>CM044314.1:10000000-20000000 GCA_024291935.2 Okapia johnstoni
GAAGATAGGCACCAGTGAGATAACAGGATGCCATCTGGGCAATTTGATCAGTCTCACAGATCACTGTGATTTATTCTTGGTTTTTGAGGCCGACATAACGAGTCATCTTATCAATGAAAGCCCATGTGGGCCCTATCATTTACCTAGGGGCCTTGGGTCACACAAGGTCGCCTGACAGTGTGGTGTATGATGGGGGTTTGGGGCTTTGCAGTATTAGCCTTCAGAGGGGCTAGAAATTATAGGTCAGCCACACATGCTGTCAACCTTGCATGGTTGCTCCAATAAAATCTCTGGATACCAAGTCCCAGATGAGCCTCTCCAGCTGGCCCTTCACCAAGCACGCTCTCACACATTTTTGCCAGGAGAGTAGTCTACCCATGACTCCACTGGGAGAGGACTATTGCAGGTTCCACTCTAGGAAACTTCCTGGACTCTGCCCTGTGCATCTTTGCTTTGGGCTAATTTTAATTTGTGTTCTTTCACTGTAACAAAGCATAATTGTGAGTGTTACAGCTTTCAGTGAATTCTGCAAGTCTTTTGAGTGAATTATCAAACCCAAGGGTGGACTTGAGAACCGCCAACCCCGAACTTTCCATTGCTGTCAAAAGTGAGGGTAATCTGGCAGACAGTCTCCTTAACACTGCAAGTGCCTGCACAAGCAGATGTTCAATAAGTGTTCACTGAAGGAAGGAAAGGATGAAGGTATTTGTATGTACCAACCGAGGAAGCCATGCCAGTTACCTGAGGGTAGTGTCTTCTTAAATATAGCATCCTAAAGTTTGGTGTTTACCTATTAACATGACAAAGTTAGACTTTTTAATTCTGTGGTGTTCTTCCCAAGTATGCTTGGACTTTGCTCGTCATTTCGTAAACATATTTCAATTACCACATTATTTTAAAAACCAAACACCAAGCAGATCTCTGCTTGAAGAGTGAGAATAACAGCAGTGTCATAAACATCTTTGCAGAGCGTAGGCAGATGGAGGCTGGCCCAGAAGGAAGATGCCGCTGCAGGTCTTCCTCTGGAGCTACTCCAACGTGAACACGTGGAGGGCAGCTGGCCACAAGAGAGACGCACCTTCCATCCATGGTTGGCTGAAGCGTCACACGAGAGCTCCTCACAGGCACAGCACGCTCTCTAGAGTGCTATGGACAGGGTGGGGTCTCTCCTCAGTGTGTGAGACCATGTTATTTATGATCCCAGAGCAGGAGAAAGCCTCAAGATGTAACTTTGAGGGCTTCTCCCTGCTCTCCCTTATTTAGTGACCCAGAAAAGTTCTCCTCTGTCTCCTCTGACAGCTTCAGCTTCAGAGTCCAATACATCCCCATTGGCAGGAGAAGGCAATAGCACCCCACTCCAATACTCTTGCCTGGAAACTCCCATGGACGGAGGAGCCTGGTGGGCTGCAGTCCATGGGGTCGCTGAGAGTCGGACACGACTGAGCGACTTCACTTTCACTTTTCACTTTTATGCATTGGAGAAGGAAATGGCAACCCACTCCAGTGTTCTTGCCTGGAGAATCCCAGGGACAGGGGAGCCTGATGGGCTTTCGTCTATGGGGTCGCACAGAGTCGGCCACGATTGAAGCGAGTTAGCAGCAGCGGCAGCTTCAAGGACATTTCAGAGCTGCGATTTCCTCCCACAAGGTTTTCAGCAGTGAATAGCTGGGAGGCAGTTGCTCTCAAATCATTAGCAGAGAACAGAGTGTATGATAATGAAGCATAGCCATTGGGCGAAAAGAACTTCTTATTCCTGATTCCTATCAGCTTTTTGATGGCTTGATATTTGAGTTTTCTCCCAGGATGTTATTCTGGCCTCAGAAATCACCAAAGAAACATTGTCTCCCTTACCCAGACCTGGGGTCACTGACCTTTCAACCTTTAGATCCCTGGTTTTGATCTGATATCCTCAGGTGATGCAAAATTTTGCCATAGATACCCATCAGTATCTTTCCAAGAATTCCTACTTCAATTCCAGAAATGTATTAAGAAATCCAACTTCTATTTTTAAACTTTGCTAGTGGGTCAGTTCTGCATGAATGTAACCCAGATCTTATTAGGTGGTGCTTCTAGCCCTTGAAGTTTTAGAGAACACCGGCTTGAACCCCCCTCTTCTAGAGTCTATGGTGAGTGTGCGCTAAGCCGCTTCAGTGATGTCCGACTCTCAGCAACCCCATGAACTGTAGCCCGCCAGGCTCCTCTGTCCATAGGATTCTCCAAGCCAAAATGCTAAAGTGGGTTGTTGTTTCCTTCTCCAGGAGATCTTCCCACCCAGGGACTGAACCTGAGTCTCTTACGGCTCCTGCACTAGCTGGCAAGTTCTTTACTGCTACTGCCACCTGCTAACTCCACCATGGAGTCTATGGAGTCTGAAGCTTTTCAACATTTCCTACAAGTTCCCAGAGTGTATATTCTCATGTTCACTCAGCTTCCATGCTCCAGCCTCCTCATGGGCTACCTTTCTCTGTTCAACTCCTTCTACAGTTACCACAGAATTCCCATTTACATAAACAGTTGAAGTGTTTTATATTTTCTTCAAAATTTGGAGTAAGTCAGTAATGGAAGCAGCCTCACCTGACATCTCAGTTGAACTTGAAATCTCTCTCCCTTCTTAAAAATATCCTTTAACTACCAACTACATAGAACAGCCCATCTGATCATATACCTCTCTCTATTCCTTCTTTTCCAAACTCTCCAAACAAATTTCATTCGTTATTGGAGCAGAGCAATTTATTTATTTCCTTTTTTTAATATGTATTGTTTGGCTGCTTCAGGCTTGGTTGCGGCACGCAGGGTCTTCGCTGCAGTGCATGGATTCTCTAATTGTGGTTCACAGGCTCAGCAGTCGCAGCGCTCACGATTAGTTTCTCCAGGGCATGTGGGGTCTAGGTTCCCTAACCAAGAATCAAACCCATGTTCCCTGCATCGCAAGGTGAATTCTTAACCACTGGACCACTTGGGAAGCCTCTGCAGCAGAGCAATTTAATCATTCCACTTTGTGGCCGTGGTTCTTGCTATTGACTCCCACTCTCCACCAATCAGTTTATCAAGATATTTTCCTAAACCAAAGACAGTTCTCTGCCTGGAAAGAATCCTGGTGTAATCAATTCAAGTGTTTTTCTTCATTTCATAAAGAACTACAGTTTGCACTTGAACAACATAGGGGTTAGGGACACCACTCTCTGTGCAATGAACGGAAAACCTGTGCTGTTGACCCTCTGTATTGACATTTCCCCTGTATACTTGGTTCCTCCATAAACGTGGTTCCATATGCATGGATTCAACCAACCCAGGACTGTATAGTACTGTAGTATATACTATTGAAAAAACCCTGGTATAAATGAAACCATGCAGTTCAAATCCATGTTATTCAAGGGTCAACAATATTTTGGCACTATTGGGTTCAACCAATCAATGATCACTCCTTATCATTGCTCATTCATGGAGATGGGCACTGTTTTATATTGGATTCCCTGGAGAAAGACTGACACATAGTACTGCTTGCAGAAGGTTTATCGAGGAGTGTTCTTGGAGGTATCCTTGTAAGGAAATCAGGAGGCAGGGCTGGGCAGAGGAAGCCACTGACCCGCAGTGAGGCTGCAATCAACACCAGCTCTGTGAAGCTTGAACAACTCTGATAAGGAATTTTGGAGTTGTCCCAAATTGAAGCAAAGAAATTGGACCTTTGTATCCTTTCAGTTGCCAGTTGTTAGTTGAGGGGATGATCCCCAGGAAGTGTGTAGAAGCTTGGGCAAAGCAGCCCATTGTGTGAGTGGAATTACCAGTGAGGGACACAGCTGTGGGCAGGCAGTATTTGATACTCACAACAGCTGGATTAGGTACATTGGCCCTGAAGAGGGGATTTGAGAAAACACTACAATATTTGCTGCAGCTCACCTCTCACATCTCTCAGATCCAGCTGGGAATGACTTTTCCACAATTCTGGCTGATCTAGTTTATTAGGAAACTGACAAGAGATGAGTTAGTGTGACAAACTACAAAGCCCATGGCCACAGCTAAACTGAGGCCATGAATGATACTCTCTCCTCCTCCTCCCTTTATACGTTCCTCTCACCACCCCTGCTGGTCTAACCAGCTGGTGAGGAGACCCGGATCCTTGTCCCTAAGGTGTTTGTGCCTAAATCTACTGTCTTACTCAGTCTGGTCACTGCACTTGTCCATTTACTACCATTAACACGGGGCATGGGAACTCTGAGAGACACCCCACGGAACTCCTGAGCACCAGATATTCTTTCCTGTCCCGATGAGTAGCCGCAGCCCTAATTACCCCTACCTTTCCTTTTTTGCCTGCTGTTCTCTTGTCACATGGGCCTGAGCAACAGCCACAGCTTAAAGGTTGATGGGGTTCTGTGTCCCCTAGTGGTAGTGGCCCCTTCTAGACCTGCAGAGCTAAAGCTGCAGGGTTGGGAAACACAAATTCCCCAAGAGGGTCACTGGGAGTGATGGTAAGAGGCGTCACACTTACTTCCACCTTTTAGTTTTCAGACCCATGCAGTTCACATTTTATGGGTCAGAGAACAGCATCATGGGCCTCCTAGGTGGAGCTAGTGTTGAAGAACCTGCCTGCCATTGCAAGAGACGTAAGATACACTGGTTCCCTTCCTGGGTCAGGAAGATCCCCTGGAGGAGAGCATGGCAACCCACTCCAGTATTCTTGCCTGGAGAATCCCACGGACAGAGGAGCCTGGCGGGTGACAGTCTGTGGGGCAGTGGAGAGTATAATTCCCGCTTAGCTTAGCCAGCTGTTCAGTCGTTTCTTTGTCCAGTCAGTCAAGAAGCCTTGACTGAGCACCTCCTATCTCTCAGGCACTGTGCTCCATGCTAAAGATTCAGGTGAGGATAAAAAGAAAAAAGCATGGACCTTTCAGATATTAATCAAAAATTCATACAAGCACCATTAAATTATAACAGTGGATACAATTACAGATTAAAAGTACATGATGTTATGAGGACATCTACTAGACCAAAACAAGAAGTTCAAGGAATACTTCCTTGAGAATGGGATGGCTGAGTTAACCTTTGAAGGGAGAGTAGGTGTTGTTGATTAGATAAAATGGAATTGAAATACCCTAAGCAGAGAAAAAAGCATGTTCTAGGGGCCCTGTGGGGAGTTCAAAGAAGTGAATGATGAAAACCAGTGTGGCTGGACCACTGTGAGCAAGGAGGAGGGTCAAGTGAAATGAGACTGGAGGGGTAGGGAGGACCAGGCCTGGTAAACAAGTTGGGAGATTATTGAAATAGATCACAGGAGAGAAACCAGGGGCTTGTATGGAGTTGGCTTTGAAAAGCTCTATTAGAAATTCATTCCCTATATCAAACATGTGTCGTGGCCCCAGATCTTTCTCTGGAACCACAAAAAACAGGTCAGCTCCACATCAATGTGGCAGACGTTTAAGTAGATTAAGGAATGTACTACCACTCCTTGTACTCTGCCCCTTCTTGCCCTTACCACTTAGTCTCCTTTCTTCTTGTTGTTTTTTCAATTTTGTTTTATTTTTGGTTGCACCGAGTCTTCATTGCTATGCACGGACTTTCTCTAGGTGTGCCGATTGGGAGTTCCTCTCTGTTGGTGGTGGGCAGGCTTCTCACTGCAGTGGCTTCTCTTGTTGTGGAGCGCAGGTTCCAGGTGCACAGGCTTCAGCAGTTGCTGCACACGGGCTCAGTAGTTGTGGCATACAGGCTTAGTTGCCCTGCAGCTTGTGGAATCTTCCCAGATCAGGGATCAAACTTGTATCCCCTGCGTTGCCAGGTGGGTTCTTATCCACTGGACCACCAAGGAAGTCCTCCTTTCTTCTTGTTTAAAAAGCACGATTCTTTTAACAGGTCCTCAAATTGCCTGAAATGAATTCCCTTTGCCATCCTCACTGTCCTTCCCAGAACAGTCTCAGTTGGTTAATAAAGACTAAGAATATCATGATGAGACAAAGCTTCTAGAGATTAAGATTAATATAAAAGATAGGCTTGATATGTTAAACTTTAATTACAGTATGAAAATAAAGAAGGAAGTGTTAAACCTACAGCCTGACAGCTAGAAAAATCATAAATTAACTTCTGACTTCTCCATCAGGCTATTAATAATAGAAGTCAACATTTATTGAGACTTTTAAAAACAAATTATGTGCATTGACTCATTTGGTCCTCACAACAACCCTTGAGGTAGGTCCTAATATTATTCCCATTTTATAGATGGGAAAAATAAGATATGAGAGACTAAGGTTATGCAATCAGTAATCATGAAGGTCTAGACTCAAGCACTAATCTGATTTCAGGGACTGTCCTCTTACCAATACCGGAGAAGGCAATGGCGCCCCACTCCAGTACTCTTGCCTGGAAAATCCCATGGACGGAGGCGCCTGGTAGGCTGCAGTCCGTGGGGTCGTGAAGAGTCGAACACGACTGAGCGACTTCACTTTCACTTTTCACTTTCATGCATTGGAGAAGGAAATGGCAACCCACTCCAGTGTTCTTGCCTGGAGAATCCCAGGGACAGGGGAGCCTGGTGGGCTGCTGTCTATGGGGTCGTACAGAGTCGGACACGACTGAAGCAACTTGGCAGCAGCAGCAGCAGCAGCTCTTACCACTACACTACACTGCTTTCCAAGGCGAGGAAAACTATCTTCAAACTTTTAGAAGGGAAAAATAGAAACATGATGAAAAGGAATTAAAGCCCAAAGTTAGAGAAGAAGATAATCAGAGAGTTAATAATTATTTGACTTTAATCTAAAGCCCAGATGAAGAATATTTTAAGACACTGAAAGAACAGTCAGATATAAACCCAAAATAATAATTGGTTATCTTTAAGAGGGCTTCTCTGGTGGCTCAGTGGTAAAGAATCCGCCTGCAATGAAGGAGACACAAGAGACGCAGATTCAATCCCTGGATCAGAAAGATCTCTGGGTTGGCAAGATCCCCTGGAGAAGGAAATGGCAACCCACTCCAATATTCTTGCCTAGGAAATCTCACAGACAGAGGAGCCTGGCCAGCGACAGTCCATGGGGTCACAAAGAGTCGGACACAACTTAGCTACTAAAATACAGCAACAAATATTGGAAGATGATTAGAGATGTCCAGTATATTGTCAGGCCACTCAGAAAGGCTGTTTTCTTGCTCTTTGTACATCGCCTGACCCCCAGCCCCTGTTTTGCCTGCCCCTACTCACATGAGGGCTGTCCTGATGCCTCAGCGGGTAAAGAAGCCACCAGCAATTCAGGAGACATAAGAAATGCAGATTCCATCTCTGGGCCAGGAAGATCCCCTGGAGGAGGAAATGGCAACCCACTCCAGTATTCTTGCCGGAAAAAACCGATTGAGAAGCCTGGCAGGCCACAGCACAAAAGGTGGAAGAGAGTTTTAATCGCTTGTTTACATAAAGGTGCTTCGCTCCTTACCCCAGCTAGTGCTTATTCGAATCCTTAAGCCAGAATGGCTCCACATGCTAGTATATTGAAGGAAAGTTCTGCGCTTGTGATGATTGTTAATCCAAGGGGCTATGAGGGACGTGCCCTAACTGCTGGTTTCCCTGGTAACTGATGAGCCAACCCGATGTCAATTCCCCCTATAAATGGTAGCCACCCCCAGTAGTGAAGTTTGCTGCCATTGCCTTCCCGCCTGCCTCGTGCGTGTTGCTCCTGGACCTTTTCCTTCAGGCATATGAGATCCCCCTGTCCAACAAACCACGGGTGTCTCTTTCACTATCTCTGGGTTCTTTCTTTGGTCTTGAGCCTAGGCAGCTACGAGGCTTGCAGGCCTTTGGGGTGCAGCCCGATAACTGGCAAACCAGCTGGGAGGCTGAGGAAACTCTGATGAGTGCCAAGATGTTGGGAAATAAGAATGGGGAAGGGAAAGTGGTGCGGGTAATCCTGAAGTGGCCGCCCACTAGCACGTGGGACCCTGTGGCAGCTGACAACCACGAGAGGTGTCTTTCTCTTATATTGATGGTGCATTGTTAACCTCAGTCTCTTTCAAGTTTAAAAGTAGCAGCCCTGTGCTCATGCCTCATCTGATCGCACAGTGGGTGGCTGGTGAATACAGACAAAACATAGGACCTGGAATATTTACAAAATACAAGCATACCACCTACTCACCACACCTAAACAACTACAGACATGGGCGTTGGGAATATTAATTCAAGGACAGGCTTACGAATTGGATGTGGCCAATTACCTGGAAGGGTTTGAAGGGGGCCTGTGGTAACAGCAAAATAATAAAAGTACCCTGGCCTTTTAGTCATAGCTATGGGAAGGGACAGCAAAGATGTATGTGATGGAAAATAGCTCCATGCTGAATATGATGTGTTACAACAGGTGGAAGACATCATGAAAGGCCTACATGAGTTGTCAAGCAATGCAGAAAAACATTATTTGCGGTCTAGAATGGCTGTGTGCGATAATACTGGACCGCGTGAACATGGATAGCAACCACTTCACCGGCCAGCTATTGGTCAGGACAATAACTTTTACCTTTGCCACAGGATCTACCCCCAGGGAACACATTGTAAAATGGCCCTGGGACTGGCAGATAAGTTCCAGATGGTCTGGGTTTGCCACCCAGTGAGAAATAGGGCTGCAAAGGGGTTTACAGATCTCATCAGCCCCACCTAAGGTTACTAAAGTTTATATGGGCCCCCTCATGGAGAAAGGCACCTTTGTATTAACTGGTGGTCTGTTGTCACACAGCCTAACCAGGATTTGGCCCCAACTGTGGGGGCTGGGGGTGGACAGGCAGTGTGGTCCTGCAGGCCAGGACAAAAATCACAGGCAGGGGTGGTGCTCTCTCAGAATGCTGTTACTGCTTGCATTTGGCTTAATGGTCATATCGTCTCTGTAATATGCTTATTAAACATCTTTCCACTCTAGTCTGAGCAGAGGGAATCTGTTTGCAAACTGGGTGACAGTGTTGGCCTTACTGTGAAATGAGTCTGGTTGCTGGGTGTACAGTGAGATGCGATTGTTGTCCTCCTCTGGCCATGAAACACTGACTCGATAAGCGCCTGGCTTCCTCTTGCTACTTGTTAGCTGCTGGTAATCTGTATTGCATTTGTGGTATTCGGTTGTGATGCATCTCTACAGACTGACCCAAAGGATTTAGCAGGAGAGGGGTGGACCAAGGGTCCACCATTGCAAGGGTCATGCAGAGTAGGTAGGGGCCGAGTGTATGGTCAGGCCACTCAAGATGGCTGTTCTCTTGCTCTTTGGACATCCCCTGCTTGACCAGTTCCCACTTGGCCTGCACGCTAATCACATGAAAGTGCTTTGCCCCCTCTTCCCCAGCTAGCGATTGTTGCAATCCTTCGGCCAGACTGGCTCTACCTGCTGGCTTCTTAAAGGGAAGCAATAAGTTAAACAATAGGCTAAACAAGAGCAGAAACATCTGCTCTCCTGGTGGTCTTTCATCTGTAGGGTCTGCGAGGGCCTTTCCCTTCCTGGTGGTTTCCTGGGTAATCGATGAGTCAACCTGACATCAATTGCCCCTATAAATGGTAGCCACCCCACCCCACCTCCGAGTAGTGAAGTTTGCTTCCACCGCCTGCCTGCCTTATCCGGGTGTTGCTTCAGACCTATAAGATCCTCCTGTCCAATAAATTACTGATGTCTCCGTCACTGTCTGCAGGCTCTTTCTTTGGTCTCGAGGCTGAGCAACTACAAGGCTTGCAGGCCTGCAGAGTACAGACAAACATCCAACAAATTAAAAAGAACATACTTTCAAAAAAACAGGATCAATTTTAGAAAATTGACTTTATCTTCGTCATTCACCTTTCCTTTCATCTGTATTAGTGTCTTATATTATTGACCAGGAAGTACTAAATGGCTTTAGAAAAAACTTTGGCATTGTAACTCTTAACTAATCATCCACTAATGTACTCACAAATACTGAATATCTGCTGCATGTCAGAGATTGCTAGGTGCTGGAGAGTTAAAACAGGATTTTTCCTCATGGAAATCTCTTGTGAGGAATATCATTATTGATATAACAGTAACATAAAAGTGGGCGTCGTGACATACTAAACCATATGCTACAATTTAAAACTGTGTCCAGAGCAATTTCTAATTTTAAGTGGCAAGCAGGAATGTAAATGACTATTATGCATTTTTAATGAAATTTATACAATGAAAAACTCTTTATAATCTTTCAATGATTTAAAAGTTTGGTCATGCACAAAGAGTAAGACAATGTCTAAAATTAGAATAATAGTAGTGAGTATCCATGGGGTTGCAAAGATTGTCAGACACAACAGAGCGACTAAACTGACTGAACTGATGGGCACCCTTGTCTCCCTGATTTTAGAGAAAATGCTTTCAGTTTTTTGCCATTGAGGATAATGTTTGCTGTGGGTTTGTCATATATGGCCTTTATTATGTTATGTTCCCTCTATGCCTACTCTCTGGACAGTTTTTATCATAAATGAGTGTTGAATTCTGTCAAAAGCTTTTTCTGCATCTGTTGAAATGATCATATGGTTTTTATCTTTCAATTTGTTAATATGGTGTATCACATTGATTGATTTGCATACAGTGAAGAATCCTTGTATCCCTGGGATAAAGCCCACTGGATAATGATCTATGATCTTTTTAATGTGTTGTTGGATTCTGGTCGCTAGAATTTTGTTGAGGATTTTGCATCTATGTTCATCAGTGATACTGGCTTGTAATTTTCTAAATGAAATGGAAGAATCTGCTTAGAGTCCACTTTTAAAAATTGAGATAATTTATATACCATAAAATTTATCCTTTTAAAGTATATAATGCAGATGTGGTATATTTAGCAATGGAATATTACTCATCCACTCAAAAAATGAAATAATGCCATTTACAGCAACATGAATGAACCTATGGATAATCATACCAAGTGAAGTAACACAGACGAGAGACAAATATCATATTGCTTATATGTGGAATCTAAAAAAGATACAAATGAACTTATATGCAAGACAGAAATAGACTCACAGATATAGAAAAGAGACTTATGGTTCCAAGGGAAAAAGCAAGGGGAAGGATAAATTAGGAGTTTGGGATTAACATATACACACACTATATATAAAATAAATAACCAATAAGGACCTATTGTATAGCACAGGTAACCACACTAAATATTGTGTGATAACCTATAAGGGAAAAGAATAAGAAAAAAATAGGTATGTATAATTGACTCTCTGCTGTATATCTGAAACTAACACAATATGTAAATTAACCATACTTCAATAAAGGTATACAATGCAGTGGTTTTTAAATATTAACAAGGTTGTATAACCATCACCACCATTTAATTCCAGAACACTTATCACCCCAAAAGAAATCTGCTACCCATTAACAGGCTGTCCACTTCCCTCCTTGCAGTCCCTAGCAACCACCCGTCTATTTTCTCTCCCTGTGGATTTGCCTAATCTGTGTATAAGTGAAATCATAGAATACAGGGCCTTTTGTGCCTGATCTTCACTTAGAATGTTTTCGAGATTTATCCATGTTGTAGTGTGAATCAGCACTTCATTTCTTTTTATGATAAAGTATTCCATTGTAAGAATATAGCACATTTTTTAATCTGGTCATCAGTTGATGGATATTTGGGTTGCTTCCACTTTTTGGCTATTATGAATAGTACCATGAACATTCATGTTCAAGTTTTTGTAGGGGCATATGTTTACAGTATTCTTATATAAACATCTAGGACTAGAATTGCTGGATCATATAGTAACTCTGTGTGTAACCTTTTGAGGAATTGCTGGAATGTTTTCCAAAGTGGCCGCACAACTTTACATTCGACCACCAAGTGAAGTGAAGTGAGGTGGGAGCCGCACAGTTGTGTCTGACTCTTTGTGACCCCATGGACTGTAGCCTGCCAAGCTCCTCTGTCCATGGGATTCTCCAGGCAAGAATACTGGAATGGGTTGCCATTTCCTTCTCCAGGGTCTTCCCAACCCAGGGATTTAACTCGGGTCTCCCACATTGCAGGCAGATTCTTTACCACTGATCCACCAGGGAAGTACTATATCTAGTTTTTTAAGTTACCTTCATACTGTTCTCCATAATGTACCAATTTACATTCCCACCAACAGTGTAGTAGGGTTTCCTTTTCTCCACACCCTCACTAGCACTTATTGCTTGCAGATTTTTTGATGATGACCATTCTGGCCTGTGTGAGGTGATACCTCATTGTAGGTTTCGTTTGCATTTCTCTAACAATTAGTGATGCTGAGCATCTTTACATATGCTATTTTGGCCATCTGTATGTCTTCTTTGGAGAAAAGTGTATTTAGATCTTCCACCTATTTGTTGATTGGGTTGGTTTTGTTGTTGTTGTTACTGAGCTGCATGAGCTTGTATATTTTGGAGATTAAATCCCTTGTAGGTCATTTCATTTCTCCGATTCTGTGAGCTGTTTTTCATTTTGTTTATAGTTTCCTTTGCTGTGCAAAAGCTTCTAAGTTTAAGTTCCACTTGTTTACTTTTGTTATTATTTTCATCACTCTAGGAGGTAGATAAAAAATGATACTCCTGAGATTTATTTCAGAGTGTTTTGCCTACATTTTCCTATGAGAGTTTTATAGTATCCAATCTTACATGTATGTCTTTGATCCATTTTGAGTTTATTTTTGTATATGGTGTTAGTGTTTTAATTTCATTCTTTTACATGTAACAGTCCAGTTTTCCCAGCATTGAAGAAGCTGTCTTTTCTCCAACATATATTTTTGCCTCCTTTGTAACAGATTAGGTAACCATAAGTGCATGGGTTTACCTCTAGACTTCTAGCCTGTTCCACTGATTCACATTTCTGTTTTTGTGCTAGTACTATACTGTTTTAATAACTATAGCTTTGTAGTATAGTCTGAAGTCAGAGAGCCTGATTCCTCCAGCTCCAGTTTTCTTTCTTAAGATTGCTTAGTCTATTTGCGGTCTTTGTTTCCATACAAATTGTAGAATACTTGTTTTAGTTCTGTGAAAAATGCCATTGGTAATTTTATAGCGTTGCATTGAATCTGTAGATTATTTGGGGTTGTATAATCATTTTCATGATATTGATGCTTCCAGTCCAAGGACGTGGTATATCTCTTCTTCTGTTTGTGCCATCTTTGATTTCTTTCATCATCATCTTGCAGTTTTCTGAGTAGAGGTTTTTGCCTCCTTAGGTTTATTCCTAGGTATTTTATTCTTTTTGATGTGATGGCAAATGGGATTGTTTCCTTAATTTCTCTTTTTAATCTTTTGTTAGTGTATAGAAATATAAGAGATTTCTGTATATTTTATATCCTGCAAAATTCCAACTTTATTGATGAGTTCTAGTACTTTTCTGGCAGTATCTTAGGATTTTCTATGTATAGTATCACATCATCTGCAGACAGTGACATTTTTACTTTTCCAATTTGGATTCTTTTTCTTTTTCTTCTCTGATTGCTATGGCTAAGACAAGTGAATCCCATAAGGCTATTAGCTGACTTTGCAGAAACTGCAGGGCAGAAGGGAGTGACATGATGTACTGATATATTTAAAGTGAAAAAAGGGAAAAAACCTACAGCCAAGAATACTCTACACAGCAAGGCTCCCAGTCAGATCTGATGGAGAGATCAAAATATTTACAGGCAAGCAAAAGCTAAAAGAGTTTGGTACAACCAAACCAGCTTTACAGCACATGTTAAGGGAACTTGCCTAAGTGAAAAAGGAAAGGCCACAACTAGAAACAAGAAAATTATGAAATAGCTCAATAGTAAAGGCAAACATACAGTAAAGGTGGGAAATCATCCACAGACACATGTTTAGCAGGGGGTTAAAAGACAAAAGTACTAAATCAACTATATCCACAATAAGCAGTTAAAGGATACACAAAAATGGAGATGTAAAATGATATTAAGAACAGTAATCATAAGAGGAGAAGAGTACAAACGCAGGGCTGTTAAAATGCATTTAAAATTAAGAAGTCAGAAACTTTATTATGTATATAGACTGCTATATTAAAAACCTCATGATAACCACAAACCAAAAATATATAGTAAATACACACACAGGTCTGATAGACAGAGTGCCTGATGAACTATGTATGGAGGTACATGACATTGTATAGGAGATAGGAATCAAGACCATCCCCAAGAAAAAGAAATGCCAAAAAGCAAAATGGCTGTCTGAGGAGGCCTTACAAATAGCTGTGAAAAGAAGAGAAGCGAAAAACGAGGGAGAAAAGGAAAGATATACCCATTTGAATGCAGAGTTCAAAGAATAGCAAGGAAAGATAAGAAAGCCTTCCTCAGTGATCAATGCAAAGAAATAGAGGAAAACAAGAGAATGGGAAAGACTAGAGATCTCTTCAAGAAAATTAAGAGATACCAAGGGAACATTTCATGCAAAGATGGGCACAATAAAGGACAGAAATGGTAGGGACCTAACAGAAGCAGAAGATATTAAGAAGAGGTGGCAAGAATACACAGAAGAACTGTACAAAAAAGACCTTCATGACCCAGATAATCAAGATGGTGTGATCACTCACCTAGAGCCAGACATCTTGGAGTGTGAAGTCAAGTGGGCCTTAGGAAGCATCACTCACTACAAACAAAGCTAGTGGAGGTGATGGAATTCCAGTTGAGCTATTTCAAATCCTAAAAGATGATGCTGTGAAAGTGCTGCACTCAATATGCCAGAAAATATGGAAAACTCAGCAGTGGCCACAGGACTGGAAAATGTCAGTTTTCATTCCAATCCCAAAGAAAGGCAGTGCCAAAGAATGCTCAAACTACCTACCGCACAACTGCACTCATCTCACATGCTAGTAAAGTAATGCTTAAAATTCTCCAAGCCAGGCTTCAGCTCAGAAAGCTAAGCACCGAAGAATTGATGCTTTTGAACTGTGGTGTTGGAGAAGACTCTTGAGAGTCCCTTGGACTGCAAGGAGATCCAACCAGTCCATCCTTAAGCAAATCATTCCTGAATATTCATTGAAAGAACTGATGTTGAAGCTGAAACTCCAGTACTTTGGCCACCTGATGCGAAGAGCTGAATCATTTGAAAAGAACCTGATGCTGGGAAAGATTGAGGGCAAGAGGAGAAGGGGACGACAGAGGATGAGATGGTTGGATGGCATCACCGACTCAATGGACATGGGTTTGGGTGGACTCCGGGAGTTGGTGATGGACAGGGAGGCCTGGCGTGCTGCGGTTCATGGGGTCGCGAAGAGTCGGACACGACTGAGCAACTGAACTGAACTGAACTGAACACACACAGAAAGAAAAAAGGAATCCAAATATAACACTAAAGAAAGCCATCAAATCGCAGGAGAAAAAAACAAACAAAAAAAAAAAAACAACCCAACAACACTATAAAAACAGCCCCAAAACAATTAAAATGGCAATAAGAACATACATATAAATAATTACTCTAAATGTAAATGGACTAAAGGTTTCAACCAAAAGACAGATCTTATACTGTTATCTCACCATCTAACAAGGGTCATAAAAAATCACGACAAAAATTTTTACCGTAATCAATAATACATTTTGTATAATATTTAAAATGGCTAACCAAAGGGACACAATTTTACATGCAGTAAGTATCAGTGGAAATGTTGTTATTATTGTTCAGTTGCTAAGTCATATCCAACTCTTTGTGACCCCATGGACTGCAGCACACCAGGCTCCTTGGTCCTGCACTTTCTCTTAGTTTGAGCAAATTCGTGTCCATTGAGTTAGTGATGCTATCTAACCATCTCATCCTCTGCCACTCCCTACTTCTTTTGCTTTCAGTCTTTCTCATCATCTGGACCTTTTCCAATGAGTCAGCTGTTTGCATTAGGTGGCCAAAGTATTGATTGGAGTTTCAGCATCAGTACTTTCAGTGAGTATTCAGGGTTGATTTCCCTTAGGATTGACTGGTCTGATTGGACTGCAAGGGACTCTCAAGAGTCTTCTCCAGCACCACAGTTTGAAAGTATCAATTCTTTGGCACTCAGCCTTCTTTATGGTCCAACTCTCACATCCGCACATGACAACTAGAAAAACGATAGCTTTAATTATATGGACCTTTGTTGGCAAAGTGATGTCTCTGCTTTTTAATACACTGTCTGGGTTTGTCATAGCTTTCCTTCCAAGGAGAAACCATCTTTTTAATTCCATGGCTGCAGTCACCATCTCTTGTGATTTTGGAGCCCCTCCCTCATTAAAGGGAAGTGATATGGAATAAACTAACCCAAATCTATTATCAGTTCAGTTCAGTTGAGTCGCTCAGTCGTGTCCGACTCTTTGTGATCCCATGAACCGCAGCACGCCAGGCCTCCCTGTCCATCACCAACTCCTGGAGTCCACCCAAACCCATGTCCATTGAGTCAGTGATGCATCCAACCATCTCATCCTCTGTCATCCCCTTCTCCTCCTGCCCTCAATCTTTCCCAGCATCAGGGTCTTTTCCAATGAGTCAGCTCTTCACATGAGGTGGCCAAAGTATTGGAGTTTCAGCTTCAACGTCAGTCCTTCCAATGAATATTCAGGACTGATTTGCTTAAGGATGGACTGGTTGGATCTTGCAGTCCAAGGGACTCTCAAGAGTCTTCTCCAACACCACAGTTCAAAAGCATCAATTCTTCTGTGCTCAGCTTTCTTTTTAGTCCAACTCTCACATCCATACATGACCACTGGAAAACCCATAGCCTTGACTAGACGGACCTTTGTTGGCAGAGTAATGTCTCTGCTTTTTAATATGCTGTCTAGATTGGTCATAACTTTCCTTCCAAGAAGTAAATATCTTTTAATTTCATAGCTGCAATCACCATCTGCAGTGATTTTGGAGCCCAGAAAAATAAAGTCAGCCACTGTTTCCACTGTTTCCCCATCTATCTGCCATGAAGTGATGGGACCAGATGCCATGATCTTAGTTTTCTGAATGTTGAGCTTTAAGTCAACTTTCTCACTCTCCTCTCTCACCTTCATCAAGAGGCTTTTTAGTTCTTCTTCACTTTCTGCCATAAGGGTGGTATCATCTGCATATCTGAGGCTATTGATATTTCTCCCGGCAATCTTGATTCCAGCTTGTGCTTCCTCCAGCCCAGCGTTTCTCATGATGTACTCTGCAAATAAGTTAAATAAGCAGGGTGACAATATACAGCCTTGATGTACTCCTTTTCCTATTATGACTCAGCCTAAATCTTGAAACATTAAATTGATTTCTGAAAGGGGAAGCAGATGGTGTTTTCTCTTCAGCCCTACTGTGATTCTATAAGTTTGACAATATCTACACGTGGGAAAATACCCTTGATTGTTTCTTTCTTCCTGTGGACTAGTTTCAGCCTTTTCCATAGTGTTTGTGTTTGCCTGACACTTTTAGTCTTTGAAATCAGAAAATGATCATGTCCTGAGTTGATTTACGTCACTGCAGAGGTGTTCCCAGGCCTATGCCCTCACGTGTCTCTAAAATCTACTTTTTCTGTTTCACACACACAAGAAAATTTGACTTGTAAAAATGAGAGTGCAAATGAAAAAAGTAGTGCGTCAGGATGACTCATATATGCATATATTTCAGTTTTAAAATAGCAGTAATGCTGCTTCCCCCTTTTTCCTTGCCTTCTTCCTGAATTGTGAAAGATGGTTTTTGAGACAAAACTTCTTTAACTAGGAACAGACACTGTATTTTAATTTCTTAAATTTGGGGGGTAACATTGTGGAGATTTTTTCACTCAGAGGTGGCCGAGCATGTGTTGGGTAAGGAACATAATTTGGAACCCCACTCCTAAATTAGGGAACTTCAAGTTTCTGTCAGCTCCTGAAATATAGGGATCTTTCCCGCTAGAGAATCGATATGGTGAAGTACCTGAGTGGAGGGAATGGTGGCATTAGCTCTTTTTATTTTTTTAATTGGAGGATAATTGCTTTACAATATTATGTTGGTTTCTGCTGTACAACAATGCAAATCAGTCATAATTATATATATATATCCCCTCTCTCTTAGCCTCCTTCCCCTCTCCCACCCCACCCCTCTAGATCGTCACAGAGTGCCAGACTGGGCTCCCTGTGTTATACAGAAGCTTCCTACTAGCTATTTATTTTACACACAATAGTGTATATATGTCAATACTACTTTCTCAATTCATCCCATCCTCTCCTTCCCCTGCTGTGTCCACAAGTCCATTATCCATCTGTGTCTCCATTCCTTCCCTGCAAATAGGTTCATCTGTACTATTTTTTCTAGATTCCTTATATATGCATTAATATGACATTTGTTTTTCTCTTTCTGACTTGCTTTAAACAGGCTCTAGCTTCATCCACCTCGCTACCACTGATTCAAATTCATTCCTTTCTATGGCTGAGTAATATTCCATTGTATATATGTACCATATCATCTTTATCCATTCAATGGGCATTCGATGATATCCATTTGATGGACATCTAGGTTGCTTCCATGTCCTTGCTATTGTAAATAGTGCTGCAGTGAACATTGGGGTACATGTGTCTTTATGAATTGTGGTTTTTCTCTGGGTATACACCCAGTAGCAGGATTGCTGGGTCATATGGTAGTTTTATTCCTAGTTTTTAAAGGAATCTCCATACTGTTCTCCAAAATGGCTGTATCAATTTACATTCATTAGCTTTGACTGAGACAAGAAGCAAGATAGGTGTATGTGTGTGTGTATTTTAAGAGTTGCTATATCCTGACCTAGGAGAACCAACAAGGGCTGATTTTCTAAGATTAATGTAATCCCTACCCTTTGCCAAAGAAGTTTCTTGGTTTATTAGGAGCCACCAGAAGGTGATGAGACAGGAAATATGGGCTCTAGCTCCTGCCTCTACATCCAGCCCCACTGACGGCAAAGCTTTCAGTAAATCAGGGCTTGCAAGAATAGTAGGATTGTGAGTTCACCTTTGTCACCACTCAATAAAGTCTACTATGTGTCCAAAGTGTAGTGCTAATGAGGCTAAGCATCTCATCCCAAAGGTACCATGTGTCAAACTTAGCCCCATGGTCACATGCTACTCTGCTGCAAACACACACTATGGCACACACTATGGGTTTAAGCGTAACCCATCACCACCGCCTGATGGGAGGGAGAGTGATGCAATGGAAGGTGTGGGTCACATAAATAGACTAGAGCTAACATAACTGTAGACAGGGGTCCTGAAGTCCCTTATAATGACTAATATTTAATTTTCCTGTCTCTAAAAGTCTAAACCCATGGGATCCTCAGACAGTGGGAATGTAACATCTTTATTCACTTACTTAACAAATATTGATCCCATGCCTTCTAGGTGCCAGGCAATATATTAGGCTCTGGGGCTTTGGCAATGAAAATATGGTCTCAGCCCTCATTGATTATTTTTTTTTTAAAAAAATCTGATCACATCAAAAGACATGAAACAAATTTACCACCAAACGTGAAAATTACAACTTTGACAAAAGGGATTATGAGGTGCTGAGGGACCCTCTAATGGGATGGGGTGCAATGGCAGCCAGGAAAGTCGGGGAATGCTTTCCTGAGGAAGTGGTACTTGAGCTGAGACCCAAAGGATAAGGTGATGTGAACCAGTCAAAAATAGGACTTTAGTATGTTCTAGGAAGAAGGAATTAATTGCATGTACAAAAGCCTATGATAGGAGGAGTGCAAAGAATATTTGAGCAATAGAAAGCCAATATGGCTGCAGTAGAGACAACAAGGAAAGCAGTACATGAATGTGGAAAAGAGGGTAACAACCAGACTATGCAAGGCTGGTGGACCATGGTAAGAGGATCTGGCATTCAAATAGGATATGTATCTTGAGAAGAGAAATCTGATTTCACTTCTGGAGAAGAATGAAAATAAGTAAAGATCAATTAGTAGTTGCAGGTTAAATAAGAGATAATGATAGTTTGAACTAGGGTGCTAACTAATATCAAAAGGGAAAGAGTTCAATGGATCCTGGAGATATTTAAGAGATTAAGAAAAGATGATTTGGTAAAGAGTTGCATAAATAAGGCGAGAGAGAGAGATAAAGGGCACTTTTATAACATATGTCTGGACTGATGGATGGTAGTACTGTTCACAATAACAGGGAATGCTGTAATGGGGCTGGGAAAAGGCAATTATGAGTATTGACCTGTACACATTAGAAAGATATCAAGTAGGGAGTTGATATGTGGGTCTGAAGTTCAGAAGGGTCCGGATTGGAGACAGAGCAATGAGTCATCTATATATGAAAGTGAAAGTGTTAGTTGCTCAGTCCTGTCCGCCTCTTTGCAACCCTATGGACTGTAGCCTGCCAGGCTCCTCTGTCCATGGGATTCTCCAGGCACGAATACTGAAATGGATTGCCGTGCCTTTCTTCAGGGGATCTTCCCAACCCAGGGATTGAACTTGGGTCTCCTGCATTGCAGGCAGATATATATAAATGGTACTTAAAGCTATATGTGTAGGTGAAACGACCCAATCAAAAAATGGGCCAGAGAACTAAACAGACATTTCTCCAAAGAAGACATACAGATGGCTAACAAACACATGAAAAGATGCTCAACATCACTCATTATTAGAGAAATGCAAATCAAAACCACAATGAGGTACCATTACACACCAGTCAGAATGGCTGCTATCCAAAAGTCTACAAGCAATAAATGCTGGAGAGGGTGTGGAGCAAAGGGAACCCTCTTACACTGTTGGTGGGAATGGAAACTAGTACAGCCACTATGGAGAACAGTGTGGAGATTCCTTAAAAAACTGGGGATAGAACTGCCATATGACCCAGCAATCCCACTGATGGGCATACACACCGAGGAAACCAGAATTGAAAGAGACGCGTGTACCCCAGTGTTCATCGCAGCACTGTTTACAATAGCCAGGACATGGAAGCAACCTAGATGTCCATCAGCAGACGAATGGATAAGGAAGCTGTGGTACATATACACAATGGAATATTACTCAGCTATTTAAAAAGAACCCATTTCAATCAGTTCTAATGAGGTGGATGAAACTGGAGCCTATTACACAGGGTAAAGTAAGTCAGAAAGAAAAACACCAATACAGTATATTAACGCACATATATGGAATTTAGAAAGATGGCAACGATGACCCTATACTCAAGACAGTAAGAGAGACACAGATATAAAGAACAGACTTTTGGGCTCTGTGGGAGAAAGTGAGGGTGGGATGATTTGAGAGAATTGCATTGAAACATGTATATTACCATATGTGAAATAGATGACCAGTCTAAGTTTGAAGCATGAAACAGGACACTCAAAGCCAGTGCCCTGGGACAAACCAGAGGGATGGGATGGGGGGAGGGGGGAGGGGGGTTCAGGATGGGGGACCATGTACACTTGTGGCTGATTCATGTCAACGTATGGCAAAAGCCACCACAATACTGTAATCAGCCTCCAATTAAAATAAATAAATTAATTTTTTTTTAAAAAAGTTATATGTGTAGGTGAGATTGTTTAGAGAAGAGACTGAGATGAAAGCCTGTGACTGAGCCAATAAAGAATTTTAACTTCACATTCATTTTTACATTCTTTCCCATTATGGTTCATCATAGGATACTATATATAGTTCTCTGCGTAAAAAGCAAGACCTTGTTGTTTAATGCATTCTATATATAAAATTTTACATGTACTAACCCCAACATCCCACTCCATCCCTCCTCCAACCTCCTCCACTTTGGCAATCACCAGTCTATTCTCTGTGATTCTATTTCATAGATTAGATTCATTTGTGTCATAGTTTAGATTCCTCATATATGTGATATCCTGTGGTATGTGTCTTTCTCTGACTGACTTCACTTATTATGATAATCCCTAGGTCCATGCTGCAAATGGCATTATTTCATGTTTTTGATGGCTGAGTAATATTCCATTGTATATATGTACCACATCTTCTTTATCCATTCATGTTTAGATTGTTTCCATGTCTTGGCTATTGTGAATAAAGTTATGGACATAGAGATGCATGTATTTTTTTAAATTATAGTTCTGTCTGGATATATGCCCATGAGTGGGATTAGTGGATCATATCGTAATTCTATTAGTTTTCTATACTATAGAAGCTAGTTTCTGATGAGTCTCTATACTGTTTTCTACAGTGGCTGCACCAACTTACAAGGAATTTTAACTTTTAAAGGCTGGTTAGGGTTAGAGTCTCCAAAGGTGAAAGAAAAGAGTGGTTATAGAGAAAGGAGATAAACCAGGAAGTGTGGTATAGGCAAAGCAAGAGCATAAACTCTCAGAGGTTTAAAAGAGAGGCCAAAACTCTCCGAGGTTGCTCAGTGAAGTAGGCTGAGGACGGAAAATGTCCATTAGATTTAATGACATGGGATCAGTGACTTCAGAAAGTCCATTTTGTGACAGAGGTGAAGATAGAAAATTGTAGAGTTGAAAAGTTTGAATGGACTAGGTAGAAGTAAAATGGAAAATAAAGTTTGAAAGGAATGGCAAAGTTCTGAACTTATAATTTTGGAGGATAAAAGAGTGAGAGTTGACTGGAGGAATATCAAAGGACTGCTGGGTAGCTTAGAGGGCTTATCTGAGATTGGAGTCAATAAATTTATAGTTCAAATCTGCCTTATTGTGAGACTTATGAAAAGTCCTCAGCTACCTGAATGCCAGCAGATAACCAGGTTCCTCCAAGGTTGACATGCAAAGATAGAAAAACCAGAGAGTCTGATATATGGAAAAGGGTATTGCTAAAATGATGTACCATAAAATCTAAGATGGGAAAGAAGGAAAAATCATACATTGATTTGGAATGATTTGGAAAGTCATACATTAATGTAGGAGTGAGCAGGTCCTGATAAAAGAAACACTGAAGGAGAAATAGCTGAACAAGCAACACAGGAAAGGGGACTGTAGTCAGAATTTTGTTGTCCAGTTGCTCAGTCATGTCCGACTCTTTGTGACCCCATGAACGGCAGCACGCCAGGCTTCCCTGTCCTTCACTGTCTCCCAGAGTTTGCTCAAACTCATGTCCATTGAGTCAGTGATGTCATCCAACCATCTCATCCTCTGTTGCCCCCTTCTCCTCCTGCCTTCAATCTTTCCCAGCATCAAGGTCTTTTCCAATGAGTCAGCTCTTCGCATCAGGTGGCCAAAGTATTGGAGCTTCAGCTTCAGCATCAGTCCTTCCAATGAATATTCAGGACTGATTTCCTTTAGGATTGACTTTTTGATCTCCTTGCCATCTAAGGGACTCTCAAGAGTCTTCTCCAGCACCACAGTTTGAAAACATCAATTCTTTGGCACTCAGCCTTCTTTATAGTTCAAACTCTCACATCCATACATGACTACTGGGAAAACCATAACTTTGACTATATGGACTTTTGTTGGCAAAGTGATGTCTCTGTTTTTTAATACACTGTCTAGGTTTGTCAACTCTTTCCTTCCAAGGAGCAAGTGTCTTTTAATTTCATGGCTGCAGGAACCATCCATGGTGATTTTGGAACCCAAGAAAATAAAGTCTAACACTGTTTCCATTTTTTCCCCCACCTATTTGCCGTGACGTGATGGGACCAGATGCCATGATCTTAGTTTTTTGAATGTTGAGTTTTAAGTCAGCTTTTTCACTCTTCTCTTTCACCTTCATCAAGAGGCTCTTTAGTTCCTCTTTGCTTTCTGCCATTAGGGTGGTGTTATTCGCCTGTCTGAGGTTATTGATATTTCTCTTGGCAATCTTGTTTCCAGCTTGTACTTCATCTAGCCTGGCATTTTGCATGATATACTCTGCATATAAGTTAAATAAGCAGGGTGACAATATACAGCCTTGACATATTCCTTTCCCAATTTTGAACCAGACCATTGTTCCATCTCCAGTTCTGTTGCTTCCTGGCTTGCATACAGGTTTCTCAGGAGACTGATTAGGTGATCTGGTATTCCCACATCTTTAAGTATTTTTCACAGTTTGTTGTGATCCACACAGTCAAAGGCTTTGGCGTAGTCAATGAAGCAGAAGTAGATGTTTTTCTGGAATTCCCTTGCTTCCTCTATGATCCAATGGATGTTGGCAATTTGATCTCTGGTTCCTTTGCCTTTTCTAAATCATTTTCTAGATCTTGTACATCTGGAAGTTCTCAGTTCACATACTGCTGAAGCCTCGTTTGAAGGATTTTTAATATTACTTTGCTAGCATGTGAAATGAGTCCAATTGTGGGGGTAGTTTGAACAATCTTTGGCATTGTCCTTCTTTGGGATTGGAATGAAAACTGACCTTTTCTAGTCCTGTGGCCACTGCTGAGTTACCCAAATTTGCTGGCATATTGAGTGCAGCACTTTCACAGCATCATCTTTTAGGATTTGAAAAAGCTCAACTGGAATTCCACCACCTCCACTAACTTTGTTTGTAGTGATGCTTCCTAAGGCCCACTTGACTTCACACTCCACAATGTCTGGCTCTAGGTGAATGGTCACACCATTGTGGTTATCTGGGTCCTTAAGACCTTTTTTGTACAGTTCTGCTGTGTGTTCTTGCCACCTCTTCTTAATATCTTCTGCTTCTATTAGGTCCATACTGTTTCTGTCCTTTATTGTGCCCATCTTTCCATGAAACCCTTGGTAACTCTAATTTCCTTGAAGAGGCCACTAGTCTTTCCCATTCTATTGTTTTTCTCTATTTCTTTGCATTGTTCACTTAAGAAGGCTTTCTTATCTCTCCTTGCTATTCTTTGGAAATCTGCATTTAGATAGGTATATCTTTCCTTTTCTCCTTTTCCTTTCACTTCTCTTGTTTTCTCAGCTATTTGTAAGGCCTTCTCAGACAACTATTTTTGCCTTCTTGAATTTCTTTTTCTTGGGGATGGTTTTGGTCACCACCTCCTGTACAATGTTATGAACCTCCATCCATAGTTCTTCAGGCATTCTGTCTACCAGATCTAATACCTTGAATCTATTTGTCACTTCCACTGTATAATCATAAGGGATTTGATTTAGGTCAAACCTGAATGGCCTAGTGGTTTTCCCTACTATCTTCAATTTAAGTCTGAATTTTGCAATAAGGAGCTCATGATCTGAGTCACAGTCAGCTCCCGGTTTTATTTTTGCTGACTGTATAGAACTCCATCTTTGGCTGCAAAGAATATAATCAATCTGGTTTCAGTATTGACCATCTGGTGATGCCCATGTGTAGAGTAATCTCTTGTGTTGTTGAAAGAGGGTATTTGCTAAGACTAATGCGTACTCTTGGCCAAACTCTGTTAGATTTTGCCCTGTTTCATTTTGCACTCCAAGGCTAAACTTGTCTGTTACTCCAGGCAAGATACTCCAGGTATCTCTTGACAGTCCCCTATGATGAAAAGGACATTTTTTTTGGTCTTGTAGAAGGCCTTGTAGGCCTTCATAGAACCGTTCAGCCTCAGCTTCTTCAGCATTAGTGGTTGGGGGACAGACTTGGATTAGAGTGATTTTGAATGGCTTGCCTTGGAAATGAACCAAGACCATCCCTTCATTTTCGAGACTGCACCCAGGTACTGCATTTCAGACTCTTTGTTGACTATGAGGGCTACTCCATTTCTTCTAAGGGGGTCTTGCCCACAGTAGTAGATGTAATGGTCATCTGAATTAAATTCACTCATTCCTGTCCATTTTAGTTCACTGATTCCTAAAATATTGATGTTCACTCTTGCCATCTCTGTGTTTCACCACTTCCAATTTACCTTGATTCATGGACCTAACATTTCAGGTTCCTATGCAATATTTTTCTTTACAGCATCGGACTTCACTTTCACCAGCAGACACATCCACAACTGGGTGTCCTTGCTGCTTCGGCTCAGCCTTTTCATTCCTCTGGAGCTATTTCTCTGCTTCTTCTCCGGTAGCATACTGGACACCTACCGACCTGGCAGTGTCATATCTTTTTGCCTTTTCATACTCTTCATGGGGTTCTCAAGGCAAGAATGGTGAGTGGTTTGCCATTACCTTTCTCCATGACTTCAGAGGTGGTACAGGTACAGTTGATGATCAGACCCAGGAGCCAAGGGAGTTTGTGGCTGAAGAAGGGTAGATGTCACAAGAGATGAGAGGCCGTGTGCTTGGCTCCATCAAATCTTTTTCACTTGCAGCTGGTGGAAAACCCAAATCAAACTGGGATTGGGAAAAAAGAATACAGAAACTTTTGTTATCAAAAAGTGAAGAGGTAGTTTAGGTTAGGTACAGCTCATAGGATGCTATCAGGATCTAACTGTCCATCTTTCAGCTCTGCTGTCCTTGATAAGGGCTTCAATCTCAGGCAAGCTCTGCCTTAGTGGGAGCTAAACAGCTGCCAGCAACTCCAAGCTTTCATCCTTACCAGTCTAAGATGAGCAGAGAAGAATAAATGTCTCTTCCCTGACTATTTAAGCCAGTGTCCTGGGCCAACTCTTATTGGTCCAAATTTGGGTCATATTTTCATCTATGAGCCAGTCACTATGATCACAAGCAGTCAGTGCTGTGATTGGCCAGGACTGTGTCTCATCTACCCTTGGAATGGTTCATCAGAGGGAAAATGGGGTATAATATCAGAAGAAGAAGCAGTGCGTCCTGGCTAGTAAAAACAGATGTCTTACTTCTTCAGTATCAAGCAGGTTGTTCATCAGGCCATTCAGTTTGGGAGCTGAGTTTGGGGCGGAGAGGAACCCCACTAAGCCAGAATCTTTGAAAGAGGAGTTATGGGCTGGTATCAGTGACTTCATGTGTAAAATAGAATTTGGAGTGTTAGTACAGTACCTGTCAATAACTCTTCAGACTGAAAGATCCTTGAGGGCAAAGGATTTTGCCTCCCTGGTACCAAATAGTGGTCCTGATCCTCAAAAAATGCTGCAAATGATGGACGGATAATGAATGAATGAATGAATGAATGAATGGACAAATGAATCACTGAGTTTGAAAATACCTTAGATAGAAACAGGCTCACAGTACTTGACAAAGTGTTCAACAAATACATGCCTTTTCAAAATGTATCTCTTCTATTCAATTATGTCAGAAATGGAGCATTATGAAAATAGCATAGACCTTGAAGTTACACAAATCAAGATTTAAATTATAGCTCTGTGTGCAAATGACTTAACTACCCTAGGTCTCAGTTTTCTCATCTGTAAAATTGGGCAGGGCCACCAATCAGTTAGAGTGCCACGTAGAGGGGGAATGGCAGATGAAACAATTTCCCAAGGGGATCCATGGATTGCATTCATTATTTTGATAACTTATTATAGACGAGGCCTAGCTCTCAGCCTGACAGTAAAAAACTTCATTTCATCAGCACCTAGAGAGGGAAGTCATTTCCCAAAAAGAGGCCCACATTAACCAAATTAGAAACGCAGAGAATTCAGAATACCAGTGTATTAACTTACTATGAGAAATTATTTATTCACATAACTAGCATATCTTCTCCCCGTGTGCAGCTATATAAGATTGTTTGTGCTCAGGCAAGGGTACTTGGGCTGTTTCCTGCATGCAGAGATGGCCCAGCCATTGGGAAACCCTAGAAAGAAAGTTCTTGGATGGTCACTGACAAGATTTATCTCTGTATCTTAGGATGAGTTTATACATCTTTGTTCATTATATAGTTAAGTCTTAAAAGGCATCTTCTTTCTTTCACTTGTAGTGTCTTGGGAAAAGGCTCATCTCAGCCTCTAAAACATCACCAATAAAGAACACCTTTCCCATCAATGCAGGCTGCATCAGCTGCCAGGGTCTCCTTGGCCGTCAAGGTCAGACGGCTTAACTCCTGAAGTACACAGCCTGTGACAAGCCCATCCCAGATTACAGCCAGTCCTTGGGAGACTGGTGTTCCTATGCTCTTTCTGCTCGTGTGATTTCTGCCCAGAGTTAGGTTAATCCAGACTTGAATCACAGCTCCTTCACCAGTTTCCACCAAAGTAAAAAATCCTACTCACACAATACGTTCACGAGTAGACTTTTCTGTAGAACCAAAGAGGTACAGGTGAGGTCTCAGGAAGCATTCATATACCCACGAGAGACTGTAAGCTCTTTAAAGCCCTGTTAGATCTTCCTACTCTTTCAAAGTTCCTCTGACCACTCTGACAGGGGAGTTCCCGTTCTCAGCAGCCCCGACTCTCACTTCCCCTCACCTCTTGTCTACCTCCTCCCCACCCCCTCCACCACTCCCAGTCCCTCCCGAGCAGCAGGCAGTTGCTCTCCCGACTCAGGCACAGAGGCTCCACCCTCTCTCTGGTGCCTCCTCCACAGCTGAAACCCAGGCCTGGGGATTTCACCTTCTAAACAACCCAAGGCATTTTCCAAACAAAGACTGACTGTGCCCTTTCTTTGGGGGCCATCTGTTAAGAAAAGAGACTTCCTATTTAGTTGAGAAGTGCCTGGGATACACATTCAATCAATACATTTCATCCACTCCTCTGAGTCCACTCCATTTGTGCAATACACTGTTGATCAAGAAAGGTTTCATCATGACTTAAGTGTTCCGCCTCCTCTCCACATTGCTGCGCTGGTTGGGAGGACGCCCTCAAATAACATTCCCTGTCACCATATTTTCCCTATAGCTACAGGCTTTCAAAGACAGGTGCTAAATACTGTCTCCCCAACTTGCTAGCTGTGTGATCTTGAGCAAATGACTTAACCTCTTTGGCCTCAGTTTCTCCACCAATAAAATGAGGTGATAAACTACTTTATAGACTTTTGGTGGGGGGGAGATGAAATTTATTCCTGTAGATTGCTTTGGGCATGCTCAATCACTACAGTCGCGTCCGATTCTGCGAACCTATGGACTGTAGCTGGCCAGGCTCCTCTGTCCATGGGATTTCCCAGGCAAATATACTGGAGTGGGTTGCTATTTCCTACTCCAGGGGATCTTCCCGACCCAGGGATCGAACCCACATCTCTTTTGTCTCCTGCATTGGCAGGCGGATTCTTTACCGCTGAGCCACCGAGGAAGCCCCTGTAAATTGCTTAGTGCAAAATACAGGCTCAGTAAATGTTGCTGCTCCTTTTTATAAGCCCCTTTCTCCTCAAATAGTGTGACTTTATCAATGTAAAAAAAAATGAGAATTTAACCTTTGCAGTTGAATAAAGCCAGCCTTGTGCTAGAGACTAAAGTGGCAGGGTCAGGCCTCAACTTTGGCTTAAGGGCTATACCTGCTGGTAGCCCAGACTACACAGGATGGCCAGGCATTCATTTAGCTAGAGCCTGCTTCAGAGATGGAGAGAGGAGTGGGATATGATGAAAGATACAGTGCAAACTTCAGTAGCCTAAACTGGGAGAGGTGCCAATTGCCCTGATAATAGTTCATTTCTGGGCCAGAGAATTCAGGTCCCAGGGCTGGCTAGCAGCATGATGACACAGCTCCCACTAAATGTGTCCTGGACTCGGCATGAATCTCTCAGAGGCCCCTTGAATTTCCCTGGTTTCACAAAGTATAGGAAGAAGTGAGACCCCATGGACACTCCCAGACCTCTAGGGCTGTCTTCTAGGCACTGTGGCCCCAAGAAAAGACAGGCCTCTTGATTAAATTGCTAAAGTGATCCACCTGGTCCAGGCTGTTGTTCTGGTGGCCATATCTGATGGGTGAATACCATCTTCCTCCACAAGCTATCCATCCCCTGGAGCCTCTGCTAGTTACAGGTACAGGCTGGTTGGACTGCTTTGTTTGTTGTGGCCTCTGGAAGAATAGGGTTAAGAATGGAGTGGGAGAGCCAGGCATGGGTTGGGTGAAACCAGCACCTCCCAAGGTGGGCCTCCGTGATGGAGGGCAAGAAGGCAGTGTGGGAGTTTTGAGGGACTGCTCGGCCTGTAAGGGAGATGAGGTGGGACGTTCTCTTTGCAGAAGGCAGAGCTGTCTGGACCTGGACGCAGGGCCCTGAACGCAGGGCCCCGAGCACAGGGAGGGGTAGAGATTATAGCTCATCTAAAAACTGTCTAAAGGGTGCACATCTACACGAAATCATTTAGAGTTTAGTCCCTACTCCCACAGGTACGTTATCCTTTTGGCTTTATAAACTCTCCATGCAGATCTGATTCTCCCTTGTATGACTTCAGGTTCCTGCTTGCCTAAGCTGTGTTGGGGTTAAGCAGACAGGGAGAGAGCTGGAGTGTTCTGACTTTCCACCCCTGGGGATGATCCTGGAGGAGAAACGTTGCCTCTGTGGTGCACCTTTGCCCCTGCACCACCCATCACCCTGACCCTCTTTGCAGGAGTGTGTACAGGAAGCAAGGCAGCCAGGGAAACCCGTCTCCACCCAGTCCAAGGCGGTGAGCCCATGGAATGGAAGAAGAACTGCAAAGAAAAGAGAAAGGGTCCTGGGGACTTTACTCAGAAGCAAATAATCCTGGTGACTCTGTTTTTGTGGAATCTGCCTCTGCCAGAGTCCAGTTTTAGCATTTGTAGGGACACGCCGGGCTGACAGGACCTCCCCATCTCTTTCTCAGTCCTGTGGTTTGAGGCCAAAATCTCCAGGCTGGGACCTATGCTGGCCTGGGTCCTGTCCTGGCTCCGGGCCCATTAATTCAGGTGCTCAAAGCAGGACCCTTCTCTGAGAGGTCTTTGGTATGGTGGAAGGGCTAAGCATAGCTTTCTTTGAGGTTTCTGTTTTTTTGTTTGTTTTTTAATTATGGTAAGAATACTTAACATGAGAGCTCCTCTCTTAACAAACCTTTACATGTATAATGTTATTGACGATAAATACAACGTTGTATAGCAGATCTCTGGAGCTTCTGTATTTAGCTTAACTGAAACTTTATGCTTGTCGATTAATAATTCCCCATTTCTTCTTCCCTCCACCCCCATCCCTGGCAACCCCCATTCCACTCTGACGATTTTAGATACCTCATATGGGAAATCATGCACTATTTGTCTTTCTACAACTGGCTTATTTCACTTAGCATAATGTCCTCAGGTTTGATCCATGTTGACACAAATCTCAGGATTTCTTTCTTTTTTAAGAAATATTTATTTATTTATTGGCTGCATCGGATTTTAGTTGCAGAATGCAGGTTCTTCACTGGGTCATGCAAGATCTTGGTTGCGGCACCCAGACCCTCTATTTGTGGCACACGAAGGCTCAGTTGCTCCTCAGTAGGTGGGATCTTAGTTCTCTGACCAGGGATTGAACCCTTGTCCCCTGCATTTCAAGGCAAATTCTTAACCACTGGACCACCTTCTTCTTAAAAGCCAAATAACATTCAGCTATATTTATATACCACATGTTCTTTTGCCATTCATCCATCAATACGCATTTAGGTTGCTTCTATATCTTAGCTATTGTGCATAGCGCTACAATGAGCACAGAAGTGCTAATCTCTCTTCAAGAACCTAAAAATAAACAAGTGGGACTACATCAAACTAAAAAGCTTCTGCACAGCAAAAGAAAAAATCAACAGAGTCAAAAGGCAATCTACAGAATGGGAGAAAAATAGTGCACGTCATATATCTGAAAGGAAGTTAATCTCCAAAACGTATAAGAATTCCTACAATTGAGTCGTAAAACAAAAATGGGCTAAGGACTTAGGTCTTACATCCCCCCCAAAAGATCTTTGGACAGAGATTTCTCCAAAGAAGATAGACAAATGGCCAACATGCATATGAAAAGATACACTAATCGTCGGGGTAATGCAAATCAAAACCACAATGAGGTATCACCTGATTCCTCTCAGGATGGCTATACCAGAATAGACACAGACGTGCTGGTGAGGCTGTGAGACACTGGAGCCCTTGCGCACAGTTGCTGTGAAAGGAAAGTGGGGCAGCTTCGAGGGAAAACGAAGTTTCCTCAAAAAAATGAAAGCAGAACTACCCTATGACCCAGCAATCCCGCGGCTGCGTATTTGTCTACAAGATTGAAAGCAAAGAGATATTAGCGCTCCTGAGGGTTTTGTTTGTTTCTCACGAAGTCTGGCGCTACCCCGGCTCCCTACAGCATGTAGGTCCCCGTTGCTTTTAAGCCCCTTAAAATAAAACCTCGCTGCCCTTCCCCTCCACGGATCCCAGGCAGATTCCTAGGCACCCCACTGCTTGCCCCAAACTGCCTTCCAGAGCCAGAATTTTGCTTCCTGCCTGGGGGACTCAAGTCAGGCCTGGGCAAGTCCCAGGGGAGAGAGCGCCCAGCGACCGGCGCGCGGATCGGAGCAGCGTGACGCGGGGCCGAGACTCGCTGTGCGCTCCCCAGACGCGTGGCTTCCCTGGGCTGCTGCCAGTCTCGCTCCCCCGGCGGGGGCGGAGCGTGGCCTTTTTTGGTCCGGGGAGGAGTGGCCGCGGTCTGGGAGGTCACTAGACCGCCGGGCTGGCTGTTGTCACTTGCGCCCTGTGCCCGGGTTCAGCTCAGCTCACCCGTTTCCCGCGCGTACCTGGAGCCCCAGCCCTCGGGAATAGCAGCCGCCGCGCCAGCCGTCCAGCCCCTCCATCCCCTATCAGAGACCCTATCATGGGCCAGGGGAGCATCTGGCCGTGGAGGGGCCCCCTGCCTCGCCTCCAGGTGTGGACCTGGATCGAGCCCGTGGTGGCCTCCACGCAGGTGGCCGCCTCCCTCTACGACGCAGGGTTGCTCCTCGTGGTGAAAGCGTCCTTCGGAGTAGGGACCTCCTCCAATCACAGCTCCAGCCCGTCGCCCCGGGGGGCTCTCGAGGACCAACAGCAGAGGGCCATTTCCAATTTCTACATCATCTACAACCTGGTGATAGGCCTGACGCCCCTGCTGTCGGCCTACGGGCTGGGCTGGCTCAGCGACCGCTACCACCGCAAGGTCTCCATCTGCATGCCCCTGCTGGGCTTCCTGCTCTCCCGCCTCGTGCTGCTGCTCAAAGTGCTGCTGGACTGGCCCGTGGAGATGCTGTACGCAGCGGCCGCGCTGACAGGACTGTGCGGCGGCTTCTCCGCGTTCTGGTCGGGGGTCATGGCCCTGGGATCCCTCGGCTCCTCTGAGGCCCGCCGCTCCCTGCGCCTCATTGTGATTGACCTGATCCTGGGCTTGGCCGGGTTCTGCGGGAGCATGGTTTCCGGACACCTCTTCAAGCAGATAGTCGGGCACTCCAAGCAGGGCCTGGTGCTGACCTCCTGCAGTGTAAGCTGTGCCACCTGTGCCCTTTTGTACAGCCTGTTCGTGCTGAAGGTCCCCGAGTCCAAGGCCAAGCCCCGCAAGGCCGTGGATATAGTGCCTGGCACTGCTGGCAGGTATGACACCCTGGATCCTGATCAGACAGACAAGCAGAGTGTGGTGGGGCCCCCTCCACCTCCTGCAATGGCTAAGCCCAAACAAGTCATCATTGCCCTGTTTTTTGTGGGTGCCATCATCTATGACTTGGCAGTGGTGGGAACAGTGGACGTGATGCCGCTTTTTGTGCTGAGGGAGCCTCTGAGCTGGAACCAAGTGCAGCTGGGCTATGGTATGGCGTCGGGGTACACCATCTTCATAACCAGCTTCCTGGGCGTGCTGCTCTTCTCCCGCTGCTTCCAGGACACCACCATGATCATGATCGGAATGGTCTCCTTTGCTTCAGGAGCCCTCCTCTTGGCTTTTGTGAAACAGACATACATGTTCTACATTGGTGAGTCTGGCATTCTTGGGGAGGCAGGACAAGGACACCGCTGAGCCCCTGAGTAATGGGGCGTACACCCGAGGTGCTGTGGTCTAGGTGTCACAGCTCAGCACCAGAGATTATGTCTGCTACCTAGGAGGCACAAGGGACAGAGGATTATATGCACTTGAGTTTGTCTGTATTGTGTTATCTGTGTTGCCCACTGAAATGTAATCAGAGTGGGGTCCGTAGCTCTAGGAAGTCAAGGGAGGGATGGGCAGTGGTGCCGGGAGTCAGGAGACACTTCAGGATGGCCCTGAGTGGAGGAGATGGGGTTGAGTTTCTTCTCCCCAATTTTAAAGGGATAAAACATTTTCAAGTAATCCAGCTGAAAAGGTCCTTTAATTAAATCATTTCAGGTCAAGCACAGGCTTTTCAAAAAGAGAGAAAAATTCTCCATAAATGCCTTCCACAACCCATGTAATACATCCCCTCAAGGAAGCAGAATGAAGTTTCTGAGGACAGACAACCACAAGCAGAGCACTCTGGACCGGTGCTCCGAGAGAACTTTCTAGAGTGATAGAAATGTTCTGCAACGTTTCTGCCTAATACAATAGCCATTAGCTATGTGTGGCTATGAAGCCCTTAAAATGAGACTAGTGCAACTTGAACAGAATTTTTCATTTTATTTTGTTTAAATAGTCATGTGACTTGCCAGTGGCTAACAGAACCACTCTAGACTGTTCCGAGACCACCCTTTGACTGAGGTCACACGGCTCAGAAAAACATCTCACAAAATGGCTAGATTACTTTTAGCCAGCTCCCAGTTAAACAGGCCAAGTGCAAGGGCCTGAGTAACCTCTCTTCCCTCCCCACCACTTCTAGCCACTCCCACCCCACTGCACCCCCCTCACACACACACACACACACACACACACACACACACACACACACACACACACACACACACACACACACACACACACACACACACACACACACACCAGGATGATGAACAGGGGCGTGTGGAAGCTGTGTTAGTAGCGCACGTTTCTGGTTGCAGTTTGCCAAAGCTACTGGGACCATGTCCCAGAGATGATGATGTAGGGTGAGGGCAGACACCTCCCTCCTGGGAGGCAAGGAGCTGTAAGTCACTTGAGTGACATCAGCTCCATTTCCTTAGAAACCACTTAACTCTGCCAATAAAGATGCCCTTCACCACCTGTCACCTTGTCCCCGGTGCCTTGCCACCTTCAAGATGGGTCTGTAGCATCTACAGCTCCATCTGAGAGCTCAGGTAGTCAGCCTGCCCTGGGGCCAGGTGGAGCCACGAAAGGATTGTGGGAGGGGGCTTCTAAGGGAAGTTTTTCTGTTATTCTGATTTACTCTTTGGCCAAGGCTGGGCTACAGTGAGGAGTGTTCTCATGTGCTTCTTTTCCAGCTCGGGCCATCATGCTGTTCGCTCTCATCCCCATCACAACCATCCGATCAGCAATGTCCAAACTCATCAAGGGTTCCTCTTATGGTGAGTGGAAGGAATCTGAGAGGTTTCAGAGCCACTTGGTTTGAGGCACAGGGTTTGGGCTCAGAAGGCACAGGAGAGTTCCAGCAGCAGCCTTGAAGACACTGGGCACACACTAGTGTCCATCTAGGGCGGAAGGAGTGAAAGCAGGAGCAGGGGAAAGACTGGGAATGTCAGCCACTGAAAAGCCACAGTCAAAGGAAAATAATGCCACCCACGGGCCATGGGAAGAGCCAACTGGATGGAGGCCAGAATCCTGGTAACATGAGCCGTGAGCACAGAGGGAGTCAGGGAAGGGGAGGGGGCTCTGGAGAGCCTCCCAGAGACTCAGCTATCAGGGAACACGGAGGGACAGCACAATAACCTTGGTAACCTCGGTCCCTTCCACAGGAAAGGTGTTCGTCATCCTGCAGCTATCCCTGACGCTGACTGGGGTGGTGACATCCACGCTGTACAACAAGATTTATCAGCTCACCATGGAGAAGTTCATCGGCACCTGCTTTGCGCTCTCCTCTTTCCTCTCCTTCCTGGCCATCCTCCCGATTGGGTAAGACAGGAGCAGTTCCTGCTCTTTGGGCTGGGGCTGAGGTCAAGGACTGTTGGAGCATTTCCAGCCTATTATCATAAAGTATTTACTTTTCACATTTACACAATGGGCTCTTAGTAGGCTCTCGCACTAAGAAAAACTTCTCCTGTTCCCCCAAACTAATAACCTGGTAATTTGGGAATTCCCTAAAGTTGTAAGTAATAAACAGAGGGCCTCAACATGCTGGCTCACTTCCTGGCAGTTTTGTAATAGGAGCCTCATATACTTGCTTGTAATCAGAGGCTGGGATAAGAAACCCTCTTGAACCACTCAGACCTCGTTGAGTCTCCTTTAGGTGACAGTCACCCGGCCTCACTTTCAAGTATTCTTGCTTCTTTGTATCTTGGGAGGGCTTGGCACATGGACTGTGTGAGCACCCCTGCAGGACATGGGTAATTCCTCTGACCTCTCTGGGGAAATTGTCTCATTTGTAAAACAACTATGTTCTGGGAGATAACAGGCAGGAGGAAGGCTGGAGATACAAAGGCCCATGCGGAGAGTTGCCAGCTGAGGTTATCACCAATATAGACCACATGAAATAGTCTGGTCTTCAACCAGCCCCATTCAAAAGAAATACAGAAATACAGAAAGCCATATTATGTGATTTTAAAAGTTCTAGTAGCCACATTTAAAAACAACACAAGTAATAGGTGAAATAATTTTAATAATATATTTGATGTGGCCCAATAGCTCCAAAATATCTTTGTAATCAACCGACAAAATCAATGAGTTCTTTTGAATTAAGTCTTTGAAATCTGGTACGTATTTTATACTGACAGCACATCTCAACTTGGACTCCATTTGAATGCAAGAGTTCAGAAGCCAATGTAACTAGTGGCTACATATTAGACAGCTGAGCTTTGGTCTGTTTAGGCCCTTTTCTCACACTTGTATCAATCCCACCGGAGGAGAAAGGAACACAATAATGATATTCACAATAAGATACAAGGGACATGAAACAGATTTGCATTTTAAAGGGACCTGCTTAGTAGCACACTGGAGCCCTCCATATCGTTAATGGTGGTGTTACAGGCTGAAGAGTAGAAGAGCTGACGGCAGGTTGGAAAAAGCTGAAGGTAGGTTGGAAAAAGTGGGAAGTGGATGGTGAAAAGGGCCGCCTTTGAATTCTCACATCTCATTGTATAGGTTGATGTGCTTGCATAGAAAGTTGAGCCTCCTAAGACAGAAGACATCAATCATGAGGGTTCTTTGAGTTCATAGTTGAGAAAATAAGATCAAGCAGCCGAGAGAATTTGTGCACAAAAGCAGACTCGATTACCAGTGCCGTCTCTGGCCAGTTCTCATTTTCAAGGTGTAGGACTGAGCCAGACTTGTCCTCAAACTGCCCAGCCCTTAGGCTTTTTCGTGTGCCCCTGTTTTCATGAGAGTCTTGGCTGAATGGGTTGGGCTTAGCTAGACCTGACCCACAATGCAAACTTCTCTGGAGTGCCAGTTCTTTGTCCAAGTGAGCAATGGATTAATAACTGTGCCACTTGGAACTGTGCCAGTCCTGTTTGATTGGCAGTTGGTTGAAATAGTCTCTTTGACCTAAACAGATAAACAAAAAACAAGAAAACAAGTCTGACTAGACTAGTTAATATCTCATAGCTAGAGATATAAACAGACAGACAGATGGAAGCAATGAGAATATGCAGTAAATGCTTCCTTTCTACAGTTTCACCACTTTCCCTTTTTAAAGAGACTCTGGGGTGTGTGAAGCAGGTGTGCTGCCCTCACCCCAGGTGGGGACACCTCACCCCAGTGGACTTGGGCCCAGTCCTACATTGTGTGCATGGAATTTTAAGATATACAGGACCTTCATCATCTTATACCACAGAAGCCGTGTCAGTATCTTGAACCGATCGTAAGTAGTACTGCTTACGTGAATTGAGGCACTCGAGTAGATGCCTCTGTTGGAGACATTTAGCAGTAGAGGGACTTACGTGCTAACAAAGCCTCCTTTGCCTGCTGTACATTGGAATCACTGGGAGAGATTTGAAAAACTACTATTGTCTGGATCCTACCTGCAGAGATTCTGACTCAGTTGATCTGGGATATAGCCTGGGCATGGGAATTTTTTAAAGCTTTCCAGTTTATTTGGATGTATAACCAAGGTTGAGAACCTTTGGTAGAAAGGGAGTGTTTCTAGTACTTTTCCCTCCACAAAGTCACTAAATGAACAAAATCCTGAAAAATTCTTTCGAGCAGCCAAGGCTGCACCACCAATCATTAAGCATGATCAGCAGGAAAGACCAGTAGAACTCTCAGACTACAGAAAGAAGAGCTACATTCCAATGACAGAAAAGCCCAGGAAGACATGTCACAGCAGGGAGTGGAGGAGGCTGTGGAGGGCAGAAGGCGGAGAGAGGAGGTTCCTGGACCCAGCTGCCAACAGCTCACCTGCAATAAGTGACTGTGGCCCCAGCCCTTCCTGGTACCGAAGTGAGCCAACTTCATGGCACTGTGAGAACCTGCCCTCTCCCCCTCACTCTTCTTTATGTGCAGCAGGGAGATGCTGAGGGAATGACTGTCTGGTTCTGCCCCTCTGCAAGCCCCCAACCCCTCATCACACATGCACTCAGCTGCTGCCTTGTGGTTCATAGATGCCATCAGAAGCAAATGGGCTCACCTTCTTCAAAGTAGACCTCTAAGCCTGTGTTCTTTTGCACCCATCCTGTTCCCCTCCCTCAATCTCTCAAAGATAATAATAGCAAACATGTAAACAGCCTTGATTATGTGCCAGGCACTACTTTGAATGTTTCATATGTTTTAACATTCTCAAACAATCCTCTGAAGCAATTACTATTTTATCCCCATTTTGCAGATGAAGAAACAAAACCTAAGGTGTCATGTAACTTGCCAAAGGTTACATAGTTAATGAGGGACAGTGACAGGATTTGAACCCAGGCAGTTGGTTCTTAGTCACTATCTGACATTGTGTCTCAGAAAAGTCCCTGGGTATCTGGGTACCACCTCTTTTCTAGAGGTTTACTTGTACCACTAGAGAGTTTACTTGTACCACTTAGCAACTCCGTCTCCTGAGTTCTTCCTATCAGAACTGACATGTGGTCTGCCACCCTCTCACTTCCTCCTCCCAGCCATGTTCTCCAGTGCTGGTCTGCACTTGCTTACTTCCCATTCACTTTCAACCCACTCCAGACTGACTTCCTTGTTCAACGCTTCCAGAGCTGTGCTGAGATCAGACTTCCTCACAGCTGAGTACACTGGACTCCCTGCTATCCTCTCCGCATCGGTTCTCAGCGGCCCCCCGAACACTGTGGGTCACTCCTTCCTTGGAAGGCACTTGTCACTTGGCTTTCTTAACACCTCCTCTCCTGGGTTTCTCCTACCTCTCTGACTTCGCTACAAACCTCCACATGGAAGAATTCTTTGGGGCTCAGGTCTGGGTTGTCTTCTCACTTCACAGTCTCAAAGCAATCTAAATTATTTTCAAAATTTCAAATTACCATCTCAGTTTCCAAAATTGCCTCCTTGATGCCCTCCTAACACCTGCTCCCCTCCAGTCTTGCCCATCCCATTAAATGGCATCACACTCAGCCTGGAAAGAAATCTGAGAATCCCCAAAGTGGTCCTGCTTCTTCATCTTCCTGTACCTCCCATCCATCAAGCCTCATTGATTCTACCTCCAATATATGCCTCAAACTGATTATTTTTTACCCCCACTGTTGCTACTTCTAGTCCAAAGCACTTGGGGGATCAACTTTGGCCCTGAGCCAATCTCCCCGCATGCATCTACCCTCTTTTTACCAGATGGCCAGAGAAATTTCCTTAGAGTGGACAACAGTTCACATCATCTCCTGCTCAAAGCTCTGCACTTGGCTTTCACGGTTCTTAGGATGAGAGCCACTTCAGGTCCTGCATAATCCAGCCTCACCATCTTCTCCAGCCTCCTATTCCTACCACTCACCACCCTCCCCCCTCTATGCCTCAGCCCCGGGAGCCTCGCCCTCATGCTCTTCCCCCTTTCTTACCCACGTCTTTTTTTGGCTGGGCTGGGTCTTCTCTCCTGCAGGGGCTTTTCACTGCGGTGGCTTCTCTCGTCACAGAGCACAGGTTCTAGGTCATGCGGGCTTCAGTAGTTGTGGCATACGGACTCAGCAGTTGTGGCTCATGGGCTTAGTTGCTCCGTGGCATGTGGGATCTTCCTGGACCAGGGATCAAACCTGTGTCTCCTGCACTGGCAGGTGGATTCTTTACCACTGAGAAGCCTGACACCCCACACATCTTTCTTAATATAGCTAGATGTGGTCTTAACCTGAACTCCATTTTCTCAAAGAGAATTTGAGAAAATTCCCTTCCCAGTCTAAGTTAGATCCTTCTATGATATGCTCCCCAAGCTTCCTATACTTTTCCTTCAGAGCATGAGAGTTGATGATTACTTAGTGATTATCTGTTTTACACACTTGCTCACTAGACCACAGGCTCCCTGAGGGCAGGAACCACGCCTGTTTGAGTGACCTTGTACCCTGTGTCCAGCAGACAGCTTGGTGCGTGAGAAGTTACTCGAAGTCTTTAATGAATGAACAATCTGTCAGGGGGTGTGACGCCAGCACTACTGACCACCCAGGAGCTGCCTGTTGAGCTGCCATGATGTTAGGGGTTGGCCACCACCATAATCAACAAAGGTTGATCAACAGTCAATCTAAGGAAGAAATAGAAAATTTTAGTCCCGCTAATCCAAGGATTATAACCCAGAGGGAGACTATTTCAGGAAACTCTGAGGAGTGTTCTACCTATAAGACGCCAAGGCACAGTTACAGTTATATGTTTGTGAGACAACATATTGTGGAGGGGGTGGGGGATGAATTAAGAGTTTGGGATTAACAGATACACACTGCTGCTGCTGCTGCTGCTAAGTCGCTTCAGTCGTGTCTGACTCTGTGCGACCCCATAGACAGCAGCCCACCAGGCTCCTCCGCCCCTGGGGTTCTCCAGGCAAGAACACTGGAGTGGGTTGCCATTTCCTTCTCCAATGCACACATGCATGCTAAGTCACATCAGTCGTGCCTGACTCTGTGCGACCCTATGGATAGCAGCCCACCAGGGTCCTCTGTCCACGGGATTCTCCAGGCAAGAATACTGGAGTGGATTGCCATCTCCTTCTCCTATATACATACTACTATATATAAAATAGGTAAACAAGGACCTACTGTATAGCACAGGGAACTCAATATCTATTAACCTATAATGGAAGAGAATCCAAAAGAGTATATATCACTTTGCTGTACACTTGAAAAAAACACATTATAAATGAACATACTTCAATTTTTAAACATTTCCCAATATGGACCGGGGGGGGATAAACCAAAGTAACATATTGACAGTCTACATAGTCCAGCAAGGTGAGTGGTGGGTTGTGACCTATTACAAGACAGAGAAACAAATGTTATCTCCCAGGGATTTATCTTACTGGCACCAGGAAGAAATTTTTTTTTCCCCCAGCAAGTAGGAATTCCTGTGTCTTCTAAGGGGATCAAGTTAACACAATTCAGGCACGCAATACACACTAAAGTGGAGGAGATAGTTTCTCAAATGGGCAGAGAATCTTCATGTTTAAAAGTTTTCTTGTCCTGCCTTAAAATAATTCACCAACCACGTGGCTGTGCTGTCATGGTCCCACAGCTGGGGTGAGCTGTGGAGCGGGCCTGGAACAGTTCATGTGGTCCTGGGCTGCCTGCCTCTACTCGCCTCTTGCCAGCTCTGTCATACAGGGAGCTTTATTTATTTTACATTCCCTGGAGAGCCCTGGGGCTCACAGAGGGTAGGAAATCTGTGTTTGGAAGTTTCTACAAAGGTAGGATTTGGATTTCTGCTCACACTTCACCCAGTAGCTCCAGATGTGGTCCATCCATTAGGAAGAACTGTGTTCCAGCTTAGAACCTGGGGTTCTAAGCTATTCTCAAACTGTTGAGAAAAGGAGGATGCCAGAGGTTGAAGGACACACCAAAGGTCACACAGATTCAAGACTTCAACTACAGCTCTTCATTCCTAGGCGTCCATTTTATCTCCCAATATTTTTAAACAATGTAATGATTTATGGAAGAGAGAGAAGGGCAATGGAAAGGCAGAAGAGGATGCAACTAATTCTGCTTGGGATGAGAGAAGCTTGAGCTTGAGGTCCATATGGGAGTGCATCATCAGACAGAAGTGAGGTGGAAAGAGGCTCCAAGAAAGGGAAAATGTAGATGCAAAGGGCTCTCCATATTATGGGACAGGAAGGAGGCCGGAGTGAGGGAAATTCCCTGGGGCCACTTGCCTCCAGAGAGTACAGCGGTTCTGCTGCCATAATGGATAGTCTCCAAGAGATGGCTAGACCCTCCCTCCCCATTCCAGCTGTTCTCCTGTAATTCTCTGTTGTAAATTCTTACAGCATCGTGGCTTATAAGCAAGCCTCATGGTTGCAGCCTGGAGACATCACAGAGAAATGAAGGTGCTGATCTGTGGGAGCCAGCAACACCAGCAACGGCCGGACTCCCTCTGAAGACCAAGGACGGGACCAGGAACTGGTGTCCACAGCAACCCATTGCTCAAGGAACCCAAGTTCCAGCCAGAGTCGGCCTCAGAATGACTTGCTGTGGCTCAGGGGTCCTGGGTGGATGGGGGAAAGCACTTAATTGGTGATGGAGACACTTTCTCAGCTTTCAGACGTTGCTATTAGGCAGAGGTTGGGTTCCGCAGACAGTAGAATGCGAACTTTCAAGGGAGAGACACAGGCCAGAGGCACAGCCATACCCAACATGGAAGCCAGTTTTCTTCCAGGAATGTTCTGGGGGCTCCAACCATGGTAACTAGTCACCCAGGAGTCCTGTGTGAGAACGCAAAGGCAGTCAACCACCTGAGGGGGATGAGGAAGGGAATTTTCGAAAGAACTGCCAACAGTGAACATCATTTGGTATTTTTAAAATTAAAACAGAACCTTGAAAACAAAGTTTAGCTTTCTTCTCTCAGGCCTTGTTAGCCATGAATAACTCAGGAGCGATCTAGGGCTCAGGCATTTGAAGTCAGCGTAGTTTTGTTGGTACTGTTGTTTTTAAGAAGGCAATTATCAAAAAGGCTTTCTTCAAAGGAATACTTTCCATCCATAGTACTTCCTAAAGTGAGAGGTGTGAAAGGAGAGGGGAGATATGCTAACACATTTTATTTTGAGGTACTTATTTTTTTAATTATGTGAATAAAAGACTCACCCCCTAACAAATCAACATTCATAGCATGAGTGTGTGACTCACTGTCTCTTTGGTCAGCTTCCCTCTAGAACTCAGACATGGCATTCTCAGACTAGGATAAAACTTAAAGCTAGAATAATGCATTTAAATCTCAGAGCATTTGGGCTCAGAGTCTGTTATCATCACTGACGTCCTACCTGGACTGGTCCAAAACTTCAAGGCACATCTACTCGGATCCTGGCACCATGCTAGGTGCTGAGGTAGAGCAAGCCTGTGACAGCTCCTGTCTCACCAGTGTCTGACCTAGTGGGTGAAGCAGACAGAACAACAGGCAGTCATGTATCCTATAATGAACACTAACATAAGAGCGCATATAACCCAAATCCAAGAGAAGACTTCTCAGGAGAAGTGGCATAAAACTGGAAAGATGAGTTACCAAGGCTGGAAGTTGAGTGAGATTCCAGGCAGAAGGAACATGCTGGAAGACCTGATGGTGAAAATATCCCCAAATACAGAAAATCAACGTGAAGGGAGAAAAGAGGGGTGGAGGGAGAGGTATCCAGGGGGCTGGAATCAAGAGATGAGCTGGGACAGTGAGGAGGAACATCAGAACGGAGCCTTTAAAAAGTTTCTCTTTAGGGACTTCCCTGGTGGTACAGTGGATAAGAATCTGCCTGCCAGTGCAAGGGACACAGGTTCGAGCCCTGGTCCAGGAAGATTTCACATGCCGTGGGGCAACTAGGCCCGTGCGCCACAACTTCTGAGCCTGTGCCTTACAGCCCAAACATTGCAACTACTGAAGCCCACGCGCCTAGAGCCTGTGCTCCAAAACGCGAGAAACAACCTCAATGAGAAGCCCACGCACCGCAACCAGAGAAAGCCCTCGCGCAGCAACAAAGACACAGTGCAGCCAAAAGGGAATACATTCGTTTTTAAAGAAAGGTTCTCTTTAGAAATGCAAATCAAAACTACAGCGAGGTACCTATCACCTCACACCAGTCAGAATGACCGTCATTAAAAAGTCTACAAGTAACACATGCTGGAGAGGGTGTGGAAACCCTCTTACACTGTTTCTGGGGGTGTACACTGGTACAGCCACTACAGAGAACAGTTTGGAGGTTCCTCAAAAACTAGAGTTGCCATATGATCCTGTAATCCCACTCCTGGGCATATACCCAGACAAAACTATAACTCAAAAAGATTCATGCACCTCTATGTTCACAGCACTATTTACAATAGCCAAGACAAGGAAAAGCCCAAAATCTCCATTGACAGATGAATGGATGAAGAAGATGTGGTACATATACACAATGGGATACTAATCAGCCATAAAACAGAATGAAATAATGCCATTTGCAGCAACATAGATAGACCTAAAGATTATCATACTAAGCGAAGTCAATCAGAAAGAGATAGACAAATATCATACGATATCGTTTATACAGTGGAATCTAAAATACAATACAAATCAACATACCTATGAAACAAAAACAAACCCACAGATACAGAAAACAGACTTGAGGCTGCCAAGGCAGGGCAGGGGGTTGGTACAGAAGAGGGAAGGAATGGGAGTTTGGGATTAGCAAACTATTATATATAGGATGGATAAAAACAAGGTCCTACTGTATAACACAAGGAACTATACTCAATATTCTGTGACAAACCATAATGGAAAAGGATATGAAAAAGAATATATATACGTGTGTGTGTGTGTATAATTGAGTCACTTTGCTGTACAGAAGAAATTAACACTGTAAATCAACTATACTTCAATAAAAATTTTTTTAAAAAGGAAAAATCAGTTTTTCTTTAGAGTCATAGAATAGCTGTTGAACGGTTTTCGACAAGAATGTTGAATGCTTACATCTGTATATTAGAAAGAGGACTTTGGCAGCACTGAGAAGGAACTGGCTTTGGAAGGAGTGAGCAAGACTTGCAGAAAAGCAACAAGCAGAGAGGCCTGTTGAGGAATCCAGGTGACGGTGATGGTGGACTGACACTAGGTAGGAAGCTATAAGCATGGGGAAATGTTAGACAGACTTGGGGGAATATTTGGAAGCTAGAGGTCAGCAGGAGTGGGTAGTGGATGAACTGCAGCGGGTGAGACAGATGGAGGCAAGAATGATTCAGATTTGGGATTCAAGCAACTAGGAAGGAGGCAGAGGTCCTCACTGAGACAGGCCACAGGAGCAGAGAACGTGGGATGGGGAAGAGGAGTTCAAGGCCGTGCTCTAGGCACACTCTCATCAATTTGCTCATTCCTCTTGACTCCTTGCCTTCCACCCCAGCCCTTGGCCAGTCCCCCAGCCTAAATGAATCTAATCACTAGCTTCTCCATTCAAGCTTGCTCTCAATATCTAGAAAAATTTCCTTACTTGTCCATACTGACCCTGCCACAAACTTGTGGGTGTTCACCTAAGCTGGGCTCACAACACCATAGTATTGACTCTTTTTCAACCCCACCTGTCACCAGGGTAGTAGTTTCAAACCTTTTCAGCTTTATCCAGGTCTTCCAGCAGATGTTCTAAACCATTAGTTCTCAGAGTGTGGTTCCTGGATCAGCTTCATCAACATTCAATGGGAACCTGTTAGAAAAAGCAAATTCTCTAGTTTGATCTGAGACCTAGAGATTACCATACTAAGCAAAGTCAATCAGAAAGAGAAAGACAAATACCATCAGACTCCAGGGGTGGGGCCCCCAAATTGGTGTTTTCACAAGTTCTCAAGCTTAGGAACCACTATTCTAATCTATGGAGATCTTTTTCTCTTTTGAACTTTCCCTGAGCCCCCCTCCACCTCTCCCAGGATCCCTAATTCCTGAGGACCCCAAAGTCCTGCCCTTGGTTCTCCTCCTAGGTAATCTAGTCTACCAGAACTCTCTTTCCAACAATCTAGTCAACACCTCCCCCTGGGTCTCCTCAAATGTAAGTCCAAACCAAATTCTTCTCCCACCATCTAAGCCTACTCCATCTTTTATGTTTTTCTGCTGACTGATTTCATATTTCCGTAAATGGCATCACCTCCCAGCTCCCAGGCTGGAAATCACCAAGTCATCTCTGATCTCTTCACCTCACCACTGAAATCCATCTCCCTTTCCATCACGTCTAGTTTATCATCCACTCCCTTCTATTTCCCCAGACCTTCAGCCTGACCACAATCCTTCGGCATACTATTTTCATAATCTGCTTAAAAGGAAGACAGTTTTAAAAAATGATATATCCCCCTTTAAAATTTTCAATTGGCAATAAATAAATTTTCAGTAAAGCACACAGGAAGGATTCTTACGGGAACATCTCTAATATGTAAGTTGGCTATATTTGAACAAGTAATAGGATAAGTCTTCCCATAAGGGTTATGACGTAAGGAGGGCCCAGCAGACACTTAGGTGCTTTGTAGACATTATTGCTAGTCCTATCAGCCACCCTTCAAGAAAGGCATGCCTTCATTTCAAAGATAATAATGCTGAATTTCAGAGAGATGGCAGTTGCCCAAAGCTACATAGCTAGTAAGTGGAAAAGCTAAGACTTGATCTCAAATCTCTTATCCCACACCTTGCTGCCTCATTTTGTATGACTGAAGTCTTATATTAATGATGTCCACTATCAATAAGCCAAGTTTAGCACCAGTAGAAGTCTATTTCCAGTGCATGGCCATCATTAGCTAAGCTTAACTGAGCATTGTGGTCTCTGATTTACAACACACCCCAATGTGCTAATGAACCACAGATATTTCTTATAGATTTTTTAAAAATAGCAATCCAAAAAAAAAAAAAAGGGCAATGACTGGCTCTGACTCAGAATATGACACTGTGCTTTGCTACGGGATAAAGTGGGAAGAAATCCTTCATGGAGTTACCTAGGCCAGCTGCCAGCCTTCCTGCCAATCACAGTTACAGATGGACAGTAGGTGGTTTCTTCATCTTCTCAGATCAGTGCCATCTTGTAAGATGTAGAAGAGGGTAAATTGAGGATAAGAAATGAAGAATAAAACAGTTCAATGGTATTTTTTCCTGTTGCTTTGCATATCCTAATTCTTGCCTATAAACGGATACCTCCTTAGAGAAAATAAGAAAATAGGATTAAGAGTCATGCATGTTCTGTACTATAAAGCTGTACAAATGGAACATGACTCAAGGTAAAGAAAGCATCTTTTATAGGTTTATTGGTCCATTACTTTAAGTTAATTGAGGTAAAGAAACCTTTTTAAAATTTACAAGCTAATAGTTTTTATCAAGCAATACAAATTCATTTGTTTTACCTTGAAATGTAATACTAATCCCATAGTAAACAATGGACAGAATTTTTTTTTTACACAGATATGAAAAAAAAGTGGACAAAAACCTCATGCCAGCATCAAAAATGCAACAAGAATTTTTTCTCTTTTTATAATCTCTGGGTTCCATAATAAACAAACAAAAAAAGGTGACATTCTTTTTAAAGTTTGGTAGCTTCATGAGACAAAGACTTTGATCCGTAAATCACTTTCTCATCTACAACACACATTCTCAAGCACATTGTTTTTTTCACAGCTTTTGACTTGGCTTAATGGCAGCATGGATGGAAGAGAACACATTTACACGGAGGACTTCATCAATACCTCAAGGATTTTCTTTTAAAATTTTAAATGTAAAGAGTGATTTCTCCAATAATAAGCAGTCGATAATTTGGACATGACCCAAGCAAAAAGGTTTCGTTTTCTTCCCCAACAGTTAAAAGTTAGAAAGTTTGCTGGCAGTTTATTTCATGGGAATATATCAGATGTACCTCATGTCTGAACACATTCCCGACACACAGACATCCAGGGAACAGGCACACGAGGGCAGAGGACAGGGCACTGCAAGACAGGACCAAACCTCAGGGGTGCCCAGGGCAATGGTGCTGACTGTTCGGAGATGCTGGTTTGTTATCTGACAGGGGCCCAGCTGACACAGGCCTCACTTTATCCCACTGGGTCACATTTTTGTTTGCAGTGTGCTACCTCCTCCTCACTTCCCCACTGGGGAAGCAGCGATCCCCCTTCCCTCCTTCCAGCATCATCTGTGACTGGAGGGATGGTCGGAGACTGTGAGCAAGCCTGTCCCACAGCGGTGTTGGTAGGGGTGACCTGCTCACACGCAGCCTACAGGGAGCCCAGGATCACAGGTGAGAGGGCTACGCTGTCTGGAGAGGTGCATTGTGTGATACCCAATCACCGGCTTTTACTAATAGTCAAAGCTTTATGACAAAGGACTAAATTATGTGAGTCAACACCATGTGTTCGTTGTTTTTTGGCATTTCAACCTGTGGAGAATGTCTATGTAAAATATGCTGCTCGGCGGCCCCCACAGTATCTTTTAAAAAAACTGTTCTACAGAATCGGGGTAAACCTTACTATTGTCATCATCTATAGAGTTCTTTGTATCTGTGATTTGTCGATGCTGATACCATAATATCCTCTACAATAAAAAATGTGCCAAAAGGCACTAAATGCATCTTTCACACTTGAAAACAACAATGAAAAAAGGTTTTGTGGTCCCTGTATTTCCTGACATTATCAAAAAATATCATTTGGCAATAGCAATACTTAGCTTTCTCTTCCCAAAAGGCAGCCCTAATTATGAACCTCACTTTCTGGCTTGTTTCTTTAAGAGGAATGAAGACTGGCTAGGTTAGGCCTCAAGTGTTTAAACTGAACAACTGATTACACCTCTCAAAACTCTTTCTACCCAGAACCTAAAACACAGTAGTTGAAGAATAAGGCATATTAGTAGGTGTTGACAAATTCTCAAAAAGTACAGTTAGGCTTTTAACAGTCTGTGGCATGTCCAAAAGTCTGGATTTGTTGCTTTTCAAGTGCTAAATACACAATGTTTATGAATGAGACAAATATCTTACTGTTTTGTTAGAGTTATTTTTTCCAAGCACTTATTTACAGGCTATCTATGGTAGTAAAAACTACCTGGATAACATTTTTTTTTTTTTTTGCCACACAGAAAGGGCTAGACAGTCATACCCAGAGAACAGTTCAAACACATTTGATTGAGAGAACAGTCACACCCCCTGTAACACCCCTCCCCCAAAGCTTTTCCAACATAGACAACCCTGTGCCTGCTCTGATCTGTGTACATGGGGAGACCAGGTACCCTCAACCTAAAAAGCTGACCACCTACTGGGTAGGCTGATGAAAAAATCAGCTTCCTTAAATTCACTGAATTCAAAACCACAAGGAGGTGAACAACTCCAACACACCCAGTTCCATCTGTAGGTATGGCCCAGAGGGTGGCAGGGAAATGCCGTCGGAAGAGAGACCACAGTCAGTGAGTGGGTAAGCAGGCGTGTTCCACCTGGTGGCTCCTTGAGGACTCTGGGAAGGGAGAAGGCAGACCCAAATCCCCAACATAATTTTGTGTTACCCCAGCCTGATGATGAGATCACCCCATTTCCACAGACCTTGAAAGTAGGCCATGAGTGAGAAGGCAAGGACCAGGACTGGTGTGCCCTACCCTGACCACATACAGACCTACACTGGCCTCATCTGTTTGGGTCTCGGGATGGGTTGAAAATGGGCCGCACCCTGGCTGCTGTTTCTGCTCAGAAGATGGGCTAGTCTGGACTTTGTTCTCCCTTCACTATCACCAGCTCAGGACACAGGGCAGAGAAGGACTCTCATGAGACTCAGTGAACGGCGTCGAAACAGAATCAAGCGCCTGCGACTTCAATGCTGTCAATGGCAGGGCCGAGTCATACAAACTCCGAGTGCCTCTTGGGCTGATACTATCCCAAGAGCAAGTCCACGTGCAGACAGCCACGTGGCAGGTGCCCTTCTCTAGACTGAACTGCCCAGCGTTCCACCACAAATGGCAGCCTCGCAAGCAGTGAGGGCCAGGTGTGCCTTTTATTCCCTCCCTTGTGAACGGCGGCCGAGAAAACACATTCAAGTCAACAACACGTAGGACACACTCTGGGTGTGGCTGAAATTTGGCATGAAGACACACTTAGGTTACATTCACCACCATCCCCAGAGGTGTGCTGGTTTTTGTTATTTCAGCTAAAGAAAGGTGCGTGGCAGGTTCAATGAGCAGCACAGTGAAACACAAGCCAGTCGTGTCCATAATCGCACTTATCTGAGGAATCATCGTTAAGTCTTAATAAAGGATAAAATCCAACCCCGAACCTGGCCTTTGCAGGAGCAGAGGTTCCTTGCTTTAAGCACAGTAGCTGAGAGCCTTCTTGGCAATCCAGCATGGGGTAAGGATGAGCAGTGTCCTGAAAATGCTATAGATCACCACTGCTCTCTTTAACCTCATCTGCATCTCTAAGATTGCTCCGTTTCTACGAGTTCTCTCTTCCGCCCTAGCCCGAACTTCTAACCCAGGTGAATGGAACCTTCCACTTCCCCAGCCCAGGGACAATTGACAGGGATGACTTTCCACTCCACTGCCATGTACTCAAGTTTCAACCTGTCCACATATGTCTAACGTTAAGACACATTCTCAAGCAAACATCTCCCGGAAAATAAACACAAGACAGGAGTTGGTGATTCACAACTTCGTGAAGCCATGAAGGACAGGGTGACAAACCCTCCAGGAGGCAGTCTTTGGCACAGAGGTCTCTGGGTTACGCTTCTCATGGGGAATCACCTTTGTGATGATGGAGATAAAGAGGTGAATGCTTGGGGCTGCAGACCTTCGGTGGTGGAGCCCATGGGGATGGGAAGGGCTGGAGAGCGTCCACCACTGCCTACTATCTCTTGCCTTCTGGGCCAGCCTCCTCACCTCATCAGATGCCAGCCAGAAGTAAGGGACATAGGTTCATTTTCTGGAAAGACCACTCCTCCAAGGAAGGCTGCAAGGTACCCTGGTCCTCCAAGCTCTGCTAACAGTGGCATGCTGGAGGTTGGTTTGCCTCATTCCAGCTCTCCCTGGAGCCTTAAAGTGCAGGCACTTCACTGAGGGACCAAACAAGCAGAGAAAGACAAATGCCCAAGATGCCTGCAACGCTTCAGAACCAGTCTTCTGCCTCCAATCATGTAAGAGGATGACTGTGTACCCCACCCATCTCCATATGTCCCGGCAAGGAACCTGATAGGTTTTTTCTGAATGGCTGCCTTCTTGCCCAGCTGACCTCCCACAGGAATGTCCTTGGGCTCTGGCCAGTAGCAGCAGACTATAGTCTAGTCTTCCTGTTAACTCCTTCCACAGTTCTTCCCAAGCATTTGTCATGCCGGACATTTTTAAAGCATACACTCTACCAGGTAAGACTTTGCACGTTTGCCAAGATGAATGTTCACCTCTGGGAAAGTCTAGTGCCTTCTGACAAATATCCATAGAAGGCCATCAACCCACTATCAGATACATGGCCCGATTCTACCAGCAAGCTGTCAGGCTGGACCCGTACCACCACAGCCACACCAACAGGATGGTTTAGAGGTAGAATGAAACACTGAATCACCACTCGAGGTCAATGAACTGTTCTTACCCTTTTTCTCCACTGAATCATCTCTAATTGTACCAACCGGAAGATTCACATCAAAGGATTTTAGAATGGCACGAACGGGGTCTAGCAGTGCATGAAAGTACCAACTGACACACAAATTATCACTTAAGCCATGACTTTTTCAAACATGATGAAAACAGAACCAAACTCTTCTGGGCTGTCCAATGGCTGCCTCACCAGCTTCACAGCCATGGTTGCCCCAAGATCAACCCTGCAGCTGGAAGCAGGATGCAGTGACCTCAGGAGGTTGCATGCTGACCAGTATTTGCAGGTTCACTTGCAAACACAGCAGTGTCTCAGCACAGCTGTTCCATTAAAAAAAAAAAAAAAAAATAATACTACTACTGCTTATTTGAGGCTCAGATTTGTAATTTTATAGAGATGAGCCACCGATGAAAGAACACAAACATGACATAGGTAGTTTCACTTCAAGAGGGGAAAGAAAATAAGCTGGAGGAAGAGAGCCTTTTTGTCTATTTTGTGTTGACACACTTGAAAAGGAAACCTGCTAAGAGGCTGAAATGAAGGCTTCAGATGGAGCCGGGAGGAGATGTGAGCTTAACTACAAGCAAAGAGTTTGCTGTCATGCGTCATCTTCGAGGCCCATCTGGATGCAGGCTCTTCTTTCTGACTAGGAGACAGTAAAGTTGAAGCACTTCATGTAGAGCATTCATTCACACTAGAGTTTACAAACCTTGACTGTATCCTAAGAACACGCCAGCCTCTCCCCCAAAGGTTGCCCAAACGATTCGTGGGCACAGGAGGAAACAATAAAACTAGCAATTTTTGGTGCAGTACAGGCAAATTGCACAAAGCGGACATGGGCGGTGGGGCTTGGTATATGCCCGCCGACCTCAACAGCTCTCAACAACTCAGAGTTATTCTGACTTCAAGACAACAGATGACCCCTATCAGGCCTGTCTCTCTACCCTGATGACATTTACCAAGCAAAAGAATGGTGAAGAACGTCACAGAGAAAAATGAACCCTTTTTTTCATTTTACACAAAACAGTTCCCAATCTACTACATTTTAGTGTCAGAAACGAGTTTGGGGAACACTGCTCCCTCCACTTCCCAAGGCATCAGCATAAGGACAAGGATGCTGGCTGGCTGGCTCTAGCATGGATGCACCAAGACACCGATTTAAACGGTCCTACATGAACCGGAAACCGTAACATAGGTGTCAGTCACGATGGGCAGGGAGCAGGTCACACAGGCCACTGTACGTTAAGGACTTTTCCTGGAGGCGCCGACACCACCTTCCAGGCCGAGACGAGTCAAGGCCCATGGAGGCCAACGTCAGAGCTGCCGGGCATTCACAGGAAGCCATCGCTGCCTCCTGTTCATGCCTTCCTCGTAGCCTTGCGAAGCAGGACCTGGTTCTCTTCAGCAGGCAACTCTGCTGTCCTCAGAGAGGGGAATGTAATGAGATGTCAGAATGTCAGCTGAGGGCTGATGTGTCCCTCAGTTTCAAATCTTCGTAGTGTCCCACCAAGCAGGTTCCTTCACACCACAGAGGCATGCTTCTTCCGCCGAGAGATGATGACAGCCCTTTATGGACTCCACCAAGGAATAAATACTCATGGAAAACAACTGTCGGATAAAGGCGGGGGCGGGGGGTGGGGTGGGGAAGGTATACAGAGAGGAGAGATGCTGCTGTGGTTGTTTCCTCCGTGCCGCATGTCTGGCACCGCAGGGACATTCTGGGGTGGGTGCCAGGCCCTGCGTAGGTAGGAGAGTCTCGGTCCCGAGGAGGAGCTTACTTGGCCTCTTGCTTCTCCTGCAGAAGCGGGATGATCGACTCCCACGCCATGAGGCACTGGAACGACAACACACACACAGCGCATCAGCGGGAGATGCAGATTTCAGGGTCAGCTTTGATCTCCCCTCCCGCAGTCAGTCCTGCTGGGCCCCCTCTGTCTCATGGCCCCTAGACAGGTTCTTCAGAGCTAGGAGAAAGAAGGGAGGCAACAGGTGTGTGCTTTGCCTGCATCCCCTCCCCCATCTCTATGATAGACAGCAATGTCTCTACGAAGCCGAAATGAACTATCTGTGAAGCTCATCCCAGTGAGTGGAAAGGTATTCACTGAAAGAAATCCCCCCCCTTCCAAAAGCAGAAGAGAGAGGCAGGCTGCAAACCCTCGGTGAGGCCCCAGGTTCCCATCCGGGGCAGAGACACTGCTCCACGTGTGGGTGGGAGGAGAGAAACCATCTCGGGCCAGGCGTGTGACTCGGGGCACGCTCGTTCAGCCACCTCGGATCTGAGGTGGAGACCGACACGAGGCCTTCCTGACAGGCAGCACCAGGGTGAAGCAGGACTCTGTGCTGAGTCACTGGTGAGGAGGAGGAGACACACATCCCCAAGGCAAGCCTGGGGAGGGGAGTGGTGAATGGCTCACTGCTTCCTTCCTTGGTGACTCTGAGGTTGGAGAAGAAGCTGGACTCAGACCCTGCCCTACAGGAGGAGGTCTGGGGAGGCTCGAGGAACTTGCTGTCAGAGAGAGACCCAGTGTGGGGTCCGTGGCATCCTGGGTCCTGCTCTCTACCTCTGCCATCATCTCTCATCTGGAAGGTTCTATGTTGGTGATGGGGACCAAGGCCATACCAGCTTGCCTGCTTGTTTTCTTCCTTTTTTAGCATTTTAAAGACACATTTTATTATACAACTATTACATGGAAATATTTTCACTGTAAAAAAATTCAAACAATACAACTGAACCAACTAAAAACGAGCTTTCTTTACCAAGTGAAGTACTGGCCAAATGCTCAAGCTTTTTCCCACCCCGGGACCCTTACATATGTTGCTCCCTTTGCCTGGAATACTTGTGCTTTGTCTCTGCAATTCAGGTTAAAAGTTATGTCCTCAGACTGGCCAAGACGAGGCCCCAGGGGCCCTGTTTGTGGTATAGTGGGAGGATACAGATAAAGGCCCTGGGTTTGAGATCCGGGCCCTGGGAAACACTGGAATTAATCACCAAGAAGAGGAGAGGACATCAGCTGAGTCGGCCCTGGTGCAGTGGGAAGGTGGGGGACAGTGAGGGTGGGAGGGAGGGATGGAAGCCCCATTCACTGCATATCTACCACATGCCAGGCACATTCCAGGTGCTCAGGCATCATCTCATTGTTTCTTCACCATCATTCAGTGAAGAAGGATCACTCCCATTTTACAGATGAAGAAACAAAGGCCCAGTCAGCAGAGGAATGAAGCCTTGGCTGCACCTGGAACGATCTTTCCACTGGTGGGCAGGCAGGACTGTCCCCCTCACTGACAGTGTGTGGGAAACCTCAGACCTGTGGACCCAGTGGAGCCAAGATTGACTATAGTTCAGTCATTCACAAGCTGTGTGATCTTGGGCAGAGTCTTAAAACCTTGCTGAGCCTTCATGTCTTCAGCTTTAAACTGAGAGCCTCTAAAACCCACTTCACAGTGTTATGGTGAAGGTTAAGTTTAAATTTAACAAGCTGACATATGCAAAGCATCCAGCCCAGTGTCAACTCAGATGCACAGCAAGCATCCGGGAGAAAGGTACCGAGAAAAGGAGGACGGCACCCTCCCCTTTTCCCCCGAAACAGTCCATCCTCAGACCTGGCAGGTAAGGGCTATTCCATGACTCTTTCCCTTAACCCTCCTCCAAATTAAGATGCAGACACACTGCCTCTGAGCAGCGGCCACACCGTCGATGTTTTTGAAGGAGATGGATTCCTCCAGTTTGGGCCAAGGACGTGTTTCTAGAATTGTGGTGGGAGTAGCTGAGTTAATGCTTGTCCAGCTTGATTTCAAGTCTACAGGTTACTTGTTGAATTATGATCGGGCCATTCTTCATCTTCATTAAGCTTTTAAGAAATACTAGGAGCCTGATAGGCTTCAGTCCACGGGGTCGCTAAGAGTCGGACACGACTGAGCGACTTCACTTTCACTTTTCACTTTCATGCATTGGAGAAGGAAATGGCAACCCACTCCAGTGTTCTTGCCTGGAGAATCCCAGGGACGGGGGAGCCTGGTGGGCTGCCGTTTATGGGGTCACACAGAGTCGGACACTACTGAAGCGACTTAGCAGCAGCAGTAGCAGCAGGATTCATTAACAACCACGCTCTAGAGTTGGATGTGCTAGGGGCAAACCTTGACTGAGGATATTCGGCTGTAGCTTGAAGACAATCAAGTGTGTGTGCGTGCGTGCATGTATGTGTGTGTTGGGGGTGCTTAACTTGAAGTCCACAGATCAAGGGACTCATGAAAAAAACCTGATTTTTAGTGTTAATAGTTTTCCTTTGTAATCCTATATCCCTTTGTATTAGGTATTTAAAAACAGTATTTTAAACTCTATTTTAAAAAACAAACAGTATTCTAAGAAGGAGTCTCTAGGCTTCACCAGATGACCAAAGGGATCCATAGCAGAATAAATGCAAAGAACCCTTGGGTACAGAACCACAGAGCAGCCTGACAGGGCCCCAAAGCCTCCATCAGCTGGGGGCATCCGTGCACTACAGGCCTGACTGGGAAGCAGCTGCTAGAAGAACGAGAGGACTTGGAGGGTGAAACCACAGTGTTCTCAGCCGGGGGTGCTAGCGGAACCCCTGTGGGCACCTGAGGGGGGCCCCCGGTTCCAAACCAGCACCACATCTAGCAGAGAGGGGCTAGGACACATGGGTTTCACTAAGACTGAACACGTAAATCAAGGGAAGGAGATGGGCCTGGCAGGACCCTCCCGGGCTTCTGGCAGGCCCTGACCAGAGGCTCCGGCTATGAAGGGGAGGACTGTCGTCTCATCAGCAGCTCATTACCTTCTCGTAATACTGGATGTTCTTGTCGGCCATTCCCATGAGCAGCTGCCGAAAGTCCTGTCTCTTGTTGTTCTGCCACCTCTCCATGTCGGCTTTCAGATCAGCATTGAAACACTCCATCCGATCCTGACATTTCTCCACATCTGCTGGGACCTGGGAAGAGAATGCGTACATCAGAGCTCTGTATGTATAACAAGGACCTCATGCCCCTGTGCTCATATGTTTGTGAGAGGCCAGATTACTGCCTTAAAATGCCACGAACACACTCCCTCCTCTGGAGGTGCAGGCATAGCCCAGGGTTTCCAAGTGAAAGAAGGAATTCTGAAAAGCGCCATCCCTGACCCAAATTTTCAAACCCATCCAAGCTCAACAGTGACGTTTCTCATTAACCAGAGAATTCACTGTTGACCCTGAATTACAAATCAGCAACTTTCAGCAGATTTGCTGGGTAATTTGGGGAAATGCTGAGTTTCATCCACTCTACACAGTTGGAAAGAAAACACCCAATATTATAAGAAAGTAATGGGAAATGGTAACCCTGGTACCCAAAACACAAAGCTGGCTTCTCTCCTAACTCAAGAGGCTCCACTGGACTTTGATGGTGGCCAGGGGGTTGGGGGCAGGGAGTCAACCTGCCCAAAGCTGGGTCACACAGTCACCTACCAAATGCTTTCCCCAAACAAGTGAGGCCTGGTACATTTTGTGTGCTGGGGCCTCTGATCCCGAATATAACCATCAAGGTCAATCTCTACCAACCAGGGAAGTTTTATACCCAGACCTTATGGGCAAGGAGCCGAGAAACAAGGCCAAGCCTGGGGGTTCAGGGGTTCAGGGTTTCCAAAGTGCTGAGGGCACCTGGCCATCTGCCAGCCAGACCACTTGGCCATGGCTGCAGTAGACAAGAGCAGGGGAAGGGGAACCACCCAGGCGAGGGAATTCAAGTGTTGCCTGGCATGGAAACTATCCTGGGAGAGACGAGGATGAGTGAGAGAAGAAGCTATAGTCAGATATCCTGGGAAACTGAAAAGAAAAGAAATTTGGGGAATTCCCTGATGGTCCGGTGATTAGGACACTGATGGTCAGTGCTTTCACTGCTGTGGGCTGATTCAATTCCTGATTGGGGAACTAAGATCCTGCTCCCGCAAGTTATTCAGGAAAACAAAACAAAACAAGCAAGGAACTTTTAAGGGCTGGGATGAGTGTCCTCCAAGCACTTAAATTCCTGGAGGAAATGTAAAAAAGGACTCGATTTTTATCTTCTTATGCCAGAACCGAAGTCACTTTTGCCTTTCCCTGGTGATTCACCTGTTACTGTTGGCTGCCTTGGGGGAAACTGAAGTAAAAACAACACTGCCTTGACTTGGCGTCTGCAAAGTCTGCAGAGCATTCCTGGCAAACATCCTGGGAACCAGCCTCAGCAGGCACCCAGCGAACCAGGCTCCAGACTGGCCTCCCCGCCCTCCCGGCAGGCACAGTCCACTTCCCTTACTCCTCTTGCGACCACTGCTAAGTATAGCATCTGGAGAAAAGTGTCCAGAAACAACATCCTGTTTGCTTAACACAACTGCTGCAGCAAGGGAGGAAAGCCAGGCTCGGAAGGAAGACTTCCCAGGCACAGTGAGAAGAGGCAGGCAGGCTCTCTGATTCCGGGGAGCGCTTGCCTAGGAAAGGTCCTGGGTCTGGTCTGGGGATGGAAACTCTGGATTGTATGGTTGCCCGAGCCTCAGTGTGAGAAACGTTTTTAGCTTATCATTTTCCCAACATATTCCACACGGGGCACAGGGGGGACATGAAAGTGCTTAGGTCTCAGCAGGCAGATCTTGTCTCAAGTCACCCAGAGTCTCGGTGGGAAGAAAATAAACATGGCTGGACACAGAGGGGAGACGGTTCAAGTGCTTTCACTTCACTTGGAGCCTGTGACCCGCACACCGTTAGGAGGAGCTGGAGAGTGAGGACAACATGGACAGGGGGGAGGGGAGGAATACCACTTAGGCGACACTTAACAGGTGATGGAAGGACTTCCCCAGTGTTCCAGTGGTGAAGAATTCACCTTGCAATGCAGGATGTGGGTTCAACCCCTGGTCCAGGAACTAAGATCCTACATGTCGAGGAGCAACTGAGCTGCACCCCACAACTAAAGAGCCCATGTACTGCAACAAAACATCCCACATGACCTGGCAGAGATCCCACATGCTACAACTAAGACCCAGCCAAACAAATAAATATAAAAAAAAAAAAAAGATGGTGGAAGTGCGGACCTGTGACTCCAGAGGGACAGACATTACATGCAAGTGACGAGAGGTGAGACAACCCCAGCCCCACCTCAGGAACAGCTCACAGGCCACAGACCCCCAAAGACAGACAGAGAGAGAACCCTGACCGGCAGAGAACAAACAGTAGAACTCATGGAAGGGCCTACATGTACAGGGTTACTAAAGGGGTTGGCAAAAGTTATTAAGAAACCTGGACACAGAAGCAGGAGATAAGTCAGAGAGCAGAGCCACAGAAGCACAAGGATGGAGGAGGTGGGGGAGTGGGAGCTAGAAAGAAGAGAATAACAGGGATTTGTGTTACGAGGCGAGCTGTGCTCTGAAGTAACCAGCTACTCAACCGCCCGGCTCTGTGGAGCGGAGGGCCGCTGGGGCTGCGTTCCTCTCACTTTCGTTTCTTTCTGGATGGTGTCTCGACTCACCCATGAGCAACAACCAGCATTCCCTCTCATCTCAGCGTTCTGATTTTTTGACTGAGGTACTCTTAGAGGTATTGTCTGGAGGGGCTAGAGATGGAAATATCCGATGCTAATGGCTGGGTGCTGCTGTTCACAACCCACCAAGAAGGACAAAAAAGTCTCCAGATAAGACTTCGCCGTTCTTTAGTTGCTAAGTCACGTACAACTCTTTTATTACCCCATGGATTGTTTTGCGCCAGGCTCCTCTGTTCATGGGGTTATCCTGGCAAGAATACTGGAGTGGGTTGCTATTTCCTTCTCTAGGGAATCGTCCCAACCCAGGGATCAAACCTGCATCTCCCGTGGCTCCTTCATTGGCAGGTGGATTCTTTACCACTGAGCCACCTGGGAAGCCCCAGATAAGACCTCATGAGACCAAAATTTCTGAAGAGATGACAAGGCTGCATTCTTCATATTGGTTCCCCTGTCTCTCATGAGAAGTTCCATTACAGGATATGAGTTACGGAGTGAAGGGATAAGGGAAACACAGGATGAGATAAAGCATATGTCTGTGTTAAGAGAGCAGAGCGGGAATGTGAATTCACTCAGCATTCACTGAGAAATGTATCACTGAGCTCTTTCCATGAATCAGGCATTGCTTGGCCCTACGTATAACTCGCTAAGTTTCCTTCTCAGAGGTAGGCTGGAGACATCATATTATCTGCTCCCATGATGACAGCAGGTTAATAAAGTCTGCAAAGATTACATAAGGCAGACATGACCCCAGTACTGGGGGAAAAAAGGGACTCGTGGCTGCTGAGGAACAGGTGCCAGGACCAAGGACAGAGTCAATTCAAGACAGTTGTCTTCTCAGTCACATGCTGCCAACTGAAAACCTGTCAGAGCTGCATAACTGGCGCCATGTAATGACAGCAATACTGGCCCCCCAGCCCCCAGGAGGTCAGAGCCGGCCACCTCCAGTTTCAAGCAACCTGGTCTTTAATCCCAATGTTCCATACAGATATTTTCACTTTCTTTGTGACCTGTGAGATGGAAGAGAAGCTGAGAAAACACTGAGGCAGGGTAAAGTTTGAGAAGAGGCTACTGAATTTGGCAAATATTCAGTAAGAATGCTTTTAAAAAAAATAGATAAAAAGAAGCAAACTTCAGAGAATGGCTGGTGAGGAGGGAAAAGTGAGCGCCCACGATCTGTGGAAAGCAGGCACCTTGAGGAGAGAGGAGCCCTGAGCTCACGTGCACGATGGCTGAATGGACGGGCAGACACAGGCTGAAGAGTCAGAGGCAGGCCCAGGGTCTCCCCCCAGTCCCTCCGCCATCAGCCACACATCTTCCAAAAGCAGGAAGCCTCCCCCTCAATGAAGCAAAGGTTGCTGGGAGCCCTCGCAGTGGGGATAAAGGGCTCCAACTTGGGAACCAGACATACCGGGGCTCCAATTCCAGCTCCACAGTGTGTGAGCTTTTGTGGGTGGGTCACATAAGTCCCCCGAGCCCTGGTTGCTCATCTGTAAAGTGGGAACCACACTGATAGAAGGCTGATGTAGGAATTAAACAGGGGTGACAGAGTCCTGCCCTGCTGTGGTGGATTACTCTGGCTTCCTAAACCAGGCTGAGGTCACGGCTCCTGTGGAGAGAACTGGGAGTCATCAGGCATGCCTCTCCTCACTCACCAAAGGCACCTGGAAACAACAGATACTCCTGCAGAACTCTCAGGCCTACGGAAGCTCCATATTCAGAAGTCCCCCTGTTTCTGCTATTTCAGAACCAGAGTTCTTGCTAACCACTGCCACATCCCCCTCATTCCAGAATGTTCACTATTCTGGTGGTTCTAAGAATTTGTAAAGGCCCACGGCCTTTGAGAGGCTCATCCAAGTGACCTCCAGTGCTCCTTCCCCTCCTCACCTGCGCTCACCCTGAGAAGCGGTACATCTTGTCTTCTGCTCCATCCACGTCCGCACCACACGCCTCCGCCCACGATGACACTACCCACTTCCAACAGCCTCTTCACCTGGCACCGGATCCAGTACCAGGCTTCAGTGGGCTGGGGCCTGAAACAGCCCCTCTCTTTCTCTTTTAACTTTTCATAAAACATTCTCTTTTGGCATCCCTTCTTTTTTAATTTTTTGAATCAACATGTGACTATATAAGCATTTGAAAAGAGTCAAAGGCAGAATACGATGTGCCTGGTCCCCTGTGGTTTACCCTCACAGGAGTCCACATTAGAGTATGCGCGCTTCCCATCCAGTTTTAAATGCAATTCCTCGGCCCCCCTCTGTTTCCACTAATAGCTTTGATAGCGTCTCTTTGATAGCTTCTAAGCAAAGGCAAATTCTCCCATTCCTAAGTCCGTGGTGCTGACAGAGGCAGCAAAAAGCAGCCAGCTCCCTCCCTGGTCAGTGCCTTTCATTTCTCCAAATTAAAATCAAAATTAAAATAAGGAAGCCGAGTCTGCACAATCAAAGCTCCACTTGCCTGAGAATAAACCACCTCAGGGTCTGCGGACTTTCCTCCACCTAAAACGAAAGCAATCTTTAAATTCTATGACACCAACATTTTCCCTCCGTTCCAGAGGCCTCACCACTGCCTGCCCCCAGCAAAGTACACACCAAGAAACCACAACCACCAGGCTCCCCGTCCACCTGCCCGACAGCCGGAGTCACAGGGCTCAGTCCTCTGTCCAAAGACATCCACTCCCCTGCGAAATCCCAGTGAGGGACACTGAGACCCAGGAGGCCAACTCCTTCTCCTGGGTTCCTGAGAAGTGGTCAGTTTTCAATCTCTCTCCATGGCTTCACATAAAATGATCTTTGCCTCACTCTTCAGATCAAACTTTCAAGACTTCACCTGAAAAGGAAGTCAGCCCCCAACTCCCTCAGATCTTCTGTTTTCAGCCCAGACCCAAGCCTGGCTGTGAGAACTCCCCATCTTCGGGTGGGAGTCCTTTCCTTTCCTGCAGCCCTGGGATGGACCTGTGAGCGGTCTTGCTCCCACGGCAGTTACCAACAGCAGAACCTGTTGAGTCCTGGCGGAGCATCAGCCCTGAGCCGCTTCCTGAAAGCCTGGCTCTTTTCTCACCAACAGCAGCTCTAGAAAGTGAAGCTCAAACATAGGACATTAAACAGAGCACAGCCAAACCTTAAGCTACTCATTTCCCACAGCAGCTGTCTCTGTTGCTATAGACATCTGGGAGGCGTGGGGAAGCAGGGGACACTTTGGGACACAAGGAAACAATGTCCCCAACAGTGCACTCAGAAAAAATTTTTTTAATAATTAAAAAAAAAAAGTGGCAACAAACCTAGAAAACGAAGTTCTCATTCAGCATTCCTACTAGAGGCAATGGGAGCCAGTCTGGACAACAGAGGACCCACCAGCAGAGCATCTGTTATTGCATCAGACACTCGACTGATTCTCCCATCTTCACAGCAATCACATGGATGAATCCCACAGAGGCTAGTGAGCAAAATTAGTCCGAGCTGGGGGACAGAGTGGGGATTCAAACCCAGGGCCATCTGATTCCAATCTTGTGCTCCATCTACCAAACGGTGGTTGACTGGACAAGCTGCCAACCAAGCCCTCCACTGTCCACCAAAGCAGCGGCTGCCCCAGACCTCAAACTGGAGACAGGATTTCAGCTGCCTCCACTGTTGATTACACGTACTGGTGCATCATGGTGGTGGCCCTGTTTTGTTAAAATATCACCATTGCTATATGAGCAGCAAGTTCACTTTGGAGTGGTTCAGAATCCCATGAGAGAGAGGGAAGACAGACACTGCGGCCCACCCCCAGGCTGTGCTAAGGGTGCGGAACCTCCATATTAGAAAGAAACCCTCCCCCTTTCTTGGAAGAACTCTTGCAGCCGAGAGCATGAGTCAGATGGGTAAGCAAGTGATGCTCCAGGGAGGTGAGAGCAACAGCGGCAGGAAGGTTTCAACACCCACTGGGAGGAGAGGAGTCACCCGGGCCGGCATGAAGGGTAGAGCATGAGGCCCGAGCTCCACAGCTTAGCTGGGTGGAACTCAGGAGCCACAAACAGCAGTTTCCTCTGCGCCCAGGTGGGTGTGACCCGCAGGCAGCCAGCAATCCAGCGCACAGTCAGCATTTATTTCGGCCTATTACTCATATCCTTTAGTTCCTGTCTTTGGAAAGGAGCCATCCCAAATTGGGCTGAACATCTACCAAAAGACAAAACTGGCCTCTGAGAGAGCTTGCATTGGGTGCTGAGTAGGTAGGACGGCTGATAGAACTATTTAAGTGACATCTTTTAAACACAGGCTTTTCAGCTTCCAAGCTGGGCTAGTGGCAGAACTTGTCTCTCCTTCCATCCCTAGCCAGGAAAAGTGACTTCTGTACTTATATTTAGAAGCTAAATTGTTAAGAGTGAGATTTTTAAATACAGTATCCCTTGTCATTCTTTTAAATGAGACTGAGATGTGGGCTCAGCAGGCTGCACCGTGTTCCAGAAAATCGGAGGAGCGGCTTGGAGCTAGTCAGCGGGACGGGCAGCTGCAGGCAGAGGGCGGCTGGGCACACAGCACATTAACAGTGTACCTCCTGGCTTCTGTACTTTTGGGTGGGTTACCGTTTGTGGACCATTCCACAAACTACACTTTTGAGAACACTGATCTAGATAGACTGTTCTCCTTTCTCCTCAGTCCCATTTCATAGATAGGAACTGCCTCTGAATCGCAGAGCTGGAAACCTCAACAACAAAAAAAAATCCCAGGAAACAGTAAGAAAAGCTCAATCCCCATGTACATCGGACATAAAAGGGAACAAAAAGAGGGAAAGAACAGCACCAACCCCACCCAGCTGGCACTGGTCCCTTTGGTCATACCGACCAAGGGACATGAATTCACCTGGCACACCTGTGGGGTGGCACAACCCGCCCACCCCTGGGGGGCTCCCCTGACCTTGGGCCGCTCTTCCTTCCTCAGAGCCACCGCTTCCAGTTTGGCTTCGTACTCGGCTTGCACTTGGTCCCTCTTCTTCAGCACACTCTGTGGGCGGGAGAAAGGGAAGAGTGAGCAAAGCCATTGCTTCTGCACCCCGTACCTGCCCAAACCACCGCCACGTGCTCCTAGGATGGTCCAGCCACGGCCGACATGGGTTCTGTGTTCCCAGGACTGTCTGGTTGTAGCTGACATGGGCTCTGGAGAGAGCCGGTAGAAGAGAGAGAGGAGAACCATGCTCAGAAATGGAGCTTTCTGGCACAGTAACTCAGCCTGATGCTCAGTCACAGAATCCCAGGGAAGGGTGGGTGAGGAGAGTGGTGCCCACTCCACAGGTCTGCATATGAGGGTACCCTCAGCGCCCCGGTGCACAGAGACCTCAGCTATGCTGGGACAAGGAGCCTGGCAGATCCCACGGGGGGACTCTATCTGAACTGTTAATGGAAAGTCTAAGTCATGAGAGTTCTTGTCTCTTTAACTCATCAAGTTGACCCCTGGTGGACTGATCTGCTCATTGATCCACTATTAGCCACGTATCTGTCCTCCACTCTGGACCGGGGACTTGGAAGAGCAAAGAGACACAGCTCAGACCTGAAGGTTCTGTCTACAGGAGACGTGTGGACATGGAATGAGGCTACTTGTGCTCAAAGAGCTATGGACAAGGCCAGAAGCCCTGTGACCATGTGGGGAGACTGCCAGACCCAGGGCTGAACGGGCGCAGGAGCCAGTCTGGGCGGGACTAGGGGGAGGCAAGCCAGGTGCCCAGGATGAAAACTATAAGGAGACACTCAGACCTGGGTCCATGCAAGTACAAGGCTGGCACCTGAGTGTGATTCCTTCAACTTATGCCCTAGGTGCCTCCGTCTGTCTCTGCCACTCAGACCCCAGCAGGTAGAACAGAAAAGGTTATGGTCAACCTTCTAGAAAAGCATGTTTCATCCAAGGGTTTCTTTTTCTTCTTTTAGTAGAACCACAGGCGGCAAACCAAGAGTAACAAGAACTTTCTTTGCCACTGACTCAGAAGATGCAAACTGTTGTTTCTGATCTCACGATCTCCAGCAGAGCATGGAGTCTGGTGGGAGGGGACCGTTCCTCAGCCACCGCAGTGGACACCTTCAGTCCGTACAACATGCTGAAACGTGATGAGTGACTGAGTCACTGACAACGCTCTGGGGACAACCTTCTCGTGGAAGGCGTCAACATGGGGAACCTCAAGTTTCCCCCAAGTATTTACTTGGAGAAGTGTTTCACCACAAGAAGAATGTGAGGTAAGTTCTGCAATAGCTTTGCTTTTCATTGTTTTCCTCTCAGCTTTCTCGTAGGTGCTCTGAGGTCTCCTCCCCACACTCATCAGCCTCTGGGCCTAGAACCTTCTGCCGTGATCCAGAAGTTCCGCAACCTGCATGGACTAGCACATCGGCCACTAGGCCCACGTGCCGACTGAGTTCTTGAAATGTGGCTGAGGAACTGGATTTAAATCTTTACTTAATTTTCCCTAATTTGAGTTTAAACTGAAATAGCCACTGATGGCAAGCAGCTGTCGTACTGGACGGAACAAATCTATAAAGTAAACACAAAAGAACAAAAACCAGGGCTCCTTTCTAGATTTCAGAGCCCAAAGCATTCTAAATCTACTGGTCTGGTAACAGCAGTAGCTGCTCTCCGTGGGGACACAAATGTGGTTCCCTGGGGGGCCAGGAGGACAGGGGTGGGGGGTGTTGTTGAGGAATCTGGTTCTGCCTTGTACTCCCTTCACAGGATGCCTCACGTGCTTTGGGGGAAAGCACGCATATCCAGGCTAGGAACAGAGCTCTACAAACGATGAGTTGTTCCAATGACACACCCGTCAGTGTGGCAAGAAACTCCCAGCCAAAGCTAGAAACGCTCTTAAAACACCTTCAAAACACAGTAAGCACAGTGAGGGACGCTTCCTGTCCTCAGTTCTGCTGAGAGTCTCAGGTCACTCTGGTGAGGTTGCCCAGGCCCTCAGGCAGGGAGCGATGGTGAGAGGAGTCCTTCAACTCCACTCAGCTCAATGTGTCTCCTCTCCCTCCCCTCAAGGCAGACGAGGGGGCCACAGATCCAGCCACACTCCCTCCCTTCCCCAGGCCTGCCCTGGCCCCGAGGGGAGGTAAGGGCTCTGTCTCCTCAGCCACTGCAAGCCCGGAGCAACCGGAACGCAGCCTTCTCCTGAAGCCTGAAGAGGGGCTCTGGGCTAGCGCCCCTACCTCACTGGACTGCAGAAAAAAACTCACGACAACCACAAAAGCTCACAACGACCTTGCGGAAGTGAAAGGGTGCTGTCCCCACTCAACAGGCAAGAACACTGAGGCACCACGAAGCGACCTGGCTGAGAGCACAGCGGTGACTCACTCGGGCTTTTCTGCTAAACTCCAGAGCGCGCGTGGCTCCCCAGCCTGAGTGCCATCCAGCCAGGGCTGCGGCTGGGAAACCTGTTCTGAATGAAGATACACTGCTGAAGACTACCATCCTTGCTGGGAGCCCTTTCGCACACCATGGGCGGTGGTCTGAAGGGACTGGCCTCCCTCCAGAAACAGCACAGGGCCCCCCCGACAGACCTGGCCACTCTGGCCTCTGGTTGAGGGGGTCTGAGTCTACAGTGGAGTGAAAGGGCCTTCAACATACTGGGTTGGCATCTGCAGAGAAGTTTCTCCAGCAACGAGGGGTGTGCAAAAGAACTTTACCCTCTGAGCTTCTCACAGAGATCGACAGAGTTCTCTGATGCTAGTGGATATGGGGATACCTGCCTCCCACCCTGGGTCCTTCTGCCTCTGGTCTGCACGGCCATTCCCGCCCCATTTCTGTCTTGCCTTAACACTTCTTCATTTACCCAAGTGCTGGAGATGTGGCAGAGAGCAAAACACACAGAACCCCTGCCTTTGTGGAGCTTGCATTCTAGGGAGGAGGCCGATAATACACAGATAAAATATAATCAACACAGGAGTCAGGAAGGTAGCGCTAGGTGTCCAGGAGGAAAAACGAAAACAGGAAAGGAAGATGTGGAGCACTGAGGGTTTGGGAGATGGTGACTTGCACACCGGGTGGCCAGGGAGGACATCGATGAAAGGAGACTTTTAATCAGAGACATGGAGTAAAGCTCTCTCAACGCTATCTATACTTTTAATGCAGAGCATTTCATCATGATTTCGAAACGGTCCCAGTAATCTGGAACTTCACTACTTCTCTTTTCAAATGCAGAGGGGGAAAAAAATGACTCCTTTCTTTAATAAATAAATTGCAAAGAAAAATAAATAGAGGCGGAGGGATTCTTAAAATACTTAAGAACTGTATCAAGCAATGTATGGATTTTATTTATATTCCACTTTGGAAAAAGCCTAAAAACAGTGTCCGAGACAACTGGGGAAGTTGAACACTAACTGGATATTTGAGGAAATATTAAGGAAAAAAATATCTATTTAGGTGTGACACTATGAACAAAGCTAGTGGAGGTGATGGAATTCCAGCTGAGCTATTTCAAATCCTCAAAGATGATGCTGTGAAAATGCTGCACTCAATATGCCAGCAAATTTGGAAAACTCAGCAATGGCCACAGGACTGGAAAAGGTCAGTTTTCATTCCAGTCCCAAAGAAAGGCAATGTCAAAGAATGCTCGAACTACCACACAATTGCACTTATCTCACACGCTAGCAAAGTAATGCTCAAAATTCTCCAAGCCAGGCTTCAGCAATACGCAAACCGTGAACTCCCAGATGCTCAAGCTGGTTTTAGAAAAGGCAGAGGAACCAGAGATCAAATTGCCAACATCCACTGGATCATCGAAAAAGCAAGAGAGTTCCAGAAAAACATTTATTTCTGCTTTATTGACTATGTCAAAGCCTTTGACTGTGTGGATCAAAATAAACTGTGGAAATTTTTGAAAGAGATGGGAATACCAGACCACCTGACCTGCCTCTTGAGAAACCTCTATGCAGGTCAGGAAGCAACAGTTAGAACTGGACATGGAACAACAGACTGGTTTCCAAATAGGAAAAGGAGTACATCAAGGCTGTATATTGTCACCCTGCTTATTTAACTTTTATGCAGAGTACATCATGAGAAAGGCTGAGCTGGAAGAAGCACAAACTGGAATCAAGATTGCTGGGAGAAATATCAATAACCTCAGATATGCGGATGACACCACCCTTATGGCAGAAAGTGAAGAAATAAAGAGCCTCTTGATGAAAGTGAAAGAGGAGAGTGAAAAAGTTGGCTTAAAGCTCAACGTTCAGAAAACTAAGATCATGGCATCTGGTCCCATCACTTCAAGGCAAATAGATGGGGAAACAGTGGAAACAGTGGCTGACTTTATTTTGGGGGGGCTCCAAAATCACTGCAGATGGTGACTGCAGCCATGAAATTAAAAGACGCTTACTCCTTGGAAGGAAAGTTATGACCAACCTAGACAGCATATTAAAAAGCAGAGACATTACTTTGTCAACAAAGGTCTAGTCAAGGCTATGGTTTTTCCAGTGGTCACGTATGGATGTGAGAGTTGGATTATAAAGAAAGCTGAGTGCCGAAGAATTGATGCTTTTGAACTGTGGTGTTGGAGAAGACTCTTGAGAGTTCCTTGGACTGCAAGGAGATCCAACCAGTCCATCCTAAAGGAGATCAGTCCTGGGTGTTCCTTAGAAGGACTGGTGTTGAAGCTGAAACTCCAATACTTTGGCCACCTGATGGGAAGAGCTGACTCATTTGAAAAGACCCTGATGCTGGGAAAGATTGAGGGCAGGAGGAGATGGGGACGACAGAGGATGAGATGGTTGGATGGCATCACCAACTCAATGGACATGAGTTTGGGTGAGCTCCGGGAGTTGGTGATGGACAGGTAGGCCTGGCGTGCTGCAGTTCATGGGATCGCAAAGAGTCGGACATGATTGAGCAACTGAACTGAATAATGTGGTCCTTTTTCTTTTTTAAAAGAAATGTTTGGGGACTTCCCTGGTGGTCCAGTGGTTAAAACTTTACCTTCCAAAGCAGGGTGTATGGTTTCAATCCCTGGTTAGGGAGCTGAGATCCCACATGCTATATGGTCAAAAAACCCAAAAACATAAAACAGAATCGATATTGTAATAAATTCAATAAAGACTTTAAAAAATGATCCACATTAAAAAAATTTTTTAAAGAATGTTTGTATTTTAGAGATATGTATTTTTGTATGAAATGATGTAATGCCTGGGATTTGCTTTAAAATAAGCCAGGGGGTGGGGGCTGGGAGCAGGTGGGAAGAGAGCTAGAATAAGACGGAATGTGAGTGGGCGAGTGTTGGAGCAGGCTAACGGGTACATGGAAGTACACTGCCACTTTACTTTTGGATATGTTTGAACTTTTCTATAATAAAACAGTTAAGCAATGAAAACGTAATACCTGTCATCCAAAATGTTTACAGAGCAAACTAATAACAGCCATTAAACAAAAGCATCTGGAAATTAGATCACAGACACTAGGCAGGCCAACAAGTTTGTTCAGATTTTTCCATACCGTCTTACGGAAAACCCAAATTTATGAAAAATCCGAATGAACTTTTTTGGTTGACCCAGTACATCCTGTGGTTTGGCTCTCGACATCTGCGCTGGATTTTTTCCAGAGCGCCATGGTGGTCAGGATCAACTGGAAAGCCCGACACCCAGGAAACAGGAACACCTCCCCTTGAGGAGGCTGGGGATTCACAGACGTGGGGGCGGAGGAAAATGCAGTCCAAAAGCAGCCCCAGTGCAAATGGTCAGCATCTATCCCGAAGGCTTCTGGGGTTCGGAAGGTTTTTAAGCATCAAATCCTTATGTAAGAGGTGAAATGGGATTGAGAGGGTAGATAAAGCAGTGGGAAGAGCTCAGCCGCACGGAGAGAATTACCGTACGGAGTGGCCTATGGTCTGGTATGCCTAAGGCTGACAGCCCAAAAGACCCAGGGGGAATCTGTGCATGACGATGAGTGTTCCGTAACAAAGCAGCTCAAATGAGAATAAAAATCAAACACACAAAACCAAACCAAGTCCAGACTCACAGAGAACAGATCAGTGGCTGTCAGAGGGAAGAAGGGTTATTAGGAGGGTTACGAAATGGCTAAAGGGGATCCAGAGGTACAAAATTTCAGGTATACAATAAGTAAGTCATGAGGGTGTACTGTATAGCATGGAGGACACGGTTAATAACACTGTACTAACTTTGTTTGGTGACAGAAGGTAAGTAAACTTATTTTGGTGATCATTTTACAATGTATGCAAATGTGGAATCATTATGTTGCACACATGAAACTAATATGTCAAATACACTTCAATTGTGAACATTTATAATAATTACAAAACATCTGACACCCAGCATAGCCCTGTGGCCTGTCTTTGAGTGCCCCTCCATGAGAACATTTCCCTAGAGGCAAGAAAATCAGTCTGAACTTGATCTTGGTGCCATAATGTGTGATTAAAGGACCAAACTTGGGTCGCCCTTTCCAACATGCTCTCTTTTACACATTCATTCTTTGATGACAGACAACCTGTGAGTTAAATTTTCTAGGGCAATGTTGCTAATACTAAAACCATACATTGTGCCTTCATTTTAAGCAATATTTGTTACAGAAGATTTGAAAAATAAAGAAAAATGTAGAGGAGGGGGAAAAGCATCGACCACCCCATCTTCCAGGCAGGCCTGTAACGTGTTTGTCTTCGCCTCCAGCCTTTTCTCTCGAACGACTCTGAGGCTCCCCCATTTCTCTGTCTTCTCTTCCTATTTTTCAGCTATTGTATATCTGAAATATTAGCTATCTGCTCTGGTCCTCTCATTTTTATATATTTTTTCTCTCCAATCCTCCATCTGCCTTTTTGTTCCATTTTATAGTCATTTCCTTAACCTGTTCTTCTAACTCTCCTGTTTGCGTGGTTTTTTTTTTTTTTTTTTCTTTTCATGTCTATCCTGATCGTCATTCCATGAGCTCTTTGCTTATTCTCTGGAATTTTAAAAATGCTTGTTTTATGACTGTGACATCTCTTCTCTTTCTGAAGATATTAATGAATTTTTTTCCTGGAAAAGTTCTTCTCCATCAATGATGTTTTATGTTTTTCCTTCTTCGTATTTACTTGTATTCACATTAGAACCTTCCCTTAAATATTTGGTGAGCCTTTTCTGCACACTCCCCCAAGAGGGAAACACTAAAATCTGGTTGAAAGTTCTCTGGTATTGAGGGCTTCCTGACAGGTCTCTACAGGGACTCTGCTGGGTCCTTTCACTGAGGATTCCCCCTTCCCTGTAAGTATCAGTATATTCTAGTCTCTTCTCCCAGCCTGTTTAGATTTTTCTAAGAGGCCCTCCAATTATTTCAGGGAAAGGTATAAGGCTGAGAGCCAAGCAGAGGAAGACAACTAAGAGTTTCAACATTTAACCCTTTGCTCTTGATTTTAGGATTTCAGTCCCCACCCTCCACTGTGCCTGGTGTCTCTTGGAGCAGAGACCCTCTATGGGGACTTCCCCAATGGCTCAGTGGGTAAAAAATCCACCTGCAATGCAGAAGATACAGGAAGCATGGGTTCGTTCCCTGGGTTGGGAAGATCCCCTGGAGGAGGAAAATGGCTACACACTCCAGTATTCTTGCCTGGAGAATCCCATGGACAGAGGAGCCTGGCGGGCTACAGTCCAAGGAGTTCGCAAAGAGACGGACACGACTGAGCGACCAAGCAGGTGCAGCACCAGAGAATACACCTCCAGTTCCGCCCAAGGGATGAAGGGACAGCAGCCCTGGTGTTTGGAAGGACAGCATCGGAAGCTCTAACCACTTCTTAGACTCCTGATCAATCCTTCTCTTCAGTTCCATCTTTCCCTCAGTCCCTGAGGTACTTGGTGCTGCCAATTCTTAACCTTTCTGAAGGAGTCCGCAGTGTAAACTAGGTGGCTTCTCAATTTTCCCCACAGTCAGCTTAAGCAGCTTTGAGTCACCTGAGTCTCTATCACCTTTCAATTCGCTTTTGGTTCCTAATTGTACTGCTGCTGTTTCCCTTCCTGCTGCTCTTCCCCCACCCCCGCCCAGACTTAAGCCTAAAAAAAAAAAATCATTCTGGAGTCATTCTGATTTTATGAAAAGAGGAAGTTTCAATATGTATCCAGTCAGCCCTAACTGGGAATCTCAGAGTTTTGATTTTTATATTTTTCTAATTTTAAAAATATTTGAGATCATCATGTACACTGCTACATCCTAATTCTTCACATTTTCAAGAAATCAGGCCCTCAGCCTATAGTCACTTTTGTTTAGGAAGGAGGACTGTTTTCCCCCTCAAATCAGCCTTCTAGAAAAATCTCCTTTTTAGGTTTTGAAAGGCACACTAAGTGGGCAACCTAAAAGCGTACAGAAGTCACTTGACTCGTTAGCTCCACCTTGTGGTCTCTTGGGGGAAAAGGCGCGTAGGCCAAAGAAATCATCGGACTGGACTTGGACTTAATCACAGGAAGTGAAGTTTAAGTCAGACAAGAGAAAGATAAATATCATATGACACCACTCACATGTAAAATCCAACTTCTAAAAAATTATACACATGAACTTACAAAACAGAAACAGACGTATATATCAAAAACAAAAAAGGTTAACAAAAGGGAAACGTGGTGGGGGAGGGATAGATCAGGAGCTTGGGATTAACACGCATACACTACTAAATATAAAATAGATAACCAAGAAGGACCTACTGTACAGCACAGGGAACTCTACTCAGTATTCTGTAATAACTTATATGGGGAAAAGGTCTGAAACGGGATGAATACATGTATAACTGAATCTCTTTGCTGTACACCTGAAACAAACACAGCATTGTAAAATCAACTATAATCCAAAAGTTTTTCTAAAGAAAAATTAAAAGTAAAGTCAAGAAATCATATGGCAATGTAATAATCAGAATTTTTAAAACAAGCTGCCTTCCAACCCAAACTTCGTAGCTACATCTTACACCTCAAATGACGATCAGCAGTGACTTCCACGTTATTAAGTCTGATGGTCACTGCTCATCATGCTCTTTCTAACAATTGTTTCTCTTGGCTTCACTAAGGTCCTCCTCTACTCTTTCTCCTATTACACTGACCATTCCTGCTCAGGCTCCTTTCTCCTACTTGTCCATCCCCCTAATTAGGTGCTAGACCACTAAATACTGGAAGATACAGGAGGAGTCCTGTACTATTTGCCTCAGTCTCATCTCACCAGATGATCGCTCCAACTCTCAGCTTTAAATGCCATCTATAAACAAATGACTCCCAAATTTCTATTCCTTCTGAACTCATAACCAGCTGCCATGACAACTCTACTTCAATGTCTAATAGATACTTTTTTTTAACTCAGTATGGCCAAAACAACTTGATTCCCAACTGCTCTCCTCCAAACTTCCCCACCTCACTAAACAGGACTGCTATCAACACAGTTGCTGAAGCCCAAAACCCAGGAGTCTCCCTTAATTTCCTCATTCCTCACTTCACATTAACACAGCAGCAAGTCTAGTTGGTCCTTCACACAAAACATACCCCGAGTTTGCTCACTTATCCAAGCTCTACCACTTAGTTATCTGCTACTTGGCTCTAGCAACAGTTTCCTAATGGTCTCCAGACCTTTATCTCTTTCCTGCTCCCTCTCCCCAACCCTTTCTCCCCACAATCCATTCTTCATTATTACAGCACTAGCTGTCTTCTTAAAGTACAAGCTGTATCCTGTCTTTTCCCTGCGTGAAACCAAATGGCTTCTCTTTTATTCCTAAGAACAAAATCCAGACTCACCAACTGTGACCCTTAAGATACTACCGTGTATCTCGTCATATCTCATCCTTTACTTATTTGACCTCCCCACCTCCCACCCACTCCCTTGCTCAACGGGCTCCTCTTGCATTGGCCTTTACCTTATCACTCTCTCCTCTGACTCTCATCTCACTAGTCATCACCAGTACCTCTGAGATAAGCATGCTCTCTGACGTGTAGATAAACCTACTACAAGTTATTAAATTTAACAAGATACATGTCATACAATAGTTATATATCTGTAAATGTTCTAAACGCACCACGCTGTCAGCTTCAATTAAATATTTGCCGACTACCTTCCATGAATAAGGCAGTGTGAGATATGAAGTATAGGGTCCTTCCCTAACTTGCTTAAATAAATCTTCTCCAACTCCTGGCCTGGTCATAACACCACCAGTGCTCCAAAAGCACTGCTAGAACTTTACTAAAGACTCTAACGTGTTCTCTCTCCCAGCCCATCACTACCATAATCATATTTTATATACACGCTGTGTATAGAATGTGAGCCCATACTAGGGGCTCACCTGCAGATGTCTACAGTGTGTCTGAGTCCTGGGCCTGAGGGTGACTTCGGTGCCCTTCTCTCTCAAGCATTGTTCACTCCACAGTATTCTTGGAAACACACATCTTCAACCACCAATCCAGTACAAGCTGTCCTCATTGTCCACCGAACGTTATTCATCAGTTCCACATGGCCTCGTAGTGCCCTTTTTCTGTGCGCTCTCTCTACCTCTGAAGGGAACAGGATGTACCGTGCCACGACACCTAAAGACAGACAGTGTGAGCCTCAGCCTTGGAAAGCAGGAACTGATCCCGTTTCTCTCGCCAACAGTAAAGACACACATATAAGGTGGCTGCTCATTAGAACTGGGACCGTGGAACGGAGAAAAGATCTACCCGTGAGCCTCTGCTTCTTCATCTATAAAAATGAGCAAGTTAGCCAAGATAAACCTTGCCCACCCATCATAGGAGTCCCCTGCAGCTACACTCTCCAACCAGTCTAAGGGCAGGCTGGGGCAGTTTCTAATGTGGACATTAAAGCATTTGACCCTGTACCTGAATCTTATCACTTCTGTCCTAAAATTTTACAATGATATGCTTTGGGTTGGTTTTCTGTCCAGTCCTTTTGCTGGGTAATCAACTTGTTCTTTTAATCTAAAGACTTATGCCCTTTGCTTTAGGGAAACTTTTTTGTGTTGCTTCTTTCATAATTTCCTTTTCTCAGTTTTCTCTGTTCTTTCAATCAGGAACTCTTATCAGTCAGATGCTGAACCTTCGAGATAAATCCTCTACATCTTTCATCATTCTTTCACATTTTCAGTATTTTTGCATTTTTGTTCTACTTTCCAACTACATTTTAAATTTGTTTTACAATACTTTCCAAGATTTCCTCAACCTCATTTTCCAACTGTGCTTTTCAATTTTATTTTAGCAATCATACTTTAACTTCAAAGAGCTCTAATTTTTATTTAATTGTTCTCTTCCCACAACATACTGTTCTTAATCAGATGTTATACTTCAAACTCTCAGAGAACTCTAGCTATCTCCCCCTCTAAGATTCTAGTAAGAATCTCTTCCAAAACTTTTTTTTTTTTTTTTTTCATTTAATTCACATACTTGGATCCACCATGTGTTCTTTTTATATGTTCAAGAAAGAGGTCAGTCCACATGTCGGATCCTGCCCATCTAGGAAGAAGGAAACCTAAGTGAAGTGAAGTGAAGGTCGCTCAGTTGTGTCCGACTCTTTGTGACTCCATGGACTATACAGTCCATGGAATTCTCCAGGCCAGAATACTGGAGTGGGTAGCTGTTCCCTTCTCCAGGGTATCTTTCCAACCCAGGGATCAAACCCAGGTCTACCACATTGCAGACAGATTCTTTACCAGCTGAGCCACCAGGGAAGCCCAATACCACATGCAAACAGGCAATAACCAATTAGTTTTTGGTTAATGACAACAAAGAAAGTACCTAGGTGCACAAGGAGGGAGCCAGCTTACCTTCATGGAGTCAGAGTATAAAATATATTCCCTGAGCACAGGTAGAAAGTCTTCTGTCATGTCATCAGTCAGCTCCTCCAAGGCTGTAGAGCAGTTGCCGATGCAGGCTGACACACCCTCCAGGGGCTCGGCTAGCTCCCCCTCTAACGCGCTCCACGTGGAGTACACGGGCCCGTATTCTCTCAGCTCTACAAGGTACTCTAAAAGGGGAAGAGAAACCAGTTGAGATCTGGCTGGGCAATAAACTGTGGGAAATTCTGAAAGAGATGGGAATATCAGACCACCTCAGCTGCCTATTGAGAAATCTGTATGCAGGTCAGGAAGCAACAGTTAGAACTGGACATGGAACAACAGACTGGTTCCAAATAGGAAAAAGAGTACATCAAGGCTATATATTGTCACCCTGCTTATTTAACTTATATGCAGAGTACATCATGAGAAACACTGGGCTGGAAGAAGTACAAGCTGGAATCAAGATTGCCGGGAGAAATATCAGTAACCTCAGATATGCAGATGACACCACCCTTATGGCAGAAAGTGAAGAACTAAAGAGCCTCTTGATGAAAGTGAAAGAGGAGAGTGAAAAAGTTGGCTTAAAGCTCAACATTCAGAAAACTAAGATCATGGCATCTGGTCCCATCACTTCAAGGCAAATAGATGGGGAAACAGTGGAAATAGTGGCTGACTTTATTTTTGGGGGCTCCAAAATCACTGCAGATGGTGATTGTAGCTATGAAATTAAAAGATGCTTACTCCTTGGAAGGAAAGTTATGACCAACTTAGACAGCATATTAAAAAGCAGAGACATTATTTTGTCAGCAAAGGTCCATCTAGTCAAGGCTATGGTTTTTCCAACAGTCATGTACGGATGTGAGAGTTGGATTATAAAGAAAGCTGAGCGCCGAAGAATTGATGCTTTTGAACTGTGGTGTTGGAGAAGACTCTTGAGAGTTCCTTGGACTGCAAGGAGATCCAACCAGTCCATCCTAAAGGAAATCAGCCCTGGGTGTTCATTGGAAGGACTGATGTTGAAGCTGAAACTCCAATACTTTGGCCACCTGATGTGAAGAGCTGACTCATTTGAAAAGACCCTGATGGCTGGGAAAGATTGAGGGCAGGAGGAGATGGGGATGACAGAGGATGAGATGGTTGGATGGCATCACCGACTCGATGGACATGAGTTTGGGTAAACTCTGGGAGTTGGTGATGGACAGGGAGGCCTGGCGTGCTGCAATTCATGGGGTCGCAAAGAGTTGGACACGACTGAGCAACTGAACTGAACTGAAAGGGGGAAGAGAAACCCGTTGAGATCTGATAGGCAGCAATCACTGGTATTACTGACTCAGTATCTTCTGCAGCAAAGAGCTCTCTGAGCTTCCCTTTAAACACAGCACTGTTTGTAACAGAATATTTTTTACAATCTCTGTAAGCTGATGTTACAGCTAACATCATAACATCAATCAACTCCACTCCATAATGGGAATGTCAAGCCTCTGGGTAATGGGAGCCACCATGCCTTCGAGGGGAAAGTGCTGGGAGCGACATCCACTAAATATCTTCCAAAAAACCTATTTACCTACCCCTACAGTGAAGCAATATTTTGACAGGCCATGGAAGCAGAGTTTCATATAGGTTTAGGGGGATGTTTTCAAAAGGAAAAAAAAAAGAAAATCATTCATGATGGAAAAATAATGGAATTTTAGGATATATCTGATATAATAAAATGTGGTCTTACATAGGCAGACTCGCTTTCTCACTCAGGGGTCACCCGAACACCTTGGGCCCATCAGAATTTACCCCATGATTTTTAGGTGTGGATGGTACCTAAAGCCATCTCTAAAACCTGCAGGCCCACATGAGACCAGCAGCAGGTAAAGGAGAATTAAAACACAGAGAACAGGGGAAAATGTTGTTTTATTTGTCCTCACAAAGAAAATCTGGCCATCAATTGTCACCAGGATTCTTGCCATTATGATAAAACATTGCTGCCAGGTTTTAGTACCCAATGGACTGCAACTACCAGGGAATCCTTTCTTACGTTTCACGTCACACGCCAGCATGATCACTAATGCTGTTCAGGTGTGTCTGGCCTACACGTGTGTAAGAAGACAAGAGGCCCCCACATCCTGGGATACAGAAAAGCAAGTGGCCATGAGAAGGGTGGGGGTGAAGCCGTGGCAGCAACCAGGAAGGTTAAAGGAAGGCCTCACAACTCCTTGGGTCAGAAGAGTGGGCTTGAAATGAAGCCAAGGCGAGGCAGGTGAGTCAATTTCAAGTTTGAAACCTCCTCAGGATCAGAACTTCGGCAAACACCGGCTGTCCTTCTGAACCACGTTTCTGCCAGAAAAGATACTTAAGTTCAATTTTTAAATGATCGTCCCTATGGATGAGAGAGAGGATGGCATCCAACCATCTCATCCTCTGGCAATGGAAGAAGGGAGGTTGAGAGAGAGAGAGAAAACTAGAAAAGCCTAGTGGCTCAGAGTGGCTGTTTGCTGTGGGGAAATCAAACACAGGATGAAATGCAGGGCTAGGGATGGAGTACAAAATTACACTCTGGTCTTAACTACCTCCCCTGCTCCTTGTATGTATGTGTGTGTGCGCTGGTTTTATGGGCATAGTGTGGCCGGGTTCTGCCACTCCAGCATTTCAGCAGTTTGATTCTGCCTGCCACACACGAGTGCCATTTCTGCAAACGTGGTCCGCAGGCCTGATCAAGAACTTGACAGACAGCTCACCTATTTCTTCCTTGATGATCCGCTGGGCTATTCGATCGATGGTTCCCAGCTTGAGCGCAAATGTGTCTAAGTACTCGCCGATGGCTGCAAATTCGAGAGGCCGACTTCTCAGCTTGTAGCCACCAGCGACATGCTTGACCGACTCGCCCACTCGAGTCAGCAATGCCATCCCTTGCTTCTTGTGGGCGTTCAGGTCCTAAGGGTGATACACGAACAGACAGACTCAAAGGGCTCACCCGCTCACACGGCCAGGACTCAGTAAAGCAACTTCATTGGGCAGTTTCCTTTTGGAAATGGAGGACTCAGAAAATAAGGGACTGGGGACTCCCCTGGTGGTCCAGTGGTTAAAAGTCCACCTTGTGATGCAGGAGATGTGGGTTCAATCCCTGGTAGGGGAACTAAGCTCCTGAATTCTGTGGTACAACTAAGATGCAACACAGCCAAATAAATAAAATTTATTATTATTAAAAAGAAAAGCAGCTGAATTAGGTAAGGCACTAAACATACACCCACAGACACACACACGTCTCCTCTCCTTTGTCATCGTGGCCACCACGCTCACACCCCTGCACCATATACTAGGTCTCTTTCCCCAGAGCTGAACTCCTACCTTTCCAATAAGGAACACTGACCCAGCATGCTTTCCTTTAATCACAACTGTTTAAATACAACTTTTTTAAAGAGTCCCTTTCTCCTGTACAAAATATCCTAAATTGTCTTTAGGAGCAAAATTCAAGAGCTGAGATTCATTCATTTATATCCAACCAAAGCGATGTAAGGGAAGCAGAGGGTGGGAGGCAGGACGCAGTGACAGGAAGGGCCATGCGACAAAACCCGGTCAGTGCTCTCTGATGTCAGAAATCAGGAGCGTGTTTACTCTAGGGAGGAGGAGGGTGGGAATGATTGGGAGAGAGGGCCTCCAGGGTGCTGGAGATTTTCTATCTTGATACAGGCAGCAATCGCAAAGGTGTGCTCATTTTCTGATCATTTATTGGGCTATGATTGGCATACTTTTCTGTATGTGTGTTCTCCTTCAATAACAAAACTGAAGACATTTAAAACATCAGTTCATCTTGCTTGGTCCACAGACAAAAACCACACATACAAAAAAAAAAACAAACCTTCCTACTTATCTTTCACACAAATTCCTAGTGACCAGGGATCCAAGCTTTCTCCTGCTTTGTCCCTTTATTCAATAAAAATGATGAAACTTGAGGGCTTGCCTGGATGAAGAACCTGTAATCTGGGTGAAACACGTGTTGTACTTCTGGAGAACAGTGGGGACTTAACTTTGTGTTTACTCTGGAAGAACTGTGCCTGGGGAGCGGTTCACCAGGTAGTATTCATTTTTTAAAAGGAACACAAGTTTGAACGGTGGAGGGAAGGCTTCCAGGGAAAAGGGAAGATGAATGTCATTCAAGAGTGCCAACTGAGGTTTGGGAAAACAAACCAACCAACCAACTGCAACACTGGAGGACTCTGTCACGTGGTCTTCACTGTCTGGAGAATGGCATTCCCTCTAAGGCCTTTATGTCAGGTGATGCTGTTTGCAAATATTTCTCAATTTGGGATTTTGAAAAAGAAAACTGGAAAGTACCTGGACCTCAATATCCTTGCCAATGTGGGGTGAATTACCTATGGCCTGAACACGAGACTGGGATGCGTGAGAGTAAACGGACGGGGCGTGGAGGAGAGCTGGCACGAGATGCTGAACACGAGCTCTCACTTCTGCAGACAGTCAGCGTTGAGCACCTCAGGCTTTGGACCAGTCCTGCCCACAGGGAAGTCCAGAGGATAGCCAGGGGATGGCCGCCTGGAATCTGCTGCATCCCACAGGTTTTGGGTTGTCGTGTTTTTATCGCCATTTGTTTCTAGGAATTTTTTCATTTCCCTTTTTATTTCTTCAGTAACCTTTTCGTTATTTAGAAATGTATTGTTTAATCTCCACGTGTTTGTGTTTTTTACAGCTTTTTTTCCTGTAATTGATATCTAGTCTCATAGTATTGTGGCCAGGAAAGATGCCTGATATGATTTCCATTTTCTTAAATTTACTGAGGGGGGGATGGCCAACTTGAGTCTGACTATGTAGCATCCAGCACCTGTGTTCCTCCTAACTCTTTCCCTGGCAAGTGCCTGGAAAATGCCCACCTGCTAGGAACCTGGCTGCAGGGAAGCAATGCTAAACTCCTCTTGGCCAGGCGGTCTGATACCCAGGAAAACTGTGGCCTCAGGAGCCACACAGACCCAGTTTACATCCCAGTGATGCCAGCTGAACTCGTACAACACGCCCTGAGCTTCAGTCTCCTCACCCGTGAAATGAGACTCTGGGCCAACACTCAGGACGTTCCTGTGAAAAACGTCCTTACCAAACACTCAATGAACATTCTTGCCCTTTCATGCCCACTGTTGATCAGAATGGCCTCGTCCAGTAATATTGCTGGTAAGTGTTCAGGAAAACATCTCTGCTTTTGACAAGTGAAAACAGTCTAACTTCCTCAGCTGCTGCACGGGGATATTTCTCCTGAATTCTAACACAGAAACCATGCCAGGGCAGATGAGCACCAAGAAAAAACACGAAAGACACAAACCCAGGGCAATTCTATGCTGTCCACTAACTACAGGTGCGCCTTGGAGAGATCAGAACAGCTTTTAAGGGCGAGTATGGGGAGAAATATGAAAGAGTCTACCTTACCTTGGCGGTAAGGAAAACATTAAAGTGTTCATTGAAGGAGAGCACAGGGTGATCTGTAATTCTTTTCAGGAATTTATCCAAAGCTTTTCTTCTGGTCTCCACAAACTCTTCTGAAAATCGATCCACGACACCTTTCACCACAAACTTCTCAGGAAGTGGCTACAATGACATGAAGAAAAATATTCAGAGTGATTGATAGGAAGGTGCAAAGAAAAACTAGGCTAGCGCATAAGTCCTGAGACCCATCCGTCAAGAATGGTCTTTCTTAAATCAGTTAGAGCTTTATGTAGTCATCAGTACAAACAAGTCTGAAAAAATGCCGATGGAGTAAAATTACAACTACACTGTCAATTTCATAATAATAATAATTAAAAAAATGAAATGGTAGAGCATTTGGAACACCAAAGATAGTCAGGTAACATCTACCAGTAAATTCAGTTGTTATCTTTACGCCGCTTGATGCACAGGTGACAAAGTGGGAAAGTTAGGGCAAGATAAGGAAGACAGGAAAGGAGCCAGACACAAGCCAAATTATTTAAATATCTTAAGAGTCTACTTCCAGTTTAAGGAATAAAAGAATTTGGTAAATGAAAAAATAAGCATATTAGGGAAACCCCTGTGTCTATAAAATGCCCTCTTTTCCAAAGCCCTTTTTTGTTGTTGTTTAGCTTTATGTTTAAAAGTTCTTAATAATATAACTTCCTTAACTCCTTACTCAAATTTCTCCATTGTATTTACTTTGAGCCAATATTGTGGGCAATTTAATACTACCTGGCCGCCAAGGGATCTTTGCGCTTTAACCTATTTCCATAGCAGCTTCTATTAAAAGGTCTTCCTCATCACTGCCACTGCAGGGAAAGAGAGTATCCACTAATGCACAACTTGAAAGTGTTTTGATTATGAAATATTAAAAGAACATTTACATTTTAAAAAGGTTAAGTGACCCAGTAGACATCTGTCCAAAGAAGACGTACAAATGGCCAAAATGCACATGAAAAGATGCTTGACATTATCAGTCATTAGGGAAATACAAGCCAAAATCACAGTGAGATACCACTTCACACCCACTAGGATGACCATAATAGAGACGAAGAAAGACAGGAAAGGAAAAGAAACAGCAAGGGTTGATGAGGAGACCGAAAAACTGGAACAAGCGTTTAAGTCTGCAACCTCCTTAAATTCTGTAATATGCCTATAAAGAAATTTTTTTTCTTTTAAGATATAAACCCTTAACCGCATATGTGCACACACACACACACACAAATGTTGAAATAAGATACATGAACAAGAACTTAGCCCCCAAAAGTAGAATCCTAAGCACTTAAGCCAAGAAGCAATCCAGATTTTATAACACAAGACATTTTAAATACTTAGGAATTGGTAATACCAGCAGCCCTGGAAAAGAAGCACTTGGGTATGAGAGAATTCAACAGCCTCAACCTGAAGTGCTTTGGAAAGACCAATGTTTTTGATCTCCAGAGTCAACACTCTACTGGATACCACCCTTGCCTCCATGCCTCAGCCTGCTACAGAGAACGTCCCCGTGCCCAGAGCTAACCATTCCACCTGTGCCCACTACTTCACTGTCCTGCACCTGTTGTCATCAATTAATTACACCTTCGCTGCTGTTTGTCTTCAACGTCTGATCTAGCTCTGTTCCGAGTCTACAAAAATATGGTTGGTTCTCTTGCTACTGACCAAGAGAAAAAAAATCTATCTATTAACCTTATATCTTCTCCACTCTCCTTCCTGTCTCATTCAACCTTTTTGAAAAGAATTATTTACCTTTACTTTCACTCTTTCCCCTTGACTTCTCCACCCCTAACCTTTCTTCACCCCAAAACGAAGCCATCTGTGGTACTGCTTTCAAGGCTGCATTTCTCTGCCCCATCCCTGCCTAATGCAGAAACCACTCTTCTCAAGATCATCAAAACTTTCTAATTACCAAATCCGGTGATATTTTTATCTCATGAGTCCTGCTGAGCATACTCCCATCTGCTTATACTCAACAAGAATTAGGGAAAAGGTCTAATGAGCAAATAAGTAGTTAGGTGTGCCTCATTTCACATAACAGACAACTTTCTGAAAAGAGTTATCCATTCTTCAGATTTAGTACCTTGAACGTGGCTTAATGAACCAAAGAAGCTTGCGAGTTAAAGGAACCTGGGAGTGAATCCTTCTGCAAACAGAATTTCCTTCTGTAATAAGCAATCTTATCGTCAAATGTCTGTGGCTTCATAAGTTTGTTTCTTTCCATTTCAAGCTTCCTTAAAAGAATACACCTACTCTCTTCCTCACACTTATAATTACCTACTGGGTTGTTTATGCATACGAATCTGAAGCGGAAGTCACTCAGTTGTGTCTGACTCTTTGCGACCCCATGGACTATACAGGCCATGGAATTCTCCAGGCCAGAATACTGGAGTGGGTAGCCTTTCCCTCCTCCAGGGGATCTTCCCAACCCAGGGATCAAACCGGGGTCTCCTGCATTGCAGGCGGATTTTTTACCAGCTGTGCCACAAGGGAAGCCCAAGAAAACTGGAGTGAGTAGTCTATTCCTTCTCCAGAGGATATTCCCAACCCAGGAATTGAACCCAGGTCTCCTGCATTGCAGGTGGGTTCTTTACCAACTGAGCTATCAGAGAAGCCCATATATGAATCTGGATTGCTGGTTAAGTCGAGGGCAACTATACCCCATAAATGAAGTAATACAAGTGAAGAACTCAACACTGCTCCCAGCACATGGTAGATGTCAAATGAATGCCAACTGTTTGTATTAACTTCTAAATTCTGAGGACAGAAAGCAAAAAAGGAAGCAGACTAAACAGCAGAACTTCCATATATGTTTTAAGCCAAAGTATTTTTAAAAGAATATCACCTGGGATAATATTTCAAATCCACTAGGATGGCCATAAAAGGCAGGAAAGAAAGGAAAATCACAAGTGTTGGCACATATACAGAGAAACGGGAATTCTCATACATTGCCGGCAAGAATGTAAAATGGCACAGCCACTGGCACAACAGTTTGGCAGTTTCTCAAAAATTCAAACTTAGAATTACCATATGATCTAGCAATTCTATTCCTTGGTATATAGCCAAAATCACTGAAAGCAAGTTTTCACACAAAAACTTGTACAGCAAATGTTCAAGCAGCATTATTCATAATACTTGGGCTGGGGGAAAAAAAGGGATTGGAAGTGATTGCTTAATGGGTATGGGACTTCTGTTTGAGGTGATGAAAATATTTTGCAATTAGATAGTGATGGTGATTGCAAAACATTGTGAATATAATAAAAGCCACTGAATTATACACTTTGGTGAGTTTTATGTTATGTGAGTTTTATCTTAATTTAAAAAAAAAAATTGAAGGATGGAACCGGATATCAGAGAGGAGACGAGATGCAATGCCACTGGCTTTGAAGATGGAGGAAGGGGCCTGAGCCAAGCGACGCGGGCAGCCTCCAGAAGGTGGAAAAGGGAAGAACAATTCTCCCCTAGAAACTCCAGAAGGGATGCAGCCCCGTATATACCTTGACATAAATCCACAAGACTGATTTCGCACTTTCGACTTCCAGAACTATTAGATAAAAAAATGTTGTTTAAGTCACTTTTTCGAAAAAAAATCACCGGGTGTGGGGATGAGGGCGTGGGTGGGGACAGAGATGAAACAAGGCTGGTCACGAGCTGATGCGTGCTGAAACTGGGTGATGAGCACGTGAGGGCTCACTGCACTGGATCAACTTTGAGGTTTTCCATAATGAAGTTTTTTAAAAACTATATACGCATATGTATGTTGGAACCTTCACAAATTCTATTTGCAAAACGTTACAATAATCTATTGAACATATCAAGGTTTAACCTTAAAACATTTACATTTTAGAGCACTAAATACTCTGGTAAGGCGCTTTCATATATACCATACTTTGTTAGTTTATAAGAAAGTATTTTATAACCTATGAAACAAAAGTGTAGTAGATTGTCGCAGAAAAGCTACTGTCTCTGGGTAGCAAATCTGGACGAAGATTTCAACCGCTCAGTCTTTATGTGTCCAATGTCCTCTTGTCATTTTTTAAATTGCTTCTTCTTTGCAATTTGACAAATATTTACTGCATAGCCGCTACATGACGAAAACTATTTTTCCTATTCATATCAAACTAACGGAATATATCACTCCTAACCAAAAATAAGTAACAAACAAATACAAGAGCATCAAGATTAAAAGGGAATCTTAGTCATCTGAAACAACACAGATGGACTTGCAGGATATTATACTAAGTGAAATAAATCATACAGAGAAAGACAAATACCGTATGATGTCACTTATAACCCCGTGGTCACGTATGGTTGTGAGAGCTGGACCGTAAAGAAGGCTGAGTGCTGAAGAACTGATGCCTTCAAACTTTTGCGCTGCCAAAGACTCCTGAGACTCCCCTGCACAGCAAGGAGATCAAACCAGTCAATCTTAAGGGAAATCAACCCTGAATACTCATTGGAAGGACTGATGCTGAAGCTGAAACTCCAGTATTTTGGTCATCTGATGCGAACAGCTGACTCACTGGAAAAGTTCCTGATCCTGGGAACGACTGAGGGCAGAAGGAGAAGATAGCATCAGAGGATGAGCTGGCTGGATCACCGATGCAATGGACATGAACTTGGGCAAACTTCGGGAGATGGTGAGGGACAGAGAGGCCTGGCATGCTGCAGTCCATGCGGTCGTAAAGAGCCAAACAAGACCAGGTGACTGAATAACAACAACATCACTTACACGTGGAATCTAAAAGATACGACAAACCAGTGACTGTAACAAAACCAGAAACAGACTCACAGATATAGAGAGCAAACTAGCAGTTACCAGCGGGGAGAGAGGAGAGGCAATTACAGAAGTAGGAGAATAAGAGGTACAAACTATTAGGTGTAAAATAAGCTACAAGAGTATATTGTACAACACTGGAAACACAGCCAGTATTCCATGGTAACTGTAAGTGGAACATACCCTTTAAACACTGTGAATCACTACACTGTACAGCTGTCATTTATATAATATTGTACATCAACTAAACTTCAATAAAATTTTTTAAAAAATTTTGTTCCTACAAAGATCAGTCACCAAGCCTGATTTAATTCCAGGTTCAACCAGTGAATTCACTGCTTATTAACTTACATGCTGGATAAGCTAAAAGCACATATATCGAACAATACCAAAAAAGGAACCGACTAAAGAGTGAAGTTAGACTTTTTGCTGATTATTTCATATTAAGAAAAACAAACACCGCATTACAACTTTCTCCTTATTAATTCCTATGAATTTACCGCTACCCAAAACATAAATGGGTCCATAATACACACAAATGCAGCCTTCTAGAAAAGCTCCCGTCACAAAAATTGAAGCAAGCGTTAAATTTCCAAGTGAAATTAAAAACTAAAGATTTTAATAAATATCTTTGCTTCATCTCCAAAACCTGTGTCCATCGAGTTATGAAATCTCTCTGCTGGGTAATGAGTTGTGCCCTAGTTGATGAAGCAGCGCTAAAGCCATCTTCTGAGACACAGTGTAAATTAGACAGCAAAACCCATGTCATAGTGAAGACTCTGGTGCTCCCACTGTCAGATTACAAAGAAAAACAAAGTCATCACGAAGACAAAATACACATCCAGCACAACTCTAGCTTCAGGATGCCATCTGAGAAACATCTGATTATTCCTTTCTGGTTTTCAAATTCCAGAAAAGCAAAGAAATACAAAAAGAGAAAAAATTTTTGCAGCACCAGAGAATATAACGATGCTGTTAATAGGACAGAATTTGTTAAAGACACAAAGCAGAAAAGATCGGGTTGAGAGAAAAACCCATCACCATTAACCATCTTGTGATACTACTCAGGCAAAGCAACAGTCGACTTAGGAAGTTAAGGGACTGAGTTTCCCTGGTAGAGCCCCAGAAGCTACCGAGTTCAGAGCCACTGGGGCTGAAAACAGGGCAAGCCTCGGGGTAGCCAATGAGAAGAAGCAAATGAAAGAACTTGGGGGCCTCCCCAGAACCACAGTCTGGCTGGCTGTTTATCTACCATTTCACATGGCTCCAATGAAGCCCTCCAAAAAGTGGGAACTTTATCTCCGTGCTCCTAACATAAGCAATAGGCTCTGAAAGCTCAGGAATTCTCACAAAATTTTAACCATAGCCGACTAAAATTGGCAAAGAAAAAAAAAAACACCAAAAAATCCACTTCTTCACCATCATTCCCAATTTTCCAACTGATTCACTAAAGTTCTAAAGTTCACTTGAAAAATAAAGCATGTGCAAATAGCCAGAAAAACTCAGAAAACAAAGAATACTGTGGGTAGAGATAGGGACCTATCCAACCAGATGCTGATACATTCTGTAAACTTATAATAATTCAATAGTGTAGCAGGGAGACCACACTGAAGAGATCGATGAACCAGAAGGTTCAGAAACAGCCTGAGACTATACAAATCTAATGCATGGCAGAGTGTAATACACGAACTCTGATATAGGTGACTGACTACTCCTAAGTGGTTGTGGGACAACTCACCATCTGAAAAAAATAAGATCTTCCCATCTCACATCAAAATACACTCTAGCTTTAAGTACTAAACATGAGGACATAAAAGTAATATTAGAAAATATATAACTTTTTTTTTTTTTTTTGTAACATCCTAGGTTAGAAACAAGCTTCAAAGCCCTGTAAGGAAAAATCACCTTGGCTGGGAGGGAAGGGATATTGTCTATACAGAGTCAGGTTGAAGACAAAAGGTAACTAGAGAAAAAATAGATATTCTCAACTGGGTTAATGTCCTTTGCAGATTATACAGAGTATTCACAAAACAATGAGGAAAAAAAATTTAAAAATGAAGAGCAATTCGTAAAAGAAATGCCAACGTCCAGTAAAGTTACAGGAAGATATCCAGCTTCACTAACTGGATAATGAAAACTAACTGTACAAAAACAAACTCAAAATAGGTTAAAGATCTAAATATAAGAGCTAAAATTACAAAAATTTTAGTGAGCAACATAGATGTAAATCTCTATGATCTGGGATAAGGCAATGTTTCTTAGCTAAAACACCCAAAGCACACACAAAGTAAAATAGGTAAACCGGACTTCATTAAAATTTTAAAACTTTGTACTTCACAGGATACCATCAAGAAAATAAAGAGACAAGTCATTAAATGGGAGAAGACTTTTGCAAATCATATATTTGAGAAGGGACTAGTATCCAGATTATATAAAGAACCATTTTAATGCAATAATAAAAAGACAACCTGGTGCTAGAGAAGACTCTTCAGAGTCCCTTGGACTGCAAGGAGCGAACCAGTCAATACTGAAGGAAATCAACCCTGAATATTCAATAGAAGGACTCATGCCGAAGCTCCAAAACTTGGGCCTCTTGATGCAGAGAGACGACTCGCTGGGAAAAGACTGGGAAATGTTGCAAACTGGGAGATGCTGGGAAAGACTGAGGTAGAGGAAGAAGAGAGCTAACGAGGGTGAGACGGTTGGATGCCAGCTGTCAGGGAAGCGCAAATCAAAACCACAGAGAGATGCCAATCCATCCCCACCAGGGTGGCTGTTATCAAAAAGAAAGGTTATAACCAGAGTGGATGCGGATGTAGAGGGAACCGAACCCTCATACACTGCTGGCATGAACATAAAACAATGCAGCCACTTTGGTAAACAGGCTGGCAGTTCCTCAAAAGGTTAAATACACAGTTAAACGTGATTCGGCAATTACAGTCTTAGGTATACACCCGAGAAAAATGAAAACATATGTCCACACAATAACTCACACATGAATGTTCATAGCAGCATTACTCACAACAGCCAAAAAGTGGAAACAACCCAACTGTCCATCAAAGGTAGCAAACAGACAAAATGTGATATATCCATAGAAGGGATGCTTATCTGACAATAAAAACAAAGTACTGACCGACACATGCTAGAACATGAATGAACACTGAAAACATTATGCTATGAAAAAAAAAACTGTCACAAAAGACCACTGTATATGATTCTCCTTATATGAAATGTCCAGAAATAGGCACATCTATAGAGACAGAACATCGAGTAGTGGTCGCCAGGCACTGGTGAAGACAGGGTTTGGAATTAACAGGCAAGGAGTAAGAGGTTTCTTCTAGGAATGATGAAAAGGTTCTAAAACTGGTCTGCTGATGGCTCTGTGAATACACTAAAAGCTCTTGACTTGTATTTTCAAATGGGTGAATCGTATGGTATGTGAATCAGATCTCAATAAAGCTTTTCTTAAAAAAAATGAAAATTTAAACAATAATTATGTTATGTTTACTGGGTCTCCCTCCGATAATAAACTCTCCTGGATAGTAGTCTTTGTCCATCTTATAACCCCTCACCTTCCCAAGGGTGGTAAAAGGACCAACACAAAGTCGATTATTAATAACAGACAATCACCTCCTAGCAAAGCTGCTGTAAAATGAACTTCTGGGGGAAAAAAATAGTTTGTTTTCAGTCTGACTTTCATGTTTAAGTCAGAGATGCTCTCCTACATTGTATCCCTCTCCTCCCCAGATATGCACTAAGAATTTATGAAGAAATTTAAGTCTCTACATGCTTCAAAAGTACCTTCTACTCAACGCTTCCACCCAGACCAAAGGAAACCAGACTTAAAGATACAGACTTAAAGATTCACCTTGGGCATTCTGGAAGACTTCCAGCCTTTCAATTCTGGCTTCAGTGTCTACACATGAGGCTACTATGTTTTACCAGTAGGTGTCGCTGTCTAACTTTTGATCTTTAAGTGCGGAACGTCAAATTCACCTAGTTGCCAGGAGGTGGCGCATTAATTCCCTTTATGCATAGTATGAACTACACATAAAGAGCAACTTTCTTCCAACACAGTACAGAGAAGGGGGGAAAAAAAGAGTAACTGTACAGTGGAAAAACCTGACAAGCATTCCCTCAAATCAGGTGAACAAGATTAACATCAACAGTGATAAATACAGTTAATGATAGTATGTACCCTGGACATGATGTAATGAGGATTGTACTTAACCTCTGTGCTTTTCCTCCACAAAACACATCACGCCTGGCTAACTGCGAGGAAAACACCAGACAACTCTCAACTGAGGGACATTCCACAAAATGCCTGACCAGTACTCCTCAAAGCTATCCAGGTCATCCAAAACCAGGAAAGCCTGAGAAACTGTCACAGCCTAGAACAGCCTGGGACTAAGGCAACATGACAACTAAATGCAACGTGGTACTGCTTCGTTATTTGTGACAAACATGCCATGGTAATAGAAAATGTTAATAATGAGCAAAACTGGCTGTGAGGTCTATGAGAACCCACTGTACTGTCTTCTCAATAATTCCGTAAATCTAAAACTGTTCTAAAATAAAAGTCTATTTTTAAAAAAAATTCACTAGCCGCCAATTTTGCCAAATTAATATTTTTAAGGAATAGTTTCAACTGCTTACAAACTATAGGCTTTTTTTTCTTTTGGCATGTCTTTAAGTGATCAGAAGAAGGAAAAGGAAAACTTTAGGCTTCAAGAGCAGAGGGAATGGGAGTGGGGGGTGAGGGGTGAGGGGTTGGGGGTGGGGTTTATTCTCTTCACAGCACTAGCAACACAGTCAGCCTCTTCCAACCATGATGACTGGGAGATGCAGTAGGCAGTGCTGAGAAGTTACCCAGCCAAGGTTTTTACTGAAACATAAAGCCCTGCTGAAGTGTTTCATCACCCAAATTTCCCTAAAGCCCCAGAGCTCAAGAAACATCTAGGATCTAAATAGTTATTTATACTTCAAAAAGAAAGTAGTCAGAGAAGCAGTCCACATGTATGCTGATTTTAAGTAGTCTTTTAAATTTTATTTGCTCTACTTTTTTTTTTTTTTAATGTGCAGCTAAAGTAACAGATGAGTAGTATGCTCCTTCAATAAATAGAGTTAGGCAGCTTTGGGTCTGTTGTTTTAAAGGAAAAGCTATGGTTGATGGATTGTGTGCTAGATTCCTGCTCCCTGAATTACCCATGTCTAAAGAAAACCCGGCCGGCTGTAATCTGAGGCATCTTTCTCCACCTGGTGGCAGCTCTCCAGACCTCAGAACTGTTATCTAGGAAGGGTGAAACAGCCGGCCTTTGAGGAGGCAGCAAATGAGAACTAGGACTCTCCATACCTAAAAGAAAATCAACCTCCTTGTCACAAGGAATATGAAAATCTACCCCACTCCACCTAAGAAACCAGCATACTGTACAGCAGATCAGAAATCAAAACCCACAATGTGAACTAATTATACAGCATCCACAAAACGAGCCGTTGAGTGGATTTGGTATAAAATGTAAGGCAGTGTTTGCCCATCATCTGAGGGTGAGAGTTGAGTGGACACTGTCAGGAAAGAGAAGGAAGGAAAAGTGAGCAACAAGCTGTACTGACTTAGTACCTACGGGAATGAGATGAGTGGGCTGGGATTCTTCCAGTTTGTTCCGCAGCCAGTCAAAATCCTGGTATCTTCGACGGACAGAATATTCTGGCAGGTCAAACTCCACCCGAGTACTCTGCCAATGAGAAGAGCAGGACAAAATCAGGGTAAGGAGAAAGCAGCTGTCTTGGCAGAAAGGAAGGAAAAAAAGCTCTTTCTGGATAACCTAATCGGGCAAGAACACACTTTCCTTCCACCAAACACGGTAGCCACATGGCAGGGTTTACCAGGATGGAATGACGAGTCTAGGCGTGGGGTCCAGAAACAATCTATAAGGAAAATGTCAAGATTTCATTCCCCTCCCTCAAGAAATGGAACTATCCCCCAGAACTGTGTTTAGAAAACATTTGATTCATCTTCTCCAAGCTTAACTTTGAGAATTTCTTTTAGTAGATCCCTGGAGAAGAAAATGGCAACCCACTCCAGTATTCTTGCCTGGAGAATTTCATGGACAGAGGAGCCTGGCGGGCTACAGTCCATGGGGTCGCAAAGAATCGGACACCACTGAAGTGACTTACACACACACACACACACACACACACACACACACACACACACACACACACAGTAATTAAAAAAAAAAACATTTCCACCTTCTGCTAAATATGCTGACAAGTTTTGCCAAAGGCAGAGGAGAAGCAAAAAGTAGAGATAACAGATTACCTGCTTATTTAGGAACCAGATTAGATGAAAATAGAAAAGGTTTTGTCTACTCTGCCATATCCTGCCAGGACCATAAGCCTGAACCTATACTGCATTTTAGATTTTTTTTTTAATCTAGAAGGAAATAATACTAAAATAATACTAAAATATTAATCACATCCCCTTCCCCGAATTTAAGTTTTCTGAAATGTGATTTCAACACTTAACAACAAAAACCAATACTAAATAAAATGAATTTACATCAAAGCAAGATTTTTATACATTCATTAGTCCAAACCAAAATTATGTCTCAGGTACATCACTTTTCCCTATGAGGGTACCGACTATATGACAGTCATAGATCTCAGAATTTAAAGCACAAAATAAAAATGGCTCAAGCTATCTTCTATAAACTTATTGAAATCTTTCACGTCAAAAGCCTGTTTTAATCCATGGCACCAAGAAAATCTTAAAAACACATAAACAAGAGTCATCCATCACAGAGGCAGCCAGTGAACAGCTCTGGCATCAAAAATTATGATTTCATCCTCCCCAGAAGCCAGGCTCACAGACTGAGCAAAACTGTGAAGTCAAAGGACTCGATCTTGGACAAAACCCCAACTAACTCTTTCTGCCTCTTTTCCCCTTTTAAAAGTTCTGCACAGCAGCATATGCCCATGAAACACAACCTTCCCCCGTGAAGCAGAGGAAGGGGCGGGAGACATGGGCACATTTGTTTAACTTAGGCATTTATGATTTATTAGAAGACTCTCCAAAGGAATTAGTGTTGTAGAACTAGACAAAGAGAAGGAGAAGGAGAAATCTTAAATCTAAATCACTATGGATGAATCTTTAGGCACTAGGGTGACAGAAACACTGACAGTAGCCTGGCACTTTGGCCACTTGATGTGAAGAGCCAACTCATTGGAAAAGACCCTGATGCTGGGGAAGATTGAGGGCAAAAGGAAAAGGGGGCGGCAGAGGACAAGACGGTTGGATAGCATCACTGACTCAAAGGACATGAGTTTGAACAAACTGGGGGAAACAGTCGAGGAGAGAGGAGCCTGGTGTGCTTCAGTCCATGGGGTCACAAGGAGTTGGACACGACTGAGCGACGGAACAACAAGAACAATAACAATAAAGCCTGGCACTGCACCTGAAGCAGGGGCATGTGCAGTCCTAGCATCTCTGGGACACCACCAGGACTCCCAGAGCTTCGGTTCCCTCCACGGTAGGAAGGCAGTTGGAATGGAGGTTCTTCAGGACCCTGCAGAGCGCCCCCAACAGACTCTGTCTGGGGACTTGCCAATGATTCTGGGCTCAAGAGAAGTCGATTTTGAAAGATGACACATTAATGCAACTCGTTTTCATTGTAAACAGAACTGATAAGGAGGGCTCTGCTTTCTGCCTCCTAAATGTCACATGATAGCAACTGGTTGCTCCTCTTTATTATAGTTGGCAAAACCATTTCACTGAATTATAGTCTATGTAACATTTCTACTCTAACTTTGAAATCAGTCTTTGATAACCACAAAAAGCAGTATGTATGATGAAACACAAATTTTATTTCTGCCGTAACCAATTTTACTTTCAGGCAATTGCTTTTGCTTTTTTGTTTGTTTTTCCTTCCTATTTAGACTAGACACACTTGTTTTAAAACTTCAGGAAAATTAAAGAAATATAAAATAAAAACCATAATCTCTCTAAACTGGGAAAAATGCAATATTATGGTTTCCATGTTTTTTTCTTTGCGTAGTCCTTCATATTTTCTATATCTCTTTAATACATCTTGGATATCTTTCTATGTCAATAAGTTCAGATCTACATAATCATCTTTAATCCACATGGATATACCATAATTGAACCAAATAACCGTCTAGGTTATTTCCAGTTTTTCAATCAATAGATCATTACAGTAAACATCACTGAGTTTGATAATTCTCTTGAAATTATGCAACAGTAAATACGAAAGATGAAAGAGTATACTAATTTTTAATCAACAAACTATTTCCAGATATAGACCAATTTATTTTCTAACCATATATTCTCAATACTGGTTATCTTTGATGGAATTATAACTGAAAAATAGTGTATCTGTTTGTTTATTTAATGACTGTTTCAATTGAATATCCTTTAGAATACTTGTTGGCTGTATATTTTTCTTCTTTTGTTTATTTTTAATTTGTGAGTCTAGCCTTTTCCATTTGTGAAAATGCTTTAGAGCCACTTAACCTATCATAATTGCCAAATGGCTTTTATTACAAAGAATTTTTCAAATTGTTCAATAGTCAAATTTATCCATTTTTTCCCCTTTAGGGGTGCTACTTTTAGTGTCACTGGTAAGAAGGCTGCCCTCATTGTAAGCTTTTAAAAATACCTGCCTGAATTATCTCCTTTATTTGTGGCATGTGTGTGTATGTGTGTTCAGTCACTCAGTCATGTCCGACCCTTTGCAGACCCATGGACTGTATAGCCCACCAGGCTCCTCTGTCCATGGAATTTTCCAGGCAAGAATACTGGAACAGGTTGCCATTTCCTACTCCAGGGGATCTTCCTCACCCAGGAACTGAACCCACATCTCCTGTGTCTCCCGTATCGGCAGGCAAATTCTTTACCACTGTGCCACCTGGGAAGCCCCTTTATATATTTGTCTTTAATTGCTACTATTCTATGTCTAGGACTCTATCATTAGAAAATACTTTTTAAAATTGTGGCAAAGATATTTGTATAATGATGTTCACTGCAATATTATTTAAAATAGATTCAAAGAACCTAAATATCCAAAAATTTAAAAAATGGTCAAGGAAATTATGGTATAATTAGTCTATGGTTATCAGTAATCATGCCTACAAGACATTTTTAATGACAAAAATGTTTCAATATAGTTTTAAGAAAAAAAGCAGGATACAAAATTGTACATTATTTCATTGGTATTAAAATTTTGGACATAAAAAGTTAGAAGAAAAATCTAGAACTGATAATGACAACTATCTACTTTATATTCAACTTTTACTTCCAAACTTTCTAATATTCTCGCATAATACTTTAATAGTCACAAAAAAACCTGCTCATTTTTAAAAATAACTCACTTAAGGACAGAGGACTTAAGGAATCAGTAAAACTTGTTTGATGCTTTGGAAAGCAGTAATATAAAAAAAATAATAATCAACATAAAACAGAAAGGATGCTCACACTTGCTGACCCAATATTTCTTTCACTTATCTTTACCACTACTTGTTCTAGTGACATAAATTAGAAGTAGGTGAGCAAGATAAAGGAAAAATAGGACACAAAGAAAAAGTAGAGCTGAGAATGAGGCTAGCAACACGCACTCACCTTGGAATTCTGCATGCTTGTTAAAAGTGGGCCACAGACATTACTGTGAATTTCTGGAGGGAAATTTAGTCTGTTGTAAGACACAGAGTGCTCATAAAATATGCAGGTCAGTAAAACCCCAACTATGAGTCTGTAGCAAAATTTTCCTCTGTGAAATTCAGGGTCTACTAACTTAGAAAGAAAAATAAAGTACTAGTAAGTGTTTATCTCTATTTTCTAGTATCTGTAGTCAACAAAACAATGAAAAAGGAAGTGTACACCCACAATTCCATGAGAGGCGACCTCACTTCACACCTTACTGTGTTCCACAGCCTAGAATGTTCCACAAAGATCACAAGATCATGTGTACACACCTAAAGTCAGATCTACAAATAGGCAACCGAGCACAAGAGTGGTAATGAAGAATATTCCTTTTCACCACTGCACCCTATGAATATCTCCTTGGTCATTCTTAAGCATCTCCACATTTCGTTAACCCTCTGGAAGACCAAGCACAGAGCCACAGTAAAATCAACCACCCAGGAGCTCACCCAGTCCCCTGGGCCTCACCTTCCCACAAAAGAACGCCTCTTTATTCCCTAGGGGCTGATGGGCAATGGGCCCAGCGACTGGGGACTGAAGCTTCTCCCAAGAATTTTCATTGAATTCAAAATTTACAGTTCTTTCACTCCAGAGAGGTTGAGTCTTTGCTATAAACGCCGTCTGTCTAGGCCACAGCTGGATCCTAAGGAGCCTGAGCGGCTCCCTCCCCGCAGAGAGGACCTCTTCCCTTATCAAACAGTGGCCAGCTCATCTCATTCTGCAGCACCCCTGCAGCGATACCTGAGGAGGCTTCTGGCTGCCTCCCTCTGACCTGAGCTTCCATTTACCTCCTCCTCCTTGGATCTTCCCACCTAGTTCCCCGGGACTCCTGTTCCTTAAGTAATAACGTCCTGCAGTTCCCCGACCTGCTCAAATCCTGACAGCCGGCTCTCCCCCAAGAATGCACCGCGCTCTCCACCTTGCTCTGCCCTCAGGTGGAAAGCTGCCGGTGTTCTCACATCTCACAAGCCTCCGAGAGCAAGACCAAGAGCCGCTGGTGACAGCAGGCTCACTCCTCCACCCTCCGCCACAGCGTCAGGACACGGACCTCTCACGCTGTCAGCCGCTGACGCTCCGGCCCTTCTCCTGACTCCCTGACAGTCCCAGCTTCTCAGGCTTCACAACCGGGCTGCCCTCAAGACCCAGGTGTTCCCACACACAACACTCACCACTAAGCCAACAGCACCTCACCCCGTGCCCACGGCCGCTGAAATTCAGTCATCTCCCTTGCTAACTGGCACCTCCTGTAGCACGGACTCTTCCATTTCCCAGTGCCCCTGGCCATTCAGCCTCGGGATCTACAGCTCCTGGCAACCCATCCACTCCTGTCTTTACTTTCTCCCTTATTCAGCGTCAGTTCCACGATTAATCACTGCAACCTCCTACCTGCTCATACCCTAAATGCCCCTTCCAACCTGCCACTCATGCATGCATGTGTGCGTGCTAAGTCGCTTCAGTCACGTCTGACTCTCTGCGACCCTATGGACTGCGGCCCTCCAGGCTCCTCTGTCCACGAGATTCTCCAGGCAAGAATACTGAAGTGGGTTGCCATGCCCTTCTCCAGGGGATCTTCCCAACTGAGGGACTGAACATGTGTCTCTTATGTCTCCTGCACCGGCAGGCAGGTTCTTTACCACTAGCACCATCTGGGAAGCCCATCGTTTATAAAGCTCTGCCAAAAATGCAATCACCTACTGCCTGCTTTTCCAGAATTAGGCACTGTCTGGAGGAAAAACAAAATCAGGGAAACACACTGAAACCATAAATTCTACGACTGGACCCGCAACACTGCCAAGCAATCTCTGGATACTTTCTTAGTCAATTCTCTTCCCCATTTTTCATGAGTTAATGCAAAGTTTTGAAAGCTTCTAAGCCCCACTTCAAATCCTCCCCCTTCACTCTTTGTAAAGACTCGGTCATCTCTTCATGGGAAAACTGTAGATATAAGCAAAGAACCCCTCAGCTTCCTGCCACAAAAAACTCCTATTTCCCTTTTTCTTCCAGAAACAATGGGAAAAGTAGGCCTCCCTCATTGGAGGCTGTTCCTTCCCCCTATTCTGCTCAGGACTCTCTCCTTTCTCCTCCTCAGTGGCTTCCATTCTGATCTCCAACCTCTGACCCAGTTCTTCTCTACCAACATTGGCCACGGGGCACATAACAAGTCTCTTCCATCCTAACAAAATGCCTCTCCCCTCAAAGCCACAACCCCACTACAGCCACTGTTTTCTCGTTCACTTTCATTGCCAAACGGGGTGCTGTACCATTGCCGCGGTGCAACTGCTCTCATCGTATCATCAATAGCCTTCTTTCAGCCATCAACAGTCATTACATCTAACATTCACTTTGTAACCCTTACGTAGAACTTGACCTCAGCAGCATTTAGCCTCTGTTGACCACTGAAGCATTTGAAGAGAGGAATTAATTGGGGCATAAGCCTTGGGCTCCAAAAGCACTGCAGACTGTGACTGTAGCCATGAAATTAAAAGACGCTTGCTCTTTGAAAGGAAAGTTATAACAAACCTAGACAGAGTATTAAAAAGCAGAGACAACACATTGCTGACAAAGGTCCATATAATCAAAGTTACAGTTTTTCCAGTAGTCATGTACGGATGTGAGAGTTGGACCATAAAGAAGGCTGAGTGCAAAAGAACTGATGCTTTTGAATTGTGGTGCTGGAGAAGACTCTTGAGAGTCCCTTGGACATGAAGGAGATCAAACCAGTCAATCCTAAAGGAAATCAGTCCCGAATATTTATGGGAAGGACTGATGCTGAAGCTCCAATACTTTGGCCACCTGATGGGAAGAGCCAATTCATTGGAAAAGACCCTGATGCTGGGAAAAATTGAAGGCAAAAGGAGAAGGGGGTGAGAGAGGACGAGATGGTTGGATAGCATCACCAACTCAATGGACATGAATTTGAGCAAACTCTGGGAGATGGTGAAGGACAAGGGAGCCTGGCCTGCTGCAGTCCATGGAGTCGCAAAGAGTAGGCCATGACTTAGCGACTTAACAACAAAAAAGCTTTAGTGATGACTATCTGGTGACGGGATCAAAATCAAGAAGAGGATGGCTTCTAAAGGGAGCAGAAGGTATGCCTCTATTTCTAACTCCCAGTCTACTTGCACTTCATCATCAATTTCAACAGTCAGGCCATGGTAGTAGACACCACAGTGCTGGGGGAGTGGGGGTAGAACTTTCTGGAAAATCGTGTCTTTTGAAAGCATAGCACAAGACAGATCTGGGTTTAAATTTTAACACATGTTAGCTGCATGTCTTTGAGCAATTTTCTCAATATTGCTGTGTCTTACGTTCCTCATTTGCAAAAGTAAGAATACTATCAGTACCTACTTCATTGAGGATTAACTGATGATATATTTAAAGCACTTAGCACAAAATAAATGACAGCTCATCCACAGAAGGGAATACTGCTACACTCTTAGAAATAATAGCATAAAAGTGTGCTCACTGGCATTTACTAGCAGAGAAAGACATTTGCAACATATTAAGTGAATTGGCCACCTGCAAAATACTCTTTATTGTAAACGGATAGAGACAAATAGTTCAGAGAATTCTAAATTATTATTTCTGGCTGGTAAGTTTCTGTTTATTTTTTTGTTTTAACTTACTTGAGTTTTTAGATTTCTCTGTAATGAGCACATATTACTTATATAAAATTTAAAGGGTTCCTACTGCAAAAAAAAAAAAAAGTACAGCACGTGGGAAATGCTCAGTAATTCTCTATTATGATGATGATATTTTTTAGAAGCTGCAGAGAAAACTGCTAGGATCCACCGGCCCTGAGAAGGCTGCTCTCCACCACTGGAGGGATAAGATACCCATGACTTAGCCCTGGGGGGGAACACTTTGCCTGCGCTGGCTCCCAGCCCTAGGTTCATATGAGCTCAGGAAAAGCAACTCTGTACTTTGGCCAGTTTTTGTCATCAGAAATCAGAACTAGGCCTGGGAGTCAAAGCAATAAAGTATTTGTACAACCTCATCCTTGGACCATTAACTCTGCTTGAGAATCTCAGCAGGAGTGGGGGTCCTGGACAAGAGCAGGTGTTTGGGGACCTGTATTCCCACCTCTCCCCTCTCTCATTCCCACATATCCCTCAGTTCAGTCGCTCAGTCGTGTCTGACTCTTTGCAACCCCATGGACTGCAGCGCACCAGGCTTCCCTGTCCATCACCAACTCCTGGAGCTTGCTCAAACTCATGTCCATCGAGTTGGAGATGCCATCCAACTAACTCATCCTCTGTCGTCCCCTTCTCCTCCTGCCTTCAATCTTTCCCAGCATCAGGGTCTTTTCCAATAAGTCAGTTCTTCACATCAGTTGGCCAAAGTACTGGGGCTTCAGCATCAGTCCTTCCAATGAATATTTAGGACGGATTTCCTTAAGGATTGACTGATTTGATCTCTTTGTAGTCCAAGGGACTCTCAAGAGTCTTCTTCAACACCACAGTTCAAAAGCATCGATTCTTCAGTGCTCAGCCTTCTTTATGGTCCAACTCTCACATCCATACATGACTACTGGGAAAACCATAGTTTTGACTAGATAGATGGACCTTTGTCGGCAAAGTAGTCTCTGCTTTTTAAAATGCTGTCTAGGTTGGTCATAGCCTTTCTTCCAAGGAGCAAGCATCTTTTAATTTCATGGCTGCAGTCACCATCTGCAGTGATTTTGGAGCCTAAGGAAATAAAATCTGTCACTGTCATTGTATCCTCATCTATTTGCCATAAAGTGATGGGACCAGATGTCATGATCTTAGCATGATCTTTCTAAATGTTGAGTTTTAAGCCAGCTTTTTCACTCTCCTCTTTCACTTTCATCAAGAGGCTCTGTAGTTCCTCTTCACTTTCTGCCATAAGGGTGGTGTCATCTGCATATCTGAGGTGACTGATATTTCTCCCTGCAATTTTGATTCCAGCTTGTGCTTCATCCAGCCCAGCATTTTGTATGATGTACTCTGCATAAATAAGCAGGTTGACAATATACAGCCTTGACATACTCCTTTCCCAATTTAGAACCAGTCCGTTGTTCCATGCCCGGTTCTAACTGTTGCTACTTGACCTGTCTACAGGTTTCTCAGGAGGCAGGTATGGTGGTCTGGTTTTCCATCTCTTTAAGACTTTTCCACAGTTTGTTGTGATCTACACAGTCAAAGGCTTTGGCATAGTCAATGAAGCAGCAGTAGATTTTTTTTTTAATTCTCCTGCTTTTTCTATGATCCAATGGATGTTGGCAATTTGATCTCTGGTTCCTCTGCCTTTTCTAAATCCAGCTTGAACATCTACAAGTTTTCAGTTCACATACTGATGAAGCCTATCTTGGAGAATTTTGAGCATTACTTTGCCAGCATGTGGGCTTCCCTGGTGGCTCACACAGTAAAGCATCTGCCTGCAATGCAGGAGACCTGGGTTCGATCCCTAGGTTGAGAAGTTCCCCTGGAGAAGGAAATGGCAACCCACTCCAGTACTCTTGCCTGGAAACTCCCAAGGACACAGGAGCCAGGTAGGCTACAGTCCATGGGGTTGCAAAATGTTGAACACAACTGAGCAACTTCACTTCCTTTCTTCCCTTCCTTCCCTTCCCTTCCTTCCCTCTTTCTTTTTTGCCAGCATGTGAGATGAGTGCAATTGTACAGTAGTTTGAACATTCTTTGGCATTTCCTTTCTTTGGGATTGGACTGAAAACTGACCTTTTCTAGTCCTGTGGCCACTGCTGAGTTTTCCAAATTTGCTGACATATTGAGTGCAGCACTTTCACAGCAGCATCCTTTAGGATTTGAAATAGCTCAGCTGAAAATCCATCACCTCCACTAGCTTTGTTTGCAGTGATGCTTCCTAAGGCCCACTTGACTTCACACTCCAGGATATCTGGCTCTGGGTGACTGGTGACACCATCATGGTTTTCTGAGTCATGAAGATCTTTTTTATATAGTTCTTCTGTGTATTCTTGCACCTCTTCTTAATACCTTCTGCTGTTAGGACCATACCATTTCTGTCCTTTATTGTGCCCATCTTTGCATGAAATGTTCCCTTGGTATCTAATTTTCTTGAAGAGATCTCTAGTCTTTCCCATTCTCTTGTTTTTCTCTATTTCTTTGCACTGATCACTGAGGAAGGCTATCTTATCTCTCCTTGCTATTCTTTGGAACTCTGCATTCAGATGGATATATCCTTCCTTTTCTCCTTTTCACATATCCCTAAGTATCCTTTTTATACAACACTCAGAAAGAAGGCTCCAGATGAATCACCAAGGTATTAAACCTGGTGTCACTACTTGAAACAGGAGAGGAAAAGGAGTCTGATTTCAGGTCAGAAGTAGAATTCACAGTAAGAAGTAAAAACTGAACCTTGCAACAAGTTCAGCCTTGAGGTGTTGTCCTTGAAGCCAAGGGAAAATATGGGACTGGAACTTGGAAGATATTATCCTGAGATAATCCTGACTTAACAGAAAATAAAATAACCCCAGGAAAAGAGACAGAAGTAAGAGCACAACGGAGAAAGGGGAAGGGAGGGCAGAGAGGAGGCAGAGGAGAGCGTGGTGAGCTGCAGGACCGCGTCAGCCTGAGAACCTGATGACAGGAAGGCACGCTGCGAGGCAGGGCAGCGTCAAGCCAGGCGAGCACTGCTGTGCCAGCAAGGTGGTCACCTTACCATTCAGCTGTTAAGAGCACAAATTCAAGAAAACCAGGTTTTGCATTTCACTGACTACAGGCTAAAAAATAAGTTGACCCCAGGGTGAAAAATGCCGACGAAGGTACATATAGTCAAAGTTCTGGTTTTTTCAGGGCTTCCCTGGTGGCTCAGTGGTAAAGAACCCACCTGCAATGTAGGAGAGACAGGTTCGATCCCTGGGTAGGGAAGATCCCTTGGAGAAGGAAATGGCAACCCACTCCAGTATTCTTGCCTGGAAAATCCCATGGACAGAGGAGCCTGGCTGGCTACAGTCCATGGGGTCTCAAAGAGTCAGACATGACTTAGTGATTGAACAACAAGGGGAAAAATAATAAGTAACTAGAAATGATTCATGGGAATACACGTATCAACCTAGGAACTCCGAGGACATAATACACATTGAAGCACCTAGCGATGCTGAGGAATATTACCTAGTGGCAAAAGAGATGGGGGAAAACTGTGTTAGCACATGTGCATATACAAATTTTCAAATGTCAACCAGTGCAGAAAAGACCAGGCAGTAACACAGTGGCACATGGCAGAAAGTCAATAAATATTAGTTCCCATCCTTTTTTGACATCAAGTCTAATGACACCAGATTAAAATCATGGTCTCATCACAGAGCTTCAGGTTCATACAATGACTCATAAATTTCAAGAGTAAAGAGATTCTGGGACTTCCCTGGCAGTCCAGGGGGCTCAGGTTCAATCCCTGTTTGGGGAACTAAGATCCCACATGTTACACAGTGCAGCCCCCCCCCCCAAAAAAAAACAGAAAGTAATGAGATATTAACATGTTAAACACTATCACCATAGAAAGTAAGTGTCTTACTTTCTGTGACTAAATTTGAAAGACTGGAGTCACAATTTCTCCTCTGTTTTAAGATAAAAGAAAAAACTTACATATAATCCTTTTAAATCTGAATATATCCACTCTCCAAAAAAGCTGTACCCACAACTGTGATAAAGGTGAACAGAGCTGTGCAGAGGGAGGGAAAAAGAAAAGGCAGGAATCCTGGTGGTCGGACCACTTCTCCAAGACCAGGCATACAAGGTGGGAGAGAACAAAGGGACCTACCTTGGTGGTGATCCTGTACGTGATGTAGGTCTCCATCGTACAGACATGCTTCTTAGGATCATCAACCGTGACGAAGAGGTCTCTGGTCTCACCGTCCATGTCTTCGTCAAGCTGAAGTCTGTTGAGAAGGGAAGATGAAGAAGCTGGACTCGCAGTGCCTGCTGGAGTACCGCCATTGGGCAAAATGAGATCCTGAGGGGAGAAAAGAATCACCTTATACATGAGCTGAAACACTCTCCTAGAGAACACCAGCAAAACTGGCTGGTGTAGCCAAACCAAGAAACACCTCTAAATACAAAAATAACTTTCAGAGAATCTGATCCTCTCCTTTCTTAACATTTTTTAAGTGAACAGAGTCTTTTATGACCAAAACAAACACACGACAGGCAGTGCTCTCCACCAAATCCTGTTGTTTCATCTCCCAGCGCCGCAGGAACCAATAGTTCAGGGACAGAGAACCTAAGAGCCACGTGCATCATCAGACTTGGACGGAGAAGGAACTCCTGAGCACACCACATTCTCTCATGTCCCCACTTTCTCAAGACCACCGAGGTGAACATTAAAGGGCCAGAACCCTCTTAAATACCTAACACATTTGAAAACTCAACCAACCATAACGAAGAGATAAACATTATATACCTGGAATAAGTTCACACCACTATCTATTAAGTATGCTTCCCAGAAAACTGAATCTATATCGTGAACAAAGCTCTGACACAACATCAATTTACAGGAAACACAGAGGAGTGAGGAACATGTTAAAACAACCTACAAGGACGTGATAAGCAGAATCTACACTGTGAAACTAAAGAGAACTAAAGATGCAGTTTCTTCAATAAACAAACTGGAAGGAAAAAAAAGAGAAAGAGATAGAAAGAACACTATAGATGTAAAGAAATTTAAGAGATCTATCAACAATTCCAATGGGTCCTGATTAAAACACAGGGTTAAAACATTATTGGATATTCAGAAAATTTTAATATCAAATAATTATTTGATGACATGAAGGAATTATTAGGTGTGGTAATGAAAGTATGATGATTTTACGAAGTCTTCATCTTTTGGTAACATGTAACTATGGTATTCATAGATTAAATGATAGAATGTGTGGTATTAACATTTGTTTTAAAATAATTAAGGACAGATAGGTGGGTGATGGGCTTCCCTGGTGGCTCAGACAGTAAACAAACTGCCTGCAAAGCAGGAGATCTGGGTTCAACCCCTGGATCAGGAAGATCCCCTGGAGAAGGGAATGGCCACCCACTCCAGTATTCTTTCTTGCCTGGAGAATTCCACGGTCAGAGGAGTCTGGTGGGCTACAGTCCAAGGGGTCACAAAGAGTCAAGATGCACCAAAGTTGATCACTATTGAAGCTGGTACTTGTAGATTCATCATAAACTCTCTCCTCTTCCATATTTGTTTAAAATTTTCCACAATAGAAAACCTCAAAGGAGGTGGGGAGAGCAAGTGCCAGAAAAGAAAGGGAAGGAAAGACTAAAAAAGTAGGGACTCTTCTTAGGTCTCAGTAGGAAGCCACTTGAATCAATTATGTCCCTTTAATATCAAAAAACATGCAGTCTTCCAGTTACCTTTTCTGCTTTTCTTCCAGTTACCTTATGCTCCTGCTGCTTTTCTGGTTTTAAGATTTGACAAGAGAACAAAACCCTGTCCTAGAAGATGTGAAAGCCTCTGAATGTCACCTTGGAATAATTAGAAGGCAAAGACTAAGGAATATGGCAAGAAAATGACATGACACTAAGCAAAGGGCCTTGGTCAGGAATGTTTTCTGCGTTCCTGACTTGTGGGGCGGTCAGATCACAGGCTGGGGGTGGGGAGGTGCTTTCTTCCGAATGATGTCTTCTTGTGTGCAGGCTGCATACGCCTTAGCCCCCAGAGAAAAGAACATACAGGAAATTAAAAGTCAACCAAGCCATCATATCCACGAGCTCCAGCTGAACATGCCACATCTGGGAACAGGGTCTGGAACAAGGCAGAGAGAAGCACAGTCTGGGGTCAAGGGCAATGTTACCCAACTCAATGCGTGACGGAAAGTAAACAAAAAAAGCACCTTCCTTTGTCTCCCTGACCACAGATAATTTAATCACATTCTTAACATATGCCATCAAAAATACTTTTGTAATTCCTGAAAGGGTACCATTTCACAGAAGATACTCAATGGGAATGGACCCCACCCCTCCACTTCTCAGTCAAGGGGCTTGTAGCTGGGATGGCAAGCCCCTCAGCAGCTGCTCTCATGTAGACCACAGAACCTTGATACAGCAGTATCCTGCAAACTGCCTCCTCAGCACACTGATGCCATGGGGTATGCAGTGTCCCTAACCCAGGGTCTAGGAATCCACAAGAGGACATCGCTGCAGCTCTGAGACAACCATCACATCTTTATCTCTTCAGTAAATATTTAAATGTTGACCTCAGACAAGACACTCAACTAGGCATTGAGGGGCCCCCTCTGATTTTTGTTTATCAACTCTAGCTCACTGGGCCTCAGAAAAGCTTCATCATCTATGGCTAAACATTGCACAAAAGAATGAGAGAATTCAAAACCTGGAGTCAGATAAGCCAGCTCAGACAGCAATTTTCCACAATCTGGCCTGAACTGATCCTGGAGCTCACTATGCTATTTCCTGTTCCTCATCATGGCTTGCACGGCATATACACACCCCTCTTTCTACGCAGGGGGCTCCAAGGATCTCACAGGAATCTGCCCAAATGACACCCTCTTGGAATCCTTCCTGGATCCACACCCACTGCCTTCTCAATACCTTGAAGATGCATCCGTGGAAGCAATTTTCATAGTGTAAATCATTTGTTTACGTATGTAAGTTATCCACAAGCACTGTGCATCCCCAACAACTGTAACTGTGCTTTGTTTGTGTGTGTGCGTGATTATCTGTTTGCTTGCAGGTCCCCGCATGACTCCAGCCAACTCCCCTAACCTTCGCTCTGGGGACCTCAGTCAATAACCCTCCAGGAACAGCCCACAAGAAGGTCTGAAAAGTCTTGGCCAGACAGTGGGAACTTCAGTTCTCAAGTCAATTAGTGGGATTTGGGGAGGACAAGACCACGTCAACCAGACCTTGTCACATAGCAGATTCTTTCCTTTCGGACTACACGACCAGGGAAGACACCTGTACCCATCCTACAAGGTGTTCCCTGGGGTATTATTTGAGCATATATGCACAGCTAATGAGCGATATGCCTGGAATTTCCTAAAAAGGGATGCTACCGTCTTCGAGTTCCATGGCACATCTGGGCACAGGGCTTCCATATTCCTATTTCACTGCCCCCTGCATCAAACTTGTGAGGTTAGCAGGCACACACTATCTCTACCGATGAGGAAGCCGACTCGAAAAAGTTGAGGACTGTGTTCAAACGTATGGAAGCCAGTCATCACTCTGCTGAGTTGAGCCCAGGCTTCTGGGGTCAAGGGCGTGATCAAGCTGAATCCCCTTTGTGTAGCATTCCCCAACCCAACACTGTCCCCTGTCTCCATTCTCAGGCCATAAATCCTTTTGGGTAAACACGAAGCATCTGTTTTTAAAACAAGTCCAGGAATGCAAACATTTTCCCTTAGGGTCTGAATACACGTTATTCCCCAGATAACCCCTCTCAAGATACTGTCCCCATAAGGAACAAACGTAAAGAGAATATATGAAAATCTTCAGAGGAAGGGCAGGGGGTCAGGCGGACTCAGTGACCTGACTCCTCTGCCCTTGGAATCCTCGGGCAGCGTGTCTGCTTCACTGAGACCTGAGCAGGCCCTGCGGGAGACCCGTGCCTTTGCAACTAACATGAATTACAGGACGGGAGAACTGATAGAGCCCCCTGGCTCAACGCAAAAGCCTCCTGTTTCCTTGCTGCTACCTTATGGTCAGTCCTCCTTACTGCAGCCAAAATGTGCTCTGAAAAATGTCGATGAAAACACGTCACACACACACATACACACACTGGCTCAAAACTCTCCAAGACTTCCATCCACTCATGTTCAGAATAAAATCCAGATTCCCTCCCATAACCCAGCAGGGCCAGCATGATCTTATCACTGTCTCTGACCTCCTCCCAGACCTCCTCCCCTTCCCCCCAGCTCATCCTGCTCTACACACTCTGGCCTTGGCTTATCCTGACCTCAGGGCCTTCATGCTTGCGGCTCACTCTGCCTGCACATGGCTCTCCCCGCTCCGATTGCCACTGGGCTGGCTTTTCTCCTCAAACTGGTTTTTGCTCAAATGACACCCACTCAGAGAGGCGTTCTCAGCCCACAAAAATCTAAAGATAGCCCTGCACCCCTCCAGCATTTTCCAGTCCCTTCCCTGGCTTTATTTTCATCGCAGAACTCACCTCTCTTTGAAAATGTATTGTATATTAACTGATTATCTGTCTGACTCCCCACCAGTCCATAAGTTCCACAGGAGCAGAGACTTTGTCTTGTCTACCCCTCTGTTCTCTGACACATAGTAAGTACTCAGTAAGTATTTGATGAATGAATGAGTTTTGGAAAGGATCCAACTCAATCTCTTGCCAATATAACATACTCAATAAATGCCAGTTGAATGAGAATGAAACAGGCCAATCTAGCCAGACTGCCTGGTTTTGAACCCCGGTTCCACTATTTACTAGCAGCATGACTTCAGCAAATTCCTAATCTCTCTATGCCCCGACTTCCTCACTTAAAAAATTGGTGTAATGAGATCGAGTTAACATATGGGCAACTGGAACAGTACCTGGAACATGGTAGGCTCTTCATCACTATTAAAATACTCTCTCTCTCTCTCTCACACACACACACACACACGTCAACTTGTCTGCATGTATTCCTGCATACCCTTATAGACTATGGGGCTGGGTTCACAGTAAACAATAAATGCTGCTGAAAGTTAAAATTACACCTAGAGTCACAGTCCCTGCCTTAACCACATCTTTGTTAACATTTCACTGTAACAACAGACCTATCTACAGTACCCCTTGTGAGAGTTACAGCTACAGAGTGGACAAATAAATGAAAACTTCTCATTGCTCCAAATGATCAATTCTTACTATGCAGTTTCAGTTATAAGAAAATTTCTTCTCCCAGCTGCCCCTTTTTACTTAGGAAGAGAAATACATAACTAGGCCACTCTGGAAACTCCCCTTATTCAAAGAATTTCAGTAAAAAGATCCAACATCATGGTCAGCCAACTGCAAGACAGGTTATCAAACTAACGGAAGTCACCAGTAAAATTCTATTGCTATATTAAACACAGAGTTTAGGAAAGAAAGAGTATACATTAGGAGCCAACATAGACGTAATGAAAACAAGTCATGCTAAGATACTGCAGTTTCTCTTTTTGGTACCGTTAGAGAAATGTCGGCACCACGATGATCTAGCTTCCTAAGAGCCTGCCAGAGCCTCTCAAGGCATCCTGAACAAAAGAAAAGTCAGAGAAACAAGAAGGTGCCTGCTTGCACCTTCATGAAGTCAGCTGCCCTGGGTGGGTCCACCAAGCACAGAGGAAGCAACATTGCACATTCTGAAAAGGCTGGACTCTACGAAATGATGGAGAAGGCAATGGCACCCCACTCCAGTACTCTTGCCTGGAAAATCCCATGGATGGAGGAGCCTGGCAGGCTGCAGTCCATGGAGTCGCAAAGAGTCGGACACGACTGAGTGACTTCACTTTCCCTTTTCACTTTCATGCATTGGAGAAGGAAATGGCAACCCACTCCAGTGTTCTTGCCTGGAGAATCCCAGGGACGGCGGAGCCTGGTGGGCTGCCGTCTATGGGGTCGCAGAGAGTCAGACACGACTGAAGCGACTTAGCAGCAGCTACAAGATGAGGAGAGCACCTAAAACAAGGCAGAGGCCAGGCTATACTGGACCCAAACAATAAGAGGAACCAAGCCACATCTTCTTAACCGACCGTCCCTGACCCTGGCTTTCTTTCTTCTAGGGCTTTTTCCCACAGAGAACCAACTCAACTGATCTGTCAACTGGTCACTCAACTCAACCTATAGTCCAAGAAGACAAATGTAACATCAAGTGCAAGCAGGGTATCCAATTACTCACCTGTTCTGGTGAGAGGCAACTAGCAGGCCTGTATTACCTCCTTAGATCCAAGAAAACCAAAAAATCTATCCAGCCTACATTAACTCATCATTCAGACCCAAGGAAGCTGAAACATGAGGAAAGCAACAGTCCTTAAGAGCAGATAAATGTATACATTCGAAAAAGATTTATCCCATGAAACAGTACACTTTAGTCCACATTTACTCTGTACTCTCATTTAAAAAGAAAAGTCAACAGAAAGTAGAAGAGGGATTACAAAAATTAAAGCATAAATTGAAAACAAACAGGGGACTTCCCTGGCAATCCAGTGGTTAGGACTCTGCGCTTCCAAGGCAGAGGGCACAGGTTCAATCCCTGGTCGGGGAACTAAGGTCCTACATGCTGCCTGGCCAAAAAATGTTTTGTTTTTTTTTTAAATTTTTTAAGTTATAAATTTAATTCTTCTAAAAGATGAATTACATAAACTTACACTTAGGAAGCCTGATCAATATAGAAAGAGTGAGGGGAAAAATGAGCAGGCAATAACGGTTTAAATCTTACCTCTATGTATGATTATAAATTATAAGGATGTGCTATGAATAGCTATGTTAATAAATCTGTAAGTCTCTATGAATTTGATGACTTTGCAGGAAAATGTATGGCCAAGGAGAAATTAAATTGAGCTAGAAAACCTAAACAAATAAATAACCTCAGAACTGTTGTTAGAGAACTTTTACTGAAAGGTGAGCTAAGTCCCAATGGCTTTACAGCTGAGCTCTAATTAGCCTCAAGGAAAAAGCTCTGTTTTGTTCAAACACTCCAAAACACTTTAAAAAATGAGGAAGGTTTCAAATCATTTTATTATAGGAGTTACCTATGAAAAATTGAAAGCATTAGTCGCTTAGTCGCATCCAACTCTGCAACGCCATGGACAGTAGCCCACCAGGCTCCTCTATCCATGGAATTCTCCAGGCAAGAACATTGGAGTGGGTGGCCATTCCCTTCTCCAGGGAATCTTCCTGACCCAGGGATTGAACAGGGTCTCCTGCATTGCAGGCACGTTCTTTACTGTCTGAGCCATCAGGGAATATATGATATCAAAATAGTAGGACAAAAAAAGGAAATTAGATTAAGTGTAAACTTTGTCAATAAAGTAACAGCAAATGGTACATTAAAAGAATTGTTTTTTAAAAGAAAGAAAGAAAAATAATATATCAGGGTTGAGTCCAACATTCTCCAGGAAATCAAAAATTATTTAACATTAAGAAAGTTATAATGCTATGTATTACATTAACTGATCACTGTCAATTATAATCATGCCCACACCTGCCAAAATGTTTGTTGGCATCATTCACTGGTAAATATCACTCATTCCATTAAAATCTCTAATTAACAAAAAAAAGATCCCTAAATATGTTAAAGAGTATATATCAGAAAATATCAGCTATGAACCTTGAAAATACTACTCTAAGTGAAAGAAGCCAGACACGAGAGGCCACATGTATAATTTCATTTTTATGAAGAATCCAGACAGGCAAATCAGAGAGACAGAAAGCAGACTTTTGGTTGCCAGGGGCTGGAGGCAAGAGGAAATGGGAGTGAACACAATAAATATGAGGTTTATTTTTTGGGTGACAAAATAATCTAGAATTCAACATTAATGATGGCTGCACAGTGCTGTGAGTACCCTAAAAACCACTCAATTGTATACTTTAAAATGATGAATTTTAGAGTGTGTGAATTGGATCTCAGTAATATAGTTTTAAAGAAGGGAGTAATATGAAACCCTGAAGGCATTGTCTATTAAATTCAGAAACAAGACTCTGATGCCTAATATCACCCCTTTACTCATATGGCTCTGGAGACTTGAGCTAAAGCACCAATGTACAACAGGGCTCCATGCGCTGCAATCGCTCAAGCCAAACATGCAGTGATCTACCACATCACTTTCTGGCAAAAGGTTGGTTTTTTAAAAAATTAATCTAAAATTGTGATACCCATAATAGGGAGAAAATGCACTTAAAGCATTTTAAAATGGTAAGTCTAAACCGAGGTAAGGCGTTTACTACGTGGTTCAGCTACAAAAGGAGAGGACAGAAACCAAACCGCATGGTAGACTGTATTATCATTCACAATTATTCACTCCGTACCTTTAAGAGGATTATATACCCTCACCATCGCCAAGTGACTGCCGCCAGGAAGGCTCATCCCCACTCCCTAAGTAACCTGTTTCGGCCAATAGCGCATGAGCAAATGTGACCTACACCAGATGGGAGCAGACACGTTAAGAGCCACAGCATGTTTCCATCAGCTCTCATGGTCCCTTCTCTCCTCTGCTCTGAAACTAGCACGTACCAAACAGGCTGAGCTTTCAGAATGGAGACTTGTGGAAAAGAGCCATAGCAACGGACTAATAGCCACCAACACATAACTTGACCTAGAAATGAATGCTTGCTGCAAACCTCTGTATTTTGGGAGCTGTTCACTACCACAGCAAGCCTAATACATATAATTATAAAAATGTCTATGCAATTTATTTTGTGGCTGAGCTACAAAGCACGAAGGACCTTAGTTACCCGACCAGGGATCAAACCCCCCTGCATTGGGAGTTCAGAATCTTAATCACTGGGCCACCAGGGAAGTGCCAAAAATGTCTATGCAATTTTTTTTTTTAATCTGGGCAGGAAATAGTGTATGGAACATGGAAATAGTGTAAGAACATGGAATTTTAAGAGGTACAGTTTTTTTTTTTAGGCAGAGTTACATAAAATTCATCTTAACCATGTGACCTAAGTCCTAGAACTCTTACTTGCTCATCAGCAGAAGTTCAGTCTTCCTTCCTTTCCACCCCTGCCCTAGAATCTCATCTCCAATATTCTTTAAAGCCTCCAAGGTTGCTTGAACAAGTGTCCCCAAGTTCCCACAGCCCAGCAGTCTGTGATGTCTAGGTTAGCATCTTCCCTGAAAAGACTTACATTTTCCCACTTCGGATTCTGGAGCATTACTTACAAGGGAAAGACTCTTCTTTAGACATGGGTTAAGAGATCACTTTTAATTATTTGTAGGTTAATAAAGTCATTTCAACTGAAACTGTTTCCCCAGCTTTTCTATTAGAAAAACTTCAAGTAAAATCCTCTACTGGCCTGACCCAAAAGACAACCTCCGGCAAGATTACAAATGGAGAGCAAGAGCCCACGCCCATTCTTCAGCTCAGCTTCCAATGTCTACTACCAGCTTTTTCTAAGACTCTCCAGACACTCCTGCAATTCTTGGGAGGAACGGTTTTTCTCCTACTCTCAGATGAATTTAAACATGATCTCTTTCCATCCTTCTAAAGAGGATATACTGTTCAACCACACAGTGAAACATCTAACACATATTAGTCAAAGTGCTGACACAGAGCTACGAGGCTGTGACACCCGTGTTTAGATGACTCAATCTGCCTGGGCCCGTGGCCACAAAAACCTCTACCTATGATGCAAAACAACATGGGATACAATGGAGGTCCACGCAAAATGAAGGCTGCTGGGGCAACTCGAGAGGAGCAAGAAAATTTGCTGAACAGAAAAACAAGATAGTGGGAGAGCTTGGTCTGGACATTCCAGGCTGAGAAATCACTACCACGGAAGGAGGAGAGGTATTTCTGCAAGCTTGTCCCTAACTGAATGATACCTAGGACCCACACTGACAAAGGTTCTAACTCTGTTGCTGGCCAAGTACATGCATGACGTGGAGGAATGAAAAGGCCAGGCCATTTCTGCACACATGAATTAAACCTCAGCCAAAGTACCCAACAAAGAGAACATGACTCTAAAAATCTCTCTGAAAACCTCTTTCCTTCCCACCTTGATGCATTCTGCCAACTGAAAGCTCAGCAGTAAAGGCATTCCTCCCTGACATTTCTACATCAAAATCATGTAGGGGTCTGGGGCGGAGAATCCCTCAGATCAGCCTAGTTGTTTGCGTCACTTATAAGAAAAGACTCAGAAGTTGCATGTAGGAGGTCATGCAGGCAGCAATGGGAGGATTTCAGGTCTCTGCTCTCCCACCTAGTGCTGTGGTACTCCACATAACCCAGACACTCCACAGAACAATGCGAGTGAGGCACACAGGCACACAAAAAGCTCCAGAAGACCAGCTGAGAAAAAGCTACATGATGGATGGTAATCAACAGAGGAGAAACAATGTTTCCTGAAGACCTACTGGGGGCACTTCCCTGGTGGTCCAGTGGCTAAGACTCCAAGCTTGGGCCTGGGATCGCTCCTTGGTCAGGAGAACTGGATCCCACAAGCTGCAACTAAGATCCAGTACAGCCAAATGAAAATTTTAAGTTAAAAAAAAAAAAAAAAGACCTACTGGGGATATTCAATCTAAGGGTCTCATTTCTACACTCTCACAACCCTAATGCACTCCATCTACCTCTGGTCATTAAAAGAAGAGGCAAGGCAGGAAGGAAGACTTTGGCTTCGAGTCCAAATGACTGGGCTTGAATTCCGGCTTTGCTCCTCACCAGGCCTGGAGTAAGGTACTCAATCTCTCTGAGCCCCAGTTTCTCCATCTATGACACAGAGGGTGTAAGGATTCAAGATAGATTTAAAGGACTAGATCTGATAGACAGAGTGCCTGATGAACTATGGACAGAGGTTCGTGACATTTTACAAGGGACAGGAATCAAGACCATCCCCGTGGAAAAGAAATGCAAAACAGCAAAATGGCTGTCTGAAGAGGCCTTACAAATAGCTGGGAAAAGAAGAGAAGTGAAAAGCAAAGGAGAAAAGGAAAGATATTCCCATCTGAATGCAGAGTTCCAAAGAACAGCAAGGAGAGATAAGAAAGCCTTCTTCAGTGATCAATGCAAAGAAATAGAGGAAAACAACAGAATGGGAAAGACTAGAGATCTCTTCAGGAAAATTAGAGATACCAAGGGAACATTTCATGCAAAGATGGGCTCAATAAAGGACAAAAATGGTATGGACCTAACAGAAGCAGAAGATATTAAGAAGAGGTGGCAAGAATACACAGAAGAACTGTACAAAAAAGATCTTCACGACCCAGAAAATCACGATGGTGTGATCATTCACCTAGAGCCAGACATCCTGGAACGTGAAGTCAAGTGGGCCTTAGAAAGCATCACTACGAACAAAGCTAGTGGAGGTGATGGAATTCCAGTTGAGCTATTTCAAATCCTTAAAGATGATGCTGTGAAAATGCTGCACTCAATATGCCAACAAATTTGGAAAACTCAGCAGTGGCCACAGGACTGGAAAAGGTCAGTTTTCATTCCAGTCCCAAAGAAAGGCAATGCCAAAGAATGCTCAAACTACCGCACAATTGCACTCATCTCACACGCCAGTAAAGTAATGCTCAAAATTCTCCAAGCCAGGCTTTAGCAGTACGTGAACCGTGAACTTCCAGATGTTAAAGCTGGTTTTAGAAAAGGCAGAGGAACCAGATTTCAAATTGCCAACATTCGATGGATCATCGAAAAAGCAAGAGCGTTCCAGAAAAACATCTATTTCTGCTTTATTGACTATGCCAAAGCCTTTGACTGTGTGGATCACAATAAAATGTGCAAAACTCTGAAAGAGATGGGAATACCAGACCATCTGACCTGCCTCTTGAGAAATCTGTATGCAGGTCAGGAAGCAACAGTTAGAACTGGACATGGAACAACAGACTGGTTCCAAATAGGAAAAGGAGTATGTCAAGGCTGTATATTGTTACCCTGCTTATTTAACTTATATGCAGAGTACATCATGAGAAATGCTGGGTTGGAAGAAACACAAGCTAGAACCAAGATTGCTGGGAGAAATATCAATAACCTCAGATATGCAGATGACACCACACTTATGGCAGAAAGTGAAGAAGAACTAAAGAGCCTCTTGATGAAAGTGAAAGAGGAGAGTGAAAAAGTTGGCTTAAAGCTCAACGTTCAGAAAACTAAGATCATGGCATCTAGTCCCATCACTTCATGGGAAATAGATGGGGAAACAGTGGAAACAGTGTCAGACTTTATTTTTGGGGGCTCCAAGATCACTGCAGATGGTGATTGCAGCCATGAATGAAAAGATGCTTACTCCTAGGAAGGAAAGTTATGACCAACCTAGATAGCATATTATAAAGCAGAGACATTACTTTGCCAACAAAGGTCCATCTAGTCAAGGCTATGGTTTTTCCAGTAGTCATGTATGGATGTGAGAGTTGGACTGTGAAGAAAGCTGAGCACTGAAGAATTGATGCTTTTGAACTGTGGTGTTGGAGAAGACTCTTGAGAGTCCCTTGGACTGCAAGGAGATCCAATCAGTCTATCCTAAAGGAGATTAGTCCTGGGTGTTCATTGGAAGGACTGATTTTGAAGCTGAAACTCCAATACTTCGGCCATCTGATGTGAAGAGTTGACTCATTGGAAAAAACCCTAATGCTGGGAAGGATTGGGGGCAGGAGGAGAAGGGGACAACAGAGGATGAGATGGCTGGATGGCATTATCAACTCGATGGACATGGGTTTGGGTAAACTCCAGGAGTTGGTGATGGATAGGGAAGCCTGGCATGCTGCGATTCATGGGGTCGCAAAGAGTCGGACACAACTGAGCGACTGAACTGAACTGAATGTGTTACCATAATCCCTTAAATATGTTAGTTCTTTCCCACCCTTCACACAACACTCCTTAACTGTACCATTTGTTCACCTCACAAACTGGTCCTAACTGACATGTTTTTTGTTACCATCTGACACAGCACTGCACACGTGGAATGCACTCAGTGTGAGGTAATGAGTCAGACGCCTACGGAAAGATAAGGGAAGCATCTTGGTTTTCAGAACAAGGGCTGAGACAAAACAATAGACTTATATTGTTGAATATCTACGAGGTGATCAAACACTTGTTGATTAATCATCACCTCAGACCAAACCCCTTTTCAAGGACAAAAACCATTCAAGTGAGGAACAGACCAGGGCAAGACTCCACCACCAATTCAAGTGAAGTGGTTACTCTTAAGGCCACGCTTACACCATTCAGCTGTGCTTAAAACAGCCTTGTGCACCGAGCAAGATTAAAAGTGTCTCGTCCTCAAAATGGCCTGAGGCTCGCCGTTCCTCCACAACCGGGCCTCTCCCTCTAGAGTCCAAAGACACCCCACACAAGAGATAATGTGCACGATTCAGCACATGCCCTTGTAAATCTGAATCTTTCTTTGGAGAGAACCTAGCATTTTTTAGAGTCCCAAAAGTACCCATGGGGGACAAAGTTAAGCCCCGCTGCTCCTAGACTGTCTCTCTCAATTAAATAAGGAAGCTGAAGTCTATCTGAACTTCACGAGCTCCCCAAATTCAAATCGCTCCTTAGTTGAGCACTCTCACACTCAACGATCTCTGACACCCAGACCCTTGCCTTGAGGGGTAGGGATGCCCTTGAACCTCCATCCAAGCCTCAAACTAACCTGAGGCAAGCACTTGTCAAATTAGAAGGAAATATGTGACTGTACTCAAATAGGTCACAGTTGCTTGATCTATTAGGATTCTTTCCCTAATAGGATTCTCTCAATATTAGTCTTGTGGCATTAAACACCGTTGTGTTGATTCAGGAATCTGCATCTAACCACAGAGGAGCTAAAAGAGATGGTTTTCTGAGAAATTCTTCAAAGCCTGAGATACGGAACCCCCATGGCATCGTTTTTAGAAGCCTGAAGCGTGCCCACCTCCCATCCAAAAGTACAGATGCATTTCCAGACTTGAGACCTACCTGGCTACCTGGTTGCTCCAGATCTAATCCCCACACTCCTACTGACATGACTCGGACTGGACCGGGACGTGGGGGATCTCTCTTTATTTCCATGGTGAACAGATTTACTGGAAAATAAGAAGGCACTCAACATTCAGCTGATCACAGTCCTAAACAACCAGGAGTGAAAGAAAAAGCAAGAGTAGGACATTCTACACCAAAACAGCTCAAGAGAGTTTCACAACCAAGTAACCAGACAAGGAAAGTGGGGGAAAGGCAGGAACGAAGGACATGCAAGAAAAGGGCCCTGTGCTTCATGCTGGTTGGTCTGGCCCTCTTATGTGGGTGTTCTGAGCTCAGAGGCGGAAACGAGCCCTGTAAATATTAATATAAGGATGAGTGGAAGTATTTCAGACCGGGAACAAACGTAAAGGGCTAAAGAAGTCAAGGAACGAATGACAGGAAAAAAAAAATACTGCGACCTTATCTGCCTATGAACTATGAGGATAAAACAGTCAGGGACTTCCCTGGTGGTCCAGTGGTTACAAATCCACGTGCCAATGCAGGGGACGCAGCTTCGATCCCCGATCCAGGAAGATCCCACATGCGGAGGAGCAACTAAGACCCTGCCCTGCAACTACTGAAGCCCGTGTGCCTAAAGCCCACACTCCAAAAATAAGAGAAGCCATCGCAATGAGAAGCCTGAGTTTGGCAACTAAGAGAGTAGCCCCCGCTCACTGCCACTAGAGAGAAGCCGGCACATCAACCAAGACCCAGCACAGCCCAAAATAAATAAATAAACAAAACAATACATAAAGAAGAACAAAGTCAAAAAGGGGGCAGCTTCCACGTGGGGGTGCAGCAGAGGCTGGAGGGTATGCATCCCCGTGGGGAGGTGTGGAGCTTTGTCTTGAAGCCAGTATACAAGACAGCAATAGACACAAGGATTTCTCAAGATGGGTTCATTAACACTTCACACCCGACAGAGAAAAATGTGAACTGTCCACAGGGAAGATGATTAGTATTACTTTTTAGTTAAGGTGGTTGTTGTGGGGAGGCGGGGACTGATAGATTAAGGGAGAGTCAACTTTCTTCAAAGCCACTTTTAGGTATAGCTGTTGTTTGACAAAATTTAGCTGAAAGATCACCTTCTTACAACATATATAATTAAATACGTTTTCAGCATCTTACTTCAAGGAATCTCTGTGAGATGGCACAGGGAATGGGACAAAATAATGACCACTTTCTATTTCTTCTGTAGGCCAAAAGAGATGTTTTCCTACACACAGGCGTTTTAAGTACCCTAATTACCAGGGTACCAGCCTCCCTCAAACCACAAATTAGAGGATATGGAAAGAAAAAAATCTACTCATTCATGTCTTCATACAAACAAACATTTATCGAGTTCCCACTGAGTGCCAGGTACTATTCTAGAAGTAGGGGAATTTGAGGAATCAAGTTTCGGGGTGGAGTGCAGGTGTGGCATGGACCCAGGACAAACAGCAACATGATATAGTGAGACAAATACACGAATAAGGGGACACCGCTGTGCTGGGGTCCAGAGAAGGCGAGAGTAACTCTGCGCTCTGAGGCCGGCTCCGGAGAGGCACCCTGCCATCCCAGCCCTCCTACCAGCTCTGCGGCAGCAAGAAAACCACTTGAATTCACCAACGCTCACTGGAAAATGGCAAGGCCAACCTATCCAGGTGGCCAGGCAGCACGGAGGGTACAGAGAATGTCTGTGAAAGCCCATGTACACAGAGAAGAGCCACTCGAGGTGGGGCCAAGTCGTTCTCAGCGTGGAGCGCGGCCTCAGCAGGACAGACACAGGGTAAGAGGCAAAGGACACAGCTGGGGACTGGCCTCGTGGGCTGAACCAGGGGCGGTGGCTGGAAAGAACGCCTGGAGGGCCGATGAGTTCAAGACTCTGAAGGATCTCAAATACCAGGCTTAAGATTTGCGGTGCACCCTACAGGCAGTGGCTAAGCTTTGGGCAAGAAACAGGCAATCATATGTAAGGTTTTCAAAAAGACTTCAGAAAAAAAAAAAAGAACACAGATCAAATAGAGAAGGGGAGAAACAGGAGACAAGAGAGGGATCATTTAGGGAGCCCTTGTAATTGTCCAGGCGCACCTCCCCTGCCCTGCTCCCGGTGGTAACTGAGCCAGGTGGGAGATGCCACAGAGAAAGGACAGGTGAGAAGAGTCGCCAACAATAAGGTCGGGTGGCCTGGGAGACTCTGATGAATGTCTCCTCAGCAGGAAAAAAAAAAACAGTCTGGCCACACCAGAGGGATCATGTTTCAAATACAGGTAAATTACAGAGGATTAGACATTCCTGAAGTTCTAGCAAAACTGAGTAAACAGAAGCTCAACAGCCCTGTGTGCTGTGGTTAAATCCAGGAAGCCCATCCCTGGGACGAGAGGGCAAGTCCTGCCAAAACACTGTGCTCAGCAAGGCCCACACCAAGATGGCCAGGGACTTGCCACTCTTACCAGGGGAGGGGGGGTACCTCCACTGACCAGACTCCACCCACTCACCTTCCATCACCTGCTTCCGGGATACCTGTCTCAGGTCATTTTTCCTCTGGCACAGCCAGCACGCTCACTCAGGAACTCATGGGGGGAATCTCACACCAGCGTCCACTTAAGGCCACATGAGCCAACAGCCCGCAGACTGTCAGCACCTCCTGGTTCCAGCTCCTGGCCAGAGGGTTCTGGCTGTCAGCTGAACCCACCTTTGACAGAGAGCCAGCTGAGCGCCCTGGGAGCCTGGGCTATGAAGTAACTCAAAACAAAACAAAATGCCAAAACAGAAAGCAAACTCTTGGGACTGAGAAAGATCACAGGACTTGGAGACAAAAACCCATACACACACACACTTCTAAGTCAAGGAAAAACAAAGAAATCAAGTATTTTAAGCTCATACTCTGCTGAGTACTGTGCAAGCTTGACATGGTACATCTCAACCCTCAAAATAATACAGGGGAGGGATGGGGGGGTGAGTTGATTATACATGTGCCTACTAAGAGAAGAGGTCCAGGGAGGGTTAGAGGATGGGCCTAAGGTCACTCTGCCAGTACAAAGCAGAATGCACAACCGGAGCCCAGCCCTGAGAGTCCAGAGCAGAGGCTATGGCTGTCCCGCACCGGCCCCTGGTCAAGGAGATCTCTCAGAACAAGGACCTACCCAACAAGAGACCCACCACCACCTTCAAACCAGTAAATTCCCAATCCACCAGTGCCAGAGACTTTGCCTCTCAAAGGAATTTTTAAGAGCCAGCCAGCTCCAGAGAAGTTTCAACCAACATAAAGGACCAGAAAGCATTAACGAATAGCTCCATGTGGCCATCAGCAATCCCCCATGGGCTCCAGAAAAACCAAGCCAGAGCCATCACAGGGTCTGCACATAGAAATAAACCCGAGAGGTCAGTCGCACTGTGCTCAGGTACATCTGGCTTGAACACTTAGTGTTAATGCAGGAGGCGAGGGATGCTCATCCCCAGAGAAATCCTGGGTAGTATACATTCTGCCCAAATAGCCTAATGATTAATCCTGTCAATATCTAAACTGATGGAACAGATCTTGAGTTTTCAGTATATGGTAACTATGGAATTTCAAATATTGAGGAGAGGACAGATTAGTCAATAAATGCTGATGAAGAACTTGGTTAACCAACTAGGAAACAATTAAGTCACATCCTTACAGCAAGTGCAAAAATAAATATCATGTCATATACCAAATTAAATGCAATACATTGACTATACCTTAAATTGTTTAAAAAAGAATGAAACACAAGATTAAAAAAATAACCAAATGATGTTTTATATCAGAGGCTGGCAAGCTTTTTTGGTAAAGGACAAGACAGTAAATATTTCCAGCTTTTTGGGTCACACAGTCTCCACTGCACCAAGTCGAGTCTGCTGTTGTGGTACAGAAGTAGTCTTACACAGTAGGCGGACAAATAGGTGTGGCTACATTCCAATAAAACTTCAGTTATGGACACATAAGTCTGAATTTCACTAATTTTCGTATGTCATGAAATATAAATTTTTTTCAGTCATTTAAAAATGCCATTAAAAATCTCTTAGGACTGAAGGTGTCATGGAGGACGGGGTGGGCATGGTTATTAAAGGGCAGGAGGAGGGAACCCGCTGTGGTGGAAGAGCCTGTATGTTGACTGTGGTGGTTCTGGTTACAGAAATCTACACATGTGATAGAATTGCATAGAGCAAACAACAGGCATGCATGTACACACAAAGGAGCGCCTGTGAAACGGGTGAAATCTGGATGAGTTCTGAGGATTGCACCAATGTCAGTTTGCTGGTTGGAGAAGGCAATGGCACCCCACTCCAGTACTCTTGCCTGGAAAATCCCATGGACGGAGGAGCCTGGTAGGCTGCGGTCCATGGGGTCACTAAGAGTCGGACACGACTGAGCGACTTCACTTTCACTTTTCATGCATTGGAGAAGGAAATGGCAACCCACTTCAGTGTTCTTACCTTGAGAATCCCAGGGATGGGGGAGCCTGGTGGGCTGCCGTCTATGGGGTAGCACAGAGTCGGCCATGACTGAAGCGACTTAGCAGCAGCAATTTGCTGGTATTGTTAAGAAAGATGTTAGCTTTGGAGGAAACTGGATAAAGAGCACCTGGAATCTTCTTATATACACTTATGGTGAATCTATAATTGACTGTGAATTATAATTATTTCAAAATAGAAAGTTAACAACAATTCTTTACTCATGAGTTATATATATTTAAAACAAAACAAGGTAGCTGGCCAGAGTTAGCCTCTTGGACTTCATTTGCCGGTTCCTAATTTAGATGGATAGTATAAAAAATCTTGTGCTTGGGAAAAACTTTCCCGAGTTTTCCCAAAACCAAAAGTAGAATCCACAAAGGAAGAGCAACAGATTTAACAATTTTTTCTCCACGTCAACAAAACAATAAAAGTAAAAATATAAATAGCAAACTGGGAAAAGGATTTGAACATGTATGACCACAGATTGTTTAACGTATTAAGGGTTCTGAAAACCAACATTAAAGACAGACAGAGCCTGATATAAAGATGGACAATACAGTAAATATGGCCAATAAATAATAATTGTTCTGGAATATTATGCAGCCATAAAAAAGGACGAAATAATGCCATTTGCAGCAACATGGATGGACCTAGACATTACCATATTAAGTGAAGTAAGTCAGACAGAAAAAGACAAATATCATATGATATCACTGGGAAATCCCAAGGACATAGGAGGCTCACGGGCTACAATCCATGGGGTTGCAAAGAGTTGGACATGACTGAGCAACACACATGCACATATGTGGAATCTTAAAAAATTATACAAATGAACTTATACACCAAACAGAACTATACTGACAGACACAGAAAGCCACCTTATGGGTACCAAAGGGAAAAGGTGGCAGGGAGGGATAAATGAGGAGTTTTGGATTAACACGTACACACTACTGTATATAAGACAGATAACCAAAAAGACCTACTGAATCACTCAGTTGTACACCTGAAGCTAACACGTTGTAAATCAACTATATTTCAATTAAAAATAATAATTGTTCAACTTCAACAGTAAACAACAAAATGAACATTAAAACAAGATATCATTTCTCCTGTCAAATTAGTACAGATTAAAAAGATTACCTCTGGTTCTAAAGTCATGCGGTTTCTACTATACCATACTGAAATAGAAGACTCTTGAGAGTCCCTTGGACAGCAAGGAGATCAAACCAGTCAGTCCTAAAGGAAATCAACCCTGAATACTCATTGGAGGGACTGATGCTGAAGCTGAAGCTCCAAAACTTAGGCCACCTGATGCGAAGACCCGATTCCTTGGAAAAGACCTTGATGCTGGGAAAAATTGAGGGCAGGAGGAGAAGGGGAAGACAGAGGATGAGAAGGTTGGATGGCATCACTGACCCAATGAACACAAGTTTGAGCAAACTCAGGGAGATAGTGAAAGACAGGGAAGCCTGGTGTGCTGCAGTCCATGGGATCACAAAGAGTCAGACACAGCTTAGCAACTGAACAACAACACTAAAAAAAGATTCAGGACAACAACAAAATAAAATGGCTTTTTCAAAGCTCTGTTCAGAGCCAGAAGAACAAGGAAAGAAAAGAAAGTGAAGTCGCTCAGTCATGTCCAACTCTTTGCGACCCCACAGACTGTAGCCTGCCAGGCTCCTCTGTCCATGGAATTTTCCAGGCAAGAATACTGGAGTGGGCTGCCACTTCCTTCTCTGGGGGATCTTCCTGACCCAGGGATTGAACCCGGGTCTCTCGCACCGCAGGCAGACTCTTTACCATCTGAGCCACCAGGGAAGCCCAAGAGCTACCAGGGAAGAGCAAGGAAGGACCGTGTAAGAAAGAAGAGAGACTGTGGTCTGGGTGACAACACTATGGTTCAGGGACTCTGTGATGGGCTGAACTACCTTTATTAGCTATGAGAAAATGCTGGTGATAGAACTAGTGTCCCCTCCTTCAATCTTCAGCCATGCCTAGGTGTCATCAATACTTCTATCAAGAAAAAAGATGCAGGAGACATGATCCACCTGTACTTGTCTTCAATGACCCATGTGCTTTTCCTCTGTCAGCTGAGACTAACAGCAGATGGTAATATTTATACCCAGTGAATTTCATCTTCCTATGAAATTCAAGCCCAGGAAAGCAGTCCTCAAAATCACCCAAGGAAGCAGAGGACACAAACGACAGTCAGCCAAACGCTGTAATAAAATTCAGAGTAAGGAGCAAGTTTCCATGTACGGTGGTGTTACTACACCAAGGGAGGAGTCTGTGTAAGGCAGGCAGGAAACCCATTCTTTTGGTGTAAAGATAACAGCTTCCAAAAGCGCAAGTAAAAGGCCCAGAGATCTCCTTCCAGCTGCTATCAGCAAATCCACACATCAAGTGTTCAGGACTCTAGAGTGATTTCCTTTCCCTTAGGCTGTGCCAAACAGGTCCTATGCTTTCTTTTTTTCAACTGTGGCAAAATACATATAACATGAAACTTAACCATCTTAGTCATTTTTAAGTGTACAGCTCAACAGTGTTAAATACATTCATACTGTTGTGCAATCGATCTCTAGAACTCTTTTCAGAACCTTCACCTACCTAATGTCCCCATGTTCTTTAAGACTCAGCTCCAGAGATATTCCCACTAAGATGCCTCCTTTCTTAACAGACCTCCCCATCCACACCAGCACTTGCCCAGTCTGGGCCAGATATCCCCTACACTGCTCTCATCATGCCTGTGCCCACCCTTCTCAAAACACGTTACCACCTGCACTGTGGCTGTCTGTTTATCCACCTGCCTCTGTCCCAGAAGGTCTGAGGATCTATGGCCCTGGGATCGGTTATCTTTGTGTCTAGGTCAGTTCATGTATTTTAAAGGACAGACATAACGGTATCTCCCATTCCCACATGTTTATCTGCAATGTGCCCTGGCCACTTCCCCATCAAGAGATGGAGGCTATCAACCCACCCTACTGAATCCGCGCAGGCCCTATGGTGGAATATGGTGGAAGTGATGCTGTGCCGATTCTGCGCACAGCCCTCACATGGCCCAGGAGCTTCCATTTCCAATCTCTGGGGATGCTCATTTTTGGGACACATCCTCCAGGAACCCAGCCAGCCTGCCTTGAGCAGCCCAAGCCACATGAAAATGTCACTCGAGTTAACTGCCAGCCACAAGCCAACTTAGGCACCCAGCTCAAGCGAGCCTTCAGATGACCACATGAGAGACACCAAGCAAGAACCACGTAGCTGAGGCCAGGGAACTCACAGAGCCACAAGGCATAAGAATAAACGTGTCTTGGGACTTCCCTGGTGGTCCAGTGGCTAAGACTCCTCGTTTCCAATGCAGGAGGGCTGGGTTTGACCCCTGGTAGGAGAAGTAGATCCTGCATGCTTCAACAAAGATCTTGCATGTGGCAGCGAAGATCCCACATGCTACAACTAGGACCTGGTGCAGCCAAATAAATACATAATTTTTTTTTTAAATGTGTCTTTTAACCTACCTCATTTTGGGGTGGTTTGTTAAGCGCAGTGCATAACCAAAACAATGTCCACCTGGTACCCAGGGGGCACAAAGTGACAGAACAATTAAATCAGATCTGACATAACATGCAGCCCACAGCACTCAATTTAACAGCTGCAGCGACTTCACTTTCACTTTTCCCTTTGATGCACTGGAGAAGGAAATGGTAACCCACTCCAGTATTCTTGCCTGGAGAATCCCAGGGACAGCGGAGCCTGGTGGGCTGCCGTCTATGGGGTCGCACAGAGTTGGACACGACTGAAGCCACTTAGCAGCAGCAGCAGCAGCAGCTACTACTGAAATGATGTGAAAGGGGAACAAACAAGAGAGAAACTGGTGAAAGAGGCAGGTACGTTCCTGCCAGTGAAAAATAACGAAATCCACTATGTCCACAGTGGGTATGCGCTGAGCCCTGGGCTTGACTCTCACATTCCATCAAATTCCACAGAAATGACAAATGAAATATAAAATTAAGAATAAATCTATTTTCAAAATCTGGAAAATAGGGATGGATGTCATCATTCAAAAAAAAACTTTTTGCAGTATTTCTGGAAAAGATGTAATAAGACAGGATCAAATTTACATAAAAATCAAATTTAGCCAGAGTTGAGAGACCAAAACCTAACTGGATCATGGTGGAAAATGCTGGATATGGGAAGGGTCTGAGAAAACCCCAAATTCAGAAGTGAGTAACTAAGAACAGAAGCAGGCACTGAGTTGGCCGGTGGGGTAAGGAAAGGATAGTGGAATGCTGAGTTTCTAATGCAACTTGAAGAAAGAGAAGAGGAAGGGGGACTTCCCTGGTAGCTCAGTGGTAAAGAATCTGCCTGCCAATGCAGTAGACAGGGGTTTGATCTCTGGTCTGGGAAAATCCCTTTTGCCGAAGAGCAACTAAGCCCATGCACCAGAACTATTAAGCCTGCGCTCTAGAGCCTGGGAACCACAGCCACCGAAGCCCTCTCACTCCAGTGCCCAGGCTCGCCAACAAGAGAAGCCACCGCAATGAGAAGCCAGTGCACCTCAACTAGAAGAGCAGTCCCTGACTGCTGCAACTAGAGAAAAGCCTGCACAGCAAGGAAGACCCAGCAAAGTCAAAAAAAAAAAAAAAGAAAGAAAAGAGGAAGGGTATTTTTGGATCAACTGTGAAGTTCTCCATCTGCAGGGCAACTCTCTCCCCACTTCCTCAATTAAGAAGGGTCCACCCAGCCTATTATCCTGTTATCTGCCACCCACCCCGACAGGAAGCCTGACCAAGAGCAATGCCACAGGTCTCTTCTCCATCCTCTTCTTACCGCGTGGCATCCTATCCCAACCCAACCACTGCAGTCAGGCAGAGGCTGAGTGCACGGTCTCTGTGTATCGCTTATGGCCATATATGCATGTTTGCATGCAAACATAGGTATAACATGGCCAAACAAATGCATGCCCCAGAGGAGGCCCAAGAGCAAATCTCATTACTTGGGACAACAGCATGTGCCTCTCCAAGAAGGGAGAAGCAGCCGAACTCCATGTGCAGACCAGAAGGTCCATGCACCTCCGTCTAAAGGTGGTCAGCTCTTGCCTGACGCCAGGATCATCATTGTGGACACCACACTGTGACAGCATGTCCAGACGCATGATTGCTAAAACAAACACAAGTTAGATTCAATTTAAACAGAAAAGTAGAAACAGTGGAGTGGAATGAAATTAAAAATAAATCCATCATTCAGAAGATCAAATCAAGGAATCCTCCCAACATAAAGAATGAAAATATAACCTGATAAAATCAGCCCAGAAAAAGTGGAGCCTCAAAAAGGACAGACAAAAATCCAAATAGCCACAAGTCCTCTCTCCTAAAAAAAAGAATGGAGAATAAAAAGGATGTAGACAAAGCAGTAAAACTGAAAGGCTTTACAGTAGAAATATCTAAGAAAAATATACACCTAAATACAAGCAGGCTGCTGAACTTCTTAATTTAAGAAGAAAACCCCAGGTATACGTGGAAGATCAGGTAAGGAAGAAAAAGAATCACTGGCACAGACTTCTCTTGGACTGTAAGTTCTGAACTGAGACCAAGGAATACTACGCGGCCATTAACAGAAAAGGAGGGGGGGGGGGGGAGGGAGGAACGGATTTATGTACCATATGGAATGGTCTCTAAGATCTATACCTAGTGTACAGCAAGGCACAAGACTCTGTGTACAGTATGCTGCCATTTGACTTTCAAAAGGATTACATGTGGGTACTTTCATATTCATGCATAACATCTATCTCTAGAAAGTTTTTGCAGAAACTGGTAAAACTGGTTGCTTCTGGGGAGGAAAACCTGCTGCCAGAGGAAGCAAAATGATGGGGCCTGGGCAAAGGGGAGACTTTTCATCAGATAAAATTTTGTATCTTCTGAATTTTGTGCCATGGCAATTCACTATACCACACACCAAAAATTTTCAATCACGTTCCCTCCCTCCTTCCTCCCCTTCTCACACACACACTCAAATTTAAAGTAAAAAAGACAAGCTATAGAATGGGACAAGATACAATACACATATCTGATGAGCACCTGTATCTAGAATATATCAAAAACTCTTAAAAAGAATATATGTGAGATATATATATATACACACAATGAAATGTTATTCAGCCTTAAAATAGAAAATTCTGCCATTTGCAATGACATGAATGAACATGGAGAATATTATTAATATTATGCAAAGTAAAATAAGTGGGTCACAAAAGGACAAATTCTGCATGATCCCACTGATCTGAGGAATCTAAAATAGTCCATTTCATAGATGCAAAGAGTAGAATGGTGACTACCAGGAGCTGGGGAATGGGAAGATGGGGCAGTATTAATCAAAGGGTACAAAGTTTCCATTATGCAAGACAGAAAGCACTAGAGACCTAATGTACAGCATAGCATCCATAGTTAACAATAGTGAGGCTTCCCTGGTTAACACTCTGTGCTTCCACTACAGGGGGTGCGGGTTCGATCCGTGGTCAGGGAAATTCTGCATGCAGTGAGGTGTGGCCAAACAAAAAAATTAAAAAGAAAAAAAACAATACGTATTGTACACTTTAAAATTTGCTAAGAAGGTAGATCTTATTACAAATAACAATATTAGTAATAGCAATATAAAGAGGGTAGGAGGAAACTTTTAGACATGATGGACATGTTTATGGCATAGACTATGGAGAAGGCAATGGCAACCCACTCCAGTACTCTTGCCTGGAAAATCCCATGGACAGAGGAGCCTGGTAGGCTGCAGTTCATGGGGTCGTCAAGAGTCAGACACAACTGAGAGACTGCCCTTTCACTTTTCACTTTCATGCATTGGAGAAGGAAATGGCAACCCACTCCAGCGTTCTTGCCTGGAGAATCCCAGGGATGGCAGAGCCTGGTGGGCTGCCATCTATGGGGTCACACAGAGTCAGACACGACTGAAGCGACTTAGCAGTAGCAGTAGCAGTAGCATGGTGACAATTTCATACTTATCTCCAAACTCAAATTATATACATTAAATATAAACAGCTTTCTGTATATCAATCATACCTCAATAAAGTGATTTTTAAAAGAAGAATATGTAACTAGTTCAGTATACATATTATATTCAATATATAGATAGATATATATATATCTCAATAAGAAAAACAACCCAATAAATACAGGCAAAAGATTTGAAGATACTTCACAAAATGTATACAAATGACCAATTAGCATGTGCAAATAGGTTTAACATCATTAGTAACCACAGTAAAAAAAAAAACTAAAGTGGCAATGAGACACTACCATGTATCCACTGCTGCTGCTGCTGCTGCTAAGTCGCTTCAGTCGTGTCCGACTCTGTGCGACCCCATAGACGGCAGCCCACCAGGCTCCACCATCCCCTGGGATTCTCCAGGCAAGAATACTGGAGTGGGTTGCCAGTTCCTTCTCCAGTGCATGAAAGTGAAGTTGCTCAGTTGTGTCCGACTCTTAGCGACCCCATGGACTGTAGCCTATCAGGCTCCTCCGTCCATGGGATTTTCCAGGCAAGAGTACTGGAGTGGGGTGCCATTGCCTTCTCCATGTATCCACTAGAATCGATCAAACAATACCAAGTCTCAGCAAAGACATGGAGCCGCTGGGACTCGGGGACACTGCAACTCTACCAGTAGGTACTTACCCAAGAGAAACGAGCACCTGTCAACTGAAGACATGAACGTGAATGTCCACAGCAGCTGTATTTGTGTCTGACAATGTGTCCATTCCATCTAAGTCATACAATTCACTGACACAGAACTGTTCACACTATTACTTTATAATCCTTTATAATTTCTGTAAGGTCAGGAATGTCTACTCTTTCATTTCTGATTTTAGTACTTTGAATCGTCTCTTTTTCTTGGTCAATTCCAGCTAAAGGCTGCCAATTCTGTTGACTGTTTTTAAAGAATGAAATTTTGGCTCTATTAATTTTCTCTATTGTTTTCTTATCCTCTATTCCATTAATTTCCACTCTGATCTTTATTTCCTTCCTTCTGTTTGCTTTAAAGGTTAGTTTGCTCTCCTCTCTTCAGTGTAGAAGCTTAATCTGTAACAGCCCAAAGCTCAAAACAACCTACATATTCATTAATGAGTGAACAGACAAACAGATGGTGATTATATTCATTCAATGAGTGAATGAATATAGTCAATAATTTTTTAAAAAAAAGAACTATAGACAGAGCAACAATATAAAGTCATCATGTTGAAAGAAACTAGACAAAAAGAGTATATATTTTATGATTCCAATTATACAAAATTCTAGAAAGTGCAAACTAACATAGTGACAGAAAGCAGATCAGTGTTGTTAACAAGGCCAAAGGTGAGGGAAAATATGAACTACAAAAGTGCATGAAAACCTTTGTAGGTGATGCTCTGTACCTGGATTGTGATAGTAGCTCCACAGGTACATATGCAAGAGTCAAAATTAATTGAATCACACACTTAAACAACACAGTTATTTTATATAAATTACACCCCAAGAAGTTACTTCTCAACAATGCTTTAAATTTATGTTTTTAAAGTGGAAAAGAAGGCAGTGGGGCAATCTCTATATACATCTCAAGAGGAAATACTCAGCCAAATTACCATTCAGACAAGAAAAGAATAATGTATACCACTCAGCTGTTGTTATATAATATATATTATCAGGATGGTTGTGTTTTTTTCCTTAAGTTACTCTCAGACATAAAATATAGTATATTGAAAAATAAATCAGATAAAGATTTGTCTGAGAAAGATAACAGTTTAAGGGAGAGCTGATGCTACTGTGAAATTTGACTCAACTGTTAAAAAGAATTCATGAAATAGAAGAGGCATTAGTCTAAAAAAAAAAAAAACACTGATCACAATCAGAAACTCAATAATTTCACTAAAACCTAAAAGAGGAAGTAAAAACTAACCCAAGGTCTCTCCTTATTCTGGAGAAAGTTACAGATACTAATTAAACCTTGATTATGGTAGAAGAATATAATTATAGACATTAGTCAAATAGAAACAGGAAACAGAACTTGAAAGAAAATAAAATTGAACAAAAGCACACTTGATCAATGTATCCAGAGTCAGGAAAAGGAGAAAGAAACAAAAAGATAGAATAATGAATAGAAAATAAAGAATAAAAGTAAAATTTCACACAAAATATTAGCAAACTGAATCCAAGACTAAGTAGGACTCATCCTAGTATAAATAAATATCAGGAAATTAATTATATTAAAATAGTAATGCAGAAAAAATAATTTTCATAGATGCTAATGAGGCATTTTATTAAACCCAATTTCATTCCTAATTTTTTTTAACTGGTAAGCAGTGAATACAAAAAAGGAAGCTTTAACTTGATAAGAAAACAGCAAACATATCTAATGAGAAAATACTCGGTATATCCCCTTCAACAAGAAACAAGATAAAAATGCCCTCACTATTTTAAGAATTTCCATAGGTCTTGGTCAGTGCAATAAAATGAAAAAAAATATATTTTAGGAAAGAAGCATTCAGTTGCAAAGTATATGATTCTCTTGGATTTCCAAGTAGAAAATAAATGAAAAATGATTCAAAACATGTTAGGAATTCAATAAGGTGGTTAAGTGCATGATAAAATTTCAAAAATAAATAGCTTCTCTATATACAGGCAACAAGAAGCTGCAATTAACAGTAATTTTTATTTTAGAACTTTATCTTTTGATCTTGGGGCAGAGGAAGATAAACAGGAACCTGAAAAGCCCAGAAATGCAATGGTCTGTCCAAAGGGGATTTGGCTAGAAGCACCTAGAACAGTGCTGGGCACTGAATAAATATTTTATGAATAAATGAATGGAATATGAGCTTCCTGATTAGGTCTGGTTCCTCTCATCTATTTCCTCTAGGAGGGAGTTCTGTTTTCTTGCCAGCTGAAACAGACCTTTCTTCTCAAGGTATATAGCTCACACATCAGAAAGATCTCTCTTCCTTTTTAGCATCATGTTGAATGAGCCAAGAGTAATTACTCTTATTCAAACAAAATGAAACTCAAATAAAGGAGAGGAAGTGAAAATATCTACTATAATCAAGTCATGGCAATAATCAGATCAATGGTAATGTAAATATGACATGATTGTGAATGTTTATTACGAGCTGTTTATTGGTTAAAGCTATCTATAATCTGGCCTTGAAATGCAGAAAATAAGCCTAAAGCTGACTCGAGGTTTTCTTTCCCACAATTTATGCATTCTTTCTGTAGAACTGGGTCTGTTTTCTCTTCCTTCTACTGTGTAGTCTTATAAAAAATTCTTAACTATACAACCTTGCTATAGTCTAGGAAGCATTTTTCTTTTCTTTCACCTATATTATTATGTTCTGAATGTTAACACACCACATGATGCACATATGCCTACCACTGGTACCTATCAAAACAGGCAAGGAATGTTTGTAGTCATCTAAAATACGTTGCTCATATCAATTACAAGGATCAGTTATGGGGCTTTCCCGGTGGCTCAGTGGTGAAGAATCCATCTGCCAATGCCGAAGACCTGGGTTCAATCCCTAATCCAGGAGATTCCACGTGCCACGAAGCAACTAAGCCCATACACCACAACTACTGAAGCCGCATGCCCTAGAGCTCACGCTTCACAAGAGAAGCCACCACAATGAGAAGCCTGCACACCACAACCAGAAAGTAGCCCTCACTCTCTGCAACTAGAGAAAAGCCCACGCAGCAACAAAGACCCAGCCCAGCCAAAAGTAATAACTAAATAAAGTTATGAGAACAGCTTTTGGGGCCTCCTATGCATGTCATTAAGTTATCAGAACCACCTTACTAGGCTTCCCTGGTAGCTCAGACGGTGAAGAATCTGCCTGCAATGCAGGAGACCCAGGTTCGATCCCTGGGTTGGGAAGATCTCCTGGCTGAGGAAATGGCAACTCACTCCAGTATTCTTGCCTGGAGAATCCCACGGACAGAGGAGCATGGCAGGCTACAGTCCATGGATCCCAAAGAGTCGGACATAACTGTGCAACTAAGCAGGTATGCACGCACTATAATTCCGATTTTATTGACAGGATAACAGAGGTTCAGGGCAGATAAGTGACTTCCCAGCCAGTAAGTGATTGTATTAGGACTCCCTTGGCTAACTCTCAAGGTTCCATTTTTTTCTTTCTACTCAGCTGTGCCTGCTTCAAACCTGCATTACTCTAACTTCTCTAATGTAACAGTTTGAAATTATTTTGATTTGGAACCAGAGGAGCAAATAAACTTTATTCCACATGCTGCTGGCAACGTTGTTTCTCATAATGGACAGATTCTCTCTATCCATTTCCTGCAACATCACAGACCTACAGAGAAATGAAGTTTCCCTGATTCATGAATAAGTCAACAGCAAGACTCTTCTGCCAGTTTCATCATAATTTAACCTGCAAGAGAGTTTAAAATGGACAGTCTTGTGATTTTGTTTTAAATAAGCAGCCAGCCTGTCAAGGTCAATACCTGAAAACATATTCAGCTATGTGATACCAAAACTGGTTTATATAAAATGCCAACACTGCTTCTACAACTTATAATCTTGGGATGCTGTGGTGTGTCTTTAACAAATGTTATCCTTTTCCACTCACATGTCCAAGAGAAGAATGATTTGAGAAAAACAAAAAACAGTGGGTACCTTCTTCAGAGTCAGGTTGATGGTGGAGATGTGACCATTTTGCTCAAACCATAGCACTTGAGACATGCTTAGAAATCTGTGGGGACTTTTCTGGTGGTTCAGTGGCTAAGACTCCACACTCCCAATGAAGGGTGCCCAGATTTGACCCCTGGTCATGAAACTAGATCCCACATACCACAGCTAAAAGGATCGCGTATGCCGGGGACTAAGACCCAGCACAACCAAATAAATAGATAAAAATAAATACTAAAGAAAGAAAAAAGAAATCTGTAGATGCACGCTAGCCCCAAATTTGGATCTCAGTCTAAAAATCTCAACAGTCCAGTCTAAAATACTATACCAAATACTACCTAGGTTACTCAGAAAGCTCCATAGACACCTACAATAATGTGCCAAGCCTCCCAGAAGACCTGGGCGTCAAGTCCACTGCACTGTTTCAGACAGAGCTGTCGGTCCATCCTTTATATATGCATGCATGTACGCTAAGTCGCCGCAGTTGGGTCCGCCTCTGTGTGACCCCATGGACAGCAGCCCACCAGGCTTCTGTGTCCACAGGATTCTCCAGGCAAGAATTCTGGAGCGGGTTGCCATTTCCTTCTCCATCCCTAACATAACCACCCCCTTGTACCACGTCTTCCATTTGCACTTGTTTGTAGGTTGATCACCCCTCTCTCTAAGAAGCTGAGTGAAGCCCAGAACCCCTCACCAGGATAAGGACTGCTATGAGGAAAACTGGGAGAAGAGCTGACATCACTGGCTAGAAACGCTTCTCTTTCATGGAGATAGGCAAGGTCCACGGCAGCCCTGTGGTCAGGGAGGGTGGGGGCAAGAGCATGAAGCAAGGGTCTGACAAGGTCCGGACAGCTGGTGAAACAAGGCAAGGTCTTGCTCCTCCTCGGTGACTTGAATCAGGAAAGAAAAAATGTCTTAACCCCGGGGAAAAAAAGATAGTTCAGAAAACTGAATGATCATTGGGAGAAAAGGGTAAAAGCTCACTCTGAGCCAGTATTCACCCGTATATGAAGAGAACAGATTAAAATCTACAGAAAAGGGCTTCCCTGGTGGTCCAGTGGTTAAGAATCCGACTTGTGATGCAAGGGACACTGGTTCGATTCCTGGTCCAGGAAGATTCCGCACACCTCAGAGCAGCTAAGCCTGTGGGTCGTAACTACGGTACGGAAGCCTGTGTGCCCTAGAGCCTGTGCGCCATGACAAGAGAAGCCTCCGCGATGAGAAGCCTATGCACGGAAACTAGAGCGAAGCCTCCACTCTCCACAACAAAAGAAAAGCCCGCACACCAATGAAGACCTAGCAAAGCCAAAAATAAATATTAACAAAAAACTACAGAAGAGCATTGTCTCTTCTCTCCCCTCAGTAAGCAGCTTAGCTGTGTCCTCTTCAGGTCTGCGCAGTTTTAATTGTTTCCAGGCAGGAACAACGTACACATCCCACCCCACATGACTGCCAGTAAAAAGCCCCATGCTTCTTTTTTTAATAATTTTTATTGGTGTGTAGTCGCTTTACAATTTTGTGTTAGTTTCTACTGTACAGCAAGGTGAATTGGCCACATATATACATATATCTTTTTTGGATTTCCTTCCCATCTAGTCACCAGAGAGCACCGGAGGAGAGTTCCCTGCGCTATACGGTGGATTCCCGTTAGTTATCCATTTTATGCACAGCATCAACAGTGTATATATTGTTTGTCTATTTGAAACACAAAGTTGCACAAGGGTTAGTCAAGTTTTCCCTTTTTCATCAATACCAGCTATTACTAACCAAATTAGGAAGAGAGGAGGAGGGCTCTTTCTCTCTGATTTGGTCAGAGAGCCTCCAAGGAAGGAAGACTACACTCTCAAAGGGTCAGAGAATCACCTTCTGAGAAGCATCAGCACACTCTTCCAAGGCAGGTGTGCACATTCACACCTGCACTACTCTTACACACGCACACAAGCGACAGCAGGCCACTTGTGGTCTGTGATGCTTCTTTTTTTACTTACTGTATCTTGCCATTACTGCATATGAGTGTGTGTGTGTATACTCTTTTTAATACATTTTAAAGATTATCATGGTTTACAAAACTAGCTCCCTGTTGGTGGATATTTAGGCTCCTTATCTTTTGCCATTAAAAATAATATTGCAACAAATACATTTGTGCACATGTCTATTTATTGAGTCAGCACGTCCTTGGGTACTCACCCCATCCTAGGCTTTGTTCATGCACTGCCATTACAGCATTAAGCAATCAGAGCCCCTGCCTTCAAGGAGTTTACAGTACAGTGTAGGAAATACACATGTCTGAGGGCGCATTCCCTCTGAGTGAATCAGAGGATCCTTTTAAAGCAACTGATCTCAATCTTGGCTACACGTTATAATTCTCTGGAAAACCCTTTTTAAGAAATACTGGTTTCTGGACCATCCTAGATTCATTGGATGCAAATTTCTTGAGATGGGGCCCAGGCAACAGCATTGTCTAAAAAGTCCTCGGATGATGAGTGTTTAGCTACATACATCTTGATTAGGATATTCACAATGACAATGGAAATGAAGAAGGACACTTAAAGAACAGCGAGGTCAGCTGTTCTTGCCTTCTGAGATGGCCTACACGATCTGTCCGTGGAGTGTGTTTCTTTCTAAATAAATCCGCTTCTTACCTGTCACTTTCCTCGAGAACCTGAGCTTCACTGAATCCGAGACCAGTTACAGGGGATCACACCTCGGTTACATGACATTGGAGTAAAGAAGACCTGGAGTGACAAGCTGGGGCAACAGACCTCCTTGACTGCTCGCATGAACTTCTCTCTGACCTGAAGCTTCTCTTCTGAAAACACAACAGAAGTGTGGCCAGGGATATGCAGGCCATAGAAGTGAGCGGCCACATCAGGGCACACAGCTGCCTACAGGCAAAAGACCTAGATTCCTGCATTTTTAGGAAAAATCTGCTCTTGTTAATACTTGGGCCCTGTATCTTTTTTTTTTTTTTCTCAAAACAACAAAAAAAAGAAGTGATGTTATAGACAAAAACAGGGTGTTTAAAAAAAGAGGCAAAGAAAGATGTGGTTTCAAATACTTTCACCATAGGGAGATTATAACGTGCTAAAAACAAGAATCACAGAAATACCTGGAAAGATGTGTTTAAAGCTAGAAAGGAAGATGTGGGAGTCCTTAGCCCTGCTGCAGTAGTCAAGTCCATCCAGAGATGAAACCTAAGGGACTAGCAAAGGGCAGGAAGCATGGCTGGATGGGCTCACCGTTGGAGCTTAGAAGGAAAGAGAGGAGGGCCCAGAGAAGCAGGGGCAGAGCAGGGGAAGGAAGGCTGAGAGAGGAGAGAATTAATTCATCCAGTGAATGAAGCATCCACTATGTGCCAGGCACTGGGACGTGAACAGAGTTTAAGACCCTGAGAAAAAAAAAGGCAGAGGAAAAAAGCATTGAGGGGAAGCTAGTTAACGATATCCCTCAAGGAAAATGAGCCCTCAACCAAGGGTCTAGAAACCTGGGTCCTAACCTCAACTCTGCCACAAACCAGCTGGGTGACCCTATCTGATAAATCACTCCTCTCTCTGAGTCACAGTTTCCTCCACGAAAAGAGAGGGTCTCGGAGGGAGAGACCATGGAGTCCTCTGCGGCTCTAAAGGCCTGGGTTGTTAAAAGGCACAAAAACAGCCACTGCGGTTCTCCCTGAGCTGTGAGTGGTCGAGGCAGGACCTGGCCCGTGGGGCTGGATGCTGAGGCAAGAGGCGGCAGATGGCGAGGCAGATGGAAGCAGCGCACAAAGACTGCTCATCCAAGGAGCCTGACGGGGATGGGCGAGGGAGCGGGCAGGAGGCAGCGAGCCTTGGGAGACTTCTCTAACAAGGGGGGCTGGTGGGGGAGGAGGAAGAGGCTGGAAAACGCCAGAAACTGAGATGAGGGGAGAGACACAGAGTAAGACACACAGGGGTTGGTTTCATTTCCTTTGGCCTGAAACTGTGTTTTGTATAAGAAACGCAACCTACAGTGCCTAATGCAAATAAATGCTCAAAACAGTGGGGAGCGGGTTTGGGAAACGATGCCAGTTTGCAGCAGTTGTGGTGGTGAAGAGTGGGCTCTAAGGCCAGACAGACCCAAGTTCAAATCCCGGCTCCACTCTCTTCTAGCTCTGTGACCTTGAAGATGTAAATGCAACCTCACCTTTCAAAGCCTATACTTCCCTAGCTGTCAAAGGAAAATGAGACAGTAAATGCACGCAAGGGGAGTGCGCTGGGAGGATGCAGTATGGCTCCCAACCAAAAGAAGTGCTCCCTAAAGGTTCATAATGATCACAGACACATGTTACTATCATCTCTGGGTAAAGGTGATAACGGAGGGGACACCCTCAATGGGGAAGAAATCAGAACAAAAGGAAAAGAAAAGAGAAGCAACAGTTAGAGACACAACAACAGTCCCAAGCCAACGTTAAACATGACAGTCTGGGCATACAAGAGACCGTGTTAAGTTAGTATAGATGTTGACTGGGGGATGGAGTGTTCCAGGCAAGCCCCACAGTCAACCCAGAATGGAGAAGCCAGCCTGGGGGACCCCGACTCACTGCAAGCATACCCCCAGAATGGCAACAGTCCTGAATCAGAAGACTGAGATGGGCAAGAGGTGATTTTAACCTCTTAATGTCCTGGAAACCAGGACGTCCAAAGGATACACTCAGGGCCAACTTCACAGGGACCCCACGCTCGGAAGGATTTCACACTAGGTTTAATGATCTGCTATTACTATCTTGAAATTCTTAATAAATTTTTTTAACACGGGGGTAATAATTTTCATTTTGCACTGGGCCCCACAAATTACATGGCCAATCTTGGATATACATACACTGGTAAAGAATAGTCACTGTGTTAACATGCATATAATAAAAGCTAAAGGACTAAAAAATTTACTATTAACTCAGGCCAAAAAGCAATTATCCAAATCACTGAAATCCCAACACTAATTTAGAAGGCAAAATGCAGTTGTTATCTTTAATAGCTAACCCAAGACCTCCTTCCAACGTGCTTCACTCAAAAATTTCTTTAATAAATTACTCTGACTACCCCCATGGCATTCAGCATGTACCCCTGCCATCATGTTCAACAGCAATGACTCACCTGTACTTCCCTGTCTCCCTTCCTGGACCTTGAGTGGCTAGAAGGTAAGGTCATCTGTTCATCTTTGCATTCCCCAAGCATGGCATGTGAGAAGCCCATATAAATCTCTGAGGAATGAACAAAAAGTCCAAGCGTCCTTCACTAGTGCTGAGGCAAGTCATGAAATAAACAAGATTTACTGGACCGGACAGTGCAGAGAAAAGGCTGTTATACTGCATTTTTGCAGCACAGATGCTGACGCAGCAAAATGATAAGCCTAATTCCTTAGAATGTTGTTGTTGTTTAGTTGCTATTCAAATTTGACTCTTTTGTGACCCCATGGACTGTAGCCTGCTGGGTTCCTCTGTCCAGGGGATTTTCCAGGCACAAGTACTGGAGAGGGTTGCCATTTTTCCTTCTCCAGGGGACCTTCCTGCATTGGTAAGTGGATTCTTTACCACTGAGCCACCAGCCCTCCTGAGAACATACCTCTTGCCTAATTAAATAGTTTGAAAAGAAGGTCTAGGTTTTAATTTTCACAATAAAACAATTATTCTACAAGCATTTCTATTCTATATATCCAGTAAGACATTTTTCACCTGGAATGTCTGAGCCCTGATCTGTCCCAGGCAATTGTTATTTCCAAAATGTAGGTATCTTAACTCCCAAGGAACATAATGCCTCCCACAGCACATAATACAGAGGAGCCATTCAAACATACATACAAAAATTCACGTTAGCACTTCAAGTATTAATACGGTCTATTGATTCTAGTAAGAAATTATATTTAAAAGTATATACACCCTCAAAGGGGAAAGAATAATTTTTTCAGCAAGTGATACTGAGAAACTGGACATTCACATGGAAAAGAATGAAATTGGATCCTCTTCTTAACACTGTATACAAAAATCAACTCAAAATGGATTAAAGACCTAAACCCAAGACCCAAAACTGCAAAACTTCTACAAGAAAACACAAGGTGGGTAAGCTTCATGCCACTGGAATTGGCAGTGATTTCTTGGATATGTCACTAAAAATACAGGTAACAGAAGCAAAAACAGACAAATGAGACTACATCAAATTTAAAAAAATTTGTGCAAAGGATGAAATCAAGAGAATTAATAGGGAAACTATGGAATGCAACAAGACATCTGTAAATCATATATCTGATAAGGGGTTAATATCCAGAATATAAAAAGAACTCCTGCAACTCAATAATAAAAAAATCAAATAATCTGATTTTGAATAGACATTTCTCCAAAGATGATATACAAACAGCCAACAAGAATATGAAAAGATGCCCAGCATCCTTAGTCAGAGAAGTGCAAATCAAAAGCACAAGATACAACCTCATAGTCATTAGGATGGCTGCTACTAAAAAAATAGAAAAAAATTAAGTGCTGGTGAGGATGCAGAGGAATTGGAATCCTTGTGCACAGTTGGTGCGACTGTAAAATGGTGCAAACACTATAGAAAATAGCATGGAAGCTTCTCAAAACTTTAAAAATAGAATTAGCATATGATCCAGTTTTTATATATAAACTTTTGGGTTTATACATCAAAAAAAAATGAAGGCAGGGATCTTGGAGAGATAACTGCACATCCACTGCAGCACTGGCAAGAGGTAGAAGCAACCTAAATGCCCATTAATGGATAACTGCTTTTTTAAATGTAGTATATACATACAATGGAATATTTTTCAGTCTTAAAAAAGAATATCCTGTTACACGCTACAACATGGATGAACCTTGAGAACATTATTCTAAGTGAAATGAGCCAGTCACAAAAACACAAATACTGTATGATTCTATTTATAGGAAGAATCTAAAGTAGAGGCTTCAATTTCATAAAGACAGCAGAGTGGTGGTTACCAGGGCCTGGAGGGAGGGAGAAGATGGGAGTTGTTATATTTAACGAGTATGGTGTTTCAGTTCTACAAGATGAAGAGCTTTGGAGATCAGTTTCAACAATATGAATATACTTAACACTACGAACTATATCCAATACTTTGGCCACCTGATGTAAAGAGCCAATTCACCGCAACAGACCCTGATGCTGGGAAAGACTGAAGGCAGAAGGGGACGACAGAGGATGAGATGGTTGGATGGCATCACCAACTCAATGGACATGAGTTTGAGCAAACCATGGGAGACAGTGGAAGACAAGGAAGCCTGGCGTGCTGCAGTCCATGGGTCTCAAAGAGTCAGACATGACTGAGCGACTGAACAACTGAACTATATACCTAAAAATGGCTGAGATGGTTAAAAAAAAAACTCAGGGTATTTACAACCATCTCATTGTACATTCATGTCTAAAACTACTACTAACTTCAAATGTCAAAATTATTATAGAAAATTAAATAAATTGTATTTCATGTCTTTTTTTTTTTTTTTGGCCTCACTGCAGGGCAGCTGGAATCCGAGTTTCCCAAATAGGAATCGAACCCAAGTCTCCTGCATTGGAAGCATGGAGTCTTAATCACTGGACCACCAGGAAGTCTAGTGCCTTGTTTTTTTTAAGTATACAGTGGACCCTTGAACAACATGTAGGCCCTCTTATTATTGGATTTTTCTCACTACAAAATCCAAGGTTGATTGAAACCATGGACGTAGAACTGTGCTGACTATAAAGTTAAAATGTGGATTTTCAACTGTGTTGGAGTCAGCACCCTAATACCCAAATTGTTCAAGGGTCAACCATATGTATCTAAGAAACAACCCAAATGCTCATTAACTCCTGAATGGGTAAACAGAAAGTAGTCTATCCATACAATGGAATATTATTCACCCCCATAAAAAGGAATCAGTACTGATACACTCAACATGAATAAACCTTAAAAACATTAGACTGAAGTCCACATATTCTATAATTCCATTTTTAAGAAATATCCAGAAAAAAAAATTCACAGAGAACAAAAGCAGATTGGTGATTGCGGGGGGTTGGGAGTGGGGGAAATGGAGTGTCTGCTAATGAGAAAGAAGAGTTTTCTGGGGTCCAGAGGGTTGAATTAGATAATGGTGTCAGCTGCACAACCTTGTGAATATACTAAAAATCACTACATTGTATGTTTCTAAAAGGTGGCTTTAATGGTCTGTGCATATGGTATTGCTTACAGTAGTGTGAGTTGGGTTTCTATTATTTGCAAACGAATCTCCTGACCAGTACACCCCCTGAATCCAATGAGTCAAAGCCCTCCTGAAACTGCCTCCCCTCCACCCACCACTCCTGCAACAAGATACTGCCAAGCTTTGGCACAGACTGGTTCTTCTGCTCCAGTTACCCCTCCTTCCTGTCCATTTGGGAAACATCTACTTCACCCCCCAGCTTAAATAGTATCTCCTTTGGAAAAGTCACCACGCTCCTGAGCACCATCACTCCTTACCCTACCCCCTACACATTATTTCCGTAATAACCACGTAGATGCCGTGGGTGCCCATCTGTCTCCTCTTGCTGGCCAGTTCAGTGCCCACTGGCCTGACTTCCAACCACCAGCACCCACACTTCTTGGCCCAACTGCTTCCCCCGGAGCTGAACCTGCTTTGCTCATCCACGTGCAGGCTGGAAAAGTGCTCAGAGATTAATGCTCAACCACCACATCCATGCAGTAGTCAACCAGTAACTGACAAGGGCTGCTGTCTGAAGACCCAGCTCCTTCCCAGGGTGGGGATAACTGAGGTGCATGTTCTGCACAGGCTCCCAGGATCCCCAGTTATTGCTTCTAAGGCAGTAACAACACCTAGCATTTTCATAGTACTTACTATGTGCCAGACACTATTCTAAACTTTAGAACACTTCTGTGAAATAATCCGAAATCTAACAGAGGAGACACTGAGGCATTACAAGGTTAAGGAACTTGCCCAAGGCCACAGTGCCAGTGAATATATCTAGGGTTTTCACATTCTATTGCAAACCACCTGAGTATATGTCTCCTCTCTTCTGCACTGAACCATGACTCTCTCAGGAGACAGACCTTTTTTTTTTTTTTTTTGGGTTGAACCATGCAGCATGTAGAATCTTAGTTCCCCAACCAGGGATTGAACCCGTTGCCCTCTGCAGTGAAAGTGCAGAGTCCTAACAACTGGACCACCAAGGAAGTCCCAAGAGATCTTTTTTTTTTAAGCTTTCTCCATGTCCCCAACATCCAGCACAGAGCCAAGCATGTAACAGATACTCAAGAGGTTCAGGTTTATGAGAAGTGCCCGAACTTTGACACCCAAAGATGCCATATGCTTTTCCTGCCTTTGTGCCTTTTTTCAAATCAGAGTCCTGAAACACCTTTCCTGCATGTCACTCGTGCCCTTTCCCCTCTGCCCCAACACACATACACACACACAAATTATTGATCCCTGCTCTGGGGCAGCCAAAATGAGGAATTCTGTGGGCAAGGCAAACGTTACATAGCATATGACCCCTCACCCCAGGGTCTAGTAAACAAACCCAATTGCTCACATATGAGTTACTGCGCCTTCGCCAAGCTGTTATTTATGGACTTATTCTGAGAGACTCTCATTTACCAAGGAACATCTGTCTTCCTCCCTGTAACCTCTACTAATGCCTGACTCTCCCCCATCCTAAAGGCCTTTCCTCAACCCTGTTTTTCCCCCAAGCTACCACCTTTCTTCCTACAAACTGCTAGGACCTCCTGCCTTCCATTTGATTGCTAAAATCCACTTTGTTTAAATTCTGACCTCAACCTCTGCATCTTCCACTCCCATCTCACTTTGGATTGCTTGGGGTTACACATTCGTATAATAAAGAAGAGCTTCCTGGAGGCAGCACATGTCCTAAACCTTGAAGTCTGAGTGGGCTTTTAGCAGCAGGGTTCAGACAAGCTGTCCCAACTTGACTTCATGCTGCATTTCAGCCATCTTTACACCTGCTCACATGCGCTTTCCCAGCTGTGCTCTCCCTCTCAGTGAGGGTGCCAGTCTCTCAGACTAGAAAACCAGCCATCCCCACTGCACCAAAACTAGTCATCATTTTCTCATCTTTCTTCTTTCAGGCCACAACGGCAACCTAAACCAAACTGACACCTTTCTAACTCAGCTCTTTCACTGCCAGGCTCTCCCCATCCCAAGCACTGATCACACACTCCCCTGCTCAGACATTCTCACGGGCTGGCTACTGCCTAAGAAATACAACTTCCACATCAGAGCATCCAAAGCAGTCTCAGCCTCCTCCTGCTCTGTCTTCCCACCTCCCCTCTCCCTGATCCCCATCCTGACTCTCCAAACCCACTCCCGACACACGACCCAACCCAATGCAACCCCAGTGGACACGAGTCTTTTCCATCTCAGGAGTTTAGCTCAAGCTGCTCCCTGGGCCCATGATGCCTTCCCCACCCCGCACCTGAAAGCCTCCCCGAGCTTCAAGGACCTGGTGAAAACACACCTCTGCCACCAAAGCTGATAATACACTCTGCATTTACAATATATCCGGTAGTGGGGCTGACCAAGAGGAACTAAGCACCCTCCTCTCCATACTCCCAAAGCAAAATTTCATTTTCACTTCATGTTTTAAAGTAGATGTATCGGTCATTTTTTTTTTTTAAGTTTCAAGGGACAAATCAAATTGAAAACAGTAGAAACAAAAAGGCAATCATGGGACTTCCCTGGTGGTCCAGTGGTTAAGAATCTGCCTGCCAATGTAGGGAACACGGGTTCTATCCCTGGTCCTGGAAGATCCCACATGACACAGAAACAGCTAAGCCGCTGCATCCCAACTACTGAGCCTGCTCTCTACAGCCCATGAGCCACAAGAGAAGGCACCGCAATGAGAAGCCCATGCACTGCAGCTAGAGAGGAGCCCCCACTCACCACAACTAGAGAAAGCCCACATGTAGCAACGAAGACCCAGCACAGCCAAAAATAAAAATTAACCTTTTAGAAAGGCATCATGACCTCCTGTAACCAGGATGCCTGGGCAGCAGTGCTGGCTCCAGGCACGGCTGGCACAGGAGGATCCAGGCTTCAAGTGATCTTCAGGGATCGTCCCCATCTTCCTCTCCAACTCCACATTCCTCTCTGGCTCCACTCTCCACATCACAGGGAACAATGGCTCACGATCTAACAAAAAGGGAGATTCTTTCCCCCCAGCAGCCATCTGAGCAAATCTGTTTGGTTACTTGGCTCTGCTAGGATCACGTGTCCACCAAGGACGCTGTTGGGGCCAGTCGATGCTACAGATGAAAGACCTTAAGCAGGAGGAGGAGGAGAGAAGCCAGAGTGTGTTTCTCCCCCACCCTAACCCCTCCTCTCTGGTTCACAGAGCATCCCTGGCCACAGCTGCTTCCTCTCCAGGGCTCCCTCCTCCTGTGGTCTCTGCACTGGCTCAGCTGTCCAGCCATGGTCTAGTTCCCGCAGAAGCTCCTGGATTCTGCTGACCTCACCTCCTCCTGCCCTCCCCCGACCCCTGCCCCTTGGGTCACTGCAGCTTCCTGCTAGTCCTAGGCTCTGGGTTACCTCCTTGTCCTCGGCATGACTTCAACATGTCTTCCAGCACCAATGTAATTAACTCCCTGCATTATAGTCTCTCAGTTTGAAAAAACCTGCTGTAGTCTTTAACTCTCTGACCAGACCACAACCAATACCTAAGTTGACAAAGAATAGACAGAAATGTACCAAGAAAATGTGAAGAGGTCAGTATCAGGGAATAACAAATATCACTACCACCACCTCATAGCTATTCAAGACTCACTATGCATCAGGCACTACTCTAAGTATGAACTCACTGCATCTTCGTATCAACCCTGTGATGGAGGTACTTACTTCTGTTATCCCCTTTTCACCGAGGAGGAAACTGAGGCTCAGAGAGGTTAAATAACTTACTGTCACAAAGACTACACAGTGTGGAGCTGGGATTCAAATCCAGACAACCTGGCTCCAGAGAGTACACTCCAAAACACAAATTGCAGCGAGGAGAGACTTTCAAGCAGGGGGTTACTCAGCAGGATCAAGTGCTGTTCAACCTATCAAGAGATCAGGGAAGACAAAGATATGAAGTGCCTACTGGATTTAGCAATAAGGAAGTAACAAGGGACCTGAAGTAAAGCCAGAAACCAGACAGCACTAGGCTGAGTAAGCCAGAGGTTAGGAACTAGAGGCAAGAGGAGCAAACCTTTCTTTCAAAAGGTTTGGCTCTGAAGAGGAGTCACAAAATAGGGCATGAGATGGAGAAGGAAGCATCATGAGAGTTCCCTTTGCTCTTACTTTGTTTTAGAAGCAAGAGCAAATTGAGGACGTTTACACACTGATGGGAATGCAGACACAGACCTGCAGACGTGGAAAACAAACTTACTGTTACCAAAGGGAAAAAGGGTCGGGGAGGGATAAATTCAGAGCTTGGGATTAACACACGCAACAGTATATTTAAAGCAGAAAACCAACAAGGACCTACTGTACAGCACAGGGGACTATGTTCAATATTTTTTAATAACCTGTATGGGAAACGATTCTGAAAGATACATATGGATACAGGTACATAAACTGAATCACTGTGCTTGTATGCCTGAAATGCACTGCTAATTCCGAAACTCCAATACTTTGGCTACCTCATGGGAAGAGCTGACTCATTGGAAAAGACCCTAATGCTGGGAAGGATTGGGGGCAGGAGGAGAAGGGGACGACAGAGGATGAGATGGCTGGATGGCATCACTGACTCAATGGATATGAGTTTGGGTACACTCCGGGAGTTGGTGATGGACAGGGAGGCCTGGCGTGCTGCGATTCATGGGGTCGCAGAGTCGGACACGACTGAGCGACTGAACTGAACTGAACTAATCAAACATACTTCAATTTAAAAAAATATTTTTAATAAAAAATTTTTTTTAATTTTTAAAAAATTGATGGGAATGAGCCAGTTGACAGGGAGTGTGAAGACACAGGAGTGAGGCAGGCCAACAAAGAGCAGGGTCTCTGAGAGACCAGAGCGGGTGGACTATACATATAGTCCAGGATAGGCCTCAGATTCTCTTCTACTGCAACCCAGATGGGGGCTACAGAATGGGTGGCCACAGATTCTGATCATCCTGAGTTTGGTGAAAGGAAGTTCTTTTACAGCAGCTTCTGTCTTCTCTAAGGCAGAAAGTGAGGACAACAGCAGAATGAGAGGGTGGAGTGGAGGTGGGGTGCAAAGTATGAGGAGCAAAGCTTCCATCAGCCACGGTGCAGATTGGGAGGAAAGGAAGGAGCGCCCAGCCTAACATCCCCTAGGGAAGGAAATAGCAACCCACTCCAGTATTCTTGCCTGGGAAATCCCATGGGCAGAGGAGCCTGGTGGGGTTCTACAGTCCATGGGGTCGCAAAGAGTCAGACACGACTGAGCACACACAGCAACAAGCCCAACATCACCAAGGCCATGACTGTGCTTGGAAGCTGTGAGGCTACACTGGCAGCAGCTCTCAAGGCACCTCCCCTCCCAAGGCTCAGGCAAAAGACAGGAACAAATGGAAGGACCCGGATTGGATGTAGAAGGACGAGAGTGAGGGGACTGCGTCAAGGACAGCGGCAGAAGAAACTGACAGGCGGAGCCACGGAATCTAAAGGAGACCGGTGAGCACAGGCCTTTGGGGAACAGGTGCAGGCAGTTCTCAGCAACTGGCAGGAGGACAGGCAAGATAAGAGCTATCTGATGGCACTGTTTCAGAGTGGGCACAGCTGTAGGTGTTACAGTGCGAGCGTGTGGCCACAGGAGAGGGCAACTGAACTGGGAAAAAGGATGAAGGTGAAAGATATGAGGTCAAGCAACTGAGTTTTAGAGATTTGGACAGAGTTCTTGCAGTGAAGATATAATTGGAGAAGACAGCTGGAGGTTTAAAGATTTTAATGAATAAGAGAAACAGGGAAGTTACGAAGAAGCAGGGAAGAAGGTGGCAGTGGAAGGTCTGTAATGGACATTTGTGAAACAACAGATGCTTGTCCAACATTCATTCATTCCTCCTCCTTCTAGTAGCATCCTGACTCTGCTTCGGAAACCACCTCCTTCTTCCTAGGCACAAAGAGGGCTTCCAAAATACAAGTAAGAGTCTATGCCTTAACTCCATGTCTGGGGAGTGGGAGTAGGAACATAAGTGCTCATTTTATTATTCTTTAAACTGTATAGATACATTTTATTAATACAGATAACATTTATATACTTCATCTATATAGTTATATTCACAGTTAAAACATACATACAAAAACTTCCCTTCTCTACCCTCCAAAGATAAGGACCTGGCCCAGGCCTTGGGCAATCAGTTACAAAGATTCAGCACCTGACCCAATTCAGGCCCCAAGACTCTAGGCCAGAGCTCTGGCTGGAATTATTAATATCAGGAAAGAGGTGCTCTCTTTCAGCTGGAGTTGCAAACCTTGTCTATAGACTATCCCTTCACCAGCTTGAGAAAATCACTAGTTAACCCAGACAGAAGGAAGCAGAGTCAAGAGTCGGAAAGTGACAGACTCCCAGCATCGTTTGAATACCTCGTTTCAGCCATTCCGGAAACCAAAATACCTGGGGCTTTTCAATACGAGCCAAGAGGTTTTTTTTTCTTTTCTTCAGCCAATTTGCACTCAGTTTATAAACTGTCCTTCGGACTAAAAGGAAACTAAATTCAGTGGAGCAGTAAAATAAAGGATTCTCAATTCAACAGCCTGTGTGATCCTTCAATACTTAAGTATTGCCCTCCTTCTGTTCAAGTCCCTGCAATGGTACTTCAAGTCAAGGCAAAAGCTGAGAGTGGCATACCGGGCCCTAGATCATCTGGCCCCCTCCCCCTTCCACCCATGGTCAAGGCCTGGCCACTAGCACTCTGCCCCAACCACACTGGCTTCTAGGGTAGCCCCTGACACGCTGAGCAGGCGCCTTCAGGACTTTGCTCTGGCCGTTTCTTCCACCAGGACACTCCCTCAGACATCCACACGCTAACTCCCTCACCTCCTTCAGATTCTCTGCTCAAATCTCAAGTTCTCAATTAAGTCTACCCAAACCCACCTCTGTACAGCCAGGGATCCTGAACTCTCCCCTGTCTCCTCCGTTTGACTTCCTTTCACAGCATTACATAAAACAGTATTCACTAAAAACACACCCAACCAGGGCAAGGGTTTTCAGCTGGTTGACCTGAGTTTCCAGAACAGTGCCTGGCTTGTAGGAGCCCCTCAAACATGTTCTGAGTGAGCAAATACAATGACTCAAGCCTCAAAGGAGCAGCACTTGGTCTTTAAAAGGCAGTGGAGAGAAAGGACACCCACCACCATCTTCTGAACTTGAAATAAGCAGAGTGCAGAGGAAAAGATACCTCCGTTTTGAAGACTTCAGGGGAAGCAGTGACCTAAGGCAGCAGGAATAGGTGGAAGAGTTCAGTGAAGAGGTTGAGGATGTGGGTAGAGGTGTTAACCACAGGTGGGGCTTGAGAGGACTTGGTGTTACGTTTTGGGAGGAACACAAGAGCTCGAGGCTGAGATAGGGGAGAAGCAAGCCCAGAGTGGTTTGCAGGTGAAAGTAAAAAAGAGAAATGGGCTGAGTGGTTTATTTACATTTCAGTTGGTGATAAAAGATATAGTTCTAGAAGACCCGGTGAGTTTAGCCATCATCGAAAGAATTCCTAGCAACCCCTGGTCAATAGAAAGGATTCTGCCCTTCACACCAAGGTTTGAATGATTTTAGATTTTGTGGGTGAAAAGGCCATCACATTTGGTCTTTTCTTCCTTCCCCAAACCCCAGAGGCCACTGAGAATTGTCTGCTGGACTGAGACGCAAGGCTTTCCCATTCATAACACTACAGAAATCAATTCCCCTCTGCATAATATAATAACCCTGCACTATGAGCAGCCTGTCAAACACTCATTCTCCAGGTTCAGAACTGACGATGAGTCAGGCATCCAGGGTCACAACCCCAAGACCCCAAAAGGCAAAAAAACACAGGCTTCTTTTCAAAGACAGACCATAGCACTCAATGCTCCTACCTGCCCTCCAATGACCCTAATATTTCCTGGGCAAGAGAAACCGGGGTGAAGGGAAGGCTTCCTTCCACAGGTCCTGATTCACCTCTGTTGCTTGATAAGCTTCTCTCTGCAGAAATTTCTCCCGAGTTACGAGAACATGTGTGTATGCCAAGACTCAAGGAAAATGTTCCTCCCAGTCCAAGAAAGAAATTCTACTGCTCTATAAGCCTCTAAGGAAAAGAGGCTCACTATAAATCAAGCCCTTGGGAGTGAGGTCATTTTGATGCTCCTCATAGCTCTAATGAGACTTATTAAATATTTCAATAATTAATAATAATGCCTTCAAGACTGTCTTTCTCAGGGAACTGTCCCTGTAAAGGAAGCCAGGGGTAATCAGACTTAAGCTTGACTTCATGGCCACCAACTAGATCCTGGGGGTACAGGGCATCTCTCCTTCTAGTACTTAGCAAAAATGCCCACACTTCTGAGTCAGGTGTCCTCCAACAGTGGTTCATTAAGCAATCAGCTTCCAAGATGGCCCCGACAATTCTTACTTCCTGGGATTCATACCTTCTTCCCAGACTGTACCAGTGATGACCAGTGTGACCAACAGAATATGGCTCAGCTTTGTCACTTCTGAGATTATGCATCTTGGGATCTCTCCATCTCTTGGATTCCTTGCTCTGGGGGAAACCAGTTGTCACCTCAAGCAGCCTTATGGAAAGGAACTAAGGCCTGACAACAGCCAAGTGAGTGAGCTTGGATGCTGGAATCCACCCCTCCAATCCAGTCTTCAGTGACTGCAGCCCTTGTCAAAGCTTGAAGGGAAGCTCATGAAAGACCTGAGTCAGAACCATCGAGATTTAAGTTGCTCCCAGATTTCTGACCCAGACACTATCTTCAGATGCTAAATGTTGGAGTAACTGGTTACACAGCCATAGATAATTAATTCACTATCCTATACGGACCTGAGAAAGAAATCAGAAATTTAACCTCAATTTCTATCCTACATGCACACACAGGACCAAGTTCTCTGTCCATAAGAAAGCAACAAATTATCATTATTCAACAATTACCTATTAAATAGCAAATATAGGCAAGGTATTTCCAAGCGACTGAAGCCTTCATATAGTTTATAATCTTCTATAAAGAGAAATATTTAGGAGACACGCACATACCTCCAGTTGCTCAATCCATTGGTTTCATTAGCTTTGTAAGTTTCCTTGCTCCTAATGCCGTCCCTCCCCCTGCTGCCCCCACTCTACTCTTTGCTTTCACAAAGCTCTTGGGAAGGTTCATCAAGTCCCACTCCCTGGCTATTTTGACTGCTCAGTGCTCTCACATTCATTTTACTCACCACCACATGCCCTCCCATCTAAGGGGGAAAGAAAGTTGGGTCCCCTGATTTCATTTGAGTTCAGTTCAGTTCAGTCGCTCAGTCGTGTCCGACTCTTTGCGACCCCATGAATTGCAGCACGCCAGGCCTCCCTGTCCATCACCAACTCCCGGAGTTTATCCAAACCCATGTCCATCGAGTCAGTGATGCCATCCAACCATCTCATCCTCTGTCGTCCCCTTCTCCTCCTGCCCCCAATCCTACCCAGCATACTGGGACAAAAGAGGCATTCACTTAGTATTTTATTAGGAGAGAGCATCCTGATCACAGGTGTTGAGAACAACTCTAATTTCTGCAATTAGTGACTAAGTCACAACAGCAGCGCTGATACAATCACTGCTGAGTCCTGATCACAGCTGAAATGCCTGTAGGGGGAAGGGAGATGCCGTCCCTAACCCCTCACTGGACTCTCCCGTCCCTCAAAGCAGCAGGAGGGTCATGCTGCTCTAAGAAAATCAGGAACCTCCCTCTACACAAAGGAGGTCAAAGGGCGACCTTTCTTCCCATCAGCCACGAAACTAGCCTCTGCCAAGCCTAAACAGCGTGGGAGACGGTCAGAGGTAAATGGAACCCCAGACAGAAAACCACAGGGGCACTCTCCTCCCGCAGCCGGCGGGGATCTGAGTCAGGTGACTCTCCCAGCCACAGAGTAAACCTAAACAAAGATCACTCCCCACGTGACAGACGGGGGGGTAAGAAGCCTCTGGCAGTTAAGACCACGGAAAACCATTAACTCTTTTTTCTTTGCAGTCCCAGCAAACTGGCGGAGCTACAAGTGACTGCATCTGGAGGAACCGGGACCCCATCCCTGGACACAGGCGCCGAGCACTGCACACACGCCTCCAGCCTCAACGAGCAGGCGGGACCCCTCCCCACCAGCTGTCACCGGCTCTCGATAACAGCCAAGCCCGGCCAGGCCCTCGGCTCTGGCCGCTCCTCCTGCGCTGCTGCGACCCCGCGGGGGCGGCAGCGAGGAGACGCTTCTTCCCAAGGCTCCGGGGCGAGGGCACGCCGGCCACCGGGAAACAGGCGCCAGGGTGGGCGCGGCCCGGTGATCAGAGGGGCTCTAGATCCTTCATCCCCCTCGGGAGCCCAACCAGTCTCCCAACCCGCAGCCCGCGCGCGTCCCACCTTGTCGCCGAAGCTGCGGGCAGTCAGCAGGTCCGGGCTGGGCGTGCTGTCGCCGCCCACGGCCTCCTCGCTGCTGGAGCCGGCCAGCGGGTGCGGCATGTCGCGCAGAGACTGGGGCCCCGTGGACGGCAAGGCCTTGGGGGGCCCGCTAGACATGGCGCGCTCGGCTCGGGACGAGCCCGCCGCCGCCGCCGCTTCCTCCTACAGCCCGCCGCCTCAGGCTCCCCCAGCGCCCCCGGCCGAGGCCGCGCTCGATCGGAGGCCCAGCACCAGCGGGGTCGGGAGCCGCCGCCACCGCCACCCGCCGGCTGCGTCTGCCCGCGCCGCGCTGGGCTGGGCCGGGCCGCTCCGCTCCGAGCCGCGCCGCGCGCCCCCGCTCGGCACCCGAGCCTGCGGCGGGTCCGCTCGCACCTTAGCCCGGGCGCCCGGCCCGCAGCGCCACGCCGCCCAGCCAGCTCGCGGCCCCACCCCCGCGGCGCCCGGCGGTCCCGGGAGGGGAAGGCGGAGGGGGCGGGGAGAGCGCGGGAGGGGCGGGGAAGGGGAGGCAGTCGGCTCCGTCCCCGCCCGCCGTCCCGAAGGAAGTGCGCCCCGGGCCCTCCGCGGCGGTCGGGCGAGTGTCCAAGCTCGTCTCTAGGAGGCCGGCCCCTTGGGGTCTGCGCGCAGACCCCGGAGCTAATGTTTAACGGAAATCAGAGGTGGAAACAGACGTTGGAGGGCCCTGTTCCATTCCAGCCGCGTTTACTGCTGCGCCCAGGGGCAGCCACGCTTGGGCTTTAGGACACTCACTTGAGTTGGGATTTTCTGGCCTCTCAAACCCAAGATAGAAGGAACTACGAAGCATTTTATAAGAATGGCATAAAAGGTTATGAGGCTCCCTGGGCACAGAGAACATCGGGCGGGGAAGCCTACAAGGGAATTCGAGGAGGCATTGTGGATTTCATCAGATGCACGCTGAGATCCCCATGCCTTCTTGCTTCTGCAGTTCACCGGGTTTATGTAAGGTAGAACCTCAGAAGAGAGAGCATAAAAAGCGAGTGCTACACTTGATCTATGACTCTTAAACGCACACCTTGACCGAACTGCCGTTTGAAAGCATCGTGAGGTTCCCTGACGTTGTTTTACATGCTTCTGTGCTTCCTTTCCAGGCTTTTGGCTGGGCTGGACTCTGACCTTCGTTAGCAGGATGGAGATAGTCAAGGCGTTACTTGGCTATTTGAGGATGGAAGTTCACCTCCTTTCTCCACTTGGCTTCACCGCTTCTGTATTCAGGGCCAAGTTAGTCGAGGTCATCAGCCCATGTTAGAAGAGAGTGATACTACAGTAACAGGGAGGGAAGCCCTTGTAAGGGACCACATTTCCTGATCTATTTCCCAAACTCTTTAGGTCTATCCAGTTTCACCTGTCTAATCTTTTTTTTTTTTTTTTTTTGGCTCCCCTGGGTCTTAGTTGCAGTGGGTGGGATCTTTAGTTGCCTCCTATGGAATCCAGTTCCCTGAGCAGGAATCAAACCCAGCCCCCTGCATTAGGAGCACAGTCTTAGCCAGTGGACCACCAGGGAAGGCCCATCACCTGACTAATCTTGAAGCTGGGATTCACTGTGGTCTCCATCACATGTTTTTTTTCCAAAGAAACAAATGATACTTTAGCAGGAGGAGAATGCCAAGAGCTAAAGCTGACCCAAAACATCTCCCAGGGATTCACTGAGACCTTCCCTTATTTCCCCTGGTCTAAATCATCCGACCTTAGTCCTTAAGTTATCATCTAGTCCCTGCCCCCCACCCCCAATGTGGGTCTACCTTGGTTAAGGAGAATAGGACTCAGAGGATACTGGGAACAATTTTAAATACTAAATCTACCTCACAGGAATGCCAATGTCCAGTCCTCTTGGAGTTGAATAAAATTAATACTTTTATATTCAAGGGATGCTTACAACTATGACAGACCCTGTTGTCTGTTCTTTCAATTAAAGCAAATAGCATGAATATAACTAGACATGAGAGTTCTATAGATGTGCAACAGATTTTTTTTTTTTATTGAATGGTGTTTTTTTTTTTAACACCCAGGCCACCTTCCCATAATCAAGATCTTATTTTATTCAGACTCCACACAGCTTTCTCTTCAGAATGCCAGGGAAGAGTGAAAAGGGACCACTAATTGAATTCCTGATTGCAAACTCTAAGTGGGTGATCATGAGTAAGTTACCTAACCTGAATGAACCCACTTCCTAAATTAAAAAGGACAGGGAGCAGGTAATAAAACTTACTTTACTTGGTGGTTGTGAGAACAAAACAGCATTTGCTATGTAACTCCCAGCAAAATGCTGGCATGGATAGATGTTCCCTAAATTTTAATCCCCTTTCTTTCCCTCTGTGCTTTCTCTACTATTCTTATGAAATGATAATCATAAAGCTTTCATAAACAGGCTACTCTCCAAACTCCTCTATTTGCTCATTTGGGGTCAGTGTATCATTTTTCTATGCTCCTACCATTTAAAACAACAAAAACAAAACAGAGTCTCTAAAAGCCCATATGAAACAGTTTATTTTCCAGTTTCCTGGTTGGTCAATGGCTTGTGGCCACAATGATCCAGTGGGTAGTCATCAAAACTAAAGAAAGTGAACGTCTATGGAAAACATTTTGGAATACAGTTTCCACCATTCAAATTTAGCCTGGGGCTGCCTATTCATATTCACCATTTCCTGTTGTATTTCAGTGTTCTTTGTGGTGGAAAACTGTCACTGAAATAGAGCAAGTGTCCCAGACTATATGCCTGTGCTTCTACTTCAAGTTTTTCAAAGTAACATGATGGCAAGGAGGAAATGTGAAGTGTCTGTATCGGAGCAAAAGGTTGTACTGTTGACTGGAATTTATGGAGGGAAGCTTGGGTTTCTAGGGCTCAGCTCTGAGGAAAATGCACTGGATGTGTGTGCATGGGGGAGGTGCCACCAGAACCCAAGAACAGAGCATGGGGCCTTCCCCCACCTCCCAATCCCCTCATCACTGTCCATAAGGAATCTTGGGCACTTAGGCTGGAAACTTTCAGAAGACAGGGCCTTGGGCCCCAGGATTCGGTAAGTACGCCTGAATTCTGAAACCTCATAGCAAGTCTATCAGGGCTTTCCATGAGCACCCAGACCTCAAACAAAGCTGAGTCACAGCAAAGCATTCTCTCTTTCTCTCCCCTGGTACAGCATGTGCTTAGGCCTTATTCATGTTTGTGTTAGCTGCTTATCCTCTTCTGGTTTTTCATACAATCATGGCTTTATTTTATATGACATCCCAAACCCTGCCTCAAAATAACACCACCACTTCTGAAGTGGACGGCTGATGAGGACAAAGGAGGTTTTCAGAGGGCATTCAGAGTGACATGTAGAAAGCCTCAGTGGGCCGCCTCCAACAAGAGGGGCAATTGAGAAGGCACTATCACCAACAGAGGCAAAATTGTGTGCACAGTTGAATTTAGCCAGTGATGTCCCAGGAAAAAGCAAAAGCCAGAAGGTCCACTGGAGGCCTTTTGCAAACGAGAAGTTAGAACTTACCCCAGAAACAGCAGAGAGGCTTGTGGGTAAGTGATAGGATTGTTTCATCTTTCCATGTAGAAGCTCCTAGCTTGAAAGCATGGAGACCCTCTGCAGCAGGGAATGTAATACAGATGGTGGAGTTTGTGCCTAAGAACCATCAGTGAGTTTGTTAAAATGCAACTTTCTAGACCCACCTAAGAGATTCTGACTTAGGGATGATGGGGACTGGAATCTGCATTTCTTAAAACAACATCCTAGCTGATGCTCATGCTGATTCTGTTTGATGAAAAGTTGCTTAGAAAGGCAATTTTCTCTTATAAAATTCTAATTACTTGGTCTTTTTGCCCTAACTTTTATGCTTATTTTTATTGAGCATTTACCAGGTGCTTAAAATCTGCTGACAGATTCATATCACAGCTCTGGCTGTACAGAACCTCACAATGAAGTAGATGTTTTCCAGACCTCCCCAGACTTCTCTAGCTAACCCCGCAAGCTTCCAGGAGCTCCATCTGGCCACGGAAATGTGATTCATTGCCAGTACAGAGGGCTACCTGTTACCTGACTGTCTTTACAAGATGGCTCTGGAATGCGTGGGTGTATGTATACTCCTTTGTAGTGTCTACCCCTTTGAGAGGTTGGGCTGGAGAAGGGTATTGAGCTGACAAGTACTGGAAGCCTTAGTACTGAGTCTTATTAGTGAATCTTTGGACAGAATGGAAAGCCTGTTTATTAGCTGTGCGACCCATGATATTTGGTTCCATCATGAGGAATGATCTTTAAAAAGCATCTAGAAAATGACCATTCAGACATCATATGACCCAACAGTTCCACTCCTAAAACATACAAACAATGCTTATGTATATTCATCAAAAGATGGATTCAAGAGGGACTTTCCTCATAGTCCAGTGGTTAAGACTCCTTGCTCCCAGTGCAGGGGGAAGGGTTCCATCCCTGGTCAAGGAGCTAGGATCCCACAAGCTGCACAGCATGGCCCCTCCCCAAAAAAGAAAAGATGGATTCAAGAATCTCCATAGAAGCAGATATTTACAGTAACCAAAACCAGAAAAAACCCACACGACTGTCAACAGCATAGTGACACAAATATAACATTATACCGCAAGGAGAATTAAGCAGCAATGTGGTGGGGAGATCTGGTGGTCCAATGGTTAGGATTCTAGGCTTTCACTGTGTGTGGTGGTCTGGCTTCAATCACTGGAATGGGAAACTGAGATCCTGCAAGCTGCCCAATGTGGCCAAAAAAAAAAAAAAGGAAGACACAACATGGTGAATGAATTTCACAAACATAGTGTTGGGTGAAAAAAGCCAGATATGAAAGAATGTCTCCAGCTGATTCCATTTGTATAAAGTTCAAAGACAGACAAAACTGATGTACTGAGGTAAAAGTGGAGTAGTGTTACCTTTGTGGGGGTTTCTGGGGTAATGATATTGTTTCTTAATAGGGGGGCTAGTTCTTTGTAAAAATTCATCAAGCAGTACCTTTCTGATCTGTGAGCCCTTATGTGATACTTCAGTAAAAAGCTTACCTATATAAGGCATCTAGTCTATGACCCTCACTTCATAAGTGTGGACGCTGATGCTCAGTGGTGTTAAATAACCCGCGTGAGGTTGACCAGTAGTTCTGCTTGCGCCCCTCCTGAGGTGGTACATTCTGATGTGGTGTGGGTTAGTAGAATGCTGCTTCAGGTAAAGCCGAAAGGCAAAGGAGGGAGGAAGTAAGCAAGAAGGAGAGAAAGCAATGTGAGCAGCTGTGAGTTGCCTGCCCTTCCTTTGCCCCTCATGACTGCTTGTGGTCCCGTCTGTCTTCCTCTCCCTTCAAATGCAGCCTTGTGAGGCCCTGATGCCTGGAGCTGCTACCGCCATCTTGTGGCCACCAGCGAGACGTTCCCAACACCCCGAGGATCACTGAGCGCATAACGGAGAGTGTGTCTTTGATGGCGTCCTTGAGCCACTACACTTAACTCCGGACCTCTTAAATGGAAAATGCACATCCCAGGACTTCCCTGGTGGTCCAGTGGCTAAGCCTCTGCACTCCCAATGCAGGGGGACCGCGTTCAATCTCGGGTCAGGGAACTAGATCCCACATGCTGCAACTAAGTTTGAATGCTGCAACTAAAGATTCTGCATGCCTTGTCAAAAGACTGAAGATCTTGTGAGCTGCAACCAAGTTAAGACCCAGCGCAGCCAAATAAATAAATATTTTTAAACACACACACACATATCCCTAAAGTCTTAGGCAGTTTAATAGGGATCCCTGTAACGTGCAGCTGAACTCATCCTTAGGGATTCAGAAGATGAGGAACACAAGCAGGCAAGGGAAAGTCTAAGAAGAGAGCATCCCTTGGTGGCAAGCAACGTTCCCAGCAGCAGCAGCAGCAGCAGCACCCTTCAATAACATGCATTCCCAAAGAGGCGAGGTGAAAAACAGTTCTTGGGTGGCGGTGAGGGGAGCAAATAGTCTTAGACATTACAATGGCTGTGGCCTGTCAAAGCTCAGCCCCACCCAACAAAATCTGATTCCTTAGTATTTAGTTATTTATTTTTGCTTGGGAAATCTGAAACCTCATTAACCATTCCCCTCTAGAGGTAATGATAATGAAAAACAAAAAAAGGTGGAAAGGAAAAAAACACTACTCTCTAAAGATGCAGGAAAAGCTCTAAAATAGAAGAGGAGGCGAGTTCCTGCTTCCCTAAGGCAGAGCTCCCGAGCCTTCCCAAAGCCTTTGAATGCCACCAGCTCTTCCCAGATCCTTGCCACCCTGGTGGCTCAGGGCAGGCCTGCTCTGCCCAGCCCCTTCTGTGCTTTATATACAGGGTGATAAATGACCATGCAAGCCCACAGACTCATCTTCATTCTACAGAGGTAGTGAGACTGTGCAGGCATGAGGCCTTGTCTTTCTAACTGCTGAGCAGTGTAGCAAGGTGGTGCTGAAAGTTACACTCAGGACCCAGATTTATGGGCTTCCCTGGTGGCTTAGATGGTGAAGAGTCCACCTGCAATGCAGGAGACCTGAGTCCAATCCCTGGGTTGGGAAGATCCCCTGGAGAAGGGAATGGCAACCCACTCCAGTATTCCTGCCTAGAGAATTCCATGCACAGAGGAGCCTGGCAGGCTACAGTCCACAGGATTGCAAAGAATACAACATGACTGAGTGACTAACACACACCCAGCCAGATTATAGATCCAGATGATTGTGTGCGTGTGTGCTCAGTTGTGTTCAACTCTTTGCAACCCCCATGGACTGTACACCTGGCAAGCTCCTCTGTCCATGGAAATTTTCCCAGCAAGAATATCGCAGTAGTTGCCATTTCCTTCTCCAGGGGATCTTTCTGACCCAGGGATAGAACCCGTGTCTCCTGCATTGGCAGGCAGATTCTTTACCACAGTGCCGGGAAGCCCCCAGATGACTGAAAGCTGGCTAAATATCAAGGACAACAAACTTTATTTTTCATGTCTGGGGGTCTGTTGATATTCAATATGAGTAGCAAAATAAATATATAAACAGTTTATAAAATTAATTTCTTTTGCCTTTATAGCAGCAAAATATTTACTATAAGATGATAAGATTTTTCACATAAATGGTGTGTTCAAAGATGAACCGAGGTGACTGGGAGATTGGGATTGACATATAAAACGACTATGTACACGCTGGATGACTACAGAGAATGACTGTATAGCACAGGGAACTCTACTCATTACTCGGGTGGCCTGAATGGGAAGGAAATGCAAAGAAGAGGGGATATATGTGTACATATAGCTGATTCACTTTGCTGTTCAGCAGGAACTAACACAACATTGAAAAGCAAATATGCTCCAATTTAAAAAAAAAAAGATAAACTGAGGTGTATTAAAAGTTCTAAGAGTATTTTTTTAAAATTATAAGAGTTCATTCAAGCAAAAATCAATTTGAATCAGGCAGCACCAAACTGGAATTGGTTAGGAGTACTCCATGGACGGGAGCTGGGGAGAGACTTTTACAGAGAAAGGGCAGAAGTAAAGAAACGGTGGATTGTCTATAACTTAAAGGCTACTTGGCTGTTAGTGATTATTGTTCAATTTCATAACCTTGAGTCATTTACAGGCTTACACTGGGGTTTGCCACAGCTTTAGAGCCGCCTTAGCCTAATGGCCTCCTTGTTTAATTTAACAAAAGTAATGTCAAACTGGGCAAAGTTTCTTAAGTGATTGTTCTTCTCAAGATAGTTTTAAAAATTAATTTCAATTTGAAGAAAACATGTTCTCTGGTAAGTAAACAACTGAAGTTGCTGATTAAATTCTTGATATTTGGATTCAGAAATGAATCCAATTTTACATATCATATTAAAACACTGAAATGGGGATACATGTGATAAATAATTATCATAGTATATTAGAGTATATTTATTTTATCATAAATTACCACTTATATTGCAATTTTTACCATCTCTTAAAGCAATAACTAGAGGCAGACAGTAAAGCATCAGTATTATGCTTCACTCTGGGTTGGGAAAATACCCTGGAGAAAGGAAAAGCTACCCACTCCCGTATTCTGGCCTGGAGAATTCTATGGACTGTATAGTCCATGGGGTCGCAAAGAGTCAGACATGACTGAGCCACTGTCACTTTCATAGTACATATAAACTGATATATATACAAATATGAGAGGACTATTAATTGTTTAATATTGCAAAAATGTCCCTCAGCCATAGTCCAGCTGTACTAACTCATGAGCAACTCCAGAATCACAAATGAGAATAAGAAGAAAAGCAAAGAAATGGACATTCAGCACTAAAGAAAAATGACTGTTGGTTGTGCAAGAATTTATTGAATTCATCGGGTATTTAGAAGTTAATAATTTGTTTTCTTTCTTACCTAAGGACTTCTGCTCCTTACTATTCCTTGTACCAAAAAGCAGTGTCCATTTTTGACCTTGTGAGAAAATAGAAAAAAATACATATTGGTTTCTGCCCTTCCACTCCCCACCTCATTCCTGGCACAGAGTTCCTGAAACTCTTGTGAATTCCTAAGTGATAAGAACACTAGAAGCATCTGCTGTTCTAATTGTTGGCCTTTGACTCTGGTTTCTGAAACAGGGTTCTTAAATCCATTGGAACTTTGTGGGTAATAGGAGTGAGTTTGTTCTAATGAGGTGGTTCTGGATGGGCTCCTGAATGGTAGTTAAATTACCACCAGAAAGATCAAGTCATGATCAGAAGTTTGGGATTTTCAGACCTATTCCCAGTCTCCAGCGAGGGGAGAGGGGCTGGAAATGGAATTAATAAATCACCATGCCTACATGATGAGGCCTCCATAATTATACATCCCAAAGTATGGGATTTGGAGAGCTGCCAGGCTGGTGAAGTCCCCACATACCAGGAGGGTGTACACCCCAACTCCACGGTGACAGAAGCTCCTAAGCTCAGGATCCTTCCAGATATAACCTTATGTATCTCTCTCTGGTTGTTCAACTGTATTCTTTATCACAATCTTTAATAAACTGGTAAACACAGGTATTTCCCAGAGTTCTTTGAGTTCTTCTAGCATATAATCAAATCCTGGTGGAAAGGAGCTAACGGGAACCACCAATTTGTAGCCAAGTCAGACGGAAGATGTGGGTAACCTGAGGACCTACTACTTGTGACTGGGGGGACTCGGGGGGGGGGGCAGTCTCCTGAGACTGAGCCCTTATCCTGTAGGGTCTAATGCTATCTTCAGGTGGATGGTGTCAGAGTGGAGTTAAATTGTAGAGCACTCAGCTGGTATCCAGCTTCCCAGGTAGTTCAGCAGTAAAGAATCTGGCTGCCAATGCAGGAACAAGAGATTTAATCTCTGGGTCGGGAAGATCCCCTGGAGGAAGGAATGGCAACCCCTGCCAGTATCCTTGCCTGGGAAATCCCCTGGGCAGAGGAGCCTGGCAGGCTACAGTCCATGGGGTCACAAAGAGTAGGACACGACCGAGTACAGCACAAGAACAGGGAAGTGCAGGTACGCAAAGACTTGAAGGATCCATGGACCTGGCACAGAGAAGGCAATGGCAGCCCACTCCAGTGTTCTTGCCTGGGGAATCCTGTGGACAGAGGAGCCTGGTGGGCTGCCGTCTATGGGGTCACACAGAGTCGGACACGACTGAAGTGACTTAGCAGCAGCAGCAGCAGCAGAGCACAGCACAGCTGGTGTCTCAGAACTGTGTGAACCCCCCCCTACTTCTGCTGTCAGAAGTGTTGTGAGTGTGATAGTAGTGTAAAGGAGACACACAGGAGGAAGACTGGGTTTTTCCCCAACCCAGACCTCAATGGGGACAAAACCAATAAACCTGCAATGCATTTCAGCCCAGCTGCCTTTTGCTTTAGAAGCAGAGGGCAAGAGATATGAAGTGTTTCCATGGGGCTTGAGTAGTGTTAGGAGCAGATGTTCTAGGCTCTAGGTTGTGTTGGGCTAGTGCCAAGTGCCAGAGGTTCTCATCTGTTCCTTAAAGAACGTGCGTGTGAATGGAATATTACTCAGCTATTAAAAAGAATGCATTTGAATCAGTTTTAATGAGGTGGCTGAAACTGGAGCCTATTATACAGAGTGAAGTAAGTCAGAAAGAAAAACACCAATACAGTATATTAAGACATATATATGGAATTTAGAAAGATGGTAATGATGACCCTATATGCGAGACAGCAAAAGAGATACAAATATAAAGAACAGACTTTTTGACTCTGCGGGAGAAGGCAAGGGTGGAATGATTTGAGGGAACAGCATTGAAACATGTATATTACCATATGTGAAATAGATCACCAGTCCAGGTTTGATGCATGAAACAGGGCACTCAAAGCTAGTGCACTGGGACAACCCTGAGGGATGGGATGGAGGGAGGTGGGAGGGGGGGTTCAGGATGGGGGACACATGCACACCCATGGCTGATTCATGTCGAGGTATGGCAAAAACTAGTACAATATTGTAAAGTAATTAGCCTCCAATTAAAAAAAAACAAACGTGTGTGTACCTGTGTGTATTATGCAAGACCATCTAAAATGCGGAGGCAGGAGCCTCTTTTGCTTGGGACTATTGGTAGTACTGGGCCAAATTAAAGCCAAAGGACTTCACATTGTGCCACGCAGATGAAAGTTTACAATCTTGAATAGAGAAAACTGGTGGAAGAGGCAAGCAAACCCAAAGACGCATGCAACTGCCAAAGCCATCCTCTTCACATTGTGAATAGTGACCAAGGTTGCCAAAACATCAGTGTCACATAAAATTTAACGTATTGATCTGAATGCATCAATTTTGTGAGTTTTTTTCCTGTAATTAAGTTGTAAACAATTCTTAATTTTTAGAAGTATCGTCATATTTACCTTGAAAATCTTGTAAAGATAAGTGGGAGTTCTACTGCCTTACAGGTGTTAGGAGTAAAGTACAGAAAATGATATACCTGGTGTTGCCAATGAAAAGATTTCTCAAAAAGATAAAATGATGCTTGCTCTGGGAGAATCACATGCTTTAAACTGCATCAGTTTAACAAGAGAGATGGGCATGTTATTAACTCAAAGTTATAGTCAGATATTTAGATATTAGATGGTAGATACTGTGCAAGAAAAATAAAAATGGAGTCAGTATTGCTAAGAGACCTCTTTAAGTGTAGCCAGGGTAATTCCCTGGCAGTTCAGTGGTTAGGACTCTGTGGTTTCACTACCAAGGGGTTGGGTTTGATCCCTTGTGGGGGGACTAAGATCCTTTAAGCCGTGTAGTGGGACCTAAAAAAATTTTCTTTAAATAAAACACAGCTGGGAGGCCACTGAGGAAGTATGCCTTATGTACATCTCAGCCCAGATGGAAATCTGACCTTTGACCACCTACTGTCTTAACACAGGCATCCAGAGCATCTGCTCAAAGTTCCAGAAATTCAAGATATTTAATGGACCCTCATCTTAAAGCAACTTGTGACAGCCATCCCTTCAGGATAAATATTCCCGTTCTTCTGTCAGAGTACATGGCTCTGTACTTTGTACTCTTCTGTCATGGCTTTTGTCTTTATAAGCCCCCGACACTTTCTCTTCCCCAGAACACTCTTCTGGTTTTACCCAAATCTGTCTTCAGAATTGCAATTCTTAACCCCCCCAATAAACTCTTATTTGAAGCTTATTGCATTTTTTGGATTGACCTTACTGAGTAGGAGCCTTCCTTTAAAACCATGGGGAAATACTGTAATAGCTCTTTTAACAGGATAATGTTGGTGCAAAAATTTCCTGTCTGATTTGTCTAGTATCATCCAGATTGCCCAATATGCTACTTTGCATGTAGAAAGTATTCAAGGAAATAGCTCAGATAATTACCAAAAAGAAGCAAATTGCAAAACAATATATATACATATATACATACATATATCATATAGATAGCAAGATAGAATGTTCACATTTTTATAAAGTTTTCAACAATTGAATATATTTTAGGAATACGATGTAGCAAAAATTTAAAGATCTGTATTGGAGCAATGACAACCAAATTCAGGAGAGTGACTTACCTCAGAGACGGATTGAGAGGAACATAGTGGAGGAAGGGTGTCTGGAAGAATACAAATGTACTTGAAATGTTTTGTTTTTAGGCCAGTAAAGTAAGTTCCACGGTGTCTATTACCTTATTATATATTTTTGTAAGTCTGAGCCATGAAAATGCAACCCAGACAAAAAAGTCTTTCCAGCATTTGTTTCTCAGGTACTCTCACACATGCTCTGAGTGAAAAGCAATGTATTACCTTCCTGTTGAAGCTGTAAAAGATGACCACAGACTTGGTGCCTGTAAACAAGAGAAATTTATCCTCTCCCAGTGTTGGAGATGAGAAGTCCAAAATCAGTTCGTGCTGAAACTAAGGGAGGGGAGAATGTTCTTGCTTCTTCCGGCTCCTGGGAGCTGCCAGGAATTCACTGGTTTGTGGCTTTATCACTGCAGTCTCTGCCTCCGTGATTACACATCTTCTCTTCTGCCTGTGTCAACTCTCCCTCCCTCTCTCTCTTATAAGGACGTTTGTGATTGTGTTCAGGGCTCACCTGGGTAATCCAGGATACTTTCCCCACCTCAGTACCCTTAATGCAATCACATCTGCAGAGACCCTTTTCCCATATAAGGCAACATTTATATTCATAGGTTCCAGAATTCAGGATTACACGCTGACCACAAGGCCTCGGGGGGCTTCCCAGGTGGTTCTAGCGGTAAAGAATCTGCCTGCTAATGCAGGAGACACAAGAGACGTGGGTCCTATCCTTAGGTCAGGAACATCTTCTGGAGGAGGAGATGGCAACCCACTCCAGTATTCTTGCTTGGAGAATCCCATGGACAGAGGAGCCTGGAGGGCTACGTGTGAATACACACACACACACACACACACACACACACACACACACACACACACACACACACACACACACAAATGCCTGTCTCAATAGAAATGCAATCCTTTCCTAAAGTCAAAGTTAAATAAAATTTGCCCAAGGGTTGTAAGTAAAAAGTAAATGTAACAAGAAACTTTTAAGAATGCTTGAGGATTTCGGACTTCCCTGGTGGTCCAGTGGTTAAGACTCTGCACCGCCAATGCATGGGGCACAGGTTTGAACCCTGGTCAGGGAACTGAGATCCCACATGACATGGCCAAAAGATTAAAAAAAAAAAAGAAGAAGAAGCTAGGGGATTTGGAGAAGCATAGGGCTGGCATTTTATCATTAACAATCTCAAATGAGTCTTTCAGCAAAATTTGTTAAATTTATAGATGGTACCAAATTTGGGGAGTAATTAATAGTGCTAGTGCAATAGTTTAAGAATAAAGGCCTTGAATTTTGACAGAACAATACTGCTGAAGAGCATATTAGTGGCACACAGTGAGAGTCCACAAAGCATTATTTGATGAAAGGATTAGATCAGCTTTTAAAGCAAAAGTGAGATTCTGGCCTACACACAAAAAAGCATCCTATAGAAAACGACACATCATTCAGCCTGTATTTTTATTAAACTTCTATTGAATAAATGAATGGAAGGGTACATTTCTGCTTCATTATGTTTAAAGATCCATCAGCAGGTGTACCTGCTTAGCACTCTTCTGGGGATTTTGAGGACACTGGCATGTACTGAAAACCAGGTCCCTTAGAGGTGACCACACTAGAGGAGATGACATGAAGCACTACACCGCATGCAGCCTGCCAGGCTCAAGAGGGGCTTAATGAAGTGTTGTGAATCCTCTACATAGCCCATCGAAAACAGTAGGGTTCAATCTATTTAATTAAAGGGACAGAACAGTGGCAAAATAAAAGTTTCTATTTAAAGTCAATCAATCTGGACTTCCCTGGTGGTCCAGCTGTTAAGAATTCTGCCAGTGCAGGAGACGCGCGTTTGATCCCTGGGTCAGGAAGATGGAGAAGGAAACGGCAACCCACTCCAATATTCTTGCCTGGGAAATTCCATGGACAGAGGAGAATGGTGGGCTATAGTCCGTGAGGTCACAAAAGAGCTGGACACAACTCAGTGACTAAACAACAAGTTATCATACTGGCTTCAGGAGGAAGCACCTCACAGACTGTTACCTAGAGTTTCCTTATCAGTTAACAGAGTCCCAGGTCTATCACATGCATTCCTTTTGTCTTGGACTTTCCACTAGTAGATATGTAGGATTTACATACTTATCAAACCAGTCAATCCTAAAGGAAACCAACCCTGAATACTCATCAGAAGGAATGATGCTGAAACTGAAGCTCTAATACTTTGGCCACCTGATGCAAAGAGCCAATTCATTGGAAGAACTTGATGCTGGGAATGATTGAGGGCAGGAGGAGAAGGGGGTGACAGAAGGGGGCAGAGATGGTTGGATGGCATCATCAACTCAATGGACATGAGTTTGAGCAAACTCCAGGATATAGTGAAGGACAGGGAAGCCTGACATGCTGCAGTCCATGGGGTTGCAAAGAATTGGACACAACTGTGAGACTGTACAACAACAACATACTTACCTGAACTACTGACTAGATATATGGGTGACACAGTGGTAAAGAATCTGCTTGTCAACGCAGGAGACTCAGGAGATGCAGGTTCGATCACTGGGTCGAGAAGATCACCTGGAGGAGGAAATGGCAACCCACTACAGTATTCTTGATTGGAAAATTCCATGGACAGAGGAGCCTGGTGGGCTATATATAGTCCATGGGATCACAAAGAGTCGGACATGACTGAGCAGGCACATTGACCAACATATCCAGTAAAACACAGATCTTTTTATCTTTTCTTTTTTAAGAGTTTACATTTTGCAAACTTTATTTAACATTTTCCTTTTTCAAAATGGTTTCAGATCTGACTATCCAATGTATTGATAGACATGTAGCTCTACTGTGCTGGCATCAGGCTATCCTACAAGGAGTGACTTCGTGATCTGAGATGTGGCATATCCACTCCTTAAATACACATTATTGCAATTGCACAGTAGTAAAAAATTTCTACAAGTTTAGTGCTTAACTTATATTTAATTAAAGTAGAAAAGTGTCCCCGGGATTTGTGTACATTAAGATGCGCAACCCCAAGATGGTTGTTAAAGCTCGCTCTCCGAGTGCCAACCGCAGCTCCGCCTCAGTCCCAACCTAAGTGGATTCACACTTGCTGGGCTGGTGGCTTTTCTCCCCACAGCGGTCTGGACGGAATAGCTACTTGCGGTGCTAGGGACCCATTCTGTCTCTGCCCCGCCCCTACGTCACTGCGCGCCCCGCCCCTTTCTGGCCCCGCCCCCGGCCTGCAAGTTCCACGAGCCTCTCTGGCTGCCACTCTTTGGGAAGGAAGTGGCGTATGCATCAGGTTGACAGTTAAAGTACGAATCACCGTGAGGAGCGGCGGTTGGGTCCAGGCGGGAGGCGGGACTTCCGCTCCCTCGGGGGTAAGTCACCGGGAAGCGGAAGAGCAGCGGGGGCGGGAGGGCTGTAGAGTTGTCTGTTGAGCTCGAGTTGCGGGTCTTGAAGTGGTCGCGCCCCCTTGGAGGACGCGACCTGACGGCTAGGCGGTCCTGGGCTCTTCCGCCTCGCGGTAAGTAGGACCGCCTGGCGGCACCGGTTATGGAAGTGTGTGGCCCCGGCGCTGACGTGCTGCCGCCATCCCTTGCCATAGGGTAGTGCCTTCCCCGTCGGCTTTGCCTCCCAGCATTCGCTCCCCCTGTTGTCCTGGGTGTCGGCTGCAGCCGCTCCGCCAGCCTTCCTCGCACGCCCCAGGGACCCTTCGGAGACGCTGCTCCAACCTTGTCACGTCCCTGCTTGACGTTCCCCATCACAAGATGGCCCTCTTGTTCCTGCCTTCCTAACCCGGTTTCGCCTGCTCTATACTTAAGCCCCAGGAGACACCTAACATTATTTTGTTCAAAACCGACATTTGTTTACTAGCTCTTGTCCTTTTGTGCGCATATTAGAAGGCATACCTCGTCACGCCAGTCGAATCAGTTCGTCTCTGCTCCCAGAGCGTTGTTTACGCCTTGTAAAAAGCGCGTGTTAAACTTTTTTTGGTATGGTTGCTTGAATGAGACTGTGTTTTCCCACTGGATTGTACATTTCATGAGAGCAAGAGTAGGGTCTTGCTCATTTGGGATCTACCCAAGCCCTAGTTCAAAAGCACGAAGTTTAGAACAGTATTCGCACTAGCTTCGTGACCGTGGGCACAATCTCCCCATTTATAAAGTGGTGATAAATAAAATAACTAATTTCAGTCATTTTACATAGTGTAAGAGTGCAGAGTATATATTGGAAAAATATTCAGCTTGTTTCCCTTTTTAGCCTTAAGTAGTATACATGGTAATTGTTGGGTGAAAAGTGAAGTCATTCAGTCGTGTCTGACTCTTTGTGACCCCATGGACTGTAGCCTACCAGGCTCCTCCGTCCATGGAATTTTCCAGGCAAGAGTACTGGAGTGGGTTGCCATTTCCTTCTCCATGTTGTTAGGTAGGTATCTTAAATGAATCCAGAGGCACTATAGTTGAGTGCTTTTTTGCTTCCTAGCCCTGCAGTCGAATTGATACTATCAATTAGTTGATACATCTGGTAGTATTTGGTAAACACAGTCTAATGATGTAAGTAAAGACAGTAATGCTAACTGTTGGTATCAACATCTGCGAGAATAAACATTTGACTTTCACTCTAATTAAGTGGGCTTCCCAGGTGGTGTTAGAGGTGGAAGACATAAAAAGATGATGGTTCCATTCCTGGGTCAGGAAGATCTCCTGGAGTAGGAAATGGCAACCCACTCCAGTATTCTTGCCTGGAAAATCCCATGGACAGAGGAGCCTGGCAGGCTTTAAGGTCACAGAGTCAAACATGACTGAAGCAACTGAGCACTCTAAATAACTTGAGGTGCTTGCTTTAAGTTGTGTGCCTTTCAGACATATGTTTCTGAAAAGATGAAGATCAGTGTGTACACATTATTTTTTACAGGTGTTTGTAAAGTGCTGACCAGTTACTGCTGAACATAGTTGAAACAGAAAATAGGAAGATGGCAGCAAACCCTTCAGGACAAGGTAAGTGCATCCTGGAATTTCTTTTATTACTAGAAACTTTTCCCCTTTATAGTAAAGTATTTTGATAGAAAATTTAGCATAGGGCAGTTATTGTAGCCAGAATTAAAAATGAATAGCAAAAAAAAAAAAGACTAGCAAAGTAAAATCGCATATTTGAAGCAATTCCAACATTTTGTCTATATGTAACATCCTTAATATTTATTAATCCTATATTTTCAGCTCAGTCGCTCAGTCGTCTCCAACTCCTTGTGACCCCATAGACTGCAACATGCCAGGCCTCTATGTCCATCACCAGCTCCCAGAGTTTACTCAAACTCACGTCCATCGAGTCAGTGATGCCACCCAACCATCTCATCCTCTGTCAGCCCCTTCTCCTCCTGCCCTCAATCTTTCCCAGCATCAGGGTCTTTTCCAATGAGTCAGTTCTTCGCATCAGGTGGCCAGAGTATTGGAGTTTCAGCATCAGTTCTTCCAATGAATATTCAGGACTGATTCCTTTAGGATAGACTGGTTGGATCTCCTTGCAGTCCAAGGAACTCTCAAGAGTCTTCTCCAACACCACAGTTCAAAAGCATCAATTCTTCAGCACTCAGCTTTCTCTATAGTCCAACTCTCACATCCATACGCGACTACTGGAAAAACCATAGCTTTGACTAGATGGACCTTTGTTGGCAAAGTAATGTCTCTGCTTCTTAATATGCTGTCTAGGTTGGTCATAACTTTTCTTCCAAGGAACAAACGTCTTTTCATTTCATGGCTGCAGTCACCATCTGCAGTGATTTTGAAGCCCCCCAAAATGAAGTCTGTCACTGTTTCCACTGTTTCCCCAACTATTTGCCATGAAGTGATGGGACCAGATGCCGTGATCTTAGTTTTCTGAATGTTGAGTTTTAAGCCAAATTTTCACTCTCCTGTTTCACTTTCATCAAGAGGCTCTTTATTTCTTCTCTTTCTGCCATAACGGTGGTGTCATCTGCATATCTGAGGTTATTGATACTTTTCCCAGCATCTTGATTCCAGCTTGTGCTTCTTCCAGCCCAGCGTTTCTCATGATGTGCTCTGCATATAAGTTAAATAAGCAGGGTGACAGTATACAGCCTTGACGTACTCTTTTCCTGATTTGGAACCAGTCTCTTGTTCCATGTCTAGTTCTAACTGTTGCTTCTTGATCTGCATATGGATTTCTCTGGTCAGATGATCTGGTATTCCCATCTCTGTAAGAATTTTCCAGAGTTTGTTGTGGTCCACACAGTCAAAGTCTTTGGCATAGTCAATGAAGCAGAAGTAGATGTTTTTCTGGAACTCTCTTGCTTTTTCGATGATCCAGCAGATGTTGGCAGTCTGATCCCTGGTTCCTCTGCCTTTCCTAAATCCAGCTTGAACATGTGGAACATCTAAATCTTGTATTTTAATCTCTGTTAATATGCTCCCATTGTAAACCTTCGGTCCTCCTCTGATATTTGTTCTCTTACTCTTTTACTTGAGATCAGAACCACTTTTACAGAAGTTAATATTGTCATTGGGCAATATCCATGCTTTTATTTTCATTTGCTTGAAAAGCTTTCCATACACATTTCATCTGTGTTAAGAGCTCCCTAAAGCAAATCAAGTTAGATACATCCCAAGTAAGAAGTTTTTGTTTTGTTTAAAATAAGTTCTCAAAAGTGAAGTTTAGTCTCCAGAAAATACTCAGTTCCACTTTGTAAGTGAAACTTACAAACTTAGAAACCTACTTGAAAAATTGAAACAAACTTCTGTTTTCCTCTCCATATCAAAATTAAGCGTCCATTTGACAGGTCTTATTTTTAAGTTAATCTTGGTCGTGTTTCATTTTAAACATCATATAAACATGTTTGTGTCCAGCTCACACTCACTGTCCTGTCTTTGAGAATCATCCATGTTGTGCCATGCATCAGTTATTCATTCTGTTTGATTGCAGACTAGTATTCCATCGTATGAATTTACCACAGTTTACTTATTCATTTTCCTTTTTGGAGACTTTGGGGTTCTGTCAGTTTGGGACATTGTGAATAAAGCTGCTTTGAATATTTGTAAGTCTTTTTACAGATATTTGAACAAATAGATAGGAGTGGAGCATCGGAGTGTACTTTACATTCCGTCTAGTAAAGTGTGATAATTCTGGTTGCTCCATATAGAGCACTGTTGGTCTTTTCAATTTTAGCCATTTTAGAGGGTGTAAAGTGACATCTCATTGTAGTATTAACTTGCATTTCCCTGATGACAAATGTTGAGCACTTTTTAATGTGCTCATTGGCCATTGCGAATCTTTGTGAAGTGTTTGTTCAGACTTCCTTTCACTCATTTTTTTAAAAATTGGGTTATTTTTATTACCAGTTTTTTTACGAGTCTAGATACAGGTTCTCGGTCACTGCTAAGTACATCACGTAGATCATTTTGGAGTTGGTTTCTGTTGACTGCATTTTTTTTTTTTTTGAGTATGGGTCACATTTTTCTTTTTCTTACTGTAAGTTAGTGAAAGTCACTCAGTCATGTCCGACTATTTGTGACCCTGTAGACTATACAGTCCATGGAATTCTTTAGGCCAGAATACTGGAGTGGATAGCCTTTCCCTTCTCCAAGGGATCTTCCCACACCAGGGATCGAACCCAGGTCTCCCACATTGCAGGCGGATTCTTTACCAGCTGAGCCACAAGGGAAGCCCAAATTTCTTACTATACTTGGTGATTTGTTATGAAATCCTGGGTACTATGACTAATGCATTTTAGAGACTCTGGATTCTGTTATATTTCTTCTGAAATGTGATTTTTGTTCTAGCAGATGGCTTGGCTCAACTCATACTGCAAACTCTTGTCTCCTTTATGTTGGGCTGCAGCAGCTGAAATCTCTGCTTATTTTTTTGTTTTGTCTTAAACAGTAGTCTTTATTTTTACACAAAGCACTCAAAATGGGGCAGTTCCTCAAAGGGTGACTTGGAATTAGAAAATCCATCCTGAGTGTGAAAGTGTTAGTTGCTAAGTTGTGTCCAACACTTTGTGACCCCATGGAGTGCAGCCTGCCAGGCTCCTCTGTCCATGGGATTTTCCAGGCAAGAATACTGGAGTGGGTTCCCATTTCCTTCTCCAGGGAATGTTTCCCACCCCCGGATTGAACCTGAGTCTTCTACCTTGGCAGGCAGATTCTTTACCACCGAGCCACCTGGGAAAGCCCTTTATTGAAGTGTGGTATTGTAAAAAACTAGCTGTGGTGACAGCTTTACTGGGTGTAACCAGCTAATACAGTTCTGTTCTCTCAAATACCCAAGTGTGATTTGTGCATTCTGTGGACTATTTACAGATCAACAGTTGCCTGTGGTCTTTGACCTCTTCTTTTCAACAGGTTATAGGGATTCAGATTAAAAATTTAATTTGAACCAAAATGAGGCTAAGAGAAATCCATTTTGGAGAGAAAATATGCGGCTAAAAGTCACACCATGAAGTCCAAATGAAAACAAAATGAATATTTTTATCCTTCTGTTGTAATAGCACAGATATTCAAGATTTATAACTTTTTTAAGCAGCTGGAATAAAGCACAATCATGTTTACTGTTGCCTTTGATTGATCCGTAGTCAAATCCACTCTGAAACATCCCCTGAATAGAAGCAAATTTAGATTAGTCCTTTGCCTTCTGTTGCTCTTTTGTCAGTGATTTTTTTGGTGTCGTGAGCTGCTGCTGTTAGACACCAGCAGAGGGAGTCCATATCGTGTTCTGTAGACTCTGAGACTCTCAGGGATAATAAACTATTTATTTGGATTTACTGCATTTTACTCTTGATGTTAAATTACTTCTGTACTGTTTATGTGTATTGGAACTGCTTATTATGAAGATTGAAGACCAAGTTCCATAATTATCTTACAATAATAACTGAAAGAACAGTGACTTTTACAAAAATCCTCATCTGTGTGGTGTAATGTATTAATGTCTCTACTGTAGGGGACAGGCCATCTTTTAGATCTAGCAGTCTATCCTACTACAGTAGCAATCTGAACTGCTAAATTTCACAAGCTTTTGGCAGACAGGTGCTGAAGTCTCTCATTTTCTTTAGCATTCATCATAGTGTGGAACATTTGATGGGTTCATAATAATTATTTGATTGATAAGTAACATTTCCTAGATAGCATATTTAAAAGCAGAGACATTACTTTGCCAACAAAAGTCTGTCTAGTCAAGGCTATGGTTTTTCCAGTGGTCATGTAGGGATGTGAGAGTTGGACGGTGAAGAAAGCTGAGCACCGCAGAATTGATGCTTTTGAACTGTGGTGTTGGAGAAGACTCTTGAGAGTCCCTTGGACTGCAAGGAGATCCAACCAGTCCATCCTAAAGGAGATCAGTCCTAGGTGTTCATTGGAAGGACTGATGTTGAAGCTGAAACTCCAATACTTTGGCCACCTCATGCGAAGAGTTGACTCATTGGAAAAGACCCTAATGCTGGGTAGGATTGGGGGCAGGAGGAGAAGGGAACAACAGAGGATGAGATGGTTGGATGGCATCAGTGACTCGATGGACATGGGTTTGGGTGGACTCCGGGAGTTGGTGATGGATAGGGAGGCCTGGCGTGCTGCAGTTCATGGGGTCGCAGGGAGTCAGACACGACTGAGAGACTGAACTGAACTGAAGTAACATTTTGAGAATTTAATATGTAGAGGCAGATTGTCAAACTGGAATTTGGCCAAGGTACCATTCCTATGGAAAGAGGCCCTCATGACGGGTAAATATCAGGGCCTTGTGATCATGCGTTGGCAGTTGGGAGATTGGTCTAACCTGATTTCAGCTACACAGAGAAACCTGGTGAAAAACTAAGGAACATGCAAGTTCTTTTAATTCTTTTATAGTTATCTCATAATGCTTAGAGTAATAACTGTAATTTCTGCAGTCCAGTGGTGGGAACTATTGATTTGGGGCCACTTTGGATGTTCTTAGCTGTGATTTCAGGATGCTGTGTAGGATTAGAGTAGCATAGCTCCTGGGAGGTGTCTTGGTGACCTCAGACCCAAGTACCTAAACCACCTATGGTCCAGAGGGAAAGCAAATTTACCCTTCAGGCTTGTGCTAAGGTATGCTACCTCTCACCTAAGAATTTATCCTAGTGATGCATAAAAATCACCTTAAAATTCTTGTATTTGTACCTTTTTTAAAGATGAGAGTGTGGAGGCAAAGACACAATTTGGAGTTGGTTTTTTAAAGCTAGATTTCTAAATAAATAAAGCTAGATTTCTTTTTGTCTCATTTTTCATTGCCAAGGCAAAGGCACTACAGTAGTTTTCTGATGCTGGAATTGATCTGTAGGCCCAGGTTCAAATAGGAATGAAACTGAATTGAGGCAGAATGTTATGCAAACTAGAAGGAGATTGTTTGTATAGCAGAAGAGAGCTTGTGATCCCCAGGTCCATTCAGACTGACCTGGGAGGCCAGTCATGTGAGTGTGACCTAGAAAGCTGTGCTAACCAGTTGTACCCGTTGTAATGGAAACATGTTTACTGAAAGAGAATTGTCAGAATGGGGCTGACAAGAATCTAGTGAGGGGACTTGCCTGGTAGTCCAATGGCTAAAGCTCTGGGCTCCCAATGCAGGGGACCCAGGTTCGATCCCTGGTCAGGGAACTAGATCCCACATGCCTAAACTAAGACCCAGCGCAACCAAATAAATAAATATTTTTTTAAACAGAATCTAGTGAGGTTAACAATCTAAATGACAGAGAACACTAAGTGATAATAAAAATAATAGTATTTAGTAAGCAACTACCACGTGGCAGGCAGTATGGTAGGTATTTTATTTATATTTACTATATTTCATATAACCATCCTTCAAAGTTGTCATTGTTATGCGCATCAGCCCTGCATAGTGAGATAATTTTCCCAATATTAAATAGTAACTGGTAGTACTGAGATGAGAACCCAAGTTGAATCTGTGCCCAAGTTCCCTGTTGATTGTTTCCCAGACTGTACTTTTGCTGTGGGTTAGAACATTCTAATTATAGCATCTAAGAAAAAATTGGGAGCTCTAGACTAGGGGCAGGAGAAGGCAATGGCACCCCACTCCAGTACTCTTGCCTGGAGAATCCCATGGACAGAGGAGCCTGGTGGGGCTGCAGTCCATGGGGTCGCTGGGAGTCGGACACAGCTGAGCGACTTCCCTTTCACTTTTCTCTTTCATGCATTGGAGAAGGAAATGGCAACACACTCCAGTGTTCTTGCCTGGAGAATCCCGGGGACGGGGGAGCCTGGTGGGCTGCCGTCTCTGGGGTCGCACAGAGTCAGACACGACTGAAGCGACTTAGCAGCAGCAGCAGACTAGGGGCAAAAGACCTCATCTTAATTTTTGTATCTCTTAATGCACCTGTTATTAAGCAGAAAATCCTTACTATAAACTCTAAAATAAAATATAAAATCTTACTATAAAATGTAAAAATACTAAAACTATTTACTATAAATAAACTCAGGAAAATGAGTTTATCTGTAAGAGGAAAAGAAAAATGAGTGAGGAGGAAAGGGTGATTCAAGCAGAAGAGATTTCATCATCTTATTTAGCCACTGATGAAGACAAGGAACCTCAATGGATAGAAAAAGAGGCAGTAGCTTAAAGGGGTAAGTAAGTCCTTGGGGTCTAAGAGAGAAAGAACTTGAACACAGGGAGATCACCTGAGCAGACCTCAGGGGTTATTCTTTTCCCCAATCGGTGTTTTCAGTAAATTCTAAAAGGTGGCTAAGAGTTGAATAATTTTTTTTAAGAGTTGAATAATATTTTAATCTTGCAAGTTATAGGAAGTGTTTGCCATTAACTAGCTATCTAGAAGACCAGATACTGCTACTAATTAATTCATGTTAATAATGTTGTTATATTTTTTATTCTGCCAAGACTTCGACTCAGGCAGTCTCTCCTGAATTAGTATAAGCTTGAACCACTGAATACATTTTATGTATCATTAAGGAGGCAGAATAATATTCTGCCTGCCTACCCTCCAAAAAAATGGTAACCTGCTCCAGTGTTCTTGCCTGGAGAATTCCATGGACAGAGGAGCCTGGTGGGCTACAGTCCGTGGAGTCGCAGAGTTGGACATGACTGAACACGCGTGCGCACAAACACACACACTCACTCGCTCCAAAAAACACCCACATCATAATCCCTGGAACCTGTGAGTATTGTTACCTTACATGGCAGAAGAAATTTTGCACACGTGGTTAAGGTTAAGGGCCTTGAGATGGGAATGTTATCCTAGATTATCTACGTGGGTCTATTTCAGTCACATGAGTCTTTAAAAGCAGGGAGCTTTTTCCTGGCTGTGTCAGAGAGAAATGACCACAGAAGAAGGGTCAGAGGGTGCAACACTGTTGACTTTGAAGTGGGAGAAAGGGGACCACAAGCCAGGGAACTCAGGCACATCTTGAGTTCTGATGGAACTCATCATGTCTGATGGAAAAGGCAGGGAAACCGATTCTCTCTTAGAGCCAGGAAAGGAATTGCAGCTCTTAATTTTATCCCAGTGAGATTACTGACCTGTAGAACTGAAAAATAATAGATTCTTGTTGTTTTAAGCCATTAAGTTTGTGGTCATTTTTTTTTTTTTTTTACAGCAGCAATAGAAATAATGTACCATTTAACTACATAAAGCCAGAAACCTCAGAATCATCCATGACACCTTATTCCTTATTCTTGACTTGATGTTGATTCTCTCATTGTCCCGTTGATTTAACTGCCTAAAAAGCTCTTGGGTTTCTCATCTCTGTTCGTTTCTCTGGCCATAAACAAGCTCTGTCGTCTCTAGCTTGCTCTACTGGCTCTTTTTCTCTTACCTAGTCTATTCTCAACCTTGTAGCTGCCACTATCTTTCTACCAGGGGAAGGGTTATTTTGTCCCTCCACCCCTAATTAAACTAATTAATCTAGCATGTCAGCTCAGGCATTCCTTCCTGTGGGAGACTGCTTTGACACTGCTCCCCCTCCTTCCAGTCTCAGGTTGATTCAACATTGATTCCTACAGTGATTGTTATAAATGCTTATAGAATTTTATTTCTTTATTTCAGACTGCTCATCTTAGAGTCTAATTATACATTCATCTGTGTAATTATTTGATAATCTCTATCTTCACTGGAATGTTTCAAGAACCATGAGAGCTAGAATGAAGTCAGGTTGTGACACATCACTGCAATCTTAGCATCTGCCTTGGTGCCTGTATGTATGTCATTTTTGCACAATAACTAACTGAAAACATGTTAAACTAATAGTTTATTACTAAACCAATAAACTAATTGGAGGAGTGGACTCCTCCAATATTAAACAGCTGTTGTTGTTTTTTTTTTTTTGAGGATGGGACATGCTAAGCGGCTTATAGGGTCTCAGTTACCCAATCAGGGATTGAACCTAGGCCACGGTAGTGAAAGCGTGCAGTGCTGACCAGTAGGCCACCAGGGAACCTCCCCCTAAACAGCTCTCTTAGGATGATACAGTTCGATTTACTGTAGAGTTGTGAAGAGTATATAGCTTGTAAGATAACTACTTGAAAGGATTTGAATTTTTAAAATATCTTTAAAAATAATCATTATTATGAAAGCAGTATAACAGTTGGAAAGTATATTATCCATAACCCCACTTATCAAACAGTAATTTTCATTCTTTAGTTTTAGATTTTTTTCAATAAAAAGATTTCCTATTAGTCCTTGTTAAAATGTCATAGAACTATTCACACAAAGTGAATTATAAGCTGTTAGGTTTTAAATGCAATTTGATGTAATGCTAGTTACTCCAGAATATTTTAGTGACACAGAAATGTGTGCTATTAAAATGTTTCTATAAATGAATGTGGAAATGAGAGTACATATGATTGTGAATGGAGACAGTTATAGTTCTAAAAGTGGGAACTTTTAGAGTGTGCTGCATTATTATAAAATAATTTTATTAGGAAAAAGTTTAGTTATAAAGAAATAGTAAGTACTTCCTACTGTACATGAGATAATGTTTTACTACCCTCGTGCTTCTAAGAACGTAAAAGTTACCTTTAACTTTAAGATGCATGTAAAATAACATGAAAGTAAAATGCTGAATTATGGCAAGAGATAGTTTGTGTTAAAAAACAGTTCATGTAGTGATTGTAATAGAAGTTAACTTTTATACATCTATGCCTTTGAGTTAAGTTTGTGCAAACCTTGACAGTGGGAGAATCTTGCTCTAGAAAATTATACTTAACTACTTCACGTAACACACCTTCCTGGGTGGCTCAGTGGTCAAGAATCTGCCTGCCAGTGTAGGAGACTCAGGTTCAATCCCTGGATCGGGAAGATCCCCTGGAGGAGGAAATGGCAACCTGCTCCAGTAATCCTGCCTGAAAAATCCCATGGACAGAAGAGCCTGGAGGGCTACCGTTCATAGAGTCTCAAAGAGGCAGACATAACTGAGCGACTAAGCATAATGCACTTCACATAACAAATAGACTACCTACTTTTTTGCCTTAAGTTTCAAATTGAAATAAACTATTATTGTTACTTAAGTTCTGTTGACTATATATGTCTATAATATAGTAAATGTTTTGTGCAAAAACTGACATATAAATTATTTTTGAAAGTTCAAGAAGGAAGTACAAGTTTTGGGACATCAGACAAGATCAGAAAATAAGAGCCTAATAGACCTGACCATAGCCTTTCCCTTTCAGTTACGTTCCATTTCTTTCTCAGAACTGTTTGCTTGTCAGTTGCAATTCTTTGACTTGTTCCTTGAAAGACTGTGTATTTCTGAATGAAAGCAGTTGAGAAAAGGAAATACTGTTTTGACCTGAGTATATCTAGTGCTTTTCATGCATTCCACTTCCATGAAAGCGACATTCATAAAGGCTCCTAAAACTGAGAACTAAAATCTCCACTTCAGAGATTGACTGAGCAAGGTAGAGATTGGTCCCTGCAGGATTTGGGGCCACAGAGATTTTAAGAAACAAATGCTGTTACCATCTTTGGTGATTAAAATTCTGTAGAACTAAGTCCTAAAAGTCCTCAGTCAGTATTATACTTTGCTTTTATCTGTGTATAATGCTGTTACAGTTGGTTGAACATAGGCAATAGAGAGCCAGGGAAAACTGCTTACTAGTAGTTCATTATCATGTTAGAGAATAAAATTTTGCTTTCTGGATGTATAGGTAGCCTAGGCTTACAAAATAGCTCTAATCTGTTTTCTTTCTTTCTCATCCCCTGCCCCCTCTCTTATTTTAGGTTTTCAAAACAAAAATAGAGTTGCAATCTTGGCAGAACTGGACAAAGAAAAAAGAAAGTTACTAATGCAGAACCAATCTTCAACAAATCATCCTGGAGCTAGGTATAGAAGAATAATCTGGTTTTTATATTTAGTGATATAAAAAGTATCTTGGACAGAACTAAAATTGGTTGGCAGTGATTTGTTTCTTTAACATTGGAATTTAACTTGTGACATTTTATTTCCTAGTTGGATTTGAAAAAATTAGATTTTTAAAAATTGATTAGATTTTAAATATTTTAATTCTAGTCAGAATATTTAACTTTCTCTACAGCCTACTTTCAAAAAAAAGAAAATAGTTTTGCGTTTTTTGGTTGTTGTTATTCATGAAATTATTGTTAATGTCCCACTTTTTAAGCATTATGCCAAGTAGGTAAATTGAGGTAGCATAATTATCTTCATTTTATTTCATTTCTGCCATCTTAAATCTCTTCCCTGACACCCATTATTCCATTCAGCCACCACCTTAACTTCCCCTTCTTTCTTTCAGGCAGATATCTTAAAGGAGTTGTCTGTACCTACTGATCTCTGCTCTCACTTATTGACTCTTTAGCCCACTACAGTCTGACTTCCAGGCCTCCCCACCCTAGCCCCAAAGAATGGATTGGAGCCCAGGTCACTTGCAACTTCCTTGTGGCTAAATCTGGTGAACCAAAGTCCTTTTCTTGTTCGACTGCTTAGCATTATTTGAAACCACTGATTTCTTCCTTTTTAAAAAATTGAAATGTAGTTACTGTACAATATTATGTTAGCTTCAGGTTTACTGCATAATGATTTGACATGTGCATACATTGTGATCTGATCACTCCAATAAATAACCATCTGTCCCTACACAAAGTTATTACAATATTGTTGATCATATTTCTTATGCTGCATATTACATTCCTGTGACCTCTTTATTTTCTAACGGGTTCATGCCTCTTAATCCTCTTTACCTGTTTCTCCCACCTCACACCCCTCCCCTCTGTTAACCACCTGTTTATCTGTGAGTCTGTTTTCTTTTTTTTATTATTACTGGTTAATTTTTTGTTTTAATTTTTATTGGCATATACTTGATATACAATATTGTGTTAGATTCAGGTATATAGAAGTCTGTTTTCATTTTGTTTTTTAGATTCCACATATAAGTGAGCTCATATGGTATTTGCCGTCACAAATGAAAAGCTTTTTATTTTTTTATTCCATTGTATACAGTTCCCTCCTTAAAATACTCTTCTTGGCTTCCATTCATTCACTGTTACACAGTCTTGGTGTCTGTTTTAGACATTTCTCTACTGCCTGTCTCTTGAATGTTGGTATTCCTCCAAGTTCTGTTCTAGATCCAGTTGCCCAGTCTGCTTCTTTTCACTGGACAGTTGCATCCACTTTCACAGCCTGTTATTTATGTGCCGATAACTTTTACACACTTAATGTCTCTAGCCCATTCCTCTCTCAAGTACCAGCCTGCCTCCTGGACATCTGTACTTTGACGTCCCACAGGCATTTCACCCTTGGTGTGTGCCGTACTGAACTTATCTCCCCTCTCTGCCTACTCAGTATTCTTGGCTTACTTGTTGCCGTGAGTGGTACAGATCTACTAGTAATCAAAGTCATAAATGTGAGCTTTAATTGTTTATTATTCCCTCTCACTTCCATCTCTGAGCATTTATCATTGTTTTATGTTTAATTTCCCAGCCTAGGAATCGAATTTCTTGATTTCTTTCACAAGGCTGTACATGTTCGGGTACCTGCCTTCCTTCCTAGACTCATTTTTTGACAACCCACTTCTCCCCTCTCCAGCCCGGACCTCCAGTCCTACTGAACCATAAATTTCTTCAAATGTGTCAGGTTTGAACCCTGCCTTCATATGCTCTACCATCTGCTTGAAATAGTCAGCTCTTGAGTTTTCATCATAAATGTAACTTTATGATAGACCAGAGTACCTCAAATCATTTTGAAAGCAGAAGACCATAAGTCATTGTTAAAAAGGAGATAATCTGAAGCACTTGTAAATTAATGTAAACAGTGGAAGAAGAAAAAAGACTTTTCAGGAAGATGTTGTTGTTTTTTTTAAATAATCCCTACATAGAATATCTAATGAAAAATGTGATTCAGAAGTAAAGGAGTCTATAAATAGTCAAGTAACTAAGCTTCCCATTTTAGCATAGCGCTCTCAAGACCCGCTCTCAACAAGGACTTCCGGGACCATGCTGAGCAGCAGCATATTGCAGCCCAGCAGAAGGCAGCTTTGCAGGTGAGAAAAGTGTGACTGACATTCTTGTCTCACCGGAGATTTCCCAGGGCTTGGAAACCAGCACAATTCTTATTTTGTATTTCAGTGGAGCAATATCAATAAAAATGGTCCATACATAATTGCAGTGGTTTGCTGACGTTCAATTATGCCCAGAGGATTTGAAGGACCAATACAGGAGTAATGAAAGTATCTTTTATGGTGTTCACACATGATTGATTCTTTGCCGCACCTGGCAAGAGACTGCGTGTGCACAAAAGAGTGTAGGATATTTGGATGGCCTGAAGGAGCGCGAGAAGCTGAACTGGCTGGCTAGTTTAATAGTACATATTTATTTTTCAAATTGGTCATGCTGTTATGTCCTTTGATAGTCTTACTGATTTATTGTTGCTTGGATTCTTTTTTTAATGGTCAGCATATCTGTTTTGGGTGGTGCTAGTGGTAAAGAACCCATCTGCCAGTGCAGGAGACATAAGAGACACAGGTTCAATCCCTGGGTTGGGAAGATCCTCTGGAGGAGGGCATGGCAACCCACTCCAGCATTCTTGCCTGGAGAATCCCATGGACAGGAGCCTGGTGGGCTGTAGTCTGCAGGGTCGCAAAGAATTGGACATGACTGAGCAAGACTTAACTCTTAATATGGAAATCTGCCAACCCATCATCTTAAAAAATTGACTGTAATGAACAGCTTTTAGTATTTCATTGATCTTGGATAATTTAAGATTCTCAGAGACCTTGGACAAGACATCATTACTGATGCTTTTAAGCCTTAGAATCTCAGAATTGCAAGGGACATTACATTAAAGATCATCTCCCTTTAGACCACCTATGAACAGTGACAAAGGACATCACTGATGGTTTTGTTATTTACATTCCAGCATTCTCTACAAAATGCTGGCATCTTAACCACCAGTAATCAGCTACCTTCTCCCTTCTCCTTACAACTTCTGCCCTTCTTTCTCACTCTCCTGCTTTATTGACCAAGAGCAGGGCACTCTGGGACCTTGTTGCTAGTTTTCCTCCCCACTTCCAGGAACAAAGTAATTCACGTCTTTGACTCAATTATTGACTGATGAGAACCACAAGCAAGAGTAGGGAGGATAAATTAGTACCTGGTGCAACTTGTTAGTGTGAATTCTTTATTATTGTAGATCTTCTGTGTATTTAAACAAAATTAGCAGCAGCAGAACTATCTTTTAAAACAAATTTGGTCTTAAGCACTCAGAAAGGGTAAGTAATTTTAATGCCTTGGTTGAAGAACTGTGACTCTTAATAACTAAATTGCCTTTTCTTTCTTTCTTTTTTTTTTTAACTCTTTCTTAGCATGCACATGCACACTCATCGGGATACTTCATAACTCAAGATTCTGCATTTGGGAATCTCATTCTTCCTGTTTTACCTCGTCTTGACCCAGAATGAAGAAAATATTTGTAACGGAAGTGACTTTGTAATATCAAATGCCAAAGCTACTATCATTCAGTGCTATACAAACTGTGACTTTTAGAATTTTGGTGGACTTTTTTTTATATGTTTTGTTCTTTAAAAGAAAGATATGTATAAGTGAAAGCAAAAAAAGGAAGGTGACCAGGATGATGAAAGCTCTGGAAGCTGTATAATCTGGGCACTGATGCGGCTGCTCAGGACTATAATCTGTGTGTAAGGGAGTTTGATTTTTGATTCTGAATCAGACCCCAAATTGGATATGGTCACATAACCCACCTCCCAAACTAGTTGGACTGAATATATCATGTCTACAGTAGACTTTCAAGAACAATTTAAAGTACTTTATAAACAAATTAGGGTGCTTTTTAAAAATGTGAACCAATAGGCTTAAGTTACATTCACACTTGATATTTATAGAATTGATATCAGTGTACCTTTTGCATTTATAGTCATCATATCCTAAAATATCCTTTAACTGGTAACTAGTTTCCCTATTCTCAATTTTAAAAGAAAACCCAAGATGCAAGTAAGTTACCAGCCAATTGTAAATACCTTTTATAAAGCTATGCCACTGTTAATTATGTGACTAAATGCTAGTAAAAACAATAAGAAATAGAGTTTTAAATTTTGTACATGCTCTTATTTAGTGGTACTGCATAAATGGTGTGCCTCAATAGTTTTATTGCCATTTTTGCTCTAATTAGAAACAAAGTTGAGCTCCTTTTCAGTTAAAGAGGAAAGAATTAGGTTAAGCAAGTTTCTCAACATGATACATCTTTAAACAGAATCCAGGACACTTACTTAAATATGCAGTGCCCACAACTGACCTTAGTCCTACGAAATTAGTGTCTAATTCAAAATAAAGTCTGAAAACCATGGGCTAGAGAATTCAGTGTTCTTGATATCTAAAAATCCATACATATGTAGGTCCCTGAACCTTAGAGGTCATTTAGTTAATAGTATTTTTTTTTTACTTTTAATAGGGTTGAAATTATGTTTTATACTATATCACAGATAATAGTATTTTTTATAACTGACCTCATCTTGGCCTTAAGTCCCCATCCTGTCTGGTGGTAGGATGCAATTTTAAACTGGAAGTTACAGTTTGAGTCAAGAATTAGAAAAAGTTCATGTCCCTTTTCGAACAGATTCTCCTTCCTTCCCTTAGGTATTTGTTCCAGCCACTCAGCCCCATCTCACCTAAACTGTACGAAGCAGGAGTGGACAGTTCTAGATATGGCTGTGCCATTTAGATTCTCTCTGTTGAGAACTGGGACTGGTTTTCCTCATTTGGGTGAGTTGGCAGCTGTCTCCATTGTAATGGTCACCGTTACAGCAAAGGTGCCCTTTCTCCTACTGCTGGCGAGCACGCGGGCCTTTGCCTCTCTGCCTGTCTCAGGTTCACACAGCTAGCCTTGGCCCTCCTTGGTCCTCATTTTCTTGAACTGATGTAAGTTACTCTTCAGTGCAATCCCTGAGCTCCTGGCATCATTCTAAATCTATTGATGCTAGGGAGATAACATTTTTGGATTGAATAGTTTTTATACTATTGATGCTTCTACCAAACGTGTAACTTTTATAACCTGAGTAAAGAGATCTTTTTCCCAGGGGTATCTTTTCTGGTCTCAGCTCTTGAAATAGATATCGCCTAAACATCTGAATCTTCCAGTCCTGACTAGTAAGCACTTCCTCACACCTTTCCTTACAAATTCAGTTCAGTTCCCATGTGTATTTACTAATGCCTGCTCTGTAAAGCACTGTGCTTTAAGGGGAAGAGATGAGTTAAGACCTGCTCTTAGAGAAGCCGCATTGCAGAGGAGCTCACTCGGGTACAGCAGCGAGAAAGCAGCATCCATCCAGTGCGTGGCCCGGGAGCGGCAAACCTGAGCACGCGCAGTCTAGTCACGCCTAGCCGTTACTAATGCGATCTTCCCTGGCAGGGAGAGAAGGTCTGCCCCAGGCAGAGCTCAGGACTTCCTCATCAAAGTAGGGACTGCAGCAGCTGTGAGGGCCGCAAAGGATAACGGGGAGGGCGGCAGTGGGCTCCGGTGGTGCTTCCCTCGGGTTGCAGGTGAGTGTGGCTGACGCACTTAACCTTAAGACTTAACCTGTCGCTCTGTCTCCTCTGTAAAAGGAGAACAATACACACACTGCCTAATTCACAAATTACCTAGACCACAGTTTTTCAGAGTGCAGGTCTCAATACATAACCGAATTGAGAGACCAACTAAATGGCTGAATGGGGTATGACCCCCCCTTTTTTTTTTTAATAGAAAACATCAGAGTACATGGCATGTAGAAATAGATTTTGGTTCATGAATCTTTCTTTTCTCTGTGTTTGTGAGTTTATTTACTTTGTTTATCATATGCTCCACCTGCATTTAAGGTCTTTGAGGGCAAGGGCTTTTGTTCTTGCTTCCTGCCTGTTTACTACTGTATTCTGAGGATAGTATTTGGCATATAGTAGGTGATCAATACTTACTGAAGGAATGAATGAATATGACCTGGATTGTGATGTAAAGGGTATTTTTTTTTTTTTTAATATACTATGAGTCATGGCAAAAATGTTTTGAAAGCCACTTCTAAATAATACAGATGATAGTGCTTTGTATGACTCTGGAATAAAAACTGAAATGAATTGAATGAATGAATTTCAAAGGCTGATTTTTTTCCTGAACAATTTATAAGCTGTCTCATTAAGTTGTCTCAGTTCTTTGCTTTACTTTGTCAATAAAAACTCAACCTTACTATGCATTTAAGGCCCGTTGAGGCAAAGGTTTTGGCAGATATGGTTACATTCAGAAGTGGGATATCAACAGAGGACATCAGTTCGTTAGTGCAGTTGGTCCCCCTAGTTGGAATCCTATCAGCTGGCACAAGTCCCTTTTCAGTAGCATTAAGCCCAACCAGTGTTTACTCAGTGCTTCCTCACCTCTGTGTGTGCATAGTGACTAGTATGCAATAGACACCCACAACTTCTTAAATGAGCAAATGATGAATTGTGGTGCTGGAGAAGACTCTTGAGAGTCCCTTGGACTGCAAGGAGATCAGTCCTGGGTGTTCATTGGAAGGACTGATGTTGAAGCTGAAACTCCAATACTTTGGCCACCTGACGCGAAGAGCTGACTCATTTGAAAAGACCCTGATGCTGGGAAAGATTGAGGGCAGGAGGAGAAGGGGACGACAGAGGATGAGACGGTTCACCGACTCAATGGACATGAGTTTGAGTAAACTCCGGGAGTTGGTGATGGATAGGGAGGCCTGGCGTGCTGCAGTCCACGGGGTCACAAAGAGTCGGACATGACGGAGCGACTGAACTGAACTGAAACATAAGATGTATGAACTTGCTAAGTGATCTCTTAGGCACACAGCTAGGGGGTGAGAGAGCAGAACTCCTCCCGTCTCGCCTCAGGTGCTGCCCCCACTGCCAGCCTTCTGCTCTCAGTCAACACCAGAGTGAACTGCCAGGGCTTCCTTCCTTGCGGTTCAGCCTCCGGCCATGCACCCGTGGCCCCCAACCCTGCCGCAATGATGTGTCCTTTCCTTATGATACCCTGCTGTGATCTCTGGAATTCCTTTGGTTCAATCACCAAAATACATCTATATGTGTGAGCTCTTCCTAGTTCCTGCCTTCCTCTCAAGGTCTACAGGTCTCTGGTGTCTCTCAGGCTGCAGATCAGGGGTTCGCATCCCGGCTGCAGGTTCACATAGTGTCTGGCTCACTGACCACTGCCACTTTATTTTCTTTCAAAATTCACTTCTTAAAAATGCATGCCCCTTCCTCCCCTTAAAGACTCTAACATCGCCTTTGCCAAGTATTCTGCCTGGGTGCTCCCTTACCTTCCTTAAGGTCTTGTGTCCTACTCCAGGGTTGTCTTCTCCCCTGCGTTATCCCTGCTACTGTCCTGGGGATACAGGCAAACACTTTGGTGTGAACTAATACCCTAGTCTCCCAGGGTTCCAGAGGACATCCTGGGTTCCAGAGACTGCCTTTCCCCTTCTCCAGTCGCCACTTGGGCCATCCTCCTTACCTGGAGTCAAATACCCCTCTCCTCCCCGAGTTCCACTGCTATCATCTTGATCCAAGCCAACATCATATACCTAGACTACTGTATGTATGCGTGCTAAGTCGCTTCAGTTGTGTCTGACTCTGTGACCCTATAGACTGTAGCCCGCCAGGCTCCTCTGTCCATGGGATTCTCCAGGCAAGAATATTGGAGTGGATTGCCATTCCCTTCTCCAGGGGATCTTCCCAACCCAGGGACTGAACCTGTGTCTCTTACATCTCCTGCATTGACAGGCAGGTTCTTTACCTAGCGTCACCTGGGAAGCCCCTCTAACTGGCCTTCATCTCACCTCACAGTTGAGAATTTCAACACAGCAGCCAGAGTGATATTTGGCTGACCAAAGAGTTCCTTTGGGTTTTTCCATAAGATGTTATGGAGAAACCTGAAACTTTTTGGCCAACCTGATACTTTAAAAATTTAAGTAAGGCCTCTGAAAATATGCTCAGCATCTCTAATAATTAGGGAAATGCAAATAAAAAACTTCACACAACTTCACACCCAGGATGGCTGTTGTCCAAAAAAAAACAACAGAAAACAAATGTTGGTGAGAATGTGGAGACACTGGAACGCTGGTGCACGGTTGGTGGGAATGTAAAATGGTGCAACTGTTGTGGAAAACAGTAGGATGGCTCCTCAAAAAATTAAACATAGAGTTATCATTTGATCTAGTGATTCTACTTCAGGAGATCTGAAAGCAGGGACTCAAATAGATATGTGTGCACCCATGTTCATAGTGGCATTATTCACAAGAGCCCAAGGTGGAAATAACCCAAATGGCCATCATCGGATGAATGAGCAAAGTATGGTATATACACACAACAGGATATTCAGCCTTAAAAAGGAATGAAATTCTGATACATACTACAACATAGATGAACCCTGAAGCCATATGCTAACTGAAATAAGCCAGACACAGAAGGACAAATATTGTTATGTTTCCACTTATATGGGGTGCCTAGAATAGTCAAATTCACCAGAAAGAGAAAGTAGAACGTGGTTACCCAGGGGCTGGGAGAAGGGGGAAATGAGTTATTGTTTAATGGGTACTGAGTTACACTGTTGGGTGGTGAAAATATTTTGGAAATGTATCATTGTGATGGTTACATAATGATGTGAATGTACTTAATGCCACTAAACTACAACATTTAAAAATGGTTAAGATAGTAAATTTTATGTATATTTTACCATAATTTTAATGTAAGATCATGTCTTTAATAAGTTTCCATCTCAATAAGAGTAAAGCCAAAATCTTTATAATGGATTACAAATCTACAAAATATTGTCAAATGAGTCTATTTGTTGGACAAAGAGAATTTAGCTGAAAACAGGCAATCAAAGTTAAAATTTTCTCCCCCTTGGATCTTAATATACCCTCTTTCCCCCTTTCCATTAGTAAGCTTTTTTACTGAGAGGCTGTTGATCTCCTGAAAACAGCCAGTGACCAAAATGACAACTGGAAATTTGAGCCAAAAGTATATGTGCTTTCACCTCGTGCTAGAACTAACAGGTTTGATTGATAATGAATGTTGGTCCCTGGTCCAGAGTGATATTCTTTACTGCTTTGGTTAGACAAACTAGCCTGGTCCATCCAACAGAAAATGGTGTGACCTGAGACGCTCAGCGGTTCCACTCTGCCAGAAGGTGGTGATACTTTCTCAGACCCTGCTGTCTGCCTTAATGTCAACCAAAAGTAACTTTGAAGAGACTGGGATGTCCCCCAGCTCCTCACTGCTGATCCCTCTGCTTGGCACAGTCTTCTTCCTTTTACCCATGCCTTTATCCATGTAGCTCGCTCTCTCAGTGGTCTCAAGTCTTTACTTAATGTTTTCAATAATGCCTTCTTGGACCACTGTATTCAAAACTTCATCTATCTCAAAACAACCTTGCTTACTTTTTCTCTGTGGTGCTTGGCACCCTCTAACATAGAATGTAATTAACTTTTTAATTATCTGCCTTCTCCCACTAGAATATAAGGGCTTTAAGTGCAGATACTTTTGTGTGTGTGTGTATGTGTTTTACTGATATATGCCCCCAGTGCTTAGGATGTGTGCATGCTCAGTCACTTCTGCTGCTGCTGCTAAGTCGCTTCAGTCGTGTCTGACTCTGTGCGACCCCATAGACAGCAGCCACCAGGCTCTCCCGTCCCTGGGATTCTCCAGGCAAGAACACTGGAGTGGGTGGCCATTTCTTTCTCCAATGCATGAAAGTGAAAAGTGAAAGTGAAGTTGCTCAGTCATGTCTGACTCTTCGCCACCCCATGGACTGCAGCCCACCAGGCTCCTCCGTCTATGGGATTTTCCAGGCAAGAGCTCAGTCGCTTCAGTTGTGTCCTATTCTTTGTATCTAACCCTATGGACTGTAACCCGCCAGGCTCCTCTGTCCATGGGATTCTTCAGGCAAGAATACTGGAGTGGGTTGCTGTGCTCTCCTCCAAGGGATTGTCTCGATCCAGGGATCCAAACCACGTCTCCTGCATCACAGGCAGATTCTTTACCACTGAGCCATCAGGGAAGCTGTGCTTAGGATAGTGCCTGGCAAATTATAACAAGTGTTCAAACATTTTAATGAATAAATGAAATGTCTAATCATCCAAAGGGAAAACTGGCATCTTGGTCCTAAGCATGGACCCTCTCCCCAAGCAAATGTACAGACATACACACTACGCCTATAATCTTAGGGGGCTTCTAGACTCCTTAAAACCCAGCCATGGGTGCCGGCTAAAACCCTTTGGTCAAAAGGAACATAGCTGTACCTCTTTGGATGATTCTTCAGTGCAATCTTTTGGAAACCATCGCCATGCCACAGATGTTACAACTACTGGGAGTCTCCCAGGAGATTTCAGAGCCTTGCAATATTGTAGCAAACACAGTGAAGCTGGCAGCCATAATTCTGTTAAGAAAACAGGAGTGTGTGCCAGCCCCTCATTATTCATTACTGAGCTATTAATTCAAGTTCTCTTAGGAAAACATCCAACAGTGAAAAGACAGGCTCTGAGCAGCCACAAGCTGAAGCACAGCCCCTCGCCTGGTCTCCCAGGTTAGCCAAGTCATGAGGCAAATGCTGAGCTGCTCCTTTTGAACACACCTGGCTCCCTGGGGATGGGAGTGGCCCTGAAGGGTGACAGTGACCAGCTAGTAGGTCCAGTTCGATGTTGCTAACTCCCGAGACTGCGAATCCAAGAGGATTGGCTGCTCCTTAGAGGAGGAGTTCACAGGTCCAGCATGCTGGATGAGAACTGAAGATCAAGACTTTGGCAAAAGAAAGGGTAAAGGAGTGGGTGGAAGGAGAGGGTATCCCAGGCAGAGGTGAAGGAGGCGCTGGCCCAATGCAGAGAGGGAATGGGGTAACGACACGAGCCGGCATCCACATGGACTTGTCAGGTTTGTCTTGGGGAACACAGTGGACACAGGGACCATTTCCTTAGGAAGAAGTACTGGTGGGCCAGGGGGTTGAGGAGTCTTTCTCAGCTGGGCTTCCACTAGAGCAGGAAGTGCTAAGGCCTCCACTATCTGGAAAGAATGAACATCTTTCCCCTGATCTAGAAAGGCACTAGCTCTCCTCGGGGGAACTGAGCAAACAGGCAGTTGAGTCGAGTTTTGCATTCTGCGGTTCGGATGAAGAGCCCCAGTTGAGAAAGGTTTCAATAACATAGATCTGCTTATGCTCAGGCCATGGGAGTGGATGAAATCACCCTGACCAAGTGTATAAAACTGAGTCAGTATGAATGAGAGTCAATGGATGAGGTGCCTGAAAAAGAATCTAGAGATGCAGCGAAAAAACTGGGAGACAGGGAGGCCTTAAGTCATGGAAGCCAAGGAGAATGACAGCCACTTGAGAAAGGAGAGGCTGGCCAAGCTGCTTCCCACAGGGTGGTTATTGTGTTATGCTGGAGAGGATTCTTGGGGTGTATATGGGTGAACATTTTTAACTTCAGTACTTATGTATTTTTATCTCAATGTACTACAAGTAATGCAGCATTAAATGTAGCAATATAAATAACCAGGCATGTGTGCGCGTGCTAAGTTGCTTCAGTCATGTCCAACTCTTTATGACCCGATGCACTGTAGCCCACCAGGCTCCTCTGTTCATGGGATTCTCCAGGCAAGAATACTAGAGTGGACTGCCATGCCCTCCTCCAGGGGATCTTCCCAACCCAGGGATCGAACCCACATCTCTTACATCTCCTGCATTGGCAGGCAGGTTCTATCACTAGTGCCATCTGGGAAGCCCATAAACAACCATAGCTAATGGTTATTACTTTTTGACAGTTACTAGGTACTGGTCATTGTACTAAGTGCTTTATATACGTTAAAATCCTTACTTAATCCTCACCACAACCCTACAAGGTAGATATTATTATTATATCCACTTTAAAGATGAAGAAATTGAGGCACAGAGAGATCAAATACCTTGCCCATGATCACAGAACTAGTAAGAGGCCGAGTTGGAATATTAACCTGAGAGGTTTGACTCCAGGAACTCTGATTTTTAAAGAAGTATTTATTTCTAGCTTTAAAATAAATTCAAGTTTTAAAAAAAATGGATCATTTAAAAAAAAAGTAAAGAACAGAACAAGTGGACTCAGCTATCACAAAATTGTGGAGGAGGGACATGAATGACTGACACTTGGGCAACAGTGCCCTGTCTGGGTTGCTATACTAAGGGAAAAATGCATGACAGCGGACTGTACACAGTCTGCACATATTCTGAGACTACAGACAAAAGGAGCCATCCAGATCATGCTGTCTCCTGCCTAGGGGGAGACTCAATTGTATCCTTTCAATTCGGGGCCATTATCCTAGGGACTGACAACAGCAAACCACAAATACAGTATTAACTATTAACTGTCGAAAATGTTATTTGCTATTGGTGGGCGTTACATTCTTTAATAATGTCCTGAAAGATCCACGGGGTTCTTTAAATGTGACCAAACTCTTACACATTATTACCATACTTAAGTGTATTAGAAATGTGCTAAATTACTTCCTTGATTGCATTTGGAACATTTCAACAGCTGAGTACATTGTAAATACTCCGGCAGGAATTTTTATTTCTCATCCTTCTTTCTTTGGGATCCCATGAGAAATACAAGAAGCTTGTTTATTGCTGAAATAGATCTTGTTTAATGTCTTTTGTGTCTGTCCCTGGTGTGTTCCCAGCAAAAATGGTAGTGAAAATGGTCCTAAGCAGAGCAGGAAATAAAATGGAAACCGAGAAGAAACAGAAAAGGAAATGTACTGGGGAAGGTAGACAGGCTGCATACCTGCTGGGCCTCCAGGTTCTAATCTGGGAGAGAGGGAGAAACAGGAGATGGAACAGACTGAAACAAGCCAAAAGCTACCGGTCGTGAGAGAGGCCCTCAGGCATTGAGAAATAACGTCTTGACACCCAAGGGAGAGTGGGCAGCACCAGGCCATGGACACCTCTACGTGTGTCTACCCTACACTTGCATCCTTGCTGGTCCTTGTCTGCAGGTTCTCTATTCTTTCAAGATTTTGGTAGCATGTAGTTTCCAGAGCAACACCATGAGGAGTATTTGTCCTCAAGGCCTAGAAAGCCATGTGCTACCCCAGGCCCTTGAGGCCCCAGCTCGGTGTGGCCATCTTCACAGTACTTTCAGTGTGGTGGATCACATCTCATCCTTAGAGACATGCTGTACCTACCTCCATGTCATACCTACGACTACGGGAATCATGAGTTCCCCAGATCTTCTTTCTGCATTAAAGGGAGAGACAAAAATGTGTCCCATCTGGTGGAAATTTCACTTGTTTTTGCCCCTACTGCTGCAACTCAGCATTCTTGCCTGAAAATTTCCCTCGAGTATTATCTCGAGGATCTTTCTTATCAGCATCGTTACTCTTGTCTTAGGTCCTTCCTTTCAGCTTGAAAATTCTGTGATTCTCTACGATTGGTGAGGAGGGTTGGGGAAGCTCTTATTAAAAGAATTTTTTGTGTTTGTTTTAAAGTCTGCCTTAGAGAAAATTTCAAATATCTACAAAAAACCAGAAGAGTATGATGAATTCTCCTGTACCCAATGATCTGCTTTCATAATGACCTGCTCTGAGGCCAGTTTATGTACTATTTACACTTCCACCTTCTGTACCCCTCTGGATTATTTTGAAGCAGATTCTTAAATATTTTAGCATAAATCTCAAAAATAACTTTAAAAAATCTAGGGCAGGAGTTTTTCAATGTGGGTTTGTATGTGTAATGTTGCATGCAAATATGGATCTTCTTCAGAAGATGACTTATAGCACTCATCAAATTTTTTAACTGGTTCAGGAGTCTTTTTAAAAATTATAGGCAAAACAATGAGCAGAGATGAAATTTGCCTTAGGGGCAATAATTGTGAAGGAAACTTCTCATCTTTTCACTATTACATTATACTTATCCTTAAGGATTTTTCAGAAACTTGTTTCTTAGGAATGATTTTAACTCTTGTATACATAGACAGCAGTAAATTTCAACTTCAAAAGGCTTTAGGATTAAATGCACTCCTTTAAAATCATAAATGCCACCTGATGCAAAAGGCTGACTCACTGGAACAGACCCTTATGCTGGCAAAGACTGAGGGCAGGAGAAGAGGACAAGAGAGGATGAGATGGTTGGATGGCATCACCGACTCAATGGACATGAGTTTGAGCAAACTCGGCGAGATAGTGAAGGACAGGGAAGCCGGGGCATGCTGCAATCCATGGGGCCGCAGAGTCGGACACAACTTAGTGACTGAACAACAACAAAGTCATAAATACTAATTTAAAGAGCAGAAAGACATTAGAGACATATATACAGTGGTCAATACACATTCACTGAAGTTTATTGCTCTCTCTATATACAACAGTTAAGATCATTCCTAAGAAACAAGTTTCTGAAAAATACTTAAGTATCTGAGAGTTTCCAAAATGGGCTCTCAGCCCGCCTAGTGAAGAAACCCAAGTCACAGAACCAGAGGGAGAGTCAGTCAGGACTAGTTCACCCAGAGTAGTAGCCAGGAGACATAGAATACAGGTATAGAACTGCTCAAAATATCCTAACGTTTTGCAAAATTCAAAGGAAAACATATTTCTAGAAACGTGATATGAAAATAAAAAAATCCAGAAACCATACATACTGCTGATTAAGTTAAAATGACTCAGTTATTTTAATAAAAGACATAAAATATACATTAACATTTTATTTTCAAAAATCTGGGTTAAACAGTCAAGCTGCATGTACATAAACCAAACCAAACAATACACCAACAGCTTAAAAAAAAACCCAGAACCTTGCAAATCGTTAGGACTCCACTAGACTATCAACAAGAGGGCTGAGCTAAATGAACAAGAAACCCTGACACTCTATGACAGAAATCAAGGTTATGCACGCTTTCCCACTCAGGAGATCGCATGTGCACAAACACAGGAGTATGTGTGCAGGCCTCACTGGAAGGAGAAAGAAAAAGTTGAAAATGGTACAATAAAATAATTCAAGGTACTGACCATTTCCTCTGTCATTCAGAATGATGTTCCCAGCGTTAAGAAATCACTGACCATTTCCTCTGTCATTCAGAATGATGTTCCCAGCGTTAAGAAATCACGGCTAGCCTCTCTACATTAAAAAAAGATCCAGGACAACGGAAACATCAGACACAGTTTTGCTGCCATCTTTTGGAACACACAACTACAGAGAAAGCGTTAAAATTTTAAAGACAAGCATCATGTTTCTTGTCCAAGTAGTTAAAGTGAACAGACTTTTGTCAGTTACAGCCAAGCAAGAGGAGACCCTGGGAAAGGCCACACTTGGAATTGATCCATAAGAGACTCCTTCCATCTGGAGAGGTTTTGCTGTGTTTCAGAAGAAAGACTAAACAAACGCAAAGCAACCCACTCATTTTTCTGTCGCTAAATTTAAAGCAAATGTGCTAAGGTTGTTGAGAATGTAAATTCCAGTTTCAATTGTCATGACCCCTTGGGGGCACAGACAAAACCTTCATACCACCAGGAAGGAGCTGAGCAAGGTCAACGATACTCGGTGTTACTGTGTGTTTCCACGTCTGTCCAGTGTAAGCAAATGAAAACCCAAACGAAGCAACCCAGGTTTCTACCACTGACCCCTGTAGACCCTGGAAGTACCTTAGTGAGCTTTTCTGTTTTTGTTTTTACTGCTTTTATCCTCTTACTATCTGAATTTAAACACGATTCTGTAAAACTTCAAGTACAGCTGAGGAAAGCCCCTCAACTGCCTCTAGCCAGTTTCCTGCTGTTGAAACTTAACTTTTCTGGCATTTGTACTCTAAAACAAGTTTCGTTTCTCCTGGTCTCTTGTCATAACACACATTTATCTTCTGTAATTTTCTACTTTTGCACCTGTTGTTAGTTCTGAGTTTGGGAATACTGGAGAAGCACACAAGACGGCCTCCACAAGCTCTGGTCTGGGCTCTCAGACCCCAAGACAAACGTGGGAACCCCCTCCCTGTTCGCACATGGAAGCAAGGGACTATCAAGACAGTGTTTTAAATGGGAGTGAGGAAAACAGAGCAATTATACTTGTAAAAAGATGTCTAAATTTTCTATTTATACTATGAAACTTAATAAGTGAAAGTCGCTCAGTCATGTCCAACTCTGCAACCCCATGGACTAATCGAGTCCATGGAATTCTCCAGGCCAGAATACTGGAGTGGGTAGCCTTTCCCTTCTCCAGGGGATCTTCCCAACCCAAGGATTGAACCCGGGTCTTCTGGATTGCAGGCAGATTCTTTACCAGCTGAGCCACAAGGGAAGCCCAAGAATACTGGAGTGAGTAGCCTATCCCTTTCGCCAAAGGATATTCCTGACCCAGGAATCGAACCGGGGTCTCCTGCATTGCAGGCGGATTCTTTACTAACTGAGCTATTTGGGATCAAGTATTACTTCAGTAATTAAAAAATGAAGAAACATGATGCTGTGAGGTGGCAACTGTTTTTCATTTTCTTGAATTAGTTCAGCCCATTTAGTAAGTGAGGACTTCGGGCATTTGGGATATGTGGCTTCTGGCCATATTCTTTATTTAAAAGCCTACATATTTTTTTTCCAGTGGGTAATCATCTGATACTGCAGAGTCCCTTGAAATTATATTAAGTAAAAAAAAATTTTTTTTAACCAAGCTTTGTAGGTTGCAGTATATCTTTATAAGAATAGTAGATGGTTTATTTCTTGAATGACATAACTAAGAATATGTCCCATATCTTTACACATAAAATGTGTACAACACATAAAATGTGATCAGATACCAAAAGTCACAACTTTTCCCCTCAGAATTCCCTATCGTTTCCTGGCACTTGGTGCAACAGAGAAGTCTGGAGTCAGAATGTTCTTTTGTTTTCTGATAGGTAACTTATTCCTGTCTGACTGAGTGAAAGCCTGCAGGATTTTTCCTTCTCTCTCCTTGGTAGGTTAAAATTTTGCCAGGAGGTGATTAGGAACAAGTTTCTTTCACTTTTGGCCTGGAATGCAGTGAGACCTTTCAATCTAAACATACAAATTTTCATTTTGTTCAGGGAAGATTTTTATAGTATAATGATTTTTTTGGTCAATCTGGTCTTTCCATGAGGAAAGCAAATGTCAGCAATATCAGCTAATGTTCTGTCTTTCGAATCCATTATCTTTCCCATATTTTCATCTGTTTCTTTTGAAAGAACGTTAGGAGGAAAATACTAAGTTTGTCCTTCATGTTTAGTTTTTTTTTTTAAAGCATCAGTACTGTCTTCTGTTCTCAGTGTGGATTTTAATGTCACTGTGTTTTTAGCTTCTTTGAAATCCACCTTTCTTGTCTTTTTCATTTTATTCCACCGTCTTCTTCGCTTAATCCACCCCCATCTTAAGGTAACATTACTGCCACATAGAAGCAATTCTTCAGTTCCTTCAAATATGACGTAGAGAATTCTAAAATTTTGTTTCCTGCAGTAGATCACTTTCATTTTCAAGTGTTCTGGAAGCTATTCCTTTTCCTTGGTTTAGTCACATTTTTTTTAATGCCCCATTTTTTCCTCTATACTCATCCTTAAATGCGGCCCTTATCCCTCAAACTCCGTATTTGCCTTTGGTTATGCTATCTGTCCACTTCAGTGTTCATCCAATACCTTCTTTTGGATGTACAGGTTGAGGGTAAACAGATGTGCATATTTCCAAGCCCAATTTCTACTTTCACACTTTTCTACTGAAGTGGCATCCTCTTCCTTTTTATTGCTTGGTGTTCTGGATCTCTGATCCTACACCGTAAGTGAAAAATCACAACATTTGCATATTCTGCTACTTGCTTATCTACTGTTTTTGTGTTTTTCTCAAAATGCATGATGCCAGTAATAGACCCTCTCTGCTTTCTGCTCATGTGTTAGCCCTAGGACTTGGAGTTGGACTGAATGAAGAGGAGGTGGGTGGGGAGACAGCAGAGGAGGTGGGATAGAGAACCTTTCCACTCTAAGTGTGGCATCTGGTTAAGAGAAAGGATAAGCCAGTTACTTCTCTGGCGCCAGGGCTTTGAGTAAGGAGACAGACACGGTTAAAAAGAACAAGTATTAAATAGTTTTCAGATTTTCTATTTCACAGAACCTCTGTTTCATGAGTCAAAACAAAAGAAAGCAGTGAGCTACAACCTGAAACGTTTTTTCTCAGTCCGCCTCCAAATGCCTTGTAAATTGTAAGATTTCTCCTAGATTCTAGAATTGAGAGGCAGCCTTCTTCTGGGTCTTTATGAGTGTTTTTCTGGGAAGGCTGGAACTCACCAGAGGCTTCTGCTAGCCAGATGTTCTGCCAGACGCAGTCCCATTAATGAATTTTAAAAAATCCAAATCTTCCCAGCTATGGTATACAGGGAAGATTCTGTATTACTTTTTGAGTCTTCACTCGACTACTTATTGTCTTGCTGACCTTGGATGGGCTCTTTAGTATCTCTGGGTTTCCATTTCTTAGTGGTAAAATAGGGGAATTTCACTAGGCTATCTCAGCGTTAACAACCAAAACAACCAGAGCCTTCTGTTATTTTAAGTCTCAAAACAGAAAAACATGTGCTCATAAAGGAAAGAATAGAAAACAAATGACTAAATAAGCATACTTTGCTATGAGCATGCTTTAGCCTAAAGATTATAAAAATTCTCTGATGTCAAAATTAAAAAGCAAAAGTAAAAACCCTGAGCATATAATTGTGACATAGGTTAGGAGGTCTTTTACATTTTAGCAGTAATACCCATGTGAAAACAGGTACAGTTTGTAAACAACTTGACTTTTATTAGACTAAACTGGCATGATCATTTCCCTTTAAGGTGGACAACAGATAGTATAAGTAACTCATTGGATAAACACAGAAAGTTCTCAGTAGGCAGAAAATGTCATGCTCATTCATAGAAAACAATCAGGCTTTCCAGGAATTATTGAATTATATAAAAATATTAAATTAGTAAGAAAGCACACACAAGGTATGACACAATACGGTTTGAGAAAGAAAATATTTCCCAAACAAGCAGAAACTGTTTAATTTTTCAAAAGCTCTGTGATAGGGAGTTCACTGGTGGTTCAGTGGTTAAGACTCAGGCTTCCATTCCAGGGGGCATAGGTTGATCCCTGGTTGGAAAACTAACATTCCACATACTGGACAGTGTGGCCAAAAAATTAACATGTATTAAAAAAAAAAAAAAAGCTCTGTGATAAATTGACCTCTGGGCCTGAAGAAGGTAGTTTAGGTTTGGGGTTTTTGTTTGTTTGGCTACCCATGTGAGATTTTAGTTCCTGACCAGGGATCGGGGTTGGAGCCCATGTCTCCTGCCCTGGGAGCATGGAGTCTTAACCTCTGGACCATCAACGCCTTGAGCACCACATTTGTAGTGAGAAGATGTGGGCTCAAACTTAAGTTCTCCAATTTATTAGCTCTGTGAGACTTAGGGAGATTTACTTAACTTCTCTGAGCCTCGGTTTCTCAGTTAATGGGAATAATTAGACCTAGCTTGCAGAGCTGTTGTGCGAATTAAATGAGACCACAAGGCAGCCATGAGAAGCACTTACCATAGTCAAATGTGAATCTTTCAGAAACTTATTGGAGTAAATCAGTAACAGTAACTATGGCTAAATGTAAATTAATCAAATCTGTTATACTGACCATAGGAGCCCATTCTCATCTCAATGTCAGGGAGGGATCTACCTAATTGGTTTTAACATAATGGAAGCAATATGCATCTACATATAATCCAGTGATCTTTTTCTGGTCTTAATAACTATTTCCTGAAATTATTAACTTCCAAATGAGCCACATTAGATAAACAATAAAGTATTTTAATTGAGCATAAAAATCTGATTCTGATCAACAATTAAAACATAAGGAACTTCTCTGGATTTCTTGGGCTGTAATGAACTAGAAGTGCTCAAAACCGTCATCATCATAATTGGTGAACTTGGCCAGGACAGGAGACCTCCCCCAGAGGAGTTTTAGGAAACCCCCTGATGTCAGGATACATGGGTACGGAACAGAGGAATTTCCAGATAAACCAGTTCTTCATCTCCCCAGAGCCTCTTCTCTTAGAAAGGGAGTTCGGCTTTAGATCATCATCAGTCTCCCCCTCATGTTTTTGCTCAGATAATAATTTATATGGGAAAATACAACAAAGATTCTTACCAAAGATTCTTACCTAAGAACTCTGTCTAAACAAGTTTGTTTTCTCTTAAAATAGAGCATTAAAAGCATTAAAAGTAAAAGCATTTAAAGATATACATGAGTTTGAAACTTTTAATGTATTCTTCGGCTCAGGGCTGTTGGTTAACAGTTACTCAGTATGTATGGGCCTTAACTTACACCAAATTGGAGCTCCTTAGAGGAAATGAGGTAACTCTTCTTTGAGGTCTTCATTGTTTGTATTCCTGGATGGCTAAAGGTAACTGGTTACTAGCTCAAAAATGGTGAGCAATCCAGATTTCAATAAAAGCAACAAAGGGATGTATTATCTGATAAGCATAATATTTAAATATTTTGTTTAAGTGGTAACAATGCATGTTAATTACCAGTGTTAATTAGGTGTTAGCCTAATCTAAGAAAAATAATCAACATTCTGCTGCCTGCAGAGATAACAAAATATTAATTTTAAGGAGTTGTGAAACTTGAAGAAAAGTATTATTCCTAAAGAAAGCATTCCAATATACTGAGAAGCACTCACTGAGGAGATTCAGTGTATGATCTTGAGGAATTAGGAATTCTGCCTCCGGGTTTTGCCACTTCCTAACTAGATAGCCTTAAGGAACTGTAGAGATGTTAACACTGCTCACTTTGGAGATGATCAATTCCAACCATCTCACTGCACAGCTGAGGAAACGGACACCAGCACTGACCACCCGAGCAGAGGTGCTGCCAATATGGCCATCTTTCCTGTATAGCCAGAGGCTTCCGCTTCTACAGGAGGACTCTTTTGTCTAGATTTTCTCTGCGGCTGTCTATGAACATGCTGATAGAAGTAGGCATAGTGCTTGATGTTTTAATAAAGGTGAATTGAGATAAAAATCAAAGTAACAAGAGTTTCACATTTCTACAAATACCACGTATCAGTCAGGGCAGGTTAATCCAGCACATAACCCAAGGAGAGCTGGGAAATGCCCCATCACTGAGGAGACCAATCCTTTCACAACTTTGGTTAGGTTTTCCCATAACAATCCCCTTTGCAAACACAGTAAACAATGGAAGGCTTTCTCATAAAGCCTCTCAGGGCTTCTCTGAAATTCTCTAATCGTTTTTGCTTATATCTGAGGTATCTGGGCTTCGAGGTGCAGGAGGTAGAATTTGATGTGTTGGGTATAAATGTGACCAGATTATAAGGTTTGGTTTCCTATTCAAGTTTAACAGTTTAAAGGAGACTTTCCATCATGGAAGGAATAAGTGGTATAAAGCAGATTAGCTGAATATCATTATTGCTTTTACCAAAGACTGTAACTAAAATAGGGAAGACTTATTGCATAATTAGTGTGTCCAGTGCTGTGCTAAAACCTTTACATTTCAATGAATCACACTCTTCAAGCTGATGCCCTAAGTGTCTCTGGCAGAATAAAATTCCCAGGGGAGACCAGGGAGTTTCTGGGGAGGAGGTGCCAAGCAAGCAGAGCTCCCTTTAGAGCAGATGCAGAAAGTACTGCAGGCAAGGGCTCGCCCACAGGACTCGCTGGGTCCTCCCGTAGTACCTACAGCCCCACCATTCCTGACAGGAGCCATGGCAACTTCTGCCGCTGTGAACATGTAAATTCCCCTTATTCAATTCCACTTACGGAAAAAAAAAACAAAACAAAAACATGTAAGTGGAGAAAGTACTCATAACCTCCCCCTTTCTTCTCTCGGGATTCTCCCTTCTGCTGGCTTATTAGGCCAAGAGGAGAAAATCCCCGAGAACCCAGTGGGTATGATTTAGAGCTGGCTGAAAAGACAGAACAATGGCCTGAACTTCGAAGGCTAGTGAGCTAGCTATGCAGCCCCCTTAGATCGTCTGACCATGGACACAGCCATGTAGCAGGACAGGTATTTGCCGGGTTAGCAGGTTTCTTAGGTGTTCCTACATATAAACTTAAAGTGTGTGTGTGCACACACACACACACACCTCTACACACAAATATACAGGGCATGGTGCAGAGTAGCACCTGATAAATGTGCTTTCTTTCTCACTCCCATTCCCCAAGGAGGCATGTGACGAAGGGCAGTTAGGACGCTGAGATAATGATTCTTTCCTTCCATCAGGTTATCACTGGAGATTCTACCTCTTGACTCTAATTATAATCATCCCCTTCAGAACTCTGTGGGTTGAAAGTTCATCACATGGGTGATAAGCGACAAAGCTGAGGCAGAGATTGTTATTCAGCTGATGAAAAGCCACTATCGACCGAAAGATTACAGCCTCTGGATCAGTTATTACTACTTTTGGAAACGTTAAAATATGAAAAGATCCCAGCGACACCTCATGGCAATTTTTTCTTGGATCTATTTAAAATAGAAATGGAAGTCTTATTAATCAGGCTGCAGGCTCTGCCCAACAGTTTCATATAGGTTATATTTCTGTTTAAGAGCAGTACTGACAAGAAAAATGACCACTTGCTTTCTTCAAGTGAAATTTCCTTTGGGTGTTCAGCAAGTGAGGGAAACTGTACCTCAGGTTCTGTCTCTTTTTAATCAAAACCCTAAAATCCCTATAGGAAACCACAACAGAACAGTAGTTAATAGCTTATAATACTGCTTATTAAATATTGCCTGTTATTTACATACAGATGGAGACATACCAAAGTTAATCTATATTCAGCAAAGATCAACTAGTAAACAAAGTAAGTGTTGCAGGAACTAAAAAGGGAATAACATGAAACCTTAAGGCAGCATTGGTTAAGTCTTCTCCAGTAAAGGAAGTATTACGTATTTCAAGGGCCAGTGAATGATTTTTTAAAAACAATTAATACTAAAACAAAATTTTGAAAAAGAAATATGACTAATTTTAGGACTCCTGCAAAATGAATGTATACTGGAATTTTAATTGTGGGTTAGAAAGCACAAACAGGAACGAAATGGTGTAAGGTTGTGGCCGTCCTTCCTCAGATGCAAAATAAAGATTCCCTAGAAGTTATTCTTATTAATTAGTACTCTTTGGGCTCCTTTTTCACTTATAATTGAGAGTAGTTATTATAACATTCCGTTAATGTGTGAATAACATACGGTCAGATTAAATCTCACCTGAGTGAAATGTGTTCACACTGTGTTAATATCCTATCACCATGGTCTGATTTTTACCACTATGTCCTTGATGCTGGGTTTGCTTACCTGGTAGGCTGACACATCGTGTCCCAAGCATTGGTGCCAACCTCAAATGATGACATCTTTTGCGGCTGAAAGAGTCGTACTTTGACAAATATATTTCAAAACTCTTTAATATAAACACATTTGGGGATTTGTTTTCTTTGCAGCTTATTTTGTTGGATTTTTTTCCTAGTTAAGCCTGAAAATTACTTTCAGTTGTTTTACAGATCCAGTGCTATATGCTGACACAACAACTGCACAACACAAAGAACAGATTAAAAAAAAAAAGCTCTAAACAGCGTTCAAACGAAAACAGCTTTCACAGCACGCTGAGAAAGAAAATGTAGGCACTTCTGCTTCAGGAGGTTTTTCACGTTTTGATCACAGATCGCTTTTCCAAGACACTTTCTCTCACTGCAGGAGGTTCCCTCGAACCACCTAGTTCACTGGAAATCTTGTTCTCACAAGCACTGTTTGGTGTATTAATCTTTTTTCATAAAACTGTCTCCATTGATGCAGAGATCAAGTTCCTTCCAGGGCTAAGAGCAGCCCTGCTTTCCTATCAGCATGACTGAGTGGAGCTCCATGACCTTCCACCAAGCAAGGCTGCATGCTCTGCAAGATCAAGTTATCCACCAACAAAACATAAAGAGGAGTGCCAAGCACAAGTTTTCTCCTGGAAGTAGTTAACCTGTCTGCCTCTCTCTTCCTAGATCCTCACTGTAATTCATTAAAGTGTTTAGAGTCTTCAAAACATTCTAAAGCTACTAGGCTACTGGGATTTTTTTTTCTTTTTAATGACTACTGAAACAGTTTTTGTTTTCTTTTTTTGAGAAAATCTGTGCTAAAAAGGCACTAGATAAAATGAACTTCCTTGCTCTTGTGTATGTAGTCATTTATACATTGTATTAGATTCTATAATTTAACAGAGGTGACACACATCTGGATAAAACATTCTAAATCTTCACTTGTCTACTTTCAGTTAAAAAAACAAATCCGAAGTCAAAGAAACAGGAGGTCCCACACCCCGACCATGAGGTCGTGGTCATCCCCGCCACCTCGGAGCTCTGGCCTTGGCTGTGGGGGGAACGCCCGCCGACCAGGATGAGCAGGGTAGTGGCCGGGATGCAGGGGACACTCACTGGCAGCAGCTGTGGGAGCTGAGCCTCCTGGACACCTGAGTGAAAGAGACGAAGGTGAAGTTCTCACAGTTTTCCAGCTTGACCTTCTTGGCTAAGTTCGGGACAACTCCCCGAAGAGACCGTAGGCCCATCCTCTGCTCCTCGTACCACACCCTGCCCATGTCTGCAGCCTCCTTCCTGGCTGTAAGGTAGAAAGGGGACTTGGCCTCCATTTGGGTGGGCGGCCGGTGGACGTACATGTACTTGTAGAGGAGGCAGTAAGGACACTGTTTGTGTCCCCTGGAATGCTCGTGGTAGATCTTGCCGTGGCACACTCGGGTGGAAGCACTCCGGCTCTCCCGCTTGACGCTGTCTGTCCGGGCGAAGTAGGACTGGTTCTGTGGGTCTTTGAGCAGCTCGATGTCCCCGTACATCAGATCGGCATGCTCCTGCAGCGTCCTCATGTTCAGGTACTGGCTGTTGTACTTGACCACGGTGGACAGGAGCGTGATAGGGCTGTCATCCCCCAGACACCCCGCCTGCCACATCTCCTCCTCGTCCGAGAGGGAGAAGTAGACAATATTGCGAGAACGGGCCCCTGACATCCCTGCCTTACTCAGCACCCACAGCTTCTCCTTGAGTTTCTTGGTGGACGAGCTGAAGGTGCTGCTGGTGATGGAGAAGCCCACCCCTGCATTCTTCAGGATGCGGTCCAGGCCTCGGCGGATGGCGTGGAGCGACGTGGCCAGGAAGTCTGAGCCGTCACTCTTCTTTACGGTGACGTAAAAGTTCTCGAGCAACTCGTTCAACTTCACTGCAGGGATCTCAAATGAGACAAACACTGAGGTTACACGTTTTGCGGACACCCAGGTAGCCAGACCCCTCCTTCCTTCTGATCCTCCCTGGGGGCTGTGCTGGGGACAGCCCTCTAGAGGGCTGCCTTCTTAGCATGAAACAATGGAAAAAACTGAGCCTCACGCTGGGAGCTCTAGGTTCCACACTAGGCTCTTTAGACCTCAGAGTTTCAAGCAACAAGACAGGACATAATAATTATACCTTCTCAAAGAATTATTGTAATGCTTAAATAAAGGAGTGGACATGAAAGGGTTTGTAAACAGTAATGAACACATATACATACAACATAAATATATACACACATATATTTTATTACTGGCCTTTGTAACTGACTGTCTGTCTCTGGAAAGCCCTTTCTTCTCTTTCCTTCCCTCCCCTTCAATAAAATTCAACCATCCTCTCTGAAGCATGCCTGAATTAAACTGATCAAACTCTGAATCATTTCAACATTAATTTCCTTGATCTCTGCACTGTTTGGCACAGCTGGTATGAAACATTCTATAGAGAAAGGCGACTGACACGTCCAATTTGTACAGCAAGATTTTGTCTTGATTTTTTACCTGCATTTATTTGAATAAGTCTGGAAATATCTCTGATTTAACGCTCCACAGAGTTTCAATATCAGTATTTACTCAAAATATATGAAAAACTTAATGATTATACTTGACAGTTAAAGAGTGCTCCTTAGGTATGGTGGGAGGAGCAGGAAGGTTGGCTGGAAAGAAAGCTTTACTTTCAAGAGGGAGTCATAAAGATAAAACCAGACCCTGCTCATTGTCAATTTATGTTGAATACACATTCTAGGACAAAAGATAGTCTCAATACAAAATGTTTTAAAAGTAGAAACTATACAGGTAACTTCCATTCTTCTAAGAGCCCTTGGGTCAAAGAGAAAATAAAAACAGAATTATACATTAAAAATGAACCAAACTGAAAACATTAGATATCAAAATGTATGAGATGTCATCAAATACATTCCAAAAACATCACAGCCTTAAATGACTTTGTTAGAAACTTTATTGAAAACAAGCAAACATTATTCAACACAAAAGGCTAGAAAAAGTAGATCAAATTCAAACATAGTAGAGTGAATCAATAAAAATAAAACGAAAATGAATGAGCTGGAAAAGACACAAACTGGGACGGATAAAAAATGAACTATTACAAACTCCCAGCAAATATGATACAAAGAAAGAGAAAGAAGAGAAAAGGAAATATACATACGGACAATTTCAGGGATGAGAAAGACTATAGCTACCGAAACAAAGAATATTATAAACTTTATTCATATTAATTTGAAAATATAAATAACCTGAACAATTCCCTAGCAAAATATAAGTTACCAAAGTTGGTTCACCAAGAAGTAAAAGATCTGAGTGAAATGATTGCCAAAGATGTATGTCACTCATAAAGAGATGACATTACAGTCAATTCAGCTTTTCTTGTGTATTTAAACAATTTTGGAGCACAGAAAAAAGCGCTCTTCATTTTTTTTTCTAATCCAACTCTGACAGATATTATACCAAAAAACAAAGTATATGAGTATAAACGTACTAAGTCAAACACTGGTGATTTCCATTTTGCACGGCACGACCCAGATAATCACGATGGTGTGATCATTCACCTAGAGCCAGACATCCTGGAATGTGAAGTCAAGTGGGCCTTAGGAAGCATCACTACGAACAAAGCTAGTGGAGGTGATGGAATTCCAGTTGAGCTATTTCAAATTCTGAAAGATGATGCTGTGAAAGTGCTGCACTCGATATGCCAGCAAATTTGGAAAACTCAGCAGTGGACACAGGACTGGAAAAGGTCCATTTTCGTTCCAATCCCAAAGAAAGGCAATGCCAAAGACTGCTCAAACTACCGCACAATTGCACTCATCTCACAGGCTAGTAAAGTAATGCTCAAAATTCTCCAAGCCAGGCTTCAGCAATACGTGAACCGTGAACTTCCAGATGTTCAAGCTGGTTTTAGAAAAGGCAGAGGAACCAGAGATCAAATTGCCAATATCTGCTGGATCATCGAAAAAGCAAGAGAGTTCCAGAAGAACATCTATTTCTGCTTTATTGACTATGCCAAAGCCTTTGACTGTATGGATCACAATAAACTGTGGAAAATTCTGAAAGAGATGGGAATACCAGACCATCTGACCTGCCTCTTGAGAAATCTGTATGCAGGTCAGGAAGCAACAGTTAGAACTGGACATGGAACAACAGACTGGTTCCAAATAGGAAAAGGAGTATGTCAAGGCTGTATACTGTCACGTTGCTTATTTAACTTATATATGCAGAGTACATCATGAGAAACGCTGGGCTGGAAGAAACACAAGCTGGAATCAAGATTGCCGGGAGAAATATCGATACCCTCAGATATGCAGATGACACCACCCTTATGGCAGAAAGTGAAGAAGAACTAAAGAGCCTCTTGATGAAGGTGAAAGAGGAGAGTGAAAAAGTTGGCTTAAAGCTCAACGTTCAGAAAACTAAGATCATGGCATCTGGTCCCATCACTTCATGGGAAATAGATGGGGAAACAGTGGAAACAGTGTCAGACTTTATTTTTTGGGGCTCCAAAATCACTGCTGGTGGTGACTGCAGCCATGAAATTAAAAGATGCTTACTCCTTGGAAGGAAGGTTATGACCAACCTAGATAGCATATTTAAAAGCAGAGACATTACTTTGCCAACAAAAGTCCGTCTAGTCAAGGCTATGGTTTTTCCAGTGGTCATGTATGGATGTGAGAGTTGGACGGTGAAGAAAGCTGAGCGCCACAGAATTGATGCTTTTGAACTGTGGTGTTGGAGAAGACTCTTGAGAGTCCCTTGGATTGCAAGGAGATCCAATCAATCCATCCTAAAGGAGATCAATCCTGGGTGTTCATTGGAAGGACTGATGTTGAAGCTGAAACTCCAATACTTTGGCCACCTCACGCGAAGAGTTGACTCATTGGAAAAGACCCTAATGCTGGGTTGGATTGGGGGCAGGAGGAGAAGGGGACGACAGAGGATGAGATGGTTGGATGGCATCACTGACTCGATGGACATGGGTTTGAGGAGACTCCGGGAGTTGGTGATGGACAGGGAGGCCTGGCGTGCTGCAATTCATGGGGTCTCAAAGAGTCGGACACTACTGAGCGACTGAACTGAACTGAACTGAACTGATACGTGTTAGAACCATGCAAACAAGGACACAGCTCTGATATGCACAAGTAGCAGTTAACATGATACCAACAAAATAAGAGTTGCTTATGTTATCACATCAAATCAGGACTGCAGGAAAGCAATGGACATTGAGACCAGCAGGGATTATGGCAGAGTGTAAGGATGATTCAAACATAATAAATAAGGTAATTAACTTATTCCATGTATGAAGGAAAAGTAATATGAGCTTGATAATTACTGAAAAATTATTTGAAAGAATGTGCTATCCCATTTCAAATTTTTAAAAATTCAAACTAGGAACTTCCCCGGTGGCACAGTATATAAAAGAATCTGCCTGCCAATGCCGGGGACCTGGGTTCAACCGCTGGTTCAGGAAGATTCCACGTGTCTGGGAGCAACTAAATTGGTATGCCACCACTACTGATCCAGTGCTCTAGAACCGAGAGTCGCAACTACTGGAGCCCACACACCTAGAGCCTGTGCGCTCTGTAACAAGAGAAGCCACCGCAATGAGAAGGCTGAATACGCCGACGAGCAGCCCCTGCTCACTGCAACTAGAGAAAGTCTGTGTGTGGCAATGCAGACCTAGTGTGACCAAAAAATAAATTAAATTAAAAGAAAAAAATTCAAACTAAACTCAGATTGGAAGAAAAACTATCCTCTTAGTATGATGAAGACTACTTTACAGATATGAACTATAAACACCATATCCAAATGAAAACATTAAAGCCTTTTTTTTTATGATGTGAGGAATAGGATGAGAATGATGAATATTACTGCTATTACATAACACTGCTCTAAAGATTCTGACCGGGTAAGAGACGAAAAAGAAATTACACACACACATACATGTATGTCATATATGCATACAGGAAAGGAAAAAGACAAAATATAACTGTTTTCTGGTAATCTAAATGTTGGTCTAGGAAACTCCAAGAGATTCAGTCAAAAAGCCATTAGAAAGAAGAGAGTAGCTCTGCACATAAAATATAAAAAGCAGTAGCTTTCTTTCATACCAGTAACAGTTACTATAACTTCCCAATTACCATGACACCCAAACTCAGCTGGTTTCAGATTTTTATGTTGTCATTTGAAACTTACTACTTGCAGGGGTTAACCTCTCTTTGTATTAGCTGGGATTCATGTGGTTACAAGACAGAGAGAGACCAGACCTGAACAAGCCTAGGCAAAAAGGGCTATCAGAATTGGTGGATTTCAAGGCCCTCAGGATTCCATCTCACCTTCTGCTTCTCTGTACAAAGCAGCTTTCTTTATGTAGCCACCTAGCACTCCGCAAGATTTGTATCTTACAGCTTCAAATATTAGGAAAAGGCCAACCCTTATTTTCAGCAGAACAAAAAATATGAAGGGAAGATTTCTATTGGCCCACTCTTGATCCAAACAACTGACAAAAAGGTGAGCCACTGTACTAACATGATGGCTCCTGTGGTAACCATGGGGATTGTAGGAGAGCAACGGTTTCTCAAATAAAAGGTTTTGAGCAGAAAATAATATTACCTTAGTGTCTAAAAATAAAACAAGTAACTTCTGATAGCTTCCTGTTGCCCTTAGGATAAATTCCCAATCTTTCCCTTTTACGCAAGTCTTCACAATCTGCTTCCATACAATAGTAGACCGCTTGCAAAGACAGATACCACGACCTCTCCCCATCCTGTTCCTCTCAGTTCAGTTCAGATCAGTTGATCAGTTGTGTCTGACTCTTCGCGACCCCAGAGACGGCAGCACGCCAGGCTTCCCTGTCCATCACCAACTCCTGGAGCTTGCTCAAACTCATGTCCATAGAGTCAGTGATGCCATCCAACCATCTCATCCTCTGTTGTCCCCTTCTCCTCCCGCCTTCAATCTTTCCCAGCATCAGGGTCTTTTCCCATGAATCAGCTCTTCGCATCAGGTAGCCAAAGTAGTAAAGCTTCAGCTTCAGCATCAGTTCTTACAATGAATATTCAGGGTTGATTTCCTTTAGGACTGACTGGTTTGATTTCCTTGCAGTCCAAGGGACTCTCAAGAGTCTTCTTCAACACTGTAGCTCAAAAGCATCAATTCTTCAGTGCTCAGCTTTCTTTATAGCCCAACCCTACATCCATACATGACTACTGGAAAAAACACAGCTTTGACTAGATGGGCTTTTGTCAGCAAGGTGTGTCTCTGCTTTTCAATACGTTGTTTAGGTTGGTCATAACTTTTCTTCCAAGGAAAAAGCAGCTTATAATTTCAATGGCTGCAGTCACCGTCTGCAGTGATTTTAGACCCCCCAAAAATAAAGTCTGTCACTGTTTCCATTTTTTCCCCAACTATTTGCCATGAAGTGATGGGACCAGATGCCATGATCTTTGTTTTTCGAATGTTGGGTTTTAAGCCAGCTTTTTCACCCTCCTCTTTCACTTTCATCAAGAGGCTCTTTAGTTCTTCTTCGTTTTTTGCCATAAGGGTGGTGTCATCTGCATATCTGAGGTTATTGATATTTCTCCCGGCAATCTTGATTCCAGCTTGTGCTTCATCTAGCCCGGCATTTCTCATGATGTACTCTGCATGTAAGTTAAATAAGTAAGGTGTCAACATACAGCCTCGTCGTACTCCTTTCCCAATTTTGAACCAGTCCGTTGTTCCATGTCTGGTTCTAACTGTTGCTTCTTGACCTGCACACAGGTTTCTCAGGAGGCAGGTCAGGTGGTCTGGTATTCCCATCTCTTGAAGAATTTTCCACAGTTTTTTGTGATCTACACAGTCAAAGGCTTTGGCATAGTCAATAAAGCAGAAGTAGATTTTTTTCTGGAACTCTCTCGCTTTTTTGATGATCCAACGGATGTTGGCAATTTGATCTCTGGCTCCTCTGCCTTGTCTAAATTCAGCTTGAACATCTGGAAGTTCTTGGTTCATGTACCACCGAAGTTCACGGCTTGGAGAATTTTGAGCACTACTTTGCTAGCGTGTGAAATGAGTGAAACTGTGAGGTAGAGTGGACATTTTTTGGCGTTGCCTTTCTTTGGGATTGGAATGAAAACGGACCTTTTCCAGTCCTGTGGCCACTGCTGAGTTTTCCAAATTTGCTGGCATATTGAATGCAGCACTTTAACAGCATCATCTTTCAGGATTTGAAATAACTCAGCTAAGATTCCATCACCTCCACTAGCTTTGTTCATAGTGATGCTTCCTAAGGCCCACTTGACTTCACACTCCAGGATGTCTGGCTCTAGGTGAGTGATCACACCGTCATGGTTATCTGGGTCATTAATATCTTTTTTGTACAGTTCTCCTGACATGCTGCAGTCCATGAGGTCGCAAAGAGTTGGACACGAATAAGCAACTGAACTGAACTGACTGTATTTGTGCCAAATCTTCTGCTTCTGTTAGAGCCATACCATTTCTGTCCCTTATTTGTGCCCATCTTTGCATGAAATGTTCCCTTGGTATCTCTAATTTTCTTGAAGAGATTTCTTGTCTTTCCCATTCTATTATTTTCCTCTATTTCCTTGCACTGATCACTGAGGATCTCCTTGCTATTCTGGTCCTCCTTTCTTTTCTCTCGTTGCTATTCTTTGGAACTCTGCATTCAGATGGATACATTTTTCCTTTTCTTCTTTGCCTTTTGCTTCTCTTCTTTTCTCAGCTATTTGTAAGGCCTTCTCAGACAACCATTTTGCCATTTTGCATTTCCTTTTCATGGGGATGATAACTGCCTCCTGTACAATGTTATAAACCTCTGTCCATAGTTCTTCCGGGACTCTTTCAGATCTAATCCCTTGAATCTATTTGTCACTTCTACTGTACAAGCGTAAGGGATTTGATTTAGGTCATACATGAATGGTCTAGTGGTTTTCCCAACTTTCTTCAATTTAAGTCTGAATTTTGCAATAAGGAGTTCTTGATCTGATCCAGTCAGCTCCTGATCTTGTTTTTGCTGTAGAGCTTGTTTTGCTATAGAGCTTCTTCATCTTCAGCTGCAAAGAATATAATCAATCTGCCTTTGGTATTGACCATATGGTGATGTCCATGTGTAGAGTCTTCTCTTGTGTTGTTGGAAGAGGGTGTTTGCTATGACCAGTGGGTTCTCTTGGCCAAACTTTGTTAGCCTTTGCCCTACTTCATTTTGTATTCCAAGGCTAAACTTGCCTGTTACTCCAGGTATCTCTTGACTTCCTACTTTTGCATTCCAATCCCCTATGATGAAAAGGACATCTGTTTTTTGTGTGATAGTTTTCTTTATACTCTGCTTTCCAGCCTCACTGAACTTTGTGCCAGACATATAAACCACAAGGCTCTTTCATGCTTCCAAGTTTTTGCATATGCCAGTTTCTCTACCTAGAAAGCTTTTTTTTTTTTTTCCTAATCTTTTCTATTTGGAAAACCTCTACTCCTTATTTCAGATCTAGCTCAAATTCTGCTCTTTATATAGAAGACTACTCCAGCTTTCCTAAGCAAGTTACTCTCTCAACTGGGATCCCAAAAATCTTTTTAGAACAAATAATTGTATTTATCTCTTTATTTTTGGTTGTGCAGGGGCTTCATTCCTGCTCTGGCTTTTCTCTAGTTAAGAGAAAGAGGGGGCTTCTCATTGCAGTGTTTCTCTTGTCATGGAGTACTGGCTCTAGGCTGTGCTGGCTTTACTAACTGCAGACACGTGGGCTCATTAGTTGCGGTTCCCAGGCTCCGGAGCACAGTCTCAGTAGTTGTGGCACAAGGGCTTGGTTGCTCCGCAGCATGTGGGATCTTCCAGGATCAGGGATTCAACCCAGGTCTCCTGCTTTGGCAGGCAGATGCTTTACCACTGAGCCATGAGGGAAGCCCCCCACAACTCTTAATTTAAATTTTATTACAGGCACAGGCTTTTATCTATTTATAGGTCTGTCTCTTAAAGCTTCCTGAAGGCAAGAATTATATCTCATAGACGACTGGTTCTTTATGTTGAAGATCCCCACTAGCAGGTCTGAAATGTATCATTAATACCTCGTGTGCTGACAAACATGGGTTAAAGCAAGGAGTTAACCACAGTCAGGAGAACCAAGCCGACTTTGGGTGCAGATCATTTTTCTTGATTTATAGCACAAGTTTCAAAGAAAAATTACAGCAAAAACAATTCCTGGAGAAATGTCAAGTCACAAAATTTATATTCTTTACACACAAGAAACTGTTCATTCTGGCCCATGTTGGCTGCCTCCTTCGTTTCCTCAGATTTAGTTTTGGTTGATGGTCATTCCTCCAGGTCTTTAATTTGTTATAAAGACATGGCCAAAAACTATTTCCCTCCATGAGCCACTCTGAATAGATTTACTACATTAAATTCACTATGGATCGCAAACCTGGCTTCCTTGATGTGAAAATGACCAAAGAGAAGTTAAGGGCTTGGTCACGGGGCAGACGACTCCAGGTAGGAAAGAACAGTATAAGAAGACTGACTTGCTGATAAATCCCAAACTTTTGTAACTATGTAGTAATCCTTGGCAATTGAAAGAATTATAAGACATGTAAAACCAAGAGTTACTTTTGAGGAATGCCTCAAACTTCCTTTTGTGATAATCTTGACCAGGGGGTGAAGAAAGGGGAGAAAATGCTCGTGAACTATACATACTCTAATAAGAAAACAAAACAAATCTTCAAGTAACCATTGCTGACAACAAAAATGATTTCACTTTTGTAGTTACCAAATTTCCATTTATTGAGAAAGACAGATACAAACTTCAAGAGGCTCTATTTTCTCAGTAAGGCTAAGGAATATATAAATCAATGAGACAGCAACTTTGAGAAAGACATGTTAGTGAGGATTAGATGACACGTATGAAGAAGAAACACTCTGTGGAACACCTGTAGTAGACCAGGGTAATGAGAGAGTGAGACTGGCAGGGCACATTCTGCTTATCGAGATGACATTGTGAAGTCTGATTTCTTGCTTTCCTCCTTAAAGAAAAAAAAGAAACTAAATTTGAGGTCTGAAGTGAAGTGTTAGCTGCTCAGTCATATCTGACTCTTTGTGACCTTACGGACTGTAAGCCCGTCAGGCTCCTCTGTCCATGGTATTTCCCAGGCAAGAATACTGGAATGGGTAGCCATTTCCTTCTCCAGGGGATCTTCCCGATCCAGGGATCAAACCCAGGTCTCCCACATTGCAGGTGGGTTCTATACCGTCTGTGCCACCAGGGAAGCCCGCTGCCAGACCATGATCAACAGCTGTAACTATCTTGTCTGCTGCCAGCTATATCTATCTTCAGAGACACAACTAGACTAAAAATACCTTGCACTGGGACCAAAAAAGTGAGATTAAAAACTGTAGACCTTGATGCCACAATCCCTTCTTTTAACTAAATACTGCTAATTCTCTAAGAGTCTGGCCTTTCTTGAGAATTTATCATTAAAAATATTTAAGCGGCCCATGTGAGAAAGAGGACTGAAACATATTTTCTTCTTCATCCACATTCCTCTAGACAACACAGGAGAAACTACTTAGAAGTGATGATAAGGCACACCCAACTGGACAGGTGAGACATTTTCACCACCTGGGATGTATATGTTACCTAAGCTGTGGAGGTTGTGGGGAAATGGGGCTCTTTCCATGGATTCCTGCAAGAAGTGTAAAGTTTCCCAGTAACAGATAACTGTCTTCATAGTGACTTCACAAAGTCTGGAAGACAAGGTCCTCTGGCCTAGAAAAGGTTAAGGTTAAGGGCTGAAGAAATGGTGATGAGGGTCTACGAGAATAGATGAATTTTTAAATTTTTATGAATGAAGGTGAATTGTTACACTTAAATTGATTTGCTAGGTTATTACAGTACAGAGAAGGCAATGGCACCCCACTCCAGTACTCTTGCCTGGAGAATTCCATGGACGGAAAAGCCTGATAGGCTGCAGTCCATGGGGTCGCTAAGAGTCAGACACGACTGAGTGACTTCCCTTTCACTTTTCACTTTCATGCATTGGAGAAGGAAATGGCAACCCATTTCAGTGTTCTTGCCTGGAGAATCCCAGGGACGGGGGAGCCTGGTGGGTTTCTGTCTATGGGGTCGCACCGAGTCGGACATGACTGAAGTGACTTAGCTGCAATATTACAGTAAGATACACATAAAATTTACCATCTTAATAATTTACAAGTGTACCATCCAGTGACATTAAAAGTACATTCGCAATGTTGTGCAACTATCATCACTACTTATTTCCAGAATTTTTTAAAAAAGAAACTATTCATTAAACAGTAACTCCACATTCCCTCCTACCGCCAGCCCCTGGTAAGCTCTATTATACTTTTTGTCTCTATAAACTTGACTATTCTACCTACCTCGCATAAACGGAACAAGACATATTTGTTCCTTTGTGTCTGACATTTAACAAAGTATAACACGTTCAAGGTTCATCCATGCTGTAAGCATACGTCAGTAGTTCATTTCTTTTTGTTGACAAATAATACTCCATTGTATAGATATGCCACATTTTGCTTATCCATTTATCTGCTGATGGACATTTGGGTTGTCTGGATTATATTTTGGCTGTTGTGAATAATGCTACAACCAACACTTGGGTACAGGTTTTTGCACAGATATATGTTTTAAATCTTCTTGAGTTTATGCCCATGAATGGAATTTCTGGGTGATACAGTAACTCTATGTTTAACTTTTAGGGAACTGCCAGACTTTCCAAAGCAGCTGCATCATTTTACATTCCCACCAGTACTATGTAAAAGCATACGAAGGTTCCAATTTCAACACTTGTTACCATCTTTTTCTTTTTTATTCTAGTCTTCCTACTGAATGTGAAGTAGAATCTCATGTGGTTTAGACTTGCATTTCCCTGAGGTCTAATGAAGTTGAGCATCTTTTCGTGTGCTTATCTTCATCATAATAACTGCTTAATGTCCTTGTCTGCTAATTCTAAAATCTGTATCAGTTCTGGGTTGGTTTTGATTGATTCATTCTTTAAGTGATATATTTTCTTGCTTCTTGGCACGTCTACAAATTTTTGCTAACTTGCCAGACATTCTGAATTTCCTTTCTTGGGGTCTGGATATTCTTATAATCCTATAAATGTTGTTCAGGTTTGCTCTAGGACATAGTTAAATTATTTAGAAACTGTTGGATCCTTTTGGGTCTTGCTTTAAATTAAGATGTAATTTCCATATAACACTGTTATCAGTTTTAGGTATATAACATAATGTTTTGAAATTTATATATATTGCAAAATGATCACCACATTTAATCTAGTCAACAGCCATCACCACATATAGTTTAATTTTTGCCCTTGTAATGAGAACTTTTAAGGTTTACTCTCTTAGCAACTTTCAAATACACAATACAGTATTATTCACTATAGTCAACAAGCTGTAACATTACATCCCCAGGCATTTTGAGCACCTTCACCCATTTCACCCCTCATTCCCAAGGTCTAGCAACCACCCATCTGTTCTCTGTGCTCTGAGGTTTTGCTTTTAGATTCCACATAAAAGTGAGATCATGTGGTATCTGTCTTTCTCTGAGTTATTTCACTTAGAATATAATGCCTTCGAGGTTCAAATGCTGCTGCTGCTGCTAAGTCGCTTCAGTCGTGTCCGACTCTTGTGTGACCCCAAAAACGGCAGCCCACCAGGCTCCGCCGTCCCTGGGATTCTCCAGGCAAGAACACTGGAGTGGGTTGCCATTTCCTTTTCCAGTGCATGAAAGTGAAAGTGAAGTCACTCAGTCGAGTCTGACTCTTAGCAACCCCATGGACTGTAGCCCATCAGGCTCCTCTGTCCATGGGATTTTCCAGGCAGGAGTACTGGAGTGGGTTGCCATTGCCTTCGAGGTTCAGATATGTTGTTGCAAATGGCAAGATTTTCTTCCCTGTTATGGCTGAGTAATATTCCACTGGGTATATACACCATATATTCCTCATCCATCTATGGACACTTAGGCTGCTTCTATGTCTTGGCTATTGTAAACAACATTGCAATGAACAGAGAGGTGTATATATACTTTTGAGTTAATGTTTTCACTTCCATTAGATAAAGGATAGATAAAGGAGAGCAAATCTCCTCCAAATTGATTGGAAGTGAAAGATTTAACTCATCTTTCTCCTGGGTATGGGTTACATGTTCCCACTTCTTCCTATGAATAGCAACTTCTGATCAGATGTTAGAAATTATGGATTTTACATTATTAAATTCTGGGTTTGTTCCATCTTTTCAATGAATGTTGTAATTTCTTTCTAGTTGTTCTCGTGTCCCCATCCTCCCTGAGTTCTGATTTCTGTCTCCCCTCAACTCAGCAAGATTGCCAGGCTCAGTCTGGGTTCCCCTCTCTTCCCTGCAGTTTAGAAATTGTCTCCAGGCAGAAAACCTGAGAGGTGGTGGCACTCATCTTAGGGATCAAGTCTGTGTTGTCTGTTCTGTCGGAAGACTTCTTTGAAACATTTTGCTCAGCTTTTCGGTTGTTACAGGAGGGTAATTCTGGACCCTTCTATTCCCTTATGATCACAAGTGGAAATGACCTGCTGGATCATTTTGATTAGTGCGTTGTTGCTTGTTTATTTTTATAATTCTTTTCATTCTTTCAGCAAACGTTATACACATACTTAGCCTATAATCTACTACCTGAAGTTCCTGCTGCCTAAACCTGTTCTTTTCTGTTTCCAATCATTCTCATTCATGGTGGTTTAGTTCCTTAAGTGGCTCGTGATTTTTTTTTATGAGCACATATTTAGTTGATCTTTATTAATCTGTGAAAAATTTGCACCTACATGTTGGATGTTTCCCTTCAAAGATTATCAGCATATGACTGCAAGGAGCCAGGGTATGCTATTGACTTAGAACTTCTTTAGACCCTTTCAGGGTCCTCTCAATAAAGGGTTCTTCAGTTTGGCTCCTTGTCGCTTCCCTTCCTCAGTGGATGCTATTAACATAAACCCTGAGGGGAAAGCCTGATTTTCATGTGTGTTTACTGCTCACACCGCTTCAGTTTCAGCCCTTGGAAGACTCCGTTTGTTTCTGCAAAGGACCCTCACAGTATCTAGGGCACCATGCTGCCAGAAGTAGAAACTTGCATTTCCTATTTCATCTCTTGTTGGTACCCTAAACACATCACCCAAACCTAGAGGTATCACTTGCCTTTGGGCTTCAACTTTGACTTCTATTTGCAACACCTCTGAATTTAGACTCCCAGCTTTAATATTTCCACCATGTTTTAAACTCATGTTTCCAAATGCTTATTTGACAAATCCATCTGGTAGATGTATCTATTATTTAGTTAGACTCAACATATCCAAATCAAAGTACATATTTCTCTTCTTTTTTTTTTGTCTTAAAAAACGTTAATTTGATATAATTTTAGACTTACAAGACTAGTAGAGAGAATCCCCAACTAGTCTTCATTGAGCTTCTCCTAATGTTAATATCTTACAGAACAGTTACTGAAACCAGGAAATTAACATTGTTGCAATGCTATTAGCTAAACTTCAAACTTTAATCATCTTTCCCCATTTTTCCAGTAAAATTTTCTTCCTGTACCAATATAATCCTACATTTCATTTAGCTGTCATGTCTGACACGCTCAGTCGTGTTTGACTCTTTGCGACCCCATAGACTGCAGCATGCCTTAGTTTCCTCCAAACTGTGACCATTTCTCTATCTTAATATATTCTGTGACCTTGATACATTCCTTGATACATTTGGAGAGTACAAGTCAAGCATTTTGTATAATTTTCCTCAATTTGGATTTGTCTGCTCTTTTATCATGAATACACTGAGGTTATGAGTTTTTAAGAAAAAAATCCCATACATGTGATGTGTTGTCTTAAGTACCTGGGAAATATTGATCTTGATCACTATTAAAGTGGCATCTGCCAGGGTTCTCCTCTGAATAGTTACTATTTCTCTCTAGTACATATTTAAGAGGGTCTTACGTTGATGTAACACAAAAATCCTGTTTATCCTTAAACTTTCTCCACTAATTTTGCCATTGCCAGTGGATCTTGCCTGTAGCAATTATCACTGTGGTGTTATATGGTGATTTTATACCTCTCTTGTTCTACATTTTTAAAAAATTAATTAATTTATTTTAATTGGAGGCTAATTACTTTACAATATTGTGGTGGTTTTTGCCATACACTGACACGAATCAGCCACAGGTTTACATGTGTCTCCCATACCGAACCCCCCTCTCACCTCCCTCCCCATCCCATCCCTCTGGGTTGTCCCAGCTTTGAGTGCCCTGTTTCATGCATCGAACTTGGACTGGTCATCTATTTCACATATGGTAATATACATGTTTCATTGCTATTCTCTCAAATCATCCCACCCTTGCCTTCTCTCACAAAGTCCAAAAGTCTGTTCTCTATATCTGTGTCTCTTTTGCTGTCTTCCAAAAGTCTGTTCTCTATATCTGTGTCTCTTTTGCTGTCTTCCAAAAGTCTGTTCTCTATATCTGTGTCTCTTTTGCTGTCTTGCGTATAGGGTCGTCGTTACCATCTTTCTAAATTCCATACATATGTGTTAATATACTGAACTGGTGTTTTTCTTTCTGACTTCTGTCTCTACATGTCCTAGAATTTTTCCTTCTATTAACAAATGTCAAACATTTCAAGTTAGAAGAGATTTTAAGAGCTTGTTTTACAACTGTGAAAATTAAGAATCTATCAAATACATTTTTGCTCATCACTTCCAGTTAGTTGCTTTAAAATGTTACATTTCTTACATTCCTTCCTGCTCAAAAAAAATTCAGTGTTTCCCTTTCACCTGACCCTTAAGACATTTGCAGATCCCACAGTCAGTATTCTCCCTATTATGACAGTCCCTTCCCTGCTGCTCCTGCAATCATCTTTCAAATAAAATCTCTCCTTATAAAGAAACACAGAAAAAAAACTTTAGTGGCCAATATTCACAAGATTTTGGATTGGCATTTAAGGGCTATCAGAATCTAGCTTTATAGTTCATTGTTCCCATACGCGAAGCCTCTGCTGCAAGCAGGTCAATATGTCCCTGTGAATTTTACTCTTTCTTACATGATTCAGCTAGAAGACTCATGTCTTTATCCAATTCTCTTGAAACTCTACCTCTCTCTCAAAATACAAAATTAAGTTTAAGTATCAATTCCTTTGTCAGTCTCAACAAAGTGAAATTAATTTACCAATCTGGATTTTTTGGTATTTAAATTCTGCTCTGTACTGTGGATATTTTTCTATTTTAGGGTCTTTTCAAAGTTTCCCCAGACAGAAAGCACCTATTGCATGTTCCCCACAATGCTTAGCACCTTGCCTGACACAGGCAAGCTCAGTAAAGCTGGCTGTAAGAAGAAGAAGTAAAGTCAAGAGTTTCTTACCTTGGTGATGTCTGTGTGATCTTTGAGCCCATTGGTCATGCACCAATATCGCCACACATTCAGAGCATACCGCGTGGCTTTGGTCGTATTTGGGCTTACTGCACTGGTACATAGATCATTCAAGTCATCATTAATATTAAATACAGGAAATTTGTTGAGCTTAGTAGAATAGGCTAGAAAGAAAAACAATAAAAGGCATTAAAATAATTTGCCATCCCCATCTTCGGAGAATTAAATCTTTGGATCATGTTAAATGACAAAGAACTTCTAAGAGACAACCCTTTAAGAAAAGAAAATTTCTATCAAGTATATCTATATTAGAATATAGTATGGAACAATATTTCTAGCTTTAAATCATGCAGTATCCTTGGATTTAATCCCCCAAATTTTGCCATATATACTAACTGATGCACTAATGCAGGCATTTCAGTAACAGTTGTGGAAAAATGAATGAGGAGAAACAAAGAATGATTCCAAAATTTTTACTGAAAAAAATAGCATTTCAACTAGAAAGAAGGGAAAGAAAAGGGAAGACAAGCTATACATTCTTTCTCTTTACCTTAAGCACATGAAGAACTGTTAATTTTCTGTAATAAATAGTCTCAAAAGTATTATGTGTCATTCTGGACAACTTCAAATTAAATGGTATTAGCATATTTCCTTATTTCTTTTCACAAACTGATAAAGAGAGAGATTTCAACCCTGACTCCACAACCCATCTGCTAGCTTAGAATCTGAAATGGAAGGTCAAGCAGAATATTAGGGCAAGAGAAGGGGTACACCAGACAGGCTCACATCTGAGAGTGAGTAGATTGTAAATTACCACTGCTAAATGATTTTAGATGAAGACTCCTCTTTTTCAATGTGTCCACTGGTTGCCAAAGAGATAGCTAAAGGCCACCATTAGTTGGCCTTTCTTCATACTCTGTGATCTACTAAAGCTGGGCTTAAAACTGTTCAAATTGCTGTCTTTCGATAGAAAAAAAAAAAGTCAAGGTAAAAACCACCGCAAAGTAAAAACAATACCAACTTGTACTCTAACCAGTGATTCTGACCCACTTTGGAAAGTTTCTGTATTCAAACCAGGCTCAAAAAGGCTGAGAAACAGCAAAACCAAAGCTAACACGTTACCAAGGGGATCTGTAAAGCGCTTGTATCTGACTCACCTCGCCTGTCTCTGCTCCCACTGAGGACCCCAAACCATCAGCCTCCTGTGTTTTCCAGCATTCACCTGTGCCCAGGACACCACATCACACCCTCCCCATGCACCCTGAGAAATCTCACTCAGGTCTTTGTGCCAAGCAAATAGCGTGTGTTTTGCAATTCCAACTGCAAACTCTTTCCCCCTACAACCCAACTCCCTTATTCTCGCTTTCAGTACAAGCCCCACATTTGCTTTCTTATTCCTTAGAACTAATAATCTAATTGTGCCCGGAAGATCTCTTCAGTTGGTTTATATGATCCTTAAGACTGTGTCTTCACCCTTTAAGTTGGTTCTGAATTGCTGAACACACAATCTGCTTTAATAAATGCTTAAAGTAAGACAGAAACAATGCTAGAAATGCTTTCCAAAGCAACTGAGACATGCAGGCATATTCCTCTCAGCACTCTTCTAAACCGACATATAGCTTGTATTATTTCTGGGACTTGCTTGATATTAATGAAAGAATTCTAGTATAAAATTTACTATTATGTCCAGCACTAATTAAATGCTCACTATATGCTAAGGGTCATATAAATTATCTGCGTTTCTAAGCAATCCTACTGTTAGACCTATTTTACAGGTAAGAAATCTGAACCTCATACACTTAGTAACTTCATACATCATTCATCCAATATTTACTGAGGTACTCTCTCTGTAACAGGCACTGTGCTGTCCCAAGTCATGGAGTTGGAAAATACTAGAGCCAACTCCTGCTTTGCTCCTGGGTCCTGCTGACTCCACTCTGGTCACTACAGCAAAGCAACCAGGTACTACAGGGATCCAGCGCTTAGTAAGGAACACATTTGGTATTAGCCACTTGTGCTTCTGAAAAACATCCTTGCCTCCCAAATTTACTCAGATTAACCTTCATAAGTCTGATTTAAATAACCACTATAGTCACTATAGCTTTTCTGAACAACAATTAAAAAATGACTAATTTGCAACACAGCCTAGTCCCCATCACTTTAATATGCTTAGGAGTAGAAAAGAGTCACATTGCAAGATAGGATGCTTAAGTATAATTATTACATTAAACAATTATAAGGGCTTAAATAATTTAATTTTCTATCACAGAAACAGAGACTGTACACTGAAAATGGAAACCAAGTCCTAGTATATAAAGAAACAGGGAAAGAATGCTTGTATACTTAACGGGAAAAGAAATTTGTGAAAATGAACGACGTACCCGGTTCCTTCCTGACTGTATTTAAGGATTAAATTATGTCTATTTAACTGCTTTTTAAAAATTCTGAGTATAAGCTGTAGTGTTATGGTGCTGAGGACATTTTCAGGACTTACAAAAGTAAGAACTTACAGCTGAATTCAGGGAAGAGAAGGGGCTACTAAAGAAGGCTCTGAATGGCTTCCCACTGGAGAACAGGCAAACTCTGAGCTCCGAGTTAGGAGGGGCCGTGGAGCAGAGCCTAAGGACGGCAGGTCTGCCTGATTATCCTCCTGTCTATACACAGCTTCCACGTACATCATGTACAGCACAGTGTGTAAAGTGAGTGGATTTGCAGTGGAAGGCTACTACCCTCATGGTCAGAGAGAAAAGGGGGCACAGCCTAAGGTAACTCTGGGCAGCCCCATTGGATAGAGAGGGGAAAACAGGAAAGCAGCTATAAAAAGTAAGAACCCCCAAATGTACTCCATCTCTCAGGTAGCACCTCTGCTGTGTCTCCATTGGGGAGGGTTCCTGGCTTCCCAGCCCATCTTCTATTTTATACTGTGCAGGGAAGCTTCTTCATGGACACTTCTTTGTCCAGCATTACAGCTGGGTGGAGTCCACCTGCAGAACCCTGTGCTCAACTATCACCCACAAAAGTGAGCTCTGCCCAGGTTCAAACAGGACCCCTGAACATGGTCGAAGGAAATCCCTATAAGCTATCAATAATGTCAAATCCAGACTTTCCTTTTAAAATGTGAGCATACAAACAAGCATCACCTGGCAACTGGGTAAAACTTAAAAGCATGGAAGTTACCAAGTTATACAAGCAGAGCAACTAATTTCATGTTCCCTCTCCTCTGCCTGAAACAGACAATTGAGAAAACCAGAAAAAAAAAAAAAGAATTTAAAAGATCAATACATAGGTTTGAGAGGATAACGCACACTTAAAACAAGAACAGCTTTTATTGTGAAAGGAAAAGAGAACCAAGGGGGAAAGAGCGGGGCTGGGAAGAACTGGGGGATCGGGACCGACACACATACATTATTGGCACTAGTGTAAAATAACTACTGAGAACACACTGTATAACACAGGGAACTCCAATGAATGCTCTGTGGTGACCCAAATGGGAAGGAAGTCCAAAAAAGAGGGGATATATGTATATGTATAGCTGATTCACTTTGCTGTATAGCAGAAACTCACACAACACTGGAAAGCAACTATACTCTAATAAAAACTAATTTTTTAAAGAAAAATGAAAAGAGAAAAACAAGAATGATCCTGGAAAGTTTAAATGATGGGAAAACACATTTTAAAAATTCTCTGAAGAGCAGAGTATTAGAATGAACATGGCTAAAGGACAAATTAGTTACTAGGAAGGAATCTTCCCTGAAGGGCAGGCAAAGTAATAAAAAACTATGGGAGTGAAGTTAAGAGGCATACAAGACAGACTAAAGAAACTAAAAATCCATCTTATAAGAATTTTAAAGAAAAAGTTAGAGAATAGGATAAAATAATCCAAGACATGAAAACCCCATTGATCAAAGAAAGATTTTAATCCTTAGAGTGTTAAGGTTCATGAACTGTCAAACACACACACTGAAAAGACACATACATGAACATATCTTGGTGAAGTTTCCAAAGCTTGAGAACAAAAAGAAAATTCTGGAATCTTTCTGGTGCGGGGGCGGGGGATGGGGTGGGGAGAGCCATCACGATAGTATCAAGAATTAGATTTTTCAGCTGTGATACCAAATACTTAAATACATTTACTCAAGTCTACTCAGAGTTGTGAGAGAAAACAGCCAAAATTAAGAATTCTACTACCTAACTAAAGTATCACTTGAGGAAAAAGAAAGGTATTTTCAATTATAAAAAGAGTAATATCCAAGCACCCTTTCTTACAAAAAAGAAAAAGTCACGGATATTTGCAAACAAAAGAAAAACTGAATCAAAGAGAGGGAAAGATATTGGGCACAAGGCACAGTGAGTGAGAAGCAATAATTTACTCCTAACACTAGGTAATGTGGCAACTGAGCTCAACACAATTGTTAAGACTGTGAAAAGAGATGGGGTGTGATGGAACAAAATCTTGAACTAAAATTCCCCATAATTCAATAATAAGGGAAAAAGAGGAGAGGAAAGACATTAAAATATATGATTAGGATCTCATCCTCTTTGGGAAGGGTAAGGAACAAAGAAGAAAAAAAGGGAGAGATGACCAATGTGAATTAGTTTTTTATATTAAAAATACATATTTAAATCTGTTAAAAACAAAAAACATGAAAGAAATAACTATTAGAATGCATTTTCAAATAAGAGAGTAAATAAAAGGTATTAGCCAGAAAAAGTTAAACAAAAACAAAAGTCTAACATCTGCAACCTATCAAGCAAAACTTGGGACAAGTTAACAAGAAAATAAGGAACCAAGAAAGCAAGCATGATGTAAAGAAGACATACAGATGGCCAACAGGCACATGAAAAGATGCTCAATATCACTTATCACTAGGGAAACACAAATCAAAATCACAATGAGATATCACCTCACACCTGTCAAGAAGACAAAAACAGTAAGTGGTGATGAGGATGTGGAGAAAAAGGAACAATTGTGCCCTGTTGGTGGGAATGAAAACTGATGCAGCCACTATGGAAAGGCACATATGTTCTTTTAGACATAAAGCTTATTGCACACTTAACAGACTACAGTACAGTATAAATATAACTATATGCACTGGGAAACCAAAACTGTAAAATTTATCCAGCAGAGTAAATAATGCTTAAAAAAGGAAGGCAATTATCACTTTCACATTTTTAGATCATTACAAATTTCAATAAAGTAAAAAACATTCAATCTGAAAATGTTCGCCACCAAATTCAATGTTTTTTTAAACACTACCTTCTAGATATAGTACCAACATTAAATATTTTATACATATTAGTTATTTTTAGTAATTTAAACCTTCTTAGAAAAGATTACCATTAATAAATTAGAAATAGATGAATAAAACTTTTAAAAAGAAAACATCTTCTGACTTGTAGGGTAAATATTCCTCAACTTAAATTCTAATATTCTTCCCCTACTGGGAAAACTCTGGGAGTTGGTGATGGACAGGGAGGCCTGGCGTGCTGCAGTTCATGGGGTCGCAAAGAGTCGGACATGACTAAGCGACTGAACTGAACTGAACTGGGAAAATAAAATTTGTTACATTTTAAATGTTTAATTTGTAAACACATTTAAAGATGAATCTCTTGTGTCTACAGTTCTAAAAACACAAACCTAGTTATAACCATTTATAAAGTAGTTTCCAATACAATTTAAAGTATTATAATACAAAAATACAGTAATTATTTCTATTTGGAATATTCAGCTTTCTATGAATAAATACTTTGGGAGACTATCCACAGATATGGAAGAAATTTATTTGCACTTTTGCAAAATAACGAACTGGGAGAGAGAACACTATATTTTCTGGGGGTTTAATATTTTCTTTATTAAATAATTTTAGTGACAAAACAAGGATGTCTGAAACTAATAATTATAATCATTTTGAACAACCATTCCTATTCTATTCAAAGAACATTGTCAAATCTGCTAAATGCAACAAATTGTACACACAGAATTGTATCTGAACAGAAAAATTTTCCTAAAAATGAGGAAGTCTAGAACCTGACATCTACTTAGCTTGGTATGACTTCACCCAACTGGCTGACACAGCTCCACAGATGGACAGAAAGACAGAGCTTGCAGTGGAGACTTCTGCTGCACGAACAGGACTTTTAGGCCTGGGGCTCCAGGAAGCATATGATTAATTAGCTATAAATGCCTTTCAAAAGTGTCTTCCCTACCTAGGAGCTCTGTCTGAGCACTCACATGTAGAAACGCCCCTCCTTGCGTGATTTCCCCCTTCTCAGTGGTTAGCAAACGACTGACGTGGAACGCTTTGCTCAGTATGCACTGATTATAACCTGGGGCTAATGCATGGTGACCAGGACAGCTTTTTTTAAATGTGGTTTAACTTGTCTTTTAAACTGTTTGTTGTAGCTACAAAAATCAGCCAGCTTTGCAGAAAATCATTGATTAAATGAAGACTAGTCACACCCAAACACAGATAAAACACTGTGATTAAAGCACGCTCTCGTTATAGAGACATCACTGATGTTCATTAGCTGATTTTATTGGATTTTTTATAAGTTTTAGGCTGTACCAACAAATACTGAAAACAATAGAAAGTCACACTACATTAGAGATAACCATCATCACATAACAGAATAAGCCACTGGGACATAAAACTATAATTTTATTTAGAGCACAGGTACACAGACAAATATGAAGCAAACACTGAACTGATCAAGATGAAAACATCTTGGTGTTAAAGATCAGTGAGCAGCGAAATAAAAATGAGACCAACAGTGTATTCTTAATAACAAAAAAATTCTCCTGTATTATTACAAATATCAAAAGGCAGAGGATTAATTAACCAAGGGCATCACAGTTGCACATTTTAAATATTAACAGAAATTTCCCTCTTCCTCAATTCACCTTTCTCTTCCTTCTTTCATACATTATAATTGTAGCAGCTTAAAAAGAGAATTTTAAATATGGTTTGAGTGAACAGGAGCACATATGCTTTTTTCATGTAAATCAATTACAAGCTAAGTGGCCAGAAAATATATATTCAAATTGACAATCCATCAAAAGGGGGGAAATAAATCCATCTTCAAAGAACACTACTGTATTTTTTTATATGACTTTTCTAAGTATTAACTGTGGTGATTACATTTCTAAACAGATGCTTAGTGTTAAATTATACTAAATTGGTAAACCTACCTTTTTATTCCCAATTAACTTATAAGTGGTAGAATAAAAGGAATCTTAAAGTCATTCTTATAAGAAAGATGGAAGAACTTAAGCTGTATACAGCATTCATTTTATGAAATCACCAAGTTCTTTACATTAACAGATAAATGAGTTTCTGTACGAGATTCTACTGAATCCAAAAAGCTTCCAGTCATTATCTACCAGGCCTATGGGGTTATAAACTACATTTTCAGGTTACAACAAAAAAAGTCCAAACTATGAGGCTAATCTGGCAAATCTATGTCTAACTTTAGCAATGAAATAAACTTTAAAGTCATGGTGAGAACAAACTCTATAAATTAGAAACCTAATAAATATATATGCATCATTTGATTAAAAAGTTGCCCTAGGCATAAAGGCCTCAGGACAGACATAGAAAATGTACAAAAGACCCAAAGAGGACAAATAAACCCAAGAGCAGGATTCAATAAATGTATCCATAGCTATCTAATAGAAACTATTAATCATCGTTTCAGGACATATCATGCCAGAATCTTTGGTGTTCATATAAACAGAATTCTAAGTACAAAGATCTCGCCTGAAAACTCCAGATGCAGGAAACAAGAAATATTTTTGTGTCACTCCGGAGGCCATTGGACAAGGGCATAATTTCTCTAGAACATACATAATTGAATTTCCTTTATTTCTTTGTCACCTCCATTGAGTGACAAATGTTTAAAGCATATTCTGGAGAAAAGGCTCAACATAAAATACACCTTTCTTTTCCTATAAGCAAAGAAGTGGCAGGGGCCTTGAAGAATTCATTTTAATATTCTTAGAATTAAATCAGCAATTTCAGAAGCAATGTTTCCAAATACAGCATTGCCTGTCACCATGTATCTGACAGTCACACAGAAAGCCTCGATGTAACTCCGAAGACTGTCCCTTTATTATAAGAATATTATAATTATAAACCCACTGAACAGACAGAAGGAAATCCTGCACTTGAAGTGAGGAGTTTTGCAAAGTTGGTGTGAAAAGGTTCTTTAAGAAGAGCCTTTTTTCTTAACAATTTATGATACTTCCCTTCCATTTTAAGTGAAAGTTACTCAGTCTTGTCCGACTCTTTGTGACCTCTTGACTATACAGTCCATGGAATTCTCCAGGCCAGAATACTGGAGTGGGTAGCCTTTCCCTTCTCCAGGGAATCTTCCCAACCCAGGGCTCAAACCCAGGTCTCCTGCATTGCAGGTGGATTCTTTACCAGCTGAGCCACAAGGGAAGCCCAATAATGTATTAAGTATGAAATTTACCCCCATTAAATTTTAATAAAGTAGAATTAACCCACTGAAATACTGTTCTAATGTCACAGTAAGTTGGGAATTGCTGAGGCAAGTCACAAATATCAGGAAGCACACTAAAGACAGGTGGGCATGAAAAAATTTTGATGGTCATAAGGCAACCAAGTATGTTAAGTCTATGCAGATGCTGAATATAAAAGTTAGTATTTGGGAACTTTGGGGTTTTCACGTTGTCGTTTAGTTGCTAAGTCATGTCAGACTCTTGTGACTCCTTGGACTGTAGCCCACCAGGGTCCTCTGTCCATGGGATTTCCCAGGCAAGCCTCCTGGAGTGGGTTGCCATTTCCTTCTCCAGATCTTCCCAACCCAGGGATCAAACCCATGTCTCCTGCATTTGCAAATGGATTCTTTACCACCTAGCCACCTGGGAAGCCAGGCTTTTCATGGTCCTTTATAAACAAAATGAAAATACTAAATACTCTTATTAAATGAAATTCAAACAGTATGGCATGATAACCAACAAAATAATGTATGCGCCACCACAGTCTTCTGTTATTACATTCTTCAACCTAAAATACCTAGATCAAGGGAAATTATGCTGCTACACTGACATTTCATGGAATTTCTCAAGTATCAGGGGGGGAAAAATTTAAGGTGGGGGGTACTAGGAAAGTTCAGAATTCTTGCTTTCTCTTTTTACAAATGTTTCCCTTTTAAAGAGTTGGGGAAAGTGCAGAAGGAAAGCTGACCTGGAATTATAAATATGAAGCAAGATTTTGAAGTTGGCTTCACCTGACAACTACAACATTTCCTTCTGTAGAGGCCACTAAGTGCTGGCTCAAAATATTAAACAGCTAAGTACATATTTCACAAGTCACACACACAAATGTTGACTGGCACAGCCTCTTAGCACAGTTTTTCAGTATAACTACAATAAGTGATAGCAGCGATGGTTAACAATTTCACATAAATACCACAGACACACACACAAAAGAGCACCTACAGCAACATGCAGAATCTCAACAATGATGTCACTGAATATACACAATGCATAGAGACTGTAATGGTTTTTGGAAAAACGGTGTTTTTTTTTTTTGTAACAAATACTTTATAAACCAAAAATTCTTTTGCTATAAATGCTATTTAAAAAGTTGTAATATAATGAATTTTAGATATAAAAGTTCAGTTAATCTGAGTGGATTAATACTAGAATGAAACTGCTACTTCATCCAGCATAAATAATCAATTATAAATTAATTTCTAGTGGAAGTATGCTAAGGTATTTGATCTATAAAATTTAAGAATCACAGAAAGTAAACAGGCGTAAAAATCACTTAATTACAGTATGCACAAATACTGTTAGGATTCTATATTGCTGATTCTTCCTAATTCTACTTACCACAAATAAATAAACTACACCAAAGCATTTTCAAAGCTCAAAATGAGTGTATGATGGAAAAATGTCTAATTCCAGTGTAATACAAAGAACATGAAAAGCCTAGAAAAACCCAATTCTGCATTCAAAAGACAAATAATTCCACTGTACCTTTTAACATCTTAGAATTTCATCTTTCATCATCAACTATGATTTGATAAATATAACTTACAAAACAAAAATTGGTGAGATTTAAAGTGTACTTGTTTGAATTCTTATTTAGAAGAGTAATCTGGATAATATAGGAATTTACAAATAGTTTGTATGTGTGTATCTTCCTGCTGTAGGCTTCTTTTATTAGTTCCCATTTTCTTTCCCCTTTCTATCTCTAAATACACTTCACAAACATCCTAATTATGTTGACAAAAATTTAATCGTTTTGATTGAAGATGTCCCAAACCTCTAAGATGATTTTACCCACAAACTAAAAACTTTCCATAGACTAAAAAAAGGGCAGAGTACATTCAAAACCAATAATACAGATGCTATATATCTGGATATTCAAAGGAACACCACTTTAAATAAAAAGTTACTTTTTTAAGTTCATAATCTATGACTGGAATTCACATATTTGAAAACTGTAGTTTGTTTCTCCTCTAGAAGTGAAAATTGAATATAAATGGGGTAGGCTGAAAGATGTCAAATAAAAGATGATTGATTATATTTAAGGATTATCCCATCAAATCTCAAAAGAAATTACTGTAATCAGGGTATAACATTACACAATGAAATGTAAAAATTCACATGCAAAATAGCCTATTTGGAAACTGGCAGTTTGAATCTATTTCTTAATAGAAACTTGAGAGCTTAAAAAACTATAAAATTTTCAAAACAAGAAAAGGATACCCTTTCTTACTCAGTGGGAATGTAGGGTTGTTCGTCCTCTCTGAGCACTACCTACGGACTGGAAGTCAGGGTGCCTGGATTATACTTCGGCTCTGATTCTAACAAAGTGTGTACACCTGGGTATTCATCTCATCTCTCTGGGGCTGTTTCTCTCTTCTATAAAACAAGAGGGGTGGATTAGATGAGATGTTTCCAATCTTCTTTTTCAGCCTGGCACACAAGAAGGATATGTAATAGAGGTAGCTCATTCAGTCTAGTGAGTCTCCAAGTAAGAAGTTAGGAGCACAGGGAACATGAGACTTCCTGGGGGATATGTTGTAGAAAGTGTTCCCTATGCAATCTCCATCCATCTGTTTGCCCTCCCTGCCCCCTCCTCCTAAGAAGACACAGTGACTCCACAGCACTGAAAACCACCAGGCCAGATGATCTCTTAGGTCCTTTCCAGGTCTAGCTTCTATAATTCACTCAATAAAGATGATGGTTACTTTAATACTCTGACCTAATTAATATTCTGATCAAATTAGTACTATGACCTAATTAAAGAGTCTAATTCAATAAAGTCATGGTTTACATAAAAACACAATTTAAATGTATTACAATGCTTTATTTCAAAAACTAATGCAATCTTCAGTACCGAATTATGTGTTTCCTTCAGCCTTGGCAGGCCCAATCAGTCAATTCACAAACAGGACAGAGTAGGAGAGATTTTGATTATCTTTCTTTTCTGTCTAGAAAAATGAAATCAGAGTTGTTGGCAGTTTAGCAAAATCATCCCCTCTTTTCTGTTTTTATATCATTAGAAATACATCAACCACCACGGGACTTCTCCGGTGGTCCAGAGATTAAGACTCTGTGCTCCCAATGCAGGGGGTCTGGGTTTGATCCATGGTCAGGGAACTAGACACCTCATGCCAAACTAAGACCCAGCGCAACCAAATAAATAGATATATTTAAAAAATTACACCTACCACCAAAGGATGATCATGTAGTACATTTCTTTATCCCAGTATGTTCCATGTCAAGATCTTTTAAAATCATATTTTCATCACCTTGCCTTATGAGAAGCTATGCATTCACCACCTTAGCCAAATTCAATGGGGAGAAGAAGCGATGATTTGAATCCATGCATTAAGGGAAAAATGAAACAAAAAATAATCGAGGATGCCCTTGCCAATGATGTGTTTCTTAGTAAGTAACTACATCATATGGTAGATATGTAGAGAAATAATACCTTGTATAAAGGAGTTCTATTTGCGAGATCTTTCACACTGATTGATAAAGAACTTGTTAATTCCTTAGTATTTATAACTACTTTTTCATGAATAAACCTTTTAAAAATACCTTACTGTAATAAATTATCATACACTCTCCCAGATTTTTCTCCCTAGGTTTAGAAATTTATTTCCATTATCACATGGTAGAGAGTTTTTCCTTATAGATGTCAAATAGTACAGCTTTATTTTGGCCAGAGGAACCAAGATCAAAACTTTCCTTTCCTGGAGATAAAGAAAACTAATCAGAAGAAAGCTGATTAAAATCAGAAGTGTTTGTCTCTAATATCTAAAACTGTGGAAATAGTCAAAGTAGAAAAAATTTGAGTGGTTCTAGTTGATCTCCAATACTGAGAATCACAGGATAGCATTTTCCTGCAATGTGTCCGTCACTGAGTCGTATCCAACTCTGTGACCCCATGGACTGGAGCTCACCAGGCTCTCCTGTCCATGGAATTCTTCAGGCAAGAGTACTGGAGTGGGTAGCCATTCCCTTCTCCAGGGGATCTTCCCAACCTAGGGATAGAACCTGGATCTCCTGTATTGCAGGCAGATTCTTTACCGTCTGAGCCACCAGGCTTTCTGTTAAAAACAATTCTGACTGATAAAAAACAAAAACAAAATAATAACAAAGTCTTCTATTAAATAGTCAATTTGCTAGCACCGATTTGCAGAGAAGACTAAACTTTCTGGAAGACTGGCAATCAATATTCAGTATCTGGTGGATGACAATATCAGCTCCTGGGCTTAAGAGAGATATTCCCTCTGCCTAGAACCTCCCTCTTTTCTGTCTAAATTAGAAGAAAATCTTTTGAAATAGGGTTTTTGGTTTACATGGGGTAAAAACAAAGGACAACCATTTGTTAAAAATATAATTATTTGCGCATATTCACGTTCACCAGAAGACAAAACTAAGAGTTCTTTAAAGAATGATACAAACTTTTGCTCTCTATTCATGGCTAAGCAAAAAAAAGGAAAAACTTTGCTGAATGTTTCATCTCAAAAGAACCACAGTTAGAGGGGCTTATACAATTTTATGCCAACAAACAGCCAGGTGAGGGCAGTGCTCTCAATTCAGAGTTGAAAGAATATGGATGATTTTACTACACCAGGAATTCCATTTATAATTTATCACTTCAGAGAGTCCACAGAAGCACAGTAAATCATTTAGTGAACAGGCAGCTACAGCAGTAAAGGCCAGTGCTTAATGGTATCTCGATCTAGTTTCAGCTCCTGATGCCCTTATGTATTAAGTGATGTGGGCAACCTATTTGACTTCTCCGGATTTCCTCATTTATAAAAGAGAAATGATGGTACTTACTCTCACAGGACAACTGTTAAGAATCAAGTGAAACAATTTGGAAGCACTCAGTACCATGGTACACTGTAAGTACTTAGTAAGTGGGATAACTGGCACTCACTGAGGATCATCTGCACATTCCTATGCATGTGTGCCTCTTTGTAAACACAACGGATAGTGTAGAAATGGCTTTGTCTTATTACTGACTTTAAAACAGGCTCTAAGGTAGATCCACCACAAAATACTCAAAGCAGTATTACATATTCTACAACAAACCAACACATTAAATGGCTAAATAATGGTCAGACCGTACGAGTACAAAGTTCAAGAAACTATGCAAAACAGTCTGGCATAGAGTATTTTGCTGGGCTCTCAAAATGAAATCAAACTTTTATCACGGTATCTTTTATAAACCTTTTGAAGGCAGGAACTATTTTATACATCTCTGTACCCCTCTTAAGTCTCTAGACATTAGGTGTTCAAGTATTTGATGATATGACTATAAATTTTCATCTCAGTAAAGTCGTCTGATTTCACGGCATCTAGAACCTAAGCCATGTGACTTAGACGTATTAATTCAGTGAAGGTATCAGCTAACAAAGGAGACCTGATCTTCACTTCGACCATTCTTCTGTAGATCAGAAGTGATTTAACATAGGGAAAAATAACTATAATAAAAATACTTCAAGTAGGTGATGTATTATAAATCATATTCAGACCAGCCCTAACCATGGAAACAGATGGACTCTTAAGAATAAGCTCTGTTGGATAAACATCCTGAATATCTCTAACCTTTTCAAGCACTGTTTGATTTAAAAACAAAAAAACAAAAAACTGCTATCATCTATGATGTTCAATAGCCCGTCACTCACATGAATATAGAAGAAAAACTAAATTATGCAGCTGTGTCATCCAAATGCTGACGAATGGGTCTGGCATTTTTGTTGTAGACAGGGCAAAACTTCCAGTCATAGGAGGGGCACTAGAGAATTTCTTACATGACATTACACTGACCTTAAAGTGCAAACTTTGCAAATATGGTCTTATTGTTTTTGTATGAACCATGGGATTGCCTGCAAAGGCAACACGGTCAGTTACAGTGAAGACTGCTGGACTGTTGAATTTTTGCTAAAGCACAAACACAATTTTGGCATCTACCACTGCCACAATATGGATGTAAGTTTTTTAAAGGTAAAACAACAAATAATAAATATGGCATCTGGCAGTAGTATATCCTCAGTATCGTTTATACAAAAACACAAAATTTAGAGGTAGCTGACAATAATTTTTCATAATTTAATTATCCCAAAGAGATAATATAATTCAGCAAAAATTCTACCAAGTCACTCTTCAGAAGACAGTTTTCTAAATCTAAACGTCACAACGTTCCTATTTGGTTTAAGTTACCAAAGCAAAATATAAACAAGTAAAAACTAATTCACAATCTGCATTCTTCCAAATGAAAATGCTAGAGGATTACACAGGAGATCTTCACTTTCGTACCTCAATATACACAAACAGAAATCTGAAATTTCCTAGTTCTGCTTTCTAGGAGCACACTGACTAACCTTCCCCAGGACAAGCTTATTACTTTGCCGTCAAAAAACAAAGTAAGAATTTTTAAAAGTATGTCAATGCAAAAACAAAATGCACAATTTAAATCTTTTTTTATGAGAGGTAACCTATGTTAAAAAAAAAAAAAATTTTTAAAAAAGATGTTTAAAAAAACATCTTTCACAGCAGGCTGTCATGCGCACTTCTGAGCCCACTACAGAATAAGAAGAGGAAAGTTTTGTAAAGAGAACAGGGAGAATGAGGCTCTGTGGTTCAAAACAAGCAGAAGAGGGGGGACTAGGGGACACTGTGTGCCATCATGAAAGATCACTCAGACTTCCTTTTCATCAGATAGACTTGAGAGATGCAAAGACATCGTGTTCCCATCTCTGGCTCAAATCACTGGAAACTAATTACGGGTTGGAACTCAGAAAGGTAAACAGAAAAAACTCTGGAGTCAGACGACAGCACCATCTCCTTAGCATATAACCTGTTATGGACTGATCTCAATGTAAAATGGGGATAATCAACCTGCTTTTCAAAGTTGCTGAAAGGATTAAAGATTACATATACAGAAATAAATATGTATGTACTGAAATCTGAATAAACAGTTACCAAAATATTGCATTGGCCAAGAAGTTCGTTTGGGTTTTCTATATGATGTTATGTGAAAACTCAAATGAACTTTCTGGCCAACACAATATTAACAGTGGTTATTTTTGGCTAGCAGATTTATGAGTATATATTTTATTTTCTTTATGCTTATCTGGATTTTCTAATTTTCATAAATTAGTACTACTTATATAAGGAGAGCATGTAAATCACTTAGCACACACATTGCTGGCACATACGGTGGCTCAAAACTAGTGGCTGTCATCATTACTAACACAAAAAATTAAAGAAAGGTATCTTCTGGTCTTTCTTCTTGTTTTTGGCTGCTTCTCTATGACAGAAAAGTCATTAAGTGAAGTTGATTGCGTAACACAAAGGCCATGGCAGATTTCCCACTCCTAAGCCAAAGGAAAGGTCACAATTCAGAGAAATGGGTTTATGTGTTTATGACTTAGTGTTGGGAAGAGCTGCCTGGTCATGGGAAAGCTCAGCTAACAGGATGACTCAGCAAAGCAAATCAAAACAAAATTTGTCCTGGTCGTATAATTAAAACATAAAATGCCACCTACCTTCCTAGCTAATGTGAATTACGAGGATGCTTTGAAGAACAAATACTTGCCAATAGGAAGCCCAGATCCAACAAAGCAATTAAGATTGGGACTTTTTTTAATGTGTTAATGATTATACAGGATAGGAACCTTGCTCATCTAAATTCTTTTATTATTAAAGTATCTCAAGTAATAATTCACCACAGGCTTACAAATAAAGACCCTGGAAAAACCACCACGAAGAGTTGCTTAACCAAAATTATAATTATTATGATTGCAGGATTATCACACATAAATGCATTTATATTTACTGTAGTAGAAACTGCATATTTTCAAGAGTGTTTTGAATTCAACTAAATTTGATAACAAAATGTTGTTACCTAAAGTGAGTGTCAATATTCCTTTGATCTCAACTACAGAGTCAAGCAATCCCCTTGGGAAAACAGACTGAAATTCAGTACTAATAAATAAATAAGTCAGGGGATTTGGGCTTCAAAGAGTATAAGTTTTTTGTGGTCTTGACTAGTGTTTCTAGATTTTCAGTAAGACTTTTCCATTCTCTACTTTCTCTTTATGTTTGATACATAATCTAATGCTTGGGAACATTTCAAAGCTTTGGTAGTTTTAAATTTCTTGTAAATCTGATAATAAAAATTCATGTACATTGATTTCTTAGAAAACAACTAAAAAATTCTATCCAGGTTCAAGAACAATAAAAATGAGCTAGTTAACAGTCTTTTTTGCCATAATACTGGACTTTGCATATATTTAAAAATTATATAGCTTCTAAAAAGAATGGCACCTTTATTCCCACCTTCTAACCCTCTTTGCCCCCACAACAAGTTAGCTAAACATCTAGATTTTCATAAATTGCAAAAGATGAGGCAGAGATGTTAAAATCTAATTATTCTAAAAAAAAGTATATAAAAAGCTGTCCAGCTTATATCAACATTTTCATATTCTGGATCTGACAGTTTTGTGTAAGCAGGAAAGTTAGTGTTGTCTCCTCCTGATTAATGGATAATTTTAAAAATTAAAAAGATACTGCCATTTGTTAAATAGACGAAAAATGAGAGGTGGGGTGGGAAGGAAAAGCAAGAGTTGAGGACACAAGTATCTAGGCTGACTCCCAGTTTCCTTTTTGATAGTTAAAAAAAAAAACCCAAAACGAAATTCCTTCTCTAGTTTGTGTTGCCTGAGAATATGGTTTTATAAAGTCTGTAACAATAATTACATTTCATCAACACAAGTACATTTGTTTTAAGCCTATAAATACTATGTCAGTAATACTAAACTACCTCCATTGACTTATTTGTAAAAAGAAAAATATATTATATATTTATATTTGTATAAAGTTAATACTGAGGGCAGAGGAAAGGAAACAAGAACCAGTGCTTAATCACAGTTTCTCTGGACACAATAACCAGACCGGATCTTGCTCAAGCCACCTGGTCAAGCCGTGTCTGAGGACGAGTCATAGGAGGCAGAGACGATGAAATTGCCACTGTTGGAGTGCCCAGCCACTGACTGGGCGGCCTGCTGGCTCAGATTGTTACAGATAAGCACCAGCTGGTTGCTCTGGGCCTCGGACAAGGTGCTGCAGCTCTGATACACACTGAAGTTGGTTTTCCTGCCCGGGATGTTCCCTTTCTCGCACATGGTCTTCACCATCTTGGCCAGCTTGTTCTTGCCGAGGGCCTGGCAGTTGTACCAATGCAGAGCCGCCAAGTTCACGACTGGCTTGATGGACAAGTAGAAAGGGGCATCCTCATAGCGCATGGCGGGAGGCCGCCGCTGGGCATACTCCTTATAGTCCTGTACGGGGCAGGTCTGTGGCGCGTGCTGGGTGGCATACACACGGGAGTCTGTGCCCCCTCTCTTGGTTTTGGCATTTAGGTCACCAGTGTCTTGACCCATCCACTCCAAGTACTCCAGTCCCGTTTCTGTTACCCGGAGCCGAATGTCACCCCACTTCAAGGTAGACCCGTGGAAGCCTGTGCAGTGCCCAAAAGCTTTTGTGTTGTTGAGCCAGACGAGGTTGAGCAGACCCTCAGGGTTATAGCGGCTTAGCAGCCCCCTCTTTCGCAGAATGAGCTCATCAGCAAAGGTGAGCTTCATGGACTTGTGTGGCTTATTTCCTTTTCCTTTGCAGCGGAGTTCAATCTGCTTCTGTTTGAGCGCCTCTTGGGAGCGCTTGAATTCCTTATCCCTGGTGATACTGTAGCCATACCTGTGTTCTTTTAGGTACCGTTCAAGTCCACACTGGTAATTGGCCAAGCTGTTGGGTTCATATTCGGACCCATCCTTCTGCCTGGCATCCACAAAGAAAGAGGCCAGGTAGGCATCCAACTCCTTGCAAGGGATGACATAAATCTCTCTTGTTTCAGAAGGATACTTGGAGATGAGGAACTCCCGGAAATTGCGGAGCGCAGTCTGCGTGCTCCGGATGGTTTTCTCGTTCTGCTCCCTGCTGAGCTCAGCTGCTCTTTCATCCTGGTCTGCAACAAATTGGGGAGGGGAGGGATAGAGAGGGTGTTCATGAGTTCAGACAATGCACTTTCTACTCTGAAATAAAGTTTCCTTTTATCATGAAAAGGGGAAGAAGGAAACAATTTTACAGAGATCACTGATAAACGTTGTTTACATACCTGTTGCATTATAATAGCCAACTTCAGTTTCACAAATGATGTACTAGACATGAGATGACCCAGTATCATCAAAACGAGCTTCTCATGTCACTGGCACATAGTTTAGTGCACGAAGATTTGTGGAAAGAGTGAAATTAGAGGAAGCCTTTGTTTTAGGGGGGGAAAAAGAAGAAAATAATAGAAATGTGCTTGCTATTTATCCTAATGCAGTGTGCAAGGGCCCCATTAGAGCAACATACTCATTTTGAACCACTTCATTTGTGAAACCAGAGGTTGTACTGGTTCCATTTTATTGAATTAAAACAAAACTATTCAAATCTGTTATTTAGCATTATCTCTATAGAGATCTATATTTAAAAATTACTAAATAGATTGTTTATAGCAGTTAATGTGACATTCTACAGCAATTTAGGTAAACACAGTTTATAAATATTCTGTATGTAATTACAGGGCAGATTATAAAAAGTGATAAAAAATATTCTATATTTTGCAAAATGAGAACAGACTCACAGATACAGAGAACAAATGGGTGGTTGTCAGATGGTAAAGGGGTGGAAGGGTGGGGCAAAGTAGGTGAAGGGGAGTAAGAGGTATATGTAATAAATAATTCACAAGGATGAAATACACAGCATGAGGAATATGGCCATGAATAGTATAATAGCTTTGTATAGGGACAGATGGTTACTAGATTTTATTGTGGTGATCATTTCATAATGTATTCAAATGTCAAATAATTATGTAATATACCTGAAACTAATATAATACTGTACATCAACTATATTTCAACACACAAAAAAATCTGGTGTTTTGGGAAAGTAATGAGGATAAAACTTCATAGCTAAAAAGACAGGACAATGAAATCTGAGTAAGGCTATTATAAACAAGATGTAAGGGAGGAGGTATGTTTCCTGGATAGTTTTACTTTATTAATTTATTATTTATATTCTGCCACCAAAGGCTGGAGGTACCTCTTTCCATTATGACTCACTCATGATTAAGTAATGTTGCTCTGCAATAGCGGTTCTCACACTTCAGTAAGTTTCAGAATCACTTAAGATGCTCAATCAAAATCAGATTCCTAGGTACAGGCCCAGGAATCTGCATTTAAACTAACACCCCTATGCTCAGGGTAAGGTTCAAGAGAACATACTTTGAGAAAAGAGTTCCAGTGTTTATGGTTTATGAAGGAAGCCCTACTCTGTTTTACTAGATTTTTTTAAACAATGATTAAATGCAATGGTATCATTTAAATAATTTCCTCTCAGTAACATGTAATTTAAAATTGGGATGTTAACATTAACAATGAAAACATTTGTCAAAATTACCACAATTATGTCAGACATGGTCTGAGTGAAACTCAAAAGAGAAATTCTAAAAATGAAATCACACAATAGAAAAACCAGGTTATCCTAGTGATGTTGAGAGGCAAACACTAAGGTTAATTTAAAACAACATAAAAATATAATTTCTGACTCTATAAAGTATAATATAAAATTATTTTGTTTATCCCAATTATCTTATTTAGGAAAACTTTAATTTGTAAGGCTGTTCGGTGGGAAGTCTTTGAAATAACCACAAACAATAAGAAAAATAAAATTTCTAATAAGTTGCATTTTATTCATAAAGCACACTATTTTTGTATTATACACATTTATGAATGTCCGTATTATTTTAAAATGACAGTTGTTAACTTCTAAAGTCCTCATAACTTTATAAAATGAACCAAAAAACACCAATAAACTAGCTAATTAGATATTTTTATAGGCATATTTTTGAGATATTTCCAAAATTCCAATACACAACAGTGTATTTTATGCTTCATTAGACTTAACTTTTGGCTATGCTACCTTCTTCCCCATTTGAAACTGTTTCTGGATCAACAATAAAGATGTATATCTTTCCATTAGAAATGTGAAGCCACCTTAACCTTTTACCCTGCTGACTTCCCTGTTTACATGCAAAGCCAAAGCGGTCAGCACATCTGTTTATTGTGGCTACTTGTTCAAACACTTATCACAAGAGTTTTCAAACTTTAAACATAGACTTTTTAAGAAATAAACATTCATAGACAACTTTAGGGAAAAAATTTCCAGTTCTTCAACTTTCACATGAAATGTTCTCTAAAACTTATTTTTCTCAGATGAAGATCGAGTTTTCCATCTCAAACCTATTGTGTTATGTACTCTGGGGACATCAAAGGCTTTGAGAAGCCAAATAAAATTTAACTTTGGTTTAAGGCAAGTACTAACATATTTTTCCCTAGACAGCTACGTAACTGTTAATTAACAGAGGTGATCAAGGTTGTAGAAAAGCCAACGGTCAGCATAATCTTTCTCCCTTAGGGATCTTGATTGCATTATAGGAGTGGGAGCTGCATAGCTAAATGATTATTTCTTTATCTGTGAATGGCTAAAACTTTACTGTGCATCCATCTTTCTTTCTGGTACAGAGTGTGCCCTTCCAAGCCATAAATTCAAGCATTTCTCCACTGTCTCGTCACCATGGCAGGTGACTTCCTGCAAAGCTGGCAAATGTGTATGTGGTTCTCTATTCAGTCCTGCTTCCTCTGCTACTCTCTGGTGTCAAACAGGGTCCAGGGAAACTCTGATCACCAACCCAAGCTCCCCATTACAGTTCTTCAAAAGTGATTACTAATTTTTTTGTTTTTTGGCCACATCCCACTGCATGCGTTAACTTCCCTGTCCCGGGAGCAAACCCATGGCCCCTGCTGTGGAAGCGCTACCACAAGGGAAGTCCAACAGTGACTGTTAATTCTGCCACTCAGCAGAAAACTGAGGCCTCACACCTCTATTTGATAGATACAGTCACACTTCTCTTAGCAGCATATCCAAATCCCTGTTTCATCACTGCGTTTGGCAGCCGTTCTTTACATACTATGGTTCCAGCCGAAGATTTCTAGTTTTATTTGAGAAACTGTTTGTTTCTGCTTCTTTTTGTCTTGAAGTGCTCTCAAAGAGAAGTCAGAATTCTGATCCAGCTCTTTGTGTCTGAATGAGACTACTGCAACTTCAGTTAATTTTTGAAATTTTATTATTGGCCCACACCACACAGCATGTGGGGTCTTAGTTCCCTCATCAGGGTTGAATTGGACCCCTCGCATTGCAAGTGCAGAGTCTCAACAACTGGACCGCTAGGGAATTTCCAACTGCTGCAACTTCTACTCCCTGACTTGGTGCCTTGCACTTAACAGGGATCCCATAAATGTTCACTGAATGCTTTCTGATTCATGAAATGTACTCTATGAAGTAGTGTTACATTCCTGAAAGATTCTGACATTCATCAAAAACTCAGCAAACTTCATTAAATTTTGCTTGAATGTATATGGTAAGAAATAGAATTTGGATTCTAAATAGCAACAAAAATTGTTTTCAACACAAAGATAAAGATCACTTTCTATTTTCTTACAAGAAGTATGTATATGGTTTAGTAGGCAAACTAAATGAGCCACTGTCATTAATGAAAAAAAATGCACTGAGATGAGCAAAATGCTTTTATTATATCAAGGAAGTTGTGATTAATAACAAACTTTTTAAACTGAATGTGGGTAAAATCCCAAAGGTCTTGAAAACTGGATGAAGAAGACGAGGTGGCAGTCCAAAATATGCAATTACAAATTTTATTTTTCTAAACAGATCAGGCATTTAACAATTAGAAACGAAGTTTTACAAACGATGAATGAGTAAGCATCAGAATCATGTTTCCTATGCCTACCTTGACCCTCACATACCAAACAGCCTAATCAATATAAGTACCCAGACCTAAAATGTAGCTTAGCCCTGTCTCAACAAATCTGCTCTGCCACCCAGCCGGTGCCTCCACCACCAGCCTATGTTCTCAAGCCTGAAACCCGAGTACCATCCTTGACACCTGCTTTCCCTCCGTGCTACAGCTAATCCATCAAGTCCTGCTGGGCCCGCAGCATTTCAAGCACACTTAATAAGTAACTAAAACATGTCAGGAATTAAGTAAACTGAGGCTGAATGGATGAGTGCTTTTGTGGAATGTATCACAGACTGAGGGAAACAGACACTAACACCAACAAATAATTTTTAGACAAACTGACAAGCGCTATGAAGAAAAATAACTGAGTACTCTGAACAAGAACTAAGCAACCTGCTTAAGGATGGATGTTCCAGGGAGGACTCTAAGACCTTTCAGGTGAGACCTGAAAATGAGAAGCCGATCATACGAAGTATAGGAGGAAGAGTAGAGGGAACAGCACATGAGAAGTTCCTACAACGGAAACTGAGTTAGAAGACCTGAAAGAACGTCAGTGTGCCCAGAGAAAAGTGATCAAAAGGAGAGTGGTACGAGGAGAGTTCTAAAAACCCACAGGCCAGAGAGATGTCACCGGGTCGTGTCTATAAGTCATTATTAACGACACTGTATTCTACCCTAACAAAACTAGTTGCTCAGAAAACTACGTGGTCAGATTTGTACTACTCTATTATGATATAAACTTTATCTCCTCCCATGCTAAGAAAATCTTCAATAAACTCTGCTCTATATTAAAGTAGGGGTGAGTTCACATCTGGATGATCTGGTGGAAAACATTCCCAGACAATGAAATGATCCATAATCTGAACCTCTTCAACGGAAGCAGAAGGTCAGAGCCGGAGAGAACAAGAGAACGTCCAAGTCAACCCGCACCTCCCCTCCCTCTAAGAAAGGGTATTAGAAAAGGTATGAAGTTTTAAAGCAGACAGCTTTTCTACACTTATTTATAGTCTCTATGCCCCATTAATTACATTGTTTTTCATGTATTTATCATCTGTGAATTCTGAGTACCCAGCATGTCTTGCAGCACACCAGAGCTACCAAATGATGACTGGGTTTGAAGACTGCCTGAATATGTACTATGAAAATAGTTTTAAACCCATAGATCCTGCACATATATTTTAAAAGACTCAACATCTTGAATTTTGCTCTGATACAAAAAGGGAGAACTTCTGGACATGCATGGCTTGCAAAAATGGATTTTAAAAAGGTCTGCCTCTCCCCCAGACCTTCAGTTTAGATTACCTCCCTTCTCACCACACCATAAGCCTGCTGGGCTACTATTTTAGGGGTGCTTGCTATCACTACCACTAGTATGGTTTTGGTTATAAGTAGGTTGAGCGAATAAACTTTGTACACAGAAGATGTGAGTGACCTTGGTCCTTCAGATCAATGGTTACTTATTTCTTACCTGTACCATCCATAATATTTATTGCCATAATAGTTATTACTAAAACTTACTCAAAGTTTCTCAAAAGGAGAAGCCATCCCATAAAACTAGTGTAGTGAAATGGGCCTTTGACAAATGTAGCCAACAGACTGAAAGGTTTTAGATTACTGACTTTCAAGGGATCTGATGTGGAGAAGGGCCCAGGGACTCTTTGGAAAGCCTGCGTAAAGTTTTTACGCAGAGAGCTTTTCTGTACTTATTTACATAGTCTCCCTGCCCCATTAATCCAATTATTTCCTCCCTTATTAGGAGATGGCATGAAAAAACACATGATTAGTTCAGTATCTTGTGTTCTCATTTAATCTGAGAAGAATTTATGTTAGATTTAAATTCAGAGCCATTTACTTCTACTGCAGTGGCACTCAATTTAACAAAAAATAAACTTCCCTATCTCATCCCTTTTGTGATTTTATTAAAGCCATACATCTGAAGCAATAAGAAACATTTAAACATTTCCTGATGTTTAACTTCTTTTTAACTCATTCAAGAAGACTCCTTTGTCTTTTTACTTGATAGAGAAATGATGTTCAAATTCTCTTTATAAACCAGTGAAAGATAAGCCCATAAGCTTATTAAATAAAAGTATATTTTAAATTTGAAAAGTAAAGAAGAAAGTAAAAGAAATCTGGTGAGTAGATTTATATTTATGAGGTTGCAGTGGAATTAATATTTAATCCACGTGTGAGTACACACTGTGCCCCACCTAGCATTTTAAGAAGACTTGTGGGGTGTAATCAAAGGTAAGTCTCTGATGCTTACACGATGGCATCCTCATTAAAAGAGATAAGAAACACATACAGAACTAATTAAAAAGACCATGCATGGTTGTGTAATTAGGCAGAGTTTGTCACATAGGTCGCAGATCCTACAGGAATTCAGAGAGAGAAGTCAAAATGAGTTTGAGATGGGTTGGAGCTCTATACCATGGGGGAACAGAGATTTGGGTTAGGTATTAAAGGATGGGCATCACTTGGTTGAGCAGAACGGGAGGGTAGGGCATTCCAGGAAGAAACTGCATGAGCAAAGGGCAAGGGATGGGAGGACTTGTGCTCATGAGGACTGTGAAACACTGATCCTGGTTCAGGGGTGGGAGAAGGGCTGGAGTGGGGAACAAAGCCAGGCCGGTGGGATGCACACTTACAGAGTCTTATATGGTAATTATAAAGATATACATTAAGGAAAGGAGACTGAATATACTAAGTACAAAGATCCTCCACATGCTAAACATTTGAAGAAGCTACTTTAAAAAAGTGGAAACAGTGTCAGACTTTATTTTTTGGGGCTCCAAAATCACTGCTGGTGGTGATTGCAGCCATGAAATTAAAAGACGCTTACTCCCTGGAAGGAAGGTTATGACCAACCTAGATAGCATATTTAAAAGCAGAGACATTACTTTGCCAACAAAAGTCCGTCTAGTCAAGGCTATGGTTTTTCCAGTGGTCATGTATGGATGTGAGAGTTGGACGGTGAAGAAAGCTGAGCGCCAAAGAATTGATGCTTTTGAACTGTGGTGTTGGAAAAGACTCTTGAGAGTCCCTTGGACTGCAAGAAGATCCAACCAGTCCATCCTGAAGGAGATCAGTCCTGGTTGTTCATTGGAAGGACTGATGTAGAAGCTGAAACTCCAATACTTTGTCCACCTCATGCAAAGAGTTGACTCATTGGAAAAGACCCTAATGCTGGGAAGGATTGGGGGCAGGAGGAGAAGGGGATGACAGAGGATGAGATGGTTGGATGGCATCACTGACTCGATGGACATGGGTTTGGGTGAACTCCGGGAGTTGGTGATGGACAGGGAGGCCTGGCATGCTGCAATTCATGGGGTCGCAAAGAGTCGGACACGACTGAGCGAATGAACTGAACTGAACTTAAAAAAAAAAATCAACCCAACGTTTCTCCACCTCTGACATTCTCTACCCCTCTTATGGTGTTACTTTCTTCCATACACCTACTACCATCTGACATAATATATATTTACTCAATAACCTTTTTGGAGAAGGCAATGGCACCCCACTCCAGTACTCTTGCCTGGAGTATCCCATGGACAGAGGAGCCTGGTAGCCTGCAGACCATGGGGTCGCGAAGAGTCAGAAACGACTGAGCGACTTCACTTTCCCTTTTCCCTTTCATGCACTGGAGAAGGAAATGGCAACCCACTCCAGTGTTCTTGCCTGGAGAATCCCAGGGACGGGGGAGCCTGGTGGGCTGCCGTCGATGAGGTCGCACAGAGTCGGACACGACTGAAGTGATTTAGCAGCAGCAGCAGCAGCAGCAGCAACCTTTTCAGCATTTATCTCTGCCCAGGTGAGCTGTGAGCTCTGTAAAAGCCAGGACTTTGCTGCTTTATTCCCAGGGTCTGAAAAAGCTCTTGAGAAGTAGGAGCATTCAACAACATTCATATTTGTTGACTGAAGTAACATCAAAGTTGAAAGGACAGTTACTGAGATAACTCTGTGTGCATGTTTATACAATTTACTTTAGACCAACTGTACTGACTGCATTTAGAAAGAACTAAAAATTAAAATAGGTGACACAAAATTCAATTTGGGGACTCACAGAGTCTCAAAGTCACTTTATCCTTTATTAAGGCTCTTCAGAGTCAGCTGTGGTCAGGAACAATGATCTGGATGTCTGTAATAATGAAATGACTTATAAGCCCACTGAAAGCTTTTCCTAGGGCTATTTCCTTAAGAAATAAGGATCTATCAGCTCTCACCCAAATTGCTACAAGTATCTTTATCTTACTATCGGGATAAGGAAAAAACAACTAGTAATTCTTTAACTATACCAGAATTAATATATCCACAAAATCAATATATCCCCCCAATTCTGACCTCCCCTTTAAAAAGAGATTATACCGGCATTTTGGTGTCATCCATCTACTAGGTTCTTACTTTTTCTATACATATGTTCATTTGATATAAATTTTCTTATGACTCTTTCTATGTTCAAGGGAAATGATCTTGGTATTTTAAAAAAATATGCCCTGGTTGGTAATCTTATGATCAAAGTGAAAGTGAAGTCGCTCAGTCATGTCCGACTCTTAGCGACCCCATGGACTGCAGCCCACCAGGCTCCTCCGTCCATGGGATTTTCCAGGCAAGAGTACTGGAGTGGGGTGCCATCGCCTTCTCAAGGCCTACTTTAATTTTGTCAGGGGTTCCAAAGTCATATTTGTCAACATTCATGTTTCATTTTTAAAATACAGCAATAGCTTCTAATCCCTGTAAATTCATTAAAAAAAAAAACAGGTATATTTACTTTATAGGTAGAAAACAAAGTGAGATAACCTTATAACTACCATAAAATGTATTAAAAAGTCAATGTCTACTTTCTCCTTTAAACACTCAACTCATTGCACATTTCAATGCTTTTTCCTTAAAACCTTAAAACTCAGGCTATTTTCTAGGATTGTTAACATCACTAATTGAAGCCAGACTTATATGCTATTATAGCTATCTGACCAGCAAATTATTTTCATGCTCGGTTAATCGTTTCCAATAATGGAAGTAGAATACATTTCTTACATATACACTCAGGAGCATGAAAATTTAGCACAATAGTACCAGTCAGTCTGGTATGATTTTTGATAGTATTTTTCACTGAAGCAGAAATCACTTAAATAAACATTAGTCATCTGCTCATTTCTCCTGGTTGTACAGAATGTGACTCTAGAATCTCTGGAGAATTCTCTCCTTGATAAAAATTTAGAAATAAAAATAGAGCACAAAACACACCAGTAATTATTAAATAAACAAAATTCAGGCCAAAGAAACTGAGGCCTCTTCCTCACCCATATTCACTGCTGTCTGCATATATGAATTAAATCAGGCCAAGGAGCTGTGTTTGTTGGAAAGTGAGGTAAGACATCACTTGTGTAAAGACTAGGCACTGACTTGCAAATCCTTGCAACAAGGAATTAATTTATGGCCAGCAGGGTGCAGAGTCTCCATTTTTAACGAGTTTTCAGGTGGTTCTAATAGGGCTGTGGGTAAATAGGCCATGCTTTAAAAACAGAGTTTCATCTCTACTTCCCCCTACAAGGCCTAGAAAATGACTCTTCTTTCAAATAAGCCTCAGCCCAAGTCTCAGTTACAGCAGCTGCCACAGTGCTGTGATGGCCAGATTTTCCAATGTGAACATTTTTATGTCCCAGACAGAAGAGGTGCTTCATAAATGTTTAAGTGACTTCTCTTCAGTGAAAATACTGGACTAGTATTGTCATTCAACAAAATAATGGATGAGTCAAAGAATTGTTTCCCTCTGAAATCCACTGGATTCAGATTTTTTTCTTTCATAATACCTCCAAATTTATTAAGTTCAACATTGCTTCCCTAATTGCCAAACATCATTTTTAAAATATAACCTTTCCTGCTCCATCCTTCAGGGCAGTTGATGTAGGCAGTGTAGTGAATGGTTAATGGCTCCTGTTGATAAGAACACCTATGCTCAAATCCCACCTCTGCTGCTTAACCAGTTATGTGAATCTGCATATGCTTTTAAACTTTAGCCTCGGTTTTTTCCACTGTTAAATGGATATAATAATTGTACCTATGTCTTTAGAGGTGTAAGAGAATTAAGGTCGGAAAGCAAACCACTTAGCTCATTGTTGGACACATAAATAATCTAATTCAACTCTTTATACATATCACTGCTGAGAAATGTCTTCCAACTCACTAAATCAATGTCTTCCTACTTCACTCGAGTCCTTCTCTACTGATGCTTTAATCTGCAGCAAATATTTACTAATTCTTTCAAGACAGATTTATAAAGGCCACCAACGTTGGGCATAAGTGAACATACCCCACCATGGGTACATGGAAACAAATGGAGTTAACATCTATCTCTACAACAGCTCTCAGGAGACCTTTCCTTCCACATGACCTGGAATCCTGTGATCTGACAAGCTCAGTGTGTCACTTTAAGAAGAGACACGTGACTGTGTGAATTCAGTAAGGTACTAAACAAAGGTATAAGCATGGAATTCTCTCTTCTAAAAATGCTGCTATTTTGAATTAAATGAAGAAAATGAAGGTTTCTCCTCAATTGCTCCTTCTGCTCAAAAAGAGATGCAGCAGCCCAACGGTGACGCAGGAAGTCTTAAGGGCAGCCCTGTTAGCTAGGGAAGCTCGAGGCCAGCCACGCTTGCTTAGAAAGGAGTGAATTCAAACAGGCTTCACAAGGAGGAGATTCAACATTCCGTGACAAACTAAGGAGACACAAAAGGCAAAAGGGAGACCAGATGACAGGTGTGAATAAAAACTAGATGAAGCTTCTCAAATCTCAAACTTAATTTAAAGTCACAGAAAAGAAATTTAGCATTCCAAAGGCGAAAGAGTAGAACGAGAGAATAAATATTGTACTGTATTAATCACAATAAGGAGCACTTTCATCTGGGCCAAAACATATTCTTAAATCAACCTTCGAATGTGGCTGCATTTTCAAGCTTAGCAGCATGAAACCCACATGACTGTAATTAATGTAATAAATCATGTTGTGGAATTTTCTACAGAATCTGACAGCGCTCACTGATATACTGCTTATTAGAGACCAGAGATTTCTCCTGCACTTTTTTTTATTATACTGCCAGAGACACTGAATCAACAATATCTTCTGATGTGTCTGAAGTATCTGCTGCTGGTGTGATACATAAAATATACAGTAAGCTGCTATCAGACTTGGATATACAACACATAATACCCAATTTCCAAGAAGAATTTGTTGTTTAATTTTTACTTTTCTAGACTTAGGTCAGTTGTAGAAGATACATGGATTCATTAGAGATGTGACATTCACATTTTCCATGGTTTTAGCCATGAAGTCACAGCTTCACACAGCATGACTCTCCTATTCAGTTTATTTCATGATGACTCCATTGGTTTATAGTGCAGAATACTGTTAAACAGGCATTATTTTATCAATCTCTGTGTCCTTTCCCTGTCTTTCAAAATCTGACTCCTAAGTAAAATGTTCTTGAATGTTAACGCCTTTTCAAAAGTAAAACTTAGTCCTTGTGCAGTTCAGGAATTCAGCCATGAATGCACTTTACCTCAGTGAGTTTCAGTTCAGTTCAGTTCAGTCGCTCAGTCGTGTCAGTGAGTTTACATACTCTTAAATACGCTTTGCATATATAAGCATTTTCTAATTTAGAAATACTGAAATTAAAAAAAAATGTTTAAAAAAATTTTTAATTGGAGGATAACTGCTTTACACAACACTGTAAAAAAATTATCCTCCAATAAAAAAAATTTTTTTTTAAAACCCACACTAAAACAAAACATATGGCTTAATGGCCCGTTATTCACATGGGTACCTATTCACCTGAGGAAAAGATTAAGTATACTTCCCCTAATAAAAATAATTTTATTCATTAATCATGAAAGTAACACATTTAATAATAAAAATAAATTTATTCACTTTATAATAAAAGTAACACACTTAATATAAAAATATTTCCCCAGAAAATAAAGGTTAAAAAAGAGAGAAAAACTGCCCATAAATCCATCCTTCAGACAGCCACTGGATACATTTTGGTATGTATCTCTTCAATTTAAAATTTTAATTAAAAATAGTATTCTTTAATCACCAAGAGTCTAGTCCATTCTGTATTAACTATACACTTTTCTTGCAATTTTTTTTTCTGAAAATATTGCTCTGTCTCACATTTAAGAGGAAAACTTTAACATGGTAGTTCCTGGATAAGTTACTGTTTCTGACATATTCCTTTTGATCATCTGAAATGATACATTTTAAGACTTGAATAAGACTTTGGCACTGGATTTATTATCCACTGATTTCACAGAAATTTATTTCTTAGCTATTGAGAATTCCCTATGTACACCCTTGCCCCCTTTCAAACTGTTTTCCACATAGCAGCCCCAATGAATTTCCCTAAAAGAAACAGGAAATGAATCTCTTATTTTCTTTCTGGAAATTTTAGTATTTGCATATTTGGTTCACCACTTAATAAAAATATATTTGGCGCTTCAACACAATAGGCACTGTTTTAGGCACATCTGTACATGTCTCCTCAACTGTTAAAGCACTTTAATTTTCATCCCCTTGTGGTGGAGACAATTAGACAATAAAAGCAGATGGAGACTGGGACTGAAAAAGAAGAGTAAAAGTTCTGGCAAAGTTTGGGGGAAATTAAAAAAACTAAAGGAAAACTGGCCCACGTTTTAAGAGGCCTGTTAAGTGCTAAAGTGATGAATGCTGAAACGTGTAAAAGAAGAATCACCATGGTCAGTAAGCCTCGTGGTGAAGAGCGTGCAACTTGGGAACCAGACTGCCTGGGTGAGAATCCCAGCTCTCCCATCCTCTTACTGTATGACCTTGGGCAAGTTCAACCTTTCTTTGCCTCAGTTTTCTCATCTGCGAAATGGGGTTAATTATAGTCCTAACTTCACAGAGTTGTGAGAACTCCATTACCAGAAGTAATTAGTGAGATAATAAGCAGTCTGTAAGTATTAGCTATTATAACTGCTATTCTGCATGCAGTAATCAGAGAGCTAACCGTATATGACCCTGCCTACTGAACAGGATTTTGAAAGTAAAACAATCGTCACCATTTGTTAACAGTTCATCAGTATGTCAGTACTGAGTATTTGAAAAGTGACTGTTCATGAGTTTGCTAAAATTCTATGGCTTCAATGAGTGAGAACAAACTCAAGCACAATACACGAGGCAACATTTGATAAATTTAGGAGATGAGATGGTATATCACAATGGAAATGGTTACAGAAAACTTATTTTTATTAGAAACCATTTCTTCCTTTAAATATCCCTGCAATTTACAGGACTGCATATCTTAATTAATAAGGATCAAAATGTGACAGTATCTTTTACTGAAAATGCATAATACACTAAAAACCACAAAGGAATTATTCATAAACTCGGAAACAAAAGATGTACGGCACGTAAAGTAAAAGAAAACAGATAACACGTAAAAATGAAAATGCACAAAACTCTAATAAATTACCTCCTCCTTCTTTGAGTGATGCTATTAATATTCATTAGATTCCATCCAAGAAGTAATAACCCATTGGATAGGAGGATGCCAATTCCTCTTAATTGAGTCAATGGATAATAACAAAACATATTTTTGAAAAATTCATTATAAAATAAAAATTTTAATATTTATCTATATGGGTTGGCTTTCTATTGCACATTTATAAATACAGGCAAAACAGGAAAATAAAGCCCTTTTCTTAACAACGAGATGGCTGTTTTCCATTATATAAAATAATAACTTAGCAGCAGTAATTGTAACAGTATGAAGGTGTTGAAAAGCCAGTGACTTATAACATAAATCTGAATATACTCAGACTAAAAATATTATATAAAATATCATTTCAGGTATTAAGAAATATGTATTTATTATTCACTGAACCAAACCCTAAAGTCAAATTTACAGGCACAGCACATTCTAGGATCATAAAGATCCTTTATTTTTCTTGCTGAATGAAGTTAGGTAAAAAATTAAGTAATACTTAAATTATCTAATTTTTAAATTTCTCAGGGCGTGACACGAGGAAGGTGGCCAAGTAAGACATCCCCAGCCTGTCTCCCAACAACAATCTGGCATCTATCCATGTACAAAAGTGCCTTTGTGGGAGCTTTGGGACTGGGTCAGAGATTGTGAAACCCTGGTACAGTCCAAGACCAAGGATGGCTGTTTTGAGAAGGCAAGCTTGCGCCCAGGTGGCTGACTCGCTGACTATGGTCCTGGTTACAGAGCCAGAAACAGTTCCATATTGTGAAGGACTCAGCTACGCCCCCATCTGGCTTTGATCCTGTCACCAGCACTATATGCCAAGAGACGCAGGAGTCACGCCCACCCATAGGTTGGGTAATAGCGTACAGATCTTTGTTCTGGCTGTGGACCCTAAGTGCCTCCAGCTTCTCCTGGCTGTGGTGTGGAGCCCCAGAGGGAAGCCCACACAACGCAGTCTGGAGATTCTGAAAGGGCCTGCAATAGGGCTCTGGCCCATCCCAGCCACAGTCACCAACAGTCAGGTTGATACAGGGACCTGGCAGGAGATACTCCCATCCGTGCCCCTGGAAAATCTGAAGGGGCCCTGAACTTGCCTCCAGCCCCATCACAGGAACAGGCCTGCATGTCCAAGGACACGGAGGGAGATGCTCCTGTTCACACAACTGCAGATGCTAAAAGGGCCAGACAAAACTTTGCTAAGAAAACTGAACACAGACATCATGGTGGGAGAGCTGTGGCCTCCAGCGTGGTGCTGGTGTCTGAGACCTGTCTCTGGAGGCCTGCTGACCAGTCACCAATTATCCAACTCCTCTCTCTACAAAGAGCCCTGCCTGGTAATACCCACATTTCACTCAGGGAAGGCGGAGGGGAAGCAAATCTATTTATATAGCTATAGGAGAAACCAACACCAGATTCCTGTCCTGTGTTTACACGTAAACAAACAATTAGATGAGGCATCAGAAGAAAAGTGGCTGCATTGAAGAGAAGAAAGAAGAAAAACGAACATAGAAAATAAAGGAAAAAATTCAAAGACAGAAAATAATTTTTTTAAATTGAATTTAAATTCTCAAAGAAGATCTGATAAATTATTATAACTATAATCTCCATAAAAGAAATAAGTACTAATGGAAAACTTTCAAAAGTTATTTCAAAAAGGAATTTTCAGCAATTTAAGACTCAAAGTTTACGTCCCACCTATCCATTCTTGGGAAATTATTTGATGAACTCCACCAACAACAACAAAAAAGGAGAAAGTAAAGGGAAACATGAAATCTAGAGAACAGTGGTTACAGCCCAGAGGAAGCCTCAGGATAGGTGGGAGGGTTACCTCAGGCTACATTAAATCAGCTTGTCCAAACGGCAGCAGCAAGGCTGAAGGCCCGATACAGGGACCCTGGGGGGACCACAGAGATATGTAAGAGCACGCTCTTTTGCCCAAAATTTTAGGAAAACACACACACAAAACCCCCAAACTACAATAATACTGTATTTCATTGACTGAAAGATGCACTTCTTCACGTTGCAACATCTCTGAAAGTATGCTGGGACACAGCCAGAACTTACTCTCTGTACCAGGTATTGTTTTAAACCCTTTACATGGATTAAGTCATTAATCCACGTAACAGCCCTTAGGAACACTCTGCTTTCAGTGTCCCAAAGGTTGTGAAACTCATCAAGATGAAAGGTGGTTTAACCTCAGAACACTAATAGTTATGCACAATATTTACACCGTCAAAACAGTATAAATGGTTTGGGATGTTTACAGTCAACCTAAGGATAAAAAAGAAAAAACTAGTTATGGCCGCAGAAGAAAATGAAAATACTGACAATCCTATGAAGTTAAGAAGATGACAAGAAGGGGGGAGAACAGTAGAAGGCAGCATATGAACACTAATACCTGCACCCTTGGGTTGAGAAAGCATAGTTATTTCTTCTTTCATTATCTTTAGTTTTCTGTTGGTAACATGTGTTTTAATGACGTTACAATCAAATAATGGGAGGGTAATACAAACTGAGTTAAATCCTCATCACTGATAACAAGGAATCTGAAGGTATTTTCTGAAGTTGATAAACCAAGAAAAAACAAATCAAGAGACAGAAATATAAGCAGTTTATTTCGAATTTTGGAAGAACTGAAAATAGACTCAAAAGAAGTTTCCTTTGAAGAGTAGAATTATGAGGTGATGAAGGCTGAGGTGAGACTGTTATTGTTTATCATTTTTAGACTGCCAAGTACATTAATAACTTTGACAAAAATGAAGAACATTGAAAAAGGTAATAAAATTATTGTTTTTGTCTAAGAAAGCAATCAAAATTTTAAGGCAGTACTGATCAGGCTGCTATGTGTATCATAACTGAAGTCAATAAAGCACCTAGGATGCATCAATCATTAAGTCAGATTTATGGTTCTCTGATCACTGTACTCATCACTGTTCTCACCTAAAATAAAGCTTAAAATCACCTTGCAGTCACAGAAGCATAACTCATCATTTTTGCCATGTTATATAAATACTTTTTTTGGGTCTAATACACCCTTGGGAACACAAGACATTGGTTATATAAATGAGATCCAGACTGAAAGAGAAGTTATTGCTGGGCCTAAACTACAGCGGGTCACCTGCACTCTGCCCAGCCCCGCTGAGCCCCAAGATGGTCAGGCAGCTCAGTCTGGGAGGAGCGGGAGGAGTCCGCTGCTTCTCGCAGGAAAACCGAAACAGGGATGACGTCTGAAGCTAATACTGCGGTACTCTGACACTGACATGTCTGCCCACGGGTTGTACATTATTTCCTCTCTCCAGACCACAAGGAATGAATACCATGGCTAGAAAATCAAGGTCAATGCCTCCTCAATGATGAACTGGCACCTGGTTTCCTAGCAGTCTTACTCAAATCCAAATTCATTGAAGAGAAGTAGATCCTCAGGTTTACAGCAATTTACTAGGCTGCTGTATTTGGATGCATTTTGAGTATCTGGGAGGTCTCAATCATATGCTGATGAACTTTAGATATATAAAAACAACAGTTTTTGCTACTTTTACTGGTAAAATAGAAAAATGCCTCTGCTGCTGCTTCTGTTGCTAAGTTGCGTCAGCCGTGTCCAACTCTGTGCAACCTCATAGACGGCAGCCCACCAGGCTCCCCCGTCCCTGGGATTCTCCAGGCAAGAATACTGGAGTGGGTTGCCATTTCCTTCTCCAATGCATGAAAGTGAAAAGTGAAAGTGAAGTCGCTCAGTCGTGTCCGACTCTTCGCGACCCCATGGGCTGTAGCCTACCAGGCTCCTCCGTCCATGGGGTTTCCCAGGCAAGAGTACTGGAGTGGGGTGCCATTGCCTTCTCCGGAAAAATGCCTCTATTTTAAAGAAATAAAAAGTCACCTGGGAAGATTTTCCTGTAAAATGTTAAGACAAATGATATTTAAAAGGAAGTGAAGCACTGGGAAAAAAGCTGATAAAACTTCTCAGAAAATCATGCATTTGTACACTGAGAGCAATTAACTTGATTTTCTACTTCTGCCTTTCAGAAAACTAGTAAACAATTGTATCTGTAATTCTTAAAGATAGATCATTAGTTGTCTGTAAAAATAAGCAATATTACAAGTTTAACTAAGTTCATGTTATTTTTAGGTATGTAGAAAGTGTCTCGAATAAATTATGATGTGAAATAGGTTGCCTGTAGCCACTGTACTTTTAATTTCCAGCTAAGAAAGACCTTCCTTTCATCTATCATAGTGGCCTAATTGTTCACTTAACCACTTTTAGCCATATATCACTCTGCTGCTGCTGCTAAGTCGCTTCAGTCATGGCCGACTCTGTGCGACCCCATAGACAGAAGCCCACCAGGCAAGAATACTGGAGTGGGGTGCCATTTCCTTCTCCAGTGCATGAAACTGAAAAGTGAGAGGGAAGTTGCTCAGTCGTGTCTGACTCTTAGTGACCCCATGGACTGCAGCCCACCAGGCTCCTCCGTCCATGGGATTTTCCAGGCAAGAGTACTGGAGTATGTATCACTCTAGTCTTCATAAATATGCTATCTTTTAAAGGCAAACAATTCAGTCTTAGTTCAGGAAATATAAGACAAGTTTGTTTGTTTTTTTAAACTAGCAATGTTTTGAGAGAGGAAGAGTTAAAATGTCTGTCTCCCATTTAGAGGGCAGGCCGAGCAAGAATCATGGTTTCGTCTTGTTCATCACTTGCTCATTGAGTAACTGCAGCACCCAACCTGGACTTGGCACTTGGTAGGCTTCCAATATTTGTTGAATAAATGGTCATGGCATGTTTCAGAATTCTTAATGGCTGTTTCATCCTATATAGCTGAACTTTGAATATATTATAAATATTTTGGGTCCTGAAGATCTTTCAGTGTTACTTAAAACAGTGTTGCACCTTGGACAGAGAACACAAGGGTGGCAACAGAGATCACAAGAGGCCAAACACTCAGAAGTCATCAAGTCTAATTTCCAAATCATCTACCTGTGTCCTCCTCTCCAATGCCTTTACTGTTGCCTCATTTGAGCCTTTATTGCCATCTCCCATCTGAATTACTGCAATTTTTACCCTGTAAAACAGTCCTCAGTCCCAGTCCCTACTTCCCCATTGCTATCAATGCGATCTTCTAAGATCACACAGAGGAACTGTGTTCCTCTGCTCTCCCTGTAAGTCTGTGACTTCATGTGCAAAGTCTTCCATAGGTGGCTCCAGTCCATGTTTCCAGCAGCACCTCTCCTGACCTCTTTGAAATTTACTCTCCCACCACACTCAGACCTTTGCCTCCCTGCATGGGCTCATGCTCTAATGTCTTTGCTCATGTTGTTCATCACCCTGAAATACCCTTCCTTGTGTCCCAAAAGGCTGAGACAACTGCTTTTCATGTGTTCCACAGCATTTTATATACTCTTAGATATGGTCTTGTTGGTCTGTCTGCCTCCTTCTCTACACAATGATATCCTGGGGTCAGGGAATCTGCCATTCATCTTTGTATTTTCACTAGTCCTGTCATAGAGCAGATCTTGCAATAAATGTTTAATAAACTGAAGTGCAAGTGACTTGTCCAGAGGCTTCGTAGACAAAGAGACCATGACACATGTTTCCTGCTTCTGATTAAGCGAATCCTTCTATTAAACCCTAGGTCTTCCTAAAAATGATTCTCAGAAAAAATAATCGCTTTATGATATACTCTAGCAGCCCAAACTTTGGAAAAGTGATAGGCATGACCTAGAAATGAAAGAAAGGGGAGGAGAAACAGTTCGGTGTGGGCTAGTCCTACACCAAGACAACCAGAGAGAGACCAGGGACCAAAGAACCAACCCCTTCTCTCTTAGATAAAAAGTAGGAGACGCCACCTTTGGAACTCCAAGCAAATCATCTAGCAGCTCACTTACAGTAAGTAAACTAACGGAAACAATCTCTTCTTTGCGGAACTCAAGTAGTGTTGATCCTGGAAATGAAAAGTGCTATGTATATAGATAATGCAGGACATTTTCCTATTGTGTTTTTTATTCATTTCAATAGAAGAACTTAAAAAATAACTCACCCATCATATCATAATCACGAGGAGGAAAGCCATAATCACAAGGAGGAAATCTGTGAGACTAATTCTCTAATTCTTTGTCTATAAACAAGTATACTGGGAGATAATGTTGTAAAGTTTTCTTTCTTACGCAAAAAACCTTCTATATTCAGTAATAACAATAATGTCATAATGCCTTTATCTCATAAATATTCCACAATCAATTTTATGCTTCATGAGCTATATTATAAAAGTACTTACATTTAAAAACATACAGAAAAGTATGTGGAATACTACATTATGCTTACCAATGAACCAGAGGGCTTTATATGGATTAATTTAACCCTGTAAGGATTAATTTAACCCTAGAGAATAGACCCATTATTTTCTTAATTTTACAGATGATAAAGCTAAGAGACAGAGAGGTTAAATGACCTGCTAAAGTCACCCAGAAAATAAGTAACGGAGCTGGGACTTGAATCGAGGCAGCTGTGTGCCCAGATTTTCATAATTAAGCACCGTGCTTCTATTACCTTTATATAACATGAACTCGTGTCTCTGCCAGATTTAATACATGTTAATAATGTAATATTTGTTCCATGGTTTTAAAAGAAAACATCATAGATACAGTTCAAGTTTCCGTGTACTCACTGTCACCCTTCCTCTCTCCCAAAGGCACACATCATGTATTGATAACTCCTTCCAGCCTATGTTTCGTAACTACATGTGGCATGTGAGAATGTAACATACAACAACACACAGTGAGGTTTATTTACCTTTTAAAGTATGGTACTCTATATTATTCTGCAACTCCATTTTTAAGATATATCTATACTAATCAATGCAGATCTGGCTGATGTATATATTCCACTGAAAAATATATCACAATTTATCTGACAGACACTAAGGTTGTTAACTAATTTTTTTCCTCGTTATCACAAAGAAAGTTGCAATGCACACCCCTGTACTTTTCTCCTTTTACATGTGAGGAAGTTTCTCTAGGACAGATGCATAGAAACTGGACTCCAAGGTTGTATGATATGCACACATTTAACTTTATAAGATACTATAAATTGCTCTCCCAAGTGGATGTGCCAATTTATACTGCCACCAGTGTGTTCTCCATACTTGCAGCAACATTTGGAGTGAAATTAATAATTTTTGCCTTTCTGATGGTATCATATTGCTGTTTTAATTTGCATTCCCTTGATTACCAGTGAGGCTGAGCATTTTTCATATGTTTATTAACTATATGGGTTTCCTCTTATTAGAAGCACCTCTTCATTTCCCTTGCTCATTTCCCTACTGGATTATTTGACCTTTTCCCTACTGATCTGTGGCAGTTCTTCACATATTCTACATATGAATATTCTTGATTATGTGCATTAAAATCATCACATAGGTTATTACTTGTCTTTTAACTTTATGATACCCCTTGTCCCAGCTAAGATTTTAATAGCTGTCAGTATTTTCAATCGTTTCCTTTATGGTCTGCACTTTTTTGGTATGTTTCATTTAAAAAACTGCCCCCAACACCAAGACCACTTAGCAAGATTTCCTTAAAGCTATTTTAAGTTTTATATTTTCATACTTAGATCTTTATATGAGACTTACTTTCATGCCTGATGTGAGGTAAGGATCTAATTTTATCTTGTTCTACATGAGAGACCACCAATTGTGCAATGCCATCCATTGTCTGGGGAATCCTCTCCCACTGATTTATGACACCTCTTTCACATACAGTTCCCATATATGTGTAGGTGTGTTTCTGGGCTCTCTATTTTGTTCCATTGCTCTATCTGTCTATCTTTTTGGTCAGACTATTCTACTTTAATTATTACAGCTTTATAATAAGTTATATATAATGTAAGTTATAAGTTATAAACTATATTATTATAAGGTATAATGGGTTTTCATTACTGCCTTGGTAAAACTTTCTTTGTAAAAACCTAAATACTTTGCAAAGACTGACAATATAATCAATTCTTTTTTAGAACAGAATGAGTGTTTGTACTTAATCACATTATCTCCTCCCCATCCCCTTCCCCAGTGTAGAAACAAGCCTAAATACTAACTTAAAACCACAACTTTTGTCTTTTCTAAGAACCACAAAAAAGGAAGGAAAGAAGGAAGGAGGAAAATGCCCCTCAGCTAGAGGCTGGAGACCACCATCCCCAGTTCCTTAAACTCATTCTGATCACAGACGTAAACTCATTCTGATCACGGACGTTCTACTACACATGATAAGCCCTAAGACAGCTCCCACCACCGCCACCACTCTGAGAACTGCTTTTTGATCAGCTGGGGAGAAGGGAATCTGACACTTAGGTAGCGGACAGGAGATCCTGTGACCTCAGGCAGGAGAGTCAAGAGGTGGTGATCTTCATGTACAGAACCAACTGAGACCTGTGACACTCGGCTGAAGAGTAGTAGCAGCCTCCAAAAGGCTATGGGAAGGGGTGCTGACAGAAACATCTCAACGGGTTCACAGTGTCAGTAACACATTTGAGGATATGTAGCTTCATCAAGGTTTTGACCTGCTCTGTCTTCCTGGGGACATGCAGTCCATACCATAATGGGAGAGAGGGACCTGATTTCTTCCCTGTGCAATTAGGTGAGTGAACAGTTGAATGGAACAAAGTCATTGTTTTAGATGATGTTGCAAATACCAAGCAGTGAGTCCTGGAAACTCCTGGGAGTAGGTATTTAATTTTCCCCCTGGATACGTGCTCAACATTGACTACCTCTCAACACGTGACTGCATGGTACTGTGCACAAGGCATTGGGACTGAACAGAAGAGTGGTTGGTAGCTCCATTAAGCCACCCTGAGCATTACAAGAGAAGAAGTACATGAATAAACTAGGTAAGCATCTAGTCCACTTACCTTCTTTTAAGAGGTCTACAACAAACTGTGCAAAATTTTTAAAGAGATCGGAATACCAGACCATTTTACCTGCCTCCTGAGAAACCTGTAAGAAGGTCAAGAAGCAAGAGTTAGAATGGGACATGGAACTACAGACTGTGCCCTCACTGAAATATCAACTTGGAAAAGAGAGTTTCTGGCCTCTCCAATGGGGCAGTACAGATACACAAAGGAGGGAATTCTCTGAAACAGGAAAAGTGTTCAAAGTCACTGTGCAGTCAGAAGGAATAATAATAACGTGCCATCTAACGTGGAACCCGCATGTCCTACATCCCTGCTTCTCAAGTTTCAGTGTGCATATAAATTACCTAGAGATCATGTTAAAATGCAAATTCTGATTCTATGGGTCTGGGGTGGAACCTGAGAATCTGCATTTCTAGTAAGAACCCAGGTGATACTGGTTCATGGACCATTTTAGTAGATGAATGAATGTTAATGCACAAAATCAGAATCTATTTCACTATTCAAGAGTATTGAGCACAATCTAATAATAGCAGCAATGATAATGAAAATCATAATGATGGAAACTACTATTCATTGAATGTTTACCATATGTCATGTACTCTCTTTAAGTGCTTCACCTATACTTTTCATTTGGTCCTCAAACAATCCTGTGAGACAAGACAATGTTATCACTTTTCAAATGAAGAAACTGAGTCTCAGAGAAATGAACTGAGTTAAGGTCACAAGGCCAGCAGGAGACAGGGCTGGGAATCTACCTAGGGATGTCTGATCCCAAACTCTGAGTGGTCAAGCTCTACTGTCTCAGTGCCCACACTCCCTGCCATATCAATCCTCAGATGAGCACCCCTTTATAACAAGGAGGGAAATGATGGTATGAACTAAGCCTGAATTTTAATTCTGCTTCTTTTATCTTTCAGAATTTGTGTTACAGGTCTTCCTGCAGGAAGGTACAGGGAACACTATGCCTAAGAAAGCAAACTTAGTCTTGGTCCATCTTGTAAGAAGAGTCATATATTTCTTGTGGAATAAGGAGCTGTATAAATTATGTTTGCGTGTATATGTATGTATACATATGCATACATATACACATAAGCATATATTTACTCATGCATATTTGTATCCCTTAAATTAGAACACTGTTCTAGTACATCCAGCATTTGAATGATATATATATAAACAACTCCTCTATCTGCCTCACAAAGAAAACTGAATGTTCACAAAAACAAACAACAACAACAAAAACTCACCCTACATAAATAGTAGTAAGTGGAGAAGGGAAGGCCACCCACTCCAGGATTCTGGCTTGGAGAATTCCATGGACTTAGTATAGTCCATAGGGTCTCAAAGAGTCAGACATGACTGAGCAACCTTCAGAAAAAAAAAAGTAGTAGGTATCTCTGGTATGCTGTCTCTTTCAAGATTAGAATCCAGAATGGTCCTGGAAGAACACTCTCATATGACTCCCACAGTCAGCTGTGTGGTCTGTGTAGAACTGGTCCCGGTATCCTTTCCATGGTAGGAGTCTGACGCATCACTGGAAACAAACTAAATGTTCAATGGCAGATGAATGGATAAAAGAAAATGTGATACGTGTATACAACGCAACACTCAGTTCAGTCACTCACTTTTGCCTAACTCTTTTCAACCCCATGGACTGCAGCACGCCAGGCTTCCCTGTCCATCCCAACTCCCGGAGCCTACTCAAACTCATGTCCATTGTGTTGGTGATGCCATCCAACCATCTCATCCTCTGTCGTCCCCTTCTCCTCCTACCTTCAATCGTTCCCAGCATCAGGGTCTTTTCCCATGAATCAGCTCTTCGCATCAGGTGGCCAAAATATTGGAGTTTCAGCTTCGGCGTCAGTCCTTCCAATGACTATTCATCACTGATTTCCTTTAGGATGGACTGGTTTGGATCTCCTTGCAGTCCAAGGGACTCGCAAGAGTCTTCTCCAAAACCACAGTTTAAAAGAATCAATTCTTCGATGCTCAGCTTTCTTTACAGTCCAACTCTCACATCCATACAAGACTACTGGACAAACCATAGCTTTGACTAAACAGACCTTTGTCAGCAAAAAAATGTCTCTGCTTTTTAATATGCTATCTAGGCTGGTCATAACTTTTCTTGCAAGGAGCAGTTCAGTTCAGTTGCTCAGTCGTATCCGACTCTTGGCCACCCCATGAACCGCAGCGTGCCAGGCCTCCCTGTCCATCACTAACTCCCCGAGTCCACCCAAACCATGTTCATCGAGTTGGTGATGCCATCCAGCTATCTTGTCCTTTGTCGTCCCCTTCTCCTCCTGCCCTCAATCTTTCCCAGCATCAGGGTCTTTTCCAATGAGTCAGCTCTTTGCATCAGGTGGCCAAAGTATTGGAGTTTCAGCTTCAACATCAGCCCTTCCAATGAACACCCAGGACTGATCTCCTTTAGGATGGACTGGTTGGATCTCCCTGCAGTCCAGGGGACTCTCAAGAGTCTTCTCCAACACCACAGTTCTTCGGTGCTCAGCTTTCTCTATAGTCCAACTCTCACATCCATCCATGACCACTGGAAAAAAGCACAGCCTTGACTAGACGGACTTTTGTTGGCAAAGTAATGTCTCTGCTTTTAAATATGCTATCTAGGTTGGTCATAACCTTCCTTCCAAGGAGTAAGCGTCTTTTAATTTCATAGCTGCAATCACCACCAGCAGTGATTTTGGAGCCCAAAAAACTAAAGTCTGACACTGTTTCCACTGTTTCCCCATCTATTTCCGATGAAGTGATGGGACCAGATGCTGTGATCTTAGTTTTCTGAACGTTGAGCATTAAGCCAACTTTTTCACTCTCCTCTTTCACTTTCATCAAGAGGCTCTTTAGTTCTTCTTCACTTTCTGCCATAAGGCTGGTGTCATCTGCATATCTGAGGTTATTGATATTTCTCCCGGCAATCTTGATTCCAGCTTGTGCTTCCTCCAGCCCAGCGTTTCTCATGATGTATAGGGTAAACTGGAAGTGGTCAAACAGGAGATGAGAAGAGTGAACATCGACATTCTAGGAATCAGTGATCTGAGATGGACTGGAATGGGTGAATTTAACTCAGTTGACCATTATACCTACTACTGTGGGCAGGAATCCCTTAGAAGAAATGGAGTAGCCATCATGGTCAACAAAAGAGTCCGAAATGCAGCACTTGGATGCAATCTCAGAAACGACAGAATGACCTCTGTTCGTTTCCAAGACAAACCATTCAATATCACGGTAATTCAAGTCTATGCCCCAACCAGTAACGCCGAAGAAGCTGAAGTTGAACAGTTTTGTGAAGACCTACAAGACCTTCTAGAACTAACACCCAAAAAAGATGTCCTTTTCATTATAGAGGACTGGAATGCAAAAGCAGGAAGTCAGGAAACACCTGGAATAACAGGCAAATTTGGCCTTGGAGTACAAAATGAAGCACGGCAAGGGCTAATAGAGTTTTGCCAAGAGAACGCACTGGTCATAGCAAACACCCTCTTCCAACAACACAAGAGAAGACTCTACACATGGACATCACCAGATGGTCAACATCGAAATCAGACTGATTATATTCTTTGCAGCCAAAGATGGAGAAGCTCTATACAGTCGGCAAAAATAAGACCGGGAGCTGACTGTGGCTCAGATCATGAACTCCTTATTGCCAAATTCAGACTGAAATTAAAGAAAGTAGGGAAAACCACTAGACCATTCAGGTATGACCTAAATCAAATCCAAGGAGCAAGTGGGTTTTAATTTCATGGCTGCAGTCACCATCTGCGGTGATTTTGGAGCCCCAAAAGATAAAGTCTGTCACTGTTTCCATTTTTTCCCCAATCTATTTGCCATGAAGTGATGGGACTGGATGCCATGATCTTCGTTTTCTGAATGCTGAGTTTTAAGCCAACTTTTTCACTCTCCTCTTTCACTTTCATCAAGAGGCTCTTTAGTTCTTTTTCACTTTCTGCCATAAGGGTGGTGTCATCTGCATATCTGAGGTTATTGATATTTCTCCCGGCAATCTTGATTCCAGCTTGTGTTTCTTCCAGCCCAGGGTTTCTCATGATGTACTCTGCATATAAGTTAAATAAGCAGGGTGACAATATACAGCCTTGACATACTCCTTTTCCTATTTGGAACCAGTCGGTTGTTCCATGTCCAGTTCGAACTGTTGCTTTCTGACCTGCATACAGGTTTCTCAAGAGACAGGTCAGATGGTCTGGTATTCCCATCTCTTTCAGAATTTTCCACAGTTTGTTGTGATACACACAGTCAAAGGCTTTGGCATAGTCAATAAAGCAGAAATAGATGTTTTTCTGGAACTCTCTTGCTTTTTCGATGATCCAACAGATGTTGGCAATTTGATCTCTGGTTCCTCTGCCTTTTCTAAACCCAGCTTGAACATCTGGAAGTTCATGTTTCACATACTGTTGAAACCTGGCTTGGAGAATTTTGAGCATTACTTTGCTAGCGTGTGAGATGAGTACAATTGTGTGGTAGTTTGAACATTCTTTGGCATTGCCTTTCTTTGGGATTGGAATGAAAACAGACCTCTTCCAGTCCTGTGGCCACTGCTGAGTTTTCCAGATTTGTTGTACTACTCAGTCATAAAAAAGAATGAGATAATGCTGTTTGCAGCCTGGTGGCTCAGACGGTAAAGAATCTGCCTGCAATACAGGAGACCAAGGTTCACTCCCTGAGTTAGGAAGATCCCCTGTAGAAGGGAATGGCAACCCACTCCAGTACTCTGGCCTAGGAAATCCCATGGACAGAGGAGCCTGGCAGGCTACAGTCCATAGAGTCACAAAGAGTTGAACACAACTGAGTAACTATCACACACACATAGATGCAACTAGCGATTATCATACTAAGTGAAGTTAGAAAGAGAAAGACATACCATATGATATCATTTATATGTGGAATCTAAAATATGGCACAAATGAACCTACCTACAAAACAGAAACAGATTCGTGGACATAGAGAGCAGACTTGCGGCTGCCAAGGGGGAAGGAGGGAGGAAGAGGGTTAGACTGGGAAACTGGGGTTGATAGGGCTTCCCTGGTGGTTCAGATGGTAAAGAATCAGCCTGCAATGCAGGAGACCTGGGTTCGATCCCTGGGTTGGGAGGATACCCTGGAGGAGGGCATGGCAACCCACTCCAGTATTCCTGCCTGGAGAATTCCATGGACAGAGGAGCCTGGAAGGCTACAGTCCATGGGGTTGCAAAGAGTCAGACTGGACTGAGCGACTCAGCACACAAACAGAGGAAACAATTACATTTAGAATGGATAAATAACAAGGTCCTACTGTGTAGCACAGAGAACTATATTCAATATCCTGTGATAAAAGATGATGGAAAAGAATATAAAAAAAGACTGTATGTATGTGTATAACTAAGTCACTTTGCTGTATAGCAGAGATTGGCACAACACTGTAAATCAACTATACTTCAATAAAAAAAGGGAGAGTTCCTGCACAGAATCATAAAGGAAGTTGTGTGTATATACATATATTTAAGAAATAAACACATTAAAAACTCAACTTATAATGCAATAAAAATTTAAATTTATGACAAATGCTCCAAATTTACATAAAAGTCTCAAAAATTAATAGAATTCAAACCACTTGGAGATAGTCAATAATTCTTCTAACAATGGATGTCCTTTTCACGCATGACTGCTGAGATTTGAGTTGAGCTTTATAACAAGAGCTAACATGAAAATTAGTAATTTTATCCACACCTTGTTAATATTTTATAACTTTGTGAGTTTAGTTCTGAATAGAAATAAGAATGGCTTTCCAATAGGGAAAAGGATTTTTTTTTTTTTTCTGAGGGGGGGCATGCTGTAGCCTATGGGATCTTAGTCCTATGACCATGGACTGAACTAAGGGCCATGGCAGTGAAAGTGCTGAGTCCTAACCACTGGACCACCAGGGTACTCCCAGGAAATAGAAGCTAAATGGTATCAGTAAAACTCAACAAAATGGACAGTTTCTTTTTGTTTCTGGCTGACTCAATAGTCATTTGTCAAATTATTTATTTTAAAAATATTATTCAAAGATACACAGTATTTCTACAATGATCTGATAAATACTTAAGCGTACATAACATCCATTTTACAAGTACCCAATGTTGCTTTCAGCTAGTTCTTTCAGAACCTTTCCTTGCTTAGTCCTAAGCATGCTTTACATATTAAGTGCTTACAGTCCATCTGCACATATTCATCCATATACATTTGGATGTGCTGGATTCTGAATTTCTTTTTAAAAAAATCTATGTTTCAAATAAATTTATTCTATTACTATCAGGGCTTCCCTGGTGGCTCAGATGGTAAAAAATTCGCCTGCAATGCGGGAGGACCTGGGTTCGATATGATCTCCTGGAGAAGGGAATGGCTACCCACTCCAGCAGTCTGGCCTGGAGAATTCCATGGACAGAGGACCCTGGCAGGTTACAGTCCATGGGGTCGCAAAGAGTTGGACACGATTGAGCATCTTGCACTTCACTTCATTTTATTATAAATATGCAAAAATCACAAGTACTGATAAATAAATAAAACTTTTAAGAGCACAGAACATAGTTTGTGCTTACAATTTACCATAGAACAAAGGTAAATTGTAAGTTAACTTTATATATCTCTCATTAAAGAAAAGTATCAATCACATTTTTATTTGTCTCATTGATGCTTCCAGTTCAGAAAGTGTTTCTCCAAACCCAATAACATCCTAACAATATAACATCCTTCATGGAACAATGGATCAAAACATCAGGATCACTCCTTAGGAAATTCCTATTACAGTTAGTTCAAGCTTTAATTTCTAATTTACTATACATGTACAGTGGACTAATATCTACTAGATAGATGCAAGGAAATCTTGCAACTTGTTTTTTGCATGGTTAAATTATTAGGATATACAACACAAACGGCAGTTGTACTAAGCTGTTTTGTAATACTGGACCACTTTGTAAGATACATTTCTGAATTCTACCCTCAAACATAAATCAGAATGTAGAAACTGTTGTCAGGCTATTTCACACACAAAAAAGGGGAGGGAGACAAATAAACCAGATTCACAACTATTTAAGTGAAAAGGTACCACTTATACCCTATAGATATCAAGAATCAGATTTCTTAGAAAAAACTTTCACCAGCCTAATAGAGACAATGTTGTGCCTAATGATGTGAAGATTAAGTCAAAGACCATTTTGTGATTAAGTGACTGAAGTAAAACAAGAAAGGAAGGACAAGGGAAAGACAGCCCAAGGAATGGGAGAAAATATTTACAAAATGTATATTTAATAAAAGACTTAAAGCTAGACTTCACAGAGAACCCTTACAACTCACCAATAATACGGCAACATAACTAGAAAATGGGCAAAGGATCTGAATGGATTTTTCTCAAAAGAAGATATACAAATTAAAACCACAACAAGATGCCACTTCACACTCCCAGCAGGATAATTTTTTTTTAAATGGAAAACAAGTGTTGGTGAGCATATGGAGAAACAGGAATCATGTAAAATTGTTGGTGAGACTGTAAAATGGTGAAGATGCTTTGGAACACAGTTTGGCAGCTCCTCAAAAAGTTAAACATCGAGTTATCATATGACCCAGAGATTCTAGACAGCTGCCCAACAGAAATGAAAACTTCTGTCCACACAAAAACATGCACATGAATGACGTCAGCAGCAATGTTTGCCACAGCCAAAAAATGGAAACAACTCAAGTGTCCATCAGCTGATAAAGGAAAAACAAAATCTGGTCTATCCATACAATGAAATACTATTTGATAACGAAATGGAAAATACTGCTGATAGACACTATCACATGGATTAACCTTAAAAAAACCATGCTAAGTACAAGAAGGCTGTCACAAAAGGCCATAAAGTAAGAATCCATTTATATGAAATGCGCGCAACAGGCAGATCTATAGAGACAGAAGTAGATTAGCAGTTGAACTCACTATTTTCTTCTCTTCTCAATCCATTCTAGTTAGATCCATGTATTTCAGAAATGCAAGTTATCTGATTATTATATATTTTGAGAAAAAAGATAAACTAGTTCTTCCAGATATATCTGGGGTTTGTTTATTTAAAAAAAAACCCTGTCTTAAATTGCCACACCACTAAAATGAATAAAGTGCTAAACTGGTTCCAATAAATAATACTGGGAAAAAAAATATTAGGTTTATTTTCATTAGATGCCTAACCCAACATCATTTTGGCTTCAAAACTGTAACCAAATACCTTAATACTGATAGGAGAGCAAGCTTTCAAAAATCATTTTACTATATAAAAATTCAGCTTCAGATCAGATACAAAGCTTAAATCTAGCCATGTGATATCAACCGCACAATCCTACAGCTGTCCTCTCAGCCCTGAGGTACACCGACTGGATGATGAATTTCCTTTTTATGTCACCTGAATGTATTATATTTCATTATTTCTATCTTTCTGAGAATAACAAAGGCCCAAATTCTAGCAAATTGGGCCAATGGTTTTAGGAGTGCTGACGGCGCACAATTCTCTGATGTACGTAAACGAGGGATTCTGTCACCTCACGCGCCATACCTGGTATGCACTGTGCCGTGGCCTCAGTGGTTATGGTTGGAGCGACTGGGGGCTGCTGCTGACTGGAGCTCACTTCTGGCTCTGTGTTAACTGAGGGAGAAAGGGCCACCTCACAGGAGGAGACCTGGCTGGGCAGATGGGACAGGAACTCTTCAGAAGCAACTTGTTCATCCTGTCCCGGCAGCTGCAGGGCAGACAAAGGGATGCTGATCTGTTTGTTAGGATGGGATGTGCTCACGGGCATCTGCATGGCCACGTGCTGGCTGGTGCCGTGGGCACCAGAGGGTCCTCTGTTAGGTGAAGCCAGAGATACCCTGGTGGTCTTCTGGACGATCGGTCTAGACATCACAGAGGGGGATGCGGACACGCCGTGTGGGTCCAGCTCTGTGCTGATGGCGGATGTGCCGTGGGAAATCAGCTTAGCAGACCCTAAGGAGGGGCCAGCATGAGTCTGAGGCTTGGGTTTTGCCATGTGTGTCAATGACAGGGCTGGTCCATCTACCCCTCCAGTCAGCTCCGCATTCGCCACAATATAGTAATCTTCAGGAATCTCTTGTTTGATCTTCTTAATGATGACATCACTGCTGCATTCATCAATCATTTGAGTCTGGGAGCTCGAATGGAGAGAAGATGGGGCTATTCCAGGCCTTTTTCGCGCAATGCTTTGAGGCCTCTGCGGTTGGGGTTCAAAGTCGCTATCTTCATCCGTAACAGAAGACTCACAAACCATGTCAAACAGAGTGTTTTCATCTTCATACTCTTCAACGGCTTCATCCAGTTCAGAGGGCTCACTGCAATAAGAGAAGTCACAAGAGTCTCTGGTCCGATTACAGTCTAGCTTCGTTTTCACTGGTCTCCCAGGGTACCTTTCAACGGGGCTAGTTTGAGTCTCAGAGGGCACTCCAATTATACTGGGACTATCAGAGTTAAAACTTCTGCTATCCTGGAAACAGACCCTTTCTTGGGAGCCAGCTCTGCACGTAGCTGTCAGTGGCCAGTGATAAGCATGGCCTGCACTACAGCCCCACATTGCTGTCAGGTTCCCGTGGGAACCTTCTGAAAGTAAATGTTTCAGGTTTGGAATGAGGCTGCAAATGGTCCCATGGCTGTGGGCCCAGCTGACCAATTTGGATAGATTCTCAGATGAGGTATGAAGGCAATCCTCCATGTTACAGGATCAGCAGTGTCTTTCCTAAAAGGAAATAATCAAAATAAGAAGCCATTATTACCCAATATATTCCCAGATCTCAATCACTTCAATTTCCTTGACTATGATTAGGTGGCACACAATAAAAGTCATAGTTAATATCACGTATATGGGCAGATACTGGAAGAGAATGTAGGGAAAAAGTAAAAACAGTTTATGGTTTCTGGCTGTGGGGTTTGAGAATTTTCTGTTATTTCCTTCATTGTTATTAATATAATGTCTACATAAGAAAAGAAGTTAAAAAAAAAAGCAATAAAAAAGAGGTGAACTTTTTCATAGCACATTTTACTTTCAAAGTTACAAAGAGACAGGTTCAATTAACCAGGAGGATGAACTTCCAATTTCACCTTCTGCCACCATAAACTTCACTACTAGAGGAAGAGTCAACAAAGGCTCTGATCCATTCTAGGATGGATGTGAGAGAAGGGAAGTCTGGCTGTTTTCTGCTGGACCCAGAAAACAAATGACATTACTGGGAGTCCATGAAGAAAATGTGGGGCTAAATCTGGGACGTTCCCTGGTCGTCTGCAGCTGTGAGTGACAAGAGGCACCTCACTGGTAGCAGGTTTTGTACTAAGGTGCCACGGTCCAACTGCAATGCCATGTGACCATACGAAAGGGTGCATTTGAGCCTCTATTCTCTGCCCTGCCTCCATGGCACACCATCAGCAGAGTTTGGCAAATTCAAACCCTTTAACATGTTTCATAACATGTACGCTACAGCCTCTCTAATACAGCCATGGCCACAGTCAACCTCCCAAGCCTCATTTTCTACTATGGCCTTCTCTCGCATTTCTTATGGTCTCCACCTCCCTAAACGGTTTCTCACTGTCCCTGGGCCGCTAAAAACTTTCTTTACCTGGAAAACCCATTCAGGCATGACCTCAGGACCACCCTCTGTTGAGTCATTCTAGATACTCTTTGCACCTCAGAGATTTTAGATTCTCTTCCTGTACTTCCATCATCTCAAAGACCTTGGCTGTTGGGAGCCGTTCTGGAACTATTGCCGGATGACAAAGTCACGGCACCAATCAAGAAGAAACTGCAAAGCGGTTTCTCTCCAGGATTGGAACCTTCACTCCTTCCTGTTTCTATGCTTCTGTTGTGGCTAGCTGTGTTTCTTTCTTTCTGTTGGGAGCCGTTTTGGATCTACTGCCAAATGACAAAGTCACGGCACCACTCAAAAGAAACTGCAAAGCGGTTTCTCTCCAGGATCGGAACCTTCCCTTCTTCCTGTTTCTATGCTTTTGTTGTGGCTAACTCTGTTTCATTCTTTGATGGCTGGAGTTGTAGGGGCTTCCATGATGAGGTCATGAGAGTCCAGGAAAAAGAAAAATGATCCCTTGCTCCAGAGAAACACTTCAAAAATGATTAAACCTACTGAGGCCCCTGACTGGTGGGTCCCTAACATTCAGCCAGGGAATAAGGCCATGATCATTTGGAAAACAAGCCCTAAGCCTATTGTGACCTGGCCTCATGAGGAGATTGTTATTGATGACTGGAAAACTTGGGTCATGTATCAGGGAAAATTACAGAAACTAAGCCAATTGCCTTTTCCCCTCAGAATCTAAGCATAAATGGAAAAGAAATATATGAACTGTATTGTAAATAGTTTCTAGGTAAACTGCAAAAGACTTGCCCCTGCCAGAAATAGTCTTGTGGTATGTGGGTAGATGGTAAACAAACCACCGCTGACAATGGCTGTACTATGAGAAACTTTTGCCCTCAGACACCACTATTGTACTTATTCACTGAAGCAAGACACTGTATTCACTGTAGTAGCAGGCTGTACAGAATAAGTAGATGGAATAATATGATTTATACAATAAAAATAGGTTTTGGGGTAAACATGTAACCAAAATGTGACATAGGATTAGGAAAAAACTTTTAACACATCTTAGAATCAGGGGATGTTGATCTGAATTGAAAAATATTGTAAGAATCATTATGTAGAAGAACATGTGCTATATAAATAGAGACTAAAGCAATAAAGAGTATGGTCCTTGGGCCAGTGGTCCTTCGGCCATCAAAAACTCTCTGTCTCCTTCCTTTTCCTTTCGCCGACGCTGTTCATCCCTTGGGGACCCCTGGACTAGCTGGAGCGGGACTCTGGCACTTGGCCTTTACTGTACCGTATCACTGACTTTCTCATCCATCTCCCAGACTTGCCTGAGGATTACCTGAGGACAGGGACTATGACACAATTTTTCATTCATCATTGAGGACCTACTTAGGGATACAGAAACTAGTAAGAAACGGTGTGCTTGAGATCTCATAATCTATTGTAGATGTTGAATATATAAATGAAGAGTGAATGAATAAACATATAAATACTGGAAACACCATCCACACTAACAAAATGAACATATAAGACCCTCAAATAAGAAACATGAAATTTCCTATGACTTTTATTGTAATCATTTAAGGGATAAGAGGATTTTCTCCCCAAGGGTGTAATCAGAAACACAGCTGTCTTGTGTATGTAGGAGAGTAATACATGAACAACCAGATTTTATGAAGCAGCACAAACTGGGAAGATCCCCTGGAGGAGGAAATGGCAACCACTCTGGTGTTCTTGCCGGGAGAATCCCTTGGACAGAGGAGCCTGTCGGGCTACAGTTCACAGGGTCGCAAAGAGTCAGACACAACTGAGCATTTGAACGCAGACACAACAAATCAAAAGAACAGGGACTGGTGTGGGAGTCAAGAACTTCAAATTTTTGTTCTGGAACTCATGTTTTTGGCCTCTAATAATTAATTAAATATCTCTAAGTCTAAAATGGCAGGACTATGATCTTTATGCTTCTTTCATAATCTAGCAATTTAGGATCTTATTTCATTTATATTCCTTTCATATAACTTTAAAGTAGAAATGCAGATAAAAGAGAAAGACTAGGGAAGGCATTGGTATATGTTTCTTGAGCTTTCTTAACATACCTGCTTAGTTAGTGTTGCAGAGACTTCTATTTGCCTACCCAGTATCCATTCTCTCTTATTTATTACAGAGTCTCAGTCTGTTAGGGCAGCAATATGCTCACCTAAAACATATTTCCCAGCTTCATTTGATATGGAAAATATCATGACAGTTCTAGCCAATGATACGCAAACGGAAGTCACTGGGTGGGACTTCTGCCAAAGCCCTCAGAAACACAGACTTGTCTGGTTTTTGCCTTTCTCCCTTTGTCCTTTCCTTTCTTCCTGCTGGGAACAAGGACATGATGGCTGGGCCTCCAGAGGTCATCTCAGGAGCAGGAAATAAGGACTTAAGGATGGGAAAGAATAGCCAGAGGAGCTTGGTGATATGATGGAGCTGCTGCATCAGCTCTGAACTGCCTAAGATTCCTTGTTACATAAGGGGAAAGATTAAACCCTGATCTAACTTAAGTCACTGCCACTGAGTATTTGATTATACAAAGCTGAACTCAACTACTAACACAAAAAAAGAATACATTCATCTCTGGTTTTGGAAACCTTACAGCAGAATCCTTCATTTTCTTTGCACTATACTCCAGGACAATTGTTTCTCAGACTGGATTCAACAAATGAACCTTGGGAGGGCTATACTTTTATGTCATAATGTTAACTGTTTTCATTTTTATCATATTAAATACAATTAATATAAGCATATTGTGATTCATATCATCTAAATCTTATATCTAAGTATTGCCTTGTAATTTTAGTTCTGCTTTGCCTTTGTACCTATACTGACATTAGTGTTCATAATCACCAAAAGTGACATCACTCAACTTTCAATTTGTTGGGAAACCTGTTCATGAGGTATTCTTTTTTACCAGATATAAATACAAAACTACTTTTCTGCATTAATAATTGCCAAGTGAAAAGTATTATGTTTTGACATCAGGAAAATGGCATATTGGAAGGACTGATGCTGAAACTCTAACACTTTGGTCACCTGATGCAAAGACCTGACTCATTAGAAAAAGACCCTGATGCTGAGAAAGATTGAAGGCAGGAGGAGAGGGGGATGACAGAGGATAAGAAGGCTGGATGGCATCATTGACTCGATGCATGCTGAGTTTCAGCAAGCTCCAGGAGTTGGTGATGGACAGGGATGCCTGGTGTGCTGCAGTCCACGGGGTCGCAAAGGGTTGGATATGACTGAGCGACTGAACTGAACTGAAATGGCATATGTGATGGTGAAGTAATATACCTCTTTAAAGGTCACAGACTAACGAGAAAAGAAGTAAATGATATGTGCTCATAGGAAAAAATCATACACATTATGGCACAGTATTTAAATGATAACAGTTCAAACTGTAAAAATGTGGCAGAATCAAAATACAAAACTGTATATGCCTGAGGAAGTCAAAAGTACTAACTGTCCAGGTAAAAGTTACTATACAGAAGTAAAATAGTATGTTTGCTAAAGACCCACAGCCAGAAAAAAAATTATAATTAAAAGGCAAAGTGGATAAAACTTTATATTTTATTAAAAGCTTAGCCACTTAATTCTATAATAATCATCAACTTTAAGAACAACAGGTAGTAATAATAAGTCATTTTTATTACATTCTGAAACTCACTTGCAATCTCATGAAGAGGCTCTTAAACTTTTCTTAAGTACCATAAAATGAAAATATTTTTCCAGTATTACTATTAATATAATTCAACCAGGCAACCAATGTTAACTGGCAGTTATGAGAACATAATTAGCTAATATTTAAGGTACTTACATGAACTGAGTTTAAGCTGACAAGGAACAGCTATCAATACACTACAATATATTCTAAGTTTATACAAAAGAGAATCAATAATAAGGCAATCAAGGTATTTTCAAACTACTGAGAATAAGTACAGCTAGCTCTTGAACAATGTGGATCTGAACTGTGCAGGTGTACCTATACACTGATATTTTTCAATAGTAAGTAGTACCATGGTACTACATAGTCAATGGTTGATTGAAACCATGGTTGTTGAGGAACCACAGATACTGAGCACCTACTATAAATTATATACAGATTAACCCAGAAGCAGTTCAAGGATGAACTATAGTTTCTAGAATATACTGATTTCCTTCAGCAGTTTGATGACTAGCTCTATGCTGAAAAATAATGCTTTTTCTGTATTTTCAAGAATTCAAAATAACTTCAGGAAAGATTTTCCCATATCTTATATGGGTGATGATTGGATTAGACACTCAGTGTTACAGATTATGGGATATCTCATTAAAAATTGAAACTCAAGGAGGCCTGCCTAGCAGAGTGTAAGTATGAGATCTGATTATCCTAAATTAGCAAAGCTATAAAGTTATGATCACCACAGTGTATGTTAACTTAGGTAAGCAGACATTCTATGCATTAGTATTCATATTGTTAAAGCCAAAATCAGAAACATATTAAACATAGAATCAGACTTGCTACCATCAAACCTAACATTAATCATTAGGTTTCAGAATGACAATATAAAACTACTGTTATAGTTAACATTTATTGAGCAATTATTGATTGCCAGGCACTACTCTAGGACTTGACATGTCAATAATTCCACCAAAAATCCTAATAAGTTAGGTAACTTATCATCTTGGGAAAAATAATGGTAGAGCCCAAATTTGAACTTCAGTCTTAGCTCTTGAGCCTGTGCTCTTAATGTACTATACTGCTTCCAGCAATATAATAGTAGAAAAATACGATCTCAAGTCTTGTCCTCTAGCACATTAATGTTGTTAATTTGAGCCTACGTTGGTTTGACAGTTTTACTTAGTTGAATTTGTATATCTTTTCTGATTTATAGCTTTATCAGAACTGTAAGCATGCATTTTATGTATAAACATATTTACTAACATTATGATAAAAAAATAACTTAAACCAGCACTAGGTATAAAGAAGATTCATGAAAATATTTTTTTCAAAAGTTTGAACAAACTTTTTGTAGAAAAAAAAAAAAAAATTATGTCACTTTTCCGAAGCCTGATAAAGTGAGCTACCAGTCAAATACTGTGAATATCTAGTTGGCTTTCACCCGACTTTGGCTAAAACAATCACCCCACAGTTGTTGCAGTCTCTCTCTTTATGAGGTAGTGAACCTTTCAAAGGATTTGTTATTTTAATGCCATTAAATGTGGTGGTAGTTTAGTTGCTAAGTCGCTAGTCAGTAAGTCCAACTTGTGCAACTCCATTAACTATAGTCTCCATCCACGGGATTTCTCAGGCAAGAATACTGGAGTAGGCTGCCATTTCCTTCTCCGGGGGATCTTCCCAGCCCAGGGAATGAATCTGAGTCTCCTGTGTTGCAGGCGGATTCTTTACTAGTGAGCTACCTGGGAAGCCAATATATTAAATACCTAGGAATAAATCCAAGACTTCTATACTGAAAACTACAAAACGCTCCTTAGAGAAATTAAACATGACCTAAATAAATAGAGGTATATACCATATTTGTAGATTGGGAGGATTCAATATTCCTAGGATCAATTCAAGACCAGTCAATTCACGATTGAATTCAGGATCAATTCAATCCTGAAATTATCTATATATTCAATGGAATCCCACTGAAAATTCAACCTGACATCTCAAGTAGAAAATGACAAGTTGATTCTAAAATTTACATGGAAATACAAATAACTTAGAATAAGCAAAATTCTAAAATAAGAATAAAGTTGGAAGACTCACTCTACCTGATTTCAAGACTTAAAATGATTTCCAGCTCAGTAATCAAGATCATGGGGTACTGACAAAAGAACAGACACATACATCAGTGGAACAGAGTAAGTATCTAAAAACAGACCCACACATATTTGGTCAACTGATTTTTGACAAAACTGTAAAGATAATTCAATAGGAAAGGAAAATCTTTCCAACAAATGGTGTTGGATCAATTGGATATCCATTTTTTAAAAAAATCAACCTTCAGTTACACTACACATAAAAATCAACTCAAAATGGATCAGAGATCTAAGTCTAAAATCTAAAACTAGGAAACTCCTAGAAGAAATCATAGACTATCTTTGTAAACTTGGGAGTAGGCAAAAGTTTCTTCGGATGCAAAAAGCACTAGCCATAAAATAATTCTAATGAATTTTACTACACCAATTTTAATGGAATGTAACTATGAGGACTTAGCAGGGATGGAGAAGAGATCCATTAAACTTAAACACACTTAACAGCTACTTCTTTCAGGAGTTCCCCTGAGTAACATTCAATGCAAAGGAAACTTGGGTATGGTCTAAAAAGCTCTGATGATGTCTCACTAACAGATCAGTGATTTAAAAATACCAGAAATAAAAAACCCAGAAATAAAAGAAAATAAAACAAAAAATGGGAAGTACTTGCTCTTTAAAAAAACAAAAAACAGAAGTAAGGTTACTCTGTGTTTTCGTACTTACTGAGGATGACATAGCTTTCTATTTTATTTGCCCACTAACTAGGACTCTTAGAACCTAAGAAGTAGATCACATAAGCTTAATTTCTCCATATTCCCATTAAAGGATACAATTTATTATATATGTTAAATATGGAAAACTACTCAAACAACAGAGATTTTACCAAAAAAAAATCTGAAGAAAAAAGCTACAACATTAATGTACAACAGTATGCAGAAAGGAGGTCCAACTTAAAAGAACAGAGTGAAGGATATAAACAGGGTATTTACTGCTACTGAGGCCTACAATGTGCTTCCAAATTCAAAATACATCTATTGTTTCAAAAACTTTTATATGTAAATTATATAAATTAGTACAGACATTAAAAGTGGACTTAAAAATAAAGAATTCAGAAAATATAATACTTGCTTTTACTTTTAATATAGTATATTTATTAATTTTCAAATGTCCAAGTACCATGTAACTATCATGTAATTTTTGGAAATAGATAAATCTAAAAGATACTTTGTACATAGAAGTTTTGAAAATCACACTAAAAATATTTTAATTATATACCATGAATGTATAACATATATTTCATTTATATGTCAATTCAGTACATATCTACTGAATGCTTATTATAAGCTAAACAGTGGAGTAAGTTGTATCCCCTCCAAATATATATTTTAATCCTAACTCCCACTACCTCAGAATTATCTTACTTGGAAATAGGGTCATTGCAGATGTAGACAGTTAAGTTTCGATGAGGTCATAGAGAGGTAGGGTAGGCCCCTAATCTGACACGACTGGGGTCCTTATAAGAAGACAGATACATATGGAGAAAGCCATGTGACAATGAAGGCAGAGATTGGTGTTACGCAGCAGCAAGCCAAGGAATACCAAAAGCTGCCAGCAAACCACCAGAAAGAAGCTAGAAGAGGAAAGAAAGATTCCCTGCCGTTTTCAAAAGGAACATGGTCCTGCCAACATCTCGGATTGGGACTTCTAGCCTCCAGAACTGGGGGACAATAAATGTCTGTTTTTTTTTTTTATGCCACCCAGTTTGTGGTACTTGGCTAGGCAGCCCTAGGAAACTAATGCACATTGTGTGAAGCATTCCGAAAAAAAAAAAATAGACAAAACTAGTGTTCCTAACTTCTGCAAGTTCAGAGTTTAATAGTACACTGTGTAAGTCAATTAATTAATAGACTATAATACAATGTAAGTGTGTCAAGTATGGGGATAATGATTAATTCTACTTCTTGGCTGAGGAATGCAAAGGAAGTCAGGATCTGCTTCCAGAAAGAGATGAAAGCATTCTACACAAAGGCACAGTGACTTGAAACAGTATGGTGATATTAGGCAACTATAAGGATTCAGTTATTACTGGCTTGTGACATATAAGATGGGGAACAATGGAAAAAGATTAAACTGCAGAATAATGCAGGGGCAAAAGCATGATGATCTTTGTGTACCATACAAAGAGCTTGAGAGTTTACCTTGTGAAGGGCCTAAACCAGAAAAAAATAGATGGGCCAAACTTGTATTTTATAAAGATCATTTTTGAGGTAGATTAAAAGGTAGCAAGGGGCAGAGGAGGCTATTTTAGAAGTCTAGACCAGAGGCTTAAGGAATTAAAGAGAAAGCGAGTACAGATCTGTTAGAAGACAACCGGCAGCAAGTGGTGATGAGCCGCTTCTGAGGAACAAGGGTGAAAAGAGAGGCTGGAATGATTTCCAGGTTTCTATCCTGAGGGCCAGCCAGGATAGGTCTGTTCTCAATCAAGACAAATATCGGAAGAGGAAGAGCAAATGTACAGGTTAGAAGTGATGATTTGTTCAATTGCCTTTAAAAAGTAATAGACTCAGGAATCACTGATATTAATAGCATAAGATGAACAATCTATGTAACTTACACATAAAAATCTGCCAATTTATCTCCCAGGTAGACAAGTATGCCTTTCTATGAAGAGTATATGCCTTATCTGACTGCAATGCCAGTTAAGGTAATTTGAAAATTGAAAACCATGTCAGTTGACTTTTAAAGTCATTTTAGTCAGGTTTCTTGGGTCAGAGTATAATATATGGGCCTTCAGAGAGATTCACTGTTCACTGAACTTACTTCTCTGAGTCAAATGTAAAATGTCACCTGTCATCCATACTTTCAACAAATATGAATTAAGCATTGTGAAGCGCTGGCTGCATCCTGCAAAGAGAAGGGTGACAAAGACACACAGTCTACATCATCACAGAGTTTAGTCCAGAGGACAGCGAAACGATAAAACAAGAACCTGCAATCAAGCGTAGTGCGTGCTACAAAGAGACAGAACACGGTGTTACACGAACACGAGGCATGGGCATCTAACCTGGACCAAGATGAGTCAAGGAAAGTTACCTAATGATGTGAAAGCTGCGAACCGAGGGATGCACAGAAGTTAGTGGGGTGAGAGGCAGGAAAACAGTCCCATTTGAAGGTTCAGAAAACACAGAGAACAACGATGTTTGAGAAAATGGAAGTTGTTCAGTACGGCTGAACGGAAGAATGTAAAGAGGGATCCACAAGGAGTGAAGAATGTGTAAGATCTGAAAAGGTAGGTAAGGACCAGTTCAAGATTTTCTAGACTATGTTAAAAAAAACTTTGGGCTTTATTATAGAGATAATAAAAAAGTATTCTATGATTATAAGAAAGAAAGTGACTTTAGAATCATCATTCTGGTAACAGTAGGAAGGGGGCCAAGCTGGAGATAAGGATCCAGATAGGAGAGAGAATGCAATAATTCAGGTAATATATAATGGTAACCCACCTTGGATAATGGTAGGAGGGATTTTATGAGAATGACAGATTTGAAAACCAAGTTAAGACGCAGAAGATGAAAGATTAGATTTGGGAGGCAGAAGGAAGGAAGAACTTAGAGATTATGACTTGGCCACTGACAAAAAGTTTGGTTTATGCCATGTTACTCTGAGGTGCCCTTAAAACATCCAAAGGGAGGTATCAAATAAACAACTGAATATGCATATAGTTCAGTTCAGTTCAGTCGCTCAGTTGTGTCGAACTCTTTGCGACCCCATGGACTGCGGCATGCCAGGCCTCCCTGTCCATCACTAACTCCCGGAGCTTACTCAAACCCATGTCCATTGAGTCCATGATGCCATCCAACCATCTCATCCTCTGTCGTCCCCTTCTCCTCCTACCTTCAATCTTTCCCAGCATCAGGGTCTTTTCAAATGAATCAGCTCTTCACATCAGGTGGCCAAAGTATTGGAGTTTCAGCTTCAGCATCAGTCCTCCCAATGAATATTCAGGACTGATTTCCTTTAGGATGTACTGGTTGGATCTCCTTGCAGTCCAAGGGAAGTCGAGAGTCTTCTCCAATACTACAGTTCAAAAGCATCAATTCTTAGGCACTCAGCTTTCTTTATAGTCCAACTCTCACAACCATACAGGACTACTGAAAAAACCACAGCTTTGACTAGACGGACCTTTGTTGGCAAAGTAATGTCTCTGCTTTTTAATATGTTGTCTAGGTTGGTCATAACTTTTCTTCCAAGGAGCAAGCATCTTTTAATTTCATGGCTGCAGTCATCATTTGCAGTGATTTGGGAGTCCCTCAAAATAAAGTCTCTCACTGTTTCCACTCTTTCCCCATCTATTTGCCATGAAGTGATGGGACCAGATGCCATGATCTTAGTTTTCTGACTGTTGAGCTTTAAGCCAACTTTTTCACTCTCCTCTTTCACTTTCATCAAGAGGCTCTTTAGTTCTCTTCGCTTTCTGCCATACGGATGGTTTCATGTGCATATCTGAGGTTACTGATATTTCTCCCGGCAATCTTGATTCCAGCTTGTGCTTCATCCAGCCCAGCGTTTCTTATGATGTACTCTGCATATAAGTTAAATAAGCAGGGTGACAATATACAGCCTTGACATACTCGTTTCCCCATTTGGAACCAGTCTGTTGTTCCATGTCCAGTTCTAACTGTTGCTTCCTGAACTGCATACAGATTTCTCAAGAGGCAGGTCAGGTGGTCTGGTATTTCCATCTCTTGGAGAATTTTCCACAGTTTGTTCTGATATACACAGTCAAAGGCTCTGGAATAGTCAATAAAGCAAAAAGTAGATGTTTTTCTGGAAACTCTCTTGCTTTTCTGATGATCCAACGGATGTTGGCAATTTGAAATCTGGTTCCTCTGCCTTTTCTAAAACCAGCTTGAACATCTGGAAGTTCACGGTTCACGTACTCTTGAAGCCTGGCTTGGAGAATTTTGAGCATTACTTTACTAGTGTGTGAGATGAGTGCAATTGTGCGATAGTTTGAGCATTCTTTAGCATTGCCTTTCTTTGGGATTGGAATGAACACTGACCTTTTCCAGTCCTGTGGCCACTGCTGAGTTTTCCAAATTTGCTGGTATATTGACTGCAGCACTTTCACAGCATCATCTTTAGGATTTGAAATAGCTCAACTGGAATTCCATCACCTCCACTAGCTTTGTTTGTAGTGATGCTTCCTAAGGCCCACTTGACTTCTCATTCCAGGATGTCTGGCTCTAGGTGAGTGATCACACCATCGTGATTATCTGGGTCGTGAAGATCTTTTTTGTATAGTTCTTGTGTATTCTTGCCACCTCTTCTTAATATCTTCTGCTTCTGTTAGGTCCATACCATTTCTGTCCTTTATACATACAGGTCAGTATCAAAAGATGGATAAAAGGAATGATGCAAAGTATCTATGAACATTTTTCCACAATCATAATATAGAGGATAAAAACTGGACATACAAAATGACATTAGCAATAGCCTGGTGAACTCTGAACTCAAGGATTTTGAGTTCATTTAGGGAGTTACTTAAATTTGGTCATGGTGCTGGGGGAAAAGATGGGGGAACCGTTAGCTTGGCAACTGATGGCTAATTTTCCTTTATCTCAGTAGTGCACATTCCCCCCTCTCCCGTTTCTACTTCTTTATACAGGAATTCAAGATGAAAGGGAATTAAATATATGACCTTAAACTGAGACTGCAGAAACACCATCTGACAAGTGTCAATGTTGAGATTACCTGAGCGATAAGACGCAGTAAATCAAAATAAGGATTATAGGAAGACAGATACAAAAGGAAGTTGATGTCACTCAGGTGCAAAGCAAAGAATCAGCAACATTCTCCAGTGACTGATGTAGATATAGGGACTTCTAACTGTCCCAAAAAGCGCCTCACTGGTCGAAGCTGCGGATAAGTCTGGTTAAGTGAAGGTCACATCAAACTTTCTAGAAATTCAACTAACCCTCTTCCAAAACCAATCTTACATACAAAAAAAAAAAAAACAAAACCCTCAAAGTGGTTGTGTACATAGACTATTCCGGAAGTGTACAAAGGCCCATCTCATGTGGGCTGGGATAGTGCAGGGGTTAAGAGCAGGCACTCCACTGCCAGATGCCTGAGTTTACATGGTGACTCTACCACTTGAGCTACTGACCTTGGGCAAGTTACTTCACTTCTCTGCACCTCAGTTACCTAACCTGTAAAACGACAGTAAGAATAGCACCAACCTCAGGGACTTCCCTGGTGGTCCAGTGGTTAAGACTCTGTGCCTCCACTGCAGAGGGCGCAGGTTTGACCCCTAGTCAGGGAACTAAGATCCCACACGCCTCACAGCATGGCCAAAGAAAAAAGACCACCACCAACTTCATACTGTTATTATGAGGATTAAACTTTTCATACTATAAAACACTCAGAACAATTACTTGACAACTGTTCAACTGAAATTAGGGGCTTCCCCCCCATTTCGGTGGTCTGAATATTGCACAGAGAACATGTGATATAGCACCATACACTCATGGAAGAATGAGATCCAAAAAACAAAAACCACTCCAGTATGGTATGCTCAGTCAAGAAGGAAGTCGTCATTTAACTTTCTCAGACTCCTCAGATTAACACAGACCCATCAAAGTTCACTCCTAAATTCAGCACAGCAACACAGAACAAGGCTGTTTCCCTGACATCCCTAGAAGTCATGCAAATAGATCCTTAGACTAGATACAGGACTTATTCTGCTGCTACCTTAAAATTTCAGTCCCAGGGCTTCTAAAGAGCAATCTTCTGGACTTCCCTTCATCTACCAATACTGAATGACCTTAGGCCACCAGGCACTAGGAATACTAGTGAGCAAGACAGTCATACTCTGTCACTATACAAAGCTCAGGGTGCCAGGGTGCGAGGGGACAAACAACTAATCATACATGAAAGATTTTTGTTGCAATTTTGATAAAAATTTTGCAAAGGCATATATATATATTGAGTGCTCAGTTCAGTTCAGTCGCTTAGTCGTGTCCGACTCTTTGCGACCCCGTGAACCGCAGCTCGAGCATAAAACCAGAGAAACTTGTATTCTGGGAGATCAGAGAAAGCTTCCCTGAGAAGGTGGGACTTAAACCAAGAGCTGAAGGATTAGTAGGAATTCATAGATGAAGGTGGAAGGGGGCAAAAGGAAAGAAGAGATTACCAGGGAGAAGGATAAGCATAAGTAAAGGGCCTAAGAAAGGTTCTGAAACACCCCCTTTTATAAAACCACCCTTAGCAACAACTACCCAGCCACATCCTAGCACACCACAGAGGGTCAGGAAAATAGACGTAGCAATGTGACGTACTTCTTACCCACTCCATTCCACCATAGTTCACCTACTTCCTCCTAACAAATGCTGTTTACCATCTCTTTGACTCATCTAGTTTTAAGTCCTAACTTAAAATACATATTTATATCATACAAGCCAGTTACGCCTTTACCAAGAAAATAAGTAATTTAAAAAATAATTTTAAATAAAATTTCTACTCTTATGAAAAACAAATACCTCAATCTTAGTCAATAACTTGGTACTGATAGCATATCAAAAATGCTTTAAAAATATTATTGTATCTAAAATACTTATCCATTAAAAACCTCCAAATTCTTGATAACTCCCAATTATTCATGACTTAATTTCTGCAGTTTATACTAAGCATAAGTGTCTACTACTATTAGAAAAGAATTAAAATTAATAACAATTACAATGGCATTCCATTCATTCAAAATGTTCCCTGTGTTGATTAGTAGTATTACTCAGTGACATATTTAAAGTGGCTTTCCTGTCAATGAACATGATTTGACAAGATGATTCAGGCTTTACAGCCCACTCAAAGCAGCACAGTAAATAGAAAAACTGAAATTCTATCTCAAAGTGACTGATGTTAACAATTCTAAAGCTGTCTTTAAATTCACACAGCCTCATTCTCCTGATGGAATTTTCCAGGACATAAAGGTCTAATAATGAAGAAACTGTCCTAGAAGCTGAAAATACAGCCCTATCTTGCTAAGTGAGGTAAAGGAAGGCTGATAGCAGATTTCAGAGAATAACGTGAAAGAACATGCTACTCTACTGCCCACCGGAACTGCTCTGACCAAGGTCACCAGTAACCTCCATGTCAGTCACTTCACCTGACACTCCTCGGTTCTCTTCATTCAGCTTCTCAGTGGCTCTCAGAGCTGTTCTTCGCCTTACTAGAAACTCTAATTTTCCTTGAATTCCATGATACTGCCTTGTTACTTTCTCAGTTTTCTTTGCTGAGATTCATCATCTTTTTTTTTTACTTTTAAAATTATAATTTATCAGTGGTCCTAGCGTTCTTCTCATATTACTCACTTACCAGATGATGCTCTCATCCACCCCTACATATCTGGTTATCAGGTACATACCTTGACAATTAACATCCAAATTAATACTTCAATAAATGGCATCACCATCTCCTCACTAGATGAAGTCCAAACCCTACAAGTTACCTCTGACTCCAATATGTTCTTCACATCTCTATGCAGGAAAAAATGGGAACAATGATAGACTTTATTTTCTTGGGTTCCAAAATCACTGTGGACGGTGACTGAAGCCATGAAATTAAAAGATGCTTGCTCCCTGGAAGAAAGAGATGACAAACCTAGACAGCATGTTAAAAAGGAGAGATATCATTTTGTCAGCAAAGGTCTGTCTAATCAAAGCTATGGTTTTCCCATTAGTCATGTAGGGATATGAGAGTTGGACCATAAAGAAGGCTGAGTGCCAAAGAATTGATGCTTTTGAACTGTGGTGTTGGAGAAGACTCTTGAGAGTCCCTGGGACTACAAGAAGATCACACCAGTCAATCCTAAAGGAAATCAGTCCTGAATATTCACTGGAAGGACTGATATTGAAGCTGAAACTCCAATACTTTGGTTCCCTGTCGCAAAGAGCTGACTCACTGGAAAAGACCGTGAAGCTGGGAAAGATTGAGGGCAGAAGGAGAAGAGAATGACAGAGGATGAGATGGTTGGATGATATCACCGACTCAATGGACATGAGTTTGAGCAAACTCTAGGAGATAGTGAAGGACAGGGAAGCCTGGCGTGCTGTACAGTCCATGGGGTTGCAAAGAGTCTGACACGACTGAGCAACTGAATTGAACTGATTTCTATGCAGAGGAACCTCCACGCGTGATTCAATTCTAAGACCTCACCTCTCGCCACTTGTTTCCAAAATTACTAGATTTTACAAAGCTTCTAGTTTACATTACTGCTACACTTCTAAAGCTTGTAATAAAAGATGAAACATTCAGACAAAGATGTATTTTCTTTATACACAGTGGATAAATCTTAAACATTTAAAATGTGGTAATAAATTATTTAATAAGTGTGGATATAATTATATAATATACAGCTATATATAGCTATATAATACATAAATTAGTTCTTATATCTTAACTGACTCTCAGGAAGGCAGGACAGGTCTTTCTTATTATTGTGAAATATTTGCTCCTGGACATGAGACTTTGAAACTACTATATATATCTTATTAACAGTCCCTCCATTCTGACTCCCAGTTTTAAGAAAGAAGATAGTGAGTACTGAAAGGGTAATAATTGCTTCAGATGAGATGGTGAATAAGTGACAGGAATTGAGAATGTGAGTAACCTATTTTTGTTCATAAAGCTAAATATTTTAGAAACTCTGAAAAAGGTTGAATAGGTATCAAAATGACTTGAATTTCAGGGCACTGGTAATAGGACTAAATCCTCCAATTAAAGACCATAGCATTCATCTGTGTAAATACTCAGAGAAAGAGAACATTTCCCTAAGAAATGCCAAGGAATTTAAAAACTCATATGGTTTTGGTTGAGAATTATGGTCCCTTTGCAAAAGCACAAAAATTTCCTTGCTTTTGAATATATTTCTATAGTTTATATTCTGATTCACTAATCTATGTATCTATCTAACAATACTGAATCATTTTAAAATCCCAGCAGCTGATATGTTCTATTTGGGAAGACAAATCCCTCTTTGTTCCTCTTACATTTCAAAAGTATTTTCTGATTCTTAATTTTATGGCCAAGTTAACAAAGTATCATGTTAAATATTTGTTCCTAGTAAGCTTTTAAACTATGTTAAAAATGTTTTCCAGGTTTCTTAACTAAAGGATGTTGGATTTTATCAAGTATTTGCTCAACTATACGTGTGACCTTTTTTCTTTTTTACATCGTAAGTTACATGCAGAGACCTCTCAGTCCTGCCAAACTGAACTTATCTCACTGAACTGAACTTATCTCACTGCTCCTCAGTCTCTGTCATCACACCACCGGTCCAGGGAGGTCCCTGGACCCTGGACCCACACTGGGCTCAGTGGCCCCCCTACCCCCCGGCCCATCAGAAAGGGAGGATGTGCTGCAGGGCTCCAAACAAACGGTGCTCAAGCCTGATGCCAACTTGAGCTCTTGCAGATTTAGGAAGAGATAGCGCCTCCCTTGGAGAAGGCAATGGCACCCCACTCCAGTACTCTTGCCTGGAAAATCCCATGGACTGAGGAGCCTGGTAGGCTGCAGTCCATGGGGTCGCTAAGAGTTGGACACGACTGAGCAACTTCACTTTCACTTTTCACTTTCATGAATTGGAGAAGGCAATGGCAACCCACTCCAGTGTTCTTGCCTGGAGAATCCCAGGGTGGCGGAGCCTGCTGGGCTGCCATCTATGGGGCACAGAGTCAGACACAACTGAGGTGACTTAGCAGCAGCAGTGCCTCCCTTGCACTTTCACAGCTGCATCCATTTCTCCGTAACCCCTAGGTGCTAGAGAAGGAAGACTTCTCTTGTTTCAAAATTAGTACGCCCCAATTCACCAATGCTGATAATTTTTTGGTAATCATCTCCACATTATAACATATTTGAACATTAAGCACCACTGTTTCATGAGGATGTAGGGTGGGGAAACTCCAGTGATTTCTGATTTACAGACTTCTCAGGTTAAGAGTGACTGCTTCACGTGATGACTCTGGTTGACAGAGAGTTGCCCGCAGGCTGGCAATCTGTATCTATACTCGCATGTATGTTAGGTCTATAAACACTAAGGATGAAATACTTTGAACACAGTGCGAGCAGACAAGGCATTAGAAACTGGGAAACTTGTGAAGGCTTAAAACCAAAAGCCTCTGTCATTCTGCCAAACCTTTTAAAGTATGACAACTTAAAGAAACACATTCTGCGGGATTTCTGGGAGGAGCATTCACCTACTTTGGGCCCTGAGTGAATTAATGAGCTAAATTCTCTCACAAATTATTGAGCATTCACTCACTATTCTCACGAAGTAAAAGATACCTCATTATCCAGATACATTAACCATGACCCTATAATCATGAGACTGTGAAAAGAAGCAAAAGTTGTCATAACACAAATACTCATCAATGAGCTGACCAGTCCTCACTCCCTCTCTCAATACTAGAATCTACTTCTGGGAACCTCTTTATGTCACTCTCTCATTTTTGGACACGGCAAATACCTGACCACATAAAAGCCCCAAAAGTGAAAGTGCTAGTCGCTCACTCATGTCTGACTCTGCAACCCCATGGACTGTAGCCTGCCATGGCTCCTCTGTCCATGGGATTCTCCAGGCAAGAATACTAGAGTGGGTATGCACTCCCTTCTCTAGGGAGTCTTCCCGACCCAGGGATCAAACCCAGGTCTCCTGCACTGCAGGTAGATTCTTTACTATCTGAGCCACGTGGGAAGCCCACATAAAAGCAGGATGAATTTAAACTGAAATTACAAACTTTACCAAAAATGCATGATTTGAACAAGTTGCTGAAAAATGCTGGAGAACTGCTTTGTTGCTGCTGCTGCTAAGTCACTTCAGTCGTGTCTGACTCTGTGCGACCCCACAGACGGCAGCCCACAAGGCTCCCCGCATCCCTGGGATTCTGCAGGCAAGAACACTGGAGTGGGTTGCCATTGCCTTCTCCAATGCATGAAAGTGAAAAGTGAAAGTGAAGTCACTCAGTCGTGTCCGACTCTTAGCGACCCCATAGACTGCAGCCTACCAGGCTCCTCCGTCCATGGGATTTTCCAGGCAAGAGTACTTGAGTGGGTTGCCATTGCCTTCTCCAGGAGAACTGCTTTAATCATACGCAAAACCATTTTTACAAATTAATGTCTGGCAGACTTAGACCAGTTAGCAAATGTGGGGAATTCTCAAAGATGATACAGTAGATATTTCAAAAAAGAATGAATTAAATCTTCCAGTACTAAGAGAGGCCCTTAGGAAAACTGAAGAAACCAAGGACATTTCTGCAAAAATATCCCTTTTCCTCACCTGGCTCAGTGAGATGAAACCGGTGAAGCACACTGTATTCTGCTCTTATATATTTTTGTCAGAAAAGCATACCCCTCAAATGATCATTCCAGCTACTTGTTCATTCTAAGGATTAGCACAGAGCTTCAATTATATAAATTTTGTTACACACAAGATTAAAAAAAAAACTATTATTTAGTTTTTTTTCCCAAGTTGAAGCCTATATAATAAAGAAAAAAAGTGTTAAAAAGGAAAGATTCTAATTACATGCTGAAACATGGAAAGAAATTCTAATTACATGCTACAACATGGATGAACCTTAAAGATACTACGCTAAGCGAAATAAGTCAGTCACAAAAGGACCAATACTATATAATTCCACTTACATGAGTTATCTGAAACAATCAAATTCAAAGAGACAGGAAGTTGAACAGTGATAACCTGGGGCTGAGGGAGACTCAAATGGGGACTAACCATTTAATAGGTACATATAATTCAATTTAATTTAAATTTCAGATGAGAAAGTTCTGGAGATCAACAGTGGTGATTTGATTGCATGACAATGTCCATTGTGAATATACTCAGTACCACTGAACTGTACACTCAAAATGGTAAATTTTATCATAATTTTTCATTGGAAGGACTGATGTTGAAGCTGAAACTCCAATACTTTGGCCACCTGATGGGAAGAGCTGACTCACTGGAATACACCCTGATGCTGGGAAAGATTGAGGGCAGGAGGAGAAGGGGACGACAGAGGATGAGATGGCTGGATGGCATCACTGACTCAATGGACATGGGTTTGGGTGGACTTAGGGAGTTAGTGATGGACAGGGAGGCCTGGCGTGCTGCGACTCATGGGGTCGCAAAGAGTCGGACACGACTGAGCGACTGAACTGAACTTATCATTTTTAAAAAAATCATACTAAATCAGGAATAAAACATAATTTCCTTAAACCTTAAAGAAAACAAACAAACAAACAAAAAAGCCCATGCAGTAAAAGATTAATTCAGCAGGTTAGGGTTGCTCAAACCCTGTACATTCAATGAAAGGAGAATTAACCCTTTACCAGCTTCTGGGAGATAACCCCTAAATTCCTGGAATACCCTGCCTGATAAAGGTTGTTTTGTATGCCTGAGACTTTGGGCCACAATGTATAGTCTGACCTATGCGTGGTTTCTCCTGGACTTCACCCATCTGCCTTTTCCCTTAGCTAGCTTTAATCTATATTCTTTCACTGTAGTAAATGGTAACAGTGAGTATAAGAGCTTTCTGAGTTCTGTGATTCCCAGAAAGTCATCAACCCTGGGAGTGGTCTTGAGGACCACTCAAGACAAAGCTCCCATCAAGTCCCCTCACTAGCTACTATAAAATTTTTGTCCCTAATTTAAGCGGGTGAACATTAACGCCCTTTCAGTGCCAATTATCCTCAGCTAACAAGGACCTCCCTTACACAGCCTCATGAATAATCCTTAGTAGATGGGTAACCAAGAAGAGTTCAGACATGATAGAATAGCTGTTCTTAGTCACAGTGCTTTACCATGTTATCTACTGATAAACAGATTTGTGACTAGTTATAAAGTACCAGAGTGGTATAAACTGGTTTTTTGTCAGTGAATTTACCCTAGTGTTCTTCAGGGTTTGCCTACAGTAAAATCACTCTCCATCAGTCTCCAAAAAGCCAAGGAGAAGACATTCCAATTTTCTCAACATGGCTTTTTGAGGCATGTGGATTGGGACCCTACTAGTGAGGCTTACTGCTCTAACCTAATTCGTTCGCATTCAAAAGCTGAGCTCCAGCCATATTAATTCATTCTGTTTCTATCTGTGGTATCTTAACTAACTTGAGATATTTACAAAAACTGCTCTTTTTTTTTTTTTTTTTTTGACAGAATGTGGTCTACTGGAGAAGGGCATGGCAAACCACTTCAGTATTCTTGCCTTGAGGACCCCATGAACAGTATGAAAAGGCAAAAAGAACACTGCAAGATGAACAACCCAGATCGGTAGGTGCCCAATATGCTACTGGAGATCAGTGGAGAAATAACTCTAGAAAGAATGATGGGATGAAGCCAAAGCAAAAACTTTACCCAGCTGTGGATGTGACTGGTGATAGAAGCAAAGTCCGATGCTGTAAAGAGCAATATTGCATAGGAACCTGGAATGTTAGGTCCATGTATCAAGGAAAACTTGAAGTGGTCAAACAGGAGATGGCAAGAGGGAACGTCGACATTCTAGGAATCAGCGAACTAAGACAGACTGGAATAGGTGAATTTAACTCAGATGACCATTATATCTATTATTGTGGGCAGGAATCCCTTAGAAGAAATCGAGTAGCCATCATGGTCAACAAGAGAGTCCGAAATGCAGTACTTGGATGCAATCTCAAAAACGACAGAATGATCTCTGTTCGGTTTCAAGGCAAACCATTCAATATCATGGTAATCCAAGTCTATGTCCAGACCAGTAACGCTGAAGAAGCTGAAGTTGAACGGTTCTATGAAGCCCTACAAGACCTTCTAGAACTAACACCCAAAAAAGATGTCCTTTTCATTATAGGGGACTGGAATGCAAAAGTAGGAAGTCAGGAAACACCTGGCGTAACAGGCAAATTTGGCCTTAGAGTACAGAATGAAGCAGGGCAAAGGTTAATAGAGTTTTGCCACGAGAATGCTCTGGTCATAGCAAACACCCTCTTCCAACAACACAAGAGAAGACTCTACACATGGACATCACCAGATGGTCAACATCGAAATCAGACTGATTATATTCTTTGCAGCCAACGATGGAGAAGATCTATACAGTCAGCAAAAACAAGACCGGGAGCAGACTGTGGCTCAGATCATGAACTGCTTATTGCCAAATTCAGACTTAAATTGAAGAAAGTAGGGAAAACCACTAGTCCATTCAGGTATGACCTAAACCAAATCCCTTATGAGTATACAGTGGAAGTGACAAATAGATTTAAGGGACTAGATCTGATAGACAGAGTGCGTGATGAACTATGGATGGAGGTTCGTGACACTGCACAGGAGACAGGGATCAAGACCATCCCCATGGAAAAGAAATGCAAAAGAGCAAAATGGCTGTCTGAGGAGGCCTTACAGATAGCTGGGAAAAGAAGAGAAGCGAAAAGCAAAGGAGAAAAGGAAAGATATCTCCATCTGAATGCAGAGTTCCAAATAGCAAGGAGAGATAAGAAAGCCTTCCTCAGTGATCAATGCCAAGAAATAAAGGAAAACAACAGACTGGGAAACACTAGAGATCTCTTCAAGAAAATTACAGATACCAAGGGAACATTTCATGCAAAGATGGGCTTGATAAAGGACAGAACTGGTATGGACCTAACAGAAGCAAAAGATATTAAGAAGAGGTGGCAAGAATACACAGAAGAACTGTACAAAAAAGATCTTCACGACCCAGATAATCACTATGGTGTGATCACTCACCTAGAGCCAGACATCCTGGAATGTGAAGTCAAGTGGGCCTTAGAAAGCATCACTACGAACAAAGCTAGTGGAGGTGATGGAATCCCAACTGAGCTATTTCAAATCCTGAAAGATGATGCTGTGAAAGTGCTGGACTCGACATGCCAGCAAATCTGGAAAACTCAGCAGTGGACACAGGACTGGAAAAGGTCACTGTTCATTCCAATCCCAAAGAAAGGCAATGCCAAAGAATGCTCAAACTACCGCACAATTGCACTCATCTCACACGCTAGCAAAGTAATGCTCAAAATTCTTCAAGCCAGGCTTCAGCAATACGTGAACCGTGAACTTCCAGATGTTCAAGCTGGTTTTAGAAAAGGCAGAGGAACCAGAGATCAAATTGCCAACATCTGCTGGATCATTGAAAAAGCAAGAGAGTTTCAGAAAAACATCTATTTCTGCTTTATTGACTATGCCAAAGCCTTTGACTGTGTGGATCACAATAAACTGTGGAAAATTGTGAAACAGATGGGAATACCAAGCCATCTGTTCTGTCTCTAGAGAAACCTGTATGCAGGTCAGGAAGCAACAGTTCGAACTGGACATGGAACAACAGACTGGTTCCAAATAGGAAAAGGAGTACGTCAAGGCTGTATATTGTCACTCTGCTTATTTAACTTATATGCAGAGTACATCACGAGAAATGCTGGGCTGGAAGAAGCACAAGCTGGAATCAAGACTGCTGGGAGAAATATCAATAACCTCAGATATGCAGATGATACCACACTTATGGCAGAAAGTGAAGAAGAACTAAAGAGCCTCTTGATGAAAGTAAAAGAGGAGTGAAAAAGTTGGCTTAAAGCTCAACGTTCAGTGAACTAAGATCATGTCATCTGGTCCCATCACTTCATGGGAAATAGATGGGGAAACAGTGCAAACAGTGTCAGACTTTATTTTTTTGGGCTCCAGAATCACTGCAGATGGTGATTGCAGCCATGAAATTAAAAGACGCCTACTCCTTGGAAGGAAGGTTATGACCAACCTGCTGCTACTGCTAAGTCGCTTCAGTCGTGTCCAACTCTGTGAGACCCCTAGATAGCACATTTAAAAGCAGAGACATTACTTTGCCAACAAAGGTCTGTCTAGTCAAGGCTATGGTTTTTCCACTGTCATGTATGGATGTGAGAGACGGACGATGAAGAAAGCTAAGCGCCGAAGAATTGATGCTTTTGAACTGTGGTGTTGGAGAAGACTCTTGAGAGTCCCTTGGACTGCAAGGAGATCCAACCAGTCCATCCTAGAGATCAGTCCTGGGTGTTCACTGGAAGGACTGATGTTGAAGCTGAAACTCCAATACTTTGTCCACCTCATGCCAAGAGTTGACTCATTGGAAAAGACCCTAATGCTGGGAAGGATTGGGGGCAGGAGGAGAAGGGGATGACAGAGGATGAGAGATGGTTGGATGGCATCACTGACTCAATGGACATGGGTTTGGATACACTCCTGGAGTTGGTGATGGACAGAGAGGCCTGGTGTGCTGCAATTCATGGGATCGCAAAGGGTCGGACACGACTGAGAGATGGAACTGAACCGAAATATCATCCTACTCAATCTTTGCAGCTTGATTTAGTGAGAGGTTTTTCACCCATCAGCACCACTGACATTTGGACAGGATAAATCTTTGTTGTGGTGACTGTTCTGTGCATAGGATATTGTACTGCATTCTTGGCCTCTACCCACTAGAAGTGAGTAGCACACTCCCTCCCACTCAAGTTGTGACAACCAAAAATGTCTCCAGACATTGTCAAATGCTTTCTTCTATCCCAATTCCATGAGAATCAATGATTTAGAGTCATTTCTTCAACCCCGTTCCCCACCCGCCACCCGCCCAAAGGCTCTGTAGGTGCCACTTCATTTGCTCCTCTGGGACTTGATGTTACCCTACTTAAATGTCCACCTCTGTTAGAGTGTTAATAGAAGTGGCTTTTCAAATCCACTCTGGGCATGATTTTATTCATTACACTCTCAGCTCTGAGCCCAGTGCCAGCCACATAATGAGGCTTCAACAAATACTCAGACTAACTAAATGGATAGGGTTGGGATATGCAGAATGTCAGAATTATATGGAGGAGACAATGTTGAGCAAAGGCAAGAAGGTGGGAAGTTCAAAGTGTACAGAGAAGAGCAAACATTTTCATTTGCTTGAGAATGGAGTGGATAAGGAACATGGCAGAAGGAGTTAGGAAATATAGATTGAAATAATATGGAGGGTTACAAAGGCTAAGCTAAAAAGCCTGAACCTTACTCGGAAGAAGAAATCAGGGGACTGAAACAGATGCTATTTGCTACAGTCCCTTCCACGTGAGAGTCCCTTGGATTGCAAGAAGATCAAACCAGTCAATCCTGAAGGAAATCAACTCTGAATATTCATTGGAAGGACTGATGCCGAAGCTGAAGCTCCAATACTCTGACCACCTGAAACAAAGAGCTGACTCATTGGAAAGACCTTGATGCTGGGAAAGATTCACAGCAGGAGGAGAAGGGGGCAGCAGAGGATGAGATGGTTAGATAGCATAACCAACTCAATGGACACGAATCTGAGCAAACTCAGGGAGAAAATGAAGGACAGAGGAACCTGGCAGGCTAGTCCATGGGATTGCAGAGAGTCAGACGGGTAAACTGAGCATGCATGCACACCTGATGTTGAGAGGGCTCTAAATTAATTTGCCAAAAAACTATTCACTAGGAGCCAATTCATAAACAGATCAATTCACTAAGTGTACCATACTTATACTTTCACTCTTTGAAGATTCCAGTGAAATTTCAGTATTTGCTTTAGTATTTAGCATTTGCTGCTTTGCTTCAAAGCGGCATTTTAAGAACTATTTAATCTACAAAAAAAAGGGAGAACTATAGAGTGGTTTAGTTTTCTTATGAATATATTCTTAACAAATATATTCAATAAAAGTGAATATATTCTTTATAAGATTATATTCATGAATATACCCTCCTCATGAATATATTCACGAATATATTTTTCTTTGCCCTACTGGGAAAACATTTTAATGCAGGTTAAAAATTAATGAATACCAATATATTCATGAACATTTTCATAAGTTTATATTCATATTCATGAGCTATGTTCTTGACCATATTGGGACATTTTTGAACCTGGTTTAAAATTTAATGAATATCAACACTATTCATTAAGATGATATTCATATTTTCATCAGCATATATTCATATTCATGGCCTGTACGCTTGACCATAATGGGAAATTTTGAGCTCAGTTTAAAATGTAATGAATATCAATAAATTTGTTAAGAATATATTCATAAGACTATAATCATATTCATTGTATATATTCAAGAAGAGTATTATTTCTCAAGGCAACTAACTTATCCAATGTTTTAACCTATGACAAAATGAACATTCCTTTAGGCGATGCTAAGAATATATGTTTTTATTGGTGAATTGGCATGCTTCCCTCTAGAAGGGCTTTTATCTCCAAGCATACATTAGCCCTAGGATTTACCCAATGAAACCTATTTGGGCATGCACCAGTACCATCCCAGTATTTCTTAGATCTCTCTGCTTTTCTTCTTTTACTCTAACACTCTATATTGATTTGGCATACATTCAGGACTAACAGGATTTTTTTTTTTTTGCCTGAATGGAAGAACTTCTAGCAATCCCATCAGCTGATTACTACTCTCTGCCTTCATTAATCATTTCTGTTCTATTTTTTAGAATTGTTTTTCATCAGATTTTTTTCCATTAATTCTCTGATTTGATGGTTCTGTTTTACTTAACTAAAAATTTTACTGTTAGAAGAGAACTTCATTAATCCAATAAACAGTATTTATCCCCAAACATAAAATCTTAAAACTAGAACAAAAGATTGCCATAAAAAATTATAAATTAATAGTCTAATCATCATTATCATTCAAACTGCTCAAAATGTGCTAGCCTAGCTCTACAATACAAGGACACAGTAAGAAGATGCCTGTGAATGAGGAGGAGAGATCTTATTAGACTTTGAATCAGCCAGTGCCATGACTCTGGACTTCCCAGCCTCCAGGATTAGCACCCCAAAGTTAGTATTTTTATGATTAAAAATATTCTGGAGAGCAGCCAAGATGGAGGAGTAGAAGGACACTAAGCTCACCTCTTCTCATGAGAACACCAAAATCACAATCTGCAGAACAACCATCATTATTAGAAAAGACTGAAATCTACCAGAAAAGATCCTCTACAACTAAAGACATAAAGACAAAATCACTAATAGGAGGGGTGGACTCATGATATAATCAAACCCCATACCCACTCAGTGGGCGACCCAGAAACTAGAGAATAATTATATTACAGAGGTTTTCTTGCAGGAGTGAGAGTTCTGAGCCCAGCAGTTAGGCCCCTGACTGTGTGCGATCCAGCACCAGAAAAAGGAGCCCCCAGATTATTTGGCTCTGAAGGCCAGCAGGGGATGACTGCAGGAGCTCCACAGGATTGGGAGCTTGAAAACATTATCTTAATGGTCCATGGATGGACCTTGAAAACATTATCTCAAGTGAAATAAGTCACTTATAGGACTGAAAGTGAAGCAAAAGTGTTAGTCACTCAGTCGTGTCCGACTCCTTGCGACCCCACGGACTGTAGCTCACCAGGTTCCTCTGACCACGAAATTCTCTAGGCCAGAATACTGGAGTGAGTAGCCAGTCCCTTCTCCAGATCTTCCCGACCCAGGGACTGAACCCAGGGCTCTCGCAATGCAGGCAGATTCTTTGTCGTCTGAGCCACCAGGGAAGCGTACATATCACATTTACATGAAATGGGTACAGTAGGCAAACCTATAAAGACAGAATGTAGACTGCAGTTTGCTTACAAACAGCAGTGAGTTTGAGGGGAAACTGAAAGTAAACACTAATACATACCAGGTTTCTTTTTAGGGTGATAAAATGTTCTCACTGATTGAGAGTGATCAGATTGCAAAATTCTACAAATATATGAAAAACCATTGCATAATTTAGCTTAAATGGGCATATTTATAGTATTTGAAATATATCTGAAAGTTATTAAAAACAAATTAGTTACAGTGGTATCAACTGACTTCTTTTTTTAAAGGTGTTCCCCAAAGTATGCTTATATAAGGAAAGCAAGATGCAGAAAAATGTGCATATGATTTCATCTCTATAAAACAAGACAAAATTGCATATATGAATATATGTGTAAGTGTAATTATAAGAGCATGGAATAAATATGGAAGGCTACATACTAGGATGTCAATGAGTTACCCAGATGGGGGTGCTAATGTGAGGAGAAGGTAACAGGAGGTAAGGGAGTAGTAGCTGTGCAACAGATGGTCTGTTTAGACAAACTGTACTTAAAAAGAAAGCCATGATGTGTCATGTCTGCAACTTACTTTCAAATGGTTCAGTGAGAAAGTATGCATGGGCATATGCACACAATTTCATATATACGTAGATACATATACATAGTTTTTTTATTATATGATATATAGTTATTTCTCAATTTTGAAATAATTTAGGGAATAGCTAGGTTTTATTGCAATGATTTTGAAGGGCTACTCCAAGGACCATTATTAAGAAAAGAAACACTGCAGTTTTGCAGTTTTTTTCATCATTTTAGTGTACTGACCAATCCCATTATGAGGAATTCATGGGCATTCTACTAAAAGGTACATTCTCCTATCAAGACACAGGACAAGCTGATACCACACACTGGCATACCAGCAGACTGGAGGAACTAATAACCCTCACATCATGAAATGACAGTACTACTAGAATGCAGACCCCGGTTTTGATGTTGCAATCCTAACTCCAGAGCTGGGTTACCAAATGCTGTGGGAATGACACCACTATTTTATATATGAATCAGAATCTTCTATTAAAACAGCCCAGGAGGCAACCAAGGAAATAATCACTCCAGTCTTTCTTCTCTTGCATGTCAAAATATTTCCTAGCGGCAGACAAGGGTCTTACAGAAAAGAAGAAATCTTCCTCTGGCTTAAGGCCAAAGTAATGTTCCTTCGACTGTATCTCTAAACATAAAGTTGGAAAGAAAAGTATGGTCTACTTTTTTTTTTTAAGGCTTTACAAAAAGAAAAGATTGTAAACGCATCTGCCTTTATGTTACTCTTGCAAATTTTTTGAAGGCGGGAACATGTTTGTAAACTACAATCACCTACCTATGACCTATCCTGAGGATACCCAGAGACAACAGTCTGCAAAAGCTACTCTGCAACTTCCAAGGCTCAGTTCACCTCCCCTTCACCACCAGAAGCTAAAAAATTAAAAATATATCAAAGTAGATAGCACAGGTATTTTTAATCCAGAGAGGCTCCCCGAGGTATCTATTGAGGCCATCAGTCTATGAGAGGAATGTAAGGCTGTCCCTCAAAATGTGGTCCCTCTTGTTAGCAGCTGTGGCAGCAGCAAAGAGGCTAAGGCTTCTGTGGCCTTTGGAGCCCTGTGTTTCCACCGCTGCCCCAGCAGAGCGATGACATTACCAAAGTCATGGTTTCAATACATCAACACCAAATGTTAACCTCTGATCCATTTGTGTTTATAATTGAAGGAAAATAAAGATTTTAAATGAAATAGGATATAGTCTAAATTTGTAAACTGTATTATTATTATAAAAATAAGAACTGGCTCACCAGATCATCAGTGGAGAAACCAACCAAATTATAGAATATTTTTTAAAGGTCATTTAACTTTCAATATTTAGAATGGAGCAAACAAATTCTCAACTAATAGAAATCCTTTCCCCAAAATTCAAAAAAATGCCCTCATTTCCTCATTAAACAAGTAACACACGCCAACTTTTTTAAAATTGGAAAACAACAGGAAAGCTGTGTCACACTACAGAATAAGTGACAGAATAGGCATTCACTATTAACAATTTCAGTTTTCACCTTCTAGTCTTTTATTTGTACTTGGGGTCAGTCAGATTTCCTTTTAAACAAAAGTTGTAATCAAAGTAAGTATTACTGTTTACATGCCGTTATCTTAAGCATTTCCCATGGTGTTGTATAATCACATGTCATTCGTTATTCCATCAGTTGTAACTCAAGAATAAGCTGAACATATAATACATAATAGAATTACTGACAGTTTCATAACAGTCTCTGAAATATTTAGTTAGAGATAAACATATGAAGAATTCCAGGCTTCTAAAAGCTAAACTTAATTTCTGGCAAGTACGACTGGTAATTATAACCCAAAGCCAAATATTATGGAGTCCTTTTTTAGACTAAGCAATCTTACCACTCAGCATACATAATCACTGAAACACTTCCAGCATAATTATATCTGCTCAGCTACTGGCAACCATAAATTTCTCTGAAAGCCAGAGAAATGTAAAAATTCTCTAATATGAGTTGCAAAGCAAAAATTACATCTGAACAAACTGAAAGTATATAACTGATCATAAACATAATATATTCTGAGAAAACTCATACTCATATATATATATATTTATCTATGAGAAGTAGCTGGGCTTCCCTGATGGCTCAAGTGGCAAAGAATCTGCCTGCAATGAGAGAGACCTGGGTTCGATCTCTGGGTTGGGAAGATCCCCTGGAGAAGGGCATGGCAACCCACTCCAGTATTCTTGCCTGGAGAATCCTCACGGCCAGAGGAACCTGGCAGGCTACAGTCCATGGGGTCTCAAAGAGTCGGACACGACTGAAGCAACTAAGCACATGAGAAGTAGCTACATAAATCATCACAGAAATAAAACCTATCAACATTGAAAGATGTTTTATCTACCTAATAATAGTCTTAAATTCATCAGTTGCTCATTAGTGTCCAACTCTTTGCAACCCCATGGACTGTAGCCCACCAGGTTCCTCTGGCTGTGGATTATCCTGGCAAGAATACTGGAGTGGGTTGCCATTTCCTTCTCCCGGGGATCTTTCCAACTCAGGGATCAAACCTGGGTCTCCTGCATTGCAGGCAGATCCTTTACTATCTGAGCCATCAGGGAAGTCCTATAAGCACATCAAATTATTTTCAAACTCTATATGAAATCACTGAAGGGAAACTAAATTTTCAACAAAAAGGATACTCGAGCACCCTTATATTATCAGAAAATAAGAAAATGCTCAAAGCACAAACCTACAGGAATATGCCAAAGGAACACAGAGCCGATTTAAAGAGCTCCAAATGGCCCGAAGTAGAACAATTTGAGCAATAAAATAAAGTCGAATTGGATTATAAACCAAAGTCATAGAATAAATATCCATCAGTCCATACTGATATAAACAAATGACTGCCGATAAATGGGAGAGTAGAGACAAGTCTACTGTGCAGAAGAATTCAGAGAAGCTCATGTAGATGCAACCTCCTCAAGAAGGCGGAGCATCACTCCCCACCCCTTAAAGGTGGGATCCACCTACTGACTTCCTTCCAAAAAGTAAACAATGGTGGCCAGGCAAGAGGGGAGTACTTTAGTCTGTAAAAAAACGATAAACACTACCTCAGCCAAGTGATATCTGAGTCAAGGCCTCAACAGTGATAAGGCATGTTGATAGCATGTACCATTAATATGATGTGATGAAAATGGCACTTTACCACTGTAGTCTTCTCCCCTAAGAACCCATAATTCCCATCTAGTCATGAAAAAAATATCAGACAAACCCAAACTGAGGGGCATTCTCAACTCCACAGAATGCACCATCACTCCTGAGAACTGTCAAGGTCATCAAAAACAAAGACTCTGAAAAACTGCCACGCTCAGAGAAGCCGAAAAGGGTATGATGCCAAATGTAATGAGGTCATGAATAGTATCCCGAACAGAAAAAGGAGATTAGGAAAAAACTAAGGATTCAGAATAAAGAATGGACTTTAGTATCACTATTTAGTATCAGTATTGGTTCATTAACTGTAACAAACATATGCTGCTAATGTATGATATTAATAATAGGGGAAACTGGATATGGGGTATATGAGAACTCCTTGTACTATCTTCACTCCTTTTCTGTAAATCAAAAACTATTCAGAATTAAAAGGGCATGTATATATACAGATACATGTGCATACATACATGTACTTATATACACACACACACACACAAATACACAGATGACCCTTGAACAACATGGGAGCTAATCCAAATATAATTTATAGTCAGTCCCCTCTGTATCTGTCCTTCCTCCATGTCCACAGACCCAAACAATTGCAGGGCATGTGGTAGTATAGTGTTTACCACTGAAAAATATCTGAGTATAAGTGGAACCCATGTGGTTCAAACATGTGTTGTACAAGGGTCAACAGTGTGTATGTGTGTGTGTGTGTGTGTGTAGAGAGAGAGAGAGAGACAGAGAGATCAAAATGGATATACAGAGATAGATAGATTATATACACATCTAAGTTCCAAGACAGAAGGGACTTTGTTTTTTCATTACTCATACTCCACTGTTTTGCAGGGACTTTAATAAACATTTTTGGAATGAATAAATGAACATTTATGTTATGTGACACTTGTTTTATTTCTATAATTTCATCCACAAAAAGAATACAATATAAGCTATCACCTAACACTAGCCAAGAAATTATAAAACATTAACAGATCCATGCAACAAACATTTTATCTTTACTATAATCTAAAAACTTTGATGGATGTTGGGGATTCAAAATCAAAATATAGAAAATTCACAGTCTAATACTGAAAAGTTAAGTTAAGTACCTGGCCAATTCATAGATGACAAAGACAGAAAATGATTAAGTATCAGGGTCTTGCTTTGGGTACCATGGGAGCACATACCAAGTGCATCTAACTCTGCGTGGAGAAGGATTCATAAACAAAGAGCCAAATGGGCCCAAAAAAGTTCTGTCTATGGGGTACAAATCATAGTGATGGCTGGTGCTTGAAAGGCAAAGAGGACCAGACAGCCAAGGGGTCTAGGGAATCACTAGAGGGTTTTAAGGAAGACAGTGGCATGGAAAGATGGGTGGGACAGGGTTCAGGCAGAGTGCTATCAGTTGTGAAGTTGTGGGAGCAGATCAGACAAAGACGGTGAATTGAAACAGAGGGGAGGGGACAGAGTTAAGAGCTATTTAGGAGGTAAAATGGGCAGGTTTGACAATTATTGAATATGGATGGTGATGCCTCTTAACTTATTTCTCCATTTTACCCCTTGCCATCTTCAATCCATTCCCCCCACAGCAGATATAATTATCTTTTTAAAGCAGGGCTTTCCTGGTGGTCCAGGGGTTGTGAGTATGCCTTGCAATGTAGGGGACATTGATTCCATCCCTGGCTCGGGAAGATCCTACATGCCATGGAGCAGTTAAGCTCATGTGCCCCAACTACTGAACCCATGCACCCTACAGCCCGTGCTCTGCAACAAGAGAAGCCACCACAATGTGAACCTGGGCACTGAGATGAAGAGTAGCCCCTGCTCTACGCAATTCGAGAAAGTCCATGCACAGCAACAAAGATCCAGTGCAGCCAAAAATAGCTAAATACATAAATAAAATTACGTTTTAAAAAACCCTCACCTGCAAATCTTGTGAAATTTTAAAAAAAAAAAAAAAAAAACCAGATCTTCTCACCCCCGCAATTAAAACCTGCCAATGACTTCATATTAGATATTCCAAAACTAAATTTCTCAGTGTGGTCTCCAAAAGGTAACATAATAAAATTCTTGCTTTCTTTTTGAACTTTTCTGCTACTCTCCTCCAGCTACAATGATTTGCTTTCATTTCCTTAAATACATCAAGCTCCTTCCATTTTAGAGCCATTACTTCTGCCTGAAATATTCTTTGTCTATTTGTTCCATGGCTCTCCACTTCAATGTTACCTCTGAAAAGGTCTCAAACTAAAAAGAAAGTCTCTTTCTTATCCAATTACTCTCTATCACAGCATCCTGTTTCCTTTTTTGCGCTTAATATAATTTGCAAGTACAGCTGATTCTTGTTATCTGCAGTGGTTATGTTCTGTAAAGTCACTGCACTGAATTAGTGAATACTGAACTCCCAGAAGAAATATAGTTAGGTTTCTGTGAGTCTCTGGTCAAAACCTTTTCACCAACTGAACAATACATGATTTTGTTTTATCTGTGTTTCTCTTTAACGATACCTATTCAATACATGTATAGCATTGAGTTATGAGCACTAAATTCATGGCCAACAGTGCTATAACCCATGCCTAAACAAAGCTTTTGTTGCTGTTCATACTAAGTCATGTCCAACTCTTTGCGACCCCATGAATTGCAGCATGCCAGGCCTCCCTGTCCATCACCAACTCCCGGAGTTCACCCAAACCCATGTCCATCGAGTCGGTGATGCCATCCAACCATCTCATCCTCTGTCGTCCCATTCTCCTCCTGCCCCCAATCCTTACCAGCATCAGGGTCTTTTCCAGTGAGTCAGCTCTTCGCATCAGGTGACCAAAGTATTGGAGTGTCAGCTTCAACATCAGTCTTTCCAATGAACACCCAAGACTGATCTCCTTTAGGATGGACTGGTTTGATCTCCTTGCAGTCCAACGTACTCTCAAGAGTCTTCTCCAGCACCACAGTTCAAAAGCATCTTTTGGTGCTCAGCCTTCTTTAGGGTTCAACTCTCACATTCATACATGACTACTGGAAAAACCATAGCTTTGACTAGATGGACCTTTGTTGGCAAAGTGATGTCTCTGCTTTTTAATATGCTGTCTAGGTTTATCTAACAAGTATTTTCTCTGTAAGAGACATCACAGCTTCTTGTGCTCAGGAACACTACATAGCACTCTAGTACACTTTGGGGCCATACCCAGTAGACAGATCAATAAAAGCACAAATACGCAAAAAAAAAAAAACTTGGCACCAAACAGACCATGAAAAGATTTGTTTATAGTATGATAGTTGAAATAAGAATGTCAAACGTTGCCATGTTCAGCTTCAGCTGGGAATGTGTGCATCAATTCTAATTTTTCACTGCTCTGTGCATGTCTGCGAGTGACTACAGAAGTGCAGCAAGTACTGATTTCAGTTACAAACTAATGTTAGCAAGTACGCAGCTTCACATATTATGTCAGAGGCCAGGACTGTTTGTCCTCTTAGCATCTGGTACTCAGTAGACTGCTGCTGTTGCTGCTAAGTCGCTTCAGCCGCGTCCAACTCTGTGCAACCCCACAGACAGCAGCCCACCAGGCTCCCCCGTCCCTGGGATTCTCCAGGCAAGAACACTGGAGTGGGTTGCCATTTCCTTCTCCAATGCGTGAAAGTGAAGTCGCTCAGCCGGGTCCGACTCTGTGTGACACCATGAACTGCAGCCTACCAGGCTCCTCTGTCCATGGGATTTTCCAGGCAAGAGTACTGGAGTGGGGGGTTTCCCTTGTGGCTCAGCTGGTAAAGAATCCGCCTGCAATGTGGGAGACCTGGGTTCGATCCCTGGGTTGGGAAGATCCTCTGGAGAAGGGAAAGGCTACCCACTCCAGTATTCTTGCCTGGAGAATTCCATGGGCTGTATAGTCAAGGGGTCACAAAGAGTTGGACACAACTGAGTGACTTTCACTTTCACTCAGTAGACATTCAATAAATATTCAAGAATAAATAAACTCATGAATGTCTAACAGGTATGTGGATATAGAAACGTGAATGTCAATCTGAGAAGAAGCTTAAGATAAAATACAGACATGTGAAATAACCACAGATGTGGTAAATGCTGGAAAAGAATTTAAACAAGTTGCTACATGACATGGGCTTCCCTGGTAGCTCAGGTGGTAAAGAATCTGTCTGCAATGCAGGAGACCCCAATCTGATTCCTGGGTCGGGAATCCACCAGAGAAGGGATAGGCTACCCACTCCAGTATTCTTGGTCTTCCCTGGTGGCTCAGACGGTAAGGAATCCACTTGCAATGAGGGAGACCTGGGTTCAATCTCTGACTGGGAAGATCCCTTGGAGGAGGGGATGGCAACCTACTCCAGTATTCTTGCCTGGAGAATCCCCACAGACAGAGGAGCCTGGCGGGCTACAGTCCATGTGGTTGCAAAGAGTTGGACATGACTGAGCAACTAAGCACAGCTATATGATAGAGAGTTATGGAGAAGACTTAATTAGGATGGTTCGGGAAGGCAATTCTGAAAAACTGACTCACGCTGAGAATTGAGAAATATGAAGGAGCAAGTCGTGAAGCTGAGTGAGGGAAAAATTCCAGGCAGAGAGAACACTGAGTGTAAAGAAAATGAAGCAGGAAAATGTCTTAATGACTAGAAAATACTTTCTGTTTAAAAGCTGAGATGAAAAGGTGGATACATGAGCGTGTCAGCGCCTGAATGACTGCATCACAAACACCTCCCAAGCTTTTAGAATCGGTAACTTCAATCAGTTTAGCACTTCCCAGAAATGTACAAAGGGAGTTCCTTTCACTGAACTCTATAGGACAATTTAAATAAATATGTACATCAAGACTCCTGACAAAGATTAGGATGGCACTGAGGGGAATTAATTCACAGGGATAAGTCAAATAAAAAATGTAAGGGGCGTTTCCAACTTCTCCCAAGGCCCTTAAAAACAGGGCCTGAATCCCTTTGTTTTACTCCCCCTCTTTGTGCTCACTCAGATTCAGTAAGTTAAGGGGATGTTTGTTCCTATTCTGACCATGCAACAAGTCTGCAAAACAGCAACAACAATCAAGGGCACAATGTGGCTTCTCTCATCCAGAGGAAGTACAATTGTGGGACCCTATGAGGACTAGAAAATTACACACAAGAGAGATACATACTAAATCCCTTCATGTAACAAGTACTGGGCAAAATTACTTTTATATATGAATAATTGCAGCAATAAACACTGATAAAGCAGGAATAATGGCATCTTTAGGAACAGCCAAATAATTCAGGCAACAAACAGACCACCAGTGGTCCTCAGAATCAGCCTACTTCACCTCACTGAGAACAAACCATTATGAATAGATGGAAACCACAGCGAATGCTCCTTTTCTCAAGATTTGTACGTTTATAGAGAGGTCAACTGCTGTGGATTCCAGGAGAGAATGTACTTCTATGGTTTATGGTCCTGAGAGGATGGGCAATGGGTGAATAATGGGAAATCAGAATAAAGGAGAAAAGGAAATGTCACATGTCAACTCACAGCCAGCACAGTGAAATGTTCTCTGCTTATTCAGTATATAGAACACCTGTCCAAATACCTCTAGTGATGGAATTATCTCTGACACACCAGTTAAGAGTCAATATGTATTAAATCTGCTTTACATACATTGTGTTGCAATCCTCTGTGGAGGGAACCTGGGGAAATACAACACATGACAAGTCTGTTCAAGAAGAGTGAGGTCCACAGATGGTAAATCAACTGGTACAGACTACAATTTAGGATTTGATCATAAAAACAATGCTATTCTGAAAGAGATGGGAATGCCAGACCACCTGATCTGCCTCTTGAGAAACCTGTATGCAGGTCAGGAAGCAACAGTTAGAACTGGACATGGAACAACAGACTGGTTCCAAATAGGAAAAGGAGTACGTCAAGGCTGTATATTGTCACCCTGCTTATTTAACTTATATGCAGAGTACATCGTGAGAAACGCTGGGCTGGAGGAAGCACAAGCTGGAATCAAGATTGCCGGGAGAAATATCAGTAACCTCAGATATACAGATGACACCACCCTTATGGCGGAAAGTGAAGAACTAAAAGGCCTCTTGATGAAAGTGAAAGAGGAGTGTGAAAAAGTTGGCTTAAAGCTCAACATTCAGAAGCATCCGGTCCCATCGCTTCATGGCAAATAGATGGGGAAACAGTGGCTGACTTTATTTTTCTGGGCTCCAAAATCACTGCTGATGGTGATTGCAGCCATGAAACTAAAAGACGCTTACTCCTTGGAAGGAAAGTTATGACCAACCTAGACAGCATATTAAAAAGCAGAGCGATCACTTTGTCGACCAAGGTCCGTCTAGTCAAGGCTATGGTTTTTCCAGTAGTCATGTATGGATGTGAGAGTTGGACTATAAAGAACGCTGAGTGCTGAAGAATTGATGCTTTTGAACTGTGGTGTTGGAGAAGGCTCTTGAACGCCCCTTGGACTGCAAGGAGATCCAACCAGTCCATCCTAAAGGAAATCAGTCCTGAATATTCATTGGAAGGACTGATGTTGAAGCTGAAACTCCAATACTTTGGCCACCTCATGCGAAGAGTTGACTCATTTGAAAAGACCCTGATGCTGGGAAAGATTAAAGGCAAAAGGACAAGTGAGTGGCAGAAGATGAGATGGTTAGATAGCATCACTGATTCAATGGACATGAATTTGAGCAAACTTCAGGAGATAGTGGAAGACAGAGGAGCCTGATGTGCTGCAGTGCATGTGTCACAAAGAGTCAGACACAACTTAGCGACTGAACAACAACAACAAATCACTTTACAATGCTGTGTTAGTTTCTGCTGTATGACAGTGTGAATGAGCTATATGTATACATATATCATTCTAAAGGAAATCAGTCCTGGGTGTTCACTGGAAGGACTGATGCTGAAGCTGAAACTCCAATACTTTGGCTACGTGATGCAAAGAGCTGACTCATTTGAAAAGACCCTGATGCTGGGAAAGATGGAGGGCAGGAGGTGAAGGGGACGACAGAGGATGAGATGGTTGGATGGCATCACTGACTCAATGGACATGGGTTTGGGTGGACTCTGGGAGTTGGTGATGGACAGGGAGGCCTGGCGTGCTGCGGTTCATGCGGTCGCAAAGAGTCGGACACGACTGAGCGACTGAACTGATACTGATTATAATTAGGTTCTCAGGTCACCCCAAAAATTTATTTAGCCCACTCTGCTGACCAGAAATACAGAACTAATACTTCTACTTGAAACAGCCAATTAAGAATTCTATTATTATTTCTATGAGGAAATGCAGCCCTAGTTGGCCCTGGACAGTGAGCAGTGATGCCTCTGGAGGCATCGAGGCCTGTGCAGCAGGACCTCTCCGGTGTCAGTGCGGCACTAGGGTCCCTGATGTCTTACTGATCCTCTTCTGCAGCGACTAGTTAGAGTAAAACTTCATGAAATATAATTAAAATTCTGGTTCCTTACTAGCCACATGCAAAACGCTCAACAGCCATATGAGGCTAATGGTGATCATACTGGACACTGCACAAAGAGAACATTTCCATCATCACAGCAAGTTCCAGGCAACACCACTCAACATCTTTATGAAGGAAAATATCTCAGCACCATGAAAGAGCTCTCTGGGAACAGACGGTAGTGATGAGAGCACAACTGTGTGAATGTACTTAACGCCACTGAACTGCACACTTAAAAATGGTTAAGACAGTAAATTTTATGTGACCCACCCCAAAAAGAGGATCTTTCCATTACATTCTCCCCTCATATTCCAAGGTGTGGCACAAACTGTGGCTAGTTATTAAACTGAATCCCCATCAACTGTGGGGCTCACCAAAGCAAAGAATTTGTAAGTGGTTCTAAACATATGAAAAATGGCTAATGCCTGCAGTCCATGTGCAGGACCACTACCCATGCTCTGGTTTTGAGATTTCACATATCCTTAGTTGGATCCATCCACATTTTATTTCAACAGCATTGTTATTAGATTGTTCTCAAATCCACCTGCCCCAACACACACACACAATTCCCCCCTTCAGAGATGTTAATCCCTTGCCACTAACATCGGTGCCACCATTACATCTTGTTGGCTTTGCATACATGGGAATACAGATAGGAAATGATGGATCAATACTGAAAAAAGGTGGGGGGTGGGAGGGAGGCTCAAGAGGGACGTGATAATGTATACTTATAGCTGATTCACAATGGTGTACAGCAGAAACCAACACAACTTATAAAGCAATTATCTCCCAATTAAGAAGAAATTTAAATTTTTAATTAAAAACAAGAAAAAAATACTGAAAAAGAGCTGAAATCAACAAGAGAAATAAGATGGGGTGGAGAGAAACATCAAAAAAACCATAAATTCCTTTCTCTAGAAATTCAAATTAGAAATGGGAAATCAGTTTGCTGGACAGAACAAGGGCAGCAAAAGCCTTGTGTGTGTGTGTATGGGGGGGGGGGGCAGGGTTGACCAAGGCCCCAAGGTAAGAATAGCTCAAAATCTCTGCAGTGTGATCTACAATTGTGCTTATTATCAACTACAAACCTCAGTGCTCCCTCAGTTATGAAATCGTGCTCAAAAATCCTGCTTTAACCTATGGGGGGGTGGTTGCCCACTTGGAACATATTTGATATATGCAGTGACTTCTAAGAACACAACTCTCCACATAAGCAATGCCTACCCATCCATAGATCCAAGAATAAAAGCGAAGCCATCTGAATCAGAGCCAATTTTATCATGTATTTCCATCTTGGGTTTTGATTTAGCATGTTGTTTTACATAGAGAGAAATGCTAATAACAACTTTATCAACCATGCTTAGGTCATATACACTGAATTTTCTGTGGTTCTGATTAAATACCCATACTTAAACCTTTCCAGTCTGATGGAACAACCTGCCTTTGAAAAAAGCCAACTCTCCTAAAATGGCATCATATGTGGGATGTGGGCTCGACTGTAACAATATAGCAACTCACTCAGATGCACTGTTGGATGGATACTGAACATACCAGCCCTCATCCCAAACACAAATCTTAAATGTAAGAGCTACTTGCAAATTTCCATTCATGACAAAGTTCCTGTTAAGTCTGTCTGTTAAGACAGAGTGGGACAAACTTAGAGCCTTTTTTTTCCCCCCAGAAATCAAGGAAAGAATTTAAGATACACATTACCCCATAGGTCTTATCTCATCTGCTGCACACAGTGCACAAACTTCGGCATCAGACAGATCCAGCAATCACTAGCTGTATAACTGAACAATTCACTTAACCTCTGAGACTCAATTTTCACATTTTAAAGATGTAAGTAATGGTAACAGTACCTTGGTTTTATGGCTGTATAAGATAACATATGTAAAGGACTGACATCATGTCCAGCAAAAAAAAAAAAAAAAGGCTTTTAGAAACTTCTCTGCATGACTGCCACTGCCCACTCCAGTCAATCACCTCTCCAGTTTTGCTATACATTCAGCAGTCAAGTCACATAGTCCATCCTCAATAAGTGGTCACTATTATTTTTACAGTACTATACATTTCATCCAAACTAGCCCTATCCCCTGACCTCACCTCTGCTAGTTTGCAGATTCACTGATCCCATCTGCTCACTAATTATGGCACCTCAGAGTACACTCTTCAGCCAGCCAATGCTCCTTCCTCTCTCCACATGGCACCCTGACACCCTCCCAATAGCTGATTCAGCAGTGCCTGCTAATACTGGGCCAGTTTCATAGAGGTCTAGACTGACAACCTGTACTAAAATGATATTAGGGCACATGTTCATACACACACCTTCCAGAATGACTTTGCACAAAGGTTCACTTTTAATCATTTTTAGAAAAACATTTCACTAAGAAATTCTAAACTACCTTCCCTAGGACTTCCGAAAGTGTAAAACAGGATGAGGAAATTCAAGGCCCGAGACCAGACTGACAAGTGGCTTAAATTTCATGTAATCCAGGACAAAGCTTCTAAAGCCACATGATTCGTGCTTTAAAATCAACATATCTAATAATGCATGTATCTGAAAAATCTCACCATCTTTCCAAAACCATCCTCTATCCTTAGCATCTGATTCTGACATCACTTCTCAAATTAGGAGTCATGAGCACCAAAAAGAAATCAGCTTCTGATGAGTGGCTGTAATGATGGGTGGCTATGATGGCAGAAAAGATACTGGCCAGTTGTCAGCACACAGCCCTGTATCTTGCTAATTCAGGTCACCACCCTTGTCCCCTTGAGTACTCCCATCATCCACTTGACTTTAAAAGAAGTCTGGGTCATGTTAATCCAAATTTTCATTCTACCTATTGTGACCAAAAGACCGATGCTGAATACTAGGTCCACATAATGAGACTGAGTCCCTGTACCAGTGCCACGGGCAGCTATACCAAAGACCCACTAGAGGCTAAGCCAAGTCCTCCTGAATTAGTATCTTCATCTTGCCCACCTGAGACTCAGTGATGCATAAAGGGGATATGCTTCATGGCTACACCCAAGGATCAAGCCACAGAAAAGGAGACAGAACAAATGGAAATAAGGAAGCTGACCTCAACTGGGCTCAACAAGGGTCAGGGTCTATGTCAAAGCAAGCAATGAGAATGACTGAACATTTCAAGCCAATCATGCCCATGGTATGGAACTAAGGAGGGAATCATGGTTCCTTCATAGGCACCAGGAGCTGAGACAGGTGTAGGAAGCACAGCAACAGGATAGATATCAAACGTGATTCAGGCAAAGGAAAGCTGGCCTAGAGCTACTTAGAGATGGTAAAATACTAAATATCAAGACAGTATTAAGACTTGGGTGGCTATTACTGGGGAGCAGTTATCAGGGATAAAGCACTAAAACAGAATATGAGCTACCTCACCAGCAACATAAAATACTAGAGGACAACAAAGATCTGCAGTTTCTTAGGGAAAAGCTATTTAAAATGAGAATTCTATGTCCAGCAGTGATCATTCAAGTGTATGGACCAAAACAAAGTCATTTTATTCAGGGCATTTAAGGGCAGAAAATAATCAGCACAATTCACTTGTACTGGGGCCAAAAATAGAGACTGTATTCTGATAACATGAAAAATAAATAAGAATAAAGATTCAAAACAGATAAAAGAAAATCAGGAAAACAGAATTAGACCAGAATAGATATAAATTTTTTCCCAAATAGAGAATACATTCTTTTTCAATGCACATAGAATCTTTCTGAAAAATGATAATGCAATTTGCTAAAAAGAAAATATCAAAGTTCCAAAACCCCAAGATCATATATAGGTCAGGGAATCCCCTGACAGGTCAATGGTTAAGACTCCATCCACACTCTTATTGCCGAGGGCCTGGGTTTGATCCCTGGTTGGGGAACTAAGATCCCTTAAGTCATGTGGCATGGCCAAAGAATAAAATAAAATACATTAAAAAAAAAAAAAAAGCATAGAGACCCTCTTTATGATCAAAACGTAACAAAACTGAAAATTACCGTAATAATCAAAATAAGAAGCATTTTTAAAACACTATTTTAAATAGTAGTGTGTAATTTAGAAATACAAGACTCTAAGAATATTACACATTAAAACTCAAGGAGAACAGGCAAACTAATGGACCCAGGAAGATGACTGCCTTACCTGCTTTTATTAGAAAAAATGTTTCAAAAGATTGAAAATTTTAAAATTAAATATTAAACTAACAAGCTTGAACATGATACAGAAAACAGAAGAAAGAGATTATAAGGTAAAGGAGAAATTAATAGAATCGAAAATAAAACAAAGGAGGAATATGGCAATTTAGCAAGTCACATCATAAGGGAGAATAAAAATCAAATATAAACATCATTTATTAAGCACCTCTTAGCTCCAGGTACTGTATGCCAGAACTGGGGACAGAATTGAAAAGGACCAACATATGCTGGCTAGGTCCAAACCACAGGCGGTCTAGAAAGGTTTACTAGAAGGAAAACTTGACATTAGCATTTCTAGCTTCCATTTTAATCTTTGTAGTTTGACTTTGTTCATATTAGAAACTGAAAGTTTACATTTATTTGTATTTAATACTACAAACTTTTGATGATCTGCGCTTTTTCCTCTTTTAGAATACTTACAGTGAATAGTTACAGTGAAAAAAATCCATGTTATTTCTCACAGTTTCAGGTCTTGTTTATTTCTCTGTTCCTTCAGTTTTCTTTCTTATCAGTGCTTCCGCTTCCCCTGCCATTCTCTTATCTGTAGGTTAAGCTTGTGGGTGTTGAATTTACAAAGAATGCCCACCATTCTTGACTGCAGAAAAGTTCACCTAGGACCAATATGTCTACTTACCTGGAGTACAGAGTGTTATACAAGTGGTGGTAAAAGCATCAGATATATGCTGTTGTTTTATCAGACATACTAAATAATGCACAACTAATTCAAAATATCAATTTCATTCTGTCTCTAGTTACTTGAGATTATACCACATGCATTATCTTATCTACAACTGAAGAGTAGTACTTATACTCAAAGCCACTGCTAGACTGAATTAAATTTCCTTGTAAATAATATACACATAGTTTATCTACCTCTGTCTTTTCTATTTTCCATTTTAAGAGTCTTTAAAATGTAAAAGCAATTTGAATTATCTGCTTCCTCTCTATTAGCCAATTTAATCGATCAAGCCAAGTGTACAATAGCAAAAAACTGTTTTCACTTTGCCATTTTCCAAAACACATGAAAGTTAAGAACTCTTTGATCTTAATTAAGATGACATTACCGAGGGGACTGAAACACCTCTCTTCTATTATACTGGTCCACTTCCCACAATATTGCATAATTAGGAACAAGAGACAAAGTGATGTATTTATATCAGCACTTACTGAAATACTAATTAAATGCTTTAATAATCCAACAATTACATGAACATAGTCCAATGGGATCGAATCATTCCCATGCAGTTACTGTTTTATCAGAAACAAGCTAGTATAAGAATGTTTTTGAGCTCTAAAGGTACACCAGCACTTCTCATTATTATCATTTGTAGCAGCAATATTTAACTGCTGGAAATGCCTGAAAGAACTGTACAATTTGGAATTTGTTTTCACAATCACCACACTATTTTGCTTCCCTTACACAGTATTTATTCTTCCAATAAGCAATCACTGAACACCTATGTACCAGGCATGAAGAAAGGCAAAAATTATTATAGAAATGTTTAGAAGAGACAAGGATAATTCAAAACTGCAACAAGTTCCTAAAGGCCATCTATATTTGCCTTTGATAAGGCTTTTGTTATTGTCAAATAACACTTAAATACTAGACCATGTGATGTCTTGCTGTGTCCAACACGTAAAAGATAGATCATAACTTGCCATTTGTGACAACATGGATGGATCTCGAGGGTATCGTGCTTAGTGAAATGTCAGACACAAAGACAAATACCGTATCATCTTACTTATATGTGGAATCCAAAATACAAAACAAATAATCAAAGCAAAATGAAAACAGACTCACAGATACAGACAGCAAACTGGTGGTTGCCAGAGGGGAAGAGGCCGAAGGGTTTGGCAAAATAGGTGAAGAGAATTAAGAGGTACAAACTTTCAGTAATAAAATAAAGCCAAGGAGGATACAGTATCCAGCATAAGGATTATAGTCAATAATACTGTAATAACTCTGTATGGGAACAAATGATTACTAAACTGACTGCAGTGACCATTTCAGAGTGTAGGTAGATATCTGATCAGTATGTAGTACACTTGCAACTGACATAATATTATACATCAACTTACATTTCAATTAAAAAAATTAGATGATACTTTCAAAAGGATCCTAAACAGTTTGCAGTGCTATGATCATAATTTCAGACATCATAAAGAAACATCTAATTTGTGTTAAATCTCATGTTAGTTAATAATAGTATAGATTAGTAAAAACCACCTGATGTTCTATAGAGCAATCAACAGAGAAATAAATAACAAGTTAAAAACAGCAAGGAATGATATTTCTTCTGCTTTCTTTGAATGTCACTTATTTTAATTTATTCTAATTCTACGATTATTTTGTTTCTATTTATTTTATAGTTTTAGCTCTTACATATTGCTGTTGATCCACTTTGAGTTAATTTTTACATTATGGCAGTAGCTATGGAAAACAGTATGGAAGTTCCCCCCAAAATTGAAAATCAAGTGGCCATATGATTCAGCAATCCCATTCCTGTGCATGTATGCAGACATAATTCATATAGAACTATGATTCAAAAAAATACATGCACCCCTGTGTTCACAGCAGCACTGTTTACAACAGCCAAGACATGGAAGCAACCTAAATGTCCATCCATAGATGAATGGATAAAGAAGATCTGGTACACACACACACATACACACACACACAATAGAATATTACTTAAGCCATTAAAAAGAATGAAATAATGTCATCTAGAGACTGTCATACTGAGTGAAATAAGTCAGAGAAGGAGAAATATCATATGACATCCTTTATATGTGGAATCTAAAAAGAAATGATACACATGAACTTACTCACAAAACAGAAACAGACTCACAGACTTAGACAATGAACTATGGGTGCAAGGCAGGGGGAACGATGTGGTAAAGGGCTAGGGAGTTGGGATCAATATGTACACACCGCTATATTTAAAACAGATAACCACCAAAGTCCTACTGTATAGCACAAGGAACTCTGCTCAATGTTATGCGGCAGCCTAGATGGGAGCGGAGTTTGGGGAGAATGGGTACCTATATATGTATGACTGAGTCCCTTTGCTATCCACCTGAAACTACTGCAAAATTGTTAATTCGCTATACTCCAATAAAAAATAAAAAGTTAAAAAAAATTTTGTGAAATAAGTCAGAGAAAGACAAACATCACATGACTTCACTTATATGTGGAACTTTGAAAACAAAGTAAGACAGAAAACCAAAATGAAAACAGAGTCGTAGATACAGAGAACAGACTGGTGGATGCCAGAGAGGGAGGGCCAAGGATGAGGGTGTTAAACAGGTGAAGGGATTAAGAGGTACAAACCTCCAGTAATAAAATAAGTAAGCCAAGGGATATAATATACAGCATAAGGAATATGGTCAATAGTACTGTCGTAATTTGTATGAAGACAGATGATTATTAGATTTATGGTGATCATTTCATAATGCATGAAAATGTACATCACTGTGTAATAAACCTAAAACTAATATTGTACATCAACTACATACTTTTAAAGCAATAGCAAAATGGTAAGAATATATTAAAAACAAAACAAAAAACAATTCTCAAATGTTTAATAATATATATTTTTATGACATGACTTTCAGCTGCTGTTTCACCTTCCAGCTAGACTGAATCAGATTTTAAACCATCCTTATGGCATTGTACATATGCAGGGAGCAAACACAATCCATTGAAGCGAAGCAGTGTGTGTAAAAGGGCTCAATTAAATGGTGGAATGTTTCTTGTAAATTAAAGCCCTACTGAATAATCATCTTCCATGCAAATTATCTTTCATGGGGTGTTCCAACAATGTGCCAGCATCATATGTAGCCACTTTAATACATGCTTATTTGTAATGCTTGACATAATGAATTCTCCCTCTTTATTCCATAGAAATGAGAATGAGAATTCAAGCTTTTTAATTTTTCCTTGCTAGACTGCCTTTGTGAGTGCACCAGTAGTGAGACACTATTTTTTCAAAACCTATAGTGCAGAAGAATGACTTATCCAGATGCACACTACTAGCACATTTATCAGCAACAGCACTTTAAATGGATTTCTGATGAAAGGAAAAAAAACCATATTATCCTCTCCTCCTTCAACAAAGTAAACTTTCCCTGGATGCCCAGAAGCTCACTCTCCTAATCCTTATCTCAAATCTTTAGGTTTCTATCCTTAAACAAAAAGTCATATGCTAAGACATAAATACACAAAATAGAATTTGTTAGCATAATGCATCAGGGGTCCACATATTTCCTAAAATTTATACAAAATCAGATGTTGCATGCACAACTGTGCACTTTCTGAGACGGCAGTTTTTTATTCTTTTCAAAAAGTATTTTATTGAAATATTACTGACTTATAACACTGTTAATTTCTGCTGTACAGCAAAGAGATTCAGTTTTATATGTATACACATGCACATTCTTTTTTCATATTAATTTTCTATTATGGTTTATCATAGGATATTGAATATAGTTTCCTGTGCTACACACAGTAGGACCGTTCTGCTTAAGAGTGCAAAGTTTTTAATCTGATTTTTAAAGGGGTGAAAAAAAGACAAAAAGATTAAGAATTACTGAGTAAAGCTAAAAGATACACTCTCACAGAGTCATAGTTGATGATACAAGTACAGAAAGTTTGACTGATGTCCAATGGATACAAATTTAGTTCCCTTGGTGCTAACACGCTGCACGTTTATCACACAGAACAAAGATTTCTACTCAAAAGGATCAAACTAAAATACTCAATCATAGTCATTTCTTGAAGAGAAATTCCTAAAGAGATTTCTTAAAGAGAGATTCCACACTTCCTTCCTAAGCACTCCAGATTAATTACATGCATTTAAGTATCAACTGAAGCCCTGAAAAGAATAACTGACAAGGGTGTTAAGGGGGACTCTGAGTCATATCTGAGGACAAGAGCCTGGTGTACCAGCAGCAGGCTGGTCAAGAGAGGCTAATTCAGTGGCACGGTTTCATGTTTCACGAAAGTCTCTGTAAACATAAGGTTTCCTTCTCCCTCCCCGTAAACGGTCCTAAAAGTCCTTAACTATTAACTAAATCATAAACACTGAACTACATTTTAAAAAGCTTTTCAGAAGTCTTTCCAATCACTTTAATATAATGAACTAGAAAAATTCCCAGGGACCTTTAGGTTCAATTAAATACCACAACTATTACAACAGCAATATACTACCGAGCACTCCAGAACCCGAGCCCTGTTAGGAACTCACTACCAAAACCACTACACTTCTAGTTAATAAGCACCATTTCCAGGTTCTATTCAAAATTAATGTGCTCACAGAAACCCTAAGTAACAACGCATGATTTTGCAAGGAAGGCAGAACTTTCTTATAAAGTTAGTGTGGCAGAAACACTGACTGTATCTGCATTGATTCAAAAATGTTTAAAAAAAAATTTTTTTTTAAAAGCAGCTTGAGAAAGGACTACTTCTGAAGACATAGCACTGAACAATAATATCAACATTGCAAAAAGATTTCAGTTTCTTCCAAGCGAGTATAAAGCAACAGAATCTTATGCAATCCACAAATAGGCAAACACACAAAATACATTAGGGACATTCTATGTGTATAAAATTATTTTTAACTAAAATAAAGAACATGAAGAAAAACATAATTAACTTTTTTCCCCTCATTTTTAAAAATAAAACGCCACAGTACTCTGTAAGGTAAATTTTATTTTTCATATTTCAAACTTTACCAGAAGCTTTCCCATATGATATTTTGGAAACCGTCATTTTTTAGAAAAAAATTTTAAATTGTTAATTCTTAAATACAACCATTACGTGAGCTCAATGGCCTTTAGCCTGTCTGAGTTTAGGGAACACCCAAATACTAGAATTCTGGTTACATACCTCAAAGGATCGAGTCACAACCTCATGCATCCCTCTCTCTTTGATCCCCTTTCCCAACTGTGTGTCCATTTAAATACAGTTCTTTACTGTCCTGACCCACATATTCACACAGCAAAGTCCTTGCACACTTCAGTAAACAAGCAATCTTCCCTAGAGGTGGCTGGACACTGTCCTTTACCTTTTACCACTCATTCTGCCCCACGTTTCACTACATGACCCACTTAGACCTAAGACAAGTTTCTTCTACTGAAATAAAAATAAACATTACTTTCCATGAACTCTGATAACCATCTGTAAGGGTTTACAGTGTAAGTACTACAACTGTTGTTGTTCAGTCGTTCAGCCATGTCTGACTCTTTGCAACCCCATGGACTGCAGCACGCCAGGCTTCCCTGTCCTCCACCATCTCCCGGAGCTTGCTCAAACTCATGTCCATCAAGTCGGTGATGCCATTCAACCATCTTGTCCTCTGTCGTCCCCTTCTCCTCCTGCCTTCAATCTTTCTCTGCATCAGGGTCTTTTCTAATGAACAACATAGTGTGAGTGCTACAATAGCACACTATTTGAAGCCACTGTGCTAATTAAAATGATTAGGTTGTGGTCCTGGAGAAGACTCTTGAGAGTCCTTTGGACTGCAAGGAGATCATACCAATCAATCTTGAAATTAACCCTGAATATTCATTGGAAGGACTGATGCTGAAGCTGAAGCTCCAGTACTGCGGCCACCGGCTGCAAAGAACTGACTCACTGGAAAAGACCCTGATGCTGAGAAAGATTGAGGGCAGGAGGAGAAGGGGGCCACAGAGGACAAGATGGTTAGATAGCATCAATGACTCATGGACATGAATTTGAGAAAACTCGGGCAGACAGTGAGACAGAGGAGCCTGGTGTGCCACATGTAATCCATGGGGTCACACAGTTGAACATGACTTAGCAACTGAACAACACATTCTTAATAAATTCCTATATGCCAGCTATGAAGTAAAAATAGAGAGGCATACAGACTTTCAATAATACAAGTATCTGTTGAACTTGATTTTCTCTAAGATCTAGTGTTTAAATGCCTTCCCTTGTAGATACCTAAACCTCAATAATAATCTGTCCTATATGCCTCACATTCCACTCACATAAATTCATTTAATGTTCACAACAACCCTACGAGGTATACACATAGTATGCTGTGTGATTCAGTCGTGTCCGACTCTTTGTGACCCCATGGACCGTAACCCGCCAGGCCCCTCTGTCCATGGGATTCTCTAGACAAGAATACTGGAGTGGGCTGCCATTTCCTTCTCCAATACTTAGTATTATATCCTTTTTATAAACGTGACACTAAAGCACAGAGAGATTAAGTACCAATAAGGACCAGAAACAAAATTTAAACACAGGCAGTCTGAGTCCCAAATCCGTCTTCTTAACCAGGGTGCTAGTCAAAAGAATTCATTACTATCACCATATTTGCTACAATAGTTCTATGCTGAGAAGGTATCAACAGAACAGATTTAGGCATTATTATTTGCAAGGATTTTCAAGTTAAAAATTAGGTAAATTATTAATCATAAAAATCACTAAAGTGTTAGAAAACCTCAGATTAAATGGTGCTGAAGCATATAAACACCTACAAAAAAGAACTAGAAGCCCAAGTTCTTTCTCTCTTCTTGATCATTTTCTTATACATAAAATATAGGGGCTAAAATGTAAAACAGATCATTCCTACAATGTACACACACTGAAAAATTGATCATTAAAAAAACAACTATGGGGAACTCCCTGCGGGCCCAGTGATTAGAACTCCTAGCTTTCATTTCCAAGGGCCTGGATTCACTCCCTAGTTGAGGAGCTAAGATTCTGCCAGCCACGTGTGTGTGGGTGGGTGAGTGAGTGAGTGAGTGTGTGTGTCTGTCTGTCTTAGTCACTCAATCATGTTCAACTCTTTGTGACCCCATGAACTGTAACCTGCCAGGCTCCTCTGTCCATGGAATTCTCCAGGCAATAATACTGGAATGGATTGCCATTCCCTTCTCCAGGGGATCTTCCCAACCCAGGGATCAAGCCGGGACCTCCTGCATTGCAGGTGGATTCTTTACTGGCTGAGCCACCAGGGTGAAACAGCCAAAAAAACCCCCCAAAGCAGCAACTCCTCAGATGATTTAAGACACTGCTGCCTACAGCAGATTACAATCAACTTCAGGAGGATCTAAAGTATTCAATTTCTAAAGTATTCAAAGACAAAGATATCCTTTAAGTTTCCTTAAAATCCTTTAAAGTTTTAAAATGTTTATTGTAAAATATAGCCAAATTATAAGCACTGGTGCTATAGTGGTGAGCATAGCCGCCTTCCAAATTATAGAACGTTTAACAAAAAGAAAAATATAATTCACAACCCAGGACACTAGCATTTTAGGGTATTTTCTGCCAATCTTTTCTTTATGCATTGCTTCACGTAACTATCATTATTAAACAAAGAAAGAGGGAGGTAAAGCAGAAGAGAGAAAGAGCTTTTTATTAACCTGAACAATTTATAGTAGGGATTTTTCATGCTGCCACAAGGCCCTACATGATCTGTCATCACCCAAACCCCCAATAACCTGTCCAAGCTCATCCCTTGTAACTCTTCCCTCCTCCTCTCTACAGCAGCCCTTTGCCTTATTGCTATTCCTAGAACACCAGAGTCACATTTCCAACTCTGGCCTTTTGTACTTTCTGTTTCCTCTGCCTCAGATATTCTTCCTCCATCTACCTCAGTGTCAAGTCCATACACTTATTTTAGGTCCTTGCTCAAAAGCTATTTTCTCAGTGACGTCTTCTTTAGCAACCGAAATGTCAAGCCCTCACCCTGAAATGTTTCACATCTCCCTTCCCCGCTTTACTTTTTTCCATCTTAGCACTTACCCCTTCTGTGTTATTTTCCATATTTATCTTGTTTATTCTGTCTCCTCTACTGAAAGTTCAATGAGGGAAGGATTTTTCTACTAATTTCCTGACACTTAGAAAAGTCCCTAAAATAGCAAATGCCCAATAAATATTTGCTGGATGAATAACCTCGATAATCACCATTTTAAATGGCTATGTTCTAGTCCATCAAATGTTTACACCAGGATTTATCTAACAATTCCCCTTATGATGGATATACTGGTTACTGCACTATTCCATATAATGCTTTATTGCAAGGGTCATCAAGTTTTTTCCGGAGAGGGATAGGTGGCAGACATTTGCTGTAACAACTTAAATCTGCCACCAAAACAGCACAAAAACAGCCATAGACAAGGAACGGTTGTGACTGGATTGGGGCTGCATCAGGCCAGATTTAGCCTGTGGTCCCTGGTCTCTGCTTCCCTAAATCCACTTCTGTAGTATCTTTTCCTATCTTTGCAATTACTAGAATCACTAGATAAATGGGTATGAATACATTTATGGCTCTTGATATATTTTATCAAACTGCTTTTCAAACGGAGAAGGCAATGGCACCCCACTCCAGTACTCTTGCCTGGAAAATCCCATGGACGGAGGAGCCTGGTGGGCTGCAGTCCATGGGCTCGCGAAGAGTCAGACACGACTGAGCGACTTAACTTTCACTTTTCACTTTCAAGCATTGGAGAAGGAAATGGCAACCCACTCCAGTGTTCTTGCCTGGAGAATCCCAGTGATGGAGGAGCCTGGTAGGCTGCCATCTATGGGGTCGCACAGAGTCGGACACGACTGAAGCGACTTAGCAGCAGCAGCAGCAGCTTTTCAAAATGATTAACATGAGGAAGGGAAACAAGAACAGAGACACACTGATGGTGGTGGTGTCAACAGATACAACTACTCTGAAAAGCAAACAGTATCTACTCAAGCTGAACATATATACCCTGTTACTGAGCAGTCAGTCAGAGTATCTGTTTTTCTTCAGAAAGGCTGTGTTAGATACTGGAAAGAATACAAGAGGTTCTGCAGGGGTGCTGATAACACTGCTCATTGATCACAGTGCTAGTCACAGGTTCAATCTGTAAAAATCTATCAACTGTACACATGACACATTCATCTTTAGATGTAAATTATACTTGAAAGGGGTTCATAACGTGCCATCCCCTATAATATGCTGCTTTGGCATACTGATTATTTTGAACTGATGGCATTTGAGAATCATCAGATGCACAAAAGGCTCTCTGACCTCCCTCTTTCTACCTAAAAGTAGGTCATAAAGTTTCCCATGAGAAAGATGCCCTCTTTATACAGGAAAAGAAGAACATTCTTATCACTGGTAACTAGGAGTCAATGCCAGAATGGATCTAAACAAACAAACCTACTAAAATAACCCTTATCTTCAATTAAGTGTCCCCCATTTGCTTCCTAGTCTGACAATTTACAGGCCCTAGCTAAAACTCCTTTGCCTTATGTTTTCTCTACAAATTTATCATTTGTCAAAAATACACAAAAGCTCTCAATCCTAACTGCTTCTTTGGGTCTTCAATTTCCTTATGAAGACTCCTGTGTGCACATAAAAATATTAGACAAATTTGTATGCTTTTCTCCTATTAATCTGTCTTATATCAGTTTAACTCTTAGGCCAAGAGTTGCATCAGTCTTTCCTCGGATTAGCTGTAGGAAAAGAGAACCTGGGGGGCAGTGAGAAACATCTTGAAAATGTCTCTACTCTCTGCTTGGATTCATCCAGATGCCAGCAGATGATTCCTCTGGCAAATTTCCAAAAGCAACTGAAATGCCACCTTTACTTAAACTACACTTGGGGTCCATTTTCATTAAAAAGGATTAAAATCTTAAGTTTTGTCCAGGAGTTAAATTTGAGTTATACAGAAATGCTTTAATGTAGAATTTATTGTTTTCTCAAGATGCCAGATAAATAAAGAATATTAATGACTCATAACTGTCATGAAAATGTTAACAACCTAAATTAAAAAAGAATTAAACTCCCTGAAGCAAATATATAAGGGCTTATCACTATATTATAAAACAAACTACAAAAGTTGTTAAATTACTGCTTATCTTCTTTTTAAACCTACACAGATATCTGTCCTCCTCAATCAACAGGAAAAAAAAAAATAATATTCAATGTAACAACAAAAAATCATTCAAAGAAGGAATAAGGAGTTCTAAGCAAGCAGGATAGTGGCAGAAGCTTAGTTTTGGACTCGCCTCAAATCTGCTCATGAAAACAGATGGAGCAGACCAAGATACAGACCCACACATATGCTCAACTAACTTTTTACAAAGGTGCAAAAGCAATTCAATGGGGGAAGGATAGCCTTTTCAACAAATGCTACAGGAGTAATTGGACATCCACAGGCAAAAATGAACCTGCACATAAACCTCACACCTTAAATCAACATTAGGACAAATTGGATCATACACTTAACTGCAAAACAACACAGAAGAAAATCTCTGAGATTAAGGGCTAGCCAAAGAGTTCTTAGACTTGAACCAAATGCAAGATCCATAAAAGGAAAAATTGGTAATACTAAAACTTTTGCTCTGTGAAAGCCCATGTGAAGAGGATCAAAAGACAACTATAGACTGGCAGAAAGGATCTGCAAACCAAATCTCTGACAAAGGATTAGTATCTAAAACATATAAAGAACTCTCAAAAGAGTAAAACAAGCAAACAAAAAAATCCAATTAGAAAATAGACAAAAGACATAAAAAGATATTTCACAGAAGAGGATATACAGATGGCAAATAGGCATATGAAAAGATGTGTAACATCAGCCATTAAGAAAATGCAAATTAAAACCACAATATTATTAAACACACATCAGAACAGTTAAAAAATAGCAACACCACCAAATGCTAACAATGATGGGGAGAGATTGGATCACTTACGTACTGCTGGTGGGAATATAAAATGGTACAGTCACTCTGGAAAAGTCCAGTAGTTACTTAAAAAATTAAACCTGTGGATTCCCCTGGTGACACAGTGATTAAGAATCAGCCTGCCAATGCAGGGGACACAGGTTTCACCCACAGTCCGAGCACTGAGATCCCACCTGATACGGGGCAACTAAACCTGTGTGCTACAACCAGAGAGTCCGTGCACCGCAACCAAAGATCCCACCTGCCACAACGAAGACCCAACACAGCCAAGTAGATAAACATTAAAAGAAAAAACACAGCAAATATAAAAAATTAAAATAAAAAGAATCTGAAGGAAGAGACATAAAAGATAAGCAAAGAAGATCCAACATAAATTTAACCGAAGACCTCAAAGAAGAAAATAAAAAGAATGAAAATAAATAAATATTAAAATACAGAACTGCTGAAAATATTTATTAAAAAAAAACTGAGCCAACATAATAAAACACACTGTATATCTGGAAAACTTAACAGACAACATTTAAGATATATTCTAGTAAAATTATCTGCCTTTAAAGATGAGGAGAAAAGGTCTTTTGGGCATCTAGGGAAAAAGATAAAGACACTTACAAAAGAAAGAAAATCATACTGGTATTAGACTCTGACAGCAACATTTATTATCAGAATACAACATAGTAAGACTTAGCAAACTACAGCTTATGGGCCAAATATAGCCAACTTTCCAGTTCTGTAAATAAAGTTTTGACTGGAACACAGACATGCTTGTTCATATATATGTTCTCTAAGGCTGCTTTTGCACGGATGCTCATGTTCATGCTGAGTTGTGTCTGACTCTTTGCGACCCCATGGACTATAGCCTGCCAGGCTCCTCTGTTCATGGAATTTTCCAAGCAAGAATACTGGAGTGCATTGCCACTTCCTACCCCAGGGGATCTTTCTGACCCAGGGACTGAACCCAGCCGTGTCTCTTGCATTTCCCGCACTTGGCAGGCGGATTTTTTGCACTGATATGGCACAGTTAAATAATTGTGACAGTGACCTATGGCCCACAAAGTCTAAAATAATTACTATTTGGTCTTTTTAAGAAAATATTTGCCAAATTCTAAAACAGAATAGCATATTTAAGATTCTTGAGGAAAGAAAATGCAGGCCAAGTAATTATATTCAGACAAACTGACCTTCAAGTACAAAAGCCATGGATAAACAGTTTTAAATATGAAAGACAGAGATAATACTCACATGAGCTATTTATGAGGATTCATTGAGTTTCAGACTATCAAATGATTACAGAAGGCTTAACATAAGAACTTATGCTATAAACTGAATATATGCAACTGTAGAACTAACCAATGATGGGCAAAGGTGACAGAGTAGCATGTGATTTGTCTGGGGCAAAGAGAAGAAATGAGAAATCTTAGGGAGCAGGAACTGACTGATTTAGGAGATTGATTATATATGGAAAACAGGACTGAGAATAAGGGAGAAGTCAGAGATAACTCCTCAATTTCTGGACTGGGAAAATGGATGGAAAGAAGAACCATTCACTAAGCTAGGGTATATAAGAAAAGACATGGATTTTAAGAGAAAGGAAGTCAAGTTTGGTGCATGCTGAATGTGAAGTGTTTGTGGAATATCAAATGACTGTGCCCAGTCGGTTGTTACATACATCTGGAATTCAGCAAAGATGCCCTGAGTGGTTATCAGATTCAAGAGTCATCAGCCAAGAAAGGTGTGAAGTGATCAGAATAGTGTGTAATTTACTATGCAAGTTATCAAGACCAATATCTGAAAAATACCACCAAAAGAAACAGGTTCTTAGAATTCATAAGAAAACAGCATCAGCAGTTTCATCATATTTGGCTACACTGAGATTCTCTTGCATTTGAAACCAATGATTAAGACTTTTCTACTTACAACCATTCAAAATAAAGCATTTAAAAATAATATGAAGAGTGAATAAAAAAAAAATAAAGCCTTTAACTATCCATTTTGGTTATTTTTAATGCATACAAAGTTGATGATGTTGCTGTCTATTGGGCCCTGCACTCAAGTGAAAAAATGCTGAGTAAAAAAGGTATTAAAAAGATGAAAACTGCTATAAAATTACACACATGAAGTGTGTATGTATGCATGTATGTATGTATGAAAGACAAAGTGAGTGAAAGTCGCTGAGTTGTGTCCAATTCTTTGCAACTCCATGGACTGTAACCTGCCAAGCTCCTCTGTCCATGGAATTCTCCAGGCAAGACACTCAGAGTGGGCAGCCATTTTCTCCTGCAGGTGGATCTTCCCCACCCAGGGATCGAACCCAGATCTCCTGCCATGCAGGCAGGGAGAGCCACCAGGGAAACCCATGAAAGATAACCGTGAAAAAATAGGCTGCTTTGAGCTGTAACTGTGTTCCCCCTGATTCATACACTCATGTCCTAACCCCCAGTACTTCAGAAGGAAACTGTATTTGGAGACTGGGCCTTAAAGAGGGCATTAAGATAAAATGAGGTCATTTAGGTGAGTCCTAAGGATACAGACTGATGTCTTATCGGAAAAGTGGAGATTAGGACACAGAGAGGCACACAGGAAGGACCATGTGAAGATACCTTAGGAAAACTGGTATCTACAAGCCAGAGAGGACTTAGAAGAACCCAATGCTGCCAACATCTTGATCTGGGACTTAACGTTTTCAGAACTGTAAAAAATGAACAAATTTTTGTTGTTTAAGTGACCCAATCTGTCTTACTTTGTTTCAGCAGCCTTTGCAAATGAATACAGGCTGGAGAGAGAAAGCAGTGTCCTAGTTGGGTAAGAGTTCACAGATATTGATAATAAGCCAATAAGTATGAACCCAGCAAAGTAGAGCTTTTTCTCTGTGGTGACTATGGCTTATATGCAGCAATTAAAATGTTTAAACAGCAAGTATTTACAAGGGGAAACAGAGAAGATATTGACAAGGGAGAAGTGAAGGGATGAGGGACTGGCAATTATAAGAGGACAGAAAAGGTTAAAGTGTCAGTTTTGAGGAAAACCAAGGAGACAGAGACAAATCCAACCAAGATATGTCCTATTCCTGAAATCTGAATTAAGTAAAAAGATAAATAAAATAACCCAAAAACAACTCAGCCAAGCAAGGGAGAGTGAAGTGAACTGTTAGTTGCTCAGTTGTGCCCGACTCTTTGTGACCCCATGGACTACAGTCTACCAGGCTCCTCTGTCCATGGGATTTTCCAGCCAAGAATAGTGGAGTGGGTTGTCAAGTCCTTCTCCAGGAGATCTTCCCGACCGAGGGATAGAAACCAGGTCTCCTGCATTGTAGGCAGATTCTTTACCGACTGAGCTATGAGGGAAGCCCTATTTATAAAATAAAGTCTGTCAGGGTTTCCATACTGGGGTGGGTAGCCTTTGCCTTCTCCAGGGGACTGTCCCAACTCAGGGATTGAACTCAGGTCTCCTGCATTGCAGGCGGATTCTTTACTTGCTGAGCCACAAGAGAAGGCCAAGAATACTGGAGTGGGTAGCCTATCCCTTCTCCAGTGGATCTTCCCGACCCAGGAACTGAACCGGGATCTCATGCATTGCAGGCACATTCTTTACCAACTGAGCTATCAGGGAAGCCCAATGGGGGCAACTGCATAATTCTCCAGAATTCAAAAGAATTTTTTTTTTTAATTTCAGCTAATGGAATCCTTGATGATTAACAAATAAAAATCAATTTTCAGGCATCAAATGAAAAGATACTTGCAATGGGTATTAAAAGATAGACAGCAAAAGGAGAAGGGGGCAGCAGAGGATGAGATGGTTATATAGCATCACCAACTCAATATGGACGTGAATCTGAGCAAACTCTGGGAGACAGTGAAGGACAGGGGAGACTGGTGTGCTACAGTCCATGGGGTCTCAAAGAGTTAGACATGATTTAGCCACTGAACAAAAACAATAATTTATGGAATTCTCTGGAAGTTATTTGTGTGGGTTTTAAAAAAACAAAACAAAAAAACAAACAGGTAACAATCATTAGCAATTGCACTACTTCTTGCCCTGAATCCAGAGCTACAGAGGCCCAAGAGGAAAGTAAGGTGGAATGGAAAGCTATTCTCCAACCTGAAGACCTGCTCCCTGATGCCAGGCTAGTCCACATTCAAGCAAATCAGAGGGGGAAAAAAGCTAGGAGAAAAATGCACCATTTTATGGTAAGACTTTTAATGTTTTAAAAAGTTTCTTAAATGATTTAACGCCTTCTTAAAGTTTTTAGAAGTTCTTTTTCACATAAAGTTGCACAATTTATCTGTTGAGACATCTTTTGATGCTATTTTTCTTTCAGTACAAAAGGACCAATTACTGATGCCCTAGACCACATCCCTTTGCTTTCTATATTAAGTGTGATCAAGTGTTTCTGAAATACATGTTCTTTGTCACTAGAGACATTGGTTTTACCAATATGTAATACTCAAAAATCTCTAACTGTTTAAGTGTGAGACTGTGCAAGACAAACCCGAATAATGCTGCATAAACTGCCTTTCTCTAGAAAAGGGTATTAAACTTTGTTGACACTGGCTACAAAATAAAATGCAAAAATTTGCATTTTCAGTACTTTTGGTTTCTTGACCTTTATTTGAATTTGAGACTAAGCTTTACCAAACAACAGAATTTACACTGTAACTAGCCAACCACAGTCCTCATTATGGAATCTATGCAGTGCATTTGTTACCTAGGAAACAGAAGAGAGCACAGGCCCAGTGCAATTTCAGTCTAGTTAAAGAATTCTCCAATCATGCTGGTAAATAAAGTCCATAAATCAACTAATCAGAAGCTAAGTCAAGAAGTGCCACAGAAGGGTTAAGCTCTATGGAAACTTTTTTCAAGGCAAAAAGGAAAACCTGTGGGGTTTCTTCAGGCAACTATGTGGATCTCTTCAGTAAATATTATGAGCAGGTTTCTTTACAAACACAAACTGTCAAAAAATAAACTGTTCAAAATAAATGGCTTCTCTCCAGTCTTCAGCTTCTCTATTTTTGACAGTATTTAAGAGAAAAAGCTTCTTTAGAGCCAGCCTCATACATCTGGTAGCAGAATATTAATCCAAGAATGAATACTGCATTTTTCCATGAGAAGCAAGGGTTTGTACTACTCTTAAACAACGCAGGGCGATAAAGGCTGGAATGAGAGGTCACTATCCTCACCTCTGATAGTCAGGCCTGCTTCCCCAATCTATAGAAGGCTGCCTGAAAAGAACTTGCAAGTCACATAACTTATATAAAGAATATAATTGTTAACTTTGCAGCTTTCCCCGTGGTGATTACTAATGATAATTCTAGTCATTTGAGGGCTCCAGGTAACATAAAGTGGCCATTTTGAGTGTCCTTTAATGGCAACACACTAATAACTAACAAACAGGAAAAGACTAGAAAAGCCTATGGATTTTAAAGCCTATCAAATTTAACCATGGACAACTTAGTGTTTAAAAAAAAAAGAAATCTAATAAATATCAGATTCTACTACTCAGCTACATTTAAAAATCCAGATTTGCACAAATTCACAATTTCTGGAAGTAGCATTTGTCATAATCAAAAGCAGCAGAAAAAGTTTAAACCATGAGATGTGAGAAATAATTTATATCTTCCTAAACACTAATATACCAGAAGAAAAATTAGTTGAATATGAAAGATTATCTGGAATGCTCTGATTAACTAAAACAGTATTGTTAATTATAAAAAAGCAAAATATTTAATAGTAATAATAATATCTACATATCACAGTCAAAAAACAAAAACAGACAAAAAAACTAGATGTTATCTTTTAGCCAGCCCAAATAAATACTCCATGCCAATCCCAGAAAACTGTTAGACACAGCTGCAACTCTGCCAAGCAATTCTCAGTGCAAGGCCACACTTTCTTAATGTTTAGTTTACACAGTGACTCTTTGTTAAACCTTAATGCTACAACTGACAGCCATGTAAACCAATACAATGTGTTAGCTTACCTTTCTTAATACTGGGAAGAGCTGATGACAAGTGTGTATCTGAGAGCTGAAACCGTGGGAGTGTTTTAGAACTCCATTCCATCATTCATGATAAAACCTGAACAAATTTCTATACTTAACCTCTTTGGGCCATCCTTATTAGAAAAGGAAGAGGCATCCTGCTCAAGGGTTTTACCAGCGCCTGGCACGGAGCCCTGTGCAGAGTTTAAATTCATTTATCTAATCTAGAACAGCAGTCAAAGCAGGAACTAATCAAAGAGGCTGGCATGATCTTTGTTAGATGTAGCCTCTTCTAAGTTTTAAGAGTACAATAATGTACACTCCAGGCATATACAAAATTAGGCATGCAATAATATTAATCTGTAAAACTAGGACAAGAATCTAGGATACCTTTTTCTCCTAGAAAAAGACCACTATTTTAGGCATACTTAAACTGTCTCCTCTTTATAATGACAAAAATCAGTTTGCCTAGTTGATGCTACTGTATATTGTTTTCTGACGAATTTCTACATCTTACTTAACAAAAATTTAAATAGCAAATATTTTTCCACCATCATAATATTCCTTCATGTTTGGACAATAATACTTCTCATTTCTTAAGAAAGATTCCATTTCCTACAAATAGCTATAGATATAACTTAGTGTCCACAAAACTTTTTTTTCTTAATCTCCTTGGTAATCATCAGATTTAAGTTTCTCACTAAGGATTCTCACATAACAGGCAAAAAAAAAAAAAAAAAAAAACTCCAGAGATGAGCAGGTAGACAAGAGGTTAATGCAAAGATATAAATCCAGACCTGCGTTAAAAATCTGAATAATTAATTCTCTGGGCGCTTACTCAATTTTATTATTTGAGTATCTAAAAATACATAGCAACCATCCATAAAAAACTGAGATAAATAATATAAATCAGAAATATCACCCACGGTACTTTTCAAAAATTATATCCACCATATACAACCCAATAGGTTATAAACAGAGAATACAGAAATACATCTAATAAAACAGGGGAAGCACAATCACAGGGGGAAATGATTACTTCTAACATTCATGTTCTCCCCATACGTCGTGAAAAGTCTCATACCTTAAATCAGCGAAAATAAAGGTTTTAGCCTGAACAGAAAGCTAGATAATTGTTTATCGCACTCCAGTTTAACCTCCACTAGGGAAGCTGTCTCTACCTGATCTGCTTGTTAACTATTTAAATAGGTAGAAGATTCTGTCATGTTAATGCTAAGGAGTCTGGGAAATAAAACTTTACTCCCTAAAGTTATATATATACAAAATATACATATATGTAAAATCACAGCCATATTCATCTTTTATTTCTTGCCTTTAAGTCCCCACTTAATCTTTAAAAAACGAAAAAGAAAAAAGGAGAACTACCGGAAAACTACAAAACGTTCTTTGATTTTGATTTGATTTTCGTCAGCCCACCGCCCTCCTACCGAGGGAAATCTGTATCTCGATGTATTTGATAACAAACACAAACCACTGTGCGCAGCCTCAGACCGGGTGGGGGGCGGAAGAGCCCTTCGGAGAAAGCCCTCCTCCGTTAGAAACAATAAATAAGGGACCGAAGCGATGCACGTTCCTTCACACACGCCCCAAAACGCACCTCGGCGAGCCTCGCGTGAAGGAAACAAGTCTGGCAGAGCTCCGAAAACGCCTCTCTCCCTCTCGCTCCCGTATCCTCCTCGAGACTTGGAAACTAAGAGAGCAGATGTTTTCTCTCCCCTTCCCGCCCTCCTGCCCACCTCCAGCAGACCCTGGAGCTGGAGCGGGCGGGCCAGACTCGCAGCGCGCCCGCGGCCGCTGCGACAGGAGACAGCCGGCGGCGGGCCGGCCCCGGAGAGGCAGCCCGGAGCCGCCGCCGCTCGCCCGGTCGCCGGGGGTCTCTACCCGCCTCCCGCCCCCCCAGCCCGTCGCAGGCGACGTCCGGCCGCCCGGCTCTCAGCCCGGACTCTCGCCTCTCCACGCCCCCGCCCCCCGCCCCCGCCGAGGAACAAAAGGAGGGTTCAGCCGGGTCACCAACAGGCCCCCGAGGGGGCGGCGGCGCGGACCCCGGCGCGGCCGCCCCCCACACAAAGGGGCCGCCGGCCCCGGGCGCAGCGGCGGCGCGCTCGTCCCCGCCCCGCGCACGGGCTTTCACCCACCTGCAGGTGTCCGTGCGTCTGTCCATAGGAACGCGGGCAGCGAGGGGGCCCTGCGGGAGCCGGGCAGAGCGGGCTGGACGGGGCGGGACGGAGGGGAGGGACGGAGGGAGCGCGGCCGCAGGGCCGGGGAGCGCAGGCGAGAGGAACGGGGCAGGCCACCGGCTCGCCACCGACAGCGGGGCGGGGGGCGGGGGGCGCCAGCCTGACTCGGCCGACCGGCGCCGCCGCTCCGTGCGCCCCGGGCTCCGCGCGCCGGGCTCAGAGCGCGGCGGGCAGGCGGGGGGCGGGGCGCGGGCGGGGCGGGGCCGGCGCGCGGGGCGGGGGCTCGGACCCCGGGCTCTAGCCGGCACCGGAAGCGCGCCGTGGTCCGCGAGACCCACAGGAAGTGTGTAACGGCACCTCCCACGACGCGCACCGAGCTAACGGCCGTCGCTGCCCGGAGGCGGTGTGCACCGACCTTCCTGCTACACGCGCGCGCGCGCGCGAGCGCACGAGCTCGGTCTCCGCAGCCCGACAGGTGTGGGAGCCCCGATCCCCACTGCGTTCCCCAGTGGGCAGCACCCCTTTCTGCAACACTTCCCGGGCCAGCGTTCTCCGCTGCCCCTCTGAGCTCTGTACAGCTGCACCCTAAAAGCCAGGATCAGACCTCCTTGCAAGACACTCCGTTGGTCAGGCGTGTGACACCTGTTTTAACGCGCTGAGTGGAGTCACCTCTACATCCAGGCATTGGCAAGAACACCTCCCATCGACAGATGTGCAACCCACAGTCACGCTGCGCGATAGAAGTTTCTAATCCAACTACAACCACACGCACCCATCCCGTGGAGGGAGCCGGATCGCTGAATAACACCTAAAACACACTGAAACCGGGGAAGCATACAGTAACACCACGTGCACACCTGGGTACAAGGGAGGTAAGGCTGGACCAGGTGCCCTCCACCTTTATTTTATCTAGCAAACGTGGCACGTACTATGTGCTTGGGGTTCACAATAAGTACTTAGCGAATACTGATTTACATAATCCTAAAGATGCTACAAAGTGGGTGGGGTTAGCACTGCCACTTTGTAGAGGCGACACACAGATCTTAGAAATCAGCCCAAGATCACGTAGTAGCTGGGGGAACCCAGATTCATCCCAAGTAGTATGCCTCGGAGCTCTTCTCTTCCTACAGCACTGTCTCCAAAATAATAATAATGGTATTAATAGCGTTTAAAGCATATCTGATTAGCTATGTGTAGTGCTCACACATTGACCTCATCCCAACTGTGACAGGGAAGCCGCAGTCCCTCCTACCATGAGGTGAGTGAGATGAAAGAATATGACTGAGCAGAAAAAGAGAGTAACTTCTGAACAAAGAAAAAAGGATTCGTAACACCCTTGTCTGTCAACATTCCTCCTGGTCAAGGCTGAATTTAAAAATCTGTAAACATTTAGTCCCTTGGACTGCAAAGAGATCCAACCAGTCCATCCTAAAGGAAATCAGTCCTGAGTGTTCATTGGAAGGACTGATGTTGAAGCTGAAATTCCAATATTTTGGCCACCTCATGCGAAGAGTGGACTCATCTGAAAAGACCCTGATGTTGGGAAAGATTGAGGGCAGGAGGAAAAGGGGACGACAGAGGATGAGATGGTTAGATGGCATCTCCGACTCAATGGACATGAGTTTGGGTAAACTCGGGGAGTTGGTGATGGACAGGGAGGCCTGGCATGCTGCGGTTCATGGAGTCACAAAGAGTCGGACACGACTGAGCGACTGCACTGAAAAACATTTTTGACAAAATAATGAGTCCAAAGAAGCCCCAATTGATTGCCACATGTTTCAAATACATAATCCTGTGGAAAAACTGAAGTCCTGTGCACTGTTGGTAGACATGTAAAATGTGTGCAGCCACAATGGAAAATACTACCGAAGTTCCTCAAAACACTAAAAATGGGGGCTTCCCTGGTGGTCCAGTGGCTAAGACTCCATGCCCCCAGTGCAGGGGCCCTGGGTTCGATCCCTGGTTGGGAAGCTAGATTTCCACATGCCGCAACTAAGACCTGGTACAGCCAAATAAAAGACACACAAAAAGGAACTTACAAAAAAACTAAAAAAGGAATTACTATGTGAACCAGAATTTCCACCTCTGGGTGTATATTCAAAAGAATTTGAAGCAAGACCTTGAAGAGGTATTTGCAACCCATGTTCACTGCAGCAGCATTCACAACAGCCCAGAGGTAGAAGCAGCCCAAAATGTCCATGCATGGATGAATGGATAAACAAAATGTGGCATATACATATGGTAGAGTATTATTCAGTCTTAAATAAGAAATCCTGTCACATGCTACAGCATAGATGAACCTTAAGAATACTACACCAAATGAAATAAATCAGTCACAAAAAGGACAAATACTGTATGATTCCACTTGTATAAGGTACCTAGAGTTGTCAAAATCATGGAAAGAGTATTATGGTGGTTGCCAGAGACTGAGGAGGGGAATATGGAAAGTTACTGTTCCATGAGTATAGAGTTTTAGTTTTTCAAGATGAAAAAGTTCTAGAAATCTGTTATACAACAGTGTGAATATAATTATACCACTGAACTGTACACTTAAAATGGTTAAAAGAATAAATTTTATATTATTTGTTTTTATCACAATGAACTTTTTAAGTGCAGTCCCACTTGTTTCAAGGATATTTCCATCTTGATGAGATTTTTTAAATAATGCAGGCTTCCAGCTATGATGAGGTACTTGGTTGAACCAAGTAACTCTTCCACAACAAAAACTATAAAACATGTATTAAAAAAAAAAAAGGGTGTATAAATCTGTTATATAGCAACCACCCAGGCAGCCAAGGGTTGAGATACCCAAGAACCCAGCAAGAAGGGAGACACACTGAAGTGAATACTCCATCCTCAGCCACCTTTCCTTCTCAGAGCTTTGTTGATTTGTGTCTAGAAGTATAGAAACCACACAGAGGCACCCTAGTGCTTTCAACAGTCAACTGGGCTGGAGAAATTTTGGAGATCAGGTCTATCAGGGCAGCTTGGACTTGAAAGGCTAAGATACCAGAAAAAAGGCAATCACAGTAAAAGGTGTCAATCATTCTACATACCATTTCACCTCAAAGTGTTTGCTGATTCCTAACCTGTTCATGCAAGGGTCAAGAGGTTAGGAAATAAAGCAGAAAGCAGTTTGTTAAGAGGAAAACAAAATCTAAGAAATCTTTGGCCATCTCATGGTTGTTGTATCACTGTTAAGAGAATAAAAAGACAAGTTATTGAAAGGGAAAAAGTATTTGCAAATAACTGAAAATGACATATATCCTGAATATATATCAGTTCAGCTCAGTCGCTCAGTTGTGTCCGACTCTTTGTGACCCCATGGACTGCAGCACTCCAGGCTTCCCTGTCCATCACCAGCTCCCAGAGCTTACTCAAACTCACGTCCATCAAGTCGGTGATGCCATCCAACCATCTCATCCTCTGTTGTCCCATTCTCCTCCCGCCTTCAATCTCGCTCAGCATCAGGGTCTTCTGCAATGAGTCAGTTCTTCACATATATATAGAGCTCCCAAAATTCAAGAATTAAAAAAAACAATATAATATAATGTGGGCAAAGATTTGAGCAGACACTTCATCAAGAAGATATACACATGTCAAATAAGAACATATAAAGTGGCTCAGATGGTAAAGAATCTCTCTGCAATGCGGGAGACCTGGGTTCAATCCCTGGGTTGGGAAAATCCCCTGGAGGAGGGCATGGCAACCCACTCCAGTATTCTGCCTAGAGAATCCCCATGGCAGAGGAGCCTGGTGGGCTACAGTCCATGGGGTTGCAAAGAGTCCAACACGACAGAGCAACTAAGCACAGCAAAGATGCTCAATTGCATTAGAGATTTGGAAGTTAAAATACAATGAGATACCAATACATACTTATTAGAATGGCTAAAATTTTAAAGACTGAATATATCAAGTGTTGATGAGCATGTGGAGAAATGAAATCCTATACATTATTAATGAAATGTAAAAATAGTACAACTGATTTGGAAAAAAGTCTGCAATTTCTTAGAAAGTTAAATATGCAGATACCATATGATCCAGTCATTTCATACCCAAGAGAACACAAGGACTTGGTACATGAATATTCATATCAGCTTTATTTTTAATAGCTAAAAGCTTGAAACTACCCAAATGTCTATCAACAGGTAAATGGATAAACAAATTGTGGTATATTCCTACAATAACAAACTACTCAGCAGTAATAAGAAGGAATTAACTATTGATATATATAATGACAAGAATAAATCTCAAAGTAATTGTGGAGATTGAAAGAAGTTGAACAGAAAAGAATATATACTGTATGATTCCATTAAAATAAAATTCAAGAGAATGCAAACACTTGTTGTGTCCTCACGTGGTGAAAGGGATCAGCTAACTCTCTGGGGTCTCTTTTATAAGGGGACTAATCTTTATCATGAGGACTCCCACCCTTGTAACCTAGGTGGCACTAGTGGTAAAGAAACCCACCTGCCAATGCAGGAGACATAAGAGACGTGGGTTCAATCCCTCTGTCAAGGATCACTGAAAAAGACCCTGATGCTGGGAAAGATTGAGGGCAGGAGGAGAAGGGGGCAACAGAGGATGAGATGATTGGATGGCATCATTGACTCAATGGATATGAGTTTGAGCAAACTCTGGGAGATAGTGAAGGACAGGGAAGCCTGGTGTGCTGCGGTCCACAGCACACAGTCCCAAAGAGTCACAACTTAAGAGTCTGAACAGTGAACAACAAAAAGTGGGAGCATTAAAAAAAAAAAAAATTTTGCTTTTTTAAAGAAAGAAATGAAACAGAGCATGACCCTATGTGACTGTCCCAGGTACAAAACCTTACTGTGTTCTGTAGGCTTCATTCAGCCTCCTTGACCTTTACTGAATTACAAAGGGCAGATTCAAACAGTTGCTAATCAGAGAAGGGAGGGGAGGGGAGGCACAGTAGTCAAGAAACAACAGTGCCTGGTGCTCCAGTGGTTAGGACTTCAACTTCCAATGCAGGGAGTTCAGGTTTATCCCTGGTTGGGGTGCTAAGATCCCACATCCCGGGAGGCCAAAAAACTAAAACATATAACAGAAGCAATATTGTAAAAAATTCAATAAAGACTTTAAAAATGGTCCACATAAAAACAAAAAAAATCTTAAAAAAAATAAGCAATAGTGCAACTTTGCGGCAGGGTCCTGGTTCTTCTTCAAGGGATGCATATATAACAACACCTTTGATTTTACTGCAGGAACTAAGGCTCCTCCTCCCAGGTGGAGGATGGTTAACTTCAGGCTGAGATCAAGATTCCTGAAACACCTCCCTGTTACCTCACTACCAACTAATCAGAATAAATTCACACACCCTGAAGCCCTCACCCCAAATTTTGCCTATTAAAAACTTCTCCCTGAAAATAATCGGGGAGTTTGGGTTTTCTGAGCATGAGCCACCCATCCTCCTTGTTTGGTTGGCCCTGTAATAAACCTTTCTCTTCTCCAAACTCCAATGTTTCAGTTTGTTTGGCCTCCACTCTGTGTCAGGCACAGGAACTTGTGTTTGTAACATAAATACAAAGGAACTATTGTATTACTTTGCTAGAACTACAGTAACAAAATGCCACAAACTGGGTGGCTAAAGCAACAGAAATTTCTTTCACTTGTGGAGACTCGTCTGAGATCAAGATGTCAGGAGGTTTGGTTTCTTCTGAGGCCTCTCTCCTTGGCTTGTAGATGACTGCCATCTTGCTCATCCCACATGGTCATTCCTCTGTGCCTCCTTGGTTTCTGTGTTGTGTCCAAATTTCCTCTTATAAGGACACCAGTCAAAATGGATTATGACCCACCCTAAAAGCCTGGTTTTAACTTAATCACTTGTTTAAATGCCTCGTCTCCAAACACAGTCACATTCTAAGATTCTCAGGGTTAGGATTTCAGTATATGAAGGGGGCATACTATTCAGACCATAACCATCTATTTTAATATTCTCATTTCAAAACATTGTGACCAAGTACATGCTTCTGGAAAGAAATTATTTTATTTTTGGATATCTTCACATAATTTAAAATAGCATCTATACTGCAATTAGTTGAATTATATCAGTAATATTTTCCTATAGGTAACTTACATTTAGAAAAGTAGTTAACAAAATGAAAATGTTTTTGTTTAATTCATCTTCACAAATAGTATTTATTAAGTAGTCTATTATATGATTTCTCTGAAAATACACTATAAAAGATCTTCTTTAAAACAAATTTATAAACCTAACCTATCATTAGTATACAATCCTAAACTGAAAATTTTAAAAGACTAGTCTCATTTTACATGGGAAGAAGATATGACAAGAGTTAATGTTACTGCCTGACCCTGACTGATCACTAATAATACTTTTCCTAGAAGATAATGGTATATGAGATAGAGGACTACTTAATGATGCTTATGTTTGGTTGGGTAGCTGTTTTAATTACAATTTCAAATCTTATAGATACAGAAATTCTGTTTTTTTCCCAGAACAAACATGCATATCCTTGTAATATAATAGGGATGAAAAGAAACATTCAATTTTAACTATTGAGCCCTTTTACTTTTTGAGCTGAGCAGTCAACATATTTTCTTTTCTCCTTATAGCTTGGAGTTCATCTGATTCATTAGCTTCTCCAATTTGATTGCCAGGGCCATGTTTCCTTTAATCTTCAATTTTCCTGACATGAATGCCATTGTTGGTTTTAGTGTCCCTAAAATGAGAAAATGAGAGAGGAAAAAGCAGCATTAATGCCCTTAGGGATATACCACTTCAAGAACATGCATTATAAAAAAGAATTTCTGAGTTCTATAAACCTCTGAAGCACAGAAATTTCTTTTATACCATTTTTTTTTATCAGTATCTTGGGAATCCCAACTCCTCGATTAAGATTTTAACAGTATCTTATGAGAGATAATATAAAAACAGCAACAAAAGATGTCAAAAAGCTGAAGATGCAGCATTTATATGTTAGTTACACAACACTAAAGAATAGATGGCCCTCAAATGAGTTGTAGTAAACAAATACTATTTTAATTAATTTTTCAACCTTTATAGGTCATTAAAACTTAATATTTCAAGTTTAGATTCAAAAACTCAAATGGCATAAATGAGTATAATATTTTTAAGAAATAACAGTAAAAGTATAGTATATGGATACAAAGTATGTCTCAACAGCATTTTAACCACAGAAATCCCAGAATATAAAATGGTGAGCATTAAAACAGAATTGTAGCCAATAATAACATATAATAAATAAAAGCTCCTGGAGGAAGAGAACTTCGTTTTTGTTTGCTGCTTTCACTTCCCAGTCTTTTCACTGTTAGGCTTCAGCTAAAAAACTGCTCCTTGCTCTCTCACTCTATAGTAAAACCCACCATAGTCCACAGCCCCACTCATGCATACACAGCTTCCAATCAGCTTTACAGAGCTTTGCCTGTAAAGAGGAATGGATATCAAATGGAGACAAATATCTTTGATATATATATATATAGATCACCCCAAACAGATGAAAGCAATTTGGGGGAAACAGAGACTGCAGGCACAGAAAAAATGGAAAAGAAGTAAATAAACAAAATTCATGTCCTCGTTGATAAGAGAAGCTGTAACAATGTGTCAAGAACTGAATTCTGGAAGAGGGTCGAGAGGAGGAGAAACCCTGGAAAGGGAGAAAAAGAGGAGGGGATGAAATGCAGGAGAGAAAAGAGGAAGGAGGGGAAGGGGGAGAAGCAGGTGAAAGGGAACAGAATAGGGTAGAGTGAGGAAGAAGGGGACAGGAAGAACAAGCAAGAAGCTGAGACAACGTCAGCAAACTCTTGGAAATTAAGATTTTGATATATCAGTTCAGTTCAGTCGCTCAGTCGTGTCTGACTCTTTGCGACCCCATGAATCGCAGCACGCCAGGCCTCCCTGTCCATCACCAACTCCCGGAGTCTACCCAAACCCATGTCCATCGAGTCGGTGATGCCATCCAACCATCTCATCCTCTGTCGTCCCCTTCTCCTCCTGCCCCCAATCCTTCCCAGCATTAGGGTCTTTTCCAATGAGTCAACTCTTCGCATGAGATGGCCAAAGTATTGGAGTTTCAACTTCAACATCAGTCCTTCCAATGAATACCAGGACTGATTTCCTTTAGTATGGACTGGTTGGATATATCAACAATATTAAAATATAACATAAAGGAGACACTTGCAATCTTCTGGTCACAGCAGTCAGTCTCTTTATTGCAACACTCCCCCTCCCACTACTAAATAAGCCTCTCTCCACAAACTAGTCCCCCCACCCTCACCAAACACACAATAATCTTTTCAAATGAAATATCTCCTTACTATATACATATATATGTAAAGTGAAAGTCTCTCAGTCGTGCCCGACTCTTTGCAACCCCACAGACTATACAGTCCATGGAATTCTCCAGGCCAGAATACTGGAGAGGGTAGCCTTTCCCTTCTCCAGGGGATCTTCCCAACCCAGGGATCAAACCCAGGTCAACCGCATTGCAGGTGGATTCTCTACCAGCTGAGCCACAAGGGAAGCCTAAGAATACTGGAGTGGGTAGCCTATCCCTTCTCCAACAGATCTTCCCAACCTAGGAATCAAACTGCAGTCTCCTGCATTGCAGGCAGATTCTTTACCAACTGAGCTATCTTCAGATATATATGTATATATATGTAAAGGAATACAAAGGAAAGAATAAGAAGGTCCTAAATGTGAGATGATTACATCAGAGATTTAATATTTCCTTCAGAATGTGAGAAGTGAGAACACTGAGAACTATCAAAGAAATAATATGATACATTCGCAAAGAGCCCATCAACTATCCAGGAAGATGAATGAAAAATGACCAGACCACCTAGGATCGTTGTGAAGTTTCAGAACACTATGGAGAAACAGACCGTTTTGATTCCAAAACTTTCAGAAAGAGGAAGAGTCGATACAAAAGATTAAGAATAAAGAATGATATCAAATCCTCCATGGTAATCTTAGAAGATGGAGCAATGACTTCAAAATCCTAAGGGAAAATGAATTTCAACCAGGAAATCTCTACCCAGAAAATAGTCAATTCCACTCTTGGGAATCAACCCAACAGAAACGAAAAAATATATCTATAAAATATGTGTATGAAAATATTCACAGCAGCATTATTCATAACAGCCAAAAACTGTTTGAAAGTGAAAGTCGCTCAGTCGTGTCTGACTCTTTGCGACCCATGGAATTCTCCAGGCCAGAATACTGGAGTGGGTAGCCTTTCCCTTCTCCAGGGGAATCTTCCCAACCCAGAGATCAAACCCAGGTCGACCGCATTGCAGGCAGCTTCTTTACCAGCTGAACCACAAGGGAAGCCCAAGGATACTGGAGTGGGTAGCCTATCCCTTCTCCAGTGGATCTTCCCAACCAAGGAATCGAACCGGGGTCTCCTGCCTTGCAGGCAGATTCTTTACCAACTGAGCTATGAGAGAAGGTGTTTAAGACAACCCAAATGCCTGCCAGCTGGTGAGTGGATAAGTATGAGGCATATCCATGTAATGGAATATAATTCAGCAGTGAAAAGGAACTGAACTATTGATACATGCTACAAAATGATGGATGAAGTAAAAGAAAATGAAAGAGAATATTGTTTAATTTCATTTGTATGAAATGTTCAGAAACAGCAAATCTATAAACAGCAAGTCAGTGTGGGCTGGCTGAGCAGTAAAGAGGAACTGACTACAAAGAAACAGAGAATTTTGGAGGGAGTTATAGAAATGTTCTCAAACTGGATTATAAGTGATGTTGTACAACCTTATAAATTTACTAAAAATCATATACACTTACAATGAGTGGATTTTTATGGTATGTAAGTTATACTTTAACAAAACTGTTCTGAAAAATACTGCTAGTAAGCATAATTTTATATGTATGTGTGTGTGTGTGTGTGTGTGTGTGTGTGTGTGTGTATTTCTCTTCCCAAAATATTAATCAGATAAATCTTGTACAATTTATTTTCTTTCTATTATAATGCTTTACCATACAGTGGCCTCTACTGGCCAAAAGGAGAGATTTTTGATATTAATAACACATCCACTATATAGATTAGGTCACAGACATGGCTATGGTTTCTTAAAGAAGAATGCGTTTAAACCAAACATATTTTGTTTAAACTTTAAACCAAAAACCAACTGATGGTCATCCTTCAGTAGTACAATAAAAATATTTTTATTTACTTTCCTTATCCGTAAACATTTTCTAATTTTTGTATCACGAATATTTAGCATTACTGTTTAAAAAATGGGGGAGGGGGCAGATGTTGAAGAAACCTCGATCATTGGTAGCATCAAACACATCAAACACAAACTGGCTCTGACAGTATGTAGGCCATGAGCATCCCGGGCTAGAAATGGAAAACAAGACTTACACAGCACAGAGTACATTCTGACTGATCTTCAATTTATGAAGGTTAAAAGAGAGCAAAGAATAACATTCGTAATGCAAATGAATCTTTAGGATCTTGAGGTTAAAATGTTATAATACTTTTGTTTAAAGTGCTACTACTTCAGTATTTGAGCTGGTGGCTCAGATGGTAAAGAGTCTGCCTGCAATGCAGGAGATCTGGGTTCAAAACCCGGGAAGATCCCCTAGAGAAATGGCAACCCACTCCAGTACTTCTGCCTGGAAAATCCCATGGATGGAGGAGCCTGGCAGGCTACATACCATGGGGTTGCAAAGAGTAGGGCACAACGAGCAACTTCACTCTGTAAGTACGTGTGTTAATTAACTACCTGTCTGGAGTTGTGTTGCAGAGTAGAAAATAGAAAAGATTACCCTAACATTTTTCTAGTACAATTAAAGATACATAGGCAGAATAGAAAATGATGTACAAGCTTCTCTTGGTTATGGATTCCTCAGAAACAGGATCACTGGGCCATGGGAGATGGCTACAGTTTCCTATTGCAGTAGCTGGCAAGACTGAAGCATGATCTTACTCTCTATAAATGAGCTGCAGCTAAGCTCAGCACCTCCAGTTTCCAAGCTGTTATTGGAAATGATATCTTAGTCCAACTGGCAAAAATGAAGTCTACCTAGGAGTTCTTCTGATTTACCTCTCAGTTCCCAATACTGTCTTATTAGCTTTTCAGTCATGCAAAAAGAGTATTTTGACATCTGCTCCCCATTGTTGGATGAAGTAGAAGGGTCAGTAGAGGTAAGGGTAAGAATCACCGTTCTAAAACTATGTACTCTTCAAATCAACATAAGTAGTCACTAAGACTGCACTGCTACAACGTGTTTGAGTCTTGATTATTTGAAAAGGAATAAAGTAAAACATAACTGTAAAGCAGAATATTAAAAAGCAGAGACATTACTTTACTGACACAGGTCCGTATAGTCAAAGCTATGGTCTTTCCAGTAGTCATGTATGGATGTGAGAGTTGGACTATAAAGAAAGCTGAGCACCAAAGAATCGATGCTTTTGAACTGTGGTGTTGGAGTAGACTCTCAAGAGAGTCCCTTGGACTACAAAGAGATCAAACCAGTCAATCAAAAAGGAAAGCAGTGCTGAATATTCTTTGGAAGGACTGATGCTGAAGCTGAAACTCCAATACTTTGGCCACCTGATGTGAAGAACTGACTCATTAGAAAAGCCCCTGATGCTTGGAAAGATTGAAGGCAAGAGGAGAAGGGGACAACAGAGGATCAGATGGTTGGATGGCATCACCAACTTGATGGACATGAGTTTGAGCAAGCTCTGGGAGTTGGCGATGGACAGGGAAGCCTGGCATGCTGCAGTCCATGGGGTTGCAAAGAGTTGGACATGACTGAGTGACTGAACTGAAAGCAAAATGTTAGAATAAAATTTTTCTTGAGCAATCAGTCAACTTGTAAAATTTAAAAACTTACCTGAAAACATTTTTACAAAATCATCAGTAGACATACTCATTACCACATCTGCCTGATCAGAAGGCTCTCCATATCCAACATTACCACCCTTGCTTTTAAGATCAAGAAACCATGTTCCACCATCTTCACCTACACAGAAAACAAAGATACAGAAATAAATGTCAAAGAAGCTCTGTTCTTCTTAACAACTGTACAGTTAGAATAATCATACATAATTCTGTTACCCAGGTTGAAATTTCCAGGCCTCTATAAAATTCAGTATTTAAGAATTTATTATGTGCCAGGCACTAGGCTAGGCTCTGAAGACTCTGCAATATCATGGTTCATACCAAAGACAAAATGGAGGGCAACGTGGAGTCAAGAAAGTCCAGCCAAAGCAGAGATTTAAAAGTTAGGTAAGAATTTGCTAGAAGAGGAACTGAAAAAGTACAGAAGATAGAAAGAGAGTGGATGGTGGCCTCAGATGAACTCATAAGGCAGTCCCTATCTTTATTCTACAGGATAGTCCATGGAAGAATGGCATTAGGTTTGCATTTTACATAGATCACCCTAACAGCAGTGTAGAGAATACTATGTTTGAGAGGGATAAAGAGGATGCAGAGGGACTTCCCTGATGGTCCAATGGTAAAGAACCTGCCTGCCAATGCAGGGGACACAGGTTCAATCCCTGGTCTGGGAAGATTCCACATGCTGCAAGGCAACTAAGCCCCATGAACTGCAACTACTGAAGCCTGCCTGCCCTAGAGCCCATGATTCACAACAAGAGAAGCCACCGCAGTGAGTGCACTGCAGTGAGTGCACCATAACTAGAGAATAGGCCCCACTCGGCACAACTGGAGAAAGGCTGTATGCGACAACGAAGACCCAGTGCAGTCATAAATAAATAAACAGAGGAGGCAGAGGACAATTTAGGAAGAGACTGGGGTTGTTCAAGAGCTTGAGGATGTATGCCTGGGTCAGGATCACAGCAGTGCATACGTGAGTGAGAACTTACCAAAGCAGTACCACAGAATTAGGTAACTGATTGCATACGAAGAAGGAAAGGTAGGGAGGGTGCAGAAGAGTGACTTACTTTGCTAGTTTTTGGCTTGGGAAGCTGGATAAAAAATGTTGGTTTTTTTTTTTCTGAGAGAGGATTATTGAAGAAGAGCAGATTTAACAAGTAGTGCCAAAGGTGGGTATTGGGAATGATGAATTATTACGAACACTTTCAGATTGAGGCATCTTTGTGATAGCTGGGTGAAAATATCACATGAAGTCCGAACAGGCTAGAAAGAGAGATACACAAGGAACCAGCTCTGACGATCACTGAAGCCATGTGGGTGGTTGGGGTTTTCTGAGACAAAGTCTGTAGAACACAAAGAGTTCCAAGACAGTGACCTGAAGAATATCAACATTTAAGAAAAGGCTGGAGAAGCATCTAGCACAGGAGACTGACAAGGCATGATTACAGACAGAGAAGAAAAGCAAACGGACATTTCCAGAAGGAAAGCGTGGTCAACAGCATTCAGTGTTGCAGAGTGGTGCCAAGGCAAGAATGACAAATGCCCACTGGTGACACAGGGGTCACTGAGGACCTTGGTGAGAGCAAATTCAGTGGAATGGAGGAAAATGACACCAGAGCAGAGAGAATTGTACGTGAAAATGAGTTTAGCTCTGAAAGGGAGAAGAAAGATGGGAGGCGGGCAGTGTGATAGGAAGGGTTGTTACTGCTGTATTTTTTTAAAAGATAGAATAGACTTTGGGAATGTTAAAAAGCCACTGGGAAGGAGGCTTCAGGACAAACAGGTGGAAGAGACAGCACATATTCCCTGAGGAGGCCAGAGAAAATGGCATCTAGAACTTTGCTACTCAAAGTGTGATCCATGAACTGCAATACTGTCATCACGTCAGAAATGCAGACTTCAGACCCTACCTCAGACCTACTGAATCAAATTCTGCATTTTAGCATGCCTTGTGGGGATCAGTATGGATCTTAAAGCTTAAGATGCACACATCTGGAGTTGAGCTTGACCTGCTGGGAGGGGAAGATGAGAGGTCTATCGTTTTGGTATCAGATGGCAGGAAGCTGAAGAAATTCCTATCTGTTGGCTTCCCTTATCTCTGTGAAAGAGGAGGTGGGATTATCCGCAGAAATGTGCAGGAAAGTGGTAAAGGGAGAGATAGGAGATTTGAGGAACACTGAAAGGTTTAAATAGTCACTGTAGAAAATGAGGCAAGAAGCTGACCACGGAAACAATGAATTCTGATGTGCTGCTTAGACCTCAGGTGGAGAGGGTCAGTGATGAATTTTTATTGGTGCAGATTCACTGGTTCGTGTGATTCCCCTCCCCACATTTTCCCAGCAAGACTTGGCAGCTGGACTCAAGTGTGGAGCAGGCAGATAGTCTGATCATCCAGGACTAGGATTTTGACAGTTGGTGACACAAACAGCAGGTCAGGAAGTTTAGGATATAGGCAAGACAGTGACTGAAGCAATGGACTATGGGCTCCAGGGAAAGGAAGTTAAAACAAGAAGATGCAGATGGATTAAGATAAAGTAGAGGTGATAAAGGATAAAAGAATTGGTAATGTCAAAGTCTGTGTGCAATGGGACTGTAGTAGCTAATTCTTAAAACTATCATTAACATGTATTAAAACTGTACTGAGAAGAAAAATATTGAGAGATTTTAAAAGCTGACTGCATTCAGACTGATCAGAATAATCTCAAAGATTAAAAACTAGCAAGAGAGTTCCCTGGCAGTCTAGTGGTTAGGCTCAGTGCTTATCACTGCTGTGGGCTCAGGTCCTTTGTCAGGGAAATAAAATCCCACAAGCCGTGTGTGGTACAGCCAAAAACAGAAAAGAAAAGGCAAGGTGCCCATGGTTAATAAGTTATTGTGTTATACTACCTGTCTTCTAAATAAGATTTTCTCTCAATTTCATACACCGAGATGTTAACACTGGAAGTATCTATAAGAAAATTTTATTTTACATATGTCCATATGCACTGGTATTAACTTAAAAATACAAATCAGAAGAACTACAAAAACAAGTAGAAAACAAGTGTATCACTTATATGTGGAACTACCAGTTTAAAACAAGTAGATATAACTATAGGTTGACACATATGAACCCCAAGGTAACCACAAATCCAAAGCTTTGATGGTGGTGGTTTAGTCGCTAAGTCATGTCCGATTCTTGCGATCCCATGGACTGTGCCCACCAGGCTCCTCTGTCCATGGGATTCTCCAGGCAAGAATACTGGAGTGGGTTGCCATTTCTTTCTCCAGGGGATCTTCCCGACCCAGGAATCGAACCTGGGTCTCCTGCATTGCAGGCAGATGATTTACCAACTGAGCCTTGATAGACACACAAAAACCAAAAAGAAAATACAAAAATACAAATTAGTAGTTACCTGCTATTCTTAAATGTCTACATTCTAGGGTTAAGGTTCTGGATATAGCCATCTATCCAGGTGATAACTACTGGAAGCTGATATACTTCTAAAGAAAATACCCTGTGTTATTTTAATAAAAGCTACAGATTACCAGAGCTTCCCTGATGGCTCAGACGGTAAAGCATCTGCCTACAATGCGGGAGACCTGGGTTCCATCCCTGGGTTGGGAAGATCTCCTGGAGAAGGAAATGGCAACCCACTCCAGTATTCTTGCTCAGAAAATCCCATGGATGGAGGAATCTGGTAGGCTACAGTCAATAGGGTCGCAAAGAGTGGGACACAACTGAGCGACTTGACTTTCACCAGAAGTAACCCTTACCTGAGAGTTCAAACTGATAGATGGCTTGAGTGGCTTTAACAACGTCATCACTGAGTGAGTCCTTAACAATTCTGAATGTTTCTTCCACAGCTCCAGAACGTGGTTTTGGTGGTGGCTGCATCTTCTCTTCTTTCAATTCTGGAACAGCACCTATAAAATATTATTGATGTAAGTGCCTTTAAGGCCCAGGCAATGTAAGGTCACACACAAAATTAATTAATTAGCAGAACAGACTTGCTACCATTCGACCAAAATGACCTTAAATATGTTCAGTGGCATTTTAAAAGCACAAATCAAACATATGGAATAACAACCAAACACATCAGTTATGATTGTAAACATAAATGGTTTATACTCTTCAAGTAAAAAGCTCTCAAGATTAGGCTAAAAAAATTCCAAACTATACAGTGTTTAGATCTAAACAAACTACTGGAGTTTTAGCGGTAACAATTAATCACTCCTTTATCATTGCCTCTGAGTTCTAAAACCAAAGGAGCTAAGAACGCCACGCAGTCAGAAAGATGGAGATCAGAATATCACATATAAATTAGCGTAAATGAACTGGAAACTGCAGTTTGAATCAACAGCCAAGCGAACTCCTCAATGATTTTACCTCTAAAGTAAACTTATTCACCTAGTCTCTTCATCCCTGGGTTGGGAAGATCCCCTGGAGAAGGGAAAGGCTACCCACTCCAGTACTCTGGCTGGAGAATTCCATGGACTGTATAGTCCATGGGGTAGCAAAAAGTCAGACATGACTGAGCGACTTTCACTTTCACTTCATCCCTGGATTGAACCTGCCTCCTCCTTTCAGGGAATGGAAATGCCTCTTTAAGTAAAAATCATGTGAAGACTGAGAATAGCCTACTCTGAAAGAAAGAAGGCTCAAAACGTCTTAAATCACCCAAACTCATTACTTTTCCCAGTTTCAGTCCAGTTGGTCCCTCCCACTTGATGAAGAGGGAGATCAAACCACGTATTAGTTTCATGAAGGCCTCACTGCCTAGAAACCAAGGCCAAGGGAATACAGGTTGCAACATTTTGTATTCACTTAAACCATTGGCCATGACCATTCAGCATATGATGGACCAGGGGGTAAGCTGTGCAGTGCACAGGACTGTTCGGATCCCTTAGTATGAAGCTGTCCCTCAATATGAACCCGTCTTTATTTATCCTCTTGGAATCATCTGTGGGCAGTTTGGCTGCACCCAGAAACAGGTGAGAGTAATTTGTTATTTAACTCAAAGGACAATCTGTACTTTAGGCTGAAGATCAGTTCTCCATCTATTTCCCAACTCAAATTATACCCAGTCATATTGTCCAATATAACTCACCAAAGGCTATTAAATAAAATCTAATCAGCAGCACAAAGATATACCTAGGACAATATAATCAATTAAAAGTGTATTAAATTTGTTGAATACAAATTACCTTCCATTATGCTTCCACAGACAAATTAAAAAGACAGTAAAATTCTTCTCCTTTTCTAAAGTCCAGCAGATATTAAAGGTGAAATACTTAAGATCCAATGACTATGGTATCATTATTTAGAAGCCAATTTAAAAATTCAGATATATATTTCAATATTTAATGCTGACAGTGCAGTGAGGGAGATAATCATATACAGCCAGTATTTATAATTCTGGAAGGAAACTTGGTAATATGTGTCAGGAAACCTCCCATTGCCTGATCATCCACTTTTAGTGATCTACTAAAAGAAAATCCTGTAATATTTATACAATGAAACAATTATGAAGCACTAAAATAAACAGTAGATTCATATGACAGTACATTCACTCAACACTAAGTTGCCATTTCAAAAATTTGTTTTTGAAGACATGGATAATATTCAGGATATAATATTAAGTCAAATGAAGCATATACAATTAAATACAATATGATCCAATCAGGTGAAATATACATTTGTGGGTATGAATTTTAAGTTACATTTTCAGAAAATATAAGTGACTGGAAAGAAATAAACCAAGACACAAACAGTATTTATATTTGGATGGCAGGTTACACGTGGTTTTTAAATTTTTCTTTATTCTTTCTATACTAAGCTTTTTATATATAAATTAATTTAAAATGATATCAAAATTGATTAAAGTACATTACAAAATCTATTGGATGTGGACAAAGTTATATTAAGGGGGTAAATGCACAGTCAAAATTATTTTATTATTTTTAAAGAAATAAAAATAAAGTATTAGCCTAGCAAGCAAGAAAAGAACAAAAAAAATGCAATCTCAAAAAGAAAACAGAAAAGAAAGAAATAAAGCAAGAAAATTTGAAATTAATGAATCAAATGGTTGCAGAATTTTGTGAATATACTAAAAATTACTTAACTACATACTTTAAAATGGTGAGTTTGGGGTATATGTATGTAGATCATATCTTAAAGTTGTAGTAGAAGTAATGAATCAGTAAAGAAAAAAGCAGAAGTATGAAAAATGAAATAAAATTTAAAATCTGGTTCTTAAGAGCAAAAAATAATAAAATACACTAAAATTGAAAACTTTCTGGAAAACTAATCCAAAAAAAGGAGAGAAAAATAAACTGTAAAAAGGGGTAAGATACACGAAAGAACTTAAATTATAAATGAATGCTACATGACAACACTTAAATAAATTTTAAAACTTTAAGTGGCTGGTTATGGGTTTTTTATTTTAGAAAAAAACATTAATTGACTGAGAAAATAGAAATATTTTCAAAGAAACAACTTCAGAAAAGACTCAAATGACTTAGTGAGACATTTCAAACCTTTAAGAAAAAGAACATGGAAAAAGAAAGTTACCCAATTGATTGCCACATTCAAAACAGAACAAAAAATAAAATACAGGAAAAAATAACAAAAATTTAGACGTTAATCTAAATAACTGATAGAAAAATCTTAACCAACATCTAACATCTTACGATAAAATCTAAAGATTTTCTCAATAAAATTAGGAATAAAAGAATACCTAAAACAAATAATTTCAATAAATATTTCCAAATGCTTCTGGAAGTTTGAGTCAGTATATTAAGATACATGCCAGAAATAATCCTGTAAGATACTATTATATTCAGATAATAAGTTTGATCACTTAGGAAATTCAAGAAATTACTCAGTGATAATTATACCAACTTATGTGTATAGAGAATTTGCTATATAAAATTCACAACGTGATACTCTATCATACCTAATCTCATGATACTTGTATAAGGAAAGTAAGAGATGAGAAAACTGTTTCAGAGAGCTGAAGTGACTTGTCCAAGGTCAGAGACAAAAGTGGCAGGGACAGGACTTGTACCCAGATCTGCCTTACTCCAAAGTCTATGCTTTCAGTAACTGTCTCTCTGTGAGAAACTATTAGAAGTCTAAAACAAAACAAAACAAAAACTCATGAAGGTGACCAGATATAAAGTCAATATAAAAAGTTAGTTTTTCCTTATTGTTTATAACATATCTTGTTTCAGAGAGCACTTCAGTATGCTTAATAAACTAAACACAATTCAGGATTAAAGTAAAAAGAAGTGAGTGAAGTTCTGAAAATGGCAACTGAAATACCCACCCAAGGTTACACAGCAGTAAGTGGCACAGCAGGAATTCCAACCCAAGCAGTCTGACTGGGTAATACTCCTCCACATAGTGTTCTATATCTAACTATGTAATTTTTATATCGCCAACACACAGGCTGAGCATAGCACTAAGACATTAACTCAGCAGAACTGGACCCAGCAGAGGCTGCTAAAAGTGAGGAAGGCAAAGACCTAGGCTTGCTTCATGTTTCTGGAGGCAGGAAACATATAGGGATGCATTTGGTTTTAGAAGGCACATCAGACAGAACTAAGTTTATCATACAATAACTGTTGGAACACCTCTTTTACTAATAGGTGACTACTTCAGGTGACTTGTCCGTTAATCAAGATATATTATCTGTATCATCTGAGGTACCAAGGAGATAGCAATGAAAACTTCAGTGTAGTCTTGAAAGACACTTGCCAAGGGATAAACTGCATCATTTATCACCTAGACTATTTAAGCATAGCATGATGACTGCACAAGAGAATAAAACTATAGGAGACAAAAAAACAAACCAATAGCATATTCCAAAGGGACTGTCAGTAGACGACAAATATGGAAACTTTTGGGAAGGAAATGAAATCAAGTTCTCCTAAAGTGAGTTTAGTAAGTTTATGATTAACCTCTACATCCAAAACTTCATTCCTTTGCTTGTTTCCTCTGATCTCAATTCTGTGCTAACTGAATACCAGTTAACTAGAGTCGACTAAAATTGCTGTTGTTGGTAACATCACTGATGTATTAAAAATGCTGCTGTAGATATCATTAACACACAAGATGAGCTAACAGGCCTCTGAGCCATGGACCACCTGGCCAGAGAATCCTAAACCAGAGACATCCTGACTCCCAAAATTACAACCTAGAAATGTCACAGAGGACTTCCCTAGAAGTCCAGTGGTTGAGAGTCCACCCGCCAACTCGGGGGACACAGGTTTGATTCCTGGTCTGGGAAGATCTCACCTGCCAGAGGCAACTAAGCTGGTGTGCCACAACTCCTAAGCCCACTCTCTAGAGCCCACTCACTGCCACAAGAGAAGTCACTGGAAGGAGAAGTCCATGCACTGCAATGAAGAGCAGCCCCATTCACTGCAATTACAGAAAACCCAAGAGCAGCAATGAAGACCCAGTGCAGCCAAAAATATTAACTAATTTAATAAAAAGATTAAGCTGGAAATAAGGTTTGGGACTAAAATGCATTGCAGTAAGGTTCTATAGGTTTGCTAAAGGTACAGAAGAAACATTGTCTTCAACTTTCTAACTGCCATTTAAAAAATCTATGGTCACTTAGGAAATTTACAGAGTCTATAATATAAAAATAAGGTGAGGGTCCAGAGGAAGCACTGCTATTCTTGTTCATAAACTATGAGAAAAATTCCCATGGGTTTTCACTGAAGTTTTTCTTCTGACACCTTTCAGTAAGTTAGAGGCATAATGCCAGAACACAAAGATTAAAATGTAAACTCTGGACCCATTTAAGGGAGCCATTGTTTCTCCACTACAAAAACGAAACAAAGAAACCCGAACCTCCAAACTTGGTGAATGTGTCAGATGTACTATAACGTGGCGCATTTTCCCTCAAAATAAAATATCAACACGAAACACCTAAAAATGGTGCCAAGGAAAAGAAAGAAAACAGTTAAAAAGGTGCATTTTAAAGACAACTTTTGTTTTTTCTTAAATATACTGAAAACTTCTTACCAGGAGAAGGAAAAAAACACCTCCTTTGCTAGAATTAACTACAACATTACTTGTCTAGTTTGAGTTGACAAAAATAGGGAATCCCCTGGTGGTCCAGTGGTTAGGACTCGGCACTAAGATCCCTTAAAGCCATACGGTGCGCTGCCCCTGCCTCCCCCGCCAAATACAAAATAGTTTAAAAGCAGAAATGTCCAATTCTACATTTTAGAAGGTATACATAAGTTAGTAACTTTATTTTCCCACAGAAAATCCAGTCTACATCTTACCGTATGAGTCTGCTTTCTTTGTAACTGTAGCTGGCTGTTCATCCAAGAAGAAATCTGGTAACAAAGGATGGCCTGAAAAATTGATCCCCAAACAATCAGGTTAATGGAACAACTTCTGTATTCAGATTTTAACATCTGTTTAAGAAACATTATACGTTTTTATTATATTGATCATTCTGGAGCTGTGGAAAAGACTCCCATGAGAAGTATCAAACTCTGACCTTCATTAAGCTAAAACACTTCCAGTAACCTAGTTCTCCTCCTCTCCTATGGAAAATTTCATCTTTAAGATCCAACCAAAGAGTTATTAAGCCCTCACCTGCTCTCCCAAGAGCTTTCTACCACTTCTCATCTACCCATGCATCCCTTCTCTGTCCTGCTGCTGCTGCTGCTGCTAAGTCGCTTCAGTCGTGTCCAACTCTCCTACCTCCCTCCAAAACACTCAGGGCTCATTTCTTACCTGGCCCCCTTGAGACATGGGGGTTCCTCATTAAGAACTTGTTTTCTATCTCTGTCAATGTGTGTCTGTCTTTCCCCCTCAGAAGATTAAAAAAACCGGAGGGCAGGGATGCACCAGTCTTTGTTAACTGTAGTACATGATCGTATTGCTTTCAACACTTGATAGAATTTTTAATTTAAATTGAATTTAAAATTTTGTGTATAATGACACTGTATCTTTAAAACCTAAAGTGATAGTTACACTACATACCAGGATCCAGAAGACCTGGGTATGGTTCAGGTTCTGACACTTATTAGCTGACTGCTCTTAGGCAAAGGCTTAATCTCATTGAAACCTCTTTCCACTACAAATATTAACTACTGAATACTCTGATTGTACCACAAGCCAGGCACTGTGCCAAGCACATGATATACATTTTTGCATTTAGTTCTTACAAAAATCCTGTGTAGAAGCTATCTTTCCCTTAAAGATAGCTTTCCCTTAAAGAAAGCTATCTTTCCCTTAAACCGATAAAGAAAGTGAGGCTCAGAGGAAACAGGTGACATGCCTAAGGCTGCCCCGCTAGTGAGCAGCTAAACAGAAGTGGGAACTGGGTTATCTCCTCCCAAACTCCGCAATTCCTAATCTCTGTACAATACTGCTTCCTTTACAGGACTGCTATGAAAGTTAAATAGATGCTATATATAAAAATATTTTGTAAATCTATATAGAGCTACTTCATTCAATTTGTTTCAGACTGAAGAGATAGGGATGATACAAATAGAAACGTGGTTTCTGTCACCAAGGAGCTCAAGTTAATTACTAATATTTAAAATACACTTCTGCACAAATACAATTCCCATTTGGGACTATGATTGTCTATTATACATTACATTTTATATGTAAAGTAAAAATGCATTATCATCACTATCATCCCCTGCAGTTACAACAGGAAGAATTATTTTTGAACAAGGGATCTTCTGAGAACTTCTCAAATACCAGCCTTGTATGTGAGGCAGACCCTGTTCAGTCACCTTCACCATTCATCATGAAGCTACACTCAGACTGCACTTAAGAGATAACATTTGGAAGGAGCCCACAAAGTTTTTGTAAGAAACTTATCACTGAATCATCTGTACCATGTCCTTGAACAAAATCTCTACTATGTTATTTTAAGACCAACTTCAGAAACTATTTTTCATTTTTGGCTTCAAGATTTAGAAAGGGTTAGAAGCTGATGGGACCTTTTCTGTGTATCTGTCAAAAAGTCTTCGGGCTCACTTCTGTTTTCCCTTTCTCTTTTTTGAAAGTTGTGTTAGTCTGGGTCTTTCCCTTCCCTGGGAAGACGGTTTTTAAAAAGAGTGTATCAATGTTACAATCACATAAACACATACATAAAACAGATGTATGTCCATTGCAGACAACGTAGACAAACACATCACTACTTTTTAAAACTAAATGCATTACCTGGTGTAATGGCATAGACATCAAAATTTTTTACTCCTTCTTCTTTTAAGATATTTTCATCGATAATAAAGTTGCCTGTAAAACTTTTTGGCTTTTTGAAAATGCAATATGCAGCATCTGCCATGATATCAACTTTTCTACATTGGCTTTCGATACCAGATCCTCCCAGCATATCCATAGCAGCAGTGTGTATGGCTGTAGAGCAAACAAACATATACACACATAACTTTAAACTGAGCAACGGAACTATGTGGAACAAGCAAGACAACTTATCTCTTTATAACTCAGGTGATGAAAACACAGTCCAGAGAGTTTAAAGGATTTGCCAAATGTTTTACTGACATAACTAGGTAGACAACACATGTTCCTTACTCTACACAACGCTGCCTTATATAGGACTCCTTCATGAGACTCACAGCAAAATTAGACTGCTGATTAAGAATGCGCAAAGAATTTGCATACCATTCTTGAGAGACAAGAAAGCTGGTGAGGAATACTAGCAAGAGCAATGAACTGTAAATTCAGGTCAGTGATATTTTTATGCCAACTACGCTGAGATTTTTGGCAGGCCACTTTGACATCTTTTGGCTTCAGTTTCCTGTCTCTAAAATATGGAGTCCCTTTCCTAAGCTTATTTCCCCTTTTCCCTCTACTAGAATAAAGAAACTTTGTCTTTCTTGTTCATCACTGTACCCCTAGCGCCCAAAACAATGACAAGCATACCATAAACATCTGATAAATCCTGGTTGGACTTGAGGGCTCTTTCACACCCAGATACCACTTTCATTTATGAAATACTAGAAAATAAAGAGAAGGAAAAAGAAAAAAAAAAGTGTTTTTTTGACTGCACCTCACAGTCTTCGTTCCCCGATGGGGGGATGATGAATCCATGCCCCCTCCAGTGGAAGCTCGGAGTCTTAACCACTGGACCACCAGGGAAGTCCCAAGGAAGACTTTTTAAATTATCTATAATCCTTCTCCCCAGAGAAAATTATTATTAATGTTTGCATATAATTTCCACTGTTTTAGGTGCAAATGATTTTTAATTAATTAATTAATTGGTGGTGGCATTGAGTCTTCATTGCTTTGTGTGGGCTTTCTCTAGTTGTGGCGAGTGGAGGCTATTATTCCTTGCGGTGCAAGGGCTTCTCACTGGTGTCTTCTCTGGTTGTGCAGCACAGGTTCTAAGGCTTCCAGGCTCAGTAGTTGTGGCCCACAGGCTTAGCTGCTCTGCGGCATGTGGGATCTTCCTGGACCAGGGATTGAACCCGTATCTCTTGCACTGGCAGGTGGACACTTATACACTGTGCCATCAGGGAAGTCCCATACATACAATTTTTAAATTATGCTTTTGTGAAGTAACCTGAAACTCTACCATTAATACTACATTATTAATTATGTGTTGTCAAAGTTGTGAATAGTAACTTATCTCAATTTACATTTAAAGCAATGAAAATCAATTTGTTTAAATGTATTTTAGGCTTCAGTTTCTAGTAATCTAGATAAACGCCTCTCCATTCTACTGTTAAACCACCATTTGAAATCATTACATACTGAAATAACCTATGTAATTCAGTCCACAAGATGAAAAGTTTGTAGTTTTTAAGACCCATTGACTCTTTCTCATTCAACAAACAGTTATTGAATGTTATAAAAAAAAGTCAGGCACTACTGGAGGTACTGGGGACAGATGAGTGGGCAAAGTAGACTAAGTTCCTACTTTCATGACAATTACCTCCTAGCACGCTTCCCTCTTTCAAAGCATACACATGAACTTGGGGAATTTCTCAAGTGCACTGAATTAGAAGATACTTCTCCACATTATAACTAAAATTCCTTTTCTAGGAATAAATTTTTTAACTTTACCAATAGCTCAAGAGCTCTGGCCTCACTCTTGAAGTGGTACTTTACAAATAAAAAATAGCAGCTAACATTTATTAAGTGTACCCTGTGCTCGGCATGCTGCTACATACTTTACATACGTTATCTGAATGAATTCCACATGATATGCACCATTATTATCCTCGTTTTACAGATGACAGTACTCAGGCACAGAGGGGTTAAGTAACTGTCTAAGGTTACAGGAGCTAGAATTCAAATAGCTGACAGTTTGACTTCAGAGCCAGGCTCTTAGCCGCTATGTGATTTGTTACACTTTGTTAATCAACATTTGTAGAGTGCAGTTATCATCTTACTCCTATAAACTGCAGAATTTTTCTATAAATAGTTCAATACAGACAATGAGACTGTATGCATACATACACACTCCACTCTTACTGTATAGTATATGAATGGCATGCAAAGTCTTAAAAATTATTAAAAATATGTCACGTAAGTATATACATGTCATGTATGTGTGTGTGTATATGTACACACACATGCAATATAAGAATAAGGAATGGTTTCCCAAATAACCTATCATTACTTTAACAACTTTTCTACAGAAGATACAAAGAAGGCATGAATAAACCCCCTAAATCAGGAAGTGAGCCATGCAGTTACTCTCAACAGAAGTTTTGCAATGTCAGCAGGTCAACCCAACAGGTTATGCAACTGACAATAAAAACAGATTAATAACAGGATGAATCAAATCAAATTCCCTGATGATTTCCGGCAAAAAAAAAAAAAAAATCAAGATTTATAATGAAAGCTGATATGCCTTGGATCACAAGAATCCTAAAAGTAACCCTAAAACTTATGTCTTATTAAGGAATAACTGGAAAATATCTACTAGCTTCTGAGTGGCTCTCCTGATTACAGCTTGGTATATGAAAAAAATTTATGTTTTCTAAGCACAAGAAATAATTCTAGTTTCTTTTTTAAAAAAATACTTTATTGAAGAGATGAATACATATTTTAACCATTTTCAATCATATGTATGTATATTTTAACCACTTTTTTGCTGGAGTGCATGCAAAGTCGCTTCAGTTGTGTCCAACTCTTTGCAACCCTATGGACTGCAGCCCACCAGGCTCCTCTGTCCATGGGATTCTCCAAGCAAGAATACTGGAGTGGGTTGCCATGCCCTTCTCCAGGGGATCTGCCTGACCCAGGGATTGAACCTACATCTCTTACGTCTCCTGCACTGGCAGGCAGGTTCTACACCACTAGCGCCACCGGAGAAGCCCTTTTGATGGCGTAGGTGCATTTTATTGGTTTTCTTCCAGATTAACCATTTTTACATGTATAGTTCTTTGGCATTAAATACATTTACAATGCTGTGCCACTATCACTGCCATTCATTCCCAGAACTTTTCCAAATATCTTTTAAAAAAATTATCTCGGTAAATTGGTTTATAATAGTATAGATGTTTCAGCTGTTTATATTTGGACTTCTGTATACACTACAGCATGCTAGCCACCGAAAGTTTAGCTTCTATCTATTACCACACAGTTAATCCCCTTTACCTATTTCACCCTCACCCTCCCCTTCCCCTCTGGTACCCACTACTTTATTCTCTGTATCTACACACACACACATATTCTTCTATGTGTTCACTGAACCAAAACACCATTGATTATAAAGTGTAACCACCAAGGGGGAAAAAACCTACCAATTAAACTATAATACATCAACTATATAAGAGCAACCTGGTATCAAAGGCGTAAACGTGAAAACATGGACATCTCAGAATCAGTGAAGTATGGTACAAACTGCTTAACCTAGCTGATAAGTAGGTCCCTTGAAAATGGAAACCAGTTTTGGTTTCTAGTACCACAGAGGCCAGCTGCCACCTTGTCACCGTGACCTCTCTGGTTAGCTGAGTTTCCATATCTATGTGTAATGTGGTCCAGGTGACAGACGACTGCAGCTGTTCTGAGATGCCTTTGTTATCGCCCTCTCTACTGCCATTACCAAGATAAGTAGCCACCAGTTGCAGACTCCTCACCCCAGCTCACTCGAAACCTATCCAAAAGCGGACTGGCCTCTCCTACCACACTTCTGATCAGTCCAGAGGCAAGAGGCAGCAGGCATTTTTCAATAGTAGCCCTCATCCCTCCTCCCCTCCCCGACCCCACTTCAGTAGAAACTATAAAATGTGTCCTGTGAAAGGATAAAGTTGTATTTCTGAAGGTAACAGAGTTGGGGGGGACTGTGTGGATCACAATAAACTGTGGAAAATTCTGAAAGAGATGGGAATACCAGACCATCTGACCTGCCTCTTGAGAAACCTGTATGCAGGTCAGGAAGCAACAGTTAGAACTGGACATGGAAAAACAGACTGGCTCCAAATAGGAAAAGGAGTACGTCAAGGCTGTATACTGTCACCCTGCTTATTTAACTTATATGCAGAGTACATCATGAGAAACGCTGGGCTGGAAGAAACACAAGCTGGAATCAAGATTGCCGGGAGAAATATCAATAACCTCAGATATGCAGATGACACCACCCTTATGGCAGAAAGTGAAGAAGAACTAAAGAGCCTCTTGATGAAGGTGAAAGAGGAAAGTGAAAAAGTTGGCTTAAAGCTCAACGTTCAGAAAACTAAGATCATGGCATCTGGTCCCATCACTTCATGGGAAATAGATGGGGAAACAGTGGAAACAGTGTCAGGCTTTATTTTTGGGGGCTCCAGAATCACTGCAGATGGTGATTGCAGCCATGAAATTAAAAGACACTTACTCCTTGGAAGCAAGGTTATGGCCAACCTAGATAGCATATTTAAAAGCAGAGACATTACTTTGCCAACAAAAGTCCGTCTAGTCAAGGCGATGGTTTTTCCAGTGGTCATGTATGGATGTGAGAGTTGGACGGTGAAGAAAGCTGAGTGCCGAAGAATTGATGCTTTTGAACTGTGGTGTTGGAGAAGACTCTTGAGAGTCCCTTGGACTGCAAGGAGATCCAACCAGTCCATCCTAAAGGAGATCAATCCTGGGTGTTCATTGGAAGGACTGATGTTGAAGCTGAAACTCCAATACTTTGGCCACCTCATGCGAAGGGTTGACTCATTGGAAAAGACCCTAATGCTGGGTAGGATTGGGGGCGGGAGGAGAAGGGGACGACAGAGGATGAGATGGTTGGATGGCATCACCGACTCGATGGACATGGGTTTGGGTAAACTCCGGGAGTTGGTGATGGACAGAGAGGCCTGGAGTGCTGCAATTCATGGGGTCGCAGAGTCGGACATGACTGAGTGACTGAACTGAACTGAACTGAGGTCCTCATGTTGGGAAACTACTAAAGGCATAATTGCTTGTCCATTTTCTGTATTTGTGGCATTCACTGGGGTGAAAGTTTTAGACCCAGAGGGAGCGATGTAGCCAGTGAAGAGAAGGAAAACCAAGCCAGAGGGGACAAACATTGGACCAGGACATAGTTTTGATTGTAGATAATATATGTCACACTGTAGATATGTAGATAATATATGCACTCATTTCATTAAGTGCAATAAAACTCTTTCTGAAAGGACAATAATGTTGGGAGTCTGCTGCTGGTTCCAGCAACCATAAAGAGAGAACCACGCTATATGGTCCAGAAAGAAAAGATGTGTCTTTAAATAGAGGCCTCAGAAACAGCGAGGAGACTGAACACCCTCTCAAATCCATTTTCATTGCCTCCATCATAAATAATGCAATATTCTAGCTAGGTTTCCTGCCTCCTCTTTCCACAATCTTACAAGTCAGCCTATTCAGATGCCAAATTAAACTTCCTAAACCTCATCAACAAACCACTGCTCCTCTTTGCCTTCTGCTTATTATTGCTCTCCTGCCTCTAAAATTCTAAAGTGAATCTCTACTGAATACAGGTTAAAATTCCAGCTCCTAAACTTGGCAATCGAAACCCTTGGACTTAGTCTGTCCATCTTGCCCGCAACCTCACACCCACCCAACATTCAGGCCAATCCAAACTATTCACAGTTGCTCCAGTTCAGAGGGAAATAAAAAGTTCACACCCCATCACAGATACACCATAACAACTTTTTGTAGTTTTATCAAACACCCAGTATTTTCCCATACTTCAGACTCTGTTGTTCCCTCTGCCAAGAATGCCTTGTTCAGTTCTCCTTGTTAATTCCAACATCCTCAGTCTCATTTCAATTAAAAGACATCCCTTTCTGACTTTTAATCTGAGCTACATGGTCCTCTTGCTATGTTTCAAAAGTATCTTGTACGTAATTCATCATGCCATGTATCATAAGGAGCATGATTGTAAATTCAATTCACTATTTTATACAAGTCTAGGACCCCAATGATGCCAATGTTCCAAGACGTCAAGTAAGCCTTCCATTAATAAAGTGAACATCTCAACTAAAGCAAAGATCTAGGCAGTGAGCTGATTTCTCCCGCCAATCCTGATCACGTCCTTCACGTTCCACGTCATACAATATTCTTCCCCTTTCTTATATAAACCTTTTATTCGGAATGTCTATTATGGACCTACATGGAAGGTAATCATACTGTATTCATTCATTCATCAGATATTAATACTTATTGAATGTCTGCAATGATGATAATAAAATGGACAAAACAGATACTATGTCTTTAAGAAGCTTTTCTAGCAAGAAAGACATTAAACAACTATTGTTATTGTTATCAGTAATTTAAGTTCAAAGGCTGTAAGTGATGTGAAGGAGATGTACAGATACTAACTTTCTGACTCTATCTATCATCTTTAATAGCAGCAGTGATTAAGGCAGGGCAAGGAGGTTGAGAAAGGGTGAGAGAAGGAAAAGAAGCTGAAAAAAAGAGGCACAGGAAAGTCCAAGTTTTAAACTTTTTTACTGTGATTCACAGTAAGTAACACTTCTTATGAGCAAGACTAAAACCACATAATACCTACACATAAACACTCATAAACATATGCATATTTCATTTATATATGATATTCATATATGTTTTAAAGTTTACCAAACAACACTATTACAATGTGCAATGCTTTCTAATATTCTCTATTTTATTCAATTAAAAATAAAATGAAACAACAACAAAATTCTGGCTGCTACCTACTAAATCAATGTCACAACCCACTAAAGTGATTTCATGCCTCACCAAACTGGTTTCATGCCTCACCAGTGACTATTGACATGTAGTTTGAAAATATCGTAGAAGCAGTTTTTTCACTTTCATCTTTTGCCTCATTGCAACAAATACCACTCTCCAGAAAATCCTAAAAGAATTTTGTCTGCTAGAGTAACATAAGGGAAATGAAGAGGCAATAAATCATGGTTCTGATCCCCTGGTAGGTCAGGAAATAAAAGAATCTTAGTCAAACTGCAGATGGAATATTTAAAAAAAACTGATTCCTCATAAAAAAGTTAAAAATAGAACTGCCACATGATCCAGCTAATTTCACTTCTGGATATTTACCCAAAGGAAACAAAAACACTAATTCAAAAATACATACGCATACCCATGTTCACTGCAGCATTACTTACAATAACCCAGATATGGAAGCAACCTAAAAGGCCATCAATGGATAAATAAGATGTGGTGAGACAGGATACACACACACACAATGGAACATTACTCAGCCATTAAAAAATGAAATCTTGCTACCTGTGACAACATGGATGGATTTAGAGCATACTATGCCAAATGGAATGTCAGACAAAGACAAATATCATATGGTCTCACTTATGTGTGCAATCTGAAAAACAAAATAAATGAACAAAATGAACACAGGCTGCCAGACACAGAGAGCAAACAGGGGGCTGCCAGAGAAGAGCGGGGTACGAGGTGGGGCAACATAGGTGAGAGCACTTAAGAGATACAGACCTCCAGCTATAAAATAAATAGACCACAGGAGTATAATATGCAGCATAAGGACTATGGTCAATATGAGTGTAATAACTTTGCATGGGGACAGATGGTTACTAGACTTATCATAGTGATCAGTTCACTACATATGCAAGTATCAAGTGACAATGTAGTATACCTGCAACTAACATAATACTGTAAAATCAACTATGTTGCTCCTTTTTAGTCACTAGGTTGTGTCTGACTCTTTGGCGACCCCATGGACTGTAGCCCACCAGGCTCCCCTATCCATGGGATTTCCCAGACAAGAATATTGGAGTGGATTGTGATTTCCTTCTCCAGGGTATCTTCCCAGCCCAGGGATCAAACCTGCATCTCCTGCATTGGCAGGCAGATTCTTTACCACTGAACCACCAGGGAAGCCCTACATCAACTATACTTCCCTTGAAAAACTTTTTTTTTTTAGTTCCTGGAGTTCTTATTAGAAAACAAAGATGGTGATTGGAGAACTGGGTGCAATGGCTAAACTCTCCTAACAGTTACATTAGCAACACATCCCAGGGCTCCATAAATTCTGCCCCACAGCCCCCTGTTCTCTCAGCTTTAATACCATAGACCATTAGGCCTCTCACTACTGCCTGGGGCTGAGGAAGTCTCTTCACCTAGCACACAGCAGATGAAAAGTGAAAGGAACCCCTCCTTTGTTCCTAAGCTACAACTCTGGGTACATTCCACACTGCCATTCGTGGCAGTTCCATTCAAGAGTACCTCTAGAGCTATTATAACTCGCCAAAATGCTGAATTACATGTTCTTTCAGCAGACAGCCCTACCAACCGACTCATCTACCAGGTGAAAAGGCCAAAGAGGTGTCCTCAGAAGCCTGCACAATGTCTGCCCCATGGCAACTGTCCACTATATATTTGTTGAGTGATGAACGAACAAAGAAAACAATCCCAGAGGAAGAAGAATGGGAACAAACAATACCAAGGTCTTTAGAAGATATAGGAATACATTTAATGACCCAATGGGGAGAATCCGGAAAATCCAGTATTGACCCTAAGGAGCTTCCCTGGAAAGGGGTCACACTAACTTACATGTTGCAGTCCTGATGTTAGTGCAACAAAGGTTCTGTTAATTTTTTTTTAAGTGAAATGAAAAAGTGATTCCCACTATGTTTTCTCTTTTTCATACTTTTGTGGGGTAGGATTGTCATTTAGATTGAAAATAATAAAAGAAGTTGAGGTTTTCATAGGCACTAGTAAATACATGAAAAAAAGCTATAATAAGAATAGTTTTTTTTCTTTTTCCTCCTTTAAGCTGTTCTGATATATAAGTGGAGGGTAAGTAGGACAAGCCTTCCTTTTCTGTCATTTCCCTCCCCTCATGTTTATACAACATATTCCCTAACCTGCAAGCCATCGGCTTCCACTGTACTTTTAACTCAAGAGCTGCATACAAAGCCCAGCCATAGGCAGGTTATCCTGTCACCTAAAGGGGATCCAGACACTCTGTGAACTCAGAACTTATGTGAAAGTACAGAAAAGTCAGCTTTTCATAAAGGAAAAAAACAAATTAGTAAGAGTACAGGAAAGTCAAGAAGCATTTGCTAGGATGTGTGAGGAGAAAATACAAGTAACTGCAAGAGAATCTGCAAAATTTAAGGTTCCAAAGACAAGGGTGGAAAAAAGGTTAGGGAAGCATAGATGGCTTCCTATTGGCTTTGATGAGACTCTTCCAGTGTTCCTGAATTCAGTGTTTCTAGTACAGCAACCATGTAGTCATATAGAAGATGACCGAAAAGGGTCTTTCATGTACAATAAAAAGCTGAACTTGTTTCCAAATAGACATACTGAGGTTTCCTTTTGATGGTCTACTCATTTGCACCCCACCCCACCCACCCAAGAGTGTCTAAGACAATAAATGAGAATCCAACAAATGGATTTCTTTTATAAGTACATACCTGTTTTAGGCCACAATGCATTGACGGCAATTTCACCTTTAAATTCTTCTGCCATTCCAAGTACACACATAGACATACCATATTTAGCAATAGTGTAAGCTGAAAGAAACCACCAAGAATTTAATTAAGAAACAAATTAATTTGTGAGTATAAATAACCAATTTCCTTCTATTACTATTTTTCCTTGATACATTTTTCAGAATTATTTAATATTTATATTAGTACAAAAACTTTTAATGTACTATTTTAAAAGAACAGTTTTCTATGTACACAGTTTTATACATATCAGGGATGAACTACTTTTATATATTTCCATCCTAGTAATTGTTTAAAAGAAAAGAGACAGTAATAAACTTTTATTCCTCTGAATATTATGGGGATAAATTACATTATTGTTTCTTTTTTTATCCTTTTTTCAATGAAAGTGACCATTTAAAGGAAAACTACTTCTAGTAAAACATAAACAAAAGGTTGTAAATTCATTTAACTGAGTCAACTAAAACAGAATTTGTTTTAGTTTTGTTCTATGGGTTCTTACTACAAATGTCCTCCTTTCCAAATTTTATGGAATTATGTTGAAATAATAATTATATTGAAATTAATAATTATGTTGATATAATAATCTCAAAGGAGGCACCTATACATAAATCTTGTTAGTTAACATATGCACGTGTACTCAGTCACTTCAGTCATGTCCGACTCTTTGCAATGCAATGGTCTATAACCTGCCAGGCTCCTCTGTCCATGAGATTCTCCAGGCAAGAATACTGGAGTGGGTTGCCATGCCCTCCTCCAGGGGATCTTCCTGACCCAGGAATCAAATCTATGTCTCCTTTGTCTCCTGTATTCCAGGTGGATTCTTTACCACTGAGCTACTGGGGAAGGCCTGTTATTTAGCATACTCATCTTAAATCATCAGTTAGGTGTGAAAAGTAAAGTATTTCATGGATAGTTTTGGGGTTTTATTACATTTTATTTTATATTAGAGTTTATCAACAATGCTGTGCTAGTTTTAGGTATACAGCAAAGTGATTCAGTTATGCATATACACATATCCACTCCCTTTCAAATTCCTTACCCATTTAGGCTGTCACACAATACTGAGCAGAGTTCCCTGATCCAGACAGCAGATCGCTGTTGGCTATCCATTTTAAACATAGCAATGCATACACGTCAATCACGGTAGTCTTAATCAACTTATTGAAGAATAAGTTACATACAGTAAAACACACCCACTGGTACTTGAGGGAACTTTCCAGGATGGTGGATATCTGTATCTTCATTTGAGTATGGTTATTCAGGTGTATCTATTTGTCAAAACTCTTCAGACTGAACCATTAACAGCTATGTGTTTTATTTAATGTAAATTATACCTCCATTTCGGAGAAGGCAATGGCACCCCACTCCAGTACTCTTGCCTGGAAAATCCCATGGACGGAGGAGCCTGGTAGGCTACAGTCCATGGGGTCGCTAACAGTCGGACACGACTGAGCGACTTCACTTTCACTTTTCCCATTCATGCACTGGAGAAGGAAATGGCAACCCACTCCAGTGTTCTTGCCTGGAGAATCCCAGGGATGGCGGAGCCTGGTGGGCTGCCGTCTATGGGGTCGCACAGAGTCGGACACGACTGAAGTGACTTAGCAGTAGCAGCAGCATACCTCCATTTAAAAAATGACAGATAAAAGATTAAGAATCTACTTACCAAAATGCTACCAATTTCTGCAGAGAAAATTAAATGTTAACACTACGTACAAACTGTGATTACATCATCGATACACTGATTTAATGTAAAACAGATTGACTAAACAAGTCATCCCCTCACCCTACCACCTACCACAGTGCTGTTTGAACCACAGTGGATTCAGGTTCAGAGGTGGGCTGAGATTGAGGATATGAGCAATTTTACTCTTTTTCAAATAAGGAATGCATGCTTTAGATCTGAAACCAAAAGAAAACACAAGTCAAACTGCTAGCTTTCTAACAGCTTCATTACTTTTTTAAATTATACGTTAAACTACTTTTACAGAGCAACTGAACTTGTTCAGTAACTTATAGGGTACTTTTGTTGGTTTTTTTCCATTTATCAAGAACGAAGATAGCAAAAGCAACTAATATTCATCCTTTGAAACTTTATATAATGGCCTGACAATATGATCTGACTGATGAAAACAATCAAGTAAGTAGCACATTAGCCTTAAATTCAACTTAGATTATCCTCAACTACATCATTCCAAGTCAGACAGACCTGGGTTCAAAGTCTCCTTCTGTCCTTCATTGTGTGATCTGGGGCAAATATATATAGTATTCTGAGTCTCAGTTTTCTCATTTGCAAACACTGGTAGTACTTGCTACTATCTAGGACTGACCAAGGGATTAAAATGAGACAATATATATAAGATACTTACAACAGTGCATATATTAAACATGAAATAAACAACTGAAATTATTAGTACTACACATTCTGATTTTTTTCATCTTAGTAGGTATGGTATTCCTACCACAAAGGAACTGTAAGTTAATAACATTAACTCCCAACACATTACCAAACTTAATCTGCGCCAACACGCAATGCAATATTCCTTTGGGGGCAATTTTAGTTGTTTTTTTTAAAAATCCCATTCAAAAAGGTAGGTATTTTACAAAAGACACAGGTCCAGTATTTTTAAATATTTAACTATTAAGCTGTAATACACAGCTTAATAACATATTGTAGCTTACTAACTTCATAGTGTTTAGTTTTAGTTCACATTCAATAACTTCTAGGACTTGAAACTAGTCCATTCTTAAGTCAGTTTCTTTCTTATCAATGTACAAAATTCTTGTTACCATCTGCAATGTCATTTTAAGTTTATAAACCAAATACAATTAATATCACTAAAGAAAAGGGTTTTTGTACATATTGTTTTTCCATTCCAAAGGTACTTCACGTTTATGGGAGTGGGAAAGAAGGACAAACAATATTACAGCTGACAGTCATTAGAACAGTGAAGCTGCACCTCAAAACATCAACAGGAAACAAACAACCTATTACAAGCAATAAGGTCATATTTCACACTCAAAGGAAAGAGTTCATTTCATTTATATTATAAACATGAGCTTCTCCTTTGATCTATTAGACAAAACCTTTCCACCACCACTTTGCTTGCCTAACCCTCAGCATCACTAACCCTAACCAGGTACATTTTCCATGGCAACATGCCCTATCTTACGCATTATATTGAAAACTCTTAGCGCCACACTTAGATACTAGTATCTTGAGCTTAATAAAGCAGCTAAGTTCACTGTGTACTAGGCACTGCAGTTCTTAGCTTTCACATGAATCATGTTACTTTGAGTGTTTTAAGCTCAAAGGCCTACAGGGCATTTGAGTAAATGAATAAAGTGAGCTGGGTATAAGAAAGATCAACTGTTCAAAAATACAGTTGAGCCTTATTACAGAATTTCTATAAGCATTCATTTAACAAGATACAAACACATATAATACTGGAGATGATAAATTAAATGTTAGTTGTTCAGTCGTGTCTCACTCTTTGCGACCCCATGGACTGTAGCCCTCCAGGCTTCTCAGCCCATGGAATTTTCCAGGCAAGAATACTGGAGTAGGTAGCCATTCCCTTTTCCAGGTGATTTTCCCAACCTAGGGATCAAACCCGGGTCTCCTGCATTGCAGGTGGATTCTTTACCATCTGAGCCATGAGAGAAGCCCACTGGAGATGATCTGCTTAATTAAAACTTAGAAATACAAATAAGGATTGACTAGATTTCAAACTGATTGCTAACCTATTCAAATATGTTCACAACTAGTTCTCTGACAAAGCACTGCAACATTCTCTTTCATAGCTATTTTTTTGTTTTAAGTATTTATTTATTTGGCTGCTCCAGGTATTAGCTGCATCATGTGGCATCTAATTCCTGACCAGGGATCAAACCTGGGCCTCCTGCATTAGGAGGGAGGAATCTTAGCTATTGGACCACCAGGAAAGTCTCTCCCACAGCTCTTCAACTTACGTAAGATAGGTGCCTCTGGTGTTGACATTCATCATCAAATCCACTTTCTTCGTAGGTGTTTCTAATGTGTTGGTCAAGCTAATGGCACTGGCATTATTCACCAAAATATCAATTCCTGTTTTCAAATAATCAACTTCTTAGTAATGTCATTTAGACTTTACAACAGAAAGAAATAAAAAATATTTATATAGTTGAATCCTGAGTTCACAAACACTTCTTCTAGATAATATGACTGACCAATTTACCAATGTAGGACTCAGTAGCTATGTCAGAACAGTACGCAAATGATTTTCACTGGCACTATGAAAACAGCCCATCATCAGGGTTCCATAGGAAACTACAAGGAAGCTTAGTCCTCAGTAGTTTGTAGCTTCTGTCCTTATCTGTTCTCTTAATTCCTGGTCTCTTCATTCCTCTTTGTCTCCAAGAACCTCAGGTCAACCTCCTTAAAGTTTTCCCTCCTCTCCAGCATCTTTCCAAGGTCTGCCTTCCTTCCAAGGACACAGGTCTCCCTTCCCCCTTGAAGGCCCTTACTTAAATGAAAGAGCTCCTTTTTGGTCTTGGGAACTGGGAAAATAGAAATGACCCAGAGTTTCAACTCTAGGCAAATCATCAAAGTAGATAAACTTATACACAAAATAAATTAAATCTAGAATCATAATTATTTCTGCATATTCATATTCTACCTAGTCCTTATCCACATGTAACATTTATGGCTACAAGCTTAAATAATGTTAAATGAAAATGGTACAATACAAAAGCATCTCAACACATTTTTTCCCTTCTACATAGCCTTCATAATTCTTTTGCAAACTAAAGCACAGTTGATTTGCAATGTTAATTTCTGATATACAGTCAAGTGACTCAGTTTTACATATATATACATTCTTTTTTATATTCTTTTCCATTACGCTTTATCTCAGGATATTGAATATAGTTCCCTGAACTATACAGTTGGATCTTGTTGCTTATCCATTCTATATGTAATGGTTTGTACCTGCTAATACCAAACTCCCAGTCCTTCCCTCCCCACCCCTCTCCCACTTGGTAACCACAGGTCTGTTCTCTGTGTCTGTGAGTCTGTTTCTGTTTCATTGATAAGTTCATTTGTATCATATTTTATATCCCACATATAAGTAATACTATAGGGTACGTCTCTTTCTGACTTCATTTAGTATGATAATCTCTAGTTGCATCCACATTGCTGCCATAATTCTTTTTAAAGAGCGTTTAATATTCTGTCAAATAGATATATGACAATTTCTACTGCTGGGGTTAGACTGTTGCCATAAACATTTTTTACTATTCTCTTGACTTTGCTTTCCCCATCTCTCACATTGTGTGAATAATGGTTTAAAGGAGGTTATTATGAGTGAGTGAGTGATAGTCGCTCAGTCATGTTCGACTCTTGGCAACCCCATGGACTGTAGCCTGCCAGGCTCCTCTGTCCATGGAATTCTCCAGGCAAGAATACTGGAGTGGGTTGCCATTTCCTTCTCCAGGGGATCTTCCCGACCCAGGAATAGAACACGGGTCTCCTGCACTGCAGGCAGATTCTTTACCATCTGGGCCACCAGGGAAGCCTACTATTTAGACGCATTTCTAAGTTTAAAGACAGGTCAACCTAAAAAGTATTAGCAGATACATGCTTGACTTTATCTTATAATCCATAGACAATACATTAGAATATGTAATGAATCCATACACCTTTTCCAAAGCAATATCCAAGACTGAAGTAGCAATAAAGTTATAAACGACCATCAACAATCAGATGAAATAAGTTAGATGAAGCTTTATCTCTCAAAGAGATGGAGACTGGGCAAGTAGTCAGAAAGGAAATATAATGTACTTTTAACTTTGTATGAAAAATAATGTTCAGTTTCATGTTGCTGAATATAGTTCTGTTTTTGCCAAATAAATCCTCTAGTGGGCCCCAAAGCAAATGAAAGTAGATGAGGACTTAAGCTACACTGATTGTGCAAACAGGATCTGACTTGCCAATGATTAAAAAAAAAAACTGGGTCCAATTAAGAGGTAACAAAATTTTTAGACTCAGACGGGCCAAATTAAAATATTAGGTTTGTGCAAAAGTAATTTAGGCTTTGCAGTGTTGAACTTTGCCATTTGATATTGAAATACATTCTTAAATAAATGTGGTTATGTTATACATCATTTTAATGCACATTTCTTGCTAATGAATTATTACTTGCTGTTTATATGTATTTTAGACTATGGAAATAACATTAGACAAAAAGCAAAACTCAAGAGATTTTCTTATTTGAGTTCAAAATGGGTCATAAAGCAGCAGACACAACTCACAACATCAACAATGCATTTGGCCCAGGAACTACTAATGAACGTTGATTGCAGTGGTGGTTCAAGAGGTTTTGCAAAGGAGATGAGAGCCTTGAAGATGAGGAGAGTAATGGCCAACCATCAGAAGTTGACAATGACCAATTGAGAGGATAATTGAAGCTGGTCCTCTTAAAACTACACGAGAAGTTGCCCAAGGACTCAACATCGACCATTCTGTGATCATTTGGCAGTTGAAGCAAATTATAAATGTGAAAATGAACAAGCTTGATAAGTGGGTGCCTCATGAGCTGACTGCACATCAAAAAAATCATTTAAGTGCTGTCTTCTCTTATTGTATGTAACAACAACAAACCATTTCTCAATTGGATTGTGACGTGACAAAAAGTGGATTTTATACAACAACTGGCCATGACCAGCTCAGTGGCTGAACCGAAAAGAAGCTCCAAAGCATTTCCCAAAGGCAAACCTGCACCAGAAAAAGGGTCATGGTCGCTGTTTGGTGGTCTGCTACGAGCCTGGTCCACTACAGCTTTCTGAATCCCAGCAAAACCATTACATCTGAGAAATACGCTCAGCAAATCGATGAGATGCACAGAAAACTGCAGTGACTGCAGCCAGCACAGGTCAACAGAAAGGGCCCGATTCTTCTTCACAACAGCACCGGACTGCACAGAGCACAACCAACGTTTGAAAGGTTGAATGAACTGGGCTACAAAGTTTTGCCTCATCTGCCACAGTCACTTGTCCTCTGGCCGACTATCACTTCTTCAAGCATCTCGACAACATTTTGCTGGGGAAATGCTTCTACAACCAGCAGAACGAAGAAAATGCTTTCCCAGAGTTGGCTGAATCCCGAAGCATGGATTTTTATACTACAGGAATAAACAAACTTATTTTTTGTTGACAAAATTGTATTGATTGTAATGGTTCCTATTTTGATTAATAAAGATTCAGGGTCTGAAACCATAATTACTTTTGCACCAACCTAATAGATCAGGGATGGGACTTCCCTGGTAGTCCAGTGGTTAAGGCTCCAGGCTCCAGGCTTCCAATGCAAGGGGCACAGGTTCAGTCCCTGGCTGGGGAACTAAGATTCCACATGCCACGTGGTGCAGCCAAAAAAATTTTTTTTAATGAATCAGGACATAATGGTGGGAAATGATACAGAAGAAAGGGCATATACATATGCCTGCTGCAGAAAAAAAAGATGGCAGGAAAGATTATATCTGTGGTTTATGAAACAGCATAATCTACTCAAGGCCTAAAAACTCTGAAGATGAAGGAAGGCAAGGTGATAGGCAGTACATGTGGCAGAGGTCCCCGAGGGGCACAGGGAAAGCATCATCCACTGCTCAGGACTTTGTTAAGGATAATTCCCTGGCAGAGAGAAAAGTCAGGAGAAAGGTAAAGTCTTCTCTAAAAGGCAGACTTCAAAGGCCTACAAAACTCCAAACCACTCCATAACAGCAGCAACCACAGCATGGAACTGAAACCAAACAAACAAAAAATAAAGGCTTGGAAGATCTAGGGGAAAAAATTAGAGAGAGAAGAAAAGAGCAGGCCATGAATCATCTCATAAGTGTGACATCCATCCTGATTAGGAGGTAGCAGCAGTTGAGTTGCTGAACAGAGCTCACCAAAGAATCAAGATTCTGCATCGTTATGCCAGAAAAGCAGAAGTTCATGGGCAAATGGAAAGCAAAATATTTTAAATACATCAATGTGGATCCTAAGGGGGAGGGAAGGAAATGTTAGGGAAGATTCCAAAAGAGAGGTAACTCCACCACCAATTTGCACTTTTAGCAAGAAAACAGAAGTCTTTCAGGCGCCCTTCTCAACAACAGGTAGCAAAATACATTGGCAGATTTTATTCCCCCAAAGATATGAAAAGTATATCTTCTCTCTTTTTTTAAAGTCTTAATTCAACTTCTTACCATACTGCTTGATTCATGTTTTGGTTTTTTGGCCGTGAAGCATATGGAACCGTAGCTCCCTGACCAGGGACTGAACCGGCACTCTCTGCATTGGAAGGCAAAGCCCTAACCACCGGACCACCAGGGAAGTCCAAAGTATATCTTCTTGACTGAAGATTTCTACCGACTCATTTAAGTTCCAGGACATGAATGCCAAATCAATTAATATGGATCAATTGGCTTCTGAAGAAACAAAAAACAAGATTTGCTTTGGTCCCTTTCATTTTCTCTGTCTGTTCCTGGGAAAGTAGATCACATGATAGATAAAGCTGGATCAATCCCACACTGAAGATACTGAAGGAATGATGCCAGGTTCAATGGAAGACAATCTAAGCCACGGTGGCTAAACCAATCGAGACCATCCATGCATCTGAGTGAAACTTCCTTGGCTGGGACAAAACAGAGTTAGGAAATTGGAGAAGAGAGATTTCTGGGCTTTAATTCTTCCAAGAAAGAGATTTCAGTTTGGCTCTTTAAATTCTCTGTGGCAACAACAGGAGAAGAAATAAACTTGTGAGATGCCAGCTACTCTGTAAGAGCCCCAACCTGGAAAGTGGAGGTCTTTGCATTTTGACACTCAGGTGCATATTTTTGGATTATGCTGTCACTAATACACAATGTGTACCTCCTTCTGGTGAACCAGATCAGACAACACAACTAGAATTCAAGATGGGAAGTTAAAAAGGAGGTGAATTCTGGGCTTATATAGTATGGCCTTGAGTATCTATAATTAATGTACATATTGACCCATTTCAGAGGTTTCTTGGGACAACACCAGACAACAATTGAACTGTTCATGTTCTTTAACAGAATTAAAGGACAGAAGCTAAGACTGAGAAAGGGCTCAGATAAAGGTGGTAGCAGTCCTCCCCTAAATTCTGAAGATCTTGGTCTCCAAAAAGGATAGACTCACTCTCAGTTGACAGAACCAATGAATCAATGGAAAGAACTAAAACTGGATGAATATAGAGAAAGGAAAGCTCTATTCTTCTACCCTCACCACCTTACCCCTTAATTCCTCCCTAAAATGAATGGCTAAACTAATTAGGTTAAGTCCTAATTGGCACTAATTGGTCACTTTTCCTAGGAGGTAGAAGTCATTTTAGATAAAGGTCCCACATTTGAATATGGCTTCCTCTCCTTCCTTCATATTTTGGGCCCTATCAGTAAGAAGAAGAAGAAGAAAAAGACACCCAGTAATTTTGCATTCTTTCTCCTCTTCTCTCAGGGGCATTCACATTACTTTGGGAAAGGTTGCCAGCCAGGGGTAAGATTTTGAATTTAAAGGAAGAGATCCCATTTGAGTCAAATCTTTGTGCTCCAGTCCAGAAGAACATAGCACTCTGCATTAGGGGTTATAAGCATGAGACTTGCTAATAAAGCATTACCTTGTTCCCCAATATCCTCTGCATATACATAGTCTCTGCAATATTATAAGGAGAGAATGGTAATGGTTTGGACAGGATTTGGACACAGCTAGATTCCATGCTATAATATCATCAAAGTCTTAGTTTAATTCCTGATACTTGCCTTCTAGGAGATTATGAATTAATTGGAGGAGAAGAAAAAACACTAAGATCTGAAGTTTTACAAGAAGAGGACCAAAGGAATGTTTTGTTTTAGGAATTCAGAGAAAGAAAAATGTACATTTCTGGCATAGTCGGGAAATCGGCTGCATGAAGTAGATGAGATTTAAGCATAAAAATTCCAAAAGACAAAGAAGGGATCATTTCAGGAAGGGTCGGAGGTGGAGGAATGGGCATTGGAGGAGCTTCAGGAGTGGGAAGAGAAAAGGTGAAGAGGCAAAAAAAAAAAATTAAGGTAAGGAAATGGAAGCAAACTCTTTTGGCTGGATTAGGGAGTTTACATAGGCATACAGAAAGAAGATGGAGCCAAAACAAGTCTGTTAACATCAGAATGCGAAATATCTTGAAAGCCAATAGGTAATCTGCACTTTACTCAATGAATATTAAGAAGTCATCAAACGATGGGTTACATGAAGACAAGTGGATGGGATCTGGGGAATAGATGCATATGTTATGGTCAAGGTCTTAACTTTACCTTGGATAGGAGATTGGTTATATTAAAAATAATTTTTAACAATTATTCAATTACTCATCAGATGGTTTTAAGCTGTGCTTCTGTAGGAACAAATACTTATTTCTGGCTATACCCTGAAGACTTAGAGAGTAGAAATATCAAAAGAAAGTTAAAAATCAAAATGATAGTTATACCAATACTTTACCAATATTCAATAATTATCTCAGAATGAAGGCACTACCTCCAAATTTTTCCACTGCCTTCTCCACAGCATGGCTGATTTGCTCTTCATCTCTTACATCAACAATACATGGCAAGGCCTTTCCTCCAGCTGCTTTGACTACAAAGGATAAATAAAGATGCATTCAAATATTAAAACTTCCATCAGTACCAAACCTCTGACATGAGTCAAAAGGAAAAAGTACCCCATTTTCAGAAAATCAATATAAATAACTATGTCTTCCAACTACTAGCAACTCTGTCCTACTGTAGGACAGACCGAATTCATAGCCGTCTACAGACTAGCCAGGTCAACTCTATTTAAAAAACCAACAAACAAGAGGGCAATTTTTTAAAATGCTGTTAAAAAGAAATAAGGGGAGAAGGTAATTTAAAGATGTTTGCTATGGAAAATTTCTAAAAATGTACAAAAATATGAAGAATAGTATAATGAACTATCATGAATCCATCAACTATCTTCAATGACTGACAATGTTCTGCAGTAAATTTATCTACCACTGATTCTGTTTCTTTTTTTGCTGGTATATTTCAGAACAAATCCCAGGCATCATTTCATTCATAATTGCTTCATATGTATTCCCTTAACATAACCACAGTACTGCTAACATAACTAACAAAACTAGCATATCAGCTGAAGCTGAATTTTTAAGCCTTCACTCCTGGCACAGTGCCTTGAATACAAGCACTCAATAACTATTTGTGTTCCCTGGGCTCAGCAACAACCTAGACGGGTAGGATGGGGTGGGAGATGGGAGGGAGGTTCAAGAGGGAGGGCACATATGTATATCTATGGCTGATTCATGATGATGTACGGGAGAAACCAGCACAGTATTGTAAAGCAATTATCCTTCAATTAAAAGCAAATAAATTTTTTTTAAATAACTATTTGTGACCTGAAAGTATTAAAATAATGACTTGCAAATTATGCAGAGAACAGGTAACATGGAGCGTTTTTTCGTTCACACCATTCACCTCTTAAATTCTTTCCTCTGCTTCCACTCCTCTGCTCTTTGCTCCCATCCAAGAACCACTGGCCTCATGAGATATGATTGTTAACAGGAATCACTCCTATTACTTAAAAATGCTAGGGAGAAAAATGATTCCCAAACACCACTCTAAGGTGACAAAATATTTCTTTAACCAGGTAAAACTATTTTTAGGGGAGACTTCAGATAGACATAATTAAACTTTCCAGCAAATTCTCTATGTATTGAAACATACTTTCTTCAGCAGCAGTGTAGATGGTGCCTGGAAGTTTGGGGTGTGCCTGGGCAGTCTTCGCAGCAATGACTATGTTCGCTCCATCCTTCGCCGCTTTCAAAGCAATCGCTTTGCCAATGCCACGGCTTGCACCTGTGATGAAGATAGTACATCCTGCTAACTTCCTACAACAGAACAAATGTGACCTTATTAGAAACTTCAAAGTTTTTATTTATTGATATCAGTACCAAAAACTCATGCACATATTCACAAAACAGGTTTCCTCTTCTATCAAACTTTCTAATACCTGATTACTCCCATTGTATAATGATCTATAAATTATTATAACTGCAGTGGCCAGATTTGCTATGATTTTTGCATACAGAATCTGCTCAAAAGAGTAAATCTTAAAAAGAAATGAGGAATTAATGAACTACATCAACAAATATATTTTTCCCCCCACAGAAAAAGTGTTAAAGTTTATTTTTTGAAAAATTTTTTTAAAAGACTTTACTTTTGAATGGTGGGATTATGAATAAATTTTATCATAGTCTTTATATTCTTCAGGATTTTTGAGTTTTCTGCAATGAATACATGCCACTTAAAAGGAGTTATGTGAAAGTTAATAATTATTTAACAGATGTTCCTCATTGCTTATAATAACTAGAGTGGAAACAATTTAAATGTCCATCAACTGACAAATGGATAAAGTAAAATGTGTTATATATAACTGATCACATGGACCACAGCTTTGTCTAACTCAATGAAACTATGAGCCATGCTGTGTAGGGCCACCCAAGACAGATGGGTCGCAGTGGAGAAGATATTCTGACAAAATGTGGTCCAGTGGAGAAGGGCATGGCAAACCACTTCAGCATTCTTGCTTTGAGAACTCCATGAACAGTATGAAAAGGCAAAAAGATATGACACTGAAAGATGAACTCCCCAGGTCAGTAGGTGCCCAATATGCTACTGGAGAAGAGTAGAGGAATAACTCCAGAGAGAATGAAGAGACAGAGCCGAAGTAAAAATGATGCCCAGCTGTGGATGTGACTCGTGATGGAAGTAAAGTACGATGCTGTAAAGAGCAATATTGCATAGGTACCTGGAATGTTAGGTCCATGAATCAAGGTAAATTGGAAGTGGTCAAATAGGGGATGGCAAGAGTGAACATGGACATTTTAGGAATTAGTGAACTAAAATGGACTGGAATGGGTGAATTTAACTCAGATGACCATTATTATCTACTACTGTTGGGCAGGAATCCCTTAGAAGAAATGGAATAGCCCTCATAGTCAACAAGACTCTGAAATGCAGTACTTGGGTGCAATCTCAAAAATGACAGAATGATCTCTGTTCGTTTGCAAGGCAAACCATTCAATATCACAGTAATCCAAGTCTATGCCCTGACCAGGAATGCTGAAGAAGCTGAAGTTGAACAGTTCCATGAAGACCTACAAGACCTTCTAGAACTAACACCCCAAAAAAAGTCCTTTTCATTATAGGGGACTGAAATGCAAAAGTAGGAAGTCAGATATCTGGAGTAACAGACAATTTGGCCTTGGAGTACAAAATGAAGCAGGGCAAAGGCTAACAGAGTTTTGCCAAGAGAATGCACTGGTCACAGCAAACACTCTCTTCAACAACACAGGAGAAGACTCTACACATGGACATCACCAGATGGCCAACACCGAAATCAGACTGATTATATTCTTTGCAGCCAAAGATGGAGAAGTTCTATACAGTCAGCAAAAACAAGACCGGGAGCTGACTGTGGCTCAGATCATGAACTCCTTATTGCCAAATTCAGACTTAAATTGAAGAAAGTAGGGAAAACCACTAGACCAATCAGGTATGACCTAAATCAAATTCCTTATGACTATACAGTGTAAGTAACAAATAGATTCAAGGGATTAGATCTGATAGACAGAGTACCTGAAGAACTATGGACGGAGATTCATGACATTGTACAGAAGGCAGTGATCAAAACCATCCCCAAGAAAAAGAAATGCAAAAAGGCAAAATGGTTGTCTGAGGAGGCCTTACAAATAGCTGAGAAAAGAAGACAGGCAAAGGAGAAAAGGAAAGATATACCCATGCAAATGCAGAGTTCCAAAGAACAGCAAGGAGAGATAAGAAAGCCTTCCTCTACTAAGAAAGATAAGAGATAAGAGATAAGAAAGCATTCCTGGTCAGGGCATAGACTTGGATTACTGTGATATTGAATGGTTTGCCTTGCAAACGAACAGAGATCATTCTGTCATTTTTGAGATTGCACCCAAGTACTGCATTTCAGAGTCTTGTTGACTATGAGGGCTATTCCATTTCTTCTAAGGGATTCCTGCCCACAGTAGTGATCATTGCAAAGAAATAGAGGAAAACAATAGAATGGGAAAGACTTGCGATCTCTTCAAGAAAATTAGAGATAGCAAGGGAACATTTCATGCAAAGACGGGCACAATCAAAGACAGAAATGGTGTGGACCTAACAGAAGCAGAAGATATTAAGAAGAGGTGGCAACAATACACAGAAGAACTATACAAAAAAGATATTAATGACCCAGATAACCACGATGGTGTGATCACTCACCTAGAGCAAGACATCCTGGAATGTGAAGTCAAGTGGGCCTTAAGAAGCATCACTATAAACAAAGCTAGTGGAGGTGATGGAATTCCAGTTGAGCTATTTCAAATCCTAAAAGATGATGCTGTGAAAGTGCTGCATTCAGTATGCCAGCAAATTTGGAAAACTCAGCAGTAGCCAAAGGACTGTAAAAGGTCAGTTTTCAATCCAATCCCAAAGAAAGGCAATGCCAAAGAATGTTCCAACTACTGCACAACTGCCCTCATCTCAAACGCTAGCAAAGTAATGCTCAAAATTCTCCAAGCCAGGCTTCAACATTATGTGAACTATGAACTTCCAGATGTTCAAGCTGGATTTAGAAAAGGCAGAGGAGCCAGAGATCAAATTGCCAACATCTGCTGGATCATTGAAAAAGCAAAAGAGTTCCAGAAAAACATCTACTTCTGCTTTATTGACTACACCAAAGCCTTCGTCTGTGTGAATCACAACAGACTGTGGAAAATTCTTAAAACAGATGGGAATATCAGACTACCTCACCTTCCTCCTGAGAAATCTGTATGCAGGTCAAGAAGCAATAGTTAGAACTAGACATGGAACAACAGACTAGCTCCAAATCAGGAAAGGAGTACGTCAAGGCTATACACTGTCATTCTGCTTATTTAACTTAATTAATATGCAGAGTACATCATGAGAAATGCTGGGCTGGATGAAGGACAAACTGGAATCAAGACTGCTGGGAGAAATATCAATAACCTCAGATATGCCGATGACACCACCCTTATGGCACAAAGCGAAGAACTAAAGAGCCTCTTGATGAAAATGAGAGAAGAGTAAAAAAGTTGGCTTAAAACTCAACATTCAGAAAACTAAGATCATAGCTTCCAGTCCCATCATTTCATGGAAGATAGATGGGGAAACAATGGAAACAGTGAAAGACTTCATTTTGGGGGGCTCCAAAATCACTGACGGTGACTGCAACCATGAAATTAAAAGATGCTTGCTCCTTGGAAGATAAACTATGACCAACTTAGACAGTATATTAAAAAGCAGAGATATTACTCCGCCAACAAAGGTCCGTCTAGTCAAAGCTATGGTTTTTCCAGAAGTCATGTATGTTTGTAAGAGTTGGACTATAAAGAAAGCTGAGTGCCAAAAAATTGATGCTTTTGAACAGTGGTGCTGGAGAATACTCTTGAGAATCCCTTGGACTGCAAGGAGATCAAACCAGTCAATCCTAAAGGAAATCAGTCCTGAATATTCATTGCAAGGACTGATGCAGAAGCTGAAACTCCAACAGTTTGGTCACCTGATGCAAAGAACTGGCTCACTGGAAAAGACCCTGATGCTGGGAAAGATTGAAGGCAGAAGAAGAGGGTGACAGAGAATGAGATGGTTGGATGTCATCACCGACCCAATGGACGAATTTAAGCAAGTTCTGCGAGTTGGTGATGGACAGGGAAGCCTGGAGTGCTGCAGTCCATGGGGTTGCAAAGAGTCGAACACGACTGAGTGACTGGACTGAACTGAACTGAAAATGTGTTATCTATCAATATATACAAAGGGATATATTCAGCAATAAAAGGGAATGAAGTATTGATATGTGCCACATGGATGAACTTTGAAAACATGCTCAGTGAAAGAAGCCAGTCACAAAGGCCTTCATACTGTATGATTCCATTTATATGAAATGTCCAGAAGAGGCAAACCTAGAGACGCCTAAGGACTAGTGGCTGCCTGGGACTCGGGGTGGGAGAAGGAGGAGTAGGGGTTTCTTTCTTGGATGACGAAATATATTTTAAAGTTGATTAAAGTGGAATGTCAGAGAAGGAAATGGCACCCCACTCCAGTACTCTTGCCTGGAAAATCCCATGGACGGAGGAGCCTGGTAGGCTGCAGGTCATGGGGTTGCTAAGGGTCAGACACGACTGAGTGACTTCACTTTCACTTTTCACTTTCATGCATTGGAGAAGGAAATGGCAACCCACTCCAGTGTTCTTGCCTGGAGAATCCCAGGGACGGGGGAGCCTGGTGGGCTGCCGTCTATGGGGTTGCACAGAGTCGGACACAACTGAAGCGACTTAGCAGCAGCAGCAGCAAAGCGGACTGTGGTGTGTATAACTCTGTGACTATACCATTTAATTGTGTACTTTAAACGGGTAAATTGTGTGGTATGTGAATTATATCTCAATAATGCTGTTAAACAAGCAAACATAGAAAGCTGGCAGAGAACTCTGGGTGTTGTTCAAAAGATTCTCTGATCCAAATGTGAGCAAAGTTCTCTGTGCCCATTCATTTTTCGATAATATATCCAACCACCTTAACTTTTAACTTTCTACTTATTCAGATGTTAGATGAGAAGAAAATCTGTACTAAGTCAGAGCGGGAACCCCACCTTCTTGTTTACTTTCTAAAGCAAGAGGTGGCAACTATTTTTAGTTAAAAAAAAAAAATCACAAAATAGAAAAAATAATATAAATAATGTGTAAAGCTTAAAGATCAAAATAAAATGCATACCAAAAAATAGAATATTATCAATACCCTAGAAGCCACCTATCTACTCCTCTCTATCCTTCTTCTTCCTCCTGACCCACAAAGTAACAACTACTTTAAATATTATTACTAATTTCCTTGCTTTTTTTTTATTATTATTCCTAATACCTACTTATCTATGTCTAAGCCAGGGGCCAAATCTGACCCTCCGTTTGTGTACAGTGTGGGAGCTAACAACAGTTTTCACAGATGAACACATATGTGTATGAACACGTATGATCTATTTTGAACCCCAATTCAGCAAACACTATTTCCCTATTACAAATTGAACTGTATTCACCAAAATACAATTGTACCTCCCTGTCATAGATCGAATTTTATCTACCGAAGTGTTAGGATATTTTGAAGTCCTAACCTCCAGCATCCCCAAATGAGACCTTATTTGGAAACAGGGTTGCTGCAGATGTAATTAGTTATAATGAGGTCATACAGGAGTAGGTTGGATCCTTAATCCAGTATGACTGTGCCTTTATAAGAGGAGGAAAGACCACATAAAGACAGACACACAGGGAGGACACCATGTGATGACAGAGGTGGAGAGTGGAGTAAAGCAGCTACCAACTAAGAACGCCAAGGACTGCCAATGATCACCAGAAGCTAGGGAGAGGCAAGTAAGGTTCTACTCATAATTTCAGAGGGAACACTAACATTGCTAGGGCACGGCTAACACCTGGACTTCAGACTTCAAGTCTTCAGAACTTAAAAAAATAAATTTCCACTTGAAGCCACTCAATTGGTGGTATTTTGTTATGGCAGCCCTAGGAAATAAACACATTCTTTCTTCCCCTCAAAAAAGAATTTCATTCTTGTTGTTGCTGTTTGTTGTTTTAGTTGCTAAGTCATGTCTGACTCTTTTGCGTCCCCATAGACTGTAGCACACCAGACTCCTCAGTCCATAGGGTTTTCCAGGCAAGAATACTGACGTGGGTTGCCATTTTCTACTCCAGGGGATCTTCCCAACCCAGGGATGGAACCTACATCTTCTGCATTGGCAGGCAGATTCTTTACCAGGGAGGAATCAAGAAAGCCACTAGGGAAGTCCAAGAATACTGGAGTGGGTAGCCTATTCCTTCTCCAGGGTATCTTCCTGACCCAGAAATTGAACCGGGGTCTCCTGCATTGCAGGTGGATTCCTTACCAGCTGAGCTATCAGGGAAGCCCTTTATACAGTATATGTCATTCTATAGTTTGCTTCTTTCACAAAACATAGTTTGGAGACTTATCCATACTGGTGTAAACAGTTACACTTACTTTAAATAGCATACAATATTTTGCATATGAGCATACTATAAGGTCCATGGGATTGCAAAGAGTCAGACACGACTGAGTGACTGAACTGAACTGAACTGATACTACAAGGTATTTATTCATTCTACTGTTTATGGACCTTGAGGAGGGTTTCCTGGTTTTTTTTTTCTATTATTAACAATGGTGCTAAAAGAATCTTGTACACTTCTTCCAGTCACATATACAAGAGTTTCTCCAGGGCATATACAGACCGGTGAACTACATTTTCCCCCATATGGACAACCAACAGTTCCAGTCTGAAAAGCCCATCTTTCCCACAGATTTTGAATGCCAGCTTTGTCATAGACTGAGTCTCCAGAAATACACAGATGTATTTCTAGGCTCTCTCTTCTGTTTAATTTGGTTAAATGGATTGCACTGTCTTAATCATAACAGCTTTCTTGGCTATACTTGGATCTTTGCTTTTCCACATATTAGAAATTAGCTTATTTAATTGCACAAGCAAAATCAGTTGGGATTTTGATAGAATTCAATGGACAGAGGAGCCTGGCGGGTTACAGTCCATGGGGTCACAAATAGTTAGACACAACTGAGCGACCAAGCACACAGCACAGCAATGTGAGAAGAACCATCATCTTTAAGACATTGAGTACTCCAGTCCATGAACATGGTATTACTCTCTATTTCACACCTGGAGCCACAGTATGTCCCTCTGTAATCAAAGTAATATTCTGACCATCCAATCACGGTGTTATCAGATTTTCCCATTATGTAATTACTCTAGTTTCCCTTGCAATCAGTGCAAAGTTACTTAAAGACCATTTTTTATTATAGAATTTTCAAATATTTTCAAAAATACAGAAAATACTGTAATAAGTATCCACGTTTATTTAACAATTCAACAACAATCACTATTTTGAAAATAATTTCAGAAAGCAAATCTCAGAAGTCATTTAATTTCACTTACAAACACTTCAGTATGCGCCTCTAACTTTTATATAACAATGTCATTATCACAACTAAGAAAAGTAACAGTAATTCCTCAAAATCAACTAGTACCTATCCTTATGCAAAGTTTCACAACTATCTCAAAAATATCTTTTTACAGGTGGTTTGATCAAATCAGGATCCTGTAAGGACTTCACATTGCATTAATTTGTTACAGACACACCTTGAGAGATTGCAGGTTCAATTCCAGACCACCATAATAAAGTAAATATTGAAATAAAGTGAGTCACACAAACTTTTTGGTTTTCCAGTATATAAAACAGTTACATTTACACTGTGGTCTTATAAGTATGCCATAGTACTATGTCTAAAAAAATGTACATATTTTAATTTAAAACTATTTTATTGCTAAAAAATGCTAACCACCTCTGACAAAGCAGGGTTCCCACAAACTTTCAGTTTGTAAAACACAAAATATCTGCAAAGGGCAATAAAGGTACAGCACAAATAAAATGAGGTATGCCTGTACATCTTATAAGTCTCTTATAATCTATAACAGATTTTGGATTTTCTTTATGCCATTTATTTGCTGAAGAATATAGATCTGTAGGACAACCCATATTCTGGATTTTGAACTTCTCATTTTTATAGCCATTGTACAGTACTTGCTGACTTTTACTTGTGTGTGTAAGTGCATGCTAAGTTGCTTCAGTCATGTCCTATTCTTTGCAAACCCATGGACTATAGCCCACCAGGCTCCTCTGTCCATGTGATTCTCCAGGCAAGAACACCTGGAGTGGGTTGCCTACCCTCCTCCAGGGGGTCTTCCTGACTCAGGATGGAGTCTCTTACTTCTGCACTGGCAGGCGAGTTCTTTACCACTAGTGCCACCTGGGAAGCCCTTTTGCTTGTGTACATTGACTTTTGTATCCTGAAAATGTATCAGACCCTTATTAAATCTAGTAATTTAGTTATATATTATTTTTGTTTTCCAGTTAGATAATCATATCATCTGCAGATAATGACAGCATTATTTCTTTCATTTCAAGCCAAATATTTTTTTCTTTCTTTCTCCTGCCTTATTTACTAAAGAAAGAAAAAAAAATGTTTCCAGATGGAAGGTCTGAGGTGCAGGAAGGAATAACAGCCAAAGATATTAGTAAATTAAGTACAGAAATCTAAAAAAAGTTTTTATATTGCTAACTAATAATAATATAAATGATATAATAAATAATAACATTTAGAGGTTAAAACAGAATTAAAATATATTGGTACAATAACAAAAGTTAAAAATGGAATGACTGAAGTTCAACTTTTCTACGTCCTTGTATTGTTTGGGGGAATGATAAAATTTTACTTACTTCAGACACTGGTAAGTTACATACACCTTTAAACTATGTTAAACATAATAAATACAAATTCCAGGTCTTAACAGTTTTTGTGACAAGAATGGGATTCTAACAAAGACATGGCTTTCTAACAGAAAAAGGACAAGAACTCCGTAAGAAAGGTAAAGTGAAAGTTGCTCAGTTGTGTCCAACTCTTTGCTACCCCGAGGACTATACAGTCCATGGAATTCTCCAGGCCAGAATACTGGAGTGGGTAGCCTTTCCCTTCCCTTCTCCAAGGGGTCTTCCCAACCCAGAGATTGAATCCAGGTCTTCCACACTGCGGGCAGATTCTTTACCAGCTGAGCCACAATGGAAGCCCAAGAATACTGCAGTGGGTAGCCTATGCTTTCTCCAGTAGGTCTTCCTGACCCAGGGATCAAACCAGGGTCTCCTCCATTGTAGGGGGATTCTTTACCAACTGAGCTATCAAGGAAAGAAAGGTTAGAGAAGAGAAAAAGACCCCAGGAACACACTCTCACTCATGGCAGAGGCGAGGGTAAGGATCATTGGCTCTTCTGCTAAAGAATCAGACCAACAAGAGGTGGTATATTAATATTTATTAATTTTTATTAATATTTATTAACACTATAAGATGCAACAGTATTCAAATTACTACACTAATAGGACTATCAATAAAAAATCTACCAAGTAAAGTTCAAGATTTCTTTGTACTCTCTTGTCTTTAGAGCAGATGTCTCTAAAGGTATACAAATTACTATGTTAAAATTATTTGAATTATTTTTCTATGTATATTTATGTGAAAAGCTTGACATACAGTTAAGGTCCTCTGTTTATGATGGCAGTCCACTTTAGTTTGTCACTTTCCCCTCATCTTTGATGAGGGATGCTATAAAACCTATACTTGATTTAAAAGTCAAATCTGGAAATTCCCTGGTGGTCCAGTGCTTAGGACTTCTGCCCTTTCACTGCCAAGGGCCTGGGTTCGATCCCTGGTCGGGGGAACTAAGATCCCACAAGCTGCACTGTGTAGCCAATAAAAAAGTCAAAACTTTATAAATGTGTATATTTAAAGAAGTTCAATCCTTTGCCTATAGATTCCTTAATTTGCACTTACCCTTATTATATATTTTTCTTAAATATGCAGACACACACATATATATAAAACATATCCTTTGTGTGTATATAATTTTCCCTTCCTTTATATACAAAAGGTAGTATACATAGTGTTAAAGTAATTTTTAAATGTAAGTATTTAAATGAAAATTTCCCAATTATTGCTTTAAAAAGCCATATCCATAGCAGATGCAAACTATTACATATAGGAAGGATAAACAATAAGGTCCTACTGTGTAGCACAGGGAATTGTATTCAATATCCTGTGGTAAACCATAATGGAAAAGACTACGAAAAAGAATGTTCATATCCTTTTCCATTATGGTTGATAAGAAGTCCGGGGGTCCCCGAGGAGAGAGGGGTCTGGGGTTCTCAAGGAAGAGGAAAGGACAAACTTTTTTTTTTCTCTGCATTTCTTAGTCTTAATCACATAAAATGTTTTTTTTTTCTTTAAGCCCGGAACTGATGATAACACAACAAATAACTCAGTTTCAACTTTGTACTAGGGATTATATAACAACAATGTATCCTGCTTGAGGACAGTTTCTCCTTCCTGAAAACCTTCTGATTAATCCTGATATTTTAGAATGTATATTATGGGAGTGGGTCTGATAGGATCTTTCTATTGTTAAGTTCTAATCCTGTTATCCTCAAATGTAAATTGTGGGAGTGTATCTGGTAAAAAATTTTACAATCTTGAGACATTCTTTTAATTTACTGTAATAACTAATTTAAAAAGTATATAACTCCCTTGCTAACACTAGCAAAGGGAGGCATTCTCCATCCCCCTTCTGATGTCTGTGTCAGAAGCTTTCTCGTCCCTTTTTATACTTTAATAAAACTCTGCTACACAAAAGCTCTTGAGTGATCAAGCCTGGTCCCTGGTCCCGAAGCTAAATTATCTTCTTTGGAGATCACGAATCCGACATCGTTCACCATCAGCTATCAGTTTATATATATATATATATACACACACATATATACGTTTGTGGGTTTCCCTGGTGGCTCAGATGGTAAAGAATCTGTCTGCAATACAGGATACTTGGGTTCGATCCTTGGGTCAGTCAGGAAGATCCCCTGGAGAAGGGAATGGCTCTACTCCTTTGCCTTTGGTCCACTTGGATTGACTCCCAGTAGGATAAAGGGCATTTTCACACTCAAGGTCTCAGGCACTGGCAGAAACAAGGGCAAAGTCCGCTTTCCTCTTAACCTGAAAACAACTGAGTCTATACCTCCATTTCTAAAGCATCAGAACCAGAGTATAGAAGGTGAGAAAGCAAAAAGATTCCAAATTCCTTTTTACTACTGGTAGATGACTAAAACTTGCTAATGCCGAGTTAGCACTACAATTCACCAAAATTCCCTAGTACCTCAAAATTATGGTAAATGTGATGAACCTTTAACTATTTAAAGAAAAAAAGCAATCACTTCAAAAAAATACCATACAAGTTAAAGTTCATTTAGAAAAATAAACATCGGAAAGTAACAAAGAAAATTCTGAAAAAAAAAATCCAGATGAGGCAGGAACTAGCCTTCCAAGATACTAAAACACTTCATAAAATTATAGTAATTAACATAATTTAGCACTGGTACATGAAAAGATAGACCAAAGTAATAGAATAAAAATGATCCCTATACATACAAGAATTCAGAGGTGGAATTTCTAACAGAAAGAAAAAATAACTAGTCAGTCAATGGTGCTGGAACAACTGTACAGCCAGCCAGCCATCTGAACCAAAATGAAGTGGGTTTCCTAACTCACTTCCTATGCTGAAATCTGAGTCAGGGGGGAAAAAAAGCCCACAAAAATTTCAGAAGAATACTTACAAATTAAAAAAAAAAAAAATCTTTGTTTAAGATGGCCTTTTATAGCTTTGTCACAAAAACACAAAAGTCTTAAAAGATAACTTGATTATCATTGATAACTCTGATTCAATAAAACCACGTCTGCATGATAACAAATAGGATAATCAAACTCAAGATGCAATGAAAAAACACTGAGAAAAAATTTCTAACATGTATGATATAGAACAAATTACTTTTCAGTAGAGAGATCTCAGAGATCAATCAAAAGCCTAATTGTGTAAGCCAGGCAAAGGAAAAGATACACAGATGGTTTTAAACCAGGATTTCTCAATCTCTACACTATTGATATTTTGGACAGGATAATTCTTTACTGTAGGGGGCTCTCCTGTGCCTTATAAAATGTGTGCCAGCACCCCCAGACCTGCTGTTCGATGCCAGTAGGACCCCACTCAATTGTGACAATAAAATGTGTTCCCAGATATTGCCAAATGTCCTATAGGAATCAAAATTGCTCCTTAACAAGAACTGCTGCTTTAAACATATAAAAAGATCTGCTTCCTCACTCTTTGATGCAGATTTTAACTATAATGAGGTGTCATTTTTTTTTCTCTAGTTAGATTTTTATTATCAAAACTAGTATTTTTATTATCAGACATTTTGCTGTTTACCAGTGTGTTGGGTTAGGAAATTGCATTACTTCTTTTCAGTGTGCAACCTCTTTGGAGGGCTTTTGGTATTAGCTATCAAACTTGAAATGCTTACACTCTTCGCTCCAGCAGCTTCATTGCCAAGAATTTATCATGTAGATACACTTAAATATGTGCAAAACAGATGAATACAAGGATAATCATGGCAGCAAAGATGGAATAACAATAAACTGATCTGGTATCCAATGATGGGGGTAGGTTAAATAAATAGAACATTAAAAGGGAGAAAGATCTAAATGTACTGAAAATACGTCCCAAGACATATTAAATGACAGGCAAAAATAGCAAGACCCAAAACAGGGCTTTGCTACTATTTTGTAAAGTGGGGAGTGTGTTTGTACGTGTTTAGGATTGTGTACCCAAATATGTTTATAAATACACAGAGTATCTTTGGAAACCCACCAGAGAGTAAGTAGGGGACTGAAAGCTAAGAATAAGGAAACTCACCCTTTTGAGCTGTTTAAGTCTTTTGGCCACGTGCCTATATGTTTCAAAGAAACTTCAGAACGAACACATCACTCAGCTCAAAACATCCATACCGTACATAAACGGAAAACAGAATGGGATGGGGGGATGGTACAGTTTGCTTCTCAAGTCAAAAAAGTTCTGGAAACGGGTTGCACAACATACTTAACACTACTTAACTGTACATTTAAAAATGGTGACGATGGCAAACTTTATGTGTATTTTAGCACAACTCAGTATCATCTCAAAGTAAAAAAAAAGCCTCCCCCAAAGACTCTCATCCTTTAAGGTTAGCTTCAGTTCAGTTCAGTTCAGTCGCTCAGTCGTGTCCGACTCTTTGCGACCCCATGAGTTGCAGCATGCCAGGCCTCCCTGTCCAACACCAACACCTGGAGCCCATGCAAACTCATGTCCATTCAGTCGGTGATGCCATCCAACCATCTCATCCTCTGTCGTCCCCTTCTCTTTCTGCCCTCAATCTTACCCAGCATCGGGGTCTTTTCAAATGAGTCAGCTCTTCGCATCAGGTGGCCAAAGTATTGCAGTTTCAGCTTCAACATCAGACCTTCCAATGAACACCCATTTCCTTTCTTTGGGAAGGTTAGCTTAGTTTGTTACTAACTTGAAATCCCTTTTTAAACACCCCTTATTTTCTCCTTCCAGAATTGAGAGTTCTGAACAAGTGGGGAACTCATTAAGTGCACAAGAGTTCTGGTGACCTTTCACCCAGAACTCGCTGCCTCCAGTAAGACACGCTGCTGCTGCTGCTAAGTCGCTTCAGTCGTGTCCGACTCTGTGCGACCCCATAGACGGCAGCCCACCAGGCTCCCCCGTCCCTGGGATTCTCCAGGCAAGAACACTGGAGTGGGTTGCCATTTCCTTCTCCAGTGCATGAAAGGGAAAAGTGAAAGTGAAGTCGCTCAGTCATATCCGACTCTTCGAGACCGCATGGACCACAGCCTACCAGGCTCCTCCGTCCATGGGATTTTCCAGGCAAGAGTACTGGAGTGGGGTGCCATTGCCTTCTCCGAGGAAGACACGCAGCTGTATCTCTAAACCCAAAGTTGGGACCCGCCCAAGAGGCGGCGGGATAACTCACTCCGGATTCTTTATCTGAGATTTTAACAGGACTGCCACCCTGAAGTCCACACCTCTGCGCTACTTTTCACAAGTTACCGCAGGTTAGAGGAACACTCGAAGAAGGCAATGGCATCCCACTCCAGTACTCTTGCCTGGAGCATCCCAGGGACGGCGGAGCCTGGTGGGCTTCCGTCTGTGGGGTCGCACAGAGTCGGACACGACTGAAGCGACTTAGCAGCAGCAGCAGCAGCAGCAGCAGCAGAGGAACACAGCATCCAGCGCGAACCAGCGTTCCAGATCACTCCGAGCAGTATCATGAATCCTCCCACCGCCGGGTCAGGGCCACCCAAGCTACCCACACCGTCTGGCCCGGTTTCCTCCCCCATGGCGCCAAATTACCCTTACCCAGTGTTGGGCAACATGACTGCCGCAGTTCGAAGTCAGCGGCGACAACGGCCTCAGCGAGCGATCGCGGAGAGGCTGACTTTTCCCCAGAATTTAGCCCCGCCCCTGGGGCCCCGCCCCCCGAGCTCCGCCCCCCGAGCTCTGCGGACGGCGTTGGGCGCCAAGAAGCGGGAGGTGGCTGAGTGCGCCTGCGCACGCAGTGGGCCTCGGCGGCGCGCGGCGCAGGTTTGCTTCTCTCCGCAGCCTGCCCTCTGGAAACCGGCGCTACGCGCAAGCGCTATGAGAAACGACTCCGCCCCGCCCCTCCTGCGGGGTCTCTACGGTGACAATTGGTCTCCAGCCTGCGCGTCTAGAGGTACTGGGCGCGTCAGCCGGCTAGTACGCCTTTTCCCGGCCTGGGAACGTTTCCCTGCCGCCACGCAGAGTTCCTTTGCCAGGAGGGTGGCCGTTTGAGATATCCACTAGGGACCTTGAGGGCTGAGATGCGGCTTCTCAGCGGACTTTGGCTCTTGGTCCCCTCGCCGTCCACGCTGGCACCAGGACGTCTGTCTGCCTGGCTGCCCGCGCGCCCTCGGAGGCCCGTCTTAGGAGCGCTTTTCCTGGGCAGATAAACACTCTTCTCCTAAAAGCCGGCCAGCGGCGCATTTCGACTCTCCCACTGAATCTGGACTGAAGGCAGCCGGACTGCAGCTAGACAGCCCTGTGGTGAGGAGTAGCTTCTGAATCAGAGCTCTGCAGTAGTCAGTCTTGCCGAAGAACTCAGAGTTAACTCTGATTTTTCTACTCTTTGTCAATATCTCGGCGAGGAAATACCCAGACTCAGTGCTGGAATAAGGTGAATTCTGGAACTTAGTATTGCTTTTGGTAGTATACCCTGGACATAACTCAGCTACCCTAATGAACTAGAGACTGCCATATTTTTAGGGAGGCGCCTAAGAAATTCTATTTTGAAGAGGTTCAGTTCAGTTCAGCCGCTCAGTCGTGTCCGACTCTTTGTGGCCCATGGACTGCAGCACTCCAGGCTTCCCTGTCCATCACCAACTCCCGGAGCTTACTCAAACTCTTGTCCATCGAGTCGATGATGCCATCCAACCATCTCATCCTCTGTCGTCCCCTTCTCCTCCCGCTTTCAGTCTTTCCCAGCATCAGGGTCTTTTCCAAGGAGTCAGTTCTTCGCATCAGGTGGCCACAGTCTTGCAGCTTCAGCTTCAGCATCAGTCCTTCCAGTGAACATTCAGGACCGATTTCCTTTAGGATTGACTAGTTTGATCGCCTTGTAGTCCAAGGGTAGAACAGGGTAGAACAAGGGTGAAGAGGTAGAACAGGATAATGAGGTTGTTATGTGAGGACTAGCTGAAGAAACTAACCTGGAAATAGGATATGTACTCTCCCTTTTATCAGAAGCCGTAAATATCTCTATTTACTCATTTATATCGCTTGCCAGTGTCATAGGCATTTGAATTTTCCATCTATGATATGGTCCTTAGAGACTCCAGAGAATTTACTTATTCAAGAAGTATTAGCAACTATGGGTGCTACTCAATGGACAAAAAAAGGCAAGGTCTCTCCCTATGTAAGAGGAATGAGGAGTAACCAATGTGTGCTTTAAAGTATCCAGAATCTATAAAGAGCTCTTACAACTCCAGCAATGAAAAGTTGAGCAACCTCCAATTTAAACATGAGCAAAGGACCTCAATAGACATTTCTCCAAAGAAAACATGTGAACAACCAGCAAGCACATGAAAGGAAACCCAACAGCATTAGTTGTTAGGGAAACACAAATCAAAACCACAGTGAGATTCCACTATACACCCACTAGGATATCTGTAATAGAAAAGATGGAGCAACTTTCCTGGCAGTCCTGTGGTTAAGATTCCTCACTTCCACTGCAGGAGGCATGGGTTCCATCCCTGGTGAGGGAACTAAGATCCTGCATGCCACCTGGTGCAGCTGAAAAGAAAAAAAAAGATGGAAAATATTGTGTTAGCCAGGATGTAAAGTAGTTGAAACCCTCAACCACTGCTGGTGGGAATGTAAAATAGCACAGCCACTTTGGAAAATGGTTTTGCAGTTTTAGCTTTTTTAACTTTTTTCCTCCAAAAATTAAAACATAGTTACCAGCTCCTGGATGTCTACATACAGATTGGGTATATACCCAAGAGAAAGAAAACGTGTTGAGAATAACCACTAGATGGCACTGGTATTTTAAAATTCTCAATTATATAATACTGCAAAATGTTAATTTGTTAACAATGTTGTGGTATATGTTATTACCTGATTTGGATTAAGGCAAAAATAACATAAATTTCTTTATAGGATTGTTATAAAGGGGAAACAAGAGGACACATAAATTTTAAGTTCCTTAAAATAATGCTTTGTATCAGTAAAACAGGTGTGACGATCTACTATTACTATTTTATCAATTATCACAGAATAGGCAAATGTATCTTCACTTGTTTGACTTCTAAAGTCTATCAAGTTTAATTCTTCAGTGTTAGTGGTTTTCAAATACATAAGAGATTGAAAATGAACTTGAATTGAAATATCAAAGGATATGATGTTAAAAGGGGCATTCCAGGTGGCACATTGATAAACAATCTGCCTGCCAATGCAGGAGATTCAAGAGACTCAGGTTGGATCCCTGGTTGGGGAAGATCCCCTGGAGTAGGAAACGGCAACGCACTCCCATATTCTTGCCTGGAAAATGCTATGGACAGAGAAGCCTAGTGGGCTACAGTCCATTGGGTCCCAAAGAATCAGACATGACTGAGCACACACACATGATGTTAAAAACAGGTTTAGAAAGGAGGCAAGAGTATACAATGGAGAAAAGACAATCTCTTTAACAAGTGGTGCTGGGAAAACTAGTCAACCACTTGTAAAAGAATGAAACTAGAACACTTCCTAACACCATACACAAAAATAAACTCAAAATGGATTAAAGATCTAAATGTAAGACTAGAAACTATAAAACTCCTAGAGGAAAACATAGGCAAAACACTCTCCGACATAAATCACAGCAGGATCCTCCATGACCCACCCCCCAGAATATTGGAAATAAAAGCAAGAATAAACAAATGGGACCTAATTAAAATTAAAAGCTTTTGCACAACAAAGGAAACTAGGAGCAAGGTGAAAAGACAGCCTTAAGAATGGGAGAAAATAATAGCAAACGAAGCAACAGACAAACAGTTAATCTCAAAAATATACAAGCAACTCTGCAGCTCAATGCCAGAAAAATAAACGACCCAATCAAAAAATGGGCCAAAGAACTAAACAGACATTTCTCCAAAGAAGACATACAGATGGCTAACAAACACATGAAAAGATGCTCAACATCACTCATTATTAGAGAAATGCAAATCAAAACCACAATGAGGTACCATTACACACCAGTCAGAATGGCTGCTATCCAAAAGTCTACAAGCAATAAATGCTGGAGAGGGTGTGGAGAAAAGGGAACCCTCTTACACTGTTGGTGGGAATGCAAACTAGTACAGCCACTATGGAGAACAGTGTGGAGATTCCTTAAAAAACTGGGAATAGAACTGCCATATGACCCAGCAATCCCACTGCTAGGCATATACACCGAGGAAACCAGAATTGAAAGAGACGCGTGTACCCCAGTGTTCATCGCAGCACTGTTTACAATAGCCAGGACATGGAAGCAACCTAGATGTCCATCGGCAGACGAATGGATAAGGAAGCAGTGGTACATATACACAATGGAATATTACTCAGCCATTAAAAAAATACATTTGAATCGGTTCCATTGAGATGGATGAAACTGGAGCCCATTATACAGAGTGAAGTGAGCCAGAAAGAAAAGCACCAATACAGTATACTAATGCACGTATATGGAATTTGAAAGATGGTAATGGTAACCCTATATGTGAGACAGAATAAGAGACACAGATGCATAGAACAGTCCTGTGGACTCTGAGGGAGAAGGTGAGGGTGGGACGTTCTGGGACAGTGACATTGAAACATGTATATTGTCATATGTGAAGCGGAACACCATTCCATGTTCTATGCATGGGACGGATGCTCAGAGATGGAGCGTTGGGATGACCCAGAGGGATGGGAAGGGGAGGGAGGTGGGAGGAGGGTTCGGGAGGGGGAGCACATGTGAACCCATGGCTGATTCATGTCAATGTACGGCAAAAACTACTACAATATTGTAAAGTAATTAGCCCCCAACTGAAATAAATAAATAAATAAATAAATAAATAACAGGTTTAGTTTTAAATTATCAAATAAAGGCTCTTCTAACACTGACCTTGTTTAAGAATATATTTTCTTTTTTTTAGAATATATTTTCTTAAAGTGTATAATTCACTCAAGTTTGCTGACCACAACCCACATAAAATAAATTTTTCATCCAGACCTAGTAAAGTTTTCTATTCTATTTAAATCCATTATTTACTACCCTGTTTTTTTTTTTTTAAGTTGACTGTAACCTACAACATTATTTCAATGGCTCATTCATGGATCATAACCTACCATCTGGAAAACACTGCTTAATGTGTTATAATTTGCCATTGTAATTTTTCAACTTGGCTTTTAAGATATTCTAGGTTTCTTCAGTCAAATGTAAAATTATTAATTGATGGTTAGCAGCCAACAATACCATGTGACTAAGAGCAGGTGCTTTCAAGGGCGTTTGAAGAGTCAGGGATCACTTGAAACTTTCATTCCTTTCATCCACAAGATGGCACACCCTACTTTAGAAGGTGAAATGGAGAAATCCTTGGGAGTTTTGAGGATATAACAGTTGTTTCTGACAATGTACGAATCTTCCCAGTAGGACCCCTCGCTGTACATTTTGTTGCTCCGCTGTACCTTTTGTTGCTCAATGAATTATTGCCATTCATTTAATTGGTAACAATTGGATATTAACCTCTTTGCTAATGTCTATATTTTTCTCATAATACATTATTCCAACAATCTAACAAAAGTGAAACTTTCTCTGTAATATCACTCTTGAGAGATAATCATTGTTAACAGTTTGGCATGTATCCTTTGAAATTTTAATATAGATTTTGATTGCATTTAAAGCAAAAAGGTGGATCACAACAAACTGGAAAATTCTTAAAGAGATGGGAATACCAGAACACCTGACCTGCCTCCAGAGAAACCTGTATGCAAGTCAAATACCAAGAGTTAGAACCAGACATAGAACAATGGACTGGTTCAAAATTGGGAAAGGAGTACATCAAGGCTGTATATTGTCACCCTGCTTATTTAACTGATATGCAGAGTACATCATGTGATATACTGGGCCGGATGAAGCACAAGCTGGAAGCAAGACTGCTGGGAGAAATATCAATAACCTCAGATATGCAGATACTGCTGCCGCTGCTGCTAAGTTGCTTCAGTCATGTCCGACTCTGTGCGACCCCATAGACGGCAGCCCACCAGGCTCCCCCGTCCCTGGGATTCTCCAGGCAAGAACACTGGGGTAGGTTGCCATTTCCTTCTCCAATGCATGAAAGTGAAAAGTAAAAGGGAAGTTGCTCAGTCGTGTCCGACTCCTAGCAACCCCATGGACTGCAGCCTACCAGGATCCTCCACCCATGGGATTTTCCAGGCAAGAGTACTGGAGTGGGTTGCCATTGCCTTCTCCGATATGCAGATGACACCACCCTTACAGCAGAAAGAGAAGAGGAACTAAAGAGACTCTTGATGTGTAGGTGAAAGAGGAGAGCGAAAACACTGGCTTAAAACTCAACATTCAAAAAACTAAGATCATGGCATCTGGTCCCATCACTTCATGGAGGATAGATGGGGAAACAATGGAAACAGTGACAGACTTTTTTTTCTTGGGCTCCAAAATTACTGCAGATGGTGACTGCAGCCATGAAATTAAAAGATGTCTGCTCTTGAAAGCTATGACAAACCTAGACACTGTATTAAAAAGCAGAGATATCACTTGGCCAACAAAGGTCCAAATAGTCAAAGCTATGGTTTTTCCAGTAGTCATGTACAGATGTGAGAGTTGGACCATAAAGAAGGCTGAGCACCGAAGAACTGATGTTTTCAAACTGTGGTGCTGGAGAGGACACTTGAGAGTCCCTTGGACTACAAGGAGATCAAACCAGTCAATCCTAAAGGAAATCAACCTTGAATACTCACTGGAAGGTCTGATGCTGAAGCTGAAGCTCCAGTACTTTGGCCACCTGATGCAAAGAGCTGCTTCATTGGAAAAGACCCTGATGCTTGGAAATGGAGGGCAGGAGGAGAAGGGAGTGACAGAGGATGAGATGGTTGGGTGGCATCACTGACTCGATGGACATGAGTTTGAGTAAGCTCCGGGAGTTGGTGATGGACAGGGTAGCCTGGTGTGCTACAGTCCATGGGGTGGCAAAGAGTCAGACACGATTGAGTGACTGAACAACAAAAACCAAAAAGGAGATTGTTAGTGTTAGTCACTTAGTCATGTCCAACTCATTTTGGCCCCACGGACTGTAGGCCTCCAGGCTCCTCTGTCCATGGAATTCTCCAGGCAAGAATACTGGAGTGGGTAGCCATTCCCTTCTCCAGGGGATTTTCCCAACCCAGGGGTTGAACTTAAGTCTCCAGCATTGCAGGTGAATTCTTTACCATCTGAGCCACCAGGGAAGCCCAAAGGGAGATTATATATACTCTATTGTTTTGGAACCTGTTTTTGTTTTACTTAGTGTATTACAAACATCTTTTCAAATTTACACCTAAAAGTTCACCTTAAATTAAAAAAATTAGATGTGTTATCCACCCGGGTCCTTGGACTCTTTAATCAATAGAAATTTATAAGAAGCTGGAGGAGAAATTCAGGCAAGGCTTTACTGGGACTTGTACTGCAGCACTAGGGAATGAAAACAAGTTAGAGGTGCCCTTGCTTGCTGTCCTTAAATGGAGTGAGGGTAGGGGCAGCTCCATGGGTCTGGCAGAAGGGGTGGCTTAGGTTGTCGGCCACCCTTGTGGTGGTGCTGTGTTCAGAGATCACGCTCAGTACCCTGCTTTTGCTCCAGGCACCTCAGAAGTGGCAGTTGGTTTGTGGCTTTTCTGTATCATTGTTCATCATCACCCTGACTGCCATGCATTCAGCTGTTTTTAGTCCCGTCTAGTTTCTTTGTATTCTGTTGCTCCACCAGCTCCTTTTGTCCAGGTGCAGGCACTCCAGTAAAGGGTCCCTGATCCCAGGTCCCAGACTATCTTAGGTTCATGGTTTTCTTTTATATGAATGTACTCCAAATTAATTTTACCACTTGTGATGGTATTTCAATATTGTTTTTATTTTTTATAAACAGTATTGCAATAAAAGCCATTGTGTGTACATCATTGTTCACTAGTCAATGTCTTGTTTAGCAGTGGATATGTTTTCTAGTTCTGGCAAATGTGAGGTCTGCTGGACAAGGTTTTCTGACTTTAAGAAACAGACCACCGAATATATAGCCTTTCTTTTTCTAATTTTATTTCTGGACACAATGCTTGGAACAGCTGCATTGGTCTTGCAACCACGAGAGGAACTAGCCTTCCCCTTTCCATAGCTCCTTCAAAGGTGAACTTTCTCCTACAATATACAGGGAAGGGAGTTAGGGGGCAGTTGTCTAAGAACCCTCCTAGGTCTTCACCTAGCTTTCTGATACTCCCCCTGCTCAAAGGCACAGTGTGGGTTTTCCTCACTTTGCAGCTAGCCAGCTCTTACAATTCTTGGAGACGGTTCCCTCAGTAGACAACTGCTTCCTTGCCTGAGTACAAGTAGTGGAGTGGGTGTGTGGATCAGGCCATAGTCCATTTTTCGCTCTGTCAGTTTGTTTACTACACAATTCCCACACAGCTCTTTACCAAAGAGCTGAGGCTTACATGAGGGAATTACTTTCTCTCTGTGTGCTGTATGTGCTAAGTCACTTCAGTTGGGTCCAACTCTTTGCAACTCCATGGACTGCAGCCCACCAGGCTCCTCTGTCCATGGAATTCTCCAGGCAAGAATACTGGAGTGGGTAGACATTCCCTCCTCCAGGGGATCTTCCAGACCCAGGGGTCGAACCTTGTGGTGTCCTGTGTTGCAGGCAGATTCTTTACCATCTGAGCCACCAGGGAAACCCATCTTTCTCTCTCTCTCTCTCTGTATGACAACTGCTGTGTCAGAGTTATTTGCTTACCCATTACACACTCTCCACTTATTACCAACAATAATATCCCGAGGTGGCAGTATGCCCAGTAAAAACATTGCATCTCTCAAGCCTCCCTTGACTAGGGGTGGCCATGTGACCAAATTAAGGCTAATGAGGTAAGCAGAAGATGTTGGGAAGGACTTCTGGGAAAACTTCTTTAAAGGGCTTCCAGATATCTTGTGATATTAAGAATGAAAGCCGTATGTTCGCATAACAGAACATAAAGGAGACTGGATAACACATGGAATGTTTGATAAACATGGAATGCTATTACAGCCCCGAAACCATTACTTCTTTTGCACAATAAATAAATTTTTATCTAGGGCACTATTATTTTTTGTTTTCTGTTTTATGTATCTGGACCTAACTTTTTTTTTTAAGTTTTTTTTTTTTTATGTGGCCCATCATTAAAGTCTTTATTGAATTTGCTACAACATTGCTCCTGTTTTATGGTGGGTTTTTTTTTTTGGGTGGGGGATCACGACACACGTAGGATCTTAGCTCCCAGACCAGGGATCAAACTCGCAGCCCTTGCATCCAAAGGCGAAGTCTTAACTGCTGGACCAGGGAAGCCCCCTGGACGTAACTCTTAAATGATACTTTGTCTCAAGGCAAAGTATCAAAAGACTATAAACCACTGAAGGGAGTTCCCTCTGGAACCAACCAGTTCCCTAGCTTTGTTCCTTGGTTTCATATCTGCATTTCTCCCTGAGAGTATTAGTTTTGTTCAAATTTCCTTCTTTAAAATTGTCTTTAATTTCCACCACTTTTCAGGAACTCCCAAGCCCTGCTCACAAGAGTTGGTCTCACACTAAGATTCATCCTCCCTTCCCTAGCTAAATATTTTCCCAAGAGTGAATTACTCATTTTATTTTTTATTTTTGTTAATATTTATTTCTTTATTTGGCTGCACTTGGTCTTAGCTGCAGCACTATGGGTCTTTGATCTTTGTTGTGGCATGCAGATCTAGTTCCCTGACCAGGGATCCAACCTGGTCCCCTGCACTAGGGGCATGGAGTCTTAGCCACTGGACCACCAGGGAAGTTCCCTATTCATTGTATTTAGAATATGACTTCAGCAAGAGACCCATGATGGTTGTAGGTATTCTAAGTCCACTTCCGTTGGAGATAGTCTCACCTAATTCTTCCTGGTATCCAGTAAGTGACTACTATGTCAAACACACCCACCTCTCCCAAACTCAGGCATTACTTCTGAGATACAGTAGTCTACTGTGAGTACATGTACTCTTTCCAAGCTGAGAAAAAGAAATATTTGATTCTTCTGTAATCAACATAGCTTCAACCCTGCTCACTATAAAGATAGCATCTTATCATTTCATACTGAGGAACAATGTCAGTTATTTTTTTAACTTCTAACTTTCAAACTGTGCCTACCATTGGGAAAATAAGGACATTTTAAGTTAGCTTAAGGATCAGGCCCATAATTGAGCTATCTATCTTTTACTGGCCATTACTTTGCTACACAAAGACCAGACTTTGGAATTCCCCCATGTCTTTCTGCTATGCCAAATGAAATTCTCAGAGGTGTCATCCTCCCACTACACTCTACTAAATTAAATTTTTGATTAAGATCTCCTACTCCCACTGCTCCAGGAGGAGAGGGGCTATATGAAGACATTATCCTCTAATACAACCAATCCTCCACCTCCAAGAGGGGGGTGTGGAGGTGGGAAGACTTGCTTTTCCAGTTACATAAATAACATTCTCATAGCAAAGTCCTCCAGATTGTTCTTTCGTTTTTCTGCTACTGACCTTTTGCTTGTTTGCCTGCTCCAGGCTGAATGTTTGCCTGGTGCCCTGCAGGATTACATGAAGTAAACATCTTTTAGAACTACACTGAGGAGGGACAGCAACAGTTCTTTCCAGTTGTCTGGCATCGCAAGAACCATTCCACTGGCCTTGTAAACTGTGACCAGATTTTTGCACAAGACTATTTCAACCAAGGGCAAATAAGGACAAAGAAAATATATATATATTCTCTAACCAATCAATAGCTAAATATGGCTCCTTGTTAAACAGCTGTATCAAAAATTTTAGGGGAAGGTTTGACTTGACCAGAGTGAAGGCTTATTCTAGTGAAAAATAAAAGTATTTCTTATTAAAGATATGGTATCAGATTGCTAAGAAGGAACTATTCTGTCTCATATAAGAACATTTACAATATTATAGACTTTTTTTTTTTTAATTTTCACTGTGCTGGGTCTTCATTGCAGCATGTGGGCTCTTCATTGAGGCTCATGGGCCTTCTCTAGTTGCAGCACGCAGGGGCTTCTTGTTGTAAAACACACCCTCTCCAGTTGTGGTGCATGGGCTGAGTTGCCCTGTGGCATGTGGGACCTTAGTTCCTGATCGGCCAGTAAGGGATCGAACCTGCATCTCCTGCATTGAAAGCTGGATTCTTAAACACTGGACCACCAGGGAAGTCCAATAGGCATCTATAATATGTGTTGACCTCATACATCTGTAGACAAATGGAATACCAAGGCAGTAGAGGCAAATCAACTCATTATAGTAAGCCAACTTCAGTTCAGATGGGAAGAGTTACAGGCAACAGGTTCATTGTGAAAGATGGATGAAAAAAAGGAGTTGTCCCTTTCCTTCTGCTACTCTACTCACAGCTATTCCTCCACATTCCTAGTCTTTGAAATGACTAGGGTGAATCTCACATTAGTTAACTGGTTAGGCATAGATAAGCTAAGGGAGAATCATGATAAGGACTGGTGAAAGACAGTATAGAAGGCTGCTAGAGAAGAGTGGGAATATTGTAATGAAAATATATAATTTCATTTTTTTATATAATTTGCAGGGAAAATGGAAGTCCAGGAAAATGAAAAAAAATTAACCTGAACCAGAGAAAATTTCAAGTATAATAAAACTGGGAAACTGACATAACCCTACCACAAACTAAGAAGAATACCTTCCAATTTGTATCCAAATTAAGGAAGGAAGTGAGGTTTAACAAACGTTTCTTCTAAGAAACAACTCAGAGCCATTTTTAAGAAAATAAATGGGATAGACCTAAAGGTCCAGCAGCTATCTGAAATTTGAAGAAATAAGGACTAGTGCTTCAACAGTATGTGTACTGAGAACTTCCAGATGTACAAGCTGGATTTAGAAAAGGCAGAGGAACCAGAGATTAAATTGCCAACATCCATTGGATAATAGAAAAAGCAAGAGAATTCCAGAAAAACATCTACTTCTGCTTCATTGACTATGCCAAAGCCTTTGACTGTGTGGATAACAACAAACTGTGGAAAATTCTTAAAGAGGTGGGAATACCAGAACACTTTACCTACCTCCTGAGAAATCCGTATGCAGGTCAAGCAGCCACAGCTAGAAATGGACATGGGACAACGGACTAGTTCCAAATAGGGAAAGGAGTACATCAAGGCTGTATATTGTCACCCTGCGTATTTAACTGATATGAAGAGTACATCATGTGAAATGCCAGGCCAGATGAAGCACAAGCTGGAATCAAGACTGCCAGAAGAATATCAATAAACTCAGATATGCAAATGACACCACCCTTTTGGTAGAAAGAGAAGAGGAACTAAAGAGCCTTTTGATGTGGATGAAAACGGAGAGTGAAAAAGCTGGCTTAAAACTCAACATTCAAAAAAACTAAGATCATGGCATCTGGTCCCATCAGTTCATGGAAGATAGATGGGGAAACAATGGAAACAGTGACAGGCAGACTTTTTTTTTCTTGGGCTCTAAAATCACTGCAGATGGTGACTTAAGCTATGAAATTAAAAGATGCTTGCTCCTTGAAAAAAAAAGCTATGACAAATTTAGACAGTGTATTGAAAAGAAGAGACATTACTTTGCCGACAAAGGTCCATACACTCAAAGCTATTGTTTTTCCAGTAGTTATGTACAGATGTGAGAGTTGGACCATAAAGAAGGCTGAGCACCGAAGAATTGATGCTTTTGAACTGTGGTATTGGAGAAGACTCTTGAGAGTCCATTGGACAGCAAGCAGATCAAACCAGTCAATCCTAAAGGAAATCAACCCTGAATACTCATTGGAAGGACTGATGCTGAAGTTCCCATACTTTGGCCACCTGATGCAAAGAGCAGACTTATTGGAAAAGACCCTGATGCTGGGAAAGATTGAAGGCAGAAGAAAAAGGGGACGACAGAGTATAAAATGGTTGGATGGTATCACTGACTCAATGGACATGAGCTTGAGCAAATTCCAGGAACTGGTGAAGCACAGGGAGGCCTGGCGTGCTGCAGTCCATAGTGTCTCAAAGAGTCAGACACAACTGAGTGACTAAACAACAAGGACTAGTGATTTGGGTGGATCAGGGAAAAATTAAGAAAGCATTCTGAGGAGGTCTATTCCAAGATGGTAAGTAAGGCAGGACTGAAGAAGAGACAATATGACACATATTTTGATTTTCCAGGACTCAGTTTCATGACCAACAACTGAAACTTGGAAGTGAGGAGATGCTGCAGAAGGGTTAAGAGTACCCTGCAAGGCAAGTCTGCAATGGTTGACTAAAGTAAACTGAGCAGATTAAATAAAGATTGATTATAAGATAAAAATCCTAAAACAGGCTGGGTCTCCCCTAAACACTCAAACTAAAAAAAAAAATTTTTTTAACTCTTATTGCCAGTAGAAATGAGCACAACTTGTACTTAGATCTTGGTTTCTAACCCTTTTCTCCAACAAAAGGAACCAGAGTTCCTTGGAGAAATTACTTATTTTAGCACTGGGATAGAAAATATAAAGATGATCCTGGAACATCTTGTAGTGCCAGAAAGTAAAGGAATACTCAAAAAAATAGACATGAAACAAACAAAACACCCCACACTGATGGAGGTATGTCAAAGGAGTACAGAAGTCAACTGAAAGATCTCTCAATGGCCAAAACTCAAACACTTTGAGCAACAAAATAAACAAAGTGTGGTATTGGATTACAATCAAAGTATAAAATAATATCCATGAATTGATAGTGATATAATTATATGATTGAATTAAAAATAGGGAGAGGACTTCCCCAGTGGCCCAGTGGTTAAGACCCCTTGCTTCCAATGCAGGGGGCACAAGTTTGATCCCTGGTCAGGGAAGTTCCACATGCTGTGTGGTAAGGCAAAAAAAAAAAATTTTTTTTAATGAAGAGAAATGGCAGAATTCCTGTACAAAAGAATTCCAAATATTTTCTGTAAATATTGCCCCCTCAAGGAGATACAGAATAACTCTTCATTCCTTAAGTATGGGCTGTACATAGTGACTTCTTTCTGAAGAGTACAGTATAAAAAGGGGAAAAAATAACTTTACAGTGAAGAAAGCTGACAAATATTGTCTCAGTCAGGTGATCAAAGTCAACAAAGCCATGTTCATAATATGTATCCCTGACATGATGTGATTCCTCTATAAACTTCCCCAGAATCTATAACCTTGTCTAACTGTGAGAAAAACACCAGACAAATCCCAACTGAAGGACATTCTGCAAAATACTTAACCAGTACTCCTCAAAACTGTCATGGTCATCACAAACAATGAAAGTCTGAGAAACTGCCACAGCTAAGAGGATCCTAAGGGGATATGATAACTCAATGTAATATAGTATCCTGGATGGGATCCTGAAAGAGAAAAACAACATTAGGTAAAAACTAATGAAATCTTAATAAAATATGGGTGATAGTTGATAACAATGTATCAATATTGATTCATTAATGTAACAAGTATGTCTAACTCATGTAAGATAATAATAGAAACCGGTATAGGGCATATAAGAACTCTGTGCTATCTTCACAATTCTTTTGTACATCTAAAACTGTTCTAAACAATAAAGCTTATTTAAAAAATTTTAAATCTTATAATGCTACATAATATATTTTTTTAAAAAACATCATTTTAAATGACTGAATGAAATCAGAAGAAACTAAGGGAAATGTCTAAGGCAATGATTCTTAATGGAATTTACACCCGAGGGAATATTTGTGAATGAATGTCTGGAAACATTCTTTTGTCACATATATGTGAGGCATGGTACCGGTATCTAGTGAATGGAGTCCATGGATGCCACTAAATGTTCTACAATACACAGAACAGTACATCCCATCTCCCTGAGAATTATCCCATCCAAATGTGCTGAGGCTGAGAAACGCTACCCTAATGGATGAGGTTTGAGGACCTATATCAGTGCTGACAGAAATAGGCTAGATTTTGTGCATGTGTAATATTTGATAACATCCAAAATATGTATGATATATATGTAAATTATGAGATAATAATAAACATCTGTGAAACCATCACCCAGCTAAAGAACTAGAAATCATGAGTCATGTGCTTCTCTGATTTCCACCTCCCTGCTTCCTCTCTAAAAGTCACCTCTGAGTTTTGTGTTTACTTTTCCTTTGTCATCTTTTATAAAATTGTGCGTATGTTTGTGTGTGTTTGTGTACATAATACATTGGTCAGCTTTGCATGGTGGTTCCTTCTCAACTTTATAGAAATAGTATCTTAGTATATTGTTGGGGGTCCTTTAAATGGACCGGAACTTGGGGGTACAGAGTTGACTGATAAGAAAGTGAAAGAAGGAAGAAAAGAGGCTGATATTCCCTGGTTTACACAGTATGCCAATATAACTCTAGGACAAAGAGCTAGCACCGTCTACATAGGCTCAGGGTGCCCTCTCGAAGAGGTCTTGAAAGCCCGGGCAAGTAAGTAGACATGGCGGACACCTGTGCCCCGTGGAAACAGCCTGAAAGGGAGAGGGGGAGAGAGAGAGACAGAACGAAATGAGGAAAGACACGGGGACCAGAGTTCTGGTGGAACTAAGGCGTTTATTTAACATATTGTGGGCATATACATATTCTCTTACAAATAGCCCTTTTTAGCAGAGACAGGGATCAAAAATCTAACAAGTCATCCAAAAAGCCAGAGGCTAGAATCATTCTCAAGAGAGGGGGTTGAAAAAGTTACTTTACATATCAGAAGGGAAGAGAGTTGTAAATGGCTGCTGTTCACCGTATGGAAAAGCTATTTTCCATACGAATGAGATACATGAATTTCTACTATCCCTGAAAGCTGGCTTGCCAGCCCTCTGGCACCTGTATTCAGGTGCGGTTAAGGAACATAGAATTCATGCAAGACTGAAAACAGCACACAGGAAGCCTCCTGTTAAATGTATCCTGACAGTATATAGTTTTTTTCTGATTTTATTTTTCATTCAATATTTTGGTTTGACTTAACCATATCATTACTTATTGGTTTATTCATTTTCATGGTTGTATAGTATTCCATTGTGTGACTATGCCACAATTTATTTGCCCATCTCTCTCACTGGGTTATTTGTGTGTTTATTATATAGAATAATAGCATAGAATAGCAGTGGTTCTATGAATAGCCTTTCATATGTCTCCTTCTCTGGAGGAAGCACAAGCTGGAATCAAGATTGGCGGGAGAAATATCAATAACCTCAGATATGCAGATGACACCACCCTTATGGCAGAAAATGAAGAAGAACTAAAGAGCCTCTTGATGAAAGTGAGAGAGGAGAGTGAAAAAGTTGGCTTAAAGCTCAACATTCAGAAAACTAAGATCATGGCATCTGGTCCCATCACTTCATGGGAAATAGATGGGGAAACGGTGGAAACAGTGTCAGACTTTATTTTTGGGGGCTCCCAAATCACTGCTGATGGTGATTGCAGCCATGAAATTAAAAGACGCTTACTCCTTGGAAGGAAGGTTATGGCCAACCTAGATAGCATATTTAAAAGCAGAGACATTATTTTGCCAACAGAAGTCCGTCTAGTCAAGGCTATGGTTTTTCCAATGGTCATGTATGGATGTGAGAGTTGGACGGTGAACAAAGCTGAGCACTGAAGAATTGATGCTTTGGAACTGTGGTGTTGGAGAAGACTCTTGAGAGTCCCTTGGACTGAAAGGAGATCCAATCAATCCATCCTAAAGGAGATCACTCCTGAGTGTTCATTGGAAGGACTGATGTTGAAGCTGAAACTCCAATACTTTGGCCACCACATGCAAAGAGTTGACTCATTGGAAAAGTCCCTAATGCTGGGAAGGATTGGGGGCAGGAAGAGAAGGGGACGACAGAGGATGAGATGGTTGGATGGCATCACTGACTCGATGGACATGGGTTTGGGTAAACTCCGGAAGTTGGTGATGGACAGGGAGGCCTAGCGTGCTGCAATTCATGGGGCTGCAGATTCGGACATGACTGAGCGACTGAACTGAACTGAACTGGACCGGAAGGAAATTTATGACCAACCTAGACAGCATATTGAAAAGCAGAGACATTACTTTGTCAACAAAGGTCTGTCTAGTCAAGGCTATGGTTTTTCCAGTGGTCATGTATGGATGTGAGAGTTGGACTATAAAGAAAGCTGAGTGCTGAAGAATTGACGCTTTTGAACTGTGGTGTTGGAGAGGACTCTTGAGAGTCCCTTGGACTGCAAGGAGATCCAACCAGTCCATCCTAAAGAAGATCAGTCCTGGGTGTTCATTGGAGGGTCTGATGTTGAAGCTGAAACTCCAATACTTTGGCCACCTGATGCGAAGAGCTGACTCATTGGAAAAGACCCTGATGCTGGGAAAGATTGAGGGCAGGAGGAGAAGGAGGTGATAGAGGATGAGACGGTTGGATGGCATCACCAACTCCATGGACATGAGTTTGGGTGGACTCTGGGAGTTGGTGTTGGACAGGGAGGCCTGGCGTGCTGCAGCTCATGGGGTCGCAAAGAGTCGGACATGACTGAGAGACTAAACTGAACTGATATACATACAGGAGTAGAAGTACTCAAGTATGGATGTCTTTAAATTGAAATTATGTTAAGAATTCATTTTCTATCCTGAAATCATAAAGACAGTCTCCTAAATGTTATTCTAAAAGCTTAAAAACTTTGCCTTTCCTTTCTAAGTCACCTGGAGCAATCTTAAGGTGGTCGTTATCTATATTTGGAATGAGGTGGAGATCTACTTCCACTCCCCCCTCCAACTGATCTAAATGTCTCCTGAGTCCTACATCAAGTTTTCATTTATATCCAGATCTGTTCCATTAAGTAATTTATCTATCCCTGTGGCAATGCTACATTTTTCTTGGTTATTTGACTTTATAAATTTTAATACTTGGGGAGGCAAGTCCTCTTACATTGTTATTCATCAAGATTGTCTTAAGTTATTCTAGAAATAACTTCATGAAACTCCTGGGAAAACACTTGGGACTGCCTTGAATCCATAGATCATTTTGAAAAACTACATCTTTACAATTTAGTGTCTTCTAGTCCATATATGGTGTAGCACTTCTTTAGGCTGTCTTTTCTAATATAGTTTCTTTCCATAAGATATTACAGATACTTGGTTACATGTATTTCTAGATATCTTTAATTTTGCTTTCATGCAAAATTTGATGGCATTCTGTGTGTCTGTGTATGTGATAAAATGTGCAAAATAAAAATTTTATACTTTTAACAGATTTTAGGTGTACAGGTCTGTGGCAATGGTATTACTATTTTTCAGTGACATTTTCTCACTGTTGTTGCTGGTATATAAAATGCAGTTGATTTTCATGCACTCAGATTATACCTAGATTTTCCTAAACTCATTAATTTTAATAACTTTTATATACTTCTGGATTTTTCTATACAATCCTACTAACTGCAAGTAATAGCAATTTGCTTTCTCCTTTCCAATACTTACATCTTTCATTTCTGTTTCTTGTGTTACTGTATAGGAACTATGGTATAATACTGAACAGAAACTCAAGAAAAAGGACCAGAAAATAAACAAAAGAAGACTAATACATTTTATTTTGTTAAAATTAAGAATTTTTGTTCATCAGATGGTAACACAGAGAAAATGAAAAGAGAAGCCGCATTCTGGGAAGAAGGCATATGCTGTGGCTCTTACCAGGAACACTTGAAAACCAACAAGTAAACAACGGTCAAATAGGAAAAAAAAAAAAAAAGGTAAAATACATCAACAGACATACTGGAGAAGATTTGGGACTGGCCAGTAAAATATGAGATAATATTCAATTGTATTAATAATCAAAAAGTGAAAATTTAGGGCACATATGACATTTTTAGATTCAATGGCAAAATTTTAAACTTGTATTAATTACAATACCAACTGAGAGTATGAGCAATGGGAGCTCTCAAACAGTTGATAATGGTGGTAGTGAAAATTGATAAAATCACTTTGGGAACACAGCAAAGATGAAGATTAGGAAATTTCATCACTCTGTTATTCCACTTCTGAATGTATAACCTAGACTGTCAAGCCTAGAGAAATCTCTGAGTGCCTCAGCAGACAGGTACAAGAATACTCACAGGAAAATTATTTATAATAGCACAGCAACAAGAAGCAGAAACTAGAAAGCACTCAAATATCAATCAAGAGAAGAATGGATACACTGCAGCATATCCTCATAGAGAAATACTGCACAGCACTGAAAATTAAGGAACCACATGGAATTAACCACAGGATCAGAGTATTAAGTGAAAAAATCAAGTGGCAGAAAGATATGAAAAATATTACACTGTTTATATAAAGTTCCTATGGTTTAGGAATTTGCACACCTTTTAAAACTATAAAGAAAGCAAGAATGAGTAATCATAAAACTCAGGATTACCACTCTTTACACTGGGATGGGAGAGATTAGAAATGGTGTTAGAAAAGTACATAAAAGAATCTTTGAGACTTCCACGGCGGTCCAGTGGCTAAGACTCCACACTGCCAATGCAGGGGTCACAAGCTGGATCTCTGATCAGGAAACTAAGATTTCACATGCCATGGCAATGCCAAAAAAAAAAAAGACCTTCAAATTTTGCCTTTAACATCAATTTCTCAAATTCTCCTTGGTGGTCATTTTATGATTATGGTTAATAATTTATGTAAGTGGAAATGGCAACCCACTCCAGTATTCTTGCCTGGAAAATTCCATGGACAGAGGAGCCTGGTGGGCTACAGTCCATGGGGTCACGAAGAGTCGGCCATGACTGAGAAACTAGCACATATAAGTTTATTAAATTTTTATTCTGAAATAAATGTAGATATTCAGAAAAACTGTAAAATTTCTACAGAGCATTCCTGAATATGCTGTCCAGCCTCCCCTAATATTAATCTCTTGCATAATCACTGTACAATGATCAGAACTAATAAATTAATAATCATACAACATTATTAGCTGAACTACAGATGGTGTGGGGTAGGCAGAATTCTAGCAGTTTTTCCCACCTTCCATCCAGCAATATTCCCATTCCCTGGTTATTTAAACACTAATTGTTAAGTACTGCTGTGAAGGGATTTTCAGGTCTAATTAAAGTTCCACATTAGCTGACTTTAGGAAACAGGGATTACCGGACTCAAATAAGAGCCCTTAAAAACAGAAGCTTTCTCTGGCTGACGGCAGAAGGCAGAAGAAGTCCTACAGATTGAGGGTATTAGAAGGACTAGCCTCACCAATTTTGCTTCCTTAAAAAGGAATGAAGGTAACCTGAAGGAACTGAGGGTGATCCCTGGCTGACAGCAAGGAAACAGGGATCTAGGATCTACGGTCAGGAGAAACTGGCTTCTTGCGATAACACAAAAAGAGTTTGGAAGCTGACTCTCCCCAGATGCTCCAGATAAAAGCCTAAGCTGGACAATTCCTTAACTTCTGCATTGTGAGACTGAGAGACGCAGTCAAGCCCATGCGGGTTTCTGACCTATAGAACTGCCAGATAAAAAATTGTATTGTTTTAAGCTTCTAAACTTGTACATGGTAATTTGTTACAGTGGAGAAGGAAATGGCAACCCACTCCAGTATTCTTGCCTGGAAAATCCCATGTACATAGGAGCCTGGCAGGCTACAGTTCATGGGCTTAGGAAGAGTCAAACAGGACTGAGAGACTGAGCAACAGAAAACAAATAGCCTTTGTATTGTATCTATCTATCTACTACTGTCCTTTTTCTGTTGCAAAATCTCACGTTGCATTTAGTTGTCATGTCTCATTAGTTGCCCCCAATCTGTAAAATTTTGTCAATCTTTGCTTGTCCTTCATGGTGCTGACAGTCTTGAAGACTCTGTCAACTGAAGAAAAAATATTTGTTTAAATTGCAGTTTGAGTTTCTCTGATGTTTTCTTGGGATTAGATTGAGTTATGCATTTTGGGCTGGGATATGATAGCAGCAATGTAACCTTGCTGTGCAGTCTATCAGTTTGTCAGGAGTTCACGTCAACATGTCACATTACTGCTAATTTTAACTTTGACTGCTTAGCTGGATGGTGTCTGCTGGATTTCTTCATTGTAAAGTTATTATTTTTCTCCATAATTAATAAATATCTTAGGGGAGATACTTTGAAATTATGCCACTATCCTATTTCTTAAGGTTTGCTCACTAATTTTAGCATTAATTGGTGGATCTTGTCTGCAGCAATTATTCTAATAGTGGTTTTCCATTTCCTGTATTCCTTCTATGCTTATTAATTAGAATTCTTCTGTAAGAGCTATCCTTTTCCCCTTATTTGCTTATTCAATTATTTATTTATATCAGTATTGACTCGTTATTTTACTTTAAAGGCTGTATAATACTATCGTTATTTATTTGGTTGCTCAAACTATTCCCCCTTTGGTCCCTGAGAGATCTTTCAGCTAGACTCCTGTGCCCTTTTGGCAAGTCCCTATCATTTTAAAAGTACTTTACTCGTTATCAAACTCAAGTTTCTCTAGGCTCATGTATTGTTTTTATTTCTGCAGCCCTGGAATCAATGACTTCTCTGTGGAGTCCTGGTTCTTTTTATCGGGGACTGATATTTAGTAACTAAAATGTGGGTAAAGTTAATGGGGTGTCATTGGCTCTCTCAGCAGACAAAACTTAGAAATATAAGTATACATAGCAACCATACATACCAACCAATGCCTATACACATATCTATATCTAATTCTGCTATATTATATCTCTCTATATATAAACACTATAAATCAATTATATGTCAATAAAATATATATGTATATGTATATATATGTAAGATAATACCATGAGATGAAAAAAAGAAAAAATCTGACAAGAGTTAATGAAAGAATGAGGAGAAAAATAAAATTATATAATTTTAAAACATAAAAATGGAAAGGAATCAAACCACTACTATAGAAATCTGAATTATGGTTGGAGAAAAGAGGCTTGAGAAGTTGTACAAAGTTAAGGAAAAACAAAAACATATGACACTAAAGACTAAATATGGAAATGATCAGAGATCCAATAAATAACTAGTTAGCGATGCTAAGGAAGAAAACAGACAAAGCTTAAAATAAATTTAATACAAAATTTCAAAATCAAAAGAAAGATTGTCTCTGCAAGGTACAACATGTTTCTTGTATTTATTTAATAAGATACTCACTGGCTACTATGTGCGAGGCATTGTTCCAGTTGTTAAGAATACATCAGCAGACACACACAAGTATCACTGCCTTAATGATTTTATATCTTAGTGGAGGGAGACAAACAATAAATAAAATGAGTAAGTTACATATGTCAGAATAAGGAGAAAAATAGAGCAGGGAGGAGAATAAATAACAGAGGTGAGCATGATATCCAATTTCAAGTAAGAGTGGCCAAGAAAGGTCTTACTGGGAAAATTACATGCGAGGAAGGCTATGAAGGATTCTAGAAATGAAGGAGCAAACCATGTGGGGGAGAGCATTCCAGGAAGAGGGAACAAGTATAAAGGACTCTGAGATGGGAACCGGCCTGGTCCTAACTAGGAACAACCAATCAGATGTTCAAGAAAGAGTTCTAGGCTAAAGAAATAAATTTGGTACTCTTCAGGCTATAGATGATATTTAAAACCCTGAGACTGTATCAAGAGAGTGAGTATAGGAAAAAAAGGTCAAAGACTGAGTCTTGAAATATCTGAAAGCTGTTAAGGCAGAACCAGGAAAGAAGATGGGAGTGACTAGAGAGGAAAAACATAACAAAAATGCGGTTTCCTGAGAACCAAGGGAAGAAAGTGTATCAGGGAAGAAAGTGAAAGTGAAAGTCACTCAGTTGTGTCCCACTCTTCAAAACCCCATGGACTGTATAGTCCACGGAATTCTCCAGGCTGCAGTGAGTATAGTCCATGGAATTCTCCAGGCTGCAGTGAGTATAGTCCATGGAATTCTCCAGGCTGAAGTGGATCCCCTTCTCCAGGGGATCTTCCCACCCCAGGAATCGAACCCAGGTTTTCCACATTGCAGGCGGGTTCTTTGCCAACTGGGCCACCAGGGAAGCCCATCAGGGAAGAGGGAACAGTCAACTACTGCTGATGGTGTGATTTAGATGGGGTCTGAGAACTGCCCATTAGATTGATTCTAGAAAAATCAAAGACTCAAAATAACACATAGCCTAAATAATTATCTAAATTTCAAAGATGAAGAAAAACTCGTCTAAGGATCAGTCTTTTCCATCATAGTTTTACAATGCTGAAGGAAAGTAGGGCTATAGTTATAGAGTTCCTGGGGCTGACTCAATAGTTCTTCATCTACTGAAGTTTTACCTTAGATAAGTAGTAGAATATATAGAAACTCAGGAAACAACCCAAGATTCCTTCTAAAAAAATCTTGAAAATTTATTCGACTAACTGAAAGATGAATATAAAACACAACACTGTCAGTTACTTCTAAATAAGTGTGATTATTATTTTTTTAAAAAATTTACTTTGCTGCACTGCATCTTCACTACAGCATGCCAACCCTTAGCTGTCTTCATGTGGGATCTAGTTTCCTTACCAGGGATTGAATGCAGACCCCCTGGTTGAGAACCCAGAGTCTCAGGGTAGAGAGTAGACTGTACCAGTTTTAAGGACAAAAGCTCAGTGCTTAAGGGCAATGATTTTTGAAAGAGGGTAGTGATTATCACTCAAATTGTTCTCTGGTCTTGTCTCAGACTCATGCCTAAATCTCAAAGGACTTTCTCAGAATAAAAATGGAAAGGTCTGTTTTATTAAAAACTCTGAGTGACATTGGGACCTCGGTGATACAGTATGACGAAAGGAAAATTATTCTTGAAAATCCACAGCAACTTTGACATGGGCTGGCAACTGCCACTACAGGACAGGGACTGAAGACAGCACCTTCACTTCAAACGCTCAAGTCCTCTGAACTGGTCTTACTAGGAACGTCACAAGGAAATGACTACATCAGGGCCAAGGAGAGCCTGAGGAAAATGGACATAACTCATGATGGCAGAGAGGTCAGTGAGTATGTTGGAAACACTTTCAAGTCTCTTCCTCGAACAGTTGGGAAGGACTTTGAAGGAAGGCTCATCATTCGACAGATTGGGCAGAGTCTGTCAGAAATAGAAATAGAAACATCTATTTCTGCTTTATTGACTATGCCAAAGCCTTTGACTGTGTGGATCACAATAAACTGTGGAAAATTCTGAAAGAGATGGGAATACTAGACCATCTGACCTGTCTCTTGAGAAACCTGTATGCAGGTCAGGAAGCAACAGCTAGAACTGGACATGGAAAAACAGACTGGCTCCAAATAGGAAAAGGAGTACGTCAAGGCTGTATACTGTCACCCTGCTTATTTAACTTATATGCAGAGTACATCATGAGAAACGCTGGGCTGGAAGAAACACAAGCTGGAATCAAGATTGCCAGGAGAAATATCAATCACCTCAGATATGCAGATGACACCACCCTTATGGCAGAAAGTGAAGAAGAACTAAAGAGCCTCTTGATGAAAGTGAAAGAGGAGAGTGAAAAAGCTGGCTTAAAACCCAACATTCGAAAAACAAAGATCATGGCATCTGGTCCCATCACTTCATGGGAAATAGATGGGGAAACAGTGGAAACAGCGTCAGACTTTATTTTTTGGGGCTCCAGAATCACTGCTGATGGTGATTGCAGCCATGAAATTAAAAGACGCTTACTCCTTGGAAGGAAGGTTATGGCCAACCTAGATAGCATATTTAAAAGCAGAGACATTACTTTGCCAACAAAAGTCCGTCTAGTTAAGGCTATGGTTTTTCCAGTGGTCATGTATGGATGCGAGAGTTGGACGGTGAAGAAAGCTGAGTGCCGAAGAATTGATGCTTTGGAACTGTGGTGTTGGAGAAGACTCTTGAGAGTCCCTTGGACTGAAAGGAGATCCAATCAATCCATCCTAAAGGAGATCACTCCTGGGTGTTCATTGGAAGGACTGATGTTGAAGCTGAAACTCCAATACTTTGGCCACCTCATGCGAAGAGTTGACTCATTGGAAAAGTCCCTAATGCTGGGAAGGATTGGGGGCAGGAGGAGAAGGGGACAACAGAGGATGAGATGGTTGGATGGCATCACTGACTCGATGGACATGGGTTTGGGTAAACTCCAGGAGTCGGTGATGGACAGGGAGGCCTGGCATGCTGCAATTCATGGGGTCGCAAAGAGTCGGACACGACTGAGCGACTGGACTGTCAGACTCACTGTGTGTCAGCTATTATAACCTAGTCTGACTACCAAGTTGATAGCACCTGAAAAATATGAATTATACACCTATACATTTTCCTTCAGCCTCTGAAGTTCGTTATTGCGTAACTATTGAACAAATAACACACATTTATGGGAACACTTTGCAATTCTTTTTTATTTTTGAAATCATTATAGATTCACAGTAAGTTTTGAAAGAAGTGCAAAGAGGTCCCAGAAACTCTTCACCCAGTTTCTACCAATAGTAACATCTTAATAATTGTAACAAAATCAGGAAATTGACTTTAGTACAATCCATAGATCTCACTTAGATTTTATTAGTTTTACATGTACTTGTGTGTGTCTAAAGTTCTATGCAATTTTATCATGTGTAGATTTGTATAGTCAACCCCACAGTCAAGACTTGCACCATCACCACAAACATCCCCCCTGCTATACTCCCTTATAGTCACACCCATCTGCTTCTCTTTCTGTATCTTCCATCACTACCACCCTGTCTTCCCCCTTCCTAACCCCTGGCAACCACTAATCTGCTGTCTATCTCTGTAATTTTGTCATTTGAGACTGTTATATAAATGGAATCATATAGTTTGTAGCCTTTTACGTTTAGCTTTATTTCACTCAGGATAATTTCAACTGTTTGTATTTTAGTGTATCAGTTCAGTTCAGTCGCTCAGTCGTGTCCAACTCTTTGCAACCCCATGCTCGGTAGCACGCCAGGCCTCCCTGTCCATCACCAACTCCCAGAGTTAACCCAAATTCATGTCCATTGAGTCGGTGATACCATCTAACCGTCTCATCCTCTGTCGTCCCCTTCTTCTCCTGCCTTCAATCTTTCCCAACATCAGGGTCTTTTCAAATGAGTCAGCTCTTCGCATCAGGTGGCCAAAATACTGGAGTTTCAGCTTCAACATCAGTCCTTCCAATGAACACCCAGGACTGATTTTCTTGTGTATATATGTTAGCAATTATGACTCTGTATTTGTCAGGGGATAAAAGGATATTAAAATGTCTCCCTCCTAGATTCATCGAATGGCTGGTCTTATTTCTGACTTATATTGGGATCTTTTTATTTTTCTATCTTAAGTAATCTTAGCTATAAACATGAATAGGGTAATGTGTATGTGTGCTAAGTTGCTTCAGTCATGTCAGCCTCTGTGACCCCATGGACTTTAACCTGCTAAGCTCCTTTGTCCATGGGATTCTCTAGGCAAGAGTAATGGAGAGGATTGCCATGCCCTCCTCCAGGGGATCTTCCCCACCCAGGCATCAAATTCACCCCTCTTATGTCTCCTGCACTGAGAGGCCCCTTCTTTACCACTAGCGCCGCCTGGGAAGCCAGAGTAGGGTAATAATGTTGGTCAAAGGTTAACTACCACTGCACATTGCAATGTTTTAAGGCAAATGTTCAAAGGTTACATTTTGTCCAAACATCATAATGGAGGGGGCAGGGCGTGTCTCATTAGATGAAGGTGTTTCAGGGGAATTTCTTAGAATAAAAATTAGAATAACAACAAAAGAAGGTAGTGTTAGAAAATTTAAACTAAATTATTTTAACTGTCTTACTTTTCAAAAGTATAGAGCAATTAGCAAATAAAGACTGTGCTATCTTCTTCATCATCAGGAAGCCAGTATACAGAACATATAGCTCTTTATGCCAAGCAGGTCACGTGGGTGATTATCTGATTGTTCCAGAAACTCAGAAACTTGTGCTGACATTATAGAAGGCCACAGCTTTCTAATGCCATATGGATTATAGGAATAGCTAGTATTCTAAAAGTGGTCATAGAAGAACTAAATTCCATTCTATCTATTGTTTTTGAATCAGAGAAACTCACAAAACATATGGTGCTCAATCCATGAAAAATCTTTTAAACTTATGACCAAGAGGCAGGGGAGAGGGCAGGGTTTCACCTTGTGTTCTGTCCTGAGTTGTATTCTTACTATCTAGGCTTCTGTTGTAAAATTGGATGTGAGTGTTTTAGGAAATGCCATACAGTTCTGTTCATTTCAGTCAGGTACAGTTTACACTGGAGACCTTTCAGAGTTATTGTTACTACTACGGACAGTGAGTTTGATAGACTTCACATTTATTTTTTAATACTGAATTTGTTAGCTATCATAAGGCATTGGCTAAGAGAAATACAACTTTAAAAAAAAGTATAAATTGGTTCAGGTTTGGGGAATCATTTTGTCAGTATTTATGAAATCTGAGAATGCTTTTGCCTTTTGTTCTGCAATTCTGCTTCTAGGAATCTATTCCTTGATATAATCATATATAAGCAAAGATGCTCATACAGTACTGTTTGCAGTACTGTTAATTATTTTGAATAATTAGAAACAATGTAAATTTCCACTATTTTGGAAAAGCTTAAATAAAATTATGGCACATGAAACTGAAATACTAGGCAGTGTTAAAAAGAATTAAGTAGATGAAAAGCACTGACATGAAAAAAATCTCTAGGATTTTTAAGTGAAAAGAGCAAAAAATGGTGAAGGTCTTAGAAGTATGCATGCACAAATGTTAAGTGGCTATCATGGGCAGGGGGTGGCTTGTGAAGAAAAAGAGTAACTTTTTATATTTAATATTGTTTTGAATTTTCCAAAATGAGCATGTATGTATATTATTACTTGCATAGCTTAAAAAAAATTGAGGCAATTTTATCAACAGAATATATCTCCCAAACAACAGGAAGACCTCATCAGCTACTTGCTGTTATTTTTAATACCCATCTGGCAATGTTTATAACTGCAGCTCAATATTTAGATTTAATATAAGAAACAAAGTATATTTGATGTTTTTAAAAGTTGGATGTAGGTTAGATACAGTATTTTTAAAATGACCTCTCTTAATAAGATACCTTAGCTATTCAAAAATTGTGTTTTGCCAACAAACAAATAATAAACTAAGGGAGGAATGCATGCAACCGTCAAGACTGGAAACTGATTTTCTTGGGCAGCCCTGCAGTACTTGGCAAATAGTAAACAGTAAATATTGACTGAATGATTGGTGAATCGACAGTTTAAATCCTTTCAGTAGCACCCACTTTTTAAAAAGCAGGATAGTAGCAAGGATAGATGACGGAGCTTCTAGTTACCGGCTTTTCGAATGAGGCTGAGAAGGAGCTGTCCTCTCCTTCCAAACAGGAAGTTAATAATTTGGTGGAGGACAGTGTTCAGTGGCTCACAGTCTTGGCGATCTGTCAATCGAAAAATCATTCAATTTCAGAACTAAACAGCACGTGAGGGGAAAAAACCGAGTTGCCACTAGTTATATGCTTATAATTTTGCTCAGACTAAAAGGAAAGGGTTTCAGTGGGTGTCAAACTGTCGGCAAATCACTCATGTCTAAATTTTCATCTGAAAAACGAGAATAAGCACTCTTTCACAGGTTTCTGTTTTTTTTTTTAATAGGGAAAATGTGGAAACTTTTACAAAATGCTACCAATATAGTGTCCATATAGTGCAATGAATGTTTCCTATAAATTCAATTCCAGACTGAGTCGAAAAGCACTCAGAGACTAAAGCTGTATATTCTCAAGTTCGGGGTAGTCTCATTCACCTCTTTCATCTTCATCCCAATCTCACCTACCGAGCCGGTGAGGGTCACCCGGCGGGCGACCGGCGCTTCCCTGGGCTGCCAGGCCGGGGGCTCCAAAGACCACAGCCGGCGCCTGGCCTCGGTGCTCGAGGCCGAGCCGACAGTTTCGCGCACCCGGGGCAATTTCGCGGCGGTTCTGGGGCGCTCGCGGGACACTCCTACCTACTGTCCGGAGTCGGTCCCCAACGTTTTTCCCTCTGGTAGAGGGAGGCGTCCGAGCTAGGGAGCCCCGGGGCGGAAGAGCCGGAAGGCCAGCGAAGCCCGCGGGGGCGCGGCGGGGGGGCGGGGGTGCGGCGAAGCGGGAAGCACAAGGCGCGCGCTCCCGCGAGCACAGGACGCAGGCGGGGGCGGGGGCGCGCGCCGGGGCGGGGCATCCGGAGGCGGGGTCTCTAGGCGGCCGCAGGAAGAGGGCGCCCTGGAGCCGAGCCGGAAGGCGGCTGAGGGCGGGGCCCAGGGAGGGCGTCGACGCTGAGGGGCGGGGTGAGGCGAGGCGGGGACGCGCTCGGGGGGGTGGGGAAGGCGGGGGCGCGGCGGTGGCGGGAGCGTCCCTGGTCTCCGCCCCTGTTTCCCACTCTCTCTCCACCTCCGACCGGCCGGGGCTCCGGAGAGGCGCCGCTTGCCGGTTCCCGGAGCCGCCCTGTTGCCGCCGCCTCCTTCCTCCGCTCGCGGTGAGCCCGTCAGTCCCCGCGCTGTGCTCGCCTCCGTCTGGGCCATGGATGGGTAAGTGCTCGGCGGCGCGGCGGTCACCGGGCTGCGCTCGTCCTCTTTCCCGCAGCTCTCGGCCGGACGCGCCGGAGCTGGGAAGCCGGGCGCGGCGCCGGCGACCAGAGGAGCGGCCCCGGCCGAGCCCGACGGCGGGGCTTCCGGGCTCTTCCTTTGGGGAGCCCCGAATCGCGGCGAGGCGGTCCGCCGCAGCCTCTCTTTCCCCCTCGGGGCGCCTCCCCGTCCTGCCGCCCCTGCACACCGTCGCCCCGGGAAGCGGCGGAAAGCCCGGCGCAGCCCCCGGGTGCCGAGGTCCGCCCTCCGCCCGAGAGTCGGGGGAGCCCGGCCCGGCCTCCCGACACTTCCTCTCAGAAAATGGTGCGCGGCGCTGGGGGAGGCGGAGGCGGCGCTCGGGGCGGGCGTCCTCCCGCTCGGGGAGTTGGTGTTTACCGGTGAGGTGGGGCGAGCGCTGGAGCTTCCCCTGGCGGGGAGGCGAGTGGCCGCGGAGTGGCGGACGGCGAGGGCTCACGCCGGCAGACGTCTGGGCGGCGACCCGGTCCCGGAGCCGGGGCCCCACGCGGTCTCCGGGCTTGTGCTGGGAGCTCTGCTAAGCTTACGGTATACCGGGCGTCTGGGCTCGGTGACTAGGGATGCGTCCCCTTATCAACCCCACCTCCGCCCAGAAGGAACTTCGTGAATTCCCTGCGCTGTATGCAAAAAAGTGCGATTTTCGGGGCGCTTTGAAACGCTCTAAAAGTGAATGAAGTTTGTGGCCAAAATAAAGATTTAGGATCATCGATGTAAATATTTCTCTGGAGACCCAAGGGTCTGGGGTGGGACCAACCAATATTTGAATGATTAAGAAAACAACTAGATTAAGATCTTAATGAATTAGTTGAAAGTCCTAGTACATGTCCGTCAAGGTAAAAAAAAAAAAATCTCCTGCTCTCTTAGAGCCTGCAGATCCACTTACTTATTTTCATTATGCACTTGAGATTTTGGTTGGCCTGTTACTTGATTTTGATGGCAAGATTTCTGTAAACCTCTTGGTTGTAGAATATATGGAACTTGCTTGAACAGTAAAATCACGTATATGTTGCCATATAGTTGATTGTTGTCATGCTGTATAAAGATCTTCCTGTGTAAAGGGATCTTCGAACAATTTTTTGCCTTCATTAGATTTCATTTCTCCTCCTCCTTTTATAAATCTATAAATATATTTGAATGCAGATTGCACACTATTACAGACGTTAGACAAAGTGCAGTTTTAGATTTCACTTATTGTTGTGATGTTCTCTAAAGTATTTTTAAAATTTAATTGAAGCTGTTTTTATTGTCTAATTGAAGCTTCTCTGAGAGCATTGTTAAAAACTCATTTTACGTCACCTTTTTTCAACTACACTTTCTATGGGTGCAAAATTTTGCTATCTTAATCATTTGTGTGAGTATGCCAGTATTTCAGTTGAAGAAGGCTGTGAAAATAGTATTTCATTATGTGTAGTGAATTGTAGACTAGTGGTTTGACGTGAGACGTGAAGGCAGGCTAGCTTTTTGTACTGGAAACTTTACAGTGTTAATAAAGAGGACTCTTGGATTATGCATCTTGGCTGTTAAACTCTTGGGCAACTGTGAAGTGCAAACTTACTCTTTTGGGTAGTGTTTAAGAAATTAACTTTTTCTTCCCCCTAAATGTGGTTTGAAAGCTAAGAATGAGTTTATTGGTTTAAGTGTATGAGGCAGTAAGGAATACTGGAAGGTAAGTTCATTTGGGAGTTAAGTAGGAGCATGCTCTTTTCATCCGGACCAATACTGTGGTATACCTTACACAATCTAATTTTTTACGCACAGATGTCAGAGATATCACATTTAAATTTAAAACAAACCAAATTTGAGTTTCCAAAGTCTATAAGAAAAAAATTTTAATCTATATCGTTATTGTTTAAAACAAATTTGCATCATTAGACAAATATAAATTTGTTTACTTCTATTAAGTAATGATATAGGTTATTAACAATATATAGAATTTTATTAGAGCTTTCTTTTAGGAGATATGGAGACAAACTTAATTGAAAACAGTTTCTTTTGGGTTAGAAGAGATGGATTTTTGTTTGGCAGAACTATGTAGCATTTTTTACATCTTGATGTTAAGGGATATGATTTTTAACTCAGTGAGTTGATGCTTTCAGGAGGCTAATTGAATTTCTACATTTTTCCATAGCCTGAAAAAAGGTCCTCTTTCATTATTTTGGATAGTTAAAAAAACAACAAAGCTCCAGTCAACATATCTTTCTAGTTCCACCTCAGATGCCAACTGTCCTTGTGTGTGTGTATGTGTGTGTATGTTCATTTCTTTCTGAGGTAATTTAACCACAGATTTGATGCGGTAGACCTTTTTAAAAAGCAGACCTTTGACAATTTTGATGTCTTAAGTTTGATGTTTGTAATTATTTTAGTTCTAAGACTGTCAGCTACATTTTTGGTGAGCCATTTGGGTGGTAGATGCAAATTTTCAAGATATCTTCTATTTCTATAAAATCCACTCACAGGTTTTGTTTCATTTAAAACTTTAAGTATGGTTACTCATACCAGTGATTTAAAAGAATGAACTTTGGTGATTATAAGGCTTGGTTGGATTTGTTAAATAGAGGTAAATGAATAAATCCATTTTCATTGTATTGAAACACAATTATTTTTCTAAATACTGAAAGAGAATTTAATCTATTATTTGTTTCTTACATTGCTGTTAAAGCTTTGCTTTTACACTCTGTTGGCTAGACTGTCCCATCACTTTTCTTTGTATTAACATGTCACAACTTGTCACATTCTTATTTTTATTATTTGCTATTATAATGCTTTTTCTTTTTTCTTTATCTTATTATCTTTGTCTTTTAAAAACTTGTTTCTAACTTTGTTTTCCATTTTCTCTTTTTACTTTTTCCATACAGTGTTGTTACAGATCTTATAGCAGTCGGTTTAAAGGTAGGAATCTTTTAATATCCTTCCATTAGCATTTAAAAATCTTAGTTTTGGCGTTTTTTTTTCCAGTAGTGAAATCATCTCACCTGTTCATAAAGTTATCTGTTTTACTGTATGGTAATAATCTTTTGTTTTTATTTAGCTCCACTGTTAGTAGACCTGTAGTGAGTTTGGGGTTTTTATGTATGTATAAAGAGAGATTACAATATTATCTTGTTTCTATAAAATGTGAACAAAAAGTTTCACATGAACTGTCAGTGTATTTGTTTGTTTTTGTCTTGTTTTAACAGTTACATGTAACCTTGGCTCTGATTTATTTTCCTGTCATGTCCTTCATTTTATCTTCTCTTGGATAAATTAATGAGTAATAAAATAAAAATAGCAGCTAAAGTTTCTTCAGTTCCTATTATATGTAAGCTGCTTTACATATATCTCACTAATCATTAAAACAGTCATTCAAATTAGATATTAATATTCCCATTTTAGAGATGAAAAAAATAGGTTCAGAAAGTTTATGTTTAAGGCATGGTGCCTCGGAGTTCAAACCCATGTCTTTGTGGTTCCAAAACTAGACTTGTTTTTTTCTTTCATTTTACCTCACTGCCAGTAATGAGGAGGTACTGTCTACAAGATGAACAGCAGGGGAGCTGGATAATTAATATTTTACAATAATGATTCTTCTAAGTTATAAGTCATTTCAGTTTTCTCAAAGTCGTTTCATTTATTGGATTCTGAAATATAAATCAAGTTCGTTAATATGAGACTTTTAAAGTGTAGATGGAAGTTTAAGATTTCTTTTAGCAATTTGGTATTTGATATACTTGAATTGAAAATCTAGTTCTAACGGCCACTCACAGTTCAGATAACTGTAAAAAATAGAAATAGTTCATGTGTACATCGCATGTATTTTATGTAAAGCTGTTTTACTGCTTTCTGTCCATCATCTCTTGCTAACAATTTCAATACTTATGCATTTGGGCTTATTAGATCTGATGGTGGTGCTCATATTCTTAAAACATCTTAAAAGTAAGCATACATATAGTGAACAGCGTTTTAGATTAACAATAGATTTTAGCGTAATTGGGAACTACTGCTTATACTGTCTTTAGAAGTTGAATGGTGTTAGCGTGCTTTAGCAAACTTTGAATATATTTTATGAGTTGAAAATAAGTTGGAGAAGCCGCTTTTGGTGTGATATACCTTTTTTTTTTTTTTTTTTTTTTTTGGTGGATACTTCGGTCAGTTTCTCATTTGGGAATGAATACCCAATAGATTAGAAACTGCAGGCTTAAATTTTGGATCCCTTTTGGTGTTTCGGTAGGGGCCTATGAAGGAAGGGATATTTAAAGTGAGCGTTGTTTTGGTCTTACCAGAAATGTAGTTTGTGATTCTAGAATTTATCTGGGAAAAATGAATACATGAGACATTTTAAAAATTTTACCACTTAGAAATTGAGGAGTTATGCTTGAAGGACTGTCATGCCTGTTTTGTTGTGGGGAAAATGTGTATCTTGATGATAAATAAAAAAAAAATTTAAATGTAGGGCGCAAGGGACTAGATTTGAATACACAATTTGGATTTCTGACTACCTGTGTTGCAGCAAGCACTTTGGAAACAAAGATCAAATCCTAGTCTGAAGAAAAGATGAGCTGATTAGTTGATTCACTAGGCAGTACTGGAAATGTCTGTAAAATTATTCATTATATGAAGAACATTCTCATAAGGTTGTTCTGCTTCTTTCTTGGATCCCATCCAAGGAAGTTTAGTTACCAAGTAATAGGCCAATAAGGCTCATATTTCCTCTAAATTTTGTAAACCGAAATTAGTGAATTTAAAATAAGTCCTTCAAGAATGTCTGTTACTTTTTTTTTTTTAATTTGTTCTCTGAATATGATGACATAGGAAAGAGTTTTAGCCAGTGGAAGAGTGGATTTCAGGTGATGCTCCATCAGTTGCTTTCCTGGATGCAGGAAAGTAATATGGGTCTTATTTTAAGGACTTGAAAATACCCTTAAATATGAAATCCATTATCTTAGAGAAAGAAAACTAAATTGTTTTTAGAGATTAAGTGACTCACTGGAATGTGTCATTAGGGCAGGAATTTTTGATATTTCCTTCACTACTGTGTTTCCAGTCTGGCACATACTAAGCTCTCAGAAATGCTTGGTGAATGAGTGGATGCCAGATTCCCACACAGCCAATTAGGTGGCAAACTTATACTGGAACCCAAGCCTTCTAATTTTGCTGGTGTTTCTTCTAATAGGTATATACCATGGTGAGAGAGGATTAAGTTCATTTTTTAGATTGGGATTTTCTTGGAGGTGGATAAACATTTTCAGGCAGCTTACATGTGCCATGTTTGAGATTTATTTATACCTAGTTGTGTACCCTGGATGTTCTTTGCAAGATATCAGTTTTTGAGCCTTGTCTAAATTAGGCAAATAAATTAGCTTTTGGTACTTCTCAGAAAATGCTTGTTTTATTTCACTATGTTATTTAATATTCTGAAATGCTTTTAAAAACATCAAGAAGGGATTGATGTTCTTAATTTTCAATTCTTTTAAATAACAAACCAGGTGATTATGAGTGATACTGAACGTGTTTCAAAAACTTTATTATACCAGATAAATCAAAGCATCACCACTGTGGGTAACATAGCTTTTTATGTGTGTACCTAAGTATATTTTGAATTTCCAGTTCATACTTTAATTGTTACTAGCCGGTGTATCTTAAGTATTTCTCATATTCCTAGATAATTTTTCAGGATACTGTTATAGCTGTTAAATGATTTTCTAAAATGATGATCTTGCATATCAACCATATTAGGGATTTTCTGGTTTGTCTTTCTATTTTAAAATGATTCCATGAGTATAGAAAAACAAGTTTAGGAAGGATTATAATTGGCTTCTAATAATTATCATTGCCTGTCACCATATAGGAGAGAATAATGCATCGTATTTAAATTTTTTTTTTAAACCTGACTCCGAATTAGAAATTAAGCTAAATTAATTTTGAAGATTGATTTTTCTGTTTGCTCCACCAGGAGTTAGCAGACTACGTACAGCCTATGGACCAAATCCAGCTTGCCACCTGTTTTTGTAAATAGTTTTAGGGGAACACAGCCATGCTCATTAGTTTGCATATTGCTTGGACACTTTAATGATACAATGACAGAGGGGTTACAGCAGCCACCATATGACAGCAAATTCTAAAAGATTTACTTCCTGACCCTTTGCAGAAAAAAAATTCATCAGCTACTTGCTGTGCTTGAACTACAGAAAATACTGAAGGCCTTTGCCAGAAATTTTTTTTCTTTTAAACCGAGCTGTAATTTACATAGAGTAAAATGCATGGATCTTAAGGGTTCAGTTCAGTTCAGTCTCTCAGTCGTGTCCGAGTCTCTGCGACCCCATGAACCGCAGCACGCCAGGCCTCCCTGTCCATCACCAACTCCCGGAGTTTACCCAAACCCATGTCCATTGAGTTGGTGATGCCATCCAGCCATCTCATCCTCTGTCGTCCCCTTCTCCTCCTGCCTTCAATCTTTCCCAGCAACAGGGTCTTTTCAAATGAGTCAGCTCTTCGCACCAGATGGCCAAAGTATTGCAGTTTCAGCTTCAACATCAGTCCTTCCAGTGAACACCCGGGACTTATCTCCTTTAGGATGGACTGGTTGGATCTCCTTGCAGTCCAAGGGACTCTCAAGAGTCTTCTCCAACACCACAGTTCAAAAGCATGAATTCTGCGGCGCTCAGCTTTCTTCACCGTCCAACTCTCACATCCATACATGACCACTGGAAAAACCATAGCCTTGACTAGACGGAACTTTGTTGGCAAAGTAATGTCTCTGCTTTTCAATGTGCTGTCTAGGTTGGTCTTAAGGGTACAATGCAGTAAATTTGACAAACTTATCCCCGTTTCTTCTTGCCCTTTTCCAGACCCAGTCTAGGCAACTGTTTTGATTTCTTTCACCACAGATTAATTTTGCATGTTTTGAACTTCATATAAATGGAATAAAATATTCATGCTGCGTGTATACAGCATGAGCTTCCCTGATAGCCCAGTGGTAAACAGTCCGCCAGCCTGTGCAGGAGACTCAGGTTCAATCCCTAGGTCGGGAAGATCCCCTGGAGAAGGAAATGGCAACCCACTCCAGTGTTCTTGCCTAGAAAATCTCATGGACAAAGGAGCCTGGAGGGCCATAGTCCAAGGGGCCGCAGAAGAGTTGGACATGACTTAGTGCTGAAACAACAATATACAGCATAAGCTCTTTGATGTCTGGCTTTTACTCAGCAAAATGGATTTTTAGATTTATTGATATCTATGTTCTATGTATCAGTATGTTTTTCTTCTTTCTTAATGAGAGTATTCTATTGTGTGAATGTGTCATGATATTTAAAAATCCATCCTCATGTTGATAGACATTTAGATTCTTTTCAAATTGGAGCTATTACGAATAAAGCTACTATAAACATTTGTGTATGTCTTTATGTAAATGTTTGTTTCATTGTACACCATGCTTCGGAGTAAAATCGGGTGTGTGTGTATTTAACTTGGTAATTTTGCAAAATGTTGCACCACTTTACACTCTGACCAGCTTTGTATTAGAGTTCAGGTTGCCTCACATCCTTGCCAACACTTTACTGTTAGCCATGCTAGTAAGTATAACTAGAATGGCTGGCAGTATCTTATTCTAGTTTTAATTTCCATTGACTTGATGACTGGTAGTAGTGTGTACCCTTTCATGTGCTCGTTAGCCATTCACTTACCTTCTTTTTATGAACGTCAACTTTTTTGTCAATTCCTTTAAAGTGGGTTTCTTATAGACCACACACAGTTAGGTCTTTTTTTTTAAAACCCACACTGAACAGTGTCTTTTAATTGGTATATGTAGACCATTACCTTTCACATTTCAAGGGATGATTAAATGGGTTGAATTAATAAGTATCTTGTTCATAAACTGTTTTGTATTCACTGGTTCTTTGTTTTTATTTTTTCCCCTCTCATTTTTTTTGCCTTCTCTGGTTTTAGTTGAGCATTTTATGTGATTCCTTTATCTCCTCTGTTAGTCTCTCATAGTTTAAAAAAATTTTTAGTGGTTGCAGTCTACATTTACAACTTTGTTTAAGTCCACCTCCAAATAATACTATACTGCCTCATGAATAGTTCAGGTAGCTTAAACAGTGAAAGTGAAGTCGCTCAGTCGTGTCCGACTCTTTTCAAGCCCATGAACTGTAGCCTACCAGGCTCCTCTGTCCATGGGATTTTCCAGGCAGGAACACTGAAGTGGGTTGCCATTTCCTTCTCCAGGAGATCTTCCCCACCCAGGGATCGAACCCGGGTCTCCTGCATTGTAGACAGATGCTTTACCGTCTGAGCCACCAGGGAAGCTTAAACAGAGCATTCCCAATTTGTCCTTCCTGTCCCTTAAGACATTGTTATCTTTCCTTTTCTAAAAAAATTGTTTATTTATTTGGATCTTCATTGCTGAGTGGGGTTTTCTGTAGTTGTGCTGAGCGGGGGCTACTCTCCAGTCGTGTTGCATGGATTTCTGATTGCGGCGGCTTCTCTTGTTGGAAAGCACAGGTCTAGGCCTACACGCTTCAGTAGTTGTGTCTCCCGGGCTCTGGAGCAGAGGCTTAGTAGTTGTGGAGTGTGGTCGTAGTTGTCCCATGGCATGTGGGATCTTCTGGGACCAAGGATGGAACACACATCTCCTGCACTGGCAAGTGGATTCTTCACCACTGGGCCATCAAAGAAGCCGTCATCTTTCATTTTACTTAATTATATGCTGTAATCACCCAATATATTGTTACTATTATAACTTTAAATAAATTCTTTTAGATAAATTAAGAATAAGAAGTATAAAATACTTTCAGTTATTCCTCCTTCAGTAGTCTTCCTTTCCTTATGTAGGTCTGAGTTCTGATCTATTTAATTTTTCTTCTTCCCAGAGACCTTCTATTAGTATTTTTTTGCAGAGCAGGTCTACTAACAGTACATTTCCTTGGTTTTTGTGTGAGGAAATCTTTTTCTTCTTTACTCTTCATATAGAAATTCTAGATTGGTATTGGGGTTTTTTTTTTCCCCCTCCATTAACACTAAATATTCTACTCTTCTTTCTTCTTCCTTCCATGGTTCTGATGAGAAAGGAACGTCTGTAATTCTTATCCTTATTTCTCTGTTAAGTAAGATGTTTTCCTCTCCCCCCCCCCCCCCAATATTTTCTCTTTGTTTTTAGTTTTCTGCAGTTTGAAGGATAGGCTGAAGTGCATATTTTTTGGCATTATCCTGTTGGTGTTCTCTGAGATCTGGTTTTGTGGTTTGGTATCTATCATTGATTATAGAAAGCTCTTGGTCATTCATTGCTTTCAGATTTTTTTTTTCTTCACTCTCCTTTTCTTTCTGCACCACCCCCCATTCTTTTTTTCATCTTGCATTTCAGCTTGGGAGGTTTCTGTTGGAATTACCTTCAAGCTCATAATTCTTTCCTCAGCCATGTCAGTCTGTTGATGAGAATTATATAAGGTTGGTATTCTTTCTTTCTTAAATGTTTGATAGAATTAATCAGTGTAGCTATTTGTGGATGCATTTTCTTTGTGGGAAGGTTTTCAATTATGAATTCAGTTTTAAAAGTAGATATTGAGCTACTCAGGTTTTTTTTTTTCTTTAGTTACATCCCACAAAATTTGGTATAGTGGGTTTTAATTTTTACTTAGTATAAAGTATTTTCTACCCTTCCTGTGATTCTCTTTTTACCTATAATTATTTATAAGTGCATGATTTATCACTTTCTGAATATTTGGGAGTTTAATTTCTAAATATTTGGTTTCCAACCCAAATCTTGGAATTTCTAGTTTTTTTAAAAATGCTATTTTGAGTAGAGAACATGCTCTGTACCATTTCAGCCCTTTACATTTCCTGAGATTTGTTCTAATGTCAAGCTATGGTCTGTCTTTATGAATGTTCTATGTAGACTTGAAAAAATGTATAGTTTACTTTTGTTGGGTATAGTGCCTCCTTATAAAAGTTGGTAGGTTAAACTGGTTGAAGTTGGAAGTCTTCTGTAACCTTCCTGATTTTCTTTCTGTTCTGTTAATTACCAAAAGAAGAGAAGGATATTGGAATTTCCATCCACATTTGTGGTTTTCTTAAATTTCTTTCTATAGTTCTATCCATTTTTGCTTTATATATTTTAAAGCTCAATTACGCTAGTGGTAAAGAACCCACCTGCCAGTGCAGGAGATGTAAGAGGCCTGGGTTGGGAAGATCCCCTGGAGGGAGGGCATGGAAACCCACTATAGTATTCTTGCCTGGAGAATCCCATGGACAGAGAAGCCTGGCAGGCTGCAGTCCATGGGGTCACACAGATTTGGACATGACTGAAGCAAAGATGCATTCACGTTTAGGAATGTTATATTTTCTTAATGAATTAACCCTTTAAAAAATAATTTGTGATATACATCTTTACCTAGTAATAGTTCCTGTCCCAAAATCTACTTTGTCTTATAGTAATAAAATCATTCTAGTCGGTCCCGTTTTCTTATGATTAATATTTGTGTGGTGTATGTTTTCTTCCTGTTCCCCCTTTTTTTCCCTTTTAATTTGTCCATGTTTAAGATAGATTAAAGGGTGGATGAGCCAAAGAGATAGTAAGGAGCAAGATGGTAGTCTTAAATCTACTTGAAGGATTAGTTTCCAAAAGACTGACTTCTCTTGCTTTCTCTGATAAAAGTGAGCTACCTTATGGAGAGGCCCATTTACAGACTGAATCCTGCCAGCAATCACTTAAGTGAATGTGGAAGTAGGACCTCCATTTTCTCTGTTGAGCCTCGAGATGATTCCAGTCTGTGAGAGACCCTGAACCAGAGAATGTAACTGAGCCATGCCTAGATTCCTGGCTCTCAGAAATTGAGTTTAAAAAAAAAAATTTTTTTTTTTTTTTTGAGAACTTCTCTAGTGGTCCAGTTGTTTAAACTCTGTGCTTCCAATGCAGGGGCAAATGTTTGTCCCTGGTCGCAGAACTAAAATCTCACATGCCACATACCAAAAATAAAAATTTTAAAAAAACTTTTAAGTTACTAGATTTTGGGATAATTTGTTATGCATCCATGTATAACTAATATAACTACCAGTAGTGAATAAATATTGAAAGATGAGTAATAAAATAGCTTATTAATGTCTAAGGTTTCCCTGGTGGCTCAGTGGTAAAGGATCTGCCTATAGTGCAGGAGACGCAGGTTCGATCCCTGGGTTGGGAAGATCCCCTGGAGGAGGGCATGGCAATCCACTTCAGTATTCTTGCCTGGAGAATCCCATGGACAGAGGAGCCTGGCAGGCCACAATCCATAGGTCGTAAAGAATCGGACATGACTGAAACAACTTAAAAATGCACGCAACATTATAAAAAATGCAAATACTTTTTTGGTTGTAAATCACTGTGCATATGACTTTTTTATATTACCACATTCTCTCTCTCTCATAGCTTATGTAGTTTGTACATACTTTGATTTTTACTTTATAAAGATTTTTTTTTCTTATTGTACTAATGTGGTGAATTTCATTGATATCTTATTTTTTAAAACTTCAGTACAAACTTAACAGACAGGTTGCAGAGTACTATAAAAAAACTTATATAATCATTAACCAGGCAATTCACATTTGCTCCATTGTTTTATTTTTCATTTATAGTCTTTTCTCTCTCTTATATATCTATATGTTACTTTTTGCAGATATATGTATATCTCTCTAGTTTCCTTTTTTATCCTTCTGAATCATCATTTGGTTAGCATGATTTTCAGCCCAGCTCTCCACTATATTAAGTTATTAATTTTCGTTTCTTAATTGTATGTCAAGGAGATTCCTTGCAACTTCATTGATACATTATTTTACTTTACTCTTTAACCCCTAAATACTTTAGAGTATATTTTCTAAAAACAAAGACATTTGACATTACTGTAGCATAATTATCAAAATCTGGAAGTTAATCTGAAGTGTTGCTTCAGCCTTTTTGATTCATGAGATTGACATTTTAAAAGAATATAGGCATGTTATTGTGTAGGATATCCCTTACTTTGAGTTTATCTGTTTCTTATAACTAGATTTAAGTGAATACCACAGAAGCTTTGTTGTTCTTAGTGTATTTTCTCAGAAGGCAAAGGATGTTAATTTGTCCTGTTACTTGTAATGTGTTAACTTTGATCACTTTAGGTTGTATTTGCCAGATTCTCCACTGTAAATTTACTGTTTCTCTCTTTGCAGCTAGTATTTTGTGAGTGATACTTTGAGGTCACACTAATATTATTTTAATTCTCAAACTTTAACCTACTAGTTTTAACATCTATTTTGATGGTACTTGCCTGAAATTGTTATTATAATGATAGTTGTAAAGTGGTGATTTTCTGATTTTACTTTTGGGATCATGATTTCATTCACTAGCTGCTTAAAATGAACTGAAGAACTTTCATTCTTTTGCTGTTTTGTGGAACAAATTTTTTCTTAATGGTTTAGTTGACCTCACCTGTGAAGTCACCTGGACCTGGATCAGTAGTGGGGAGTAGGGATGTCTTTGTATATTATCTCACTATCTTTAATCCTTATGGTCAGTTCAGGTTCTTTATTCCTCTCACACTAATTTTGAGATTCGGATTTGCTCTGTTGTTTTTTTTTTTTGTCAGATAATTAACTCACATATTTTAAAATCTGCTGTTTCCTCATAAATGTATTTTCAACTATCAATTTATCTTTAAGTGCTAAAGCTGGATCCCACAAGCTTTCAATTTGTGTTTTTCATTTTCACTGTATCCAAATGTGTTACATTTTCTTTATGATTTCAGAAATTCTATTTACTTATTTTTGAAGTACAGTTGAGTTACAAAGTTGTGTTTCTGATGCACAGCAAAGTGATTCAGTTACATATATATGAATATTTATATATGTGTACATATGTCCTCTTTTTCAGGTTGTTTTCCATTATAGTTTATTACAAGAGATTGAGTAGAGTTCCCTATGCTGTACAGTAGAACTTGTTGTTTATGTATTTTATATATATTTAGCAATTTGTGTCTGCTTATTCCAAACTCTTAATTTATCCCTCCCTCTTTTACCCTGTAATAACCATAAGTTTGTTTCCTACGTCTGTGAAATCTGTTTCTGTTTTGTACGTAAGTTCATTTATATCATATTTGAGATTCCACATGTAAGTGATATCTTGTGATACTTATGTTTCTCTTTCTGACTTCCTTCATTTCATATGGTAATCTATAGGTCCATCTGTGTTGCTGCAGATGGCATTATTTCATTCTTTTTTTAATGGCTGAGTAATATTCGTGTGTGTGTGTGTCTTACAACTTCTTTATCCGTTCCTCTGTTGATGGACATTTAGATTGTGCCCACGTCTTGACTACTGTGAATAGTGCTGCTAGGAGCATTGTGGTGCGTGTATCACTTGGGAAAGTTTCCATTTTAACTCCAGGATTATTTAGTAGCTTTAAAAGTTTAGTTGTCAAACATTAGCTATTCTTTTATTATTATTTCTAATATTATTATAGAAAACATCGTATGTTCAGTATATTCCTTTGAATTGTGTTGGAACTTCTTTTATGAACTGAAATGGGAATTGGCAACTATTCTCCAAGGACTAAACAGGGCTCACTACCATCTGTTTTTATACATCCTTTACTAAAATGGCCTTTATGCTTCTAAGTGCTTGAAAGAAATCCAATGATTAATATTTTGTAACGGGTGAAAAATAGATGAGATTCAAATCTCAGTGTCTATAAATAAAATGTTATTGAAACACAGCCATGCTCATTCATTTTCACATTGTCTATGATTGCTTTTGTGAATTGTGACAGAGACTGTTTGGCCCACAAAGTCTAAAATATCTTACTATTTGGCCCTTTACATATAAAGTTTGCCAATCTGGCACAGTGTCTGTTTTTATAAATGTTTATGCTTAGCTGGTTGTCTGGTTCTGCATTCAGTATATCTGTTAGCTCAAGTTATTGATTGTTTTGCTTGTTTTTTCTGGTCATATTTTATGTGTCTGGCCTATTGGTTTCTAAGAAAAATGTATTAAAATTTCAATTCAGCTGTTGATTTGTCTTTTTTTCCTTATATTTCATCAAGGCTTTCCTCTCATTAGTTTGGTTCCGGAGATTCAACATCCCTTTAGCTTCTGCAGCTTCTCCATGGTTGATTTTGGAGATGAGAGTTAACAGTTGATGCTAGCTTCAGACTTCCCACTAACTTATTACTTAATATGGGAAGCCCAAAGGACAGTGGTAGTGTCAGGCTTCAGACTAACTCATTCGAGTTTCGGGCTTCAGACCCACCTGTTTATTACCTAGTACAGGAAGTACAAAGCATTATAACTTAGATATATTATTGTGAAATTTTAGAATTCCACGGGTGAAGATATATGATTCAGAAAACTTCCAGGGAGAGGAAAAAAACCAAGTCAGTTTTAAAGAAATGAAGTCAGACTGGCATCTTACTAGTCATGCTGTATGCTAGATGAAAATGGAACTGTGTTTACAATTTTCCTAAGAAAAATAATTTTTAACCCAGGATTCTTTACTGTCACATGATTAATTATGAGGATAGAATCTGGTAGACATGCTGGACCCCGAAACTTTAACTTGCTGTTTACCGTCATTTAGGTAGTTATTTAAGGTTGCAGCAGAATAATGTGCACTAAGCACACGGAAGATAGAAGTTCAGGAAAAAGTTAAGTCAACCCAGATGAAAATGAAAAGAAGGCTTAAGTTAATAACTGCTCAGAAGTCCTAGAGAGCAGCCATTCAAGATTGAAGCAAGAGAAAAGAGGGTTTTAGGTAGGAGATCTTAGGAAGAAAAATGAGAACTATATAGAATGAGTGGTATCATGAAGAGTTTGGGGAAAATTTGATGATATAATAAAGGATAATAGTGTCAAAAATAAAGACAGTTTTAAAATGTCATGGGAACCAAAGTGAATGAATGAGTGAATGAATGAATAAATAAACAAAGATGTCTAACTATGAACCAAATTAGAATATATCGTGGTGTTAAGAAATTGATAGTGTAATAAAGAATCCGTGTAATCTTGATACTAAGAACAGTCTTTTTCAAGTGGTTCTAATGTTGTGACATTAGACATATAGAGTAAAAAGTGAAGTGTGCCAGGTTGTTTCCTTGAACAATATTTACATAGTAATAAAAATGTAAATATTGTTCATTGATATTCAACTTTGAGTCATCCTTTGGACAGGACAGAAATGGGCAAAGCCAAGAATGCTATTATTGGAGGGCCGAACGTAACAACTATGCCAATAAAAATAAAAATGAAGCTAGCGGAGAGGGAGGGAAGAGGGGGAACAGATTACTAGCCCCAAAAGCTTTCTTTCAAAATGGAGAATCAAGAGATAATGTCACCTGTGTTCAATTCCTGGTCAAGGGATTAAGATCCCACATGCTGTGCAGCACGGCCAAAATAAAAAATTTTTAAATTTTTTTAAAAATTAAAAGAAAAGAATGAATGTATGTATAACTGAATCACTTTGCTGTACACCTGAAACTAACATAACATTGTAAGTCAAATATACTCCGGTAAAATTAAAATATTTTTAAATAATAAAAAATAAAAGAATAAGATCTAACATTTCAAAACATATACAAAAAGAGATAACGTCACGTTGACAAACAAGCAGTAAAGGTATAAGTTTGCTATTTAAAGTTCAAAGATACTTAAACAAGAATTAAAACTAGTAGCATATATTTCAAACATTGAGAGAACAGAAAAGGGAGGGATTTTAGAGATAAATTCTTAAGGTTTCGTATTAAGAGGTCAGTCAGTTTATTTTTCAAGTTGATAACTTATAGGTAGTAATATAAACATGTTGTCTAGTGTTGTGGTGGCAACCATTAGAATAAGAACTGTTTAAAGACTGGGCTTGGGTGCCAAGATCTGCTTTAATCATATAAACTCTTTTGTAATATTTGTTCTAGTACACATATTTGATAAAAGTAAAAAGTAAATTCGTAAATAAGAGAAAAGAACAGAAGTATTTCAACAAATTCAACTGTGTACATGTGGAGAACTCTTATTCACAGTGTAGTCCCTCTTCTTGTCTTTTCCATAAAGACGACAATTTTATTAGCTTTTTCTTTACCTTTCTAGTACCTTTTTAATGCATATATATAGGGCTTTCCTGGTGGCTCAGACAGTAAAGAATCTGCCTGCAATGCAGGAGACCTGGGTTTCATCCCTGGGTCGAGGAGATCCCCTGGAGAAGGGAATGGCTACCCACTCCATTATTCTTGCCTGGAGAATTCCATGGACAGAGGAGCCTGGTGGGCCACAGTCCATGGGGTCACAAAGAGTTGTACACGACTGAGTGTCTAACACTGTACCAGAGACAACTATCCATATTTTTTCTTCCTCTTTTAATACATTATCAATATCAATAATCTCAGATATGCAGATGACACCACCCTTATGGCACAAAGTGGAGAGGAAATGAAGAGCCTCTTGATGAAGGTGAAAGAGGAGAGTGAAAAAGGTGGCTTAAAACTCAACGTTCAAAAACACTAAGATCATGGCATCTAGTCACATCACTTGATGGCAAATAGCTGGGGAAACAGTGGAAACAGTGACAGACTTTATTTCATTATTTTTCTTTCTTTCCAAAACTTTGCGTATCGTAGTTTTAATCTTAACTGTATAGAAGAAAAAACCTATGGTGTTAACTATAAGCTAATACCTTAGGTCAAACCTAATACCTAATAAAAAGAAAAGGCAGAGGAACCAGAGATCAGATTGCCAACATCTGCTGGATCATCAAAAAAGCAAGAGAGTTCCAGAAAAACATCTATTTCTGCTTTATTGACTATGCCAAAGCCTTTGACTGTGTGGATCACAATAAACTGGAAAATTCTGAAAGACATGGGAATACCAGGCCATCTGACCTGTCTCTTGAGAAACCGGTATGCAGGTCAGGAAGCAACAGGTAGAACTGGACATGGAACAACAGACTGGTTCCAAGTAGGAAAAGGAGTACGTCAAGGCTATATATTGTCACCCTGCTTATTTAACTTATATGCAGAGTACATCATGAGAAACGCTGGGCTGGAAGAAACACAAGCTGGAATCAAGATTGGCGGGAGAAATATCAATAACCTCAGATATGCAGATGACACCACCCTTATGGCAGAAAGTGAAGAAGAACTAAAGAGCCTCTTGATGAAAGTGAAAGAGGAGAGTGAAAAAGTCGGCTTAAAGCTCAACATTCAGAAAACTAAGCTCATGGCATCTGGTCCCATCACTTCATGGGAAGTAGATGGGGAAACAGTGTCAGACTTTGTTTTTGGGGGCTCCAAAATCACTGCTGATGGTGATTGCAGCCATGAAATTAAAAGAGGCTTACTCCTTGGAAGGAAGGTTATGACCAACCTAGATAGCATATTTGAAAGCAGAGAGATTACTTTGCCAACAAAGGTCCATCTAGTCAAGGCTATGGTTTTTCCAATGGTCGTGTATGGATGTGAGAGTTGGACGGTGAAGAAAGCTGAGCGCCGCAGAATTGATGCTTTTGAACTGTGGTGTTGGAGAAGACTCTTGAGAGTCCCTTGGACTGAAAGGAGATCCAATCAATCCATCCTAAAGGAGATCAATCCTGGGTGTTCATTGGAAGGACTGATGTTGAAGCTGAAACTCCAATACTTTGGCCACCTCATGCGAAGAGTTGACTCATTGGAAAAGTCCCTAATGCTGGGAAGGATTGGGGGCAGGAGGGGAAGGGGACGACAGAGGATGAGATGGTTGGATGGCATCACTGACTCGATGGACATGGGTTTGGGTAAACTCCGGAAGTTGGTGATGGACAGGGAGGCCCGGCGTGCTGTGATTCAGGGGTCACAAAGAGTTAGACACGACTGAGCGACTGAACTGAACTGAACTGAGTATCATGGAAAATGATGAGTTTTTTTGATAGCTCCTTTTTTATGATCATAGTACCTTGATAGACTAAAATAAATGGTATCTTATTCTTGAATTTCACATGCATTTAGGTGTGATCTGAAATTTAACCATGAGCTAATGGTTTATTTTCAGAATCTTCCTTACCTGTTATTTTATTTGCTGATTCTCAGTTGTGTGGATTGCCTTTTGTCATATTAATAATCTCACCTTAATGCTAAACAGAACCACTTCCCATCAAATTGATAACAAAACACTTTATTTGTGGTGCTTAATTGCAGTATTCCTTTTCTTTGTTGGCTCTGTGTATTTAATTATTCTTCAGCAGGAGAGAGCTTCAATAATTGATACTTGCGGCAGTGAAGCTGATTGGTGTGTTGACTTAACCAGAAAGCTAACAAGTCCACAGAACAACCGTTGCACTTTTGTAAATTTACTGTGTGTTTCTAAGGAGACTGTTGAGCAAGTATTGTTCCTGTTCCACCCCCCCCATGATGTCTTCATTATTTGATTTGTTAAAGCCTTTTTGTTTAATGTTAATTTGTTTACCTGTGATACAGAGTCTTTTTTTTCTTTCACTTTTTAACAATTTTCTTCTGTTGATCATCTACAGTCACTCATCCAAATAAGCTTTCCATCATTTATTTAGAGTCTTCATTCTGCTTATCTTCCATTCATCTCATAAACTGTAATTTCTTACCATAGCTGGCACAGAGTGCTGTGCTTAGTCGCTCAGTCGTGTCCGACTCTTGGCAACTCCACAGACTGTAGCCCATCAGGCTCCTCTGACCGTGAGGATTCTCCAGGCAAGAAGATTGGAGTAGATTGCCATGCTCTCTTCCAGAGGAACTTCCCAACCCAGGGATTAAACGCAGGTCTCCCGCATTGCAGGGTGGATTCTTTACTGTCTGAGCCACCAGGGAAGCCTCAACAGAGTGAGGTAGAGCAAAATATGCCACCCTAAAATAGGCCACTTTGGCGTGTTGATTATTTTGAATTAAAGTTACTTAAGAAACAGATGATGCAAGCACACTGACCCTGCTTTGTCTCCCTGAAAGCAGGAAATAAATCTTCCAAGTGAAAGTATCCTTCTTACATTAGTTCAAAGAGGGTAGAAGTCATCTTTATCACCAGAGATAGGAAATTCAAGGCAGAGAAGGCTGATTAAGCCCCAGCCCCTTTGTTTTGTCAGATCTCCACAAATAATTGTTTTCTTTGTCTAAAAGGCATAAAAACTGCATGCTTTGGTCACTTCTTGAAGTCTCATATCTTCATGAGTTCCTGTATGTATGAAATTAAATCTTGTTTTTCTCCTGTTAATCTGTCTCATGTCAGTTTAATTTTTAGACCAGCCGAAGAACCTAGGAGAGAAGAAGGCAAACATTTTCCTCCCTTACAAGACACTCTGTTTTACCTAGGTCTGCATTGCTCTTCCTTGACTATAATGGAAAATTAGTTTTCAGACACTTAGGATATAAATATTAAGCATAATTTTCAGAAATACTTTTTGTTTTTTTGTGAGGTAGTCTGTTAATTACAGGCAGTGATTTTTTTTTCCCAGGAGAAAGAATTGATGTCAATGAAAGAATAGTTGCTTAGTGAACTGATTGTGTTTTTGTCACTTTTTACAAAGCTTACAAAGTAATATAACTCAGGATTTGAGCTTTATAATGTTTTAAAACCTTTATTTTCTATGATTTGAAAATCAATCTTTAGGAGCAAAACTTAGCTAGTAAATTTTGATTATCAGAATATTTTTTATGACTGCATTTTCAAATGTAAGCTCTTTTTGCTATCTTTATCTTTTATCATATCCTGAAATTATTATGGTCAAAAGTTACCAGTTTTTTTTAAAGTGTCAGAATTATTTGAGATATGCATTGTTTATTCTGTAAAATGAATGGTAACCCCATCTCTGCTATCTCCAAGTATAAAACTTTAGGATCAAATATTTTAATTTTTCTCATTATGTAATAAGATAAAAATAGGCATTCCAGCATTTCACTGGATCCTATAGCATTTGCTTTACTTATGCATTATTTTAGGCTACTCTTTTAAAAAATTCTTCTTGTTACTATTGGAAGATTTAGTAGAATTATCAAACTTAAATGCTTTTATTTTGAAGACTCTGTAATGTTCACCATTTCCTTGTTATAGTTTATATTTTGTGTAGAAACATGAGATATAACAGTTGAGATATTGCATTAATTTACTTAATATGCCATATAAATTTATCTTTTTTAAAATATTTGACTAGTAGATCACATTTTTGGACTAAATTTTTCTTTTATAGTTAGAAATCTAAATGGTGATTTAGAGGTGAAGAATAAAGTTTTAAAAAATCTTTTAAATGAATAGTTTTAATATATTTGCTCTATTGATTCATCATTTATCCATGAGAGGAATTAGGCCAACAGTCACGTTAGGGAACAGGCTTCCCTGGTGGCTCAGATGGTATAGAATCTGCCTGCAATGAGGGAGACCAAGGTTTGATTCCTGGGTGGGGAAGATCCCCTGGAGAAGGAAATGGCAACCCACTCCAGTGTTCTTGCTTGGACATAGACAAAGGAGCCTGGTGCACTGCAGTCCATGGGGTCACAGAGTCAGACATGATTCAGCGACTAAACTACAAAACAGCAATTCTACGTAGCTACAAACAACAACTCTGTGTTAAGCATACTTGATTGCTCTGGAGGCTAATCTTAAAATTCATTCTCCAGCCCCTCCAGCCGTGTTGTCAACCTCGCCTCTAACACTGTCTGGTGACTCAAAGCCCCTCAGGTTTAAAAAAAAAAAAAAAGACACTTTCTCAGGCATAACTTTACCAGGGGTTTAGAGATTACCTCCTAAAAGGAGAGGGCAAAAACCAGACCTCTCTTTGAACAAGGTTAGATTCTTTACTACACAGACTGTGAGCCAAACTGAGTAATACTAAAATTGTGGCGGTCATGTGCCAATTCCAACAATATTTGAAAAACCCCTTTAGAAGTAGCTCGGCTGGTAAAGAATCCACTTGCAATGCAGGAGACTGGTTTGATTCCTGGATTGGGAAGATCTGCTGGAGAAGGGATAGGCTACACACAGCAGTATTCTTGGGCTTCCCTGGTGGTTCAGCTGGTAAAGAATCCGCCTGCAATGCAGGAGACCTGGGTTCAATCCCTGGGTTGGGAAGATACTCTGGAGAAGGGAATGGCTATCCATTCCAGTATTCTGGCCTGGAGAATTCCATGGACTGTATAGTCCATGGGGTTGCAAATATTGGGACACAAGTGAGTGACTTTCACTTTTACTATAGAAGCAAATGCATCTTAGTAGTCACTTGTAGTATATTTGTAACTTGAAGTTACTTTATATTGTTAAGCAGAAGTTTGAGATTTCTTCCAGTTTTACCTTCACTCAAAAAGAAAAAAGTATCTGTTTTACTTCTGAATATTTATTCTATGGATAGAATATACAATACAGAAAATACTGTATTCTAATGCAGCATAATTTTGGGGATCAATAAATTACATGTGATCCTAATATTGAGTAGTACGGAAATAGTAGGCAATTACAGAATTTAAGAATTCATTAAATAATTATGATGGAGACTAACAATGTGACAAAAGCTTATCAGTTAGATTACAGAGGAACATGGATTCGTATTATAACTTTGTACAGTGTGTATTAGGATAACACAACTATGAAAATGATCTAGCTAATTAACATCTATGTATTTTCCTGATATAATTGGATAAGTATGCAAAAATGTTTAAATGAAGATGGTTATAGTGAAAAATTTGACCTCCCGTTTTTTATCTAAACAGATGTCATCAGTGTGCTGAAGGAAAGTGTTGATGCCACATTGTTTATTCTTCTTATGTCCTACTCTGGCTATCCCATGGACTGTAGCCTGCCAGGCTCCTCTGTCCGTGGGATTTTCCAGGCAAGAGTACTGGAGTGGTTGGCCATTTCCTTTTCCAGGGGACCTTTCTGACCCAGGGATTGAACCCAGGTCTCTTGCACTTCAAGCAGGTTCTTTACTGACTGAGCTACCAGGGAAGCCCCTCTTATTCTCAAAGGTTAATCATAAATGGAACTTTATTAAATCTCTTTTGCAGTCCTTTCCATTTTGATTTTGTCAAAATCCAGTCTTTTATCAATTTATCTGACAGGGAATTTGGTTTTTGTTAGTATCAAAAAGTTTGCATTTCTTTTTAAAACTTTAAAAAAGTTGCTTTATTGAAAGAATATTTTTACCTTTAAGAGATTGCTATTCAATACTAATTACATTGTGTACATATAACTAGATCTCCCCCATGGTTCAGTGGTAAAGAATCCGCCTGCCAAGCAGGAGACATGGGTTCGATTCCTGGGTCAGGAGGATCAGGAAATTCTCTTCCACTGTAGGAGGCCGTATTTCGATCTCTGGTGAGAGAACTAAGATCTCACAAGTGGTGACATGTGGCCAAAAACATTGACCGAGAGCTGAACAAATTACCATTTGAAATAGGTTGGTTTTAAATGTATACATGTTGTTTATCATCCTTCTATATATAAATGTTTTAATCTTGGTAATAGACCTCATGGTTACAATGAAAAGGCTAGTCCCGCTCACTTACCGTTTAGCTTTGATAGTTCAACTTTGAAATTGGTCAAGCTCTTACCTGAAAAAAAGTCTAAATTACTTAAAAGAGTAGTTATTTAAGAAATAATACACAGTAAAGACCATTTAAGGAATAATGGATGAAAAAATCACTTATTTAAAGGATTTGGCTAATATAGAAATAAATTACATCTTTTTGTTCAACTTTTACGGAGAAGGCAATGGCAACCCACTCCAGTACTCTTGCCTGGAGAATCCCATGGACGGAGGAGGTTGGTGGGCTGCAGTCCATGGGTCGCTAAGAGTCGGACATGACTGAGCAACTTCCCTTTTAGTTTTCACTTACATGCATTGGGGAAGGAAATGGCAACCCACCCCAGTATTCTTGCCGAGAGAATCCCAGGTATGGGGGAGCCTGGTGGGCTGCCGTCTATGGGGTCGCACAGAGTCTGACACGACTGAAGCGACTTAGCAGCAGCAGCAGTTCAACTTTTAAGAATATATGTATATAATATATATGTCATGAAAAAGGAGAAGGCAGTGGCACCCCACTCCAGGACTCTTGCCTGGAAAATCCCATGGACGGAGGAGCCTGGTGGGCTGCAGTCCATGGGGTTGCTAAGAGTCGGACACGACTGAGCAACTTCACTTTCACTTTTCCCTTTCATGCACTAGAGAAGGAAATGGCAACCCACTCCAGTGTTCTTGCCTGGAGAATCCCAGGGACGGCGGAGCCTGGTGGGCTGCCGTCTGTGGGGCCGCACAGAGTCAGACATGGCTGAAGCAACTTAGCAGCATGAAAAAGTATATTTATATGTGTATGTATGAAAAAGTCAGGGAGTGCTGCACAAATTATTCACATGCAAATGCTTAAAAAATATACTTAACAAAAACTTAACATGCTTAATATACCAACTATATTTAAAATACATTAAATATACTTAAAAGTATACTGCAAAAATAATAATCAGGATACAACCCCTGAATATGGTTTTTGGTACTTCAGATGTAACATCTCAGAGGGTTTGATCAAAAAAGGTTATGGGATTATGCTCCCAATTATGTGATGGCAGTTCTGTTCTTTATCGTTACAACCATGTAGATGTAGATGTGCGATAATTTTCCTTTACTCTTCTCTTCCAACCTTTAGATGTTATGATTCTTGAGGTGTTCTCCTTAAATGCTGTGATATCAGATTTAAGTAATAGTACTAGCTTTTAATATTTTTAGTAGTAAATTTAAGAGGCTCATTTTTATTAACAATATTGCTCTTGCTTTTCAGCGGGGGTCTGATGAGCTTCTTTCTTCTGACATCATTAACGGACCTTTTACCATGAACAATTCGACTCCTTCTGCAGGTGTGTATGGTGAGTTTTCATTTTTTTTCAAAATTTGAGAATTTTCTTCCCTGGGTTTCAAACATTTTTTCCACAGTGTTCTTATTTTGCTCATCTTATAACATCAAGTGCTACTATTTATAACAAAAACTAAAATTTGTGGCAGTGAAGTTCATATAGATGAAGTTACTAGTTACAGCACTCTTAAATTTTAAGGATTAATTTGGATCTAATTTGATAATTCCTTTTTTTTTTTATAATTCCTTTTTTGACTGACATTCTTTGTTACATAATTGTGATAAATTATCAATAAGTTGGTGATCTAGAACTATTGAGTAAAAGAGCTAGATTTAAAAGCTTACATTGAATGATGATGGCTTTAGAAGTATTAAAACTAAGTTAAAAATTTATAAGCTCACATGATTTTAAAGCTAAATGTTCTTGAAATTTGAGGACTGTAAAATGAATTGGAGGAGTGAAGTACTGAAAAGATAGCGAGGGGGTTAGGAGGCTATTGCTGTACAGGAAATCCTGCTAAGGGAGGAAATTTTGTACTGCAGCAGTAGCAGTTGTGATGGAGAGAATTAGAGAACTTAGAGGTGAAATTGATGGTAATTGGTGACTAGTTGAATGTTTGAGTAAGGAATTCCACTGATGATTTTCAGATTTTAGGTTTGGATAATTGTGTAGCTGAACTGTAGTGCCTTCATTTATATTAGAAAATGCAGAAAGAATAGGGTTGGACAACATAGCATATTCAGATTTCATATATTGATTTGAGGTTCCTCTGGGAACATCCAGATGGAAGTGTCAGGTAGGTAGTGGGTTCTTCTGGTTTCAGCATCATGAGAGAAATTTGGAAATCAATATCATACTCACTTAACAATGGAAGCCATGAGAGTAGAGAGTCTCAGAAAAGGTGAGATTTTTTTTTATCCAAATGTTTTTGGAGTTGTAGGAAATTAGAGACTGAGTGGACTTCACCTTCTAGACCCTGATGTTTGGAAGAGTGGACAGTGTTTATGTGAGAACCCCTGTAAGAGAAGTGACAGTCAAGACAAAAGATGCAAATTCAGTGAAGAGATTCAGAGTGTATGAGAATTGGTCAGCCATGGAACGTTACTCTAGAAGATTTGTTGGTGGGGCAGCAACAGGGGGATTGTGCTTGTGGAAAAGTGAACAGTAGGTAATAGGAGCAGGAGACTGAAAGCTCTCTCAGACTTGGCTTCACAATCATCTGAGTGGTGAAGCACAGCTGCAGAGTCCATCCTCAGAATTGCTAGGCCAGTAGATCTGGGATGGGTCCTGATAATTTTGCATTTCCACAAGTTCCCAGGAATGATGATGCTGACATTTGAGGAGCCACACTTAAAGATAATTACTGAATAAAGGAAATAACTAGAATTTGAAGTTCTGAAATCTGATTATCCTCTTGATCTGTTAGACTTCTAAGGAAAATTTGGCTCTTACTCCTAGAGCTATGGTACATCTAGGGTGGGGCCCACGTGTTTGCTTTTAACTTTAAAACTTGTTTGGTCATATTTACAAACTACTGGAACAGATGACCAGAAAGACTGACATCTTGATTGATTGATTACTTAGGAAAAGAAAGATGTATGAGCTGTGAGTTTTATCAGGCAGCAGTAGTCCACTGTTTGTCTTTATGTTTTGAATTTCTTCTTGTATCCCATTTCATTCTAAGTTCAGTGTTTTTAGGTTGACAGTTATTGTCTCTTAGTACTTTGCAGGTTCTATTTTATTATTCTTTTAGCCTCTGTTGTTGAGAAGCCCTTTGGTAGCCTACGTTATTATTGTGTAGATAGAATTAATACTCTAGTTGTTTTAACATTTTTCTCTTTAATTTTGTTCTGTGTCTCTAGCTATGTCTAGGTGTAGATCGCTGGTTCTCTGAGGGTTCATTAAAATAGCTTGGGAAGCTTTGAAGAAAAGACAGATACCTTGACCTGCTCCACACCAATTCTAAAATTGCCGGTTGGGGAAGGAGAGGCCCAGGTACTGGTTTAAAGCTCCTTAGCTGACACATGTAAGGTGCGGCCAGGGTTGAAGACCAGCGCTGCAGGCTTACTTGCATTTATCCTGCTTAGTAGTGACCCCAGCTTTCCACAGAATTGCCTCCTTCCGGAGCTCCACTTAGACATGTTTTGGGCCACCTCATTTAGTCCTGCATTTGTTCTCACCTCTTCCATTCATTGTCACCTCTTTCTCCTTAAAGTCCTGTATTTTGGATAATTTCCTTGAAATGGTTTTCTGATTCACTCATTGTTCGGCTTTGTCTAACATGCTGTTTAATCCTTCGTTGAGTATTTGATTTCAAGGCATATATTTTTCATTTTTCTGTGTCTGTTTGGCTCGTTTTTTAAAGAGCATCTAGTTTTTGGGTTTTTTTTTAAAATATCGTGTTCTTTTCTTAGGGTTTCTACTGTTTTTTCCCCTAACTTTTTAATTATTTAAAAGTTTTTATAGTCTCATTTTTACAATTATGGAGTTCTTAGGGGTACTAATATTCCTGGGTTTTGTATCCGCTAATGTTTGCTTATGGTATATTATTTTTACTTGATTCATAATTTTTGGTTATGAGATAAACTTCAACTAAATTATTTTTTTCCTTCTGTGAGAATCTTTTGTGTTTGCTCTGCTGGATTTGCTAGGGTAGAAATGGCAACCCACTCCAGTATGCTTGCCTGGAAAATTCCATGGACGGAGGAGCCTGGCGGGGTATAGTACATGGAGTTGTACAGAGTAAGACACAACTGAGCTTGCACACATAGTATAGTATAGTTCTGCTAACATATCCTAATGTATATGTTAGTATATTGCTTTGGGGATTCATGTCAGAAGAAAAGAGAAAAGAAAAATCTGGATATTTACATTTCTCCATTCAGATTTCTGAACAGACATATGTCAATACCTGTGGTAGATGGAAAATGTCTAATTTTAGTTTGCCTTTTACTGAAAGGGGGCCTCCTAAGGGGCCGGCCTGTTGGTAGCTAGCAATTTTACTTCTATTTTTTAGGTCACCTATACGTTAAAAATACTTTTGTAATACTTGATTCAATATTTGCAGTTCTCTAAAAACTTCAAAAACTAAAGATTATGTTACTCTTAGTTCTTGACTTCTTTAAATAAGGAAGTTTCTGATTGATTTTGAACAAATTTTATTGGAAAGTTTCTAGGGCTCATTTAAAGAGTTTAATCCATTATAAGGTACTTAAGTAGTTCTTCAAAGACACAAATAATTTTAAAAATCACATTAATAAGGGGTTGCTAAAAGAAAGCCATGTGTAGTACTATGTTGAAAGATCTTTTTGTATTCAGTACAGTCTTCATCACAAAATTTTTGTAGTTTCAGTTTAGTTCAGTCACTCAGTCATGTCCAACTTTTTGCGACCCCGTGGACTGTAGCACTCCAGGCCTCCCTGTCCATCACCAACTCCCAGAGTATACTCAAACTCATGTCCATCAAGTCAGTGATCCATCCAGCCATCTCATCCTCTGTCGTCCTCTTCTGCTCCCACCTTCAATCTTTTTCAGTCTTTCCCAGCATCAGGGTCTTTTAAAATGAGTCAGTTCTTTGCATCAGGTGGCCAAAATATTGGAGTTCCAGCTTCATTATCAGTCCTTCCAGTGAATATTCAGGACTGATTTCCTTTAGGATGGACTGGTTGTATCTCCTTGCTGTCCAAGGGACTTTCAAGAGTCTTCTCCGACACCACAGTTCAAAAGCATCAATTCTTTGGCACTCAGCTTTCTTTGTAGTCCACAACTCTCACATCTATACACGACCACTGGAAAAAGCGTAGCTTTGACTAGACGGACCTTTGTTGGCAAAGTAATGTCTCTTCTTTTTAATATGCTATCTAGGTTGGTCGTAGCTTTTCTTCCAAGGAGCAAGTGTCTTTTAATTTCATGGCTGCAGTCACCATCTGCAGTGATTTTGGAGCCCAAGAAAATAAAGTCTGTCACTGTTTCCACTGTTTCCCCATCTACTTGCCATGGAGTGATGGAACCAGATGCCATGATCTTAGTTTTCTGAATGTTGAGCTTTAAGCCAACTTTTTCACTCTCCTGTTTCACTTTCATCAAGAGGCTCTTTAGTTCCTCTTTGCTTTCTGCCATAAGGGTGGTATCATCTGCATATCTGAGGTTACTGATATTTCTCCCAGCAATCTTGATTCCAGCTTGTGCTTCATCCGGCCCAGTGTTTCTCATGATGTACTCTGCATATAAGTTAAATAAGCAGGGTGACAATATACAGCCTTGATGTACTTCTTTCCTATTAGGAACCAGTCTGTACCATGTCCAGTTCTAACCGTTCCTTCCTGACCTGCATACAGATTTCTGAAGAGGCAGGTCAGGTGGTCTGGTATTCCCATCTCTTTAAGAAATGCAGTTTGTTGTGATCCACACAGTGAAAGGCTTTGGAATAGTCAATAAAGCAGAAGCATATGTTTTTCTTGGAACACTCTTGCTTTTTTGATGATCCAGCGGATGTTGGCAATTTGATCTCTGGTTCCTCTGCCTTTTGTAAACCCAGTTTGAACATCTGGAAGTTCACGGTTCATGTACTCTTGAAGCCTGGCTTGGAGAATTTTGAGCATTACTTTGCTAGCGTGTGAGATAAGTGCAATTGTGCAGTAGTTTGAGCATTCTTTGGCATTGCCTTTCTTTGGGATTGGAATGAAAACTGACCTTTTCCAGTCCTGTGGCCACTGCTGAGTTTTCCAAATTTGCTGACATGTTGAGTACAGTATTTTCACAGCATCATCTTTGAGGATTTGAAATAGCTCAACTGGAATTCCATCACCTCCACTAGCTTTGTTTGTAGTGATGCTTCCTAAGACCCACTTGACTTCACATTCCAGGATGTCTGGCTCTGTAGACAAATGTATTACACTTGTCTACATAAATCATATACTTTGCCTTCTAAATGTAACCTTAGGAATGATGGCAGAGACGATTATTGTGTACCCCAATACTTTCTATTTTCTTAGCAACAGAGCCCTAATTTTTATCAGGGCCTGTTGTCACCCAAATTAAATGACTGCTTTTCTAGTCTTCCTTATAGCTAGGTGTGGTCATATGATTGAGTGCTGTCTAACAAGATATAAGTGGAAGGGTTACATTTCTACTTGGGTTTTCCTCTTCTGTCTTTCTGCCTATAGGAGTACTAGCTTCCATCTGTGAGAAAAATGCTACAGAAATCTGCCTTTGAATTTATTGCTGAATATTAAGCCACACATGCCTGACCAGTAAGGGTGGTATTTCAGCTCTACCATAAAGACTGTTCTAAACCCCCCGTCAAAATACTTAAAAACAAGCTATAGAACAGTTACCTGATCTGAAAGAAACTTTTTTCCAGAAAGGAGTCTGGCACTTTAAAGGAATGAAACAAATGCTAGTGCTCACAATGTTGAGCATTCAACCAAAAATTGCCAGACATGGAATGAACCACAAAATTGTGACCCATAGCTAGAAGAAAAGTCAGTCAACAGAAGCAGGTTTAAAAAATGACAGATGATGACATTAGCAGATTTGGACTTTGGAACAGTTATTAAAGTATGTGAAAGGATTTAAAGGAAAATATCAACAAGGAGAAAATAAAAATCAAATGGAACTTCTAGAGATAAAAAGATAGCATCTAAAAAGAGACAGGCATGGTTTTAATAGCACTAATATTCTGTAAAAGAAATAATCAGCGAATTTAAAGTCAACAGTAGAAACTAAACAGAGACCAAAAAAAAAAAAACTGAAAAAAGAAAAAAAAATCAGAGCCTTAGTAACCTGTAGAACAAAGTAAAGTGGTTCTAAACATAGGTCTATTTGAAGTCCCAGAAAAAAAGATGGGGGTTGGGAAACAAATATGTCAAAAGAAATAATGACTGAAAATATTCCAAATTTGGTGGAAACTGTAAAGCCACATATCCAAGAAGCTCAATAAACCACAGGCAGGATAAACACAGTGGAAACCACACCAAGGCTCATCATAATCAAATTGCTGAAAACCAGAAATGCAGAACAAATCTTAAAAGTAGCCAGAGGAAAAAAAATCACATTTTTCAGAGAAACAAAGATAAGGTAAAGAGAGTTCTTGCCCCCAAATGGTGCAAATCAGAAGACAATGGAGAAACATTTTAAAAGTACTGAAGATAAATAACAATCAAACCGAAATCTATGTCCAGTTAAAATATTTTTCAAAAATAAAAGTTAAAGCTTTTTTGAGGCACACAAAAACTGAGAGCATTTGTTAGTAACAGACTTAAATTTTATGAAATGTAAAAGGAAATTCTTCAGACTTGAGGAAAATGATACCAGGTGGAAATTTGGGTCTACACAAAGTGGTAAATATGTGGATATGTGACTTTTTTTGCTCATGTTTTTGGTTAAGTTCAAAGGTAATTGAGGGATTCTGGGAAGGTGGTAGAGTAAGAAGCACCAGGAGTCTTTCTACCTAAAGGACAATTGGGCTGGCAGAATCTGCCTGTAACTAATTTGGAACTCTGGAGTCTTTTGAAGGCCTGCGAGTTCCAGGGGAAGACTTGGAAGGTAAATTGTGGTTAATTATGGTCAATTTTAGCTCTCAGCACAGTAGCAGCTACCATCCCTCACCCTCAGTCACATGGCAGGCAGCTGTGTGAGTTCCAGAGCAGCCTACAAATAGGAGCCAGGGTGGGCAAAAAGGATCTTGTCTGTCAGCCTCAAGGATCTGTGCTCTGATTGCTCCTTCTGATCACATGGACGCAGAGAGGCAGGCAGCCATTGCTCTTGCATCTCCCCCTTTGTCAGCACCCCTCACCCCCAGTACACGTGACTTTCAGAGGACAAAGGGTTGGTGTTTTCCACACCTTCCTCCCCTTCGTTTTCCTTCCCCTGCCCCCTTTTGGGAAGCAAATATTAAAAGACGAGGACATTAAAAAGACAACTGCATCGACAGAGAAAATTAGGAAGTAATAGTGCATGCCCAGGAAAAGGCTCAGAAGACACTTGAGAAGAACTTAAATTTACACCTCAAGCTTATTCTTGGCATAGAGACAGCCCAAAACAATCAGGAAAACAATAACACAGACAAGAAAACCCTGAGAAAAGGGAAGAATCTGATTTCTGGCATTAGCACAATACCAAATTTGATGAAAAATATGCATATAAACATCTAAGAACCTTAATGAACTCCAGATAAGATGAATTCAATGAGACCCACACTGAGACGCATTTGGAAACCACACTTTTGGAAGTCAGAGATAAAGAGAGAATCTGAAAAGCATTAAGAGAGAATTGACTCATCACATGCAAGGGATCCTTAATAAGAATGTGAGTCTATTTCTCTTCAGGAACTTGGACAAAAGTCAGTGGGCCAATATATTCAAAGTTCTAAAAGAATGTAGCTGTTCACCAAGTGTCCTATGTTTGGTAAATTTGTCCTTCAAAAGTGAGAGAAAATTAAGACATTCCCAGATGAGTAAAAGCAGAAGAAGTTTATTACTCAACTGGATCTGCCCTGCAAGAAATATTCAAAGGAGTCCCTTGGGGTGAAATGAAAAGACACTAGACAGTAGCTCAGAGCCATTTGAGGAAGTAAAGATCTCAGTGAATGCCATTGTAAAAGCTTATATCATTCAAACAATGGTTTGTAATCCACTTTTTCTTTTCTGCAGATTTAAGGGCCTAATACACTTTTTTAAAAAAATTATTAATCTAAAAGCTCTCAAGTGACTTGGTTTGTAACTCCACATTTTGTTTTCTACATAGTTTAGGAGACTGATAACATTTAGATGAATTGTTAGTTTGTTTTTCTGGGCACACATTGTTTAAAGATCTACTTTTGTGATAATAATGGAAAGGGGTGGAGACAGATCTATAAAGGAGCCGAGTTTTTGTATGTTGTTGAAGTTAAGCTAGTCTAAATTCAAATTAGAGTGTTATAACTTTAGGATGTTAAAGTAATCCCCATGTAACCATAAAGAAAATAGCTATCTAACATGCTCAAAGGGAAATGAGAAAGAATACTTAGAGTGGACAGAATCTTAGAGAGAGTAGAATGGTGGTTGCCAGGGATTGGAAGAAGAGGGTTTACGGAGCTGCATTTAATGGATGTAGAATTTCAGTTTTATCAATACAAAGTGAAAAGTGCTATGGAAATGAATGGTTGTGATAGTTGCACATTATGAATGGATTTAACGTCACTGAATTCTGTGTTTAAAGATAGTGATTTTATGTGTATTATACCATAGTAAAAAAAAATTTGAAAAAACTATAGAATGCTCTCTATGGAAAGCTCCATAAGATACAAGTGATTAAAACAAGATACAGAAAGGAAAAAACATAATTGACTATTTAAAGCAAGATAAAATTAATATAGTTGGGTTGTAGCAAATGTGAAAAGTACAATATATGACAGTAATACAAAGGATATGTATGATAAGGGAAACAGATGTATACTTTGAAAAGTTCTTACATAATACCCAGGTATTATAGTATTCTTTTGAGGTAGACTGGGATAAATTAAAGAAACTTATTGTTGATTAAACCCCAGAGCAATCACTTAAAAGAAACTAACTGAAAAAGTAAGCATTATAATTGAAAACCAGAGGTTATCTGCCATTTATGTCCATGTTTTATGTGTGACGTATTATGTTTTCTTGATAAATTGATTCCTTTATCATTATGAAGTGTCTTTCTTTATCCCTGGTGATATTCCTTTTCCTGAAGTCTACTTTGATATTAGCACAGCCACTTTATCTTTCCTATGATTAGTGTTTACATATTTATCTTTTTTCATCTTTTTAGCTTTAACCTTAGATTTTTATATTTAAAATGAGTTTCTTATTCACACCATATAATTGAATTTTGCTTTTATCCAGACTGTCATAACTTCTGCCTTTCAATTGGAATCTTTATGCCATTTTCACTTAATACAATTATTGATACGGTTGGGTTTAAGTCTGTCATCTTGCTATTTGTTTTCTATTCATTCTGTTTCTGCTTTGTGTCCTGGCTTTCTTTAGATTACTTTTTATATTCCATTTTATTTATCATTTATTACTTTGTATTCCATATATTTATTTATATTTCTTGATATATATATATTTTTTTCACCTAATTATAGAGCTTCAGGATACATAAAGAATACTAACAACTAAACAGAGAAATAGAAAAGTCCACAATTATAGCTGGAGATTTCAATACTCTTCTCTCAGTAATTGATAGCCCAGTTCATAAAAATTAGTGAGGATACAGAACAGGGGTTAGCAAATTCTCCTGTTGGCCAGATCCATTCCAGTTGCTCATTTTTGTATTGCCCGTGAACTGAGACTGATTTTTACATAAAAAAAATAAAACTGTATACCTCACATTATTCTGTTAAAAAATTTTTTTTATTATTATTTTTTGACCCTATGGCACAGCATGTGGGATCTTAGTTCCTCAACCAGGGATTGACCTGGAGCCCCCTACCTTGAAAGTGTGGAATCTTAACCAGGGGACCACCAGAGAAGTCCCTGGTTTTTACACTTTAAATGGTGAAAAACACAAAGAATGTTTTGTTGTGATTGTGAAACTTACATGAAATTAAATTTCATTGTCTATATATAAAAGTTTTGTTTGAACACAGTCATGCTCACTTGTTTACATATTACCTCTGGCTGCTTTCATTTTACAACTGCAGAGATGAATAGCTGGGTCAGAGCCTGTATGGCCCACAAAGTCTAAAATGTTTATGTGACCCTTTAAAAGAAGTCTGTAGGTCCTCTAATACTGAAGTTTTCAGTACTCTCAACCAGCTTGACCTAATTGATGTATGGAATAGTCTCCCCAGCACCATCAGGATACATACTCAAGTTCACATGAAGTGGTCTGCAAGGTAGACTATATGCTGGGTCCTTAAATAGGTCTCAGTTAAATATGAGTGCGTTAAAATTAGGTATTAGAGTTGTACTAGAACTGGAAATTTTAAAAAATGATACTCAAATATTTGAGAAGAAATCTCCAATTGCTTAGAAAAAGAAAGTAACACAGGTATACATATACATATATCCCTTCCTTCTTGAACCTCTCTCCCATCTCCCTCCCCATCCCACCCCTCCGTGTTGATACAGAGCCCCTGTTTGAGTTTCCTGAGAAATACAGCAAATTCCCGTTGCCTACCTATTTTACATATGGTAATGTAAGTTTCCATGTTACTCTCTCCATACATCTAACACTCTCCTCCCCTATGTATATATGTGTACATGCATATATATGTCTACCTATGGCTGATTCATGTTGAGGTTTGACAGAAAACAACAAAATTCTGTAAAGTAATTATCCTTCAATTAAAAAATAAATTTGGGGTTCCTCCCTCTCTAAGATGGCAGCAGCCGAAGACGAGTTACTGCTACTGCGGCTCCCCAAGACGAGCTACTGCTACCGCGGCTCCCCGAGCTGTTCGAAACCAGCAAGCAGCTTTTGGATGAAGTGGAAATCGCAACTGAACCCACCGGCTCCCAAATAATCCAAGATAAGGTGTTCAAGGGGCTGGATCTCCTGAAGAAGGCTGCTGAAATGTTGTCGCAGCTCGACTTGTTCAGCCAAAATGAAGATTTGGAGGAGATCGCGTCCGCTGACCTGAAGTACCTGATGGTGCCAGCATTTCAAGGAGCGTTCGCCATGAAACAAGTCAGTCCCAGCAAGCGTCTAGATCATTTGCAATGGGCTCGAGAACACTTTTTAAACTACTTAACTCAATGCCAGTACTATCATGTGGCAGAGTTTGAGCTGCCCAAAACCAAGACCAACTCAGCTGAAAATAACACTGCTAATTCCTCCATGGCCTATCCTAGCATCGTTGCCATGACATCTCAGAGACAGGCTAAAATAGAGAGATACAAGCAGAAGAAGGAGGTGGAGCATAGGTTGTCTGCACTGAAATCTGCTGTGGAAAGTGGTCAAGCAGATGATGAGCATGTTCGTGAATATTACCTCCTTCACCTTCGAAGGTGGATTGGTATCAGCTTAGAAGAGATTGAGAGCATTGACCAGGAGATAAAGATCTTGAGAGAAAAAGACTTCACAAAAGAGGCATCAACTTCTCAGTCATCTCATCAGGACAGGCCTCCAGTGAAACCATTTGTTCTCACTCGGAACATGACCGAAGCCAAAGTATTTGGAGCTGGTTATCCAAGTCTGGCATCTATGACAGTGAATGACTGGTATGAACAGCATCGGAAATTTGGAGCATTACCAGATCAAGGAATAGCCAAGACAACATCAGAGTTCAAAAGAGCAACTCAGCAACAAGAAGATCAGGAGCATGAGAAGGAAGAGGATGATGAACAGGCAGTCTGCAGAGCTCGGGAGTGGGATGACTGGAAGGACACCCATCCTAGAGGCTATGGCAACCGGCAGAACATGGGTTAGCCTCACCACAACAAGACAGGACAAGGGCTTACATCTTCCCTGCCAAGGACAATAGTGCTGTCCCCCCCACCTGGTCTTCTGCTTCAGCTGTGTATGACAAAGGCAGAGATGCTTAATGTTGCTTAATGTTCAATAAATGTCAAGCAATGAAGTGTGTATTTGTACCCTAAATAATAAACCAGAAATCTTGTTTTGGCATTAATCATTCTCATCATGGTATATTTTAATTTTCTTAAGTGGAAAGAAAAGAGGACTAAAAAATGGCTCTGTATAATCAATCAATGGATGTATGAATTATCTTTAAAGAAATAAAGGTCCCTTCTATTACATGCACATGTGCAGAAAATAAATAAATAAATAAATTTAAAACAATTAAAAAAAAAAGAAAGTAGCACATAATCCATGGATCAAATAAGAAATCACATGGGAAATTAGAAGATATTTTTAAGTAAATTAAAAGGAAAACACGGCTTACTAAAGTTTATAGGATTCAGCTAGAGCTGTTCTTAGGAGAAAATTTACATCTTTAAATGTTTTATTAGAAAAGGAGAAAATGTCTAAAATAAATAAGCTTCTAAGTGTAGCATAAGAAGGACAAATTAAACCCCAAGTAAATAGAGGAATAAAAATATTAAATATGAAAAGAAAAGTTAATGATGAAGAAAATGAGGATTAGTGAAAGCAGTAGCTGCTTTTTAATAGATCAATAAAACTAATAAACTTCTGGGTAGACAGAAAAAGAATGTAAGTTACCAGTATCAAGAAGGATCATGTAGACATTAAAAAGGTACTATTATGGACTGAATACTAGAGTGGATTGCCATGCCCTCCTCCAGGGCATCTTCCCAACCCAAGGATTGAACCTGTGTCTCTCTGGTCTTCTGCAGTGGCAGGTGGGTTCTTTACCACTAGTGCCACCTGGGAAGACCTGGAGAAGTTATTTGAAATCCTAAAAGATAATGCTTTTAAAGTGCTGCATTCAATATGCCAGCAAATTTGGAAAACTCAGCAGTGGCCACAGGACTGGAAAAGGTCAGTTTTCGTTTCAATCCCAGAGAAAGGCAATGCCAAAGAATTTGCAAACTACCACACAATTGCACTCATCTCACCTGCTAGCAAAGTAATGCTCAAAATTCTCCAAGCCAGGCTTCAAGAGTACATAAACTGTGAACTTCCAGATGTTCAAGCTGGATTTAGAAAAGGCAGAGGAACCAGAGATCAAATTGCCGACATTCGCTGGATCATCAAAAAAGCAAGAATGAAGTTGCAAAGTTGTGTCTGATTCTTTGCAGTCCCATGGACTGTTGCCTACCAGGCTCCTCCATCTATGAAATTTTCCAGGCAAGAGTACTAGAGTGGGTTGTCATTTCCTTCTCCAGGGGATCTTCCCAACCCAGGAATCAAACCCGGGTCTTCCACACTGCAGGCAGACTCTTTAACGTCTGAGCCACCAGGAAACCAACGAAACTTGTGAGTTGCCCCCCTTCCTCCTGTTTCACCATTAATGGGAAGGGACTAAGTTAGGGCTCACTCTGTTTCTTAAAGGGGAAGGGCTCTGCGACCCCATGGACTATACAGTCCATTGAATTCTCCAGGCCAAAATACTAGAGCGGGTAGCCTTTCCCTTCTCAAGGGGATCTTCCCAACCCAGGGATTGAACCCAGGTCTCCCACATTTAAGGTGGATTCTTTGCCAGCTGAGCCACCAGGGAAACCTGTGTGGATAACAACAAACTATGGAAAATTCTTCAAAAGATGGGAATACCAGAACACCTTGCCTGCCTCCTGAGAAATCTGTATACAAGTCAAGTAGCAACAGTTAGAACTGGACATGAAACAATGGACTGGTTCCAAATTGCCAAAGGAGTACGTCAATCCTGTATATTGTCACCATGCTTATTTAATTTATATGTAGAGTACATTATGTGAAATGCCAGGCTGGATGAAGCACAAGCTGGAACCAAGATTGCCGGGAGAAATATCAATAACCTCAGATATGTAGATGATGCCATCCTTATGTCAGAAAGGAGAAAGGAACAGAAGAGCCTCTTGATGAAAGGGAGGGGAGAGTGAAAGATCTGACCTAAAACTCAACATTCAGAAACCTAAGATTGTGGCATCTGGTCCCATCACTTCATGGCAAATAGATGGGGAGACAGTGGATACTTTATTTTCTTGGGCTCCAAAATCACTGCAGATGGTGACTGCGGCCATGAAATTAAGATGCTCCTTGGAAGAAAAGCTATGACCAACCTAGATAGCATATTAAAAAGCAGAGACATTGATGTGCCAACCAAAGGTCCATCTAGTCAAAGCTATGGTTTTTCCAGTGGTCATATATGGATTTGAGAGTTGGACTATAAAGACAGCTGAGTGCAAAAGAATTGATGCTTTTGAACTGTGGTGTTGGAGAAGACTATTGAGAGTCCCTTGGAATACAAAGAGGTCAAAGCAGTCCATCCTAAAGGAAATCAGTCCTGAATATTCATTGGAAGCACTGATGCTAAAGCTAAGTGCCAATACTTTGGCCACCTGATGCGAAGAGCTGGCTCATTAGAAAAGACCCTGATGCTGGGAAAGATTGAAGGCAGGAGGAGAAGGGGACAACAGGATGAGATGGTTGGATGGCATCAAGGACTCAATGGACATGAGTTTGAGCAAGCTCCGGGAGTTGGTGATGGATAGGGAAGCCTGGTGTGCTGCAGTCCATGAGGTCACAAAAGAGACGAGATTGAGCAACTGAACTGAACTGAGGGGTTGAATGTTTGTATACCCCTAAAATTCATATGGTTAAGCCCTTATCCCCAGAGTCTTTGGAGATGGGCCCTTTGGAGTGGGGTTCACAAAGGGATTATTGTCTTTATAAGAAGAGACACCAGGGAGCTTGCTTTTTCCCTCCACCCTGCCATGTGAGGACCATGTGGAAAGGTGGCTGTCTATAAGGCAGGAAAGAGTCCTCACTAGAAAGTGACAATGCTGACCCTTGATTTTGGACTTCTATTCTCCAAAACTGTGAGAAGGTAAATTTTTATTTGTTTAAATCACCCTGATGTATTTTGTCATGATATCCTGACCAGGTTAAGATGGATCGCAAATGAATATGATGAACAGTTTTAAGCCAGGAAATTTAGATGAAGTGGATAAATTGCTTAAAAAACGTAAGTACAAAAGAAATAGAAAACCAGCTTCCCTGTGGCTCAGACAGTAAAGAATCTGCTTGCAGTGTTGGAGACCTGGGTTTGATCCCTAGGTTGGAAAGATCCCCTGGAGAAAGGAATGGCTACCTATTCCAATATTCTTGCCTTGGAGAATTCCATGGACAGGGGATGGGCGGGCTTCAGTCCATGATGTCGCAAAAGTTAAACACAACTTAGTGACTGACACACAAATAGCCCTATGCCTGTTTTAAAAATCAAATTGGTAATTTAAAAATTCAGGTGCAGTTTTCTTTTTTGTGGTCATATGAGTCATTTGTCAAAGGTTGTCAAACTCTGCATTTAAAATGTAGGTGGGTTTTACTGTATCTAAAATCTACCCTAATAAAGTTAAATTTTTAAAAAGATCCGTATTTCTAGGATACTTTTTCTGGTAGATCCCTTCACTTTTGAGATGGGAATATATGAATTTTTTTAAAACTTCTTCCACTTTTCTCTTTGGAACATGATTAATATATAGTAGCCATTCAGGAAGTTTCTTTTTATCAAAAAGTACAAGATTTATTCAAGTTAAGTATTTTGAATGCTTATTTTCACAATACAGTTTTGAGAAAGTCTTTAATCTTTCATATAAGAGAATAATTTGTCAAAGTTGCATATTCAGTGCAGTAGAATTTCCTTGCTTCCTCTTTAATTAAATTATGATTCCATATATGCTTATATACCTTTCCATTTTTAAATTGTTAATATTTATCAAGTCTTTAATTATAACCTTTTTTGGGTCATCTAGATGAGTAGTTCTTTAAGTTTTTAGATTTCATAGACTAATAAAATTTTAAATTAATTTTGAGCAATGTCTTAATTTTGCAAAGTTAGGACAGCAAGAGAAAAAAGCCACTGTTGTCTACAATCTTCATTTTAATACCAAAAAAGGTAGAAAGAACATACATTCCAAGTAAAATAAGCCCTCTTAAGAAAATCAAGACATGTTGTTGATCACTTTGTAATGGGCATTACATCTATCATTTAAATATTAATATTATATAATTTAATTTTCCAAATACTCATACTACAATTTCCAAATACTGTTGTTATACTCATTTTATAGAAAAAGAATCTGAGTTATATCAGAACAAGATGTCTGGTTTTGTAGCCCATGCTTTTAACATAACGCAGAGACTTTCATAACACAGAATAACTAAGAACCTGAAATGGTTACGTATCTGCATCAGTTCAGTTCAGTCCTCAGTCGTTTCCGACTCTTTGTGACCCTATGAATCACAGCACGCCAGGCCTCCCTGTCCATCACCAACTCCCGGAGTTTACCCAAACTCATGTCCATTGAGTTGGTGATGCCATCCAACCATCTCATCCTCTGTCGTCCCCTTCTCCTCCTGCCCCCAATCCTTCCCAGCATCAGGATCTCTTCCAATGAGTCAACTCTTCGCCTGAGGTGGCCGAAGTATTGGAGTTTCGCTTCAACATCAGTCCTTCCAATGAACACCCAGGACTGATCTCCTTTAGGATGGACTGGCTGGATCTCTTTGCAGTCCAAGGGACTCTCAAGAGTTTTCTCCAACACCACAGTTCAAAAGCATCACTTCTTCGGCACTCAGCTTTCTTCACTGTCCAACTCTTACATCCATACATGACTACTGGAAAAACCATAGCCTTGACTAGACGGACCTTTGTTGGTAAAGTAATGTCTCTGCTTTTTAATATGCTATCTAGGTTGGTCATAACTTGCCTTCCAAGGAGCAAGTGTCTTTTAATTTCATGGCTGCAATCACCATCAGCAGTGATTTTGGAGCCCCAAAAAATAAAGTCTGATAGTTTCCACTGTTTCCCCATCTATTTGCCATGAGGTGATGGGACCAGATGCCATGATCTTAGTTTTCTGAATGTTGAGCTTTAAGCCAACTTTTTCACTCTCTTCTTTCACTTTCATCAAGAGGCTCTTTAGTTCTTCTTCACTTTCTGCCATAAGGGTGGTGTCATCTGCATATCTGAGGTTATTGATATTTCTCCCGGCAATCTTGATTCCAGCTTGTGCTTCCTCCAGCCCAGCATTTCTCATGATGTACTCTGCATATAAGTTAAATAAGCAGGGTGACAATATACAGCCTTGACGTACTCCTTTCCCTATTTGGAATCAGTGTTGTTCCATGTCCAGCTCTTAACTGTTGCTTCCTGACCTCCATACAGATTTCTCAAGAGGCAGGTCAGATGGTCTGGTATTCCCATCTCTTTCAGAGTTTTGCACAGTTTATTGTGATCCACACAGTCAAAGGCTTTGGCATAGTCAATAAAGCAAAAATAGATGTTTTTTCTGGAATTCTCTTGCTTTTTCGATGATCCAGCTTCTTGATAAAAAATTTGTCACCATTGGTCTTTATTTGATAGTGCAGTTCAGGTTCAAGTAGCTTGCGTAGGTATTCATTTTATTTCACACGTGGTTTTGCAGAGATTATGAACACCTCAGTTAAAGAAATAACTTTCTTAATGTTCATTCATTTGTTTTGGATTATTCTGGGTAAGTGGATAAAAGCCTTTGCTCCTTAGGATGGTTTTCTAGTCTTTTAACACCTTATCTTGGTTAAGAATGTACAAGGTTGTGGTATTGTTGTCTAGCCATCTAGGTTTACAGAAAGGGGAGATGCAAAAAAGCACTTAATGCTTGACTTTCTGTCCAGGAGGTGATAATTTGGCATTTAATTTAGCAACACTATTATCACTATAATCCTCATAAATCTGCATATACTCTGAAAATTTATTGTTATCATCAAGTTGCTTCCTTTTTTTCCTAGGAATGGTAACACACTTGGAGATTTTTGTGATTAAAAAAATTACCTTTAAACTTAAGTTTGAATAATGCTCTTTTCACTTCCTATAGGTGTACAAAAATTATTAATCTCTCATCTGTTAAATCTCTTAATCTCTTTATCTGTTAAAGTTAATAAGATATAATTTAATGTATTTTTATGTGTCAACTCCAGTGAGGCGGTATAGATGAAAACAGCATGAAAACTAGAAATGAACGATCTTTTTAGGTAGTTGGAAGCCTGTCAGGGTTTTTAGAACAGGATAATGACATGATGCATACATTTAGGATGATAAGATGTTAGATCTTAGTGGAAGTGGAGGGAGTGAGACTAGAGGAAGGCAGAGTAGAAGGGGTCATAGGTCATCGGGATCATAGGTGAGGTAACATTGAAAGTTGAGATGAAAGTGGAATCAGTTATTTTGGAGGGAAAAATCAATGTTTCATGATGATTCATGAGGAAGGAGAAGGAGCCTTTTGACTTCCAGAAATTAAATACTTGATTTCCAATAAGTATTTGCTGATTATTTTCCACACACTGTCCTAGGCATTTGCTGTATACAGGCACAGACCTGTAAGGACCTCTTGGAATTGATAGTATTGGTAGGATGTTGCCTGCATTCATGAACATAGAGAATTTGGGAGCAAGTGCTAGTTTTGGTATTAAGTCAACCTATTTAATGGCAACCCACTCCAGTATTCTTACCTGGAGAATCCCAGGGATGGCGGAGCCTGGTGGGCTGCCGTCTATGGGATCGCAGAGAGTCGGACACGACTGACGCGACGCAGCAGCAGCAGCAGCAGCAACCTATTTACCTGTAAGCATAGGAACGGGTACAAAATATTGCCAAGACTTTTATGTGGTCCTCATGAAATTTATTTATTTAGGGTCACAGACATAGGATTCTAAAGTTTTTTTAGTGTTTAAAAAAATGGTAATCTCAGGTGTTTGGAAAGATTATATTTTTCTTCTAATAGTGCTAAGTATGGTATTTAGTATTAAAAAAACAACACTATAATGAAACTTTGGCTTTTAGATAATTTGCATTCAGTCTTACTTGGTGCTATCTCTGGGGGAAGAAAAAAAACGTCCTGAATCTTACGAACATAAATTTGACTACTTGTTACAGACTTGTCAGTTCTAGTTACTGTCAGTGTTAAAACATAAGCTTTAAATAAAATTTGGCTGTAAACTGGCATACTGGATTACAACAGTGGTTCTCAAACTTTAGGTTGCTTCAGAATCATCTAGAGAGCTTGTAAAAACACAGGTTGCTGGGATGTTTCTGATTCAGTAGGTCTGAAATGGGGCTAAAAATTTGCATTTCCAAAAGATGATGATACTTATGTTAAGAGCTGCCTATTATATCATCAAGAACAGGATTATCCTAAGGAAATCACAGTTTAGTTTCTGAAAGTACTTTAAAAAATGAATTGGCAAAAATTGTATAATGCCTGAGAAATAAACTTATTTTCAGAAACATGCATCTCAAATCCAAATCCTTGTAGGGTATGATAAACATGAAATTTTTATTACCATCTATCCTAAAAGTTTTTATTCTGTTCAATTAGTAATAGGACAAACTAGAAAAGCATCTTTTAAGATACATTAAAGATAATATAAATATTCTCTATTCACAACAAATAGTTGACCGTTGAGAGGTTTTTGGTACCTCAACATATGTAATTCATTTATCCAACACTTTTCCTTAAAGTTAAAAATCCAAGTTCAGTTTTAAAAAAAATACACCTGCAGTGAAAAATTTTTAAAAACCCACTCATTGAAAAGTGGATGGTTTTGTTTTCAACTGTCTTCTACTCTTCTCCCATCAGCCCCGTAGTTCCTGAATTTCAAAACCTGAAACTCTTGGAAGATCAAATGTGATGATATGGTTAATGTAGTATGTCAACCCAAATTAATTTCAGTAATTAAAAAACAAATCTTGTATTTTTTAGCTAATGGGAATGACAACAAGAAATTTAAAGGAGATAGACCTCCCTGTTCGCCTTCCCGTGTTCTCCATCTTCGCAAAATTCCAAGTGATGTCACCGAAGCAGAGGTCATATCATTAGGTCTACCATTTGGCAAAGTAACTAATCTTTTGATGTTGAAAGGAAAAAGCCAGGTATGTAAGTTTTAAAGGTTGACCCACAATTATTATCTCTGGGTGTTAGTGAAAAAAAAAACACCAAATTATTTTTAAGGGAATTCCCTGGTACTCCAGCGTTTAGGACTCTGTGCTTTCACTGCCAAGGGTGCAGGTCCAACCCTTGCTGGGGGTACTAAGATCCTGCAAAGTGCAGCCAAAATAAAAAAAAAAGGAAGCTTTTTATTTTCTTGAACTTTTTTTATTTTCTAAATTTTATTCTATTTACATAGCTTTTAAAAATAGAACTTCTTCAATGACAGGAAGCAATAAACAAAAATAGGAAACAGGATTCTCTCTTATTTATTATCTTGACCAAACATATTTTACATTCTTAATTACAAAATGGTTTATGAAAATATCCTGTGATTATCAGAAGAGATTGGATTGAGTACCATCCAAGATTGGATAATGATGTCTGATTCAGACCCCTAGCTTTACTAAACTATTTATTTAAATTAACAGCCTTGTTTAGGGTAGTTGAGGTTATTAAGAACTGGAGAAGTTAAATAGTATGTCTTAGTATTCAGTCCTTGTTGTGTTTATACATTTTTCTTACATCTTTTAGAGGTAGTGTAGGCACTTGGATCTTAATTTTCTTTACAGATGCCACTATTGAGAATAGTATGGTTTGCACAGTTTGAAAAGAGCCATCATGACCATGTCTAATGGCTGTCTAATGTCTAACATGCACATGTTATGTACATGATTATGTTTCGTGTAGTATATCCTATATTTTATGTCAGATAACTCTGAGAGGCAGCAGCAATGTTACAATTTCCTTTGTTTCTGCTATTGGTTCTAGGTTTATATTTTTCTGTAGTGCTAACTGATTGCTATTAATTGCTTGTCTTTTGATCCTAAATCCTGTTCAGAAAATACCTTGTTAGTAATTTGCTTCAGCAAGAGATTCTGATGTGAGTCACTATAGTAGTACTTGTAGGCATAATCATTCTGTGGTTCTTGGAGGTGGAGTGTTGAGAATGGAGTAAGGCTTATTTTCACCAGCCTTTCTGTGTAGTGACTTTTGATGTTCTCTTCATCTTACATTATGAAAGTTGATCCTTGGCTGGATGCTGTGGGAAAACATAAATAATTCTTTTACTGGACTCCATGTGGAAAATTTTATTTTTACATATGAAGTTTTAGGTTGTATATATGTGTAGGAATGATTTCCTGACTAGAATCACAATATCCAAAGACATTGTTCAGCCTTTCCTTTGTGTGATATTGCAGGAGTCTTAACATTTAGTAGGGAGTTTGCAGGAAGAGACTCCCCATATGGTGAATATTATTAGAATACAGTTTACAAATTCTTTGTTGAAAAGATGACTTTAAAAACCAAATAGTTAGGAAATACTGCCATAGCTATTTTTGTTACCTTGATCATTTTTATCTACTTCTCTTAGAAATATTAGAAAAACTGTATTACTTATACAATTGGATAGCAGCTTTAAAGTGTATCATGGACATTTGTAACTTTTAGATACTGTGAATGACTTAAAATCTGTTTTATTCCTCCAAGATGGTAATTTGCATCATGAGTTCTTCCTGTACTTTAAATTTGAAGCATTGTTATAGGTAGTTAGGGCTCAGAACTGTTAATATATGTTTTATCTTCTTAACCATTAAGACAGGGTGATAAAATCTGCCACCTTAAAGATCTGTACGTATCCTATTGCTGTCACATAAGTTAATGGGAGTCATGACAGTGAGGAGGAGCCATAAACAGTAAGACATGAATACTAAGGAGCTTCTTCCGTCTCAGTTCTTTTTAGTCTTCAAATAGCTAATATCAGTATAGTGATTACCAATAGCCAGAAAATCAAATCAATATTGACTTAATGTAGGATGTTCTCCCATTTCCCCAATTTGTACAATTGAGCCTTGGCACATGAATGTTCTAATTATATTCATAAAAAGGCAAAGGAGAACAGATGATTAGAGAAATTTTTAGGAAGAAACTGAAAACATCTATTTATAGTAGTGATACACACAGTTATTTTTGCTTTTTTAGTTGTTTCTACATTTTAGAAGAAACAGAAGTAAGAAGAAGACCAAAAACCACACAGTCATTTAATCAACTGTCAATTTCCCAATCCCAAATCCTTTATTGAACCCAACTTTTGTCAAATATGTTTTCAGTAACTACCAGTGGTACCATTTGAAATGAAAGTCTTTTCATCCCCTTGGGGGCAATATGACTTCTGTTAAGAATGCATGAGTTTTAGAGCAAGCTAGAATGACAAAATAGTTCTTAGCTGCCTTTCAAAAACAGGAGCTTTCACTTTACTTTCTTGTGTTTATTGCAGGCTTTCTTAGAAATGGCTTCTGAGGAAGCTGCTGTTACTATGGTGAATTATTACACTCCTGTTACTCCTCACCTTCGAAGCCAGCCTGTTTTTATTCAGTATTCCAATCACAGAGAACTTAAGACTGACAATCTGCCTAATCAAGCTGTAAGTATTAATGTCATTTATAAAAATAGTTGTAAGAATACATGATATAATAACTAATTTTCTACTTTTAAGTGAAAAAAAAATCATGTGTTTTTCTTCATCATGGGATGCTTTATTGATAAAGATTGTATATATAAATTCTTATCCAAAGACTTCAATAAGAAAGCACTGCCATTTGAAACTATGTTTGAGGATATGGCCTTAGAAATGGCAGGCAATTAGTTTTCCCTTGAAACTGTTTCCATAAGGGGTGAAAAAAGTACATTGTTAATGTCTCTTAAAATCTCAGATCTAAAGGAACTATGAAAGTCAATCCTTTCTTTTTACGGAATATGTAACAAAGGCATTGAGAAGTTGAGTGGTGCTCCTATTGTTAATAAGAATTTATATAAATAGGTTCATTAAATGATTTTTGACTCTCCAAGATAAATGTGGAATATAGACTATGAACATTTCTTACCTCATTTTCCAGTTTTGATATAATTCATACTGAAACTCTTTTGTCTCTCCGGGTTGATTTTTTAAGTAGTTAAAATAGTAATTTGAAGTAATTTAAAGGTAGGAAAAATTTATCCACGAAGCAAGTACCTTTTAAAAAACGGGTTTTCTATTATGCTGAGAGCATTGTTTGGCCCTGACAGTCTTGCCCTAGGCAAAAGAACTCCTTCAGCTCTTTGTTTCTGTGTTGAAAGTCATTATAATGCAAGCTGCTGCTGGATTTAAATTGTAGTTTTCCACATTTTTAAAAACAATGACATTTCCTGCATCCAATCCTTAACTTATTCTAAGACATATTAATGACATATAATAAATTATCTAAACTTGAGTAAATGAAATGTTAGATATTTTTAAATGTACAAAAGTTTTAAAGTAAAACATTGCCTTGTAAGTAGGATACGTGCTCATGGTGAAACATTCAGACAATCCAGAAAAATACAAAACAAACAAAAGACAATCCGGTTACCTAGATGTAACTGATTAACATTTTGCAAACATTTTACTGTGTACCCTTCTCTATTCAGGTTTTGTCTATGTATATAATTTTACACCAGTGGAATCCTAATGTTTTAAGAGCGATTATTTTTCCTCTACAGTAGGTCAGTGATGTTGTTTCATGACAAGAAATACACAATTACTTCATACTTTTTATTTTATTTCTTATTACTTCATCATTTTTAAATGACTGCATAACACCTGCTTCAAAAGGACAGCCATAATTTATCCAATTTCTTGTTAGTAGACATTGAGATTGTTTGCATGTTATGCTTTTACAAATAGTACTATAGTAGCATTCTTATATATCTTGGCACACTTGCAGCATTATCTTATAGTTTATGTTTCTGGAAACAGAATTGCTGGTACTTAGCCTATGTATGTTTTATGTTTTGATATGCATTGCAGTATTGCTTTCTGTAAAGATTATTTGCTGATTTAGGTTGCCACTGATAATATATGAGCAAGCGATTTTCCTGTCCATTTTTGTTAATATGATAGTTAACAAATTGTATCTTATTGTTTTACTTACTTTTATGTAATAACTTGTGAAGTATTTATAGTGATTTCTGTTAATGCAGTTTTCCTCCCCATTTTTTCAATTGTGATAAAATATGTATATAATATGAAATTTACCATTTTAACCATTTTTAAGTGTGTGGTTCAGTGGCATTCCCTGGTGGCTCAGACAGTAAAGAATTTGCCTGCAATGAAGGAGACTTGGTTCACTGTCTGGGTAGGGAAGATACTCTGGAGAAGCAAATGGCTACCCACTCCAGTAATCTTGCCAAGAGAATTCCATGGAGAGAGGAGCCTGGTGGGCTTACAGTCTGTGGGGTTGCAAAGAGTCAGAAACAACTAAGCGAATGAATAACACTTCAGTGGCATTAAATATACTCACATTGCACAACCTATCACCACTATCCATCTCCAGGACTTGTTCCTCTTCCCAGACTGAAACTCTGTACCCATTAAATACTGACCCCTCATTTCCCCCAACCCCCACCCTCGCAGCTGCCATTCTGTTTTCCGTCTCGGAATTTTCTCTGCTAATTAGTTTTAAATTATTTTTATGTAACAGTCAAATCTCTTAAGTTGTGTTATGATCTCTGACATGGGTACCATACTCATAAAAACCCAGTATAGCAAGATTAAAAAGGTTTTTTTCTACCTATATTTTCTTATATGTTAATGTTTTGGTTGTTTTTATTTTAGTGTTTAAATCTTTGTTAAGACTATTTTGTTGATGAAGAGGGAGGCTAGGGTCTTTCACTTACTCCCACTGACCAGTTTCTCTTTTGTTGTGGTTGAATAACCCATTTAGTATCCACTCATGTAAAACTTGTCCTTTGTCATGTTCTACTTTTCTATACACAGGCTTTGCCTACTTACAACATGCATAAATATGCTTGTTAGACATGACTACACGTTTTGCTTGCGTGACCTCCACCTGCCCTCATGTGTGTGCTGCTCACATGGAATGCAGTCTGTGTCTGATCTGGATTACCTTTTGGATTCCGTTCTGTCCCGTTCCTGTCTCAGTGTCCCTGTGGCTTAACCTACTGTAGGGCAAGGCTCAATTCTTTCCCCTCTTTTTAGAAATTAAATGGATGGTAGGTTTTGTTTATTTCTCAGGATGTATTAGAATTATTTTGATAACTCCTAACCCCCCAAGACACAGTTGAATTGGGTTGATTTTATAGACTAATATGGAGATAATTAACATATCTATATTGCTAACTAATCCTTTTGAGGAGGGAGTTTTATTTTATTTCCTATCTCTCAGTAGAATTTTCAGTTCTCCTTCGTATAAGTCATGCAGTTTTGTCATTAGTGTGATTCCTAATTATGTTAGTTTAAGTCTTGAAGAAGAAACAAACAATTTAATAAAACTCTTAAAGACTGGATTATTCTAAAGGGAAACAGTGAGAAATCCCAGTTGCTTGGCAACCAAAGCCAGCCCAAATGACCTAGTTTATTCTTAGATAGCCTTGATTTCTTCCCAGTACCCTTGCCATTTTGTTACTTTTGTCCATTTTTTGCATTGACTTTTTATAAAATAATGATTTTCTTTTATTCAGAGTCCTACAAAAAAGCTGAAGTCAAAATTGAAGGTACCTGTTTACATACGTATTAATGAGAGGTACCAGATGTTTTTATATTCTGACAGCCCTCAGAAGCTGATAAATTACTGTTTCATTCTCTTTTCTTCTCTGAATAGCACGATATCCCAAAACATACTTACGGACATACTTGGCAGAGGGTCAAGTGAATATCAACTATTTCCCTCCCTTGCTTTAAACTAACATTAGAGCAAAAATTTTTAGATGGTATTTTGAAGTGCAGCACTTGAGAAATGGTTGTATTAATAGCAGCCATTTTTGTATAGACAGTTTTTCTTGATCTTGTGGGTAGAAATTTATAAATTTGCAAAATGATGGCCATGGAAAAATTTTTCCTTAAAAAATTTCCCTCAAAATCATCAAACTGAACATTTAAGATCTGTGAATTTTGTTGTATATTCATTTCTATCTCAACTTCAGAAATACCTTCTTTATATTTTCTAGGCATATTTAAATTTTACATGAAGTGTATATATGTTCCCAACCTCAATAAGTATTTGTTGGTTTTTCCATCACAATACTGCTGTTTCCTTTACTACTAGTTAATGTAACCATTCCAGAGGGTTTGTGGCTGAAACATTGAGAAAATATCTCCCATAATAAGAATTCTGCTGCCTCATAATGTTTAGCATCAGAGACACAGAAAATATGTCTTCTGTAGACCTGAACTGTCTCTTCATATTAAGAAAACATTTCTTTTTCCCCCCTCACTTTTCTTTTGTCCTCAGTGAAGAGTGTCCCCTGCTTTCAGTTTCTTCCTTAAATATTTTTGCCTAATTAAAAATTGAAACTAGAGTTACTTATTAAACAAATCTTTCTCAGATTTTTATTGTCAAAAGAATTTTTTTTGCATGCCTGCTATGCAGAGACTTTTGTACTCAATGGTCTGTGAAGTACTAATGCGGAGTATATTGACAACTGTAGAATGATTAAGACAATATAAAGCATATCTTCTCATATTTCTCCAGTGTGATATCTTTTATGCCAAAGAAGAAGGAGTAAAGGAAGAGAAACAGCAACAATAGCAACAATAACTGTAATATAGCAGTAGTAAGCATATATATAGAATTGTTTAATAAAAAGAATTGATTGAATGATTGGTAGATAAGGAAGTAGAATCAGTGAGGTTGGGAATTCCCTGGTGGTTCAGTGCTTAGGGCTCCACACATAGTACTAAGATCCCACAAGCCACACAGTGTGGCCAAAAAAAAATGTCAGTGAGGTTAAATTTACTTTCAGTTATTCAGGCTTAGTTTTGATAAGATGATTAAATCTCAGGATGATGTGAGAGAAAAAGGAACCATTATTCCACTGAGAGCCTCACTGTGTTGATATCTGTTCCTAAACATTCTAAAGTTGTGAGTAACTGCCAGCTTGTTGTTTAGTAGGTTTAATATGGTACCTGCTCGCTTGTTGTTCTTTAGTCACTAAGTCGTGTCCAACTCTGTTGTGATCCTGTGGACTGTAGCCCGCCAGGCTCCTCTGTCCATGGGATTCCCCAGGCAAGAATACTGGAGTGTGTTGTCATGCCCTCCTCCAGGGGATCTTCCCAACCCAGGGATTGAACCCAGATCTCCTGCACCGGCAGGTGAATTTTGTACCACTGAGCCGCCTGGGAAGCCCTCAGCTGCTAGCTAAATGTGAAGAAATTTAAATAAATTCAAAATTCAGTTGCACTAGGTACGTTTTGAGTGCTCACTAGCCACCAGTGACTAGTATCCAATATACTGTAGATGTCGAACATTTTCATTATCACAGGAAATTCTGTTGGACAGTACTGTTTGTCTTCCATGTCTCTACTTAACCTTTCGTGTGTGTGCGCACACGAGCACTTGATACAGATGTAATAATTACTTTAATGTTCTTGTTTGCTAATTCTAATCCCTGTGTTAATTGAGTCTCTTTTGAATGACCTCCGAACCTCATCATTGCCTATTTAAAGGCTTAAAGTGGGACTGTGAGCCAGTTTTCAAATTTAAAAGCAGTACAATCCTGTTTTCCAAATAAAATCTTCCTGGGGAGCCCAGTATAAAATAGATAAACTGCTACGTGTGAAGCAGAATTGGGGTGCTCAGTATTTCACACACTTGACTTTACAGGCGCATATATATTTAATGATACAAAATATTCAAATAATTCATATATTGTTCTCAGAGATGATTTGGAAACTGAACATTTGGCAGTTTGAGTATTACTTGATACATAAAAGTCTTTGTATGGCGTAAAAATGTTGTTAAACGGTTTAAAGAAGAGTTGTGTATAAGTACAAAAGTGGAAGTTGTTCAATTATTAAGCATACAGAAAAGACAGCCACTTTTCAGAAAGACATTTATTTTAATGTTATTTTTCATAACAAAATGTTTAAAAGTTACTCATCCCACTTTTGAAAGATGGTATAATAAATAGTAAACTAAAATTATAGTCATGTTAATATAAAATAACAAAGTACTGTGACACAATACTATGGTATGATCTTTAAAATTGCAAGTGAATACAAGATGTAGAAATGAAAGAATCTGCATTAAAGTGGTGGGACTTTTTTCATTTTGTGGTACAAACATTTTATTCATTATCACTATTGTTAGGAAATTATAAGTACAGAACAAAAGATTGATTAAAAACTTGCATTTAATTTCACTAATTATTAACCATGCTTTTTTCTCTTCCGTTCCCCCTTTTCACCCTAATAATTGTTTTAAATTTTGAGACAGTCACAAAATTTTTAAAAAGAGTCGTAAATATAATACGAGGAAGTTCTGATTGCTTGAGGCATTTGGGAAAAAACTATTAATCTGGCCTGTCTTCATTGGCCAAACTTTCAGTGTGCATTTCCTTCAAAGAAGAATATTCTTCTACAAACCAGAATACACTGGTCAAAATCAGGAAATTAACACTGATGTATTACTTCCCTTCAACCCTCAGCCCCCATTCAAGTTTTGCCAGTTGTCCCAGTGATGTTTGTTCTAGCAGAATAAGCATTATTCAGAGTCGCATATTTCATTTAGAAATCATATCTTCTAGTCTCCTTTTATCTGAAACAGTAAGTTATTTTTCTTTTTTTTTTTACTTTCATAACCTTGATACTTTTAAAAATTATGGGCTACTCATCTTCTAGGCTGTCCCTCAATTTGAGTTTGTCTGATGTTTCCTTTTGATAAGATTCAGTGTATGCGGCTTTGACAGGAACATCATAGAAGTAATGCTCTTTTTTTCTCATTGCATCATATCAGGTGGCACATAATTTCAATTTGCTGCATTACAGATGGTGTGCTATTTGATCACTTGATTTGACTGGTGTTTGCCTGGCTTCTCCACTATAAAGTTATGACTTACAAAGCGGGAAAGAAAAGTATTTGAGGGGAGGTGCTTTAAGGCAGTGTAAATAGACTGCTCCTTATCAATTGTCATTTTCTATCAGCCTGTGGACTTAAAGGTTTCCTGTTTTATTTGATGGGTTTTTATTTGTTACAGTCATTATTTTGGTTCTCAAATAATACCAGCGGGAGCCCCTTTTAAGCTGTCTTCTATGTCCTTTTGGCTTGCTTCTGTTGTTCTTTGAAAACTGTTTTGCATTCTGGTACGAAACAACAAGAAAACCCCACAAAACTGGAAATGTTGTACATTCATCTTGTGCTTTCCTGCTCCAGTTTTAGAATTGGACATTTTTTAGAGCACCCCGGTTCCTTTTAATAGAGCATCATATTTAGAAACTTTTCTGACTTCCTTTTCTTGGACTGTAACATCTCATGCCAGGCTGCCTCTTCGTTGAATTCCTTTCTCCTTTCAGGCCCCATGGACTGACCTCCCTACTCGAATTATCTTTACTACATTGGCTACCTATCCCTGCAGCTGCTTTTGTTAGTTGCTAAGTTTTGTCCAACTCTTCTGTGACCCCATAGACTGTAGCCCCCCAGACTCCTCTGTCCATGGGATTTCCCAGGCAAGAATACTGGAGTGGGTAGCTATTCTCTTCTCCAGAGGATCTTCCCGACCCAGGGATCGAACCCACATCTCCTGCATTGCAGGTGGATTCTTTAACACTGAGCCACCAGGGAAGCCCCCGATTCTCTGTGGCCCTCTTCTTGACTCTCTCTGGGCTCTGATAATCCTGGCTAGGCTGCTCTCCCCCGGATGTCTTTCTTACCCTTCTTATGCTCCCCAGGTTCTGACAGCTGGCGCTGAGCCACCCACTCACAGATGCCTTGCTTACCTTGTTTGGGCTCAGGTTCCCCTTGCCAGGCAGATGGATGCGTTCCTCTTTTTGCTCAGGTTCTGATGCTCCATGCCAGGATGCCCTCCCTGCCCCACTCTGAACCACCACAGCTCCTCCGTGTTGATGCCTGTCAGATGCCACCCAGAGGGATTTGAGTGGTTTTTTTTAAGTGGTCTTTAATGTTACTTTTACATCGCTTCCATTTATTCAAGTAAGCTTAAGCAGCTTTCTTAAATATCGTGTCACTGTGATAAGAAAAGAAGACTTCTGATTCTTGACTGATTACAATATTAGGATATATGCATCCAGAGAGAGTTTAACAGATATGTATATTTTTATTTAACTGTAGCACTTCATATTAATTTACATCAACTAAGGATTATATAATGTGTCTGTGTAACCACAAGTTCTCGCTTTGGATTGTTATATAGAGAGCCCAAGCTGCCCTGCAGTCTGTCAGTGCTGTCCAGTCAGGAAGTCTGGCCCTTCCTGGAGCTCCTGCCAATGAAGGCACAGTCCTACCTGGGCAGAGCCCTGTGCTCCGAATAATTATTGAAAACCTCTTTTATCCTGTTACCCTGGATGTTCTTCATCAGGTAAGGAGGGACACTCTTATGAAAGCAGAGTCAAATATGACCTCTGTAACTTTTAATGTTTTCTATCTTTAGTTTTTCAGGTTGTTGATTCTGGTTTATATATTTGCTTAAATAATAGAAGTCTTCAGCATCCTGTTTCATGCAAAGAATTGTGTCAATTAGAAAGTTTTTTGAAAGCCTACTTTTTCTAGCCTAAATACTTGATTTAAAAATGTATGTAGGAATTCTGTGTTTTTATACCTAAGCATGAAAATGAACAAAGCATAGACTGCTATAAAAAAAAAAATTGGTACTAGTTATTCCTGAGAAAGTAACATCAGTATAGAAAACAACAAATTTGTTTCTATAGACTCCTCCATATATTTGAGCACTTTTATTTAAAACTCTAAAAGGAAGATGTGAGTAACTTCACATGTAATATGGAAATAACCAAGTTAAATACTGACTCTCAACATAACTTTCATAGACTATCTATTACTGTGTCTAAACTGTCTTGATAAGAGGCAGTGTATCACATCATGGCCTACTGTGAAGAGACGGAATTTAAGAATTGCAAGATCTGTCACCTGGTTATTACATAATTTTGTAATAAAACTAAACCTCTGATAATTGATGAGTATTATAAAGAGGAATTGAAGAACCAGTTAGAATTCAAGCCTCCTGATGTCAGCTCCAGTATTCCATTTCATTATACTTGACAACCTATATATAAAAATTATTTTAAAACACTAAAACATATTATATGCTTATTTTCATATTTATATCTCAATATATATAATATTAAGCAGCATAACTCTAGGCCAATTTAGAATCATTGTAGCTGTTTTCTAAACCTTTGTGTTTATACTACTGAATGAAGAGTCATGGGGGGTTGTATGTGTGCACTTATATCTAACAATTGAAATGTATCCTCTCCTCACATTTTACAAATAAGGGAACTGGGGACCTTAGAAGTTGTTACTTTCCCCACAGTCATTGTACCAGTTGTGATAAGAGCTCAGATATATTTCCTAATATGGTTCATGTTGGACTTCCCTGGTGGCTCAGACAGTAAAGAATCCATCTGCAATGCGGGAGACCTGGGTTCGATTCCTGGGTTGGGAAGATCCCCTGGAGGAGGACATGGCAACCCACTCCAATATTCTTGCCTGGAGAATCCCCATTGACAGAGGAGCCTGGCGGGCAACAGTCCATGAGGTCGCAAAGAGTTGGACATGACTGAACGACTAAGCACAGCACATGGTTCACATGCTCTGCATGTGAATATCAAAATATACCATTTATTATGCCTACTTTATTCCCTATGATAGTTTCCTGAGTACCATTTTCTAAATATGTGCATTTGTGAAGCATGTCCTGTGGAGGGCATTAGCAGTGGTATTCACAGCCACTGTTATTTCCTAAAAGGGTTCAGCAGTTAATTGATTGGCTTCTTTGTCCTGATGGATTTCCGTCTCTTCTGTTTATCCCACCAAGAAGCATTGAGCTCTCTGTGATCCATCAGCATTTTTTGTTTGCTTTTGCTCCTGTAACACTGTAGCTGCTGCTAATAATTTATGTTGCTTCACAAAAGATGTTATTGCCCCTGTGGCTCAACATTGCTATCAGTCAGCAGTGAACTAAGCCCAGGTTATGTGGTCCTCTTTTGTTATTCCATTTGTCATTTCCCTGAGACCAGTAACAAACCTTGTTTCTCTCCCAAAAGATCATGGGTCCTTCAAGTAAGGAGAAGTGTTTCTGAGTCTTCAGTGGTAACCATTGGGACAGGACTCTCAGCCCTTTAGTTACAGCACTCTCTAGTTTAATCCTCCTTCACACTGCTGTTTAAAAAAGCAAAATTCCTTACCAGGAGCCTTAATGCCCCCCATGCAGACCTCTCACTGTCTCTGTAACCTCACTTCCTGACTGTTCAGCTTATTTAGCACCCTGGCTTTTTTGGCTCTTTGACCCACTTCCTCTTACCCTTCTTTTTTGTGTCTTAGTCCATTTCTGTCTTCTGTTTCTTAGGCCTAGCCACTTAGCTGAATCTACATCATTCCATTTTCAGCTCAGATTCACCTCCTCAGAGTGTCTTCCTCTAATTACATTAACTAAGCCCTTACCCCGGGCACTCTATTCCATTAGCCAATTTAAGTAGAGTATCGCACAGTAATAAAGGGTACAGTTTCTGGAGCTGGTTCGAACCCTAGCTCCACCACTTACTACCTCTATAACCTTGGGCAAGAAACTTGCTGCGTCTGTGTCTTTTTCTTATTTATATAATGGGGGTGAAGATGGTATCTATTCTATACCTTTGTTATGAGGATTTCATGGGTTGATGCATTTGAAGCACTTACAGCAATGCCTGTTACATAGTAAGTGCTCAAGAAATGTTCACTGTACTTACTAGATGCTAGTAAGAAACTAGCATTTGCTTTGTAAGAAACAGATCCTTGCTCTTATGGCCTTCTGGGTAAGATGTAAGTAATAGCATGAAATGTGATACATATTGTGATTGGGAAATACATGGAAGAGTAGAGTTGGTTGCACATGTTATAATTAGAAAATTTTTCTGTATTCTCTGCTGAGGAGTTGACATTAGCTAAACTGCTCTCTAACATCTGTGGAAGCTAGTGTTTTTCCTTTAGCTCATGGTAGGGGAATTAAGAGTGACTGAGATGGGAATGGTGCTATTTCAGATGAGAGAAGTTTCAGATGACGAAAGTATTTACAATATGATGACATTTGAGCAGAAGCTTGAAGAATGTGAGGGTGTTAAATCATGAGTATATGTGGTAGAATAATGATCCAGTCAGAAAGAACAGCAAGTGTAAAGTCCCTAAAATGGAAGTGTGCTTAATGTATTCAAATATCAGAAAAAAAGACTGTCATTGATGTAAAAAAAATAGGAAAGCTATGACTGATAGGCTCCGAGAAGGGGTTAAGACTTGATGATGCAGAGCCTTTATAATCTTTACACTGAGTAAAATAGGAAGCCGTGGTGGATTTTGAGTAGAGGAGTGAGATGACAGGCTAAATGTTTTAACAGAATCACTCTTGTTGCTATGTTAAGAATGAACTACAGGCATAAGTGATGGAGAAAGAAACGGCAACCCACTCCAGTATTCTTGCCTAGAGAATTCCATGGACAGAGGAGCCTGGCGGGCTACAGTCCATGGAGTTGCAAAGAGTCAGACACAACTAAGTGACTAACACACACACATAGGCATAAATGAAGGCTCTTATCATAGTCCAGATGAGTGATGGTGGTGACCCAGGTGGGGATGTGGGCACTGGAAGTGGTGATACATATGTATTTGGAAAGATGTGCTGATGGGTTGAGTAGATGTGAGTTATGAAGAGAAAGAGAGTAACCATCAATGCTTTCCAGATTATGGATGTGAACTGGTAAAACAGAGCCATCTTATACTAGATAGTAAAGACTGAGGGGGAAAAAGATGTGGGGCAAGGGTGGGAGATAGGGGAGGAATTAAGAGTATATTTTCAACTTAAATTGGAGATACCTGTTAGACATACAATGGGAGATGTTGAAGAAACATTTGGAAAATAAGTCTGTATGGAGCATAAGAATTCAGGACTGGAAAATTGGTGATCATTTGCATATGGCTGGCACTTAAGGCCGCGGGATTGAATGGCATCACTTAGTATTTGTAGATAAAGAAACCATTCATCAACTGATCCATTATGTAAACTGAACCCCGCATTCTAAAAAATTTCTTTGTCCACTAATGGAGTAAGGCAAAACAGTATTTTTTTGGAATCTATTACTTTGAAGTACCATCATGTGTGGTGTTAGTTATGTCCAATAGATGAATCTCTTCAGGATGAAAGACAGATAAGTCCTTTTTGAATCGAAGTATAAAGATAAATAACTTGCAAAAATCAATTATTATTGTATCAAATAAAAGAACACTAGTAATATAAAATTCTAATTTTAAAAAAGTGCTTATTCATTTGTTTTTGACCGCTGGGTCTTCGCTTTGATAGTTGCAGCACACAGACTTAGTTGTTCGCAGTGTGTGGGGTCTTCCTGGATCAGGGATTGAACCTGTGTCTCCTGCATTCGCAGGCAGAGTCTTTACCGCTGAGCCACCGGGGAAGCCCCCAAATTCTGATTTTTAAGTCACCTTTTTTGTTGCCTACAAAAACTATTATAAACAAATTGTGGCCAATGTGCTTGCTATTTTAGAAATTTCTAGTATGAATAATGCTTTTTTCAAGTGAATACTAGTGAACATTTTCAGTTTCTGGCAAGTTCTCTTTATCACTCTTTATTAATATTCATCACCCTGAAGATTAATGTTACCAGGATATGATCTCTTGTATTTTATTAGTCCCATTTTAAAGTCTGAAAAGATTAAAATGCACAAGACATATCAAGAGTTGAGTCTGTGTGTGTGTTTGTATTTATGACAGCAAAGTATATATATTAGGGAAGTAGTTAAAGACCTTGTAATCAATAAAAATGTATATTAAACTTTCTTAAACATTGATCTTTTGAGGCCAAATCTATTTAAAAACAAATGTTTTGATAATTATAAAAAGTTGTTAAAAACCACACTTCAGGCATTGCTGAATTCCCTGATACTGGTATTTGCTTACTTTATTTAATAATATCAGATTGATCTTTGTAGCTCCTCAGAAAATACAATCCAGGGAGCTCTAGAGAGCATGGTTAGCCAGATGAGTATATTTATATTCTCTTAGCACATTCAGATGAAAATTATACAGCCAAACACATCTGCCAGGGAGGATATACTTCAGGCTGTTGTTCAAATTAAATGAGAGACAGGGATCTAAACATTAACAAAATCTGAAGATTAAGTGGAAATGAACTAGGTCCTATAGCATAATACAGTATAAAAATCCCAAATTTTAGAACAAACTATATGTTCTTGTTACTTTGTTAACAAGTTTACATAAAAAATGTTTATCATTTTAAAATTTGCATAATTTTTTTATCAATTAATAATAAACTTTTACTCTGTGCCTCTTATGTGCTAGGAATTGTACTCAATGCTAAAGAAATGACCAAGGCAAGCAATATACCTTCAAGGAACTTTCAGTCTAATTAAAGGAGACATATATAGACAAATGTAAAATACAGTATAAGTAAAACAGCAAGACAAGTATTTGTATGAGGCCAGGAAAGGGATAAAAATATTTGGTAAAGAAAATGAACTCTATTGAGTTTTGGGTGAGGCTAAGAATTTTCTGGTGGCATTATTGCCTGAGCTGAGTTTTGAAAGAGAATAAATGAAAATTTCCTAGGTATCGTGTAAAGAGATACAGGAACAGGGAAAAAGCCACATGTTAGAGGCATAGCAGTCTGAAACCGCTTGGTGTGTCTGGAGAACTACTATAGTTGTTGATGTAAATAGTATAAAATAAAAAGTAAATAAATAGTGTAAAATAAAAAGTGTCAGGAAATGAGGTTGGAGAGGTACGCCAGGGAGAGATTGTGTATGTTATACCAGAGAACTTGGATTTTACTGTATGGATAACGGGGAGATGGTGAAGAATTTTAAGCAGGGAAAAATGTAATCTGACTTGTACTTTAGAACACTACCTGTGTCTGCAGTATGAAGGAGGGAAGTTAGGCAGTTAAATATATCTCCTTTTATTTATATATATGTGTGTGTGTGTGTATGTATATACATATATACATACACACACACACACACATACACATTTTAAAGATATTTATTTATCTGACTGTGTTGGCCCTTAGTTGCGGCACATGGGATATTTCATTGTGGTGCATGGGCTCAGAAGTTGCAGCATGCAGATTCTCTAGTTGTGGCACATGGGCTTAATTGCTCCACAGCATATGGGATCTTATTAGTTTCCCGACCAGGGGAATGTAGGGATCAAACCTTGCAGAGAAGATTGTTAACCACTGGACCACCAGGGAAGTCCCTGGTATTATTTTATAAACTTTATTCTCTAGGATATGAGGGTATATTGAGGAAGTACTTATTATAAGACCAAACCTTTCATTAAAAGAGCAAAACAAAAATGTCCTAGTGTTTTTCAAGATAGAGTTATATGAGGGATTAAGGTCTCAACATTTTGAACCCTGAAGTATAACCATAATGAAATTAACTATATTTTTTTAAAACATCTTAAATTTCAATAGAGAGTCTTCAGACTACATCTTTAAGAATGGAATTTTCTGGTGATCCCTTCCAAGAGAAATTAGTTTCATGAGTCTTGTTGATCTCTTATAAGAATTGTTTGACTCTATTCAGTGGTATAAAGAATCCACCTGCCAATATAGAAGACAGGTTCGATCCCGGGGTCGGGTAGGTCCCCTGGAGAAGGAAATGGCAACCCGCTCCAGGATTCTTGCCTGGGAAACCCCATGGACAGAGGAGCTTGGCAGGCTAGAGTCCATGGAGTCATAAGAGTTGAACACAACTTAGTAACTAAACAACAACAAGGTTCCTCATAAAAGTGGAATCACTCATCATTTGCTGTTTTGAGACTGGCTTATTTCACATAACAGTGTCTTCAGGGTTCATCAGTATTGTAGCATGTGTGAAAATTTCCTTCCTTTTTAAAGCTGAATAATATTCCATTGTATGTATACACCACGTTTTGTTTATTCATTCATCTGTGGATGGACACTTGAGTTGCCATTGAGCATCTTTTCATGTACTTATTGCTATTTGATTGTCTTCTTTGGAGAAGTGAAGTGAAAGTCGCTCAGTTGTGTCCCACTCTTTGCAACCCCATGGACTGTCCATGGACTTCTCCAGGCCAGAATACTGTAATGGGTAGCCTTTTCCTTCTCCAGGGGATCTTCCCAACCCAGGGATCAAACCCAGGTCTCCCGAATTGCAGGAGGATTCTTTACCAACTGAGCTATCAGGGAAGCTCTTTCTTTGGAGAAAGTTCTTTTCAAATCCTTTGCCTGTTTTTTAAATTGGGGTTTTGTTGTTGTTGACTTAACAGGAATTCTTTTCATATTTCTGTATATTACATCTTATCAGATAAATGATTTGCAAATATTGTCTCTCATTTTGTGGGTTGCCTTTTCAATTCTGTTGATAGTCTTTTGGTGGACATGAGTTTTAATTTTGATGTAGTTGAATTTTTCTATTTCTTCTTTTGTTTCTGTCCTCTAGGATAGTTATTCTTGATCATTCTTTCTGATAATAAAAAAGCAGGATATGATAATAAAAAAGCAGGATATTTGCCTATTAAGGAAACACATACATAGTGTGTAATGACAGCAAATTCTTACCAGCATAGGGAATACTTAGGTTTAAGAAGCAGGACATGTTTCTGGCTTATTAAAATCCAGATGTAAAATGAGATGTCAGAGGAAAGCATAATGCATTGTAGGAACCCTGGCCATGAACTTCTGTGCTGGGGAAGTAGAACAAGTGTTGTAAGAGCATTGGTAACCAGGGGTCTGTCAGGAAACCTTCCCCTCTCTCTGCTTATTCCTCTTCTCCAAAGACTCTTCAGAGAGGCCTTCCTTGAGCACCCTTGCACTTTCCCAACTTGCATCATGCTCATCCCGTTCCCTTTTATGTTTAAAACAAAATACTGTTGTATGACCAGGTATTGTTATTTGTTTGCTTATTTATTGTCTTGTGTTTCCTTACAAGAGCAGAGACTCCATTCTTTCTTTCTTCCTTTCTTCTGATTTTCTAGGTGTTTTTTTCCTGTTACTGATTTCTTGTTTAAATCTGTAATTGTGAGAATATAGATTGTATGATTTTTATTATTTTAAATTTGTGTGTGCTTTATTGCTCAGAATATATCTATCTTGGTGTTCATGTGTATTCTGCTGATATTGGATATATTATTCTATAAATGTCAATTAGATCCAACTCATCTCCCCTTTGGTATCCATATGTTTGTTCACAGTCTCAATACAGACATCCATAAGTCTGTATTGGAAGGATATTATTAAAGTCTCCAACAACAATAGTAGTTCTAGCAGCTTTTTTTCTTAAGTATTTTGGTTCTTTCTTGTTACGCACATATATTTTAAAGATTGTTCTGTCTTCTTGGATAAATGACTCCCATTATCTTACATAGCATCCCTCATTATCCCTGATAATTTTTCTTCAGAGGTCAGCTTTGTAGGAAAAGAATATAGTTCTGCCAGCTTTTCTTAAAAATTAGTGTTAGCGTGGTGTATCTTTCTCTCTCTTTAGCTTACATCTTTATATTTAAAGTGGATTTCTCTCAAATAACCTAGAGTTGGGTCTTGCATATGCTTTTTAAAAAACCCACTCAAACAGTTATGTATTTTAATTCGCGTATTTAGAACATTGACGTTAAAAGTGACGTTTTTATATATCTGCCAAGATATATCTGGACATACATCTGCCATGTTGATAACTGTTTCCTACTTACTGCGCTTGTTTGTGGTTTCCTCCCCCGTTCTCTTTCTGCCTTTTCTAGTTTTTCTCCCGTTTCATGTTTTGTTTTCTTATTAAAATTCTTTAGAGCATTTTTAGTTCACAAAACACTTTGAGCAGAATATATACACCTCCTTACCCCCACAGACATACTGTTTCCTTTATTATCAAGATCTTGCATTAATATGGTACTATTGTTTAAAATTGATGAACCAGTGCTGAGATTCTTGTTTCTATTTTGTTCACTCCTGACTTTTCAGAGCTTACAACGATTCTCTATGACTATTTGATGAATTAATAGAGCATTGAACATTTTGTTGAATATTTTGTAGTTTTCCTTTCTATAAAAATTTCAGGAAGTAGATGCTGATTCTCAGGCTGAAATAGTTGATCTGTGTGACTCTTCCATTTCTAAGTATATGCTTTGCAACCATTATCTCATAGCATTAATTAATTCCTGTTGTAACCTTCTGTTTCAGTACTGTGCCAATTATGACAAGTTATAAAATAGGTTAAACATTTAGTTCCTATTGTATGTCAGACACTGTTTTAAGCCATGTATGGGTGTTAGAACATGAATATCTTAGGCTTGATTTAAATAATTTTGGTACCAGCAGTTTTAATAAGGAGATTATTTTCATTTAAAACAGATTTATGAATCAAGTTGTATTTATAAAGATAAGTTAGCTAAATTTTTCCCTTGAATTTAACCTAATGTGAACTTTTTTCCAGATATTTTCTAAATTTGGCACAGTCTTAAAGATTATCACCTTTACAAAGAATAATCAGTTTCAAGCCTTGCTTCAGTATGCTGACCCACTGAATGCACATTATGCCAAAATGGTAATTATGATCTTTATTTCATTTTTCAATTGTTATTATAGTCACTTCAGTGATACCAAAGAAAGTCATCATGTCTTCTCCTTTGCTGTAGTTTACTATGTTTTTTTAAAAGTTGTAATAAAATATACAAACTAATTTACCATTTTTAAATGTACTGTTCCATATGCTCTTTTTTGTAGTCTAAAAGCTACTTCTTTCTTCATATGAAATGGTTTCAAATCACTTATCATTTCTTATATTTCTGGGACTCATTTTCGTTTGTCGTATTTGAAGTCTAAGTTGAGCAAAGTACTCCTGATATAATCTAACTAATAGAATAGAATTATCTTTGCCCTAGTGCCCTCATTTACTTCTATTAAGTGAGCCAAAGAATGATTGATTTCTGTATTTTTGCAACCATATTCACTGCTGAATCTCATTGAGCTCTAAATTGATAGACATTAAATCTTAGGAAATATGCTGCTCTCAGTTCATACTGTCTTCTTTTTAGCACACAAGTGCTTGACTTTTGACAAGATATAAAACGTCACATTCAGTTTGGTTATGTTTGATCCATCTCCTGTTGAGATCTATCCCTAACTCTGATTCTATCTTGTATCAGTATCTGAATCATTGCTAATTTTTTTCCGAAGACAGAGACAAAGGTTGACAGCACTGTGTGTGTCACACAGTGTCGAGCTCTTGACTAGGAATCACACTATTTGCTATATCCTCTCCCTGCATGTATTGTTCTGTACCTTCATGATGGCATACTCATCAGTAACTATTACGATAAGTAAGCGTTTTTTAGTATATTTGTTCTTTGTTTTATTTTTTGTGTTTTAGTTTCTGGTATTTATTTTTGTAAATTCAAGTGTTTGTGGAAGTCATAAGTAGCTATAAATATCCCTTTGGAAGATCTTTATCATTATGAAAGAAGAGATTGCTAATTTTTGGTCTTGTATCTGCTCTGACTTAAAACTTCCCTCAGGCTTGTTACTCAAAGAAAATAAATTTACAGCAACAACAAAAAAAAGTGGTTGATATTGTTTCACATATTGTGGTTCTGACAAGTACCATTTACAAAGACTTTATATCATCTTAACCTATATAAACTATACTAATATGAATTAAGATGAAATGCAAAATTTAAATATATTTAAACATTTAAAAATAATCATAATAATAATTAGTACAGTGTACAATAATGTATTATGGTTTTTCAAGCTTATACATTTCTCCTCTTCCATTTGATCATACCATAGATAAAACAGAGATTATCACTTTACAGAAGAAAATTTTCTTTTCTTTATTTCTTTACTGAGAAATAGAGTTTTTATTTTCTCTCTTAGGCTTACACAGTTGAGGTAAAAGGAGATACAATTCTTTGGCTTTTAGTTTGGTCCTCTCTGCTTTATGCCTGATTGCCACTTTTTGTCAAAGTAGAGGCTGCTTGATTTATTGTTGTCTTGCAAAACATCAGTCCGTTTCTTACATGCTTTAGGCTCTGGATGGCCAGAATATCTATAATGCATGCTGCACTCTGCGTATTGACTTCTCCAAGCTCACCAGCCTTAATGTGAAATATAATAATGACAAAAGCAGAGACTTCACTCGCTTAGACCTTCCCACTGGTGATGGCCAGCCATCCCTTGAACCCCCTATGGCTGCTGCTTTTGGTGAGTAGTTCTGTTCTGGTTCATAGAACAAGGTTTCTGAAGTTAAAAGTTTAATTTGTTAATCCATATATGTCAGCTAATTTCTTCTTGGTTTCTCTCAGGATTTCTAAAGAAAAGGGAGACTCATGGAACAAAAATGTGTTCATTAACTGAATCTTAATATTAGTAGATTCTATTAGTTGTCAAAAACAAGTGGATACCTAAAATTGAATTTATTTTCTAACATTAATTAAAGAATATTGCTCATTCTTTATAAACCATACAACCATTTGTCTGAAATTAATAGTCTTATATATTACCATTGGTTTAAACAAATTGATTTATAGCCAGCAAAATATTGGCATAAGTGCTCTTGAGAGAAATACTTCTCCTTTTTAAAGTAGTGATATTTTAAAACAAGGTCCTAAATTGGTAGTACGTTCTTTCTTTATTCAAAGAAGAGAATTTTTGTTTTTTAAACATCAGAACTTTTCATCATTACCCTAAGTTTGTGTGAAATTGCATTTTTACACTAATAAAAATACAGTCTTCTGCATTACTCATGCTAATGTTGCTTTGAAGAGCTTCCTTCTTTTATTTACGATCAGGTCTCAGTAATCTAAACTTTTGAAGTAAACCGTTATGTAAAAGGAAAAGTAGTGACTAGCCTGGTTGAATATATCACTAGGTTAATGTACTTTTTGGCTTTGCAGCACTCAAATGTGGTTTATTATTTAGATAAGGTATTAAATTGTATTTCCCTTCGTGATTGGTTTTTCTTTCCCAGATGACACCTAAAATATTAATTGAGACTTTAAGTGGGATTTAGTTTATCTTCATTTTACAGGTGAGAAAAAAGAATCCTTAGCCAAATAGTTGTCCAGATTTTCTAGAAAACAGTAAATTTAAAAGCTTTTTATTATTTATAACTGAAAAAAGTCAAGTGGATTGTTCAGTTCATGTCCCTGAATTGTTAAAGTTTCTGTTTTCGTCTGACCAAGTTTTTGTGTTTTATACATTTGGCCTTCCATATCTACAGGTTTGGCATCTGTGGATTCAACCAACCACAGTTCAAAAATACTTGGAGAAAAAAAAAAGTTTCATAAAGTTCCAAAAAGCAAAACTTGAATTTGCCTTGTACCAGCAACTATTTACATAGCATTACATTGTCTTTACAACTATTTACATAGCATTTACAACATATTTGGTATTATAAACAATTTAGAGATGATTTCAAGTATACAGGAGGATGTGCAGAGATTATATGCACATGCTGTGCCATTTTATAAAGGGACTCGAGCATCCTTGGATTTTGATGGTATCTACAGGGTTGGGGGCTGGGAGTGTCCTGGATCCAATCCCTTGTAGATACTGAAGGGGGCTGTATTTATTATCACCCTCTACTCGTATGTACAGCTTGGCAGAGCCAAGAGGTCTTTGTAATGAGCGTTTTAATAACAAGTGATAGAAACTGGGGCTGTCATTCAAGTTTACCAAAGCTTGGCTATCAAGGGCAGAACTGCACGTATTCCAGTAATTGAATACATACTGTTGGTGTAATTAATGTTCTGCATTGTGGGAGGAGGACATTTTAAAAATACGATTAACAATTTTGGTTTCTGAATATAAAATATCAAAATGTTACTATCCTTTCTTATTGTGTTAATAAGTCCTTTGTCATTGCAAATAGTATGTACATTCTCAGATAAGCAATTTATCAAACAGAGAACAATACCTCTAGGTGTTATATGAAAGTTTACTCTGCCTCTCACAAATATTTGACATGGTTCACTATTCCCTCTTTTTTTCTCTTGGCTTCGAAAATCCTACACTTCCCAGACTCTGTTTCTTACTTCACTAGCTGTTCTTTTCAAGATTACCCTTTCAGGTTCTTAGAGCTAAGTTGTAAGCATTCTGGGGTCTTCCTGACCTGTTTTAGAGATAATAGTGTATATTATCTCTATAGAAAAGCTTGTAAAAATATGTGAAAGTAGTTTTTTTTATTTTTCATGAAATGTGTAACATTATTCTACTAATTTCATTCAGTTAGTTAGTTATGGCTGTGCTGGATCTTCATTGCCGTGTGGCTTTTTCTCTAGTTGCAGCGAGCCAGGGTCTACTCTCTAGTTGCGGTGGATTCCCTTGTTGCAGAGCATGAGCTCTGGGGCGTATGGGCTTCAGTAGTTGTGACTCTTGGGCTCTAGAACACAACAACTCAGTAGTTGTGTCTCATGGGCTTAGTTGCTCCATGACATGTGGGACCTTCGTATATCGAAGCTCTCCTGCATTGACAGACAGATTCTTTACCACTGAGCCACCAAGGAAGCCCCTGAATACAGTTTTAAATAGCCATACTACCCAGATGAAGAATAGAATGTATACACATACTGTAGAAGCACCATTTGTACCCCCTCTCATTTATTGTGTCCCATTCTCCCTGCTCCAGTATAACCGTAGTCTCAAATTTTTGATGGTAGTCCTGATTTTGCTTTTTTGCTTTTCTCCTGTGGTTTGGTTTTGGGTTTTTACTACTCATTATGCAGCCCTAAGTGCTAAAAATTTTTCTCCTATATTTAGAAGTTTATTTAAATGGAATCACACTGTTTTTATTTTTGATTCGTCTATGTTCACATATGTGGCTCTTGCTTATCCATTTTCAACACTGTCAAGTGTATAGATTTCCACTGTATGAATATATTGTAGAGTTGGTTTATCTATGCTCCTATTGATAGACATTTGGGTTACTTTAGTTTGAGGCTATTATGAACAGTGCTGCTTTGAAATTTTCCTAATTAGCCATCAGGTTGAACTTATGTTTGTTGGCCATTCTTCTTTATGAATTTTCTGTTAATTCTTTTGCCTGTTTTTGTATTTAGTTTCTTGTCATTTCTTGTTTACTTGTAGGAATTCTTTAATATCCTAGGCACTAGTCTTTTTGTTGGTTTTACATGTTGCAAATAGTTTCTCAGGTTTGGCTTATTGGTTCATCCTCTTCATGGTATTTATATATGGCCAATTTATTAGCCATATCCTTTATGTTTGTGTTTTTGTGTCATGTTTAAAAAGTCCTTTATTACTTTGACATTATAAATAAAAACACTTAGAATATTCTAAAGTTTATAGTATTTTAGTAACTTTTTATTGCAGTACTTCAAGTTGCAGGAATAGTTGAAAGAATCCCCTATATCCTTCAGATTCTCTGATTGTTAACATCACACCACATTTACTTTATCATCTCTCTTTGTGTATGTGTGCATGGTATTTTTTTCTTCCTCTGAGTCATTGGAAAATAAGTTGCAGGCATGATGTCCCTTCTAAATACTCACTGACTATTTTCCAAGAACAAGGACATTCTTACGTAAATAACAAAATCAGAAAATTAACATTCATACGATACCATTATCTAATCCATAGACCTTTTAAAAATTTTGCCTGTTGTGAAAATAATGTTCTTTATAAGAAAATGTTTTTCTAGTAGGGATCCAAACCAGTATCAGTCATGTCTCGTGGAGGCCTTTAATCTGGAACATTTCCTCATTCTTTGTCTTTTATGACATTTAAATTTTTGAAGAGTTCAGGGTTGAGTATTTAATAAAATGTATACCAACATGTGTGTCTGGGTTTTTGGCTGAAATAATGTTGTGTCTTTCTCATTTCATTACATCAGGAACGTTGCCAGTTTATCCTATTCCTGGTGATGTTAACTTTGATCACTTAAGGTGGTTTCTTCCAGTTTTCGTACTGTTTTTCTCTTTGTAATTAAGAACACATTTTTGTAGGGAGGATATGTAGAGACTATATAAACAGCCTGTTTCTTTAACAACTTTTCACCCTTTCGTTTTTTTTCTTAAGAGTTTTATTTGATGTGATCCATTTTTAAAGTTTTTATTGATTGTTACAATATCGCTTCCGTTTTATGCTTTGGATTTTTGGACACGAGGCATGTGGGTTCTTAGCTCCCCAATCAGGGACTGAACTTGCATCGCTTGCATTGGAAGACGAAGTCTTGACCATTGGACTTCCACGGAAGTCCTTCATACTTTAGTTTTAATATCCATTGCCTAAAATAGTTGTCACCGTGATGGTTGTTGCTGTATTGGTGATTTGCTAATTTCATCTTTCCTCCTGATTTAGTAACTGGGATTTTATTATAAAGGACTTTTTTTTTACCACTCCATTCATTCATTCATTTTTATTACATTTATGTGAATTTAAGGTTTATAATGTGCTACTTTGTATTTACATAGTGTAATATTGCTGATACAAGTGATATTTATCCCATTACATAATTTTACTATTATTGTCTATATTTATTATACTGTGCATTAGCTCTGTATGACTTATTTACTATTCATTCTATTTATTTTTTCACATTAATATGGACTTGTAAATTCTTATTCTATGGGCAGTAATTTCATATAATCATTTTTCATTTTATGTTCAAACTATCCCAGATCTGGCCAGTGGGAGCCCTTTCATACAAGTTTCTGTGGCCTTTTGACATGTCCTCATCATTGTATGCACACTTCATTACTTTCTGGCAGAAGATATGTCAAATCTTCTTTACTTTCCCTTCCTTAGCACTGCAGTCAGCCATTTCTCCAATGAGCCCTGGTTCCTTTTAGTGGAAGATAGTATTTGGAAATCAGTATTAAGGCATTATATATGCTCATTGATAATAGGGTATCATTGCTTCTAGAAACTTTAAGTGGATGTGTATGTGTACTTCATAAATATATTTCTGTGTGTGTGTGTGTTTTTAAAAAAACCACAAGTTTTAACTGATACTTCCAATTCTAATTGAGCATTCTTTTTTTCATATTGTGATTCCTTTTTTAGGAATGAGAAATCTAGTTTTCCATTAGCCTCAACATATTTACCCATTTGCTCAATCCTATAATAGAAATAAATGCAAGACTTAACATAAAGTGCAGTAATCAAACCACTTTGACAGTGTTGAAAACATAGATATGTAAATCAGTATAGAAGCATATAGGGTCTAAAATTGACCCACATATGTAGGATGAGTTGATTGCCAGTGTAAAAATTCAATAAAGGAAAATCTTCCAACTAGTTTTTGGATAGGTGGATATCCATATTGGAAAAAATAAATTTAGATTAGTGTCTCACACCATACTGACAGATTGACTTGAAATGGATCTTAGACCTGTCTGTAAAACTTAAACCTAAAAAACTCCTAGAATAAAACACAGGAAGGGGGACTTCCCTGGCGGTCTATCAGTGAAGACTTAATGTGCTTCCACTGCAGGGGGCACGAGTTTAATCCCTGGTCAGGGAATTGGAATCCCACACGCTATGCAGTGTGACATGGCCAAAACAAAACCAATAAATAAATAAATCTTAGATTAAAAAACACTAGGAGAAAATCTTTGGAACCTTGGGATATGCAAACGTTTCTTAGATAAACCACAAAAAGCACAAACCATAATAGGATTTATGTATGTATTGTATGTACATCAACATTTTAAAAGTTCTGTGGCTTGAAAGATACCATCAAGAAAACCAAAAGGCAAGCTTATAGACTTGAAGAAAACAAATTAGTTATATCAAGGTATACAAGGAATTCACGCTCAATAGTAAGAAAACAAATCATTAAAAATGGGCAAAAGATTTGAAAAAATATTTTACAAAAGATGATATATATGTGTGGCAATAAACACATGAAAAGATGCTCAGCATCCCTAGTCATCAGCAAAATGGAAATTAAAATTACTATAACATATTATTACATACCCTTTAGAAGCTTCTTGATTTGGTGGATTGTTGTCTTTTACTGGTCCTAGAAATTGATCTTTTCACATATGCCATCTTCACACTATTTCTTCTTACTTTCTGGGATTTTGACCAGACCTGTTAAGTTCTCTTACTCTGCTCTGAGTATCTCAGACTTTCTGTCCTGTTTGTTCCTTTATCTCTCCGAGCTGCATCCTGAATAATCCTTAGGGCCTTTCATTTTATTAATGGTCTCTTCACCTTTGTCTAATCTGTTGTTAAACTTGTGTGATAATTTTAAATTTCAGTAATTGTGCTTTTTATTTCTAGAAACTTTATTCTTTTTTTAAGTATCATCTGCCTTATACTTTACAGCATAGCTTTTAATTTTCCAAATATACTGTTTAGAATCCTCATCTGATAATTCCAATATCTGAAGTCTTTGCAGTTATTTTTCTGCAATTAGATATTTCTTTTTCTACTTTCTTCTTTTTGAGTTATTCACTTACTTGGGAAAGAACTTGTGAGACTTCTTTGAAGCTTAGTCTCAAGATGGTATGTTCCTCCAGAAAGAATTTACTTGTTTGCAACATCAAAGGATCTGTGTCTGGGACCATTTCAATATAAATCCATAATTTTGTTAATTTTCCCTTGAATTCCTAAGAAATGTGAATTTAGGCTGCAAATTTGCATGAGAGCTTACTTTTGGTTAGACCTTTTCAGGAACTTTTTTGTCTCTTCTCTGTTAGACACAAAGTCAGCTTTCCTTGTAGTCTTCTGAAGGTAGGAGGAGTAGGTAATGGGATGAGTTATTTTAGGTTTATACGGTTGGATTAATGTCATGGAGGTCTCCTGTTGACGTCGTTCCTTTTGGGCTAACCTTGGGATTTGCATTTTGTCCATTATGCATGAGGATGATAAAACCAAAGCTGTTTGATAGAGTTAGGTTTTTAGCTGAGGTACTCTTAATCATCCTGTTAGTAAAAAGAAAAGATCTTTTTACTGTTCGTTGGACATATCTGCCACAAGGTTAGTTTTTATTATTTAGTCTGCTACTATATCCACATTTTTAAAAAACAGTAAGTGTGCCTTTTTTCCATGGTATATATTGTTTATAATGTTTCAAATGGCTTTGTGTTTTGTCTAGTGACTCATAATTTATGTAACAGTTCTCCAATTTAGACATTAAGCTTGTTTCTTTAGGGTTTGCTATTATAAATAATAGCACTGAGAAACACTGAAACACTGATAAACCAATTTCATAGATAAAAATGTTATCTATTTGTATTACTTTAATTGTTATTGGTAATACATTTTTCAAATGTAAAATACCTGTGATATAGCTGTTCAAATCTTAAACCTTTTCCTTTAAAGTTTGTGTAAACCAATGTCTAACAGGTTAATTTGCTAAAATATTTCTGTTCCTGCTTACTTGAGGAATGTAGATTTATGGAAACTCTTTACAAATGTTTCTTTTGTCAAATATTAACAAATGTTCTTGTACTTGGAAACAATTATTTAAAATTTGGCCCTGGAACTGTTTGCCAGTTCTTTCATTTATTGCTATTTAATGTTCAGTGAGAGTTAATATCAAAAATTTTCCTCATTTCTCTCAAACCTACTGCATATCTTCTGCCTCACACCGCCCCCTCCCCCATAACCACTTGTATTAGACTTGTTTTGTTTTAAAAGTATCTCCCTTGCCTTTCTGACAAATCTCAGTGATTTATAGTAATTAACATTTATTCTCTCACATAACTGACACCTAAACAACTGTGAGTCAACTTTTGCAAACTTCCCTCACACATGTCTTTTTGATCGAGGGTCCAGACTGAAGGTGTCACTCCATTTGAGACGTGGCATTCTTGTGGCAGAAGGTGAAAGAAATCAGAGAGCTGGTGTAAGCCCATAATGCTTCTTCACGCTTCTGTATAGAGGCAGTCTGTGTCATGACTGTGTGTTCCTATCATGTGATTGAATGCAGTGATGTTGCATACAGGTGTATGTTCCGCAGGAGACACTGCAAGTCACGTAACTGCCATTTGAATGTCTTACTATCACCTCGACCTTAATTTGTCCTAAATCAGATTGTTTTCCTGCTAGTAATGATTCCACCGTTTAGAGCTAACTCCTATATTGGTTGATGGTGCACAGCTGCCAGGCTTCTAAATGGAGAAGGAATATCAGCCTTTGTTGAGCATCTGACACACACTAAGCATTGCTTTTCACTTAACGTCCAGCTCGTTTCACCTCCTGAGAAGCCTTCAGTCACCGAGATCCTTTGCAATCCCTTCTTCTTAGACCACGTGCAGTATATTTGTATTTAAACCTCTAGATCCTCAGCATGTGAATCTTTTATAATTCATAATTTTAGTTTGTAAAGCCTCTCAAAGGCAAGGATTTTTATTTCATATTTCTTTTTATCAGCACTGTACCCCACAGGTACAGTATAGTTTAGTGAATATTTGATGATTTTTACATAGAAACAGTGCTCTAAATAAGGGCAAGAATATCAACCTAAATAACAAAACCAAATAAACTAAAACTAAGTAGCAAACTAATAACTCAGAATGAAATATTAATAACATTCTAGCTTGTAGTCTTGAACCTTGAACCCAGTTGAAAAGGATTAGCCTCTGGAAGTGGCAGAGGCTCTTCTACAACACAACAAGGATCATCTGTTGAGAACAAATCTTTACTCTGTAATAGAATCTCTTTGTCAACAATATACCCTCATATGGCCATTTTATTGTGTTGATAACCATCTTTATAGAAGATAGTGTATTTATTTCAGCTTCTCTTCCCCATTAGGTGCACCAGGAATCATTTCCTCACCATATGCAGGGGCTGCTGGATTTGCCCCAGCTATTGGATTTCCTCAAGCTACAGGTGACTCTTTTAAAGTTGAAGTTGAAATGGTTTCTTAATGATGATTTATATATTCTAGGAACTTATCAAAATGAAAAATATGGCCATGTTTGAAGGATTTACCAAAAAAGCATTACTGTATCAATCATGGAAGTGGCTCATGAATAGATGATTGTACAGCTTTCTTGTGTTTATAAATAATTTTCTCTGGTTTCATTCTCAACACTGAAATTCTGTTGTGTTCTGCATCATTTATACTTGCCTTTGGCACAGATAACTATAGGTTGACTATATTAAATAACCTTAGATTTGTCTCTTTGGTTATTATATAAAATAGATGAGCTGCTTGCTGATAAGCAGCTCAATTACATGTTAAACAGACTTCTGTCTTATTTATCTTTGTGTCCTTACTGCCTTTAATGGCATTCAGTACTTATTATGCAGGCAGCAAACATTTGAATTAATAAACATTTACTATTTTATCTGTAAGTACTTTTTAAAAAAAATTAATGGGTTTGGAAGATTACTATAGAGGATATGCATGCTGTTTTATTTCAGAGAAATATAAATATGTATACACATTTTTTTCCTTTAGCTAAAGAAAATAATTAAGAGAGCAATCAGTTAATACTTTGATAATAACTCTGACTCTTCCAAATAATAAACAAAATGAATTTGATTATAACTTAAGAAAAAATACTTTATGGTTTTGTGCTTAAAGAAAATGCTTGAGGTTGATGATTGGAAGAGTGATGTAGTGTTAAGTCTAGTCTACATATTACCTTTATAGCTTCCAGCTGATCTGTGAATATAACTATTTTAAACTGCAGCATAGCTACTTTGTGACAGTGATCTTTGTATCCTCCCTTTGTAAGTCTGGGAATTGTAACTCTTCTCTTCAGGAGAGAGGATGAAGTTAACTAAAAAGAGTGATTTAAAAGGTTGAGATTTATTTAAGTTTTAGGTTTTTGGTGGGTTTAAGACATTTTAACATATGTTTAATTAAGTGATCTTATCTATCTCATTAAAATGAAGGCATTATACATTGGGTTTATGTGTTTGAAGCTCCCAAGAGTTACACTTTTGGAGGTAGCAATATATGGTTTCCTTCATTTTAGATATTTTTTTGACATGCTGTATCTATATAACACTGTAGTAGATGTTAAGAAAGAGAAAAAAAATGCATGAAGAGGGCTCCTGAGTTGATAAGGCTTTTCAGGTGTAACAGGGGGCTATATGCACACGCATGGTTTGTGATAAAGTGGCCAGATTCTATTATAAGGAATTTTGAACTTAGAATCAATACATTAAAGAATTGGCTCATTTTAAATCAACTTGGAGTTTTATCTTAGACAGTTTTTAAGCTGAGAATACAAATAACTGGACCTTGTGAGGAAGTATAGTGTTTTGGGTATTGTATGTAGTGTCAATATTCCAGTATTATAGGGCTTTCAGTAGTTTCTGCAGTATCTAGGGGAATAGAGAGCTCTGAAAATTCTTGCTCCAAAAAAATATTGAATTCCATAAATTTGTTGTTGATGGTAATAATGTTTTACAAGGTTACAAAATGTTTTTTCCCCATGCAGAATATATGTATACAATTTACCTGTTTTAGATATACAACTCAGTGATTTTTAATAAATTCACAGAGTTGTACAGCTATTACCACAGTCCAATTTTAGAACATGCATTACTACCTAGCTTGCATATATGTGACTTCTGCTGAAGGGCTTTTAGAATGTATATATGTAAACACACACACGCACATATATGTGATCTAATGTAGAAGTCAATATGAAAATTACATCTGCTTTAGAGAAATGTATTGGAATATAGCTCTTTCAAGAAATAGGAGTACTGGTAGTTACAGACCCTTTAAAAAACCTCATGGCTTTAAGACTGGTGAATTTGGTTGGTCTGCAAAGTGTTATATAAATAATAGCGTATTAAGTATGATAATGTCAACAAATGAGGAACTCTACCTCCAGATTCTGGAGGGCAGAAGATTGACCTTTGTTATCCTTATGGTAGCTTTGAAACATTTTCTTCTCTATTTTTGCTTTTGCGTTCATTTATTTTCTTAAGTTGTTTCAAGTGTTATAATTCTCCAGATAACTAGAATGCGAAATGCTTCTGCTGTCTCGTAAAGGTCTGTCAGTCCCAGCTGGACTAGGTCCCGGAGCACTCGGTCCTCTCGCAATCACCTCCTCTGCCGTCACTGGAAGGATGGCCATTCCTGGGGCTGGTGGTATGCCGGGAAATTCTGTTCTGCTTGTCACCAATCTTAATCCTGATGTGAGTTGGAAAGTATCCTATGTAAAAAGTCTTTCAGGAGGAAATATTGCAGCTTCTGATGTTGAGATGAATTCAAATGGAAATGTTTAAGAATTTGTTTTAAAGTTTATCACTAGTATATATAAAGAAACATGTAAAAAAACAACACTTGAAACACAGACAACTCTCATTTTTACAAGTAAACTTTTAAAAAATTTTTAGTTAATGAGACCCTTACATTTTGTGTTCTCCTTTTCAAACAGCTTATCACGCCACATGGACTTTTTATACTATTTGGTAAGTTAATTTCTTTTGCTTTGCTGTTTTTTTTTTTTTTTTTTTTTTTTTTAGCTATGATGTGAATTGAACCCATTGCATCATTCAGTAATACTTACTACTGTGTGCCAATTAGTGTGTTTGACACTGAGGATAGAATAACAAGGAAGATTTGTTAAGTGATTATAGATACAACAAAGTTTTATAAAAGGGAAATAGAGATTGTAATAAGAACATACAGCTGGAAGACATAACCTTGCTGAGGGAATCAAATATGATGTACAGAGGAATGATAGTTAAACTGACTTGTGAGAAATGAGGAATTGTTGTTAGCCAGGCAGAAAGGGAGGGTGAATGTCCTTTCACAGATACTAGCAGTGAGAGACAGAGCTCTTGGAACGTGGAAATAAAGGAAACTCATGGCGAGTAGGAGAATGTGAGGGAGAGACATGTTGAAGCTGGACAGACAAATAGGGGCAAGGCCATTAAGAGCTTTGTAAACTATATTAAGGAGCTTGGTTTTTAACCTAAGAACAATGGGAATCCATAATGAGATTCAGATTTTAAAAATAATTCCCAGCCTTTTTAATAGTGTATCTCTCTCAGTTTAAAAAAAATATATTTAACATGTATTCCTAATCTATACATGGTTAATCATAAATTTCATCAATCTTTTACTATACTCTTTATGTATAGTGTTATATTACAAACAGAAATACAAGATCCATGAATTAAGCAATGTTTAATATTTTAAAGATTTTTATTAATGAAAGGTTTTAAAATAATAATCTTGTTAACATTTAGTGAGAAATAAGATTGAATATGCTTCATTATTTTCAAAAACCTTTTTCACTTTGAATCAGCATTCCAAAATCTGATTCTAAATTCACTTCATTTTCATACTTGATGGTTGTCGTAACTGAAAAAGATACCTCATACGGATATACAAGGAAATTCCCTGGCAGTCCAGTGGTTAGGGCTCAGTGCTTCAGTGCTAGGTTCTGGGTCCAGTCTCTGGTTGGGTAACAGAGCTCCCGCGAGTCTCGTGGCATGGCCAAGAAAACATTTTAATTGAAAACTATAAAAATGGGATATGAATGAAAGTGTTGCATTGTTGCTGTACTGATTAAGATACTAATTTTTTAGTCTAATCCACTAAATTTTGATATATTTTACTTGGAAAAAGTTCCATGTTTCCTCTTGTTAAATTAGTTGATCTTGAAATATATTGCATTAGAATAATGGGGCTAAAACTCACTAATAATCTTCCTTTGGAAAAATTTTTAATAGAATGAGAAATTGTTTCAATATTTTTGAGTGGATAATAGGTTTTTTTGACAGCGTCTTTCAGATATAATTTACAGCTATATGATTCACTAACTTAGATATACAACTCAGTGATTTTTAGTCAGTGTACAAAGTTGTGCAGCCATCACCACAGTTCAATTTGAGAACATCTCTGTCACCCTACAGAGATACTTCATACTCATGTGCAATTTCTATAATAGTTTTAATTCATGACACATTTATGTGATTATCAGTTACAAAATCATGTGTTCATGCTAAATTTTCATATGTCTCTTTAGTAACCAGAGCACATTTCTTTCCAAAGATAGTTAATTTCTCACTCATTTAGAAAAAAATCACCCTCAGCTTGAAATACAAAGTGTATGTTATTTTTTAAAGGGTATTTATTTCGGCCAGAAGGGACAAGGAAGCCTGGCGTGCTGCAGTCCATGGGGGTACAAAGAGTTGGACATTACTGAGCGTCTGAGCAACAACATTTCAGCCACTTGTCATTTCTGAAAAGGACAGCAAATTTGGAATACTTTCATATATATATATTTTTTAGCTACTGTTCATCTCTCAGTTTAGTTGCTCTTAGGGGCTTGCACATAAGATAACCAGTTCTCCTTGTGTGCCCTGAAGATTGTCATAGTCATTCCCTCATCCTGTTAAAAAGTATGGTAATGGTGCTACTGTTTAAGGATCTTATTTTTACGATATTGGTGGATACCCTGTTCCACATGAACTGCAATATATTTTAGTACACTAAATGGAAAAAAAATGAGAAAATGTCCTTCACATTGTAGAAAATTTCCACCTATAATTTCTTCTATGTGTTGAAAATTAGTAAAATGTAGTTTTTCATATCAGTTTATATTAACAAATCAGGATAAATAACAGTTTATTATCCTCTCAGGCTTCCCTGATAGTTCAGTTGATAAAGAATCCACCTACAATGGAGAAGACCCTGGTTTGATTCCTGGGTCAGGAATATCCGCTGGAGAAGGGATAGGCTACGCACTCCAATATTCTGGCCTGGAGAATTCCATGGACTGTATGGTTCATGAGGTCTCAAAGAGTCGGATGCAACTGAGCAGCTTTCACTTTCATTATCCTCCCACACCCCAGTGAATCAGTTTGCCTGCTTTTTGGGATGTGGGACCCACTTTGGGGAACACTAGTATAGAAAAATTGGATGTAATGAGATCAGTTTTAATGCTATTGTGATTGTCCAGTTGTGAAATAGTGATAATAGCTTTGATGGTAGGGGGGATGGGGAGAAGTGGACAAATGTGAGAGATATTTAGGCTATAGATTCAATGAGTACTGGTAGTTGATAGGATGTAAGAACTTAAGGAAAGGAGTAGGTCAAAAGATGACTCCCAGGTGTCTGACCAGAGCAAATACATGCATGATGATACTGTTTATCAAGAGTTAGTGAACACAGGAGGGGACAGAAAAGGAGAGATGAGTCAGTTTGGAATATATTAAATTTGAAGTATTTATGGGACATCCACATGAAGGGATTAATAAATATAGAATATAGATACAAATTTGGGAGCATATGTATGAAATTGCTCAGGGAAAGCATATAGCATGAGAAAAGAAGCTTTCTTTAAATATATTGGTAAAATTAATTGAACATTACACAGTCAACACTAAAAAACTGTTTTTGTTTTGTCTTTTTAATTAGGAGTATATGGTGATGTACATCGAGTGAAGATAATGTTTAATAAGAAAGAAAACGCATTGGTTCAGATGGCAGATGCAAATCAAGCTCAACTAGGTATTAGTGATTAATAATAGTCATTATTATATGTGCATATTATATGCTCCTTTTGTATGTAACTTTTCCTATGAAGTAAACTTATGGCTTAAATAGGCAGAGTTCCTCTTTATGTCAGTGTCTGCATTATTATTTGGATCTGCTTACATTTTAAGATTTAAAAATGTTTATAACTCTTTGAAGTTCATTTATCTGTTTGAACATATCATTGATGTTTAGAGCTTCAATTCTAGGATTTTTCCATTAGCTTTAAACTAATAAACATGACTTGTTTTCTTTCATTTTATTTGTTTGCTTGTTTGTTTTCCTTTTAAGTTTTCTAGAACTGTTGCTTAAAAGTTTATAATGATAGTGCAAGAAAGTGTCATTTTGCTCTCTCACCATTCACTATTATAGTGTCTGTTGAAGTATTACTAGTCAGATATTTATTTAAAAAAGCTTTACTTGAGATTAATTTATTCAGTAGCCATTTCCTGAGCTCGTGTTGTATTTCAGGCATTCTGAAACGTTTTAGCACTCTGCTAGGAAAATAGCTATTTTTTGTTGTATTGCTTTTCTTTTCATTATGGTAAAACAAACTCATTTAATATATTTTCATATGTAAGAGTTTTTAAATTTAAAACTGTTTAAGCCCTCAAACTGACAATATAATTTTAAATGACTAAATAAAAAGAATTATGATAGTTTTACAGAGACTCGACCTTAATACCCAGAATTTCCTTATTTTCTTCTTATGCACCAGCAATGAACCATCTGAGCGGTCAGAGACTTTATGGGAAAGTGCTTCGTGCTACACTGTCCAAGCATCAAGCAGTTCAGCTTCCTCGAGAGGGACAAGAAGACCAAGGTCTGACTAAGGATTTTAGCAATAGTCCTTTGCATCGCTTTAAAAAACCTGGCTCTAAAAACTTCCAGAATATTTTTCCCCCATCAGCTACTCTGCATCTTTCCAACATCCCGTATGTATCTTAATTTGTTACTGTTCATTTCAATGATTAATAATCTAGAGTATATGGTTTGGGGAGATAAAAACTGAAATTGTTGTTAATGTAGTCGTTGTCCTAGTCACTGATTTCTTGTCAGATGATTTATTTGCCATCATGTCTTAAGAAATTTATCTAAACTTACACTCCAGAAGTAAAGGTAGCAGTGTTTAAAATTTTTCTTTCCAAACAGGGAATTAGCAACTAGTTACCTTTCAGTTATGGAAGGGCAAAACTACATTTATGCAGAGATATTCCATTGGTACATACTTATTCATCCTTCTGTAGAAGTGAAGACCCTTCAGCAACCCACATAGCAAAATCAAATAATTTATGTTTTTAAGAATTTGGTAAGCTTCCAAGGTGGCTCAGTGGTAAAGAAATCTGCCTGCCAGTGCAGGAGACACAGGAGACACAAGTTCAATCCCTGTGTTGGAAAGATCCCCTGGAGTAGGAAGTGGCAACCTTCTCCAGTATTCTTGCCTGGAAAATTCCTCGGACAGAGAAGCCTGGTGGTCTACAGCCCATGGGGTCACAAAGAGTCAGAGGCAACTGAGCATGCATGCAAGAATTTGGTAAAACTGAATTCTCTGTTTTTCAACCTACAAGCCACATATATATCCAAAAGCTAAAAATTATTTTCTTATAACCAGTTTGTAGTAACCAGTGTGGTAGCAGACTTGTTGTTTAGTCATCATCTAGCTTAGAGATTGACAGACTATAGCCCATGGGCCAAATCCATCTGTAAGGCCCATGAGCTAAGATCAGTTTTTACATTTTCAGTGGTTGGGGAAAAACAGAAGAAGAATATTTTGGAATTTGAGAAAATTACATTAAATTTCACTTTCCATGAGAAAAGTTTCAGGGAACACAGCCACATTTATTGATTTATGTATTAGCAATGGCTGCTTTTGAACCAATACGACCAAGCTGAATTGTTAGAATAGAGACTGTATGGTCATCAAAGCCTAAGAAATGTAAAACTGGAAACCCCAGTTTTAATTTGTGAAATCCTTGACCAAAAAAGATGGCAGTTTTATATAACCTAATCTAATACATGGAGGAGGATAAGCTTTGGAAAGAAAGGGTAAAAGTTGGGGGGTATAGTTAGTTGTATGTGAGCATGTGTGTGAAAAGTTGAAGACTTTTAACTTTGGAAAAAGTTAAAAGGGAATGGAAAAGGGTACAGTTCTGGGACATTTCTGAAAATGAGAATGGCCATTGAATAGGAACAGAAAATAATTATTCAAAATACTGTTGAATGCCCAGGCTCCTCACTAGTCTCCAGTTAGGCACATGGGAAACTTTGCATCTGAATTGGGCAGTGGCTCAAGCCTTATGCCTTCTAGGCAACAGGAGCCGCCGCTTTAGAAAAAGAATCTAAATTATGTGCACCTAGAACTTAGCACCTCAGTACTACAGAATCAGAGAGAGAGGCAACATATTTAAAGACTAAAGCAGGCTCCCTCTTAAGAACATCTATCCAGGAGCTGGTCTCAGGTTGCAGCCTACACTGGACAATGTAGGTAGGAGAGAGAAAGTATGTTAATATATTTTTAACCATCTACCAAGTATTGGGCACTGTGCTGGTGTCTTACATGCATTACCTCATTTAATCTCCATAATAATCTTCTTTTTAAGATTGTGGTTAAATACATAACCATTGTAACCATTTTTGAGTGTGTGTTTCAGTGTACATTCACATTATATACTTTCATAGTGTGCAACCATCACTGGTATCCATCTGTAAATCCTTGTCATCATCTCAAATTGAAGCTCTGTACCCATTAGACAGTATCTCTCTGTTTCTCTCTACCCTGTCCCTGGTGACCACCATTCTGTGTTCTGTCTGTAGCAGTTTATCCATAATAACCTTGGAGTAAAGGTTGTTAGTTTCATTTTAACACTGAAAGTGAGAGGCTCAGATTAAGTAACTTACTCAGGAGTGACATTCCAGGTGAATGACCAATAGAATGTGAATTCGGATCTCTCTCCTAGCAGAGCCAGTTGTTGTTCTGTAAGACCGTCCCTGCGGTAGTTGTGAAATGAGGAAGAGTCTTCTTTTAGTCAGTTGACTGTCATGTGGTAGACCACCGTATTAGTTGTCCACTGCTGTGTAACAGATCACTCCAAAACCTAACAGTTTAACACAGTAGTAGATGTTCTTTATCTCAGACTATTACTCTGAGTCAGGAATCCAGAAGTGGCTTAGGGTTTGGCTAATTCTCTCACAAAATAGCATCTGAAGGCTTTACTGGGGCTAGAGTCCACTTCCAAAGTGGCTCCCTCAGTTCCTTGCCACAATGAACTGTCCATAGGGCTACTTGACTGTCCTCATGAAAAGGCAGCTGGTTTCTTCCAGAGCTAATCATTCAAGAAAGGGCAAGGTGAAAATCACAGTGTCTCTCAGCCTAAGAAGTCACATGTCATTTCTGTTATACCCTGAGGGTTACAGAGGACATCCTTATTCTGTATGGGAGAGGGCTACCCAAAAGGTATAAATACTAGGAGGCAAGAGTAGTTGGGGGCTATTTTAGAACATGGTTGGCACATATACATGTTCATAATTATCCTGAAAGTAATTGAAGAGGTACTGGAGTAGTAGTAAAATTATACTGGACTAGTAATAGACTATAGAAGAGCTAGGGAAGGGGCTTGGAAATACTAGTTAGGTACTAAAGCCGTATGGGTAATAATCCCATTGAAAGAGTAAATATAGAAAGATTTTCTTGTTCTTCAGTTACTGCCCATGTCTTATGCAAAAGAACTGAGACAAAATTCCATTGTCTGAAGACATGCATGCATCAATCTTGAACATCTTTTTTTCTTTTTTTCCTTTTGCGACTCTACGGAAAACCCACCAGGCTCCTCTGTCCATTGGATTTTCCAGGCAAGAATACTGGAGTGGGTTGTTCTTTCCTCCTCCAGGGGATCTTCCCAACTCAGGGGTCAAACCCAAGTCTCCTGCATCTTCTCCTTTGCAGGCAGATTTTTCACTGCTGAGCCACTGCGGAAGCTCAACCTTGAAGATCTTTAAGGGCACTTGCAAATCATATCTTTGTTGCATGGCTTTATGCTCTTTGTAATGTGAGATGATTCTAGAGACCTGATGATGTCAGGAGTTAATCTTTGCTTCATTTGAAAATTAGCGATAAGATAGTTGACTCTCTGTGATGATGTCTTCACAGCCCCTCTGTTACAGTAGATGACCTGAAGAATCTTTTCACAGAAGCTGGATGTTCAGTGAAGGCTTTTAAATTCTTCCAGTAAGTCCATTCTTTTAAAGAATACATTAACATGATTGGCAAGTGTTTATGGTAATTTAGTGAAGTCTTCTAGGATTGGGGAAGGGGTTTGTAGGCAAAGTTAATTCTGTGTACTTTTCCTGTTTCTTATGCCACTTTAGGAAAGATCGGAAAATGGCACTCATTCAGTTGGGATCTGTGGAAGAAGCAATCCAGGCCCTCATTGAGCTTCATAACCATGACCTTGGAGAAAATCATCACCTCAGAGTTTCCTTCTCAAAATCTACAATCTGACTTTTCTGTGAATTTTTCTCCTAAGACTGGACCATAATTTCAGTAAAACCTTCAGACATAGACTGAAGCAGCTCAAGACCAATTCTGCCTCTTTTTCAAAAAATAACTCTGAGTTTGATGTTCAAGTATATTAAAAAAAATCAAGGGATGTTCTCTTTTCCCATTTCTCCCCTCTGCCAGTACGTCATCAGAGGCGTGTTTTTCCTTTGTACCATTGTTTCTAAAATGAAAATAATCTTTTTTCCAATAATTTAATTCCCTATATTAAATTGGATTTCAAGAGGACAGACTTTCTTTTAATTTGGCTCCAGGGCAGCCTTATACAACATTTCTAAACTCCTTTGTACTTTGAAAAATTTAAACATATAGACTTTTAAAATTACTTGACGTAAGTAATTTAAATGACCTACAACCAAGTTTTTAACTTGATGATTCAGAAGTTTGAGTCGTGTAGGAAACTATGTTCTCTTATAAGTTACAACAGTTATTTGGCATATATTGATACTTACTATACATAAATTGGGTTGTATTGGAAGCAAATTGATAAACTTGCATGTTTTCTTTCAATTTTTTTTTTCCACTGTAAAGCACTCCTTTGCATATCTTTAACTTTTTAAGACTATTTGGAGAATGAAATGTCTCAATTGTCTCCGGGGAAATTATGTGGAATCCAACCAGGATCTATTAATTTTATTCGGGAAAATCCATGTTTTAAATTTCACAATGACAGTTGCCTAGTAATATGATCTTGGAAAATTTAAAAAGAAAAATAATCCTACTTATAAACTACTTTTTTATAGTTGTTTTCAGAAAAAAAAAGTTTACAGTCTTAAGGAAAATATTCAGGTCTATCATATGGTTTGACAGATTTTTTAAAAGTTATTTTTGGTAAAGTCTTCTTTTAGAAAAAAAATTAATCTCAAGGGTTTTTTGTACCACTATAATCTCTAATACTTATTCAGAATTACTGTGTATTTACTTAATTTCCTATTATGTGCCTTATTATGTGCTTATGATATAATAGGTTAGAGTTTTATCTAAGTATCTTAAAAGCTATATTGTGGGCTTGGTGAGCATTTGTTTTTTCTTTCCTTGTTTTGGCAAGAATTTTAAAGTTTTTCTTTTTTTATTGCAATTTTAAGTGATTTTCAAGAAGTAATAGTTACTATTCAAATTTTTGGTGCTTTGGTGTAGAGGTGGGGTGGGGAAGGGTTGAATGGTTTTGGGAATAACTCAGTGCACACCTGTAGGCCTCTTCATATTGTGACCAGTAGTGGTCATTGTGGTTATAGCATACCAGTTTGGGGCTATAAAATGCAGTCTCCGTTTCTGGATCTTGTCTGATCTTTATCACCCATTAGAATTTGTCTCAGGATTGCTTGGTTTTTGTCATGTACTCATGTGAGAACTTGCTTTTCTTTGTTAATGAAGCTCCAGTACTGAGTGAGTGCGCACATGTATGGAGTATGAGAAGGAGTGGGTTCTTTCTCACACTCTGTCCCTCTCTCTTTTTAGTTGAATGTAAGCATACGTTTTAATGTTGTTTCAGTGACTGCATAATGCAAAATTGTTTCTTTTAAATTAGATACTTTGCATTCATTACTTATTCCTTCAGTGCTTGAGTAGATTTTTTAAAGCAGAATTTGTTAAAAGGGTCATTTTTGTCTACCCCTTTTTCACTTTTCTCAGATTCTCAGAGTGGCTCATCTCACTTATTAAAAGAATATCTCAATCTCTTGTTATATGCCAGCCATTAAATTAAACAGGAAAGTTTTAACAAAAAATACTTTACAAAAATATTGGAGAATACAAAAGACATTCTGGATTGTTCAAAAGCAAAATTCCCTCAACACTGAGCAACAATTAGTTGGTAGAATCTGAAGGACACTAAGTTGAGATCTTTCAAATGGATCAGTGTTAGTATTGGCTGATAGGTATAATCATTTATCTGGTTGTGTTTTTTTTTCACTTATGAAATATATTTTTACCAAAACACTGAGTAAGAGGGAAGGGAGGAAAAAACAATTTCTTTAAGAAATCACTCTAAGTTTGCTTCATTTTTTCCTTCCTTATAAGCACTATTGTAATTTTCAGTTATATTTTAAATTGGAATTTTTTTTCTTTTTGAGTAGGAATTACTGTGTAGTTTCAATTCATGATTCTCGTAACATTCAGTGTACGTGTAGCAGAAGTGTAGCAGAAGGGAGATCATAAATGGTGTTGAATGTAATTTTGAAGTAGAAAATGGCCTTTATATTTGAGAGAGAACATTTAAATCCTTTTCAGGGCTTTGTGTGTGTGTGTGTATAGATGAGTGTATATACATACATACACTCCTCTAATGTTGTACATACATATGTACATTACATACATCTTAAATTATTGACCAAAAACATTAATCAAATTAAGATTTGGAAAAGTGAGATATTCTTATTTACAATCGTGTGTTCGAAACAATGAATTTGTGTCTAAAATTAGCTGTAGCTCATGGATGTTGTCCATATCGGGCTGTTTGCTCTTTGAATTATAGAGGTCTACAGTATTTGTGTTGACATAGTTTCTGTAAAAAGATTAAAAAATATCAGGGCAGTGAAAAAACTAGATCTTTGTATTTTTTGTTTTGGCATGCAGTTAGTTGATATCTTCTAAGCAATGTTTTGTTGTTGTTGAGCTGTCATAGTATCCTATTTTAAAGTTTATTTACTTTATTTCCAGGAGAATTGTCTTATTTTTGGAGGTGTCTGACTTTGACACAAATTATATATATTCAGGACTTTAAAAAAGAGCAGTACAAAATGAATAATCAGCAAAAGTATGGAACTCTGAAAAAAAAATAGCAGTACACATTAAACGCTAGCAATTTATGCCAAAAAGTTTTACTTTGAGATTTAAATAACTTGCATAGTAGTAAATTGTGTTTTGCGTGAGATACAAATAGGAAAATAAGCTTAATAATTTGATAACTTACTGGAGAGTATCAGAATTGCCCAGTAGTTCCTACAGAATGCCGTAAATTCTTTGTTTAAGGCTAAGTTGTGATGTTACTTGTAATGTTTCTGATTTTGTTGTTGAAAGTTGCAAATCTCACAGTTTTTAGAGACATAAGTTATTGCCTGCCTGGTTCCTTATGGAAGCAGTGTTTCTTTGGCTTCACCTAGTATGGTCATCATAGTTTCTGCCTCAGTTGATTAGAAGTAGTGCTCATGAATGTCTCTTTTCAGTTTTATATAAACTTTTGGAAACGTCCATGTTATTAAGCAGCCAGGTTATGCACTGATTTTATTATCATGTAATTCCCCTTCTGTTCCCACTAAATATTTTTTGGACAACAGATGACAAGCTCAAAAGTATGTGTCCCCCTGCCCCCAGTGAGTCACTTAAAAACCCTATTTTCCAAATTGTCAGGCTATCTCTTAGGAAAACTAGTGTGTACTGCTATTTTTAAAACCAAAAAGACAGCATGACTATGGGTAAAAGCATTCTTCTTAACCTTTCCTTTGTCTTGATCTGTTGTTAACAAGAATACAACTGCCAGACTTAAAATTATCTACTATTGTGCTAAAAAGAAATACAATTTAGATTGCACAAAACTTTTCCAAGAAAATGTAATTCAGCTGTCTCTTAATTCAGCTGTGTTATTATCTAGAAGACTGTTTGCAGTCTTTTTTCAGAGCAAATTTTAACAGCTAGTTGTGAATGGTTTAAAAAATAGAAAATTACTAAAATATCAGTTTGGGGGGTTTTATAGAGGGAGAAAAACGAAAGAAACAGGACCAAAGTTTATGTGCCTTCTTCAGTAGTCTTAATTGAACTTTCTTCCTATTTGAGGTTTAGGTGGTAATATCAGTATTCTGGTTTTCAGGAAATGCATACTATCTAATTTCAAAAGAATGTTATCCCACAGACCATTCCTTCAAGGAAACAGTTGTTAACTGTAAAATGAAGTCTCAGTTATACTTTTTGCCTTCCTCACATAATATTCATAGCATGTGCAGGTCCAAGAACAGAGCTGCTCTAAGTCTTTGTGGTAGTCATCTTCATTTCTGTAACCTGAGGCATATGTTCCAGAGAACAGGGGTATTTTTCTGGCCCAGTGACCTTGGTGATAATAGTCATGGTTGAAAGCTGCTTATGGCAAGCTTAAATCAGCACTGTAAACAGATTTTTGTTGTTGTTGTTTTTAGGTTATTTTTAGTTCTTAAATCTATGTAGTAGTTGTAATAATAAATATTTAAATAACTATTTTTGATGTCATTTAAAAAATCATACTCTGGCCTTTTTTCCCTTTACCATTGTTACCCAGATCTTTAAAAAATTCATCCCACATCCAAAAAATAATAATTATAAAGATTGCTAACCAAGCAGAGTTTTGCATCAAAATGTCACCTCATTGCTCTGACCAAAGACTGACTGTTCTGGTTTTGACTCCTTTCTGTTAAGCATTTTTTCCCAAGCTCCTTTCTGAAAGAAGACCCAGTGCAAAGCGGCCTTTACTTTCTATTTCCTATCTGTGAATAGACTACTTAGAGAAAATGGGAGTTTAAATGTGAACAGAATGGATTAGATGATAAGGGTTTGATGGGCATTTTCAGTACTGTATTTAAGAAAAAAAAAAAAATAGCACAGCTAGGAGCCTCTGACATTGTCTTGTGTTTTGTGTGGTCTGTTCATAAAGTTCCCTTTTTCAGTTTATAAGAATGTTCATCTAACAGAAGTAAATGCTGTAAATATTTGTAACAACATTTTTTTAAACCAGGCCAAAAAAGGGGGGGAAAGTGGTTTGGGGGAACAAGTTGACATATAAAGTGGTTTTATATAAAACATCAATTGTCTTGTATATTTTGATAAGCTGCAGTACCAGCTTTCATTTGTAACACAGTTTGTGGCTTTGGAAGAAAAGAATTCTGTGATTGTCAAAGTGAATCATGTTATAAATGCAAAGAGACGATAAAATATTAAAAAACATATTTTCTAAGTGCGTAGTGCATGGTTAATTAAAGCTTCTGTACACGACAGTATGTTCCATTTTCGTTCGGTTTGTATATTTGCTGACTATTGATATCTCTACTCTCTTTTCCTAACAAGTATAGCATTGTAGCATGCCTTTTAATAAATGTCATGACATCTGTACGCTCTCAGAATATTTCTGTGTTCTTGTCTGTACTTTGGGTTTCCCCTTGTCTCACCTGTAATTCTAATGATGTCATATTTTCTTTTCTTTCTCATAACCATCCATCTAAACTTGTTACAGTTACAGCATAGCAAGCACATGTGCACACAGCTTTAAAAACTGAACAACCCTAAGTTTGCTGATCATCTCTTTTTTAGTTCAGGAACAGCTCTCATTTTGAGAAACAAAGTGCTTTTCTAATCATCCTACAAGTAGCTTTGTAAATGGCACGCCCCTTCTGTACAAGTACACGTTGGCATATTTGCATGAGTGCTGTCTTTTGCTCTCTCTGTGTATCTCTCTTTCTCTCCTTTCTCTCTCTCTCTCTTTCATACACACAGACAATATATGTACAGTGCCAAACAAGAGTTGGAACATTTTTTCCAGTTTTTGGCTTCCCTAGGGAGTGAATATGCATAAGTTCTGAGACATGAGGTGTGATCTCAAACCAAGTTTGTGTTCTTTTCAATTAAAGGGTAACATAGTTACCAGCTGCCTATATATTGCTTTTCCATAGACAAATGTTATATTTTTAGGTTCTTTAAAGTATTATTGGATTATGGGAGTCTAAGCAGTCATTTATTTTAATCTTTTATTCTAGGATCTTTTGGAAGTGGGAATTTGTGTGTGTGTGGTTATTTTTAATGGCATAGAAGACTCTGTAACTACTACTGAACTTTGCTTGCTCATCTAAAAATCTATTGTCTCCATGAATGTAACTAGATCAGTTTTTTTTTTTTTAAGACCTAGAGGCATTTTTATCAGGGAAAGATAAAAGAACCCTATGGCCAAAACAGGTTTTGTAAACTTTTATAAACTTGTTTGACCATGAAATGCTTGTTTACACAGCAGAGGCTTATAACCATCATTGAGTCACACACAATCTTGAGTGTAAATGGATCTAAGAGCCCAGTAGTTCAATTTCCACCTTTTAAAAATGAGTGGCTCAAGGAAGTGACTTCCCCAAGGCAACATGGCAGCTACTGGCAGAGTCTGGACTACAACCCAGGTCTCCTTGACGTTATCCAGCACTCTCCATTGCAGCCTGGCATTGCAGTTCTGTCCTGCCAAATGGTGTGAGTTCAATCTTAAAGGTCTATACATGGGATTGGGGTGCTTACGTAGTTTTCTGAGAACTGCCAAGACCAATTTAAAGAAACTGCATACGTGATGGGGGTGTTAATTTCTGCCAAAGAGTAAAAGTTCTTACCTATTTCTGAAAACTTAAATAGTGTAATTTCAAGTTGCAAATTTGAGAAAGCTAACTTGTAAAAAATGTAGTTACCATGTGTATTAGTTTGCTAGAGCTGACATAAAGTACCACAGCCTGGGCAGCTTAACCAACAGAAATGTGTTTTCTTACAGTTGTAGTGGTGAATATTGGGTTAGGGTCCACCAATCTGATCCCATTTTACTGTTAATTACCTCTTTCAAGGCTCTATCTCCAAATATGGTTACATTCTGAGATACTAGGGGTTAGGATTTCAACAGAAGAATTTTGAGAGGACACAATTCAGCTCACCAAGTACTGATTGTACCAGAATCAAGCTATATGCTGGGAAAGATAATGAAAAGTTAGATACCATGATTTACCTTTTAAGACCTGTGTTATCTAGTAGAAATGTCAGCTTAAATCCATAAGTCAGATAGCCTTGAACTCTTGCCTTTGATGGGAAGCTCCCCAGATGGATCATGAGGCCTCTCTCTAGGCCATTCTAATCAGAATATATATGGCTAAAGCTATCCTACAGCTAATTATGAACATGTAGGAACACATATCGTGTGATAGTTATCTCTAGAAAGTAAGCCATTTCAGGACAATGATCATTTCTAAGACATATGCCATTACTTGAAGAAAAATTGTAGAAATAACACTATCAAACAAGCTGTACCCAATTTTTAATGCCCAATATTTGCAGGTAATTAAACTGAAATGCTGTTAGGAATAGTTGGAAGTATTAAACCCGCCTTGTTTACTATTTGTGTGGTTGTACATCAATGAATTTTTTTCTATGTCACTTCTGGTGGAATCCTTCAGTATAAGTTTCTGTTAATTTATGTTGAGCTGATAAAATTCTAATCATTTTCTTAGAATTACCACATTCATAATCATAGGGTTCTGATATAGAATTCCTATCTCTGCTAGTATAAAAAAGTATAATTAAATAGAAAAAAATTAGTGATTCTAATGTTCCATGAAAATCTCTGTATTTTCTTTCATTCCTATCTTTGTTCTAAGGATATACACAGGGTAACCGGAAAAAAATTCAATGGTTTTGTTGGAGCAAGTTCCACATGGTTTGATTAAGTAAAGCACCTATATCCTTGCTCTATGCCTAAAGTTATGGAATTACCCCAGTCCTTGATCCTGCAGAAAACAAGTATCAAATTCTAACCTGTTAAGAGATTGTTTTTAGCCAAATAAAAGCCAGTATTAGTTACATAAATGTTAGACAAAGTCACATTAGGGCAACAGCACTGTGAGAGATAAATTTCATAATGATGTATTTTTATAGTGGAATACTTTGTACAAGTGAACACAGTAAAGCTACATAAAAGCTACAGGAAAGAATCTCACAAATGTGATGTTGAACAAAGGAAGCCATACAAAAAATGAATATATAATGTGTAATTCTATTTATATCAAGTTCAGAAATAGGTTATTGAGGGCATGAGGAGAGGTTTCTGATGTGTGGTTATTATTTAATTTTAAAATTTTGTTCCAGTTACCCAGGAGTGCTTTCTGATAATTCATTGAGCTTGTACACTTAAAACTTGTGTTTATCTGTGTATTAATGTCAATTAAAAAGATTTTGAAAAGTGGTTATAATTGATCAAGGAGCTGTAAACCATTTTCCTCACTTCTTAAATCAGCTGATTATTCTACCCAGGAGGGCCATTTTTTAAAGTACTCAAGATACAATGTACTGAGTTTCATCATGACACTCTTCCACGTCTATATATTGCATTTCTCTAACCATGGCATACCTATGGGAAAAAGGTTTCTCTGACAACACAAAAAACACAGTGTTTTCAAATAAATGTTACCTTTTTGAATGGTTTTACACCCCACTAGATTCAGGAAATATTTCATTAATACATTTTAGTTTTGTTTTTGCAAATAAAAGCAGAATCTGATAGTATTATTTGGTATCTAACTCCTTACATACTTCCATCAGGAAAAGCCGGAAAAACCTACCTAGCTCCCTGGCACCCTAAGAGGAGACTTTATACAAAAGGCTTGGCAGAACTTCTTTTTATTAAGATTCTTAAAAATATATACTAATTAGTACAATGGAGGCCCATGTACACAATACCCAACTGCAACTAGTAGCCAAACTTTTTCATATACTCCTTGTTCCACTCCTTGAATTATTTTGAAACAAATCCCAATCTTCATACAATTTCATCTCTAGATACTTCAGTACTTATCAGTCTATCAGTTTAGTTCAGTTGCTCAGTCGTGTCCGACTCTGTGACTCTATAGACTGAAGCATGTCAGGCTTCCCTGTCCATCATCAGCTCACAGAGCTTGCTCAAACTCATGTTCATCTAGTTGGCGATGCCATCCAACCATCTCATCCTCTGTCGTCCCCTTCTCCTGCCTTCAATCTTTTCCCAGCATCAGGGTTTTTTCTAATGAGTTGGTTCTTTGTGTCAGGTGGCCAAAGTATTGTAGTTTCAGCATCAGTCCTTCCAATGAATATTCAGGACTGATTTCCTTCAGGATTGACTGGTTGGATCTCCTTGCAGTCCAAGGGACTCTCGAGTCTTCTCCAACACCACAGTTCAAAAGCATCAATTCTTTGGCTCTCAGCTTTCTTTATGGTCCAACTCTCATATCCATACATGACTACTGGAAAAACCACAGCTTTGACTAGATGGATCTTTGTGGACTAAGTAAGTGTCTCTGCTTTTTAATATGCTATCTAGGTTTGTCATAGCTTTACTTCCAAGGAGCAAGTGTCTTTTAATTTCATGACTGAAGTCACCATCTGTAGCGATTTTGGAGCCCAAGAAAATAAAGTCTGTCACTGTTTCCATTGTTTCCCCATCTATTTGCCATGAAGTGACGGGACCAGATGCCATGATCTTAGTTTTTTGAATGTTGAGTTTTAAGCCATACATTGCAATTATTGATAGCCTTGTAATATATAGCTTCCTTTCCCATCATTTTTTTCACGGAACTTGTTGAAGAAATTGAGCTATTTGTTTTATGAAAATTCTAGCAGTCTAGATTTCACATGCCCTCCATGATATTATTTCTTTAATATGTCTTCCCACCTCAGAGTTTTTGTAAATTGTCAGTTGCTTCTTTCCTTAACTCTTGCCTGCCTCCCCCTTTTTTTGGGGTGGTGGGGGGCAAGGATATTTCATAGATGGCACCAAGCACATATAACGTGTCTTCTTGGCATGGTAACAGCCATTGCTGATATTGCACAGGTCAGTTAATATTTAGGAATTGCAAAACAGCAAAGTTCTATCCTTTAGGGTGTTTTTTGTTTTTTAAGATGTGTGTATTAATTAAATATTCCTTGTTGCTGTGCATGGACTTTCTCTAGTTACGGCGAATGAGGGCTGCTCTTCTCTGTGGTTTGGGTGTTCTCGTTGCGGTGGCTTCTCTTGTGCAGAGCGTAGACTCTAGGCTCGTGGGCTCAGTAGTTATGGTACACGGGCTTGGTTGCTCCATGGCATGTCCCCTGCATTGGCAGGTGGATTTTTTACCACTGGATCACTAGGGAAATCTCTTTCAGGTGTTTTATTTGTATTACTTTTATGTAATAAGAGAACTTCCCTTTACAACTATTTGGTTACTCTGAGGTATAGTCTCTATAGGAAAGACAAGATAAATGCTTGACTCTTTTGTCTGTTTTTGAAATAATTATTTTGTTTCCTATCATGCTCCAAAAATGTATTTACCTTGTTTTTTTTTTAACTTGTTTTTTTAATGGAAAACTGCAAACATTTGTGAAAGTAGACTAGCACAATGAAACTCATATTCCTGTCACCTAAATTATGCATTTATATTCAGTATTTGGGTCTTCCCAGGTGGCGCAGTGGTAAGGAATCTGCCTGCCAATGCAGGAGACACAGGTTTGATCTCTGGATCAGGAAGATCCCCTAGAGTAGGAAATGGCAACTCACTCCAGTATTCTTGCCTGAAAAAATCCCATGAACAGAAGGGCCTGGCAGACTACAGTTGAGAGTGTCACAAAGAGGTGGACATCACTGAGCCTGCACACAATGCAGGAGACACAGGTTTGATCTCTGGATCAGGAAGATCCCCTAGAGTAGGAAATGGCAACTCACTCCAGTATTCTTGCCTGAAAAAATCCCATGGACAGAAGGGCCTGGCAGACTACAGTTGAGAGTGTCACAAAGAGTTGGACATCACTGAGCCTGCACACACACACGCATTTAGTGTTTTATCGTCTATAACCATACTCATTCTCCCATTCTACCTGGAAAAATATTAATTCATTTTACACAGTAGTTTGCAAACTGGTAAAATGTTGTATGCAGTATTTTAGAATTTCTGTCTAATAGGTAACTAGAGCCATTTTTAATTGCTGTTTTTTTCTGCTGTACTTCTTTTTTCTTTAGTCATCTTGCCAGAAGGATTTTCAAAGAACCTGCTTTTCATCTGATTTGATCCCCCAAATAAGTTTCTTTTAGTTGATTAATTTAAAAAAAAAATGCTGTGTTTGGATTTATATTGTGATTCTTCTGCAAAAGACTTTTGGTGTGTTAATCATAACTGTCTGCTTTGATTTTTTTTAAATTTATTTTTGATTGAAGGGTAATTGATTTACAATATTGTTTTGGCTTCTGCCGTACAACATCATGAATTAGCCAGAAGTACACACATGTCTCCTCTCTCCTAAACCTGCCCCAACCGCTCACCCCATCCCACCTCTCTAGGTTGTCACAGAAAACCAGAATGAGCTATGCCCATACAACAGCTTACCACTGGCTATCTATTTTAAACTAGGAACTGTCTGCTTGATCACCTTATTTATCCTAAGGATTTCCACTGCATATCTATCCCTTATGGTTTTTATGAAAAAGAACAAATAAGGGCTTGGGAGTGAAATAAAACTAAGTATAAATAAAAATTTACTTGGAAGAAAAAAAGGTTTAGAATTGTCCCAATGACTCTCTCACTCCCATAGCTCTTATTCCTGTACTACCTTAGTATAGGCTGATTTGATAGACAAGTATGTTCCCAGGAGGGTCCAAAGTGGTAGATTAATCTAACCATGCCACCAAGGAAGTGGGTTAGCACTGGTATGTATATCCTTTCTTGCAACATATTCAGTTCAGTTCAGTCGCTCAGTCGTGTCCGACTGTTTGTGACCCCATGAATCACAGCACGCCAGGCCTCCCTGTCCATCACCACCTCCCGGAGTTTACCCAAACTCGTGTCCATCGAGTCGGTGATGCCATCCAGCCATATCATCCTCTGTTGTCCCCTTCTCCTCCTGCCCCCAATCCTTCCCAGCATTAGGGTCTTTTCCAATGAGTCAACTCTTCGCATGAGGTGGCCAAAGTATTGGAGTTTCAGCATCAACATCAGTCCTTCCAATGAACACCCAGGACTGATCTCCTTTAGGATGGACTGGTTGGATCTCCTTGCAGTCCAAGGGACTCTCAAGAGTCTTCTCCAACACCACAGTTCGAAAGCATCAATTCTTCAGCGCTCAGCTTTCTTCACCGTCCAACTCTCACATCCATACATGACTACTGGAAAAACCATAGCCTTGACTAGACGGACCTTTACTAGCTTACAAACCAAGTCTCAAGAATTTACCTTATTCACTAACATCGAGTGTTTTCTAAATATCTCTTAATATGGTCCAAAAACAGTGACTCAACCTGAGGTTTTCCAGAATGGGCATAGAATCTCTGTATTTTCAGATAATGCTTCCATTTTGGGTTTTGTTTTTTTTTTTAACATATAGTTCTTAGAACCACAGAATTAACTGTTAATTAACGTGTCTGGCATAGATGGGTTGGCTCACTTCTAGACTAATCTGTAAATTCTCACAAATAAAGGCATAAAGATTAAAGAGATTACAAGGTTCTGATGATAACCTCTATTCACTAAACAAGCAGGCTCTTTCCTTAAATAAACATTCATGCAGAGAACAGCATACAGTAGATTATCAGCTAAATAAATAAAGATTTGCATTTCCTTACAGCTGGTAGGAGTTTCTGGTGGGAGCTGCTGCTGCTGCTAAGTCGCTTCAGTCGTGTCCGACTCTGTGCGACCCCATAGACGGCAGCCCACCAGGCTCCGCCATCCCTGGGATTCTCCAGGCAAGAATACTGGAGTGGGTTGCCATTTCCTTCTCCAGTGCAAGAAAGGGAAAAGTGAAAGTGAGCTCCCCATTTTTTCCCTTGGCAGTCCCCATCCTTCACCCCTGAAGTAAAACTACTGAGACCGTTACAGATAGAACCTTGGTGCTTCAGGTGACTTTATAGACTGCAAGCTGCTTATTATAGATCAACATCTTGTCTAAAACAAGCACCAGCTGTTCATTGAACTACACAGGAAGCTGAGTGAATATTCATAAAAGGAGATGGGGGCCCTGGCTCAACTTACACCACCACCTACTTTCCACTTCCACTTTAGGGCTTGGGGAATTGAGTGACAAACTCCAACAGAGCATATGTATTCACAGATCCCTACTCTTGCTGAAACTGTTGCCTCTGAACTATACATTTTTGGGGTGGCCATAACTTGTTCCATCATGATCCCTAAAAGCATTGTTGTTCAGTTACTAAGTCGTACCCAACTCTTTGTGACCCCATGAACTGCAGCATGCCAGGCTTCTGTGTCCTCCACTATCTCCCAGAGTTTGCTCAAACTCATGTCCATTGAATCAGTGATGCTATCCAACCATCTCATCCTCTGCTGCTCCATTCTCTTCTTGTCCTCAATCTTTCCCAGCATCAGGGTCTTTTCCAACGAACCAGCTCTTAGCATTAGGTAGCCAAAGAATTGGAGCTTCAGCTTCAGCATCAGTCCAGATTTCCCAGACAGGATCAATCCAAAGCAAGCCAGAATATTCCCTTGCACAATGTATTAGTTTGCTAGAGCTGCTGTAACAAAGTACCACAAACTGGGTGACTTAAACAGCAGAAATTTATTTCCTCCAAGTTCTGGGAGTTAGATGTCTGAGATCAAGGTTGTTGGCAGGTTTGATTTCTTCTCTGTGTTGTGTCCTAATCTGTTGTAAGGGCACCAGTCATACCGGATTAGGGCCCACCCATCTGACCTCACTGGGAGATAGTAAAGTACAGGGAAGCCTGGCGTGCTGCAGTCCATGGGGTCTCAAAGAGTCGGACACGACTGAGCGGCTGAACAACATCTGAACTCATTTTACCACAGTTACCTCTTTAAAGGCTCAATCTCCAAATACAGTTACATTTTGAGGTCCTGGGGGTTAGAACTTCAATATATAAATTTGGAGAGGCATAGTCCAGATCATACTACACATTTTTTCCTTAGGAGCTCATGACCCTGCTTAGAATCTTCAGGACCTTAGGAGCAGACTCTGAGAAAAGCTATCTATTTTTTAATCTCATTGATCAGGGCCTGCGCTGTTCGTGGAGGGAAAAGAGCTGAGACTGCAATGGTTTGAAAAGGAAAATTCTTAGAAACATAATTCTCATACCAAAGATAGTGAGCATGAGTTTAAATTTTATTTAACTCGTTAATGAAGGAGTTGGCAGAATGACAGAGCTGGATAGGAAAGAATTAGAAGAACTAGTTTTCGTATAATTAGAGGACAAAGGAATTCTGAAATGAGATTTCTAAAACTAGTTAATCTTCTGCAGACAATTAAGCTGTATAGCCATTTGAGGTTCTCTTCTCTCCTGGATATTAAAAAAAAAAGAAAAAGAAATGACACCCTTAACAGTTTTCTATAAGTTAACATCTAAACTTTGTAGGATTGTTAGTTACCTAATCATCATTTTGCATTATCTCAAGTTTTATTTCTCTTGCATGAATAAAATCACCACTTAGAGTCTAATACATATTTTCATTTATCCTGAGTCTCCTTGAACAACTTTGCCAGCTATGGACCTTAAAAGAAACAGTTCTAAAGATTGACTTCTGCCATGACAGCAGGAGGGGCTCCACTGACCTGCTCTCTAGAAAGACTGATGAAAATTATAACGTAAAACAGATTAAGGGCTCTGGAAAAGGGCCTTGAAGACAAACAGCACACAGAGAAGCATGTATTCAAGAACATCGACAAAAACATGTAAGAAAGGTCAGAGTCTATGGTATTTAAACCAAGAAGGCTCCCTCTCTTCCCAGTACCAGCTCCCAGACAGACAGCTGCAGTCACGAACATCTCCCAGCACACAAAGTATTTTCTTCCTGGAATCAGCAGAACAATAGCTTTTCTCATCCTGCCCACAGCCATCTGTTGCTGAGGCTAAGACCTGAGTGTGGTCAGGGGGTAGAGGTTTCTTTCTCCCACCCAGCCCCTGATCATGGAGTGGAGGCTGTCCTCAGATGGAGCATGTTAGGGGCCCTGTCACTTCTGCCCTGGCCTGTGAAAGGGGATCTCCAAGCTGGGAAGGCCAAGCCGGGAGGATACTGGGCTGCTCCCCATAACAAAGACTATGTCATTGATGGCACTTGAGCCAGTCTCCACTAAGCCATTTTCTTCACTAGGCCTCCTCCTTGGGTCCAGTCTCAAGGGTTCAGTTTTAGCAGGAAGCCTGCCAAGTCAGTTTAGAGAGACTCTCCCCATCCTTCATATCTCATCACTCTGGTCTACCCTCCAGGAGTCTCCAGTGTAGGTAAATGGTTTTTCATATAGGATCTTCCAGAAAGACTGATGAAGTTTTCAGTGGGAAGCATCAATAGTTTGTGTCCTAAGATTCTTTGAATGCCCTTTACCAGGATGAGGAATCTTGTATATCAAAGCACATGTGTTAAGTGCAGTTTGCTGCTGCTAAGTCACTTCAGTCATGTCCGACTCTGTGCGACCCCATAGACGGCAGCCCAGCAGGCTCCGCCGTCCCTGGGATTCTCCAGGCAAGAACACTGGAGTGGGTTGCCATTTCCTTCCCCAATGCATGAAGGTGAAAAGTGAAAGTGAAGTCACTCAGTCGTGTCCAACTCTTCATGACCCCATGGACTGTAGCCTACCAGGCTCCTCTGTCCGTGGAATTTTCCAGGCAAGAGTACTGGAGTGCAGTTCACATGTCCGATATGCTGGGCACAGAGACAAAGCGCATCCTCCGCTCTTGAGCTCACAGTCTAATCAGGGAGGAAAACACACGCACAAATAATTGCAACGAAAAGTGCTAAAGTGACAAGATGGATTAGGATGAAATATTATGGGCTCACATAGGAGAAGTATTCAGCTCAGTGTGAGCTGTAGGAAAGGCTTCCTGGAAGATGCCTGAGCTGGGTATCATAGAATGGGTAGGAGGAGGCAGGCCAGATGAATGAGAAGAGGGCCATCCACACAGTGGGAAAAGTATGAGCAAAGACGCCAAGGTAAAAAGCTGTGTAGTTTGCACAGAAGCCTAGCATTTAAGTATTGCCAATTTAAGGAGTGTAAAGCATGAAGCTGGAAACATGGATACATCAGGACAAACTTTACATGTCCATTTAAGGAGTCTTGACTTTATCATGCCATGAAAGTGCTTTAACCTGTATTATCAGTATGGCAGCCACTAACCGAGTGTGGCTTACGGAGCACTTGAAATGTGGCTAGTCCAAACTGAGATCTGTTGTATGTAGAAAATAGACCCCGGATTTTGAAGACTTGATACAAAAAGAAGAATGTTAAGTCTTTTATTAATAACTCCTCATATTTATTGCATGCTAAAATAATGCTTTGGCATATTGTGTTAAATAAAATATGTTATTAAAATTAATTTCTTCTGTCTTTTAAAATTTGACTACTAGAATATTACAATTTACCTGAGGTTCAAATTTGTGGCTTACAGTTTTTATAGTTATTTCTATTGTACAGTGCTGCTGTAACCCACTGGATGAAGACAGATGAGCGCGATTTCTGAAATCTGGGTTCAAAAGAGCTGTGCCAAGATCCTGAGCTAAATGTTCTAGGTTTTGGTGTATTAATTTGCTAAGGCTGCCGTAACAAAATATGAGACTGGGTGGTTTAAATAACAGAAATTATTTCTTTACAGTTGTGAGTGATGGAGAGCCAAGATCAAGTTGTCAGCTGATTTGGTTTCTTCTGAGGTCTCTCCACGTACTTGCAGATGGCCACTCTCTTGCAGCATCCTCACATGGCCTACGCTCTGTGCTCACGCGTCTATGGTGCCTCTTTGCTTCTTCCTCTTCTAAGGACACCAGTCATGCTGGATTAGGACCCCATTCTTCTGACCTCTTTTAACCTTAATTACTTCCTAAAGGCTTATCCTAAAATATAGTCACATTGGGAGTTAGGGCTTCAGCTAATGAATCTGGGGGGACACAATTCAGTCCATTACACTCAGCACTTTGGTTGCTTCTCTGTAAAATGAGGGTGATAATAATGCTAGTAGTGCATTTCATATAGAATTGCCATGAGAAATAAATGAGTTACTATACATAAAGTATTTAGTGATTTCACATATGAAATGTTATCCAAAATCATTATTTTTAAATTACTTTTTATTGGAGTACAGGTGCTTTACAATGTTGTGCTCGTTTCTACTGCACAGCAAAGTGAATCAGCCATTGTTGCTGCTGCTTAGTCACTAAGTCGTGTCTGACTCGGCGACTTCACGGACTGTAGCTCCTCTGTCCTCCAGTATCTCCCAGAGGTTGCTCAAATTCATGTATCAGTTGAGTTGCTGATGCTATCTAACCATCTCACCCTCTGCCGCCCCCTTCTCCTTTTGCCTTCAATCAACCATACATATACATGTATCCCCTCCCTGCAGGACTTCCTCCCCATAAGGAAATGATCCACACCTTCCAACAAAGCCAGAGATATTAATTAAACGGAGTGCTATCAGCAAGGTGGAGCCTCTGCAGACAGCTATTGCTTATTGTTCTGCTAGCGTCTTTTTTCAGCACTATTTTTTCCAGTTATAGCAGTTTTTCTCAAGTCTTCTTTACTCTCCTTTGATAAATATGTAAATCTCATGCTCCTCTTTAGGGTTGTTAGAACATGTGTTATAATGTAAATTACCATCATAACCAAAAACAAATAAACAATAGCAATTTTTGAGAGCAAATGCATATTGGTTTTTTTTTAATTCATATTTTTTAGCCACATTTTTGTAAGATGGTTAGGGCTTCCCCAGTGGTTCAGTGGTAAAGAATCCACCTACCAATGCAGGAGACACAGGAAATGCGGGTTCGATCCCTGGGTTGGGAAGATCCCCTGGAGGAGGGAATGGAAACCCACTCCAGAATTCTTGCCTGAGAAATCCCCTGAACAGGGGAGCCTGGAGGGCTACAGTCCCTGGGGCCTCAAAAAGTCGTACACGACTGAAGCGACTGAGCTAAGGAGCAAGCGAATAACGTGGTTACTAACGTGAGCACTTAGAGCACAGCTCGCCATAAAAGCCTTACCTGTTATGCAGCGTGGAAGACGCAGCCTTTTCAAAGTCAAGTCTGCTGCTGCTTGGTTTACATAGCCAGGGGTGCGGACAAATCAGCTTAGCAAACATCCAGGGATGGAAATGATACGATGGCACACGAATCGCTTCTCTTTGTCATAAACTGGGAACTGCTTCATCCCTAAATTCTCTAATGTGCTTTTCTGAATGTTTTCTTCTGTAACTGACTCAAATTCTCTGCCTTTCAACGCTTCTTGAGATTTTTCCTGGCAAAGACCGACTATCAGGAAGGAAGAGTTTTCCCCTGGAGGAGTTTCCCAAAAGAAATTTGGGTCTACCCCCGACACAAGGAAAAATTTGCCAGAATTTATCCTGCAGCTGGACTGGAGGGGGTTGGAATTTGTTTTTCTTGGAAGCCAATCTCAAAATCCTTGTCCTTTAGAACATTATCAAGAGGAGAAAATGAAAAGATGTTTCAATGTCAACTGGAACCTAGAAATGGAATTTTGTTTTACCATGCTTGAAAGAACAAATGGGGTTGCTATTTGAGCCTTTGTTATTCAGGTTCAATGTTTTCAGGGCGTCAATTCTATATTTCAAGCAAAACAAGCTTCATTGCAGAGTTAGGCTGTTCTGAAAAGTTTGCAAAAGTCAGCCTCACCCCAAAGTAGAGTAATAGTTTCTAAATTTAATCAAGTGAATATTTATTTGACCACCCACAGACTTCAGTGTGGAATTGAAGAAATTTGTACAAATTTGACATCGTCATTCAGATGTTCACAAAAAATAGGTTGATAATCCAGATGTTTTATACCGGCCCCCAATTGCCTTGATGGCAACCTGCCAGAGACTCTACAACTTACTACAGCCACAACTGTTGTTTGTCCCTTTTTTCCTCTTTCCCTCCTGTGTCCAGGTTCTCATCCCCTCCTACCTCCCCAGAGATCTCCCTCCATCCATGATCCATTATCTATGTCCATAGGCCCACCTGTCTTGCTTCTTCCACCTCATCTGCTTCATGGGGTTTTCCTGTCAGCCTTTTAACTGTGCTCAAGTCTCTCCAATCTATTGTTTATTTACTTATTTATTTTTGGCTGCAACAGGTCTTAGCTGTGGCACTTGGGCTTAGTCGTGGCGGCCCTGGGACCTAAGGAAATAAAACCTCCAGGGATCCTTTGCCTCCCATTCTACATCTCATCTTCCCCTTCTCAGTCAGACTTCCAAATAGAATGGTCTCTGCTTCTTCAACTTCCTACTCTCACGAGAGCCCCCTCTTTTATGCATTGGATGAACTCAAAATCAGAACTTGCTTGAAAATTAAAAACCTATGCTCCCCTTCAAACAGAACACTTACTTTGTGTTTGCAGAGATGGTAGCAAACACGCACTACAAATGTGTGCTGAGCGCCACCTTGGTTCCATGGGTTGTTCCAAATGCTTTCTCATTCCATATTCTCCATGTACCTGTCATCCTAGAGTGTCACACTTGAATCTCTGAATTTTTAAAATATTTATTTATTTTTATTTATTTGGCTGTGCTGGGTCTTAGTTGCAGCATGTGGGATCTAGTTCCACGATCAGGGATTGAACCCCAGGCCCCTGCATTGGGAGCTCGGAGTCTTAGCTGCTGGACCACCAGGGAAGTCCTGAAATCTCTGTGTTTTGTATTAGGAAGTGAGTTTTTAAAGATAAAATAGAAATATTTTCTATGTTTTCTTCCATTCTGAGAGTCTGACATGTGCCCTTTCCACCCCTTTGATTGAGAATTACTGATCTAGAGAGTCAGCATTTAGGGAAATCATCATTCCTTCTTTCTTCTTAGTAGACTATGGATGCAAGTTTTCTGCACCAGTGGCAGTGGCATCTCCAGGAAGAAGAGACAATTAGAACGCAAGCACAGCCTTGCAATTAGGGCTTCAGAATGCCAGGTGACCTTTTCTCTCACAGCGGAAATGTCATTGTCATGTTTCTCTTTTAATTTGTGACTAAGAATGAATGTCATCACCCACCATCTCTTGCTCAGAAGAGATTACCAGTCACTGTATAAATAACACAGCTACACGCAATTCAATTTCCCAAGACTGCAGACCTTTAAAGGGAGGTGATCCTATAAGAAATAACAAAAAACCTGGAGAGGTGCTGTTCATGGTGAGACCAAACAACATATGAAGATACCTCCTGGCTCCAAACCCAGGAAGTTATCGGCCATTCATTTATCACACACTAGAGTAAATACTATGTGAGGTCCTGTGGTCACAGGTCAAATAAGACAAGGCTCCTTGCCCTGGTTAGAGGGAGAGAAATAACTAAACATTGTAGAATACTGGAGGGGCACAATGGAAGGAGAAGGAGCCAGAGTGAAGACTGGGCAGGGTCTTGGATGATGTAATAATCAGGAGAGTCTAGGTGATGCTATGGTAACAGATAAACCCTAAACATTCACAGCTTCCAACAATAAATAAAATTCATTTCTATGGACCAGGCATGGTCGCTGTACCATCTAAAACACATGGCCTCCAAAGTCTCCTTAGCACAGAAAAAGCAATGATCCTCAAAGGCCACAGTTCTTACTTGCCCCACTGCTTGTTATACAATAATATTAATAATAATGTAATATTATAATAATAGAATATTATATTAATATTGATATAATAATAATATTATACAATATTATGGCATGAGATATTTATATCATAGTGTGCATGATGAGTGCCTGGGTCATACTTATACTGAAACAGTATTTGTTGTTGATATGAAATTCAGATTTAACTGGGTATGCTATGTTTTCATTTGCTAAATCTGTGGAAAATTCTTAAAGGGATGTGAATACCAGACCACCTCACCTGCCTCCTGAGAAACTTGTGTGCAGGCCAGGAAGCAACAGTTAGAACCAAACATGAAACAACGGACTGATTCCAAATTGGGAAAGGAGTACATCAAGGCTGTATATTGTCACCCTGCTTATTTAACTTATATGCAGAGTACATCATGCAAAATGCCGAGCTGGATGAAGCATAAGCTGAAATCAAGATTGCAGGGAGAAATATCAATAACCTTAAATATGCAGATGACACCACCCTTATGGCAGAAAGCAAAGAGGAACTAAAGAACTTCTTGATGAACGTGAAAGAGGACAGTGAAAAAGCTGGCCTAAAATTCAACATTCAAAAAGCTAAGATCATGGCATCCGGTCCCATCACTTCATGGCAGATAGATGGGAAACAATGGAAACAGTGACAGACTTTATTTTCTTGGCCTCCAAAATCACTGCAGATAGTGACTGCAGCCATGAAATTAAAAGATGCTTGTTCCTTGGAAGAAAAACTATGACCCACCTAAACAACATATTAAAAAGCAGAGACATTACTTTGCTGACAAAGGTCCATCTAGTCAAAGCTATAGTTTTTCCAGCAGTCATGTATGGATGTGAGAGTTGGACCGTAAAGAAAGCTGAGTGTCAAAGCATTGATGCTTTTGAACTGTGGTGTTGGAGAAGACTCTTGAGAGCCCCTTGGACTGCAAGGAGATACAACCAGTCAATCCTAAAGGAAATCAGTCCTGAATATTCATTGGAAGGGCTGATGCTGAAGCTGAAGCTCCAATACTTTGGCCACCTGATGCAAAGAACTGACTCATTGGAAAAGACCCTGATGCTGGGAAAAGATTGAAGGCAGGAGGAGAAGGGGACAACAGAGGATGAGATGGTTGGATGGCATCACAGACTCAATGACATGAGTTTGAGCAAGCTCTGGGTGATGGTGAAGGACAGGGAAGCCTGGTGTGCTTCGATCCATGGGGTCGCAAAGAGTCGGACACAACTGAGCAACTGAACAACAATAATCCTATACTTTCAGTTGCTAAATCTGGCAGTGAAGAAAAGGTTTGAGGCATTTTGTGATCAGTTGCCACCCCCATGATGGATGGGCCCTGAGCACCAGCCTGACATTTTGAGTGGCATGGTCACCACAGGCCCCAAAGGCTCTTTCGGGCACAGAGGTTCTGCTGGGGCAGGCAGAGCAGAGTCTGGACAGCTGCCAGGAGACCACAGATGTGGGAGGAAATGCTGAGCTGCTGGTGTGGGCGAGAGGGCTGTCTCTGTGCTGACGATCCCTCAGGAGTTCTTCCCGGGGCCAAGCCACCCACTCACCTGGCCGGGAAGCTCACATGGGCTTTTAGGGTCAAAGCTGGTCCCACGTGGTCTGATACAGAAGGGGAGAGGAGACACTGGAGGTACTGTGTCTGTCCAAACATCCTAGCAGCCATGCAACCCTGCTCCCTCCATACAAACTATCATCAAAGCCACAGGGTCAGAGCTTTCCATAGTGGTCCAGTGGTTAAGGCTCTGCACTGCCAATGCGGGGGCATGGGTTTGATCCCTGGCTGGGAAACTAAGCGCCCACAGGCTGCCAAAGATTAAAAAAAAAGCAGCACGTTCATCTCCCAAGCTCCTGCATCCAGGCCCAGCCCTCAGAACCTCAGAACACAGGCAGCGTTCACAGCAGAGGCTGGTAGTCCCCACCAACCCTACATTTGCAGAGCCTGAAGCAAGAGTAGACATGCCCCATATTGAATAATATGTCTCCCTACAAAGTTGAAAAATATGGCAAACACTCTGACTTTTATACAGCTGAAAGTTGGCAGACTGTTAAGATGACGGAATTTAATTATTACTGTGCATGTCTGGGTGTTCTGTTGAGTAGCCAGTGATGTTTGGATGAGTCATTGAATAAAGACATACACAGTTTATAAGATACATATAAGTACCCCATGTTTTTCTATTCATTTTAGCAAAATTATATTGACATACTAAAGATTTTCTCATAATTTGTACAGTCTTGACAGTAAACATCCAAAGCAGAGGTTGACAAACTTCTTCTATGGAGGATCACAAAGTAAAACTTTTAGGTTTTGTGGGCCATATGGTTTCTTTGAAAATCACTCAACTCTGCCACTAGAATGGGCTTCACTGGTGGCTTAAACAGTAAAGAATCTGCCTGCAATGTGGGAGACCTGGGTTTGATCCCTGGGTTGGGAAGATTCCCTGGAGGAGGGCGTGGCAACACACTCCAGTATCTTTGCCTGGAGAATCCCCATGGAGAGAGGAGCCTGGCGGGCTGCTGTCCATGGGGTCGCAAAGAGTCGGACATGACTGAGCGACTAAGCACAGCACAGCCACTAGAATCTCGTGTCTGACTCTTTGAGACCCCACGGACTACACCGTCCATGGAATTAGTCAGGCTTGAAGACTGGAGTGGGTAGTGTTTCCCTTCTCCCAGGGGATTTCCCCAACCCAGGGATCGAATCCAGGTCTCCCACATTGCAGGCTTCTTTACCAGCTGAGCCACAAGGGAAGCCCAGAATAAGAAAGCAGCCATAGACAACTTGTAGATGATGAGTGACATAGCTGTGTGCCAACAGAACTTTACTTACAAAACAAAACCAGGTGGTGGGTCTGATTTAATCCTGAAGCATTAAAAATAAAATGTTACTGTGTTCACAGGGTACAAAATTTGAATATGTTTTATCAAAAACAGTAAATCAAAATTTTAAATTATTTTAATTTAAGAAATGGTCTTCTAAAACAGTCAAACTCTTTCTTTAAAATCAATAGTAAATACAAATTATGATAGGATAATATCAACGCTTGATATCAAAATTATTTAAATAAAGCTGACAACTTTTTGTAGTTTTATTTTTAAAAATTTTTATTTTTAATTGGAGGATAATGACTTTATAATGTTCTCTTGGTTTCTCCCATACAACAATATGAACAACATCCTCTCCCTCTGACTTTTAATTTTGTAAAGATTTGATTAAGCCTATGAAATCTAAAAAATAAATCTATAAAAATAAAACTAGTCACAGTTCCAGCCTTTAATACTCAGTTACCAACAGTAAAGAACTGGGATCATGCTTCACATACATTAGATGTAGACCAATATGTTTACAAAATTCAAAGTCACATAATTCTTAATGTTGCAAAATGTTCCTCAACAGTCAGGGGCAATGGTTGCAAAACTGCAAACTGATGAGCCATGGATTAGCTATAACTTGAAGAAAAACAGATAGTGGACCCTCAGCACTGCTGGAAAATGGTATTTCATCATGAAAAAATCTATTACATCTGAACTATCACAGAGAAGGGATTTAATAAATTAATCTGTGTTCTGTCTCTTTTATGTTCTTTCAGTTCTCAAACCTCTCTTCCCTTGGAAGCATCTACCTCTGATGTCGGCGGTGAACCAATGAGAAACTCCTGGGGCCTTTGGAAGCTGCAACATTGTGTTTCAATAACGTGAGGCAAGAGAAGTGGAGAAACATTTCCTGAGTCTGGGTGGGGTTGATCATGGGAGTGGATATTTCGAGTTACAAATTGCTAAGAAGGCTGAGCGATTTTTAACTTAACGACTTTATTTTTCGGCCACCCTGGGTCTTCCTTGCTTTTCTCGGGCTTTCTCTAGTTTGTGGTGAGCAGGGGCTACTCTTCCTTCCTTGTGGTTTCTCTTGTGGAGCGCAAGCTCGAGGTGCACAGGCTCAGCAGTGGTGGCCCCAGTTCTTAGTTGCTCTGGGGCATGTGGAACCTTCCAGCACCAGGGAAGATTCCAAACCCTGTCCTCTGCATTGGTAGGCAGATTCTTATCTACTGCGCCACCAGGGAAGTCCCTGAGTGATTTTTGATAAATTAATTTTCAGGTTTTTGCTAAGTCTTTTTTTTTTTTTCCTTTTCTTCCTTGTAACTTCTCTGTATTAAAATGTTTTACCTTTCCCAGGCGGATGCCCAAGGTGGCAGAGGGTTGGTCCCAGGCTGATGGCTCTGTCCGTCTCCCTGGGCAACCGGACGCCCTTCACGATCAAGCAGGTACCACTGGGCTGGGAGGTGGTGGACGTGTGCTGTGAGGGCACCAACATTTCAGGCAGTTCTGCAGAAACAAGGTAAAATCCCTGATCTTCCTCTGCAAGCGGATGAACATCAACCCATCCGCAGCCACTGACACTTCTGAGCTGCATCTTTTGGAGGGTGCGTGGTAGGCTTTCCCCCAAACCAAGTGATGCCCGGCCACCCTGAGCCCTCAAGGTGTTTGATGGGACCCCACTGCCCTCTGACCAGGAAAAGCAAAGAGTGGCTTTTGTTGCCCTCAAGGCCGTTTGTGCGAAGCTTGTGTGAAAGTTTGCTTCCCCCCGGGTGTCTGGCTCACAGGTTGGCAGTGGCAGCCCCACTGGAGGAGAAGTAGAAGGAGTAGGTAAAGATCGGTTACAGGGAGGAAGAACAGCTCACGAGGCTACGGAAACAGCCTGAAAAGAACATGGAGAAGAAAACTGACGAATACGCAGGCGTCCTCAAGACTTTCAGGGTCCTCACCTGAGCCTAATAAAGACTGTATTTCTCAAAGGTTAAAAAAAAAAGTTCCTTAATTCACTCATATGACTTTCATAATCAGATGATGAACCAGAAAAGATTATTATGTGCATTAATAAATTTAATTTTTGAGAAAATGTTTGTAATTGGAAGGACCCTCTGAAAAGTGGGGTTCAGAGTCAGGGTGCTCTTCTTGCTATAATTAAAGAGCATCCTGGCTAGGAGACACTTCCTGGGGAAAGTCTTTGAGAGCCTGGAGGCTTAGGGCTGGGCATGAGCAGGAGTTTCCTTTCAATTTGTTTTTTCTTTATTAATGTGGACCACCTTCAAAGTCTTTATTAAATTTGCCACAATATTGCTTCTGTTGTTTATGTTCTGTTTTTTTGGCCCTGAGGCATGTGGGATCCTGGCTCTTCCACCAGGGATTGAACTCACACCCCCCTGCACTGGAAGGTGAATTCTCAACCACTGGACCCACCAGGACAGACCCTCCCTTCAATTTCTGACTTTCTTCTCTGAGTATCTCCAACCCTTAGCAAATTTCTTTGCAATTTTTTTTTTTCAGAGAAAAACTCTTTTCTGTCTGTCTTGTGTTTTCCTTTGGGTCTCTGTTTTCATCTTTTGAAAATCTACTCATCTTTTAGGGTCTAGTTTGAAGGCTTCCTCCTTAATGATTTCTTTCTTGTTCCGGGCAGCTGAAAGGCCCCCTAATGAGAGGCCCCCCCAAAGGATTTTGTTTAAGGCAGAGAAATGCTCCTTAAAAACTCGACTGATCTAGAAGCCACAGTTCTTCCTGCATCTTGGCAGAGGCTACAAATGCGGTGGGTGGTTGAAGGAAGCCATGGAGTCTCCTTGCCTGGAACCCTCCTCCCCTTAGGCCTCCCTAAACAGGTACTGGGAGCTAGCCTGAGGTAACTTCAGGCTCATTACTCCCAGGAAAGTTGGAAAGTTGGTCTCTAGAAAGCCATTTCTAGGGTATTCTGGAGTCATTGTGTTCTAAAAGACCAGAGGTAAGTGTAATGAACTGCACCCAACAATGTAATGGGTATGCATTTAAGGTTGTACACTTGAATTATACAAAATGTGAGTCTATTACAAGGATTTATTATTAGGACCTGTGGGGAAAAGATCCACTTGATTCTATACTAGTCAAACTATTCCCCAAGTACTGTGTTCAGTCTGGGGCATAAATAACTCTTTAGGTAGATATAGTTTAAAACAACAACAATAATAAAACACGAAGTAGTTACCCAGAATGGTGAGACTCAAAGCTACATCCTAGAATGCCATAAGGAGAGGGAGCCCAGCTCAGATAAGCTTTGATTTGTAAAAAGGCAGATCTGTTAAGTTGAGAAAGGAAGGGTTCTGAAGAGCCAGTGTGCTCACAACTTATAGTCATACCTACTGTTCTTGCTGCCTGGCACCATTTACTCTGCTGATAAAAATGTTACCCTGTATCATGAATCCCTCCTTGCTGGCTCAGTCCTTGGGGTTTGGGTGAGGCTAACCCCACATTCAGGCTGAGCTCTGATAGCTCTAGGCTATTTATTGATCCTATTATCCAGGACCATGGCGCCGCTATGGGTACCTCTGTCCCGAGGTAGAAAAAGTTTCGAGGCTTTTGTGTCACTTCTTGGAAAGAGAGGCTTTCTCTGTCCATTGGATTTGAAGCTGAGATGATGTGAGCACTGATCTACAGCAGCTATCATGCAGTAACGCAGTGAAAACCTGAAGAACAGAGCAAGCAGAGCTAAGAGAGAGAAACTGGATTCCAGGGGCACTGTTTGCATTTGGTCAAGTCACACCTTGAGTCAGATCTGTCAATGCACCTCTCACATTATGGGAGTCAACAAATTCCAGTTTTGCTTTCAACATTTTGGGTCATATGAAGTCATGTGAACCAAAAGTCTCCCAAGTAGTATACAGCAGGGAAGTTAAGCAGAGGGACTCAGGAAAGAGGAACTCTGACAGCAGCTGGTGAGTGGGTAATATGGACAGCTAGTCTGTTTGGGCAGGTGCAGGTGACTCAATTTAGATGATGTTTGACAACCTGTGTTTTATCTGAGCATCTAAGGTCTATGGCCTGTCAGCCCAATAGTATGCAATATTGGCAAATTATTGATATACATAAGAAGTAACTGCCATGATGACAAAAAATAATTTGATTTTAAAAAATTACCTGTGAGTGCTTAGGGTTTATTCCACAAACCTGCCAGAGAAAATCAAAGCATAAGAAATCTTTTGAACTGGCTAATACATGCTTCCCTTTCCATTAGCCACTTTGGCACAGACTCAAAGTTTCTCACTCATATCCATTTGAAAACCACTGTTGGGAGCAAGTCAGTACAATGTGGGGTGACATCAGGGTCCAGGAGACAGTCACTGTGGGAGACAGTCACCTGGGGATAGATCATCCAGGAGCCATGGAGCCCTTGAATGTGCAGGAAATGAGACATGTAGGGAGGTGACTACATTGGCTTCCTCCAAGGATGAGTAGCTGAGCTGAATACTAACACCCACTGGCAACTGAGGACAGACAGTGACTGACTCCAATCTTCCTTCCTTCTTGCAACATGTAGAATACCTGCTAGGTACCAAGAGTTGTTCTAGATATAAGGATAGCTGTTTAATATGGCATTCACAGCCTTGAGTCTAATGGGAAGGACAGACAATTAAATGCTGAAAAGTCACCTATAGGGAAACTTTGGAAGTAGAAACGTACACTTAATATTTGTGGATTTCACTGTACGTAAATTATGTGTGTGCGCAGTCACTCCATCGTATCTGACTGCGACCCCATGGACTGTTGCTCACCAGGCTCCTCTGTCCATTTTCCAGGCAAAAATACTAGCATGGGCTGCCATTTCCTACTCCAGGGAATCTTCCTGACTCAAGGATCGAACTTGCGATTCCTGCCTCTCCTGCATTGGCAAATGGATTCTTTACTACTGCGCCACCTGGGAATCCCATGTAAAGTATACCTGAGTTTCAAAAACAACAACAACAAAAAAGAAACAGACAGGAGAAAGCAAAACAGAATCACCTAAAAGTGGAACTGGAAATCCAGGCACGGTATTATCAGAGCACCAAGATAGAGGTTATCTGTGTAAGACATAAAGCTGATTGTGATCAGATTAATAAACGCATGAAAGAGCCAATGCATCTACAACCCACGAAAGCAGAAAGAGCAGCTCTTCAAAAAAGTGAACTTTCTGTTTGGAACACCAGAACAACCTCAGGTTCAGAGATATCACGGACAGGGTGAAGGAACTGATATGATGGTGAGCTGGTAATTAATTCATGAGCTGCAAACATCTGCACCCATTCTCTGCCTTAGAAGTGGTGGATCCTGAATTTTTTTCCCCCAAGTGAAAATTTTAAGTAAAGCTTATTGTTTACCAAATAAGATGAGAGTTATGATACTTGAGGCTCCCAGAGAAGGCACCAGAGCCAGAGAAAGTAGCCAGTGTACACTTTTTCCCTTCCACCCTCAAAACCATTAGAGCTAGGACCACTGTAACCAAAGCTCTATTTACTCCTAAGAAAGCAGGGATTCTCACCTGGCCTTGGGAAATATATCAGAACTTCTTATTTTAAACAGAGGAAACTCTCATGTGAAAGCTAACGGGCATTCAAAAAGCATGAAACAGATGAGGAAAACCAACAGAAGTGTCATCCAAGGCTACAAATAACGAATGACCTGCTGATGACAATGTTAATCAAGAAAGAAAAGAACTTTAAAATAGCACAGTTGGGGGACTTTCCTGGCAGTCCAGTGGTTAAAACTCTGAGGTTTCACTGCAGGGGGCACAGATTTGATCCCTGGTCAGGGAACCCAGATCCTGCATGTCATGAGGGCATGGCCAAAAAAAGCAAGTTAAAATACAATAGTTGGTATACTTGAGGAAGTCAAGAAGTTCCATTTACAGGAATAAAGGCATTCTATAAAAAGAAAGAGTTCTTGGAAACTCATGCTTGGGAAAAACATGAATGAGCAAATAAAAAGTATTTCAACGGATGGACTGAAGAGCAGAATAGAGATGAATGAAGACCAAGTTATGAACAGGAAGACTGTGTTAGAACTGTCTTCCATATTCAGTGAATAAATGCAAAGAAGATGAGAATAAAATAAATACTGAGCCATGGAAGCTATAGGCAAACTTTTAGAAGCTGCCTACCATACATTCCAGAAGAGATAAATAGAATCAAGAGAACAAAAGAATCAATGAATCAAAAGGAAAAAAGGTCTCCGCTGAAGAAAGGCTCAAATCTACCAATTGAAAGGGCTCAATGAGTGCTGGGCAAGAATGGTGAAAAACTACATCCTCATGAAATTTCTGAATTCCAAGGATAGACAGAAAATCCCCAAAGCTTGGGTTGAACAGCATGAGAGACACATTACCTGGAAGGAATCGGTAATCAAATCAGTCTGTGGTTCTCATCAGCAACACTAATACAGAAGACAAAATTCTAAGGAAAGATTATTTTGAACCCAGCTGCTAGATGCCGTTACCCTATCATCTAATTATTGTGAGTTCAGAATTCTCAACTAAGTTAATCTTTAAGTGATGGGAACAAAATCAAGATATATTTGGACATGCAAAGATTCTGCAAGTTTACCATCCAGGAACCACTTTCTGAAAGAGATACAGATGTACTAGAAGCTGAAGAAGAAGGAGGAAGAGGAAGAGCAGGAGGGTGAAATAGGAAGCCATGGGGCACAAAACTCAGCAGTTAGCAAAGAAATCAGTAAAACCTGTGGCTAAGCCCATTGCAAAATAATTGAGTACAGTATTTCTATTTTAAAGATTGTACTATTTGCCAAGGTCAGTGATGGGTCTTCACTGTCGGCTGGTTTTTATTAAGCAAGATATAGCTCCATCAGCCTTCAGAGCTGTTGTGAGCTTCCTCAGCAATTGTGTCAGTCACAGTTAGATGCGCCCCACTTCTCAGGGCTGTGGGTGCCTGCAAGGGTCCTCAGGCTGGTTCATGGTCCGGAAATGGGCTGTCAGCAGGCTTCCTTTTGGGGTTTGTGGAACAAACATGCCAACAGCTGAGGCTTCCTCTTGTGAGGCAAGTGACTCTGTGTGTGTGTGTGTGTGTGTGTGTGTGTGAGAGAGAGAGAGAGAGATTGGGTGACACAGCCCTAGTCTTGCTTGGTGTTGCCCCTGCTACCAAGGGGAGGGGGGAGGGGCAAGGACGGGCCAATACTATGCCAGCGGCTCTCTGAGCTTCTGGAATGTCTGAAGTTTGCTTCCAAATCCACATCTTCCAGGGCCTTCCCTGGTGATCCAGTGGTTAAGACTTTGCCTCCAATGCAGGAGGTACAGGTTGGATGCCTGGTTGAGGAACTAAGATCTCACATGCCTCGAGGCCAAAAACCAAAACATAAAATGGAAGCGATATTGTACCAAACTTTATTGTAACAAGCTCAATAAAGACTTTAAAAATGGTCCACATTTAAAAAAAATTCCAAATCTTCTATCACTTGCCAGTGCAAAGTGGGGAGGGTCCACTGTTCTGCTGAGTCATCCCTTCCCACCCATGTCTGCTTTGCTTTTCTGAGAATCCTGGTGTCCGGATGTCTTCTAGCACAGTCAGATGTAACAGCCAATAGTCTACTTGTTGCCCAAGCTCCACAAACCAACTGCAGGTAGGATATTTGGTTTCTGTGTGTGTTCGGGGGAGGGAGAGGTGTGTTGAGGAAGGCAGGATAATCCCGCTTGCTGTTTCTCCCATCGCAATGAAGTGTCGGAGTGTCATTGAGCTTTTAAGAATGACAAGTTTACCTGCGCTTGACTTAGAGATGGTCATCAGCAGGGCTTTTTTCCATAGAAACAGGTTCCTGCTATCGGTCTGGACAAATCTGCTTAAGAGGTTGACTCCATTCTGGGAGGGTCCATGTGGCCTCTTACAGGTGGCCTGGTGGTGTTCTCAGAGGTCACATCAGCTAGGGATAGATGTGTGTGACAAATGTGTGTGAGCGTGGAGTGTGGTGTTACAGAGGGGGCTCACTTTTATCATCTTCAAGCCCTCAGTTTTTCAACCAGCGTAATTCAGAGGCTTCAAATATTTAAATCATTTGCAAGTTAATGCCAACTTCAAGCAATAAGTTCAACACCGAAGCTTATCAAACTCATTACAATTACATATTCAAACCATTCCTGAAATACCCACAGATAAGCAATTTATTTACAACTTGCAAGCCTGCTAGTATTCCCAAGCCAGCCTCTGGAAAAAGCAGTAAGTCATTTCTGGTTAGAAGTGTGATTAACAAGCAAGGGATTTTTCCAGGAAGGTTCCAGGATATTTGGCATCCAGCCTCCATGTCTCCCTTCTCCTGCTGGCTCTGTATCATGTTGGGATGAGAACCCACCAGGCAAACACCAAACTTTATATTGTAAGGAGACACACTGAAGAGCATCCTGGGGGAAAATGCGAGGGACCCTAGGACCAATGTTCACTTTCTATTTGCCGTGCTTCTCCTCTCCACAGTCCTGGCTGCCTCACAGGCTGCTCAGGGCACTCTAGGAATCCCATCCATTTATGTCTCAGGGATTGGGGGATGGGGCTTTCCAAGAGACCTTTCCTATAATTCTGATTTGTCAAGATCCAAAGTTACTGTGGGGAGTCCTATATGTTAGTGCCTACCTGGAAAAATAAAAATAGGTACCTACATTTTTTTTCTCATTGATTTTTAAAAATAATTTTCATCATTTTTAAATGTACAGCTCAGTGGCATTAAGTACATTTGTCTTGTTTGCAACCATCACCACCATCCACCCACAGAATTTTTCATCTTGCAAAAGTGAAACTCTCTACTAATTAAACATCAACTTTCCATTTCCCTCTTCTCCAAACTCCTTCTACTTCTGTCTCTATGAATTTTCCACCTTATATAAGTGGAAACTTAATAGTACTTACCCTTTTTTAACTGGCTTGTTTCACTTAGGATAATGTCCTTAAGTTTCATCTACAGTGTAGCATGTGTCAGAATTTACTTCCTTTTTCTTAAGATTTTTTTTTTATTGTGAACCGTTTTTAAAGTCTTTATTGGAGTTTTTACAATATTGCTTCTGCTTCATTTTTTAAAATCTTACTATTTGTGTTTTTTTGCCAAAACTTGAGCCATGTGGGATCTTAGTTCCTCCATCAGGGATCAAAGCCTTATTCCCTGCATTGGAAGGCAAAGTCTTAACCACTGGATGGCCAGGGAAGTCCCTACTTCCATTTTAAGGTCAAATAATATTCCATTGTATGTCTCTACTACATTTTGTTTATCCACCCATCCTTTCATGGATATTTGGATTGCTTCCATCCTCTGGCTCATGTGAATAATGCTGCTGTGAACATGGGCATTCTTTGTTGTCACAGAATGTTTTGATTGTGTAGCAAGATGTATTAAAATAGACTTCAGTTATTTCTTAGACTTCGATGATGGGAAACAGGAATAAGTCAGGAAGCTGTCTGGATTATGTATACAAGACTACTTGATGTCCCTTAAGATCACTTCCACAATATTGGTCAGTAAACCTCAATATTTTAGGTAGGATTTAAATATTTTATTTAATCATATGAAGGCTCACTGCTGAGTAAATTACTGTAAAAAAAACTTTTTAAAGAGAAGTTTAAAGTTTTTTTTTAAGTGTGGAAAATGATAGTTTTTCTGGAGAGCCAGGAAAATGGCATTTGGTGGCCTAAAGCTTGAAGAAGGAACAGATTATAGTGAACAATATGTACACAGATGAGGAAAATAAAATGCTTTGAACTAGGAAGAAGTGTACTTTTTACTTTTTTCAACAATTCTTACACATTAGTACTGGAGTGAATTTGAAAATATTATAATATCTGTACATTATATTAATATGTACAAAAGCTATGCATATAATTTAAAAAATTTTTTAATCACATGTATTTAAATTTTTTTTCCCCTTATCTCCCATCTGTTTTAGTGGACATTTTTGTGGAGGCCATGTGGCAAATCTAATCCAACACAATTTTCAAAGCTATCTGGTTCACTGATGTCATTTTTTCCTGTTTGAAAGCACTACTGCATACTTAATCGGGTGTGTGTCTCTCTGGACATTTTATATTTTACTGGGATTTAGGAGATAGGAGAGAGAGCTCTTTCAGAATTTATGATGCCATCTTGAAACTAAAAGTCATTTTTTTCTTTGATGAAGTCATTAAAATCTTGATATCATGGGAATAAAAGGTGCTCTGCAAATTCTCTTTTAGAAGATATTGGCGTACCGACCGTGCTCTCTTAAAAGAAGAACATTTTTCTTAAGCTAAATATTTTCTTGGTAATAATCTCACTGCCAAATTTAATTAACACTGGTTCAATATTCTCTTTTAATTCTAGCAACAAGTACTGATAAGAAGATAATTTTTAATTGTGTGACTCCATGAACTTACCATTGGGTAGGATGTAGTTTGTTTTTACAAAAAATATTTGTTTGAAAGCAAAAAATGAGCCAATAAAAAGAAGTGATGAAAGTCACACAATCTAGTGTAGGATATAAGCGCATCATGTATTGTACTAACATAAAATTTTCAAAATTTAGAACGACTCTGAGCTTCCAATGCAGGAGACACAGGTTTGGGGAGCTAAGATTTTACATGTCACGAGACTCAGCCAAAAGATTAAAAAAAAAAAAATTAAAAAACCCCCAAATGGTGCACAACCCTCTAGAATAAAATAATCTTCAGAAGGGCTACTACACAACACCTAGCACCCCATTGAAAAGACACCCAGTAATCTGTTGTCCATTTCCAAGTTTTGGATATTTTTTCCCTGACTGCTGCTGCTGCTAAGTCGCTTCAGTCGTGTCCAACTCTGTGTGACCCCATAGAGAGCAGCCCATCCTGACATCACCAATTAAAAATGTATATGGCTTCCCTGGTGGCTCAGACGGGAAAGAATCTGCTTGCAATGTGGGAGACCTGGGGTTCATTCCTGGGTTGGGAAGATCCCCTGGAGGAAGGCATGGCAACCCACTCCAGTATTCTTGCCTGGAGAATCCCCATGGACAGAGGAGCCTCGAGCGGTACAGCCCATGGGGTCACAAAGAGTCAGACCGACTGAGAGACTAAGCACACAGCACAATAACCTATACACATACACATTATTTATAAGCAAATGTATACAAATATATTAAAATGTATGTATTTATTTTGCATGGGAGCATGGCAGAGAAGAAGAGGTATAGGTTGGTGGAAATGTCCTGAATGTATTTTTGTTGAAACAATGACATGATTTCAAAGTTCATGGAGAGCGGAGCTTAAAGACACTGTCTAAGTAATAGGAAATAAGTTGTGCTACCTGCCCCCTCCATAGTACTCCCCAAATAAGCAAAAAATATTTAGCAAGGAAGCCTGATGCAAAAGGGCCTAGAAGTTTATTTTTAACCACTTCTTTTTAAGGCTGCACAGCAAGTTGAGCCCTTATATGGGTGTGGTCCTGGGTGGTTAGGGTGAGAGCGGGCCCATGGCACAGAGACAAAGCCAGTGAGGATATGGGTGAAGAAGTGGAGGGGGCCGCTGCTCTTGGGGTGCGCCACAGACACCTCAAAATGGACACCGCAAGCTGAAAACGTTCAACCTGGAACTTATTTTTTCTCTCCCTGGGGCCAGCCTCTCCCTACCCCAGCTTGCCGCAACTCCCTTTGTCTTTCTATGTCCCACCGCCATCAACCCAGCTGCCCAAACCAAAAGCTTCGGTGACATCTGTCATTTCTCTTCGCTTGTCCACCACAGTCCACTGGTCATAAGATCCAGTGGATTCCACCCAATACTACTCTCGCTTGTTACTTCCCTCCACACTCAGAGCCAATGATCGGCTCCTGGACGTGTCCTCTCTTGTCTGGATCTCTGCAGCAGCTCTGGGCGGGCTCCCTGCCTCCCGGGCCCCTTTCCCAGTCCTGCAGAGCCAACCCGGGGAGACTTTCCTGATGAGATCCCGGGGACGGCTTCTCAGCAATCTCCTTTCCTGGGTTTATGAGGTCTTCTTTTATCTCCGCAGCTCACTGCCTCTCTCCAACAGTCGGTTCTCTCTCTTAGGAGGTCCCCCTCCCCATTTCTAGAATGCGCGCTCTCTAGTCTCTTTGCCCACGCCCCTCACCACTTAGATTCCTCTCTGGGCCCTTCTCACCCCCAGGTCTTCGCTTACATCTTCCTGAAGCCTCTCTGACGCCCCAAGCTGACTGTCCCCGGAGTAGCAGGAAGTCCTACCAGCTCTGAAGCCACTGACGGTCTTGTCGCCTGGTCAAGCCTGTCGCCGGGGTGGCCTGAACTGGCGGGCTTCTCGCCCTTGGAGCGCCAACCACCTCACCCAGCTCTCTTTCACCTCCTGAAAGATTCCTGATCCTCTGCCCCTCACCCCTCCTTCCTTTGCCAGCTCGGGAGTGCCCCCCTGAGCCCCTAGGATCCCGCGATCGTTCCACAGGCTTAGGGCACGGGACACGTTTCCTCCCGGTGCAGTCGGGAACTCTACGTTCGGGTGTGTCACTAGGCCGGGCCCGCCGGGTGTCCCTGGGCCCCAGGGCCCGGCGCGCAGCAGGTGCACGGCCGGTGCAGGAGCGATTGCCTGAACGAGCACCCTCCGGGGCGCGGGCCTGCTGGGGAGGGAGGGCCCGCGCGCCGCTCCCCACACCCCGGGACCCCGCGGCACCCTCCGCTCCCCAGTGCGGCGCCGGAAGCGCCCAGCCTGGTCTCCTCCCCAGGGCGCCAGCCGCCTTATCTCGGCGCCTCGGGGCCGCAGGAGGAGTCCGGGCGCGCTGGGAGGGAGGCGGCGGCGGCATGGCCCGGGGACCCTGGGGCGTCGGCATCCCGCTAGGCCGCCTGCTGCTGCTGCTGCTGCTGCTGCTCAGCCTGGCCCGAGGCGCGCCCCGAGCGTGGAGCCAGGACGGTGAGTGCGGGCGGGGAGCGGGCGCGGCGCTCCCCCGCCCCTGGGCCGGGCTGGCGCGGAGCCCGGGAGTGGGGCGCAGGTCAGAGATCGGGAGGGCGGGGCTCCGAGATACTGGTGGGCTCCCCGGGCTGCCTTCCCCGCCCCCGCACAGGGGCTGCGGGGAGCTGAGTGCCTTGCGGCCGGGTCCGCGACCCCCGGGGACCTGGCGAGCGTTGGGGCTGGGCGCGAGCGGGGGGTGGGGGCGCCCCCTGGGAGAGCCGCGCCCCCGCGCGCGAGGGCGTGGAAGGGCGTTCCGCCTGCACTGTCACGCTTCCGGCCCCGCTGTGGCTTTTGCGCAACAAATTCTTGACCCTGGAGCAGTTTTCTTCCTGCCTTTTAACATTTGATGAAGAACCAGGTGCTAATATGGTGAGAAAGAAGTGTAAGGAAGTTTATGGGAATAAAGCACTCATTGATCAGTTCATTAATTTAACAGATGAATGGTCCTTGAATAGTTTTCCTGAGAAGGATGTGAGGTCCCTGTGCTGGCCCTCATTGACCTCATAATCGTGTCCGACTCTTTCCGACCCCATGGACTGTAGCCCGCCCGGCTCCTGTCCATGGGATTCTCCAGGCAAGAATACTGGAGTGTGTTGCCATGCTTTCCTCCAGGGGATCTTCCCAACCCAGGAATGAAACCCAGGTCTCCCTCATTGCAGGCAGATTCTTTATGTCTGAGTCACCAGGGAAGCCCATTCTGGAGAAGACAGACAAGCAAATAATCCATTTCCAGGCAGTTGGAGTAGTGTTTAATCCCCCTTGCAGACAGCATGGTTGAAATGTGATAGGAATTATGCAGAGGCTAGGGGCAAGGAGGGAGGTGGCATTTCCTCAAGTTAATTGTAATGAAGGCAGAACACCAACTCTGCAACCCCATGGACTGTAGCCCGCCAGGCTCCTCTGTTCATGAAATTCTCCAGAGAGTGGGTTGCCAGTTCCTTCTCCAGGGGATCTTCCCAACCCAGGGATCGAACCCTGGTCTCCTGCATTACAGGCAGATTCTTTACTGCCTGAGCCACCAGGTAAGCCCTAGAACCCCATCAGTGCTCTGAAAAGTTGGGTGGTCAGAAGAGGGAAAGAGGACATCTGATTAAGGGAATCCAGTGGCCCTGTGGATTAGGTGACCCTTAAATGGAGCCAAAAAAGATAGGTAATATTTGATATGGGAAGGTGAAATATTCAATATGGGAAAAGGCATCCCAGCTCATTGCAGAGGGCACAGTCAGCTCTCCACTGAGAATGAATGAGTGAATGAATGAATCCCAGATGGAGGGGACAAAATAAGGAAGCACAAGGAGGCACAAGAGCATGGGGTCTGCATTTCAGTTTGACTGGTGTGTAGGAGGTGGGTGGAAAACGGGGGCAGAACAGCAGGTGGGATTTCACCAGAGGGCAGTGCGTTGCAGTTGGCAGACCCAGGCATTTAGACTTAGTTGTTTCTGGGCAGTGAGGAGCCATTGATAATCATTGCAGGTTTAGTACAGGGAGTGAGGGATATAAAAAATAGTACAAGGGAGACTTTTCTGTTGGTTCAGTGGGTAAGACTCCTCCCTTCCACAACAGAGGGCATGGATTCAACCCCTGATTGGAGAACTAAGATCCCACATGCCAGGCAGTGCAGCCGAAAAAAGAGGTATAAGGAAAGCGTCTAGCTTCCCTAATAAAATGGAACAGTCATCCTGTAGTGGACGGCAAATACCATGTAAGGAGATATTCAGAGACTCTGTGGCTCCTACTCTTGTTCCCCCCAATTCTCTTCACCTTGGGACTTTCACTATCACTGGATGGTGTTTTTCTTGATTGGCGAACCTTCTGAAGTGGCCCCTTGTTTTTTTTTTTTTTTTTAACATCAGATGCTCTGGTGGGCTTTCTAACTTCCTTCTCTAACTTGGTCTCCCACAGCAGAGTAGATAAAAGCTTGCAGACACTTGGAGCGTACTTCAGAATCTCTGTGTGAAGACGGTAGTCTGGGAAACTGTCCACTGTGTTCCCATTGACTTGCTGGGCTGAGATGTTGACCAAAGTAACTACATAAGCCCAGCCATCTGCAACTGCTTAACTGCTGTGGGGTGAATCTTGGGAAATGGAAGTCAGGGTTGCCCTGGTTGAGCCTGCACTCCCTATGTCGGCATTTTCCCATCATTTAAACCGTGGAGAACGTGGTGTGATCAAGGGCAGGTTTCCTTGCAGTAGACAGTGTGGGAACTGACTGGAGGCTTAGGGGCTGTTGAGGAAGTTGTTACAGCTGTTCTAAAAGTCCTGAGGCCTGGCCCCACAGTCATAACAGTGGGAAATGAGGACTGTGTGTAGATGATAAGGTGGAAAGGGAACTGGAAGGACTTAATGACAGATGTTAAGGTTCAAGGGAACCAAAGAGGGAAGATGGAGCACTACAGGTCTGGGACTGGTTGATTTGGATATATGGTTCTATAGTGCTATAGTGCTCAGTCGCGTCCTACTCTTTGCGACCCCGTGGACTGTAGCCCACCAGGTTTCTTGCCTGATTTCCCAGGCAAGAATACTGGAGTGGGTTGCCATTTCCTACTCCAGGAATCTTCATGACCCAAGGATTGAACCTGCTTCTTCTGCATCTCCTGCATTGGACAGGCAGGCTCTTTACCACTAATGCCACCTGGGAAGCCCCATATGGTTTCATTGTTGTTGTTCAGTTCCTAAGTCATGTCTGACTCTTTGTGACCCCATGGTCTGCAGCACACCAGGCTTCCATGTCCTCACTATTTCCCGAAGTTTGCTCAAACTAATGTCTACTGAGTTGGTGACGCCATCCAAACATCTTATCCTCTGTACCCTCCTTCTCCTCCTACCCTCAGTTTTTCCCAGTATCAGGGTCTTTTTCTTTGAGTCAGCTCTTCACATCAGGTGGCCAAAGTTTTGGAGTTTCAGCTTCAGCATCAGTCCTTCCAATGAATATTCAGGATTGATTTCCTTTAGGATGAACTGGTTGGATCTCCTTGCGGTCCAAGGGACTCTCAAGAGTCTTCTCCAACACCACAGTTTGAAAGCATCACTTCTTCAGCACTCAGCCTTCCTTATGGTGCCACTCTCATATATGGTTCTATAGGAGGACAAAAAAAGGTTTGGGAAGAAAGATGCTTAGTTGTTTTGGAGATCCTGAATTTGAGGTGATGTTAGGAATTTGGAGAGATGAAATCAACAGGGAACTGAGACTGTGGACAGTAAGTGTCTGCAGTGATGGTGACTCAGTGGTCACTTGAAGCCTTGAGGTTGATAAGAGAGAACCAAGGACAGATTCTTTTTTCTTTTTTTTCCCCAATTTTTTCATTATTTATTTATTAATTGAAGGATAATTACAATATTCTGTTGATTTCTTCCATACATCAACATGGATCAGTCTTAAGTATACATATGTTCCCTTCCTCGTGAGCTTCCCTTCCACCTCCTGCCACATCCTACCCCTCTAGGTTGTCACAGAGCCCCAGTTTGAATTCCCTGAGTCATACAGCAGATTCCAACTGGCTATCTACTTTACATATGTTAGTGTATATGTTTCGATGCTACTCTCTCCATTCATCCCACCCTCTTCTTCCTACCCATATATGTGTCCCTAAGTCTGTTCTCTTTTTGTGTCTCTATTGCTACCCTGCAAATAACCTATTCATCAGTACCATTTTTCTAGGTTCCATCAATATGTGTTAATATACAATATTTGTTTTTCTCTTTCTGACTTACTTCACTCTGTATAATAGGCTCTAGGTTCATCCACCTAATTAGCACTGACTCAAATGTGTTTCTTTTTATGGCTAAGTAATGTTCCATTGTATATATGTACCACAGTTTTCTAGGTTGCTTCCATGTTCTAGCTATCGTAAATAGTGTTGCAACGAACAGTGGAGTACGTGTGTCTTTTTCACTTATGATTTTCTCAGGGTATATGCCCAGTAGTGGGGTTGTTGGATCACATGGTAGTTTTATTCCTAGTTTTTAAAGGAGTCTCCATACTGTCTTCCATAGTGGCTATATCAATTTACATTCCCACCAACAGTGCAAGGGGGTTCCCTTTTCTTCACACCCTCTCCAGCATTTATTGTTGGTAGATTTTTTCAATGACCATTCTGACCAGTACGAGGTGATACGTCATTGTAGTTTTGATTTGTATTTCTGTAATAATGAGTGACATTGAGCTTCTTTTGATGTGTTTAGTAGACATCAAGGACAGATTCTTGGAAAGACTAAGTTCAGATGGTACATGTGGAGGAGAAGGAGCAATGCCCAGATAGGTCAAAGGGAGACTGAACTGGAAGAGCATCAAGGAAACTAGGAGAATGGGAGCCAAGGGAGTGGAGACTGAGAACAAATCTTTAGTTTTGGTGACTCTGTCAGTGGAAGCCAGAGCTAGCTGAGCACTGAGGGTGAGAGCCAGATGCAGAGGGCTCGAATGAATGCAGGACCTTGACTTCTTTAAAGAAGATTGAAGCAAATAGGAGATTGTGTTAAGTTGGGCTGGCTGGGTCAGTGCAAGACATTCTTTTTTTTTTTTTTTTGGCCAGGGGAACAGTGGTAAAGCTGTCTCCAGCACATTTTACTTTATTTTTATTTTTTATTGGACTATAATTACCTTACGATGTTTTGTTAGTTTCTGCTGTACAGTGAAGTGAATCAGCTATATGTATGCATATATCCCCTCCCCCATAGACCTTCACCCCACTCCCATCCCTTTAGGTCATCACAGAGCACAGAGCTGAGCTTCTTAAGCTTTATAGCAGGTTCTCACTAGCTATCTATTTTGCACATGGTAGTGTATATATGTCAATCCTAATTTCCCAATTCATCCCATCTTCCCCTTCCCTTCTGTGTCCACATGTCTGTTCTCTACATCTGTGTCAGTATTCCTGCACTGGAAAGAGGTTTGTCACTACGTCTAACACATTTTAGAATGAGATGAATTATTCAGTAGAGTGAGAAACTGGAAATGTAAAAAAAAAAAAAAATGAGATTGACTGGAGAAGGTCAAAAAGCAAAGGTGGTCTACAAGTGGGAAAGCTTTGTAAGGATAGGGGAAGGGAGGAGAAGAATGGAGACCTGCTCTTCCCTTCCCCTACAACTGGCTACTTAGTGAGTGCTGTCCAGTTTTCAAAACCAGCCCAATTGTCCCCCCTCTTGGAGGCCCTTTGGAGTTTTCCAGTTCCCTTTGCAGCACCAGAGATACCACATGCACGCATCTGTACCATATTGTGTGGGACACTACATACTTCCTTGTACACATACATATCTGTATAATCAGTTCAGTTCAGTTCAGTCGCTCAGTAGTGTCTGACTCTTTGCGACCCCATGAACTGCAGCACGTCAGGCCTCCCTGTCCATCACCAACTCCGAGTCCATCCAAACCTATGTCCATTGAGTCAGTGATGCCATCCAACCATCTCATCCTCTGTCGTCCCCTTCTCCTCCTGCCCTCTATCTTTCCCAGCATCAGGGTCTTTTCCAATGAGTCAGCTCTTTGTATCAGGTGGCCCAAGTATTGGAGTTTCAGCTTCAACATCAGTCCTTCCAATGAACACCCAGGACTGATCTCCTTTAGGATGGACTTGTTGGATCTCCTTGCAATCCAAGGGACTCTCAAGAGTCTTCTCCAACACCACAGTTCAAAAGCATCAATTCTTCAGTGCTCAGCTTTCTTTACAGTCCAACTCTCACACCCATACATGACTACTGGAAAAACCGTAGCCTTGACTAGACGGACCTTTGTTGGCAAAGTAATGTCTCTGCTTTTTAATATGCTGTCTAGATTGGTCATAGCTTTTCTTCCCAGGAGCAAGAGTCTTTTAACTTTATGCCTGCAATCACCATCTGCAGTGATTTTGGAGCCCAGAAAAATAAAGTCAGCCACTGTTTCCACTATTTCCCCATCTATTTGCCATGAAGTGATGGGACCGGATGCCATGATCTTAGTTTTCTGTATGTTGAGCTTTAATCCAACTTTTTCACTCTCCTCTCTCACTTTCATCAAGAGGCTCTTTAGTTCTTCTTCACTTTCTGCCATAAGGGTGGTGTCATCTGCATATCTGAGGTTATTGATATTTCTCCCGGAATGATCTCTGTTCATTTCCAAGGCAAACTATTCAATATCACGGTAATCTAAGTCTATGCCCCAACCAGTAACGCAGAAGAAGCTGAAGCTGAACAGTTCTATGAAGACCTACAAGACCTTCTAGAACTAACACCCCAAAAAGATGTCCTTTTCTTTATAGGGGACTGGAATGCAAAAGTAGGAAGTCAAGAAACACCTGGAGTAACAGGCAAATTTGGCCTTGGAGTACAGAAGGAAGCAGGGCAAAGGCTAATAGAGTTCTGCCAAGAGAACGCACTGGTCATAGAAAACACCCTCTTCCAACAACACAACAGAAGACTCTACACATGGACATCACCAGATGGTCGACACTGAAATCAGATTGATTATATTCTTGAAGCCAAAGATGGAGAAGCTCTATACAGTCAGCAAAAACAAGACCGGGAGCTGACTGTTGCTCAGATCATGAACACCTTATTGCCAAATTCAGACTTAAATTGAAGAAAGTGGAGAAAACCACTAGACCATTCAGGTATTACCTAAATCAAATCCCTTATGACTATACAGTGGAAGTGAGAAATAGATTTAAGGGACTAGATCTGATAGACAGAGTGCCTGATGAACTATGGACGGAGGTTTGTGACATTGTACAGGAAACAGGAATCAAGACCATCCCCGAGAAAACGAAATGCAAAAGAGCAAAATGGCTGTCTGAGGAGGCCTTACAAATAGCTGTGAAAAGAAGGGGAGAGAAAAGCAAAGGAGAAAAGGAAAGATACACTCATTTGAATGCAGAGTTCCAAAGAAAACCAAGGAGAGATAAGAAAGCCTTCCTCAGCAATCAGTGCAAAGAAATAGAAGAACACAATAGAATGGGAAAGACTAGAGATCTCTTTCAAGAAAATTAGAGATACCAAGGGAACATTTCATGCAAAGATGGGCTCGATAAAGGACAGAAATGGTAGGAACCTAACAGAAGCAGAAGATATTGAGAAGAGGTGGCAAGAATACACAGAAGAACTGTATAAAAAAGATCCTCACGACCCAGATAATCACAATGGTGTGATCACTCACCTAGAGCCAGACATCCTGGAATGTGAAGTCAAGTGGGCCTTAGAAAGCATCACTACGAACAAAGCTAGTGGAGGTGATGGAATTCCAGTTGAGCTATTTCAAATCCTCAAAGATGATGCTGTGAAAGTGCTGCACTCAATATGCCATCAGATTTGGAAAACTCAACAGTGGCCACAGGACTGGGAAAGGTCAGTTTTCATTCCAATCCCAAAGAAGCAATGCCAAAGAATGCTCAAACTACCACACAATTGCACTCATCTCACATGCTAGTAAAGTAATGCTTAAAATTCTCCAAGCCAGGCTTCAGCAATACGTGAACCGTGAACTTCCAGATGTTCAAGCTGGTTTTAGAAAAGGCAGAGGAACCAGAGATCAAATTGCCAACATCCGCTGGATCATTGAAAAAGCAGGAGAGTTCCAGAAAAACATCTATTTCTGCTTTATTGACTATGCCAAAGCCTTTGACTGTGTGGATCACAATAAACTGTGGAAAATTCTTCAAGAGATGGGAATACCAGGCCACCTGACCTGCCTCTTGAAAAATCTATATGCAGGTCAGGAAGCAACAGTTAGAACTGGACATAGAAAACAGACTAGTTCCAAATAGGAAAGGGAGTAGGTAAAGTCTGTATATTGTCACCCTGCTTATTTAACTTATATGCAGAGTACATCACGAGAAATGCTGGGCTGGAGGAAGCACAAGCTGATATCAAGATTGCCCGGAGAAATCTAGTTAATACCTTTGCTCTATATGCTTATACCATATTGCAGTGTAATCATTTACTAGTGTGAGAGATCCTTGTGAGTAGGGACTGTGGCTTGTATTAGGAATCTGGTATGGAAATAAACGAAGACTACTCCATGACTGCAAGAAGGTCCAACCAGTCCATCCTAAAGGAGATCAGTCCTGGGTGTTCATTGGAAGGACTGATGTTGAAGCTGAAACTCCAATACTTTGGCCACCTCATGCGAAGAGTTGACTCATTGGAAAAGACCCTAACGCTGGGAAGGATTGGGGGCAGGAAGAGAAGGGGACGACAGAGGATGAGATGGTTGGATGGCATCACCGACTCGATGGACATGGGTTTGGGTAAACTCCGGGAGTTGGTGATGGACAGGGAGGCCTGGAGTGCTGCAATTCATGGGGTCGCAAAGAGTCGGACACGACTGAGCGACTGAACTGAATTGAACTGAACTCCATGAGAATAGGCAAAGGCTGTTTATATAGAGCTTCCTCTAGCAAGAGAGTCAGCCATCATCTCTTATGTTTGTTAGAGACTCAAAGACAGGCTGGGGAGTGTCACAACTTTACAGTGGAAAAGGGAAGTCTTCAGGTATGCTCCGGTTGGCTGGAGGATGTTGCCATGGGGAAGCTGGGTATGGCTTCCCTCTAACAGCAGGCATCCCATTGGTTAGGGGAGTGTATTTGGCTTTCTCTGATTGGTCCTAAGTTTGAGGGATGGGCAAATGTTAGGGAAACTGGCCAATACTGATTAAATCCTTATCACTTGGGACTTATTGTTACAGAGGTGGTTTGACTTACTAGACTAGTGGTTGCAGGTTATAGGTCAGAGTTCTATTTTTATGTATGATCTAGCCATTGTCCATTTGTATTTTCAGTCTCTCACTGGTAACATTGCTAAATTACATTTAACTGTTATCCAAGATGCTTCACAGAGCCTTTGACTGTGTGGATCACAACAAACTGGAAAATTCTCAAAGAGATGGGAATACCAGACCACCTCACTTGCCTCCTGAGAAACCTGTATGCAGGTTAAGAAGCAACAGTTAGAACCAGACATGGAACAACAGACTGCTTCCAAATTGGGAAAGGAGTACATCAAGGCTGTATATTGTCACCCTGCTTATTTAACTTATATGCAGAGTACATCATGAGAAATGCTGAGCTGTATGAAGCACAAGCTGGAATCAAGATTGCCAGGAGAAATATCAATAACCTCAGATATGCAGATGACACCACCCTTATGGCAGAAAGCGAAGAGGAACTAAAGAGCCTCTTGATGAAGGTAAAAGAGGAGAGTGAAAAAGCTGGCTGAAAACTCAAATTCAGAAAACTAAGATCATGGCATCCAGACCCATCACTTCATGGGAAATAGATGGGGAAACAATGGAAACAGTGACTGACTTTATTTTCTTGGCCTCCAAAATCACTGCAGCTGGTGACTGAACCCATGAAATTAAAAGACGCTTGCTCCTGGGAAGAAAAGCTATGACAAACCTAGACAGCATATTAAAAATCAGAGACATTACTTTGCCAACAAATGTCTGTCTAGTCAAAGCTATGGTTTTTCCAGTGGTCATGTATGATGTGAGAGTTGGACCATATAGAAGGGTAAGTGCCAAAGAATTGATGCTTTTGAATTGTGGTGCTGGAGAAGACTCTTGAGAGTCCCTTGGATTGCAAGGAGATCAAACCAGTCAATCGTAAAGGAAATCAACCCTGAATATTCATTGGAAGCACTGATGCTGAAGCTGAAGCTCCAGTACTTTGGCCATCTGATGCAAAGAGCTGACTAATTAGAAAAGACCCTGATGCTGGGAAAGATTGAAGGCAGGAGGGGAAGGGGATGACAGAGGATTAGATGGTTGGATGGCATCACTGACACAATGGACATGAGTTTGAGCAAACTCCAAGAAACAGTGAACAGAGAACCTGGTGTGCTTCAGTCCATGCGGTTGCAAAGAGTCGGACATGACTGAGCGACTGAACAACAACAACAGCAGCAACAACAAAGATGTTTCAGGGAGGAGAGAGTGGAGGAGCGGAAGTCAGGTAGCCTGAGTGGGAGGAAGGTGTGAGATGGTAGTTGATAGAGCAGGAGGGTGTTGGTGGGTGGGTGAGGTGCCAAGCCCTAGTGGAGCGGGTGGGTGAGGTGCCAAGCCCTAGTGGAGCAGAGAGGTTAGTAATGGGTGAGGAGGGCTGGAACCAGTCAGTCCTGTTTCTTAACCTTTCCCTGGTATTGCTCTGAGTCTGGGAGTGGCTGAGGAACCTGTTGGCTCAGGCCCTTTGGGGTTTGGAATAGCCAGGCGATGGGTAGAGGCCTTGAGAGGCTCGGGGAGCGATGGTGAAGGGGGTTGGGGAAGTTGTTAGAGTATGAAGTGCACTGACTTCCCGAATCTGCATCCCATAGGCTTGGTCTTCACTCTGTCATCGTGAATCACAGCAGCATATACTTTGTTCAGATTGAGAAGAGGAGGAAAGAGGGGGAAATGGAAGGAGTGCCTTGTTTTGGAGTGACTTACAGTCACTCAAAGTGACAGAGCAGGATTAGAGCTGACAAGGCTGATTCCCACCGTGGCCTGTCTTCCCTCTCCAGGGACTTGGCCCTGGGCCTATTCTCAGCTTCTGGTCAAATCTTAAAATGGGCTCTTAGGTCTCTGTAGCCCAAGGTAGCATGTGGCCTATTGGCCTTAGGTCTGCAAAGGGGACGGGGGGTGAGATGGGGGTGGGGTTGAATGTGGATTATGGGGGGAAAAAAAAGTATGCAGCTTGCTGGAGAATGTGAGGCAGCCTGTTTGTGGGTGACATTCAGGACATGAACCTTAGGGTGTGGCTGCTTTGCTGAGAATTCCGAAGCATTGACGTTGGGACACTCGGCGTGGGTTGATTCCTGGTCTGGAGGCCAGGTGTGGCGGTCCTACTGCAAGTTGGTCTTGGTTAAAGAGGAAGGTGGACAGAAGAAGGCAAAAGGGCCAAAGCAGCTGCGGGCTGATAATCATTTAATGCAAGGAAAGGTTCTTGATTGGGAATGGCAGCCCTGCATTGGGGACGGGAGGGGGAGTGGACAATGGTTCCCACTGCCCTGCGAGGACTGTACTGCTTGAAAGAGTAGAGTGTGCTCTGTCTTGGCGGATTTTTAATGCAGAGGCTATTTTTTTGTTTGTTTATTTTTGTTTTCCCGTCAGGGATGTTGGAGAGGAGAGACTGTGAGATCTCTCACGTTCCTTCTGTCTCCGGAATTTGATACAGTCTCTTAGGAGCCATGCAATTTTCCGTGGTACCATAGAAGACTCGGGAATGCTTTCTCTTGCTGAGCGTTGGCGCCCCCTTTGCTTACTTCCTCAGGTCATCTGACCTGTTTCCACATGTCTCCATGAGTTGGAGAGACAGGATCTCAGGCAAGATGTGCAGTGGGCTTCTTTGGTGAATGGCTGGGGAGTAGATTATGATTTGAATACAAATGCTCCATTTATGCTTTTAAAACTTCCTTCTCCCTTTGACAGTGGACAAAATCTGTTTTGTCACAGTCCATCTGCTGCCCTTTCAAGGGTGCACGTAAGTTGTTGCTTGAATTTTGAAATACAGGCTGGCAGCCTCCACTCCATCCCGAGGTTTAGGTGTACGTGTGCAGTGTGCGATGGAGAGGAGGGAGGGGTGGGCAGAGCTGAAAGGGTGAGGAAGCTGAACTTACAACTTCTGAGTCAGATGTTACTCAGAAGGCTGAGAGGATGTGGGAGGTGGGCAGGGAGTGAACAAGGAAGTGAAGTACTATGGTTCCCAGAATATCAACCCCCTGAATAGGTCGGCATCTGTCTACACGATATTCCTTCGGGTTTTCGCATCAGTGCAGCTCTCCACGACTCTTTATTAGTATAATTGGGAGCTGGCTAGCCGTCAGTACCTTCATTTATTCATTAACGAAGAGCTGTTGAGTGGAAGTTACAAAAATGCCTAACATATTCTAATTGCTTCACGCAGATGAACTCATTTACTCTTTAATCCACAAAACAGCCTGTGGGGTAGGTTTATTTTCATCCTCGGATTACAGATTTACAGGAAACTGAGGCACAGGATTGTCAAGGATTCTTCAGCTAACTAGTGACCAACCTAGGATTGTAGCCCAAGTGATCTGTCTTAACCCTGCTCTGAACCAGGGTGTCTCAGACCAGGCACTGTCTCATGCATGACATGTTTCTATCAACAATAACAATATCTATGGAAAGAGATATAAATATTCATGGAAGTTAGCTGTTTGTCTAGTGCTCGAGAGCTCTTGAAGCACTGATATTTCTCATTTAGTCCTCAAAACATGATCTCCATCTGACAGATTAAAACCAGATCTCTGACAGTTTCCTTGCCTACGATCCCATAATCAGGGAGCAAGAGAGAAAACTCCAATTGAGGTTGAGACACTGGTGCTTTCATTGTTGGATGCAGTTTTAGCTGACTTAGTCACTGCAGAGTAGAGAAGGGAAGTGAATCTAGGGTGGCAGCCCTCAGCTGAGAGATACAGTAATAGGAACAGAGAGTACCTGTCAGGCGTATCCTCTTAGATTTTTGGAGTTTGCATTCTCTTGTTGCTCTGCCAGTAATTCTAGGCATCCCTAGGCCAAGGGGAAGGTGGTGGAGGGGGTGTCCCTCACCTCTGTAGTAGTCCCCTCAGTTACTGCGTCGCAGACACCTCTCTGCTCTTCTAAGCAGAATCTGCTGAAGACAGAAGTCACGTCATCCTTGATGTGGCTGAGAAGCTGCCCCTTGACCCAGTTCCTCCCGCCACCCCTGCCCCCAGATAATAGCAAAGGCACAGTGACCTGGGCACCGGCCTGGAGGATTCTGTTGGGTTATTCTCTCTGTCATGTCGGTCCCACGGCTGTGCTGCGCCTCAGTCCAGACTTGGTGAAAGATGTCTTCAGTATTGCTTTTTCTCTCCCCAGAGTCCTTGATATAGAGTGAGACTTCCAGTGGCTCAGCTAATAAACAATGGCCTGCAATGTGGGAGGCCTGGGTTCGATTCCTGGGTTGGGGAGATCTCCTGGAGAAGGGAAAAGCTATCCACTCCAGTATTCTGGCCTGGAGAAGTCCATGGACTGTATAGTCCATGGGGTTGCAAAGAGTCGGACACAACTGAGTGACTTTCACTTTCACTTCAGTACTGCTGGTAGTGTGGTCCATCTGGGAGCTTCTTAGAAATGGAGATTCTCAGGCCCCACCCACACCCACAAACCCGACACTTGGATTCTGTTTTAACAAGCTCTCCAAATAGGGTAACCAACTGTGTTGCTTTGCACCAAACTGAGGGGTTTCCTGGGGGCAGGAGACTTTTAGTATTAAAGAATTGGTTACTCTGTCTCCAGTGATTCTGGGTGTTTATGTGACTACAAATGTTTATTATTGCTTTAAGTTGCTAAGTTTTGGAGTAATTCATTAGGTAACAGTAAAAAACTGAGTGAACAACTAACACTTTTTTTTTTTAGGAAGAAATAAAGGAATAAATATGTGATTAATGTCTGCAAAATTTAACACTGTTAAATTTTAAAATTGCTTTGTAAACTAATTGTATACATTTATGCTCTTCTCCAGTGGTTCTTTTTTTAAATTAATTAATTAATTTTCCGCTGTGCTGTGTCTCTGCTGCTGCGCACAGGCTCTCTCTAGTTGCAGTGAGAAGGGTCTATTCTATTGCGGTGCCCTGGCTTCTCATTGTGGTGGCTTCTCTTGTTGCGGAGCCCACAGGCTCTTGGGCTTCCATAGTTGCAGCCCATGATCTCGGTACTTGTGGCTTTCAGGCTCTAGAGCTTGGGCTCAGTCATTGTGGCACATAGACTTAGTTGCTCTCCAGCATGTGGAATCTTGCAGGACCAGGGCTGGACCCGGTGTCCCCTGCATTTGTAGGCAGAGTCTCAACCACTGGACCACAAGAGAAGCCCTCTAGTGATTCTTAACTGAGCTAGGAGCTGTTGATCAGTGGACACTCTTGTGTGGTCAGAAGCAGCCCCAAACCCACCCCAGCCCCTGCCTTTCCTTGTATTGAGGTTGTGCTTCCTACCCCTTTCTTTAGGATAGGTTTCTTTCCCCCTCCTAAGACAATTTGGTCCCTCAAGCAATTAGCACTCAGAGGCTCTCCCTCCTAGGCCCTGCAGAGGAGGCTAATTATGGCTGAACAAGAGGCTTCTGCTGAGGTCCCTCTTTCTCTAGAAACACTTTCTCTTCTGCAGGTGGTCTGGGAAGCCTTTGGTAGCCTGGCACACATCTTGTGTTTTTTGCCAATGTGGAAAACAAACACTGAGTCAAACATGCCAGGTACTGTCCTTGGGGCGACACTTATGCTGAATTATTCTCAGCGGGTCATTAAAACAGGTGCTCTAAGAATGAAGTGTCAGAACATTAGAGAGGAAGGACTTTAGGGGCCCTTTAACCCCTGCTCCTTGTAATGTGGTCCACACGACAGCTTGTTAGAAAAGCAAAAGGTAGGGCCCCACCCCAGAGCAACTGAATCAGAGCCTGTGCTTTTACAAGATCCCCAGGTCATTTGAATGTACTTTAAAATCTGAGAAGCCCAAAGCCCTTGTTTTACAGATCAAAAGCTGAAACCCAGAGAGGTTAAGTGATTTGCTGAAATTTACACAATGTCAGACTCAGCTAGGTTGAGGATCGAATTCTGACTCTCAAGTCCAGTGCTTTCCTAGGCCTGACTGGCTTCCTCCAAGGCCATGTTTTGTCTGCTTCTTTTTACTGAACGAACTTAATTCTGTTTATTTAAAACCCTTTAAATTTTCTCCTTCACTAATTCAGACTGGACTTCCTTTCAGTTATCCTAGTGGATGGCACTACTTTGCTTCTTAATGTTTTGTGTGTTTATTAGGTTCCTTCAAGAGATACATAAAGTAATCATTTTCTATCTAATGTATGTTTCTGGAACTGGATGAACATAAAAATGCTGCCATTTTTATAAAGCTAAGTATTTTATATAGGAAAGAGATAAAACATCTTACCATTTTATTGTTTATTTCTTTAGTATAGTGTTTATATCAATAGAAAAAAGAATACAGATATATATATATCTGTGTATAACCGACTCACTTTGCCATGCACCAGAAACTAACACTAATATTGTATATCAACTATATTTCAAAAAAAATATTGTGTTTATATCTATTATTGCACTACCCACACATGCTGGGGTGAGTGTTCAGTGTTAGATGGTTGATCACAGCTGGGTTTGTGGACATGACCCAGGATCCATTATTTAGAAGGTATTTCCAGGATTTTGGTTGCATGTACTGACAGTGTCCTCGTGGGTACTGTTTTAAAATGTTGTGTATTAAAAATGATTAAATAGATTTACCCCATATTGGTGGACGTTTAGTGTGAGGACTCATTCTCCCTTCAGCTCTGTCTGTTGCTCATATAATTGAAACCTTCCTGGTGCATTATTCCAGGTTGTAAAATTCCATCCTATGCAGGGTTAGTTAGAGAATCTGGGCATTTAATTACTCCTCCATATTTTCCACTTGTTCCTTAAACTCTCTGACCCTACCCTTTATACTTGCCTTCTGAGGCACTTAGGGACCTCATTCCTGAGCATTTCAGGTTGACTTTTATTTATTTTTATTTTAATTATTCTTTTTTCCCTCCCTCCCTCTTTCTTGCTTTCTCCCTTCCTTCCTTTCTTTTTTCTTTCCTTTTAGTTCTTCCTCTCAGTCAGTTCCCACATGTCCATCTCTTTCATCTTCTGAAATATTGTCAACATCCTTGGCTGCTGTCACCTTCTCTCCCAGGGTTTATACCTTCGTGGTCCTTAATGTCGTTTTTAAATTTTGGGGTGGAGGGTTGTGCGTGTATTAAATCTGCTGTGTTTAATTGAAAGTCTTTCATTTGTAATTTAAAAGAAATTGTTTATGTATTTTAGTTGTATGTTTGTATATACTCTTTTTTTCTTTACCAATCTTGAGTTTTGACTACTAGTCTTTATGATAGACTGACCTTGGCAAAAGTTTTTTTTTTCCAATGAATTTGAATATATTTCCTAATTCTTTAACATCTTTTTACTAGGTCCTAACTCCCTCACCCCACAGCCTCTATTTGTTTTTTCCTTTAACCAAGCTTCTTGCATTAAAATTCTATTTTCCCCCATCCCCTGGCTGCCTGCTTTTCTTTTTTTCTTTTAAAGTATATAAAAACATGTCAAACTCAGCTTTTCTGAAGTAGATAAGCTTTTATATCTGGTATTAAACATTTCAATGTTGATGTCCTCTTTGCTCCAAGAATTATTTAGGAGACTGTTCTGTAGTTTACAAGTAGGCTTACTTTTGGGGAGGCAAGTCTCATGTTTTATCTTGTAATTTTATTATATTATTACATGACAGTATGACATTTATAATTTCTACTTTTTAAAATTTGTTGCATTTTTCTTTAAAGTTTGGAATATAATAAAATTTATAAATATCCTATGGTTAATTTAGTACTTCTTAGTGATAAGCATGGCTTGTCTCCTTTTTGTGTTGTATTTTGTTTAAAAAAATAAAAAGCAAGCCTGATTAATAATATTAGTATGTCTCCCTTTCTCAGTTGATTTCATGCCTAGAGCAGTCTGAGGGATAAGTCTTTATTACCTGGGTAGTAATGGAGCCAAGACTAAGGAGAAATTCCATGCTGAAATGTTCTCCTTCCTAGGTCATCTCCTGATATTACAGACACTGGGAGTGTAATACAATGTTCCCACAGAACCTCGGCTAGAAATTCTTGTTTGATCTTGGGCCATGTATCACCATCTGGTAGGTCTGGATTTTTCAGGAATTTTAGCCCCAAACATTTTTGCTACTTATCTAAATAATTGGGATATGGTGATCCTCCTGGGACCTGGTTATTATCTCACTGACATTTAAAACACATTCACCACTTTTTGCCTAAAAGGAAAATGGATAGGGCAGTATTTGAGTCCTTCTCCCTTCCATTTGCTTCTTTTTAAAAATAACGATTGTGGTTTATTTATTTTTTGGTCATGCTGCATAGCTTGCAGGATCTTAATTCCCCCACCAGGGACTGAACCTATACTCCCTGCAGTAGAAGCATGGAGTCTTAATGCTCAGGGAATTTCCTCATTTGCTTTTTAAGTTTTAGGCAGTAGGACTGCAGATGCCTTTATCCAGTTGGTCAATAAAAATATATTGAATGTTTTTACCCTGCCATAATGATATATGGGCAAATGACATAATTCCTGTCCTTGAGAAGCTCATTCATAATAGCAAGCTGCGAAGACAGAGGTGGAATAGAATATATTGACAAATTAACATGGTTGATATGGGAATGTATAAGCATTAGGAGGGCACAGAGGAAGATACATTTAATTTTCCTAAAGAATGAAGGAATGAGGACCACCTCTTTCCTGGAGAACACTGTGGATTTGAGTTTGGAAGCATTGAGGCTTACAGGAGTTAGTCTGGGGTTACACTTACGGAAGCGTTGATTGCCAGGTAGAAGAATTTGCGCTTTACTCTGTGGAGAGTGGGTAACCATTGCAGATTTCTAAGGATGAGATAAGGTCTTTTGTTGTTGTTCAGGCACTAAGTCATGTCCAACTCTTTGCCACCCCATGGACTGCAGCACGCCAGGCTTCCCTGTCCTTCACTGTCTCCCAGAGTTTGCTCAAATTCATGTCCACTGAGTCAGTGATGCTATCCAACCATCTCATCCTCTGCTGCCCTTTTCTCCTTTTACGTTCAATCTTTCCCAGCATCAGAGTCTTTTTCAATGAGTCAGCTCTTGGCATCATGTGGCCAACGTATTAGTGCTTCAACTTCAGCATCAGTCCTTCCAATGAATATTCAGGGTTGATTTCCTTTAGAATTGACTGGTTTGATCTCCTTGCGGTACAGTGGATTCTCAGGAGTCTTCTCCAGCACCACAATTCAAAAGCATCAATTCTTGGGTGCTCAGCCTTTTTTATGGTCCAACTCTCACACCCATACATAACTACTGGAAAAACCATAGCTTTGACTAGACAGACCTTTGTTAGCAAAGTGATGTCTCTGCTTTTTAATATACTGTCTAGATTTGTCATAACTTTTCTTCTCAGGAGCAAGTGTCTTTTAATTTCATGATCACAGTCACCATCTGCAGTGATTTTTGAACCCAAGAAAATAAAATCTGTCACTTCTTCCACTTTTCTCCTATTTACCGTGAAGTGATGGGATCAGATGCCATGATCTTACTTTTTTGAATGTTGAGTTTTAAGCCAACGTTTTCATTCTCCTCTTTTATCCTCATCAAGAGACTCTCTAATTCCTCTTCACTTTCTGCCATTAGAGTGGTATCATCTGAATTTTTGAGGTTGTTGATATTTCTCGCTGCAGTCTTGATTCTGGCTTGTGCTTCATCCAGCCTGGCATTTTGTGTGATATACTCTGCATAGAAGTTAAACAAGCAAGGTGACAATATATAGCCTTGATGTACTCCTTTCCCTATTTGGAACCAGTTTGTTCCATGTCAAGTTCTGTTGTTTCTTGACCTGCATACAGGTTTCTCAGGAGGCAGGTAAGGTGGTCTGGTATTCCCATCTCTTTAAGAATTTTCCACAGTTTGTTGTGAACCACACAGTCAAAGGCTTTAGCGTAGTCAGTGACAAAACTGGTCCCCTGGAGAAGGAAATGGTAAACCACTCCAGTATTTGTGCTGTGAGAACCCCCCGTGAACAGTATGAATAGTATGGAATAAAATCTACCCTTTTTAATTTTGGTATTCAAATGTTGGTTCTCCATTGTAAATGTCTGCTACCAAAAATGTGACTCATCCAGAGTAGGTGATTGAAATGTTCTTTTCCTGATATATGCAATTTATGATTCAGATTTCCATTCGGATATTTGTGCCACTTGCCATGAACATGCTACCTGCTTGAAAAGAGAAAGGATGAGCATCTGTATCTGCAAATATGGATTTGTGGGCAATGGGAGGACTCATTGTATTGGTAAGTTCTGACCCTTGGCTAAGTTGAAAACTTCATCAAGAAACAAGATTCTCCAGTATTAAAGAGTTGGTGTCCTTGGGGGGAACGCATTGCTATTTTGTTCATGTGCTTTTATTGTAAGAAGTTTTGTCAATTACAGTAAGTCTCTGTTTTAGTGTTTGGATATATCCTTTCTTAAGTGTTTACAAGGAATTATCCCTCATGTTAGAGGTCACTGAACTTGAATCTCTGAGAACTCTCTGACCTAACACAGATATGAAATTTGAGTGAGTACTGTCTTTTTAAAATTTCTCTAGCTATTTTGACAGAAAACTTTTTTTATTAGTACCATGAGGAAAAACAAAGCACAAGTGCCTATTGAACTTTTCTGGCTGATTGTGAAATACTGTTTCTTTGAGTCTTAGGTCTACCAAAATCCATCCTTCAAATTTTTTGTAGTTGTGACCCTTTAAGCTCTTGGATGACTTACAGAAATACAAATACCTTTAGACTAGAAGTATCTGAAATTATTTTTTGTCTCAGAGAATCCACCATGCCATAAGAGTCAGATAATATCCAGTTTCAAGCCCAATTCAGAGAGAGAGAGTTCCATAGCAACTCTGTAGTAGCGGATGTTAGGATAATCGTGGTTTCCTCCCAGCATCCATGTTACCTGCAGTGAGAATATGGATAGTTTTGCCTTGTAGCTGTGGATTGACAGTATATACCACCTCACTGTGGTATCTTTGTTTTTTTGCTCCCTAAAGAAAAAGAACAATTAAATCCTGAGTTCAAAAACTCGTATTCTACTTCACAGGTACATGTTTTCACAATCACACAACTTTGCCTGTTCCTGCAGGCTGGAGTTGGGCCTTCCTGACCCTCTCTGTTTAGGATAAAAACACTGTATACTACATATCCCAATAATTGGTGTGCTGAGACCACACCATGTGTTGCAGGTAAGATAATAGATGTGCCAGTGCTAAGTCACGGGACCTAAGAACTGTAGAATCCCCTACAAACCCATATGTCCCTTCTGATGAAGTCTGCAGGGGAGCTATGCCTCAGAACAATAGCCAAGGAATAGTCCATCTTATGGGCAGGTGGACTTGTGTCTGAAACCCCTGTGCCCTGCTTAGTAAGCCAGACTGGACGCTTGACCTGGCTATGGCTTGAGGGTCCATTTTGCCTGTGTTCTTAGTCAGATCTTTTAACCACAGATAGTTTTAATGATGAATAGATTAAATTAAAATTTTAAAAAGATAATACAAGGAAAATGAAAGGAAAAAACCTACCAGGTTTTGAACAGAGTGTGGGGTGCTCTTGGGTTAGCAGGAATTGTGTGCAGTTGTGAGAGGCAATTGAACTGTTGTGAGGGACCCAGTAATGTAGTAAAACAGTAAGTGCCAGACAGGAAACTCCAGTTCCTAAGCAGGTGATATCCTCGCCCCCCCAAAAAAACTAGCTGGATAGATCACCTCTCAAAGGATGTAAGAGAAATTGGTCACAGGAGTTTCCTCTGATGGTACAGTCTAAGGCAGAGTGAGTGAACTCTAACCTGGGGGCCAGACTTCACTGCTGCCTGTTTTTGTAATAGGGTCTTAATTTGTTTACTAACTGTCTGTGCTTTTATGCTCCAAAGTATGGATGAACAGTTGCAACCGGAGACCTGTGACTGGCCTTTGACAGAAAAAGTTTGCTGACCCCTGGGCTGGAGGACAAGAGGGAGGTTTACGTTCATTTGACATTGATGTCAAATGATTGAATTAGAAATAGTCAGGGCAGGTCCTGTGGTCTCATCATGCATCCCAGGTTCCAGCGCCTCTTCACTGGGTGATTAACATTGTTTATATGGATCACTAACGATCAGCAGGAGCTGCTCCTGCCACAGTATTAGCCCTGCCCCCGGATGAGGCTTGAGCACTAATTCCATTGTGTGTCCTGGTGACTCAGAAGTAACAAATTTTCCAGTTAATCATTGGATGCAAAATCATCCTACTTTGATTTTTGTAAAAAAAAAAAAAAAAAGCAAGAGAATGGCTGAGCTGGAAAAGTGGGATTCTGCTGGATTTTTCCCCCCAGGCCTATGACAAGATCTTTTTAAGAGTGGAAAAGTTCAAAAGGTATCTCCATCTCCCAGTCTTCAAGTGAGATGGGCTATCAGAATGAGATGTTGGATTTCTCTTGTGGTTTCATACACACTTGGCATGAGACAACGAGGGGCCCATGCCCCGGAGTCTGAGAAGTACAGTGAGCTGAAGAGAGGCTGGGGAAATAGATCTTTCTGCTGTTGTCGTAGACTATTGATTCCCAAGTCCAGGGCACAGGAGAAGAGTCTGGGCGGTTGATTGTGGTATGGAGTGACAGCCCTTTCTGTGCGTTGTCTTGATGTACCCACAGATAAAGATGAGTGCCAGTTTGGAGCCAGTGTGGTCTGTGGGAACCATACATCTTGCCACAACACACCCGGAGGCTTTTATTGCATTTGCCTGGAGGGATATCGAGCCACAAACAACAACAAGACGTTCATCCCCAATGATGGCACCTTTTGCACAGGTACTCAGGAAGGAGGCTGCAGCGATGGCAACATGGTGATGGCCGAGGGTACCTGGTACCTGGGATGTGGAGAAGGGAGAGGGTGGGGCCGGGATGGGGTGTGATTTAAGGAAGTGACTCTCCTTTATTGATGGGGGATATTTGAACATGGACTGAGTATTAGTATCAGGGAATTATCGTTCATTTTGTTAGAAGGAATAGCTGTATTGTAGTATTTAGGATAATATTCTTATTTTGGGAGCTGCGTACCAAAGTATCTAGTAGTGTTATTATGAAGCGTCTGGTGTAGTGTTTATCTGTAAGATACTTTAAATGGCAAAATGTGAATGATTGTTGAATCTTGGGGATGGAGGTGGGACTAGGGGAGACTGTAATATTCTTTTGCTTGTTCTGTGTGTCTGAAATGTTTCACAACAAACAGCAAGGAGAGATTCTTTGAGATGGTGTGCCATCTGCAGTAATCCTTGGAATGACTCTGGTACTTGCCAGCTCTGTGCATACTGCCCCAGGGATGAGCCCTGTGATGCACCTACTCGAGTTGTAGGCTTGTCTTCTGGAGGAATAAGCTGAGTGAGGAGCACAACTTTTAGGACCTCAGTAGCTTTGAAGGTCAGGTTTTGGACATATGTTGGTCAAATAAAAGGGGTGGGCAAAGGCCTCCTAATTTTCAGTGGCTCCTGTATTATTTTCATGTCACGATAATATAGCTCTTGGATTTTCTAAGGAAATCTTTGAACAGTAATGAGGAGGAAAGGCAAGAAAAGACTCCTGGTTCTAAGATGGTTTTGTGTAGACTTAATGATTCTTCTTGAGGAGGTCATGGCAACCCACTCCAGTATTCTTGCCTGGAGAATCCCATGGACAGAGGAGCCTGGCAGGCTACAGTCTGTAGCGTCACAAAGAGTTGGACACAACAGGAGTGACTTAGCAGGCACAATGCCTCTCTTAAAAGCTTTGTGATATTTAAAGGTTTGGAGGAGACACAAAGAGGAAGGAGAGCATTTTTTATCTTTTTCCCAGGAACCGCAGGTTCTGATACTCTGATTCATTCTCCCTCTTGACCTGTACCAAGGTAAAATTCCCTCAAAGGGTACATTTGATTTATTCTTGGCATGAATGAACACATTCCCTCAGAGAAAACATTTTACAATATCTTGTTGTTTTAGGTAGCAAATTACTTGCTACATGATTGCAGAAGTGCAGTATTGCAGAATTAAATTAGGTGCCCTAAAAAAAAAACTTACAAGATGATGGTTCATTCAATATACATTTTTCATGTGCTTCCTACGTGCCAAGGCTGTGCTAGTAGGAGGTGATGGCAGATAGCTAATTTCAGTATAATGTATTAGTCATGGGTAAGCAGAGGGCGCTTTACAGAGTCTGGAATCCTTGGAGACACTTACCGTGGAAGTGGGTGAGAGATGGGGTGCTTTCCGGAGGACTTAGCACCTGAAATTATGTTTTCACGTCTGTGGGAGTTTGACAGGGAAGATTTTGTAACAGTATGTATCAGTATAGTTTCCAAGGATGCATTATGTTTTTTAAAGGATGTGAAGAAGAAAAAGAAAGAAAGAACTATTATATGCAAGGGCCAAATAGATGTCAGCTGAGGAAGAACTGATCTTCCTGGAACAAAATCCTTACCTAGGCTCTGCTTTTGTTTATTCTACTTCTTATAATTATTTAGTGACCTTCCCCTTTAAAAAAATTGAGGTGTAATTCATTAAACCACAAAATTCACTCTTTTAAAGGGTACAATTCGGTGGTTTTCAGTATAATTCAAAAAAGTTGTGCAACAGTCTCCACTGTCTGATTTTAGAGCCTCCCTTTAACCCTCGAAAGAAGCCCCGTATCCATTGGCAGTTATTCCCATTACCTTTTTTTTTTTTTTTTTTGAGGCCTTCATTTATTACTTTGTAAAACCTGATGGATGACTTATCTTGATGACACTGAGTTTCTTCCAGAATCACAGGTTCACAGAAACACCAGTGGACTTTAGGTAGGGCAGAAGCTTTAGCAAGTTTTGGAGTATCAGCAGTTATCCAGTGCTTGCCTGGAACCGGAAGATTATAAATCCCAGTTCTTGAATTCTGAGAAATTCCTGTGACTTGGTGTTCATTGTACTCTGCAGGGTTCAAGTCAAGTTCAGCAGCTGGTTGCAGGTAGGTCTCCTTGGATGTCTCCGAGTGTAGATGAGGGCTGAGCTGCAGCAGTTCTAGTGCTGGAGAACCCACAGACCTTCTGGTCCCCAGGCTGCCCCTGGAATGACTCCTGGCGATCACGGAAACTTCGCGATGAGCCACAACCCAGGGGAAGAAGCTCTATGGCACTTGCAGTGTGAGGGCATTCTAGAATGCCAGAGGCCTGGACAAAGGCGTCGTTGCCCCTCATGATGGTCTTCATTTCTTCTTATCCTTGCCAACACTGGATAATATCAATAACAGTCCCCATCTTAAATGGGTGTTTGTGTTCCTCTAATGTGGCTTCCTAAGATGTAGGTTTCTGAGCTGGATTTGGCGTTTGAGGAGGGACTGTGGCCTCTGTTTTAGAGCATTTCAATCTAGCATTTAAATCAACAACCGTGTGGCCACTCCCCTGCCTGTAGTCAAGAACCCCATGTGAGGATGTGTGCGTGTGGATGCTCATTGTTCATGTTCATGGTCAGGGTCAGGCGTGGGTTATGAAGGAGTGGCTTGTGCTCTAGGGAGAACTGAGTCAGTAGAGGCGAGGCCCATTCACATATTGGCAAACAAGTATCGAGGACCAGAGATCAAGCAGGCACTGTGTTAAGTGCTTTCCACATGTTTTATTTAATCTGTGCCAAAAAACCCTACTATAATTAACTTCATTTTACAGAAGTGGTTTGGAAAGGTTAAAGAACAGACATTAGTACAACTAGTAGGTAGCAGAATCAATTCTCCAACCTGGGTCTGTTTGACTTTCAAATCCATGAAAGAATTTTAAATATAGAACACCAGGGCTCTGGGATGAGGTCAGAGTGTCCTGCCCGATTTTGCCGTATTTTCTACAAAAGAATGGTTCTGGCTGTGGATAAAGTTAAATAATCTTATATATAGAATGAGGCATAGGGAATTTTCTCCCTTGATTAGTTAACTATGTTAATATGGTTGCTCAGAACATTTTTTCTTCACAAGCAGACATGTTATAACTTTGGAGACCCAATGGAATCTACCACTATATGGAGAATTTGTCCTGTTGAGCTTAACATTATGACCTTAACATGTCTATCCAGTCAAGATCTAGGACAGTTTAGTAAAGGTATGCTTTGGGAAAATGAGGAAGTAGCAGAGGATTAAACATCAAAATCATGTTGTACTCATCTCAGTGATAATATGGTAAATACATCTAGACTTCCTTAAGGCAATTGATGTTCCTGACAATCTCTGTGGACAAGACAGAGAATTATTGATTGGATGATGGTAAAATTAGATTTTAAAGGAAGAAACAGTGTGACGTAGTGTTTAAGGGTATGGTCTCAGAAGCCAGACACCTGGCTTCTGATTGTAGCTTTTCCACCGTTTAACCTGTGTGGCTTCAGGTTAACCATTCTATGCTTCAGTTACTTCATCTGTAAAATGGGGATAATAATAGCATCAACCTCCCAGGGATTTTGTGAGGATTAAATAAGATGGAAAATAATCATTAATAAATAACGAAGTGTTAAGAACAGTGCTTGACATGCACAAGATGACATGCAGGAGTTATCATTATTAACAGTCATTATAACAATTATTGTTATTAGGCTATTGAATGACTGTACACAAAGCAAATGGATTAATGCCTGCAGTGACTCATACAGAGCTAATCAGTATCTAGAAACTCCAAGCGTTTTCCATACCACTGCATTTTTGCCTTATAATACTTAGACCTTTTTAGTAGCTACTGAGAAATTAATTATCTTTTTAGGAATCTGGGGCAGGTGGACAGGCTGGACAATGGTTTCTGTGTTAAAAGTGCGTACATAAACACATTTTACAAATTCCTCAGTGGGGAAAAAAATCTTACTAAGCTAAGATGATAGATCCAGTCTAGGAACACAGTGCTGCAATCATTTCTAAAGTTTGTACTAGATTGAGATTGAATTTAAGAATCCTTTCTTAACAATTACCCAAACTTCCATGATTTTGTTATCAACAATGTTTGTTGGGTTTGCCTGGTGGCTCAGTGGTAAAGAATCTGCCTGCCAATTCAGGAGACATGGGTTTGATCCTTGATCTGGGAAGATCCCACATGCAAATAAGCCCTTGTGCCACAACTATTGAGCCTGTGCTCTAGAGCCCGGGAGCTGCAACTGCTGAAGTCCGTGCTCCCTAGAGTCCGTGCTCCCTAGAGCCTGTGCTCCCTGCTCCGAAACAACAAAAGCCACGGTAATGAGAAACCTGCACAGCTCAGCTAGAGAGGAGCCCCTGTTCTCTGCAACTAGAGGAAAAGCCCACAGAGCAACGAAGACCCAGCACAGCCAAAAATAGACAAGTTAATAAAACTGTAGGAAAAAGAGCGAAAACCAATGTTTGTTGGGCTGGTTTCACTTCTCCCCGCCCTTTGGTGGGTTTTATGATGTCTCCTCCTTTCTTGACAATGTTGATTCTGATTTTTTTTGTGTGTGAGTAGTGTGGTTCTTGAGATCATTCATGTTCTAGAATGTCATTCCTTTCCTTAAATATAGCATGATGTTTTCCTCTCTTGTCTTTAGAACTCTGTACATATTACTCCTGTGCTGTCTGGCATTTAGTGTTTCAGACAAGAAGTCCTGGGTCAGGTTGCTTCTCTTTTCCTCATAAATTACTATTCCCTTCTCTCAGGAGGTTTATAGATTTTTCTCTTCTTCCTTGAAACCCAGAATGACTCATTTTTCAACATTCATGCCTGTCACCTTAAAAGGCTATTTTTATTTGAATACAAAACTGGAGCGGTTTTTCTTTTGTTATTAATTTTTTATATATTGACTCCATTTTCTTCTGTAATTCCTTTTAAATAGATGTTGAATGTTTTGGGTCTGTCCTCATATAATTTTTTTGTCCCACAGTTTCTATCTTAGATAATTAATTTTTCTGTGTGTTTTGGAGAATTCCTTGAGTTGAAATTTGTGAATTTATTTTCAGTGCCTCTACTGAGTTTTTATTTTTGGCATTCATATTTTGTTTCTAATTTCCAAGACTTCATTTTTTTTTCTCAGAAATGCCCTTTTTCATTAACACAGTATCTTATTAACCTTATTTGGATTTCAGCATCTCTTCCTATGTGAGGAGTGTCTTGGTTATTTCGAGTAACTCTACTCCTCCCACCTCACAACTCCCCCCAAATTTAGTGGTTTAAAACAACAATTTATTGTTTGTTACAGTTCTGTGGCTAGGTGGTTTTGTCACTTGTGTGCACATATTCAACTGGTGGCTGGACTAGGCTGGGCTGAGGAAAGAAGGCCTCTCTCACATACGGCTCGGGCCTTGGTGTGTGTGTGTGTGTGTGTGTGTGTGTGTGTGTGTGTGTTCAGTTGTGTCCGACTCTTTGCGACCCTATGGACTGTAACTCTCCAGGCTCCTCTGACTATGGCATGGAATTTTCCAGACAAGAATACTGGAGTGGGTTGCCATTTCCTGCTCCAGGAGCTCTATCCATGTCTCTTGCATCTCCTGTGTTGGCAGGTGGATTCTTTACCACTATTGCTACCTGGACCTTGATTCTAGCTGTCAAGCAGGCCACCTTAGTTCTCCTTCATGTGGCATCTCATCTTTAGGGCCTCTCTGACTGGCCTGTCTCCCAAGCACCACAGCCTGGGTTTTCTTTAGCATGGACACTGGATTCCAGCTGAGGGAGAGAGGAAGCTGCCAGGCATCATCTAAGGTGATGTCCAGAGCAGGTGCCATGTTGCTTCTGCCAAGTTCTGTTGGACAAAGCAAGTCTCAAGACCAGCTCAAGAAGGGGGGAAATGGATTCCATCCTTGATGGGAGGAGAGGCAAGAAAGGAAGGGGAAGAATTGTTGACAGCCATTTCTGGAGCCTGTTTCCCACAGAGTTTCCCAAAATTTGCTGCACTTAAGATGTAGGTTGATCAGAATTGGTCCATTAGGTCTCCTCCAGCAACTGAATGAATTACTGTTTCCTAGACAACAACCAGCTAGCAATGAGGTAGATATTCCTTGGTCCAAAGCCCAAAACCAAACAAACCAGTATAAAGAATATAGTGAATTTTAATAAAATCACTAAGCAAAAATTTGAAAGGATTCTGAGATTATATTCTTCCTTTTGAGCAGGGGCATTGTTAAAATGTTCTTTTTTAAATTTTTTAATTGAAATGATAGTGTTAGTTTTTTTTGGGGAAAAAAAGGCTTTACTGGAAAAATAGAACAAGAAAAGAAATGCAAGAAGGCAAAGTGGTTGTCTGAGGAGGTTTTACAAATAGCTGACGAAAGAAGAGAAGCAAAGGGCAAAGGAGAAGGGGGAGGATGTACCCAACTGAATTCAGAATTCCAGAGAACAGCAAGGAGAGATAAGAAGGCCTTCTTAAGTGAACCATGCAAAGAAATAGAGGAAAACAATAGAATGGGACAGACTAGAGATCTCTTCAAGAAAATTGGAGACACCAAGGGAACATTTCATGCAAGGATGGGCAAGAGAAAGCACAAAAACGGTAAGGACCTAAGAAAAGCAGAAGAGATTCAGAAGAGGTTATAAGAATGCACGGAAGAACTATACAAAAAAGCTCTCAATGACCTGGATAACCATGATGGTGTGGTCACTCACCTAGAGCCAGACATCCTGGAATGTGAAGTCAAGTGGGCCTTAGGAAGCATCACTATGAACAAAGCTAGTGGAGGTGACAGAATTCCAGCTGAGCTATTTCAAATCCTAAAAGATGATGCTGTGAAAGTGCTGCACTCAATATGCCAGCAAATTTGGAAAACTCAGCAGTGGCCACAGGACTGGGAAAGGTCAGTTTTCATTCCAGTCCCTAAGAAGGGCCATGCCAAAGAATGCTCGAACTACAGGTGCACTTATTTCATATGCTAGCAAGGATATGCTCAAAATCCTTCAAGTGAGGCTTCAGCAGTGAACTGAGAATTTCCAGATGTACAAGCTGGGTTTAGAAAAGGCAGAGGAACCAGAGACCAGATTGCCAACATTTGTTGGATCATGGAGAAAACAAGAGAGTTCCAGAAAAATATCTACTTCTTCTTCATTGACTACACTAAAGCCTTTGACTGTGTGGAACACAACAAACTGTGGAAAATTCTTAAAGAGATGGGAATACTAGACTGCCTGACCTGCTTCCTGAGAAATCTGTATGCAGGTCGAGAAGCAACAGTTAGAACCTTACATGACTGCTTCAAAATTGGGAAAGGAATATGACAAGGCTGTATATTGTCACCCTGCTATTTAACTACTATGCAGAGTACATCATGCAAAATGCCAGGCAGGATGAAGCACAAGCTGGAATCAAGATTGCCAGGAGAAGTATCAACAACATCATATATGCAGATGATACCAACTCTAATGGCACAAAGTGAAGAGGAATTAAAGAGCCACTTGATGAGGGTGAAAGAGGAAAGTGAAAAAGCTGGCTTAAAACTCAGTATTCAAAAACTAAGATCATGGTATCTGGTCCCATCACTTCATGGTAAATAGAAGGGGAAAAAGTGGAAGCTGTGACAGATTTTATTTTCTTGGGCTCCCAAATTATTGCGTACAGTGACTGCAATCATGAAATTAAACAAATTTTACTCTTGGGAAGAAAAGCTATGACAAACCTAGACAATATATTAAAAAGCAGAGATGTCACTTTGCTGACAAAGGTCCGTCTAGTCAAAGCAGTGTTTTTTCCAGTCGTTCAAGTATGGATGTGAGAGCTGGACCGTAAAAAAGGCTGAGTGTTAAAGAATTGATGCTTTTGAATTGTGGTGCTGGAGAAGACTCTTGAGAGTTCCTTGGACTACAAGGAGATCAAGCCAGTCAATTCGAAAGGAAATCAACCCTGAATATTCATTGGAAGGACTGATGCTGAAGCTGATGCTCCAATACTTTGGCCACCTGATGCAAAGAGCTGACTCACTGGAAAAGACCCTGATGATGGGAAAGACTGAAGGCAAAAAGAGAAGGGGACGACAGAGGATGAGATGATTAGATAGCATCATTGCCTCAACGGACGTGAATTTGAGCGAACTTGGAGAGATAGTGGAAGACAGAGGAGCCTGGCAGTCCACGGGGTTGCAAAGAGTTGGACAGAACTTAGCAATTGAACAACAGCAACAACATCAAGAACAATATTAGTTCTTCCAAAATTACAGGTCTTTGAAATCCCAGAGTCTGGGAACAACCGACTTTCTTCAGTCCCACTGCCCCTCCTGTCCTCTGTCCCCCTGATAATTCTTGCAAATGTCCTGGAAAAAGTCCCCTTTTACTTAAGGTACTTTTCTTTTTCTAAGTGAAATTGGTGTGTCTGTGGCTCTGATGGAGTTTCTAAAGCTTTAAGTTTTGTTCACGAAGCCAAGTCTGAGGGGAAAAACTGCTAACTTGCAGAAATATTTCTTTTTTTCAGCCTCTGAATGATTGTGTGGTTTTTGCTCCTGCACCTGCTACCACTGACAGTCTTCAGTCAAAGGGAAAAGTCTGCTATGAAGCATGTCTTATCCTTCTTGAAGGCTGCTTTCAGCACTTCTGCTCTTGGTAAAATTAGTGAGACCCTTATAAGTAGCTTCTTTTCTTCTTGCCTTTTGCTCATGAAACATTTTTCACTCTGGTCTAAGCTGTTTTGTATTAGGAGTTCTTTAGATATTTTAACATGAAGTTGATGCCAGCCTTATTTTATAGTAATTGAATTTTTTAGCATACTTCTTTGGGTTCATTTTGTTGGTTTGTCAAGAGAGTTGGTAATAGTTGTTGGCTTTTGTAAATTTTCAGAACACATTGACAAATATTTATTGAGCACCTCTTAGTGCCTATGATATGAAGGACACAGGAGAAGAACTCTTAAGGAGTACAACAAATTTGTGATACAGTTATAAACAAATGCATCTACTTATAAATGTATATTGAGAATGTGAGAGCGGCTGTCAGGAAGAATGGATAAAGAAGATGTGCCACAGATATACAATGGAATATTACTCAGCCGTTAAAAAGAACAAAATAATGCCATTTGCAGCAACATGGGTGGACCTAGAGATTGTCACACTGAGTGACGTAAGTCAGACAGAAAAGGAGAAATATCATACAACATCCTGTATATATGGAATCTAAAAAAGTGATATAAATGAACTTACAAAACAGAGACTCACAAACTTTGAGAATAATCTTATGGTTGCTGGCGGGTAGGGGAAGGGATAGTTTGGGATGGACTTGTACACACTGCTGTTTTTAAAATGGATAACCAACAAGGACCTTCTATATAGTGCAGGGAACTCTGCTCAGTGTTATGTGGCAGCCTGGATGGGAGGGGAGTTTGGGGGAGGATGGGTACAAGTATATGTATGGGCGACTCCCTTCTCTGTTCACTTGAAACTGTTGCAACGCTGATAATCGGCTTTTCCCCAATACAAAATAAAAAGTTAAATCCCTCACCACAAAGAAGAAATGGCTGTCACAATGTCCAGCCCTTTTCTCCTTTTTCTGTTTTTCTCTCCCTTCTTGTATGGGTCTCAAGACATAGATGAGTGTGAGGTTTCCAGCCGCTGCAGGCGTGGAGGACGGTGTGTGAACACTCGTGGGAGCTATGAATGCTACTGTATGGATGGATACTTACCAAAAGGTGGACCTGAGCCTTTCCATCCGACTAGAGATGCCACATCATGCACAGGTGGGTTCCTGCCAAAGAATGCAGCGCCTGAAGGTGAGAGTCTGTTGATGACTCTCCTGCTCTGATGATGTTCTCCCGCTCTGAGCCTACGTCTGTGGGTCTGTGATGAGGATATTGGTGGGAATCTGTTTTTTTTTTTTTTTTTTTTTTGCATATTTATAACCTGTAAAGTTAAATAACAATCATGATAGAAGGGGCCATGTTAAAGTTAACATTAGTAAACTTTAGGGATTTTTGTAGTTAAGAGATATTCAGATATTAACCATTATATTAGATAGTAAACACAGCTAATCTGGTAAGGACCAGCATCTCAAAAGTTACCAAGGAAGTTATAAAGGCTTATATATTTTAAGGTATTTATACTTTGCTGGGCTAGGCTTCTCTTAGTTGTCGTTTAGTCCCTAAGTCGTGTCTGATTTTTTTGCGGCCCTGTACTGTAGCCCACCAGTCTCCTGTCCATGGCATTTCCCAGACAAGGATACTGGAGTGGGTTACCCTTTCCTTCTCCAGGGGATCTTCCCGACTCGGGGGTTGAACTCACATCTCCTGTATTGCCTGGTGGGTTCTTTACCACTGAGTCACCAGGGCAGCCCATAGGCTTATCTTTAGTTAGTGTACGTTAGTGAGAGGTGATTGCCAGATCCTTTCAGTTTTGTGCTGTTACTTGTGGAAGACCAGACGACTGAGTAGAGACACTCGTTGGAAACATGCCCAGAAGTCTTGTAGAAATGAGTCAGTCTATTTTAAAATACGACTCGAGTGTGTATGTGTGAGGGAAGAGAGGATAAAGTAAAGATGGAAAGAGATTATGTATTTTGAAAGTACACATTTATATAGTAACAAGTTTGACATTAATTTATTTTCAGAAATAGACTGTGGGACCCCTCCTGAGATTCCAGGTGGCTATATCATAGGAAATTATACCTCTAGGCTTGGCAGTCAGGTTCATTATGCTTGCAAAGAAGGATTCTTCAGTGGTCCAGAGGATGCGGTTTCAAGCTGCACAGCCACGGGCACGTGGGAGCCCCCCAAATTAAGTTGCCAAGGTGAGTTTTTCCAAGGTCCAGCTGCCCCTGGAGGATGTTTTCCTATGTCTCTCTAAATCTCTTTTTGGGATAATGAATGAATTAATTAAATCCAATAATTTCCTATTGTTTCTACTAGATTTTCAGTTGATTATCTTGGTATTTAAAGGAATAATATCATCTGATAATGATATTAATTCCATCTTTCATTTTCCCATGTTTATAACAGTTACGTTTTTCTCTTAACTGACCACTTAGCTACTGTTTTCAGAGCAAAAGTTTAAGTAGTAGTACTGACTTTGAACTTTCTTTCCTTATTCCTGACTTTCATGGGAGTGGTTTGAGTATTTCATTATCATTCATGATTTTGACTTTCCGATGTTACCGACATCTAGGTAGGTTTTCATGTGCACTGATAGACTGCTATGTGCTAAGTTCTGTTCTAAGCACTCATTCAGTCCTTACAAAAGCCCTATGAATGTGTACGATTATCATCGCACATTACAGATAGGAAAACTGAGGCATGGAAAAGTTAAGTAATTTGTTTGAGGTTATCGAACTAGTGATAGAGCTGAAATTTGAACTCAAAATTCTAGTTTCTGAGGTTGTATGCTTAATCATTCTGGTATACGCCTTCTGTTTTTGTGATGGTATTGGCTTCTGGTTTGTTTTCTACTTTTGTCTTTTCATCATTTTGCCTGTTTTTGGCTATATATACATAATATTAAGGAAGTATTCATCTGTTTCCATTTTACTGGGATTTGTATTATTTTTATCATGTCTTTTAAGCATGTATTAAGGTGATCATGTATACTTTTCTCCTTTTAACCAGTTATATGTTGGTTTCTATTATTACATTTCCTAATAGTGATCAATACTAGTTACTGGAATGGATTCTTTTGGGTCTTTGGTGTTTTATTCTTTCAGTCTGGATTGTATTGGCTAAATTGTATCTAAAATTCTTGCATTGATATTCATAGGTAAGATTGGTCTATTTTCTTTTCTATGCTATCTTTGGTGGTATAGTCATTAATGTTATAATAAATTTTGAGAAAAGAAAGTGAAAGCATTTCCTTCTTTCTGTATTTTCTGGAATATAATAAACAGGATTTTTGAAGATTTCACCTGGAAAACCATCTGGATGTGGCACTTGGGGAGAGGTAGTCCTTGGGATATTTAAAAAAAATGAATACTTACTAGTCCTGTTTAAGTTTCCTATTCTTTTTGATATTCATTTTGGTAATTTACATGTTCTTAAAAAAATCATCAATTTCAAATTTATTTGCAGAGAGAAGGGTAAGGCACTCACTTACTTTATACTCACTTACTTTTTGATTTCCTGTAGTTATATGTGTTTATAATACTGAAATATTGGAGACAGTTTCAAATGTCTGTCAATAAAGAAATTAGTCAAATAAATCATAGCATATACATGAGATGGAATATTCTGTAGCTAATATGTTGACAAGAATGTTTACTGACATAGGTATATTAACAGTATATTACTGAATTACAAACTATATGAATAATATGCCCTTAATTTTGAAAAATTTCATATATACATATGTTTATGAAAAAGCTCAGAAAAATATACATTAAACCATTAACTGTGCAGAGGAATTCCCCGGTGATCCAGTGTTTAGGACTCTGCACTTCCACTGCAGGGGGCATGGGTTCGGTCCCTGGTGGGCAAACCAGGCTCCTGTATGCCATGCTGCTGTGCTTAGTTGCTCGGTCGTGTCCAACTCTTTGCAACCCCATGGACTGTAGCCCTTCAGTCTCCTCTGTCCATGGGATTCTCCAGGCAAGAATACTGGAGTGGGTTGCCATGCCGTCCTCCAGGGGATCTTCCCAACCCAGGGATCAAACCCAGGTCTCCCACATTGCAGGCAAATTCTTTACTGTCTGAGTCACCAAGGACAACCCCTGCATGCCATAAGGTGCAGCCAAAACAAACAAAACAAACCCCGAAATGTTATCGAAGGATTTTTTTTTAACGTATTAGACAAAGTAACAAAATTGTTTCCATTTTGGAAAAAAGAAAATAAAGCAGTTTTCATGGAATTTGTTGTGTAGCTGAGAAACCTCAGTGATGGGGTTGGCTAAGTTAATCCTTTTGACATTCTGATTTGCGATTCAGGCTCTAATCGCATTCTGATAATTGTCATCCTGCGGGTTAAGAAATTCTAAAAGTACATTTTAGTTCTCACGTTGTCTTTCTGTGGATCAATTAAAATACAGAACTGAGATTAAAATGTGCCATAATGCATGTCAAAGAACTCCCTAGAGATTTACGTAAGAAACTTCGTATAAGACAATTCGTATTACTTTGAAAATCAGTCATCATCCAGGTTATTGAACTGAGGATGTAGCAAGTTAATTTAGAGAAGAGTGCTTGTTCCATTCCCCAAAGAACTGTCACTTAGCGGTCTTTGTCTCTTTCTTCCCACTGGTAATAACTGTTCTCTGTGCTTGCTGACACCCTCCCCCGTGTCACCACATGGCCACTGGCTTCTCCCTGCTGTGTCTTCTCTCTAAGCTCACGCCTTCATATTTATCCTTCTTCAGTCTTCTTTGGGGCTCCAGAATCTGGGCCCTGTGCCAGCCAGCACTGTATTTTTAGTTGAGCATTATGAAGCCACAGGAATTGGGAATTCCACTGAAAACACTAGCAAACTGTGAGCTTGGATGCTGAAGAGCAGGTACTTATGAAAGGAGCAGCTGTGTGGTCCAGATGGCAGCGTGTGTGTCTGATGATGGACTTCCCCACCAGAGAAGGTACAGTTGGTGGGTCCTGCTGTTTGCCTTCTCCCGATTACTGGAGGCTCTGCTGCTGCTTTGGTGAGGGGGATGGAGGGGGGCTGTGACATAAGTTCCCTGTTCAAGCAGGCCTCAGAAGTGGATGATGGAAGGGAAGATGACATCTTCCAAAATAGGTAAGAGTTTGTGGAAATGTCTATCACACATTTCCAGCATCTCTCTGGAAAAGACAATCTCTAGCTTGCATTTCCTTTGTTATTGTTCAGTTTTTAAGTCATGTCCAACTCTTTGCCACCCCATGGACTGCAGCACGCCAGGCTTCCCTGTCCTTCACTGTCTCCCAGAGTTTGGTAAATTCATGTCCATCGAGTTGGTGATGCCATCCAACTACTTCATCCTCTATTGCCCCTTTCTCCTGCCCTCCATCTTTCCCAGCATCAGGGTCTTTTCCAGTGAGTCAGCTCTTCACATCAGGTGGCCAAGGTATTGGAGCTTCAGCTTCAGCCTCAGTCCTTCCAACAAATATTCAGGGTTGATTTCCCTTAGGATTAACTGATTTGATCTCCTTGCTGTCCAAGGGATTTTCAAGAGTCTTCTCAGCACCACAGTCCTAAAGTATCAATTCTTCGGTGCTCAGCCTTCTTTCTGGTCCAAATCTCACACCTGGGCATGACTACTGGTAAAACCATAGCTTTGATTGGACAGACCTTCATTGGCAAAGTGATGTCTCTGCTTTTTAATAGGCTGTCTAGGTTTGTCATAGCTTTTATTTTGCTATTATTATTATTTTTTAATTTTCAGAAAAGGTGCCAGTTGTAAGTGACAGCCTAAAGAATTTGAGTTTTAAAAAATTCAGCCAAGGCAGGAGCAAGGTGAGGGAGTCACTTTAATCATGTTATCATTAGCAACAAATCCAGAGTCCAGATCTGATGCTATACTTGATAGATGCTATGACTAGGCAAGTCTGGAATCTGGAAGGAGAAAAACCAGGTACACCACAAACTATTCTCTAAGAGTGAATTCTTAAGTATCATGTGAGAAAAATGGGTAAAAACTTAGAGAGTTCAGATGGAGAGATGGGGTGGGTCAAGGAGGAGGTGGCATTTGCATCCTTCCGTTTGGGTAGTTTGCTTCCTATGCAAGCGTCTAGTGACAGTGGTTAGCAGTGTAGGTGGACCAGGTGAGGGTTCTGGGACCATCCAGGTTTGTTCCCATCCTTTTGGGGGCCTTATCTTCCTTTCAGACTGGGAGTTCTCACCAGAGAATGTCTGGTACTGAAAGTCCCTTAAGAATCCACTTCTATGCTTGCTTCTTCTTGCTTAAAACTCATATAAAAACAGTGAAATGGCCACTGCACCTAGAGTAAGATCCTAACTCCTAACCTTGGGTTTTTAAAAAAATATGTATTTAATTTATCTATTTGACTGTATAGGTTCTTAGTTGTGGCATGCAGGATCTAGCTCCCTGACTGGGGATCGAACCCAGGCCCCTTGTACTGGGAGCGCAGAGTCTTAGCCCCTGGACCACCAGGGAAGTTCCATAACCATGGATTTTGAAGCCAACATAGGTCTGATCCTTTTGTGTTTCTGTACAGGTTACATCTCCCAGTAATTCTCTCCCAACCAGTATCTCTTATCAGCTTCAAGGCTCTTTCTCTCTACTTGATATAATTGCCAATCTGCTTTAAAAAATTGTTACTGTGGTAAACCACACATAAAGTAAAGTTCACCGTTTTAGCTGTTTATAAGCCATTTATAAATGTACGGTTCAGTGGCATAAAGTGCATTCACAGTGTTGTGCAACCATCACTGCTGTCCATTTGCATCATCCTAAACAGACACTCTATACCCCTATTCCTTCTTCCCTCTTCTCCTTTCTGTCCTGTGAATTTGTATCATAGTTACCTCATCTGTGTGGACTCATACAATACTTGTCTTTTTATGTCTGGCTTATTTGACTTAAACATAATATTTTCAAGGTTCATCCATGTTACAGCATGTATAAAACTTCATTCATTTTTTTCCCTGTTAGTTTCATTAAGATGTAATTAACATGCATCACTGTATAAATTTAAGATGTGCAGCATAATGATTTGACTTACATACACCATATCATGAAATGATGATCACTGTGAATTTAGTGCCCATTCATTGTCACAGACAGATACAACATTAAAAACACAGAAAATGAGAATTCCCTGGAGGTCCAGTGGTTAGGACTCTGCACTTCCACCACAGGCGGCCCAGGTTTGATCTCTCGTCGGAAAACTGAGATCTCACAGGTCAGCTAAATAAATACATAAAAGCTACACACTGGATGTTTCCATTAAAAAAAAAGAAATAGAAAAATGATAGTTTTTCCCTTGTGATGAGAACTTTTAGGATTTACTCTCAACAATTTTCATATATAATGTGTAGCAGTGTCAATTTATCACTTTGTACATTTCATCCCAAGTACTTATTTATTTTATAACTGGAAGTTTGTACCTTTCGAAGAACGTCATTCCTTTTTCAGGCTGAATAATTTTATATTGTACGTATATGCCACATTTTATTTCTTCATTCATCTGTTGAGGGAGGCTACTCAACAAAAAAGATTGTTATACAGCTCAAAGCATCAAAAACCATTTCACCTCTACCAATGGAAGATCTCTATAAGAAATATACTGACAAATTTTTTCATTTTCCTTCCAGCACTCACACTTTTACCTACCCTGTCACCTCCTCTGATGTTTCTGAAGTGTTCAGAGTCTACCTGTTTCCATATTAGACACTATTTGTTGACAATAAGTGTTTTTATGTGAAATGGAAAATTTTCTTTTCCCTCCAAACGATCTGTGGATACGATCTGAAGGAAAAGTATTGAGGTTAAAGTTCATGGGAGACTTCAGAATACAAAATCCACTAAAAAGTAATTTTTTTCTTTCTTCTGTCTTAAGGGCAAGTAGACTTTTTGGTACTAATGAGTTCAATGACAGCAGTTCATAAGATGCTTATAAGAATGTGCATCATGGAATTATGTAACCCTCTCATTTCCCTTGGATGATTGTGGTATGATTTTCTGAATTCAAGTTGTCTCATATTGTGATGTTAAGATTTCTACCCCAACATCAAATATGTATGTAGTTTAATGCCCAAGTGATCCTGAATTAACTATATTTGGCCAGATTCAGAACATGTCATAAAGTGCGTGAAACTTTGTCATAAGGCTACACTTTTCCGCTCCATTCCTTAGACCATATTTCTTACATATAAACATCGCCAGAGTTCTGGTTCAAGATGGTGGAGTAGAAGGATGTGTGCTCACCTCCTCCTGAGAGAGCAGTAAAATCATAGCTAGCTGCTGAAAACCGTTAACAGGAAGACACTGCGACCCGCTAAACATCACCAAAATTAATGCTCATAATGTTAATAGCTTACATGACTATAGGGGATATTCTAAATATATAGGATATAGACATAGCTCACAGAGAGCTTACTGTTAAGAGGGGAAGAGAACATTTTTACAAATGAAGAGTATAGGTATAAGTGCTGAATTATCTGGTCTAGAGCATGAATGTAGTGTAGACTCTGGCATTCACCTACCTAGACTGTTTGGGCCCTTACAACCTATCATGTTACACTAATTTCCAGGTGTTATAAAGCTTCTGATTTTATACTGCATGCTGTGTGCTTAGTTGCTCAGTCATGTCTGACTCTTTGCTACAGACTGTAGCCCACAAGGCTTCTCCATCCATGGATTCTCCAAGGCAAGAATACTCGAGTGGGTTGCCGTGTTCTCCTCCAGGGGATCTTCCCGACCCAGGGATCGAATCCCTGTCTCTTAGTCCCCTGCAATAGTAGGCAGGTTCTTTACCACTAGTGCCACCTGGGAAGTCCCTGATTTGATACTCAGGCACAGTAAGGGACTTATTATTGTTGGATAAATGTGAAAATTGACTTTAATGTGATTTTCTTTCATTTTCATCCGTGTAGCTGCCCTTTTGCTAGAGTTTTTCATTTAGTAGTTTATTTTTCTGAAAAGAAGAAAGATTTATTTTTCTGGGAAGAAAAAAGTAAAAAAAAGTTTTTCTTTTTTTGGGGGGGGTCAATATTAATAAGTAGAATAGGTCAATCATTCATTCCCTCAGCATTTGGCAAGATGTCTGCCTCAATTTGTGGACATTATTGGTCTTTTTTTTTTTTTTCTTCTCAGCTTGCTCTTTATTGGTCTCTAAAATAGTCTTAAATTAAGCTTTATATTATACTGTTATTTCTATCATCAATCACATTATTTGCTCGTAAGTATAATAAACAACAGTCATTGCTGATACAGTAAGTTGTTGATTAGATGCCATAAATTGCCTATACCTTTCATCAAACAAATTTCCTTCTAGAACATTTTCTTGGGTAGAATATTAAAGGTAACAGGGTGGATAAGCATTTGTACCTTCAAGATATGAGACAGAGTTACAATATCAATGTGATCTTTGAAACTGGCATAACACGTTTTCCCCCTGCTGCTGCTGCTAAATCGCTTCAGTCATGTCTGACTCTGTGCGACTCCATAGACGGCAGCCCACCAGGCTCCCCCATCCCTGGGATTCTCCAGGCAAGAACACTGGAGTGGGTTGCCATTTCCTTCTCCGATATATGAAAGTGAAAAGTGAAAGTGAAGTCGCTCAGTCGTTTCCAACTCTTAGCGACCCCATGGTCTGCAGCCTACCAGACTCCTCCGTCCGTGGGATTTTCCAGGCAAGAGTACTGGAGTGGGGTGCCATTGCCTTCTCCTCGTTTTCCCCCAGGGAGACCTATTTTGAAGTTGATTATTTGAATAAAATCACAGATAATAGGATACTAAGGAAAAATTCCCAGCCACGATCATAATTAGATGACTGTATTCCTGATGCAGATTCAATATAATTACCCAGAGATATATGTGCTTTAATGAACACCCCTATGCATATGCAACACAAAATTTGTGCAGCTTATGTTTTTTTCTTTCCTTCGGATGTTAACTTTTTAAATGGCTTCTTTCATTGTGATAGTGCTAGTTTTATTATCAATTGTAACCTCTGTTGGGTTGATTTTTGAATATGTCTTAATAGGGGCCACTGGCTTTCTTGGGTCCCATTTGGCCTGAGTAGAAGTGGCAGTGGCTGCCATCTCAGCATGATGCAAATATCTGTGATGGGCTTATGTCCCAGATAAGACCTGGGCCAGACCCAGGGTTAAATATCAGTACCAAGAAAGCTTCAGGGCAAGTACAGTGGCAGGGGACATTCATTTCCAGCCACTCTCTTGCTATGGTTAAGTTCTTGGAGACAAGATGGGGCAGAGGGAATTGTCATAGAACCATTCTGGACTGATTTAAATGCTTTTTCATGAAACCTTTTCTTCTGAGGTTTTGGTTAACCTATAAAGTCAGAGCCTAGAGTGAACCCCTTCAGTGTGAGGCTGCCTGGATTGAATGAACCTGGACTTCAGGATCACAAAAACCATGGTTTGAATACTGGCTCTGCCTTTTAATAGTGAAGTAACTTTTGAATGTGACTTAAACTCTTCGGACCTCCGTTTTTGTATCTGTAACCTACGTGAGAAAAAGACATTTACCTTGCAGTAGGGTTTTCCGTGAGAAATAAATGAGATGGTGTATATGGAAGGACTACCTTATGTTTAGTTGAATTTTGGTGCATGCCATTGTTTTAAAATTAAAATTATTAAAATTGTTGACTAAAATTATTGCGGTTTAAAAAGCAGTCCCAGAATTCACTGTTAACAAGAGTGATATTAGTTTTTGTGGGCCTTTTTCTCAGCTTTCATCTACTTGGTGTTTGGTAGGTGTAAGTTACCTCTGTTAGGTGAAAAAATATAGAGGTGATGGACTCCTGTCTTGTTATCGGTACTTACAATTTACTGATGTGTGTTTCCTTCCTCAGGGGCTCTGGTTATATCAAAATAACATTTAGAGAAAGGTTTATCAGTTTACTTTTGGCTGCGCTGGGCCTTCGTCCTGTGCTCGGGCTTCCTCTCGTGGCCGAGAGCGAGGGCTGCTCTCAGTTGCAGTGCGTGGGCTTCTCTTGCTGGGGAGCGTGGACTCCAGGGTGTGTGGGCTTCAGGAGTTGTGGCACATGGGCTCAGTTGCCCCAAGGCATGTGGCATCTTAGTTCCCGGATCAGGTATGGAACCTGTGTCTCCTGCATTGACAGGTGGATTCGTAACCACTGGACTACAAAGGAAGCCCCAAAGTAATATTTCTTGCATCTTGAACAATGATGAAGTAGTAGCAAGCTACCAATGAACAACTATTTATTATTTACTATGTAAAACATACAAATGTAAGTAGGCATTGTGAGGATGCAAGAGATTGTAAGATAAAGCTTCTGTCCTTTAGGAACTGTTCATGTATTTGGGAAGACATAGTCATTAAAAGAACCCCACTAAATCCTCAAGCAGGAAATAGAGGTCAAACGAACAGGATAAATAATTATTCTTTTAAAAAATTATTTATTTAATATATTTTTGGCTGCGCTGGGTCTTTGTTGTGGGCCTGCAGGCTTTCTCTAGTTGCAGCAAGCAGGGGCTACTCTCTAGCTGTGGTGCCCTGGCTTCTCATTGCTGTGGCTTCTCTTGTTGTGAAGCACGGGCTCTAGGGCCCTTGGGCTTCAGAAATTGCTCTTGGAGAACTCAGTAGTTGCGACACGCGGGCTCTTGAGCACAGGCTCAGTAATTGTGGCACACAGGCTTAGTTGCCCCATGACATGTGGGATCTTAGTTCCTGGACTGGGGATTGAACCCATTGTCCCCTGAATTGGCAGGTGAATTCTTAATCACTGGACCACCAAGAAGACCCAGATAAATAATTATCCTTGTTTCTACTTCTTCTCTCACTCTCACATCCAAACTATCACCAAGAATCTTGTTTTGCTTCCTGTATACGTCTGGAATCCATCCCATTCTCCCCATCTCCATCATCACCTCTCAGGTGCATCTAAGACCTCATTCTCTCTTTGTTGGACTTCTGCTCTAGACTCTGGCCCACCTCTCCTTTTATTCCTGTTCTCCAATCTGTTCTCTGCCCAACAGTCAAAATGGTCTTTTGTAGGTCTAAGTCAGATTATCTCATTCCCTTGCTCAAAACCCTTGCATGGCACTCAGCTGCTTTTTCATAAGCTCCAAGCTCTTTCCTAAGGCTTACAAGGCCCTGTGTGATCATCTCTGCTCTCCTCTGCACCATCGTCTCATGCCACTTCTCCTTGCTGACTGTGCTCCAGCCAATAGTCTGCATTCCCCCTTCTGGAACACATCAAGAACTTTCTCATCTCAGGGTCTTTGCGTTGGCTAAGACCATTTCACTTGATTGAAATGTTCTTCCTCTGGTCATGAACATGACAGGCTCATTCTCATCCTTCAGGTCCTACCTCAGATGTTACCTCTTCAGAGAGCTCAAACCATTCCTGACCACTCCATGTAAAAAGTCTTTCCCATCCTATCACATTATCTTTCCTCCTACTTAACATTTACCACCATCTGCAATTACCTTGTTGGTTTATTTTTTTTGTCTAATTATTCTCTCCCTAAGTTCTCTGAGGGGAGTGATCTTATCCATTTTGTTCACTGCTGTAGTGTCTAGCATACTGTCGCGCATATATTAGGTGCTCAATAAATAAATGAGTAAGTGAACGAATGAACACAGGCCACGAAAGCTCAGGGGAAGAAGGGATCCCTCTATTAGTCATGGAGCAGTTTCTTCATTGGGAAGGATTTTGCTAGGTTTGAGGGAGGAAGCATGTAACTTGAGGAGAGAGAGAGTGAGCAAGGTGGAAGGTGATAGAAAGGGGCCTATACTGTAGATTTTCAAAGATCGAGCTGCACTTGAGAGGCAGTGGTTGTAGCAGAAGTAATCTGATGGATGTGGATTCGGCTTCTAACCATCACACGATTACCCATGTGACTTTGGATGTTTTATTTAACCATGTTAAGTCACTTTACCTGTAAAATGGGGAAAATAATGCCTACTATGGAGGGTTACTATGGAGTAGTAACGTTAGATACTTGAGGCCTGTTTGGGATGTGTGTGATGTCAAGGGGTTGCCATTCATACCACTGTTTAATTTAGGTTCTCACCTGTGAGTGTGCATACAGATCAGATTTGCAGCTTTGTAGAAATGTGGATACCAAGAACCCAACAAACTACTACTCATTCAGAAGAGTTGTCTCTGGGTGATGGGGTGTGTGTGTGTGTGTGTGAGAGAGAGAGAGACACTCCATCATGTGTGATTTTTTTCAAAAGCTCCCCAGGTGATTCAGACTGTATAGCTATTGTTTAGAACCATGTGTTTAATTCAATCCATGCTGGAATCCTCTCTAAATATCTCTTGCCAAGGGACTGTCCAACTTGAATATCTTTGAGATGGGAAGTCACAGAGTTGGGTCCAAGTTGCCTACCCCTGGGCATCTACCTGAATCCCTAGAGACCAAGCTATTGACTTCTTATCTATTAATATCAGTTAAAAAAGAATCTCATAGTCCCAACTAAAGCTACTATGCCTTCCATTATTCTTGGTCATGTCCAAAATGAAACCACTACAATATTGTAAAGTAATTAGCCTCCAATTAAAATGAATAATTTATATTAAAAAAATTAACAAAAGAAAGTCAATTTAATTTTTTTCTATACCTTTATACCTTTAGTATCTATATGCTGTGTTCAATTGCTAAGTCCTGTCCATGAGATTTTCCAGGCAAGAATACTGGAGTGGGTTGCCATGACCACCTCCAGGGGATCTTTCTGACCCAGGGATCGAACCCATGTCTCCTGCATCTCCTGCATCAGCAAGCAGATTCTTTATCACTGTGCCCCCTGGAAAGCCCTTAGTATCTATGCCTCTCCCCTAATCCAGCTGTCTGGTTATCAGATTCCCTCCCAAACCTCTCCAATGTGCAGTTTAGAATTCCAGCTTCAAGGTCGATGAAAGAAAGCGAAAGTTAGTCACTCAGTCATGTCCAGCTCTTTGTAGTCCCATGAACTGCAGCCTGCTAGGCTTCTCTGTCTATGAAATTCTCCAGGCAAGAGTAGTGGAGTGGGTTGCCAATTTCTTCTCCATGGGATTTCCCCGACCCAGGGATTGAACCTGGGTCTCCTGCATTACAGGCAGATTCTTCACTGTTTGAGCCACCAGGGAAGCCCTTGGACGTACATAAATCTACACCCTCAATTTATTCACTGATGATCCCTCTAATTTCCTGCTGTAACTGAACCCTGGCTTGAACTGGCTGTTTTAGATGTCAACAGTGGCTGGGCAGTCTTAGGAAACATTAACCATCTGTTCAGTTGGTTGCTCATGTACACACAAATATGCTCATGTACACACAAATATCCTCATGTCTTGGAGTGTTTGGGGCCAGTATACAGGCTGAAAGATCTGATGTTGGGAAGATATGCTGAGAGCCAAGGTATCTTGTGTCAGGCCAACATGTACGAGAAGGGAACAAATCTCTGTGGGCAAACATGGGAATTGAGAGGTGGACAGGGCTGGAGGATTTATTTAATGACTACCTCATTCTGTTCCCATAACTGCTCAGGATTTTTATTTGCACTAACCAGAGACTAACTCTTTACTGCTAGGTCTATCAAGCTCTTCATGACACTTAAATGATTATGGAGACTTATCTGTACATCCTGCTTGTTTCATTCTCGAAAGTATTTCTTCTAAAGGCCAGCCCTTCTCTTTTCTTAGGGTATTTATTCTGATTCACTTTTGTTATTGAGTTGAAGTTATTTTTGAATTTTTTCCCAGAAAAGGTACACACATAGATTTTTTTAAAATTGTAAAATACCTGAAAATGACTCTTGTTCTTCTATGAAGTAGAGTTTGTCTGGGTCTAAAATGGCACTGTAATCCTTGTCTTTCAGATTGTTCTCTGTAAGAATTCCAGTGTCTTCTAATAGTCAGAGTTGTAGAGAAGAAATTTCATATTTATTTTATAAATCTGGGTTTGTCTCCCTCTATGTAGCTGACTTTTTCCCTTTGAAAGGTACATCTATATTGAATGTTTAGACTATAAATACTTTCCCTGTTAATTTACTTTAAAAAGTTCAGAGATTTTGTATGTATTTTGTTTACTCTGCAGTTGGCAAAAAAACCCTACAGTTATATTATTATCTACTCAGGAGTTGGTGGCCTGAAGGTACACAGTAAAAGAGAGCAGAAAAATCTTAGTATTTAAAAGAACCCTGAGATGGATTCTTTCATTGACCAAGGAGTTCTCTATAGTATAAATAATCTCATAATTGGAATGTTTTCTATATATACATGTTTGTAAATTTCATTAAGTTCAGAGAACTCTATTTTCTTTACTTCTGAACAGTCTTATTTTAAGTACCTGCAGTGAATTATTTGATGGGGTTAGTGTCTTTCCTTGTCCCATATGACTGGACTCTATCACTGCTGAATGTTTCTTTCTAAAAGGTGAACTATGGGATGGAAGTCATGGGTCGTAACAAATGCTGTCCTACTTCTTATTGCAGAGATCGACTGTGGCCCGCCTCCAGAAGTGCAGCACGCGATCCTGGAGGGCAATCACAGCTCCAGACTGGGTGGTGTGGCTCACTATGTCTGTCTAGAGGGCTTTGAGAGCCCTGGAGGAAATATCACTTCTGTTTGCACGAAGAAGGGCACCTGGAGACCAAGTGCTTCGTCATGCTCAGGTATAACCTCCATGCTGTGGGGCTCCTGTCACCTAGAGGTAAAGGGCCGGCAGGAGTATGGAACGAAAGCCTTTGATTGCTTTCTCTGTGTACTGCACCTAGCCATGCCATTGACCCCAGCGGGCACTTGGCTTTAGGCTTGTCAGCCGAACCCTGAAGATTTAAAGGGTGGATCGGGAAAATAATTTGGATAGAAAGCATTATGCATCTGTCTTTTGAAACTCACCTTAAATCACAGTGATTCCTATCTTTTCTGCTTGGTTGGCTGAGAGATTTTTCTCCATGAGCCATTTTCACAGGGGGGCTTACTTGAAAGTCCTAATTAAGCACATGTTGACAACTTTTCAGAGAAAAGGTGGTGTCATGTATAGTGAGGTTTTTAATGTTTTATTTTTAATCGTGGTAAAATATACACAACATAAAATCTACCATCTTAACGATTTTTCAGTGTTAACTGTTTTCACATTGTGCAACCAGTCTCCAGAACGTTTTCATCTTGAAAAACTGAAAGTCTGTATCCATTAAAGAGTAACTCCCTATTTTCCCATTCCCCATAGCTTCTGGTACCACCATTCTGCTTTCTGTTTGTACGAGTGGCTAACTGACCTCAAGTGAGCGAAACCATGTAGTATTTATCCTTCCGTGGCTGGCTTATTATTCTTAGCATAATGCTCTCCAGGTTCATATATGTTGTTGCCAATGGTGGTACTTCCTTCTTTTTTCTGGCTGAATAATAATATTCTGTAGTGTATAGATATGCATTATGCTTATCCATTCATCTGTTGATGGACACTTGTGCTGCTTCTACCTTTTGGTTATTGTGACTAACGCCTCTCTGGGCATGGGCTTACAAATATCTCTTTGAGACCTTGATTTGAATTCTTTTGGATGTGCCTGCTGTGCTAAATCGCTTCAGTCGTGCCTGACTCTACGACCCCATGGACTGTAGCCCACCAGCCTTCTCTGTCCATGGGATTCTCCAGGTAAGAATATTGGAGTGGGTTGCCATGCCCTCCTCCAGGGGATGTTCTCAGCACAGGGATCGAACCTGCATCTCTTACGTCTGTCTCCTGCTTTGGGAGGCAGGTTCTTTACCACTAGCGCCACCTGGGAAGCCCACAGTTCTTTTGGATATATTCCCCCAAATGGAATTACCTGTGAAAATGAGTTTTGAGACTTCAGTTCAAAGTCTAGCAGTCCCCTGTGTTAGCTGTGTGTCATCATGTAAGGCATTATTCTCTTAGAGTCTCAGTTTCCTAGTCTGTAAGAGGGGGAAAATATAGCCTGTTTTTCCTACTTCAAATAGTTGTTGAGAAGGAATCAAATGAGATAATATACAGGGAACATTTCAAAATTTAAACCGCTGTGCACATATTAGGTCTTTTACTGAAATTATTAGCCTGACTTGAAGAGGATCCTCTCATGAGTCAGAAGTGCAGACTTCCACATGCTTTATTTCACCTCCGCCTCCAAGAAGCAAGGTGGAGAAAGGCAGTGATTCTTAGGCTTGTGATAGTTGGCTTGGGGTGTGACAAATTGTTGTCTTGAATGGCTCTGGTAATTTGCTTCTAGATGTTGACTTGCTTGGCTCTGAAGACAGATCTCTGAAGAGTGAAATCCCCAGGTAGCTTTGGTTTGGGTTTCTGGCTTGACTTGGCAGAGTGTCTTGGTCTTGTCAATCTAAGTTTTCTAAAGAAAAGTCTAGCATGAGCAAATGTAACACGTGGACTGCAGGTGATTATTTGTCCATAGAGGAAGAGTTTATGACCATTTGTGGCACTGGGATTAGAAGAAATCTATCAGTTCATTCAATAGATACTTATTTAGCATACATTATGTGGGGGGTACTTTGCTGGACACTATCTTTTTGGAATTTACAGGGCAATGGAGTAAATAGACTTTTCTCCAAAGAAATGCACATACAAATATACGTTTAATATTGAAACCCTTGGGGAAAGAACCCTGGAGAAGATGAAGAACTCAGTCCTGTTGCTGAAACTGTGTCTGTGCCATGCATTTTCCACATTTAGTTATCTCTACCACCACTGCAGCAGGATGTAGGTTAGAGATTGCAGTCATAGCAACAAGGAGGGGTAGACTTGATGAGAACCCAGAGATCTAGATCAGCCTTCTCTTAGGTCCCACTGACTTGTCCAACTTGCACAGAGAAGCAAGGGCAAACCTGTAACTAACACCAAGGACTTCAGAGTCCCCATCTTCATCATTGGAGACATTGAGAAGAGCTAATGCCATTTCAAAGCAGACTGATAGTCATCCCAAACAATGACTGCCTCTCCAACAGCCCCTCTAAGTAATTTGGAGGAAATGAGGCAGCTGCCTCATGGCTTGCTGAATTCAACATCTGGGGAGGTGGTCTCGGGCCAGCGTTACCTGCAGAGTCACTGGGTCTGAGAGCTGGGCGTAGCTGCAGGACCCTTAGCCATTTTCTTCATGGTTTAAGCTGCTTGTACCCCCACCGTTCAGAATTCAGTGGGAGCACTAGGATTAGTCACTCCCTGAAAAACCAGTGGATCTGCATGGGGCATAGTAAGCTATTAATTATCTGATGCTTGTAGAGCACTTTGAAGAACAAACATGTTATGTAACTGCTAATTATAATTACCGACCTCAGCCTGCCACCTTTCACAATGTCTGTGGCTCCAGCTGCAGCTGTTTCCATGGGCTTATGCAAGCTTTGATTTAAGAAGAGAAAAGGCATTCTCCCCAAGAGCTGTGATCTTTCTCTGAGGAGGCCTCTATGCCCTCAATCAAGATTGGCAGCTAAATTCAATTTCCGCAGATAAAGGGGGCGATTTACATGCTGATTAATTCATGGCACAGTGCACATGATCGCTGGGTGGGTAGGTAGGAGACGGTTCTGGAACTGTAGTGAGAGATGCTGATTACCACGGCTTTTGCTCAGCTGCCCCTCCTTCCTCCTTTTTCTTATTTTTCACCCGTTTCTTCCTACCGCCCCCTTCTGCCTTACCTCTTTCTGTGTATTTTGTATTTACCCCCTTCAATGTTCACTTTTTTTCCCCATTTTTTTCTACTTTTCTGCCTAACCTGTGAATACCTTCTACCCTGGCCCTCTGTTTCCATTCTGTTTACCCCTCTTTTTATACTTGAATGTTTAATTCTAAATTGGGTGGAATAATTTCTCTTCGTTTTACTTGGGTTGTTCTTAGTTAAAAATAGTTTTGAAGTCCTTATTTATTTGGATTAGTAGCTTAGAAACACCTATATTTAAAAGATTTATTGAAGTATAGTTGATTTACAGTGTGTTGATTTCTGCTGTACAGCAAAGTGATTCGGTTAGAACTGTATATGTTTTGAATGGAGTATGAACTCTGGCAAGGTGGTGAGACTTTTTTTTATGGCCAGTTTAGACTGGAAACTCCAGACAGCGGAGAATTAGGCAATTATCTTGGTGTCTGGAAAAACCCCAGGTGGAAGCTTGATGTTCAGTGAGTCGGCTTACCTCAAGATCAAAGGAGCTGATTTATTCTTGATAAGACTGTCCCTGGCTTTCATTCTGTGCAGGTCGTTTGGCTTTTTATGTTTAGAATCTGAGTTAATAATTATGAAGTTGATGCTCACTCCCTGCTCTTAGAAGAGCAGCATCTCTGTTGAAACGCAGCCTGTTTGACTGCTGGGAGCCTCTCTGAGTCCCTCCCCTGACTCGCTGTTGAAACGCAGCCTGTTTGACTGCTGGGAGCCTCTCTGAGTCCCTCCCCTGACTCAGGCACCACAGTCCAAATGCTTCCAGGCTCCCTGTTAGCTTCTGCTCCTTCTATTTTTTTTGTTGTTGTTGATGCTGCTCTTCAGCCCAGTGAGTGCTCACTTGCAGCTCGACATATTTCAGATGGAAGAGAAAGGTCAGCTGGAATAAATGGGCACACATGCAAATAGCCACATGCCTGGAATTTGTTTACGTACATAATGTTTAGACCATCAAGCATTATAGCTGCCATTGATCACACACCAGCTTAGACACCCGCAGCTCTGCCAGGAGCCTTGATGCTTGATTTCATCGTGTCCTCAGAAAAACCTGGTGAAATAAGTATTGATATTTTCATTTCATAGATGAGTAATCTGAGACTCATAAAAGTGAAACAACTTTCACAGGGTCATTCAGTGACTAGTAAATGGCAGAGACAGGATTTGAACTTAGGTCTTTAAGCCTGAGATCTGTCTCCTACCAGTTTCCCAAGGTTGAACTATTTGTAGATCACCCTGACAGAGTTTGTCAGAGGAAAAGTATTGGTTATTTAATGTTTCTTTAAACAACTTAGATTTAAAACTTAAATTTGTAGTTTAAATTTATTGACCAAGGACACTTTGTAACATATGTGATAGCATGAATTTGATGTTAACACCTCGTTTTTTTCAAAAGTCAATACCAGGCAAGCCTATAAAAATGTATTCAGGTGCCAGCAAAAATCATCCTAAAGTGTATGAAGCATTTTAGAAAAGTGCTACTCTAAATCATGCTGCTTCTGCCTATTTTATGCAACCGTAAATACTTAAAGGGCTTCCCAGGTGGCACTAGTGGTAAAGAACTGGCCTGCCAGTGCAGGAGATATAGAGACGCGGGTTTGATCCCTGGGTCAGGAAGATTCCCTTGAGGAGGAAATGGCAACCCATTCCAGTATTCTTGCCTGGAGAATCCCACGGACAGAGCAGCCTGGCGTGCTACAGTCCATAGGTTTGCAAAGAGTCAGACACGACTGAAGTGACTTAGGATGCGAAGACTAAAAACAAAAAGGAAACACAGCAGAACTCTTATAACCAAACATGATTTGTTTAACATTGTCACCTTGGGGAGCCATACTCTCATTTCAATGATGCTATTATCAAAATGTTTCTGTTTTGTAATCCAACTGGGATTGCCTTTGAAGGTAGTTTATGCATCATGTTGGAAGATTGGTCATGTTACTTTTGAAATCAGGTTCTGTTTTCACCTAGAAATGACCTCCAGCTTGACCATCTGCTAGGGTCTCCTGAATTTATTTGGTAGGATCTTTTACTGTTTTCAAAAATAAAGAACATGGATATAAAATTGGAAACCAAAAGAGTACGTTAGACCAGGCCCTGCCCACAATGGGGCTTCTGAGAGAGCAGGGTGTGCTCACTGACTCTGTTCCCCCCCACCCCATTCTCGTCTCAGTCTCTCCTGTGGGAGAATCAGGCGTCCAACACCCCAGTACACTATGGTTCTCCCACCAAGGTTTCTTAATGACCACCGAACCGTCAAATTCATCTTCTAGCATCAATCTTTGTTCCTCTTAACCTTTCCATAACACTTAGCATTGCCTACCATTTATCCATATATTCATCCATCTATTTAATCAGTCAACCAAATGATAAATATTTAAAAAATATCTGTGTCCAACCAACTGTGTTAGTTTCTGGGGACAGAGAGATAGACCTTGTTTGTCTTTGCTGTTATAGAGCTCACGTTCAGGAGAGATTTGTTGTTGTTCAGTCACCCAGTTGTGTCCAACTTTTGCGACCCCATGGACTGCAGCATGCCAGGCTTCCCTGTCTATCATCTCCCGGAGCTTGCTCAACTTCATGCCCATTGAGTCGGTGATGCCATCCAATCATCTCATCCTCTGTCGTCCCCTTCTCCTGCCTTCAATCTTTCCCAGCATCAGGATCTTTTCCAATGAGTGAGTTCTTCGCATCAGGTGGCCAAAGTATTGGAGCTTCAGCTTCAGCATCAGTCCTTCCAATGAATATTCAGGGTTGATTTCCCTCGGGATTGACTGGTTTGATCTCCTGGCAGTCCAAAGGACTCTCAAGAGTCTTCTCCAGCACCACAGTTCCAAAGCATCAATTCTTTGGCGCTCAGCCCTGTTAATGGTCCAAACCCTCAGGAGAGATAGACTTAGATGTTAAACAACTAATTACAAAATTATGTCATTACTAATGTGATGAGTACCACAGAGAAATACTAGATACTAATAGAATGCTAAAATACATATCTTTATATATATGTACATTTATACACCCATGCAACTATGGGCCACATGAAGAATCTAAAGCAAAGCAAAAGTACTTTATCACCTGTGAAGGCTTTGCTTCTCAAAGTTCTATGTAGAGTTCATCTGGATGCCGTGGGGGCCTCCTTTGTTTAAAGCCAGGGAGGCCTAAGCATCCTACAACTGGACAAGCCAGAGACCTGCTCTGCCTGCCTCTCTCCAGTCAGACCTCAAGTCTGATCATGGAACCACGTGCCCTCCTTTGGGAGAGAAAGAGCCATATGTGAGAAGGGTGAGAGATCAAGCCCCTGGTGCCTCATGTTCTGCTCCAGGGCCTTCCTGGGTGGGGGTGAGAAGGTTGGGGGGCTCGGTGGGAAGGAGGGGAGATAACTTTTAAGCAAACAAACATGGCTTCAGATCTTCTCTGTCCCTGATTCCCAAGGCGTCACGCTGTCCTCGCCAACCACCAACCTCCTTCTGTGTAGCTCTCTCCTGATTGCCCCTGAAGTTTCCGTGTGTCTTAGTCCCCTGCTGCTGTGCTGCCCACTCTCCACAGTGTACACGGGTGTGTCATCTGCATCCAGAGCTTCAATTGCCGTCCACACATTGGTGACCTTCAGGAAAGTTTTTTCACCCAGATACATTAACTCAGACTTAGCATGTTCTAAGCACAATTCATTAGTTTCTTTCTCACAAAAGCATTCTACTTCCTCCCATATTTCTTCTGAGAACAGTAGAAGGCAACCCATTCAGACTGTCCGGCTCAGAGACTGGCAGTCAGCCTAGACGCCTTATCACTCATCTCCTATTGCTTCTCCTTCAGGAGAAACTATTGCTTATGGTTTTCAAGGCAGTGCCCTGATTCCCTATTTTCACGTTTTGGCTGAGTAACTGCTTCAGTGAAAAGGCTCTGGGTTTTGGAGTCTGGCGGGTCTAGTTCTGAATTCTGACTTGACTGCTTACTAGCTGTGTTACTTCTCTAAGCTTCAAGTCTGTAAAATGGACACGATAATGTCAAACTCACAGGGTTATTTTTGACGATTAGATGAATGATGCATTTAAAGTACTGTCCACACTATCTGGTCCATAGTAACAACTCAACAAATGTTCACTTTTAATTGACTTCATGATTGCTTCCTATAACTACTGTGAAGATGTGGTCAAGTCTATAAAGACCTATATATTAGTGTTTGATGTATTGGAATCACCGAGTAAAGGGGGTCAAATTCTTTCCTTGTGACCTCCGGTGTTTCCTTCAAAACACACCAGAGTTATTTTTTTCTTTTAATAAAAAAATATTTTTTTTGGCCACACCGCGCAGCATGGGATCTCAGTTTCCCAACCAGGGATCGAGCTTGTGTCCCTGCCTCGGAAGCTCAGAGTCTTAGCCACTGGACCGCCAGGGAATTCCTCCTCCAGAAGTATCTTTCTTAAAAAAAAAAAAAGTCTCCATCATCTTCCTGCTTTTAGCTCTCCATGGCTGGTAGGAGTAAGTCTGTGTTTAGTCTGGTGCACAGGTCTTCCCAAGTCTGATCCTGTTCTCTTTCTGAAACCTTGCTGCCCCTCTTCCTCCTCTCCAGCACGTTACACATCACCACTCTGAAATTGTCCACACCCTTTACACCTAGGACTTTGGACCTGCTTAGATGTCTTCCGCACTCTTAAGTCCTGCAGCCATGAAGGGTTGCATGGCCTCCATGAAGCCGGCTTCCCCATGTCTTCCGATGAGAGTTGGTGGCTTCTTTCTCGATACCCTCTGGTACTTGTGTATAACTTTGTTCTGATATCGATGGAATCATAATTTATCTGCTTGTGTGTTAGCCTCCTCCATTAGATACAATGTTCCTGAGGGAAAGACTTACCTTCTGATCATCACAGTCCAGTGCCTGGCAGGGGAGGATGTTTGGTGTTCAATGATGGTTCAGTTAAGGGTCAATGGTGAATAAAGTGCCCCAGACTCAGTTCCAAAGAGAACTTCCAAAAGTGTTTTCAGTTTTCAGTACTATTAGAATGAAGGTGTAGCCTCCCAAGTCATCTCTTTTAAAAGGGCAGCATGAATGTAGATGTTTAATATCTGATACATTTACAAAGAAGTCTTTCCAGCTGGTGTGTAGACACCTGGAGGGAAGAGCAACTGAATTTTGTTCAACTACTCCTTGGAATGAAATAGCTGACCTCCCTACAATAAGATCTAGGTCCCATCTGTGCAGAGAGCAGGGCACAGGCTGGAGGCAGATGGCATTTCTGAGATGTCGTTTGTGGTTGTCATAGTGAATGAACAAAAAGGAAGAACAAGAAAGGAAACTTTCATGTCTCCTTTCTAATCTCTGCTTGGGTGGCAAAGGGTCCAAAGTGGAAAGGAAATATGCTTTAATGGCAACTCAGCGACAAGGTGAGGAGTGGGGTGTTTCCTTTTCCTTCTGGACCAGGGGATGAGTATCAGGGGGCTGTGGGAGTGAACAGAGGAGTCTAGAACTCTAGTGCTTTGAAGGGCTGAAGAGGGAAGGCGCTGGGAATATTTGCGACTTTTTCAAGCTGATAAAAGACTGTTGCCAGTGTCATCATTATGCTACCTAAGGAGGTGAATGGATTGGATCTTTGCATCCATCAGAGTACCCATGTCCACACCTGGAGTATTTCTTTGATTTCAAATGATCTGTGCTCCAGGGAGAAGCACTGATGCAGTGACCCAGGAGTGCAGTAGATGGGCACGGTTGATCCTCTGGGGTCTCTCCAGAAATTTGCCTCTTTTCCTCTCCCTGCCTGATACACTTCCCTGGTGGCTCAGATGGTAAAGCATCTGCCTGCAATGCAGGAGACCTGGGTTCGATCCCTGGGTTGGGAAGATTCTCTGGAGAAGGAAATGGCAACCCACTCCAGTACTCTTGCCTGGAAAATTCCCTGGGTGGAAGAGCCTGGTAGGCTACAGTCCATGGGGTCGCAAAGAGTCGGACACGACTGAGGGACTTCACTTTCTTTCTTTCTACAGTCAGCTGACTGGGCTTACCCATGACCAGGACATGTGTGACATCAAATCTCGGCAGTGCTGCTGATTGGGTGATTTAGTAAAGATATAAAATCTTTCATGGGCAAGGAGATCAGTAGATTAGGGTCTATCTAAAGGTAGTATTGGTTCTGAGTATGAAGAAATAGGGCTTCCCAGGTGGCTCAGGGGTAAAGAATCTGCCTGCTAATGCAGGAGATGTGGGTTTGATCCCTGAGTCAGAAAGATACCCTGGAGAGGGCAGTGGCATCCCACTCCAGTATTCTTGCCTGGGAAATCCCACGGACAGAGGAGCCTGGAGGGCTATAGTCCATGAGGTCTCAAAAAGACACGACTGAGCAACTCACACACACACACACACACACACACACACACACACATCCATCCCAGGAAGCAGGAGTGAAGGCTGAGGTGGGCAGAGCAGGGAAGGAAGCCAAGCCAGCATGAGGATTCCTTGTTGCCCTGCTCATTACTGAGTGCACGCGATCACTCCATCAGTGCAGCGGCGCCCTGAGAGGTCTTGTAGGTCTGCTCTACAAGGGGAAGAAAAGTAAGGGGCAGATTTTTCCAGTACTTCCTGTCTTTCAGAAAGTGTTCATTCCCCCCACTTCCAGGATGCGCATGCAACAGGGAAACCCCAGCATGGGAGACAAGACATGGTCATATTGTCAAAGCCCAGACAGGGCCGGAGAAAGGGACATGCGGGCTGAGAGAGTCTGGTTCAATTTCTGGGTTGGGAAGAGCTGCTGGAGAAATGATAGGCTACCCTCTCCAGTATTCTTGGGCTTCCCTAGTGGCTCAGCTAATAAAGAATCTCCTGCAATGTGGCAGACCTGGGTTCAACCCCTGGGTTGGGAAGATCCCCTGGAGAAGGGAAAAGCTACCCACTCCAGTGTCCTGGCCTGGAAAATCTCACGGACTGTATAGTCCATAGGGTCAGACACAACTGAGCGACTTTCACTTTCACCTGCAGAGAATTTTATTCCTTTTGATGCTGTTGTAAGTAAGTTTTTTAAAATTTCATGTTTGGCTTGTTCCTTAATAGTGGACAAGAATGCAATTGCTTTTTGTACATTGACCTTGTATCCTGCTACCTGGTTGAACTTGTTTCTTAGCTTTAATTGTGTGTGTGTGTGTGTGTGTGTGTGCGCGCGCGCGCGCGCATGTGAATTCCTTAGGATTTTTTTTAGACAAGAGCATGTCAGCTGCAAGTAAAAATAGTTTTACTTATCTGCAGGAAATTTGTTAAGTAGATAAAAAGCTAAGTTCTTGCCCCATTCTCATCTGAACAACTTCCTAGGTCGTTTACTGGGTTCATTGGAAACTGTTATCTCGGGAACCAAGGCCATAATAGTTTCCCACATTGCTAAATTTATTACATGAAACATACACAGAATATTTATTTATTTGAAAAATTTTAATTGGAGAATAATTGCTTTACAATATTGTATTGGCTGCTGCCATATAACAAGGTGAATCAGCCGTAAGTATACGTGTCCCCTCCCTCTTGAGCCTCTCTCCCACCCCCCACCTCCCACCTCATCCCACCCCTCTAGGTTGTCAGAGTACTGCGTTGAGCTCCCTGGGTCATACAGCAACTTCCCATTAGCGATCTATTTTACATATGTAGTGTGTGTGTTTCAATGCTACCCTCTCAATTGGTCCCCCCCACCCCCGCCACATGCAGAATATTTAAAAAAAACAGAACAACTTAAAGAAATTAGTGGCTTCCTGATAAGTCAGATTTAAATGGTTTCAGTTAAAGGAGCCCCAGAAATACCCAGGGACCTCGTGGAGAATTTACTTAGTTTACCCACAATGGGCCGCTCCTGAGGAATAGTCCTGAGTGGTGATGTGTGTCATTTCCCTCTTGGGAACAGCAGTGACCTGGCGATCAAAACGCTCCATCAGTTGATGGCATGAGGGAACCGGAAGCTGGTCTAACCTGCGCAGCTGCAGGGAAGGTTCAGGGCTTGTCTCTGGGTCCCTTTCCTTCCCCCGGGGAATGGAATGCCAGTGGCATCCAGTGGCCTGTCAGACCAATCACAGGCTGGAATTCTCACCCGTACTTAAGAGGAATCTTTCCTTTTCCTCCACATCGGGTCATGGGCCGAGCTCACTCATGATAAAGTTAAATTGGATGATTGGCCTGGGATAGCTTGAACTGCTGATTCGGTTTCTGAATCCTAGTATGAATGGTGACCAGCAGAGAGACCAGCTGGGCAAGTAAACAAAGTCATGCCCTCTAATTGGCTGGCCATTAAGGTTTTCCCAAAGTCCTTTGATGCATTTCATTGAGTGGATTCTTTCTTTTTCTCTTTTAGAAATAATTATAGAAATTAATGAGGTGTCAGTGTTTAATAACACCTGTGTGAGGTGGCAAATAAACTCAGGAAGAATAAACTCCAAGACTGCCTATGTGGTAAGTGAAGTGAGCTCCTTTTTTTCTACCAGGGCAGAGATGGTTACCATGGGAATAAGAGTCAGAGGAACTTGCTTCCGGAAGTGCTTCTCATCAAATAGCTCTCCAATCCCATAGTCCTTTCTAAAGTGAGTCGAGTTTTTAAGATACCTGGATTATTTTATTTTACCTTTGGTATTTAATGTGCTTGTCATCCTCTAGGCTGTATGTGTGGGGGTGTGTTTTTATTCGGCATCATCAAGATTGCTTGTTTCCAAGCAATCCCCCAGAGCAAGCCTAGGAGCATCTGCTGCCTGGGTGACAGGAGGCAGCGAGCGGGTCTCAGGTTGTGACGGCCTCCATTGATCGCTGGTCATTTGAGGGCAGGATAGCACTCCTTAGAGAAACTCTCCATTTTATGTCACTTCTCAGGGTTTCTGGATTACCGGGCTGATGAGATTTCATCATCAGACACCTGATAGCAGAGGTTTGCCCTATTTGTCTCCCCCAGGGTGAGCAGTGCAGTATAAAAGGGAGTAGTAAGCGAGTAGTTTCCAGCACCACAAAATCTCTCTTGGTTGTTTCCAGTGGAGTCACGGTGGGTTCTCTTGTCTTTTCCCCTCACAAAGATATACATAAAAGGACAACGGTTGGACCCCCTGGAATCAGTTCATGAGGAGACAGTTAATTTGACCACAGAGAGCAGGACCCCAGAAGTGTGCCTAGAGCTGTACCAGGGCACCAACTACACCGTGAACATTTCTACAGCCCTCCCCCGACGCTCTGTGCCAGCCGTCATTGAGTTCCAGACAGCTGGTAGGTAGAGGTTAAGTCTCATTTCCTCCTAGAGAATGCTAAGCGCAGGATGTGGGGAAGTGTGCTTCAGAATCCACAGGTCAGGAGAGTTCACAGTTACTTTCTAAGGTTTGCAGCCAAGGGGTTAATTACTCCAGGGGTTAGAACCAGAGCAGGGCTAGTAGGAGAGATTCCTGTCCTAAGGATGCCAGACTGAATGGGCACTGATATACGGGTTCTCAGCTGGGTCCTCTGGTTGACACGGAAGGTAATAAGAAGGCATTTAAAAGACAGCAGTAGGCAATGATGCACTCTTTTTCAGTTGTCCAAGGCAATAGAGGGTAGCCATGTGGCTTATCTTTGATGGGAAACTCAAAAGTCATTTCTTATTCTTGCCTATGACAAAGGAGGAGCCAGGGAGGCTGACCCAGGAGCTGTACATCTAGGATGAGAAGTGACCCCAGGACTGATTGGGGTGGGGATTCAAAGTGAGGGTGAGCAGGTGGAGAGGAGGAGGCAGCCCTAGGATGCAGGAGGGTAGAGTTGGTTGGAAAGCAGATTGGACAGGAAGGAGCTTCAAGAAGTTGTAATAAACACCGAGGCACATAGATATCATCTGGATTTTTATATTATCATGACAATTACAATAAGTTTTTTTCAGCACTCTGGTTGTGGGTTGTCAAAATTAATTAAATTCTTTAAAAGCAAACCCTGAGAAACCATTGGTGTAATTTATTGTCTTGTATGAGTTGGGGTAGTTCTCAGCTAGCTATTTGATGTCCTATTTAAGAAAACCTATTTAAGTTGGACCATAAAGGAAGCTGAGTGCCGAAGAATTGATGCTTTTGAACTGTAGCGTTGGAGTAGACTCTTGAGAGTCCCTTGGACTGCAAGGAGATCCAACCAGTCAATTGTAGAGGAAATCAGTCCTGAATATTCATTGGAAGGACTGATGCTGAAGCTCCAATACTTTGGCCACCTGATGTGAAGGACTGACTCATTGGAAAAGACCCTGATGTTGGGAAAGATTGAAGGCAGGAGGAGAAGGGGACGACAGAGGATGAGATGGTTGGATAGCATCACCGACTCAATGGACATGAGTTTGAGCAAACTCTGGGGGTTGGTGATGGACAGGAAGGCCTGGCTCAGAGTTGGACATGACTGAGTGACTGAACTGAATTTAAGAAAACTCAACCTTTAGGTATTGCTGCTGCTGGGAACTGGGAAGTAACACGGATGTGGCAGAAATAAATGAAAAGTGTGCTAGTCATTACAGTATCATTCAGACTATGAAATTATACAAAATAGGTCTCAGGGTACTTGTGTAGAAATAAAATGATTTATTTCTAACTAAAGACTATGTTGAGGGGAAGATATTGTCAACTTAATATGGTAACTAACTAGAGAAAATTGTTCAAAGTTAACAATAAACTACTGTAGATTTATTAGGAATAAAAAGATCATCCTAGGACTCCAAACGCATCTGTCTCTGTTCAGTCAATGACAGCTTGCTGTTCATTGTCCGCTGTTTTTACTAACATCCTCCTCAACCTCTTCAAGTTAATTTCAGCTGGGGCAAGCATGGTCTTTGGGTTCAGACAGACCTGGATTTACATCTTAACTCTGCTGCTTAAGAGTTGGATGACCCTGGCTGAGTCTGTTAATGTCTGCAGACCTCCTTCTGTCTGAAATTTTAAGTGGAACTAGATTAAATTTGCAAGTTAATCTAGTGAGGACTGGGCTTTATATTGAATTATCCCAACTGGGCACAAGGTACATTTCTACATTTTCTCCATATCTACTCAAATTTTGTCTTTCCTGTTTATTTATGCCTTCATGTGAAGATTTGTCATTCTGCTCATCTAGATCCTGCACATTTAGCCATCTGATTTCATGATTAGCGTTATGCCAGTTCTCTTTAAATGAATTGGGAAGTTTTCCATATTTTTATACCCTGGAAAAGTTTATATCACTTCGGGATTATCCTCTTTCTTTAAAGCTGGACACATTTGCTCATAATATCATTTAAGTTTCATCCCTTTGGGAGATAATTCTTTGGTGACTGTCAATTTCTTCTAAGGTTTTGAGGATTTGTTTATGTTTCTTACATTTTCTTGAGTCAATTTTTATAATTTATACTTTCCTAGAAAATGTCCATTTAGTTGTGATTTTATTTTTTATCTGTTTATTTTTAATTTTTTAAACATTTTAATTGGAGGCTAATTACTTTACAATATTGTGGTGGGTTTTGCCATACATTCACATGATATATTGGCAGAATGTCAAATGGAATATTTGTTGACAGCCCTCTGGAGTTATAGATTATATATCCCCAGGTTATTTTGATTCCTAGTTTTGTGTTTATTTTTAACACTTGATTTGCTTGGCTTGGGTCGACTGTTTCATTACTATTCTTTTCCCTGAAGAATAATCTCTTAGGTTTTTTAAATTATTTTTTATCTCATTAATTTCTCTCATTTTTAAATTTCCTTCTCCCTGATTCTCTTAAGTTGGTTATATTGTTCTATTACTAAATTATTGTGTTAAATTCATAGTTTTAACTTATTTCCATTATTTTCTGCTTGATGATAAAAGTCTTCAATTCTTCTTTCTCCCTTCTGGATTTGAGCTTTGGTATAATTCCTTAGGCATTTATACATATTCTCTTTATCTTTACTTTCAGGACATGGTGTAATTGCTATTCTGAGTTTCCCGTGATGGAAGAATTATTTATGAGGGTGTTAATATATGTTCCCTTTATTTTACTTCAAAGCCTTATATACTTGGTATTTTGATTTCCCCATTGATTGAAAGGTTAATTTTGTATGTTATCAAGTGGTGGCTTTAAAATATTCTCAACATTTAGACTTTGCTGTTGATTCCTAGTTTTTTTTCAGTTTTAGTATTCTTTGGTGGGGGATTTGTTGACCTTTTCTTGGGGTTTACTATTTGGCAAGGTTTTGTGTAGTGTTTGCTTGTAAATAAGGTAAGATTTAGTCTTAAACCAACCTCAGTGGTCAGGTTTTTCAGGACTTCTGTTTTTGTTGCTGTTGTTAGTATGTTTTGCTTATTCAGACTGCCATTCTTCTCAGTCTACATTCTGATTGTTTCACACATTTTGATGTTACGATATTTATGTTCATGATCGATGTCTTAATTGTAGACTCTAACTTGCACTGTTAACAAGTGGCTCACTTTAGCCTATTTAATAATTTTTTTGCCCTGATTTTCTTGACTTCTTTGTGCTCTGCTTGCATGATATGCCTTTGCCCACTTTTGTTCTTCTTAAAGTCTGTCTGGATAATATCGCTATGGATGTACTTGAGGAGATAGCATACGTTGCAAATGTTTGTGAGAAAAATAGAGTTAATCAGTTTACACGATCGTGTTTGCGATATGGTTTTCCTCTCTTCTGTCATCTGAACTTTTTCTCTTTTTTATGCTTTGTTGCTATGTCTATTGCGTTCTCTCTATGCTGCACAATGTTCTTTTCTGAATGATTCAGACAGTAGAGATCTTGCTTTTATTCGGTACTACATTAAAAAACAAAAACAAAAAAGTCCTATTTGAATGTGTATTTCTTTTATTACCAGTGTCAAGACTGGAATCATGTTGACTTCTCCCCTACAAAGACGAGGAAGTTAGCATTTTTTACTTCCTTTTATTCCTTCCCCTTTTGCTTTCCTTTTGCTACTGGCTGAATACAGCTCTTTATTGTCAGCTTCTTATTTTTAATTATTTTTAACATGCACTACATCTTTCAGGAATTCACTTTTATATAAACTTATAGCAATATTTATAACAATTATATAAACAGCTATATGTTTTCATAGTTTCAGTGCTTACTAGTGGTTCTTTCATACCAAAGTTTTTCTGTTTTTCTCTATTTTTATTTCTCTTTCTGTATAGTGATTTTTATCTTCTTACTGAAGAATGGGATACTTTCTGAGCCCAGGATTATCTGAGAACCTCATTTTATTGTCTTCACAAGTGAATGGGAGCTTGATTGAAGATAAAATTCTTGTACCAAAACCTTTGTTGTCAGAATCCTGGAGACGTTTCACATTGGCTTTGGGAATTTAAAATTTTAGAGGAATTTGAAGGTGTGATTTTTTTTTTCAACCCCACGTAGACAATCTGATTTTTTTCAGCCTGGATATCATAGTTTTCTTTATATGTGAAGTTCCAGACTTTAATCATTTACTCATGCACATGGTAAATGTTTATTGACTACTTACGATGTGTTTGGCAGTTTCAGACATTGGGAATTCAATAGTGAATGAGACAGAAATCTTTTCTTTCTTGAAATTTCAGTCATGGGTTACATACATGTTAATGTTTTTTAAAAAGTTTTCCTAGAGCCCTGTGAGTTTTTGGACCTTCACATTTCAGTCTATCTACACATTAAGAATATTTTCTTTCATTAAATCTCTGAGTATTGTTTTTGTTTGTGTCAACTTAAAAAAATATGCACAGTGTGAGAGTTGAGAGTGAAGTTTTATATGGGGCAGTGTGAGGACTGCTAAGATCATGGCGTCCGGTCCCATCACTTCATGGCAGATAGATGGGGAAACAGTGGAAACAGTGGCTGACTTTATTTTTCTGGGCTCCAAAATCACAGCAGATGGTGACTGCAGCCATGAAATTAAAAGACGCTTACTCCTTGGAAGGAAAGTTATGACCAACCTAGACAGCATATTAAAAAGCAGAGACATTACTTTGTCCACAAAGGTTTGTCTAGTCAAAGCTATGGTTTTTCCAGTAGTTATGTATGGGTGTGAGAGTTGGACTATAAAGAAAGCTGAACGCTGAAGAATTGATGCTTTTGAACTGTGGTGCTGGAGAAGACTCTTGAGAGTCCCCTGTACTGCAAGGAGATCCAACCAGTCCATCGTAAAGGAGATCAGTCCTGGGTGTTCATTGGAAGGACTAATGTTGAAGCTGAAACTCCAATACTTTGGCCACCTGATGCGAAGAGCTGACTCATTGGAAAAGACCCTGATGCTGGGAAAGATTGAGGGCAGGAGGAGAAAAGGATGACAGAGGATGAGATGGCTGGATGGCATCACCGACTCGATGGACATGGGTTTGGGTGGACTCTGGGAGTTGGTGATGGACAGGGAGGCCTGGCGTGCTGTGATTCATGTGGTCGCAAAGAGTCGGACACGACTGAGCGACTGAACTGAACTGATGAGGACTGCTGCCTGGGAGACAGAACCTCAGATAGCTCTGAGTAACTGTTCCAAAGAGATAGAGGTGAAGGACAGTATACTTGTGATTTTGATAAAGGGGGAGTACATGGAATCAAGTATAGATTTTTTGGTACAAATTTTCCACTTGTCTTGTGACGCTTCTACTAGTCACAAGAAACAATCTTAACCAAGAGGGATTTTAGGGTTTTTCTAGATATGAGGAGATATAAGAATTGGGCTCATAAAATCAGCTCCTGAGAATATCTAGCTCTCTGAAGACCTGTCCTGCCAGTTTTCCGGGAGCACAGAGTGCCTCATTTCTGCTCTCCACTCTGAACCCTTCAGGGGGTGTTGGAGTCCAGGTGCTGCAGCAGCACATAATTTAATCTTTGTAGAGGTAGATGACGAGCACCCATGGTACGAGCCGATTTGTGGCTGACATTTGTTTTTGTACTTCAAATACCCTTATGTGGAATTCCTTGTCCATCTGCATTGGTCTTCCATTTTCTCTCTCTTTTTTTACATCCATGCCTTTTTCCTCTGCCTTCTGTGAGTATGTAGTAAGTTTTTTCTCTAGATGCATTTATGCATCTATGAACTGACATTTCTGATACACTTTAAATTCTGTTGCTGCACTTTCGTTTCCTTTTGTTCTTTGTCTTTTCTAGTTCCTCTTTTATTTCTGCCTCTCTGAACCAGTTTCCTCTCTGCTATCACATTCTTTTACCATCTCATCCTTTATCTGTTTGAATACAGCTTTAAAATTTTTTACTGAGTGTACAAAACAGATGTTGCTGAGTTTTACCATTATTTTGCTCAATATTTTTTCAACAGTGTTCCTTCTTCGCTTTCAAGCCTTGATCTCCCTCTTCTTCTTCATAGAATCATTTCTTAGGCTCCCACCTTTCTCGATTACGATTACTTATCCTTGGAAGTAAAAGTTTTATTTAGGGACTTCCCTGGTGGTCCAGTGGTAAAGAGTTCGCCTTGCCATGCAGAGGATGCAAGTTCAATCCCTGATAGGGGAACTAAGATCCCACATGCCATGGAGTAACTAAGCCTGCGGCGAGCCACAAATACTGAAACCCATGAGCCACAACTAGACAGCTCGTGCATCCCAATGAAAAGGTCTCCCGTGAGAACAAAGATCCTGATGCTGCAACTTAGATCCGAGGCAGTCAAATAAATAAATAAGTAAATAAATATGTTTTTTTTAAGTTTTATTTAGGATTGATATTCCCATCATAATAAAATGGATGGCATTCCCCTTGGTCTTACTTCTTATTGGACACTATTGATATGCTTATCTCAGATCTCATCTTGAAGGATTTACTGCTGGTTGGATGATCCAGTGTCCTTTGGGGAGCAGCTGCAAGAAAGCCTTCTGCCCTGATTGAGCACTTGGCTATCTTGGATGGGTAAAGCTGTAGCTCTTGCATCAGCTCAGTATCACCTGGCTTCATGTGGAGCTTCGCCTACAGAGGCTGGAAGGAACAAGTCTCCCCTTTTGCTGACCACAGCTCTCTGTCAGATGGAACCTCCAGATCCCCAGGCCTCCACTTAGAAGTCCTTCTCTGTTAATGATCTCCATTGTGCTAATGAGAGACTATTATAGAAGTAGAAATAGTGAGAACAGTGTATGTAACTCTGGGTGCTTATCAGAATTGCCTGGTGAGTTAGAAAAAAAAACAAACCACCGATGTCCAAGCTTTCCTTTAGATCTGCTGATGGGCATTTAGGATTGGAAGCCACCAGGCTAAGGGGCTCCAGATGGAGCAGTTCTGTGGCCTGTCCTTGCTTCCAGCCCCCAACTCTATGGGCACCAGTCCTCCCATATTCCTTCCTTTGAGATTTTGGGACCCTGCTCCTTTGCTTGGAAAGCATATTGCACAGAGCTCTCAGCCTTTTTCTTTGCCTAGATTCTTCTGCGCTGTGCTATGTAGAAATATCTTCATGTTTCTGCCTTATAGATGGCAGTCAATCCTTCTTTCCAACCCAGATGCAAATTGACCCATTTTCACTATTCTCCATCACTTCTGTCAGGGTTGGGGGTGGGAAGTGGGAACCAGATGCCTTTGTTCTTAGACCACAAGGGCTATAAGTAGGAAAATCATATTGAGACAGGAACTCTGCAGACAATACTTCTGCTTCATGTTCTGTTTGTGTACAGACATATACTGTATGTGGTATTGCTCACACAGGTATATTTGGTATGCTTCAAAACCACGTGTATACGTGGGACAATTTTTGTTTCTGGTATCCTTATGCAATCTTGAAAATGAAAGTTGTGAAGGTAATGGAGAGCACTTGTGATAGGTCTTCAAATTCTTTCTCATAACCATATTTTTACATCTTCCAATAAGAGCTAGCCAAGACTATTTTCTCCGAGCTGATTGCCTGGTGCTGCCTATGTCAATGATATTTAAAATGCTGTGGACAATTCTGATTTTGAAGACAAAAATTTATTGTTATCATTATTTCTTCTTAGGTAGCAAAGACTCCAGTGGGAGTAAAACACATGAAAGGTTATTATAAAAAGCTTCTCTTTGGTAAACATTGAAACTTTTTCACATTTGTAGAAAATGTCTAGACTTGTTTGTTAGGAAATCTGCTTTTTCTTGAAAATTAGCCTTGGTTCTACTAGACTCTCTGTGGGGTCTTTATTCATTAGTAACAAACTTCTTTTTTTTTTTTAACTGCCTTAAGAAAATAGAACATCGAAGGAATGAATTAGGCTGCAGGAGGCATGAGATGACTTTTCTTCTATACAGTGATGGAAATACATCTGCTTCTTGATTATTTTACTGCCTTAGCCCTCATCTAAGTAGCCCTGGAAATACTGTCTGCTGAGAACAAACATCTTGCCTGGTCATCTACTTTCTGGTCATCTTCTAGGTTGGAAACACTTGCTTTAGAGTTCTAATCCCTGACCTTTGACTTTTATTCAGCTTTCTCCTTATTCTCAGACTTTCTGCCTATTGATATACTTACCTTCATGACATTTTACTTATAGACAATCCAGATGATAGGATTAACTTTCTAAAATCTCACACCTTTATTAGTTAACAATAGTGTTGTTTTTTTTTTTTGACTGCTCTGGGTCTTTGTTGCAGCACATGGGGCTCTCTCTAGTTGCCGCGAGTGGGGACTACTTTCTAGTTTCAGTGTTCAGGCTTCTCACTGTGGTGAGTTCTCTTGTTGCAGAGCACGGACTCTAGGGTACTCCAGCTCAGCAGTTGTGGCACCCAGGCTTAGTTGCTTCGGCATGCAGAATCTTCCCGGACCAGGGATCTAACCCACATCCCCCATATTGGCAGGTATATTCTTGACCACTGAGCCACTAGGGAAGTCCTACAACAGTTTTAAAATATATATACGTTATTTATGCTTGTGATATAAGAAAAGGAACCCGGCTTGCTTGATTCCACAAGTAAGGAAATTGAGGGCCAGAGGGGTTAAATGACTTAGCTAAGGTCTTGCAATTAAGAAGTTGTAGAGCCAGAACTTGGAGCCAAGTTTGGTGCTTCTGCTGTTAAACGTTCTGTTGGCTCTCGGAGTTGCAGTCTTCCTTCACCATGGTATGTTTTGCTAGCAACATTTCCCTGTGTTCTTTCTTATCTTTTAGGTGATGATCTCTTAGAAGATGATGGGATTTTCAATATTTCAATATTTAATGAAGTTTGCTTGAAATTGAACAGGCATTCTAGGAAAGTTGGATCAGAACAAGTATATCAAGTAAGAAGATCTCTTATGCTATTCTTAATAAATTGTGTCACTTAAAAATTTGGGTGCTCTCCAAGTGGAGATCCAGAGTATTTAAACACACTAATAGAATGAACTTCTAGACTGTTTAATTTTTATTTCTAGAGATGGATGCAGACAGCTGCAAGTGAGGGACTAAATTGAAGGAAGATATTATATTTAGTGATTTGCTATCATTTTCTCTGATATTTCACATATATTTTATTAATATTTTGGTATATTAGTCGCAGCTGGTTTTGTCATCAAATTCATACATGGATGTGGGTTTTAAAGAAACTTCTTGCAGGGCTGTTGGTTCTCATTTAACTTGAATTTATAAACATCACAAATCTCCAGTCAAATTGTGAGTATAATCAGGTAGGAACTGAGATTTGTTATTTTTGTGTCAGTTTCAGTTCAGTTCAGGCAAATTCTGCAAATCTGCCTCAGAATGATCTTCATTCTATCCTGTTGCATTCACTCAATCCAAATTCTCATATAGCATAACAGAGTTCCTAGTACTTGAAAAATTAATATGTAAAAAATTAGTGACATTCATATCTGATTCTACCTTTTCTATTTATTGGGAAGAAAGAATATCTACACTTAGATGGCTTTATATTCAGAGGAAGTCTCCAGTTAACTGCTTGGAACTTTCTAATTTTGTTCAGTTCAGTTCAGTTCAGTTGAGTGGCTCAGTCATGTCCGACTGTTTGAGACTCCATGGACTGCAGCATGCCAGGCTTCCCTGTCTATCACCAACTCTCAGAGCCTACTCAAACTCATGTCCATTGAGTCGGTGATGGCATCTAACCATGTCACCCTCTGTCGTCCCCTTCTCCTCCCACCTTCAATCCTTCCCAGCATCAGGGTCTTTTCAAATGAGTCAGTTCTTCCCATCAGGTGGCCAAAGTATTGGAGTTTCAGCTTCAGCATCAGTCCTTCCAATGAACACCCAGGACTGATCTCCTTTAGGATGGACTGATTGGATCTCCTTACAGTCCAAGGGACTCTCAAGAGTCTTCTCCAACACCACAGTTCAAAAGCATCGATTCTTCAGTGCTCAGCTTTCTTTATAGTCCAACTCTTACATCCATACAGTTTAGTGCCTAGCAAATCATCTGGCAGAATGTAGACTAAATATTAAATTAGAATTAATTCATCAACCATTTGCCAGAAGAATGTCATGTGTTAGGACCTGGAAGTTCTGATCCGAATTCATATAAGCAAACATGTAAACAGACAACTACAATGTGCTATAATGAGAGTTTTGATAAAAAGTAAATAAATGGAACAGGAGATTGTATGTAAGTGTCTATATGTTAAGGTACAGTTTTCTTTTAACAGAAGCAGAAATGATGCCGAGTCATAGGCAGTAAGTAGGTAATTCACCAGATGAAAGATGTTGGGTGCATTGAAAGAAGGGCACTGTGGGCAGGCAGAGTAGCTTATTGGATAATCGAGAATGTGGCTTTTTGGAGGAACAGAGAAAACAAGGGAGATGGGAAGAAATGAGACAAAAATCTGAGTAGTGGCCTGATCATCCTTGTATCCTGTACTTTTGAGCTTGGATCTTATTTTGATGTCTGTGTGGAGGCACTGAAGGATAAACAGGTGAGTGAAATACTCAGATTTTTATACTGGAAAGAACACTGGACCTAGAAATATATTCAGGTACCTAAGTCATTTAATATAAAATAAAGATAGGTTTTCAAATGAATACAGAAATAAATGGTTTGGAGACAATTGGTTAACAACTTGGTTAAGAGGATAAATGATTCTTACTTCATGTCCTACACTAAAATGATTAAAGAGTTCAATTTAAAAAATTGCTATCTTTTTAATATGTCAGACAAAGATTAAGTAACATGTGAAACCCTCTTAATGAATCCATTGGAAAGAACTGAACAGTCAAAGGGAGTTAGCAAAAGAGAATATACTTGCTGCCAAAACACACATGAGCATGTGTTATGTCTCAAAAAATATATAAACCATGAGTTACCATAGTCTTTCTATAAACTTGGAGTGAATCCTATTACACACAGCTGTGGGCACTTAAATTGGCATGATTTTCCAGAATAGTTACTTGTTCGGGTCTATCAATAAATTTTCAGACATGTACTATAATTTATTATTCAGACATATACAGAAAGATTAAACTATCCTCTGAAGCTTTATTTATATTAGGGGAAATTGAAAACAACTTAAATGTCCATTAATAGGGATTTGTTCAAATAAATAATCATACATTCATCGGATAGAACACTATGCAGACTTGAAATATCTTGTGCTTCCCGCTGGACAGCATTTGCTGCTGTGGACCAATATTCCATTGAAAGAGTCTCTTTATCTCTTTTGGTCTGAGCCCTCTCAGTCTCCTTTACAAGATCTTTCTTCTGTCTCTCCCTTAAATTTAATTACCCCCAAGATTGTGCCTTCCCTGTTCTCTTGTCATAATGTACCTGTATTTGGGCGTCTTACCCATTGTCTTGACTTCCGTGACCATCTCCGTCTCCCAAGACTCCTAAGTCGATATAGTTAGGGCTAATCTATTCTCTGAGCTCTGGGCCCTGTACCCCAACCCCTACAAGCTTCCTGTGCTTCCTTTAGCACTGTGTCTTCACATATGTGACTCTCCACCTGCAAAACCCTTCTCTCCCTCATGGTACCTGGCTAACTCCTACTTGTCCTTCAGTGATCAGCTTTGTCATCTCCCTGGTGGGAGGCCTTCACTGACCTCTTCCCCCAAATGCCATCCCTTCTGTGAATTGTTTTTCCTATCCTGACTTTTAACATCCCCAACTCACATGGTTAATGCTAATTTCCCCTTCAGTCCACAATTAAGATGAGGAAGCCTTCCCTGATCCCTAAGGAGGAAGGTTAGGTGTCCCTCCTGGGTACTCCTCCAGCCTCACATGTTGTAACACTTATTCTTGGGTATTTTATTTGCCTGTATACTTACCTGTGAGTTCCTTGAGATTGGGACCTGCATCTTATTTACTGTTACATACCCAACACTGTATACCCTGCCTGGCAAGTAACAGGCAGTCTATCCATTTATAGGATTAGTTAATGATAGAGAAAAACTTTACAATATGTTGTTAAGTAAAAGGACTATATTATAAAATTATTCAAACTGTGTGATTTCAAGTCTGTTAACTAGAAAGTAATTTTTGTTTATAGATTGAAGTACAGGTAGTTTAGAGTGAGACAGACTTTGTAGAAATGCAGGCTCCATAGTTGTGAGGTTTTTCTCCAGCAGGTGGCAGCAGTCTAAAGGTAGAAGTGGGTGAGGTCAGACATCTGGATGGACTGAGTGCTTTCAGTTTTCAAGAATGGGTGACATTGAGAACAAAGGGTAAGGGTGTTGAGGGTATCAGGCAAGGAGAACGATGGAAGTGATATAACAATGGTTTTTTTGAGACAGGTGGGGAAGCTGAGGGTGGGGGTGTTAGAATATTGGTAGACAGCTTTGAGTGAGGAGTGGTAGACAGTTTTGAGGCTTCCTTGGTGCCTCAGAGCTTAAAGCGTCTGCCTGCAATGCAGGAGTCCTGGGTTCGATCGCTGGGTGGGAAGATCCCCTGGAGAAGGAAATGGCAACCCACTCCAGTATTCTTGCCTGGAGAATCCCATGGACAGAGGAGCCTGGTGGGCTACAGTCCACGGGGTCGCAAAGAGTTGGACACGACTGAGTGACTTCAGTTTCTTTTGAGTGAGGAAATCTTGGGGGATTTCCTGAGAGCAATCAGAGTGGGAGAAAGTGGTCCAGAAGAACAGGAGATTGGGAGATCCTGGTGGAGCAGCTCAGAGGAGGACACGGTCCGGGATGGGGCTGTGGATATGGGTAGCTCAGGTGGAGTGGAGGAGCTTCACAGCAGTGAACTCAAGGCACTCTGAGACCAAGTTTTGATGGCTTATCTATATAAGGACTTTCATGTTACCCAAGAGAATGCTAGGAATTGGGGGAGAGAAGAATCTCTCAATGAGCCAGGTGTCAGAGTCAGGTGGAAGAATGACTGTGATGAGGAAGGGTAGAGGATGGAAGAGTCAGTGACACCAGCATCAAAGGAAACTCTGAAAACATGTACGTCCAGCTAAAGCACCAGATGATCATATGATCTGGGATTTTTACATGTTTTTTTTCCCTTTATAAGCCCCTATATTATATGTATATCTTGAGTTGGTGGTGGCTAGAGTATTATTGGGTTAACACTGTGTGTGATGACGCCTTGTACCGAAAACTCTTTTCCGGAGCTCTAATAGGCAGGCTCAAGTGAAGTACCGTGGCTCAGTTGCTCAGTTATGCATTCCAAAGGCAGATAATTTGAGGTTGTCCTCATAAAAGTTTTAAATGTCTGTTCTAGAGACTTGTCTATGGATTCCTTATGAATGAAAGGATTTTGCCCAGTAACTCTAGTGCAATCTCCTTCACCTGGGTAGGCTCAAGGGACTGTAGACTAGCTTGACATTTGGTTCATCAGAGATGTAGTTATGCATTTTAAGCTTAGTCTTATAGCTGGTTGAGGGGGAGGTTGCATAGGCTAGGTAGGGTAGCTTTGTAAAGTTGTCACCCAGTTTAGCTTGCTATTGTATTAAAAATAATTCTATGTGGGTGAGGATGAGTAGAAGGAAGCTCCTTGCTTTCTTTCCATTTTGCTTGTAGTATAGGTATCTGCACACCAACAAATTTAATGCATCCCTTTCTTTTAATCTCACGACAGTTTAAAGTTCTAGGCCGAAGGCGGTATCTGAATAATTTTTATCACGCAACATCGTTTAACTTTACAACGAGGGAACAGACAGCAGTGGTGTGTTTAGATCTGTATCCAGCAACTGACTACACAGTGAATGTCACCCTCCTGGGATCTCCGGAGCGGCCGTCATTGCAAACAACAGTAACCACTGCACCAGCAGGTGGGTGAGGATGTCTTTCTGTTTGGTGTCTTAAGACAAGTTAAATATGTGTATTGAACTACACGACACGGGGGAGCATGAAGAATTCTAGTCTTGGAGGCAGGAGACCTGGGTTCTTGGTCTAACAAACTGCCAGTTTTGTCTGGGGTGCAAGGTATCTGAATCTTCCCTCCCCTACAGGGGTGCTGGCTCAGAGAGGGTACAGACCAGGAGCTGAATGCTTTACTCAGGAATCTCTAGAAGTAATGGATCGAGCATTGTGTAAGGCATTCTATCTTTCACCTCAATTTTATGACAGCTGAACCCTAAAGGTAGACATCATGGGCAACTAGAACCAACTTCCAGGAGTTTGGAAATGTGAGCTCCACTGTGTCGGGCATTGAGGGGACAAAGAGGCCACCTGACTGGGTCTTGTACAAGCATATTAACCTGATGCAGAAAACGGTGGCCTAAAGCAGATCAGGCTCCTTCCCCTGTGGCTTGTGTTGTTGTTGTTCAGTCACTCAATTGTGTCCAACTCTTTGCAACCCCATGGACTGCAGCACGCCAGGCTTCCCTGTCCTTCACTATCTCCTGGAGCTTGCTCAAACTCGTGTCCATTAAGTCAGTGATGCCATCCAATCATCTCATCCTCTGTTGCCCCCTTCTCCTCCTGCCTTCAGTCTTTCCCAGAATCAGAATCTTTTCCAGTGAGTCGACTCTTCACATCAAGTGGCCAAAATATTGGAGCTTCAGCTTGAGCATCTGTCCTTCCAATGAATGTTCAGGGTTGATTTCCTTTCCCAATAGAGGCGGCTGTGTCAACTCCACAGCTCCCCCTAGTGGCAAGAGATGCTGATGTCGCTACAATTAATTTCTTTTTTTGCCGTACTGCAGGGCATTCAGCATCTTTAGTCCCCTGACCAGGGATCAAACCCGCAGCCACTGCATTGGAAGCGCTGAGTCTTAACCACTGGGCTGCCAGGGAAGTCCTTCTACAAATAATTTCTTTTGTTCTTTTATCAGTAGAGTTTAAGGGACGAATTTATGGGCAGCCAGGCAGAGAGGCTGCCCCCTTTGAAGGAAAACAGTAAAATAAGGTAGGTCTTGCTCCTACCTTCCTGAGGCCTTTATCCTGTTCACCCACTGATCTTTGCGGGTCGGGAGTGAACACTTTGGTCTTTGTGCTTGGAAGGCTCTGAAATATAATAGACACAAGTGAGGGCCATGCAGTACAGGAGAATGAAAATTCACTATTTTACTTTCCATTTACTTTCCTTTACTTTCAGATTATGCTTGGTATCAACAGACATGCATGATGAATACCTCCTCATAGCATAAACCTAGCCCCCACATCCATTTCCAGCTACAGAATAACGCTCACAATTTGAATATACATTTCCTCCAACTGTTCAATCCTCAGAGGAATAAAAGTCTGAAATTAACACCTACTTCTCCTTGTAGATTAATGTGTGAAGGCACTCGAGTTCCAGATTCTTTTCCCCCCAGTGTTTTCTCTGCAAAGCCTCTGTCAGAGGGGCCTGCTTGTGATGGAGTGTGTGTTCTAGCTGTTACATCCTAGAAATCTTGTCTTTTGTAATAGATGTTACTTCTTGGTGGAGGTGGTACTCAGTCGCTCAATCGGGCCCAACTCTTTGCGACCCCATGAACAGTACCCTGCCAGGCTTCTCTGTCCATGGGATTCTCCAGGCAAGAATACTAGAGCAGATTGCCATTTCCTCCTCCAAGGGATCTTCCCAACCCAGGGACTGAACCTGCGTCTGTTGATCTCCTGCATTGGCAGGCGGATTCTTTATCACTGAGCCACCTGGAAAGCCTATATGATTTCTAAGGTGCCTCCAAAGATGAAGTAATCTTGAATTATCCCAAGTTTCATCTTTCCATTTCTCAACGTGAGTCCCAGAGATACAGAACATAGAAAAGGAAAATGATGTGCCAGCTGTACAACACTGTGAGTGTACTAAATACCATTGAATTGTATACATTGAAGTGGTTAATTTTATGTTGTGTGAATGTCAGTGAGAAAAACCTGATGGATTAGATATGTTTGTCTTGCTCCCGGGCCTCAGTTACCCTCTGAGTGATTTGTTATGTGACATAACGCAAGTAGAGTGTTTAACACAGTTCCTAGTACGTAATAATGATGATGGCAATAGTACTAGCTTTATTTACTCATGTGTTTAAATTAGTTTTTATTGGAATATAGTTGCTTGACAATGTTGTGTTAGTCTCTGCTGTATAGTGAAGTGAATCAGCCATACATATACATAGCTCCCCTCTTGCTTGGATTTCCTTCCCATTTAGGTCACACATTGCACAGAGCCGAGTTCCCTGAGCTATCGGGAGGTTCTCATCAGTTGTCTGTTTTATACACAGTATCAGCTCTAACTTTGTTTTTTGAGCACTGAAGATGTCCAGCCATTGTTCAAAGTGCTATCCTTGAGTCAACCTGAACCTACCCAGCCTTCTGAGGAAGGCATTGCTATTACTCCGCTTTTACAGATAAGGACCATGAGGCACCAGAGAAGTTAAGCAACTTGCCCAAGATCACAAAACTTGTGAGAGGTACAAGTGGAATTTGAACACAGTCTGGCTCCAGGGCCCTCATTTTTAATCAGTGCATCTACTGCTGTTTACTAAATATTAGTGCTTGAAAAAAAGGAAAAATTTTGTTCCTAGAACCTAGCTCATGTTAGTCCAGACCCACTTTGCTTTTGTCAGCCTTGGACCATGAGCAGAAACTTCAAATGCCATGGGTGTGTAAATGCATTCATTTAGTAAATGTTCATTTCTTATCTATTGTGTGTCAGGCAGGTTCTGATAGCTGACAATGTAGCAGCAATAAAACAGTCTCAGCTGTCATGGGGTTGGAGTCAGGAAGTTGGAGAGGAGGCAGATAAACAAGTAAGGAAATATATCATATTTTAGGTGGGGCTAAGTGGTAAGATGAAGAATAAAATTTGGCAAAGGGACTGGCAGCTGATGGTCAGGGAGGGCCTCTATTGTAAAGAGACATTTAAGCACAGGTTTGAAGGAAGTGAGGGGAACACCATGTGACAGGCATGTCCTTGGCATGTTCTGGGAACATCAGGGAAGCCAGCATGGCTGGAGCAGAGTGAGCTGGAGAAAGTGGTAGGAGATGAGGTCTCTAGCTTGAGTATAATGAGGGAGTCATGCTGCCGAGTTCGGAAAGTGAGACTGTTGTTATCTCCTCCTTTGCAAGGTGGACCCCAGATTATCCATAGTGAGTATAATCTACCATGTGATGTGTCAGCCTGTGTAGGTCACTAAGCAATCTGAATTCCACCACCCATGAATTTCAACTTAACTTGGGAAATCTCTTCTCATGAAGTTGCTTGGATTCAGTCTGACCTCAGGCTGCTCATCTGTTGTAGGGGGAGGAAATCTACTCTCTCTGAACATTTTTGAGCTTTGCCCATGGTGGCTCCACGTCTTTCTTGTTGTCTATTCCACGCATTTAGAACCTTGTATTTTCATTTCTCCTTCAGGCCCTGTTTCTCCCACCCTCCACCGTTGCTAAAGATCTATCTGTGTGATGAAAGAGCCTCCTTTCTCTGTGAGCAGGACATCCTATATCTATAGTAGGAAACTCTTGAAGTGAAATGCATTGTCTTAAACAGAAATGGACTCACTGACATGAAGAACAAACTTATGGTTGCCAGAGAGGGGGACAGCAGGCAACACTTGTTGTTTAGTTGCTAAGTCGTGTCCGACTCTTTTGCAACCACAGTGACCACAGCCTGCCAGACTTCTCTGTGCTTTGGATACTGGAGTGGGTTGCCATTTCCTTCTCCAGGGCATCTTCCTGACCCAAGCACTGAACCTGCGTCTCCTGCATTGGCAGGTGGATTCTTTACCATTGAGCCATCTGGGAGGCTTCAGCAGGGGCAAGGGGCAGAGATAAATGAAGAATTGGGCATTAACATATACACGCTACTATATATAGGGTAGGGCTTCACTGTTGGCTCAGTGGTAAAGAATCCACCTGCAAATGCAGGAGATGCAGGAGACTGGGAGTCAATCTCTGGGTTGGAAAGATCCCCTGGAGAAGAAATGGCACTGCAGTATCGCATGGACAGAGGAGACTGGCAGGCTACAGTCCATAGGGTCGCAGAAGAGCCAGACACAACTTAGCCACTAAATAACAGAACAACATATGTAAGGTAGGGAAGCAGCAAGAACCTACTATATAGCACAGAGAACTATATTCAATATCTTGTAATAACGTATAATGGGAAAGAATCTGAAAAGTATATGTGTATATATATATGTGTGTATATATATATAAATTGTATACTTGGATCACTTTGCTGTACACTTGAAACTAACACAGCCTTGTAAATTAGCTATACTTCTATATACAGAAAGAAAGGTACATGCCAAATGGGGAGAAAAGTGTTGCAATAAACTCATAGTTCATTTAAAAAAAAAAGTAAGAAATGTATTGTCTTGCAACACAGTCCCAACTTCCTGCTCTTTTCTCTGAATTTCTCTGTCCCCAGAAAGCTCCCAAGAATTGTTCTAATCCAAGTGACTTCCTATTATTGAACGCCTTGCTTCTGAGTCCTGCTTCCTGGTTAAGTGGTTTCCTTTGTCTTTCCTGGAAAATTACCCTCCTCTGATCCTTGAGCTGCTGTTGAGTTTCTGGAACTTGTGCTTTCATTGGTCTGATGTGGTCCAGGAAGTCCCCTAGGTTAGTGGTTTTTCACCCAAACCCCACCTTTCCTTAGAACTGAATTTCTAGGACTTGAACTGCCCATGTTTTTTGGATGGGAACTGAAGCATTCCTTCCTATCACCCTTTCCTTTCCTGCATTGGGAGGGATAATCCTCCAGTGTTCCAGGGCCTCCTAACTGTTCCATTCTGCTCTGTCAGGCTAGCTGAGTGTCAGGCTTTCAACCTTCCACGCCAGCTGTTTCTATTCCTTCTTCTTCCCCAGGCCTGGCTAATACCATTTGCTATAGATTAGTACTTACCTTCTCTATATTTGCTTTTTGTTTTTATACTTAGATTTTTGTTCTGCTAACATATAACTTTGGATTCTGCCTGTGAGGTCTTCATAGAGCAAGAACGATGCCTTGCTTCAGTCAGTGTTCAAATAAATTCTTCCCACCTTCCCTTTTGTTAGGAGGTATTTATTTCTGTTCAGTTCAGTCTATGACCTCAGCCTGGGCCTGATCAAGGGTCAGGCACCCTGATTCCTCCTTACATCTCTGCTTTTCTGTTTCTTCTTTTCAAGTTTTAAATCCGTGTATTTCCCGGGCAGACGTCCTTATAGTCTGTGCTATAGCTGGTGTTTCAGCTCTAAGAACAATGTCACCTTGAAACTCACTTAATGATGCCTAAAGAATTCTACAGTGATCTTTGTAGTCTTCCTCTTATTGAATATGTCACATTTTCTGTAACTACATAGTACCACACCTCCGCACTTTCATTGAAAAGTTCCCTGTTAGTGCTTACACTGGGTTACCTATCTACAACTGTCAGAGGACCCTTCCTGATAGAATAATACTTGACTCTGACCCCACCTTTTGGGGGATCATGTTGTTTTTTCTCCAGAATAGCCCTTTTTTTCTTTTCTTTGATGAGTTTCAGCCATTTCCCTGACCTAGTGAGTATCTCCACCTTTACTAGTCTCTTTAGAGCAGTTACATTTGGATATATCTCCTTTTCCTTATTGTAGTTTTTCTCTATTGTAGTTGTTGTAGCTGGGCTAATGACATTGTACAGGAGGTGGTGATCAAAACCATCCCCAAGAAGAAGAAATGCAAAAAGGCAAAATGGTTGTCTGAGAAGGCCTTGCAAATAGCTGAGAAAAGAAGACAAGCTAAAGGCACAGGAGAAAAGGAAAGATATAAGCATCTGAATGCAGAGTTCCAGAGAGTAGCAAGGACAGATAAGAAAGCCTTCCTCAGCGATCAATGCAAAGAAATAGAGGAAAACAACAGAATGGGGAAGACTAGAGATCTCTTGAAGAAAATTAGGGATACCAAGGGAACATTTCCTGCAAAGATGGGCTCGATAAAGGACAGAAATGATATGGACCTAAAAGAAGCAGAAGATATTAAGAAGAGGTGGCAAGAATACACAGAAGAACTATACAAAAGAGATCTTCATGACCCAGATAACCACGCTGGTGTGATCACTGGAGTACAGCCAGACATCCTGGAATGTGAAGTCAAGTGGGCCTTAGGAAACATCACTATGAATAAAACTAGTGGAGGTGATGGAATTCCAGTTGAGCTATTTTAAATCCTAAAAGATGGTGCTGTGAAAGTGCTGTACTCGATATGTCAGAAAATTTGTAAAACTCAGCAGTGGCCACAGGACTGGAAAAGGTTCAAACTACCACACAATTGCACTCATCTCACATCCTAGCAAAGTAACGCTCAAAATTCTCCAAGCCTGGCTTCAACATTACGTGAACCATGAACTTCTAGATGTTCAAGCTGGATTTAGAAAAGGCAGAGGAACCAGGTATTAAATTGCCAACATCCACAGCATCACTGAAAAAGCAAGAGAGTTCCAGAAAAACATTTATTTCTGCTTTATTGACTATGCCAAAGCCTTTGACTGTGTGGATCACAATAAACTGGAAAATTCTGAAAGAGATGGGAATACCAGACCACCTGACCTGTCTCCTGAGAAATCTGTATACAGGTCAAGAGGCAACAGTTAGAACTGGACATGGAACAACAGACTGGTTCCAAATCAGGAAAGGAGTACATCAAGGCTGTATATTTTCACCCTGCTTATTTAATTTATATGCAGAGTACATCATATGAAATGCTGGGTTGGATGAAGGACAAGGTGGAATCAAGATTGCTGGGAGAAATATCAATAACCTCAGATATGCAGATGACACCACCCTTATGGCAGAAAGTGAAGAACTAAAGAGCCTCTTGATGAAAGTGAAAGAGGAGAGTGAAAAAGTTGGCTTAAAGCTCAACATTCAGAAAATGAAGATCATGGCATCTGGTCCCATCACTTCATGGCAAATAGATGGGGAAACAATGGAAACAGTGACAGACTTTATTTTTGGGGGCTCCCAAATCACTGCAGATGGTGACTGCAGCCATGAAATTAAAAGACACTTGCTCCTTGGAAGAAAAGCTATGACCAGCCTAGACAGCATATTAAAAAGCAGAGACATTAGTTTGCCGACAAAGGTCCGTTTAGTCAAAGCTATGGTTTTTCCAGTAGTCATGTATGGATGTGAGAGTTGAACTATAAAGAAAGCTGAGTGCAGAAGAATTGATGCTTTTGAACTGTGGTGTTGGAGAAGACCCTTGAGAGTCCCTTGGACTGCAAGGAGATCCAACCAGTCCATCCTAAAGGAGATCAGTCCCGAATATTCATTGGAAGAACTGGTACTGAAGCTGAAACTCCAATACTTTGGCCACCTGATGGGAAGAACTGACTCATTGGAAAAGACCCTAATGCTGTGAAAGATTGAAGGTGGGAGGAGAAGGGGACGACAGAGGATGAGATGGTTGAATGGCATCACCGACTCAATGGACATGAGTTTGAGCAAGCTCCAGGAGTTGGTGATGGACAGGGAGGCCTGGCATGCTGCATGCAGTCCATGGGGTCACAATCTCAGTCGGACATGACTGAGCGACTGAACTGAACCGAATATGATTTCAAATTTTCTTCTCTTCCTTCACTTTATTTCATCCTCTCCAAATGTTCCCATTTGCAAGGTCAAAACCTCTTTCATAAACTGATTTCATTCCTTTTTCAGAGCTTGAGAAAATCTCATCTCTAGAAAGAAAGGGTTCTAGCTGATATGTTTTATGACTTTTTCTCAGCACTTGAGTTTGTAATAATCCCACTGGATTTTATCAAATCCCCTTTTCATCTAAGAAGAATCCCCAGGCTGCTGTTGTTGTTCAGTTGCTAAGTCTTGTCCAACTCCTTGTGACCCCATGGACTGCAGGAGTCCATGCAGTCCTCCAGGCTGCAAGTCTGGAGGCCTCCCTGTCCCTTACTGTCTCCCAGAGTTTGCCCAAGTTCATGTCCATTGAACTGGTGATGCCATCCAACCATCTCATCCTCTGTTGCCCTCTTCTTCTGCCTTAAGTCTTTCCCAGCTCAGGGTCTTTTCCAGTGAGTTGCCTCTTTGCATCATGTGGATTGGAAGGACTGATGCTGAAGCTGAAGCTCCAATGCTTTAGGATTAACTGGCTTGATCTTCTCAGTCTGGGGCTCTGTAAAACAATCCAGAGCAATTTGAGAGCCTGTGGTGCTGGGGTGACTCCTGAGCCTGTAGGCAAACCATGGGTTCAGTCTTTTCTCAGATCTCTTCATTCTGAACAAGATAAAGAGGGACAGAATTTGGGGCAGCTAATCTCCTGCTGTCTGCTAATGTCTGCTAAGTCCCCTGCTGCTGCTGCTAAGTCACTTCAGTCGTGTCCGACTCTGTGCGACCCCATAGACGGCCCACCAGTCTCCGCCATCCCTGGGATTCTCCAGGCAAGAACACCGGAGTGGGTTGCCATTTCCTTCTCCAGTGCATGAAAGTGAAAAGTGAAAGTGAAGTCGCTCAGTCGTGTCTGACTCCTAGCGACGCCATGGACTGCAGCCTACCAGGCTCCTCCATCCATGGGATTTTCCAGGCAAGAGTATTGGAGTGGGGTGCCATTGCCTTCTCCCTGGTTCCCCTAGATGCTCTCTAAAATCCATCAAAGTCTCCCACTAATGATCTTTCTGTGCTTCACAAACTTTAGCTAGCACAAGAATCACCAGGAGAGCTTATTAAAGCATAGGCTCCTGGACTCCATCCTAGAGGTTCTGACTCAGCAGGCCTGGAGCACGGACCTCAAAATTTCATTTCTAGTAAGTTTCCAGTCCTTGTTGATGCTGCCAGTCCATGTTTTGAGCAGCACTGCTCTAATCACACAAGCAACTTAGCTACTTCTGGGCAAATTAAAAACTTTGCTTAGAAGAAAAGACGTGATAAAGAGAAAGAGCAAAAAAAACAAAATAAAATAAGTGGTAGCCAAAATAATTCAAAGTGCTCATGCCTAAGAAACTCGCTCATTTTGTCTGATTTGTGAAATTTTCCTGGCAATTGAATAGCTATCAATACCTCATCTAATTATTTTTTTTTACGTGGCTACACAAAGTCTTAGCTGTGGTGCATGGGCTCTAGTTCCCTGGTCAGGGATGGAACCCAGGCCCCCTGCGCTGGGAGCATGGAGTCTTAACCACTGGACCACCAGGGAAGTCTCAGTGCTTGATCTCTTCTTGCAAGTCTAGGTATAGAGACCAGCAGCCTCCATCTTTCCCGGTGGTGCTTTGCTCCCCAGTGGTGGCTCTTGTCTTTATATAACCTCAGTGTATTCACATGTTGCAGGTGGAAGAGCGTGAATCTTACCTACCCTATTTCTGCAGACTGACACGTGAAAAGCAAAGTATCAACTTTATTTGCCTGAGCAAGTTCCCAGGAATTACCCCAACACAGTTCTAGTAAGAGTGATACTGGAGAATGAGGCTTAGATATGTGTGGCAAAATGGGGTTTCCTACTGTCTTTCCCTCTGGAAGTTTGGGTAGTTGGGTCTGCACAGGGACCCTTGCCTGGCTTACCCACCCAGTCTCAGGCTGATGATCCGAGGAGGAGTGGGCAAAGACTGGTTACTCATTTCTCAGAGACGAGATACACATGTCCCTTGCTCCTGAGCCTAGGCAGGTCCCAGACAGCAAGGATCTGCTTCTTTGGGCAGTGACCTATGACATATGAACTCCACCCACTAGGAACAGTAGCCTTCTTCTTACCTGTCAGATTACATATTTACTGTTCATTCCTTGAGGATTAGTGAGTAGGGAGTGGAGACAGGCCAAAATTGTTCTCTCTTTTGTAAAAATCAGGAGACAGGTAACTAGCAAGCTTTAACACACATGACCTCTGTAAAGTTAGAGAGTTGATTGGGAAAGGTCCATTCTAGTTCTAGGAGTGTATGTTAGGAAAGTAACTCTAAGTTCCTCCAGATTCATATATTTCAACATCCAAATTTCTTGACTGATTTCTTTACCATTGTTATTTCATTTATCTATTCAACTCTGTGTTCTCATTGATATATACAACTTATTCATAGAGTAAGAGTTTATTATTGGTGTCAAATTATTTGTGTCAAATACTTCTCCCATTTTATCACTTTTTAAAATTTTGTTTATGATGTCTTTTATGTATAAAAGTTTTAGGTTTCCATGCAGTCCAATCTATTGATCTTTCCTTTGTGATTTATTGCATTAATGTTAAATATAGATTTTTTTTTTCAAACAAAAGTTTTTATTTATAGCCCATCTTTTTTTTCTAGGACTTTAAGTGACCTGCACCATAGGGAAAGTGTTAGTTGCTCAGTCGTGTCTGACTCTTTGCGACCCCATGGACTGTAGCCCCCCAGGCTCCTCTGTCGGTGGGATTAATCTGGCAAGAATACTGGAGTGGGTTGCCATTTCCTCCTCCAGAAGATCTTCCCGACGCAGGGATCGAACCTGGGCCTCCCACATTGCAGGCAGATTCTTTACCATCTGAGCCACCAGGAAAGCTAAGTGACCTGCATGGGTATATAAAATAAGTAGGTAATCTAAAGAAGAATGCAAAACAAACTCAGGGACCTAAAAAAGATGTCAGGATAAGGTTAAGAATAATTCATATCCTTATAATCTATTTACTTTTTCATCAGTGGATCGCACGTTTAGGTTTAAGTTTTCAACCCACCCAGTCAGAAAGGGAGCCATTACATGACTCATAAGGTTACAACAAATGGTGTTTTTGGAAAGAAGTAAAGTTATTTTTAACATATAGAAATTTCTGATTCTGGGGGGTTTCATAAGTAATTCAGTGTTTGAGCAGCGTTTTATGAGGATTTTATGATGTTGTGTCTTATATCGCCCCTCAACATGGCTCGTTGTATTTTAGAAAAGCACAGTTCATTGTGGAGTGGACAAGGAAAGGGGCCTTAGAGATGCCTGTGCTCTGCTGATCTGACTTGATTCGGGGGCATGATTAGGTTAGTTTAGATTATTTGAAGGAATGAACTGGAGTCCATGTTTTTCAGGAAATGTTTCTTAAATACTGTTGCTCGATAAATGATGAGGCCCATGTGTTCAGATAATTCTGTCTCATCCATCGCTAGGAAACAGTTGATCTGTGTTGCCAGTTGAATTACAAGGATCTGTGGCCGAAAAGAAGGCTGCCTGCCTCCATTATAGGGCTAAGCCGAGTCTAGGGAGCTAAGCTAAGGGAAGTGTACAAATCTGCCCTCCAGGGTTGAATCCCAATTCCTGTCCATACAATGTAATCACATGCATTTAGCCTGAAAATCTCATGGTAGTTGTAACTAGATACCAAATTTGTCTTAAGAAAAATTTCAACAAAATAATGAACTTGCAACTTTGAACAACTGTTATATCCTTCTAAGACAAACTGTGAAATGTACATCGAGGACAACTAAAATTATACCCTATTTATAGAGTCATAGAAGGGCTATAAAAATAGTAACTGTGCTTTCCAGATAGTTGATTTGTAGCCATTTTTTTCTTGACAATATTTACCTCGAAAAACCAACTGTCTATTTAGGCTGCTCCTAATTAGAGGTTTTAAAACCGTATCATTTATGACTAAGAAAATGCTGGTTTTTCTGTTCTCTTTAGAAGAGGATTGCTTGCATTTAGTTACTTCTAAAACAGTGTTGGTAAATTTAAAAAAGTATCTAAAGAAGACCAACAGGCCACTTTTCCTCTATTCCCTGGTAGAATGCCTGACTGATGAAGTGGCTTACAATAACAGGTTTTCTAATAGCATGCATAATCTGGGATCTCTTGGGACCTTATAAAACTTCCCCTGTAACTAATTGCTGTTCACAGAATTGAAGTCCAAACAAAAGATAGTAAAGACCACAAACAATTTAACATGGTTTCTGATATTTTCCACAAAATGATAAATATTGTAATAACATTTCTGGGTGGAAAAGGTATGTCTGAAGTCAACCTGCTTCTCTTAGAAGCCATCAGCCTGAGAAACTCATACTTGCCATTGGCCAAGCCAAAAATCAGCATATATTTTGCATGGAATAGCAGCCAGTCATCTGTAATATGCCAAACATGGAGAGAGACAATGGTTGTTCTTTACAAGATAATGACATTGTTGACCCAGCTAGGTAGAACCATATTCAGAGGATAAATAAAGATGAATAAGTTCCTTGGAATTGGAACTCATCACTGAATGGATTTTAAGTGGCTCTAGATGCAATGGGTTCATCTCATTCTTCTGTTTCAGGGCCACCATATTCTTTTCTAATCATGGTTACAGACAAAGAGGCTCCAAGGCCCTCTCCTTGGCTGAAATCAGACAAAAGACCACTCACTTCTTAGGTTACCCTATCCATTAATACAATACAAAGGAAACCTAACTACTAGATGTCCTTTTTTTCATTTCATTTCCTTGTGACTTTTTAATTTGATATAATTTCAAATTTCTCTCTCTTGTTCTCTCTTTCTCTCCCCTTTTCTGAAATAAATCCCACTTGGTCGTAGTACATTATTTTTTCATATGGCATTAGATTCTGTTTCTTACTTCTCTTTGAGTATTTTTGTGCCAATATTCATAAGTGATGCAAATTTATAGTTTTCTCTCTTCTTCTACACTATCCTTATCAGGTTTAGACACTAGTACTTTCCTTGTTTCATAAAAAGAATTTGGAAAGTTTCCTTCATCATCACAATTTATGAAGCATTTGGACTACCTGTTCTCGGATGGTTTGGTAGAATTCCTTTGGGTAACAGTCCAGGCCTAGGGATTTTCTGTGTTAGTACCTTGATAACATTCTCATTTTTTTTTTATGGAAATTGGTCTGTTTCGGCTTTTAATGTCTAATGGAGTCCATTTTGGTAAGCTGTATTAGGAATTACCCATTTTATCTGTTTTCAAAATTTATTTGCATAGTGGTCTGCAAAATTAACTTTTTGAATTTTTTTTTATTTCAAAGATTATTGCTCTTTTTACTTGATTTTTCCTTCTTATTTTCTAGCTGATTAATTAGCAGTTTGTCTATTTCGATAAGTATTTTCAAAAACTCAGGTGTTTTTTTTTTTATTAATTAGATCTACTATTTGTTCCCACAATTAGATCTACTCCACATCAGGGATTAGCGAAGTATGGACCATGGGCCAAATCTGGCCTGTCATCTGATTTCATAATAAAGTTTTATTGGAACACAGTCAAGTCATTTATTTGCATATTGTCTGTGGTTGCTTTTGTGCTACAAAGCCAGGATTGAGTAATTTTAACAGAACTGTCTGGTCTAGAAAATATTTGCTATCTAAAATATTTACTATTGGACTCTCTATAGAAACATTTTCTGACTGTTGCTCTACATCATTAACTTCTGCTCTCATATTTCCTGTATCCTTTCTTATGCTTCCTTTTGCTTTATAAAAGTGTTTGTAGTTTGTCTGTATTCTTCTATTTTGGGTTCTCTTTTGCCTTATAGGGGCTTCCCTTGTGGCTCAGCTGGTAAAGAATCCGCCTGCAATGCAAGACCTCTGTCGTCCCCTTCTCCTCCTGCCCTCAATCTTTCCCATCATCAGGGTCTTTCCCAATGAGTCGGCTCTTTGTATCAGGTGGCCAAATTATTGGAGCTTCAGCTTCAGCATCAGTCCTTCCAGTGAATACTCAGGGTTGATTTCCTTTAGGATTGACGGGTTTGACCTGAAGTCTCATAGATTTTTCATCTTTTGCTTGTAGTTAGTACTCTGATATATCAGGTCTCTTTTTCAGTATTTTCACCCTTAAGGTGGAATTTCTCTTTCTGGGAGTAACTCTGACTCATGATTGGGCCCTTTGCTTCCCCCTTCTCTTTTACAGGTCTCTTCTAGAGCCCCCTAATTCTCTAGAACGATGTGTGGGCAGTTGAGAGATAGCTTTGCTGGGATTTGCTATTCGTTTTTTCATAAAAGGTGATTTAAAGTTTGCAGTTTTCTCTTGTCTTCCAGTTGTGATGACAGCATTGGTTTTATGTTGTTTTGTTTGCTTTTCCAGTTGATCTGAAGTATATTTTGGAGAATGTATGGAGAGATTTGAATTTAAGGGGCCACCATTATCAATGAAGTCATTGGAACGCTAATCTTAATGAACTCTTTTTGGAAAATTTATTTCTGGCTGTGCTGGGTCTTTGTTGCTGCACAGGCTTTTCTCTAGTTGAGGCAAGCGGGGGCTGCTCTTCCTTGCAGGGCACCAGCGTCTCTAGTTGAGGCAAGCGGGGGCTGCTCTTCCTTGCAGGGCACCGATGTCTCATTGCGGAGGCTTCTCTTGCTGTGGAGAGTGGGCTGTAGAGGCTGTGGGCTTCAGAGCTCAGTTGCTCTGTGGCAAGTGGGATCTTCTCGGGTCAGGGATCCAACCAGTGTCTCTTGCATTGGCCGGTAGATTCTTCCCCACTGAGCCACCAGGGAAGCCCTGGAATAAACTCTTAAGTGCTAACTTTCCGCCTCCATATCTCTGCTCTCCTGCCATTTCTTCTACCTGGAACCCTCACCCCTCTTCTTCAGTTCCTATATTCCCTTCTTCCCTGATCCCCTCAACTGAAAGTACATGTTCTTCTTTCTGAATTCTCATACTCTTTTCCAGGAGGAAATTTTGGGAGGAGTTTGGCACAGTTACTCTGGAGTCAGGTTATCTAAATTCAAATCTCAGATCTGCTGTTTACAGTCTCTGTGCCTTTAAGCAAGTTATTTAACCTCATGTGGCTAAACTGCCTTAACTATAAAAATGGGAATAACGTTATGGATTTGTTGTGAGACTAAATGGGTTAATGCACATGGAAAACCAGCATAATATGTGATACACAATAAGCATCTATCAAATGTTAACTGTGACTTAAATTTATCTTATGACATTTATTATATACTCCTTTATAGTTTTGTTATATTGATATAGTGTGTAACTCTTAGATTAAATACACATTAAGGGCAGGAATCATGTCTTATTCAGAGTACCTGTATTCCATTTGGTTAATATATCAGGTAGGGGCTTCCCTGGTAGCTCAGCTGGTAAAGAATGCACTTGCAATGCAGGAGACCTGGGTTCCATCCCTGGGTTGGGAAGATTCCCTGGAGGAGGGCATGGCAACCCACTCCAGTATTTGTCAGGAGAATTCCATGGACAGGTGCCTGGCAGGCTACAGCGCATGGGATTGCAGAGAGTCGGACACGACTGAGCAACTTTCACACTCCCAGTATATCAGGTGCTTAGATTTCCTCTTATTGCTGATTGCTTACATTTTAACAGTAGGGAATGCCATGCTCGCCACTGTCCTGGACACTAGGTGTACAAAGATGAGTGAGACATGGTGTTTCATAATACACACATGCATAATTATACATACATAGTGATATAATGCATAAAGTGTAGTTTGAAGTTGCAGGGGACTCTGGGAGCCCTGAGAAAGTAATGACTGATTTTGCCCAGAGTTGCTTGTCTGCATTAACAAAGCTGAAACATAATTTCTAACAATCTGATGAACTAAGAGCCAAAATTTTCCTTCTCTAAGTCATTCTTGCAGGTCTGGTTTTTCAGCTAAAGCTAGCTGAGATTGGCCCTTGGGTGGGGAAAGGAAAGAGAGAAGGCAGAGTGGCCAGTGAAAATGAAGCAGAGAATGGCAATCTGAATGAGAGACAGGGCATGTATCATACTTAATATAGCAAAGGATCAGAGAGTGGGGTAGGAAAGAATTCAGAGTGAGCTGTCTTTTACTGGGGATTCTTTTCCACTCCTAGTGAGCTCAGCAGGGATTCAACCTCCTTTAGTTCAAACTGTGAGCCCCTTGGATGGAAAGAAGGGAATCTAGAGAGAGTCACTCTGTCACCAACATGAACCTAAACTTAACCAGTGAGACGTCTCCTGTGACCAGAAGGAATTGCGAACCCACCACTACTGTAACATTCCAGTTATTTGTGGCATGCAGGATCCAGTTCCCTTCCCAGGTATTGAACCCAGGCCCCCTGCATTGGGAACACAGAGTCTTAGCCACTGGACCACCATGGAAGTCCCAAGATTATATTTTAAGATTTATTTTTTCACTTGTTTATTTTCTGCCTTTCTCACTAGAATGAATTCGGTTAGGTGCAGGGACTTCATTTTCTCACCACTTTATCCTGCTCCAAAGCATGCCTGGCACATGGTGAGAACTTTCTAAATATTCACTGAATGAATGAGTAAACTTATTCCAAGAAGGACCATTGGAATCATCTTTGGAAGTACATTCCACTTGTAGATTACTTGGTGGAGAATTGGTATCTGCACTTTTCTATCTTTCCATTCAAGGACATGGCATTTTTCTCTTTATTGTTTTCTTTCATGTTCTTCAGAGAAAAAAAAATCTTCATGTTGTTGCCAAAATCTTGGCTCCCTGTCCAACTGATGCCAAATAGAAATAATGGAGACAGAGTTTGGAGAAAATCAAAGAGTAGATTTATTCTTTGCCAGGCAAAGGGGACACACAGTAGGCTAGTGCTTCAAGAGCTGTGCCCTGCTCTCTGGGAGGTAGGGAAAACATTTTATATACCAATGAATGTTTTGCTTTTTGGGGGTTAAAGTTTCAAAATGGCTACAGCAACCGGGTCTGGTGTCTCTAAAGTTATCAACCTGTGACCTTTTTGAAATGTAGAATGCTATAAGAGAAGAATGCCAGGTGCAGAGTATCGTTTATATGGAGTCAGAGAGTAGTTTTGTTTAGCTTTGTGAAGAACAAATCCAGCTACAAGTGTTTGTAGTAACAGCTAAAGAATAATCAAGATTGCTTACCTCTTTTAGGCTTGTTTATGCTGTTTCCTGAGCTTGTTCATTGTTTCCTTATTTTCCTTGTTTATCAGAAAAGAAAAGTCTCATGTCTGTTTAAGGAAAGTAGTGTTTTGAATTTTCCTGCCACAATGTAAGTCTTGGACATTTCTAATAGATTTATTTCTAGGTATTTGAAGTTTGTTCATGGTTTCTTCTCGTGTGAATAGAGATCTTTTGATTTCTCTGTTTTATTTGCAGTATTAGTTTACTTGTTCCAGCAGGCCTGTGTTCATCCTGGGGGCTCAAAGGGAGAATCCATTTCCCTGCCCTTTCTGGTTCCTAGAGCCTGCCTATATTCCTTGGCTTGTGGCCCTCTCCTCCATCTTTAAAGCTCCTCAGTTTAACCTTAAATTTCTCTCTGGCCCTGATCTTGTCTCCTTCTTTTAAGAACCCTTGTCACTGCATTGAGCCCATCTGAATAATCCAGGATAATCTTTCACACTGTAATTACATTTGCAAAGTCTTTATGCCATTAAGGTAACACGATACAGACTCTAGGAGCTAGAATGTGGACATCTTTGGAGGGACCATTATTCAGCCCACCATACTTGTTCTTGCAGATAGGTAGAAAACTGTTAGTTTTTCTATGTTCTTACCTTTGGGTGCACTTTGCCAAATTCCTATTTGTTTTTCTATTGTTTTCAAACAATCGTATATTTGTTCTTTAGTTGATTCTTTTCGATTCACTAGCAGTCGCATAATTTGATCCCTTTCTTTCTGGCATTTATAGCTTGTCTTTTCATTGCCTAGGTCTGCGTTGTCTAGACTCTCCTGAGTATAGAGGAGCCTGGCAAGGTTGCAAAAGAGTCGGACATGACTCAGGGGCTAAACAACAACAGGGCTAAATAGCAGCTGTCAAGCCATGCATTCTTGGATTGTTCTTAACTTTACTAGAAATTGCTTCATTGTTTTACCACTAAGTATGGTGGTTTCTAATAAACACTCTTTTAAATCAGCGAGTTTTTATCAAATTAAATCCTAGTTTATGAAGATTTCTAGAAATGAATGTACATTAAACGTATTAACCATTATGATTATAAAAGTGACCGTATGGTTTTTCTCTTTTAATCTATTAATATCTTTCCCAATAATGATCATCTCTGTATTCCTGGAATAAATCTCCCTTGTTGCTAGTATATTGTTCTTTGAATGTATTGCTGACTTCTATTTGCTATTATTTTATTTTGTACTTTTGTATTTATATTTAATGAGTTTGGCATAGTGTGTTTAGTTATTGGTTGTGCCATCTTGTATAGTTTGGGCATTGTCGATTATCCAGTCATACTGAATGAATTGGAAACTTGCTACCTTTTTGTATGATCTGGAACTGTTTAAATACTATTAAAATGATATATGTTTTGAAATTTTAAGAAGTGTGAGCTTCTTTGAACCACTACTATTTATCTCTAAAACCATCTTCTATACCTAGTAGCGAGATTGCCTTATCCTGAATCACCTATACTTTCTTCCCTACTCTGTCTTACAATGTTTGAAGTAAAGCTTGTGACCTGTGGAACAGGTTTTCTTTGGGCAGAGCTGCCCAGTCCATAAAAAGGGGTCACGTCTATCGGCTTGGCTTCTTTCAAAGGAACCTGTTGGTCAAGGGGCTTACACAATAGGGTTGGGTATCATGAGATTTTCTTTTTTTCAGGTGTTTTGGGAGTTGTCTTTATCACTTATTAATCATCACAGTGTTCCTTTGAAACTTCTTAGCAAGTCTGATATATTATTTTCAGTTTAGGGACAGGGATCATCTTTGAAGGAAGTAACTTCTGATACTAGAGTTTTGAATAACTAGTCTTTATTTGGGGCTTCCCTGGTGGCTCAGGGACTAGAGTCTGCCTGCAATGCAGGAGACCCAGGTCTGATCCCTGGGTCGGGAAGATCCCCTGGAGAAGGGAATGGCTACCCACTCCAGTATTCTTGCCTGGAGAATCCCATGAACAGAGGAGCCTGGTGGGCTACAGTCCACGGAATCACAGAGAATTGGACATGACTGATCGACTAACACTTTCACAGTCTTTATTTTAAAAGCTTGGAGAATGTGCCGCTATATTACACAGTACCAGATCTGAACTATCTTTTGGATTGATTACCATGACATTGAGCAGAGACCAATGAATGGTTCTTTGATAATAAAAGATGAGGAAGCCCAAATCAAGAGGGACCATTCCCCACTTTCCATCATGAAAAGCCTGACTGTTTCAGGTGGCCTTTTTTATTTCCTCAGGGAATAATTCTCAATTCTCTGTTGAAATGTTGCTGTCAGCTCAGAATTTCAAACTGGTGCTTTTTTGTCTAAATGAGGTTTGTCCAAGGCAAGGACAATGAGTTTTAGGTTAGGAAACCAAGGGAATTTGCAGTGAATAGACTCAAGTAATTTTTAAGATGGATCCTCTGATTGGGTATCTTTTGATCGTGAATCTTTCATCAGAACTGAGTTTACAGGAATATAAAAGTGGAGTTTCTTGGACTGCTACGACTAATTTCTAAATTGAAATGCTGAAGAAGTCATCCTCTTGTAAATGCTCATTTACAAAAAGTAGCATTTTGGTATAAGGTGTAAGTTGATTTCTCATTCTTTTCCTCTTGCAGTAAAACAAGCCATCAGTAACATTTCAATATTTAATGAAACCTGCTTGAGATGGAGAAGTATGAAGACAGCTGATATAGAGGAGATGTATTTAGTAAGTTACTGAAACCTACTCTTTTTTTAGGTGTTTGTCTTGTGTGGGAGGTTCAAAAAACATCAACAAACCAAAAAAAAAAAAAAAAAACCTTAGATAGCTTCCATAATCAATGGAAGATTTATAGTGACAATTGCAATAAGAAGCAAGAACCATATGAGCCAGGAATCCCACTGCTGAGCATATACCCAGAGAAAAACATAATTCAAAAAGATACATGCATCCCAATGTTCATTGTAGCCAGGGCTTGGAAGCCACCTAAATGTCCATCAACAGAGGAATGGATAAATATGTGGTACATATATACAAAGGACTATTACTCAGCCATTAAAAAACCAAAATAATGCTCTTTGCAGCACAATGGATGGACCCAAAGATTGTCATACTGAGTGAATAAGTCAGACAGAGAAAGACAAATATCATATGATATCGTTTATATGTGGAATCTAAAAAAAAAAAAGGTACTAATGCCTATTTGCAGGTACTAATGCCTATCAGACATAGAGAACAGACTTGTGGATACAGTAGGGGAAGGAGAGGGTGGACTGAATTGAGAGAGTAGCATTGAAATATATACATTACCATATATAAAATAGATAGCTAGTGGGAAGTTGCTGTATAATAAAGAAGGCTCAACCCAGTGCTCTGTGACAACCTAGATGGGTAGGATGGTGTGGAGTGATGGGAGAGAGCTTCAAGAGACAGGTGACATGTGTATACTTATGGCTGATTCGCGTTGTTGTATGGCAGAGACCAACACAACATGGTAAAGCAATTATCCTCCAGTTTGAAAAAAGGGTACAAATGAACTAGAGGTAGGGGGTAAGAGAGGGAAGCATAAATTGGGAGATTGGGACTGACATACATGCGTGCATGCTATGTCACTGCAGTCGTGTCTGACTCTGTGGGACCCTATGAACCATAGCCCAACCAGGCTCCTCTGTCCATGGGATTCTGCAAGCAAGAATACTGGAGTGGGTTGCTATGCCCTCCTCCAGGGGGTCTTCCCAATCCAGGGATAGAACCCACATCTTTTACATCGCCTGCATTAGCAGGCAGGTTCTTTACCACCCGGGAGGCCCAGAAACTGGCATATACGTACTACCATATATAAAATAGATAACTACTAAGAGCCTGGGGTATAGCATAGGGAACTCGACTCAGTACTCTCTAATGAGCTATATGAAAAAGAATCTTAAAAAAGTGGATATATGTATATGTATAACTGATTCACTTTGCTGTGCACCTGAAACTAACACAGCATTGTAAATTAACTATACTCCAATAAAAATTAAAAACATACAATAAAAACTGAATGCAATTCTTAAAAAAAAAAAGAAGCAGCAGCAGCAAGAAAGTGGGCGTTTCTGCTGCATATTTGAAGTCAGAGACTTTGGGGATTGATGAGAAAGACATGAGAGTTTCTCTGTGTAACATAGTCTGATACAGAGCTGACGTTCAGGCAGTATCCGTGGAAGGAAGTCAGTGACTTTTCATGGGTGTGTGTCTCTCTGCACCAGTGCCTCTGATAAGGGTCTGAATGTGTTGCCTAGAGAGTCAAGGGGAACTTTTAAAGCTAAGTGTGTTTGTAACAAAGGCACAGACCATGGGATGAGCTGCTGCTAGAAGAAATTAAGTAGAAAGAAAAGCGCATCTATTGGCCCAGATGCTGGGAATGTCAGAAGGCAGTGAGCAGAGGAGAAAAACCCTTCCCAGGTCTTACCAGACCAGAGAGGAGTATCCTAACGCACACCCTGCTCTGGAGAAGCCTTAGTTCAGATTCTTAATTTTTTTTTCCCTAGGAAATTGTTCTCTGGCCTTCCTTCTTCAGTGTTGCCAACAGGCTTTCTGACTGGGCATGTGCCATTATGTGTGTGGTAACAAAAAAGGAGAAACTTGTCAGTTTCAGGGCCTGTTGTGCATTTTGATTTAAAAATATATTTATTTTACTGATGATATTGTAATTATGGACTTCCCAAATATTTATAGTATTACAGCTCTACCTGTAGTTCATATTTGTTTTCTCAAACTGTAAACTTTTTATTTTGTATCAGGGTGTAGCCGATTGACAATGTCGTGGTAGTTTCAGGTGAACAGCAAAGGGACTCAGCCACTCATGTACATATATCCATCCTCTCCCACACCCTCCTCCCAGCCAGGATGCCACATAATGTATTTCACTTTTTAGAGGAACTTGAGAATGGAGAGCAGAGTGCTCATGAGAAAAAGTAAGTATCCAGGCATTCAACCTTTCAAACTAGTAGTTTACCTGGTGAACTTTTCTGTTTCAGATCCACATTTGGGGCCAGAGATGGTATCAAAAAGGATTTGCCCAGGAAATGATCTTTAATATCACTGCCAGCAGTCAGACTCCTGAGACGTGTTTGGACTTGAGTCCAGGTACCAACTACAGTGTCAGTATCCAGGCTTTGTCTTCTGAACTTCCTGTGGTCATCTCCCTGACCACCCAGATAACAGGTAAATCTTGAATAACAGCATTTGGATGAATGAAATCGCCGCAGGGCTGTATAGGTTCAAACAAAGAGGCACACTATTACTTTTTATCATTATATGATGAACTTTAAGAGAAAGAGGAAGAAGGATATGAGATTGGAGAAAAGTTCTCAAGGGATTTCCCTGAAACTCTCATGTTTTATTTCTTAAAAAGATATCTAAACAAAACAGCAGCACTGAATAAATCTGGGTAGTGTGTCCATGAGTGTTGGTTACATTCCTTCTGGATATTTGAACTATTTCATCCTTAAGAAGAATTTGTCCTATGACTGTTTCTTTCTCAGTAACATATTTGTCATTCTCTTACAAGTACCTTAAGAGTAGGTTACCCTCCAGGGGAGAATGACTGGCAGTCCCACTCTAGTACCCTGGAAAATCACTTTCCACTCATTCTCCCATCTCTCTTCAAATCTGTGATGGTGTCCTCCAGCCCCCCAACACACACACTCTGAGCTACTTATCAGAGTATTAGTTTCTAGTGTCTTATATCCCTGATAGTATTTTATCAGGTGAGGACTTTCTGCTCCCAAATCTCCCAGGGCTGCCTGCATGCAGAACCTGTATGTTATCTTCTCTCTTGGTCCCACTCTCTTGCCCCAATCTTCCCTTAATCCTGCCATCCCTTCTTGCCTCATCTGTTCCCCCAGTAAAGCATGAGTCCCACCACTGCACTGGTAGCTTGCCATATCTCCTTTTTAAATGAAAACAAAGATAGACATACTTCTTGGGATCCCATATTCCCTGCAGCTGCTCTGTCTTTTCTCAGCCCCTCTTTACAATGAAACTCCTTGGAAGAATGTTGTGGAGGCGCCACATCCTTACCTCCTCTTCTATCTTTAACTGTTTCCAGTCCAGAGGCATTTTTTCTCAATGCTTTACTGGAAGTGTCTCTATCTTGCAAAATCCGCTGGCCAATTTTATTCTTATCTGATTTTATCTACAGCATTTGGCATTCCCTCCTTGAAACACCTTTTCTCTTGGCTTTGGGATCCTGCTGCCTTGCTGGCTGCTCTTTCCCAGTCTTTTTCACTAGTTCCATCTTCTTTAATGTTGCCCCGCCCTCTGCCTGCTTATCCTTTTACTTCATTACCTACCTTTTCTGCCTCGGTGATCTCTACCAGTCTCACGGCTACAAACAATACCTATATTTTGACAATCCCCAAACATGTGTCCTAGTCACATTCTCTCCTCTGAGCTCCATATATCTACTTGTCTCCAATATCCTGTTGAACATTTAATAAGCAAGACCAATAGAACTTTTGCTTTCTGATCTCTGTCTTTACCCCACAAATCCATTTTCCACCCAGGCTTCTCTATCTCAGTTATTGGCATTCCTATTCACGGACTGCTCAAGCCATAAAGTAATTGTAATCGATTCTGTTTCTCCCACCAGTTTCTAGTCCTTCACAAGCTGCCTTGTTTCGGAAATAAACATTATGAATCCAACCACTTCTACCCCCTTTGCCTTTGCAACTAGCGACTTAATCCAAGCCAGCAACTTCTTGCTTGGACTCCTGCAACAGCTTCTAAATCTTCTCCCTGCTTTCACAGTTGCCTGTCACCTGCTGCTGTCTTCATCTTCACCAGAGCTTTAAAAAGATTGCTCAAGGGATTTCCTGGGCAGTCCAGTGGTTAGGACTTCACGCTTCCAATGTAGGCGACGTGGGTTCGATCCCTGAGAGCTAAAATCCCACATGTTGCACAGCGCAGCCAAGAGATTAAAAAAATTAAAAAACTGAAATAAAAAAAATATTTAAGAAGATCACTCAAAGTGTCATACTGAGTGAAGTAAATCAGACAGAGAAAAACAAATATGTAATGTTGCTTATATGTGGAATCTAAAAAATGGTACAAATGAACTTATTTGGAAAACAGAAATGGAGTCACAGATATAAAAAACAAACTTATAGTTACTGGGGGGAAAGGATGGGCAGGATAAATTGGGAAATTGAAATTGACATATACACACAACCCTATACAGGGCTTCCCTGATAGTTCAGTTAGTAAAGAATCTGCCTGCAATGCGGGAGACCCCAGTTTGATCTCTGGGTTGGACAGATCTGCTGAAAAAGGGATAGGCTACCCACTCCAGTATTCTTGGGCTTCCCTTGTGGCTCAGCTGGTAAAGAATCTGCCCGCAATGCAGGAGACCTGGGTTTGATCCCTGGGTTGGGAGGATCCCCTGGAGAAGGGAAAGGCTACCCACTCCAGTATTCTGGCCTGGAGAATTCCATGGACTATATAGTCCATGGAGTGGCAAAGAGTCGGACACGACTGAGTGACTTTCACTTTCACAACTATATATAAAATAGATAACAAATAAGGACCTACAGCACAAAGAACTCTACTCAATACTCTGTAATGACCTGTATGGAAAAAGAATCTGAAAAAATAGTGGATATATGTATATGTAAAACTTATTCACTTTGCTGTGCACCTGAAACTAACACAACATTGTAAATCGACTATATTCCAATAAAAAAATTAATAAAGAAAAACATTCACATAAGAACATGTCATCCCTAGCTCAAAACTGTCAGATGAGTTTGTGTCAGTGTTGGAGTAGAATCCATGTGCCTGACCGTGGAACACGTAGTCTGGCTCTTGCCTATCTCACTGACCTCATCTCCCTCTGCCCTCTTTCTCACTAAGCATCAGCTGCCTCCCTACCTTCCTTGCTATTTCTCAAACGGGTCAGACTTGTTCTTGCATCCAGGTCTTTCCATCTGGTGCTTACTCATCCTGAGATACTCTGTCCACATGTTGTCATTGTTGTGTAGTTGCTAAGTCATTTTCCATTCTTTTGCGACCCCATGGACTGCAGCCTGCCTGCAGATCATGGGATGTCCCGGGCTAGAATACTGGAACTGGTGGCCATTTCCTTCTCCAGGCGATCTTCCTGGCCCAGGGATCAAACCTGCATCTCCTGCATTGCAGGCAGATTCTTTACACCTGAGCCACCAGGGAAGCCCTATCACTCAGGTTTCTGCTCAAATTCATCCTTTCAAAAATCACCTCCTCGTCACCAACCCATCACTCTCTATCCATTTCCTCTGTTTGAATTTCTTCACAGAACTCATTTCAGAACTTGTATTTTGAATTTTACTTGTTTGTTTTCTTTTCCCCTACTAAAATAGGAGCACTTTGATGGCAGAGAGTTTTGTCTGTGTGTTCTGCCTTGAATCTCCAACACATAAGGGTAGTGCTAGCCCACGTAAGGACAATGATAGCACAGCAAAGAAATATTTTTGTAATGGACGTATATGAAGGCTAATCTCAAAATGGCCAGTGGGTGGTATTGGCATTGAGAAAATGCCTGGTTAGTTAATAAGAGCTTTAGACCAACAAAGAATTCACCAGCTGGTGAGTTGGAAGGAAATGTTCAATTTGGGCATTTCTTCCCATGGTGACTTATCAAGATGAATAGCTCTTTAGTCTCCTACTCTTTGGTCCTTCTCCTGTTTGGATGTTTTCATTGCTGATTCACATTAGCATTTCATATGTTTTGATTTGGGAGAGAGAGTTTCATCTTGATGAGACTCATTTATACCTTGTTTTGTACATGAAACACAGCCTGGTAGCTCACGCACCCTGTATCTGTGCTCATGGCCACCAGGGGACACTGTTGAGCCATTTGAAAGCATTGAGACCCTGCCTGCCTGTTTTCCCTATCTATCCCACTTGAAAGAAGTTGCAAGTTTAAAAAAGTGTGAAAGTTCTAAGCAAACAAACAGGAGAAGAACAAACCCCAAGCCCTCTCTTTAATGAAGAAGAGATATGCTTCGTTGCCTAAGATGTGACTCTGTTTTAGTAAAATCATAAACTTTTGAATTTTACCAGAAATGTGAGGCAAGGGGTTTGGACCTGGAATATGCAGCAGCTGGTTTCCAAGAAGAAAAGAGAATGGAATTTCCATTCTGAGTGTCTTACGTTAAGTTAAATCTTACTGATGGGAACAAGATGAAAGCATGCGCTTTAAATATATTGCTGACCTCAAGGGAAAATGAAAGTTTTGGGAATGTTGAAGGACAGAGGCAAGTGTTGCAGTGAAAACAAAAGAGGGTGCTGGTGAGAAGGGTGGTGACATGGAGAGATCACAGTGCTTCTGACTCATGGCCCACACACTTCCGCAGGCAGCCTGTTGATGGGAATTTCTCAGAATAGCCCCACCATTCATACACCGTTTAGGTCAAGAGGAAGAACGAACGTTCATCCTTGCTGTAGACCCAAAAGGTCAGAAGAGCTGTCACACACAGGTCATGCTGATTTCTGTTGTTGTTGTTCAGTTGCTCAGTCATATCCAACTCTTTGCAACCTCATGGAGGTCGCATGCCAGGCTCCTGTGTCCTCTGCTATGTCCCGAAATTTGCTCAGATTCATGTCCATGGAGTCAGTGATGCTATTTAACCATCTCATCCTCTGCCACCCCCTTCTTCTGCCTTCAATCTTTCCCAGCATCAGGGTCTTTTCCAGTGAGTTGGCTCTTCACATCAGGTGGCCAAAGTATTGGAGTTTCAGCTTCAGTCCTTCCAATGAATATTCAGAGTTGATTTCCTTTACAATTGACTGATTTGATCTCCTTGCAATCCAAGGAACTCTCAAGAGTCTTCTCCAACACCACGGTTCAAAAGCATCAATTCTTCAGTGCTCAGCTTTCTTTATGGTCCAAATCTCACATCTGTACATGACTACTGGAAAAACCATAGCTTTGACTATATGGACCTTTACTGGCAAAGTGATATCTCTGCTTTTTAAATATTCGTCTAGGTTTGCCAAGTCAAAAAGCTTATAGGCAAAATTTTCTTCTTAGAGAGAGGAGAGAACCAGAGAGGGAGAGGTGGAGGGAGGGGGGGAAGAGAGGAGGAAAGAGAGAGAGAAAGCAAGTACCTGCAGGTAGATAAACCACTTATTGCACACAATGCAGTGATCATCTGTGGTTGAATGGTCATTATGGAACCAAGAGTGCTGGAAGAGAAAAAGGAAACAAATATGTAAAAGACATCATTTCTTCCTGAGTCTATCCTCAGTGCTAAGACTGGCAACGTACACGAGAACTTCCCCATCTCTACCTGTATTCATAATAAGGAAAAGAGAATGCACCTTTTCAGATGTTCAGGAGAGCCACCGAAAACACAGGTGTGTCCCACCTGTGTTGGACTATCCCTTTCACAGAGCGGCCCAGTCAGGATAGCTCTGATTCCCGCTACAGGACTAGGGACCACTGCCCCCACCTCTGACCCATCCTCTCTTACTGCTGTGTCCTCAGGAAAGGACCATTCGGGACCAGGTGTCTCGAGTTCTCCTGATGTGGGCTTCTCTTCCACAAACCATCTAAGGGCTCTGAGCTCCTGTGTGAGGGCTTCATCTCTGCAGGCTGGTTGCAGGGTACCACACTGACTCCTGCCGGCCTTCATCCCAGCTGTTTCCCTCTTTGTCAAGGCTCTCTCAGAGTCTTTTATGGATACAGATTCTTTGACATCTGAGGTCCTCATGTTAGGTCAGCCCAGGATGAAGGCACATATGTCTTCCATACCTCCAAGGGTCAACTGTTCCCCTAGTCCCCAGAAATTTCCCAGCTACTTTCTAGCTTCAGATCAAACCCCAGCCCCTTAAGGAAATGACTGTTTGGGGATGGACGTCTCCCTGCTCTTCTCACTAAAAGCATCTGCACCCCCTCTGAGGCCCCACAGAGACAAGATGGTACACCACGGAGGAAAGCGGGCTGGATGTGTTATTTCCTTTTATTTTCTTACGTTAACGTTGTGTGAGTGCTAAGTCGCTTCAGTTATGTCTGACTCTTTGTGACCCTATGAACCAGAGCCTGCCAAGGTCCTCTGTCCATGGGAGTCTCCAGGCAAGAATTCTGGAGTGGGTTGCCATTCCCTTCACCAGGGCATCTTCCCAACCCAGGGATCAAATCCACATCTCATATCTCCTGCATTGGCGGGTGGATTCTTTACCACTAGTGCCACCTGGGAAGCCCATCCTATATTAACGTTAGCTGTTTATAAAATATGAATGGGAAAGTTTCTTTATATTAAAAGCCTAAAAGGCGGGGTTTCTGTTTGGGGGGGTGGTTGAAAGGTATACTGAAACTTAACAATTAATTCAGCAAATACCTATTGATTATTTATGTACCAAGACCAGTGCTAAGTGCTGAAGGAGATAAAAATAAAAAGAAGATGGTTCCTTCTCCTTGGGAAGCCAAGACTGATAACCTTACTGACAAGGGAGTTGCAGCTCACCTTGTGATACCTGATGACTTACCGCATAAGCTCCATTTTCTCCATTGCTATCAATTTCAATTTATCATGCCAGCCTGGTGGGCTACAGTCCATGGGATCAGAGAGTCAGACATGACTGAGCGACTAACACATTCACACTGAGTGGGGCGCGTGGTCCAATTGGGAGATGCTGAGGATTAGAAAAGGACCTCTAGGGTGTCTTTACTTTTATATGTTCATGTGTGTTAGTTACTTACAGTTACTTGAAGTTTATAGCATAACGTTGGACCTTTGCTTAAATTTGGTGCAGACAGAATTTTCCTTTACTTTTTGTTCATTTTAGTGGGTCTTAGAGGAATAACACATTTTCACTTCTGTTACTTCCTTTCTCTCATTGATTTTAATAGTTTGCCTACATTAATGATATTAATCTTTTGTTATACCTATTGCACCCTGAGGTTATTTACTCTTTAATTTTCTTTTCAATATTCTTTTTGACGTTCAGACATTTTAAGTTTTCATGTAATCAATTCTATTGATTCTTTTATAGTTTCTGCCTCGGGTCATGCCAAGAAAAGCCTTTCCCACTCTGCAATCAGAGCAGTTCTTATTTGCTACTATTTTCTAATGCTTCTTAATAATTTTGCTGTTCACATTTTAGCTTGCACCCATTTAGAATTTGTTTAGATGTGTGGTGTAAGGCTAAATTTACATGGTAACTTTTTCCCCCCAAAATGATCAGTCAGTTTTCCCATCATCTTTGGAAAGACTGTCCATGTCACACACTATATTCTCATTTATTTATTTGGGTCTCTTTCTTGATTGTCTAGCTTCTTCTATTGCTTTGCCTATCCTGTGCTTTTACCTTCTTATTTTAGTTATCATAAATTTATAGTATATTTAATATTTTGGAGGACAAATTCTGCCTCATTGCTCTTCTCCTGAATCTTCAAAGTTTTATCAGCATCCATAATTTCCTTTGTCACTTACTTCTAGGAGAGAATGGACATTGTTGGCGTCTAGGAGGGGCAGTGAATGTCTTCCTTCTGGGTCTGCCCCCAGCTCACACTCAGGGTGAAAGAACTCCAGCCCAGACATGACCCATTTCTTGCCTTGGGTCTGATTTGGTTTAAATCAGTAATGGGCCAATGGAAAGGAGAGCAGACCAGCCAAAGACAGCAGTTTGGGGGATGGGAAACAGCACCTTGGAAAATATGGCTAGAAGTAAAGTTATCCGCCTGCAATGCGGGAGACCTGGGTTCGATCCCTGGTTTGGGAAGATCCCCTGGAGAAGGGAAGGGAAAGGCTACCCACTCCAGTATTCTGGCCTGGAGAATTCCATAGATTGTATAGTCTGCAGGGTAGCAAAGAGTCGGACACAACTGAGCGACTTTCACTAAGGTTATTTAACCTCAAAAATGCAGTGAAGAAACAGTCTGCTCAAGTTCAGGCTTTTGCATTCAAGAGAAGAAACAGACTATTTATAAGGTGGGGAAGGCGGTGAGCAGGCAGAACAGAAGGCAGTCTAGAAGTCATGTGTTGATGGAATCAATTGCTTGGTAGTGTCCCGTTTAGAACTGAAAGGACGGATGATGCTGGGGCTGAAAGGGGCAACATGGCACAGAACAACCAAGGATGGCCTCCCTGCCCTGCTGTGGGCCCGCCGTCCCTAAACTGGGCAAGTGCTTTGTTCTGCTGTTCCTGGGGTGGTTGAGAAACTGTGTGGTCTTAAAAGGTTTGCCAAGAGATTAGAGGACCTAGAATTATTCACCTCAGAGAAGAGCAAACAGAGGAATAACTTAAAAGAGCCCGAGGAGGGTTCTCACACAGAAAAGAGTAAACAGTTAATCTCCCTCTGGGCTGAAAACAGGAAATGTGTGATAAAAACCACTTACTTTCCTGTAAGGACGAAATGTCACCAATGAAAGGGCCTTTCAGTGATAGCCTGAATGTTCTTGTTCCCTGGTGGGGGCTTTTCAGTCTGCATTTCCCCTCTCCCCATTGCTAGCTGGCTGCAGGAGGGGTGTCTGTCTGCCTCGGGGGTGTTATGGAATTTCTTTCTGGCCACCTCTTGGAAAGGTGGCGGACCTTTCAGTACTGTAGGGTGCAGTCTTAACTGTAAGTAGAGCCTTTCCAAGTCACCCCTAGGGCCTTTAACAATGCCACAGCTTTATGGAAAACGTGATTTGTATGGCCACTGTATCTGCATGGCGTTGAAAGAAATTCTAGACTTAGTGTTTAATAAACACTATAGGAAACTCTCCCTCATCCACCTGGTCTTAGATTCCTGGGCGTCCCGGTGGTCCACTCTGGGCCCTCATTTCTTCTCAGATGCCTTTATACCATCTTTCTGGGCCGCCATGTGTGCGAAGTCGCTTCAGTCGTGTCCGACTCTTCACAACCCTATGGACTGTAGCCCACTAGGCTTCTCTGTCCAAGGGATTTTCCAGGCAAGAATACTGGAGCAGGTTGCCATGCCCTCCTCCAGAAGATTTTCCGGACCCAGGGATCGAACCCTTGTCTCTTGTGTCTCTGGCATTGGCAGGTGGGTTCTTTACTACTAGTGCCACCTGGGAAGGCCTTTCTATTGATGATTGACTCCATGTCACCATCACAGTTTGCTAGTAAGCTCTGGACCACATTTCTAACTGCCTGCTGGATGGTTTCACAAGGACTTCAAACTTAACAGGTCTAGAAGTGAGCTGCGGCTGAACCTTCCCCCAGACCTTGATGAATGACGTCACCACTGACTCAGTGACCAAAACCAAAGCCCAGGTTCCTTCCTCTTCCTTATCTTCCATCACCTGCTGTTCCATCTTTGCCCCACGTATCTCCTCCATCTGCCCCCTCTTTTCCACTGTGAGCACCATCACTTGCTTCAGGCCTCAGACACTTACCTCGATTTTGGACCGTCTATGCTTTTGCTCTTTTCCAATTCATCCTCCAGCTGGTAGTCTAAATTGTCTTTCTAAAATATACATCTGCTAAGAATCTTTAGATGACTTCTCCTTATTTACAGGACCTCAGATCTGACCTAGACACACACTGCTTAATTTTTATTTACTTATTTATTTGATTTTGGCTGCACTAGGTCTTCGTTACTGCATGCCGGCTTTCCTTAGTTGCAGAGAGTGGAGACTACCCTTTTTTGTGTTGCTTGGGCTTCTCAATGCGGCGGCTTCTCTTGTTGCGGAGCACAGGCTTGAGGCACGTGGGCTTCAGTAGTTGTGGCTCGCAGGCTCAGTAGTTATGGCACATGGGCTTAGTTGCTCCTTGTCATGTGGGGTCTTCCTGGACCAGGGATCGAACCCATGTCCCCTGCATTGGCAGGCGGATTCTTATCCACTGTGCCACCAGGGAAGTCCTACATTTCTCACTTTATTTTCTGCCTCTGCTTAGCTGGAACTCAACCTTTTGGCTACACTGAACTCCTGCTGTTTTCTCTCGGCATGCACTCTCTCTCACCTCCCACCCCTGAGTATGTCAGTTTCTGTATTTGATAGCTCACCCCACTGCCCTGGGTCAGGCATTCTTCCCCTGCATTCCTACCACTCCCATTATATAGCTCCAAGCACCACCTGTTTACAAGACTCTGCTATCAGACTCTGAGCTCCTGGAAAGCAGAAACCATGTCTTCCATGGCTGTTTCTCCCAGCCTCACATAGAGGTGGCTACTAAATTTGTTGAAAGGCAGTATGTAAGTAGCATATTCAGTAGAGCTTTAAGATCTATCTTGGAAGGTCTAAACTTTTAAAATTATAATTTGAATTGAAAATTTCTCCTCCAAGTCTATCTTCTAATTGGATAAAAGAGTCTTGAGTGTCTGTTTTGGCCATCTAGTCCTTAATTTCACTGTGGCAGCATTTAGGGGAATTTTGGGGGGACTTCATATTTTATTTTTTCTCTTTCTATCTCTCTCTATAATTCTCATCCACTTGATAGCACTGTTGAGAAGATTTAATGAGATGGGGCATATATGGGACACATCTATATATGTGCTGTGTGCCCAACACATGTTAGCTGTGTGACCCCCAAGGCAAAGTTGTGGCTGGTATGTTCATACTGTGAACGTAACTCCCAGTTAGATGATGGAACCGTGGTGTCAACCAGTCAGTTCACTCTCCTCCCTATGAAGTAACTATTTGGGAAATCTGGTCGCTGGGGAGAGCAAGATAAGGACAGACAGCTGTGTGATTATAAAGGCTCTAGAAGTCTAGGGAATTCCCTCACAGTCCAGAGGTTAGGACTCCATGCTTTCACTGCCAAGGGTGCAGGTTCAGTCCCTGGTCAGGTGGCTGATTCATGTTGATATGTGGCAAAAACCATCACAATATTGTAAAGTAATTATCCTCCAATTAAATTAATTAATTAAAAATAAGATTAAAAAAATAAAAGGATAATCATGCACATACACACAAAAATCCCTGGTCAGACAACTAAGATCCCACAAGCTGCATGGAGCAGCCAAAATAATAATTAATAATAAACTTTTCCCAAAGGATCTAGAAGTCGGATATGCTGATCTCCTCACCAACAGGAACCTGTCTTCCAACATAATTGGAACGACCACAGCATCCACCCTGTTAGTGCTGGGACATCACTTTTTAAAAGAATTATAATAAAATATATACAACATAAAATGTACTATTTTAATCATTTTTCAGGGCACAAGTTGTTGGTATTAAGTACATTCACAGTGCTGTAAACCATTACCATTATCTATTTCAAAAATGTTTTCATCACCTCAAAAAGAAACTCTGTTGACCATTAAGCAATAACTCCCCATTCCCTACCCACACCCTCAGCCCTTTGGCAACCTCTAGTGTATTTCTGTTTCTATGGATATACCTGTTCTAGAGATTTCACGCAAGTGGAATCATGCAATGTTTGTCCTTCTGTGTCTGACATATTTCTCTTAGCCTCATGTGTTCAGGATTCGCCCGTGTCAGAGCGTGTGTCTGAATTTGCTCATCACTTCTTCCATGAAAACTTTCCTCTTGATGTCCCATGAGGACCACTTTCTTCATGTTTCTGTTTGCTCTGACCACACCCGTTTTCTTCTTTTCAACATGTTTTCAGAGCCTACCCTTCCGGAAGTAGACTTTTTCACTGTGCATGGAGGGCCTCTACCACGCTTGCGACTGAGGAAAGCCACGGAGAAAAATGGACCCATCAGGTGAGTAGAGGGCTCTTTCCCATGGCTGCCCAGCGGTCCCATGGTGTGTTTTGGAAACACTGATTTGAGTGAGGAAGAGATTTCTCTTTAGGTGGCTACGCTGTGGTAGCTAAGGCAATGGGCCTCTTTTTTTATTTCCTTGGGCACAGACTGGGCTTCCCCGATAGCTCAGTTGGTAAAGAATCTGCCTGCCATGCAGGAGACCCTGGTTCGATCCCTGGGTCAGGAAGATCTGCTGGAGAAGGGATAGGCTACCCACTCCAGTATTCTTGGGCTTCCCTTGTGGATCAGCTGGTAAAGAATCTGCCTGCAATGCGGGAGACCTGGGTTCGATCCCTGGGTTGGGAAGATCCCCTGGAGAAGGGAAAGGCTACTCACTCCAGTACTCTGGCCTGGAGAATTCCATGGACTGTATAGTCCATGGGATCGGAAAGAGTCGGACACGACTAAGCAACTTTTACTCACTGGGCACAGACGGAGCCTTTCCGGCACCCTCTTTAGTGAATAGAGAGACTTTTAAGGGACCAGAGATGAGCATTTGGACAGCTGAGCTCGAGAAACTGAATCTGCTCCTTTGATCACTGAATAAGCTTCGGCTGGGTGCCTGTGACATGTCAGGCAGTATCCTTTGCAGTCATATGCTTCCAGGTATATCCATTAGTGATGGTGGATCAGGAGCATCATTCCACTTACCAAAGATAGAATGTATTTTCCTTTATTTAAGGGCGATCTTGGGGTGTGTGTAGTGATTTCTGGGAGAGTCATTTGGATAATTCTTTTAATTCATTCAAGTCCTGAGATGTGGGCAAGGCATTGTGTTGTTAATAATTGCTTCTGGGACTCCAGATGGTATTAGGGTGGAATTAATTTACCTCAGGTGGTGGACTACATTGTGTTCAATTAAGCTTTTTGTTTATACAGGTCATGGCAGGATTAGGAAAGCAGAAATATTCCCTTTTTAGAGAGGAGGATTGATGTTCACCTGTGGACATGAGCGACTTACTGACAGGAGTCTAGGAGTCTAGAAGAATGGCATAGATGATCTTATCTGGAAAACAGAAATAGAGACACAGACATAGAGAAAAAAATGCATGGACACCAAGGAGGGAAAGAGGAGGGTGGGATGAATTGGGAGATTGCAGCTGATGCATATACACTACTATGTAGAAAATAGATAGCTTATGAGAACCTGCTGTATCGCACAGGTATACTCAGTGCTCTGTGATGAGCTAAATGGGAAGGAAATCCACAAAAGAGGGAATGTGTTTATACGTATACCTGATTCTCTTTGCTGTACCACAGAAACTATTCCAGCACTGTAATTATACTCCAATGAAAATTAACTTTAAAAAAGAGGAGATGGCAATAACCTGCTTCCTTGACCTAACCCATACTACCTATGTCTCTCCTGACCCTTCAGTCTAATGACCCTACAGTACAATCAGGGTAAAATTCATGAGATATCCCAAAACTGTCAAAAGAAAGTCTAGCAAAATTATCTGTGTGTCTATTTATAATAAAACTTGGGCTCTTCGTGTCTGTTCGTTTGAGCTCAGTACATGCTCAAAAGTCTTTCCAGGCATGTATATGGCCTAAGTTGTTCTGTGTCTTAATTCCTGACAAGTTACTGGAAGGCATTGTAATTCTGTTGCTGGAAGGAGAATGGAAGTCGTGACCTCAGTGCCTGAGAGAATGTGCAATACGTACATGATATTTAGGCCGGGTAATTGTGTAAGGCAGAAAGAAAAGCCAAATGACAGTCTACCCTTTTGGCTCTGAGCCGGCCAGTGCCTCCAAAACAGGAAGTGGAGATCTGTGAGTCATCGGGGAGGGTGGTGGTGAGAAAGAGGGGAAAAGTCCTTCTGGAACAGTCATGCTCTCAACAGCCATGACTGCTTCCCCCGTGTCACTGGCACTGATTACCAGCAGGATGTTGAGGTGGTTTCCTTGCCCTGACTACCTGGCCTGAGCTGGGGGAAGCAGCACTGCCAGTGTGTGGCAGCCCAGAGGCTGCCGTGTGCATTATCCAGGATGGGGCAGCGGCTTGGGCACTTGCTGGAGCAGGGGCTCCGGCCCCACGCCTCGCCTCCCTGACCGGGTGATCTTAGGGGATGATGCAGCCTGTAGCCGGGCTCTCCTCACGCTCATGTCACCCACACTTGCCAGATTCCAGGAATCGCCTAGGGTGCTTTATCAGCAACATGAATTCTTAGACTCTACTGGAGATTTTGATTGAGTAGGTCTGGGATGGGGGCTGGAAATTTGTACAATTATCAAGTGACTCGGGTGATTATGATCATACTAACTGGGGAGACTGCTTTATGCCTCTTGAATGGTACCTCTACTGGGAAATGTTCAGAGCCAGATGAGTTCAAGTGAGCCTTGAACTTGCACTTGAACATCACTACCTTCATGGTAAGAGGAGAGGTACTTGAAGAGGTGCTTACAGACAGCATGGAGCCTGCTGCCCATTTACTTTTTTACCTGTGTCTGTGATTCATAGGGGTGTCTTCATCTTCAAGTTGCCAGGAAAGTTTGTTGTTATAGGTGTTCCTTTGTAGGCAGTGAGGCTTAGTAAATGTTTACTGGTGGTGGCAGTGACAAAAGCATTGCCCTGCAGGCTTTACTTTGTCATTTTTGTACACAGCTCATTGCTGAAGGTGAATCCAGAAACTTTGTGGAAATCAGGGGCCTGAGGACACCTAGGAATTTGGGGAGCCTGATGGGTGGATACTTTCTAAATCCAACACCTGCTATTAACCTAGTAACTCATGGGCTCTTAGGAAGCAGGAGATGGGGCATTCGGAATGTGGAGCAGGAAGCGTATACTTATTGGTAAAATAGAATTACATGTGCTAATGAGTTTGGGAAATTATCCTAATCATATTTGGTGCTCATGCATGTTTTTCTTCTTTACTGAAATTTCAACTCAAGAAACATCAGTGGGGAGTCAGTCATAGCCAAAGAACTGTGCAAAGATTTGCAAGGATGCAAGAGTAAACCATTCAAATCCTTAGTATCAAGCCTGATAGAGAAAGCAGACATCCCAAAACTTACTACGAGATGAGCCCGAACAGATGGAAATAGAAAGGAAGATGTGATTTATTCTCAGAGTGTTTTTGTTCTTACACTTTCTTTCACTGACAGATTTTCTATTTGGTGGGATAAATAATCCTGAAACATGATAAAATGAAGCCAGATTGCTAGTGTGTTTCTTTGTCCACATGTGAGGAACATACAAGATTTTCCCTTTCCAGCTGTTGAAGGATATTGTCAGAGTAGATGAGTTCACGGTGACTTTGCACTCCGTGCTTCTCATTCATTTCATAGGAACTTCCGTATCAGTCCATGAACTGGAGGGAATGTTCATCACATGAGTTCTGTTTTAGGCTCCTCATGTGATTACGTGGAGCCTCTTGGCAGACTTAGTGCACTAACTCTTGTAGGCAATAGGCCTCCATGTGACTGCTAAACCCTTTCCCCAGCTGGACTTTGTTTGCCCACGAGAAAAATCACTGATTAGGTCAACTTTATGACACGTATGCTCCAGGCAGTTTACCAGGTAGCCACCTGCAGCCAGAACTTAGAGAGATCACTCCCTCAGTGTCATGAAGCCTGAACACTGTTGGTTCCAACTGGAGTTCCATGACTGTTGGAGCTGTCAGTTTGTGAAGCCCACATGGGCAAGGACTTTTATCCAGTGTTGTATTTCCAGCATCTAGCAAAGCGTTGATCTCATAGCCGGTGTTCAGTCAGTGTGAATAAATGAATGAATGACCACCCCCCCACCCAAGCAAGGGTCTGATAGACATTTTCTTTTCTCTTACAGTTCATATCAAGTGTTAGTGCTTCCCTTGGCCCTCCAAAGCACATTTGCTTGTGATTCTGAAGAGGCTGCTTCATTCTTTAGCAAATCTTCTGAGGTCAGTGGATACGTGACTGCAGAAGTGCTGGCCAAGGATATTCCCGATGATGCCATGGAGATATCTATCGGAGACAGGCTGTACTATGGGAAATATTATAATGCACCTTTGAAAACAGGGCATGATTACTGCATTATATTACGAATCACAAGTGAATGGAATGAGGTATATTTCTTTAAAAACTCTTGTGAATTTGATATTTTCCTTTTCATGTGAAATTTAAATATTTGAGCATTTGTTTTCCCCATATCTGAGATGAACACTGCATATAAGAACCATAAAAATGTGTTGAACCCTTTCACTTTGTAAAAGAGGAGCAGGTGAAACCTTTCTGGAGGTGGATATTCTGAATTTGTTGGGGGAACCTGTTTGGATCTGTGTTTGGACTGAATTTGTTTTGTTTTTTCCTAAGCTTTACGAATGCCCTCATCCCATTGCATTGCAGAAGCCTAAGCTGGAGTGGAACATCTAGATCTTTCTGCCACTTCCCTGTACTCCTGCCAGGTTGCTGCCTTCCCTCATTCTCTGGGAAGCAAGAGGGAGGGGTGAATTATGCTTAGCACTATTTTCTGGCTCTATTTTCTGCTTCCGTTATTTCCTTGGCTATTGCATAAGCCCCACTCTCATCTCTAAATCCTTAAAGAGTCTGTGTGTTTCTAGCAGTGGTTCTTTCTTGAGACATGGAAACTCACAAGAAACATGGAAACATGAGACATGTATACTCTATACAGAATGAATAATTATAATGAGCTGGACAAGCAGAATAGCCAGAGCTGGATCGGCCAGGGGTGGAAGAGCTTCTGGAAGGAGCATTGTCGTGGTTGCCCTAGAAGAATTCAAAGTTTGATATCAATTCATATTGGTTGACAATGAAAACTAGAAAAATTCTATTAATAGAAATATCTCTTGACTGATGAATTTGAGGCATCTTGCATGTAAGGTTCATCACATAGTTAAAACTGAAATATGCTATTAAATTTTGTATAGGACACAAGTCAAATGTGCCATTATCATGCTTGATATAAAACTATGTCCAAGTAGCAAAAAGGTCTGGTGCTGTTTTGTGACAATTATGTAGGGATTAAGAATTAAAAGACTAAAGTCCAGAATATATTGCCCTTAACTTGTTGCAGAGGTATTTATGACTGAGACAAGGCCTCCTTGCTAGAATATCACCTGGAGATCCTGACTTGGTATCTCTAGCCATAGACAACACTGACAGTAGAGTATGTGTGCAATTTAGAGATTGCTCAGAGCTGCTGTCTCAGGCTGAGACTTTGATCTGGGAGGTTGTGTGAGTCAGCTTTGGCTGCCATTTCAAACATGCCAGTACTGCCCTTACTAGAGCTTTGTAAATTGGGAAGTATGAGTTTTCCAGTCCCCTCTTTTTGTTTTTCCTTTCATGTATTTGCATAACATTACCATGTTCCCAGTTGCCAATACAGAAATCTAGGAATATTTCTTGTCTTTCTTTTTCTTATCTTCTTGTGTAGTCCTTTATCAAATTATGTCAATTATGTCACCTTAATGCCGTTTAAAACCATCTTTTTCTCTCTTTCATTAGCACTGCTTAGCCTTTGACATCTCCTGTCTGAACAGCAATTTTCTAACTCATCCTCTTGCCTCTTCTACCTATACCCTTGCTCCATCCTACTGCCATAGTGAGTTTTATAAAATGTACATCTGATCAAGGCACTATATTTTAATGAGCTCCCTTCTTTACCTGGCCCTGTCAATTTCTCTCCTTTAATACACTCAGTTCCCTAGTAACAGGCTTGCTGTTTGAGGTCCTTTTTCTCCCCCAGTATCTTGTAATATACCCTTCACTGGTTACTCTCGCATATTATCTTTTATTAAACACACTTGACGCAAGGCTTCCCAGGTGGCACTGTGTTAAAGAATCTGTCTGCCAGTGCAGAAGACACAAGAGGGTTCAATCCCTGGATCGGGAAGATCCCCTGGAAGAGGAAATGGCAACCCATTCCAGTATTTCTTGCCTGGAGAATTCCATGGACAGAGGAGCCTGGTGGGCTACAGTCTACAGGGCCACAAGGAGTCAGACATGACTGAATAACTGAGCTCAGCACCGTCATCTAGAGAAGTGAAATATTTGTATGTCCCAAGCCCTCTCATAGCCTTGCCCATAACATGCATCACTATGTCTTGCTGAATCTGATGTGACCTTGGAATCCTCTTCAATGTCATTCTCCAGGCATTCAGTGCCAGTTGCTGAGAGCTAGCAAGGGGAATGAATTCACCGCCGTCCCTGCTCTTTCCCTGGAGTGTGTGCTTCCTGAGATCCATTGGAAAGCTTTAGGGTAATCATTCCTAGGGTCACTTCTGTCTCTGTTGCCATGCCAGACCCTTTGAATGCTTGGTGATCATAAGGCTAAATCATAAGATGTTACAGCTGAATGTGAATTTTTTTTTGGCCACACTACACAGCATGCAGGATCTTAGTTCCCTGACCAGGGATTGAACCAGCAACCCCTGCAGCGGAAGCACAGAGTCTTAACCATTGATCGTTCTTGCTGTTCAGTTGCTAAGTCATGTCTGACTCTTTGTGACTCCATAGACTGCAGCATGCCAGGCTCCTCTGTCCTGCACTATCTCCCAGAGTTTGCTCAAATTCATGTTCATTGAGCTGGTGATGCTTTCTTAACCACTGAACCACCAGGTAAGTCCCCAGGATGAGGCATTAAACATCATGTTGTCCAAAATAAGAGATAAAACGCTGCAACTTGGAGGACAAAGGTGTGTTATTTAAACTGACATCACATGCCGTCCAGTTATATATGTTGCTGTACTTTCTTTACAGGTGAGAAGAAGTGCCTGTGCAGTCTGGGCTCATGTAAAAGGTAAAACCATTTTCTGTCCTCACTTCTCCTCTGTTCACTTGGCAGCATCAAGTGTCTGTTAATGAGATTTCTTTTTAAACTGTCACAGGTGATGGAGACACATCTTAGACTAGCCATAGCTGAAAAGGGTGGGGGTGGTGGGAGCACGTGGACTCAGAACCCGAGTGGCATCACCAGGAACTGGGACTGGGCACTTAACACCATGAGTAGGACTCTCCCTTTCTATCTGTCCCCTCTGTTTCTAAGTGTGAGCTGGCTTGATTTTCTTCTACTGTGAACTACGTGGTGGGGCAGGACGGGCACCAGCTGCTCCACGTTAGCCTCGTCAGTGGGGACAGACAGTTTTTTAGTTTCAGGAGTCTTGTCTCCTAGGCTGGTGACTATCCATTGGATGAATCACTGTTAAGAGGAGATGGAGTAGTATGATCAGCCTACCTGGGGTTTGGGGCTTACTGGTATGGCTGGTTGGGGGCAGATCAGTGTGTTGGGCAGTCCCACAAGGGTTGCATTGAGAGGGGGATATGATCTCCATCAGGAAAAGAGGAAACCATGTTGGCAGACCAAAGCAAAGAGCTACAAACAGTCCACTACTTTCAACCATTTGGCTACTTCTCATGCACGCACATGCGCGCGCGCACACAAACACACACACAATTTAGAAAAACATCTTCCATTAAGAAAGTGGAATTATCCTCTGTGTAACCGAAAATGGAACCCAAGAGGAAGACAGTCAAAGGGTGGATCTGTACTAAATGCAGGTCCAAGACCAGGTGATGATCCATTCCTCTTGACCTATTTAATCTAGATGTGCTTCTCATGATCTGCTTAGCAATCTGTGATTAAATGGCAAATTTAACCATTCTCAAATCACAATATATAATATGAAAGGAAAATGTGGATAATCACAATAAATACCTTCACTTAGAAAGGAAGAAAAGGGCTTCCCTGGTGGTCTAGTGGTTAGGAGTCTGCCTTGCAATACAGGGGACACTGGTTTGATACCAGGTCCTGGAGGATCCCACATGCCGTGGGGCAACTAAGCCTGTGAGCCGCAACTACTGAAGCCTGTGCTCACTGGAGCCCATGCTCTGCAACAAAAGAGACCACTGCAACGAGAAGCCTGTGCACTGCAACTGGAGAGTAGCCCCCACTTGCTGCAACTAGAGAAAGCCCTCGTGACGCAACGAAGACCCAGCCCAGCCAAAAAGTAACTAACTAAATAAATAAAATCATTAAAAAGTGGGAAGAAAAGATAAAGAACGTTGCTGTGCAAGACTTCCCTGGTGGTCCAGTGGTCAAGAATCCGCCTTCTGCTGCAGGGGACGCAGGTTCGATCTCTGGTTGGGAAACTAGGATCCCACATGCTGCAGGGCGACTATACCCGTGCTCTGCAACTACTGAGCCTGCCACACTCTAGAGATCATGCATTGTAACTAGAGAAGCCAAAATGCAACAACTGAAGAAGCCTGCACACTGCAACTAAGACCCAGCACAGCCCCACTGCCTTCTCCCGCAAAAGAACCATGCAGTTGCTAGGGGACCAATACCAATGACTCCATCCTGCTGGACAGGAAAAACAAGCCTCTCCTGGGCTGGCAGCAGAATGGGTCACCTGCTCAGTCAGTTTGGCTGCCTTGGGCTCTGCCTGATTGATGGGGGAGCACCTTGTCCCTTTGCTCCAGAGCTCTCCCTGGAGATGCAGCAGGGAGGAGCCCGCTGAGGACCCTACAGCTTAAACCTTTTGCTTCTGGGGGGCAGTGATCCGGGTGGAGGAGTTGCCTTCGGGATTGAGCTATCACAGGTCTTGTTCGCCAGGCTGGGATTTCCGTGGCAGGACATTTCTGTAAACCAGAGGGCAGCCAGCCACTGGATTTGACTCATAGGAATTCCATTAATTTGTAGCTAATGCCAGAAATCTTGTCAAGTTTATGAACTTTTTGAGTCTGGACCTTTTCCTTGTGGTTCATGCATCCTAGCAACTGCCTGAGGAATTCTGCTTGTAGCCTGGAGTATCAGTTAACTCCTTACATCCTGTCCCTCACCTCAGAACAGCATAAAACAGTAGGCTGGGTTGGTTAGGAAAAGCCCACACATCACCCTGCTTCCAGGAGGATTCCACTAGATGGTGCCTTACAATTGGGGGATGTGTTACCCTGTCAGTGGGGGGTACCTAGCAGGAAATGATTGGGAAGGACCTGGATAACTAAGCTTCCTTCATTTCTCTGAAAGTGAAAGTTGCTCAGTCGTGTTCAACTCTTTGCAACCCCATGGACTAATAGTCCATGGAATTCTCTAGGCCAGAATACTGGAGTGGGTAGCCTTTCCCTTCTCCAGGGGATCTTCCCAACCCAGGGATCAAACCCAGGTCTCCTGCATTGCAGGTGGATTCTTCACCGACTGAGCTATCAGGAAAGCCCCCCTCCTTCATTTGTCTGCTTATCCCCTGAACTTATTTCCCATCTTTTTATCTCTCATCACACCAACTTCAACAAGAGTGGGGCACATGGCGTCTCATCTGGGCATTGAGCGTTACCTGACCGTCAGCTGTCTTGGATTGCATGTTGCCACGTCGTGAGGGCCTCTCTCTCTTTCTTCAGTTTTCTTGTGAAAATAATTTATGTATAATGTGTGACTTTAAGGTGTACAGTGTGATTTGATTCATGCATTTACTGCAAAATGATTACTGCCATGAGGTTAGTTAATATCACCATCACCTCGCATAATCACCTTATAATATGTAATTTATATATATACATGTATATATATATATATAAATCTGTGTATATATGAATGTTTAAGATCTACTCTCCTAGCAGCTTCCAAGTATACAATACAGTACTGTTAACTATAGTCACCATGCTATACACTAGATCCTGTCTTACATCTGGAAGTTTATACCCTTTGACCAATATCTCATTTCCCCTAGCCCCTAGCCCCCAGCCCCTGACAACCACCATGTTACTCTGTTTCTGTGACTTCAGCTTTCTAAGATTCCATGTGTCATTGAGATCATACCATGTTTGTCTTTGTCTGATTTAACTTCAATTAGCATCACAAGTGAGGGCTGTGCACCGGTACATTTCTGTTTTCCGGTTAGCTAAGCCCACCTTTTTGGAATTGAATGATGGCCACAAGAAACAATCACACATTCCAACATTTGGAAATTTTTATACCAATCCATTCCCAAAAGCTTAAAGGACAGAAAGGAGTTCCTACAAGGAAAAGAGGTGCTTCTATCAGAAAAATGGAGGCATACAAGCATCGTGGATAGGCCTTTCAGAAACAATAGCTTACAGAATCTACTGCTTTCCACAGCTGTTTGGTGTGAATAACAAACTCAAACTAGATAGAAGAAATGGCCAGAGAGCTGGCCATGGTCATTCTACCGAGATTAACAGGAAAGATTTTGCTTTGGAAATATCTCAGTGGTTTTTGGTAGCACCCTTTCCCCCTCATATTGAAAGAGAGTTTGAACCTTTAAATACAAGTTACTAGAAAGCTCTGAGATAATAGAAAACTCTCTGTGGTGTTGAAATTCTGAAGGGAATGCTAGCACAGATACGTCTATGTGCAGGGTTTACTTGGGTAATACACTCACCTGGCAGTCTCCTTTTGCAGAACTTTTGGAGACTGCCTTTTCAGAAAGTAATCTGGAGAGAACTAGGATCCAAATTAGTCCTGAGATTATTTTGGTTCACTTGTGCCAAGCAACAGCCCCATTCTTGCTTTTGCCCGCTGATGAATTATGCTATTTTACCTTTCGTACATTCCCCTAAGAGGGCTTTGTGATGACCACTAGGGAGCCAGCAGTGGGTTTGATGGGAAATGCAAAGGCCTGAGCTCCCTTGCCCAAGTCCTGCTCGTAATCAGTCAAGTGTCTTGTAAATTATATTTAACTTGGCTGGTTCTACATTGCCTTCCTCCAAGATCTCTACAATCCTTTCCAGCCACAAAGTACTTGAGCCTGTGTTTTCTTGAGTCATAGCACAGGATCATCTGATACGTGAGATGATGAGAAAGTGTACATTCTCATCAGGGAACATTCTTCAGTCACAGGCATGAAACCTCTGAGTCATTTACGACTCCTCCTCTTTTTTAGCCCACATTTTGCGCTTGGGCAGGCCTCTCTGTCATTTCTGTGTTCACTCCCTGAGCAGAGGCCTTTGGACGACTGGCCAAGCCTATTTCTTATCTCCCATCAGAGTGTTCAGGGGTTCCCTCTTCCCGACAGCCTACACTACCACCCGACATGTTACTAAGGTGCAGTACTGATTTCATGATTTCCCCTGGTGGTCCCTCCAGAGTTCACCACTACTTCTTTCTTTAAAAATTATTTTGGGGGAATTTATTTATGTATCTTTTGGCTGCGCTGCGTCTTTGTTGCTGCACACAGCCTTTCTATAGCTGCAGTGAGGAGGGGCTACTCTTTATTACAGTGCACAGGCTTCCCATTGCGGTGATTTGTCTTGTGGAGTGCCAGCTCAGTAGCTGTGGGGCACAAGTTTAGCTGCTCTGCGGCATGGGAGATCTTCCTGGACCAGGGATCGAACCCGAGCCTCCTGCATTGGCAGGCAGATTCTTAACCTCTGGCCCACCAGGGAAGTCCTGCCTGTACTTCTTAGTCTGGTTTCCAAGGCCTCAGTTGGACACCAGTGTACCCTTCTGATTGCATCTTCATTCTTCTCCGTTTAAACCAATGTGCCTGCACTTCTGTGCCTATGTCCCTTCTTTTCTCTCCTTAATGTCTTTGCTCATAGGATTCTGTGCTTACTTCCACCTGGATCACACTATAACCTTCCTGCAATTTCTGTTTGTTACAATCCCTCCTGTTCTTCGAGATTAAAATCAAATGCCATTTTCTCCTTGACACTTTAAAAATTTCCTCAACAGGACAGGATCTCTCTCCCTCCTTCTCTTTAGCCATTTTACAATACTTTCAAGCCACTGTGCGCTTGTCTTTTCTTACTAGATTTCATACCCTTGAGGGACAGCATTTGAAGAGCTAGAGCAGTGCCTGGTAAGCGGTAGGTACTTAACCAAAATTTATTGGATTGGGTTGAATGATTACTGGGGAACTGGTAGTGCAGTCTGATGAAAAATGAAGCATAGCAGGTGCACTACTATCAAATTAAATAAGCCAGAGAAGATTGACATCCAGATACAAGCCTAGTGGGTATGTGTATGTATGAATATTCTATGCTTGTGTATATATGCATACATACACACACTCATTTTGAACCTTCATAATTGTAGTAGGTAGTATTCTATTAAAAATACAGCCTCACAAATTCCTGGTCCCTGGGGTACACTCACCTGCTCTTACTTATTCGCCGACTAGTCTAGTTGTCACTGTGAAAGGATTTAAAGTTGTAACTGAAGTCCCAAATAGGGAGATTATCCAGGTGGACCTGATCTTATCATGTGAGCCCTTTAAATCTGCGTCTAGAAGTCAGAGACAGGGGAATTTGGAGGTTCCAAGGGAGAGATGCATTTGATATAATGATTTCTCCTACTGGCTTTGAAGATGGGGAGGACCACATGGCAAGGATGCTGGCAGCCTATAGGAGCTGAGCTGCCCTTGGCTGACAGCCAGTAATAGTATGGGGACCTCAGTCCTACAACTGCAAGGAAATGAATTTAGCCCACAAGCTGCATGAGCTTGGAAGCAGATTCTTCTCCAGAGACTTCAGAGGGAAATGCAGACCTCCTGACATCCTTATTTCAGCCCTGTAAGACCCTGAGCTGAGAACCCAGTCAGTGTGCCTGAACTTCTGACCCACAGAACTGTGAGCTGATAAATGGGTGCTATTGCTAAGTATGGTAATTTGTTAAGCTGCAAGAGAGGACGAATTCAATAATTTACTGTTTCATCAGGTTTTATTTATCTCTAAATTAGTTTTCTACTTTGATCTCCTTTGCCATCTTGTACTCCTCAGGGGCAACTTCCCAGGTGGCACTAGTGGTAAAGAACCCGCCTGTCAATGCAGGAGACAGGACACGCGGGTTCAACCTCTGGATCAGGAAGATCCCCTGGAGAAGGGCATGGCAGTCCACTCCAATATTCTTGCCTGGAGAATCCCACAGACTGAGGAGTCTGGTGGGCTACAATCCATAGGGTCGCACAGAGTTGGACACGACTGAAGTGACTTAGCATACATGCATGCACTCCTCAGGGGGTTCAAGCAGGGAACCCTAGAATAGCAAAGAGAAATTTAACACACTAAGTAGAAGTCACGGCGCCATTCTTTGTACCTTTTGGAGAACAGAATTGTTGCTTTCAGAAAATGACCCTGCTGATGTAAATTCATGGAAAAAGTCCATAACCGTAGGAAGTCCTCAAGCTGTCCACAAAATCTAAGAGTAGGAATGGGGCCTTTTAAACTGATTTTTCAGCACCTGTGATATTTCCATTAGTGAAGAGGTTAAAGATAAGGCCACTCCTCTTGAGCCCTATACCTCTTCCGGGAGCCACCCTACAGAGACTGGTTTAAGCCTAATGGATTAACTGATTAAGGAACAAGTCACTGAGAATCTAGGATATACACATGATTCACTCACTTGGGTTTCTAAAAGAATATTCTACAAGTGATTGAGAAGAAAAATGGCATGAGGTCATGGAAGGGAGGGTTAACCACATGGCAAAGCTTTGAAAAATGTAATACCCATTGGCCAGTTGTAAATTTTCTCAGTAAGAAATTAATGTGGGAAGTCCCTAAAGAAGCATGTAGCTATACCATGATTGGATTGACTCAAGTTCACAGTGCACATGTACAATGTAGGAAAAAGACATATAACCAGGAGCTGTTCTACCAGCAAGAATCATGCCAATATTAGCAATAGCTAACATTTGCAATTGCTTCTGGTGTGCCGGGTACAGTTCGAACCTGTCTGAACTCATTTATTTCTCACAATAATCTCATAAGGTGGGTACTGTGGTTATGATTCCCATATTATTGGAGCATCCCTCAGTGGGGAAACTGAGGCCCAGAGTGGCTGAATAACTTGCCCAAAGCCACACAGTTGGGAAGCGGTAGTGTTCCAATACAGACTTGGTCAATCTGACTCCAGTATTCAAGCTTTGACATTCTTTTATATATTTGGGTCTGCTTCTGGACTTTCTACTTAAAAAAATTATTTTTAAAAATTCACTTATTTTTGACTGCATTGTGTCTTTGTTGCGGTTCATGGGCTTGTCATTGCGGCGGCTTCTCTTATTGCAGAGCACAGGCTCAGAAGATGTGGCTCACAGGCTTAGCTGCCCTGAGGCATGTGGAATCTTCCCAGACCAAGGATCAAACCTGTGACCTCTGCATTGGCAGGCGGATTCCTAACCCCTGGGCCACCGCGAGAGACGCTGGGCTTCCTATTTTGTTCCGATGTATCCTTTCCTGTACTGATACTGCACTGTTTTAATATCTAGTCATTCAAGTCACTCCTGATTCTTTCTTTATTAATTTCTAATTTAATCAGAGAGCCTCCTCCCATTTTATAATATGGCTTCTTAAAAACATGAAGGCCTTTTTCTTCTGAATACCAAAAGTAGCCAAACAATATGCATCATGCTTTTCTAGAAAGTCTCTTGACAACACTTTCTGAGGGAATCATTTGCCTGGCTCTTTAGCAAGAGGTGTGTTCTACTCTGCTTTTGCTGTACCGGCTCCTCTGTAGAGTCTCCAGTAGAATCATGCTGTTCTCAGCCTGGTTGTAGAGATCTGAGCCATGCCAGTCTGTAGATTTCTGCAGTGACGGAAAGGTTTTAAAGCAAAGATGTCCGGTGTGGTCGCCACTCACCACATGTGACTCTTGGGCACTTGAAATGTGCACTTAAAAGAGTATGACTGAGAAACTGAATTTTTGTTTCAAATTTTTAAAATTGAAGTATAGTTGATTTTCAATGTTGTGCCAATCTGCTGTACAGCAGACTGACTCGGTTATATGCCTATTGCTGTTGCTGTTGCTAAGTCGCTTCAGTCATGTCCGACTCTGTGCGACCCCATAGATGGCAGCCCACCAGGCTCCCCCATCCCTGGGATTCTCCAGGCAAGAATACTGGGAGTGGGTTGCCATTTCCTTCTCCAATGCACAAAAGTGAAAAGTGAAAGTGAAGTCACTCACTCGTGTCCGACTCTTCACGATCCCATGGACTGCAGCCTACCAGGCTCCTCCATCCATGGGATTTTCCAGGCAAGAGTACTGGAGTGGGGTGCCATTTCCTTCTCCACTCTTTTTTATATTCTTTTCCATTCTGGTTTATCATAGGATATCTGGATGTCATAGGATATCATAGAATACAGTTCCCTGTGCTGTACAATAGGATCTTGTTGTTTATCCACTCTGAATGTATGGTTTGCATCTACCAACCCCAAACTCCCAGTCCATCCCTTTCCCTCCCCCTTGGCAACCATAGGTCTATTCTCTATGTCTCTGAAAAGGTTTCTGTTTTGTAGATAAGTTCATTTTGTGCCATATTTTAGATTCCACATGTAAGTGATATCCTGTGATATTTGTCTTTCTCTTTCTGACTTACTTCACTTAGTATGATAATCTCTAGTTGTATCTGTATTGTTGCAAATGGCATTATTTTGTTCTTTTTTATGGCTGAGTAGTATTCCATTGTATATATGTACCACATCTTTATCTGTTCATTTGTCCATTGACATTTAGGTTGTTTCCATGTTTTGGCTATTGTGAATAGTGCTGCTATGAACACAGAGGTGCATGTATTTTTTTGAATTATAGTTTTATGTGGGTATATTCCCAGGAGTGGGATTGCTGGATCATGTGGTAATTCTAATTTTAGTTTTCTGAGACGCCTCTATATCGTTCTCCACAGTGGCTATACCAACTTACATTCCCACCAACAGTATAGAAGGGTGCCTTTTCTCCATGCCCTCTCCAACATTTGTTATTTGTAGACTTTTTTTTTTTTTTACAGTATAATATATTGGTAGAATTTCCTCTTTATTTTTTAAATTAAATTTATTTATTTATTTTTCAATGAAACAAAGATGAATATTTTAATAATAAAAGGTACAGTTCACAAAGAAGATAGACATCATAAACCATTAGACACCTGCCAATAAATAAACAAAGATACATGAAGCAAAAATCAGAAGAAATATAAGAGAAAAGAAAAAATATATAATCATAGTGAGACATATTAACATTGATCTGAGAATATTTTATCAAGTGCAGAAAAAATAAGAATAGGAACATCTTGAATGATGTCATTAATAATTTAAATATAATATATTTCTATTTATATTAATCTTATATCCTGTGCTTAGCTGTGCTTAGTTGCTGTGCTTAGTTGCTCAGTCATGTCTGACTCTTTGCCACCCCATGGACTGTAGCCCACCAGACTCCTCTGTCCATGGGGAGTCTCCAGGCAAGAATACTGGAGTAGGTTGCCCTACCCTCCTCCAGGGGATCTTCCCAACCCAGGTCTCCCGCACTGCAGGCAGATTCTTTACCATCTGAGCCACCAGAGAAGCCCAAGAATATTGGAGTGGGTAGCCTATCCCTTCTCCAGGGAAAGTTCTCAACCCAGAAATTGAACTGGGGTTTAAGAGCTGAGCTACCAGGGAAGCCCCAATCTTATATCCCACAAAATTTTAAATATATTTTGTATCTCATATGCTGTTATGACATATGCTAAATGTCCATAGGACATTTAGAAAAAAACTGGCTATTTGTAGATTTTTAAATGATGGCCATTCTGACTGGTGTGAGGTGGTACCTCATTGTAGAAACTGAATTTCAAATCTAATTTAATTTAAATTAATTTAGATTTAGATAGCCACGTTGGGCTAGTGGCTACTGTGTTAGACAGCACAGAATTGATGTTGAAATGGTTAAGTGGCTTGAACTGTTCTCAAATATACCACATTCACTGCCGGGGAATTAAGTCATCTTATGTTTTGAGGGTCTCAAGCTCAAAGGCTATTTTCCCTCTTAAGCTTCTTTCCCCTTACAGTAGCAGATATTTGCTTTTGCTGTTTTAAGCTCTTCCAAGGCACTGCTGGGTTACCTAGGGGGTGGACTAAGCATATGCCTGGGGCATCAGTAAAAGGAGGGTACAGAAAAATGAAATACGGTTGGCCCTCCTTATCTGCAGGCTCCACATTCGTGGATTCAATGAACTGTGGATTGAAAATATTCAGAAAAAATAATTCCAGAAAGTTTCAAAAAGCAAAAATTGAGTGTTGCACACTGGCAACTGTTTACTTAGCATTTACTTTTTATTTACAGCTATTTACATAGAATTTATCTTGTATTACGTATTATAGTTAGTCACTCAGTCGTGTCCAGCTCTTTGTGATTCCATGGACTGTAGCCTGCCAAGCTCCTCTGTCCATGGAATTTTCCAGGCCAGAATACTGGAGTGGGTAGCCATTCCCTTCTTCAGGGGATCTTCCCGACCCAGGGATCAAACCCGGATCTCCTGCATGGCAGGCAGATTCTTTACCTTCTGAGCTACCAAGAAAGCCCATAATCTAGAGATGAATTAAAATGTACAGTAGGTTATAAGCAAATGCTGTACCATTTTATATAAGGGACTTGAGCATCTGAAGATTTTGGTATCTGAGGGGGGCCTCAGAAGATCCCCCATGGATACCAAGGGATGACTATAATTTGATATTCCAACAATGACAGCTGTAACAAATCATCTGGAAATTTTTGGAAATGGATGCACATCCTTAAGTTTATTCTATGGCTTGGTGGCATTATTTTTTTAATTCTATGTAAGCAGAGTCAGCCCCCCAAGATCTTAAAGTCTGGTGGCTCCATTGTACAGATTTTTGTTCTTCCAAAGAGGAATTTGAACTACCACAGACTGAGGCCCCAGCATCATCAGTCTGTGAAGAAAAGATCCGGTCTGTCGCCCCTAACTTTGGGAGAGAGCATGGCCCACTCTGCTGCAGATAAAGCTGAAGTCACATCTGCACTGGGAGAGCGTGGTCCTATGGTCAAAAGCAAAGACCCCAGGGTCAGGCAGCTTGGGTTTGAATCCTGGCTCTATCATTTAGTAGCTGGGTGACCTTGGGGGAGTTTCTTAACCACTCCATGTCTAGGTTCTTCTATAAAATGGGAATAATAATAGTGCCCAATGTAATAATACTTGGTTCTATTATTATGGTAACCAGTGGGTGGTTAGGAGAGGTTTTTCAATCAGTGTCTGGCACGTAATACATGGTAAGTAAGTCCTTGCAAGTTAAAATGAGGTCTTTAGTTTGGAATATGATCCTCTGATTTAGTCATTTGGCCCAAATATACAACTCAAATGTGGGTGTTTTCCCGTTAACAACCAGGGATCTCCCTGGAGTTGGCATGCCATGCGCCCCCAAATAGAACATATGAATGCCTTTCAAAGAGCTTTTACATCAATTTTCTTATTTAATACTCATGGCAACCTGCTGAACAGAGCAGGGAGGTATCACCCTTATTGATGTGTGGGGAAAGTGACAGTTGACTCTACTCAACAGAGATGATTTGTGTGCTGTATTTGACCACCGAGCTAAACTATCATTTTTGGAGCAAAATTCCAAATGATGTCAGAATGACGTCCTCCTCAAGGCAAAGGAAATCTGCCCGTAAAAACTGATCAAGTGTATTTGACTTCAGAGAGGGTGGACACACACAACCCAGGATGCAGTACGTGTTTGTGTGCCCCCAAAAGATCAGCCTTTATCCCTTGAAGTTACATTCACGTTAGAATATGGCCTAGTTTTTATACTCCCTTTTCAAAAGTGCTGTGGGACAGTGTTTCCCTGATGCCCTGTTCTCAGGGCCAGCTCAGGGGGCCCGGAGGCACTCTGGCCTTCTTGGGATGGTTTATTAAACAGGGTCAAGCTCTGGTTAGTACGGAGCGAGCACAGGTGGGCGTGCATCTGCTGGGAGGGCCGTGATTCCGGGCACTGTGGGTTCAGTGTGCGGTTTTCGTCTCACAGATTCGTCACTCACACTCTTGCTGCCGCAGATGGTGGGCGTTGGGCTGGGCTCCATGGCTATCGTGATTGTCCTTGCATTCCTCTCCTTCTCAGCAGTGTGGTATGTGCGACCGTCATTTTTGAGAAATGAGTGGAATGGAGGGAGGAGAGGGTTGGAACCACGAGGAACAGCTGGGATTGAGGAGGGTCAAAGCGGGTGTGGGGAGGTTGTCCTGTGCTCAACAGATACTGAGCAGGTGAAAGGCATGGGTAACTCTGCACATTGTGTGGGGGGCGGGGGCGGGCGGGAAATGCCCTCCAGTCCCAGGAAAAGAGCAAGGTCGGTGATGGCTCCTTGGCCGCCCACACTGGTGGCACATCTCCCGGGCTGCTTCCTTTGCACATGGGGATCGCCATGGGAAAAGCAGCGTGTGTTAGTGAACTCTCTTTTCCTCCTCTGTGTCTAGATCGCCGGTGGGCACTATGTGAAGAGGACTTACTGCTGCTGGAGCAGATGGTGTGACAGCTTCTCAGGGGTCTGCGCAGAGGCCCCGTGTGTGCATGGACCTGCAGTCCCATTCTTAGATTCAAGACGGTCACTATCTCTTTGGCATCCCCCCAAAGGAGGACACTCAGGAATTGCTGCTTACTTCTCTGTATCTCTGAACCTGAGAACCTTGATGTACTAGGTGATATTGACCACAGGCTGCAGGTCACGTGGGCTGGGCCTGTGTTCTCCTCCAAGTGATGCCTGAGAGTCTCTGCCTCTTCCTTCAGAGCATCTCTGTTATGAATTCAGAATCTGTTCTTTTACAATAAGTAATGACATACACAGGCTTCCCTTGTAGCTCAATTGGTAAAGAATCTGCCTGCAATGCAGGAGACACAAGTTTGATTCCTAGTTCTGGAAGATCCCCTGGAGAAGGAAATGGCAGCCCACTCCAGTATTCTTGCCTGGAGAATCCCATGGTCAGAGAGGCCTGGTGGGCTACAGTCCATGGAGTTGCAAGAATCGGACACAACTTAGCAAGTCCACCACCACCAATGAGATACATTTAGATGTGGGCTAGAATTTGACGGTAGGAGAGAAGTCGTTGCAAACGATAGAGATCATTGACCGAGGCAAACGTGTCTGACACTTTAGAAGTACCCCTTTTCCTGCAGTTAGTGACGCACTGATTAGAAAGCATGCTAGCCTGGGACTTCCCTAGTGGTCCAGTGGTTAAGACTTCATGCTTCCCCTGCAAGGGGCATGGGTTCATTCCTGGTGGGGGAAGTAAGATGTTGTGTGGTATGGCCAAAATGAATAAATAAAGTGTTTTAAAATACTGAAAAAAAGGAAGAAAAAAAGAAAGTGTACTATCCTGGCCACTCCAATAAGTTCCTTGCAGTGTCTGTTAGGCAGCCATTCCTTTAATACAGTTCCCTTTGTCTTATATGTATTCAAAAGCCACTAGTCTTCCAGTAAAAAAATATTCTGTTAACTTAGTTCTCTTCCACATGAATGTTTATAGCAGCCTTGATTAAATTTTTTTTATCACTGATTCCTAAAAATGTACTTTAGATTGAGGGTTCGTGTGATAACAACAGGTTGCAATAATTATGAAGCCCATGGCCAGAACCTGTGTGTTTACAGGGGAGGGGAACAATGTGGTTTACGTGATCCTGCATTTTATCTACAACATCAGTGTCTACGAGTGTTACTTTATCACTAACCATGACATGTTAGGTGTTAAGCAGTCTTGGGCCCACTGTCAACATACTGAATTGATGGATGGAGTGATTTCGATTTGACTTTTGAAGCCCTAATCAGTGTTCCTGAACTTTCCTCTCTAAACTACAGTGCAACTCCAAGGCTCAGCAAGGCAGGAAGGGAAAAAGACAGAGCCTTGTGGCTTCTCTAAGGGACAGTGGTGTCCTCTTCTACCTTCTCCCTTTCTCTCCAGGCCTGGAGAATAGAGAGCTTGGGAAGGAGGTGGAGGGCAGCTTATTGCCCAACTCAGGATGCAACATAGATGAACATGGTCCTAGAATTGGGCAACACTGAGGTCCTAAAGAAAAGGGACAGCCTTTCCGATGTGGTGGGCTGGCATGTGCTCCACTGGCTCCCTGGCCATCAGTGAGGGACACATCTGAGCAGCCTGGGCTTGTGGGCTGATGAGGAGACAAGGGCAGAAATAGAACAAGTGAAAGTTCTCTATGAAGCTGCTCCCAGCCCAAGGCATATCTTCTCAACTGCAAAGAGTCAGAGAGAGTGAAGTGGTACTGAGATGCTTGGGTTTTCAAGGCCAGCTGTCGGCCCTGCCCCCGGCCAGTACTGGACAGTATTAGGACTAGTTGTCCAGGTACCAGCTCAGACTACAACTTAGGATCAACATGTAGAACCACGCCTGCCCTCATCTCAGGTGAACTGTAGAGTAGAACTCTCAACAGACTAATACAAACAGCTTCCTACTTTTAATTTTTATGTGCAGCAATTCGTATTTAGACTGTTTCACAGCTCTTGGATTAATTTTGGGAATCGTTACAAATTCTTGCGGTTAGTATTGAGTAAGGTCTCTGGTGAGTAAGGATTTCCCTCAAAAGCCCCCTCTGTTCAAAGACTCTGAGCCTCTTCCCTCATTATTATCCATCACCAGTTCTGTGAACACCGTTTATTTCTGTAGTTCCCCCTAATTTCCAGTTCTCAAATTAACTGCCAGAGAAGCTACAGTTGTCCATATGGGAACTTAGCATAATTGTCTTTGAAAGGAAGAAATCCCATTTGCTTGGTGTCCAAAGTGTCTGCCTGAAACAACTAACGAAATATGAAGTAGAATGTACTTCTGGGTACGTGCAGAAACATAGAAGCAGTTCATGAAAGAGTACGGAAATAGCAAAAACATAGACTTTGCCCCTTCTTCTGAATGTTCCAGATTATAACACAGAGCTGCTTGCTGTTAATACTTTAACAGAAGCAGGTGCCGAACATTTGCAGAAAAGACGCACCATTTTCTTGCAGTTCTTTCCTGATCATTTTCTCATACACATGAAGGCAGCTTTAAGTTCTGAATTTACCTGGTTAGCTTTACCACAGCACCATCCTTTTTTTTCCCAAGTGGATTCCTGGCTAAGGCAGGAGAGCATCACAGGAGACCAATAGTGAGCTTCCTGTAAGCATTCAGCATCCTTCTGTCGAAGGACTGACTAGGTAGCAGTCACAGTTGAGGGCCACTAAATAGAGCTTGGTCCTCAAGTAGAGATGGAGAAATGCTCTTTTCTTAATTAACTGTCTTGGTGACAGTGTATAAAGGTGAGTGCTAAGATTTAGTCTTGAGTGCCCTTCTAAATTAAAAATAAAAATTGGAGGGTTACCCAGATATTGGACAGTTTGTTTCCTGGCTGACTTTTTGTTTGCTTGTTTTTGGTGCCTATAGTTTTTCTTTATACCTGTTCTTTCATTCCATCCTCACAGCAGTTTTGTGTGGTGGGAAGCTTAGGGGTCATCATTTCCCCATTTCAAAATGGAGAGATGGGTTCTCAAAGATACGTAACTTCAGTTGTGGGGCCAAATATTCTACCAGGAAGTCCAGTTCTCATTTGGGATTTGACAGGACCATTTGATTCTTGGGAGAGTCAGGTTTTTATATTTCCAAACCATGTATATATATAACACAATATATATACTGTTACTGCCTTTAGTGTTGTAGCACCTGTGCCTTTTTATACTCATCTTTTCACTGTATATACCTTCCCTCACCACTTCTAGAAGGAGCCATAAAAAACCAAAATAGATGGAGGTTAATTAGGGGAAATATGTAATAGTCCACCCATAACTCCAGACCTATAATTGCAGCTGGGCCCTTTAAGGTGAAGACCAGAGCAGAACTGATTCTCTTTGACATTCCACAGGAGCTTGGAAGAAAGTTAATATTTAAATTGATTTTAAAGGAAGTAAAAAAAGAATTCTCAAGGCTCCCTTCATATTGCTAATCTCATATTTTGATTTCCTAAACTTTTAATTTTTCCATTTGATTCATCAAAGAGAAAGCCAGTGGTAAGTAAAAGTCAATCAAATGATATTTTTAAGGACTGTTTGCCTCCTACAGCCTTTGTTGGTGAAACTCAAGTGCTCAGTTTTGGAGAGGAAAGAGAGTGTGCCTTTTTGTGTGTCTGTGGGCAAGTGATTCAGTGAGGCAAATCAGTTTTAAGAAGAGTGCATGCCCATTGTCTCAGAGAGAGAATGAATGAGTCATTTTGGTGATATATGTGTGTGTGTGGATATGGATATGTTTCCATATCCATACTTTTTGGGCACAGCTAGGGGTTACCAAAACGGCATCAAGCGAGGCATATGGTTTCTAACATGCTTCTTTTCCATCATCATATCCTGGACATATTTTTTTCATGTCACTAGTAACAGCATTAAAAGTTGGTACCCTAATTTATTTAACCAAGACTCTGTGTGTTGTGCATTTAGAGTGTTTTCAGATGTTTACTATCTTTATATGCCTCTATATAGTTATATACAATTATCATTCAGGCTAAATTCCTAGACGTGAAGTAGTCTGAATGAAAACTATACACATTTTAGATTTACTATATACTATCAGAGGAATCTCGAAGAAAGTTTATGCCAGTTTATGCTCTCACTGGCGGGAAGCCTCAGCACAAGTGGCGTCACTGATATCCTTAATCTTGATTAATCTGGTAGGTGGAAAATGACTGTCCAATGCTTTGTTTGCATTTCTCTGACTATTTTGCATGTTGACGGTCCTTTGTAATTCTGTTGAGGTGCCTTTTTTTCCTCAGTAGTTGGCTTGTCTTATATTGATTTGAAAAGGCTCTTTATATTATGGTAATTTTCACTTTCAGCTGTCACCTGTGTTGTAAACACATTTTCTACTGTATCATTTCCCTTTTGACCTTGTTTGTGTCACACATTGCCACACAAAAACTTTAAATCTGTGTAGTCAAGTGTATCAGTCTTTTTTCTTAGGTATTTTGCCCTCGGAACCATGTTTAGAAGGACCTTCCAATCTCAAAATAATAACTGTATTTCAGCAGTTTAAAAAAAATTTAAGTCTTTAAATGTTCTGAAACTTATTTTAGTATAAAGAGTGAGGTTGGGAGGGGTCTTTTCTTATTTTTTTTGTTGCTAAATGGTTTAGCCAGTTGTTCTATGCATATTGCTTGACTGCTATTTTTTCCTCTGGCGATTTGACTCATATACTGAATCAAATACTAGAGTCTTATTTCCGAACTTTCTCTTTCATTGTACTAATTTATTCCTATGCCAATACCGCCTGCTTTGAGTTTAAAATAGGTTTTTTTTAAAATATCAAGTAAAAATGAGTTACCACCCTTTTTCTGTTAATTCTCACAGTATCCTCAGGCTTTATTATGTATTTATTCATGTATACAAATTTATTATATGTAAACTAAAGAATTATTTGGTTAAATTCCTCCCCCCCCAAATCTTCTTATTTTTCTTGGGGATGTATTAAATAAAGAGTCCTTCTATCCCAGAACATGATATATGTCCCCACTTAGCGTTTGTGTGTGTTCCTGTCTAGCATATTCTAATTTTTGACTTGGGCTTCCTGGGTGGTTCACTGGTAAAGAATCCACCTGCCAATGCAGGAGACATGCGTTCGATCCCTGGGTCGAGAAGATCTGTTGGAGAAGGAAATGGCAACCCACTCATATTCTGCCTGGGAAATCCCATGGACAGAGGAACCTGACAGGCTACAAAGAGTTGGACATGACTGAGCAATTGAACACAGTGCAGCACAGTTTTCAACTTAGAAGCTAATTAATGCTTAGTTTTGGTTGTGTGTATCTAGATATTTTATATCTTGTTATCCTGAACTCTTGAGTCACTACCTCTGGTCCTGCCCTTGAAAGTGCAGCATCCCACAGCCTCTTACTGCTGGCATGGTTGGAATTATCTTCCCTTGGAGATCTACCGTTTTGGGAAGAAGTCACATCAAGATGGCACCCCAGCCCGGGTATCTGCTTGACCCACAAAAACTCACAGACCCTTGTCAGGCCAAATGAGGGACTGCCACACCGTCACAGATCACTCCAACCACAGACTTTAGTTTTTTACCTATTGAACCCTTTGGCCTCTGTTAGCAGAAGTGTAGCTTCTACTGCATTCCAGTGTATTTCCCACTTTTCTGTCCTGCTCCTGGCCTGACAGGTTCAGCTTCTTGACCCTTGGGTTTCTTATCCTTGGAATCAGATACCAGGCACTATGTTCTCTGACATAAAGTCTCTGAATGGAGGTCCCCTGGAAGCTCCTCTTTCCCTACTTGCCCTAAGGAAAGTCCCCCTACCTCCTGCCATCATGGTGGGAGACAGACAATGCACAGCATGCCAACAGCTTTCCCCAAAGAACTCCTTTATTTTGGCCTTTTCAACTTTAAACCACTTTACAACCTGGGTATTGGGCTAATGATCACAAGACCACTTGAAAATCCTTGTTTTAGAATATGGGAGTGCATGCAACCTATTCTTTTCAATTTTTCTGAAATTTGGTCAAAGTAAAAAGAGTCCAAGTTGAGGCCAAATTATAGGAAAATACAGTTCACAGAAAAAGAAATCCAAATGGCTCCTAAACACAAGAAAAGATGCTCAATCTTACTTTTAAGAGAAATGGAGACTTTCCTGGAAGTCCTGTGGTTAAGACTTCGTCTCCTAATTCAGGGCATGAGGGTTCGATCTCTGGTCTGGAAGCTAGGATCTCGTATGTCTTGTGGGCAAAAAACCAAAACATAAAGCAGAAGCAATATTGTAACCGATTCAGTAAGGACTTTAAAAATGGTCCACATTACTTAACAGCTAATTTGATGTTTTCCTACATAATGAGAAGAAAAAGGGAAGGAAGGGAAGCAAAATTCCTCAAGGTACCACTGTGGTGCAGTTCAGGTTAGAACTGTTTAGGACTGAGTGGATGATTGATTTGGTGTTTGGGAAATAAGGTTTGTGGTAGGACTGGAATGCAAATAGATTTTTGCTGTTTTAGGTAATGTGTATCATATGCTATCTTTTGTGTAAGAAAGAGGGGGAATGAGAATATGTATTCAATTTTGTATAAAGAAATGCTGGAATGATAGCAGTGAATTGATGAAAAGGATCAAAGTGGTTATAAATGAATTAACTGGGGAAATAAATGGTCCACATTAAAAAAAATAACCTTAAAGAAAAAGAAAAGTGCAAGTTAGTGAGGTATCATTTCTCACCTGTCAGTTTGGGGAAAATTCAGAGATTTAACAACACACTGTCTTCTGAGGCCGTGGGGAAATATGTACTCAAGCGTTGTTAATGGGAGTACAGAATAGTTCAACCTTTATGGAAGGAAATCTGGCAATATTTACTTTTGTGCAGCTTCCGTTGTCCTTAACCCAGCAGTCCCACCTCGGGGACCTGTCCTATGGTTTCGCTTGCACACGTTCCAAATGATGCATGAACAGGATTATTTATCATGACGCGGCTTATAATAACAAAAGCTTAGAAACTACCCAAGTGCCTCCCAAGAGGAAACTAGTTACGTGAGCTATGATACTTCTTTGTACACAATAGAATACGCTGAGTTATAACAAAGGAATGAGGAAGGACTCTATGCACTTGTATGAAGAGATCTTTAAGCTGTATTGTCTTAATGAGGAAAAATGATGGAGAATAATGTACATCATATGCTACCTTTTACGTAAGAAAGGAGGGATGAGACCATGTGTTCGGTTTTACATAAAGAAACACTGGAAAGCAATGAATTGCTGTAGACGGATACAAATGGAGCAAGGGAGAATGGGGTGGACACCTCCCCGGGACAACAGTGAGTCTTTCAAGTGTTTATTTTCTTATTTTGTTTTGACTTTAAACATGTAGTCAGTTCAATCACTCAGTTGTGTCCGACTCTTTGTGATCCCGTGGACTGCAGCATGCGAGGCTCCCCTGTCCATCACCACCTCCTAGAGTTTACCCAAACCCATGTCCATCAAGTCGGTGATGCCAAGCAGCCATCTCATCCTCTGTCGTCCCCTTCTCCTCCCGCCTTCAATCTTTCCCAGCATCAGGGTCTTTTCCAATGAGTCAATTCTTCCCATCAAGTGGCCAAAATATTGGAGTTTCAGCTTCAGCATCAGTCCTTCCAATGAACACCCAGGACTGATCTCCTTTAGGATGGACTGGTTGGATCTCCTTGCAGTCCAAGAGACTCTCAAGAGTCTTCTCCAGCACCACAGTTCAAAAGCATCAATTCTTCGGCGCTCAGCTTTCTTTATAGTCCAAGTCTCACATCCATACATGACTACTGGAAAAACCATAGCTTTGACTAGACGGACCTTTGTCGGCAAAGTACTGTCTCTGCTTTTTAATATGCTCCCTTAGTTTGTCATAGCTTTTCTTTCAAGGAGCTTAAACATGTATTACTATTATTACTAACAGTAATATTACTATTCAAAAACATAAAAATAAAATTGTATAAGAGAAATTGTTCCATTGAATATCCTATTACACATGTCAAATAAAAATCTGATGGGTACTGCTTGGTTTCCTTCTCAATGTAAACCCAAGACACTTAGATTTAGATCAGATTGGTTTAATTCCCCATCACAAAATCGATGGGGCATCCAGTACTGTCTTTTAAGATTTCTGAAAATTCAATGAGGTAGTAAATGTAGATGTGTTATGTCAACTCTACAGCCAAGTTTCTGCTGCCTATGAATTAGGTTAGTTAATAGGTTATCTCACCCTCCTGTGTGGGGTCCCTGTTCCCCTGGCACTGACCCACCTGTAGAACTCAGCTCCTTTTCATGATTTCCACCCAAAGTCTCACTAAGGACTTGGGGCATTTAGGTAATGTGAATGAAGAGTGTGTTAGTTTCCTCCTGATGCAGTAAACAAATTGCCACATTTTCAATCACACAAATTTATTATTTTACAGTTCTGAACGTCAGAAGTCTGCCGTGAGCCTCACTGGGCCAAGGTCAAAGTATTGGCTGAGCTGTGTTCCTTCTGGAAGCTCTAGGGGGTATCCATTTGTCTGCTTTTTCTAGATTTTAGAGGTTGCCCATGTTGCTTGACTGTGACCTTTTCTCCATCTTCAGAGCCAACAGTGTGACATTTTCAAATGTTTCTGATGCTCCTGTTCCCTTTCCCAATCCCACTTCACTTATAAAGATCCTTGTGATTACAATGGGCCTCCCTGGATAATTCAGAGTAATCTCAAGATCCTTAGTGAAGAACTGACTCATTGAAAAAGACCCTGGTGCTGGGAAAGATTGAGGGCAGGCGGAGAAGGGAGCAACAGAGGATGAGATGGCTGGATGGCATCACCGACTCTATGGACACGAGTTTGAGCAAGCTCCAGGTGTTGGTGATGGACAGGGAAGCCTCGAGTACTGCAGTCCATGGAGTTGCAAAGAGTCGGACACGACTGAGCGACTGAACTGAACTGAACTGTGTACAGCCAAGAATGGATGAGACAGGGAAAAGCATGTAAAGCTCTTACCACAAGCCATGATTCCTTCTGTCGAAGGTGCCTTCCAGTGAAGAGTGGACCTTAGAACCTGTAAGAGGGCTCAGCTCCAAGAACCAGAGGGAACTCGGGTTGTCTTGGGATGGTTTCTATTCATTGCAATCTCACAGAGATGAACATCAGATGATGCGGATGCTGGTGCTGTGCTGGGATGGTCAGGGACAGCCATGAGGCTTTCCACAAAAGCTGCCTTCTGGCCAAAAAGGGGCAGAGCCCAGAAAAGGGGAGTTGTTACCACAGGGCCTTTAAATGGGCAGCAGCTGGGCAGAGCATCTCTTGAACTGAACAAGGAAGACAGTGTCTTGGTCTGGGTCAGAGAGTCTTAATTGTTCACATTGCATGAGTCCCTGTCAAGGAGATGTTGCACAAGGCTGCCAGACTTGAAGACTCCAGTCTGCAGCTTGCTGCCAAAGGCATGAAACAACTTAGTCTGACTTGGCTGCCTGGAGAAAATTAACACATAGCTATCTGGTCTGAGTTTGGTGAATCTGGAAGAGCTTGCAGGATTAGATGGAAGCTGGAAAAACTCCACCAAGGTGACTGACCTCTTGAGACTGCATTTCTCAATCTCCATCTGTAACACACCTCTGGTGTCAGCACTTTCCTCCACTCCCCTTCATCTCTGCAGTCATTCCTCCCACCTCCTCTCCCTCAACGACCACAGGCTGCTGCTGCAGAGCCCTGTTATTGTTGTTTAGTTGCTAAGTAGTGTCCGACTCTTTGTGACTCCATGGACTGCAGCACACCAGGGTCTACAGTCCATGGGATTTCCCAGGCAAGAATACTGGAGTGGGTTGCCATTTCTTTCTCCAGGGGGATCTTTCCGACCCAGGGATTGAACCCGTATCTCCTGCATTGGCAGGTGGATCCTTTAGTGCTGAGTCACCAGGGGAGCCCGCAGACCCCTGTGGGAGTGAAAGTTGCTCAGTCCTGTCCAACTCTTTGTGACTCCATGGACTGTACAGTCTATGGAATTCTCCAGGCCAGAATACTGGAGTTGGTAGCCTTTCCCTTCTCCAGGGGATCTTCCCAACTAAGGGATTGAACCCAGGTCTCTTGCATTGCAGGCAGATTCTTTACCAGCTGAGCCACAAGGGAAGCCCAAGAATACTGGAGTGGGTAGCCTATCCCTTCTCCAGCAGATCTTCCTGACCCAAGAATCGAACCGGGGTCTCCTGCATGCAGGCAGATTCTTTATCAACTGAGCTATAAGGGAAGCCCTGACAGACCTTGTAGACCAGCCCAAACCCCTGTAGATTTCTGTAAAGAGATCACTCAGATGAGGGTGGAGCTAGAACAGAGCTGGAACCCCCAGTGGAGATACAGTTGGGGGAGCATGTGAATCTGACTGAGAGCCAGGCATGGAAAGGCCAAGGTTTGTCACTGGATGAGACCGCAGAAGCAGAGACCTACATCAGGAGGGACACATGGTGCTGAACGGACTTGGGGAGTTGCCTGTGTGCCTTGGAGGGCTGCCTGTGTAGCCTGGGACTGTGGTCTGTATTTAGGTTTCTAAGGATGATGAGCCGGATCATCGTCCTCAACCTCTGCCTGCAAGTGAGTTGCCAACTGGCCCTTTGTCACCCACCCAGCTTTCGTCAGCTTTGTCACACAGGTCATTGCCCTAAATCCCTGGAACTTCAGCAGTTTTCGGAGAACAAATGTTTTGGACTGCTAGCTTATGGATAATTCTAATGCATTAGCCTTCACTTTTGGAAATGCAAGTTTCCAAAATGACTTATCTTTTAATGCTGTATGACTTCTGCTTTGCATAATTATTTGCTTGGTCAACCACCATGCTGTGCTCTGGTAAACTGAAAGAAAGTGTTGTAACTGAGCAGCAAGAAAAACAACCTATTCTCCCATCAGCAGACAAATGGATAAGGAAGCTGTGGTACATATACACAATGGAATATTACTCAGCCATTAAAAAGAATACATTTGAATCAGTTCTAATGAGGTGGATGAAACTGGAGCCTATTATACAGAGTGAAGTAAGCCAAAAAGAAAAACACCAGTACAGTATACTAGCACATATATATGGTATTTAGTCAATCGGTAAAGATAACCCTGTATGCGAGACATCAAAAGAGACACAGATAAATAGAACAGTATTATGGACTCTATGGGAGAGGGCAAGGGCGGGATGATATGGGAGAATGGCATGGAAGCATGTAAATTATCATATGTGAAATGAATCGCCAGTCCAGGCTCAATGCATGATAAAGGGTGCTTGGGGCTGGTGCACCGGGATGACCTGGAGGGATGGGATGGGGAGGGAGGTGGAAGGGGGTTCTGGAGGGGGAAAACATGTACACCCATGGTGGATTCATGTCAATGTATGGCAAAACAAATACAATATTGTAAAGTTAAAAATAGAAAATAAACTAATTTAAAAAAATAAAATTAAATTAAAAAAAATAAAAAATGTTTGCCTAACCCAAAAATAAAAAATAAAATAAGCATGGAAAAAAAAGAAAAACAACCTATTCTGAGCAGATGCTTTCTGAGTGGAATGAGAGTCTGAGACTTGGGCCTGTTGGAGAGGATGCTCAGCTGTACTGAACCTTTCAGCATTTCCATTGAGAAGCTCCAGAATTCTCTGATCTGAGTGAATGCCTATCTAATTCTAAGGCGATTCCTCAGGAACCCCACTCTGAGGGTGGTGATAAGCCATTAGAGTCATTTGTATTTGTAAGATTGATGAAGAATACTTACAGTGAAAGGAAAGCTTTTCTTAAAAAACAAACAAACAGGAAAAGAAAACCAAAAACCAACATTCATAGTACACAGGGATGGAATTTGACTCCCTGTGAAAGAAATCATAGCCTAACGTAGTCTGAGTTATATTGTGTTTTGGAAGTGTTCTGAACTCAACACTTATGCTAAGACCAAAGTACGTGGACATTTCCCTCCCCGCCCCTCCCCACCTCAGGAATAAGCTTGCTGAATCACCACAGGTTTGTTTTTGTTTTAACTACTGGTTTGCTGAATGTCATTGTCTAGTTGGCTTGGAGTTGCTCTGAGTCCACATTTGAGCCCACTCTTTGAGCCTGTCTGTCACTTGGAGAAATGCATTACTGGTGGTCCTTCCTGCTAAGTATAGAGCCTTGGTAGCCATGTCAAATTAGTGGTTAATAATAAGACTATTAACCCTTTGTTAAACATATTTGCCGCAAACAAAGTGTTCCCCAAATGGTTGAGCATTGTTGATTCCCACACTTCCCAGATAATCTATCATTCCCCACATAAAATCTTACACACCAGTAACAAAAACTGTAAAATCCTCCTGCAATGGCAAAAAATGATTAGATAATTCAAAACTAGTTCTGCTGATATTTTTTTTCCGGAAGTTACACCTATGTATACTTTCTCTGGCACCAGCAAAAATGAAGCAAGAAATGAACATGGAAGTAGGAAGCCAGGTGAACATCAGACAACTGACCAAAATGTTCCCTGTCCAAAGGCTAGGTGTGATTTCCAACCTCACTTGCACAGCCTGTGTCTTTGACCTTTCTATTCTCAGACAATACTGTTTTCTTTTTTGCCTAACACTACTCTTCCCTAACTGATGACTTCCAATGGATCATATCTGTCTGAGACATGTTTCTTAAACTCTAAGGAGGACTTGACATGTGTCCTCTGTCTGGAGTGTAGCCAGGCAACTTCCCAGTATACTTTCAAAGGAATGAGAATGGAAGTGTGAAATACAGTCCCACCTGTTGGTTTAGCATTCATCGGGAGCAGACTGGACTCTTGCCCGACTGAAACAAACTGATGTCATCTGCTTTCATTTGACCCTGAATGTCCCCTGTGATTGAGACATCAGCCCAGGTTTTATTTCATAACACCCAGCAAACTTTGCTGAGTACCTTCAGTGATGGAGTTTCTACCCTACAAGCAGAATGACAAGAGGCAAGTGTTAGTCGTTCAATCGTGTCCGACTCTGTGACCTCATGGACCATAGCCAGCCAGACTCCTCTGTCCATGGAATGCTCCAGGCAAGAATACTGGAGTGGTTAGCCATTCCCTTTTCCAGGGGATCTTCCTGACCCAGGGATTGAGCCCCAATCTCCTGCATTGCAGGCAGCTTCTCTACCGTCTGAGCCACTAGGGAAGCTTGAATGACAAGAGAGAAAGGGTGCAAAAAAGAAGAAGGAAGGGGGTAACAAGGGCTACTCAGGTGGAGTTTGAGCTGGACCTGGAGGGATTAGGAGGGTTTTGTCAGACGGAGAAATCTAAGAGGGAAATTCCAGCAATAGAAGGGGGGAGGGGTATAAGAATATTAACAAAGGCAGGACATTTCATGAAGAGACATTAAAGATCACAATAGAGGGAGACTTTTTCCAGAGTAAAAATGGAAGAGCTGATGGTTCATCAGACTGGCTGGTTGCTGGAGGGAGGTAGTGGGGTTCATATAGGAAGGGAAGATATGCTGATTAAGCCTTTGAAAAGAGCATTTAGAAAGAAGAGGACATCTGCTAGACAGTTTGTGACTCTACTGAGACATTTTTCCCCAAACATACTAGATTTTCATCTAAATTGTACTTCTTCCAAGTAGATACTTTGAAAAACTAAACACTTATTCTACTGATGCTATTAGTGTTTTTAAAATGTCTTCAGAAATCCCCTTTAGGAATTGCCTTCAAAAAAGTGTTTATGAGTTACCAAAGAACACTGAGTAGGTTTATTACCTCGTAGGTTGCCGTCTCTGTTTCTCTACATATGGGTGAAAATGTTATACACACATACAAAATATGTATCACTAAAACTTAGCCTGTTAGGCATTTTTTTATTTAATTTTTTATTGAGGTATTGTTGATTTATAATGTTGTGTTCATTTCTACTGTACAGCGAAGTGATTCAGTTATATATACATTCTTTTTTCATATTCTTTTCTATTCAGGGTCATTACAGGATATTGAATAGAGTTCCCTGTGCTATACAGTAGGACCTCGTTGTTTATCCATTCTACACGTAATAGTTTTCATCCGCTAACCCCACCGCCTACTCCATTCCCCCTCCACCCCCTTGGCAACCACAATTCTATTCTCTATGGATATTTCTTTTATAAACTAGAACATGCTGAGAACTTCCCAGGTGGTCCAGTGATTAAGATTTCGTGCTTCCCCTGCAAGGGGTGTGGGTTTGATCTCTGGTCGGGGAACTAAGATCCCATAGGCCACGAGGCTCGGCCCAATCACAAAAACAAAAGCACTAGAACATATGGCAAATGGTTTTACCTGTTTCCAAACACTGAATACAGTCTGGAAAAGATTTCACTTGTGGACTCAGAATACCACCCCCAAAATGTGCTGCGGGCTGTGATGGCGATCTTCAAAGAGGGATTCAGCAGAGCCACCACAGCATTGGAGTCATGTGACCTCCACAGGTGGCCTCCACAGGTGACTTTGTCACAGGGACTCTGTCCCACGATTATGCACATTCTGGGGAATTTCTGTGACCATGGCTGGACAAGTTGTCAGATGACAGCTTATGGTTCACAGTGGCCTCCCATGCAGTCACTCATGATTAGAGGCCTCCCCCTTGCCCTGAGTCCCCCTGGAAGATGCTGCCAAAACTGTAGAGGGAAGGGGGTTTCCTAAAACCATCAGCGACTAAGACAGATAACCTAACAGTAGAATCTGAGGAGGCCTGGGACTTTAGCTCACTGCACACTCTGGCTTTGTTTCACGAAAGCAGAGCCCTTTTGCAGAGGGAGGAAAGTCCTTTCCTGTGCTCGGAATCAGGAAGTAGGCTGCGGAGTTCCTCTGATTCCATTCTGGGGGCAGACGGGTCATACTCCCTCTAGGACCACATTCCAGGGCAAGGTTCTGGATCCAGAAAGAATGCAGAGCTTGAAACAGCTGAACAGTATTCCTGGAAGGTACACACCACAGACCAGCAGTTCTGATTCCTCAATAAAGTTCCCAAAGGGCGCGAGCATGTGTGTGTGTGTGTGTGTGTGTGTGTGTGTGTGTGTGTGTATACTGTGTATATGGTACATGTGTGCATGTGTGTGCTGTTGGTTGTATGTACACACATGTGTGTATTGTGTGAGGCATGTGTATATGGTATGTTCATACGGAGCATATGTGTATAGTGTGTGTATGGTATTAATGCATGTGTGCATATTTATGTTGCCTGCTGTGTCTGCACACATGTGTCATTGTGTGGTGAATGTGCATATGGTCTGTTCATGTGGGGTGTGTGTGTGTATGGTACAGAGGTGCACACATATGTTGTCATGTGTGTACACATGTGTGTTGCATATGTGTACATGGTATGTTCACATGCTCTGTGTGTGTGCGTGCATGAAGGGTGCTTGACAGTTCTGGCAGGAGTGAGTGATAGGATCTGCCAGTGGTCATCACTCTCCCTCCACCTTCAAAGCCTATGGGAACGGGTCAGTAGAGACAGGAGACAAATTCTATGAGCTGAAGAACCAATACTTTTTCCCTTGGGAGGAAGAAGGATGTTTTCTCAACGACTACACAACTCTTCGAATCAGAGTAGCAGCAGGTTGTCCACCATTTGTATTGCACGTATTTCCCATTTGTCCTTTGTCTTTCAACTTTTTTTTCTTTACAGGGCTCTTATTTGTTTTTGGCATTGGAAAGTTTTCACCGTTGCATAGTTGAGGTTCTTAATCTTTTGTTTGTGATCACTGGCTGTCATGACATGCTCACACTTTCCACACACGATTAGAAAAAGAACTGTCCGGTCTCTCTCCTAGTATTTATGTAATTTTGGTTTTTACTTTAAAACATTTGTTGTACTTGGAATTTATTTTGTGTAATGAATGAAACAAGAACCTGCATTTTATTTAAAACATTCCACACTGGCCTGCATTTTTCTTTCACAGTATTCATCATAGTTACAGTAGCCTAATTATTTATGCAATTAGCTTTTGCCAGTCACCACTGATTTGAGATACCTTACCTTTCATACAGTTGGAATACTTTTAAGAAATGCTCCTTTCTATAAATATCATGTTGGGATTTTGACCAGAAACAGGATGATTTCGTAGATTAAATATTTTGTAAGAATTTATACTAGAATTTTTCTGTGCTCTCATAGGGGATGCCTTTTCACTTAGTCATATATTATTTTCTATTTTTTGGTAATTTTCTGTTTTTTTTCATGTAATTAAAATTTATTTGTATAAATTTATGTACTTTTAAGATGGACTAAATTTGGGTTATACTTGTAATACATTGTAAGACTTTGAGTACTGAGTATTAATATTATATCATGAAAACCTTATCAACTCTTTTACTTTTCATAAATTTTCTGCTGAATTTTAGACTTCCTATTATCTGCAAATAATGATAATTTTGTCTTTTTCATTCCAATATTTAAACTTCTTATTTTGTTCTTTTGTCTAATTACGATGTCTATCACATAAAAGCAATGTCATATTATAGAGATTATAAATGTTTGATTGCTAAGTATGATATTGGTTTTTGGTATGAGATACATTTTGACAGTAAGGAAATTATTCACCTAATCTCATTTTACAAAGACCTTTTATTAAGAATGGACATTAAATTTTATGAATGTTTTATTGAAATCTACCAAGGGACTGTATGCTTTTCCCACTTTGGCCAACATTAATATAAATTTTCTAACATTTAGCCCCCTTTGCATTCTTGTAACACACAGTCATAGTCATAGTATATTGCTATTTAAGTCTGCTCCCAGGTTCTACTTGCTAATACTTTATTCTAGAACTTTTTATAAATCAACTTTGATATCTCTAATTTTCTCTTGTGCGTTATCTATTCAAAGCATCAGTACATTGGTATTTGTAAATTGGAAAGAATTCCTTATTTCTCTGACCTAGGATATTTAAAATATGTTATTTAGTTATTTTAGGGGCTTCCCTTATGACTCAGCAGATGAAGAATTTGCCTGCAATGCCGGAGACACAGGAGATGCTGGTAGATAATAATTATCTACCTCTTTCCATCTAGCTTTTCATATGTGTCAGCATAGGATTATTCCATGTTCTCTGGAATCGTGAATTAGTCTTGTCTCTAGATACTGCCCCAATCTGATAGGAAGTGATAACAGAGAAAAAAGATCGTGTGTTTGGCAGACCAAAATCTCTTGCAACACCAGGTCCCGTGGCAATCAATGATGAGCCAGCAGGCCCCAGCGGGAGTGTTTCTTATTCTTCCAGCAGCTTTCCCATGCCCCCAGGACTCAGACTGGTGGGAACCTTCAGAACTGCCTACACTTACAATCTGTAACACTGCATTGTGGTCGCAAGATAGAAACTGGTGTCAGGTCATGGGACCCTAGGTTTGTTCCAAAGGGCGTTATAAAGGCTGCACTCTTCAGAGTGCAGCATATAGTGTTGAGGCCTTTCCCAGCTGTGGCCAACTTGTACTTTTTCTTGCTTTTGCTTCGTTTTTGCTCCTACTTGTGTTGGTATAGGGTTTGCGGTTAACGTACTTCTGCCATCAGTTTCTTGATAAGTCCTCATAGATTGTTTCACTTCACAAAACATCCACAGGTGAACAGTTTAAAAGATCATTTGTGGGTGACGTCCCTAGTGGTCCAGGGGTTAAGACTCCACACTCCCAATGCTGGTCAGGGAACTAGATCCTGCATACTGCAACTAAGAGCCTGCATGCCACAGCTAAGACCTGGTGCAGTCACATAAATATTAAAAATAATAATAATAATAAAATTGGTTAAAAAAAAAGAAGAAGAAGGAAAAATTATTTGGAGAATTTTTCTGGTCATCCAGTGGTTAAGAATCCCAACTTCCACTGAAGTGGGTGTGAGTTCCAACCCTGGTCAGTGAACTAAGGTGCTGCAAAAAGCAGCCAGAAAACAAGCAGAAATACCAAAACCAAAGCCCTGTCCCCCAAACAACAAGGACAAAAAAACCCCGGAGAAACCATACTTAAAAAAATGAATAAAGGAAAGATCATTTGGGAAAATAAATGATTATAGAAAGCCTAGACAATTTTGCAAAGGTTTTCTCTACTGGATAGTATGTGCTCATCGTGCTCAGCTGCTCAGGCGTGTCTGACTCTTAACGACCCCATGGATGACAGCCCACTAGGCTCCTCTGTGTATGGAATTTTCCAGGAAGGAATACTGGGAATGGGTTCCCAGACCATGGGATCTTCTTGACCCAAGGATGGAACTTATGTCTCTTGCGTCTCTTGCCCTAGGAGGCAGATTCTTCACCACAGAGCCACCAGGGAAGGCCTCCAGATAGTAACTGTATCATAAACCTGTGATAAGTGAAGTGGTGCTGGCACTTAAAGAGAGAGATCAATTAAATGAAAGCCCAGAAACATATCCAGGGCAAAACCTGTTATCAGTGTTTCTGTGAGTGTGCTCAGTCACTTCAGCCATGTCCGACTCTTTGTGACCCTATAGACTGTAACCCACCAGCCTCCTCTGTCCATGAGATTCTCCAGGCAAGAATATTGGAGAGGGTTGCCATGCCCTCCTCTAGGAGAACTTCCCGGCCCAGGGATCAAACCCAAATCTCCTGCGTCTCCTGCATTGCAGGTAGATTCTTTACCTTAAAGAAATGGGAATAAACTGAACATGGAACTGAAGATTAACTGTTCTTAAAACAATCAAGATGACACTGATCAGACCACCAATTTCAAGATGACCATCAGAATGGACTCTGCTGCCACATAGCCCTCTCCCTCCTCTATAAAGGCTCTTGCCCCTTGACTGCTGGGGGAGGAGCTGGTCTTTGGACACACATCCACCCACACTCCCGCCACTGCTCAGTTGCCAGCATCTAAAATAAAGCAAATTTCCTTTCCAGCAATCTGTATTGGCTTTGGGTGGTGAGCAGCTGGACCTCACTTTCAGTTACAGAAAGAATAAGGAGAATGGAGAAGAAGCAATATTTGAAAAGTTTGAGATTTAGGGGCTTATAAGATCCCAGGTATAAGTGAATCACTTTGCTGTACACCTGAAACCAGCACAACATTGTCAATCAACTACACTCCAATATAAAATGAAAATTAAAATAATAAAATGAAGTAATGATGATATTCCTCCCATATTTAGAGTGTGAAAAATTATTAGAAAGGCCGTGGATTGATGGAGGAGTATAGGGCAGAAGGAAAGACTGGGAACATGGTATTGACACAATGCGTGTCCCAGAGGGCGGTACCTGGTGGCACCGAAGATGGGGCATATGAGATATAAAGGAGTTTGCATTATGGAAATGGTGGTGGCAGCAGAGATTAAGGAGAAAGCCAGCATGAGCTGATATGCTGATGGGAGATGGTTATGTCTTCAAGGGAATCTGGAAAATTTAACAGTAAACTAATAGTTTATACTCAGTGTATTTTTAGTTTTTTGCTGGAGATAGGGTACTAGGGTAACCGAGAGAGAGAGGGACAGTACTTCAGGAGGAGAGTAGTCCCAGCTGAGGAATCAGAATGAAGGTTCAGAATAGTGCCTCTCTAAATGAAACCACGTGTCTTTTTTTTCCCCCTGAAATCACTTGATTTCTTTTTTTTCTTTTATTTTTTAAATTATGAAAGCATAATAACATTTACAGGAGACTTGGAAAATACAGAACCAAGTTACATATAGTTTCACTGTATACTAAAATTTTTCAATTCCTGGGTTGGGAAGATCCCCTGGAGGAGGAAATGGCAACCAGCTCCAATATTCTTGTCTGGAGAATCCCACGGACAGAAGAGCCTGGTGGGCTACCGTCCATAGGGTCGCGAAGAGTCAGACAGGACTGAGCACACAGCACATATACAGAAAAGTAGAAGGATATAGTGGGCCTGAGAAGCACTATGAGCCAATTCAGCATAATTAAGATTTATACAGTTTTACACCACAGTAGGGTACAAATTCTATTCAGGTTCCCATAGACTATAAACTATGTCCCTGGAACATATCCAGGGACATAGGCTTAAAAATTTCATGGTCTAATGGCATTGAGATCATACAGAGTCTGTTCTCTTATCATTGTGGGATTACATTAGAAATCAATATCAAAAAATATTTGAAAATAACACACATATTTTCAAGTGCAGTGTGACAATTACCAAGAGAGATCGTTGACTTAGCCATTGAAAGCCTCAATAAAGTTAGAAGATTGAAAAAATAGAGGCTGATTGCAAAGAAGAAAGCATTTAAATGAGAAATTAATATCAAAATAACACTCAATTTATTAATTTACCTGAGTCATTCCTCATGCCAGACCATGAGCCCCAGGGCAGAGCCCAGTTCCCAGCTCTGTCTGCTCACGTGATCTCAACCTGACTGCACTTACCCCCCCAAAAATCCCAGAATGCCCAAGGGATCGGAGTCTTGGGATTAGTTTAGTAAACACTTCTTATAAATATCTCTTAAAATTTCCATTAAAAAGACAGGCAGCTGGCAACTCTAGTCTTCCCCAGTGGGCCCCACCCCATGTCTTTTATTAAAGTCAAAACATTTTAGCTGTTTCCATATGAACTTTATGTATCAGATAGTGACAGAGAGGGGCATTTCTCTGGGTCTCTTAGTCTATAAATAAGATATGGCTAGCGGGATGAGCACCAGCTACTGAACACTTACCTTGTGCTAGGCGTGGAATTATGCATTTTGTAAACAAGGTCCATTGCAGGTGTCTAAGGATCATCATCATAGTAATTGTTACTGCTTTTGCTCATACTCAGTTGTGTCTGACTCTGCAACCCCATGGACTGTAGCCCACCAGGCTCCGCTGACCATGGAATATTTCAGGCAACAATACTGGAGTGGGTTGCCATTTCCTCCTCCAGGGAAGCTTCCCAACCCAGGGATGGAACTCAAGTTTCCTGTGTCTCCTGCATTGCAGGCAGAATCTTTATCTGCTGAGTTATTGGGGAAACCCATTTTAAGCATGATAAAACTGAGGTTTAGAATCAGTTTAATCCTTATCCAAGGTCACCTATAGGTCCCTAGCAGAGCTGGAGTTCTAACCCAGGTCTTTGTACTCTAAATCTTAAGCTTGGGGACTTTCCTGGTGGTCCAAGGGTTGAAACTCAGTGTGGCAAAAAAAAAAAAAAAAAAAAAAAAAAATCTTAAGCTTGGAAATTGTTTGTGTACACTCAATTATATACAAGTGGAAATCTCTTCCATTTTTAGAGGATTCTCTGGGTGATAAACTCAATACTCAATTTCCTGTTCTCTAGTTAAAAGATTCAAAAAGACGGACCCCAGGAAATAAAAAACACTAGCAAATATCTCTTTCTGCTTCTCAGCTGTCAGCATGACACTTTAGCTTTCTATTTTTTCAAATTTCTGTAAAACTCATTCTGTTTCCCATTAAATATAGTTTTAGTTTTGGAAGTTTTGATTTTTAAGGTGGGTGTGAATATGTGTTTGGTCTAGGTGCTTGTATATCAAAACAATTTGTAGTATAGTTAATTTTTAAATGCCTCTTGGCAACTGTTTTAAAATCATTTCAACCCCAGGGGGAGTTGAAGAATAAACGTTTGCTTCTTGAGAAACTACAAAGCAAATGACTCTTCTTGTCCTTGGGAATTAAATTCTCACATTCAACTCCATATCAGAAGTAGCTTCTTTTTCATTTCCTGTGATATTAAACCTTTCTTTTTTTCCTGCGCAGTGATGAAAGCACCGCTTTATGCAAACACTCTGATTCCTGCTCATGTTAAAACCCACTTGGAAAGCACCCCCATTCAAGGTATCAATAGCATTTTCTTTGAAGGACACTCTCAGTGAACTGGCTTACAGAGAATATATCTTGCCCCATGACACAACCTTGGTCATATGTCTCTGATATTTCTTCACATTAGACCTTGCCAAAACTCACATGTCCCAGTTTTGGAAAACAGCATTACGTGGTCAGCTGATTGCAAGTCCCAGATCAGTGGTTCACAAGCTTTACTGCATATTAGAATCATCTGAGAAGCTTTAAAAGAAAAAAATATACATACAGTGAGGTCTCAAGAGACTCTGATTTAATTGGCCTGGAGTGCCACCTGGATGTTGAGATTTTTTTTTTCAATTTCCACAGGTAATTCTCATGTGCAGACAAGTTTGGAAACCGCTGCCCAGAGCCCAGGGTGCACGTTTAGTCCCCATCCTGCTTGTACCGGGATTCCCAGGTGGCTCAGTGGTAAAGAACCTTCCTGCCGATGCAGGAGATGTGGGTTTGATCCCTGGGTTGGGAAGATCCCCTGGAGAAGGACATGGCAACCCACTCCAGTAGTCTTGTCTGGGAAATCCCATGGACAGAAGAGCCTGGCAGGCTATGGTCCATGGGGTCACAAAGAGCTGGACACAACTGAGCAAGCATGCACTGCTTAGAATGGAATAAAAAGAAACAGGCAAATGTTAGGTAAAACCATTGTTAGAACCTTGATTATCAGGAAGCAGACTTCCTGTGATACCTCCTTCCATCAACCTCCTCTCCCAGGGTTGGTCCTCAGAATCATACTTGATGGAGAAAAAAATTAACTATATTATTGTTTTCACCAATGGGGAAGATACAGCTGATTTATTTTATTTATGTATTCATTCATTTATTCTTTTAATATAGGGCTTAATGTTGAATTAAGACCATAGAAAATCTTAATGTCAGTACACATTATACAGAGCATGAAACTAACTAACATTATTTTCTAATAATCACAATATTTTAGTTCTCTTGGGAAGAAGTTTAAGAATATTTATAACTCTTTGGTAGATATGTATCCATAGTCATCAGTTAGTCTCTTTCTAACTGACTCTTATTCTTGGCCACAAACGTTCAAATCTCCCCTGGGCTTTAAAACATTTTCTTCTTCCCTGCTTCCCACTCAACCCACCATACCACCTTCTCCCATCCTCCCACTGCTACATTCTTCAAGAGCACAGTCTATACTTTCCACTCTTTCCTAAATGTTATCATACCTAACTTCCATCTCCGTATCTCCATGGAAACTGCACTCACAAAAGCAATCAATGGTTTTTGGGACCAAAATCCAAATTCAATAGATTCTCTTCATGTTGCCTAACCTGTTATTTAACACCATTTAAAATTCTCTGAAGCAGTGATGATAAACTCGAACTTCCCTGGTGGTCCAGTGGTTAAGAATCTGCTTTGTAATGCCGGGGACTGAGGTGTGATCCCTGGTTGGGGAACTAAGATCCCACATTCGTTGGAACAACTGAGTATGGTGTGCTGCAACTACTGATCCTGCGCACTGCAACAAAAGATCCCGCATGATGCAGCAAAGATCCCGAGTGCTGCAACTAGGAAGGACCCTTTGTAGCCAATTTAAAAAGCAGAGAGAGAGAAGAATGGAACACTCAGAGATATTTAAAAAAAACAAACAAAAAAACTCCAGTATGTACTTGACATAAGAATCTATACATAGATGGGAGAAAGGTAGCTGAGTCCAGAAATAACCTTGAGAGCATGTGAGTAATTAACATAGGACAAATGTGGCCTTTAAATTAAGTGGGAAAAGCATTCATCTGTTCAATTAATGTTGCTGGCTGTGCATAATGAGGAAAATGAGGTTGGACCTCTTCCTCACACAGTAGATACTAACTGTATATCTCTGTTGGATATAATTTCAATGTAAAAAAAAGAAGAAAATTTAGAAGACTTTATGCATGAACTTGGAAAAGAAGAGAACTCTTAAGTAAATCAGAAAGCCCAGAATTTATCAAAGAAAACACGGATGTGGATGGCTACATTAAAAAATTTGTTTTTTTTCACATTGTTGTACAGCAGAAACTAGCACAATGTTATAAAGCAGTCATACTCCAATTAGAAAATAAATAAAATAAAAAGAAATAAAATTTTTTGTATAGTGAAAAACACCAACACCAAAGTCAAAGTCATAATCAGAGTTGCAAATGACAAGTTGGAAAAAATTATTAGTAATACACATAATAGAGATTTAATATTCTAATATACAAACAGCAACTATAAACTGATAGCAAAAACCCTCAAGAAGCCAGATTTTAAGTGGGTAAGGACTTGAACAGGCAATTTATAGAGAAACAAATGCAAATGACCAGTAAATGTGGAAGGCAGAGTAATACAAATTAAAGCTATTATGAGAACCATTTTTCACTTTGATTGGCAAAACATTAAAGCACCAGTGATATGGCAGGCATATGAGTTGCTGCAATTTTTAGGAATGCAATCCAGCTCTATCCATTACAACTAAAACATATTTACCTTTGCTGCTGTCTTCAGGAATGCAATCCATTTCTATCCATTACAACTAAAGACATATTTATCTTTTATCAAATATCACATATGATAATCTCTCTCTGAGAAATAGACACTGGTATGTAGATATACATGTAAAAGTGTTTCTGGTATAGCTTTGCTTGTGTTCAGAGTCAACGGGAGAGGCATGGGGTCTGAAGTTAGACTTGAAGGGCTGAGTCCTGAAACAAATATTACAGACAACATACTCTTCTGAACTGATCTTTATCTTATTATTTATTATTCAGTTCCTCTTTTCCTTGCTTCTTTTTCTGTTGTGGCAGGTTTGATTTGTCACATGGTAGAAATACTTAAAATTTTCTCATTTTTATTATATCTTGTCATGCTTTTCTTAGTTTTCAGCGATTTTTACTTTACATGTGTTGATGTCATGTTATTTGATATACAAAAGATGAGTGCTCAGAAGCTCGCTTGTGTCTGACTCTTGGCAACAGCATGGACTAGAGCCTGCCAGCTGCCTATATCCATGGGATTTCCCAGGCAAGAATACTAGAATGGGTTAGCAGGAGACCCTGGTTCTATCCCTGGGTCAGGAAGATCCCCTGAAGAAGGGAATGGCTATCCACTCCAGTATTCTGGCCTGGAGAATTCCGTGGACTGTATAGTCCAGTCAGTTCAGTTCAGTTCAGTCACTCAGTCATGTCCGACTCACTCTTTGCACCCCATGGATTGCAGCACGTCAGGCTTCCCTGTCCACCACCAACTCCCAGAGCTTGCTCAAACTCTTGTCCATTGAGTCGGACACCACTGAGCGACTTTCGCTTTCACTATTTCCTCCTCCAGGGGATCTTCCTGACCCAGGGATGGAACCCACATCTCTTATGTCTCCTGCATTGGCAGGTGGATTCTGTACCACTAGCAGCACCTGCAAGGCCCCATATAAAAGATAAAGGCTACTAAATACAATAAAAATTTCATGGTAGCTCAGATGGTAAAGAATCTGCCTGCGATGTGGGAGACCAAGGTTTGATCTGTAGATTGGGAAGATCCCCTGGAGAAGGAAATGGCTACTCACTCCAATATTCTTTCCTGGAGAATTCCATGGACAGAGGAGCCTGGCAGGCTATAGTGCGGGGATCACAGAGTCAGACACGACTGAGTGACTAACACTACTACTAAATATCAATGATAAATTATGTGCCTTTTCCCATTTTTTCTGAATTCTACTTTATCTAAAATAACGACTATACACTCCACTTGCGTTTAGTTTGCATTCGCCTCAGATTTCTTTGTCCATCATTTTACTATTCTGTGCCACTTTTATGTTTTTCAAGGTTTAGGGTGTCATAAATCACATTTTAGATTCTCTGAGATTTCTGGAGGCATTCTTTAAGCTATAATTCTCCATCAATGATAGGGAAATTTGCTTTCCATATTGAATACGAGGAATTTAGAAAACATTTGCTCCACCCTGTACTTGGCAGAGTGCGTCAAACACTGTAATTCTGGGTGGATTCTGAATGTAGCAGTGGTCCTTGTTTTTGCACAAGCAGGCATTTCTTATTAACCTGTGAAATGGAAGGAAGAATGAAATTAGGATATTTAGCCTCATAATCTTTCATTCCAGGGGGAACCGTTTCTACTACTGTCAGTTTCACATCTCTCACTGCCGGCTGCGATTCTGCCGAATGAAGCAGGACAAGGGTTAGGAGCATGAAGTTTCTCCAGCGAGGTTTTTTTTTTTTTTTTTTTTTTTAATTAATACTGGATCAGTCATTTTAGAGGCTCTATTTTGTATGCTGTTGTTTAATCACTAAGCCGTGTCCGACTCTTTGCAACCCCATGAACTGCCACCTGCCAGTCTCCTCTGTCCATGGGATTTTCAAGAATACTGGCTGATGGTTTACACTTGAGAGAATGATGTTCAGGTCTGGGCAGTAGACTCCTATCTTCTGTGGACTCTTTACAGGAGCAATTTCCCAGCAAACTTCTTACATTTCCTGGGTTTGATGTCCACCCAGTCCCTACCCTCCAAGTATGACTTTTCTTATCTCAAATTGCCTTGTGTGGAGAACATTCTTTTTGAGTAAGCCCAGTCATTTTACTAAGGAGCAGGTGGCTGTAGGAAGCATTCTTGAAGCCAGTTCTGCTACTACAGGGGCCTGAGATTCACCAAGGGGATGATGATAATGTGGACATCACATGTGCTTTTGTTACAGAGTCCAAGCTCACTCTGCTTGCCATACAATAGGACAGTGAATCTGTGAGATGAGATGTTGAGACAAGGAATACAAGTTTATTCGGAAAGCTGGCAGACTAATGTCTCAAAATAACCACCTTGGCAGGATCTGGATGTCAGGTTCTTTTATAGAGCCAGGAAGAAGCATTTAGGAACTAAAATCAAAAGACAGAATAGAGAGGGAGAGGCAGTTGGGAAGTAAAGGGAGAGGAACTTCAAGCTTGCAAAACATCTCCAGGAATGATCAGCCTCAGGGAAGGGATATGTTAATCTCTTCTTTTCGCAGGGCACAGTCAGATGACCTCCCTGTGAGCTAACCAAAGACACTTTAGTTTAACAGTCAGGCAGAGGGGCAGGGTCCTCTGAGGCTGGCCATTATGTATGACTGTAATTATAAAACCAATGAAAAGCAAGTCAAAGAAACAGTTCCAACATGTAATCAGAACTGGCTTCTCCCTGCTGCACTTGGAGATCAGAAGGGAAGAGGCCACTTTAGACTGGGGAATTGGAGACGATTTCAGAACCGAAGTGGCATTTGACCTCTCATTTTTGGAATTAAGCAATTCACCCAAAGTGGAAACAGAAACTTTTGTGGGGAAAGTAAAAATTAGCAGGTGTTTGTTCTTTGTACCACAGACATGCTAGGACTTCCTGGGGTGGGCGGCTGATAGGATCAGTGGCTGGTCAAAGTGATTGCTAAGTTACTGCCAAGCAAGACCTTGAGTCATCTTCAGTGGAGCTTTGTGTCCCAGGGAAGGCCAAATCACAAAGTTCTCTTTGTCACCTGACCTCCCTTCAGAGGTCTTCTGAAGGTATCCAAGACCAGTAACCACAGAGCTGTGAAAGGACAGTCTGATCTCTTAAGTTTGTAATGTAGAGACCTGAACTTGCTCCTGGGCTAGTAAACTCTGGTCCTAGGCAGGATAATTTATTAAGATATTCATCTTTATTTTCTGGGTACTTTACTTGGCATTCCAGCAAGTAGCTTTGTGCTCCCTTGCTGCAGGGCCTAAAGAAGAAGTAGTCTGCAGGTCACCTCCCTTCCAGGCTTTCTCCATTTACCCTGAAGAACTGAGCACATTATGCTAAGGAAAGGAACTGTAGAGTGACTTGAGGAAGAGAGTTCTTAGCAATAAAACAGCAAAGATTTTTCTCCAAGGGAAGGAGGAGATATCTGCAATTTTTGTTAGTAATGGCACTCTGTGGCATATCCTCCACAGAATCTCAGGAAGATGACAATTCCATATTAAGTATAGGAAGGTCTTCCTGGATTCTGGGTATCAAGGCTCTCAGCCCTGGCATATTTCCATGGGGTAACTGGGCCAACCAACTTTAAGAATCTGTGTAAGCATCTTGGTGGAAACCATGTAGAGAAGGGATTACATCATAGGTCAAACCTGTCACGCCATATGTTTTTGTATGACCTATGAATTAAGAACATTTTTTATATTTTTAAATATTTGAACACTATCAAAAGAAGAATAATATTTTATGACATATAAAAATAGTATGAAACTCAAATTTCAGTATTTATAAATAAAGTCTTTTTGGAACACAACCAAGCTCATTCATTTACCTATTGTGTATGGTTCTTTCAACCAACAATGGCAGAGTTGAGTGGCTGTGACACAGTCTCATCTGGCCTGCAAAGCCTGAAAAATTTAGTCTCTGGTCCTTTGCAGAAAAGGTTTGCTGGCCCCTGAGACACACCAATGACCAGAGATGCTCCTCAGTGTTTTGCTTTATATCATGAGTCTGGGTCATTAGCTCTGGGAGTGGGAATGGAGCTGGAAGGTGGGGAAGGAAAAGAACCCTCTTAATCACTGAAATTTAATTTCCCCAAAGGTTAATATAATGGGATGATGACATTGATGTCATCCCTACCGTAATTTTACGAAAAGTAGATAGACAGTATGTTCTTTCTAACATATTCAGGTTTGTGTTACAAATTCATTCTTATCTCAGAGGCCTTCCTGGCTTTTGCTTCACAGATCCTGTTTTGGAAATAATGTCCATAGGTCTCTTCCATCTCTGAATATCCAAATCCTACCATTAGATCTCAACTCAAATATTTACCTTCCTCTCTATCCCTAGAAGTCTAACTTTGTTTTTTCTGCTTGCAGATCCACCTAATGAGATTTTTTTTTCCCAGAAGAAACATGCTTTCAAATATCCTGATTGTTTTTCTTTGGGCAGCAGGACCATTTCTCCCAAATTAAAGTTTTGATGTGATTTCTCCATTCTGTAAATCCCCACTGGACTCTAAGACACATGGTCAGTTCAGTTCAGTTCAGTCGCTTAGTCGTGTCCGACTCTTTATGACCCCATGGACTGCAGCACGCCAGGCTTCCCTGTCCATCACCAACTCCCGGAGCTTACTCAAACTCATGTCCATCGCATCGGTGATGCCATCCAACCATCTCATCCTCTGTCGTCCCCTTCTCTTCCTGCCTTCAACCTTTCCCAGCATCAGGGTCTTTTCAAATGAGTCAGCTCTTCGCATCAGGTGGCCAAAGTATTGGAGTTTCAGCTTCAGCATCAGCCCTTCCAATGAATATTCAGGACTGATTTCATTATGGTAATTTTCATGCATTTCTTGTAAATTTCCTGAGTACAGGGGTTGAGTCTAAGGCCAATAAGCCATCCTGAACAAGAATCAACTCAACCAGCTTCAAATTCTGTCTCCACTACCAGCCATCAGGGATGTGCAGCTACCCCTCAACATTTTCTGAATGCTCCAGCTTTGGGTGCCCAGTCACCAGAGCCACAAATGATAAGATGACTTTATCAGAGGAGATGTGACAATTCCCTCTCTGCTCCGGCTTGCCCCTGGCTTTCGTGTAATCTCATTAGGAACAGAGCCAACTCTCCTGGAGAGGCCAAACAAATCTCAGGATGTACATCCTGCAGAGACAGGATAATTCATGATTCAAAATCCTCCAGATTTATTTATATTAAATAATTGAGATATTGTTTGTACTTCCTCCTGTGAATCATGCTCTGTGCATTTGAAACTGAGCCTCCCCACCAACCAAAAATCAAGTTCCTCCGCCAGGTTTATGAGACCTCTCTATCCAAACCATATTCCCCTTCTTGTCCAATACCTGTTCCTCTCAAGATTGAGGAGTGCCAAAAAAGAGGGTGATAATGGGAAAGGGTCCTGGGGTTCATCCCAGAACCTAACAATCCTGTATATATACCTAACAATCTGATGCAAATCTCTGATTTCTTCTTTATGCACTAAGGCTTCTACCCAGGTAGAGGATGGTAACTTCAGGCTGAGCACAAGCACGTGGACCCCAGACTGGTTGGAAGAGATTGAGATTCTTGGAACACTATGCTGTTCCCTCCCCACCAACCAATCAGAGGAAGGTCACACACCCAGGAGCCTGCCCTCCAAATTTTGCCTTTATTTTTTTATTTTTGAAAATTTTCTTGGTCACACCACGCTGCATGTGGGATCTTTGTTCCCTGACCAGAGACTGAACCTATGCCTCTTGCATTGGAAGCAATGACTCTTAACCACTGGACTGCCAGGGAAGTCCTCCCAAATTTTGCCTTTAAAAATGTTTCCCCGAAAACCACTGGAGAATTCAGGCCTTTTTTGAGCATAAGCCACTGGTTCTCCTTGCTCAGCACCTGCAATCAATCTTTCTCTGGTCCGAATGCTGAGGTTAGGTTTGTTTGGCCTCACTGTGCGCCAGGCACATGAACTCAAATGTGACCACACACTCACTTTGATCACCTTCTTTGTCTGGTCCACCTCTGTGAGCCTACTCCATCTGAGAGACGTCCCCTCTGTCAGATGGGGTGGGAATCCAAGTTTGGGAAACAGGAATCCTGTTTTCTGGCTCTTTCTCTAATCCGTCTTTTCCACTCATTACTGTCCCTTTACACAATTCGAGCCTCTCACAGAGGGGCTTTGTCTGCCTGCTGGGACAGCTGTGAGAGAGTCCCTGAGGGTGTGTTGACATAGCCTGACTGGCTCTGTACCAATCACTTGTCTGAGACCACAATCGGAAGTCCTTCTGAGGCGAGGGCAGCCCAGTCCTGCCATTGCACCTGCCGTTTTCTACTTTCCATCGTCACTGCCAGGGGTTGCCCTGCTTCCAGGTCTGTTGGACAGACCCTGTGAGTGGGCCTTGTCCTCAGGCTCTCGTGGCTGGAGCAGATCCACTCTCAGTGGCTCTGGATCCTGGCTCCATCTTCTAACTTCTGAGGGCCACAATGTGAGGTCTTGCATCTTAAGTCTCTCTTCTCTGGGAGACTCCCATCAACCTGAAAACACGCTCTTTTGTGTTTCATGCCCCAAACAAAAAGAAAGCCCCCGAAACAACCCTCCTTAGACCCCATGCTCCTCTCAAGCTGCAGCTCACTGTTTCTTTTCTCCTTTACAGCCAGACTTCTCCAGAGTATTGAATCCCCTCAACTGTCTCCACCCCCACAACACCTGTTCCACCTGCAGCCCACAGTGACCTGGTTTCCAGCTGAGGCATCTATCAGAACCGCCCTTGTGAAGTTGGTTATTCAGTTCTCAGCTGATCTGATTTCCGTTGGCATCTCTCTTCTCCTGAAAACATGCTTTCCTTTGGCTTCTGTGACATCTCACAGTCCTGGATTCTTCTCTTACTTCCCTGATTATTTTTGTCTCGGTTTTGTGTATCAGCAACTCCTCTATCTAATTTCTTTGGTTAGAACTCCTCAGAGTTCTGTCCTAGACACTCTTCTTATCCTATACCCATTTCTCAAAAAATTACATCTACTTCTTTGACTTTAAATACCATGAGAGAGCTCATGTCTTATAGCAGAATGGCCCCACTGCAGTATTGGAGCTGTTGGCTTCAATATGTGAGGTCAGGTTGGGTTAGGAGAACCCCAGAGAAGAGAGAAACTTGGGTTTCAACCTGTAGAATCACCGAACAAGCAACCCAGGGAGATATCTCTCCTCATCTGAAAAAGTCAGTCATTGGAGGCAGTCAGGGTGCGCCAGACTGTGATGGGGTCAGTGAGTCTGGGGACCCTTGATTGGCTGGGGGCCTCTCAGTCAGATGGGGTTAACCTTAGCTCTTAAAGATATATTACCTGTGTGACTCTGTTCCTATGAAGTATCCAAAATAGGCAAATCCATGGAGACAGAAGGCAAATTAGTGGCTGCCAGGGACTAGGGGGAGAGGAGACAGGGATTGATGGCATAATGGATACATGATTTCCTTTTAGGGAGATAAATGTGGTTTGCACTAGATAGTGGTGATGGTTGCACAACAGTGTGAATGTACTAAATGTCACTAATGATAGAAAAAACATATATCTCCTCAGATTGACCTCAGCAAGAGAACCACTGAAGCTGAACCAAACCATCTAGACCAGATGCCCATGCAAGGGCAGCTGTGACAAGTAAATAAGGAACTGCACCCTGGAAATGACTCTTGAAAGCTACACCTTCCCCTAAGATAGTGTACAGAGTGTGCTATTTTATAAGACAACTATGGGATTTCTAACTGTACTAAATCACAGTGAACCGCAGGTATGTAGCGTGACAGTAGAATATAGATTAAAGTTGAATGATACATTTTTTTTTTCAAATCTATATTTCTGTGACTATGATGAAGTGAAATCTGATGGGTGAGTGGAGCCTCTTGGTAGCCTGATCTGAGGCTGGGGAAGGAAGCTGGTTTGAACTATTTAAGGCCTTAAGAGCTGGTAGGACTCTGTAACCATTTGGAGAAGTCTAGAATTACACCCTTGGCAAGTGAAGTGAGTGAACCCTGCCTTGTGCTGGCCCTTTACTGATATTGTTCTATTGTATTTCTCATAATGACCAAGAAACACAGTAGACCCAAGATTTGAACCAAATATATCTACCCCCAGAATTTATGAAATCCTTCTGAGCCTGTGAGTCCTTGAGTCAGAAAAAGAGGGATTGGCTGGGGGAGGGAACTGCTGATACCTTGGGTTCTGCCTAAGATTGCTGAGCCAGCATCCTTCATGGCATCTCTTTATTGTGCCTGCAGGCTGGGTAGACTTGGAGACATAGCCTACACACTCATCTGCGACCTTGACATTCTCGCTACCCTGCTGATAACAAAATGTGAGAGAACCATCGCTGCTCAGTGAAACTTCTAGAGTTCGCTTGCTTGTCAATTTCCCCCTCGTGTTCACCATCCCCTCTTCATTTCCTGACTTGTAAACAAGCAGGAGGAGGGCAGGTGACTGCTGGCTACGCTAACAGAGAACTCTGCTGATCTCAGCACATCCTGTTATTGTGAACCTCAAGTCCTGCTTTGGCGTCTACCAGCCCTATTTTCAGGAGAAGGCAATGGCACCCCACTCCAGTACTCTTGCCTGGCAAATCCCATGGATGGAGGAGCCTGGTAGGCTGCAGTCCATGGGGTCACTAAGAGTTGGACAAGACTGAGCAACTTCACTTTCACTTTTCACTTTCATCCACTGGAGAAGGAAACGGCAACCCACTCCAGTGTTCTTGCCTGGGGAATCCCAGGGACAGGGGAGCCTGGTGGGCTGCCGTCTATGGGGTCGCACAGGGTCGGACATGACTGAAGGGACTTAGCAGCAGCAGCAGCCCTATTTTCCCTCCTTTTTCTAGCCTGTGGTTAGGGGAGTGAGTGGATATACGGATATTTTTCTATCCACATTTGTATTTTTCACTGGTATACTCTGAAGATCGTGAGCCTTGGGACTGGTGTTGGATTCAAGCCCTAGTTCTAATACTAAACCTTAGTTTCCCATTTTACCTGGAAATAAATAAAAATATTGAGTTCAAAATCCTTTTTATTTATTTATTTTAAATTTTCTTTTATTGACTTATAGGTGATTTACAATGCTGAATTAATTTCTGCTGTACAGCAAAGTGATTCAGAGATATATGTGTGTGTGTGTGTGTGTGTGTGTGTGTGGTTTATCATGGGATATTGAATCTAGTTCCTAAAGTTATACCTTATTGTTTATTCTATATGTAATAGTTACCTCTGCTAATCCCAAATTCCCAATCCTCCCCTCCTCCACTCCCTCTCCCTCTTGGCAACCGCAAGTCCGTTCTCTGTGTCTGTGAGACTGTTTCTGTTTTGTAGATAAGTTTGTGCCATATTTTAGATTCCATATGTAAGTGATATCATAGGGTATTTGTCTTTCTCTTTCTGCCTTATTTCACTTAGTATGATAATCTCTAGCTGCATCTGTGTTGCTGGAAATGACATTATTTCATTCTTATTTATGACTGAATAGTATTCCATTATATATATGTGTGTGTGTGTATATACACACCACATCTTTATCCATTCATCTGTCAATGGACATTTCCATGTCTTGGCTACTGCATGGGGGTACATGTATCTTTTCAGAATCTTTTTGAGGCCTGCATGAAATGATGGAAAAGGATCTAGCTCTTTTCTTGACGTTCAGTAGGCACTCAAGAAATTCTATTTCTCATCCTTCCCTGAGCTCCCTCTCAAATGTTTCAGTTTTAGCACTAAATCCAGACTAAGACCCTGATGCTGGGAAAGATTGAAGGCAGGAGAAAGGGACGACAGAGGATAAGATGATTGGATGGCATCACCAACTCAATGGACATGAGTTTGAGCAAACTCTGGGAGATGGTGAAGGATGGTGAAGGACAGGGAAGCCTGGCTTGCTGCAGTCCTTAGCAATTGAACACCAACCAGACTAAACATTTGACCATGACACAGACTCTATATGTCGTGGTGCTTGGAGTGAATGGGGATGGGATAAGCCTTTGGAAATAGTGAGGAGGCTGCCCTTGCCACAGTCTCAGTGAGTGAAGCCGGAAGGCTGCAGGATTCTGAAGGACATTCTGCCTTTTCCCTCTTTTCTTCCAAAGCTCACTCCCAGCCCAGCATCCTCAGCCTGGGTCCCCACTGGCACAAGTTACTCTACAGGCTTGGCCTCTCTTAAACCACAATAGAAAGTGGTGGTGCCCAGGCTTGGGAGAAATGACAAAATACGTGATCTGTCTCTGCGCACTAACATCCTGAATTTTGTCTTTTCTCTCCTTAGAGTTAGCTTTCCTTGCAGTGTCCTTATCTCTCCTTTTCATCTTCCCCTTCACCCACAAGTATCTATGCTCAAATGTCAACTTCCAGAAGGTATGTGGAGGACTTCCCTGGTGGTCCAGTGGTTAAGAATCTGCCTTGCAATGCAGGGGATGCAGGTTCAATCCCTGGTTGGGGAAACAAGATCCCATGTACCAAGGAGCAGCTAAGCCCGCGTGCTGCAACCACTGAAGCCCATGAACCCTGGAGGCTATGTGCCATTACTAGAGAGTCCTCAAGCTGGAATGAAAGATCCTGCATGCTGCAACTAAGACCTGATGCAGCTGAATTAATAAATATTAAAAAAAAAAAGAATGCATGTGGATCAGGCCACGCCCCTCCAGGGCAGCCTTGGTCCTGCCATAACCTATTAGGACATGGTTGCCCAAGAAATGCCCATCAGAGTAGGCAGCAGAGTGAATCAACAAGAGAATTCCTTGCCTTCCACTTATGAATCTAAATAAAGAATGTCATCTTGGTACAACATTTCTTTCTGTGTGTGTGTATGTGTGTTAGTCACTCAGCTGTATCTGACTATTTGCGACCCCATGGATTGTAGCCCTCCATGCTCCTCTATCCACAGACTTCTCCAGGCAAGAATACTGGAGTAGGTAAACATTCCCTCCTCCAGGGGATCTTTCTGATCCAAGGATAGAACACAGGTCTCCTACACTGCAGGCAGATTCTTTTCAGTATGAGCCACCAAGGAAGCCCACAATATTTCTCTATTTCTTTCTTTCCTTCTTTCTATTAATGTATCAATCAGGTAAATAAGAACACCCAGAATAATATCAGGTTCCATATGTTTAGCATATGATATGTTTTCAGAACTATTCTGTTCCTCATTTATGTGTATTTATGCACTAGCAGGGCTTCCGAGGTGGCAATAGTGATAAAGAACCAACCTATCAATGCAGGAGATATAAGAGATGCAGGTTTGATTCTTGGGATGGGAAGATCCCCTAGAGGAGGGCATGGCAACCCACTCTAGTATTCTTGCCTGGACAGAGGAGCCTGGAGGGCTACAGTCCACAGGGTTGCAAAGAATAGGACACAACTAAAGGGACTCAGTATGCATGCATGCACTAGCAACAGCTCTATGAATCAGAACCATTATTATTCCCATTATACCAATAAAGAAATGGAAAGCACAGAAAGGTTAAGTCACTCTTCCAAGGTCGTACAATTAAAGGTAAACCAAGTGTTAAACTCTGGAAATTTAACTTTTACATCCTGGGCTTTTACCATCATGCTATTGCAGAATAGGGTGTAACATAGCTTTAAATGTTAAGGTCTGAATTTTGGGTCATGACTTAAAGGTCAGTACTTACTGGGATGCAATCAGTATCTTTTGACTGAACCTTGTTATCTGCATATTTCTATTATAATCAGAGCATGTGGGTTGAGATATGCATTGGTGCAGCCATCTTTGAAAAATTTGCCCCAACGACTTTGAGAATGTTGTAAAAATCAGGACCTTTATATAAAATATTACAGCTTATTCTACTACTATAAAGTAAAATGTGGCCACAGAATTTCCTTCTTTCTCTGGGTTTCACTTACATGTTCAAAGCATTCCCTATCTAGTGGATGGAGTGGCCCCAAAGCCGTAGTCTCTATATACAGAGAAATCTCAAAGGCTACATAAAAAGTTTCTGCTTTTAGGAACTTCCCTGGTAGTCTGGTGATTAAGAATCTGTCTTCAAATGCAAGGGACACAGGTTCGATCCCTGGCAAGGGAACTAAGATCCTGCATGTCCTGGGGCTACTGAGAATCAGCTATAGAGAAGCTCGTGTGCCACAACTAAGATCCAATGCAGCCAATAAATAAGTAAATATATATTTTTTAAAGATTTAAAGAAAAGTTTCTGCTTTCAGACTTATATATTCCTCCAGGTAAAGAATGTCTTCCCTCACTTGATACATAAAAACCCAGGAGGTGGAATTCTTCATCCATTTTTCTGTTGGAATTTTCATTTTTTGGTTTAATTTGTAAGAAATCTTTATATGTAATATAACACACACACATATATAACACACCAAACTATGTTTGGTGTTTAAAAAAATATTTATGTTGCAAATATTTTCCAAGTTTCATGTTTGTCTTTTGTTTATGCTTTGTTATTTTTTATTTTTGTTGCTTTATAGCATTGTTTACTGTCATGCAACTGTTAGCTTTATTACTCTTTTCCTTTATGGTTTCTAATTTTTGTGTTAAGCTTCTAAAGGCTTTGCATATGCCAAGATTATATGAATGTTCACCTATATAAGTTACTATGATTTTTTTACATCTATTTTTATGTTTTCTTATTTTTTGGCGGCACTGAGTGGCATGCGGGATCTTAATTCCTCAACTAGGGACTGCACCTGTGCCCCTGCAGTGGAAGCATGGAGTCTTAACCACTGGGCCTCCTGCTGCTGCAGCTAAGTCGCTTCAGTTGTGTCGGACTCTGTGCGACCCCATAGACGGCTGCCTACTAGGCTCCCCCATCCCTGGGATTCTACAGGCAAGAACACAGGAGTGGGATGCCATTTCCTTCTCCAATGCATGAAAGTGAAAAGTGAAAGTGAAGTCGCTCAGTTGTGTCTGACTCTTTGCGACCCCATGGACTGCAGCCTACCAGGCTCCCCCGTCCATGGGATTTTCCAGCAAGAATAGTGGAGTGGGTTGCCATTGCCGTCTACAACTGGGCCTCCAGGGAAGTCCAATTGTTTTTACATTTAATTCTGTATTTTATCTGAATGCATTTTAACGTAAAGTAAGATTCAGTTATTTCCCCCCAAATAGTTGGCTAGTTTATCATTTTCCCCAAATGGTTAACCAGATTACTTGTGGAATAATTCCTCCTTTCAGTGATATAAAATGCACCTTTATCATGAATGTGAGCCACATCATACTATGATCTGTTTCAGGAATTTCCATCTCGGAGTGCACCCTCTGATTTTGCTCTCATGACACCAGTCTCAAGTCTTCTTTGCACATGTCCTTAAAAATCCAGCCCATTAATGATCAGTGGATTGGATTTGATTAAATATTTACTGGGAGAGACAGCGAAATGGGTTTCCATTAAGTTCCAACACATAAACAAATCAATGAGCCCCTGCTGAGCTGCTCTATGCTTCCCCACATGAGTCTGAGTCCTGATGGGGTTTCAAATATTCGTTTCATAGGTAAGGTCGGTTCTCCAGCTTTGCAAGCCCTCTTATCCAAAGGCCTTGGCAATCAAGGAATCTGGGTGCTCGAGGGGAGGAATCAGGGTATTGTGTAGCTCTTATTTATATCCTTGTGGGATTGTTGGGCTCTAGAGAGATGCTCCCCTCCTTGGCTGGGACAACTGGACCTTTTGACAATGACAGGTCTTCCCTGGTGGCTTAGATGGTAAAGAATCTGCCTGCGATACAGGAGACCTGAGTTTGATCCCTGGATAGGGACGATGCCCTGAAGGAGGAAATAGCAACCCACTCCAGTATTCTTGCCTGGAGAATTCCAGGAACAGAGGAGCCAGATGGGCTATTGTCCATGGGGTCTAAGAGTTGGACAAAACTGAGTGACTAACATTCACTCATCCACTCAACCTCACAGCAGCCCAGGCCAGTCTGGAGAGACCAGGGAAGACTGTTGCAGATAAAGGACTGTTGCATTTGAAAGGTGAATGTCATGATTGCTGTAGAACAGATTCCAGGCTGTCCTAGCTCATCACCAAAGGAGCAGAGAAATCCCCTCTTCCTGTACCACCATCATACCAAGTTTCGCTCTTTGTAAATACTTCCACATCTGTGGCCTTATTTACTCCTAACAATTCTTCTAGGAGTTAAGTGGTGATTGTCTCCAATTTATAGAAATGATAACCTCAGAAGTGATACAACTAAAATGTAGAAAAGGTGGAACTAGATCAGAAACTTAACTGATTAGCCTGGTGCAACATTTTTTAACTTTCCCCCATGGAATGTGTATTATCCTTGCCCACTCATTCTACGCGTGCACCCCCCGCACCGCCCCCCCCCATCAATTTGCTTTCTCCTGTAACAAAGTCTTTATTTAGTTCAGCATTTCCCAAGTCAAACTCTGAACACTATGCCCCCTGGTCTCCACGTTTTCCAAGCCAAGCTTATTTTTCAGTTAGGTTTTCTGATGGGGCTAAAAGTGAGGCTGCAGTTTAGCTTGAAAAGAGACAAGGTCAAGGCTACTTGAAAGGAACTGGCATTGTGCCCCGGGGTTTGCAGTGGAAACTGAACTTCTTGCATTTTTAGATAGAAAAGGGGTCAGCCTGCCCAGCCTGAATTGTCAGCCAGAGGCCCTGTTCTAGGGGAATTCTCCTGCCTCAGGACTACTGAAGTGAGGAGTGAAGTTCTGGAGTCAGGGGGGTGCAGTGGGTGATAGGGAGTTTTGTAGATGAGAGAATTGTATATTTCAATGGGGTCTTCATGCTTACTAGGACACAACAGTTTATGGTATTCATTAAAGATTTCTAAATCTTCATATCAGCAATTAAGTCCTTTATGGACTCTGGATAAATGTAATTATTTGTGTTGCCTAATTGTGTTTTTTAATAACTGGATTTACCAGAGATTCATCTCTTTCTCCTTTTCCCAAAGAAGCAACTCTTGGATTTTCTTATCTGTTCTGTCCAGTTCTGTTTCCTAACTAATTAGTTTCCACCTTCATCTTCATTATTTTGATCTTCTTGATTTCTTTGAAGTGGATTTTACTTAAGTCTCTGTCATTAAATGTTAACCCATTGTCATTATTCTTCATTTAGTAATAAAAGCATTATTAAATGGAAGCATCCCATTTTTTAAACAAGTTCTATTTTATAAATAGCTTGCCATAGTAAGCTGATATTGGGGAGTGCAGAAGTCTTTTCTAGTTTCTAAATGGTGGATGTTAAAAATCAAGATGGAGTGTTGATGACAATTGCCAATATGATCTACATCTGAAACTGCAGAAATGCATAAATTATCCTCACCAGCCACTCTGTGCTTCCCTTTAGAGGTTTGTTCAGAGCTATATATAAGAAACACTAGGGAATTCCCTGGTGATCCAGTGGCTAGGACTCCAGGCTTCTCTGTCCACCCCAGGTTCAATCCCTGGTCGGGGAATTAAGATCCTACAAGCCATGGGGTATGATAGCCCCCAAACTAATCCAATGGGAATCAAAGTACCACTTTATTAATAGCTGAGCCAGTTCATATAATGTTCAGAGAGAAACTCTGGAGAAGCTAGAATGGTGTCAAGCCTAACACAGATTCAGCTCTAAATCTTGGGATCAAACATTCAGGTCTCCTGCTGCATGAGCTGGCTGGGCTCTGAGAGGTGTCCTGACTATTGCCACCTGGGCATCAGAAGTCCCTAGGCATACAGAACTGGAAGAGGATGGAGAAGTGGGCAGAGATGCTGTAAAGCCACCTGGCCCAGGGGAAAGTGTAAGGCAGGAAACGAGTGGGCAGAGAGCTTGTGGCATGGGGAGAAGCAGCTAAAATTTCCCTTCCTATATATAGCAGAGAGCTTGTCTTTGTGTCATGGTTTTGTTTTTCATGCCTACTTGTGATCAGAGGATATAGTCCAAAAAACGCTGGGTTCAGAAATTAATGAGATTTCCTTACGGGGCTCTTTCTCTGTGCAACTGTTTCTTTGACATTTAAAAGAAACAGTTTTATATGTAACTAATGTGTCTACTAATTCAAACTTACTATATGTATTAGTCAACATTTAATAACTTTACTTATTGTTCATTTGGTGATAGAACAATAGGAAGTCACAAACATATTGCTACAATGATGTATTTAGAAAATTACGTGAGAAGCTTTAATATTTCTTCATTCATCTTTTAACCTCTTATTCATATAAAATGATTCTTTGCCTTGTTGAAGACTTAAACCTTTTTCAAACTTAATTACACTTTTCTGCTACGAGTATTGCCAGGACTTTTTTTTGAATTGAAGTAAAGTTGACTTGCGATATTAGTTTTAGGTGAACAACATCATGATTCAGTGTTTTAATACATTACAAAATAATCATCACAATAAGCCTAGTGACCATCTGTCACCATACAAAGATATGATAATATTATTGACTGTTTTCTCCATGTGTTTGTTACCGGCCAGACCTTTTTGTGTTTGTTTGATTGCCAGACCTTTTTGTGTTTGTTTGATGTATCTTTTCCCACATTTTACACCTTTCTAAGTATTTTGCATTAGCTGTGTCTTAATCTGAAACTTCTGTTAAATGTCTGTCACATTGTTTTATATTTTTTGGTTTAAAAAATTGTGTTTTCATTCTTTTCTGCCTCCCCCCCTCTCCCTTCCCCTCTTCCCACCTCCTCTTCCATTCCTCCTTCCTTTCTTCTTTTCTGCCTTCCTCCCTCCCTCCCTCCTTTCCTCTCCACCCACCTTTCACTAATTAAAAATACACTGTTCAATCATTTTTAGTAAATTTGTAGAGCTGCACAGCCATGACCACAATCCAGTTTTAGAACTTTCTCATCATGCAACCAGCAATGTTTTCTGTTGAAAAATTTCCCTTTTCATGAAATTTCCATGAAATTCCATCAGCCTTCGCTGATGCTGAAGCTAAAACTCCAATACTTTGGCCACCTGATGCGAAGAGCTGACTCATTGGAAAAGACCTTGATTCTGGGAAAGATTGAGGGCAAGAGGAGAAGAAGGCGGCAGAAGATGAGATGATTGTATGGCATCACCAACTCAATGGATGTGACTTTGAACAAACTCTGGGAGACAATGAAGGACAAGGAAGAATGGTGTGCTGCAGTTCATGGGATTGCAAAGAGTTGGACACGACTTAGTGACTGAACAACAAAAAACAACAATACATTTATAGCAGCAACTGGACATGGAACAACAGACTGGTTCCAAGTAGGAAAAGGAGTACGTCAAGGCTGTATATTGTCACCCTGCTTATTTAACTTATATGCAGAGTACATCATGAGAAATGCTGGGCTGGAAGAAACACAAGCTGGAATCAAGATTTCCAGGAGAAATGTCAATCACCTCAGATATGCAGATGACACCACCCTTATGGCAGAAAGAGAAGAAGAACTAAAGAGCCTCTTGATGAAAGTGAAAGAGGAGAGTGAAAAAGTTGGCTTAAAGCTCAATGTTCAGAAAACTAAGATCATGGCATCTGGTCCCATCACTTCATGGGAAATAGATGGGGAAACAGTGGAAACAGTGTCAGACTTTATTTTTCTGGGCTCCTAAATCACTGCAGATGGTGATTGCAGCCATGAAATTAAAAGACGCTTACTCCTTGGAAGGAAGGTTATGACCAACCTAGAGAGCATATTTAAAAGCTGAGACATTACTTTGCCAACAAAAGTCCGTCTAGTCAAGGCTATGGTTTTTCCAGTGGTCATGTATGGATGTGAGAGTTGGACGGTGAAGAAAGCTGAGTGCCGAAGAATTGATGCTTTTAAACTGTGGTGTTGGAGAAGACTCTTGAGGAGAGCCCCTTGGACTGCAAGGAGATCCAATCAGTCCATCCTAAAGGAGATCAGTCCTGGGTGTTCATTTGAAGGACTGATGCTCAAGCTAAAACTCCAATACTTTGGCCACCTCATGCGAAGAGTTGACTCATTGGAAAAGACCCTGATGCTGGGAAGGATTGGGGGCAGGAGGAGAAGGGGACGACAGAGGATGAGATGGTTGGATGGCATCACTGATTCGATGGACATGGGTTTGGGTAAACTCTGGGAGTTAGTGATGGACAGGGAGGCCTGGCATGCTGCAATTCATGGGGTCGCAAAGAGTCGGACATGACTGAGCGACTGAACTGAACTGAACTGAACTGAATTCCTATTTGAAAACTTAAGAGTTTGGTGGTAAGTAATAACTTCTCCAGACCTTTCAAGAGTCAAGAGAGGAGGCCTGAATATTGGTTGGTTTTCCCTGTCTCACACTAGCCTTTTCTTTCTTCCATCACTTTCCAAAGTCTGAGTCACATGGGCAAGCAAGCCAAATATTTCTGGAGTCAGACAAGCCACCAATATGCATGCATCACCAGAAAACTAACAGCTGTCTTTGACATACAGGCAAGGGTGTCCAGCGCTGGCATGGAACTTGAGCTGGTTTCCTGACATGAATCTCTTGACACACTTCTTGACTCTCAGATTGATTTTTCTTTTCCCCAGTCTCTGGGTTCCATAGTTTGGGAGTTAGCTTCCTGCTTACATTTGCCCAGAATGAATAGCTGTTCACAAGGCAGTCATTATGCAAGTATCAAGTTCATTCCTTAATCCACAATCCTGCGTCAGTCCCCAGACGTCTGGTCCACGAGAGGAAACAGATGCTATCTCAATCTAGTTTCTGTGAGATCAGAAGCAATCATTTCAGTTCCTCTCTGGTTTCCTGAGTCAACCTTCTCCATGCTTCTAGTACAAAGCCTGCCTCAACTTCTGCATGGCTAGCTCTAAGATCTCTTTATGGGTGCAGTGAACCCGAATTGTTGTTCCTATAAGCAATGGAAAAAGAATTGTTTGTAAAAGAAATTCAAGCTCCTAAGGTCTTAGAAACATGCCTCTTTGAAAACTGAGCAGTACTTTCTAGAACTTTGCAAGGCAGTTTCATCTTTTTAAATCCACAGGCTTGCTGCATGTATCATGGTACCCTGCTGCTGAAAAATCATGACTGAATCAATTTTATGAGGTTCTGAGGTCCCTTTGCCTTGCTAGCTGGCTCTTGGAGACTTTACCTAGCTCTTGAAAGATGTATTATAGCCAAGGAGAGAAATAAAGGACTCAAGAGTGGCAACATCATAGGAGCACTGAAAATCACTTATATTTACAAAAAGGATACATGTAGTTCCAAAGTTACTGCAAAAGCCAGAGATTACTCTTGAAGTTGATTACATGGTTAAACATATATGACAATAACCTGAGTGTAGAACATGTACTTGCCTATTTTATTTTTTTATATTATAATCTTTGCAAAACTGTAGGGTCTGTGAGAGAAGAGATTTTTATTTCTTTACTACTGTACTATTGTGTCCTTTATGCAATAGGTTCTCAGTAGGCAAAATTGGACAGTGAAGCAAAAAAATGTGGCCTAGTCAAAATTTAAAAATTTTTTTCATCATGCAAAGAGATAAATATAAATACTAGTACAATTAGAAACATTGACTTATTTTCCAGGACACTATCAAAGGTATATCATAAAACTTTAAGCTAAATGCCCAAAGATAATTAATATAAAACAAAGAGCACAAGGAAAAAGTGCAAAACATAAAATTTGAGATGAGAAACCAAGTTTTTCTGTCAGGAAAAGTTGTCCTATTAAAAGATAAAGACTTTCATATTAATTTTAAAGGTCTGTTACTTATTTCTATTTAATGTCTGATAAATAAATTTTATTTGTATAAAACAAGTCATTCAAAAATAGCTACTGTTATAACATCAGAAGCCATGAACATAGTCAAAGAGTGTTGGGGGTGGTGAAATTTAAAAATGTCTATGGAGACTTCCCCAGTGGTCCAGTGGTTAAGAATCTGCCTTCCAGGGGACACAGGTTCCATCCCTTGTTCTGGAAGGGCCCACATGCTGTGGAGCAACTAAGTCCGTGTGCCACAACTACTGAGCCCATGCGCCTAGAGCCCATGCTCTGAAATAAGAGAGGCCCCCACAGTGAGAAGCCCATATACTAAAACAAAGGGTAGTTGGACTGTAGCCTACCAGGCTCCTCCATCCATGGGATTTTCCAGGCAAGAGTACTGGAGTGGGGTGCCATTGCCTTCTCCGAACAAGGACCCAGGACAGCCATAAATTAATTGATTAACTTTGAAAAATCTCTATGAATAACACAATCATTTGTTACATCCAAAAAAGATTGAAAGCTTGAGGATAGAAAGGTATCACAGTCATATACATTTGAAAATACTACCTTCACCTGTAAGTATCTTTGGAGTAATAGCTATTTTATATGCACCAGAGATTCATAATAAATATTAAATTACCCCAAAGGCACAAATGAAACATTAACATAGGTATGAATGTAATTTTATGTAAGGTTAAAAACTTAGTTAAAGATGCTTCAAATATATAGAGCTATAGACTAATGTATTATATCCTCTGAGTTGAGGTGGAAATATAATTAGGGTTAGAGGCATGAAAGAACGTATGACCTATGTTAGATTTTTCTTAAATGCAGTGGGAGCTTTGTACAAGTTTTAAGTATAGGGAGAAGCGTAATTAAGTTTGCCATATAGAGGGATCACTCTATTAGTCACACCAAGAATGAAGGCACTCTGGAAGTATCATAGAAGCCAGTTAAGAAGCTAAGACAAGCTTTCAGGAGAGAAAACATGGTGGCCTGCAGAAGGTGATGCAACGGAGAAAGAGAGAGGTAAATACATTTGAGAAGTATTTAGAAGGTAGGACGGATAAGTCTTGGGCGTTGACTGTGTGGGTGAACATGGTGGGGTGTATTTCCAAAGATGGATGCAATAATATTTCCCATCCAGATCAAGAGATAGAGCCTGTCTCCACATTCTTAACTCTGGGTGAGCCCTGAGACTGCTCTCTCTAACCAACAGAACATGGAGGAAGAAACACTGTGTCATTTGCAGGTGTAGCGTTCAACCAGCCTGGTATCTTCCACTTCCTGTCTCTTAGATCCCCCAGTTAAGAAGTGTGACTACCCAAAGAACAAGCCGTGAGAAGCCCAAGGCCTTGGAGAGGTCCTAGAAGATGAGACGGCATGTGAAGAGAAAGAGGTGGAGGAGTACTGAGGTGTCCCACACTGTGAGTGAAAAAGACATCTTCAAAGTTGGTCCCCCACCCCAGATGTTCCAGCTGAAGCACATAACTCAGAGATAAGCCATCTAGCCAAGCCCTTCATGCGTTCCTGACCCCCAAAATCATGAGTCAAATAAATTGCTGCTTTTGGCCCCTGTATATTGAGAGTCATTTGTTATGCACCAATGGAAAACCAGAACAGTGAATGAGAGGGAAAAGAATAATAGGAATGCTAGGTTTGTAGGATTTGTGGTGATGCCTTTCTTGGAGATGGAAGATGGTCAGAAAGATGATGAAGTCATCTGAGTTCAATTCACCAGTGAGCAACCCTTGTAGAGTTCTCATAGCTGACTATACTGTTGGTACCATGAGCGGAGTGAGACTAGAACAACACAGAATCTCTAAGAAATCAACACTTCGGAGAGGGGAAAAGGAAAAACCTTGTTAAGAAGGTCGTGAAGTAGAAGCCATTCACGTGGAGATTCAGAAATCAAGGGCAGGAAAGGGTCTCAAGAAAGAAAGACAGGTGAATAATGCCATAGGCTGAAGAGAGCGTAAGTCTTACATGAACCCAAGTTGCCCGATGGGTTAGCAAGAGGAGCTTGGGGAAGTGATGAGAGAGAAGAGTAGACTGCAGTTTCTTCGGGAATGGGAGAGAGGTGAGGATACAAACACAGGAAATGCAGACCAGTTTGACTCTTCAAGAGAAGAAAAATGGCGATACATCTCTGTCAGTGACAGAGGTTGATTTAACAGTGCTTTTGTTTTTCTCTTAAGATGAGGGAGACAAACTTTTTTCCCTTTAAAAAAGTGATATTTGGGACAGTTTTGTCTGCTATTGTTCAACTGTCCTTTGGCTTCATGCGTTGCTGTGAGAGGTTCTAGTGTCTCCAGCCCTAAGCCTTCCTTGGGTGGGAATCATTTTGCTTCTTCCTGGCTTCCCCCGGCAGCCTCCTCATCTTTCTCCTATCTCCTTTCCTTTCTATCTGCTTTCGATAAAAAAAAAAAAAAATACAGTGCTGTATAGCACAGGGAACTATACTCAATATTTTGTAACCTATAAGGGAGAAGAATCGGAAAAAAAGGATGTATATGTATGCATAGCTGACTCCATTTGCTGCACACCTGAAATTAACACAACACTGTACATGAACCATACTTCAACTTTTTAAAAAATTGGAAAAAAATACAACTGCCAAATGTTTGAAGTGTAATCTGAAAAAGACCTTAAACTGAATCATTGTGCTGTACATCTGAAACTAACACAACATTGTAAATCAAGTACTCTTCAAAGAAATTTTTTAAATAGATTGATTAATTCATTACTTTAAAAAAAGTTTTAAAATTTTAAAAAACAACATTGACTCCTGAGTCTACTGTTATTTCTTCTACAATTCTCTTTGCTGGTTTATGCCTTTTGAAGAACATTCTTTTTACTGTGGGTTTTTAATGAAGAGAGATAAAAATGTGTTCCATTTGTCTTGTCTCTTTGGAATTCCTTGCCCATGGAATATTAATAACATTAATAACACCTCTTCTTTGGCCAGATGGGCATCGCTAGTGGTTCAGACGATAAAGAATCCACCTACATTGTGGGAGACCCGAGTTTGATCCCTGGGTTGGGAAGATCCTCTGGAGAAGGGAACGGCTACCCACTCCAGTATTTTGGCCTGGAGAGTTCCATGGACAGAGGAGCCTGGCGGGCTATAGTCCATGGGGTCACAAAGAGTCAGACACGACTGAGTGACTTTCACTTTTGGCCAGAAAGAAAATGATCATACATTCCCCAAAGCTTATAGGTCAGATTATAAACGCTTATAGGTCTTATAGGTCAGATTGCCAAACAACAGTGGACAGGAGAGATGAAAATAGAGATGTGAGATATGGTGGGTTTTGTCCTCAGGCCCAGAGGGACTCAGCTCTGACCTGGAAATCAGGTGCAGTGGTGAACCAGCGGCTTCTTTTCCTCACGGTCACTTGGTACTGGCAGCTGCCAAGTGGCAACTGTCAGTGTGGGGACAGTTGGTGGCCATGAGGAAGAGGGCTTGACCCAGATGTTCCTTCCTTCCTGATCTTGCATCATCCCCTCCCTGAACTAGGGAGCCTAGCCAACTCAGGCTGGGACGGCATCATTCTTGTTGAGCATGAGGTCCTCCGGGCTTTCTAAAAAGCCTCAGGAAGACTGAGGGCCAGCCTGGAAGGAGGTGGGGACTAGGGGCCCAGAGCAGGAAGAAGACAGAGCTGAGAAGAGGGTAGGAGATGGGTGATGGCGGCTGGAGTTTGCCTCTCTTGTGCTTGAGGACTGAGAGGCCTGATTAGAAATGACATCTTTCGGGGCTTCCCAGGCCCCAGGTGGCTCAGCAGTAAAGAATCCGCCTGCCAATGCAGGAGACATGGGTTTGATCCCTGATCCAGGAAGATCCCACAAAAAAACAAGTGAAAAAGAAAGAAAGAAAGAACATCTTTCAAGTATCCTAAAAGTTGGCAGAAATCACTTTGGGGTTAGAATGGCCTGAATGTTCTGAAGGTTCCTGACCTCCACTCCAGAAGGTGGAAAGGCTGCAATAAAGTTTTCAAAGGGACAGGGAGAGGTTATTCTGAGCAGGGCCTTTTTCAGATGCTGTGTGTGTGAGTGCTTCTGCTGTGCCTTCCACTGTGACGGAACTTGGGTTCTCATAGATGTAGAAAAGGAATTTGTCACTGCTGGATATATATATATACTCTCTCTCTCTCTCTCTCTCTCTCTCTCTCTCTATATATATATATATATATATATATATATATATATATATATGCTGCTAAGTCACTTCAGTCGTGTCTGACTCTGTGCGACCCCATAGACGGCAGCCCACCAGGCTCTCCGGTCCCTGGGATTCTCCAAGCAAGAACACTGGAGTGGGTTGCCATTTCCTTATCCAATGCAGGCAAGTGAAAAGTGAAAGTGAAGTTGCTCAGTCATGTCTGACTCTTAGCGACCCCATGGACTATAGCCCACCAGGCTCCACCGTCCATGGGATTTTCCAGGCAAAAGTACTGGAGTGGGGTGCCATTGCCTTCTCCATATATATATATATATATATATATATATATATATATATATACACACACACATATATATATAGTACATATATATTATATATATATAATGGAAAAATCAGATTCTTTTCCATTATAGGTTATTAGAGGATAATCAAAGGAATCAATCCTGAATATTCTTTGGAAGGACTGATATTGAAGCTTAAGCTTCAATACTTTGGCCACCTGATGTGAAGAGCCACCTCAATGGAAAAGCCCCTGATAATGGGAAAGATTGAGGACAGGAGGAGGAGGGAGCAACAGAGGATGAGATGGTAGGATGGCATCATCGACTCAATGGACAAAAGTTTGAGATGGTGAAGGACAGGGGAGCCTGGCATGTTCCAGTCCACGGGGTCACAAAATGTTGGACACGACTAAGCAGCTGAACAACAACAGTAGATATTGAATATAGTTCCCTGTGTTAGACAGTAGGTCTTTGTTGTTTAAACATTTTTATATAGTAATATGTATATGTTAATCCCAAACTCCTAATTTATCTCTCCCCCTACTCCGCTATCCCCTTTGGTAACCATGAGTTTGTTTTCTATATCTTGGCAGTCTTAAAGACTCAATCCCACATAATCTTGATGAGAATTATAAATTAAATCCCTCATAATACAACAGAGATACAAGTTAAAGATTGGGCTTCCTTTAAAATATTCTTTTAGTTTGTGGATTCTGCTTCTTTGAATATGACTTCTTATCTCCTTGGGTTTGAGATTCATAAATGTTGGCTGGGTTTTCCCAGAACTCCTGTCATGGGGATATTAGGCAGAATGAAGCTTCGCAGTGTTCCAGGCAGCATGGGTAGAAAAAGTGAGGACAACGCCCATGAGGTAGTCATGGGCTTCATCCTCAAACGACAGGGATCATGTGCTTCCCCACATGTGGGTCAGTGGGAACAACTCATAAGACCCTTCACGTTCATCCCACTTAGGGCTGAGCCTGCGGGACAGGTCTTGGGAGAGGAACGCGCAGAGCCTAAAGCTGCCCCTCCTGTAAATACAGGGACCCTCGGCTGGAGATTGGACAGCTCTTCAGACTTCCAACCTCTGCAGTGGTCCCTTGGCGTTTCTGGATGCTAGCCTATGTCTGGGCTGCAGCTGAACTATTATTCTTGCTTCTCTCTTTAGAGGGAGCCTAAAAACGGAATTTCTGCAGAGGGGGAAGGAAATGTCTGTGTTTGAGGGGTTTAGTGGAGTGGGTGCATGCTGTCTTTTATTATAGGAGGCTGTATGGTACAGAGGTTTTTTGTGTTTTTTTTTGGACTCGTGGCATGTGGGATCTTAGTTCCTGACCAAGGATGAAACCTGTGCTCCTACACTGGAACAGCAGACCTAACCACTGGACCACCAGGGAATTTCAGGCATAGAGGTTAAACCACCAACCTTGGAACCAGACTTCCTGGACTCAGATCCTGGCTCTGTTCCTAACTAGCTTTGTGACCTTGGGCAACTTACTTAATCTCTCTGTGTACCTATTTCCTTATCTATAAAATAGTGATAATAATCACATTACTCTCAATGGATTGATGTAAATATTAAATTACTGCTACTGCTGCTGCTAAGTCGCTTCAGTCGTGTCCGACTCTGTGCGACCCCATAGACGGCAGCCCACCAGGCTCCGCCGTCCCTGGGATTCTCCAGGCAAGAATACTGGAGTGGGTTGCCATTTCCTTCTCCAGTGCATGAAAGGGAAAAGTGAAAGTGAAGTCGCTCAGTCATGTCCGACCCTTAGCGACCCCATGGACTATAGCCTACCAGGCTCCTCCGTCCATGGGATTTCCCAGGCAAGAGTACTGGAGTGGGGTGCCATTGCCTTCTCCGATTAAATTACTAGCATATGTAAAATATATAAATACAACAACCAAAAAAAATGTTTACTATTAATGTTATCACCATCTGTGCCCTCAGCTGCAGTTGCATCATTACCACTAGAGGGCGCTGTTAGCCTTAGGGGCATGACAGTTGCCCCTTAATAGTGGGCACAGGATCCCTGGACTGGGGGGAGCCCAGTACTGAAGTAGCCCCTGCTGTGCTCCTCATTTGAGTAAGAGGAACTTGTTGTTGTTGGAAAAGCAACAAGCCAAAGCCACAGAACGACCCCGAAATTCAGAGCTGTCATGGCAAGCATGAGCTGGAGCCTAGGGAAAATAGGAAGGGGCCAACAAGGATAACTGTTAAACCCTGGCCTTAGAGAGAGTGGTGTGCCTTTATCTCAGGCCGATATCTGGAGCCAGGAGAGAAGGGGAGTCAGCAGGAAGGCCCTGTGGGTCCCGTGTGAGGAAAGAGAGAACTAATGCTTGAAACCTGCATGAGGGCAGGTGGAGACCAAAGAAGAGCCTTAACATCTAAAGGGTCAGGTAGAGCACTGAAATGAGATACGAAGCTGGGGCCTGAAGGTAGGAACAGAGCAATCAGGTTCAGGGGGAATGCTCCGGAAGGAGCAATTATAAGATGCCTGCATCCAAGCCCTGGGTAGGTGACAAGCTCCTAGGCCCACTGGGGCTCCCTCCTCGGCTTCCTCCTCCTCCCCCTGTGTAAGACACATGCTGAGTACCTGCCGCTTAGGGGGCTTGCCTCAGCTGTCTCTCTCTAGGGGAAAGCCATCCTGCAGCTTGAAGAGGCGTGGACCACTGTTAACTTCTCTTCTTAGCACTTCATTTGCTGCACCCTTTGCAGAAATCTATCTGGTTCATACCCACTTGCTCTAGATGCTTAGCGGTTTCCACAGCCCGTGGCTCCCATCCCAGTGAGATTTCATTAACGTCTGTTTCCTGGATTGCCTCGTTTCTGCCCTGGCATTCTTGCACCCTGCAATGCCCAGGTATCTGCAGCCTCCTCCATGGGTATGTGTGAGTGTGATGTAGGGAGCTGCTGAGATGGAAGACAGCACCCCATCTGGGACTGAGATGGAACACTTCGCTCACCAAGCAGTGGGTCCCTGAGCACACTGTTTTTATTTATAGAAATAAAGAAAAGTGACATTTCTCACATCTGAGTGTCAAGCGCTCCCATTGGCTACACTGATTTCCAAAAACTGCCTGTGATTAGAAGGGGGCACTTTGTGGTCTGATTTGCAAGGCCCTTCTAGAAGGTTCCCACTGCCCTCCCGAATAGCTGCCCCACCACCTCATCTGTTTGGCATTTTTGTCATTAACATTATTCCTATATTGGGGCTATTTCCTTAGTATGTGGAAACCTTTACCACCTGTTACTTGATGTGCAAAGAGCTGGACCAAGAGCAGTGCTAACTGGGGAACTCTGCTGTTTGTGGTTTCTTCTCGGTTTAGTGAAACAGTCACACCAGGGGCCAGTTTTCCCCTATATTTTCTCAACCGTTGCTCAGGGCACATGGTGCAGGGGTGTGCAGCCTCCTTTCTGGGGCCCTGCCTCCCCTGGGGCCCCAGAGTCTGCTGTTACCATGCAAGCTGCTCCTGACCACTGATGATCCACAGCGGCAGAGATGATGCAGGCCTGGAGGGTCCACGGGTCCCCCAGACCGCCTGGGCCTCCTGACCTCTCTCTTCCATCAAGGAGGGTGTGGTACACACTTCCCAAGTTTCCTCTTTGTTTTTTCTTGGATACTCTACCCCCTTTTTCAGGTAGTGGAATCATGAGCTGCCATAAGTCTCAGCATCACTTCTGATTCTGCCGTTCTTCTTATCCTCCACCTCCAGTCCATCAGCTTGGCCTGTCAGTTCTGTCTTCGTAAGGCATCCCAAAGCACAATGAGCATACCTTATTTTGGACCCAGAAAAATATAAACGTGCTTTTGTGTGTGTTTATGCGTATACACACCTGTAGGCATGTGCACAAAGGGTAGTTTGTATGTTGGCAGCTTTTTTTTTTTTGGCTGCACCAAGTGCCATGACCAAGGGGCATGCAGGCTCTCAGTTCCCTGGCCAGGGATCAAACTCGTGCCCCCTGTAGTGGAAGCACAGAGCCCTAACCACTGAACTGACAAGGAAGTCCCAGCAACTTTTCTATTTAAAAAAAAAAGCTAGAGGATGTAAAAAGTGGAGGGTAAGGGTTTGATGGGACGAGAACAAGAGTTTAGGCCTCAGAGTATGAAAAGAAGATGAAAAATTACTGAGTTTTAAAATACACTGTATTTTATAACACAAATAAACTTATATACAAAACAGAAACAGACTCACAGATGTAGAGAACAAACTTATGATTACCGAAAGTGAAAAGTGAAGGAGGGGAGGGATAAATTAGGAGTATGGGATTAACAGATACACACTAGTACGTATGAAATAAACAACAGCGGTTTACTATGTAGCACAGGGAAATATACTCGACATTTTATAATAACCCTTAAGGGAAAAGAATCTTTAAAAATAGATATATATGTATGTATAACTAAATCACTTTGCTGTACATCTGAAACTAAGACAACATTGTAAATCAACTATACTTCAATAACAAAAATTAAAATTAAAAAAACCCCTGTGTTTTCCACTCCTACTCTGCCACAAGAAAAAAGTTTTTGCAAATTGGTATGTGTAGTCTGAGTATATGCATACATCCCAGTGTTTTTTGTTGTTTTATTTTTTGTTTGCCACACAATAAAGCTTGTGGGATCTTAGTTCCCCAACCAAGAAATGAACCTAGGTCTCCTGCAGTGGCAGCTCAGAGTCCTAACCACTGGACTGCCAGGGAATTCCCCATCCCAGTATTATATAAAATGATTTGGCACAGTTATATCAGTCTTCCTACAGGCCCATAAGTGGCAGGGCAGAGCTCTGCCAGATGGTGTTCCTCTCAGGTAAACTGGTGGTTCAGGTAGTGACAGAGGCCAGCCAGGGGGCAGGAGACTGACGGATAATGAGGGCTTGTTCTTGAGTCTGTAACTCGGCGGTTTTTCTCCAAAGGCTGGGGTAACTCTGAGGGCACAAGCAAATGCCCTGGTATTGTAAGTGTCAGATGCCAGATTCTGGTTGGCATGAACACGTTTCCCACCTGCTGGAAACTGGGGAGACCAGATGGCTGCGTCAGGTTCCACACAGATGTTGGTTTCCCATCCCTGGAAAGAACTTAAAGAGATCTACCCTCCCTCTTCAACCCCCTCAGCATTCTGAAGAGACACAGAAATGGTAATAAGAATGTAGGGCTTTGGAGTCTCACTTCCTGGTTGAAATTTCCAGCTCTACCACATATTGACTAGTGACTTTCGGCCAATTATCTAACTTTTCCAAGCCTGTTGGGACTTCTCTTGCAGTTCCGTGGTTAAGGCTCCTTGCTGCCAATGCAGGGGGTACAGGTTCCATACCTGGTAAGGGAACTAAGATCCCACATGCAGTGTGGCATGGCCAAAAGATAAAAAAAAATAAAATTAAGCCTGTTTTTTTCTCTTGAAAGATAAATAAATAATGTTATGTGCCTTCTGAAACTGTTACGAGCATCAAATGAGATAATGAAGATAACACGTTTGATCGAATGCCTGGTCAAACAAAATGATGCTCAATACCTTGTAGCTGTGATGATCACCTCGGCAAGGATGTGAGTATGGCAAAACACTGGTTGCTCCAGATCCTGAGTAACAAAGGAGAGGAAAGAGTTCTGGGGTGGTGCAATTGTACCTCTGACAGCAAAGGACCTTCCCTGGTGTGCCTCAATTATGTTGGCATCATGGTGCTGGGGAATTGTGTCCCACCATGAGGCGGGGATACAGAAGGAGCATCACCCCTGAGGCCTCAAGCTGCTCAGACTCCACCTCCATCCCAGACTTCAGGGCATTCCAGGTTTACTGACTTCCCTGGTGGCCCAGGCAGTAAAGAATCTGTCTGTGATGCAGAAGACCTGGGTTCAATCCCTGGGCTGGGAAGATCCCCTGGAGCGGGGAATGGCTACCCACTCCAGTATTCTGGCCTGGAAAATTCCATGGACAGAGGAGCCTGATGGGCTGCAGCCCAGAGGATCACAGAGTCTGACATGACTGAGCTACTAACACCAACACTAGCAATAGGGAAGTACACGCTTCCAGAAAAGTCATAGTGAAAAATCAGCCTCAAGAAGCTGACCCTGGTTGTTAAAATTAGCTTTTGCCCCCAAAGAGAGCCCCATGGCCAGAAGAAAGAGGAGAAGTAAGAGTCTGGTGCCCAGTGCTCGGGGCCTGGTTCTTTCATCTCAGCTCCCACTGCCCAAAGGGGTTCGTGGCTCATCTTTGTGGGACAGATGGGCTGCAGAGGAAAAGATGAAGAACTCCCCAGGCTAGGACTTCTCAGAGGATGGGGAAGCGACTTCGTCAGTCTGGGACTTGGTCAACCTGAGTCACTTTAGCTGCCCGCCTGGCAGAGAAAACAGGCAGGAAGAGAAACTGATCAGGGTGGCCAGGGAGGAAGTTCAGCGACTACGGTTGGCGACACTGCTGGTTTTACACCATCAGGGCTAATAACCAGCTGTGTTTATGAGGCATCCACCTTTTGATAGCCTTGGCACAAGCCACATCTCCCACAGATGGGGAGAGGGCCTTGCCTAAGGTCAGGTCGGAGTTAGGACTAGCATCTGTGGAGCTGCTCCTTCACCAGTAGTGCCCACGAGAGGAAACCCCAACGGCACCCACTCCTGCTGGACCCTTGGTGGGCTCTCAGGAGCTAGCTGGTCCCCAAGCTTCCTGTGCTTCTTATGTTGTGGGCACTCCCTTCCCTGCTCCTGGCTCCATCAGATATCGCCATCACTCACCACGGGCCCTGCTCAGAGCTTGACTTTGGGGGGAGGTCTTCCCAGCTTCCTCCGCAGAAGGCCAGCACACAGGCCCTCTTCTCTTTGATGATTGTACTGTTCCACGTGAAAGGGAAATAGGATCTCAAAACCAACACATCTAAGAGAGTTACCAAACTGAGAGCTTTCCTTTAATTAAAAAAGGTACACGCACCCCTATGTTTATGGCAGCACTGTGTACAACGGCCAAGACATGGAAACAACCTACATGTCCATTGACAGATGAGTGGATAAAGAAGATATGGGGGGTGTGTGTGTGTGAGTGTGTGTGTGTGTGTGTGTAAGGGAATACTCCTCAGGCTTCCTTGGTGGCTCAGTGGTAAAGAATCCACCTGCCAATGCAGGAGACATGGGTTCGATCTCTGGGTCAGGAAGATCCCCTGGAGAAGGAAATGGCAACCCACTCCAGTATTCTTGTCTGGGACATCCCATGGACGTAGGAGTCTGGCGGGCTACAGTCCATGGGGTTGCAAAAGAGTTGGGCTCAACTTCACAACTAAACAATAACAAAAACACTACTTGGCTATAAAAAAGAATGAAATAATGCCTTTTGCAGCAACATGGATGGACCTAGAGGTGAGTCAGGAAGAGAAAGACAAATGTCATATGATACCACTTAAAATGTGGAATCTATAATATGACACAAATGAATTTACAGAACAGATACAGATGCAGAGAGATCAGACTTGTGGTTGCCAAGGCGGAGGGAGGAGGGGAGGGATGAACTGGGAGTTTGGGATTAGCAGATGCAAACTGTCCTATACAGAATGCATAAACAACAAGGTCCTCCTGTATAGCACAGGAAACTGTCTTCAATAATCCTGTGATAAGTCATAATGGAAAAGAATATGCAGAAGAATGTCTATATGTATAACTGAATCACTTTGCTGTACAGCAGAAACTAACACATTGTAAGTCAACTATACTTCAGTAAAATGAATTTAAACTAAAGTGAAAGTTTGGGGTACAGAGCCAAAACTGGAAACTGCTCATTTTTACCATAAATGTGCTCCCTGGCCTGAATTCTTTGATTCCTTCATCCATTCAGTGAGTATTTACTGAGCTCCCATTGTGTACCAGGGAGTGGCCGAGGCACTGGGGATTCAGCATCAAACATCAGACACACACTTGCCTCTGCTCTCCTGGAGTTCCTGCTTCCTCTGAGTCAATCACAGAATGGGGGTGGGGGGATGAGGGGGTGGGGTATATGAGATGAGGGGATGCGAGGGGACAGGGTTGTGCCTCTGATGTCCAGATCCCGTGAGCAAACTCACTAAGGGGCACTGCTCTCAAGCCTACTTTTAGGCCAGAAGCAGGACTAGAGTCTGAACTGTTGACCTGGAACAGCTGGAAGCAGTGAGGCCTTGGATGTCTAGTTGGTCCCAGTGGCCTAGGGAAGCCACAAGTCTGAGCCAAAGCGGTAGTGGCCTGGGTCAGGTCTCTGGGCTGCAAAGTGGGTCAGGGAATAAGGGAGAGGTCAGGAGGGGGAGTGCAGAGGAGGTGGCTATTAGTGGGTCAGGACTAGAGGAAGGCAAGGGTGCTGGGAGCTGTCAGAGTGGCAGGATATAGGGCGTTTAATGCAGGTCATGGCAACAAAAACAGTATTTACCATCAAGCGTGTGAAGGGCTTCCTGCGTCTGTGCCAGGGAGCAAGCCAAGCCCTTGACATCCCCAGTCCCACATTAAGTCAGGCTGAGCAGGACAACAGCTCTGAAACATAGAAAGGCACTCACCAAACCTTACTTTCCTAGATCCCAGCCAAAAGTTAAGAGCAAGTGAGCCCCCCTCCCCACCCTTTCCCCTTAAATTCTTCCTAAGGAAAATGACACTTCATCAGAAGCAAAGATGAAACGAAGGCAGATGCAGTCTCCTCACCCCAGGCGGACACGTAGTGTCACTGAGCACTCACCTCTTTACTAAGCCTTTGTACGTTCTAGGAACGGCCCGCTTTGGGCATCGCCCTGCCAGAGGACACAGATTCAAGTGCCTCGGGCCAGACAGGTAATGTAAATGACTTGGTGTGAAGGAAAGCTGACCCCAGTCTTCAGAGCAAGAGAAAAATTCACGGGGACTGAGGCTGTCTGGAGGGTGAAAGTGAAAGCCGCTCATGCTTGTCTGACTCTTTGCAAGCCCATGGGCTGTAGCCCGCCAGGCTCCTCTGTCCATGGAATTCTCCAGGCAAGAATACTGGAGTGGGTAGCCATCCCCTTCTCCAGGGGATCATCCCAACTCAGGGATCAAATTCAGGTCTCCTGCAGTGCAGGCAGATTCTTTATCAGCTGAGCCACCAGGGAAGCTGGAGAATACTGGAGTGGGTAGCCTATCCCTTCTCCAGGGTATCTTCCCAACCCACGGATAGAACCAGGGTATCCTGCATTGCAGGTGGATTCAACATAAAACCCAGTGGCCAAATGTGTTTTTTTTGTTCAACAGAAAATAGCAATCTAGATTGTAATAAGAAATTTCTAAATTATTAAATGTTGACAATAAATCAAAAATCAAAACAGAGAAGCAATACCTCTCTGCGACTTGCATTATACAAAGCAAATCTTAGAGCTGGCCACCCTGCCTTGCAACAATCAGAGACTTCAAAACTGAATTCAGAGTCCTTGGAACTGCTTCTCCAAACATGTTAAATCCTCTCACAGAGAGAGTAGTTCCTTTAGGCATTGTGTGAGCACCACCATTTCCAGAACTCTAAAGCAGCTTCACAATTGCTTTATCTGCTGACTCAGGGAGGGGGAAGGAACACGAGGGGAGGGGAGAAGATGAAAGACTTGCGGGCAGGGGCGCTACTGTGCTCTGGGCCTGCCTACACCCTGGAGACCTTTGTCTCATTTAATCCTCGCGGTTTGTGTGGTAGGTATTCTTCCTACCTTCCGGAAGTGAAAGCTTTCCTAAAGTCACTCAAGGCCAGAGCCTATGGGAAGGAATCCTTGTTCTCTCCAGTACATTTTGTGGAACTGACCGTTGGGCATCTGAGCCCACGGTCTCGGGGGAGCTGATGAAGCCACCCTCTTGCTCTGTGCGCCCCAGTGGCTTCGCTCTCTGAGAGCTCCAGGCAGCGGGGGTCGTCCACCAGCCCCGCTGCATCCCCGCTTCATCCACAAGCTTCCCTCACACCCGTCCATCAAACACTCGCTTTCTGCTCCTCGCTGTTGTTGGAAGACTGAGACCACCCAGAAGCAGCTGAGCCTTTAATTTCTCCCTGCAGAGAGCGTTCAGTCTAATAAGGGAGACCTGTCAGAAAACACTGGGTTGAAGACATGGCTAAAGCAGCTTGTGGAGTCCAAGTGCAAGGTGAGGTGACTCAGGTTTGCCCTCTCACGGAGACAGAATTGGAGGAAGATGAATTGGAGACTTCTCCAGAATTGAAGACGCTCGGAGCTGGGGGAAGCCCTGTGAGTAGACTGTTGGGTTTCCTCCCCAGGAAAGAGACCTGGAGGAGGGAACCATGGGCTAGAACTGCTCACTGGGCGCCATTCAGACCCACACCTCTGAAGCACATTTCAGTAACAAAAATAAAAGGACAAAATGTATACATGAGACAACCTGCATGAACCTGGAAGACATGATGTTAAGTGAAAGAAACCAGACACAAAAGATCACTTACTGAATAAGTCGATCGATACAAAATGTCCAGAAAAGGCCAACCCATAGATTCAGAAAGTAGATTCGTGGTTTCCTGGGAATTAACTGTAAATGGGTATGAGAGATCTTTGGGGGGCTGATGGAAATGTTTAAAACTGGATTCTGCTGCTGCTTACCCATCTGGATGAAATTGCTGGTGAATTTTACAGTATCTAAACTTGTTTACACACACACACACACACACACACACACACACACACACACTGTGGAGGAGTCAGAAACAGAGCACCTTTGATACAAAGCCAAAGAGGAAATTAACTCAAATAGAGATAGGATCTGTTTCCCAGAGGTGCTACTTTCTTATCAAACCTGATTGGTCAGGATGACAACAGTTCATAACCTCAAATTCACAAAAGTGGTTTGGGGTAAAGACGCTGGAAGAAGGATGGTGAGATTGGTTATACCCTATGTGATTACCAGCAGGACTTGCAGGAAGGAAGCTGACCAAACCTCAGACTGGGGAAAATAGCCCCATCCATGAACACAGCACACTAGAGCTCTCCCCGGGTTTGCAATCCACTGTGGGTGGCTAGCAGTGATTTCCACGGAGGAAAGGGTTGAGACTTTATCGTCATCACAATGGTTCGGTGAAGAAGGCCGAAGTGAGTCTGGGAATAAAAGAGTTAAATCTTTCTTTGGAAGAAAGAATAAATAAGGAAGCCAAAAGGGGTGAGGCAAGGGGAGAAGTGGTAAAAAAAAAAATAAGATTCTGGATGATTTTAGTCTTCACTCATTTACTAGGTATGTGACTTGATGAAAATGTCTCTTAACCCTTCTAAGCCTCCATTTCCTCATCTGTAATCAAATGCATCTCAGAGTATTACCTTGAGGCTTAAATGAGATCATAAACGTCAAGCACTTAGTGTGATACCTCATAGAGGGTGCTTCATTCATTTACTTCAACCAGCTAATATTTTTTGAGTGTATACTATGAGTTAGGCACTGAGGCAACACCAGCAGATACATAAACAGATAACATGCTCAAATTTCACAGGGGTAAGTGCTCTGAAATAAGTACAGCAGTAATGGAATAGAGAGTAACTGAGTGGGGGTGGGGTAGGGTGGGGCAAGGAGCACATGATTTTAAATAGTGACAGCAGAGAAGAGACATCAGAGCAGAAATCTAAATAATGAGGGACTTTCCTGGCGGTCCAGCGGTTAAGACTTCACTTTCCAATGCAGAGGGTGAGGGTTTGATCCTTAGTCTGGGAACTAAGATTTCACATGCCTCATGGCCAAAACACCAAAATCATGAAACAGAAACAATACTGTAACAAATTCAATAAAGACTTTTAAAATGGTCCACATCAAAAAAAAAAAAAAAATTCTGAATAATAAGAAGGAGCCAACTATGCAAGGCTCTGAGAGGAATATTCCAGACAGAGAGAAAAGCAAGCACAAAGACCCTGAAATGAGATTGACTTTGGTCAGAGCCAGGACTAAAGTGAGGCAAGTGAATCGATCCCTCGCAGGGTTAAACAAGTACACGATTAGATCCTGTCTTTATTTTACATGTTGATATTTTGTTCATTGTGAACTTTGGGGGCATCAACTTTGGGTTTTTTTATTTTTTAAGTTTTGCATTAACAGAATTTCTTGTGATGACACTCCTTAAATTTTGCACCAAGGCGAGTGCCTCACTTCCCTTCCACCAGTCCTGACCTCAGGCGGAGAAAGAAACAGGATGAAATGTAGCCAGTATTTGTGCTGATGTTACCACTGGTGGGGACAGCAATGGGCCAGTGGGCAAGGCTATTATGATTCTGTGATCATATGATTTGAGCAGGAGGTTAGAGTTACAGCGAAACAATCTAATGATAAATAGCTCTGTTTTCCTGTGTTTGGAAAACTCAAAGCCCAGATTATACAGAGACGTAGCTGCCAGATTTTGCTCAGATCCCCCCAATTCCAAGTCGACCAGCTTCCCCTCTCCTGACTCTTCTGAGGCCACATGTGTTAATGGCACAGAGTCTTCCCCAGATTGCTCTAGTAGGGAGATAATTCTGTGGCCCCTCCAGCCAGTCCCTCCCGGGGTCCAGCCCTATGATGCTGTCACCACACTTCTCCAGCCCCAGGTGACCTCCCTATGCTAGAGTTCTCTTGAGACTAAGCGGCTTTCTTCCCTCTTAGTTTTCATGTAGGGGCTCCTAGAAGCCTTTATGCAAATAAGCTGCCAGTGGCCTGCTAGGCATCTTCCTCTTTTTCCCTCCCCCGCTTGCCTCCCTTGCTTCCACTCTCTCTCCTTTATCAGCCATATTCTTTGACCACCTATATGTGTGTCACCATGAAACTGAAAGATGCTTGTTCCTTGGAAGGAAAGCTGTGACCAACCTAGACAGCATACTCAAAAGCAGAGACATCACTTTGCCAACACAGGTCCATGTAGTCAAAGCTATGGTTTTCCTGTAGTCATGTATGAATGTGAGAGTTGGATCCTAAAGAAGGCTGAGCACTGAAGAATTGATGCCTTCGAATTGTGACGCTGGAGAATACTCTTGAGAGTCCCTTGGACAGCAAGGAGAACAAACCAGTCAATTCTAAAGGAAATCAACCCTTCCAATATTCGTTAGAAGGATGGATGCTGAAGCTGAAGTTCCAATACTTTGGCCACCTGATGCGAAAGCTGACTCGTTGGAAAAGACGCTGATGCTGGGAAAGATTGAAGGCAAAAGGAGAAGCAAGAAGCAGAGGATGAGATGATTGGATGGCATCACTGACTCAGTGGACATGAATTTAAGCAAACCCTGGGAGATAACTGAAGGACAGGGAGGCCTGGCATGCTGCAATCCATGGGGTCACAAAGAGTTAGACACAACTGAGCAACTGAACAACAACAACAAATGCATGTCACTGTACTGGGGATGCAAGGATGAGTAAGACAGACATGACCACTCCCATAATGAGCTCTTGATCAAGCAATGATAATATCCTTGTCATGAAGAGGGAAGTGTGGTGTGCTGTAAATGTTCATAGATAGGAAGGAAACGTCTAGAGCCTCATGTTAGTTTAAAATACGAGAATTAAGTTCAGAGAAAGAAAAAGTAGTGTCCTCACCACAGTCCTAGAATTCTGGTCCTCTCCTTTCCAGACTCCTACTCTTTCAGGCTTTGTACCGAATAATAAAGACCTAATTAAAAAAAAAAAAGACCTCACTGTGGGGCCCAGAGAATCTTTAAAGGGGAAGGAAGTAAAGGTGTGTGACGTAAAGCAGAGGGGTTTATTGGGAAGCATTCAGCTGATGGCAAGCTGTCTTTCCCAGACGGCTGGCTAGTGCATCCCCGGGCTCACTTTTACTTCACTGTCCTTGGGATGCCCTGTCGGCAGGAGAGAGAATCCCAGTCCTGGCTGGGGCCTTCATGCATCTTTTTTTTCTTTTCATGCTTCCTGTGTACACTCCACTTTTATGTGTAACACTTAGTTGGCACAGGATTGGTTTTCTGGAAGCTGCTTCCATTCCATGGGGAGACCAGAAGTCTGTGGTGGGCACTAAAAGCAAGGAGTGTGTCCATATTAAGTCAAATAATTAATTTCTTTCTCTCTTTTTCTTTTTGGCCGTGCTGTGCAGCAGGTGAGATCTTAGTTCCCCAACCAGGGATCGAACCTGTGCCTCCTGCACTGGGAGTGTGGCGTCTTAACTACTGGACTGCCACGGAAGTCCCTCAAATAGTTTCTTAAACTCCTCGATCAGTCCATTCTCGCGTGGGGCGTGCCCTCACCGCCGACGGACAGCTTTCTCAGGTCTTTCAGGTCTTTTGAGAAAAACCTGATAGGTTTTGTCATTTCTGCCTCCCTATCTTCTATTTTCGTGGGCTTGTAACAGAGTGGCACCCCAGAGGCTGCGCGCATGCACGCGTGTGTGCCAAGTCACTTCAATCGTGTCCGACTCTACAAGTCTATGGACTGTAGCCCTCTATACTCCTCTGTCCATGGGATTCTCTGGGCAAGAAAACTGGAGTGGGTTGCCATGCCCTCCTTCAGGGGAACTTCCTGACCCAGGGATCAAACCTGCGTCTCTTGCATCTCCTGCATTGGCTGGCAGGTTCTTTACTTCTAGTGCCACCTGGGAAGCTACCCCAGTGGCTGGATACATAAACCCGTGACTCGACAACTGACATTCTGTTTGACCTTGTCTCGCATGGTCTAATCTTAAGCAGGTTCCCTCCCTCCAAAGCAGTTATTAACAGGGAGTTCAGCCTGGGCTCAGGCGTGTAGGTCTAGAAAAAGGCACTGACTAGGAAAAGATAGAGGGCTTTCTTCTCCCACATCCAGAAGATGGATATGGTTGCCAAGGGAAAGAGGCCAAAAAATGTATTTCCCAGAGGCAAGGTTATCGAAAGCTTCCCAGAACCTTTCCAAACTAGAATAATTTTTTTCCCTTAAATTGTTTAGTCCGAGGTGAAAGCTGAGAGCAGGTGCCTGGCTGCTTGGAAATCAAGATGATCTGCAAATACAGGCAGAACTTTTTGACTTTAGAGTCACTTTTGGTTTCCTCGTCACCTCTGGCTCTCTGGGGTGGCCTGGTGATTTCCTGGTGTGTCTCTGAACGGACTCAATCTTGCATTCCTCGTGGCACACAAGTCTGGCAAGTAAACAGGACCACTTGCTTGGCTGAGTTTTAGGGACCATCCGAATAGACATAGACATAGTTCAGCCACGCTGCACAGAATCTTCCCTTGCTTGTACCAGGGGAATGTAAAAATTTCATTTTGTTATGACAGTTGGAACAATTAACATTCCTGAGGGAGAATTCAAATGCAAAGTGTACCTGCCAACTATTGTCCCCTAAGGGGAGGAATGTGGGAAAATCGAATCTCTTAACAAACAACTTGTGTGAAGAGCTTTATACCTAGGAAATCAACATTTAATATGTCATTCTGGCAAAATAATATCCCCTAAAGCAGTGATTATTAATCTGGACTGCATATTGGAATCATCTGGGGTGGGGCAGGGGGCTTTGAAAACTGCTGATGTCTGGGCCCCATTCCAGAGGTGACGACTGAAATGCTCAGGGGCAGGGCTGGGCATCAGTACAGCTTATCCCCTGGTATCTGCAGGGGATTAGATCCAGTACCTTCCTCCAGTACCAGAATCTGTGGATGCTCAGGTCTCGTACATAAAATTGCAGGTGTGTGTGTGCTCAGTCGTGTCTGACTCTCTGCCACCCCATGGATTGTAGCCTGCCAGGCTCCTCTATCCATGGAATTTTCCAGACAAGATACTGGAGTGGGTTGCCGTTTCCTCCTCCAGGAGATCTTCCCAACCCAGGGATCAAATGCATATCTCTTGTCTCCTGCATTGGCAGGCAGATTCTTTACTTCCTGAGCCATCAGGGAAGCCTATAAAATGGCATAATGTTTGCAGATAACCTGTGCACACCCTTCCAGATACTTTAAATCATCTCTAGATAACTTAAAATACCTAACACAAGATAAAGGCTATATAAAGATTTGTAAATACAATGTAAAATCTATGGAAACAGTTGCCAGCAAATTCAAGTTTTGCTTTTTGGAATCTGCTGGAATTTTTTTCCGCATTTTTAAAAAAAGCTTTTTATTTTTATTATTTACTTATCTATTTATTTGGCTGCATGGGGTCTTAGTTGCAACATGCAGGCTCTCTAGTTGTGGTGTGTAGGCTTAGTCACCCCACAGCATGTGGGATCTTAGTTCCTCCACCAGGGATTGAACCTGTGTCCCCTGCATTGCAAGGCAGAGGCTTATCCGCTGGACCACCTGGGAAGTCCCTCCACATAGTTTTGATTCATGGTTTGTTGGAACTGGGGATTTGGAACCCTTGGATACAGAGCTTTTGGTTTTGTTTTCATTTTTTGTTGTTGTTTTATTTAAAGACCCAACTTTATTTTCATTTTCTGGCCATGCCACATGGCTTATGGGATCTTAGTTCCTGGACCAGGGATCAAACCTGCCACCCCCTGCATTGGAAGCTCAGAGTCTTAACCACTGCACTGCCAGGGAAGTCCCAGATATGGAGTTTGAATAACTCCCCAGGTGAGTCTAAGGTATAGCCAGGCCAGGGCTGAGAACATTGTCCAAAGGAATAGTCACCTGATTCCCACTCCAGGTGAATAACCTAACCCAGAAAAAAGAAAAGAAAAGCACCATTAAGTGGTACTAAATTAAACCAGCGCACTAGCCCACTGCAGAAAGTAGAATAGTTCAGCGGAAGTGGTTCCAACCATACCCCTGCACATCTGCAGAAGGAATGGAGATGCTGAGTTGACTTCAGCTTTACTTTTCCTTCCAAAGTAGCCAGGCATTTTCCCCAAGTGCTAGATGAAATATCCTATACTTTCTCCACTGATTCCGCATTTTCATTATCTATTAATATTCCAGTACTGATTGAGGCTTTTTGAAGCCTCTTTTCTGGCTCATTACTTATTTCTGCATCAGTTTCCATGGTTGTAATTACATTGGGTTAGTGTTCTTAATATTAAAGAATTTACCTTTATTACAAGAGTAGTAACAGTGGAATATTTTCCGGAAATAACCACTGTTAACAAATAAAGTAACTCAGGTTTAGTAGGCAGTTGCACTTTGTCAGCCATGCTTCCACACAGCAACTTGTTTCATCTCCACAGCTCTATGAATTAGATACCATTGTTAGCCCCATTTTACAGAAAAGGATGCTGAGGCACGGAGACATTAAGTAGCTCACCTGAAGTTACCCAGTTTATAAGTGGTAGAGATGGGATCCAAGTCATGCAATGTGATTCCAAAGCTCTTATCAAGTTGTATATACCTCACAAATCATTCAGTCTCTCTCCCTGTGTCTCTTTCTATATACTGTATACTATATAATATGTTACATAATTTTATAATGCAATTATAAATATTATTACATAGATACATATATGTAAACAAATATAAACGTGTATAAACATAATATATATTATGATATACACCATATATAATATAATCTATATATATGTATATAGGAAGTAAGTTTTCCTTATTGAAGCACAGTTGATTTACAATGTTGTGTTAATTTCTGCTGTACAGCAAAGTGATTTAGTTATACATGTATACACATTCATTTTTATATTCTTTTTCATTATAGTTTATCACAGGATAGTGAATATAGTTCCCTGTGCTATACAGTAGGACCTTGATGCTTATCCATTCTATATATAATAGTTTGCATCTGCTAATCTGAAACTTGCAATCCATCCCCCACCTTCACCCACTGCCCCTTGGCAACCACAAGCCTGTTCTCCATGTTGGTGAATCTGTTTCTGTTTTGTAGATACGTTTACTTATGTCATATTTTATATTCCACATATAAATAATATCATATGCATTTGTCTTTCTGACATTTCACTTAGCATTCGAACTGCTGCAAATGGCATTATTTTGTTCTTTTTTTATGGCTGAGTAGTATTTTATTGTATATATAGAGGTATGTTATATTTTTGTATCATTTTTGGAAATAATGGTGATAATATAAACTCTCATATTCTAACATTTAGTGTATTATAAGTGCTTTTTATGGAACATTTATAAGTTGGGTGACCTTGAGCAAGGTTCTTAATCTCTCCAGGCCACTTTCCTCTTCTATACAAAGGGGATAATAATGATACCTGGCTCATAGGGAAGATGAAATGGGTTTTTACATGGTTGAGTGCTTGGCAGAAGATAGGTATCAATACTTACTAAATATTAGTTCTAAGTATTAAAGGAGATGAATCTTGAGTTAGCCAGGGTCTAGTACTTGAGAGAAAAAAAAGATAGATGTTCCATTTTTATATTAGAGACTGACTCTAGTCATCTGTCCTAGAATTTCACCCATTTAATGCACTCTTACAAATGTTTATCCTAGTCTTCATATTCTGATTCTATAGTTAATTTTCCTTTATCATGACTACTTTTTTGTGAGTTTGCATTCTCTGTATCTTTCACAACACTTCTTAGTTTTGAGAATCATTGTTGTAATGAGCCTTTCTTTACATGTGTTGAGAAAAAAATATGTTGGTAAGTCCTAGTTTTGAAATGTCCAATCCAATACTTATTAAATCTTCTATACATTTGTTCATGCTCAGTCACTTCAGTCATGTCTGACTCTTTGGGACCCTTTGGACTGTAGCCCACCAAGCTCCTCTGTTCATGGGATTCTCCAGTCAAGAATACTGGAGTATGTTGCCATGCCCTTCTCCAGGGGGTCTTCCTCACCCAGGGATCGTAGCCACATCTCCTGCATGTCCAGCATTGCAGGCAGATTCTTTACCTGCTGAGCCACCTGGGAAGCCCTAAGTCTTTTATACTGGTACTTAATTTAAGAAATCTGTGTAGATCTGTTTCTGAGAAGGAAGTGCTAAAACTTCTTTCAAAAATGGTTTTATCTTTTTCTCCCCTAGTTCCATCAGTTGTGGCTTTATATATTTTATGGCTAAATAGTTAGTTGTCTATATCTTCACAGTTGTTATGTCAATTATATGGCATCATTATTTTTCCCCTTAGTCTATATTCTTGGGGAGTGGGGTGTGAAGAATTCAAAATCTATTTTTCCTGAAATTAAACTTCTATTTCAGCTTTCTTTGTGCTCTGATTATCTGATGTGTCTCTCCTTGTCACCTTATTTTCATTGTCTTTATACCTTTTAAAATTATTCATGTCTTCCCTACAAATAAGTCACATGTCAACATATTCCACATCCCTGCGGCCCAGCCTTCTTTCTCAGCATGCTGGTATTCTCTTGTTTTACTTATGTGTTGTCATGGACACCCGTGAGTTTTTAAATGCTTTGTCATTATTTATTTAGGCAGCAATAAAGTTATTTACTTACCTTATTCCTCAAATGGCATTGCTTCTTCCTCATTCATCTTTTAATGCCATCACATTTCTAATTCCACCTCTGGTCTCTATTTCTGAGAACATCTATAATGCTTAATTTGCATATTTATCTTGCTGGTCATTTAATTCTGCTCTGATGCTGGCTCTTCGGTTTATCATTTTTGCTTTATAGTGTTTTCACTCCTCAGATGTCTCTCTCTCTTCTTTTAAACTTGTGAGTTCATATTCTCTTGTGTCTGTTGTCTACCTTAGTTGATCAGGTGTCTGCAGGAAAGGGCTAAATCCTGATCACCGTCTTCTCCAGGTGGGTGGAATGGGCACCCAGTCCCTCCATGTCGGCTTGCCCCTCAGTACCCCAAGAAATCACACTTCTTAAACCATCCATAAACCACTTTATCCGGGCATGGATCTTTTGCAAAGCTGGTGTCCTGGGCTGTAATTTCCTGCTAAACAGATGGGGGAGAGCCAGGACATCTGTGACTAGGAAAATTGACCACAGCTGGTCAATTTTCTTAATATGTATGAGATTGGGACCTTCTCTATGTTTGGATTTTTTGTTTATTTTAATGAATATAGGCTGGAAGAGATCTTGTAAATGTGCATTTAAGCTACTCCCTTTCTCAGAAGTGTTCATCTGGTGTATTTTTAACTTATTAACTTTATTGTACATTCTATTTTTAAAATGATCTTAGGTCAGCTGAGGTCATTACTGAGTGGTGGTGGTATTTTTCCAATCGGTATGATTTCTTTAATCAAGTATTCAGTGGTCGGTCCGATGTTCTTTCCCACAGATTCCTGGGAAGTTTATTGACTCCTGGTTATTTCTGGCTCTGAGTTCAAGTTCCAGGTCCCTAAGCCTGCTTGCTCTCAAGTGCCTCTTACCTCCTGAAGCCATTCTCTCTTCTCTATTCCATAACTCAGCTCCTATTCTATGATTCTTTGCCCTGAAACTGCCCACAGAAGACTTCCAACAGGTTAAAAAAAAATATGGTCAACTGGTCTGAGGATCTGAGGTGATCAAGTGTGGGAGTTGTGTAATCAACTTCCCAGGCCCAGTCCTCTCCCTACTTCTGAAGGTTCTGGGTCCTTTCCTCTTATTATTATTATTTTCAAATATTTATTTATTTATTTGGCTGCACTGGGTCTTACTTGCAGCATGCATGATCTAGTTCCCTGACCAGGGATCAAACCGAGGCCCCCTGCACTGAGAGTGCAGAGTCTTAGCCACCACACTACCAGGGAAGTCACCTTCTTTCCTTTTAGAATTCCCCTCTTAGCTCAATTATTTTATCCTACCAGGCATAAGAATGACAATAATATTACTAATAAACAGCATATTAAAAAGCAGAGACATTACTTTGTCAACAAAAGTCCGTCTAGTCAAGGCTATGGTTTTTCCAGTAGTCATGTATGGATGTGAGAGTTGGACTGTAAAGAAAGCTGAGCACTGAAGAATTGATGCTTTTGAACTGTGGTGTTGGAGAAGACTCTTGAGAGTCCCTTGGACTGCAAGGAGATCCAACCAGTACATCCTAAAGGAGATCAGATCAGTCCTGGGTGTTCATCGGAAGGACTGATGTTGAAGCTGAAACTCCAGTACTTTGGCCACCTGATGCGAAGAGCTGAGTCATTTGAAAAGACCCTGATGCTGGGAAAGATTGAGGGCAGGAGGAGAAGGGGACAACAGAGGATGAGATGGTTAGATGGCATCACCAACTCAATGGACATGGGTTTGGGTAGACTCCAGCAGTTGGTGATGGATAGGGAGGCCTGGTGTGCTACAGTTCATGGGGTCGCAAAGAGTCAAACACGACTGAGCGACTGAACTGAACTGAATAATAATAGTAAACATAAGTAGAATTGACTATGTGCCTGGCTTCCCTGATAACTGATAGCTCAGTTGGTAAAGAATCCGCCCGCAATGCAGGAGACCCCGGTTCAATTTCTGGGTCGGGAAGATCCCCTGGAGAAGAGATAGGCTACCCATTCCAGTATTTTTGGGCTTCCCTTGTGGCTCAGCTGGTAAAGAGTCTGCCTGCAATGCAGGAGACCTAGATTTGAACCCTGGGTTGAGAAGATCGCCTGGCGAAGGGAAAGGCTACCTACTACACTATTCTGGCCTGGAGAATTCCATGGACTGTATAGTCTATGGGATCGTAAAGAGTCGGACACAGCTGAGAGACTTTCACTTTCATGTGCCAGGCACTTCTAAAGATGAATCATTTAATTGTCACCACAATCCTGTAACAAACTTAGTAAAAATAGCTGTATTTTACAGATTAAAAAACCTAATTGTGTATAATTTGTTCTGCTTAAAAATGGGCCATTAGAAGAACTGACAGAGACTTTGATATTTTGATTTTCCTTCTCTCTCCCCAATAGTTTCTGGGAGGTAAACTGAGAAGTATGCAGATTTAAGTCTTCCAAAATATCAGTGATGTCAGTTCTTTTGAAAGACAAACATGGATACAGTCAATGGAGTGTTAGATAATTGCAAGATGACAGCTGGGGCCACTCTGCTCCCAGGGTTTATTGTCACCTAAAATCCTCATTTCATAACTTAGAGAAAACAATGATCTTCTTCACATTTTTGCAAGTGTTTTGGGGGACCTACCCGCTAACGGTTATCTCTGCTCTACGATCATGTTTCTGCCGAATCATATTATGGACCATCCCGTGATAACACATAGGCTTAGACACTGTAGATCTAAAAAACATTCACAACCTAAAAGTTGAGAGTTATGTTTTATTCAGTAGGAATTGTTAGACTTCAAGCCCGGGAGGCAACAGCTCAAGTTACCCTGAGAGAATTGCTCTGAGGAGCTGAGAAAGGGAGCCAGATTATAGATTTGACTGCTACATCCAAGTAGTCCTCCAGGGGCCTGACTGAGCCTGCCCAGGGAAGGAGCCTCACCTAGGGAAGGGGACAGTGTAAAGGCTGAAGTCACGTCCCCAGGACCAGGTGGGCCCCCATAAGTTCAGGTTCCAGGGGAAGGGAGTGGAGACAAAATTCACAAACCAGTGCCTCAAGACTCCTACATGTATATGTGAGCAAACACACACACACCACTGAAAGGCTGAACATAGGCCATCACTGTCCGTCTTTAAGAACTAGAGCCAGAATACAAAGGGAGCCCAAAGACACCGGAGGGGAGTAGAGAAGAATGGGTTCTGCTAATGAGAATCAAACAGAGGAGCTGGAGGAAATGTCCCAGCAAGCAGTAGGGGACATAAGACAACACCTGCCTTACGCTTTTCACAGAAAACAAAGGGCATGTGACCTCTGTGAAAAAAATAAAAGATAAAAGATGTGATAATAAATCAAATGAGATAAAACAAGGACACTAGAAGAGCTAGGAAAAGAAAGCAAGGACAGAAGAGCATGTTAGAATGAATACATTGTCATAGAAATAGCAATCAGAGCATAATGTATGCACTAGCTGACTTTACATGTGATGTGAAGAAGAAGCTTAAGAAAATCACATAAACTTTAGGAGAAAACACAAAGAAGGGACTTCCCTGGTGGTCCAGTGGTTAAAACTCCATGCTGCCAATGTGGGAAAGGTGGCTTTTATTGCCGGTCGGGCAGCCAAGATCCCACATACCATAACACACAAGGAAGTAAAAGCAGTTAGAAGGAAGAAGAGAAAAGCCAGAATATGCTTTTGACTGGTGCCGTTGGTTGTTGGCCCCATGGTGATGCTCGGCCGTTTTCTCCCTCGCTCCATACATACGTGGGATGAAAAAGCAAAATACTCAGCATCTCAGCCTCCTCGGGAAGATACACATCTTCTGACTTGAAAACATGTTGAAACTACTTTAAGTGAGAGAAGCAAGTTGCAGAACTGTACAAGAAAAAAATAAAACTATGTGACAGACACAAGTCACACATACACACACACGCACGTAACACTACAGGTTAAATTCCACTTGCCCTCTCTCCCAGGCTCTGTCCCTCCAACCCCCGTTCATATGTTAAAGCCTAATCCCCAGTATTTCAGGATGGGACTGTATTTGGACATAAGGTCTTTAAGGAGGTAATTAAGGTTAAATAAATTCATAAGGTGGGACTATAATCCCATTTGAGTGTCTTTATAAGAAAAAAATTTTAGGACACACACAGCCACATGCACACGCGTGTACACGCAGAAGGCTGTGTGAAGACACAGGGAGAAGATGACGCCTCAGAAGAAACCAACCCTGTGGATAACTTATCTCAGACTTCTGGCCTCCAGGATTGTGAGAAGATAAATCTGTCCTTTAAATTATCCAGTCTGTGGTATTCTGTTAGGGCAGCCTTAGCAAATTAATTGTGTATGTGTGTGTGTGTGTGTGTAATAAAATAAATCTGGAAGAAAATCTATCAACTTTTGCTGAGATCATTTCTGAGGGAGTGATTCTAGAAGGGACTTTTAATTATGCACTCCATCTTATATGTTTTTGTTTGAACATATTACACTAAGCACAATTTCTTCCTTAACGGAAGTAAGGAATTTTTTTTTAAAGTTAGGTGGGATAATAGAAAGGGAAAAAGCTAAAACATAGTAACTGACATGTCTCTGTATGTGGCTACATGTTTGCCTCTGAGCTGTCAACGATGCAACTCACAAAAGTACATCTTGTGGGTTACACAGTTCACTGTGTCCCGGTGATAAAAACCCACTGAAGTCGCTCAGTCATGTCAGACTCTTCGCGACCCCATGGACTGTAGCCTACCAGGCTCCTCCGTCCATAGAATTTTCCAGGCAAGAGTACTGGAGTAGGTTGTCATTTCCTTCTCCAGGGGATTTTCCTGACCCAGGGATCGAACCTGGGTCTTGCACTTTGCAGGCAGACACTTTACTGTCTGAGCCACCAGGGAAGCCCAATAAAAGCTCAGGTCAGTACTTAAAAGGTACCCACCTAGTGCTGATAGTTGTATCAGTCAAGAATGTTCCATGTGTCCTCACAAGGGTGATACTGCAAGCATTCTAACAATTCAAAATATGGCTGGCTGCATGTGGCTGTTTCTCTATTGACCCTCAACATCACAGGAAGTGCAAGCAAAGGAATTTTTATGGGGCCAGGATCAGATTTTGCTTTTTAATTATTCACCTTGCCTGCTACTTGTTTACATACATGTCTGTTCTCTGCCAATACTTACATTTGCGAGCCCAGTGTAAACAGACCGAGGATGCAGAGGAGCGGCTATCGGAGTGAGGTCCTCTGCTTCCTTCTCTCCCTGACCTGTGCTTTGAGCAAACCCAAGTGAGTGGGATTTCCCTGGTGGCCCAGTGGTTAAGAATTCACCTCCAATGCAGGGGGCACGGATTCGATCCCTGGTCCGGGAAGGTCCCACATGACTTGGAGCAACTAAGCCCATGCACCGCAAGTACTGAACACACACTCTAGGGCCCTCTCTCCACAACTAGAGAAAGCCCGTGTGCGGCAGTGAAGACCCCGTGCAGGCAAAAACAAACAAATAAAATTTCTTTTTAAAAAAAGAAGAGAAAAGGAACTCACAGTCTAAGAAGGAAACAAACAACAACAGCAGCAAAAAAAACCAAATGAGTGGTGCCTATGACCAGCTACGGAAAAACTCAATATTACCTACCTAGTAGTTTTGCCTAGAGTCAAGAATGGAGGGTGGGAGGTGTTTATTGCAGGGGGTTGAGGAAAGAGCGTGGATTTCTTTTTTTTTCTAACATGAACCAAGTGAGTCTACTATAAGTGCATTTCACTTTTTATTTCATTCAAACATTGCAACAACCCTGTGAGGTAGATTCTATTGGAGTCTTCATTTTTATAAATGGGGCTGCTGAGTCTGAAAGAGGTTAAAAGTTGGTCAAATCTCTCAGCTAGTAGAGGCAGAGGCAGGATTTGAAGTCATGTTGGCTGACTTGATGTTCTTTTAATCATAAGAAGTCCTAGCATTGGGACTGCCTTGGCAGTCCAGTGGTTAAGACCCCATACTTCCAACGCAAGGGGTGTGGGTTCAATCCCTGGCTGGGGACTAGATCTCACATTCTGTGTGGCAAAAAAAAAAAAAAAAAAAATAGAAGACCTGGCATCTAGTTCTAGCACAGCTACTTGCTGCTGTTGTTTAGTTGCTAAGATATATCCAACTCTTTTGCGACCCCACGGACTGTAACCCATCAGGCTCCTCAGTCTATGAAATTTCCCAGGCAAAAATACTGGAATGGGTTGCATTTCCTCTTCTAGGGGATCTTCCTGACCCAGGGATCAAACCCATGTCTCCTGTATTGGCAGGTGGATTCTTTACTACTGAGCCACCTGGGAAGCCCTGCCGCTAATTGCTAGCTGAATGTTTTTGACAAAGCCCTTCCTGTCTCTGAGCCTAATTTCCCTGCTTGGAAGAGAGAAGGAGGCCTCTTTAGTTGCAGCATGCAAACACTTAGTTGTAGCATGTGGGATCTAGTTCCCTGACCAGGGATTGAACCTGGGCCCCCTGCATTGGGAACACAGAGTCTTAGCCACTGGACCACCCAGGAAGTCCCAAAGGGCTATTTTATGAAGTGACTTCCCATCCTAGACCAGACTCCATAGGAAGGTGACTGTCATCCCCAGTCTACTTGACACTTCTCAGCTTAACACAACCTAGCAGATTTGATTGAGCCGTGCTTTTTCCGAAAACCACTTTCTAAACAGTGCTCCACGGCAGGCCTTTCTTGGAGAAAGGGTTGTAGCTGGTCTGCTTCCAGGTTTTCCCACCTCAGTATCACTTTCATCTGCATTCTTTCCCATGCATACCAAAAACTACCCGAGAAGGTGCTAGAATGCAGGGGGCTATAGTTGATATTTCCTGAATCCAGACATCTGTGTGTAGCGTTTTAGGATGAGGGAAGTCCCAGAGATAAGGAAGAAGAGTGGAGGGAATTTATTTCAAGCTCAGACTAGAGACAATGGCAGAGGTGCTGTAGAGACCAGCAGGGCAGAGGTTACTGAGCTTCAATGCTCAGGAGTCACCCTGATGGGACCCCTCAGGCTTCAGATGGGAAACTGAGGCCCAGAAAAAGGAAGTGACCTGTGAATCAGTGACAACCCTGGATTCCTAAATGTCATTTCAAGGTCATTTTCACCACACCCCTCAATGCAGATGAAAACTGCCTCCTCCCTCCATCTCTCTCCAACTGCACAGCTTGGAAAAGGCCAGTGCCTAGTGGATATGGGTAATGTGTTTTCGCCCTGATCTCTGGGGTATGAACAGGCAAGGCCTTTTAGTATCCTAGCAACCCTTTCTTCACTTGCCTCTTTTTAATTCGGAACTTTATTTTTTATTTTGGTCATGCCACACGGCATGTGAGATCTTAGTTCCCTGATCAGAGATTGAACCTATGCCTCCTGCACTAGAGCACAGAATCTTCATTGGACCACCAGGGAAGTTCCTAATTTAGAACTTTTGTTTAAAAAATATATATATGAGAGTTATAAGAGCTTAGATGGCAACCTATAAAACTTAGTCAAATCAGTTAACATCAACTTTCTCTTTTTTAAAAAGTGAACAGGGGCATCACTTTGCCAACACAGGTCCTTACAGTCAAAGCTATGGCTTTTCCAGTAGTCATGTATGAATGTGAGACTTGGACCACAAAAAATGTTGAGTGTGGAATAACTGATGCTTTCAAATTGTGGTGCTGGAGAAGATTCTTCAGATTCTCTTGGACTGCAACGAGATCAAACCAGTCAATCTTAAAGGAAATCAACCCTGAATATTCATTGGAAGGACTGATGCTGAAGTTCCAATACTTTGGCCACCTAATGTGAAGAGCCAACTCATTGGAAAAGACCCTCATGCTTGGAAAGACTGAAGGCAGGAGGAGAAGGGGACCACATAGGATGAGATGTTTGGATGGCATCACCAACTCAATGGACATGAGTTTGGGCAAACTCCAGGAGATGATGAAGGATAAGGAAACCTGGCATGCTGCTGTCCATGGGATCACAAAGAGTCAGACATGACTTTAGCAACTAAACAACAACAACTGTTTACTATAGATGTTTTTCCCAAAGTCCATGACTTTATTGAGGAATAGAGATAGATTGGGAGTTTGGAACTGACGTGAACACACTGCCATATTTAAAAATAAATAACCAATAAGGACCTACTGAATAACACAGAGAATTCTGCTCAATATTCTGTAATAACCTGAAGGGGAAAAGAATTTGTAAAAGAATAGATAGATGTATATACATATCTGAATCCCTTGCTGTACCCCTGAAACTAACACACATTGTTAACCAACTATACTCTGATGTAAAATAAAAATTAAACAAAAACAAAGTACGTGACTTGACATACTGCTCACCAAACTTTCAAGACTCCCATTGATTACAGCTGAAAGGCCAAGTCCTGTCTGCTGACTTTACAGCCCTCCAAGATCTGGCCGCACCTACGTTATCTCCTACTCTGGGATGCATTGTCCAAGTTAACGTCATTCTTTTCCATGGATACACCCAGCCTTATCACCTCTCGGAACTATTTGCTCATGTGATAGCTCCCTCTGCCTGAAATGCCACATCTAAACCACACTCCTACTTTTCAGACCTAGCTTTGAAGTCCCTTTACTTCGAGATCTCTCTTCAAATTGGGAGTGACTTCTGCCCACGTCTGAGCTCCAACTGTATGTTATCAATTTTTTTTTTTTGGGTGCACAGCATATGGGATGTTAGTTCCCCGACCAGAGGTCAAACCCGTGCCTGCAGAAGTGGAAGCTCAGAGTCTTAACTACTGCACCGCCAAGGAAGTCCTTCAATTCTTTTCTTCAAGTACCTATCACTTCCTACCTCACTGCATAGTCATCTATCTAGTAATCTTCCAACTGAACTATGAACTGTGAGGCAGGATTCATATCACATGAGACACCTTTGATTGTCCACAGTGCCTAGGACCTATCAATGAGTGATAAACGGAGGGTGCGTTGAGTGCAGAGTGTGAGTAACCAATTGAGTGAATACAATTCCAGAGACTCTAAGGCATGAAACCAAAGACTGCAGCACAGAGATGGAAGGGAACAGAGCTGCTCAAGGAATCATTTATGGTGGCGTGGAAATGGATTACCTTGGGCTAGAGACTCGATGGAGGGCATGTAGAGAAGGACAAAAAGGCAGGAAGAAATAATTTACTGTGGTTGCAGAAAAGAATCATGGGCTGCCCACCCAGGTGCAGAGAAGAAAAAGGGAAGTTATGGCACCCTCTCCACCCTCTCTTGAAACTCTCATTCATGTGTGACCCAAGTGTGTGTGCAAAGTCCTTGCTTTGCTGATGGTTTTGTGGTGGGGGATGGGGGAGAGGAAGTGGTTAGAGAAGCAGGAATGGAGAAGCAATACTGATCAAAAGATGAAGTTAAATTTATGAGAATCATGAGACCATGTCCTAATGGGGTCCTTGCCTCAGGGGCATTAGGAAGCCAAAATACACTTTTACTGTCATCAAGTAGATTTTGTGTGTTTTTTTTTTTTCCTCCTCTGAAAGAAATAGTACTTCTTTTGAGCCAGAAAATTCAGTGAGTCTTGGGATAGGAATGAGGTGAGACTTCTGCTCTCAGATGCTGGGACATTGAGATTGTAGGGAAAGGTGGTCCCAGGTAGTGGAGATGGCCAAGTTTGGAAACTCAGATGTAGCACTCAGTGCTGTAAAGACACCTGGAGTAAAGGGGCTGTGTGTGTGTGTGTGTCACATAAAGATAGAGCTATGTAGCTGGAGGGCTCTCGCATCCAATGTGACAGCAACTGAGCGTAACTCACTCCAGGGGGAAGCACTGTGTTCTCCATCAGGCTCTGATGATATGGCATGTTTTGATACTCAAAGCACCTTCTTCAGTGGTCAAGGTCCTCTGCATTTCTAGAACACCCTATTTCCGTGAAAGTGGTATCTAATCCCCATCACATTTTGCTGATGGATTAGAACAGAACTACTGACATAGCAAATGTTGGACTTTCCAGCCTCTATAAGGGAAGATGACAAGGGAGAAGGAGGTCTGGAGTGGGTTAATGTATGGGTTTTCTATGGATGCTGTGACAAGTCACCACAAACTTGCTGGCTTAAAAACGCAAAGTTACAGGCTTCCCTGGTGGCTTGGTGGTAAAGAATCCGCCTGCCAATGCAAGAGACACAGGTTTGATACCTGGGTTAGGAAGATCCCACATGCTGTGGAGCAACTAAACCTATGTGCCACTATTACAGATCCTATGCTCTAGAGCTTGGGAGCCACAATTACTGAGCCCATGTGTCGAAACTACACAAACCCATGTGCACTGGTGCCCACGCTCCACGAGAAGAGAAGCCACTGCCATGAGAAGCCCGGGTGCCACAACTAGAGTAAACCCCACTTGTTACAACTAGAGAAAAGCCCAGGCAGCAACAAAGACTCAGCATGGTCAAAAATAAATAAATAAAATTATTTCTAAAATACAAAGTTATTATCTTACAATCCTGGAGGTCAGAAATCTGAAATGGGTTTCACCGGGCTAAAATCTAAGTGTCAGAAGGGTTATTTCTCTTCTGGAGGGTTTAGAGGAGAATCCATTTCCCTGATGTTTTCAGCTTCCAGGGGCCACGTGCTTCCTTGGCTCTTGGTCCTTTCCTCCATCTTCAAGCTAGCAGTGTAGCATCCATAAATCTTTTCTGTCCTCTCATACATTTAAAGGGCCTTTGTAATTAAATTAGGCTCATCTGCTTAATCTAGGATACTATCCTGTGTTTTCAAATTTGCTGTTTAGCAACTTCAATTTCCTGTGCAATCTTAACTCTCCTTGCTTATATAACCTATTAATATGTAACAAACAGTATCCTTCCTAATCAGGGATTAAGATGTGAACATCTTTGGTGGGGGGTTTGGGGGGTGAGCTTCTTCTGCCTATCACTGTTAGTGAACAAAGATTGTCCACCGTAGAATAATAGAGAAAGAGTCCTTATCTTTAATTACCTTTTATCATTTTCATCAAGTAGAAAGCTCTTTGGATCTAAAAGAGTAGACTCAACACTGGTTGTACTGAAAGCTCAAGATGAGTGAAGAGGCAGTACCAGTTCTGGGCTCCCAGATCAGAATGGAATTGGCCCCAAAATAGTGAGGTAGTTTAGGAACAAGATTTCCAAATTGCTCATGGAGAGTTTCAAGAATTCATGGGGGATAGTAAAAGAGTTTGAACACTAGAAATGGGCAAAACGGAGTTCCAGTTTTTAAAAGGAAGACGATAGATTCCCTGGATGGTAAGTGAATAACTTTGACATTGTTTCTGGAAATAATTTTGAAAGAAATATGAAAAGAATGTTTCACAAGTACCTAGAAGAGTTCATTGCAATTAGGAAACAGCACGAGCTCATTGAGAACAAATCCTATCAGACATATCTTATTTCCTCCATTGACATGGTTTCTCCATGGTAGATCTAGAGGGAAGAGAGACATCATGCATCAGCCGACTGTAAGTCTGTCATGGAGCTTTCCTATAAGGTTCCTCTGTGCATCATCTGTGGTGTGCTGGAGCTGGCTCATGCTGGCTCACAGAGCTGTTGGTGCACATTTCTACCCAACACCACATTCAAGTGGCATTACATTGATAGTCAGGAATCTGCCACGTTGGGAGTAGTCTCACCATGAAAATTAGCAAATACTACAAACCAGTTTTTTTCCTGGATAGTTGGTTGTTGAACACTTGCCAGCACAACACTGTCTGTACTACAAGTATCTAGCACAGTGCCAAGACAAAGCCTGTCCTCCATATCTGTTGGCTGAAGGAATAAAGAACGAACGAGAAACTCAGCAGAGTCTCCCATAATATGACTGCGCTCAAGAAAGAGACATCTTAACTGGATGCCAGTGCAACAAAAAGAAGAAAGATAAAAAGGAATAAAGGAAAAACAATCTATGTCAAACTGAAGGGAATTTTCTAAGAGTAGAACAAAAAGCTCAGTCTTGTGAGTCTTGAGTGATTTTTGCACCAACATGAGAGAATGAGTATGTTCTATGATACAGAGAAATCTTCACTCACGAATGAACTTATCTATGAAACTGAAACGGACTCACAAACGTAGATGACAGAACTGTGGTTGCCAAGGGGGAGAAGAGATGGGGGAGGGATGGATTGGGAGTTTGGAGTTAGCAGATGCACACTGTCATATGTAAGATGGATAAACAACAAGGTCCTACAGGATCCTACAGCACAGGGAACTACATTCAATATCCTGTGATAAACCATAAGGGAAAAGAGCATAAAAATGTATATATGTAAATATAAATATATAAATATATATATATATATACACATATACATATGTATATATATCAGTTCAATTCAGTCGCTCAGTCATGTCCGACTCTTTGCGATCCCATGAATCGCAGCATGCCAGGCCTCTCTGTCCATCACCAACTCCCGGAGTCTACCCAAACCCATGTCCATTGAGTCGGTGATGCCATCCAACCATCTCATCCTCTGTCGTCCCCTTCTCCTCCCGCCCCCAATCCTACCCAGCATTAGGGTCTTTTCCAATGAGTCAACTCTTCACATGAGGTGGCCGAAGTATTGGAGTTTCAGCTTCAACATCAGACCTTCCAATGAACACCCAGGATTGATCTCTTTTAGGATGGATTGATTGGATCTCCTTGCAGTCCAAGGGACTCTCAAGAGTCTTCTCCAACACCACAGTTCAAAAGCATCAATTCTTCGGCGCTCAGCTTTCTTCACCGTCCAACTCTCATATAGGAGAAGGCCATGGCAACCCACTCCAGTACTCGTGCCTGGAAAATCCCATGGACGGAGGAGTCTGGTGGGCTGCAGTCCATGGGGTTGCTAAGAGTCGGACATGACTGAGCGACTTCACTCTCACTTTTCACTTTCATGCATTGGAGGAGGAAATGGCAACCTACTCCAGTGTTCTTGCCTGGAGAATCCCAGAGACGGGGGAGCCTGGTGGGCTGCCGTCTATGGGGTCGCACAGAGTTGGACACGACTGAAGCGACTTAGCAGCAGCAGCAGCATATATGTTGGAATCACTTTGCTGTACAGCAGAAATTAACACAACATTGTAAGTCAACTATGCTTCAATTATTTAAAAAGTTTAATTCTTATTTAAAAAAAAAAAGAAGTCTTCGTCATCTAGAACGATGAGCTGAACCTACTGGATGAAATTTCAGAGGCAAATGTAAAGTTCTGCTGTTGAATTAAGTGAAAACTGAAATAACAAAGCAAACCACACACGTACAGGATGGTGGTGGGAGATCATAGCTTAGAAGCACGTGTTGTGAAGAGTGAGTCTCAGTTCTCCAAACTGGTCATATGACAACTAAAGCATTGTGTCCAGAACCAGGTACTGCATAGTTGCGCATTCAGAGAAGAGTGACTAGAGTGAAGGGAGATATAAAACTTGTCATGTGAGGCATGATAGAAGGAATTTGGAGGTTTTCATTGGAGAAGAAAGGACTCAAAGGAATATAATGCTGACATCGATTATTTGGATGACTATTACAGAGCTAGGGGCACCTCACTGCTCAACTCCAGGGCACGCCATTTACATTGTAGTCTCTGTGAACAGTAGAGCTGCGCAGTGTGTGTCTGAATAACCAGTCTAACTCCTGCATGTGGGCAAGAGGATGCTGTTCCACATTGCAGAAGCCCCTGAGATTGTATTTCAGCTCAATTTCAGCAAAAACCTCACACCTCCTTGGATAGATTCAAAGCAGAAGCTGGAAGGCCACATGTCTTGGGATGTACAGTAGGGGGTTCTGGAAACAGGAAAGCAGGAGAGTTTTATTGGATGATCTTTAATATTTTTCCAGTTCTGAGACTCACTAACCTCAGAGATGGGAACTAACATTTATAGAGCTTCTCTTTGTGCTAAACATTGTGTTAGGTACTATATGTGTGTCTTAGTCACTCAGTCGTGTCCAATGTCCATAGTCATCCAATGATTAAGTAGCTTAACCAGTATTTAAACATGGTGTTATATGACTTCTTGTTTCTTCCTGGACCCCTGGGGCTTGGGAGGGAAGTTAACCACTTGACCCGCTCCAGGACTAGTTGGGCAGTAGGGTGATCCTGGGCAGCAGTGGTCCATATCAGTATTACAATCAGGGGACTTGTGGAAGAAAGTTCATAGGAGAGAGCATGGAGCCGTAGCTGTGGGTTCTATTGACTGGTCAGTAGTACCCATGTCTTATAGGAAAGATTTTATACATTGTCAGAGTTGAACTTGCTGGATCAGACTCTTACTTTGCTCCTTCCTTTGTACTGTCTCTTCCCTGAGAGAGAGGGAGAGAAAAGAAACAGATTCCCTGATGGAATCTCCCATTTTGGACCGAAGGATGTGAGTCAGCAGTCTCTTTACCCTGCCTCTTCACCTAAGACACTGAGACTCAGGTCTTGATGGTGACTCTGCGGGCTCATAACCAGCCCCAGGATTACCTGCATGGAACCATTGACAACCTGGAGCAAGTCACTGGGAGCTTCCACATACCTGATAAACTAGAAAGCATGATCTTTGAGTCATTCCTCCATTACACAACTATCCGCACTATCGAGTTTGGGTGTGCACCATGTGTCACACATGCCAGAGTCACGCCTCTCCTCCATTGCTGGAGTAGCTGGGCTGGCTGGCTCTTGAGGCCTTGGGAAGATGATTGTTGACTTGGAAGAATCAGTTACCTAATGAGCCACATCAAGACTGCCATTCCTACCTGCTAATAATTCTTCAGTGTGAGAATTTGGTTGTGGGCTGATGTTATGTTTTGTGCAATTCCTTTTAATTTCTCTGGAGCCACTCCTGTTGATATGTACTCACACCTAGGATTAAAGTCTGCTTATTATCAGAGGGAAAACGCCTGTCCTCACAATGAGCACAGCTAAAGTTACAGTCAGGGACCCATCTCTCACTTCCTTTTAGGCTCCCAAAGGCACAATTTCTCTCTGGACTTGCTGTTTTTTCCTCTGAATTGTTTCCCTGCCACCCAGGCACTCTAGACCCCACCAATATTTCTGTTCCACCCCTTACTCCCACCCAAATTCTTTCCGTGTAGGTAGATTTGCCACAGGATTGTAAAAATCGGCACTGCAGATAAGGGAATAAAGCAGAGGGAGGCTCATACTACATAAAAGAGCAAGTGAAATTCTCTTGACACCCAATTATTACGTACCCTTAAATGAAGAACTGTTGTAATGTGTGGCAGGAATGATGGGAAAGAAATTGCTAGAAAGGCAGTGCCTATCTTTACTTTTCCAGCAGATCCTAATGTTGTCTTGGAATTGACCAAGCCCAGAACATTATGAATACAGGCTAAATGAGAGGGCAAGAATGCCAGAAGTGGAACTATGGTATGTGCACTGGGTAACAACCCATGGTGGACTGTGATCCCCAGCTCTGGCTGCTCTTCAGATGCTTCCAGGGGTGACCCTAAAGCAGAAGGACAGTTTGGGCCCAATTATTTTTTTTAAATTATTTTTTATTTGGTTTGTAAGGTCTTAGTTTCCTTGCAGCACATAAACTTTTTAGTTGTAGCATACAGGCTTAGTTGCTCCCTAGCATGTGGGATCTCAGTTCTCCGACCAGGAATACAATCCATATCCCCTGCCTTACAAGGTGGATTTTTAACCACAGGGCCACCAGGGAAGTCCCTGGGTCTAATCCTTTATAGGCATCTCAGACATCCCTGCTTCCCCATCTCACACAATGTGCCCTGTACTGGGAGGTCTGCCACTTTCTTCTATAGCATTTGTTTGCTATGCATCATTTTCTGCACACACTAAAGGTATTGTGTTTGTTTGTTTGGTTGTGTTGTGAGGCTTGTTGGATCTCAGTTCCCTGACTGAGGATAGAACCTGTGTCCCCTGTAGTGAAAGCTCAGAATACAAACCACAGGACAGCCAGGGAAATCCCATGAAGGGCGGGCTTGGATGCTGAGTCTGGCAAGAGCTGAGTGAGGCTGGCGCACTTCTCTAACCCAAGGGCTCTGAGGATGCACTCTGCTAGAGTCCTTCTCTTCTCCCATCCAAGTACTAACCAGGCCTGACCCTGCTTAGCTTTCAAGATCAGATGAGATCAAGTGTGTTCAGGGTGATACGGCCATAGACCTCTTCTTTTCTCAGAAAGAAAGAGATTCAACATAAAGTTTGCTACATGTAGGAGTATACCCATAGATGAAATTCCTAAAAGTGGAACTATTAGGTCAAAAGGCATGTGATTTGTAATTTTCATACCCCAAATTGTACCAATGTATACTTCCACTAGCAGTCTCTGAGAGTTTGTTTTTCCGTGCCTTTGTAAATAAAACGGACTTTTAAACTTTGCCAATTTTATAGGTGAGAATATAAAATAAAGTTTCTATCTAATTATGAAAATGCATTCTTTTATCACCAGGGACTCTTTGGGAGAAGGAAACCTGGGTTCTGCAGATGCTTCATAGGTGTTTACTCATACCACCAAGGATTAAAGGGATGGAAGGGAGGGTGGGGAAAGGGGAGAGGGAAGAGGAGAGGAGAATGGCAGAGAGCAAAACAGAGGTGAGGAGGGGGAGGAAGTAGTGTGGCAGTCGGTTGGGGCAGATCAGAGTGCAGTTAAGTCTTTTTTTTTTTAATAAATTTATTTATTTTAGTTGGGGGCTAATTACTTTACAATATGGTAGTGGTTTTTGCCGTACATTGACATGAGTCAGCCATGGGTTTACATGTGTTCCCCATCCTGAACCCCCCTCCCACCTCCCTCCCCATCCCATCCCTCTGGGTCATCCCATTGCCCCAGCCCTGAGCATTTGTCTCATGCATCGAACCTGGAATGGTGTTCTGTTTCACATATGATAATATACATGTTTCAATGCTATTGTCCCAGAATGTCCCACCCTCACCTTCTCCATCAGAGTCCATAAGACTGTTCTATGCATCTGTGTCTCTTATTCTGTCTCGCATATAGGGTTATCATTACCATCTTTTAAATTCCATATATATGCATTAGTATACTGTATTGGTGTTTTTCTTTCTGGCTTACTTCGGTTAAGGTTTTATTTCTGAACTCACATGGGGCTTTCCTGTTTTCTCCCCATTGGAATTATCTCCCTCCATGTGACACAAATATTTCCACCCAGCAGCTCCACTTCCTGTAAATAGGGAGTTATGCTCTGGGCTTTAAAGCTTCTTTTTAAAAAAGAGTATTTATTATTTATTTATTTAGTATTTATTTTTTTAAAAGTGTTTATTTTTGTTAAAAATATTTTAAAGTTATTTGTTTAAATTTTCACAGCAACATCTTTCAAGATTTGAAATAGCTCAACTGGCACTCCATCACCTCCACTAGCTTCACTACAAACAAGTGATGCTTCCTAAGGCCCACTTGGCTTCACATTCCAGGATGTCTGGCTCTAGGTGAGTGATCACACCATCATGATTATCTGGGTCATAAAGATCTTTTTAGTACAGTTCTTCTGTGTATTCTTGCCACCTCTTCTTAATAGCTTCTGTTAGGTCCATACCATTTCTGTCCTTTATCAAGCCCATCTTTGCATGAAATGTTCCCTTGGTATCTCTAATTTTCTTGAAGAGATCTCTAGTCTTTCCCATTCTGTTGTTTTCCTCTATTTCTTTGCATTGATCGCTGAGGAAGGCTTTCTTATCTCTCCTTGCTGTTTTCTGGAAATCTGCATTCAAATGGTATATTTTTCCTTTTCTCCTTTGCTTTTGGCTTCTCTTCTTTTCACAGCTATTTGTAAGGCCTCCTCAGACAGGCATTTTTCTTTTTTGCATTTCTCTTTCTTGGGGATGGTCTTCATCCCTGTCTCCTGTAAAATGTCATGAATCTCCATCCATAGTTCATCAGGCACTCTGTCTATCAATCTCATCCCTTAAATCTATTTTTCACTTCCACTGTATAATCATAAGGAAAAATGATCAGCAGTGACTTTTCATTGATTAAAAGTAATTAGAAAGCCTGGTGTGTTCTTTGCCCACAGTCAAGCCAGGAATGAGACTGAGACCCACCTCTGCTCTTCTGGATCTAGACCCCTGCTCTAGCCTAACCCTCAGTGTCTCCACCTAAAATAGAGTGAAGGTCTCTTCACTGACCAGGTCTTGGCCTTAACAGAACTCATCTCAAGTCCTTCCTTCAAACAGCTTCCCTACTTTTGCCAGTTTAATTCTCCCAGTATAATTATATCCATTCCCTGCTCAGAAACCTGAACCAGCTCCACGATCACACCTCCTAGATTTGTCTTCCTTTCCTTCTTTTCATGTGTCCTTCAGCCCTTTCGATGGAACTGGTACCTGGATGAACCAGGCAGAGTCAATAGTTGCAAGAGAGAGAAACTGTCTCTGGATATTGGACAGTTTGCAAACAAATTGACAACACCAGAGAACCAGTCACCAGGGAACCAAAACTGTGCCTCAGAAGTCATTTTATGAGAAAACCATCCAAGTTACTTCCCCTGAACACTAACCAAATACTGTGGTTTCTCTGCTGTCACTCCTGTGTCAGAAATTCAATTTTATTGCAAACACAACAGCAGCTAGTATCTGTGGCATCTTTTCACCAAGAACTCAGTCTTGAGGGCTCTGAGAGTCAGATATTTGTTACCTTACTGAGAGAAAAAAACATTCACTACTACTTCCTTATATTGGGCACTTTGAAATCAATGTTTCCATGGATAAGCCTACTTGGTGGAGTCTGGGTTATGCATGTCTGACTTTTTGTGACTATACAGTCCATGGAATTCTCTAGGCCAGAATACTGGAGTGGGTAGCCTTTCCCTTCTCCAGGGGATCTTCCCAGCGCAGGGATTGGACCCAGGTCTCCAGCATTGCAGGTGGATTCTTTACCAGCTGAGCTATCAAGGAAGCTCTGTTTATGCCACAATTCCCAGAAAAGCTGGGACAGAGAGCCTTTGGGGCGTTCACCTTAGGGGTAGGGAGTGGGACTTATAAGGTGGTTTTTATTCTTGTTGATTAGTCTTTCAGTCTTGTCTGACTCTTTGTGGCCCCATGGACTGTAGCCCTGCAGACTCCTCTGTCCATGGGATTTTTCCAGTGGAGAATACTGGAATGGGTTGCCATGCCCTCCTCCTGGGGACCTTCCTGACCCAGGGATTGAACCTGCATCTCCTGCGTGTGCCTCCTGCACTGCAGGGGGATTCTTTTACCCCTGAGTCACCAGGGAAGGCCTATAAGGTGATAAATTTCCAAAATATACCAAGGCTGCTCAAAAATTTACTGGGCAGCTACAAAATTTGACAAAATATCTACAGCATAGTCAATCCTTTGTTTGCCCAACATCAGCATAAGCCATTTATTATTCTTAAGCTTACCAATAACAACTTTCCTGCCAGAGATAATGCAACTACTCCTCAAATAAAATCAGGTATATCCACTGTCCAGAAAAGGAGACAAGTCAAGGTCTCGTTAGTTAGGGCATGCAGGTTCAAGGCAAGGATTCATAGGTGATGTACATCCTTTTCCTAGCTCTATCTGTGCTCTGTCTCATATCCTGTAACCTACAGATTACATTGTAAAGATAGCCACCAGCACCATATCCCTCCATATAAGTTAGTAGGAGAGGGGAAAAGAGAGGAAAGGTTAATTAGTTATGACACATCAAGGGAAAAATATAAGTACACATTATAGCCTCCTCCCCACCACAGGCTTTGCAGGTGGCTCAGTCAGTAAAGAATTCCCCTGCAATGCAGAGACTGCCTGCAGTGCAGGAGACCCGGGTTAGATCCCTGGGTGGGGAAGATCCCCTGGAGAAGGAAATGGCGACTCATTCCAGTATGCTTGCCTGGGAAATCCCACGGACAGAGGAGCCTGGCAGGCTACTGTCCCAAGAGTCGGAAATGACTTTGTGACTAAACCACCACCACCTCCCCACCAGGACTGGTCAAATGGCTATTTGACCGTTTGACTGGTCAGAATTGGTATTTATATGTCTTCTTTCCTCCGTCATCTACCCCAGGCTCCTTTGCCCTCAGTTAGCATATTGACTGATTGCTTCCATACTTGCTATGGTGGCCTAAATCTTTACTTGTGTGTATTTTGATTTCTGTGGTTTTCACTCAAAACTGCAGCTTAAACGAGGCTGACTGGTTATTAAACAAACAAGCAAACAAACAACCCTGCATGAGATCATAGGTATGTGTCAAGGGAGAGGGGGCAGTGAGACAAACAGAGGCACACTGAGAATTCGGAGTTATCTGCATCTGTAATTAGTTCGAGCCTTTGGGGCATTTTGATGAGGTGTTCTTAAGTATGCCTGATTTTCTGACTTGGTGGGTCAGATAACATCCAGTCCACAAGAGACAGTGCATATTGCAAGAATTCTTGCTATCCACTGACAGGAATCCAATCACCATGTAGCAATAACAAGCCCAGACTGCCTCTCAAAAGGAAGATGGTTACGTGCCAAAGAGTACATGGCTTTTCTCCGAAACCCAGGGGACTCCACTGCACTTCTTCACTGAGGTTTGCCACAAGTGCCATACAGCATCTTGGACCTACACACTCACATCAAACACCACTGGATCTACAAGAATCCTGAGTGTAAAGTGTTAAACACAGCTGGGGAGTATTTTCCTTACTCTGAGTCCTGCTCAATCCCGAAAGCCTTTTGGGTCACTCAGTAAAAGTGTATAGCATGTTTAAATGTGGTACACGGCACCTCTAAAATCTAAAAAAGTAATGTGTTTCTTTTTAAACTGAAGTATAGTGGCTCAGACAGTAAAGAATCTGCATGCAATGCAGGAGACTCAGGTTCCGTCCCTGGGTGGGGAAGATCCCCTGGAGAAGGGAATGAGTACCCACTCCAGTACTCATGCCTAGAAAACTTCACGGACAGAGAAGCCTGGCAGGCTATAGTCCATGGGATCTCAAAGTGTTGGACATGACTGAACATGCACATTTACCTTTAGAGTTGATTCACAGCATTTCAGGTGTACAGCAAAGTGATTCAGTTATCTATTGGTCATCTCTTTTTTAGGTTCTTTTTGATTATAGGTTATTGCAAGATATTGAATATAGTTCCCTGTTCTATAAGTCAGTCCTTTTTGTTTATCTATTCTATATATAGTGTGTATCTGTTAATTCTAAATTCATAATTTATCCCTATCCACTCCAGTATTCTTGCCTGGAGAATCCCAGGGACTGGGAGCCTGGTGGGCTGCCGACTATGGGGTTGCACAGAGTCAGACACGACTGAAGCGACTTAGCAGCAGCAGTTTATCCCTACACTACTACCCTCCTGCCTGTGCTTCTTTCTTAACAGTAGAAGTTGCAAGGTATACTCAACTTTTCCTTTGAGAGTAATATTCCAATTTCTGAACTTTATGGGAATTTATACTTTAATCAGGTGGCAGCCCCCTGTCTTTTCAGGGGCTACACCTCTCACTTTTGGAGAAGGAAATGGAAATCCACTCTAGCATTCTTGCCTGCGAAATCCCATGGACAGAGGGGCCTGACAGGCTATAGTCCATTGTACTGCAAAGAGTCAGAAACGACTTGGTGACTAAGCAACAACAACTACAAACTCTCACTTTAGGTACTAGTAAAAGTATCTGAAGCATCTGCTACATCCTGGCCTTCAAGTCTAGTTAGTTTGATGTCATCAACATAAGAAGCCAACATCATGTCATGTGAAATAGGGAGTAAGTCAAGCATGGACTAAATTGTGGCCCAGATGCAGAGTTGACATAATCCCAAGGCAAGACAGTGGAGATGGACAGCTTTTCCTGCCATGTGAGAGCAAATTGCAACTAACACTTTCTTCCTATCTGAATAGACAGAATAGTTACTACATCCAAAGTTGAAAGTGAAAGTTGCTCAGTCGTGTCCAACTCTTTGCGACCCCATGGAATGTCCATGGAATTCTCTAGGCCAGAATACTGGAGAGGGTAGCCTTTCCCTTCTCCAGGGGATCTTCCCAACCCAGGGATCGAACCCAGGTCTCCTGCATTGCAGGTGGACTCTTTACCAGCTGAGCCACAGTGAAGCCCAAGAATACTGGAGTGGGTAGCCTATCCATTCTGCAGGGGATCTTCCTGACCCAGGAACCAAACCGGGGTCTCCTGCATTGCAGGCAGATTCTTTACCAACTGAGCTATCAGGGAAGTCCCAAAGTTGCATACCAGATGTTAGGAACTGTACTGGTTTATTCAAGTAAGGGGCCACATCTGGGACAGCAGATGCAATTTGAGTCACTAGCTAATTACGCTTTTAACAATCCTCTGTCACCAAGGTTATTTTGTAACAGTTGTGCTGCTGGAGAAGACTCTTGAGAGTCCCTTGGACAACAAGGAGATCAAACCAGTCAATTCTAAAGGAAATCAACCCTGAAGATTCACTGGAAGAACTGGGGCTGAAGCTGAAGCTCCAGTACTTTGGCTAACTGATGTGAAGAGCCAACTCATTGGAAAAGACCCTGATGCTGGGAAAGACTGAGGGCAGAAGAAGGGGGAGACAGAGGATGAGAGGGTAGGATGGCATCACCGACTCAATGGACATGAGTTTGAGCAAACTCTGGGAGATAGTGAAGGACAGGGAAGCCTGGTGTGCTGTAGTCCATGGGGCAAAGACTTGGACACAACCGAGCGACTGAACAAGAAGGGGAAAGAATCTGAAAAAACTAGATATTTATGTATTCCCTAATAGCTCAGTCGGTAAAGAATCCGCTTGCAATGCAGGAGACCCTGGTTCGATTCCTGGGTCGGGAAGATCCGCTGGAGAAGGGATAGGCTACCCACTCCAGTATTCTTGGGCTTCCCTTGTGGCTCAGCTGGTAAAGAATCCACTTGCAATGCAGGAGACCCTGGTTCGATTCCTGGGTCAGGAAGATCCCCTGGAGAAGGGAAAGGCTACCCACTCCAGTATTCTGGCCTGGAGAATTCCATGGACTGTATAGTCCATGGGGTCACAAAGAGTCGGACATGGCTGAGCGACTTGCACTTGGATAATTGAATCAGTTTGCTGTGTGCCTGAAACTCACACATTTTAAATCAACTAGACTTCAATTTTTAAACAGTCACAATAAAAAATAATCCTCTGTATTTCTTCAAAATCTATCTGATAGTTGCATAGACAAAATAGATATGTTAAAAGGGATATGATAAGAACCGTAATCCCCACAACTCCCAAGTCCTTTTTTGATTTCATTGTACATGCATTTCTGAGACTCTTCCAGGAATGAGGCACTGTTTTGGGCTTTTTCTTGCAGTGGGAAGGGGAAGCTCTGAAGCTGTCCTAACACCATAGCTACTAGCCACATGAGCACTTGAAATGTGGTTAGTCTGTAATGAAGTATTCTGTAAGTGTAAAATATGCATCACATTTTGAAGACTTGGTACCAATACAGGTATATTAAGAAGTTTTGTATTAATTGTATATTGAAATGACAGTATTTTGGATATATCATGTGAAATAAAATGTCCTATTAAAGTTAATGTCATGTCACTTGTTTCTTCTTGTCTTTTAAAAATATGGCCACTAGAAAAGTTAAAATTAGATTTATGCCTCACTTTATATGTCCATGTAGCAACTACTTGAAGGCTTCAATTGCTTTTCTTACCATAATAGATTTCATGACAGAGGAAACTGGAAATTAGGCCAGTGATTGAATTTATCTATTCCAGCTACATGCATAACCTCAAGATGAGTTTGGGATTTCGAAGTGTCCATGGTAAGGCTGATTAAAACTAATGCATTTGTAATTCACCTACCATAGCCTGCCACTGACTTGTAAGCCATAGTGACATTCTAGTGTACCATTATTTCAAAGCCAAAGATTGAGGTTTTTTTCCCCCGAAGTGTACATTTACCCTGATAAATAGCTGTCTCTTTGGAGAAGGGGAAGAGTAAGAGGCACAGTACAAACCTGTCAGGGGTATGAAACCTTCTTTTCGTTTAAGGGGTTCAGAGCGTCTGAAATAAATCAGGCCTGGGGATTGAGGAAGGAAGTGGGATTCTGTATTGTAGCAGCCCAAGTAAGGTCTCTTTTTACCAGACTGTTGGTTTGTTTTTTTTTCTCCAGGGGCTTGTGATGGTGGTGGTTCATAAATCAAGTAAAATCTTGTGGTTGGCTGTCTTTGTTTCACTTCTGGATCTTCTGTTTAGGTAACTGGATACCATCCAAAAGTCAGACCATTCAGATTATCACCATAGTACCTTTGTCAATTATGATAATTATCCACACCATGCCTCAGAGGGTTAAGTCTGATGCTTGGCCTTGCTTAAGTGTCCTGTCCTTATCTTATTAACATTGTTGGAATCAAGGAGATGATTTCAGCACAGCTAGTTCCTGCCATGTGCATTCTTGGCCTGTATGTGCTTTTCAAAGTTTCTAGCTCTTCTGAACCAATGTATTTTTGAATGGTACTATGATATGAGTACAGTGTGCTCCATATATGGGTTCAGAATCCATGGGTACAGAGGGCCAACTGTGTACTATGCCATTTTATATAAGAAATTTGAGCATCAGTGGATTTTGGTATCACTGGGGCCTGGGGAGTGGGGATGGGGGTGTCTTGGAACCAGTTCCCTGCAGATCCTGAGGAATGGCTATATTCTTGATCTCTATTGGGAAGAAGACTGAATCACCTATGACAAATCCACTCCCAAATCCCTAAGTCTTTCTATTTGTTCCTCTCTATTAACCCCTGAAATTTCTAACTTCTTGGCTTATTTGATGTGGTCCATCTTTGAGTCAGTTTGCAGTCTGCCAGCTGAGAAAAACAATTAGATTCACTCCAGCTGCTGGAGCTATCTTTTCATCCAACATCTCTGGAAAGAATACCAGGTTGAAAAATGGAGCCTAATCTTTATTTATGTCTTTCTTTCCTTAGCCAAGCCCTTAATCTCACATACATTCTCCAGGGTTTTGCTGATAAATTAGGAAAGACTTAAAGTCTTTTTATATCTTAACCTTATTCCTGGTTCTTGGGCCCTGGGGACATGCTAGGTTATAATTCTCATTATAAGTTTGAAGTCAATCAGAGATGATAAGGATCTGGAGAGAATTGGCTCCCTCTTGCAAAGTAAGTATCTATAGCAAGATCACTGTGGCTTCCCAGACAGGAGAGGAGGAGAAAGAGGAGGGGGAGGAGGGAGAAGGGAGAAGGTATTAGGGGGAAGGAGGAGCTGAATCTGCTGCCAAGAGAGGCTGAGTGGGGATTTGGGATACTCTGAGTCACATGAATTCCCCCAAGTCAATTCTTGGCACCTGCTTCTTTCTGGTCAACATCATAACTGTTGCAATAGACTTGATGAAGCTCGGAATTTAATTAAGGTTTGAATTTAACATGCTGCAGAATCAGGCTTTGAATGTTAGGAAGCTTCGGGGAATGCAAGCTGGACATCACATGCGAGAGTGTGAAGGAGATTGGATGGGAAGATAAAGTCAGTAGCACTGACAGCAGCCAATCATACAATGAAACCAACTGGAGTGTGGTGCCCTGGATTGCTCTGGTAAATCTGGGGAGTCAGATGGAGTGGTTGTGATCCTGACCTGGACTTTTCTTGGGTGTCTGCCTTCTGGGATCTTAGGGGGTCAGACCCTCTAAAGGCAGACTTGAGGGGACTTCCCTGGTGGTCCAATGGTTAAGAATCTGCTTTGCAACGCAGGGCACACAGGTTCAATCCCCAGTTGGGGGACTAAGGCCCCACATGCTGTGGGTCTAAGGAGCCCAAGCACCACCATGAAAAATACCACATGACACAAGGAAGAGCTCACGCGACACAACTAGGACCCAATGCAGCCAAAGAAGTAAAATAAAGAGCAAAGAAAAAACAAACAAAAAAAGGCAGATGGGGTTTTTATGAGACAAAAAAGCCTTCTCATTGTAGGAAGTTAGCAGCTTATAAGTGATACATTCCCATCTGACCCGTACAAAAGGAAAAAAAGAAAACCTTCTGTTCACACTTGGGTCACAGGGCTGTATAGGGTTTCTTTAAATAAATAGAATTCTTCACTGGGATTAGAGAAGCAACTTCCTTGCTGGCTTCTCTGCCTTCAAGTTCATTCTGTCTACAAGCTCATTCATCTCCGGACAGCTGCCAGGGATATCTTTCAAACACACGAAACCCATTACAGCTCCCCATCGCCTTCAGAATAAAGCCCACACTCTTTAACCAGGCCCTCAAACCTCTGCACGCTCCCCTCTGCCGACATCTCCAGCCTCATCTCATTGTCTCCACCTCCATCCTATCTGTATTCTCAACCCTACAGCTTTTCACTGAAAGATGGCACAAGTTCTTTTTTTTTCTTAATTAATTAATTAATTTTGGGGTCTTTGTTGCTGCGTGCAGGCTTTCTCTAGCTGCAAAGAGATGCGGCTACTCTTCATTGCAGTGCACAGGCTTCTCATTGCAGTGACTTCTCTTGTTGCAGATCACAGACTCTAGGTCCACGGGCTTCAGCAGTTGTGGTGCACTGGCTTAGTTGCCCATTGACGTGTGGAATCTTCCCCGACCAGGGATCAAACCCGTGTCCCCTACATTGGCAGGTGGATACTTATCCACTGTACAACCTGGCAAGTCCCTGACACAACTTCTTACAAGACTCTGGAGCAGAAGAGGAGAAATGTTCTTTAAAAAGACACAGCCTTCTAATGAGGGTGGATGCTGTCCAAAGGAAGATGATAATCACAAATTTTCTGCTAGGCTTTTTTATGACTAAAGGACAAATTGTTCCTTTTGTTCAGCTGAACATCCTGGGGATTTTGGATGGGCAGAGGTGAGTGTGGAGCTAAGTTTGAAACCTATAGTTAATTGGGCCTATGTAAAGACTGGGATGAAGATGGGAAGGACAAAAAATGATGAGGCACTCAGAAGGTAAAGAAAGGAGACATAATAAAGGGAGAAAACAGAGAGAGAGGTTGAGACTACTGCCGGTAAGAAATCCTCGGTGAGAGAACAAAGGACTTTTCATGTCTAAGGAGCAAATTCAGGTTATTTTTTGTCACTGCAGGCCCTCCTTCAAGACTCTAAAACCTCATCAAAGCTTGGAACAAATTTTACTTCCCCAATTTCCTCTTTCACGCCCTACTGCTAGGTTCTGATATAGCTTAGAATTTTAGCCAAGGCTATTGAAATTTCTCCTAAAGTAGGTCTTATCTGATTAAAAAATTCTTAGTATTCCACATCATGCTAGAAATATCCATTCAGATTATAACCAATACAAGGCTCATTAATCACCATCTTTTTTTTTTTTTTTTTTTTTTTGGTATTTTTTGTCATCTTCCATGCAGAGATTTTTGCTGAGGATTATTTTCTTTAGAACTTTGTTAACTACTTTCCTCAGAGTACATGGGTGCAGACTTTTTAAGCCACTATGTGTTTTTAAAATGCCTTTTGTCCTCATATATAATAATATTTTGACTGGATATAAGATTTTCAGATCATAATCCATTACACCCCCCCCCCAAAATCCTGATGATATCATCCTTTTTGTCTCTCAAGAGCCTCCAGTATTGCTGATAGTCCAATGACATCCTCTCTCTCACTTTTTTTTTTTTTTTGCTAATAACTTGTTCTTTCCGGTTGATGAGAGTTAAATTAATCCTTGAAGCTGAGAACATTCACCAGGATACCTATGGCACACTGGAGTGTGTATTTTCATTAAACAATGTTTCATTTCATTGTTAAATCTAAATAATCAAGCCTTCTTGAAAAACAAATACTGTATGTTAATGCATATATGTGCAATCTAGAAAAATGGTATTGTTGTTGTTCAGTTGCTAAGTCAGGTCTGACTCTTTGTGACCCCATGGACTGCAGCATACCAGGCTTCCCTGTCCTTCATTGTCTCCCAGAGTTTGCTCAAGTTCATGTCCATTGATTGAATCGGTGATGCCATCCAACCGTCTCATCCTCTGTCGCCCTCTTCTCCTTTTGCCTTCAGTCTTTCCCAGCATCAGGGTCTTTTTCAGTGAGCTGACTCTTGATATAGATGATCTTATGTGCAAAGCAGAAATTGACACACAGACATAAAGAACAAATGTATGGATACCAAGCGGGGAGGGGTGGTGGGATGAACTGGGAGATTCGGATTTACATACATACCCTATTGATACTATGTATAGAACAGATAAATAATGAGAACATGCTGTATAGCACAGGGAACTCTACTCAATTCCCTGTAGTGACCTAAATGGGAAGGAAATCCACAAAAGAGGGAATATATGTAAACACATAGCTGATCATTTTTCTGATTCATTTTTCTGTACAGCAGAAAGTAACACAAAGTTGTAAAGCCACTATACTCCAATAAAAATAAATCAATAAATGGTTTTCCTTTACTTTTCTTCCATCTTTTCCTTCTGGAACTCCTATTATTAGACTACTAAGTCTCCACCTAATTGGTCCTTTATGTCTTGTATCTGTGCATTTTTTCCTAGTAGTTAGTATGCTTTGTTTTCTTTTGTATTGGGTTATTGGGACAACTCCCCCAACATCAAACACTAATTTAGTTTTCATAAGTTATCATTCTCTTTAACATCTACACTGAAGTTCTCAATTTGGCAATCATGCTGTTTAGTTGCATAATTTCATTTTTTCATGCTCTAATTCTATCTTCTTAAAAGTTCTCATTATGATTCTTCCCTCATTATGTTCTAATAGAATTTCACTTCTGTGTCACCCGTGAATTCTGCCTCTACTTGTCCACATCTTCTGGCCATTCAGTTTGGGCTCTTTCCTAAAAATGACATTTTCCCTTTGTAATCTCTCTCGCTTGATAATTTGGCAACTCAGCTGTTGGAATCCCTCAAGCAGAGTGGATTGATTGCCACTGTAACATAGGCCAGCAGTACTGGGACAGGAAGTTGGAAGACTTCAGTTGAGTAGGTTGGGGGTTGGGGTGAGATCATTGTTTTCAGATGCAAAAAGCTAGACCTGCTTTCTAGTGTCCTTGGTCTCAGTTTCCCCCAGAGATGATCACAGCAGGGAAGAGGGGGTAAGGCAGACAGATCTGGATCCTTACCCCTAGATGTTAAATAAAGAGCTCTTAGCTCTTTCTGATCGCTCTGGGCTTCCCTGATAGCTCAGTTGGTAAAGAATCCACCTGCAATGCCGGAGACCCCGGTTCAATTCCTGGATCAGGAAGATCCACTGGAGAAGGGATAGGCTACCCACTCCAGTATTCTTGGGCTTCCCTTGTGGCTCAGCTGGTAAAGAATCCACCTGCAATTCAGGAGACCTGGGTTCCATCCCTGGGTTGGGAAAATCCTCTGGAGAAGGGAAAGGCTACCCACTCCAGTATTCTGGCCTGGAGAATTCCGTGGACTATTTAACTCCATGGGGTTGCAAAGAGTTGGACACGACTGAGCGACTTTCACTTTCTTTCTAGCTTTCTCTGGGAGCTTCCCTGGTAGCTCAGCTGGTAAAGAATCTGCCTGGACTGCAGGAGACCCCAGTTTAATTCCTGGGTCAGAAAGATCCCCTGGAGAAGGGATGGGCTATCCACTTCAGAATTCTTGGGCTTCTCTGGTGGCTCAGAATGTAAAGAATCTGCCTGCAATGTGGGAGACCTAGGTTCAATCCCTGGGTTGGGAAGATCCCCCAGGAGGAGGGCATGGCAACCCACTCCAGTATTCTTGCCTGGAGAATCCCATGGATAGAGAAACCTGGTGGGCTACAGTCCATGTGGCTGCAAAGAGTTGGACATCATTTAGCAACTAAACAACAATGGAGCTCCCATGCCCTCCCAGAGCCTGCTGTTCTCCCCAGATCTCCGTTCATCAACGAGGAAGGCCTTTGAACTCTGTCTTTTTGGCTTTTTATGGAGGCTTCAATACAAAAGCATGATTTATTACATCATCATCTATTGGTAATTGATTCAACTTCCAGCCTCTCTCCCTTTCCCTGAGGTCATGGAGGTGGGCCTACAAGTGCCAATTGTCTCATCACAGGTTCTCCTGACAACCAGCCGCCAATTTAGAGGAGGTCCAAAAGTCACCTCATTCACATAACAAAAGACACTTTCATGACTCTCATCCCTTAAGGAACACTTTAGGAGCTCGGTGCTAGGGATGGGGATGAAGACTGAATACATGGTTTTCATTATCATATTCATAGTATAAATCACAATATCATGGCCACTTCACCTAGAGATCAACAAAATGATGTCCTAAGAGTGGAGTCTTAACCCTCCTGCACCCAAGGCCACCACCTCTGCTCCAATGTCCTTGACTTCCTTAAAGTACATCCCCTGGTGATAGACCTCCACTGAAATGTTCCTCAAAGTGTACAGAAAGGTGCCTGAATCAGAATCTCAGGAGAGCTTATCAAGGCTGAGCATTCTCAACTTGTGGTTGGCATTTAAAATAAGTCTTACTCATATGACAGTTTGGGAAACATGGAAGCTATAAAGCCTTGCGGATGAAAGCTCCTAGTTTTAGAAAGATCTCAGTTGCCCCTGACACACACACACACACACATACACACATTGCTCTCAGTGCCCCAGGCCCAAGAACACCTGGGAAACTGCCTTTGAATTATACAAAACCAGTTGTCTTTTTAAAGAATGATAGCTGGGAACATTCCAGTCAGATAAAATTCCTTGAGTGCCGCCCATCTTGGGGTGCATCTCATTTCACAGAGCATGTGCAATGCCTATGTAAACACCAGGTTCTCTCAGTCTTGTGGCTTCACGGATTATTCTTGCAAGAATGCAGGCCTATGTCCTGAGCTCTTGTAACTGCCTGCCACGCCTTGCAGCTCAGCCCATTGGTGTTAACATTCTGGACAGTGCTATATGGGCTACAGTAGCACTGTTTGTAATAATTCTAGTTAATCTGATAGATTTTTCTCCTTGAACACCAGAATATCGATTCTGAACCATCAAGTGCTAAGGGTATATTGTCTGGAGAAGATCAAGCTACCCCCCTCCATTAGATTCTGAACCATTCTTTTCCTCAAGCCTTGAAGGAAAGAAGAGCTACTTTGTGGACGTGAGTAACCAAGTTTTTATTTTCACTTAGTGACCACAGCCTGGCACTGGAGATCCTTATCATAGTAACACAACACTTTTATTGAGAATGTGGCTTTGCATATGAATTATCTAGCTCCTTCAATTTTCAGATCCATCTGAAAAGGAAGTAACACTGGTTTCCGCTGGAGGTACAGAGATGTACACGGAGCAAGTGGTGATGCTGGCAAGTGAACCCTAGCAGCCTGGCTCCACAGTCTGCATTCCTAGCTATTGAGTGACTAACTATAGGCATAAGATTTGTGATCAAGGCTTGCTTATCTGTATTTGTTCATTAAATCCTTCAATACCATGGACTTTGTGTCAGGTCCTAACCTAGGTTCTTAAGACAAAAGTTGGGTACTACTGACTCTCTCTGCCCATGACATTCCCAATCTAAGGATGAACACAAACAGCTAAATGGGCGATTAAAATAATGAATGTTAAGTGAAGGGTGAAGTTATAAATGTACCAACATGGGGGCACATAACCCATAGTTACATAAATCATGGAGGAGTTGGCTTCTGAATAGAGTCCCAGGGCCAAGGTGGGGGTTAGAGGAACTGGGGGACCCAATTAGAGGAAGCAAAGCAGAATGAAGGCTCAGAGGAAAGGGCACATGTCAGGGGAGCTGCAGGAAGTTTACTACCAGGAGAGTTTCTCTGAGTGGGTTAGGGCAAGTGCCAGGGGACAAGGTTGGAGGGGTTGTTGTTTAGTCACTCAGCTGTATCTAACTCTTTTGTGACGCCATGAACTATGGCCCACCAGGCTCCTCTGTCCATGGGATTTCCCAGGCAACAATACTGGAGTGGGTTGTCTTTTCCTCCTCCAAGGGATCTTCCCAACCCAGGGATCAAACCCAAGTCTCCTGCATTGCAGGAGAATTATTTATCAGTGAGCCACCGGGGAAGCCCCTGGAGGGGTTGGCAGGGGCTTAAATGGCCTCTTAATGAGAAAAGCTGGGCTTTAACCCAAAGGTAACGTGAAGCCATTCAAGTGTTATAAGGGTAAGAGGGTCAAATTTTCTGTATATTAAGAGGATACTGGTGCCACAGGAAGGGCAGCCTCACATGCCACTCACCTCTCAGATCCCAAAGGCCCAAGTTCAATTGGCACAGGGGCTGCAAAGTTCCTGGACAACAGCATATTTGACCAGAGTTTGTAAAGAATTATGAAAAAGCTACGTGCATCTCTATGGTGCAAATGACTAAAACTGACTTTTTAAAATAATGTAGAAAATATGAACTGATTATTAGCAATGAAATAAACTCAAAATGTCACCGAAGTGCCACGCTCCTTAAGTTTTAAGGGTAAAGTGTTTTAAGCTCTCAAGGAACAGATAAATTTTTCCTAGAGCATAGATTTTGTTTCCCCATCACTTCATGGAAATAGATGGGGAAACAATGGAAACAGTGACAGACTATTTTCTTGGGGTCCAAAATCACTGCCGATGGTGACTGCAGCCATGAAATTAAGATGCTTGCTCCTTGGAAGAAAAGCTATGGCCAACCAAGACAGTGTATTAAAAAGCAGAGACATTATTTTGCTGACAAAGGCCCATCTAGTCAAAGCTATGGTTTTTCCAGTAGTTATATATATGCATGTCAGAGTTGGATCATAAAGAAAGCTAAGTGTGAAGAATTGATGCTTTTGAACTGTGGTGTTGGAGAAGACTCTTGAGAGCCCCTTGGACTGCAAGGAGATCAAACCAGTCCATCCTAAAGGAGATCAGTCCTGAATATTCACTGGAAGGACTGATGGTGAAGCTGAAGCGCCAATACTTTGGCCACCTGATGTGAAAGCTGACTCATCAGAAAAGACCCTGATGCTGAGAAAGATGGAAGGCAGGAGGAGAAGGGGATGACAGAGAATGAGATGGTTGGATGGCATCACTGACTTAATGGACATGAGTTTGAGTAAGCTCTGGGAGATGGTGAAGGACAGGGAAGCCTGGTGTGCTGCAGTTCAAGGGGCCACAAAGAGTCAGACACGACTGAGGGACTGAATGACTGAACAACAACAAATTGACTTTGTAGTGAGCATAACCTCACTCTATAGCCTTGATAATATTTCATAAAATGTGTGTGTGTGCTCAGTCACTCAGTCGTGTTGGACTCTTTGAGACCCCATGGACTGTAGCCCATCAGGCTCTTCTGTTCATGGGATTTTCCCAGCAAGAATACTGGGAATACAAGAATACAAGCAAGAATACATTTCCTCCTCCAGGGAATCTTCCTGATGCAGGGATCAAACCCACATCTCCTATGTCTCTTGCATTGGCAGGCAGATCCTTTGCCACTTTGCCACTTAGGAAGCCCATTTCATGAAATACTAGCAAATAAAGTTCAGAAATGTATTGGAAAAACAGTACCCCAAAGCTCTAAGTAAACTTTATTTCAGAAATGTGAATATATGTAGACTCTGAAAATAATGTTACTTCAGAGTCAAAAATGATTTTCTTTTAAAAGAGGAAGGGAAATAATATTTGGGAAAAAATCATACTTTGATCTGGACACCTGTGTGGGTGACAAATGGATAAGCAAAATTTAGTATATCCTACCATGGAATAGTATTCAGCCCCCCAAAGCAATGAAGTATTGATACATGCCACAACACAACCTTGGAAACATTATGCTACATAAAAGAAGTTAGATACAAAAGGCTACATAGTATATGATTCCATCTGTGCGAAATGTGCAGAGTCAGCAAATCTGTGGTGCTAGGAAGTAGATCAGTAGCTGCCAGGGGCTGGAGGATGGTAGGAAAGAAGAGTGATTAGTTACACAAGTGCTAGTCAATTATTTCCATGCCTACCCCACCTTGCCTTGGGGAAATATCCTAAAGGCAAAGATTTTAACAGTGTGTTCTGGTTGGCCTTGCAAATTATTTTATATGGTTTAAAGTGTTAAAAAAGAAGACGTGTGTAATAAACAATAAGAAAGCCTTAAGACTTTCATGTAAATAAGACTAAGAAATAGAAGAGGGGCTTCCCTGGTGGCTCAGTGGTAAAGAATCCACATGCTAATGCAGGAGACATGGGTTCAATTCCTGGTCCGGGAAGGTCCTACATATTGTGAAGCAACTAAGCTTGTGCACCACAACTATTGATCCTGTGCTCTAGTGCCTGGGAGCCGCAATTACCGAAGCCCAAGTGTCCTAGAGCCTGTGCTCCACAACAAGAGAGACCACCGCAACGAGAAGCCCTTACACCCCAACTACAGGAAAGCCTGTGCTGCAATGAAGACCCAGCACAGCCAAAAAAAAAAAAAAAAAAAAAAAGAAAGAAATGGAAGAAACTTCAATGGCTAAAAAAATCATACATACAAAAATACTCGACCTCAACCAGTCATTTAAAAATCTATAAGCAATGAGGTACAATAATTTCATCTGTCAAATTTAAAATGACTTAAACAAAGGCAATTCTGAGTTCTAGCAACCATGCCAAGTGATAAGCAGTTACACGCCTCCTCTCTAGAAACATTTCAGAAAGAAACTGGAAAGAAATTATGCATTAACATTTTAATTTTTTCTTTGTTAAAAAAATTGAGAAATAATTCCCATACCATAAAGTTTGCCTTTTAAAGTGTGCCATTCAGAGATTTTTTTTTTTAAGTATATTCAGAATGTTGTGTGACTGATCACCACTATCTAATTGTAAAACATTTTCATCATTTCAAAAAGAAACCCTGTATCTGTTGGAGTCACTCCTCTTTCCTACCATTCTCCAGCCCCTGGCAGCTACTGATCTACTTCCTGTCCCCACAGATTTGCTGACTCTGGACATTTCACACAGGTGGAGTCATATACTATGTAGCCTTTTGTATCTAACTTCTTTTATGTAGCATAATGTTTCCAAGGTTGTGTTGTGGCATGTATCAATACTTCATTCCTTTTTGGGACTGAATACTAATACATGGTACTGCTGTTGCTGCTAAGTCACTTCAGTCGTGTCTGACTCTATGTGACCCCATAGACGGCAGCCTACGAGGTTTCCCCATCCCTGGGACTCTCCAGGCAAGAACACTGGAGTGGGTTGCCATTTCCTTCTCCAATGCATAAAAGTGAAAAGTGAAAGTGAAGTCGCTCAGTCGTGTCCAACTCCCAGCGACTCATGGGCTACAGCCTACCAGGCTCCCGCACCCCTGGGATTCTCCAGGCAAGAACACTGCAGTGGGTTGCCATTGCCTTCTCCAATTCCATGGTATGGATATACTAAATTTTGTTTATCCATTTGTCAGGTGATGGACATTTGGGTTGTTTCCACTTTTTGGTTATTATGAACAATGTTGCTATGAACATTCATGTTCAAGATTTTTGTAGGCACATAGATTCCCTGCTTTCAATTCCCTCGGGCATATATCTAGGAGAGCTTTTATTTACTTTTGCATTGATTCTTCTATAGTAAACGTGAACTATTTTTATGACTTGAAAAGCAATACGTTACCTTAAAAGACAAAAACACAAGAACCAATAGGTTTATAGGGTGTTGGTGACGTGGTCACCTCTGATTCCTTCCAATAACCACTGGCTTCTCAAAGTTAAAACCAAATAAAAACAAAACAATAAAACAGAACTAGGCAATTCCAGAAGCGTGAAACAAAATTTTAGTGTTTTACTCACATGCAGACAAATCCTTTTGTCAAGCAGAAGAGGGGAAGGAAACAACAAATGCACTGCTAACACAAGCAGGTGAAAAGAAGGTGATATTTGAGATAGTATTAAGGAGTTTCTCCTCGATTATCAATAAAAACACATTTGTGAAAGTACTGGAAGGAAGGGAAGGTGAGAAGAGAAATGGACACAAAAATAGTCATTTTTAGGAAGACATGCCAAGTTCAGGTCATTAAAAAGCTGGAAATAACTCAAGGACACAAAATTAAATGCCTGTCTAAACATAACAGACAATAATGTGAGTACACAGAACTGTGGTGAGGTCGTGGACTGTATGTGAGTTGTGGGTTAAAGGGTAGAGGATCCTAATAGAGAACATGAAGTTGGAGGGAGAGAGAGGAACTTTCAGACCTTGGAAACAGCATGAGAAAAAGGAAGTACTGGCTCAGTTTGGAGAACAGGAGGTGGAGGTGGGGTGGTGGGAGAGAAGGTGAAATGAAGTGAAAAAAGGAAGGACTCTTGAGTGATGCTGAGGAGCATGGGGTCAGAAAGTGAAGCCAAAGTCAATGAGAGGTTAAGCTCTAGGTTAATACAGAAACAGAGAAGGGAGTAAAACAAGTAGAAAAATAAAAAGCAAAATAAGAGCAAAAGTAAAAGGTGCAGACTATGGGCAGATGGGCAGTGCTGGGAAGCCAAAAGTTTTTGTTGGAAGCTGATCATGGTATAGACAGCATCTGTAGTGTCTCAAATTAAGTGAATGGTCTCAAATACAGTCTCTGGACTGGAAGATTGGAAGGGACCATTCATTATCTTTGTAAGGAATTCAAGTCAGAATTCTTTTTAGCCTAGGATTACTGGAACCTTGGATGAAAAATGCATCACTATTGCAATTTCCAAGTATCTGTACTCAAAACTTTCATTAATGCCTGGCATGCTCCTTAAGTCCTAATAATCCGATTTCAGTTCCTTTCACTCTACTGAATGTGAGGAGCAGCCAGCCATTTGTTTTCTGGGTTTTTTTGGCCCAGCTATGTAGCTTGTGGAACCTTAGTTCCTCAAACCAACCAGAGATTGAACCTGGTCCCACAGTAGTGAAAGCATAGAGTTCTAACCACTGGACAGCTAGAGAATTCCCAGAGCAGCCATTCTTAAAACTTTTTTTGGCACAAGATTCAGATGGTTACTCTCAGGGTCAGGAGCCATTTCTAGCTCTATCAGAACGCCTCGCCCTTTCCTCCTTCCTTGAAGAAAATACAATGTAAAACAAGACAGACCATCCATAAAGAAGCTAAGTTCTCATGTTGTTGTCCAGATGCTAAGTCGTGTCTGACTCTTTGCGACCCCATGGACTGCAGCACGCCAGGCTCCTCTGTCCTTCACTCACTCCCAGAGCTTGCTCAAACTCATGTCCACTGAGTTGGTGATGCTGTACAACCACTTCATCCTCTGTCACCCCTTCTCCTCCTGCCTTCAATCTTTCCCAACATCAGGGGAAATGAGTTGACTCTTCACATCAGGTGGCCAATGTACTGGAGCTTCAGCTTCAGCATCAGTCTTTCCAATGAATATTCAGGGTTGATTTCCTTTAGGATGGACTGATCTCCTTGCTGTTCTCACATGCTGACACGTAACACCAGTGACACTGCATGAAGCATGTCTGTTCCTGAACTTACCAGCCTTCATTCCTTTTTGTCTATGACCCCACTGATCATTTTCTGCTTGAAATCTAAGGCATCTGTGATGTTCCTTGCACTACTTTTCTTCTTTGAGAGGAGAGAGGAACTAGTCATCACTGTACGTATGTATGTGTGTGTGTGTGTGTGTGTGTGTATATATATACACACACACACACACATAATTACCTCCCCATTTCCACATGGTTGACAAACATAGGGGCAGAAAGATTAAGTGAACTGCCTCAAACTCCATAGCTACCAAAAGGCTGTCTGGCACATTGGTAGCCTCTTTTCCTGGGTGCTTTTCTCCAACTGAATATTTAAATAGGTGACCAGGATTCTGTCCTTAGCTCTTGTCCATTGTCACTGTCTTTGGTTATTGCTTTCAATGGTTCTCAACTACCATCTCTATGGAAATGACTCCCAAGTCTCCACTTCCAAACTCACTCCTTGCCATGCTTTGCAACCCCCCGGAATGTAGCCTGCCAGGCTCCTCTGTCCATGCAAATTTTCCCAGTAAGAATACTGGAGTGGGTTGCCATTTCCTTCTCCAGGAGATCTTCCTGACCCAGGGACTGACCCCATGTCCCTTGCATTGGCAGGCGGATTCTTTACCACTGTGCCAGCTGGGAAGCCTCCACGCTCCACAGCAGCCCATCAATGGTCTGTGGAATTCTCTAACCTCCTGCCTGTGTCCCTTCCACTGGCCTGGTGTTGGTCAGGCATTGGCAGATGACACAAGTTCTAGGGTTGATGTCAAGGGTAAGGAAACAGTGAAAACAAGGTGACAATGGGAGCTGTGGAAGCAGCAGGAGCGGGTACAATAGATACTTCAGTCCTGGTATAAAGAAATGATATCCTTATATTGTTTAATTACAAGTGCACGGTGTTAGCATGGATGTCTTCATGACTATTAGCCTAAACAGCAAAGCATGTGAAACCACCCAGAGTCTCTGCCAATCTCTCCCAGGACAGGGCAGGGGTTGTGTAGGGTTTAGCACATTCTGGTTCTTAGGCAACTAGCTGCTTAAGAAACAAAAGTTATATATGGGCTTCCCAGGTGGCACTAGTGGTAAAGAACCCACCTGCCAATGCAGGAGACATAAGAGACCTGGGTTCCATCCCTGGGTCGGGAAGATCCCCTGGAGGAGAACATGGCAACCCATGGGATGCCTGGAGAATCCCATGGACAGAGGAGCCTAGCGGGGTACCGTTCATAGGGTCACAGAGTTGGACACTACTGAAGCAATTTAGCACACAGTTACATATTTTTTTTTTTTAAATGTGGAGCTAGTGATTCTAAGCTATCTCCCAGAGGTTCATGTTTTTAAGACAAATTACTCAAATGCATTCCCTACAGTTCTGCACAGATAATTGCTCACCATTTTGTAATGTTTGTCTCCCTTCCAACCAAAAGAAGTTTACAATCATAAACTATAACTTGCAGAGAATAAATAATCCAAACATTATACTCTAATAAACATGAGAAGGAAATGTCTGAACTATTTTCACGTACCTGAACATAGTTCTGTGGTATGTAGTAATCTCATCTATCAAGTGATACATGTAAAGCATTTAAACTAGCTTTATAATTATATTCTTGCTTGGCAGGTTTGAGTTTGGTTCTCGGAACAACTTAAGAGTTGGAATATAGATGGTTATTGAAGTTACAGATTTTTTTTTTTTTAATTTAAGGTTTATACAATGAGTTATAAAGCTTTGTAGGCAGAACTTTAAACAATAGGATCTAGTAAAGTGACCTGAAAGATGCAGGTGGGGGCCATTCCCAGTTCTGCCAACAACTGTATATCTAACCCTCTGTGATCATAGCTTTCACAGTGGACGTCTCAGCTTTTTACTCTAAAATAAGGGCAAGGGCTCTTCAAAGTTTTCCTAGCTATAAAAACTCTAAGACCTACACATAAATTTTGTTGATCATTTCTGAAACGTCAGGATTGTAAGTCTACTTTACAGACCAAGAGGAATGAGCTTGCTTACTGGGTCAACGTGCTAGGTGTGGGGCCTCTGGCAGGTCACAGTCAAATCCCTTCTACCGTCTTTCTCCCTTGGGATTGGCTCTTCAGTTAAAAGCATTCTTATCTGAGGGCTGCTGGTAAAACAGGCCTGGGGATGCCTCCAAGCTTGGGAGGAGCCTGGTCACGGATAATGTGCGGGGTGACACAGTCTGTTTCTCTCTGTTTCTCCAGCGGCGAAGCCACCCCACTTGTTTGCCTGGATCTGCCTTCCTAGCCATTGGGTGGTGAGATCTCAAAGGCTGAGATCAGGTTGTAAGTGCAGGTGAGAAGAGACTCAAGGACCACGGAGTATTTTCTAAATGTTGTAACGGGCCAGGAATTCTCAAATCTGCCTGCACAGAGCAAAGAGCAGTGCTCAGGCTCCACTCAGAATAATTCAACCAGACTTCAGAGGCAGGGCCCAGGCATCTGTAGTCTTTAAAAAAGGTTCTCCAGGTGATTTTTAACATTAGGCCAATACAGAAAAGCCTGACTCCCTGATAGCTCAGTTGGTAAAGAATCCACCCGTGGTGCAGGAGACCCCAGTTCAATTCCTGGGTCAGGAAGATCCCCTGGAGAAGGGAAAGGCTACCCACTCCAGTATTCTGGCCTGGAGAATTCCATGGACTGTATAGTCCATGGTGTCGCAAAGAGTTGGACATGACTGAGCAACTTTCACTCACTCACTCTCATCTCATCTGTAGCACAGGTAAATTTTCTTTGAATAATTCTGCTGTGAATAGTAGAACATGTTATTTATAAAAATATAAAAGACACAAAACAAAAATACATTATTGCTAATGTTTTGATTGTATTCAAATTTTTTATTTTTTGAAAAACTTAAGACAGTGATTTTAAATAATAAACATAGTATATTATAGACACTTTTTTAAGACAGTTTATTAAATTTGGACTCCTACAGTTCTGCTGTGATGCTCTCTTCAACATGTACATAATTTCTTATCATTTTATCATCACTTCAAACTTGCTAATAAACAATCGCTCTGTCTGCTTAAGTGAAGCTTCATTGGAAGGAAATACTCCACTATCACATAAAAAACACATATACAGAACAGTCATTTTTTTATATTTACAAACACAAGAAGTCTGTCCAGCCATTTTAGTTTTGCTGTTACACTGCCCATACTGAGATCAGCAAAAAACTAAGGAATAAGCAAGATTTCATTTCAGCAGTGCAAAAGATGGCATCAACCAAACTTCATTAAACAAAACCAACAAATTACAAACATGGTCAGCAAAATTCAGCTCGTATGACAATGACTTAAATAAACAGAGTGGGTCACAACTAGACTGGTTTGCACTGTGCAACTTTCCTCAGGGAACAATACTACCCCCCATTTCACATAGAAAGGAATATGTATCAAAGCCTTTGTTCATGAAGAAAATGCCCTTCAAACAAATTCATCATAAGGCAAAAAAAAAAAAAAAAAAAAAGAACGAAGCAGTTTGGCCCAGAGAAAGCTTGCATATAATGTGTACACAAAGTATACACAGGTTTACCGATACACTGCAATTTAAACCATGTATATACTCATTACACAATTAAATGAAACTGGCTCAGTGAAGTGAAAAAGTATTCATATAAATAAGTAGTTATTGCTAATAAGTGACACATTATGCTTTGACATGGAAACTGCAGAAACTTAAAAAAAAAAAGAGTTTGAAGCTGCCATATTGCCAGTGTCAGCCCCACAGCAGGCATTCATATGGACAATATGCCATCTGTTCCTGAAGAAAAAGCAAAAAAATTCCACTACAATAAAAAAAAAAAGAGAGAGAGAAAGGCTTATGCACTGTCCCTTACATTTTCACCTGTTTTTTTTTTTTAAACAAAAACAAGTCCAGTTCACCACAAGTTAAGCACAACCTGACAAGCAAGTTTAGCGGCATGATGGGGAGAGAATAGTGAAACAGAGCATGCATTTACAACTGGAACCGTTCTAGTCTATTTTGTCATACAAACTGGAATACAAAAATCCAATTTAAATAAGACTAGACTAACAGGAATTGAAAAAAAAAAACACACACACAGTAGACTTAGTTTGATACTGATTAATGTTAAGAGTAAAACTCATTCTGTCCCCTCTTAATACTCTACTGCAATTTATTTCTTGATGGCTAGAATATCTATTTACTTAAAAAAGATATTAAATACCTGTATCATGAAATTACATTCTTTTTAACAATAAGACAGACTGTGTAAGAAAATAGCTCATGTGTGAAATGTGTCTGAAATGCATTTTTTCCTCACAACTATCAAAACATCCACTCACACTAAAACAAACCCCCCTCCCCCCACCCCCTGACAAAAAGTTAAGGAAAGATGGGGTGGGTCAGGTGAGGAGCAGGGAAGGAAAGATTCACCAGCACAGTGATTAACAATGGTTCAAGACAGAACCAACAAGAGTTGGTCAAAAAAGATGCCTTCGAGACATGGCTACAATTAAAAACCAAACTCAACCACTTTTGGTTCATTGCGGTGAGACGGAAAAAATATTTCTCACAGACTCATATAAATACTAGACTCAAGCTCTCTTGTTATTATTACTTTTAAAGTTTTTTCCGTTTGTTTTTGCAAGGCCTAGCTACCGTATTACAATTTATATTTGCTCTGCAACGACTACAAGAGGTAGGCATGAAGCATGAAAAAGTTTCTCAGTTAGTACCTTGTTGTGGGCGCTTCACTGCATAATACCTTTCACGTGAGACACGAAAAGGGATTACACCTTCTAGTCTCTTCTAACCACCCCAACAAAGCTGCTGCCATCTCATACATGTTCTAAAAGAGTGTGCTCACCAGTAAGAAACTTTCTCTACTGAAGGATACTGTCATAGTGTTTGTTGCAGAACATTGATTTATATATAGATTTATTTATATACTTTTAAAAAATAAACAACAACAAAAACCGAACCCAGGTTCCTAGAACCAGTTCTCTCGCTTCTCTGCTTCCACAAAATAAAATACAACCATTTGGCCAAGACTACAGATGTGGTTTTTTTTTTTCTTCCTTTTTTTTTTTTTCTTTTCACAGATGCAAGCGCCATGCAAAAATAAATTAGAGAACAGATACCAAAACATACATGTGATAAAACTACTGAAGGTAGATTTTTTAAAAGTATTTATATAAACATAATTTATAATACTTCTCTTTTTTCCTTTATGTACAGTCACAAAGCTGTAGTTATACATCTAGAATTTCCTCAGCTGTGCCTCCACAGCGCAGTCTGTAGCGACCAGTTCTCCAGCTTATCGTTGGGTCCCATAATGCCGACAAAAAAATGTATATTGTCATGGATTCACGGATGAACCAAGCTACTGCATAATCAAGTTTTGAAAAACACAGTGTACCACCCTAGGAATTAAAAACATAAATTATTTACTGCCTGATTACAGACCCAGTTAAAAAGTGAAATACTTCCATCTAACTCATTAAATACATTACATAAAATCAAGTTTGGGGCTTCCCTGGTGGCTCAGTGGTAAAGAATCTGCCTGTCAATGCAGGAGACGTGGGTTCGATCCCTGATCCGGGAAGGTCCCACATGCTGTGGAGCAATTAAGCCCGTGTGCCACAACTACTGAGCCCGAGCTCTAGAGCCTGGGAACCGCAACTACTGAAGCCTGTGTACCCTAAAACCTGTGCTCCACAACAAGAGAAGGTACTGCAATGAGAAACCCACGCCCCACAACTAGAGAGCAGCCCCTGCTTGTCACAACTACAGAAAACCCCACGCAACAAGACCCAGCACAGCCAAATATAAAATAAATAAATAAAAACTATCTAAAAAATATCAAGTTTGCTTCTTTAGATAATTTAACAGTCATGTTATACTGGTTAAGAAAAGTGTTCATTAGGAATAGAAGTAGTATTAAAATAAACTGCTATCCTAACATATTTTAAGTTTGAAGACTTGTCAATTTGCTTTAATATCATTTTTTTTTTGCAGTCTTAATAAAAGTGACCGTATAACCAGCTGAAAGTTGAAAATCAAGTTCCCTTTTGTGTCCACATTCCACTAAGGAAACTAATGCTTAATTTGATTTTAATCTTCACTGGGGGGCTAAAAAATGGCTCAGACAGATTTTCAACTTTTTCTGAATCAAAACTATTTTAGTTTCACCAAATGACCTCCAACCTTTGCATGCCTATCCACATACCTGGACACCCCTGAGTTGAATGTAGTCAAATATAAACCATGCCAGGCAATGACACATGAAAAATACCATAATATCCCATCTGAACACATGGTGGGCTGCCCATCCAATAATTAAACTGGCAACAAAGCATTCTGAAATTGGCTCGCAAATTATTGTAGCAGGAAGCATGTTAATTCGCAATTTGGTCCACCTTGAAAAAAAGAAACGTTTTTCTTTAAACAACAGCCTGATTACAAGACTAATCAATTTTTCTCAAAATGATCAACATTATTTAAAGGCCTGTTATTTAAAGGCCTTTTACATAAGCTTTAAAGAGTATTTAATGAATCTCTTCTATTTTTATTTAGTGTCTCAAAGAAAAATGTCTATCAATTCATTTGCATGACCTATACTCTGATGAGTAATGATCATAAAATTCCAGGAGTAAAAAAGTTAGAAAATAGAGGTCAGCATAAAAAAACCCCAAAGTCTCAACATCTCTTTTTTGAAGACTTACAACGGAAAGAAAATATACTGGGACATTAACTTTATTTTAATGAAGAAGTTAACTTCTCTTTTCTGGGACAAAACAAAATCTGACTTTTCGTTGTTTTTTTTTTTTTTTTTTTAAACCACGTTAAGACCATGTAAAAATACTCCCCATTCCCTTTTTCTTTTAATAAAGTATAAAAAGAAGAAAGCCAGCTGACTTACCTGATCATTCTGGACTGAAATTGAGAAATTGAATACGAGCCAGAGTTTTGCATTGCAACTTGAGTGGACATTGCAAACCTCCAACCTCTGAAAATTAAGCCAGTTATAAAATGAGCTATGACCATGAACACATACATGCAAGGATGACAGGTTATGTATTTATTCATTACTGTAAAGAGTAAGCAGCTTTATTTACAGTAGCCAAGATATGGAAGCAACCTGTCAATCAACAGATGAATGGAAAAAGAAGATGTATTCCATACATACGATGGAATATTGCTTAGCCATGAAAAAGAATGAAATCCTGCCATTTACAACAATGTGGATGGACATAGAGGGTATTATGCTTAGTGAAATAAGTGAGACATAGAAAGATAAATATTCTGTGATCACTTATATGTGGAATTTAAAAAATAAATGAGTAACTAAACAAAGAAGACTCACAGAGTTAGAGAACTATTGGTTACCAGTGGGGAGAGGGAAGGAGGGAGGGGCAAGACAGAGAAAAAGGATGAAGAGATACAGACTACTATGTATAAAATAAATAGGCAACAAGGGTATATTGTATAGCACAGGGAAATACAGTCATAATTTTGCTATAACTTTAAATGGAGTTTAATATATAAAAATACTGAATCACTATGTTGTACACCTAAAACTTTATAATTTTGTAAATCAGCTATTCTTTTTTTTTTTTAAAGTGAGCAACTGCCAGTGTTCAGGGTGAGCCTCATCCCAGGATAGCACCCTACATAGGGTGTATCATACTTAAACACATTTCAGTCATTACAGAAGCCCATGACAGTACCACCTAAGAACTGGAGGGAACTACAACCCCTCAGTTCATAGTTTAATAAACTTAAAATACAGACATTCTGAAAGTACTAAATGGAGTGGGGCTTGTATTTAAGTCTCTGAACACTATTAACCAATAAAAGTAGTGGGGGATATGTATGTGAATATTCAAGAAGAAATATAAACAAAAGTGGCATTCCATATCTCATGAGAAACAATATGAAACCATGGACCATACTAACACCACCAGAAGGTAAGTTTGAAAACATACTTCAACTTTTAAGATCACACCTTCAGTAAATTATCAAGGAAACAATCCCCCTTAAAAAACCAAATGAGTGTCATTTTGTGATAGAAAAGCGTGATTAAGCCAATCGTGAATCATTAGGTAGCTTCTTAGCCAAGTACCAAATAATCTACTGAGAAATCTCAAAATTTGAAATCTCATTCTTTAAATTTTCACCTACTGGCTTTATGACTGCACTAATACTTTTAATTCTTTTAAAACACATAAAAATTTACATTCATAACAATGAAAATTTACAGTCACAGAGAATGAACTTTTTGGCCAACCCAGTATATACTATATATATGTGTGCTATACAGTAGGTCCTTGTTTACTTGTTTTATAAATGATGGTGGTGGTTTAGTCACCAAGTCTTGTTCGATTCTTGTGGGTCCATGGACTGTAGCCCACCAGTGTTCTCTGTCCATGGGATTTCCCAGGCAAGAAGACTGGAGTGGGTTGCCATTTCCTTCTCCAGGGGATCTTTCCTACCAGGGATCATACCTGCATTGCAGGCAGATTCTTTACCACTGATCCACCAGGGAAGCCCCCTATTTTATATACAGTGGTGTATATATGTTAACCCCAAACTCCTAATTTTTCTCCTCCCCCTGTCCTCCACTATTCCTTTTGGTAAACATTAAGTTTTTTTCCTATGTCTGTGAGTTTACGGTATTTGTCTTTCTCTGTCTGACTTACTTCACTCAATATGATAACCATTAGGTCCATCCATGTTGCTGCAAAAGACAGTATTTCATTCTTTTTTATGACTGAGTAATATTCCATTATATATTCAGATCACATCTTCATCCATTCATCTGTTGATAGGCATGTGGGTTGTTTCCATGTCTTGACTATTGCAAACAGTGCTGCTATGAACACTGGGGTGAATGTATCTTCAAATTAAGACTTGTCTTCAGAAACATGCCCAGGAGTGAGACTGCAGGATCATATAATAACTCTATTTTTAGTTTTTTAAGTAAATTCCATACTGTTTTTGAAACCACATTAATTTGAAGAATGTAGAGAAATTAGAACATTTATTTGCTTCATTAGTGTGTACCTGAATAATTAGTAGGAATTACATTCTAAAAGTATTAAACTATTCTGTACTTACTAGCAAAAAATAAAATAGCTCTTAATCCATGGGTTTAACAAACAGAAAAAGCCAACATAAGTTCATAAATAAAAAATACAACGGCCTAATTTAATTTAGTTTTCTTACCGGTCAGCTATTGCTTTGGCCATGAAGTAATCTTCAGCAATATATTGAGCAAAAGCTATAAGCCCTCCTGCTTGATCTAACACATCCTTTCTCATTAAACAAGACATTCCCGTTACACATTTGAAACCAGTGACATTGGCAGAGATATAGGACCTTGGATGAGAGGTTCCAAAATACACCTGCCAAGACAAAACCGAAAACATATGTATACAATTAGAAGTTTATGTTAGAAGTATGATGTTTATAAATTCCTTTTCCTAATGAACTTAAGGATGATTGGGTGAACAGTCTATTATTCTTACATAAACTACCTGAATGAACAGTGGTACAAAATAATGTTTACATATAGCAAGCAGTCAGTAATTTCTAATTTGATTGACTACTCCTGTTATTATCACTTTTACAAAGAAGTAGTATGTACTTCTGGGAGGGAAAAGTATACTTTATTCTCAAATAAATACTGTCTTTCCTAAAACTCCAAGATTTAAAGATTTATTGAAGTAAAACAATTTGGATTTAAATAAGAGAGGTGAAAATATCACTTACTGATATACGATATTAATATTTAATGTGTCCTCTTTTCATACTGTTCACATAAATATACACACATCTACATACATAGGTATATGTACATATGTGTATGTGTATATGTATGCAAGTGGCTATACACATACACACACACAACACTCACAGGTACATCAACCAAGAGAACAATCCTATTTCTTAATTCCTTTTCCTGTATATTTTTGTAGTTAGCTGTTTCCTGCCCAAGTCACTAAGCTTCTCAAATTCCTCATTTTTCAGTGTATTTTTCATAAACAGGGTGGACACTAATATTCTGTCTCCATTTTACTGCCCCTTTCCTAGTGTGCTTTGGAGTCATCAAAAATGCAAACTGCTGAATTACTGGTAGAATAAAATGGTCATCCAAACTTACCCAACTTATCAGATGTAAAACCTATTATTTATATCTTAGATATGTTGCCTTTTCTAATTAGTCATCTCTCTGTATCCTAGGGGGATTGGTTCTATAAGCCCTGGACCAAAAATCCATCAATACTATTTGTGAATTATCTACACCTGTCAGATTACTTACCATACCTAATACAATGCAAATACTATGTAAATAGCTGCTGGCTCAAGGCAAATTCAAATTTTGCTTTTGTAAATTTTTTTTTCAAATACTTTGAATCTATAGTTGGTTGAAGCCACAGATGTAGCACTCACAGATATGGAGGGCAATAGCAGCTCGAAATGGAGAGAAGTGATCTTTCTTAGTGGCAGAAATCACATACATGGCACAGAATAAGCTAATAATCACAGATGATTAACAACGCAATTCTTCCTACCTAACCTATGCCCAGACTGGAATGAAGCCCTAGTATTTGTGGGATAGAATTGAACCAAACTTCTAAAACTGAAAGCACCTATCTTAATTCTTTAAGCAGTTATTAAGTGAGGTTTTAGGAATGAGGTGGGATTGGCCACTGTGATGAAGACTCCCATGATTTCTTTACAGACTGGCATAATTCCTTGGGCCTGTCTCCATTCACTCTAAGTAATGGTGACTTTTAGTGGCTAAACTTAAACTAAGGGAGTGAGTATAACCTGGGAGATATCTATTATTGACATACACATCAAGTTGGATAGTTCCAAAACAAAAACATAACATGGAGCAGAAGAATAAAAAGCATTTAATTTTAAAGTAACTACCTAGAGTTTCTTTACGAAACAAAAATTGTGGCATCTGGGCTTCCCCAGCAGCTCAGTGGTAAGCTCTGCTTGCAGTGCAGGAGATGCAGGAGACTCGGGTTGGATCCCTGGGTCAGGAAGATCCCTGGGAGGAGGGCATGGTAACCCATTCCTGTATTCTTGCCGGGAAAATCCCATGGACAGAGGAGCCTGGCAGGCTATAGTCCATGGGGTCACAAAAGAATGGGACAGAACAGAAGCAACTGGGCATGCATACACGGCTGATTCACACTGCCAAAGGCTGAATGCAAGTTTCTACACTGAACCCTTTACCCTCAGATGATTGCAACTCAAAAGAATATAAATACAGATGTGCTTCAAGTTGGTATATCTGGAGATTGAAACTGTATACCCTTCTGTTATAACATTAAGACAAGTCTTTTCTCCTAATGTTTAACAGTACAGGAATGGTTAAGTATAGGATACACTTATGTAACAAACTATAATCGAGCCAATAAAAGTTACTTTTACAAAATAATGTTAATGATACGGGGAACGGTTTATGAAGCGACAGAAATAAGATACAAACTGCTTTTAGTATAATCTCAACTTTGCTTTGTAGAAAGTACACAGAGAAAGAAATTCTTCATGCTAAAATAAACCAATTTTTAAAAATAGAAACTTCCTCTAACTGGTAGGGTTCTGGGCGTGGTTTGTGTTTTGATTTATTCTGCTTATTATACTTCCTCCTAACTTACAGTGTCCTGCATGTAAGTCTGTATATTGTTAAAAGGTGTGGAGTAAAAATGGAAAACATGAGTTGTTCAGATAATTTTTAGAAATCTGTTGTAGAAGGAAATCAAGTGGATTTTACAATGATTCATATGAGCAATTTTCCTTTTTTTGTATATATTGAAATACTTCATGATACTTCAAGTGCATTCTTTTCGTACTGGATCTTTGAAAGAATTATATAACACATACTTTTATATAAGTCAGTAATCTGGAACTGAACTCAAGAATTGAAAATAAGGACCACAAGGAAAAAGAATGTACTGTGCTAAGCTGGTAGTAAGACCACAAGGTGTTTCCTGGGCACATCTGTTCCTTGCTAGAGCACAGGAAGTTCAGCTGGGAGGGATTCCGGGGCCCCAAGCATTTCTTCACTAATGAAAACAGCTACTCTCAACTTGAGGCTGCCAGTACTCAACAGGTTGCGTGCGTGCTAAGTCGCTTCCGTTGTGTCCAACTCTTTGCGACCCTATAGACTGTAACCCGCCAGGCTCCTCTGTTCATGGGATTCTCCAAGCAAGAATACTGGAGTCGGTGGCCATGCCCTTCTCAAGGGATCTCCCCGACCCAGGGCTTGAACCTGCATCTCTTGTGCCTCCTGCATTGGCAGGTGGGTTCTTTACCACTAGTGTCAGCAGGTTAAAGCAGACTTAATACAGTTAACTTCAGGCACCTCAGCCCAACTCTCAGCATAGCCTCAAGCTTCTGGGAGATTAGGGATCGGATAACAAGCGTATTGTCTATAAGCATTGTACTTACCTGTTCTAACGTAGCAGCAAAGCCCTGTCTGTCTGCTACATATGGCAGCCCGTGAACCAGCCCTACTTTTTCTGTCATTTGGTTAACCATGTCCGTGAGTGTGTCTGGAATCACTATGATGCAAAAGAAAAGGTGCAGAGGGAGAGAGGAAAAAATTTCCTTTTAGTAAAATGCCCATGAATGTAATATAATCTGTGAGCTACTAAATTCTTAATAAATGTTTTCTTTGAATATAGGTCTAATAAAATGAATCTCAATCACTTCTCTGAGTAGAATAGAAAATTTCAAAAAGGCTAATATACGGTAGGGAATTTATTCTGGACCTTTGCAGGCTGTTAAATACCTAATATGTACCAGAGGTGGGATGTATCTTGAAAATGTTAACAGTCCCTGCTTCTGAACCTCCAGATTGGAATAATGGACAATGTGTCCTAGTGGAAAAGGTACAGGAGCAAAAGTCAAAGGACCTCAGTGTTCATTCTGGCTCCTGCATCGCAATCATAGGAAATGAGCCTCCTCTTTCTGAGAGTATGAGATGTTCTTTCTCTTAAAACTTCTAATTAGAACTGAATGAGAATATATCTGATGGAAGTTTGTACACTGAAAACATAACAAATATGTGACAGTAAACAATTTAAGACAGCAAATGCGAAAAATGAACCTAATCTCTGACCAAGAACTGACAGTCCTGTAATGATCTAATTAAGTTGAAGTGCCACATTTATTACTAATTTTCAAATTTTAAGCTGATAAAATTTAAATCATTGTCCCATTTTTAAAGAGCAAAAATCTCATATGATTTTACATGACTTCATTTTTATTTCCTTCAAGTATTTAAGAACTCAATTTACTGTATAAAATTGCATTTGGGCCTTATTTATACATGTAGTCTGGGAAGTGCTTCTCAACTGCTGCCCTGCAGGGGACATGTGATGTGTCCAGAGACAGTTCTGATCATCACAACCAACTGAGAGGTGCTACTGGTAGGGGCCAGGAATGCTGCTAAACATCTGCAGGACGGTCCTGACTACAAAGAATTACCCAGCCTCAAGGTGCTGAGGATGAAAAAAACTGAGGTATTAGAATATAATGGAATAATATGAAACACTGAAATTATAAGTATAAATGTTTTAAAAATGCAAAAATACAAATTATAATTTCAATATATAAAAGGTGTCCTGCTAAAATCTGCTAAGTAAAAAGCCATGAATGTGTTCTAAAAATGTATGTAATTCCAGTAAAATATGTATCAATTAACTTCTGTCCCTTTGCATGAGATAGTATATTGCACATGCCACAAACAGATGAAAGTAAAAGATAAGTATCACTTGAATAAGGGAGAACTTAGACCTATGAAAAAGCTCAGACTGTATAATGTACCACTACTGCTTTTTTTTAATGGTTGGAATTTTCTCTTCAAAATGAAAGCATTTTCATACGTGTAACATTCTAGTTTAGCATAAAAAAACTTCAAAATTTGATTAAGTATAACTTGACATACTACCATGAAATAATGATAAATTAACTTACTTTATTAGGTAAACAAACATGACTGATAAATGTGTTTTCAGGTTGCTCTTGGCATTTTATTATTGAATGAATAATTTTATAAAATAAGTAAGAAAAAACCTTACCTCTTATTCCACTATCACAAATCCATATAAGATCATACTTCGCAACTTCATATCCTGGCATTAAATTATTAATCTTAGGATTAATGCCAACCTTTTTGCCACCTGAAATTTCAAAAGTATAGCAGTGAACAATTCATGCCATATTGAAAATATTTTCTATTATACATATACTTAGAGAGAAGTGAAAAGTACTTGCATATTTAATAATTAAAACAAATATACTTTAACATCATTCTTCTTATTACTCATAATAACATATTTAGAAAAAAGTTGTTCATTCTCAAAAAGAAAAGTACATCATTTATCTTTGAAAATTCATTAGTTTCAGTTTTCTAATTAAGAGCTTGTGTTAACAGTAAACATTAATAAACATTTAATAGCAAATATACCTCTAACGAGTATTTAGAATAAGTCTGTAGGTTTTGGGGAAAATATTCTTTTTGCAATATTAAAAAAATGAATTCTACCACTCAATCTCAATTATAATCAATGAGATATAGAAAAGGCCATAGATTGAAATTATTAAAGAAACAAAAATAACAGACTCTTATGTGTGGCTGATGAGTAAAACAAATTTGGGATAATTTTGTTAATCCCTGATATGAAAAACAAAATTTGTTTTTATAACTTGTCTTCTCTAAAGGATAAAAACACCTTTCACTATATCTAACAAATATGCACAAAGCAAACATATTAGTAACTTCAATGGTGTCTAGGACCCTAACCTATAGTTTAATGCAAAGAAGATATAATATATTAAAGCAAAAAGGTTACTGTGAAATTTGTTACTTACCTATAAACAATCTAGCATCAACATTTGGATATTTCCCAAGAAGCTTCTTACACACATCAATGGCTGGATCATCATGGTCTTGGACACAAAGGAGTACTTCATACTAGTCAAAGAACATATTTTATGTAAATTAACCTCTTACAAAGATAACCACTTATTATTAGCATTTACTGGTGGATCAAAAAGCATTAAGAAAAACAAGCAATTGTACACACAAAGTTTAGAAGTTAAGAGAGTATTCATAATGGATGCAAACACTTAAGGGATTATCAAGTGTTGCTTTAACTGAGAGCAACTTCTCCAGAAGGGGCCTGTTTGCCAGCCAAAATGAGAATGAAGAGATTGGCAGGGCCCACAGCTGAAGTGTGGCTGCTGCCAGACAGGCCTGGCCTAATGACTCAACCAGATTCCCAGCTTCTCCATGCCTTCTTCACTGAAAATTTACCAAATGCTCAGAGGGTGGCCAGCAGTGTAAAAGCAACACAGAAAGCCAGAGAAATGAACACACCTTTTGTTGTCTAGAAGCCCTGTCTCTGAAATTACTATTATTTCATCAAGGTGCTAAAAATTACATATCAAAGACCATTGTGATACATTTAAAAGGCTTTCCCAAACTCTCCCAAGACAAAGTGAGATTAGATTTTCTGCTGAATAATAATTTTCTGAAGTAAAATAGAATCTGACTTGATTAAAAATGCAGGGATTCCCAGGTGGCTCAGTGGTAAAGAATCTACCTGCCAAAGCAGGAGACGCAGGGAACACGGGTTCCATCCCTGAGTCAGGAAGATCCTCTGGAGGAGGAAATGGTGACCCACTCCAGTATTCTTGCCTGGGAAATCCCCAAAACAGAGGAGCCTGGGGGGTTGCAGAGTTGGAAGTGACTGAAAGCGCGAGAGTGTGCACACACACACACAAGTATGCATGTATCCTCCTGAAGAGCGTGCTTAGCCTTTTAACTACGAAAACACCCAGGATTTAATTTTGCTCAGAGCTATGTTTACTGACAGTAAATTATGGAAGTCATTCCTTAGCACTTGGCTGGCTGTGTCAAAATCATCCTGGGACAGTTTTTTTCCAAAAAGAGAATACTGGGCTCCATCCTTAAACTTTTGAATCAGAATCTCTGAGGTGATTCTGACACATAACCAGGTTTATAAAATCCTGAGCTCTAAGTTACAATTTTGTAAACTACTAAATTTTTAAAAAAGTGTTTGCTTTCACACATGAAGATGTTACTGTATTAGTGTGTGGGCTATGTATTCTAAGCAGTAAATTTTTTCAAAAATGGTGATAAATTCTTGCTGACTCTAAAGCAAATTTCCTACCAAACTCTCTTTCTAAGATAGATTGAACATTCTTAAGCAGAGGAGGAAAGTTAATTATGTCCATGAAAAAAGATAACAAAGTTATAGGATCTAAAAAATACAAAGGTGACTCAGTGGTAAAGAATCTGTTTGCAATGCAGGAGATGCAGGAGCAACCGCTGGGTGGGTAAGATCCCCTGGAGAGGGAAATGGTAACCCTCTCCAGTATTCTTGCCTGGGAAATCCCATGGACTGGGGAGCCTGGTAGGCTACAGTCCATGGGGCCACAAAGAGTCGGATATGACTGAATGACTAAACAAACAACAACATACAAGGAAGAAGGTAACGGGAAGGCTTGTTTGCTTTAGTTCCATTGATAAGCATACACAAGTAAAAAGTGTGAGAAAAAGGCATACAGTGCCTTGAGCGCAATAATTAATTACTGTTCGCCTAATATACATTATCTCAGCAGAAAGTGGCAGCATAGAATTTAATAGTTGAGCACTTAAGGACCAGGACTAAGGTAAATGAAAGTTTAGCTAACAAGGTAAGATTTTTTTTCAAGTGGAAAAAAAAAAGAAAAGTTTCCTTAATAATTTAAGTAGAGGGGAAAGCAATGTACACTTTCCTCATACTTTCTACCTATACTTATTACACATTGCACCCAATATCTACCTTCATGATGACTGACCAAAATTACCACCTGAGAGGTACTGAAATAACTAAGCAACTTTACAGCCACTGGTCTCGAGAAATCAGATAAAAATCTGAGAACAGGATGAGCACCATTCCTGCCACACCCTAAAATTTCTTCAAAGTTTGACTCTGAGTCCCATAAAACGTCAGCCATCTTCCCAACCAAAATTTTCGTTTGAACCACCAGGAGGCAGTGACCTTAACGATGAAGATTAGAAACGTTAAGTGGCTTCCCTGACGGCTCAGCAGGTAAAGAATCCACCTGCAATGCAGGAGACAAAGGAGATGCGAGTTCGATCCCTGGGTCAGGAAGATCCCTCGGAGGAGAAAATGGCAACCCACTCCAGTATTCTTGCCTGGGAAAGCCCAGGGACAGAGGAGCCTGGCGGGGTACAGCCCAAAAGGTCACAAAGAGTCGGACATGACTGAACACACACGCACACATGCAAGTGACTTTTCAAAGGGTGCAAATAACGATTCGCTTTCCTACTACAGTGATCACGCCTGCGCTAAAGAGTTCACTGTTTTTTCAAACACTGCGTAGTTTTATGCTTTTAGAGTTTATGCTGTTTTACAGGTGTAAGTGAATATAGTGAAAGAAAATGTTTACAAGTAATACAATTCCATAAAGCATTATTAAAAATCTACTTTCAGCTATTTCCCCAGCAAAAGAAAACCCTGTAATATAATACTAGATATCTACTTGATGGGAAGATAAAGGCTATACTAGGTTGCAGCAAAAATTTTTCAGAAGTATATCAGTTCAGTTCAGTCCCTCAGCCGTGTCCGACTCTTTGCAACCCCATGAATCGCAGCACACCAGGCCTCCCTATCCATCACCAACTCCCAGAGTCTACCCAAACTCATGTCCATCAAGTTGATGATGCCATCCAGCCATCTCATCCTCTGTCGTCCCCTTCTCCTCCTGCCCCCAATCCTTCCCAGCATCAGGGTCTTTTCAAATGAGTCAGCTCTTTGCATGAGGTGGCCAAAGTATTGGAGTTTCAGCTTCAATATCAGTCCTGCCAATGAACACCCAGGACTGATCTCCTTTAGGATGGACTGGTTGGATCTCCTTGCAGTCCAAGGGACTCTCAAGAGTCTTCTCCAACACCACAGTTCAAAAGCAGCAATTCTTTGGCGCTCAGCTTTCTTCACCATCCAACTCTCACATCCATACATGACTACTGGAAAAACCATAGCCTTGACTAGACGGACCTTTGTTGGCAAAGTAACGTCTCTGCTTTTTAATATGCTGTCTAGGTTGGTCATAACTTTCCTTCCAAGGAGCAAGCGTCTTTTAATTTCACAGCTGCAATCACCATCAGCAGTGATTTTGGAGCCCCCCAAAATAAAGTCTGACACTGTTTCCACTGTTTCCCCATCTATTTCCCATGAAGTGATGGGACCAGATGCCATGATCTTAATTTTCTGAATGTTGAGCTTTAAGCCAACTTTTTCACTCTCCTCTTTCACTTTCACAGTGTTAGTATAAGTAAGGGAGGTGTGTGTGTGTGTTAGCCATTCAGTCAGGTCCAACTCTTTGCTACCCTATGGACTGCAGCCCCCTAGGCTTCTCTGTCCTTGGAATTCTCCAGGCAAGAATACTGGAGTGAGTAGCTATTCCCTTCTCCAGGGGATTTTCCCAAATTCAAATGCAAGATTTAGAATTTTTGTTTTTATTGATTATACATCTTAATTTCAAATGAAAAACAAATAACTCCTTATTAGCCAAAAAATGCAAATGAGATTCAACTTACATCATCTAAAAAAATGTTCAGACTCTTATTAAATAACTTTTGCTTTGTTGTTTCTGATATCGAAACTTAAACATTTCAAGTGTTCTCTGAAGTGTTAGATTTTAACCAGGAAGCTTCATTTTCAGCTCTGTGTTTGAGCTCTGGGTTTGGCAGAGCCCAAACATGTAATTTGCTAGGAATCTCTGTATTTGAATAGTTAAATCATGCCAACTACACTGCAACTGGTAAACACAAGATAGTAAGTTGGTTAAAAGTTTTCTTAGCTGACACAAGAATAATTTTTCAGATATGTTTATACTATCAAAAGAGCTAAACATAAGCGCATGGTCAAGAATAAAGCATTTATTAAAAATATTATACTTTAAAAATATTTTAAGAAAACATTTATTTTATAAATCTGAAAGAAATGCAAGGTATAGAAGATTCCACTATAAATGGGCACAGTAATAAATATATAAAATCTAGGAATAATCCCAGAATACTGTAGATGAGGTTAGCCTCATCTTAGGAAGCTTTCTATACAAATAGCTAAACTAAACCTTCCTCTTTCTTTTCGAACAGTGAAATGACTGAAAGGCTAAGTCCAAGAGAGGCGTAGACAATCTGCAAACCGCGATTTGGTCCTTTGATACTTAAGAATGAAACATCTGAAACCGCAATAATCATAAATGTTACTCCCATGAATAAATTTAGATGCATAAATGATATTCAATTTAGATACACAAATTAATATCAGAAAAGTCTCCTCATTGATTCAGTCCTGTAGATATTAGGACTAAAAACTCTGTACTATAGCATACCACCAAAAATATTCTCTTAGAGTAGAAAAATATTTTAACACATATTAATCAATTATATTGCATATCAAGTAGGAATATCTTGAACCATTTATAAATACCTACACATGTTTAAAGAAAAACGTTATGATGATATTTAGATTACAGCAGAATATAATAAGTTCTATAACAGGATGGACTTAGACCCCCAAATATCTACAACAGTCTCTGTCACTGAGTGAATAATGAACTATTTGTTAATACAAATGTCCTAAGGTAACTTTTGAGTGAAAGATAGATGCTTCCTTTGAGAGAAGGGAAGATATTTTGTAAGAAAACTGCTCTGAATTCAAAGTTTTGACAAGTTATTATTACAACTTACTTACTTTTAAGAACTATATAGTTTATACAATTTTTCAAATTTATCTGGTAAAATTCTAGTCTTTCAGACTTAGTAGTAGTTTTATTACATGTATTATGCTGATCTTTCAATAATTGAACCTATTTTCAATATTTCAAAATTCTTTATTGTCATCAGTGACAATAAAGAATCCAAGTATGGCACTGGACTTTCAACATTGTAAACCCATCTCCTATTTGCAAAAAAGAGAAGAAAATTACAATTACCATAACCTCAATCTGTTAATAACTCTGCTCATTAATTTTAAAATTCTTCATATGGCCAGAATTTACTAAAGTAAAGCCATCAGGCCACTTGAGATGCAGATTACTGTATCTTCCTGATATGGCTGAACTTCTCTCTAAATGCCTTCTTTTATACTGATGCCAAATAAATAATCGCTTTTGTGAAAAACGACTTTTATTTATTTTTTATTATTATATTTTTCTAAGAAAATTTTCCCAAGGAATAAATGTCAATATAAGGTAGATTTATAAGCTATTTAAAGCACAGATATCTTTTAGGGCACTTAGTATAAGAACAGTCTCACCAAAGTTTAAACCTAGAAATTCAGAACAAGCACCAGTAATAAACCTTTTTGCACATGTCTAAAATTAAACAAAATTTTAGAATTTCATGTTTTATATATATATGTATACATATGTGTGTGTGTGTGCGTGTGTGTGTATGCATGTGTGCTCAGTGGCTTCAGTCGTGTCCGACTCTTTGTGACCCCATGGACTGTAGCCCACTAGGCTCTTCTGTCCATGGGACTCTCCAGGCAAGAATACTAGAGTGTGTTGCCATGCCCTCCTCCAGGGGATCTTCCCCACCCAGGAATTGAACCTGCATTTCTTGCCTCTCCTGCATTGTCAGGTGGGTTTTTTATCACTAGCGCCACTTGAGAAGCCATATATATATTTCCAAATGGCCTATAAGATTCCATATCAGATTAACAGAGAAAAAGAGTTATATCTAGAACAAAAATGTTTCTGTACTTTTGGAAAACAATGTTTACATTTGACAAATAGAGAATATTAAAGTCTGCTGGGCTTGGCAGTTACACAGATGTTCATTTCATGACTACATGCCTCCTTGATGACACAAACAACTCATGCTTCACACTCAGATTTGTGCAATTTCAGTGGTTTCATTTGTCTCTTGTAGAATATTTGCCACTGCCCTTGGTCTTTTAAAAGCAAATAAAATTCTGTGAGATCAACATTTCCCTTTAGAGTGCATGTACTCTTCACTTTTGCTCTGTTTTCTAAATTTTCTATTCACACAACTAACAATTCTTTTATAACTAGAAAATAAAATTGTGAACTAAAAAAGACTAAAAACAATCTCTTGCACATAACATTATGCATTTTTATAATGTGTCCAAACAACTTTCTCCTTAACCAAATAAATGCTTTAATGACATAACTAAGTGGAAAAGAACTAAGTGACAAAAATCTAAGTGAAAAACTAGAGCTCTGGAGATAACTCCATATTGTATTAAAAAAAAAAAAACTTCATTCAGAAGAAGAAATTGATTATTGATTCATCCCACACGTTCATAATTAATGGATACATATGTTCCTGGGGTTATTTTAAGAAACTCTTTAAACCCACAGCTAACTTGGAAACTATTTAAATTTCATGACTATTATCTTACAAGAGTGGCAACATAAAAATTTCGTAACTAAGTTTCAAGAGTGGTTGAATACAGAAAGGGGAAAGGGTTGGATGATGGTTAAAAAAGTGAAATGTGAGATTAAGTTCCACAAGGATAAATGCACATCCTTTTTCATTTTCACTGCAACTCTCATGAAGTAAGATTTTTATACTCAAACTACCAGGCACTTAACTATGCCTGAGTTCCAGGAGCTTTACTCCGGGATTCCTAACTCAGATCAGGGAGATTCCCTGTGGCTTAGATGGTAAAGAATCTGCCTGCAATGCAGGAGACCCAGGTTTGATCCTTGGGTTGGGAAGATCCCCTGGAGAAGGGAATGGCAACCCACCCCAGCATTCTTGCCTGGAGAATTCCATGGATAGAGGAGCCTGGCGGGCTACAGCCCATGGGGTTGCAAAGAGTCAAACAAGACTGAGTAACTAACACTTTTACTTTCAATTCAGATCAACATACGGGTAGTTAGAAAAGGAATTAATACCCCTTCCTCAATCTCATTTCTGTCCTGTGACAACTACTACTATTATTACTATCACCACTACTATTAATACTGCTAAAGCAAAAAAAAAAAAAAAAAAAAAAAAACAACTGCTAAAGCATAAATTTGATGAAGCCAACACCATTATGAATTTTTAATAACTTCACCTGATACCATGTCAAAATTCCTCTGTGTTTAGTATAATTCAAAAAAAAAAAAGGTATGGTTCAGTCCATTCCTATGAGTACAACACTGCACTTACCTTGGGATAATCCAATTCAAAGAATGTTTCCAAGTTGTTGATTAGGTTAGGATCTACTCCTTTCAGCGGTTTCAGAAGAGACACCCCTGGCAGCTTGCTATATGGCTGTTTGTCTGTTGCCTTCTTGTTGAGGTGTAATCGGCTAAAAAGCAAATGATACATATATTAACATACATTTCTGGAGAATATCTTAGTGCCAAATCTACATAAAGCATGTATCAAGCTACCAATAAATTACTGAATTCTAAATTAAAAAAAAATTAATTGGCATCTTTTTAAAGGGGTATCTGGAAATGAAAGAAAGTATCAATAGAACAAGGTAAGGTTCCAGTGAGGGAAGCCTGAAAGAAGCAGAGTGAATGTCCCAATGAAGGCTGGAGCTTAAGACTGTTGCTTTTTGCTGTATTCTCAGAAGTCAGAACTACGCCAGCCCTGGAGCAAGCATTCAATAAATACTTGGTGAAGGAATGAATGACAGTGTTATTAGCCCACACATTAACTGCCTTGCCTCCCACCTCACCATCAAGGTGGCCAAAGAACTATAAAAAGAGCAGAAGGAAAAATCCCTATCCTCACCAGAAAAATATGAAAGTGTAACCAGGAAATTTTGAGAAATCTCTGTAACAGTCCACACAACAACTAACTGAAAGAACTACCAAGCCAGCCTGTGTGGCAAACAAGGAAATGGGATACCTAGCAGAACTCCCAATGGTCACAAGCTCAAAATGGCAGTGATGGACTGGAGGGAAGCTCAAGGTAAGGGAAAAAAAAAAACTCAACGATGAGAGAAATGTCTATTAAGACACTGAAAGATAAGCCAGTGCCACCGATTCCCAGATAAGCTGGCCAAGGTTCTCAGAGGTGCTCCAGCCCAAAGGGTGGCGCAGCACAGCGCTCCTAAGAGGGAAGCTTTGCCAATTAGGGAAGAGAGAATGTGTCCCATTTCAGGTCAGGTGTGTCACAATAAAGAGTGCTTCAGCAGAGTGCTGAAGTTTCTAAAGGAAGTCACCAAAGGCATCTTCCCTCCTTCTCCTACGCAAGTCTCCAAGCACGCAACAGTAATTAGACGCTGGAACAATCACAGGGCCGTCTGCAGGGTATTTTAAGACACATTCTTCCACATTTTAACATCTCTGAAATCAACAGCATCTTACGATCGCTGGCAGCCAGATGGCAGCCCAGACTTAGCAGAATGGAAACCATCCCTTCTAGAAGATCAAGACGATGCCCATATCAATGCATCTTAGGTTAAATGAAATATATTATTCATCTATGGATGATTTCTGGAAGTTCACTAGTACCAACAGTCTATAGCAGTTAGTCACAGGCTCACTCCCCCAATTAAGGCAGAGGTGTGCTGCAGCAAATATCTCGTGTTTCAGATAAGACCATAATGCATCTTTGCGGAAAGAAAAGCAGGCTACTACCTACAATGGAGAAAAATGTAAAGCAACACAAAACATTTTAAAGAGCAGCGTGGTCTTGGTTTCTGATCCACAACACTGAATGCCAAAAAGTAACGAGCACCATCTACAGCAGCGCTGCTCTGGGTGGCAGCGGTCCACAAGTTGCTTTATACTGGCCGGTGATGAAAAGAAATGGAGAGAAAGTATTTAGAAACTTTTCTAGCAGTTTGACATTGCCATGCCATCCAAGCATATGATCAGTCATTTATTTTTACTGTAGTTTACCAAAGTGTCAGTCCATTACAGATTGGAAAACTTGAAAAGAACTGATCCCTTGCCACAGACCAGTTTGGCAAATATTGATCTATAGAGTTCATCCAGAGGGCTGGATGATCTAAAATTTATATAACCACAAATATGATCACTATTCCTTTGCTAACAAAATAGTAGACTAGATGTCTGGAGAAACCCACCCTGTAGAGAATATCTAGATGGCTGGGGGGAAAGTTTACATTTAATTGGTTGAAACAGTAATATATCCACATGGTTCAAATCACTAAAAATATTAAGACATTCATATAAAGTCTCCCTGTCATCTCTGTCCCCCATCAGTCTTGTTCCCATCACTACCTTCCCAGCATTATCAGTTTCTAACTTTCCAGAGATTTTTCAAAAATGCATACTAAGCCAAAACATACACACATGAAATTCTTACATAATATTTATGATTTTCTCTACTCTTTCTTAAAACAAGTACCCTAAAAGCATGTTTTAGGGGCTTCCTAGGTAGCACTAGTGGTAAAGAACCCCCCTGCCAATGCAGGAGATGTAAGAGATGCCAGTTAGATCCCTGGGTCAGGAAGATCCCCTGGAGGAGGGCATGGCAACCCACTCCAGTATTCTTGCCTGGAAAGCCCCATGTCAGGCTACGTATGGTCCATAGCATCGCAAAGAGTCAGGCACGAATGAAGCAACTTAGCATGACTTGGCACACATGCAAAAGTATGTTTTTAGATATGTGACTAAACTGTTATGATAAAAAGGAAAACCTCCCAGATCAGAAATGAAGAGAAACCTCTGAGTAAATGAGTGCTGGATACAATACTTACACTGGGACCATCTGCTGGTCTCTAGTGACCTAGAGATGATGACAAGCCTGAGACAGGAATGATTGAAAATCTGTTCTGAGAATCTTGTAGAAATATGGAATCTTTGAAAGGCAAAGTAGAAAACTCCTGGCCCACAGAGGAAAGATGGGGATGCTGCTTAAATTGGACTCAGTCCAAAATAAAATGGAATAAAGCGTAAGGTCTTCCTGGAAAACACCTAACTATGTGGGTTTTGGAACCCAGAACCCAGAACACAAACTGCAGGTGTTGCTTGAACAACACGCAAGAGATGGAATGAGAGACCATCATATATGACCATGAATACATGAAAAGAACCACATAACATCTAGAAATGAAAATGGTGGTCACTGACATCAAAAACTCAATAGACAGGTCATAGAGAAGTTGCATACACACAGTTCAAAAAACAACTGGAGAACTGGAATCAGATTGGAAGAAATTATCCAGATTACAGCACAGAGAGACTGAGAGGCAAAGAAACTGAAATCATGAAAGGGTTTGAGACACGGATGACAGAGTAAGAAGTCTAAAACCCCAGTAGCTGTTATCTATTAGTTCTAGTGTGTGATCATTAAGTGCTATTAAACTAACAAAACATCCATAGAAAGTGATGGCCAATTACAGAGAAACCTAGCCCACTAACACACTGCATTTGGGGAGGCTTTAGATTAAAAACAACAATAACTTAAACTGCTAAACAGTCTAGTGTTGATTCTATTTTTCCCTTTTTCCCCTTTGGGTTCATTAAGACATTTTACTAATGCTAATATATTTACATAATGCTAATATAGATATACTTCCCATCCTTTCATATCAAGAATGCAGCATTTTAACAAAGATAGGCTGACTTGCCAAACCACCATGAAGCCTTCTCTAGGTTTATGGTGAAGTGAATTGCTGATAAGTACTATGTCTGAAATTTCTACTCAAGATTATTATAAGTCCAACTATATTACAGGGCCTTTAAAAAAACTCTAATTTGTGCCTCCTCCCAATATCTATGTATGTATCTAGCCCTCTCCCTCCCTTCTCCCCTCCTCACAATTTTCTTTCCACACCCCAAGGGATCATCTTGCTGTATGCCAGCTAGGATACCAGGATACTACTCTGGAGAGCATTGTTTTGACTTAGGTAATACAACACACTATGCCAAAGCCTTTGACTGTGTGGATCACAATAAACTGTGGAAAATTCTGAAAGAGATGGGAATACCAGACCACCTGACCTGTCTCTTTAGAAACCTGTATGTAGGTCAGGAAGCAACAGTTAGAACTGGACATGGAACAACAGACTGGTTCCAAACAGGAAAAGGAGTACGTCAAGGCTGTATACTGTCACAACTTATATGCAGAGTACATCATGAGAAATGCTGGGCTGGAGGAAGCAGAAGCTGGGATCAAGATTGCCAGGCGAAATATCAATAACTCAGATATGCAGATGACAACACCCTTATGGCAGAAAGTGAAGAAGAACTAAAGAGCCTCTTGATGAAAGTGAAAGAGGAGAGTGGAAAAGTTGGCTTAAAGCTCAACGTTCAGAAAACTAAGATCATGGCATCTGGTCCCATCACTTCATGGGAAATAGATGGGGAAACAATGGAAACAGTGACAGACTTTATTTTTCTGGGCTCCTAAATCACTGCAGATGGTGATTGCAGCCATGAAATTAAAAGACGCTTACTCCTTTGAAGGAAAGTTATGACCAACCTAGATGGCATATTAAAAAGCAGAGATATTACTTTGCCAACAAAGGTCCATCTAGTTAAGGCTATGGTTTTTCCAGTGGTCATGTATGGATGTGAGAGCTGGACTATAAAGAAAGCTGAGCGCCAAAGAACTGCTGCTTTTGAACTGTGGTGTTGCAGAAGACTCTTGAGAGTCCCTTGGACTGCGAGGAGATCCAACCAGTCCATCCTAAAGGAGATCAGTCCTGGGTGTTCATGGGAAGGACTGATGTTGAAGCTGAAACTCCAATACTTTGGCCACCTCATGTGAAGAGCTGACTCATCTGAAAAGACCCTGATGCTGAGAAAGATTGAGGGCAGGAGAAGAAGGGGACGACAGAGGATGAGATGGTTAGATGGCATCACCGAGTCAATGGACATGAGTTTGGGTGGACTCTGGGAGTTGGTGATGGACAGGGAGGCCTGGCGTGCTGTGGTTCACGGGCTGCAAAGAGTCGGACACGACTGAGCGACTGAACTGAATACAACACACACATACAATCACCTAGCACTCTACTGTGTACACAGTGGTGCTCTGTGACTACTAAGCATTCCCTTACTGAATAAATCTCTTTTGACTCCAAATGTGTATCAGGCATTATCCTATGCACTGGTGAGAACACGATGAGCAAAAAAGTGTTAGTCGCTGAGTCGTGTCCGACTCTGCAACCCCATGGACTGTAGCCCACCAGGCTCCTCTGTCCATGGAGTTCTCCAGGCAAGAACACTGATCTTCCTGACCCAGAGATCAAACCCAGATATCCTGCATTGCAGGCAGATTCTTAACCCTCTGATCCACCAGGGAAGCCCAAGGCACACTCCATACTGTCAAGGAACTAGGGTTTAACGGGGGCAGTGCCCACATATAGAAGTCCTTCTACTCACAGAAATGATGCTGATGGGCACCTTGGCCCTGGCCATGCCGGTGTGTTGGAAGCCAATCTGTGCTTTTCAAATTATGAACAACAGCCCATTTACCTGGAGTCTCAAAAGTGGCCTGAATGGTGGAATCCCCCAAGGAGGCCAGTTTCATGAGTGGCTTTGACAGAGTCCTGCAAGGTTTCCTGGCTTCAAAGCAGTTTTTAAGGATCTCAGGTTAGGGTTTCTGCGTTACCTAGATGGTATAAATGTGAGCTTACAGCCCCCACACCTTGCACAAGATTTCCTGTGGGTGCCTGTTTCCACTCTTAGCCTGATCAGGTGATTTGCTTCCTTCCAGGGTCCTGGGATCCTTTTTCAGTTTCAGCTGCCATCCTGGGAATCTGCTTCTACCTTCCCCTCATGCATTTGGCTTGCAACCTTGATGTTTTTGTAGGGGAGTCAGGGAGTACTTTCTTTTTTTGCTGCATAACACATAAAGTCACATGAAAGTACACAGCTCACTGAATTTTCTCAATGTGAAATACCCATGGAAACAGTAGCCAGATCAAGAAACAAAGTCTTACCAGAACCCCAGAAGTCCGTGTGTGTCCTCTTTTACTAACTACCCTCTCCTCAAGGTAACCACTATCCTGACTTCCAAGTACCAGAGACTAATTTTGCTGGCTTTGAAATCGATCTAAATGGAGTCCCGTAGGATGCACTCTTCTGCATCTGGCACCTGAAGACACACTACAGTAGGCTGTTGAGTCTCCAGGGGCCAACAAAACAATGATACATAGTGTGTTCTCAAAATTTTTTAATTTTATTTTTTAATTGAAGTATAGTTGATTTACAATGTTGTACCAATCTCTGCTTTATAGCAAAGTGACTCAGTTATAGACATTCTATGCATTTTTTTTTAAGTTAAATAAATGAAGAGTAAAAAGTGGTTGGCTAAATACAGTTGGAAGAAATGGTTAGTCTAGAGAGAAAAACATGTGAGCCATCCACAGTTTAGTAAATACATAGGCTCTCCTAGGTGGAGCATGCCATTAACAGTTGGTTACAAATCAATATAACTAATATTTACATAACTGGTAATGCATGAAGAAGACCAAGAGTGGAAAGAGCCAGGAAGAAAGTGAAGCCACAGAAGGGTTTGTTAGGCTGGGCTGTTTTCTTTTTGAACAGGTTCAAGAAAGAATAACATTGAATGCTGCCGAGAGGACAAGGTAAGAACTGAAATGTCCCCTGGGTTGAAATATCCACAGAACTGAAATGTCCACTAGAATGTGTGAACACTGGTGACCTGAGAGTCCTCTGGGCAAGGGGCAGATCAATACAAACGGTTGAGAAGCAAATGAATGAGAGGTGAGTGGTGATAACAGTGAATAAACACTAGTTTCTCCTGAAATCTGACAGTGAAAAAAGGCCAAAGTTAGTAACCAGATGGAGAATAGTTTTTCAGTTTAATTTTTAGTTATTTTTAATTTTTAAAACTTGAGTATAAATGGTTAGCAGAAAGAGCTAGTCAAAAGGTAAATATAGAGGAAATAAAAACTAAGGAATGGCCGGAGAAGATCCACAGTGTGAAGTAGGAGTTAAGGTCATGTAGCAAGGATGGGGGGGGGTAAGATGGTGAAGATTTAGAAGAGGTGCTGCCAGTCATGGGTGTCAGAGCTAAAAATGGAAACAAAGTATTGTCAGATGCCAGCACCGGCTCAGGGGTGCGATCTGAGCTCATGAATGTATAGTAGTTCAGTCCACGTGACTGCATGATTATCTCCATTTTCAGGATTCTGAAAATGGAGAAGCTATAAATCATGAGATAGATTCAGGATAACTGGGCAGACTGATCCAAGGGAAGGCAAGGGCAAGATGAGGAATTGAACTGTAGCAGAGAATTCAGTGAAGCCAAGAAAAAGCACAAGGATAAATAGCCCAGGGCAACCATTCTCAGCCTTGACTGTAGAAGAAAATCACCTAGGTGTGTGTGTGTAAATTCCTTACTGAATCTCTTGAGTTGAGGCCCAGGCAGCAGCATGTTTTTTTCTGTTTTGTTTTTTAAAATCTTCCCCAGTGACTCCAATGTGCAAAGTTGAGACCCATGGGCCTAGGAAGTCTGAATACTGTAAGAACAGAAGAAGGCAGTGATGGAAACTCTCAGGAAGATCAGCTGTTACAGGACGGATGGAAAACAAGCCTCCAAGGAGCCGTACAAGTTGCGGAAGGGTGGGAGAAGAGACAAAGAATGGGGCTGTCTCCATAGTGATCTAAATGTTGCCAGTTATCAAAAACTTAAGATTCAGAGCAACTGGAGAAATTTCCATACAGATATTCTATCCCTATGGATTACTTCTGGGGTTGCTTTTAGGTTACCACTATGAGTATATACAGCATATTGGTTTAAGTAGTGAGTGCATGTGTGCTTAATTGTGTCTGACTCTTTGCGACCCCATGGACTGTAGCCCACCAGGCTCCTCTCTCCATGGAATTTTCCAGGCAAGAATACTGGAGTGGGTGGCCATTCCCTTCTCCAGGGGATCTTCCCCTGACTCACGGATCAAACCTGCGTCTCCTGCGTTGGCAGGCAGATTCTTTACCACTGAGTCCACTAGGAAGGTCAGAGTGAAGTTTGAGAGCCATGGCTGGAGGGGGACAGTCTAGATTTCTGTACCAGCTTCACAGCTAACTAACTGTGCATCCGTTTATCTCTTTATCTCAAGTTGCCCTTGATTTTTAAAGCGTGGATAAGAGTACTTACTTTGTAAAGCAGTTGTGAGAAATAGATGAGATTTCAAAGTAAACATTCAGTGATAGCTATTACTAGTAATTTTTCAAAAAGAACATTTTCCACTAAATGTAACTCCTCTGAAATATCACAGTTCTGATTAGAGATTTAGAGATATCAAACACTGATGCAATGTATATAACCAAAAAAGGAAGGACTGGAAATTCCTATACTTAAAAGTTATTTCATATATGTTTAAAGAGTAATCCATTATGTTGGTTTTTCTTTTTAAAGATAAAGCCAACTCTTACATATTAAGAAAAATTAAAAGGTGGGGGATGGGGGCTTCCCTGGTGACTCATTGGTAAAAAAATTCACCTGCCAATGTAGGAGACATGGGTTTGATCCCTGATATGGGAATATCCCACATACTGTGGAGCAACTAAGTCCATGCATGCACCACAACTACTAAGCCTGTGCTCTAGAGCCTGGGAGCTGCAACTACTGAAGCCCGAGCACTCTAGAGCCCATGCTCCGTAACAAGAGAAGCCACCACAATGAGAAGCCCAGATGCCACAACCAGAGGGCAGCCCCCACTCGTGACAACTAGAGAAAACCCTGTGTAGGAATGAAGACCTAGCACAGCTAGAAAGAAATTAAAATAATAATTTTTTTAAGTGTAAAAATATTTTTTTAAATGCAAAAAAAAAAAAAAAAGACCAAAGGGGGAAAGGGAATCATTAAAAGTCTCAAATCATGGTTAAAACAGAATAAATCAAAACATGGGATAAAACATTTAGTGCAAAGTATTAATATATACCATATTTAAGTTAAAATTATATTCAAGGTTAAAATTACACTCAAAATTTAGGAACCAATTTAAAGTTCTATAGGTATAATCCAAAAATATAGAAACAATGCAAGTGTGAGAGTGAGAGACTTTAAATGACACAAATTATTATTGCCTAAAAATGACCTCTTACTGTTTTCTTAGGTGAGCTCCCCTTTAAGACTATTAAAAGGGTTCTCAGCGGGGCAGAGGTGCTGGCTTCTCGAACTTTCTCCACGCTCAGAGCCTGACTCAGAATGTTGGATTCTGCAGTCACAAGAATCCCCCTTGCTGGATGAAGAGACCGTCACCCTCAGAACTGAGAGGCAGAGGCATGATAATTTCCACAATGCAGCAGGTACAAGGCAAAAAGTGACTACTGGTTACTATATAATTCAATCAATACCGCCTTCTCTCATGGAGATATTTTGAGACATTCCAAAGGAGTCTATTCTGTTTGGCTGGTCATTCAATCACTACACCTAACACAGTCCCCAAAACAAAGACTACAACGCAGCCTACCTCCTGGGGAGAAAACGCCCCTCCCCACAGCTTCTAACACCTGGAAAGTTCTCATCAGTGGCAGCATATCCGAGGCACTGTGACCACCAGATCCAGAGTCTGGGATTTTAATACTGTTTTTAAGTTCTCTTGAAACAGAATCTCCCCTCCTAACACCTGTCCATTTAATCATCAGACATTTGATTTTATTACATTTTCAGGAACACATTAAGAAAGAAAGAGAAAGGGATATACCATGTATATGCAAGTCAATGGTTTAATTGGCTTCGTTTTTGAAGAACAAAATGATCTTGAAACTAAGGGAACAACTGGGGAAGACCGGAAAGTATGGTAAATTTTCAATACGTGTCATTTTCCCAAGGCGTTATTTCTAAGTGACATTTTAAATTGAGAGCTGGAGTCACTCCTCCGTCAAAAAGAAAAAAAAAATTGAATTCATGTAATTAAGGCCTGTCACTGTCAAGGACAGGGAGGGGGGTACTCACAGCAAAGCTGCAAGGCCAGGGAACAGAAGGGCAGGTACCATCTGGGGTGCCTCTCAGAGTACCAGTTACTTCAGTCTAAAAGGTCAGGGGAGATGAATCACAGGCGGACAGAGGCCTACAGGGTCTTGCTTTCTATCGTGAGCTAAAAGGACATCTCTTCGGAGAACACTTCAAAGAACCCCAACGGATGGTAAGGAATATCCGGGAACATTCTTCTGGACTTTATGGATGCTCCGGCTTGACGAATCTTAACTGCCTCTCCTCACAAGGGCTTTTTTTTTTTTTCCTTTTTTTTTTTAATTTATTTATTTATTTTTATTTATTTTTTATTTTAGTTGGGGGCTAATTACTTTACAATATTGTAGTAGTTTTTGCCATACATCGACATGAATCAGCCATGGATTCACATGTGCTCCCCCTCCCAAACCCTCCTCCCACCTCCCTCCCCCTCCCATCCCCTCAGTGTCATCCCAACGCTCCATCCCTGAGCATCCGTCCCATGCATAGAACATGGAATGGTGTTCTGCTTCACATATGACAATCCCACTGCTAGGCATATACACCGAGGAAACCAGAATTGAAAGAGACGCGTGTACCCCAATGTTCATCGCAGCACTGTTTACAATAGCCAGGACATGGAAGCAACCTAGATGTCCATCGGCAGACGAATGGATAAGGAAGCTGTGGTACATATACACAATGGAATATTACTCAGCCATTAAAAAGAATACATTTGAATCCGTTCTATTGAGATGGATGAAACTGGAGCCCATTATACAGAATGAAGTGAGCCAGAAAGAAAAGCACCAATACAGTATACTAATGCATGTATATGGAATTTGAAATATGGTAATGGTAACCCTATATGTGAGACAGAATAAGAGACACAGATGCATAGAACAGTCCTGTGGACTCTGAGGGAGAAGGTGAGGGTTGGACGTTCTGGGACAATAACATTGAAACATGTATATTGTCACAAGGGCTTTTTGACTTGTGGACTGACGGGATGGCCGTGCTCTTCCTCGCTGATTTTCATTCCCTAACACCTCAGTCTCTGAAACTGTTACTGGCCTCTCCATCATTTTAGCTTCCTGTTCCATCCTTTGGATCTTTTAGTCGCCTTTTGGCCCCTCCCCAACAGTTTGTTTAATGGCTGGCACCATTTAAAAATAATTTATTTTATGGTTTTGTATTCAAATTGAGTTTTGAGCCGGAGGGGGGGGGGGGGCCTGGAATGAAGGGAGACTTCTGGGAGAGAGGACGGGCTGTGCTCATCCCCTTTCATCAGCCCCTGGCTGCTGCTGCCCATGGGATTTCCCAGGCAAGAAAGCTGGAGTGGGTTGCCATTTCCTCCTCCAGGGGATCTTCCCCGCCCAGGGATCGGACCTGCATCTCCTGTGCAGCAACCTTAAGACAGCGCTACACCTACCAGAAGTGAGGCACAAGAATTTCCCTCAAAGCTTCTAAGGAGAAGATAGATTCCTTGAGGGCAAAGTTCACCTTGCTTAACAGCCCCAGACTGTGTTGTTTTTATAGCTCTCCTGTGCAAATCAGTTGAAGAGATTTATCTGACACTGGGAATTTTCTCCTTTGCTCCATGACATCAAGCTTGTTAATATTTCATGTGAAATTGAGTTAATTGCTTGATCAGCAGATCCCATACTTCATATAGTCCATCTCAGCAATTCCAAATGATAAAAGGCTGCTTTTGTTGTTGTTTTTAGCTATGAATGTGCTCTAGAAGGTTGTTACCGTGTCTATGATCAGTAAGTGTCATGATTAATGTCACCTCCATATAGCATTTATCTTCAAAAATGGTACTGCAGCAATGGGCTTCATTAGCAAAGCACACCACATCACAAAATGCACCTTCTGGTGCAACATTAACTCTGTAGACACAAGATCCCCCAGAGGACACGGAACAACCCATCAGTGAGTTACCTTTATAGGAAAACAAAAACTATTTCCATTGGACAACAGACTTGTACACTATAGAACGCAAAAGATTCTGTCAGTGGAAAAAACAAGGAGACCTTTGTTAATTTTGTTCCCCCTCCTTCCCCCCCAAAACAACCCACTAACCCTTCGGTAACAAAAGAGCTAGCCAGAGTGTGTGGGAAATAGAGCAACGTATTTTGCTAATATCAACAAGTAGCTTTGCATTTCCCGAAGGGTAGATCCAAGTGTACAGAATATTGAAGGCATGACAGGTATTCCCTTTGGAAAACCCTGGGGGGATATTCAGATCTAACAAGTAATTTGTAAGTGAACATGTGATTGGGCTTCCCTGGTGACTCAGATGGTAAAGAATCAGCCTGCAATGCAAGAGACCTGGGTTTGATCCCTGGGTTGAGAAGATTTCCTGGAGAAAGGAATGGCAACCCACTCCAGTCTTCTTGCCTGGGGAATTCCATGGACCAAGGAGCCTGGTGTGCTACAGTCCATGGGGTCCCAAAGAGTTGGACACGACTGAGCACAATCAGGATCATGTGAGTGATATGGCTCTGTTTCTATTTTAACCCACAATCAGAAATAGTAAGAAAAAGATTCCATTTGGTCCAATTCATTTCCTGAAAAGCCACGGCCACTGAATTCGTCCCAAGTTCTGTCCATCTACCTGGAATTACAATGGTCAAATAACACTAAGTTAGTGAGAGAACAAAAATCCCACCATTACTACTGGGAAAAAAATAAAAAATTATTCATTCGACACGCAATGATCAGCTGCCGAGTAGCACTGACGATACGATAGTAAATAAGACACCTCCCCACTCCCCAAAGTTTATAATCTTAAGTGGGGAAAGAGACAACAGAACACATAGTTTTTTAGATGGGTAAATTCGAGATACTATGGAAGGACATAAGAGGGGGTGCCTAACCCAGTAAGGAGCTAAAGCTGAATGAGGAGGAGTTAGTAAAACAAAAAGGAAGGGAGGGAAGAAAGAAGGGAGAAAAATGGAAAAAAGGAAAGAAAGAGAATTCTCAAAAATATTACATTGAACATTCAGAGGAATGCCAGTAATTCAGTGTGGCTGGAGAAACAGGCAAAGGAGATGGCTCACCTCCTCAAGAATTACGTCTTGTTAAGGAGTTTGAATTTGAACCTGAAGAAAGTGGGGAACCTCGGTAAGATTTTAAGCACATGATCCAAGATTGCTGCTCCAGAAAGATTAGGCTACAATAAGAAAAACAAAGTAGTTAAAGAGTAGAGCTGTAGGTAAGGATACCAGAGAGTAGAGATAGTTCAATAATCTAGGGTAGAGATAATATATACCGAACTAATTGCCATCCTGCTTATTTAACTTATATGTAGAGTACATCATGAGAAACGCTGGGCTGGAGGAAGCACAAGCTGGAATCAAGATTGCCCGGAGAAATATCAATAAGCTCGGATATGCAGATGACACCACCCTTATGGCAGAAAGTGAAGAACTAAAGAGCCTCTTGATGAAAGTGAAAGAGGAGAGTGAAAAAGTTGGCTTAAAGCTCAACATTCAGAAAACTAAGATCATGGCATCTGGTCCCATCACTTCATGGCAAATAGATGGGGAAGCTGTGGAAACAGTGTCAAACTTTATTTTGGGGGGCTCCAAAATCATTGCAGATGGTGATTGCAGCCATGAAATTAAAAGACGCTTACTCCTTGGAAGGAAAGTTATGACCAACCTAGATAGCATATTTAAAAGCAGAGACATTACTTTGCCAACAAAGGTCCGTCTAGTCAAGGCTATGGTTTATCCAGTAGTCATGTATGGATGTGAGAGTTGGACTGTAAAGAAAGCTGAGCGCCGAAGAATTGCTGCTTTTGAACTGTGGTGTTGGAGAAGACTCTTGAGAGTCCCTTGGACTGCAAGGAGATCCAACCAGTCCATCCTAAAGGAGAGCAGTCCTGGGTGTTCATCAGAAGGACTGATGTTGAAGCTGAAACTCCAATACTTTGGCCACCTCATGTGAAGAGTTGACTCATTGGAAAAGACCCTAATGCTGGGAAGGATTGGGGGCAGGAGGACAAGGGGACAACAGAGGATGAGATGGCTGGATGGCATCACCGACTCGATGGACATGGGTTTGGGTAGACTCCGGGAGCTGGTGATGGACAGGGAGGCCTGGCGTGCTGCGATTCATGGGGTCGCAAAGAGTCGGACACGACTGAGTGACTGAACTAGACTGAACTGAATGATATAGGTAGGAAAAGGAAGCAATGATGAATTAAGAAAACCACCACTAAATAGTAAATTTCCATTTTGCTTTTTTTTTAATGTCCATTTTGCTTTTTAAGGCTATCACAATATCGTCCAATTCCATAACTCCCCAAGGCTCAGGTTCAAGGGGCTGAACTACCTGATTCATGCACCCAAAAGTGGTTTGGGCAGCAATGGCCCTGACTGAGCAACATCTGTTCAAAGTCCAAGTGCATCCTCAGGACTAAACCCAGAAAATAAGCTCTCCTCGATTTACACTCTACTAAGGCTCAGAACACCGTACATTTAAAGCCAAAATAAAAAAATCGTATTATCTAAAAATAATATCTGAAATGCTAAAATTCACATTAAAAATACAACTACTTTCTGACAGGCAGTTTATCACAGTTTTCCTGATACAGTGAGTATTTAAACTCTACTCAAATATCGTGCATCAGGTTTAAAAGTTGTTATACTAGAAAAATTAGGAAAGGCAGAATTAACTTGAGAAAAAAAATCTTCAAGAAAGGAACGTTTAGTAGAGGGCAGTTAATATTGATGGATACAAGAAGTATTGCCACCGTACCATGGTACCTCCAGTCCATTAATAGAAAACGAAAAGGCTATCACTAAACATTAGGATACCACACATAAAGGGGAAAAAATGATTAAGTCCAAGGAGCGAGAAAGATGGGGAGCTAAGAGGAGAAAAAAGCAAGGTATCTTGCTTAGAAACTCTGATCTAGCACAATGGTTCCTAATAGCTAAAGAAGGAAGAAAAAAAATTGGTTCCACACTTTTGTATGAATTTGCCACAGTCCCCCAGCTATCAAACCACACGAGGTCTCAACAAAAGAGAAAAAATTTCATAAAAAAATCACTTAACTAACTCTGCCTACAGAGGATATAATCATTAGTTTCTTTCTTTCTTTTTTTTTTTTTTTAAGAAAACAATCTTCAAAATAAGAGTCTTGAATTTCAAATGCTCTAATCTAAAAGTTATCTTTAACCTTATAAGGGGAATTCCCTGGTGGTCCAGAGCCTTTACTGTCATGGGCCTGGGGGTTCAATCCCTAGTCAGGAAACTAAGATCCCACAAGTTGTGTGTGTGCGCGTGGGGGGAGGGGGAAGTGGGAGTGCATACAGAGACATTTTAGGCAAAATTCCACAAATGTCTGCCATCTAAACTATGTTATGAAATGATTAGGCATCAGTCAATATTAATTCTGGAAAAGAGCAAAGCAGTAGGTAAACATACCAGTGAGCAGAGAAAGTTTTAAAATATTGAAAATAATGGTTCTCTAGTTATAAATCATCTCAATTTTTAAAACTGTAAGCTTATACGATTTAAAAGATATTTATGAAATCAGAGCAAAAAATGTCATTGAACAATTGTTCATTGTATTAATTACATTCTGCTCCATTTTAAAAATACAGGCCAATACTTAGCTTTTTAATCTCATTTTAAGAAGCTACAATAGAACATTGGATCCAGATTAACTAGATACCATTACATACTGTATTAATTGTAAAAAAAATAACCATGGGGTTTTAAAAAATGTTCTATTGGTTTTTTTTTTTAGCAATTTCACTGCAATGTTTGTATTACTTAAATATTTTTAAACATTAGTAGCTCACAGATTTTGCTCCTTAATCTGACAACCAGATATGGAACCACATAAGGTTTGATAGTAGCCTCCATTTCCACCAGTTGCAGGCACAAGGTTTTAGGAGGGGCATTGACTAAATCTGGCTATTTTAACTTATTAATACTTTACCATATTCAAAAAGGATTTCAGAGGATACAGACGCATTTTCAGGAAATATATTCTTCAATAAAATACAGACTGCTTAGCATAAAGTTTTAACCAAAATATCACTGCCAATATTCTTTAGCCTTGCTTGTCAAAATGTTAAGAATATCAAAATGTTAAATGTTGAGATTTTCAAACCTCCAAATTTACTAAATACAGTAGAGAGAAGGAGAGGACAAACCCTTAGTGCTCTGCTTGAAAACAACTCAAACTGGAAAGTATCTTCACTTCAGTAAGAAAGGAATCAAATCAAAAGTAAATAATTTTGAAGGTGGGATGAGATCAAAGGAACTTAATTTTTAAAAAGGCAACATATAATTTATACATAAATTAAGCTGTTGATTATTTACTTCATGTTCTTTTACCTGTTTCAGAAAAATATTCTGAAGATTCCTACTAATTTGTTATAAACTAATTGCATTTTCTTTGTTCTATTTTCATTTAACTTTTCTGGATCCTGTTACTGTCAATATAAAAGGTAACTTTGTGGAGCATTAAAAAAGAAATACAAAGACTCTACCGTATCTTAAGTAAAGTTTTTGCTATTCTCAAAAACTGAAAGTATTTTAAATAAAAAGGTATTTAAAATTTTTTTTCAGTTTATTATTAAATACAATATAACTTAAAATAATTCTGGAGTTGTCATAGTCTAAGAGTATAAACACTCTCAGATGGTTACTTGAAGTATTAAGCTATTTTACTATTGTTATATAAGTGTGACTTTTAGGTGGCGTAGTGGTAAAGAATTCGCCTGTCAATGCAGGAAATGTAAGAGACACGGGTTTGATCCCTGGGTCGGGAAGGAACTGGCAACCCACTCTAGTATTTTTGTCTGGAAAACTCCATGGACAGAGGAGCCTGGTGGGCTACAGTCCACAACTGTCACAAACAGTTGGACAGGACTGAGCCTGCACAAATACACCCACACATCATAGAGAGAAGGTGTCCCATCACAGTCCTATGTTGAAAGAAGGCAACTTTCTTCAAATTGGGCTGTGAATTTAACAATTCCAATTTAAATACAAGATTACTTAGAGTCTGGAGGGGAAAAGCTTCTAAAGTTCAAGTAAAAAAATATAAAAAGTCATAAAAATTTACAAAAGAATAAGGAGGGGCCAGCCTTGCCAAGTAACACTGTAATAAAGGTAATAATACTTCACTAAAACAGTGGATACCAGTACACTTTATAAGGGGTGAAGTGTTAAAAAAAAAAAAAAAAAAAACAAGAAAACTCAAAGTACTAAAAGAGATATTATATAATAGTTAGGGGAAATGGAAAAGATAAAAAATTTTGCCAGTTGGGGTCAGGTGGCAGGCGGGCGGGGCGGGGGAGGGGGAGACAAGACTACCTAAAACACAGAGGCACACACACTTTTCTACATGTGAAATATATGTACAAAGTTGAAAGACAAAAAACAAGTTGGGAAAAAACCACAGCATATCACAGAACAATCTTCCTATGAAAAATATTAGCACAGCAATAGATTGCACAAGCGAAAGATTTATGAATATGAAATTTACGGCTAGCTGTAACTGGCATTAAATATATGAAAAACATTCAATGAAACCAGTAATTAAAGGAATGAAAATAAAAAACAGAGAACAGTAGAAACCCTAATACTTAGTAAGGGGAAATGGGGACCATCATACAATGTTACCAGGAACAGATACAACCTTTCTGTAGGGTAATATGTATCCAAGTTTAAAATGTGCACCACTTCTGGTCCAATAATTCCTCTTTCAAAATGTAACCTAAGGAGATCATTTCTCAAAGATGGAAGCCATTCATCACAGTGTTGTTTGTAATGGTGACACGCTGAAAGTAGCCTAAACGCCTACCAATAATCATAATGAACACATATCAGTGCCTCATAAACAAAAATGTCATGCATCTATTAAAAACAATTGAGACATCATACATTTATTGACATGAACAAATTAGTCATGACATTTTACATGGAAGCTCCACAAGAGCAGAGGCCTTGGATATATTGTTCTTCAATCTTATTTCCAGCACCTAGAACAGTGCCTTGTACAAAAGAGCTTCCTAGAAAGTATTTATTAAATAGATGAATTTTAAAGCTGGTTACAGAACAATCATGGTATGGTCTCTTCCTCATTCCTTCCTGACCTCCCTCCCTTCCTTCCCCTCCCCCTACAGAAATATAATTGGAAGGATAGTACAAAAGGTTGACAGGCAATGGAATTTTAGTGCCTGTGTTTAACTTTCTTCTTTCTTCTTCTCTGTAGTCTAAATTCCCTATACAGTAAGCCTATTTTATTTCTATGATCAGATAAAGTAACAAAATTGCTTTTTAAGAACTTATATATTTAAAATGAACTCCAGAATGTTCACTGCCTACAGCTCACAAACTCCAAAACCTAAAATCAACAGTATCCAAGAAGCATTTTTCGTTCATCTTCAAAGAAATATCAAAAAGTAGCTACTACACACCCTATGTCATATCCATCCCATTACCCGATTTTATTTCATAGTCCTCCTTCCTCTACTAACATACACCCTATCTGATCACTATGCACAATCCTTTTTCGGATCTAAAAGTCTAGTTCCAAATTATGGGCTGTGTCAATTCTTTCACTTCCTTACAAAGACTTTTTCCATTTAAAGACTCAAATGAGGACAGGAAGCTCCTATGTCATATGCTTGCATTACCCTTTATTTCAGTGACTATGGTATAACCTTAATGAAAAGTCTCTCCCTTCTATGTGCTATGAGGGGAATTCCGGGCTTGGACCCCCAGTGAAATCTAAAACAAGACAAGACAAAACATAAGGAATTGGGGGGGGGGCGGGGAGGAACCACACTGAAATGCACAAGCTGACATGACTTAAGGTTACAACACCAGTTCAGAGGTTTGGTGGACGTTTTTCAACATGAACAGGTGCTTCACGTCTATAAGGGCAGAGAGCTCATCCAGGAAGAAGAAAATCCACAGGGACGTCTCCAGGTGGCTGCGTGCAGCTCCCAGAAGAGTGAAAACGATCATCATCATAATAGAAATGTGGCCCAGGTCGAGAGAGGAAAAAAAAACAAAACCAATACACCATACATCCTGGCCCAGATGAAAAACCACATGAAACCGTAGCACAATCAAACCAAGCCAGCAACCTTCCGCCCTACACATAAAAAGAGTACAGTCTCTTTCCCCTGGCTGTGAAGTCGCCTGCCGCCCAGCCATCCCGTCACTGGCCACTTCTCTCTTCCAATGAAACCCCCGGCCCAGCCGATCCAAGGCTAGAGAGACTGAAAGGAAGAGTCTGAAAACTGGCTGTCTCCACCCCCATCCGAGCCCAATCTCATCCAAAGCGAAATTCCTCCTACCCTCGCCGGTCCCCGAGGCCTGGACCCCGCCACGGGCTCCTGCAGCTGCCCCTCACTCACGTGTAGATGATGGCCATGAAATGCATCAGCCACAGCACCAAGAAGAGGACGAACCCGAAGACGGCCATTCCCTCCAGGGCCAGGTCCAGCAGCGCCATCCCCCGGCCCGGCCCGCTCCGGCCGCCGCAGCGGACAGCGCTCCCGCAGGAGGAGGACTGGGTGGGCGCCCGGCGCGGGGGCGCAGAAGAGGAGAGAAAGGTGGGGAGAGGAAGGGGCGGAGGGGGTGGGGGCGGAAGGGGCGGGCAGGGCCTGCGCGCCCTCGCCCCGCGCGCCCTCGCTCGCGCGCTGGCCCCGGCGCGCTCGCGGATGCAGGCGCTGCGGTGGCCGCACTCAGTGGTCAGGTCGGCCGTGGCCCCGCGCTCCCGCTCGCCTCTCCACTCGCTCGCGGCCGCCGGCCGGACCCCGCGCGCCTGCGCCGCCGCCTCCGTCGCCGCCCCGCCGCCTTCCCGCAGCCTCGGCGCCGGGCTCCGGGCAGCGCGGCTCCGCGCCCTGCTCTGCCGCCGCAGCTCCGCGCACTAATCGAAACCGGCGGCTGGCGCCCCGACTCCCCGGCGCACCCCGCCCCGCCCCGGCCCTCCGAAACCGCGGTCCCGCCCTCCGAGGGGCGGTGCGCGCCGCTCCTCTCCGCCCACCCTGCCGCCCTCGCGCTGGTGGCGTCACTGTCGTGAGCGCGCCCCTGGGAGGGTTCTGGGTTTTCCTCTCGAGGCTCCGGCCGCCGCCCACCTCTCGGCGGCGAATGCGACCTGGGCAGCCAGCCCTGCACCCCTGGGCCCTCCTGTGTCGGCCGAGCGCGACCCTGTGTCCAGCTCGGAGGACACTTTCCCTTTGTCCGGCTCTGGTGTTCCAGGGCGTCCTAGGAAAAGACCGGGGGTTCCAGGCAGCCCCGAGTTGTCTCGCACTGCAACTTCCAAAGCTGTGTCCGCAGCCTCTGCGCCGGGCATTGCCCGGAGCGGCCCAGACCTTCCTCCAAGGCATGTTCCTGGGCTTCCGGGTGTCCCATTGCCTTCCTCCCTTGCCACTTTCAATGCTGTCGAGCCTTGGATCACAACGTACCGAGAGTGAAATCTTCTGCTTCACAGATCTCTAAGCAGCTTAGAAGCAGCATGTAACATACAAGAAATTCTCAAACTCAAGATGTAAAGGATCAGCTGATTCTGAAGTCCTCTAAGACTCCTGCCCGATATGATAGCCATAGGGGGCTATTGCGCGCTTGAAATATGGATAGTAGGAACTGAGTGAGTTGTGTTAAGAATGTAAGTCATACACGTGCTATGAAGACGCCTCATTAATTTTATCTTGATTACAAATTTTAAGAACATTTTTGATACACTGAGTTAAATTATTAAAATCATTTCGCTGTCTTTGCTGTTGTTTTTAAAATTCTGCTAGCTATTAGAAGATTTTAAGTTACACCGGAGGATAGCACTCTAAAACGGAAAGATGTGGCATTTTGGAGAGTAAGGTAACCTAGTGTTTATCTTAATTTTAAATCAGTCCAGGGAGATGTTTTAATCTAGTACTAAACGCTTCTGTTTGTTTCTTTAGCCTAGATGAGTTTATATAGTTTTTTCATTATTTTATGTTTAGACAGTGTTTATTATTTCAAATGATTTCCTTTTACATAATCCATGACTCCCTTGAGAGATTTCAGAATAGAATTCAATTTTGGAAAGAAGTTGTTTATCATGGTTATTTCTATAGTTAATATTGATCGAATAAACTACCTCAATCTACCATTAAATGATAAACTACAATCAAAAAGGGGCTTCCCAGGTGGCTCAGTTATAAAGAATCCACCTGCATGCAGAACACAGGGTTAGCCTGCATCGGAAAGATCCCCTGAAGAAGGAAATGGCAGCCTACTCCAGTATTCTTGCCTGGAAAACCTCATGGACGGAGGAGTTTGGCAGGCTACAGTCCATGGGATAGAAAAGATTTGTACATGACTTAGCGACTGAGTGTAGGCACACATTCAGAAAAGAGTTTAAATTAATGTCTGCATTGAGAACCAATTCTGGATTTGCTGTATCCTTTGTTTTACCTGGGTAAAGTCAGTACGAAAGAACAAGGCTTAGAAACCAGTCTTCATTGTTGAGAGTTACTGGTTGATAAAGTTATAGCCCAATAGTATACTAGCATGGAAATAACACTGCAAGAGAAAAAATTTTAAATGTCACTATTTTAGTTAATTGATTCTGACTTAAAAAGAAATATTTGAATACATTTTAATATTTCTGAAATGGAAATGGATCTCACAGTCAATGGCATCTTACAATTAATTGGTGTTATTTTCCTTGGTTGTATGTAAAATAATGCTGCATCCTACCATTAATGTACTCAGAAGATTTGATGAACTACATCAATTGGTCAGTTTAAGCATTTTGTTTTATTCTGCATTTATCCAAATCGTTTTTGGAGCCTTACAACAAAGGATTTTATACAGTATAATCAATGACATGGAAAATGAAGCCAAAGAAAAGTGAAAGAATCAGATATTCTTAAGAGTTAACAGAACTCCTCTAAATGGGTATAACCAGTAGGTAGAAGATTTGCTGTGTTGTACTTTAGACTAGTTTAACTTAGTCTGTCCAAGCCTAGTTGATTTTAAAGGAGTAGCATTAGCATGTGTAATCCTAAGGTTATATAGGCTTCCCAGGTGGCGCTAGTGGTAACGAACCCACCTGCCAACGCAGGAGACATGAGACCCGGGTTCAGTCCCTGAGTGGGGAAGACCCCATGGAGAAGGGCATGGCAACCCACTCCAGTATTCTTACCTTGAGAATTCCAGGGACAGAGGAGCCTGGCTGGCTACAGTGGGGTCACAAAGAGTTGGACACAACTGAGGGACTAACACTTTTATTTCACTTTCAACATTTTTTAGTTATGGTAAAAGTATAAATTTCTTGCATGTAGCATAGCAGCATAGAAGTTTAGTAAAAACCCGTCCACTGATCTTACTTTTGGCAGCTTACATTGTTCTGGTTGCTTGTCTAAAGGGCTCTCCTGTCTCTTCGAACACCAATTCTACCAAGTTAAGGGTCTCTGATTTTTTTTTCAGTAGCAATATAGTGGCATTAGTGATTCAAATACAGATGTTTTTAAGGAGCGATGTTTTTAGAGATAAACAAAACCCAAATTTGACTGTCACTTAATGGTCATAGATAGTTTAGTTTTAAAACCTTAACAAGAAAAGGATTTAAAATGTCTAGTTCAACCATGTAGTTGGAACACATTTTTGGTTTGAACCAAATCCAGACCAAAATAACTGTAGCTGATTCCAAGTGAAATGCAATTATATTGGTTCTAGTTCTGTGTCCCAGAAAAGACAAGAACAGAGGCTGGGAGAACATAGGTACTTAAGTTAACTTAGAGCAATGAAACAAACTGGCAAGTTGATTGTTACACAGTGCCCCAAATGCCCATATTTAAAAGTGCATTTACATTTTTAAAAGTTGTGATATTTTCAGTAATCAGGATTCTTAATTTGGATTGTGTCTAAGAAAAAAATCATATTTAATGAGATTTCTAAAAAAAAAATCAAATTTAAAATGTGACACAAAAGCTATGCGTAAAAGAGACACAGATGTTTAGAACAGTCTTTTGGACTCTGTGGGAGAGAGCGAGGGTGGGATGGTTTGGGAGAATGGCATTGAAACATGTATACTATCATTTGTGAAATGAATCGCCAGTCCAGGTTCGATGCGTGATACAGGGTGCTTGGAGCTGGTGCACTGGGATGACCCAGAGGGATGGGATGGGGAGGAAGGTGGGAAGGGGGTTCAGGATGGGGAACACATGTACACCCGTGGCAGATTCATGTCAATGTATGGCAAAACCAATACATTATTGTAAAGTAAAAAAAAAAATAATAAAAAGCTATGCATACAGAAAAAAGACTAAAAGTGCATCAGACAATCAGTTATAACTACTTGTCTTTGAGAAATGAAATGTGTTGACTTTTTAAAATCTACCTTTTTATATTGTTGATTTTCTATATTGAGCATTATTATTTCTACAGAGAAAAGTGACCATTTTCTATTTTATAAATGAGTTAATCAACGATGAAAAAATCACATAAAATTTGAAAATTTTTAAAATAAAAATTGTGTGATACAATCACTTTGGAAGATAGTTTGACATTTACTTACAAAACTAAACATACTCTTAACCATACAGTCCAGCAATCACACTCCTTGTTGTTTAGTCAAATGAACTGAAAACATACTCGTACAAAAACCTGCACACAGATTTTCATAGCAGCTTTATTCCTAATTGCCAAAACTTCTCAGGTGAAGAACCCACCTGCCAGTGCAGGAGACATAAGAGATGTGGGTTCGCTCCCTGGGTTGGGAAAATCCCCTAGAGGAGAGCATGGCAACCCATTCCACTATTCTTGCCTGGAGAATTCCATTGACAGAGGAGCCTGGTCGGCTACAGTCCATAGGGTTGCAAAGAGCTGGACATGACTGAGGTGACTTAGCACAAATGCATGCACGCCAAAAGTTGGAAGCAACCAAGTTGTCCATCTATAGATGAGTGGATAAATCTATTGTCTGGCCCATCCATACAGTGGAATATTTTTAAGTGCTAAGAAGAAATTAATTATCAAGTCATGAAAAGACATGGAGAACTTTAAATGCATTTTACTAAGTATAATAAAATAAGCCAGTCTGAAAAGGCTACACACTGTAGGATTACAACTATATAACATTCTGGAAAAAGCAAAATTATGAAGACAGTAAAAATGTCATTGATTGACAGAAGGGAGTGAGTCGGGGCGTTCCCCCTTCCTGAAACAGAGGCAGGTTACAGAGGATTTTTATGGCAGTGAAACTATTCTGTATAATAGTTCATGTATAATGGTAGATACATGTATTACACATTTGTCAAAAAACCATAGAATGTACAACACCAAGAGTGAACCCTAATGTAAACTGTGGACTTAGGGTGACTGTGATGTGTCAATATAGGTTCATCAGCTACAACAAATATACCAGTCTGGGGCAAGGTGTTGACAGTGGGGAACCGTGCATGTGTTGGGCGGGAAGTATAAGGGAACTCTGTATTTTCTGCTTGTTTTACTGTATACCTAAAACTGCTTTAAAAAATAAAGTCTATTAAAAAAAAATTAGTGAGTGCTACACATACACACACACAAAACTATTGGAAACATTCCAAGTGTCTGAATTCATGAAATAAACTAGTTTGTCATCACATCCCAGGGCTTCCCATCTTCTAGGCAGTCAAATATTTGTTGAACAAATGAATTAGTTTATTTAAACAGATCTGCATTGAGAGAAATCACTAGAAACATTGCTCAACTTTCTCCTTTGTTTGCAAATGCTTTAAACATGTTTTTCTTTCCTTTGTGGAAAAGAAATACACATTAACTACCCATGCCCTTCTTTCAGATTACAAAATTAGACCACAGAGTTAGGGGGAGAGTAACTGCATATTAGTTCACCTAATCGCAACCTGAAGACCTGCCCCAAAGCCCATGCTCTACTTGGCAGAGTCAACAGCATCATTTTTATGTCAATATTGGACATTCAATATTGAACAACAGGGGTCCACTTAGACACAGATTTCTTTTTTCAGTAAATACTACTACAGTGCTACATGATCTGATGTTGTTTGAATGTGGTTAATGTGTTATGTTTAAAAGATAGGTTTACTGTAAATCTTCAGCCTTATATAAAAAAAGAAACTTCTTTAAAAAGTAAAACATGATTCTCTAGAAATTGGGTAAATTTGAAGTTTCAAAACCAAAGTTAGAATCAATTGATTCTACAAATTTGTTGTGCTAATGCCCAAAGAAACAATTTAATTCTTGGCCTTCCCCCCTATCCCCTAAGCCTGTTTGAAATTAGTAGAAAAAATGCTTTATCTACTTATCAGCTCAGGTGCTTAACCTACAGTCATTTCGTTACCCATTAAATTGTAACTTCATAAAGACCTTCAGATCCTAAGATACTGTATCACGATGAATAGACTTCAAATGTACAAAGGTTCTGGGCAGATTGTCAGTTCAGGGCCTCATCTTGATAAACCACTGGTATAGTGTGTTGTATGTTACAGGTGTGCTCCAGGGTAGAGCCAAGAGTTTACTAGAGTTCATTTCATTCTCAGCTGTTTTGCTAACTGGTAATCAAATGACTAATTAAAATGTTAATTATACTCATTTCTTTTCAAATGCCATGCTTGATTTTGTTTTAATCTGTAGTGTGCTAGGTTGGAAAAGGCAATGGCACCCCATTCCAGTACTCTTGCCTGGGAAACCCCATGGACGGAGGAGCCTGGTAGGCTGCAGCCCATGGGATCGCGAAGAGTGGGACATGACTGAGAGACTTCACTTTCACCTTTCACTTTCATGCACTGGAGAAGGAAATGGCAACCCACCCCAGTATTCTTGCCTGGAGAATCCCAGGGATGGAGGAGCCTGGTGGGCTGCCATCTATGGGGTCGCACAGAGTCGGACATGACTGACATGACTCAGCAGCAGCAGCAGCAGCAGTGCTAGGTTGAAGCACTAATGTTCATTCCTAAAGGAAGCTAAATTCTAAAGATTTCCAAATGTATCCCATGTAAGTATCAATTATTTTTTCAAAATATTTTTGAATTTGCTTTTTTTAGGATAGAGATTCATGACTCAATTCAATTATTCATTTAAACGTACAATGTCAAAACCTTCACCTATGCTTCATGTGTGTACATCTGTGTGTATGTAAATAAACTTGGTAGATTTATTGGAGAATGAGAGACAGAGACCGAGACTGAAATCTACTCCTCCCTTGGTATCAGTGGGTGATTATTTCTAGGACCCCCTCAGACACCAAAATCCACAAATGCTCAAGTCCCTTATATAAAATGATATAACGTTTGCTTATAACCAAACCACTACAGGTAAGTGTTATATAAGCATATACTTGTGTGGGCTTCCCAGGTGGCTCAGTTGGTATAGAATCCACCTGCAATGCAAGAGATGTGGGCAGACTCGGGTTCAATCCTCTGGTCAGGAAGATCCCCTGGAGGAGGGCATGCAACCCACTCCTGTATTCTTGCCTGGAGAATCCCATGGACAGAGGAGCCTGGCAGGTTACACTCCATAGGGTTGCAAAGAGTTGGGCACGGCTGAAGTGATTGAGTAGCGGCAGCATACTCTTGTATACTTTAAATCATCTATTACTTATAGTACCTAAAGCAATGTAAAATGCTATGTAAATAGTTGCCAGGACATACAGCAAATTCATTTACCTTTTTGAAACTTTCTGGAATTTGTTTCCAAATATCTTCTATTCTAGGTTTGAATTCCAGTTGGTCGAATCCATGAATTCAGAACCTATGGGTATGGAAGGCAACTGTATTTATTGAACACAAAAACATAAGTTATGTGCCAGGCGAATTTGAAAATATTAACTTGATTTTCACAAATGTCATGAAATTGGAAGCCAAAAAGATAAAGGTAACTACTGAGTGACACATGTGATAAGTGAGGGAGCTGGAGTTTAGACCCAGGTCTGTCAGACTTCAAAGCCAACGCTCTTTATATTTAAAAAAAATAAGTACATTATTAAGTTAATTTAAACAAAGTATAGTAGATAATCAATCCTCAAGTTTAGATAGCAAAATATTGATGGATTTTTGTTTAGCATTATTTAGTTTGCTAACCAATATTCTGTAGATGTCAATTTCAACATCTGAGACCTGGGAAAGTATTAATAATAGATCATATATTTCATGCTAAATTGCACTGGCAATTTAAACATCTTACTCTTTTACCACATCTTTTTCTTCAGTTAAGAGGAATTTCATGAAATATATTATCGTTTCAGAACAATTCATCTAAGAGAGTAAACAACAAGTAGATGAATTTAAAAGATTAGGGAAAGGCCAATAAAACCTGTTTCTTGTTATATTATTTCATAGTATTAATGGCAATATAACTAAAGTGTGAGTTTAACTTTTACTAAGGAACAAAGGCTGTCAAGATAACCTAGATCTTTTGAGTTCAGGATCTCTGCAAAATGCTTTGTTTGAGGATACAGTGAAGACTATTGGTTAAGTACATACATATGTACATTGTGAATGTTAAATTGGCTGGGTTTAAATTCCAGTTCTACCATTTACCAGGTACATGACCTGAGTTGTGAGGAGTGAAATTAACATATATAAAATATTCAGAATGGTTGCAGGTACATGTCTATTTCATGGAAGTTTTATTATTATTCCTTAATAGAAAGCATTCATTCATTCTAATTTCATCTAGATCATTAATTTTTTATTTTCTCAATTTCTTCCTTTACGGTTTTTACCCATGAAAAATAAAATTAACAACACTTAAAAGGATTTTCTTTTTAAAGCAAATTGGTCTCTCTGTAAGCAGAAGCATTCAACAACCCCCAATTTTTGCTTATTACACAAACCAGGATGTTCTAGAGATCTCATCTTTTTCCTGACATAACTGGCTTAGTCAGTCAGAAACAAATGCAAATAGATAATTGTATAGAATAGGAATAATATTACATAGTAGAGAGCAAACGAAGATACTTTTATTCCATGAGAAAAATAAATTTCAGGCCTTGAAATATTCTTACAAGCAAAGAATAAGATTTAAAAGGTATTTAGATACATATGGGGTCTTCTGACATGTATGAAAGGATATTGAATAAGTGTTAATATTATTCTAATAAATACCTTTAAAATAGTTAGAATAAAATGCATCAGGATATTGGGATTAACAGAAGGCAGTTTTCAGAGTCTAGTTTATGTGACAATTTTTTTTTTAAAGTAACATTCTGTATGAAGGAGACCAAATTAACATGAATTTGTGAAAAAGATGAGCCCTCTACTCATTTTGGTAGTTTAATTGTTCATAAATCATATCAGATTATTTTTAAGGTTTTATTTCACTGTGGGTATAATATATTTGAAGTATTATCTCAACTATGAGAAGCATGAAACAATTCATTGTGCAATTCAAAGGAACAGGAACAACTACTGGGGGTCCTATATATTAAGCTCATCCTTAAATTCAATTTCCCATTTTAATTATTTTGAGATCATTTGGGCTTGGGAGACATTGTTAATGGTCATTTGCTATACAATGGAAAATATTGAGCAAAATTATTTGAACAGACTGTTAAAAATGACAAGCAAATGAATGGCTTTCCTTCCATTTATTCCTCAGCAAAAGTCAAAAGAAACTATGTTCCACTCATACCTTGTTCTTATGCTTTGGATACAAAGTTAAAAATGATAAAATCTTTTTTTTTCAGGGGAATCTCACAGTTGGCTGTGGAAGATAAACACAAGAACAGATCAGGGTAATACAATGTTACAAGTGTGGATAAAGAGGGATGAGGAGAATTGTGTGGGAGTTGGGAATAATTACTTTTATTTAGAAAAGTCTAGCAAGACTGCATGGAGAGGTCCTGGGTCCTGAAGAAAGAGGAAGAAGAAAGCAGAATGTCTCATGTGGTTACTTTTTAAAATCTAGACAACTGATCAGCCTCTGGAAGGCAGTCAGAGAACAGTCAAATGAACACAACTTGAAAAGGAGTTCACCTGGGTTAACTGCTAAGTTAATTGATATGTGATTGAAAATCCATATATATTGAGTGTGACCATATAAAGGATTGTCCAAACTGGGACACTTGTGAGAAAGAAAACTATCAAGCTGGAAAAACCGGTGTAAACTGAGACTGTCATAGGCAAATTAGCCATATGGTCACACAGAAGTATTTAAGAGTATTTACAGGACACAGGAGTCCCGCAAGGCTCAGTCAGGGCTCCACCGTTGGTGGTGGTGGTCTTCTTTTCTGAGACAGTCTTGGCTCTCTGCCTCTATGTGTCACTTCGGTCTTCAGGCTGACTCCTCCATGGTTGGAAGATGGCTGCTAACCTGTACCTCACGGTTTTCCCTTCACAGGCAGGAAAAGAGAAAATATTTTAGTCATTCACAACCCACCTAATAAAAATCTGGCCTCCCCCACCCCAACCTCCCCACAATTGGAATACCCTTGATGCCACTTGCGTACTGGCCTATATTATGGCAAGGAAGACTGGAATGGTTAAATTAGGACCCACTGAAACTGGTGGTAATGATAATCACACTCAGACTGTGTGGCAGCTGTGTAATGGATGGGGAAAAGTAGAACTGGGGAAGTAACCCTCGTCCCCATTACACTGAGTTTTCACAAAATAATGAGAAATTTCTAGGACATTTTAAATATGAAAGATTCTAGTTAAACTCTTTCAGTTTTTGTTTTTAATAACAGCTTTAAAAAATTAATTTATTTATTTGGCTGCATTGAGTCTTAGTCTTGGCATGCAAACTCTTACTCTTAGTTGCAGCATGTGGGATCTAGTTCCCGGATCGAACCCAGGCTCCCTGCTTTGGGAGTGCAGAGTCTTAGCCACTGGACCACCAGAGATGACCCTTAGTAACAGCTTTATTGAGATATAGTCATCTCGTAAAATTCACTCTTTTAAAGTATTCGATTCAGTGACTTGATGTATATTCACAAAGTTGTACAACCATCACCAGCTAACTTCAGAACATTTTCATCACTGCAGAAAGAAACCTCATACCCATTAGCAGTCATTCTCCAGCTCCCCTTCCCCCTAGCTCATTGCAACCACTCATGTAATTTCTGTCTATGGAGTTGCCTACACTGACATTTAATAAAAATGGAATTATACAACATGTAGTCTTTGGTTACTATCTTCCTTAACAGTGTAATGTTTTCAAAGTTCGTTCCTGTCGTAGCATGTATCAGTACCTCATCACTTTTTTTTAAAATTTTTTATTTTATTTTATTTTCATTTTATTTATTTATTTTTCTTTCTCATCACTTTTTTGTAGCTGAATAATGTTCCATTGTATGGATATACTACATTTTGTTTATCTATTCATCAGTTGAGTTGGACTTAGGTTGTTTTCATTCTTTGATTATTTTGAATTATGCTGTTATGAGTAGTCATGTACAGATTTTTGTGTTTATTGTTGTTTAGTTGCTAAGTCATGTTCAACTCTTTGCAAGCCCATGGACTATATAGCCCACTAGGCTCCTCTGTCCACGGGATTTCCCAGGCAAGAATACTGGAGTGGGTTGCTAGTTCCTTCTCCAAGGGATCTTCCCGACCTAGAGATCAAACCCCACATCTTCTTATATTTTTATTTCTCTTGGTTATAAGTCTACAAGCACTGAGTTGTATGGAAACTTTAATCTTTTGAGGAACGAACAGAGTGTTTTCTGAAGTGGCTGCATCATTGTAGCATCCCACCAGCACTCAATGTGGGTCCCCATTTCACCACTCCATCACCGTAACTAGGATGTTTCAGCTTCCTAGTATGTGTGAAGGGTATCTCATTATGGTTTTGATAGTATTTCCTTAATGGCTAATAATGTTGTTATGGTATGAACATAACTCCTCAAAATTCATATGTTGAAATCCTAACTCCTAAAAGTGGCTGATATTATTAAGAAGTGGGGCCTTTGAGAGGTGAGTAGGTTGTGAGGGTGGAGCTGTCATAAATGTGGTTAGTGCTCTTATACAATAGATCCTATAGGGATTTCCCTGGCTGTCCAATGGGTAAGACTCTGTGCTTCCAATGCAGGGGGTATCGGTTCAATCCCAGGTTAAGGAACTAAGATCGCACATGCTGTGTGGCCTGTCCACAAAAAAAGAAAGACAGCCCCCAGCGCTCTCTAGCCTCCTCTAGCACACGTGAACACAGTCAGAAGGCACTAGTTATGAATCTTGAGGAGGGTTCTCATCAGAACCCAACCATGCTGGCACCTTGACTGTGGCCTCCTCAGGCACCAGAACTGTGAGAAATAAATTTCTGTTATTTATGAGCCCCTTAGTTTATGGTATCTTGTTTTCACAAACCGTACAGACTAAACAGATGTTGAGCACATTTTCATGTGCTTATTGCCCGTTTGTATATATTCTTTAGAAAAATATTTATTAAAATCCTCTGCTGATTTAAAAATTGGGTTTGTATCATTTTATTATTGACATTTAAGAGTTATTCAGGGCTCCCCAGGTGGCGCTAGGGGTAACCCATCTGCCAATGCATGAGACAAGAGACGCGGGTTCTATCCTTGGCTTGGGAAGCTCCTCTGGAGGAGGGCATGGCAAACCACTCCAGTATTCTTGCCTGGAGAATCCCATGGGCAGAGGAGCCTGGCAGGCTATAGTCCATAGTGTCACAAAGAGTCAAAGAGAGCTGAAGTGACTTAGCACAAAGAGTTATTCATGTAGTCTAGCTACAAGTCCCCCATCAGATATTGATTTGTAAATATTTCTCCCATTTTGTGGGTTGTCTTTTTCCTTTTCCTGACAGCGTCCTTTGTAATACAACATTTTCTATTTTAAATGCCCTATATATATTTTTTTTCTTTTGTCACTTGAGCTTTAGCATCATATCAATGAAACCACTGCCTAACTCAAGATCACAAAGCTCACGCCTATGCTTTCTTCTAAGAGTTTTATCATTTTAGCTACTATGTTTACGTCTTTGATCCAGTTTGAATTAATATCTGAATACAGTGCTTGGTAGGGATCCAAAGTCATTCTTTTACACGTGGATATCCAGTTGTTTGGGCTTCCCTAGTGGCTCAGATGGTAAAGAATCTGCCCGAAATGCAGAAGACCTGTGTTTGATCCCTGGGTTGAGAAGATACCCTGGAAAAGGGAATGGCAATCCACTCCAGTATTCTTGCTTGGAGAATTCCATGGACAAAGGAGCCTGGATGGCTACAGTCCATGGGGTCACAGAGTCAGACACAACTGAATGACTAACACACACACACATTCATTGTGGACATGATTTGTTTAAGAGACTAGTCTTTCCCGCATTGAATGGTCCTGGCACCCTTGTCAAAAATCAGTTGACCATAGATATATGGATTTATTTTTAAACTCTTAATTGTATTCCACTGATCTATATGTCTATCCTTTTGCCAGTACCATATGGTACTGTAGATTTGTAGTAAGTTTGAAATTAGGAAGTGTGAGCTCACCAACTTTGTTCTTTCTTAAAGACTGTTTTGTTTTTTGTGGCTCTCTTGAGTTTCAACATGAAGGATAGGAATAGCTCATCAACTTCTGCCAAAAAGATGGCTGAGATTTTGACAGGTGAGGTGCTGCATCAATTTGGATATAATTGCCATCTTAATCAATTGTCTTCTGATCCATGAACATGAGATAACTTTCCATTTATTTAGATCTTCTCTAAGCTCATTCAACAGTGCTTTCTAGTTTTCAGTGTACAGGTCTTACATTTCTTTTGTCAGATTTATTCCAAGTATTTTGTTCTCTTTGATACTATTATAAATGAAATTATTTTCTTAATTTTATTTATGGATTGTTCATTGCTACTATATACAAATAAAATTGTTTTTGTATGTTGATCATACTGAAGTCTTCTCAAACCAGTTTGTTAGTTCTAATAGCTTCTTTGAGGATTCATTAAGATTTTCTATAGGTAATATCATGATTTTCCAAAAGAAATAATTGTATTCTTTTCTTTTCAATCTGGGTATCTTTTATATCTTTTCCTTGTCTAATTTCCCCAGCTAGAACCTCCAGTATAATGTGCCTATGAATGAATAGCAGTGGCAAAATTATATATCATTGTCTTATTCCTGATTATAAAGGAAAAGCTCTCAGTCATTCACTATTAATTACAATGTTAGTTGTGAGTTTTATCTGGGTGAGGAAATTCCTTTCTTTTCACAGATGGTTAGATAGTTTTAGCATAAAAGTGTGTTGACACTGGTATATTTAAAATGGATAACCAACAAGGACCTACTGTATAGCACATAGAACTCTGTCCAGTGTTATGAGGCAGCCTGGATGGGAGGGGGGTTTGGGGGAGAATGAATACACATATGTGTATGGCTGAATCCCTTTGCTGTTCACTTAAATCTATCACAACATTGTTAATTGGCTATACCCCAATACAAAAGTTTAAAAAAATGGTTATAAAGGGTATTGAATTTTACCACATACATTTTCTACTGAGATGACCATGTTGTTTCTGTCCTTTATTTTATTAATGTGATGTATAATATTTTTGATTTTTCAGATGTTAAAACAACCTTGTTTTCTTGGAGTAAATCCAACTTGTTCATAATGTATAATCCCCTTTATATAGTGCTGGATTCAACTTACCAGTATTTTGTTGAAGATTTGTGTACTCACTTTCATAAACGATACTGGTCTGTAGTTTTATTTTCTTGCAATATCCTTGGTTTTGGAATCAGCAATATTGGCCTCATAGAATCATTGGGAAGTAGTCCCTCCTGTTCTAAAATTTGGAAAGTTTTTGAGGGATTTGTGTTTATTCTTTTTTAAGTGTTCAGTAGAATTCACTATCAAAACCATTTGGGCTGGGGCTTTCCTTTGGGGTGCTTTTAAAACCCTAAAGACACCACCAGAAATTATTAGAGCTAATCAATGAATATAGTAAAGTTACAGGATATGAAATTAATACAAAGAAATCCTTTGCATTCCTATACACTAATAATGAGAAGACAGAAAGAGAAATTAAGGAACAATCCCATTCACTATTGCAATGAAAAGAATAAAATACTTAAGAATATATCTACCTAAAGAAAAAAAAAAAAGACCTATGTATAGAAAACTATAAAACACTGATGAAAGAAATCAAAGATTACACAAATAGATGGAGAAATATACCATGTTCATGGATCAGAAGAATCAATATAGTGAAAATGAGTATACTACCCAAAGCAATCTATAGATTCAATGCAATCCTTATCAAGTTACCAATGGTATTTTTTCACAGAACTGGAACAAATAATTTCACAATTTGTATGGAAACATAAAAAACCTCGAATAGCCAAAGCAATCTTGAGAAAGAAGAATGGAACTGGAAGAATCAACCTGCCTGACTTCAGACTATACTACAAAGCTACAGTCATCAAGAGAGTATGACTGGCACAAGGACAGAAATATAGATCAATGGAACAAACTAGAAGGCCCAGAGATAAATCCACACACCTATGGATGCTTTATCTTTGACAAAGGAGGCAAGAATATACAATGGAGAAAAGATAATCTCTTTGACAAGTGGTGCTGGGAAAACTGGTCAACCACCTGTAAAAGAATGAAACTAGAACACTTTCTAACACCACACACAAAAGTAAATTCAAAATGGATTAAAGATCTAAATGTAAGACCAGAAACTATAAAACTCCTAGAGGAAAACATAGGCAAAACACTCTCTGACATAAATCACAGCAGGATCCTCCATGACCCACCTCCCAGAGTAATGGAAATTAAAGCAAAAATAAATGGGACCTAATTAAACTTGAAAGCTTTTGCACAACGAAGGAAACTATAAGCAAGGTGAAAAGACAGCCTTCAGAATGGGAGAAAATAATAGGAAACAAGGCAACTGACAAGGAATTAATCTCAAAAGTATACAAGCAGCTCATGCAGCTCAATACCAGAAAAATAAATGACCCAATCAAAAAACGGGCCAAAGAACTAAACAGACATTTCTCCAAAGAAGACATACAGATGACTAACAAACACATGAAAAGGTGTTCAACATCACTCATTATCCGAGAAATGCAAATCAAAACCACAAAGAGGGATCATCTCATGCCGGTCAGAATGGCTGCTATCAAAAAGTCTACAAACAATAAATGCTGGAGAAGGTGTGGAGGGTGTGTATTCCCACTGTTGGTGGGAATACAAACTAGTACAGACACTATGGAGAACAGTGTGGAGATTCCTTAAAAAACTGGAAATAGATTTGCCATACGACCCAGCAATCCTACTGCTGGGCATACACACTGAGGAAAAGGAAAAGGAAAGGAAAGTCACTCAGTCATGTCCAACTCTTTGTGACCCCATGGACCGTAGCCTGCCAAACTCCTCTGTCCATAGGATTTTCCAGGCAAGAGCACTGGAGTGGGTTGCCATTTCTTTCTCCAGGGGATCTTCCTGACCCAGGGATCTAACCCGGGTCTCCCACATTGCAGGCAGACGCTTTACCGTCTGAGCCACCAGGGGAGCAATACACACTGAGGAAACCAGAATTGAAAGAGACATGTGTACCCCAATGTTCATCGCAGCACTGTTTTCAATAGCTAGGACATGGAAGCAACCTACATATCCTTCGGCAGAAGAATGGACAAGAAATTTATGGTATGTATACACACTGGAATATTACTCAGCCATTAAAAAGAATGCACTTGAGTCAGTTCTAATGAGGTGGATGAAACTAGAGCCTATTATACAGAGTGAAGTAAGTCAGAAAGAAAAACACCAGTACAGTATATTAATGCATATATATGGAATCTAGAAAGATGGTAATGATAACCCTATATGCAAGGCAGCAAAAGAGACACAGATATAAAGAACAGACTTTTGGACTCTGTGGGAGAAGGCAAGGGTGGGATGATTTGAGAGAACAGTACTGAAACATGTATATTACCATATGTGAAATAGATGACTAGTCCAAGTTCGATGCATGAAACAGGGCACTCAAAGCCGGTGCCCTGGGACAACCCAGAGGGATGGGATGGGGGAAGGTAGGAGGGGTTTCAGGATGGGGGACACATGTACACCTGTGGCTGATTCGTGTCAATGTACGGCAAAAAACACCACAACATTTTAAAGTAATTAGCCTCCAGTTAAAATAAATAAATAAATTTTAAAAATTACTATTTTAATGTCTTTACTTATTACGGGTCTATTTAGATATTCTATCTCTTCTTGAATCAGTTTCAGTTGTTTGTTTCTTTCTGGGAATTTCACCTAGGTTTCCTAATTTTTGACCAAGTGTTGTTAGTATTATTCCCTTGTAGTCCTTTTTATTTCTGTAAGCTTGGCAGTAACGGCCCCATTTTCCTAGCTGACTTTAGTAACATGAACCCTCTTCTTTTCTCTTGGTTAGTCTAGCTAAAGGTTGTCAATTTTATCTTTTCAAAGTACCAGCTTCAGACTTTATTGATTTCTCTATTTTAAAATTCTCTACTCCCCTCATTTCTGCTCTAATTTTTATAATTTTTCTTATGCTTACATTGGGTTTAACTTCCCCTCCTTTTTTTTTACATTTAGAAATTTTTTTATTTTGGTCACGTGACACAGATCTCAATTCCCTGACCAGGGATTGAACCTGGGCCAAGGCAGTTCAAAGTAGTTCTAAGTTCTAAGCACTGAGTCCCAACCATTGGCCCACCAGGGAATTTCCTAGTTTCCTCTGTGTTTTTTTTTCCAATTTCTTAAGGTGGAAGCTTAAATGATTAATATGTGATTTCTTCTTTTTTAATACAGGTATTTACAGCTATAAATTTCTCTCTGCACTGCTCTAGCTGTATCCCATAAGTTTTGGTGTGTTGTTTGTTTCCACTCACTCAAGGTCAGCAAATAAGGTACATATGAAAATGTCAAAAACCTAAGTGTTTTTACCTAGATTTTGCCATTTTTCTTAAATAAAGTCTCCTCAGATAGTTGCAGGTCTTTGGGTAATTTTTAGAGATCTGGAAAAAAGTTAAATTTGACCATTTTTGCTAGTGTTCACATTGCTTTTAGTGTTTAAAAAATATAAAATTTAATATTTTTATGTTAGCTTGGAATATTTTACTAACCACTTAGAATATGTGGTACAATGGGGCTCAGGCTACGTCCTTACTTAACATTGACTAGGAAAGGGAAATTTTCACAAGTACTAATAACCTCCTATGTTACAGCACCATTCTCATACCTTTCTTATGTCTATGACATCCCTCACCTTGACCAACTCATCTGGTCCATGGGCCTTGATTGACTCCATGATTTAGATCATTAATTAACCTCGACTAGGGTACATACATTTATCAGTGGAACTGGCATACCGTCAGAACATTATAAAATGTATACACCAGAAAGAGACAGGAAAGAACCTAATATTCTAAAGAAGAAACAAAGTGAAATTAATTGCATTAATGTTTGGCAATTCATAACTCTTCAAAGAGGTACTATTATTATTAGGTCCTTAGGAAAAATAAATGAGAAGCAGATTCAAAAATGTTACACCTTTCTTTGATTTGCAGTGGAATCTCCTCATTATTACCATTAGGGTTGATGTTGGATAATTCGAGCCAAATTATCCCCAAGATTTTAGTGAACGTCTGGCTCCTGTTGGATCACCCAACTGGCAGACTAATCACATTTACTTATTAATTTGTTCAACAAATGTTTATTGAGCACCTGTTAACATAATAGGCACTGTTTTGAGTGATGGGGAAATAGCAGTGAGCATCACTAAGTTCCCGTTCTCTGGATCTATATTCTTTTTTTTTTTTTTAATTATTTATTTATTTGGCTGCACTGGGTCTTAAGTCACAGCATGCCAGATCTTTGATCTTTGTTGTGTCACGTGCGATCTAATTCTCTGATGAAGGATTGAACCCAGCCGCCAGCATTGGGAACGTGGAGTCTTACTACTGGACCACCAGGAAAGTCCCTTGGGAGCCTATATTCTTGTAAAGCCAGCAGACACAAAAAATAAACCCATGGTGTAGTGCGAGAGAGTGAATATGTGTGCTGCAGTAGGAGAGGGCTTCTCTGAGAAATGACAGTTGAGCAAAACCCGAACACAGGGAAGGAACAAGCCATGCAAATGTGTAAAGAAGGAGGGTTCCATTTAATGGAAGTTCACATGGGAAGGCCCTGCAGAGGAGCACATTTGACTTCTTGGAGGAAGAGCAGTTAAACCAGTGGTGCTAAGTAGACTGACTGAAGGGAAGAAAGGGAGGAAATTGGTCAGAGTTGTGGCCAGAGTCCAGGCAATCTAAGGTTCCAAAGGTCATAGTGAGGACTTTGGATTTTACTTTGAGACGTGAAGTCACTGGAACATTATGAGCACGTGGGTGACAGGATTGACTCATAGTTTAAAAAGACCTCTCTGGCTATTGTATAAGGAAGAAACCATGCGGATATGAGTTAATCATCTACGTGGGAGACTATTAACATAGTTCAGGGGAAAAATGGTATGGATGGTGGGGGTATATTTATTTTTATTGCTTATCTGTTTCATTAGAATATAGGATCCATGAAAACAAGAACAATAGAGTGAGCAGTCAGATTCAGGATATATTTTGAAGATGGTGCCAACAGGATTGGCTAATATAATAAAACCAAATATAGAGTATCAACATTCAGAAAACTAAGATCATGGCATCTGGTCCCATCACTTCACGGCAAATAGATAGGGAAACAGTGGAAACAGTGTCAGACATTATTTTTGGGGGGCTCCAAAATCACTGCAGATGGTGCTTGCAGCCATGAAATTAAAAGATGCTTACTCCTTGGAAGGAAAGTTATGACCAACGTAGATAGCATATTTAAAAGCAGAGACATTACTTTGCCAACAAAGGTCCATCTAGTCAAGGCTATGGTTTTTCCAGTAGTCATGTATGGATGTGAGAGTTGGACTGTGAAGAAAGCTGAGTGCCGAAGAATTGATGCTTTTGAACTGTGGTGTTGGAGAAGACTCTTGAGAGTCCCTTGGACTGCAAGGAGATCCAACCAGTCCATCCTAGGGGAGATCAATCCTGGGTGTTCATTGGAAGGTCTGATGTTGAAGCTGAAACTCCAATACTTTGGCCACCTCATGCGAAGAGTTGACTCACTGGAAAAGACCTTAATGCTGGAAAGGATTTGGCCAGGATGAGATGGTTAGATGGCATCACCGACTCGATGGACAGGGACATTGTGTCTGCTCTAAGATATGGAGCCTGAGTAACTGGGTGCATAGTGGTCCAGTTTTCTGGGATGGTGATTACCAGAAGGAGGAGATTTGGAGAGGAAATTAAGAGTTTTGCTTGGATGCGTTACAAGTAAGATATTTATTAGACATCTGTGGTAGATTAAAGATGACCATGGATTCTTTGCTTCTCTTCCCTTTAAGAGGTACATCCTAATTCCCCTCTTCTTGAATCTAGACTGCTTTAGAGACTTGTTTGACCCATAAAAGGTAGAGAAAGTGGCATCTTGGAAAAACTTGGGTTAGGCCATGAGAAGCCTTGCAATTTCTACCCATGCCTGTTATACACTATTCAGTTCAGTTCAGTTCAGTCGCTCAGTCGTGTCCAACTCTTTGCGACCCCATGAATCGTAGCATGCCAGTCCTCTCTGTCCATCACCAACTCCCGTAGTCTACCCAAACCCGTGTCCATCGAGTCGGTGATGCCATCCAACCATCTCATCCTCTGTCGTCCCCTTCTCCTCCCACCCCCAATCCTACCCAGCATCAGGGTCTTTTCCAATGAGTCAACCCTTCGCATGAGGTGGCCAAAGTATTGGAGTTTCAGCTTCAACATCAGACCTTCCAATGAACACCCAGGATTGATCTCTTTTAGGATGGATTGATTGGATCTCCTTGCAGTCCAAGGGACTCTCTAGAGTCTTCTCCAACACCACAGTTCAAAAGCAGCAATTCTTCGGTGCTCAGCTTTCTTCACTGTCCAACTCTCACATCCATACATGACCACTGGAAAAACCATAGCCTTGACTAGACGGACTTTGGTTGTCAAAGTAATGTCTCTGCTTTTAAATATGCTCTCTAGGTTGGCCATAACCTTCCTTCCAAGGAGTAAGCGTCTTTTAATTTCATGGCTGCAATCACCATCAGCAGTGATTCTGGAGCCCAAAAAAATAAAGTCTGACACTGTTTCCACTGTTTCCCCATCTATTTCCCATGAAGTGATGGGACCAGATGCCATGATCTTAGTTTTCTGAATTTTGAGCTTTAAGCCAACTTTTTCACTCTCCTCTTTCACCTTCATCAAGAGGCTCTTTAGTTCTTCTTCACTTTCTGCCATAAGGGTGGTGTCATCCGCATATCTGAGGTTATTGATATTTCTCCCGGCAATCTTGATTCCAGCTTGTGTTTCTTCCAGCCCAGCGTTTCTCATAATGTACTCTGCATATAAGTTAAATAAGCAGGGTGACAATATACAGCCTTGACGTACTCCTTTTCCTATTTGGAACCAGTCTGTTGTTCCATGTGCAGTTCTAACTGTTGCTTCCTGACCTGCATACAGGTTTCTCAAGAGACAGGTCAGATGGTCTGGTATGCCCATCTCTTTCAGAATTGTCCACAGTTTATTGTGATCCACACAGTCAAAGGCTTTGGCATAGTCAATAAAGCAGAAATAGATGTTTTTCTGGAACTCTCTTGCTTTTTCGATGATCCAGCGGATATTGGCAATTTGATCTCTGGTTCCTCTGCCTTTTCTAAAACCAGCTTGAACATCTGGAAGTTCACGGTTCACGTATTGCTGAAGCCTGGCTTGGAGAATTTTGAGCATTACTTTACTAGCATGTGAGATGAGTGCAATCGTGTGGTAGTTTGAGCATTCTTTGGCATTGCCTTTCTTTGGGACTGGAACGAAAACTGACTTTTTCCAGTCCTGTGGCCACTGCTGAGTTTTCCAAATTTGCTGGCATATCGAGTGCAGCACTTTCACAGCATCACCTCTGAGGATTTGAAATAGCTCAACTGGAATTCCATCACCTCCACTAGCTTTGTTCATAGTGATGCTTTCTAAGGCCCACTTGACTTCACATTCCAGGATGTCTGGCTCTAGGTGAGTGATCACACCATCGTGATTATCTGGGTCGTGAAGATCTTTTTTGTACAGTTCTTCTGTGTATTCTCGCCACCTCTTCTTAATATCTTCTGCTTCTGTTAGGTCCATACCATTTCTGTCCTTTATACACTATAGGGTGCTCCAATTCTCAATGTAAGAAATCTTACTGCTTTCAGACTGGAAACATGCTGGAGATGCCACAGTAGGTTTTTCAGTTAATGGGCCCAGATAGATAAGCTCAGCTTTCTCAGCCATCACTGCCAGGGTGAAGTTATCTTTGACTCTCTGGGCCTGGCCGTCTGCCAGTCGAATACCAGTGAACAATCTCTGTCAATATCAAAGTCCTTCCATACAAAATGATGAGTTATAATAGAACAGTTGTTGTTTTACGCCACAGTGTTTTTTGACAGTTTGTTACAAAGCAGGAAATAACTGGAATAAAATTTGAGTGTTGAAAATATAAATCTGAGGATCATCTGAATGTAAATAGACATTAAAGTCATGAATGAAATAGTTCAGGGTGTTCTTAACCTTTTCTATGCCATAGAACTCCTTGGTAATCTAGATTTCTACGAATACTTTCTTTTAAAAAATGTTTTTAGATGCAAAATATAAATTGTAACAAAGGAAGTCATTATTTTGAAATACCACTCTATCCACAGACCGAAAAGATGAAAAAGTCATCGACATTAAAAGGATTGATAAAACAGATTGATAAAGTCATGAGTATTGATTTTAAAAAGAGGCCTGAGGACTGAACTCTGAGATACTCATACTCAGACATTTAAAATTAGAAAAATAAATTAATCCAACATGGAAAATTGAGACAGAATAACTAGTAAGGTAGGAGGAAAATCAGAAGACTTTAGTGTTATAGAAGTCAGATAAAGAAAAGGCTAAGGGATTTCCCAGGCAGTTCAGTGTTAAAATCTGCCTTCCAAAAAAAAAAAAAGAACCTGCCTTCCAATGGAGGGAATGTGGGTTTGATCTCTGGCTGAGGAATTATGGTTTCACATGAGATAGGGTGCAGCCAAAAAAAAAAAAAAAGTTAAAAAAAGAAAGAGATAAAAAGGAAGAACATGATTAATTATGATATATGAATATGAGTAATTGTGATTGGGCTTCCTTGGTGGCTCAGAGGGTAAAGAATTCACCCGCAATGCAGGAGACCCAGGTTCGATTCCTGGGTCGAGACAACCCCTGGAGAAGGGAATGGCAACCCACATGAAATACTGCAGCAAGTTTTTAGACTAATGCAAGTGATCTGCTAGAGAGTAGTGGAGCAACAGGAAAATGCTAAAGTGGAGGTGAGTGTTTGGGATCCAGGTGGCAAATGTCAGGATCGACCTTAATAATTGCTTTGCTGTTGTTTTTCAGTCTTAAAGTCGTGTCTGACTCTTTGCTACCCTGTGGACTGTAGCCTGTGAGGCGCCTCTGTGCATGAGATTTCCCAGGCAAGAATACTGTAGTGGGTTGCCATTCCCTTCTCTAGGAGATCTTACTGAACCAAAGATCAAACCTGCGTCTCCTACATTGGCAGGCAGATTCTTTACCACTGAGCCACAAGGGAAGCCCTAATAAGAGCTTAGCTGCTGCTGCTGCTGCTGCTGCTGCTAGGTCGCTTCAGTAGTGTCCAACTCTGTGCGACCCCATAGATGGCAGCCCACCAGGCTCCCCCATCCCTGGGATTCTCCAGGCAAGAATAATGGAGTGGGTTGCCATTTCCTTCTCCAATGCATGAAAAGTGAAAAGTGAAAGTGAAGTCGCTCAGTCGTGTCCGACTCTTCGAGACCCCATGGACTGCAGCCTACCAAGCTCCTCCGTCCATGGGATTTTCCAGGCAAGAGTACTGGAGTGGGGTGCCATTGCCTTCTCCGAATAAGAGCTTAGAGCTCTAGAAAAATGGAGCACCTGAAAACAAAAACAATTAGTTTAAAAAACTTTTATGTCAATTTTTTTTAACTCAAGATTGTCATCATAAGGAAAACCTAGAATTTGTTTGACTTACTGAAATAATGTAATTCATGATTTGTTATTTCTCACTTTGAAAAGTTATTTCTCACTTAATCAAATCTTGCTGTTGCTACTGCTAAGTCGCTTCAGTTGTGTTCGACTCTGTGTGACCCCATAGACAGCAGCCCACCAGGCTCCCCCATCCCTGGGATTCTCCAGGCAAGAACACTGGAGTGGGTTGCCATTTTCTTCTCCAATGCATGAAAGTGAAAAGTGAAAGGGAAGTCGCTCAAAGTCAATCACATCTTGCTGCCCTCCAAATGTGGAATCAGGTATATCATCCACCAAGAATTCTTAAAACATGTGTGATATGGAAGACCCAGTTCGACCAAGTGTGATAACAGGAATGTGATAAGGGGTGGACATTAGGAAGCTGAAGTGAAATGAGCACATTTCAGTTTCATGTCTGTCCTGTGAAACTGGAAATAGAGTTTTACTGGCATTCCTTTGGGAGAAGCTTCGTCATGTTTAACTTTATAGCTCCATGCCTTGACTGCCCCATATCAAAGAAACAACAAATAGTAAAATTAGTCATCTTGTCTCCTAGTTTGAAAAATGCTTTCAGCAAATATTAAGAAAAGGATAAGCTTGTAGAGGCCTAATGAATTTAGTTCAAAGATGGAAATTTTGAAAAATTTACTATAATTTTATGCTTGAAAATGTGGATAGTTAAAGAAGGCTCAAGATGTTTATTTATACTTTGAAATAATTGATTTGGATCTTTTCCTTTTGTGGATGCACATGTGAAATTTTACCAGGCAAAACTCTTCTCTCAAACAAATCTCAATTTCTTATAAGCAGAACCTAAAAGACTCATCTTGAGAGTGTCTGAAGGTCATTCTGAAGCATATAAACTTTTTCACGGGCTACCAGATATAGTTATGCTAAGGTGGTCCAGTATTAATGTCATTAATATTAATCCTCCATAGACAGTGAAAGCTAATAGTAATTTTTACAAGGAGCTCCAGCTCAATTGTACTAAAGAATCTTTAAGCTGGTTCAATGTCAACTTTGTCACCATTTTAGAGCCCTGAAGTGGAAAAGTCTAAAGCAATGTGCTGCGTCAGCTGGAACTTATTACCAAGTCTTCAGAGTTCCTGATATTTTTAATTATTCAAACAATTTTCACTGTCATAAAAAAAATCACAACCTTTGGATCCCAAACAGTGTATTTTCAAGGAGTGCTGTAAAGGTTAATCAGTATTTATCTCCAGGATATCACTGATTCTCTGTTTCTACTCCTATGTTTCTGAAGTCCCCAGCAAACTTTTGTTTCATTCTGACAGAGCCAAGTAACAAAGGCTGTTCCACAGTTTTAAGTGATGATTGGAGAATAAGTTGGTTCTCACTGGAGCAAGTCTATCTAGTATCTAACTGGTGGCAGGCTGTGCTCTGGAAAGAAGAAATGAAACAGAGAACAGCCTGAAGGGTAAAAGAACGTGCACTTCTGAAAGGGGAACAGAGTGACACAGTGAGCACCAGGCTCTACATACTAAATCTGGTTATGTATATGCTTATGCCACCTGGTTTTCACTTACAATACAAAAGAAAGACATATAGGGTATATCGCTTTCTTAGACAGTCACTAAATTAACAAAACCCAAAACTTACTATACCCGCAACCAAAGAAGGAAACTTTGTATGCACGTGAGGGGTTTACTTTCAATATGAGCAGAGAACAGTATCGTGTGACCATACCAGTGAATGCATGACCCTAACCAGCGAAATTATTTTTCTAATTACAGCAGTAGGATGACTCAAAGTTCCATGTTTCACTTTTGCTTCTTTTTCTTACTGTTTAGGTCTCAGCTTACATATTACTTCTTCAGAGAGGCCTGCTTAGACCATCAAGTCTAAAGTCACTTGGTTTTCATTTTCTACCAAGTACTTATTACATCTGATTTTTTAAACTTTTCAATTTACCTCTTTACTTCTGGTTTACCCTACTTTAGAATGAAAGCGCTATTTCCTGAATGTAGAAACCTTGTCTGTCTACTGCTATAAGCTCAGAACCTAAAATTAAACTCAACATACCATAAATATTTATTGACTGAATGTATTAAGCATAAGCATTGCAAAATGAGTAAACTTTCCAATTTATTATGTAAACCCAACATAATCCTCACATGAAAACTAGGGTTAGCACATACAAAAAGAATACTGGCCAGAATAGATTAATTAGTGAAAACAGATGTGAAAATTCTAAATAAAACACTAGAATAACAAATACAACTGCAAATTAATAGGACTACCACCATGATCAAATAGGGTTTCTCTCAAGGTTTTGGTACTTTACTTTAAATAAAAAATTATCAAAGTAAACAAAGATGTGATCCAAGTTTTCATATTAGGATAGAAACATAGCAAATGACAAGTGAACGTCTCTTACAGATTCTTACTGCCAAATCTTGTCCCACTTTCTATATTTGCTCCATTATCCCTACCCTTCGACTTCCCTACTTTGGCCAGATACAATGACATTGCCAAAGTTAGTTAACACTTTATCCTCTTCATTTACCATAAATAAGACTTCTATGTTACATTGCAAAAGGAAAGATTGGTTCAACACAAAATCAGAGTGCTAGACAGTGGTTAGATCACTTAAGGCGTGCTGCTGCTGCTAAGTCACTTCAGTCATGTCCGACTCTGTGTGACCCCATAGATGGAAGCCCACCAGGCTCCCCTGTCCCTAGGATTCTCCAGGCAAGAATACTGGAGTGGGTTGCCATTTCCTTCTCCAACGCATAAAGTGAAAACTGAAAGTGAAGTCGCTAAGTCGTGTCCGACTCCTAGCTACCCCATAGACTGCAGCCCGCCAGGCTCTTCCATCCATGGGATTTTCCAGGCAAGAGTACTGGAGTGGGGTGCCATTGTCTTCTCCAACTTAAGGCGTAAATAGCTTTTAATTTAAATTTTAATATAGATCTGAAAGTTCTAGTCAATGTTGCAACATGCAAACTAGGAATAAAGGTATGATTCTGGAAAAGAATCAGAAAAAGTGTAAATTATTTGTTTAAAATACATATGAGGATACAAATCACATACTTAGTAGTTCAAGCACGTTTATTTTTATCTAAATTTTCTAATCTTCTTTATTTTCTGTCTATTTAATGTTATCAACTGGTAGTGTTGAGTGAAAATTCCTATTATACTTTTTGCTTCTTTCCATTTTATTTTGTATTTCTAATAGTTTTTTATAGTTACATAGAACATGAGGTTCTAATGATCAAATTTGAATGTAAAAATAATATATGTCTTGCATTTATTATTTATCAATGGAGATATTTTTATCTCCTTCACTTCAATTTTTAGACTGCTATATAGTTTTTAGTATATCAGTGACCCATAATTTATTTCAACCAGTCACCCATAATCAAAAGTACATCAGACCTTTGTTCTTGCTGTTCTCTTTGCCTGAAATGTTCTACACTCTGATAACTGTGTGGTTGACTCACTTCCTTCAGACTTCTGGTAAGATGTCATTTTGTTAGAGATGCATTTTCTGACTTCTGCTCACTAAGATGGTGTACATATGTACACTTATGTGAACACACATATACTCACACACACACTGTTACTCTTTAGTTCCTTTTTCAGACATACATATATGTACAGTAGAAACCCTTTTATCCAATGAAGTCAAGACTATCAGTGGATGTTTAACCAAAAAAAGTCATACAATAGGAAATCATGAAAATATATATTTTTGAACATATTTTAACAATTGAATTTTAACTTAAAATATTTTCTTCGGGTATGAATTTATTAATTAGTGTTTCATGTTGTCTTTCTTGAATAAACTACATCCAAAGTACATTTCTTATGCTTTTCATTTAAAGCAAGCCTGAAAATTTTCAAACATTATTTATATCTAAGTAAATGAAGTAAATTTCAAACTTAACTTTGCAGCAATCTCATCACAAAATCCTTCTTGATTTTTCAGTTCCTCCCAATCATTTTTAGTTGTTTCTCCCATGGCTAATTTTTTTTTTAAAAAAGTAACCTTTAGCAAGTCTTTACAAAGAATTTACATAAAGTGATGGCTTCTTTTGCACTCAATTTTTAACTAGCTTATGTAATATTTAATTGAATTAGTTAAGTATAATAATAGTCACAACTGGTATCAGTTCAGTTCAATAACTCAGCCATGTCTGACTCTTTGTGACCCCATGGACTGAAGCACACCAGGATTTCCTGTCCTTCACCACCTCTGGAAGTTGCTTAAACTCATGTCCATTGAGTCAGTGATGCCATCCAACCATCTCATCCTCTGTCGCCCCCTTCTCCTCCTGCCTTCAATCTTTCCCAGCAGCAGGGTCTTTTCCAGTGAGTTGGCTCTTCAAATCAGGTGGCCAAAGTATTCAAGCTTCTATAAAAAGGCTTAAAATAAATACAACTGACTTTTGGTAAGCATGTAACTTACCTGGTAGAAGCTGTCATGTGGATGCTGTAGGTATTCATTGTGTGCTTCATAGGAAGAGTGAAGAGTGCTGATTAATCTTATGAGTCAGTTAAGTGGAGGTTTGTTTAAGAAAGCATCTATTTTGAGTGGAGGTATGTGTTTATGTGTGTATAAGTTACTACATAGAGAGAAACTTTGTGATTGGAAACTCAAGAAATTGCTAACAATAGTTGTCTCTGTGAAAGATGACTGGAGTAAGATTTGGGAGAGAATGACATCTCACTGTAAAGTTTGAATTTTTTGCCATGTGGGTATATTACTTTCTTCATTAACAGTTTTAGAAATTATCTGTGCTTATCACATTTCAGACTACTGTTTTTGCCTGTTAGGCATTCATTTTACCTCTTCTGGCCAGAGAGCCTGACTCCCTTGCCAGGTGAGGCAAACTAGAGAACCATGCCCTGTGATCAGTGACTGGTAAAAGGAAGAGCATATGACCAAGACCAATGGAAGAAACATTAGGTTCTCCCTAATGTTTTTTTCCTTAATGGAAGCATCTTCCTGGTGAAGAAACTATAAGAAGAGAGTTCTGCTTCTACTTAGGAGGTAGAAAGGCTCAAAAAATTAGTTTTTGTTTTGGTGTTTCAAAACACCATTAGTCCCTCTCTAACTATACAAAAATGCCAGATAATTGACAAAACTTAACTTTTTTGAGCCCATCACAAAGCTTAAGTCATGAGGCAGTGAAATAGGAACTTCCCTGGTGGTCCAGTGGCTAAGATGCTACATTGTCAATGTAGGGGGCCCGGGTTCAATCCCTGGTCAGGGAACCAGATCCCACACACCACAACTAAAGATCTTGTATGCTATAGAAAAAAAAAAAAGTCCCACGTGCTTCAACTAAGACCTGGCTCAGCCAAATAGATAAATAAACAAATATATTAAAAAAAAGAAAATTAAATAAATTGAATTCCAAAGAGTGACAAGCTACTCCAAAGAGAGACAGAACACATAACACCCTCACCTGTGGCAGATTATAGGAGGAAAAGGTTACCAAAATAAAAATAGTTAAGAAGAAACTGGCTAAAATGTTAAAGGCCAAGTATGATCTAATGTCATTTTGAAATCACTGCAATCCATTCCAGACAGATGAAAATGTTGCACTCACTAGCAAACTCTATTCCTTGGCCTCCAATGGCCACTCAGAATAAAGATTAAGAGCAGAAAACTCGTGAGTGCCTCCCCCAGGGGTGCAGGTATGAAGAAGGTGATTAGCTGCTACTGGGGATCAGGCACAAAATCCCACTCAATTTCCCAGACCCTTCTCTTAAAGGAAAAAGAGCCTTATGCCACTGGGCAGAAGCAACAAATCTTTTCACTCCCGCAGCCAGGTAAAACTATGGCTGGTGGGATAGGAGTACAAGCAGAACAGTCTAGCACCAAACAACGCAAGTAATATCTGTCTACTAATTGGTGGCAAGAAATGGACAGACCCCATCTGTGGTACACGTATACAGGAATTGCTGAAAGCTGAGAGTGAATCAAGAAAACACATGTTCTAGGACCTCAGGCCCTACTCTAAGCATAAGGTAATAGAAACCAACTGCTTGGGGAAGATGAAGATGGTGGAGCAGTGAACGTAATCAAACAACAAAACCCAAACAGCTCAATTTGTGACTAGGCCGACTAACCTTTCACAATATTAGTCTGACGGAAGATGAGGTATACTTATTTCTAGGCATAAATACTATTAACTCATTCTCTTTCTGCTTTGCTATACATACTATCTGTTGTTGTTGTTCAGTCGCTAAGTCGTGTCCAGTTCTTTGCTACCCCATGGACTGTAGTCCACCAGGCTTCTCTGTCCATGGCGTTTTCCAGGCAAGAATACTGGAGTGGGTTGCCATTTCCTTCTCCAGGGGATCTTCTCGACCCAGGGGTCAAACTCAAGTCTACTGCATTGGCAGGCACTTTCTTTACCAATGAACCACCAGGGAAGCCCACACTCTAATAATTTTAAAAAATGATGAATTACAAAAGAGTCAAGAAATAACACATTACTTAGTGTGTGTATGTGTTCAGTCACTCATTCGTGTCTGACTCTTTGCAACCCCTTGGACTGTAGCCCACCAGACTCCTCTTTCCATGGAATTCCCAGGCAAGAATACTGGAGTGGGTTGCCATTTCCTACTCCAGGGGATCTTCCCCACCCAGGGATCAAACCTGCATTTCTTGTGTCTCCCACATTGGCAGGCAGATTCTTTACCACTGGGCCACCTGGGATGCCCCTACTGCCCAGAGGTAAAGTTAATTAATAGAAATAGGCAGAGATGACTCAGATGTTGAAATATCAGATAGGGACTTTAAAAACAACTGTGATTAATACGTTAAAGGATCTAGTTTTTTTTAAAAAGTGAAAAAGTGAAAGTGAAGTTGCTCAGTCATGTCTGACTCTTTGCGACCCCATGGATTGTAGCCCATGAAATTTTCCAGGCAAGAGTACTGGAGTGGGTTGCCATTTCCTTCTCCAGGGGATCTTCCTGACCCAGGGATCAAACCCAGGTCTCCTGCATTGCAGGCAGAGGCTTTACCTCTGAGCCACCAGGGGAAATAGATGGTAAAATTCATTAAGAGATAGAAACTATAAAAAACAGATAACTGGATGTGCTAAGGAAAAAACATGAAAGAAATGAAGAATTCCTTCAATTGTCTTGGCAGCAGACTAGATACAGCTAAGGAAAGAATTAGGGTGAGTCAGGTCAATAGAAACTGTCCAAACTGAAACATTTTGAGAAAAAAGAAAAATACCAGAGTTGTGGTATCAGTCTGATAAATGTATAATTGGAGTGACAGAAGGAGAATAGAGAACAAAGCAGAAGATACAGATCTATAAAGCCCGGAAAAACCACAAGCAGGATCCAGACACCTCACAGTCAAACTTCTGAGAATAAAAAGTGAAAGAGGAAATCTTGAAGGAAGCCAGAGGGGAAAAAGTTACGTATTGAGAGTTAAAGATAAGAGTTACAATAATTTTTAATGAAAAAAAGATTACTGCATACTTAGAATTTCAGCCCAGAATTTCATATTTCATGAAAATATCTTTCAAAAATTGAAAAAGTTTTTTTTTTCAGATGAACAAAAACTAAAACAAAACTGAAATATTTATTGTCAGAAGTCCTGCACATTAAGTAATGTTAAAGTAGTTCTTCAGGCATAGTATGACATCAGATGGAAATTTAGATCTATACAAAGAAATGAAGAGCATCAGACATTAGAATAATTTTGAATACACGTGAAAGACATTTTTCTTGTTTTTAATCACTTTAAAAGAAGCTATGAGGGTATAAGTCTACAACTTCTGTTCAGCTTCATTAGAGAAGTCTGCCAGAAAAAATTCAATAAAGAGTACAGAAGCAGAGATGAGAGATGGGAGGGGAGTGCATACTAACAGCATTCAAATCCTTTGTTCTGATGACTCCTAAGACAAATGCCATTCCTATCTATCTCAAGATTTTGTAGTCTGCTTGAGCTAGCATGAGTTGGGTTTCTCCCGCTGTTAACCACAGACGGTCTGACTCACCATCTTCTGTGATTTCTACTTGTGCCAAGGTAACTCTGAGTGAGACTGAACCCCAAGAGTTTTGACTATTCAGTAAAAACAGAAAAGTGGAGAAAAGGACTAAATTTTACATAGACTAAGAGATGGCCCAAATGTTAAACATGTCAGATGACCAAACTTAACCCAAATTAAGTATCGATTTCCCCAAATGACTTTTTAAAAAAGATTTAGAAACTGTATTAAAGTCATCGTGTGTTTGTATCTTATTGAGTCCATAGAGTCAGATCACATGTCTATGACTTGGTTTCCTTGCAGGTAACACATATCCCACTGACAGTTACCTTAGGAAAAAGATATATTTTTGAGGAAAAAACTAGAAGAAATGGAGAACGTAAGTGGGTCTTGGAATAATGTAGGAAGAAAAATGACCCTTCTTTCTGATGCTAGAGAGTCAGATTGGCTTGAACTCTGGTATGGAGGTACCAGGAGTAATTCTAGAAGTAGAATTGTGAACTAAACTTCCAGTCATGGAGACAGGTACACGAGCAAAGCAAGAAGTTGGCCCTGTCAGCAAGAAACCTTAGGACAGAATTGGATTTGTGTGATGGGACACACACAATTAGGCATGTCCCATTAAAAGTTATAGGCTAATCTCTGAACTGTGGTAAATTTCACAATTTCCAAAGTGTAAAACACACTTGGAAAAGTTACCCTGAAGGTCTGCTGGTGATAGCAGGGGTAATCTCAAAGAAAGAATTCTGTAGTCAGTGGCTCAGGTATCTGAGCTGTAGGTAACAGAGTCTGCATCGAGGCACATTCAGGAGGGGACCATATGGAAGGCCATGCGGGGCCAGATCCTGAGCACACATGAGGCAACCCTGGTGAATGCTTAGAAATTAATGAGGAATACATTTCCCTTTACTGAGTGCTCCTGGAGGCTGAGTTTGAAATAAGATTTTGATGCAGATAGTTTATTTAGAATACGATCCCAGGAAGCAAGAGGGAGGGATGGGTAAAGTGAGACAGAGCAGGCTTATGTGTATGGTAGGTACAATTGATTTTAAACAATATGGATATTTTCTCTTTCTTTTGCACAGATCATTTGATTTTCCCTCACTATTCAAGGAGCGAGAAGAGACTTTTACACACGCACACACACGCACACACACACACACACACACACACACACACACACACACAAAGGTTGCATTAATTGGATTTGAACTCCTGAGTAAACTTTTATAAAAGCTATAGTGGAGACAATAATCTTGAAAGTCATGGTCTTCAACTTTGTGAACTTGATGCTTCAGAGAGAAAGGAATGCAATTTTGACTTTAAAAAAGAAGGGAAGAACTGGAGGACTCTAGCATAGAATTCCTAAAAACTTTTTAGTCAATGTGGGGTCGATGAAGGTTAACATAAGAGCTGTTTTTCCACCTAAAGGGATTAAAAGTTTGACTGACTAGAAGAGAATAGAGAGGATGTGCCCACACCCTAGGTGCTGCCTAAGTCTTTGTGAAGGTTTCTAAAGCAATGCCTACTCGAGGTGGGATAAGAGGAGGCCCAAGGAAAGAAACCTCTGACAGGGTGAAAAGACTCCAGAACCCAGAAGATGTGAGCCTCACACAAAAGCCAAGAGTATAATGTGTGGCCTTAGAGAAATGGGAAGATGGGCCTGAGGTCAGCCAGCCTCACCTTCCTCCTACTCTCTCCAGTGTAAACTAGGAAAATTAGGTCAGAGGTCCTGAGTACCCACGGATGTGGTGCACGAAAATGCTGAGTTTGGGTCAATGTTCCAAACAGGGCTTGGACTTAGGACAAGAAGCTGTATAATGTGTAGATGGCCTCATCCAAGGTCAAGTCCACTTCCCAGGGTAAGCCGCATCCAATGTTGATCAATTTGGAGATATAAAGACCCAGCCATCTCACTCCACCTGAGGACAATTCTGATGGGTCATCTCAGTTTCAGACGGGAACATACTGGCAGCTGAGGCTTCCGTTGAGACTACTTCACAGTTTAACTTCTTTTTCTGTTCATCCTTGCTTCCTTCCTTTCCCTTTCATAGAGGTGGCACCAAGAGGACTCCCTAATAAAACTTCTGCCTCCTAATCTCCATCTAAGTGATCTTCCTGGGGAACTCAACCTGTGACAGCCTTTCAGCCTGCCTTCGGAGTGAAAGATTTTGTAAATCAGGTTAGGAGTTTCGACATTATCCTGAGGAAAAGGAGGAGATATTGAAGGGTTTTAAGAAAGGATGATGTGATTAGCTATGGGTATAAAGTCCCCTAGAGAGTGGACCCAAGCAAGAGGGCTGGCAGAAACACTATATATGTGACTACTGAATCACACAAACAAAAGGTCATAATGCCATGGATTTGGAGATGAGGCAATAGAGATGGAGATAAGCTGACAAATTCTAGAAATATTTAGGAGGTTTGATCAGGAGGACTAATTGATTACATGTGGGAGTGAAGGAGTGGGAAGAGTCAGAAATGATGTCTAGTTGTCTGAATTGAAAAATGAGTGATGTCATTACTGATGCCAATTCAAGACACAGCTCTTACAAAAAAAGGGGATACTTCCTAGTTCCTATTGTGTCACAGCAGCACTGTAATTCAGTAAGCAACCCAATAATCTCCCAGGTCCTGTATTTTTCCTATTCACTCCTGACTGACTATATAGCCAGGCATCCAGCTACCAAGGCCTAACCACCACTAAGGGAAAAATGGAGAACTGGGACCAAATAGTTACACCCCCAAAACATATGTAAGAATATTTATGCCTGGAAGAGAACATGGGGCTCCTCTGGTGGCTCAGAGAGTAAAGAATCTGCCTGCTCAGATGACCCAGGTGACCCAGGTTCGATCCCTGGGTCAAGAAGATCCCCTGGAGAAGGGAATGGCCACCCACTCTAATATTTTCACCTGGGTAATTCCATGGACAGAAGGGAACATAAATTTAACACATGAAAACACTGAGGAGAAGTAATACAGAATGGAGGTTCTAAGTATGCATTTGGAATTCAGACTGAGTTCATATCCTGGATCTACTTGTTATGATGTTTCAATTTGGGTAAGTTATGGACTTCTCTGTGTCTCTATTTCTTTTCTCTACAAAATATGGATAATGATGGTACCTATTCCAAAGGATTGTTGCAAATATCAGATTAGTTAGTACAAGTAAGATGCTTACAATGCCTGGCATATAGTTGTTGTTGTTTAGTTGCTAAGTCATGTCCGACTCTCTGAGACTCCACGGCCTAGCCCGCCAGGCTCCTCTGACCATGGGATTCTTCCAGCAAGAACACTGGAGTGGGTCGCCATTTCCTTCTCCAGAGTATCTTCCTAACCAGGGATAGAATTTGAGCCTAATGCATTGGCAGGCAGATTCTTTACCACTGAGCCACCTGGGAAGTCCCTGGCATATAGTAATCACTTAATAAATGCTATCAATTACCATCCTACTAGATGCAAATTCTGTGCCTATTTCAACATGAACTCTTTCCTCCCTCCTTAGCGGAAGAATCCAGATTTTTGTGTGGGCATATTACCATCTGGAATTGTGTTTTGCAACCTCCATTGCAGCTAATTTTGGTCAATGGAATGCAAACTGAAATGTTTTGTGGAACTTTGGTGGCTCAGTGGTAAAGTATCCACTGGCAATGCAGGAGACACAGGAGATGTGGATTTGATCCCTGGGTCTGGAAGATCCCCTGGAGGAGGAAATGGCAACCCACTCCAGTAATCTTGGGGAAAATCCCATGGACAGAGGAGCCTGGTGGGCTACAGCCCATGGGGTCACAAAGAGTTGGACACGACTGAGTGACTAAACAACAACAAAGGAAAACTATCCCACCTGGAAGTGGCCCTTTATTGTCCTTGTGCCTCATTTTCCTTTTCCTTATGATGCCATCCCGCATCCTCAGGCACCTCGAGGATGGAAGCCCTGTGGTGAGATACTGGACAGAAATATAGTAGCTTGAAGCGTTAATGTTATCAGAGAGCTGCCAAGCCCATCCAGGAATGCCTACCTCCAAGACTTCTTTTGTAGGAGAAATACACTTCTGTATTGTTGAATCATCATTTTTAGAGCTTTTGGGTAAATGCTGTAAAACTAGTCCTAACTAATATATTTGTCAAACTGATGATTTTAAGCTACAGCCAATTACTCCATCTCTGAATCCTGTCCAGTAATCTTTAACTGTGTAAATAGGAGAAAGATGGAAGATCAGAGATGGAACGAACAAGAATGAAGACACTTCCTACAGTACTTAAGGGTTACTTTTTTAATATCATGCATTATAGGGAGAAGAGGATTACTTCACATAATCAGGAGAGGCTGTAGGATAGGATTTTGAAAGTCAAAATCCTTACAGAAGATACAGTGGTATTTAGTTAAGTGGTCTGAGTAAGCCATTTTAACCTTTAGGACTTTTTATATGAATTTAACAGGGCTTCCTTGGCAGCTCAGTGGTAAAGAATCTGCTTACCAATGCAGGAGACATGAATTCAATCCCCAAGTCAGGAGAAGAAAGTGGCAACCCACCCCAGTATTCTTCCCTGGGAGATCCCATGGACAGAGGCGCCTGGTGGGTTACAGTCCGTAGGGTTACAAAAGAGCTGGACATGACTTAGTGACCAGACAACAAATAGGGGACATGCTTTGTCCATAATAAGAGGAAAGGGAAACCCTTCTATTTGTAAACCCATAATGAATTGACTTCTTCCACATACATGGATTTATTTGTAAACCCATAATGAATTGACTTCTTCCACATACATGGATTTATTTAAACATCATATCTGGGACAGTGTGTACTATTTGCTACACTTTCAAATAAACTGAGGCTGTGTTTGTTCAGTTGGCTTGCTCTCAGTCACAGAGTCGGACACAACTGAGCAACTGAACAACAAGAACGGTCAAAATACAAGCAAGTAGTAGAGACAGGATTTGAACCTGTACCTGTTTGGCCCCAGAGCTCTTGCCGCTCCCCTCAATCTTCATTCCATCCAATCAGCTACATAATCTCACTCTTAAGATCACATGCTCTATGTTCCTCATCACATCTAAAGATTGTAGGTATATTTATTTCCTTCGGCATGATCTGCCTTTACATTTTCCTTTTCTGGCATTTTGGAAACTTGAGGCTGATTGCTTTAAACCCATTTTTATTTTTCATGGGTCTTGTTTTTAAAACATAAATTCCTATTCACAAGGTGACAGCGGCTCCTTAACATCTCCCTCAGCCACTCTGACTAGCTAGAGCCTGTTCTTCTTGTTCTTCGACAAAATGTGGGTTACTCAAACTGAGATTATGACCCTCTCATTACATCAGCTGGAGAGAGTGTATGGCCTACCTAGTCCACACCTAGTTCTTCCCAGAATTTTCATCATTTACTAAATATGACCCCAAGTCTGCTCCACCTTCTGTGCTCTCAATCTCAGCAAATGTCACCACCATCCATCCTGTTGCCTAAGCCAGAATCCTCTGAATAATTCTTAACACATCCTTCTACCCTCATCTACCAACACACAGGAAGTACTCAGTCCTCTTTTCTTTACCTTTTATGTGTCAAATTAATCTATCTCCTATTTCAGGCCACCACTGTTTTAGTGATATTATTGATATATTTTCTTCTTGCCTTCACTCTATTCCACAATTAGAGTGGTCACTCCAGAATGCAAATCTTGTTGTATCCCCTCCTCTTTTCAATTTTTACTGAGGTATAACTTAATAAAAGTATTAACCTAGTAAAATACCCAAACCTTAAATACATGACTTGGTATGTTTTTAAATACGTATACTAGATCAAGATATAGAACATTTGGGCACTCCAAAGGGTTCCCGCATGCCTCCACTTGAGTCACACTCCACCCCTAAGGTCACTATATACTGATTTCTGTCATCACATATTAGTTTTGCCTGCTTAAACGTTCATATAAATGGAATAACACAGTAGGTTCTTTTTTGCATGAATTTTTACTCAGTGTTTGTGATATTCATCCAGTATGTGGCATGGATAAGTAGGTCATTCTTCTTTACTGCTATGTAGTATTGCATCATGTGAATACATCTCAGTGTATTTATTACTGTTGACGGACATTCGAGTCATTTGTAGTTTTTAGGTATTTTGAGTAAAACTGTCACAAACATTTTTGTATAGATCTTTTGGCTGATACAAGCACTCACTCTGTTGGCACATAATCTACAGTGGAAATGCTGAGTCATAGGGCATTAGTAGGTATCCTATATAAGAATCCCAGTTATTCCATAGCCTTATCAACTCTGGGTGTTGTCAGTCTCTTTCATTTTAATTACTCTTGGAGCTTTAGGAATCCTCCTGTGACACCCCACCTAGACAAAGCCTAAGCTCCCTAATTAAAGTGGACAGAGTCCTTCAAAGTCTGCCTTTTGTTTATCTGGGAAATAAAACACAATGTATGTTAAATAATTACTTGAGCTATAGAACTAGATAATTTTAAATCTCATCCTATTAAATGTCTTAAGTGATAGGAGAGGATGAGGAATTTTCAAAATACACATGCCTCCAAAGATTCGGTTCCTGGAATTTGTAACTAAAGCAGAACATTAGAATAATCTGAGGAGCATTAAAAAAAATACTGGTGCTGGGAGACCCAACTCTAATTTGGGCCAGAGTGAGTTTTTTTGAGGCTTGCCTACCATAAAACAGAATTGGGCTGTAGTCAGAAAGTTCTGGGAAGAAAAGTGATTTATTGACAAGAAACTAGTACAGAAAAACCAGTAGAGGGTTATCTTCGTGCTTCTTGAGTGCTAGGAAAACTTAAGTCTGTCATGGTTCATATTAAACTATCATTTTCAGTAGAAAACCTCCTTTAATGAGGGAAGGTTAGCAGAAAGAAAATAATATACATATACAAGGTAATGTTGTAAACATCTGCTCTTCAACTGGAACATTTATTAGCAAAATAAGAAATGTGGCTATCTGGCTGAGATCTTGAGGTTGATATAGGTTCTATACCTTATAACCCCTTGGAATGCGTCAAGTAACAAATTTAAGGATGAGTCTTAGAGAACTGGGTCCCAGGTATTCTCCTTGAGTCTATTGAAGCCCTGCTTGGTGTCACTCCCATCTATTCTTCATTCCCTTTAGTTATAAGTGGAAGGTACCAGAAAGATTCTCCCCACTCCTCCTGGGCTCACAATGAGCCCTCAAACAGGATTTAACCCTGCTCAACAAATAAAATCTTATCCTGAATCTCAGATGTGGCTTCCCTGACCCTTGAGAGCTAGATTAAGCTGACTCAACTCCTCAAATCCATGACCTACAAGGGCTCAGAGCCCTTTGTAAGGTATATGCATAGTCTAGGGAGTTTACATCTTATAGTCTCTTCTTTATCCTGTGCTTCTGCCTCCTTTGTTCCATTTTTTACTCTGAGCAGGTCAACCTAGGTCATGAAAACCAGTCCTTCCATTGGTTTGCATACAAACCCCTACTCATACATCTTATATATGTAGGTTTTATTTAAGGGCCAGGGTTATAGGGGAGAGACTATATCACATAGCACACATTAAACAACTTTTAGAAGTCAGTTTAGATACTCTTGTTTGGAAAAGTCTTTCTGGTGGCCCTTTCCATTCCCTGATTCAGGGGTCTCCTCCTCTCTTGGCCATTTTGCCCACGCAGAATCCAATCTCATATCTTCCCTACATCCCTTCTTTTTAAAAAACCTTTTTAAATTAATTAATTAATTTGGCTGCTCCAGGTCTTACTTGCAGCATGCAGGATCTAGTTCCCTGACCAGGAATCAAGCTCAGGCTTCCTGCATTGGAAGCTCAGAGTCTCAGTCACTGGACCACCAGGGAAGTCCTCCCACATCCCCTTTTTCTTCTCCCATCACAATCAGTTGTCCTCTCATGTTCTACTGCCACTCCCACCTTCTCTAGCTTAAGAGATTTCTCTCTTTGAGGTAGCAATGCTGGCCCATCAGACTAGCCTTCAACTGACATGCATGTTTTTGAGTCCGGTTTGGTACTCCAAGAATTTTGAGGCATCTTTCTCTCTTTAAGTTCCTCTCTTAGAAATCTGGGTACCAGCTGTGAATTGAATATTTTTCCCACCTTGTTACAAACCTTCCCCAAGATTAGAGGTGGGCCTGGAACAAACTAGATAGACTTGTCTTCCTCACTGCATTCAAGCTTAGCCCTCCTGTGCTTGCTCTCCTGTGTGCTAGGCAGAAAAGAGAGGAAAGGGAAGGAACAGAAGCTGTAGGGCTGTTAAGAAAGGCACTCGGGGAAGTCAGTGCTTGTGACTTGAGAAAGAAAAGGCTAAAACTACAAAAAAGAATCAAAAAGTCTGGTGCTCCTCCTTCTGCATGTGACCCCCTTCCTTTCCATCTCACATCTTTCTCAAAGCAGGATTTGTGGTCCTGAAACCTGGAATCTGGTGCCCTCAGGTTTGGGTGGGTTCTAGCATGATCCTTGCTTTCCTTAAAATGTTGATATTTTGTTCATCATGAGTTTTTTCATATTAATTTTTAAATAACAGCTTTATTGAAGCGTAAATCACATACCATAAAACTCATCTTTTTAAAGCGTACAATTCACATTGCCATGTGTAAAACAGAGAGTGGGAAGCTGCTGTATAGCACAGGCAGCTCAGTCAGTGCTCTGTGATGAGGGGGATGAGGGGTGGGTAGGAGGAAGACACAGGTGGAGGGGATATGTATACATATAGCTGATTCACTTTGTTGTACAGCAGAAACTAACATAACACTGTAGAGCAATTATACTTCAATTTTTAAAAAGCAAATCTAAAAATAAATAAAATGTACAATTCAGTGGTTTTTCAGTATATTTACATTTGTGCAACCACCATCACTATCTAATTTTAGAATATGTTCACTACCCAAGGCATTCATTTTAATTTTAATAATATTACTTCAAACATTATTTATCTTGATTACTGAGTTTTCTGACACCTCCTTAAATTCTGTCCCCAAGGGACACACCTTATTCATCTGATCCAAGTCTTGGCCCTACTAGGCTCCACTGACAAATGAAATGTGAGGTGTCTCCTATCTTTAGAGACTCTACTGGACAAAGGTACTTCTCAGCATAGCAAGAAAAGGTCAAAGCATCTGTTGAGGAAGGAAATGGGAGTCATGTTCATTGACTTCTTGCTCTGGGCCAGGTATTTAGTGCATGACTACTACTTAATTTTTATAACTATGCACAGTAGTCATCATTGTACTATTATACAGATGGGGAAGCTGAGACTCAGAGAGGTTAGGATATTTGCCCAAGGTCACACAGTGAAAGACAGAACCACAATTTTCAGAGAGATCTATTTGATTTTAAATTATGAGTTCTTTCCTATTGTTCTTCTTTTTGATCAGTAAACAAATAAACTTGAGATCAAAGAAAGCAGAAAGGAAATAATAGATAAATTTAAGGGGTTCAGAATATTATTTTCTGTAAGTTCTGTCTTCAAAGGCAAAAAGGTGGGGTATTCCCTATTTTGTCTAAGAAACAGATTTCCTAGGTACATAGGATCATAATTTGCAAAGACCAGAGTGGTTCCTTAGGACAAACATTGATGCAGAAATTTCTTTCTACACCATCTGATATTTTTTAGCCTGTTATTTATTATGAATGTGTATTTCAAAAGTCTTATAATGGTCACAATTGCTCTTCTTTCAGTTTTCACTGAAACTCAGGTAGAATATTTATTATTTCCCCAAGTCCCACATTATGCTCTAGCAGATCTTCATCTTTTTCTAACTAACTTCATTAAGAATTCTTATTTAGTTCAGATGCTATGTTCAGGGTTGTACAGATGGAGCTAAATAAATATAGGCCCACCTGTGCATGCCAGCTCAGTCACTTCAATCATGTCCAACTCTTTGTGACCCTATGGACTTTAGCCTACCAGACTCTTCTGTCCATGGAATTCTCCAGGCAAGGATACTGGAGTGGGTTGTCATGCCCTCCTCTAGGGGATCTTCCCACCCTAGGGATGAACCCACATCTCCTGGATTGCAGGTGTATTCTTTACCAACTGAGCCACATGGGAAGCCCATAAACCTACCTACAAAATGTTAAAGTCTGAAATGGGTAGCTCAGAGAAACTCAAGCTGGCAAAAATTACTGATTACACTGCGTTCACCTTGAGCAGGATTCTGACATTTTTAGATCTTAAATTCCTCTTGTCTAAGATAGAGAGAACTGGATCAGAGCAGCATTTCTCAGCTAGAGGAGGAGACAGTACATCCATGCTCAGATTACTGAACCACTTGACCATTCCCACTCTTTATCAAGGTCTAAGATTTCATATCTCTATGAAAGGTAGAGTCTAAGTCCGTGTATCTCTGATCTACGGGTCTACAAATTTCAGGACAAAGGTGAATAAAATATTAATATGACATATAAAGAATCTGCCTGCATTGCAGGAGACCTGGCTTCAATCCCTGGGTTGGAAAGATCCCCTGGAGAAGGGCATGTCAACTCACTCTAGTATTCTTGCCTGGAGAAATTCCATGGACAGCAGAGCCTGGTGGGCTACAGTCCATGGGGTCTCAAAGAGTCAGACACAACTGAGTGAATAACACACACATAAACAATCAGCCTCAGAGATGTGCTTCAGACTCAGGGATGCTAAGAGGGTACCACGCAAAACCCTCAGTGTGAACACATCTTGGGTGTACTCTTTTCACCTGGGTTCCAGGAGAACACGTTGAAGGCCGTGACCAGGGTATAACTTAGGGAGCACTGTGTTGGCATCTCACCACCCGCTTGTGTCTTAGACATGACTAACCCAAAGGGTGGGGACTAAAGGTCTTCTTTTATTCACATTCAACCTGCTCTGAGCCAGCACGTAGTGTATCTTCCTGGTACCTGGTGACAATGGAAACAGGATAAGCAGGTCAGACAGAAAAACTGCATAATGGTGACTTGGTGTTCCTTCTTGTAGGGTCTTACTGTTACCATAGGACCCGCAGCACATACCTGCTAACCATACATACGCATGTGTCATAAACATGCACATTGGGTTATACGCCAACATACCAGAGCTCCATCCAGTACAGAAATACTCTGCCCTGATACACACACACACATGTCCTTCCCTTACCCTTGTACAAACATAAACACATAACCTATCAACACACAAATAACTTAAAAAACATATCCTATGCATAAATAGGCATAGATATCCCAAAGGTAACTGCTGCTTCTCTCTCTGTCTCTCACAGCCACACACACTATCTACATCTAATCCCACCCTCTAAATATGCTGTCACGCACATCTACTTTATCCACACCACATACTCGGCTGTCACCAACCATTTTCCCATATACACCTGAACATGCTCATGATCAGTGTATTCACAAGACTTTTTCCTCTTTTATATTACACAGTTCGGGCCCCACACCACACTTACCTCCACCCTCATATAAATCTTGACCACATATATGCATACAATCTTTGCCCTGTGATCCAATCCACATCATATATGTGGCTTCCACCACTCATCCTTGTTTTTGCACACACGCAGACTCTACTCAACCTTCACACCTGACACACATCCTGAGCCATCACAGACCCCCTATTCTGGCCCCAGGGGACAACACATAGCTCACCCTTACTCTCCTTTATCTCCTCTCTCCTTACTCCCTTGCCCACCAGCACCACGGGCACTGCTCAAGATATGCACAATAACTCTACCCCAAATAGCTCATCTTTCCCTCACACATTACCACATTAAAAGAACTGAGAGATATATAAGGATTCCAGGCTTATTGGGGGGCACGGTTATGTTTATTACACTTCCAAATAATTCTTTCTCTCAGGTTGAGGGACTAGCTTAGGATTCCATTAGTGACTGTACTTTTGGGTAACATATAACATTTCTTCCACGGACATGTTTCCTGGAGGAGGAAATGGCAACCCAGTCCAAGTATTCTTGCCTGGGAAATCCCATGGACAGAGGAGCCTGGTGGGCTACAGACCATGGATTTCCAAAGAGTCAGACACAGCGGAGCAACTGAGCACAAGGACATGTAGGCAGTTACCACACGTTTTCAATGATTACACTGTGTTCTTTTTGAACAAAGCCGAGGAAAACCTGGCCACATTTAGACACCGAAACATATAAATCAAAGATAAACAGGAAAAGTAAGGGCTTCTTACTTTCCATTAATAGGAGCAACTTTCTCATCTTTATGCCCTACAAAATCTGAAACTAAAAGGAGCTGGCACATCATAAATGCTTGCCTGCAACCAGTATACCTGCTAGGTCTCAGAAGAGGATTCAATAACGAGGCAACTTTCAAGCCTGAAGAAAAAAAGTGGAGAGAGTGCATTAACATCCTTGAATCTTAGAGTTAAAAGTAGTCTAATAATTCTCACTGCAGTTTAGAAATTCTGTCTGTGGCACTAGTTCCTTGTCAGGTGAGAATTCAGCCTCCTCCTGAACACTGCCACAGTTGGGCAGCTCTTGAATTCTCAATACTACCACTTTGACTTCTGATATTAGGAAATTAGGGGTGGCTGTTGAAATAAAAGTGATTTTCCTAAACCTTAACGCTATTGGCCATAGTCCTTCCCTCTGGATTAAAATAGAACACTCTGTTCCATCTCATCTAGCAAACAGTCTGTAGGCAATTTATTCTTTAATTAACTCATTCAACAAATATTTATTGAACTCCTCTGGTTGCCATGCACTATAGTAGCCACTGGGAAAATAATGGTGAGAAAATGAGTTGCAATCTCTGTTGCAAAATCTAGTAAGTGTGACTTCTCTGGGATTACTTGGCAATGAAATTGTGAAAGAGAACCTGAATAAATGTAAGTAATTACTAATATGAATTGGGAAAGACAGATGTTTGTTCAATTAAACTCAGGATCTGCTAGTGGTTCCTGCTCTCTGGTTGAAACAGGAACTAGAGAGGAGGGAGAAATTGCAGGAGCCAGAATTTGACATCAGACAAATCCAGGGGAAAGTTTTGGTTCTTGAAAATAAAACTGAAGAGATGCCAATGGACTCTGAGGACGTTAGATGGTAGTCATATCTTGAATGACTGGGGCAACCCAGGATCTATGCAGACCCATAATGCTAGGCTTCCAAGATAAAATATAGGACTTTCACACAAATTTGAATTTCATTTAGATAATAAACTTTTTATGGTAAGTATATATCATGCAGTATTTGGAACATATACAAAAGAATGATACATTGTTTATCTAAAATTCTAATTTAACTGGACATCCTGTCTTTTTATTTGCCAAATCTGGCAGCCTTCCATGATGCCACTGATAAGTTAGGAAGACAAGGTTCTGCAGTTTGTGTAACTAGCCTTTTTAATTGGCTAATAAGCAGAAAGGAAGTAAGTGGAGCCCAACTGAAGAAGCCAGGAGCCCCAGAGATTTCCAATGAGTGGAAAGAGACAGAAGAAGGAGGTCAGAAACAAAGGACTGGCAAGTGATGATGAAGCTACCACCAATGACTTAGGGTTCATTCCTTGTTGCCAAACCCAAACCCACTCAGGTCCTATGTGTATTTATTTTAATTTATCATTTGGGGCAGCTAAAAATGTGTCACAAAGGAGTCATAAACTATAGACTCTCTTAACTGTGTTCATAGCATTTTTGACTGAGTTCTAGTTCACTTTAAGATTAACCTGCAGTCTGAAAGTTCATTCTTTTCTAGGTATCAGTGGTGGTGCTGTTGTTCAGTCACTAAGTCATGTCTGACTCTTTTGCAACCCGATGGACTATAGCCCACCAGGGTCCACTGTCCATGGAATTTCCGAGGCAAGAATATAGGAGAGGGTTGCTGTTTTCTTCTCCAGGGGATCTTCCCAACCCAGGGATTGAACCCGTGTCTCCTGCATTGACAGATGGATTCTTTACCACTGAGTCAGTGTAACTAACATTGTTTGTTGGTTCATTTTCATAACAAAATTCCCTTTTAGAAAATTCCAACTGGTTTAAGAAGAAAAGAATGTTTTCTATACCTAAGACTGGCTACATAATTTATGAGACTCAGTGAAAAATAGCAATGCCAGTCCCCTTTTTCAAAATTTTTATGAATTTCAAGTGGGAGACATTAAACTGAGCATGGGATCCCTCTAAGTGCAGATCATACATCGGTGAAACCAACCCTTCCCATAGCTGAATCATGATAGTGAAAATCCGTATACTTAGAACTAGGTACTAACATGGAAGAAGTTTGGACTCATTTCAGAACTCACAGAAATAAAATAAACCAAGCAGAGGCAGATCTTGAATGGGTGAACTCTTCTAGCAGGTCTCCTCCGTGTTTCCTTCCAGGTTTTTTTTTTTTTTTTTAACATTTTCATGTGACATGATTTCCCTACAGATCCTCTTAGTTCTGTTACCTCTCACTGTCCTTTCCTTTCCATCTACTTCTGTTCTGCCTCATCACAGAATATCATGTTTCATATACGACCTGACAACACACGGTAGAGTAAGACAATTTCTCTCTCTGGGCCCTACTTGCTATCACAGTCTAACAATATGTTAGCCTTTTCAATAGCTGTGTCATGCTTTGGGCTTATATTAAGCTAAGATTCAATTAAAATCCTTCAATCTAGTCCACATGACCTAATCTAAGTCAGGAACTGAGTTTCTAAAAATTCCCTTTAAATTTAATATGTCAGACTTTTCATCTGCCTGACTTAAATTTCAGCTCATTGGTTTCATTCAGCATTCCAGCCAATTGAGATCAGTTTGGAAATGGATTCTGTCATCTATGGTCTTAGCCGTATTTCCTGGCTTTGATCCACCTGCAGATTTGGTAATTCTGCCATCCATGTCTTCATACACTTCCCTGTTTAAAATGCCAGGGCAGGGCCAAGGACAGACAGGATCCTCTACCAGAAACTTGGTCTGGAGTGACATAGACAAGTATAGCATTCTTCTAGGTAGGGTCTGTCAAGCATGGGAGGAAGTAGGGGAGGAATCATAAGAGGAACTTATTTGACATTCCTTAAGAAATGAGTAGTTTGAAGAGTTAGTTGAAATATTTTTTATGGGAAAGTGTTAGAAACTCAAATATCTCCAGCAGAAAAATTTAGATGTGCAAAGAGATACCAGTAAGCACAAGATAAATTAAGAAGGGGAAAAAAAAAAAGAAAAAGAGACTGGGCAAATAGGAAGGATTAGAATAAAAAGGAAGGATGCAGAGAGGTCAAGAGGGAGAGATGGAAAGAGACCTCAATGATATCAGTTCTAAAAGTCATGTATGCTTGTTTTAAGATTTATCACCTCCTGCCTCTGAATGCAAAATGAAGCTAATAGCCAGTCCTCAAATAACCTCTCTGGTGATTATAATAATGGGCCACATCAGATAAAATTCAGGATTTCCTGCAGCTAATCCAAATGACGTGAAACTCTTTGAGGTTTGGATTCTATTTGACACAGTGGTCATATTCCTCTCTTATGAAAAATAGAATTAACATCCTTCTGATTTCAATGAAATACTGCCAGGAAAATCAGCTGAGAATAACTGAGAAATTGTTCCCTTGACTGCTCTTATTAATAACTGTTGCCCTCAGCAAATAGTAAGAGTAACCTTAAAAGAAAGTTGAAGAGATGAAAAATTTCCTTTTTTTCCTCTTCTGTATTTTGTAGTAAGGCACTTCTGGTTCAGTTCAGTTCAGTTCAGTCGCTCAGTCGTGTCCAATTCTTTGCGACCCCATGAACTGCAGCATGCCAGGCCTCCCTGTCCATCACCAACTCCTTGATATAAAGTTATATTTTATTCTTGTCAGCTTTTCAAGAAGAGGATTCAAATTAAGGGCTAATTTTATTTTATTTTACATTTTATTTATTTATTTATTTTTGGCTGTGCTGAGTCTTTGTTGCTATGCGTGGAGAGCAGGGGCTACTGTCTTGTTGTGATACATGGGCTTCTCATGGAAGTGACTTCTCTTGTTGTGGAGCATGGGCTGTAAAGCGCAGGCTCAGTAGCTGCAGGCTCAGTTGTGGCACACAGGCTGAATTGCCTCAAGGCATGTGGGATCTTCCTGGACCAGGGATAGAACCAATGTTCCCTGCAATGGAAGGTGGATCTTAACCACTGGACCCTCAGGGAAGCCCTAATTTTATTTTGATTGCAATGCCATCATCTGAATAGGTGAGCAGGACTCCCCTTTATCCACATTCACACAATATGCTCAGCGACGCCACCCATTTACAACTTTATGTACCCTCACTCTTCCAAGGTGTGGTCTGTGATGTCTCTTCTGCTTGGAATGCCTTTTCTTCCTTGCCTGCTTGGGCTAATTGCTTCCCATCCTTTAAAGGAGGATTTCAAGCATCACTTCCCTAGAAATATTTCCTAATCACTCAGATAAGGAATGCAGATGTCCTACCTGGGCTCCTGAATGTAGTAATATAATCTCTTTCCTCTCCTAAACAAAATATTAAGGCAGGAACTGATTATTGTTCATCACTAAGTGCTAAATAATTAATATAGGGCATAGAATATTGTGGGTGCTCAGTAAATGTTTACATAAAGAGGAGGACAAGGAAGAAGAGAGGAGAAGAAAGGGAAGGAGATAGGAATGGACTGTAAAATCTCATCCTGTGGAATGACTTTTGTCGTACAGCACCTGAAAAGAGGAGGTGACATTTAAAAGACTCGTCTAGTCTTATCATTCTAGTCTATCTTTTTATTTACAGGTTTTCATATATCAGCATTATGAAATCTGATTCTATGATTCAAAGAGAAGACAGATGACCATTTGGCAGAGCTGCACCACAGATATGCAAGTACGCTGATGAATGTCATCCTGTTAGTTCAAAGAAACGTTCAAGTTTATAATGTATGTTCAAGTGCACTTTGTGATAATATTTATAGCCAGTGCGTTATAATGAAAAAAGAATATGTTGATTAGTTCAAAGCAATATAAGGTAAATTTTAAACATGCAAGGGAAAAGTAGTGGAGACTGATAGAACAATTATCCATTAGAGAAATAAAGCACAATTTTATCAAAGGGAATTTGGAATATGATAAACTTCTGATGGGGCTTCCCATGTGGTGCTAGTGGTAAAGAACCCACCTGCCAATGCAGGAGACATAAGAGATGCAGGTTTGATCTCTGCATTGGGAAGATCCTCTGGAGGAGGGCACAGCAACCCACTCCAGTATTCTTGCCTGGAGAATCCCATGGACAGAGGAGCTTGGTGGTCACAGTCCATGGGGTTGCAAAGAGTTGGACACAACAGAGGTGACTTAGCATGCAAGCATGCAAACTTCTGGGGAGTAGTTCAAACTACTCCAAAGGCCAAAGATATGCTACCCAAGAGCTCATCAGCATTTCTCAGCCTCTGCCTCTTGCTACTCTAAATGTAGCACATATTCTGTTAGGAAGTGGTACTAAGGGAAGATTGACATATCTGCAGATTAGTGCACTCTGACTCCCAGAGAAATAGTAAAGTCATTTTTTATCAAGAATTTTAGGAGCCTTTCTTATATGACTGCACACTGTCCCTAAGTGATCTCTTAACTATGCAAAAATATAAAGATCCTAACAACGATTCTGAGGGACAATGTCATATCCTGCTCCATCATAAGAATAGGATGGATTCCACATCTGGAGATTTAGATGAAATTCAGAGCTGTAACATGTAGGTTTTCAGTACCACTGAAACACCATTAAAGTGAATATACTGGGCTTCCCTGGTGGCCCAGAGGTTAAGAATCCACCTTGCAGTGCAAGGGACACTGGTTCGATCCCTGGTTGGGGAGGATCCCACATGCTGTGGAGCAACTAGGCCTGTGTGCCACAACTACTGAGCCCACTTGCTGCTATCACTCATGCCCACACACCTAGAGCCCGTGCTCCACAACAAGAGAGAAGTCACCGTAATGAGAAGCCCAGGAACCGCAATGAAGAGTAGCCCCTGCTGGGCAACTAGAGAAAGCCCAGGTGCAGCAACAAAGATCCACCACAGCCAAACAATAAAATAAATGAGCAAATAAAAAGTATTTCAAATAAGTGTATTAATATGACAAAAACTTAAAGGCCCTTTGGAGGACAAAAACACTATGAAAAGAAATACTCAGGGACAAGCCCCTCTACCCAAGTTCTTATATACATAGTTATATGTCTTTAATGTATAGATGTGAGAGTTGTCATGTATGGATGTGAGAGTTGGACTATAAAGAAAGCTGAGTGCCAAAGAATTGATGCCTTTGAACTGTGGTGTTGGAGAAGACTCTTGAGAGTCCCTTGGACGGCAAGGAGATCCAACCAGTCCATCCTAGGGGAGATCAGTCCTGAATGTTCATTGGAAGGACTGATGTTGAAGCTGAAACGCCAATACTTTGGCCACCTGATGCGAAGAGCTGACTCATTGGAAAAGACCCTGATGCTGGGAAAGACTGAAGGCGAGAGGAGAAGGGGACGACAGAGGATGACATGGTTGGATGGCATCACCGACTCAATGGACATGAGTTTGGGTAAACTCCGGGAGTTGGTGATGGACAGGGAGGCTTGGCGTGCTGCAGTCCATGGGGTTGCAAAGAGTCAGACACGACTGAGCAACTGAACTGAACTGAACTGATATGCCTTTAATGTATCAGAGTAAAGAAGAAAGTTGGATGTCCCAGACTGATCTCTCTCCTAAAGATGCATCTCCAAAATTCCTACTTTACATTTTTACTGGAATATCCCATCAAACTGTGAATTTAAGAAACTGAAGTCTCAATTCCTAATTCCTATTCCTAAAAATATTTCCCCTTTTCTGACTTACTTCCATCAATGGGGCCCCTGAGGAAATGCTCAAAGAAGATATTTCCCAGGTGAGGCAAAGGCCTTGTGAACAAGGATCTATGTGGTGTAGAAGCTTCTGAGATACAAGTAGAGAGGGAGACAATTGATGATACTGAGAGTTAACTGATGGAGTAAGACCCATGAAGAGGTGAAGAGGGATAAAATTAAGAGCACAGGTGGCTTTGGCTTCAGATTAGCTTTCCATCAGAGGATAAGCTTTAGACTAGGGGAAGGAGGAAAGGATATGAACAGATGAAGGTAATTTTGCACACTGGAGATGAGGAACAGAGGCTTAAGGTAATTACTCTTATCTGTTTTCTTTTCTCTGTAAGGTATCAATTGAGGCAGTTTTGTAAGAGTGAAGAAATGAGATGAGACAAAGAAGCAGTAGAGAATTTTAAAAAAATTGAAAAGTCTGAAATAACTGCTATAGGGAAAGAAGAGAGTTGACCTGTGATGTGTCATGGAAGGCCCAGCTGTTTTTTCAGGCATGTTAGGTAAAAGGTTGTTAAGGGGACAACAAGAACAGACTCTTTTGTCAACACAGCAATTGTCTGAAGAACTAAGAATTTAGGTTGAACAGGAAAGAGACAAATAGACTGGAAGAAAATAGAAGAATCAAATACTGGGATATCTTGTTGAGATCAAAGAGCAGGTCGAGAAGGAGCAAGGAGTAAGAGAAATGGAAGATTGAAGCCAGAGAGTAAGATACTAGAGTTTAAAATACTGGAAGTAGAGTAGCTTGGGGCAATTGACAAGATCTAAGACTTGTCTGTGAATGGGGGAAACTAAAGTTACATGGAGGTCATGGGGTTGAGAAAGTCAAGAAGCATTTGGATAGGTCATATGGCTTCCCCCATGACTCAGCAGGTAAAGAATCTGCCAGCAATGCAAGAGACACAGGAGATGCGAGTTTGATCCTTGGGTCAGAAAGATCCTCTGGAGGAGAAAACGGCAACCCACTGCAATATTCTTGCCTGCAAAATCCCATGGAGAGAAGACCTGGCAGGCTACAGTCCAAGGGTTGCAAAGAGTCAACACGATCGAGCATCTGAGCAGGAGAGCACGTGGACACTGTGGTCATCCATGGTGATTGTGGGGCTAGAAGTGGATCAGGCATCAGAAGTAAACATGGGGAAGGGACCAGGAAGATGGCAGTGTGAGTCATGGAAGGGAGCTGTGATACAGTGAGCCCGAAATTCAACAGAGGACAATTATTTACTTGCAGGTGTAGAAGTTAATTACTTCCCAGGTGGCTCAATGATAAAGAATCTGCCTGCCAATGCAGGAGATGCATAAGATGTGAGTTCAATCCTTGGTCAGGAAGATGCCCTGGAGAAGGGAATGGCTACCCACTCAAGTATTCTTGCCTGAAAAATCCCATGGACAAGGAACCTGGTAGGCTATAGTCCACGGGGTCACAAAGAGTCAGACATGACTGAGCACACACACACATAGGAGTTAATGGCCTGTAAATGATAATGGGATGTAAGAATGCTGCTGTCTCTTCTGGGTATTGTGGTAGATGGAATATGGCAAGGGCAGTAGGAGAAATAGTGTCCTTAGGGGAGAACCTATCTCATTTACAATAGGAGGAAAGGGTCAAAGATGTAGAGGACTTTGGTTATTATGGTCCAGGGGTGGGAGGGAGGGGAAAGTGAGAAGCTAGTCTTGGAAGTGGAAACAGAGTATGAAAGACAACATCCTCCAGGCAATTTTCTCCTCATTCTCCTTATCCCTCATTCTCTACACCTCTAAAAATGAATGTCTTCAAGTACAGAAACTGAAGGGCATCCTTTGGCATTCAGATCTTCTGAGCCATTGTAGAATGCTGTCTTCTAAGCATCCTCCTAGATTCTGATGAAGTTACACACTGCCCTGTGTTCAGACTCTATGAATATCCCAGTTTTCCTTGGGTGGCAAAGCAAGTTGAGATGTATCAAGGGTAGGTATTTATTACATGCTCTGAATGCAAGAAGCCTTAGTAATCCCATCACATTCTGATTCCTGCCATCCTTCTTGTTTTATAGCAAGGTAAATCAAAAGCCAGGGCTTCCCTGGTGGCTCAGATGGTAAAGAATCCTCCTGCAATGTGGGAAACCAAGGTTCGATCCATGTGTCAGGAAGATCCCCTGGAGAAGGAAATGGCAACCCACTCCAGTATTCTTGCCTGGAGAATTCCATGGACAGAGGAGCAGCCTACCACCGATGGGGATGCAAAGAGTCATGCACAACTTCCTTTTTTTGGCTTCCCAGGTAGTGCTCGTGATAAAGAATCCACCTACCAATGCAGAAGATGCAGGAGACATGGGTTCCATTCCTGGGTTGGGAAGATACCATGGAATAGGAAATGGCAACCTGCTCCAGTTTTCTTGCCTGGAAAATCCCATGGACAGAAGAGCCTGGTGGGCTACTGCCCACGGGGTTGCAAAGAGTCGAACATGACTAAGTACACATGCAAAAACAAAAAAAAAAAAAATCAAAAGTCAGAGGAACCCTTACCAACAATTTCTCTGCTGTGTCCTTTCTAAGGACTCAGGCTTCAGCTCCAAACACAAGCATACTCTTAGGATTTAGGCATGAGATCCTAGCAAAGGATAGCTCTTGTGCCTTTTCTCCTGTGAAAATCTTTTCCATCAAGTACCCCAAGTCCTGGTGAAGCCATTCAGTCACTGACATGAGTTGCATATACTTTACATAGCAGCAGATTGAAGTAAAGATCATGGTCTAGAAGCTCCAGAAGATTGTTGGGCCATGACAGTCAAACTAATAGTGCCAAGATGGCTGGTGATCAGGAATTCACAGCCATTCTGATCTCACTGGGCTTAGATGTCCCACCTGGCAGAGAGGGGCACTTGAGCTCTCTTAAATGATTAGACAGGAGATCTATGGGTAGAAAACTGCCCTTCACGTTGAATATCTTCTACCTGCTTTTATGGTCTTTCCTCTCAGTTACAATGGTCTGTCCCAAGATAAGGTTTCTAGGACCTGAGGCTGGGCATGTCTCCAAACCAGATGGCTCAAGTTCTAGGTACTGGCTTCTCCCCACCAACCATATTCTAAAGATTATTATTAATAATAATAGAAATTATTAAGAGAATTAAGGGAAATTATTAAGATAAATAATTAAGAGAAAATATTATTAATAATAATAGATATTTATGAGAACTTATTGTGTAACAGACACTTCATGTATATAAAGAGATTCATTTAACCACCTCAATAACTTTATCAGGTCAGCCTCATTGACCCCACTTTTTAGATAAGGAAACTGAGAAGTTACTATATCCAAGATCACAAAGCTAGTAAGTAAGTGGTAGACTCATTCTTTAAAATAAAACAGTTTGAATATGGAAGCCTTGCTCTTAACCAGTATGTTAATACTAATTCGCTTATTTTATAAAGATAGAGACAACAAATAGATGACCAACAGGTTCATGAAAAGATGTTCAACCTCCCTAATCATTAGAGAACTGCAAATGAAAAAAAACAATGAGATATCACCTCACACCTGTCAGAATGGCTATCATCAAAAATACCACAAATAAGAAACGTTGGAGAGGATGTGGAGAAAAGGGAACACTCGCACACCATTAGTGGGAATGTAAATTGGTGCAGCCACCGTGGAAAACAGTCCAGAGGTTCCAGAAACAACTGAAAATAGAACTCTCATATGATCTAGTAATTCCACTCCTGGGTATATATCTGAAGAAAATAAAAACACTAGTTTGAAAAGATACATGCACCCCAGTATTTGTAGCAACATTATTTACAATAGCAAGGATATGGAGGCAACCTAAATGTCCCTCAACAGATGAATGGATAAAGAAGCTGTGATTCACATACACACACACACACACACACACACACACACACAATGGAGTACTACTCAGCCATAAAAAGAAGGAGATTTTGCCATTTGTGGCAACATGGACAGGCTTAGAGGGCATCATGCTTAGTGAAATGAGGCAAACAGGGAAAGACAAATACTGAATGTTATCACTTATATGTGGAATCTAAAAAGTTAAACAAACTAGTGAGTATAACAGAAAAGAAACAGACTTACAGATACTGAAAAAAACTAGTGGTTACCAGTGGGGAGAGGGAAGGAGAGAGAGGCAAGATGGGGCAGGGAATTAAGAGACACAAACCACTATGTATAAAATAAAAGATAGATTGTACAGCATAGAGAGTATGGCCAATGTTTTATAATAACTATAAATGGAATACAGTCTTAAAAAAATTGTGAATTACTATGTTGTACACCTGAAACTTATATAATATTGTAAATCAACTATACCTCCAAAAAAAAAAAAAGAGATACGGGGCAGTGTGCGGTTGTTGTAGATTGTATATTTCACTAAAATAGAACTCTCCATAGGTAGAATGAGTGCCAAAGTGAGGGGGTAAAATTCCTCAAGTAGTGGCTCAGTATCAGGAACAATATAATGCGGCTTCACCTCAAGGGTGGATGGTAGGAGACAGTCAGTTTAACAGAGAGCACTGAGTTGAAACTTAGGTGAACTTTGCAGAGCCATTTGAATGGACCCACTAGATGGTAACCTCTTCCATACCTACACGTGTAGGATTATTCTGTCCAATAAAACTGGGGACACCCATCACTTCAAGTGAAAAATATGTTATTATCATTCTAATGAGACATCTCTTCCAATGAAACTCATACTGAAAAAATGGCAGGGGTGAGATTTCAAGCCACAAATAGCCAAGAGTATACCTGTTTCATGCCTGAACTTGTATCATTTGCCAGTCAACCCATTGCTCCAGGGTGCAAAATTGTAGTTGTCTTTACTGACAAGTGCAGCCTGGTGAGGGGCGGGGAGGGTGGAGGGGAAGGAGAAGAAAGGAAGTGATCACGTATCAGCCAGGTCCAGGGCCACCTGGTTTTTAGACAAAATTGCATCTCATCCTCACAGCAACTCCATTAAATAAACATTATCTCCACTTTACAGATTAGGAAACTGGGAATCAGTCATATAACTAACAGAGGGGTTCTTCTCTGAGACTTCAAAGCTGCTGAGTTTTTACTATAGCATCCTACATACTCATGTACAGGTGGGAGGAATGGCAACTTCCACAAGGGCTTAACGAACAAAAGGAGAAGCTGAAGCTCGAGTCAGTATAAGTAATGTTTGGTATGCCCAGGGCAATTATATCCTTGATTCACTTGGCATGAACTGAATAGGGAAAAAAGCCAGGGCTCTGTGCCTTTCAACCATATCTTCCCTTCTGTCCTAGATGCAGGCTCAACGGGGCTTACTGCCAAATCACCTTTCTGCTTCCAACCTCTGGAAGCCAAATGGGGTAAAACCACAACCTGACACAACTAAAGACCCAATCCTCTTACTGAACAGATCAAGAGACTGAATCCCAGAGAGAGGTAAAGATTTATTCAAGAACAGGCAAGAGTTAGGATCAGAACCATGACTGGAAGCCACGACTGACCTTTTTTCCAGACAGGTTTTTTTAGGTAACAAGGCTGGTCCTGGAAAATTAGGAATTCTATGCCACATATTCTTAAATCCTGTGTTTGGGTTTAATTACATCTTTCTGGGGACTTGCCATATGAAAATATCAGTGAGGATGAAGAGGATGTATTTACATTCAGGAGACATATTTATCTGAGAGATAAGTATCAACAGGACTAATATGAGAAGTGACTGGGTAGAAACCAAACGCTCCATTATGAGGTCTAAATCCCAAGCTACATATGTATCAGGAGCATCAAAAAACCCTGGCCCTCGGCTGTTTCAGAGCAGGGTACCTGGTGTGGATAGTGATGTTCACTCTGGACCTTGCTCTGTAAAGCTTGTGCTGCACACAGTCTGTGTTCTCACTCTGGTTTATAACTCCCTGGCCTTTCTATCAGAAGATTACAATCAGAGAACACGAATCTGCTTCCTACAACATACAGTATCTTTGGGAGAATGAAAAAGGGGCCCGTTCTCTGGGGCCTTAGCCTCATGCATATTGAGCAGAACATGGGCTAGATTTCTGCCCCAACTCACCTCCTTCAGACACTCCTCTATTGATACATAGCCCAACTTGCACAACCATACTGGGCAGTGGCAATGGCCCTCTGTTCCTCCTTCAAAGAGCCTAGGTAAGTTAGGGGGGTCTTTTCATGCACGTACTTATAATTGTTCACAGAACCTTACCAACCAAATGCGGGTATAGGACAGGGTGTTACTCAAGCAGATGCAACACTGGTAGGAATTACTAAATTTTAATTGAAATTTGTTCCACTCATTCCTGGGGTAGAGTCTAACAAAAACCCACTTCAGCTCCTGATGTTGGGGTCTTTCAGACTTTCCTAAATGGGAGGTTGGCATATGATTCTTAGCACCTTCTTCTGGCACACATAGCTCAAATGATGTCTGGAAATGCCAATGGGCAGTGGCATTGTTGACATACCTTTCTGAGGAAATCAGGGTGTTGACTCTTCACAAAGAAAGCTCCAGTGCTTTGTTTTGTGGGGTGATGAAATGAGTTCTTGCTCATCTCCTTATCGGCGCTACCATAAACATTATCCACAATAACAACACGAATGTCAGTAAGTTGTTATTGGGCACCTTCTCTATAAAACTGTCAGCAGGATTTCTGGGCTTAGTTTCTGAAAGCCCTCATCTTCTTAAAAACCCTTACAGAGAGAGCCTTAAAAAGCAGCAATGCTGTCAATTTAAGATTTAGAGATTAAAGCAAGTGGTTTTCCATAAACTCCTTGAGTTAAAAAAAGAAAATCCATGTCCCAGGTTTGAGAGATCCCAAAGTGTAGACTGAGAAAAGTAAGTCTTCTCTTACCTGTTGTGGGGAATTTCATCCAAGGAGAAGAGTTCTGGCTGGCCAATGAAAACCTGGTCAAAATCTCTGCAATGCCGCTCATGTGTTTTCTGACCAGGAAAAAGTCCTAGTGATTGTTGACTGCTGTCCCCTGCCAGGGCAGCAGAAATTCAGATATGTCACTTAAGACAGGAAGGACTGTTGACCTCAATGTTAGTTGATGTGAGACTCTGTGGTTGTTACTGACAATAGTAAGATCAAAAATAGTCTCAGAAATCCCGAGGAGATATGGTTCTTCTCAAGCCACATACCCAGTGGCTCTAGTTTACGCTCCCAATAATTTGTTCAGGCTGCATAGTTCTTCATGATGGGAAATGTAGCATGGCACAGGCCCAAAGAGTAAGAAGAGTCCTTGTGTAGTAGTATTTAAATTTAAATTTCATTTTAATTTATACTTTTATAGAAGTAATTTATGAATATGTAACATATCAAACAGTTCTGCTTATGATGAAAAACAGTAGTCTCCTGCACTACTCCACTTCCATCCCTGGTTCTGTTCTCAGGAGTTTAGAACTTTTGTGGGTCACCTCCATCAGGTTATGTTTCTTAAGGCCCACTGTGGTATTGGAGAAGACTTTTCAGAGTCTCTTGAACAGTAAGGAGATCAAACCAGTTAATCCTAAAGGAAATCAATCCTGAATATTCATTGGAAGGACTGATGCTGAAGCTGAAGATACAATACTTTGGCCATCTGCTGCAAAGAGCCGACTCATTGGAAAAGATCCTATTGCTGGGAAAGATTGAGGGCAGGAGGAGAAGGCAGTGACAGAGGATGAGATGGTTGGATGGCATCACTGACTCAGTGGACAAGTTTGAGCAAACTCTGGGAGATGGTGAAGGACAGGGAAGCCTGGCATGCTGCAGTCCATGGAGTCACAAAGTGTTGGACAAAACTTAGCCACTGAACAAATCAGGTTATGTGCACATTCTTATACCTCTACTTCTTGATCAATCAATTTCAAGCATTATCTGTTAACTCCCATCTCTGGAAGTTGAAGATTTGTTTCAGCATTCCCTTGAATAATTTTATATTAATATTTTTGGTTCTTCTAATGATTGTATGTTTTATGGATTATATGTCTAATTTTAAATAATATGCTTCAAATTTCATTGCTTATTACATCAACTTTTGACAGGGCCTCTTGACTCCCTGTTTTATGTGAAGATGTTAATTCCCATACACTTTTCCCCCTTCCATGTGCCACTACTGTCAGCACATTTTTATCTTTATTTCATTAAGTTGTTAACATATGCATTCTGCCTGTGATGACAACCAAGTCTTCCTTGGTTCCTCCAAGATGAATCTAAAAGCTGCAAACCAATCAACAACACTTACACTAGTATGACAATGCAAATATCGTCCAATGCTGGTTCAGGTATCACACTAAGATTACATTTTCTCCTCCAATGTCAGGATCCCTCAGCTGTATAAAACAAACCAGTCCTAACATCAAGGTCAAATCAAGGCATCTATTTTCTTACCTATCAATCAATTAAAATTATGCTAATTTTCATTTGTTTCTTCTTTGCCTTATATCATATTTATCTTATACCAATATTGCCAGCCCAGCTCCTACACACTTAGTAGTTAAATGATCTATTTCCATTCACCTATTTTCATCCTTTTTGGATATTTCGTTTTAGATATGTTTCCTAGACACATAGAGTTAAGATTTTTTAATACACAATTTTGGTCTTTATTTAGATGAGTTTAATTCATTACTATGTTTTGTGATTGAAAATGTATTTTAGATTAATTTCACCATCTTAATTTGTGTTTTCTATTTACTATCATTTTTCTTGTGTTTTTTTTTTTCTTTTTGTCTACTTTCGTGCCCTCATACAATTTCCGGGACTCACTTCTCTTTTTTCCTTCTATTAATTAATTAAGCATTATTATAGATAATATTTCTAGTCTTAAATTTAAATTTTATTTACACTATGAGTTATTCATTTTTTCTTGTAAGGTTTATAATAATTCAGTATTTCTATTATACTCCTAACCCAAACACAGGTCTTAGGGTGCTAGACTTTGAATACCATACCCATCATCTTATTGTTACTTAGAATTAAGGTTTTAACTGTATTTAAAAATACACAGAAACTAGGGTTGTGTTTTTTACACAAAATAGTTAAACTTAGTGACATACTTTATTCCATACCCCATGTCTTCTGTCTGTATTTTTCCTTACTAAATTACATCTTTAACAGATCTTAATTTAATAGGGCTCTATGGATGATAAATTCTTTTGGTTTTGTATAATTGAACATACCTTTTCCCCTCTCAGTAATGAATCACAGTTTGTCTGTATAAAAAATTTCTTGCAGATGCACATTTTTCATCAACCCCATTATTACTGTTTTCTGACTTCCACTACTGCTGATAGTAAATCTGCTGTTGATATGTCACTACTCTGTATATAATAATTCATTTTTTACTGAAAGATTTTAAGATTATGTCTTTATCCTTGATGTTCTCCAGTTTTATTGTGATGTAGTTTGGCATTTTTATTTATCTTGCTTGCTACTGAAAATACACATATAATCTGAGTGAGGGCATAGATTTTATTTTGTTCGCTGTTACATTCTTAGTGCCTGGCACAAAACAGGTAACTGATGAGTATTTTGAAATAAATCAGTGTCTTTCTTAGTTTTTAGAAATTCTTAGCCATTCTTGCTTCAAATATTTCTTCTCTAACTTACTTCCATCCAGTTTCTGGAACTTTTATTAGGCAATTGTTAGAACCTCAAAATCTATCCTCCATCTCTTTTAATGCTCTCTCAGTTTTAATTTGTCTCTGCATGACATACCAAGTTCCCCACTAATGTCTTCATTCCTAAGTTTTCAACTGTGTCCAGTTTTGAAAGTATGCTTAACTATAAACACTTTTTTTATTCCAATGATTATATCTTTAACAGCATCATTGAGGTATAATTTATATATCATAAAATTCACCCATTTTAAGTGTACAATTTGAAGATTTTTGGTAAATTTATAGAGTTGTAGATCCCTTCCCATAATCCAGTTTTAGAACATTTCCATCATTCCAAAAAAATCCCTTTTACTCATTTGTAGTCAATTCTTATTTCCTTTCCCAGTCTCTGGCCATCACTAATCTAATATGTGCCTCTATAGATCTTTTTTAACAATTTTTTTGACATTTCAAATAAATGTAATTGTAAAATGTATGGTATTTTGCATCTGGCTTTCATTTAATGTATTGTTTTTAAAATTCATTCCTGTTGTTATATATATCAGTTCATACCTTTTCCAAATGATTATATGTTTTATTTTCAAGATTTTGATTTGGTTCTTTTAGCTATCCAATGTTCTAGTTTCATTTCTACCTATCTTGTTTATAATCTTATGGCCTTTTAAAGGGAAATATGTCTCAACTTATATATTTTAGTATCCTCAACATATTTGTGGTTAATACCTTATCAGACCATTCTATAAAGCATTTATCTGTATTGAATTCCTATTCTAACTGTAGATTTTATTGGCTTATCTTTGTTAGCAATAAATTTGTGTCTTGAGATTTTGCTTCATTTTAAGTGAGAATTTGTTTTTTATCTTACGGCTTTTTCTCTCTCTCAACCTCTCTACTCATCTTTCTTTGCCTATCAGTTTTTAAATTAACTTCACTCACGCTTTTGTGTCCCTATTCAAAACCTGGTCTCATAACAGTGGATCAGAGATGACACTAAGGATAGTGCAGATCTCATCATATACTGTTTGTTGGGTATCTTGGCTTATCTCCTGGTTGCAAGGCTATGATTCTTGACGCTGGCCTCCTTTGGCCTGCAGTTCACTACAAGTTATGGTCTCAGGCAACAGTTAGCAATAGTTCATTTTCTCTTCCTTTTCACAGTGTTGAGGGTGCCCCACTATCACTCAGGGCTTTGAGCTATGTCTCTGGATTCACTCTCCTGTCTCATTTGAGCATTTTAAATCCTTTTCACTTTATAAAAGCCAAACTCCCCACTGCCCCAGCTTCAGTTCTTTTCACTGTTTTGAGTTTCTAATCCTTTAGGGATTTTTAATATATTTACCTGGTATTTGAGCCCAGTTACACCTTTTGCCTTTTTTTCTTTACATTTTATTTTTATTTTTGCTGTGGATGGAGCAAAGTGAGTTTTCATGGTATAAAGCCACTGCACCACCTTGAAAGTCTATTTTCTTCATATTTGGGTAATGACTCTCTTTTCTTTATTTCTTAATTCTTTTCCTGGAATTTCTAGTAGCTTTTTTCCTCTTGATTTATTTGTATTTATAGTTCCCTCAAATTTCTCAAGTTGTTAAAAATGTTATTGTTGTTCAGTTGCTAAGTTGTGATTTAGATAGAATTGGGAGATGAGCTGCCCATAAGACTACTAAAGCCAAAGATAGGCTGAATACTTTCCATAATTTTAAGCAAATCCCATTTCAAAATCATTTTTAACTTATTAGGTATCATGTGGAAGCCTTGTTTGTTTATGTGGACATGTAATCAACCTGTGAGGCCTCAAACACAGTTAACGATTAAGTCAGTTCTTAACTCTGTTGCCCCTGGGAATATCCACGTCAGTGATTCCTGTGAAGCTAGAATTTAGGCGTACATCAGGAGAATGTCCCAATAACAGTAAGTGATGTGGTATCATCATTAGCCCTTGAGCTGTGAAGTCAGGTTTCCAGGTCTTCCTGGCTCTGTTGCTTACTGGCTGTGTGACCTGGAGCAAGTTATCTGTCTTCACTATCTTTGGTTTCTTCTTCTGCAAAATGTGATTAATAGTAGTCCTTATCTCATGGATTTGCTGTGAGGCCTCAATGAGATATCCTAGAAAGTACTCAGCACAGTGCCAGCATAGAATAAGTGTGTAATAGATTAGCCATTATTAACAGCTATTAGTTCAGGAGGCCTTCTGGATCCTTACCAGTAGCTATTGGAAGATGATGGTGGGAGGGTTATTCAACAGTCCAAATAGCATAAAGATGCTTTCAAAGGCCAAGGTATAACATGAGACCTGCAGAGCCATGTTTGTCCCTTGCTTTAATTGTAGGTGCCCCAAGGATCCAGCTTCATGAACATCCATGTACTGGGATTGGTCCAAAGGTTGGTCATCAGTGAAACTGTGTAACTGTCTCAGATGGTGAGCCCAGAGAAGCTGAAGTAATCCTGAGCCAATCAGATCTCCCCATTTCTCACAAAAGAGCTCTACAATTGCCATAGATTTGAGGAGTGTCCAAGTTTGCAAAAGGCATATAGCAAAGTAATGGGAATATATTTCACAGTCATACACATTCATGTGTGCAAAATGGAAATGGTTTCCTTATAATTCAACTTACTTTAGCTCTGGAGTCTTTATTTCACTGATGATGTGAAAACCTAACTCTGTAATCCAATGTAATCTCTTTTTGGATAAAGATCAAGTTAGTGTTTTCTCCATTCACTTCTTTCTGTCCCTTAGCAGTAATCCAAGTTCTGGGTGATCTATCATCCTGACTTTGAAGGTTCACGGTCACTGACAAACTGCCTAGGTGGTTTCTGCTGAGAGGAACTATCCCTATTTCCCTTGTATTGGTTGCCTTTGTCTACTATAACTATGCTGAAACATCTGTGTCCCCTTGGCTCACCAGTCACAAAGACATTGCAGGTCACTCTATATCCACCTTCTCCTGACCTCTCCAGGCCCCCTGGTCTCACTTTCATTTTTGTCTTTCTAATGTAGGCATAAGAACATTTTCACCTTGACTTTTTAAAATTATAGTAAAATATATACAGCTTCCCTGGTAACTCAGTGGTACAGAATTCACCTGCCAATGCAGGAGATGTGGGTTTTATCCCTGGGTCAGGAACATCCCCTGGAGATTGAAATGGCAATCTACTCCAGAATTCATGCCTGGGAAATCTCATGGACAGAGGAGCCTGGCGGGCTACAATCCATGGGGTTGCAAAAGAGTCAGACACAACTGAGCGATGAAACAACAACAAAATAAACATAAAATTTTCAATTTCAACCATTTTTATGTGTACAATTCAGTGGTATTATTGTTCATATTCACATTGGCTATGTACAACTATCACCACTATCCATCACCATGACTTTTTCATCATCCCAAACTGAAACCCAGTACCTATTAAATAATTACTCGCCATTCTACCCTCCCTATTGCTGATAACCACTATTCTACTTTCTTTCTATGAATTTGACTATTCTAGGCACCCTGTATAAATGGAATCATACAGTTTTTGTCATTTGCCTCTGGCTTATTTCAGTTAGCATGTTTTATAGGTTCATCCTTATTGCAGCAAGTGTCAGATTTCATTCCTTTTTAAGGTTGAATAATATTTCATAGGATGCATAATAATATTCCATTGTATGTGTATACCACGTTTTATTTATCTGTTCATTCATCAGTGGATATCTGGGTTGTTTCCACCTTTTGGCCATTGTGAATAATGCTGATAGAACTAGTGTTACTCGCTTAGTCCTGTCCGACTCTTTGCAACCCCATGGACTGTAGCCCACCAGGCTTCTGTCTATGGGATTCTCCAGGCAAGAATACTGGAGTGGGTTGCCATTTCCTTCTCCAGGGGATCTTCCCGACCTATTGATCGAGTCTTGGTCTCCCACCTCGCAGGCGGATTCTTTACCATCTGAGCCACCAGGGCAGCCCTGCTGATAGATCATTGTTATGGAAATAAATGTTTTGAGTTCTTACTTCTGGTTCTTTTCAGTATTTAGCTAGAAGTGAGATTGGTGGATCATAAGGTAATTCTATGTTTAATTTTTGGAGGAACTGTAACACTGTAGCATAGGAACTTTTGAAGGTTTTTCACACCATGCAGTGGTGTGCAGGACTCTGAGAAGCTGCCTAAGGCCCCTTTACCTAGTGATCTCATTTAGCCAATACTACTCCTCAGCTCAGATGTCTTCTTAAAAACTAAGTCTTCACCACAAGCTGAGACATCTCACCAGGCACCACCCTGGGGAGCTTGAAGGTGGTTCTCCTACTCTGAGAGCCCCCTAAACCTTAGCAGAATAGCTGATGTGTTTCACCAATATTCTTCTTGAGATTCAGTCTGAAGAGTGAAAAGGGCAGAAACTACACTCATGAAGCCAAGTTTCTTTCATGTCCCCTCTGATTCTCTTTCTCCTGCCAAGTCCTGGAAATTTTACTTCCTTTTGGCTAGGAAGACTGCTCTTACATCATCCTATATTGTTCCAAAGTCGATAATTATGGTATAAACTTTATATTTGGATTTTGGGCTTATTAGCTATAGTACAAGTTCATGGACACAAAGTCTTTTACTTAAAGTGGACTTTCCTGGTGGTACAGTGGTTAAGAATCTGCCCGTCAGTGCAGGAGACATAAGTTCGATCCCGGGTCTGGGAAGGAGGGACAACCAAGCCCGTGGGCCTTAATTACTGAGAGTGCTGCCCTAGAGCCCCTGCTCCACAAGAGAAGCCACTGAAATAAGAAGCCCGCACACGGTAATCAGAGAGTCGCACCTGGTTGCCACAACTACAGGAAGCCTGCACAGAGCAATGAAGACTCAGTGCAGCCAAAAATAAGTAAAAATTGAACAACAAAAAAAAATTGTTTAAATAAAGAGCTTCTGGGGATATGAAACCAGTCTCAGAGAAAAGCCTGAAATGGTTTCTCAAAACCACAGCATAAGAGAACATCAGAGAGTTCAGGGAGCTGGTAACACAAAATAACAGTATTCTCATGCACGCTGGGACTGGGATCCCAGGCAAATACCAGAGGGCTGGTACTGGTGACTTTGACATATGGGGCTGGCTAAATTTAAAGGACCAGGAGCACGGTTACATACATGACATGGAAGTGATCCACTTACACCCTAAAGCCTTCCTGGTATCCCTGTGTTCAGCCTATAAAACCCTCCAAAGAGATTTGCCAGGACCATGTACTTTTGATGCAGTTATCCTTTGATTATCTAGAAGCTCTTAGTAGGTCATTATTTGGGAAGGAATTTTCTCAGTAGATGTGTGTCTGTGTGTGTACATGTGAGAGATTTTTAAATGCAATTTGTTTTGCTTATTATATATACCAAGGAACAATAATAACAAAGCCCACTTCTGAATCCCACAAGCACAACCACAGAAAAGAACCATAAAATTGCTGAAGGTTAACAGAGGTTGATTGAACCAGGCTTTGTGATTTGAGATTCAAGTTTCGTTGAATTCTAGTCTTTAGGTTTGCTCTTGAGTAGCTGTGGCTTTGGCTAGGTCACTTTGTCTCTTTCTGTGCTCTTGTTCCTTCCTTCACTTGCAAAATGAGGTTAATTATAGGTATCAGCCTCACTCCCAAAGTGGTTTGTGGTTGTTGACTATTTTAATTAGCAAGTCTTTTAGTACCAAGAATTATCAACACAAACCAGCTACACTCTTTACTGGTAACTGTATGGGTAGAGATGTAAATATCACATTTCAGAAGTTTTTAACAACACAACTTAGTGACTGAACAAAAACAAAAACCACATAAGCATCAGTCTCTTTCAACAAGTACCCATTTGCAAGAAATAAATGTTTCTGATATTGTGCAGACATTAAGATACTTCTCCGTGAATGCCCTTCTGGGAAAATAAAATCTTAAATCTCAGGATGCTGGAAGGAAATGCAAATTAACTTCATCATCTTCATAATAAATATTAGGTCTTTGTCATTCTTGTAATGTCTCCTTTGGCTTTGGTGAATCTTACCACGTTCCTTGTTGCCAAACTTCTCCATGTTTGTAGAACACAGGTCATAGAAAAGGGGATACTTTTCCCAAGTGAAAGAAACACACAAATATTCTTAAAGTTAATGGGACTATTCCATATCGTGTGATATCAGAATGGCTAATTGCTCACTGGCCTTCAGACAATGTTCTCCTAGCACAAATCTGTTTCAACTGAAGGCTCACAGAGTATTCAACACAGTAGGAACATTATGTGCCAGCAACCTGCTAGTGCTTATGCACACCTGATTTCACCTATTTCCATAACCACCCTAACCGTGTTTTATACTTGAATAAACTTAATATTAGAGTTTAAGAATCTTTTTCCTGTGACCACACAGCTATAAAGTAACAGAACCAGGACTCAGACTCAGATCTCTATGATACCTAGCCCAGATTTTTCCTGAGATGATATATGAAAAGTATTCAGAACAGTCTCTGATTCATAGCAAGTTCCACTGAATATTGGCTATTCTTTAAGTCATTGTGAGACACTCCACAGTTTCTCAAAAGAGCATTTCTTCTTTCTTCTGAGAATGATTCCCACATGGCCAGGACAAACGTGGAGACACTGCTTGAAGATGACTTTCTTCCCACATCTCATTCATAACACAAACTTGAGAACAAACATTTGTCCAATTTATAAGTTCAGTTCGGTCGCTCAGTCGTGTCCGACTCTTTGCGACCCCATAGACCACAATACTCCAGGCCTCCCTGTCCATCACCAACTCCTGGAGTTTACTCAAACTCATGTCCATTGAGTTGGTGATGCCATCCAAACATCTCATCCTCTGTCAGCTCCTTCTCCTACTGCCTTCAATCTTTCCCAGCATCAGGGTCTTTTCAAATGAGTCAGCTCTTTGCATCAGGTGGCCAAAGTATTGGGGTTTCAGCTTCAACATCAGTCCTTCCAATCAACACCCAGGATTGATCTCCTTTAGGATGGACTGATTGGATCTCCTTGCAGTCTAAAGGACTCTCAAGAGTCTTCTCCAACACCACAGTTCAAAAGCATCAATTCTTTGGCACTCAGCTTTCTTTACAGGCTAACTCTCACATCCATACATGACCACTGGAAAAACAATAGCCTTGACTAGACGGACTTTTGTTGGCAAGGTAATGTCTCTGCTCTTTAATATGCTGTCTAGGTTGGTCATCACTTTCCTTCCAAGGAGTAAGCATCTTTTAATTTCATGGCTGCAGTCACCATCTGCAGTGATTTTGGAGCCCCAAAAAATAAAATCAGCCACTGTTTCCACTGTTGGCACCCCATCTATTTGCCATCTTGAAGTGATGGAAAACTGGACCAGATGCCATGATCTCAGTTTTCTGAACACTCTGTTGAGCTTTAAGACATTTCTCCCAACATGAAAAGATGCTCAACATCACTCATTATTTTCACTCTCAAGCAATAAATGCTGGAGAGGGTGTGGAGAAAAGGGGAACCCTCTTACTTTACACATCATTACTCAGCCATTAGAAAGAATATATTTGAATCGTTTCTATTGAGATGGATGAAACTGGAGCCCCATTATACAGAGTGAAGTGAGCCAGAAAGAAAAGCACCAATACAGTATACTAATGCATGTATATGGAAATTTAAAGATAATAAAACTCTGAGGGAGAAGGCGAGGGTTTATGTTCTTGGGACAATAACATTGAAACATGTATATTGTCATATGTGACAGCAGAACACCAATTCCATGTTCAATGTTTCTACAATTCATATCAAGAGGCTCTTAAGGACATCCTATTTTCCACTTTAAAAGCCAGTTGTTAAAAGTTGTTTGACATAATATCTTCCTTCCATATTTTGCCCTCCCTCTGACCTTTCCAGTAGATGTGAAGTTGCTGACATTTTCTTGAAGTCCCCAGAGGGCACTGAGCCAGCTACCATGGGTTCACCTCTTTATTTAACCTTATGAAGACGTGATAACATCTTGTGACTTGTGTGGGATGTTCCTCTAAAGCACTGAGCACAGATACACTAATTTATGAATGAGGCAGACTTGTTCTGTCTTTGGGGGAGATATGAAAAGTCATGTGAGTGCCACATAGGAAAGACTCAAGAGTATTTTCACCACAAAAAAAAGACATGATAATTACAGGACATGATAGAGGTATTAGTTATCACCCCAGTGATAATCACATTACAGTGTATAAGTATACTAAATCAGCATGCTTTACACTTTAAACATATGCAATGTCAGATGTCAATTACATCTCAATTAAAAGAAGAATCAAGAGAATTTTATTGATCTATAAGCTTCTCTGCACAAAACTTCAATTTCTTATTAACATTCTAACACTGTTGATTTTTTAAAAGATTTTATTTAAAAAAAAATTTTTATTTTATGTTTGAGTATAGCTGTTTAACAATGTTGTGATAGTTTCAGGTGGACAGCAAAGGGTCTCAGCCATACATATACCTGTATCCATTCTACCGCAAACTCCCCTTCTATCTGAGCTGCCACATAATATTGACAGAGTTCTCAGGGCTATACAGTAGGACTTTGTTGGTTATCCATAGCACTGTTGATTTTTTACACACTGGAAAGAGGCATAGAGTTCTTTCTCTAAATAAAAAATATGAAATATGGACATATCTTTTACATAAATCGTGTGCCTCTACAGCAGCCACAGTGATAACCACTCTGGAGTTCCCCCTAAACCTACACTTGTTTTGCTGCTATGTGTAGCTAGCCACTGAAGTTCAGTTATGTGTGAAGCTAGTTTTACTTTTATGTTGAATTTAGCCTACGTTCTAGTGGATAAGAATGAAAAAAAAGTAGCTAGGGTTGGTTAGAGGAGACATTAGGAAACTCTGAGGATGTGAGGAAGAAAAATGAGAAAGTAGATGCAGAGAAAGAAACTCTTCAGAAACTCTCTTTTCCTCCCCTTGTGAAATCCCAAATATATTGACACAAAAATGTAGTTTATTATAATAGAATATAATTAGGGTGACAATGCTCCTTGACTTGCCTGGGACAGCCTCTGGTTATTCTTGTTGCCCTGGCATGATTATTAACTTCCACTTAAATTCTTTGAAGTGTCAGGTTTAGAGAATAAACTGTATAGTCACTTTATTTATAATCTAATCTTCAAAATTCTGGCTTCATGCCTATATAGTATTTTTCAACTATTAAGGATTAGAGTTCAGCAAGTCAAAATTTTTATTTATGTCTAACCTTCCTCATATATGGGTGTTTACAGAAATGTTGGCACCATTCTAAGAAGATCTTACAAACATTCTAGAATTAGTTGAACTAACAGAAGGTCAATAGCTTTAGTAGAACTTTTGAGATCATATACTGTCCTTTCATACAAAATATTCTGTTTTATTAGATTGTCAGATGAAATCCAAAGTCAGATTCTGTACAGGGCTATGTAGAATTGTCTTTTTTTTCTTCTTTTTGGTCATGCCTTCACACCTAATTGGTTGAGGTAGGATGATATATGAGTTGAGAATAGTCCTGTTCTGTAAGATAGACATGTCTACTGGCATAGAATGGTATTGGATTGAAGCACAGCCAGACACAACAGATCAGCAACAAAAAAAAGTAAATAGTAGACAGTTGGGTTCGACATCCTTATTAGACCAGACTTACCTGCCTGGCATCAGCCTGTTATTGTTAGGCAGTCCTCACAAGGCAGTTAAATCTTTCAGTATTCACATTTTAACCTAAGGGACATTGTACAGGAGACAGGGATCAAGACCATCCCCAAGAAAAAGAAATACAAAACAGCAAAATGGGTGTCTGAGGAGGCCTTACAAATAGCTGTGGAAAGAAGAGAAGCCAAAAGCAAAGGAGAAAAGGAAAGATATAGCCATTTGAATGCAGAGTTCCAAAGAATAGCAAGGAGAGATAAGAAAGCCTTCCTCAGCGATCAGTGCAAAGAAACAGAGGAAAATGATAGAATGGGAAAGACTAGAGATCTCTTCAAGAAAATTAGAGATACCAAGGGAACATTTCATGCAAAGATGGGCTCAATAAAGGACAGAAATGGTATGAACCCAACAGAAGCAGAAGATATTAAGAAAAGGTTGCAAGAATATACAGAAGAACTATACAAAAAAGATCTTCATGACCCAGATAATCACGATGGTGTGATCACTCACCTAGAGCCAGACAGCCTGGAATGTGAAGTGAAGTAGGCCTTAGAAAGCATCACTACGAACAAAGCTTGTGGAGGTGATGGAATTCCAGTTGAGCTATTTCAAATCCTTAAAGATGATGCTCTGAAAGTGCTGCACTCAATATGCCAGCAAATTTGGAAAACTCAGCAGTGGCCACAGGACTGGAAAAGGTCAGTTTTCATTCCAATCACAATGAAAGGCAATGCCAAAGAATGCTCAAACTACCACACAATTGCACTCATATCACACGCTAGTAAAGTAATGCTCAAAATTCTCCAAGCCAGGCTTCAGCAATACATGAACCGTGAACTTCCAGATGTTCAAGATGGTTTTAGAAAGGCAGAGGAACCAGAGATCAAATTGCCAACATCCGCTGGATCATTGAAAAAGCAAGAGAGTTCCAGAAAAACATCTATTTCTGTATATTGACTATGCCAAAGCCTTTGACTGTGTGGATCACAATAAACTGTGGAAAATTCTGAAAGAGATGGGCATACCAGACCATCTGACCTGTCTCTTGAGAAACCTGTATGCAGGTCAGGAAGCAATAGTTAGAACTGGACATGGAACAACAGACTGGTTCCAAATAGGAAAAGGAGTACGTCAAGGCTGTATATTGTCACCTTGCTTATTTCATTTATATTCAGAGTACATCGTGAGAAACACTGGGCTGGATGAAACACAAGCTGAAATCAAGATTGCCGGGAGAAATATCAGTAACCTCAGATGTGCAGATGACACCATCCTTATGGCAGAAAGTGAAGAAGAACTAAAGAGCCTCTTGATGAAAGTGAAAGAGGAGAGTTAAAAAGTTGGCTTAAAGCTCAACATTCAGAAAACTAAGATCATGGCATCTGGTCCCATCACTTCATGGCAGATAGATGGGGAAACAGTGGAAACAGTGGCTGACTTTATTTTTCTGGGCTCCAAAATCACTGCAGATGGTTGATTGCAGCCATGAAATTAAAAGATGCTTGCTCCTTGGAGGGAAAGTTATGACCAACCTAGATACCATATTAAAAAACAGACATTACTTTGCCAACAAAAGTCCATCTAGTCAAGGCTATTGTTTTTCCAGTGGTCAGGTATGGATGTGAGAGTTGGACTATAAAGAAAGCTGAGTGCTGAGGAATTGATGCTTTTGAACTGTGGTGTTGGAGAAGACTCTTGAGAGTCCCTTGGACTGCAAGGAGATCCAACCAGTCCATCCTAAAGGAGATCAATCCTGGGTGTTCACTGGAAGGACTGGTGTTGAAGCTGAAGCTCCAATACTTTGGTCACCTGATGTGAAGAGCTGACTCATTTGAAAAGACCCTGATGCTGGGAAAGATTGAAGGCAGGAGGAGAAGGGGACGACAGAGGATGAGATGGCTGGATGGCATCACCGACTCGATGGACATGAGTTTGAGTAAACTCTGGGAGTTGGTGACGGACAGGGAGGCCTGGCGTGCTGCGATTCATGGGGTCGCAAGAGTCGGACATGACTGAGCGACTGAACTTGACTGAAGTTTATGGTGTACAATAGGTTGATTTGATACTTTATATATTGCGACATCATTCAGATAATAATTATTTTTTGGTGAGAACATTTAGGATCTAGTCTTTTAGTAACTTTAAAATATATAATAAAGTATTGACTATAATGACTAGGCTGTATATTGAATATGCAGAATTTATCTACCCGTTGAATCAGTAGCAAAGACAAAAGCTCCTGAAGTAAGTGAATGAATGCATATTCCAAGAGTGTCCTTACTCTCTGGCTTTTGCCAGCCTTCTCCCTCTCTGCCAGTGTTAACAGAACATGTCAGAATGACTATTATAAAAAAGACAAGATGTGTTATTAGGTTGAATAGATCCAGGATACATGGAGATGACAGTTCCTTGTTACTCAATCTCATGAGGGCTACACAAGAAACTGTTCATTTTGTTAAGAGTGCCTCTTCAGTACTTTAACTAGGAAACAAGTACAGAGAACATAATAGAATGCAAATAAATCTGTGAGGAAATTTTATATATTTTTATTTATTTATTTTACTCCACCTCCCCAGTGGCTCAATGGCAAAGAATCTGCTTGCAATATGGGAAAGGCAGGAGATGTGGGTTTGATACCTGGGTCAGGAAGATATCCTGGAGGAGGGCTTGACAACGCTCTCCAGTATTCCTGCCTGGAGAATCCCATGGACAGAGGAGCCTGGGGCCACAGTCCATAGGGTTGAAAAGAGTTGGACATGACTGAAGTGACTGAGCACGAGCATTCTACCAGAAATTTGAAGAAGCAAGAAAATCAAATCATAAATTAAAAAACAGAAGCCTGCTAATTAAGTTACAGCACTTAAGCTAGACATAGTTGCTGCAATTGAAATTTCACTCTAAAACTGTAGATAGCTAAGTTCTAAAGGAAAATATTAAGTTAGGTAGCCATTACTAGGAGGTATCATCTATTTTCCTGGCTTGATGTTTCCACGCAGAATTTCAGAATAACACTCCTGGCTTTCTCTTCACCCCTCACTTACCCATGAGAAGAGTGCCTGAATTTAAAACATTTGGGAAATGGGACATGCATGGCTCAGCATCTCCTGGGCTCTACAGAGAAGGTTAACACCACTTTGTCCTATACCATATGGTTAGAAGCTTATGTCTTCCAGAGAGGCCTGAAGTTGCCCAGCTTTGCAGGTAATAAGAAAAGGAAGTTTAATTATCAGGTGAAGTATTTAGGAAGTCCAGTTTAGACATACATCAAAATCATGTCCTCCAATACAGCTTTAATTTGCTAACATTTTAATTTCCAGTGATTCTGTGTCTATTTCTCAATTGATTCTGCCAGATTTTTATGTGCCAGTCTTCCAGAAAACAAATAAATTGACTCTATTTCAAGAGCTCAGAGTTTGGTGAGAAAGACAAACAAGTTAACTAGTAATTACAAAACAGTTGTGATAAGTGTTGCAATAGAAGTGAATACAGGGTGTTGTGGAAATATATGAGAGAAGCAGTTTCTTAGTTTCAGGTAGGGAGCTGTCAGAAAAGGAGACCCAGAAGGGACATGATTTGAGTCTTTAAAGAAAAGTAGGAATTTCCTGGATGTAGAAGAAAATGTTCTAGGCAGAGATGACTGAGCAAAGTAGGAAATTTGGGGAGTTGGAAATGCATTAATATATTTAAAGATATACTTATTTATCTATAATTCATAAATGACTCATGTGTTAATGCACTTTGCATTAAGACATGTCTCAAAAGGTAACATAAGATTTAAATGAAAATGTAGCAAAGGGTTTAACATAGGGATTGAATCACTGTAGGTATTTTATAAATGGAGTTTTTTATCCTTTATTTACTTACCATTTATTCTATTGTTAACTACAGATTGTCATTCCTTGAATAAAATCTGTTTGGTCATGGTACATTCAACTTTTAAAATGCTGTTATATTAAGTTTGCTGAAAAGTGAAAGTTAATTTCCTCAGTCATGTCCGACTCTTTGTGACCCCATGGACTTTATCCTACCAGGCTCCTCTGTCCATGGGATTTACCAGGCAAGAGTACTGGAGTGGGTTGCCATTTCCTTCTCTAGGGGATCTTCCCAACGCAGGGATTGAACCCAGGTCTCCTGCATTGCAGGCAGACGCTTTACCGTCTGAGCCACCAGGGAAGCCCAAATTAAGTGTGCTAGCATTTTATTTAGGATTTTTACATTTATTTCATTAGTAAGATTGGACTGTAGTTTTTTTCTTTTCTTCTTCTGTTCCTCACTAATTTGGTTTCATAGTTACATTAGCTTCACAGAACGAGCTATCAAGTTTTCCACCTTTTTCAATTTTCTGTAAATAACACTGTCTTAAACGTTCTCATAGAGCCCATGTTTAGCAGGACTGTGACCTCACGCCTTTTCAGAGGCAGAGCTTCGGCAGTGTTTCTCATTTCCTCAGTTACCAGCGAGTTCAAGTTCTGCCTCTTCATGCATTTTCATGATATACTTTTCTCAGATAATACCTTATTTTGTCAAAAACTTCTCTTTATACAGCCTTCAGAATGGGAGAAAATAATAGCAAACGAAGCAACAAACAATTAATCTCAAAAATATACAAGCAACTCCTGCAGCTGAACTCCAGAAAAATAAACGACCCAATCAAAAAATGGGCCAAAGAACTAAACAGACACTTCTCCAAAGAAGACATACAGATGGCTAACAAACACATGAAAAGACGCTCAACATCACTCATTATTAGAGAAATGCAAATCAAAACCACAATGAGGTACCATTACACACCAGTCAGAATGGCTGCTATCCAAAAGTCTACAAGCAATAAATGCTGGAGAGGGTGTGGAGAAAAGGGAACCCTCTTACACTGTTGGTGGGAATGCAAACTAGTACAGCCACTATGGAGAACGGTGTGGAGATTCCTTAAAAAACTGGGAATAGAACTGCCATATGACCCAGCAATCCCACTGCTGGGCATACACACCGAGAAAACCAGAATTGAAAGAGACGCGTGTACCCCAATGTTCATCACAGCACTGTTTACAATAGCCAGGACATGGAAGCAACCTAGATGTCCATCAGCAGACGAATGGATAAGGAAGCAGTGGTACATATACACAATGGAATATTACTCAGCCATTAAAAAAAATACATTTGAATCGGTTCTATTGAGATGGATGAAACTGGAGCCCATTATACAGAGTGAAGTAAGCCAGAGAGAAAAACACCAATACAGTTATACTAATGCATATATATGGAATTTGAAAGATGGTAACGATAACCCTATATGCGAGACAGAATAAGAGACACAGATGCATAGAACAGTCTTACGGACTCTGAGGAAGAAGGTGAGGGTGGGATGTTCTGGGACAATAGCATTGAAACATGTATATTATCATATGTGAAACAGAACACCATTCCAGGTTCGATGCATGAGACAAATGCTCAGGGCTGGGGCAATGGGATGACCCAGAGGGATGGGATGGGGAGGGAATTGGGAGGGGGGTTCAGGATGGGGAACACATGTGAACCCATGGCTGATTCATGTCAATGTATGGCAAAAACTACTACAATATTGTAAAGTAATTAGCCCCCAACTAAAATAAATAAATTTATTAAAAAAAATTTCTCTTTATGAACAGAGTAAACCTTGAGTAGCCTCACAATTTTAAAGTTTTTGGATATTCACACTTTTCTGTTAGTTCCAGGATTTTTTTTTTGTTTGTTTATCTTTGCATTTTCTGCTATTTTCTCTTTCATCAGTTTTGCAAGATGACTGTTTGATTTGTTAGTTTTCAATGGACCATATGAGACTTCCCTGATGGCTCAGTGGTAAAGAATCTGCCTGCAATGCAGGAGATGCACGAGATGCAAGTTCGATCCCTGAGTGGGGAAGATCCCCTGGAGGAGGAAATGGCAACTCACTCCAGTATTCTTGCCTGGAGAATCCCATGGACAGAGGACTAGTGGGCTACAGTCCAAAGGGTCACAAAGAGTTGGACAGGAATGAGCATTAGCATGCATGTAATGGACCAGCTATTGATTTTTAATCTATTTTACTTGATCTTTCAAAAGCATTAGACATATATTTTCTGTTTCATCACTTAGCTCTAAGTGACATTAAAAATTCTTAAAAAAGAAACTTTGGGAGAGATGAGTGGCCAATATGGTGCATCCTGAGCTTACTTCCTCTCACTGGCATGTGAAAGTTACAACTACAGTTTCCCTGGTGGCTCAGTGGTAAAGACTGCCTGCAATCCAGGAGATGCAGGTTCAATCCCTGGGTGAGGAAGATCCCCTGGAGAAGAAAATGGCAACCCACTCCAGTATTCTTGCCTGGAAAATTCCATGGACAGAGAAGCCTGGAGGGCTACAGGGGTCACAAGAGTCAGACATGACTTAGTGAGTAAACCACCACCACAGAGCAATTACTGATGAGAAAGATCAGAAAGCTAGCAGAAAAGATCTACAACTAAAGATATAAAGAAGAAATCATAATGAGATGGGTAGGAGGGGTGGAGACAGAGAGTCAAGATCTATATCCACAAACAGGAAGATAATAACAACCACAGAGGTTCTCCCAAAGGGACAGGGGTCCAAGCCTCACGTTGAACTCCCCAGGCTGCGGGTTCTACATCAAGAAGGCAAGCCCCCAGAACATCTGGTTTTGCAGGCCAGTGGGGCTTTCTTTGGGGAGAGCCAGAGGGCTGTGGAAAACAGACTTAAAGGACACATGCAAAATCTCATAAGCTCTGGGATCCAGGGCAGAGGAGTAATCTGAAAGAAGCCTGGATTAGACCCATGTGCTGACCTTGGAGAGCTGCCTGAAGAAGCAGGAAGAAACTGGAGCTCCCTCTGGGGATATAGACTCTTGCAATAGCCATTTTGGGGAGCTTGTTCTACCACAAAGGCACTGGTGCTGGCAAGCACCATTTTAGAATCCTCTCTCTGGATTATTAGGGCTGAGACCTGGCTCAGCCTACCAGCCTGTCAGTATATATGGGACAATTTAGGCCACACAACTAACACAGCCCCACCTACCAGGAGGCTGGCTGGCTTAAGACTTCCTGAACTCACAGTCTCCCCAGTACCTAGTCCCATCCACCAAAGGACCCAGGACATAGCCCCATATACCAGCGCACAGGAACTAGCCCTGGTGCCATAGGGCCCTGCAGCCAGAGATCCTTAACCTAGCATCACCCAAGAGAGTGACAGCACCAGCCCCAGAACCTGGCCTCATGCACGCCACAACAAATGGATAAACTCCTTGATATGTACAATCTCCCAGGACTAAGCCAGGAAAAAACAGAACTATGAACTGACCAATTACCAGTAATGAAACTGAATCAGTAATCAAAAACTCCCCAAAAACAAACATCTAGGACCAGACAGATTAAGAGGAACTAACATAGTGTTGTAGGTCAGTTATACTTCAAAAATGAACAAACAAACAATCACATAGAAAAAGAGAACAAATTTGTGTTTACCAGTGAGCAGCAGTGGGTAGGTGGAAAGAGAAATGGGTGAAGGCGGTCAAAAGACACAATCTTTTGTATATAAGATGAGTAAGTTCTAGGGATATAACATACAACATGATAAATATATTGACACTGTTGTGTGTTATATACGAACATTGTTAAGGAGTAAATCCTAAGAGTGCCATCATAAGGAAAAATATCTTTTTTCTATTCCTTTAATTTTATGTTTATATGAGATGATGGATGTTCACTAAAGTTACTGCAATAATAATTTCTTGATGCATGTAAGTCAAATCACGATAGACAATTTAAACTTTAAAAAGAGAGAGAGAAAGAAAATGGGAGGAAGAGGAAGGAAAGAAAATGACAGTAATTTACAAGAAAGCAGGGCCCTCTGGAGGCTAAAATTTCAGTTTAGTGTTTTATTGAGATTGTACTCTATAATCAAAACTAATAAAGTAGAAACCAAAGGAAGATATTAGGGAAAAAAGATCTCATTTGTAATAACAATGTATAAAGCACTAATTTAGTACGTAACATGAAATGCATACAGTATATAAACACATAAAATATTAGGCAGTACTTATATGGTACTTACTGTGTACTATATACTGTTTAAGCACTTTTAATATATTAACCCATTTCATCTTCATAATAACTCTAGGAGGCACTATTATTATTGTCCCCATATTACAGGAGGGAAAAATGAGGGACACAAAGGTGAATGAATAGGTTACGTGATTAGTTACCAGGATAGCTGAGTTTGGTACCTAGGCCATCTGATTCCTGCATACGTACTCCAGAGCACTATGCTTTACTAAAGGGTGTGTGCATACAAATACACAGAAATTGTAGAGTTGTAAAACTACTGGGAGAAATAAGAGAAAACTTGAGTAAATGGGAAACCATATCAGGGGCTCTGATTTTAAAGATTCTGTTTTAAAATATGTGAATTCCCCAAACTAATCTGTAACTTTTTATTCTATGTCAATCATAATCCCAGTTTTTTTAAAAATATGGGATCTTGACAAAATATATCATATGCTCATTTTTAAGAATAAACCTTAGAGTATCCAGGAATATTTCTTTTAAAGAAGAGTACTAAATGAGATTGCCAGCTAGAAATTAAAACTTTAATAATTAAGACAATATAAATAAATAAATAAAAACAGCTCAGGAGTAAACAATCAATAGAACAAATGGCAAATGAAGAAAGTCTATATATTTGTATATATATAAGAACTTGGCATATGGGAGTATATAATTTAAAATCAGAAAGGAAGATGAATAAATAACTCACTAAATTATATAAGAAAAGCATTAAATTAGTGCTTAATTGCTCAGTCCTGTGTGACTCTTTGCAACCCCATGGACTGTAGCCCACCAGGCTCCTCTGTCCATGGGATTTCCCAGGCAAGAATACTGTAGTGGGTTGCCATTTTCTTCTCCAGGGGAACTTAGCAGAGATTCTAAATGTAAAGGATGACATGATTAAAACAGTAGAAGAAACCACACTTGAATCTTTGGAATGGAGTTCACCTTTCTAACCATGACCCTAAAATCAGAAACAGTAAGAAAGAAAATGATAAAGTTGGCTACATAAAAATGAAAAGCAAAAACTGAAAATTTATTCTCCCAGTTTCTTCCTACCTGCTGATTTTAAATAACATTTCAAAACTTGTTTGCTAAAGGTGTGTGGCACTTGTGTTTCTAAGAGGATGACACAGACTTCAACATAATGTTGCCTAAGATATTTTATCAGAATGGGAGGGTTTGTTTTCCTTCTGCCTAAATGAACAATAAATACCATGTATGGGGATGACTGACATCCTAAAGTGCTCCTATTCCTGGTGGCCAATAAATCTTTCATGATTCTCAAACTGAAAGAATATGTTCTTAATAGACACTTATTCATTCAGCACATATTTAATAACTACTCAGACCAACATACAGTGCTAGACTATATGGGGGGAACTAGACTCAGAAGTCATTGGTAGTGTAGTAAAAAGAACACTTACTGGAGACATAACTCTTGGGCAATATATTGCTTAGGACAGTTTTGTCCTTCAACAGGTCTCTTGATCTCTCCGATCCTCTGTTCCCTTATCTTTTGTAAAGTAAAATCAAAACTTGGAGAACTGCTATGTAGATTAGAGTCAAACAAATATTTATTGAGCTCCTACTCTTTGCCAGGTTCTTAGCATATATAATAGAGTTTCTGTAAAATTCTACTCAAAACTATATCGCTATCATAACAAGTTCCCTGCTCTAGTGGATGTAAGAGTAAAAGGGGGGGGGGCAAAATAGCATATATATAATTAGTAATAGCAAAATTTGAAAGTGAGGAAAGCTCTACCAGGGAGAAAAAAGAAAGGATCAGAGAAGATTAGGGAATTCATCCGGGAAGCTTGAGCTGGACTTGAAAGGTGGGTGGGTATTTGGGCCTTTATAGTTGTATGAGAAGGATTACATAGACAGAGGATAGGATATGAGTAAGAGCAAACAGAGGGAAAGAAAGCAATGAGAATATGAAGAAAACAACAGTACTTTAACAAGAGTATGGGACAGATGAAGGTCAGCAGTGACTGGAAAAAAGTTTGGAGCCAGATCACACAGAATCCTGAAGGCTGAACTAAGGAGTTTGGACTTGTTTCCTTAGGGAAGGAAAAGTTCAGTAAAATGTATAACTTTGACATAATATGCCATGGATTTGAATCCTGGCCCTGTGCTATATAATTCTGACATCACCTAACTTGTCTAAGAGGCTTCCTGGGTGCCTCAGCAGTAAAGAATCTGCCTGCCGATGCAGAAGATGCGGGTTTGATCCCTGGGTCAGAAATATCCCCTGGAGAAGGATATGGCAATCCACTCCAGTATTCTTGCCTGAAAAATCCTATGGACAGAGGAGCCTGATGGGGTACAATCCAAAGGGTCACAAAGAGTTGGACATGACTTTGTGCCTAAACATCAAACAAATCTTTCTAAGCCTCAGTTCCTCATCTATCGGATGGAGATACTACTAACTTAAGTCAAGTTCCAAGCACAGCAACCTGTAAATAAAACATGCTTGATATGGCATCAGTTCAGTTCAGTTCAGTTCAGTCACTCAGTCGTGTCCGACTCTTTGCAACCCCATGAATCGCAGCACGCCAGGCCTCCCTGTCCATCACCAACTCCCAGAGTTTACCCAAACCCATGTCCATCGAGTCGGTGATGCCATCCAACCATCTCATTCTCTGTTGTCCCCTTCTCCTCCTGCCCCCAATCCTTCCCAGCATTAGGGTCTTTTCCAATGAGTCAACTCTTCACATGAGGTGGCCAAACTATTGGAGTTTCAGCCTCAACATCAGTCCTTCCAATGAACACCCAGGACTGATCTCCTTTAGGATGGACTGGCTGGATCTTCTTGCAGTCCAAGGGACACCACAGTTCAAAAGCATCAATTCTTCGGCGCTCAGCTTTCTTCACTATCCAACTCTCACATCCATACACGACCACTGGAAAAACCATAGCCTTGACTAGACGGACCTTTGTTGGCAAAGTAATGTCTCAGCTTTTAAATATGCTATCTAGGTTGGTCATAACTTTCCTTCCAAGGAGTAAGCGTCTTTTAATTTCAGGGCTGCAGTCACCATCAGCAGTGACTTTGGAGCCCCCCAAAATAAAGTATGACACTGTTTCCACTGTTTCCCTATCTATTTCCCATGAAGTGATGGGACCAGATGCCATGATCTTAGTTTTCTGAACGTTGAGCTTTAAGCCAACTTTTTCACTCTCTTCTTTCACTTTCATCAAGAGGCTCTTTAGTTCTTCTTCGCTTTCTGCCATAAAGCAGAAAGGTGGTGTCATCTGCATATTGGAGGTTATTGATATTTCTCCCAGCAATCTTGATTCCAGCTTGTGTTTCTTCCAGCCCAGTGTTTCTCATGATGTACTCTGCATATAAGTTAAATAAGCAGGGTGACAATATACAGCCTTGACATACTCCTTTTCCTATTTGGAACCAGTCTGTTGTTCCATGTCCAGTTCTAACTGTTGCTTCCTGACCTGCATACAGGTTTCTCAAGAGACAGGTCAAATGATCTGGTATGCCCATCTCTTTCAGAATTTTCCACAGTTTATTGTGATCCACACAGTCAAAGGCTTTGGCATAGTCAATATACAGAAATAGAGGCTTTTCTGGAACTCTCTTGATTTTTCAGTGATCCAGCGGATATTGGCAATTTGATCTCTGGTTCCTCTGCCTTTTCTAAAACCATCTTGAACATCTAGAAGTTCACGGTTCACGTATTGCTGAAGCCTGGCTTGGAGAATTTTGAGCATTGCTTTACTAGCGTGTGAGATGAGTGCATAGTCATAATATATAAGCACTGGTTGACTACTGAAGGGCTCTGATGGAAATAGTAAACATAATCTAAATTCTAAAGCACTGTTCAGCCTAGATCAGAGGCTAGGAGAACAGTTAGGAGAAAACTACTGCAGTCTAGGAGTCCTAGGGGATACAGAAAAGTTAAAAAGAAGAAGGATCAAAATCAGTTTCAAAGAGTATCTTAGGATAGAATATAATTAGGCAGATTTTGGACACAGAATGAAAATACAGTATAGCTGAGAGAATGAAAATGTACATGATAGGAAATAAGCTACAAACTAAATTCTGGAGGATGTGAGTGGGGATGAGAAAAAGAATCCAATGAGAAGAGTATTCTTTGCCTGATTTCTTACCTGTTTTTATTCTGTGATACAGAATGCATTTTTGTACTTAGCATAATTTGGGGAATAAGGTAAGACATAAATATCGAATGAAAATAGTCTTAAAAGAGAAATATTTATCCATAGAAAGAAGAGAGTAAGAAAATGCCAAATGAGGCTACAAAGACATTTTGAGACAAAAAGACCGAAGTGAAGGAACACAGCTTCTCATTCAAGAAGAATGTGACATCATCTGCAAGGAACGTAGTAGGTTTTATGTATATGACTATAAAAGTGTAGAAATAGTTTAGTTAGTTTAGATCAAGATTTCTCAATCTGGGCACTATTGATATTTTGGACTGGATAATTTATTCTCTTTTAGGGAAGTGTGGGACTTACCTTTCCTTTTTAGAATATTTAGCAGCATCTTGGCCTCTACCTATTAGATGGCTGTGGCACACTTTCTCCACATTGGGACGACCAAAAATGTCTTCAGACATGCTTAAATGCCCCCTGAGAGACAAAAATACCTCTGGTCTAGGTGTTGTTGGAATATGATTAGGGCCCTAAAGATATGGACACTGTCTTGTTTGAGGCTATTTCTCACATCTAGAACATTGCTGGCACATACTGACTCTCTAGATAGGTAGGTAGGTAGATAGACAGATAGAAAGAAAATGATGGGAAATAATAACTGATAATTGGCATTGAAAGACTAGGTGAAATTGCGTAGCATATATTTATATTGGAACCAATGAGATTGTTTTATAATTTTATTATTTTTTCCTCAAATTATGGAGAGACCAAATACAGAACAGGTGAGACAGAAGCCAAAAGAGGAAATTGTTTAAAGGAGAAGCTGGTCAAATAGTGTTAGTTGTTTTTGCCTCCAGCTATTTTTCTTTTTGTTTTTGTTATTCCTGTAAAAGGTAATACAAGTTTATTAAATGCCCATTAACTTTGTACATACTGAGCACAAAGTAGGTGTTAAAAAATTTGTTAATTTATATCCTAAAGTACAAGATTGGGTCTAAAGTTAAAATAAGAAGTGGTGTGAAAGTGAAGTTGAGGAATAGGATAGATAGAGATAGGTTAAAAAAGTAGATCTTACCTACATCTTTTGTTACTAAAGAACAAAAGAAAACCTCATTGAAATAAATGATACAAAAATTGATTATTTGTTAGTTCTGGATGATGGGAATATCTATGAATATTAGATATTCAAATAAATAGAAAAATAAGGAAAATAAAATATGAAATGGTGAGAATTGCCGTTTATAAAATCTTTTGACTTATGGGAAAAGCTTACCCTCAGTTTTGCATAAAATTATTTTTCCTGCATATGGAAATGTAACTTTTAATGTAATATCCTTTTTATCAAATTTAGTCAAATGCCCTATCTCCTCAATTTTTAAAATATACAGTATAAACACAATCAAGGATACCCCAAACAACATTCAGTTCAGTTCAGTTCACTCAGTCACGTCCGACTCTTTGCGACCTCATGGGCTGCAGCACGCCAGGCTTCCCTGACCATCACCAACTCCCAGAGCTTACTCAAACTCATGTCCATCGAGTTGGTGATGCCATCCAATCATTTCATCCTCTGTCGTCCCCTTCTTATCCCGCCTTCAATCTTTCCCAGTATCAGGGTCTTTTCCAATGAGTCAGTTCTTTGCATTAGGTGGCCAAAGTATTGGAGTTTCAGCTTCAGCATCAGTCCTTCCAATGAATATTCAGGACTGATTTCCTTTAGGATAGACTGCTTGGATCTCCTCGCAGTCCAAGGAATTCTCAAGAGTCTTCTCCAAGGGTGTGGAGAAAAGGGAACCTTCTTACACTGTTGGTGGGAATGCAAACTAGTACAGCCACTATGGAGAACAGTGTGGAGATTCCTCAAAAAACTGGGAATAGAACTGCCATATGACCCAGCAATCCCACTGCTGGGCATACACACCGAGGAAACCAGAATTGAAAGAGACATGTGTACCCCAATGTTCATCTCAGCACTGTTTATAATAGCCAGGACATGGAAGCAACCTAGATGTCCATCAGCAGACGAATGGATAAGGAAGCTGTGGTACATATACACAATGGAATATTACTCAGCCATTAAAAAGAATACATTTGAATCGGTTCTATTGAGATGGATGAAACTGGAGCCCATTATACAGAGTGAAGCAAGCCAGAAAGAAAAACACCAATACAGTATACTAATGCATGTATATGGAATTTGAAAGATGGTAATGATAACCCTATATGCGAGACAGAATAAGAGACACAGATGCATAGAACAGTCTTATGGACTCTGAGGGAGAAGGTGAGGGTGGGACATTCTGAGAGAATAGCATTGAAACATGTATATTATCATATGTGAAACAGAACACCATTCCATGTTTGATGCATGAGACAAATGCTCAGGGCTGGGGCAATGGGATGACCCAGAGGGATGGGATGGGAAGGGAGGTGGGAGGGTGGTTCAGGATGGGGAACACATGTGAACCCATGGCTGATTCATGTCAATGTACGGCAAAAATCACTACAATATTATAAAGTAATTAGCCCCCAGCTAAAATAAATAAATTAAATTAAAAAAAAGAAAAAAAAAAAGAAAGAGTCTTCTCCAACACCACAGTTCAAAACCATCAATTCTTTGGCACTCAGCTTTCTTTATGGTCCAACTCTCACACCCATACATGACTACTTTAAGACTTCTTTCGGAGAGAATAAGAGAAGCAATGGATTTCCCACCTTTTATAAGGATGACACTGACTATCATAGATATCTGTGACATTTGTTGTAACTAATTATAGCTTGAATTGGCAAATTTAGACCTTAGGAAGTTATTTATTTTATAAGTTGGTTCATTTTTCATTAGGTACATAGTAATACTGTGATGGCTTTTGTGCTTTAAACAGCTAGATTTCCATAGTTGTGGTTAATCTGGTGAAATATCTAAATGAGTTATATAATCAATTCTTCTTTGTTAAACTAATATAGCATTATCTCATTTTTATATTCCTATACCTCTCAGGACATTAATTTTCTCAGGGAATAACTAGTTATCGATGTGAATGTCTTGTTTTCCCTGCCACGTTGATAGAGTAGCATCATTTGCTCTCTCCAACTAGCATGGTTCCTCCACATAATGTGTGCTTCAAAATAGTTGATGGGCAAATCAGTGACTGAACAATTACACCTCACTGGGTGGAAGTCAGAAGACTTGTGTTCTGGACCTACCTGTGTAATTTTGGGCAAATTTTAAACTTACTGGACCATAGATACTGTAACTAAGTAGAATCTTATGAGGCTTTCCCAGGCAGATTTCTCCCCCATATCCTCTCTGAAGTACTTAGATAACAGTAGCTGATGCACATTTCCTGAGTTGTTTTATAGAAGCTAAAACCACCCCCAAATGGAAGAAATTAATTACTTGATGATCATAAGCATGTAACCCCCAACCTGCTGGTGCCTAAGGATCGATAATGTTAACCCACGTGACATCGCCCTGTTATCATCAACCAATCAGAGAACTGTGCACAAGCTGATCACATACCTTGGGATGTCCCTCCCTTACCTTGCCTTTTTAAATGCCTTGCTGAAACCCATGGGGGCAGGGGGCGGCAGGAGGAGTTCTGGCTTTTTTGAGCACTAGCTGTCCTAACAACTTGCTTGGCCAGCCTGCAATAAATGCTGCACTTTTCTTCACCACAACCTGGTGTCAGTAGACAGGCTTTACTGCACTAAGGCAAGTAAGGATCCAAGTTTGGTTCGGTAACAATATGAAAGCTGTTAGGGTAAATGTTACCCAGTGAAATGTTAAAGTATAGAGTTAGCTTTTTCATTTTCCTCAAGGAAATGGACACTAGCATAACTGTTTACACCCGCCTGTGTCTCCTTTGGAGGGTATGGAGTCAAGTACAAGCATGGATAAAGTTTTCATCTTGTCCTGAAACATAGCTTATGTGAATTTTCAGTGTGTGAAAGAGCCAGGGAGCATGTGTGGTATGAGACGGCTCATACTTAGAAAAATGTTCAGGGGTTGGATATGTGGAACAGAAAAATACTGAGAGTGTCTCCAGAGACAAATGTTGCAAACATAAGCTACAATAACATTTGGCTTCTCTATGTGAAAACAAAGTAAACTACATAAATATGAAAGGTTAGATTTCTCTTCTATACTTGTGAAAATTTCTTTACATGCTGATACTACCACAGCTCTCTTCTAGCACTATTATTAGTTTAATTAGATGACATATTTTGTGCTAAAATGTTTGGTCTCAATCTATTTATGTGAAGTAGTTCCTTACTGATCAAAAGATAGTATGTGAGGCTACACCCATAAATTTGCAAATGTGAGACAATAAGCTACTTATGCAACACATTTGTGCAATATTATTTCATTCCATATATGCAGATTTTCTCCATGATCAGTTTCAGACTAATCTGCAATTCTGTTTCAAGATGATTATCTGCCATATTCATACCATGCTCACTTTGGCTGGTGTGTGTGTAGCTGTAATATTTCATACACATTAGCGCTCTTGTAAAAACATAGAAAACCTAAAAATGAATCACAAACAAAATCTTGATAGCTATTATTTCAAAATAATCTAGTGTCAGATTTTTAAATGAATTAAATATTCATTTCAGACCTTACTCCAGATGGAGCACTGTACTAGTTACAAAGTATATAGTTAAGACAAGGTCCATAGTGTACCATCTCAAGAAGCCTGTGGACTGTTGGGGAAGCAGACACAAAATAAATTTAATGCAAAGCATGAAAATTTCCTAAAGTAGGATGTTGACGACAACTCTAAGTGCAGAAAAGGTAACAACCAGTTCCAAGATTGTGCTTCCCTGTTGGCTCAGTGGTAAAGAATCCTCCTGCTAGTTCAGGAGATGCAGGTTCGATCCCTGGGTTGGGAAGATACACTGAAGAAGAAAATGGCAACCCACTCTAGTATTCTTGCCTGGGAGATTCCATGGACAGAGGAACCTGGCAGGCTACAGGTCATGGGGTCACAAAACAGTCAGGCATGACTCAGTGACTAAACAACAACAATTCCAATATTATCAATGGGAGGTGGAAACATCTGAACTGAACCTTACAGAATAAACAGGGTTTCAACGTGTGATTAGAAAACAAAATAAAACAGCAGACTTCCCTGGTGGCTCAGAAGGTAAAGCATCTGCCTACAATGTGGAAGACCCAGGTTCGATCCCTGGGTAGGGAAGATCCTCTGGAGAAGGAAATGGCAACCCACTCCAGTACTCTTGCCTGGAAAATCCCATGGATGGAGGAGCGTGGTAGCTACAGTCCATGGGGTCACAAAGAGTCGGACATAACTGAGCAACTTCACTTTGCTTTGCTTTGCTTCAATGTGTGATTAGAAAACAAAATAAAACAGCAGGAACAAAGACTTGGAAGTGGGAGGGTGTGGGGGATGTTCAGAGAACGGCCAGTGGTTCAAGGTTCCAATGTAATGGGGTTGAGTGAATAGTTGTTCCATGCCAAGGATTTCAGATTTTATCCTGTATGTAAAAGAAAGATGAAAGGGTGTACAGCAGAATGATATTCTCAGTAAGTTGTTTTAGAAATATCATCCTGGCAACAGTGTACAGAATTATCTGAAGAGATGAAAAATAACTTCAGACAAGGATTTGTGAGCTTATTAAACATTTTTTTCCTAATTTTTTGCCTTTTCAGTGCTTCCATACTGGGCCTGGCATATAAAGTATGTTCTCAGAAACATTAAACATTATTGCTATGGCCTCAACAGCACAGCATGTGAATCCAACAATGAAGTTTAACATCATCACAGGAGATTTCCACAAAAGTGTGGAATTAATCTAGATAGAAGGGGAGTTCCCCCCCTTCCTTTATGGCTTATCAACTTAGTTTATATTCCAGTGTGTCTAAGCATTTATTTCCATCTAGACTCAAAATAGTAATGGTGCAAATAATGGTTAATTAAAACTTACAGGGAAAACTAATTGTCCTAAGATTCTCTTATATGCATAATTTTAGAAATGATGCAGAAACATTAACAACTGAGATAAAATATAGATGATTCAGATGTGGTAAAATCCAATGTAAATATAAAAGAAAACTTATAGAAATTTCCAAAGAGAAGCATGGAGAAAATCTTTGCAAAACATATAGCAGACCAAAAACAAATATTCCTTCTAAAGAGTGTGTGGCCTAGCTAAAAGCCTGGATTCTGAACCAGACTACCTGGGTTTGCACTTCTGTCTCATACTTTTTAGCTTAACACTACTCATTAATAAATTAATTAGATACTTAAGTTCTCAGTGTCCCAGTTTTCTTACCTGTAAATTGGAGTTTGTAATATGGTATCTAGTTTATAAAGAGTGGCAAAGTGTTTATAATAGTATTTGTCACATAGTGAGTGTTCAATAAAAGTTAGCTATTTTTAAATTATTATTAATGTGGCAGAGATTACTATGTATGTCCCCAAATTTGTTCTCTCCTTCTTATTTTAATAACAGAATCTCCAAGTTGTGACAATGCAGATGACAGTCCAGAATAAAACCTGAATTTTCTAACCATTATTACAGACAGGACTAACCATGTGACTAGGGCATTGTCAATGAGGTGTAAGCAGAGATGTCACATGGCAGCTTATGGGAACCTTCCTGAAGAGACAGCTAGATACATACCAGATTCTCAAACAGAATGAAATTGATAAGGGTCAGTGAGAATATAGGGCAACAGGAACTCTCAAATGTTGCTGGTGGGGACATAAATTGGTACAATCATTTTGAAAAACAGTTTGGCATTATTGAATAAAAATGAAGATATACACATTTCTCAATAATCAAGAAACGCATTCCTAAATTTATATCCTAGAGAAAGGTATATATGTACTAAGATAAATAAATATACAAGGATGTTGATAGCAGCATTACTTGTAATTTCCCAAAACTAACAATCCAAAGGTCCATCAATAGTAGAATGGATAAACAAGTGAGGTATATTTATATGATGGTAGTAATTCAACAATGAAATTGAATTAATATATATACATACAACACCACCCACTGAATAGAAGAAGCAAGAACCAAGCTAACACAAACAGTAAGATTCAAAAAATAGGCAAAACTGTATCATTTAGAAGTATGTACTTGGGTGAAACTCTAAAGAAAAGCAAGGCAATGATTATCATAAAGTCAGGATTATAGTAATCTCTAGATCTAGCAGGAGATTTCCTGTAGGGAGAATTGTGATTAGAAAAGAAAACAGAGAGCTCCTGAAATTCTTGTAATCTCTGTTTCCGAGTGGAGTTTGCATGGATATTTCTTTAAAATAACTTTTAAACTATACATTATCTTATGGACTTTTCTACATGAACATTATATTTCATGATTTGAATTACAGACTATATAAAGAAACATTGTGCCCTTGGTCTCTCCTCTTTTTCATTCCTTCCTCAATCTTGCTGCCTGAAAACACAGATATCGTCACCTGAGACCACGAAAACAAGGGTCACAACCGAGGAAGTTCAGTGTAATGAGCTGGAAGGTAAGCCCCTGAAGACTTTGTGGGAACAGCTGCCATATCAGTTTTGAAACTTTTGCTTCTATATATCATTTAAATGCTGCTAAGTCGCTTCAGTCGTGTCTGACTGTGCGACCCCATAGACAGCAGCCCACCAGGCTCCCCCATCCCTGGGATTCTCTAGGCAAGAATACTGGAGTGGGTTGCCATTTCCTTCTCCAATTTAAATGAAAGAGAAGTAAATTTTATATTATTTTGGAATTTTCTGTTTTTTATATAACTAGATTTGATATCAACTAATATGCCTATATTTTAGATCTTATAAAAGACAACCCACTCAACAGAAAAATGGCCTGAACCTACTGCATGACACAAGGAACTCTACTCAATGTTCTATGATGATCTAAATGGGAAGGAAATCCAAAAACAGGGGGATATATATATGTATATATATATATATATATATATATATACACACACCTATAGTTGATTCACTTTGCTGTACAGCAGAAACTAACACAACACTGTAAAACAATTATATTCCAATGAAAGTGAATTTTTTAAAGTTGCCAGATCACATACACACAACATAATCCTTAGGCAATTAGTTCTTGGAAGAAGAAATCCAAAAGGGCTCATAAACTTCTAAAAAGAACTTAATCTCAGCAGCAGTCAAAAAAATGCAAATTACAACAAGATAGTATTTTTCATGCATCAGATCAGCAAATATATTTGAAAGGAAAAGTCACTCAGTCATGTCCAACTCTTTGCAACCCCATGGAATTCTCCAGGCCAGTCTATGGAGTTCTCCAGGCCAGAATACTGGAGTGGGTAGCCTTTTCCTTCTCCAGGGGATCTTCCCACACCAGGGATCAAACCCAGGTCTCCTGCATGCTGGTGATTCTTTACCAGCTGAGCCACAAGGGAAGCCCAAGAATACTAGAGTGGGTAGCCTATCCCTTCTCCAGTGGATCTTCCCCACCCAGGAATTGAACAGGGGTCTCTCCTGCATTGCAGGTGAATTCTTTACCAACGGAGCTATGAGGGAAGCCCAGCAAATATATTTAAAGAGCAATATATTCATTTCTGTTGCATATTTTGGAAAATGGTTTCTCTCAGGAACTGTTAACATAAAATGCCACAAATTTTTGGAAAGTAAATTGGCAACATCTATTAAGTCTGAAATGCTGTCATTATGTGAGTCAGCAAAACAATACAAATCTATACCATAGAAATAGCAGTAATAATATTCAAGATCATATGTCCAAGAATTCTTACTGCAGCGTTATTTTCAAGGTAAAACACTGGAAACAATCTGTTAAAATCCATTAGTAGTAGAATGTTTGGATAAATTATGGTACAGCCTTCCTATGAAATATGTGATTGTTTAAAAATGAGTTGAATCTGTTTATCTTGATCTGGAAGGTTGTTCAAGATGTATTGTTTAGGAAGGAAAATAAGTTACCCATTTTTATATAATTGGCCAACCTATTTTGTGTATGCATGTCTGTATAAATTGGTATGAAGATGCAGGAAAGTGTGAAAAGATACACCCCAGATGTTAACATCATCTACCTGGGAGTTGGGGCTGGTAATAAAGACTACTTTTTCTGTATCCATCTTTGGATAGTTTTACTGGCTACACTGAGTATAACTATGTGTTACTTTTGTAATTTTTGCAAAATTACTCAAATTAAAATTGGTTCTAATAAAAGGTATATAGCCAAGAATCCAAATAATTATTGTATCTCAATGCTAATGAACATCTTCTCACCTGATTCTTATCAAACATTAAAACATAATGCTGTAGCAAACTGCACTAACCTGTACCAAATAGAATGAAGGCAACTTAAGGTGGCTTAATCACTCACCTTTCATTACTATTTCAAGAACCCATGTGTTAGGAAAATAAATAAATGTAAGTGCTTGCAATCTTCTGGGAAGGAATCTAATGCCAAGCTATGTCACAGGAAAGAACTCAGAAGTTAAGAAACAGAGAGAAAGGGACAAGTCTTCCTTCTTGGGTGGCTCTAGAAACTTCTGAAAGAGTCTGTTGGTGAAAAGGTGGCTGCTAATCAAGGTATAACTATGCATGCTCAGTCGCTTCAGTTGTGTCAGACTCTGTGCGACTGTAGCCTACCAGGCTTCTCTGTCCATGGGGTTCTCCAGGCAAGAATACTGGAGTGGGTTGCCATGCCCTCCTCCAGGGGATCTTGCAGACCCAGGGATTGAATCCGTGGTGTCTCCTGCGTCAGGAGAGGATTCTTTACCGCTGAGCCACCCCGGAATCAAGGCATACACTTTGCATTTCCCAATTATAACTCGTCATCTTCCTGCCCTTCCCCGAATGTTCTTCGTCCATTGAGGCTCGACCAACACCTATTCAGGCATGTTTAGAGTCATGTTTGCCTCCTCCCTTTCGCTTTCCTCTTTCCCTGAATATGGTTGCTAAATCCTCTCAATCTGCCCTCTGGGACGCTTCTGCCCTTGTCCTCATCAGGCCCTGCCACCTCAGGAGCAGCCACACCAAAGAATCCCAGACTCTGATCGGTCGTCGCAACTTTTCACACAGGCTCCATCGGGGTTCCCGCCACCATCTTCACTATCACTGTTCAGCCTGTGGGGCAAAAGTCTGCTCACCCGTGAGGACCTCTGCATTAACCATGTCCCTGCTTCGGCCCTCACCTTCCGAGGCCAGGACAGCAGAACGACTGCTGCCCGAGGGGCAGGGTGACCGGATGAGGTAGGGCGTGGCCTGGCCTGGCTAGCCAATGGAAGCACTGAGTCCAAGGTCAGAGGTCGCGCGTTCAGTGGGCGGGAATTTTCTCCTGCGAAGACCGGTAGTAGGCAATTTCCCGAGAAGCTGGAGAGAGGCGTTAGGCAAGGTATTCTTGAGCTGAGGGGAAAACAAGATCTGGATGGGGCTAGAGTATGGCAGCTGTCTGGAAAACAGATCTGTGAGGCCCAGCTCATGTGGCCCTGTGGGGACAAGACCCCAGAACAAGAGTCCACCGAACCTGACTGGGCGAGAACAGAGGATGTGAAAGGAACAGAAAGGCCGATAGGATTTCTAGCCAGTAATTAGGCTGCGTAAATTAAACAACTTGAGAATATACGTGAATCTTACCTCCTCTGCCATTTGACATGGCGAAAGTGTGGTCTTTATGCAAGGAAGTAAGGGGAGAAGTCTCCCAATGCCTGATGCTGTGGGAGATTACTCACCAGTGTGTAATCTTAAGTAGTCTTGAGAATCATATTCCACTGTATATTTGTACACTATAAATATATACAGTTTTTATTTGTCAATTCTTCTCAGTAAAGCTGGGTAGAAAAAATCTTGAAAAACCTAACTTCTCTAACACTGTGCATAAGACCCTGACCTAATGATTTGCATGCATTTTCATTTTGGCCCAGTGACAGGAGGAAGCATTTTCATTTTGGCCTCCTGACAGGAGGAAGCACAGGAGAGAGAAAATTTTTAGAAACAGGTAAGGAAAACTACTTCAGGAATTACTGCAATTCAAAAGCTGAGTTTTTAAAATACTTTCTCTCTAACCATGATTTGCTTGTTTTCCCCCTTTTCTTGGATTTTAGAAGCCAGTTTCTCTCTCTTCCTATCCACCCACCACTGTGAGATGGATTCAGATATCTGTAATACAGTGAAATACAGTTGATAGATGAAAGAAATTTTATAAATGTAATTGGCATTGGTTTTTTTATTACTATGTGTTTAGCATGGACTTAAATGGTTGACTTCAATACAACAGTAATTATTATTTAAGGTAGTTGATGGGAGTGATGAATCTGAAGCTGAGGGAATATAAGCTTCATAAGAAAGGAACATTTAAGAAAAATGCCGACAATAACCTGAATGGATGAAGTAGGTAGAGTTGTGCTTTTTAACTTTTTCTGATGTCAGGCATAATCAGATAACTTTTTCTGAAAGTGCAGTATCAGGAAGTAGAAATTCTAGAATCAAAATTTGCTTCAGATATCAGTGATACACTGTATGGAAAAGGTACAGAAGTACAATGGTTGGAAATATTTCCAGAGAAGTAATCACCAGTTAGAAGATGCTATGTTGGCACTGTTTAGCTAAGTGCGAAAGAGGGCACTGACACTCTGTGTTCCTCACATTTGTTGATATCAGAATCTAACAATATTTAAAATATTCAGGTAGCTTATGTGGTTTTCATTGGAGCACTTACTGTAATACCCAAAATGTCTTCTGATTCATTAGTGAAATGAAATAATTTTACTCTATATTGAGAAGTCTGCTCTTAGGTTTTTAACCCAGTAATTGACTAGTTAAGGATATTCACTTGATAATAACTGAAAATAGGAATAGTTCATAACCAATTAATATAGATGAGTTCTGGTGAGCACTTTTACCATTTGGAAATAGGTAAACCTCAAACAAATTTAGAATGATAATGAAACAAAGGCAAGACCATTTGAATTAAAATATATGTTTCATTCACTGAAAGCTCATTGACAAACTACTAGTATATGAAAACTAGTTTATATCTGAATTCCCCACAATATTTTAAATGATTGACCAAAATGCTAAGAACTTTCTGATAAACTGGACTATGTCCTAGAGTAAATTTTCTAAGCTGTAATTCCTCTGATTCTTGAAACTATCTTGGACTTATTCAGCTTTCAAAAGTTTACTTATTGAGACTATCTAGGATTAATGGATGTAGTATTACTATTACTATTATGTATCAATTCAGTTCAGTCGCTCGGTTGTGTCCGACTCTTTGTGGCCCCATGGACTGAGGCATGCCAAGCTTCCCTGTCCATCTCCAACTCCCAGAGCTTACTCAAACTCGTGCCCATTGAGTCGGTGATACCATCCAACCATCTCATCCTTTGTTATCCCCTTCTCCTCCTGCCTTCACTCTTTCCCAGCATCAGGGTCTTTTCAAATGAGTCAGTTTTTTGCATCAGGTGGCCAAACTATTGGAGCTTCCAGCTTCAGCATCAGTCCTTCCAATGAATATTCAGGACTGATTTCCTTTAGGATTGACTGGTTTATCCATCCCAAACTATTAAATAGTTTAATAGTTTAACTATTAACTGATTTATCCATCCTAAGCTATTAAATAGTTTATCCATCCTAAACTATTATGTATATGATGGATAAACAACAAGGTCTTACTGTATAGCACAGAGAACTATATTCAATATCCTGGGATAAACCATACTGGTAAAGAAAAGAAAAAAATTTTACTTCATTAGGTGAATTTTTTGATTTACTAATAATGACCCAATGACCTAAAAATAATAAACTATAGTTGCTTTATTCCAAATGAACTAACTAATGGGGAATTTAACTTAAGGCTTTTTATTTTCTTGTGACTTCCTGGTGGCTCAGATGGTAAAGCATCTGCCTACAGTGCTGGAGACCTGGGTTCAATCCCTGGGTCGGGAAGAAGGATCCCCTGGAGAAGGAAATGGCAACCCACTCCAGTACTCTTGCCTGGAAAATCCCATGGATGGAGGAGCCTGGTAGGCTACAGTCCATGGGGTCACAAAGAGTCGGACACGACTGAGCAATTTTACTTTTTATTTTCTTAGAGAGTTGAATTTTCCAAATTCTACTCCATTGCTTCAGCACAGTTTTGCCCTTGGTTCACTTAAGAAATACGGTTATCATGAGAAAACCATGCTATTAGTCTTGTGAACCTCAGCCTCTTTTGCAACAAAATGATGATATTAAATATATTGCAATCCACCAACTAGAACTGTATGGATAAAATAATATGAAAAATATATGAATAATTTTATACCAATGTATATATTATTTTCATATTGTATTTAAATCATAGTAATGTTATTTTCATAGTTAAATTTTTATCATTCAGAGCCTTTTTAAAAAATGAATGAACCAATGTTTTGTGACTAAGAATGATTTTCTGCTCCTAGCTTTGATATTCTACCAAATATTTATTTTTAATTTTTATATTTCCAGATGTGAAATTTGTACTGCTTTCAAAGAAAGAAGATATGTTTCCAGCATTCAAATATTGTGCAATAGATTATTTGAATGAGGTAGAGTGTTATTAGATCATAACCTGATTACTAAGAATTATGATATGACATGCACTATATATTATGATCACTTTTTAGTAGTCCTTAGAGTAATCCTTAGTCCTACTTTGAAATTCACTAAAAACTACTTTCCAGTTTTAATATACCTTAAAAACACTATTTGGGGAGGAAATTGTTGCCAATTTATTGTGAATTTGAAGCTGTCAATGGGAAAAAAGTGGAAACTTAGCAAGTTTGGGCTGCTTTTATGGATGATCTTGAGTGATTTTTCTCAGCAGGAATAGGGAAAAAACAATTCCAGTTATCTCTGTGATAAAATGACTATGACATTGTGTATTAGTATGACAGTATGTATTAGTCCGTTACTATTTTGATTAATTATATCATTTGATCACTTACTCTTTTGATGGATTACGTCATTTTGATGATCATAGTAGTATAGTATATCTTTGAGGAAGATACTATTATTACACAGGTTTTACAGTTTTACAGGTTAGAAAAATAATGTCTAGAGAAGTTAAATACCTTGTACAAAGCTGAAATTCAAACCAGGTACATTGTTAAGAAATTGATTAGAATAATTGTCACACACCAGTTCATAGTTCTTACCATCTTATTATTCCATCATAACAGGGAGGCAAATGTATCATTGCAAGGAGGCACATGTACCACATACGTGGTAGGGAATCAGAGGTCACTGTTACACAGATATATTTATGAGTGTATTATCCACTTGAAAAAGTAGTCTATACACAAACTTCCTCAGACTTTTATCCTTGCCCATGGTATCTTACTTTCCACACCCCCATGATACAGTGCAAATATACTAATCAGTGGCAAATCTTGCAAAAGATACAGGGTTTTGTAAAGTTCATGAAAACAGTGTTGAAGAATCACTCAAATAACAGGTAAAGCTATTAGATGAAAATCTGACACAATTAGATCAGATAACAGGTAAGACAAAGAGAAAGGTTTGAATATCAAAGGAGTCAGAGATGCCTTGGGAAATTTTGATTAAATCCTCAAATATTTTCTAGAAATATCTTGTTTGTGATCTCAGGTGAAGTAATGACTAGTATCACGCATATCATCATATAGTGCAGTTTTGAGGGAAATTATGACAAAGCAGTTATAAGCTAATTACAAACAAAATTTAATTAAAATAAATTTTAATTTTTATAACTTTATTTTGTTTTTTAGGTAATGTTCCATTTGACTATGAACCTTTGACTTTTAACTATGAAACTTTGGTCCTCATTTTTTATGAATTACTTAACTCATCTTTTCTTTATACTATTTATTCTTAGATAATGAGGGCCTCTTACTTAATATGTTATTAAGCCTTCAGCAAACATAAAACTCTTGGGAGATAATGAAAGAAACTATCATTTGTCCAAATACATAGAATAATGAATTCTGTGAGAAGTTGGGAGTCACTGAGGAAATTTGCTTAAGATGAGCCTTGAAAGGTGAATAGAATTTTGACAGCTAGAGAAGAGCAGCAGGGCATTTTTCAAAGGCATCCTGTTGATGAGGAAGTGACCACTAAATGTTAAGAGGGTAGTGATTGCTCTATTTAAAGACCACAGTTAGTATTAAAGAGTAATGGGAAATAAAGCTGGAAAGTAAAGGCAGAACCAAGCATAGAGAATTTTTATTTACATGCTTACTTAACTGATTTAACATCCTTTTAAAATTTAATTATTAGATTTTTTAAAATTTAGTAACATATTTGCTGGATGTCACAAGTGAAACAGTGCAAAGATGTAGAAAACAAAAGTTAAAATAGCCATATTACACTAAAAGTGAAAAACAACACTTTGCTAAATGGTGTATAAATGATATGATCCAATTTTTTTTTATCAAACACACACAGACATTTTAGCCTGATCTAGAAAATAAAGTATGTAGGAAAATATACCCGACTTATTGATATCACTAGGGACCATGACTTTCTCAGTTATGTGATTCTGTGTTAGATATTTTATAGTGAACATGCATTACCTTTAAGTGAAAATAATATAAATTTGAAACAATAGAGAATTTTAATATTCTGGAATATGACAGATAAACATTTTAAATTCAATTCATAATCTTTCTTGCACAGAGTGTAGTTAGAAAGAAGTTGTGCAAAGATGCTTTATTGCTTCGGATCCCTTCATGTTTATATCAAGATGACAATTATCCTGCAAGTGTTACTGATAATAAGTTTAGGATGCCATGGACAAGAGGTATATTTTATTTTTATTTTTTAAAAATGTATTTTTAAAAGTACTTCAGAGTTTAGCATAATAAATTATTAAGAAAACGCACGGCTTTCTCATTATATAAAAATGTATTCATATCAGACTTCCAAGAAGTTTATAAATTAATATTTTTATGTGACAAAGTATTTAGGTGACAAAGTTAATATTTTTATGTAACAAAGAATTTATTTGACAAAGTAAGGAATTGGAAAGCTTATACTAGATATGAATAAAACCAATAAAAGATATGTAAATGATGAAGTCTTAAAATGTTCTGACATTCTACTATTTGTATTACAGTAGGATCTTGCCCAACTCTATGAAGGCTACTCTAAGTTGTAATGATACACTGACTATAAAACTATTTTTTAAATGAATATGTATGAAGTATCATCTTTTGCTTTGGAAAGTGTCAAGTAAGATGAGAATAGAATTGGCCATTAGCTTAATTAAATGTAGATCGATAACCTTGATATCAATCAAGGTTTCCCTGGAATATTATGTATGGAAACCTGATCAGAGTATTTTGAGAAGAGAATGCACAGTGGGATGTGAGATGGTGGACATAGTGAGCTGTTTTGAAGAATTTTGCTAAATGGAGGTGCACTAGCTGAAGGGAGAAATGAGTTAAAGAGAATTTTTTTAAGATGTGAGATTAAAAATATATATATGCATGATAAGGAAAGAGACTATGAAATGTTTGTTTGCCAAAGGAAATAATCTTGGTAAAAAGAGAGAAAATGATGATGCAGGAAAGAAAAAAGATAACTTAGTAAAAGAGAATAGAACCAAGAGCACAATTGGAGGAATTGGTGTTAGAAGCCAGGATGGTTCTTCTACTGTGATAGAGAGGAAGGCAAAGTCTGTAGGTACTTATGCCAGTTAGATGTTAGAATTGGTGGTGGAAGATGAGGTTGTTCTTCTCTATTTATATTAATTTTCTGACAGAGAGTGGCTAGGGGGATGAGTATCAAAAATTTGAAGGGAGGTGTCAAATGTCTTGAAGAATGAGAAAATCCTTTTTATTAAAAGGATATTAAGATGAATTACTATTATCATCTGTCAAAGTTGAATGCCCATTTAAAACTTATGGTCATAATTTGAAATGAGCTCATTCAGAATGGTTGGGTGAATTTTTTTCCAAATAATTTTTAATTGTTCTAGTGTACATATATGCATATGAGTTCCTGGTGGATCAGATGGTAAAGAATTCGCCTGCAATGCAGGAGACCCAGGTTGGATCCCTGTGTTGGGAAGATCCCCTGGAGAAGGAAATGGCCACCCACTCCAGTATTCTTACCTGGAGAATTTAATGGACAGAGGAGCCTGGCGGGCTACCCTCCATGGGGTCACAAAGAGTCAGACACGACAGAACGACTAACATTTTCACTTTTAGTGTACATATACAAAGTGAAGACTAGGGGTTTTCTAACTTGGTATAAGGGAAAGAGAGGCAAGGGACTTGACTCATTGTAAGAGAGTGATTATGAGGCCATGGGAACTAAACTGTATGAGAAAGGAAGTGAGGACATTTGGGAGGATGAATATTGTAAAAATGAATATCGAAGGCCTCTATCAGGTTGGAAACAAGATCAACAGTAGTGCGTGCTTGCATGTGTGCTAAGTCGCTTCAGTTGTGTCTGACTCTTTGCAACCCTATATACTGGAGCATGCCAGGCTCTTCTGTCCATGAGATTTTCCAGGCAAGAATACTGGAGTGGGTTGCCATGCCCTCTCCAAGGGATCTTCCTGACCCAGGGATCGAACTCGCATCTCTTACATCTCCTGCAATGGCGGGCAGGTTTTTACCACTAGCCCACCTGGGAAGCCCCATCAAGAGTAGTAATTTTCATCAAACTGCTTCTCTTAAGGTACAGAAGGGAAAATGAATTAATTATTTCTCTTCCTTTCCTTCTTTTTAAAAATCATAATAACAGTCAAGATTTATTAGGCAGTTATACCATACATATCAGGCACCATTCTAAGCAATTCACACGTCTTAGCACATTTAATCTTTACAACACTATGAAAAGGTCATTATTATTCCTAATTTGCAGATAAGGAAACTGAGTTAGAGGTTAAGAGATTTACACAAGATCATACAGTTAGTAAGTAGCAGTATATGTATTAAAATCTAGTTAGGGTGATTCCAGACCTGTATTCTTTTTTTTTTTCATACGTGTATTCTTAACCACTAAACTTTTATATTTTTCAGTGAAGCACAAACTCAAATGTTCAGTGATTTGTTCAAGGTAACAAAACTAGTAAGAACCAACACTTAGGTAGAATACAAGTCCTTTGCCTCTTCACTGAGTTGCTTTTGCTGACACAAGCATCTGACATGGTCCCTCTCCTTAAGGAACCAAGGGTCTACTTTTGGAGACAAGCTATAGATACACATAAAAATTTAAAATATGACTGTATATGATTAAGTACGAAAGTGCATGCTACTGACAATGTTATGGCCCTTCAAGGGGAGTGTATCAAAGTGAGCTGGTTTTATGAGGAGTCACATGAGCTATGGAACAGGATTGTCTGGGATGGTAGTGCTATATAAGCAAAAGAAAGGCTGTAAAATGAGGATAATATGTTCAGGTGATATTGTTCCGTGATTGAGAGGATTGTCTTTTTTTTTTTTTCTGTAGGGGCTGTAAAAATCAGAATGATTATTTAAGTATTTGGAATCTGGTATAACTTTGAAGAGATCTCTAGTCTTTCCCATTCTATTGTTTTCCTCTATTTCTTTGCATTGATCACTGAGGAAGGCTTTCTTATCTCTCCTTGCTATTCTTTGGAACTCTGCATTCAGATGGGTATATCTTTCCTTTTCTTCTTTGCCTTTAGCTTCTGTTCTTTTCTCAGCTCTTTGTAAGGCTTCCTCAAGACAACAATTTTGCCTTTTTGCATTTCTTTTTCTTGGGAATGGTCTTGATCACTGCCTCCTGTACAATGTCACGAACCTCTGTCCATAGTTCTTCTGGCACTCTGACTGTGTCTATCGAATCTAATCCTTTGAATCTATTTGTCACTTCCACTGTGTAATTGTAAGGGGTTTGATTTAGGTCATACCTGAATGGTCTAGTGGTTTTCCCTACTTTCTTCAATTTAAGTCTGAATTTTGCAATAAGAAGTTCATTATCTGAGCCAAAGTCAGTTCCCGTCTTGTTTTTGCTGACTGTATAGAGCTAATAAGAGACAGCAAGAATACACAGAAGAACTATACAAAAAATATCTTACTGACCCAGATAATCATGATGGTGTGATCACTCACCTAGAGCCAGACATCCTGAGTGCAAAGTCAAGTGGGCCTTAGGAAGCATCACTACTAGCAAAGCTAGTGGAGGTGATGGAATTCCAGTTGAGCTATTTCAACCTAAAAGATGATGCTGTGAAAGTGCTGCACCCAATATGCCAGCAAATTTGGGAAACTCATCAGTGGCCACAGGACTGGAAAAGGTCAGTTTTCATTCCAATTCCAAAGAAAGGGAATGTCAAAGAATGTTCCAACTACCACACAGTTGTACTCATCTCACACTCTAGCAAAGTAATTGTTCAAAATTCTCCAAGTCAGGCTTCAAAAGTACATGAACCGAGCACTTTCAGATGTTTAAGCTGGATTTAGAAAGGGCAGAGGAACCAGGGATCAAATTGCAAACATTCGTTGGATCATCAAAAAATCAAGAGAGTTCCAGAAAAACATCTATTTCTGCTTTATTGACTATGCCAAAGCCTTTGACTGTGTGGATCACAACAAACTGTGGAAAATTCTTAAAGAGAAGGGAGTCAGAATGGCTGCTATCCAAAAGTCTACAAGCAATAAATGCTGGAGAGGGTGTGGAGAAAAGGGAACCCTCTTACACTGTTGGTGGCAATGCAAACTAGTACAGCCACTATGGAGAACAGTGTGGAGATTCCTTAAAAAACTGGGAATAGAACTGCCATATGACCCAGCAATCCCACTGCTAGGCATACACACCGAGGAAACCAGAACTGAAAGAGACGCGTGTACCCCAATGTTCATCGCAGCACTGTTTACAATAGCCAGGACATGGAAGCAACCTAGATGTCCATCGGCAGACGAATGGATAAGGAAGCAGTGGTACATATACACAATGGAATATTACTCAGCCATTAAAAAAAAATACATTTGAATCGGTTCTATTGAGATGGATGAAACTGGAGCCCATTATACAGACTGAAGTGAGCCAGAAAGAAAAGCACCAATACAGTATACTAATGCATGTATATGGAATTTGAAAGATGGTGATGGTAACCCTATATGTGAGACAGAATAAGAGACACAAATGCATAGAACAGTCCTGTGGACTCTGAGGGAGAAGGTGAGGGTGGGACATTCTGGGACAATAACATTGAAACATGTATATTGTCATATGTGAAGCAGAACACCATTCCATGTTCTATGCATGGGACGGATGCTCAGGGATGGAGCGTTGGGATTACCCAGAGGGATGGGAAGGGGAGGGAGGTGGGAGGAGGGTTCGGGAGGGGGAGCACATGTGAACCCATGGCTGATTCATGTCAATGTATGGCAAAAACTACTACAATATTGTAAAGTAATTAGCCCCCAACTAAAATCAGAAAAAATAAATTAATAAATAAATAAATAAATAAATAAAGAGAAGGGAATGCCAGACGACCTTACCTGCCTTCTGAAAAACCTGTGTGCAGGTCAAGAAGCAACAGTTAGAACTGGACATGCAACAACAGACTTGTTCCATATTGGGAAATGAGTACATCAAGGCTGTATATTGTCATCCTGTTTATTTAACTTATATGCAAAGTACATTATGTGAAATACTGGGCTGAATGATACACAAGCTGGAATCAAGATTGCCGGGAGAAATATCAATAACCCTAAATATGCAGATGACACCACCCTTATGGCAGAAAGCGAAGAAGAACTAAAGAGCCTCTTGATGAAAGTGAAAGAGGAGAGTGAAAAAGCTGCCTTAAAACTCAGCATTCAAAAAATGAAGATCATGGCATCTGGTCCCATCATTTCATGGCAAATAGATGGGGAAACAATGGAAACAGTGACAGACTTTCTTTTCTTTGGCTCCAAAATCACTGCAGATGGTGACTGCAGCCCTGAAATCAAAAGATGCTTGCTTCTTGGAAGAAAAGCTATGACAAACCTAGTTCAATTCGGTTCAGTTCAGTTCAGTCGCTCAGTGGTGTCCGACACTTTTCGACCCCATGAACTGCAGCACGCCAGGCCTCCCTGTCTATCACCAACTCCCAGAGTCCACCCAAACCCATGTCCATCGAGTCGGTGATGCCATCCAACCATCTCATCCTCTGTCGTCCCCTTCTCCTCCTGTCCTCAATCTTTCCCAGCATCAGAGTCTTTTCAAATGAGTCAGCTCTTCACATGAGGTGGCCAAAATATTGGAGTTTCAGCTTCAACATCAGTCCTTCCAATGAACACCCAGGACTGATCTCCTTTAGGATGGACTGGTTGGATCTCTTTGCTGTCCAAGGAACTCTCAAGAGTCTTCTCCAACACCACAGTTCAAAAGCATCAATTCTTCCGCACTGAGCTTTCTTTATAGTCCAACTCTCACATCCATACATGACTACTGGAAAAACCATAGCCTTGACTAGACAGACCTTTATTGGCAAAGTAATGTCTCTGCTTTTTAATATGCTGTCTAAGTTGGTCATAACTTTCCTTCCAGGGAGTAAGCGTCTTTTAATTTCATGGCTGCAATCACCATCAGCAGTGATTTTGGAGCCCCCAAAAATAAAGTCAGCCACTTTTTCCACTGTTTCCTCATCTCTTTGCCATGAAGTGATGGGACCAGATGCCATGATCTTAGTTTTCTGAACGTTGAGCTTTAAGTCAACTTTTTAACTCCCCTCTTTCACTTTCATCAAGAGGCTCTTTAGTTCTTCTTCACTTTCTGCCATAAGGGTGGTGTCATCTGCATATCTGAGGTTATTGATATTTCTCCCAGCAATCTTGATTCCAGCTTGTGTTTCTTCCAGCCCAGCGTTTCTCATGATGTACTCTGCATATAAGTTAAATAAGCAGGGTGACAATATACAGCCTTGACGTACTCCTTTTCCTTTTTGGAACCAGTCTGTTGTTCCATGTCCAGTTCTAACTGTGGACCTGCATACAGATATCATATTAAAAAGCAGAGACATTGCCTTGCTGACAATGGCCAGTCTAGTCAAAGCTATCATTTTTCCAGTAGTCATGTATGGATATGAGAGTTGGATGATAAAGAAAGCTGAGCGCTGAAGAATTGATGCTTTTGAACTGTGGTGTTTTAGAAGACTTGACAGTCCCTTGGACTGCAAGATCTAACCAATCAATCCTAAAGGAAATCAGTCCTGAATATTCATTGGAAGGACTGATGCTGAAGCTGAAGCTCTAATACTTTGGCCACCTGATGCAAAGAACTGACTCATAGGCAAGAGGAGAAGGGGGTGACAGAGGATGAGAAGGGGCTGACAGAGGGTGAGATGAACGTCACCAACTCAATGAACTTGAGTTTGAGCAAGCTCTGGGAGTTAGTGATGGACAAGCAAGCCTGGCATGCTGCAGTCCATGGGGCCACAAAGAGTCAGACATGACTGAGCGACTGAACTGAACTGCTAACTTTCAAAAAATTACATTTATGAACCCATAAAGTTAACACCATAATGTAAAAGGTGAATGTTTGGCTTCCCTGGATTGTGTGAGAGAAAATTCCAGAAGCTAACATTTACCATTCTCCTTTCTAGTTTCAGCTGTTTCACTTTGGGGAAAGACCGATATCTCAGTCTTGGATCAATGGAAAGCAAGTCTCACTGTGGATGACTTCCTTGAGAAGTATGTGTCCTTAACCCCAAATTTCCCCTTTACATCTAAAAGATGAATAGTAAGTTTTCATATACCTAAGAGAAAAGATCCTTTCATTTATATCCTCACATGTTTTCTTCTTTTATCCAAAAAACAAGTCCTAGTCTGAACCACAAAGAACAGTTTAATCAAAATTATTTATAATCTCTTTTTTTAACCTTTCTGTCATTTATCACTTTTTAACAGTATTCTGTGCATTTGTTTTGCAAGAGACAGAAATAAAACCAAGATGCTATTATGCTTTTAACAATAAGTGAAATTTTGGTAGAAAGTATCTATAGACTATCCTTTATATTAAAATCAGTCTTTTTATCCTTGTGGTATAAATGCAGACTTAAGGCTATTTTCTAACATACTTTGTCAAAATGTTATTTATTAGTAGTCTAGTCATTCATCAAATATTTATCAGATACCATTTTGTGTGCTAGATACAAGATAAAAAAAATAGATACAGTCTCTACTGTCAAAGAACATAAGAAAATAGAGAATAAGAGATTTATAAATAAGTAATACAATAGAATGTGGGAAGTACAATGACAGAGATAGGAATGCAGAGCATAATACGAAGAAGAACATCTAACCCATTCTATGTTGTTCAGGTAGACACAAAATAGAGATTTTAGTGCAAATGTAAATAATTTACTCTGTTGCATCACTTCATGCAAAGAGTTCTGATCAGACCCAAAGGATTTAGTTAATTTTCAGATTTTCAAGTTTTAGTAATTTGTTTTCCTTAGTTACATTTGAAAGAAACGAATGACCAACTTAAATGTGTCCAGACACTAAGAGAAGCCCAATATACTATTTCTGTCATCTAGGAATTTAAAATCAGATTAGGAAGATAATATATGAACAGAAAAAATTGACAATGTTAAGAATTAAATGATAATATAAAATGACCCTCAAAAGGTCTATCACAAGGTATAAGGTCAATGCAAAGTATGTGTCACAGGTCTAAACTCTAGAGCGGGGAGGATGCAAAAAGGTGTAGTGGAAAGAGCTTTGCACTATGAACTAAAAGATGTGGATTTTAGCTCTTCATCTGAAAATTTAAGTACTAACTAGTCAATGAGCCATTTTCTCTCTCTGACCCTCACTTTTTATTTATTTATTTTTGGCTATACTGGGTCTTTGTTACCAGTAGGCTTTCTCTAGTTACCGAGAGCAGGGGCTACTATTTGTTGAGATTCATGGGCTTCTCCTTACTGTGACTTCTCTTTTTGCAAAGCACAGGTCCTAGAGCACTGGCTCAGCAGTTGTGGCACACAGGCTTAGTTGCTCTGTGGCACGCGGAATCTTCATGGACCAGGGATGGAACCTAAGTCCCCTGCACTAGCAGGTAGATTCTTAACTGCTGGGCCATCAGGGAAGTCCCTGACCCTCACTTTCTGATTCAGTATAAAGATGATGTGTCAGTGCTTCTCAAACTTTAATTTACATATGAATCACCTGAGAATCCTGTTAAAAATGATGATTCTGATTCAGTCGGTCTGTGTTGGGCCTGAGATTCTGCATGTCTAAATCGCTCCTAAGTGTGCTGATGCTACTGGTCCAAGAACCTAGTTTGAGTACAAGATACAAGATAATCTCTAAAATCTCTCTTCTCCCTATGAGTTAGATTGGTAGAGCTGTGCATTTATAATCAGGAGAGATCAACGTCATAAAGAAGTGGGAATTGAGCTTGTGTTGGACAAAGGAGAAACTAACTTGAAAGAAAGCATTTCAAAGGAAACAGTACATCTGAAGATACAGAGGCAAGGACGTGCAATAAGTAATGAACAGGCTACTTTGGCGCACACAAAAGATTCTTGTATGAGAGAAATTCGAGGCCCTGAAGGAATGGGCACCCTGTCATGTCTGACCCTCCATTCATTTTATAGTACCTTCAAGATAGAGAAGGAAATGGCAACCCACTCCAGTACTCTTGCCTGGAAAATCCCATGGAAGGAGGAGCCGGTAGGCTACAGTCCAAGGGGTCTCAAAGAGTCGGACATGACTGAGTGACTTCACTTTCACTTTCAAGATAGAACCCATGGCAAGGAAGATGGAATCTGTGGCACCACCTAGGATAAAATTCACATTTCTCTGCCTCCCTACAGCCAAACGTAGCCATGTGACTAAGCTCTTCCCAAAGTATATAAGCAAAAAGGACTTACACAATTTCTGGAGCGTGTTTTACTCCTTCATGTTTTCTCCTTCCTGATGTTAGAATGCAGATGTTGGCTGCAGCAACCACCTTGGAGTATACGTGATAAGGACTAAGTCTAGGAATGGCAGAGTGGAACAAAAGGAGTCTCAGTTCAGTTCAGTCGCTCAGTGGTGTCCGACTCTTTGCAATCCCATGAACCACAGCACGCAAGGCCTCCCTGTCCATCACCAACTCCCAGAGTCCACCCAAACCCATGTCCATTGAGTCGATGATGCCATTCAACCATCTTATCCTCTGTTGTCCCCTTCTCCTCCTGCCCTCAATCTTTCCCAGCATCAGGGTCTTTTCAAATGAGTCATTTCTTCACATCAGGTGACCAAAGTATTGGAGTTTCAGCTTCAACATCAGTCCTTCCAATGAACACCCAGGACTGATCTCCTTTAGGATGGACTGGTTGGATCTCTTTGCCATCCGAGGGACTCTCAAGAGTCTTCTCCAACACCACAGTTCAAAAGCATCAACTCTTCTGCACTCAGCTTTCTTTATAGTCCAACTCTCACATCCATACATGACCACTGGAAAAACCATAGCCTTAACTAGATGGACCTTTGTTGGCAAAGTAATGTCTTTGCTTTTTAATATGCTGTCTAGGTTGGTCATAACATTCCTTCCAAGGAGTAAGCATCTTTTAATTTCATGGCTTCAATCACCATCTGCAGTGATTTTGGAGCCCCCCAAAATAAAGTCAGCCACTGTTTCCACTGTTTCCCCATCTATCTGCCATGAAGTGATGGGACTGGATGCCATGGTCTCAACATTCAGTTTTCTGAATGTTGGGCTTTAAGCCAACTTTTTAACTCTCCTCTTTCACTTTCATCAAGAGGCTCTTAAGTTCTTCTTCACTTTCTGCCATAAGGGTGGTGTCATCTGCATATCTGAGGTTATTGATATTTCTCCCAGCAATCTTGATTCCAGCTTGTGTTTCTTCCAGCCCAGTGTTTCTCATGATGTACTCTGCATATAAGTTAAATAAGTAGGGTGACAATATACAGCCTTGACGTACTCCTTTCCTGATTTGGAACCAGTCTGTTGTTCCATGTCCAGTTCTAACTGTTGCTTCCTGACCTGCATACAGGTTTCTCAAGAGGCAGGTCAGATGGTCTGGTATTCCCATCTCTTTCAGAATTTTTCATAGTTTATTGTGATCCACACAGTCAAAGGCTTTGGCATGGTCAATAAAGCAGAAATAGATGTTTTTCTGGAACTCTTTTGCTTTTTCGATGATCCAGCGGATGTTGGCAGTTTGATCTTTGGTTCTTCTGCCTTTTCTAAAACCAGCTTGAACATCTGGAAGTTCAAGGTTAATGTATTGCTGAAGCCTGTCCCTCATGAATTGTGAAACTACCTTACTAGCCATGACCTTCCAGCCTCCTTGTGTTTGTGTTAGCCGTCATTAGTTTCAAGTTTGTCTCTGGAGGTAAAATTTAATTTTTAATGAACTTTATTTTTTAGAGCAGTTTTTGTTTCAGAACAAAACTGAGCAGAAGTTTTAGCAGGCCTTCCCAAATCGAAATTTAATTTTAAATTCAAGAGCTTTGTTACCTAATGGAAATTAAGATCCCACAGGTTAAGGGTTTAGTTCTATGAAACTGCCCCTGCACCCTACACTTCAGATGCCATTTGCAAGGTTATCACCTATGCTTCTGACTGACCAGCTACAGATGAGAGATTCCAACAACCCCCTCTTTGGGTTCAATCCACTTGCTGAATAGACTCATAGAATTCACAGGAATATTTTACTTACTGAATTACCAGTTTACTATAAGAGGATATAACTCAGAAACAGTCAGACAGAAGAGATAGATAGGGCATGGGGAAAGGTCATGGAACTTCCGTGTTCTCTCCCATCACCCTACTTTCCCAGCATCTCCATGTGTTCACCAACCTGGACGTTTTCTTAACCCAGGCCTTCTGTGTTTTTACGAAGGCTTCATTACATGGGCAGGATTGATTACATGGTTGGTCATTGGCAGTTGATTCAACTTCCCACCCTCATTCCTTCCTGGAAGTCAGAGGAATGGAACTGAAAGTTCCAATCTTCTAATCGCATGGTTGGTTGCCCTGGCAACCAGTCACCATCCCTAAGTGCTTCCCCAAAGTTACCGTTAACATAACAAAAGACAACTTTAGCACTTAAGAAAGTCCAGTGACCTTAGGAGCTTTATGCAAGAAATGGATATGAAGGCCAAACATATATCTCTTATTATAAATCACAATATCACACATATATATGTGATCTTTTGTGACCAGCCTCTTTTACTTGGCATAATGTTTTTAAGATTCATCCCTGAGTCTGGAAGATCCCCTGGAGAAAGAAATGGCTATCTACTTCAGTATTCTTACTTGAAGAATTCCATGGACAAAGGAGCCTGGAGGGCTACAGTCCATGTGGTTGCAAAGAGACCCGACTGAGTGACTAACACTTTTTTATTTTGTAGCATGTATCAGCACTTCATTTTTTATGATCAAATAATATTCCATCATATGAATATACCACATTTTATTTATCCATTCATCAGTCGATGGACATTTGTTTCCACTTTTTGGCTCTTATGAGTAATGCTACTATAAACAGTTGTTGTTTTTCGGTAATTATGTCCAACTCTGCAACCCCATGAACTGCAACATGCCAGGCTTTCCTGTCCTTCACTATCTCCCAGAGTTTGCTCAAACTCATGTCTATTGAGTTGGTGATGCCATCCAATCATCTCATCCTCTGTTGCTCCCTTCTCCTGCTCTCACTCTTTCCCAGCATTAGGGTCTTTTCCAATGAGTTGGCTCTTCACATCAGGTGGCCAAAATATTGGAGCTTCAAATTCAGCATCAGCCTTTCCAATGAATATTCAGCGTTGATTTCCTTTAGGATTGACAATCTCCTTCCTGTCCAATAAACTCTCAAGAGTCTTCTCCAGCACCACAGTTCAAAAGCATCAGTTCTTTGGCGCTCAGCCTTCTTTATGGTCCAACTCTCACATCCATACATGACTACTGGAAAAACCATAGCTTTGCAGGCAGATTCTTTACTGTCTGAGCCACCAGGGAAGCCCCATAAACAGTTGTGGACAAGTTTTTATACACACATAGAATTTTATCTCTCCAGTAGTGAAATTGCTAGATCTTATGGTAACTTTGTAAATACTTGTTTTCCATGCAGATTTACCATTTTATATTCCCACTAGCAGTGTATGAAGGTTACAATTTATATCTTGCCAACACTTGTTATCTGTTTTTTAAATTATAACCATCCTAATGAATGGCTCATTGCACATCATTGTGGTGTTGATTTTCATTTCCCTGATGGCTAATGATGTTGAACATCTTTTCCTTTAATTATTGTCTGTTAGTATATCTTCCTTGGAGAAATGACTATTCAAGTTCTTTGCCATTTTTAAATTATGTTATGTGCCTTTTTATTATTGAGGTTTAAGAGTTCCTTATGTATTCCAGATCCAAGTCTCTTATTAGATATGTGATTTGCTAATATTTTCTCCTGTGGATTGTCTTTTCACTCCCTTGATGGTATCCTTTCAAGCAGAAAATTTTTGGATTTTGATGAAGTTCAATTTATCTAATTTTTCTTTTGTTATTTGTACTTTTAGTATCAAATCTAAGAAGGCTTTACCTAAACTAAAGTCACAAGAATTTGCTCCTGTATTTTCTTATAAGAGTTTGCCTGTGATTTTATTTTAAGACACAAAGCAGCTCATGAAATGTTTCAGTTATTGATGGGTTATGCATTTCATCATTGGTATCCCCTTTCACATAGAGTAAAATCCAGTGTTCTTACCAAGTCCTCTAAGATCCAACAAGATCTTGTCCTTGCCCACATATCTAACCTTACTCAGTTCTAGTCAACCTGACCTTTCTGCTTTTCTTTGACTATGTCAACCTTGGTCCTCTACTCTAAGCCTCTGTATGGCTTGCTTTTTACCATTATTCAGGTAACTGTAGCTCCTCAGAAGGCTGTTCACTAACTACTCTCTCTAAAACATACCTTTTGTTATCCCTCTGGCTATTACTTGATGTCCTAATATCTCATTTTATTTCACTCGTCAGAGTTTTTCACCACCTGACATTACATTATTTACCTATTTATTTATCATCCCATTATCATGTAAAGCTTTATAAGGGCAAGGACACTCTTTTGTTCACCACTCCACACTCAGTGCCTAAAATGGTGCTAACACATTGTAGACACTCAATAAATATTTCTTTTGAATTAAGGAATTAGTGAACAGGGGTGAATGAATTTACCCAAAAAAGAATGATATAGAAAGAAAGCAAAGACAATGCAGACTGAAAGCCCAGGAAACATCAGAATCTGCAAGTTAGGCAGAGGAGGAGGTACCAGTGAACAAAAAATAGACAATATTGGACATGGAGGGAGAAAGAAAACCTGGAAATACTGGTCTTTACAGATCACTTATGGTGAGGGAAAGAGAATTGACAGGGTTTTCTCAAAACTCTAGTACCAGGCTTCTGTGATGGCTCAATGGTAAAGAATCTGCCTGCCAGTGCAGAAGACATGGGTTCAATCCCCAATCCAGGAAGATCCTGCATGATGTGGAGCATCTAAGCCCATGTGCCACAACTATTGAGACCACGTGCCACAAATACTGAAGCCCACACGCCCCAGAGCCTGTGTTCTGCAACGAGAGAAGCCCCCACAATGAGAATCCCGTGCATCTCAACTACAGAGTAGCCCCTGCTCTCAGCAACTAGAGAAAAGCCTGTGCAGCAGCAAACACCCAGCACAGCCAAAAATAAATAAATAAAATTATATCATCTAAGCACTAAATTTAGAAGTCTCTAAAGATCCACATAGAAATCATCATTCTCATGAGTAATATGAAACTGAATGAGCTAAAATATTTTTTTCTGGTACCTTGTATTTTTATAAAGAATAAAGCAGAAACTCTAGAGATTTTTCTACACATGATTTTAAGATATGGCGTATTCATTATTTTCTCCAATTCACTATGGAATTATATTGATTTTGGTTCTTTCAGTCTGTGTAGGGTTACTAAGGCTAAATATTTTAGGATATCATAAAAATATATATTAGAATATGTAGCCAAATTGCCAATAGTATATTTATTTATTGGAAAATTCAATAGAAAAGTCTCTTTTAAGTTCAAATCTCCTGATGATAGAAACAATGGTGGATATATCTGGGTCAGTCAGGAAACAAGCAAGATACAGGCAGGGTCAAGGGAACCAAAAAAAAAAGTTCCCAGGACTCGCAATGCCTGGAAGTTATTACCACCCTAAGCTTGAAGAAGAAAGGGGACTGAAGTAACCAACACAGTAAGAATTGCAGCTATGAGAGAGAGGCTGTCTGATTAAAGATGTAACTGTTGGTTGAAGAATGCAGCTATCTCTCCAAACTGTGGCCCCAAAGGGAAAGATTTGGGAAGAATAATATTTCAACTTACTTATTTTCCCACCTTTGATCTCCTGCCAATGCTTCCATTGGCTGAATCCAACCAGAAGACTGGGCAAGGGAGTTTAGTTGGTTCCTTGAGATCTGTCTCCCAGAATGTAGAACAGAATATAAGAGGTTGAATAATGACATGGAAAAGCAGACATTGACTATCCAGCACAAGGACATTTTGGCAACGCGTGGCAAAGTTTAAAAATCTATATATCTTTAACCTCATCATTTCCATTTTTAGGAAATGCATTTTGAGAAAACAGATAAGTACTCAAAGATATTCCTTGTATAGCTGCTCATAATAGCAAACAATCATAACAAACTTAAATTTCCAGTAATAGGGAACTAGTTGAAAAAATTATTTACCTGTACAACGGGATCTTGTTCGTCCACTCAAAAAATGAAGTGAATGTACATTGATTGACATGTAGATGCGCTCATGCTTCATTGCTTAGTAGAAAAGAACAGGTTACAAAATATTATGTATATGAATCCACTTTTGTTTAAAAATATTTGAAAATAATTGAGAAAATACATACTTTTTGAAGTCATCTCTTGAATGATGGATCTATGTGTAATGTTTCTCTGTATCTGTTGGAATTTGGTAACTTTCTGCAGTGAACATGTATTATTCATTAATAAAGATGTTTAAAATAAGACATACACAAAATCAGTAATTTTCGTATATCATAGAAACACAATTACAGGAACGGTGACCCAGTTTAACTGTGAATTTGATGAAATTGTTCCAAGTTCAAACCCAAACTCCCAAACTGAAGTAGAGGAAGACAGCTTATATATCCATAAGGAATACAATGAATTCTTTACACTTGTCAGCTGCTCAGAAACATGTCCATCACTTCAAGTACAGAAAGAAGGTAAAACATTTGTTGTTTCCATTGTTATAAAACATTTCTTACTAATATATAAATTTTCATTTCAGTGATTTTTTTTGTTTTACTGGATTTTTAAATTTTTTTTTATTTTGCTAAGGATATCCACCTGCAAAATTGAAATTCAAATCTTTGCCACATTAGTGAAATATTTTCTTTCATATTAATCTCCTTTTTGTAATTTAGTTGTTCTTGGAGTTTAAGTGTGCTGGGCTTCCAAATAGCTTCAGAGGTTTGATCATAGGTTGCTCATAACATATTGCTATAGTGATATTAGCATCTCTGTAGAGATCTGATGACATGGCAATCTGGTATAACATTAAATTATTAGATTATTAAGTGATAGTTATATTTTATTTTCCCATTTATTCTGAAGATTTTCAATTTTATCTAATTTATGTGAAACCATAATTCAACATGGAGATAAAAGAGTTGCAGTGCTAGGTCAGGAAGTTCACTTAGTTTTTATGAATTTACAGTAAGTAATACTTAAAGATATATTTTATCCAAATTATATTCTAAATCTGATGTTGTAAAATGTTTATCCAATGTGATGGGCAAAAAGTTATAGTTTTACTTACATTTTTAAAATTACTGGTATTCAGTGTTCATTTGCATATTTTTATTTTGTGAAATGATTCTTTTTGTCTCTTTTTCTGTTCTTGTATTTTATCTTTATATATCAATGGTATCAATAACCCCAAATATATTTAACTTGAACCTAACCATTCCCTTTATGATTTCTATCATTGTTTTTATACTTAGAAAATTCTTCCTTGGAATAAATAAATATTTATTCATATTTTTACCTAAAGTTTTCTTTAAGATTTTAGTATATGATTAAAAGTAAAATTTTTAAAAAATCCTAAATGTTTTGGCAGTGGTCCCAATATTATTTGGGGAATCCTCTTTGCTTTCCTCATTGATTAGTAATGTCACTTACATTATATGCCAAATCCTTATCCACATTATAGTTTGTTTCTGGATATTCTAGTATGTTTTACTGACTTGCCTATTATTGTGTCAGTATCATACAGTTTTAACTATTTAATATGTGAATATAACATGTATTAATAGTCTTTTCCCCCCTACTCTCACATCTGTATTCTTCCAGATTTACTTTGTAATCAGTTTTCCAAATTCCAAGACAGATTTCTTGAGAAATTGAAACCTTTTAGTTTTTACCGTAGTTTAGCCAGGAAAATGGTTTATTTTGCCTCTTCCTCAGGTTTTGTTGTTTTTGCTTTTGTTTATTGGTAATGATCCTTGGTAACGTTTTACGATATCTTCCATAGACATTCCGCACACTTTTGCTGTTTATTTCTCAATATATGTATGTTTGTGGCCATAATGAACACGTTTTCCCTTCATTTTTGACTAAGTTCATATATATATATGTATATACACATATATATATATAAATATATATATTTGAAAACCATTGATTTTATAGTTTTTTTATCAGTTTAGTGAACTCAATTGTTTTCATTTCATTGTATTGGGTTTTCTGCTAAGAATAACTCTATCCTCTTTCCTGTCAGTAGATCTCTTTTTTGCTTTTTTTTCATAGCTAACTAGCCAAAATTTTGTTTCCTCATGACGACTTAACACTCCTCTACAGTAGAGGAAAACAGTCTCCTCATATCTGTATTGGTACAGATCTGTACACATATACTTGTGTAATAAGGTAAGAAATCCAGGGAATACATATAGCCATAAGAATATAAGAAAGTAGCACCTCTGTTAAAACCTTGGTACAGGTAAAAAGAACATCGGTTGTGATGTGATGCTGCCCTCAGGTGGCTCAACAAAGCCGAGTAGTTAGAAAAAAAGACCTCAAAACTGATATGAGATGTCCCCGTGGTACTCCCAGAAGTACTAGGATGAGCCTTTGGGAAGGAAAGACAGCTAGAGGGTCAGAGTTTCAAAGTGGAAAGTGGAGATGGGGATATAAATGAATGATTTTTGTGTCTTTACTATTAACATGATTTCATTAATATTTACGGAATGGATGTACAAATGAACCTTCTTTAATTATCTCAGCTAACGCCTGCTTAGACATGATGCTGATTGGCCAGCTTTCTCTGGCATATCATGGGAAGTTCTCAGCCACAGGATTGTCAGCAACTTAACAAGTTCTGATAAACAATCTCTTAGGAGGCTAGTTTACATAACAATTTCTCTCTTGGTATTTTAAGTTAGCACCAGGCAAAGGCATGGTCCTGGACTGCCTACTCTACACCATATATTTATTAAGTACATGCGTACCAATGATGTATCAAATAGTTGGTCATGGGAGACCTCACTTCATACTATCCTTCTGTCATACCATTTAAAATTACTTAACCGAAAGGCCACTGCCCAGGACAAGAGACCATTGCTCCCCCTTCCATCCCTGGGCCTAGAAACTACTAAAGCACTGATACTGTTAGCTAAGATTCTAAAGTGATCCAAACATGACAGAGTGAGGATAGAAACTGTTTCAGCAGTTAGGTGTTAGCAGTCATGTTTTCTAACATGTAAGCTATATCACACTTCTCTAGTAGAGACTTCGCTATATAGCTTTCATTGTAATTAATTTTATAACAAATGTGTTTGAACGACTTTAGAGTGCTAGAATCAGAGTTGGTCTCATTTGTAGGCTTTTTACACCATCTCCATTCCCTAGTGTGAGTCTCTGGAGAAGAGTTGGAGACCTTACGAGATAAAATCATGTAGAGAAGAAAAGACTGGGGTCAGCAGAAGTCAAATGCTTTTATTTCTTCACAGTCCTGCTAAGGCTAACTGGCTAGTTTGGGGCATAAGGACCACAAGATAGTTTCCTCCATTGATTACATTAATTTTATTGGGGAAAAAATATGAGCCCTTACAACTCTTTCAGGATATTTGGTTACTACTCAGTGTACTGTACTGTGCTTAATCGATTACTCAGTCGTGTCTGACTCTTTGTGACCCCATGGACGGAAGCCCACCAGGCTCCTCTGTTCAGGGGATTCTCCAGACAAGAATACTGGAGTGTATAGCCATTTCCTTCTCCAAGGGATCTTTCCAACCCAAGGATGGAACCTGGGTCTCCTGCATTGCAGGCAGATTCTTTACCGTTTGAGCTCCCAGGGAAGCCTTACTCAGTGTACTGAGTGTGACAGTGTGAAAGTGTTAGTCACTCAGTTGTGTCCTACTCTGTGACCCCATGGACTGTGGCTCACCAGGCTTCTCTGTCCATGGAATTCTCCAGGCAAGAATATTGGGGTGAGTTGCCATGCCTTGTACTAAACCATGTTAAATTTTATTGAGCTTCTACCTCTGTACCAGTACCATGTTACATGATATATTTGCACAGTACAATGAAGAACTAAAGAATTTAAAATGTGTTTGACTATTTTGTATAAAATAAGCTACAATGATACATTGTACAACAGTGGGGAATATAGCCAATATTTTAGAATAACTATAGGTAGAGTATAACCTTTAAAAATTGTGAATCAGTGTATTATACACCTGTAACTTACATAATATTGTACATCAACCGCTCTTTAAATAGCTAAATAAATAAAATGTGTTTGTAAACCCCACCTGTGTAAATGGCTGACTACAGTAATTGTCTAGATCCTTTTGTATAACTTTTAGATTTGTTCTTATTCGGTTATATTTCTTATTTATTTTCAGATTTGTCTATTGATGAAGAAATAATTTTTGTAAATTACTTGATGGCCTATAAAAGTCAGCTACCAACTTTGCACACTCTGTTGAGTAGGCTAAAACTATTTTTAGTAAAGGATCCCTTGCCGGATTTCAAAGCACAGATCTCCACAGAAGCTAACGTTTTCAGGTACTTAATTGCCCAGTGTCGCAAATATTTTTAAGAGGAGAAAATAGTCTTTGTATGTTCACAAGTCTAGATGCTATCAATCATAGTATTTTATTATTACCTCGTCTAATTTTAATCACTATGTATCTTGACTAACTACATTTGGTATGTACCCTGCTTTTAGTAAACACTAATTTAAAGTTTTATTTTTTGTTAAGGGAGTGTTACTCTTTTCAAGGAGATGTAAAATGTTTTGTGAAAGAAGATTTTTGCATGGATAAAGAGGACTTTTGTCAGGAGAAACTGAAAGATACAGTAGGTTTAAATGAAGCTGAAGTATTTGCTTTCAGTAATTTTTAAATTAAAGTTAGTAAATCATACTTTTGTAAGTTGTAGTAATATACATTGGCCATGTACTGTTGTCAAGTTAGAAAACTCGATAATGGGTTGAACATGTATCAATTAAAGAGCCAAATATACTTCAGAGATAGCAGTCTAAACCTTGGCTATGCATTGAAATTACTTGATAAATTTTAATAAAATTCTGAAGCCTGGATCCTATTCAGATGTATTCTGATTTAATTGGTCTGGTGTGCATCCCAGGTATAGGGAATTTTAAAACCTCTCCCAATAATTTTAATCAATATACCAGGTATAGGACACTAAGTGGTTATACATACATTAGTCTTAAGGCATTTAAAGGTTTCTAATTTTTACAAACGAAAACTTTAACACACATGGTAAAAATATTAATTCACCTGTCAGCCCCTTTTCTCCAGTCTCCTCCTTCCCCTGTTAATTCTGAGAGCTATGCATATATAGTCTCATGTGTTGAAGAATCCAGTTCTGTCGGAATGAGAGAGAAATAAATTCTATGGAATACAGTAAAGATCCATCCCATTCCACCTACTCTTTTTACTCCATCCACCAACTCTCATTTGCTGCAGTGATTGCTTTAACTTAGAATTTTGAAATGTTATTAACACAAAAGAAAATATTTCTGTATTTAGGGATATTGTTCATCAGTAATGTAAACAGTGGCCATGAAGGGTTTTATTCAGACAGAAAATTGCTTGTAATATATATTTTTTTGGCTGCTACACTTACTTTTAAAATAAAATGTCTGCAGAGCATTAAAATTTTTGAGTGTGGATTTAGTTTTTAAATTACACCAATTAAGCAAATGTATCTTTTTGTGAACTCAGAAATATTTATTTGGAAAGCCTCACTAAAAACTTGTCTTACCTATATATTATTTTAGTCATCAACTTTGCTTGAGTGTGAATTGTTAGTACCTATAAGCCACAAACAAGAAGTTGATATTCCATCACTCTCAGAACTGAAGGAGTCATTAAACTTAATGCCAGAAATAATAAATTATGCAGATGAAAATGAAAACCTTTCCAAAACAGGTGAGAATTAAATGGGTGTGTTTGGGTATAAAAGGGCAACATTTGGAATCGTGGTGATAGAAATGTTCTGTGTCCGACTTCAGTGTTAGTATACTGATTGTGATGTTGTATAAAGTTTTGCATGATGTTACCCTTTTACATGAAATCTCTGTATATTATTTTTACAATTCCACATGAATCTATAATTATGTCAAAATTAAAATATAATTTCAAAAGACCTCCCAAAAATCTATTACTTGTTAGAACTTCTTAATAATGTTTGTTACAAAAGTTCTTGTTCATTAAACCTTTTCTGAACCTTCAGATTTTTAAAAAGTTTCCTGTGCAGTTACACAGCAAAAATCTCAAAATTATTATTGATAAAACTCTTTTCTCATTGTCGTCTCTTTGTATACTTGCATGCTTAAAATGTCTCAAATTAATCTATTTCAAGGTAATTATACAAATAGAGCTAAAGCACATATGGCTATATTAATTCTTTGAGTTATTTACACAGTGACAAAACATTAACAACTTCTGTGCTGACTTTAGAGACTCACAGTAAGGTTATGATTCATGGATCAGATGACTGGGAGAGTCATAACCTGGAATTTAGATGGTTTCTTCCTAGTTAAACATAGTAAATATTGTTGAAGTCTTCTAATATAATTTGAGCCCACATACTTAATGCTCCTCTTATAAATTCCAACTGAAATAATCAAAGATATGTAATATTAGGAAAGAGTGAAGGGGGATTTGTGATATCCACTGAAAATAGGGATGCTTGCCATCAACATACTTGAAAGCATTCTTGCAGACAAGACTAAATCAAGGGGATTACTGCTCAGCGTGTAAGTCAAGCAAGATTACGAAAAGCCAACCTGAGTAAATGGATCAAATTTATACTAGAACTTGAAAATCTAGCAGAGCTCAAAACCACAGGTAGCCCATGGGCTTTTTAGAAGGATACAAATCTACGAATGCTAATGGAAAGCACAAGTGACTTTATTGAATGACTGTGGTGTTACACTCCCAGCCTTTACTTGGCCCTGGTGGTGATAGTTTAGTCGCTCAGTTGTGTCTGGCTCTTTGCAACCCTACGGACTGTAGCCTGCCAGGCTCCACTGTCCATGGGGTTTTCGAGGCAAGAATACTGGAGTGTGGGTTGCCGCTTCCTTCTTCAGGGAAACGTCCCAATCCAGGGATCGAACCCGGGTATCCTCTATTGCAGGCAGTCTCCTGCATTGCAGGCAGATTCTTTACCAACTGAGCCACTAGGGAAGCTTCTTAGTTGGCTCTAATGGTGACTAAATGACTCCTCAGCGGAGTCATTGAGGAATGAACTGAGGAATGAACAGCTCACTGAGGAATGAACAAGATTACAGAAAACTAATATCATAGTACTTTTGCTGATAATAGACTTCCTTGTTTTGTCTTTTCAGATCTTACTGTCAAGCATGGCATTGACCTTGAGGATATAAAATGCAGCTCCATAGAAATTTTGGCCATTCAAAATCAATATGAACCAGAGTACAGGCAACCAGGTAGAAATTTTGAATAAACCACTGAGTTTATCAGGGGATATCTATATATGATGTAAAAGTACAATACATTCACATATAAAGTCTACTAAGAGACAGTTTTCATGTTTAAAACTTGATTATTGCAAGCCAAGTTCTTTTATCTATCCCTAACATTTGTTCCTATCATTAACATCCTCCTAGCATCATAATTGAATAATATATAGAGGAGAGTTACAAAGATTGAAGAGGAATGAAGGAAATAGCATTAATATTAAAAACAGAAATCTTATAACTTTATAGTTCAGTAATAAAATTTAACTCAGTATTAGCAATCTTGCTGACTCTTATTACAGTTTTGTAAATTTAACTTCTTAATCCCCAGGGCAATCCTATCATTATTGTTAATATTACTATCCTACCAAATTTGGAAGGTCAGAATCATCTTTTGTTCCAGTGTAATGCCAGACTGTGTTGCTTTTGAACTGTGCTGACAATACTGTTATTTAGTTACATTTTTATCTGGATCAAATTAATCATCTATTTGGAAGGATGCTGTTTTATTTATGAGAGTGATAGAAACATATTGGCTCCGTATCATAAATGATGATTATTTTTTCAAACCTACCCTATAGAAATATAATTCTGTGCTAGCCCACCTAGTCTCCAGACTTTTTAAGGTGAAGAATTACTCTCTATTAATACTGTTTGCTTAACATCACCAGTATTTAGTACAGAGATAAAAATAGCACTGTGTCCTAAGTACTGACAGTATTAGTTGTCAGAATTTAAAACATTATTACACATAAAGTCTTAGAATTTATCTTAAATGGTAAATTTAATAAAGTTCAGTTATCATTGTATTTTTAAAAAATCACCATTATCATAATTGAGACACCATGTGATATATGCGTAGTCCTTTATATAGATGGAAATCTAAAACTGTTATTTTGTATTTCAAATAACCCAAATTTATTTTGATTGAAAATTTTCGTTGTAACAGAATGATTGAACATAATAGTTGCTTACAAAAGTCATGAATTATACATATTTATTCAATGTTTATATACATGATTTTTATTAATTTTTATATATTCCAGTAGAGTTAGAAATGCCATTAACTCATCCAGACCTAACAAACCACCATTCTTCAGTGAATTCATTACGTGCAGAACTTCAGACATTTCCATCTTCTCCTGTTTGTAAAATGTAAGTAAAGATTATATCTAGAACTCAAATTGCAATTCAGAAGAAGCAATCTTTAATTAAATCTCTCCATATAAAGTCAGTTTCCAAGATATTTCTGTGAAAAAAATATGAGATTAAATAGTGTTTATAATAAGAAACTGATGGGAATATATGAATATATATGTACATAACTGTTTTTATATGCACAGAATATCTTTAGAAGGATACGTGAATATCAAGTAATGTTGGTTGAGCCCAGAAAGGAACTGGGTAAACTGGCAATATATAGGAGCTAGTAAGTGATAGAGCTAGGTTCTTTTATACTTTTAGTATTTTGAATGTGAATATATCACCATTAAATATAAACAACTCAAAAATTTTAATTTTAAACTTAAACCATCTGCTTAGAAAATTGCCAGTGGATGCTTACCAATGACACTGCCTCTATTGGCACTCATTACCATGAAATACAGTGTAGCAGTATGTTGATTTGCTAGGGTTGCCATAACAAATATCATATAGACTGAGTGACTTAAACAATAGAAATTTATTCCTACATCATCTAGAGGCTAGAAACCTGAGATCTGGATATCAGCAGGGTTGAATGCTTCCTGAGGCCTCTCTCCTTGGCTTGTAGAAAGCTGTCTTCTCCCTTTGTCTTCATGTGGTCTTTCCTCCATGCATGTCTATGTCCTGATCTCTTCTTAAAAGGACACCGGTTATACTGGATTAGGACCCACCCTAATTGCCCCATTTAACTTAATTACCTCTTTAAAGGCCTTACCTCCAAATATAGTCATTCTAAGGTACTGAGAGTTAGGGCTTCAACATATGAATTTGAGGGAGGACACAATTCAGCCCATAGTAAGTGGTTAATAGCCCTGAAGTACAGCCAGGTTGTCTGGCTCTGTCATTTACTAGCTCTGTGATCTTAATTGCCCTGTGCTCAGCTTCCTTACCTATCATATTGGGATAATAATAGTATATACTCCGAGTCCTTAGTTGTGATTGGCTAACCTGCCAGAGGAGACTGCTGTTGGATTACTGGAAGCAACCGGAGCATCTCATCACTAGCTGCTCAGGCTTCTACTAATGGTCTCAGGAGAGTGTCACAGCATAAAATAAAGAAAGCTGACACTGAGGGCACCAATTATCTTCATCTTCTGGCAAACAGGGATTTCCTTTAGGAGGAGCAAATTTGTTTTAGAGCTATGCAGAACTCTACCATGAACTAAAACTGCCCATATCAGATATGAGCACTAACAAAATAGCATGGGACAAGTACAGAAACTCCCTATAATTTGTTTAAATATTTTAATCCCTTTCTTAAGGTGCAAGATGTTTATTTGCAGAGCCTATATTTCTTTTTGTGTGTGTTCTTTTATTCTTTTACTTACTCCATATACCCTTGTTGTTGTTGTTAACTCTCTAAGTCATGTCTAATTCTTTGCAACCCTATGAACTTTAGCATGCCAGTCTTCCCTGTCCTTCACTATTTCCCAGAGTTTGCTCAAACTCATGTCCATTGAGTCATTAATACCATCCAACCATCTCATCCTCTGCTCCCCTGCCCTCAATCTTTCCCAGCATCAGGGTCTTTTTCAGTGAGTCAGCTCTTCACATCAGGTGGCCAAAGTATTGGAGCTTAAGCATCAGTCCTTCCAAGGAATATTCAGGGTTGATGTCTTTTAGGATTGACTGGTTTGCATCTGTTAAGGCAGATTGTCAATTAGAAACAAAAACTAGCTGGAATTAATATAATCTTGAATTTCTCATACTGAAAGCATTTATTTAAACTGCAGTAAACTCATTTTAATCACACACGTTTTATACCTACTTATTGTTATAATTCAAACATCGAATGAAAACTTGTGAAATTAAGTCTTATCTGTGTTTATGATTTGCCAGTTAGAACAAAAAGACTTAAATTAGCCAAAGGTTTTAGGGCCTTTTGAAACAACTTTAAGAAACTGTCTCATCACTGGCAAATCATTTCCATTGGTTCATGAACATAAAAACTTAAAAATCCTTATTTAAAAATAAATTTACATTTCAACTGTGAAACTGAGAACAAAGATAACAAATATTTTTTAAAAACAGAAAGGAAAAATAATATGTAACATTATTGTACTTTTAACTTGCTTTTATAGCCCTAATTACTTTTGTTTCAGAACACATTTTGGCTAGAGATATAACCAGTTAATAAATATTTTTAGTTCCTGCTACATGTAAAACTCTATGCTAGATTTTATGGTGCTAAAAAAATGTCTGCATGGTGTTAAGCCTTTTCTCTACACTAACTGATTGCTGAATTGTGAATATATTTTTATATATGACCAAAGAAAATATCAAATTCAGACATGTCTTCAGAAAGCTCGATTAAGAATGAGGTCATTTGTCTATATTATGATATTCTGCTGGACTTGGTTTGCCTTAATATTTATCCTTCCTTTTACTTTAAGATAATCACCTACAATCTGAGGTGTCAGGTTGTCAAAGAGACCTTGGCAAGGTTTACAAACTGTCTAGCTTCTCAAATATTACAATCACATGCAAGATTTTTGGGTTATGTGAGTAAATTGGGTGATTTAAACATAAGATGTAGTTGTCCGCTACCACCCAAAACTGTCAATTGAACAAGCAGTATTTACAATTAGCATGTTCATGTATATTCTGTGGGGCTTCCCTGGTGGCTCAGATGGTAAAGAATCTGCTTGCAATGCAGGAGACCTGGGTTCAATCCCTGGGTCAGAAAGATCTACTGGAGAAGGGAATGGCTACCCGCTCCAGTATTCTTGCCTGGGAAATCCCGTGGACAAAGGAGCCTAGTTGGCTACATTCCATGGGGTCACAATATGAACAGAGAAACAGAATACAATCACTTCTCACTTTGGAGGGTGTAGGAGGTTTGGGGCATAGATTAAAGGGTTTGTGAATTAATGGTCTCTTCCCTGTTGTTCTTCTTGTTCAGTCGTTTAGTTGTGTCCGACTCTTTGTGACCCCTTTATTTCTACACCAACTGATTGCTGAATTGTGAATATATTTTTATATGTGACCAAAGAAAGTATCTCTGGACTACAGCATGCCAGGCTTCCCTGTCTTTCATCGTCTCCCAGAGTTTGCTCAAACTCATGGCCATTGAGTTGGTGATACCATCCAACCATCTTGTCCTCTGTCATCCCCTTCTCCTCCTGCCCTTAATCTTTCCCAGCATCAAGGTCTTTTCCAATGAGTCAGCTCTTTGCATCAGGTGGCTAGAGTATTGGAGCTTCAGCTTCAGCATCAGTCCTTCCAGTGAATATTCAGGACTGATCTTTAGGATTGACTAATTTGATCTCCTTGCAATCCAAGGGACTCTCAAGAGTCATCTCCAACATCACAATTCAAAAGCATCAATTCTTCAGTGCTCAGCCTTCTTTATGGTCCAACTCTCACATCCGTACATGACTACTGGAAAAACCATAGATTTGACTAGATGGACCTTTGTTGGCAGTGCCTCTGCTTTTTAATAAACTGTCTAGGTTTGTCATAGATCTTCTTCGAAGGAGCAGGCAAGTGTCTTTTAATTTCATGGCTGCAGTCACTGTCCACAGTGATTTTGGAGCCCAAGAAAATAAAGTCTGTCACTGTTTCCATCGTTTCCCCATCTATTTGCCATGAAGTGATGGGACTGGATGCCATGATCTTCTTTTTTTTGAATGTTGAATTTTAAGCCAGCTTTTTAACTCTCTGCTTTCACCTTCACAAGAAGCTCTTTAGTTCCTCTTCATTTTCTGCCATAAGGGTGGTGTCATCTGCATATCTGAGGTTATTGATAGTTCTCCTGGCAATCTTGATTCCAGCTTGTGCTTCATCCAGGTATTTTGCATGATGTACTCTTCATATAAGTTAGATAAGCAGGGTGACAATATACAGACTTGACGTACTCCTTTCCCAATTTTGAACCAGTCCATTGTTCCTACTACCTACGAATTTTTGACCTCATACCTACTAATGAGCTGTATTTACTGATTTACACTGCTTGTCATACATACTTCCTTCTCTCCTCAATACCAAAAACACACAGACACATGACTCACTTACCCACAAAACTGAAGGACCTGAACTAAACTTTAGGATCTTTTACTTCCTGAGAAGGTAGAGGAGACAGAAATTTTTTATAGTTCTGATCCTCAGCCAGTAGAAGCTCCACAAATTCTGTTTAGAATAGACTTGTGTCCATTGTTATATTTTATTATATATATATTATCTAATATTAAACTTTAACTCTTCTTTTTCAGTAATTTGCTTACTGCTGAAGAATCAACTAACAAATACCATATGCTATGGCAGTTAGAAAGCTGCCAAAGCTCTCTGAATTCATTTTTGATCAGAGGTAAAAATTGATTTTGAATGCTAAATAAAAGTATAGATGGAAAGGTGCGATCAGTAGATGTATTGTTGTTGTTGGACGTGCTGCTCTGTTCATGGGACTCTCCAGGCAAGAATGCTGGAGTGGGTTGCCATTTCCTTCTCCAACTCTGTCCCTACTTAAGCTAAAAAGTAATGGAAAGCTCTGTGCCACAATATCTAAAATGATAATTATCATAAAATCTGATAAAACATATCTTATTTAGGCTCATAATGAGAAAATTTCTGATTTAATAAATCTTACATTAATTCTTCAAAATATTATTGAATGTATTAATTTAGTAATTACTAAAATGGTCAAACAAAATAAAGTTTTATTTCCTGCTAAATAGTAGAATAATTTTAACTTCATGATATTTCCATAGATTGAAATAAACCTTTATGTGATTTCTGTTGCTATATTTTAGACTTTTACAGATATTAGCATCTTGAAAATGAAATACTAGATATGTTTGTTTTATTTTTACACTAATTTGTAAAAATCTACTTTATAAGAGATTTCTAGTGTGGCTCTGTTGTTGTTTTTCTTCCATTTTTTTGCCCTGTGGATTGTTTCTCATGTTTGCTGTTTGGTTTGTTTTGATTTTTTTTTGAAAATTATTGTTTTATTTAATATTAATGACTTTGTTTCTTAATGGGATCTATATAAAAATAATAATTATTATTTTTTAATAAATTTATTTATTTTAGTTGGGGGATAATTACTTTACAATATTGTAGTGGTTTTTGCCATACATTGACATGAATCAGCCATGGGTTCACATGTGTTCCCCATCCTGAACCCCCCTCTCACCTCCCTCCCCATCCCATCCCTCTGGGTCATCCCATTGCCCCAGCCCTGAGCATTTGTCTCATGCATCGAACATGGAATGGTGTTCTGTTTCACATATGATAATATACATGTTTCAATGCTATTGTCCCAGAACATCCCACCCTCACCTTCTCCCTCAGAGTCCATAAGACTATTCTATGCATCTGTGCCTCTTATTCTGTCTCGCATATAGGGTTATCGTTACCATCTTTCAAATTCCATATATATGCATTAGTATACTGTATTGGTGTTTTTCTTTCTGGCTTGCTTCACTCTGTAAAATGGGCTCCAGTTTCATCCATCTCAATAGAACTGATTCAAATGTATTTTTTTAATGGCTGAGTAATATTCCATTGTGTATATGTACCACTGCTTCCTTATCCATCCGTCTGCCGATGGACATCTAGGTTGCTTCCATGTCCTGGCTATTGTAAACAGTGCTGTGATGAACATTGGGGTACACGCGTCTCTTTCAATTCTGGTTTCCTCGGTGTGTATGCCTAGCAGTGGGATTGCTGGGTCATATGGCAGTTCTATTCCCAGTTTTTTAAGGAATCTCCACACCGTTCTCCATAGTGGCTGTACTAGTTTGCATTCCCACCAACAGTGTAAGAGGGTTCCCTTTTCTCCACACCCTCTCCAGCATTTATTGCTTGTAGACTTTTGGATAGCAGCCATTCTGACTGGTGTGAAATGGTACCTCATTGTGGCTTTGATTTGCATTTCTCTGGTAATGAGTGATGTTGAGCATCTTTGTATGTGTTTGTTAGCCATCTGTATGTCTTCTTTGGAGAAATGTCTGTTTAGTTCTTTGGCCCATTTTTTGATTGGGTCGTTTATTTTTCTGGAATTCAGCTGCAGGAGTTGCTTGTATATTTTTGAGATTAATTGTTTGTCTGTTGCTTCGTTTGCTATTATTTTCTCCCATTCTGAAGGCTGTCTTTTCACCTTGCTTATAGTTTCCTTTGTTGTGCAAAAGCTTTTAATTTTAATTAGGTCCCATTTGTTTATTTTTGTTTTTATTTCCAATATTCTGGGAGGTGGGTCATGGAGGATCCTGCTGTGATTTATGTCGGAGAGTGTTTTGCCTATGTTTTCCTCTAGGAGTTTTATAGTTTCTGGTCTTACATTTAGATCTTTAATCCATTTTGAGTTTATTTTTGTGTATGGTGTCAGAAAGTGTTCTAGTTTCATTCTTTTACAAGTGGTTGACCAGTTTTCCCAGCACTACTTGTTAAAGAGATTGTCTTTTCTCCATTGTATATTCTTGCCTCCTTTGTTGAAGATAAGGTGTCCATAGGTGTGTGGATTTATCTCTGGGCTTTCTATTTTGTTCCATTGATCTATATTTCTATCTTTGTGCCAGTACCATACTGTCTTGATGACTGTGGCTTTGTAGTAGAGCCTGAAGTCAGGCAGGTTGATTCCTCCAGTTCCATTCTTCTTTCTCAAGATGGCTTTGGCTATTCAAGGTTTCTTATATTTCCATACAAATTGTGAAATGATTTGTTCTAGTTCTGTGAAAAATACCATTGGTAGCTTGATAGGGATTGCATTGAATCTATAGATTGCTTTGGGTAGTATACTCATTTTCACTATATTAATTCTTCCAATCCATGAACACGGTATATTTCTCCATCTGTTTGTGTCCTCTTTGATTTCTTTCATCAGTGTTTTATAGTTTTCTATATATAAGTCTTTTGTTTCTTTAGGTAGATATATTCCTAAGTATTTTATTCTTTTTGTTGCAATGGTGAATGGTATTGTTTCCTTAATTTCTCTTTCTGTTTTCTCATTATTGGTGTAGAGGAATGCAAGGGATTTCTTTGTGTTAGTTTTATATCCTGCAACTTTACTATATTCATTGATTAGCTCTAGTAATTTTCTGGTAGAATCTTTAGGGTTTTCTATGTAGAGGATCATATCATCTGCAAACAGTGAGAGTTTTACTTCTTCTTTTCCTATCTGTATTCCTTTTATTTCTTTTTCAGCTCTGATTGCTGTGGCCAAAACTTCCAAAACTATGTTGAATAGTAATGGTGAAAGTGGGCACCCTTGCCTTGTTCCTGACTTTAGGGGAAATGCTTTCAATTTTTCACCATTGAGGATAATGTTTGCTGTGGATTTGTCATATATAGCTTTTATTATGTTGAGGTATGTTCCTTCTATTCCTCCTTTCTGGAGGGTTTTTATCATAAATGGATGTTGAATTTTGTCAAAGGCTTTTTCTGCATCTATTGAGATAATCATATGGTTTTTATCTTTCAATTTGTTAATGTGGTGTATTACATTGATTGATTTGCGGATGTTAAAGAAACCTTGCATTCCTGGGATAAAGCCCACTTGGTCATGATGTATGATCTTTTTAATATGATGTTGGATTCTGTTTGCTAGAATTTTATTAAGGATTTTTGCATCTATGTTCATCAGTGATATTGGCCTGTAGTTTTCTTTTTTTGTGGCATCTTTGTCTGGTTTTGGAATTAGGGTGATGGTGGCCTCATAGAATGAGTTTGGAAGTTTACCATCTTCTGCAATTTTCTGGAAGAGTTTGAGTAGGATAGGTGTTAGCTCTTCTCTAAATTTTTGGTAGAATTCAGCTGTGAAGCCGTCTGGTCCTGGGCTTTTGTTTGCTGGAAGATTTCTGATTACAGTTTCGATTTCCGTGCTTGTGATGGGTCTGTTAAGATCTGTTTTGATTTTTTAAGTGCCAAGAACTGAAGAGCCCAACAATCAATATTCACTTACAGATTTGAAAAAGATATTTTCTGTTGAAGAAGAAAAACTTGTGGTTAATCCTGTAAATGCAGAGTGGTGCAAAGAAGCAAGACTAAATCTGACAGAAACTTTGGAACCTCTAAGTACATATTTGTGTCATAATAATTTATCTTCTGATGATACTAAACTGGAGACAGTTTTACCTACGAATGTGCCTCAATTACAACGTAAGTATCATAGTAAATATCACTTCTGTAAATATTTTCAGAATGAGAAAATGTTAGATATTGGCTTTCCAGGAGGTAATTGGGAAAATACAACTAAATTCCAGCATTTAATGTAGCTCTGGCTCTGCCAGAATTTATAACTTTGACCTTCACTAAGCCCCATTTTCTTCCTTGAAAAAATGAGGAATTTTGAGAAACTAATCCTTAAGTCTCTTTCTGTTCTAAAATTCTGTAGTCTCAGCTTTAAATCTCTAGACATTTTCAGTTAAAGAGACCTTATTTCCTTTTATAAATGATAATTTCTAGCCCATTTTCTGTTTACATCAGCCGAGATGTAAACCAGCACCATTATTTTTCGACCTAACAGCTGAATTTTAATTGTTCAGTAATGTCTAGTAATCTCTTTTCAACAGTAGAAATCATCCTTTGATACTAAAAGATTTAGTCATTAGACATTTTTAAACTTGATACAATTTAAGTAGTTTATTTAGGAATTTTATATCTGTTGTTTTTTATAAGATTTTATTCAGGAACTTTTTCTAGTATTTTATTTAGGAACTTTATGTCTTTGTTCTCCCAAATTCCTTGAGCATATTTATGATCATTAGCTTGAACTCTTTGAGTATTTTGAGTAGATTGCTTATCTTCACTTAGTTCTTTCCGGGGTTTTATCTTGTTCCTTCATTAGGAATATATCCTTCTGTCTCTTCATTTTGCCTAATTCACAGTTTTTATTTCTATGTGTGGGGTAGGTTGGTTATGTCTCCTAGTTTTGGAAAAGTGGTCTTTTGGAGCAAACGTATATGTCCTAGCAGTGCACTCCCTTTTGGCTACTAGAGCTATATGCACTAGGGGTACCTCATATGTGGGCTGTGTAGGCACTTCTGTTTTGGCAGATTGACTAATATGAGTGGTATGATAGGTGTGACTGACCCCTTGTCCAGTTGGTTGCCAAATCCTGCTTTTGTGTGGAGCCCACTGGCCACTAGTGGGTGGGGCTGGGTCACAAAGTGGCTGGCTATGGAGCTGGGGACCCCAGGATTACTGTTGACCTACTCATGGGTGGAGCCAGGTCCCAGAATGGCTGGTTGCAAAGCTGCGGGTCCTGAATCTAGTGTCAGCCTGCTGGTAGGTGGAACTGGTTTTTGACATGGCTAGCTGTAGGGTTTGAGGCTGGGATCGGCCAGATAGTGGGTGGGTTTTAAACCCTCAGGTAGCTCGCTGAGGAGCCCAAAGTGTCCCAGAGCTGATGTTAGCCTACTGATGGGCTGTGGTAGGGCTCAGATGATCCAGGGCTAGTGCCCACCCACTGGCAGATAGAGCCAGGTCCTGGGGTCTCATAGGTGATACTGGCCTGCTGGTGGGCAGGGTTGAGGCCTAAGAGATCCTGGGCTGTTGTGCAGCCACTGGTGGGCAGGTATGGTTTCTTGGCTTTCTGGTGGGCAGGACCACATCCCAGGGTGGCTGGGGGTTTGGGGGGCTTGCTGGCAAGTGGTACTGTGTCCCCACACAGCTAGCTCCTGGGCCTGAGGAATCTCATGCCCAAAAGGCTGGTGGGCAGGACCTGACCCAGTGCTAATAAGCTAGAGGGAGGATTTCAAAATGGCACTTATCAGCACTAGAATCCTCATGGCAGAACATGTGTCCAAAAGATGGCTACTGCCAACATCTATGCCCCTAGCGTGAGCTCCAGTTGCCCCTGCCTTCTTGGAAATCTCTCCAAGATCAGCTGGTAGGTCTGACTCAGGCTCCTTTCAGAGTATTGCTTCTGCCCTGGGTCTCAGAGTGAGTGAGATTTTGTGTGCCTCCTTTGAGAGTGGAGACTGTTTCCTACAGCTCTCCGGAAAGAAAGCCCTAGAAGTCTTCAAAGTCAACTATTCTGGGGACTCATCTCCCTGGTGCATGATCCCAACTATGGAAGCCAGAAGTGGGGCTCTGTAAATGAAATTCTGGTGCATCCCCTAAAAGGAATCTCATACCCATTAGCAGTCACCCCCATTCTCTGTCTTATAGATTTGTCTATTCTGGATGTTCTGTAGAAATGGAATCATGAAATATGTGGCCTTTTGTGACTGACTTACTTCATTTACCATGTTTTCAAGATGTGTCCATATTATAGCATGTGCATACCTTAATATAAAGTATTGATTAAGTATCTTGTCAAATTTTTAACTGAGGTTCTTTTAAAAAGTTATGAGTTATTTATATATATTGGATATAGTCTTTTTTTAAAGTGTATGTATTGCAAGTATTTTCTTCTGGTCTGTGGCTTGCTTGGTATGTAAGTTTTTGACCCTTACCTTAGAATAACTGTTACCTCTAGGGCTATGAGTAGCTGTAAGCCTATTGGCAATGGGCTGGAATTTCTTCGTTGCCCAGAACCTTAGCTCCAATAGTAGGAAAACAGGTGCTGAATTTTTATCCTTTAAAAAATTATTTTATTCAGAGAAAAACATTGATTTTAAAAGCAGTAAACAAAGTCCTCCTAAGGATCACATTATATTAATAAGAACCTAGAACTAAAGGTTATCTTAATACCCTAGTAGAACACCCATTGAGGCATGAAAGTCACTGGATATTTTCATTTTCCATTCTCAGCATGGTTAGAACACGAAGATTGTTCTTCTCCTCTTATACTTATTAATGAGCAATCTACAAGTGATCATTTATCACCATCACAAAAGACTCCATCTCCAGCTAAAGAAGTACCAGACTTGAATCTTTCTGATGAATATGTCTCTGTTGAAAGCCCAAGAAAAGAAGAAAAAACAAAGAATGACCTAGAACTAGGTTATGGAATAATCCAAAATAAAGAAAATAAAGATCACTTGGAACTTGACGGCACAGTAGCATCTACTGAATCATCTTCCTCTTCAAAAATTGAAAAAGCATCTTTTAAACACGGTCAAAAATGGGAGAATAATTTGGACCTTTTGAGCGACTTTATTATGCTGCGAAATAAGTATCCAACTTGTAGCTCAAAGACTGAAGTCACAGACAATGATGGAAAAGCTGGTGGGTAACTTAGTAATAATTTGGTGTAGGTATGATAGTTCAAGGACTAAACAGATAATTTATTATAGAAAGTAAAGAAATAAAGTTCTTCAGGTAAAACATGTTATTCTTCAAAGAAAATATCATTTATTCATGGCACATTGTATAAAGAGATGGATATGGGATATACAGGTATAAATGTACATATGTATTTTCCAAAAAATTTAAAAGTACATTTGAACTTGTAAGAAAAGCCACTATTTGTAAAAACACTGTCTACAACTTAGTCATACAGATTCATAGTATTTCTAACTTTTGCTGATCTTTCTGCCATTCTTTTTTCTCTTTTAGCTCACAGTTCTACGTCAATATTTTAACTTATATTTTAATGTGTACTTAAGAATCTTTTGTCCATTTGATTACTTATTACTCCTTTTAAATTTACCAAAGAGTTTTTGCTTGACTTGTAACCATTTTACATTAATTGCTTATAAACATATCCAAGTAGTATGTGTCATATCATTTCACTCCTGGTAAAAAATATATATTCTAGAATTCTAATATTCTAGAATGTGTTTGACATAGGTTACCCAAGTGAAACAAGTACAAAACTATTTATGAGATATAGGGTATACGTAGGTATAACTGTCCTATGTACCATTAATGTACACAAGGTCTTGCCCCTGAACACACCAGAAGTAAAATATATACCAAAAATTAGTTTGAGGGTCCAGTGAGCTTGCTAACTAAACACCAGAATTATGGAGAATAGTTACCCAGCCCCAGACTATGCTGGACTGGGCCAAGATTCCCCATGATTGGGGAACTGCTTGGGATTCAAGACAGAAAAGCAGAAAAGAATTTTTGTTCCTTGTGTGCAGCATGATATGAAAGCCTTTTATAGATCTATTTAAAGTTACAATACTTTGTCAGTCAGTGCATTTTTACAACGAAAAATTCAATGAAAATGCAGTTTAAAATCCCAGAATTTTATGACCCTTTATGTTGATATATATTCACCCTAAAGTTTCTTTTTATGTAATAATTTGACCATCTTATAACCTCCCTTGCTAGGAGACAACTCTATATGTAACAGATCTTTCTAACCAATTTTCACCATAATTCAGAGCATAATTTCTACACATTGAAAGAATGAGAAAAATAGAAAGAATTATCTTATGAATGTAATACATAAATAGGAATTTTTAAAAGATTTGTTGTTTTCAGGTTCATGAATGTTTTCAGTTTCTATTCATATTTGAGGCAAAGAAAAAAAAACTCAATCCAAAATTAGCACTGACATCATTTTCTGGTTGTCATACTTGTGATGATATCTTGTAATAAGGGATGTTGGCAACAGAGAGAGGAAGCAATAAGAAAGGAGAAAAAGATAAGGAGAATGTTTTCTTATTAAGAAGTTAGCCATTAATTAAACACTTAAAAGAATATTCACGTTAGGTGGGAATGCTTCCGCACTCTTGCTGTTTCCTCAGTTAGTTTTATGTTCCTGGCCTCTTTGTCCCTTAATGTGTTCTCCCCAGAGGACCTTGAATGAATTCTGTGTATCGTAAATTTGAAAAAGAGTAAGTTGGCATAAGCCTACAGGAATGAGCTGCCCCGTAAGTAGCAGACCTTCTTGTCTGCTTCTCTATGTCATGCATCTTTTCCAAGCAGGTCCCCAGCCATGCAGAACCCTGGCCCGTCCAGTATAATCTGGGGCAGGGTAGGTACTCTGCCGAATTCAGGTGTTTATTTAACAAGCTCACCTGACTCTCAGACCAAGCTTCTTTCTCCAACTTAGTTTTAATAACAAAGGTAATGTTTTGGTATGTATTTTTATTTCTTATCTTGTTTTACAGTTGATGCCAGAGCAGGAAAGAATGTTAGAATTGATTAGGCCCCCTCAAAAACTCTAATAATGATTATTTAATCATAGCTACTTACATTATTTATACCTGCAAATAATAACAATCTAGTTTAGGGTATTTTACTCTATTTTTTCTACTGTGTATTTAAAGCTCATAGAAGAAAAGTACAGTTATTGAACATCGTGTGCCAGGCACTAAATCACTTTTTAGAGAAAAATATGATACTGTCACTGACCTTGAGAAGCTTCCAGTATAATAGAGTGTACCAGGCTTGCAGATAATTTCAGTACAACGTTGGCAGTGCCAGGAGAGTGTGCCGAGTGCTAAGGAAACAAAAAGGAGACGCACTTTGCTGGCCTGGAAGTAGAGCGCGCAGTTACATAAGGCTTGTTATAGAAAATGCCTGAGAGCTAAAAGGTAAGCAGAAAGAAATGAGTTGAACGTTGACTTAGCAACTGAACGACAACAAAGTAAGAAGTGATCTTATTAAGAAAGGATGGAGACAGGTAGGGTTTGGGGCCTAGGAGAGGATTAGTAGCAGAGGAGGGGTATGTGGACAGTCACAGAGAAATGAAGCAGAATGGAATGTGCCTCTTAGATGTCAGGAACCGTCCTTGGTGTTTATAACACCTTGTAACAATATTTGAAGTAGATACATTAATCCATATTTTACACATGAGAAAACTGAGGCTTCATCAGAATTGGCATTAAAACACTGATTTGATGCCAAAGTTCTTTCCTTTATTACCATTCAGCTTCTTACCCAGCACCATATTAAGTCCATTGACCAGGATAGTTTTTCAGTTTCACACTGATGCATTTCAAAGAACTTTAACAGTTATGATCATATTACAAGAAAGCATTTTAATCAACATTAAGTTGCCCTGAACAATGCAAATTAATGTTTTCATTAGAACTTCAAAACGAAGGAGAACTTTCTTTGACTCTTCAAGAAGAAAGCCCTATTGTTTGTAATAATAAAACCCTAGAGAAAACAAATCAGGAAAGGAGAGCAGATAATGTCATCGAAATTCCAGCATCAGGTATATTTTATGCTTTTTTAAATGCCTTCAAATTAAGTAAATTTGAAAGCTCATATATTAAAATGTTTCAAGATGGTAATGTGTTTCTAAAATTTAGGTATCTAGAATATACCTTATTTTCCATGTAATTTTCTTCACTTGTTTCAGATATTTCTTCATTCGAGTCTTACTTTCAAATTATTTCCAAACACAGAATGCCTTGTTTACTGCCTCTGCCCTCCCTGACTTGCCCTACTCTGGTCCACTAAGTATTATTTCTTCCTTCATTTAACTTGCTGATTTCCTGCTTCCATCAGAGAAGAGCAAACTGCAGCTCCTCAAACTCTGACTCTTCTGCCCAGTCTGGAAAAATAAACTGTTAATGGTTGTTCTCTCTATTTGCTTACCCACCATCAGGGTGGTTTTATTGATTCCTATACTGATTAAAATGATTTGTTCTGCTGTAAAGAAAACTGTTCTTTACATTGACTCTCAAAGAACAGCCTGCTTAAGAACATCATGCTCATTGTGAAAATCAATAAGGAAATAGATGCTAGTTCTTTAGTATCATTTCATCTTTTAGTTAAATTTCATTTATGACCTTTATATGATAATACAAATCTTTAAATACTGATCTAGTGAAAACTGAAAATAATTTGTCACTGTTATAAATGTGTTCAGCTTAAGGTTATAAACTAATAGTGGAGGGAAAAGAAAAAATATTACGTGATTCTCTTTATATGGCTCCTCATACCTGCCCTGCCGAATTAATTCAAATAAACAAGACAGCCATAACATTATACTTATTCTACAGAGGTGTTTTTGTTTTGTTGTTGCTAGTTTATTTAGAATAAATATCCTAAAATAAGCTGTTATACAATCTCATGATTTTTAACTCATGGGAATTTGGATGGAGTTCAGGTTTCCATGAAGTACCATGCGTAACTGGTTTGTCAAAAAGGACATACCATCCTTATAAAAACACGACGTTTAATGTTTTTATTTTTGCAGATAGCCAGTGCCAAGCATATTGTCTCCTGGAAGCAGCAGCTTCTCCTATCTTAGAAAAACTTGTATGCCTCTGTACTCTTCCTGCTGCTAACTGGAAATTTGCCACCATCATTTTTGACCAAACAAGGTTCCTCTTGAAAGAACAAGAAAAAATAATAAGTGATACTATTCATCAAGGTGAGTGAAAATAAAAGTCACACTATATAAAAGAATGTGAATTTATGGATTATTAGAAAATGCAGAAATTAGTCACAGATGGAGGCGTAACTATAGTTCAGCATATGGCACCCACAATCCAATGCTGGAAGATCAGCTAAGCAAGGATAAAAAGGTAAAAAATGCAAGTATTCCCTGCTTTTCATGTTTGTACTATGCCACTTTGATTTTACGAAAGACCTGCATAAGTATATGTTTTCACTAACTGAAAGAAATCAAAGAGGATTTTAATTTACTTCTTTACTCCATTTCAGCTTATGAAAGTTTTCATAGGAACGCTCTGTTTTCAGATAGTGGGGGAAACCTGTATCTAGGATATACTGCCCATAACTGTTCTCCTGTTGTTCCTGATTCTCAGTGATCACTGTTTATTTGCTTTGATCTGCATTGATTAGATCAGTGATTTTCAAACTTTTTAGCAGAACTCTTTGTTAATGAATATTTCATGGCATCCCATTATATAAAACAGAGAAAAGCAGAGTTTCTGTGACTAACTTGTGCCTAGAATCCTGTCTTCTTGGCCTCGCTTTTGCATGCAGTCTATGCAAAATGCAATCTATCCAATCAATAAGGTCTGGAACTACATGGGACATATTCATTAGATAATTCGTTTGTCCCTATGAGTACCTGTCTTGTTGGAATCGTATTCTTAGGACAAATATTCTCAGGTGTCCATCTCCAGGTCAAGGTATTGCTTTGTGTTATGATCCCCCACCTTTATCTAAACCAGTTAGCAAATTATGAGTAGTTTCATTTTCTTCTTGTTTCATAACTGGGAATCATTAACCATTTTCCCACCAGGAGTAGAAATAATTGAATGTTCTTTGGGAGCAACAAGAGTATGAGCTCTAAGATCAGCTGTCTGGGTTGGAATACCAGCTCCATCATTTTTTCACAGATTGACCTTGGGCAGCTACTTAAATATGTTAAGACTGTTTTCTCATCCATAAAATGAAAATCATAATGAACTTATCTAATAGGGTTATTGTTATAAGTTCAATGAAATAAACAGATTATATACAGCTTGGCACCTAATAAGCACACAATAATAAATGGCATTTATTATTGTTAAGCATTCTGATATACAGCATAAAATTCTAATGTATATCCTGTTTTTAAATATGTTTTTGCTTACCTAGGTAAAAATGATGAAAGAGAAATGACATTCAAGTATGCTGCTCTCTTACACATTTTGGTAACAATTAGAGATGTCCTTTTAACCTGTAACTTGGACACAGCATTGGGTTGGTGTGAAAAGCTTTTATTTCCTCTTTTCTTCTTATTAAAATGTTTACTTTTCTAAAAAAGATGCTTTGTAAGAAATTATGTAGCTCCTTTATTCTGCATTAAATTTATATACATCTTGACAAAATATAATGGATTATATATTTAATTCTCTTTATGTTCTTTAAAAGAAATTTTCTACAACAACTACCATCACCTAGAAAAATAGGTTTAGGATTCTCTATTCTAGGCCTGAATTATAGACTCTTAATAGATTTGATTGTGTATTATCATACACTTGCTTTTTAATGTAAGATGACACTTTACCATATATATTTTAGGTCCTCATTGAATGTTTTTGACTTTGAATCTTTGCTAGATGAAATATAGCTAAATTATTAATACTAAGACCTTTTGCAATTATTTTCACTTGTGCATGTAAATTAGGATATGAATTACTTCAGTATTAAAAATCAACCTATTTTGAATGTATTGAAAATTTTAAAGATTTTGGAAATTTTTTCTAAACTATTAAAATCCTTAAAGTATCTGTCTTACTACATTACTACTCTAGATCCCTTATTGCAAGCTGTTTAAACTTGTTTAGTAATGATGTATTTATAGGATTATGTTTTATAACTTAAGTTTCTAGAATCCATTGGCAGTCCAGTGGTTGAGACTCTGTGCTTCAGCTGCAGGGGACACAGGTTCAATACCTAGATGGGGGAGCTAGAGTACCACATGCCCATGACCTGCAGTACGGCCCTCCATACCCCCAAAAAACCACTATACATAAAGTGAAAATAATTTTTCTCTGATCTGTGACCCAGACATTTTCTCTTTTATATGACCCAGACAAATAGTATTTCTCTAAACCAAGGTTTTGTTAAGTATTGGGCAGCAGCAAGTTATAGTTGTACTCCCTCTACAATACTTGGAGTTATAATGCTTGGCCAAACATTATATTAGTACAACAAACTGTGGAAAATTCTTAAAGAGATGGAAGTACCAGACCATCTTACCTGTCTCCTGAGAAACCTGTGTGCAGGTCAAGAAACAGGGTGCTAAGGGCCGATGCACTGGGATGACCCTGAGGGATGGGATGGGGAGGGAAGTAGGAGGGAGGTTCAGGATAGGGAACACATGTACACCCATGGCTGATCCATGTCAATGTATGGCAAAAACCACTACCATATTGTAAAGTAATTAGCCTCCAATTAAAATAAATTAATTAATTAAAAAAAAACAGAGCCTTACATGGAACAACTGACTGGTTCAAAACTGGGAAAGGACTACAACAAGGCTGTGTATTGTCACCCTGATTATTTAACTTTTATGCAGAGTACATCATGCAAATTGTTAGGCTGGATGAATCACAAGCTGGAGACAAGATTGCTGGGAGAAATATCCACAACCTCAGATATGCAGATGATACCATTCTAATGGCAGAAAGTGAGCAGTAACTAAAGAACCTCTTGATGAGGGTAAAAGAGGAGATGAAAATGCTGGCTTGAAATTCAACATTAAAATAACTAAGACCATGACATCTGGTCCCATTACTTCATAGCAAATAAAAGGGGAAAAAGTGGAAGCAGTGACAGATTTTACTTCCTTGGGCTCCAAAATCACTGCACATGGTGACTGCAGCCATGAAATTAAAAGGTGCTTGCTCCTTGGAAGGAAACCTATGACAAACTTAGACAGCATATAAAAAAACAGAGACATCACTTTGCCAATAAAAGTCTGCATAGTCAAAGCTATGGTTTTTCCAATAGTAATGTACAGATGTGAGAGTTGGTCCATAAAGAAGGTTGAGTGCTGAAGAATCGATGTTTTCAAATTGCAGTGCTAGAGAAGATTCTTGAGAGTTGCTTGGACTGCAAGGAGATCAAACCAGTCAATCCTAAAGAAAATCAATCTTGAATGTTGATTTTCAACATTGGAAGAACTGATACTGAAGCTGAAGCTCTGATACTTTAGCCAACTGATGGCGAAGAGCTGACTCATTGGAAAAGACCCTAATGCCAGGAAAGATTGAGGGCAGGAGGAGAAGGGAGAGGATGAGATGATTAGATAGCATTACTGAATCAATAGACATGAATTTGAGTAAACTTTGGAAGATAGTGGAGGACAGAGGAGCCTGGCATACTGCAGTCCATGGAGTTGCAGAGTTGGATATAACTTAGTGACTGAACAACAAGAACCTTTAGAAAGCCCAACATGACACTCCCTTTCTTCTCCAGTTAAAGCATTTGAATGTTGAGGCTGGATCAAGCTGTCTTGTCTCTATTCTCAGACAACGATAGCCCTAGTTTACAGCACCTGAAACTAATATAATGGTATAGTGTCACATGCCCTTCTGTTTAGTCTCCTGTCTTCGTTATACTTTTCAGCTTCCATAAAAGATTATCAGTCCTACCAACAGCTAGGCTAACTATTAAAGCAAAACAGTAAGACAGAATATCAGAATCTAGAATATCTGGGCTCCCAGGGAGAGTACGGAGAAAGGCATGGCAACTCACTCCAGTATTCTTGCTTGGAGAATCCCCATGGACAGAGGAGCCTGGTGGGCTACAGTCGATAGGGTAACCAAGAGTCAGACACACTGAAGCGACTTAGCATGTGAGCACACAGGGAGAGTAGAGTTGTGACTCACTTCTGCTCAGTTCAGTTCAGTTCAGTCGCTCAGTCGTGTCTGACTCTTTGCGACCCCATGAACCACAGCACACCAGGCCTCCCTGTCCATCACCAACTCCCGGAGTTCACCCAAACCCATGTCCATTGAGTTGGTGATCCAACCATCTCATTCTTTGTCGTCCCCTACTCTTCCTGCCCTCAATCTTTCCCAGCATCAGGGTCTTTTCAAATGAGTCAGCTCTTCCCATCAGGAGGCCAAAGTATTGGAGTTTCAGCTTCAACATCAGTCCTTCCAATGAACACCCAGTACTGATCTCCTTTAGGATGAACTGGTTGGATCTCCTTGCAGTCCAAGGGACTCTCAAGAGTCTTCTCTAACACCACAGTTCAAAACCATCAATTCTTCGGCGCTCAGCTTTCTTTATAGTCCAACTCTCACATCCATACACGACTACTGGAAAAACCATAGCCTTGACTAGACGGACCTTTGTTGACAAAGTAATGTCTCTGCTTTTTAATATGCTGTCTAGGTTGGTCATAACTTTCCTTCCAAGGAGTAAGCATCTTTTAATTTCACGGCTATAATCACCATCTGCAGTGATTTTGGAGCCTGCTCAATACTTAGCAAAATCTTGAATTAGAGAAATAATATTTATGGAGGGTTGGTTAAGGTATATTCATCTTTAAGTACTCTACATTTTGCCCTAAGATTAAGTGAGACTGTTGAGAGCTATATACTCTTGAATTTTTTTTGTTACTCAAAGAAATGCATTTACTAAATCAAACTTTGGCATTACTATTTGGCTACCTTGAGGAATACTCATAAAAGTAAAATCTTTGTTGGAAAAATGTAACTTCTTAAACCCTAGCTACCAAGCCATGATGAATAACCTTGCTGCCTTGGATATTTTTAGTGGAAGGCTTTCTCACTTTTCTAAACCTCTTAAAATCAAAGAGCAAGTTAGGTTGACCTCCTTTCTTCTGTGAATAGTGGCAGCAGAAGAGAGGTCCACATGGTCTGGCTGCCTACCCTGGGCCCAGTTTCTGTATTTTCCCTCAACTTCCAGTTTGTGTGTCTCTCCCAAGCTAGCAAGGTAATGAGTTCTAAGGTTAAAGGTTTACAGTTTCACTTCTGGGCTTTAACCCAGAAATAAAGTTGGTATTGTGTAATGGCTACTGTAATAGAGATACGTAGCAACAGCACAAAAGGTGGTGGTGGCTGTTATGCTTTAAAGGGGAATATTTTCTGTAAGTGAGTAAGAGTTTGCCAAGTAAATAAAGTATGAAAAGGTATTGTTGGCAGAATTAAGAGCCCAGAAAAGTGATTCAGTGAGTGTGTGACAACCAGTTCCATGTGGCTAAACTGAAGAGTACAAGGTGGAAAGCCATGAGAGCTAAGCCACAAGAAATAAAAAAGAGCCGAATAATGAAAAGCCTTTTCAGCTACAAAAAAGACTTCAGTCACTATTCTGTAAATGATAGGGAATCACTGGAACAGGGAAGCGACTGGACTAAGTTTGTGTTTCAGGTTTTATCTACTAGCGGTATGGAGAATCAGTGGGAAGTTTTGAGATTAGGAAGCAGAAAGAACATAAGTCAATCTCTAAATCGCCCATTATTCTAGCTGTATTAATATAAAATTAGAATTAAATGTACATGATATAAAAATAAGAACCTGAGCATTGTGTTTTTTATTTATTATTGTATTTATTGCCCAAATATACACTGAATAGCTGATCTACATAAGTTACTCTGCCAGGTCTCTCCTCCAGTAATTCATGAAATTCATTGTGCAGCAGAATCACTAGGAGGAGTCTTTAGACATAGGAACCCCTGGGACTCAGTCTAGATTTCTTGAATATGAACTTTCAAGGATAGGTCTCAAGATTCTGTGTTTACAGTTGCTTTTAGAGAGTCTGAATTTAGGCACTGCTGTTTTAGCAGCTACATAAATTAATTACCATATATAAATATGGATTATGAGAGCTTATAGACTAATGAAGTTGTAGAGCCATATACACAAATAACCAGAAATCAGGTGCAAAAGCTGTACTGATGCCATACCAAGAAAATCTCAGTGGAATGTATTACCACAGGACTTCTTGGCAAGTAAGTGTAGATTCTAGGGTTTAAGAAGAAGGCCCCCCCAAAAAGAAGAAGGCAGTAGCATTTAATAAGTCAGAAAGCAGAAAGGGATGGGGAATATTCAAAGAATCTGTGGAGAATATCCTGTGATATTGCTATTATATAGCTTAAAAATAGACATTTGGTATACATTTCTCAGCTTTGCTTAATTTTAAGGGGATCACTCCGAACCAGAGACTGAACCTGGGTCTGCTGCGTTGTGTGCAGATTCTTTACCATCCGAGCCACCAGGCAAACCCAGTAAAGGGAAATTTAACTGTCTCTGCTGTGACCCTTATTTCCCTTTTAGATTTTTACCATGGATTTTCTAAAAGAACAAAAAGGCATGCTTTTTCTCCTATTTTTGTTTTTAACAGGGTATTTGTCAAATGCAAAAGATATCTACAAAAGTGTTTTCGGTTCCTATTTGTATGACATTTGGCGACGACTGGAGATTGTACAGTTTATAAGGGGGAAAAGCCCTGAAACCAACTACAAGATACGAGAATTGCAATGTCAGATACTAAATCGGATGCAAGGTGAACAGCAAATTAAGGTAAGGATTGAAATAAAGCAGATTACAACAATCAGCTCATATAAGAATTGGATGTAAGATAAATTTTTGCATTTAATTTGAAATTATGAAATAATGTGGTATACGCAATTTGGTCCCATGACAGTTTTCTCCTTAAGAAAGTTAGTCAGACAGAATCAAACCCAGAGAAAGGGTCATTTGTATCGTTGTTCATATGTCTTGACTTTTAAAAATACTTTCATTTATATTACATGTAGCTTTCTATGGATTGACTAGTCCTTCTAATCTCAAACATTTTGTTTTCTGCTTGTAAGTTCATGAACATATACCTAACAACAGATCTCTGATAATTAATTTTTAGATATTGAGCCAGAATCTTCCATAATTCATTTTAAAAGCACTTTTTTAATTTCTTGGATTATACTGGAAATTTTTGCCCCCTCTACCTCAAGCATTGGACAAAAACTTTGCATAAATAAAGATTTAAGAGAAAATACCTCAAAAAATGTTTTCAAGCAGTAAAACATCTACCTATGGCTGATTCATGTTGATGTTTGACAGAAAATGCTGAAATTCTATAAAGCAATTATCCTTCAATTAAAAAACAAATATTTTTTTAAAACTTTACACTAAATATGGAAACAAATTTGGCCTTTTTCTTCATTTTCCTGTCTATCCCTACTGTATCTTTATATCCCCAACCCTATGGTTATTGGATAGCATAACCAACTCAGTGGACATGAATTTGTGCAAACTGGGAGATAGTGAAGGACAGGGAAGCCTGGAATGCGGCAGTCCATGGGGTCACAAAGAGTCAGACACAACTTAGCCACTGAACAACAACAAGAAATATAGAATTGGGAGTGATAGCATCATGGCAGGACCAGATACTCTCTTTGTCTCTCCCCTTCAATCTACAACCAGGAAAACATCCACAACTCAACAAATGGGCCTCTGCCCAACACACCAGGACACTAAAGAGTTCCACACATCTGTACATCTACGGTGGCCGGAATGGAACACATGGAAGAGGGAGAATTGGAGGATCAGCATAGGCAATGCCTGCAATTTTGGTCCCTGAACCACGGCAGCCGAGCCCACAGGCCCCGAGAACCCAGTAGCAGCAAGGGAGGCATCACACCTGACTCCAGCCTCCCACTTGCAGTGACACCCACAGCCTCAGATAACTGGGCAACACTGGCAGTGAGGCCTGTGGCCCTGTCCTTCCAACTAGCTGCAGAGCCACCCACAACTCTGACGCCCCATCCTCCACCTGCAGTGGGTGAGCCCAGAAACCTGAGAATATTGGACAAGGCAGAGGTGCACCTGACCCCGGTTCCTCCTCCTGGCCTTCCCCCTCCTCCTGCAGTGGCAGAGCGTGTGACTCAGGGGATACCAGATGAGACCACCATACTAGTACCCCAGGCAGTGACAGCAGTAAAACCAGAATCAGCAAGGCATCAACAACCCCAGAGGCACAAGCAGTGTAACAAACGCACTGGGTGACAGCTCTGACATAGACATTGCAGGGTCAGTTCAGTTCAGTCGCTCAGGCATGTCCGACTCTGTGACCCCATGGACTGCAGCACGCCAGGCTTCCCTGTCCATCACCAACTCCCGGAGCTTACTCAAACTCATGTCCATCGCGTCGGTGATACCATCCAACCATCTCATCCTCTGTCGTCCCCCTCTCCTCCCGCCTTCAATCAGCATCAGGGGCTTTTCAGATGAGTCAGTTCTTCGCACCGGGTGGCCAAAGTATTGGAGTTTCAGCTTGAGCATCAGTCCTTCCAATGAATATTCGGGACTGATTTCCTTTAGGATGGACTGGTTGGATCTCCTTGCAGTCCAAGGGACTCTCAAGAGGCTTCTCCAACACCAGGGTAACTGGTGCCAATTCGCAACCCCAACCAGAGGCAGTGCAGGGTAAGGGAAACCAAAAACTTGTGCTGTAGTGCCACCTGCTGGAAAATAAGAGAAAGACTTCTATATACAATGGAGAAATGACAGCCTCTTCACTAGAAACACTGGACAGCTACATGTGGAAGAATGAAATTAGAACTCTCCTAACACTGTATCGAGAATGGGATGGTTGGATTGCATTGCCAACTCAGTGGACATGAGTTTGAGTCAGCTCTGAGAGTTGGTGATGGACAGGGAAGCCTGGCGTGCTGCAGTCCATGGGGTTGCGAAGAGTCAGACACGAATGAGCGACTGAACTAAACTGAACTGAACTGAACACCATATACAAAAATAAACTCAAAATGGATTAAATACCTAAATGTAAGGCTTGAAACTATAAAAATCTTAGAGGAAAACGTAGGCAGAACATTCTGACATAATCACAGCAAGATCTTTTCTGATCCACCTCCTAGAGTGATGAAAATAAAAACAAAAATAAATGGGATCTAATTAAACTTCGACACTTTTACACACCTAAGGAAACTATAAATAAAAAGAAAACCCACAGAATGGGAGAAAATATTTGCAAATGAAGTGACCAACAAGGGATTAATCTCCAAAATATATCAACAACTCATGTAGCTGAGTATTAGGAAAAAAAACCAAAAAACAATTATCTGAGAAGAAGAAATACTTCTTCTGTCAAAAGTCAATGAAATACTGAAATGAGATACTGTCAAAAGTCAATGAAAAGGAGTTTTAAATGCAGCCAGGGAGAAAAGAATGGCAACCCACACAGGAATCCCTATTAGCTATCAGCAGATTTCTTAGCAGAAACTCTGCAGACCAGGAGGGAGTAGAATGACAGCCTCAAAATACTGAAAGCTAAAAAGTGGCCTCCAAGAATACTTTATCCAACAAATTTGTCATTCAGATATAAAGGAGAAATAGGGCTTTCCCATACAAACAAAAGCTGAGGGATTTCATCAACACTAGGCCTGCCTTATAAGAAATATTGAAAGGACCTCTTCTATCAGAAACAAAAAGGCAGAAGTACACAAAACTCTGAGTAAGGTGATACATAAACAATTAGCAAATTGCTACTCTATATCAGAATAGAGTTTTTAAACACTTTATATAACATAATGGTTAAAAGGGGAAATAGAAAAAAACAATAGCTACTTCAGTTTGGTGACAAATACAATATAAAAAGGAATGAATCTGAGAAAGCAAAAACATAAAAGGGGAAGAAGAAGAGAATCCATATAGGCAAATGAAGATAAGATGCTATCAGCAGAAAAAGTACTATTTTACCTATGACATATCTTACACAAACATCATGGTAACCACCAAGCATAAATCTAGGATGGAGACACAAAACATAAAAAAGAGGAAACTGAGCAAAACATTATAGAAAACCACCAAACCAAAATGAAACATGGAGAAACAACGGAAGCATAAAACAGCCAGAAAACAAAGCTAGGATGGCAGCACTAGGTCCCCACATCTCAGTGATCACCTTACGCGTGAATGGGGTGAGCCCACCAGTCCAAAGACAGAGTGGCTGGATGGATGTAAAAACGAGAACAATTCAAACCTGTCTGGGTTAAACTTAACACTTACAACATGGGCAGAGACTACTCATATAGTCATCTATATTAGGGTCACATTTAACACTTACAACATGGGCAGAGACTACTTATATAGTCATCTATATTAGGGTTACATTTAACACTTACAATATGGGCAGAGACTACTTATATAGTCATCTATATCAGATTTCTTGAAGAATGCTAAGAGTGCCCTGCCCCCAAATGTTTTCCTCATTGACATTTGATCTTCAGTTCAGTTCAGTTCAGTCGCTCAGTCGTGTCCGACTCTTTGCAACCCCACGGACTGCAGCACACCAGGCCTCCCTGTCCATCACCAACTCCTGGAGTTTACTCAAACTCATGTCCACTGAGTCGGTGATGCCATCCAACCATCTCATCCTCTGTCGTCCTCTTCTCTTCCTGCCTTCAGTCTTTCCCAGCATCAGGGTCTTTTCAAATGAGTCAGCTCTTTGCATCAAGTGGCCAAAGTATTGGAGTTTCAGCTTGAGGATCAGTCCTTCCAATGAATATTCAGGACTAATCTCCTTTAGGGTGGACTGGTTGGATCTCCTAGCAGCCCAAGGGACTCTCAAGAGTCTTCTCCAACACCACAGTTCAAAAGCATCAATTCTTTGGCGCTCAGCTTTCTTTATAGTCCAACTCTCCCATCCATTTGATCTTACCAGAGTGTATTCTTTTGTGTTTAAGCACTGATATCTTTTACAATACAAATATTTACTTTGCCAACTTATTGTCAGTAGTTTCATGTAACCAGTTGTTTGTTATTTTTGTCACTGTAGCAAAAGAATATTACAAAGAATAATCATTCAGATATATATATGAAATTCTTATTTTTGATCAGGTGCTGATTATAATAAGAATGGATTCAGATGGCGAAAAACATTTACTCATTAAAATCCTTAACAAAATAGAAGGTAGGGAATTTTAAATTCTGCTTAATTTAATAACAAATGCTTGAACATATAAAATGTATTGATCTAGCCAAGTTTTTAATTAAGATATGAGTAACATACTATAAAATTCATCCTTTAAAATATATAGTTTGGTGGTATCTAATCTGTGTTTAAATCAATGTGGACTGTAATTCTGAAAATATATATACTATAATGTACTTATGTATATATTATCATGATTATTATTATTACCAATTGATACCTTTTATTGTTAAAGTTACTAATAATACAGACTACTTACAAACCTATGAGTAGGTTTCATTAACTCAGCTTTTACAAATGAAGAAACTAAAATTCATAAAGTTGATGTATCATGCCAAAATCACAAGTAGTAAGTGAGGGAATCAGGATTTGAACCTAAGTCTCTCTTGTTCCAGGGTCATTTTTCAACTCTTCTACCAACTACTGCCCGCTCTATCAACCCTTTCCATCTTGTGCTGTGGAACCTGTTGCTAAAATATAAACTCTTCTCCTTCTTCACCTCCTTGTTTTAAGTGAAACTCAACTTTCCCTAGATCATAATGCTTCCCCTGTATGCTTTTCATATAGAAGCTGATAATTTTCTCTCTGTATGTATATAAGAATGAGAAGGCCATTTTGTGCTTTCCATTATCCTTTCCAAAACTTTATTCCTCCATCCTTTGAGGCTATGCCATATTGCCATGTCATTCTCTACTACCCCACAATCATCCATGAACAGTTTTGCACCTGGCTCATGGTACTCTGTTTATTCCTGGTCCTGCCATTGAACTAGATGTCTTTAATGTGAATGATTCATTCAACACCCTGACCTTATAGTTTCATTGGTCTTCGTAACAAATATACTCATTCCTTGGCTTTGCTATCAGCCTTTTGATAATGCAGAACTATCCTACCTCTAAACTTGAAACTCTCTGTCTATAGCTACCTCAGGCTCTTTCATGATCTTCAGCATTCTAAAGATTATAAACTTTCAACTCCTTTCTTCATTTCTTTCTTCTTCCATATTTGGTGATGGCCATCACTTTAAGCAGTCTTGTCCTTCTATTGTACCTTCCATTTAAACTTCAGCTCTGAATCAATGAAGATTTCATCTCTCTATCCCTACACCCAAGATGTTGTGCATTATTGGAGAAAATCAAGTAGATTGGTACCACTACAAAATCAGGCTCCCTGAACTTATATGGGCTTTTAATACTTCTCAATAATCTTTGTATGTGTTCTTAGTTTCCATACCTACCATACTAATGGCTATACCATACACCCCTACCATGCCACTCACCTCTCATTTTGAGGAGGAAATTATGCCTTCTAATGACCTTTAACTGAGCAATAATCCTCCTCAGTTCATCTTCCCCACCATCTGCAAGCTTACACTTATTTCTTCTATTCTTTTATCTTTCCTCCTTTCTCTATAGAGGAGGTGACTCTCCACCCTTAAAGAGCCACCCTTTCACTTGTGCTGTGGGTCCCATCACTTCCAAGAGTCTCGAATACTTTGTTGCATCAGTTATTTCCCAGCCAGCCTTCTTCTCTAATAACTCTCTTAATCTTTAAGTTTTCCAGTCTTAAAAATAAAATACCACCCTCAACCTGTGTCACTCTTGATTTATTCTCTTCCCTCAATAAACTGCACGTGTGCCATCTTCTAAAATATTTCTCTGCTCTACTCCTACCAAACTATTTATCATGCAGTTTCCAATCTCCATGCCTTTACACCTCCTGTTTCTGTTATCATTAATACTCTTCTCTCTTCTTCGGGAAGATGACTCATACATATCCTTTAAAAATGAGTTAAAACATTTGGTTAGGAAACCTTAATTTGAATACATTCCCTCTCTATTCTCAGGGTAATGTGTGCATCCTTCTAAGGCACTTCTTACCATCCTGGGCTATAATAAATCTGATGCTTTTGTTGGTTTTCCTCACTATAATGGCAGCTTCTGAGGATAATGACCATGTCCTGATTTGTATTTCCAGCACCCACAAAAATGCCTGGAACATGGAAGATTTTCAATGGAACTTCATAAAGATTTTTTGAATAAGTGAATGAGCAAATGAATACCTCCCCACATGCCCTATTTAGACTAAGACTAGTGGAAAAGATTTAACTGAAATACATGCAAATATTGACTAATATCTGTTCTCAGAGCAGTTAATAAACTATTAAATTATAGTGATGTGAGAATGGTAGGCTCTTTTAAGGACAGCCTTATATGGTGCTATTTCTTGACGATGTTATCTTGTGCTAGAAGCCAAATTTTCATGCTTGGATCTTATTGTTTCATTCAGTTTTCCAATCTTGGGAAAATGAGTTCATATTTACCAAATTCACAAGATCCTTACTAGTACCAAAGTGTTCAGTTCAGTTCAGTCGCTCAGTCATGTCCGACCCTTTGCGACCCCATGGACTGCAGCACACCAAGCCTCCCTGTCCATCACCAACTCCCAGAGTTTACCCAAACTCATGTCCATTGAGTCGGTGATGCCATCCAACCATCTCATCCTCTGTCGTCCTCTTCTCCTCCTGCCTTCAATCTTTCCCAGCATCAGGGTCTTTTCCAGTGAGTCAGTTCTTCGCATCAGGTGCCCAAAGTATTGGAGTTTCAGCTTCAACATCAGTCCTTCCAATGAACACCCAGGACTGATCTCCCCTAGGATGGACTGGTTGGATCTCCTTGCAGTCCAAGGGACTCTCAAGAGTCTTCTCCAACACCACAGTTCAAAAGCATCGATTCTTTGGTGCTCAGCTTTCTTTATAGTCCAACTCTCACATCCATACACCACTATTGGAAAAACCATAGCCTTGACTAGACAGACCTTTGTTGGCAAAGTAACTCTCTGCTTTTTAATATGCCGTCTAAGTTGGTCATAACTTTCCTTCCAAGGAGTAAGCATCTTTTAATTTCATGGCTACAGCCACCATCTGCAGTGATTTTGGACCCCCCAAAAATAAAGTCTGCCACTGTTTCCATTGTTTCCCCATCTATTTGCCATGAAGTGATGTGTTAGAGCAATATTTAACCATTGTGAAGCTGAAGCCACCACAGTTGTGTGGACAATCAGGGTAACCGGAAACTTGAAAACATATATTTATTTATGGCTGCAAGATTTCATTTGCAGAGCATGGGTTCAGTAGTTGAGGTGTGCAGGCTTAGGTGACCCACAGCATGTGGCATCTTAGTTCCCCAACACTGGAAGGTGGATTCTTAACCACTGGATTACCAGGGAAGTCCAGAAACATTTTTTAAAGTTAGGGAAGTGATTATCAGTGCTAGCATTATTAAAACAAAAGCATTTGAATAACCAAAGGAATATTTTTGTGAAGAGCTGAGGAAATATACCTGCCCCACAGAAAAGAAGCTTTAAACCTACTTACTGGGGCACCTTTTCCTTTGATGTCATGTAAAATGTATTGACAAATTATTTAAAATGTATATATATCAACTCTAGGCTTCAGGCTGAACATATCTATTTCTTTTGACATTTGGGATTATATCATTATTACTCTTACTATTTTGTTTCAATAAGGTTTACTGACACAAAAATATTAACTCTACATATTGAAAACTGTTTTTACTCTCTTTGCAACTGGCAGTTATTCTCTGTATCTAGGAACTAGGCCTTTTTCTGTCTAGTATTATAAATAAAAATGTGGGTCCATATTACATGTTTTTGAAAGATCCTAGCAACAAGCTTAGCAAGTAATCTGCTTTGGGATCAAAGCTAGTACAAATCACTTAAAGAGATTAGGTTTTAAATAATATGACCTTACAAATTATGAAAGAGAAATAGTACTAACTCCCTTCTTATTATCACCAAAACTACTATCAAGTCAAGTAAACAAAAACATGAACCTATTAAACTATGTCATTATTATATCGCACCTTTGAGAACTCTACAGTTGACAAAAGTTCACAAATAAAGTGTAGAAAGCGAAGAACTAAAGAGCCTCTTGATGAAAGTGAAAGAGGAGAGTGAAAAAGTTGGTTTAAAGCTCAACATTCAGAAAACTAAGATCATGTCATCTGGTCCCATCACTTCATGGCAAATAGATGGGGAAACAGTGGAAACAGTGTCAGACTTTATTTTTTTGGGCTCCAAAATCACTGCAGATGGTGATTGCAGCCATGAAATTAAAAGATGCTTACTCCTTGGAAGGAAAGTTATGACCAACGTAGATAGCATATTTAAAAGCAGAGACATTACTTTGCCAACAAAGGTCCGTCTAGTCAAGGCTATGGTTTTTCCAGTAGTCATGTATGGATGTGAGAGTTGGACGGTGAAGAAAGCTGAGCACCAAAGAATTGATGCTTTTGGACTGTGGTGTTGGAGAAGACTCTTGAGAGTCTCTTGGACTGCAAGGAGATCCAACCAGTCCATCCTAGGGGAGATCAGTCCCGGGTGTTCATTGGAAGGACTGATGTTGAAGCTGAAACTCCAATACTTTGGCCACCTCATGTGAAGAGTTGACTCATTGGAAAAGACCCTGATGCTGGGAAGGATTGGGGGCAGGAGGAGAAGGGGACGACAGAGGATGAGATGGCTGGATGGCATCACCGACTCGATGGACATGGGTTTGGGTAGACTCCGGGAGTTGGTGATGGACAGGGAGGCCTGGTGTGCTGGGATTCATGGGACATGACTGAGCGACTGAACTGAACTGAGAATTAGCTATTCTTAAACCAACTGTGTCTACCAAAAATAAACTGTACGTATGGGTATAATAAATTTTAATTTATTGTATATTTTAAAAAATATAACATAATGTTAAGTAATTTAAATATAATTGAGAAGCATGAGTGACTCTACGAAACAGGTAGCATCCAATAAGACTTCTTTTTCTTACATAGCAAGTAGAAAGGAAAAGAATTCCTATCATAGTGAAATATTGTCTCTTGCTGTTTAGTTATATACTTAAAGTTTTGGCTAAAGGAAAGGTAAAATCTACCATAATTTTTAGCAAAATAAAATGAACTGCATGGAACTGGTGTGTTTTGCTACTTTAACATTAAGTTTTTGATCCATTTTATTATTTTACATAATAAATTCAGAATTTCCTTGCTTATAATCACACAGCATACACACACACCAGAAATAGTGCCCATGGCTCAAACTTTCTGATTTCCTAGACTTAGAAAAATAATCCTTGTTCACAGACCTTTAATTCATTTTTATGGTAGTAAAATATATGACACGCTTAAAAGTAGATATGAACAAAATACTGAAAAAAAAAAACCTTCATATTTCTCTTTTTTTCCCAACAGGTTTGACACTGACTGTCTTACATTCAAACAAAAGAAAAGAATTTCTGGAATCCGAAGGTGTTTTAAACAGGTGAAAATGTACTTGTTCATCTATGGGTAACAGATATACCAGTTCCACAGGAAAAGCACAATCTCTCCTAGAACTTAAAAACAAAAGCTTAATAACACCTGAAATTAATGTATGCCTTTACCCTCTTCCTGAAAAATTCTTTAACTAAGTTCATTGCCTTATGTGTTATTGTTGTCCAGAATTTTTGTTTAATCTTGTTTTAATATCTCCAGATTATAATTTCTATTGTTAGTGTTGGTGCAAGGAGTACCTCTTTAGACTTACCCTTATTTTTAACCAGTTTTTCATTCAGCATTACTTCTTACATTTTCTTCCTTCTTTTTGAGTTTCCTTCTTCCTGTGGTACATCTTTTAGAAATTCTTTCAGTGAGAGCCGGCTAATAATAAATTTAGTGTTGATTTGTCTAAAAATGTTTTTAATTTGCTTTATTTTCTGTAGAAATTATTTCTAGATAGAAAGCAGCAGTAGAGAATTTTAATTATAGTAAATGCTATGTTGTATGAAATTTGAAGATGGGAAAGATAAACTTAAGATATTTAAGCATCCATCATTTTGTTGTTGTTAAACCATTTATGAAGCCAGCCCATTGAGAAAAAAAACATTTCAAAGTTGTCAGGTAATATTCTACTATTAATATATAGATTATCAAAGATTAAAATCTCCCATCTGTAAGAAAATGAGATTGATTTCTCATGGTGATTTGTGTATTACTTACTGATAAGAATCAGGTAATAAAATAGGGTCCTTTGCATTTGAGGATGTGAAACAAGTCCACTGTTTTTTTTATATTCTAGTTTTTTTTTTTTAAGTATTACCATCAAAAAGAAAGATGAAAAGACATTAGCACAATTGGGGAACAAATCAACAGGAAATACACCAGTGTCTTTCCAAGATAAGTGGGCATAGATTAGAGAAGAATTTCCATAAAATAGCCAAAGCAATCGTCTTTTAGCATTCCAAGGGTATAATGATACAAGTCTAATTCTCTTTTCTCGGCTTTCTTTTGTTTTTAGTACAAGTTTCTGTGTAGTTGTACCCAATCAATATATTGGAGCAGATTTCCCCTGGAGTAATTTCTCATTTGTGGTGGAATACAATTTTGTAGAAAACTCTTGTTGGACTGAACATTGTGAAAAATTGAATATTCCTTACATGGCCTTTAAAGTGATTCTTCCAGACACAGTTTTAAAGAGTAAGAATATAATTTAAATTCTTTTTTTGCTCCATGAACATAAAAATTTTTTTCTGTTTTATTTCTGATCTATGGAAAGAGAATAAGCTAAAGCATTAGAAGACTAGAGTTCAAGCTCTAATCTCACCATCATCTGTGTGACCTTGAACAAAAACTTTAACTATCTCTTACCTCATATTCCTCTTTTGTAAACTAGCCTTTACTGATTCTATTTGTCTTCATTGCTTTAACTTCTAAATTTTACTTATAATGAAAGTGAAGTCACTCAGTCGTGTCCGACTCTTTGCAGCCCCATGGACTGTAGCCTACCAGGCTCCTCCATCCATGGTATTTTCCAGGCAAGAGTACTGGAGTGGGTTGCCATTTCCTTCTCCAGGGGATCTTCCCAACCCAGGGATGGAACCCGAGTCTCCCGCATTGTAGGCAGACGCTTTACCGTCTGAGCCATCAGGGAACAGCACAATTTAATTATATCTAATCTTAATCTGACTTTGATGCAATTATTTTTATCGAATTTCAGGGAAAATATGTAATAGTATGTTGACTGACAGAGAACTTTTCATATGCAACAAAAATTGTGCACAAATGCTTGGAAAAGAGTCTAAACCACTTTACATAGCATTAGGTTTCTTTGTATTACTCAGTAACACTTCACATGACTAAGGTTGTGAATTCTCAGATCCACTAAATTAAAAACCCTATACGTGTTTAGTCACAGTGCACCTCTCTTTCAAAACTTGCCATAAGTTACTTTCCATCCACCTCGAGTAGGAAGTTTGAATTCTGAGACATTCCACCTCAATTCTGAAAATACAGTCCCCATAATTATTACTTTGGAATCTTTGACATACAGAATTCAGTCACTACATCATGTCCTATTCTTTTAGAACTGTGTTGACATCATTAAATGATTAGAACATGGGTCCAAGAAAGGATAATACCTAAGCATTCACCTTTGAACTTAAATTATTCAAACAATTCCTTATTTGAGTCATTTACAATGCTTTGATTTTCTGCTATTACACCACAAGATTTATAGGAATTTATGTATCTTATATATCTTTATGTATTTGTTCTAAGAAGTAAAAACTCCAAGGTAAAATGAGTTTCTGGGTCAAAGGTGTGCACACATTTATATATTGCTAGTATCTTTGCAGAAATTCTATCCCAATTTATATCAATGCAGAAAGTGTGAGAGGATCTTTTCCCTCATGTTTTTACTTTGAGTAGGTATTATTAATCTTTTAAATTTCTGAGAGGATTAGAGACAGATAATATTTTACAGTTGTGTTAATTTGCATTTCTTTGATTATCTATATCATTTCATAAGTGAGTTGATCTTGCATAGCCATTCTTTTGTAAACTGCCTGTTTATGTCCTTTATCCGCTTATCTATTGAGGCATATAATTTTTGTCCTACTGATCTATAACACTCCCTATGGATTATTGTATATAACTTTAAATTTTGATATAAATCAGTATACAGGAAATGTCCAATAAATACTAATTGAATAAAGCAGATGTTAACATTCTGGTAGAGTATGCTCCTATTTTTTCCTTTCTTTATTTTTTCAAGTGCATGTTCATATGTAAGTATAGACAAGTAAACATATAGGAAAATAGTGTGGAAGTATATATTGAACTCTGTTCTTAATATACAGTAGTTTTAATAAGTAATAAATGTTTTATTTCTGGGTAGTAGAATAACATGGAGATGCAAATGGCAACCCACTCCAGTATTCTTGCCTAGAGAATCCCATGGACAGAGGAGCCTGGTGGGCTGCTGTCCATGGGGTCGCACAAAGTCAGACACGACTGAGGCGACTTAGCACGCATGCATGCATTGGAGAAGGAAATGGCAACCCACTCCAGTGTTCTTGCCTGGAGAATCCCAGGGACAGAGGAGCCTGGTGGGCTGCCGTCTATGGGGTCGCACGGAGTCGGACACGACTGAAGCGACTTAGCAGCAGCAGCAGCAGTAGAACAACAGGTGGTTTTTATTTCATTCTTCAGGTCTTTATTCTAAATTCGTATTTTTTTCAATTACTATGTTTTATTTTTATACTACTCCTTGAATATATATCCATTATTCTTACATTTAGTAAAAAGAGGTAGAACTGAGGGATGAGAAAAAAGAGACATATTGATAATTTTTTTCATATTTAGGAAGCACCTTGCTGGATAGTTTTGGTGGTTTTCTCTTGGAAATTCAGATTCCATATATGTTTTTTGCATCTGAAGGACTTCTTAATACTCCAGAAATACTACAGCTGTTAGAATCCAAGTAAGTTATTGATTTCATAACTTTAGCAAAGATATATATATACCCCAATGGACTAAATATTATGTTATAATGTGGCACTATTTCTTTCTAATTCAAGCCTGGAATTATATCACACAGGATGGTTCTCCATAGAGTTTGTGTCAATTTATACTTCTATCCCTAAAGCATACATACCATCATATGTATTGAATATTGTCTTTTTGGTATATATCAATTTTGTAAAGAAATAATATTTAATTATTTCAATTCATATTTTAGTTGCATTTCTACTGTTACCAACAAATATGAACATTTTATGTTGGGGGTGGTTTTTGTGAACTGCATGGTCATATCTTTGGGTCACTGATATTGAGAATGAGTATTCTTATTTAGAGGACTTTAAATACTGCCCAAGGACTCCCCTGGTAGTCTAGTGGTTAGGACTTTGCCTTCCAATGGAGGGGATGCAGGCTCAGTCCCTAGTTGGGGAGCTAAGATCCTGCATGCCTCACAGCCAAAAAAAGCAAAGCATAAAACAAAAGTAAAACTGTAACCAATTCAATAAAGACTTAAAAAAAGTACTGCCTTGGAAGCAAGATTATGAAGCTCTGAATGAATTCTCAAGTTTTTAGGCCTTTAGTTCTAAGGTCATGCCAACACTGAGAATTTTCAACTGATATAAAAACTTTATCATAGCATACAAGTTGTCACAGAAAGATTAGACATTGGGCTCTCTATATCAAGGAAGGATAATTATGCTGTGACCTTAGTTAAAATGCAGAACTATTTTCCATGCTTTTGTTTTTGTATCTTAAGACTGTAGGGCATTCACAGAAAACTATGACGGAGCCAGAATAAATTGATCAAGAGGTTCATAATAGGGGGATTCCCTGGTTGTCCAGTGGTTAGGACTCCCTGCTCTCACTGCCCAGGGCTGGGTTCAGTCCTTAGTGGGAGAACTAAAATCCCACAAGCTGTGCAGGCACTGACAAAGGCACAGCCCTCAAAAAACCCCAAAACCAAGCAAACACAAAAGACATTTATAATAGTATCATATACAGTAATATTTAGCAAAATACATAAGGCAGCACATATCTCAACTAATCTATCATAGACTGAATAATTCATAGTCTTTGTAATTCATAGTCTATGAATTATTCAGACTCAAGTTTATAAAGTAGAATAAATTGATGTGTGAAATTTGAAAAGTCGTTCAAATAGTTTAACATGCCAGAGAACAATCTAGTTTTTTCTTAAAGAATTTTTCTTAGCCATGTATCACCCCAAAATACTGTATTTTACAGCTATAACATCACACTAGTGGAGAGATGCTGCAGCGAGTCACTGAAACTCTTTGGAGGTACAGAGCATTATGTGGTGATGACAATTGATGAGCACACTGCTGTAATTTTGCAGGTAAAACTATACAGTAAAAAAAATGTAAATCAAATGTATTAAAATGTATGTGTAACCATGTAATCTATTATTAGAGATTATAGTTTAAAGAGCTTAACTACACTCTGTTCATGATTTCTTCCAAAACTTTGCAAAAGGGCCATAAGTGCTAAAATCATCACTATGGAAAATGGCTATTACCTACCTTTTTCAATACCTTATAATTTTTAACATACTTTAAGAAGGCAGAGCAAATATAAAATCTTTAATATTATGTCAGTTCAGTTCAGTCGCCCAGTCGTGTCTGACTCTTTGTGACCCCATGGACTGCAGGACTCCAGGCTTCCCTATCCATCACCAACTCCCGGAGCTTGCTCAAACTCATGTCCATCGAGTCAGTGATGCCGTTCAACCATTTCATCCTCTGTCGTCCTCTTCTCCTCCCGCCTTTAGTCTTTCCCACCACCAGAGTCTTTTCCGATGAGTAAGTTCTTCGCATTAGGTGGCCAAAGTATTGGAGTTTCAGCTTCAGCATTAGTCCTTCCAATGAATATTCAGGACTGACCTCCTTTAGGATGGACTGGTTGGATCTTCTTGCAGTCCAGGGGACTCTCAAGAGTCCTCTCCAATACCATAGTTCAAAAGCAACAATTCTTTGGCACTCAGCTTTCTTTATGGTCCAAATCTCACATCATACATGACTATTGGAAAAACCATAGCTTTGATTAGATGGACCATTGTCGGCAAAGTAATGTCTCTGCTTTTTAATATGCTGTGTATGTTTGTCATAGCTTTTCTTCCAAGGAGCAAGCATCTTTTAACTGCATGGTTGCAGACACCATCTGCAGTGATTTTGGAGCCCCCGAAAATAAAGTCTGACACTTTCCACTGTTTCCCCATCTATTTGCCATGAAGTGATGGGACCAGATGCCATGATCTTCGTTTTATGAATGTTGAGTTTTAAGCCAGCTTTTTCACTCTCCTCTATCACTTTCACCAACAGGCTCTTTAGTTCCTCTTCGCTTTCTGCCATAAGGATAGTGTCATCTGCATATCTGAGGTTATTGATATTTCTCCCTGCAATCTTGATTCCAGCTTTTTTAACATACTTTAAGAAGATAGAACAAATATAAAATCTTTAATATTATGTACTTACCTATTTTTAAATACATTTATAGAATAATTATAGTGTTAAAACTTTTAAAAATCAAATTCTAGCCACTGTTTCTTAAAAGGGAGTAACATGCTAATCTGTAACTGATAATGTGAGATTTCCTCTAAAGTAAGTGGGGATTGCCTATAAATAAGGCAGTTTTTTAAAAGATAGAGAAGATCTCTTCAAAAATTCATATATTTTAAAATTTAAGGTATATGAATCTCCCTGATATGTTTTCTTGATTGGAATACAAATTACAATTAATTTTGTTAAAGGAGATAAGGGATTCTAGATCATCAGAGAGAGATTCCAATAAATCTATTAACAGCTGGTTTTTCATCTTCCTTAAATAAGTATTTAGTGCAGATCATCCCACAGGCTTTTGTCCTTACGAGTGGTCAGATCCCAGCCGACAAAGGATTTTGCCCAAATAGGAGCTCTCTGTAGGCTGTTTTCTCCCTGTCTAGGACTTTGGGAGGTTCATGAACCTTCCTGGCTGAGGCTCTCATTAACGGTTTGACACCTATTACAGCTTTTCCCCTACTGCTTTCAGTGTGACTTTCATTTTTCCATCAAAAGCCCATACCCATGCTTCTTCTCAAGTTATAATTTATATTTTATAGATTCTTGAAATATAATAACAATAATTTCATAACAACTGGTCAACCTAGTGAATCTTTTTATTTTATTTATTTTCTGGTAGGACCTAGAAGAGTTAAACTGTGAGAAGGCATCAGACAATATCATTATGAGGCTGATGGCATTATCATTTCAGTACAGCTATTGTTGGATAATTTTATATGCCAAAAAGCCATTAAACTCAGAGTAAGTAAACCCTTCTCCATCCAAAGTCACATATATATCTGTTAAGTTATTCAGTCTTCTTCTTTGAACAAAAGTAGCTAGGTCAGTTTTCTCTTGTTCACCTGGTTTGCTTTAAGTAAGGGATTCTCAAGGTGGAAGCAAGTCCATAGGAAGACAAATCAGAATTTGGGAGATAATCTATTTCCCCTGGAAATAGAACAAATCATCTTCCCCTCCTTTTCCTCACTAAGAATTGTTGCCTTAAGTGTTTTACTTTTTGTTCATTTTTAATTCTGGACTCATCTGTTATTAGGTTGGTGCAAAAGTAAAATTGCAGTTGGTGCAACAGTAACTGAGGTTCAAAAATTATTGCCATTGACTTTTGCACCAACCTCAATTACTTTTGTTCCAGATGTAATTATTACCAGTTTTGCACCAACTGCAATTACTTTTGAACCACAATTACTTTTGCACCAACTGCTTAACCTCAGTTTCTTTTGCACCAACAGCAATTACTTTTGCACCAACCTAATAAGTCATTCTTAAATCACTCCTCTCTAAAAATCATGTGAAATACACTAACTAACTAGCATCTTACTATACTTTCTTCCACTGATGCTCTTAATTGAAAAATTACCCCCCAAACCCATGCCAAGACACTGGCTCAGGTATTCATGTGTCTCTCCTTCCCCTCATTCTGAGTTTTATGAATGTACTGCTTTCACTTTCTCCTTTTACTCTTTGCAATCCGGCTTTTGTCTCTACCTCTATACCGATCTCTCTCTCTCAGGAGTCACTCATCATTTGTGGCTTTTTGATGATCAGCTCCAAAAATATTTTCACTTCACTACCCTGAGGTATTTAAGACTATTGTCAGTGCCTTCTGTCTTGAAACTCCTCAGTTCCATGGCACTTCCATGTTTTTGATCTTCTATCTCACCATTTCTTCTCTGACTTTACCTCTTCTTCTTCCTTGTCCCAGTCTCCAAATAGATCTGAAATTTCTTTTTTCCTTCTATTTTGTCCATTAGAGATCTTATCCTCTCCCATAGCTTCAGTCAACATCTTTCTGCATAATTGTTGTATTTATATCTGCAGCCACAGTCTCTCTTTGAAATCTCTAACATATATCTCTAACTTTATATATAATATTTCCATTCTGATATTCCACAGGCTCTAAAACTTAACATAGTATGAATTCACTGTATTCTCTATTCCTGCCCAAAATGTATCTGCTCTTTTCTCTCCTGTAGCTATTTATAACCATTGCCTCCCTTTCAGTCACCAAGACTGGGAAACAAATGCTATAGATTGAACCAGTGTACTTTCTCTTTCATCTGTCCCCTTACTCTATCTATATTACCAACATTTTGATTCAGATTCTTATTATTTTATGTGGACTATTATAACAAACTACCAATGGTTTCCCCACCTCCAGATGGCTCTCAATGTTACTCTCCAAAACCCGTCATACACACAATTAATATTCCCCAAACCAGGCTCATACTATTTCACTCTGATAAAATACCTTCACTGACTTCCCCACTATTTACTGAATACATAGACTACTCACCCTAATATTCAAAATCTTCAGAATGTAATCCCAACCTATATTTTCAGGCCTACTTGTCACTGCTTTCTACTTCAACCAGAAGTTCTGCTCATTGGCTTGCAAACATGCTCCTTGCTTTCCTACTTCTAGTTTTGCTCATACAGTTCTATCTTTCTACAATATTCCCTGAATATATGTGCACACTCCATCCTGTCCAACTCTGTGACCTCATGGACTGTAGCCCGCTAGGCTCCTCTGTCCATGGAATTTTCCAGACGAATACTGGAGCAGGTTGCCATTTCCCAACCCAGGGATCAAACCCGCGTGTCTTGCATCTCCTGCTTGGCAGCCAGGTTCTTTACCAGCTTAGTCACTGGGGAAACCCCCACCATCTTCCCTACTTCCTCCAACTACTTCATCTGGTGAAATTGTGCCTGTTTTTTTAGGACAAATCTACTTTTTCTATTCGACATTTCTTCAGTATCCTCCATTCATGCATACAGATCAATATTTAGTTGTAAACTTTCCATCCTTCAAACTCCTTAGCTCCCTGTTTTTTCCTAATCTTTGATATTTATCATGTTTAGTTTTATATTATCATTTTGGAGCCCTTGCCCTATAGCACTAACCACATTGCTTTCATGTGATAGATTCTTGGTAAATATTCCTTGATTGAATGAATGAATCTTTCCAATTAAATTGCACACTAGTCATTCACTTTTTTAATCTCTATAATACTACATAACCCATACCACATCAGTCATAGTAGAAGTTTCAGAAATATTCTTTAGTTATTAGGTAAGGCACAGATATCTTATTTAGCATTCTTGTTTGGCTCCATTTTTGCTTATCTTACTGTACCAAGCTCTTCATATACAATTATTATCATGTGGGGAGAAGTGTAAGTCAGAATGTAAGAATACGAACAACTTGGTTCTTATTCCTTCTTCTGTTAACAATAATCTCTAGCACTCGTTTAACCTAGTTTTCCCTTTCTACCAGAACTGAAAAATTAAAATAATTATTCAGGTCTCAAATTTTCACTTTGAAGATTAATAAAGGCTACAAAGCATTTTAAGCTTTATCAAGAACTTGGAAGTATTCTGGATAAACAATTGATTTGAAATTTTTTAAAGTTGTTTTTAGATTGGTATCCACCTAGAGGTGCAAATGTAGTACAAGTCATAATAAAAGGAGATTTTCACTTATTTTTATCCAGATTTTCATGAAAAAAATTAAGTAAGTAATAGTCTGAGATAGATTTATGTTCAGGATATGAAGAATTATCACTTATTCACAATAATATATTATTCTAAAATGTAATTCTTTCCAGACTTCTAGGTATCTCAGTTCCATATTTCTAGAAGATTGGAACATTTTATAAGTATCTTAATTAACTGACCAAATGAGGAAAACTGAAACTACAAAATAAATTGTTCCAGTTATCACTACCTTAGTCATTCATGCCTTAGTTCTTGTTTGAGAAAAAGTGCTAGGAATCCCCAAGACAACTCCCAAGTTTGGTGCTTTGTTAGGAGTATTCATAGCACTGAGCATATTCTTATGCTCATGGCTATGATTTATTACGGTGAACAGTTACAAAGCAAACTCAGCAAAGGGGAAAATGGCATGGAGCAAATTCCAGAGTAAACTAGGAGGAAGCTTCCAAGAGTCCTCTCCGAGTAGAGTCACACAGAACATGCTTAATTTTCCCAGCAACGAGTTGTGCCCACACTTGTGAAATGTTGTCTATCAGGAAACTCTCCACTCAGTGCCCAGGGCATTTATTAAGAGCTAGTCACAAATCAAAACTCTAGACTCCAAAAAGAAAGCAGGTGTTAATAGAAACCACATTGTTCATACAAACAGTTTAGGCACAGTGAGCCTCTCTTAGCAGCCACTCTTATGAAAACAGCTTGCCTGAGAAAGAAGCCAGCAGGTGAAAGAAGAGGCAGGAAATTAAGAAAGCCATTGTCTCAATGATGTGGTTTGAATTCCTGGGTCCAACAACGTCTTCTCCTGGACCCATAGTGATATGAACCAATAAATTTCTTTTTTGTTGCTTGGAGTACTTAAAGAGGATAAAGGTAATAGAAATATTCACTCAGCTCAAGAGTCACATCTGACCTGCTTAATAACTATAGAAGGAAAAAAGAGGTGTTTTTAAGAATTATTGAGATATAGCTGATTTATAAGATTGTGTAAGTTTAAGGAGTACAATCTGTTGATTTGATATATTTATATGTTGCTGTTTAGTCGCTGAGTTGTGTCCGACTTTTTGCGACCCCATGGACGGTAGCCTGACAAGCTCCTCTGTCAGTGGGATTCTCCAGGCAAGAATACTGCAGTGGGTAGCCATTCCCTACTCCAGGGTATCTTCCCAACCCAGAGATCAAACCCAGGTCTCCCGCACTGCAGGCAGATTCCTTGCCATCTGAGACACTGGGGAAGCCCCTGTATTTATATACTGCAATATAATTATTGCAGTATTGGGAAGTATTTACTTCCCAACAGTTCAGGGAAAAGCCTCAGGGAGAATTCTAGTTATTCTTACTTTGGTCATGTGTTCATACCTGAACCTGATACTTTGGCCAGGAAGATGAAGTATTCTAGTCGGCTAGGTTTCAATCACATAGCCATCCCTGGGGCCAGCAAGAAGATAAGTTAAACTTCTCCCCATCCCACCTCCACCCTGCACACAGAGCATTCTCTAGATTTAACAGTACTGTTGAAGAAAGGAGGTGGAATTGTCTTTACAAAAGAGTGCTGAGTGGACAAAAAATATGACATTATGAAATGTGGAAAATAAAATAAATTTTTAATAAGTACAATCAGACATCAAATGAGTAGAATATAATAACATATATATTTTTTTAGGTACCATCTTACAGAAAAGACTCTTCATCACCTAGCACTGATTTATTCAGCTTTGGTTTCATCTGGGCTAAAATCAGAAGAACTGGATGTAAAGGTATTCTTTTTCTATATGTTTGTTCATGAGTATTTTTCATAAACCAAAATTGTAATGAAACTCAACTGCCCTGTGAGAAGAAACATTAAATAGGTAAACTAAAAAAATCCTAAAAGCCATATAAAGAAAGGTTTTCAAATTAACACATATTCTTTCCACTTAAATTTCTACTCTAAAAGCCTTTAATGAATTTAAATTCATAATTTGTCTCTACTACTGAGATTTTTTAAAAAAACATGTCAGAATATGAATAAAAATAAATATCCTTTGATCAATAACATTCACTTATGGAAGATATACAGTTTTTATCTACTATAAAATAGAAATCTTATGAATAGAGCAGTACTTGGGTGATCTCTAATCAATCTCCTTTCTTGGGTTTTTTCAATGACCCACTCTGAAGTTTAGATAGTTTCTCAAAATGGAGGGCTCAGTTCTCTACTGCCATCATTTTATATTCTTTCCTTGATAAACTCAGACATTTCCCACAAATTTAGCTTTCATGTCCAAGAAAATCCTTAAAATTTTCCTAACTTCTTAAAGTCTGCAGCAATATTCTAGAATGCTACTGGAGATGCCTACATGAATATCCCACAGGTACCTCAAACTCTGCATATCCAAAACACAACTTGTACCCTCCCCCAAATTTGTGTTGACCTAAAGCAAACAGATGGCCAGTTATTTGTGCAGTAAAAATGGGTTTGTACGGGATCAACGAATAATTGCAATTCAGGGTCTGCACTGATGAGAAACCATGGGAAATATGGGAAACCATATGCAAGTCCAGGCACAGCAAGGAGAGGGGAACTCTTTTAAAGAGGGAAAAAGAAAGTTGGAGAGTTACAATAAAGAGTCCATTGGAGGAGCTGAGAGTTCAAAGTATAGTGACTTTTCATCAGTGGAGTTGTGACAGTTTCTCATTGGCTGAACTCTTGCCAGGAAAGAAGAGGAAGTTTTTCTTCTTATTGGACTCTGCTATCATGGTGGGACATGAGAGCTCCTCCTTCTAGTCTCCTGACTCTATTTTAATTAACATTTCTGTTAATTTTTACACCGAGTTTATGGCATTTCTATTCTAAGTTAATCAGTAGCAAAATCTTCCCTTTAACTCTGCAGCATCTCTAGATTATGCCTCTCCTTGCTACTCCCATTGCTATTTCCCTAAATAAAGGCCTTCACCTCACACTTGGAGTTTTAAGGTGACTTCCTAATTAATCTCCTTATTTCTACTCTTTTCTCCACTCCCATTCATCATGTATATTGACACCAATTACATTTCTGAAATATAGATGTGATACTTCACTACCGAGACTGCAAGCTCCTAAAGGAAAGGGAATATGTTTTTCGTTTTTGTCTTCCTAGCACTCAGCACAGAGCCTACATAGCAAGCTCTTGAAAAATATGTTGTTGAGTTGAATTGTCTTGCTCAAAAGATCTTCTACAGCTTCCTACATCATCAAAATAGAGTTGACCCTAGCTGATTCAAACTCCTCCACAATTTGACCCATAGCTTAGTTGTGTCTGACTCTTTGGGACCCCATGGACTGTAGCCCATCGCCAGGCTCTTCTGTCCATGGAATTTTCTGGGCAGGAATATTGGAATGGGTTGCCCTTTCCTTCGCCAGGGGATCTTCCTGACCCAAGGATTGAATCCTGACTCCTGCATTGCAGGCAGGTTCTTTACCATCTGAGTCACCAGGGAAGCCCTAGTAATACTAGAATCCTTAAAGATATTATTCTACTCACCATTTCCTGAATATGCCTCCACACTATCACCTCTCAGCCATGTGATTCTGTCCTGTCTTTCCCCAGATATACTACTCTTTTAAACACTATCTCCTTTAAAAAAATTTGCCCCAATTATACTCTCTCAAGGTAAATTTCTCCTCCCATCCTCCCAGTAACATTTCATATCTTTATTATAATATGAGGTGTTTATTCATATATCCTCCACCCTGGACCATGAGAACTAGGCCCTTTTCCTTGTAAAACCTATAGCATTCTAGCACAGTGTTCTGTACACAGTAAAAATATTCCACAAATATCCACTGAATAGAATTCAGTGAAAGCAGAACCTGTTAAGAAAATCATCAAATGATCTATTTGAAATAAAATCCAGATAATTTTGATCCTATGATGCATTTTAAACACAGAAATACAATTCTTAGAAAAGTTATCTAAATAAATGTAAATTTCTCATTTATTCACTCAAGGGAGGTTTCACCACTTAATCAGCCTCTTTTCACTTAATAGTGAGCAGTCATGCAAAACGTGCTTTAGAGAATCATTTTATTCCTCTCTACATGGGGGATCGGATACCAGTAAGTGACACTATTCAGGTACAGTGAAATGGCATACACAGTAATATGTTCCAAGGAAGGCATTTGGGCATGAAATAGGAATTACTGCCCAGGCACAATCCATTCCAAATGAAAGTCTGTTCCTACCTGACTCCAACTATTCCAAAAGCTTAAGTTTTCCTAATGCTCTTAAAAGTAGGTCCATTTTGCCATGAAAGTTGAGAAACAAGTATAATCAATTTGCTCTAATTCTCTTATCAATATATCACCAATACTCAAGCCTCCCATTCTCCTACTTGATGACATTGTTACATTAAAGGGGGTTACCTAGACATATTATTTTAGAATAATTTGGTAATATGGGTTTTGGCTTTTCAGTTCAGTTCAGTTGCTCAGTTATGTCCAACTTTTGCAACCCCATGGACTGCAGCACCCCAGGCCTCCCTGTCCATCACCAACTCCCAGAGTTTACTCAAACTCATGTCCATTGAGTCGGTGATGCCATCCAACTATCTCATCCTCTGTCGTCCCCTTCTCCTCCTGCCTTCAAACTTTCCCAGCATCAAGGTCTTTTCCAATGAGTCAGTTCTTTGCATCAAGTGGCCAAAGTATTGGAGTTTCAGCTTCAACATCAGTCCTTCCAATGAATATTCAGGACTGATTTCCTTTAGGATGGACTGGTTGGATCCCCTTGCCATCCAGGGGACGCTTAAGAGTCTTCTCCAACACCACAGTTCAAAAGCATCAATTCTTCGGCATTAAGCTTTCTTTATAGTCCAACTCTCACATCCTTACATGACTACTGGAAAAACCATAGCCTTGACTAGACAGACCTTGGCAAAGTAATGTCTCTGCTTTCTAATATGCTATCTAGGTTGGTTATAACTTTTCTTCCAAGAATTAAGCATCTTTTACTTTCATGGCTGCAGTCACCATCAGCAGTGATTTTGGACCCCCAAAAAATAAAGTCTGCCACTGTTTCCACTGTTTCCCCATGTATTTGCCATGAAGTGATGGGACCAGATGCCATGATCTTAGTTTTCTGAACGTTGAGCTTTAAGCCAACTTTTTCATTCTCCTCTTTCATTTTCATCAAGAGGCTCTTTAGTTCTTCATTTTCTGCCATAAGGGTGTTGTCATCTGCATATCTCTTGATTTCAGCTGGTGCTTCATCCAGCCCAGTGTTTCTCATGATGTACTCTGTATATAAGTTAAATAAGCACGGTGACAATAGACAGCCTTGACATACTCCTTTTCTATTTGGAACCAGTCTGTTGTTCCACGTCCAGTTCTAACTGTTGCTTTCTGACCTGAATACAGATTTCTCAAGAGCCAGGTCAGGTGGTCTGGTATTCCCATCTCTTTCAGAATTGTCCACAGTTTATTGTGATCCACACAGTCAAAGGCTTTGGCATAGTCAATAAAGCAGAAACAGATGTTTTTCTGGAACTCTCTTGCTTTTTCGATGATCCAACAGGTGTTGGCAATTTGATTTCTCATTCCTCTGCCTTTTCTAAATCCAGCTTGAACATCTGGAAGTTCATGATTCACATACTCTTGAAGCCTGGCTTGGAGAATTTTGAGCATTACTTTACTAGCGTGTGAGATGAGTGCAATTGTGTGGTAGATCGAGCATTCTTTGGCATTGCCTTTCTTTGGGATTGGAATGAAAACTGACTTTTTCCAGTCCTGTGGCCACTGCTGAGTTTTACAAATTTGCTGATATGTTGAGTGCAGCACTTTCACAGCATCATCTTTCAGGATTTGAAATAGCTCAACTGGAATTCCATCACCTCCACTAGCTTTGTTCGTAGTGATGCTTCCTAAGGCCCACTTGACTTCACATTCCAGGATGTCTGGCTCTAGGTGAGTGATCACACCATCGTGATTATCTGGGTCGTGAAGATCTTTTTTGTACAGTTCTTCTGTGTATTCTTGCCACCTCTTCTTAATATCTTCTGCTTCTGTTAGGTCCATACCATTTCTGTCCTTTATCGAGCCCATCTTTGCATGAAATGTTCCCTGGGTATCTCTAATTTTCTTGAAGAGATCTCTAGTCTTTCCCATTCTGTTTTCCTCTATTTCTTTGCATTGATCGCTGAGGAAGGCTTTCTTATCTCTCCTTGCTATTCTTTGGAATTCTGCATTCAAATGGGTATATCTTTGCTCTTCTCCTTTGCTTTTTGCTTTTCTTCTTTTCACAGCTATTTGTAAGGCCTCCTCAGACTGCCATTTTGCTTTTTTGCATTTCTTGGCCTTTTGCATTTTTGTCTTTTAGGGCCAAAAAAAATCCATAAGGTTGGATTACTTTTTTATTTCCAAACATCTGGAAAGCCTAGCCATAAAAGGAGTATTGGGAAATTTAAATATATTTTCTTAAACTAAAAGAAAATACTGCTAATATTTTACTGTTAGTATTTCATGCCGTATTTTACTCCAAAATTTAAAAAAGTTCTATAAATTTCTTAAGAACTCTCTTTGCTGAAAAATTTATAGATACACACATGCAAATTTTTGAAAACAATGTTAGGCGGGGGTTCTTGAATCTCCCAAAGTCTAGCTAGGAGCTCCAGAATCCTCACCCTAGAGTATAGGTGACATTCATTACCATTATAAAATTATGCCCTTTAAAATAAAATTTATATTTAAATGTCTCAGATCTTCTCAAAACATCCAAAACTTTTAATAAAATAAATCTGGAATCAAACTGTATTTCTGTGTACTCTGTATATTTAATATAAAGAAAGTCCTTCTTTAGCATGCATATGTTATCATTCAGTCACTACTAAGTCATATCTAACTCTTTGTGACCCCATGGACTGCAGCATGTCAGGCTTCCCTATCCTTCTTTATTTCCAGGAATTTGCTAGAACTCATGTCTATTGCTTTGTTATTCTTGTGAAAGAAAAGAAAATGTCATAATTATTTTTGTGAGGTTTGTACAGTCTTTGTTTCTCAAGTTTCCACCACTGGACAGAATATTTATATTATTAAGATATGATGGTTTAGGGCAGTATTCTCCATCCACTTTAAACTGCTAACCCATGAATTAGTTATCTTTCTGTAAACAAAATCCAAAAGATGAAGGAGATAAAAATAGAAATGAAAGCGGAAGGAAAAGGCTGGCATTTCAGAAGAGAGAAGGGCATGGAGGAAAACATAAGTGACAGACAGGAAGTAGGGGATATTAAAAACTCCTTTTAGAGTTAAGTTTAACACTTCCCAAGTGGCTCAGTGGTGAAGAATCCACCTGCCAAGGCAGGAGATGCAGGTTCGATCTCTGGGTCAGGAAGATTCCCTGGAGGAGGAAATGGCAACACACTTCAGTATTCTTGCCTGGGAAATACCACAGACAGAGGAGCCTGGAGGGCTACAGTCCATAGTGTCACAGAGTCAGACACGACTGAGTGACTGAGTATGCAGTTTTAACACATACACATTGGCAGGCGTATCTTACCATCAAGTAAGCCATGATTGGATGAACAATTCCAAAAAACACATTAAATCAAAACATATTTTTCTTTTTGAATACAGCATCAAATTAATCTGCAAATATCCTTATTTTTCAACTTTGTTTTTAAAACATCTTGCACTATATCTTTCATTTTTATTTTTACTTGAGAACTATTAGGTTTAACCTACAAAAAAGCAAAATATTAAACATTACTAGTGACATCCAAATTGCTTTTTCTTCTAATACAGATGAAATAAAACACCAAATATGTTTAAAAGACTATACTAATAAATGCCAAATGGAAGTGAAGAAAAACAATTTAGTTCCAAAAATTAGAAACTATAAGGCTATCATATTTAAAGAAGGAAAGTAAATTGTTTATCCTCACAAATGAAACATCCTGAACTTCACATAGATAAATTAGTAAATTATACCTAAGTTCAGTTCAGTTCAGTCGCTCAGTTGTGTCCGACTCTTTGTGACCCTATGGACTGCAGCACGCCAGGCCTCCCTGTCCATCCCCAACTCCCGGAGTTTACTCAGACTCGTGTCCACTGAGTTGGTGATGCCATCCAACCATCTCATCCTCTGTCGTCCCCTTCTCCTCCTGCCTTCAATCTTTCCCAGCATCAGGGTCTTTTCAAATGAGTCAGCTCTTCGCATCAGGTGGCCAAAGTGTTGGAGTTTCAGCTTCAACATCAGTCCTTCCAATGAATATTCAGGACTGATCTCCTTTAGGATGGACTGATTGGATCCCCTTGCCAGCTAAGGGACTCTCAAGAGTCTTCTCCAACACCACATTCAAAAGCATCAATTCTTCAGCACTCAGCTTTCTTTATAGTCCAAAATAGTGTTTAAAGATTAGAATCTACTGGGGTTTTGTTTCTTCAAATTGTAAACAAGTTTTGAATGATATATTTTGCTTCCTAGTATTCCCTGTAATCTAACATAAAAAATATATTTTAGCTTATAATTGCCCCAGGAGTGGAAGAGACTGCACTGATGATTCGACAAATTGCTGACCACAATTTAATGACCTCAAAGAGAGATCCTCATGAATGGTTGGATAAGTCCTGGCTTCAAGTTGCACCATCTAAGGTTTATTTCCTAACATGTAAATTAGAGATTTGCAGAGCAAATATAAATATATGTACTTGAATTCTCTTTCTGGTAGCATTTTCTTGTTCTATCATGCTTGCATGAGCATATGTAACAGTATGCCATAATGCCATAATGTGCCACATTTACTTAGACAATTTTCCAGAACTATGAGTATTTTTCAACTTCATAGAGCTATTTTAATGGGATCTTATTTCATGAACTTTCAAAATGAACTTGTTATAGGGTGACCTAATGGCTTCAATGTCTAATATTTTAAGAAGATAATAATTTTTCTAATTATTTCATTTAAACATTCAAGAATAGTAGATATGAGAATTGCACAATTCTACCATTCCATGATTCGTCACTAATTCAATCATATAATTCAAAGTGAAAGTAGAGTTATGAAATAGTTATAAGATTAGGTAGTTAATTTTTAGAAATTCCTTTTGCTTAAGCATAAATATTTCTAGGTTCTCATACCAACCTAGTGTTTCTGTTACCTTATTTTTAAATATATTCAAATCCTAAAATCATGGAAAGAGGATGGAGATCATTATGTACTAACATGGAATGACTTTCAAAATATATTAAATGAAATGTAAAAGTTGCAGTGCAGAGCATCCAGTACACTACCATTTGTGTAAGAAAGGGGGAAATTAATATTTATATGTATTCATTTATAAATAAATAAAATATTTCTGGAAAGATACCACAAAATGATATCATTGATTATCTCTAGAGAAAACTGAGGTAGTAAAGTAGGAATGGGACTTTTTACTATATACCTCTTAGTCCTTTTGAATTTTGAACCATGTGACTATTTTACCTACTCAAAAAATAAAATTATAAAACAAATAAAATATTCATATATATTAAATCATATGACTTTTATTTGCATAAACAGAATATAGTACTATCCGCAAGTATGGGTATGATTAGAACATGTTTGTGTGTATGTATATGTAATTTCCTTCCTACCAAGCCATGTCCAATCTACTAATATGTCTGTCATTTGATAAAATCAAAGAAGGTGCAAAAAGTCAATGTAACCCAGAAAAAAAAAAAAGGAATTTAGTAATAAATGTGGCTGCTATATTTCTAGACATTTATAAGATCTTTCTGAAAACATATACTTTTAGACTTAGATAGAAGTTCTTCCTATACTCTTCACAATAAGCCTTTTCTGAAATTATAACATCTGTTAGACATCATACACGTGATTTATCTTAACCAAACTATGATGGCATATGGTCTACAAAGAGAGAGCTGAAAAAATGTTGAGCTATATAATGAAGTCAGTCCCCTAAAACGCTTCTCATTCAAGAGCTATCATTAGATAACAATTGTCATTTGAAGGATATGAACTGTAATGAATCACTTTGGATGAGTGGTTAGACTAAATGAACTTTAAGATCCTTCCCAATTCTGGGTGTTAGAATCTTTACTGACAGGCGAATTTCTTTACCTCCTGGCCATATTCTTTTCCCCAAGCATCTCAAATTGAGTGGTAGGTGCAATGACATCAATTTTAATCTGCTGGAGTGAGCAGAGTAAAAAGACCACTTCTGAATATTCCTTAAACTTTTTCTAGGAAGAAATGTACTTACTTGATTTTCCAAGTATTACTCCATTGGTGGCTCAGCTCATGTTAAATAAAGGACCTTCACTGAACTGGATATTGTTAGCAACTTTTTGTCAACTTCAGGAACTCCTACCTGAAGTTCCAGAAAAAGTGTTAAAGGTTAGTTATTTGAAATCCATATTCTTCTATGAGTCTATTTCCTTTGCATTTGAGTATCTATTTTCACCATAATAGTTTTCAAAATGAAAGTGTCCAAGTTTCTTTTGGACTTCAAAGGGCGAAGAAATAATTTACTTAAGCTAAATTTCATAGAATTCTGGTTGTCAGTTACATTATACATTTTAAAGCTATAATTCTGTACAAATCGTTTATCACATTTCAGATTATTTTGAAGTGTTATTATGCCCACAGATATTCAATTACACACTCTAATGTGTTTACATCATCTCTTCCAAACAGTTCTGATTCCTCTATTATAGTAGTAGTTAAAGAGAATTTTAGACCTATCAGTAAGTCTCTTTAATTTTTATGAAGTAAGTGATATTCATGGATAACCTGTGTAACTAAAAATTCTATCTTAAGTGATTAGGAAATAGATGCAAATTACAATAAGTTTTTCTTTTAATGGGAGACAAATTATGTTCTGTTCTCATAGATCAATATAATATCTTTGAATGGACTACTTATTTATATTTTTCCTTATTTCCATATAGTTAAGCATCATTATTTATATTTGACGGATTTTTATGTTGCATATTTATTATATTAATTAACTTTATAAATTTTTTAGCATTTTTGTAGCATCACTTCCTTATTCAAGATTAGTCCTTCCATAACAAAATCACCTCAAATTTCATCACCTCGGGAAAACAGGGATCAGACTAGAACCTTTACTTCTCAGAGTTCAGCTTCTGGCTCTTCAGATTCTGTCATTCAAGAACATAATAATTATCAATATTCAGACTTAGGAGAGAGACTACATGAAGACACCAACAGCGCTTCAAATTATAACTCTTCCCTAATGGAATTAAAAGAAATGCCAGGCAGTTTACCATCTGTGAGTTCTTACAATCAGACCAGCCATTGGAAAGAGTTTAGTTGTAACCCTAACATGGTACAGAATAATTCTTTTCTGACTAATATAGAAGCAAGTAATGTGTCTGGTAATTCTTTTCTGAACCAGAATGATTCAGAGTCAGATGTCTTTTCTTTGGGTCTAACAGAAATGAATTATGAAACTATAACATCACCAATTGACACTCAGAAGAGAGTTACCCCTCACTTGATAAATTATCAGAAAAAGGGAACACATGAAAAAAGAGGACCTACAAAAAGAGAACTGTCAGCTCCTGTCTTTTCACTTGAGGGTTCTCAACCTCCTCTTCGTTGGAACTTTAAGAGAAATGTATGGGAACAACAGAATCATCCCTTCAACTTACAGTGTGGTGCAGAGCAGAGTACATGTGACAAACGGTACTCTCAGAAAGATAACTTATTCATTAATCAGCAAAAATATCAGTCGGATGAGTTAGAAGGCTTCATCTGTGAAAGTTCAAATGCTGGGACTGAAAAGACTTTCTGGAAAGAATTACCATCTGTCCCCAGTTTGGATTTATCCTGTGCTTCTGATTCTAATGTAAATCAAAAAGAATTCAACAGTCTTAATTTCTACCAAAGAGCTGGAAAATGTTTAAGACAGAAAAGGCACTCTGAGTCTTCATCTAACTCAGGAGACAACAACTCATTAACAGGTAACATGATTCAATAGTTGATAAAACTACTCTCTAAAGTAATTTTAAGATAGAATCATCTCCAAATTTAAAAAAAAATTGTTTTAATTACTACACTTAAGAATCTTCAATAACTTTGGCATCAAAAAAATCAAAATTCTAATTATAGACTTATAAGAAAATAAATGCAAAGAAATTATGTCAAAATCTTGTAGCTTTAGATGAACTAAGCATTTAACTGAAGAAGTTATGGCTGATTCATGTTGAGGTTTGACAGAAAACAGCAAAATTCTGTAAAGCAATTATCCTTCAATAAAAAATTAATAAATTAAAAAAAATAAAAAATAAAAACACAGAACAAATCTAAGTCAAGCAGAAGGCTAAAAGTAACAAAAATTAAGTAAAGAAATTAGCCAATTAGAAAAGTAGCCTCTTTGTCAAGCTGGGATATTTAACGAGCTAATATTTATTAAAAGCTTATTACATTCCCTTTATGTGGATTATTTAATTCTGTTAGTCCTATTAAATAGATACTACTATTGGCTCTCTGTTTTCCAATTGACGTTTTTGAACATTTAATCACATCAGTTTTTAAAAGGACAATTTTATTTTCCCATTTTTGGTTATTATACTTTTTGTATATTTCTTATTGCATTGGTCTGAGCATTTAAAACAAAATATTAAGTTCTGATGGCTATACAAAGATGGCCTTACTATGATGGGAAAAAAACAAAAAGAAAGGAGAAGCTGGAAGTTTCAAAACTCTTCTTTTGCACAGACCATTTTGTGAGGCCAAAGGGTGCCAAAGAATCTTAAATTCCTTGTTTTGTTATTAAAAAAGAATCCCCAAACCATGTAAGTTCTAGGATTCCCAAAATTTAGATTTGGTCCCATAAATAGTCATATTTTGTTTTTTCCTGATTTTAAGGGGAAATATTCTTTCCCTAGTTTGGTAAGAACTTTTGCAAGAAATAACTGCTGAATTTTATTCAAACTTTTTTTGAAAGTTTGAAAATCAAAATGTTTTCCCTCTTGACATTACTATCAATCAACATTTACAGGTATACTAATAATCAATCATTTATGTCATTTGTCTGATAAACCTAATTGGCTTTTAAGGAATGATTTTTTAAAATATGGTATTAGATGTGGTTACTATTTATTATTTGATTTTCATATCTACATTCAAATGAAATTAATTTATTGTGTTCTTTATTTGTACTCTGTCAAGTGCTGACATAAGTTTGTCCAGAGCTATTGGTATAATATCAAGATAATTTTCCATTTGAATGTGTATTTGTGGTCTCTGTGATAATAATTATCTACTGCATTGCCTTTTAAATTTGCTCAAAAGGTATCCAGCATTTGAAATTACGAGATTATATTGCTGGGAATAATTACTACCATTCTAAATATTTTAGCCTCTCTTTTTATTAATCAATCAACCTCTGTAAGTATCCAAATCAAGAATATTTCAAATTGTGTCATATCTAACACAGTCATGAAAAGTGAGTCTATACATGATCAGAGCTCAGGATAAATCCCTCAACATTACAGATATGTACTAAGAAAAAGACTTAATGAAGGAAAACTTAAAAGCAAGAGTCTTAAATCCAGGGAGATTTAATTGTTTGTGCAAGGCATGAATGTACACATACATGTATCTTACATGGCCTTTAAGAATAGGCACATTTATGCTAAAAATTTAATTTTAATAGTCACTATTTTATCTCAGTTTAGAAATTTCAACACTGTAAATAGATGATAAAGAGACAAGATCCACCTGAGCATTTGATAAAAAAATAGCTACACTTACTATTATCAGAAATAAAAAGGCTTTCTTTTTTTTCCTTTAAACAGATTTCACGTGCTTACAACTACCACAATTCAAAAAACAACGTCTTGTGTATGAAAAAGTCCCTGGTAGACTTGACGGACAAACTCGTCTGAGGTTTTTTTGAAAGAAAGAATAGTGTTGCATGCCACATTTCATTGTTTTTTATGATAAACCAGTAATAAAATTATTTAGATTTGATCATATATCAAAGAAAATGCAATTGTTCTTAGATGTTCTTGTTGTTCCTATATTAAATTTTCATAATATATATTTTACTTTATAGTTTATCTTTGTAAGTATTCTAATTAGCAAAATATTGCTATAAGATCCAAATATCTCCCCAGTTCACCTAAATATCTTGAGCCCTTTTTTTAAAGAGAGACAGAAAACCTTACTGGATATATAATCAAAGGGTTATTTTGCTGTCTCTCTCAAAGGCCCGCTGCCTCCAGCAAGTCTTTGAAAGGAGCTTCCATCTCAGTCTGACCCTCTGAGCTCAGAAGTGAAGATCACCACAGTCCACCCTCTGCCACCAACTTAAAACCTAGGGCAAAATTGAAGTTAGAGAACTTCCAATCAAAATGTTGTCTTCACAAATGAAATATTCAAACGAATCACTAAGAGAAAACATTTGCTACCCACATGATAGCAAAAGGGCTTACATTCCTAATATACAACTAATTCCTACAAATTGATAGGCAAAAGACAATGTAATAGAAAATTGGGCAAAATTTGAATAGATATTTCATGGAAGAAACAAAAATAGCCGGGAACGTATTTGAAACCGTATGTAACTTCATTATTTATCAGGCAAATGCATATTAAAACAATAAGTTACTATTTTTTCACCTATCAGATCAGCAAAATTTTTGAGAATTCATAATATCAAGTGTCAGTATATGAGAGAAAGAATGCTTTCCTGTACAGTTGGAGAGGATAGTTGGTATATTTTTAAATGGATGATTGTAGGTTTCTAATTACTGTAGTAATTCTATTTCATTGAATACATTTAAAAGATGTTTTAATTTTATTTTAAAATGTCAACATTTCTAATAAAATTTTATTCTTTGCAGCTACTCAGAGTTCTAATGAAACTTTTATATGTCTCTAAGACGGAGGTATGGGAATCTCTGGTGGCTCAGTGGTAAAGAATCCACCAGCTATACTAGCAAAGTGGGTTCAATCCCTGGGTTGAGTAGATCCCTGGAGAAGGAAATGGCAACCCACTCCAGTTTTCTGGCCTGGGAAATCCTATGGATAGAGGAGCCTGGCAGGCTACAGTCCATGGGGTCACCAAGAGTTGGACATGACTTAGCGACTAAGCCACCACCACCAGCAAAATGGAGGTACATGGATTTTGAACATTATTTTAGCAAAAATGGTTGAAGACCATAGGCATATTCTTCCTGTCTCTTTCCTGGCTTCTGAAATGGTCACCCTGTTACTACCAAAACTGACTTCTATCTTCTTAGATCCAATGGACATTCAGACATCACTTCACTTGATTTCTCTTCAGTGTTTGATACTGTTAATCATGTCCTCCTTTTTGAAACAGACTCGACTTTACATCAACTCTCTTAACTCTTTTACTACACTTTTATTTATATATAGGATGTTTGGTTTTGCTTGAGTATGTGGAGGGTGGAGACTTCAAAGAGAAACTATTTCTGGAAATTTTATTAGAATTTCTGTTGTACTGTCTTAAAGTTTCAGCAGGTTTGCTCCTAAACCAAGGTAAGGCTGTCTTCCCAGCTTGCAGATCTCCTTGATCCCATCTTTAATCAGCTTGCAGAGGAAAGGAGTTTCTTCAACTCCCTAGACTGAGGCAAGCTTAGGCCAAGCTATCAAACGCAGTGAAAGCGCCTGAGCCCTTCTGCCTGCATTTCTCAGTGATGCTTGGTGTTTAAGGACACATTCGCTCTGCCTGGGCCTGGAGCAGCCTCTTGTGCTGTTGCCCATCAGAGGCAACATTACTGGAACAGGTAGCCATTTGCTTCTTCAGGGAATCTTCCTGACCCAGGGATCTAACCCGAGTCTCCAGCAGTGGCAGGTGGATTCCTCACCACTGTGCCACCTGGGAAGCCCGTTATCAGAGGTATTATTGAGAAGCAGGTCTTGTGTTGGTACCCTAGGAATAGAGAAGAAAGTAAATGAGCTCTGCTTCAGCACCGACTGAAGCAGTTGGGTTGGTCCATAGAAGCCTGAAGGGTCTGGAAAGGCCCTTGTTAGGGGCTTACGAGTGTCAGTCCAGCCTCCAAAGTCCTCTCCCAAACACCAGATCACATGAAATTATTTAGAATAGTCCCAACTTCCCAGTTTCTTACCATGGAAACTTCCATTCTTTCTCCGAGAGCATTTCCCCGAGGTTTTTTTGTTGTTGTTGTTTGAAGGGGAGTTACTTGCCCAAACTTAGATCTAAGACTGGTAGTTGTGATGCTCACCTCTGAGGACCTTTGAGTGGCTTTACCTCCCAAGTTCCCAGGCCCAGCCCAAACTTTGTAGGACTCATTAGAACATCAGCTGCCCCTTGCAATTGTAGGGGGAGGTAAGATATTCCTTCCCTTGTCACTGAGACTCAGCATGCAACTGGGCATAAACACCAGGGTGTCCCACTCTTTGCCTCTCACAGTAAGGGCCTGGTTTTTCTCCCCAAATAATAAGCCTGCCCTAAAGCAAACAATCCAACAATTTTAATAAGTCGGAGTAACCTGGGTTGGTGGGGATGGGGAGCGCAAACTGTAGCAGTCCAAAATTAAAGCTGAAAAAAACATGTCTTCTGCTTTTGCTTTTTTATTTGGTTTACTGTTTTTACCATACAAGGATTTTAAATTTCATACTTACCTATTTAAATCGCTTGATTATTTAAAGTGTTTAAATTTAATTTGATCAAGTATACACCTCTTCTCTTTTTTTATTTCTGGGTTTCCTGGTTTTTTTAGGAAGCCCTCTTTTACCCTGAAGTTACACAACTATTCAAACTTTTCTTCTGATGCCTTTGTATCACCTTTCTTTAACCTACATGGCATTTTTTTTACAGAGTATAATACAGGCCCAGTTTTATTTCCTTCTGAATGGATAGCCAGTAACGCCAGCACCATTTGTTTAATTATGCTTTCCCTTGAATAGGAAAAAAAAAAAGAGTCAGGCCTACTTCTGTATTATTATGATCAATTCAATCATCTATTTGTCTATTCCTAGGACCACAATAATATCGTTTATTTTGAATTTGTTTTTTTTTAAGTCATATCATTTTGATTCAGCAGTTTCAAAGTAAGTTAGTACCTGGTAAGGCAAGTTTTACCCTCCCATTTTTATACACACTCACACACACAGAGAGTTTTAAAAGCTATTCTTGGACACTTGATTTTCCATATAAACTTTCAGTTATTTTAACCAGCTTCCCTTAAAAAATAAGAAAGGAATTCCAATAAATCTATATAAATTTTAGTAAGATTGCATTTTAATGACATTGTCCTATAATCCTGAAATTTTAGATTCCGTTCTATAAACATTGGTAATTTTGATTCTTGTACTTTTGTTAAATGTATTCTCAAGTATTTTTTATAGCTTTGTCATTAAAGTAGAAATGGGATATAGTTTTCATTTCTACTTTTAAAATTATAGTTGGTTTACAAAGATGTGTCCATTTCCATTTTTAACTATTGTCTGTGTAGAAAATACTTTTTATATATACTTTGTATCTAGCCACCCTCCTAAACTGTATTACAAATTCAAGTATTCTTTTTACTAAACTCTTGAGTTCTCCAAGTATAAAATTATATAACCCATAAATACAGATATTATTTCTTCTTAAATGTTTACACCATTTCATTTTTTTTCATCTTACTGCATTAGCTAAGACTTCCAAAGTAATGCTGAATAATAGTGGTGATAAAAAAAGTATCTTGATTGTTTCTAATACACTGAATGCTCCCACATTTCACTCTGTAATATGAAATTTACTGTTGGTTTTAATAAACTGTCTTTATCATCTTTAATTTCTTTCTCATTTCACAAATTCACTTTGTTTTTATTCAGAACAACTACTGAATTTTATCAAATGACCTGCTGGCATAAATTCTTTAAACCCTTCACGTAACGAATAACAATGCTTTGCTTGTGTTGAACTAGCTTTGTCAGGTTGTATCTTCTCTCTTGATAAACTACTGAACTAGATTTGCTTATATTTAAGACACAACTATATTCATACGTGAGATGTCTACATTTTTCTTGTACAATTTTACCAAGTTTTTGCCAAAGGGAAAGTGAAATCAAGAGGTGGTTTTTTTTTTTTGACACATCAAAAGCTGTACATAATTAATGTAGACAACTTAATGAGTTTGGAGATAAGTATATACCTATGAAACCACTAACACAATCTATGCCATAAACTTACCCATCACTTCCAAAAGTTTCCTCCTGCCTTATTATTTTTGTGATAAGAACAATTAACATAAAATTTACCCTCTTAACAACATTTAAAGTATATAGTACAGCACTCTTAACTATAGGCACTGTGCTGAACAGTAGATCTCTAAGGCTTACTCATCTTTTATAACTGAAAAAGTGTTTTTAATGGAGACTTTTTCTAAATGTTTATTGTTGTTAAGATGGAGAATAGAAAATGTTTAAATGCTAATAAAAAGATTCCAACAGAGATGTTGAAGACACAGGAAAGGAAGGACAACTGATAATATGACACTTCAGAGAAGATGAAACAGATCCACAGAATGAATAATTGGGTGAGAAAAAGGACATCTGAATTTTGATTGAATGGAAGGGATTTAGATCACTTAGATTTGGAAGTTTAGTGGCTGGAAGTTAAAGGAGTTCCAACTAATGACTTCTACATTCTCTACTGTTAACATTACTTATGTTCAAAGACATCCCCATTTATCTATGGATAAGTCCATTTATGGATTTATACATAGCTAGATAGTGTATTAAAAAACAAAGACATCACTTTGCTGACAAAGGTCCATATAGTCAAAGCTATGGTTTTTCCAGAATCGATGTGAGAGCTGGACCATAAAGAAGGCTGAGTGCTGAAAAACTGAAGCCTTCAAATTGTGGTGCTGGAGAAGACTCTTGAAAGTCCCTTGGACAGCAAGGAGATTAAACCAGTCCATCCTAAAGGAAATCAATGCTGAGTATTCATTGGAAGGACTGATACTGAAGCTGAAACTCCAATACTTTAGCCACCTGATTCAAAGAGCTGACTCATTAGAAAAGACCCTGATGCTGGGAAAGATTGAAGGCAGGAGGAGAAGGGGATGACAGAGGATAAGATGGTTGGATGGCATCACTGACTCAATGGACATGAATCTGAGCAAACTTAGGAGATAGTGAAGAACAAGGAAGCCAGGCCATGGTGCAGTCCATGGGGTTCCAGAGTTGGACACGACTTAGCAAGTGAACAACAAGAATATATAGCTATCTCAAAGAGCAAATGTTGCCAGTAATTGAGATATTTCTGCATATTATACCTATCTTTCACAAAATTCTACAAGGACTTGTAAACAAAAATTTCACTTCCCACTTTCAGCACTCAATCACCCAAGCAAACAAAATCTATGAAGCCTTAAAACAAAAAGACATAAAATGTTGCTGTTATTAGTAGAAATTAAGCAGAAATTTTATTTCCAAGTTCTTCAAAGATTAAAACAAATACAAATATTCTTTTAAGTGTCCCAAATTAAATCAAAGGCACATCATCAAAATAATACACCTGTGATATTAAAAATTCATTTGAGTTGTCATATTTCACATTACTTTTTAAAAATCATTTGAAATGCTCTGTAGATCACATTTAAATATGAAATAATTTAGTATTTTTTTTAAGTAAAACCACTCCTCTAAAGTAGAGGAACTTAAGAAGATGAAGATCAAATCTGCTTCATATACAGGATGGGGCAGTCTCATACAGAAAACAACATTCACCTTTTCAAACAGGGTTGCTAAGAAACAGATCCCATGCTTAGTGTTGAAAATAAAACAATCTCCTCATTTGGAAAAATCAAGACATCATTTGATTAAAAAAGTCCATTCTTCCCCCAATTTTATATCTGCCCATCTTTATTTAGAAATTATAAATTCATGAGAAAAGAACAAATTTTGTTATGGTATAAAGATCTTAGTTGGGAACAGCAAATTACAAATATTCAATTTTTTAACAAAGAATACTTCTTTCCTTCCCAAAATGTAAACATCTAGTAAATAAAACATACATAACATTCCAGGCATAGAAACACTAGTAATTCACTTAATAAAAGAAGTGTATTTTGGTATATTTGGTGGTAAGGTTTTTGTTTAAGTATAAAGCACTTCAACAAAGAATCAGGCCATTATTATTTAAACTCTACACCTTCACCCAGTTTCCTTATTTGAGTAGAAACATCAATTTCTGTAGAATGTTGGCTAAAGGACCAGGTCACAGGAAAGGTCCTGTGAAATATCTAGAAGTCATGGGGCTAGAGAAGTGTTTTCTTGAAATTTGGAGGCAGTCATTCATCAGTTTGTGCTTGAAAGCCTTCTTCAGCGAACTTCTTCTCTACTGTAAAGAAAATTTGGTAGGTTTTCACTGACTAAGATTTATACATAAAATTAACTAGTCATCACCTCATAGGTCATTTTAGGGTTCTCAAAGCAGAAAGTAACAGGTTAATATCAGAAAATCCAAACCACACTATTGAATCAGTAACACCCATGAAACTGCTTTGTAAAAAGACAAATGCTATGCCAACATAAGACTATTATTTTAATATCATAAATGCAGACATTTTCCATTAAAAGATACAATAGCACCTAATGGTATTATTACTTCCTTCTTGTTAACGTGAATAATTTCCTTTTCAAGTATATGGAAAAAGATCTAAGATGAGTACTTCCTGTATAAACACCCCTTGTGTATGTGTGTGTGTTCAGTCACTCAGCTGTGTCTGACTCTTTGCGAGTCCATGGATTGTAGCCTGCCAGGCTCCTCTGTCTGTTCATGGAATTTTCCAGGCAAGAATACTGGAGCGGTTGCTATTTCCTACTCCAGGGGGTCTTCCCAGATCAGGGATCGAAACTGCATCTCCTGCATTGGCAGACGGATTTTTTACCACTGCGCCACCTGGAGAACCCATAAACACTCCTGAGAATATGTAACTTGAAATATATTGGCCCCAAAAGACTAATAATTTATGCCCTGACCGCTTAAAAAAAAAAAGTGAAAATATGAATTGAGGAGACCCCATACAACACATTAGAACCCAGGAAATGTAGGCTACCCTTTAAAGAGGTGTTTTCATTTCAAGAATACATTTTTAAGGCTCTTTTAACCCTACTCACACTTTCCCCAGTTACTACATTTGTTCCTCCATTAATACACAGAAATACATTCTGAAAGCCTCTAGGAAAGAAATCACAGCTGGTGGCAAGAATGAGTCTCCTCTGCACAGTCCTTAGTCCCAAGAGCAACAAGTCAGTTGACAGCACCAAGCAACATCACAACTCCAGGTTGGTGTAAGGACAGAGAAGATGGTATTAAGGACAAGAAATTACTATTGGCCAATTCAGTTCAAAAGCTCAAGTACATAAGGATATTATCATCTGGTGAGTTAGTACAAGGGGATTGAGGCTCTCCTAATTAGATGTATTCCACAGGCAGGCAGATTAGAGTCACCCTTCAGGTAAAGTTGTGCATTTTGCTGGGATTTATTTTAATTCCCTCAAGAACAGTAGAAATGTAAAACTCAGTTGCCCAAGTCCTTTGGGAAGCCCCAGGATAATCCCATGGCCCCAAGAGAGCCTAGGGTATCATTACTCACCAGTCTTCAGAGTAAAGCACAGGATCTGGGCTCCCGAAAGGGATTGCTTCCAGCTGGAACACCTACCAGCAGGGCATCCTTGCAGGCATTCTGCATGCAGTATTGCTGAAGCTCTGAAGCCGCCTGAGAGACCTGAAACAAAGGGACAAGAGCTCTTGACGTGCTGCTCACAGCCAGATCCACCCAGCAGTCACTTGAAACTGAAAAATGATCGTACAACCTGATAAACGTCACATTTTCTACAACTCCAAGAGTCTCTTTTTGCTGCAAGTTCTAATAATTGAACTCCAAAGAGGAAAAGTTACAACTTCTATGAACTTTTTGTTTTAGTGGCTTATTCAACCAAGGAAAGATAAAACATATTTTTCACCCATATAGAATCCTGGTTTTGAGACTGAAAGTATAAAGAAGTAGCTTATCCTAGTGTGCCCTTTACACATTTTCACTTATAAACCATGCATTGATATATCCAGATTTGCCATGTGAACAGACTGTTTTAATATTTACAAGGCTTGGTGGAGCCTTATCCAGTCTGCTCAAAGCAAGTGATGAGGTTCCTCCATCATGCTTTTGAAGCAGAACAGCTTACTGGTCAAGAGTGAGCCTCTGGGCACATTACTTCTCTTCTGTTTTCTCATCTGGGAAATGTATTTGCAATAGTGCCTACCTCAGTGAGTTGATGTAATAATTAAATGAGTTAATGTACATAAAGCACTTTTCCAATGAGTCAGCTCTTTGCATCAGGTGGCCAAAATAATGGAATTTCAGTATCAATCCTTCCAATGAATATTCAGGGTAGATTTCCTTTAGGACTGACTGGTTTGATTTCCTTGCTGTCCAAGGGACTCTCTTAAGTTATTAATTCAAAAGAAATCTGGAACCAATATGCTCATGCTAATTATGTCTCCTTCAGAGGGAACAGCAGAACTCCACACATGATGGGTGGAAAGAGACTATCTCCTAGGACCCCCAGAAAAATGGGACTAACTGGACACTAGCCTAAAGAATATGGTCAAAAAGTTAAGGTGGAGGATATACAAAGAAAATAAGAGAAGAATTAAGTGGTCGATATTTCTCTTGCACTTTCAAGGGGCAGAGACTCTGGCCTGGGAGAATGTAAGCCCAACCCTTAAAAGTTGTATCCTCTCAGTGGAAGTGGGCTAATCCCCACTCAAACCATATTCCTTTTCTTGGTTTGAGTCCAGGCTGACCAATCAACTTCTGAGAGACTTCTCCAACGCAAGTAAGGGTCGTTGGAGGGATACTGAGCATTCCCATCAATGGAAAGGGGTGCCTTCCATCACATGCTGCTGCTGCTGCTGCTGCTGCTGCTAAGTCGCTTCAGTCGTGTCCAACTCTGTGCAACCCCACAGACAGCAGCCCACCAGGCTCTGCCATCCCTGGGATTCTCCAGGCAAGAACACTGGAGTGGGTTGCCATTTCCTTCTCCAATGCATGAAAGTGAAAAGTGAAAATGAAGTCGCTCAGTCGTGTCCGACTCTTAGCGACCCCATGGACTGCAGCCCACCAGGCTCCTCCATCCATGGGATTTTCCAAGCAAGAGTACTGGAGTGGGGTGCCATTGCCTTCTCCACATCATATACTACAAAACCAGTATTCTGCTTTATCTACCAGTTAGCAAGTGTGCGAAAGAGAAGACATCTCTGGATGTACTGAGAATATCCATCTGTCACTGAGCCCTGAAATGAGGCAGACCAGAGACCCTGGATGGTTGTGACTCCCTAAGGTGCTGCCTAAGAAAAATCCTGCCAAGCACCCTAAACCATACTCCCATGAGGACACCCCACAAAGAAGCTGCATGACTTTGAGCAAGTCACTTGACTTCTCCGGGCCTTAGTTTCATCACCTGTAACTATTTTTAAAATGTAGATAAGAATACCTCCCCCAGCTACTTCCCAGGATAGGCAGACATCTGGCTCATAGTTTTTCTTTCCATCTCAGGCCCCAACATTATCCTCAACATTTCCAGCAATCCTAGTTTCCATTTCCTGAGCTCCTCTCCTCAAACAACCTTCTCAACACCAACAGTTACAGCCAACACTGCTCCACATCTGAAATTTCACACTCCAACATCCTACCTTCTGATCACAATCTCTCCCGCTGCTTCCTGCCTTCTCACTACACCTGCTCTTTGACCTCAAGGGGAACATCTCTTCCTTTTTCATCTGGCCCATCACAGGGAGGCTGGCTCTGTTCCTTCTCGGTTCAGCCTCCTTCTAGCCAGACCCTCAGACTCCTTGCTCTCCACTCCCATTTCTATCTTTTTGGCAAAACTCCCCTGCTAACTCACTACTTGGATCAACCACCCTTCACCACAGATGCCTGGGTGGCCAAAATGCTGCTGGAGACAAAAGAAGAAAAAGGAGGAGGAAAATAAGACAATCAATCTCACAGTAGCTAGGTCTTCGGAATCACAAGGTGTCTATGAGTGTGTCTGCTGGGGTCCTTTGGCATTCCCCACACCGCTCTCTCCCCCATCCTCAGCTCTTGTGACTCCATTAGTTCCCCTTTTTTTCTGCCCTAAAAGAAAACTTGGCCTCCTATTCCACAAAGACATTTGTCATCATACAAGTTCTTAGGCCTCTATCTGGAAATATATATGTTTACACATATCCTTCCTCCTTTCTTATCTCAGAAGGTGCCCCTCCAATCCCAGGCACCCTTAGACTCCCTGTTTCTCCCTCCAGTGCTCCTTCTCTACTTGTTTCTCCCCCTTGACCTAAAAATACAGTGTGTTCCTTCCTCTCAACCTCAAAATACAGCTTTTCATTTCCTAAATTTAAAAAAAAAAAAGTTTCCTCTTTAAAACCAGATTTTGTTTCTTCAAAAAGTGTATGCCCATCCTATTACAATTTAGATTTGGCTTCTACAACTCTATGTCACTGAAGCCTCCTTTGTATTCCACAACTCTCTCTACCTTGTATATAATCTTCACATCATTTTCTGAAATTATTTTATTTATTGGTTAATAAAATTATTTATCTTCCCCCAAGGAATCACCATATTCTCAGTATATAGAATAGGGCGTGGTACAGAGTAAAGGCACTATCAGGTCCACCGAGTATCACAGCAGTGTTCATTCATTCACATACACATTCTACAAATAATGCTATAAACTAGCTGGTAAACACAATTACACACCAGGGGCTTTTTATCAAGTGACTAAACACTGGACACGTTGTCTAAGGCCCCAGTTTTTGATAACCGCTCCTTCCTCGCTTCCGTACCCTGGCGTTCTCTCGCTTCTCTTCTCACAGCCGTCTCTTTCAGCGGGTCCCTGGGTTCCACGCTCCGGTAACTTCAGCTTTCACCCCCCTACGGTCTTTCTGCTTTGTTCTCTGAGCTTCGGCCAAAGCAGTCAAACACCCCCCGGGCATCCCTTCAAAGTCCACGTATCCGAACTCACCATCTCTCCCCGCTACCGTAGCGAATGGCAACGCAACCCATCCCGTTACCAGGCCAGAAACCCGAGCAGTGCCCTCCTCCCCTCGCATCCTATCCGCCCATCACCGAGGCCCGTCCATTCAGTCGCCTCCGCAGCTCTAGACCCCATCCTCCCGCACCAGTCGAGTTCGGGGGGGAGGCCGCCAGCGAGTCGCCCCATTCCTGGTGTCCTCGCGTCCGTCCCGCACCCCGAGTCATCGTCCACATCACTGAAGCTTGACCGCCCCGGGCCGCTCGGTCCCGGGCAGCTTCTCCCCGGCGCCCCTAGACCCGGCCTCCCTCTCGGGTCCCCACGCCGCCGCCTCTCCCGGGCGCTGGGGTCTGGGCCCGGCCCTGCGCGGACTCCCACCCACCGAGGCCGGGCCGCGCGAGCCAGGCCGGGCGCCGTCCTCAGGGCCGCCCTCCGCGTCGGGCTCCCCGGCTAGCGCGGGGGTCGGCTCAGCAGCCCTCCGCCCGGGAGCGGCCTGCTCCTCTCAGGCGCGCGGACGGCGGGACGGGACGGGGCGGGAGCGGGCGGCCTCCGCGCCCGAAGCCAGGCGCCGGCCTCACCTTGATCCTCTCCACGCCGGCCTCCAGCTTGAGCTGCTCCACCAGGCGCTGCAAGGCGCTCACGCTGGCCCCGGAAGACATGGCGGCGGCCTGGGCTCCGAGAGGGCGGGCGGGCGGCCGGCGGGAGACGCGAGGCCGGGAGGCGCGGCACCGCCCCGGGGCGGGGAAGCCGCTGTGCCCGCCCTGCCGCCCGCCCCCCCGCGCCCGACCTCGCCACGCGGCGGCTCTCCGAGGCGACGGAACCACGGGTAAGCGACACCTCGGGGTCCCGAGCTGACCCCTACCTCTGCGTTCTAAGCCGAGAGGGCCCTGCGTCCCCACCCGTCCCCCAAGCCGCGACGCGGGGCCCACACAAGGGCGCCCACTTCCACGTCGACGCCTAGGGCTTCCTTCCAGGAGGAGCAGGAGTGGGTGTGGGGCGTGGGGGATGAAGGCGAGGAGCGTTCCTGGACAATGGGAACTGGGACTGTGTGTGGCTGGAGCGAGGTGTGCAGTGAGGGGGAGAAACAAGGGACCGGTGTGGAGGCTTCTAAGCCTCAAAAGGTGTCATCCTCGGGAGACGAGGGACGGTGGGTGGGGTTCGATGGAGCGGAAACAAGATTCAGTTTTTATTTTTCGGCCAGGCCACCTCGTGTGTGGGATCCTGGTCTCCCCACCAGGAACTGAAACTGCACCCCTTGCACTGGAAGCGCGGAGTCTTAATCACTGGATCCCCAGGGAAGTCCTCAAAACAGGTTTCAGAAACAGGTTTCTACAATACCCTGTAGCTGTTTTTGACGGGAATCCAACCAGTTGACTTGGTAGGGTCAGTAGGGCAAGTATTATAAAATCCAAAACCCTGACTTCTTTGCCGAACACATAGAAAAAAATTCAGTTCAGTTCGCCTCATTCCCATCGCGTCGTTGAACTGTAACCATTGTTTCTGTTGTGGTGCATTTTCTTTTTTTAGAGTAGTTAGTTTTACAAAACCGGCATCATTACTTGTGTGTCATTGTATTTGTCAGAACCCACTTAAACTGAGTAATCCAAAAAGGTAGCATGCTAGTTTAACTGAAAAGCTCAGGGACTTTAATGGGTTTAATTGCCCAAATAATAGCTGTAAGGCTCTCATTCTCCTATCTCTTCACTCTGCTTTTTCTGAGTGTTGGCCTTGTTTTCTTCAATGGTAAATAGACTCCTTGTAGTGAAGAAAGTTCCATGCTTTCATTGTCCCAGCCTAGGAAACCCAAGGGCAATAAAGCATCTTTTCTAATTGCTCCAGCAAAAATCCCCATAATGGATCTCACTGACCTCATTGAGTCATGGGTCCACTCCTGAACCAGTCACTATTTGAAAGCAAGGGTTGTGTGATATTGGAATGCTCAGATTAGCTGCATCTGGCCAAGAGCAGGATGTGGGGTGAGGTCAACCCCACCTCTAGTGGGTGCTGTGGGGTACCACCCAACTTTCCATTTAAGACCAAGGCACTGGTTCCCCCATCTGCTTGGAGTAGTAGCAGCTGATGCCTCTCAGCTGAGTCACTCTGAAAACTGCCCTTAACCAGAGCCACCGCTCCCCAGCCCCCTCAGCTGGAGTTAGCAGTCAAGGCTGCAGCTTCCCTGGTGGCTCAGATGGTAAAGAGTCTGCCTGCAATGTGGGAGCCCCAGATTCGATCCCTGAGTCGGGAAGATCCCCTGGAGAAGGAAATGGCAACCCACTCCAGTATTTTTGCATGGGGAATTCCATGAACAGAGAATCCTGGCTGGCTACAGTCCATGGGTCACAGAGTTGGACATGACTGAGCAACTGGCACTCACTTTCTTTCACTTCAAGGATGAGTCTAGGCTCCTGGCTGGGATCACCTGAGGCCTTAATGACAGCTGCTTCACAGTTCAGCTCTTCTCTCTGCTTAATTTCCAGTCCTTGGTTCCCCTCACCCCCACCCCATAGCTGTTGATTCTGACACTCCCCAACAAAGTTTCCCAGGTGGCTCAGTGGTAAAAAATCTGTCTGCCAATGTAGGAGATGCAGGTTTGATCCCTGGGTCGGGAAGATCCCCTGGAGAAGGAAATGGCAATGCACTCCTGTATTCTTGTGGGGAAAATCCCATGGACAGAGGGGCCTGGCAGGCTACAGTCCATGGGGTCGCAAGAGTCAGACACGACTTAGTGACTAAACAACAAACTTTCTGCATGAAAATCTCCATCTGAAGTCTGTGTCTCTGGGAAACCCAAACTGATGGTTTCTCAGTCCATTCAACCTGTATAGACTGAAAGGGGAAGATCAGTTTCCCAAAGGAAAACCAAGATGCTGCTACTAGAAGTGATCCAGGGGCAGTCAAAAAAGAAAAAAAGATAGGCTCTTCATTTATTATTTTTAATGACTGTGTGGTATTCCATTATGCAACTGGATCAGAATTTATTCAGCTACTGCCCTCTTCTTTAACACTGTGGTGGCCACCTTAAACAAACAGCTTTGTGCATGTCTTTTATTTCCTCAGGATGCATTCCTAAAAGTGGAATTAGTGGATCAAAGAATATAAATAGTTTTTAAAACTTTTCGCCACTTTATCCTCCAGAAGGTGATAGCAAGTGTTATTCCCACCAGAAGGCTATTTCTTTGTACCCACAAATCTATATTGTGGTTCTTTATTTCTACTGACCTAATAGATGGAAAATGGTGCCTTAAGTCTTTTAGATGTCTTAAATGTTGAGGCTGAACATTTTTTTCTCTTCATCTTGTGATCTATGTGTTCGGTCTTTGGGGTGTTAAAAAGAATTTTTCTTGTCTCCTGACAAATTTTAAAGCCCTCTAGTGGCAAGTTCTCTCACCACAAGGAACTTAACATATATTTAGTCAAAAAATGAAAGTACATGTTGGAAACATGACTAAATTGTTGACAGAAAAGTTGTGTTTAAAAAAGATGTGGCAAAGAATTCAAAGATACAGACTGGAAGGACTAGGAAAAGCTCATCTTAGATGGTGAGACCTAGACTTTGGGTATGTGTGTGTGACAGATGGAAAGCAAAAGGGGGAAAGCATTCCAATGTGGAGAAGAGGAGGCCATTGGAATGAATCAGTTAATGAATGAAGAAGGCTCTAGTGAGTAATAGAGAATACAAAGCTGTTAAGACTACAAGTCACAGGAGACCTCAAAAGAAACAGAAGTCTGTGGCAGTGGGGTAGCCACATGGTAAGATATTTTAGGAATATTAATCTGGGATGAAGACACAAAACAAACTAAAGCTGGGGAGACAAGACTTCAGTAAAAGGTCACCAGTATGTTAGAGACTGTTATACATTTTTTTTCCCTTGGTTAAGATAAAAATTTCCACTGTTTCTAAGAACCTCAGTACTTTTAGAAATGTCAGTGTCCTTCTAAAGACAAATATTTCATTTGTTTCCCTGTTAGGATCTATAATTCCTCACTCCTAATATGTATTTTGTCACCTTTTAACAGTGGGTTATTTTTTCCAGAAAAGAGGCTTTAAATCACTCTTCTCCAATAAATGATAAAATGAGGTGTTTTCTTTCTGCTACCTTCAGTTTTCTAAAAAGAAACAGAAAAACATTAACAACTATATTTCAGTTCAGTTCAGTCGCTCAGTCATGTCCGACTCTTTGCAACCCCATGAACCACAGCACGCCAGGCCTCCCTATCCATCACCAACTCCTGGAGTTTACCCAAACTCATGTCCATTGAGTTGGTGATGCCATCCAACCATCTCATCCTCTGTCGTCCCCTTCTCCTCCTGCCTTCAATCTTTCCCAACATCAGGGTCTTTTCAAATGAGTCAGCTCTTCGCCTCAGGTGGCCAAAATATTGGAGTTTCAGCTTCAACATCAGTCCTTCCAATGAACACCCAGGATTGATTTCCTTTAGGATGAACTGGTTGGATCTCCTTGCAGTCCAAGGGACTCTCAAGAGTCTTCTCCAACACCATAGTTCAAAAGCATCAATTCTTCGGCACTCAGCTTTCTTTATAGTCCAACTCTCACATCCATACATGACTACTGGAAAAACCATAGCCTTGACTAGATGGACCTTTGTTGACAAAGTAATGTCTCTGCTTTTTAATATGCTGTCTAGGTTGGTCATAACTTTCCTTCCAGGGAGTAAGCGTCTTTTAATTTCATGGCTGCAATCACCATCTGCAGTGATTTTGGAGCCCAAAAAAATAAAGTCAGCCACTGTTCCCACTGTTTCCCCATCTATATTTAATGTCACATTAAATATAGTTGTTGATGGGGAAACAACTATATTTAACGTGACACAATATAATGTACCATAAAAATCCATGTCACTTCCTTATACCCATTGCGTAATTTTTAGAACTTAGAATAATGAATCAGGAGTGAACAATTCACCAACAGGTTTATAGATTCAGCTTCTCTGGAGAGATTTTTACAGGCTGCTTAAGACTTTGGGAGGCAGTGTAACTTAGGGCTACTTGATGTCCTTTTGAGCAACCATTCCAGGCATGCCTCTTTATTTTGCTGGAAGTATCCCTTCCATAAATGTAGGCCTTGAACTAGTGAGCAGATTATTTGCTCTGAAAGTACATTCTTTTCTGAGCTGTAATCTCAGCTGTTTCACCTTGTACCCCAGGGGCAAGAAGGAGCAGGCAGCTGATTTTAAGACACACAAATCCCAACCCTAAGGAGTGTCACTTTTTCACTCTAGCATAGTACTCTGCACAAAGTAAGGAATTCAGATACCTATTAAAATAGTAAAGAAACAACAGGTTTGTAATCACTCAACAGTAATTACCATGGATTTTTAACAATAAAGACTGTCTTGTTCTCTCTGAAAAGGCAGAGGAACTCACTTATTGAACATTTAATATAGGCCAGGCATTTTACCCCATCTTGTTTAATTCTCATAATAATCCTATGAAGTTAGTATCACTATCAGAGATGAAAAAATGGGGTTCAGAGGTTAACCTGTCCAAAGTCAAGCTGTTAATCATTTGCAGGGCCAGGAACTAAACTTTGGTCTGTGCTCGGTCGCTTCCGACTCTGTGCAACTCCATGGACTGTAGCCCACCAGGATCCTCCATCCATGGAATTTTCCAGGTAAGAATACAGGAGCAGGCTGCCACTTCCTACTCCAGGGTATCTTCCTGACCCAGGGATCGAACCTGCATCTCTTGCATCCCCTGCATTGGCAGGTGGACTATTAACCACTGTGCCACCTAGAAGTCCCCATCCTAAACTTGACCTTAGCCAAAAGGACGAGAAGCAAAACTTTGATCTGGCTGCAGAGCCTGAACCGTGCGACTGCATTCTGCTCACTTGTCTTGAGGTCACAAAAGAAGACACAGTGAAATGGGAGGAAGTCTCTTCATCCCCTAATGAAGGTAGGGAGGAGTCTGTAAGAAATCCCTTATGTCCCTGACCTAAGATCATGTGACCCATTATATACACAACTGTCAAGGATACTCTGATCCTTTAATAAGCTGATTAAGTTTATGACAAATTATGTCGGCTTTTTACTTAAATAAACATTGTAACATTTCTCAATTGCAAGCCATCTAATCTACTTAAGACCCTAAACCTATGTAAATGTTCAGGCTTATAGATTAAGTCCTGATTCTCTAAAAAGATCCCCTCATTTCACAGATGAGGAAACCAGAAAGGTTAATTTCTTTAGCAAATTTTATTTAGTTATTAGGGTTCAGATTTGGCCTTAGTACATATTTAAATGTGAAGAGTACCACATTTTGTAAATAAAATTATAATTCATCCATACACAACTATTTTGTATTGGTATCAACATTTGTCTGCCTCAAGGGCACAATTATAACTCCAGAGACCATGTCGATATAAAGTCTTTAAGTAGCTAGACCTGTTCATACTAATGTCTAATAAAAGCCATTTCTCTTTAATTTCCACAGAACTTTCAGTTTGGGGCTAACACACTGGGTTTATAACATTAGCAGAATGTAAGTTTAGCAATTGGCTTCCACTCAAGGAAAATATTTCCAAGGCATGGGTGTTAGAAGTTTACTGCCCTTTCAGTCCAAAAAATAAAGAATCTCAAAGGAAATAAACTACAATTTTCTAAACATACATCAATAGTACTAAAATAGTTGTCAATTCTGTAAACTGAACTATTTTTTCATGTAATATTTTAAATTTCTGTATACCACTTGTATTTTAAATTTCTGTATACCACTTGTAATGTTTAAAATTCTAGGCATGGTCCCTACTTGATAGATGTGTTATGAAACTGCAACCTACAATTTGTGGAACTTGGAGAATTCATAAAGAAATAAGACCAATGAAGGAAGGATCAGTTTTGGAATCTGCTATGAGGATATTTGATGTAAATGTAACTCTAAGGGTAGTTTTAGCACAGACCTCAATTACATGAAGTGATAATAAACAGAAACCAATAAGCAACTATGCTCTGTAAACTCCTGAATTCCAAGTAAAAAGGAAATGGTGATAGCTCTAAAATGAAGCTCACGAAAGGTTTTCTAACTATAGTGGGGTTCTGGGATCCCCTACTCAAGATTCTTCTCCAGATGTTTCTAAAATGAAGAAGCTGTTGGCTTTTTTGTGGGGATGGGCAGAGTAAGGAGACAGGAAAGATAGCCAGGATATTTGAATGACACTTGTGATACAACTAATTGCCCTTCCTTTCCTCCAGGATTTTGAAGCATAAAGCCATTTTGCTGAGGAATGGGGAGAAAAAAATCACAGTCCTGTTAAGGAGAGTCCATTCATCTTACCCATGCAATGGCCATGATTCCAAAAGACAGACCACATGTTTACCAAGTAAGCAGGTTGCCAGGAACAATTCCAGAAATGAGATTCCTATATAAAGACCAGAAGAAATACAGCAATCTAGCATATATATGCAAAATAATATCCAAAGATACACTGTTTTCATCAGTCAGCCTTTATAAATGCTAACACATTCAGTCCTTTTATTTTTCCTTATCACTAGGTTTTTTTTTTTAAAAAAATACAGTTAATCATTAACTTATTTGAAATTTTAACAGAAGGGCAAGTACCTACATTTCTTTCTGGTCTTTGTAACATATGGTACACACTTTCCTTCTTAGATAATACTGTTATGTGTCAAACGTATGACAACACGTTCACTGAGACAGGGATTACTGACTATAGATAACTGCAGCACCTTTCAAAGGAATTTATCTATGGTTAAGAGTTGAGCATTTGGGGTTTGAAACACAGCTTCCTATAATTTAGGGCTGTGACGTCTCCACCCTCCCAAAAAAGAATAGATGCATAAAATACTTTCGTCTGAAGTCTACAAAAATATATTATATAATTTTAGAGCTGCCAAAGGACCTCAGTGATAACCTAGCCAGACTGTGCTCCTAGTTTCCTAATGAGGTGACTGAGGCCCTCACTCACAGAATAAAGAATCCACCTCAGGTCTTTTGCTGTACTACAAGCATGGTGAACTTTTCCCTCCTGCATCTTTGTATGTGTCAGATATTTGGGCTGAGCTCTTGAAAGGACTCGTTTCCTTTGAGGAGAAACCGACTCTGCCTATCTACCATGCTATACTTTTATGCTACATCTTTTAAAATAATACAAAAGCAATATGTGAATCTTTGACTTAAAATGGCATATCAACAAACTTGGGATATATTGCAACCATTTTATTAATATGATGGGCTGGGATGTATCTTCTAACAGGAGTACTGACTGACTACCATGAATGTGTTTCGATACTCTGTTCCAGTATCATACTCAATTTAGTCAAATTACGTGTGAATTACTTTCACTTCCACAAGTATAAAACATTACATTTCATTGTCTGATAGAACAGCACACACCCATGCACCTCTTCTTTCTGGTTTAAATTCATGTAAAGATGCTCACATAAAATGGATTTTTCACTAATCAAGGACTTCATAATATATGGACTTTTCACTACACTACTTCCGCTCTGTTTTCTTTTCTTTTTTTTTAATTGAAGGGAGAATTAAGAAAGCAATGCTGTGGTACAAAAAGACCTTCTTATGAAGTCCTCTTCTGGAGAAATGTTTGCGAGCACAGTTATAGTCTTATAATGACTGTAATCAAGACCATCCCACAAGGACAGGAAGGTACATTCACTCTCCTGGAGAGTTTCTGATCTTATTAACAATATTATGACTGGGGGGGAGATAGTATAAAGACAGCCCAGCAGAAGACTCTCCCAGAGAGAGATTTTGAACTTATTTCAATTCTATAATGACTGTCATGAAGATGCATGATAGTTGAAGTCGTTTTGCTGAAGAAGTTTGTGTCTAGAAAGACACGCTCAATAATGTAATTAAATGGTGTTATAATTACATTCTGTGAACCTATCAGAGGTCACAAAAGCAGAAAAATGTAGCACTATAACAAAGAATAAGGAAACACTTTTGAAGAATAAACACTTAACACGTAATATTTTTAAATGGTATCTAATAAATTTTCATGTCAAGTTTTTAACCAAAGATATAAAACTTTTAAATGGCAACTAATAAATCTTCATGTCAAGTCTTTTAACAAAATCCACAAATCGATTAAAAAAATTGAACAATCATAAATGTCTTCTGTATAAAGTTTGAAGGGGCAGTTTAAACGTCTTCATTATTCTGTTTAATCTAATTCTTGAGGAATTTTAGTTACTGCTGAGGTGCAGTCGATACACTGCTAAAATAATTCAGTTATGAAAATAGTATCACAGTTAAGGTTTGGCATAGCAGCGTTCCAGCAGTCTTCAGTCATCCACAAACATCAACCGCCCGGGCCCTTCATTCTTCATCCATCTCCTGTATCTTTTCCATCTAGGGTCATTTGCCAGTCTTTTCTTTAGTTCCTCTTCTTGCTCTTGTTTGTAGACCTATAAGTATAAATAACACGAACTGACTTGACAATCCACAGAGGAACGTTTTCATTAGCTTTATGGCACGTTTCCCTAATGCTGGGAACGATTGAGGGCAAAAGGAGAAGAGGGCGGCAGAGGATGAGAAGGCTGGATAGCATCACCGACTCCATGGACATGAACTTGGGCAAACTCCAGGAGATAGTGAGGGACAGGAAGGCCTGGTGTGCTGCAGTCCATGGGGTTGCAAAGAGTTGGACACAACAACTGAACAACAACAGCATGTTTATATTTTTCAAATATAATTTTAGGTAAAACTTTCCAAGAATGTATTGGTTTGTCTTCTAAAGACTGTGCACCAAAAAATACTAAGCGATTAAAGCACTTTAACATTCAGTGTTAAATTAAAAAATAAAGAACAACTCATGCAAGAACTAGTGTTTTTTTCCCACTGATTTCTATAACCTGTAAACACATTCTTTTCTTCCTTGAAATTATATGTAAGGTGAGTTTAAAGGGTTTAAACATTTCCTCTCTACAGCTAACATCCAATATTAAAGAATCAACACAAATTTTCTTAACACGGTACTCAGTAAATTTAACAGATGCCTTTAAGTATATGTTGACCCTAACCAAGGAACAAAGTGACCTTATAAATACTTCTGTCTCCAAACTGAACTTACAACTTCTTTTATCTTCAAAGATAATTATTGGTTTTTCAAAATAATTTTAAAGTTCCCAAAGAAGGTTAAATAAACCACAGAGGTTAAAAACAAAGAATAGCTTTCATTTCTATAATCTTTAGTGGATGTCAGCTGAAGTTAAATGGACAAGTTTTCAGGACCAATTTCAGAGCCATATCAAATTCTAGAAAGAAATTACGTTACTTCCAAATTTCAGGAAGTAATGACTAAGATAATTTCACATAATACCATAATTCAGCCCAGGATAGCACTCCATGACAGACAGTTTATCGTATAGTGGGCTGCTTAAACTACTTAAAAGTGAAAGCTTTTCATATATTGGGTCAGCCATAAAATTAGTTCAGGTTTTCCATACGATGTTACGACCAAAGTTTAGTTAGTACAATTAACAGAAAATGGTGACATCCTTGCAAACATACATTCTACCCCAGTGCAATTTAACATAACAAATTAGACCATTCTTTAAATTTTTAGCATTAGTAAATTAAAGTATTTGAAGTTCATCTTTTAAAAGGACAAATTACAGGTTAAAAATTCACCGTTCGACTACTAGTCATACTGTCAACAAAAGATCTTTATCCATATTGAACTCTTCGATTTCAGAAATTAGACCACACTTCTGTGATCCTTTAGTTTTAAGTTGGTAAGGAAGATAACAGTAAAAATCACAGCAGTCATTACTCACCTCATAATTCTCCTTTATCCAAAGCTCCCGTTTAAGAAAAGTTTCTTTCTGATGATCTTCTAGACTATCAAACTGAGACTTTGACATCTTCATAGATTTACGTATGATATATAGTCTTTCTTCTTCCCCGTATTCTTTGCCTTTGATGTTAAAATTATAGATCCATCGGCAATACCACACTATATACGAGCATAGGTGAAAAGGAGCTAAGAGAATCTGAAACAGGAGAAGGTCACGTATCTGGGGCTTCTGATAGCCTCCCTTTATATCTATTTTACTTTTTATAATGTTCTTTATGATGTTCTCCTCCTCGTCACGAACTTCCTCTTTGGACTTTTTGTTTCTGCCCTTCTCTTTGGCTTTTCTTAGTAATCCCTGCTGCTTGGCAATCTCCATGGCTTGGATACGGTACTTGGGCACCGTGGCCAGGTAGCTGATCGTCTTGTCATAGCTATTCCACCAGCTGAAAAACTAGAATATTTAACAAAGAAAAACGGGTCACTTTTATTACCAAAATTCATCTTGGTGAACACAATCCCACCCACAAAAAACCCATCCTGTTTAAAAACAGGGACCTCAAAAATCTTACTCTGTAGGTTAAAGATACAGTTGAATAATAGCTGTGTGGACATGGGAATCTTCAGGACTGATAAGTCAGATAAGTCGTCAACTGAGCCAAAAAGCCACTGATTCTCCACAGGAGACACCCAGGATCAGATGGCTCAGGGGAATCACACCGTACCTGCTGATGCCACATCTTTACTATCTGACTCCTCAGATTGCAATTAAGAACTCCTTTTTTTTAAGGTTGCAATCTACTTACTGGAGGAGGAGTCAAATGGCAAAACTAGGTCATAAGGAGTTTCTTTCAAACAATCACAGGGTATAGACTCAGACAATGATATTTATCTATTTTCTAAACCATCTGCACATACCACAGTAATGTTTATCATATTATGAACTGAAAGATTCAAGTATGTTTGAATCTTTACTTATTTGGGCAGGAAAACATTATTTCTTAAATATATTCAACCACAAAGGGTTTTATTATCAGAAAAAGTCCTACTCCTCATGTAGTACCTCCACACATTTCAGCTATTTTACTGAATAAATACAGCAATTATACCAGTATCCTAAAATATTATAGAAGCAATCTATTAATAGCAAAAAAAAAAAGTGACTAGAGTATTATGTTATCTAAAACAGAAAAGTAAAATTGCCCTTCCTCTCCCTGTTGAAAAGGCAATACTACAAAAGCTGAAACATTTAAAATATACAATCTTAGTTTTCAATAGGAATTCTTTTGTCATACAAATTGAATTTCATTTCTGGGAATGGAGAAGTAATTTTGAAACTAGAAAATTGCTTCATTCTAGTCTTTTTTTTTCCTCTAGAGGAGGAGGATATGATAGGTATGGTTAGTTTAGGAACTATAGTAGGGAAAACTCATTTCAGGCTGAACTTATATTTCTGTGATATATTAAAACAACATAAAGTTACTGTAGCACTTTTACTCTATTTCAGTGGTTTTTAAACTGGAGGAGGAGTGCCCTTAGCTGTCATGTGGAGATGTGTGAGATTTCTGTTTGTTACATGGTGGCAAGCACTACACTCCTGGCATTTGGTAGGCAGATGCCAGGCCTTGTTAGGCCATATTAAGGAATTTGGATTTTTCCCCAAGTTTAATGGGAAATCATTGAAAAGTCCTATGAAAGTACAATTTGGTCCTTGAACAACATGAGGGGGCCCCACTCTCTGCAAAATCTGAGTGTAACTCATATTTGGCCCTCCATAGGTGCCAACTGTGCATATACACGGTTCCTCCCTATCCTCCAATTCAACCAACCTCAATTGTGTGGTACTGTAGTGCAGGGCCGCATTTAGTGAGAAGAATCCGAGTATAAGTGGACCTGTGCAATTCAAACCCATGCTGTTCAAGGGTCACCAGTAAATCATGTGGATCTAGTTGACATTCACTCTGGCTGTTATATGGAAGATATAGAGCGGGCAATGAGGAAGAGATCTGGGGTTTTTGTTTGGTAATTAGTTGTAGCAGTTATATAATGACATGCACAATTTCTTAGACTTCCTGCCATCAAAGATTCCAATACTATCAATTGATTAAATATTTTGCTAACATAAAAAATTAATCTGAACGGGAAGTAAAACCGCAAAAAACTTATTTCTAGTTCAGTTTCAATGACTAGCACTAGGCAACGTGCACTCCTTCACCTGCACACAGATATACATACATCCATCAATACACACCTGAAAGACTGAAATAGCGCACACACTGACCAAAATCACCACTCTCACATCCACTTTAGGGGCTAAGCGCCTGCTGTAGTAGTGGTAGTAATGGCTGTAGTACTCCTCTGGGTGATCCAGCATGTAATCATAATCTTTTCGAGTTTCTTCATCCTATAAAATGAAAATAACAAGATACCCAGTTTCATATGACAGCTCATAAAATGGCCCTAGTTAATAATCTATAATGTTCTTTATGATGTTCTCCTCCTCGTCACGAACTTCCTCTTTGGACTTTTTGTTTCTGCCCTTCTCTTTGGCTTTTCTTAGTAATCCCTGCTGCTTGGCAATCTCCATGGCTTGGATACGGTACTTGGGCACCGTGGCCAGGTAGCTAATCGTCTTGCTAGGTTTGAAGTCAAACCTAGCATTTTATAATTATATAGTCAATCTGAGTAACAGAACAAATTGTCAAAAAAAATTCCCATAATTCCTCAAAGGCACACACAAATTTGTTTCCAGAACTTTAATATTAGGTATAAAGCAGAATTTAAATTTTTCCCCAAATTCTTGAGTACTATTAGACCTCCTGGAAAAAATAAAAACACTTCAATAGCAATGAACTATGCTTATTTAGCCAGTGCTGTGGTGCAAATAAGGATTTAGATTTGTTTTTATACTTTAAGAGCATGTTGACACCTACTCTCAGTAACTGTTGATAGAAAAAAGAATGTTTATTTCTGTTGTATATATTCACAATCATTTCCCAGCCTTGTATAGGAGGTTTTCTTCTGAAAGCAAGGATTAAGATAACAAAAAAATAGACAAAACCAGTCTGTGCCCTCAAAACTGAATTATGTTCATCTCAAGGAAACACTGAGACATTGATGGAGTAGAATGGTCAAAATCTGCCTCTGTGACTTTAGGCAAAAATTTTAGCCTCTCTGAGCCTCACTCTTCTCCACTTGTAAAACAGAGATATTAATAGCTGCCCTACTAATTTTACAGGGCCGTTTTGAATATCAAATGACGTATATCATACAAAAACATGTTAAAAATATGTACTCCTTTACTATTACAACACGTTTTCACAGCCCAGTTCATAAATAAGGTAATATATAGCTCTTTCTTAATCGTGTAAACATGTTGAAAAAATTACAGCCTTCTGAAATGCTGCTCAAATGTTTACAAATAAAACATTTTTTAAAACCTCCTGTAATTTTAATCAGTTTGTAATGGGTACAAATGCCAATCTTTTACTGAGTTACATAGGTTAAAAAGCTATTAAATTATGATTTGCTTTTTTTTAATCCCACAAAAACCTGTTTTTCAGCTTGTCTTGTTTCCAGAAAAAATGTTAAACATTAAAACCACAGCAAATTATTTTATCTATAAGTGAGTACAACAGAAACCATTATGAAAACAAAAATCTTTTTTAAACCTAGAGGATTTCTTTCTATGATAAATTAACTATTCAACATTCATAGAGCTGCAGATAATTAGCAAAACCATTTCAAAATCTACATTTAGTGCTTTGTAACCACAGAGGCACTTGGATCTGTTCAGGGCCTCCTCCTGAGTCCTCCAACATGCAGTTTCTTAGATTTAAAATAAAAAGTTTGCTAATGACAAAATCTTTCCTGTACCCATTAAAATCATTATATATTTCCTATGAAGTTCTGAATTTGAATGAGCACATTCTCAGTAACAGTTCTTACCTTCATTACATTCAAAATATTTTTTACCTCTGACTAGAATTTGAAGCTGGATGAAGTAGTATCTAGTATAATTAGATGTAAATATATTTAAAGTCTATTTCATGGCACTATATGGAGAGCCGATATGAGAGGAAAGCTGAGCCTATATATAAGGAAAGCTGAGCTCAGGCTGATATTTTCAAATTCACTTCTTGTACATTCTCTTTCATCAGAAAAGATTTTCTCAGGAGTTCCCTGGTGGCCTAGTGATCCTATTCCAGGCTTTCACTGCGACCGCCCAGGTTCAATCCCTTGTCAGGGAACCGAGACCCTGCAAGCCGCACGCCACACGACTCAACTGTCAGTCCGTAATTCCTTCTATAAGCCATCATATTCTAGAGCTTCTAACCTAAAGAGGGTAAAACGTTACAGGTCATACAGATAGCTCTGAAGACTAAAGCCTATCTGATGAGGGATCTGATGTACCTCATTTTGAGTACTTCAAGACACTTTTTGAGAATTTTTCCATCCCCCTCCATTTTTTTGCTTTTTGGACCAACTTTATAGATCTGCTCTGTTTCTGGCCTGAAATTATTGCCTTTTAAACTCAGCTTCCCAGTCCGGGCAGGCACTTTGTGAAATGTATTTCTTCAAACATGATTCTTCTCCTTGCTCCAACTAGATGACAAGCAGTTTTGAAACTAACTGCCCCCGAGATGAGATTCCTACAGTCCTCCAGTGCCATTCTCTCTGCAGAGCCCTCAGCCCGGTCTGACTGTCTGCACTGCTCCAGGCTGCAGTTACAGCGCGATCTGAGTGGCGCTGAAATGCGCTCTGTGAACACCATGCATCCGGTGGCTACGCTCTCTTCTCTGCTCTCTTATCTTAGTGAAGGTCGTGATCCATAGAATGCAGATATCCTTCTTCAAGCACTTCACCCGTGTCTCACCCCTGAGTCACCACCTTCTCACTGGTCCCTAGATCTGTGACTTCAACAAGCCCAGAGCTTCATTAATAGGATGGTCAGCTAATGCTCCAGCACCAGCAACTTCGAAATTTATACCTTATGTCTGGCCTCTCTACTGTCACCAGAGCCTGTGGGGTCTATTCAGGGCCCTCTATAATGATCCTCAAACTACCTCATCCCTGTAAATGGTTTCAGGGTCAAGCCTGACTTCTCTTAGAATGGTTTTCTTTTCCTTGGGGCCCATCATTTCATGACCCTGTTTTGGTCATGATTAGAGACAAGAAGGCCTGCGTTGCCCTTGTTATAGCATTTATTCAGCCACAATCTTCTGTCTTTACTGGGTTTATAGCTTTCCCTCCAGAATGAAGAAAATGGATTTTAAGCTGAGCCATGCATAATACACTTTACAAGGTTGTTTCAAGGTTGGCACAAATTGAAGAGTTAGGGAATTTCAACAATCTAAGTCAAAGTCCTACTCTTTAGTAACCTATTAAGTTTAGAGTCAACCTAATAAGAACACAGGACACCAGGAATATTAGGAAAAAAGAAAAGACAGACTGGGACCCAATTAAAGAGTTTTACGTACATTCTTATTTTAATATCACGTATCTGTTTTTTCTCCTACCCATCTTGGGACCTAAGTAGCCTCACAGTTTGTTTGTTTGTTTGTTTGTTATCTCCAGTGCTTCCCAGCGGCTAGTAAGGTAAGTTCACTTTTCCTTGGCGTGCAACAAGGCCTCCATAACTGGCCTAAGTTTACCTACTTAGCAACATCTCATCACTCTCTCTTCTTTTGCCCACAGCAAACATTCAGATGGCAACTTCTGGAATTTGGTGTGTGCTTCTTAAGTATAGCATGCTCTTTTATATCTATGTCTGAACAGATAATTCACTTTAACTCAAAAGCTCTTTCCTTTTATCCAACCTCATGAGCTTCTATTAACCCTTAGGATATAAACAATAGTAGACAGATTCAGACCACTCTTACTACACTTATTACCTATTTATTATAGCACTTATCACATTGTAACCAGGGTTTTTTTCTTTGCCTTGAACGAGAACTTCTAGAAGGCAGGTAGGGTGATCCATTAATCTCTGTATATCCAAGGCCTAGCACAGTGCCTGGCATTCAATAAATATCATTTCAAAACTGAATGAAATTTTGTAAAGGCTCTCCCTCACTGCAGACATCTCCCCAGCCACCCAGGTCTCCACCTCACCATGAAGGTGGGAAGGGTTATCACAAAAACCTGGGCTTGGCAGAAATGACTGCTTGATTTCATAGACTATGAAGATATGCTAATGTGGCTATAAGAGCTTAAACCTTAAAACAGTGTAATATCTTACCTTTCAATAAGGTAGTACTTTTTCTTTCAGCAATTTTGTGGATCTTAAGGTCCCAGGGTCAGGAGATTCCAACTTCTTTCCAAAGCCAAAACCTTTATACTTGTTTCTTCCTCCTCTCTGTCCTGAGCCTTGACAAGCAGGGCAATAAGCTCCTTGTCTCTAATCTCTACAGGAAAAAATGGTGCTTCTGCTGGTGTTCACTCCACTCCCAATCCTCTTGGGCATATGCAGGAGGACTGGAACATAACCACCAATATCTAGATCAAAAGTGAACAAGAGGAAACCCACAAGCAAAGAAAGTACTGAATCCTTCCTTCTCTTGTGAAAATGATCATTCCCCCCTCCCCAGAGGCAAAACTATATTATGTTCTTGTCCTTGAAAGAAATAATGAATTGTTTGATCTCAACAGATGTAAACTGCAATAATTTGATATTGCAACCGGGTTCATATTAAAAATTTTCAATCGCACAAATAATAGAAACCATTTAGGGTGGTGATGGCCAGGAGTCAGTAACATATGAAAATATGGTCACAGTTTGTTGGCCAGGAGTCAGTAACATATGAAAATATGGTCACAGTTTGTTGGCCAGGAGTCAGTAACATATGAAAATATGGTCACAGTTTGTTGGCCAGGAATCAGTAACATATGAAAAATATGGTCACAGTTTGTTGGCCAGGAGTCAGTAACATATGAAAATATGGTCACAGTTTGTTGGCCAGGAATCAGTAACATATGAAAATATGGTCACAGTTTGTTGGCCAGGAGTCAGTAACATATGAAAATATGGTCACAGTTTGTTGGCCAGGAATCAGTAACATATGAAAATATGGTCACAGTTTGTTGGCCAGGAATCAGTAACATATGAAAATATGGTCACAGTTTGTTGGCCAGGAATCAGTAACATATGAAAATATGGTCACAGTTTGTTGGCCAGGAATCAGTAACATATGAAAATATGGTCACAGTTTGTTGGCCAGGAGTCAGTAACATATGAAAATATGGTCACAGTTTGTTGGCCAGGAGTCAGTAACATATGAAAATATGGTCACAGTTTGTTGGCCAGGAGTCAGTAACATATGAAAATATGGTCACAGTTTGTTGGCCAGGAGTCAGTAACATATGAAAATATGGTCACAGTTTGTTGGCCAGGAGTCAGTAACATATGAAAATATGGTCACAGTTTGTTGGCCAGGAGTCAGTAACATATGAAAATATGGTCACAGTTTGTTGGCCAGGAGTCAGTAACATATGAAAATATGGTCACAGTTTGTTGGCCAGGAGTCAGTAACATGAAAATATGGTCACAGTTTGTTGGCCAGGAGTCAGTAACATATGAAAATATGGTCACAGTTTGTTGGCCAGGAGTCAGTAACATATGAAAATATGGTCACAGTTTGTTGGCCAGGAGTCAGTAACATATGAAAATATGGTCACAGTTTGTTGGCCAGGAGTCAGTAACATATGAAAATGTGGTCACAGTTTGTTGGCCAGGAATCAGTAACATATGAAAATGTGGTCACAGTTTGATGGCCAGGAGTCAGTAACATATGAAAATGTGGTCACAGTTTGTTGGCCAGGAGTCAGTAACATATGAAAATATGGTCACAGTTTGTTGGCCAGGAATCAGTAACATATGAAAATATGGTCACAGTTTGTTGGCCAGGAATCAGTAACATATGAAAATATGGTCACAGTTTGTTGGCCAGGAATCAGTAACATATGAAAATATGGTCACAGTTTGTTGGCCAGGAATCAGTAACATATGAAAATATGGTCACAGTTTGTTGGCCAGGAGTCAGTAACATATGAAAATATGGTCACAGTTTGTTGGCCAGGAATCAGTAACATATGAAAATATGGTCACAGTTTGTTGGCCAGGAGTCAGTAACATATGAAAAATATGGTCACAGTTTGTTGGCCAGGAATCAGTAACATATGAAAATATGGTCACAGTTTGTTGGCCAGGAGTCAGTAACATATGAAAATATGGTCACAGTTTGTTGGCCAGGAATCAGTAACATATGAAAATATGGTCACAGTTTGTTGGCCAGGAATCAATAACATATGAAAATATGGTCACAGTTTGTTGGCCAGGAATCAATAACATATGAAAATATGGTCACAGTTTGTTCGTTCTTAAAGATATATATATCCATCCTGTTTTTGAGAGAAATTCACACAAATGATCCATAAAAAAAAAAATCTGATTTTTTTTCCAGACTATTGCACCCTACTAAAGAGGAAGAAAGTTAACTGCTCTGAGTTTCCATTCCTCTTCCTGTTCCCTGCCCAGCAGCCACTCAGGCAACTATCCTCTTAAACATCTTCTCTTCTCAGCCAGCATGCACTCACAGCAGCTTCCACCATCTGCAGTATCGCCTCTACACCACATAAGAGTGATACTCAGATCTGTTTTTCCTGCTCCTCCTATTTTGAGATACCTCCTGAACATTTCCTAAATGTGACATAAACATCTAAAGTTCAGCACGGTCAAAATCCAGATCTGTTCCTGTGTTTCAGTTTGTTAACCATCTGTTTGGTTACCTGAGCTTTAAAAAACCTTAGTTATTTTCAGCTCAGCAAACAGTTATGCAAGGCATTTAAGCCATGTGCTGAACACAAAGGAGGATAAAAAGACAGACAAAAGTGCTGGCCTCAAGAACTCCCCCACGTACAGGAAGAATCTAGCAAGCAAGAAAAGCCGTGGACTAAGCACTGACTTCTCTGCCTGAGACCACTGGTAAAAGGGATTCACAAAAGGCATGGAATGAGTGCGCGATCTTGAAAAGTAAGAAAGATGCAGTAAAATTCGTTCCAGGCAAGGGGAGCAGCAAGTGTTAAGGTACAAAAGCATAGTGAATAGAACAGATTCGGTGAAGCTTAGGCACTGGGGAAGTTTAGGGAAGAAAGAAGTAGCAAATGTGGCCAGGAAGACAGGTTTGGTTAAGAACTGCAGGGGCTCTTAAATGCCACGCTCAAGTGTTAGAGTGTGAACTGTCTGCGCTATTCAAACATGAAATGGTTTCAAGCATGAGACGAACAGTGCTGAGAAGAAGTGTGTATTTTCCGAAGATAACTCTGACAGTATTATAAAGAATGGAATGAGGCAGAAACAGATTTTAGAGACTAAGAAATAGAAAAAATAAGACTTCTAGTGATTTAAGGGGTATAGGAATCAATCACATTGAGAACAGTGATGTTTCTAATTATAGTCACTCTGTGAACCATGTTATTCTAAGAATAAAGGAAGACGGCATCAAGTGTGGAGAAGGTGCAGGGGGAAACTGTGGAAGATTTTGAAATGGGGAGGGAAAAAAATTACTGGACAGCTTTTCAATGCCTGGAGCCTCTAGGGATTACCTATTCCTGTAGGAGGGGCGTGCTTTTATTTCTCTTTGAAAAGTCTACTTTAACTTTGTAGGAAAGGAACTTGTGGAAAACTGGGAGTAATGCAAATAACTCCTGTTCACACAAAGACAAACTTTGTGTCCAGTAGAATTAAGGGAACTGATGACTGCCTTGTCATACTGACCAGTATTATAGGTATTTCAGCACTCCTTGTCTTGACTGTAAAGGATGTGGCACTTTTTCTCTTGGGCTTCCCTGGCGGCTCAGCTGGTAAAGAAACCGCCTGCAATGCAGGAGACCTGGGTTCCATCCCTGGGTTGGGAAGATCCCCTGGAGAAGGGAACAGCTACCCACTCCAGTATTCTGGCCTGGAGAATTCCATGGACTATTCCATGGGGTCAAAAAGAGTTGCACATGACTGAGAGACTTTCACTTTAATATCTTATTGGTTCCCTCATTAATTAATGAGTTAAATAAAATCTTTGACACATGTTCATTTTGTATGAGAGTCATCCTCTTTTAAAATTTATGCTTTTAACAAAGATAACAGAATTGGTCTCATGTTTAATTTTGGGTACCTGTGCTACAAATGAAAGACAATTTAAAAATATGAACCTAGAGAACGCACAAATTTCAGGACTGTCAAGGATGTGGTAGAGTTTCATCAGGAAGAGCTTAGAAAATAAAAAGGAAAGAGTACCCAAAGGCTAAGACTCTAAGGAAATGCAATGTTTAAGGTGAAGGCAGAGGAAAAAGAAGACCATACAGACTGAAAGAAATGGCTAGAAAACTCAGACGAAAGGGAGAGATTACATCACGGCGGTCAAAGGAGAACAGCTTAAAGAACCACACGGTAAACATCAAATGCCACAAACAGTTCCAAAAGGAAGAGCAGCCCTCGGATCTGAGGCTTAGACGTCACTGTTCATCTTAGGAGAACAGCTCCAGGATGTGTGCTGATGCACATGTCAGTCTGTGATAGTTTAAATGATGGGGCATAAGGAAGTAAAGATAGCCTACGGTGAAGAAAGAAGAAAAATGTGACCATAGCTTCAAAATCAAGGAATGAGAGATGAACCAATTAAGAGATTCCCAAGTTATCAAAGAGAAATGGTGAGATTCCAGAAGACTAAGGTGGAAGTAAAATGAGTTCAGTCAAGAATACCTTCCTGCCTTCCCCAATCCATCCTCAATCTTGTTCCCAGAACTTTCTTTCTGAAACAAACTTCAGAGTTGTGTTATTTATCCACTTTCAAGCCTCTGGTAACTTGTCAATACATAAAGTTCAACACACCTGAACATAGTTTAAAGGGGCCATCCCAAACTATTTCCAGTCTCCTGCAACAGTCTCCCTACCGTGTACCTGAGAGGCTTCTAACCTAGAAACAGTAGATCCCCTACAATCTCTAAAAATACACTAAGGGTCTTTGTGCTGTGAACATCTCAGAATATTCTGTTTACCTATGATAAACCTACACAATCAAAATTAACATGTCAGGTGCTTAGTTTCTGCCTAGAATTACATCAACTCAGTAGTTTTTGTGTTATTCAAAAGCTCTGATGGGTTGTTGATAACATCATGTGTCAAGTAGTCACCACACTAGAATTAAACACATCTGGTGTGTAATCAACCTTGGCCGTAAGTAGGGAGTAACAGGTGACATTAAGGGATGAGTGAAAAATAAACAACACTTGGGTTTACAGCAGAAATAGCAAATGTGGCACAGAAGGTACCACATCCTTCTGGGCCAGTGGCAGAACTGTTCAACATGTCATCTTTTCCACTAAACCCAGAAAAGGCCCCCCCCAAATTTATAAGTGTTACATGGGGTTGTGACCAATCAGAGTTTGTATGAAATCTGCCATCAAGCTTACTTAACTTGGCTGTTTATCAGCATCACAACTGTAATACAAATTCACATCATTTCTATTATTTTTATGAATACATATTTATTATGAGTGACTGATTAAAATCTGGATTGATGGTGAAAAAGGAAAAATAATAGGATAGTAATACCAATAAGTGAGGCTAATTTTCTTCCTCCAAAAGAGAGTCCTTGGGAAAAGCATAAAAGTGATTGTATATCTCATTGCTGGAACAAGCCTTGCACACTCAACTCCCTGTTTCTGCTGATCAAGAATTTTCTCTACCAGAAATGTCCCTTCACAGTCAGCCGTGGTGACTGTTCTAGATCCAGATCAAAGAGTACATTCTTCTCCAGTCCTCCAAGAAGAAATAATTGTGCCCTCTCAGTGATGCAATACAGTCTACACAATTATATAACTTAAATAAATAATAACTGAACAATAAGTATCTGTCTCTTTATTATATTAAAAGCTTAAAGGCAGGAACTGTGCCTTTTTCATTGCTACAGTCTCCTCCTTCAGAACTTTCATCAGTACCAGTTAGGAGACAGGGCTGATTAAGAGAATGTACAAAGGGAGAATAATAAACAGTAATGTAACAGGGCAGCAAGTTCAGAATCCCCTTTTTGCCAAATCATTCTTAACTGCGAAAGTCCTGCCACCTCAACCAGACCGATACAGAGAAACTGTGGTGTCCCTGTGACTTCCTTGCCAAGGCTAGAGCAGAAGGCACTCTCTACACATCCCTTCAACGTGTCGGATAACCTGCACGCCAGTAATACCTCCAAGACCTTTTCTGTGTTCTTCTCTTGTGATCTTGCAACATGCTATCAAACTCTACTACTATCTACCAATTATAGGTTTTATAAGTGCATCCTTCCTTACCACCTATTTCCTCACCTGCTTGTTTCTATGCCAGCCTTCTTATTTTATTTAGTTCATCCAAATCTTATGTATATTCAGAATTAATGTTCTCACTTGAAAACCCTGAGAAAATAATTTCTCCTTAAAAATAGAAATGTGATTTTTCTCTCATGTAGGAATTTTTCATTCATACCTATCCAATTTATTTTATCTGTACCACTCTTTCAAACTACAGTTAATCTGGGGTAAATGTCAAAGTAGGCTTCATATACCCGTGTCAAAACACCAGAAGGCCCCTTTCAATTGCCATCCTATCTGAATCTATCTCCAGATAGGAGTATGTATTTAACAAACTTTCATTGTCTATGTGCCAGACACTGTGCTAGCTGCCACAGGTATATATGCAAAAATAAGGTTGAGTGGAGAGGGGAGATGGGCTACTCAGTATTTACAGCGCAGTGTGATAAGTGCTATATCCACATAAAAAGGTCCAGCGTTGACACAGTGAGAGTCCGTTTACTTAACTTCCCAAGTCCATGAGTCCCCCTGAGTCCCCAGTAGTCAAATACACTAAATACTTATTTCATCATCCTAACTCATGTTATGAAACAAATATAAAGCAACATGTGAAATCATAATGGTTTCAAGCCCTGCTGAGATCTGGAAGTTTAACTTATTTGAGAACATGAACTAAGCATGACTTGGTAAAAGCATCTGGCAAGTTCCCTTTGCCCTTCATTATTACCATCCTTCTTTTTCTGTTTTTTTTCCATTCTCTCTATTCACAGGAAGAATCTCTGTTGCTATAAAAACAATGACCAACTGTGATAATATCTCCTTGTCTGACCAACTACATTTAAATCACATTAGTATCATTTTTTTTAAACAATCTCCATCTAAAAAACTCTCTCAAAGAGGTGTTTATTCAACCAAGACCAACTTCAGAGTCAAAAACCCACCGTATCTTACACAAATATAATTCTCATTTTGTTGAGTTAGAGATGCTTGGTTGTTACAAGTTTTGATGGAACACCAGTGTAAGGTTACAATGAGGATATAATATAGCTTCTGATTTATACTGAAAAAATCAAGAGGCTTGAACACACCAAGAATAAGAAATTAGGGAGGTTATCAAAAAATTATGGGGGAGAGAAAAAAAGGCTCCTGGCTCCAGTGAATTTACAACTGAGTTATTTCAGATTTCACAAAAGAAACAATCTCTGTCACATACACTGTTACAGAGATGGAATCTACCTGAGCATTCTACAAAGGAAATACAGAATCAACTTTTCCCGCCATATGCCAGCAATAACTGAACATGGCTGTGAAGGAGGACACAGTCTTCCCAAGGCCCTATCAAGATCCTCCCTCCTTTTCCACTCTCACGGGGTTTACTGCTAGTCTTTATGGAGAAATTTATAGTGTGTATCAAAAAGAGCAAATAGAAAGGAAATGGCAATCCACTCCAGTATTCTTGCCTGGAAAATCCCATGGACAGAGGAGCCTAGTGGGCTACAGTCCATGGGGTCACAAAGAGTCAGGCACAACTGAACATGCACGTCGTGCCACACACTCTTGCCTCGAGGGGATGACCCCAGTTTATCAGATCTCTGCATCCTCCAGAAATTATATCTTCTGACAACTTTCTCACAATTCTGTTACGACAACAATAAAATCAGACCACCCTATTTGTTTTTAACAACTTCTTGTACATACAGCAAGACAAAGTCCTCTTCCTTATTCCAGGAGAGGGCATCTGCAATGAACTTTTTAAAAAAAACGTTTCTGGAGGTGTTCCAGTTGGAAGTGGAATCCATATCTATCTCTATAAAATTAACATGGAAGTTTTCACAGAGCTCAGCAAGGGTCCGAACTAAGTCCAGACACCCCTTTTCTCTCACAGATAATTTCTGTTCTCCTGAGTAACAATGAGTGGGGTTGGGGAAACTATAGAACACTCTCTCACTCCCTCCACTGCAACTCTAATTCTAGTTCCCCATTTGGAGGCATCTGCGGCTGCCACAAACCTGTCCCAATCAAGAGGAACAGTGCACCTTTCTCCAGACATTACTCCTTTCTAACTGCCTCCGAGTTGCTTGTTCTTGAGTGGACAGATTATTTCCTCGAACTCTCTATTAGCTGACCAATCAGTGCTACACTTGTAGAAACACAGAGAGGCAACCGTGCCAGAGCCACCAGATCAACCCCTGCATTTGTCTCTTCAAGAAAACAGCAAGAACAGTGAAGAGTCCTGGGAGTCCTCCCCCCAGCCCGCCCCACCCCGATTTTCTGTAATATCTCCATCTCTTGGTGTTTGTTTTCAAAGTTCTTAATACTACGCTCACCCTTTTCACGCCAAATCTACCATCTCCAACCCCAGCAGAAGGCAAGAGATGCCAGTGTTTCTGCTGCCTCTCTTCTGGACGCTCACCTGCCCAGTGCTCCCTTCTGTGCTGTGAGGGCTTTGGAGGAGCAGCGGCAGGTGCTCTGGCCGCTTGTTGGACCGCTGTCTCTCCTCACTGCAGAAAAACAGACTGGAGCTTCAGGTGCCGGGCTGCCTTGGACGAAAATTTTCCCCATCTTTCGGCAGTCTTTCCTTAGTCACCCTTTATCCTAAATAACAGACAATCAAGCCCTCTTGGTTGCCTCCGGCCACTGCACTTTCTCAAACCCCCACCCATTCCTCAGGTAACTGCCAATGAAAACTGCAATCTCACCAATGCTGGTACGAATTTATTGAATTTTATGGCTCGATATTATCTGAACTGCTCTGGAAAGCAAGCCATGAACTCCTTGACTCAGTATTTTCAGCCCTAGAAATCTTATCTGGAAAAATAATCCACGGTTGAATTATACTATACCCACTCAAAGTAGTCGTTAAAAGCAGAGCATACAACAACATGAAAACTGTGCCTCAAAAAGATAGAAAAAATAGAAAAAAAAGTACAATATAACTGAAACTGCTGTTGTATTAGCATGAAGAGACCCCTGAAACAGTAACACACCAAATACGATTTGTACTTTGTGATTTCTTAAGGTTTGCTTTTTGCTGCAGCAGAAAACAGGATCAGACCAAATCTCCCCATCCCCATAAGTGTGTTAGTCGCCCAGTTGTGCCCAACTCTTTGCAACCCCATGGACTGCAGCCCACCAGGCTCCTCTGTCCATGGGATTTTCTAGGCAAGGATACTGGAGTGGGTTGCCATTTCCTTCTCCAGGGGATCTTCCCAACCCAGGGATTGAACATGGGTCTCCTGCCTTGCAGGCAGATTCTTTACTGACTGAGCTAGGAGGGAAGCCCTCCCCATTTCCATAGGATTCAATAAATCCTTTGTTAAATAACTACACATATATTCACAAAATATTTCCTACTAGAAATTCCCAGAGTCTTGAAACTCAAGTCATTAAGCACCAATTCGCAGCTCCTATGTAGGAGGTTTCTCATTGATCATTTAATCCTCATAACAAACGACTAAGCAGGTTTCATGGCCATAATCCTGCATATGAAGAAACAGGTACTCTGACATATTCAGTCACTATCCAAGGTCACATGCGGGTGTCAGCGCCAAAAGTCAAACATCTGGTGTTCTTAGTGTTTTTCTAGAACCTTATGCCCAAGCTGAATGTCACAATTAATACCATCCCCCGAAACCAAGTTTCTGTCATGTCAAATTGGGGCGATCGCACTGTCATTGGAGATCTTTCCAGTGTTCTATCACAGACCTCGATAATAATAATCACCCTGCTTTCCGAGTGTGAGCTGCATCTTATTAAAATGGCTTCACCAAACCATAAGAAGCCCAAACCTTTGCAAACCGAAGACAGCCACAAAATGTAGGGGGCTAGCTACTCCCCAAGACTGAAGGGGTTCCCATCTTCGTCAATGGGCCATGTGGGCTCGCTCACTTGGGAAAGCCCGAGCATCCTAATGGTGGTAGAGGTGATCGGGCCGGGCGCCGGAATCACAGGGAGCCTCGCTCCACCGGCCAGGTGACAACCGGGTCGCGCCGCGCGCTTCCCTGGCAGGTCCTCGCAGCCTCCAGGCTTACCTTGAGAGTCTCGTAGGCGGTGGCCACCAGCAGGAAGGCCTCCTCGGCGCTCTGCGGCGTCCGTCCCGGGCCCTCCTCGCCAGGCTCGGGCCGGTAGCGGTCGGGGTGGTAGCGCCGGGCCAGCTGGCGGTAGGCCCGCGCGATCTCCGCCTTGCTGGCCGTGCGGCTCACGCCCAGCACCTCGTAGCAGTCCCGCGTGCCGCAATAGAGTCCCTCCACCAGGGCAGCCGCGGGCCGCGCGAGCAGCAGCGCGAGCAGCAGGGGCGGCAGTAGGACTAACCAGCGCCGGTTGGCAGCCCTGGCTCCCAGGCGCGGAGCGAACGGGATCGCCATCCCGGCTGGGCTACCGCTCCGAGAGCCCAGCCGCACCCCGGCGCCCCGCGTTGCGCCCCACTCGGTGGCCCGGGCTCAGCTCCACGTCAGCACTCGGCGCCTCGGCGCAGGCGCACCGGGCGCGGCGGCGGCAACCACTTCCTTCACGACCGTTGCTAGGGGAACAGGACGCTTCAGCAGCCCGGCCGCTTCCGGTAGGTCTGAAAACTTGTTCCTAGTCCCAGAGGACTGGGTTTTTTCTCAGTCTGACAGACCTAAAGGATGTCTCTGTCTCTGAGGTGCACTTAACCAGTGTGTGAAGGGCGCTCTAGTGTCCCCTTCCCACGCAATCTTTAAGGCATCACGACCTCACCTGCTGCGGTTGGTAATCTAGCTCTGTTGCGGTGGGTTTTCAGCGTCAAGATGTGTGCCTAGGGTTTTAAAGCTGGGTCTCGATAACCCCATTCTGCCTTTCCAAAAGTAAACTAAACTTAGTTAGATATTCTAGACGTTATGACTTAAAGTGCATGGCCATTTTGTTCTGGGTTTCTTAGCCTCCACACTATTGGCATTTGAACTGGATAATTCTTTGCCTTTTAGGGGCTGTCCTACGCATCCTAAGATGCTTAGCAGCGTCTCTGATCTCTACACACTAGATTACAGTAGTACCACCACCCTAATCCTGACAATCAAAAATGTATCGGCGCGTTTGTACTAAATCGCTTCAGTCGTGTCCAACTTTTTGCGACCCAATGGACTGTAGCCCTCCAGGTTCCTCTGTCCATGGGATTCTCCATACCCTCCTCCAGGAATCTTCCCAACACAGGGGTCGAATCCGCCTCATTTAAGTCTCCTGAATTAGCAAATAGGTTCTTTTACCACTAGCACCACCTGGGAAGCCCCAGAAATGTATCCATGTATTCTCGATTGGAACTGATGTTGAAGCTGAAACTCCAATCCTTTGGCCACCTGATGCGAAGAGCTGACTCATTTGAAAAGACCCTGATGCTGGGAAAGATTGAGGGCAGGAGGAGAAGGGGACGACAGAGGATGAGATGGATGGATGGCATCATCGACTCGATAGACATGGGTTTGGGTGGACTCCGGGATTTGGTGATGGACAGGGAGGCCTGGCGTGCTGCGGTTCATGGGGTCGCAGAGTCGGACACGACTGAGCGACTGAAGTGAACTGAACTGATTATCGAATGTGTTTTGGAGGTACAGCTGCAAGAAAAAATACAGATCGTTCAGTTAAATTTGAATTTCAGATAAACATTTTTAGTATAATTATGTCCCAAATATTACATGGGACTGTATAGCAACATGAAGAACTTTACCTCAACAAAGTTGTTTGTATCATTCATTCTCTTGAGTCTTTACTATGAACTAGGTACTGTTGTAAGCTCTGGGGACTTGGTGAGAAAAGAAGACAAGGTTCTTGATCTTATGGAGCATATATTCTGGTGGAGGATGACAAACAATAAACAAGCAAGTAAATAAACTTTAAGATACAATAGATTCTTTTAAGAAAATGAAACAAGGTAAAGATAGATATATCCTATAACAGAACATATACTATATATGTGTATATATATATATATATATATATATACATATTAGAGAGAGTAGTAATGGAGACATATAGGAGAGCTGCCTATCTTAAAATTATTAGAATCAAGACAAGTGCTAGTTCAGATCAATCATTCCAGGAAGAGTTAACATCTAAACTGACTCTATTTTTAAAAAATTAAATTTATTTCTTTTTAATTGAAGGATAATTGCTTTACAGTATTGTGTTGCTTTCTGCCAAACATCAACATGAATCAGCCATAGGTATACCTATGTCAGTTAGAGTCAATTATTCCAGGAGGAGTTAACATCAAAACTGACTCTGAAGGACAAATAGGAACTTTCCTTGGCTGTCCAGTGGTTAAGATTCCTCGCTTCCACTGCTGGGGGTGCAGGTTCAATCCCTGGTCAGGGAAGTAAGATGCCACATGCCACTTAGTCCAAAAAAAAAAGAGAGAGAAAGAGAAAGATACTCACAACCTTCATGTGTTGTATATCACAAAGATACTCCATGATATTTTCCCAAATAAAAATTGGCAACATATGAAAAGGCTAGTATATCGCAACTGAATGGAGTTATTTTCAGAAATACAAGTCTGGATTAAAATTTGGAAACTCAATCAGTGCAATTTACCATACTAAAAGAGGGGGAAAGGAGACACATATAATCATTTTAATAGATACAGGAAATTTTTAATAAAATTCAGTACTCATTCAAGATAAAAATAAATAAATAAAGGACAAACAGAGGATAATTTGAGGGGCAGGAGTAAGGGAGAAGTTTTGGGATAAGGCAGTTGGGATGTTAAGTACCAAGAAGAAAAAAGAGACAGTCAAGAAAAAAACATGAAGCTTTTCAAGACATAAAAGTCCATATGACTGGATTAGGGGTGGAATGGGGAATGAGGAGTGGAGGGGATGAAACTGGAAAAAGTCAGATTATGAGGGGTCGTTTTATTTCAGGTTGAAGAAGTTGTCGTTTATCCTAAGAGCAATGTAGCAATGTAGAGCCAGTGTAGAATTTTTATGTAATAAACTGGTATTCAAATTTACATTTCAGAACAATTATTCTGCCTGAGAAAATGATCTGGGAGATGTTAGGTAGACTGTTATGAGATAGTTATCAGTCCAAGCAAGCGATGCTACAGGGGTATTTCAATGTGGTAGCACCAAGGATGGACAAAGAATGGAGAAAAGTGGAGACCCATCTAAAAGAAAAGAATGGGCAGGTTTTTTTTTTTTTTCTGAAAGAGTGAAGGAGGGGAATGAGTCCTGATAACACTCAGATTTAGGAAACCAGGTGCCATTCCTGAAATTAAGAACACAGAAAGAATGTAAACTTACAGTGTAAGATGATGCATTCATTTGAGACATGTTGTGTTTGAGATGCCAGCCACATGCACATCAGATCATGTTGTTTCCATACTTGAAACATGTGATGATTCTTATTGAACCTTGTCTCCCATCAGACTCTTCAGCTATGCAGGTTTCCCAGTCTACTTTATGCACATTCCTCCTGTAGAAGCTCATTGCTATCTGCTCAGGGTCTCCTTCCAAATGGAAGGAGTTCCCATGCTGCCTGGAGATAAAGGACATTTTCTAATTACAAATTTGGTCATATTGCTGTTTCCCAAATTCACCCTCCGATTAGCATTGAAATACCGTGGCATGGCTTTCAGGATTCCGTAACGATCTATTCCATCACACGCTCTACTTCTGTTCATACTGGTCCTTCTGCCTAACATATCCCTCTCCCACTTCAAGACCTTCCCACCTCCTATATCCTACCAGATCTAGCCTAAGCATCTCCTCTAGTTGGACTCTTCCCTTCCTAGGTTATAGTCCCACAGCTGATTTTGAACTCCACGGTCAAGATAAAACTAACGTAGGGAAGGCTCCCTTCAAAGCAGGCAGAACTTTAGCCTGTGGCTGTTACGAATGTGTTGCCTCTGCCCTAGAATACAGCACTTTGCAAACTGCATTGCCCTGTTCCCAGCTAGCTGGATGTTAAACTCTGCTAACAGAGGGTGCTTGAAGCACACTGCAAGACTGGAAAAGGAAAAGAAGACTTTTTTTTTTCCCTCTCTGAAAGTAAACAGATCTGTCTGCAGACTTGGCCTCAGTTTTCTTTGTCACCACCTTAGTGATGGCTCCTGCCGTGGGTTGAATTGGGTCCTCCCCAAAAAGATATGTTCACGTCCTAACCTCTGATACCAGGGAATGTGACTTTAATTGGAAATAGGGTCTTTGCAGATGTAATCAATGAAAATGAAGTCACGGAATAAGAAGTGACCTTCTAAGAAAACAGAGACGCACACACAGGGAAGACAACCATTTGAAGGCAGACGCAGAAATTGGAGTTATGCTGCCCCAAGGCAGGGAACCCTGAGGATCACCAGCAACCAGCAAGAGCTAGGAGAGAGGCATGGAGAAGATCATGCCTCAGAAGCCCCAGAAGGAACCAAGTCAGTCACTCAGTCGCTCAGTCGTGTCCGACTCTTTGTGACCCCATGGGCTGTCTTCCCTGTCCGTGGAATTTTCCAGGCAAGAATATTGGAGTTAGTTGCCGGGGGATCCTCCCCACCCAGGGACTGAAGGCACGTCTCTTGCATCTACTGCATTGTCAGGCAGATCCTTTACCACTGAGCCACCTGGGAAGCCCAGAAGGAACCAACTCTGCCGACAACTTCGTTTCAGCTTATAACCTCTAGAAGTGTGCATACTCTTCAAAATGGATAAAGTGGTAGCTTTTATATTACGTTTATAAACAAGAAAAAATTTAAAGAAATAGTAAAGGCAAAAGGAAGCTACTACCCTTGCACCTGAGGGGAAAGTAAATAAATAAGGACCTTGGAAACTCAGAGGAGTCTCTTGCCCCAAGTCTGAGATTAATTTATTTTTTTATTGTGGTAAAGAATCTGCCTGCAATGAGGAAGACCTGGGTTCGATCCCTGGGTCCGAAAGATCCCCTGGAGAAGGGACTGGCTACCCACTCCAGTATTCTTGCCTGGAGAATCCCATACACAGAGAGCCTAGTAGGCTAGTCTATAGGGTCACAAAGAGTAAGACACAACTGAGCGACTAACACACACACTACTTATATACATACACTGGTTCAGACAGTAAATTTTATTATGTTTATTTTGAAGTGAAGTGTTAGTCGCTCAGTCATGTCCAACTTTTTGTGACCCCATGGACTGTAGCCCGCTAGGCTTCTCTGTCCATGGAATTCTCCAGGCAAGAATACTGGGCTGGGTAGCCAGTCCCTTCTCCAGAGGATCTTCCCAACCAAGGGACTGAACTCTGGTCTCCTACATTTCAGGTGGATTCTTTACCATCTGAACTACCAGGGAAGCCCAATGTATATATGTACTTAATATTGATGAATAATTGACATGCAATATTAGTTTCAGGAATGCCATTTTAAAGTGTACACTTCAGTGGCATGAAGTAGATTCACAGTGTTGTACAACCATCACCATAATCTAGTTCTTAGACCTTTCATCACCCCAGAAGGAAATCCTGTACCTATTAGGCATGCATCTACTACTTCTTTTGCTGTGTGCCCCTTTGAGTTCTTTTTTATTCCTTTTGGTTATTAACCGTGGCCAGTGCCCTCAAGGAGGATGCCTAAGCTGGGGTTAGAACTCTGAAGAAAGGTAAGACAAACTAGATGGCAGCCAGGGAGGACCACAGAAGGGCCAGGTCAGGATCAGTCATAAGGATGCTGCATCCTGGACAGAATCACCCTACTCAGAGAGATAGAAATGCTCTTGTCTCTCATTGTAGAAAGCTCCATAAAATAGAATCTGGAATAAAATATTGAAGGCCACCAAATAGACAGTACATTGAAAAAGTTAGATGAGATGCAAAAGTTCCTAGAAATATATAAAATGCCAAAGGTGATGCTTGTATAAATATTAAGGAAACTGAAAGTCATCACATTGTCTCTCCTGCAAAAGAACAAGTGATTAAAAAAAAAAAAAAAGAAGACTTTCAAAATTTACCTACTCATTCTATGAGGTTAATGTAATATAGATTCCAAAACCAGATAATGGCAGTACAAGAAAACAATAACAGCTAATTGAATCCACCAGTGATTGTAAAAAGCCCTACGTCTTGATCCAATAGGAATGGATGTACCACCAACTGCAGCCACAGGGGCTATCCCATTGGTAACGTTTTCCCCACAACCCCTGTCCACAGAGAACTTCTTCCTTCCTGAATTTCTTTCCCAAGACTGTAATAGAAGAACCAGGGAGACTTATCACTCATTGGTTCACTCCATACTATGATAGAGCCCAGGCAAAGAATGCGGTTTAAGATCTATCACCTCCTGTGGCTAAACTGCTTAAGTGAAAACATGTTCAATAAATCAGAACAATCTTCTGGGTGGATTGTGTCAACAAATATTAAATTACTTAAGCAATTACCTAGGAGCCAAAACATCCTTTTTATCTAATCTCTGGCCTTGACTCTATTTATTTTAGTCCAAATTTCAAAATTAGATATCTGAACATGGAGATTTGAGATGTAGCCTATCGATTCAGTTCAGTTCAGTCACTCAGTCCTGTCTGACTCTTTGCGACCCCATGAACTGCAGCACGCCAGGCCTCCTTGTCCAACACCAACTCCTGGAGGCTGCTCAAACCCATGTCCATCAAGTTGGTGATGCCATCCAACCATCTCATCCTCTTTCGTCCCCCTTTCCTCCCACCTTCAATCTTTCCCAGCATCAGGGTCTCTTCAAAAGAGTCAATTATTTGCATCAGGTGGCCAAAGTATTGGAGTTTCAGCTTTAGCATCAGTCCTTCCAATGAATATTCAGGACTGATTTCCTTTATGATGAACTGGTTGGATCTCCTTGCAGTCCAAGGGACTCTCAAGAGTCTTCTCCAACACCACAGTTCGAAAGCGTCAATTCTTCAGTGCTCAGCTTTCTTTATAGTCCAACGCTGGCATCCATACATGACTACTGGAAAAACCATAACTTTGACTAGACAGACCTTTTTTGCAAAGTAATGTCTCTGCTTTTTAATATGCTGTCTAGGTTGTTAATAGCTTTTCTTCAAAGGAGCAAGCATCTGCAGTGATTTTGGAGCCAAAAAAATGAAGTCCGTCACTGTTTCCATTGTTTCCCCATCTATTTGCCATGAAGTGATGGGACTGGATGCCATGATTTTAGTTTTCAGAATATTGAGTTTTAAGCCAACTTTTTCACTCTCCTCTTTCACTTTCATCAAGAGTTAGTTCTTCTTCTTCACTTTCTGCCGTAAGTTCTGTGTCATCTGCATATCTGACGTTATTGATATTTCTGCTGGCAATCTTGATTCCAGCTTGTGTTTCATCCAGCCCAGCATTTTGCTTGATGTACTCTGCATATAAAATAAGCAGGGTGACAATATACAGCCCTGACGTACTCCTTTCCTGATTTGGAACCAATCTGTTGTTCCACGTCCAGTTCTAACTGTTGCTTCTTGACCTGAATACAGATTTCTGAGGAGGCAGGTAAGGTGGTCTAGTATTCCAATCTCTTTAAGAATTTTACACAGTTTGTTGTGATCCACAGTCAAAGGCTTTGGCGTAGTCAATAAAGAAGAAATAGATGTTTTTCTGGAACTCTCTTGCTTTTTTGATGATCGAATGAATGTTGGCAATTTGATCTCTGGTTCCTCTGCCTTTTGTAAATCCAGCTTGAACATCTGGAAGTTCTCAGGTCATGTACTGTTGAAGCCTGGATTGGAGGATTTTGAGCATTACTTTGCTGCGTGTGAGATGAATGCAATTGTGCGGTAGTTTGAACATTCTTCGGCATTGCCTTTCTTAGGAACTGGAATGAAGACTGACCTTTTCCAGTCCTGTGGCCACTGCTGAGTTACCCAAATTTGCTGGCATATTGAGTGCAGCACTTTCACAGCATCATCTTTCAGGATTTGAAATAGCTCAACTGCAATTCCATCACCTCCACTAGCTTTGTTCATAGTGATGCTTCCTAAGGCCCACTTGACTTTGTATTCCAGGATGTCTGGCTCTAGGTGAGTGATCACACCATCATGGTTATCTGGGTCATGAAGATCTTTTTTGTATAGTTCTGTGTATTCTCACCACCTTCTCTTAATATCTTTTGTTTCTGTTAGGTCCATACCACTTCTGTCCTTTATTGTGCCCATCTTTGCATTGAAATGTTCCCTTGGTATCTTTAATTTTCTTGAAGAAGAGATCTCTAGTCTTTCCCATTCTCTTGTTTTCCTCTATTTCTTTGCATTGATCACTGAGGAAGGCTTTCTTATCTCTCCTTGCTAGCCTTTGGAATTCTGCATTCAAATGGGTGTATCTTTCCTTTTCTCCTTTGCCTTTCACTTCTCTTCTTTTCTCAGCTATTTGTAGGGCCTCCTCAGACAACCATTTTGCCTTTCTTGGGGATAGTCTTGATCCCTGCCTCCTGTACAATGTCACGAACCTCCATCCATAGTTCTTCAAGTACTCTATCAGATCTGATCCCTTGAATCTATTTGTCACTTCCACTATATAATCGTAAGGGGTTTGATTTAGGTCATACCTGAATGGACTAGTGGTTTTCCCTACTTTTTTCAATTTAAGCCTGAATTTGGCAATAAGGAGTTCATGATCTGAGCTGCAGTCAGCTTCCAGTCTCGTTTTTGCTGACTGTATAGAGCTTCTCCATCTTTGGCTACAAAGAATATAATCAATATGATTTCAGTACTGACCATCTGGTGATGTCCATGGGTAGAATCATTTCTTGTGTTGTTGGAAGAGGTTGTTTGCTATGACCAGTGCGTTCTCTTGGTAAAAGTTTGTTTTGTTTTGTATTCCAAGGCCAAATTTGACTATTACTCCAGCTATCTCTTAAATTCCTACTTTTGCATTCCAGTCCCCTATAATGAAAAGGACATCTTTTTTCGGTGTTAGTTCTAGGACGTCTTGTAGATCTTCAAAGAACTGTTCAACTTCAGCTTCTTCAGCATTACTGGTTGGGGTGTAGACTTTAATTACTGTGATATTGAATGGTTTGCCTTGGAAATGAACAGAGGTCATTCTGTTATTTTTGAGATTGCACCCAAGTACTGTATTTCGGAATCTTTTGTTGACTCTGAGGACTACTCCATTTCTTCTAAGGAGTTCTTGCCCACAGTAGTAGACATCATCTGAATTAAATTCACCCATTCCAGTCCATTATATTTTATTATTTATGTGTGCCCAGGGTTTTAAATCTTGTATCTCTTTATGAGCTCTATAAAAGAGGAAACAATAAGCATAGTAAACAGTGATTTCTTCACAGACAACCTCCAGTTAAACGACCTCATGAGTTAATAGACAAATCGCCTAAAACAGAGTTCATGAGTAGCAACTCGATCACAGATGAACTTTGGATTCTAGTAACTGAGATTGATCTCTATAGCATTTCTAAGTTTCAACAAACAGCATTGGGAAGTCATATGGAATATAATTAATTTTCTAGTATCAATATGGGCTTGAGACTTCCATAAATTTAACTTTATTTCATTTAATGTTAACTTGCCACAGACCAAACACACATACTTATTCCAAAAGAGAAAGTGAAAGTCGCTCATTCATGCCTGACTCTTTGTGACCCCATGGACTATACAGTCCATGGAATTCTCCAGGCCAGAATACTGGAGTGGGTAGCCGTTCCCTTCTCCAGGGGACCTTCCCAACCCAGGTCTCCTGCATTGCAGGAGGATTATTTACCAGCTGGGCCACCAGGGAAGTCCTCCAAAAGAAAAGTCTTTATTAATAGTAACATTTGCAAATTTCTAAGTACATGCACAATTAATTCATGCACATTGCAAGAAGTGTCAAAATCTTCCTTTTTCAAAAGAAGAAAAAAAATGCTGCAATGCACGTATGTTTTAAAACTAAAATCACAGATCAAAAAGCTGATTCAACTTGAGTATGTTGGTGAATTTAACAACACAACACCAAAAGCACAATCCATGAAAGAAATAGTTGAGAAGCTGGACTTCATTAAAATTTAAAAACTTCTGCTTTGTGAAAGACAGTGTCCAGAAGATGAGAATACAAGCCACAGATGGGGAGAAAATATTTGCAAAAGATGCATTTGATAAAGAACTGTTGGAATATACAGAGAACTCTTAAAACTCAGCCATGAGGAAAGGAAAGGCCTGATTAAAAGATGGGCCAGAAATCTTACGAGACATGTTACCAAAGAACATATGCAGATGGCAAATAAGTCTATGAAAAGATGCTCCACATCATATGTAATCAGGGAAAGGCAAATTGAAATGATATTAGGAGACTTCCCTGGTGGTCCAGTGGCTAAGATTCCGTGCTCCCAATGCAGGGGGCCCAGGTTCATCCTTGGTCAGGGAACTAGATCCCACATGCTGCAACTAAAACAACCAACCAAGCAAAACACAACAAAATGAGATATCACTACACATCTATTGGGAAGGCTAAAATCCGGACCACTGACAACACCGAATACTGAGGAGGATGTGGAACAATGGTAGTTCACTACACATCTGTTGGGAAGGCTAAAATACGGACCACTGACAACACCGAATACTGAGGAGGATGTGGAACAATGGTAGTTCTTTTTTTCTTTTAGTGAGAATTATTTTTATTTATCTTTTAAACTTCAGGTATAGCCAATTAACAATGTTGTGATAGTTTCAGGTGAATAGTAAAGGGACTCAGCCATACGTATATACATGTATCCATTCTTGCTCAAATTCAGCAATGGGAGTTCTCATTCATTGCTGGTGGAAATGCAAAAAGGGTACAGTCACTGAGGAAGACAGTTTGGCATTTCTTAAAAAACTAAACATACTCTTATCAGACAGTCCAGCAATTGCGCTCCCCGGTATTTACCCAAAAGGTTCAAATGTGTATACACAAAAAGCTGCATATGGTCGTTTCTAGCAGCTTTGTTCATAATTGCCCAGACTTCGAAGTGCCAAGTTTGTCCTGCAGTAAGTGAATGGATAAATGAGGTACATATAGGCAATGGAATATTATTCAGGGTTAAAAAGAAATGAGCTATCAAGACATGAAAAGACATGGAGGAAGCTTAAATGCATATTACTAAGTGAAAGAAACCAATTTGAAAAGGCTACATACTATATGATTCCAATTACATGACATTCTGGAAAAGGCAAAACTATGGAGACAGTAAAAATAATCAGTGATTGAGAGGGGTTGGGAGAGAGAGGGGTGATTAGGCAAAGCACAGAGGATTTTTAGGGCAATGAAAATACTGTGTATGATATAATAATGATGGATACATGTCATTATATGTTCGTCCAAACAAATAGAATGTTTTAGAGGGATGAATGAGCCCTAATGTAAACTAAGCACTTTGGGTATTGTGATGTGTCAATGTAGATTCATCAGTTGTAACAAACGTCCCACTCTGATAGGGGGATGTTGATAACGGGAAGACTATACATACGTGGGGAAAAAGGCACATGGAAAATCTCCGTACTTTCCCCTCAATTTTGTTGTGAACTAAGCTGCTCTAAAAATGTCTGTAAATAAGTATTAAGGCCATGACTTGTAATTCTTTATATTTCCATAATGCCTTGTACATAATTAGCATTCAGTGGGTACTTCCTGAATGATGACTAAATTGATTAACCTACAAGGCAAATAACCTGGGTAAAATAATATGGAGTGAACTGGCTCTGTCTACATATCCAATGGAAAAACAATAAAGATAAAAACTGCTCTAATCATAAATTTTAGCCTAACGGATCTGCACTGTCCTTCTAGAGCAATAGGGTTGTCATATTTCATACACCTAGATAACCCGACACCTGTATACCTGTGCTGGGTGACTACTGATTGGCTGACCAAAACTCATAGACCTGTTCACATGTAGCTATAATCTCTGCTTACCTGAAATGACAGAAGACCTCTTATTATAATTTCTGGGTATAAGACTTTTGAAAGGTCTTCCCATTCAAACTGAGTATACTTTTTTCATACTTCCATTGACCTGCTTGGTCTAAAAGTTGACTGTATTGACTGAGCAAGAGTCACAGCCTACACACTCACAAATAAATAGGTGAAAAACAACCATTCTATATATGCTTTGGGATATTGCAGTGTTTTAAAGTTCACTATAAGGCACGGAATTGATACTACAAGATTATTTTTTTAAATTTTAAACTAGGGTGAGGGTGGCTAACTAAAAGCAGGCATTGCTCTTCAACTTTCTTTTGGTTTTGTCTCTAGCAGAGAGGTCTGCTAGTGTGAGTGAGTTGGTTTATGTAGTTGGAATATCAGGAGTTTCATTGCCAATCCAGTTTATAAATTTTGTCAGACTGGTATGAGTATAACCTCTCTTCCACTCCCTTGATATATGCTTCCTTTTTAAAAAAAGAGTTAATATCTGTCTCTTTCTGACCTCCCTCTTCTATCAGTCATCCACTTGAAGAATGGAGTGGGGAGGGGATTCTGAGAATATTTGTTTCTTTTTTTTCACACTCACTTGCCCTTTGCTGTCCAGTCCACTTAGTCACGTCTGTGGAGAAACTCATTTACAATTCTTCCACTCCTCCAGCATTCTTATTTAGAACAAATGGAAAACTCACACAACTCACACAGTCCAATCCTAGTGGGTTTATATCCTTGACTCACTATGTCATCAGGGAGACAGAAGCCAGCTGCTCGCTTGCTGACCACTAGAGAGCCGCAGATAGAATCTGGTTGAGCGGAGAGTCTAGAGAACCCATCCTGATTCCACATCATTCCAGCTGCTTCCAGTGCATCCAACAGAGGTTATGTAAGTTGCAAAATCATCATAAAAATGCTACCCACCCCTGCACAGTCTGGTACAGGTGTCTAATGGCTAAACTCTGCAATTTATAATGGTTCCAATTCTTCTTAGACTTCCTTCAGAGTTTATGAATGACATAGTTTTTAAAAATATACATTTATTTTTATGTATTTATTTTTCTGTGCCAGGTCTCAGTTGTGGCACATGGGATCTTTAGTTGCAGCGTGTGAACACTTAGTTGAGGCAGTGGGATGAAGTTCCCTGATCAGGGATCGAACCCAGGCCCCCCTTCATTGGGAGTGCAAAGTCTTAGCCGCTGGGCCACTAGGGAAGTCCCTGAATGAATCACATTTTAAAGCCAAACATCTACAAAGAGAAGATAAAACTCTCTGATTGGTAAGCTAGACAAAAGGAGAAACTAAATATGGTTCCAATGCCCATTCCCCTGGCATACACGTAATGAGATGGGGGTTAAGAGGATTTCAAGCCAAACATACAATCTGAACACTGGTGTTAGGCTTCATTGTTAAAGGGAGGAGGAGAAAGATTTGCAAGGAAAAATCTCCAGTGTGCAGGCTAACACATTTACTTTTAATTTAAATAATCTGTGAGTTAGGCAGACAGCCATTTCATAAGGATTCTCTATAATAAGGTTTTACATGGGAAGCTTAAGGACATGTGATTAGCATAAACTCCACTTAGGTGTCTGGCTCCAGACCTCTGGCAGAGGAGCTTTTAGTCTACAAGTAGTTTCTGTCTCTTTATTTGCAGTGAAAAGCTTCAAGTTGATACAGAAGAGGTTGGCTATGCAGGAGAAAAGAAACAATCCAAATAAGCCTAAGAAGATTGGAAGATTTGACATCCAAGTATTACATTAACCTTTTGTAGGAGGAGAGACACTTTCTCCATCATTGCAGGAAGAAAAGAAAAAATGGGTGTAGATGCAGAGAAGTTGGTAGCTTTGACCTTGAAAAGACAAGGTCTCCAGTCTAATGGCTTCTATTTTTCCAACGAAGCATAAGGTAGTAGTATCTCTTGAGGGCTGAGGTGTGAGAATAGAAATGAAAATATAAAGTTGTAACCACAGTGTGTGAGAAAGCAAGCTTAATGGAGAGTCCTGGAGTTTCTGGGCAGGGTTGAGTGTGCATACACATAGTCTGTGATAATGAAAGTTAAACCAGCTAGTCTGGTTATGTGGTTTGTCACAATGTTCAGCTGTTCATGGGAAGAAATGCAAAAGTCAGTAGTTGCTTTTATTCAGGAATTTATGCCAAGGTAATGATGAATAAAGAGAGAAGCAAAGAAGCTGAGGAATTTGCCAGGGAACAATTATTAGGGGCATGTTGGAATCTTAACTGAAGTGGACTAAAAATTAATGTCCACTGTGATTATGGTAATAAAAAGCCCAAGTGTCAAAACCAGGGAAAGATGAGTACATAAAGGAATTACTTCTCAGTCCGGTGGTTAGGAGCCTGCACTTTCATTGCTGGGGGTCCGGTTCAGCCCCTGGCTGGGGAACTAAGATCCGCCAAGCCATGCGGCATGACCCCCCCAAAAAAAGAGCACATAAATTAAAAACCCATAAAAGATCCTTAATAAGGATATTAAAATTGAGCTTTGTGCGCTGCCAACTCCTTATTGCTTGTTCCTTTCTTGGTAAGAGACTTTTCAACAATCCTGACAAGTGCGGTGAGAGCATTAGTAAAAAGCACCAGCATTGCATTTCAACCTCGCCCAAAACAGGCACTCCCAAATGTGTCCAGGTAGAACCTTCAACCTCTGCTATGCGGATCCAATAAAGAGATGTTTCTTCTCCCAAGTCTTTCGGAAAGATCGAAGAAGATAGACCACTTTCTTACTGAATCATTTTTTCCTCGCCAAAAGCTTCTAGCTGAGCATGCAGTAATTGAGCAGAGAAACGGGTCGGTTCAGTTAAGTTCAGTTCAGTTGCTCAGTCATGTCCAACTTTTTGCAACCCCGTGGGATGCAGCACACCAGGCTTCCCTGTCCATCACCAACTCCTGGAGCTTTCTCACAGTCATGTCCACCGAGTTGGTGATGCCATCCAACCACCTCATCCTCTGTCAGATGGCATCTGACAAGAGAAACAGGAACTTGCTATTAAACCCCACACCCACGTATGCAGAATTAGGGAGGGCCAGCCTGGAGCTTGTGGGACACAGGCAGAATGAGGTTGTCCCATGGCCACGTGGAGTTAAGGAGATGCAAAGGTGGAATGGTGTGCAGTAGACAATTAAGCATCAGGTGCAAGATAAGGAGATGGCAAGCAGAGACCCCAGAACAGATTTCTTGACTGCAGAATGCTGGGCAAGGGGCTTCCCTGGTGGTCCAGTAGTTAAGAATCTGCTTGCTAATGCAGGGGACACAGGTTTGATCCTGATCCAGGAAGATTCCACATGCTTCAGAGCAACTAAGCCCATGCGCTACAATTACTGAGCCCACGTGCCCTAGAGCCATGCTCCTCACAAGAGAAGCCATACAATAATAAGCCCACATACCACAACTACAGAGTAGTCCCCGCTCACCGCAACTAAAGAAAATTCCATGTGCAGCAGTGGAGACCCAGTGCACCCCAAAATAAATAAATAAATAAATGTTAGAAAAAAAAAAAAGCCAGGCAGAAGCTGGGAGACATTTCCTGGGATGCTGGAGTCTAGTCCACAGTGATGTGGAATGAGGAGAGTATCAGAGGCCATTTAGATGACACACTCCCATGCAGCCTCCCACCCGGATCACCATTAACAGAGCAGAACTAGATTTCCCTGGGTTCCCCACATTGAAAGCTTTAACACTGTACTTCTCAAACTGTACAATGTTCATTTGAATCACCCATGGATCTTGTTTAAAATCTTGTTTCTGAATCAGTAGGTCTCAAGTGAGACTTGAGATTCTGAATCTTTAACAAGCTTGCAGCTGATGCTGATGCTGCTGATCCAGCAACCACACTTGGAGGAGCAAGACTCCAGTACTCTTCACAGGGTCCCATCTCCACAACCATTCCTCTGTGTCCTGGGATTTATGGTGAGTTCAACTTCTCCTGAATAACATTCTCTTCTTATCTAACATGCTTTCATTGAATTTGGCATGCCAAAGAATAGTCAGAGACAGAGTAGACACAACGGGTTCAAAGGGCATCAGCCTGAGGATTTTCAGCCTTTGAAAGAACCCAAGTGACTGTCCTCCAGCTTCGGATGTGGCCACCTTGTGTAAGCCATGGTGGAGAACTGGCAGTGTACACCACCTGGATTTCCCTCTGGAGCTGGTAAGTGCGTGATAAGTTGCTTCATTCAAGTCCAACTCTTTGCGACCCTATGGACTGTAGCTGGCCAGGTTCCTCTGTCCAGGGGATTCTCCAGGGAACAATACTGGAATAGGTTGCCGTGCCCTTCTTCAGGGACTCTTCCCAACCCAGGGATCAAACCCACGTCTCTGTCTCCTGCATTGGCAAGCAGGTTCTTTACCACTAGCACCACCAGGGAAGCCCTCTGGAGCTGGTACCAGTCTTCATTCTTTAAATAGTTTTTGCCTCTCTGGAGACTTTCCTAGATGTCCTCCTGGGTGGCCTATATTCTCTTAGGAACGAGTCAGCCATCAAGATGTCAGTGGTATTGAGTGGGTTAAGGAAATAACAGGACAAAACTTTACTTGCTATGAAATGAGAAGCTCTGGAGGAAGGTGCTGCAAACTGTGCATCACATGCTGGAATTGTGAGCAAGGGGTCGACTGATATCCCAGAGGAAGTTCAGAAATGCAAATTTTCTTCAAACCTTCTGTGGCTGTACCACTGGCCACTGATAAGTGGTTTTGAATAATGGCCAGATGGATTTAGATTCCAAGAGTCATTAACAGTACCCTTCAAACCAGAAGATAAGATGGGGACTGTGGTTGCATGTGGGAGAGGCTGGATGGTGCTGTGGTTGTTCAATAAGAAAATTATGAATTGAATCCTTTTAAATATTCATCTAGAAATGGGAGTGAAAAATAAAATTACCTCTTTTCAGCAGTGAAAGCATGGAGTCCTAGCCATTAGACCACCATGGAATTCCATGAAATTATTTTTAAGTTACTTTAATTAAATTAATTTTGCTTGCCACATTGCACTTGTTTAAACACAACTTGTTTAAATACTCTAGAATATCAAGAACTGTGAAGGGGCTGAGATTTTTACCTCCCTTTGCTAGCTAGTTAGCCTGCCACACGGATGGTGGTAGAAGACAAAAAACTCTTGTGTCAGAGATGAAGAACTTTATTACTCATGGCACAGCAAGCAGCATGCAGTTCATGTTCATGTTGATTTTCTCTTGCAACCCCAAGTTCACAAAGACAAAACAGAGGGCCCCATGTGAATGCCATGCTTGCAGAGGATTTGCATTTCAGCTGAGAAGCTCTGAACTTAGGGAGCCCAAATCTTTTATGAAAGACATTGGCACCAAAAGGAGACATCATTCCACTATATAGAAAACCAATCTGCCCCCTGCTCTGGAGGGAGACCCTATATCTTCCAAGGCCATTTGCTACAAAAACATCCTGGAGAAAATGGCCCAGAACAAAAGTGGTCAGTACTTCTGTTTGCAAGAGGAGCAGAAACATAGATAATTGTCTCTGGACAAAAATAAGAATAGCTATACTCCTATAGTACTTACTGTGCATTAAGAACAGCTCTAAGTGCTTTATATACCTTATCCCAGTTAATCCTCACAACAATTCTATGAGGTTATCCCCATTTCTCAGATGAGAACATTAGATCCTATAATGATACAGAATGGTGGAGAGTTTGTAATGATTTAGATCACTGCAGGCTCTGACCCTCCAGGTTTGGAAGAGGCTTGATGTTTATTTTTAACAAGCCTCACAGGTGATTCTGATAGACATCAAACCTTAAGACTGACTAATTTAAAAGATGAGCATCATCTCTTTAATCTCCTTAATTATTTAGCCAAATTTTTATTCTTCTCTATATTTATGCTTAGTTAATAAAGTCAAGAATTTTATCTCCTTTTATTTAAAACATGGGATTTTGAGTTCTTACTGTGTAAGGATGACTTGGAATCAAAAAGGAGAAAAGCATAGATTGTTTGCAATAAAAATGTTTTTTAAAAGTACAAACTTTGAAAGGACTGGCTCATTAAAAAACACACTGGGCATTTAAATGAAAAGAAAATTACAAGATTGACAACATTCCCAAGTTTACAACTCAGTATGTTCTTAATGGAAATATATATTTTGTCACACGATTGTGATAGCAATGAATGTTGCAAATTTACAAAAAATTCAGCATTGAAAAATGCTAAGGATGGAGTTATGTTAAAGAGTAAGTAACTTACAGGAAAAATTCAGCCTTCATTTATTTTGGCACTAAGAGTATTCAGGCTAAATAAAAGAAGTGTGTGGGGTGAGGACCTTGGGTTTTGTTTCCTTGTTCACAGTTCAGAGTGCAAAGTGGGTTGAGAAATGCGGTGTACATATTTCTCCACAATGGTGACATGGCAAGATGTCATTTGCATCCATATATCTTTGGGAATGGTTCCTTTTCCCGGTTTTGTTAATTTAAACCATTTGTCTAAAATGCCTTCTTTAAAATTTCTTTTTCTATCCATGTTGGGGTTCCCAGTTGGCTCAGTGGTAAAGAATCTGCCTGCGAATGTAGGAGATGTAGAAGACATGAGTTCATTCCCTGGGTTGGGAAGATCTCCTGGAGAAGGAAATGGCAACCCACTCCAGTATTCTTGCCTGGGAAATCCCATGGACAGAGGAGCCTGGCAGTTTACAGCCTATGGGCTCACAAAGAGTCAGATACAACTGAGGGACTGAGCACAGCTGAGTGACTATGCATGCTCACAGCCTCCTAAGCAGGAGTCAGACAGCTTACCCACCCAAAGGGCAACATGCAAGGAAAAGGGAAACCAACTGGGGCCTGGGAAGACCCCTTGGGCCCAAAGAGGTCAGGAGAGGGGAGTGTTGCCCAGCAGCTGTCTGAAAGAGCTGTGGCTTTTTGTTAGAAGGACACAGCCAGCCCTAAGTAATACAGGGAGAGTCAGCACCAGGCCCACCCAAACCAAGCCGAAGCTTGAGAAAGGAGCTGAATTTGTGAGGAACCGGCTGGAGAGTGGATCTGGAGGGGAAAATGGAGGAAATCTGGATAGGATCAACTGTTCCTGCCTCTCCCAGAAAGCGGGCATGTTTTGACTGTTTTATCACAATGCACATTGGGCCTATGTTATGAACAATTACTTGTACAGCCCTTTGAGGTTGGAGGGCTTCCCTGTGGCTCAGACAATAAAGAATCTGCCTGCAGTGCAGGAGACCAGGGTTGGGAAGATTCCCCGGAGAAAGAAACGGATACCCACTCCAGAATTCTGCCTGGAGAATCCCACAGACAGAGGAGCCTGGTGAGCCACAGTTCTTGGGGTCGCAAAGAGTCAGACATGACTGAGCAACTAACACTTTCACACACATTTTCACTGTGAGGTTGGAGATTGTTTCTGTGTACATTGTGTCACGACTCTGTCAGGTACAGGAACAGATTTGTATGATCTGGAGAAAAGATGTGATTTACTCAAAGGTGCAAAGCAGGTAAGAGGCCAAACCAGCCTTCAGATCCATAGTCTTCAATGAGAAAAATAAACATTTTTTTTCCATATACTTACAGTTTAAAATAAGAAAATGAAGAATACAGGGTGATTTAAAAAAAAGTCTTTGGTTAAGGTTAACCAAGTAACAATGAATTCTTGATTGATTCTTTAATTTCATGCCATGTCAGAGTCTGATTCAGAGAGCTTCTGCCTGAACTTGACTAGACCTACAGGGAGGCTCCCAATTTAAATTACGTTTCTTTCATTCAGCAAATGCCTAGTCACAAAAATACCGTAGCCATTTATGTTAACAAAGTGTTACTGTATAATTTATGAACTCTGTATCACTGGTCACTTCACTCTCAATAGCATGAGCATTCGAAAGGTAATTTGCCTTTGGGATTCCCCTGGTGGTCCAGTGGTTAAGAGTCTGCCTTCCAGTGCAAGGGGTGTGGGTTTGATCCATGGACCAAAGATCCCACATGCCATGCTCTGTGGTCAAAGAATAAATAAATAAAAATAATAATTTGCCTTCACCCAAGGTTTTTGCTTTAAAACAAACTAAAAGAGCTTTGAGACCGATTTCCTTCTATGACACTAGAAGTTAGGGCAGTTTTGAAATGCCTCTGAATCCTGCCTCCTTGCCTTCCAAAATTTGGGGTAATTTCTCTTTTATTTCCTCTTTTTGACTCCTTTCCTCTGTTTCTCCTTCTTTCCATCCCTCCCTTCCCCCTTTCTCCCTTCATTCCTTTCTTCCTTCCTTATACTTACTCTGGGACACAAGTTTTCCTATGAATCAGGTGTATACATCAAAGGTTCTCACTGAAAGGTGATCTATGCTGCTGCTGCTGCTGCTAAGTCGCTTCAGTCGTGTCCGACTCTGTGCGACCCCATAGATGGCAGCCCACCAGGCTTCCCCGTCCCTGGGATTCTCCAGGCAAGAACACTGGAGTGGTTGCCATTTCCTTCTCCAATGCATGAAAGTGAAAAGTGAAAGTGAAATCGCTCAGTCATGTCTGACTCGTAGCGACCCCATGGACTGAAGCCCATGAGTGTAGAGCCGTTGCTCCTCAACAAGAGAAGCCACCACAATGAAAAGCCCATGCATTGCATCTACACAGTAGCCCCCACTCGCCACAACTATGAATACCTAGCACAGCCAAAAATAAATAAATAGAATCTCTTCAAAACTGTTGCTTGTTCCAACCATTTATGTAAGAGAGCAACTAAAATTGTCAGCAAAGAGGTGCTGTACACCCATACCAACATTTTCCACTCTAAGAATATGGTGCTGTTATGTCATCCTGAAAAAGTTACAGAAGACAGACCTTTGCCCATAATTCCACAGAAATGGAATGATGTTCTGACAAGTGGGGATTTGTAAGCAGCTTTTAGCAGGAAAGAACTCTCTGCGGGAAACCCCTCTTGTCTTGTCACTTTGGCAAAGCTGTGTTGTAGCTAACCATTAACCTGTCACTCCACGCTCTACTCATCTCCAGCCCAAGGACACCTTTCAAATCTTTGGAGCCCATAATACCTTGTGTAACTTGTTAGTTCTTTCCATAGATGAAAGAAGTAGAAATGAATAATAAGTAATTAACAGATGGTCAGATCTCTTCTCTAGTTTTACCTTCAGTAATTTCGTGTATCAACTGTGTGAACAATATCCATCTAAAGAAAGATCACAATGAATCAACAAGTCTGGATGCAGAGGGAGATGGCTAAGTGCCTAATTCCCTATCTCATTGATAACTGGGATTACTTCCCCTTTCCCTTTAAAAACTTTCATGAGTAAGCAGAATCTTCAGAGTTGCTTTTGAGATGTGAGCCCACCTTTCCCCCAGATTGCCTGCTCTTCTGATGAAAGCAACTTTCCTTTCCTTTCTACTAACACTTGCCTCTTGACTATTGGTTTCTAAGTGTCATGCAACTCAACCTGAGTTCATTACATCTTTTCCTGTCTAAAATAACATCACTAATAGTAGTTTACACATATCTCATAAGTATGAACTTTCTTAAATTTGCTTTTACCTATAAGAGGAATCCATCTCACCTGTATTGGAAGGTAAACTAGAATACTGAAAAGTACAGGGCCTTGTAGCTTGTTAACTCAGATTCAAATCTCACCCCTGTGACTGACTAGCTACATGATCGAGTCTAAGTTATTTCATCTCTTAGAACTGCAGTTTCCTTGGGCTCTGGGGAAGGTAAGAAGAACACAGGCTTCCATGGACTATTATGAGGACTAGAAATAATAGGTGTCAAAAGTTTGTCTAGGGTGAGGCTCGTGCTTGGTGCTCCACCAGCACATCTGCTAGTACTGTGGGGAGAGGCACAAACGTTCTGTCCCCAAATACTGCGTCCTTTGTGTTTTCAGGGGTTCTTTCAATTATGAGAATAATAATCCTACCCAGTTTTATAATTATTTCCCAAGCATTGTCTTACCAGGCCAATGCAACAGAAGTGGTAGAGAAGGACAAGGAAATGAGTGTCTACTTTGACAGAGCACGGCCAAAGAAAAACACCAGAAAGACTCCTCCCCAAACAGATAACAAGCGCTTTTTCTTCTTTCACTGTGCACATTTGTATTGTCTGAATTGTTTGACACGAGGCATTCTCTCAGTACTTGTGTGATTTATTGTTTTAAGTGAACTGTACCCTCAGCTAGATAGATCAGAGCTCTCTGATATCTAAGGCTGGGCTAAGATTTTATCTCAGTTCAAATTAAGGGAAAATCTTTTCCCTTGACCTATTACCTCACCCTCTAACTCTGCCTGTGTGATGACAACCTTGACTTAGTTTAATCACCGTGACTTGACAAATCTCACAGATAAAGCCTAACAGAATCATGATGACTAGGATCCCTTCTGACTCCATGTGGCCAGAATTTATTCATACCTTCTATTTGATATCTATTTACTTACTAAATATTTACTTGCTTTCTATTTACTTACTAAAAGTAAGTAAATACTTTTATAATTTAAAAAAAGTGAGTAAATGTCTGAAGGATACTTTGTTCCAGGTGCTTAATTGCTGTAATTCTTATTGCTTTCAAAAGACTCTTCATACCTGTATTTTTGCTAATGCTTCCAATATCCAGTAACAAAGAGTTTCTTTCTCATCGTTGATTCTCTGAAACATGTTTTGTTTACAACTCAATATTCATTAAAAAGCCAAGGCAGAGAAGAGGGGACGGAAAATGTTTGAGGGGCTTTTGCTACTTGCCAGTGCTTTATACCCCATGTCACACTTAATCTCTGCAACAAGCCTGCTTAAGAGTGTGGTGGAGATGACAGATGTGTCCCTAAAATCCACTCCACATATGCCAGATAAGCTTAGGAACATAAACCAAGACAGAGGGAGCTTGCTGCCCAGTTGCCATGATGATCCTCTCTTCATCTGGAAGAAGGATTGACTTTGCAAATTCTCACTGGGGAAACAGAGTGGCACAGCTTCAGCCTGCTCCATTGGCAGGAGGTCAGGGCTGGATTGAGTGATTCCAGAAACCCAAACCACTATGGCTTCAAAAGCACTTTATGTTTCCATGTAACAGAGAGTCAAAAGTTGGGAGTCCAGAGCTCATGCAACTACTCAAGAAAGCAGACTTTTCTCTTCATCTTCTGCCATCTGTCATGAGTGCCTCCATGGTCACAGATTGTCTGTTGCACCACTGGGCAGCATTCCACATTTCAGGCAGCAAGAAATAACAAGAAAAAAAGATGCATGTATATTGAGTCTATCCCTTTTAATGGGAAACCATAACTTTCTCATTAATTTCTGTGCCTTTAAAAGCATCCCCATTCCCTGCTCTTCTCCTCCTGGTACCATAGAAAACTATTGCAATGTATTTAATGGGTAAGTTATATTTGTTGTAAATACCCTTGCAAATTGTGCACTAAGAGGTCATATTTTTAATTTATAGAAATTATATTGCACCATGCATGACTCTCTATTCCTTACTTTTCTCATGCATCATTGTGTTTTTAGGATCCATCCAGGCTGCTTTATGTTCATCTAACCCAGTGTTTCTGAAGGCTGCATAGTACCTCCTTGTGTGCGTCCACCACACCTCACCCATACACTCTGTTATGAGCTGAATTGTGTTCTCCCAAAATTCATGTATTGAAGCCCCAACCTCAGAACCTGAGCATGTAATAATTTTTGGAGATAGGACTTTAACAAGGTAATTGATTTTAAGCAAGATTCTATAAGTAAGGTCTAGTTCACATATTTGGAGACCGGGCCTTCAAAGAGATGATGAAATCCAACTGAAAGTGTTAGGTGGGCTCCTAATCTATTAGGATTTGTGTCCTTGAAGAAGAGAGGGTAATACTTGGGATTATATGCACTGAGAAAAAATGTATATATACACACGTATGCCCAAAAGGCTCTGATGCCAGTTATTACACTCTTATGCATCGTGTGTTACATACACTATGTATGTGGATCATGCTCCCCAAATAATTGTAAGTTCAAAGGGACCAGGGTCTCCTCTTCCTAGTTCCAAGTTTCCCATGATGTATTAATAAATTTGTTGCTACAAGAAGAATATGTCACTTAGAATATGAAATTAATCTATTGTATCTGTCGTTGTTTTGATGCAGGGTAATATTCAGTACCGTGAAGACATCACTGAAGGATCTGAAAACATGCCAGCTGCATTTATGGGAATACTGAAAGGAGAGACTTTGGGGAAGGCAATAGTGAAAGCATGAACAAAATGACACATCTGGATGATTACTTAGTCTCTTTTTAATCATTTAGCAAAATCTGTCTTGTATTCATGACATAAAAACAGTCATGGTAATGCATTTGATCTACTTAATAAAATACATTGATGTATACAATTAGCAATAGAGTGAAAATTTCATACCGAACAATGCCCAAGTGAAATTACTGCCTGCTATAACTCTTTCTGTGTTTTGGTAGAAAATAATGACCTTGTAGTCTGAAAGTTTTCTGCCTCTGTGACCCTACTTAAAATTTTTCATCTGTAAAGTGAGGATAGTAACGTCTGCATGACATACATATCATACATCAGTTTAGATCAAGAGCATAATACGTGGCATATACTAGGTACTCAGTAAGTGTTTCGCTACCTCCCAGCAAAAATCAGTGAATTCAAATTCAAAATTACGACCACTGTGGCTGATGGTTCAGTTCAGTCACGCAGTTGTGTCCAACTCTGCGACCCAATGGACTGCAGCACGCCAGGCCTCCCTGTCCATCACCAACTCCCGTAGCTTACCCAAACTCAAGTCCACTGAGTCAGTGATGCCATCCAACCATCTCATCCGCTGTCGTCCCCCTCTTCTCCCGCCTTCAGTCTTTCCCACCATCACAGTCTTTTCAAATAAGTCAGTTTGTCGCATGAGGTGGCCAAAGTATTGGAGTTTCAGCTTCAGCATCAGTCCTTCCAATGAATATTCAGGACTGATCTCCTTTAGGATGGACTGGTTGGATCTCCTTGCAGTCCAAGGGACTCTCAAGAGTATTCTCCAACATCCTGAGGGTAAACTTAGGACTGTTCTCTATCTTGTGACTTTCTTTTCATTTAAATACATGTTGCATTTTTAATTTAATGAGTCAGTCCTTTCAAAGCTTGTACTTTCTTTAAACATTTTTGTTACAAACAATCTGTGTGTATATATATATATATTTATAATTATATATATATATATATATATATAATTTTTTGATTCTGAGTCTTCCTTACATAGTAAGAACTCAAAGTTCTGTGTTTTAAATAAGAGGAAATAACGTTCTTTACTAAGTAAGCATAAATGTAGAGAAGAGTAAAAACTTTGTCTGAATAGTTAAGAGAATTTAAAAGATGCTTATCTTTTAAATTAGTGACATTCTTAAGGTTTGGTGTCTATCAAAAAATCACCTGTGAGGCTGGTTAAAAGAACCATCATGCCCTTTCCAAACCTGGGGAGTCAGAATCCCCAGTATCTGAATCATTATAGACTCTCTACTATTCTGTATCATTACAAAATGAATGTTCTGATCTGTGAAATGGGGATAACCTCAGAGAAACGTTGTGAGGATTGAGTGATATAATGTATATAAAGCATTAAAGCTCTTAGAGCAGTTCTTGGTGCGCAGAAAGTAATACGGGAGGGTAGCTAATATTCTTTTTGTCTGAAGACAATTCTCTGTGTTTCTGCACGTCTTGCGAGCAGAAGCACTGACCACTTTTGTTCTGGGTCATTTTCTCCAGGATGTTTGTATGGCAAATGGCCTTGGAAGATATAGGGTCTCCCTCCAGAGCAGGGGGCAGGTTGGTTTTCTATCTAGTGGAATGATGTGTTCTTTTGGTGCAAATGTCTTTTATAAAAGATTTGGGCTCCCTAAGTTCAGAGCTTCTCAGCTGAAATGCAAATCCTCTGCAAGCATGGCATTCACATGGGCCCCTCTGCCTTGTCTCTGTGAACTTGGGGTTGCAAGAGAAAATCTACATGAACATGAACTGCATGCTGTTTGCTGTGCCATGAGTAATAAACTTCTTCATCTCTGACCCAAGAGTTTTGTGTCTTCTGCCGCCATCCATGTGGCTGGGTAACCAGCTGGCAAAGGGGGGTAAAAATCTCAGCCCCTTCACAGTTCTTGACAATTCTGAGTACAGAACATGCAGTCATGTTTACACATGTGAACCCATGGCTGATTCGTGTCAATGTATGGCAAAAACTACTACAATGTTGTAAAGTGATTAGCCCCCAACTAAAATAAAAAAAAAAAAAAAAAAAAAAAGGGGAAAAAAAAAGTGGGGCTTCAGTTGGGAAAAAAAAAAAAAGAAGAAGCTTAATATGGCAACCAAAAGTGACTTAATCAAAGTAATTAAAAGCTACTTTGATTTTTCACTCCTATCTCTAAATGAATAGCTGAAAGCATTCAATGCATAATTTTCCTACTGCACAACCACAGCACCATCCAGCGTCTCCCACATGCAGCCATGGTCTCCATCTTATCTTCTGGTTTGAAGGGTACTGTTAATGACTTTGGGAATCTATACACCACCTGGCCATTATACAAAACTGCTTGTTTTTGTTGTTATTGTTTAGTTGCTAAGTCGCATCTTGACTCTTTGTTACCCCATGGACTGTAACTTGCTAGGCTGCTCTGTCCATGGATTTCCCAGGCAAGAATACTGGAGTGGGTTGCCATTTCCTTCTCCAGGGGATCTTCCCAACCCAGGGATTGAACTCCCCCATCTCCTCCTTTACCACTGAGCCACCAGGGAAGCCCTCAAAATCACATACCAGTGGCCAAATGGCAGAGCCACAGAAGGTTTGAAGCATATTTGCATTTCTGAACTTCCTGCAGGATCTCAGTCGACCCCTTCTTCACCATTACAGCATGCAATGCCTATCTTCCTCCAGAGCATCTCTTTTGTCCCTACTTCCTCAACCCACTCACTACCACTGACATCCTGATGACTGACTCATTCCTTGGAGAATATAGATCACCAAGTAGGACATCTAAGAAATGCTCCAGAGGCACAAATGCTGTTGGAAGAATGGTGACTGGTACCAGCTCCAGAGAGAAAATCTAAGTGGTGAACATGGTTTTCCCACCATGATTTACACATGGTGGCCAAGTCTGAAGCTGGAGGACAGTCACTTGGATTCTTTCAAAGGATGCAAACTGTCAGGCTAAGGCTAAAGCTCTTTGGACCTGTTGTATTTCTTCCATTTCTGGCTATTCTTTGGCATGCCAAATTCAATGAAGGCATGTTAAATAAGAAGAGAATGTTATTCAGGAGAAGTAGAACTCACCATAAATCCTGGGACATAGAGGAATGGTTGTGGGGATGGGACCCTGTGAAGAGTACTGGAGCCTTGCTCCTCCAAGTATGGTCCCTGGACTAGCAGCATTGGCATCGGCTACGAGCTTGTTAAAGATTCAGAATCTCAAGTCTCACTTGAGACCTACTGATTCAGAAACTAGATTTTAAATAAGATCTGTGGATGATCCAGATGAACATTGTACAGTTTGAGAAGCGCAGTTTCAAAGCTTTCAGTGTGGGGAACCCAGGGAAATCTAGTTCTGCTTTATTAATGCTGATCTGGGTGGGAGGCTGTATGTGAGTGTGCACAAGGTCATCTAAATGGCCTTGCGGACTCTGATACTCTAATTCCACATCACTGTGGACCAGGCTCCAGCATCCCAGAACTAACTTTCCTCCCAGCTCCTGCCTGGCATTCTTTTTTGAATATTTATTTATTTATGTATTTGTGGCTGCCCTGGGTCTTCATTGTTGCATGCAGACTTTTCTTGCAGCAAGTAGGGGCTACTCTTGAGTTGAGGTTCACAGACTTCTCATTACAATGGCTTCTCTTGTTGTGGAGCATGGGTTCTAGGGTGTGTGGGCTCAGTAGTTGTGAAGCACAGGCTTAGTTGCCACACAGCCCATGTGGAATCTTCCTGGACCAGGGGTCAAACCCGTGTCCCCTGCAATAGCAGGCAGATTCTTAACCACTGGACCACCAGGGAATTCCCCTGCATGGCATTCTGAAGCCATGAAATCTGTTCTGGGATCTCTGCTTAATGTGCTTAGTCACTCAGTTGTGTCCAACTCTTTGCAGTCTCATGGACTGTGTAGCCCACCAGGCTCCTCTGTTCTTGGGATTCTCCAGGCAAGAATACTAGAGTGAGTAGTCCTTCCCTCCTCCAGGGGATCTTCCCTGCCTGCATTGCAGGCATTCTTTACCATCTGAGCCACCAGGGGAGCCTGAGGTTTCTGCTTGCTATCTCCTTATCTTGTACCTGATGCTTAATTGTCTACTGCACACATTTCCACCTTTGTATCATCTCCTTATCTCCACATGTCCATGGGACAACCTCGTTCTGCCTGTGTCCCACAAGCTCTGGACCGGCCTTCCCAAATTCCTCATGTATGGAAATGGAGTTTCATAACAAGCCCCCATCTGTCTGCCCGATTACTGCATGAAGTGAAAGTTGCTCAGTCATGTCCAGCTCTTTGCGACCCCATGGAATAGTCTACGGAATTCTCCAGGCCAGAATACTGGAGTGGGTAGCTGTTCCCTTCACCAGGGGATCTTACCAACCCAGGGATCGAACCCAGCTCTCCGATTATTGCACACTTAGCTATTAATAGAAGCTTTTGGCCAGGAAAAATGAGTCAGTAAGAAAGAGCTTTGTGCTTCCCTGGTGGCTCAATGGTAAGGAATCCACATGCCGATGCAGGAGATGCGGGTTCACTTCCTGGGTTGAGATCCCCTGGAGAAGGAAATGACAACCCATTCCAATATCCAGTGACAGAGGAGCCTGGCAGGATATGTGTTATGGGGTTGCAAAAGATTTTGACACGATTTGCAACTAAATAATAGCAACAGAAAGTGGTTTATATTTTTTGATCTCTCTGAATGACTTGGGAGAAGAAAAGTCTCTTGGTTGGATCCTCATAGCAGAGGCTGAGGGTTCTACCTCTACACTTTTAGGCATGCCTGTTTTGGGTGAGGCTGAAGTGGAACCTGGGTGTTTTTTACTAACGCCATCACTGCACTTGTCAGGCTTGTTGGAATGCCTTCTACCCAAAAAGGAACAACTAATCAGGAGCTGTCAGAGCACAAAACTCAATTTTAATATCCTTATACAGGATCCTGTGTGGTTCTTTTATTTATATGCTCTTCTTTTGGGGGGAGTGCCCCACCCCCCGAAATGGCTTGCAGGATTTTAGTTTCCTGGCCAGGGGTTCAATCTGGCCCTCAGCAGTGAGAGCATGGAGTCCTAACCCCTGAACCACCAAGGAATTCCTTTATGTGCTCTTCTTTCCCTGGTTTTGACTTTGGGGACTTAGTGACCATAATGATAGTAGACATTAATTTTTCGTCCAGCTCAGATAAGATTCCAACATGCTCCATGAAAACTATTCCCTGGAAAATGCTTTCAGCTTCTTTGCTTTTTTCTTCGTCCATCAATCATCTTGGCATAAACCCCAAAATAAAACCAATTATTGACTTTCCAACTCCTCCCCACGAACAGCTGAACATTGTGAAAAACCACACAACCAGACTATCTGGTTTTACTTTCCGTATCACAGACAATGTGTATGCACACTCAACTCTGCCCAGCAACTCTAGGATTCTCCAGAAAGTTTGCTTTTTCACACACTGTGGTAACAACTTTATACTTTGACTTCTATTCTCATACCTCAGCCCTCAAGAGATACACTTATGTTATGCTTCATTGAGAAAATAGACGCCATTAGACTGGGGACCTTGTCGTCTTGTGGTCAAAGCTACCAACTTCTATGCATCTGGGCTTCTTCCCTGGTAGCTTGGATGGTAGACAATCTGCCCGCAATGTAGGAGACCTGGGTTCAATCCCTTGGTAAGGAGGATTCGTGGAGAAGGGAATGGCTACCCACTGCAGTATTCTTGCCTGGAGAATAATATGGACAGAGGAAACTGTCGGGCTACAGTCTATAGAGACGCAAAAAGTCAGACATGACGGAGCGACTAACACACTCTGCATCTATATCCATATTTTCTTTTCTTCCTTCAATGATGGAGGAAGTGTCTCTCTTCCTATGAAAGGTTAATGTAGTACTTGGATCTGAACTCTTCTAACCTTCTCAGGCTTAAGGTGTCTGCCTAAAGAGCCCAAGTGGGGACCTGAGGCCCCATGTAGAGCTTGTAATTCACTGGTCACAGGCTAATGTACAGAGAGTAACTCGGCCCAGTTGATACTGGGCCAAATGCAGCCTTCTTTACAACAAGTCAGAGCAGTTTCCTGGTCCTAGTGCACACAGTGATGTCTATGGTGGCCAAAGAGTGAAGCTGAAGGCTGTGTCCTTACCTTTGAAATTCGGATAACTCCCCATTATCCCGGAGGGTCCTTAATGAGAAACCCTACAGGGTGGAGTTGCCCCTGTGGAGGCTCTCCTGCACTGTGATGCCACACCTATACAATTGCAAGTAACAACAGACGTTCTGTTAAGGCCTGGATCCGGAACCTGAGGAAATATCTTGCTGCCAGCTCCGACTGGCATTTCACAGGGACAGACAGTGGCCTGGATTTGGCCATGAAGATAAAGGCCCCCACATGCGGTGGGTGGCTCTTCGGGCCCCACGGGTTCTGCAACATGAGTTCCATGTATGTCATGACCAATATGATCATAGATTGAGCACACACCTATGCGATGGTAGAGAATGTGTCGGCATGTTGGGTCTGTACCGGACTCCCTGTGGGGGATGCCCTGGGGCTTCCCTGGCACATTCAGCCTCGGACTGGGACTAACCGGACCCAGAAACAAAGCGCCATCCGGTCATATCAGAAGATGGCTGAATGCAATGAGACTAAGCACCTGATTAAACAAGATGTGAAGAAACGGCAGCACATGCCTCGCCCCCCAGGGAGAACATGGACCGTGGGAAAGGCTTTCCTGCTTGCATGGGCTGAATTACGGGAACTTGCACTCATTTGCGTAGAGAAAAGGGATGGTACTGAGCCAGGAGGGTGGACACCCTCGTCCCTCTGGGCTAAAGTTAGTCTTGAATAGGGTTATCAGGAGGCCTATAGTATAATCCTTGTCCCTCATAGCGTCCTGTGGGTATGCGGGCTGTATGGGTGACCGCACCTGCCCGGACGGAAATTGAATGGACGGTGCACTTGGGGCTGGCCGCATCTGCCCGCCTCCGTATATGTAACCCTCTTACGCCGACCTGCCAATTGCGCTATGGTCCAGGCACGGTACCGAGTGAAATGGGTCCTCTGATGGTACTAACGCTTGGCTCTGTTTTTGCCCCAAGGGGTAGCTATAGTGTACCACAATGAAGGGTAGCTCCTACTCACTGCAACTGGAGAATCCTGTGGGCAATAATGAAGACCCAGCACAACCATTAATAAATAAATCTTAAAAAAAATAAATTAGGTACAATAAAATAATAAAACAGAGTTACTATAATATACTGTAGCAAAAATCTTGTGAATGTGGTTTCTCTCACAAGATATCTTTTTATAATGTGCTCAGTCTTCTTAGCATGATGATGATGTGAAGTGATAAATACCTGTGTAATGAAATGAGGTGAAAGATGTAGGCAATGTGATCAAGCATTTAGGCTACTATTAACCTTTGGATACTGTGTCATAGGAAGGATCATCTGCTTTGGTGATCCTGGATCATTGAACCATGATGATGCTGATGGGCGAATGTTGGCAGTAGAAGGTGTTAATTAATGGTTGGGGATCCCCAGCAGGATACAACAGAAATCTCACACTATTCAGAATGGTGTGCAATCGGAAAACTTACGAAGTGCTCATTTCTGAAATTTTCCATTGAATATTTTTGGGCTGCAGTTGAGAGCGATTAACAAACTGCACAAAGCAAAACCATGGATAAATGGGGGACTAGTGTAGTGTGGTAGCTCTAGACATCATGTCCTCCCTCTTCTCAGAATTTGTAAAATGGTTTAGGGCATCTCTGTGCCAGGGATCAGCCTGTGATGAAAGCCTAAACTTTTCTCAGGTCTTTTCTGAGCCTGTCTTCCCCTGAGCAGAGGTGGTGGCTTTCTACATTCTTCCACTATAGCTTTTCTCTAGGAATAAACCATATTGTCAGTAGTTTATTTCATCTTTCCAAAGGTTTAATATGCACACAGACACACACAATCACACACTTTTTCCTCTATCTTTTCCCTTGCACTACAATTTAATCCCTCCTCTATTTGGTAGTAGAATTGATCTACAGAAATAACATTTCACTGATAGTGAATCTTCCAGTGCAAGAGCATGGTAACCTTTCCGTATGTTCAATCTTCTTTTATATTTTTCAGTGATGTTTTAAAGCTTTCTTCATAATGATCTATCACATTTTTGTAGGTTTATAAATACTCCCATGTGTTATCATTTTTGTGACTGTTGTGAATGATAAATTCCTTCCTTGGTCTGTCATGTTAGACCCATCAGCAGAGGACCAGTGGAGACTTCCTTGAGGCCTTTGTTCATCAGCAATGGTTATTTCTCCTTGTGTAACCATCAGCCAAGTCTATGCCCAGACCAGTAATGCCGAAGAAGCTGAAGTTGAATGGTCCTATGAAGACCTACAAGACCTTCTAGAACTAACACCCAAATAGATGTTCTTTTCCTTATAGGGGACTGGAATACAAAAGCAGGAAGTCAAGAAATAGCTGTAGTACCAGGATAATTTGGTCTTGGAGTACAAAATGAAGCAGGGCAAAGGCTAACAGAGTTTTGCCAAGAGAAGGCACTGGTCATAGCAAACACCCTCCTCCAACAACACAAGAGAAGACTCTACACATGGACATCACCAGATGGTCAACACCGAAATCAGATTGATTATATTCTTTATAGCCAAAGATGGAGAAGCTGTATACAGTCAGCAAAGAAAAGACCGGGAGCTGACTGTGGCTCAGATCATGAACTCCTGATTGCCAAATTCAGACTTACATTGAAGAAAGTAGGTAAAACCACTAGACCATTCAGGTATGACCTAAATCAAATCCCTTACGATTATACAGTAGAAATGACAAACAGATTCAAGGGATTAGGTCTGATAGACAGAGTGCCTGAAGAACTATGGATGGAGGTTCGTGACATTGTACAGGAGGCAGAAATCAAGACCATCTCCAAGAAAAAGAAATCCAAAAAAGCAAAATGGCTGTCTGAGGAGGCCGTATGAATAGCTGAGAAAAGAAGAGAAGCTAAAGGCAAAGGAGAAAAGGAAAGATACACCCATTTGAGTGCAGAATTCCAAAGAATAGCAAGGAGAGATAAGGAAGCCTTCCTCAGTGATCAGTGCAAAGCAATAGAGGAAAACAATAGAATGGGAAAGAGAGATCTGTTCAAGAAAATTAGAGATACCAAGGAAACATTTCATGCAAAGATGGGCTCAGTAAAGGACAGATATGGTATGGACCTAACAGAAGCAGAAGATATTAAGGAGAGGTGGCAAGAATACACAGAACTATACAAAAAATCTTCATGACCCAGATAATCACAATGGTGTGATCACTCACCTAGAGTCAGACATCCTGGAATGTGAAGTCAAGTGGGCCTTAGGAAGCATCACTACAAACAAAGCTAGTGGAGGTGATGGAATTCCAGTTGAGCTATTTTAAATCCTAAAAGAAGATGCTGTGAAAGTGCTGCACTCAATATGTCAGCAAATTTGGAAACCTCAGCAGTGGCCACAGGACTGGAAAAGGTCAGTTTTCATTCCAATCACAACGAAAGGAAATGCCAAAGAATGTTCAAACTACTGCACAATTGCACTCATCTCACACGCTAGCAAAGTAATGCTTAAAATTCTCCAAGCCAGGCTTCAACAGTATGTGAACCATGAACTTCCAGATGTTCAAACTGGTTTTAGAAAAGGCAGAGGAATCAGAGATCAAATTGCCAATATCCACTGGATCATCAAAAAAGCAAGAGAATTCCAGAAAAACATCTATTTCTGCTTTATTGACTATGCCAAAGCCTTTGACTGTGTGGATCACAATAAACTGTGGACAATTCTGAAAGAGATGGGAATACCAGACTACCTTACCTGCCTCTTGAGAAATCTGTATTCAGGTCAGGAAGCAACAGTTAGAACTGGACATGGAACAACAGACTCGTTCCAAATAGGGAAACGAGTGTGTCAAGGCTGTCTATTGTCACCGCGCTTATTTAACTTCTATGCAGAATACATCATGTGAAATGCTGGGCTGGATGAAGCACAAGCTGGAATCAAGATTGCCAGGAGAAGTATCAATAACCTCAGATATGCCAATGTCGTCTCCCTTATGGCAGAAATCGAAGAAAAACTAGAAAGCCTCTTGATGAAAGTGAAAGAGGAGAGTGAAAAAGTTGGCTTAAAGCTCAACATTCAGAAAACTACGATCACAGCATCTGGTCCCATCACTTCATGACAAATAGATGGAGAAACAGTGGAAACAGTGGCAGACTTTATTTTTGGGGGCTCCCAAATCACTGCAGATGGTGATTCCAGCCATGACATTAAAAGATGCTTACCTCTGGGAAGGAAAGTTATGACCAACCTAGATAGCATATTAAAAAGCAGAGACATTACTTTGGCAACAATGGTCTGTTTAGTTTAGGCTATGATTTTTCCAGTAGTCATGTATGGATGTCAGAGTTGGACTGTAAAGAAAGCTGAGCGCTGAAGAATTGATGCTTTTAAACTGTGGTGTTGGAAAAGACTCTTGAGAGTCCCTTGGGCTGCACGGAGATCCAACCAGTCCATCCTAAAGGAAATCAGTCCTGAGTATTCATTGGAAGGACTGATGTTGAAGCTGAAACTCCAATATTTTGGCCACCTGATGCAAAGAACTGACTCACTTGAAACGACCCTGATGCTGGGAAAGATAGAAGGCAGGAGGAGAACGGGAAGACCGTGAATAAGATGGTTGGATGGCATCACCGACTCAAGGGACATGAGTTTGAGTAAACTCCGGGAGTTGGTGATGGACAGGGAGGCCTGGTGTGCTGCACTCCATGGGGTCGCAAACAGTAGGAGACGACTGAGCAGCTGAACTACTGAACTGAAAGCTGCAAGGCTGAGGAGGAACCCTCTGGCTCAGGTCGCTGGGGGACCCGCCTTTGTGTCCCTCCTCCCTGCCTGGGAGGCGGGGGAGCGGCTGGTTCCCAGGCAGCCTCTTGAAGTGGGTTTCTAGTTAAGACACTGATGCAGACACAGTACTACCCGGGCAGGGCTCCAATGGAGGCTTTTACTATTGCAAGAACCCCCTACAAACACACGCACACGCGCGCGCGCGCGCGCGCGCACACACACACACACACACACACACACACACACACACTCTGTCTCTGTCGCTTGCTCTCTCACTCGTTCTCTCTCTCTCTCTCCTGGAACCGTGGTTGGAGTAAACTCTCCCAGCAGTCCTGCCCTGGAGGAAGCCCCACCCTCTGTTGAGACCAGCCCTAAATTCCCGCTCTCGCGACTCTGCTCCGCAGTCCCAACCTCCGGCTTCAGGAAGTGGGTCCTGCAGACTCTTGTAAGTAAACGTCTCCCCACCCCATAGGGTACCGAGACCCGCCATGGCGCAGCGTTTTTCCGGTGCTCGCCCTCTCCTAATGCTGGGTAACCTCTGAGTCTTGCACTCAGAGGAAACTTGAAAGCAGATGTCCCGGCCATGGTCCTGCTCCCTGCAGGTTCTTAGAGATCGCAGACGGCTGCCTAAGAGAAGGGCATGGCCTGGCAGCATTTGGGGTGCAGGCGTTGCCCCCTGCACCGGGGAGGGGGCTAGCAAGGAACTTGCGGGACAGCAAAAGTGGCACAAGTGTGGAAGAAGAAAGGCAGGAGTTTAATGCCCGTGTATGGGCAAGGCGAGGAGGTGGGATCTGGGGGTGAGTGATCCTGGACCGAGCATGCCACCTGGACCCCATTCTCTGGCGGGTGGGACTTCTCATGATCCTTGCCTGCGTCTGTGGTCGTCCCCCTTCCAGGGGTGCTTCCGGGCTTACGACGAGTCCAAAATTCTCAGCGGCTGCCTTTTTGGAGGGGGGAAGATAATTAGGAACAGTAAGGTTGCGGCTGGAACCACCTCCATCGCTCCAAGCAAAATATTCTGACCCAAGAGCTCGGGGTCACTTGAACTCTCTTCTCTTGGCCTTGTGTGCAGGCAAATTTACCCTTGTTTGCTTCTTTGCTGCCAAAGAAAACACGTGTTTGAAAATGAGGCTGAGCAGCATCGCCACCCAGTGGTTGTCAGGTGTTTCGCAGGCTGCTTGTCTTAGAAGGCAGCGCTCTATCTGAAAGATGTGCATGGACTTCTAGTAGGTTCTTTGTGTTTGATGCTTTTTCTTAGAATTCGCCTCATATGAGGAGAGAAATGGAATATTTGCACTCCAGGTATCTGTTCACTTCCTAAGGAAGCCTTAGCAGTGGCTAGGAAAAATCTGTGTGGGTTAATATTGTTACTTGCCTTGGAGATTTCTAAGGTAGACTCATTTCCTCATCTGTACACTGTGCCCTGGCAATGATAATAATACCCATCTTACAGGGAAGTTATGAGGGTAAAATGAGATAGGTATGTCATGCTTAGCACAGCAGCAGGAACAGTGAGTACTAAATAAACATGATTGAGATTAAATGATAAAGTTGATGTTGGGTAAACCCTCTGTTTGCCTTCAGGCAACACTCAGGGAGCCATAAGAAATCAGTCACATCATGACATTGACTACATGTTTACTGTATTCTAGGAGCTTCAGGATGGTTCATGCTAGGAGCTGGACCCTGAAGAAACACTTTGTAGGTTACCCTACTAATAGTGACTTTGAACTGAAGACAGTTGAACTCCCACCCTTAAAAGATGGAGGTAAGTCATACTCATGAGATTTAAGTTGGAAGAGACTGTATCAGTTCACTTTTGCTGAATAACAAACCACCCCAACTTTAGAGACTTAACACAATCATTTACTAGGTCACGGTTCTGTGGGTTGGCAGTTCAGGCAGGGTTAAGTTGGCAAGTATTCTGTAGGTCTTATCTGGGCTAACCCACTCCAGTATTCTTGCCTGGAGAATCCCAGGGACGGCGGAGCCTGGTGGGCTGCCATCTATGGGGTCACACAGAGTCGGACACACTGAAGCAACTTAGCAGTAGCAGTATCTGGGCTAAATGGTTCCTTCAGGATGGGCGTTATACTCACATGTCATGTTAACTGGCTTTCTGCTGAGGGTGCACTCCTCAGTTCTCCTCTTTGTGGCCTTTCTAACATGCTGATTTGAGCTCTTTGGTTTTTTTCTGTGATTTCATAAATGTAGAGCAGCAGAAACTGGCAAGCTCCAACATGCAAGGACTGTTTGCTAATATGCTGGTCATCAAAGCAAGTCACATAGCTAAGCCCAAACTCAAAGTATGGCCATAGACTTCTTTTTCCTTTTTAAGATTTTTTTTTTTAATGTGGACCATTTTTTTCAGCCTTTATTGAATTTGTTACAATATTGCTTCTGTTTTATGCTTTGGTTGTTTTGGCCAAGAGGCATGTGGGATCTTAGCTCCCTGACCAGGGACCGAACCTGCGCCTCCTGCACTGGAAGGTGAAGTCTTAACCTCTGGACCACCAGGGAGGTCCCATCATAGACTTTTTGGTGGGAGAATGGCAAAAACGCTCCCACACAGGAATGGGTAGTATCTGTGGCCCTTTCACATCGACCCCAGAGACCTTTCCAAGGTTGTCTCTGTGAAGCCTCGATGTCAGGTTGGAGGATCCCTCTTCTTTCCTTGGTGATTGCAACACATGCCTGGGGGCATGGTTCTTCCTGACTTTGGCCAGTCATAGGGGAGGATTTCCTCTCTGTCCCAGTGAGTCCCACGATAACAGTGGGGCTGCACTGCCTAGCAGCTGTGTGCAGAGCTGAGACTATCCCTGGAGCAAACAAGGAGGGAAAAGCTTCTTCACTGAGGGGCCTCCCATCCCCTTGGGGGAACTGGAGGGATGAGGCAAGCCTGAGGAAGTTGAAGGGAGAGAAATGGCAAGGCACCCCATCACCTGTTTGGAGATGAGCTTTGCAGAGCATCTGCTAAGGGCTGTTTTCAGGTAGGTAAGCTTTGGGTAACAGGCATGCAATTAACTAACACGGTTACTGTTATCCATCCATCTAAGTTGCCATAGCCAAAACCCAGAATCAAAATTCCAGAGGACGGGTGCGTGAGAGTCACTCCAGGAAAATGCATGCATTGTAAAATACTAATGGGCTGATAGTAAAACCCTAGGTGAGCCCTGTGGCATAGTGGTTACAAATGTGGCCCTGGGCAAGATACTTAACCTGAGCTTTAATAAAATGGAAACAATAATTGTTCAGAACATCATAGGAAATAATATATGTAAAGCATGAAGTGAATGCTGAGTAAATAGACATAAGAGGAAGCACAGGGAGTGCTTGCTCTGGAATCTTGGCTGCTGTCTGGCGGGGCTGAGGCTGCGTGGGCACCGGCGCGCAGTGCGCGGGTGAGCCTTCGTGGGGGCCGTCTCTTCCCCCCGCCCCCCAACCCGAAGCTCGGTACCTGTGGGACACCGGGCGGGTCCGCGCGGGTGCTCCAGGCCGAGGGCTGACATGAAGACTGGTGCAACAATCGCAGCGGCGCCGGGGCGGGGAGAGGCGAGGGCCCTAGGGCTCAGAGCTCGCTGAAGCCAGCTGGGCAGCTCGAGGGATAGGCGGGGCGCTGTGTAATGTTCAAGCTGGGGAATGCTTTACGTGGCTTGTCAGAATCGCATTTGTGCTTTTCTAGACAGTGAAGAGGAGAAGGCAATGGCACCCCACTCCAGTATTCTTGCCTGGAAAATCCCATGGACGGAGGAGCCTGGTAGGCTGCAGTCCATGGGGTTGCTAAGAGTCGGACACGACTGAGCGACTTCACTTTCACTTTTCCCTTTCATGCACTGGAGAAGGAAATGGCAACCCACTCCAATATTCTTGCCTGGAGAATCCCAGGGACGGCGCAGCCCTGTGGGCTTCCGTCTGTGGGGTCGCACAGAGTCGGACACGACTGAAGGGACTTAGCAGCAGCAGCAGCAGACAGTGAAGAAAGTGAAAACGGTGGGAAATTTTTTCCGAGGTACTTCATACTGGCTCTCAGAGAAGAGAGTTTTGTTTGGTATGTGGATTATCCACAGAACCTGCTTTTTGGATCCATCATCACTGTTGGAGTCATTAAACTTACCCACATTTCAAAGGGCAACGATGCAGCTAAGCAAAGGCCAAAGGCTGAGTTCTGTTTTGCTGTGAATGCAGGGAAGAGAAATATTTTTTCCTACAAGTCAATGATCAGCAGGATCTAGTAGAATGAGTAAATGTGGTGAACAAAGCTATAAAAATTACAGTACCAAAACGAGGTATTAATCTTTTTCTTTTTTTAAATTTATTTTTAATTGGAGGGTAAGTTCTTTACAATGTTGTGTTGGTTTCTGCTGTACAATAATGTGAATCAGCTATTTGTTGTTTAGTTGCTAAGTCCTGCCTGACTGTTTTCGACCCCATGGACTGTAGCCCGACAGGCTCCTCTGTCCATGGGATTTCCTGGGCAGTAAACCTGGAGTGGGTTGCTGTTTTCTTCTTCAGGGGGTCTTTCCAACCCAGAGATTGAACAGCACATCTCCTGCACTGGCACACGGATTCTTTACCACAAGTATACATATAGCGCCTCCTTCTTGAGCCTCTCTCCCATCCAGCTGCCTGTCAGAGCCTCATTCTGATAACCCAAGTCGCCAAGGTGACTGTGAAAGAAGCAAATGTCTTACAGAACTGACATTGTTGGTGGTGTGCCCACTGTTACCCCAACTCAGCAAAAAGAAGTAAACGAATGTGGAAAAACTATTGCAGAAATAAGGTGAAGCGGTCACAAAGTCATCCTCCTTACTTTACTCCTAAACCGCCTTCAGACAGTGCAGTTAGCAAAGCTGGTTATTGTGTCGAACAAAGAGCAGTGATGAAAAACTGAAAGAGAAGATATTTTCAGCTGGATGGAGACACAATAGCCTACTGCAAATCTGAACTGTAAAAGGAACCTCTCTGCGTACAGCCACTTAAAAAGCTTAATCAAGTCCAGGAATGTCAGCAAAGTGACATGATGATGAGAGACACCCTCTTTGAGACTGTAATATTGTCTCGAACTTTCTATGTGCAGGCTGATGGCACAGTTGGAATCAAGCAGTTTTGGGTGCCATGGTAGTGCTGCAGGACCCGCAGATCTGGATCTTCTATGCTGCAGGAAGAAGGCTGTGAAATCTGTGTATACAGAACAGCATTCCAACAGTCCTTCCAAATCCAAACGTGCACTCCACTCTGCCGGTGCTTCAGCAGCCACCCCACATTCCACAGGCTCTCGCAGCAACCCTTTGGAGTGAGGATTTTATGAATCTCTTGCCAAGGTCAAGCCAGGGAACTTCAAAGGCTTGACTGTCTTTTCCAAGAGAAGCAGCTTCCACAGTGACTGAACAAGCTCTGCCAAAACTTCAAAGTAAAAATGGCCCTCGGGATCAAGTTTGTGACCCTGTGGACTTGGAGAACATGAGCCTTCTGGTCAGTGATGTGTATGTAAGATGGCAACACATGGAGCCTGACCTGCCTTATAGGCCCTCGGTATTCTTTCACAAGGCTTCTCGCCAGTGATAAAGGGGAAATGGGTTTCAATGCATATAGTATCCTGTGACATTGCTGTCCTCCTTATAAGCTGGTAAGGCAAGAACAAAATGGGTTTCGAAAAGGCAGAGGAACCAGAGATCAAATTGCCCACATTTGTAGGATCATAGAGAAAGCAAGGGAATTCCAGAAAAAACATCTACTTCTGCTTCATTGACTACACTAAAGCCTTTAACTGTGTGGATCACAACAATCTGTGGAAAATTCTTAAAGAGATGGGAATACCAGGACCACCTTACCTGTCTCCTGAGAAACCTGTATGTGGGTCAAGAAGCAACAGTTAGAAGTTTACATGGAACAACTGACTGGTTCAAGATTGGGAAAGGAGTATGACAAGGCTGTATTGTCAGCCTGTTTACTTAACTTCTATGCAGAGTACATCACGTGAAATGCTGGGCTGGATGAGTTACAAGCTGGAATCAAGATTGCCAGGGGGAAATATCAACAACCTCAGATATGCAGATGATACCACTCTAATGGCAGAAAACAAAGAGGAACTAAAGAGCCTCTTGATGAGGGAAATAGTTGGCTTGAAACTCAACATTCAAATAACTAAGATCATGGCATCCATTCCCATCACTTCAAGGCAAATAGAAGGGGAAAAAGTAGAAGCAGTGACAGATTTTATTTTCTTGGGCTTCAAAATCACTGCAGACAGTGATTGCAGCCATGCAATTAAAAGATGCTTGCTCCTTGGAAGGAAAGCTATGACAAACCTAGACAGCATATTAAAAAGCAAAGACATTACTTTGCTGACAAAGGTCCATCTAGTCAAAGCTATGTTTTCCAGTAGTCACGTATGGATGTGAGAGTTGGACCATAAAGAAGGCTGAGCGCCAAAGAATTGATGCTTTTGAACTGTGATGCTGGAGAAGTCTCTTGAGAGTCCCTTGAACTGCAAGGAGATCAAAGCAGTCAATCCTAAAGGAAATCAGTCCTGAATATTCATTGGAAGGACTGATGCTGAAGCTGAAGCTCCAATACTTTGGCCACCTGATGCAAAGAACTGACTCTCTTGAAAAGACCCTGATGCTGAGAAAGATTGAGGGCAAAAGGAGAAGGGGATGGCAGAGGGTGAGATAGTTGGATGGCATCACTGACTCTATGGACATGAGTTTGAACAAACTCAGGGAGATATTGAAGGACAGGGAAGCCTGGCGTGCTGCGGTCCATGGGGTCTCAAAAGAGTCAGACAACAGCAAGCCAAGAAGTTAGAGAGTAACCTAACTAAATGTAGTTTTGTAATAGTGGCCTACCCAACCCAAAGTGTGATGGGTCCTCCCTTCCTCTCTCCTTGGAGCCAGCTGACATGGGGCTCTAAGGCAGAGGCCACTCTGCTGCAGCTGTAGCCCACCAGACCAGCCTGTGCACACTACCCACCCACTGTGCAAGCGGCCAGGTGGGAGCTCCGCTCCAGGGACGCCAACTCCCCGGCCACTTCATTGGTCAAAACTGACCGGGGAAGCCAGTGTCAGGCTGAGCCCAAGGTGCCTGCCACCTCAGACAGCGATCCCAGTAACAGGTGTGTCAACTCCTTTTGCGTGGCCACCGCAGTCTCCGCTGCCCACATGTCTCGCTCCTTGAGAGCTTGAGGATGACCTTGCTAGAGCAGCCCGTTACTTCCTGAGACCCGCCCGCTTTCTTGCGTCGCATATTTCTACTCAGGGGGCAATAGTGGCTTTGCTGCACCCTTGGTCAGTGCCAGAGTGAGCCCCTCCACACTCTGGCGAGCAGAACAAGCCTGGGCTTAGTAACAGTTTGTTTTAAAAAGAAAAGAAAAAAGCCCTAGTGTGTCTCAGTAGCAACTGTCTGATGCTTTGTTCTCATGGGGTGATAAAAGTGTGTGTGTGACATTTTTTTCCTAGTGAAGTTGACAATTTAAATGTTTCACAATTTAAAACATGAAAATGTTTCTTAAGTATTTCGGTTATTTTTAAAATGCTATTGTGACTTCCTATTAGATGTTCAAACTCTACGCATTCTTACCGGTTAATATTATTGAACGAAATAGTGCCAAAGATATCTAAACTCTTGACATCTGTGGCACTGTAAAATGTATACTATAACCTGGACAGTTTTGAAATTATAACCATTTTTGATGCTCTGGATCTCAAGGTGAGCAGTGAGTTTTGCATAGAGGATATTATTGGACTATCAGTAAGGGTGGTGGGTTGTACTGGAGTGGAGAAAGGGGGAGAATTAGAATTCAAATAGCTATAACTTGGACATTTGTAAAACTTTAGTCAAGATGTACAGCATTTATTGCTTTATTAAGTGAAAATTATTTGCTGTGAAATTTCTTGGAGATTTGATTTTCTTGTCAAAGTTTTGTAGATAGTCCTTACTTCCACATTTGGGTCAGTGAAAGACCTCAAGTTTATATGTAAAGACTCCCAGAGTTTGCTCAAATTCGTGTCCATTGAGTCGGTGATGCCATCCAACCATCTCATCCTCTGTCGTCCCCTTCTTTTGCCCTCAGTCTTTCCCAGCATCAGGGTCTTTTCCAGTGTGTCGTCTCTTCGGCTCTTACTTCTATATTTGGATCAGTGAAAGACCTCAAATTTATATGTAAGGACCTCAAATTTATATGTAAGGACCTCAAGTTTATACGTAAAGACCCTTAGTCATGTGATTGCAGTCTCTGCTTTTTGTCACTAATAATCTATATTCAAGTGTCTGTGTTTTTTTATCTTGTTTAGGAATGTTTTGAGATTAATGTGCTCAAAAGTCCTACATGATGGGTTTTATACAATTGGGATAAAATTAATTTTCAGTAGTGTAGGTTAATGTGCTAAAACAACATACCATTTTGTGTTAGAGGTGCCGGAATACTGTTATTCTACTATCTGTGTAGTATTTATACTTTAAATGTGTCTTTTTTGAAGATTTTTGTTAAAATGTGGACCAGTTTTAAAGTCTTTTATTGAATTTGTTACATTATTGCCTCTGTTTTATGTTTTGGGTTTTTGGACCCGAAACATATAGGATCTTAGCTCCCTGCATTGGGAGGTTAAGTCTTAACTAGACTGCCACAGAAGCCCCTCAACATATGTTTTAAAACACACATTTGAGTATACATTTAATCATGGGGATATCATAAATATAAGCGCCTCTCTAAAAAGTTATTATCTTCAGGAGTTGAATAATAGACCAGTATGACCAAGTAGTGTTTTTATGGTTCAGTCTTAAACATTTGCTTTAAGAAAATAGTCTTGAATTTCACGTGCTGCTATTTTTATGATTTTTTGCCACATTACAGTACTGTGTTGTTTTGAATTCACACATGTCACTGTTTCTCCTTTCCATTTTCTAAGATGACTTCTTGTTTGAGAAAGAGAAAGAGGGAGTGGATATCTTACTACAGTGTTGGGGTCTAGAGGTTACTATCTATTATACTACAATGATCATAGCATCAGTTTAAAAATCCAAATGCATAGAGAATGCACCAGTCCATATTTTTATTCATAAGCTAATACTTTAAAAACTTATATTAGATTTTTTTTCTTTTTCGCAGTTTCATTTGAAAATGATAGAATGAAAAGGCTTTATTCTCTTTCTCTGCAGATATATCCGTTGCATCGGCTCTTTTAGAAAGCTCATTTTTCATGAACACACCTCAGAAATATTGTGCAGATGGTTGGCAATATTCAGGAGCTTAATGCTGTTTTCTTTGGTACAGCTTCCACATTGCATGTTCATTTTAATATTTTGGTATGGTAATTTAATATACTTCAGAGTGGAAAAATATTAGCTCTATTTTGGGACTTTTTATAGAACCATCCTTGCATTCAATAGCATAGGAAAATGTTCTTGTGAGTTTCAGGGTCTCTTTATCTCAGTACTTTTATAATTCTATGAAAATTATTTAATTATTTTAAAACTTATACTTTTGTTGTAAGTATGCCACATCTGAATTGTCAAAAAATTACTTTGAATACCTTAATATTTGCAGCATTTTTTTCTGTAAATATAACATGACTTCTTTCAGAATGGAAATATATGTGTCCTTCCCAATGTTTACTTTTATGTCTGATGTCTTTATATGTCAAACTGTAATAACAAGAATAAATTTTCAAAATTAATTCTAAAACAAAAAACAAACAAACAAAAAAAGCCCCAGAAAGCACAGATGAGAGCATAACCCTGAAGCAGAAAGACTGTCTTTGTTCGTTGAGAAGGCCGGAGACGAGGCACAAGGCCAAGGTTTCTTTCTTTTTTTTTTTTTTAATAAATTTATTTATTTTACTTGGGGGCTAATTACTTTACAATATTGTAGTAGTTTTTGCCATACATTGACATGAATCAGCCATGGGTTTACATGTGTTCCCCATCCTGAACCCTCCTCCCACCTCCCTCCCCATCCCATCCCTCTGGGTCATCCCAATGCCCCAGCCCTGAGCATTTGTCTCATGCATAGAACATGGAATGGTGTTCTGTTTCACATATGATAATATACATGTTTCAATGCTATTCTCTCAGAATGTCCCACCCTCACCTTCTCCCTGAGTCCATAAGACTGTTCTATGCATCTGTGTCTCTTATTCTGTCTCGCATATAGGGTTACCATTACCATCTTTCAAATTCCATATACATGCATTAGTATACTGTATTGGTGCTTTTCTTTATGGCTTACTTCACTCTGTATAATGGGCTCCTGTTTCATCCATCTCAATAGAACCGATTCAAATGTATTTTTTTTAATGGCTGAGTAATATTCCATTATGTATATGTACCACAGCTTCCTTATCCATTCGTCTGCTGATGGATATCTAGGTTGCTTCCATGTCCTGGCTATTGTAAACAGTGCTGCGATGAACACTGGGGTACACGCGTCTCTTTCAATTCTGGTTTCCTAGGTGTGTATGCCCAGCAGTGGGATTGCTGGGTCATATGGCAGTTCTATTCCCAGTTTTTGAAGGAATCTCCACACTGTTCTCCATAGTGGCTGGACTAGTTTGCATTCCCACCAACAGTGTAAGAGGGTTCCCTTTTCTCCACACCCTCTCCAGCATTTATTGCTTGTAGACTTTTGGATAGCAGTCATTCTGACTGGTGTGAAATGGTACCTCATTGTGGCTTTGATTTGCATTTCTCTAATAATGAGTGATGTTGAGCATCTTTTCATGTGTTTGTTAGCCATCTGTATGTCTTCTTTGGAGAAATGTCTGTTTAGTTCTTTGGCCCATTTTTTGATTGGGTCGTTTATTTTTCTGGAATTCAGCTGCAGGAGTTGCTTGTATATTTTTGAGATTAATTGTTTGTCCGTTTCTTCATTTGCTATTACTTTCTCCCATTCTGAAGGCTGTCTTTTCACCTTGCTCATAGTTTCCTTTGTTGTGCAAAAGCTTTTAATTTTAATTAGGTCCCATTTGTTTATTTTTGTTTTTATTTCCAATATTCTGGGAGGTGGGTCATGGAGGATCCTGCTGTGATTTATGTCGGAGAGTGTTTTGCCTATGTTTTCCTCTAGGAGTTTTATAGTTTCTGGTCTTACGTTTAGATCTTTAATCCATTTTGAGTTTATTTTTGTGTATGGTGTTAGAAAGTGTTCTAGTTTCATTCTTTTACAAGTGGTTGACCAGTTTTCCCAGCACCACTTGTTAAAGAGATTGTCTTTTCTCCATTGTATACTCTTGCCTCCTTTGTCAAAGATAAGGTGTCCATAGGTGCCTGGGTTTATCTCTGGGCTTTCTATTTTGTTCCATTGATCTATATTTCTATCTTTGTGTCAGTACCATGCTGTCTTGATGACTGTGGCTTTGTAGTAGAGTCTGAAGTCAGGCAGGTTGATTCCTCCAGTTCCATTCTTCTTTCTCAAGATTGCTTTGGCTATTCGAGGTTTCTTATATTTCCATACAAATTGTGAAATGATTTGTTCTAGTTCTGTGAAAAATACCGTTGGTAGCTTGATAGGGATTGCATTGAATCTATAGATTGCTTTGGGTAGTATACTCATTTTCACTATATTAGTTCTTCCAATCCATGAACACGGTATATTTCTCCATCTGTTTGTGTCCTCTTTGATTCCTTTCATCAGTGTTTTATAGTTTTCTATATATAAGTCTTTTGTTTCTTTAGGTAGATATATTCCTAAGTATTTTATTCTTTTTGTTGCAATGGTGAATGGTATTGTTTCCTTAATTTCTCTTTCTGTTTTCTCATTATTGGTGTATAGGAATGCAAGGGATTTCTGTGTGTTAATTTTATATCCTGCAACTTTACTATATTCATTGATTAGCTCTAGTAATTTTCTGGTAGAATCTTTAGGGTTTTCTATGTAGAGGATCATGTCATCTGAAAACAGTGAGAGTTGTACTTCTTCTTTTTTTATCTGTATTCCTTTTATTTCTTTTTCTGAAGGCCAAGATTTCTAATTGCTTGTGGAATGCTTTATTTTGCAGAGGTCCTGCTGGAAGCTTTGTACTTCACTGTGGATCCTTACATGAGGTATTATTTTCCTCTAGAAAATTCTTATGTTGTGCGTTGGATACTACCTTGCCACAGGCAATCTTTTAGAATATCCCAGCTGATTCAAAACACTGTCACTTCCCATTTCTCCCAGTATGATGTCAGTGATGGGATTCACAGATGCTCATCTTTTTCAGGAAAAAGTCTGGGCACAATGGTGGTAGACAACACTGGCCCCTTTATTTTACAAGCATCCCCTATCTTATTGTGTTCAATTTGCCCTCATCATTCACCAGAATTGCTTCCCAAAACACTAAAAGAAGAAAGAAGCCAAACTCCAGTTTCCCCACGTCATTGTTGGCAAATAATTTGGGTAGAAGGAGATGGCTGAGACTAAAATTAGATTTTCTTGCCTTTCCTTTACATATATTCTTGTAATTTAGATAATCTGCAGCTGACTAAACTGTGTGTACTTAGCAAGCAATTCGGGGTGGGGAGGGAATAAAAGCTTTCATTGGCCACTGAGTCAGTAACTTTTGCCTAAGTGAACAATGCAGTCATCATTCTTTTAAATAATTTTTTTCACAGTTGATTGATAGAGATTCAAATCTAAAGTGAAAAAATGTATTTCCAGATATTAACTAGCATTTCTTTTTGCATGTCTGGTGTTTTGGGTAACAAGTGGCCAGTGGTACCTGGGTTATGTTTTCAAAGTCATTGGTAGAAATTCATACACAATTGAGCATGATGGTAAGATTCTCATGTTCATTTCATAGAAAAATACTACCACATCAGAACTGCCTGTAACAGCTTTCCTCCCCCATTCCACCCAGTTGTACTGCCCTTATGTGGCTGGCTTTCAATTTTATACACACTTCCCTAGTGGTTTTCCATTTGGCTTGAAACTTAAGACCATTTTCTCCCAGATGCTCCTATACATTAAGAATGGTTTTGTTTTGTTTCAGAATTATGTCAAAAAGCTTGAAGGAGGGTGACGTGATGATGGGAGAGCAAGTGGCCAGGTAGTGATATCCTTTTGTCCTAGTGCTTGGAAAATATGTCTCCCCTTTACCTCCTGCCGGGTCCTCTTTCTGTCCATCACTCCTACAATTTTTTAAGCTTGCACGGGTCACTCACTGTCCAACCTTGGAAATAACTTGGGAAATCTGTCCTTTTCCTGACTAGCTGATGGGGAGGGAAGAAGGTGAAATTCTTATCATTGCAACTTAGCTTTGCTCTCCTTACTTTTAAGGGCTTCCCTGGTGGCTCAGATGGTAAAGCGTCTGCCCACAATGAGGGAGACCCAGATTCGATCCCTGGGTTGGGAAGATCCCCTGGAGAAGCAAATGGCAACCCACTCCAGTATTCTTGCCTGGAAAGTCCCATGGACAGAGGACCCTGGTAGGCTACAGTCCATGGAGTCGCATAGAGTTGGACACGACTGAGCGATTTCACTTTCTTGGGGAAAGAAAGTGAAATGGGGATGGGGAGGGAAGAAGGTGAAATTCTTATCATTGCAACTTAGCTTTGCTCTCCTAAGTACTGAAAAAAAAAAGTGTATTCATGCAGTTCCTGATTATTATAGAAATTCAAATAAGATAAAAATTTATATATTGGAAACTGAAAGTTCCCCCATCATCTGAACCTTAGAGATGACTGTCGTTAATGTATTATTATTTCAAAAATTGTTCAGGACACGTACTAATATTTATAATCTTAAAGGGGATTAAAAGCCCTTCAGCAAATTGCTTTCCTTCAATATGTCATGGCTATCTTCTCTTGACAGTGTATAAATATACCACTTACCTCTTAATGGCTTGCAGATTATTCCATTGTTTTTATTATTGTTCAGTCACTAAGTCCTACTCTTTGCAGCCCCCATGGATTGTAGTCCTCCTGGTTCTTCTGTCCGTGGGTTCTCAGGCAAGAATACTGGAGTCGGTTGCCATTTCCTACTGCAGGGGATCTTCCCAGATCAGGGGTCAAAACTGCATCTCCTGCATTGGCAGGCAGACTCTACCTCTGAGCCACCTGAGAAGCCCATTCCATTGATACCTGACATTTAACTTATCTACTCCTGATAACAGCTGTTTCCAGTTTTTTTTCTACTGGAAATAGTTCTGCAAGGAATATGCATACATCGATCTGAGTATGTCTCTGTATTCTTGGCCCACCTGGATGACTATTGCTTTATGTTGAATCCCCAAAAGTGTAAATTCTAGGTCAAAGAAGATGTGCATTTTATTTGAAGAGATAACAACAGATTTCACTTCAAAAAGATTATATTCATTCCTACCAATAGTGTCTTAAAGAACCTATTTCCTTGGTAGCTGTATGATCATTGCTAACTATCACTCTTGGCAATCTGAGGTGAATAAATATATTTAACTGATCTTGCTTATTCAACGCTTAGTTTAATTTGCATTTCTTTCATTATTAGTGATGTTGATGTTCTCTTTGTAAATTAATGATTTTCTTCCGTGAATTATCTGTTCATGTCATTTGCCTTTTTCTTTTAAGTCTTTTCATCTTTTAAATTGAGCTGTAAAACTTCTTGTGTGTTAGGAATATTAGTACGAAAACATTTGGGCCTTTGTTTATCTTTCTTTTGTGTCCAATCATAGCTGAAAAATTTTATGTGATAAAATTTCATGATTAGAATGGCATTCTCCCCTCCAAAATTGCTAGAATATTTATTTACTTTTTCTTCCAGTATGTTACATTTTATCTTCTAGACATTTAATTTTTATTTTGGAGCAAGGACTAAAGTGTTTATGCTTCAAATAACTAGCAAGTTATAATACCATTTATTGAAATCCTATTGGGATTTTTATTGGGATTTCAATGACTTTATAGATTCATTTAGGGGAAACTGATTTATTTACAATATTTCTCTCCAAGCACAAGGTATATATCTCTTCATTTATCCATTTTTGTCTCATGGCCTATTAACAGTTTTCTTCATGTAGGATGAGGTTGAACAATAGTGAAGTAGATCATACTTCCATGCTGAGGGAGAGGGACAGTGAGAGAGAAAATGTCGAGGAAGGGCTAAGAGATGAAGGGTAGCCTCGGAAGAAGAGAAGAGGCTGATGTCCAGGTCACCTTGAGCCAGAGGATGAACTTCTCTTGCTTAGAGAGGAGTGAGAGATGACAGGGACAGATGCTGGACCAGTTGAGAATTCCTCTCTGATGGCCCATATTTTTCTCTCAAGGAGGAGAGACCAGTGGCTAAGAATTCTGATGGAGAGATGTGGTAGGGTATTTGATGAGGGACTATCAAACTCAGTGCCCCTTTGTGGACACTAACCATGCAGCATCCAGACTCCCTTGAAAGGAAAGGGATCTCATGTATCTGAATGTGCTTTCTCTTTCAGAGTTGTGGAAAGTAAAAATTCAGCCTTCCCAACAGGAACTATTGTGGTGGCTCCTTCCGGCTGGACAACGCACTCCATCTCTAATGGGGAAAAACTGGAAAAAGTGCTTGCAGAGTGGCCAGACACGTTACCACTCTCTCTGGCTCTGGGAACGGTTGGCATGCCCGGGTGAGTTTCATGGGTATATTTCACTCGTTTGAATCCCTGACATTCTGGTTTTCCAAAATGGTTGGTCCAGAGCTTGATTAGCAAGACGAGACTTGAGGCATTCTAGGCTCAGGAGTGGATTAGAGAGGATGATGGGACTAAGAAGGGAAGAAGAGAGGCTGGAGTTCTCTTTGGGGCTGAAGGGGAGAGAGGTGGGGTCAGGTACAAGGAGGAAGTGACAGTGAGGAACAGCATGGGACACGGTCCCTCTCAAGCCTCCGGCAAGTGGTGACACAAAGGAACCAGCTCCTTCTGTCCCTGGAAAGGTCTTCCTTCACCCCTCACTCATCTGCCTCCATTTCAGAGCTTAAAAGGGAGAGAGAGTTCAACATACCTTGGCCTTTCTGTGTCGCCTCTGATCCCTCATTTCCTTTCGACGTCTGAACTTCCAGAGGTGTCAGGGGATCTGAAATTTAATAACTGAGATGAATCACAATAGTTGCACAGTCACTCAGTGTAGACAGCTTTAAAATAGCCCAGTGTCTCTTGGCCTGGCCGTTAGGAAGACTCCTGGTCAGTTCATCCTGCGTCTGCTCTCCAGGCCCCAGCTGCTCTCTGCACTTCAAGGTTCTTCTCATGCCCTGGAGAAGCCAGGTTGACAGAATTCCTTTTGGAGTCCCCAAAACTTTTCTAGGCTGGAGAGTTTCTCTAAGTGATGTGATCCTTTTCTTCCTTCTTTCCGTCTTCCCACTCTTCTGCTCTCCTTCTTTTTAACCTTTTGGAGGACTTCTAGAGAATGAAATATTATTCATTTCACTGAATGAAATGAATGATCCTGCATATCCAGTCCCTTACATCTCAAGTTCATGTAACACTCAGAATTTGAACTCCTCAGAATTACCACAGTCAGGAGACAACATTGTGAAATTATAGATGATGCTTAATCCCTTCTTCGGAGAAGGCAATGGCACCCCACTCCAGTACTCTTGCCTGGAAAATCCCATGGATGGAGGAGCCTGGTAGGCTGCAGTCCATGGGGTCGCTAAGAGTCGGACACGACTGAGCAACTTCACTTTCACTTTTCCCTTTCATGCACTGGAGAAGGAAAAGGCAACCCACTCCAGTATTCTTGCCTGGAGAATCCCAGGGACGGCGGAGCCTGGTGGGCTGCTGTCTATGGGGTCACACAGAGTCGGACACGACTGACGCGACTTAGCAGCAGCAGCAGCAGCAGCAGCAGCAATCCCTTCTTGGGCCGCCCAGGTGGTGCTAGTGGTAAAGAACCTGCCTGCCAATGCAGGAGATTTAAGAGACGCAGGTTTGATCCCTGGTTCAGGAAGATTCCCCAGAGGAGGACAGGGCAACCCACTCCAGTATTCTTGCCTGGAGAATCCCATGGACAGAGGAGTCTGGTGGGCTACAGTCCACGGGGCTGCAAAGAGTCAGACCCAACCAAAGTGACTTAGCAATGCCTTCTTACCTGCAAATAGTGGGCACTAAACAGAATGACAGCCCTTCCTGATCTTTCCTGTCTGGCCTGTACCCTCTATGGTGACAGCATTTCTACTCACCTTGTTATTCCACCCATCCTTCTCTCTAAATTGTGACCCAGGGGTAGGAGCACAGGGGTGAAGGCAGACACGAGGAAACCACAGGGTCAGTCTCCCATGACTTAGTTGGAGAGAAAGTAATTCGTAAAATATTAGATTTGAATTCTAAAACAGAGGACAATGTATTCATTTGTGGGTATATTTCTCATTCACCTGTTCTAAGTCCCTAAGGAGTATGTTTTTACTCCAAACAATCAACTTCATACCAGTGGTTCTCAAAGACTGAGTGGGAGGGATTATACAAGCCATGTTTCTAGCCTCCCCTAGCAACACATCACCCATTCTTTGAGAATTTTTGCCTAGATGAGCCACTTACCAACATGATGGGTCAACACTTCCAGAATCCAGGAGCTTCTGCTAATCTATGAAAGAAGTTGAACTTTGAAACCTAGGGACTTTCAGCTGTCCAGGCTCCAAAGATTTCACATCCTCCCAAAGTATTGCATTATTTCTGTCAATGGGACCTCTGTCTTCCTCTTCGGCTTGAAAGAGTTCAAGTGTTTTTCTCTCCAACATGTTGATTCTATCCAGTCACCCTTCATCCAAAGCATACCTTTAATTTTCCCTATAGATTTCTTCATTGTTGGCTTCTCCATCTTATCTCCAGTTTACTTTTATTTTTTTATTACTTTTTCATAAGTTTTTTGGGGGGTTGTGCTGAGTCTCTGTTGCTGCACTCAGGCTTTCTCAAGTTGCAGCAATGGAGGCTGCTGTGCCTTGTGGTGTGTGGGCTTCTCACTGCAGTGGCTTTTCCTGTTGTGAAGCACAGGCTCTAGGCACTAGGAGCTTCAGTTGTTGAGGCTCATAGGCCCCAGAGTGCATGGGCTTCAGTAATTGTGGCACACGGGCTTACTTGCTCTGCGGCATGTGGATTCTTTCCAGACCAGGCATTGAACTCATGTCCCTTGCGTTGGCAGGCAGGTACTTATTCATTGTAACACCAGGGAAATTCTCCTGTTCACTTTTAAAAGATGATGTTTGGGAAAGGCCTTGATGTCTTAAGTCAGTATATCTAATTGAAAGCTGATTTTTCACATATCTAGAAGGGAGTTTGTGGGAGGGGGCCTAAGGATTGTGGTGGGTGGCATGACCCTATTTGAGATATACCTTCTGCTTCTTTCTGGAGTTAGGCTAACTTATCCACACACTCTGGTATCAGCATCCATTAAGGTAATGGTTCTCAGTTGTTTGCATTCATAAGAATTACCTAGAGTCCTATTAAATTCAGATTTCCACATCCCAGTATTTTTAAATTAGTGGGACTGGGAATCTAAATTTTTAATAAAACTTCAGTTGATTCTGAGGCAGATGGTTGTTTCATCCATCTTTTAAAAAATAGTGGGTCAAGGGAACTTTAGATATCTGGGTCCTTAGAAAAAGTGCTGTCTGCCTTTCTTTGCTTTCCCTTCAATGCCCAACTCTATCTGGCCCTCAAATGTAATCAGAGGCTGAGTAAGCTTCAGTTATGCCAGCGTGTAGCTTTGTTTTACACAGAAATAACTTTCTAGGAATCTGTCTGAAATTTTGCCAGTGGCTCAACAATCACCATAATGGAACAGGTTTCATGGGCTCAGACTCAGTGGTACAAAAATAGAACTTAAAATTTTTCTACTCCTGTGTTTCATTTCTATCTCCAGCTGGTATAGTAAAATAAACCTTAGTTAAACCAATTATTTCTCACATTATTTCAGGATCATCCTCATAATTTCCTTTGTCTTCTCCCTAGATAGGGTAGATGCAAAGCTCCCAGGGCTAACACAAACCCAGTGCTAGTAGAGGTGAGGACAACTTCTTGCTCTTGATCTGTCTTAGTCTTATGCTGGTCATAAGTCTTATGCTTTGAGACTTCAAAGCATAACTTTTCTGACTGAGTCCTCAGCCACATCCCTTCTGAGCTGGAACTCCACTGAGGTGTGGTGGTTTCCTCACCTAGTCCCCACTGGGTGCTGTCTGAGCTGCATCTTTGCAGCCCACTAGTTCTTTCCCTGCCAGCTGACTTTGGCATTTCACTCCAAACAAGATGGGGGAACTGTAGGAGTTCTTCCACACACTTCAGGGCGTGGGAAACTCAAGGTGTTTCTCCCTGACCCCCTCAGGCCTAGATACCATCCACACACAGTCATATCTGCTCTGGGACTAGGGTGCCATGATGACGTGGAGGCTTTCCCCATGAAGCTCATCATCTCCCTTGGACTTACATGGGAATGAGGCATAAGCTGTCTGTTCTGGGATCCCTAAGGTTTAAGGGGAACCAATTTTCCATCACCCTTGAAACCTGGCCTGGGGATGGATAGGATACTGCTCTCTTTGAGCCACCTCACTGTTCCATCCATAGTTCCCATCATCTTTATTCCTCTCCTGGAGATAAAGAAGGAGGAAGTGGACCATTGGTGGCTGGTAATATCCATTTCCTATATTTTCTGTCTTTTACCTGGACCCATGGCATTGGGCTGCAGAGAAGGTCTTCAGGGTATAAATAAATGAGATACAGAGGAAAGAAACAAATTTATCACATAGTCTTACTTTTCTTCCCTCAGCCTAACAGCCTACTTTGGCCTGTTTGACATCTGTGGAGTGAAGGGTGGAGAAACATTGCTGGTTAATGCGGCAGCAGGAGCAGTGGGCTCTGTTGTGGGGCAGATCGCTAAGCTCAAGGTAAGTGTCTTCCTCCATAACAACCACTCACACCCACAGTGTGCACTGGGAACGTGGCAGTGGACACAGAAGACCTTGCCTCATCTCCAGGAGTTTGGTCTGAGTTGACCTCTTGTAGAAGTTGGATCCTGGGAATGACTGAGAAATGGGGGGAACAAGGAAAATGGTGCTGCAATGATGACCTGAACATTGTTATTTGATAACATTGCAGGTATCACATCAGGAATGGACTCTGCTACAGGAGTGAGTTTGTGACCTATTCTCGTAGTTTTTACTGAATGTCTCTTGTTACTCTCCTTTCTTTGTGATTGCCCCAAACAACTGAAGAAGGGACTTGATCAGCCAACCAAAAGTCATTGCCCCTATAGCCCCATTTCAAAGGTTACCGCAGTCAGCCCAGAGCAGTGGGGCCCTAACTTGGGAACTAACTCATGGGAGGCACCCAGGCCTTGGAAACACTGGCTCTGATAAGGACAGGTGTTTGTGCTCAAGAGATCTGGTCTGATGGTGGGAGTACAAGACATTAGGCAGCTCAGATGTGGTCAGGATGTACCACGTTATAGACATGTTCCAAGGTGATCTGGTTTGGCTGATCCTTTGCCAGAGGGTGGATGTAGGATGCAGGGCCTAGTTTCTAGTGAAAGAGTTAGGGAGAATACAGATGAGTACAGTGCTATGACCAACAGCCAAGTGTTCAGGCTCGTATCCAGGGCTGACGGGTGCTTGGAATACAAATAGGTGAGACTATCATAGTGGTTGCAGGAAGAATTTATTTAAATAAGTAAATAAATAAGAATAAATGTTGAATTTTACCACACTTTGCAGTTAAAGAATTATGTTAGTTTCCTAATCTTAAACCATAATAGGATTCTGGAATAATCTTTATTTACCTACGGTGTATATTAAATTTATACTTTTGGAATTGATCTAATAACATTATACATAGAATTTTTGCATCTATATTCATAGGTGAGTTTGGTTTAAAGTTTGGAACGTATCAGTGTTTAGCTTTGGGTTATACTAGACTTATAAAATGAATTAGTAATATTTCCAAAATTCAAATTTTAAATGTTTTATTAAAATTTTAAGAGATTTTTTTGGGGGGAATTCCCTGATGGCCTTATGGTTAGGACTCGGTGCTTTCTCTGCTGAGGACGCAGGTTCAGTCCCTGGTCAGGGAAGTATGAGCCCTCACGCCACGGTATAGCTAAAAAAAATAATTTTTTTAAAGGAATTTTTATTTCAAAAGTTTGATATGACTTATCCTTAAACCTGTTCTTTTAGAAACTTCACTAGCGACTGCCATGCTGAGAAGTCAGTGCTTAATTCTTAGAGGAGACACATGCTTAATCCTTCATTTTAGAGAAATCATCTTGGCCTTTGGAGGAGAACAGTTCATGGGGACATGATACTAGGAACAAGAAGTCAAATTAGGAGGCTCTTACAATAATTCAGATGAAAATTATGATAGACTGACAGTGAAGATAGAAAGTCAGAAGTAGCTTTTAAGGATATTTGGTGAAAAAGAATAAAACCTGGTGATTGAATGTAAATAGCAAGAGGGCAGAAAGCAAGCATCTCCTACGACCCATGTGTTTCAGGCCTGGTGAGCCGGGTAACTGAGCATCACAACAGAGAACAGAGGAGGAACACCAGGGAAGAAGCAAGGAAAAAAATAGACTCCACTTTAGACATATTGATTACGAGGCTCCACGGGCTACCCAAGTGTAGATTAGTAGAGGTCTTTAGAAATACTGATTTGGAACTCAGGGTAGAGGCCTGGCTGGAGTTAAGAGACAAGGGAATCATCTGCAGGAAGGTGGCAGTGAGGTGGTAAGAGTAAATGAGATCATCCCATGAGAGTGTATGCTTAGAAGGAACAAGGACCAAGGATAGAGACTGTAAAATTGTTTCTTCGTGAATCAGGAATGAGTGGAAACACTATATGGCAGTTGTTTGTGCAGATACATACATGTATGTACCCAATCCAGGTGAAAATGAACAGAGGCTGATATTCTGGTCTTCACGATACATTCAGAATAGAACTTCCTAAAGAGCTACTCTCTATGTGCCAATATAATCTCTATTCTCAAGCTGAATGCACTCCACTTCCTCTATGATTAGGCAGCATTTAGTCCAATGCTTTGGGCCAAATCACAGAATATGGGGCAGTTACCTGGAGGTCTCTCTATGATAGGAGAGTTACAGGGCTGAGCCAAAATTACAGTCTAAAGTGCCACTGCACCAAGAGATAGCATGCAAGTCACTGCAAGGGAGAAGCCCCAACATGAAGAAACAGGAGAGTCAAATGAGTAGGCTGTCAAGCCAGCAGATTGAAAAGAGCTGCCAGCCACCTAAATGTAGGAGGGATCTGTTGGGTGGGCAGAGGCAAGCTGAAGTTACATCTGGGTTGTATCATAGGCTAGTTTAGGGACTAAGGTAACCTCTAGGGTCTATTGACCCATTATATATGTGATTCAGCACCTAGGAGGGTGTTCTGGGGGAACCTGGCCATTCCAGTCTAGGAGGATATAGTTGGCCCTGGTTGTGGTTTATAAATGGTTTCCATTTTTCTCCCCATTTAGGGCTGCAAAGTTGTTGGAACAGCAGGGTCTGATGAAAAAGTTGCTTGGCTTAAAAACCTCGGATTTGATGTTGCCTTTAACTACAAAACAGTGAAGTCTTTGGAAGAAGCTCTGAAAGTAGCTGCTCCCGAGGGTTATGATTGTTATTTTGATAATGTAAGTACAAATTAGACTTACTATCTGACTTACTAATAAAGTAATGAAGTACTATACCAGGAAATCTACTTCTAGAGTTTCCATATAAAATATATGAGGAAAGCCCATATGCCCTTTTTAAAAAAAAACAGCTTTATTGGGACTTCCCTGGTGGCTCAACAGCAAACACTTCCTGCACCCAATGCAAGGGGCCTGGGTTTGATCCCTGGTCAGGGAATTAGATCCCACAAATAAGAGTTTCACATGCCACCACTAAAGATCCCACATGCTGTAACTAAGACCCAGTGCAGCCAAATAAATAAATAATTTTTTTTTTAAATTTTGAAGGCATTTAACAAAAATAAAAGACAGCTGTATTGGGATATAATTTACCCATGTAAAGTATAGGACTTGATAATTTTTAGTGTGTTCAAAGAATTGTACAACTCTTTGCACAATATTAGAACATTTTCATCACTCCAAAAAGAAATGCTGTGCTCAGTAGCAGTCAGTCTCCTCTGTCCCCTAAAGTGATCTTTGGTGACTGGCTTCTTATACTTAACATGTTTTCAAAGTCCACCTATGTTGTAGCATGTTTATCAGTATTTTGTTCCTTTTTATACCTTTTTTCATTGAAATATGGTTGATTTTCAGTGTTGCTTTGTTGCTTTTTATGGCCAAAAATATTCCATTCTATGGACACACCACGTTTTATCAATCATCCGTCAGTTGATCGGCAAATGAGTCATTCACATTTGGCTATTAAGTATAATGCTATTTTGATCATTCATATGCAGTTTTTGTGTAGATATAAATGTTCATTTCTTTTGACTACAAGTAGAATTGTCAGGTCATATGGTATCACCACGTTTAACATTTTGAGGAACTGCCATCAGTTCAGTTCAGTTCAGTCGCTCAGTCATGTCCAACCCTTTGCTACCTGATGTACTGCAGCATGCCAGGCCTCCCTGTCTATCACCAACTTCCGGAATTTACTCAAACTCATGTCCTTTGAGTCGGTGATGCCATCCAACTCCATCTCATCCTCTGTAGTCCCCTTCTCCCGCCTTCAATCTTTCCCAGCATCAGGGTCTTTTCCAACAAATCGGTTCTTCGCATCAGGTGGCCAAAGTATTGGAGTTTCAGCTTCAACATCAGACCTTCCAATGAATATTCAGGACTGATTTCCTTTAGGATGGACTGGTTGGATCTCCTTGCAGTCCAAGGGACTCTCAAGAGACTTCTCCAGCACCACAGTTCAAAAGCATCAATTCTTCAGCGCTCAGCTTTCTTTATAGTCCAACTCTCACATCCATACATGACTAATGGAAAAACCAGAGCTTTGACTAGATGGACCCTTGTTGGCAAAGTAATGTCTCTGCTTTTTAATATGCTGTCTAGGTTGGTCATAATTTTTCTTCCAAAGAGCAAGCATGTTTTAATTTCATGGCTGCAGTCACCATCTGCAGTGACTGAGGAACTGCCATACTATTTTGCAAAATGGCTGCACTATTTTACATTCTCATCAGCAATCATGAGGGTTTCTATTTTCCCAAATCTTTACCGTATTTATTGTCTGTCATTTTTGATTGTGGCTATTCTATTGAGTTTGGAGTGATAATTCGTTGAGGTTTTAATTTGCATTTCTTCAGTCACTAATGATATTGAACATCTCTTCATGTGGTTAGCGGCCATTTGTATGTCTTCTTTGGAGAAATGTTTGCTTAAATCCTTCGCCAGCCTTCAGTTGGGTTATCTGTTGAGTTGTCAAAGTTTTTTTATATATTCTGGATACAAGTCCCTTATCAGATACAGTCAGTTCTCAGTATTCCTGGTTGTTATATTCTATAAAGTTGCCACAAACACTGAACCATTGATCCAACTGGAAGCATGCACACACATGCACGTATCTTACATGGATTATGACCTTAAGTCCTTCTCATAGCTTCTATTTTCTTTATTTTTTTTAAAGTGAGGTTAAAAAGTGTTAAGTAACTTGCCTGAGCCTTTGCCACAACTTATCCTCCCACAGCTGAGATTCACACCCCATCCAACCAGCTCCAGAGCTGGAGCTTCTTGAACCGCTCCACACTGCCCCCTACTGTCTTCATCTTCTGGTAATCTCCGCATGAGAGTTGAAAAAAGAAAGCAGACCCTTGGCCTTTTTTGACCTTAGCTGGGAACTATGTCTGTAAATAACCAGAGAAAGCTCTGAGTATTGATTCTGGAGTTATAAATAAATTTTAGCAAGTAATCCAGTTCTCAAATATGGAATATACTAGTATATTTTTAATTAAAATACCTCCTGTATATGGTTTGGAAATATTTTCTCTTATTCTGTAAGTTGCTTTCACCTTCTTTTTTTTTCTTTTACTTTATTGATGGTATCCTGAAAGCACAAAAGTATTAAATTTTGATGAAATCCAAATTCTGTTGCTTGGGCTTTTGGTGTCATGTTTAAGAAGACTTCACCTTATCCAAGGTCACAAAAGGTTTACTCCTATGTTTTTTTCCCTAAGAGCTTAATTATTTTAGCTGTTACATTTAGGTCTACCACACATTCTAAGTTAATTTTTGTATATCCTGTAAGGAAGAAGTCCGATTCATTCTTTTCTTTGTAGATGCCTGCAGTTGTTTTGCACCGTTTGTTAAAAAGATGTTTTTCCCCCTGTTGAATTATTTTGGCACTCTTCTCAGAAATCAATTGAGGACAAATGTGAGGGCTCACTTTTGCACTCTCAGTTTAGTACTATTGATCTGTTTCTGTTCTCACCCTGTCTTGATTAATATAGCTTTGTAGTACGTTTTGATACCAGAAATTATGAATCCTCCAACTTGGTTCTTTATATGGCTTCTGAGTTATTTTCCAATAATTCTGGATAAGGGAAATGAGATTATGGAACTGATCAGAAAACCCCAAAATATAATAAAGCAAAATTTATAAGTTAGTTATATAAATTATGCCCCACAGTCAAATAAAAATGCCCAGTTTCTAAAAATGTCTTTTTCTAAATTCAGTTTTCAGCCCTACCGTACTAACTTAATCAGTGTTATTGCTGCTAAAACAAGTATTGTGAAATGATAATTGTGAGTTAATGATTCACCTGAATCTGATAGGGTTTATTTGAAGGTTTTGTTTTTTTGTTTCCCTGTCTGCTAGGTGGGTGGAGAGTTTTCCAACGTTGCTATCACCCAGATGAAGAAATTTGGAAGAATTGCTATATGTGGGGCCATCTCTGTATACAACCGAACCGGCCCACTTCCCCCAGGTAATGAGCTCATGCACATGATCAGAGGTGTAGAAAGATGGGAGGAAGAGATGAGTCACAGATACGGTACAGGCCAGTGACTGTTAAAGTGTTTTAAAGGATTTCCTAATATTCTTGATGAAATGGTACTAACTAAAAATATGTAATTTGTATATTTGAGCTAAGTCAGCTTATAGTGGATTTTGACATAGATAAAGAACAGGATCTGAAAATACGGATGAAACAGTTATTAGAAGTTTTAGTTTTTTTATCTACTGTTTTCTACAAAGTTGTAAAAAGTCATGATTTCATTTAGAAATAGAACACATTGGTCTGACTGGTAAAATATTAGAGGTCTTCAGGATACTAGGGATGTGCTGGAGGTTTGGGGATGGGTAGACTTGATGTGGGTGCAGGAAAAGCGGGCTGCCATTTCCTTCAGACAGTAGTGGGCAGAGCTTCCCGGAGCAGCAGAACAGCCAGGCCTCACCACTCTGACAATTTCCACTAAAAGGGAAAGGAGCATCCTTTCTCTGCATTCCTAGAATGTCCTTGTTTTGCTTCTCCTCTGCCCTGCCATGCCCTCTACTCCTGCTTCTCCACTCTTATGCTGAGACCTTCCCCTCCCACCTCCAGGCCCAGGTTTCTTATTGGTGGGGAGATGAATGGGCAAAAGGACCAGAGACTCTTTCAGTCCTATTAGTGACAGAAAGTGAAAGTCACTTAGTTGTGTCCAATTCTTTGTGACCCCCTGGACTATACAGTCCATGGAATTCTCCAGGCCAGAATACTGGAGTGGGTAGCTGTTCCCTTCTCCAGGGGATCTTCCCAACCCAGGGATTGAACCCAGGTCTCCCGCATTGCAGGTGGATTCTTTACCAGCTGAGCCACGAGGGAAGCATTAGTAACAGACACACAAAAAAGGCTGGTCTTCTGAACTCCTCATATAGAACCCCTTTCTGCTACAAGGATTCTGTGCTGTTGAAGAGATTACAGATTTAACTGTGGTCAAAAAAAAGGAGGAAAAAAACCAAAAAGGAATCATCCAGATCACCATCAGGATCCTGACAACCATAAATAAATGGGTTATTCGTTCCATGATGGGCTTCACTCGTGGGGAAGAAACCTTATAGCTGTGTTAGTTAGCACCTTGGCTGCACTGAGACAGGTGGGTGGGCGTCGAAAGGGCTAAGGAAGGATCACTTGTAGATTCCCTGTTGGGTTGTGAAAGGTCAAAGAGGACACTCCAAGTGCACTGGAGAATCTTATTAGGGACTTTTTTCCTCCATATTTTTCTAATTGATGCTAAGCTAGAAACCTGGGGAATCCCTCTCCTGCCAATTGAGCAGAGCACCAGGGTGCATTTTCCTGACCACAGCCAAATATTTTGGATACAGTAACTTGATCTAGCCTTTTGAAATTCAGCTGCTCAGACAGGTCATGAGATGTCAGCTGGTGTTGTCCATTCCATTTTAAGCAGGTGACATTCTGCCTGCCGGCGATCTCTAGGAACTCAAACATGTTTCACTCTTAGGGGAGCTCAGAGACAAGTAATTGTTTCCCCCGCCTTTCATGCCACATTTGTTTTCTGCTCACAGTAAAGAAACGACATCCCCAGTAGCGTGGACAATCCCAGGAATAGTATTTCGTCTTCTTCCAAGATGAGGAAATGAGGATTCCACTCCTTAACCCAAGAGAAATAGAGCTGGGGTGAGCCTCCCAGCTGTGAGCTGTGCTCCGTCCTATTACCACAAACTTAAAGACTTAAAACAACACAAGTTTATTCTTACAGTTTTAGAGCTCAAAATGGGTTCGCAGGGATACTTTCCTTCTGGAGGCTCGGATTCCTTGCCTTTTAAGTTCTCGAGGCCACCTGCATCTCTTAGCTTGTAGTCCCTTCTTCCATCTTCAAAGCCAGCAGCACTGCATCTTCAAATCTCCCTCCATCTCTATGATCTCTGCTTCCATCATCACTTAGTTTTTTCTCGATTCTAATTTTCCTGTATCCCTTTCTTCCTTACAAGGACTCTCATGTGAGCCCACCTATGTAATACAGAATAATCTCCCCATCTAAAGGTTCTTAACTTGGTCCTATCTGCAGAGTCCCTTTTGCCACGTAAGGTCACATAGTAAAAGCTCTGGGAACTAGGACACGGTCGTTTGGGGGCAGTTACTCTGCCTGCACAGAATGCATGTTGATTTGGGGGCAGTCCTGTGGGTTGGGAAGAGTGGAGGACACAGAGGGACAGCACTAGGAGAACTCTGACATGCCTTGTACCACACGTATTTTCATCACGGCCACCTCCCTGCATCCTGCTGCTCAAACATGCCCTCCTCTTCACAGGCCTATCCCCGGAAATCATCATCTTTAAGGAACTCCGCCTGCAAGGCTTCGTCGTCTACAGCTGGCAAGGAGAAGTCCGCCAGAAGGCTCTGAGAGACTTGCTGAAGTGGGTCTCAGAGGTGAGGTGCCCCAGAGCCACTGTGATACCAGATGCCCTTCCCTGTGGGGGTTGCAGATTTCACTCCACTGTGAATATGGGTTCATTGCACTCTCCCTCTTTTATAACAAAACACCTGGAAGTCTTGTCTGCATTCACTGTCTGCAGTTCCTCTCCATTTAAAAAAATTTTTTTTTTTTTTTGATGTGGGCTGTTTTTAAAGTCTTTATTGAATTTGTTACAATATTGCTTTTTCTTTTTTAACATACTGTTTTTTTTTTTTTTTTTCTTCTGGCTGCAAGGCATGTGGAATCTTAACTCCCCAACCAGGGATCAAATCAGCATCGCTTGCACTGGCAGGCAACGTCTTAACCACTGGTCCTCCAGGGAAGTCCCTCTTCATTCTTTCTTAAACATGCCTGTCCAGTTTTGCACTGTTGCCATTCCACCAACACTGCTTTTGTCAAGGTTGCCAATGCCCCTCACATGTAAACTCCTATGGTCAGCTCTTAGCATCACTTGGCTGTAGGGAGTGATGACAGAGGGCATCACTCTCTCTCCCTGCTTCCCTTGGCTCTTGGTTTTCCTCCCTGTATTGGTCCTTTTCAGACTCCTCTACTAGCTTCTTTTCTTCGCTCCAAATTAATAACAGAGCTTTCCAATATATGGTTCCTGGGCCTCTTTTCACCTGTCCACACTCTCTTCAGCCCTTAGTTATCTCATCCAGGCTCTTGGCTTTAAATATCACCAATATGCTGATCGCTCCCAACTATCTGTCTCCAGTCGAGATCTCTCCTCTGATTTCTGGACCGTTCAATAGCTGCACTTGGATGTGTAACACACTTCTTCATCTCTGTCTTAATGTATTAAAAACCAAATATGCCTTGATTTTTTCCCGCCAAACCTGCTTTCTATGTACAGACTTCACTGTCTCAGTTATGACCATCCTTTCAGTTGCTCAATCCAAAAACCCTGAAATCATCTTTGACGCCTTTCTTTCTCTCAAAATCATATCTAATCTGTCGGGTAATCCTGCTGTCCCAGCTTTGGAAATACATTCAGAATCTGCCCAGTTCCCCCTCGTCCACTCCCACCATCCTTCTTGGGCACCATCGTGTCTAGCCCAGATGTTGCAGTGGCCTCTATTCAGCGCTTCCACTTTTTCACCCTGAAGATAATTCCCAAAAGAGCAGCCAGAGTGAGCTTCACACCAAATCATTCTTATGTTCAAAACCCTACAAAGCTCCACATTTCTCTTAGAATAAACCCTGAAAGGCTGAATACTGTCTGGTCTCCATTACCTAATTTCATTTCTTTTGGTTCATCCCCACACTCCACCTCTCTGTAATTGCTTACTCAATTCTCTCTCACACACACCTTCCAGTTTTTGCTGAAAACTGCCTTCTGAATGAAACAGCTTTGAAAATGACCCTATTCTTTTTTTGTTTGTTTGTTTTTTGTTTTTTGTTTTTTATTTATTTATTTTTTTTTATTTTAGTTGGGGGCTAATTACTTTACAATATTGTAGTAGTTTTTGCCATACATCGACATGAGTCAGCCACGGATTCACATGTGCTCCCCCTCCCAAACCCTCCTCCCACCTCCCTCCCCCCCCCCATCCCTCTCTGTCATCCCAACGCTCCATCCCTGAGCATCCGTCCCATGCATAGAACATGGAATGGTGTTCTGCTTCACATATGACAATATACATGTTTCAATGTTATTGTCCTAGAACGTCCAACCCTCATCTTCTCCCTCAGAGTCCACAGGACTGTTCTATGCATCTGTGTCTCTTATTCTGTCTCACATATAGGGTTACCATTACCATATTTCAAATTCCATATACATGCATTAGTATACTGTATTGGTGCTTTTCTTTCTGGCTCACTTCACTCTGTATAATGGGCTCCAGTTTCATCCATCTCAATAGAACGGATTCAAATGTATTCTTTTTAATGGCTGAGTAATATTCCATTGTGTATATGTACCACAGCTTCCTTATCCATTCGTCTGCCGATGGACATCTAGGTTGCTTCCATGTCCTGGCTATTGTAAACAGTGCTGCGATGAACATTGGGGTACACGCGTCTCTTTCAATTCTGGTTTCCTCGGTGTATATGCCTAGCAGTGGGATTGCTGGGTCATATGGCAGTTCTATTCCCAGTTTTTTAAGGAATCTCCACACTGTTCTCCATAGTGGCTGTACTAGTTTGCATTCCCACCAACAGTGTAAGAGGGTTCCCTTTTCTCCACACCCTCTCCAGCATTTATTGCTTGTAGACTTTTGGATAGCGGCCATTCTGACTGGTGTGTAATGGTACCTCATTGTGGTTTTGATTTGCATTTCTCTAATAATGAGTGATGTTGAGCATCTTTTCATGTGTTTGTTAGCCATCTGTATGTCTTCTTTGGAGAAATGTCTGTTTAGTTCTTTGGTCCATTTTTTGATTGGAAAATGACCCTATTCTTAAATTGCAATCCACCTTCACTCATTGATCCTCCTTATCTTACTTTGATCCATAGCAATTATCATCTTTTGACATAATATATACTATAGCTCATTTATTTATTGCCCATCTCTCTTCCACGAGAATGTAACCTCCATGAGGGCATCAATGTTAACACATTCTGTTTTCTGATGTATCCCCAGCACCTAGAGTATTTTGAATCAATATAGGCACTAGAGGAATACTGTTGAGTGAATGAGCATTACAGGAGCATGTATTTGGGCCATGGCTCTTCCAGGTCCTAGTATGCAGTCTTCTCATAGATCCAGAGGAGGAAGCCAACCCTGTTGTCCTATGCTGTGATCATTTTCCCACCTTACACCACGTGGAGCTCTAGTCAACAGAAATTTGAATACCAAGGTGCATTATCTTCATTTCCAAGGAGAAAAGTGGTCCCAGACTTTCTAACTTCTGGCTTTGATTGTCTCCAAATTAAAGAAATAGACTGCTCCTCTGGCAGCCCCTGGAGCTTGGCATCTCTCCCAGCCTAACATTCTTGGAGTGCTGGGCTGGGCTCTTTCCAGGGAGTGCGGAAGAGCAGGATGCTTTTAGAGTTCCCAGTGTGTAGCCTCTTTGTCCCTGTTGGTGAAATCAAATATGATCACAGCTGACAACAGACACCACTGTTCCAGTGTCCCTAATGCTTCCTTCTAACGGAGTGAACCTACTTCTAATTTTGTTCTAAGTAACTAGAAAATTGTCTTTCTCTCTCATCTACTTATTTTTTCTCACCCCTCCCCCCTTTTGTATTACAGTAATAGTACAGAATAGTACACTATTTTTTACTTTAGAATAGTAAACTATTCTTTACCTTAGAATAGTTATAAAGGAAAATTCCGAAGAGAGTACAGAGACTTTCCATATACCCTGTATTCTATATCCTAATTTCCCATATCATTAACATTTTATATTAGCATTCATCCTCCACTTTTTTTTCTTATGGCTGCACCTCATGGCATGTGGGATCTTAGTTCCTTGACCAGGGATTTTACCCATGCCCCCTACATTGGACATGTGGAGTCTTAACCACTGGACCACTAAGGAAGTCCCTCATCCTCTACTTTTAACCTCTAAACTTTTGATTATAGCTTTTGACCCTTTCCAGGTTCTTTGGTCCTCAAGTACAGGAATGAGCTGGGGCTTTCTAGTTAGGGATTCAAATCCCAGCTTGCCTACATACTAGTTGAGGGACCTCGAGCAAATAAGTAAGTTCCTCCATAAACCCATAAAGGATGCTAAACCATCACTGGGATACATTAGGGGAAAATGTTATCAGGTAACTTAGGTCTCCACATAAGACCCCCTTAAAATGTGAAAATGTGAGTTAGGTCCATTTGGGAGACTGTGCCTTATAGAAGAAGGAGAAATGAAAATCCTTCTTCACTAAATGAACTCTTCACTCCCACACTGCTAAATGAATGTTGAACACATACTGAACAAATCTTGGCTTGAAGGGAAGACAGCTTATTAGACTGTCATAGTATTTACATTTCCTGAACAAGTTCTGTGTCTTCAGGGGTCAAACAGAGGTAAAGATGCTACAGCATTGGGTACTGGAGTGATGAACATAGATGATACCCTGGAAGGGTGTCCCCTACTCCTGCTTCCACCTCTTCTGAGATCATTATTAAACTTTTCTGTTCAATTTACTTAGAAATTGGTTAACTGCTTCCTTGTGACTTTTTTGTATTTACTGTGACCTGATGCCTCTTATAAGCTATTATGCATAATCTGTTACATACACTGTGTATGTGGATCATGCCCCCCAAATGACTGTAAGTTCAAAGAGGACAGGCTCTCCACTTCCTAGTTCCAAGTTTCCTGTGATGTACTGAGTAATTTGGTGCTATGATGAGAAGAGTGTATCATTTAGAATATAAAACTAATCTATTCTATTTGTTATTGTTTTGATACAGGGTAAAATCCAGTACCATGAACACATCACTGAAGGATTTGAAAACATGCCAGCTGCATTTATGGGATTGCTAAAAGGAGAGAATCTGGGGAAGGCAATAGTGAAACCATGAACGAAAATGACACACAGAATCCAGAAATCACCTAGATGATTATAGTTTCTTTTTAATTATTTAGTAAAATATATACTAACTTCATAAGGCATGAACAAAAGTGACTAGTGGAATCTAGAAATCATTTGGGTGATTAGCTTCTTTTTAATCATTTAGTAAAATCTGTGCTGTTTTCATGATCTAAAAAACAGTAATTGTAATGTGATTGATCTACCTAATAAAATACACTGAAGTGGTATATAATTAGCAACAGAGAATGAAATTTTCATACTGTAACAATGGCCAGTTGAACTTAACTGTGTGCTGTAGTTCCTTCTGGAGTATGATAGAAAATAATGGCTTTGGAGTCCAAAAGTTTCCTGCCTTTGTAACCATGAACTTCTGACTTTTCATCTGTGAAGTGCAGACGATAATGTCTGCTTCACATACATCTCATACATTTATTTTGACCACCCGCATAATGCGTGGCATGTATTAGGTACTCAATAAGTACCTCCCTGCAGAAATTTGTGAATTTGAAGTCAAGATTACCACTGCTGTGGCTGATGGTTACACAAGGAGAAATAATCATTGCTGATGTACACGGGTCTCAGGGCAGCCTCCACTGGTCTAACGTGACAGACCAAGAAAGGAATCTATCACTCATAGCAGCTACAAAAACAGTAACACATAGGAATCTTTATAAGCCTAAGAAAATGTGAGATTATTCTGAGCAAAGTTTTAAAACATCACTGAGGAACACAAAAGACTGAACATGGAAAGGTTACCTTGTTCTTGGACTCGACAGTTTAGTTATCAGGAAAATGTCAATTCTGTCACCAAATAGAGGAGGGATTAGATTGTAGTACAATGAAAAAACGAGAGAAAAAAGCATGTGTGTGTGTGTGTGTGTGTGTGTGTGCGCATGTATAAAACCTCCGGTGAGAGGTAATAAATACGACTATATGGTTCATCCCCAGGGAAGACAAGGTGTGCCTAAAGGATGGAGATAAGAGAAAGACTACAATATATGCCCTTTGGACCTTTTTGAGTTCTGAATCTAATGAAATTATTCATTCAATATTTACAAATATAATTTAAAAATTAAAGTTCTGCCTTTTTGTGTCCTCTTCCCACATGGGGGAAATAAAACATATGAGAGGTGTCACCCCTAAGACTGGGTGCCCCGTTTTTACCTCCCAAACTTGTCTACACAGAGCTTCCGGCAAACGTGCCCCCTCTGGGTGAAGGTCGCTGAGCCCACACTGGGTCCCGCGGAGGGTTTTACTTTAGGGCTTCGGCCCCCATAGTTTGTGACCCGGTATCTGACTCTCCCAACTTGGGGCAGCAGTTTACCCCGTGACCTCAGGTCTCTGCTGGATCTCAAAGGGTTTTTTTTTTGTTTGTTTATGCTCAACGTTTTTATTGTTAGGACAGACTGATGATCCTAGATCAGAAACCTGATGTCAAATATATGTGTGTATGTGTATACACACACATTTCCCTAAAATTTAAAATATCCTGGGCCTCCCTGGTGGCTCAGATGGTTAAGAATCTGCCTGCAGTACAGGAGACGTAGGTTCAATCCCTGGCTTGGGAAGATCCCATGGAGAAGGGAATGGCAACCTACTCCAGTATTCTTGCCTGGGAAATCCCACAGACAGAGGAGCTTGGCAAGTGACAGTCCATGGGGACGCAAAGAGTTGGACACAACTGAGTGACTAACACTTTTACTTTCAGGCAGCCCTTATGAATTCTCTACAGTGCCCTGGGGACACCTTGGCACCAAACTGGGACCCATGGTTCTAAGCTCTTTTTCAGGCCAGTGTTTGAACTTTGTATAATGTTTCAGGTCTTGCTTTCCTTACCTCTGCGACCTTGGAGGCTATATGTTCCAGATGGCATAACTAGCAAATGTTGGAAAGAAACTGTTGAGGCCTGACTGGGAAACAAACTTTTACTGAGTTACATCACTCTGATTTGTTGGGCTCTGCGTGGCGAGCACTGCATTCTCCAACTCTGTACTATTCAGTATGGTAGCCACTGAAGGCCACTGTGCACTAGAAATACGCATAGTGCCATATTTCAAGGTTTAAAAAAACTGAGGCAGAGTGAATATTTTTCCATTAAACACAACTTTATTGTTTTGGTAGAACTACAATTCACTTCGACTGTTGCACAGCATAGGACATTGCTGTTGCACTGTAACGTTTGTACAGGAACGTGCATAATTTCTAGTATCACAGGTAAACACTCCACCCATCTAGTATCAACAGACTTGACTCAGTTCAGATGATTTTTTTCTATGCACTGAAGTAACATCACAAAAGTGTTTACTTGGATATTTTATGTAGATAGTACAAGTGAAAGAACACCTATGCATAGAGCACAAGTTACAGCAACACCTATATGTAAACCATAGTCATACATTGAGATGCTTTATTATTTTCATTGCAATGTAATAAAATTATTTCCTAGATTAAAAGATATGGAAAAATATTTAGATTTTAATGAAGGCATATTACTGAGGCAGAATTCAGTGCAATACAGAAGCTAGTACTACAACTAGTGCAGCAAAGAAAACCAGAGTGCGAGAAGGTACAGCGCACATTCAATGACAAGTAGCAACTGCAACGCACTGCAGGCACAGCAAAGTGAGAAGGCTGTTGGTTGTACACACGCGGTCAACACAGTATACGCTACATAAGACAGCAGCTAATACTTAGGCCACTTTTTAGCAACGATCTAGTAATAAGTATTTTCCTAATAGTGAAAGAAAAATCCATGAAGTCTTATGCAACAAGAATTACATTTCCATCAAAACATTAAAGCAATTTTTAACAGGATTTTGAGCTTATACTTGGCCAACTATGAAATGGTTTGAATACTTGTGCACATGCGTGTGCACACACACACAAATCTCAGATGGAGAGAAGACAGAAGAAATTACCATTTTAGTGTGGTAATCTAACTAGAAAATTATGAGGAAGACTTAAAAGGACACGCAAAAATTAAACATTTTTGATTAACTAATTAATTTTGCTCCTAGAATACAAGAAGTTTCTCATAACATCAAAGATCAATTGGTTCAAAATTAGAAAAATTTCAAGTACTTAGCTTTAGGTGTATAATATAAGACACTGCCAATTGAAAACTTTGAGTACATTCTGTTTCAACATCCAAATTTACAAAGAAATGTCAATTCATTGCCTAAAAACTCAAACTCATGACATGTTTTTTGACATTTTAAACCTGACAAAGAAGAATTTCAGCAAGAGACAGAAAAATTAGTTTCTTTCATAAAGATAAGACTGAAATTATGTTAGGTCCAAAGATAAATATATTGGAATTCTAACGCAAGAGAATGATATTTCCCCTTATTGCTTTGTTTCACTATGTGACAGCTACTGAAAATATCTGTTCAGTTTTCCGAAGCAGACTTCGGGAGTCATGAATAGATGTTAAAATTCTTCAGTACATATGTGAAATGATGTAATCACTGCTAGTTTATGAAAATGTTGAAAATAATGTTTTAATGATCTTGTGTTCTTTACCAATGTTCCTTGGTTGAGTTATAAACGAATTTTACAAAAATTTCCTGTCCTGGGAATTTCAATTTAAGATTTTTTTTGAATGAAAAGGAATGCTTGCAAAATATTCAATAATCAAAGACAAAAGGTGGCAGGATCACACTGAGTATAAATGAGCTAAATTTCAAGCTCCTCAGAATGGGAAGAACTTGTGACCTATTTGGATGGAAAAATTAGTTAAAATTGAAACATTTCATAATATAAACAAAAAATAATGACTTTACACATTTTTCTGAGTCAACCTGCAGATTCTCAAAGTAATTAACAGCATTGCAATCAATTTGACTGCAAAACATAAGAAAAATGTGAAGAATGCTTGATACTGATAAATTTAATTTTGTTTCCAGTTATGTAATACTTAATTGAATGTGATGTGAATAACAGAATTGACAGAAGAGTTGAATTTATTTAAACAGATACTGCTTTGAAATTGATATCCTTTTATTCAAAACCACATCAATTCTTCTAATAAAAGTTGATGAATCTTGTCAATGTGGAGGCAAATATCGAAGGAAAATAATTTTCTAACACTTGAAAACTTTAGGTATATCTAGACTAACAGCAAAGAACATTTGGAAGAACTATGTGCAATCTACTTTTCAACTCTAAGTTTTATTAATATGTATAGAGTATGAACTAAGATGTGCTGTGACTGTAACATGGGTTTTGGAGACAGCGCAAAAAATAATATAGAATATCCCACATTATATGTTAATGTAAGATTATGGATATACTGGGTGAAACAAAATATATTATTCACCTGTCTTCTCTTACCTTTTTAAAGTGGCTACTACAAAATCTAAAATGTGCAGTTAGGACAAATTTTGGACAAAAGATACAAAGAGATCAAAAAAGCCATCTGCCACTTCTGAAGAGCCCAGAGCAAAAGCAGCATGCTATGCATGCCCTCTGCACGTAACACTACCTAAGGGGTTGGGAAACCACATAACCTACCCCTCTGGCCTGACCCCTGGACACCCGTACCCTCACCCCATATGAGGAAAAAGCTCACCTCCCGAGGGGAGCAAGCAAGCAAGGGAACCTACTGTTTGTTCTCAACCCCTCTGCAGTAACAGGGGCCCCAATAAAGCCTTGCCTGAAAAAAATATGATATTATTATGTGGCTCACATTCTATGATTAGTGTACAGTGTGCTGCAGTAACTGAAACACTTTCCAAGTGGCTTTTTAGGGCCCTGTTCTTAAATGTAAATAGTCAAAAGATAACCAGAGATTTCAGGAAAGCCTCCAAGGTGAAAGAGAAAAACAGATAAAAATAACTCAGAGGAAAGATGATGCAGGGAGCTGAGTAACACTAAAAGATACTGTATTAGCATCCTCAGAGAAACGAGTATTTCACCTATGAAACAGTATGATTTAAAAAAAATAAGCAGAGAGTTAAAAATGTACTTGGAAACATAAAATGACAACAGAAATAGAACACTCAAAATATTCAGTAGTAGAGTTGGAAAATAAAAGTTGACAAACAACTTTCAGAGAGCAGGATAAAAATCCAAGACATGGAGGGAGTGATTTAAGGGAAGATGGAGCAGTAAGAAGTGCCAGGAACCCATTTCTATCTAGACAACAATTGTACTGACAGAAAGTACATAAAGTGAGCTACTTTGGAATGCAGGACTCTGTTTTAAGGATTTCAATGTTCAGTTTAGTTGCTCAGTCGTCTCCAACTCTGCGACCCCATGAATAGCAGCACGCCAGGCCTCCCTGTCCAAAACCAACTCCTGGAGCCCACCCAAACTCATGTCCATTGAGTCTGTGATGCCATCCAACCATCTCATCCTCCGTCGTCCCCTTCTCCTCCTGCCTTCAATCTTACCCAGCATCAGGGTCTTTTCCAGGGAGTCAGCTCTTCGCATCAGGTGGCCAAAGTATTGGAGTTTCAGCTTCAGCATCAGTCCTTCCAATGAACACCCATGACCGATCTCCTTTAGGATGGACTGGTTGGATCTCCTTGCAGTCCAAAGGACTCTCAAGAGTCTTCTCCAACACCACAGTTCAAAAGCATCAAGCTTTCGGCGCTCAGCTTTCTTTATAGTCCAAATCTCACATCCATCCACGACCACTGGAAAAACCATAGCCTTGACTAGACGGACCTTTGTTGGCAAAGTAATGGCTCTGTTTTTTATTATGCTGTCTAGGTTGGTCATAACTTTTCTTCCAAGGAGTAAGCATCTTTTAATTTCATGGCTGCAATCACCATGTGCAGTGATTTGGGAGCCCAAAAAAATAGTCTCTCACTGTTTCCACTGTTTCGCCATCTATTTGCCATGAAGTGATGGGAGCAGATGCCATGATCTTAGTTTTCTCAATGTTGAGCTTTAAGCCAACTTTTTCACTCTCCTCTTTCACTTTCATCAAGAGGCTCTTTAGTTCCTCTTCACTTTCTGCCATAAGGGTGGTGTCATCTGCATATCTGAGGTTATTGATATTTCTCCCGGCAATCTTGATTCTAGCTAGTGCTTCCTCCAGCCCAGCATTTCTCATGATGTACTCTGCATATAAGTTAAATAAGCAGGGTGACAATATACAACCTTGACGTACTCCTTTTCCTATTTGGAATCAGTCTGTTGTTTCACGTCCAGTTCTAACAGTTGCTTCCTGATCTGCATACAGATTTCTCAAGAGGCAGGTCAGGTGGTCTGGTATTCCCATCTATTTCAGAATTTTCCACAGTTTATTGTGATCCATACAGTCAAAGGCTTTGGCATAGTCAATAAAGCAGAAATAGATGTTTTTCTGGAACTCTCTTGCTTTTTCGATGATCCAGTGGATGTTGGCAATTTGATCTCTGGTTCCTCTGCCTTTTCTAAAACCAGCTTGAACATCTGGAAGTTCACGGTTCACGTATTGCTGAAGCCTGGCTTGGAGAATTTTGAGCATTACTTTACTAGCATGTGAGATGAGTGCAACTGTGCAGTAGTTTGAGCATTCTTTGGTATTTCCTTTCATTGTGATTGGAATGAAAACTTACCTTTTCCAGTCCTGTGGCCACTACTGACTTTTCCAAATTTGCTGACATGTTGAGTGCAGCACTTTCACAGCATCATCTTTGAGGATTTGAAATAGCTCAACTGGAATTCCATCACCTCCACTAGCTTTGTTTGTAGTGATGCTTCCTAAGGCCCACTTGACTTCACATTCCAGGATGTCTGGCTCTAGGTGAGTGATCACACCATTGTGATTAACTTGGTCATGAAGATCTTTTTTGTACAGTTCTTCTGTGTATTCTTGCCACCTCTTCTTAATATCTTCTGCTTCTGTCAGGTCCATACCATTTCTTTCCTTTATTGAGCCTATCTTTGCATGAAATGTTCCCTTGGTATCTCTAATTTTCTTGAAGAGATCTCTAGTCTTTCCCATTCTATTGTTTTCCTCTATTTCTTTGCAATGATCGCTGAGGAAGGCTTTCTTATCTCTCCTTGCTATTCTTTTGAACTCTGCATTCAAATGGGTATATCTTTCCTTTTCTCCTTTGCTTTCCGCTTCTCTTCTTTTCACAGCTATTTGTAAGGCCTCCTGAGACAGCCATTTTGCTTTTTTGCATTTCTTTTTCCTGGGGATGGTCTTGATCCCTGTCTCCTGTATAATGTCACGAACCTCCGTCCATAGTTCTACAGGCACTCTGTCTATCAGATCTAGTCCCTTAAATCTATTTCTCACTTCCACTGTATAGTCATAAGGGATTTGATTTAGGTGATACCTGAATGGTTTAGTGGGTTTCCCATTTTCTTCAATTTAAGACTGAATTTGGCAAAAAGGAGTTCATGATCTGAGCCACAGTTAGCTTCCAGTCTTGTTTTTGCTGACTGTATAGAGCTTCTCCATCTTTGGCTGCAAAGAATATAATCAATCTGATTCTGGTGTTGGCCATCTGGTGATGTCCATGTGTGGAGTGGCGAGTGGCGGCTGCACGGTACAGGAGCGGCGAGTGGCAGAGAGGAGATACCCCACGTCCAAAATAAGAGAAACCCAAGTAAGATGGTAGGTGCTGAAAGAGGGCACAGTGACCAAGCGGCGAGCGGCGGCAGCGCAGGAGTGGCAAGTGGCAGAGAGGAGATATCCCATGTCCAAGGTCAGGAGCAGCAGCCGTGAGGAGATACCCCACGTCCAAGGTAAGAGAAACCCAAGTAAGACGGTAGGCATTGAGAGAGGGCATCAGAGGGCAGACAGACTGAAAGCACAATCACAGAAAACTAGCCAATCTGATCACGTGGACCACAGCCTTGTCTAACTCAATGAAACTAGGCCATGCCATGTGGGGCCACCCAAGACAGACAGGTCATGGTGGAGAGGTCTGACAGAATGTGGTCCACTGGAGAATGGCATGGAAAACCACTTCAGTATTCTTGCCTTGAGAACCCCATGAACAGTATGAAAAGGCAAAAAGATAGGGCACTGAAAGATGAACTCCCCAGGTCGGTAGGTGCTACTGGAGATCAGTGGAGAAATAACTCCAGAAAGAATGAAGAAAAGGAGCCAAAGCAAAAACAATACCCAGCTGTGGATGCGACTGGTGACAGAAGAAAGGTCCGATGCTGTAAAGAGCAATATTGCATAGGAACCTAGAATGTTAGGTCCGTGAATCAAGGCAAATTGGAAGTGGTCAAACAGGAGATGGCAAGAGTGAACATCGACATTCTAGGAATCAGCGAACTAAAATGGACTGGAATGGGTGAATTTAACTCAGATGACCATTATATATACTACTGTGGGCAGGAATCCCTTAGAAGAAATGAAGTAGCCATCATAGTCAACAAAGGAGTCCGAAATGCAGTACTTGGATGCAATCTCAAAAACGACAGAATGATCTCTGTTCGTTTCCAAGGCAAACCATTCAGTATCACGGTAATCCAAGTCTATGCCCCAACCAGTAATGCTGAAGAAGCTGAAGCTGAATGGTTCTACGAAGACCTACAAGACCTTTTAGAACACACACCCAAAAAATAAGTCCTTTTCCTTATAGGGGACTGGAAAGCAAAAGTAGGAAGTCAGGAAACACCTGGAGTAACAGGCAAATTTGGCCTTGGAGTACAGAATGAAGCAGGGCAAAGGCTAATAGAGTTTTGCCAAGAGAACACACTGGTCATAGCAAACACCCTCTTCCGCAACACAAGAGAAAACTCAATGTCCAGAGGAAACCTTAAACGGTAAACCGCAACTAACAGCGGAGGATTTCAGCCTTCAGTAACAGCTACCAGCCCACAATCAGCCAGCCCAAACATTCCTACTTTGACTTGCTGGAACAAAGATGGGCAATAAAGACCTTTTCCTCCAAATACGAGTCTGAGGTCCTGATTGTGGATGATTACTTCTGATCATGAAGAAAGAGCAGATACATAGGTGAATGGCCATTCTTCCACCCCCACCCCACAGCCACTGGCTTAAAGTGACTCCCAGGGGATTTAAATAGACAACAAAACAACTGGTTTTTGGACTGATGCTGAAGTTCCAATACTATGGCCACCTAATGCAAAGAGCTGACTCACTGGAAAAGACTCTGATGCTGGGCAAAAAGAGAACAGGGCAGCAGAGGATGACGGTTGGATGGCATCACTGACATAATGGACATGAATCTGAGCAAACTCAGGGAGGAGAGAGGAGCCTGGTGTGCTGCAGTTCATGGGGTCGCAAAGAATCAGACATGACTTAGCAACTGAGTAACAACAAAAAGGAAAAAAAAAGCCTCTCTGTGAGAATTTAGAAAGCCACAGCCTCTGCCCAGGAAAAAATGGGCTCAGAAAAGACCTGAGAAAAGTTGAGGTTTTCACCACAGACTGACCCCTAGCACAGAGATACCCTAAAACAATTTTAAAAATTCTGAGCAAGGGGAGAACTTGATTTCCAAAGCTACCTACACTTTAGTACTCCCCCCACTTATCCATCAGAGAAGGCAATGGCATCCCACTCCAGTACTCTTGCCTGGAAAATCCCATGGACGGAGGAGCCTGGTAGGCTGCAGCCCATGGGGTCGCTGAGAGTCAGACATGACTGAGCGACTTCACTTTCACTTTTCACTTTCATGCATTGGAGAAGGAAATGGCAACCCACTCCAGTATTCTTGCCTGGAGAATCCCAGGGACAGGGGAGCCTGGTGGGCTGCCATCTATGGGGTCACACAGAGTTGGACACGACTGAAGCGACTTAGCAGCAGCAGCAGCAGCCACTTATCCATGGTTTTGCTTTGTGCTGTTTAATAGCTGTCAACTACAGCCCAAAAATTAAATGGAAAATTTCAGAAATTCTTGCCTGGAGAATCCCAGGGACGGGGGAGCCTGGTGGGCTGCCATCTATGGGGTCGCAGAGTCGGACACGACTGAAGCGACTTAGCAGCAGCAGCAGCAGCAACAGCCCAAAAATTAAATGGAGAATTTCAGAAATAAGCAATTCATAAGTTTTAAAATTGCATGCCATTCTCAATAGCGTGATGAAATCTCACATCATCCTGCTATGTCCTGCGGGAGATCCCCAACCATCAATGCCTTCTGCTCCTGACATCCACCACACAACACTGTCATGGTTCAATGATCCAAGAACACCCAAAGCAGATGATCCTTCTTCTGACAGTGTCCAAAGGTTAATAGCAGCCTAAATGCTTTGTCACATTGCCTATGTCTTTCATTACATTACATTACATTACATAGGAGGCATTTTATCATTTTTGTTAGAGGAACCACTGATCAAAACTACCTACCCTGGCCAGGTACCACAGTAACCATTTGGATGACTTATTTTACAACAGGAGGTCCTGGTAAAGACCAAGATACTAACAAACTACCACCAAGCAGAAAAATTCAGTAAAGGTCAAAAGGAGACAGGAAACGCTAGTCCAAATGTCCTCCCAACCTCCCAGAATCCTTCGTGCTGGAATTCATTTGGCTGAGTGATGCACACACCCCCAGGAAGAACCCTGAGTCAGAATGATTGGCCAGAGACAACCCAGAAACTAATCTCATCACCGTAAAACCTGAGCCTGCAAGCCACGTGGTCAGAACATCATCATCATGATAAAAAGAATGAGTACAGTATTACAAGACATTTTGTTGAGAGGAACCACATTCACAAATTTTTATTACAGTATAATAACCCCTTTTATTTATTATTTTGTTGTACCTAAACTTTATCATAGATGTGTATGTATAGGAAAAACAAACAGTCCAATGCCCAAAATCCTTTGGTCTTACCTGTAACCAATTTCTTTTGAATTCCAACTATCACTGCCAATTCTATCTAGAAGCCTATCGATGTTATCTATTGGGTTAGGCTATATCATAGCCTATAATGAGTGTTCCTGGATCTGTTTTAATCTTTCTCAAGCCACAGCCATGCTAGCTCAACCTTGTTCTTTTTGCAAAATACGTACATTTTAGAAACTAACAGTGTAAAGCAACTATACTCCAACAAAAACTAATTTTAAAAACGGGACTTACCTGGTGCTCCAGTGGTGAAGACTTCGTGCTCCCAATACAGGGGACCTGGATTTGATCCTTGGTCAGGGAACTAAGACTCTACATATCATAACAAAGAGCCCATGTGCTACAACTAAGACCAAGCACAACCTAAATAAAGTTTAAAAAAATTAATTAAAACTATATATCATTTTATCCTTTAAATGCAGCTTTTATGTGGGTGCAAAGTTGCTCTAAGTAAGACATAGCTATAGACTCTAATATGATTCAAGAAAAGGCAAAGTCATTATGTGACAACTTAGAGGAAAGCAAGGTAAAGGATCTAAAGGTGGCAAGTTTAAAGCCAGCAAAGCATGGTTTGAGAATTTTAGAAAGCGGTTTGGCCTAAAAAAAAAGTCAAGATAACAGGAGAAACAGCTTCTGCTAACCAAAAGGCAGCAGACCTTCCCAGATACCACTAAGAAAAATCACTGAGAAAGTGTATCTGCCTAAACAGGCTTTTTAATGCAGGGATAAGCGTCCTATTTTTGAAAAAAAAATGCCACAAAGAACAGTTTAGTAAGGAAAAGAAGTAAGCACCAGGATTTAAGGCAGGAATAGAAAGCTAACTCTCCTGTCTATACAAATGCAGGAGAGCTTATGATCAGTCTGCCCTTAACTATGAAGCTGCTAACACCAAGCCTTGAAGGAAAAAGATAAAACACCAGCCATGACAAGAATGCTTTTTCTGGACTGGTTACATTGGTGCTTTGTCCCTGAAGTCAGTAAGAACTCTGCCAATAAAGGACTGTAACTTAAAATTCTTTTTAATACTGTACAATGTCTCTGGCCACCCGTGACTTCAACAACAAAGGCATCAAAGTGGTCTACCTGCCCTCAATATATCTCTAATTCGGCCTTTGGAGCAGGGTGTCATATGGACCTTCAAGGCTCATTCCACATGGTAGTCTATGGAAAGGATTGTCGGCAATGTGGAAGAGAACCTAGACGGAGAGGACATCACGACAGTCTGGAAGGATTACACCACTGAAGATGCCATCATTGTTAAAGATAAAGCTATGAAAGCCATCAAGCCGAAAACAATAAATTCCTGCTGGAGAAAACTGCTGTCCAGATGTACATGACCTCACAGAACATACGACAGAGCCAACCAAGGAAATGATGAAAGAGACTGGGCATATGGCAAAAAGGTGGGGAGTTCAAGGTTTCAAGATACAATCGTGGGCAAATTCAAGAGCTAACAGACACCACACCAGAGGAATTAACAGAAGATGACTTGATGGGAGATGGGTGTTTCTGATGGATCCAGGTACAGTCAACTGAAATCTTCCGGAAAGGAGTCACTATTGTAGATGCCACTAAGAATACTTGTTATGCATAAAAACGAAAGTGTTAGTCACTCAGTTGTGTTCAACTCTTTGTGATCCCCGTGGACTGTAGCCCACCTTCCAGGATCCTCTGTCCATGGAATTTTCCAGGTAAGAATACTGCAGTGGGTTGCCGTTCCCTTCTGGAGATCTTCCCGTCCCAGGGATCAAACCTAGGTCTCCCGCACTGGAGGCAGATTCTTTACCATCTGAGCCACCAGGGAACCCTCATGTGATGCATGGGATGAGGCCAAAATACCAACATGAACAACACTTGGAAGAAGTTGATTTCAACCCTCATGGGCGACTATGAGGGGCTCAGGACTTCAGGGGAGGAAATGCAGATGTGGTGGAAACAGAGGAGAACCAGAAGTAGAGATGGATCCTCAAAATGTGGCTGAACTGCTGCAGTTTCAAACTTTAATGGATGAAGAGTTGCTTCTTCTGGATGAGTCAAGAAAATGGTTTCTTGAGATGGAATCTACTCCTGGTGAAGACCGTTGAAAGGACAACAAAGAACTTAGAATGTTATCTATATATAAAGTTACTTGATAAAGCAGCAGCAAGGTTTGAAAGGATTGACTCCAATTTTGAAAGCTCTAGCGTGGTGTAAAATGTTATCAAACAGCACTGAGACTGAGTGCTACCAAGAAACTGTTCATGAAAAGGAGAGTCAACTTATGCAGCAAACTTCAATGCTGTCTTATTTTAAGAAATCGCCACAGCCATCCCAACTCAGCAACCACTACCCTGATCAGTCAGCAGCTAAAAACAAGGCAAGATCCTCCACCAGCAAAAAGATCATGATTTGCTAAAGGCTCAGATATATATTTTTTAGCAACAAAGTGTTTTTTAAACTGAGCACACACAACTGGTTTTTTAGACATAATGTTATCACATAATTATTAGTAACAGGCTACAGCAGAGTGTAAACATAACTTTTATATGCACAGGGAAACTAAAAATTCCTGTGAACCAATTTAGGTAATATTTACTTTATTACAGCAGTCTGAAAGTGAACCCACAATATCTCCAAGGTATGCTTGTAAACACAAAAATACAAAAATCTAGACGAATTATAATCAAATTGTCAAAACCCAAAGACAAAGAATCCTGAAAGAAACAAGAAGAAAAACTTATCATATAAAAAGGAACCTCAATGAAACTATCTGATTTCTTCCCAGAGACCTTGGAGACCAGAAGTGGGTGGGCTGATATAGTTAAAGTGCATAAAAAAAACAACAACCCAGTTTGTTGATTTTGTATCTAGCAAATCTATCACAAATGAGGGAAAATTTACTCAACTAGGAAATAGAAGGAAATTATCTCAACATAATACAGTTCATTAATGAAAAGATCACAGCTAGCATCACACTCAATGGTAAAAAATATAAACCTGTTCCTCTAACATCAGTAATAAGGCAAGGATACCCACTTTAGCCACTTCTACTCAACACAGTACTTGGGTCCTAGCCACAGCAATCAAGCAAAATAAAGAAGTAAAAACTATCCAACCTAGGAAGAAAGAAATAGTATCTCTTTTCACAGATGACATGATCCTATATGTGGAAATCTCTAAACATCACACAGACACACAAGCACACACACAAAACTGTTAGAACTAATAAGCAAATACAGCAAAAGTGACAGAATATAAAACCAAAATTAAAAAATAAGTTGCATTTCTATACAGCAACTGAACAATCCAGAAAGGAAATTAAGAAAACAATTCCATTTACACTATCATTAAAAAGAATAAAATACTTAGGAATGAACTCAACCAAGGAAGTAAAAGATTTGTATACTGGAAACTACAAAGCATTGCTGAAAGAACAGCTGACACAAATAAATGGAAATACATCTCGTATTTATGGGCCTGAAGACTTAATATGTTAAACTATTTATACTATCCCAAGTGATTTTTTACAGAAACAAGGGAAACCACCCACAAATTCATATGGAATCTTAACCCCCAAATAGTCAAAATAATTTTAAGAAAGAAGAAAAATGATAGAGGTTTTTTTCACATGTCCTGATTTCAAAGTGTACAACAAAGCTCCAGTAACTAAAACAGTATGGTACTGGCATAAAGATATATAGACCAATGGAACAGAGAGCTCAGAAATGCACTAGTACTTACAGCCAAATGATTTTCAACAAGGGTACAAAGACTACACAACGTGGAAACAAACGGTGCTTGGAAAACCGAACACCTAAAGACAAAAGGATGAAGATGGACCCTTATTTTATACCACACACAAAAATTAACTCAAAATGGACTAAAGATCTAAACATAAGACCTGAAGCTATAAAAATCCTAAAGGAAAATACAGAGGGAAAATTTCACGACACTGGGTCTAGCAATGATTTCTCAGATATGACACCAAAAACACAAGCAAAATTAAAGCAAAAACAGGCAAATGGACTATATCAAACCTAAAAAACTTCTGCATAGCAAAGAAAACAATAAAAACAATGAAAAAGAGTGGAACAGGAAATGAAAATTTTCATTTAAAAAATGGGCAAAGGACTTGAACAGACATTTCTCTAAAGAAGACATATGATGTCTAACAGGCATATAAAAAGACGTTCAACATCACCAATCATCAGAGAAATGCAAACCTAAACTCCAAGATACCATCTCACAACCATTAGGATGGCCACTATCAAAAATACAGAAAATAGTAAGTGTTGCAAGGATGTGGAGAAACAGGAAAGGAACCCTTTAAGCACTGTTGGTAGGAGTGTGAAACAGGTGCAGCTGCAATAGAAAACAGCAGGGAAGTTCCTTAAATAATTAAAAATAGAACTATCATGATTTAGCAATCTTGCTTCTGAGTATACACAGAGAAGGCTGGAAATAGATATATCTGCACACCCATGTTCACTGCAGCATTATTCACAATAGTCAAAGAGGTAGAAGCAACTTAAATGTGTGTTGATGGATGAATGGATAAATAAAATGTGGCATATACATACAACGGAAAATTACTCATCCTTAAAAAAAGAAGGAAATCCTGTCATACACTAAGACATGGATGAACCATCCAGCAATTCTACTTCTAGGCATATATCTCAAAGAATTAAATGCAGGGACTCAAACAGTATTTGCAAAGCACTGTTCATAGCAGCGTTATTAATTAACAGCCAAAAGATGGCAATAACCTAAATGACCACTGAAAGATGAATGCATAAGCAAATAATGTGGAGCATTTACAAAAGAATACTATTTAGCATTAAAATAACGAAAAGAAAATGAAATTCTGACACATGCTATAACATGAACCTTAAAAAGATGCTAAGCGAAACAAGTCAGACACAAAAGGACAAGTATTGAATGATTTCTTTTATACGGAGGGCTTAGAATAGTCAAATTCATAGACAGAAAGTAGAACGGTAGTTGCCAAGGGCTTGGGGGAGGGGAAAATGAGGAGTCATTGGTTAACAAGTGAATTTCAGTTAGGGAAGATGGAAAAGTTCTAGAGATGTATGGTGGGGATGTGTGAGAAAGAACATGAACATACTTAATGCCACTAAATTATGCATCTCAGAAGAGTTAAAATGGTCAGTTCTATGTTATACATATTTTACCACATTACAAAAAAATTCTAAAGTAAGTCAATAAATGAATTCATTGACAAGAGAAGCTCTGTCTTGTCCTGAGACTACAAAGAAATTTCATCAATAGAAACTTATAAAGAGGAAACATTTTAAAATGCAAGTTCTTCATTTTAAAGTAAAATGGGTAACAGATAAGGAGCATAACACAGGTTAATAAAAAAAAATTCTATAAGGAATCAAAAGACGTTTAAAACCTTTTGACTGTTTGATATAACTCCAAAATGAATTTAAGTATTTAGATAATAGGCCAGATTAAATATCCTTAGGCAATTTTATATAAGCAATTACTGAAACCAAGCTTTTGATGAAAGCTGTATAGGAGAATCTGAGGTTGCCCTCTGTGGCTAGTACATGGTATTTAGAAACCTCATACTAGATAAAGGACTTATTGCAGAAGTAAAAAGATCTGTAAGTTAATAATAACTTAATTTTTTAAGTGGGCAACATATTTCACCAAAGAAGGTACCTGAACAGCTAAAGAACACATGAAAAGATCCTCAATACCATTAGCCCCAAAGGGAGACCACTTCAATCACCATATCAACTATAATAAAAAATTTTTTAAAGGTGAAAAATAACAAGGGTTGGTGAGGATATAACCTCATCAGGAGCCCTCACACACTGAAGTCCAGAATATAAAATAATGCAGTCACTTTGGAAAACAACTTGGCAACTTCTTAAAATAGTTACAACAAAAATTTACCATATAACCCAGCAACTCAGGCATCTAAGAAAAGTGAAAACATTATGTCCACACAAAGACTTGCATGCTAATGTTCACAGCAGCGTTATTTTTCACAGCCCAAAATGGTAAACAACCCACATGTCCTTCAACTGGTAAATGTATAAAATATGGCACATCTATCCAATCAGCTATTATTTGACAATAAAAAGGATTAAAATACTGATATGCTACAACAAACATGAATTTAGAAAATAACATGGATGAACTTAGACACAAGTTAACGAACAACTAAAAAAGACCACATATGATTACATGTATATAGAATATTCAGAAAAGGCAACTCTACAGAGACAGAGAGTAGACTGATTAGTGGTTACCCGGGATCAGGGTGGGAATGGGATTACTGCAAATGGGTGTGAGGGATCTTATTAAGGTGCGAAAATGTTCTAGAAACAGACTGTGCTGCCAACTGTACAATTCACTGAATTTGTTAAAACTCACTGAATTATACACTTGAATGACTTCCACAATATACAATTTATATCTCAATAAAACTGTAAAAAAAATCCCAAAACAGGTTTATGTTCCAGATTCCCAACTGGTACAGATACAAAGCATCCTCTTATGGATGTTGGGGAATGTAACAAGTAAACATCCCGGAACAAGCCTCTTCTCAAGATTTCTACATAATTAATTCTCTCTATAGATTGCATCTTTCCAGAAAACAAATCAGGGTTTCCATCTTTCCACAAAAAAATTTCAACTGGGGTGAATAATTCTGATAAGCCATATTCCTTCCATGTCTAGAATGTCTCTGGCTGGTCCATTTAGAAGTAACTATACAGACCAATTTATCACTCAGCAATACTTGAGCTACCCTGGGGAAGGAGACAAGGAAGAAACCAAAACCATTATCCAGAGGTAGCCCTGCAAACTAAACCCATTAAATCCCAGCAAATATTGCTGAATCTCAGATGACCATTAAGCATGTCTTCACTTCCATAAGCTGAAAGTTTACCCGTTTCGTTCTCAAGAGCTGCCTCAAATTTCAACTTAAGGAACTCTGCACCACGTGGAGTCACTGGGGCTCCTTCAGAATCCTACAACTTGAGACCCAAATCTAACTGACCCAGGGTTTTCAGTTCCTTTTTCACAGTTAAAGATTATTATTCAGACTCCACCACTGACATTTGTAAGGAATAACCCACTAACACCTACTCCTTTGAGGTCTAATTTGGTTAACGGAAAACTTAATTGAAAATTTATTCTGTATCATTTCTACATTCTTTTCCTGAATTTTACTACAAAATCTCTTTAGATTTTAGGACAGGTACTCTCCAGGTGGTAGGGGATCACAGTATCAGCTTCTTACAGTGGGCAAGTCACGTCACATGAATGACAGAACTTTGCAAGAACAGATTCCCCCTCTAAAGGTGGTAGCCGATACCCAAAACCAGTTGACTGCCCCACAGAAATATGGGCCCATTGTTGTCAGCCCAGTAACTTTTCAAGACAAATTTCTTTTTGGTATGAAATTTCCTAGTTTTTAAATGGTGACAACTACTTACACACGCGCACACACACACACACCATGCAGACCAACTAAGACATATCAAAGGGCCCAATCTTAGCTTGCAACCTTTGCCACGCAGAATGTTTACACTCTGATTACAGGAAACTGTACTTACTACAGACAAACTTTTAAAAAATATAACTCTATCTTGCAAAAGACAATCCATCCAAAATAGCTGTTTTCAGTACCCGTTTCCCAACCCCACCCTACCCCAGTCCTTCGTCTGTTTTCCTAGGACAGTTACACTCTCATGGCTGAGACAGCCTGGAATATGCCATTGAGATTCCCAGTCCTCACGGCCAATGTCCAGAGCAAACACGGAGGTTGGGGTGCTTTGTCCAATCAAGACATTCCCTGATGGCAAACTTGTTTGACCTCTACTGACTTGATGCTGTGCATAGCTTTTGAGCAGTCCCAGTATCAAATATTTAAAAAGCACACTGCATTCTCCCTATGCCAGAAATTCAGTAGTTTAAGTGAGTTATTTCCTATTACACTAGAGAAACTTGAAATGCCAGTGAATCAAAAATGTTTTAACTTATTACCACAGCTTCAAAGGTTATCAGAGGTAGAAAAAGAAAGAAGAGAGGGAGGGAGGGAAAGAACCTCAGAAATCATTAGTCCCACTCCTTCATTTTACCAGTAAAGAAACGAAAAATTCAGAAAGGTCAAATGATTTGTCCAAGGTTATACAGTGAGTTAGCTGGTAAACTGGGACAGAACTCAAGTTACCTGACTGCAGTCAGGTCCTCTTTCTGTAACACTACACAGCAGTAGAAGGGGAAGCTAGGAGAGAAAGAAGTCTGAAGAAAACAGGTTAGTAAGGTGGGTCCCAGGCACCCCTCCCCTGATTTTTATATTCACATTTGGCCTTTTAGGATTATTTCACATGCTACTTTCTTCTCTTTCCACAGACTTTACCAACCCTTCATCACTCTCTACCAAAAGTTGACATCCTTGCAAAGAAGAAGGGTAAATGACAAAAAGATACTTTTCCTAGCTGCCAACCCACCAACACTGCAGCTACTAAACAATGCTGTGGCAGTATACACCCCAGGTGTTCAGTAAGGGACCACTGTGACTAAATTTCCTACTAAACAATGCTGTGGCAGTATACACCCCAGGTGTTCAGTAAGGGACCACTGTGACTAAATTTCCTACTAATCAATGCTGTGGTAGTTTACACCCTAGGTTTTTAACGAGGGAGAACTGTGTAAACCCACACCCCGCACCTTACTATATTTCCAAGAATTATTCTGCAGAGTGAAATCCCCGATGCCTGATGAGCCCAGAATTACTTTTGAATGTCTTCTCGCACTCATTGCATTCATACTCCCTCCTTCCAGTATGAATTTTCAGGTGTTCTACAAGGATTGAGCTCCGGCTGAAGGTTGCCCCACAGTAGTTACATTCATAGGGTTTCTCTCCAGTGTGAATCCGATGATGTTCGTTGAGAGATGAACTCTGACTAAAGGATTTTCCACAGTCCTTACATTTATAAGGCTTGACACCCGTGTGAATTCTCTGATGACGGCTGAGGAGTGAATGGGTAGGGAAGGCTTTCTCACACTGGGTACACTTGTAGGGTTTTTCTCCTGAATGAAGTCTCTGATGATAAATTACAGATGTAAAATGGCTAAAAGTCATCCCACAATCATTACACAAATATGGTTTTTCTCCAGTGTGAATCCTCTGATGTCGGGTAAGGCAAGAATTCTGTCTGAAGGCTTTTCCACACTCACCACATTTATAGGGTTTCTCTCCGGTATGAATTCTCTGATGTTTGGAAAGGGATGAGCTGTGACTGAAGGATTTTCCACAGTTGTTACATGTGTAGGGTTTTTCTCCAGTGTGAATTCGCTGATGCTGAATAAGAGATGAACTGTCACTGAAGGGCCTCCCACAGTCTTTACATTTATAGGGTTTCTCACCAGTGTGAACTCTCTGATGTTTAATGAGGTGGGCGCTTAGGGTGAAAGATTTCCCACAGTCATCACACTTGAAGGGCTTCTCTCCACTGTGAGTTCGGTGGTGTGGTGTGAGAGATGAGCTGTCACTGAAGGCTTTTCCACACTCATTGCACATGTAGGGTTTCTCCCCAGTGTGAATTCTCCTATGCTTGGTCAGTGAGGCGCTATAGCCAAAGGCTTTTCCACATTTGCTGCATTTGTGGGTTCCTTCTCCAGTCTCAGCCCCCTCGTCCTTATCTATGGCTGCATCTTGACCTAAACCTTTCCAACATTTTTCACACGTAGAGGAGTTTTTCTTACTGAGGGATGAGCTTTGAGTAAAGGCTACTCCGCACTTACTACACTTCTGAGACTTCTCCCCTACATGGCTTTTCTGATGTTTCTGATGTTCAGTCCGAGAAGAAGAGTGACTTAAGGCTTTCCTGCCTTCGTTACATTTCCTTGGCTTTTCACCACTATGTTCTTTGCGGTTGGGAACAAGGTCTGAATGAAAACTAAAGGGTTTCTTGCCTTCATTGTACCTCCGAGATTTCTTCCTTAAGTAGACTCTCAGATGTTTAATTAGATCCGAGGGTGGTTTGAAGCTACTTCCAAAGGGACTCCTTTCTGGATCAAATTCCTCACCCTTACTGCCTCTCCCATGAGCTTTCTTCTGTGTGGTTTGTCCTTGTGAATGTTCCCTGTTGCTACAACCATCCTCGAATCTGCCATAACGTTTCCAGGATTCTCCCATTGAGTCACAATCGCCACTCATTAGATACCTTTCTATTATTTTATCTAAAGTCGATTCTTCCATAAGAACATCTTGACTTCTGCCAGATTCCTTCAATCCACCACCAAGTTCACTCTCTAGAAGAAATAACAAACAGAGTACTTCCTGTTTGCAATAAAGAAAGCTGCTGCATTTGGGACTAGGAACAGAGACAATAGAAACTGTAAGAAACAGGGCCTGGAAAATTTTCAGAGTCTCATAAAGCAGGGAAGGGAAAAGTGACATGGGGAAACTGGGGGAACTGAGAGTTTAGGAAAAATATTGAGGAATATGATAGGTTTGTGCTTTATAGTTAGAGATGCAAGCTCTCACTCCTGTTTCAAATTTCTGTAATAGGTTCAAACTTACTCTCCTTACATCAATTTATTCTCTTTCCAAATAATAATATGACAGTGAAAGTGTTTACTGAATAATTACCAAATGCCAGGTCCCATACCAAGCAATTTACTTGAATTTCAATTAATTTTCACAATAACCCTATGAAGTAGGACCTATCATTATCCCTGGTTTATAGATATGACAACTAATCACACAGAGTGAATGTAATTAGCTTACCCAAGGTCATATGTAAGTGCTAGAGCCACCCAGTCTGACACCAAAGCTCACTCTTTTGATTCCTATACCACACTGCCTCTCCTCAAAGCAGCCTAATGCCACTAAGTTTACAGACAATGTTAATCACATCACAGACATGCAACACCACCTATGTTAGACTTTCACAGGTTAACACCCGTCTGGCCCTACCAACCTTTTTGTTTAGTTGCTAAGTTGTGTCTAACTCTTTTGTGACCCCATGGACTGTGCTCCTCTGTCCATGGGATTTTCCAGGCAAGAATAATGAAGTGGGTTTCCATTTCCTTCTCCAGGGGATCTTCTCAATCCAGGAACCAAACCTGCGTCTCCTGAACTGGCAGGCAGATTCTTTACCACTGAGCCACCAGCCCCCTACTAACCTTGCGGATACACTAACCAGGCATCTATTTACTGTCCGTGACAGGACTGCATTTTCAGTCCTGTTTTTTCAGTCTTCGTGCTTCAGACTGCCTAGAATTCAACGCCGGAGCACCTTCACTATCACAAATATAAAAGTCTGGTAAGGCCTAGGGTTCAAGTCCCAGAGTCTCTAACACCACACTCTCCAGGTGTGTGCTCCTCTCTGAACCTTCAGTTCAGTTCAGTCGCTCAGTTGTGTCCAACTCTTTGCGACCCCTGGAATGCAGCCCAGAAGACTTCCCTGTCCATCACCAATTCCCAAAGCTTGCTCAAACTCATGTCCACAGAGTTGGTGATGCTGTCTAACCACCTCATCCTCTGTCGTCCCCTTCTCCTCCTGCCTTCAATCTTTTCCAGCATCAGGGTCTTTCCAATGAGTCAGCTCTTCACATCAGGTGGCCAAAGTATTGGAGTTTCAGCTTCAGCATCAGCCCTTCCAATGAGAATTCAGGACTGATTTCCTTCAGAACGAACTGGATGGATCTCCTTGCTGTCCAACTGACTCTCAAGAGTCTCTTCCAACACCACAGTTCAAAAGTATCAATTCTTCAGTGCTCAGCTTTATGGCCCTACTCTCACATCTATACATGACTACTGGACAAACCAAAGTTTTGACTATACAGACCTTTGTCAGTAATGTCTCTGCGTTTTAATATGCTGTCTAGGTTGGTCATAGTTTTTCTTTCAAGGAGCAAGAATCTTTTAATTTCATGGCTGCAGTCACCATCTGCAGTGATTTTGGAGCCCAAGAAAATAAGGTCTGAACCTTGAATTCCTTTATTAATTCCTTTATTTATCATTCATCTTGGCTCTTTTTTATTTTTTCTTTCATTTTGGCTCTTAATCATGAGCTTACAGTATCACTTTTGTAAGACTGATTTTTAACCAGAGAACTATAAAATACAAAATGCTGGATAGCTCTAAAGACTTCAGGGGGGCTTCCCTCTATGGTCTCAGTTGCCAACATGCCATCCAGACTAAGGAAGATCTGGCAACTTAAGGGCCACATGAGCCACAGGCACAGCAAACACTGCAAACGTCCTGGAGGCCAGGGTAACACTGGTGGGTATGTCACCACAGGATCAACTTTCACAAATATCACCCAGGTAACTTTGGCCTTCCTTGGTGGCTCAGACAGTCAAGAATCTGCCTGCAATGTGGGAGACCTGGGTGTGATCCCTGGGTCGGGAAGACATCCTGGAGAAGGAGATGGCTACCCACTTCAGTATTCTTGCCTGGAGAATTCCATGGACAGAGGAGCCTGGTGGGCTAGAGTCCACAGGGTAGCAAAGAGTCAGACACAACTAAAGGACAAATGTTACACTACACTAATTTTGGGAAAGTTCGTATGAGGCATTACCACTTAGCAAGGAACCAGAGCTTTTGCCCAAATGTCAACCTGGATAAACTATGGACCTCCGTGAGTGAGCTGATATGGTAAATGCTGCCAAAAACAAAATTGGAGTTGCTCCTATCATGATGTGGTACAGTGGGGCTACTCTATAGAAAAGCTCCCAAAGCAGCCTATCACACTGGAGGCCAAATTCTTTAGCAGAAGAACTGAGGAGAAGATTAAGAGGGGTGGGGGCTGTCCTTGTAGCTTGACGCTACATAGATGGAGGTTCCTTAAGTGCTAATGAGTGCTTTCCAAAAAAAATAAAGAAAATAAAATACAAAATCCTATTACTTGGAAGTTAGTCATTACTAAAAATTATGGTTTTTTTCTAGAAATTTTCTACATATTTTAGAATGGAAAATCTATGTATATAATATGTAGTTACTTTTTTCATAATTCTTTCCCATCTCATTGGTTAATTCTTCATAAAGATAGTTTTTATGAGTTATATAATAATCCATCATTTCAATGTTACTAATTATTTCTGTATGGAATGTTTATCAAATGATTAATATTTCCTCAGAAGTAAGTCATAAAAGTGACTGAACCAAAGGGTAGAAAAGTTCTATCACCACACAATACATGATCAAAAGTACTTGATTACTCATTTCTGGTCAAATGCTTTTTCTCTAAACCTCTGCAAATTTGATTCATAATAAATAGTGTTATTCTTTAAATGTAACTTACATTGCTGACCAGTGACTTGGAACATTTTTGTCATGTTCAGAGCTATTTAAAGTTTCTTTCTGTCAGTTATTTTGGTCAGCTATCTGTTGAAGTTCTTTGCTCATTTTTCTAACAGAATCAGGGTTCCTTACTGATCTGCATGAGCTTTTCATAAATCATGGCTATTGATTACAGCTTTGTCTGTCAAAAACTTTTTCTCTAGTATGTTATAAATGACTTTTCATCCAGTCCCATCACTTCATGGCAAATAGATAGAGAAACAGTGGAAACAGTGTCAGACTTTATTTTTGGGGGCTCCAAAATCACTGCAGATGGTGACTGCAGCCATGAAATTAAAAGACGCTTACTCCTTGGAAGGAAAGTTATGACCAACCTAGATAGCATATTAAAAAGCAGAGACATTACTTTGCCAACAAAGGGCCGTCTAGTCGAAGCTGTAGCTTTGCAAGTAGTCATCCAATCAATCCATCCTAAAGGAGATCAGTCCTGGGTGTTCATTGGAAGGACTGATGCTGAAGCTGAAACTCCAATACTTTGGCCACCTCATACAAAGAGTCGACTCATTGGAAAAGACCCTAATGCTGGGAAGGATTGGGGGCGGGAGGAGAAGGGGACGACAGAGGATGAGATGGTTGGATGGCATCACCGACTCGATGGACATGGGTTTGGGTAGACTCCGGGAGTTGGTGATGGACAGGGAGGCCTGGCGTGCTGCAGTTCATGGGATTGCAAAGAGTCTGACACGAATGAGCGACTGAACTGAACTGAATTGAGCTGTGAACAGCCATGAGGTTGACTTAAATGAAGGGCTAATAAGATGAACTAATTGTGGAGAGGGTACTGTCAGTATATGAGCCAAATGACCCCAGCAGGTACACGGCTCTGGCCCAAGGTCTGGTTCTGGAGGCCCAGGGCACCCTGTTCACCCGGGACTGTGGTTGGCATCTCCTCCCCAACAACAAGATGGTTTCTAGGGATAACATCTAAGTCTTCATCATCCTCCTGTGAGGGCCAGGCAGTTAGTCCTGAGGGGTTCAGCCCTGAACCTCCCTCCACTATCCCAGTTTCTCCACGCATATATCTCTCCCAACCCAAATTCTAAAGCTGTTTTCCTGACCTTCTTTACTGGCAATTTAACTGAAAAAGGGGGGCTTCTCTGATAGCTCAGTTGGTAAAGAATCTTCCTGCAATGCAGGAGATCCCAGTTCTATTCCTGGGTCAGGAAGGATAGGCTACCCACTCCAGTATTCTTGGGCCTCCCTTGTGGCTCAGCTGGTAAAAGAACCCACCTGCAATGTGGGAGACTTGGGTTCGATCCCTGGGTTGGAAAGATCCCCTGGAGAAGAGAAAGGCTACCCATTCCAGTATTCTTGCCTGGAGAATTCCATGGATATACAGTTGATGGGCTCGCAGAGAGTTGGACACGACTGAGAAAGTTTCACTTTCATTGTAACTGAAGAAGGGGTGCCAGTTAGATCCAAAATAACAGCTCATGGCAAATAAAAAAAAAGGAAGATGGACTAGAGAAAAGTGTTGAAGAAAACTCTTCAGAGCCCCTTGGACTGCAAGGAGATAAAACCAATCAATCCTAAAGGAAATAAACCCTAAATACTCATTGGAAGGACTAATGCTGAAGCTCCAATATACTTTGGCCACCAGATGCAAAGAGCCAACTCATTGGAAAAGACCCTGATGCTGGGGAAGATTAAAGGCAGGAGGAAAAGGGGAAGACAGAGGATGAGATGGTTGGATGGCATCACTGACACAAAAGATATGAGTCTGAGCAAGCTCCAGGAGATGGTGAAGGACAAGGAAGTTTGGCATGCTGCAGTCCATGGGGTAGCAGAGTTGGACATGAATAAGCAACTGAACAACAACAAAGAGAAAAAGTAAATTATTGTTTTTTCTTAAAATAAACCAAAGTATTGATATATAGTGAAAGTGTAAGCGTTAGTCACTCAGTTGTGTCCCACTCTTTGCGACCCCATGGACTGTAGCCAACCAAGCTTCTTTGTCCATGGACTTCTCCAGGGAAAAATACTGGAACGGGTAGATTCCCTCCTCGAGGGGATCTTCCTGACGCTGGGATCAAACCTGGGTCCCCTGCATTGTAGGTAGATTCTTTACTGTCTGAGCCACTGGGGAAGCCCAACTGATGTATAAATAATCATTATATTATAATTTTTAAAAATTTAGTAAGATTTATTATTAAAGTTTAAGAAAGAGAAGAATAAAGAAAAAATGTGATTCCTCAAAGATAACCAGTATTAACATGAATACTCTCCAAATATTAATAGTAAAAACCTGTATCTATACATTTAGACATACATATATATGTAAGTTTTTTTTCTTCTAACAAAACTGGATTATACTAAACATGCTGTCCACTGGATGAATTCCTACTTATTCTTCAAGATTCAATTGTTAATTATGTCCTTGCTCCTATCTTTTCCCATTGCTCCTTATACATGCCATCATTATAGTGTACATCCCATTATCGACACATTTTGCCCTGATATCTGTATCTATGGCATCCATGGAAATCTGCCCTTCAAATTTCCTCTGGGGCACTTACTTGATAGCCCCTGTTGATGCTCATTGCCTCTACTAGAGCATCACACCAAGGCCACTTCACCAGGGGTGCTCTCAGTCAATGACAAGAATGGCAATTACACTTGGGCCCATTTCAGCGAGGCATATGACTCTGCTAGATGACTTTGGCAGGGAGGTTCATTTTTGGCTTTGCTAAAATCTTCTCAACCTGCACTTCAATCTTAGACTCTTCCTACTCAGCCTTCCTTCCTTCCCTCTCCCGTCACAGGTATCAGACCTGCATCACATTCATAGCAATCCCAGCCTCTTCCAGTCCCTGGAATTATTCCCCCCAGTAAGTCTCTGATGTGGCCAATCTTGGCATCCTTCTCAGAAGACCCAAACTGAGTTTCTCTCCTATTAAAATGAACATTCCAGGAAGGCAAGGTGGAAATTTTCATCATCTATGTTAGCACCTAGCCCATCCAACATTTCACAACGTCTTTCAAATGACTTGGTAGGCAGCTGTTTCAATGTCCTTCTCTACTTTTCACCAACTCACCTGGTCTACAGCCTTTGGAGACTTCTTTTTGCAGCAGCTGTGGTAGGCCAGCCCACTTCAGCTGGGAAACCAAATCTAACTTGGAAACTGGAAAGCCTGTTCAGAGAAAATAGAAAACGTCTTTTTTTGTCTAGAACAAAGACATTCTAACATTCATAGCCTTTAGTTCTTCAGGGAAGAGAAGTTGTTGTCAAAAACAGACTTCAGTACTGGAATTTGAGGAGAAAATTGGGGAAGGTATGGCCTTGATGACAGCAAAATGATGCTCAACATTTTCAGTTCAATGGAGCAGAGACACTTTTTTTTTGAGAAAACACTATACAAAAGCACATTTTTAGGACCCATTTTAAGGTTTAGGCATATGACTCCTGTAAACTCAGCCAAAACTTTTAATAGCACTTATCTTCCAATGTTAGTGGACAAAAAGATACTCAGTTTAGACACTAAATCATGAAGAGAATATGTCTTTACCCAGAAACTCTAGGTTCCTATAGTTCTCCAGCAGCACTTCCTTATATATCTCCTTTTGAGAAGGCTCCAGTTTCCTCCACTCTCCTCTGGAAAAGGTGACAGCCACATCTTTGAGTGTCATGGATTCCTAGAACACCAAAGACAGCCTGTGTGCATTGTGTTACTCCCAAACAGATCCTAAGAATTCAGAGAAGTAATAGATGTGATGGTTTTCAAGTCTTTAATAATTAGCAAGCAAACTGCAAGGTAGCTATTATACGACCATATCAAGTGATATAAAACAAGATTATGACACAAACCCCTCCTTTTCCATTCAGTCCTTGGTGTGAAATGCTATACAAGGATTCTCTGGAATGACTAACTGATCAAATTCGCCCTAACATACTGATTTCTAGGATTAAGAGAAAATATTAAGTGAAGAACACAAATTACACTTTCCAATCCCCAAATCTGCAGAATCAATGTAAGTTCTATAGGCTTTAAATTAAACATGGAAGAGTAACATCACTGACTACATTCCAAATTATAATTTCCAGTTGGTTCTAAGTAGCAATTATTTTCTATCACAATCAAACAAGGATCTGTGTTCAATAACATACACTTACAATTGCTCTAAATTATAAACAAGCACAATTAATCATTAAAATACACTTTTTGTAGCATCCTCTATAGCAAGACATTTTGACAGGCAGTACAGCAGAGTCGTTATTAGCACCTGTAGTAGCTTTCCTGTGGCTGCTGTAACAAATTACCATAACTCTGGTGGCTTAAGAAAACAGAAAGTTATTCTCCCAAATTCTGGAGACCAGAAGTCTGAAATCCAGATGTTGGTGGAACTGGGCCCTCTGAGGGACAATCTATTCCCTGCCTCTTCCAGATTCCTCAGTTGCCAGTATTGCATGGTGTTCCTTGGTTTGCAGCCTTATCACTCCAAGCTTCACATCGCTTTCTCCTGTTCCTGTGTTCAAACTCTAAGTACACTTTAATGTCACTGAGGGCCCACGCATACAATCCAGAATAATTTCCTCATTTCAAATCCTTATTTTATCACATCTGCAAAGACCTTTCCTCCAGGTAAAGTAACATTCTCAGGTTCCAGAGACAAGGAAGTGGATATACATCAGGGAGATATGTCCCTGATACATGTCCTCTCAGAGCCATTACCTAGTAATCAGAGCCATCACTAGGCTACTAGAGAACTATTATCTACCTCTGAGAATAAGAATTTTTTTCCTGAAAATTATTGGTATATAGAAACCACTGATTTGTAATCAGCTACTTTTCTCAGCCACTAAATGAATTTCAGTACATGTTCAGTTGATTCTCTGAGGTTTTCCAAAAAGACTACACTATCTGTAAATAATATACATCTTCTTTTATATCCATACTTACCTCATTTGTTTCTTATCACACTGGATTGACTAAAATATTCAGAAAATACTCATTAATACAGTAAGGTGAGACATCCTTCTCTTTTTAATGGTATTGTGAGGACTGCTTTTTATTTTGCAACACTATCCAGATGCTTTTTTTTATCATGTTCAAGAAATATAATTCTATTTCCACCTGACCAGTCTTACGAAGAATAATTGCTGGATTATAGTAAATAATTTTGAGCTTATTAAAGAGTCAGACTTATGACCAATTCTGATAACTGAAGTAAAATAGCATTTGAAGAATGAGCCCTAAGAATGGGAAGACTGAGACGAAAAGGAGATGGTCTTAATTAGTCTAGTGTCTTTTTACCACTCATGAGGAGCTCACGGAGTATTTACTTAAAAATGAAAGGTCTGTTACCACATACGGTGAATATGTTAACTAGACTTACTGTGGTAGTCATTTCACAATATACACAAATATTGAACCATTACATTATATACCCAAAACTAACACAACGCTGGGTGTCACCTAGACTTCAATTTAAAAATTAACTTCAGAATGAAAATTTATGGTTAAAAAAAAAAAGAATGAAAACCAGGGAAAGGAAACTTACCTGGGACTCAGTATTTGGAAGAACAGAAACTCTTTTATCTTCTTCAGGGTTCTCCTCTTGGGAAATAACAGAATCTTGAGCGATTGGTTCTAGGAAGGGGAAAAAAATAATTCAGCCTCTCAAATGGGCTCCTCAGACTAAAAATTATTATATATGTCACTCTGGAGAAAAAGATCAGATTAAACAAAGAAAAAGTTTTTCCTACACTCTTAAAACACAGAGGACAGCCACACATACAGTTTCCTACTGAAACCCAAGCTTTCCCCCACTACCCTGTAAAATATTCTTTCAATTCCTAGGCTCACAAAATCTGATTTCCTTCATTTCATATATACCTAATTTAATATATTTACTTTTCATAATAATCTTTAAAATATTTATGAGATGTATTAAGGTGGAACAGCATATGTGTAATATCATGTAGTAATATGCTTCTTTCATTTTGCACAAAAGTCACTTACTGAACGAAAACACTCTTTTGGGGAATTTACTGTTATATCTTGAGACGATCTCTCCCACTTCCCCCATTCACCTATTAATCTCACCTTCCTTTTCTTCAAGTACTTGGGTCAAATCCTCTACTAGGGTCACCACTTCCTCACTACTCTCAGGATGTTGGGATTTGACCCAAATCCTGATCTCCCCAGGCAAGATGGTCAGGAACTGCTCAAACACCAAAAGCTCTAGAATCTGTTCTTTCGTGTGGATGTCTGGTCTCAGCCACTGAACGCAGAGCTCCCATAGCTGATTCAGGGTTTTTCTGGGTCCAGCCTCTTCAGAGTAACAAAACCACCTGAACCTCTGTCTGAAAGACTCTGGGTCAGCAGTGTCTCCTTTCATGAGAGCTTCTGGATTCCCGGGAGTCTCCATCCTAAGGACTTTGTTCTGTTCACTTGAGACCAGTGTGTGAGGATCTGGGGAGACAGCTGTCATCTTGCTTAGGCTACTCCTGCTTGCAGTGTGTATCATCGACAGAAATCCAGTCTCCTTTAGACTGAGTGTCAGCACAGTCCACCAACAGGGACTCTCCAGCAAAATACCAAGTGTTCCAGGGATCCACTTTATGGTCCTGCAGAAACCATCAAGAAATATAAGATACAAAATAAGTGAAATAAATTGTGAATCCTAAAAAAACATTGTTTTTGATTTGGTTCTGTTAGAGATACACACACACACACACACACACACACACACACTCTCAGAGGCGTAGAACTGCCCTGCCCAACTACTATATTAAAAGAATGATCTTCTCTGTAGGTGAAAAGCTGAGAAGTAATTTGAGGGTAATTAAAGGTACGTACCCTCCAAGAAAACAGTTTCTTCTGATACTCCTCATCAGCAAAAGGTATCAGAAAAAGCTCACTGCTACAAGAGGCTCCAAACTGACTTCACTCCTGCCATCTCCTGGTGAATGGCCGGCCACACAGTTTCCCACCAGTTGCTCAACTCAGAAACCTGATTTCATATTTGACTCTCAAATTTCTCACACAGTCAATAACCAAGTTCTGGTGGCTGTATTTCCTAAGAACCTCTCTATTCTCTATTACTGAAATTACCTAAGGACAGCCTTATTCAATTTCAGTCTTACACTGAAGCCTAAGGATTTCTTCTAACATCCAAAATATGGTCTTATAACTCCCCAACTGTCTACAGACAAAATTCAAATGCAAAAGTCACGCATGATGATCTTGAAACCCTGTCCCGATGACCTCACCTTCAGCTGCAGCTGCCCCTGATGGACCCTGCAGCCATAAAGAGGTATCTCTCCATTTCCAGCAACTCTTAACCCCTTCCGCCTTCGCACTAGTCATTCATTCCCTCCCCTAGGAATGCTGCCATTTTTTGCTCTATCAAACTTGCTCATTCTTTAAAACCTGACTCCACTGCCACCTCTTGTATGAGGCTTTCTCTGATCCCCAAGTACTCTTCTGCGCAGTAGGCCCTGTGTTGCATGCGTTCTCATTCCATAAATAACTGACCATCTACAACGAACTGGAACCTGGCACTATGGATTCAGACGTGAACGGGTCAGACGGGGCCCCCACCCTCACAAAGCACTCAGGAAATGACAATACAGTCTCAGATGCGCTACACTGCGACAAGTGAGGACACTCTCCTCCAGCTACAACTGCAATTAATTACCCACCTCCGAGGGGCACAGAGCGCCCCACACACTATGCATGACGTCATTTATTCCTCTTCCAAATATTAAGCGCCCACCACGTACCTAGAGCCGCGCTGGACACCTGGGACTCTGCAGTGGCTAAGACACTCGTCCCGATCTCCAGGGAGCTTACAATAAAGGCTCCGTGAAAATGTGACGCAGGCAGAAAGAAGTTCTCAAAAGAGGAGGGGGGATTTGCCCCACGGGGTACGCTCGGCAACGTCTGAAGACATTTTGGTTATCACGACTGGGGAGGAGGGATGCTTCTGGTACCTAATGAGTGGAGCCGGTGATGCTGCTAAACATTCCGCGATGCACGGGACAGCCCCCCTACCCACACGCACACACAATGACTTTTCCCGCCCAAAATACCAAAGTAGCGAAGTTGCAAGACCGTGGGCTCAGGGAAGGGATGGAGGAAAGCTCCATCCAGGAGCGCGCTTATCTCCCGCAGAAGCTGCAACATTGGGAGTGCACAGCCAGATTGCCCTCGGCCCCCACCCCGCCCCAGGTACGCCCTCGGAACTGGCCACCTGGCCTCGGCCCCCAAACTAGGGGCCAGGGGCAACCGCTACCTGCGTCAAGACCCGCAGCCAGGACCAACGCCACCGCAATGAGCTTCTAGAAACTGGTCCTGCGGGAGCTGCGCGCGCAAGGCAGCGCGGGGCTGAATGCGCCTGCGCAGGGGCGCTGAACTACGATTCCCGGGATGCGCTTGTCCCGCTTTGAGAAAGGTCTGTGGTTTCCATAGGCTCCCAGGCCGGCCTGTTGCGCATGGTCTTTGGGAAGTGCTGGTGGTCTCAGCCACGGAATTATTGCTGCGCCAGAGGCCTAAAGGCCTAGAGTCATCTCAGGTTTTCAGATCTATGATGTTCTGTTTCCTTGGTAACCTCAAAGCATCCTTCCCCTCTTCTTCCTTACCCTTCCCTGAAATCCAGGCTGCAAACCCCCCACCGCAGAAGCAAATTAGCAATGCATTCAATACAAGTCATAATGCCACAACTTGAATTAAACAAATATCAAATGTATTACTTTTACACCTGCCACCATGATTGTCCAAACCGCCGTCATGCCTCGCCTGGATTAATGCAATGGCGTCTTGACTTCACGTTTCTTCTTTTGTCTCTTCACATTGCAGCCAGAGAGATGCTTAAAAACCGAAAAACAGCTTATGAACTTCCTCTGCTGAAAACCCTGAAAAGGTTTCCCATTTCACCCAGGGTAGAAATTCTAAATTTTACAGGGCTGATGGAATCTGGCCACTCATAAACTCTCTGACCTCTTCCTCTACTTGAGTGTTGTCACGGTGACCTCCTCGCTATCCCTCTCCCTGCAACCTGCCTGGCACTTACGGCTGGCTTGCCACCTGCCTAGGTATCTTGTATGGCTCACGTTCCCACCCTTTCATATGTTCTCAATGAAGTCTTGGGTCGGGAAGATCCCCTGGAGGAGGAAATGGCGACCCACTCCAGTAACCTTGTGGGGAGAATTCTATGAACAGGGAAGCCTGGCATGTTGTGGTCCATGGGGTAGCAAAGAGCAGGACACGACTGAACGACTGAACAACAAGAACCACAGAGTCGAGCAATTTTATGTGTTTCCACACCTGGAACCTAGAGCCTAGATAACAAGAATCATATCCCACGTCCTCTGTATATAGCTCCTTTCATCTGCATTATGTCTCTGAGATTTATCACTATTGTTGCCTGTGGTTACAAATCAATGAAAATCATTTATTTTCATTGCTGCCTAGTATTCCCCTATGACCTTTTATGTACACTACAGTTTCCTGTTTTCACAGTCCCTTGCCCAGCTTCCAGGCCGTATCTTACATGGAAGTGAGGAGGAAGTTTATGTGTGTGAAGGGGTGAGTCTGTCTGATTTTTCTGCGTCCTCTAAAATCACCCCACATTAAAGAAACTGAAAACCCGTGGTCCTGCCTGCTCGTCTCCACCCTTAGTTTTACAGAAAATGATGCCCAGTGCAGGGAAGGGGCTTGCCCAAGGTCCCTCAGCTGGTAAATGGCAGAAGCCTTGGCTCTAACCAGAAGCCTCTCAGGAGGAGGAAGCACATTTTCCTCTATAGCTAGATGGAGGAGGGCAGCTGAGGACTCTGATCAGGAGTCCAGGACAAGAGTTTTGAAAGTTATTTAAGTGCCAAACTGTATCCAGAAGGAATTAAAAGTGAAAGAGGAACACTCTTGGTTGAAACCCTGGGTTCCCTACCTCAGGCAGCCTTTGAGGTGTCTCCTTAGGATTCTGGAGCTCCTGCAGCTCTGAACTGCCTCAAGGATATCAAGACCTTGTTTCCAGGTGCCTATGGCTCTGGCTCAGCTGGGACTCCAAGGATTCAAGAGCCAAGAGTCCATGATTTCCTGTCTGGGAGTGCTGACTATTGCCTGAGAAGAAAAAAAAATAAAGCTCTCCTGCTTAACCACATGTACTTAAAAAATTAAATATAGACTTACTATCAGTTCATTCAGTTCAGTTGCTCAGTCGTGTCCGACTCTTTTGACCCAGCATATCCCACTCCTAGGTATTTACTCACCAGAAATGAAAACATATGCCCCAAAAAAGAGCTGTGTGGGAATGCTTATGGCCGCTTTATTAATGCATATGCCCCAAACTGGAAACTATTCAAATGTGTGGCAACTAGTGAACAAATTGTCTTACATTCACATAATGAAATATTACTCAGTAACAAAAAGGAGTGAATTGCTGAAATATGCAGCAATATAGCAGAATCTCAAAAGCTATAAGTGAGAGATGCCAGACAAAAAACAGTATATACACTGCATGAGTCCATTTACGTGCCATTCTTGAGAGACAGAGCTACAGGGACAGAAATGAAATCAGTGGTTGCCAGTTACCAGGAGTGGAAGGAAAGGACTCAGGGAACTTGTTGGAGTGATAGAAATACTCTATAACTTGATTATGGTGGTCATTACATAATTGTGTATGCATGTCAAATTATATGGGCTTCCCTGGTGGCTCAGATGGCAAAGAATTTGCCTACAATGCAGGGGACCTGGGTTCAATCCCTAGATGGGGAAGATCTCCTGGAGAAGCGAATGACGACCCACTCCAGTATTCTTGCCTGGGAAATCCCATGGACAGAGGAGCCTGGCCATTATATAAATAGACTTGTACCCCTTAAATATGTAAATTTTATTGTGAGTGAATTATACCTCAATATAAATGAAAGCATAATTTTATGTAACTCTTCACAGCAGCCTTTTTTGCTAATTTAAAAACTGGAAACATCTTAATGATCAGCAAGTGATGAGGGGCTACAAAATAAACAATACTGGGACAGCCATACAATGGAACACTTTAGAACAATGAAGAGGAGGGTTTATTGATACATGCTACATCCAGGTAAATTTGCTGGCATATTGGGTGCAGCACTTTCACAGCATCATCTTTTAGGATCTGAAATAGCTCAACTGGAGTTCCATAACCTCCACTAGCTTTGTTCATAGTGATGCCTCCTAAGGCCCACTTGACTTCACATTCCAGAATGTCTGGCTCTAGGTTGGTGATCACACCATTGTGATTATCTGGGTCGTGAAGATCTTTTTTGTACAGTTCTTCTGTGTATTCTTGCCACCTCTTCTGTGTATTCTTGCCACCTCTTCTTAATATCTTCTGCTTCTGTTAGTCCATACCATTTCTGTCCTTTATTGAGCCTATCTTTGCATGAAATGTTCCCCTGGTATCTCTAATTTTCTTGAAGAGATCTCTAGACTTTCCCATTCTCTTATTTTCCTCTATTCCTTTGCACTGATCACTGAGATAGGCTTTCTTATCTCTCCTTGCTATTCTTTGGAACTCTGCATTCAAATGGGTATATCTTTCCTTTTCTCCTTTACCTTTTGCTTCTCTTCTGTTCACAGCTATTTGTAACGCCTCCTCAGACAACCATTTTGCCTTTTTGCATTTCTTTTTCCTGGGGATGGTCTGATCCCTGACTCCTGTACAATGTCATAGACCTCAGTCCATAGTTCTTTAGGCACTCTATCAGATCTAATCCCTCGAATCTATTTGTCACCTCCACAGTATAATCATAAGGGGTTTGATTTAGGTCATACCTGAATGGTTTAGTGGTCAGTTTTCATTCCAATCCCAAAGAAAGGCAATGCCAAAGAATACTCAAACTACTGCACAATTGCACTCATCTCACACGCTGGTAAAGTAATGCTCAAAACTCTCCAAGCGAGGCTTCAACATTATGTGAACCATGAACTTCCAGATGTTCAAGCTGGATTTAGAAAAAGCAGAGGAACCAGAGATCAAATTGCCAACATCTGTTGGATAATTGAAAAAGCAAGAGAGTTCCAGAAAAATATCTCAGTTCAGTTCAGTCGCTCAGTCATGTCCGACTCTTTGCGACCCCATGAATCGCAGCACGCCAGGCCTCCCTGTCCATCACCAACTTCTGGAGTCTACCCAAACCCATGTCCATAGAGTCAGTGATGCCATCCAACCATCTTACCCTCTGTCGTCCCCTTCTCCTTCTGCCTCCAACCCTTCCCAGCATTAGGGTCTTTTCCAATGAGTCAACTCTTAGCATGAGGTGGCCAAAATACTGGAGTTTCAGCTTCAGCATCAGTCCTTCCAATGAACACCCAGGATTGATCTCCTTTAGGATGGACTGGTTGGATCTCCTTGCAGTCCAAGGGACTCTCAAGGGTCTTCTCCAACACCACAGTTCAAAAGCATCAATTCTTCAGCGCTCAGCTTTCTTCACCATCCAACTCTCACATCCATACATGACCACTGGAAAAACCATAGCCTTGACTAGACGGACCTTTTTCTGCTTTATTGACTATGCCAAAGCCTTTGATTGTGTGGATCGCAACAAACTGGAAAATTCTTCAAGAGCTGGGAATACCAGACCACCTGACCTGCCTCTTGAGAAATCTGTATGCATGTCAGGAAGCAACAGTTAGAACTGGACATTGAACAACAGTCTGGTTCCAAATAGGGAAAGGAGTATGTCAAGGCTGTATATTGTCACCCTGCTTATTTAACTTATACACAGAGTATATCATGAGAAACGCTGGGCTGGAGGAAGCACAAGCTGAAATCAAGATTGCTGGGAGAAATATTAATAATCTCAGATATGCAGATGACACCACCCTTATGGCAGAAAGTGAAGAAGAATTAAAGAGCCTCTTGATGAAAGTGAGAGAGGAGAGTGAAAAAGTTGGCTTAAAATTCAACATTCAGAAAACTAAGATCATGGCATCCGGTCCCATCACTTCATGGCAAATAGATGGAAAAACAGTGGAAACAGTGGCAGACTTTTATTTTCTTGGGCTCCAAAATCACTGCAGATGGTGACTGCAGTCATGAAATTGAAAGACGCTTGCTCCTTGGAAGAAAAGCTATGACCAACCTAGATAGCATATTAAAAAGCAGAGACATTACTTTGCCAACAAAGGTCCGTCTTGTCGAAGCTGTGGTTTTACAAGTAGTCATGTATGGATGGGAGAGTTGTACTATAAAGAAAGCTGAGTGCCAAAGAATTGATGCTTTTGAGCTGTAGTGTTGGAGAAGACTCTTGAGAGTCCCTTGGATGGCAAGGGGATCCCACCAGTCCATCCTAAAGGAAATCAGTGCTGAATACTCATTGGAAGGACTGATGCTGAAGCTGAAACTCCAGTACTTTGGCCACCTGATGTGAGAGCTGACTCATCTGAAAAGACCCTGATGCTGGGAAAGATTGAAGGTGGGAGGAAAAGGGGATGACAGAGGATGAGATGGTTGGATGGCATCACCGACTCAATGAGTAAACTCTGGGAGTTGGCGATGGACAAGGAGGCCTGGTGTGCTGCAATCCATGGGGTTGCAAAGAGTCAGACACAACTGAGTGACTGAACTGAACTGAACATCTAGATAAAATCTCAAAGTGAAAGAAGTCAAACAAAAAGAAAATACATAGTATATTATTCCATTTATACAAAATTATAGAAAATACAAATTTACCTATAGAGCACGCATGCTAAGTCACTCAGTCATGTCCAACTCTTTGTGATCCTCTGTCCATGGGATTATCCAGTCAAGAATATCAGAGTGGGTTGTCATTTCCCCCTCCAGCAGTTATCTATAGTGACCAAAGCAAGTCAGTGCTTGCCTGGAAAGAGAGAGGGCCTAGAGGGAGAGAGGTAGAAATTACCATGAAGGATCTTTTGGAGGTGACAGACATATTCATTATATTGACTGTGGTGATATTTTCATTGTGTACACATATGTCAAAGCTCATCAAATGGTACTCTTTAAATATGTATAGTTTAGGGACTTCCCTGACGGTCCGTGCTTCCAATGTAGGGTGCCTGGGTCAGCGAACTAGATTCCACATGCTGCAACTAAAACCTGATGCTGCCAAAATACATAAATAAATATTTAAAAAATTTTAGTGTATAGTTTATTCTTTATCACTTAAACCTGGATAAAGCTTAAAATTTTGTAACTCAATAAACTTTCAGAAAAGAATGAATATTGGAATAACTGAGTGAAAGGCAGAAAGACAGGCTAATGGGTGGGCTAAAAGATGGGAAGGCTTAAGCAGTAGAAGAGTTGTAAGTGGTGACCAGGTCTACAGTGTGTCCCTGGGGGTGGGTCACTGCAATGGAACGAAGGGGAAGGTGAACAAGAAGACACATTCAAGGAAAGCAAAGGCCAAGTATGGACGGCTCCATCAATGGGTATTGACATTCAAGATGCTCCAGGACTTAGAATGGAGAGGAACACCTCACCCCTAGGTAGAACAATGGTCCACAGGCAGCAGTGAGGAACCAGGAGGATGCTGATTGTACCACCTGACCAGTGGAATGTGAGATGTAAGAAATTTAGCACTTTATAAGGAAGAGGCTTGCATGAAGAAAGCCATTATCAGACAAGGTAGGAAGTAGAAATGGGTTCTGTGACACTGAAGTTGGAGGGGGGTTCATAGCTACTAAACTGGTTCCAGAGGGCTCAGTGGAGAGTTTGGAGGTAAGAGGTTGGGTCAGCCTGAGAGAATGCACAGAGGTATGGGGTTTGTAGTACAAGAACAGAAACATTCTCTGCATTTCCTAGCCTGGGGTAAGTTCAAGGGTGTCAATAGCTGTTCTTCTTCTGTCTGATAGTGTGGATAGCATTGTTTGCCTATGAATCTTCCTTGCCTCATAGATCCAGTTCCAAAGGTGATCTGGGCAGAGTAACAGTATATTTCTCCGGGTGGGGCTTAGAATTAAATGATCTTTGAGCCCCTGAATACAAAACTGGACTCCCATGAAACATGCTAGGCACTCATGACCCAGGAGTCAGTTCTCATCCTTGGAGCTGGCTGCTTGCTAGACTGGATGCCAGTTTTCCTCCAAAGTCCCCACTGGCTGGCCTCTGATGCTCTTGGGGACAAAAAACAAGGACAGGCTGCAATGTAGCCAGATGATTTTCTGAATGTGTTGACCTTACCTAGTTACAGTGGATGTCCTTACTGGTTTAGGAATGTTCACCTTTGCATTGACCTCAGCTGGCTGTGTTCCTGTTTGCTTTACAACTTGGATTTCTTGTTAATGACAGTCTTTGTTCTTCCATATAACCTGTCCTATGTTTAAGGCACCTATGGTACTTTTTGAAAGTAAGTAGATAGGAAGGGAGAGATAATCAATAATGTTTACTTAAGACAGCACACACATTCAAAATCTAGCTTCTTAGCTTTTTTCCCATCTCTATACCAATTCCTCTACCTTGATTTGTTGTTGTTCAGTTGCTCAGTTGTGTTCAACTCTTTGTGATCCCGTGGACTGCAGCATACTAGAATTCCCTGTCCTTCACCATCTCCGGGAGCTTGCTCAAACTCATGTCCATTGAGCTGGTGTCCAACCATCTCATCCTCTGTTGTCCCTCTCTCTCCTGCCTTCTGTCTTTCCCAGCATCAGGATCTTTTCCAACGAGTAAGCTCTTCACATCAGGTGGCCAAAGTATTAGCCAAGAATACTGGAGTGGGTAGTCATTCCCTTCTCCAGGGGATCTTCCCAACCTAGGGATCAAACCCAGGTCTCCCGCATTGCAGGCAGATTCTTTACCATCTGAGCCACCAGGAAAGCCCATACCTTGGTTAGTGATATTAGCTACTCTGTCGCTTCTCTAAACTGGAAAATTCAGGATTAGTCTTCCTGTTCTTGAATCTATCTTGAATTGTCTCTTGAATCTGAAGCTCAACTTTCCATCTCTACTGCTTTTCATCTGGAATACTGTAATAGCTGCCAAATTTTTGCCTCCCTTTCTCCTTTCCTTCAATTTATTTCCATTTATTAAACATCTGAGTATACAAATGAACTGATATGTTATGAGTTTAATGCAACAGGACATTAACAATCAAGTAAATCACAATGGGTTATTTAATTCTGATTGTCTCATAAAGACAGAATAGAAGTTTCTCTGAGATTCAAACTTTTTCTTGGTACCAAATTATAGGAAAAGCTATTATTGGGTGAAGGACACTGGAAAATGTAACAGTCAGTTTCTTCAAACGGATTTTCTTTTTAGAATGAAAAAAAAAAAGTTAATAATGAAGCAAAGTAGCTCTGGAAGCCTAAATAAAAGCCTAAAGCAAAGTCCTACTTTTGAAGGCTAGTGGATTTAGCTGATCTGAAGGAAATGAGGCATTTTGGAAGGTACAAAAACAATAAGCAGTACCTCCAAAATTATGAGCGGAAGACATTTCCAACTTAGAATTCGACTGCAGTCATTCTGGTTGTTAAAGTGTAGATATAGATGTTTTCAGACATGCAAGTCCACACTGTTCACTTGCCAGACTCTTTTTTCTCAGGAATCTCCTAGATGAGAGGTTAATTACGAGCCAGGCTGCTGTTGTAAATGAAGTTTTATTGGAACACAGCCAGGCTCCATTGTTTATGGCTACTATCAGTGTTATAATGGCAGAGTAACTCGAAGCTGTATGATCCACAAAACCTATTTACTAGCTAGTTCTTTACAGAAAAAGTTTGCCAATAAGGTGCATTGTATCTCAATTATAAATGAGAAATCTCTGGTAATGAGAGTAACAGTTATGATCTTTTTCAGGCTAAAACGAAGAAGTCAGAATGCAAAAGATGAAAGAAAGGACTTCTTTTTACCAAAAGATGTCTTTAAAATAAGTAGACTAAAGCAAGGTACAGAGAGGAAGTGACAGATTAAAGCTTTTTTGGGGGGGGCACACCATACAGCTTGCAGGATCTTAGTTTAACTCATCACCCCTCCCCTCCCTGAAGTGGAAGTCCCAGTCCTAACCACTGGGCTGCCAGGGAATTCCCAAATAGAGCTATTTTAAGGGAAACGAATATTTGCTCTTTAGACTAGTGGGATGTGGTTATTATTGTTTGTTTTATTGCTCAATTTTCCCATTCCCTATCACAGGGTGGATCAGTGATCTAAACTAAATCAATCAACTCTCTCATCCCAAGATTTTAAACTTGACACTGTCAAGGAAATGAAACTTTGTTTTGTGTTTGAATCAACTGAGGTGATTTTAATTTCTACAGCTATGAGAAAGAGGAATTCAGAATACCCTTGGACTGATGAAAAGTAGCCACAGAGTATTTACAGTGCCTCCAAGGCTTGTGAATTCATTTGTGATGTGAATGAGCAAATTCAATTGCTTAAGACAGGAGCCTCTTATTAGGTATTAAAAAAACTATATCATAATAATAAGAAACAAAGCTGACATATGTTGGAAATTTAAACATGATCTTTTTCCATTTAAGAGTTAATCTCTTATTCATTGTACTCCTCTAGTCATCAGCATGTCAATTTTTCTAATCATCTCTTCTGCTGTTGAGAAATGTTAGACCCACAGAGTACCTTGGGCTTTTTGTTGTTACTGTTGTTTTTGTTTTTTTGATCTCACCCTGTGACATTCGAGATCTTAATTCCCCAACTAGGGATTGAACCCTCACCCCTGCTGTGGATGCACGGAGTCTTAACCACTGAACTACCAGAGACGAACTCAACAGAGTACTTTGGATTCCAAGAGAATTTATGTCAACACTGCATAAGTCTCACCTATTATCCTTTCAACCTATGGTCTGTTTTAATTTCCACCAACGTTGAATCAAAGTTTGGGATTTATGATTCTTATTCTGCAACATCTGGAAGTGAAAGGCTGTGTTGTTGCTGGATCATCTGGGGGCAGCTCCTTGGGGAATGATCTTCAAGTTTCTGTTATAGAGATCCGGAGAATGGCCCAGTTCCTATCCTTCATGATGTTTAGTTTTTCTCTGTTTCTGTAAACAACTTCACTGCTGTGTGTGCTGTGCTTAGTCACTCAGTCATGTCCGACTCTTTGCTGCCCCATGCACTGTACCCCGCCAGACTCCTCTGTCCATGGGATTTTCCAGGCAAGAATACTGGAGCAGGTTGACATTTACTTCTCCAGCGGACCTTCGTGACCCAGGGATCAAACCCATGTCTTTTCATCTGCACTGGCAGGTGGGTTCTTTACCACTAGCGCCATCTAGGAAGCCCAGACTACTCCGGTACTCTTCTTCGCATATGATTGTACATAGGTGAGCTTTTTTTCTGTACCAGGAACCAGAGAAACCCCAACTGATACTCAGTCAGTCAGTCAGTTCAGTCGCTCAGTCGTGTCCGACTCTTTGCGACCCCAGGAATTGCAGCACGCCAGGCCTCTCTGTCCATCACCAACTCCTGGAGTCTACCCTAACCCATGTCCATCAAGTCGGTGATGCCATCCAACCATCTCATCCTCTGTCGTCCCCTTCTCCTCCCGCCCCCAATCCTACCCAGCATTAGGGTCTTTTCCAATGAGTCAACTCTTCACATGAGGTGGCCAAAGTATTGGAGTTTCAGCTTCAGCATCAGTCCTTCCAATGAACACCCAGGATTGATCTCTTTTAGGATGGATTGATTGGATCTCCTTGCAGTCCAAGGGACTCTCAAGAGTCTTCTCCAACACCACAGTTCAAAAGCATCAATTCTGCGGTGCTCAGCTTTCTTCACCGTCTGACTCTCACATCCATACATGACCACTGGAAAAACCATAGCCTTGACTAGATGGACTTTTGTTGGCAAAGTAATGTTTCTGCTTTTAAATATACTCAGTGACAATTTGTAGATAGTGAATAAAAGTGAGAGAGAAGATAGGATTATAGGCTACTCCCAGGTCTCTGGTTTGATCAACCAGATGCTGGATCCACACAATCTAAGGGATACCAGAAGAAGGTTTGAGAAAGGAGATGAAAATTCACCTTTTAATATTGACAAACATGTAGGACATACATGTAGGACATCTAGGTAGAGACCACTTAACTGGAGAAAGAAATCAAGGATATTTAGTAATTGAAGATGAGGGAGTAGGGATTGCAAAGAAGAGCAGGTGGCGTGAGAAGAGTTCTATGGTTAAAATCCAAAGAAATGATAATTTTGAGAGGGTGGCAGAGAAAGAAGACAATGAAGGTAACTGATAAGTAGAAAAGAATCAGGAGAAAGTGGTGAAAGAGAATCAACAGAGGAGAGTTTTGAAAGGGATGATGGAGTCAATAGTACTTACTGAGGTTGGAATGAAAAGTGTCCACTGGAGTTTGCCGTCTTCAAGAGATCAGTTTCAGGGAAGTCCAGGTGGTTGAGGAAAGAATAAGGTGCAGCCTGGATATGAGAATGGAAAGAAAAGTATTAGGGTAGGTTATTTTTTTAAGGAGAGACTTGAAGACAGACTAGGATAAGAAGGAAGAACACTGAAGGTGCATTGTTCTGGAACAAGGGTCCTCTGGGAGAACATGATTTTCTTAGGATATAGAAGCATGGATAGTTTTAAGAGAATCAATCTCTAGATGATATACATTCTTCCTTCAAATTGCTTTGCCTAAGAATGCCTCTAAAATCAAGGTTTCGATTTCACAATGGCCCTTCTCTCACTTTACAAAAGCAAGCCATGCCTCTTGGCCATCTCCCAGCTAAGTAGGGTTGTTTGCATTCAGAGGGAAGAACTCCATTACTATCATCAAAGGGATAATTGGATATGTCAAATTAGGTAACAAGGAAGTGAATGAAGGCAACTGGGTATCTTTTTGTTTTCTGTCAAAAGCGCCTGTTTTTTTCATCGAGATACATTTTCAATAATATTTTACTTTTTAAGTTTAATAATTCAAAAGTTGTAACATTAAAAAATATGTTAATCAGTAATAGTTGAAGCCTTAAAAATGTTTGTAATGTATTCATGTTGTTTTCATAAATTGTGTACTATTAATTATGATTATTTGGTCATAATAATTTTTTTAAAACATAGAAAAATCTTTAAATATTCAAATTTATATACATATTTTTGTTGAGGAAAAGGATGACAAAATAAAACAATAAGATTTTCAAGATTAAAACTATATTGCATTAGTATAAACTAGTATAAATTATAAATTGCTTCCAATGCAGGAGATGTGGGTTTGATCTTGGTCAGGGATCTAAGATCCCATGTGCCATGAGGCCAAAAAAAATTGCTAAGAATAACAAAGCTATTCAAGAGTACAGTGAACTTTTAAAGTAAATAAAGTACAAGTTCCATGAGGAAATGCAATTATGTAAAATTTTTCTTATGACTAGGAATATATTCATGTATTTTTTAAACAGATGATGGTGAACATCAAATCAATATCTTATTTAGAAAAAGACCTTGTTTAGAATCCATATTTTTGTAAGTGATAGAAGAGCTTTTATTTTAAAATGCAATTATTTACAATAGAATCCATTGTTAAGATTCTTTCTTTTCAATTCTTTAATTTATGAGAGAAAGTTTTAGATGCTAATCGAAAAATATGTAAATGGGTTACACTGTTTTCCAAAATTTTAGGCGGAGTGTGGGAATGTGAACAAAAAACTATGAAGTCACTCTTTTAAGGAAATAAGAGGAGATAGAATCATCTGGCATAGGGATAAATTCTACCCCTAGAAAATAGGTTGCCGCCTCCTCTAGAATGCAAGGTATAGTATTCTCCTGGACCAGGTCAAACCTTTTGCCTTTTTCTAGTGATATCTGGGAGGGAAAAATTAAGTGAATGGTGGGGCTTGCCCAAGGTTGGGATTGATTGTCACCTTCTGTAAGATAGAAATCAAGGAAAGAAAGACTTGAACGTGCTAATAAGAATTTACTGCCATAAACAGAAAGTGGTGAATACGTTTGAGGTGAGAATGAGGATCTAAAACATACTCTATGTCCCTAAAAATAAAGGCTTAAACTAATTAGGATTTTCTCTTTCTCATTCAATAACAAAATTGGAATCAGGCTGACCATAGGTTGTATGGCAGCTCCCACAGTATTCAGGGACCTGGCCCCCGGCTACGGTTCTGCTTCAACGGCCTGTAGGTACGTCATGTTCACAACATGGTGGCTGGAGCTCCATCCGTGTCTAAATAAACTGAAAAGGCAGGAATTAACAGAAAGGACAGGAAGCAAAAATGCCATATCTGTTGATTCAGACCTTTCTAAACAAATTATGGCTACTGCATTAGTTTCTAGATTCATTCAGCCATTCCACAATTGGAATTGCTTCAAAAATTCCTTTTCCACAATTTTCTATGTTCTTTCCACCTAGCCTTCTAATAAAGAAGTTTGAGGCTACTGTATTTTCAAGTTCATTTTTTTGTGTGTTTTTTCCTCCTCTTAATCCTTCTGAAAGACATACTTTTAGCATTCCTCTATCTCTTACTTTGCTACTTCTCTAGTTTGCTGTGTCAAGCCTACTGTTTTCTTGGTTATTGAAATTAAAAATAAAATTTTCAATGACTAAAAAAATGTACTCCAAATCTATAGGAATTAGTAAAACAGAGGAAAGATTCTATATGGTGGTTAGAGATTGATGTTTCTGAGCTTGAGTTTTAGAAAGTGGAATGTTTTGAATCATGACATGGTTTTTATGTGCAGTGAATATGTCTTCAATCAATAACTGGCTGAAAAGAGCAAAGATGAAGATCATTAATGTTGTGCTTCTGTTGGCCGATTGGATCCAGTCCCTGACTTTTTCAGCAACTGAAACGAATACCAGATGAGTCTTATTTATTTACATAGGATTTTGGTTTGTATGGGACTTTGGGAATGGATAACTGAATCTTTTAGGGTAGTTGCATTTTCTAGATCGTTTAGAATTAAATCTTTAAGGCACTAAAATTGCTTACTGATTATAATCATTTTAGATGAAAAGCTTTGTAAACTATTCTAATTCCTTGATTTTTGATGCATGAAATTAGACATCATTTCATTTTTTTTTTTTTTTGGCTGTGCCATGAGGCTTGTGAGATCTTAGTTTCCTGACCAGAGATTGAATCTAAGCCCTCAGCAGTGAAAGCATGGAGTCCTAACCACTGCTGTGTGCGTGCAAAGTCATTTCAATTGTGTCGACTCTTTGTGACCCTATGGACCATAATAGCCCGTTGGGTTCCTCTGTCCATGGGATTCTCCAAGCACAAATACTGAAGTGGGTTGCCATGTGGTCCGTCCTCTAGGGGATCTTCCCAACCCAGGGAATGAACCTGTGTCTTTTATGTCTGCTGCATTTGTGGGAAGGTTCTTTACCACTAGTGCCACCTGGGAAGCTCCCTTAACCACTGGAGTGAGTGAGTGAAGTCGCTCAATCGTGTCCAACTCTTTGTGACCCCATGGACTGTAGCCTACCACGCTCCTCTGTCCATGGAATTCTCCAGGCAAGAGTACTGGAGTGGGTTGCCATTTCCTTCTCCACTGGACCATCAGGGAATTCCCTATTTCACTATTTCTTGATGTCAGGATTAGCACCGTGAACAACACTTATTCAAGTGAAAAGATTTCAGGCTTATGGGGTGGGTAGTGCTTTTGGTGCTTCATAAATAACCCCAGTATGCTTTGCTTTTCAACTTCTTACAGCTTCTTTTCATAGTTTTCCTGTATCTTTCCTTGTTTTTAGGGTGTACATTAGAACTTTTGTCATCCATGTACCTGCCCAGAAGAGTGCCCTCTAATATTCTGCTTCTAATCTACTTTGACTGACTATGAAAGCAAGATTGTTTATGTTTACTGTGTCATAAATGTGCATACATTTAGTGTGAGTAGGACCTAGCAGAGGGGAGAATGACTTCTAAGTTATAAAAGACATACATTTTTAGTTCTTGGATTTAGTGATGTATTATTATTTTTTTAGTGGCCTTTTCCTGGCCCCTTTCTTAATCTCCCTGAATTACTTATCTGGTTTTTAAAGTATAGCTGATGTGTAATATTATGTTAGTTTCAAGTGTACTACATAGTGATTTGACATGTGCACACATTACGAAGTAAATGATCACCAAAATAGGTCTAGTAACTATCTGTCCTAATGCAAAATTATTATATTATTGACCATATCCCTTGTGCTGTATATTATATTCCCGTGCTTATTTATTTTATACCTGGAGGTTTGTACCTGTTAATCCCCTTCACCCATTTTACTGTCTGTTCTCCTCCCCTCTGGCATTACCTGTTTGTTCTATCTATGAGTCAGCTTTCATTTTTTCTTTGTTTTGCCTTTTAGATGACACATGTAAGTGAGGTCATACAATATTTGTCTTCCTCTGTCTTATTTTACTTAGCATAATTCAGTTCAGTCGCTCAGTCATGTCTGACTCTTTGTGACCCCTGGACTGCAGCGCGCCAGGCTTCCCTGTCCGTCACCAACTGCCAGAGCTTGCTCAACTCATGTCCATCGAGTCGATGATGCCATTCAACCATCTCATCCTCTGTTGTCCCCTTCTCCTCCTGCCTTCAATCTGTCCCAACATCAGGGTCTTTGCCAATGAATCAGTTCTTCAAATCAGGTGGCCAAAGTATTAGAGTTTCAGCTTCAGCATCAGTCCTTTCAATGAATATTAAGGACCGATTTCCTTCAGGATGGACTGATTGGATCTCCTTGCAGTCCAAGGGACTCTCAAGAGTCTGCTCCAACACCACAGTTCAAAAACATCAATTCTTCAGTGCTCAGCTTTCTTTATAGTCCAACTCTCACATCCATACATGACTACTGGAAAAACCATAGCTTTGACTAGATGGACCTTTAGCATAAAGCCACCTATATTCATCCATGTTGTCGCCAATGGCAAGATTTTTTTAATGGCTGAATACTATTCCTATATACATATATCCATTTCTTTGCACATTCATCTATTGATGGACACTTAGGTTGCTTCCATATCTTGGCTATTGTAAATAATGCTTCTATGAACATTCGGGTGCATGTATCTTTTTGAACTAGTGTTTTTGTTTTTTTCAGGTAAATACCCAGAAGTGAAGTTTCTGGATTGTATGGTAGTTCTATTTTCAAAAAAAATTTTTTTTTTGTGCACTGTGCCACTTGTGGGATTTTAATTCTTCGACCAGGGATTGAATTCCAGCAGTGACAACATGGAGTGCTAACCACTGGACCTCGAGAGAATTCCCCTATTTCCAATTTTTTGAGGAACCTCCACACTATTTTCTATAGTGGCTGCACCAATTTCCATTCCCACCAACAGTCCATGAGGGTCTTTCTTGTCTGTTTTTTAAAAATGAAGTAAATTCTAGACAGGAAGTATCTCAAGGCTTCTATTCAAAACCAAAGTGCCTAGTAAGATGATGATGCTATTTCGTGGGGAAAATATACTATTAATAGTTTGAAGGGAGAAGCAACTATTAAAAAAAAGCTTAGAAGCAGCATTATAAACCGCTATAAAGTACTGTATATAATAAAATGTTAGAACCATTTTTTTCCCCTAACAATCCCAAGTCTACATACAGAAATATGTGACTTCATAAGGATATAGGAATGTTTTACAATAGCAATTCTGCAGAAAGCTAAATGCTCATCAATAGGGGAATCATTAAATTTTGTCATGTACTTATCATGAAGGTTTTCTTTTTTTTTTTTTGCAAGTCTTTGTAAAGAAGACTATCATGCAGTCATTTAAAAGAATAGGGTAGTTCTCCACATACAGGTCAGAGTGGTTAAGAATGCAAATTATAGAGCCATGCAATTTGCGTTCAAATTCCTCCTTAGCCACTTACTAGTTTCTGGCACTTTGGAGTTGTTCTTCAATCACCCTATCTCATAAAAATTCCTACTTCATAAGATCATTGTAAGGATTAAATGAATCCATCCAAGTAAAGCACTTTAAGTAGTGTCTGACACAATTAGTATTAACTATTATTACTGATAAAGAAGGATACCTGTGATATATTGTTTGAAAGGTAAAGTTACATAACACACATGGTAGGATTCCATTTTTGTGAGAATGAACATACCTATATGTGATTTGCACACATGTGGGAATCTGGAATTTCTACATAGGAGGAATTTATAAGTTGCTAACTGGCCTTGTTTGGAAGTCAAAATTACAAATGACTGTTTTTTTTTTTTTTTTTTAAACTTGTATTCTATACTTTGGAGGTCGCCAGAGTCAAGAGACACTGAAGTGATTGAGCACACACACATATACTTTGGAGGAGGGGTAGCTTTAAAAGGATCTGTTGGAGGTTTTGGGAAATCAAAATTTCCCCATACTAGTCCTCGGTAGTCATGCTGTACATTTATAGAAACGATCAGGAAAGGTTGTATACACCAAACTGTTAACAGGAATTATCTCCAGTAGGTAAGATAAGGGAATGGTGAGCGAGGTGGAGGACAAACTACTTTATACCATGGGTATTGTGTTGTTTGCAAATAGTTCATCGATTTTTGTGTCACCATCATACAAAAGAAGCAAAAGGTCCTCAAAAAAAGGGATTGGTTAACTTAACATACTATGAAGTCACCAACAAAAAGAGTGGTGGTGGTGTAGAGCTTTTTGAGTTAACGTGGCACAGTGTTTACGGGGAAAAACAGCAATACAGAACTTTTTTCATGAATCTGAACCCCCTCTCCACTTATTTCTTTTGGGGGCTTTATACATGTGTACACAGAGACAAGGCCTTGGAGGATGCACACTCAAGTGTACCCGTTAACCGGTAGTTTTCTCTGGGGAGTGGGATGGTGGGAAGAGGCAAGGGCTTTCTTTCACTTTCAATTTTAAATTCTGAATATTTTAAATTTTTGCAAAGATCGTGTATAATTTCTATAATAAAAGCAATAAAGGACATAAACGTCTTTACTGTTGTGTAAGTCCCTTGTACTTCCACAAGTTACATCTGGAATAGTACGTATTCATTTTTCAAGACATTAACTAGGTTTTTATAGATTTCTTTTAGGGATAAACACAATTTCAACTCACTTAGGATCTTAATTTCTTCTTACACACACACACACACACAAATGTATCTGATCTTGTACCTAATTTGTTGTGCCAGTACTATCACTTGAAGTAAAGTAATTATGCAAACGCCTTAACTAGGTGACGTCACGGACAAACAAGGCGTAAAGTTTAAATCACTGTATTCAAACTCAATCACTCGGGTTACTAAAAAGAACGTAGGGATTACAACAAAAATGTAAGAAAACAGCTCCCGTAAGCAGACAAACTTGCATTTGAACTTTAAAAAATCCTAGTTTATTGAACTTTTAGTTGGAGTAGTGATCTTCCCCCACTGGGTAGTCCTAGTTCCTAACAGCATCGGAAACCTACACTGTATGACCGCCTTTGAGTATATAAAAGAAGCCCAGCGAGCAGGGTCGGGGGCCCATCGCCGCGCCGGGGCTCGCCCGGGACTGAGTCAGCGGCCGGGCTGAGAAGTTCGGCGGGAGGCGCAGGGCGGGGCTTCCTCCCGCCGACTCCGAACCCAGCTCTACTTTTCCGAGTCCACGTCTCTTCCTTTGGACGGGCGCGTTTCTCCCGGTCGGCACCAGCCAACGTGACAGCCACAGAACATTACAAAAAGAGCTCCGGCCCGGCCTCGAGGATTTCCCCCGGCAGGGGCAGCCCGGGCCAAGCCCCTCACGGACGGCGGCGCGCGGCTCCCCGGGGGCCGAGCCCGCCGCTCGCCTCACTTCTGGGCGCCCGCATCGCGGCGCCGAGCGCAGCATCCCCGGCATGGAGACCGGCTCGGACTCAGGTCAGAGGCCCGCGCGTTTGCTCCGCTCCGGGGCCGCCGCAGGCTGCGCGGGCGCGGAGGGGCGGGCGCGGAAGCGGCTAGGCCGGGAAGCCCGCGCAGGCCGCCGCGTGCCGGGTCCGCGCGGAGAGCGCACGCGGGGCCGGCGGCGGCAGGTGGGCAGGACGAGCCGCGAGCGAGCGAGCGAGGGCGGGCAGGCGGGCGCGCGAGGGGCCCGGCGGGGGGGCCGCTGGGAGGATGGCTCAGCTCTTTCTAAATATAAAACCGGCGTGAGTCGGGCGAGCGCGGCGCGGAGCCGCAGAGGCGCCGCGCGGGCCGGGCGCACGGGGTCTCGGCCGACGGACGGCGGCGGCTCCGCAGAGGCGCCGGGCTGCGGGAGCGCCCGAGTCGCGAGCTCGCGGGGGACGGCGAGAGCGACGCGTGCAGCGAGGAGGACGCCGGCGGCGGCGGCGGCGGCGGGCGGGCCTCGCGGGCGCAGCGCGGCCCACGCCGAACGACCGGAGGCGGCTCCCGGCCCCCGCCGCACCGCGAGCGGCGAGCCCCCCGCGCCGCCCGTCCGCGCCCTCCCCCTCCGGCCCCTCCCTCCCTCCCCGGCGCAACATGGCTGCGGCCGCCGCCTCCGCCTCCCAGGACGAGCTGAGTAAGTGCCACGGCGAGCCTGCGGCCGCGAGCCGGGGCCGGCGCCGCGCCGGGCCGGGGGGGCGGCGGCCGGGGCCGGACGGGAGGGTCGGGTCGCCGGGCGGGACGGAGGGGCGGGCGGGCGGCGGCTGCGGCGTGTGTGGGGGGCTGGGGCGCTCGGGCCTGGTGGGCGGGCGGGCCGCCGCCGCCACTGCTGGCGTTTGTAGGCCTCAGCTTTGCACCGTCACGTTGCGAAATTGAAACCGGAGCCCCGGGAGGAGCCCTCTGCGTGCGATCCGCCCCGGCTCGGGGTGTCTGGGGGGGAGCCTCGCCCCGCGGCCCGCGGGGGCTGGGGCTGGGGGAGCGGCCGGAGCCCCAGGGTGGCGGGCTGTGCCCACCGTCCCGTCTGACCCCTCCGTGGACTCCTGCGGTCCTAACTGTGGGGCGAGTTCTGGAGATAGCGCTTTCGGGGAAGGGGGGACGGTGCCGTGTTGTGACACTCTGGAAATCCGCGGAAAGGTCAAGAATAGGCGGTGACCCTCAGGTGGAGCAGGAAGGACGGGAGGGCAGAGAGGGTCGCGGCGCTAGCTGCAGGGGAAGCCTCGGGGTGACAGCGCTCTGGCAAAGGAGGGCCAGTGCACACTTGACCTTAAACGTTGCGGTTTTCCGGGGGACGGCGATCCACGTTCGGGGAGAGCGGTGGTCACCCTGAATCGTAGGCCGCTCCGCCCGCCGCCCGGGTTCGCCTCGGTGCTTTGTGGGAAGTGTAGTTCCCGGGCGCCGCAGGCCCACGCTGGGGGTCAAAAAAAAATCGAATTTTCCTAGGACCTGTAACATAATTTCTGATTGCGTTTGGGGGTGTTTGGATGTAAAGCTTTAAGTTGAAGTGTTGGGTTTCTCAGTGCTGCCCTTCAGTTTGTGATCAAAAACAAGAAAGGTAGTATTTAGGGATGCTGTGAGTTTTAAATGGAATGAAACCTAGGACAGGTGTCGCAAGCCTTGGGAAGTTTCTGTTGTTACAGCCCCCTCTCTGAATTTCCATATGAAAGTAGCTGTACACATAATAATAATTTCTGTTTCTTTGGTCTTTGGCTGTTTAAAGCTCGTTTAATATGCATGATCTCACTTCTTCCCTCGTAACAGCCTACTAAAGCAGGTAGGTAGAAATTATCCTTGTTTTAAAGAGGAGGCGAGTTTAGAGAGTTAAATTTCCTTGCTGCTTTGACACAAAACTGGTGTAGCAGCAGTGGTGTTTGGTCATTTTGAAGCTGAAATAAAGAATTGGTGTGACCCTGGGTAGGATGCAGAGTCTGGGTAGATAAGGTATCTTGCGGTGGTTGGAGATAGACAGGGGCTGATAGTCACAGAGTTGATGGCTTTCCTGTTATTGCCAAGCTGGAACACCACCAGACCTTCTGGGGAGGTCAGCTCCCTGATTTTTTTTTCTTCCATTTTTTGTTATTGTGGTAAAATAAACGTACCATGAAATTTACCATCATAACCATTTTTAACTGTACAGGCCAGTGGTCTTAAGGACATTCATATTGTTATGCAACCATCACCACCATTTACCTTGAGAATACTTTTCATCTTGCAAAACTGAAGTTCACTGCTCACTAAATCCCTCCTCCTCCTCCCAGCACCTGACAGCCTCCATTCTACTTTCTGTCTCTATGATTTTGACATCTCTAGAGATCTCATGTAAGTGGACTCATACAAGATTTGTCTTTTTCTGACTGGCGTATTTCATCTGGCATATCCTTAGGGTTCATCCATGCTGTACCATGTGACAGGATTTTCTTCCTTTTTAAGGCTAATATTCCATTGTATGTATATGTCATATTTTCTCATCCACTTATCTGTCAATGGACACGCTGGTATGTTTTATCTGTTGTGAATGTTGCTGCTGTGAATATGAATGTATCTCTTTCAGATTTTGCTTCCAGTTCTTTTGTATGTATACCTAGAAGTGGGATTGTTGTATGATATGATAATTCTTTTTAAATTTTTTTTAGGAAGTGCCATCCTGTTTTCCCCAGTGGCTATATCATTTTATGTTGCCACCAGCAGTAAACAAAGGGCTCCAGTTTTTTCTAGAACCTTGCCAACACTTGGTATTTTCTGTACTTTTGATAGCAGCCATCCCAAGGAGTGTGAGGTGGTCTGACTTTTTAAATTGTTCCACTGCAAGATACCTGAAATCATGTTATACCTCTAAACACATTAAACTGTTAATTACTAGTTGAAATGGGGAACAAAACTTGGGGAAGAATTGGATCTCATTTTTAAGTGGCTGATGTATTTGTATACACGCAGTGTACTCCTGTACATCAGGTACCTGTTAAGATGTTTGTAGTTCTTCTGGTTAAGGAATTTATTGGCTTTAGCAGCTACTGGAAAAGTTAGGAGGAGTTATTCCAGTCCTTGGCCTTTTCATTGTTCTGTTTGGTCAAATCTCTAGTCATTGACCACAGATGTCTGTTGACTTGGTTTCTGTATTTCTTAAGGAGAGATTAAATACTTGGTAGTTGATACCTTAGAATAATTTAACTTGAAATTACAGTCATATACACTGAACATATCTATAAGGAACTTAAATCACTTTCAGTTTCAGAAAGGCTGTAATAAAAGGAGAGATGGCTGTAAAAAAAAAGGAGCTAAGTATCGGAATATTTGCTGGCTATTATTTATGACTAGTATATGATGTGTGTGCTATATGCTTAGCTGCTTAGTCCTGTCTGACTCTGTGTGACCGTATGGACTGTAGCCCACCAGGGTCTTCTGTCCATGGGATTTCCCAGGCAGGAATACTGGAGTGGGTTGCTGTTTTCTTCGGGGGGTCTTTCCAACCCAGGGATTGAATGTCACATCTCCTGCATTGGCACACAATTCTTTACCGTATGAGCCACCAGGGAAGCCCCAGTAGATGATAATAAAAGCAAACTACTAGATGCCAGCATTGTTCCCTCCCCCTGATATTTTATTATAAAAATCTTCACAAACATACAGAAAAGTTGAAAATGAACTTTCATATCCCACTACCTAGATTCTACATATGATATTTCACTACTGGCTTTATCACATATATGTCCATTTTCAAGCCCCATTTTAAAATGTTATTTTAATTATTTTATTATTTTTGTTTAAAAAAGGATGTGGTAAGATACACATAGGTAACAAAATTTACCATCTTAGCTGTTTTTAAGTGTACAGTTCAGTGGCATTAAGTACTCAATCCATCTTATTTTGATGCATTTCAGAGTGAATTGGAGACAACAGTACACTTCAGTATTTCAGCACTAGCATTGTTTTAAGTGCTTTGTATATATTGTTTTATTCATCAATATAATCCTAAGAGATAAGTAAAGTTATTACTGCTGTTTTATGGCATGGAAAACAGGCATTTTAGATTCCCAAGATCCCACAGCTAGTAAGTGGTAGAGTTAGAGTTGGATCGCAGAGGGCTCACGGGCATTGGTAACCAGCCTTTAGGCTGTGTACCTTGGTGTACCATAGAGCAGCAAGCCTCCACCTTTTTGGCACCAGGGACCGGCTTTGTGGAAGACAGTTTTTCCATGGACTGGAGGTGGGGAGTGGTTTTGGGATGATTCTCATAAGAAAGGAGCAAACTAGATCCCTTGCATGCACAGTTCACAGTGAGATTTGCATTTCTTTGAGAATCGAATGCTGATCTGACAGAAGGCGGAGCTCAGGTGGTAATGTGAGTGATGGGGAGTGGCTGTCAATACAGATGAAGCCTCCCTTGCCTGCAGCTCACCTCCTGCTGTGTGGCTGGCTTCCTAATAGGAAACTGGAGGTTGGGGACCCCTGTCTTAGAGTATTCATGCTGATGAAGAGATGAAGTCAGATGCATTCCTAAATTCTCAGCTACATGTTACTTTAATCCAGTTATCTGACTGCTTTTTAACACTGCTATGGGCAACAAAAGAAACTCGGAAGTCCGCTGATGGAATTAAAATACTATTGAGAAGAAAGAGGAAGAATACATGTAAAGAGATATGTCAGGACCAAACTGTATGAGTTGTTATAGATTATATTAGAGTAATATGAACAGTTTTGGTCCTCAGGTCTGTTATTTTGAGATGTGTAGCTGGTAACACTGCCTTTCTATCGATTTTAAATCATTGCGTTTTACCATTGCACTTGAAGTGATATGCATGTTGAAAATTTAAATGGAGTCTGGAGCTGCTCTCAGTCATCTCTGCTGCCACGCTCTAGGAGCTCCTGAGGAGGAGAACTGATGGTCAGGCTTGTCTTGTACTCTTCTCTTCCTCTTCTCTTTTTTCTCCCTCTCCCTCTCTCTCTCTCTTTTTTCCGAGTAGTGTCATGGAGTGCTATCATGTATGAAGGTTGCCAAAAGGTAAGCAGGATAATTGTGGGTTGGAATTTGTTAAAATTTTTTATCTTTTCACAAATATCTTGTCATTGTCACTTTGAATCAGGTGATTGTAATAGAACAATGGTAAAGCTAATGTTTATTGAGAGCTTACTGTTGTGTTCTGATCACTTTGTACATACTAATTGATTGAATCCTTACAACCCTGTGACTTTGGTACTATTATTGTCTTGTGGAGCTGTCCTCATATTACAGAGCTGGGGCTTGAACTCAGATTCTTTGATTCCAGAGTTTATGTTAATCCCATGCTACTGCTGTGCTACTGTCTCTGAAAGGGAAAATACAGTTTATAAGAAGATCAGCATGGCTTTTTTCCGGATGTCTTGCTAGCCTCCAGAAGAAACCTCTGATAGTGTATAAAATGTTATAAGATTCTGATGTTCATTGAATAGGACATAATAGATTTTTGGGGAAGATGCTGAAATAGAGAACAATTATTTCTGACTGTTAAAGGCAGTTCTGAAATCTAGTTTGTAAATTACTTAAGATCACAGTCTGTAGTTTTCTTTCTTTATATTTAGGGTAATGTAACTGTTTGGAATGGGATGAAATTCAGTGCAAGGCATGTGGACTAGTTTTTCTTCTAATATTATCATCTTCCAGTGCATGGAAATGTTGACATTGTAGTTATATTTTAGCAGTGGGTAGGGAGATTTCTGACTAAGGGGAAGAAGCATTTGAGACTTTTCACCTGGTCAGCTGTTCAATAGTTTCATATTTTGGGCTGTATAATTCTAAGGCATCCTTAGAACCTGATCTTCATTAGGGTAAAAGCAACTCAGGAAGGAGCAACAGCCTGGACTCTCAGACACATTGATGCTACTCACCTTGAGCACTTGACACAGCCGCTTTAGTTTTCAGATGTTGGTTAGACGGTCATCATGTCATGTCTCCTGAGAGAGTCTCTGCCAGGGCCAGGCATCTTAGCGGCTCTTTAGGGAACAAGATGGGGAAGCTGTATGTGTAGCTGTGTAGGTGAACATGAGGCTGTGAGCACACTGGAGCAGCCCCCGGGAGATGGCTGTTTTAATGGCAGCCATGCATGCAGCTGAGCTGAGCTGTGTAAACAGGCTAAATCAAGCCTGTATCATCTCCGTTTTGGTTACTTAGCCAAAAAAGAAGGTTAGAATGGAAAATAGCGATGGTATTTCTGCTTTTTATAACTTGTCATTTTTCACTTCTACCTCATCTTGTTTTAAATTCTGCTTGCAGTAACTTGTAATATTTCATAAGGGCCCATGCAGGCGAGAATAATCGGCACTGGGGCATTCGACCTTGTTCAGAAGATAGATGTTAAAATTGTAGGCACTGCCAGTATGCTCAGATGGTTTGATCCAAGTTGCTGGTCTCTGGTTTCAGTCCTGGCCAGTCTCGTCTGTGATGCTTGCTGTCTTACACGCCTTGTTTTCCCCACACATTTTCCAGTTCAGTAAGCAGACTTTAAAAATGGAGTGACTAGCTTCTGGTCCTGGCCTCACAGAGCTTATCATTTAGTGTAGTTTTTTTTGTTAGTTGCTCAGTCATGTCTGACTCTTTGCGACACCATGGATTGTAGCCTGTCAGGTTCCTCTGTCCATGGAATTCTCCAGGCAAATATACTGGAGTGGGTAGCCATTCCCTTCAGGGGATCTTCCCGACCCAGGGATCAAACCCTGGACTCCTACGTTGCAGGCCGAGTCTATACTGTCTGAGCCACAAGGGAAACCCCAGTGTAGAGGCAGGTTTATATATAAATGTCAATAACTGATTGGAAGTAAGATATGAAAAATGTCCAACACAATTCTTTAGAAATGTCAAGGAGTGAGAAATAGTAGTCCAGGTTAACAGAACATTACTTGAGGTAAGACACAGAGATTGAAAAATATGTACTTTTTGGGAAAGTTCAAGTGAGTCTGATATACAATGGCTGCATGAAGTTCTGGGAATGGAGTTTAAGTTTGGAGTTAAGAGACTTGGCCCTTTTTGCCTTTTACAATTTGAGATCTTGAGCAAATTATATTACCTTACTAAGTCTCCGTTTCTTTCCCATAAGAAATTCAGTGTCGTTAGGCTTAATATACATGTTAATGCACTGTACAGACAGTTAAATTCTATATAAATTATTCTTGGTGAGGGATGGTGGTAGGAAGTAAAGCTGGGAAGATAGATTGGGACTGGCTTGCATAGGAATGCCAACACAACTAGTCTGAACTTTGTTCTGTAGACAGTAGAGGACCATCAAAGGCTTTTCAGCAGGGGTGTAACATGAGTAGATCCTTTTACAAGTTTAACAGGTGGCAGCGATGTTAACATGGATTGAAAAGGTCCAGAGACCAAGAGCAGCAAGACTAAAAGGAAGGTAAATATTACAGTAGCCAGGTTAGCAGAAGCCTAAGGTCTGAACTGGGATAGTGGAAGTGGATTCGACAGGTAATATAATCTAAAATCCTGAAAATAGGCAGAAACTATTGGCTGAATAGTAGGGAGTTTTTCATTGGAGGAATTAGAGGTGATTCCAAAAATCTACCTGAGAGATTACAAGGAGAGAGAGTGTAGCCTCTAGACAGATTTAGGGAGGTAAGAGTAGAAATAAGAGAGAACAGGTTTGTGTTCAAGAAATAGTAAATCATTTGTAGAATGAGTGGGTTAAATTATTGAGGCACTCATGTTGAGTTGTCTAGGGAGACTGTTTCGAATAGTGACTAAAACCTCTGGCCTTGAAGTCAGAACTAGTTTTGAACCCTGACCTTGCCACATTTTATTTTTTTTAATATTTATTTGGTTGCGTCAGGTCTTAGTTGCGACTTGCCAGCTTCTCTCTAGTAGTGCACAGGTTTAGTTGGCCTGCAGCAGGTGGGATCTCAGTTCCCAGACCAGGGATCCAACCCCCATACCCTTCATTGAAAGGTAGATTCTTAACCACTGGACCACCGGGGAAATCCTTGCCACTTTTAAGTTTTAATGTCAAAGGACCTAACTTTTGTGCCTGGATTTCTCATTTGTAAAATGGGATAACAGAGCTGTTTTACAGGGTTGTTCTAAGAGTGGAAAGAGATGATCTATGCTAAGGACTCGGCCTAGGGCTGGGCACGTGGATTGCAGGTGTGTGGGAACTTTGATTCTGAGGCTTGGGAGAGTGTGGGGTGATGTGGACAGATTGTCCAGAAAACGGCTGTCTGGGGGCTAGCATAGATAAGGATGAGAGAAAGTCAGAAAGAACCAGGGAAGGGGATCAAAAGTGTCAAAAGAGGGCAAAGGTTTCCCAGGGTAATGACTATCAACCATTTACGTTCTCAGTTGTTGTAATGTGTTAATAACATGTGTGCCCATCCACTAATGCTCTTATAAAAGTATGGTATAAGTCAGACACTTTTTTCTAATTAATGTAAAGTTTTGTATGTTTATGATATATATGTATACGCACAGTATGTATGTTTATTGGAGTTTTTTTAGCCTTTAGTGAATAACTACCAGTATGTGTGTGTATATATATGTGTGTGTGTGTGTGTGTGTGTGTGTGTGTGTGTGTGTATATATATATATATTTATAAAATGTATAAAGTATTAGCGTATTACTTCTACACACTCAATTTTTCTTTAACTTAGTATACTTGATTTACAGTGTTGTCTCTGGTGTACAGCAAAGTGCTTGTTATACATATTTATCCCTTTTCATGTTATTTTACATTACGGTTTATTACAGGATATTGAATATAGTTCCCTGTCCCATACAGTAGGACCTTATTTCTACACGCCAAATTTTATTTATGGACATGTTCCTTAAAATTTCTCCAATTTGGTAATGACTATAATTTCCCCCCTTATTCTGAATTTGCAAAAGCAGGGCATGCATCAAATTAGGAGATATTAGCATAAAAATGAAAATTGCTTATTTTGTTCTTTTAAATGGTAGCTATAACTATAAATCTTTTAATTGTTTTTTTTTCCTGGTGTTCTAAATAATAGATTCTTTATACAATTGCATATGTACGAGTGGATGAACATACCATTGGTGATCCAGAGGATTTTTGTCAAGACTGGATAAACCATGTATCACATTGATTGTAGAGGTTAGTAGATTTAGTTCCTTAGGATGTGTGCATTTTTTGTAGTAGCATTTAAAAATCCATAAATTATCAAGTAGCTTTCCCCCACAAGATCTTCATGAGTTTTTCTCCTCTGACTGTCCTGAGAGAACCAGTGAAGTTCATGTTAGTTTTTATTTATATGAAGCTTCTATTCTCTGTCATCACATAAATGTTAACATTTAAAATATTAGCAAGAAAAAGATAAAACTTAAAGATGTTACTTAGCAGCGTGTGCAAGGAAAAGGGTATGGGTGTTAGTTCACAAGTAGTATTGTATACCACAACCAAAAAAGTATGATTTTATGTGCTTCAGGAGTGTCATCATGGGTTTAATTGTTTTATTTATGAAAAGAGGTATTGAGAAAGGCATCATCATGGTAATTGGGTATTCCTAATTCTGCCAATTTGACATGTACTGCGATGGAAAAGCCATTAATTCTACTTCATTCTGAGGCTGAACAAGAATATGGTGTCAGGTTCACTCTTGGGTGACACTGGATAGTCCTGTGATTGAAACTCTAAATTCAGATTGTAATTCTCTGATATTATGAGTTAAATATCCATGAGTACCTGAGATTTTGTAGCTTCAGTCCAAAGGTGCATTTTGTTGCTGTCTTTCAATTTAACCACTGGATTCCTCTTTGCCCAGTTCATTCTACTGTTTCTTGGTGTGTACGTTGCTGCTGCTAATGGTGTATGATGCCTTAATTCATTTAGGTGAAATTTTGAGTGATGGAATGAATGGAATATTTTATAAACCAAAGTTCAACTTAGAATAAACTTGAGTTTATTTTTGCTATTTCACATATTTTTGTTCCGTAACAGAGAAGTGGAAAATTGAAAGGTTGGGGAAACGGTTTAGGAGAGAAATGAGGACATTATTTGCGCCTAGATTCTTTCTTGGAGCTTTTGGGCCTACATGGATAGATGTGTTAATGACAATAGACTGAAGGCAAGCAGGTCAAACCACAAATGCTGGGATTTAAATAATGACTTAAATAAAAAACATCCCAAAGTTTACACATCCAGGTGAGCGTTGTCCTAAGTAATTAACTGCTTTGGGTGGATCTTAACCAACACACGTTTGACTTTTATGCAGTCTGACCTCTTGGATAGTATGTATCATCTCCTTTAAGCCGACTTTCATAAGCTGAACTAATCTTTCTGCTCATCAGTTTACTAACACTGATTTCTGACTGGGCCTCTGCCAGCGACTGTCTCTGGGGGAAAGGGCCTCTTTGGGGGTTGGGAGTGTTTGTGGGCCTCAGTGCATCTGGAGTTTGGCGCACGTTCATTAAATCTAGGGTACAGGTGAGCACTGCTGTTTCTTCACGTGACCCAGCCCTGCCAGGCCAACTGTGATTTCTTCCACCCCACTTCTTTGTGTGTAGCGTTGCAGGGGTTGGTCAGCGGGGGAGTGAGGGGCTGTGTGTGTGTGAGCAGGGAGGGGATAGCATTGCTCTGGGCTATCATGGGTTGGTAGTGGGCTTAAAGTAGCCTGCAGATGGCTAGGACTTCTGAAGTAGCTGAAGAAGAAAGGCCCCTTTCCGCTTCCCTGGAAAGAGTCTAGTCACTAGTGCGTCCGGATACAGGGGTTTCAACATGGGAGTATCTGCTTGGGCCCTGGGGCAGCTAAGACTGGTGGGTTGGGGAACAGGAGGATGGCTTGTCTGACTGCCTTGGTTCTGGGGCGAAGGAGTCTCAGCAGGGACTTTGTCAGCTGGAAGCTCCTGCTCAGGACATCATTGCCTGAGAAGGTTCTTATCTACTGCCCTCTGGGTTCTCGGGCTGCCCTGGCTGGAGGGAGGCAACTGCCTCAGGCACCATGGTGGATGATCTCCTTCTGGGAGTGGATTCCGCACCCCCCGCCCTGCTTGCTATATTTGTATTTACTGCTGGACTCCTCGACATTTTCCTTTTAATACATTTGTGTTTAATGAGTTCCTTAAAAAAAGAAAAGTGGGAAGTGGGGGCAAGCCTCTCTTTAAAAACACAGAATGACATCACAGTTCTAAGCATTAATTCCCAAAGAAGTATCCTACTGGCCTCATTTAGATTTTGCCAAGTATTAGAGTGACATTTGGTGAACCAGAATGGTATATCGAAATCAATAGATGTGAAGTTGCTCAGTTGTGTCCGACTCTTTGCGATCCCATGGACTGCAGCCCACTGCAGGCTCCTCCGTCCATGGACTTTTTCAGGCAAGAGTGCTGGAGTGGGTTGCCATTTCTTTCTCCAGAGGATCTTCCTGACCCAGGGATCACACCCAGGCCTCCCACATTGCAGGCAGACACTTTACCATCTGAGCCACCAGGGAATTTCAATAGATGATGTGGACTATAACCACCAGTTAGTATTTGGTTAGATTTTTAATTCTGGTAGATTGATCTACCAGAAGAGATTGAGTATTACATACAAAATCTAGATTCCAGCTAGGGCATCCTTATTCTTTGTAGTTTTAGCCTTTATCTCCTAATTGCAGAGATTGTCAAAGTCCAGAGGGACTCACCGCACTACCCCTGCACTCCTATCATATCCAATTTTTGTGAATTTCTTAGTTTAATTTAACTTAATGCTTTTCTTAGCTTCCAGGCTCCATTTCTGAAAAAAGGTGTTTTGGTTCCACCCTTGTCAGTTTGGACATGATACCCATGTGTTTCACTGGTGGTACACACACACAGACACACAGACACATACACACCCTTGTCAGTTTGGACATGAAACCTTCGTGTTTCACTGGTGGCACCCACACACACACAGATACACACACACACCCCTCTTTCCCCAAGCATTTCAGGAATTCACTTAGCTCTACAGCAGCTCTTAACTCTTAGATGTAGTGAGTCATGGGGAAAGGCCTTGACTTTCTGCCCTTTCCTGGTCTGTCTGTCTGTCCTCCCCTTCTTCTCTCTTTTTTTCTCCTGTCCTTCTCTTTGCAATAACTACTGTACCCCTCCTCATTTGGAGCAGAACAGATCTGTCACCTTCAAACCTTCTGGATTTCTCTCCACCTCTTCTTTTTTTAAAAAAACCTTAAGCACTTGACATGATATTAAAAACATACAGTCCCTTTCCCAAGAGATTCTGATACCATGTGTTATGAATGGCTACCAATCCCCTCCTTTCCTTTGCTGCAGATGAATAGCTTTTCCAGTGCATGAGGAATTAATATTGCATTTACCCAACAGGTATTTGAGCAGTTTCTTTCTGTGAGGCACTGAGTTAGATGCTGGGATACCAAGAGACTAGGTCACAGTGTCTCAACCTGCAGAGTTCTAGAGATGGATGAACAAATGAGTACCGTCTTGTGGAAGCACATCTCACAGAGCTGTACGGTCTTGGGAAGGAAGATTGGCCAGTGGCAAAATGCACAGCGAAAGATAACAAGTGCCAGGGGAGATGTAGAAAAGGGCTTTGAGAGTTTGTTGCGCTAGAATGGGATGTGTACGTGTGAAGCATGTAGTATTTGAGCTGGACCTCAAATGGAGAAGAGTTGGGTATGTGGAGATGGAGAGATGGTCAGGAGAGGTCGGGAGAGTATTCCTGGATGAGGGACTTGGTCGATAACAAGAGTTGGGCAGAAAGAACACATGGTGCACTTAAGAAGCTCTTGTAGGGTGGACGGCTGTTGGGGCGTAATGTGATGCATGGTCAAGAAGGTCCTTTGTGGCTGGACTGGTCCACTCTTAGGAAGGACTTCCTGTCTCCTTTGATATTCACCCCAGGCATATGCTACATGTTCTAGCTGCTACTTACTTTTTAATGTCCTTTTTTCCATAAGATTTTTTTTTTTTTTTTTTGATGTGGACCATTTTTAAAGTCTTTTAATCTGTTACAATATTGCTTCTATTTTATGTTTTGGTTTTCTGGCTTCAAGGCCTGTGGGATCTTGGTTCCTTGACCAGGGATTGAACCTGCATCCCCTGAAATGGAAGGCAAGGTCTTAACCACTGGATCACTAGGGAAGTCCCTTTTAATGTACTTTAATGGAAGTATATCTGTTTGTTTTCCTCTTGGCAAAGACTGTCCATTTGCGTTTGGACCCAGTGGTAAGCTGAATTTCCCTGATGGCTTCCCTGGTGTCTCAGTCCATAATGCGGGAGGCCTGGGTTTGATTCCTGGGTTGGGAAGATCCCCTGGAGAAGGGAACGGCTACCCACTCCAGTATCCTGGCCTAGAGAAGAATTCCACGGACTACACAGTCCATGGGGTCGCAAAGAGTTGGACACAACTGAGCAACTTTTACTTAATCTGGTGGTAAGGTGGTGTAAGTGAAAATGGGATGCTTACTGTAAGGAATCAGGGTGTCTTATGGATATAAGAGGAGCTCTCAGGAGGGGTTTGGAACTATGAATTAGAGGTCCTCTAGTTCTTCCAGCTTCTCTGTGCACCCGAGGAAGAGATGAATGAATCAGGGGCCATTCCTGTCACATTGGCTGTGGTCAGGGACAAAGTCCTGTTGTACATGGTTGTCTAGCAAGGCTTAGCGTCATCCCCGCCCATTTCCTCCGCCCCAGCCTTGTTGTAATTTAGCATATCAAAAGGAGTATTGGGTTTGCAGTTAGACCAGAAGTTTGAATCCTAGCCCTGCCACTTCCTACCTTTGTAGTCTTGGTCAGCATTCTCAGTGAATTCTAGGCGCTGTTTCTTCATCTGTAAGTTGCAACAAATGTTACCTATTTCAGTAAACAGTATTAATACTTTGGAGGGAGGTAACGATGTTCTGTTGTGCACTTGGAGGAGGACCTCTCGGTTCACCTTGTGACTCTGTGTCATTAGCTTTGACCTTTGGCAAGTCAGTCAGGATCCTGAGCCCGTTTTTCATCTACAAATGCAGACAATAGCTGCTCACCTCACAGGGTTTTTCTGAGGCTCAAACGGCCATGTAAAACTGCTTTTTGACTGTAATATAGTCACATATATGTGAAGCAGAAGAAATTGAATAGTTTTAGGGAGTCTGTCTGTTTCCTTGTGAAATTATTCTGTTATAGTCTAGTGTATTTCAGTGGTAACTTGACAGATATTTCTCAAAATATCCTGTAGTGTTGGATTATTAATTGATTAATGATGCTGTGAGCAGTGGTCCAAGTATTTTCAGCTTTCCCTTTCAATCTCAGCTTCCACTTCAGGCTTCTCAACCTTATTTATAATTTAAAATTTGCTTTCACATTCAGGAAAAAAAAAATAATGTTGTTTGTGGAGAATTTAAACAAATGTAAAGAAATCTGAAACCTGTCCCCCTGGAATAACCATTTTTCTGTTTTTAATTCACATAAGTAATTCATGCTCATGAAATACTGATAAATTAGTAATGACATAGAATTAAACCAGCAAGCCAGAAAAGAATCCTCTGAAATTCCACCACATAGGGATAATTACTACCTTAAATATAGTCCTTGCCCCGATCCTTTTGACAGTAATGCTTTTCTTGCATACTTTCTAAGGAATGTTTTGATGTGTAAGTTGTCATGAAGAGGTGATTCATCTAAGGAAAGTGAGTTATTGCTTTTTCTTTTCTTCTTTCTTTTTTCTTTTTTTTAAAAATATTTTTTCCTTAAGTGATGATATGAGTGAAAGCCACCTTTTATAATTCTGTGAGAAAATACAGTTTCTTCTCTGACTCGGAGGCCAAAGTTATATGTTTTGGAGAGATACAAAGTGATTTATCTGAAGAGTTTTATTTCTCAAGGATAATGATATGTTTTCAGAGTTATCCATGACTGAGGGTAGATAATACTGAAATGAAGCCCTTAAACTTTTCCTAGGTTATTTCTCCCTTGAGGGTTAGGAGGAAGGAAGATCCTTTCTTTCCCTTTAGCTGGAGAAACTAAAGACAGGTGAATAATAAGAATCAGAGAATTATTTTAATGAAAAATGAATGAATATATTCTTAGTAGATTTTTTCCCCTGCATGAATATAATAGCTGATACAGGCTAAACTGAAAATTGCTTATTTGAGGATTTAAGGATCTCAGTATTTCTGATACGTTCCCTTTGATACTAAGTGTTTTTTAAAGACTTTTTTTTTAGGGCAGTTTTAGGTTTAGAGCAAGACTGACAGGAAGGCACAGAGGTTTCCCATATGCCCTGCCCTGCCTGCCAGATGGTACATATTTTACCAAGGATGAAGCTACACTGACATATCATAATTACCCCTCTTCTGCAGTTTACACCGTGGTTGACTCTCGGTGCTGTGTATTCAGTGGGTTTGGACAGATGTATGATGATACATATCCATTATTGTAATATCACAGAGTATTTTCTCTGCCCTACAATCCTCTGTACTTGCCACATTCATCCCTCCTCCCCTCTTCTCCCTGGCAACTGCTGATCTTTTTACTGTCTCCTTTTTCAGAATGTCGTATAGTTAGAATCACAGTGTATAGTGTTTTCAGATCGGCTTCTTTCACTTAGTAATATGCCTTTAAGGTTCTTCCATGTCTTGTCATGGTTTGACAGCTCATTTTTGTTTAGTGTTGAGTAATATTTCATTGTCCATGTGTACCAGTTTACTCATTCCCTTGCTGAAGGACCTCTTGGTTGCTTCCAACGTTGGCAGTAAGGCTGAATGAATAAAGCTGCTGTAAACATCCGTGCACAAGTTTCTATGTGGACATATGTTTTCAACTCCTTTGGGTAAACACCAAGGAAGGCATTTGGCCAATTGTATGGTAAGACTGTGTTTAGTTTCCCAAAGTGGCTGTGTCAGTTTGCATTTCTAACAGTAAATGTTCTCATTTTTGTTCTCCCATATTCTTTTAAGGCTCCTTTCAAGTTTTAAAATTCTGTAGTTTAAATTTCTTTATCCTTGAAACATGGATTCTTTTAAAGAAATTTGCTCTGTATGTTATTTTTCCTGAAAGAAATATATTTTTAACTGAAGGATATTTGAAAAGTACATGAAAATATAAAGAAAAATTACTGATATATTTTCTTTTTATATAGTATAAAACAATTATTATGGTATATATGTATATTCTTTTTTAACATAATGAAATATTTCAAGTATGAAGAAAAATACATAGAATAATCTTAGAAACGGTTATGTCCCCACTCATCTTTGTCAGATCTGTACATTTTATGCTGTTAGCTTCAGGTCTTTTATTTTTTAAAGACTAAACATTACGGATAAGATTCAAACTCCCTGTGTTACCCCATACACATTTTCCTTTTTTTTTCCTTCTTTTTCTCTCCTCTGCCCTTCCCTTCTCTTTCACCTAGGGCTTGTCATTCCTGTGCAATGTATATCATAATGCACATATCCTGCAGCTTGCTTTCTTGGTTTGATCTTGGTTTTTAAGATATTGTTATGTTGGTCCATGTGACGTGTGACTCTTGCTTCTTTTCACTGGTGTATGAGCCTGCCACATTTTCGTTATCCATTTTCCTGTTAACTGGCATTTAGATTGTTCCTGTTCTTTCTTTCATTTAGTGACCCCTTGGCAATGAACAGTTTCTTTCTTTTTTTAAAGTTTTTCTTTATTGATTTATTTTTGGCTGTGCTGGGTCTTTGTTGCTTTGCACAGGCTTTCTCGGGTTGTGCTAGGCGGGGGATTGTCTTTTGTTGTGGTGCGGCGGCTTCTCATTGCAGCGGCTTCTCTCGTTGCAGAGCGTGGGCTCTAGGCACGCAGGCTTCGGTCGTTGTGGTGCACGGGCTTAATTGCCCTGCGGCAGGTGAAGTCTTCCTGCACCAGGGATCCAACCCATGTCATGTGGCCTTCATTGGCAGGTGGATTCTTACCCACTGTGATACCAGTGAAGTCCCGGAGCAGGTTCTTACAGGTGTCCTTGTGCTTGCCTCTCTCTGGGAGCTTTTCTCCAGGACAGTGATACACACGGTGTGGTCTGAGGACTGGGGAATTATGTCTCGCAAATAGGGCACTCGTGGCAGAATGTAAATCAACTCTCACTGTTATTTTATTTAACATTTCTTATGCTGGTAAGACTTTCCCAGTGAAGGAAGAAGTGTTCCTTCTTTCTTAGAGGGCTGGTGGACTAGTTTGACTAGCACTGCTCTAGAGTATATTCCCCTGGAGTAAGGTTGCCAGGTTGAAGGGATGTGCCTGTCGAGCTGCAGTGGAGACTGCTTAACTAGAAACTTGTTGCCCGGAGATTGTATCAGTGTACACTGCATGAGCAGTGAGCCTCACTTCCCCTTGGTTGGTTTCCAGTCCTTGCCAACACTTGAAGATTTTTTCTAATGTGAAGTGAAAGTCGCTCAGTTGTGTCCAACTCTGCAACCCCATGGACTATACAGTCCATGGAATTCTCCAGGCCAGAATCCTGGAGTGGGTAGCCTTTCCCTTCTCCAGGGGATCTTCCCAACCCATGGATCAAATCCAGGTCTCCCGCATTGATGGCGGATTCTTTACCAGCTGAGCCACAAAGGAAGCCTATTTTTCTAATGTAAAAGGTGCGAAATTGTATCTCATTATTGTGTTAATTTTGCGTATTCCTGATTAGTGTGATTGAGCATCTTTTTATGTGTTGTTAAATATATGGAGAAGCTCTATACAGTCAGCAAAAACAAGACTGGGAGCTGACTGTGGCTCAGATCATGAACTCCTTATTGCCAAATTCAGACTTAAATCGAAGAAAGTAGGGAAAACCACTAGACCATTCAGGTATGACCTAAATCAAATCCCTTATGATTATACAGTGGAAGTGAGAAATAAGGGACTAGATCTGATAGAGTGCCTGATGAACTATGGACAGAGGTTCGTGACATTGTACAGGAGACAGGGATCAAGACCATCCCCATGGAAAACAAATACAAAAAAACAAAATGGCTGTCTGAGGAGGCCTTACAAATAGCTGTGAAAAGAAGAGAAGCGGAAAGCAAAGGAGAAAAGGGAAGATATTCGCATCTGAATGCAGAGTTCCAAAGAATAGCAAGGAGAGATAAAGCCTTCCTCAGCGATCAGTGCAAAGAAATAGAGGAAAACAACAGAATGGGAAAGACTAGAGATCTCTTCAAGGAAATTAGAGATACCAGGGGAACATTTCATGCAAAGATGGGCTCGACAAAGGACAGATATGGTATGGACCTAACAGAAGCAGAGGATATTAAGAAGAGGTGGAAAGAATACACAGAAGAGGTGGCAAGAATACACAGAAGAACTGTACAAAAAAGATCTTCACGACCCAGATAATCATGATGGTGTGATCACTCACCTAGAGCCAGACATCCTGGAATGTGAAGTCAAGTGGGCCTTAGAAAGCATCACTACGAACAAAGCTAGTGGAGGTGATGGAATTCCAGTTGAGCTATTTCAAATCCTCAAAGATGATGCTGTGAAAGTGCTGCACTCAATATGTCAGCAAATTTGGAAAACTCAGTAGTGGCCAGAGGACTAGAAAAGGCCAGGTTTCATTCCAATCCCAAAGAAAAGCAATGCCAAAGAATGCTCAAACTACCGCACAATTGCACTCATCTCACATGCTAGTAAAGTAATGCTCAAAATTCTCCAAGCCAGGCTTCAGCAATACGTGAACCGTGAACTTCCAGATGTTCAGGCTGGTTTTAGAAAAGGCAGAGGAACCAGAGATCAAATTGCCAACATCTGCTGGATCATCAAAAAAGCAAGAGAGTTCCAGAAAAACATCTATTTCTGCTTTATCGATTATGCCAAAGCCTTTGACTGTGTGGATCACAATAAATTGTGGAAAATTCTGAAATAGATGGGAATACCAGACCACCTGACCTGCCTTTTGAGAAACCTGTATGCAGGTCAGGAAGCAACAGTTAGAACTAGACATGGAACAACAGACTGGTTCCAGATAGGAAAAGGAGTACGTCAAGGCTGTATATTGTCACCCTGCTTATTTAAGTTATATGCAGGGCACATCATGAGAAATGCTGGGCTGGAGGAAGCACAAGCTGGAATCAAGATTGCTGGGAGAAATATCAATAGCCTCAGATATGCAGATGACACCACTCTTATGGCAGAAAGTGAAGAAGAACTAAAGAGCTTCTTGATGAAAGTGAAAGAGGAGAGTGAAAAAGTTGGCTTAAAGCTCAACATTCAGAAAACTAAGATCATGGCATCTGGTCCCATCACTTCATGGCAAATAGATGGGGAAACAGTGTCAGACTTTATTTTTGGGGGCTCCAAAATCACTGCAGATGGTGATTGCAGCCATGAAATTAAAAGGCATTTACTCCTTGGAAGGAAAGTTATGACCAACGTAGATAGCATATTATAAAGCAGAGACATTACTTTTCCAACAAAGGTCCATCTAGTCAAGGCTATGGTTTTTCCAGTAGTCATGTATGGATGTGAGAGTTGGACTATAAAGAAAGCTGAGCGCTGAAGAATTGATGCTTTTGAACTGTGGTGTTGAAGAAGACTCTTGAGAGTCCCTTGGACTGCAAGGAGATCCAATCAATCCATCCTAAAGGAGATCAGTCCTGGGTGTTCATTGGAAGGACTGATGTTGAAGCTAAAACTCCAATACTTTGGCCACCTGATTTGAAGAGTTGATTCATTGGAAAAGACCCTGATGATGGGAAGGATTGGGAGCAGAAGGAGAAGGGGACGACAGAGGATGAGATGGTTGGATGGCATCACCGACTCGATGAACATGAGTTTAGGTAAACTCCGGGAGTTGGTGATGGACAGGGAGGCCTGGTGTGCTGCGATTCATGGGGTCGAAAGAGTTGGACACGACTGAGCGACTGAACTGAACTGAACTGAAATATATGACTCTCATCTCTGAATTGCCTGCTTATGTTCTTTGCCCATTTAAAAAGTTTGAATTAATTTGCTTTTCCTTGATTTGTAGGAGTTTTGAAAGTATGTTGTGTGCTCAAGTTCTTTTAATTTAAAAACATTGTAGCTATTTATAGCTTATTCTTTTACTTTATGGTGTGTTTTATGATTTTTAAAATGTTAACCTATTAGTCTTTTGTGCTTTGTACTTGAACTTGAGTGTTCTCTTTTCAGTTTTCTCTTAAAAGCTTTAAAATCTTGCTTCTTACACTTGTGTCATTTATTTACCTGCGTGGAATTTTTAAATTTTTTGTTTTTAATATGGGCAAGCAAATTTTTTCCAGTTCTTCCTGACTAGTCCATTTTTTCCTTCCTTGGTTCTTATGGCCTCATACTCAGTTTTCTTCCTGTTTTTGTGTGGTGCCTGTCCTTCCCTTTCTCAGAGCCTCCTCCTTCCATCCTTAAATGCTCTTGTCTTGAGCAGTCTGTCTCAGGCCTTTTGTTGTTTTTTCCTCCTGTAGATACGATGCGTGTGTGCTAAGCAAGAACACCAGCCTCACCTCTTTCTTCTCTGCTCTGTACCCATGCCCACCAGGCTTTGGCACACAGTAGGGTTTCGATTCATGCTGGAGTAAGTGTGTGAGTGAATGAGTGACCTCGACAGGGAGTCTCCTTGAGGTGAAAGCAGGCTAAAGGTAGCAGGGCGCTGGGCCTGGGAGGAGGAGAGAATCTTGGAGGAGCAGGCAGACGAAGGTCGCTTATAGGTTGACACATGTGCTCTTAGCTTCTTATTCACAGTAATGAGTTTTCTCTGGTGTTGTTTTCTGACCTTTGAATTTGTACATTTTCCCATTGTCACAGATACCACCTGAATCTGGCATATTCTTATGACCTTCAGGTGATTCTCTCAAACAGGGCTCCTTGTAGAAGGTGCAGTGTACAGGGATCCTGCCCTATAAAATACAGGTCATTGTGGTAGACAGTTGAATGAATGGCTGTTGTTCAGTTGCTCAGTTGTGTCTGACTCTGTGACCCCCATGGACTGTACAGCACGCCAGGCTTCCCTGTCCTTCACTATCTCCTGGAGTTTGATCAAACTCATGTCCATCGAGTCGGTGATGCCATCCAACCAGGTCATCTTCTCTTGCCCACTTCTCCTCATAGGTAGGCAAAGGTTTTTAGACTGAAGGTCAAAAGACCCCATTCTAGTTCATACATGGCTGTAATTACCTCTGTGATCTTAGTTGACCTTGAAATTCACGGTGCTTTTGAGTGTTCAACAGTCTTTCATTCCTCTCCAGGTCGAGTAGAAACCTTTTTTTGTGCAAGTTTCAAAACAAATTTTTCTTCTTGACTTGGGCAGTAGTTACATAGGTGTTTTTAATAACTCATTAAATTACACTTACATCTTGCACACATTTCTAAATGTTTTATTTCACAATGAAGGAGATTTTAAAAACCCACAAAAGACAAGGCTTCTTTACATCCCTCATGAGCCAAAAAAATTCAAGTTGGATTAAAGACTTGGATATAGAAAGGAAAATAATAAGAGCTAGAAGAAAACCCAGATAAGTGTGTGTGTGTCGGGGTTGCCAGGACCACCCCCAGGCTCCGTGACTTGCTGGGATTCACAGGACTGCACACTCACTGTACTCACGGCTGATATTTATTACCATGAAAGGATGAAAAGAAACAGTCTGGAGGAAACCAGGTGCGTGCTTCAGAGTCCTCTCCCGGTTGAGGCACGTGGGACATGAGTAATTCTTCGGCAGTGAGTTAGGACAACTCACACAAGTTATGACAACACGTGTGAAGTGTTGCCTGCAGGGAAGGTTCATTAGAGACTCATTACTGAAGGCTTTTATTTGGTGCTCTTCACATTGGCACCTTCTGTCTAACACATTCCAAAATTCCAGATTCTCAGGAGGAAAGCATGTGTTGAGCATACAGCATACTGTTTGCACAAACAGTTCAGACACAGCGAGTCAGCCTTCATCAGCCCTGGCAATGGTGGGAACCCTCCTGAAATCCAAGCTTTCCCATGGCAGCCAAGGACTGGCCTTGACTGACAAAACCTTGTAAGGACAGCAGTCTCAGGCCCGCTGCGTTAACTCTTTCCTGTAGAATATAATATTTTTATAATCTTAGAGTTAAGGCATTTCTAAGCCTGGCTAGAAACTCAGAAGCCATAAAATGAAGGAATGGTACATTGATATTTGAAAAACTTAAATTCGATGAGAAAAAAGTCACTAGGCATACTGGGAAAAAAGCATTTTATGTATAGGGGAACAGGTGGAAATTTTTTTCAATATTATGTAAAAGCCTTTAGAACTTAGCAGGTCAAAAGAATAAGGTAATTCACTGAAGAAGATATTTCAAGTGACCAATAAATATTTGAAAAGATACTTTACCTCAGTAATAAAATATATATGAAACAATAGTGTGGTTCTTTCTCATCTATCATATTCAGCTAAGATGAATTAGTTACAATCTTGGTAAGATTGATTAGATTACTCAGTGTAGGCGGGAATATAGGGAAATTGGTATTTACATGTACTGCTAGTGGTATAAAGGATCATAACCTTTTGAAGGGCATTTTTCCAAAATCTCTTAAACTTGACACTCCTACATTTTGCCTCAGTAGTTCCATTTCTAAGGTTTTAGCTTACAGAAACCCATCCAGGTGCACAGATACACAGGGATAAAGATGTTCTTTGGAGCACTGTTTGTGGTACTGTAAATCTGGTAATAGCACACATAGTTGAATAAATCATACTACTTCTAAAGTTGCTATTATCAATTTGATCTTAATTTAGTGCCGAGTGACTGAACTGGACTGATGGAAAGATACTTAAAATTTTATACATATCTCAAGTTTTTTTTTTTTTAGTGTAATTCTTTTGATATTAAAACCTGACCTGAATGGATGTGAGGTTCGTTATAACTGACTATCCCACATAGTAAGACATATCCATATGTCTTACTGCAGAAGTCTGAATGTATCTAATTATAGGAACTGCCCCAGAACACACAATGTGGTTAGGGTTATTTGAAATACAAAGCATATACACTTTAATTAAAAAATCTGAAAAGTCCTGTGACATGCATTACTCCATGTGTTTGTGTTAATTAAAAGGAAAAAAAGGCAAATTGTAAAATAGTATATGTTATATTCCAGTTTTTAGGTTAAAATAATGTTAGTATATGAACAGGAAAAAATAATAGTTCAGAATATATTCCCCACATTGAACAGGGATGATCTGAGGGTATGGTGATGGCTTTAATTTACTCGTAAGTGAAATTAACTCAGTATGGGTTTGAATAAGAGGAATAACATCGCCGTTGGTGGAACTTGCTCTTGGCTCTAGAGTCATGTCTGTCATACCTCAGATGCTTTGGTGATGACCTGGAGGGTCTCAGTTCCTACAACTTGAATGTTAGATTCCTCTTGAATTTTCAGAATGTGTGGTCATGCTTCTTGTTTCTGAATCGACACGTCTGGGGCTAGAGGCCTGATGCGGACTGGCACTCTCAGGGGGCCCGGTGTCCAGGGTTGAGGGGAAGGGCACAGGTTCTCCTCCTCTTGTGCCTCTGACAGCAGGATTCAGCCACCCTCCTGTTGCCAAATGTTTTCCCCGATTTTGTTGACTTTGTAGTCTGAAAAGGTTAGTGGTCGATTACATCTGCATTTTTATTTACATTTCTTTTCATACAGTTGAACACGATTGACGATGGTTTATTGAAAGTACAGCTGTTCCTCAGAACGATGCAGCAGTGTGACACTGACCTCCTCTGCCTTAAGAGCGCACGACTTCTTTGACAAGGACCCCCATGTGATGTCTGGTGCCCTTTCTTTCCATTCCCACATTCCCATCATCGGCAATTTTGCTGTGTTGGGATGTCATCTTTTCCTTTCTAGTGAGGGAGAAAGTGTTCGGTGCTCTGCTGCGCATACCGAAGCAGCACCTAAAAGATTGTATGAAAAATGAAGGGGACCAGATGTCACTTGATTTTTTTTTTAAGCCTTTGGCAGAGATTCTGCAGATCAGTTTGTTATGAAGAATCTAGCTCTGCCTTCTTCCGCAGAACAATTCTAAGTTTCTGTAGCTAAAATCTGTCGTTTCCGCTGCCTGAGATCTCTGAGGCGCCAAGGCGGGGCAGAGACGCCTTCCCTCTAACCTCCACGGATACTGTGGATTGAATCCATTGTTCTTAAGAGTTCCTTTTTCAGCAGTGTATCAACCACTAGCAGATAGAAGCGTTTGGTCTGCTAATCTCGGAGCCAACATGCGCACCTCTTCTCCATTCCTTCCTTGACTATTAATTTTAAAAGCTGAACTCGAGACTTTATTTGGATATCGCCAGTTTTTCCACTAATGCCCTCTTTCTGTTCTGGGATCCAGTCCAGGTTGCCACACTTCATTCAGCTGTCACGTCTCCCCAGACTCCTGGTCTCTGACAGTTTCTTCGTCTTTCTGCTTCACGATCTTGAAAATCTTGGGCAGTACTGGCCATGTATCCTGTTGGATGTATTTTGATTTGGTAGTGGTGTTGGTTTGTTTGTGTTGCCCATCTCTAGAGGGAGGTCGTGAGTTTTCGGAAGGAATACCACAGAGGTGAAATGCCCTTCTTGTCACATTTGTTTATCCAATTGTACCTCTGTAACGTTAACGCCTTCCTCATTCTCTCTTCTATTCTTTGGAAGCAAGTCACTCAGTCTAGTCTGCCGTGCAGGGGTGATGGGTAGAGGCAGGAATTAAGGTCTGTCTCCTGTAGGGGGAAGTATCTACACATACATTAATTGAAACTCTGTGAGAAAGACTTGTCTGTTTTCCCCCATGCATTTAACCATTCAGTCATTTATTTATATCTGGATCATGTAGATTTCTTGTATACTTTGGGTTAGAATCCAGTACTGTGTTATTAGTTCCTCAGATTTGTTCCAGCTCTGACTGTGATGGAGCTCTTTCAGGGTGGATCCTGCATTCTTTTGACTCATACCAGGCTCCCTTTCCTATCTGGCCCCCTTTCTTTTCTGCAGGATGCTTCAGGTCTACCTTGTTTTTCCTCACCCTGGCCCTAGAGTCGGGCTCCTTTGCCTGGAGAACGGTTTTAAAAACTGAGATCTGGATACTGTGTGTGCTTGTTGCTCCTAGATTGTGCCAGGTTGTCATTGCCTCTAGGCTCCCCTTGGAGATGCATATCTACATATCTGTATTTATGTATCTATATCTTTGTGTGTGTGCGTATATATATATAAACCTTTCTTTGAAAATTATTATGGAAATTGCAAGTATACACAAAAGCATAAATTCTCAGTATCTGTCCCATAGTTTATACAATTATCACCTAATGACCAATCTTGGTGTCATTTATATGGCTTCTTGCTCTAGCTCACCCCAGCACCCCCAATTATTTATTTGTTTTAAAATGAGAACCTGAATGAAGCCATGACTATTTTTATTTTTACTTTTTGAAATAATTATATATATTTAATGTGTACAATGTGATAGTTTGGTATACGTATACATAATGAAATGAATAGTTCAGTCAAGCCAATTAAAATATCTTTCTCACAGTTGCCTTCTTTTTTTGGTGAGGTGAACATCTGAAATTTACTCTTTCAGCAGATTTCCAGTAGATCCTCAATTATTTGATGTAAATCTAAGTTGCTGTGTTATTTCACTTGTAGATATTTCAGTCTTTATCTCTGGAAGGAAAGAACTCTTTTAAATTTTTAAAATTTTTAAATAACTTTTTAAGTTGAGATGTGGTAGATAAAGTAGAAAGTATGAAAGTGTAGAGCTTGTGACTTTTTATAATATATATCTTTGTAATCACCACTCAGAATGTGAGATGTAGGACATTTTCAGCCCCTTAGAAGGCTCCCTAATCACTACTGATCATTTTTATAAGAACCTGTAAAAAAATAAACATAACCACAATAGAATTATAACATCTAAAAAATGAACACTAATTAACAAAAGTCAAATACCCAGTCATTTGTCATCGGTAGAGTCCCCTTTCCCTCTTCCCTCCCCTGCGGTGTATTGACTGAACAGTTGGAAACTTTGAGTGTGTTAGTTATTTATCCTGTGGTTTATCACAGGCTGGGTTTTGCTGAAAGCCTCCCTATGGTGTTGTGTCTCTCTCAGTGGCTTTCTTGGTAGAAATTTATCTTTCACAGTCTGGTTGGCTAATTCCAGTAGGAGTGGGCAGTGATTCTGTCTTTGCAGAAATTTCATTAGTAAGATGGTTTCACCAAAGATCTATCATCCCTGGTACCTGATTAAAGTTCTCCTTCCTGGCTCTCTTATCTAGAAGATTTCTTAAAAACTTTTGTATCTTGTCTGGTATCCACATCCTTTAGAAACACTGAATAGTTTTGTAAGTAGGAGAGAAATTTAGCCTTGTTTTCTTCCCTTTTAGAGGTTAAATGACCAGGACAGTTCTAAGACAGTATAATGAGCTAGTAAACCTTTTTAATGTTGTTTCAGAGGGGTCAAAATCATCACTATAGAAGGCTAGCTATGGTTAAAGTTCTGACTGAAGGATCTGCATATAGCAAAAAGGATTAAGCGAGAAAAGTGATTAGTCTCGGTCCTGTTTGATTTGCTAAGTTCTCCTTTTTTCTTTTTATGTTATAGATCAGCTTGAACGAGTCTTTTTACGACTTGGACATGCTGAAACAGATGAGCAGTTACAGAATATCATATCTAAATTCCTTCCTCCTGTTTTGCTCAAGCTGTCCAGCACCCAAGAAGGCGTGCGCAAAAAGGTAAGCATGCTGGGACTCTTGTGGGGGAAGTAAATGGGGAATACGTGGATGTATTTTATGAAGTGAGCTTTCTGTTCCCATTATTGAAATCTAGCTTCATGAACCCAGTTAAGGCCTTTCACAAATGGACAGTAAGTCCAGAACCTCCTTCCATGATTTCAGGGTACCTTTTCAATGCTTAGCACAGCTTCTTTTAGCTCCAGCTGTACACTTGGCATCAGTACTAGATGATAATAGTTGAGATGATAATTCTGGAATGTATGGAGGCCTGATCTAAAATCCATGCTCTTGAGTCCAGTATGAAAAGCGGTGGTTGTTCAGTTGCTAAGTTGTGTCCACCTCTGCCACCACATGAACTGCAACACGCCAGGCTCCTCTGTCCTTCGCTGTCTCCTGGAGTTTGTTCAGATTCATGTCCATTGAGTTGATGATGCTCTCTGACCATCATATCCTCTGCTGCCCCCCCCTTCTCCTTTTGCCTTCAATCTTTCCCAGCATCAGGGTCTTTTCCAGTGAGTCAGCTCTTTGCATCAGGGGTGCAAAAATCTTCTTTAATCATTGGCTATGAATATGAGCTCTAAAAGTTGCATAACTGTGACATCAAGATGTTCTTTTTTAACCTAATGTTCTACAGGGAACATTTGGACTCTTCAGTTTAAAATAGTTCATTAGTCTTCCCATGTGTTTATACTAGACTTTCGGGTTTTTGAGCTATCATCAGATTTCATCCCTTGGGCCACTCTAATTGATTGGCAATGACCTTCCTGGAGGTCTGCCCTGAGAGGGATTTTGAGGCCCGATTTGAGTTCAGTGGAGAAAGAGTATCTTTAAGAATGTGTGTTCTGTTTACAGGAATGAATAGGACATTCTTGTCATATTTTAATATTTGACATGCCTGTTGTTAATAACTGCTTTGCTGAGATAGATATGTGTTTATGTCATTCTCCTATTTAAAACTCGCCTGTGGCCTTTTCTTACCCTCAGAATAACAAAGTATAAAAGGCCTTCATGCGTTGGTTTCTGTTTCCTTATTTAGTCTCATCATTCATTTGGCAAATATTTGTTGAGTACCTTTTATATGCCAGGTGTTAGGAGTACCTTGGTGAAGGAAAGAAACGTCTAGTTAGGGAGACCAATATTAAACCGTCAGGCAAATAGTATCGAGTTAAAATTGCAGTCAGTGATAAGATGGAAAAGGATCCTATGAAAGAATATATTTGGGGACTTGATTTAAGTTCAGTGTAAAGTGTAAGGGAGGCCTCTGTGATGTGTAGGAAATAGCCAAGTGGAGAAATGGGAGACCAGTAAGGGCAGAGAAGGCCCTGTGCAGAGATTTTGAGCTGGAACTGAGTGCAAGGCCGGCAGGGAGCTGAAGAGGGCCACACTGCTGCACCCAGCGCATCAGGGGAAGGGGGATGCAAGGTCAGGCGTGGGGAGTCCAGTGGCAGTTTGCCAAAGCTGTTGGTGATCGTGACACCATCACTCTGACTGTAGGGTGGAGAAAGACTTGCAGTGGAGACCAGGAGAGGAAATAGGAGGAAGTTTTTGTGTTAGTCTAGGTTTCTAGGCTGAGTATTTTCAGTAAGGTGGTGTTTTTTTTTTTTTTTTTTTTAACTTATCTACTTAGGATTTTTACATTTCCTTGTGTTTTTATGTTTTATAGAAAATCATCTATCTCTAATCATCTGTATGTTCGGTTGTATATGATTCACCTGTATCATACTATTTCTCTTAATATTCTGTTACCATTCAAGTGGAGAAATTCCATTCTTGTTTCTACTTTCTTTTGTTACTACCAAACGTTTGCTTTTTTTTTTTTTTTAAAGGAGCGGGAACACCTTTTTAAAAAGAATTTGCAGTTTTTTTTAAAAAATGTAGCTGTTTATTTATTTGACTGCATCGGATCCTTGTTGGCATCACGCGGGATCTTCGTTGTGGCGCGCAGGCTCAGTAGCGCTGCAGGCAGGCTCTCTCTAGTTGTGGTACCTGAGCTTAGTTGCTCTGTGGGATGCCGGGTCTTAGTTCCCCAACCAGGAATGGAACCCTCGTCCTCTGCATTGTAAGGCAGATTTTTAACCAAGGACTACCAGGGGAGTCTCTAAAAACAGCTTTTAGATTTTTTTAAAAGTGTATTTTTCTTCTGTTTGTCTTCAAATTATTCCTTTTTTTGTTTTCCTTTGGCATATTTTTCTCACATGAGATTTCAGTTTATATAGTAATGATAAAGGTTATTATGTACCAGGAAAAATGCTAGTAACTTAAATCCTCACAAGATTACCTGACGTATAAATATGATTTTCATTTTATAGATGAAAATGAGACTTGGAATGATTGTCACTTGTTTAAGGTCAGATTAAAAAAAAAAAAAGAACCAAAAACGGGTTCAGCTTGAGGCTTTCTTTTTGGTGACTATTTTGGTTATACTCCTTGGGCTTCCCCGGTAGCTAAGCTGGTAAAGAATTTGCCTGCAATGCAGGAGACCCTGGTTCGATTCCTGGGTCGAGAAGATCCCCTGGAGATGGTACTAGGCTACCCACTCCAGTTTTCTTGAGCTTCCCTGGTGGCTCAGCTAGTAAAGAGTCTGCCTACAATGCGGGAGACCTGGGTTCGATCCCTGGGTTGGGAAGATCCCCTGGAGAAGGGAAAGACTGCCCACTCCAGTATTCTGGCCTGGAGAGTTGCACAGCCAGAATAGCCTGGCAGGCTACAGTCCATGGGGTCGCAGAGAGTCAGACACAGCTGGGCAACGTTGACTTTCACTTATACTCCATTGTTACACTGATGAGCAGTGTTAGGTTATTTTATTTTTGACTTAATAATTAGTTTATAAGAATATTGGTTTTAGTTTCAAAATTATGTAAAATTTGCATGGTTTTATTGCATTCTGATTGGAAACCACAGTAAGCAAATGCTCTAATCTTTTAAAGTATGTAATTTCTGATGTTCATAAAAACTGTTCGTAAGATTAAAAAAAAACAGTTCCTTTGTGTAGAATATGGGAGCTCAGTGTGTGGAGAGGCCACTCAACACTGTGCTCTCATCTCTCAAGAAGCCTGTCTTCTAGTCCTGTTGTAAACAGATAGTGAATTAGTCTCCTACTGTTGTTGTAAATATTCTGATTTTCTTTTTAATAATTTCACCTGGAAGCCTTTTGGTGCACAAATTGAAGATCTTGTCTTTCTTAGTAATTTATAATATATGTTACATACTGTTCTTATCTTTTAAATCCCATTTAAGAGTTTTCTTTTTACCCTAGTACCTCTCATCTGAGATTAGTATTTTGTAACCAGTGTTTTCCTTCCATGTAGGTTTGATTGGTGAATCTTGGGCTCAGCTGACCAGTTTAACTTTATTTACTTTGGCTGCATCTCTTCATCAATATAATTGATGTGTCACTTTTTTTTTTTTTTGAGGTTTGGGTTGAGGGCATTTTACGTCGGTTGTTCTGGTTATTAACCTCGCTCATCACTTGATCCATCCTCAGTCTCTCCATCTCTCCCTCTTCTCCTTCCTTAACTTCTCATCTTGCCATACATTTTCTGTGTAGGCCTTTGATCACTTCTATTCTGTTTTAATGTAATGATTAATCAAACCAATCTATCCATATTCTTAACATTTCAATCATTAATTTGTATCTGAGTGAACAAAATGTTTTACTCGGTTACCAGCAAATAAATGATTTTATTTTGATCAGATTTCTTCCCTCTCTGTCTGTCCTTCTATTTCTTCTTCAGAAAGCACCGAGGATCTGGTGAGCTGTTTTGTGGTTGGATCCTGTCTGAAACTTTGAATCACTTACTATTGTTAGAATTCTAAGCAATGTCTGTCTTTTTTCTTCAGTTTACTTTTTACACTTGTTACCTCACTGCTTCCCCGCTCCTCACTGTGTGTTCTCCAAGATGTTTGTCAATAAGAATAGAAATGTTAAAAGATCTTTTCCGAAGAAGGCGTAGCTGCTGCTTTGTTTTTCAAGCTGTAGAATTCGAGAAAAAATATTTCATTTTTATATTTCATTATGTAGCATGGCAGGTTTTTAGAAACTTGCTGATTTGAAAAAGGCCCTTTGGAGCTGGTTCCCTAGAAGTTTGCCTTTGATTTTCTTCTCATATTCCAAATAATGTTGACTTTGATCTATTGGTGAATTTTTCTAACCTTTTTACAAAAAGCTTGAAGGAAATATGTGAACATGTATTTACTTTGAGTGATGAGTAGTACAGGTGATTTTTTGAAAACAACTTTGAATCCTGTGGAATATTATGCAGCTATTAACAAATAATGAGTTTGGTCTAAATTAAGAAGCTTATATATTTTTAACTGGAAACAAAGCGGACTCTATGCTGATGTTAATGATATATAGCTCATTTTTGTAAAAAGTAAAGAAGTAAAATCTAGAGATGTAAATATGTTTGTAGAAGTTTGTGACTGCAGAGAAAGATGTGAGGAAGAACACTAGACTGTTAACACTGGTGTCTTTGAGTGGCTGTGAGTGGACTAGGGAAAAGGGATGATTACAACTTTTTTTGATTTATTGTAATAAATGGGTTTTTCTATTATAATTTTAAAAAGCAGCAAAATAGAATAAAGTATTAAAGATATAATTATTGTGAACTTTGTTTTATATTATAAAATACCGATTTTATTTGCTTTTTTTGCACATTATTTCTGTTGATGAAGAGGTTTTGCTGTTAAGTAGGTGTGAAAACTTCTGGCCTAAGAGGAAAGAGATTGAACACTGGCCTAAGAGGAAAGAGATTTAACAACTGAGATGCCTGTTTACATTCTAAGCAATGTGCTAGACTCTGACATATCTTTTTATTTAATCCTGACAATGGCCTGTGAAGTGTTATCATTTGATTTCTGCAAATGAGGAAACGTGGTTCTGAAAATGATAATGCAAAGCATTAAATGCCTATGTGGTCATTGTCTCTCAGTTCATTACAACTTACTTAACAGCTCTGCAGGTTATAGATGCTCAATGTTATTCCCATTTTATAGAGGAAAAAGCTGAGGCTCAGAGAAGCTAAATAATTAACTTTGTGGCACATGGGATTTTATACCTGAGAGATAATCCTAATCTAAGTAGTTTCTGCCAGGCTTTGCCTCCATTTGATGGCAAACATGTTCATTCTTTCACTTACGTATGAAAGTGAATTCAGTACATGAAGGGTCAGTGAATGAAAGTTGGGGATGAAAGAATGACTGAGAGCAGTAACATAAGTTGTCTGCATGTTGTTTTGACTCCGGGCTTCCCTAGTGGCTCAGCTGGTAAAGAATCCACCTTCAGTGCAAGAGACCTGGGTTGGGAAGATCCCCTGGAGAAGGAAAAGGCTACCCACTCCCAGTATCCTGACATGGAGAATTCCATGCACTGTATAGTCCAGGGGTTGCAAACAGTCGGACACGACTTAGCGACTTTCACTTTATTTTGACTGGAGGTGGTGGAGGCTTGATGTATGTTTCCCTTTTATTTGTTTTGAAGTATTAGATACAAGGTCAGATTTTTAATTGTTTTGAAATATGGCTATCTGGTCAGACTTTCATGATTTGTACAGTCCTGTAATACCTTTTGCAAATAGAACCAATATAATAATTGGACTTTTGGTTATTATGTAATTGCTAATAAAGGATATAGATATTTGTCACAAATCTAGAATGCAGTTACAAACATTAGACCTTTTTTTAATCATAAAAATAAGACTCATATAAAAGCAAAGTATTTTTTAGTAAAAGCTTATGTATAAATAGTTTCAGCATGTAAAGTTTTATAGTCAGTGAAACTAGGAGTTAGTTCCCGACCAGGAATTGGGTTTGGGCCATTGCAGTGAAAGCTCCTAGTCTTAATCACTAGACCATCAGGGAATTCACAAGAGAAATAGGTTTTAGATTCCTACTGACATATCATTAGAGTACATATGTGGTTTTAAGGAAAATGAGATACGTTATGTAGAATTCTATTTTACATAAAATTAAAATTAAAACTGACCACTGCTGGTGGGAGTGTAAATTAGTATAACCACTTTGGAAAACTGCTTGGAAATATCCTAAGGTTTGTCATATGTACACTTCATGACCAAGCATTTCCAGTCCTGGGTTCATATACAATAAAAATGTATATACTTGTGCACCAGAAGACATCACTAAGAATGTTCATAGTAATTATTCCTAATGGTCCAAACTGGAAATAATCTAATATCTATCATGATGGAGGAGAATGGATAAATTCTGGTTTTCTTCCTAGTAGAGCAGTGAAAGTGAATCATTACTGTGAGCAACAACACGGATGAATATCAGATATAATACAGAATGAAAAACACATGAATTCATCCTATTCTGTTTATATAAATTTAAATCTGGTATTAGAAGTCAGGAAGAGGCATTAGTGAGTTGGGTGCAGGAACTTTGTACTTCTGGTGTTACAAAAACGTATTTCCTTTGTGAAAATTTATTAAGCCATACACATTCTTAACTTTGCTCTTCAGCTATATGTTATACTTTGATTAAAAAGTTTACTAATGAACAAATGAATTTAAATGAATGAGTAATAAGAAGAATTGATAGAGACGAAATATTACACACCCATGGCTAATAATTCTGGAGGCTTACTGACAGAGGTTAACTGTTGTTGATTTTAGCTGGGGGAAGGACTGGTTCAGTGGATGTCTTGATTTTTATGAGTTTATAAAGGGTTCCAGGCAGTAGATAATCAAATTTGGAAAGTGAATCAATATTTAAGGTGATAATATTGCTAGAAGAAAATTAAATAATTAATTGACTTAAAATTTTAAAACTGTGATAAACAAGAGAGTATGTAATTCTGGGCACGGTTGTTTATCTTCATCAGTGATGATTTTCCGTTGGGTCCTTATAGGAATCAGCCTAGCTTAGATTGTCGAAGGAGGGCTGTTCCCTTTGGCCTGTCTCCTCCTGATTTTTTTCCCTGTCATCCAGCTGAATCACAGATCTGGATGGGCAGGAGGCTGGGTGAGGTAAGCATGGTAATGTAGAATTCTCGGTCTTTGCAAAGTACTAGGGTCCTGAGAGTGTCTCACAGTGACAGACACTTTAGATGAATTGAGCTCAACTGTCAGTGTGTCTGATAAGGTTAAAAATACGGATCCTGGAGTCGGATCTTGACTGTGCCACTTGCTGTCTCAGTAAACTTGGACAAGTTACTTCGCTTCCTGTGCCTCTGCTTCTTCCTGGGTCAAATGGGCGTGATAACAGCACCTCTCCCAGTTGTTTTGAGAATCAGAAGAGACAAGGAATGCAAAGTGCTGTTCTGCATGGAAACTGCTTGATAAATGTCAGCTATTTTATGATTACTATTATCACTTGTTTAATGAATATTATTAGATTTTTTATTCTTAAAATGCACTTATTTCATGATTGCTGTAAATAACTGAACTTTTGCTGTGAACATCCCTACAAGCTCTCCTTAATACTTGATTTGAAGCTAGAGCTCAAATTTCAGAAATGATGGAGAATATTGTGAGCCTGGCCCTCTGGAATAGTCACTTTAAATTCTTGAGTCTTTAGGTAAGGCTTTCTAAAAGCCTTATATCTCAGTGCTCCTTTCTTGTTAGATAAAGTGGTGTTATCCCACTTTGATAGTAACACTGAGGTTGTTTGACATGAGCCTCTAGCTTCCTTTCTTCCCATGAGAATCGTTGCTTGTTGACCTCTGTTTCTGCCGTCTTTTCCCACTTAAAGGAGAGGAAGCTTGGTATTACTTACTTAAAACTCTTTAATAGAATCAGATGATCTTCAGAATAAAGTAAAAACTTGTCAGCATTTTACCCAAATCCTTTTATAATCTAAGCCCCACTTTTATCTCTTACCACTCCACGTTTCAGTCAGATCCCGTGCACCATATTCGTTTAGACCTCTTATACCTGCTTAGAACTGATCTTCTGTTTGGAATTTCATCTGCTCTTTAGGACTTGGTTTCCTATCACTTTCTCCTTGAAGTCCTCCTTGATCTTAGCAGACACGTTTTCTTCTTGAAATTCACAGTACCTTGAATGTTTCCCTTTCTGTAATACTCTTAGTTAAAGTGTATAGGGGCTGCTATAACAGTATACCACAGACTATATGACATAAACAGCATCTATTTCTGACAGTTTTGGAGGCTAGAAGTCCATGATCAGAGTGCCAACATGGTCAGGTTCTTCATCAGGAACTTTTCATGGTTTACACAGGCCGTCTTCTTGCTTTATCCTCAGATGACAGAGAAAGGAAGAACTCTGATATTTTCATCCCCTTATAAGGGCATCCATCCCATCATGGGAACTCTACCCTCATGACCTCATCCAAACCTAATTACCTCCAAATCACAGTGGGGGTCAGGGCTTTGCTATACGAACTTGGGGAGACACAGATATTCAGTCTGTAGCATGGTGTGTGGCAATCATTTGCTCTCCATCTTCTGGGGGACTGTGCCTCAGTATAAGCCTCTGTGGAATCTTAACTTTAATTAACTTAAATGACATTGTGAAATACATCGCCTAGTAAAATTCTGGTGTATGGATTCTTGGGGATAGCATTTTGGAACAAGATTCCAATATTCTATACTCCCTTTCTGGGATGCCAAATTTACATCCTTGACAAAAAAAAAGTAAAATAGGTAATACTTGAGAAATGAATTTGTTTTTAAAATATGATCAAAAATTTCAGTTCACGCCTTCCTCTATTTTAGGTAATGGAACTGTTGGTCCATCTGAATAAGCGCATAAAAAGCCGCCCCAAGATACAGCTCCCAGTAGAGACACTATTGGTTCAGTACCAGGACCCTGCTGCAGTCTCCTTTGTCACAGTGAGTATTGTCTTGGAATATTTTCTGACTTACAGTAAGTTTTCTTTCATAATGTTTAGCAGATGTTATCAGTATATTGGCCAGTCTAGAATTTCATCTTAGACTATTTCTAAATAAAACATGAGATGTTTTACTTCAAATGGACACACTGTTTTTCCATTGAGTATTGACCTGGAGGAAACAGTAGGAACAGGTTAATGCATGGCCGTTTTACACAGGGCGAAGGAATGTTGGTGTAGTGATGTCTCAGGTATGTTGATATATAAAAGAATGATTGATTCTTAGTAAAAGATTATGAGATGTTGGTATGAATAGAAAGAGAAGGGTTATGTAGCATAGAATAAGTAAAGGATGATAGAAGAAGAAAAAAAGGTAGAATGACAGGGAAACATAGGAAAGCTGAACTAAAAATAATATATTTGACATATATATTATATATTTAGAAAGATATTCTTTTTAAAAGTGGAGTAAACTGGGGCTGGTAAGAAATATTCCTATTAAATGTTCTCTTCATGAGAATGAAATGTAAAAAATATTGATGCTATGTAATGGCAGATGATGTTCTTTTCCTAGTCCTTGTGGTAACATTGAGGCAGAAGCTATTGGGTCTTATCTAATATCTGGATTCCAAACCTTTGGAGCCACCTACTGGCCCAGATACCTTGTCTGTTCCTGCTGTGGGCATACAGCTCCATCATATATGTGTCTTCCTCTCAGCAAATAGGAACAGCGCGTGCCAGTACAACTGCCAAATAGGATGTCTTTAAAGGAACAGTTTTACGAAGTCCTTTCTAACGTCCTTCAGAAAAGCAAATTTTTATCTTATGTGCAAATCTGGATGTGCATTTATGGGTTTGCTTAAAATGAGGCATTCACATGGTTTATAGTGATGCTCGGACACTGGCCACACTCAGCTTCCCAATGCTTCATCATCCATCGGTCAGATGTTGGAGTGAGGAGCCACAGTGCCACAATGTACTGAGGTTATTTTAGTAATTGACCAGCGGGGCAGTGACAGCCTGGAACTTAACATGGGCCTCCTCTTAGCTTGAAAGGATTAATGTAACAAACTGGGAGATCTGATACTGGTGTGTAGTGTGTCGGTTTAGGTGGATCAAAGGATTACTTTTTTCTTTTCAGTGAAAAGTAACCTCACATGTGAGTACCTAATTTCCAGCCCCCTCACCCCAGGTTTATTGAAACATAACCGACAAATAGAATTGTATATGTTTAAGGCATACAGCGTGATGATTTGATGTATGTTTAAATGTTCTAGGCTAGGTCGTGCTCCCTCCTGTGAAGCCCATCTTAAAGTAAGCATTTTGAGGAAGTGGGGCTGGAGTTCTTCCTGAGACAGACTGGTTGGCCAGGCTGTAATAGGTGACAAGCATGAGGAAGGAGGATTCAGTCTCTTCTTTATAAGATAACTACCTAGGTTATCAACCGTACGTTTTTGTTGAAATCCTTGAATATTTCTTTCATACTAACTTATCTTTCTCTCATTGCGTCAGAATTTTACTATAATTTATGTTAAGATGGGCTATCCTCGGCTACCGGTGGAGAAACAGTGTGAGCTGGCTCCTACGCTTCTTACTGCCATGGAAGGAAAGCCTCAGCCCCAGCAAGACAGGTAGGCTGTCCCCAGCTACCTGGTTTCCCACCTCTGAGAGTCAGTGTTGCCATTCAAGAAGAGATCCACACAGCTGGTTTCACCTGGCCAAATACAAATGCTTGAGTTGAACTCTTTTCAGCTGACATTGCTGTGTTACCTCAACATGACTGTTTTGTTAATTTTGTAAATTATAAAATATCTTGTGAGCATATGGGAAATTGTGCAGAACCATTAACATTTTTTTCCATCTAAATGTGTTTTCAGTTTGGTCAGTTATTTTGAAGCAACTGATTTTTTTGATTGCAAAAATTAGAGCTCGTGATTGCGCAAATTAGAGTTCTAATATGCTTTTCATCAAACCTTTCTGTCTTGGAGGATATAAAGTTTCGGAGCCGTTTTCTTAAGAAACTCATTACTCGTTTGTATCCATGTGGGAGTTGAAGAGATGAAAAGGTTTAGACTGTCATCCTGAGTTTCTCTGTTTAGCCCAAAAGTTCTGTATCCTAGCCTTGTTGTGGTGAGAAACATGAAGAGAAGCTATGGAGGAAAGAGTTAAATCATGTTTTCAATTCGTTTTTTAGAGCATAAATGTTTTTAAAAGATCTTAATGCTCACATTTACAAGTAAAAAAAATTTTTTCTTTGGGGAACGTGTAGTAGGATCCCTTTAATGTCTGTGTGCATGCGTGTAACAGGACAACAGGGTGCAGAGAGCTGTGTTCTTGTGGCAGCTGGTGCAAAACGCCTTCCTACAAGTAAAATTAATAGACATTGTAAGCACTGTTTGAAATTGTTTTCATAGCAACAGGTATAGTGAAGGAAGGAATTACTGAAGCTGTGTTACTTAAATTCACACAGTGGAAATTTAATATTATATTCCAAATATTGACATGATTCATGTTTAATTTCTTTAGCTTTAGAATGACTTTATTTTTAATTAAACGTGAAAAGGGAAAAACATGATTGACACGACATGTTGTCAGTTGAACTTTACCTAAGGTTTCATATTAAATCTCTTGTGGTAATAGATACTAATATTGAGCTCATATTATATACATTTTTCTCAGGTGTTTTTGTGATGAGTCAGGTTGGCTAAAATGTCACTTATCACTCAATATACTGAGCTTTAAATAAGAATGAAATCTGGGCCAGTCTCAAGACTTTGTAAATGAGTAATTTTGAAGATGAATGGTTCTTGCTACGATTGCCATTTTCTGTCATGTGATTGTTTGCTGTTGTTGTTTTGTCTGTGATTTGCATGTATAAAAAACCCTTATTTTTAAATAGTTGCAATAAATATAATTGTTTTTTCAGCTTAATGCATCTTTTAATACCAACCCTTTTTCACATGAAATACCCTGTTGAATCATCAAAATCAGCTTCTCCGTTTAATCTTGCTGAGAAACCAAAGACTGTGCAGCTGCTTTTGGACTTCATGCTAGATGTCCTTCTGATGCCTTATGGGTAAGTAAAACAAAGCAAACCAAAACAAGTGGCCTTGTTCTTGACTGCTTTTACTGTGTGGGGTCCAGGACTCTCTTCAGTGATTCAACTTTCACGTGAAAAGGAGTGTGTCTCAGATTTGCTTTGGCGGAGCCCTGACCTCTCCTAAACTCCAGCCCCACTGCTTACTGATCTTAATGGCCTGGAGCTGCTTTGGTGCTTTCAGACTTGACCCATCCAAGCTGAAATCAATCTTTCCCAGTAAACGTAGTTTCTCTCCTTTAATTACATCAGTGCTGTGATGATTCTCTTAGCCATGTAGGCATACAGTTATAAGTTGCCTCCAGCTTTCTATTCCTGATTGCTTCAATGTCAGCTCCATAAAACCCCCTACCACTGCTTCCATGGGCCCTGGAATCATTCCCATTGGCACCTTCTAGTTCTGGCTCTTTTAACCTCTCTTCACGTCTTTCTCACCAGCTACTTTTCTTCAGTACTGTCTACACTGCCACAGAGTTTCCTGATTTTTCAAACGCAGATCTTACCAGGTTACACCTTAAAATCCTTGGGCTGTTATTTTCCAGTCATTACATGTGCTTGTGCATTTCATGCACTTCGTGTACTCTGTATCTCCTGGCCTGTCTTTGTTTTAAGAGCATACAGTTCCCTCTGCTTAGAATGCTTCTCCATCAAAAAAGAAAGGAAGAAGGAAAGAAAGAAAACAGCAGGAAACGACAGCCAAAAAAAATGACTTTGGAAAAGCCTCACAAAGGAGCTTAGACGTCAACTCTGTTGCCTCTGACATAAACCCCTTGCCCTAGGCACAGGGCACTCTTCCTTGTCCTCATAACACTAAGCACCCATCTGTAGTGCCACTTGGTGATTTTAGTGTGGTGTTGACATGTCCCTCTCTCCTGCTAGATTGGGAGCTCTTGAAGTCAGGAGCTGTTTGCTCCGGCTCAGGTTCCTGGTGCCCACATAGTGCCCACATTGTGATTTGCTTCCAGCCTGCTCATTTTTTAGGTTGTCCTGCTGCCAGAGATATTTTTCTAAAATACTGCTTCCATTGTGCTTCTTCCGTAATCTACACCATGAGCGTGGCGTGCGGGGCTCCCCATCGTCTGTCCCTCCCTCAGCCACAAGAGAGTTGACGCTGTTGACTTTCTCTCCTCTCCCGTTTGTTCTCCTCCGACTCTTCTGATTTGGCGGTTTTATTTTCTGGACCTTCCACTGCCTCTGTAATGTGTGTGCCCAGTTGTGTATGACTCTTTGTGACCCTGTGGACTGTAGCCCGCCAGGCTCTTCAGTCCATGGAATTTCACAGGCAAGAATACTGGAGCGGGTTGCCATTTCCTCTCCAGGTAATCTTCCTGGCCCAGGGCTCAAACCTACACCTCTTGTGTCTCCTGCATTGGCAGGCGTGTTCTTTACCAGCTGAGCCACCAGGGAAGCTACCATGGAACGTCTGTCACATCATTTCTTACTTCTCTGCAGTTTCTTTGTCGCCTGATAACACCCTGTGCTGCTGCGTGTGTCATGGTGTTATTTTCTCAGCTTGCTCCAGTCGGCAGACACTCAGTCTTACACCTCCTGTTCCTCTGTCTGGTGTTTGGGATGGTAGTCTGTACAATATTAGCTGTTCAGTAATTGGCCGGTCTACTTCCTGTGTACTGTCAGTCTTGCTGTAACTTAGAAATAAATGAAAATCTCCTTTTGTAGTTGTTAAATCAGGAGGCAGCCAGAATTGGCAGGTGATGATGGCTTTGGTAATTGATCTTCGAAGTTCGAATTTAACTTAGGCACACCATGTACCCAAGCCAGTGGTCCCTCACATTTTTCTTCCCAGTGAGAATTTGCATTGTTTATATACAAATATTAAAGTGGTTCTTCAACAAGTTTAAAAAAAATTAGATGAATTTAGGAATGAAATGAATATGATGTATACTAATGTGAAGTAGTTTACTGTGCTGTTAGGCTCCTAGTGTTTAATTTTTACTATAACGGATATTTTAATATCAAGTCTGGGAATTTGTCAGCTTAGAATTTTAGATTTCAAATGGACTTGAATCATTATTTATATCAAAATTTTAATTTTGTAGATGAGAAATGTTTAATTGGTTTAAATGTTTAACCAGTTTAATTGGTTCAAAATGACTTTACCAGAAATCTTATTTTTAATCTATAGAAGCTAAAAATGAAATAGGATGATAAATAAGTATCTGTGAAGCTGTATGCTTTGAACATATAGTGGAAAAAAGCTGGTCCTTATGATTTTTCTTCTTTGGGTCCTTTTGAATTTTTTCATTTTGGGGGCATTATATTCTTGTGTGGTAAGTGGTTTGGAGGTTTCAGTGGGTTTTCTGATGGAGAGACACAAGAAGTTTAAGTAGAATTGAACAGAAATGGGAATGAATATAAAATTATTTTCTGCTTTTGGTATAAAACAATAGCTTTTTTTTTTTAACTTCCATTGCCATCAACAAAGTCTAGTGGGTTCATAGTGACTTGTGAAACAATAATTTATGGATTGAGAATGAACAGAATGCTTATATTCATTATTGGTAACTGTCACAGTTCATTTGTAGTCAAATTGAGCAGATATACTCTAATGGTTAATTTGCTGAGGATGTAGATACCTTTTAAAGATACCTATCTTTACAATTCTCCTTTATGATGAAACTTTAATTTCAACTGTTTATTCTTCAACAAAAATTCTGTGGGAGGAAAGTATGTAATTGAATGTATTACATATGCATGTGTTTGTATGTGTTTTTATAGAGGGGTTAAATTCCCATTTCCTTTCCAGATATGTGTTAAATGAATCCCAGAGTCGCCAAAATTCATCTGCAGCACAGGGTTCTTCTTCAAATAGTGGGGGAGGTTCTGGAATACCACAGCCTCCCCCAGGAATGAGCTTTTATGCAGCTAAACGAGTTATTGGAGATAACCCATGGACACCTGAACAGTTGGAACAGGTATCACACACTGTGTGTTCATATGGAGCTTAACCCTGCACACTTGCCCCTGTGAAGTCAGTCCATGGAAGCATGTGTCAGAGAATTCCAGTTATTCAGGCTGTCGAACGAAATACATTTGAGAGGCGCGATTGATGTCATGTGCTCACAGCATCATGTTATTTATTGGTTAAAGCCCCAGGGAGAGGGAGGAGTGGGAAAAACTCTTCAGCTTTTCAAACGCTGCTTCCATATTTCACGTGTAAAATACAGCCCACTTACAGACTGAATGTCTTTAACTTCTTTCATTTTAGTTTTTAATTATAGGTTTAATGTTTAGCTGCTTTGGTGCAGTTAAAACACCATTTATCTTATGTTATTCAGCTTTTTAGGGCTGTACGTTTTGTGTAAAGTGAGGAACAAGTGACCATGTGGGGGAAAAAGCATGACGCCCTTTTATATTTCTTCCTGGGAATTGAAAAATTGGCATTAAGAATTTTATTCTGGATTTAAACAGGACACAGATGTTCTCTGAGCAGCTTTTAAAAAAGACTGGTGCTCTACAGAGAAGGTGCCTCACTGTGTCTGTGTCATCAGGCACCTCAGGGAAGAACAGATGAGATCAGTATGTAATTATTTTGGAATTCAAGCAACATGGGTTAGTCTTCCAATCCTTCCTTTATCTCTCCATGGCAGTCTAAATGATTTGGTCCTTTTCTTTCTGGCAATGTAAGTGATCACTGATCAAAACAGTGTTCCCAGGAAAGGGAAGAATTCAAGTGGGCATTCTTGCCGCTCACAAATTTATAGAATGATTTGTTTAGCAAGGGTTCTATGTGATTAGATTAAATCTTCATATTTTATAGATCTTTTTTCTTCTCAAACTGTGATGTAAGAAAGAAAGATAAATACTAGCAGAAGCTACTCTCTTGCGTGTGCTCTGTGTGACAGGCACTATACTGAGTACTTTGAATACATTATCTCATTGAATCCTCACAGCAGAACTGACAAGGCATAGAGACTATTGGTTCCATTTTGTAAAAAGAACTAGTTTGGAGAGTCACCACAGTCTCACTCCTAGTGAGAGTGGGGCTTTGCATCTAGGTCTCTCTGAGCGCTAAAGCTCTCAGTGCTGGAGAATAACTGTTAACATTAAATGGTAATCTTACATTGGTCATTATTTGCTAATTCCTACAGGCTTCTGTATGCCTTTTGTCCGTTTCATGGTCGAGCCTTGAAGAGTTTGGTTTCAAGGATGAAAGCTGTTTTCCTCTAATTTTTAAATATCCCTTTTGTTTTTTACATTTTTCCTTTCAGATAAAACAGCTTTTTTTTTTTTTTTTCAAATGATAGTGATAGTGTAAATATTCAAATAATACAGAACATTATAAAGGAGAAATTAAAAATTGCTCGGAATCCCACCACCCTAGTTTGTCATTCACCTTTCACCTACTCGGTATACTTGTGTGTGTACACAAAGGCAATTTTACACGTTACATTTTTATATATTTAATACACTATTTGAATTTCATTTTTTAAACAATATGTCAGGTTTTAAAATAATATCTTTTTAAATGTCTGTGTTAAATAATGCTTAAATCACAAAATATGTTTTAAACTAGTCTCCTATTCCTAGACATGAGTGGTGTCCTCAGTTTCCTTTGAACCCCTTTTCTGTAAATCTTTATGTAGTGACTCTCATAGCTGCAGTAAATGCTTGCATCTTCTCTGTTGTAGCTCTTGTTGCAAGTCAGTTGTACTGAACACAGAGGGAAGGCAGGCATTTTTATGGTCCGTTTGTCTGCTTTTTAAAATTGCATCCTTTGTCATTTAGTATTAATAATTGTAAACTTTATCGGCCCTATTTCATATACATGAAAACTATTACGTAACTGATTTTAAAGGTAAAATTTCATTTTTCAGGTATATTTATCCTAAATACAGTTATTTGTAGTAAAATTCATAGCTTCTTCATGTTGCATGAAGTTCTTAGCAGAATCTAAGAATCTCTTCTTCAGTCTGTGTTTCTTTTTAACCAGTTAGATTGAATACTGTTTGATTAGAATTTTACTTACATTTAAAATTCTTGCATATGTTTGAAATCATGTTGTTTTTAGTATGTAAGAATATAGAGGGCAGAGTTAGTATGTTAGCAGTAGAATAGAACTCCATGGACTGTGTTTTCTTTCTTTTTGAACTGTCACAAGAATCCATGGAGTACTTCACTCGTGATGTACCATACTCTACCTAGAGGCTCCAGATGTGGACTTCAGTTCAAGGCTTCACCATTCTAGAGAGGCTTTTCACCCAAATAGGGGAGCTTTGTATCATAGTGGCCTTGGAGTCTGAGAGACTTGGGTTTGGATTGTGCCTTCATCATTTATTAAATGTCTTAATCTCTTCAGCCTTGCCTCAGTTTTCTTATCAGAAAAATGGGTATATTGATACTCATTTCATAGATTGTGAGGGTTAAATGAAATCACAAACATAGATGGTTTAGTATGGTCCCTGGCACACTGTAAGGCTAAATAGGAGTGGCTACTGTCGTTCTATTAATCTTTGGTTTATGACCATAGTAGTATGTTAAACAGATATTTCAGGTTGGTGGTCGTTGTTTCTCTGATCGGTGTTTTTCATTCCCTTCATTTATCTACAGTGCAAATTGGGTATCGTGAAATTCATAGAAGCTGAGCAGGTGCCTGAGCTGGAAGCTGTTCTCCACCTGGTGATTGCTTCTAGTGACACACGCCACAGTGTAGCCACCGCAGCAGACCTAGAGTTGAAAAGCAAGCAAAGGTAAGCTCTTTCCCCCTTTAAACTTTAAAAATTGAAAAGATGCTGGATTTCTAAAAGCTTGCTCAGCGCATATTCTTTTCAGCTTTTGCGTAATGAGGCATTCATTTTATGAGATTGTGAAATATACCTGATTTGTATGAAAGATAGTTTGCTGAGGAGCAGAATTCTATATAAGGAAAAGCTGTTTGGAGAAGCAGTTTAAAATTGGAATGGATAAGGCTAATTACCATCAGAACTGATACCTTTGTTTAGGTAAATGAACTTAAAGAACTAATGTTAAGAAAAATGTCAAAACCCAAAAGTTACTCATTTTTGATTCTTCCTCTAAAATTCTTTGAGATGGCTTTTATAAAGAATATGTAGGTATTATGGTTAATATGAAAATCAGGTCCTGTGAAAAGAGATACTGAATAGGTCTTAATATACTCAGGAGAAAATACGTATAATAAATAGACTTATGGAAAAAATTGTATATAAGAAATCAAATCATGCACGATAAAACAATAGTATGCCAACTGCTAAATAAAATTGTGTAACAGTTGATTACTCCATTTAAGTTTCTGTTGAAACTGCTATGCTTATACCCTGTTGATTGACACTGTAAATTGAAATAATTTTTGAAAAGCAGTTTGTAGTAGGTAATGAATCATAAAAATATTTAGTCTTTTTTATCTGAATCTTCTGGGACTTTATACTAAGAGAATCATTCAAAAGAAGAGAAATATTGTATTTAGAAAAATGTTACAGATTCATTAATTGTATTATTTCCTATAATTGTTAAAAAAGGAAACAAAATCAGATTTCTACAGTGGGTAAATAGTGAAATTAAGTATGTGACCTATATAGAGTATTATATCTATTTGGGTGGTATTATCTTCCCAAATAATTATAAAAATAATACAGCAACATGTAAATTGCCCCAACATAATGGCAAATGAATAACACATAATACAAAAGGATATATGTACTGATTTATAATAAATGACATCATGTGCAAAGACTGGAAAATACGTGAAAAATTGAAGATACTTCAAAAAAATCAGATTATGGAATACTTCATTTTTGAATTTATTTTAATGCTTAATGTAATAAAAAGACCATGGAATGTGGGTAAGATGATAAAACTTTATAAAGGTATAGATCATAGTTTTCCCTCTCCAAAGAAATGTAAGTAGCTGTCACAGGATAATGAAATTAACTTTATTGTGTCTTAGTTTGCTTGTTAAAATATAAGTTAGCTGTGTCTGTGTGGTGGTGGTTGGGAATGCATGTCTGTCATGGAATTAATTCTGGTCCTGCCTCTTGCTGATTGTCTTAATTTGGAAGACTCACTTAACCTCACTAGGCCTTGGACTCTGTAAAATGAGAAATTTGGACCAGATTGTACTTAACATTCCCCACCAAGTCTAAAATTCTTTCATGCTGCTATGACTGTGTCTTCCTGGTATCTCCTTCAAGAAATTTGTTTGGTTTCGAAGTGTCAAAAACCCTTTTTTAAAAATTTTATTCAAGTATAGTTGATTTACAGTGTTGTGTTAATTTCTGCTGTACAGCAAAGTGATTCAATCATATGTGTTTTATAGTCTTTATAAAAATATAAAATATATATTTTATATATATATATATATATATATATACACTTTTCTATATTCTTTTCCATTATGGTTGACCACAGAATATTTAAGATAGTTCATTGTACCATGTAGTAGGACCTTGTTATTTATCCTTTCTATATGTAATAGTTCTATGTATTTGTATTTTAAAAATTTAAGTATAGTTGATTGTAGCGTTGTGTTTATTTTCTGCTGTACAGCTGTGTGACTCAGTTATACATATATTTGTCATATTCTTTACCATTATGGTTTTTCATAGGATATTGAACATAATTCCCCATGCTATATAGTAGGACCTCGTTGTTTATCCATCCTGTGTATAATAGTTTGCATCTGCTTATCCCAAACTCCCAGTTCTTCCTCCCTCCTCCGCCTTGGCAACTGCAAGTCTGTTCTCTGTGACTGTTTCATAGATAAGTTCATTTGTGTCATATTTTAGATTCCACATACAAGTGATATATCATGTGGTATTTGTCTTTGTCTTTCTTTCTTATTTCACTTAGTATGATAATCTCTCTAGGTCCATCTATGTTGCTCAAATGACATTATTTCATTCTTTTTTGTGGCTGAGTAACATTCCATTGTATATATGTACCACATCTTCTTTATCCATTCATCTGTTGATGGACATTTAGATTGTCTCCATGTCTTCATGTCTTGCCTGTTATGAATAATGCTGCTGTGAACATAGGCATGCGTGCATGTTTTTGGATTATTGCTTCATCAGGATGTGTACCCAGGAGTGGGATTGCCAGGTCCCACTGGCAATTCTGTTTTTTTTTTTTTTGAGGACCCTCCAAACTGTTTTCCAAAAAAACTTCCTTTAAAACTTCATTGTGTTTGGACTGGCTCCATTCTTTACACCATGCAATAGATTGGATTGTTGGAGATACAAATGTGGTGCTGAAGTCGTCTACTTAGTTTTGGTTCTGTTCATTAAAACAAGTGTATTTTCCAAAAAAAAAATAGCGTAGCATTGTTAAGAGGTAAAAAGTGAGTTGAGAACAATATGTAGATATCCCATTTTGTTAAATAGAAATCCCAAAGTATCTCTTCAAGCGATCCTTCTCTATATTGATCTGTTTCTATCTACCTGCCATACCCATCTAGCTATTTTATGTGCATAGGAAAGAAGTCTAGAAAAAGATACACCAAAGTTACTGGTTATTGAAAAGGAGTGGAGAGGGTTAGGGTGCAGAGTATAAGGAATTGTATCCTCTATATTAATAATTTTTGAATTTTCATAAGCATGTAATCAGCAAACTAAAGCTAGAAAGGTGACAAGAGGAAAGGTAGAAGAAACAGTGAAGATTACCCTTACGAGTTAACCACTGGGAGATTTTTTGTTTGTTTTGCTAAACTGTGTGTGTTTTGTCAAAAATCTCTAAACTTCAAGTATTTATAGAAGAAAAACAAAGATGGAACTCAAGGATTAGTTAGTAGAAATCAGCTGAGGAAAGATACAGGTAAATATCAGAAGGGCTGTAGACTGTCTTTGAGGATAGTGGAATTGTGGATGTTCGAATAAGTTTGTTTGATAAGAGATGAAAGAAGAGATGGATTAGGAAAACAGTCTAGGCACCATGGTAGCTTATTTGCACAGATACAACATAATTTGAAAGCAGAATCAAGGTCAAAAGAGAGAAGATGGTGTGGTTAAATCTTACTATTTCAAGTGAAATTACTCGGTTTATAGAATGACTGGCTGACGGCTGCTGCAGAGAGCGGGTGTGCATCACCAGTCACATTATGTTTCTTAAGTCAGGGGTCCCTGACCTCCGCACCGTGGACCAGTTCAGTTCAGTCGCTCAGTTGTGTCCGACTCTTTGCGACCCCATGAATCGCAGCACGCCAGGCCTCCCTGTCTATCACCAACTCCCAGAGTTTACCCAAACTCATGTCCATCGAGTTGGTGATGCCATCCAACCATCTCATCCTCTGACGTCCCCTTCTCCTCCTGCCCCCAATCCTTCCCAGCGTTAGGGTCTTTTCCAATGAGTCAGCTCTTTGCACAAGGTGGCCAAAGTATTGGAGTTTCAGCTTCAACATCAGTCCTTCCAGTGAACACCCAGGACTGATCTCCTTTAGGATGGACTGGTTGGATCTCCTTGCAGTCCAAGGGACTCTCAAGAGTCTTCTCCAACACCACAGTTCAAAAGCATCAATTCTTCAGCGCTCAGCTTTCTTCACCGTCCAACTCTCACATCCATACATGACCACTGGAAAAACTGTAGCCTTGACTAGACGGACCTTTGCTGGCAAAGTAATGTCTCTGCTTTTAAATATGCTATCTAGGTTGGCCATAACCTTCCTTCCAAGGAGTAAGCATCTTTTAATTTCATGGCTGCAATCACCATCTGCAGTGATTTTGGAGCCCCCAAAAATAAAGTCTGACACTGTTTCCACTGTTTCCCCATCTATTTCCCATGAAGTGATGGGACCAGATGCCATGATCTTAGTTTTCTGAACGTTGAGCTTTAAGCCAACTTTTTCACTCTACTCTTTCACTCTCATCAAGAGGCTCTTTAGTTCTTCTTCGCTTTCTGCCATAAGGGTGATGTCATCTGCGTATCTGAGGTTATTGATATTTCTCCTGGCAATCTTGATTCCAGCTTGTGTTTCTTCCAGCCCAGCGTTTCTCATGATGTACTCTGCATAGAAGTTAAATAAGCAGGGTGACAATATACAGCCTTGACGTATTCCTTTTTCTATTTGGAAGCAGTCTGTTGTTCCATGTCCAGTTCTAACTGTTGCTTCCTGACCTGCATACAGGTTTCTCAAGAGACAGGTCAGATGGTCTGGTGTTCCCATCTCTTTCAGAATTGTCCACAGTTTATTGTGATCCACATAGTCAAAGGCTTTGGCATAGTCAGTAAAGCAGAAATAGATGTTTTTCTGGAACTCTCTTGCTTTTTCGATGATCCGGATCAGCAATGGTGTTAGATTAGAAATAAACTGCACTGTAAATGTATTGCACTTGAATCATCCCCAAACCATCCTTCCCTCTGCCAACGCGTGGTCTGTAGAAAAACTGCCTTCCACAAAATCAGTCCCTGGTGCCCGGAAGGTTGGGCAGTAATGTTCTCAGTCACCTTATTGTGGGGCCCAGTTAGGAATAAGTCTTAACGACTAAATGACCCAAGACTGCTGTGTAGAATTAGGTGTTAAGGCTGCCAAGTGTGTGTTGGGAGATAAGTGGGGGATGCTGGAGGTCACAGTGACACAGAATTTGAGAAATGCCATGGGCTGCAAGCTGCCTAGGGTTGTGGCTTTAATGGGTAAAATGTGTTTTTTTGGTCACTTTCCATATCACTTTTGAATTTCCAAGTGGCTAAACAGAAGAACCTTGCCTCAGGGCTCTTTGAACAAGTGTAGATGGCTCTGCTCTGTTGGACCTGCTCTGTGTCATTGCCCCTGAGAGTGGAATACAGTCCAGATTTCTTGAGTGGTACCAAATTGGGCCACCGGCTACAGTGATCTATGTTACAGTCAATCATGGTGGGATAAGGGACTTTTTTTGTTTGGAAACTAACTTGGATAGAAATTAACCCCTTTCCTTCTCTTCCCCAGTGTCAATTGCCTTCTCTTCATTTGTGTATTTATAACACTTTTCTTTAGTATTGAGGTTACTGTATTTTGAAAGTATTGAAGTGGGAGAGAAAAATAATAATTTTAACAAGCTTTGTTGAAACTTTCTGTAGCTTGATTGACTGGAATAATCCTGCCATCATTAATAAGATGTACAAGGTATACCTTGGAGATATACCACTGAAAACAAAAGAGGTAGGTTGTTTTGGTTTATTCTTACATTATCATAAAAGCATTTTATTGACATGGTGATACTTGAACCTTTTCTCCAGGTTATTTTGATTTAGGCTGAACATATGCTATAGGAAGTACTAGTTTTAGACCATACTAGTGCAGGTAGATTAAAATCTCCTGAAGTAGCTTAGTTTACCTGATGTGGTGTTTTCCATTCAGCTGCCTAGATTAGGCCTCAGTAAACATTTTCTGTAGATATCTTAGACTTTAATGGCTTTATAGTTCTGAGGCTGTAGCTACTCAATTCTGCCATAATGTGAAAGCAGCCGCAGAACATAACTGAATGAGCATGGGCATGTTCCAGTAAGACTTTATTGATACTGAAATTTGAATTTCTTATTATTTTTATGAAATACAGTTTTACAGAATATTGCTTTAGTTTCTAAAAAATCATTTGAAAATGTAAACACTTCTTTTGACTCACAGACCTTACCAAGACAGATAGGAGGCTGGGTTTGGCCCACGGGCTGTAGTTTGTTGACTCCCGGTCTAGAATCTGGGACAGAAGGTGGGTTCTTCTGAATTTTCAAAGTAAGATGTTGCTGAATAACATAAGTTCTTTTTAGTTCACTGTGTTTAGAAGTATTCCAGGTCTAAACCTAGACATACAAAATTATTCGTTTGCTTTCTAAACCATAAATAGGTGTTTTAAAAATCATATTAACTCCTGTTAGATTAATTGAGTGTGATAGGGACTTCCCTGGCTGTCCCTGCTTCCACTGCAGGGGGCGGGGGTGTGACCCCTGATTGGTGGACTGAGATTCCTCATGCTGTGACACAGGCTTCCCCCACCCCCCCCAGAAAAAAAAGTTGTGTGCGATGTAGCAGAAAGAACAGTGAGTTGAGAATTCTCACCCCACCCTGATTCTCCTCCTGAATGGAGGCACATAAATGTCTTGGAGAGGAGAGATCTGGCTAATTGCACAACTTTTCTGAGCATCATGTTCTTCATGTAGAAAATTAAGAGGTTGAACTAGGTCAGTGGTTCTCAGAGTGTGGTCCATGGGTCACAGAGGGTCTTTTAGAGGTTCACAAAGCCAAGACAGTTTTTGCCTTTTTTTTTTTTTCTTTTTTCTGTGTTGAATTTTGCACTGATGGTGCAAAAGCAGTGATGAGTGTCACTGCTGGGACCTTAGCATGAGTCAGAGCTGTGTCACTAAATAATTATTAGGAATCATTCTGTTCCTCACTGTCAGCACTCTTGGTTAAAAAGGAGAGAGGGACTAAAACTCAGCTTATGAATATCCTTGATGAAGCAGAAAAAATTAGTTTATATTAAGAGTAGAGAGACAAACTCTGGTTATTAAGATGGGTATTTGGCATGAATTTTCTCTTTTAAAATGAAAAAAATGAGGTTTCAAGAAAAACAGTTAACATGCTCTGTTGGCAGTGGTGAAAGTTGAGCTTTTAAGCAAAAGTTAGAATTTTGGGAAATTTGTGTTCATTGTGTTGAGCACAACAGCTTGTCAGTGTTTACAGTTTTCTGATAAGATTGGTCATGATTTGTGTGTGTATGAATGTTTTATAATGAAATATTTGCGTAACTCAGTGAGCTAATATTTTCCAAATGACCAATGTTGTTACAGAAGCATACAAGGGTAAGGGAGCCATTTAATATAATTTAATAGAGTGGTGGAATTTAGTATACTGTAACAGAGTATGCAGAGGTTCCATTGATACATTTTCAAATCCACATGGCGACCTTTAAGAAGCTATTGTATATCAAGTTTGTGGAAGTTTGTGGGTGGTATCTATATTTAGAATATCTGTAATTAAGAATATCTGTAATTACCTGAAAAACCTAATAAAATCATCACCATTTTTCCAGTCACATAATCTGTGTGAAGCTGGTTTTATTTTTTTTAATATACTTAAACCAAAATAACATATCACAACAGATTAAATGCTGAAAAAGATACAGGAATCCAGCTTTCTTCTATGAAAGTGGATAGTGAAGAGATTTACAGAAAACACAGTACCACTCTCTCAGTGCCGTTTTTTGTTTTGAAAAATGTAGCTTTTAATTTTTCTTAAAAGTATGTTATTTATGAAAATATATCTTGGGTTTAATACTATTTTTAAGTGAATAAGTACTTAAAATTTTTTTAGTTTTAATTTCTAATATAGTAAATATTCATAGATATTCCAGTATAAAAGAAAGATCTTTGGAAGCTTCAGTAGTTTTTAAGAGTATAAAGGGATCTTGAAACAAGTTTTAGAGACCATTGATTTAGAGGATCTTTCATGATTTTTTTCAACTGATAATAATTTTTGAAGTGCTGAATGACAATGTTTTCCACAGGGAGCGGTTCTGAAGCCGGAGCTGAAAAGGGACCCAGTCAGCACAAGGGTCAAGTTAAAGATTGTCCCCCACCTTCTTCGTTCTAGACAAGCTGCTGAAACGTTCCCAGCTAACATTCAGGTAACTGATTTTTTTCGAGAAATACGACCTGTTTACAACTTTTATGTCTATGTAACTAGAAAAAGAACTGCATTAATGAATATTCAGGAGGTAGATTGATATGTATAACAAGATTGATGAGATCCTTTTTTCTCTCTAAAGTTTAGCTGTAGGAAATACTTGAACATTTTTATTGTAGAGACTTCCCTGGTGGTCCAGTGGTTAAGACTTTGTTTTCCAGTACCGGGGATGCAGGTTCCATCCCTGGTCAGGGAGCTGAGATCCCACATGCCTTGGAGCCAAAAAACCAAAACATAAAACAGAAGCAGTATTGTAACAAAATCAGTAAAGACTTTTAAAAAATGGTCCGCATAAAAAAATATTAAAATTTTTTGATTATAGAATATATACTCTATATGGTTAGCATTCACTCTGAATGTATGGTGATAATCCCTTTCAAACTAGTGCTTTTCTGAGTGTGTTTTTCCAAAAATGGTGGCAGCAGAAACTCGTTCACTGAAGTGGAATAATGAGTCTTCCTTGATTGGGGCCCCACACGCAGGCAGTGGCCACAGCCTCTGCGCTCTGCCGCCTCAGCGTCTTCATCTCCCAAGGGCGGGTGCTGACGTTAATGGGGACCGCCACTTGTTTTGCTTCTCACAGTCGTCTTCCTTATTGCCCCGTCTTGCCCACAGCCAGTCTGTTTTCTGTGTGGCCACCAGAGTTATTTTTGTACTTGGAAATCTTTGTACTCTGTTGGTATGGGGTATGAGCCCCCTCTGCAGAAGCCCTTGCCTTTTATCCAAGTGATGACCAGTCCAGCTCTAGAGACTATTTATTTGAGCGTGGTTTTGTCATTAGTTACTTGCTTTTGATCATAAATAGGGCTTCCCTGGTGGCTCAGTGGTAAAGAACCCACCTACCAATGTAGGAGAGGCGGGTTCCATGCCTGGGCTGGGAAGATCCCCTGGAGAAGGAAATGGCAACCCACTCCAGTGTTCTTGCCTGGGAAATGCCATGGACAGAGGAGCCTGGCAGGCTACAGTCCATGGGGTTGCAAAGAGTCAGACATGACTTAGTGACTATAAACAACAACAAATACAACTTTTCATCTTAAATAAACCTTAGGGTTTTTTCCCTGTTTTTCTTTGAACTTTTAAAAAAAAATCGAGAATGAGTATAATGATAGTGTTGTAAAGACTTGAGTGGGATAGCTGCTAGAAGATTTAGAGCTAGCTGCTAGAAGATTTAGAGCGTGCTGCTGGTACCCATTCAGTGAGGAAGTTCTCAGTAAATGGTGGAAAGACAGCAGTTACTTCCCACCTGGTCTCGTATCTCAGCACCCCTTGCCCTGTACCTTACCTACCAGCAGGGATTGTTGCTCTTAAGTGTGCTGTCTTCATGGCTCTGTTTCATGACTCCTGGTGTAGTGCCCCTCCCCCTGTAGCCTGGTAAACATCTGCTCCGGTTTCAGGATTTTCTCTAGTGTGCCCCCTCCTATCTAGAATGTTCTTACTTCCTGCCTCTCCTCCCTTTCAGTCCCAAAGTAAGAACACACTTGTCTTGCTCACTGTATATGTATGGGGGACATTGACTTCTGTCTTCACGTCTCTCCCTCTTAAGACTTAAGTGGCTACTTCCTCTTCCTAACTTCTGTCTTCATATCTCTCCTCCTTAAGGCTTATTTGTTCTACTTCCTCCTTCTAGGTGATACAACTTGTATTCCCAGTATCTGCTCTCCATTCTTTAGTAGTAGTAGTGTTAGTCACTCAGTCATGTCTGACTCTGTGACCCCATGGACTGTAGCTCACCAGGCTCCTCTGTTCATGGTATTCTCCAGGCAAGAATACCGGAGTGGGTTGCCGTTTCCTTCTCCAGGGAATCTTCCTGACTCAGGGATCAAACCTGAGTCTCCTGCATTGCAGGCAGATTCTTTACCATCTGAGCTATAGGGAAGTCCTTGACTAATTTCAAATACTGTATTCTGTGTTTCCATAAACATAAAATAATCACAGAGCTGCTTCCATTTTGCTTACTAGGCACTGTTTTCCCTGACAGTGGCTTAATAATTTTGGTTCAGAAATGGTGGTGGTAGTAATGCTACATTATATAATAAGCAGCTACAATTATGTGGCAGAATATTCTTAGACCTCTTATAGGTGTACACTTTGTCAGTCAGTTCAGTTCAGTAGCTCAGTCGTGTCGGACTCTTTGCGAGCCCATGGACTGCAGCACGCCAGGCTCCCTGTTCATCACCAACTCCTGGAGCTTGCTCAAACTCGAGTCAGTGATGCCATCCAACCATCTCATCCTCTGTCGCCCCCTTCTCCTCCTGCCTTCAATCTTTCCCAGCATCAGGGTCTCTTCAGAAGAGTCAGTTCTTCGCACCAGGTGGCCAAAGTATTGAAGTTTCAGCTTCAACATCAGTCCTTCCAATGAATATTCAGGACTGATTTCCATTAGGATGGACTCATTGGATCTCTTTGCAGTCCAAAGGACTCTCAGGAGTCTTTTTCCAACACCACAGTTCAAAAGCATCAAGTCTTATCTTTGGTGCTCAGCTTTCTTTCTAGTCCAACTTTCACATCCATACATGACTACTGGAAAGACCATAGCTTTGACTAGACGGACCTTTGTTGCAAATAATGTCTCTGCTTTTTAATATGCTGTTTAGGTTGGTCATAACTTTACTTCCAAGGAGCATGGCTGCAGTCACCATCTGCAGTGATTTTTGGAGACCCCAAAAATAAAGTCTCTCACTGTTTCCATTGTTTCTCCATCTATTTGCCATGAAGTGAAGGGACCAGATGCCATGATCTTAGTTTTCTGAATGTTGAGCTTTAAGCCAATTTTTCCACTCCTCTTTCACTTTCATTAAGAGGCTCTTTAGTTCTTCACTTTGTACTGTAAGGGTGGTGTCATCTGCATAACTGAGGTTATTGATATTTCTTCCAAAAATCTTGAACCAGCTGTGCTTCGTCTAGTCCGGCATTTTGCATGATGCACTCTGCATAGAAGGTAAATAAGCAGAGTGACAATACACAGCCTTGACGTACTCCTTTCCTGATTTGGAACCAGTCTGTTGTTCCATGGCCAGTTCTAACTGTTGCTTCCTGATCTGCATACAGATTTCTCAAGAGGCGGGTCAGGTGGTCTGGTATTCCCATCTCTTTCAGAATTTTCCACAGTTTGTGGTGATCCACACAGTCAAAGGCTTTGGCATAGTCAATAAAGCAGAAATAGATGTTTTTCTGGAACTCTCTTGCTTTTTCGATGATCCAGCAGATGTTGGCAATTTGATCTCTGGTTCCTCTGCCTTTTCTAAATCCAGCTTGAACATCTGGAAGTTCACGGTTCATGTACTGTTGGAAGCCTGGCTTGGAGAATTTTGAGCATTACTTTGGTAGCATGTGCTGCTGCTGCTGCTGCTAAGTCGCTTCAGTCGTGTCCGACTCTGTGCAACCCCATAGACGACAGCCCACCAGGCTCCCCCGTCCCTGGGATTCTCCAGGCAAGAACACTGGAGTGGGTTGCCATTTCCTTCTCCAGTGCATGAAAGGGAAAAGTGAAAGTGAAGTTGCTCAGTCGTGTCCGAGTGCAATTGTGCGGTAGTTTGAACATTCTTTGGCATTGCCTTTCTTTGGGATTGGAATGAATCCTGGCCTTTTCCAGTCCTGTGGCCACTGCTGAGTTTTCCAAATTTGCTGGCATATTGAGTGCAGCACTTTCACAGCGTCATCTTTCAGGATTTGAAATACCTCAATTGGAATTCCATCACCTCCACTAGCTTTGTTCATGGTGATGCTTCCTAAGGCCCACTTGACTTTGCATTCTAGGTGCAAAGTCTGACTCTAGGTGAGTGATCTTACCATCGTGATTATATGGGTCGTGATGATCTTTTTTTGGTTCTTCTGTGTATTCTTGCCACGTCTTCTTAATATCTCCTGCTTCTGTTAGGTCCATACCACTTCTGTCCTTTATTGTGCCCATCTTTGCATGGAATGTTCCCTTGGTGTCTCTAATTTTCTTGAAGAGGTCTCTAGTCTTTCCCATTCTATTATTTTCCTCTATTTCTTTGCGGTGATCACTGAGGAAGGCTTTCTTATCTCTCCTTGCTATTCTTTGGAACTCTGCATTCAAATGGGTATATCTTTCTTTTTCTCCTTTGCCTTTTGCGTTTTTTCTTTTCCAAGCTATTTGTAAGGCCTCCTCAGACAACCATTTAGCCTTTTTGCATTTCTTTCTTGGGGATGGTCTTGATCACTGCATCCTGCACAGTGTCACGAACCTCTGTCCGTAGCTATCAGATCTAATCCCTTGAATCTATTTGTCACTTCCACTGCATAATCGAAAGGGATTTGATTTGGGTCATACCTGAATGGCCTAGTGGTTTTCCCTACTTTCTTCAATTTAAGTCGAATTTGGCTATAAGGAGTTGATGATGTGAGCCACAGTCACCTCCCAGTCTTTTTTTTGCTGACTGTGTAGAGCTTCTCCATGTTTGGCTACAAAGAATATAATCATCTGATTTTGGTATTGACCATCTGGTGTATCCATGTGTAGAGTCTTCTCTTGTGTTGTTGGAAGAGGGTGTTTGCTATGAGCACTGCGTTCTCTTGGCAAAACTCTGTTAGCCTTTGACTTGCTTCGTTTTGTACTCCAAAGCCAAATTTGCCTGTTACTTCAGGTATCTCTTGACTCCCTACTTTTGCATTCCAGTCCCCTATAATGAAAAGGACATCTTTTTTGGCTGTTATTTCCAGAAGGTCTGGTAGGTCTTCATAGAACCATTCAACTTCAGCTTCTTCAGCATTACTGGTTGGGGCATAGACTTGGATTACAGTGATATTGAATGGTTTGCCTTGGAAATGAACGGAGATCATTCTGTCATTTTTGAGATTGCACCCAAGTACTGCATCTTGGACTCTCTTGTTCACTATGATCACTACTCCATTTCTTCTAAGGGATTCTTGCCCATAGTAGTAGAAATAAGGGTTGTTTGAGTTAAATTCACCCATTCCAGTCCATTTTAGCTCCCTGACTCCTAAAATGTCAATGCTCACTCTTGCCATCTCCTGTTTGACCACTTCCAATTTGCCTTGATTTATAGATCTAACATTTCGGATTCCTATGTGATATTGTTCTTTATAGCATTGAACTTTACTTCCATCACCAGTCACATCCACAACTGGGTGTTGTTTTTGCTTTGGCTCCTTCTCTTCATTCTTTCTGGAGTTATTTCTCCACTTATCTCCAGTAGCATATTGGGCACCTGCCAAGCTGAGAGTTCATCTTCCAATGTCCTGTCTTTTTGCCTTTTCATACTGTTTGGGGTTCTCAAGGCAAGAATACTGAAGTGGTTTGCCATTCCCTTCCCCAGGGGACCACATTTTGTCAGAACTCTCCACCATGACCCATCTGTCTTGGGTGGCCCTACACAGAATGGCTCATAATTTCATTGAGTTAGACAAGGCTGTGGTCCATGCAATCAATTTGTGATCTTTTGTACTATACTTTGTTCTTCAAAATTAATGCAGTTCTGTTTCACACAAGTATTTTATCTGACGGCTATAGGAAGCCAACAAGTAGCTTCAGTAAAGTCTGGATAACAAACAGTGGTTGATGGTTCAAGTCTGTGCTATTTTGGGGCTACCACTAGGAAGGAACACAGAGTTCATGCTGCAGTGGGCCACCACTCTCACGCAGAGGACATCAGCAGATTAAATCATTTGGGAGGTATTACATTTCTTAATTACATGTGAACTTACTTTGCAAACATTTCTCTGCGTGAGAGTGGTGGCCCACTGCAGCGTGAACTCTGTGTTGCTTCCTAGTGGTAGCCCCACAAACAGCGCAGACTTGAACCATCAACCATTGTGTTTGTTATCCAGACTGTTAATTGAAGCTACTTGTTGGCTTCCTACGGCCGTCAGCTAAAATACTTGGTGAAAGAGAACTGCATTAATTTTGAAGAACAAAGTGTAGTACAAAAGACCTACTGTTGAATCCTCAGTTGTATTTGAAAATAATAAATTGCTGTTCTTCTTAATTGGTATTCTTGATGTTCTGTTTTCATAGGTGGTGTATGATGGCCTCTTTGGTACAAATACAAATTCAAAATTAAGAACATTATCCCTGCAATTTGTGCATCACATTTGTGTAACGTAAGTTTTTTGAACTGTTTAAGATTCAAGCTGTTCGGAGTGATGAAGGGATGCAAGAGTATCTTACCTAGAAAGAAAATGTGTTTGCTTACCTTAAAATATGTCACATTTTGATAGATTATTTAAACTTATGTCAGTTATGCCTCTGTTTTAAGTAATAATCTGAAACAATACGTAATTACGAGATTCTTATATCTTGCTTTGTGTATGTGTTGTTTTTTAACAAGCTGTCCAGAAATCAAGATTAAGCCTTTAGGTCCAATGCTTTTGAATGGTCTCACCAAGCTAATCAATGAATATAAAGAGGTAAGTGACTCGGTTTTTTTTTTTTTTTTTTTTTTTTTTTACTTTTTGTTAATATTTTAGATTTTAAATTCTGTTATAAACTTTCCTGGTCTGTATGTTGATACAGTTAAAGTTTGCTGTTGTTCCATCATTTCTTAACATTTTTAATTGAGGTGGTGCAAATTTCAGAAATTACCACCATCTTTGTCCCCTTTTTTGGGAAATAAGCATTAAAAATTGATACGGATCTTGAAGTGGTCTTATCATTTCTTTATGTAACATTTTAAAAAGCTGGTACATTTTATTTTAGAAACTGCACAAAAATGGAATGAAAAGGATTATATTTTATTTTATGATTTATTTCCGTATAGATCTATTTGGATTTGCTTGTACTGAGAAACAGTGTTAATTCCCAGAGACTGAGATTTTATTGATTCAAAACTGTCAAAACATGCATTCAGTAGATTTTTGATTCCTTAAGCTAAGTGGGATGAGGATTCCTTGGATTGTAGTTTTTCAAGTCCTGTTTTTTCTTACTGTATCACTCTTAACCATTTCTAGTATTGCAAGGGAATTGGCTAAAAAAAAAAGGTAAAATTTTAAGAACGCTAGTTAATATTCTTTTCCTAAGTCTTAGCTAAATATGAATGCATGTTTGCAGTAGTATAGTGACAATTATTTTGCCATTTGGAGTTAGAATTGAGTTTGAATCCTAGCTTTGTTCCTTCGTGAGTAACTTAAATTCTTCGGACGTCTGTTCTTTTTTAGAAGAATGAGGCTAATAGTATCATTTCATCGGATTACGGTGACGATTAAATGATTATAGATGATTGTGAAGATTAAATGATATAATTTAGCACAGTGAAGGCATGTTAGTAGATATTATTATTGAAAACTGTTCACTTGTGCAGCTGTGCTTTGGGGCAGTGCTAGGCCTGACTCGCCTGTCCTCTTCTGTTGAGTGAGCAGAGCTTGCATGGTGCTGAAGGCCTTGGGAACCTTTCAGATTATTTTTATGGCATAGATAAGTGCTTTGGATTGCTGGTAGAAATAAAAATGCTTTGGGGCTTTTTGGGGAGAAACTAGATATTTGAGAATAGATTAGAGTGGCCAGATAATCTACAGGGCTGTAATTATCTTAACCTCCAGATGACACCTGCATGTCTTCTCAACAGATGAGCCCGTAAGAGTGGCTAGGTAGGTGTGTGAATCCTTTGTGAAGTGTATAAACTTCAGCTCACAGAAGTGCTGCTGTGTTCGAGTAATGTCAGATTCCTGATTTTCATAAACAATGTAAAATTCTATCTGCATCTTGAGTGGCACCCTCATTAACTCACCCAAATACTATGATCCCTTTAACTTTTTAAGGTGAAAGATATGAGAAGAAGCAATTTACTATAGTGCAGATTTTTAGACAATTGCTTTCTTGCTTCCTGAAATTTGGGGTAAGAGAGGGTGGATCCAAGTGTGTTGGGCAGTGATGAATTTTCTAATAAGTTAGGCTGTCTTCCCAGTTGGTGGTGAATTTTGGTATTTGCAGGTTTACATAGTATTGAAAGGATCCTGAAGTTAGCATCAGTGGAGAGAAATTTTTCCATTACATGACCCCTGCATTTTCCTTTTGGAGTGAGTGGGGGATGGGCGGTTTTGTTTTGTTTTTTTCTTTTAGTAGTCTGATGCATCCTGGGATTGGACATTTTTATTTGTTTTGTTCAGATTCTGGTATCATGTAGTTAGGCACAGTGAGATCTAGGTTTAACAGGGAGTAAAATAACGCATTTCATTGCAGCAAAAAGGTTTTGCCGTTTACTGTGTTTTTGTTCTGTCTGCTTTTTTGTTCTTTTTTTTTTTTTCTTCTTCTTAATTTCAAGGACCCTAAGCTACTGTCTATGGCATATTCAGCTGTTGGAAAACTCTCCAGGTGAGTAAACTCCTTTTCAGTGAGAGATACTCCTTGTTGGTAAACTAAGAAAAATTGTGACATTTAATAATGGATGGATAATAAATTTGTTATGATTCTGAAAGGAAATTATTTAATGGCCATAGGTTGTTTAGAAATGTCTTCCTTGTAGAAGGATAATGATGTGAGACATCTTAATGTACATTTGAATATATGTTACTGTATTAAATGGCAGTCTTGAAATGAGATTTTGAGCTGGATTGTGTCCTAACGTGTTAGTTTTCTTGTACCCTACATAGAGACATTTGATTGATCTTAAGTGTTTTTGTTACGACTTACTACTAGTGTTTATAATATCAATAATCAAGGGTTTTTCTAGTGATTCTCTTTTCTGATAGTGTTACGATTCTTGAGTTTCCAAAGGTGGATTTTTTTTTTTTCCTCCTCTGTTTAGTCTGGTTTCCTGCACCCACTTCTTCCTGGTTTCCTCTTTGTTCACATATTTCAGAGCAGGGGGTGAGAGGAGCAGCATCTTCAGTGGCCCTAACCGCTGCCTGCACCCCTGCACAGGAGGTCAGGCTCTTCTGCACTGTGTAGGGAAGCAGTTTGGGGGCTCAGAAGACAGTCATTTCAGACCAACTGATAACAGCACAGCACTGTCAACAGACCTTGCCCCTTGTGTGCTGGCATGCAGTTGACAGAGCTTCTTGTCACCGTAGTCTTTAGTTTAAATAGCATTTAGCCTCATCTCTTTTCTTTATTTCAAAATCAGAAATGTTAACTGAATGCATGGAATATTCTAGTGAGACTATCTGGATAACACGTGTATTAATCTAGAGTTACTTGGATTAGACAGTAGAATTAAATATTGACTTTAAAAAATGTTTGGTTCTTTGGGGAGGTGACCCAGTGATGCCCACATGGTGCCCAGAGGGGAAAGTGCAAGTTCAGGAAAATGTGTGTTTAATTTCGTTTTTTTCTGCCTTATGGAAATTTTCAGTAGTAATGATGGTCTCACATTCTCTTGCAGTCGAATGCCACATTTATTCACTAAGGATATAGCTCTCGTGCAGCAGCTTTTTGAAGCCCTGTGTAAGGTAGGGAAACACCTGGCAAGTGTGTGCTTTCTGTTTGGATGCTCAGCCGGAAACTCAATGGTGACGGAAACACTGTTTTTATCATCTTTCACAGGAAGAGCCCGAGACGCGACTCGCTATTCAAGAAGCATTATCCATGATGGTTGGAGCTTACAGCACTTTGGAAGGCGCACAGCGGACTCTCATGGAGGCACTTGTGGCCTCGTATTTAATAAAGGTGGGTCCAACTATGTGAACCACAATGGCTGGTAGTGTACGCATTTTATATTTTTATGATCAAAATTTGAATTGCTTTTCTTCTTAATAATGAAGAAGAGTATTTGCTTTCCCTTGGACTGTGATTTATGATTTTTTTCTTGCCCCCATAAAGTCTTTTATTGTCAATCTTGCCTTTCAAACCAAGATTTCTAGGTACAAACTAGGCATAGAAAATAGCTGTTTGAATGGAAAATTCTAATGTGATGTGTTTTTAATTCTTCGTTATGGAAATATGATTTTAGAGAAGAAGGAGTAGTGATATTCACAGAGACCTTATGTTTAAAGGCTTCCTTGTTGGAGAACTGTTCTTAATGTCACGTTCTCCTAGTTGGAAGTGTTTTGTTTTAACTGGTAGATGAGCCCTACAGTCCCTTGGAGTAGAGTTCTGTAGGTAACCTTGGGAGAGAAGAGAAGAAGGAAAGACACATTTTATGTATCAAAATGAGTCTAGGAAATAAGCCAGTACCATCATACATACTCTTCTTTCTTTGAGTCCTCTTCATCTGCCTATCGTGGGAGTTTGTAAGAGAATTTTTAATATCTATGGTTATATACACATAAGTGTTAGTCGCTTAGTCGTGTTCAACTCTTTGTGACCCCATGGACTGTAGCCCACCAGGCTCCTCAGTCCATAGGATTCAAAGCAAGAATACTGGAGTGGCTTGCCATGTCCTTCTTCAGAGGATCTTCCCAACCCAGGGACCAAACCCAGATCTTCTGTATTGCAGGCAGACTTTTTACTGTCTGAGCCACCAGGGAAGCCCAATATACATATACACGTGTATATATGATATATAATATACAGTATAAAATAATATATTATGTATTGCTTTAGTCAGTTTTTTGACCTCTATTTCTAGGAATAGAAAGAGAGGGAGATTAAAGAGGGGAAAATGTCAAATATTGGTGAGATTAATATGATTTGCATCTCACTGAATTTGGCTTCCATATTTATATTGAGGGAATTATTAAAGGTTCAGAAACATGTCTGGATTCTGTTGAAATGGAACAGGATAATTATGAACGTTCAGAAATCTTATTATATGTAGCGTCCCATTGTCAAATGGTCTTGGTGTCCAGTATATCTGGTTCATGGTCATGTAACATGAGCAAAGTAGTATAGGCATGTTTGGATGCTCATTAGAATCAAATACTTAAAACTCTTCATTGGTAATCTCATAAGAAAATGGAATGCTTGTATAGTGCACATGGATACTGGTTATACTTATGCAGATCAAGTCACGTAACAATATTACCAAGTCATAGGTGATTTGGTTTGTTTTCCCAGACTACATGTAAGGCAGCCAGACTGAGGGTAAATCATATAGACTGGTCCTTAGTATATTGCCCTATACAGGGAATGCTGAAGAGTAAGAACACCTGAATGAATGAGGTAGCACATGTTTCTAAGCACCTCTCATCTCACTTATGTTGTGACTGGAGGATTGACCCAGGGGGAAGGTACATGAGAATAAAGCTTCAGCATCATTAGACTCTACAGCTGCTTTTTCTGGTCAAACTTGGTATTTATAGATTGCAGTCTCAATCTATTTAAGTTAATTGGATTTATGTGAAAGTGAAAGTTGCTCATTCATGTCCAACTGTTTGCAACCCCATGGACTATACAGTTCATGAAATTCTTCAGGCCAGAATACTGGAGTGGGTAGCCTTTCCCTTCTGCAGGGAATCTTCCCAACCCAGGGATTGAACCCAGGTCTCCCGCATTGCAGGCAGATTCTTTACCAACAGAGCTATCAGGGAAGCCCCAGTTGGATATATGTATGCAGCTGAAATTTTGCTTTGAAGTCATTTTTAACTTTAGAGCTAACCTGAAAATGTTGGTGGTATCTTACTTTAAATTTGTAGGGACTCCAAGTAGGCTCTGTTTGTGTTCCCTGCAAACTATGTGAATTTCAGTCATGTGGCTGAGAGCGTGAGAGTTGAGGAAGCAGAGGTGGTGGCTGAAAACTGCCCCTGTGGCCTTGGTCCCATGGTCAGGCTGAGTATGGGCATCTACGGAGAGATTCTCTGACAGCAATCTCGGTGGGGTTTCCTGCTTTACTTGGAAGATCCCCTTAGGTCATAAAAGCACTTTTTAAATAATGCCTTTGTCCAGAGACTTTTAAACAACATGGTTAAAGATCTCGACTAAAAAGATTTTTATTTATTTAGATATATTTACTGAAGTATCAACTTAAATTTTGATTGTTTACAGCTAAAATGACTCACCTTGTCTGCAATGAGTTGTTACTTGAATTTTTTTTTTATGTCTGTGTTTGTCTGTTTGTGTGTCAAATAGCCTGAAGTTCAAGTTCGACAAGTGGCTGTGAAATTTGCCAGTACGGTGTTTCCCTCAGACCATATTCCTTCCAGATATTTGCTCTTGTTAGCTGCAGGAGACCCGTAAGTTTCAAAGGTGTTGATACGAACTTGGGTTTATTTCAAATTCAGTTGAAAATTGAATAAAATTTATGTCGTTTGTAGCGTAGTCTGTTTAATTTAGAAGCAACGTATTAGAGTTAAAAATATGCCCCCCTTGACACAGCATGAAGACCTGTAGTCATACCCTGTCTTGTTATTTCCTGTGGGTAAAATTTGAAGATGCAAGCCACGTGACTCTCCGTGACTAATGAAATTTCGAAAAAGAAGTGATTGCTTCTCATGTATTTTATGATTCTTTGCATGTAGCCAAGAATATACTTAAGACAGATGCCAGATAAAATTGCTGTTCTTAATTTTCATATGATTATTCTCCGGTTAGTGAAATTTATTCATCTTTCTTATCTTTCCGGAAGGCGGGAAGAAGTTCATGGAGAGGCACAACGAGTTTTAAGGTGTCTTCCTGGTAGAAACAGGAAAGACAGTGCTTCTAAGCAGATGCCATCTTTCCCAGAAATGGTATACTATATCCAAGAAAAGGTATGGTATTTACTTTCATATTATTAGTTTGAGTCACATAGTGAATGATGAAAATAAACATACCTTTTTTTTGGTGACACTGTGTAAAACGCTAATCACTAAATGCTGAATAGTAGTAAAGTTTTTAACAATGTTAATATTTACAATAAGAGGGAGGCACAAAATGAGAAAAATATAAATCTCAAGTGTAATTAATCTGCCCAAATCTAAATTACTTACAGTTTCTTTTATGCTGTTCAACATTTTGACTATGTTTAAAATTTTTCCCCTTGGCAAGACATGCTTAAAAATATTAACTCTTATTATTTTTGTGTTTATTTTTTTAGTTGTATCATGCAGCCTGTGGGATGTGGGATCTTAGTTCCCCTACTAGGGATTGAACCTGGGCCCTCAGCAGTGAGAGCATGGAATCCTAACCACTGGATTGCCAGGGAATTCCCCCAAATGTATCTTTTTATTCTTAAGGGCATTATTTAGGGCAGTGTAAATTTAAGAACCCTTTAGGGAGCAGTTCAGATTTTTTCCCCTCTGTTCATGAGAGAACATCATACCTGCTTTTTGCAAGTCTCTTATTTTACTGGTAGATCAGACAGAGGATTGGCAGTCACAACCCAGACCTGTCCGACTTTTTACATGAATGTTTCTGTAAGTGTGCTGGGGGACAGCTTGCTGCCTTCATCTCTGCTGGTGGTGTTAGCTTTTTAAGTAGACAGACATCTTATAGGCGTTGGAGGGCAGTTTGTGGTAGCCATGATTCTCTTCTCTGTAGCACTGCCATAACTGGGGGCAGAGGGTGCTTTTGTGCTAATATTTTTCTTCTGCCTCTATTATTAATGAAAATAACTGGCATTAAGTGCCCTGGTGCGACTGTGTCAGTAGATGCCTGGCGTCGGTTTATTCTTTTAATTTTTACTTCCTACTGTGTCATCTTTGGAGCTTTTTCTTTTTTTCCTTTCTTTTTATTAAAGTGTAGTTAATTTGTAGGTTTCTTCTGTTTTAAGAAGCCAGTCAAAAGGCAGCACATCTGTCACTTAGGGTTTGAGGTCTGTGCACGATCAAGCATGAATAATGTAAAAATATTTGACTAGAAAAAACCAGTAGCAGACAGTAACGAAGCTAGAAATACAGTTATTTTTGAGTCAAGAAAAGGTACATGTGCTTTGTTTTTCAGTAATTGATTTTGGGGGGTTTCTTTTTATTAGGCTTCCCATCGAATGAAAACGCCAGCCAAGTACATGACTGGGACCACTGTCCTTCCGTTTAACCCAGCAGCCTTTGGAGAGGTAGGACTGGCGTATATTTCTGTTTCATTTTAGCAGAGCATTCTTAAGGATAGTGTCACAGTCAAAAAGATGTCCGTGAATTTTTTGTGTTCTAGGTAATGATGTCATTGTCTTATATCAGATTGTTTATTAGGAAAAACAGTGCTTGATAATTGGTATTGTTTTAATTCACAGTGGAGTTAAGAAATATATTTATCTCAGTGAGATTCTTTTCATAAGAGACCTAGGTACTTTACATTGATTGCCGTTGGGAATTCACAGCAAATTAGATTTGGATTTTAAAGCCAACGATATACTGAGGTTATTTGGACTATCCAGCTTTGAAGGTTGGAGGGTTGGATTAATTCACCTCATTTACTAAGGAAAATTCTATTGTTTCAGTCATTGGCTTGCACTGATTAAATGGCAAGAGATAATCTTGTTCACAGTGAGTGGGAATACTCACGGTGGTATTGCTGCCAGTCCTGTTCTAGCTGTCAAGGAAAAGCACTTCCAGAGGACTCCTGACTAACTTAATTTGTGTCAGAGGTTTTTAATGACGTCGTAGCTACTCTTCTGTAGATGATTTGAACCCATTTTCTCAAGTTCTTGTGCCAGTGGAGATTAAATTCAACTGGAGTTCTACAGGAATAGATTATTGGCCCTGGGTTTCTGCCTAGTGTCTGTCTGTCTCTCTGATATACACACACACATCTCTAAAAAAAAAAAGATTTTCGTTGTACCTGTTTTAGACTTTAAAAGTTGAGTTTGCATTTTAACTCCATTAAACTCTATTAAAAAGCACTCTCTTTGGATTATAAAAGCTGGTTATATAAAATTATAGTTTTTTCAGTTCACATATTGCGTCATGTTTTCCAGCTACTGTGAGGATTATTGAACAGCTTTGTGAAGGAGGGTGGGGGCATCAAAGCTGGGAACTGTCACTTTGAAGAACATCTCCCACCTTGATTTTATGAGAAGCTTATCTGGTGTCCTTCTTCCTTCCATCCATAGATCGTCCTGTACTTGCGCATGTGCCTGGCTCATAGCGCAGGGGTGGTGCCCACCTCTCAGAGTTTAGCTGATATGCAAGATCATGCCCCAGCCATTGGACGCTACATACGGACTTTAATGTCAGGCAGCCAGGCGACACCCTCCTCCTCATCTTCCAAGAGTGGGGAAACCAACCCTGTTCAGATCTACATCGGCCTGCTTCAGCAGCTCTTGGCAGGTGTTGGAGGTAGGAGGTCGTGATACCGAGGACGGGTACTAAAGCACTAAAGCAAAAATCTTAATTTTAAACTCAGCTGACAATTTTCACCAAAATTATTTTCTCTTCTGTCTCCTGTAACCGAACGTGAATCTTTCTTTTCTAAACTTGTCTAATTTCAGCTTTGATATACTATTTCTCTTTGCAGAAAGAAATGCTAACAATAGATAATGTATTTTTACTTTGCAAGTGGGTGTGAAGAACAGGGCATCTTTTTATAGACAGTAAGGCTGTAAATTTGCTGTATTGAGTCACGTACTGTATCCAGGTTAACGTTTGTTTCGTAAAACTGGGAAATGCCTCCTAAAGATGTAACCTTATGCTTTGAAGGAATTTAGTGATCCCTGTGTATGTATCACTTTTCTTGAAATTAAAATGCTTCTGAATTCCTTCTTATGTAGGTTTGCCAGTCATGTACTGTCTGTTGGAAGCTGTCTCAGTGTATCCAGAAAAGTTGGCCACCAAATTTGTAGACAAAACTGAATGGATAAAGGTATATCCTTTGCCTGTGTGTTTCTTTTTGATTCTCTGTGTTTTAAACTTCAGTGCCATGATTTCGCCTTCCTACCAGGGTTCCTGTGACCTTTTCTGCCTTTAGGTCACTTTGAAAACTCTGATCATCAGGCATTTACTAGGAAGCTTGTAGGTCAGTGTGCGGCCGTGATCCATTTAGGTGAGAGGGGGAGATGAATTGAGAGTCATATAAGTAAAAAAGAATTATTTTTCTGCTTTAAAGTAAAAAAGTAATCATTTCATATAGTTTAAATAAAACATTATGTAAAACATCTTTCTCTGTCTCTTACCTGCCCAGATTCCTTCAACTTCCTGCCTCTTCCTCTCTCACCTGGCAGACATATAGATTATCACTTATTTATGTACGATGTCCCTTCTAGAGTTTAGTTACACATATACACGCAGATGAAATCAGCATTTTAAATTTTTCTTCCTTTTTTCACACACAAGGTGTTATGCAGTACTTTTTCACACTGTTTTGTACCTTACTTCTTTCACTTAGCTTTAGAATATGGAGTTATTCCTGCATGACTGTAGAGAGAACATTCTCTTTGTTTTAACAACTTCTTTATTTTCCATGGCTGTGAAATTATTCTTGTTGTTCAGTCACTCAGTCGTGTCCAACTCTTTGAGACCCTATGGACTGCAGCACGCCAGGCTTCATCATCCCCCGGAGCTTGCTCAAACTCATGTCCATTGAATTGGAATTATTCTGGATCCTTATTGATGGTCATTTAGGGTACTTCCAGACTGCTGCAGTGAACAGTCTGTCATTTTGAATACGAGTGGGTGTATTTTTAGTTGGATTCTGCAGAAACGGCGTTGAGGACACATGGATGCAATTTTAATAGACAGTGCACATCCTCCATATGAAAGAGTGAAATCGAAAGTGAAGTCTTGATCAGTCATGTCCAACTCTTCGCGACACCATGGACTGTAGCCTACTGTCCATGGGCTACAGGCTCCTCTGTCCATGGGATTTTCCAGGCAAGGGTACTGGAGTGAGTTGCTATTTCCTTCTCTAGGAGATCTTCCCAACCCAGGGATTGAACCCGGGTCTCCCACATTGCAGGCAGATGCTTTACTGTCTGAGCCATGCATAGTTCCAATTCACACTCCCACCAACCATGTTGGAGAGTTTTGTTCCCATGGTCACACCAAAAGAGTTGCCAGGTTTAGCAAATAAAAATGTGGGATACTCAGTTAAACTTGAATTTCAGATGAGTAGAGTGAATAATCTTTCTTAATACAGGTCTGGCTTATGCAGCTTTGTATACCTCTTGTGCTACATAATGCAGTTCTTTTTGGAAGATGCAGTTTGAATTATGGTAAACTGTACAGATTCTTTTAAGTGTGAACACGTGAATGTAATTTACCAAGAGTGAGTTTTGCCCTTTTCTAAAAAATCTAGTCTCATGAAATTGCATCTAGTTCAAAAAGATTTTTTACTCTGTGGAGATTTGCTGATTTTAAAATGATTTTAGACCTTTGGTCTTGTAGCTCAGGGGTCATTAACCTGCAATCTTTGTGCTAAATCTGTCCTGCCTCCTGTTAGTGTGGCCTGCCAGCTAAGACTAGTGTTTACATTTCTTAAGGGTTGAAGAAAAAGTCAAAAGATGAGTAAAATTTCCTGACATGTGGAAATTATAGAGTCCATAAAATTGTACTGGAATCTAGCCACACCCATGTGTTGTTTGCTTTTATTAATACAGTGTCAGAGTAGAACTGCTGCATCATTTGGCTCTCTGTAGAAAACATGTAAACCTCTGTTTTAGATCAGCTGTATATTAATTCTACCTGTTTTATATTTTGTATCTTTGATGAAAATGCGTATGAGATTTTGGTCTATCCTGTGTGTGGTCAGTCATGTCCAACTCTTTGTGACCCTATGGACTGTAGCCTGCCAGACTCCTCTGTCCATGGGGCTCTTCAGGCAAGAACTCTGGAGTGGGTTGTCATACCCTTCTCCAGGAGATCTTCATGATTCAGGATTGAACCCACATCCCTTATGTCTCCTGCATAGGCGGGTTCTTTAGCACTAGCGCCTTCCAATCAAAAAAAGAAAAAAAGCATTTAATACCAGGAAGGAAATCTTGACTCTTCCTGCCCCTTCCTGGCCCATGCACAGGCTCTCCAAAGATGAAGGTGCATTTTTGGGCAAGGCACTCTTCTCAGAATAGGACATGCCTGGCTCAGGCCTGCAGTGACTCACTGTTATTCAGAAATGGTAACATCAGAAGTCTGCTGGCCCCTTATCCTGCGGTGACATTTGGGCACATGCAGGTGCCCTTTCTTTCTCGAAGAGGAAGAAGTTCCCAAAGAACAGATTGGGGTGGGGGTTGTGGTCCTCTGTGCTAAGGATCCAGGGAAGTGCGGGAACCTGCCAGGAGGGAGAATGAATGCCCTTGTGGTCCAGAGGGCAGGGATGGTGCAAGGGTGCCCCCACGTGACCAGAGGCGCCGCCTGCAACCACATGTTCATTCCCGCAGGCCGCGCCCATCAGATGCCTCAAAGCTAAAATGCTCATTTTCAGAAAGGGAGGGTAGCTCGGCTTTATTTTGTTTTGAAATAATAGATTGTGTTCTTTTCTCAAAAATACCAATAGGTTGAACATTATAATGTATCATGTATTCTTTTAACTTTAACTGTTAGAAGTTGTCAGCAGGGAGATGATCCTATGTCATGTACATATTTCTTTCTACACCGCTCAGAGTCTGATGAATAGCAGTAAAGAAGAGATGCGTGAACTGGCAGCCTTGTTTTATTCCGTGGTGGTATCTACAGTGTCGGGAAATGAACTGAAGTCAATGATAGAACAGCTGATAAAGACTACAAAAGACAATCATGTATGTTATTAGTTTTGCCTTTATCTTTTGTGTATGTGTGTGTGTGTGTGAAATAGAAGTTTTACAAAAGCATCTAATATACTTTTTCTATATTCTCATTTGTAAAATGAACGCATAAATTGCTTGCTTTTATGATGGTGAAGATGAAATGAGATGGATGACACATGGGTTCAGTGAGTGCAGTCAGCAAGGCTGAGTGCCTTGTGTCTCACAGGCACTGTCCTACGTGCCAGGAGGACAGTGGGAAGTAGAGACATGAGAAGCTCTGGTAGTGCTTGGTGCTCAGAAACGTTGGTTCCCTTTTTCTTCCCCATCTCCTGCTGCCTCTCTTTGTACCTGTCCCATCAGGAAACACTGTTAAAGTCGTGTGCTTTCAAATATTCTGTTGCCTGCCCGTGTTTGGAGGTTTTTGCAATTAGAAATAGGATCTAGTTCATTGTATTTTGTTGGCAGTAGGGGAAAATCATGCTTGGAAATTATGATGGTATAGTTATATAAGTGTTGTAAGTGAGAAGAAAGCATATGTGCTTATCAGAGCATTGAGGGAGTCACCTCACCAGAACTGGAGTGGGCATGGGATTAGGGGAATGCAAACATAAAGCACGACTCAACTCAGCTTCTCAGAATTCTCTGTGTTTGAAACTCAAGGTTTCTCTTGTTCGCTAGCTGGTTTACTGACATCCTGTGGAGCCTCCCATGATCACTTTATCCTTCGGCCTTGTGTTTTATGGGGGAGATGACTGTGATAAACACAGTTATTGCAGTGCGTTCACACACGTGTGAGAGGGAGACAGACATACGCTGTTGTGTTGTTGAATCCAGAGCCCGGAGGTACAGCACGGATCCTTGCTGGCGCTGGGGTTCACAGTAGGAAGATACTTGGCTAAGAAGAAAATGAAAACGGCAGAGCAGCCAAACGTGGAGACACGTGCCGACTTCCTGCCCGAACAAGAGGAGCTCACTCAGAGCGCCGCAGAAACTATTGGTAATTAATGTGTTTATGCTGATGCGGAGGTCAGCATAAATAGTTACAAGATTTTGAATGAGGTTAAAATTTATTGTAACATTTTAGTTTCTTTTTATAGCATTGCACTCTAAACATACAAGCTTTTTCACAAAATCTTGATGCTAAATAAATTCTGTTTTTAATAACACTGAAGGTATTCTCGTTTTTCTATATATTTTTTCTGTATGTTTCTGTTTAACAGATATGATTCCATTGTGGGAAAAAATTTAAATGTCAAGAAAGCACCCCACTCCGTGGTATTTTATTACTAGAGAAGTGATAACAAATTATCAACTAGAGAATGTATTGTAGACTCTGATTTTCATTTGCTGTCTTTAAGAAAAGCTCAGTTACGTTTCTGGTTGCTTTGGATTCCAAGGGTAATAATGTATAATCCTGTTTTGTGTAAATGTGTTCACAGGCTCATTTTTGGACAGTACCTCCCCTCTCTTGGCGATTGCTGCCTGTACAGCCCTGGGGGAAATTGGCAGAAATGGTCCCCTCCCAATCCCCAGTGAAGGATCGGGCTTTACCAAGCTGCATCTTGTGGAAAGCCTGCTAAACAGAATACCCTCCAGTAAAGAAACAAATAAGGCATGTCTCTTCCTTTTACCCTTCTCTTCTGAAAACAGTTTAATTTTGAGTTGTGGGTGATTGGTGTATAGCCTTCAAGTGTGTGCCCTTTGACCCAGTTACTCCAATTAAGGTGCATAACTTGTTAAGATTTGGGTAAAGATTAAATGCATCAAGTTTATTCTTCTGTCATGCAAAAGGTAGGTAATAAAGTGTTAAATAGTTATATGATTTTTATAATTTCAGACCAGATCTAAATCTTAACCTCCTATAACCAGGTGGGTTTTAAGAAGTTTGGTCATTGGGTAAGCAGTGTGAGTCATCTCTGAGGAAAACGACCTTTGAATGTGAATGTGAAAGTCTCTCAGTCATGTCTGACTCTGCGACCCCATGGACTATAGCCCTCCAGGCTCTTCTGTCCATGGGATTCTCCGGGCCAGAATACGAGAGTGGGTTGCCATTTCCCTCTCCAGGGGATCTTCCCAACCAAGGGATCTAACCCAGGTCTCCTACATTGTGGGCAGTTTCTTCACTGTCTGAGCTACCAGGGAAGCCCAGAGGAACTTTATAGTATTTTAATTTTAGATAAAAACCTTCTTAGACTTTAAAATTTTTCTTTGGGATAAGAGTACCTCAGTGTTGAAATGTAAGATGATTTAATGAACAGAAAAAATCAGTTTACTACAAGTTTAATAAATATGTAATCTTATTCTCAATCTAGCTATTTTTTTTAAAACTTACCAAGAAGATCGAAGTGTAATTTTTATTGGCTGTTATTAGCTAGTCATTACCGTCCAAGCATATGCTGATTGCTTCACATGCTTTAATTAACTGAATCCTCAGAAGGTCTAGTGAAGTAGGTATGTTTGTCATCTCTGTTTTCCCAGAGGAGAAAATAACAGAAAAGTGAAGTAACTTGCCTGAGGTCACACAGCCACAAAGGCTACAAAAACGATCTAGCTGTGACCCGATCTTGGGTTCTTCTGGGCCCAGAATCTACATTTATAGTTGTTATGGTTGGTAGGGTACTGAGCTAGTTAAAGACTTTGTGCTTCCTTCTTTTGTAGTGGTGGACCCTTAACAAACTTAGTTTCATGTCTTTCAACCTCCAGTGTCTTCCAGATGTAATTCTGTAAAATCAAATGCTTAAAACAAAAAACTTGCACTGATGCATTTAGTTAGACAGACTCCTCCTCCCTGCCTTCTCATTTTTCTCCCAGAAAACATTTTTCTGGGACCAAGCTGTTATATACTTCATTAAAAAAAAAAATTCTCTGTTCTTCCAGATGAAAGAAAGAGCTATCCAAACACTGGGGTATTTTCCAGTTGGGGATGGAGATTTTCCTCACCAGAAGCTCCTCTTGCAAGGTCTGATGGATTCTGTGGAGGTATTTATATTGCTATCTGGTTGTTAGTCATTTAGACAAAACACATTTTTTTGTTGTTGGAATTTTGCATGTTGTGAGGTTTTAAAATGAGACTTTTATTCATTCATTCACCAAGTGTTTACTGAATACCAGCTGTGGGCTGTGCTAGTCAATGTATTGATCGAGTCACCTATGCGGGGAAGTCCTTATCTCATGATCTGTTCTGTGAAGTGTGGTGCAGGGTGAGCAGAAGGGGAAATATACCCAGTCAGCTGGCTGTGGGAAGTAGGTGCTGGTGTGTTCTGGTTGCTCTTGAGTCTGATGTCTTCTAGATAAGTGTCCAGTGTGGTGGAGAAGACCTCCAAGTAGTCAACTGCTAGCCAGTGTGATCAATGACTCAACACAGCCTGCTCTGGCCCCAGCTGGGCTTCGGTTCTTTTCACTTGACATTTTCCTTCACCAGCCTCTTCGTCCGTCTTTGTTCTGAGCTTTTGAAAAACGCTTGTTTACTTCCTTCTTTCTCAGGTTGTTGCTGCTCCTTTGAAAAACCTCCCCTGACCCTTCACACGAGGGTAGATTTGTTAGTTCTTTGTGCTTTCGTGCCTCTCCATATTTTTCTTCACAGCATTTATCACAGTTTCTGCTTGCCCCCTAGACTGAAGGCAGAGTTTGTTTTGTAACCCTGCAGCCCATAAAACTGGGGCCTGGCGGTGCGATTGTTAGAGTCTTGATGAAGTATTTTTGAGGTGAAATTTTTTGACAAGAAATTAAACTCATGTCAGATTCTCCCTGGACGTCGCTAACGTTGTAACCTCTTGGGAAAAAGTTTGTGATGTCTGATTTCTCATCCTTTTTTTTTTTTTTTTTAATCTGTATTATAGATGGGTTTCTTCCAATTTTATATAAATAAATGATTTATTTATTTGTCTCGATTCTTAACTTCCTACTGAAGACACTGTAAGAGTTTAGAAATTTAGAAATATGAAGAGCTCGAAACATGCTGGAGAGATTAAAGGATTAAAAAAAAAGAGCAGGAATCAGAAGCAAAGTATCTTCACGGTCAGCTAGGACAGTTCTAAAGGATTTTTTTTGTTTTTTTTTCTTTTGACTTTTTATTATGGAAAATTTCAGACATGCATAGAAGTAGAGAGAATAATAACGTCATGATCTCTATTCAGCCACTCTTTATTTCTAGAATAGTTAAACAAAAAGACGCTCACTCCTTGGAAGGAAGGTTATGGCCAACCTAGATAGCATATTTAAAAGCAGAGACATTGCTTTGCCAACAAAAGTCCGTCTAGTCAAGGCTATGGTTTTTTCAGTGGTCATGTATGGATGTGAGAGTTGGAAGGTGAAGAAGGCTGAGCGCCGCAGAATTGATGTTTTTGAACTGTGGTGTTGGAGAAGACTCTTGAGAGTCCCTTGGACTGCAAGGAGATCCAATCAATCCATCCTAAAAGAGATCAATCTTGAGTGTTCATTGGAAGGTCTGATGTTGAAGCTGAAACTCCAATACTTTGGCCACCTCATGCGAAGAGTTGACTCATTGGAAAAGACCCTAATGCTGGGTAGGATTGGGGGCGGGAGGAGAAGGGGACGACAGAGGATGAGATGGTTGGATGGCATCACCAACTCGATGGACATGGGTTTGTAGACTCCGGGAGTTGGTGATGGACAGGGAGGCCTGGCGTGCTGCAATTCATGGGGTCGCAAAGAGTCAGACACGACTGAGCGACTGAACTGAACTGAGATATCATCTTCACAGATAGAGTTAGGGAGTTTTGTTTTTGTTTGTAATGCCAACTACATTGTTATTAACGTGAACATGTAAAAACAGGCACGTAAAATGAATCCCTGTTATGAGATCTTCTGTGTTGAGATAGCTTTTCTCAGTTTAGAGTTGCCAAGAGAAGCTTTTGACCAAGAAAGCTGTAAGACCAAAGCCCTTGAATCATTTTTCCTCAGAGAAGGAGGTGTGAGGTGTCAGCACTTGATGCCTCAGCAAACCTAAAGCCCTTGGCTGGTAGAGCGTGTATGTGTGTGTCTGTGTCTGTGTCTGTGTGTGTGTTAGTCTCTCAATTGTTTCCGACTCTTCGTGGCCCTGAGAACTGTAGCCCACCAGGCTCCTCTGTCCATGGATGTGTGTGTGTGTGTGTGTGTGTGTGTGTGTGTGTATGTGTGTATCTGTGTCTGTGTCTGTGTTAGTCCGAGGACTGTAGCCCACCAGGCTCCTCTGTCCATGGGTGTGTGTGTGTGTGTGTGTGCACGCGCGTGTGTGTGTGTTAGTCTCTCAGCCATTTCCGACTCTTCGTGGCCCTGAGGACTGTAGCCCACCAGGCTCCTCTGTCCATGGGGTGTGTGTTGTGTGTGTGCGCGCGCGTGTGTGTGTGTGTTAGTCTCTCAGCCGTTTCCGACTTCGTGGCCCTGAGGACTGTAGCCCACCAGGCTCCTCTGTCTGTGGCAGGCAAAAATATTGAAGTGGATTGCCATTCCCTTCTCCAGGGGATCTTCCTGACTCAGGTATTGAACCCAGGTCTTCTGCATTGCAGGCAGATTCTTACCATCTGAGCCCTCAGAGATTGAGCTTGGATTAGCTAAACTGTTCTCTGTCTCCACAGTATTCCCATAGCCCTCCTGCTCTCTGTTCTTGCTTCTCTTCTTCTATCCTTAAGTCTCTTCCAATTCCTAGCAAATGTGAGAGAGAAATGCCAAAGACTGGCCCAATTCCATATTAGTTGTGATTCACAACTGTGAGATGTGTCAATTTCCAAATCTGATTTTAAAAATTTGGATATATGTATAAAATATACATAGTTTTGATTTTTGAAATAATTTCAAATTTAAAGTGAAGTTGTATGAATAATTTAAAGGACTCCTGTATATCCTTCATCCAAATTCACCAAATTACATTTTACCACATTTGCTTTTTGGTTCTTTGGGTTTTTTCCTGAACCATTTGAGGTGGTGATTTACTCACTAAGTTGTTGTGTCTGACTCTTGCGATCCCATGGACTAGAGCCCGCTAGGCTACTCTGACCATGGGATTTTCCAGGCAAGAATACTGGAGTGGTTTGCCATTTCCTTCCCCAGTGGATCTTCCCAATCCAGGGATCTAACCTGGGTCCCCTGCACTGCAGGCAGATTCTTTACCGGCTGAGCTTCCAGGGAAGCCCTACAACCATTTGAGAGGAGCTTGCAGATATCATGTAATTTAAGTGTACAGAGAGGAGATATCTGTCAGTGATAAAGGCCAATGTTATTGTGCAATTACTACCAATCAGGTGTCTCCTAGTCGCCGTTTGTATGTTAACCTTGTTTAATCCCTGTGGCCTGAACAAGGTGGGTGATGGTATTATTTATGCTCATGTTACAAGTGACGTTGAGGTTCAGAGTTAAATGATGTGCAACTGGTGAGAGACAGAATTTCCATCGAGATGTGTGTGGCTTCACAGTCCATGCCCTTCTCCCCAAGTAAATGATTCCAGTCTTCCAAAGGTTAAAAATCGCTGCTTAGTGGTTCCCTGCTTTGGTAAAAAGTGCAGCGTGGACTTGGGGAAAGATCTGCACGTCATTCTTGGGTGGTCTGTTCCCTTACCCTGCCCTGCTTTCCAGCCATCCTGTTAGAGCATTCCAGGTGAAAGAGTGGAAACAGCACGCTGAGAAACAAGCCCAGGAAGCAGCCTTTTTATGGAAATGGATGTTTTTGGAAAGTGTTCCCTCTGACCCCTGGCTTTTGTCCCCTTCGTTGCAGGCCAAGCAGATAGAACTTCAGTTCACCATCGGTGAAGCCATCACCAGTGCTGCGATAGGAACTAGTTCTGTGGCCGCCCGGGACGCCTGGCTGGTGACCGAGGAGGAGTATACGCCACCCGCCGGTACCTTAGAGCCACCTGATGGCTTTATTCCCACCATGTAACCCTCTTCTGTTCTCGTTACCACCTCTGAAGCCAAAGAAAAAATCTGTACATTCCATTTTGACTCTTTTTCTAATAATTATACGTGTCTTCTGAGTTCGGCTCAGTCAAGAAAGATAGCTGGTTAAAGGGGACAGAGCACAAAATGAGAAGAACTGTTGCGTTAGTCCTCTGTCAGGGGGGCCGAGGAGTTAGCTGTCGGTCCCTTCAGACCTGTGCTCTGTCCATGAGGATTCCTTGGGGTGTTTAGCCAGTGTCAGAGGTCAAGGCCTAGCAATCTCCCAAGTTTTGTGTGCCCTGATTCTTTTTTTTTGTAATTTTCTTTTTTTTTTTTTTTAATTAGATGAAAACTGTTTTGTAATGTTGTGTTGGTTTCTGCCGTACAGCAACGCAAATCAGCCATAATTAGACATAGATCCCTCCCTCTGGAGCCGTACTCCCCTCCCGCATCCCATCCCCCGCATCAGTAATTTTATTTACTTTTTCTTGGCCGTGCTGGGTCCTCGTTGCTGTATGTGGGCTTTTCTCTAGTTGGTGGCAAGCAGGGGCTCCTCTCTAGTTGCAGTGCGTGGGCTTCTCATCGCGGTGGCTTCTCTTGTTGTGGAGCACAGGCTCTAGGGTCCTTGGGCTTCAGGAGTCGGGGCACGTGGGCTCTAGAGCACAGGCTCAGTAAGGCACCTGGGCTTAGCTGCTCCTCAACGAGTGGAATCTTCTCAGACCAGGGGGTCGAACCTGTGTCTCCGGCGTTGGCAGGCAGGTTGTTTGCCACCAGGGAAGCCCACCCCTGATTCTCTATCGCATAGTGCCAATCATGCTGCCGGTACGTCTCTCCACTGAGTTGCTCTGGCTTTTAGTGGCCGTGTAGGTGAAGGAACGTGCACTTTCTGACTACATGTTACAGATACAGTGACCTCACACCTCTTGTGTGCTGTGAACATCCTCCAGGGCCCAGGATGGCTCTCCACAGCAAGGTGTCCTGCTGAGGCTAATCCTGCCGGTCTCAATAGTGCTGAGGCTGGGAAACTCTGAAGGGACAAAGGAAGGAGAACAATGGTGTAGTAGCTGGAGGAGGAAAGTGAGGTTAATAGAGGTTGGTTTATGTGCTAGTTTTTAGATGGGAGATGGGAAAGATACAGCAGAGAAAGAAAAATTGCTGACACCAGAGAAAATGGGGATAATGAAAATTAAGACAAAATTAACACAACATTGTAAATTGACTATACCCCAATAAAAACTTAAAAACAAATAAAAGAAAACCATTTATTTTAAAAACTTCATGTGCAGTTAAGGTCCAAAAGGGAATATGAAGGAGGGGAAATAACTTTTTTCCCCCTACAGTCATGATTTAAATGAGTAAAATTAACATTAATCATATGGATATTAAAAAAATTAAGATAGTGTCTTAAAAAGAGAAGTTTTAGGTTCAGAGCAAAATGAAGAGGAAAGTGCAGTGGTTTTCCACCACTCCCCCATGTTGGTGATAATTTTTCATTTTAGGAAACTAAAGATATCTGAGTACCTTTGAAAGGTTATTTAGTTTATGCTAGGTTCTGAAATGAATGATTATCAGTTCCTTCAGCAATTTATTTAAACACCTTATTCGTTTAGATATTAATATGTTGTAGGATTGTTCTGTTGAGTAAATGTTGATTAAAATTTAATTTTTTTTTTTTCAGGAAGCTCCATTCAGTTATTTTAATTTGCTTCTTATCATTCTTTGCTTTTCCCTAGGAGCCAAAGTTAATGATGTGGTCCCCTGGGTGCTGGATGTGATTTTAAATAAACACATCGTCAGTCCCAACCCACATGTGAGGCAAGCAGCATGCATCTGGCTCCTTTCCCTTGTGAGGAAGCTAAGTACCCATGATGAAGTGAAGGTAGGCCATCTATAAATGTGATCCAGCTCTATTGCAATCTGTTAATGAAATATTTATAATAGGTGGTCGGAAGGGAAATGTATGGGGGTAAGGGCCATTAACCAGTAACACATACTTTAAAAAAAGCTACGCATGAAGGAATAAAGGCTGATACCTGATATATATGAACTAGAGGATGATTCTTAACTTGAAGGTGTAAAGTCAGAGGAAGTGGTGAGGATGGGGAGGTTCAGACTGGGTGAATGGACTGCCTGTCAGTGGTAACTTGGCCACCTTCAAAGATGAGAGGACAGCGGGGTGTGTGACCACCTCGGACTGTGAGACTTCACAGGTGCTGTGTGCCCCGAGAGCAAGATTCTCAGTCTCCCAAGGGGTAGAGTTTCAGTGTTCTGAATGTCTCGTCTCTTATTTCAGTCTCATCTTAAAGAAATCCAGAGTGCATTTGTTTCTGTTCTGTCAGAAAATGATGGTAAGTTACTGGTAAATTTTTGATTTCCAAACTTCTTTAAACTTGTGTCTTAAAGTTTGAAAAATCTGGATTATGAACATAAGAGAAGGCTACAGGAAACTTGATTCTTACGTACTTATTCATTGTGTGTGTTATTGCTCAGTTGTGTCAAACTCTTTGCAACCTCATGTACTATAGCCTGCCAAGCTCCCCTGTTCATGGTATTCTCCAGGCAAGAATACTGGAGTGGATTGCCACGCCCTCCTCCAGGGTATCTTCCTGACCCAGGGATCAAACCCACATCCCTTGCATCTCGTACGTCTCCTGCATTGGCAGCAGGTTCTTTACCACTAGCGCCACCTGAGAAGCCCATTAATTTTATTCATCAATGAATCATTTATTCATTAGATCAGTTTTGCATTTAAAAGTGGAGCCGAGGCTATCTTTAACATTCATAACTTCTACTAAGGATTCTTCTCCTTAGGATTCATTTTTCCCTTTGTGATTTAAGCTAGGAGAGGGTGCAAATATATGTGTTAGCTATTTAAACAGTAGCTTTGTTTTATAAGTTGTTTTAAACATGTGCTATAATGTTGACTTTTCATTTAAAGTCTCATGAAATCGGTCACCTCTCACGCGTGCACGTGCATCCACTGACCGTTTGTCACTGTGCACTGCACGCTAAGGCCCAGCAGGGGTGCCTTGATTTGTGAGTTGGATATTTTGTGAATGCAGTTCTCATTTACAGGGACTTGGCTGGTGTCATGTCCACTTGAATGATTTAATACGTTTTTTAACAAAATAGGTTGATGATGTTTTCATATCTTTGCTTTGATATCATTTTTGGTTCAAGTTACAGGTTTAAAATTTTTTTCACTTGACAGCTAGAGAACAAATCTTTCTTAAAAGAATATTATTTTGTCTGACTTTTGTGTAGAACTGAGCCAGGATGTTGCCTCAAAAGGCCTTGGGTTGGTGTATGAACTGGGCAATGAACAAGATCAACAGGAATTGGTTTCTACTCTTGTAGAAACACTGATGACTGGCAAAAGGTACCGTGAACTTGAAAACTTGAACATGCAGGGCAAGTTTTGCACGTGCCAAGAATATGCAGTGAAAGAAGGAAAGTTCAGCTTTTGATTTTCCTGTTTATTAAGCCTTTTCTAAATTGCAAGTTATCAACTGCTATGCTGTGGATAGCAGTTTAATTATCCAGATATGCTGTTTAGAAAGTAAACTAAATTACGGTTTACAAACATGCCAATAAGTCAGGCTTTGAAAACTGAGTGATCGCGGGGCAGGTAAAGCATTGGATTACAGGAGTACCATAGTTATGATTGACTTAATGGAAATGACATGGAGAGAGGACTTGTGTGTCCTGCACAGTCTGATCTGTGAAGAGAATCTATTTGTTCTTCCTAGACTTCATTTTACAAAATTCTCAGGCTAATGGGAAGCGTGAGTTGGCTTTTACCTCTTGCTCACTGTAGATACTTAATAGGGAATTTGATTTTATCAGTTTACAGCTGAAATGTATACATTAGTTGAATGGCAGTATGAAAATTTTGAGGCTCATGTAAATTCTTGCTATTGTTTTTGTTTAGAGCTAAACATGAAGTTTCCGGAGAGACAGTGGTGTTTCAGGGAGGAAGCCTTGGCAAAACCCCCGACGGGTAAGTGTGCCAAATCCACCCATCATTGGAGACGCCTTCCGTCCAGTGGAGAGAACACTCACCAAGTTGATTTCTAGCCTCATGGGAAGTGTTGTGTGTTAGCAGAAGAAGAACCTTCAAAGAAAAAGCATAGCTTTTTAGATTCAGTTTCCTGGAAACCAGACTGAGATGGAACTCTATCTGCTGGAATTTGATTGAAGGGAACTCTGGGGTCTTCACTCAGGAAGTGAGGGGGCAGGACACAGCCGGGAGCCAAGAAGGAGCTGAACTGCTGCCCACATTTATGAGGTCCTGACCCATCAAGGAGCCCGGGACTGGTCTGGGAGGGTGATTCAAAAAAGTTCTTATCACTCTAGCTTAGAAAAGACATAGGGAAGACAGAAGTTGTCTTCAGACAGCTCTGTCAGGATCCACAGACTTTGGTGCACAGTGTACTGAAGAATTATCGCTGCCTCGGAGGTGATGAGGGCTCCACCGCACGGGCATCGTAAGTGCCTTAGGTCATTCACCAGTTGTTGCTGAAAACTGAATTAGGCAACTTCTTGTATTCTTTTCACCCTGGTTCTCTGCCTCTGTGGTAATGAGATAACTCAGTATTGGAAATTTAGTGAAAACGTAATTTTAAAATGTCCTAGTGATATCGGTAGTGTACTTTTTATTAGTCTGGGGGTAGAGAAATACATTACTGCATACTTTTTGGTTCTTGTTTTCAAGCCAGGGCCTCTCTACTTACAAGGAGCTCTGTTCTCTGGCAAGTGATCTTAGTCAGCCGGATCTGGTGTATAAATTTATGAATCTAGCCAACCATCATGCAATGTGGAACTCTAGGAAGGTAAGTGGCTGTTGTGGACAGTTTTATTTATTTTTTCTTCCCTTCAAATCAAACCTGCCTCACTGGCAGACGGTGACAATTGATAACGTGGTGTGTTTTCTACAAGTCTGTGGTGAGAGAGCTCTGTCCCACCCCAGAGCTGGTGTAGTATTGATACTGGACATTCAGTACATCAGGCTGTCTTCAGGGACAAGGCTAGGAGGGAAAATTTTGTGGTATTTAATGTGGTAATATTTTATTGCAGTAGGTGTGTCTGAGCCACTTCATCTTGTTACTGTGTTTTTAGGGTGCTGCTTTTGGTTTTAATGTAATTGCTACCAGAGCTGGAGAACAGCTGGCTCCTTTCCTGCCTCAACTGGTTCCGCGTCTTTATCGTTACCAGTTTGATCCCAACCTTGGCATTCGACAGGCCATGACAAGTATTTGGAATGCACTGGTCACTGACAAGTCAATGGCAAGTATCTGTGCACCCTTGTCCCAGATTACAGGCGGATGTAAACCCAGGCTTACCTCCCTTTCTCCTTTGTATACCTATTTGTTTAAACAAATAGACTTTCTTTCATCTTCTTGCTTTTTCTTCCCCTTTGAAGGTACCACAGATGCTCATGGCAACATTTACTGAAACCTCACAAATGGAAGTAATGAAATGTCTAGTGGGTGGATGGTTAAGGAAATGGCAGTATATCCACACCAATGGAAAACTGTGTGTCGATGGCACTGATGCAGTGGAGAACAGGCGGTAGATGAGGAAGCGGGCAGTTACCGTGTTTGGCTGCTTCTCATATTCTCTCACATTGTTAGTTACTAGGATTTCTCAGGACTGGCTTCTGAGTACCTTTTTCTCTCTCCACTTTCTCCTTTGAGATGAGCTCTCAGTTCCAGGGCTTGTAAATGTCACCTTGATTGTGATGGTTCCCAGTCTTGTTCTTCTGACCCAGGCACGACTTGTGTTCCTGACTTGTACTGATATATCTCACTGCCTGCTTGAAATTGTCACTTGGATGTCATTTCAAGAAATGTTAGACGTAACATGTTCACAACAGGACTTAAGAAAAACAGCCTTCCCTTGGGACTTCCCCAGAGGTCCAGTGGTTAAGACACTGTGCTTCCACTGCAGGGGATGGGGGTTTGATCCCCGTTCTGGGAACCAAGACCCTGCATGCCACATGGCCAAAAATGAAAACCGTCACAGCCTTCCCACTCTCTTCTTGTGTGTTCATCCGTTTACCCAAGCTGCAGAACTGGCGTCCTCGCGATTATTGTCTGTCTTATCCCACCCTCAGTTGAATCTAGTAGCAGATTCTCTTGATTCTTCTTCCAAGGTATTTCTTTCTTTCCTTTTTTTTTTATTTGACTACACAGTGTGGTTTGCAACCTCTTAGCTCCCTGACCGGGAATTGAACCTGAGCCCGTGGCAGTGAAAGCTCTGAGTCTTAACCACTGGACTGCCATGGAATTCCCTGCAAAATAGTTCTGGAATCTACTCTCTTTTTTTCCTAATTCTTCCCTAATGAATATATTGTCATCTTTCTTTTCTATTTGCCCTCCTTCATTTACTTACCAGCAGTAAAAGTGATTTTAAAAATGCAAATTGGATTGTGTTTTGGGTTGAAATCCTTTGGTGACTTCCTAGATCACTTTATTTTTTATTGATTTATCTTTTCAAGCAGATATTTTATTTTAGCTGCTGTTTTTCCAAGGATGGGAGTAGGTCAGGGAGCATTCCATGGTGAAAAACATGAAAATATCATGGATGAAATAATATAGTTTCCTTCTGTTATTGATTATTAATGCATTATTATTTATTATTATTCTATTATGATCAAATACATTTTGTATGATTTCAATCCTTTTAAATGTTTTGAAACATTTTATGACCTTGCAAATAGTGACCCTGAAGAATGTTCCATATGTACTTTAGAAGAATTTGCATTCTGCTATTATTGAAAAAAAATGTTCTATGAATGTCTGTTGGATCTGGGTAGTTTATCATGGTGTTGACCTACTGTCTAGTTGTTCTGTTCTTTTATTTTATTTTTTTTTTCTGTTTTGTATTTTTAAAAAATTTATTTTCAGTTGGAGGGTAACTACTTTACAAGATTGTATTGGTTTCTCCTGTCAGCAACATAAATCAGCCATAGGTATATGTATGTTCCCTCCCTCTTGAAACTTCCTCCTACCCCCCATCCCATCCCACCTCTCTAGGTTGTCACGGAGCACCGAGTTCAGCTCCCTGTGTCATACAGCAAATCCTAATTCAATTAAATAAACCCCATGACCCTTACCGTGTCTTGCCATCCCTAAGCCTGATGCAGGCTGTTCCTCTGTCTCCAGTCTGATGCTGGAAGGCACTGGAGGGTTTCACTTTGAGGGTTCGATGAGTTCTGTTTGCTCTAGGAGAGTACTTGGTACTTGGTACAGATGAGTCAGCCGAGATCTCGTAGGCTGAGTTCAGGGCCCAGGCCTAGGCTCTTGAGACGTGAGTGTCATCTCTCTGTGCATGGAAGGTAAAGCCACAGGTGTGGATGAGATCACTGTGGAGACTGTCTAGAGACATGGGCTGAGAAAGAGATCAGTTTCTTTAATCTTAGGTGAGTTATTCCCTTCCTCTCTTGGTTTTCTTGCATATCAGTGAGGAAAACAAAACCTCTCTTACCTATGAGAGTAAAAGTGGAAAAGCCATAAGTTTTGAAGTTCTGTTATTGTTATTTAATTGCTAAGTCCTATCTGACTCTTTGCGACCCCATAGACTGCAGCATGCCAGGCTCCTCTCTCCTCTACTATCTTCCCGAGTTTGCTCAGATTTGTGTCCATTGAGTCGGTGATGCTATCTAACCATCTCATCCTGTGCTGCCTCCTTCTCTTTCTGCCTTCCCAGCATCAGGGTCTTTTTCAGTGAATCAGCTCTTCACATCAGGTGACCAAAGTATTGGAGCTTCAGCTTCAGTACCAGTTGTTCCAATGAATATTCAGGGTTGATATCCTTTAGGATTGACTGGTTTGGTTTCCTTGCTGTCCAAGGGACTCCCAAGAATCTTCTCCAGCAGCACAATTTGAAAGCATCAATTCTTGGGTGGTTTGCCTTCTATATCGTCCAACTCTCACATCTGTACATGACTACTGGAAAAACCATAGCTTTGACTATACCGACTGATGTTTGCAAAGTGATATCTCTGCTTTTTAGTATGCTGTCTAGATTTGTCATAGCTTTCCTTCCAAGGAGCAAGTGTTTTTAATTTCATGGCTGCAGTCACCATCCACAGTGACTTTGGAGCTCAAGAAAATAAAATCTGTCTTGCTTCTGCTTTTTCCTTTTTTTTTTTTGCCATGAAATGAGGGGACTGGTTGCTATGATCTTAGTTTTTTGAATGTTGAGTTTCAAGCCAGTTTTTTCACTCACTTCTTTCACCTTCATCAAGAGGCTCTTTAGTTCCTCTTCACTTTCTGCCATTAGGGTGGTATCATCTGCATATCGGAGGTTATTGATATTTCTCCCAGCAGTCTTGATTCCAGCTTGTGATTCATCCAGCCTAGCATTTCGCATGATATACTCTGCATATAAGTTAAATAAGCAGGGTGACGATATATAGCCTTGTTGTATTCCATTCCCAGTTTTGAATCAGTCAGTCAAAGTGAAGCTGCTATCAGTGTGTTATTGTCAAATGGAGAAGTGTATGGCAAAACTAAAAGGTTAAATTCATCTTCATTCTGAATAGTCAGATCCTTCTTCATGTGCCAGACACTGTGCAAGGTACCAGGGAGGCAGAGACAAGTGAGATGCTGTCCCTGCCCTTGAGGTCTCAGTGTGAAGGGGCAGGACTGTTAGTGTGCCGTCTGATATGATGCTCTTAAGCAGGTGTCTTGGGCATACAGAGCAGGATAGATGATTCTTGTCTGTGAAGGTGATGCCTGATTTGAACCTTGGACAAATAGAAGTTAGCGAGGCAAGTAGGTGGTAGAACAGCTCGAGGTAATGTGTGCCGGGAAGTGGAGGTGAAGGGAGGTGAGATAAGACATGAGACCGTGGAGCCAGAGAGTCACAGAAGGTCTTCATACCCATACTTGGGTGATTGGACTTTATTATCACACACTGAGGGAAATAAGAGATAATGCTTGCATTTTAAGATGATCAGTTGGGCAGCTTTTAGCAACCAAAGTGGGGGAGAGAGTTGTGGACTGAAAGGCCTAGAGAGACACTTCAGTTCAGTTCAGTCGCTCAGTCGTGTCTGACTCTTTGTAACCCCATGAATTGCAGCACGCCAGGCCCCCCTGTCCATCACCAACTCCCGGAGTCTACCCAAACCCATGTCCATCGAGTCGGTGATACCATCCAACCATCTCATCCTCTGTTGTCGCCTTCTCCTCCTGCCCCCAACCCTTCCCAGCATTCGGGTCTTTTCCAATGAGTCAACTCTTCGCATGAGGTGGCCAAAGTATTGGAGTTTCAGCTTCAACATCAGTCCTTCCAGTGAACACCCAGGATTGATCTCCTTTAGGATGGATTGATTGGATCTCCTTGCAGTCCAAGGGACTCTCAAGAGTCTTCTCCAACACCACAGTTCAAAAACATTAATTCTGTGGCGCTCAGCTTTCTTCACCGTCCAACTCTCACATCTATACATGACCACTGGAAAAACCATAGCCTTGACTAGACGGACTTCTGTTGGCAAAGTAATGTCTCTGCTTTTCAATATACTATCTAGGTTGGCCATAACCTTCCTTCCAAGGAGTAAGCGTCTTTTAATTTCATGGCTGCAATCACCATCAGCAGTGATTTTAGAGCCCCCAAAAATAAAGTCTGAGACTGTTTCCACTGTTTCCCCATCTATTTCCCATGAAGTGATGGGACCAGATGCCATGATCTTAGTTTTCTGAACGTTGAGCTTTAAGCCAACTTTTTCCCTCTCCTCTTTCACTTTCATCAAGAGGCTCTTTAGTTCTTCTTCACTTTCTGCCATAAGGGTGGTGTCATCTGCATATCTGAGGTTATTGATATTTCTCCCAGCAATCTTGATTCCAGCTTGTGTTTCTTCCAGCCCAGCGTTTCTCATGATGTACTCTGCATATAAGTTAAATAAGCAGGGTGACAATATACAGCCTTGATGTACTCCTTTTCCTATTTGGAACCAGTCTGTTGTTCCAAGAGAGACACTTAGGCTGTTACATATAGAAACACAGTGTGGTAGAGATGCATCATTTGATTATTGATGGATTTTGCATTTTTAATTTTATCCTTTTACTCTCATTAGGTGGATAAGTATTTGAAGGAAATTCTTCAAGATTTGGTTAAGAATCTAACCAGCAATATGTGGCGAGTTCGAGAATCCAGGTATCATTTTTGGAAATATGACTAGTCAAAACTGCAGTTTTTTCCCCTTCAAATTTCCAAGTTTTATACCTTGTGCAAAAAGAATGAGTTAAAACCACTAAAAAGCATATTTCTGGTTGGGTTAGACCATTAATAACATTTAAGCTCTAGCCAGTGGTTTTTCTAAGTTGTCTAGTTTCTCTAAGGATGATTTATTGGGTTGGCCAAAGTTTGTTCAGATTTTTCCATGCCACCGTACTGAAAAACCTGAACAAACTTTTTGGCCAGCCTGATTAAAATAGAAGATCACTTGTTAAATTAGACATCAGGGTACATTTATATGGTCTCATAAGTTTGTAGGGTGGCATTTATTTATACATAAATAATTTAGGTCTGCTCAGTGTCTGCTATGTGCTTGGTAGTGTGCTAGGCCCTGGAAGTATATTGCTAAGTGAAAAATAATGATGTGTCATCTGGAAGAGATTATATTATAGTTGTGGGACACAGACATTTGATGGTTGTAAATGCCGTACGCCTGTGGTATATCTCAGGCATCAAGGAGAGAGTACTCATACCTATCTTGGAGTAAAGGGGTTAAGACTACAGGTATAGGCAGAATCCGTATTCTTATCTGATATGAATATTTTGTAGTAAAATACTGAGCTTTTTTGATCATATATTTGAAACTAAATTTGATCATTTTCAGCTGCTTAGCTCTGAATGATTTATTAAGAGGAAGACCCCTAGATGACATCATTGATAAACTTCCAGAAATTTGGCAAACCCTCTTTAGAGTACAAGATGATATAAAGGTACTGTATAAATAAATCAGTATTTATTTGTAGACTAGCATAAAGTGGAATTGTTAAGATATGTATGTTACATATTTCAAAATTCAGTATCCAGACAATTTTTTAAAAGACCAGAATGTTCCGAATCTTCCTCCAAAGTTTCAGTCAATCTGTCTGTGAAGTGGTAAGGTTAGGTATCTTTAGGTCTAAATTTAATTACCTTTTGTTTTGTTTTTTTTTAATAAAGGGTAGCTACTGCTTGATGTTCTTTCAGTAGAGATCTTGTGATGCTATTGAAGAAGGACAAATAATAGTTTAAAAATAATCCAATATAACTCTACTTTGATCAGTTTCATAAGTTGGATCAGTCATTCCCAAATAACGTGTCCAGTTTTTCTCTGAATTTTGCCTTGGCAATCTAAATTGTAGATTTTTCAATCTTACAATTAAAATGAGATGCTTTTTTTTTTTTGCTTTATTCATCAGAGATTTTTTTATGTCTTTGAGAATCTTCACATACATCTTTACATAGTTGCTTTTATAATAAATTTAGTTTCTAAGCTGTTATACTTAATATCCATATTTTTTATGGTCAAAATAGGTTGTATCTAATTTAAGAAATAATAGTCTGGCATGTTAATCTGCTCCTTGATGGGCACAGAGCCTAGTGAAAGACTGTTTTTTTACTTGTTAATGAAAGTAGGGTTTTTCATCATTTTGTATAGATTTGGAGGCAGTTTAAATGCACGTTTGGGAGTAGATGAGATGGAAACTCTGACTTGTATGATATCCTACTTCTCTTTTTTTTAGGAATCTGTACGGAAAGCAGCAGAACTAGCTCTGAAAACTCTGAGCAAGGTGAAAACTCTTAATCTTTTACTAGGGGTGAAGTGGAGCAGGATTCTATGTGACAATTAAAATAATAATTTTTTGTCATATAAAGTGACATTTAGTTGCATTGTAATTGACTTCATGTTACAACCTACTGTTCTTAACAATGAATGGGAAAGTGAAAGAAAGTGAAAGTCACTCAGTCATGTCCCGACTTTTTGCAAACCCATGGACTCTAGTCCATGGAATTCTCCAGGCCAGAATACTGGAGTGGGTAGCCTTTCCCTTCTCCAGGGGATCTTCCCAACTCAGGATTGAACCCAGGTCTCCTGCATTGCAGGCGGATTCTTTACCAGCTGAGCCACAAGGGAAGCCCAGTGAATGGGAAACTGGGTGCTATTACATTAGAACACAAGTATCTTTAACAAAGTGTATCTCTGGGCTCTTTAAATGGTCTGCTCCTCTGGGCCTTTATATAAGATATGACTTTCTCTTGACTCTGAAGCACACATTACATTTAGATCAAGCAACATCTGTTCTCATTCTTGCTCTGTTTATGTGTTAGCCTACCTTTCATAGTTATGAGATTGGCAGCATTTTTGAAACTAGTTTCCCGTTTGTGTTTTGTTTTGTGGTGTATCAGGGCCTTCTGATGTGTTCTAGCTGTATATGCCTTGCTGTAAGTCACATTATTAGTATGTAGGAAAACTGGGGTTTAAACCCGGGAGTTTCTTCTTCCACATTTGTGCTCTTGACCTCTGTGCTACGCTGCCACCCAAAGTTATTGACGATCGTCATGGTAACAATACTTTAAGCCTCTTCAGAGTGCTTTCTTAAATGGTTTCTTATTTCATCTTCAGCTGTTGCCTGTTTCACGAATTAGAATACCAAAGCTTAGAAAGTAAAATGTGTTACCAGATTTTCTGTTTAGTTATTGGCAGCCCTAGGACTCAACCCCAGATTATGAGGTTGTCTTTTTCTCTCTGTGGAATGGTAGAAAGTGTAGCATCACTTACTCTTTTCTGTGGCTGTAGGAAGTAGGAAGTGTTCTGTCAGATGAACACTTTATCGGATGAGACGTCAGGTTCACTAATTTCTATGCTCTTTGTCTGTGAGGTCTGTGTGAAAATGTGTGACCCTGCCAAAGGAGCAGCTGGCCAGAGAACCATTGCTGTCCTCCTGCCCTGCCTTCTGGACAAAGGAATGATGAGTCCTGTGACAGAAGTTCGAGCCCTCAGGTTTGAATCAGCCGATGAGATGAATATACTGGATTTACTGAGTTCTTAGCCATTCAGTAGAAATTGGATTTCTTCAAATGTTAAGATTCTGGAACATATGGAGAAGGGAGTTGACGAGAATCCACTGGGGTGACCCAAGGGCATGTGTGAGAAGTGGGGAGTCAAAACATTTTTGCAGAGACATTCTCTTGGGAACCTTGCTTCTGTCCAGCATTCTGCCACTTTGCCTCAGCCTTGAGTGAAGTGTGTTCTTGTCTTGTCACTGGCCTCTGCGCCCAGCAGGCACATCTTCCTGTTATGTTATGCCTCTGTTAAGCAAGGTCTTGGGAAGCTTGTTTGTTGATTATACTACTTGGTAACATTTCACCAATTATTAGATTTAAAATAAGCTGTTTACTACCTGTGAAATATTCAAGAAACACATATTTAGATATATATGGCTCTTCTAAGTTAAAGTCAGTAATGAAAGATTCTAGTTTCTTTTTTTTTTAAACTAGAATACTATCTAGAAACTTCATGAATTCCATATTTATTTACTCTTTATATTAGTTCAAATTAATAGTATCAACACTTTTGTGGTAATCAAGTAGTTGGTTTGGGAAAATTCTTTTTAGAAGGATTCAGCTAACAAATGCAGAGGAATGATAAAGTTAGGATACCACCATTTTGCTGTCCTCAGTAAGATGACCCAGGTAATGATTGTAAGTGGCTCTAAGTCTGCTGGTGAAAGGCTGATGGGAAGAGTTACAATGGATGGTTTGTTTGTGCTGACCAAACTTGAACCCTCTGATCACTGTTTAAGAGCACAGAAAAAGATAAGCATCCTAATGTGATGGGATGGGACATGACAGACCATCTATAGTAGATTCTTATAAAAAAAAATTGAACTAAACTTGACTTAGCCTGGAGATCTGTATAAGCTACAGAGGAACATGTTAAGTGATACCATCAGAATACAATCAGTGAAGACAAATAAGTTATAAGAAAAAAAGAGGAAGGAGGGCACTGTGAAAAAAGATTCAAGAAATGCAGTAAATTCCAATGTGTGGATGGACTCTGGATTCAAGTCCGTCAAACCAGCTCTTAAGGACATTTGTGAAACAATCAGGAAAATTTGGGTATTAGATGATATGAAAAGAATTCTTAATATTTTTTAGGTGTGAAATGCTATTTTGATGATGATAAAGAGTCCTGCTCTCTTTGTGACACATACTGAAGTTAAGTTAGGGATTATGCTTCAAAATACTCTGACAGCAGGGGTAAAAAGTATATGTATGATCTGTATGTATGGTGGATATGTAAGTGAGACAGAATTGGACAAAGGTTGCTGATTGTTGAACTGGGTGGAGAACATAATAGAATTTCATTTATGATCCTCTCTGCTTTCATACATGCGTGAAATTTTCTTTAATCAAAAGTAGAAACAAAACCCAGAAAAACAACACAGAGTTAAGACCAGGCTCTGAACCCAAGGGAGTATGTTCCTTAATGCAGGAAACTGCAGAATATCCTCGTGATTAGACTTGTAGAGCTTCTTCCTTTTGATAAAAGGACTCAAGAGTTGTGTTTTGTGTGTTTGTAGCATCAACACCCTGGTGAAGATCAGCAAAAGTGCAGGAGCCATGTTGAAGCCACATGCGCCAAAACTCATCCCAGCTCTGCTGGAGTCCCTAAGTGTATTGGAGCCCCAAGTTCTCAATTATTTGAGCCTCCGGGCTACAGACCAAGAAAAGGTGAGTTGACAGCACAAGCGTATTGATAATTATTATGAAGGGAGAGCCCTGTTAAGATACTGAATAGGTCCTCCAGGGTCCTTGGTCAAACTCCACAACTCAAATAATACTTTCAACACTCTCGAAACAACTTGACTCCTATAACCACGTGTGGTGTTTTTTTTAGTAGTGGGGTGGGCAGGGAGAGGACTCATACACTATTATGTGAAGTGAGTGAAAAATGACACTTCTATCCAAAAAAATGTATCAGTCCATTTATTTAACAGAGTTTTGGGTACATGTTTGTTTATTTTTTAGGGGTTAAGTCTACACCTTCAGAGTCTTTTTCTATGAATCATTCTTGCCCTACAAGTCAAGAGGATTTCTAGCTAGACTTTGGCATTGTTCAAAAGTATTTTGCTTTTTAGGTATACTATAGTTCCCTAGTCTCTTAATCAGAGTTGTGGGTTTTTTTTTTTTTTTTTTCCTTAAATTACAGATGAAATATATTTATTGTGAAAAATTAAAACAACACAGAAGTGTAGAAAGTATTCCCTTAGAAGTCCCCTCCTCTCTGGCAGCACAGTGTCATTCCTGAGGAGTACATGCTGTCAGCAGTTTCCTGTGTCTCCTTTCAAGTTCTTTTGTAGTCATAGGCTACAAAATCAACAAACGCATTAGTTTAGAAATAGAATCAAACTATCAATGTTGTTCTGCAACTTGATTTGTGTTTTTAACAAAACACCATGTGTGTATCTCGATCTGTTTTGTTCTTTTCAGGGCATGTGTAGTGTTCTATAGTGAGGTTATTTTGAGCTTTTGTATGAGAGATTTTATAATATCAAAAGTTACGAATGTTCTGTTGTCTCCACATCTGTGCCAGCACTGAATAGTATCAGTCTGATAAGAACCTCGTTCTAATGTAGTTTCCTGTTACTAGTGTTGCCCACTGTCTTTTCACATTGTGTTAGCCATCTGTATGTATTTTGTGAGTTGTACTGTTTCTTTTCTATGTCCCTTTTTCACTTGTTTATATTTTTGCCTTTGTCTTTATTAGAACTGTTAAGCTCCTGTCATATGATTGTAAAAGCTTTCTCTCAGTTCAGTATTTGGTTTTTAACTCACCTAAACTGTTCTCTTCTCACTCCCTTTGCCTCTGATACTGCTCTTTCTTCTTCAGTCATTCTTCCCTCTTTCAGCAGTGATCTTGCCCTCTCCTGTGTTCCCACCTAATAGGTGTTGAGAATGAAGAAACGTAAATTATAGTTCAAACTTTTCAGCCGTATGCAAGTCACTTCTGTATGCCTAATTTTTCTCGTTTATTATGTCTGGATAGTGTCAGCCTCTCCTGCTCCCTAGTTCTTAAAATACCATGTGAGGGCCCTTTGCATAGTTAAAGGAAAACATGTATAAAAATTAAAAATCGTGTCTTAGATGGAAGCTTATTTGATCTGTTTATTTATTGGATGGAGAGCCTGAGGCTCTGGAATGCTGGATAACTTGCTCAGAGCCATACTGGGGTGTTTTCTAGCTGTGGTTAATCCTCAACTGTCGTCTGCATTTCTAACCTATGATGAGATGCTGCCTCTACATAGCTATGGTTGCATGCAGGACTGAAGAGATTATTTAGACTTGTGTTTTAATTTGTTGTATCTGTATATTCTTTTTAAAAATATTGCTTAATTTGGTGGTCTCGCCCAGCGGGCGTCTGTGGAGGTCCTTCTTAATTGATCGAACGTCCTTGTGTTTGTTCTCAGGCTGCAATGGATAGCGCCCGACTCAGTGCTGCCAAATCCTCTCCCATGATGGAAACAATCAACATGGTCAGTGCCTCCTGTAATGAGAACATTTGTTGGCTTACTTTAGAGTGTAATGTTCAAAGTCTTCAGGTTACAGTGCATTGAATGAACTAGAGATTTAAGGGATGAATCAAGCAGCTGTTGTGACTAGTTTTTTCATAGGAATGCTTTTTTCTTCTCCTGTATTGCTAAAGGAACACATACTTTCCCCAATACTAGATTCTATTAGTCAAGATTTGTGTTATGCAAGGAAACAGTATATTAAAAGATCTCCCTGTAAATCTGTATCTGTGTATCTTTTGGCCTGCCTGTCTAAAGAAAGGTTCAGGTATTGGTCTCCACCTGAGCACTGTCTTGGGGACCTAGGAAGGTGTAAGCTGGAGGTGTTCAGAGAAGTAGACAGCAGAAGAGGTAGGGAGAGAGAACTGAGCACTGTTGATAGGTTGTTCAGTTAAAGGAAGGGGATTTGCAGAAAAGAGGTGCTTGGCACCAAGTTTCAAAGTTCCAGTGTTTGTGGAGTCATAGATTTAAGAGTCTCTAAGGTCACAAAAGCCGACTCTTCCTGTGCCTGCCCTGGAGTGGTTAACTGAGAACTCATGAGCTACTGGAAGTTGTTGTGCTAGGCAGATCACAAGATTAGACAAGAGAAGAAGAAATTTTTTAGTGCTTACTGGAGAATTATTACCAAAATTTGTTCTAAAGATGTTATATTTTAGTTGGATGATGGGGGAAGAAAGCTTAAAGAAATAGAAATAGTTAGCAGACTTCTTACAGATATGTTCATCAGTAATAGAATATAGTGGTTACACTTTCAAAAAAACAGTATCACAAATTCAGCCTAAGAAGTCAACTTTAATAAGATGGCTTGGTAGGGCAGGCCTCTTGAAGAAGGTCAGTTTTAATCTGGATTGATAAAGAGGAAGTAGACCCAGAGAGATCCTTTCTTCCTGGGTGCTCATTATTTATTTTCTCCTTTATAAATCAGTGTTTTTTATTATTTTTTGTTTCTAATGTTGAACCATTGATAAATGGCTTTCTTGCGTGTAGTATAATGGTGGTTTTAACACTGAAATTAGAGCAAAATCAAACCAGTAGTTTTTCAACTTCATGTCAAAACCAGTTGGGTGCATAGTTGACATGGGCAGTTGTTTTGTGGGGAGGGACATGGCTAGTTCCCCGGCCTGGGATCAGACCTGCTCCCTCTGCAGTGGAAGCTCAGAGTCTTCACCACTGGATCACCAGGGAAGTCCCGGGCAGTTTTTAATTGAAGATGTGGTACTGAATTACTTAATTATTTCCTTAAGTTAACTTTATATTTATTCTCTTCCCGAAGTGCCTGCAATATCTTGATGTGTCAGTGCTGGGTGAGCTAGTTCCTAGATTATGTGAACTGATCAGAAGTGGTGTAGGTCTTGGAACCAAGGTAAGTGAGTGTATTTTTTACCAGAGAAATTTGCATCTTCATTAGTTTGGGCCACAAACATTGAATAGATGTCATGTGTGAAATACATTTTTTTTCTTAAAACTTAATGCTATTTTACAGTAACTGTTTTGTTTCTGCGACTGCATTAGTAACTTAAAACATCTAACTCATTCAGAATATAAAACATGTGACTTCCTCAGTAAATACTGTCTCCTCCGTCCGTGGGAGTCTCCAGGCAAGAATACTGGAGTGGGTGCCTTCTGGTCCTTTTGTGTGCACGTGTCTTACACAGTGCCCTCTTTAAGGCCACATGATACTTATTCTCTTGTGCGGCTGGAGCATCATTTATTTTAACCTGTCAGGGAACATCTGATTGATTTTCAGCTCTTCTGATTCTCCACAAAGCACTGTGATGAATGTCCTTGGACACATCTGAAGCTACTTCCTTTGGTTAAATTCCTAGAACTGGAAATGTTAAAACACGAATGGACAGGATGGCAAGTTCTCCTCCCAAAAGACTGTATGAGTCTCCTTCTCACTTGCAGTATAGGAGTGCAGTGTACATTTGTGCAACAAAGGTTCCTGCTGGAAGTCTTGAAGAAAATCTTCATGTTAGTAATTTAAACTAAGAGTTTTTCTAGATGGTCTCTTGGAGGGGCTGTTAGGCTTTGCGTATTTCTTTAAATCTTTGACTCCTGAAACACAGTTTGATAGAACACTTGTGACCGTCACATTTAGACCTTTGCCTTTGTAACCCTGTAGGGAGGCTGTGCCAGCGTCATTGTGTCATTAACTACTCAGTGTCCCCAGGACCTAACGCCTTACTCAGGTGAGTTTGTCTAAACCATGTGGGGTAATGGTTTTGTGTGGCCATGTCTTGTGTGCTGCTGCTGCTAAGTCGCTTCAGTCGTGTCCGACTTTGTGCGACCCCATAGACGGCAGCCCACCAGGCTCCCCCGTCCCTGGGATTCTCCAGGCAAGAACACTGGAGTGGGTTGCCATTTCCTTCTCCAATGCATGAAAGGGAAAAGTGAAAGTGAAGTCGCTCAGTCGTGTCCGACTCCTAGCGACCGCATGGACTGCAGCCTACCAGGCTCCTCCGTCCATGGGATTTTCCAGGCGAGAGTACTGGCGTGGGCTGCCATTGCCTTCTCCGATGTCTTGTGTGACAGGTTTTAAAAGGAAAAATAACGGTCACTGAGCCATGCTTGAGATACTGTGTACTTCTTCTTCCCTCAAGCTCCCCCGCCTCTACCTTTATCTCTCTTTGCAAGAGGTACAAGACGATCAAGTTGAGCAAGTTTTCACTGGTTGACCGATTTTATTTCTTGCTGGTATAAGGAGGTGGAAGTATCTCCTCTTCTGTAGGGTTTGTAATTTTGCATCAACACTTGTATCTTCTCGGATTGGTTTCCGGGTGGGTCTGATGCACTTTTATAAAAGTACCTCGCTCTCATTTTTGCAGCTTTCCCCCAGTATTCTAGACACAGATTATTATTTTTTTACTTAGGTATTTCTTGGAGACACTGTGCCATATGCAGGATCTTAGTTCCCCCCTGGTGCCCCCTGCATTGGAAGCACAGATTCTTAACCACTGGACTGCCAAGGAAGTCCTGATGCAGTTTAATTTTTAATTTTACACCAAGCAAAGAGAAGCAAATGGATAGTACAAATGTAACGTGCAAGGGCTCTAGGCTACCATGGAATAAATCAGATGCTAACTACAGGGCTAAGTTTGTTCGGGTCCTGGGAACAGAGCAGAGCATTCGGTCAACCAGCTGTCAAGATTTTCCTCCTTTGTTTGCACTAGGTAAACTCATGAGTGCTTTGCTTAGTGGCCTGACTGATCGGAACAGTGTAATTCAGAAATCCTGTGCATTTGCCATGGGCCATTTAGTTCGGGTAAGTTGAATTTCTTACTTAGTTAAGTAAGTATAGTGGCATAATTACAGAGAAATGACTGGGATCGTTTCTCTTCCAGACCTCACGGGACAGCAGCACTGAGAAACTCCTGCAGAAGCTCAATGGCTGGTATATGGAGAAAGAAGGTACCTTTCTTTTCTTACTTCAGTTCCTGTTAATTTAGATGTAAACAGCCAAATGAAACAGGGCAAATCAGGTCTTACCCTTTCTGATTTTATGTGCTTGGCGAGGAACATTGCTGATTGATTTTACTGGTTTGTTTTGTTGTGGTACAAGTCCTGCAACGGTCTGTTTCAGCCAGTTACTCTTAAAAGATAGTACATGCCATGAAGATTGTGGGCTTTTCTGCTTCTCTTTAGAGCCCATCTACAAGACCTCTTGTGCTCTGACTATTCATGCTGTTGGACGATACAGCCCTGATGTACTGAAGAACCATGCCAAAGAAGTTCTGCCTTTGGCATTCCTAGGCATGCATGAAATTGCTGATGAGGAGAAAGCAGAAAAAGAAGAATGTAACTTATGGACTGAAGTGTGGCAGGAGAATGTCCCTGGTTAGTAAACAGTGCCTATGAATTAACCCTGTTCCTTAAGAACCACAGTTGAAGTTTATTTTTCTCATTTTTAAAAAAACTTTTACTGGAGTATAGTTGAAATAAAATATTGTGTTAGTTTCTGCTGTACAGTGAAGTGAATCAGTTATACATATACCCCCTCTATTTTATATTCTTTTCCCATATAGGTCATTATGCAGTATTGAGTGAGTTCTCTGAGCTATACAGCAGGTTCTCATTAGTTTTCTGTTTATATATAGTAGTATATATATGTCAGTCCCAATCTCCCAATTACCCCTCCTGCCATACCCCCCAGTAACCATAAGTTTGTTTCCTTCATCCCACTGTTGAAATTTCTGGCTCAGTTTTTATTCACAGACTTCTGTAGTTACTTTTCCCGGGGCCTTCTCAGCGTGCGTCCCGGTGGGTCCTCAGCCTGTCCAGATGGCTGAGTTCTCAGGTTGGCGCTCAGTGCTCTTCTCTTTCCTCTCTCACTGCTGCCTATGTGAGAGAACAGCAACCGCCCTAACACAGCAGAACTTCGCCTGTTTCAGTTGGGAGTGAACCGTGATTTTTCTGTTGCTCTGAGTGATATTTTAGAGTAGTGCTTTTCTCCACTCTGCTTTCACCTGGACACACATTCATGGGTGACAGCCCCCCTGTGGGTGCGTCCAAGTTCATAAAGTCCTGCTGCTGTGAAGACGTCTCACACCGCTGCTCCCTTTCTGTCCCTCTCAGAGAGTGATGTGATGCAATGTAACTGTTGAGAGTCACTGCTTCAAACTAGTGTTCACTGACTTTTATTCCAGACTTAGGGGAAAAAAAACTATTAGTTTTGGGGATTGTTTTGGTCGCTTAAAAGTTGCTTTAATTTCGCTTTTCATAACCTAGGTTCCTTTGGCGGCATTCGGTTATACCTGCAGGAGTTGATTACCATTACCCAGAAGGCTTTACAGTCTCAGTCCTGGAAAATGAAAGCGCAGGGTGCAATTGCCATGGCGTCAATTGCAAAGCAAACCAGCTCCCTGGTACCTCCGTATCTGGGAATGATACTGACCGCATTACTACAAGGCCTAGCTGGAAGAACGTGGGCAGGAAAGGTAAAAGAACCATTCATGCCCAGTTAAACTTAAGGTATCCTTAAAGAATTATGATTTCACCCTTCACTTTTCATTTTCTATAAAAATTAAAATGTTGTTTTGTGGGACAAGAGATGGATTGTTTTTGTGAACCAGACAGATCTCCTAGGCAGTGGGAAGCCTTGGGTAAACTTTGATTAAATGTGATATTTCATCAGAGTATAACCCACGTGTCCTTGAATACTGCACAGTAATGCTGGGGGTTGATTTTTATTTATCCTATTCAACGTTCTAAGACAAGTCTTAAACCAAGTGGTCATCCTTTTGTCCCTGTTGGCCTCATGAGCGGACCATCAGGATTGGGCATATGTGAAACTGAGTGGCCAGGCCAGTGTGTCTGAACCCCCGAGTTCAGGATGCAAGTCTCTGGGGCCTGTGAATTGGTCACTTTTTATAGACGGTTGTTGGTAGGTTACGCACAATGACTGTATAATGGGGAGCATGAGACTGTGGCATCATACATAGTCTGCTTGATGTGGTAGAAGGCCTGGTGGCCCGTGCTGAGCTGTAAATGAAGTGGGGGCCTCGGAGTCAGAGCCAGTTCTGATTCCATTGTTGATGCTTTTACCTCTATACCCTTGGGCAAGTCGGTTCTCTAGGCTTCATGCAGTGGAGATGAGAACAGTTATCCTGCTTCCATGGTCTAGAGCAAAACTCTGTGGATGTGCTCGTTAAATGGTAAAGTCGGTTAAAGATGTGGTGACTGGTTCATTTTTGTTGCCATAATTTTTAGATACTTCTGAGGTAGTTGTAGTCATGTGCAGAGAATGTGAATGACACATGGGTGCTTATCTTTTCCTCTTTCAACCCTTTAGGAAGAACTTTTGAAAGCCATTGCCTGTGTGGTGACCGCTTGCAGGTAAATGTTCCTTCAGTGAATCAGATGCCGTTTCTTAAACTGAGCTGGAAAGCCGCAGCCTTTATTAATTGTTTGATCCTTTCGTATGGGTCTTACAGTGCAGAGCTGGAGAAGCCTGTGCCCGGTCAGCCCAGCACAAATGAAATCCTCCAGGCTGTTCTGAAGGAGTGTGGCAAAGAGAACCCCAAGTACAAGATTGTAGCAATCAGTTGTGCAGGGGATGTCTTAAAGGCCACCAAAGAAGACAGGTTCCAGGAGTTTGCCGACATTGTCATACCTCTCATCAAGAAGGTAATGACTGCCATCTCCTTTCAGCTCTCGTTTATACTTGAAGAAAATTTTAAAAAGAAGGAAAAGATTTTCCTGTGTCCTCTTTGCACATTTTTTTACGATTGATGTAGCTGCAAATTGCAGAAGATCCCAAAACATCATGGCTTTAAGCAAGATAGACGTTTGTCTCTCACATACTAGTTTTGGGAGTCTGGCTCTTTATAACTCCCAGCTCTGCTATCCCTGGGGGGTGGCCACTGTCCTCACAGTCTACCGTGTGTCTGTGTTCCAAGCAGGTGATGGCAGAGGAGATGAAGAAAAAATGAAAGGTCAAACTAGGCACATCAGATCTCTCTTAAGGGGAGGTCCTGGAAACTGTGGCAGGGCCTTTTCACTTCTCCCATCAGTCAGTGCTTAGCCAAATGGCCATACCTGGCTGCAAATGAGGTTGTGAACAGTAATCTTCATCTTAGGTATCCATTTCCCCTCCATGGGAGAATGGTGGATTTTTTTTTTTTTTTTTTTTTTTTTGAACAAAGCAGAGAGCTTCTCTGGAAGTCCAGTGGTTAAGACTCTGCACTTCCAATGCAGGGAGTGTGGGTTTGGTCCCTGATCAGGGAACTAAGATCCCACATGCCATGTGGCATGGCCAAAAAAAAGAAAAAGAAAACAAAGCAGAAAGATGAGTTTATTGCGGAGATTTCATCCTGAGAGCCAGGAAACTTAGGGGGTGCAGGACCAGTGAGTTCCTGAGTCTGGTGTTGGAGTGGACGAATCGTCTCTCTCATGGTGGTAATGAGCTTTGCGTTGCACGTCTGTGCAGCAGTCAGCCCAGCATCCCAGAGTGAAGACAGGGAGCTCAGTGTGCCACTGCTGACTGCCTTTGCTACAGATTGGGGGACTTTGATCAAAAATGGACTTTGATTTCTTTTGGATCATGAAGTTTTTGTTTTTAAAGGTTGGACACTGATTCAGAGAAAGAAGGGTATGGTTTACCAATTTTTTTTTTTTTTTTTTTTTTTTTTTGGTGAAACACAAAATATTTTAAATAACATTTTTATTTGGTTTCTTGTGTTGCTGCTATTTTGCAGTTGTAAAAAAGTTTAAATAATTTCTGTTCCATACATAATGGTAGTGTATGGATTTGGGAGACCTGTATTTTAAATGGATTATTTCACCAGCCAGCTGGACAAGTCACTTCCCAGCTTGTTTCCTTATCTTATAAAGACGGATTGGATTTAGACCATTACTGAGTTCTTTCTCCTTTAATTCCATGATTGTAATGCCACCCTTTCTGTGTTGTGCTCAAAATACTATATATATGATAGGTTTTTTCACCTTTGCCCACAGATTCCTTTACAGGATCGCCCAAATTTATTGGAGAGATGTAGTCTTCCTGTTCAAAATTCTTTTAATGAATAGGATGACCCATGGTAGAGAATTTAGCAATTAATTCCTGGTTAACATCTCATACTCTGGTACCCTGAATGTTTTAGTATACTTGTAACTTCAAAGAAAAAACTTTTTAAAATTTGCTTTCTTTTTCTTTGCCATGTCCTAGAACTCACCTGAAAGCATTGGAGTCCGGACAACCAAAAATGAAGATGAGAATGAGAAGGAAAAGGAGCTCCAGCTGGAATCTCTGCTGGGAGCCTTTGAGAGCCTGGGCAAAGCCTGGCCCCGAAGTGCAGAGACCCAGCGTAAGCAACAGAACCTGCATTTCGAGAAGTGCTGTAGTCAGGAGTTACTTCATGAGAGCAGAGGCGTTCCGTGTGATGATTTATAGCTGCAGTTTCCTGTAGAGCCTGACTGATGAATAGAGAGGATTATCCAATATAAATCATATTCCTATGTTGGCAGACAATCTCACTGACTGTTAGTTTGGTACGGCTGCTGTAACATAGTACTACAGACTGGGTGGCTTCTTTTTTCATGAGTCTGCAGACGAGAAGTCTGAGATCAAGGTGTCAACAGTGTTGAAGTTTCTTTTGGGCTCTTTCTCCTTGGCTTGTAAATAGCCATCCATGTCTCTGTGTCCTGATGTTCTTATATCTTATATACCAGTCATCTTGGATTAGGGCCCTACTGGTCTCTTTGAAAACCGTCTCCTAGCACAGTCACATTCTGAGATACTTGGGGTTATTCGGACTTCAACATGTAAATTTGTGGCAAGTGGCAACCTACTCCAGTATTCTTGCCTGGAGAATCCCATGGACAGAGGAGCCTGTCAGACATGACTTAGCGACTAAACCACCATAGCAACTGTGATACATTTTATGATAATTTGGCTATAAAAAGAATTCTGTTGGTCTTGTTTATGACACTGTATTCTGAGAGATCCATGGGACTTATTAGTGGGGTCTCTGTCTCAAAATTAATGGCCTTGTTGCTCAGCCTTCAATAAGCAAATGAAATCTGTCTGCCTGAGAAACTCATAACTTTCTGAGAGATTTGAAGAATTGAGCATAATCTTTCCAAGGGAAAAGTGAAAGTGAAAGTTGCTCAGTCGTGTCTGACTCTTTGTGACCCCATGGACTATACAGTCCGTGGAATTCTCCAGGCCAGAATACTGGAATGGGTAGCCTTTCCCTCCTCCATGGGATCTTCCCAACCCAGGGATCGAACCCAGGTCTTCTACATTGCAGGCAGATTCTTTACTAGCTCAGCCACAAGGGAAACCCAAGAATACTGGAGTGGGTAGCCTAGCCCTTCTCCAGCGGATCTTCCTGACCTAGGAATCGAACTGGGGTCTCCTGCATTGCAGGTGGATTCTTTACCAACTGAGCTATCAGGGAAGCCCAAGGCTTAAATAAATAGTAAACCTTTACTCGTGGGTTAGGTTGTAGTTAGTAGGAGTTTGCCTTGTGTTGGTTCTTGCAGTGCATCCTACATCTGAATATTCCTGAATCTTAGGAAAAGCATCATTGACTCTCTGTGATTCAGTTCAGTCTCTCAGTTGTGACTGACTCTTTGTGACCCCATGGACTGCAGCACACCAGGCTTCCCTGTCTATCACCAACTCCAAGGGACTCTCGAGAGTCTTCTCCAACACCACAGTTCAAGATCATCAGTTCTTTGGTGCTCAGCCTTCTTTATGGTCCAGCCCTCACATCCATACATGACTACTGGAAAATCCATAGCTTTGATTAGATGGACCTTTGTCGGCAAAGTAATGTCTCTCTGTTTTGTTAATATTTTGGATGTATCTAAAATCACACTTAAGAGTGTCATTGAGCCTTGCCATCCTTTGTGTCAACTTCAAAAAGTATATTTGCTATGTATAGGATGGGTTTTCCCAGAGATACAGATTTGTAAGAGGTTTTATTTCTTGGCGTTATGTTTGGACTGCAGTGGAAGCCCACTTATTTGATTTCATTAGGACTGTTAACTTTTGCTTGATAGGTAGAAAAAATTCAAATAGGGAGTTACAATAAAAAGATGATACATATACAAGGCAATCTTAGTGTAAGGAATAGAGATGTACAGTCATATACCAGTCACAGGGGAAGGGCAAAGGCCTTTGAGAATTTGTTCCACACTGGCTTCTCATATACATCTTACTCATAATATATCATCTTCAATTTCTGGTTTTATTTCGTTTTTTTCTTTTTGGTTTTATTTCTTTATAGTGGAGAAAGAAAGCAGTTTTTTTAGGAAGCAGTTCAAATACAGAATCTAGATTCTTAACCCCTATCCATCTTTGCATTTGAGAACCTTACTAAATTCTGCAGCATTTAAAAAATAACTGCTTTGTTGAGTTTTATGCTCCTGTTTCATCACTTAGCAAAATATTAATTACATAATTACAATAAGAGTGCAGTTGGCATAACAGATTTGTGATAAAACACCATTGACTCTAGTTAAGTCTGCAATATGGAGAAGCTTGTGAGTGTCCAGCAAGGAGCCCCCAGCCTCCAGAGTCCTGCTTTCTTTGGCTGTCATTCAGGGTATTTTACAGGGAAAAAGCAGTGTGGTTGACTCTGTCAGTTCTTTAGAGAAGGATATCGCCTTGACAGTGAATAGTTATAACTTTTGAACAGTTGTATAGGATTTGAGGGTAGGGGGAGGGATATTTCTGATCAGGGAAGTTTGTGGGAATTGAACAGAGTCACGCTGAAATGTTTTTGAAATTTCATGGCTTTAATTAAAGGCATTTTTTTTTTTTTTTTCACTTTTTCCTCTCGCCCCGTCTCTTCCACATACTCCCCAACCCCACCCTCTCTGTTTGTCCCTCTCTCCCTCTGTTCTTTGTTTCTCTCACTTGCTCTGTCTCTTGCTTCTTCATACTCTCTGTCCTGCTCTGTCCCAATCTGTCTTTTTTCCCAGGTTGTTATCGTCAGGAGTTGTGCAAGCTGATGTGTGAACGGCTGAAACTCAGCACGTGGAAAGTGCAGCTGGGAGTCCTACAGGCAATGAATGCCTTTTTTCAGGGGTAATTCGCTTCATAGTTCAGTCATTTATTTTACTTTCCCCTTCCCCTTAGCACTTTATGTATAATTAGTGGAATTCTTTTAAATTTCAAAAGTAAAAGCTAAAGTGACATCATAATGTAATACATACAGATAGGAATTGTTTGTGCCAGAAAGGCTTTAGAATGTTTCTGAAATAACTAGTATTTGGATCTTGCTTTCTGATTTGTACAGATTAATGCTTCTAGAAGAAGAACATGCAGATCCTGAGGCTCTGGCTGAAATTCTCCTTGAAACTTGTAAATCAATCACATATTCTTTAGGTGAGTGGTAAACTGACATGGTAAAGAGTCTGCCTGCAGTGCAGGTGACCCCGGTTCGATTCCTGGGGCAGGAAGATCCGCTGGAGAAGGGATAGGCTACCCACTCCAGTATTCCTGGGCTTCCCTTGTGGCTCAGCTAGTAAAGAAACCTCCTGCAATGCAGGAGAGCTTGGTTTGATCCCTGGGTTGGGAAGATCTCCTGGAGAAGGGAAAGGCTACCCACACCAGTATTCTTGGCCTGGAGAATTCCATGGACTGTATAGTTCATGGGGTCCCAAGAGTCGGACATGACTGAGCGGGTTTTGCTTTCACTTTCAAACTGACATGGATAAGGGGGTTTTCATTTTAAAGATCAAGGAGTTAAAAGTTCAAATATTTCCTACCTTGTGCTGGGAAATAAATTCATGGAATCAACTACTGAACTCTCCTGTTTAATAGACTCAATATGTGCCCCCAAACTGGAATGTATTAACCTGAAACTAATTAGGATTTCAATACCTAGGTTAGAAAAACCTTTGTGATCAGTATTTTTTAAAACCTTGTATTTGGAAATAATTTCAAACTTAGAGAAAAGTATAGTAATAGTGCATATGATACTTGTTTATGCTTTACCCAAAGTTACCTGTTAACATTTTGTGCCAGTTACTTTGATTTGCCTTCTGTACACATATAATACTTTTCCCTGAACATTTGAAAGTATATTGCTTACATCCTGCCCCTTTTCTCCTAAGTTCTTCAGTGTGCCTGCTTTTACATAATCACAGTATAGTTACCAACTTTAGATAGTGTAACGATGCAGTATTTTTAATCATTCATATTCTAGGTTTTCAGTTGACTCAGTAATATTTTTTATGTAATTTTTCCTCCTTAAGGAATCTGGTTCAGAGTCATTTAGTCAATTTATTGATAGCTGTCGTATGTTTTTAGTCTCCTTTCATCTGGAATGCTTCCTTGGCCTTTCTCTGTCTTATATGACATCGACAATTTTGAAGAAAAGCCTCGGCTTCCACCGCTTTAAAACTAGAATGTTTCTCATTTGCCATTTGTCTGATGTTGCCTGCGATCAGATCCGGGTTATGAATTCCCAGTTGTGCTTCTCTGTAAGCGATGTTGTGTCCTCTCCCATCAAGAGGCACACGGTGTCCTCTGCCCTCATTGGCGAGGTTAACTGTGATAACCTGGCCAAGGTACTGCTCAGTTTTCTCTGCTGATGGTCACTGTTTTTTCCCTTCTGTCTGGTAGGCTGCCTGCGGGAGAACCTGCTCCTCTTCAGAACGTGTCTTCTAAGTAGTCTGGGAGAAGACACTTTAAGACCATGTACATGTACTGCTGGTTTTCAAAATGTCTCCTCTAGACTCAGCACGCACTGATAGGTTTTCCTGAACCAGCTTTTACTAAGAGGATTTTCCAACTCTAGCACCTCCTCCACATTTACCCTTTAACAGCTGGTATCCTCTCATAAGCCAGGTCCCTCTCCTGAACTCTTTATTAATTATCCACATTGTTTCATGCATTCCTTTATTTCCCTATTGGCTTATAATTACTTTCCTGAATTAATTTGTTGCTCAAATTGTCCCAGATTTGGCCAGTGGAAGCCCCTTTGAGCTGATTCCTGTGTCTGGTTGTCAGCTCACCACCATTTTTTAAGCACTTGTGTACTTCTTAGCATAACAACCTGTTACAACCTCATTTTGTTCTTCTTTGTCTCAGTTCTGGTTATGTGTTAGTTTTTTCTCTAGACAGTTTTCACTGTGAGCTAGATTGCTTCGTGTAGAGTAGACACCAAGGAAGCATATTTCAGTGGTGATCCTTGGAGGTAGCCACGTGGTTTTGGATAAAGAACTGGCAGCTAAGAAACTAGTCCTCATGGGGTCAGGTCCTGGCCAGGTATCCCTGAGTTGGCTCTTTACCTAACCTGGGTTGTGTCGTGTTCTTTGCTAAAATGAAGAGTCATGAAAACCTTAAGACTTTTCTTAGGTATCCTGTGAAGTCAATATGTGTTTGAGATAGTGTCTTTTGATTTCCAACTTCTAAAATGGATCCTTTAAATATTGCCATTTATTGTGGAGATTGGTATATTTGACTGATGGCTTTTTTTTTTTTTGAAGTAAGGAATATGGACTTGTAGCACATTTCTAGTATTTGATGATAATTGTCAAAGGGACACTTACTTAACAGATATATCTTTTCCTGAATTTATAATTTCTGAATGTCTCTTTTTTCGGTAACATTAACTTTATCTTAAAAGTACTATTTGTAAGGCATATAAAACAAATAATGTGAATTATATGATTTCCTTCTTAGAAAATAAGACCTACTCATCTGTGAGAACAGAAGCTTTATCTGTGATAGAATTGCTGCTTAAAAAACTTGAAGGTGAGTTCTTGATACTTCTGATTGGAGGACCAGAAAGCCAAGGAGACTTTATGGCAGATGTTTTAGGAATTTTTTTTATTTTCTGTTTTTGTTTTGAATGAAGCATATACCCCAAAATGTAAATTAATATATTTGTACATGAAAGTTGAATATACATAGCTAAAACCTTCAAACTTTATGAAGTGTTACATTCAGTACACTTCTATTTTATATACTTTTAATGCACTATGAACTAAGATTATCTCAATAAAGTTTTAGTTTCCAACACAAAAAAACGTGGAATAGCCAAAGCAATGTTGAGAAAGAAGAATGGAAGTGGAGGAATCAACCTGCCTGACTTCAGACTATACTACAAAGATACAGTCATCAAGACAGTATGTTACTGGCACAAAGACAGAAATATAGATCAATGGAACAAACTAGAAAGCCCAGAGATAAATCCACATACCTATGGATATCTTGTCTTTGACAAAGGAGGCAAAAATATACATTAGAGAAAAGACAATCCCTTTGACAGGTGGTGCTGGGAAAACTGGTCAACCACCTGTAAAAGAATGAAACTAGAACACTTTCTAACACCTTACACAAAAATAAACTCAAAATGGATTAAAGATGTAAATGTAAGACCAGAAACTATAAAACTCCTAGAGGAAAACATAGGTAAAACACTCTCTGACATAAATCACAGCAAAATCCTCTGTGACCCACCTCCCAGAGTAATGAAAATAAAAGCAAAAATAAACAAATGGGACCTAATTAAACCTAAAAGTTTTTGCACAACGAAGGAAACTGTAAGCAAGGTGAAAAGGCAGCCTTCGGCATGGGAGAAAGTAATAGCAAATGAAATAACTGACAAAGAATTAATCTCCAAAATATGCAAGCAGCTCATGCAGCTTAATACCAGGATAAACGACTCAATCAAAAAATAGGCCAAAGAACTAAACAGACATCTCTCCTAAGAAGACATAGAAATGGCTAACAAACACATGGAAAGATGCTCAACATCACTCATTACAGAGAAATGCACATCAAAACCACAATGAGGAACCATCTCACACCAGTCAGAATGACTGCCATCAAAAAGTCTACAAACAATAAATGCTGGAGAGGGTGTGAAGAAAAGAGAGCCCTCTTACACTGTTGGTGGGAATGCAAACTAGTACAGCCACTATGGAGAACAGTGTAGAGATTCCTTAAAAAACTGGAAATAGAACTGCCATATGACCCAGCGATCCCACTGCTGGGCATACACCCTGAGGAAACCAGAATTGAAAGAGACACATGTACCCCAGTGTTCATCGCAGCACTGTTTACAATAGCCAGGACATGGAAGCAACCTAGATGTCCATCGACAGATGAATGGATAAGAAAGTCATGGTACATATACACAATGGAATACTACTCAGCTATAAAAGAAAAAGAACACATTTGAGTCAGTTCTAATGAGGTGGATGAAACTGGAGCCTATTATACAGAATTAAGTAAGTCAGAAAGAAAAACACCAATACAGTATATTAATGCATATATATGGAATTTAGAAAGATGGTAATGACGACCCTATATGCAAGACAGCAAAAGAGACACAGCTATAAAGAACAGACTTTTGGACTCTGAGAGAAGGCAAGGGTGGGATGATTTGAGAGAATAGCATTGAAACATGTATATTACCATATGTGAAATAGATGACCAGTCCAAGTTCAATGCATGAAGCAGGGCACTCAAAGCCGGTGCCCTAGGACAACCCAGAGGGATGGGGTGGGGAGGGAGGTGAAGGGGTTTCAGGATCAGGGGACACATGTACACTACACCCGTGGCTGACTCATGTCAATGTATGGCAAAAACCACCACAGTATTGTAATTAGCCTCCTCCTGAATATTCATTGGAAGGACTGATGCTGAAGCTGAAACTCCAATACTTTGGCCATCTGATGTGAAGACCTGACTCATTTGAAAAGACCCTGATGCTGGGAAATGTTGAAGTTGGGGGGAGAAGGGGACGACAGAGGATGAGATGGTTGGATGGCATCACTGACTCAATGGACATGGGTTTGAGTAAACTCCGGGAGTTGGTGATAGACAGGGAGGCCTGATGAGCTGCAGTCCTTGGGGTCACAAAGAGTCAGACACGACTGAGCTGCTGAACTGAACTGAACTAAATTAATTAAAAAAAAAAAGGTTTAGTTTCCATAGTGAATCTTGAGTTAATCTTGGTTAATTACAGCACATGGCTCACTGCACACATGTCAGTAAACAGCATGACACACCGAAGAGTGAAGTTAGGAAAACATTTAACAGTTAACTTCCTGAGTCATCAAATTTGATCGCAGTTTTCTTAGTTGATTTTTTTTTTTTCTGTTTTCCTTTTTAAAAGCTGTCTTAAACAGGAGCGATTTTATCTAGTTGTCTGTTCCATCACTGGTAACAGTGGCTGGTAGCATTTCTCCAGTAGTGTATCTGCTGCTGACTTCAAAAGGAGGCTTCTTTTCTTTTTTTCTCTGTTTCTTGTTTTTTATTATTTTAGCCATACGAATAAAGAATGAGGAAGATGGAACTGTTTTCTGTAGAGCCTTATGTATTTGCTGTTTCTCATTCTGTCTCTGTCCTTGCCTAGCAATTAAAGCACCTCTCAAGGCTCCATAAAATAGGCTGTTTAGATTCAGTAGCATTGCACACCTCATAATCCATTTTCCTTGTTGAAATGAAAGCTAGGCACTTAGATACATCCCTGGATTCTCATGTTTGCCACATATGTATGAGTACATTCTAGATGAGGAAAATGAGGCTAAACAGTGAAATATCTTGCTTGAAACTCCATCACCAGAACGTATCAGAACCTCATAAACAAGATTTAGGATCTGACATACTTTCTGAATTTCTAAAATTTTGAGCATGCATGTAGTGCTATGCTTCTCTTAAAGGTGTAATAAAGTGTCATCTGTTCAAACTGTCTCTACAAGTTTCAGATGTATTGAGGATTTTTTTTTTTACTGAGTTTATCTTAACAAAGATATATTCAGCTCAGTTGCTGCAATGGCTTTTTGTTACCGTGTGCCCTGTCTCCCATATGGCTTCAGCGTCCCTTCATTCTCTCTGTCCCAGCAGCTCTGGAGGCAGAGGATGAAACCTCCTGATAGGCCTTCAGGTTATTGTCAATAATTAGATTCTGAGACAACTATTAAACCTGGGATCATTATATGCAGAACAGTTCTTGCATTTATTTCAGGGATAGGATGTGTGGCGTAAAAGCAGAAAAAATAGTTTTGGGTTTTCTGCTTGCTTCTCTAAGGATTCTTTTGTGTTTCTTCTTTCCATTCAGAATCGAAACAGTGGGAAAGTTTGACACCTGAGTGCAGAGTGGTCCTGATTGAGTCTTTAGGAACCATGGAGACAGACAGCAGACCTGAGCTGCAGGAGAAAGCATCGTTACTGAAGAAAACACTTGAAAATCTGGAATAAATTAGAAGGGGAAGAAACAAAACAAGTGCCATGTTCATTGGGGTTTGAAACAGTGGTATTCTTTGAAAAACCAAGTGGGGAAAAGTAAAGATTAATCTGTAGCATGCATCATTCCTTGGCTGAAATAAAAAAAAAAATGCCTTAAATTTTGTTCCTTATTAGCTTTATTTTACTCGATGTTTTAAAAGTATTTGGACTGGATAAGCTAAATGGAACCTTGGATGGTATTTGAGAGGTGGTTGTAAGGTGAAACTGACAGACATAGCTGTTGAAAGAATTAGAGCTGTTATTAAAGGAACAGACAAAGTTACAGAGGAACCTGCATAAAAATCTTAGAACTGCATCCAAATTTTATAAAGTCCTTTCAGGAAGAGGGGCTGTGTAAATCGCTTAGTTTAACCCCCTTCTGTAACCTGAAGAAATAGGCTATGAGATGATGTAGTTTCCTTTCGGAGGCCTGTGCCGAGGCTGGAACCTGCATGTTTGATGACCTACCCAGGACACTTGTCTTTTACACCCTGCTGCCAATCAGTGCTAACCTGACCTACCTGAGAAATTCCCGAGATGAGAAGGTACAGCAGACCTGGCACCAGAACTGAACTGACCCATTATGTGAGCACTCTTGGATTCTTGACGTTCAGGAGCCGAACATTTGTCTTATCATTTGTCTAGATGGTTGGCTTTGAGAATGGTTATCTACCAACCTTATAGTTCGAGAGGGAGGGGAAATTCAGTTTCTATGTGATAATTCTAATTGTCCTCCTTTTACAAGCAGATGAAGGTAGATTAGGACAAAATTGTTCATTCTGTGGTGTGTATTTTGCAAAACAAACCAACAACGATATTGTAAGTGCTTTGGTTTAGATCATTTATAATCTCAAAACTGTAAAGGCAAATTAAAATTTTCTACTCACTTTTATGCTAACAGTATGACTGGGGGACAGAAAGAGAAGCATTTTAATTAGCCATCTGAGAATAACATGATATCATTCAGAGTATGTAATTGTGGCTAGGGATTCTTTCTTTCCTTATACTGCTCATACTCCTGCCCAGGGATGTCAGGTAAGGGGGAAAGAAGTTTAAATAAGTGTTTATCAAGGTGAATGGAGAACCCTCTAGCTCACCTTGGATTCCAAGCACAAAATTGACTTTCACTCAATTCTGACCCCTTACTGATGTTAACAGCAGGGTGGAAACTCCATGTTATTTTGGGGGGCCTCTGTTAACTGAAGTGGAGCTTCCCAGGTGGCGCTTTGTGGTAAAGAATCCACCTGTCAATGCAGGAGACGCTAGAGACATGAGTTCGATCCCTGGGCTGGGAAGATCCCCTAGAGTAGGAAATGAATTTTCTTGACTGTGACCCATAGTCAAAGTAACTTTTTACATCATGACCCAGAACTGTGTGTGTTTGCGTGTGTGGGAGAGAGAGACAGAGACAGAGAGAGGATGAATAAAAAATCTTTTAACTTAAATAAAATGTTTTGTGAAATCATACATTCTAAGTGTGATCTGCTTTGATCCCTTCCCGCCAGCTCCCCACCATCATTCTGAATGCCCTTCAGACCCCCTAAATTCATTTTCTGACTCATAAGTGGGTTGTTATTTGTAGTTTGAAAAACACTGCCCTAAATAGTACCTAAGCCTAGCTGTATATGCTATGTTCTGGGGTTGCTTCTGATTGGAAAAGGAGTTACAAATGAAAATTTTAAGTGTTTATTACAAAAATATCCTCTTAGCTGATACTAAATATAATTGTGAGTTTTAGCAGCATCTTGAATTTTAAGTAAACTATCATGGATTTCCACTTGAGAGTGGTATTTGTTTGGGGAAGAAAAAATCAACCCCATTTTTTAGAAAGCTTATGTCCTCATGGGACTTGGTGTTTTTCAGATCAGTATTTCCCCTTCCACTAAGTGCCCTCTGACTTTAATTTTCAGTTCCTGGGACACTCTTCCTAGGCAAGAATGCGATGTAGATCAGGTATTATCAGAAAGTAAGAGTGTAAGGGCAAGAATCGTGCTCTTGGCCTGTATCAAGTTTAAAACCTCATCAAATTTTATGCTTTTTAAACTTTTTGTTACTTAATAATGGGAATTTCCCATGGTGCTGAGAGAGGTGCTAAGATACTTGAACCTTAGTGCTTAGTGCTATTGAATTAGTTTGTTTTAGTTTTCTAAGCACATTTCTAAGTTTTACACTTACTGCCTTCATCTTGACCAGCCAAGTCATTTGCACAGCTAGTAACGTTATTCGTGGTCTCCCGATGCAGCTTGTGTTGGTGTGCATATGCACACATAAATTTATTTAAAAGAGTTAATAACTGAAAGTTTGTAATTGTGGAATGGTGATACTGGTGAACAAATGGCAAAAGGACCTGTGAACATCTGTATCTTTGGCCTTCACTTTTCCAAAGCTATCTGAAACAGATCTTTATTATTTTTTCCCTAGGAATATTCAGTGCTACTCATCACATAAGCAGCTGATTTAGAGGGTCTACTGAATTCCTTATTCCTGGAATACATATCATCACAAATTTAATTGATAATGTGAAAAGAAGGTACCTGAAATTTGGCAATTGGAAATCAAAACAAAGTATAAAACTGTCTTTTTGGTGATAAAGAGCAGCCATTTCTTTAATGTTTGTGTCCAATTTACAATTGCCAGTGTGTCTGCCTGTAATACAGTGTACCTGCACAATAAAACCGATTGCCACCAAATCCCCATTGCTTTACCCTCCCATCTTTTACTTGTGTATTCACTGATGAGAAAAGCGAAGAAAAAAAGATGTGACTGTTGGTCTGTGCTCTAGTAGCAACTGCACTGTGTGAACACTGTCTGCCCACTGGGGGAAGTTCCTATCTGCTGCTGCCACAATATATTCATGCTGCTTGTGAAGTACAGGGAGTTGTTTTGACACTGGCACCCATTGTAATGTACAAATGTTGTTAATGGATGTATATGTAACAGATTTTTGTATTTTATATGCAAAGTCTTCATAGAATCCTCGGCAATATGTACTGAGCTAGCGAAGCATGTGATAGTCTTGAAAGGAAAAATCCTTCCGATGCCCAAGGAGATATTAAGTGGTAAATAAAAGCTGCATGATCAGTTCTTTGAAGTGGTCCATTAATTTTTACTGGTTCTCTTGGAAAAGAGTTCAACTTCCAAGACATTGCTTTGTTATTCTTTAAAGACCAAAAAAGGTCCTACTGCCTGCCATATTCTGAGTGACTTCTAACCAAGCAGAAATTGTTGGCTTAGGTGTCTGGGAATTTCAAGCAAAATAGAAACAGGCAAGACATCTGAATAATTGCTGTCAAATACCTGGAGAAATGCAATCATTGAAAGATTAGATTTTTTGATAAAAGTAATCCCTGATGCAGTTCTGCTTTTGATCAACATACCTGGCTATATACATAAAATATCAGAGATTTGGTTTCATGCTATATTATAAACGGACACCAAAGTTTTAGGCTGTGGAAGATAGGCTTGAAGGTGAGAGATAACTTGCTCTTTCTCATAGCAGATAACAAGCCTTAGATGCTCCCTTTTCTGTTGTGCTTTTCTTAATTTTTCCTGTCAAGCTAGTTCCAGATGAATTGCTTAGAATAGCAATTGGATATTTTTTTAAGTGGAACGTTCACAACAGGAGATATGAAAATCACTAAAGGAAAAATCTCATTGTTAAAGCAAATATACAGCGAAGGTAGTAAAGCAACCCTTTGTAAAGCTAATAGGAAGGTTAAAAGAAGTAGTAAAATCATCTAAATCCACAATAAGTAGTAAGGGATATACAAAGCAAAAATGTAAAATACGTAAATAGTAAATGTGGAACGGGTAAAAGTGCAGAGTTGTTAAAATGCATTCAAACTGAAGGGATCTGCAGTTTAATCATGTATTTGTATAGAGTGCTAGATATAAACATAATGACCACAAACCAAAAAGTATATAATAGACACTCATACAGAAAAAAGAAATCCAACCAGTACTAAAGATAGTCATCAAATGACAAGGAAACAGAGCTAAAGAAAAAGGAAACAAGAAAGAGCTACAAAACAGCAAAATATCAGTACGTACAAACCCATCAATAATTAAATGGACTAAATGCACCAGTCAGAAGACAATAAAAGTGGCTGAATACAAAAACAAGACTTACAAGTGAATAGCTGAAATATTCATAAGAGCTCAAAACTGAAGACAATCCAAATGTCTATCAACTAGTGAATAAACCATTGTGATTTATGCAGTGGAATACTCAGTACTGATGAATATAAACATAAACCACTATGCTAAGTGATGAGGCTGTTTATTATATAATTCTATTTATATGAAATTCCAGAAAAGGCAAAACTAGTGACAGAAATCAAATCAGTAGTTTGGAGGTATAGGATCAGAGGAGATTGCAAATGGGCACAAAATAAGGCCTTAGGTGTTGGGAGTGTTCTGTATCTTGGTTATGGTCACGAACCAAATTGTGTTTCTAATGTATTTAAAACAGCTCTCCTTGTCCACAAAATGAGATTTAACCCACTTAATTTGGCGTAAAAACCATTTATGATGTCATTACTGCTTAATTTTAGCAACTTAAAAATTTACGCTTCTACCTGATTCTTGTCAATCAAAACAACTTTCAGAGGCAAGAGTGTGCTAAATGAGAAGTTCTATGTTTAGAAAATAAGGCTTCTTGAGACCCATGTTCACCATTAATTCCATTGTGTGCTTGGAATCTGGGGAGAAGTGTCCATGGACCATTTGTGCTCACAGAATTCCATCTTGAAAAGTATGCAATCTAGGTGCTTTTAGGTGTTCTTTTTTATATTTAACTCCCAGTATAATACTTTAAATCCTTTGACAAAATAACGATCTGTTTAAATCCCTGGAGAATATTGATTCACAAAATGTGTCCTATCTTTTAATTAGTTTTACCAAAGGTTTTAATTTTGAGATCAGCCCACCAGTTCTGCCCCCAGCTTGCATAAACTCCTGTGCAAAGGAAAAAAGTCTCTAATCCAAAATCCTTATCAAGTTCGTACTACACGTTCTCACAAATATTACCCTTAAATAGTCTGCGTTCCTGACCTAGACTCCATGGGATATAAGAAAATGACTTTTTTTAAGGCACTAAGTTTTGGTTACTTTGTTATGTAACGATAGGAAACTGATACTTCTGATAGTAAATTTTCCTACTATGTTGGAAAGTCACTTAAAATCTACTAAAGGTGATGTAAGCATGTTATTTCACATATCACTTTTCACTCCTAATTATATACTCAGACTTGTACCAAAAGATACACATGCAGGTTTGTAACAACATTGGTTGAAGTAGCCAAAAAGTGAAGCCAATTAAAATGACTAGTGTCTAAAAACAGAATAGTGGATAAAGTATGTTATGATCATAAAACAGACTATGCTATAGCAATAAAAAATGAACAAACAGCAGCCACATTCATCAACATGGATCTTGCAAGCCTACTATGGAGGGAAGGAAGAAAAATGTGTACTGCTTAATGGCATAAAATCAGCAGGTGATGTTCCATGTGTACTTGAGAAGAATGTGTATGTGGATTTGTACATTTTGTTGGATGGCATGTTCTATAGATGGTGTTAAATCTAGTTGATTTATAGTGTTGTCAGTCTCCTATATCTTTATTGATACGCTCCCTAGTTTCTTTTTTTAATTTTATATTGGAGTATAGCCGATTAACAATGTGGACAGTTTCAAGATGGACAGCAAAGGGACTCAGCCATACATACACATGTATCCACTATTATCTAGTTTGCTTTTTGAGATTTCAGTGTTAAATTCTTCAACTATTACTGTTGAATTGTCTAGTTCTCCCTCTGTCAGTTTCTGTTTTAAGTGTTTTGGGGCTCTGCTTTTCATCTGTGTATATATAATTGTTATGTTATGGCAACAAAAGATGAGATCGAGTGCATCACCATTACAGTGGACATGAATGTCAACAAACTCTGGAAAATAGTAAAGGACAGCTAAGTCTGGCGTACTGCAGTCCACGGGGTCCAAAGAGTGGGCCATGACTTAGCGAGTGAATAACAACACCAAACTGTTATGTCTTCTTGATGGACTGCCCTTTCTATTATTATTAAAAATGTGCCATACTTATCATTATTAAAAATGGGCCATATTTTCCTGTTTCTTTAAATGTCTCATTTTTTTGTTGAAAACTGGGCATTAAAACATTACATGGCAAATCTGGAAATCAGATTCTCCTCCCATTGCACAGTTTGTTGCCAGTTGCTCTGTTCTTTTTTAGTTAGTTCCTGAACTAATTCTGTAAAGTCTCAGTTCTTTATTGGACTTGATCACCTAAGTCTCTGTTCAGTTAGCCTGGTGGTCAGCTAATGATTGGACAGAGATTTCCTTAAATGCCTTGCAAACCACAAGTTCCCCATTCTGGCAACTACTCCTGTTCCTCCATTAGCCACAGCTCCATTACCAAAGACTCTGGTGTTTATATGACTTTAACTGAATGTTTGGGAATAACAGAGGGAGTAGAGAATAGCTAAGACCTGCCAACAGCCAATTTCTTATATTAAAATTCAATATAAGATATCACTGTTTTTATAGATCCTTAGCCTTCCCTCTCAGACCCTCATGGCTCGGTCCATCTTCCCCGCTTTGTTGAGCAGCTTCACCACCTCATCGTGGGTGATGAACATGAGGGCAACCTCCAGGTAGGCTGGCGCGGGGGGTGGTGCCATTGTAGATTGCCTCGAGCCCCTCACCCCTCACTACCAGCGAGCAGCCGTCCCGTGTTTGGCCACGTGTTCATTCACGTGTTCGTCCACGTGTTTAGTGTTGTTGCGCCTCCAGGCCCTGTAACTGGGTCTTGATCTCTCGCAGAGGTGTGTTCCCGAAGCCCCTGGCTGCGCTCGCGATAGCTCGAAAACCCGGTGGTCGAACTCCCGCAAGCACCTGGAACTGCCGACCACGGGGTTTTCGAGCTATCGCGAGCGCAGCCATGGGTTTAGGGGAGGTCTGGTCGCGGATAAGCTTCACCTGGATGGTCTCCGTGGGCGCACAACCACCATGGCGTCGGCCTTGTGGGCGTCCCGGCCTCACAGCGGCCGGCCTGCTGTTCTGCGGTTCCTGGGCATCTCGTGTGGGTGCTGAGGGACGCAGCCGTCTTGGATCTGACGGCCGGCTGGAGCTGCAGAGCGGGGAGGAGGCCTCGGTGCAGCGTGGGGCACCTGGGCTGTGGACCTCCTGCCACACTCAGGACCGGGCCATGCAGCAGGCATAGGTCTGCTCCTGCATCATCACGCACCCTGTGGGCAAGGTAATGCGAACTGCCATCTGAGCACTAGGCCAGCTGCGGAGACCTGGCCTTGATATTTTTGAAAAGTATCGGGCTGGTTATTTGGTGGAGTATCCCTCAGTTTAATTGACTACTTTTCCCTTATGATTATTATTATTCATTTTTTTATTTTAAATTAGTTTATGTATCTATTTTTTAACTTTACAATGTTATATTTGTTTTGCCATACATTGACATGAATCCACCATAAGTGTACACATGTTCCCCTTCCAGAACCCCACTCCCACCTCCCTCCCCATGCCATCCCTCCGGGTCATCTCTATGCACCAGCCCTGAGCACCCTGTATCATGCATCGAACCTGGACTGGCAATTCGTTTCACATATGATAATTTACATGCTTCAGTGCCATTCTCCCATATCATCCCGCCCTCGCCCTCTCCCATAGAGTCCATAATACTGTTCTATTTATCTGTGTCTCTTTTGACGTCTCGCATACAGGGTTATCTTTACCGATTAACTAAATACCATATATATGCATTAGTATACTGTATTGGTGTTTTTCTTTCTGGCTTACTTCACTCCGTATAATAGGCTCCAGTTTCATCCACCTCATTAGAACTGATTCGAATGTATTCTTCTTAATGGCTGAGTAACATTCCATTGTGTTCCTTTATGATTAGATTCAGGTTATGTACTTTTGAGAGGAATACCCCAGAAGTGCTATTGTGTCCTCAGTGGAGGCACGTGGATATCAGTTCAGTTCAGTTCAGTCACTCATCCGACTCTTTGCGACCCCATGAACCACAGCAAGCCTGGCCTCCCTGCACATCACCAACTTCCGGAGTTTACTCAAACTCATGTCTGTTGAGTCTGTGATGCCATCCAACCATCTCATCCTCTGTTGTCCCCTCCTCCTCCCACCTTCGATCTTTCCCAGCATCAGGGTCTTTTCAAATGTGTCAGTTCTTCGCATCAGGTGGCCAAAGTATTGGATTTTCAGCTTCAACATCTGTCTTTCCAATGAATACTCAGGACTGATTTCCTTTAGGATGGACTGGTTGGATCTCCTTGCAGTCCAAGGGACTCTCAAGAGTCTTCTCCAACACCACAGTTCAAAAGCATTAATTCATTGGTACTCAGCTTTCTTTATAGTCCAACTCTCACATCCATACATGACTCCTGGAAAAACCATAGCCTTGACTAGATGGACCTTTGTTGGCAAAGTAATGTCTCTGCTTTTTAATATACTGTCTGCTGCTGCTGCCGCTAAGTCGCTTCAGTCGTGTCCAACTCTGTGTGACCCCATAGACAGCAGCCCACCAGGCTCTGCTGTCCCTGGGGTTCTCCAGGCAAGAACACTGGAGTGGGTTGCCATTTCCTTCTCCAATGCAAAAAAGTGAAAAGTGAAAGTGAAGTCGCTCAGTCATGTCTGACTCTTCGTGACCCTGTAGATTGCAGCCCACCAGGCTCCTCCATCCATGGGATTTTCCAGGCAAGAGTACTGGACTGGGTTTCCATTGCCTTCTCCGTAATATGCTGTCTAGGTTGGTCATAACTTTTGTTCCAAGGAGCAAGCGTTTTTTAATTTCATGGCTGCAGTCACCATCTGCAGTGATTTTGGAGCCCAAGAAGATAAAGTCTCGGAGAAGGCAATGGTACACCACTCCAGTACTCTTGCCTGGGAAACCCCATGGATGGAGGAGCCTGGTAGGCTGCAGCCCGTGGGGTCGCGAAGAGCGGACACGACTGAGCGACTTCACTTTCATGCACTGGAGGAGGAAATGGCAACCCACTCCAGTATTCTTGCCTGGAGAATCCCAGGGACGGAGGAGCCTGGTGGGCTGCCGTCTATGGGGTCACACAGAGTCGGACACGACTGATGCGACTTAGCAGCAGCAGCAGCAAGATGAAGTCTGTCACTGTTTCCACCGTTTCCTCATCTATTTGCCATGAAGTGATGCCATGATCTTAGTTTTCTGAATGTTGAGTTTTAAGCCAACTTTTTCACTTTCCTCTTTCACTTTCATCAAGAGACTCTTTAGTTCTTCACTTTCTGCCATAAGGGTGGTGTCATCTGCATATTTGAGGTTATTGATATTTATCCTGGCAGTCTCGATTCCAGCTTGTGCTTCATCCAGCCCAGCGTTTCTCATGATGTACTCTGCATATAAGTTAAATAAGCAGGGGGACAATATACAGCCTTGACATACTCCTTTTCCTATTTGGAACCAGTCTGTTGTTCCATGTTCAGTTCTAACTGTTGCTTCCTGACCTGCATACAGATTGCTCAAGGTCACATGGATATATGTCCCATTATTGGTGATGTTAAGATATCTGCTATAAAGCTATTACTATCTTGTTTTTGAAATTAATAAGTAGTTTGCCACGAGATACTTGGGCATCATGTAAATATCCTGTCTCTTATCCAACTTTTGCTTGTGCAGCTATGATATTTACATTTACCTGCAATAACACTTTACCTATGATAATCTATTGCTGTAACAGCCCAATCCTTGATTGATGACTTTCTAACTACATCGTTCTTCCATGTTTATAGTTTAGCATTCTGTTGTAAGGAAGACCCTGCCTTCTTCCCTTCCTTCCAAAAGAATTCATGCACTTATTGAAAACTAGGGAGCAGTTTCACAAATGAAAAAAGATACATGTAGTTTCACAAGTAAAAAAAATACAGGTTTTAGAATTTTAGGGCTCTCTTTTCTCTATACACTGTGAAGTTCTCTGTAATCTTTCAAGAAAAAGCTCTTCATTGGCTAGGTTGGACAGAGGAGAAAGAAAATTCTGTTTTTATGAGTTCTTTGAAATTATTTTGAGAGAACTGTGGTTCACTCTCTGTCTCAATGTTTAAAAGTTTCATATAATTGGATCTTTGGGACTTTATCCCTGAAGGATCTAAAGTTTCAAACCTCTGCATGAACTTTATAGCTGCTGAACTTTAAATTGTTCAGGGATAACAGGTATTCCCCCAAAACAACAGATCATTTAAATTTGCATAGTATTTCAATTGTTATACCTTGGCATTTTTAGTTACTGAGGTAACAGTCTATACTTCTGAAAGAAATGATTTGCACTGTTGACTTTTATGGAATATGTTTAACATTTTAAACATGGATGCATTCATTCTTTCTTGCACATAGCTAAGTTTATGATGTATATCATAAACAATATTTTAACTGGCATTGGTGATAGGGAATTCAATTTTTCTTGGATACCATTTTTAAACGATAGAATATATCAAGTCCCAGGCAACTGAGCTGATTTTTCATTCTTGAAAACACTGTTTTCATTGCTAGTCTTAAAAACAGTACAAAAATCTGTTTTGTTGAAATCATCTCCTGCAGTAATATAATAAAATTTTTGTAGGAAATTTGTTAAATATAAAATCTGGTAGAGAAGTTCCTAAGAAGTCATCTCGTAACTAACAAATAAATAAGAACTAACTACTAGGATGTAGAAAAAAGGAAGCTCTTAGGAAGAAAAGCAGAAACTCTGCATGCTCAGTTACCACAGAAGGCAGTAGTACTGAGAAATATTCCCAAAATACTCATAGTATTCAGGATTACTGATAATGTTTGGACCTCAGTGTAAACTGTTGGAGGTTTGATAACTTAAACAGAAAAAAAAAACCCGACAGGTTTGGTGGTAGACTGGATATGCGATACGGTGAGGAAGAGGTCAGAAATAACAATGTAATATAATGAAAGGTATTTGACAAATATCATGCCCCTGTTATACAGCCATGATATAAGGCATTGCCCATGACATTATTATTTTCACCATCACCATTTAGGCCAGGTTTTTAAATACGAAGAACTGAAAGACAAATGATAATATTGACTAACAAATTAGTGATGAGAAGATGAAGAGTGAATTGCTGCAAGATAAACCATATAACTGAGGAATTTACCTGTGAAAGGATGAGCAAAAATAGGATGCAATTTGCATATGTAGCATGACAATGAAGGGAATTTTTAAGAACAGTATATTTGAAAATAGAAAGGAAAGAACGAGTGGGGAAAGGAAAAAGATTGATGGTGATAAAGAGCAATATCAGTGCATAAGCAAGGTAAGTTAAAAAAATTTTTTTTGGTTAATAATGTGAAATGTAAAAACAAAATAAATAAAACTTAAGTGTCTTGTAGATAATTAAATGATCTGTAATCTTTTTTTGTTATATTCACTCATCTGTTTTATCTTTTAGATTCCACTGTTAGTGGTGTCATACAGTGTTTGTCTTTGACTGATTTTACCAAGCATAATATCCTCCAAGTTTATCCGTCTTGTTGCAAAGAAATTTTAAGAGAAGTTTTTTAAAGGGAGTTTCATTTCTGTATTTCCTGAATCTTCGTGTGTTTTAGTGTATAACAGGAGTATTGCCTGGGTATAATTTTTAGAACAATTTACATACTCACAAAGATATGGGTCCCTATACTGAATAAAACTTTATAGTGGATGTAACAGTTTTTAAATGAGGTGGGTTATTTTGCATGACTTGTAAACTGGCTCTTGCACAGAATCAGAATGGGTGTCTACAACGCTACAAACAATGTCACCATTTTTGAACCAGATTTATGGACCTCCAAGCTGTTAGCTGGAAGATCATTTAGACCCAGAACTTCATAGGTGTTAGTTTAAAATTCATTTACTTGTTTCTTCCAAGAATTCTCCTTTTCTTCCAGTGAAGATCATTACTGATTTTTATTTTTACAAATGTGCTTTCTTTTCCTCATTTATTTGACTTACTTTTCTAATTAGTGCTCAATAATATATTCATTGTTCTTTCATATTTTTCATTACTGAGTACTTTAGACTGTTTACTGAAAGCCTGCTGTATGCCAAGGAAAGGATTACGAGCTGAGACTCACATATTAAATTTGTTTATTCTTGTTTTCAAATTCACTCTTCTCTAAATTTTGTTTTGAAAGAATCAACTTTTTATGTAGATCTAACCTGTTTCCCCTCCCCTTCGATTAATAGATACATTGTCCTGTGACTTCTTGTGGTAAAATTGTGTTTTTAATAGTGGAGATAAGTGCAAAAGTGTTTTCCTAAGTCAATGAACATTATACTTTATCCATCCATTTTTGTCCTCAGATAAAGTGAATAGAATCATATCAGAATAACTACAGGTAAAAGGAAGCAAATGCAAGGCGAAAATCTCACCAGTTGGAGTTTCTTTTTCCTGGAAGGTTTTTCTAGATACCCAAAGTTAGAGATTGTTCTCTTCATCTTCAGCCTTTTAATGTATCTGATAACCGTCTTGGGCAACAGCACTCTTATTTTAATCACCATCGTAGACTCACGCCTTCAGACTCCCATGTACTTGTTCCTTGGAAATCTCTCTTTCATGGATATTTGTTACACATCTGCTTCGATTCCTACTTTGCTGGTGAATGCCCTCTCCATGTACCTAAAGCCTTCTTCATCAGGCTCACAAGAAATAGACAAAATCATCTCGTTGCTTTATGGAGTGCTTACCCCTATGCTGAATCCCATAATTTACAGTTTAAGAAACAAAGAAGTCAAAGATGCGGTGAAAAAAGTGCTGGGCAAAATGTACTCGCAGCAAACACAGGAACATCTCTGACTGTGTGTCCGCGATTTTTTCCAGGGGTGTGTCCTTCGCAGAACTCACCAGAAAAATTCAAGACAGTATACTCAAGCTCAGTAAACTAACTTGTGCTTGATCTTTGTCGCTTAACAGTTGTGAAATAGGTGTATATAGAGTGATTGCCTATGGACGATAGTAGGTTCCAATTTGCACTTAGTAGTAATTTCTGGCTTTTCTGTCTTATGGTTGTGAGAAGTTTGGGGCTATAGAGTCATCACACGTTTGTTCCAGAAGGACGCTTGGATGAATTTAGAGTCTGTAAACTCTGGTGCCAGAAGAAACTTTGTCTATCATCTCTGCCCTAAGTCCTTTCCAGAATGAAGTGGGAGCATAAAGAAACAAAGACACAATGGCCTTGGTTATTTAAGCAATGAAACAATCTTTGAAAAATTAAAATACTTGCTCATCATTGCACAGTTGTAAAATCGGAACTGTAACCCTCATCCTTTGGGTTTCTTCGCTAGAGCTTGTTCTACACGCTGAGTGGCTCTCTAACTACCCTTCCTCATTGAAAACCCCTCATTAAAACCCTTGACTTCTTGAGTAAGCTTGTAAGGGCTGCTTGATTTGCTCACTTGCTAACTTTGCTTTTCCAGGCACCTAGCTATGCGCACAACCTCCGTGTGTCTGTGTCGGTGCCCCACCCACACTACTGATCAGGTCTGTGTAGGTGTGTGTCTTTTTTTCTTCATTGGATGGCTGACCTCACAAAGTCATGGATTCCTGTTATTTTGTATCTTTTATGTTTACATAAGTCAGTAAACTAATAAATTTATCATCTTTCAATTAGTCACTGTAGTTGAGAAGTTAAGTACCACTGGTGAAAATCATGAAGAAGAAACAGCATGGGCAGTGAGGTCTGTTGCTTTATATATCATCTTAAAGTGCTATTTGATATTAGAATTCTATCAAAGTAGCAGAGCTGGATTTTAGAATGAATTTTCTGTCTCCTGGAGTTAGCTGTCATATGTGTGATACCAAATATAAACAGGAAGAACCGGAGTTACAGAAGTAGCTGAAATCTTTGCTGCAGAGAGTGAACTATGAGAATTTGAAGACAGAGACACTGAATACCCTTAGTAATTAGTATATCAGCTTTGACAAAGCTAACTGAGCAAATTGACATGAGTCACTGAAGCAGGTTATAAATGACCCTTATGTCAGAAGAGGACCCAGGATGGAACCTAGGCAGATATCTCCCTGTAGGTCTTGGCTAAGAGATTAGGAGTTACAGTATTACAGCCATATGTTACTTAAAGTTGCTGTGAAAAACAACAAGTCAATATAAATGTGTTTCATATATTACAGGCAGTACTAAAGGAAATTATTGGCAATTGGTACAGTCTGTCATTTGGATTAGACTCCATATCAATCAGTTTGGGTTAAACTCCATCTCAGTTACAATCCTTGATTTTATAGAGTCTCAGGTGAGGGATTCTTGTCAGGTATTAAAAAGAGGAATATATTTGACCAGAAGGTAAAACCACCTCTGACAGTCAGTTCCTGAATGATTGGTGACGTGACCAGGTTTATGCTTTTAAAAAAAAATTGAATCATGTCACTTCCCATTTACATCCCTTAGTGGCTTTTTATTCCCCCAAAGCTTGAAGTCCTTAAGCTGACGCGCATGGACCCTCGTAATCTGAGTACCCACCATTTATACTCTTTGCTTCGGGAAACTCAGATTCCTTTCCATCTACGAAAGTGTTGTGCTGTGTCTTTTTATTGAAAGCATTCATCAAAATTTGTGATCTGATAATTGGTGAGTTTGCTTGTTTAATATTTCCCTCACTAGTCTGTAGGTTCTTTGAGGCAGGGACCGTATCAATTTCATTTACCACTGGAGACCCAGAGCTTAGCGCACAGTCTGGCACAGGAAAGGCATCCAGTGCATACTTCTGTGAAGGATCAAGTGCTCAGTGAGCATCTGTTGAACACAAATATGCATATAATAAACTTTTGATGGCTGTTCAATTAAGTACTTGACCATTCCTGTAGTGAGAGAGATGAGAATGTCAAAGGAGGCTTCTGGGTGTCAAAGAAACCTGATATGTCATTAACTGACATGGGGAATACTTGACCAAGTTTAGAGGTTGAAGGGAAACCATGAGTTGTAATTTAGACAGGTGGAATCTGTCACAATTTTGAGATGTGTAAGAGATGTCAAGGAGTCAGTTGGATATGCTGGTTTGGAATTAATGAGAAAGATCAGCCTGGAGAAATAAACTTGTGACATATTTGCGTATATATAAAATAATTTAAGTATTGAAAATGGTTAACATTAACTAGGGAGAGAGTATACAGTGTGTAAAACACTGAATATTCATTGGGAGGACTGATGCTGAAGCTCCAGTACTTTAGCCACCTGATGCGAAGTGCCAACTGATTGGAAGAGACCCTGATGCTGGGAAAGATTGAGGGCAAGAGGGGAAGGGGGCAACAGAGGATGTGATGATTGACACATCATTGACAAAATGGACATGAGTTTGAGCAAACTCTGGGAGATAGTGAAGGACAGGGAATCCTGGTGTGCTGCAGTCCATCGGGTCACAACGAGTCAGACACAACTTAGCAACTGAACAACAACAACAAACAGTGTGAAAACTGCCTAAGTGAAACTAGGGAACACTAATATTTAAAGCCCATCAAATAGGAAAAGCCAACAAAGCGGCATTGAAAAAGAGCAACTTCTAAAGTAGGGAAAGGGCAAAAACTAGAAGACAGATTCCAGTTTTGATCAAGATTAAGTAAGCCCTCTCCACCCTGCTTTCCCGCCAAATGTAATAAAAAACTTTAGATAGAAATGCATGGAGCAGTCATCTGAGAGCTCTGAAAAATGAATGGTACCATGTATACCTGGGAAGGAAACTGGAATGCAAGGAACCAACAAACTCACGGTGAATTTTTTTTTTTTCTTTTTCTTCTCCATCATCCAGCATCTCTTGGTCTAGACTCAAGGGCAGGCTGAAGCCCAAACCTACACACTGGGTTCAGAGAGAAAGATAAAATGAGCTCCAAGGGAAGCTCCCTTTTGGTGGTCTGAAATGAGAAATGGGGGAGCAAAGGAAATTTACTAATTAAAAAAAAATTATCTCTTGCCCAAACTCCCAGGCAATTTTGTGGTGACAGCGGCAGCACCAGCAGTGGTGGCTGGGTAGGCACCTAAAATTCTTAGGGAAGAGACCCTTCTTCTTGGTTTAGAGGAACCGTGGTCCCACGAGCTTGGGAAGAGGCCCCATTGCCTTTTTCTCTCTCTATCATCTCCTGTTTGATACTTGAGGCAGAGACTTCCAGCCTACAGCACTGTGGGAAAATACATTTCTGTTATTTCAGCCATCCAGTCTGTGGTATTCTGTTATGGAAGCCTGAGCACACTAATGCGTGGTCCCTGCCTTCATCTCCAAAGCCAGAAAAGATGAGTCAAGTCTCTCTCACATTGCATCATTCTGACCCTGCTTGTGTCATCATATCTCTTTCTCTGACTCTCTCTTTTCATTTACTACTTCCACTTTTAAGGACCTGTGTGATTTCAGTTGGGCAGATTATCTCTTTAGGGTAAACTGATTACAACCTAATTCCATATGCAAGCTTAATCTCCTTTGCCATCTAATCTAACATATGCTCTGTTTCTGCATCCTAATCGGATGTAGACCTCTTTGGGACCATTATTTTTCCTACTACATCTTGGTTTCAAAATGGCTGTACTGAGAAATGGAAACACTTTCAGATTCTTGGACATTCACGCAGAACTTCTTCCAGTTGCTAAAGACCCAGAACAACACTGCAATATATATGTCAGTGAGTCTGTCTATGAGTCTCAGGTGATTGAGATTCACTTCAAAGTTCACGTATGAAGACTCTGAAAGCACCCCATGTTTTTCCCTCGGTTTGCATGTAGTATTTGGAATAGACTGTCACCAAGTGGCACACCCCCACATTGGCCCTGTGAATTATGGAATAAGGAACATTGTAGCAGGAAAATATAAACTGAGGCCCCTGGAACTTCTCTTTTTCCAACCAAATATATACAGTAAAGACCATATTGCATTTTTGGTGAAATCATAGAAATTAAAGGCATAGCATTAAAGAGAAGAAAATAGTGCTTTTTGCATAGCTGCATCTAGAGATATCATGCATGCTAATTGAAGTCAGAAAGAGAAAGACAAATACCATATGATCTCATTTACATGTGGAATTGAAAACATGACACAAATGAACATATCTATGAAACCCAAACAGAATCCCAGACACAGAGAATAGTCTTTTGTTTGCCATGGGTGAGGGTTGGGGAAAGGATGGATTGGGAGTTTGGGGTTAGCAGATGCAAGATAGTATATATAGAATGGATAACCAACAAGGTCCTACTGTATAGCATAAGGAACTATGTTCAATATCTTGTGTTAGACACAATGGAAAAGAATATGTATATATTTATAATTGAGCTACTTTGCTGTACAGCAGTAATTAACATTGTAAATCAACTATACTTCAATTTAAGGAAAAAGAAATCAAAGTCTTGGAAGATTCAAGAAACAGTGATTTGATTGTTGTTAAAAAATGCATACATAGAATCTATCATCTTAACCATTTTTGAGCATACAGTGCCATAGTGTTAAGTATATTCATGCTGTTGTACAGCACATCTCCAGGGTTTTTCATTTGCAAACCTGAAACTCCGCACACAATGAAAAAACAACTCTCCGTTGCTCCTCTTCCTACCTCATGGCAACCATGATTCTACTTTCTGTTTCTATGAATTTGACTAGATGCTTCATAAAAGTGGAATCAGACAGAATTTGTATTTTTGTGACTGGCTTATTTCACATAGTATAATGTCCTGCAGTTTCATTCATGTTGTAGCCTGTGACAGAATTTCTTTTTGTAATGAGGTTGAATATTGCAGGGTATGCCTATACCACATTCTCTTTATCCATCCTTCCATTGGCAGACATTCGTGTTGCTTCCACCTCTTGTATTGTGAATAATGGGGCAGTGAACATGGGTGTGCAGATATCTCTGAGATCCTGCTTTCAATTATTTTGTATATATATGCACAAGTGAGATTGCTGGGTCATATAGTTGTTCTGTGCTGTGCCTAGTTGCTCAGTCACGTGTGACTCTTTGTGACCCCATGGACTGTAGCCTGCCAGCTTCCTCCATCCATGGGGATTCTCCAGGCAAGAATGCTGGACTGGGTTGCCATGCCCTCCTCCAGGGGACCTTCCCAACCCAGGAACCGAACCCAGGTCTCCTGCATTGCAAGCGGATTCTTTACCATCTGAGCCAGGAGGAAAGCCCAAGAATACTGGAGTGGGTAGCCTATCCCTTTTCCAGGGGATCTTCCTGACCCAGGAATTGAACCTAAGTCTCCTGCATTGCAGGCAAATTTTTACTAGCTGAGCCACCAGGGAAGCCCTTTACAGTAGTTCTACTTTTAGTTTTTTGAGGAACTTCCATAATAGTTGTTATATTTTCTGTAAAGGCTGCACCATTTGACATTCCCACCAGCAGAGCACAAGGGTTCAATTTCCCACATCCTCACCAACACGATGTATTTTTTGTTTTGGTTTTTCTTGTATTAACCATCCTGATAAGGGTGAAGTGATATCTCATTGTGGCTTTGACTTGCACTGATCTAATGATTAGTAATGTTGATCATTTTCCACATACTTTTTGGACATTTGTGTATGTTTTTTACAGAAACATCTAGTCAAGCCTTTGCCCATTTAATTATTTTGTCTCTATTATGTCCGCAATTAACTGATAAATTCTTCGGTATGGGTTATTTTGTTCTTTTTTTTTTCTTTAAGTGTTTTTGTAGCGTAGTTTTAGGTTCATAGCAAAATTTAAAAGATACAGAGATTTCCCATATAATCCCTACTCTTGCCCCCTTAGCCTCCACCATTATCAACATTCCCATCAGAGTGGTGCATTTCTTGATGAACCTACACTGACACATCATAATCACCTCAAATCCATAGTTTAAATTAAGGTTTACTCTTGGTGTTGTGTGTTCTGTGGGTTTCTACAAATGTCTAGTGATCTGTATCCATCATTATGGCATCAGAGTGTGAAACTTTATGGTATTTGTAATTTATAAAATGGAGTAAATTTCTTAAACTTGAGAGTAATACTTTCCTTGGACATTTTATGAGTACTTTGAATCAGCCCCTCCTCTCAGTATGTCACTGTTACTCATGAATAGGATCATTTCACTTTGAAGGCACTTCAAATCCCCCTTGGGAAACTTTCTGAGAAAAGTAAAGTTCTCTTACTAATAAGTCTCAGTTGAATTTTCCCAAGTTCACTGCAAACCTATTGCCTACTCGTGGGACTAAGTCCCACAGTGTCTTATTTAACCTGTGTGCACCTCCAGGGAAGCAGGGCCACAAGGGTTCTGAACTGTAATGAAGCCTAGTGAAACACAGGGTAGTGAGAACTGGTCTGTGACTTGTACTTGTCTAGTGGGAATAGTGTCATAATGAAGTGTTGCAGAAAAAGAGAAGCATTATAACTATCTTGATTGGTAAATGCTCTAGTGCTATTTGGAGAGCTAAGAAGCTCTTCCTCCCAAGGGGCCATGGGAAGATCTTCTCAGAGGGGTAGTGGAGCATCTGGAATGAGAGAAGGACTAGGTAGAGTGGTGTGCATGCATTTTACTGTTTCTTGAGCAAAGAAGTGCCTCCCCAGCATGATTCTTTCCTCCTCATGTTTCCTTTCTGCAAATGGGCCTTCAGATTAACCTATACAACATTTCCCCTACAGACATATTTTGCTTTATTGTGCTTCACTTTATTGCATGTTGCAGGTAGGGGATTTTGTTTTAAAACTGAAGGTTTGTGGAAACCCTGTGTTGAGCAAGTCTATTGATGTCATTTTTTTCCAACAGTGTTTGCTCAATTCATGTCTCTGTGTCACAATTTGGTAATTCATGTAATGAACTTTTTCATTACCATTAGATTACTATGGTGATGTCTGATCTTTGATATTACTATTGTACATTGTTTGGGGCACCATGAACTGTGCCCATATGAGATGATGAACTTAATCCATAAATATTGTGTGTGGTTTGACTGCTCCATCAACCACTGTTAACCCCATCTTTCCCCCTCTTCTTCGATCTCCCTAGTCCCCGAGATGTAACTATTGAAATTAGGCCAATTAAAACTCTACAGTGACTTCTAAGTGTTCAAGCAAAAGGAATATTCAAGCATTTCTCACTTTAAATCAAAAGCTAGAAATGATCAAACTTACTGAGGAAGGCATGCCAAAAGCTGAGACAGGCTGAAAGCTATGTCTCGTGCTAGTTAGCCAAGTTGTGAATGCAAAGGATAAGTCCTTGGAGGACGTGAAAAGTGCTACCATAGTGAACACATGAATCATAAGAAAGGGAAACAGTCTTGTTGCTGAAATGGAGAAAGTTTTAGCATTCTAGATAGAAGATCAAACCAGCCACAATACTCCCTTACCTAAGGGAGAGAAAGGCCCTAACTTTCTTCAGTCTGTGAAGGCTAAGAGAGATGAGGAAGCTGCAGAAGACAAGTTAGGAAAGCTAGCAGAAAGGAAGCTAGCAGAGGTTGGTTCCTGAGGTTTAAGGAAAGAACCTGTCTTTGTAGCATGAAAGTACAAGGTGAAGCAGCAAGTGCTGATGTAGAATTTGAAGTAAGTTATCCAGAAGATCTAGCTAAGATAATTAATGAAGATGGATAAACAACAGATTTTCAGTGTAGGTGAAATAGCCTCCTATTGGAAGCAGATACCATCTAGGATTTACATAGCTAGAGAGGAGAAGTCAATGCCTCTTTTCAAAGCTTCAGTACACAGACTGGCTGTCTTGTTAGGGGCTAATGTAGCTGGTGACTTAAGGCTGAAGCCAGTGCTCATTGACTATTGTGAAAATCCTAAGGACCTGGAGAATTGTGCTGCTTCTAGTCTGCCTGTGCTCTAGAAGTGGAACAACATAGCCTAGTACATCTGTTTACTACGTGGGGTACTGAATATTTGAAGCCCACTGTTGAGACCTACTGCTTAGGAAAAAAGATGACTTTCAAAATACTAATGCTCATTTGACAATGCACGCAGTCACCTAAGAGTTCTGATGGAGATGTACAATATGATTCATGTTGTTTTCATGCCTGCTAACACAACATCCATTCTGCAGCCCATGGATCAAGGAGTAATTTTGACTTTCAAGTCTTATTATGTGAGAAATACAACTCACAAGGCTATAACTGCCAAATGCAGAGATTCCTCTAGTGGATCTGGGCAAAGTCAATTGAAAACCTTCTGCAAAGGATTCACTACTTTAGATGCCATTAAGAAAACTAGCGATTCACAGAGAGAGGTCAAAATGTCAACATTAACAGGGGTTTAGAAAAAGTTGATTCAGCCCTCAAGGATGACTTTGAGGGGTTCAAGACTTTAGTAGGTGATGTAACTGCAGATGGGTGGAAATAGCAAAAGAACTAGAAGTAGAGGTGGACCCTGAAGATGTGACTGAATTGCTGTAGCCTCATGATGAAACTTTAATGGATGAGGAGTTGCTTCTTCTGGATGAGCAACGGGTTTCTTGAGATGGAATCTACTCCTGCTGAAGATGCTGTGAAGGTTATTGGAATGACCACAAAGGATTTAGACTGTTACATGAAGAGTCGATAAAGCAGGGTTGAGAGGGAATTGACTCCAATTTTGAAAGAAGTTCTACTTTGCGTAAAATGTTGTCTAACAGCAGAGAAATCGTTTGTCAAAAAGTCAGTTGATATGGCAGACTTTGTTGTTTTATTTTAAGAAATTGCCAAAGCCACCCCAACATTCAGGAACCACCACCCTGATTAGTCAGCAACCATTAACATTTGAGGCAAGATCCTCTGCCAGCAAAAAGATTATAACTTGCTGGAGGCTCAGATGATGGTTAGGGTTTTTTTAGCAATTAAATATTTTCAAATTAAGGTATGTCAACTGAAGAAAATGAGCAACCTTAAAGTTGCGAGTTAAGATTTATTAGGAAGCCTTACTTAGGACTTACTGAGCCTTACTGAGGACTGGGCTTCCCTGATAGCTCAGTTGGTAAAGAATCCTCCACCTGCAATGCAGGAGACCCCAGTTAGATTCCTGGGTTGGGAAGATCCACTGGAGAAGGAATAGGCTACCCACTCCAGTTTTCTTGGGCTTCCCTTGTGGCTCAGCTGGTAAAGATTCCACCTGCAATGCGGGAGACCTGGGTTCAATCCCTGGGTTGGGAAGATCCCCTGGAGAAGGGAAAGGCTACCCACTCCAGTATTCTGGCCTAGAGAATTCCATGGATGGTATAATCCAGGGGTCGCAAAGAGTCAGACACGACTGGGTGACTTTCACTTCACTTCGCTGAGGACTAATAGCCCTGAAGAAAGCCTGTCAGCTCTGAGGAGCTACTCTGAAGAGGTAATGAAGGAGCCAGGACATATAGGCATTTTTGCTGAAAAACAAACAAAACCCGAACAAACCCATGTAGTTGAACATCAAAAGATTACTGCTAATAAAAAACAGACCTCTCAAGTTAATGATTTTAAGGCTTTTCTATGTGTGGAAGATGGAAGAGTCCGTATTACTGAGATGGTTCCTAAGATAGGCATCTTTTCTATGTTGGGCCAGGATCCAGAGCATGGAAGATGTTTCCTGTTTTTCTCCATCTTGAATTCCCCTCAGAGTTCACTGTGGTGGGGAGTGTGTATGTGAAGGGATGTCTTCCGTGGCTGATGGCTTGATGGCGGGCAACATTCACTGTTTACTGGAATGTCAGGGACCATTTGGTTTCCACCGGTATGTACATTTTTTTAGGCATTATATTGCACACTTAATAGACTATACAGTAGAGTGTAAACATAACTTTTATATTCACTGTGAAACAAAAAAATCATGTGAGTACCTTCATGTCAAGGTTGGCTTTATTGTGTTGGCCTGGAACCTAACACACAATGTCTTGGAGGTATGCCTGTATATTTATCCTCTTAACCCATTGTAGGAAGAAAGTCCTTTAATATTGTATTAATAGTAGCATGCAGCCCAGAACAAATCAAGGGCTAGTCCCCTCTTACTGCATATGAATCAGAGCTATGTCCACGATGCCTGTTAATTTTAGATGGAATGTACCACCTACTTTAGCAATTATTCTGAGCAACCATGGTCCAGGGACGGCTACTTCCAGTATCCAGTTGCCTACTAGCTGTGCTTGAAGGAGAAGATCTTTAGTAGCTCATCAAAATTCTTTAAAAAGTTTCTTCTAGCATTTGTTGTTTTTCAACCACAGGCAAAAGTTAGCACTGGATGGATGGAATTTACATCTGGAAAATGGCATTCCAACTTTAGAGAGACATTGATAAACAAGGGCTGGCTCATATTTATGCAAATATTTCTTAAGCATATCCTCAAAAGATTATTTTACTTTCTATTGTATTTTTAAATTGCACAGTGAATAAATATATTCTTGTAAAAATCATTAAAGTGAAATACTTTAGCAGAATTCTCCTTTAAGTACATTCACACTGGTCCTAGTCACCCACCCCAGACTTAATTCCTCTAATCAGACCTTTAGCCAATACTATCTTAGTTCTTGAACTTTCTGGTGCTTGAGAATCACCTGGAGGGAAAGTAGCTTGATTCTACAGCCCCTACCCAGAAATTCTGGTTCAGTAGGTTTAGGGTGGGAAGTGGGAATGTGCTTTTCTAAGAGATCTCAGATAATCAGATCAATTCAGTTCAGTTCAGTTACTCAGTTGTGTCCGACTCTTTGCAACCCCATGGACTGAAGCATGCCATGCTTCCCTGTCCATCACCAACTCCTGGAGCTTGCTCAAACTCATGTCCATCAAGTTGGTGATGCCATCCAACCGTGTCATCCTGTTGTCCCCTTCTCTTCCTGCCTTCAACCTTTCCCAGCATCAGGGTCTTTTCCAATGAGTCGGCATCTCAGAAGATGCTGATTCATAAACCAAATTTTGTATAATGTTACTATTGGCATATGGTATATGGCTCAGATGGTAAAGAATCCGCCTGCAATGTAGAAGACCTGGGTTCCATCCCCAGGTTGGGCAGATCCCCTGGAGGAGGGCATGGCAATCCACTCCAGTATTCTTGCTTGGAAAATCCCCATGGACAGAGGAGCCTGGGGGGCTACAGTCTATGGGATTGCAAAGCACACATAGAAATATTTAGTACAACTTTGTATATACAGTTTTGTGCAAATGTTTTACTGTTGGCATTATTGTATAATTTGCTTTTATTTTTATTTTTTTTACAGTCCAAGTCTTTATTTTTACACCCACCAGGCCATGAATTCATAGGGAGTGGGCTCCAACAGTTCGGGTTCCTTTCCATTGGTTCTCACAAAGTGTGCTTCTCTGGGTGGAGCAGGTTGGTGCTTCAGCTGAACCCAAGTCCCTTTCTCTTTGGCTTCCTTCTTTTTTCTGATCCTTTTCCTTCACACGTTTCAGGAAGTTATCTCAGCTCTTAGCGTGCTTAATATGCTCGATACGCACATTAATTCTCTTGGCAAGAATCTTGCCCTTAACTTGTTTATTTACAATGATGCCAGCAGCATGCTGGGTAACATTGTAGACTCTCCCAGTTTTGCCATGGTAACATCTGTGGGTCATTCCTTTTTGAACAGTACCCATTCCCTTGATATCTACAATATCACCCTTGTAGATTTGCATGTATGTGGCCAAGGGAACAACTCCATGTTTTCTGAAAGGCCTAGAGGACATGTAGTGGGTGCCCCTCCTCTTTCCCTTTGTGTTGGTCGTTTTGGTGAATTAGCCTGAGGGGCCAGAGGAGAGACGAGAGGCCGCGGGAGCCACACGCGGGCCCTGTGTAATTTGCTCTTAAAATTAATAATGTGTCTTGGAAATAGCATCGTGGAAATACATAAAGATTTGCTGTATTTTTTCAAGTTCTTGCAGAATATTGGACATTTTCTTCTAATTTAATGACTACTTATAGTTTATTTGCATTACTTTTCTTGCACAATAATTTGTGTTCCCTGAAGTTAATACTTGCCTTTTTTATGCTTCTTTTTAATGTTATTTTTAATTAACTCAAACCCAAACACCAGAGAGTGTATATTTTCTCTCAATATATTCACATACATAGTTGTATTAATTTTGAAGAAATCTTTCCTCAGATATACTTCTAACTTGCTAAGTCTTTATTGACCACTCTTTAGACTTGGTGTAGGACTGTGATTTGGGGGTCTCTTCTGTTAGCCCAAGGGTTGTTTTTGCCTCTGACTTGGGCTGTGTTCCCTGGTTCCTGATTTGACATCTTCCTCCTCCTCGATTTACTGCCTTTCTTTTTTTAAAATTTACTTATTTATTTTAATTGGAGGACAATCACTTCACAACATTGTGGTGGCCCCTGCCACACATCAACACGGATCAGCCACAGGCGCCATTCGGCCCACCCCCGACCCTGAACTGCCCTCCCACCGCCCTCCCCACCCCACCCCTCTGGCTTTGAGTGCCCAGCTTCATGCATTGAACTTGCACTGGTCATCTGTTTTACATATGGTAATGTACATGTTTCAGTGCTGTTCTCTCATATCATCCCACCCTCGCCTTCTCCCACAGAGTCCAGTAGTCTGTTCTTTACATCTGCGTCTCTTTTGCTGCCTTGCATATAGCATTGTCTTTACCATCTTTATAAATTCCATATATATACATGCGTTAATATACTGTATTGGTGTTTCTCTTTCTTACTTCACTCTGTATAATAGACTCCACCATGCTTCTTTAGTAGCTTTTCAGGAAAAGGTGCATGGGTGCTATTTTTTTTTTTTTTTGAGACTTTGAATGTCTGAACATATCTGTTCCTTTGAAGATTTGTCTGGCTGTAGAATTCTAGATGTTTTGAAATTTCTTGTTGGTATGCCTCGGAATGGACTTTCTTTACCCATTGTGCTAGGTACTATCTGGAAAATTTTAATATTAGAACTCACATTCTGGGACATTAAACAAAATACTTTGATGATTTTCTTCCCTTTACTTTCTCTGTCTTTTTTGGGGAAACTTTTATCATTATGTTGGAACTTCTGAATCGGTGCTCTTAATTTTCTAATCTTTTATCTCTTTTCGTGTTTTTGGTTTATCCTCTGGAAGATCTTTTTAACTCTATCCTCCAATTTTTCTGTGTGATTTTTCCTGATTTTGGTCATATTTTAAATTTTCAAGAACTGTTTTTATTCTTTGCATGTTCTTTATATGCCACAACTTCTTTCTTTATTCATCGGTCAATGGACACTCAGGTTGCTTCCGTCTCTTGGTTATTATAAATACTGCCATGAACAAGGGGCTGCAGATGTCTCTTTGACATAGTGTTTTTGTTTCTTTTGGAATATTCCCAGAATTGGAATTGCTGGACCATATGGTAGTTATATTTTTATTGAGGAACCTCTAAACTGTTTTCCATAATGACTGCACCAATTTACAGTCCTACCAACAGTATGCAAGGGTTCCCTTTTCTATAAAACCTCACCAGCACTTATCTCTTGTCATTTTGATGATTGCCACTGTTAACAAATGTGAGGTGATATCTCAGTGTGGCTTTGATTTGTATTTCCCTGGTGATTAGTGATGTTGAGCACCTTTTCATGTACCTGTTGGCCATTTGTATGCCTTCTTTAGAAAAATGTCTATTCAGACGCTCTGGCCCATTTTTTAAATTGATTTTCTTGCTGCTTCTTTTTTTTTTTGCTATCAAGTTGTGTGAATACCTTATGTATTTTGGAAGTAAGCCTCTTATCAGATGTATGATTTTCAGACATTTTCTCCCATTCTATACATTGCTTTTTCATTTTGTTAATGACTTCCTTTGTTGTGCAAAAGTTCTTTATATTAGATTTTAACTTATATGTTTCAGACCTATTCAGTTAAATCCACAAAAAATCATGACTATTGTGTCTTCCTGATGTATTGAAATGTGCTTGCATAGTTATTAACATATAATAATCCTCTTGGTTCTCTTGGTAAGTTTCATCTTGTATTCAATTTGATATTAATATTGTTACAGCTTATTTTCCTTTAGGTATTTTTGATATATTTTTTAAAAAAATTGAAGTGTAGTTGATTTATAATACAATTAGTTTCAGTTCTACAGCAAAGTGAGATGTATCTTTTCTCATACCTTTATTTCAACATTGTCTTGTTATTTTAAGCCTGTCTTTTAAAAATGGCAAGAGTTTATTTTTACACCCCTCAGTCTGTGAGTCTGTCTTCTGATATAAATTTTACTCTTTTTTCTCAGTTACCATAGCATTACTTCTTTTCACAACCCCAAAATGTTGTAAACCCCCAGATATCAGAAACTTTTGGAAAGAGCTATGTGATCATTTAAGCAGAGAAAACTAATTTCCAACTTCAGGGACATTGGTGGAAAGTACCAATAATTTCACAGACGTATGAAGAGCACTGGTGGTCAGAGATTACCGATGATAGCAGGTGGGCAAGAACATTGATAATATGAACTCGTGTGAGAAACTAACAAAGCTGAGTAAAATAAATAAGTTGAAAAAGTAAAAACTGACAAAGCTGGGGAAAAAAGTTATGCCCAAGACAAATCCCTTTATTTTTTAAAAGAATACATTTATTAGTGTCTTTTGGGGATGCCCAGGTGGCTCATCGGTAAAAAATCTGCTTTCAATGCAGGAGACAAGTGTTTGATCCCTGGGCTGGGAAGATTTCCTGGAGAAGGAAATGGCAACCCACTCCTGTATTCTTGCCTGGGAAATCCGATGAACAGAGGAGACTGGCGGGCTACAGTCCATGGGGTCACTGAAGAGTCAGACAGGACTTACTGTCTTTTAATTGACCTTTTCCCAACCAGATTCATTTTGAATCTCGGACTCATGCAATTCTTTAGAGGCACGCTAGAGGACACTGTTGAGTTATAAATATCCCAGTGCTGTTTGCCTGGTTCCTGGTAATGGTGAACTTGCAACTACTTTCATTGATGTCAGTATTTCATCTTCTGGGCTAGCAGTAGGATTTGAAAAAGACATGGAGATTTGCTTCCAGTGCAGAAAAAAAAATGACTTAAAACAGTGCTTGTTGAAAAATAGGGAAGAAAAATGCATATTTGTGAAGGAGTACTGATTTTTTTTCTTTTGACATTTTTTGGTTATAAATTCACATTACTGATACAGCCAATATACAAACCACAGTTGTAGCAACCAGAGAAAGAAACAGGATATGACCCCCTTTGTGAGATGCTCATAATATTCCCAAGGAGGCAGGGGAAAGTCCATTCATCTGCATTTTATTCAGAATGCTCTTTTCTTTTGCTTGTCATTTTGGAATGGGCTTAACTGTTGCTAAAAAGTTACAGGAACAGCAGAGCTAGAAATCATCTGTTTCTTCACAAAACAAGTTCACCCCAGATCAGCCATGTGATCTGCCCCTGCAGTGCCCAGCCCTCTGACCTGAGTCTTGCTGGAACAGCATCTCTTTGGGGACTGAAAAAGAATTCCTGTTCTAAGTTCTTCATGTTATTTCTTTCAAGTGCCTGTTGTAATATTGAGTCCTCTTATACCAGATACTGAAAAGTAAAACTAAAAGCCCAAATCCATTCAACAGAGAACTCACTGTGCAGATTTGAGATAAAATAAGCCACAAATATTTGAGCAGTATCAGGATATACATTGCACAATTTAAAAAGAATCGGTTGGGATGATTTGAGTTTTCTCACTGGCAGAACTGGGGTAGTTATGTGACCATTTAAATTGCTTCCAACATTTTATTCACGCCAATCTCAAAAGATTCTTAATTCCAAAAAATGTTTTGTATTAATAGAATTAGGTCTAAGCTGTTTTTTTTCCATCATCACTTAATACAGTTATATCAGTTTAGAAATATTTTAGGAATGATGTGCTGTTATTAATTTCCACTAAAAAGCATTTATTAAAAACATGCATTTGTTGATGCAGTTACTATACACAACTAGTTCTGTGTGACTCTTAGTCACCTGATGTCTGCCCTCCTCTGAGGCACCAGGTACACCTGTGTTTGCATCCCAGCCCAGCAAGTTTTTCATCCTAGGGCTCTCCTGGGCAACTTGGTTGATTCTATGAGTCTCTAATTGATAAAGATAATAATTTTTTTATCATAATGGCTTTATAAGGATGAAATGATACTTTGATATAAAGTGGACAAGTTGGCAAAGTATTCAATGGAATCTAGTGGGTTCCCTTTTGCATCCACTTGAAGCCAGCAATGATGCAGTAGGAACAGAGTCCAAACTGCCACCTGATTGTGTGTCCCCACATCACCCTGCAGAAATGTCACAAAGGAAAAGAAAATACTACAAGGGGAGACACATTTCATGCACTATGATGTCAAAGGAAAAGCATATTTCCTGTCCAAAACCTGGAATAAATTTGAGCTATTAATAATATATGCTGCACTCCAGAGTATTTTAATCAAGTCTTGTGAGTGACTTTGGATCAAAGAAGCTAAACAATCAACAGAAGTAGAGCCTCTAGGGGACTTACCTGGCAGTTCAGTGTCTAAGACTGCCTTCTGAGCTTCCCTGGTGGCTCAGTGGTAAAGAACCTACCTGCCAACGCAGGAGACTTGAGTTCGATCCCTGGTCCGGGAAGATCCCACATAACTTGGGGCAACCAAGCCAGTACACCACAACTACTGAAGATCACGGTGCCCATACCCTGTGCTCTGCAACAACACAAGCCACCCAATGAGAAGGCCGCACAACTCTACTAGAGGATGACCCCTACTTGCTGCAACTAGAGAAAAGTCCACACAGTAACAAAGACCCAGCACAGCCAAAAAAAAAAGTCTTCCAGTGCAGGGGATGCGGGTTCAATCCTTGCTCAGAGAGCTAAGATCCCATATGCCTTGTGGCCAAGAACCCAAAATATAAACAGAAGCAGTATTGTAACAAATTCAATGTGTGTGTTTGTTAGTTGCTCAGTCATGTCTGACTCTTTGCGACCTCATTCAATAAAAGACTTTAAAAATGGTATATATTAGAAAAAAAAAAAAACAAAACTTAAAAAAAGAAGTAGGGCTTCTGTTTCCTTAGTGCCTTACATTCATGCTGAGAATATGGTCCTTTAAAAAACTTTTATTTGAAACAAATTTTGAAAAGACGATAGGTCTCAAAGTCCAAGAAGTGCAAATGATGAAGATACATGGATATAAAGGGAACAGTCTCCCTTGTGCTCTACTGATCATTGCCCTTCCTGAAGGCAGCCTTGGCTGCATTCGTGAGTGTCTTTCTATCAAAAGCTATTTAGTAGATAGCTTTTATATATACTACATATATTAGAAGCTGTATATATTAAAGACATATAATAGATGGATGGCTATGAATATGGGCGTAGTTACAGACAGAGTCTTTTCAAACGTGCGCGTATCTTTAGGCTAAAGTGCTGGAAAAAATACATTATCAGCAGTGTCTGTATTCTTCAGTAGCACCATTTGTTACTTCTTTTGTCATAATTTGATGATGAAAATATTTCAGTGCAAGGTCAAAGAATACTTTTATTATGAATGATATTAGTCACCTTTTAGGAGCCATTTTCCTTTTTCCTATGAGCTGTCTTTTTGTATCCTTTACCCATTTTAAATTGAATTCAGTCTTATTAAGATATTTAAAAATGTATTAGGGAAATAGGAACTTCGTAATCTGGGTTACGAACGTTTTCCTCAGTTTTCTGTTTATCTTTTGGCTTTTCTTATGTGAGTCTTAATATGCAGACACTTTACATTTTTCTGTGAACAAGTCACTCTAAGATTATAAAAACATAGAATTTGCCACATGCTGAATTTCTAAGTGTATTTTGCTGGTTTTAGTGTTTAGAACATCGCATTTTAAGAGAATTTTTTCTTCTTTTTTCCCTGGAATTATCATCTCTCACTCTAAAGAAAGATAATAAACATATTTCTAAGAGAACTGGCGGAGACCAGTATGGGTTATAGAAATGGATTGCATTAAACACCGCATAGTCTCTAAGACTAGATTAAGGCATCATAACTCCTTTGATATCCTTAGAGGCCTTGCTTGGCAAACACAGGCAAATGATTTTAATTAGCACATTGTGTGCCTGTAAATGGATCCTTCTAAAGAGCCTGAAATGAGTCCTTTTCTTAACTGATTCTTTTAAGATGCCTTTAGTTGAAAGAGAAGCTCTGTGAGGTACTCTGACACCAGGAATATCTTGTTGGTATGGCCAACTACTTTTACTGTTTTGGGCACGTCTGTCATAGATGGCAGGCATATCTTGCCCTGTTCAACAGCAAAAAAGTTGTACTCTTAATATAAGTTGAGAAAAATGTTTTATTAATGGCCTTTTTTATATTATTGATATATGTAGGCATGTGTTTGTGTATATATAGTTCCCTGAAAGACAATGAGGAACCTCAGCAGACAGTTTGCAAAATATTTCTCACAAGCCAGTAGAGCCCAATCTGATGAAGTTTCTCTATATTACTTGCAGAGAATCAGATCATTGTGTATTATATTGGTAAATATTGAAACAGTGTCATTGGGAGAAATTTTGTTTTATAAAATTGTTTTAGAATTAAAGTTACCTTAGAATTTAGGTAGAAGACACCTACTTGAAAGCCATTTATATAGTTATTAAAAAGATCCTCAATGATTAAAAATAATTAAAGAAAGGTGAGGGGTGGGCTGTCTTTACTCTCAACCCCTCAGAAGTCTCTGGCTTGTGTTACTACATGTCTACCTATGGCTTTATTCAACTGTTGTAACTTAAGACTCACAGGGCTGGTTTCTTTGCGTGAAGGCTGCTGGATTGCTCTTTTCCCAATAAATACAGAGTCTGACTTTTTTTCATGGTAAGCAGACAAAGATTCCCTTTGAAACATGTAGTCTGAGCGCCAAACACTGGATCCATTGTCTCTGACACAAAAAGTGCCACATTCAGTCTTTAGAAATGGTGAGCAGTTTGCTTGTATTCGAGAACCAAAGACGTTTTCCACATCCAGAAAAGTGATGCACAGCTGAGTTTTCAATAATGCTAACACTGTATGTGAGTGTTATTTCACACTGTGATGTGTACAGTGTTGTCCCCTGACTGGTATATGCCTCTCATGGATCAGCTTTGGGCTGCTCACGCTGTGTTATACCAATAGAACTCAATCACTTCAAATGAAAACAGAAAGGATTTCTGCTCATGTTTCATTTTGCATGTGAGTGTATAGCGTTAGATTATATTTGTCCTACCTATTTTGGATGTAATGTGGCATTCCAAATTAGGGATTGCCTTGTGTCAGGTTCTCCAGAAGCTGACTCTGAATTGAGGATTTATGTGCAAATGATTTATTAGGAAATTGCTCCCAGGAGAAACAGGTAAGGGAGTAGGAGAAACAGATCAGTGAAAGAAAGGAATCCAAGCAGGGTACAATTTCTGACAAAGTTCTAGCCTCAGCTGGATCATACAGGAGAGCTTTACAGATCAAGTTATAGCTCAAATTTTGTCCCAAATTGAGGCAAGGAATCTGGGCTTTCATAAGCCGCTCACAGACTAAGAGCCACCCAATTCTAAGGGAGACCCAAACTCTCAGATACTCTCATGTACTTCCAGTTCTTGGCACAGGCAGGTAAAGTGGCATCTGTGGTTGAGGGCAGTCTTCTGAAGATAGTCAGAAATGTGGGTCCACAGAAGCAAACGCACAAAGAAGCTAGAGGTGGGGTGGGTGCAAAGAAATGGCCAGAGTGCTTCAAGGGGGTCCAATACCAAAAGTTGTTTGCTAGAGGGATTACTACTAAATTCTGATTAAAAGATTCTCAGTCACTGAAAAGAGATGCTTTAGTGATTCTGATACATTTTAAAAGAATTGTTACTAAATTGATAAATGATTCTGGTCGGACATTGGCTTAGTCAAAGACTATACTAGAGGAAATTTTACTGTTTAGTATTTCTCAAATATACCAGGCACACTTCTGCCTCAGGGGCTTTGGACTTATTTCTTCTGGCAAGGTCTCACTCCACAGATTTATATTTTGATAAAAAGTGAGAAAAAGTATGATAGAAGAATTTGGCTGTTTCACCCTGATCTAACCTTGCCATCATTGACTAGATGTTCTATGCTGCTTAATGTGATGCAATTTGAAATACACATCTTCATGAATATTCTTGCCCCAAACTATTTAAACAGAATCTGATCAGACCTCCTTTTAACTTCCAGTTTACAACATAATTATGATAGTTTTATACATTCAGTGTAATAGATACTATACTTGATCTTAGCCAAAAGACTGAGAAGCACTGTGGCAAATTCTTAATTTTTTTTTTGTCTAAAAATGTCTTTATTTTACATTTGCTCTTGAAGTATTTTTTTTCCACATGTACTAGGCTAGATTGAGCTATTTTTCTTCTCTTGAGGATATATTTTCACTGTTTCTGGTTTCCATTTTTGGTGATAGGACCATGTCAGTCAACATGGTCACTCCTTTGGCTTCTAATTTGTGTTTTCTCTGACTGCTGTTTGAAAAATCTGGTTTTTAATATTCTGTTATATCATTATGATGAATCTAGGTATGGGTTTCTTGTTATTTATCCTGCTTGGGATTCACGGGGTTTTCTGAAACTATGTATTGGCTGCTTCTGTCAGTCTGGGAAATTACTAGCTGTTGCCTCTCAGATATCACCTGGTCCCCATTCTGGTTTTCCCCTTCTCCTGAAATGCCAGTTAGACCTATGTTAGACTTTTACTTTATTTATATTTTCACCCACATTTTATGTTTTCCTTATTTTTGTCTCTGTAAGGTGTGTATTGAATTAAAAGTGACTTAAAAGGTTAAGAATCTGCCTGCAGTGCAGGAGACCTGAGTTCAAGCCCCAGGGTAGAGAGATCCCCTGAAGAAGGGAATGGCAGCCACTCCAGTATTCTTGCCTGGAGAATTCTATGGACAAAGGAGCCTGGCAGGCTACAGTCCAAGGGGTCGCAAAGAGTCAGACATGACTGAGAGCCTAACACTTCACAAGGTGTGTATTGAATGTAATGAATTATCTAACATTTGGTAATACCTTTATCTGTGTCCAATATTCTGGTTCACCTCCTCCATGAAATTTGTTTAATTTCAATGATATTATTCTTATTATTGTTATTTGAGTACAATTTGCTTCTTTTCAAATCTGCTTATTTTTGACTTAGTCTATTCAGGCTGCTTTAACAAAAATGCCAGAGACTGGATGACTTAAACAACAAACATTTGTTTCTGAAGGCTGTGAAGTCCATGGTGAGGGTTCCAGCAGATTGGTGTCTGGTGAGAGCTAGCTTCCTGGTTCATAGATAGCTGTCTTCACACTGTGTCCTCACGTGGAGGAAGAGATGAGGGAGCTCTCTGGAGTGTCTTTAATAAGGACACACATTCTATTCATGAGGATGATTACCTCATGAGCTAATTACCTCCCAAGGGCCCCACTTCCCAATAAGATCACACCCGGGACTAGGTTTTAACATATGAATCTTGGGAGTGACACATTCAGTCTCTATTTCTTGTTCTTTAATCGTATTTTAAACACTTCTTTTCTTTTAAAGATTCTAATACAATATATTTTTCTATATTCTGTGTCTAATAATCCCCAATATCTGTACTCTTTGCAAGTCTAATTTTGCTCTCTGCTATTAATGAAGACTTTCTCTGATAGTATCTTCTTTCCTTATATACTTTGTGATTTTTGATTGTTCACAGTCTATATTCTTTGGAATTTTTTTCTTTTGAAAATTCTTTGAGACCTGTATTGAGGATTGAGTCATTTCAAAAGGATTTTTTTTTTCTAATTAGTTTATTTATCTATTTTTTAACTTTACAATATTGTATTGGTTTTGCCATACATTGACATGAATCCACCATGGGTGTACATATGTTCCCCTTCCAGAACCCCCCTCCCACCTCCCTCCCCATCCCATCCCTCCGGGTCATCCTGGTGCACCAGCCCTGTGCACCCTGTCTCATGCATCGAACCTGGACTGGTGATTCGTTTCACATATGATAATTTACATGCTTCAATGGCATTCTCCCATATCATCCCACCCTCTCCCTCTCCCACAGAGTCCATAATACTGTTCTATATATCTGTGTCTCTTTTGCTGTCTCGCATACAGGGTTATCTTTACCGATTTACTAAATTCCATATGTATATGTTAGTATACTGTATTGATGTTTTTCCTTCTGGCTTACTTCACTCTGTATAATAGGCTCCAGTTTCATCCACCTCATTAGAACTGATTCGAATGTATTCTTTTTAATGGCTGAGTAATATTCCATTATGTATATGTACCACAGCTTCCTTATCCATTCATCTGCTGATGGTCATCTAGGCTGCTTCCATGTCCTGGCTGTTATAAACAGTGCTGCGATGAACATTGGGGTACACATGTCTCTTTCAATTCTGGTTTCCTCAGTGTGTATGCCCAGCAGTGGGATTGCTGGATCATATGACAGTTCTATTTCCAGTTTTTTGAGAAATCTCCACACTGTTCTCCATAGTGGCTGTACTAGTTTGCATTCCCACCAACAGTGTAAGAGGGTTCCCTTTTCTCCACACCCTCTCCAGCATTTATTGCTTGTAGACTTTTGGATAGCAGCCATTCTGATGGGCATGAAATAGTAGCTCATCGTGGTTTTGATTTGCATTTCTCTGATAATGAGTGATGTTGAGCATCTTTTCATGTGTTTGTTAGCCATCTGTATGTCTTCTTTGGAGAAATGTCTGTTTAGTTCTTTGGCCCACTTTTAGATTGGGTCGTTTATTTTTCTGGAATTGGGCTGCAGGAGTTGCTTGTATATTTTTGAGATTAATTGTCCGTTTCTTCGTTTGCTATTACTTTCTCCCATTCTGAAGGCTGTCTTTTCACTTTGCTTATAGTTTCCTTTGTTGTGCAAAAGCTTTTAATTTTAATTAGGTCCCATTTGTTTATTTTTTCTTTTATTTCCAATATATTCTGGGAGGTGGGTCATAGAGGATCCCGCTGTGGTTTATGTCAGAGAGTGTTTTGCCTATGTTTTCCTCTAGGAGTTTTATAGTTTCCGGTCTTACGTTTAGATCTTTAATCCATTTTGAGTTTATTTTTGTGTATGGTGTTAGAAAGTGTTCCAGTTTCATTCTTTTACAAGTGGTTGACCAGTTTTCCCAGCACCACTTGTTAAAGAGATTGTCTTTTCTCCATTGTATATTCTTGCCTCCTTTGTCGAAGATAAGGTGTCCATAGGTGTGTGGGTTTATCTCTGGGATTTCTATTTTGTTCCATTGATCTATGTTTCTGTCCTTGTGCCAGTACCATACTGTCTTGATGACTGTGGCTTTGTAGTAGAGCCTGAAGTCAGGCAGGTTGATTCCTCCAGTTCCATTCTTCGTTCTCAAGATTGCTTTGGCTATTCGAAATTTTTTGTATTTCCATACAAATTGTGAAATTATTTGTTCTAGTTCTCTGAAAAATACCGTTGTTAGCTTGATAGGAATTGCATGAATCTATAGATTGCTTTGGGTAGTATACTCATTTTCACTATATTGATTCTTCCGATCCATGAACACGGTATATTTCTCCATCTATTTGTGTCCTCTTTGATTTCTTTCACCGGTGTTTTATAGTTTTCTATATATAGGTCTTTTGTTTCTTTAGATACATATATTCCTGAGTATTTTATTCTTTTCGTTGCGATGGTGAATGGAATTGTTTCCTTAATTTCTCTTTCTGTTTTCTCGTTGTTAGTGTATAGGAATGCAAGGGATTTCTGTGTGTTAATTTTATATCCTGCAACTTTACTATATTCATTGATTAGCTCTAGTAATTTTCTTGTGGAGTCTTTAGGGTTTTCTATGTAGAGGATCATGTCATCTGCAAACAGTTAGAGTTTTACTTCTTCTTTTCCAATCTGGATTCCTTTTATTTCCTTTTCTGCTCTGATTGCTGTGGCCAAAACTTCCAAAATGATGTTGAATAGTAGTGGTGAGAGTGGGCACCCTTGTCCTGTTTCTAACTTTAGGGGAAATGCTTTCAGTTTTTCACCATTTAGGATAATGCTTACTGTGGGTTTGTCAAAAGGATTTATATTTGCTGCTTGTAGGAGTCTAGAGGCACTGATAATCCAGTGCGACAACTTTAAGTTCTCTGTGTCAGGTTGTTGGAGCATACAGTTAGTCAAAATTTCAAACTGCTGTGGGGTCTGCTTATGGAATGAACTTTGACATCTTTTTTCTTATCTCCAAGTAGGCAATTTTCTCAGCTGTCCCCCTTGGTGCATGAGGTGAGTTTAATTCTGCTCACTTTACACTGATGTACATGTAGCCCTTCGCGAGCCCGCTTTTAATTCCCACAGTCGTCCATGAGATCACCCATTTTAGATGAATTCTGTCTTCTGTCCTCTGCAGTCTGTGAGCCTGTGAAAACAGAAGGTCAGGGTCATCAGGATTCAGAACATACCTCAAAACAAAGCCAGATTTAGTTCTCTACTTATCCCTCTAGATTTTTTGTTTGTCATTTAATTTTTGTTTTCTGAAGGGCATTTATTTTATTATCAGTTTATTGAATATTTAAAAATAAATTGTAAAAAGCTATATTTTATCCAGTATTTTTAGTGATTTTTACCAGGAAGTTCAGTCATGAACTTTAGCTCATCAAAAATACTACAAATAACAGTTGTGATTTCATAAAAATAGAAAATAAGGCTCCAGAAGTAATTTTTAAGTCTCACTGATCTGTGGTGTGGAGTTTAGCCTTTGCATCCTCTGTCCTTTCTGTGATTTATTCTCATAGAGTTATTTCTAAATAGTTAGCGTTGTATCTTAGCAACTAATGTTTCCTTGTAAGCTTTTTTCCTTCAAGTTAAATTATATTTGCAAAGTTTTGTGCTCATTTTCCATGTTGAATTGGTTTTTACACTGACACCAGTGCCTTTATATTTTGATTTTTTTACTCCTTTTAAAAAAACTGGTATATAGCTGCTTTATAATGCTGTTAGTTTTTGCTGTAGAGCAAAGTGAATCAGCTCTATGTATCGCCTCTTTTTTTGGATTTCCTTCCTATTTAGGTCACAACAGAGCATGGAGCAGAGTTCCCTGTGCTATAGAGTTGGTTCTCATTAGTTATCTATTGTATACATAGTAGGGTATATATGTCAATCCCAATCTTCCCCACCCATCCCACCTTTCTTACCCCCTTGTTTTCCACACATTTGTTCTCTATGTCTGTGTCTTTATTTCTGCCTTGCAGATCAGTTCATCTAGACCATTTTTCTAGAGTCCACATAAATGCATTAATATATGATATTTGTTTCTCTCTTTCTGACTTCACTCTGTGTGACAGTCTCTAGGTCCATTCACATTTCTGCAAATGGCACAGTTTCATTCCTTTTTATGGCTGAGTAATAGTCCATTCTGTATATTTACCACATCTTCTTTATCCATTCCTCTGTTAATGGACGTTTAGGTTGCTTCCATGTCCTGACTAATGTAACTAGTGCTGCAGTGAACATTGGGTTCACGTATATTTTTGAATTATGGTTTTTTGGATATATCCCTGGGAGTAGGATTGCTGGGTCATGTGGCAGTTCTATGTTTATTTTTTTAAGAACCTCCATACTGTTCTCATAGTGACTGTATCAGTTTACATTTCCACCAACAGGGAATGTAAGAGGGTTCCCTTTTCTCCACACCCTCTCCAGCATTTATTTGTAGATTTTCTTTTTTTTTGTGATGATGACCATTCTGACCAGTGTGAGATGATACCTCATTGTAGGTTTGATTTGCATTTCTCTAATAATTAGTGATGTTGAGCATCTTTTCATGTGTTTGTTAGCCATCTGTATGTCTTCTTTGGAGAAATGTCTGTTTAGGTGTTCTGCCTATTTTTTAATGTGGTTGTTTGGTTTTTTAATATTGAGCTGCACAAGCTTTTTGTATATTTTAGAGATTAATCTCTTGTCTGTTGCTTTGTTGCAAATATTTTCTCCCATTCTGAGTACTGTCTTTTTGTCTTGTTATGATTTCCTTTGCTGTGCAAAAGTTTTTAAGTTTAAATAGGCCCCATATGTTTTTGTTTTTATTTTCATTACTCTAGGGAGTGGGTCAAAAAATAGATTGCTTTAGTCCTCTTTCAACTTCTTCAGTTGTACAATGTACTGCAGTTTATTTCTATGAAGGGTATATTTGTGACAATCTTGCTGAAGCCTTGCATGAGAAATTCTTTCTGTTGCTTTTGTTTGTGAAAGAAAAGTCAGCTAAGTCTAGGATTTTGGTTCAGTATGTTTTTTCCCCTCAAAATATTGCAGATACACCTCCATTTTCTTCTGGTTTTATACATGTAATGAAGACTGAGGCAAGTTTGAATTGTTTCCTTTTCAGGTTAACTTTTATATCTTATAGTAATTTTCTTCATCTATATAATTAAAATATTTTGTCATTTTGTGTCTAGAAATGGATTCTATTTCAATAATTTTTCATAGAGCAGGATACTGTGGTTATTTATAGACTCAGAACTCTTTTTTTTTTAATCCTGAAAATTTTTCTTCATCTTCTTTCTTTCTTGTTTATTATTTATTTGGGGGTTCTAATATTTCTGCCTTCTTTCTTCAAAACATTATCACTTGCAGGTTGACTATTTATTCCTTGTTTTTAATTATGTGAAGTCAGCACTCCATATCTGAAGGGCATTGGTTCCAGGACCTCTGTGGATACCAAAATCCCCCCATGCTCAAGCCTCTTACATAAAATGGCATGGTACAGTTAGCCCTCCGTGTCCAGGCATTGGGCATCCACAGATGCAACATCTGCAAACATGAAGGAAAATTAACTGGTTGAATCCACCTACGCAGCACTGCAGATGTGGAGGACTGACTGTGTATCTGTCAAGTCCATCTGATCTAACGTGTCTTTTAAGGCCATGTTTCCTTACTAGTTTCAGTCCGGATGATCTCTCTTGTTCCCTATTTAAAAAAATTTTTTTTCACTGTCATAATTATAATTTTTCCTCTCGTCTCCTTTCTGCGCAGGGAATCTTGCCATGTTTGTCTTCAACATTATTGTTGTACTTTTATTCAATGTCGTATCTGCTGTTTACTTCCTTCAATGGAGATTTTCATTTTGTTATGCTATAATGCACTTGTGCTTTTTTCTAGTTTCTTTGGACTCTCTTTCATCATTTAACTGTATTCTTCATTAAGGCTTGCTATTTTACAAAAGTCATGTCTTCTTGTATCTTTGGGAACATCATGCAACTAGTTGCCAGAATTTTCTTCTCATTTTTCTAGAAATTGTTTTGTTATTTTTAAGAGTCTACTTTTTCTCTTGAGTTTTCATGCCTTGTAGTTGGCTTCCTTATTTGTTGCAGTATTTTTTTCATTGACTCTATATTGATTTACTTGTTGTTCATTTGATTTTAACATTTGGTCTATGCACGCATGGCATGGTCTCCAAATCAGAGTAGAAATTATCAATGTATATAAGATATGTAAAGAATTCTGATTCCTTTAGCACAAATATTTTCGAAATGTGGTCTATAGATTTCTATATTTCTGGAAAGGTTCTTCTGGGCAGCCCAAGGGTCAAGAGTAAGCACAAGCCCATCTATCCGGATTCTCTCATCTCTGAAAACAGAGCCACTCCACTTTTACCCATTTCGTGTATCAAGTTCTGTGGTAGAAATCATTTGAAGGAAGGAATGAGCTGTTTAAGACATTTCTGAAAACTTCCCTTTTCATGTGTAACATCTTAAGTTAGTCACTTTTGGAAGCTTTACTATTTCAGTATACCAGAAAGTGTGAAGCTGAAGGAAATAGGTCCCGAGAGAAAACAATGGATTAAAATTGCCTAAAAGGACTTATGGGAGGGGCAAATGATCTTATAAGAGGAAATAGAAAAAAAATCACTTTAACAAAAAAGTAACCAGTTAAAAAAAAGTCATGCTCAAAATTCTCCAAGCCAGGCTTCAGTAATACGTGAAACATGAACTTCCAGATGTTCAAGCTGGTTTTAGAAAAGGCAGAGGAACCAGAGATCAAATTGCCAGCATCCGCTTGATCATCGAAAAAGCAAGAGAGTTCCAGAAAAACATCTATTTCTGCTTTATTGACTATGCCAAAGCCTTTGACTGTGTGGATCACAATAAACTGTGGACAATTCTGAAAGAGATGGGAATACCAGACCACCTGACCTGCCTCTTGAGAAACCTGTATGCGGGTCAGGAAGCAACAGTTAGAACTAGACATGGAACAACAGACTGGTTCCAAATAGGAAAAGGAGACTGTCAAGGCTGTATATTGTCACCCTGCTTATTTAACTTATATGCAGAGTACATCATGAGAAATGCTGGGCTGGAGGAAGCACAAGCTGGAACCAAGATTGCTGCAAGAAATATCAATAACCTCAGATATGCAGATGACACCACCGTTATGGCAGAAAGTGAAGAAGAACTAAAGAGCCTCTTGATGAAGGTGAAAGAGGAGAGTGAAAAGGCTGGCTTAAAGCTCAACATTCAGAAAACTAAGATCATGGCATCTGGTCCCATCACTTCATGGGAAATAGATGGGGAAACAATGGAAACAGTGTCAGACTTTATTTTGGGGGGCTCCAAAATCACTGCTGATGGTGGTTGCAGCCATGAAATTAAAAGATGCTTACTCCTTGGAAGGAAAGTTATGACCAACCTAGATAGCATATTTAAAAGCAGAGACATTACTTTGCCAACAAAGGTATGTCTAGTCAAGGCTATGGTTTTTCCAGTAGTCATGTATGGATGTGAGAGTTGGACAGTGAAGAAAGCTGAGCACTGAAGAATTGATGCTTTTGAACTGTGGTGTTGGAGAAGACTCTTGAGAGTCCCTTGGACTGCAAGGAGATCCAACCAGTCCATCCTAAAGGAGATCAGTCCTGGGTGTTCATTGGAAGGACTGATGTTGAAGCTGAAACTCCAATACTTTGGCCACCTCATGCGAAGAGCTGACTCATTGGAAAAGACCCTAATGCTGGGAAGGATTGGGGGCAGGAGGAGAAGGAGACAACAGACAATGAGATGGCTGGATGGCATCACTGACTCGATGGACATGAGTTTGGGTAAACTCCGGGAGTTGGTGATGGACAGGGAGGCCTGGCGTGGTGCGATTCATGGGGTTGCAAAGAGTCGGACACGACTGAGCGACTGAAATGAACTGAACTGAACTGAACCATGAAGATGGGCTTAATAAAATGAACTATGACTTACATATGAACTCTGATCACAAGTCGGTTAGTTTAGGGGTTGATAAAATGTTAGCTTTTTTTATTTCCACTCATTCCTTTGTGACAGTGTCTAAAATACAGCTCTTCCTACACTGAATACACCAGGATAGGATGCTGATAATTTCTGTTAAGGGCATACACAGGCACTGATTGACTGAAATGGAAAGATGACTTGAGAATGCCCATGGTAGGGACCTCAGTGGGCATCAGAGGGATTGAAATCTCAGGGTGGAAGGCTAAACTTAACATCTAGACCACCAAGAAAAGAAGTTTTTATAGCAGTGTGCTTATTATAGGATGACGATTGAGTGGTTTAAAATACAAGGCTAAAATTTGAGGAAGGACCTAGAATGAACTGTAGGGTTTAGAAACACAGTTGAAAATGTAGATGGGAGTGTAGTTTTGGTAGCTTGATCATTTCCTGTTTGGCACTTGACACTGACTTTCGCAGGGATCAGTTTTACTGTGGGAGGAAAAATCACATATTGATTCTCTTCCCCCTTCTTTGTTTTCTTCTTCCTAATCATATCATATTTTATCTGATAGGTATAAAAACATGTTTTCATTTTAAAGCCTTCTTTTTCTATGCAAAGGACTGATTTTTTAAAAAGGTATGAATAATATAACATAAGATATAAATATATGTGTGTGTGTATATATATATCAGTTCAGTTCAGTTGCTAAGTCATGTCCGACTCTTTGCGACCCCATGAAATGCAGCACGCCAGGCCTCCCTGTTCATCACCAACTCTCGGAGTTTGCCCAAACCCATGTCCATCGAGTTAGTGATGCCATCCAACCATCTCATCCTCTGTTGTCTCCTTCTCCTCCTGCCCCCAATCCTTCCCAGCATTAGGGTCTTTTCCAATGAGTCAACTCTTCTCATGAGGTGGCCAAAGTATTGGAGTTTCAGCTTCAACATCAGTCCTTCCAATGAACACCCAGGACTGATCTCCTTTAGGATGGACTGGTTGGATCTCCTTGCAGTCCAAGGGACTCTCAAGAGTCTTCTCCAACACCACAGTTCAAAAGCATCAATTCTTCGGCGCTCAGCTTTCTTCACCATCCAACTCTCACATCCATACATGACTACTGGAAAAACCATAGCCTTGACTAGACATACCTTTGTTGGCAAAGTAATGTCTCTGCTTTTAAATATGCTATCTAGGTTGGTCATAAACTTCCTTCCAAGGAGTAAGCATCTTTTAATTTCATGGCTGCAATCACCATCAGCAGTGATTTTGGAGCCCAAAAAAATAGAGTCTGACACTGCTTCCATTGTTTCCCCATCTATTTCCCATGAAGTGATGGGACCAGATGCCATGATCTTAGTTTTCTGAACGTTGAGCTTTAAGCCAGCCTTTTCACTCTCCTCTTTCACCTTCATCAAGAGGCTCTTTAGTTCTTCTTCACTTTCTGCCATAACGGTGGTGTCATCTGCATATCTGAGGTTATTGATATTTCTCCTAGCAACCTTGATTCCAGCTTGTGCTTCTTACAGCCCAGCGTTTCTCATGATGTACTCTGCATATAAGTTAAATAAGCAGGGTGACAATATACAGCCTTGACGTACTCCTTTTCCTATTTGGAACCAGTCTGTTGTTCCATGTCTAGTTCTAACTGTTGCTTCCTGACCTGCATACAGGTTTCTCAAGAGGCAGGTCAGGTGGTCTGGTATTCCCATCTCTTTCAGAATTGTCCACAGTTTATTGTGATCCACACAGTCAAAGGCTTTGGCATACTCAATAAAGCAGAAATAGATGTTTTTCTGGAACTCTCTTGCTTTTTCAATGATCCAGTGGATGTTGGCAATTTGATCTCTGGTTCCTCTACCTTTTCTAAAACCAGCTTGAACATCTGGAAGTTCACGATTCACGTATTGCTGAAGCCTGGCTTGGAGAATTTTGAGCATTACTTTACTCGTGTGTGATATGAGTGCAATTGTGCGGTAGTTTGCGCATTCTTTGGTATTGCCTTTCTTTGGGATTGGAATGAAAACTGACCTTTTCCAGTCCTGTGGCCACAGCTGACTTTTCCAAATTTGCTGACATATTGAGTGCAGCACTTTCATGGCATCATCTTTCAGGATTTGAAATAGCTCAACTGGAATTCCATCACCTCCACTAACTTTGTTTGTAGTGATGCTTTCTAAGGCCCACTTGACTTCACATTCCAGGATGTCTGGCTCTAGGTGAGTGATCACACCATCGTGATTATCTGGGTCATGAAGATCTTTTTTGTACAGTTCTTCTGTGTATTCTTGCCACCTCTTCTTAATATCTTCTGCTTCTGTTAGATCCATACCATTTGTGTCCTTTATCGAGCCCATCTTTGCATGAAATATTCCCTTGGTATCTCTAATTTTCTTGAAGAGATCTCTAGTCTTTCCCAATCTTTTGCTTTCCTCTATTTCTTTGCATTGATCGCTGAGGAAGGCTTTCTTATCTCTCCTTGCTATTCTTCGGAACTCTGCATTCAGATGGGAATATCTTTCCTTTTCTCCTTTGCTTTTCGCTTCTCTTCTTTTCCCAGCTATTTGTAAGGCCTCCTCAGACAACCGTTTTGCTTTTTTGCATTTCTTTTCCATGGGGATGTTCTTGATCCCTGTCTCCTGTACAGTGTTACAAACCTCTGTCCATAATTCATCAGGCACTCTGTCTTTCAGATCTAGTCCCTTAAATCTATTTCTCACATCCACTGTATAATCATAAGGGATTTGATTTAGGTCATACCTGAATGATCTAGTGGTTTTCCCTACTTTCTTCAATTTAAGTCTGAATTTGGCAATAAGGAGTTCATGATCTGAGCCACAGTCTGCTCCTGGTCTTGTTTTTGCTGACTGTATAGAGCTTCTCCATCTTTGGCTGCAAAGAATATAATCAATCTGATTTCGATGTTGACCATCTGGTGATGTCCACGTGTAGAGTCTTCTCTTGTGTTGTTGGAAGAGGGTGTTTTCTATGACCAGTGCGTTCTCTTGGCAAAACTCTATTAGCCTTTGCCCTGCTTCATTCTGTACTCCAAGGCCAAATTTGCCTGTTACTCCAGGTGTTTCTTGACTTCCTACTTTTGCATTCCAGTCCCCTATAATGAAAAGGACATCTTTTTGGGTGTTAGTTCTACAAGGTCTTGTAGGTCTCCATAGAACCGTTCAAGTTCAGCTTCTTCAGTGTTACTGGTCGGGGCATAGACTTGGATTACTGTGATATTGAATGGTTTGCCTTGGAAACGAACAGAGATCATTCTGTCGTTTTGAGATTACATCCAAGTACTGCATTTCGGATTCTTTTGTTGACCATGATGGCTACTCCATTTCTTCTAAGGGATTCCTGCCCACAGTAGTAGATATAATGGTTCCCATATATATATATATATATATATATATATATATATATATATATGTGAACACTGTTTATCTGTAGAGAGTTATGAACTCTAAGATAAATTGAGGCCAAGTGTCAGGAAATGATTGAACTATTGAAGGAGTGGGGTTTACCGTGACTCAGGGTTGCCTTTGAGAAAGGTGGAACTTTGAGAAAGATCCTCTTAGAAGAGAACCCTCGCTGATGTGTTGATGTAGTCCAGTGCTTCCAGTCTGAAACAGTTGACTTGGGAGGATGTCAGCTAAATGCCTGGAGGTGTGGGCTTCCCTCTTTGAGAGATCCAACTTCTTTACTAAATGAGTACTGGGAAAGCTCTGAGGCCAGCTGGTGCTCTGGCTCTCAGGCTGCAACATTAGGAGGAAAGTGAGGATTTCCCATCTCAAGAAGCCTCCTTTCTTGCAGGTGAAAATGCTGCCACTGTCTCTAAAGCTGGCCCGGAGGTCCAGAGGGACCTGTTCAGCTGGAGTGATTTTCACCTTCAGCAAACCCACATCACAGGTTGTGATGATTTTCAGTGGCCTTTCCTGATATGGCATCACCTAGAACACACTACTGGAGAAGGCAATGGCAACCCACTCCAGTACTCTTGCCTGGAAAATCCCATGGACGGAGGAGCCTGGTAGGATGCAGTCCATGGGGTCGCTAAGAGTCGGACACGACTGAGCGGCTTCACTTTCACTTTTCACTTTCATGCATTGGAGAAGGAAATGGCAACCCACTCCAGTGTTCTTGCCTGGAGAATCCCAGGGATGGCGGAGCCTGGTGGGCTGCTGTCTATGGGGTCGCACAGAGTCGGACACGACTGAAGCGGCTTAGCAGCAGCAGAACACACAACTGAAACTGTAGCTATGTGGCAAGATCTAGGAGTTTGTACTTTTAGTAAGTATTCTGGTGATTCTGATACAGAGAGACAAGTATTCTTTCAAAAGATGTAGTTTGGAACCACTGATTTAATGCATAGACAACTGTGATATTACATCTTCAGAAAGGATAGGCCTGGAGGTTTATGAAGTAGTCCTACCCACTCCTGAAACATACACCTTTATCCCTGTTCACATTTTCTGATTTTCCTATTCCAGCTCCAGGTATTGGCTTCTGGCCATCTCTTATTTTGCAGATCCATTCAGACTCCCTTGCTCTGGTCTCCTGATCCCATTCCCCTGCTCATCCCTGCATCTGGATGCTTGATTGTGATTCTGGGTAAGGGATGTGCTGGTCCAGATTTTGTCCCTAAGCATCTATGCTGCTCGGCCTCCCTATCATCAGATGATGCTTGGACATTGAAACTGCTTGGGGAGGTGATGCATCCTCCGAATTACCAGTTTTCATAAGGAAGATTTTTTTCCCCTAAATACTCCTCCTAGATTCTTTCGTTAAACCCGACTCACATAGCCATGGGCGGAGTGAGTTACCTGATTCAGATTTTGAGAAAGAAACTGGGCATGCTCAGCTCAGCCCCATGCCCCCCTTTTTCATAGGAGCGAACTGCCTGTAGGAAGTCCACATAGCATTCGGCTCCTCTGTTTTGTACACTCCACAGGTACGAGCCCCCAGATAGAAAAGTCTGAGTCTCTCCAGTTGGCCTGTGGTGGGTAGACAAGTCCCGCCAAATCCTGGGCATACACATTATATTAGTGGACCCATCCGTCTGGCTAATAGATGAAGAGCCTTGTCCTTCCATCTAGCTTGCATAGAAATAAAGGAAATGTTTTGGCCCTCATCTGTTGTTGTTTTGGCTCTCTCGGTGGGTTCAGAATTCAAGTAGGAAAAGAGGAGAGCCATTCATTTGGGTTTCCTTGTGCGTGCGTGCATGCATGCTGAGTCACTTCAGTCGTGTCAACTCTTTGTGACCCTATGGACTGTACCTGCCAGGCTCTTCTGTCCATGGGATTCTCCAGGCAACAAGACTGGAGTGTGTTGCTATGCCCTCCTCCAGGGAATCATAAGAATGAAGCTTTATTAATAGCTTAAGGTAATTTGAAATCCTAATGTATTATGCAGATGAAGTGCAAATCCATATCTTCTTCCGTACACCTACTGAGTTTTTTCTTATGCAGAAAAATCTGAGCCAAACATAAGACATAGACTATGTACATATTTGTACCTTGTGGAACATACAACTCATCTTGCTAATGACTTGTCATGGGAGAGTGGCAAGGTGACGTGGTATAGTAAGCATTACGGTCCAGTGAAAAAGCACAGGAGATGAATAATTAGAGAAGTCTTAAGTATAAACCACACTCAATCACTTAATACTGGGTTGGTGAAAAGGTTCGTTTGGGTTTTTCCATCACATCTTACAGGAAAACCCAAACAAACTTTTTGGTCAACCCAATAGTTGAGTGATCTTGTATATTTTACTTAAGCTTTAGAACTTTACTTATTTTTTCTTAAAATGAGACTAGTGACACCTAGCTCTTAAGACTGTAGTGATAAAATTAAATAGTATACTTGAAGGACTCTCTGTATATTATAGAGGGAACTCAGAAAGGATAAGTTTCCACTTCCCACCAAGAAACTAATCTCTTGGTTTTCACTATCACAACATTGTGCTGAATCTTAATTCTTTCTAAATAATGTTCTACCATGTCTAGTAAGAAGCTTGGGATATTCTGTTTTATTCTTATTATCTTATGGAACTTACTCCTTTGAATATGCTTTTTAAAAAAAAAAAAAAAAAAAAAGGTTTTCCCAGGTGAAGGAGTAAAATATATTCATCTGCCAAACAAATTAGCTAAATACTATTGTTTTCCCTTGTGCATATTTTATGAATGTATTTTGGAGATAGATTAAAATTAAGAAATACAAAAATGTCCCTTTAAACTGATCTGAAATTAAACTGGATTTTGCTGTGTTTCCATCTTATATCAGTAGTTTACAAAGTTTTCAAGTCACAAGTGTCATTTTTTCCCACCTTAGTTGATGTTAGATTATCTATCTGCTGAAAAAAATGCATGTGCCAAATCGGATCGTAGACTCCTTGATCCAGTTTGCAGCCCTCCACAGTTTCAGATCTCCCAGATTGGTCAATACTGCTTTTGAGGAGACATTTTGGGGTTGAAATTTTTTTTTTTTAGATTAGGGAGCTTAAGTCCTTCCCTTGACTTTATGCCAGTTTATTTTTCAGGATGCTGTGCTTTCTCATGCTCAGATGAATTGTCAGCATTCAGATAATGGTTCTAGTCTTGGCACCCTGCAGGGTCAGCATTCAGGTGGGGTCGGATGGAAGGGCGTTTCACATCCTCCTGTTTTATCTGTCATCCTCTGTGGCAAACAACTTCTCCAGGCGAGTTGGATGTTAACAGGCTCACAATTTATTATTTCCTTCAGTTAAAAGGTAAATAGAGGATTGCATATTGTCAGGTCAAAGTAATGAGATTACATTCAGTGTGTGTGAGAGAGAGAGAGGGAAGGGGGGAACTTACTGTTTTCTCTAATTTTGGCTTCACAGGACTGATGATTTGTAAAAGTGTACTTCCTTCTATTATAGCCCAAATGTTGGGACCCATTTGAGAAATTCATACATTTAAAAATCAAAAGAAAAATACAAGTGTTAACTAAAAACATTAAAAAAATAATGTTGATTTTTACTGTTGTTTTTCTTGTAGCTATGGGAGAAAGGGTTTCAGTGTGTGCCTTAGAACAAAACTTCTTGAAAGTCCTCTTTAAACATCTTTTGTCCCTAAAATTCCACCCCTTTTACTAACTCCTGTATGTCTTTTCTTTTTCTCCTTCTCACCCTTTGCCTGAAGCTCTTCATCCCCTTTTTCATCCCTTCTCAAAAATCCACCAGCATATCTCTTTCAGGTATTACTCAAGAAAACAGGCAGCTGAGGGCAGTGAATCAGGTGAAGACCCAGGTCTGATCATCCTTGTCCCCTAAGCATGCCTAATGGGAGTCCCCCTTCATCTCACCAGTCTCTCATGGACTAGCGCCATGGAACGGTAAAAGCACTGAATTAGGACTCAGAAGCTTCTGCCACCAATTGGTGTGGCTTCAATGAACTTATTTAATGCTGAGCGCCATCATCTCCATTCTAAAATGGGAGTAATAATACTTACCTTCCTTACCTCATAGGCCTGCATCTTCATGAATCTGATCTTCATCAGATTCAGTGGTGAAAGTACTCTAAGAATTGGAAACCACTTTGATGCTGCTATCATAACTCACTCAAGGCCATGAAGACAGTTAAAAGCAAAATCAAGTTAGAGCCAGTACTCAAAATATTAGATACTGGAGCTTGAAAGGATTTTCAACTGTTTATCAATGAATCAACCACAAATTGGTCAACTGGCTGTCACTTCCAGAAGTGACTTCCCTGGTGGCTCAGACAGTAAAGCGTCTGCCTACAATGCAGCAGACCCAGGTTCAATCCCTGGGTCGGGAAGATCTTCTGGAGGAGGAAATGGCAACCCACTCCAGTATTCTTGCCTGGAAAATCTCATGGACGGTGGAACCTGATAGGCTACAGTCCATGGGGTCGCAAAGAGTCTGACACGACTGAGCAACTTCACTTCTGGAAGTGATGCTATCAGATCAAGGCTGTAATGGAGGAACAGAGACATAGACATTGCTGATAGTGGACAAGGAAAACAACATGAAATGGTATAGGAGAGAGGGATGAGTTGTCACGAGAGGGTGGCTGGGGACTTTGATGAGGTGGTAGCATTTATTATTCCACCTGTTCTAAAATGCTACACAAAGATTTCTTTTGTTTTGAATGTTTATTTATTTTGAATGATTAATGATAGATTAGTCACTCAGTGCAGGAGATCTGGGTTTGATCCCTGCATTGGGAAGATCCTGTGGAGAAGGGAATGACAACCCACTTCAGTATTCTTGCCTGAAGAATGCCATGAACAGAGGAGCCAGCAGGCTACAGTCCATGGGGTCACAGAGTTGGACATGACTGAGTGACTAGCACTTTCACTTCATTGGCACTCAAACTGAACTGATTCCCAGTCTTAATTATGGCTATGCAACATCTGTGGATATGTGTCAGAAATTTATTTGCTGGAATGAAAAAATTCCCCTTACTCATGAGTCAGGAGAATCTTCTTGCCACTGGAGTTTTATTTTAATGAAGCAACTGGTAAGTTACTTGGTTCACGATGAGCAGATTCTCACAATCTGCGTACATGTGTTGCTTATCTTTTAGTCTTTGGTTTTCTACCCCTTGGGTGGATACTCCTCAGATGAGGCCGATGGCCAGAACATTCTCTCCTTGTAGCAGGCAGTGTCAACCGGGTGACCAAATGGTTGCTAGGTAAGGAGCTGGGGCTCTCTAGACATCAGATTGACATGTGTTAGGAATGGAGTTTGCTGGTTTTACTCTTCTTTTCTTTCGTGCTTTTTCCATTTAAATGTCACATGTATGTATTCTTAAAGCTTATTCTATTATCAAGTGTACTATTTTCCTTCAGCAGTTTCTTCAGGGGAATTTTCATTATGTCTTTCTTTGAAATGATACTCTCCATCTGTTTTTCTTGGCAACATAAGGAATGATTTCCAGTATGCAATTAAAGTCATACTAGCTAACTTTCATTAATGTGCCACTAAACATTTCTGACTGTTGTGCATTGTTTACTTAGGGAATTAAAAATCAAGGTCCCTTGATAGTCGTTTTCTGAAATTTCTAGAATTTACATGTGTTCTGAGGCCCTTCTTTGAGGTACCAATGCTTTTCTTGTTGTTGTATAGATAGCAGTGCTTAATATGAGAAAGTTCCTTGGAGAGCTCTGTGTTTAATAGGTGAGAATAATAAGGTTATTCAGGTTCTTTTTTTTTTAATTAATTTATTTTTTTAAACTAGTTTGTTTTCTATTTTTTAACTTTACAATATTGTATTTGTTTTGCTGTACATTGACATGAATCCACCATAGTTATTCAGGTTCCTAATGTGAGTTTAAATAGATGGCACTGGTTCAAGTGTGGAACTTTAATACACATTGATGGTTTAGATACTTCTTGTACAATTTGGAAATTCTTATGTTTGAAAGCGTATTTTATCTCATCACTTTCCAAACTATTGAACCTATTCTCAAGATGGACTTAGGTACAAATGAATTCATCTGCTTCTTGCTAGATTCCGAGCTCAACACAATTAATTTTGTTTGAAACGTAACAGACTCTGAAAATAACCTTTCCAATGATAATATGGTTGGATTTTCCTTAAAAAATTGCCACTGACAAAAGAGAAATGGGGGACAGATCTTGTAGAAACATCTCATCCTAATAATCTCTAGTTAGTGTTCTTTACCTGAAAAAGGAATTTCTACTTATTTTGAATGTAGCAAATATATCTAGGATGTATGTTGGTAGGTAGAAACAAAGTTTACAATTCTAGGGCTTTAGTATTTACACGATATTTGCCTAATTAGAATCTCACATGACTGCATGTATTCTCAAACTAACATACATTTTTTAAAATTTTATTTATTTTGATTGAAGTGTAGCTGATTTATAATGCTTCAGGTGTACAGCAAAGTGATTCAGTTATACATATGTATTCACTGCAGATTCTTTTCCATTATAGGTTATTACAAGATACTGACTATAGTTCCCTGTGCTACACAGTAGGTCCTTGTTGTCTATCTATTTCAAAGATAGTAGTGTGTATCTATTAATACCAAATTTCAGATTTGTTCCTCACCCTCCCTTTTCTCTTAAAGTGAAAGTCACTCAGTTGTGTCTGATTCTTTGTGACCTGATGGACTGTAAAGTCCATGGAATTCTCCAGGCCAGAATACTGGAGTGGGTAGCCTTTCCCTTCTCCAGGGGATCTTCCCAAACCAGGGATTGAACCGGGGTCTCCTGCATTGCAGGCGGATTCTTTACCAACTGAGCTAGTAGTAACTGTAGATTTGTTTTCCAAGTCTGTGAATCTATTCCTATTTTGTAACATGTGCTTTTTAAAAAGCCATAAACCTATTGGCTGATGAACCTTTTTGAGGGCAGGAATAGAGAGGCAGATGTGTAGAACAGACTTGTGGACATAACAGGGGAAGGAGAGGGTGGGGCAAATTGAGAGAGTAGCATGGACAAATATATACACTACCAGTGTGAAATAGATAGCTAGTGGTAATCTGCTGTAAAACAGGGAGCCCAGCCTGGTGCTTTGTGATGACCTAGAGAGGGGTAGGGGATGGGCTGGGGAGGGTGTGGGAGGGAAGCTCAAGAGGGAGTGGAGATATATATACACACACACACACACACACACATGCATATACACTTATGGCTGATTGGTGTTTTTGTATAGCAGAAACCAACACAATATTGTAAAGCAGTTATCTTCCAATTAAAAACATAAAACATCTATATGCCATCTTGAAAAAAAGCCATAAAGTTATACATTAGAGAATGTAAATTATGAATTTCCTTGAGGAGGAAATAAGAATTTTATGACTTTTTAACTCATCTGACTTACCTTACAACCCAATGGTAAAGGAGAGCATCTTGGAAAGACTATGACTTTGAAATCATACTCACCAAGATTTGAATTGTTTTTCAGTGTGACCTTGGGATAATCTTTTAAATAAAATTACTGGCAGTTAGTCATCACTCATTTAAGGGTAACTTTTGTTAACATCTGTGTTTGTGCTCATGAATTGTACTTTATGTGTATACAGTAAGGTTATTACATTTTTTTAAAAAAGAATCTTACATATTTTGCCATCTTTTTCGGAAACAGCATGCATCATATTAGTACACCTTTGTAGTTTATGTCAGTAACAGAAACCTCCTTGTCCCATTAAATTATGCAAGATTATAAAACTGTAATATATATATTGTTTATATGGATATAATTTACAGTCATTTATAATCTGTGCCCATGATTCCTTTCCTACTTGAGCACAAGGTCTAAATACTGAATTCATAGTTACCTAAAACCTATGAAAAATTACTAGAGAGGGAAGTTAAATGGAATTTTAATGGGCAAAGAAAATGAAAAAAAAACTTAGAAAGATAATAAAATAAATGTGAAAAAATCTTCCTTGGAAACAGAAGAAAACAGTGAGATGTCACTTCCCATTTAATGAAATAATAAGGAAAAGAAGGAAAATGGTCAAACTAAAGCTTGAAATTTTTAAAATGATATTAAAGAAAATTTGAAGAGATAATAATGGAAATGATACTTTTTTTGTTTTTACTTTTGCTGAGAGTATGTTTCTGCAGGAAAAAGGTCAAATTGAAAAGCTAATTTGGCTATATTTATCAAAATTGTTTATTCATTTTGATTTAATATCCTATCTCCTGAGAAGTTAGTGTGCTTTGAGTCAGGAGAAAGATATTTACTAGACATGTTCCTACAATATTAGAAACAGTTGAAGTGTTTAAATCTTGGGGATAGTGCTATACATTTTAGGTTCAACAAATATAAATTAGGAATTTAGGGTTAACATATACATACTACTGTATATGAAATAGGTGAACAACAATGACCTACTCTATAGCACAGGGAAATATACTTTATATGTTATAATAACCTATAAGGGAAAAGCTCCTTTTGGCCGCTGCCCCCGCCCCCCGGCCTGGCCTAGCTCCTCTCAGCCACGCTTCTGCGCGGACCCGTGGCAGGTGCCTCGCTTCTGCGGGACCCGTTGAACGGTTCTATGAAGACCTACAAGACCTTGTAGAACTAACACCCAAAAAAGATGTCCTTTTCATTATAGGGGACTGGAATGCAAAAGTAGGAAGTCAGGAAACACCTGGCATAACAGGCAAATTTGGCCTTGGAGTACAGAATGAAGCAGGGCAAAGGATAATAGAGTTTTGCAAGAGAACACACTGGTCATAGAAAACACCCTCTTCAAACAACACAAGAGAAGACTCTACACGTGGACATCACCAGATGGTCAACATCGAAATCAGATTGATTATATTCTTTGCAGCCAAAGATGGAGAAGCTCTATACAGTCAGCAAAAACAAGACCAGGAGCAGACTGTGGCTCAGATCATGAACTCCTTATTGCCAAATTCAGACTTAAATTGAAGAAAGTAGGGAAAACCACTAGTCCATTCAGGTATGACCTAGATCAAATCCCTTGTGAGTATACAGTAGAAGTGACAAATAGATTTAAGGGACTAGATTTGATAGAGTGCCTGATGAACTATGGACAGAGGTTCGTAACACTGTACAGGAGACAGGGATCAAGAACATCCCCATGGAAAAGAAATGCAAAAGAGCAAAATGGCTGTCTGAGGAGGCCTTACAAATAGCTGGGAAAAGAAGAGAAGCGAAAAGCAAAGGAGAAAAGGAAAGATACTCCCATCTGAATGCAGAGTTCCGAAGAATAGCAAGGAGAGATAAGAAAGCCTTCCTCAGCGATCAATGCAAAGAAATAGAGGAAAGCAAAAGATTGGGAAAGACTAGAGATCTCTTCAAGAAAATTAGAGATACCCAGGGAACATTTCATGCAAAGATGGGCTCGATAAAGGACACAAATGGTATGGATCTAACAGAAGCAGAAGATATTAAGAAGAGGTGGCAAGAATACACAGAAGAACTGTACAAAAAAGATCTTCATGACCCAGATAATCACGATGGTGTGATCACTCACCTAGAGCCAGACATCCTGGAATGTGAAGTCAAGTGGGCCTTAGAAAGCATCACTACAAACAAAGCTAGTGGAGGTGATGGAATTCCAGTTGAGCTATTTCAAATCCTGAAAGATGATGCTGTGAAAGTGCTGCACTCGATATGCCAGCAAATCTGGAAAACTCAGCAGTGGCCACAGGACTGGAAAAGGTCAGTTTTCCTTCCAATCCCAAAGAAAGGCAATACCAAAGAATGCTCAAACTACCACACAATTGCACTCATCTCACATGCTAGTAAAGTAATGCTCAAAATTCTCCAAGCCAGGCTTCAGCAATACATGAACCGTGAACTTCCAGATGTTCAAGCTGGTTTTAGAAAAGGCAGAGGAACCAGAGATCAAACTGCCAACATCCGCTGGATCATTGAAAAAGCAAGAGAGTTCCAGAAAAACATCTATTTCTGCTTTATTGAGTATGCCAAAGCCTTTGACTGTGTGGATCACAATAAACTGTGGACAATTCTGAAAGAGATGGGAATACCAGACCACCTGACCTGCCTCTTGAGAAACCTGTATGCAGGTCAGGAAGCAACAGTTAGAACTGGACATGGAACAACAGACTGGTTCCAAATAGGAAAAGGAGTACGTCAAGGTTGTATATTGTCACCCTGCTTATTTAACTTATATGCAGAGTACCTCATGAGAAGTGCCGGGCTGGAAGAAGCACAAGCTGGAACCAAGATTGCTGCAAGAAATATCAATAACCTCAGATATGCAGATGACACCACCGTTATGGCAGAAAGTGAAGAAGAACTAAAGAGCCTCTTGATGAAAGTGAAAGAGGAGAGTGAAAATGTTGGCTTAAAGCTCAGCATTCAGAAAACTAAGATCATGGCATCTGGTCCCATCACTTCATGGGAAATAGATGGGGAAACAGTGGAAACAGTGTCAGACTTTATTTTTGGGGGCTCCAAAATGACTGTTGATGGTGATTGCAGCCATGAAATTAAAAGACGCTTACTCCTTCAAAGGATGGTTATGACCAACTTAGATAGCATATTTAAAAGCAGAGACATTACTTTGCCAACAAAAGTCCATCTAGTCAAGGCTATGGTTTTTCCAGTGATCATGTATGCATGTGAGAGTTGGATGGTGAAGAAAGCTGAGCGCCGCAGAATTGATGCTTTTGAACTGTGGTGTTCGAGAAGACTCTTGAGAGTCCCTTGGACTGCAAGGAGATCCATTCAATCCATCCTAAAGGAGATCAATCCTGGGTGTTCATTGGAAGGACTGATGTTGAAGCTGAAACTCTAATACTTTGGCCACCTCATGCGAAGAGTTGACTCATTGGAGAAGACCCTGATGCTGTTAGGATTGGGGGCAGGAGGAAAAGGGGACGACAGAGGATGAGATGGTTGGATGGTATCACTGACTCGATGGACATGGGTTTGGGTGGACTCTGGGAGTTGGTGATAGACAGGGAGTCCTGGCGTGCTGCAATTCATGGGGTCGCAAAGAGTCGGACATGACTGAGCGACTGAACTGATAAGGGAAAAGAATCTGAAAAAGAGTAGATATAAATATATGTTTGATTGAGTCTCTTTGCTGTACACCTGAAATTAGAACATTGTAGATCAACTATGCTCTAATAAAAAAAGATGACCAAGTTTCAGAGTAAGCTGTTTAGAAGGGAGCCTGAGATACCATTATTGCCAGGTCTGGGGAAATTTTCAATCTGTTTTTTAATCTTTTTTCATTAAAATTTTTTTTATTATATTTATCTATCCATCCATTGATCTGTTGGATCTATCGATTTATTTGTTTATTTATTTATTTATTTAACTTTTTGGCTACAGTTTTCTAGCTTTATTGAGGTATAATTTGACAAATCAAATTGAAATATATTTAACGTGTATGATGTGAAAATTTGATGTATGAATCCATTGTGAAAGGACTCATCAATGAGTTAACACATGCATCAGCTCACATATTTACCTTTTTGTGTGTGTAACATTTTAATTCTACTGTTAGCAAATTGCAATTATGCAATACAGTATTTTTAATTATGTTAACTATACTACAGTATAGTTACCATGTTATACCTTAAATCCTCTGACCTGATTCATTTTGTGCCTAAATGTTGGTACTCTTTTCCCAGCCTCTCCCTGTTTCCTCCACCATTCTATTCTGCTGTCTGTTCTGAATTTGGCTTTTTTTCTTTTTAGATTCCATGTAAGTAATATCATGCAGTATCCATCTGGCTTATTTCACCTGACATAAAGCCCTCCAGGTTCAATTATGTGTGGCATATGGTAGAATTTCCTTCTTTTTTAAAGGCTGATTAATACACAACCTTAAATACATGTGTTGTGTGTGTGTATCACATTTTTACACTATCCATTCATCTGTTGACACCTACTTAGGTTGTTTCCATGCCTAGGTTATTATGACTAATACAGCAATGAACATGGAAGTGTGGATGTCTTTTTGACATACTGATTTCATTTTTTTCTGGATGTGTACCCAGAAGTGGGATTACAGGATTATATAGAAGTTTTATTATAAATTTCTTGAGGAATTGCCATAGTATTTTCCATAGTGCCTATACCAGGTTATATTCCCACCAAATATATAAGGGATCCCTTTTCTCCACATCCTCATCAGAACTTTTATCTTTTTGACGATAGACATCTTAACAGTTATGAAGTGATAGCTCAGTGTGGTTTTGATTTGCTTTTCCTCAGTGATTAGTGATGTTGAGCATCTTTTCATTTACCTGTTGGCCATTTGAACATTGTCTTTGAGAAAATGGCTGTCTGAGGGGGCCTTACAAATAGCTGGGAAAAGAAGAGAAGCTAAAGGCAATGGAGAAAAGGAAAGATATACCCATTTGAATACAGAGTTCCAAAGAATAGTGAGGAGAGATAAGAAAGCCTTCCTCAGTGATCAGTGCAAAGAAATAGAGGAAAACAATAGAATGGGAAAGACTAGAGATCTATTCAAGAAAATTAGAGATAAGAGAACATTCCATGCAAAGATGGGCACAATAAAGGACAGAAATGGTATGGACCTAACAGAAGCAGAAGATATTAAGAAGAGGTGGCAGAAATACACAGAACTATACAGAAAAGATCTTCATGACCCAGGTAATCATGATGGTGTGATCACTCACCTAGAGTCAGACATCCTGGAATGTGAAGTCAAGTGGGCCTTTAAGAAGCATCACTATGAACAAAGTTAGTGGAGGTGATGGAATTCCAGTTGAACTATTTCAAATCCTCAAAGATGATGCTGTGAAAGTGCTGCACTCAATATGCCAGGTAATTTGGAAAACTCAGCAGTGGTCCCAGGACTGGTAAAGGTCAGGTTTCTTTCCAATCCCAAAGAAAGGCAATGCCAAAGAATGCTCAAACTAGTGCACAATTGCACTCAGCTCACACGCTAGCAAAGTAATGCTCAAAATTCTCCAAGCCCGGCTTCAACAGTACGTGAACTGTGAACTTCCAGATGTTCAAGCTGGTTTTAGAAAAGACAGAGGAACCAGAGATCAAATTGCCAATATCCACTGGATTATTGAAAAATTATGAGAGTTCCAGAAAAACATCTATTTCTGCTTTATTGACTATGCCAACGTCTTTGACTGTGTGGATCACAACAAACTGTGGAAAATTCTGAAAGGGGTGGGAATAACAGATCACCTTACCTGCCTCTTGAGAAATCTGTTCTGCAGGTCAGGAAGCAAGAGTTAGAACTGGACATGGAACAACAGACTGGTTCCAAATAGGGGAAGGAGTACGTCAAGGCTGTATATTGTCACCCTGCTTATTTAACTTATATGCAGAGCACCTCATGAGAAATGCTGGGCTGGATGAAACACAAGCTGGAATCAAGATTGCCAGGAGAAATATCAATAACCTCAGGTATGCAGATGACACCACCGTTATGGCAGAAAGTGAAGAAGAACTAAAAAGCCTCTTGATGAAAGTGAAAGAGGAGAGTGAAAATGTTCTGTTAAAGGAGAAGATTCCTGGAGTCCCTTGGGCTGCAAGGATATCCAACCAGTCCATCCTAAAGGAAATTAGTGCTGAATATTCATTGGAAGGACTAATGCTGAAGCTGAAACTCCAATACTTTGGCCACCTGATGCGAAGAACTGACTCATTGGAAAAGACTCTGATGCTGGGGAAAATTGAAGTGGGAGGAGAAGGGGATGACAGAGGATGAGATGGTTGGATGGCATCACCAACTCAAGGTACATGAGTTTGAGTAAACTCTGGGAGTTGGTGATGGACAGGGAAGCCTGGCGTGCTGCAGTCCACGGGGTCGCAAAGAGTTGGACACGACTGAGCGACTGAACTGAACTGAGGTCCTTTGCCCATTTAAAAAATGAGTTTTGGGGTTTTTTTTTTTTTTGCTATTGAATTGTGTTTCTTGATATTTTGGATATGAAGTATTTGTTGCATATGTGATTTGCAGTATTCTCTTCTGTTCCATAAATTGCCTTTTTATTTTGCTGATGATTTCCTTTGCTGTACAGAACTTTTTAGTTTGATATAATCCCACTGTTTATTTTTGCTTTTGGGGTCAAATCCAAAAATTCATTGCCAGTAACAATGTCAGAGAGCTCTTGCTTATGTTTTCTTCTAGAAGATTTATAGTTTCAGGTCTCTGCTCAAATCTTCAATCCATGTTGAGTTGATTTTTGTGTATGGTGTGTAAGAGGCATCTAGTTTTATTCTTGTGCATGTGGATATCTGGTTTTCCAACTATTCTTTTCTATTGTACATTCTTGACTTCTTTGGTATAAATTAATTGATCTTATATGCATGGATTTATCTCTGGAATCTCTTTTCCATTCTGTTGATTTATACATCTGTTTTTATGCCAGTTATGCCAGTACCATTGTTGTTGTTGTTCAGTAGCTCAGTCGTGTCTGACTCTTTGATACCTTATGGACTGCAGCACGCCAGGATTTCCTGTCCTTCACCATCTGCCGGAATTGCTGAAACTCATGTCTGTTGAGTCTGTGATGCCATCCAACTACCTCATCCTTTGTCATCCCCTTCTCCTCCTGCCTTCAATCTTTCCCAGCATCAGAATCTTTTCCAATGTGTCAGCTCTTCGAGTCTGGTAGTCAAAGTATTGGAGTTTCTGCCACAGCATCAGTCCCTTCGATGAATATTCAGGGTTGATTTCCTTTAGAATTGACTGGTTTGATCTCCTTGCAGTCCAAGGGACTCTCAAGAGTCTTCTCCAACACTACAGTTCAAAAGTATCAATTCTTTGGCGCTCAACCTTCTTTATGGTCCAACTCGCACATCCATACATGACTACTGGAAAAACCATAGCTTTGACTATATGGACCTTTGTCAGCAAAGTAGTGTCTCTGCTTTTAATGTTGTAATTACTATAGCTTTGTAGTACACTGTGCAGTCAGAAAGTGGGATACCTCTAGCTTTCTTTTTCTCTCTCAAGATTACTTTGGCTATGTGGGGTTTTTTTGTATTTCCATATGGATTTTAGGATTCTTCTGTTTCTATGAAAAATTCCATTGGAGTTTTGATAGGGATTGCGTTGAACCTATAGGTAACAGTTTTAAGAACATTTTAGCAGTATTAATTCCTGTAATCTGAACATGGGGTATCTTTCCATGTCTTTGTGTAGTCTTCAGTTTCATTCATTAAGGTTTTATAGCTTTCAGTGTGTGGATCTTTCACTTGGTTAAATTTATTCCTAAATATTTCATTCTTTTGATGTTATTGCAGAAGGCATTATTTTATTTCTTTTTCCAATGTTGTTAGGGTATAGAGATGCTTCTGATTCCCCCCTAGCCCTGTGGGTTTTGTGGATTGATTTAAATTCTGTAACTTTACTGAATTTGGGCTTCCCTTGTGACTCAGATGGTAAAGAATATGCCTGCAGTGCCAGAGACGTAGGTTTGGGTTGGGAAGATCCCCTGGAGAAGGAAATGGCAATCCACTCCAATATTCTTGCCTGTGAAATATCATGAACAGAAGAGCCTGGCAGGCTACTGTCCATGGGGTTGCAATCATTACTTAGTAATTAGTCCTGACAATTGTTTGGTGGAGTCTTTAGGTTTCTGTACAATATGTCATCTGCAAATACAGGCAGTTTTACCTACTTCTTTCTGATTTGGATGCATTTTATTTATTTTTGTTCTTTCCTCATTGCTCAGGCTAGGACTTCCAGTATTATATTGAATAAAAGTAGCAAGAACAGGCATCCTTGCCTTGTTCCTAGAGCTGTAAAAGTGGAGGCACTAAGTGTATAGTCCAAACCCCTCACTCCTCAGGGAGAAGCTGGGAGTTGGGAGTTCCCTCCTGATAATATGGTATAGTGCTGGGGTGAGGTTTATGGTGAGAGTGTGACTCAGTCTTTCCCATCCATTTCTATGTGGATATTTTCTCATTTGCCCAATGTATAGTTGTCATTGAGTTTCTTTCTGGATTTCTTTCAGAGAGAACTGCTCCAAGTACAGCCATATATTCGTGTGTCTGTGGGAAGAGGGAAATTTAGGAGCCTCCTGGGTTACTATCTTGGTTCAGAGTTTCTCTTACATTAATTTATTGTTTAACGTGATAAATAAACAATATAGTCATGTACAGAATGAAGGGCAGCACATTGGAGAGATTGACTAATTCCAGGAAAGACTTTAGGGAAGAACATGATATCTGAGCTTAAGTTTAAAGAAATAAAACATTTTTCCCCAGGAAGACCAGGGAGCACAGAGAAATTCTAGACAGAGGAAATAGTCTATACAAATGCACAGAGCTATGAAAGAGTGGTATGGTAGGAGGCAGGAGGCATGTCATAAATAGCCTTAAATGTCTTGGTAAGAGCTTGGGTTTGATATGTTTGAAAATGGGGAGCAACTTAAGGCTTCAAGAAAAGGGAGGTGTGATTCTCTTTGTTTCTTTAGAAGGATGGATTGACAGTAGACGAGGCTAGAGGCACAGGAGCAGCTGTGCAGATGTCTAAGCAAGAGACAGTGGATACAAGCATTCATCAGTAGGGTGGATGGCAAATACAAATTTTAAAATATATAAGAGATAAACTTGATAGAAATTGGTACTGTTGGTATTAGAGGTAAGGAAGGTAAAGGAGTCAAGGATTGCTTTCTGCTTCTGGCTTGGGTAACTTGGTAACTTTCGTGGTCATGTATATAGAGGCACTGGAGAGGTGAGGATCTTACATCAGCATTCCAGGGTAGGCTGCCATGATAAAAACTTCAAAACACAGTTACTGAAGAAAAGATAAACTTTTCTTTTCTCTCCTCTAAATGTCAGGACAGGCGGTCCAGTAAACTCAAAACTTTCCTTCTTTTTTTTTTTCTGTCATTCTCAACATGACATGGTTTCCACGTCAAGATCTAAGATGGCTGGGCCATCCCTGGCCATTGTAGACATATACTGTGCACATATCTTCCCTTTGAGGGAAACACAGTAGTGTTTGCCATTTGCATGTCGAGTTTCAAATGGAAATATCCAGTATGTATTTGGAATATATAGACCTAGTTCAGAAATTGATCTAGGTCTGAATTGGGTCCAAGTTGATGGGAAGGAATTTGCATTTAAGGAGCATGAACTCTTTTCATTTTTCCATGTGGCAGATACTGTCCATTCTTCCAAATATCCATCCTCCTCATCTTCCTGTCAGCAACAGGAGTTTCAGAAGGGCAAGTGGCCGCTCAGCTAGAGTCTCTACTTACCAGCCTGTCTTTCAGATAGGTTTTTACCATGTGATGAAAGAATGGACTTTTAAATGAAAACTTTTTTTTTTTAAAGTTAGACACGCTAGAGCAGTAGAGGAAAAAGAGAGAACTTTGGCAACTTAAGGCCTTACACAGTTTGGCCAAATGCCTCCAACTTTCACATTTAAATTACTTTTCATCAACTTTCTTAGTTTTTTTCCCCCAAAGAGCAGATTGTGAAGGCCTTAAATTCACAGGGTTACATCATCTCCATTTGACCAAGAGCAGTGCCCTTTTACATGAAAACAATTTTAAAAATATAACTGTCACTTACACTTCATTGTTTAGGAAAAATAATTCTAGCATTCATTGCCTCCTGCCTTGTTCTATATGTATGCATGTTGTATATGAAAATTCCCACCGCTAAACTATGAATCCTTAGACCCGTGTATAGTTCAGTCATCTTTGTCCCTTTATGTCTGTCATACTGTTGGCTCGGTATAAATAAACTTGAAGTCGATAAAACCAATTAGAGCAACTCTCCTAGACCATCTTTTCCCTCTTTCCACCTCTGCTGCTATCACATGTTTATTTTTGGAAAAAAGGTAAAGTGGAGATATTTAAAAGACTGAGAGAGCAGAAAGTTGCTTAAGAAATTGCTTTGAGTCCTCAGGAGGGAAGCGTAACAGGAGGTGAGATAATGGGTTTTATTCATTGCATAGTAAGTGTAATAAACTCCAAGCTGGGAGGACAGCAAGGGTGCTCTGTGTGGGTTAATTGGTGCCCTGCCTATACTCGAGAGGAAAATAAATTTTCAACCACATCAAAGTCTCCTGCAGAAGGAAAAAATGCTCATTAAAAATGCCATTTCCAGGAACCCTGGCAGCCAGACAATAAGAAGGCTGAAAAATCACCTCTGTTGAGCTTGTTACTCCTTCAAACTTTGAACTATTTGCCTAGAGAAGAACAAAGAAAGTATGTAGATAACACATTTAAATTCAACTTCTTAGAAAGTGGAATGATTTAGCTAGAGTTGGTGTTCATCAATTTGAGACCTCCTAAAGCCTCAAAATTTATTACTAGAAATGTGTAAAAATTCACTGTTAGATACCCCTCCATCCCCTTCTTGTAAACTACTTCCAGCATAGTACATGGGATGCATCCAGAATCATACTACTCACGATGGGGGAAAATGCTGAGGAAACGCGGGTTGGCTTCTTTATTTAATCCTGATGGAAGATTTTACAGTTCATAGATTTTTCTACCATTTACCTTATTTATCCTAAGACTAAATCATTGTTAAATTGCCAAGGACAGAGAATGTATTTTATTCTCTTCTAAAAACTTTTCATTTCAGAATAGTTTTAGATTTATGGAAAACTTGCAGAGCTGTTATAGAGAATTCCCATATATCTTTAATCCAGCTTTCCCAATGTTCTAATTCTGCCTAACTTTGGTACATTTTTCAAAACTAAGAAAATAACATTAGCACAATACTGGAAGCTACTTTAAATACTACTTTATTCAGGTTTTTGTCAGTTTTTCCACTAATGTCCTTACCTCCACAATTACTCCATAATTCCATTCCAGGATACTGTGCTGCATTTAGATCTTATTTACTTTTATTTTCTCATACCCAGGACAGTGCTGGATAGATGCTCAATGTATGTTTGCTGAGAAAACAAACTAGAGAGAACAACCAGAACTTGACAGATTTTTAGGAGGGGATTCAGGTGTCTGATTTAGGAGATGTCCCCTGCACAGAATTCAAGTGGGAGGATGATGACACAGCAGACCCTGGATCTGGCAGCTGGCAGCTCATTGCAGACTTGTCTCTGTAGTGTCTATAGAAGGTGGGGGCAGTGGATGGCTTCAGTGGGTGAAGAATGAGTGGGAAGGGAGTACAGTGAGTGCAGTGTAGAGAACTTTCAGTTTGTCAGTGAAAGCAAAAGAAAGTTCAGAGATCGAAAGAGATAAAGGTTCTGAAAACAGTTTTAGGATAAGGAATGGTGAACTTGATTTGTAATCAGAGAAAAGGAAAATTTAAAGGTGGGGAGGAAATAAGATCCAATAAAGATGAGATGATTGCTGAAATCACAGCTGGGAGAAATCGGGGAATAGAATTTAGAGTGTAGGGGGAAAAGCTATCCTTTAAAAAGGAGGAGAAAAATCATCTTCCCACTGAAATAGGAAGAAAGGGGGGAACATGTGAATGAATGTCTTGGATATATTTATCCAGTTTCCCTCTTTTCTTCCTCATCTAGTTTTAATGGCTTCTAATTTTTAAAGAGAAGTAGAAAGACCTTTGAGAGTGAGGGAAGTAGGAATGAATTGTAATCAAGGTTCTCAGAATCTGATAGATAGTGTTGGAGTCAGAGGATGAGATGGCTGGATGGCATCACCAATGCAATGGACATGAACTTGGGCAAACTCCAGGAGATGGTGAGGGACAGGGAGGCCTCGAGTGCTGCAGTCCATGGGGTCACAAAGAGTTAGACACGACTGGGTGACTGGGCAACAACAGAAACAAAGGAAAAACAAAATCAACTGAGAATGAAAGAAAAGTGATAGAGCATCACCGAGGGCCCAGAGAGCTGTTCCATTCCGGGTCCAGAGCCAGTGCTGGAGCATCACCGAGGGCCTGGAGAGCTGTTACATTCTGGGTCCAGAGCCAGTGCTGGAGCATCACTGAGGGCCCGGAGAGCTGTTACATTCTGGGTCCAGAGCCAGTGCTGGAGCATCACCGAGGGCCTGGAGAGCTGTTACATTCTGGGTCCAGAGCCAGTGCACTGCTGGTACCACTCTTAGGTTGCCAGACCGAGGACAGGCTGGCTTTAAAAATTCATTTTTCCATTTCCTTTCCTATTATTACATCACTCATCAAATTATTTACTTTGTTCTGGAATTCAGGTAACTGCCTTCACTGAACTCATAATGGATAGTTTTTATTATGGAGTAGCTGCCATATTGAAAATGGAATTTTCCTACTTTATTTGTAGTAGATAATTCTAGCAGTATTTATCTCAATAAAAATAATAACTAAATCAGAATTTCTTGAGTACCTACTATGTTGTAGCGCTGTGGTGGACATTTTACATATAATATACATATGTGTACAAGGTATCTGAGTTTCAAACGTGGAAACTGAGTCTTGGAGCGAGGCATTCTTTCAAAAAAATATTTTTTTAAATTTTTAATTAGAAGATAATTGTTTTACAATATTGTGTTAGTTTCTGCCATACCAAAAAATATTTATTAAGTGTCCTTCATGTGTCAGGGTTTCATCTGAGGTAATTGATATACATCAGTGAGAAACTCAGTAATGATTCTTGACCTGTGAAGTCACATTTTAACAGAAGGTCTAAGTGGGTAACTATCTTAGTTTGGGTTGCCATAATAGCATACCAAGGACTTCCCTAGTGGCTCAGTGGTAAAGAATCTGCCTGCAATGCTGGAGATGCAGGTTCGATCTCTGGGTTGGAAGATCCCCTGGAGAAGGAAGTGGCAACCCACTCCAGTATTTTTGCCAGGGAAATCCCGTGGACAGAAGAGCCTGGTGGGCTACAGTCCATGGGGTCGCAAAAGAGTTGGACACGACTCAGCAGCTAAAACAAACGACAAATAGCATACCATAGGCCGTGTGGCTTATAAACAACAGAAATTTATGTCTCATAGTTCTGGAGGCTGGAAGTCCAAGGTCAAGGCAGTGGCTGATTTAACATCTGGTGAGGGCCTGCTTCCTGGTTCACAGACAGCTCCCTTCTTTCTGAAATGAGATCCCCTGATGTACCAGTGGTTTTTGTCTCTTCCAAGACTGATTGCCAGCCTTTCCTTGAATTCTGAGAGCTCCCCCGTAATGTTGCATCGTGATCATCATTTTTGCTTAAGATAGCCTTAATTTCTGTTGCTTACCATCAAGGAATTAGATTTGTCAAATTCCAGAATCAGTCCCTAAACTGTATGAAGCTTCACTGGTGCGTACTCCACAACACACAAGAGTTCCTGAAAGATTGTTTCAGGGACTTTATGTCGGGCTTCCCTAGTGGCTCAGAGGGTAAAGAATCTGCCTGCAATGCAGGAAACCTGACAACACACGAGTTCCTGAAAGATTGTTTCAGGGACTTTCTTACTGTACATATTCTGATTTGAAAAATTCCTGGATGTAGACAGAGTAGTTACCAAATCATTTGTATCTGTTGACATATGACTTAGAAAGATGAACACTGCTTCATTTCTCTTGGGGTATGGAACAGGCTAGACTGAGTAAGTACCAAATTAGCTTTTACTCGGTCGGCTCTTGTATCACAGTGAAGTATTTTGAAGATTGGGAACTTTTATTTGCTTCAGTTCAGTCGCTTAGTTGTGTCCAACTCTTTGTGACCCCATGGACTGAAGCACGCTTGGCTTCCCTGTCCATCACCAACTCCCAGAGCTTACTCAAACTCACGTCTGTCGAGTCGGTGATGGCATCTAACCATCTCATCCTCTGTCATCCCCTTGTTCTCCTGCCTTCAATCTTTCCCAGCATCAGGGTCTTTTCAAATGAGTCAGTTCTTTGCATCAGGCGGCCAAAGTATACAAGATAATCTGCAATAAATAAGAATAAATGAGAAGGAATTAAACTAGGCTAAGGAATACATAATATAATAGGGGATGAATCTTGGAAGTAAATTTAGTGGCTCTTGGTTCAAAGGGTTAGAAAAGTCAAGTGACAGAGATACTTAAAGGTTTCTGGTTGTTGCAGTAGCTGAGGTCAGGGGCAATGAACAAATATTTCGGTGAGGTTATAGAGTGAGAGAGGAAAGGCCTAAACATTCAATAGAAAGGCTGTGTAAAGGAAGGAGCAACAAAGGAAAAATTGAGAGATAAATGAGAATGTGAAGAGTTTATGCCAGGAGAGTTAAAGGAGCTATTGGAAAAAGATGGGGATAAGGTTGGAGTGCCAAAGATCAGATGCTAGAATGAGAAAAAGATTGAAAAGTGACCATTGGATTTGCCATTTGGGAGGCCACTGGTTATCTTTGTGAGGTTGAGAATCGATTAAGTGACAAGAGGAAACAGCTTGTTAGATCTTGTGGTTGTGAATTTGGGGGGACACCATTTCTTTTGTTGTGTTTAAGTATATATGATACTTTATAAAAACAAAAGTAAAACTATTTATATTTGTGCATGAATGTATTTTTATATTTGTTTCTCAGAGATATGGAAAAATAATACTTTGTGATTAATAGAGTCTACTTCAAGATAATGGGAATTAAAGAGTGGTGGAAAGGTATTAGTAATATTTTCATTGTAAACTTTGTATGGTTTCAGTGTTTATGAGTATTTCTTTTATAATAAAAATATTCAAAATATGACATTTACTAACAGTTGGTAACTTAAAAAATTAGATTGGTGGCTACCAAAAATTAGATGAATCTTAGTGCCAGTAATTACAATAAAATTGAATATAAATAAGCCACAGAAGAAAGTAGGATAATAATATGTATCAAAGCTGTGAAGTGTAGATGACTTCCTAAGCTCAGAAAAAATAAAGATACCTCAAAGGAAGATATTTATTTTCCAGTAAATATTATAAAAAATTTAAAGTTAATTATAAAAACCTCATAACTAAACACAGATGGACCAAAGAGTAGATTGGGAAAAGCCGCAGCAAATGTTGCAAAAAGTCTAGTATTTTCAGCATAGAGAGTCAGCAACATATGAACTATTGTCAGATAGGTAAGAGCTTCCAGCAAATTCTGATTCATAATTTCTGCAAGCTCTTCATTTTCCCTATTTTGAAAACGGAGCGGGAGAAGTGACCTCTGAGTGTACTCCCTATGGGGCAGGTTTTAGCATAAGAGAGCAATTGTCTTTTCTTGTTGGACTCACCATCCTTCAGGAGTTTTTATTTTTTGACTTGCAGAATGCCAGGTTGGTCTTGCTTCCTCTCTGAATCTTGACACATTTAAAAATAAGATGACTGTACTCAGAATCTTCTCAACTTTCCAAAGTCTCTTGACTGGAAAATACTAAAACAAAAGCCTTGTTGCCCTGAACCACCTTAAGCCACTTTTGAGGAATTCTTATTTATTTATTTAAAATTTTAAACTGGAGGTGAGGAATTCGTGACAGAGGTTATGCTGTCCTCTGGCTTAGGATGAGCTTTTCTAGCCATTTAAGATAAAACTAGTATTTTATCCTGGTCTCTGAAATCATAAGAAAGAACTTCTAAAACATTTTAAAAAACAGAAAAATCAAAGACTTGATGATTTCAAGGCTCAAAGTCTTCAGGATTCAGGGGCAGAATAAGATTCAAGGGGACCTTCCAAGACACCTTCTCTGCAATTTAACAGAATGACATAGAATAAAGCTTTAGTAATACATTATATAGAAACATTATCAAGTGGGATTCACATTATCAGTTCAAGCTCTCACTTTCTCGGTATGTGGTGATATCTTTTAGAAGCTGAATGATTTTGGTTCTGATTCCCTTGTGTTTTTGCTTATCTACATTAGAATGTCACTTGCCTGTTATACATGTTTACCAAGATTTGTACATTCCTTAGTTTTTTGCATCTACAAATGTCTTAAGTTCACTTTCTGTACAGAATTTTGATTCTCTACAATTTGTCTAGTGCAATGCTCATCAGATTGTTGACGATAACTCTGGGAGTGGGTGTTAGTCTGTTTGCTGGGTCTGAAAGTCTAACGTTCTGGTGCTCTGTCCTGTTTTTAGATCTCTCTGCTGGCTTTTTGCTCTCCAACACTCTTTAACAGTATTTTATAATCCTTGGCTACCCATTAGAATCCTTGGTGAGGGGGATAGATTTTAAATTGTATAAATGCTCAGGTCCCACCCCAGACTCATCAGAATCTTTTGGGCTGAGACTTGAACATCAATATTTTTTATGTTCCCCCCCCAGTGATTCTAATGTGGTGATTAGTTTGAGAAACGCTACTCTAGGGTTAAAAGGGGGAAATCTTTATGCTATTTCTTTTGGTGGGAATTCATTTCCTTGTTGGATGTCAAAAGTATATTAATCATCTGATTCTATAGTGCAGTAATATTTATATGACCTGTGTAACTCTATTAAACATCTCCTTAGCAGAAGTAGCTTTTAAAATAAAACCAGTTATTCCATGCTGGTCTCTGAATCATGCATAAGAAGAACTTCAAAAACATTTGAAAAAGCAGGGAAACCAAAAACTTGATGATTTCAGGGCTCAAAGTCTAAAGCATTCATGGCCAGAATGAGACTCAGAGATCTTCCATGATGGTTTCTCTGCATGTAATTTAACAGAGACATAGGATGGACAAAGCTTTACTAAAATAAAGTTCTTAGCTCATGAATATGTATATTTAAGAATTTCACATTCAGTTTTATGTAGGCTGGTAGCTAGCATTAAAATTGGGCTTACAATTACAGTTACTGGTAAGCTGATTTTCATGGGGTGGATAGCTATCTGTCATCGATATTAAGTTGATGGAGAAGGAGTGATAGACTTTTTATTCTAGGGCTGGGATTTTTATGATGGGCTTTGACCTATAGAATTTCTGAGAGATTGCAGTTTCTCTGTTTTATATTTCTCCAATCCTTACATGTAGGGATTTGAAGGTGACACATTACTTCCTATCTTCATGCAGAGTGACAGGTTAAAGTTTTCTAAGTAATGCTTGATTCACACCCCTTATAGGGGAGGCTAGTGTGCCTGTAGCATCTCTTTTTCCAAGCTGTTGTGTATAGAGCCAGAGGCTGGATTCTGAGGGGCAGTTGCCTCATTGGAAACTGAGAATCAGGTCCAAGATTGGCCATAAAAGCAACAAACTGGGATGAGGGTAGATTTAGAAGCCTCAAGTGCAGTTTTGGGTCCAACTCTAAGACCAGCAGAGTTCACTGAACTGGGAAAAGTGAGAGGGGCACAATGAGTGACTGTGAAGTAGTTTTGAAATTTCTGGTGATGAAGATCAGTGATTCTAATTTTTGACATTATGCCAGGTATCTCTATAGTGAATATTATTTACTGCTGGCTCAGATGAGATGGATACTGAAATAAACAACCCTAGAACTATTCTGTTTGAATGGTTTGGTACATTCCGGAAGTATTGGTATTGTTTATGCAATAAACAGTTTGGCTCGTTTCTACTTTATGGCTATTGTGAATAATGCTTCTATGTACAAGGTTCTTTTTGGTATATACCTAGGAATGGAATTGCTGGGTTATACGGTAACTAAGTTTAACCGTATGTTGAGAAACTACCAAACTATTTTCCAAAGTGACTTTTACATTTCCCACAGTACTGTATGAGGATTCTAAGTTTTCTACATCCTTGCTAGCACTTGTTATTGTCTATCTTTTTTATTGTAGACATCCTAGATTTTGCTACTTTTAATGACAAGTATATGGTGTTTACAACCCCAACTCTTTTATGACCCAATGGACCGTAGTCTGCCAAGCTCTTCTGTCCATGGGATTTCCAAGGCAAGAATACTGGAATAGTTTATTAGTTAATTAAAAAAAAATACTTTGATCAACAACAAAAAAGGAATACTGGAATAGGTTGCAATTTCCTTCTCCAAGGGATCTTCCTGACACAGAGATTGAACCCATATCTCCTGCATTTGCAGGATTCTTTACTACTGAGTCATCAGGGAAGCCCCTTACGACCCTTGTGTGGGTGAGTTGCTCAGGCATGCCCGATTCTTTGTGACCCCATGGAGTATAGCCCGCCAGGCTCCTCTGTCCATAGAATTCTCCAGGCAAGAGTACTGGAGTGGGTTGTCATTCCCTTTTCCAGGGGATCTTCCTGACTCAGGGATTGAACTTGGATCTCCTGCATTGTGGGCAGATTCTTTACCATCTGAGCCACCAAGGAAGCATGACCCTTTAGGTTTTCACAATTGGGTTTTACAAATAACAGGCCAGAAAATTGTCTACTTTGAAATTTGCTGTTGCAATGGAAAGTTTTAGCTTATGCTATTTTAGTCTTTATAAAATAAGATGAGAATCTTCTTATTCTTTGCAATATGAGAATCTTTATAGCAGAACAAGGTAGACTGTATGAGCTATATCAACTCTGAATGAACTCCATGAATGAAAATTAATTCATCCAAGAATGAGCAACCACTGGCACAGTGAGCTCTCAGCATCCTGAGAACCCGGGCTGTTTGGTAAAGCATGAGCCAAATCCTCGTGGTTGTTTGCCTGAGGATACAAGAGGTCAACTCAGCTCTCAAAGGGCTTCCTCTTGAAAGATGAAAAATATGATTGGCAGGAGTATGGAAAAGTGCCGAGATTGAGAGCAGGACTGGCTCCTGATTCTAAGACCAAATCTTGACCTCTGGATCAGGACACGAGAACAAGAGGGCTCTGTATTGCTAGTGTTGGATATAAGGGCCTGCTCTGTCCCAGGCTGACGATTCTTGTTCTGCAGGTAACATCTGGCAGCAGGAATGGGAGACAAGCCTGCAGCTGCTGAGTGTCAGCTTTCCCAGAATCACACGGACAGTGGAGTCCTAACCCTACCAGTGCTCACATCCTTACCCACTGCAGCCACCCCTCAAATGTTAACCCTTTTTGTCTTATTTGTTCCTCCTGTACTTGCTTGCTTGCTGCCAGTACAGTGTAGTTCTCTTGCATGACCCAAGTTCATTCTACTTCCCTCTCCTTTCCAAACCTTTCCAGGGTGCCCTCTGAAACATTCATTACTTACTCGACAAACTGTATTCTTTTTAATCTCTCTCTCTCTTTTTGGCTGAGTCCCATGGCAGGAGCAACCGAGGAATGAAGCTTTAGTTTCCTGACCAAGGATTGAACCCACTCCCTTGGCAGTGAAAACACAGAGTCCTAACCACTAGACCACCAGGGAATTCCCTCCCTGACATTTTAAACTCTAATGACTCGGATACCCACTCCAGGACCACACCTTAGCCTCACCATCACACCTAATGTACCTGTCTCTTTAGCTTATATTCTAAACCACAGTTTGCTATAATCTTTCATTCAGCTTTCACTCTCTCTTATTTAGGATTTGTGCCTGTTCTTTGGCCTCATTTTGGACCTACTTTCTCTAAACCAAAAATATTTAGTAGTGGGGAAAAAGCAAGGCTTTCTTTAAATCTTGTGGGGTTTAAACCTGTTTATTATTCATTGGCTATCTTTATTTCCCATCTGTTAGTTGTTCTCCCATCTTTATTTCCCATCTGTTAGAGTTCTTCTTTGAGTAATTTATTTCAGGTAGGATCAATCTGGGGCCTTTGCATACCTGAGAATGCATTTCTGTTACTTTCACACATGCCATGTTGTCTATATGTGGATATCTTTTTATTGTGTTTTCCCCAAAAAACTGAAAAAAAAATTGCATTGTGATTATTGCTATATCAGTCTGGGGCTAGAGTGAGTATTCTTTCTTGCTATCTAGTAAATGGTAGTAGTTAGTGTTTTTCTGGAGAAGGCAATGGCACCCCACTCCAGTACTCTTGCCTGGAAAAATCCCATGGAGGAGGAGCCTGGTAGGCTGCAGTTCACGGGGTCGCTAAGAGTCAGACACGACTGAGCGACTTCACTTTCACTTTTCACTTTCATGCATTGGAGAAGGAAATGGCAACCCACTCCAGTGTTCTTGCCTGGAGAATCCCAGGGACGGGGGAGCCTGGTGGGCTGCCGTCTGTGGGGTCACACAGAGTCGGACACGACTGAAGTGACTTAGCAGCAGCAGCAGCAGTGTTTTTCTCATTTAGTTTTTCTGGTTTCATTGGGAAAATCTATATGGTTCTGTTGAGCCTCATTCTGTGCCAGCCTTGACCTCTCCCCACCCCTGCCAGTCACTGAAGATAGTGATTGCTTTTCACATGGGATCCTGACTCAACCAGGGCCAGTTGGAACTCCCCTGAAATTGATATAATGAGTTGGAAGACAGAATTTTTTCTGCTAGGTTTGGTTAGTAAGCATTGTGAGTCTGGGGTTACTGAGGGTACTGGTAGCTATCTCTCTCTAGATCATGTTTATCTGTTTGTCTATTTGTATGTCTTTCAATCAGTCAATCAGGTCTACATTATCTGTCCACCTATCTATCTAGCTTTTAGTCACCGGTGTATCTATACATCTATCTGCCTACCTACCTGTAGATATATTTAGATAGATAGGTAGATAGATGTAGATAGAGAGATTGAAAAAGAATGAGTATTAATATGAAGGCAAGCAGAGGCACACAGAATTGAGAAATGGAAAGAGGAAGATAGCTCTGAAGATACCACGTGGAACATAATTCAGCTGACTGTAAAACCAAATTCATCTTGGACTTCCCATAACTTCCCAGATTACATGAATCAAAACTTTTATTTTTTGCTTAAGTTAAATTTTTTCTGAAGATAATCTGACTTTCTTTTGCTTGTAGTTGAGGGACTTCGGACCAGTAGTAATGAATCCATTTTTCCCCTTTGAATATTTGTGGGGTTCTTTTACCTATTCATGAAGTTAAAAAATGTCTGCAGAATATGATTGAGATATCTCTTGAGTAGGTTTGCTTGAATCTGTAAAATCAATCACAAAACTTTTTTCTATTATATTGCTTAATACTGCTTCTGTTTGTTCTTTTCTCCATCTGTTGAATATATCAGGCTGGTGATTTAGATCTGTCATTTCTTGATATTTCGACTTGTTAATCTTTTTCTCTGAAGTCTGAGAAAATGTTCATTGTTTTCTTCCATGTCACGAATTTTATTTTATATATATATATATAAATACATATTTCCTAAGTATATACATATATTTTAAAATTGTAGTATCATTGATTTACAATGTTGTATTAGTTTCTGGTGTACAACAAAGTGATTCATATATATATTTATATACTCTTTTTCATATTCTTTTCCATTATGGTTTATTACAAAATACCGAATATAACTCCCTGTGTTATGTAGTAAGATCTAGTTTATCTACTTTATATATAGAAGTTTGTGTCTGCTAATCCAAAACTCCTAATTTATCCCTCCCACACCCTTTTCCCCTTTGGTAACCATAAATTTGTTTTCTTTGTTTATGAGTCTTTCTGTTTTGGAAATAAGTTCATTTGTATCATATTTTAGGTTCTACATAAAAGTAATATAATATGGTGTTTGTCTTTCTATTTCTGACTTACTTCACTTAGTATGATAATCTCTAGGTCCATCCATATTGCTGCAGATGGCATTACTTCATTCTTTTTTTATGGCTTAGTAGCATTCCATTGTGTGTGTGTGTGTGTGTGTGTGTGTGTATACACCACATCTTCTGTATCAATTCATCTGTTGATGGATATTTAGGTTGCACCCATGTCTTGGCTATTGTAAATAATGTTGCTATGAACACTGGGATGCATCTACTTTGTATTTGTTGGTCTTAATCACTTCCGAAGAAAGTTTATCTTATATTATTTTCCCCCTATATTATGCCTGTATTAAATTCAGATTTTTAAAACATTTTCTGCCAATTTCTCAGCCTCTGCTTTTGAGGCTGTAAGCATTATTTAGTCTATATTTTCTTAAATTAGTAGAAAGCACCAGGAAATTCATTTGAAGTTTTTCTCCTGTTATAAATCTTTTTCAAATTCATATGCTTCCTCTGCAGAGTATTTTCATATTCATAGACTCATATATTTCATGGGTTCCTTTTTTTCTTCTGTTTATCTTCTCGAATAAAGAGAGGTCTGTTTACTTTTGGTGTTTACCTGTTTAACCAAAAACAGGGTGAGTGAATTGTGCTTTGATCTCTTCTCTATGTGTCTGTTGATGATGATAATAATTTTAAGCTGGAGGACTGATGGCATATATTTACATTGCGTGCTGACTCACTTCAGTCATGCCTGACTCTGTGCAACCCCATGGACTGTAGCCCTCCAGACTCTTCTGTTTGTGGGATTCTCCAGGCAAGAATACTGGAGTGGGTTGCCATTTCCTACTCCAGGGGATCTTCCCGACCCAGGGATCAAACCCACGTCTCTTGTGTCTCCTGCATTGGCAGGTGGGTTCTTTACCACTCTCACCACCTGGGAAGCCCTATATTTACATTACCAGCAACTTAAGATGAGAAGAAAAGGAGCAGGGTCCTAGACTATCACATGGGTAAGAATTCTGTGTTTATTCATCACCTTCTTTCCTGAAGCTGACTCTGCACAGCTCTCCACATGGCATGGCTCTCTGTCTGTCCTCCATTCTTGCTCTGCTGCCCAGGGCCTCAAAAAGAAGGCATGCCTTCCTGGGGAGAAGTCTTGCCACACTGCCTGCTCCTGCTTGGTGGAACATAAGCATGGTGCCCGGGATCTCCTTGAGTAGCTACTTTTGAGTGGTGCTGGCCCACAGCTGCAGCTGTGAGTCTAACGAGTGCTGCCTTCTGTTCCCTGATGTCCTCCTCCCAGCCCTTTCCCCTCAACACTTGTGAGTGTTAGTAGGGCTCTGCCAGAATGTTGTATACTTCCTTTTATTTCTCATTAGAGGATTGTAAGTGTTGTGTCTAGATTTTTGTTGTCTTTCTGTCTGGTTTTATCAGAATCATTCGGAAGCCATACAAAAGCATCCTTCTTAATTTTTAGCACGAATGCAGAGTGTCTTTCACACTTATGTTCCTTTTCTCATTTTGCTCAGGTTTGGGAGTAAAAGAGGAAACTTGGGTGTGGTTTTTCTGAGTATCTCTTACATCTGTGCCCTCTTTATTCCCTTTCCACTTCTCCTGCCTCATCTCGTATTTGATCATGTATCTTTCTTGCTAGAATCCCCCTGCTGAGTCTTCCTGCCTCCTTTCTGGCACCGCTCTCCTGGTGTTGGCACTCGGTAAGAAAGGGGCTTGGCTCTAGAAGATACTTAGTTGTATTAAAATTGTGTTCAACTTCAAGTACTCATAAGCAACTCTACTTAGCTTAAGCAGAAAACAAAAGCTCCAGGGGTGATCAGGCCAGGTCTGGTAGGGTGACTCAGTGATACGATCAGGTGCAGCTCTTGCTCTCTTTCCACTGTACTGCTTTTGGTGAGGTCTGCTGCCCCTCCAGGCTGTGCGTGTCTCCCAGGAGGGACAAGGGGGAGAGCAAGAGGCAGCACAAGAGACTTCTGCCTTCTTGCCTTTGGTTGGAGTGTGTCTCCTGCCGCACTCCTGATTGCTGGGAGGCAGAGGAAGGGAGTCATTACCTTTTTCAGACTCTGTAGCAGAGGCAGGCCAAGAGAAAAGGGCTGGGAAAGGAGGTGGGTGAGCTACATTCTGGTGTTGACCGCCTTCCTTGTTCCCAGCACCTGTTGGTCAGAAGAAACTCTCCTGCCCATTCATACCTAGGGCTTCAGAATGTTGTTTTTATAGAAAGGAAAAATATCGATTGGAGGGGGAGTGGCTGGAAGTGGGCATTTGTTCTTATCCCCAGCTCCCACCCCCAGATATCTGTTTCTCCAAACTAGAGAATATTGGAGTTTTCCCTCAATTTTCTTCCATTTTTTTTCCATTCCACTGCACAATTCTTTCAACAGTGACATGTGGATGCAATAGTTGTGGAAGTGCACGGTGAGGTTGGAAATTTTCCATGGACTACTTTTGTTCAATAATTGAACTTCCTTTTAAAAAAAAATATAGTCTGTTTTATGGAGGGGAAATTTGTAAATACATATGATGTCACTAGCTCTCCAAGAAGTGTCCTTGGTGTTTTGTTTTGTTTGGTAGTGGTGGGGGGGTAGGGTTTGCAGGATGAAGATGATGGTGTGGGTTCAGATATGAACCTGAACCAGGTCTTCAGGTTCCTTGAGTCTCATTTCTGGTCATCCAGCAGGCCCTACATATTTTTTTTTCATCCTTTACCCCACCTACTTTGGCTGCTCCTTGGCATTTTGGACCACTACAGACATTAAGTGGCTTTTTCCATTTCTTTTGTGTGTCTCAGTGGCCACAGCAGGTTCACAGTTGCAGGCCAACTGTGGAGAAGGTCAGGAAATGCTAATGGGACATTTAGCAGCAAGTGTTCCTGCTTAACTTTCCATGGAAAGCAAAATCAAACTGACAGAAGGAAAAATTCAGTCCTATCTTAATGTTGAAATGGTCCCAAGTTAGGACTGTGTGATATATTAGTCATTTATAGATATAATTTCATAAGTGACAGGGAGTAATAGATCATCTTGGTCTGTGTCACCAGACACATTCCCTACTGAGTACTTCTTTTGTAACACTTCTTTTGTAATAAGATGGAATTTAAATGTGCTTAAATGCAATAAAATGTGTACATTAGAATTATGGTGAAAATTTGAACTTGAATTTTGAGAATTAATGTATAATTTCATGATGTGTGCTACTACAACTATAATTCAAAAGACTTAATCCACATACCTATGAAGAAATATCACTGCCTATAAATACTGCTAGGTATTCTTGTTATTCTTCTGCATCTGTATGATAAGGTGAAAAGATCAGGTGTCTTAGGGTTAGAAAAATTCACAGTGTGAGTCCTGGATCTCACATTCACTGACTGTGAATTCAGAGAAATTCCTTGGCTCCTGATTCTCAGTTTTACCATCTACAGAATGGTGAAAGTGACATATTTCAGAGTTGGAAGTCTCACATGGCAGGATGTAGTCTGTAAATTGCAAAGCATTATGTATATGTAAGTACATACTGGTTTGTAAACTGCTTTTACTTGTAACAAACTACAATACACTTTCTAAGTGGATGCGTGATATTTCATTATATAGGTGGACAAAACATTTAGGTTGTTAAATATCTGTATCTGTTTTACATATGTGTGTGTATCTAACTCTATATGTCTATCTGTCTATACACACACACACACACAAAGAAGCTTTCCAGTATACAATATAGTATTGTTAACTGTGGCTTCCCTGCTTCGCTGGTGATTCATATGGTAAAGAATCTGCTTAAAATGTTGGAGATGTGGGTTCAATTCATGGGTTGGGAAGATTCCCTGGGGCAGGGAATGGCTACCTACTCCAGTATTCTTGCCTGGAGAATTCTATGGACAGAGGATCCTGGTGGGCCACAGTCCATGGGGTTGCAAAGAATCAGATATGACTGAGCAGTTAATACACACACACACAAATACACATTGTTAACTGTAGTCACCATGCTATATACACTTTATCCTCAGAATTTATCTTGTAACTGAAAGTTTTTACCTTTGGACCAACTTCACCCAATTCCCTCACCCACTACTGCCTGCCCCTGGCACCTATTAATCTCTTCTCTGTATTTGTGGATTCAGTTTTTGTTTGCATTTAGATTTCATATGTAAGTGTATATGGTATTTTTATGTGTTGTTCCAATTCATTGTAATGATCACTTATTGTTTGAATGATCATAAGAAACTTTTTGGAGTAAAAGCTCACTCCTAACTTCTACAATGAAAATAAATACTACAAATAAGATAAAAAGGCCAAAGACTGACTGGCAGTATCTTTCTGTGGCATACATGGCAAATAGGTTAATTTCTTTAATACACAAAGAGCTTTACAATAAATCAACCAGAAAAGCTGAGAACCATAATATAATTTAGGTAAAGAACATGAGTCAGCAATGTATGGAAAAACCCCCAAAGAGATGGCAGACATGTGAAAAGATACTCTTTTCTTTTACTTTTAAAGAAATGAAATTAAAATCAGAGTTCTTTTTTCCCTTATATTAGTAAGGATTAAAAAGTTGGAAAATATATTTGAGAATATATGAAAATAGACACTCTCTAGATATTTAAATTGGTGTGACTTTTTAGGAGTCAATTTTGTAATACCTTAAAACATTTCAGTGCAAACCTGGACCTATTATCCTCCTTTACAGGATTTTATCCTACAAAAGTACCTGACGAATATGAGAAGACAGCGGTAGATATGTTACTGTGACATGTGTGCATATGTGTGCGTCAATGAAACGAATAACTCTGTAAACAAAACATAACCTGTGAGCTACCTGTATAGTCTGTATATGTCTCAATGTGGTGCTGCTCAAATTTATGTCTGTTCAAGAAAAGGAATTTTATATAGCAACTGAAAAATGGCCTGATCTCTGAGATGCTGATGACTAAAAAAAGCAAGTTCAGACTTGTTTTTATGCTGTTATGCATTTATGTCACATGATATGTACCATCAAGGAGAAGAACATTCTTGTATATTCATAGACAACTTCTGATATAATGAATAAGAAATTATTAACAGTGATTACCTTCTGGGAGTTAGACTGAAGTAAGTGAAGGAAGAGAGGAAGAATTTACTTTTTATTCTGTTAGCTTCTGTACCTTTGGAATTCATTCCCCTCCCAATAATATTTTTTTATGAAAAACTTCAAACATACAGGATGTTTAAAAAAGACTGGACAGTGAAAATGAATAAATTCACCACCTAGATGCTGTAATGAATATTTACTGTAATTGTTTTATCACTAAATTTAAAACAAAGATGATGAATTATTTTTATAAATTTAGTAATTAGAGCTTAGCAGGAAGAGTATATTAATTAGATAGCAAAATAAAAAATGCATAAACCTGCTAGAAGAGAAACCTAAATGGGGTAATGTGATAAATATAAGGAATTTTTAGGAGCACAAACTTCAAGGTAACAATTCTGTTCAAGAGAAGAGGCAGAGGCTCTGGACCTTAGGAGGGGTTTCCTGCCTGCAGTTCTTCAGACCTGAGATCAATGGAGGATGGTCTCAGAGACGAGAAACCTCCAAGCAGGTAGCGTTTTGGCTCACCTCTAAGCCTCTTCTCAGACTTGAGCCAGGTGGTAGTCACCACAGAAACTTGCTAAAAAGCATTTGACCCTCACATGCCATATCTTTGTGTGTGGAAATGAAAGGTCTTAACAAAAGCGTTAATCAGTGGATCTGACTGGATCTGAATGAGACCTGGAGAGGAGAGTTGTGTTTTGTTTTGCCTTGTGTTTTAAACATACCAGTTATTCAGCACTGAGCTACTGCTCTGTGGGTAAACCGTGATTCAGTAAAAAAAAGAGTTGAAGTCCAGAAATCTGAATTTTTAACAAGCACCAGGTGACTTCTTTGCAGGTAAGTATTGCAAAATATTGTCCTTTTCTAAGGAGGGGGTTTCCTTAGCTCCCGTGAAGATCTAGCTACTCCAAGAGTCTGCACATTGCTTTGCCAGGAAGGTCTATCCTCTCCAAAGCCTCTCACTCATTTCCTGAATGAACTTAATCACTAAACTCCTAAGGAGCAAACACAGAGGGCTTTATCTCTTGGTGCATGATCTCATCCAAGGTGTTGGAAATAAACCTAGGTGGGGGTCTAGAAAGAGGAGATTATTATATTTTAACTTCCTAATTGTTCAACGTTTACGCTCTGCATAAACATCACAGGGGCATCTGATGCCATCTTCTCTAACTTCTGTTTACTGGGTCATCCTGATACATGTGGTTTAATTCTTTAGTCTTTCAAGAGAAAAGTCTCCAACTCCCTTCTCCTGGTGGTTTTCATTGGCAGCTTCTTCCTACTGTTACCAGAGTATTTGAATTCTCATCAGTTTTCCTGTGACTTTTGTGGAATGCGCTTGGTGGAGCAGCAGCTGTTCCATCTTCTACTTAGAACAGGTTTTCTTGCCCTGAAGGATTAATAGGGAAGCAAACTATTTGCAGTTGCTTCACTCCACCTCTGACAGTTCTTTAACCCCATGAGAAAGAAGAATCTAAGAGTTTCTCATTCTTTCTCAGCATGACAATTGTCATGAGTTCTTCCTTGTCAGTCTTCATATCTTCTCTTTTCTGTCTTGGCCAGTCAGTGTAAACTGAGGAATTTGTTTCTATGGTGACCATCAGCCTAAAGAAAACATGTGTACCAAGGAATGAGTAATTTATTTTTATTATTATTATTTTTAATACAACAAACATTTCTTGAGCTCTTTCTGTGCATTGTGCTAAATGCTGGAGACACGGGTGTAAAAGCAGATAGCAGCAGCCAAGTCTCCAAAAAACCCTGACAACTCCAGGTTGAGAGCATCCCATATAAGGAGGAAAGAACATAATTAAAGGTCTGGGAATGAATCTGTACAATGGAGACTATTCAGATACGACTGGGATACATGGTTCCTGGTGAGAAATGAGAGATTCTTTGAAGACTTGGTGTGGCTGTCAAAAATCTGAATATCACTCAATAGGAAATTATTTCTTAATTAAAAAATTAAGATATGGAGAACACAGCATTCTAGTGTAAAAACACAATGAATAAAATAATACTGCTGTTTTCTTTTTAAATCATTTAGGTGAGGACATAGTTAGAATTGTAAACATGGCTACAGATTGGATATGGGAGTCAAATGGGAAGAGGAGGTCATGTTCACTCCAAGGTTGGTATCTAGATGATTCAGGGGGTGATCTAAGGTTGGTGCCTAATGAAATGAGGTTTGGAAGGAAAGCTAATAATTTCATTTGTTAATAATTTGGGGGGAATGCTCAAGGAATTGTTTGTAGACCAAAGGGAATTAGTTCCTTATAGAAACGGGAGTTTCTCAAGGCACAGTGGAGAGGCTCTCAGATGGGAGGCATGGGGGAGGGAAGAAATGTAGGGACCAACTGGGGAAGGATGAGACGAGAGACTGGGTTATTTCAATATAATTTTTAGTAGTGAAGAAGGAGGGGCTTGGGTGCAAGCCTGGATGGAGGGTGTGGACGGATCACAGCTGAATTTGTTGAACTCTAGCCACAGTGTTCCTGGTGGAATGTTGACTTGCTGGCCTCTGCAGAGTTCTTTGCCTCCCAGGTGCTGGGCACAGTTGCTCAAAGTAGCTCCTGCAGGGAGGGTCAAGGGGTCAGGAAGGAGGGTGGTCAGAGGAGAGAGCTGGAGATACCGGCCTCTGCAGAATGCTCTTATTTTTCTTGGCATTTGACAGGTGGTCTAGATGGAATCTAGCTGGGAGCCAAGCCAGTCAACAGATTCCCTTAATGGTTCTCACCACCCCCACAAGGTCCTCCCTTGTTTAAGGCATCTCTTCTTCACATTATTTTAGTGGTTATTCTACTTCAGTGTTTATTTGCCAAGTGACATTTTAAGGAAATAAATATAGTACCTAGGTCAACAAAAGTAGTTTCTGAAAATGCCAGATCAGTTTACCTAAAGAAAATTTAATGTTATTATGAATTATAGATATTTCACACTATTTTTTTTAGGACTTGGGGGTACCTAACTCATTACATGATTTAGAGAAAAATTTTTTTGCTGTCTGAGTTTAAGAAGTAAATTTTCAAAAATATTGTTTACCTGAAGGTAAATTTCTAATGCAAGATTATTGATTGGCTTAGAAAATCATATAACATGAATATAATATGCTCACGATAATAAACAAATACTTTATCACCATGGATTCCAAGCAAAATCATTATCATATCCCAAATAAGTACCAGCTGTTCAGAACATCATAGAGGGGGATGGGAAAATTCATGCTTAATTAATCATTTCCTTGGTTAGAAAACAAAATCTTCAAACAAAGAGAACATTATATCTACAAGACACCAGCATTGCTAAGATTCCACCCACAGTAAGGCCAGTCAACATAAAGCCAAGCCTTTCACTGGATTTTGAATTGCTTGTATAAACTTGGAAAATTACAACAGAGAGTAAATGAGATTGTGTCCAGATAACTGAAGTCAAAAGACTGGTCTGCTTCCTTTCCTGTGTCCTGTCCTCTCTCTGCCCTGCTGCCCCCTCCCAGTGCCTCCTCCCCTGCCCCTACCCCCACCTGCCTACCCTGAGCATGCCAACTGGGGTTCTCGTCTTTAATTCCTTTGCATACAGAGGGTCATCAAATCCTATTTCTTAAAAGTATCATCTATGTGACTCTTCAGTATATGTTTCAATCAAACTTCAGAACCTAATAGAGTGAGCAGTTTAATAGGAGTTTAAAGTTATTGAATCCCAGGCACTGTCGTATTTTTATCTTTATAACAACCTTCCAATAAGCTATTATTATTAGCATTATCATCACAGTTTCACAGATAAGGAAACTACGCCTTACAGCAGTAGCTCTCAGCCCTTCACCTGGGAACTTTTACAACTGTCAGTACGCAGGCTAATATCCATCTGGACCAGTTAAATCAGAAACCCTGAAAGTGGTACCTGGGCATCTGTATTTTTTTTAAAGATCTCCAAGTGAATACAAAGTGCAGTGAAGTTTAGAACTACTGACTTTTAGAACAGTTAACTAACCAGCACAGGGTCACAAGGCTGATTGATGGAGTTGGATTTAGAACTAGGTTTGTTAGATTTCAGAGTCTCATCTTCTTTTTTAAAAAATAATTTTATTTATTTATGGCCGTGCCAGGTCTTTGTTGCTGTGTGGGCTTTTCTCTAGTTGCATTGAGCAGCGGCTACTCTCTAGTTGTGCTGCACAGACTTCTCACTGCGATGGCTTCTCTTGTTGCAGAGCATGGGCTTGCAGGGTAGGGGCGTGGGAGCTTCCATAGCTGTGACCCGTGGGCCCAGTAGTTGCAGCTCCCAGGCTCTAGAGCTCAGGCTCAGTAGCTGTGGTATAGGAGCTCAGTTGCTCTGAGGCATGTGGGATCTTCCCGCATCAGTGATTGAACCTGTGTCTCCTGCATTGGCAGGAAGATCTTTACCACGAGTACCACCTAGGAAGCTCATCTTGATTACTATAGATTTATAATAAGTCTTGATATCTGGTCAAGCAAGTGCTCCCAACTTTTTCAAGAATATTTTGGATATTCTTAGATCTTTATTTCCATAAAATCAGCTTATCAGTTCTCAAAATCAAACCTGCTGGATTTTGATTGAGTTTGCAATAAGTCTATCAATCAACTTGGAGGAATTTATATCTTTACAATTTTAAGTTTTTAAATCCATAACATGGTACATCTCTCTATTTAAAAGTAGTTTTCATTAATTAAATGAAATTCACTATTTAAAATAGTTTTAATTTCATAGCTCTTAAGAAATTTGTATAATTTTCTCTATACATTTTTATGTCTTTTGAGTTAATCTTATGTCCTTCATGTACGTGAAATACTCTCCGTCTGTTTAAAGTGTTAACTGTATAAACTTAATTTGAGTCTTCCCTGATGGCTCAAGTGGTAAAGAATCTGCCTGCAATACAGGAGACTCAGGAGACATGGGTTTGATCTCTGGTCAGGAAAATCCACTGGAGGAGGAAATGGCAACCAACTCCAGTATTCTTGCCTGGAAAATTCCAAGGAGAGAGGAGCCTGACAGGCTGCAGTCTGTACAGTTGAACATGATTGAACACATAAGTGTAAATAGGAGATAAAGCTTTAATTTCTAATGGTACATGGGCTTCCTTAGTGGCCCAGTGGTAAAGAATCCGCCTGCACTGTAGGAGACATGGGTTCAATCCCTGGGTTGAAAAGATCCCTTGGAGAAGGAAATGGCAACCCACTCCAGTATTCTTGTCCGGGGAAACCCCATGGACAGGGGAGCCTGGCGGCTATAGTCCATGGCGTTGCACAAGAGTCAGACATGACTTAGCAATTAAAAAACAACAACAGTGGAATATGATTGATACAAGGCTGACATAGTCATAATACCACCATCTGACAAGGATACTAAATTATAGATCATCATACTCATGACCATGATGCAAAAATCCTAAAAAAACCAACTACCTTATCAAGCACCAGTTGCATTAATTAAAGGAACACCAGGTTAGTCTAATGTTTCAAATACTAGAAACTTTATTGTAATTGTAATTTACCATGCTTACAAATAAAATGAGGTAAAAAAATATGGTAATTTTGATAGTGTAGAATTTTTTAAAATAAAATTGAACGTTTCTTTATGATTTGCAAACTAATTATAGAAGACTACTGTAATCTAAAAAAGGTTAGCTTCAAAAAGCATAGGGAAAACTTTATTTTTAATGGCTAAACATAAAAAATGGTATCTCTTTTTAGACAGAGGAGATTCCAAGGATGGCTTATGTAAAATATTAAAATGGAAATCCTTGCCAGATTAATTAGGTAAGAAAAATAAAGAAAAAAAAAGGCATAATGATTTGAAAAGAAGAAACAAAACTATCATTATTCACAAATACTACCTTCATTGAGAATTCAAAAATTATAGAAAAATTAGAATTAATAAAAGAATTTAGGATGTTTACGTAGTACAAATATCAGTATACATAAATCAGTTGTATTGCCTTATGTAATACCATCAACCAACAGTTAATGTAATTGTAGAAAACATATTATTTAAAATAGTGAAAAGATATAAGCTATCTAGGAATAAATATGCCAAATGTTTGCAAACTTCTAAGGACAAGATTGGAATATTTTATTAAATTAATGTTAAAATCCATACCATATTCATGGGTTGGAAGTTTCAAGATCATAAAAATGACAAACTTCATTAATTGATCTGTAGATGTAATTTTAAGTCAGAGTACTCTCAAATTTTTCTGCCCTATATAAAATCAGAGGTAAGGTAAGTGCTATAAGCTGATATCATTATAGTGCTGTGCTGTGCGTGCCTGCTAAGTGGCTTCAGTCCTGTCCACTGTTTGACCCCATGGACTGTAGCCCGCAGACTCCTCTGTCCATGGGATTCTCCAGGCGAGAACACTGGAGTGGGTTGCCATGCCCTCCTCCAGGGGATCTTCCCAACACTGGGATTGAACCCATTTCTCCTAACGTCTCCTGCATTGGTGGACGGGTTCTTTACCTCTAGCGTCACCTAGTGCTAGGAGGCTAAAATTATAGTAAAGCCAGATATTAGTTTGTGGGGATCATTGAATCTTCACGAAGAGGAGATCACATCTGAGCTGGTTCATGAACATTGACTACGTTTTCATTTGAGAAGGTGCCAGCAAGCTTGTGGAAGGACAGAACAACCTGATGTGTCCTGTTACCATCAGCTCAGATGATGGGTACCTATTGCCTCGTTTCCAGATGAAGCAAGCTGGCGTGGGCGTTAATGATACTTCAGTGATTTCCATTTTCTACCTGAATTCCTTGTTTGAATGACCTGTTTACATTACTACTCTGGGTGACACCTATGCCTACAGATGTCTGCGAGTTGAAAATGAACAAACAGCAGCTAGGTATTCCTTATCTCTAATGGATGGTCTGCAAATCCCTTAGCTTTAGCATTTTGTGTGCAATGAATTTTTTAAAAATGAATAAAAGGAAAATGATAGACACACACATCCAGCTGCTTTGTGCAAACAGCATGTTGTTCTTCTGTCAAGGTGACTCTGAGCATAGGATATGCAGTTTGGATGTGACTGGCGCAAAACTGTGTGTTCCTTTTCACTTACTTGGTCTCCTCTTTGTGAAAAATTGACCTGTGTTTGAGATTGAACTTGTTAACCTTTGCTCTACTGATAGTCTTACAGTACCATTTTCATCAGGATACTCTATACAAAAGGCTAAAATGAGTCTGAACCGCCTACTTTAGCCATGTCTTCTGTTTTTGTGCTCTGGGTTCTTAGAATAATATCTGTACTGTCTCAAACATCACTCTCTTTTTCCCCATCCCTCTAAAATGTTCTTTCATTTATTTATACATTCAACAGATAAACATTTATATACCAGCCACTGTTCTATGGACTTGGGACACAGTTTTCTTTTTTTTTTTTTTTTTTAGTTCTACCAGTTTATTGCTACCAACCCATCTCCCTCCACCCTCATGCACGCGTGCTCAGTCATGTAACCCCATGGACTGCAGCCCACCAGGCTCCTCTGTTCATGGACTTTTCCAGGCAAGAATACTGGAGTGGGTTGCCAGGGACACAGTTTGCAAGAAAAGAGACAAAAATCCATACTCTGTTGGAGGTTATATTCTAGCATTTTGTTTGTTACAAAATAAATTATAAATTTAAACAAGGAGATAATATAGTATGTTAACGGTGATAAGTGCTATGAAAAAAAGAGAGGGCAAGGGGGTTGGAGATGAGTGCACAAACTACAACTGTAAATAGATTTGTCTGGATGGGCCTCATTTAAAACTGGGTTAGCCTCTGGTTATCTGGGTGTGAGAGCCTTTTGGGCAGAGGTGGCCACCAAGGCTCAGGCCCTATGGTGGGAATTTGCTCAGGATTCTCTAGGAGTAGCCTAACTGGTTAGTGTGATTGGAGCACAGTGAGCAGGGGGTAAGAATAGTAGGAGAGGAAGTGACAAAGGAAATGGGGACAACTGATATACAGACTTGTAGAACTTTGTAAGAACTTTGACTTTTAGTGAAATGGGAGGTTCTTGGGGGGGGGATGTGATCCTTTTCCTTTCTTTGTGCTATTGTTGGCATATATTTTACTTCTATAAATATTATTATTGAGATTTTACCAAATAAAAAGTCAAGATTTTTAATTAAACAAAATTTAAAGTAGTATTTGTAACTAAGGTAACAATAAGCATATTTTGGTGAAATTTTAATCTGTTGCCTTTATAGTAATGTTATAGATGTTCAATATTTGCAACTATATTGCTTTCTTTGTAGTCAAAAAAGACTGATTTCAATTTATTACATGTTAGTTATTTAATGTTCCTTTTAAAGAGTGACAGTCATTGAGTCATTGTAATAAAATCAGGCAATCATAAATTTCTTCCAAGAATTGTATTCCTGGTATGTTGTGGTTTACTTGGAAGTCATTTTATAATACAACCAATCAATATCCCACTGTATAAAGAATTAACTAAAGAAACCCTCTACCCAGGATGTGATTATTCAGCCCATATGTTATTATTTTTGCTTTAAGCATCAGTTGACTATTTGGGGGGATTAACTTTTGGATTAATGTTTGCATAATATGTCTTTTTCCATTTTTTTACTTTCAATATATCTATGTTCTTATATATATGAAGGGATTTTTTTGTAGATAGCAGATTAATGGATCTTTTTTTTTAAACTACTGTGCCAATTTTGGTCTTTTAATTGGTGTATTTAGATATTTACTTTGAGGGTAATTATTGATATGTTAGAACTTAAGTCGGCATTTTTGCATTTGTTTTCTGTTTGATTCCTCCATTTCTCTTTTTTTTTCACCTTATTGTGGGTTCCATGTACATTTTTTTAGGATTCCATCTTGACTTATCTTTTGCCAAATTTTTGTGCGTATCACTTGTATAGTTTTCCTGGTGGTTGTCAGAGGTAACTTTTAATTTTGATATAATTTCAAACTTAAAATTAGAAGAGTAGTATAAAAAGAACTTCCTTGTTTTTTCTTTCTCTTTTAAGTATAGTTGATCTACGATGTTATATTAATTTCAGTTGTACAACTTCATGGTTCAGTATTTTTACCGATTATATTCCATCTAAAGTTATTACAAAACAATGGCTATATTTCCCTATACTGTACAGTATATCCCTGATGTTTATTTATTTTATACATAATAGTAGTTTGTATCTCTTAATCCCATACCCCTCTCTTGTCCCTCCTCTCTACCTTCTCCCCACTGGTAACTACAAATTTGCTGTCTATATCTATGAGTTGGTTTCTGTTTTGTTAGTCATTCGTTTTATTTTTTAGTTTCCATCTGTTTGTGATAACATAAAGTATTTCGTTTTTCTCTATCTGACTTATTTCATTAAGGATGTATCTGTAGGTACATCCACACTGTTGCAAAAGGCAGAATTTCATTCTCTTTCATAATTGAGTAATATTCCACTGTGTAGGTATATATCACATCAACTTTATCCATTCATTTGTTGATGAATGCTTAGATTGTTTCTGTATCTTGCCTATTCGAAATAATAGTACTGTGAACATTGGGGTACATTTATCTTTTTGAATAAGTATTTTTATTTTCTTCAAATATACATCCAGGAGTGGAATTTTTAGATCATATGATAGTTCTATTTTTAGTTTCTTTAGGAACTTTTATCTGTTTTCCCCAGTGGCTGCACCAATTTACAACTCCCACCAACTGTGTACAAGGGTTCCCTTTTCTCCACATTCTTGTCAACACTTGTTATTTCTTGTCTTTTTGATAATAGCCATTCTAATAGGTGTGAGGTGGTGTTTCACTGTGGTTTTTGATTTGCATTTCTCTGATGAGTAATAACGTTGAACATCTTTTCATGTGCCTGTTGACCATCTGCAGGTCTTCTTTGAAAAAATGTCTATTCAGGCCTTATGCTCATTATGAAAAAATGTCTATTCAGGCCTTAGGCTCATTATTTCATCAGGTTGTTTGTGTTTTCATTTTTTCGTATTGAGCTATATGAGCTGTTTCTATATTTTGGATATTAACTCCTTATTGGTCATATCTTTGCAAACATTTTCTGTCATGCAGTAGACTGTCTTTTCTTTTTGTCAGTGGTTTCCTTTGCTGTGCAAAAGCTTCTAAGTTTAGTTAGCTTCTCTTTACTTTCGTTTTTGTTTCCTTTGTCTTAGGAGACAAATCCTAAATAACATATTGCTGTTGTTTATGTCAAAAGCATTCTACTTACATTCTCTTCTAGGATTTTTGTGGTTTTAAGCCTTACATTTAGGTCTTTAATCCATTTTGAGTTTATTTTTGCACACGGTATGAGACAGTGTTCTAATTTAATTCTATTACATGGAGCTCTCCAATTTTCTTAGTATCACTTATTGAAGAGACTGTCTTTTCTCCATTGTATACTTTTGCATTCTTCATTGTAGATTCATTGACCATAAGTGTGGGGATTTATTTCTGGGCTCTCTATTCTGTTCTACTGATTTATGTATCTGTTTTTATGCCAGTACCATACTGCTTTGATTGTGATAGCTTTGAAGGATAGTCTGCAGTCAGGGGATGTGATACTTCCAGCTTTGTTCTTCATTCCTCAGGATTGCTTTGGCATTTCAGGGTCTTTTGTGGTTCCAAATAGTTTTTGAATTAGTTCCAGTTCTGTGAAAAATGTCCTGGGTATTTTGATAGGGATTGCATTAAATCTGTAGGTTGCTTTGAGTAGTATGGGCATTTTAACAAAAGTAATTCTTCCAATCCATGAACATGGGATGTCTCCATTTCTTTGTATCATCTTCAGTTTCCTTCACCAGTTGTTGTAATAGTTTTCAGAACATAGGTCTTTCACCATCTTGGTTAAATTTATTCCTAGGTATTTTATTCTTTCTGATGTGATTTTAAATTGTTTTCTCTTTCTGTTAGTTCATTATTAGTGTATAGAATTGTAACAGATTTCTGTATATTAATCTTATATCCTGCAACTCTACTGAATTTATATGTTAGTTCTAATAGCTTTTTGATAGAGACTTTAGGGTTTTCTACAGAGTAAGTCCCCTATATATGAACAAGTTCTGTTCCAAGAGCATGTTCGTAAGTCCAACAAAGTTAGCCTGGGTATCCAACTAACACAATTGGCTATATAGTACTGTGCTGTAATAGATTAATAATACTTTTCACACAAATAATACATAAACACAAATATAAAAAAATATTTTAAATCTTACAGTACCTCTAAAACTCAGTCTCTTTAGTCTTCTTTAATTTGGGAGCAATTTTTCATTTTTTCCTTACATTCCTTGACCTTAATTATTTTTTTGAGGAGTAAAGGTGATTATTTTGCTGAATGTTCTTTAATTCCGGTTTGCCTGAAGTTTATTAAGGAAATCTTCACATTTGTTGTTATTGTTATTTGGTCACGCAGTCATGTCCAGCTCTTTGCAACCCCATGGACTGCAGCATGCCAGGCCTCCCTGTCCCTCACCATCTCCCAGAGTTTGCCCAAGTTCATGTTCACTGCATCAGTGATGCCATCCAGCCATCTCATCCTCTGACACCCTCTTCTTCTGCCCTCAATTTTTCCCAGCATCAGGGACTTTTCCAATGAATTGTTTGTTTGCATCAGATGACCAAAATACTTGAGCTTCAGCTTCAGTATCAGTCCTTCCAGTGAATATTCAGGGTTGATCTCCCTTAAGATTGACTGGTTGATCTCCTTGCTGTCCAAAGGACTTTCAGAAGTCTTCTCCAGCACTACAGTTTGAAAGCATCAATTCTTTTGTGTTCTGCCTTCTTTACAGTCCAGCTCTCACAACCATACATGACCACTGGGAAGACAATAGGCTTAACTATAAAGACCTTTATTGGCAGAGTCATGTCTCTGCTTTTCAACACACTGTCTAGGTTTGTCATTGCTTTCCTGCCAAGAAAGAATCATCTTCTGATTTCATGACTGCAGTCACTGTCCACAGTGATTTTGGAGCCCAAGAAGAGGAAATTTGTCACGCCTTCCACCTTTTTCCCTTCTATTTGCTATGCAGTAATGGGGCCAGATCTCATGATCTTAGTTTTTTTAATATTTAGTCTTAAGCCAGCTCTTTCACTCTCCTCCTTCACCCTTGTCAAGAGGCTCTTTAGCTCCTGTTTGCTTTCTGCCATTAGAGTGATATCATCCACATATCTGAGGTTGTTGATGTTTCTCCCACCTATCTTGATTCCAGCTTGTAACTCATCCAGCCCGGCATTTCTCATGATGTGCTCAGTGTATAGGTTAAACAAACAGGGTGATAGCAGACAGCCCTGTCATACTCCTTTCTCAATTTTGAACCAATCAGTTGTTCCATACAGGGTTCTAACTGTGGCTTCTTGACCCGCATACAGGTTTCTCAGGAGACAGGTAAGATGGTCTGGTGTTCCATCTCTCTAAGAGCTTTCCACAGTTTGTCATGATCCAAACAGTCAAAGGCTTTAGCATAGTCAGTGAAACAGAGATAGATGTTTTTCTGAAATTCCCTTCTCTAAAATCCAGCAAATGTTGACAATTTTATCTCTAGTTCCTTTCCCTTTTCTAAAGCCAGCTTGGACATCTGGAAGTTCTTGGTTCACATTATGCTGAAGCCTAGCATGTAAGATTTTAAGCGTGACCTTAGTAGCATGGGAGATGAGTATGGCTGTATGATGGTTAGCACATTCTCTGGTACCACCCTTCTTGGGAACTGAGAACTGATCTTTTCCAGTCCTGTGGCCACTGCTGGACCTTCCAGATTTGCTGACATAATGAATGCAAAACCTTGATGGCATTGTCCTTTAGAGATTTGAATAATTCTGCTGGAATGTCATTGAATTCACTAGCTTTATTAACCGAAGTGCTTCTTAAGGCCCACTTGACTTCGCACTCCAGAGTGTCTGGCTCTGGATGTCTAACCACACCATCATAGTAATCGGTTCATTAAGATCTTTTTGTACAGTTCTTCCCTGTATTCTTTCCCTCTCGATCTCTCCAGCATCTACTAGGCTCTACCGTTTTTACCCTTTATCATGCCCACCTTTGGGCAGAATGCTCCCTTGATGTCTCCAGTTTCCTGGAGGGACCTCTAGTCCTTCCCCTTTGTTGTTCTCTTCTATTACTGAGCGCTGTTCATTGAAGAAGGTCTTCTTGTTGCTTCTGTCTGTTCTTTGGAACTCTGGGTTTAATTGAATGTATCTTTCCCTCTCTCCCCTGCTTTTCACTTCACTTTGTTCTTCATTATCTGTAAGGCCTCCTCAGATAACCACTTTGCCTTCTTGCTTTTCTTTTTTGGGGGATGGTTTTGTTTGCCACCTCCTATACAATATTATGGACCCCTGTCCATAGTTCTTTAAGCACACTGTTAACTAGGTCTGGTCCTTTGAATCTATTCATTACCTCTACTGCAAATTCATATGGGATTTGATTTAAATCATACCTGGCTGGTCTAGTGTTTTTCCAGATTTTCTTTAGTTTGAGCCTGAATTTTGCTATAAGAAGTTGATGATCTGTGCCAATAGTCAGCTCCAGGTCTTATTTTTACTGACTGTATACAAGCTTCTCCATCTTTGGTTACAAAGAATGTAATCAATTTGATTTTCGTATTCACATTACTTATTTGTAATAGAAGAAATTTGGAAACATTTTAAATATGGCATTTTAGGGGCTTGTTTAAATAAAGATATGCTATGATACATTATGCAGTCATCAAACTAATGTTATTTTTAACCATTATTTTCTTTAGTTTTAACCAACTAACCATAGAAAGTTCAAATACATTAAGAACAAAAGGCAAGCCACAAAGCAGTCTATAAAAATGATACAATTTTTTTAAGCAAATATACAGTTATTTATATGGGAAAATTTGCATAGGAAATAGTCTGAAGGAAAATACACCAAGTTATTAATTCAAGGTTTTATTATCTCTGGGTTGTAACCCAGAGATTTTTTTCCCTTTTCAAGTTTTTCTCTTGTTTTTCTCCAGTGAAAATCTATTATTTATGCAATTTTAAAAAGGAATTTTTTTCCTATAAGTCCAACAACCTTTTAAAATTTTAAAACCTAAGTGCTTTCATTTTTCTAGGGGAAAAAAGAGAGAGAGAGTTATATATAGGGCATTATGGTATAATGGAAAATACATTGAGCTGAGATCAAAACCAAATATCACTGTTTACTGTTTATAATGTCTTGGTCAGGGGCTTCATGATTTTTGAGTCTCAATTTCCTCATATTTAAAATGAGGATCACAGTATTATTTTCCTGTCTCCTTCATGGCATTGTTTTGAGAATCAAATGAAATAATGTATTTTGTTACTCTTTGTAAATTTTAAAAACCAATACTAATATTAATAAAAGGCATTCTTATTTTATTTTTCATGAAAAATATCTCCAGTTCATTGCATACCAGAGGTGGACTTTTCCTAAAATTATTTACAGTGAAAAATATCCAAACTCCTAGGCATTTGAACTTCACTCCAGTTTCTAGTATTACTAATCTTTTCATCTAGAATAGACAGAGCAATAAGGAATTAGCAGATCAACCACTGTAACAATTATAGCTTATCCATGTCCTCAGCTTAAAGAAAGAAACTTTGTTTTTTCTATTTCTTCTTCAATTTTTTCCCACTTATTATGTGATCAGTTATTTCTTAGCTTTGAAGAACAGTGGAAAGTTCTTTCCTCTTTAGAGACTTCTGATAAGCCTCATCCTAGGAAATAGAAATATAAAGACACAGGCAGTTGCACCTAGGTGCTCCTGGAGTCTCCATCTTGCTGCTAATAGCACAACCCATTTGGGGGATGGGGATGCCTCAGTGACTTTTGACGCTCCTCCTGCCCAGAACTCAGAGCAGGGGGAGTAGCAGGGTCTGGGGGAGACAGCAGCTGTGGTAAAAGGAGGTGCCCTGGCCACTGAAGAGAGATTTCTGGAGCCATCTAGGAGTTTTGCTGAGAACCAAAAGCGCTGGGGATGAATAGGTGAGAAGAAGCAGAAATGAAGCTCCAGCAAGTAATCGTTTGAGGCTACAGACATGGAACATTGGTTTTGCTTATTTATCTTGATCCAGTAGATGGTCCTGTCTTAGGCTGGTGGTCTTTCATGCCACACAGTCATGCATATTTTCATTGTGAATGTTAAATAAATATTTAAGGAATAATAATTGATCACATAATGAAGTTTGGAGGTTGGCCTGGCCCCTTACATCACATATACAGATATTCATTATGTTTCACAAGATTTGTTGGAAAAAATTCCACAGTGGCAGTGTGAAAGAAACCATTTGTAAGCCCACAGCACACAGAATCAGGGGTCACAAAATTACTGTCATACATGGTTCAGCTGGTGTTATTGTTTTTTAAAAGACATAAAATGTGTCCCAAAGCAATCTAAACAGTTTAGATGTTATCAAAAACCAGTTTGTGAAGCAATATACTGTAAAAGCAAATATTTTTTCCCCTAAAGAAAATATGGAAAATGAAAATTAAATCTTCAAGGCTTCTTTTAAAGATCTTCATTTTTCTTATAAATTTAATATTGAAGAAGGAAATAGATTATTAAAGCAATGGGGCCACTTATTAAAATCATGTCAGACTGACCTCCATCAAAATCCAAGAGTCTTTCTTATGCTGATTGCCTTTTAATTACTTAAGCCATTGGTGTCTGTGCTAATCCTAGGACACTGTAATGATTTTTATGATTTCAATGGTGTATAGACAGGGTCCATAATCAGCATACTCAGCATACATATTTGGGAGATAAGCCAGGCTTAGTTCAAGAACTTGTTTAGTCTTTTTTTCACAACTGTTTTTTTTTTTTTTCTTGGTGAGTAATTCTATATATTATTCTGATACCATAAGATAAATTTTGGTGGAATTAAGTACAGATATCTCAAATTGACTTAGTAATTACCCCTTACCTAGCGATTAAATGACAATATGAGTGGCATATTTACTCTAGGAAAATGATGAATGGCGTTTCAAAAGAAGCACCATGGCATCTTAAAGGCATATAATGAGGAATTCAAAGGAGCCTATTTCTTCATTATTCCCTTGCCACAAAAGATGATCACTGGGTTGGAAGAGACAGAGTTGCCTATGAAAAAATGCTACTGACAGAGTCAGTTCAGGATGGAGACAGGGAACTAGAGCATCACACAACCTCAACCCTCACTGTACAGTGAATTTTGGAGGGAAGAGTCTTCCATAAACACCAAATAAATTTCAGAGATAACCACTAAGAATTAGCAATATATCCCATGAAATAAGGAGTAAATATCTCAACATAGAACAAGTGAAACAATATCCAAAGTGGGACATACCAAGGAAGAAAGGAACAATTTGTCAAACTGGTTAAAAATTATTTAGAGAATCAGTTGCTTGGCATACCTCATTAAGAGGTGGGACCATATTTCCTCCCCCTTGAATCTGGGCTTACTTTAGTGACTCACTTGGTATTTCAGAGAATGCATCACAAGTGACATTGTGTCATTTCTAAGGCAAGATCAGAAAAGGCCACGTGGCTTCCACATTTCCCTCCTGGGATAAAGAAGCCATGTTTTATCATGGAATAGAAGAAACTCTAAATGAAATTCAGCTACCTAAGAGCACCACACTGGACAGGATGTGAGTAGCCTGGGGAGCTCCCAACAGAAGCTTAGCCGCACTTGCCAGCTAAGTGATTACGCCATTTTGGATGTTCAGCCAGGCAAACCTTCAGATGACTGCAGCCTCAGTGGACATCTGAATGCATCTGCATGAGAGATCCCAAGTGAGAATCTTTCCTAAATTTCCACTCTTGAAATTGTGAGCAAAAGCAAACCATTGTAGTTTATATACCACTAAATTGTGGAACAGTTTTTATACAGCAAGAATGATTGGAACAATCATGAGGCCTAATGCATTTTAAGGAAAAGTAAAAGCAAAGTTTCAAGTGTAGTTATTCTGCTATGAAAATCTCAGAGCACGTACTCCCTTTGCCAGAACCCAATCTTCCATTTCACACATCATTCCCCATCCCACGCTCTCTCTCGTCACACCCTGCAGCCCTGCACCAGCCCCAAATCTTAGGAAGCCAGGGTGATTCAGGTTTTTCCTAGACTTTTTCATTATTCTAGTAGTTTCCAGCTCTGTTAAAATCTACTGTGTGAGGAATTACTTTTCAAAGCTAGCACAAGAAAAGAATATGTGTTTTGCTCAAAGCTGCTGATTGGATTTTGAATTGTTTTGATTCTCTCTGACATTCCAAGAACAAGATGCTTGTTTTTCCAAGATTCTTTCCTGCTGAATAAGGGGCTACAAATCATGGCGTAACAGACTTTGGTTGTAAACCAGCCACAGGGGCTCAACAATCCTCTTCCCCTCTTCCTCTTTTGATTTTGCTTAGCCTACCTTCCTCAGGTTACCATGGAGGCAGGAGGAGCATGAAAGTAGTAGAAGTAGTCTGTACGCTTGCCCAGTGTACAGACTTTTCACATCTCGCCTCCATTACAGTGACTTATGTTGCTCTGGCCAAAATTTAAGGAAAATCTAATGTGTGACTTAGTGAAAATTTCAGGGACCAGTAAGAGAAAACTTTCACAATTCATTAGCTATTTAAGGAGAGGTAGTAATCCTCCCTCCCTCTTTGCCTCCTTCTCTCGCTTCCTTTTAGCTGCTTCTGTCTTAATGTAAGAGAGAATTTATCACCTCTGGTATTTCCCCCTTTAAAAATTTTTCCCTAGAAATAAGTCACTTTTATTTTTTCTTATGTATTTGTTCAGCAAACATTTATTGAGCACCTAGCCTGTGCTTTCCACTGTTCTAGCTATGAGCATCCATGAGTAAACAGTACAAAGTCCTTGGCCTAATGGAGATTGCATAGATTAGCAGGTGTAAAATATTATACAAAACATTAAAGTACAGTGAGAAGGTCAGGTGTCGAGCTGGAGCAGAAGCTCTTCCTATTTTATTTAGATGTGTCAGAGTCTTTCTGGTAAAGTAACATTTGAGCAGATATCTGAAGGAAATTCTGTAGGCAAAATAATGCTTCCCTCCAAAGATTTCCATGTTCAAATCTCTAAAACCCACACACATGTTAGCTACCTTACATGTAAAAGGTATTTTGCATATTTGATTAAGTTAATGATTTTGAGATGGGAAGGTTTTCCTGGATTATCCAGGTAGGTCCAATGTAATTACAAGGGTCCTTGTAAGAGGGTCGCTGGAGAGTCCATTAAGAGATGTGATACCAGAAGCAGAGTCAGAGAGATTTGAAGATGCTATGTTGCTGGCTTGAAGTTGGAGGAAGGGATTATGAACTGAAGAATGCAGACAGCCTGTAGGAGCTGAAAAAGGCCTGGAAACAGACATTCCCCTAGAGCCTCTAGAAAGGATACAGGCCTGCTGACACCTTGATTCTAGGACTTCTGGTTTTCAGAACTGTAAGATAACAAATGTGTGTGTTTTGTTTGTGGTCATTTGTTACAATGGCAGTTGGGAACTAGTAACAGCAATGCAGAAGCAAGATTTGCAGGTAACCAGGGAAAAAGAAAACCTAGAGGAGAGCACAGTAAAAGCTAAGGTCTTGAGGTGGCAGCATGTAGCAGGGATTGAAGAACAGAAAGGGATCCATATGGTCATGAGTCAAGTGAGGTGGAGGAAGGGTATAAGAGTGGTGGGAGACGAGGCTGGAGAACTAAGGGTATATGGACTTGGACATTTCCTCTGAGTGAGCCAGGAACCCTCTGACACATAGAGCATTTATTGCAGCTGAAAATATTCAGCCCAGTTTGTTATTTTCTCTTTGTTTTCCCTAATTGCCAACATTTTTAATTTTCATGTTATCAGATCTGTTACATTTTTCCTTTAAAGATTTCTCCATTGCCTATATGCTTAGAAATTTCTTTCATACCTTAAGACCTGTTAAATAACTAGCTGTAATTACTTCTGGTTTTTAATGATTTCATGTCTCCATTTAACTTTTTAGTCTGGTTTGTTAATTTTTATACATAGTATTGGGTGAGGCTTTCACTTTATTATTCATGACTTTTTTTTCCAGTAGAAGCCAATGTTCCCAATAATATTTGTTAGATAGTTTATTATGTTCTCACTGGTGTGTGACACCATTTTATGATATATTAAATTCTTATACATACTAAAGTCTGTCTTCTGGCTGCACATTCTGTTCCACTGATCTATTTGTTTGTTCTGGACCAGGCCCTTTAGGTCTCTAGCAAAGTGTCGAAAATGTAGATGAGTAAATATTTTTTGAGCAACTTGCTTTAGCAAGTTTAGCTTGGAGGTAAGAGAATTAGACTCATTTGAAAAACTGAAATTGTTCATATTGTTGGTGCATAGGGGGAAGGAGGGGAGAAGATAGTGGAGGAAGTAGAGTCTGGAAATGAGGCTGGAGGCCCAAGGAGGATGTGTAAATTAAGCTGAATAATATATACTTTATTACAAGTGCAATGGAAAATTATTTATTAAAAGGTTCTAAGCAGGGAGGTGACAGGATCAGACACAGCATGCCAAGGCAATCATATTCCAAAGGAACTCAGTGGAGAGCTAGAGCTCATAGCCAGAGGTAAGGAATTTAAATCCCCTAGGAATTTGCAGGATCTTGGGAAGGGAGACAGCATTGGACTCACCAGTGCCTTTCCAAAGGTGAGCCCAGCTGAAACTTGGGTCACAGAGAATTGGTAAATAAAAAAATTGTGACACATTTATATTTTAAAAATTATTTTCCATATTGGAATAAACTCTAACCCCTAACCCCAGCATTACAAATGATGCTGTAGGAGAATTTTTAATGAGAAGGACCATAGTTTATGATAGATGGCTAAGTGAAACTGGATGGTCATCTCTGGGTGGTAGAAGTATGAGTGATTCTAACCTTTTCGATTGCTTATTTGAAAATTTGTTGATAATAAACTTGTTATGTATTTTATAAATAAAAAGGGAAAATTTACTCTGAGAAAAAAAGACACTTGGATTCTGTATTTTCTGGATTTTTTCATTCCTGGAATTACTGTTTTTTCTTTTACACAGGAATGACTATGTAGAAATATCATTTTTGTGCCCTGAATTTACCCCCAGGAAATCCTATAGCCTTTCTGTACTTTCTTTTGACTTTTTTTATTAGAGAGAATTTTGAGGCCAGCATGAAATTTTTTGTTGTTGGTGTTGGTGATTTTAAATTTTTAATCTTAAACGTTTCCTTTGTGGATATAACATCTGTTTGCCCCTGAAAAGTTATAGGATATTTATCCTTGTAATGGAGGAAATTTGACATTGGTCTCTTTTCATTAATTTTTCTTAGAACTTGTTAATTGCTTTTGGTCTGAATATTTGAATTCTAATGCTTTTAAGCTCAGCCAAGTTATGACTTCTAAAATTGTTCTGATTTTGTTGGAGTGACCATAACTAATTCTTTGATTAGATTTTCATCTGAGTGCTCTATATTTATAATTTCTTGCATAGTTTTTAGCACTTGTCCTTTACAGCTACATGTTAGGAAAGCGCAAGTTATTTTCCACGTTTGCTTTATTTTCCCTGTCATTCCTTCTCTTTAATGTCTCCGTTACAGATTTTAATTCTGCTGGTTTCTATTTTGGACTTTGTTGCCTTACTCAGCCCCTGTTTATCTCTAATTACTGCCTTTGCTCTCATTTTGTTGCATTCTTACTTGTCTATTCTTTCTCTTTTATACTTGCTGTGTCCTCTTAGGATTGCCAAGTTTTCTAAAATTTTCCTTTGATTCCTTTTAAATACCATTTTCAAAGATAAGTAATTCTCTATTAGATCATCAAAGTGATAGTCTCTTTTCTTTGTGACACATTTCTTTCTTTCATAGGGCCTATTTACATTTTTCTTCTGGTTTAAAAAAAATCGAAAATAAAAAAAATTTTATAAAAATATTAAAATGTTTAAAATACTTTATTTAAAATTTTTACTTAAAATTGAAATTAAAATTTTTTTCTGCCTTTTAAAAAATGATAAGACCTATTTAGACTTGGTTTTCATTTCATCAGTCAAGAGGTATGTTTTTTATAATAGTGTCTCACTGCATGCCTTTTGGCCAAAATTTCATCATGTTCTATATGTTTGTAGAGTGCATTCTGCTGGTGTGAATCATGCTTTTCTCTTAGTTCCCCTTTCTGAACCCAAGAACAGTCGCAGTATCACAGCCTGTGTTGTGCATTCTCACCAAGGCCCTTCCCATTTCTGCCTTTGCTATAGGCCTCTTCTCGTATGCAGCCCGAGAAGCAGACGAGAAGAAGGATGAAGTATCCCCGTTGTCCTCTTTCGACTCAGCAGAGCCCGTTTTTTCACATAATGAAGCTAGAGAATCCCTGAATTATTTTTTCTCAATCCAACTCCACTGACGTTTTAGTTGGTAGAAATTCCTTTTCTTCCACACATTTCTATTGTATTGTCTATTAATCTTGCTAGTTTCATAATTTTCTGAATCTTCATCACAGTCTTAGTGTGTGTTCAGGGAAAGTTGCTGCAGAAGTTACTAAGCAGTACTGTTTTATACCAAAGCCTTTTATTTCCCTCTATTTGGTGGAAATATCTAAGTCTTGTATTCAATTGAAATATTTTTTTCTCAACATTGTTTTCTCTTATATTTACTTACTTTCCTACATCCTCTCAATGTCTCAATCTTTCTTTTCATTTCTTTTTATGTCTTTGAAAATCCTTTTTGAAATTTGGAGGGACATAAATAATAAATGAATATGTGAAGTGAATTTTTATTTTAACAAAAGTAGCCAAATCACTAAGATCAAAATAATACATAACTTCAAAAATTACTAATGCTCAGAATTTCCAAACCAGATTATAAACACTGAATGCATCCTGTATTTTATTAAGTTGATTGTCCACTCAGCAAGCTGGGTAAAAGCTATCATATTTATCTCTGTACCAAGAATAAAGAACTGCAGCCCATAGAAGAATTAATAATTTGATGTTTGTGCTGCCTTCTTGTTTTGAAGCAGCTCCTGGTCATTTATAGGCTTTTCATTCATTTTGAAATAATCCCTCCCTGAGGAATGAAGGAAGTGTTTCTATCTCTTTAGACAGTGGATTGTCTGGGGCTTATGGATGGACAGACAGGCATTCTTGATGATATGTTTTCCAGTCCAGATCTTTCTCCAAATTCTTTTTTTTCTCTGTGTCATGCTGCCTCAGTATACCAAATAGTTCTGTCCCAGTAACAAGGATGGTCTCTCTACTATAATCTGCAGAGATGACAGTATACTGTAATAGTTGTACTCAATTGCAAACATTTTGGGTACTGTCATAGTTTCCATGAAGTTTTATTCTGTCCAAATTCTCAGAAGTACATCAGATGACCAGAGAACTTTTAAAGACTGAGGGAGACTTCTACTCAGTTTTCTAACTGTGTAAAATAATCTCATTTCCCCAGAATTGTTCAAGAATGTGGAAAGATATAGATTGTTTCTTAAGACATATGTGTTCTACATACCGTGAGGTGCACGCCATCCTCAAAAATAAACAAAAGAAGTGAATGATTTCTTCTTCTTTTATAAATATTTAATCTGGCATCCCTAAATAACAGATTATACTGGTGAAAGTTGATGTGATTTTTATAACTGTCAATGGAAATTGTTGAAGAAGTTGATGTTTGAGGTTCATATGTTGCTGGAGCATATGTAACAAATGGAGTTAATCTTTGCTGTCAGATGTATTTTGGGTTCTGTCGTGCTTAACAAGTGTGTGCACACTGTTTAGCTTGGGTCTTCTTCATATTCCTGGTCGATTTTGTAAAGAATGTTGTTTTTGCTCAGCCAGAATCCTTTGTCACTGAAAAAGATGGTAGACCACTGGAATTTCCCTCTCACAAGGCAAAATAGAAGTTGTACTCTTTGGTAGCTCCTTCCAAAGAGCTGAGTTATTGAGGGACTGAAAATGCCCTGTGGAATCTAAAGAACCTATATTTTACTTTGAATTAATGCTACTCATGAAATCTCTTTCTCTCTTTCAATCTATCTATATAGAAAAAGTTTGCACAAAATACTTCACAGAAAAGGATAATTTTAGAGTGTGTTTGATTTAAAACAGTAATTTATCTATTTGCCTAATTAAAATGATTATCAAGTCATTTAAAATTTTTGTCTCCTTTATTTTGGTGACAAATACATCCTTTTCTCCATCCAGACTTCTCATCAATTTTTACTGCCATTAAATGTTGCATGTGCATTTTCTCTCCCATTAGTGGATCATTACAGACAATGTACAAGATGTGATGGAAGAATATTGTTCTGGTGCATATCTTCACTGTGTCCTGTAGGTGACAAGAGACATTAAAGAACTAGTAAGACTTCCCTGGTGGTCCAGTGGTTAAGACTCAGAGCTTACAGTACAGGGGACACAGCTTCCATCCCCAGTCAGTAAATTAGGATTCCACATGCCCTGCAGTATAGCCAAAAAATAAATAAACAAATAATTTTAAAAAAGAACTGGTAGATTAGAGAAGGCATTCAGAGTAAACATGAAAAGTCATAAAAAACATCAGCAAGAGAGCGTGAAGCAATCATTCCCATTACCGTAAACATTCCTTCCATACCTCTCAACACAGTAGATTTTGTGGACTTCTTTTGGCTGAATTGGTTAGTATACAGTATGGGTGAAGACCCTGGAATCAGACTGTCCAGGTTTCATTCCCAACTCTACAACTTCGTAGCTGTATGATCTTGGGCAGCAAAGGCTGCTAGACTGGTCCTCGGGTGTCACCTGCTCTGGGCTAGTCTGCTCAGCCTCCTTACTTCCTGCCATTTCTTGAGCCTGCTTCTCCAAACTTCTAATCAATTCTAATAAAGCTCTTATCACTCAATTCAGCCATAATTTTATTCTGTTGCCTGCAACTAGTGACTCTAAATGTATACAGACATCTAGAAGTCATGTATGTCTTCATACATTTTAGTTCCCTTCCACTACCTAACTTCCATTATATATATTGTTCAAATGTGAATACCTAACATTCCAGGCCACTGCACAGCAGTTCAGTGTTTGCAGTGTTACCTGCTTCATCTATAAAATAACAGCCTGGAATTACTTGATTTTTTTCCCCCCATTCTTCCAGCAATTATTATTGAATAAGTAATACTATTGAATAAATAATACCTAGACCTAGTGCTAGGTCTGTGTTAGGTGTTAAAATTGCATTATTTTTAAATGAACTTTTATTGTACCCACATTATAGTAACACATTCTTTTTATTAATTTTTTTTTAGAAGTCAGAACATTAAACATTAAGTCTCCTTTGACCACTCCCATTCTTATTCCTCTCCTGACCTTCTTACATGTAACATTATTTCACTTTTAGAAGAGCTTTCTAGATATCTTTTTTCTTACATATAAAAAGCAATAAAGCTGTATGGAAAATAGAAAGCCACTCTATGTGTTCTGGGTATAAGGTTTAATATAGGTTTTAGGAACCATCACAATCATTGGATCATAAAAAGAATGGGAGGGATGAAGGGCTTTATCAGTTAGAGGGATTAGTTGTATGCTACAAAAATAGACTTTGGATGATTGAAGCAGAAAAAGACTTTATTAAAATTGTTCAGAATGTGAAAGTAATGGGGGATCTTCCTATTACTATTCCTCCAGGGATGGAAGCTGTGTCCCCTGTACTGTAAGCTCTGAGACTTAACCACTGGACCACCAGGGAAGTCTTATTCTTTAATGTCTCTTGTCACCTACAGGACACAGTAAAGATATGCACCAGAACAATATTCTCCCATCACATCTTGTATATTGTCTGTAATGATCCGCTAATGGAGGGAGGACGCACAGCATTCCTATTATTATAGGGCTTCCTTTTCTGAGCAAAGGACAGTTCAGAAATGTATCTAACCAGTTTGGGCTCTGGGAAGTCCATCTACAGCAGAGAAATCGTAAATCTTTCTGCCTCAGAGACAGTACCAGGTGGAGAGGTGCTACCTGTGTCCTTGTGGAGTCACGGGGGGTGGGGGTTGGACAGTCTTGCCACTTTGGATTCCAGGTGTCTTTCTCTGTGCAAATCTACCCCATTTTCAGTACTCCTCATTCATTCATCCCACCAAAATCTCGTTCTCCATTTAGCATTCCTCTGACCAAGAATGGAACAAGGACTGGAGGGAAATCCTAGGATCGTGACGATGCACTAGGGTGAATGCAGGGATTGACAGAGCAGTCCAGAGACCTTAGGAAGGCTGTACGGTTAGTACTGCTTATGTAATGTGCCGTCTCCACTGAATGCATCGTGTGCTCAGTAGATGCTGTGCATCAGAGCCCTAGGGAAATTTCTAGTCTCTGCCTCATGAATCCCACTGCATCATTTTTTTAAAATGATATTGAAACATTGCTTCTGACTGTAAGTACCATAATAAATATTTAACAATGAAAGTGAAACAGGATCAGAACAAGAACTCTTGATACCACCATTAGCATACAGTACTGTAGAGGAATTATTGGCAGTAAGACCCAAGCAGTCTTGGAGCTCTTTAAGAACTCTTCCCCTTCATACCTTCTTGATTGGCTGTAAAGATCTGTAAATAAGGCAACTGTTTGTTTCAGTTTCTGCATGAATGCCCTGGTTTAAAGTTGTTGTCCCAGTGCAATTATCCATAGAGTCTCAGTTTGAATGATAACTTATATAATCATTCTGTTTATAAGAATCTCCCTCCCTCTGTATACCATTATTCCAGTAAATCTCTATAGATTTTTAAATCCCTAACTAGTTTAACCTATATTCCCTGGTGTATGGGGTAGATGTTTTCTGATGTTTTGGTTGGTTTTCCACTCATACCTATTGAAATAATACTTTGGGTTTCCTGTTTCCTCTTAAGCACACCCTTGTCTGAGATGCTGACTCTGGTTACCTTTTCCTCTATCAACATATAAGCAGGCAGGCTAGAAACTAGAATCCCCCATGGTCCATGCCCTAAGTCACAAGCTTGGCACACTGTGAAAATTTCTAATGGCTAAGGGAAAATTCATGATGTAATGTTAAGTAAAAGAAGAAGGACATAAAATTATTTCCATGTGTGGTACTCATTATGATTTTTTAATAGTGATGACTGGAAACATAGTAATTTGAACTGGTAATAGTTTGTATCACTTTATGGGAAGACTACAAATCAAATATTATTTTGCCCTTTAATCTTATAAATAAATTGTTTTTAATTCCGTAATTCATGCATATTTTATAATCAGAAAAACAATGTAAAAATAATGAAGTGGTGTTAGTTGTCCCTTCTGCCTTAAGGAGTTCAATGTCCAGAAATTTCTAGAAGTGTCTCCCCAATCCTTTAGTAGATGGATTTTAGATTAGTGACAAACTCCTCCACCTTTTCTTATTTACAAATGAAAAGAGGCTTTGGAAGACAGCTTTTCAGGGTTCTCTATAGTGTTTCATCTGTATATTTGAGGTTATTGATATTTCTCCCAGCAAACTTGATTCAGGCTTGTGCTTCATCCAGTCCAGCATTTCTCATGATGTACTTACTCTGTATATAAGTTAAATAAGCAGGGTGACAATATACAGCCTTGATATACTCCTTTCCTGATTTGGAACCAGTCTGTTGTTCCATGTCCAGTTCTAACTGTTGCTTCTTGACCCGATAGAGATTTCTCAGGAGGCAGGTCAGGTGGTCTGGTATTCCCATTTCTTAAGAATTTTCCACAGTTTGTTGTGATACACATAGTCAAAGGCTTTGGCATAGTCGATAAAGCAGAAGTAGATGTTTTTCTGGAACTCTTTTGCTTTTTTGATGATCCAGCAGATGTTGGCAATTTAATCTCTGGTTCCTCTGCCTTTTCTAAATCCAGCTTGAACATCTGGAAGTTCACGGTTCACGTACCGTTGAAGCCTGGCTTGGAGAGTTTTGAGCATTACTTTGCTAGTGTGTGCTGCTGCTGCTGTGTGGTAGTTTGAAAGTGGAGAAGAACTAAAGAGCCTCTTGATGAAAGTGAAAGAAGAGAGTGAAAAAGTTGGCTTAAAACTCAACATTCAGAAAACTAAGATCATGGCATCTGGTTCCATCACTTCATGGCAAATAGATGGGGAAACAGTGGAAAGAGTGACAGACTTTATTTTTGGGGGGCTCTAAAATCACTGCAAATGGTGACTGCAGCCATGAAATTTAAAGACACTTGCTCCTTGAAAGAAAAGCTATGGCAAACCTAGACAGCATATTAAAAAGCAGAGACATTACTTTGCCAACAAAGGTCCATCTAGTCAAACCTGTGGTTTTTCCAGTAGTCATGTGTGGATATGAGAGTTGGACTATAAAGAAAACTGAGTGCCAAAGAATTGATACTTTTTGAACTGTGGTGTTGGAAAAGACTCTTGAGAGTCCCTTGGACAGCAAGGAGATCCAACCAGTCCATCCTAAAGGAGGTCAGTCCTGGGTGTTCATTGGAAGGACTGATGTTGAAGCTGAAACTCCAATACTTTGGCCACCTGATACGAAGAACTGACTCACTTGAAAAGACCCTGATGCTGGGAAAGATTGAAGGGGATAACAGAGGATGAGATGGTTGGATGGCATCACAGACTCAATGGACATGGGTGTGAGTAAGCTCTGGGAATCGGTGATGGACAGGGAAGCCTGACGTGCTGCAGTCCATGGGGTCACAAAGAGTTGGACATGACTGAGAGACTCACTGAACTGAGTTATAGTGTTTCCTCCAGAGGAAGTAGAGTCAAGGTCTCCTTTGTTTGGAAAACCTCTCATTAGAGACTGTCAGGAACTCCTAAATTTGCCAAGCTTTGCATTAACCAGTTCACAGTGAACCCAAGGAATTTTGACTGGACTAGACGGCCAGTTCTAGGCACATCTGGTATTTCCTTTTCATATTACAAACATGGGTTATGTTGTCTAATCTAGACGTAAAGCAGTGAGTTAAGCATTGTTGATGATTGCTGAGAACTTGGTGTGCCAGTTCATCCTTGTGGGAATTCTCATCTCTTCAGAGGTAGCCATTATGATGCCATGAAAAGAGCATGACTTTCAAGCCAGGTTGACCTGGGTTTGAATCTTTAATCCACCACTAGCTTTGTGTCATTTTTTTTTAACCCCTGTTTCCTTAGAATAATCACAATTTCTCAGTGATTTGGGGGAACTTTTTTTAAAAATTGAAGAATAATTGTTTACAACATCGTGTTAGTTTCAAGTTACAGCACAGCAATTCAGTTATACATACATACCTAAATGTATACCTCTCTATATCTCTCTATATATCTCTCTGTTCTTTTTGACATTCTTTTCCCATATAGGTTATTACAAAATGTTGAGCATAGCTCCCTGTGCTATACAGTATGTCCTTGTTGATTATCTACTTGAAGTATAGTAGTGTGTATATGTTAATCCTAACCTCTAATTTATCCCTCCTCTCAACCTCCTTACCTCTTTGATACTCGTAAGTTTATTTCCTATGTCTGTGAGTCTCTGTTGGGAACTGTTTAAAGTTCTGTGGTGCCGGGTTTACAAATGGTTTGCTCTAGCGGCTGGGATACAAAGATTGGTAAGTGTCTTAATTTTCAGTTAATTTTCCATGAATGCAGGGGCATACCCTGTTCAGAGGGTGTCAGTCTTACTTCCAAACACCAGGTAGAGAGAGGGGATTGGCAAGTAGAGTACGTCCACTGGTGCTGTTGCTTTGGCTTCTGTTGGATTTGTTGCTGCTGAGATTTGCTCTGCTCAGCCAGTTGGGTGCCTGTCTGCAGTTGAGGAAATGTTCTTGAAGGTCTGGATTTCTGCCTGTGCTGCAGTGGTTCCTGGCTGGACTGCTACATTCTGAGCTCGGTCACTGTTCCCCAAAAAGCTCAATACTAGGCCAGAGTGGCTGAGTCTGTAGGGTGTCCTCTTTCAGCCATCTGCTGCCTTGCATAACCTAGGCTTGTCTTGAGGCTGCACCACGTACTCAGTAAAGGCCAATCTCCCCCTCACCCCCCACCAATGATTTCTTCTTTGGTGTACTCACTGTCATTTTGCAGTATCTCTTGCTGAATGGCACCCTGGTTCACCCCAGATTTCCCTGGTCTCTGATGCTGGGGTAACAGAAGTTTCAGTCTCATCCTTTTCTCTTAGAAGTTTCTGGGCTTCTTATGCAAGTTGAGACATTTTTTACCTAGAGCTTTCAGGGAGGGGGGGTGAATTTTCCCCAGGTGAAAAGCAGTTGCTGACTTTATATTTGCTTAATCAAGAGCAGCCACAGAAGTGAACTTTCACAGAATACAGACCAGTTCCCAGGGGACTTCTATATGGGTCTTCTCTTAAACTGAGATGTCACTCCAGAATAAAAACAAAACAAAGCAAAATCCAGGTGCTTCATCAGTCACCTCCGTTAGTTATTATATTTTGTAAATTCTAAGACAACACTAACAGTGAATGCAGCGTTATTTTATGTTCCACTGAAAACAAAGCACATACACAAAGCAAACAAGCAAGCAAACAAAAAACTTTGCCAATTAAACTATGAAGCATCATTGATTGTTAAGTCTCATCCCAATCTCAGAGATATAAAAATAATAAAACCAAAGCAAAACCAAACCAAAAAAACAAACCTGGGTCTCAGTTGATGGAAAAACAATAGATGATTTCCCTATCAGCAGGAATTAAAGAATAATCCCCACACCACCCCCACTACCTTAGCGGTTGGGAGACTAACCAGGCCAGATGGCATCCTGTAGATTCAGAGAGAGGTTAAAGTTTGAGATAAGCAGGTGAGGAGAAACGAATAATGAGCTGGATTTACTTGGTCTGTATTAAATGCAAGCATGTTAAATTCATGAGTAAGAAACCTTCTGCTTTAAGTCTTTGTTTCAGACTTGGAATATATATACATTTCTCCCTTTTTTCCATCTGGACTTAGTTGAAACCTCAGGTCAAGCCAGCTTGAAAACAAATACAGTGGAGCTACCTTTTACATTATGACATCATGTCTCCACTGTTTCTCATTATAAAGTTGAGTTTCAGATGTTAAAATCATATCCTCCTCACCCCTCTTTGTTTCCTTCTTCCCTTCCCCCTCAACAATCCCGTTCTGATGGAGTTTCATTGTGTTTATAGTTGAACTGTAACTATTTTGTGCCACATGCACAAAATTATTGACCTGACAATGAGAAAACACATCTTAAGACTACGAATTCAGCTTCTATAATTTTTAACTCTACAAAGCTTTTAGTGTATTTTTTCATCAGCTGCAGGTCTACATATTATTTTCAAGTTCTAGTTTTAACTGACATACAAGTGGTTGTATTTAATAAAAAGAAAAACTTTGGATTTGCTATAAAGCATCACATAATTTTTTAGAGACCCATGTGAAATTGTAACATAGTTTATACAATTTTACTAAAAATAGAAAATGAATAGTGACATAGTTAAAAAATTTTAAAATAGTGGGATCATGCTGCAATAATAGAATGATGCTTGTTCTTGCCACTGAAAATGTAGACAGGTTGCATAAAAATGTTGGCTACTATGTACAGTAGTTTCTAAAACTGTAATCTAAACCCAATCATATTATGATATAAATGATGCGCAGCACTGAATCACTTTTAGTAGTATTTTGGCAGTTTGAGCTAAGAACAAGGCAATATGATCAATCTTTCTCAGTGATATTCTCCATGAAAACAAACAAAAACAACAACAAAATCCTAGAGAGAAAAAGTAATGGAAGGATAGAAGTCCAGTTAAAATAACGATTCTGGAGCCTCCCTGGTGGTCTAGTGGTTGAGACTTCTCACTTCCACTGCAGAGGGTGCAGGTTTGATTCCTGGTTGGGGATATAAGATCCCACATGCTGCAACTAAAAAAAAAAAGTTTTTAAAAAAACTATGCTACTATTTTTCTATACATGAGAAATGATCCATTAGTAAATTGATGGAAAATATATAATTAAAATGTCTAAAAAAAAATTTAACTCAATAAAGGGAAAACAATACAATGAGAGAATATTCAAATAAATGTATAGAAAGAGATATAACATGTTTTCAATACGATGACCCAACATATTATCAGTTCTCAGGTTAATTTATGTAGTTAATCTGACTCATCTAGAGCCAGACATCCTGGAATGTGAAGTCAAGTGGGCCTTAGAAAGCATCACTATGAACAAAGCTAGTGGGGGTGATGGAATTCCAGTTGAGCTATTTCAAATCCTAAAAGATGATGCTGTGAAAATGCTGCACTCAATATGCCAGCAAATTTGGAAAACTCGGCAGTGGCCACAGGACTGGAAAAGGTCAGTTTTCGTTCCAATCCCAAAGAAAGGCAATGCCAAAGAATGCTCGAACTACCACACAATTGCGCTCATCTCACACACTAGCAAAGTAATGCTCAAAATTCTCCAAGCCAGGCTTCAACAGTACATGAACTGTGAACTTCCGGATATTCAGGCTGGGTTTAGAAAAGGCAGAGGAACCAGAGATCAAATTGCCAACATCCACTGGATCATCAAAAAAGCAAGAGAGTTCCAGAAAAACATCTATTTCTGCTTTATTGACTATGCCAAAGCCTTTGACTGTGTGGATCACAATAAACTGTGGACAATTCTGAAAGAGATGGGAATACCAGACCACCTGACCTGCCTCTTGAGAAATCTGTATGCAGGTCAAGAGCAACAGTTAGAACTGGACATGGAACAACAGACTGGTTCCAAATCGGGAAAAGAGTCTGTCAAGGCTGTATATTGTCACCCTGCTTATTTAACTTATATGCAGAGTACATCATGAGAAATGCCAGGCTGGATGAAGCACAAGCTGGAATCAAGATTGCTGGGAGAAATATCAATAACCTCAGATATGCAGATGACACCACCCTTATGGCAGAAATGAAAGAAGAACTAAAGAGCCTCTTGATGAAAGTGAAAGAGGAGAGTGAAAAAGTTGGCTTAAAACTCAACATTCAGCAAACTAAGACCATGGCATCTGGTCCCATCACTTCATGGCAAATAGATGGGGAAACAGTGGAAACAGTGTCAGACTTTATTTTTGGGGGCTCCAAAATCACTGCAGATGGTGATTGCAGCCATGAAATTAAAAGACACTTACTCCTTGGAAGGAAAGTTGTGAACAACCTAGACAGCATATTAAAAAGCAGAGACATTACTTTGCAACAAAGGTTCGTCTAGTTAAGGCTATGGTTTTTCCAGTGGTCATGTATGGATGTGAGAGTTGGACTATAAAGAAAACTGAGTGCCAAAGAATTGATGCTTTTGAACTTTGGTGTTGGAGAAGACTCTTGAGAGTTCTTTGGACTTCAAGGAGATCCAGCCAGTCCATCATAAAGGAAATCAGTCCTGAATATTCATTGGAAGGACTGATGCTGAAACTGAAACTCCAATACTTTGGCCACCTTATGTGAAGAGCTGACTCATTGGAAAAGACCCTGATGCTGGGAAAGATTGAGGGCAGGAGGAGAAGGGGACGACGGAGGATGAGATGGTTGGCATCACTGACTCAATGGACATGAGTTTGAGTAGACTCCTGGAGTTGGTGATAGACAGGGAGGCCTGGCGTGGTGCAGTTCATGGGGTCTGAAAGAGTCCAAAATGACTGGGTAACTGACCTGAACAGAACTGAACTCAATGTGACTCCAAGCAAGACCCCAACATGGGTAATTTGGGCTTATCAAACTTTTTTTTGATGGAAGTATATAAAGCCAAGAATATTCAATAGATATGCATTAAACCTTCTTAAACATTTTTATTAATTTATAATTAATATAGTAAAATATCCAGATCTTGATTTTACAGCTCAATGAATGTTTACAATGTATTCACATGTTGTGACCACCACACAAGATATAGAACATTTTCATATCCCTAGAAAGTTTCCTTATGCTACCTCCCAGTCAGCAGCCCCAGTACAAAGGTACTTACACTATTTCTATAATTATAAACGAGGGCTTCACTCCTAGCTCAGTCAGTAAAGAATCCGCCTGCGATGCAGGAGATCTGGGTATGATTCCTGGGTCCAGAAGATCTCTTGGAGAGGGAAATGACAACTGACTCCAGTATTCTTGCCTGAAAAATCCCATGGACAGAGAAGCCTGGCGGGCTACAGTCCATGGGGCAGCAAGAGTCGGACATGACTGAGCGACTACACCACCACCACCATCATCATTATAAATTAGTTTTGTCTGGTATTGGGAAAGACCCTGATGCTGGGAAAGATTGAAGGCAGGAGGATAAGGGGACAACAAAGGATGAGATGGTTAGACAGCGTCACTGACTCCGTGGACTTGAATTTGAGCAAACTCTGGGAAATAGTAAAAGACAGGGAAGGCTGGCATGCTGCGATCCACGGGGGTCGCAAAGAGTTGGACACGACTTAGTGGATGAATACATACAGTACTGAATTGCATAAAAATGGAATCTTACAGTAGATGCTCCTTTGTGTCTCTTTTTGACATTTATGCTTGTAATTAAGTGTATCAGTTGTTTATTCTTTTTTATTGCTCTGTAGCAGTCCGTTGTATGACTATAGCACAACTTGTTTTTCCATCCTATTGATGGACATTTGGGTTATTTCCAGTTTGGGGCTTAGGAATAAAGCTGCTATAAACATTCTTGATCAAATCTTTTTGTGGCTGTATTTATTCATTTCTCTTGGGTAAATACATAGGAAGAGAATGACTGCATCATACAGCTGATGAATGTTTAACTTGATTAGAAACTGATAAATATCTTTCCAATATGATTTTCACCATTTTTTCACTTCCACTGGCATTGTGTGTGAAGGTCAATTGCTCCACTTTCTCATCGGTCCTATACAATGTCTGTCTTCTAATAGCCATTTTCATAGTGGTATCTCACTGATGTTTTAAATTCAGTTTTCCTAACGGTCTTTGACTACTGAGGCTAGTATAACAATAATACCATAGACTGCATGGCTTAAATAAAAGCATTTCTTTATTTCTTCTTATTCCTTAAAAATTTTATTGTATAATTCCATTTCCAGAAGAGGCAAATCCATGCAGACAGAAAGCAGACTGGTGATTGCCAGGGGCTGGGGAAAGGGGAATATGCAGTGACTGCTGATAGACATAGGGTTTTTTGGAGGTGAGAAGAATGTTTTGGAATTATTCAGTGGTGATAGTTGTACATCCTTGTGAATATACTGAACTCCACAGAATTGTACACTCTTTAAAATGGTAAATGTTAAGGTGAATATTTTCTCAATGAATAAAATGAAAAAGAAAGCCCAGAACCAAAAAGACCAGAATAAAAAACCAAGCCTCTTGTTTTCTCTACTTTTTCCTTTTCTTTCCCTATTCTTCAGAATTATTCTGAATACACTGAATTTTGACTCTTGTAACTCAACTCTCTACTGACCAGGCATGGATGGGGGTGTCACAGTTTCAGTGTGCTGAGGGCATGTTCAGAGACCCCTAGCCCCCAACAGGAGTCTCATCCCCACGTTTCCATTGAGTTGAGACATCAGGAATCACCTTTGAATACACTGATGTGGATAATACTTCATGGAGAAATTCTTGTACCAGACAGCTTTCAAACATGGGTAGGGGCTCTGAAGTATGGAGGATGTGAGGATCAGAAGTGGACAAAAAAGAGATTTAGTGAATATGTACCCACCTAAGAGAAAGGAGGCCTGGCTTCCAGTTCTGGCTCTGATGTTCCCTTCTTGAGTGACTTTTCTCAAATTCCTTTCACTCCTTTAGATTAATTTCTCCATCCTCACTCCCACCATGTCTTATAGGACCCAGTCTTTCCAAGTCCCAGCTCTTCCAGTGGTTTGCTGTCTGACCTTGGACAAGTAGATATCATTCTTAGGTTCTTCACTGCATCATTTATACATGGAGAAGGTTAGACCTTGTCACCTAACCTTCTCCAGGTCAGAAGGTTTTCTGTTCATGTCCTGACTCCTCTGGCCGCAGGTCTGGGTTTTGAACTGTTATGGAGTGGTTTTCTTCATGTTATCTCAGCTTCTTTAGATTCCTCAAGCTAGGTCTAGAGCAGTGGCTCTTAAGCTAGCCAGTATATGTGTGAAATTATTAATTACAGATATCATCTCATATTTCCCACATTCTCCTTTTTAAAAAGTTGTTTTTTCTTCATGTCTTAATTTGTTTCTGTTAGTCTGTCCTCAAATTCATCAATTCTTTTTTCTGCTATATCTAATCTGATATTAAGCCCATCCAGTGCCTTCCTCGTTTTAAATATCTTTGTTCTTGTTCATTTGCTCAGTCATGTCTGATTCTTTGCAACCCCATGGACTGCAGCATGACAGGCTTCCCTGTCCTTCACCATCTCCTGGAGCTTGCTCAAATTCATGTGCATTAAATCAATGATATCATCCAACCATCTCGTCCTCTGTGGCCCCTTCTCCTCCTGCCCTCAGTCTTTCCCAGCATCAGGGTCTGCTACTGGTGCTTCCATACCTCTGTTTAAATGATATACCTTTTCATAAATTAGGTCTATTTTTGCTCTAATTTTAAAAATACTTCTAATAGTGATTTTGTAGTCATTTTCAGTCAATCCCACACTTGGGTCATCTCTAATTCTCTTTCTATAGATTTTATTTTTCCTTTGAATAAAAGCCACATTTTCTTTCTTTCCATGACTCATAACTTTTTATTGTGTTTAAAAATTCTAGAGATTGAAGTAAATATTGCTTTCCTCCAGAAGGGGGACATTTTTTCTTCTTATCAGTCAGCTGAAGAGGAGTAGAGAGAATTTTTGCTTTGATCCTATCAGGAACATCAGAATTTAAGCTGGTTTGCAGTTCAGTTAGTTTTAGGTTGCACTTGTGTTCACATTTCTTGAGAATGCACTCTTATCTGTATATATAACAGGCTCTTCTTTTTAGTGGACTTTCTGTGTTTGCTTTCGAGCTCTATCCCAGATTCCCTGTTGCTTCTTTCAGACACCAAGCAGAAGTCCAGTGGGGAGAATCGCTGGGAGAAAGGACTAGCTATGCATTTGGGGTTCCTAAGATTCTATTCCATTATACCAGCTCACATGGCATGTTCACCATGCCACGTAAAAGTTTAACTGGTTTCTTCTTTCCCTAGCAGATTCTTTCTGTGTAAACTCAGCAAGCGTTCCCAGGAGAAAAGCATTCCAGGGTCCAGCCACCCAGGAAGGGTCTGTCACTCGCTGAAAGTCTGTAGATTCTTTTCATTCATAGCTCTCCAACATGTTAAAACATAGGAATTTTTAGCTAATCCATATTTTTGTAATTTTTGTGCCAAGAACAAAGATCTGTCACAACCTTCTGCATCTTTGTTGTTGTTGATCAGTCACTAACTTGTGTCCGATTCTTTGCACCTCCATGAACTGCAGCACGCCAGGCTTCCCTGTCCTCCACTATCTCCTCGAGTTTGCCCAAATGCACGTGCATTGAGTCAGTGATGTTATCTAACCATCTCTCCTCCCTTGCTCCCTTCTCCTCTTGCCCTAAATCTTTCCCAGCATCATGGTTTTTTCCCATGAGGCAGCTCTTTGCATCAGGTGGCCAAAGTATTGGAGCTTCAGCTTCAGCATCAGTCCTTCCAGTAAATATTCAGGATTGATTTCCTTTAGGACTGACTGGTTTGACCTTCTTGCAGTTCAAGGGACTCTCAAGAGTCTTCTCCAGCACCACATCTTAACCTGAAGTAAAACTCTGCAGTAGAATTGTGGGGAAAAACCCACTATGAATTGACATTTGCATCACAGAAATTTAGAACATATTATAATTTCACATTGTGGTGTTGGCACAAGAGTAGGCCAATGTAGATGAGTCAAACAGAATAGAAACTAAAGAAACAAAAGATTTTACCTGGTGGTAAATATGATTGTCCCCCAAATTTTGCAAGGTAATGTATTATTCAACATGAGGAAAAAAAGTATCTGTTTGTAAAAAAATAAATTTAGAGCCTCTGTTCATCCAGTTCTCAAATAGAGATTACATAGAAGTCAATCTAAAAGATAAAACTACAAGATAAAAATTCCTAAAAATATGGAGGAACAGATCCTGCTTACAGGGTTAGTAAAATATTTTGAAGAATGAAATTAAAGAAAAGGACAAGAAATAACAACTTTTCTACCTCAAAAATTACCATGAACAAATTTAAAAGTTCATCTCTAAAACAGATAAAATATATTTGTAAAATAAATGACACAGAATGTTATCACCCTCAATATAATGAGCTCTTACAAATCAACAAGAAAAAGGCAAATAGGAGTATGTCTTAATGGGTAGTTCACAAAGAGATGTGAATGTCTTAAGATATAAAAGAAAATTACATCATTAGTAGTCAAAGATCCTTCTTATACCATTTTTTTGTTTCTTTCTTAACTCTTGGTGGGGTTGATAACTTGATATTCTAATAGGCTTTTAAGTAATACTTTTAAAGTGAATAAAAATTTTGTCAAAGAGTAAATTACCTAAAACCTAATTAATTTGTAATATTTCAGAAGACTGTTTTGCTTCTATTCAGTATACTTCAGTAGCTATGTTTTTCTGTGCTCACGATTGTGGTACTACTTTTAATATGTTTCTTTGTGAAAATTGATTTTATAAGAACTCACTAGAACTTAGATCTGGATAGAGTCAATGTAATAATTCCACTGGCATATGTCCAAGGCTGACAAAGAAAGTCCAGCTCTTTCAAATCTTAGTTGGTTACTTCTCTGGTGTTTTACTTGAGCTCATGTTCTCCTGCTCTGTGTACCCATTTGAATGTCTGATATTCATGAAACTTCCTGAGAATTGAGACTCAGCATCATCACCACTGCTGGTGTCTGCCATGACAACATTGATGACATTGCCTAAAGATAATTTCCCAAATCCTCAGGCCCTTAAGGGGTCTGAATGTCCCTGCAATTCCTTTAGTCTTCACCAAAGCAAAGTTATGTGTCTGGGGGCAGAATGGGGAAGCCTGCCTCCTTCCTGATTCTATGTCGTGCTTTGTCACCTGGATAACACTGTGCTCCTTTTTCTTCCTTGAGGTAATAGCTAATTTACATCTTACAATCCTTTTACTTATTCCAAGGTACTAGACCTGGAATCAAAGAAAGGAAATGCCAAAGAATGCTCAAAACTATGGCACAATTGCACTCATCTCACACGCTAGTAAAGTAATGCTTAAAATTCTCCAAGCCAGGCTTCAGCAATACCATGAACCGTCAACTTCCAGATGTTCAAGCTGGTTTTCAAAAAGGCAGAGGAACCAGAGATCAAATTGCCAACATCCACTGGATCATCAAAAAAGCAAGAGAGTTCCAGAAAAACATCTATTTCTGCTTTATCAACTATGCCAAAGCCTTTGACTGTGTGGATCACAATAAACTGTGGAAAATTCTGAAAGAGATGGGAATACCAGACCACCTGACCTGCCTCTTGAGAAACCTGTATGCAGGTCAGGAAGCAACAGTTAGAACTGGATATGGAACAACAGACTGGTTCCAAATAGGAAAAGGATACTGTCAAGGCTGTATATTGTCACCCTGCTTATTTAACTTATATGCAGAGTACCTCATGAGAAATGCTGGGCTGGAAAAAGCACAAGCTGGAATCAAGATTGAGAGGAGAAATATCAATAACCTCAGATATGCAGATGACACCACCCTTATGGCAGAAAGTGAAGAAGAACTAAAGAGCCTCTTGATGAAGGTGAAAGAGGAGAGTGAAAAAGTTGGCTTAAAGCTCAACATTCAGAAAACTAAGATTATGGCATCCAGTCCCATCACTTCATAGCAAATAGATGGGGAAACAGTGCAAACAGTGGCTGACTTTATTTTTGGAGGCTCCAAAATCACTGCAGATGGTGATTGCAGCCATGAAATTGAAAGACACTTTCTCCTTGGAAGGAAAGTTATGACCAACCTAGACAGCGTATTAAAAAGCAGAGACATTACTTTGCCAACAAAGGTCCGTCTAGTCAAGGCTATGGTTTTCCAGTGGTCATGTATGGATGTGAGAGTTGGACTATAAAGAAAGCTGAGCACTGAAGAATTGATGCTTTTGAACTGTGGTGTTGGAGAAGACTCTTGAGAGTCCCTTGATCTGCAAGGAGATCCAACCAGTCCATCCTAAAGGAGATCAGTCCTGGGTGTTCATTGGAAGGACTGATGTTGAAGCTGAAACTCCAATACTTTGACCACCTGATACGAAGAGCTGACTCATTTGAAAAGACCCTGATGCTGGGAAAGATTGAAGGTGGGAGGAGAAGGGGACGACAGAGGATGAGATGGCTGGATGGCATCACCGACTCGATGGACATGGGTTTGGGTAGACTCTGGGAGTTGGTGATGGACAGGGAGGCCTGGCGTGCTGCAGTCCATGGGGTTACAAAGAGTCAGACATGACTGAGCGACTGAACTGAGACCTGGAACCAAAACCAAGATATAACCTTTTATTCCATCTTCATTAGAGAGTTGTCTACCAAGTAAAGTTCATCTGAACTTTCTTGACACACAAATGAGTGCAGACATAAGCTACGATGCCTGGTCCACTCCCTGTCTGTCCTGTCCAGAGATGCATAAAGCTCCTTTATGATCGTCTACAAAACACAAGACACATTCACAGGCTGAGTTAGAGATGAATGATGCGGGACTTTTCTAGCTGTCCAGTGGTTAAGAATCTTCAGTGCAGGGATGTGGGTTTGATTCCTGGTTGTTGAACTAAGGTCCCGCATGCCGCAGAGCAACCAAGCCCACATGCTGCAACTTCTAAGCCCTTGAGCTCTGAAGCCTGTGTGCCACAATTAGAGTCTGTGTGCTGCAATGAAAGATCCCACACGATGCAACAAAGCTCCTGCATGCCCCAACTGAGACTTAACACAGCCAAGTAAACAAATATAAAAAAGGAGGAATTGATAATGCTCCATTCCCTTATCTCTTTCTGAATTTTTCTTTCACAAATGTCAAGAAGGAATGAGTGATGCTGCATTCCTGATACCTTTTTAATTTTCCTTCATGCATGGTGGAAACTCTGCTTCAACATTGACTGTGCTGTTAATACTTGTTTGACTTCAACTAAACCATTTTGCTCCATTTCATTTTCTTTCTCCATATGATACATCAGTATCTTTATCTGTAGTCCAGGTGACACCACACTTGACTAGAGGGAAGCAAGTGGTAGAAAAGCCTGAGGCAGACATAGTAAAAATCTTTAAGACTCTAAACCAATGAATCAACTAAAGAGGCAAAAACCTCTATAAGAAAGAGGACTGACCTTCTGAGCTTTTGTCCCTCAGGGGATATTAGTTTTACCTTCCCTGCTCAAGTGATAGCAGCCAGACTGGGAACTTTGGATAGATTATTTATTCAGTGTGACAGCCCCTCCTCCTCTTTCCCTCCCTCCAACCCCTTTACCCATGACCTTTCCAGACTCAAGTTTTTTTTAAACAAATCTCATCAAAGAATCAAAATTAGATGACTAGGTATTGATCACCTGAGTTAGTTTTGTTTCTTTGTCTCAAAAAAAAAAAGGTTGAACATTTCCCAGATGATCTTTACCTATGGAAATTAATGGCAGCAGTAACAACCTTTTAAAAATGTTATCTTATCTCACCAATGATCAGAAAAAAAGAATTCTATATTTCCAACTGCAGTGTATGATAGGAGGGAAAATGAATTCTTGAAAGAGGCCTGTTCATTGCAGCTTTCTCTTGTTAAAAGAGAGATTGCTCAATGGGAAATGAAAGATCACAAATCTTCTTTTGGAACCAAAAGATAGAGTTATAATACCTTAACAAAAATAAAACCTTCTCCCTCAATGAGCTACTCAAACACTGCTCTGCTTGAATAATGTGCTAAGGCTTGATGCGGTAATTACTCCAAGGAGGCTGCAGGGAAAGGAAAGTACATTCCAGACACCTAATCATTTACAATTGAGTTTAATGAGGTAGTAATTTACAGCTTTGGGGGTGGAAGTACGGAAAGGTCTCTGCCAGGGACTGGGCAGACTCTTTAAAATCCTGGAGTTTAATGAAAGCATTGGAGGGTGGACTCATGCAGCTGAACTTGTGTAATTCCATCTGCTCAGGACTTGGACAGGAAGTAAATGACAGGGCACTCGGGACCTACATCTGGAAACAACATGTTTCAAAGGATTTCATAAATCGTGCAGTAAAATAAGAAGAAGAAAGAAGGAAAAAAACAGAGGTGAAAGGGTATAATTATAGGGGGATGGGGAAGCACAACAGAGAAAGGCCACGGCAGGTTGTTTTTAGTTTGAAGAAATAACATCTTCTGATGTCAAGGTCAATCATGATAATAGTTGACAAAACACAATAGTCAAGCTCAGTGTGAAGACAGAAGGGACTGAAGTTTCTTTTCTGGATAGTATTTGGATGAAGACTGCAGAGGAGTTCAGCATCCATTGAATTGGCCTGAATACTCCTTTTCAATCTTCCAGTAATGTTTCTGGTACCTTCTTTATTGTCATTATTTCTTGGTTCACAGTATAGCAGCTTAATTTTACTTTTTGTTCACTGATACTTTTAAAATCAAGCTAGCACCAGAAGAGTCTATCTTGAATAGGAAAAGGCTCAAGACATAATTATGTAGTGTTGGGGTAGAAAGTAGCTGCTAGACTGGCCTTTCATTAAGTCGTACTGGTGACTGACATCTGCAGAAATCAGTGTTTGTTTTCTTCTCACTTAGGCTGAATGTCCTTCACATTTCATCTTATGTTACCCCATTTCAACTCTCTCAAGGGTAAACCTTGTTCTACCCAATTTCCAGATCCTCAAAAGCAAGATTTCCTCATTTTTCCCTTTTCTAATTGTTTCTGGAAGTTGGGAAGAAAATTGAAGGAATGGTGAGAGTAGATCAAATGGAACAGAGAGAAACTTGTGCATTTCTTGAGTTTGAAGCGCATGTATCCAGGTGAAAGGAAGTATTGTGTGTCTGTGTGCCATGCAGGCAAGTGGTATCAGGAAGGGAAACCATGATCACAATCACATTCACAATTGTAATCCCTGATAGCAGGGCTTGAGCATTTACTCTGTGCTGGGTGGTTATATGTTATTTTGTTAATTCTATCAGTTACTGTGAAAGTAGGAAACAGCCATACTTTTACATCACTTGGCAGATGAGAAAACTGAGGCTTATAGAAGTGAATTTCACTGGGATAGTAGGTTGAATGGAGAATTCAAATGCAAGTCTGTCTGATTTGAGAGCCTGTAGTCATTTAATTTCCCTTCATGGATCACAAGCTTGTGGCAAAGAGGCTTGTGGAGCTCAAGGAAGCTATGAGCCATGCTGTGCAGTGCCACCCAAGACGAACAGGTCATCGCGAACAATCAAGGTTGCTGGCAAAAATAGCAATGACCTCAGATATGCAGATAATACCACTCTAATGGCAGAAAGTGAAGAGGAACTAAAGAGTCTCTTGATGAGGGTGAAAGAGGAGAGTGAAAAATCGAGCTTCAAACTCAACATTCAAAAAACTAAGATCATGGCCTCCAGTCCTATCACTTCATGGAAAATGGAAGAGGAGAAAGTGAAAGCAGTGACATTTTATTTTCTTGGGCTTCAAAATCACGTGGACAGTGAATGCAGCCATGAAATTAAAACACGCTTGCTCCTTGGAAGGAAAACTATGACAAATCTAGACAGTATATTAAAAAACAAAGACATCACTTTGCTGAAAAAGGTACATGTAGTCAAAGCTACGGTTTTCCCAGTAGTCATGTACAGATGTGAGAGTTGGACCATAAAGAAGGCTGAGCACTGAAGAATTGATTCTTTTGAATTGTGGTGCTGGGGAAGATTCTTGAGAGTCCCTTGGACTGCATGGAGATCAAACCAGTCAGTCCTAAAGGAAATCAACCCTGAATATTTACTGGAAGGACTGATGCTGAAGCTGAAGCTCCAATACTTTGGCCACCTGATGTGAAGAGGCAACTCATTAGAAAAGACCCTGATGCTGGGAAAGATTGAAGGCAGGAGGAGAAGGGAATGACAGAGGATGAGATCATTAGATAGCATCACCAACTCAATAGACATGAATTTGAGCAAACTCCGGGAGATAGTGGAGAACAGAGGAGCCTGCCGTGCTGCAGTCCATGGGGTCTCAGAGTCGGACATGATTGAAAAACACTAACAACAATCTTGTAACTCCTATGTTATATTACCTTGAATTTTATATGTTTGGATGTCAGACTGTAGGGACTTTAAAAAGATTTGGCCAGAATGCAGAGACATGGTCCTAGTGACATCCAGTAAACCATCCTACCCCGCTACTATCCACCAAAGCAATAATTTTAAAGAATCTCGTATGACGTTTGGGTTACTGAATACCGAAAAAAAAAAAAAAAAAGGAGTGTTATTTTTTCTCAACTGATTTTTAACCATAGAATCTTAGAATGTTGCTCAAAGAAAAGGTAAAATTGATTTTTAAAGCTTTATTTTCCTGTTTTCCAGAGAATTGAGTTGTTTTCCATGTCTAAGTTTTGAACGTGTTAGTTGCTCAGTCGTGTTCAACTCTTTGTGACCCCATGAACTGTAGCTCACCAGGCTTCTCTGTCCATGGAAATCTTCAGACAAGAATACTGGAATGGGTAGCCATTCTTTTCTTCAGGGAATCCAAGAACTGAACCCAGGTCTCCTGCCTTGCAGGTGGATTCCTTACCGTCTGAGTCACCAGGGAAGTCTGGTGGGCTTCCCAGGTCGCACTAATGGTAAAGAATCTGCCTACCAATGTAGCAGATGCAAAGTTCAATCACTGGGTCGGGAAGATGCCCTGGAATAGGAAATGGCAACCTGCTCAAGTATTCTCGCCTGGAAAATTCCATGGACAGAGGAGCCTGGCAAGCTACAGTTCCTGGAGCTGCAGAAAGTCGGACATAACTGGGCGACTGAACAACAAGTTTTGAACACAGTCTTTTCTGATTAAAAATCAGAAACAAGATTCTAAGTTTCTCAAGATCTATAGTGTACATTTTGAAAGTCTGGCAAAATCTGTTCACTGGAATAATAATTATTCTTTGGAAAGCTATGTATGCCTGTCCACAATAAGAAACATGTGACAAAGTATTTAGTTATGGTTTCAATCCACGTGAACTGGAAAGGACTTTCAAGTTAAATAAATCTTCACACGTGTGACAAAAACAAGCTTCGATATGCTATGGGTAATGCCAGCAGTGAAATCTGAGACCAGAAGCACTAATAAGAGTGGAAAAAAAATTGAAAATTTTAGTATTAAGCTCTTGTTTTCTCTCTCTCTCTGGTCTGCAGAGTTAATAACCTGATTATTGGAATTTCCCCTTTTACTATTACTTTATTTCCAGTTTCGAGAGTGTTATACTGCTAATCTTAGAGAAAGAAATCTCTTACTTGAAAAGTGTTTACTTAAGTTACCTGCAAATAAAACTTTTTTTTTTCTCTTTAGAAGATCACAGAACTATTAAGTAATCTCCCACCCCCTGGACTAATGAATACCAACTTGTATTAGGTTGTTGACATTGGATGTTACTTCCATGATGCCAAAGTTGTGATGTAGAAATTACCTCTAAATATCTTTCAGTTCAGTTCAGTTCAGTCGCTCAGTCGTGTCTGACTCTTTGCAACCCCATGGACTGCAGCATGTCAGGCTTCCCTGTCCATCACCAACTCTCGGAGTTTACTCAAACTCATGTTCATTGAGTCGGTGATGCCATCCAACCATCTCATCCTCTGTCGTCCCCTTCTCTTCCCTCCTTCAATCTTTCCCAGCATCAGGGTCTTTTTAAATGAGTCAGTTCTTCGAATCAGGTGGCCAAATTATTGCAGTTTCAGCTTCAGCATCCGTCCTTCCAATGAATATTCAGGACTGATCTCCTTTAGGATGGACTGGTTGGATCTCCTTGCAGTCCAAGGGACTCTCAAGAGTCTTCTCCAACACCACAGTTCTAAACCATCAATTCTTTTGTGCTCAGCTTTCTTTATAGTACAACTCTCACATCCATACATGACTACTGGAAAAACCATAGCTTTGACTAGATGGACCTTTGTTGGCAAAGTAATGTCTCTGGTTTTTAATATGCTATCTAGGTTGGTCATAACTTTTCTTCCAAGGAGCAAGTGACTTTTAATTTCATGGCTACAGTCACCATCTGCAGTGATTTTGGAGCCCCCCAAATAAAGTCTGTCACTGTTTCCCTTGCTTCCCCATCTATTTGCCATGAAGTGATGGGACTGGATGCCATGATCTTAGTTTTCTGAATGTTGAGCTTTAAGCCAACTTTTTCACTCTCCTCTTTCACTTTCATCTTTAGTTCTTTACTTTCTGCCATAAGGGTGGTGTTATCTGCATATCTGAGTTTATTGATATTTCTCCCAGCAATCTTGATTCCAGCTTGTGCTTCATCCAGCCCAGTGTTTCTCATGGCATGAGTAAAAATCAAGCCCACTTGATTTGCTTTTTTAGTCTTCTGAGAAGTACACTGTTGTCCCATTTATCCGGCATACTTAGGGGCTGAGCTCTTCCATTAAACAGATTTTTTTTTTCCAGGAAATTTTACCTCTTCAAATGCAGCCTTTAAAAGCTTACTGCCAGAGTCTGTGAATATCTTTCTAAAATATATGAGTTATCTGCCTGTCTTCTTAAGAAGAAGATACTGAATACAACTTAGTTTTATCCTCATGACCCCAGATCATTGTTCTAAACAATTACTGTCTTACCCTGCCTTGTGCTTGAGGGTAGTGGGACAGTCAGTACTGAGGTGTGAAGGGCTATTGAGGTGTGAAGGGCTGTGCTCGGGCTGAGTGAAAGCACACCAGGTCATTCTGGTTCTTGGAAAGGCTTTTGGAAATTGTGTTTATGTGTGTGTGGGGGTGTGCTCTCTCTAGTACTGTCCTTATAATTGGTTACTTTTAAACTTCTGTGGTTGGAATACCTACACCTAAACTTGTGGCTCTGAGAGCCTGCTAAGCTCCTCGTGTAAACTTGGGCTTTGTGACATCTGCTTAGGTCATTTAGAGGCTGTGGTTGTTCCATTTCTCATTCTGGATTGAGCAGTAGGTGTCTGAGACTGCCAGATTACTCACCTCTGAGTAAGCAGGCAGTTTCTGTAACGTTATGCTCATTTTGCAAGCTAGTAAATGATTTCACAACTCTCCATCTCAAATCTTCATTCCCTTATAGACTGTACTTTACTAATGATTCTGCCAGCTATTCCAATCATCCCATCAGAGGCCCAGGTTGTATGAAGCTTTGGGGTACATGATTTTAAAGTCATGTGTTTCTGAGTTTGAATCTTTGCTCCCCAACTTAATAATTGCATAATCTTAGGCATGATAATTTGTCTCACCCATCCATTTAACAAATATTGAGTTGACCAAAAAGTTAGTTTGGGTTTTTCCATAAGCTGTAAAAGTCCAAACAAACTTTTTGGCCAAGCCAATATTTACTGAATACCTATTGTGTGCCATGCAATGTTCTGGGCTTTTGGGGTACAGTTCTTGGAGACTACAGCTTCTGCAAGCAAGTAGAGACAAGGTGGGTCAAATGGTGGTGGTGCAGGGACACGGAGGTTAGAGAGTGTGAGTGATAGAGGTAGGTTTGGCAATGTTTATGAAAGCTGTTTCAGAAGAGTGGTAAGGATGAAAGCCTGATAGAAATGCATTTGAGTGAGATTTGGAACACCATATATGTCGACCTTTTATAGAAGTTTTGAAGTAGAGGAAAGCAGAAATGTGTTACAGTAGCTGGTGGGGGGAGTGTGGGGTCATGTGATGGTTTTATTTTAAGATCCGGCATTTCTGTATCCTGATGTGAATGACTCAGCAGAGAGAGGGAAATGGAGGGTGCAGAGGAGAGAGGAAATGATCGCTGGAGGAGTGTCCTTGAGCTGGTCAGAGGAATGAGATCTACCACACAGGTGGAGGGCTTGGCCTCGCCATGGAGGCCAGGAGTTTACCCAGGGCCGCAGGAGGGACGGGGGAGAATAAAGGCACATAGAGCAAGCTGTCAGCAGCAGTGGTGGTGGGAGTATGTCACAGTCTGTTCCAGACGCTTCTGTTCTCTCGTGAAAGGGAAAGCAGGCTCATCGTGTGAAGGAGAAGATGGGGAGCGAGTGTTGGAGGCTTAAGATCCACTGGAGAAGGGACAGGCTACCCACTCCAGTATTCGTGGGCCTCCCTTGTGGCTCAGCTGGGAAAGAATCTGCCTGCAATGCGGGAGACCTGGCTTCGATCCTTGGGATGGGAAGATCCCCTGGATGAAGGGAAAGGCTACCCACTCCAGTACTCCGGCCTGGAGAATTCCATGGACTATACAGTCCATGGGGTCACAAAGAGTCGGACACGACTGAGTGACTTTCACTTTCCTGTATTTTTTTCTACCTTAAAAAACAAGTTGTAATGCTGTCATTGCCTCTGAGAAGTACTGGATATTTTTGCTTCCATCTTCCCCTTCACAATTTCTTTCCCTGTTCCTTCCCTCATTGGAAAGCCTTTTAGTGGTTTTCTCTTTTGAATTTCCCGAACGGCTTGCACACACCATTATTATAGCACTCTTCAATAAACTGCAATCACTTTACGTTTCTGCCTCCAGCCTCACCCCTACTACGCACGTATTTCTCTGCCCAGCCCCCAGTACAAGATCTTAATGTTGCAGATTTTTAGGTAAATGTTTACGAAATAGAGGAAGGAAGGGAAAATAAAAGTTTTGCCTCTTTTCCCATATTTTCAGTTCAAGTTCTGATATTCAAAGATTAAAAAGCCTATCACCCTTCATTTTGTGTCTCTAGAGATGGATTAACAGTGACTTTTTTTTTTCCTTTGGATTTATTTTGTAAATTTCATTTATTTACCTAATATTTGTTATTTTTCTTCTGGTATGTCTGAACAATGAAGAATATTTCTTGGCACCCATTTAACAAGACACATTCAAAAAAGATTTATTTTCTAACAACTGTTTCCCTTTCAGATAATGGCAAATTACATAAAACGTTTTTAGGTCAAACAAGGCAACTGAGAAATTTTGACTTTGACCACGGCTGAGGCAATTTGCTGTGGAGATGGCTGGAGGCACACAGAGGTTCCTGAAGCCAGTTGGGGGCTATAATTGATTTCAGATGTTCTCTGAATAACACTGAAGATAAATGTCCCAGAGGTAGATTATTGGAGGGCTTTTTAGCTGTTTCTAATAAAATTTTCCTTAAAATTCCAAGATTTTTTTTCTACAGATGCATATAATAATTCTAGCATTAACTAGTGGGCCTGAATGAAAACTGCACGTTTGTTAATAATTTTCCATTTCCCCCTAATTATGAAAGGAATTCATGGTCATGGTAGAGAAATTGAAAGTTACAGATATCTATAAAGAACAAAATAGAGAGAATCACTGGATACTTACATACTTATGTCTATCTAGTTGAGATCATACAGAATGTAGTTTTGTATATTAATTTTTATGTGATATTATATCCTGAGCTTTTGCTGTCATTACAGATATTTCAAAGTATGAATTCAGTAGGCTTATAATATTGTATAGCAGTTTTTTTCCTTCACGGTTTTCCATAAAATCTTAAGGATTCATAGCGTTGTCTTGGGGCCACCACGGAGCTTGCGGGAAGCCAGAACTGGGACAGAAGCCACTGAGTCTAGGCTCCCCTGGTGCTTTTCAAGCAGAGCAGCTCCACATTTAACTAATTTACATACTGGGCTTCTGCACAGAATTCTCCTTGAAGAAGGATTCCCAAGCATATCAAATTTGAAGTCAATCACCAGTGAGCCATAATTTATTTAATCATTTCACATTTGTTGCATATCCAGTGTTTCTATAGTCCTAGTAATATCATGGACAACTTTTAAATTATTAATATATAATAGAAGTGTAATATATCCCATATAAATATGTAAATAAGTAAATAAGATATAGTATATTTTAATATGCTAAATATTAATAATATCAATATTAAACTATTATCAATTTATTTTATCAATTATAACAACAATTTAATATGATAAATCAATATTGATTAATATTAATAAATTATTGTTAATAATAAATAATATATAGTATATTTCAAATTTATAAACTATACAAATATATAGGGCTTCCCTGGTGGCTCAGACAGTAAAGAATCTGCCTGCAATGCAGGAGACCTGGGTTTGATCCCTGGGTTAGGAAGATCCCCTGGAGAAGGGAATGGCAACCTACTCCATTATTCTTGCCTGAAGAATTCCATGGACAGAGGAGCCTGACGGGCTGTAGTCCGTGGCGTCATAAAGAGCAGAACACGACTGAACGACTTTCACTCACTCACTCATATAAATATAAAATTATTCCTTTAAGATATATATTTATAAATAGATCCAGACTCAGATACTGGGTCAAGAATAGATGCTATTCTGTTGTTCTAGAGAAATATAGCCTGAAGGATGGTTGTATGACTTCAACTCCTAATACAATGTATTAATACAAAAGGACCCATCTCATAGCACACAACCAACCCTTTCTTGGTGTTATTTTCTGTTTGCTGGTTGAAAAGTAACACATCACTGTTATTTTAATAAGCAATTACTTTATTATGCAAAGGCTAAACTTTAATCTGCATAGTTGTAAGTGATATTTTCTTGCATGAATTTTCCTTGCTAAAATTTCTGTTGGAGGATTAGTGTTATTCCAGTGGATTTTAAGATTTAAAAGTATGCTTTGTCTATTAAAAGCAACAGTCATTTTTCTAATTTGTGGCTGCTTTTCCAGCTCATCACTTAAGTATTATGATGATCTTCTTATATATTTTATGGAGTTTCATTTATCAGTTATTTGCTTTATGATTCTTTCCATGGTTTTTACATTTGGAAAATCTCTTTCCATTTACTTAGACTTTCACCCATAATTTCTAATAGTCCAATAATATCATTTTTAAAAATTGACATTAATTTACAAAAGTTTATTTAGGACTAAGATATGTTTTGTTTTGGGCTTCCCTGGTGGCTCAGACAGCAAATCATCTGCCTGGAGTGCAGGAGACCTGGGTTCGATCTCTGGGTCAGGAAGATTCCCCGGAGAAGGGAATGGCTACCCACTGTAGTATTCTTGCCTGGAGAAAAAAGTCGGACAAGACTGAGTGACTAACACTTTCACTTTCATGTTTTGTTTTAAATATACAATAGCCAATTTTTATGTTTCTTTAAAAATAATTCATACCAGTCTTATTGGATTATTAATGTGTGAGAATGCAATAGATTTTATTATTGACCTTTCGTATAGCAGTTTAGTTAAACTGTATTATTTGCTTTGGTAGTTTGTTTGAAGAGTTTCTTAATGTCAAGTAATATCACCAGGAAATACTGTTTTGTTTCTTCCTCTCCATCCTATATGTCACTTATCTTTTCTTCTTTGCTTACCCATCCGGCTAGGGTGTCTGGTGCAGTGTTGAAGAGAAGTATTGATTGTGGGTATCCTTATCCTATTCCTATCTGCAAAAGGAATGCTCCAGCTTCATTCAGGGTGATTGTTGTAGGCTTTCAGTAGATTATTTTTATCAGGCTAAGGAAGTTCACTTTTATTTTTATTTGCTAAGAGTTCTTTAAAATTATGAATTATTTTTGCATAATAGAAAGTCATTTCCTTCATCCACTAGACTTCATTTTGTTGCTCTTATTTTGTTAAAGTAACTGAATTACATCAATTAGGTTTTCTAATGTGAACCCATATTAAAACAGACATGAATATATTATTTATTTTATACATTGTTGGATTCATTTTGATAATTTTTTTTAGGTACCTTTTGATCTATACTTTTAAACGAGACTGGATTAATCTCCTTTCTTACAGTGTGCTTTTGAAATCAAGGTTATTTAAGCATTATAAAATGACGTTCCTTATTTTTTACTCTCTGGAAGAGAATATTTGGTACAATAAGTCTGCAGAACCAGCTGGGCCTGGTTGTGTATGCGTGTGTGTGTGCTAAGTTGCTTCACTTGTGTCTGACTCCTTGTGACCCTCCAGGGTTCTCTGTCCATGGAATTTTCCAGGCAAGAATACTGTAGTGGGTTGCCATGCCCTCCTCCAGGGGATCTTTCCAAACCAGGGAATAAAACTCACATCTCTTATGTCTCCTGCATTGGCAGGTGGATTCTTTACCACTGGCACCACCTGGGAAGCTTCTGGTTGTGCGTACATATATCATAATAATAACAAAATGTATTCTGGTAGGTTGTCTGCAGAGGTAGACATGAACAGTGGGAGAAAAGGATCCCATCCTAGTCTGCACATGAAACTCGATTTGCCTTTTCTGAAACCTGGGCCTATGTGACTTGCTTTTGCCAAGAGGATGCAGCTGTGGTTGTACTGTGCTGGCTGTGGGCCTTGGGAGGCTGGGCAGCTTCTGTTTTGATTCTCTTGTGATCAGTCATCATGTAAAGAAATTCAGGCTAGGTTACTGAGTGATGAGAGGAGAGAGAATTGATTGACCGAGAAGGAGAGAATTCAGTTAGTATCTTGGAACCTCCAGCCCTGGCTGAGTTGCTCTAGTCAACACAATATGAGGAGCAAATATTCTAAGCCTCACCAAAATGTCAGAATCGTGAGAAACAGTAAATGATTTTCATACTAAATTCTAATGTATACTTGGGTCTGTTTCAGTCTCTTATTGTTTAGTGTGATTGGTATCATCCGTTTTTTTTTTTCCTACCCATCTCTCACATTGTTCTTAATATTGTTTGATTACGTATATTAGTCTGGTAATACAATTTCCCCTTCTTGTCCTTATTTTTCAAGATATTGAAGCTATTTCCACCTTTTTTATTTCAGGTGAACTTCAGAATGTTTTTGTCAATTTCCTAAACCCCTGGAACTTTCATTAGAATTGCATTAAATCTATGAATTATTTTGGGAAGAATATTTGCATAGTTATCAGTTTAGACTACAATTTTTCTTTTCGTATCTTTAAACATTATTACATTTCTTAGTAATTTTTAGTCTTTACATATTTTATATAATCCTTGATTCACTCATTCAGTTAAATACTAATTGAGAGGGCACACTTCTTACTAAACTCAAATTTGAAGCCCACTACTGGCAAATATATAGGACTTTACAGAAGGTGCTTTGTATAATAACCCTATTGTTATACAAATAGTACATTTGTGTTACTACAAATGTTATTTTACTGTTTTATTTTTATTTTATTTTCTACTTCACACTCTTTTCCTATTTATATTTATTTTGCTGTGGTTCTGATGTATTAGGGACACCTGCAGTCACATGGGGTATGCTAATGGCGAAGTTTTATACATCAAGCTTGCTTGGTTGGACGCATGTTCCCGTGAGAAGGGTATGTGTGTGTGTGTTAGTCCCTCAGTCGTGTCTGACTCTTGTGACCCCATGGACTGTAGCCCGCTGGGTTCCTCTGTCCATGGACCTCTCCAGGCAAGAATACTGGAGTGGGTTGCCATTCCCTTCTCCAGGGGATCTTCTGCATTGTGGATGGATTCTTTACCACCTGAGCCACCAGAGAAAGGTATAACCTTGGGGAACCACCTTGTTGCACCAGCAGCATTGTTTCCAATTTTAAGTTCGAGGCAGATGAGACTGATCTTTAAGTTGCTGTCGGCTGGAGGCTCACGTCTAACTACATTCTTCACAGCGGAGCATCAGGTCCATTCTTGAAGGGGTACCTGGGTGGTGCATGGCTGTGTTCACCACAGCCCAGGTCTGAGAAACTTGGGAAGGACACATCGTTGACTCTGTCAATATGGGTGAACAAGATGGTTCTCCATAATATCTGCTGCTCCTTGCAGTTCCGAATTCTCTGGGTTTTTCTCCACCACAGCTTTTCCTCTCTTCCCTGATGGGTGTTTATTTAACTTGCTTTAGAGTCACTGGAGAAGCTTGACTTCCAGCTTTGATGTAAAGAGTGACGGCAAGACCCTCAGCATGTAGCTGTTCACACATAAGCCCCAGCAACACACAGCCAGACAGGAAAGGGGCCTCATTTCTGGCTCTGGAAGGAGATCCCAACTAAATTGCGTTGATGGCTTTCCCTTTAATTGAAGCCTCTTGGCGCACCACCAGCATGGTTTGTGATTTAATCGAATTCAGCTGATGCCTTCATTTTAAAAAGTCTGTCTGTAAGCAAAGCAAAATTATTTTTTTCTTTCTATGTTACCTGTTCTTCTAATCATCTCAGTTAAGTTCTTAAGACCATTATCTGGTGAAAGAAAGACCAATTTAGAAATGGATATGAGAGCAGCAAAACCTCAAATAGGTTTTTATTAAAATAAAATTATATTGAATAAAATTATGTACATTGAGTTTCCAAAGAAATGTAAAAATCTATTTATGACTGGATATTCTCAGCAAGTAATTAAAACAGTGATCTGTGATCAAGATGTTTTAAACACTTCTAGGTGATGGCAGCTGTTTATTTGAACTATGCCTACTTAGATTTTGCACTACCAAACTTGCTTCTTTATTTATTTAGACTGTGCCTTGTGGCACGTGGGATCTTAGTTCCCCAACCAGGGAATGAATTCGTGCCCTCTGTAGTGGAAGCAGGCAGCCTTAACCACTGGACTGCCAGGGAATTCCCCTAAATTTCCTTTTAAAACTCAGTGTATGATATGCCCTTTCCCAGTATTCCATTAGGGTGTTAGCAGTATATGCTGCTGCTGCTGCTAAGTCGCTTCAATCGTGTCCGACTCTGTGCGACCCCATAGACGGCAGCCCACCAGGCTTCCCCGTCCCTGGGATTCTCCAGGCAAGAACACTGGAGTGGGTTGCCATTTCCTTCTCCAATGCGTGAAAGTGAAGTCACTCAGTCGTATCCAATTCTTCATGACCCTATGGACAGCAGCCCACCCGGCTCCTCTGTCCACAGGATTCTCCAGGCAAGAATACTGGAGTGGGTTGCCATTTCCTTCTCCATACCAGTGTATAAAACTAAATAAAAATACCTAAAAACAAATAAAATGCAAAAGCCCTAGAAACTATGGATAATAGGAGACCAAGTTCCAGAGAACAGAAGGAAATTCTGCCTGCTGTAATGACACAGAAGTTGGGTTGAAACTAAAAGACCAAGACCTACATGCTCCCTTAGTAACACCACTATGACATGGCAAGTAGGAAAATAAGGCAGAGATTTTCACTCACTTCCACTCTCTGGCCTTAGCTCTAAGAGACAGAAGTTTCCCTGACCAGAAAAGGCCAGCTGCCCCTCCCCACCTCAAATATACGGAATTTTGTAAAGGTGCCACATACACTTTCTGCTCTCTCAAGTTCCTAGTCCCCATCAAGTATAATCTTTTGTTACTCATGGCAATAACCTGACATTTGCACAAACTCATGGAAAGGGTACAGGGGTGTGTTATATTCTGAGATACGTATTTGCTTTGACTGAGAAGTGATGTGAGGGAAGAAATGAAAAGGGTGTAGAGGATACAAGGAGAGCTTTCAGGGTGGCATCCCTGAATAAAGTAAAATCTCTGGCTCATCCAGTGTCCTGTTACGGTCAGAGACTTGGACTAGAAGGCTGTGTACATCAGTAGGTCTGAGGCGGAGATCCGACCAGGGTGCAAATGAATGAATGAAGGCTAAGTGAAATTGTCCTTGTTGGAGGCAAAAGAAAGTCCCTAGTTTGGGTCTCCTCCTCAAAGCAAAACAAAGTAACACACAGCCTATGAAATATTCTTAAATCTGCATTTTTCATACCATTATAATGTAAGCTTTTAAACATTTTATTAGAAACTAACTTTAAACCTATTGGATGGCTTTATGTTACAGGTGGTGTTAGTGGTAAAGAACCCAGCTACCAATGCAGGAGAAGAGATGTGAGTTCTATCCCTGAGTTGGGAGCATCCCCTGGAGAAGGGCATGGCAACCCACTCCAGTATTCTTGCCTGAAGAATCCCATAGACAGAGGAGCCTGGCAGGCTACAGTCCATGGGTTCACAAAGAATTGGACACAACTGAAGTGACTTAGCATACACATATTACCCTGAATAGAGGTATTAATATTTTCATAGTTATTCTCCTATCCTCAGATAATTTTATTTTTCACTACCACAGATAAAGATATAACAACCAAATCTGTGATACTCTACTGTAATCAAATATTTTTTGTTAGAAGAGAGTCCTAGAACTGGGCTTACTGGTCAGTTCAGTTCAGTTCAGTCACTCAGTTGTGTCCGACTCTTTGCGACCCCATGAATTGCAGCACGCCAGGCCTCTCTGTCCATCACCAACTCCCGGAGTCTATCCAAACCCATGTCCATCGAGTCAGTGATGCCATCCAACCATCTCATCCTCTGTCGTCCCCTTCTCCTCCTGCCCCCATTCCTACCCAGCATTAGGGTCTTTTCCAATGAGTCAACTCTTCGCATGAGGTGGCCGAAGTATTGGAGTTTTGGCTTCAATATCAGTCCTTCCAATGAACACCCAGGATTGATCTCCTTTAGGATGGATTGATCAGATCTCCTTGCAGTTCAAGGGACTCTCAAGAGTCTTCTCCAACACCACAGTTCAAAAGCATCAATTCTGCAGTGCTCAGCTTTCTTCACCTTCCAACTCTCACATCCATACATGACCACTGGAAAAACCATAGCCTTGACTAGATGGACCTTTGTTGGCAAAGTAGTGTCTCTGCTTTTAAATATGCTATGTAGGTTGGCCATAACCTTCCTTCCAAGGAGTAAGCGTCTTTTAATTTCATGGCTGCAATCACCATCAGCAGTGATTTTGGAGCCTCCAAAAATAAAGTCCACTGTTTCCCCATCTATTTCCCAGTGGCTTACTGGTCAGTGGCCATTAATTTTTAAATTATCTGACTACATACTATCTAGTTACTTTCTATTGTGTTGGCCAAAAAGTTAATTCAGGTATGGAAAACTGAACAAACTTTTGGGCCAATCCTATAAAATACTGTAGCATTTTCTACCCCTACCACCAATGTATGGAGAATGGTGGAGAGCTGCTAGGAATGCACTCTTGTGTTTTTCTTAAATAACATAATTGGTGAAAATTTATATATTATTTTTATAAACATTTCCTTAATAAGAAGGAGACAATTATTGGAAGCAGTAATTACAATACTTTCTCCTTTTGTGAAATCTGTGATCACTTATTTCCATTTATTCTGCTATTAACATGATATTGGGAAAGACTTTAATGGTCTAAATTTCTATCCAGGTAAACAGAGAAGACGGGTTTGTGACAGTTGAGTGAAAGGTCATATTCCTAAATTAAATCATGAAAGCCATAATAGCTTTAATATTTTTGAGGGCCTATTTTTATAACTTTAGTATCTTATCATTGAATATTAATAATTATAGTAATATTATTAATGATATGTACTATTTATTGTTTTTTCTAAGTGCTTTAAGTATTAAATTTAAAAATTGTTTTAAGAAAAGAACTATATTATATTTTGTTAATGGATAGGAAAAGCAATACTTAAAGGGTAAGAGCTATAATTCAAATCCAGTACTGTATATGACTCCAAAACCGAGGTGTCCATTCTTGCAGTGCAGTACTTCCCCATGCACACATCTGCAAGTCCTTCTCAGAGATGTTACTCTCTTTGTTTAACCCAGTTTTCTTTTAAAAACAAGACTTTTTAAGAGCGGGCATGTAATCTTAAAAGTCATCTTTTCATAATCATTGTATTTGGTCTTTTTTTTTATAATTTTAAAGGCACTTAAAGAGAATTAAAGTCAAACACCAGACTTAAGCATTTTTAAAATGATAATATATTTAATATATAAAGAACCTATGTAATTTTATCATAAAAACATTAGGAACCTGTGGTAGGATGGCTAAATATTATGATTTTGATTCTCATAATAGTCTAAACTAGACAGGACAGATTTTTTTTTTTTTTTACAGAGAAAGAAGGTACAATTTAGAGAAACTTGAGTGATTTTTCCAAGCTCAAACAATTAATGATTTATGAGGAAGCACTAGAATTAAAATTTTCTGACTGTGAATAGGCAGCTGTGGACTCTTAAACCAATTAACATTTCATTTTTAAGGACAAACATAGCCAAATAAAGCAGCTGCAGTCCCTCATAACCAGAAAAATGAGGAGAAAAATGCCTTGGAGAAAATGAAGTCAGAACTTGGATGATAAAGTGGTGATAGGCACCCCTCAGGTTGTTATCTGCCGATGGGTGTGCACTCTCACAATGGAGCCAGTGCTATAGGGACACCCTGAAAATCCAGGGGTGTGGCACCCATGGAGAGAACAACTCCAGCTGGCCTCCAGCCTCCCACACTGGAGGGCCAGTCCTTGCTGGATGAGCTCCAGGTTACCCTGGAGGCACCAGCCACAATCGTGCTCCTCTGTCAGCCTCTGAGCCAGACTTTCTCCTGACTCATACACACATGGTCCAGTGCAGCTTCACGGCCAAGTCTCCACTCCTCATTCAGAACATTTCTGTTGAAATTGTTAGTTATTTCACATCCGGCCACTTAAAATGGCTTCCTCTGGTTTATAGACTTTGATTCCTCTCCTGTGTTTAGGTAGCAGCTCTCCTAAGAAACAGTCACCCCAGGGCACTCCCGTTCTAGAGAGAGGGCACGCGAGTGCATCAGGTCAGCTCCTGGGACTCATTTTCTGCTCTGTTGTGTTGGATAAGCAGTTCCATCTAGGTCCCATCTTCGCAACATGCAGAGAGGAACTGTCCAATTACAAAATAGATCCAAATATACATGGTGATCGGAGCTTCCCTGGTAGCTCAGCTGGTAAAGAATCCACTTACAATGTGGGAGACCTGAGTTCAATCCCTGGTTTAGGAAGATCCCCTGGAGGAAGGCATGGCAACCCATTCCAGTATTCTTGCCTGGAGACTCTCCGCGGACAGAGGAATCTGGCAGGCTGCAGTCCCTGAGGTCAAAAAGAGTTGAACACAACTGAGCGAGTTTACACACACACACACACACACACACACACACACACACAGTGATCTAGGTTTAAGTATACCAATGTGGGATTCAGGAGGTAAACCAGGGGATTCTTAAGTCTTCAGCCAGCATTAGTTGTGGGTGTAGGGAGATAATGTCTGCTAAGGTGACAGAAAAATGTAAGTACGCTGTAGAGCTTGTTTTGTTTTGCTGGTTTGTATTTTGGCTGTTGAACCTTTCCATTTGCTTTTGGTAATAGCACTTGAATTTCCATTTGGAAATGATCTTTTTTCCTATTAAATACAGTCTAGCACTCAAGGAAGGCCTGTTGGAAATCCTCTACCTGAAATTTTAATTATGAGCAGAATGATGAAAGGCTGTTAATTATTGGAATTAATTCATTATGGTGTCAGTTCCTGGGGAAACACTATAGGTCCTGCTACCTAAACTTTCTGGGGCAGTCTATTTTCTGTATGTTGCATGCTTGGTTTTCAAGGTTTCCTTCAATTCTGTGGCTTCCCAATAGCCTTTCAATAAATTACCCATTTGTTTAAGTTCATATGTGGTGGTCACAACCGAAGAACTAACGCTCAGATAGTCCAGATTAGGTGAAGTAATTAAAGCTGAGCCTTGTGATGTTCACAGTATGAGCAGTATACTGACGCAATTTAGGCAGTTCTGTTTTAGAGAGGAGGATGGAGCTGTAATTCCCCCAAGGTAAAGTAATAATGAGTGGAGGAGGACAGAGCAAAGTGATATATTTATTTCATAATTTATTTAGAGTTGGGCGGGAGCATGTGAGTTGATTTTTTTCCCTCCAGCCTTTTATTGTGAAGAACTTCAAACACAGAACAAAGTTGAACATTTTTACAGTGAACATTCCCATGCCCACCATCTACGTTCTGTTTTAAACATTTTGTAGCGCTTGCTTTGTCATGCTTCTGGCCATGACTCTGTTGTTGTTGGGTCATTCAGTCGCGTCCGACTTTTTGTGACCCTGTGGATAGTCACAAACCAGGCTTCTTTGTTCATCGCCATCTCCTGGAGTTTGCTCTAACTCATGTCCATTGAGTCAGTGATGCCACCCAACCATCTTATCCTCCGTGTCACCCCCTTCTCCTGCCCTCAGTCTTTCCCAGCCAGCATCAGGCTCTTTTCCAGTGAGTTGGCTCTTTGCCTCAAGTGGCCAAAGTGTTGCAGCTTCAGCTTCAGCACCAGTCCTTCCAGTGAATATTCAAAGTTGATTTCCTTTAGGATTGACTGTTTTGATCTCCTCGCTGCTGTCCAAGGGATTCTCAAGAGTCTTCTCCAACACCACAGTTCAAAAACATCAATTCTTTGGTGCTCAGCCTTCATTATGGTCCAGCTCTCACATCTATACATGACATCTGGAAAAACCGTAGCTTTGGCTATATGGATCTTTGTCGGCAAAGTGATGTTTCTGCTTTTAAAATATATCTAGGTTCGTCATAGCTTTTCTTCCACGGAGCAAGTGCCTTTTAATTTCATGGCTGCAGTCACCATCCACAGTGATTTTGGAACCCAAGAAGATAAAATCTGCCGCTAGTTCCATCTTTTCCCCATCTATTTGTCATGATCATCTGTTAATCCATCTTAATTTTGATGATGCAATTCAAAGTAAATTGCTGTCTATATCTGTGAGTCTGTTTTTGTTTCATAGATATGTTCATTTGTGTCATATTTCATGTCATTTAGTTTTTAAATATATTTTTTATTACATAGTAGCATTTATATGAGGAATCTAAAATAGACAAACTTACAGAAACAGAGCGTGGGGGTGGGACTTGGTCAAAGGGTTGTGTAATATTTTAGATGCCACATATAAGTGGTATCATATGGTATTTGTTTTTCTCTTTCAGACTTACTTTGCTTAGTATGATAATCTCTAGGTCCATCCATGTTGTTCTCACACCATAGAGAATAGACTTGTGGTTGCAAAGGGGGATGGGTGGTGAGGGAGGGAAGGATTGGGGTTTAGAATTAGCAGAGGCAAACTAGTATACATAGGATGGATAAACAACAAGATACTACTGTGCAGCACAGGAACTATGTTAATGTCCTATGATAAATGATAATGAAAAGAATATGAGAAAGAATATGAATATGTATGGCTGAGTCACTTTGCTATATAGCAGAAGTTAAACCCATTATTAGTAAATCAACTATACTCTGATAAAATTAAAAAAAGAAAAAAACCTAAATTGCTGACCTCAGTATACTGACATCAATAGATTGTATCATTTATATATCATTAACAAAGAGTTTAATATTAATTTAGTTTTTATTTTGATATGAAATTTAATATTAATTTAAAAATTAATTTAAATCTAATATTTATAATACATATTAATTTAATATTAATATTTAATTTACTAATATTTTAATATTAATTTACAGGTTTTGTTTTGATGTAAAATTTACTACAATGAAATTCACAAGTCTTAGATATTAATTTCCTGAGTTTTAACAAATGTATACACTTGTTACAAGTATATGTTAACAAACCCCTATTAAGATATGGAACATTACCTTTATTCCAGAAAGTACCCTTGTGCTTTGTCCTAGACAGTCCTTGCCCCTGTCCTTCCAAAGTCAGCCACTCATATTTTTTTATCATGGAACTCATTTCCTGTAAATTGGGAAACAGATTTGAGTCAAGGAGACAGCTGCCTGGATCTCTGGTCATAGGGGTACTAAAACATTACTGGAAATGTAACTATGTAGAGGAAATTATGTTTCACACAGCTATTCTTAGGAAGAGCTCTGTAGGTGACTGAAGAGTGTTTTGCTTAGATAAGCACTTGGGGTGTGAAGAATTAGCTTCTAGGAAGCAAGCTCCAGTCACAGTCTCTGGGTCTCTAGTTCCAGGACAGTACAGGAGAGGCTGAAGTCCTCCTCGACCAGCATTCAGGTGGTTTCTCCTACCCAGGTCTCCTGCCTTGAAGGCAGGTTCTTTATAATCTGGACTATGAGAATGAGAGAAGCCCAAGAGATATCACATATACCTAAACAACATCCTTTGAAGGCACACAAATGGTTAGCTACCTGTAGTGTCAATTTTCTGTACGAGTCCTCAGATGTCTCTGGACCTGAAGGGGAAGGAAAGCGTGTTAAATAATATGGGGCAATTCTGTTTATGCTCCTTTAATTACTAACAGGGAACACATGGTAAGTTTAACTCTTGTCCATTTGTTATGAAACACTTGACTGAAAAGACTGGAAAGAAGAAGGTAGAAAGAGTGAAGTTTTAAATTCACAGGTGTTAGGCTCTGGACAGTGGAAGGGATGGACGAAGAAGTGGTAAAGACAGAATATCTTCCCTTTTCTCTACTCTTTTTTTCCAGAGAAGACTTCGTGACATTCTGTGGTTGTCATGACCACTTCTCTACTACTACTTCTTGACACTGATAGAGGGGTGGTCTGACCACTCTATCATCTGACCTCTCTACACTTGAATTCAGCATAATTCAATTTTAAGTTTGTGCCCACAGGTTTCTTAGTTCTTGCAAAGGCTTGTCTTTCCCTTGAAATTAAAATGTATGTGGTTCAATAAGATATCACCTCTCATGTCAGAATGATTATTATCAAAAAGACAAGAGATAAGAAATGCTGGCAAGGGTATGGAGAAAAGGGAACCCTTGTACACAGTTGGTGGAATGTACATTGGTACAGCCATTATGGAAAACATTATGAAGACGCCTCAAAAAATTAAAAATAGAACTACCATTCCACCATTTGATCTACCTTATGAGCTGGGCATCCACCTCCTAGGCACATTATCTGAAGGAGTTGAAATCATCTTGAAGAGATGTTTGCACTCTCATATTCATTATAGCATTATTTGCAACAGCTGAGATATGGAAACAAGCAAAATGTCCTTTGGTAGATGAATGGATAAAGCAAATGTATATACACATGATGGAATAATATTCAACCTTAAAATAGGAAGAAAATTCTGCCATTTGTGACCACATTGGTGAACCTGGAGGGCATTATGCTAAGTGAAATTAGAGAGAAAGACAAATACTGTATTATTTCATTTATATGTGGAATCTAAAAAAAAGCCTAATTCATGGAAACAGAGAACAGAATGGTGGTTGCCGGGAGGTGAGGTTAGGGGGACCTAGGTAGATACAGGTCAAAGGGTACAGACTTTCAGCTATGAACTGAATACATTCTGAGGATCCAGTGTACACTATGGCGATTGTATTTAATAATATGGTATATTGCACACTTATGGCAGAAAACGAAGAAGAACTAAAGAGCCTCTTGATGAAAGTGAAAGAGAAGAGTGAAAAAGTTGGCTTAAAACTCAACATTCAGAAAACTAAGATCATGGCATCTGGTCCCATCACTTCCTGGCAAATAGATGGGGAAACATTGGAAACAGTGACAGACTTTATTTCTTTGGGCTATAAAATCACTGCAGATGGTGACTGCAGCCATGAAATTAAAAGACGCTTGGTCCTTGGAAGAAAAGTTATGACCAGCCTAGACAGCATATTAAAAACCAGAGACATTACTTTGTCAACAAAGGTCCGTCTAGTCAAGGCTATGGTTTTTCCAGTAGTCGTGTTATGGATGTGAGGTTGGACTATACAGAAAGCTGAGTGCCGAAGAATTGATGCTTTTGAACTGTGGTGTTGGAGAAGACTCTTGAGAGTCCCTTGGACTGCAAGGAGATCCAACCAGTCCATCCTAAAGGAGATCAGTCCTGGGTGTTCATTGGAAGGGCTGATGTTGAAGCTGAAACTCTAATACTTTGGCCACCTCATGCAAAGAGTTGACTCATTGGAAAAGACCCTAATGCTGGGAAGGATTGGGGGCAGGAGGAGAAGGGGACGACAGAGAATGAGATGGTTGGATGGCATCATCGACTCAATGGACATGAGTTTGAGTAAACTCTGGGAGTTGGTGATGGACAGGGAAGCCTGACATGCTGCAGTCCATGGGGTTGCAAAGAGTCAGACACGACTGAGCGACTGTACTGAACCGATTGTATACTTGAAATTTTCTGAGAGGAGATCTTAAGCATTCTCACCACATACACACACACATTAACTATGTGAGGTAAAAGATGTATTCATTATCTTTATCTTGGTAATCATTTCACAGTGTTAAATCACAATATCAAATCATTGTGTTGTATACTTTAAATAGATACAATTATATTTGTCAATTATTCCTTCAATAGGTTGGAAGAAAAAAAGAAATGGAGATAATTGGCTTAAAAATATGTGGTTGCTCAATATTAGAGTATCATTTTTTTCCTTTTTGAGGTTTATCATTTACCTGTTCTGCAAGACATCTTATTTTTGGTGATGCACCCTAAAAACTTTCAATAAGGCTGAATCAAGATGACAGAGGGAATCTGTGGGTCACTGGCTGTCACATAGCCCTTAATCGCTTATGGTTTTTTAGTTATGGTTCAAGAAACCAGGGAAGACATGTCATGTATTCACATATAATTTTTCTTACAAAAGTAAGTTCTTAGAAAACTAGAGAAAATAATCCATAACTTGTCACTTTAATAATTGGTTTTAGCATTTTGTTGCATTAATTCTCAGTATGTTCTATAAATATGACATAGATTCATCGCATTTGTATATTTTATATATATTTTTTTACCTTCATTATTCAATCATAAGAAGGTTCCCAACTTGTATCTTCTAAAATTAAATTAGAAAATTATTTTCTAAGGTCCCCACAGTATGTCTGGAGAAGGCAATGGCACCCCACTCCAGTGTTCTTGCCGGGAGAATCCCAGGGACGGGGCAGCCTGGTGGGCTGCCGTCTATGGGGTCGCACAGAGTCGGACACGACTGAAGTGACGTAGTAGCACAGTATGTCACTGAGCTAATTTATGATGGGTTGTTTGATTATTTTCCTCCTAGTTATTTTAGGTTGTCTCCATATTTTACTGACCTCAGTAACACGGTGATGGACACTGTTTTGCCGACATTATTTCTGTGCTTTGGCGCTTATATACAAATATGAGTGTAAGCTACTGCTAAGGGCCATTATTACGCTGTTCACTGAGGAAGACGTGCGCCTTGCCCTCAACATATTTGAGAACAGACAGTGAAGAGTAAAGAGAGGAAAAAACAGGCAGTGAGGAAGAGTGCCCACTGCCAGCGCCACGTTTGGCTACTGTTATCCTACTAGGGACTCTAAGCCATCCGGGGCCTCTTTTGTAGCAAATCAGTCGTTGTTCTTTTGAAACTTAATATTTACAATATTTTAATCTTTTTTTATTGCTTAAAATATTGTTTGCCATTTTGCACTCATGCTGGTATTTCTTGTGTCTCTCTAATTTCCTATGTGATTCCAAAACTTTTATGCTGATTGGGTAGATAATATATATTTTCCTTACCATTATTAACCAGTGTTATCTCTATTCATGGATCAAGATTTTTGCTTTTCATCTAGAGTCTTAAGGTATTTTTGTTGACCTAAATTTATTTTTCTTATTATACTTTTTTGGCCCTTCCCTTATATTTGTGAATTATTATATTTAGCATATTTTCATTAAGTAGAATTTCTAGGTTTAATTACACAAGTGTTTTGTGGCTCTTTATTCATATTCCCATATATTAAAATGCTACATTTATTGTACTTCATTTATATTCAGTGTTTTTTAAAAACAAAGTTATTAATATGTATTTTGAAATAGAGCTTTAGAGCAGTAATCATAGCTGTGCAGCAGGAAGACGCAAAAGCATCTGGAAAAGTAGTTTCTGTCCCATTGACTGCCTATTAAAAGAATTTATTGGTTTGTAACCCAGAGGTTGCTGACCTCTGCAGTTGTCAGAAGTAGCACTTCCCTTTAATTCTCAATGAAAGGATCTGAGCCCTCATTATGTTTGACCACAGGAAAGTTAGGCTTTTCCCATTTTCCCCTCCCCAAGGTCTCTGGGACTCCCTGTAGAATACTCAAGTGTTTCCTAGAGCGATCCTGGATTTCACTGAACACTTGGGCCAACAATCTACCCCTGGCCTGTGTCTCTGATCTTTGGATAACAATTTTTAATTATTTCTTAACTGGTTCCTAAGGACACTGCAGCTCACACCATATGGCTGAATATGGACATAGGCCCATCACTGAATACTCAAGAGTTCAGCCAAGTTCACGCTGTAACAATTAACCAAACTCTACTGACAATACCAGATAACAAAAAGAGATTCAATATTAAAAAAGACAATACTGGGTGTTAGATGTGAGTATTTCTAGGATTTATAAACCTATTCTCCATTCCCATGATCCTTCAGGACATGTGTCTTGTTTCCCCCACCTTATTACCAAGTTGTAGGAACTGGTTCACATTCTGCAAATGGAGTGTCTTTGACCTTGTGCCCTACAAGAGTCCATGGCTTTCAATTCCTTCATAATCCAGCAAAGGGAAGAATCCTCCCCTTTTCCACTCAAATTTAGCCCAACATCCCAATTAACGAAGAACCAAAAATCTGTAGGTGAATACCTTTATCTATTAATGTAATTAATCCTCTGTAGATTCCAAACAGCTGATATCAAAAGACATAGAGGCCGATTTTTAAAAATCATTAGCAAAACACCACCCTCAAGGAAATTTGAAAAAACTGTTTTAATATTGCTTCAATGTTGAAATGAATATGAGGATAGTATATGATAAAATATCGAGGGATTTTCAAAAGGGAGGAGATATATATATACCTATGGCTGATTCATGTTGAGGTTTGACAGAAAACAGCAAAATTCTGTAAAGCAATTATCCTTCAATAAAATATAAATAAATTAAAAAATACATATTGCAGTGTTACTCAGAGTACCGTAAGTCATAGTTGTGATTTGGAGAAAAGCCTGAAGAATAAATCTAAAAATAACTAGAATTAATAAACTAGTTAAACAAAAAAGTCTGAAAGAAAAATGTATACAGAAATGGTTTTAGCTATTTAACATAACAGATGAAGAGTTATAATGAGGAAAGTTTTACAAAAAGAAAATATTTAATAACAGCTTCAGAAATCTAAAAGTCAGTGAATAAAGTTATCAAATATGTTAAGTGATTAAAAATTCACATAAAGGTAGAATTCTATTACTTATACATATATTATTTAATTTCACAATTATCTTGGCACATCTACATTCCAGGGACAACTTTTAATACTGGGAATACATCAGTGAACAATACAGAAATATGCTCTGCCTTCATGAATTAACGCCTATTAGGAGAGATGGACATTTTAAAGATTTGCATACTTAAATAATTACATGGCTAGTTAAATAAAACTGTGATAGTTGCAGTATATAAGGTAGAGGCTACCTACACATGTATAAACCATGAAGTGGGAAACAGTGGCACAATTGAGGAATTCAAAGAAGGCCTTGATAGCTAAGTATAGAGGATAAATGGAAAGGAAAGAGTGAACTGCAGAGGAAGGGAGGAAAGCCCTAGAACATATGGGGCTTTGTGACCATGTTAAAGATTTTGACCTTTATTCTAAGAGCAATAGGAAGCCATTGAAAGGTTTTATGGTGGGTTAGAAAAAGTATTAACAATTGGAAATGACCTGTCTATCTAACAGAAGGGACAAGCTTTAGAAATTATTTTATAACCAAAGATAAAATACTTTTCATTGTGAAAAATGTTTATTGGGAATTTAGTGACATGAAAAATGAAGATGCCTAAAGAAAGATTTAACATAAAGTGTGGTGTCACCTATGGGAATACCTGAAAAAGTTACCAATGATAATCAAGGATTGAGGGTTTCAGTGAATCTTCTTTAATATTTTTTTAGGTTTTCCACATTGTCTAAAACAAATCTGCATTCAGATTTACAATGATAGGGAAATATGGTGATATTTAAATTTCTGATACCTTCTGAAGTGTTCTCGTTCTTCAGTCTCTAAGGCGTGCCCAACCCTTGTGACCCCATGGATTGCAGCACACCTTCACTCTCTCTTGGAGTTTGCTCAAGTTCGTGTCCATTGAGTCGGGGATGCTATCTAACCATCTCATCCTCTGCTTCCCTCTTCTCCTTTTGCTTTCAGTCTTTCTCAGCATCAGGGTCTTTTCTAGTGAGTCAGCTCTTCCCATCAGGTGACCAAAGTATTGGAGCTTCAGCTTCAGCATCAGTCCTTCCAATGAACACCCAGGACTGATCTCCTTTAGGATTGACTTGTTTGATCTCCCTGCTGTCCAAGGGACTTTCAAGAGTCTTCTCCAATACCACAGTTAGAAAGCATCAATTCTTTGGTGGTCAGCCTTCTTTATGGTCCAACTTGCTCATCCATACGTGACTACTAGATAAACGATAGCTTTGACTATATGGACCTTTGTCAGCAAAGTGATGTCTTTGCTTTAATATGCTGTCTAGATTTGTCATAGCTTTCCATCCAAGGAGCAAGCGTCTTTTAATTTCATGGCAGCAATCACTATCCATAGTGATGTTGGAGCCCAAGAAAATAAAGTCTGTCACTGCTTCCACTTTTTCCCTTTCTATTTGCCATGAAGTAATGGGACTGCATGTCATGATCTTAGTTTTTTGAATGTTGAGTTTTGATGCTGAAGTTGTAAACGTGGAGTTTCACCTTCATCAAGAGGCTCTTTAGTTCTTCACTTTCTGCCAGTAGAATGGTATCATCTGCATATCTGAGGTTATTGATATTTCTCCCAGAAATCTTGATTCCATCTTGTGATTCATCCAGGCCAGCATTTTGCATGATGTACTCTGTATATAAGTTAAATAAACAAGGTGACAGTATAGAGAGCCTTGACATATTCCTTTCCCAATTATGAAATGGTCAGTTGTTCCATGTCTGGTTCTAACTGTTGATTCTTGACCTGCCTACAGGTTTCTCAGGAGACTGGTAAGGTGGTCTGGCATTCCCATCACTTTAAGAATTTTTCACAATTTGTTGTGATCCACACAGTCAAAGGCTTTGATGTAGCAATGAAGCAGAAGTAGATGTTTTTCTGGAACTCTCTTGCTTTTTCTATGATCCAGTGAATGTTGGCAATTTGATCTCTGATTCCTCTGCCTTTTCTAAACCTAGCTTGTACATCTGGAAGTTCTTGGTTCATGTACTGCTGAAGCCTAGCTTGAAGGATTTTGAGTTTAACCTTACCAGCATGTGGAATGAGTGCAGTTGTATAGTAGTTTTAACATTCTTTGGCACTGCCCTTCTTTGGGATTGGAATAAAAACTGACCTTATCCAGTCCTGTGTCCACTGGTGAGTTTTCCAAATTTGCTGGCATATTGAATGCAGCTCTTTGACAGCATCATATTTTAGGATTTTAAATAGCTCAGCTAGAATTCCATCACCTCCACTAGCTTTGTTGGTAGTGATGCTTTCTAAGGCCCACTTGAGTTCACATTCCAGGATGTCTGGCTCTAAGTGAGTCATCGCATCATCATGGTTATCCTGGTCTTTAAGACCTTTTTAGTATAGTTCTTCTGTATATTCTTTCCACGTCTTCTTAATCTCTTCTGCCTTTCTTAGGTCCTCAATGTTTCTGTCCTTTATTGTGCCCATCTTTCCCTGAAACGTTCCCTTGTTATCTCCAATTTTATTAAAGAAATCTCTAGTCTTTCCCATTCCATTGTTTTCCTCTGCTTCTTTGCACTGTTCATTTAAGAAGGCCTGGTTATCTCTCCTTGCTGTTCTCTGGAACTCTGCATTCAGTTGGGTATATCTTTCCCTTTCACCCTTGCCTTTCACTTCTCTTCTTTCCTCAGCTATTTGTAAAACCTCCTCAGACAACCATGTTGCTTTCTTGCATTTCTTTTTCTTTGGGATGATTTGAATCACTGCTTCCTGTTCAGTGTTACAAACTTTTCTCCACAGTTCTTCAGGCACTCTTTGTCTATCAGATCTAATCCCTTGAATCTATTCATCACCTCCACTGTATGATCATAGGGATTTGATTTAAGTTGTACCTGAATGGCCTAGTGATTTTTCCTACTTCTCCAATTTAAGCCTGAATTTTGCAATAAGGAGCTGATGATCTGAGCCACAGTCAGTTCCAGGTATTCTTTTTGCTAACTGTATAGAGCTTTTCCATCTACAGCTGCAAAGAATATAATCAATCTTGTTTTGGTATTGACCTTTAGTGATGTCCATGGGTAGAATCATCTCTTGTATTATTGGAAAAGGGTGTTTCCTATGACCAGTGTGTTCTCTTGACAAAGCTGTTAGCCTTTGCCCTGCTTCATTTTGTACTTCAAGGCCAAATATGCCTATTACTCCAGGTATCTCTTCATGTCCTACTTTTGCATTCCAATTCCCTGTGATGAAAAGACATCTTTTTTGGTGTTAGAAGGTCTTGTAAGTCTTCATAGAACTGGTCAACTTCACCGTCTTTGGCATCAGCAGTTGGGGCATAGACTTGGATTACTTTGATGTTGAATGGTTTGCCTTGGAAATGAACCGAGATCATTCTGTCAATTTTGAGATTGCACCCATGTAGTGCATTTTGGATACTTTTGTTGACTATGAGGGCTGCCCTATTTCTCACATGGAATTCTTGCCCACAGTAGTAGATATAATGGTCATCTGAATTAAATTCACCCATTCCCATCCATTTTAGTTCACTGATTCCTAAGATGTTGATCTTCACCCTTGTCATCTCCTTCTTGACCACAACCAACTTACCTTGACTCATGGACCTAACATTCCAGGTTCGTATGCAGTATTGTTCTTTACAGCCTTGGGCTTTCCTTTCACCATCAGACACACCCACAACTGAGCATCATTTCCACTTTGGCCCAGCTGCTTCTTTCTTTCTGGATCTATTAGTAATTGCCCTCTACTCTTCCCCAGTAACATATTGGATACCTTCTGACCTAGGGGGGGCTTATCTTCCGGTGTCACATCTTTCTGACTTTTCATACTGTTCACGGGATTCTTGTGGCAAGAATACTGTAAGGGATTGCCATTCCCTTCTCCAGTGGATCATGTTTTGTCAGAACTCTTCACTATGACCTCTGCATCTTGGGTGTCCATGCATGGCATGGCTCATAGTTTCGTCGAGTTACATAAGCCCCTTCATCACGACAAGGCTGTGATCTGTGGAGGAGCCCTTCTGAATTGGTCTCTCATCAAATGATTTATTGGTGGACCCAGTAACGTGAATTTTAGGGTAAACTTTATTCACTCAGTTTTCTCTGTTTCAGTTTGTCTAGGTGTGGCTGAGCCTAACATATGTGTATGTGATTCTCACATCTGATATCTTGTACGTAAGAGTGAACATGTGTGTTCAGAAAAGGAGTTAATACAGTAGGCTCCACACTGCTATCCTTGGAGATGACTTTTTCTAAGGTAGCCCTTGACTGGTGTCTGGAAATGTGGATTTCTGGAAGGTTTCTACCATTCCCAGAACTAGTAAGAGTGGCTCACTCTGCTTAGACAGTTTGTGCAAACAGTGTGGGTTTTTTTTTTTTTTTCTCTTTCTCAATATCTGCTTTTCCTTCTGGGAATCAAGAATTTTGGAACATGCTAGGAAGAGGGTGCTTATGTGACCTGCAACCCCCACCTCCAAATCCTGGATGTTGGGTTTCTAATGAGTTTCCTCAGTAGAAAGCATTTTACCCATGTTGTCATAAGTTCTCTTTGCTGGGAATTTAACTGCTTCTCATGTGACTCCACTGAGAGAGCACTCTTGGAAGTTTTGCATAATTTCCTGTGGCCTTCGCTTTGATTTTGCCTTGATGTTTTTGCTGTAATAAATCAAAGCCATAAGTATGGCTTTATCCTGAGTCCTATGAGTCCTCCCAGCATATCAACAAACCTCAGGGTGGTCTTGGGGATCCCTGGAGCAATCTTCATGTCGTTAAACTCTTATCCCAGAATTGTGTTTCTAATTGACTATTAAAAATTATTTAAATGTAAGAGTTTAAGTGAAGAAACATACTGGCTCCGTCATTGCAGTAAAATGTGGTGGTATATTTATATTTGCATATGACAACATAGAAGTTAGTTAAACTTGTGCTCATTTGCAGGGTTTTCCTGACTTGGTCCAGATCAAGTCATGCCTTGATGATTCATAGGGGAAGCACAGTTGTATTTGAAATGAAAATTTCTAAATAACTTCCAAATAGTATGCAGGTAACCTAAAATCAAATAGTTTCTACTTTATCATATTTTCTTATTTTTCACAAAGTTATTAGAATTCAGCACAGTATATAGTTACCTTAAGACTTCATGAATATGTGTGTGTGTGTGTGTGTGTGTGTGTGTCTAGGTCTAGTCTTGCTTTGCTTTACTTCACATTAAATTCTAAATATTTTTAAGTCAGACTATATGCTCCTGAAGCAAAATCTCATTTGCCACAGCATTTTATCTTGTGGATGTTCTACATAATTAACTAGTCTCATCTTATGATGTATATAGGCATTTCCTCAATTTTCAGTATTTAAACAAAATGTTATTCATATCCTTGATCTGGATTTCTGAATGATTATGTTTTTAAAGACTTATGGAAATATATAACAGGTTAAAAGTTACAAAGGTATCAAAAATTTAAATTTATAAGAAGTAGAAGATTCTAAAGATGATATAATTGAGAATTTACATAATCTTGGAGGAAGACTTTTAAAACATCGTTTCAAAATATAGGAGAAACTACAGTAAGTCCCCTATATAAAAACCTTCAAGTTGCTAACTTTCAAAGATATGAATGTGTGTTTGCATGTCCAGTCAGTTAAATTAGTTCACATGTCTGGTGTACATTTTCACATTGTGCAACTTCTACAAATGGTTGTGTTTTGTGTAGTTTACTGATTGTATAGAGTACAGTATTTCAGTATCTTAATTTCAAGTCCAAATGTCCAGAAGCAAGCATAAAAGCAGTGGTGATGCAGCTGGCACTGCTCAGAAGTGCCAAGCAATAACAATGGAAACAGAAGTGAAACTAATTGAGAAAGTGGATCAAGGTGAAAAGATGGTGGACATTGCTTGTTCTTATAACATGAGTCATTCAACCATTGGCATGGTTCTAAAGAACAAGGATGAGATCATGGAACATGTGAAGTCAGCTGTGCCAATAATGTCGACAGTAGTATCATAGATACTACACATCTGAGCAACTGAACAGCAACAACAATGTCAAAGAAGCATGGAAAAGTGATGGAGGAGATGGAGAAAATATCAGTGTGTGGATGCAAGATTAACATCAGTGTTGAGTCACGATCAGCTTAATGCTAATTCAAGAGAAAGCTAAAAGCCTTTATGAAGACTTGAAGAGGAAACACAGGAAAGAATCAGTTCAGTTTAGTCTCTCAGTCGTGTCCAATTCTCTGCGACCCCACGGACTGCAGCTAGACAGGTTTCCCTGTCCATCACCAACTCCAGAGTTTACTCAAACTCATGTCCATACAGTCAGTGATGCCATTCAACCATCTCATCCTCTGTTGTCCCCTTCTCCTGCCTTCAATCTTTTCCAGCATCAGGGTCTTTTCCAATGAGTCAGTTCGTTGCATCAGGTGGCCGAAGTATTGGAGCTTCAGCTGCAGCATCAGTCTTTCCAATGGATATTCAGGACTGATTTCCTTTAGGATGGACTGGTTGGATCTCCTTGCAGTCCGAGGGACTCTTGAGAGTTCAAAAGCATCAATTCTTTGGCGCTCAGCTTTATTTATAGTCCAACTCTCACATCCATACATGACTACTAGAAAAACCATAGCTTTGACTAGACAGACCTTTGTTGGCAAAGTAATGTCTCTGCTTTTTAATATGCTGTCTAGGTTGGTCATAGCTTTTCTTCCAAGGAGTAAGCGTCTTTTAATTTCATGGCTGCAGTCACCATCGGCAGTGATTTTGGAGCCCCCCAAAATAAAGCCTGTCACTGCTTCCATTGTCACTGTTTGCCCATCTATTTGCCATGAAGTGATGGGACCAGATGCCATGATTTTAATTTTCTGAATGTTGAGTTTTAAGCCAGGTTTTTCACTCTCCTCTTTCACTTTCATCAAGAGGCTCTTTAGTTCTTATCCGCTTTCTGCCATAAGGGTGGTGTCATCTGCGTATCTGAGGTTATTGATATTTCTCCCAGCAATCTTGATTCCAGTTTGTGCTTCATCCAGCCCAGCGTTTCTCATGATGTACTCTGCATATAAGTTAAATAAGCAGGGTGACAATATACAACCTTGATATACTCCTTTTCCTATTTGGAACAAGTCTGTTGTTGTTCCATGTCCAGTTCTAACTGTTGGTTCATGACCTGCATACAGATTTCTCAGGAGGCAGGTCAGGTGGTCTGGTCTCTTTAAGAATTCCAGTCTCTTCAAGAATTTTTCCAGTCTGTTATGATCCACACAGTGGATGGCTTTGGCATAGTCAGTAAAGCAGAAGTAGATGTTTTTCTGAAACATTCTTGCTTTTTCGATGATCCAGTGGATGTTGGCAATTTGATCTCTGGTTCCTCTGCCTTTTCTAAATCCAGCTTGAACATCTGAAAGTTCACAGTTCATGTACTATTGAAGCCTGGCTTGGAGAATTTTGAACATTACTTTGCTAGCATATGAGATGAGTGCAATTGTGCAATAGTTGGAACTTTCTTTGGCACTGCCTTTCTTTGGGATTGAAATGAAAACTGACCTTTTCCAGTCCTGTGGCCACTGCTGAGTTTTCCAAATTTGCTGGCATATTGAGTGCAGCACTTTCACAGCATCATCTTTCAGGATTTTAAATAGCTCAACTGGAATTCCATCACCTCCACTAGCTTTGTTTGTAGTGATGCTTCCTAAGGCCCACTTGACTTCACGTTCTAGGATGTCTGGCTCTAGGTGAGTGATTACTCCATCATAGTTATCTGGGTCATGAAGATCTTTTTTGTACAGTTCTTCTGTGTATTCTTGCCACCTCTTCTTAATGTCTTCTGCTTCTGTTAGGTCCATACCATTTCTGTCCTTTATTGAGCCCATCTTTGCATGAAATATTCCCTGGGTATCTCTAATTTTCTTGAAGCGATCTCTGGTCTTTCCCATTCTATTGTTTTCCTCTATTTCTTTGCATTGATCGCTGAGAAAGGCTTTCTTATCTCTCCTTGCTATTCTTTGGAACTCTGCATGCAAATGGGTGTATCGTTTCTTTTCTCAGCTATTTGTAAAGTTTCCTCGACAACCATTTTGCCTTTTGCATTTCTTTTTCTTGGTCTGCCTCCTGTACAGTGACTCCTGTACAATGTCATGAACCTCCACCCATAGTTCTTTAGGCACTCTGTCTATCAGATCTAATCCCTTGAATCTATTTGTCACTTCCACTGTATAATTGTAAGGAATTTGATTTAGGTCATACCTGAATGGTGTAGTGGTTTTCCCTACTTTCTTCAATTTAAGTCTGAATTTAGCAATAAGGAGTTGATGATCTGAGCCACAGTCAGCTCTCGGTCTTGTTGTTGCTGACTGTATAGAGCTTCTCCATCTTTGGCTGCAAAGAACATAATCAATCTGATTTTGGTATTGGCTATCTGGTGATGTCCATATGTAGAATCTTCTCTTGTATTGTTGGAAGAAGGTGTTTGCTATGACCACTGCGTTCTCTTGGCAAAACTCTATTAGCCTTTGCCCTACTTCATTCTGTACTCCAAGGCCAAATTTGCCTGTGTTACTCCAGGTGTTTCTTGACTTCCTACTTTTGCATTCCAGTCCCCTGTAATGAAAAGGACATCTTTTTTGGTTGTTAATTCTAGAAGATCTTGTAGGTCTTCATAGAACCATTCAACTTCAGCTTCTTTAGCATTACTGGTCAGGGCATTGACTTGGATTACTGTGATATTGAATGGTTTGCCTTGGAAATGAACAGAGATCATTCTGTCGTTTTTGAGATTGCATCCAGTTACTGCATTTCAGACTCCTTTGTTGACTATGATGGCTATTCCATTTCTTCTAAGGGATTCCTGCCTACAGTAGTAGATATAATGGTCATCTGAGTTAAATTCACCCATTCCAGTCCATTTTAGTTCACTGATTCCTAAAATGTCAGTGTTCACTGTTGCCATCTCCTGTTTGACCACTCCAATTTGCCTTGATTCATAGACTTAACATTCCAGGTTCCTATGCAGTATTGCTCTTTACTGCATCAGACTTTACTTCCATCACCAGTCACATCCACAACTGGGTGTTGTTTTTGCTTTGGCTCTTTCTCTTCATTCTTTCTGGAGTTATTTCTCCACTGATCTCCAGTAGCATATTAGGCACCTATCAACCTAGGGAGTTTCATCTTCGGTGTCCTATCTTTTTTGCCTTTTCATACTGTTCATGGGGTTCTCAAGGCAAGAATACTGAAGTGGTTTGCCATTCCCTTCTCCAGTGGACCGTGTTTTGTAAGAACTCTCCGCCATGACCCGTCCATCTGGGTGGCCCTACACGGCATGGCTCATAGTTTCACTGAGTTAGACAAGGCTGTGGTCCATGTGATCAGATTGGTTAGTTTTCTGTGATTGTGGTTTTCAGTCTGTCTGCCCTCTGATGGAGAAGGATAAGAGGCTTATGGAAGCTTCCTGATGGGAGAGACTGACTGAAGGGGAAACTGGGTCTTGTTCTGATGGATGGGGCCATGCTCAGTAAATCTTATATATAATTTTCCATTGATGTACAGGGCTGTGTTCCCTCCCTGTTGTTTGACCTGAGGCCAAACTATGGTGGAGGTAATGAAGATAATGGTGACCTCCTTCAAAAGGTCCCATGTAGGCACTGTTGCACTCAGTGCCCCCAACCCTATAGCAGGCCACTACTGACCCACACTGCTGCTGGAGACTCCTGGACACTCACGGGCAAGTCTGGGTCAGTCTTTTGTGGGGTCCCTGCTCCTTTCTCCTGGGTCCTAGTGCATACAAGCTTTTGTTTGTACCCTCCAAGAGTCTGTTTCCCTAGTCCTCTGTAAGTTCTGGCAGCTTTATGATGGGGCTAATGGCGACCTCCTCCAAGAGGGCTTATGCCATACCCAGGTCTACTGCACCCAGAGCTCCTGCCCCTGCAGCAGTCCACCGCTGACCCATACCTCTGCAGGAGACACTCAGGTACAGTTCTGGCTCAGTCTCTTTGGGGTCTCTGGGTCCTGGTACACACAAGGTTTGTTTGAGCCCTTGGAGCATCTCTGGCGGGTATGGGGTTTGATTCCAAATGCGATTTCGCCCCACCTACCATCTTGCTGGGGCTTTTCCTTTGCCCCTGGATGTAGGGTATCTTTTTTTGGTGGGATCCAACATTCTTCTGTCAATGGTTGTTCAGCAGTGAGTTGTAATTTTGGAGTTCTCACAAAAGAAGATGGGCGCACATCCTCATCTTGAATCCTCATCAAAGAATCAGAGGGGGTGTCTTTTAACAGCAGCCATGGCTGGTTTAATCAGTTCAAGGCTAGAGCCAGCCTTCACAATGTAAAAGTAAGTGATGAGGCAGTGAGTGCAGATACCTTAGCTGCCAGGTAATTTACTGAAGTGCTTCAAGAAACTGATGAAAGTGTGTATTTACCCAAGCAGGTTTTTAATGTGCATGAGACAGGACTGTACTGGAAGAGGATGCCAGATCAAAGGTACATCAGTGCTGAGGAAAAGTTGATGCCAGGCTATAAAGCAGCAAAGATAGGCTAACTCTGTTGTTTGGTGTCAATGTTTCTGGCGATATGAAGTTGAAGCCTCTTAGTTTATCATTCAGAGAACCCAAGAGCCCTTCAAAACACAGCCACGGGCTCTCTTGTGTTGTGTGGAAGAGTAACCCCGTCACCTGTATTACACAGGCCATTTTCCAGGACAGGTTTTTCCACCACTTTATCCTGAAGGTAGGGGAATATTACTTGGAGAAGGACATCCCATTCAACATTCTTTTGCTGCTTGACAATGCTTCAGGCCATGGAAGCATGGATGAAAGTCATGAATGATGTCAAAGTAGTGCATCTGCCACTGAATAGTATGTTGCTCATCCAGTCTGTGCTTCCCTGGTGGCTCAGCTGGTAAATAATTTGCCTGCAATGCAGGAGACCTTGGTTTGATCCCTGGGATGGGAAGATCCCCCAGAGGAGGGCATGGCAACCCACTCCATATCCTTGGCTGGAGAATCCCCATGGACAGAGGAGCCTGGCAGGCTGCAGTCCATGGAGTCGTAAAGTCAGACATGACTGAGCGACTAAGCACAGCATCCAACCTATGGGCCAGGGAGTTAAAGCAACTATCAAGAGAGATTATTTACATCACCCTTTTTGTCAAGTAGTAAAGGTGAGTGATGAATCCAGAACAACCTTGTGACAATTTACAAGGCCATAAAAAACATCAGCTTCTCTTGGCATGAGGTTATAGCCATCATCCTGAATGGGGCTTGGAGGAATCTTTGCCCTCAGTTTGTTCATGATTTTTGTGGATTTAAGAAGGTGAGTGAGGAAATCAAGAAGGTCTTCAGCAACTTGGTGACCCTCAGTGAGAAGCTGGAGCTATATCTGCAAGAGGATGACTTCACTGAACTCCCTGCTGTGCAACAGGAAGAGCTGACTAATGAAGACCTGATGGAATTGAAGGCCCAAGAAAGGACAGAGACAAGAGGAAGAAGTGAGTGAAGAACCAAAGAGATTCATGACACAGGAAATGGCAGGGGGGTTTTCTTTATTTGAGGAGGCAATGTTAATTTTTCACGCATGGGACCCAAATGTAGAACAGTGCATGAAGGTTGTGCAGCCATTAAGAATGCAATCTTGTGTAATCTATGACACACACACACAAAAGAAACTATTACCCTTATAACAATCACCGGATTTTTTTTTTGTAAGACAATAGATAGAATAGACTTCAGCGAGGAACCAGAACCTGTGCCAACAACGTCGGGAGTGAGTGAAACTGCAGCTTGCCCTCTGTCTCTTACTGTTAATGATCCTTCAGCTCTACCATCTCCCCCCTCCTCTCCCTCCTCCAGTCAGTAACTCTTCATGCCTGTTCACTCAGTGCCAGCTCCTGGATGCCAACCACTGTACTGTGCTACGGTACATTTCAAGGCACTATACTGTAAGATTGAAAATGTTTTCTTTATTTTTGTGGGTTTTTTAAATTATATGTTATTTGCATAAAAAGTATTATAAAAGTACTACAGTACAGTACTGTAAAACCTATTGTGTTAGTTTGGTACCTTGGCTAACTTTGTTGGACTTACTAACATGTTCTCAGAATGGAACTCATTCATATGTAGGAGACTTACTGTACAATAAAATGATTGTTAGCTTCGTCTGCATAAGAAATAGAAATGTATTTACTACAAAATGAAAGTGTCATAAAAAGGTTAAAAGAAAACAAGCACAAAAACAGAGAAACAGAAAACTATTCAGTTCAGTCACTCAGTCGTGTCTGACTCTTTGTGACCCCATGAACTGCAGCACGCCAGACCTCCCTGTCCATCACCAAGTCCCAGAGCCTTCCCAAACTCATGTCCATCAAGTCGATGATGCCATCCAGCCATCTCATGCTCTGTCATCCCCTTCTCCTCCTGCCTCCAATCTTTCCCGGCATCAGGGTCTTTTCAAATGAGCCAACTTCACATCAGGTGGCCAAAGTATTGGAGTTTCAGCTTCAACATCAGTCCTTCCAATGAACACCCAGAACTGATCTCCTTTAGGATGGACTGGTTGGATCTTCTTGCAGTCCAAGGGACTCGCAAGAGTCTTCTCCAACACCACAGTTCAAAAGCATCAATTCTTCAGCGCTCAGCTTTCTTCACAGTCCAACTCTCACATTCATACATGACCATTGGAAAAACCATAGGCTTGACTAGACGAACCTTTGTTGACAAAGTAATGTCTCTGCTTTTTAATATGCTATCTAGGTTGGTCATAACTTTCCTTCCAAGGAGTAAGCATCTTCTAATTTCATGGCTGCAATCACCATCTGCAGTGACTTTGGAGCCCCTCAAAATAAAGTCTGACACTGTTTCCACTGTTTCCCCATCTATTTTCCATGAAGTGATGGGACCAGATGCCATGATCTTAGTTTTCTGAATGTTGAGCTTTAACCCAACTTTTTCACTCTCCTCTTTCACTTTCATCAAGAGGCTTTTTAGTTACTCTTCACTTTATGCAATAAGGGTGGTGTCATCTGCATATCTGAGGTTATTGATATTTCTCCTGGCGATCTTGATTCCAGCCTGTGCTTCTTCCAGCACAGTGTTTCTCATGATGTACTCTGCATATAAGTTAAATAAGCAGGGTAACAATATACAGCCTTGACATACTCCTTTTCCTGTTTGGAACCAGTATGTTGTTCCATGTCCAGTTCTGACTGTTGCTTCCTGACCTGCATACAGGTTTCTCAAGAGGCAGGTCAGGTAGTCTGGTATTCCCATCTCTTTCAGAATTTTCCACAGTTTATGGTGATCCACACAGTCAAAGGCTTCGGCATAGTTAATAAAGCAGAAATAGATGTTTTTCTGGAATTCTCTTCCTTTTTCAGTGATCCAGTGGATGTTGGCAATTTGATCTCTGGTTCCTCTGCCTTTTCTAAAACCAGCTTGAACATGTGGAAGTTCATGGTTCACATATTGCTGAAGCCTGGCTTGGAGAATTTTGAGCATTACTTTACTAGCATGTGAGATGAGTCAATTGGGCACTAGTTTGAGCATTCTTTGGTATTGCCTTTCTTTGGGATTGGAACGAAAACTGACCTTTTCCAGTCCCATGGCCACTGCTGAGTTTTCCAAATTTGCTGGCGTATTGAGTGCAGCACTTTCACAGCATCGTCTTTTGGGATTTGAAATAGCTCAACTGGAATTCCATCACCTCCACTAGCTTTGTTCATAGTGATGCTTCCTAAGGCCTACTTTACTTCACATTCCAGGATATCTGGCTCTAGGTGAGTGATCACACCATCGTGATTATCTGGGTCGTGAAGATGTTTTTTGTACAGTTCTTCTGTGTGTTCTTGCCACCTCTTCTTAATATCTTCTGCTTCTGTTAGGTCCATACCACTTCTGTCCTTTATTGAGCCCATTTTTGCAGGAAATGTTCCCTTGGTATCTCTAATTTTCTTGAAGAGATCTCTAGTCTTTCCCATTCTGTTGTTTTCCTCTATTTTTTTGCACTGATCACTGAGGAAGGCTTTCTTATCTCTCCTTGCTATTCTTTGGAACTCTGCATTCAAATGGGAATATCTTTCCTTTTCTCCTTTGCTTTTTGCTTCCCTTGTTTTCAAAGCTATTTGTAAGGAAAACTGTTAGTAGCCCACATACAGATTAAAAATAACAAGTGATAATTTGCATGTTTATTAGGAAAAAAATAAATGCAGTAGTTGATAGATGAGAATCTAGGGAATTTACAGTGGTCAAGAAAACTATGAAAAGTTTTCCACTTCTTTATGGAAGATAAGGGAAATTGAAAATTAAAATAGCACAAATATTTTTAATCTATCTTGTCAGGTTAAGTGCAGTGAAGAATTATAAGACCATTGTGAACAATAGGTACAATGAAAAACTCATACCACTGGTAGGAATTTTAACTAGCATAATATTTAGCATTTGCTAGGCTCCCCAAATATTTGTTGATTGAATAAAAATGCATGAAAGTTAGCTTCTTGGACCAAATGTTAAAAAATGGTTTGTGAGTACATAGGCAGCATTGTTCATAGGAAAATAACTTGGGTTTTATTTCATTTTAACTCCATTTTGTTCTTTCACAGGCAGCCAGGCTGATGGATGAAGTGAACACAACAGCCACTGTATCTTCTTGCCTTCAACAAGGTGTATGACATGACCTCTTCAAAGTGCTTATCATCATCAAGTAAGAGAAATACAGTCTTAGGTAAATCTGAAAATGAGTTCTGTGGGTGTTGTTTAATTTCCAGTTGTTGGACCTCGTTCTAGACCTATTGAATCAGAATCTCTAGAAACGAGTCCAGGAAGTTTGCAAGCTACCCAAGTGACTCTTAACTATACTAAGATCTGAGCACCTTTGGGCTAGATGCCAGAAACATGGTGGGAACTAATTAATGTGTATGGAGATTTTCATATCTTCTGCTATTTGTGTTCCCCAAGATATCCTGATAAGCATTTTCATCAGTGACTAGGATTGTTCCTTACAGATTTTCAGATATTATTACAGAGTTGGCCAAGTTTATGAACACATTGAATGATTACATCAAATGCAAAGAAAGGATTGGGACAACTAGAGCGAAGAGAAATATCATGGAAATAAAAGTAAGGTAACATACTTTATTCCAAATAATACTGCACAAGGGACAAAATGATGATAGTTTTGTCTGAGCAGCACTGATTATGAACAGCTCATATGGCTTCAGCCACTAGTTGTTGATGCAGTATCAGTCAGCATTGTGATTAGCTGCCCCATAGGGCTAATACGGTTCCAGGATGCATTACTGTAGATGAAACAGCCAGGTGAACCCATTAAATAAACCTGTATTTTGTGCCAGTCACTCCACACATGTACACAAATATATTCAGGTTAGGTGCCAGACTCGAAGGAGGCTCTTCCTAAATTAATCTACATTCAGAGAAAATCAACAAGGCTAAAAAAATGACTTGAAGTTATGCATATAAGGATATATTGATAGAAGACGGGTGTTAGCTCGAAACAGAATAAACTAGCATTGGAGGAGATGCACAGTTTTTATTTACTTTGCTTTTTTGTTTGATTTGTTATTTTGTTATTTAAAAGTAACATATTCACATTATTTTAAAAATTAAAAATTGAACAATACCTCACTGAATATGCTTCTAAACACTGTAGCATTTCAACACATTCAACCTAATATCCAGGGGAGGAACTAATTCAACCACCCCAATCAACTTAAGTTTTATATTTTCCAGATTTTCTTCCTTTGGAGTCAGTCATTTCCCAAATGAAATTTACAATCATTTTGTCAAGTAAAAAAAAGCCCTATTAAGATTTTGACTGGACCTGCACAAAATTTATGGATTCATTTAGGGAGTTTTCCTGTCCCAAATAAGACAGCCGTTGTTTTATGTCTTTGTATAGAGTTCTTCAAGTTTTAAAATTGAGCTATAATTCAAATACCATTAAATTCACCCCTTTTAACGTGTATAATTTAGTGGAATTTTAATATATTCAGAGAGTGTATAAACATCACCACAGTCTACTTCCAGAACATTTTTTATCTTCCTGAAAGAAACTCTGTATCCATTAACAGTAAAAATCCCAGCCCCAAAGCCTGCATCTCATCTGAGTCCTCTGTCCGGCTTCTTAGATTCCTACCAAGCACTGTGGGTTCCTTCTGTTTTTCATTCCTTAAGACTCTTCTCTCCCTCCCTCCCTCTTTCTCTCTCTCTCCTTCTCTGTAGCATTTGTCTTCATTCGGAATGGGAGAAAATGAGCTGGAGTTTGTTCCCATTCCTAGTCCATTCCACTTACTTCATGAATCCAGAATTTTCCCTTCCCTAGCACTCATGCTATTTGGATACGATCATTCTCATCTTTTGCTTGTCAGTTTCAGATTTTACTCCATGTTCAGTTCGGTTCAGTCGCTCAGTCATGTCCGACTACTTGTGACCCCAAGGACTGCAGCACGCCAGGCTTCCCTGTCTATCACAAACTCCCAGACCTTGCTCAAACTCATGTCCGACAGGTTGGTAATGCCATCCAACCATCTCATCCTCTGTCATCCCATTCTCCTCCCACGTTCCATATTTCCCAGGATCAGGGTCATTTCCACTGAGTCAGTTCTTCACATCAGGTGGCCAAAGTTTTGGAGCTTCAGCTTCAGTATCAGTCCTTCCAGTGAATATTCAGGATTGATTTCCTTTAGGATGAACTGGTTGGATATCCTTGCAGTCCAAGGGACTCTCAAGAATCTTCTTCAACACAGTTCAAAAGCATCCATTCTTTTGCGCTCAGTTTTCTTTATGGTTCAACTCTCACATTCATGCATGACTACTGGAAAAACCATAGCTTGGATTATATGGACCTTTGTTGGCAAAGTAATCTCTCTGCTTTTTAATATGCTGTCTAGGTTGGTCATAGCTTTTCTTCCAAGGAGCAAGAGTCTTTGAATTTCATGGTTGCAGTTACCATCTTCATTGATTTTTTAGCCCCCCCAAAATAAAGTCTCCCACTGTTTCCATGGTTTCCCCATCTATTTGCCACGAAGTGATGGGACCGGATGCCATGATCTTAGTTTTCTGAATGTTGAGTTTTAAGCCAACTTTCTGACTCTCCTCTTTCACTTTCATCTTTAGTTCTTCTTCGCTTTCTGCCATAAGGGTGGTGTCATCTGCATATCTGAGGTTATTGATAATTCTCCCAGCAATCTTGATTCCAGCTTGTGCTTCATTCAGCCCTGCATTTTGCATGATATACACTGCATATAAGTTTAATAAGCAGGGTGACAATACACAGCCTTGATGTACTCCTTTCTCAGTTTGGAACTAGTTTGTTGTTCCAGTTCAGTTCTAACTGTTGCTTCCTGACCTGCGTACAGATTTCCTAGGAGCCAGATAAGGTGGTCTGATACTCCCATCTCTTTAAGAATTTTCCAGTTTGTTGTAATCCACACAGTCAAAGGCTTTGGTGGAGTCAATAAAGCAGAAGTAGATGTTTTTCTGGAACTCTTTTGCTTTTATGATGATCCAGTGGATGTTGGCAATTTGATCTCTGGTTCCTCTGCCTTTTCTAAATCCAGATTGGACATCTGGAATTTCTCAGTTCATTACTTTTGAAGCCTAGCTTGCGGAATTTTGAGCATTACTTTGCTGGCGTGTGAGACGAATGCAATTGTGTGGTAGACTGAGCATTCTTTGGCTTTGCCTTTCTTTGGGATTGAAATTAAAACTGACTTTTTCCAGTCCTGTTGCCACTGATGAGTTTTCCAGATTTGCTGGCATATTGAGTGCAGCACTTTCACAGCATCGTCTTTTAGGATTTGAAATAGCTCAGCTGGAGTTGCATCACCTCCACTAGCTTTGTTCATAGTAATGCTTCCTAAGGCCCATTTGACTTCGCATTCCAGGATGTCTGGCTCTAGGTGAGTGACCACACCATTATGATTATCTGGGTCATTAAGATCAGGTTTTTTGTATAGTTCTTCTTTGTATTCTTGCCACCTCTTTTTAATATCTTCTGCTTCTGTTAGGTCCATACCGTTTCTCTCCTTTATTGTGCCCATCTTTGCATGAAGATTTCCCTTGGTATCTCTAATTTTCTTGAAGAGATCTTTAATCTTTCAGTTCTGTTTTTTCGCTCTATTTGTTTACATTGATCAATTAGGAAGACTTTCTTATCTCTCCTTGCTCTTCTCTGGAACTCTACATTCAGATGGTTATATCTTTCCATTTCTCCTTTGCCTGTCACTTCTCTTCTTTTCCCAGCTATTTGTAAGGCCTCCTCAGACAACCATTTTGCCTTTTCCATTTCTTTTTCTTGGAAATGGTTTTGATCACTACCTCCTTCCTGTACAGTGTCACAAACCTCCGTCCATAGTTCTTCAGGCACTGTATCAGATCTAATCCCTTGAATCTATTTGTCACTTCCACTGTATAATTGTAAGGGATTTGATTTAGGTCATACCTGAATGATCCAGTGGTTTTCCCTACTTTCTTCAGTTTAAGTCTGAATTAAGGATCAAATTGCCAAGATCCGGTGGATCATTGAAAAAGCAAGGAAGTTCCAGAAAAACATCTATTTCTGCTTTACTGACTATACCAAAGCCTTTGACTGCATGGATCACAATAAACTGTGGAAAATTCTGAAAGAGATGGGAAGACCAGACCACCTGACCTGCCTCTTGAGAAACCTGTATGCAGGTCAGGAAGCAACAGTTAGAACTGGACATGGAACAACAGACTGGTTCCAAATAGGAAAAGGAGTATGTCAAGGCTGTATATTGTCACCCTGCTTATATGCAGAATACATCATGAGAAATGCTGGGCTGGAAGAAGCACAGGCTGGAATTAAGATTGCTGGGAGAAATATCAATAACCTCAGATATGCAGATGACACCACCCTTATGGCAGAAACTGAAGAAGAACTAAAGAGCCTCTGATGAAAGTGAAAGAGGAGAGTGAAAAAGTTGGCTTAAAGCTCAACATTCAGAAAACTTAAGATCATGGCATCCGGTCCCATCACTTCATGGCAGATAGATGGGGAAACAGTGGAAACAGTGGCTGACTTTTTTTTTCTGGGCTCCAAGAGCACTGCAGATGGTGATTGCAGCCATGAAATTAAAAGACGCTTACTCCTTGGAAGGAAAGTTATAACCAACCAGGACAGCATATTGAAAAGCAGAGACATGACTTTGCCAACAAAGGTCAGTCTAGTCAAGGCTATGGTTTTTCCAGTAGTCATGTATGGATGTGAGAGTTGGACTATAAAGAAAGCTGAGTGCTAAAGAATTGATGCTTTTGAACTGTGGTGTTGGAGAAGACTCTTGAGAGTCCCTTGGACAGCCAGAAGGTCAAACTAGTCAATCCTAAAGGAAATCAACCCCAAATATTCATTGGAAGGACTGAGGTTGAAGCTGAAATTCCAATACTTTGGCCACCTGAAGCGAAGAGCTGACTCATTTGAAAAGACCCTGATGCTGGGAAAGATCGAGGGCAGAAGGAGAAGGGGACAATGGAGGATGAGATGGTTGGATGGCATCACCAACTCGATGGACATGGTTTTGGGTGGACTCTGGGAGTTGGTGATGGACAGGGAGGCCTGACGTGCTGTGGTTTATGGGGTCACAAAGAGTCGGACACTACTGAGCGACTGAACTGAACTGAACTGATCTGGGCCACAGTCAGCTCCCGGTCTTGTTTTTGCTGACTGCATAGAGCTTCTCCATATTTGGTTGCAAAGAATATAATCAATCTTATTTCAGTATTGACCATCTGGTGATTTCCATGTGTAGAGTTGTTACTTGTGTTGTTGGAAGAGGATGTTTGCTATGACCAGTGCATTCTCTTGGCAAAACTCTGTTAGCCTTTGGCCTGCTTCATTTTTTACTCCAAGGCCAAACTTGCCTGTTATTTCAGGTATCTCTTGACTTCCTATTTTGCATTCCAGTCACCTATGATGAAATGGACATCTTTTTTTTTGTAAATTGGAAGTAGTCAAACAAGAGATGGCAAGGGTGAACGTCAGCATTTTAGGAATCAGCAAACTAAAATGGACCGGAATGGGCAAATTTATTTCAGATGATCATTACATCTACTACTGTGGGCTTAGTAGTAGTTCTACTTAGAAGAAATGGAGTAGCCCTCATAGTCAACAAATGAGTCTGAAATATGGTATGTGGGTACAATCTCAAAAATGACAGAATGATCTCTGTTCATTTCAAAGGCAAACCATTCAATATCACAGTAATCCAAGTCAATGCCCCAACCACTAATGCTGAAGAATCTGGAGTTGAATGGTTCTGTGAAGACCTACAAGACCTTCTAGAACTAACACCAAAAAAAAAATATCCTTTTCATCATAGGGGACTTGAATTCACTCCTTATTAGTCACTTACAGTTGTAAAAATATACTGTCATCTGAAACTACCCCTGAATTTTTTAGGATGCCTTTGGCTGCTATGAACAGAAAGCCCAGTCAGTAACCTCAGTTCCTTTATAGGACCATACTTTAGCCACTACAGCAAGGTCAGTCCTCAGTCAATCCTAGATGACTTCAACAATTAACTTTGCTGGAAAAAAATGACATAGTTCGGCAAGCTTATGTTACTGTAAATCTGTACCTGTTAAACTGAGCATGACTGTTATTGCCGTGCAGATCAAGTGAGTTCTACAGAGAGTAGGTCATATCCTGATTCTACAGTTCACTAGGCTGTGTGACCTCAGTCAAGTTATTTAACCTCTTGGATTCCCAATTACTTAATCTCTAAAATGAGGACAATATTACCTACATCAAGAGATTGTCTTGCTTAAAAAGCAATATATGTAAAACAGTTTGTCCAATGGCTGGCACATAGTACTCAATTAATGCAGCTGCTGCTAAGTCTGCTAAGTGGCTTCAGTTGTGTCCGACTCTGTGCGACCCCATAGACGGCAGCCCACCAGGCTCCGCCGTCCCTGGGATTCTCCAGGCAAGAATACTGGAGTGGGTTGCCATTTCCTTCTCCACAATTAATACTAGCTTTTCTTTTAATTAAGAATACACAGAAGAACTATATAAAATAGAGAAAACCACTAGAATGGGAAAGACTAGAGATCTCTTCAAGAAAATTGGAGATATCAAGGGAACATTTCATGCAAGGATGGGCACAATAAAGGACAAAAATGGTAAGAACCTAACAGAAGCAGATGAGATTAAGAGGTGGCAAGAATACACAGAAGAACTATACTAAAAAGATCTTAATGATCCGGAAAACCATGATGTTGTGGTTATCACCTAGAGCCAGACATCCTGGGGTGTGAAGTCAAGTGGGCCTTAGGAAACATTACTATGAACAGAACTAGTAGAGGTGATGTAATTCCAGCTGAGCTATTTCAAATCCTAAAAGATTATACTGTGAAAGTACTGCATTTGATACATCAGCAAATTTGGAATACTCAGCAGTGGCCACAGGACTGGAAAAGGTCAGTTTTCTTTCCAATCCCAAAGAGAGGCAATGCCAAAGAATGTTCAGATTATCATACAGTTGTACTCATTTCACATGCTAGCAAGGTAATGCTCAAAATCCTTCAAACTAGGCTTCAGTAGTACATGGACTGAGAAATTCCAAATGTCCAAGCTGGATTTAGAAAAGGCAGAGGAACCAGAGATCAAATTGCCAATATCCGTTGGATCATAGAAAAAGCCAGAGAATTCTAGAAAAACATCTACTTCTATTTCATTGACTACACTAAAGCCTTTGATTGTGTGGATCACAACAGACTGTGGAAAATTCTTTAAAGAGATGGGAATGCCAGACCTCCTTATCTGTTTCTGAGAAACCTGTATGCAGGTGAAAAAGCTGCAGTTAGAATGTTACATGGAACAACTGGCTGGTTCACAGTTGGTAAAGGCATATGACAAAGCTGTATATTGTCACCCTGCTTAATTACCTTATATGCATAGTAGATCATGTGAAATGCCAGGCTAGATGAATCACAAGCTGGAATCAATATTGCTGGAAGAAACATCAACAACCCCAGATATGCAGATGATACCACTCTGATGGCGGAAAGCAAAGAGAAACTCGAGAGCCTCTTGAGGTAGCTGAAAGAGGAGAGTGAAAAACCTGGCTTAAAACTCAACATTAAAAAAACTAAGATTATGGTCTAGTCCCATCACTTCATGGCAAATAGAGGGGGGGAAAGTTGAAACAGTGACAGATTTCACTTTTTGGCTCCAAAATCACTGTGGATGGTGACCACAACCATGAAATTAAAAGACACTTGCTCCTTGGATGGAAAGCTGTGACAAACTTAGTGTATTAAAAAGTAGAGACATCACTTTGCCAACAGCCGTCCATCTAGTCAAAGCTATGGTTTTTCCAGTAGTCATGCTTGGATAATGAGAGAAGCGAACCATGTAAAGAAGGTTGAGTGCTAAAGAATTGATGCTTTTGAATTGTGGGGCTGGAGAAGACTATTGAGAGTCCCTTGGACTGCACAGAGATCAAACCAGTCAGTCCTAAAGGAAATCAACCATGAGATGTTCATTGGAAGGACTGATGTTGAAGCTGAAGCTCGAATACTTTGGCCATCTGATGCTAAGACGAGACTTACTGGAAAAGACCCTGATACTGGGAATGATTGAGGGCAGAAGATGAAGAGGGTTGCAGAGGATGAAATGGTTAGATAGTATCACTGACTCAATGGACATGAATCTGAGCAAACTGCAGGAGATAGTGGAGGACAGAGAGGAGCCTGGAGTGCTGCAGTTTATGATGTTGCAAAGAGTCAGACACGACTTACTGATATAACAACAACTTGCTTTAGTGGCAAATCCTAAAGTTTGCTCCTCTCCTTATATCTTCAACCTTAAACCAACTTTTCTTCCCCATGGGCCTCTGCTCTTTTTTTTTTTTTTTTTTTTTGCCAAATGGCATGTGGGATCTTAGTTCCCCAGCTAGGAATTGAACTTATGCCTACTGCAGTGGAAGCATGGAGTCTTAACCACTGAACCACCAGGGAAGTCCCTGGCCTCTACCCTTAATGACTATCTTGACTTTATGAAGAACAGAGGCCAACATTTGTGGAACCTCTGGTTTCCTTTCATCTTCAAATATATGAACAACTGTATTCATTTTTTTGCTCCCTAAATGACTAGCACAGGCCTGGCAGATAAAAATATTTGGCGTTTGCTCCACTGAATTTAAAATGTCCTCATTTTTTATGTTCATTCCATGAAATTAGGGCAAGATAAGGGGGCAGGAATCACAATTGCAATTGTTTGAAAATTAGGCTCAATATTTGCTTGTGATGGTTGGTGAAAAATAAATCCTCTGGTATTTAAAATCTGCCTGAAGGAGACTTGAGAATCAGGAGATGTCTACACGAAAGGACTCATTTAGCTCTGATAATTAGCAACATAAGCAAAAAACAGATGAATAAGCTGGCTTTATTTGTAAATAATCATTTATGGTCCAAATAATTTCCCCTCTGTTGCAGAGACTTCCTTGCTCAGTATTGCAACATCTCTCAAATATAAGCAGTAAAACCAAATGGCTACAGACAGTGATCGATGTGTTTTATGATAGCAATACAAAGGGAGAACAAACATTCCCCAACTAACTAAACACAGCCAACCAAGCAAAGTCATTTGAACCTCTTGTGTCAGGATAGAAATATGATAAATATGTTTTTTCAATGTATACACAAATTGAACTTCTGTGACCAATCCTGACACTAAATTAAATTTCTTTTCCTGAAGTAAGAATGAATTTAGGAGAGAACTTCAGAATGATGTTATTGGCTTGAGGATATTTATTCTAGTATATGTGTTATAAGCTAAGATCTTAGTCTAAAAATCCGAGATATGGAATTTTAGCCAAGAAAGCTTGTAGATTCAAACTCCTTTGTAAAGTGATTTTCTCAACAACTTTTTCCCCTGAAGACTCTCCATTTTATTTGTGTTCAATGCTGAGTATATAGGCTTTCATTAGCCACTGGTCTTCATGGGATTTTGAGAAGGAAGATGCCACAGATAATTTCTGAAATGTGAGGACATTGGCAGAATGAAATAAAACTAGTTTTGAGTCAAACATTCTACCACTTAGGAGTTTGGATAATTGAGAGATTTTCTACCTTTCACACGTATTTCACGTCCAATTGCAATGATCCATTCCTAGAACTGCCTATACAGATTTAATTGGGCTTTCTGTTTTTGTAGTAGAAAGCTGTAACTCACTTGGCCCCGTTTCTTCTCTTTGGATCTTCTTTATTCAAAAAAACATATGTAATATTTCTTTTCCTTTTCATTAAATTCTTATGTTTCCCAAAAAGAATCATTTGAAATTGAAAAGGGAACATTGATACAAATTCTAACTGACATCACATATCATTGTATTGAGTTTTGTTAACTCGGCGTGTTCATAATGATGCTCTATTAAACTTATTAAACTTAAGGAAAATAGATAGATGTGTTTGAATGATTCTAGGGACTCTTGTGGGATTCAAGAGCAGTATGATGCCATGTTTCAGGAGAGACTGAGAAAAAACTGTGCTGTGCATCCTCTTTCTCCATTTCCCCCCATAATCTCACTGCACATTTGCTTTATTTTTATTTAAAATTTTTTTTATTTTGTATTCAAGCATAGTTAGTTAACAGTGTTGTGTTTCAACAAAATGTGCAGCAGAGTGATTCAGTTATATATACATGTATCTATTCTTCTTCAAATTCTTTTTTAGGTTATTACAGAATATGAGCAGCCTTCCTTATGCTATACAGTGGGTCCTTGTTGGCCATCTATTTATTTTATTTTATGTTGTAAACTTTTTATTTTGTATTAGAGTATAGCCAGTTAACAATATTGTGATAGTTTCAGGTAAACAGTGAAGGGACTCAACCATACATATACATGTATCCATATACATGTTTCCGTTCCCCTCCAAAATCCAGGCTACCACATAACTCGAGCAGAGTTTCATGTGCTGTTCAGTATGCCCATGTTGGTTATCCATTTCAAATATAGCAGTGAGTCCACGTCAGTCCTGAACTCCCAGTATCTCCCTCCCCCAACCTAAGTTCTCTAAGTCTGTGAGTCTGTTTCTGTTTTTGTAAATAAGTTTTCTTGTATCATTTTTTAGTTCCTATATAAACAATATCATATGGTATTTGTCTTTCTCTGCCTGACTTATTTCAGTCAGTATGATAATCTCCAGGTCCATCCATGTTACTTCAAATGGTAAAAGAAGTATGTCACAGAGTATGTGCCCAAGAAATTCACTACTATTGCATTGCTAGAAGCAGTGAGTGACCTGTTGAAAAGAGGCATTTATTTGACTTAATTTTGGTTCCTGATCGTTTTCATCTTTTTCCAGTGTCTTCATTGTCTTAAGATTTTTTTTATTGAAGTATAGTTGATTTACAATGTTGTGTTTAATTTCTACTGTACAGCAAAGTGGCTATATTCTTTTTCTTATTTTTTCCATTATTTCATAGTCTTTTATGTAAGAAGCAGACAAGCTCAATGGGGAACTGCTAGCCAGATGTCATTGTAATCCAGAAGTATTTTACAGAATTTTTTAAAAACCGAGGGCAAGTTTTAGTTTATTTTTTAATTGTCCATGATACAGCCATTACTCCTGTAACTGTGTGGTACTGACCAACAAATGACATTGGTGCCCCATGGCTTGTAGTTGTTGCATTAAGAGATTCCAGGTTCAAATTAGAAGCTCAAGGCATTGAACTCCAACTGGATGAGACTCATACCCTATTTGCAATGTTGAACGATCAGCCATAAACAAAGAGAATTGGGGGAAAAAATCTGCTTTTTGTTTAATTTCCCTAATTCTTGTGCTCCCTTAGGTATAGTGGCCTGATTGGGTGTCAGGTTTCTTGATCCTCTCAGATCAACTTGTTGCCATGGGATTTTGTATTTAAAGTCCCTAGATTGTACAAGTCGCTAGGTTAATGGTTTTAAAGACTTAGTCTTTCCAGGGCCTGAATGCTGAGTATCTCATGAAATAGTCCTGTTCGGAGCTTTGAAATGTTCTTTGTCAGATGGATGCTGTGTCCACTGACCAGGAGGCCTGTTCTGCAGGGATTCAGCTGCAACATTTGCTACCAATCATCAGGGGCTTAGAGAAGACAAACCCTTTTACTAGAGAAATCAAGGTAATAACTAAAAATTAACCCTATCTGGCCTATCTCATCTCTGTGTGCACTTTAGCAAACAAGTTGTGCTGAGGAGCATGAAGAGCATAATCTGGGGTGGTAGAGATCCACGTCTTATCACCCCTTCCTACAAAGCTTTAAATACTTGAAAATACTGTGAAGTTTCAAAGAGTCTGATATAACCAGAAAGTGATAGAAATCCCTTGCAAACCCTGCTGGGGTGCTCCCTTTGGAAATGGATTGTGGCTCAGAGACACTAGGCTATGGAATGTACTCTGTCCTTCCCAGAGCCCCTGGGTCCAAGTCCTTCCCCTGAATAGCTGCGTGTGTTGACTCCTTTCTTTACCTCTGTTTCCTCATCTCTAAAACCAAATGCATACTCAGTTGCTCAGTCATGTCCAACTCTTTGTGACCCTATGGACTGTAGCCCACCAGGCTCCTCTGTCCATGGAATTTTCCAGACAAGAATACCGGAGTGGATTACCATTTCCTACTCTTCTCAACCGAGGGATGGAACCCGGGGCTCCTGCGTCTTCTGCTTTGGCAGGTGGTTTCTTTACCATTGTGGCACCTGACTACAGGTCTAAAACCAAATGACTGATCTTAATGTGAGGAAGCATGTAAAGGGCCAAAGCATATATAGGGCTTAGCCTAACAGGTGCTTAATAAATGTAATTGGAACTTCCTCCTCAGTTCAACCTCATAACAAACACCTGGGATGAGAATACTCTTAGTTAATTAGGGGAGCAATTAGGAAATTGCTTCCTATGTGTTAGACTTTCCTGTGTTTGTTTTATGGTAGTGGATGTGACTGCTTTTTATATATGTCTCTAATGATTCAGCAGTTAATCATTGGGCAATCTGAAGAAGTTTATAAGTATGTGGGTATGGTGACCTCTGAGGGGAGCTGGGGAGGAGCACCCATAAGTGGGCAGCTGTCTTATAGTCATGTCAAGACAAACACAAAAGAAACTCTCTCAAATAAATGTGGAAGGCGACCACTGCCAGGTGTAGTACCACTTGCAACTCTGCTTAATAGACTTGCATTCAGGCAATATCTATAGGACCCTTACTTTCTGACAGGGGCAGAGATAAAACAGAGTTTTTGCAAATAGGATGGTTAAAATGGGGAATGATACAAGCAAATAAGCAAGCACAAATCAGTGGGAGAGATATGTGGATAAATACGTGCACAAGAAGATTTGGTTGCACACAGGAGGGACTGCTTCAGGGGAAGGAGCATCAGGGAAGGCTTCCTGGAAGCAGTGACTTCTGATGAGCAAAGAAGTCAAAGTGTATTGAGGAAACTCATTGAGGGGCACTGTTGGAACTATGTGAGCAGCCTCTGGTGACTGTGCTGTATGAAGCATGGATGGAATGGGCTATTTACATATCAAGGTGGGCTTTGCAGAGTATAGTATTCAATAATTGTTTATTGAGTGAGTGAATTAGAGACTTTGTTCCATGCCCTGCTGAAGTGCAGATAAGTGTTTTCTATTGCCTTTCTCTGATCATCCTCTCATGAATCTATTAAAAGAGAAATGTAGATAGTTTACCACAGCCATTTTTCTATAACCGTTATAGTTCTAATGAGCTCTGATTTTTCTTTAAAAATTTTTTTTATATTTTTGTATGATTTTAAAGGTTACTTTTCATTTGCAGTTATTATAAAATATTGGCTATATTCCCCATGTTGTATAATTATCCTTGAGCCTATCTTACATCTAATAGTTTGTACCTCCCACTCTCTCACGCCTATATTGCCCCCCACCACTGGTGACCACTAACAGATGTTCTCTGTATTTTGTGAATATGATTCTTTTACATTATATTCACTGGTTTGTTATATTTTCTATCTTATGATATTTATCATACTTATCGGTTTCATGTTTTATGCCTTTACAGTTCATATGAATTTAGCACTGGCTTTATTCCTAAGGTTTCTGTGACTGTTCTTGACACAGTTAATGGCCTCTACAGTCCAACCAGACTTAGTAATATGTCATAGTTGCTTCAGATATTTTTTTCTGTTAAACGGAAATAAAGTGTTACTGGTAGAACAGAAGCCCACCTTTTCTCTTCCCTCCCTCCTGGGAGTTAGCTTGTGTCTTGACATTCTCATGCATGTCTTAAATCTTTTACTATAAATGTATATATCTATAAACATAGTATTCTAAATGTGAATAATATGGTCATTTACTCATATATGTTTTCATATTTCAAAAAATCAGACATCATTTCAAGATGAACCAATTCAAGATGAACCTTCAAGAAAATGTATCACTTAACAAAAATGTGGGAGGGAACTCAACCAAAAGCACTATATTTAAAACAGATGCTCTGGCATCTGAAACAGGAAAGAAGATTTAAAATCACAGAATGAAAAAGCAAAATGATCACTTCAAAAGTCATTTGTGTTACTTCATATTTCAGGAGGGAAATAATTAAAACATCTACTTTGGTTACCATTAACCAAGTGTGGAAAAACTGATACTAAAGGAGGGAATGGAATAAAAAGAAACCCAATGAGGCTTTTATACACTTGGCATGCTGATAAGATTTACTGGCAGTTTAGTTAAGGACTCTATAATTGGATAGATCAGTGATGAAACAAACTAGTACAGGGCATTTCTCCTTCATCTAATTAGACTCCCTGAATCACGGAATTTAAATTATAGTGGAGAGGCTCTGTCAAAACGTACTCTCCTGCTTCTCCAGTAATTGGAAGCAACTGGATTTTTGCCCCTGGCCCCCAACATCTGGGAAACTTTCATCTTCTTTTTTTTTCCCAAGTGTGTATATGTTTAAAAGCAAAAATCTCCAGTTTCCCAAATAGATTTCAAATTTGTCCTCATTCAGCATTTTGTTGAGTTTTGTCATTAAAATTACATCATAGACATAGTAAAAGAAAACCAAGGTGAAGGAAGACCTAGTTTAAGCTTACCTACAATTCTCATAGGTTCACCTGGGCCATATGTTTATCCTGCCCTCAAGTCTGTCCTAAAGGGCAAGATATTTCAGGGTTATTTCACATGGGTTTAGGATTCTTTTGTGGAATGCAGTCTCTGAATTATAGCCCCTGGGAGCTAAGACAGATAAAGAGGGAACTCAGGTAAGTTCTGCCTCAGAAGTTGAGACACACCCTGGGGCCATTAGCCTTCTGAAGCTGTGTGTTAATTGCTCAGTCATATCTGACTCTGCAATCTCATGATCTATAGTCCGTCAGGGTCCTCCATCCACAGAATTCTCCAGGCAAGAATACTGAAGTGGGTTGCCATTTCCTTCTCTAGGGAACCTTCCCAACCCAGGGATCAAACCCAGGTCTCTTTCATTACAGGCAGATTCTTTACCATCTGAGCCCCCAGTGAAGACCAAAGAATCATTGTGCTTGTGTGTTAAATTGCTTCAGTCATGTCGGACTGTTTGCAACACTGTGGACTGTAGCCTGCCTCCCACTGCAGGAGACATAAAAGACGCAGGTTCAATCCCTGGATTGGGAAAAATCCCCTGGAGAAGAGCATGCAACCCACTCCAGTATTCTTGCCTGGAGAATCCCATGAACAGAGGAGCCTGGAGGGCTACAGTCATGGGGTCACAAAACGTCAGACACGACTGAAATGACTTAACATGGACTGTAGCCCACCAGGCTCCTCTGTTCATGGGATTCTCCAGGCAAGAATGCTGGAGTGGGTTGCCACTTCCCTCTCCAGTAGATCTTCCTGACCCAGGGATCGAACCTGCATTTCCTATGTCTCCGGCATGGACAAGCGGGTTCTTTATCATTAGTACCACCTGGAAAGCTGAGTGCTTCCCCAGTCCCTGGGGCTATTTCTCCAGACAGATCCTAGCTCTGACTTCTTTCCTTTTTTTTTTTTTTAAACTTCTTTCTTTATATTGGAGGATAGCTGATTAACAAGACTGTGATAGTTTAAAACATATCTGTGGGATAGTTCAAACATATCTGTTGAATAGATCCCAATTGAACTATTGATGAATGAAGAATTTTAACTATTGATTGACTTTTCCTTTTTTGCCTGTGTACTCTAAAAATGTTTATAGGATTGCTCTAAATTATTCCAAACACAATGGGATATTTGAAAAGCAGAGCATTGTGGCTTAAGTATAGTTATTTCTAGTAAAAATCCTATAGATGTTTTGAATGAAGAATCAAAATATTTACAGACCTGTGTATTTTAAGATCCCTTGTATCTTGCAGTTGTAGTAATAGCTTCCACCTCACTTCAAAAGAAGGAATCACCCAGGTAAAGAGACGAGTAGAGTCCCTTTGCTTCCACTTGAGACTTCACTTCTCTTTACCTGGATGATCCCTTCTTTTTTTAAAAAAAAATTACTTTATTTTTAATTGGAGGATAATTACAATGTAGTGATGGTTTCTTCCATACACCAACATGAATCAGCCACAGGCATACATGTGTCCCCTCTATCTTAAACATCACTCCCACCTCCTTCCCCATCCCACCCCTCTAGATTGTCACAGAGCACCAACTTTGGGTTCCCTGCATGATCCAATAAATTCCCACTGGCTATCTGTTTTACGTATGTTAATGTATGGATTTCAGTACTACTCTCTCAAGTCCTCCCATCCTCTCCCTACCCCACTGTGACCAAAAGTCTGTTCTTAATGTCTGCGTCTCCTTTGCTGCTTTGCAAATAGGATCATCAGTATCATCTTTCTAGATTCCACGTATATGCATTAATATGTGATATTTGTCTTTCTCTTTCTGATTTGCTTCACTCTGTATAACAGGCTCTAGGTTCACCCACCTCATTAGAATTGACTCATATGTGTTCCTTTTTATAGCTGAGTAATATTCCATTGTGTATATGTACCACAACTTTATCCATTCATCTATCGACGGACATCTAGGCTGCTTCCATGGCCTAGCTATTGTATGAATCCTTCTTTTGAAGTGAGATGGAAGTTATTACCACAGTTGCAAGATACAAGGATCTTAAAATATACAGGTCTGTGACTACTTTGATTCTTCATTCAAAATATCTGTAGGATTTGTACTAGAAGTAACTAAAGCCATAATGCTCTGCTTTTCAAATATCTCATTGTGTTTGGAATAATTTAGAGCAATCCTGTAAACATTTTAGAGTACTTAGGCAAAAAGCAAAAGCCAGTCAGTAGTTAAATTCTTCATTCATCAAGAGTTAAATTGGGGTATACCCAACAGATATGTTTGAAATGGCTGTTGGTAAAATATAACATAAGGAATTGTTTCTAAAAAGATTGATTTTTTAAAATGGCACTGAACAACAAAAGAACAGTTTTTTAAAAGCAAAAAACAAGCAAACAAACAAAAAAATGCTTCCAGCACAATTGGTAGACTTTTTAGCAATATAAACAGAGCTGAGAAAATCAAACATGAAAACTAAAAATATGTCAGAAAAAGAATTATGATTTTCAAGCTTTAGATCAAGAGATAGACATAAAGAAAAGATATCATAAGAGGAGGAAATTTTTAACCTAAATTTTATAAATAATTTTTATATTTATTCTGAATGTTGGTCCCTAGAAGAATGTGTGCATATCCCATAGAAAGAGGGGTCAGATACAGAGATGGAATTTCCACGTCTTTCTGCAAAAATCATTTCCTTCACTGGTCTGTCATTGTCATAACCACCCTCCCCAAGTCTATTAAACTTCCTGCCTGTGAAAATACCATTTCAAATCTCCTTGGTGAATTAGACAATTGATGAGAAAATGTTAGACAAAAATTAATTTGTATTAAACTGAACTGTTTGTATCTCAAAACTTCTTCACTGTTTTCTCTGATGAATTCCTGCCTCTTCAGCCTTAAAATCCCAAACTTGAGAAACTCCTCCTCTGTGAAATCTTTAATAACATTCCTCACCATTTTCCTGTTCATTCCTCTCCCTGACGCTGATGGCTTCTTCTCTGGCGCTCTCTCTACACTTTGTGTAGACTTTAATTGTATCATTTATAACCATTGAGTCACACTTGATTACTCACACACTAGTAAAATATACTGTGAGATCTTTGAGAAGAATAACATTTTTTTTTTTTTTCGATTCAAAGCATTGCCAAGAACCTGTCTAATGGTCAGCTCAACATTACACATATTCATGAGTAAATTATGGGAAGGTGAAGGAGAGTCCTGGGGCTCCCCTGCATGGCACACCAGATTTAGCTGATCCTGGCTCTGGAAGCATGAGAGAAAGGATTTCTTCAAAACAAATTCTGAGAGGAATGGAGAGTTTTAGTTTAATGGGTAGTATTTCATTTTGGCAAGATAAAAACGTTCTGGAGATTGGTTGCACAACAATGTGAATTTGCTTAATTTAATACCGTCAAATTGTTCACCTGAAAATGGTTAAGATGGCAAATTTTATATTTTGTGTATTTTACCATAATTAAACATAAAAAAAAAGTTTGGATGATGAGGAAGAGGACATATGAGCACAAGACATTGTAAGTGACCTACTGACCTCTCACCTGTGACAAGCAGAGATAATATCCATGACAACCGGCTACTCACGCTTGGTGTTTCTCCTTTTAGGTGCACTGTGTTTCAGATTGTATCTTGTTTGATTTTTTGAGTAACCCTATGAATGGAACACATATTCTCCTGCATTTTAAAGACCTAGAAACTAAGATGAAAAGAAGTGAACTAAACACTGGGGATCTGCTGGGTCACTGCCAAGATTGGTGGTCAGCTGTCTGGTGTTAACCACGTAGGCTGGGCTCATGATCTCACGATATCTTGTCCTACCTGTAGTGCTTTAGGCCCAGAGAAGGCCACCCTGCACCCACTTGGGGCTCTGGGGGCTGGTCCAATATGCTGCTGTTAGGAGGTCATCTTGGATGAGCAGGAGAGGAAAAGTTTTCTCTCAAGGACGGCACCTGTTGTCTGTCTGGATAATCCTCTCAAGCAGCTAGCCTCTTATTTGGTGGGAGACACGTTGAAATCTGTGGTGAGGGTCCCTTCTCCACTCACATTTCCTTGATGCCATTATCATCATCTTATTATTATTACTATTATATCATTTTTACATGAGGCCCAGTGGCTCATGGAGCCTGAGTCATTTTGACTGTACAGTGGCAGTGTTTATATCTACTTGTCCTTGTCAGTGTGGCCAGCGCTCAGGTCCAGATGTTACACAAGACAGTCTCTGAGTGGACATATAACCTGGTGCACATTATAAATGCCACATTCCAACCCAGCTTCAGCTGAGTCAATTGAATCACAGGATTGCAAACTGACAGCTCCTGTATTGCCCAAACATTGTCCATGTGAGCTCAGCCGATTCAGTGCTGGCCACTGTAACACAACTGCCTTTAAACCAACTGAGAGAATTCTGTTTTGAATGCCAACAAAGTCTAGATTTGGGAGTAAGGCAGAAACTTCTACTTCTTCTCTTTCAGCTGCCCAGGAGACCAGGTTTCCCAGCCTTCTTGGCAGCTGGGTATGGCCATGAGACTGAGTGTTGACCAACAGGATGTGAGCAGGAACAGCAACTTCTAAACTGACTTTGTTTAAGAAAGTCACCTTTATTTCTTCTCTGCTATTTTCCACTAACTTGTCCAGTGAGTTAGCCTCAATCATGCTGCCTTGGGTCATTCCCTAGGGCAGGATTTTCTCAAATTTTTTGGTCTTAGGACTTCTTTAGACTCTGAAAAATTATTGAGGAATCCCAACTAGCTTTTGTTTCTGTGAGCAGATTTACTGTATTAAAAAGTAGAACTAAGAAAAATTTTATTAATTATTTATCAAGTCATTTAAAAGTAACTGTAATAAACCTATTATATATTAACATAATATTATACATTGACATATAAGTACATTTTAATGAAAACTAGCCATATTAAAAATTTAAGCTATGTATTAATTCATTTAAAATAATTATAATAAAACTGGTATGTGTTAATATAAGAACATATTTTATTAAAATAACTATTTTCCTAGACAAAAAAGTCAGTGAGAAGAGGGGAATTGTTTTACATTTTTCAAATCATCTAATGTTTGGCTTAGAAAAAACAGCTGGGTTCTCACATATGCTTCTGCATGAACTCTGCTGGGATAGACTCTTTTGCTTGCAGTCTGTGAGGAAGAACCAGCCTCACACAGATAGTAGCTGGGAAAGGAAGGAGTATTCAAGTGGTCATTTAAAAAATTTTTATTCTTCTTTGATACGACAACAAATATAAGTGATAGTTTCTTAAAGGTTAGTTGCAATGTGAAGTCTGAAACTTTTATCAAGTGACTTTCATACTCAGGTACATGAAGAATCTACTGGTCTATTTCGCACTTTAAATGGATCTTTTACCCATTCATGACTTACGATATTGCCTCAGTGAGTTACATAGACCTTTCAAATGTTGACACATTTTATGAAACAACATCAAAACATGCCAACTGTTCACGTCAACACCAATCTTAGAAAAAAAATGTTAGTAACTTAAAGATAGTCAAAAGTCTTCAAGATTCATTACCCAAAGTATTATAAAGAATCAAGAATTAATAACATTAATATTTCTTTCTGCTTCATCAAAGGCATTTTAGAGCGAATCTGGCTTTTCTACCTTGTGGATTTGTGGCAGTTAAGAATACATTGAATACTAGTCCACTTGGACTTTCTGGTGTCCCTGCCTTGACTGAGGCCAGCAGTTTTATCTACCATTGCTTGTGTAACATTAGTTTAAATGTCAGTGCAGTGAAAAAGGCAAGATATCTTAGTATCATTATGAAAATAGTTCTGACCTATGATCTTCCCGAATGGGTCTCTAGGATTCCAGTGTTGCAATACAAGGGAAGGTCAAGACCTTCACGTTCTTGAAAACTTCCCCAGTGTCTATGTGGAGCTGCAACAAGAAGTTAAATGCAATGTCACGGGGGGTCCACTCACAGAACCTAGACTTATGACCTACCATTTCTGAGTGTTCTTTATTCCTAGCTGAGCTAAACTGCCTGGAATGGGAAAGTGCTGCTGCTGCTGCTAAGTCGCTTCAGTCGTGTCCGACTCTGCGACCCAATAGACAGCAGCCCACCAGGCTCCCCCGTCCCTGGGATTCTCCAGGCAAGAACACTGGAGTGGGTTGCCATTTCCTTCTCCAATGCACAAAAGTGAAAAGTGAAAAGTGAAAGTGAAGTCACTCAGTCGTGTCCGACTCTTAGCGACCCCATGGACTGAAGCCCGCCAGGCTCCTCCGTCCATGGGATTTTCCAGGCAAGAGTACTGGAGTGGGGTGCCATTGCCTTCTCCATGGGAAAGTGAGCGTCTTATAAAACCATTTTTTCAGGGCCTGGGAAGATGGGGCAGGGCAGCATGAGGCAGGGACTAGTGGTTGGCCAGAGTCCCTGCAACCACAAGCTTCCTGAGCAGTGTAATGGAGCACATTCCAGTGCTTCTGAAAACCTGGACACAAGGGATTCCAGGTATTACTTTGCCTTGAAGCTCTTCCACCTGAGGATTTTTAGCTTCTGCAGCCCCATTTGGGGGGTACAGATCCATCCCTCTCTTTGTTCTGCCAAAAAGTCCTCCTCCATCCCACTTTTGCTCAAGATATCCAAAGGAGCAAAAGGCACGGTGGGCTTCCTGTATCCTTATGGTCAGCTCTGCAGCCATTGCTGGGGGCTACCAGGGTCCTTTCCAGGCTTATGGTGGCCTCACTCGGAGAACAATACTCTTGGGATTGTAAGTGAAGCTTGTTTCAAAGTAAATAACATTTTAGGGAATGGGGAGACAGTGTCTGAACCTCTTTGGGGTCAAACTCTGGTGGTATCCTGGCAGTTCTGTTTGTGGTATAATTCTGATGACATCTTGGCTTTTCATGTTGCTGGTGTATGATTCACCTTTCTTGGGTCTGACAAGCTGGTTATCATTTATCTTTGCATTTTTAGCTTCCAAAAATGTATTATTTCACTCTGAGTCAGCTCTGGGATGGTGACAATAGGCCAGTCTTTTCCTGGCATCGCCATGCTCTATTGTTATGATCCACACCCTGATAAATTTGCCATATTTAATCTCTAAAAGAGGACCCAGAGCTGCTTAATGTAATTGTAGAGTTTATCTATTTGACAAAGTTGCCTGACTCAGAGGGAGAATGAGTGCTGGTACCCAGCCCTGTTCTGCTCACCAAGCTATATTCCCGCAGGGCTAGATGTGCCCAGAGTGAGCATCTTTTTCTCTTGTCTCCACAGAAGAGGTGCCTTTCTTTAGCTCATATCAAAATCTTCTGATAGGGGCTTAAGATGGCTCTATCAGGACTTACCTTGTCCCCTCCTGGGTCCTTTGAAGGATGTTTTCCTTTGTGGCTTGACCATTTGTGTCTTACTTAGAAGGGGCTTTATGGCCTTCCAGATATAAGTCCTGTTGTCTATTTCTTTCCCACCCAAACTGGCCTTCGCCCAGGGTCCTGGGGGAGTGGGCCAAGAGCAGTACTTTGTCCCCGAGGGACAGCTGGACTATTCAGCTAAATTGTAAGGACTAAGTTCTACAAACTCATCTCCTTCCTGTGTCCAATCTAATGCATACCCTCTTCCTCAGCAAAAAGAAGGCTTTTGTGATGTGTAAGTATAGGAAGGAATATCTGATAAGCCAGAGACCAACAAACAGCCAGCAAGCACCAAGCACCCATGGGGGAGACCACTTAAGTAAGGACAAAAATGTGGTTTTTCTCTCATGACTATCAGATGACTCCAGCTATGACATCATCAGACATAGTCCTGGAAGTGGCTGCTCTTGCTGCTGCTGCAGTTTCTATTGGTCAGTCCTTTGTCTAGAACTGCTGCATGCAACAGAATCTGGTATAGATATTTCTTTCTTCTTCCCTAGCCCCTCACATCAAAGGGTGCCATGAGCTTTCTGTCCTTGCTGGCCCTAAAGTTTCTCTGGGACCCTGGTTCTTTTCATCATGGCCCTTGTAGTTAGTTTCTTTATTAAAAAGTTTTTAAAAGTTCCATCTTGGAGTATGGTTGGTTTCTGTCTCTGGTTGGTCCTTAGATCATCAGAAAGTACAGAACCATGGGGACAAAAAGAACCTCGTACAGACTTGGAGGTAGAGGTGAGCGATTGGGAGAAGATGTTGGCAGAGAGTGATTTTGGATTTTTCAAAAGCGACTAAGGAAGTTAGAAATGAACAGAGAAACTTCTTACCGATTCTGAAAGGAAATTCTCTTTCACCTAGAATTTTATTCCTAGTCAGAACATCAGTTTAGGGATTTCCCTGGTGGTCCAGTGGCTAAAAGACTCAACGCTCACAATGCAGGGGGCCAGTTCAATCCCTGGTCAGGGAACTAGGCCCCCACATGCCACAACTAAAGATCCCGCTTGCTGCAACTAAAAAATTATAAAGATCCTGCATGCTGTCATGGAGACCTGGCACTGCCAAATAAATAAGTAAACAAACACATGTTTAAAAAGGACATCAGTTAAATATTAAATAGACTGGAGATATTTTCAGACCTTTAGGGTCTCTAGGAATTGCCGTCCTTTCTCAGGAACCTCCTGGGGGAGGTACCCCTTCACAATGAGAATAAGCAAATGAAAAGGGAGACACGGGACCTGGGAAACAGGAGACCCTGGGGGAGACAGAGGTGAAGGGACTCCTGCCAGTAAGGACTGGGGGAGATGCCAGGTCAGCACCGGAAGCAACTGAACCAGTTAAAACAGGTCAGGGCTCCAAGCAAAGCTTTAATAGAATAGTTCTGAAAAGAGATTTAGACAGTGGAGAAGAATTTGAAAGTGCATTAGTGATAAATATATAGAAAGCAAAGCAAAAAGTGACATAATTCCTGGCTTAGCAGTGGATAATATAAACACTATTGACCTAACAAAAATTAATACAAGATCATGTCAAGAGTACAAGTGATAGGAAGTGTGTGTGCGTGTGTGTGTGTGTGTGCATGCATATGTGCATGTGTGCATGCATATGTGTGCGTGTTGTAGTGGTGGTTGTGAAGGTGAAAGTGGGGGAGCGATGAAGAGCCATCAAGGCCAAGGCACCAGTCAGCTAATAAATAACTTCTCAAAGTGACAAGGCAAGAAAAATTACTATTAGCATGGTACTGAGATATATGGAGGTATATATATAGAATCACACTAAGTCGCTTCAGTCATTTCTGACTCTTTGCAGCCCCATAGACGTACCCTGCCAGGCTCCTCTGATCATGGGATTCTCCAGGCAAGAATACTGGAGTGGGTTGCCAGTCCCTTCTCCAAGGGATCTTCCCAACCCAGGGATTGAACCTGGGTCTCCTGCATTGCAGGCAGATTCTTTACCATCTGAGCCACCAGGGAAACCCTATAAACTCTATATGCAGGTTTAATTTTAAATTGTCCACTAAAACACCCAAACTAAAACCTAAAAATGGGAGAAAAGATATGAGATTGAAGAAGTCTATGTGATTTTTTTCTTTTCTCTAATTTGCCATGTTAATAAATCATTCACAGTTTCAAAAGAGAAACCCAAACCATTAACAAGTGGATCTGAAATAAAATAACTGGGCAGAAAATATTGCTTCCCTGCTACCTTAGGCTGGTTCAGGGGCTCTTGCCAAATGGTGTGCTCAATACTCACATAGCTTTGATCTCTGAACTGCAAACGAACATCCCATTTCCTTCCTGAGCATGGGTAGGGCTGTCTGTGTTTCAGTCACACCTCACCCCTGGACCTCTCTAGCCCTTGACAGTTGTAGTGGATTAAATTGTGTTCCTCAGAAAGATATGTCCAACTCTTAATCCCAGGTACTTGCAAATGTGACTTTATTTGGAAATAAGGGCTTTGCAGGTATTATTATGTTGACCATCTCAAGATGAAGTCATCCTGGTTTTAGACTGTGTCTTGAGTCGATTGACTAGTGACCTTATAAGAGAAAATAGAGGGAAATTTGAGACACAAACACAGAAGAGACACAGGGAAGAAGGCCATGTAAAGATGGAGGCAGAGATTGGAGTGATGTAGCCACAAGCCAAGGCACCAGGAGCCACTTGAAGCTGAAAGAGGCAAGTGGGGATCCTCGCATCCTTTAGAAGGAGCTTGGCTCTGCCAACACCTTGATCTCAGACTTCTGGGCCTCAGATCTGTGATAGAACCCATTTGTGGTCATCCCTAGGAAACAATAGAGCACACAGATGCAGGTGAAGGTGAAGCAAGCCTTCACTCTGTGGTGTGAGATTTTCAGGTCCTCTTCTCATCAGAGAAACATTTGCTGAGCTCCTGACATTTATCAGGCGCTGCACTGGGCCTCGAGTTTGGAGATGAGAACTTAGAGGCAGAGGCAGCTTGACCATGTGCTGTGGTCCATGTCAAAGCATTTGGGCTTCATCTCCTGAACCAGAACAAGCCTCTGAAAGATTGTAAGATGAGTTTGGTGCTTTGGAAAAAGAACTCGGAGCAGAGGGCAGTAGGGAGAAGGGGTTTTGATGGGAACTTGGGAAATGTAGTTAGGACCAGTGTTTTCAAATGTGGAGTGTTGGGCCCTTCATTGAGGAGGCTTGGGTAGGAGAGGCCTGTCCTGTCTGAAACATTCATCAGGCCTATTGTTTTCATAATATAAATGGTAAGTGATCCCAGCATGAGAAAACCTTGGGTAGTGGAACCCTACAAAGAGAGCATGACAAAATGTTCCAGGGTGATGGATTCTGAGAGATTAAGCACAGCACTCCTCGTATTTTCCGAGTATTTATGTACCAACTCCTCGTATTTTCCGAGTATTTATGTACCATACCAAGTGCTTTTTACTGTCACTTCACTTAATTCTCTAGCAGTCCTGTGAGGAGAGTACTATTATTACTTCTACTTTAATCATGAATAGTTGAGGCTGAGATTTGGATCAAGTCACACAATTAGGCAGAGGTGGGACTCAACTCAAGTGACTGTACTCCCTAGTAATTCCCCAATATTTCACTCCCTTAAAAAAATTCATTTATTTCTTAAAATTTTATTGTAGTTAATTTACAATGTGTTAATTTCTGCTGTGTAGCAAAGTGACTCAGTCATACATTATATATATATATATATATTTTGATATTTTTCTTGATGGTTTATCATAAGATATTGAACATAGTTTCTTGCGCTATTCAGTAGCGCAAGCTTGTTGTTTATCCAGCCTATATGTACTGGTTTGCCTCTGCTAACCCCAAACTCCCAATCCTTCCCTCCTTCACCCTTCTCCCCCTTAGCAATTGCAAGTCTATTCTCTATGTTTGGGAGTCTGTTTTGTAGTTATGTTCATTTGTTTCATATTTTAGATTCCACATATAAGTGGCATCAGATGGTATTTGTCTTTCTCTTTCTGACTTCATTTAGTATGATAATTTCTAGATCCTTTCATGTTGCTGCAGATAGCATTATTTCTTCTTTTGTGGCTGAGTAATATTCCATTATATATATATTATACTTCAAATCTATAATTTCATATATGTATATATATCTTCTTTATCAATTCATCTATTGATGAACATTTAGGTGGTTTCAATGACTTTTCTATTGTGAATAGTGCTGCTGTTAACATAGGGGTACGTGTATCTTTTTGAATTATAGTTTTATCTGGGTATATACCCAGGAGTGGGATTGCTGGATCATATGGAAACTGTAATTTTAGTGTTTTGAGGAACCTTCGTACTGTTCTCCACAGTGGCTGCACCAATTTACATTCCCACCATCAGCATTTCACTCCCTTTAAAAAGTTTAGTTTGATGGCTAATAGGATGGGCCAGAAATTATAAGGATGTGAATGAAGGCAGTGGCAGTTGGTCTGGGTGGAGCAAGACCAATGTGAGGGCTGTTTCAAAAGACTTGGTGATAAATCAAACCGGGAAAGGTGAAGGGAAAAAAATAACTTGGGATACAAGAAAAGATATTATCCAAACTTTTTTCTTTCTGCTTTGAAAATATTATATTTAGAATTTTTTGTTTCAAATAATAAGAGTTTTTCATAATCAACTCAATACAGTCTATATAAAGCAGTTCACTATAGCTTGTGGTAGAACATCTGAGCTATAGAACGGATGTAATTTCATGCAACTGTATTCATCAGTGAATTTTGTAGTGAAGATGACATAAAACGCAGGTAATCACATATGAGTTTCTCTCCTGTATGGTTAGACTTCTATAGAATGTATAAATAGATTAATGCATTTTACACAGTACAGTTATGTGTCATCAGTTCACTTCAGTCGCTCAGTCGTGTCCGACTCTTTGTGACCCCATTAACCGCAGCATGCCAGGCCTCCCTGTCCATCACCAACTCCCAGAGTTTACCCAAACCCATGTCCATTGAGTCAGTGATGCCATTCAACCATCTCATCCTCTGCCGTCCCCTTCTCCTCCCGCCTTCAATCTTTTCCAACATCAGGGTCTTTTCAAATGAGTCAACACTTCGCATGAGGTGGCCAAAGTATTGGAGTTTCAGCTTCAACATCAATCCTTCCAATGAACACCCAGGACTGATCTCCTTTAGGATGGAGTGGTTGGATCTCCTTGCAGTCCAATGGACTCTCAAGAGTCTTCTCCAACACCACAGTTCAAAAGCATCAATTCTTCAGCGCTCAGCTTTCTTCATAGTCCAGCTCTCACATCCATACATGACCACTGGAAAAACCATAACCTTTACTAGACAGACCTTTGTTGACAAAGTAATGTCTGTGCTTTTTAATATGCTGTCTAGGTTGGTCATAACTTTCCTTCCGAGGAGTAAGTGTCTTTTAATTTCGTGGCTGCAATCACCATCAGCAGTGATTTTGGAGCCCAAAAAAATAAAGTCAGCCACTGTTTCCACTGTTTCCCCATCTATCTGCCATGAAGTGATGGGACCAGATGCCATGATCTTAGTTTTTGGAATGTTGAGCTTTAAGCCAACTTTTTCACTCTCCTCTTGCACTTTCATCAAGAGGCTCTTTAGTTTTTCTTTACTTTCTGCCATGAGGGTGGTGTCATCTTCATATCTGAGGTTATTGATATTTCTCCCAGCAATCTTGATTCCTGCCTGTGCTTCCTCCAGCCCAGCGATTCTCATGATGTACTCTGCATATAGGTTAAATAAACAGGGTGACAATATACAGCCTTGACGTACTCCTTTTCCTGTTTGGAACCAGTCTGTTGTTCCATGTCCAGTTCTAACTGTTGCTTCCTGACCTGCATACAGATTTCTCAAGAGGCAGGTCAGGTAGTCTGGTATTCCCATCTCTTGAAGAATTTTCCACAGTTTATTGTGATCCACACAGTCAAAGGCTTTGGCACAGTCAATAAAGCAGAAGTAGATGTTTTTCTGGAACTCTGTTGCTTTTTCAATGATCCAGCTGATGTTGACAATTTGATCTCTGGTTCCTCTGCCTTTTCTAAATCCAGCTTGAACATCTGAAAGTTCACAGTTCACGTACTGTTGAAGCCTGGCTTGGAGAATTTTGAGCATTACTTTGCTAGTGTGTGAGATGAGTGCAATTGTGCAATAGTTTGAGCATTCTTTGGCATTGCCTTTCTTTGGGATTGGAATGAAAACTAACCTTTTCCAGTCCTGTGGCCACTGCTGAGTTTTCCAAATTTGCTGGCATATTGAGTGCAGCACTTTCACAGCATCATCTTTTAGGATTTGAAGTAGCTCAACTGGAATTCCATCACCTCCACTAGCTTTGTTCATGGTGATGCTTCCTAAGGCCCACTTGACTTCACATTCCAGGATGTCTGGCTCTAGGTGAGTGAGCACACCATCGTGATTATCTGGCTCATGAAGATCTTTTTTGTACAGTTCTTCTGTGTATTCTTGCCACCTCTTCTTAATATCTTCTGCTTCTGTTAGGTCCATACCATTTCTGTCCTTTATTGAGCCCATCTTTGTATGGCGTGTTCCCTTGGTATCTCTAATTTTCTTGAAGAGATCTCTAGTCTTTCCCATTCTATTGTTTTCCTCCATTTCTTTGCATTGATTGCTGAGGAAGGCTTTCTTACCTCTCCTTGCTATTCTTTGGAACTCTGCATTCAAATGATATCATCAAATACCCTCAATTGCAAAACAAGTTTGATTTGTTTTTCCATTTAACTTCATTTGAAAAAGTCTCTGGCACATATTTTAAGCCATGTTTAATAAGTGCCTGTATTGCTTTTCTAGGGCTGCATAATAAAGTACCACAGACTAGGTGGCTTAAACAGCAACAGAAATATATTTTCTCCCAGTTCTGAAACCTGGAAGTCCAAGATCAAGGTGTCAGCAGGTTGGTTTTCTTCTGAGGCTTCTCTCCCTGGCTTGAAGATGGCTGCCTTCCTGCTGTGTCTTTGCCTTCTTCTCTGTGCTTTTGTGTCCAAATCTCCTTCTCTTATAAGGACACAAGTCATGTTGGATTATGATCCACCCAAAAGATCTTGTTTTAACTTAATCATTCCTTTAAAGACCTTGTCTCCCAATTCAGTTATTAGGTTGGCGCAAAAGTAATTGCAGTTTCAAACCATAAGTTTTTAAATCATTTTAACTAGACTCAAACACATCTTTATTAATCAAAATAGGAACCATTACAATCAACACATTTTTGCTAATGAGAAATAATTTGTTTATTCCTATAGTGTAAAAATCTGTGCTTCAGGATTCAACAAACTCTTGGAAAGCATTTTCTGCATCCTGCTGGTTGTGGAAACATTTTACCTGTGAAAGTTGTTGAGATGCTTGAAGAAGGGGTAGCCTGTTGGCAAGAGGTCAGGTAAATATAGTGGATAAAGCAAAACTTTTAGCCTGATTTGTTCAACTTTTGAAACGTTGGCTGTGCAGTGTATGGTAGGCTTTGTTTTGGGAAAAAAATTAGACCCATCTGTTGACCAATGCCAGCTGCAGTCATTGTAGTTTTCAGTGCATCTCATTGATTTGCTGAGCATATTTCTCACATGTGATTGTTTTGCCGGGATTCAGAAAGCTGTAGTGGATCCGACGGGCAGCAGACCACCAGACAGTGACAATGAACTTTTTCTGGTGCAGGTTTGGCTTTGGGAGGTGCTTTGGAGCTTCTTCTCAGTCCACCTACTGAGCTGTTCATCACTGGTTGTTGAATGAAATCCACTTTTCATTGAAAGTTACAACCTGATGGAGAAATGGTTCATTGTTACTGCGTAGAATAAGAGAAGACACTTAAAAACAACGGTTTTTAAAAATTTCCAGGCAGCTCATAAGGCATGCACTCATTGAGCTTTTTCACCTTTCCAGTTTGCTTCAAATGCTAAGTGACGGTAGAATGGTCTTCTTTGGCAACTTGTTAAGCTATAAGAGGATCAGCTTTGGTAATGACTCTCAATTGGTTGTTGTCAACTTCCGATAGTTGGCCACTATGCTCCTCATCTTCAAGGCTCTCATCTCCTTTGCAAAACTTCTTGAACTGTCACTGCACTGTATTTTTTTTAGCCGTTCCTGGGCCAAATGCATTGTTGATGTTGCAAGTTGTCTCTGTTGCTTTACCATCCATTTTGAACTCGAATTAGAAAATCACTCAAATTTGCTTTTTTGTCTAATATCATTTCCATAGTCTAAAATAAATATAAAATAAACAGCAAGTAGTAAGTCATTAGCAAAAAAAAAAAGTAAAGCGAGAAATGCACATTAAAATGATGTATAACATAACCACATTTACTTAAGATATTCCAAAATCAAATGGCAAATTTCTACAATGCAAAAACCACAATTACTTTTGCACTAACTTTCTGAGGTTCTGGGGGTTAAGATTTCAACATGAATTTAGATAGGGGACAGTTTAGATAGCCCATAGTATGGTCCAAGATTACAAAGTTCAGAGCCATATTCACACTGTAGGAATCTATTTCTTGAGATGATGGGATCCAGTTGCTCAGGCCATTCAGACAATCAGAACAGGGCCAAAAGTGACTTCACTGTGGGACACTTAGTGAAGTTACCTCCCTCTTCCTCATTATGTGGCCTGTTTCCCAGGGCTAGAGAGAGATTTCAGTCATTCTTTGGAATTATGGCTGGCCATGGGGACCTCTACATCTGATATTTTAAAGGGATGAGAACATGGGTGGGTGGAAGTTGAAAGTATTTGTTTAGATACAAGTACATAGACAGGCTGAATGAAATGGTGTGATCTCAGAGGGTGTGTTGAAACTGGCAAGAACTTTGGAGGTCAGTGCTCTGAGACTTCTAGAACTATGTCTCCTTCTCCCTAGTGCAGCACTCTCTATGAAAGGTCACTGCACATTCATCAATTTGACATCATGGAAGAAAAGCACCCTTCAATCTTGTTTTTCCTTATGTGTGACTCAGAGTTCATTTATTAAGGGAAAAGGTTGTGAAGGTACATGTATATTTCCTAATAGACAAAGTGAGAGGGAATTTTTTTGCTGCACATTGTTTAATTAAAACACATTTCCAACTGATTAGCTCTGTAATAAAACAAAACAGAGTAACAACTTTCCATTATTTAAAAATCCTTCCCCGTTCTCCCCAGTGAAGTAGTCTTCTGCTCCCCTGTACAATGAATGGCCTTTTATTTAGTCTCACTTTTGGCCTCACACTGAAGAGTCTCAAATCTGTATCTGCCACCTAGAATTTTCCCCTAAGCTTCAGCAGTTGATTGCCAGTTCTCTCTAGGTCTTGCCATTTGACTGCTCTGTAGGAAGCTTACACTCCTATATGTAGTGTACCAATATGTACCAAATATGTACCAAAGTGAACTTCTTTTTCAAAATTTATTTTATTGAAGTATAGTTGATTTACACAGTTGTATTACATTTCTCAGAGAAGGCAATGGCACCCCACTCCAGTGCTCTTGCCTGGGAAACCCCATGGACGGAGGAGCCTGATGGGCTGCAGCCCATGGGGTCGCGAAGAGTCGGAAACGACTGAGCGACTTCACTTTCACTTTTCACTTTCATGCACTGGAGGAGGAAATGGCAACCCACTCCAGTGTTCTTGCCTGGAGAATCCCAGGGATGGGGGAGCCTGGTGGGCTGCCGTCTATGGGGTCGCACAGAGTCGGACACGACTGACGCAACTTAGCAGCAGTTGCAGCAGCAGCATTAAATTTCTGCTATACAACAAAATGACACAGTTTTATACACACACACACACACACACACATTCTTTTTTGTATTCTTTTCCATTATGGTTTTTCACAGGATATTGAATATAGTTCCTAGTGCTATACAGGAGGACCTTATTGTTTATCCGTTTTCTATATAATAGTTTATATCCGCTAATTTCAAACTCCCAGAAAAGTGAACTTTTTGTGTCCCTCAGAAATGTTGCTCATCCTCTACATGCACCATTCTGTTCATGAAACTTACTCAAAGAACTTAGAGATACACTTGCTTTCCTCTCATGCCTCATCTCCCATAACTAGACCCCCAATCCTACTAACTCTACATCTTAAATACATATCCTGGCTATGCTTTCCTCTTCTCTTACATTTAGATTCCAACCGTCTTTTCCCCAAGCCTATTGCATTTGCTTCCTCAGGTGTCTCCTTGTCTCCCATCTCACTTTTTTCTCCTTTGCCTGGATCCTAAACCTGTAGACACATTTCAGCTTCCTGAGCCGACATTCCAGGCTCCCATCCTGGGCCTGGCCACTTATCCAACATTCTATCCTGAAACACACGCTTTCCTAAACTTGCCATTTGTTGCTTTAATGTAGCCTGATGTTCCCCACCTTGCAGTTGTGAGCTCATGTGCATATGCAATCTCCTACTTCTCTTGCAAGCATTACACCCTTGGGATGCTTCCGTGGTTCCCATAGCTTGGAGTTGGTGCTCTTTTCTGTGGTTTATGGCATATTGTGCACATCCTTCATTTACTGGTCTGCTGAGGTGAACCAGTTTCCTTATCTGTCTCATACATCAGATTTCCAGTTCCTTACACCCAAGGACAGTTTTCTTCACCTCTGTGCCTCTAGTGTCTAGTCAGTCAGTGCCTTTAAGTGTGTCGAATAAATGAGAGTGAAAGTGCTTTCAAAAGTTTCACATCTGATGCAAGTATAGGGGATGTTTCTTATAAACATATCCCTTAAACATCTATAATGAACTATTGTTTCATTGTAAGAAGACCAGTGAAATCAGAGTTAAAAGCTTCAGGTGCCAATCTGTGTCTAAAATGGGGCTAGTGATACTATCTAAGTCAGTTGTGAGCATCAACTATGATAATGTGGGAAAAATTTATTTCTAAACCGTAAATACTGTTCTATGAAAACATGAGTTTAACACCAACTGTGGTCAAGTCTTTCTAAAACTATATCTACCTATCTATCTATTGATATCTGTGCATATTTGTATATACACAGATACATGTATTTTTTGTACTTTGTCCTTCTTGGATGTTTAAAAATTGATCATCACCATCTGTGTAATATTCCCTCAAGTGGTGATTCAGTGATTTCCTTATTTTCAAAAGAGAGCAGTGTTTTTGGTAAGATTAGATTAGGTTAACAAGTCCTTTAACATGTATTTGATCAGGTACCTGCTCATCATATATTAATGCAAATAAACATAGAATTATCTAACAAAATTCAACCTGTTCTCAAAAAATAAAGGGAAGAAATTGAATCCTATTTAGGTAAAGAGAGTTGTTCGAAGCCAGAAAAATCAGTGATTGAATGACTTGAGCTCATATTTTAATTTTACCTTGAAAGAACCAATAAGTTTTGCCCAAATATTTAGGTATTTTGAGAGAAGGTGGGAATTAGCACTGATTTTGAATATAGAAATGAGAAACAGCTCTTCTACCCACCTCCATAAGACATTTTCTATTTTTCCACATGGTATGTAGAAAGTGCTCAATAATTAGGGTGACCATACCTCCTATTTTGTTCAGAACAGTCCTGGGATGTCCTTTTGTCTAGGTAGAATTAATAAAGCACCTCTTTCCTTCTCTAAACTGTCCCTGTTTGGATGATAAATCCCATCCTCAGTACCTGTTGAATGAATGAATGAATGAATGAACTACTAGCTTCATTCAACGAGAGGAAACAAAGGAAGGTAAACATTTCAACTGTAACATTCTGCATTACATTATCCAGCAGTGTTTCACCTGGGAGCTTTATCCCCTACAAAGAAATATTCAGGTTTTCTAATATAGAAGAAGTAGAAAGATGCCTCTTCTTGCCTCAGTTCTCTTCTATTCTCTCTTAACTTTTTCCATTAAAAAATTAACATAGTGATCTGGCTGGACAGACCAATGGAGCCATCAAGGTGCTGGAGATGGCGGTGACTGTTGTGGCAGAATCAGAGAGACCCTACGGTCACCAGATGTCAGAGTTATTTTCATATCATGTGTGATTGAAACTAACCTGATGATGAGATTTATAGCACTTAAAAAATTTATTTTATTGAAGCATAGTTGATTTTCAATGTTGTGTTAATTTCTACTGCTCAGCAAAATGATTCAGTTATACACATATATGTTTTTTCATATTCTTTTCCATTATGGTTTATCATAGGATATTAAATATAGTTTTCTGTGCTATACAGTAGGAGCTTGTTGTTTACCCATGCTATATGATATATATACTACTTTGCGTATGCTAATTCTAAACTCCCAATCCATTTCTTCCTCCCCGCTCCCCGCTTTAGCAATCGCAAGTCTGTTCTCTATGTCTGTGAGTCTGTTTCTGTTTCAAGATTTATAACATTTTTCTGTAGAAATAACATTGGCTCTGTTGGATCATAATTTGTGTTGCCTTAATTTGAGTTTCAAATGCAGTCAATATTATTATCAGTTCAGTTCAGTTTCTCAGTCCTGTCCGACTCTTTACGACCCCACGGACTGCAGCGCGCCAGGCTTCCCTGTCCATCACCAAATCCCAGAGCTTAGTAAAACTCATGTGCATTGAGTCAGTGATGCCATCCAACCATCTCATCCTCTGTCATCCCCTTCTCCTCCCACCTTCAATGTTTCCCAGCATCAGGGTCTTTTCCAATGAGTCAGTTCACATCAGGTGGCCAAAATATTGGAGTTTCAGCTTCAACATCAGTCCTTCCAATGAATATTCAGAACTGATTTCCTTTAGGATTGGCTGGTTGGATCTCTTTGCAGTCCAAGGGACTCTTGAGAGTTCAAAAGCATCGATTCTTCGGCCCTCAGTTTTCTTTATAGTCCAACTCTCACATCCATACATGACTACTGGAAAAACCATAGCTTTGACTAGATGGACCTTTGTTGGCAAAGTAATGTCTCTGCTGTCTTGGTTGGTCATAGCTTTTCTTCCAAGGAGCAAGTGTCTTTGAATTTCATGGCTGCAGTCATTATCTGCAGTGATTTTGGAGCCTAAGAAAATAAAGTCTGCTACTGTTTCCACTGTTTCCCCATCTATTTTCCATGAAGTGATGGGACTGGATGCCATGATCTTAGTTTTCTGAATGTTGAGGTTTGTTTTTTTTTTAATTTATTTTAATTGGAGGCTAATTACTTTACAATATTGTGGTGGTTTTTGCCATACATTCACATGAATCAGCCATGGGTGTACATGTGTTCCCCATCCTGAACCTCCCTCCCACCTCCCTCCCCATCCTATCCCTCAGGGTCATCCCAGTGCACCAGCCCCGAGCACCCTGTCTCATGCATTGAACCTGGACTGGCGATCTATTTCACATATGATAATATACATGTTTCAATGCTATTCTCTCAAATCATCCCACCCTTGCCTTCTCCCACAGAGTCCAAAAGTCTGTTCTTTACATCTGTGTCTCTTTCGCTGTCTCGCATATAGATTCATTGTTACCATCTTTCTAAATTCCATATATATGCATTAATAAAGTGTATTGGTGTTTTTCTTTCTGACTTACTTCACTCTGTATAATAGATTTCAGTTTCATCCACCTCATTAGAACTGATTCAAGTGTGTTCTTTTTAATAACTGAGTAATATTCCATTGTGTATATGTACCACAGCTTTCTTATCCATTTGTCAGCTGATGGACATCTAGGTTGCTTCCATGTCCTGGCTATTGCTGCAATGAAGATTGGGGTACATGTGTCTCTTTCAATTCTGGCTTCCTCGGTGTGTATGCCCAGCAGTGGGATTGCTGGGTCATATGGCACTTCTATTTCCAGTTTTTTAAGGAATCTCCACACTGTTCTCCATAGTGGCTGTACTAGTTTGCATTCCCACCAACAGTGTAAGAGGGTTCCTTTTTCTCCAAACCCTCTCCAGTATTTATTGTTTGTAGACTTTTTGATAGCAGCCATTCTGACTGGCTTAAGATGGTACTTCATTGTGGTTTTGATTTGCATTTCTCTGATAATGAATGTTGAGTTTTAAGCCAACTTTTTCACTCTCCTCCTTCCCCTTCATCAAGAGGCTCTTTAGTTCTTCTTCACTTTCTGCCATAAGGGTGGTGTCATCTACGTATCTGAGGTTATTGATATTTCTCCCGGCAATCTTGATTCCAGCTTGTGCTTCATCCAGGCCAGCATTTCATGTGATGTACTTTGCATATAAGTTAAATAAGCAGGGTGACAATGTACAGCCTTGACATACTCCTTTCCCTATTTGGAACCAGTCCGTTGTTCCATTCTAGTTCTAACTATTGTTTCTTGACCTGCATACAGATTTCTCAGGAGGCAGATCGGGTGGTCTGGTCTTCCCATCTCTTGAAGAATTTTCCAGTTTGTTGTGATCCACAGTCAAAGGCTTTGGTGTAGTCAATAAAGCAGAAGTAGATGTTTTTCTGGAACTCTCTTGCTTTTTCAATGATCCAGCAGATGTTGGCAATTTGATCTCTGGTTCCTCTGCCTTTTCTAAATCCAGCTTGAACATCTGGAAAACTGACCTTTTCCAGCCCTGTGGCTGGGTTTATTCTGTTTGTCCTTTGACCATTCCATTTCCGAACACCAGATATATGGGAAAACAAGTCCTTTAAAATGTGCCCCTTTGGGAGAATTGCCAGGAATAAATGCACATGATAGAAGCTCTTTACAGGAGACTCTCAGACTCCTTTGGCAGGAGATCTAGGCAGACTGCGCAGTGCTGCTGAAGCCCTCTCCTCCAGACAGAGTGTGATCCAAGCCCTGCAATTAGCATTAGCAGAAGCTGTCAGGCTAGGGGCCCTGCTGTGGGCTGCAAAAACCCCTCTAAAGCTGTGGGCAGCGGCTTACTTAACACCCTTCAGCCAGACAAAAGCAAGTTTATGGGTTAAGATCCTACTAAGGGAACAAATGCCTAAGGGAACAGAGGAAGCTCATTAAGGGGAAAATCTGAAACCTGCTGGGATTTCATTTCCTTAAGTGCTTCACACACTCGAACTGGCTTACCTGGTCCTGCTGCTGTCATCTTGTGGTCCTACTGTGAGTGTAAATCCCACACAAATGTCAGTCCTCGGCATTTGAGAAAACCCACTGGGACAGATAGTGTAATGGGATCTCCAACCTGAAACCTGGGACTGCCAGACAATATGATGGAGCCCTCAACTAAGAAGGAGGCGGGATACCAGGTGATCTTACTTTTAGGTGGATTCTAAACAATGTTCATTACCAGAAGCCGAAACAGAGACTTAGAATGGCAGTTGCCAGAGGTAGGGATGGGGGAAATGAGGAGATGCTGGTCCAAGGGAATGAACTTTCTGGTTATAATGTGAGTAAGTTCTGGGGATCTAATGTATAGCATGGCGACTATAGTTAAAAATACTGTGTTGTATAGTCATACTTTGCTAAGAGAGTAGATCTTAAAGTGTTCTCATCACACAAACACAAAATCGTAACTTTGTGAGGTTGATGGGTGTGTTACTGAACTTTACTGCGGTGACCGTTTTATAATGCATGCACATATCAAATCACCACATTGGAGCTGTCTGCCCTTCATAGGGGATGCACAGGGCCCAAGTCTGTGGAACTGGGTCTGCAGACAGCACGCTGGGCTAAGGGTGGAGCAAGGCCAGGCTCAGGTGTAAGCTCACCTGGTAGGACAGGGGCTCAGATTCTCCATGGAGGCTCTGCCTGACATCTCAAATCGTCATTAAGAATGTCACTTCACCTAAAGAGGAAAATCAGGCTCCCGTGAGTCGAGAGGTCTTCTGAGCTCCTGCACAATACCAGTATCTTTCCAACTTCTTTTCTGGAATCTGGTTTTTAAAGAGAGAGAGCCTTTCATTCTGTCATTTGAGATCATTTCGGTCTCATGTAGCATGGCTGAGTGTCATGTGTACAAACAACTTCCCTTTGCTTGACTTGATAGTGTGACAAAGTGAACATTTGTTAGGATGATAGGTCCTGAGGAAGGGAAAGGTAGAGTGGTTACAGCCTGGGCTAGGCATACAGAGAGACCCAGCTCTTAGTGTTTGCTTTGTCACCGTTTAGAGCTTTTCTCATCAGTAAAGAGGAAGTAATATCCATGAGAGATTAAATGAGACTTAAACCTATATCTTTACATAGTAAACCCTCACTGAATTAGACCAAATGGTTTATGAAGGGATTTGTGAGGGAAAAAAGAATAATGACGGCTCCTTAGCAATGGAGACTGGGGTCTGGATTTCCCTATTCTGCTCACTCCCATTTTCTCTAGGGGGTTAGCATTTGGTCAGTTACTGACAGATTGTGACTTTGCCTGAGAATGTGTCCATCTGCAAATTCTCATGTAATAGACTTAAATCTCCCAGGATTGATTGTAACCCTAAGGTGGGAAGGTACAGAGGGATCTTCTGAGGTATAGGTTTTGCAGATTCTGTCATCATAGGAAAAATAATACCTAACAGTTTTTGAATATTACTGCATACCAGGGACTGTTCTAATGTTTTAAATACATTTTCTCACTTAATCCAATAATGACCATATGAACTGTCATATGTCCTCCTTTCATTTAAATTGCAAGCCCTTTCCCCTGCTGTAGTGCTTCTTGTCTTGTAAGGTATAATTGACAAATAAAAGCTGTATATATTTAAGGTGTATAAGATGAGACATTGTGAAATGATTGCAACAGTCAAGCTAATTAACACATCAACATTGACTTATGTAGTAATGTGTGTGTGTGGTGAGAACACTTACGCTTTACTCTCAGCAACTTTTCCCATTTCCACCTACCTCCAGTCCCTGGGAATCTCCATTCCAGCCTCTGCTTCTGTGAGTTGACTTTTTTAGATTGCATGTAAAATTGAGACCATAGATAACACAGTATTTGTCTTTCTGGGTCAGGCTTATTTCACTTAGCCTATCTTAACGTCCTCTAGGTTTATCCATGTTGTCACAAGTGGATGAATTTCCCTTTTTTACAGCTAAATAATATTTCGGTGTGTGTGTGTGCCACATTCACTTTATTTATTCATCAGTGACAGTTAGAAGAAAGGAGTAGTGACCCTACAAGAGACTGACCCAGACTTGCCCGTGAGTGTCCAAGAGTCTCTGACAGCAGTGTGGGTCGGTGGTGGCCTGCTGCGGGTTGGGGGCACTGAGTGCAATAGTGCCTGCATGGGACCTTTTGAAGGAGGTCACCGTTATCTTCACTACCTCCACCATAGTTTGGCCTCAGGTCAAATAACAGGGAGGGAGCACAGCCCTTCCCTTCAATAGAAAATTGGATTAAAGATTTACTGAGCATGGCCCCACAACAGAACAAGACCCAGTTTCCCCCTCAATCAGTCTTTCCCATCAGGAAGCTTCTATAAGCCTCTTATCATTCTCCATCACAGGGCAGACAGAATGAAAACCACAATCACAGAAAACTAACCAATCTGATCACATGCACCCCAGGCTTGTCTAACTCAGTGAAACTATGAGCCATGCTGTGTAGAGCTACCCAAGATGGATGGGTCATGGTGGAGAGTTCTGACAAAATGTGGTCCACTGGAGAAGGGAATGGCAAACTACTTCAGTATTCTTGCCTTGAGAACCCCATGAACAGTACGAAAAGGCAAAAAGATAGGACACTGAAAGATGATCTCACAGGTCGATAGGTGCCCAGTATGCTACTGGAGATCAGTGGAGAAATAACTCCAGAAAGAATGAAAGGATGGAGCCAAAGCAGAAACAACACCCAGTTGTGGATGTGACTGGTGACAGAAGTGAAGTCTGATGCTGTAAAGAGCAATACTGCATAGGAACCTGGAATGTTAGGTCCATGAATCAAGGCAAATTAGAAGTGGTCAAACAGGAGATGGTAAGAGTGGGCATCAACATTTTAGGAATCAGCAAACAAAATGGACTGGAATGGGTGAATTTAACTCAGATGACTATTATAAATACTATTGTGAGTAAGAATCCCTTAGAAGAAATGGAGTAGCCATCATAGTCAACAAAAGAGTCCGAAATGTGGTACTTGGATGCAATCTCAAAAACAACAGAATGATCTCTGTTTGTTTTCAAGGCAAACCTCTCAAAATCACCGTAGTCCAAGTCTATGCCCCGACCAGTGATGCTGAAGAAGCTGAAGTTGAATGGTTTTATGAAGACCTACAAGACCTTCTAGAACTAGCACCCAAAAAGATGTCCTTTTCATTATAGGGGACTGGAATGCAAAAGTAGGAAGTCAAGAAACACCTGGAGTAACAGGCAAATTTGGCCTTGGAGTACAGAATGAAGCAGGGCAAAGGCTAATAGAGTTTTGCCAAGAGAACGCACTGGTCCTAGCAAACACCTTCTTCCAACAACAAAAGAGAAGACTCCACACATGGAGATCACCAGATGGTCAATACCAAAATCAGATTGATTATATTCTTTGCAGCCAAAGGTGAAGAAGCTCTATACAGTCAGCAAAAACAAGACCAGGAGCTGACTCTGGCTCAGATCAAGAACTCTTTATTGCCAAATTCAAACTTAAATTGAAGAAAGTAGGGAAAACCACTAGACCATTCAGGTATGACCTAAATTAAATCCCTTACAATTATATAGTGGAAGTGAGAAATAGATTCAAGGGATTAGATCTGATAGACATAGATCCTAAAGAACTATGGCTGGAGGTTTGTGACATTGTACAGGAGGCAGGGATCAAGACCATCTCCAAGAAAAAGAAATGCAAAAAGGCAAAATGGTTGTCTGAGGAGGCCTTACAAATAGCTATGAAAAGAAGAGAAGTGAAAGGCAAAGGAGAAAAGGAAAGATACACCCATTTGAATGCAGAGTTCCAAAGAATAGCAAGGAGAGATAAGAAAGCCTTCCTCAGTGATCAGTACAAAGAAATAGAGGAAAACAATAGAATGGAAAAGACTAGAGATCTCTTCAAGAAAATTAGAGATACTAAGGGAATATTTCATGCAAAGATGGACACAATAAAGGACAGAAATGGTATGGACCTAACAGAAGCAGAAGATATTAAGAAGAGATGGCAAGAATACACAGAAGAACTGTACAAAAAAGATCTTCATGACCCAGATAATCACTATTGTGTGATTACTCACCAGCCAGACATCCTGGAATACGAAGTCAAGTGGGCTTTAGGAAGCATCACTGCTAACAAAGCTAGTGGAGGTGATGGAATTCCAGTTGAGCTATTTCAAATCCTAAGAGATAATGCTGTGAAAGTGCTGCACTCAATATGCCAGCAAATTTGGAAAACTCAGCAGTGGCCACAGGACTGGAAAAGGTCAGTTTTCATTCCAATCCCAAAGAAAGGCAATGCCAAAGAATGCTCAAACTATTGCACAATTGCACTCATCTCACACACTAGCAAAGTAATGCTCAAAATTCTCCAAGCCAGGCTTCAATAGTACGTGAACTGTGAACTTCCAGATGTTCAAGCTGGATTTAGAAAAGGCAGAGGAACCAGAGATCAAATTGTCAACATCAGCTGGATCATCGAAAAAGCAAGAGAGTTCCAGAAAAACATCTATTTGTGCCTTATTGACTATGCCAAAGCCTTTGACTGTGTGGATCACAACAAACTGTGGAAAATTCTGAAAGAGATAGGAATACCAGACCACCTGATCTACCTCCTGAGAAATCTGTAAGCAGGTCAAGAAGCAACAGTTAGAACTGGACATGGAGCAACAGACTGGTTCCAAATAGGAAAAGGAGTATGTCAAGGCTGTATATTGTCACCCTGCTTATTTAACTTATATGGAGAGTACATCATGAGAAATGCTGGGCTGGAGGAAGCACAAGCTGGAATCAAGATTGCCAGGAGAAATATCAATAACCTCAGATATGCAGATGACACCACCCTTATGGCAGAAAGCGAAGAAGAACTAAAGAGCCTCTTGATGAAGGTGAAAGAGGAGAGTGAAAAAGTTGGCTTAAAACTCAAAATTCAAAAGACTAAGATCATGGCATCTGGTCCCATCACTTCCTGGCAAATAGATGGGGAAACAGTGGAAACAGTGACAGACTTTATTTTATTGGGTTCCAAAATCACTGCAGATGGTAACTGCAGCCATGAAATTAAAGCACGCTTGCTCCTTGGAAGAAAAGCTTTGACAAAGCTAGATGGTATATTAAAAAGCAGAGACATTACTTTGCCAACAAAGGTCCATATAGTCAAAGCTATGGTTTTTCCAGTTGTTTTGTATGGATGTGAGAGTTGGACCATGAAGAAGGCTGAGCACAAAAGAAGTGATGCTTTCTTACTGTGGTGTTGGAGAAGACTCTTGAGAGTTCCTTGAAGTGCAAGGAGATTAAACCAGTCAATCACAAAGGAAATCGATCTTTAATATTCATTGGAAGGACTGATACTGAAGCCGAAGCTCCAATACTTTGGCCACCTGATGTGAAGAACTGACTCATTTGAAAAGACCCTGATGCTGGGAAAGATTGAAGGCAGGAGGGGAATGGAACAACAGAGGACAAGATGGTTGGTTGGCATCACCAACTCAATGGACATATGTTTGAGCAAGCTCTGGGAGGTGGTGAAGGATAGGCAAGCCTGGTGTGCTGCAGTCCATGGGTTTGCAAAGAGTCAGACACAACTGGGTGACTGGACAACAACGACAACAACAACAAAGATTTCATTTATAGTTATTGCAAAATATTTGCCTTATTTCCCATGGTGTACAATATATCCTTGTAGCTTATTTTATACCTAATAGTTTATACCTCTTATTCCCCTACCCCTATTTCGCCCCCCGCCCCCCACTGGTAACCACTGGTTTGCTCTCTATGTCTGTGAACCTGCTTCTTTTTTGTTACAGGGAGTCTGCATTTTAATAAGCACTTAGTTGTTGCCTTTCCGCTTTAACATTTGACAACCAGTGTCCAAAAATAGACTGAAGTATTACTGTTCCTAGATACCCTTAATTTTTCACAGAAATAAACAACCTTTATACCAAAAACTGTTAAATTAATAGAAGAAAGCTATCTTTCTACAGCAGTGGCTCTCAGTCTTGAGTTTTTATTAAAGCTCATTGGGGATATTTAAAAAATAAAAATAAAAACCTTGCCTGGGCCACACTCTTACAAAGACTCTAGAGGGAACCAGGCATCAGTACTTTTTAAAGGCTCGCCAAAGGATTCTAATGTATAGCCAGGATGAAAACTTTTGCTCTGCAGAATAGAAGGAGGATACAGAGGCTTCCCTGCACCTGCAATGCAGGGTTCGATTCCTGGGTTGGGAAGATCTGCTGGAGAAGAAATAGGCTACCCACTCCAGTATTCTTGGGCTTCCCTTATGGCTCAGCTGGTAAAGAATATGCCCGCAATGCGGGAGACCTGAGTTCGATCCCTAGGTTGGGAAGATCCCCTGGAGAAGGGAAAGGCTACCCACTCCAGTATTCTGGCCTGGAGAATTCCATGGACTGTATAGTCATGGGGTCGCAAAGAGTTGGACACAACTGAGCGACTTTCACTTTCACAGAGAACTAGGTGCTTGCCAGGTGGCGCTAGTGGTAAAGAACCCGCTTGCCAGCGCAGAAGACATAAGAAACATGGGCTCAATTCCTGGGTCGGGAAGGTCTCCTGGAGGAGGGCATGGCAACTCACCCCAGTATTCTTGCCTGGGAAATCCTATAGACAGAGGAGCCTGGAAGGCTACAGTCCACAGGGTCACAAAGAGTCGGACACACCTGAAGCGACTTAGCATGTACACAGAGAACTAGAGCAGCATTTTTCAAATTCTGATGTGCATACAAATTACCTGGGATTTTATTAAAACAGAGATTTTGATTCTGTGTATCTGGTGATGCCTGAGATTTGCATTTCTAATGAGCTTCCAGGCCCTCAGCCCACACTTTCACTAACAAAGCAGTAAAGACCCTGTTCTCAAGCTTTGCTGCTTGTTAGAATTAGCAGAGAACTTTACAATAAGCTGATGCCCAGGCAGCACTCTAGACAATTAAATTGAAATATCTGAGAATGGGACCCAGCCATGAGTAGTGTTTTAAGTCCCCAGTTAACTACAATGTATGTCAAGGACTGGGAACCAATGCAGGAGAGCGTTGTGAAATTTATTTAAATCCCAAAGAAGACTGGAGATTTTAACCATGTTGAAACCCCAAAAAGCAAAAGCGATTGATCCCATTCATTGATGACGTCAAAATCTAGCATCACTGAGTTTTTACATCTTAATTTGTTTCACTTGGTTGAAGGGGACGTCATTCTCCCTTGGTAGTCCCACAATCCCCTCCACACTCCTTTCTTCCACGCCCACAGCAAGGACTCATGTGCCTCTGCAGTTTTCTGTTCCAAGCCTGACTGGGCTGGACTACATGCCCAGTTAACCGGTCATGTCACGTTATGTTGCTCAGACATGAGCTGTGCTGACTCTCTAAGTAAGACATGAAGTCCCCAAATTTAAAAACATGTGAGGTCATAGGAAATGTTTTTAAAACAAATGATTTGGTGCTCATGGAAACGAGAAGCTCAATGACATTGTCTAAGAAGTTGTCTGTAAGGACTTCCCACAGCTCTCAAATAGCTCTTGGTTATCAGGGGCTGGGAGCATCCCAACTGGCAAGAAGCTCATCAGTTTGATGCCACGGAAGAGCTGATAGAGGCAGAATTTTAGAATTTTACTCCATGTTTAACTCCATTGGGACAGATATTTCACTTTTTCCTTGGTGATCTAATACAGAATTTTGGTTTATGAACAAGTCCTAAAAATAAATTCATATACCAGCACTGTTTGGTTTGAACTTCATTTTTCCCCAAGTGTATGCTAAGTTGGGTCTAGTCTAAGTTTTTTACATGATTTCTATTGCTTTTCTCCTGAGGTTATTCCAGATTATGACATAACCAAATGAGCCTTTCCTAGTGATTTTTGTGTCTCTTGTAGGAGGTGACGCATGAGCTTTCTGTCTTTTTTGCCTGTTTGAGTCCTCTGGGTTCTGCCTTAGGATAAAGATCTGAGTACTCTATTCATATTTAAGTTTTTCAAATATTTATTTATGTATTTGGCTGGGTCGGGTCTTAGTTGCATCATGTGGGATCTTTTCTTGTGGTGCATGGGCTCTCTAGTTGTGGTACATGGGCTTAGTTGCCCTCCAGCAGGTAGGATCTTAGTTTACCCACCAGGTAAACCCATGTACCCTGCGTTGCAAGGCAGATTCCTAACCAATGGACCACCAGGGAACTCCACCTAAAATATATATATATATATATATATTTTTTTTTTTTCTTTTTTGGTTTTAATAGAAGTAAACTCATTAACAACTTTTTCTTTTTGTTGAGAAAGTCACAGTTTAGTAGGCAGAATATTTGTAATACTATCCAAAGTATATCTGTTTTGTAAACATGGAAATCCTACACTAAATGAAATATGTAAGCATATCAAACTTTATTGTTAAAAATCAGAATTTCTTAAAGGTCATTTAACGCTCAGCAATTAACTGTGAACCCAAGTGGTCCAGGATCTTTTCCAGTGGGAGGTTTCTAAACACCATTCCAAGCTTCATTGTTCTTATTTTGGGGTCCATTTTGTTCATGTGTATTTTTACTAGGAAAACACTACTTCCTTCTAGGTTTCTAACTTGAAATAATAAATTTCTCTTATTTGACTTTAATTTTTCTTCTCTTTCTAGTTTTCTACAGAATTGTCATAATTAATGAGCACACCATGATACATTGATTATTGCAATGACATACTTTATTCAGTTTCCCTCCCTTCTACCTTTTCTTTTCCAGTATTGCATCATATTTAAGTGTTATATTGTTTCTGCAGAGGGAAGGAGACTTAGTCTGTCACGAGAGAATCCCTCCAGTTATCTTTGAAAGAAATTAAAAAATCAGAAAAGGTCTTTTATATTTACTGCCATGCTTACCAGTTTATTACTATATTTATCATGTTTACTTTTACTGCCCTATTTTATTGTCTTTTATATTACTGCAAAATTTATCATATTAAATGCTTAAGGAATCATTAGGTTCTCAGCTAGAACTACTAGCTAATGTGTAACTGAATTTCAGATTCTTTAAAAATATGAGCTAATATATTTTTGCTATTTACTTTGCTAAATCTTGGGTTGTTGAGCAACAGATAACTAATACAATAAAGTGATTATAATCAGTGTTTTAAAGGTCTTGTTTACTTATCCTATCATCTTTTATTCCTAGGGTTTTTTTAAGTAATTATTTATTTATTGGCTGTGATGGATCTTCGTTGCTGGGGGTGGGCTTTCTCTAGTGGTGGTGAGCGGGGGGCTTCTCTCGTTGCAGAACAGGGCCCTAGGGTGTGTGGGCTTCAGTAGTTGTAGCACATTTCTATACGGTTTCTATAGTGAGAAGCAAGACAATATATATCCTAGATTGCTAAGATGTGAACTTTTCAAGGCATTTGAAGAGGAGTAGACTATTTCAGGGCCTTCCCTGGTGGCTCAGATAGTAAAGAATCTGCCTGCAATGGGAAAGACCTGGTTGGGAAGATTCCCCGGAGGAGGGCATAGCAACCCACTCCAATATTCTTGCCTGGAGAATCCCCATGAACAGAGGAGCCTGGTGGGCTACAGTCCACGGAATCGCAGAGAGTCATGACTGAGCAACTAAGCACAGCACAGCATGTGCTTAGAAAGTCACCAAACTGTTTTTCACAAGGGCTGTGCCATTTTACACTTTCATTAGCAATGTGGGAATTTCTCTACATCTTTACCAATCCTTGTCTGTTTTCCCCCATTTTTTTTTATTATGGCCATTCCAGTGAGTGTGGAGTGGTATCTCACTGCAGTTTTCATTTTCATTTATCTAATGATTGATGGTATTGAGTATAATCATTTTTATTGGATTCTAGACATTGTGATGATACCATTATTGAGTGTCTGGGCTTTGTTTTAATCAGGATTGGATTTTATTCTGGAAAGCAGTTACTGTAGTTCTAGATCTTGATCCGTTCAAGGCGTTTTTTAAAGCTCAGGTAGCCTTCACTCTATCTTTCCTAAAATGTAGATTCTAGTGGATTCCCTTAGTATGCAGTGAGGTTTCTCCACTTTGGTTGAGAAAACTTTTTTAACTCTGAAAAGTTCTGTAGTTGTTCAACTTACAGCTCCATATAAGTTTTCTTTCGGTAGTAGCTGGCTCTTGCGTTTTCTCACCCTTTAAATGCACTACTTATTATTTCATCAAACATTCAAGATTCCCATGAAGATTTACAGAGCAATTTATTAAGTACCTCATTCCTTTATGGTCCTCCATACAAAGTCTAGCCACTTTGGCCCTCCTAAACGCCGATCTTCGTAACCTCAGCTTACTGAGACTGCTGTTCTCTGCTTGCCTTCTGCCTCCTTGTCAGTGTCTGGTAAATGTTTCCATGTAGAAAGCTGGGGTCATCATTGGATTCAGCTCCCTTGTTTTCCTTCTTTCAGCGGTCACAATCCTGTGCTGCCCAGTTGTATGGTATCTAGAAATAGTTGTTTTATAAATTTTGTCCAGCTTACTAATTGTTTACTGTAGAAGGCTAGTGTGGTATCAGTTATTCTATCATGGTCGGAAATGGAAATGCAAAGTTTTTTTTTTAAGATATTAATTATCTCTAAAGAACTAAAAAGCTTCTTTCCCAAAGCTCCAGTTCATCTGCAAACTTTCAATGCCCTTCATTGTTTGGAGGGGGATATTAAATTTGCTTATTTCTGAATCAGTCTTTTTGGTTATCAGATTATGCTAACTATAAATCAATCCCTGTGACAAAATGGATTGTAGTCTCTAATTTGCTTGATCCATTTAAGACTCACCTTTGAAACTGAAGGTGCAGTCAGGTGACCTAAAGTATTTTAAACTCTCTGAGGGAGAGGTGGATTCCTGAGTGATAAGTATGGATAATGCTAAGATGATGGACGGAGGATTAAATTCTGGGGTAGGTAACTAACATATATTCAGTACTTTCATTTTATAAATGATCAGTGGAAGGACAAAGAGGTTGGGTGACCTGACCAACATTTCAGATACAGTGAGTGACTGAGTTAGGACTGATCTATCTAAGGCAATGGTGATGGCAAAAAGCAATGTATTATAATAGACTTTATAAATTATAAAAAACAGACTTTATAAATTATAAAAAAAAACCTTTCATATACCTTCATTTGTTTTAATTCTTCAATCTAATGGGTTAAGCAAGGTACATATTTGCTCTGTTTTACAGATAAGGATAATAAAGTGATTGATACTGGTTAATTCAAGAATGTATGATTTGTGCAGAACTAGGATTAGAACCTAAATCCTCCTGCTATTTTCATGGACTATGATGTTCCCAATATTTCTTTAGTTATTTAGCCCAGTTTCACCCCCTCCCCATTCTCTTACCTGTTAAAGAGAATAGATTCCAGAACTTTATTGTGAACCATTTGGTTTTTGTTTCTTAATTTTACAGCTGAGTTGCTTTCACTGGGAGTCAAAAACCACATAATGAAAGATAAAATAATGTGTTTGTTTTATTCCTTTTCTTGGTGAAAGGTCTTGGCTCATGGGACAAATTCACTTTGTTCAGCAACTTGAGATAATCAGAAATTGATTACTTGAATCATTTAAATCTCTTTATCATTTAAATCTTTTCATGCAGAATTAAAGATGGTCATAGGTCAGAGACTGGAGGGAGAAGACTGCAATACATGCTTTTTCTAAAAGTAAAGAAAACAATTAGAAGACAGTATCTTGGAGAGAACAAGGGCTTTGGAGACTGGGATACCTGAATTAAATCTCATTCAGCTATTTGGTTACTTAAGGATTTTAAGGCTCAGTTTTCTCAGTTATATAGTGAGGATAATAAGTACTCAGAAGGGTCATTTTAAGAATTACGTAAAGAAGGCTGCTGTAGCGCCATCACATAGTTAATACTCCATGGCAGCTATAATTTTTATTATGTTAATACTATGGAAAATTCTAGAGCTCTGAGAGCAGTGTACTAAGATTTTTATCTTTGTCAGATATTTTCTCCAGTAAGATAGTCAGGGTCCAAAGTCTTAGAAAAACTCGTTAGGCTGAGATAGTTACTCTTTCTTAGCCTCAAAACCAGAGTGCCTTGAACCCTCGAGTTTAGAGCACTGGTTAAGGGAACAGGCCCGGAGTCAGAATATCTGAGTTGCTCTACGGCTGAGTATGGTCTAATATCTCTGAATATCAGTCTAAGCTTCAATTTCAACATGGATAAAATGAGTTGATGATCATAAATGTGTGTCTACTGACAGACTTAGCCTAAAATGAAGTAAGGCAATCTCTGTAAAATACTCAGGAACTTATACCAGTAAGAACTTCAACTGTTGCATTAGTCAGTCAGTCGTGTCCGACTCTTTGCAACCCCACGAACTGTAGCCTGCCAGGCTTCTCTGTCTGTGGAATTCTCCAGGCAAGAATACTGGAGTTGATTGCCATTCCCTTCTCCAGAGGAACTTCCCAACCCAGGGATCAAACCCTGGTCTCCTGCCTCGCAGGCACATTCTTTACCATTTGAGCTACAGGGAAGTCCAACAGGTCTGCTCAAATTGGAGAAGAACATGGGGTCAAGTGGAAGTGAAGCCATTTCCTGCTTCTCCATGAACTCTGCATTTAACTCCCAGCACTGAATTATGTATTAGCTTCCTCTGAATGTCTATACTATCTTTATTTTTTGTTCCCATTGCTTTTAAAATCTCTTGAGAGCTGTACTATCTCACTGTGGAAGCTGCTCACTCAGAGAAGGTTGCTGAAGTCATCATAGGTAAATGCACTGCAGGCAGACTGATTGTGGGCAGAGGCTGTGGACCCCCGAAAAGAGGATGAGAAATGTTACAGAGTTAGAAAATGCTGCCAGCACAGGAGGGTGAGGGGCATGAAATGGGGGCCAGAAGGAACTTGGAGGAAATCATATTCAGTGCAGTGCTGAGGAGCAAAGGTTTGAAGAAGCTGAGAAGGTAATCCCAGGCTTTAGGGGAGGAATCATAGAAGATTTCTAGGTTTGAGAATGGAAAAGTACATAAAAAAACTTGAGAAGGTCCAATAATATATTCAGCCCGTGGCTGCCCAACAGGATGCCAGGTGGGAAACAGAAGAGTCCAGAGGGTCCACCACCCAGACATCTCAGAGGGGAGCTTCATTCACTGAAGAGCTCTTATAGACCAGCGACATATACGTCACGTTAGTTAATTCTCACAGCAACTCTGTAGGGCAGGCACTATTATCAAGTCCATTTTGAATAGAGATCAGTAACTTTCCCAAGGTCATGAGACTAGTCAACATTAGAACTACCCATCTTCTATCATTCAGTTTAACATGGTTACTTTGCCTTCTGAAAAACATGGGGAATAAATCCACTGGAGATGACAACAAATTTATGTAAACAAAAGTTAGGTAGATTCAGTTCAGTCACTCAGTTGTATCTGACTCTTTGCAACCCCATGGACTGCAGCACACCAGGCTTCCCTGTCCATCACCAACTTCCGGAACTCGCTCAGACTCATGTCCATTGAGTCGGTGATGCCATCCAACCATCTCATCCTGTGTCTCCCCCTTCTCCTCCTGCCTTCAATCTTTCCCAGCATCAGGGTCTTTTCCAGTGAGTCAGTTCTTTGCGTCAGGTGGCCACAGTATTGGAGTTTCAGCTTCAGCATCAGTCCTTCCAATATTCAGGACTGATTCCCTTCAGGATGGATTGTTTTGATCTCCTTTCAGTCCAAGGGACTCGCAAGAGTCTTCTCCAGCACCACAGTTTAAAAGCATCAATTCTTTGGTGCTCAGCTTCTTTATGGTCCAACTCTCACATCCATACATGACTATTGAAAACACCATGGCTTTGACTAGACGGGCCTTTGTTGGCAAAGTAATGTCCCTGCTTTTTAATATGCTGTCTAGGTTGGTCATAGCTTTTCTTCCAAGGAGGAAGCGTCTTTTAATTTCATGGCTGCAGTCACCATCTGATTTTGGAGCCCAAGAAAATAAAGTCTGTCACTATTTCCATTGTTTCCCCATCTATTTTCCGTGAAATGATGGGACCAGATGCCATGATCTTAGTTTTTGAATGTTGAGTTTTAAGCCAGCTTTTTCACTCTCCTCTTTCACCTTCATCAAGAGGCTCTTTAGTTCCTCTTCGCTTTCTGCCATAAGGGTGGTGTCATCTGCATATCTGAGGTTATTGATATTTCTCTGCTTCGTACTATATCAGTATTCTTAGAAATCTAGGCTTAAGGAGTTTTCCTAGAACTCTTAAGGAAACCATATGGTTCGAGGAGCCCTTGGAATTTTCCACCAAATCCCAAGGAGTTCCTGCTTATCACATATGGTGGCTTCTATGAGCTCAGTCTCTTCCCTCCATTTTAATTAAGAGCACATCAATGCTATTTTAAAATTCAACCAGATATTTAGATTGCCTGGGAGTCAAGTTCTCTCTGAACAAATCCAGCCCAAAGAGAGAGATCTGGGTCAAGGCCTTCAGGTCCCTTGCCTCCATGTGCTCTAGGAAGTTGGGGGGAATCCCCCATCTCTGAGATTTTCCTTTTAATTGACTCATTCTGTAAATGACTGCTGGCCTGACAAAGTGACCTGAGAATTGGTGTGAGGCCAGCAGAATATCCTCCCAAGAGCAGGATTCAATCCTTAAAGTCATTACACTCTAAAAAGAGGCTGTATTGGTCTTCCTGAGGATTTCTAGAGGCCCTTTTCATCTGATCTCACAAGATTCTAATCGGTGAGGTCAGCTTTGCCTCTTTACTTTCCTGGAAGCCATGGGCCATGTACTATCTTTTTTTTTTTTTTTTTGAAAGTTACCCTACCCATCAACCAAGTTCATTTTTCCATTTATTTAGCATCTTCCCTTTGTTTGGATCAGTTTCCAGAACCATCCTCTAATGAAATTAGATGTTTTTTTAGTTTTTCCATGTCTCTCCATAAATGTTTAAACTGACAAGTAACTTACCTGTTCTCTTAGAGTAGAAAGTTCCCTCTGAGTTGGGTTCCAGAACCAAACCATTCTTTTCAGGATGGACAGTACTCCTTTCTCAGTCACCCCTTTCTACTGGCCATCACCAAATGGGGTGTTCCTGATATTGATAGCTCTGGGCATTCTCTGCAGTTCTTATTCCTTGGGCAAGGGTATTAATTATCACAATATCCCACTCTCTGCCAGAGTTAGTACAAGGGGAAGAGTGGAGGAGAAAGAGTGCTATAGTTACTGACTAGTGGGATATTATTGGTTACATTCTTGAAAAACTATTTCCCTGATACCTAACACATCTGAAGTGAAGTGAAGTGAATGTCGCTCAGTCGTGTCCAACTTTTTGCAACTCCATGGACTATACAGTCCATGGAATTCTCCAGGCCAGACTACTGGAGTGGGTAGCCATTCCCTTCTCCAGGGGATCTTCCCAACCCAAGGATCGAACCCAGGTCTCCCACATTGCAGGCATATTATTTACTGTCTGAACTACCAGGGAAGCCCATATCTGAAGCTGGAAAATATCCAGAGACTAGCACCCCATCCCCTGCCCCAGTCTTCTATGAGTAGGATTGATTGTCCTGATTTGCCTTTGTGGAGCACCATTTCCCCAATTTTTCTATTCTAAGAGAATAGAATTGGGGATGAGAAAGTTGGGATCTTATTTCCTGCAGCACAAGAGTTTTGTGGAAGCACACTGAAATATATATTTAGGACAGGGCTCATTCTCATGTGTGATTTAGCATGTTTTTTTCCAGGAAATAGGATGCATTTAAACTGAGAAGAGTGTTTAGCTTGTATAACTCACTCTAAAAGTTTAATGAGGCTCTAGTGTTGAGAGTATGAGTGTGCAGAGTGCTGAGGTGGTTTCTTTTGCTCACTGACCAGTCCCTGTGAGCAGAGTTTGGACTGTGATCCCTGGTCAGCAAGAAGAGGAAGTGAGTAAGAGAAAATGCCAGCAAGAGAGAGAAATAGTGACAAGTTCCAGATTTCCTTTGTTTTTCTTTCTTTTCTTCAGCTCAGGGTGGGAGGGAAATAATTTTAAAAGTCTGCAAGTGCTATTCCCTGAGGAAAATAGATGGAACCTTTAAAAATATTTAAAATAACCCAAAATAGACATCTTTGGGGGAATTTCATTCGTGGAAAGTACAGAGATAGTTGTAGGATTTCTTTTCCATGCTACCTGGCGTATTCCTCTCCTGCCTCTCTCAACCTACCTTCTCATAAGTGGTAAAACATCAAAGTAAAATTGTTCAACTACAAAACCAAAAGTAGCACAGCAGCACCACTAAGGTCAGATTTGGAAAAGATACCGTTTTCCACACATTCTGTGGGTTTGGGGAAAAAAGAGGAATATAAGATTGTGGAGAAATAGATGTCTTGTTATGAGAACAACTTTAACAGGGAAAAAAGGTCACAACCTCTGGGGTTTGCTACCCAAGGGAAGGAAGTCTTAGGGCCTGGCTCCGCTTTCCAGGCCAGGCACTTGGCTACAGTTATTTCTCTCTGAAAGGCTGCTGAGGAAAGAGCATCCCACAGTCTGGAAGCTTGATTCCTAGCTCAAACGTCAATTCAGAGCTCCGTGTTTTGCTTTGTGTGTGCATGTGGGAGACATTCCTTTATTAGGGTAAGACCACCACAGACACCTCATTTTGGATTGGAGAACTGGGAGACCATGTGGTTTCCAGGACAAAAATCCTCTGCTATTCCTTTAAAAGGTTCACTTCATTGTGGGCAGAGTTGAATCTTTGCAGATTTTATTTCCTTTTGGAAAGTGCTGCTTTTCTAAGTATGACTTAGATTGCACTGATATTAAAAACTATTTGTTTTTCTTAATATTATATATATATGGAATCTAGAAAATGGCACTGATGAAACTATTTTCAGGGCAGGAATAGAGCTGCAGACATAGAGAACAGACTTGTGGACAGCTGGGGAAGGAGAGAGTGGGACGAATTGAGAGAGTAGCATTGAATCATATACATTACCAATATAAAACAGATATCTAGTGGGAAGTTGCTGTATAACACAGGGAGCTCAACCCAATGCTCTGTAACAACTCAGAGGGGTGGGATGAGGTGAGGGCTGGGAGGGAAGTTCAAGAAGAAGGGGACATATGTATACTTTTGGCTGATTGCCTTGTCGTACAGCAGGAACCAACACAACATTGTAAAGCAATTATCCTCCAATGAAAAAAAATTTTTTAAGTGAAAAAGAATAGTTGTTTTTCTTATGAAGTGTATTTGTGTGTGTGTGTATTTTCACAGTTACCCACAGGCTGAGTATACATAGTATCAAATAATAAATATATATGTTTTATATATTGATTGATTTGTATATAGTATATGCTATATATTGCTATATATTTCATATTATATATTGTATGTATAAAATATACAATATCCTATATGTTACATACCATATATAATACGATACTATATAACTGTATATAACATTATAATTATATATAACATTATGCTATTAATATGTTGTTCAGTCACTAAGTTGTGTCTGACTCAATATAATTAATAGATGTAACACAGAGTGTATAGTATATTTTCACTTGAATATAATTTTGTAATGAAAATCAATTGTCAGGTAGGTCAGTGAGGGGTCAGGGAATTACTATGCTTACTTTAACTTATTCTGAAAAGACCTCTAATGAAGAGCTCTTAGCATACAGAACTTGGCAAATGGGTCAGAATTTGGCAAATGGTATTGGAGGGGAGCACATAACCTGACAGAGAATCAAAAATGAGAATGTGGAAACATTGGAATAAGAGGGTAGCAAGAAATTTAGCTTGAAAGAAATGAAAATGTTTTAAGGAAGGGTAATCTGGTGAGAATTAAAAGTGGGGAATTCAGTAGATACTGCCTTGATAAATGTGCAGGGAGCTGTGTGATTTGCATGAAACTTGGCATTTACAATAGAATTTGTATTTTAAAGCTAGAAGGAAATATGGAAGGAAAAAGAACCTTTCTCAAACATAGTGAGCATAATGCTTTTACATGTATTTTTAGGGGAGTCAGTAGCTCTAAAGCCAGACAAAGATTCAAATCTCTGCTCTGCTACTTTTTTCCCTTTGTGACCCTGGGCAAATTAACGTTTCTGAGCTCTGGTTTCCTCGCGTATAACATGGGGAGAGAAAACCTTCCTATGCAAGGGCTTTTTGTGAAATATAAAGGAAATTCCCTGAAGTCCGTGGAATATTGCATCTACTATGTGAATGTTAATTTCTGTATCCCTTTAATAATTTACAATATTGACGCTAGAGATTAGGTGCTGTCTTTGAAAATGAGATTTGGCCAAATTTAGGTGTCCTTTTACCTGGTCTGATTCCCACCTCCCTCCTCCCCAGTTACCCTTCGTTGTCACTGGAGTTTGAATGACCTCTGCTAGGCGACCTGGACACATCTGGTCATGCCAGATCACTAGGCAGTTTCTGGGACGGCAACTACTCCTTTCTGGTTCCTAGAAAAGCCCCCAAACTAGCACTTGTATGGAGATAGCAAGGCAAAAAGACAATAAACTATTCCTGACAGTACAGAATTTAGTCCAGTGGTCGAGTCAGAAAAGTATGAGATACTGTATAATCATAAATGGCCAGCACACAGCAGATCTGAATGCAAGGGTGAAGGCGTTTATTGAGGAAAAAGTATTTCTTGGTGAGCCCCTGGGATGGGGAAGCTAAGCCTTCGGGTTATTATGGATATAAGATGAAAGCTGTGTTTCAACTTAGAGATCATATTTCCTCCATCATTCTCTGGCATAATTACCTGGACATTAACAAGACACGTGACTGAACTTTGAATTCACTGACTGGGATTCACAGGCGGCAGAGGCTCCCCACGAGTCTGTGAGGTCGTTGTACTCTCTTACCTAAGCACACTGATGCTCCAGTGTTCTATTAGTCACTCTGGGTAGATTTAAAAAGGCACTGGCTCAAGCTCCTTCTCTTTCCCCACTTGTTTTTTATGGCAAAATGTACAAGGATGAGCCTGTCTGCGTATCGTACAAGAGCCATGTGACTTGTGGTTTTCTGAGCTGCGCCGGTAGCTCTTTCCAATGTGTAATATCCACCCTGCTCCTCGGAATAAACCCTAAGAGCATATATGTAGATGTGTTGATGTGTAGACATGAGACATAGTCCCCTCCACCGGGGCTGCGGTCCTGGTGGACAGACGGGAAACAGACACGCTGAGTGGTTTGTTCTCAGACAGTAACTGGAAAGATTGATGTCATTTTATAGTCTATATTTCACAATAAGGCTCTAAGCCTGGCTTTCTGTCCTCTCAGAACTGAACAATGTGCCCAAGCCTTAAAAAGGAAAACTAAAAGCAGAACATGAAGAATATGTTCCATTATAAGCTCAGGAGGGAGGTGAAAAGTTTAAACAAATGAAAAACAGAATCATTGTCAATGGTTGGCTATTGTAATTCAACATACTGATGCACTCAGCCAACTGTATTTTGGGGGCAAAAGAAAATATTACATGCTGGAAGAGAGATGTTTAACTATTTTTCTGTAGCATGATAAAGATGCAGGCTTTCGGTCTTCTGCTGCCTCCTGTGTGCTACAGAGAAAGAGCTTTAATAAAGAGGGAAAGAACAGACCCCCGCCACAGGGGTAAGAGCTGGTATAATCAGAGGAGGGAAAAGACCGTATTATTTAGGATAAACAAGAAGGGGAGAGCAATTTAATTGGTTCCTGATGTCCCACATAACACAGGCCAGAGCTCTTAAAACCTAGTGGCTTATTTTTATTTGTGAATAGATTTGATTTTTTTTTTTTTTTAAATGGGTTTTCCATCTGTGTTGGTGGAATTCCAGTTAAGAAACTTCCATTCTGGCTGCTTTGATCTTGTGCTCACCTTTCAAAGGCATAAAAAGGTCTTCTTTTCCCTTTATGTAAAAGTACTTCCAGCCAATATTTAATATGAAAGAGATGTTTATCAGACTTGGGATGGGCATATTGAAGCTATTCAGGGATTGGGGCTTTCTTTCCTCATTTCTTCTTTTTCTCACACACACTCACTTTGTTTTTTTCCTATCAGCCTAGGTCCCTTGCCTATACTTCCTGTTGTGAGTTTGCACACAGAGGGAGGTAGAGGTGGCAATCAATAAAGTTGTTAGTGTATGGATACCAAGGGGGAAAGGAGAGGGTGGGAGGAGTTGAGAGATTGGGATGGACACGTGTACACTATTGATACTACATATAAAACAGAGAACTAATGAGGACATACTGTATAGTCCAAGGAACTCCACTTAATGCATTGTGATGACCCGAATGGGAAAGAAGTCCAAAAGGAAAGGGATATATGTATTTGTATGGCTGATTCATTTGGCTGTGCAGTAGACACTAATACAACATTGTAAAGCAACTATGCTCCAATAAAAATAGTTTTAAGAAAGTGAGAATAGGAATTCAAGGGGGGTTGCTATATAAGGGACAAAGTGTGTTGGTCGCTCAGTCATGTCCGACTCTTTGTGACCCCATGGACTATAGCCCGCTAGATTCCTCTGTCCCTGGGGATTCTCCAGGCAAGAATAATGGAGTGGGTTGCCACGCCCTCCTCCAGGGGATCTTCCTGACCCAGAGATCAAACCTGAATTTCTTACTTCTGCATTGGCAGTTGAGTTCTTTACCACTAGCGCCACCTGGGAAGCCCTCATGTAAGGGAGAAGTGTGCATGTGTGTGCATGTTAATTTGCTTCAGTCGTGTCCAACTCTTTGTGACCCTCTGGACTGTAACCCTTGAGGCTCTTCTGTCCATGGGTTTCTCCAGGCAAGAATACTGGAGTGGGTTGCCATTTCCTTCTCCAGGGGACCTTCCCCACCCGGGGATCGAACCAGAGTCTCTTATGTCTCCTGCATTGTCAGGCGGATTCTTTACCACTAGCGCCACTGCAGGAGACGTAAGAGACCCTGATTCGATCCCTGGGTCGGGAAGGTCCCCTGAAGAAGGAAAAGGCAACCCACTCAAGTATTCTTGCCTGGAGAATCTCGTGGACAGAGGAGCCTGGAGGGCTACAGTCCAGAGGGTCGCAAAGAGTCGCACACGACTGAAGCGAATTAGCACACACAGGCATGCACACTTTGCAATTATTCAATTGCAAAACTTCTGACTGACAGTGGACATGACTATTTCAGAGAGCTGACGATTCCAGTCCTGTCTGCTTGCCAGATTTTGATGTGAACTCCAGACACAGGGGTGGTGTTTGGGAGATAATTTTTCTTGGGTACTGCTGTTCCTCTTCTCCCCTTCCTATCTCTAGGAAAGCTATAAATTACTTAAATCAGCAAATCAAATAGGTCTCTTTGTGAACTTGTGCAAGTAAAACAGAATGTGTTCTTTTAAAAACCAACTGATGATGATAAAATAGATCTGTTTTCAGGTGAAAGAAGTTATCTGGTTCTTGGACACAAAGCCTGGTCATCTGAGACGATTCTGGAGCCAACTAACATTTTTTAGTCCACTTTCTACATAATGTTTTTTATAAACTGTGATACTCACTGGTTAACTTACATATAATTACTATTGTTTCTTATGCAAAGTAAACACAGTTATAGCATTTGTGTTTCCCCTAACATTTAAAGCAAAACACTCAGTGAGACAGAAAGGCCTCCACTTTAAGGAAAATGGAATTTTGCAAAATGAAACACAATAGAATAAATATTTGCACATTGAGAAGAATTAATTATTTGAACCTCAAATCACTATATAATTCCTTTAAGTTACAAAATGTAGTTTAAGTATACTTTTATTAACTATAATTTAATTAGCACACAACTTTTTAGTAACATTGATTGCAAAAAAAAAAGTAAATTTCTAAACAGTTTTCTTTTAGCTTTTTGTTTCTAATACAACAGCCACCACAGACTTTGCCAGTGTTATCCAGGTCTGCAGCCAACAGATTTTGAAGAGACTGCTTCATTTTCTACCCAGACCTCTAAAACCATGAGGAAAAATTAAGCCTTTTACACAGGGGCCATAGGATAGAAGTGTTCTCAAAAAATAATTAGTGAAATTGTCATGAAGGGTAAGGAGGGAGGCAGGACAATGTTAGTTTCTAAAGAGCCCTTTATCACACGTTCCAGATGATGGAACAGAAATGCTGGAGCAGCAGGTCAGCTGTTTGCATGTTTCTCCCTGAATTAGAGGGAGGGGACTTATGGATCCCAGCTGTGCTTATTTTGGGGTTTCTTGGCTCTTTACCATTCTCTAGGTTGTAGTCTATGTGTCCAAAACTCAAGGGAGATTTTGTTCCAGCAGCTCTTGCCCAAGTTAGTTTTCTTTTCTTTCCTTTTTAAACATTTTATCAAGAGTATTAGATACTTACAAGGTTCTGCATGATGTTCTTAAATGCCAGATCAAGGTGGGACAGGTCTGGGGAGACAGAAGGAGGGAGAGGGGATGGGACAGAGAGAGGATGAATGAATGAAAAAAAAGGGAGGAAGGAAGACTACAGACCAGAAAATGAGCCCACAGATTCCATTAATTTCCCGAGAAGGAAAAAAGGAAGAGAGAAAGAAAGGAACCAAAGAATCAGGAATTCAGAGGACTGAAGGCCTTATCTGGAGAAGGCAATGGCACCCCACTCCAGTGCTCTTGCCTGGAAAATCCCATGGACGGAGGAGCCTGGTGGGCTGCCGTCTATGGGGTCGCACAGAGTCGGACACGACTGAGCGACTTCACTTTCACTTTTCACTTTTGTGCATTGGAGAAGGAAATGGCAACCCACTCTAGTATTCTTGCCTGAAGAATCCCAGGGACGGAGGAGCCTGGTGGGCTGCCGTCTGTGGGGTCTCACAGAGTCGGACACGACTGTGGTGACTTAGCAGCAGCAGCAGCAGCAGCAGAGGCCTTATCTACTTGTATTTCTGAAGTTTTAGTGCATATCCTAGTCATCTGGGAAGCTTGTAAAATGGAGACTCCTCGACGGTTTCTGATTTATCTGGAGCTCAGGAATCTGAATTTTTAGCAAGAAACAAGCTGATAGTCTTAATAATGTTGAAGGGCAATTCCTCCCAGGTATTGGTGCCTGTGGAAGTTGCCTGAAGCAGGCCTGTAGGCACATAATTAAGTCACAGAAGCAGTAACAAGAATGAACATTTGAGAGGAAACTAGGGGAATGCAGTCAGAAGAGTGTGTTTGGAGCAAAAAAAGAGACCTCTTAGGATACGGGAGAAGGAGGGTTAAAAGAGAAAGTGAGCACCTACAGAGATTCTTTTTACTTTCTGACATCCAGATTTGCCTGATGAAATGAAAAAGAAGATGGGAAAATGAGAAGACACAGAAGATGACCAAGTTGCTGTTAAGGCATTAATAAAATTAACCAAAACTTAGGGCTGAACTCCTTGCTAATTTGATAAGTCCTCTGTCCGAATATTTCCCTTTGTGATACTTACTGTACCATAGGAAAATCATGAGAAAGTATTATTAGAAATAAATGACTCATTGAATTCTTTGCCCTTATTCCAAGAAGTTCTACAGAGGCTCCTGCCTTTTATTAGAGAGGAAGATGGAATTTTAAAATAACTGAAGAAAATTGGATCTGGAAGAGATAGGATCTAAAGTTGCTAATGGAAAGATGGAAGCCTGTTATTGCCCACCTCAGAAAACTTCAAAATGTCAAAGTTCAAGTGTCCATTTTAAGAGTTTAGAGTTCAAAATGGTATCTGGTTAGCCACTGATGACTACAAAATTTCTTTGTATGAAGGACTTGGAGGCAGCAGTAGGTTTGGGAAGGAGCTGGAGTTGGGTTTGTATAGCACTTTACATAAGTTTGAGAAAGTCAACTGTTTGCCTCCAAGAGTGAGGGGTGATGGAAGTTACTGATGGTAGGTGGGGTGGCTAAAGCCATTCCAGTCCAGTCTCTTTTTTTGAAGTTCCAGTAATGAGACTGTTATTCCCTGAAGCAGACTCACATAGAGTCTCACTAAAATAGCTGTGAAACCACAGAGAAAATGAAAACATGGGTCTTAAAGAGACAGATAATCAATCTCCTGCATTCTGGAGGGGACGTAGCTGACTACAGAGACACTGAAATAACACATGCACATTTTAGCACCTGAAAGCAAGCAAGGTGGGCATCTCCCCCACTTCAGCAGACACTTGCTCATCTGCCAGTCCACCCAGTGCCCTTGGGTCACCCACGTGAAGGCCCATAGGAATGTCTTGGTCCCCTGAATGGCACACACAGGTGTGGGAAGCCATCTCTCCAGCCACCTTCATTGCCAATGCTATATTATAGCCCTCACACATCACACACTGATGAACTTTGCATTGGACAAAGCTCTAGATAGGGCTTCCCTAGATCCAGGGAAGCAGTCCACTAGCTCCAGGGTCCTCAGTTTCCCTGATGCCTTTTCTGGATGTTTTTTTTATTGATGCCTATGCTAACAGAAGGAAAAGTGAGATCCCCCAGGCTCTGGCTTCATCCTTCTTTTTTCCCCAGATTCCACTAGGAAAAGAAAAGATGGACTTTTCACTCCTTCCCATGGTCTTTGCTTTCTGAATTCTCCCTGCTTAATACTTGTAGTGGAACTCTACAGTCAAATTAGTGATTAGGAAACTGAGATCAAGGAATTTAGAAAATCCTTTTCTCTCTGGGCAAAGCCATTTGACAGAAATTGAACACTGACCTTTCTTTCTCCTGTGTTCCTGCTGTTAGAAGTCCTAAATACCCCTAACCATCATCCAAATCAGATGGCTGCCCAAAAAGGACAAACCACATTAAAATATTTCAAAAACAGTTCATCTAACACATATTTCTCTAGTTTATTGTTTTAAAAGTATCACTTTTTCTATTTAGAGGCAATTATGGAATAAACTGAGTAAACTGCCCTCTCAAGACTTGCATTTACCTTCCCATCTCTCTGGGATGTGGCCCTCCACCCCTCTATCACCCCCTTATCTACTTTTCTCAGATCTCTGTTCATGTGCCATCTTTACAAAAGGTCTTTGCTGAATAAGGCCTAATCACTCTGCATTCACTCTTCTCTAATCCCCTTCAGAGCTCTTATTGCTACTTGACACATCATCTGCTTATTGGTTGACATTCTGTCTCCTCACATTGGACTGTAAGCTCCTTGAGGGACAGCTATACTTTGTTCACTGTTGTGTCTCCAAGGCTGAAAATGGGACTTTTCAGCATTTTTTCAGATGTAGCTTGTTTTCTCTTTTGACCTCATTTTGAGATGACTTATGAATGAAATTACAAGTCGCTTTAAACTCCCAGAAATAATTTTATGAAGTTATTTTGAAATTTTACAATACTGCCATCTATTTTAAAATGTTGCTAGTTTTTACCTGTAGCTGTCAGTTCAGATTGATTTGTACTTTATTTTACTATCTTAAAATCTTCCTGTGCTTCCGGTAATTTTTACTATAAATGAGATGACATGGTACTGTTTGACACGCAGTTGCATTACTGCATCTTTTTGATAAATTATACCGTTGGATCGTCTGAACTGTCCATCTTTATCTCATTTCACTTTTTCCTTCACTGTTACTTATTCTGATCTTAATAATGCCATTCTTGAGTTTTTAAACTAGCATTTGCCTAGTATTTTCCTGTTCTGCTTATGTTCAAACTTTTATTTTTGTTTTAGGTCTGCTTCTTTTAAGCAGCAGATAATTGTTATTTTATTCAAACACTCAGTCTTTAAAAACAAAGTTCTGTATAAAGCTTCTCCATCTTTGGTTGCAAAGAATATAATCAGTCTGACTTCGGTGTTGACCATCTGGTGATGTCCATTTGTAGAGTCGTCTCTTGTGTTGTTGGAAGAGGGAGTTTGCTATGACCAGTGAGTTCTCTTGGCAAAACTCAGCCTTTGCCCTGCTTCATTTTTTACTCCAACGCCAAACTTGCCTGCTTTTCCAGGTATCTCTTGACTTCCTACTTTTGCTTTCCAGTCCCTAACCTGTAATAGAGTATCAGTTCAGTTCAGTTCAGTCACTCAGTCATGTCCAACTCTTTGCAACCCCATGAACCGCAGCACGCCAGGCCTCCCTGTCCATCACCAACTCCAAGAGTCCACCCAAACCCATGTCCATTGATTCAGTGATGCCATCCAACCATCTCCTACTCTGTCGTCGCCTTCTTCTCCTGCCCTCAATCTTTCCCAGCATCAAGGTCTTTTCCAATGAGTCAGCTCTTCACATCAGGTGGCCAAAGTATTGGAGTTTCAGCTTCAACGTCAGTCCTTCCAATGAACACCCAGGACTGATCTCCTTTAGGATGGACTGGTTGGATCTCCTTGCAGTCCAAGGGACTCTCAAGAGTCTTCTCCAACACCACAGTTCAAAAGCATCAATTCTGTGGCACTCAGCTTTTTTCACCGGCCAACTCTCACATCCATACATGACTACTGGGAAAATTCATAGCCTTGACTAGACGAACCTTTGTTGGCAAAGTAATGTCTCTGCTTTTTAATATGCTGTCTAGGTTGGTCATAACTTTCCTTCCAAGGAGTAAGTGTCTTTCAATTTCATGGCTGCAATCACCATCTGCAGTGATTTTGGAGCCCAAAAAAATAAAGTCAGCCACTGTTTCCCCATCTGTTTGCCATGAAGTGATGGGACCAGATGCCATGATCTTAGTTTTCTGAATGTTGAGCTTTAAGCCAACTTTTTCACTCTCCTCTTTCACTTTCATCAAGAGGCTCTTTAGTTCTTCTTCACTTTCTGCATATCTGAGGTTATTGATATTTCTCCCAGGAATTTTGATTCCAGCTTGTGCTTCTTCCAGCCCAGCATTTCTCATGATGTACTCTGCATATAAGTTAAATAAGTAGGGTGACAATATACAGCCTTGACGTACTCCTTTTCCTATTTGGAACCAGTCTGTTGTTCCATGTCCAGTTCTAACTGTTGCTTCTTGACCTGCATACATATTTCTGAAGAGGCAGGTCAGGTGGTCTGGTATTCCCATCTCTTTCAGAATTTTCCACAGTTTATTGTGATCCACACAGTCAAAGGTTTTGGCTTAGTCAATAAAACAGAAATAGATGTTTTTCTGGAACTCTCTTGCTTTTTCAGTGATCCAGCTGATGTTGGCAATTTGATCTCTGGTTCCCCTGCCTTTTCTAAAACCAGCTTGAATATCTGGAAGTTCATGGTTCACATATTGCTGAAGCCTGGCTTGGAGAATTTTAAGCATTACTTTACTAGCGTGTGAGATGAGTACAATTGTGTGATAGTTTGAGCATTCTTTGGCATTGGCTTTCTTTGGGATTGGAATGAAAACTGACCTTTTCCAGTCCTGTGGCCACTGCTGAGTTTTCCAAATTTGCTGGCATATCGAGTGCAGCACTTTCACAGCATCATCTTTCAGGATTTGAAATAGCTCAACTGGAATTCCATCACCACCTCTCGCTTTGTTCACAGTGATGCTTTCTAAGGCCCACTTGATTTCACATTCCAGGATGTCTGGCTCTAGGTGAGTGATCATACCATCATGATTATCTGGGTCGTGAAGATCTTTTTTGTACAATTCTTCTGTGTATTCTTGCCACCTCTTCTTAATATCTTCTGCTTGTGTTAGGTCCATACCATTTCTGTCCTTTTTGAGCCCATCTTTGCAAAAAATAGAGTATAATTTGCAAAAAATACTGAATTACTATGCTGTACACCTGAAACCAATATTGTAACTCAACTACACTTCAATTTAAAAAAGAGAGAGTCCTTGGACTTGACAGTGAATGGTATTCTTCACTGATACCCTCCCACTTATTTTACATTCCTCAGGCTTCATCAATATGCTGGACCGAGTCTAGTGTAGGTACCTTTCCATGCTGCTCCTGCTGTGTCTTTAGCCTCAAAGTGGTTACACTGGGCAATATGTACAGTCAGTGGGAATCATGTATAGTCATTCAGGTGAACTCCCTGAAAACCCCACCTTCCTGCCTTCTCGTGGCATAGACTGAGGCTGGGAAACAGGATGCCATTAGCAGTTAGGGACTGTTGTGCCATCTCTCATACCATGTACGTCTGTCCCTACTTGTTAGTGTTCCTCTTTAGAAACCACATACTTAGAATCGCCTTATTTTTAGCTGCCAGCCTTAGTAACCCATTTTTGTAAAACTGGGAAAGTTTTCTTCAACATCCTGTTATCTCCCTTTCACTATCTCCTTTATTAAAAATTGTGTTTCTTTGCTTTTCACTGGGTATTGATAAAGATCACTAATGTTAAATATTTTATGTATCAAATGTTTAGATTTTACATAAATTAATCATTAATCCTCATGGCAATCCAATGAAGGAAGCACTATTTGCTTAATGTCATAGATAAGGACGTGGTACCTAGAATCAACACCTAGAAAAGATAACTCGCAGCACAAAAAAGAAGTAGCTAAAAAGGAGTGGAGCTAAACTTGAGCCCAGATCATCTAACTACAACCTCTGCAACCCCATCACAACACATACTGTCCTTACACTCTGTTCTAGGAGAGGTCCAGTGGTGCATCTAACCCACTAATTTTATTTCTAGAAATTAATTTGTTGGTTTTGCTCTTGTTTGTTTATTTGCAATCATATTTTTTAATCTATAAAAATTCATTCTTTTAGTGATTACCTTCTAATACCGTCTAATTGAAACCTATTTTTTCTATACATTATCCTTGAAACATTATCATGAGAAATGCTGGGCTGGAAGAAACACAAGCTGGAATCAAGATTGCTGGGAGAAATATCAATAACCTCAGTTATGCAGATGACACCACTCTTATGGCAGAAAGTGAAGAAGAACTAAAGAGCCTCTTGATGAAAGTGAGAGAGGAGAGTGAAAAAGTTGGCTTAAAGCTCAACGTTCAGAAAACTAAGATCATGGCATCTGGTCCCATCACTTCATGGGAAATAGATGGGGAAACAGTGGACACAGTGTCAGACTTTATTTTTTGGGGCTCCAAAATCACTGCTGATGGTGATTGCAGCCATGAAATTAAAAGACACTTACTCCTTGGAAGGAAGGTTATGGCCAACCTAGATAGCATATTTAAAAGCAGAGACATTACTTTGCCAACAAAAGTCCATCTAGTCAAGGCTATGGTTTTTCCAGTGGTCATGTATGGATGGGAGAGTTGGAATATAAAGAAAGCTGAGCGCTGAAGAATTGATGCTTTTGAACTGTGGTGTTGGAGAAGACTCTTGAGAGTCCCTTGGACTGCAAGGAGATCCAACCAGTCCATCCTAAAGGAGATCAGTCCTGGGTGTTCATTGGAAGGACTGATGTTGAAGCTGAAACTCCAATACTTTGGCCACCTCATGCGAAGAGTTGACTCACTGGAAAAGACCCTAATGCTGGGTAGGATTGGGGACAGGAAGAGAAGGGGATGAGAGAGGATGAGATGATTGGATGGCATCACTGACTCGATGGACATGAGTTTGGGTAAACTCCGAGAGTTGGTGATGGACAGGGAGGCCTGGCGTGCTGCAATTCATGGGGTAGCAAAGAGTTGGACACGACTGAGCGACTGAACTGAACTGATTCTTGAAATCTCATTGGGAGTTATCAGTTAGAATTAAAGTTGTCTTTAGTTTCCCCCCATGACTAGTGTTAATAGAGGTCATTTTCTCTGACTCGTCAGAAGAGAACCACTCTTCTGTCTGGTGGCAGAGTCTCTTCTTTCATCTAGTTATTTTCACTGTCCACTCACTTATGAGTGAAGGGTTAGAATAATCAGCACCAGAGGCCAACATGAGTTTCCTTAAAAATCTTGTGGGATTGTGTTGAACATCCCTTGGTAGTCCTCTTCTCTTCCCACCTCGTCGAAGGCAGGTAGGTGTAAAGATCCTGGACGAGCTGAGTTGGCTGGGCTTGGTCAAAAATTTTTCTGTTTTTTCAGATGTGCAAGCTTAGAAGCAGACCCAAGGAACAGTCTCAGAACTGCCCCTTCAGTGAGTTCTTAGGGGCCAAATTCCTGCTCAACTTCACTTGTCCCAAATGAAGTTCAGGTTGAATGATATGCCAACCAGTCTGTATGTGGGTCACTCAGAGTGGCTTTCAACATCCTGTGGTTTGCTCTCTGGTGACTGACTGATCCTCAACCTGTCACTCACACAGCCTTTGCTCTTGGGATTCCAGGGACATTGATGGCTGGTTTGAAATGTAGTTTCCAGTGGGAAACAGGAGGGGTGACATGACTAAGCATGAGTGGGGTTTTATTGAAATATTGAGCTGTCCCCGCCATACTCCCCCACCTCCCATGTGGTTTTGTGGTGGAAAGTTCTACTGAGTAGAATTTTTGACTTCACTCTACTTCAGAAGCCTGCTACAGAGAATTGTCCATTTTATTTATTTGAGCTGTTCTCACCAAGCCAAGTATGGAAATAAACACCAGAACTGGCCACTCTGTACAACATTATATTCATTTCTATTCATTATTGTAGTATAATGGTTCATGACAATATCAATTAACATTACATCACAGTACTATACCAATTTACTCAGGGAGGAGAGAGGGCATCTAACCTAAAGGTAGCCTGTCCTAAAAGGAAACCTGGAACAAAAAGGTTTTGTCCAAACAGGGATAAGCTGGTCCAATTAGAGTCTCACTGAATAGTTCAAATGAGGAAATACGGTGATAATCAGACAGTGGCAGCAAGAACAGAAGATAAAAGGGTGTATAGAGGGATCTTGAGGTGGTTTAGAAGCTACCATCAAGTTAAAGTTATGAAGAAGCAGAAAGCATTTCAGTTAAATCAAAGATGTACAGTCAAGGGTGATTAATTCAGTTGATAGTATAAGAAGCAAGAAGACACAGAGAAAACAGAGATTGAGATAACAATGGATCACATAAAAGGCTTGTATTACAGCAAGTATTACCAACCTATTGCTCTCTGAGATCCAGTTCTAGTCTCTGTGAGATCACTCAGAGCAGTGGAGTGCACGTGGACTGATGTTCAATAATTACATCCTCTGACTTTTGAGGGAAGATGAATGGGTTCTTAATCATCAGACCATGTGCATTTCAGAAGCTGAGAAAATAAAAGTGTCAGATATTCTATGGGAAAAAAAAATTTCTCAACTTTCATTTTTTCCTTCTACTTGATACACTTAAAATTACAGTGAGAGAGACGGCATTTTGTTCTGAAATACCCAGTGAGCATCACTGGCAGTGTAGTTGAAGTCTTCCTGGTAATTAAGAATGACACAAACATATCCCTTACAAAATCCAAGCAGGCAAATCTTTCAGATATGAATGAAATGAAATTCAAATAGTTGAGGGGCTTCTCTCTTAACATTTGAGCAGGACAGTTTTCAATATTGTTTGATAAAAATTTCAGCTTGATTATTAGAGGAGAGGGCTTCCCAAGTGGCGCAGTGGTAAAGAATCTACCTGCCAATGCAGGAAATGCAAGAGACATGGGTTTGATCCCTGGGTTGGGAGGATCTCCTGGAGAAGGAAATGGCAACTCACTCCAGTATTCTTGCCTGGAAAGTTCCATGGACAGAGAATCCTGGCGGGCTATAATCCATGTGGTCACAAAGAGTCAGACACGACTGAGCAAGGTCTGAGGAAAAAGCAATAAGGTGATGGCTGCAATAGCCTATAGAACCTATAAAGACTAAAAGACCCTGACTAGATGGAGTGTAATTAAGGAGACATTGTAGAATGGAAATTATCTGCTCTGAAAAAATGGAGAAGGTTATGGTGAAAGACTCATAAAACAGCAATATTATAATAGATGCTAAGGAGCTATAGGAAAAAAGAGTCCTAAAATACAGGGGCTCAAATAACAGACATTTATTTCCCTGTCAAGAAACAGACTAGAGGTGAGTAGTCCAGGTTGGTGGGAGAGGAACATTGTTTCTTCCATCCTATTGCTTCTCCAATCCCTAGGGTGTTGTCTTCATTAATCCTTTGAAATTGGATCCATATAGGAGAAAGTAAAGAGATGGAGGGCAGGAAATTAACTTTTTAGCAAATAATATAGAAAGCGGCCTACATTTCGTCCACTCATACTCTTCCACATCCATTGGTGAGAACTAATCATTTGATCATAATGGCTGCAAAGTAGGCTGGGAAGTAGGGCTCTAAGCTGAATGTCCACATTTCAGGTAAAATTCCATGGTTAAGGAGTCAAGTGGGCCTTAGGAAGCATCACTACGAACAAAGCAGGTGGAGCTGATGGAATTCCAATTGAGCTATTTCAAATCCTAAAAGATGATGCTGTGAAAGTGCTGCACTCAATATGTCAGCAAATTTGGAAAACTCAGCAGAGACTACCAGACTGGAAAAGGTCAGTTTTCATTCCAATCCCTAAAAAAGGCAATGCCAAAGAATGCTCGAACTGCCGCACAATTGCACTCATCTCACACGCTAGTAAAGTAATGCTTAAAATTCTCCAAGCTAGGCTTCAGCAATACGTGAACCGTGAACTTCCAGATTTTCAAGCTGGTTTTAGAAAAGGCAGAGGAACCAGAGATCAAATTGACAACATCCACTGGATCACTGAAAAAGCAAGAGAATTCCAGAAAAACATCTATTTCTGCCTTATTGACTATGCCAAATTCTTTGACTGTGTGGATCACAATAAACTGTGGAAAATTCTGAAAGAGATGGGACTACCAGACCACCTGACCTGCCTCTTGAGATATCTGTATGCAGGTCAGAAAGCAACAGTTAGATCTGGACATGGAACAACAGACTGGTTCCAAACAGGAAAAGGAGTACGTCAAGGATGTATATGTCACTGTGCTTATATAACTTATATGCAGAGTACATCATGAGAAACGCTGGGCTGGATGAAGTACAAGCTGGAATCAAGATTGCTGGGAGAAATATCAATAACTTCATATATGCAGGTGACGCCACCCTTATGGCAGAAAGTGAAGAAGAACTAAAGAGCCTCTTGATTAAAGTGAAAGAGGAGAGTGAAAAAGTGGCTTAAAGCTCAGCATTCACATAACAAAGATCATGGCATCCAGTCCCATCACTTCATGGAAAATAGATGGGGAAACAGTGGAAACAGTGGCAGACTTTATTTTTGGGGGGCTCCAAAATCACTGCAGATGGTGATTGCAGCCATGAAATTAAAAGACGCTTACTCCTGGAAGGAAAGTTATGACCAACCTAGATAGCATATTAAAAAGCAGAAACATTACTTTGCCAACAAAGGTTCGTCTAGTCAAGGCTATGGTTTTTCCAGTGGTCATGTATGGATGTGAGAGTTGGACTATAAAGAAAGCTGAGTGCCGCAGAATTGATGCTTTTGAACTGTGGTGTTGGAGAAGACTCTTGAGAGTCCCTTGGATTGCAAGGAGATCCAACCAGTCCATCCTAAAGGAGATCAGTCCTGGGTGTTCATTGGAAGGACTGACATTGAAGCTGAAACTCCAATACTTTGGCCACCTGATGTGAAGAGCTGACTCATTGGAAAAGACCCTCATGCTGGGAAAGATTGAAGGCAGGAGGAGAAGGGGATGACAGAGGATGAGATGGTTGGATGGCATCACCAACTCAATGGACATGAGTTTGAGTAAGTTCCGGGAGTTGGTGATGGACAGGGAGGCCTGGCGTGCTGTGGTTCATGGGGTCGCAAAGAGTTGGAAATGACTGAGTGACTGAACTGAACTGAACTGAAGGAAGAAGCAAAGAAGGGTTTCTGGTAACCACTAGCAGCAAGCCACACCGAGATAATCCATACTAGGGATTAAAACTCTTGAAAAATTTGAAAACCCAGGTCAATAATGTCTTTCTCTAAGAGCCCAAAGCCATCTTTGTGGGTTACAAGCCAAAAGGCAAGTCTGTGAAGTCTGGTACAACAATGAAAATGTAGCCTTTTAGTTACCACCGTCAAACTTCAACTGTTGTTGAAATCATGTTTTCTTCCCTTCATCCCCAAAGGTTACGTGTGAAAGTCCAGAATATTTGCTTTGCTTTTCTAAAAGGCACAATGTAGGTCCTCTCTTTTAAAGCCCTGAAAGATTAGGTCTGCTCAGGGATATCCTCAAATCTGAACCTTCTGCTTTTTTCCAGAGCCTTCATCAAATGCTCCGTTGTTTCTCCTCACAAAGGAACACAGACAAATGCCTTGCAAAGGGGCCGAGGACTCTCAGTTCTCTCCTTCTGCCATAATTTCTTGGGTAGCTCAAAAAGCTTAAATAAATATTGGAACTTATTGTCTTATGTAACTTTAAAGTTCAAGGGACAGACTACAGGTACACTTTGATCCAGGAGTTCAAACTATGTCATCAGGATATTATCTCATTCTCTCTCTGTCTCTCAGTGCTACTTTTTTGAGTGTTGGCTTACTCCTCTGGCAAGTTCTCATTCTTGTCAGCCTCCAACATTTCAGGCTTTCAGTTTCATAGCTCTTATTGTAGCAGGAAAAGAGGCTATACCCCTTTCTGCTCAGCTGAAGTAAAGTATCCAAGACTGTACATCAGTGGCTCTGATAGGGTCACTGGCTCATGTTTGAATTAATCAATGTGACTGTGGAATTGGATGCTTTGAATGCTCAGCACTATATTACAGGAAAAGGTTCATCATATCATCTTTGCGTGCTCAGTTGCGTCCAACTCTGCAACCTAATGGTCTGTAGCCCACCAGGCTCCTCTGTCCATGGAATTTTCGAGGCAAGAATACTGGAGAGGGTTACTATCTCCTATTCCAGGAGATCTTACCAACCCAGGGATCAACCTCACATCTCTTGCATCTCCTGCATTGGCAGGCAGGTTCTTTACCACTGTGCTGGAAAAGGTTAAGTCAACATAAAATGTAGAAAGGAATCTCAGAGTGCTATTAGCAGAAGGGAGCATGGATGCTGGGCAACAAAACAACAGATGTCCTCTGCCTATCCCTTTGCCTGTGAAGTTGACAAATCCAAACTGGTCTTAATAATAGGATAACACTTAAATACTTGCCTTTGAATAAGGATATTCTCTAAAGGCCTTTAAACTACTTAGTTCCCTGAGTCTTCCTCCTGCAGCCATACTGCAAGTTTGTCATTAACATGTCCTCGTGTCCTTTCACCTTGAGGGCAGACATATGTCTTCTTACAAGGACCTACTGATTATGAATTACATCAAAATAATTGCCATTTTGCAGCTGTAATTTCTTACAGTTTTCATTTTATAGCCTGCTTCCATTTTCTGTAACTTCATGTATGTTTATTTCTAATGAAATGAATTACTTAAAAAAACTTGAATATGAGGGACACCAAAACTAAAGCATCTGTAGCAAGAGTAATTGGTAGAGGATTTCAAAAAAGAAAACCTCTTCTATTTTTTGAGTAGAATAATAGATCTCTCTAAGATGCAGGGGAGTCTGATGCTATTGATAGTTGGTTCTATACCCTACCATAGTCTCAAGGGCTTGGAATCAATAAGACATTTGCTACAATAATATCAAAATCTTGTTCACATTAATGAGGACTGAACAGGGACTCCAGTTTTACCATTGTTCTCTTGGAGCAAGCTAGATTAGTTGGGACTGTAAATGTAGTGTAGGGTGAAATAGTTAAGACTCTAAGACTTTTTTTCCCAGGATTGACATTCTACATCTACCACTCACTGCCTGTTTGACCTTAGATAAGTTACTTGACTTAACTATTCCTTAATTCTTCATCTACAAAGTAGAAACAATAATAGTGTTGACCTCACAGAGTTGATGTGATGCTTTTATGAGTTAATATGTATAAAATATTTAGAATAGTGTGAGAACTATGAAAGTAAAGATCTATGTAAGTGCATAGTTAAGAACTTTGTTAGCTCTTACTATTTACTTTCAATGAATGATCATATATAAATATTCAACTAAACAAAGTGAGGGAAGTATTATTCAGTAGCAAGTTCCTTGAAGAAACAACTAAAGCACAAAACTCACATTTTCTTTTTATGAATCCTGCCTAAATTACCCACATCTGAGCAAAAAAGTGGGAATGACATATTAATGGAAAAACAGGCTAATAAGCCTAACCTAGTTTCACATTCGAGAGGTGGAATAATTTATGGGAAAGCTCTCTAGGCTTCTAAATGCTGCAGTCAAATCACTGTATGGAGAAAGCTACAAAATCAAATTCCAAACAATGAAAACATCAGTTTCTTAATGGAACAGTTCCAACCATCTGGCATTCATATGTTTGCAGGGAGGTTATTGTGCAGCCATAATGACCCAATCCCACCTCTAGGCAAGAAGCTTTCATGAAGGAAGTTTACCCTGGCCATTTGTGGCTGGTTAATATTACCAGAAGAGGGTTTTTTTTTTTCAATTGTTCCACTGTTAATGTTTCAAATTTGAACTTTTTTTCCAAGAGAACAGAGAAAGAAGGAACTTGAGATATATTTGTAGAGTGCAAAAGAGAGGGTAGGAGATTTCAGCATCTCAGAAATAAGTTTTTTCTTGAAGGCAATTTTTCAAAAAGAGGTGCCTTGTTGCATAGGCTGGATTCAGTCTTGCTAATAATCTATTATCTCTTCTAAACAGATTTAAATTAAATATTAGATCATCTTATCATACTTTAACAACTGATTTTGACTAAAACTCGGAACATAGAAGTAATGATATTTCACTTTTCTTTGAATGAACTGCCAATTTTGTTAGCATATTATCTTTTACTTCTATTATGGAACTTGACCTACTGTTGAATGTTCATTCATTCACTTAAGATTAATAATCCAGTAAGTATTTATTAAGCCTCTACTAAGTGCTAGATATTTCATGAGGCATACCTGTTTAACAGAGTGTAAAAAGATGAGTTTTAAGAGGTGAAAATAGGTATAATAAAAAGGGCAGTTTGATATAAAGTGTTAACAGCATGAGAGATTTTTATAAGAATAAAAGGGAGACATGCACAAAAATTTAAAATTCAATGTAAATAAAATCTACATTGGAATGATTAGAAAGGAAAATAAACTATGGATAATATAATAAATCATGTGGATTTCACACTTTATAAGCTCTCCTAGGATGGAGGGCAAAAGATTTTTTAAAAAGGCAAAGAGATAAAAATGACAAGAGAGTAACTGAATAGAGACCAGAGAACAAAGAGCCAATGTATTGATAAGGCTATTCCTGAAGGAGACATAACAGATAAAGAAAAGGCCACAATTAACTATATAGTAGAAGAAAGTTTTCTGAACTTATTGTATAAAGTTATAAAACAACTTATACATTTATTATATAAAGACCTATTTCTGTAGATTTGTGGTTTCTAGGTTACAACAGTTTACTTTTTCTTTTTTTGAAGAGAACAGAAAATATTCGAAGATACACAGAGACTAAATATATGCTGCCCTAAAGCCTTTTTGAGAAATGTAAAAATTAGTCCAAGTGACTGAGTTGTGTACCAAATTGAGAGCATATAAAAATTATTGGGGCTTCCCTAGTGGCTTAGTGGTAAAGAATCCACCCGCCAATGCAGGAGACATGGGTTCAATCGCTAGTCCAGTAAGATCCCACATGCCTTGGAGCAAGTAATCCCCTGTTCCACAATTATTGAGCCTGTCCTCTAGAGCCTGGGACAGAGCTCACAATTACTGAGCCCATGCACTGAAATTACTGAAGCCCATGCTCCGCAACAAGAGAAGCCACCACAGTGAGAAGCCTGCCCGCTGCAACCAGAGAGCAGTCCTCACTCACCACAACTAGAGAGAAGCCTGTGCAGCAGCAGACTCAGCACAACCAAAACAGATAAATAGATAAAGTTAAAAGAAAATTATAATGAAAAATTTTTTATTGAAGAGAAAGAATTAAAAAAATTCATTAACCATTCAGCAGCAGAAACTAAGGAGATTCACAAAATAAACCAAAGGAAGTCAGTAGGAAGGATTTAACTATGAACAAAACAACTAATGAGAGACACAACAGAAAATGAGTAGAAATGATAAATCCACCCTAGATCTGTTTCTTCTTTTGTAAACAGTCAAAAAAGACCCCAAGCAAAGCTCAGGAAAACACACACACACGCAGCATCTATAGTACTAGGATAAATGGTGAAGACTCTAACAATTCTGTTTCAAGCAATCTGAAAATCTCAACAAGAAGACCATTATATGGAGATCATTTAAAGATAAATAGGACAGTAACTGTGGAAGATACTTGGTGCAGGTTGGGTTCTATGTCGATGCTGAGGCTGAGGTAGGAGAACAAAGAAAGGGTTTACAGCGGAGTACCATCTATGAAAGGAAAAGGAGGAAAAGCAGGAGAGGGCAGAGGGAGCTACCCGACTCTGATGGAGGCCCAGTGAAGTCCTCAGGAGCCCAGTATGGATTTGGGGAACAAAGATGGTCCATTAGAAAAGTCCCTCATTCGACAAAAATGGCTACACCTTTGTACCACACCATTGCTCAGTCATTGGCCAGGGTTGACCGAGAGATGAGTGTAATCTTGGCTATCATTTTGCTCACTCATGGGCTAAAGGGATGCCCTAAGAAGAATGTGGCCTGACCTTAAAAGCTACAGAGGACCCTTGAAGTGCTGAAAGCCATAGACCATCCACTAACCACACCCTCTGCAGCTGGTTCATGAGTTTGTTTTCTTGGAGTGGATTTGAATGGCACATCTCTGTGTCTGCCATAGTCCACTGCTTGCTCCACGTGGATCTACTTCTCCAAACTTGTTGAAGGGAGCAGCACCTCTACACACATGGTGGGCTTCTCTTCCTGAGGAAAAACTTAGAAAACAGAGCTTAGTAGGATTAACCATAGCCTTCATCGCTGCAGTTCATCTCAGGGCCATCACTGGTATTTATGTTCCTTCCCCCCATTAGACACTTTAAATTTCTCTCACTCTCAGCTAACATCTCCAATAGTCCTAGTAACTCACTTCATGCTGTGACCCTGTGTCCTTCATAACCACACGCTTCTTTAATTGCTGTATTTGTCCATTCACACTCACAACTGGGTAAGGGAATACCAAGAGGTACCTACCTGAGCCATGTGAATTCCACACATTTTCCTCCCTGTCCCTGTTAAGTAACAGTAGCTATTAGGTGTAACTGACAGAAAATAGTCTTCTTCTGTGAATTATCAGTGTGAAGTATCCCTTAAAAATGGCGATTATACTTCATGTCTGCTGGACTTTAGACAAAACAATCCCAAACTGCCCAGGCAGGAGTTATAGCTTGTAGTTCAATGGGACTTTTGCTATAAGGCTTTTGACACTGGTAAGAGTTCAGAACTTCTATCTTGCAGATCCCAGAGTTGTGTGAAGAGAAGCACAAAGTCCAAGAGTGGGTCATTGAGACTGATGGTAAGTGGGGTCCCTGGGGGTCCTTCTGCTTCCACCCTCTAACTTCACAAACCCATTTTTTTTTTCTAATTGGTGATAAGACACCACATAAAGGTCTCTGCACCAATGCATACAGTGCATCCTGAAAGATAATTTCCATCCTTTCAGGCTATTGTCTCCAAGTTGGTGATTCAGCTGTGTCTTCAACAAGACATTACATCCCCTCCACAGGAAGTTTTTGGGTGGGGTGGTATGTGCTAACACTACATGGTCCATTTTTGTGACTTCTTCAATGCAAACTGAATGCCTTGGTTGAATGTTGTATGGGATTCCAACCTTGTGGATCAGACATGCCATAAGCCCTGAATAGTGATGCTGGCTGATAACCTTGAGGGCAGGAATAGATGCCTATTCCTGTGAAAATGAACCATAAACTCTTCAAGGATGAAAGAGGCCCAACCTAGTCAACCTTCACCAAATTACCAGTTGGTCTCCTTAAGAAATAGTTCATACTAGAGGTTCAGAGATGGGAATGTCAGACCACCTTAGCTGTCTCCTGAGAAACCAGTATGTAGGTCAAAGAAGCGATAGTCAGAACCAGACATGGAACAATGGACTGGTTCAGAATTGGGAAAGGAGTACATCAAGGCTGTATATTGTCACCCTGGTTATTTAAGTTACATGCAGAGTACATCATGCGAAATGCCAGGCTGGATGAAGCACAAGCTGGAATCAAGATTGCTGGGAGAAGTATCAATAACCTCAGATAGGCAGATGACACCACTCTTATGGCAGAAAGCAAATAAGAATTAAAGAGCCTCTTGACGAAGGTCAAAAAGGAGAGTGAAAAAGCTGGCTTAAAACTCAAAAACTAAGATCATGGCATCCAGTCCCATCACTTCATGGAAAATAGATGGAGAAACAATGGAAAGAGTAACAGACTTTATTTTCCTGGACTCCAAAATCACTGCAGATGGTGACTGCAGCCATGAAATTAAAAGACACTCGCTCCTTGGAAGAAAAGCTTTGACAAACCTAGAAAGCATATTAAAAAGCAGAGACATTACTTTGCTTCAAAGGTCCATATAGTCAAAGCTATGGTTTTCCCAGTAGTCACGTACGCATGTGAGAGTTGGACCATAAAGAAGGCTAAGCACCGAATAATTGATGCTTTCGAACTGTGGTGTTGGAGAAGACTCTTGAGAGTCCTTTGGACTGCAAGGAGATTAAAACAGTCAGTCCTAAAGGAAATCAGTGAATATTCATTGGAAGGACGAGATTAAAACAGTCAATCCTAAAGGAAATCAGTGAATATTCATTGGAAGGACGAGATTAAAACAGTCAATCCTAAAGGAAATCAGTGAATATTCATTGGAAGGACTGATGCTGAAACTGAAGCTCCAATACTTTGATCACCTGATGCGAAGAGATGACTCGTTAGAAAAGACCCTGATGCTGGGAAAGATTGAAGGCAGGAGGATAAGGGGATAATAGAGGATGAGATGGTTGGACGGCATCACTGACTAAATGAACATGAGTCAGGCTCCAGGAGATGTTGAAAGACAAAGAAGCCTGGCACTCTGCAGTCCATGGGGTTGCAAAGAGTCAGTCATGACTGAGCGATTGAACAACTATTACCAGAGGTTCAGAGTTGGTCCATGCTATGTCTATACTTCAGGCTTTGATTTGGTCTCCTTTACTGGCAGTGTGGACATTCAGAAGCAGCATTAGAGAGATCAGCTTTGGTAACTGGGAGTCAATTCTGTCGTACTCATGCTTAGCCTCCCGCTCTGCCATGGTGGCCACTTTATTCACGTGTCCTTTGTGCTGCTGACAAAGGTTGGCTCAGCATTCCTGCTTGTGGAGATGAGCAGGAATTCCACCTCTTCCCTCTCCTTTACCATTTGGAAGAAATATGGAAGGGAGAGGATCATGTTCATTCAAGTTCATCTTGGAATAGATTATGATTCTCAATGTAATTTACTCTTGTCAAAACCTATTCCTAATGGGTCAGATCTATGACCTCTTAGTGTAAATTCCTACAAGTCAGTTCGGATCTCTCTCTGGGAAGAAGTCCAATTATTGTTATTGCTGTTCATCTTTTAGAAACTTAAGCTCTCAGAAACAGATTTTTAGATAACTTTTCAGAGATATTTTTTCTAGATATTTTCTCAGAAATTGGAGATAAATTAACCTCATCAGCAAATTATATCAAGGCTTAATTGCTATCACTTCCTTCCTCCTGATCATACTGGGAAACAGTATGGAAACAGTAGTTTCCCAGGGGTTTTTAAAGTATTCTGTGTTACTGTTTCAACTGTGCCCACTGCCCCGCCCCCCTGCCCAATCACGTTGTGCCTCTGTATTCTGCATATTAGCAGTGACTTCTGTGAGGTCATGTCTTACCTGTAGAGCAGCCCTCCCAAGGTTGTGGCCATATTTTATATCAAGTTAATTCCTATTCTAGATTTGTAATCTTCCTATGGTGCAGATACAGGGTGGCTAAAGGTTCTTAGCAATCATGAATGAAATCCTAACCCTCAGCACCTCAGAATGTGACTGTATTTGGAGGCTGGGTCATTAAAGAGGTAATTAAGGTAAAATGAGGTCATAAGGGTGGATGCTAGTCCAATAGGACTGTCTTTATAAGAAGAGATTAGGGCACAGATACACACAGACTGAGGGGAGACCAAGTAAAGACATCTGGAGAAAAATCACCATCTGCAGGCCTAGGACAGAGGCCTCAGAGGAAAGAACCCTTGATCTTGGACTTCTGTCCTTTAGATCAGTGGGAAATGAACTTCTGCTGTTTAAACTACCCAGTCTGTAGTACTTTGTAATGGCAGCCCTCTGTTCTCAGGATACACAGACCTCTCTCTGTCGCTCTCACACTCCAAGCATATTGTTTTTCCTTCAGGTCTGTACATACCGTTTATGCCTGGAAATCCCCTTCTCCTAGGAGCTTAGGTTTTCTATAAAGATTTTTGGGTTTTCCGTTTTCTCTTTTGTTACATACTTTCTTGAGCAAGGAGCACAGAACATATGGCTATTCAGCAGCGAGAGAAGGAAAGTGGGAATACAGGAAGAAGAAAACGTAGAATAAAAGTCTCAAAACTTTGGTCATATTTGGTCACTTGTTTGGTCATATAATTATTTTATTCACTAAAGCCAGAAGATACATACTATTGATTATATATTTTATGGTTATATAAAATTAGAATAGTAGCCATGGAAACAGAGAAGGCAATGGCAACCCACTCCAGTACTCTTGCCTGGAAAATCCCATGGACGGAGGAGCCTGGTGGGCTGCAGTCCATGGCGTCGCGAAGAGTTGGACACGACTGAGCGACTTCACTTTCACTTCTCACTCTCATGCATTGGAGAAGGAAATGGCAACCCACTCCAGTGTTCTTGCCTGGAGAATCCCATGGACGGGGAAGCCTGGTGGGCTGCCGTCTATGGGGTTGCACAGAGTTGGACACGACTGAAGTGACTTAGCAGCAGCAGCAGAGGCAGCCGTGGAAAATCACAGGCTTCATACATAGCAATAATCTACTGACTCGCTTATTATTTAAAAACTTTTTTTAATTGAAGTATAGTTGATGTACACTGTTGTGTAAGATACTGGTGTATACTAGTGATTCAATTATACATGAATATACCTTTTTTTAATTATAGGTTATTATCAGATATTGCACATAGTTCCCTGCTATATAGTAGGATCTTGTTGTTTATCCTGACTTGCTTATTATAAAGTTAATTTTTCTTAGGACATGTGTATAGTGTGTCTCGGTTTTATGTAGGAGTACAATCATTCTCTAGGATGTCATAGTGTTTATATATATTCAATTACAACAGTAGCCTTCAGAGGATGTATGTGGTGGCTGAGTATTATTCCATAATAGTTTGCCTTAGAAATACCACTGTATGGATATATCCAGATAATTATACTTGTGTTTTAAAGTATATTATTTGGGTATAATTTATAAATAATCAGTTGCATTAACATTAAATGTTCAGTTCAATGGGTTTGTACACTTACATACACCCATGTTACCACCACACAAAGCAAGATATAGGATAGTTCTCCTACCCCAGGAAATTTCCTTGTGTGCCTTTTCTGTCAATCCCCAGTCCCTTGGCAACCATTGTTCTGTTTCAGATATCACAGATGAGTTTTACCTGTTCCGGAACTTCATAGAAATGAAATCGTATAGCATGCACTGTTATGGATCTGTCTAATTTTGTTCAGCATGTTTTTGAGATTCATCCATATTGTTGTGAATATCAGGAGTCTGATCCTGATATTGCTGACTGCTGCTGCTGCTGCTAAATCGCTTCAGTCGTGTCTGACTCTGTGCGACCCCATAGACAGCAGCCCACCAGGCTCCCCTGTCCCTGGGATTCTCCAGGCAAGAACAATGGAGTGGGTTGCCATTTCCTTCTCCAATGTATGAAAGTGAAAGGGAAAGTGAAGTCGCTCAGTCGTTTCCGACTCTTAGCGACCCCATCGTCTTCAGCCCACCAGGCTCCTCCGTCCGTGGGATTTTCCAGGCAAGAGTACTGGAGTGGGGTGCCATTGCCTTCTCCTTGCTGACTAGTCTTCCATTAATGTCCATAATTATTGTTTAATCTGTGGAATTTACTCTTATTCTAGAAGAATAAATGTTGTCAGAGAAGTCAGGGGGATTGGCAGAGGCATTCAGTTAAATGTAACCAGTGCTTTGAGGTAGAGTTTGTACATTAGAGTTTGTAACATCTCTAATGTGCCTGCTTCTGACAAGTGCCCACTCCAGAGGGCAGGTCATCAGAAATCTCTCCTTTTCTCAGGTCAAGCCACAATTTCGGCTACAGGGTATCATTGAACCCCTGAAATTATAGTCAAAATGTCTATGAATATATATATATATATATATGTATAATATACATATATGTATATCAGTTAAGCCAAGGTAACAGAGTTCCCAAATATAGTAGCTCAAAGAACAAAAACTTTCTTTTTCATATGAAAATCCAGAGAGATGTTCACATTGGTAGAGAGGCTCTCCTCCGCATGGACACACAAGCGTCAGGAGTTCGGCTGCCAGCCATCTTTGATCCGTGGCTTCCAAGGTTGGCGTGGGCATTGCCATCCTCATCAACAGAAAGGACAGAGAACCCAAGGGAGCACACATAAAAAGTCTTTAGTAGTCCTAGAAATGACAGAAGTCTCTTATGCTCAAGTTCTATGGGAGATAACTCAGGTATGTGGGCTTAATTAACTGCAAAACAGGCTGGAAATCTAATCTAGCTGGTGTCCTAAAAGGCAAGAATGAGTATCGTAGTTACCTCTGTTACAGTGTGTACTGTTGTTGTTGGTGTTCAGTTGCTAAGTCGTGTCCATCTCATTGTGACCCCACGGACTGCAGCATGCCAGGCTTCCCTGTCCTCCACTATCTCCCAGAATTTGCTTAAGGTCATGTCCACTGAGTTGGTGATGCCATCCAACCATCTCATCCTCTGTCCCCCCCTCTCCTCCCGCCTTCAATCTTTCCCAGCAACAGTCTTTTTCAGTGAGTCAGCTCTTCACATCAGGTAACCAAAGTATTTGAGCTTCAGCTTCAGCATCAGTCCTTCCAATGAATATTCAGTAATGATTTCCTTTAGGATTGACTGATTTGATCTCCTTGTGGTTCAAGGGACTCTCAAGAGTCTTCTCCAGCACCACAATTAGAAAGCATCAGTTCTTTGCTGCTCAGCCTTTTATATGGTCCAGCTCTCACATCCATACATGACTACTGGAAAAACCATAGTTTTGATTATATGGACCTTTGTTGGCAAGTGATATCTTTGCTTTTTAGTACGCTGTCTAGGTTTGTCATAGTTTTCCTTCCAAGAAGCAATTGTCTTTTTAATTTCATGGCTGCTGTCACTGTCCGTGGTAATTTTTGGAGACCAAGAAAATAAAGTCTTTCACTGTTTCCATTTTTTCCCCATATATTTACCATGAAGTGATGGCAAAAGTACAATTATAATCTTATTCATAGTCATGTTTCTTTTCTCTCTTTTCCCACTATCAGTCTACTGCGTGTTTGTGCCAAGTCGCATCAGTCGTGTCTGACTCTTTGCAACCCTATGGACTGTAGACTGCCAGGCTCCTCTGTCCATGGGATTCTCCAGGCAAGAATGCTGGACTTGCCATGCCAGGGTTGCCATGCCCTCCACCAGGGGACCTTTCTGACCCAGGGATCGAACCCACGTCTCTTACATCTCCTGCACTGGCAGGCAGGTTCTTTACCAGTGGTGCCACCTATAAATCCACTAATTTTATTATTGCTTTATAGAACTAATTTTTTGTTTTGTGACCCTTTGTATGATTTTTTTTTTAATATTTAGGTCTATTTTTAGCTCTAAAATAATATATATATCACACATATATATATTTTCTTTTTCATTCCCCAACCACCACATCATTTTAGATCAAAAGCTTTTAATTTGGGTGAAGGAGACTACAAGAAAAAGATTGATTGACCTTGATCTACTTCAGACATTACACGGATTATTCATGCAGAAATAGGTGATAAGAAAATGGTGAGCAGAGAGTCACTCTGTTTGGGGCTCTCATTTCACTGCAGTCTGGTCCTCACGCGGGGCTGCTGCACACACCATCCCACTTTCGTTCCCCGCTCCTAGAGTCTCCTGATGTCTCTACTACCCTGAAGAGTTTTATTTATTGTTACTACATTGGGCTGCCTCACCCTCCTCTGCCACTGGCCTTTTAAAATAGAAAGGTTTCCGAAGGAGAATGATTTCTTTCTGGTCAAGGGAAAAAACACCAGAGAGGCATAAATATACCATTTTAAAAAGGAAGAAACCTCTGTCTGAGAGGCACCTGAAAACCTTTCCCAAGCAGGTAATTCCTCTCAGGGTATTGTTTCATCAGAATATCCTTTCTACATTCATAGACTGGAGGGAAAGCTTCCAACAGATCTCTTTTGCTGATAGTTTTGATTACTCTCTAGTAAAAAATTTCAAAGGCTTTTTGCCAGACGGAAGAAATGTGGGGAGGCAGAGGGAACTGGCATGATCAGTAGCCCCTTCTGAACAAATAATAGAGCCCAAAGTAGGGACAGCCAGTGTTTCAGTCCTACATGCTTTGCAAATTATAGTCCTTGGACCACTAGATAACAGCAATAACCTGACAAAGTCTACTGTTATCCTTTAAGATATTAATGTAAACTGTACTGGAAGTATTCCCCACTCAGATTCTCTTCATTTTGCTAAAAATATTTTTTCTCATGTTTGACAGCACCATTGTCTTTGGGTCTCTGACTCTGCTGAAGTCATTTGAAGAAACAGATCTAGAGAAACATTGCTTGGCAGAGGATAAGAGAGAAAGGTTAGGACAAAAAGCATTAACTTGCCTATCCAAGAAAGGGAATCAGTTTGAGTGGCAAGAGGGCCACAGACAGATAAAAACATTAAAGAAAGTATATCAAGATATCCTTCTGCATCTCTGTTGAAATCACATCACCTACTTTTGTGTCTGAAGTCTGTTCAAATATTTTATCTTACTTTGATAAAGGCAGCTTGGAACCCAATAAGGTAGACTGAATTACTATTATCATCCCATTTTACAGATGAGAAAACCGACTTGTTTGGAATGTAATACTTGTTTTGATGGATTAATCCCTGTAATGAACTGGATTCTATATTGGATTTCATTTTCTCTCTCTGTTTACACATGGGCATACAACCTAGGGTTGATTTTAAAGTTACTGAACGAAACCTGGGTGCAGCGCAGTCTCATTCAGGCAGGTCTACACATGTCAGGGAGACAAGTCTGTCCAGGCTGACCTTGTCCTTTGCTAACTCATTCTAGGCCACAGTAGGACAGTAGGCCAATAAAGAGGAAATAAATTTTTTTAAAGCAAATAAATTGGAACTCTTGTATACTCATCTTGTGTGGACAGAATTCCTCATTTGATGTTAGAAAGGACCAGAGAGTAGTTTGGTCAGTTAATATGTAGTCAAAGCGGAAGCAGCCATATTCCTGAAATAAATACATTGGAGGTGAAATAAATATTTATTTTGGAAAAAAAATATATTGGAAAACATTCAAGCTGAGGGCTCAGCAAGAAACTCATACTTTACCTCTGATTTATGAGGAAGGGCTAAACATTGAAATAATTAACTTATAAATTAATTAAATGATTATTTGATACTATTTACTGCTATAAGTATTTTTATTAAAATTCAATAAAATTTTAAAGTATTCTTTTTACTAGATATAGAAGTTTTAGTATTGAGAAACCCAACAGTAAATACTGAGTGTGTAGTAGAAAGACAGGAAAATTAGCTAAGTTTTCTGAGTTGGGTAGAGCTATAGTTGAAAACAAAAGTCCCTTTCAAGTATATTCTTTCTTTTCTTACCAATATATACTTTGTATTATACTTAGATTATATAGTGGATATTTTCCTATTCGTCCTGGTGTATTAGAGCATAAGATCAGCTTTCATTGTTCGTGTGATAAGAGTTTTTATATGCTTTCTGCATGCTGTAAATGAACATATTAGCACCGTGCATGTAATAAAATTTCTAATTTTTCACATTATCTATTATAAAAGAAGTTATAAATTGGTAGGAAAGGGGAGAAGGCAGTTATTTAAAGCTGATTTTTTAACAAAGGGGATTTGATACATTGTTTGAAGAAGGAAACAGCCTCAGATAGTAATTGACGTAGTCAGGTTTTCAGCCTTGAGCATCCTGTGAAAACCACGAGACCAACTCACCCAAGGTTCTCAGCAGTCACTTGAGGGAGATGGTCACGTTTTCTTCGAAGCTATACCTCATTGGAAGCTTGAGACGTTCTCATCCCTTCCAAGGAGTCTTCCCCTCCCCTCTGCGGTTTCCAGTGACCTCTCTTTTCTGAAAAGCCCTAGGTTACCGAGTGACCGGCACCAACGCAGCCTTCCCTCGCGGTCCTGCCTTTCTTTCAGGTACTTGTATCAGTCCTGCCGAAGTTCCCTACCCGACCGCTGGAGTGGCCCCCACGTGCCGTTTCAGGCCAGACTGCAGTGCTTACTTGTAAGCAGCTACTTTTGTTGTGATGTGGCTTTAGAGGGAAGCCAGAGGCAGAGAACTGCCAACACTCCTGGAAGCCAAGGGTGGTAGGTGGTAGGGGGTGGCGCGGCTGGAGAGCCCTGCCGTCCTCCCCGTGGCCCCCACCCCCCACCGCGGACTGGGTGGTGATCAGAGCCCGGGCGAGTCTCCCCGGCCGCCTCCTTCCTGAGAAGGCTCCGCAGGCCCTAGTCCCGCACCACCCCCGCGCACACCTCCAGGTGTGTATTCCCCGCCCTGGATTACTCTTCTAAAATCGATAGTTTGCACTTGGCTTGGCGAAATGCAAGTGCAAACTGGGAAGGCGGAAGAGAAATTTCTAATCATGGATATGGAGAGCTAGGGGAGCACAGTCACACTTGCTTTGCTCTGCAGACCCAGTCAGTCGCAGACTCAGAAATGGAAACGTGTGCACCTTTCTGGCAGCAAAATTGACTCCGCGTTCTTCGCAGCTTCGAGTTAAAAGCTGCGCTGGGAGAACCGTGCCTGCTGGAAAGTTTGGAGACTGAACAACGCGAGAGGCCAGACGTTAGGGGTTCCGCGGGCCCGGCGATGTCTTCCAGAGCTTTTCAAGTGGGAAGAAAAGAGCGACAAAATGAAAATGCAGCGTGGGGTGGCCACCCGAGTCCCGCAAGCTGCCGGTCGCAGAGGTGAGCGCGGGAGCGGGTGGGGGGTGGGGAGCTGCGGTTGGAGGCCCTGGGGTCTCGGGCCGCGGGTGGGTCCTCTCCGGGTGGGGCGCGCTGGGAAGATGATGAATGGCAGGCTTGAGCTACCCTCCGCCCCCGCCCTGCAGACGGGGCTGGGAGTCCAGCAACTGAATGGGGGAGGAGGAGCGCCGAGGGTCGGGGCTCCGGGGGGCGTCGCGCCAGGTAAGGGAACGAGCCAGGGGGAGGGAGTCGGGAGGTGCAGGACTTGCTGACTTGTGCTACGTGGAGCCAGCAGCAAAGAAGGAGGCGGAGGAAGAAGGCGGCCGGCGTCGGCGCGGCTCCCGTGGCCCTCCCTCGGCGCCCCCTCCCCCGCCGCCCCTGCCAGCGCGCCAAAGCCGGGGCACTCCGGGCCGAGCGGCGGCAGACGCTTCCCGAGCCGCGACGCCCCTGTTCCCCAGCGGAGCCCGCCCGGCTCTCGGGCGGCCAGGGTCCCCGCGCTGCCGAGCCCTTCCCGGCCTCCTGGCCGCGCGCGGGACCCCGGCGGGGTGGGCGCAGGGGGCGGCCCCGCTCCGGGCGACGGCCGAGGGGCGGGCGGAGGGCCGGGCTCGGCGGGCCGCGGGGCGGGGGCTGCGGGGATTGACCGCGCAGCCTGAGGCCAGCCCCGGGGCGGCGGGAGCCGGACACGCGGCGGCGGCGGCGGCGGGCGCAGGTAAAGGCGCGGGCACGGCGTGGGGAGACGGTACCCTCTGAGCGCCGAGCCAGCGGCCGCCGGGTCCTTTCTGCGGCCAAAGGGCGCCCCGGGATCGCGCTGCCCGGCGGCAGACGCGCTTTGTGGCTGTGGGTGCGTGTGTTTGTGTGTGTGTGTGTATGCGCGCGCCTGTGCCGGGTGTGGGTGGGTGTCCTTGCCCGCGGGCCAGCCTGAGGAGCGAGGCGCTGCCGGCCTCCCCAACCAGTTGACCGAGCCCCGGGAGAGTAGTTGCCGCAGCCGCCCGGGCCCCCCGCCCTCCGGTCCCCAGCGCGCCCCGGAGCCCGCGCTGTGCCTGCGATCGGGACCCGCCCAAGTGACACGTAGGTGGTCCCCGCTTACCTGGGACTGGGTGGGGGCACAGGAAGGCAGGCAGGGGGGCGCTCGACGTCCTCCCCAAGCCGCGTCCGGGTGGACGTGGGCCGCCGGGGGTCCCCGCGCCCCGCAGCGCCGGGCCCCCGCACCACTTGCTTCTCGCCCCCACTCAGCCGCGTCTCCCAGCTGAGGACTTGAAGCTTTTCAAGTTTCTGCTCACCCGCCTAACAAACACGTTTATCAAGTAACTGGGAAGTCTAAGGCAAGGGAGGGACCTGGCTTTGAGTTGGTGGTTTTGAAATCGACGGGCTCCGTGTGTGTGTGTGTGTGTGTGTGTGTGTGTGTGTGTGTGTGTGTGTGTGTGTGTGTGTGTGTGTGTGTGTGTGTGTGTGTGTAGGACGAGTTGGTTGTGAATGGAGTTACCATTTATTCTGGTTTCTTTGCTGCCATTTGGACTTCGCTGTGTAAGAATGACGGTATCCAGGACTTGTTGCTGCCTTCAGTCTGGGCCCTGAGATTTCTGCTCTCTGCTGTACTTCTCTTTCCTTTCCTTTTTGTTGAAATCTCTGGAGTTTTTGTAAATGTGGGTTTCCAGTGAGCGGTGGCTTGTTAAAGTTTCACTGTGAACGCATTGTTTTCTGTTGGAATAAACACATGTTTACAAACATAAATCTTGAAAAAGGTAAACTGCAGTTAGGAGAGCAAAATCCTCTATTCCTTCAGGCTCTAACAGTCCGAGGTTTTCACCTATTTGCTTAAGTGCCATTTGTCCAGCCTAAGTATAAACGTGAAGCAGGGGGTCTGTGATTCAAAGCTTTCAATTCCGGTTAAAGGGAGACTGCACTGGAAAACCTGCAAAGTTCGTTCTCCTAAGAAATTGTTCCCTTGACAGGTAAGAGTCGTAAAGCCCCAAGGAAAAAGGGTGTGTACTGGAGTTATGCTTATTTGGACGGAACTAAATTGTGTTAACACACACATGTCATCCGGCTGTTTCTGCCCTTTATTCTCCAATTCAGGGAGACTGGAGCATATTTGTCCCAAATGCAAAATTGTGAATAACGATCACCATTATTAAGACCGCGTTTTTCTTGATACGGTCTACTTGGAGGATAAAGAAGCCAGGTAGCCAGAGAAAGAGGTAGTGTGTGGCAGGAAGGTCAGGCTGAGGGGCTGGCAGGAGGACAGGGTTATCACAATGAGCCACGGGCGCACCACGCCCCCTAGCGGTGCGACCTTAGCCAGTTGGGTCAACCAGTCCTCCTCCCTGTCCGTGTCCTGATCTGGAAAAGGGAAGGGTTCGATGTCTTAGCTGATCTTCCAGCTCCTTCCGGTAACTAGAAACTGGAGGGCGGTTATCCCATGTTGAAACGGTAGAAAGTGAGTGAAGGGGAGTATAAACGGGTTAGTCTGGGAGGTAAGGGGGAGGGCAAGCAGGCTGAGAAGGTGAAAGAAAGCCAGCAGTGGGAGACGTCAGGAGGGGGAAAAAACTGAGCTAGGACTTGGTTTTTCCTCTGTTTTTTGTTTTCCTCATCCACAAGGACATCAGTAATACCTGCTCCCCTTCCCACTCCAGTCAGTCTTCCATTACCCATTTTATTTAAAGTGGATGAGCCTACTTAACCATAAAATTGACCTGGAGTCTGTAGTCTGACCTGACCAATTTCCCGTTTGCATCATTGTCTGGAGTTGAGCAGTAGCTCCGGGCTGTGGGCACTCAGCGGATCTCAGAATCCCTGCCTGCAAGTGATGGGGAAAGATATCAGACATGGGAATGTAAGTGGCCACCCTTTTCAACACCTGCAGTTTAAAACATCTATTTTTATTTGAAGCTAACGTTTTCTGAAAAGTAGTTTGATTAAGAAAAAAAAGACTACCATAAACTTCACCAATTTTTACTGGATCTGTTCTGTTAAGACCTACTGAAAAATTCAAAGAAAGTAAAACTCACTTGGTAAGCCTTTTTGATATGTAATGGCGGTCAGTCTGAAGTTCATGATTTTTAGGCCCAAGAATCTTATTTCAGATGCTTAGTCAGGGAAGTTGCAACCTGTATGAAGTATATGGTATCATTTTCACTGGGAAGCTTGAAGTGTCCAGCAAATAAAGACCTGAATTTTGTTTGAGGTCATGATTTTATTATCTGTGCTTGATGTGTGGCCTGTTTTCCTTTTCTTTCTTCGTCTTTGATACCCGTATGTATATACATTTGAGGGACAAGACCTATTTTAAGTGAAGTGTGATACCATAAAACTTGGTTTGAAGTCTGAAAGCTTGCTCTGGCCTTGCTAACTCAGCATCTTGTTTGGTTTCTAATTTTTACATATCACGTTACCTTCCCAGTCCGTAAAGTGTTATTTAACTATGTCATGGAGAGTTATTATGGATGCCTTGGAGAGTTAGGAGAAAAGGAGGATTTTTTAATTGAATAAGTAGTTACTGAATTCCTTTAACAGTGGCAGAGACAAGGATGAGAAAAAGGCTCTGGAAAGAGCTGTAGTACAGAGGGAAAAGATACAGCCAACTTCCAGTATATAGCCGCTGGGTTGCATAACTAGGTGGCAGCTGTAGAGTCCAAGAACCTTGGCATGCCAGGGAATGGAAAACTGAATTCTGGCTCTGGGAAAGACTTCACAGAGGAGCCTGAAGATGAAAATGATGTGTCTCTTAAAAGATGAATGGTGGGGCGTGAACTTGTTGTTGGAACCCTGAGTAATGAGGCTGGAGAGGTACAAGGTGATAAATTGTGGGGGACCTTGGATATTATTTTAAGGAATTGTGCTACCTAGGGATGTGGGGGGCATGTGTGATTTAACCGTATGATGCAGGAAGACACTGAGTCACACATCCTGGGTGTAGAGAGGGCTGAAATGATTGAGAGGTGCCTGAGCCCTGATTCCATTACATTCCTTTGTAAAACTCAACGGCGAGTGAGTTTTAGGGCACTGCTGCCAGCTTATGCAGATTATATAAAGGTTACAGAATAAACGGCATGCAGTTTCTCCTCCCATATTGCCTCCAAATTGACAGTGCTCTTTCAGGAGATTTAATGTAGTGAAAATTAATGATGTTATTGTGTTACACCTGGACCTTGTGAGTCCCTTGAAGCACGTGGGTTAAAATTGCAGAGCTGACCAGGAAAGCCTTTTGTTTCTTTTTGGTTTTGTTTAGGGAAGGGCCTGCTAGTTAATACTAACTTAAACATGACTAATGGCAACTGACGTTCTCAACCCTGTTTATGTTATACATAGTGTTTAACCACAGTAGTTGAATATTTGGAGCACAGAAGAGAATTATTATTAGTTTGAAAATGGTGTTGACACCCTTGTAAAAGGTCAGGGTTGAGGGGAGGGGAGAAACACCATTGCTGTTACCTTGAGGATTGACACAGGCCCCACAGAGCCTTTATTAAGTTTAACCTCCAATGGAAGGAGCTTGACCAGTTCTGTGAAAGTGAAAGCCGCTCAGTCATGTCCGACTCTTTGCGATCCCATGGACTATATAGTCCATGGATTCTCCAGGCCAGAATACTGGAGTGGGTAGCCTTTCCCTTCTCCAGGGATCTTCCCAACCCAGGGATCAAACCCAGGTCTTCCACATTGCAGGCAGATTCTTTACCAGCTGAGCGACAAGGGAAGCCTTGACCAGTTCTGTAGATGAATACTTAAGAACCTTCTTTCTGGTCGTCCGCCTTTTTTTTTGTTTATTTTTTTCCCACTAAATCTCTAGAGCTGAGGTGTGTAGCTCATTATCTCTCAGACAGGAAGAATCTCTGCGGGCTTCTTTTGGGAGAGACTTCCAGCAACTCTGGAGGTTTCCTCTCATGTCCCAGTACCTCCTGTCAAAGGTGGGAGTGGGTAGCCTTTCAGCTGCATGCCCAAGGTGGAACTGACTGGAGTTATTCTTCTAATTGCCTTCGAATCTGGGGGTGCTGGGGCAATAAGGAGAAAGATGATGAAAGGTTTGGTCAGTTGCTTTGTACTGTCTTCTGAATACAGTTTGAATGAATGATCCCTGCAACAGTGTGTTTTATCTTCCACAAGGGAACTTGGGTTTGCGAGTTTTATCAATTAAATTAATTAAGGTGATTAATTAAGTTGAAGGAATCCAAAGTTTTTTGTTTTTTGGGGGGAGGGAGAAGGGAAGTGCTGGTGGTGGTGATTTTATTTAAATTTCTTGCCCCCCCCCCCCACAGGTTAGTGTGATTTCAAAGTACTGTTGTTATTGACTTGGGGGTGGGGTGGGGCAAAGAAAACCATGTTGGCTCCTGCCATCTAATCAGCACTATAGAAGCTTTAACTTTGAAGTTCATGTACCATTCAAATTTCTTCCAGAAATAAGAGGACTGTTTTACTACTCCATGGATTTAGGTTATAATTTTATTTCTGTAGTACTATTTTTAAAAAGTGATGTAATGACAGGGCAGACTCGCAAATTTAGTCCAGTGCTAAAACAAACATGTGTAAGCCTGAATGAGGTAAATCAGGTTGTTTGCTTTATTTAATATGGAGACAAAGGAAAATGATTTCAAAACCGCCTCTTTCTCTAAATGAGAGAAAGTTGGACTAATAAAAAATCTGGTTATGGATCTCTCTGCGGTGGGATTTCCAGGGTTGAAACTATTGTTAAGGGAAATCTTGTTCATCATGGCCATCATGTGTGCCTTTGCCTCTTAAGGTTTAGGATTCATTATACAGAGAGGGCTACTGTGAACCATTCCTTCTTAGCAAGGTTTCCTTTTTCCATTTTCTTAAATTTCAGACAATAGACTGGATTTGACTTCATGTAAGTCTGCTATACTCAACCATGTTTTCAGTGGTTCTTGACCAGTACCCAAGCTGCCTCCATTCCGAAACTTGCCCTAACAGGTACTCTTGGCTCTTTGGAAGGAGAAATGATCTGGGGTCAGAGGAAACAAGTTCTGTTCTACTGCTTGCAGCACTGAACTATGACCCTGCTATGACGCAAGCATTGTGCTAGGTACTAGACAGAGGCAGGGAATGGAGGTGAATAAGCAGGGTTCCTACCCTCCGGAAGAAGCTGAGCTTATAGACATAGTAACATGATGACTGCAATTCAGTGTAACAGGTGTGACGAGGGAGATAAGCTCAGGGTACTATGGGAGCACCAAGCAGGGGCCCTTGCTCCTCGGGTGTGAGGGTGGGGATGAGGGGAGGCTCCTAAGAGATGAGGATCTGGGAGGAACCTCAGAGATGAACCAAGAGACCCAGAAGAGAAGAAAGAGATCAAGATAGAGGGACTCGAGAGGCTTTTTATCTCTAGTGTTGTTACTGCTGAATGAGTCAGCGTTGTATTCTTTGTGTATCTGTGAATAAGAAGGTTGCTGTTGTTCAGTCACTCAGTCGTGTCCGACTCTTTTGTGACCCCATGGACTGCAGCCCACCAGGCTCCTCTGTCCATGGGATTCTCCAGGCAGGAATACTGGAGTGGGTTGCCATTTCTTCTTCCAGGGGCTCTTCCAGACCCCAGGATCGAACCCACGTCTCCTGCATTGCAGGCAGATTCTTTACCACTGAGCCACCAGGGAAGCCCTGTAAACTAAGAATGGGCACTAATACTATCTGGTTACTAATTCTAGATTAATTTACTTCTTCCTTAATCTTGAATTTGTTCACTTACTCCCGATACAGTAGGTATCTGTTGCACACCTACCATGTACTGGGGACCAAATGGTGGGAGACTAGACATATAAAGTCCCTTTCCTCAGGGAGCTTGCATTCTATCATATTATGTTAATGACCGAGGTTCTTCTGAAACATCTTCAGATATGGAGCATGTTTGTTGAGTTATTTTTCAACTTTAGGAATGTTTTTTTCAAACTGGGCCCAGTGTTTTCAGATCAGTTAGCTTTTCTTGAGAAGATGAGAACGAGATGGATCCCAGAATTCTCATTTTCACTTTTTAAACTTGAAATGGTTTTTCCTAGATTTACCAGTTGCTAAGTCTAGAGATAGACATAACTTTGTGCCTTATCTGTATCCCTGGCTTGTTTCCTTCTCATTTTGGATATTCTTAATATTGACCCAGTTTGTGTTTGAGGTTTTTTATTCAGTTGATGACTTGCTTCCTAGAATAATCCATATCTAGCCTTGGTAGGAAGTCAGACCTATTTTGAGGTCATGCCATCACAGTGACTCTGCTTCGTTATTGCATTTTACTTGTCCTGTTTAAGTCTCTCAGGGCTCTGAACACAGCAGAAAGTGTTCTCCCCAGAATAAGATGCTGCGTTCATTTATAGAAAGATACGGGTTTTGTAATAATTCAAAAACTATGGATGTGTCTAACGTAAATGGAGTAATATCCCTTTGCTCTTACCAGCTTTCTCTTCTGATGTGACCAACCCCTCTGTCATCAGCTTGTTACACAGCCTTCCATACCTGTTCTTTTGTTTATACAAACCTCCAAAAATGTTTGTGTTTATTTGTTGGATTTGGCCCAAAAAGTTCATTTGAGTTTTTCGTAAGAGCATATGGAAAAACCTGCGTGAACTTTTGGGCCAATCCAGTATATTGATGCGTGTTGGGTGTGTGTCTGTGCATGCACATGCTGCCTCCTGCTTCTGTTGGCTTCAGAGAGGCTGTGAATGAGGTTTCCATCACAGGCCAGACATTTGAGTTCCCAGGAACCTGCCTGGCTCTTCTTGAATCAGAACAGTGTGCTATGACTAGATTAAGAATTCTTGTCCCCAATAGAAAACCTCAATAGAACATTTTTCCGAAGAAGACATGCAAATGACCAACAAAGATATGAAAAGATATTGAACATCACTGATTACTGGAGAAATGCAAATCAAAACTACAATGAGGTATCATCTCACACCTATCAGAATGGCCATCATCAAAAAATCTACAAACAGTAAATGCTGGAGAGATTGTGGAGAAAAGGGAACCGTCCTACACTGTTGGTGGGAATATAAATTGATACAGCCACTGTGGAGAATAGTATGGGGGTTCCTTAAAAAACTAAAGATAGAGATATTGTATGACCAAGCAATCCCAATTCTGGGCATATACCCAGAGAAAACTGTAATTCAAAAAGATACACGCACCCCAGTGTTCACTGCCATACTATTTACAATAGCCAGGACATGGAAGCAGCGTAAATGCCTATCAACAGAGGAATGGGTAAAGAAGAGGTGGTACATATACACAATAGTATATTACTCAGCCATGAAAAGAAATGAAACTGTGTCATTTGCAGAGACATGGATGGACCCAGAGACTGTTCATACAGAATGAAGTAAGTCAGAAAAAGAAAAACAAATATCATATATAATGCATATATGTGAAATCTGCAAAAATGGTATAGGTGGTCTTATTTGCAAAGCAGAAATAGAGACACAGATGTAGAGAACAAACATGGATACCAAGGGGGAAAGTGGGGGTGGGGGGGATGAACTGGGATATTGGGATGAATGTATATACAGTATAGATGCTGTGTATTAATAGATAACTATTTATCTGAGAATCTACTGTATAGCACAGGGAACTTTACTCAGTGCTCTGTGGTGACATAAATGGGAAGGAAATTCAAAAAAGGGAATATATGTGTATGCATGTCTGATTCACTTTGCTGTACAGCAGACACGGACACAGCAGTGTAAAGCAACTGTACTCCAATTAGAAAAGAATAATTCTTGTCTCAGAAATAGGAAGGTTATGAATGTAACCAACAAAATGATTTTCAGCTGCATGACAACCAGAGCATCAAATATTGCCTGGAATGTTATTTCCACCAGGACTGTGTTTCATCGGGCCTCAGGCAGGGGAGGAGGGGCATTTAGGAGCACATGTTTGGCATCCTTGAACCTTTTGTTAGGCCTTGCCCAGCTGCCATGCTTTGCACTATCAACTGCTTCCGGAGCAGAGCAGATAGGGGGAGTTACTTATTATAGGCAGGTTTCATTGTGGGAGCATTAAACAAGGGCCCCCTGGAAGTCAGCAATCTGCAGATGATAAGGGTGGAGGGTTCCTACGGAGGGAGCAGCACAGTTGAAACAGGATTGCCTTTTGTTAAGGGATTGCTTTGCCATGTTGGACTGTGATTTGTTGGGAGAGGGATTGTTGTCACGTGGAGAAAAGGAGAAATTCATTCGGTACTCAGTGTTTATTGTAATTCCACAGAGAACTGCTTGCTTTACTTTCTGAGTAGACATAGGGACCAGAAGGTTCAAAGGCTCAGGCAGGATGACTTGGGTTTCCAGATTCAGTGGGATCTCTGCTCTCCTCCCTTTATCTGGGACCTTGTCAGTTCAGTTTCATGAGCTAAAAGACTTTGTGCGCTAATGTGAACAGTCGCTATGCTTGGCTGAGGACATTACGGTGTTAAAAAAAAAATTTAAAAAGGAAAAGCAAGCACTAAGAAAGTGGTTCCCTGCTCTCGAGTAGCTCCTCAGCATGGAGAGCCGTGAATGAAGATGCCTGAGATCAGGCGTACAGTGATAAATATTGTAAACCGAGGTTTAAACGAAATGCCATCTGAATATTTGAGGACAGAGAGAGCAACTGCCTTGGAGGAGAGGAAGGATTTGCAGCAGGATTCTGGCCTCAATGGCAAGTGGGTTGAGAATGTCATTCCACAAAGTAGAGTCATAAGGAAGGCCTGGGAGCTACACGCGAGTGACAGGTTGCGATTTGTGGCTCAGTGGTGGTCTGCTTTGGATCCATGTTGAAGGACTAACGGAAGGGTTCAGGGAGCTGTTGGGGATCAGAAAAAGGCACATCAAAGCCTTTAGCAGTGAGCAGGGACATGAGAGTGTGAAGATTGTTCCAGTGAGGCAGTGAGATTTTCAGCTGGAAATTTGAGTTTGAAGTTTAGCAGAGAAGCCAAAGCGTGGCAGTATTCAGGAGTAATTGTTATACATCAGAGTAAATACCAGTGAAATTTACATGGTAAGCTGGAGAGAAGTTTTGGAGCAAGAAGAGTGATATATACTCTGTCTTTAAAAGGTGAGGATAAAAGAGGAGGGAGACATTGATGAAAGAAAACGATGGACTGGTCTGATGGGGGTAAAAATCAAGAAAATAGATGGAACTCTGGTTCTCACTTTTTTCTTAATTTTTAAAAACAATTAAAAATTAAAATTATTCATTTTTTTCTCCTAGCTTTTTTGAGGTATAGTTGATAAAACTAATACATTTAAAGTGTACAGTGAGATGATTTGATATATGTGCAAATTGTGAAAGGATTCTCCCCCTTTGATATACATACTAGGTGTCTTAACAAGGGCAATAAGGCATATTTTGATTCTTCAGGTAATTCTTCTTTCCGGAAGGTGCTTAAGATAGCTTAGTCAGTTGTCAGACATTTACTGAACATCCACTAGAGCTTCTCTTGATGAGGTGGTTCTGGGATGATACAAAGGAGATAGAGTTTCAGTTTGATGTTCCTTTGAGAGGAATAAAAGCCTCTGAAACAATCCATTCCGGCAAGGGAAAATAAATCCTGAAAAGAATCAGAAGGTAGGTGGTGATTTGGGGCCTGAGAGGAGCTGCAAATATAGTTGGAGTTTCTTGCTGAAATAACAAAAGTGTTGTGCATATTACTGTCATCACTGTAATAAAAGACAAGCCAAAAACCTCTCGGCCTAAAGACCAGACTGTGAGAAACCCCAACAGGTTTGTCATGGCGATTTATAAACTTTGGTCAAGTAAATTTAAGCTTTAATTGCTTGATGAAGGTTAAAAATAGGATACAGTACAACTTTGCTCTTTACTTGGTTAAAAAAAAAAGCCCATTTAAAATTAACAATTTGTTGAATATTTCCATTTCAGGGAATTATATTGGCATGCTTTCCCTGGTGGCTCAGTAGTAAAGAATCATCCTGCCAATGCAGGAGACATGGGTTAGATCCCCTGGGTCAAGAAAATGACCTGGAGAAGGAAATGGCGATCAACTCCAGTATTCTTGCCTGGAACATCCATAGACAGAGGAGCCTGGCGGGCTGCAGTCCATGGGATCGCAAAGAGTCAGACGCAACTTATGACTGAACAACAAAATGTCAGGGAATTATATCGGCCTGCCTTTTTGTAGTAAGATAGAGCAAGGGGAATCTGTTATCAGCCTTTTGCTCTCTAGGCCATTATGATTCTTTAAAATTATACTCATTTCCGTTTGAAAGTTGTAGAAGCAGTACATGCTTATTTTGGTATTTGAAAAGTCCAGGAGACTCATCCATAGTTTTCACTGCTCAGTGATAACTTCCTTATTCCATTTCAGGATAACTCTTGCAGTTTTTAAAATATTTGATCATGCTGAATATTAAGTACACATATATTAAAATCTTTCATTTTAAATTTCCATCGACCACATGATAGTCACAATATTGAATATGTATCATATTTAATTATTTCCTGTCTCTGTTGGCTTCTTTACTTGTTTAAGGCCTTGTGGTGATGTTCCCAGAGTTCTGTCCTGACTTTAAACAGGCTCCAAGTATGAACTTACCTATAGAGCAGACTGCTTTTTCTAGCCCTTTGCCACTGACTGTCCCCTCTTCTTGGTATTCTCTGTCTCCAGGTATCCCTATGGGTGCTTTATCATCATTTTCATGTCTTAATTCACATCACCTTCTTAGTGCAGCCTTTTCTAATTATCACTACATTTAAAATTTACGACTTTCCCCATTTATACAGCTTGCCTGATATTTTCTTCTCCATTGCATTCATTTTCTTTTGACTTCTTAGATAAGGGAAAGTATTAACTGAAAAAAAAATCCCATTTTATTTACTGCTGTCTTCCCAGTGCTTAGTGTAATACCTTGCATGTAGAACTCAAAATTTTTGAATTAAAATTTTGTTTGAACTGAAATTTTTTGAATACAAAAATCAGTATGTTTGCCACCTCCTGAGCATATTACAGTAAATAAGACAGTCCTGACTGCATGAGATTTACAACCTAGTGGGAACAACTAACACCAACTGTGACTGAAATTAGGGAGGAAAGCAGGGTGTCCTGGAAGAATGTAACATGGAGATTGACCTTGCCTGCAAGGGTAAGGACGATTTCTCTGAGAAGCTGGCATTTATAAGGAGGCTTGAAAGATGAGTTGAGTTAGGTTAGTGAAACTGGGAGATGAGGATAAAAGAGGAGGGAGACACTGATTAAAGAAAACAATGGACTGATCTGACAGGGCAAAGTCGAGAAAATAGGCGGAATTCTGGTTCTCACTTTCATTTTTCATTTTTAAAAACAACTAAAATTTTTTTTTCGGCCATGCTGCGTGATTTGTGGAGTCTTAGTTCCCCCACCAGGATGGAACCTGAGCTCCCTGCATTGGAAGTGGCGAGTTTTAACCACTGGGCTGCCAGGGAATTCCCTGTTTCTCACTTCTTGAGTTGAAATTAGGTCATTTGTTTCAAATGAAAAGTTAGACATTGATCGACTTTGTTGTCGTTTTTGATGTATACAACTTTATTTTCAATAATTTTGAAATAATCAGTATTTTAAAATTTTGAATCTGTAGTTACTGGGGGAGGAGGAATAGGAATATTCATAAAAAAATCTGAAAGTGGCGATTAAAATAATAAAACTAGCTTTATTTCTATGTTTTGTGATGATGTACTCACTGAAAATTTAAAACAGTGTAGGGAAAGTAAACATTCTCACTTCATTGGGAATGCTGCTAGTGGCTCATTCAGCCAAGTATGACTTGGCTGAATATTGCTTTATTGTTTTATTTACAAGTAAACTTTTGCACCAACTATTGGTTTTGTTTTTCATGGTAATTGAGGTCTGTACAGTTTTTACTTCTTGTCTATTAAGGGTTTCTTTGTTCTGAGAATGGAAAAGAGCATGGTTTCTATAGGTGACAAGTGCGGATATGTTTATTAATTCAGTAATATCATTCACATCTTCTATGTCCTGATTTTATACTTGAGCTGTCATAGGCTAATAATGGTTCTTTAGTCTCTCTCTGTGAATGGGCTTTTGTCAGTTTCTTTATAGGAATTTCTGTGTGTTAACATAGTAGTAAATACATAAAGATTACTGTTAGGCCCTTATTATGTTTATCAATATAAAATAACCCTGTGTGCATTTGGAACTACATTCTATTATTTTGCTGATATTAATATTGCCAGTGTTTTCTTTTTTTATCTAAAATGACTTCACTCATCCTGATTTTAAACTTTTGGTGTCTGTTGTTTTTTTTTCATATAATTTTACTTGTACATATCATTTAATTGAACTTTAACATACCTCTTAAAGGGAAACTTCTTTAATATTTATTGTTAAGACCAAAAAGTGTGATCTTAATTCTTTAAGTTTTTTGTTTTGAGAGGTACTTTAAAATGCACTGGTTTGCTTTTTCCCACCAGTATTTAGCTGCATTGTCTCAGATAAATTACATAATATCTCTAGGACTGCAGTTTTTTATTTGTAAAGAAGCAACATGCACACACAAATCTTCAGTTAATGCTTTAAAAGGGCCTGGCACACTGAACAGATTAGCTGACATTATCATTGTTGATGTATTGAGCCATATGAAATTATTTTACTGCTTTGACCTATAAAAATGGTAGCTTCCTATGGTTAAGTCTAAGATGCTTTCTGGATTTATTTTCTGTCTTTTTCTATATATCATTTGTTTCATATATGCAGAGTATTTTTAAATGGCCAAATCTGGTTTTTAGCTTACTAGTGATTATCTTTGTTTTCAAATACATTCATAAAAATCTGTGTTTCTCTGATTCCTGGAGAACTAAATAACTTCTGATCCCACTCCTCTGCACAGTTTACTGTGCTTTTATTTGTTTTGCCTTCTTGCCACGTCTCAATTTCCATTTTACATAAATATATATATGTATACACATACATATATATACACACACATATATATATATGTGTATACAGTATATATATTTCAGTGTATAACTTAAATTTCAAGTATAGACTTTAGATTTTTGTATTCTATTTTGTAATTAAGTCTATAGCAATACTTTGTATGTGTCTCTAGTTTGTTTTGACCCTCATTTGCACTTGGGGTCCCCTTGCTTATGCTAGCTTGAAAGGTGCCTCCCATGTAGTTGAGATAATGTCTTCATCTTTATCTGGCCAGTTGTATCTTCTGCATTCCTGAGTTATACTCAGGATTTTTCTGCATTCATCAGAGTGTCTGACTCGTTGAATTTCCAGAGGTGCCGTGTGAGTCTTTCAGATTCATGTTCTTTTTACCCATCCTTCACAGAGTGTAATTAGTGGAAATAATGCCTTGATTTTCACTTTTCCTTACCTCTTTCTAGTACTGTTGCCAATTTTTCCATTTTGTGCATTTTAGCATTTTGGTGAGAAGTTGGGAGGAGTCATGTTGGGACATCCAGTTCAATGGCTTTCAAACTTTTTGGACCACGCCCCGATAGTTAGAAAAGGTCATACATACATGAAGAAAATGACAGTTTCATGCAGATTACTACATATGCTACTGATTTTTCCCTCTTATTTGTATTGTAGTCTGTTCATTTTCATTTAAAAGAAGTGTTGGTCGTAACTAAGGTTTGAACACACTAATCTGTTTGTGAACAGAGATTTGAAAAACACTGATTGAGTTTGTTGCTATTCTGTGTGTAATTAGGGTTATTCATTATTCTATAAGTATTATATACATGGTACCAATTCTTATGCTAATAGTTGGACTAGAGTGGGGAATAAAGTGGCTGTTATCACAGGAGGCATGAAACAGTCCAGTGGGAAGGAAGATATTGACCAAATGAGCACCCATAATGGACAAAACGCAATGAATGTTATAAGGGAAAAGGCACAGGGATTTTCAAAAGAAATTATTAAATGGGGAACCTCATCTGATGTTAGAGTGATTCAGAATTTTCCTAAGAAAGTGACATTTGATTAAATCTGTAGAATGAGAAGGGATTAACTCAGTGAAGGGTCGAAGTGGGGTGTGTGAGGGATCATAGAGTCATGGAAGAACTGAGTAATGTAAGCAAAATAGAATACTGGAAGTGAATGACAGATGAAAGGCAGACCTTTCAGTTTGATGAGTTGGCATTTTTGTGACACTTAGTGGGCCCTCCTGTTTATGGCTTTCCACCTCACAACGAAAGTCAAAGAAGAACAGAAAGGATATTTTAGGGGAGGTGGGTGCAAGTGTGTTGAAGCAGTTTGTGTTACAGCTCTTTTGTGTATTGCTAAACAGTAATAGCATTTGTTGAAGCTATGCTCTGTACTAGAAACTGTACAAAGCTCTGTGTTGCTGTGGAGAAGTAGTTTTGGTTGGATTGAAAAAAAGGAAAACTCCTGTATAGTGTAGTTACCAATTTAGTAACTGTGCATGGTTTGTAGGAAAGGTTAAGTTTCAGTAAGTGTCAGTCTGATGATCGAGTGAGCATGTCATAGCTTGGTGATTTTTAAATAATGGTTTGAGATTATTGCTGCATTAGGGTTTTTATTTTTCATTATTTTGCCCTGATTAGGTTTTAGGGTTCTTTCCCCTGCCCCCTCCTTTTAAAGTTGGTTGATGAGGTTTAAAATATTTTAAATTGCATGCAGATGTACTTAGTCATTCAGTGGTGTCCAGCTCTTTGCGACCCCATGGACTGTAGCCCACCAGGCTCCTCTGTCCATGGGCTTCTCCAGGCAAGAATACTGGAGTGGGTTGCCATTTCCTTCTCCCGGGGGATCTTCCCAGCCCAGGGATTGAACCTGTGTCTTTTGCATCTCTTGAATTGGCAGGCAGATTCTTTACCACTGCACTACCTGGGAAACTATTTTAAATTGCAAATCCATAAATTAAGCGGACTGATTGAGAACTGAGTATGGCAGGTGACCATGATTCAAGTATCAGTTTTCCCACCACTCTCCATGGGGCTTTTGACTGGACCCACCCTTTCCAGGTCTCCAGGTCCTTATCTTGAAATAAGGATGCTCAGTCTTGTCCAACTCATGCTCGGTCGTGTCTGACTCCTTGTGACCCCATGGACTGTACAGTCCATGGAATTCTCCAGTCTAGAGTACTGGAGTGGGTAGCCTTTCCCTTCTCCAGGGAATCTTCGCAGCTCAGGGATCAAACCCACGTCTCCTGCATTGCAGGTGGATTCTTTACCAACTGAGCTGTCAGGGAAGCCCTATCTTAAAATAGAAGACTTGAAATCAGTGCACACAAATCATTCTCCTTATTGTATTATGCAATGACTTCATGCTTTTTATTTTCAACTTTGCTCTGTTTCATCTTCAGAGAATTGATGTCTTCTGTGCCACTGAGCTAATATAGTCTGACAAGCTCAAGCTAAACATGGGACAACTCCAGGTATTTACATCCTTATGGGTATTGTAAAGGGAGGCTCAGGTGGTACACTTTGACATTGGCCACCAGCACTGATACTTCTGGAAACATGGAAGGCAAAGAAGAGGACTTTCCTGAACAAAGCCTTCAGACTTTAATATCTTAGTGAAATTAGTTGAAATTACATTGTTTATTAACCTTTCATATTCAGTGAAGGTGAAAAAAATCATTATCTTAGGCTTCATGATGGATGCTTGCTTTGGGGGAAATAAGCAATATCTAAGTTGTTATATATAATCTATGTTTTATAAAAACATGGGACAGTAACGATCTTATTTCAGAAAGATTTAGAGGCCTAAGGAATCCCATGGAATATTAATTCAGTTTTAATGACTACTCCACGTTTAAGGACTATTGGGTAAAGAATGGGTTTTCTGGGGATGGGAATGAAAGGTCCTTGGCAACTCAGCCTTTCTTACCAGTATACTAAATCAGCTGATTAAAATACATTAGTAAAATATATTAGTTTTGGTAATTTCAAAATAATTTTCAGTCTTCCAGTCTTACAAGTACTTTATTTCACTTGTTCTTATTTCTGAGGAAAATATATTTGAGGAAACAAAAGATGCATGCTTTTTCTTTTTGAATACTACCTAATTCCTTATTGGACTTTCCTGGTGGCTCAGATGGTAAAGCGTCTGCCTACAATGCAGGAGACCTGGGTTTGATCCCTGGGTCGGGAAGATCCTCTGGTAAAGGAAATGACAACCCACTCCAGAACTCTTGCCTGGAAAGTCCCATGGATGGAGGAGCCCGGTAAGCTACAGTCCGTAGGGTCGCAAAGAGTTGGACACAACTGAGCAACTTCACTTTCACTTTAATTCCTTATTCATAATAAATATTTATTTAGGAAGTCCAGGTAACTGGATATTTTACTTAGTGTGTTTTGGTGTTGATTCATCAGCTTATCTACCATTATTTGCTGTTGAATATCTTCTCCTTAAGCTCACACTGTGTGTAAACCTGGCTCGGACCTCAGGCTCCTGACTGGGGACAGTTCAGTTTAGTTCAGTCGATCAGTCGTGTCTGACTCTTTGCGACCCCATGAACCGCAGCATGGCAGGCCTCCCTGTCTATCACTGACTCCCTAAGTCCACCCAAACCCATGTCAATTGAGTCAGTGATACCATCCAGCCATCTCATCCTCTGTCGTCCACTTCTCCTCCTGCCCTCAATCTTTCCCAGCATCAGGGCCTTTTCCAATGAGTCAGCTCTTCGCATCAGGTGGCCAAAGTATTGGAATTTCAGCTTCAACATCAGTCCTTCCAGTGAACACTCAGGACTGATCTCCTTTAGGATGGACTGGTTGAATCTCCTTGCAGTCCAAGGGACTCTCAAGAGTCTTCTCCAACACCACAGTTCAAAAGCATCAATTCTTCGGCGCTCAGTTTTCTTTATACTCCAACTCTCACATCCATACATGACCACTGGAAAAACCATAGCCTTGACTAGACGGACCTGTGTTGGCAAAGTAATGTCTCTGCTTTTTACTATGCTGTCTAGATTGGTCATAACTTTCCTTCCAAGGAGTAAGCGTATTTTAATTTCATGGCTGCAGTCACCATCTGCAGTGATTTTGGAGCCCAGAAATATGAAGTCAGCCACTGTTTCCACTGTTTCCCCATCTATCTGCCATGAAGTGATGGGACCGGATGCCATGATCTTAGTTTTCTGAATGATGAGCTTTAAGCCAACTTTTTCACTCTCCACTTTCACTTTCATCAAGAGGCTCTTTAGTTCTTCTTCACTTTCTGCCATAAGGGTGGTGTCATATGCATATCTGAGGTTAATGATACTTCTCCCGGCAATCTTGATTCCAGCTTGTGCTTCTTCCAGCCCAGTGTTTCTCATGATGTACTCTGCATATAAGTTGAATAAGCAGGGTGACAATATACAGCCTTGACATACTCCTTTTCCTATTTGGAACCAGTCTGTTGTTCCATGTCCAGTTCTAACTGTTGCTTCCTGACCTGCATACTGGTTTCTCAAGAGGCAAGTCAGGTGGTCTGGTCTTCCCATCTCTTTCAGAATTTTCCACAGTTTATTGTGATCCACACAGTCAAAGGCTTTGGCATAGTCAATGAAGCAGAAATCGATGTTTTTCTGGTACTCTCTTGCTTTTTCGATGATCCAGGGGATGTTGGCAATTTGATCTCTGGTTCCTCTGCCTTTTCTAAAACCACCTTGAACATCTGGAAGTTTATGGACAAGGCAGGGGCAGGTCTCACAGGCCGTGTTTAGGATCAGGTTGGGCATAGGTCCAGGCAGGTAAAGGTGTGAGTGTTGCTCAAGGCTGGTACTAAGAAATAGATTGAATCAGAAGGGGTTGGAGTCATGAGGTTAAGTTAGGTTCAAGGCCCACAGAGCCAGGAAGAGGCACAGAGTGTTCTCCTCTACCCCCTAGTGTTAACATTTTAAGGCAGGGCATTCTGGATAGCCCTATGAGAGAAGCTGTGTAGACAGAAGTTTAAACCTCTGGAGGAGTTTTATTTTCAAAGATCGAAGCATCTGTTGACCATCTCTGCTTGTTCAGGGGAACCTGGATGCTCTAACAGGGCTTTATCACGATGACCTTGGAAAGCACAATCCCCAGTCCTCCAAGCATTTGGCCACCTCACAGTGGAGAGACACAGATGACAAATTGTTGTTTGATTCAGGGATTAGGGACCTTATTGAAATCCTTCTCCAGGAACAGAAAGCAGCCTAGGTTTCGTGTCTTTCTACAGGAGATTTCCTGTAAAGCAAATTTAACATTCCATTAATTTGAGGGGAAATAAGTATTAACCCTGGCCAGTAACTGTTACAACAGAGGTTTAGGACCGTTGGGTTTACTTAATACAGGGAGGATGCACAGAATTTTTTAACTACCTAAACCCCTTCCTTTTTTCATTTTCATCCCATTTTGATGGTGGAATAACTCAGGTGGTAGAAAACATTTCAGTAAACACATATTAAAGATTTTTTTCATATTAAAGTATTTAAAACTGTCTAACTCATTTAAAAATATTTATTTTTATGTAGAAAAGCAGCTTAGAATATTTTTTAAAATGTTTTAAAATTTATTTTTGAAACCACATCATGACAGTATTTAAACAGACCTACTCATATTTGCAGTTCCCTAATGTAATATATTTTTCATTTAATCATGTTAGTTTTATGGTCTATTCCCATCATGGTCTATTTTGTGATATAATTCTACCTAGAGGTAACTAATATGTTTTGTTTCTACTGGCCATGTTCTAACTACTGTTATATGTGGCAATGTGGTCTGAATCATTATAGTCTTAGCAGCTTAATATTAATCCATTCTGTTGCTAAACTATTCATTCAACCATTGTCCTTTTTATCCATTCTGTTGTTAAACTATTCATTCAACCATTGTCATTTTTTTTGGATATTTAATTTTATTTCTCATTTCTTTGCTGTTTAAAAAAACACTACACTTAACAACTTTCTGTGTAATTTTCTGAGACTAAGAATGAGATCACTAATTTGAGAATAAATATCATTTGGTTTCCGAGTATGTTTAGAAAGGTTATTACGACAAACTTTTTAAATTACCCAACTAGTATGTGTTCATTGTACAAGACAAATAATATAAAAGAAGAAAAAAAAGTAGTTATAATCCCCCCAGAGGTAGCCATTGTCAACTTTATGGGGGACATTTCCTTCTAATATTTTCTCTGCACATTTTGCTAACTGGTTGAAATCCTACCGAGTAACATTGAGTATCCTGTTTTTTGTCTTAACAGTATATCATAATTAGAAGTGACCTTACTTCCGTTTGGTAGCTTTACTTCACTGCAGTGAAGACCTTTGTGTGTGTGAGGCTTTGTCTGAGTTTCAGAGGATTTGTTTGGGATAGATTCCCATTTCCAGAATTTACTGCTTCAAAAGATAGGGATGATTTTTTGACTAGTGGTGAGAAATGATTAATTTCCAGAAACTAATGGTAATACTTAATACTCTTTTCAGCAGAATTTGAGCAAATTTGAAAAATAGAAATTTTCCTGAATGAAATGTAGGTTTGTGAAACTTGGAAAATGATTAGAGCGACAGGAAACTTTGGTACCAATCGGCCCTGGATGACATGAGTGAAATTGATCAGACTTATTGGTGGGTGTGCTTCCCTCCACTGCAGTGATACCCTTCACTCCTCTACAGTTTTGTATTAACCAGCTTTCCTTAGTCCTGTACCCTTCCAGTGCACAGATTTTAATGTGGAATAAAACATTTTGGTTTTAACTGCATTTACTCTCTCGACTGATTGTGGAATATTCCTGGTTAATACGCTTCTGCAAAAGAAATGGTTAACTACTAGGAAATGAAACAAAATGGATAGCAAAGAATTAAAAATTGAATAGTATTTATATCTGTGCTTGTTCGGTATGTACTTTTCGTATTAGTCTCCATAAACTTTATTTTTCTCCAGATGTCATTGGTCTTGAGGCCAGGGACAACTTTTGCTCTTTTGGGGAAATTAAGTGAACTTCCTTAAGAGATAGTTAATTTACCATTTCATCCATAACTAGAAGTAGTCACATGAAGTGCAGTTCAATTTGCCATTCAATTGATGATCATTTATTAAACTCCAGAGGTACAAAGGTGAGTAAGATGGAGGCTTTGTCTTTTAAAAACTCACAAGTAGTAGAGCTGCAAACTGAATGAAAATACTGTGTGATGAATGCAATGCTGGAAAGTAGTTACTTGTATATTTCCCTGCTGAAAATAAACTTAGTAAACACAGGAAGGAAACGCAGGAAAAGAAAGTGAGAGTGTGAGTTTCAGCAGAGACCAAGCTCACAGAGGTCAATGGCTGATTATACAGCTCAACTCTGCATCCTTTCCTTGTAGTCAGATAAGTGGGGACTGTGTGTTTTACGAGTCAGCCCCACTGGATAGCACAAACAAGGATCAGTCTATGACCTCAGGCTATGGGAATAACTACAGGCATGTTTGGTAATCTCACTTCAAGGAGTAGAAGGAAGAGAGATGAAGGCCCTGACATTTTGTGCCTTTGGCTGGAGTTTGCAAAACTGGCAGTCTGTGCGCTACGTGGATTTGGCTCCATATGTGTTTTCTTTGTTCACTATAAGGTTTTGAAAGGTGACATAGCCAAGAAGGCATTATGATTGGTTCTTATTATGCAAAGTTAAGATATGTTTTTACTAGATACTTCTTTTATTTATGATGCCTGGGTGGTCCCTAGAGATATTTGTGTTTGTGACACCTGCCAAATTGCAGTTACAGTATAAAGGCAAGTTTGTATAGCTTTCAGAGACAGCATAAAACAGGTAGTGATTGCTCTGGGTGGGGAGGAGGATTATAAAAGGTTTTCTGAAAAGGTGGTTCTGAGGCTGGGACTGGAAGGATGAAGGAGGTGTTTGCTGGGCATGGAATTCAGACAAGGGAAGGTGTTCCAGGAAGAGCCAAGTACATGTGTAAAGACAGTTGTGTGGTCAGCATTATGTGTTAGGTGAGCTTTAAGTAGAAACTGATGCTTCATGAACAGAGTATGGCATTGCTGAAGTGGGAAGTAGCTGGAGGACTCAGTATTCTGTGCTCAAAGAGTTGCACTTGAAACAATGGGAAACTATGGAAGTGTTTAAAACCGAGCATTGGCATGCTAGATTTCTGTTCTGGGAAGATTATTCCTACACAACCAAGGGAAGTGGTGGTAGGTGGAAGGGACTTAGAATATGTTAGGGGAGATAATGAGGGCCTGAATTAAGGCAGTGATCGTGGGTTTAGACGGAGGGAAGCAGATGTGAAAGATGTTTAGAAGGAAGAATTGACACCATTGAGTGAATGAGGAAATATGTAGGTGGAGTGGGGGAGGTGGGTAGTAATGGTGAATGAATGGCGATTCCCTTGACTAAGATGGAGGAGGAGGAGAGTAGAGAGGGTATGGGGAGTGTATGAGTTTGCTAGGGCTGCCGGGACAAAGGACCACAGACTAGGGTGACTTGAATAATGGAACATTTTCTTACAGTTGTGGAGGCTAGAAGCCCAACATCAAGGTGTTGGCAGGACTGGTTTCTCTTGAGGCCTCTCTTGGCTTGTAGATGGGCCCCTGCCCCGTATCTTCATGTGATCTTTCCCCTGTGTGTGCTTGTCTGTGTCCAGATTTGTGAGTGCTCATAGCTGTACGGGTGTGTACTTCCAGTTAGAAAGGGGATTTTGAAGTGTCAGAGGCCAGTTCTGGGTAATGAGGGGCCAAGCAGAGAGGTCAGTTTTGGGGGAATGTTGAAACTACCCTTTTCTTGTAAGGACACCAGCTGTGTTGGATTAGACCTCATTTTAACTTGATTACCTCATTAAACACCCTGTATCCTTATTTGAGGTACTCATTGTTAGGACTCAGGACTTCACCATATGAATCTTTGGGGACACAGTTCAGCCCATGACAGGAAGGGCTATGACCCTTCCTGTCATAGTTAGCACATGTTGGATTTGAGATCCCTGTGGATATGCTGTGGTGGTTCTGGAATGTGTTTAGATATGTGAGAGCCCAGCTCAGAAAGTGCTCCAGATTTGGTAGTTAAAACCTGGGAGCGGATAAAGTTATCTTGGATCGAGGTACTCAACTTTGTCTTATTTTAAGAATCACTCAAGAGGGGGGCTTAATAAACGCCATGTAGGGTCCCACTTGAGATGCATTGACCCCGTCTTTGGGACAGAAGCTGAAGCAGCCACCTGGTGATTCTAACGTGCATCCCAAGTTTGAGAGGAGTGTCTAGGGAGTGTGATGTGTGAGCCAGAGAAGATGTGTCAGAGATGGCCTAGATCACTCTAGTAATGGATCGGAAGGGAGAAGAGCAGAATTTAAAAGCCTTCTTGCCTGATGTCCACTAATTTGTCCAAGAAGGATATGAAAGTTACAGAGTTTATTTGAGAGGATAAGGGCTTAGAGGAGATACTGGGGGAAATGGAAGAGAGCAAAGAACAGTGACACCGTAACGGTTGTTATTGTGAGATCTGCTGAGATGAAAGTATCCGATGAGCAGGGCCCTCTTCATCTTGTCTGTACATTTTCTCCATGGGGGCCTCTGGAAGCTGTGAATGGGGGCAGAACAGGCAGTTTGGAGTTTAATCCGGATTGAGCTGTTAACAGGCAGAAGGGAATGTGGTAGGTAGCAGGCTGGTGGTGGGGTGGCCTGTGACATTTAGGCTGAACGTTGTGGGAGCTGAGGCTGGATGGGCTGATGAACAGGGGAAAATGGAGGGGGCAGGAAGCTGGATATTTTGACATCCAAGGGCAGACAGAGTGTATGTGAGTGCTCACAGCTGTACGGATATATAGTTCCAGTTAGGGGATTTTGGAGTGTCAGGGGCCAGTTCTGGGTAATGAGGGACTAAGCAGAGAGGTCAGATTTGGGCATATGTTGAAACTACCCTTGATACTGACTTGCATGCCAAGTTGTTTGAAGGAGGGAATGGAGGGTAGGAGGGATTTACTGGATAGCCTTTAAGGTCTCTTTCAGCTTTATGATTTAACAGAATGTCGGTTTTTCCTTTGAGCCACTGCTATCATTCCTCACCCCCCCCTTTAGTTGTTTTGGAATCAGCCTGCAGCAGTCTGGAAAGTAACCACTTAACACATATTTTTATTGATCCCCTTGTAATTGTAAATATTTGACGGACACGGCCTCTTTGCATGCCTTTGGAATCTGTTCACGTGTGTGTCGTAGGGTTCACATAGGGTGAAAGTAGTGTATTGGTCAGAAACGTCTCCACCGAACAGCTGGCTTCTGGGGCCTGTACTGAGGAATTATGACAGGAAGGAGAGGAGTTACTGAAGTTATTTTAAGGTAACATTAGTTGGATTCACTGTTTACCGCATGGTAAAGGTCATTGTTATTACATTTACCATTTCGGGTTTGGAGTTTAACCTCTTTATTGTGGATTCTGTTGGTCCTGGGCATTTTAGTTTTGTGGTAGGATGTTGTGTCTGCAGTTTGCATCTGTATTTGGAATGAGAATGAAGTATCGTTTTTCAAACCAGGACCCAAAACAATGGAAACAGTTGTGAGGGCACATCTTGTGTTCAGTGGTAGAATTTCTCGTGGATATTGGAGGAGGTGAATTTGATTCTCATCCTGGCATATAAAAATGACTCATAATTTTTGTTTTTGCCACAAAGGCAGACGTCAACAGCTTTGATTTTGAGTTTGCTTATTTGGGGAAAAACATTTTCTAAATCACATCAAGCTTAGTATCAATACAGAAACTCCAGAGTGAAACTCCAGAGCTTTCACAAGGCTATGGGCTGAATCCAACTGGTGTGTTCTGTAGAGTCGCAGAAATCCCCCTCATCTGTTGCTTGGGGTTTTATTCTTTCTCTCCTCTCGTTCCTTACCTTCCTTTTCTTCTTTCTTCAGGCAGAGTCCTCCACATTGAACAGTTTCTCAGCTTTTTACCACCCACCTTTAATGATCAAGTGCTAGGGAGCAATTGCTTTAGGGTATTTATTTCCCTAAAGTCAGCCCTGTCTCACACTCTGCCCTTCCCGCATTCTCCTGCTATGCTGCAGATACTGTTCTCCCTTCAGGGACAAGTTTGGACTGGAACTAAAAGGAGGGATTATCAGGACTTGGGCCTAATCCCACTTTAACCATCAATTGAAACCAGCCCACATCGTACTAGTCATTTTGATTCTGCCTTTGTGGACCTGCAGGAGAAGGAGAGGGTGAGAGAGAATGAACAGATTTGTGTACGGTGAGTGGTAACCGTTTTGGCAACCACGAAGGTAGGGTGTTGGTTCTCACCTTTTACTTTGCATCAGAATCACCAGGGAGCATGTTTAAAATGCTAAGTCCTGGGCCCTCTCACAGAGATTCTGATTCAGGCAGTGTGGAAAGAACTCAGGATTATGTATTTTTAATGAAATCAACTGAGAGACTTGTAGGGACTTTAAATTTTGGAATTCTCAGTTTCACAGTAATAGCATTTTTCAAGGCTGGACCCATTTGAGACGGCTGTTAACTCAAACTGTAAACTTTATTTCATGGTAGTGTGTTCTCTAAACATGTCATATCTGAAAATTAAAATGAAAGCAAGTGAGATGTTGGTTTCACCATGTCTGGGCTGGCCGGAAGCACACAGCAAGGGTGGTGTACTGTGTTTTAGACGTTGTCCTTTAAAGACTATGTGTATCTCAGTGGAGAGTGGAAGAAAAGCTGGTCAAGGATCTGAGAGACAAGAATTATGAGAAAGGAAAGGAATAAATGGGTGGCTTGATCTCTGCCTTCATCTGCCTGATCCACCTTTGGGTGTTGGCAAGATGAAATTCAGTTTGATTACAGAAGAGCAGCTGGGTTCCCTTGACGGGCTTTTCAGCCAGGTGACTTGAACCACACTTAGAATTTCTAGTGAGCAATCTGCCCAAGAACTTCATGGCTGGCCTTGGAAGGCAGTGAGCGTCCTGTTGTTGCGAGTGTTCCAGCTGATGCTAGAGAATGTAGATGAGCTGAGAGCACTGGGGAAGAGGTGAAGCTAGATGAAGCTCAGCGGTTTCCTTCCAATTGTGAGATGCTACTTATTTTATGAACAACACACTTAAAGGTTTTAGGACACTGTTCAGGAGTCCAAAGCTAAAATAAATCTAAGTAAACTCTAGTTGGTCGATGGATTATACACACACTGCACACACACCACGCCATCTTAGACTCACAAATGATAAATGCCAGGCTAGTCTTGTGTTGTCTTTGAAGTTTATTATTTGCAGGTGTAGAAGCTCTTAGTTTTAGCTTGTAACGTTTCAAGACATGAAGTGCTGTCTTGAACTGTCTTTGATGATTTGATGTTTATACATAAGGTCTGCTGTGAATTTGGAAGGCACTGCAGAATCACTCTTAAAGATCAGAGGAAGGCTGGATGAAATAAATTAAGAGTTTTTTCGTGATAGTTTGTAGATTCTTACTCTTTGGCTAGAGATCTGCCTTCAGAGAGCTGCTTATGGAAAGAGGGAGAGTCATGGCATTTCGTGTGAACTCATGAGCCAATGTGAGGTTTTCCTATCATTAGCTAATAACATATATTTAAAATCACATAAAAGTATGTTGCCTGTGGTTTGAATTTTTATTTCTGAATAAATTAGAGATTAAAATCTGTGGTTTCTAGTTCAAGGATATTGTACATAAACACACAAATCATGTATCTGATGTGGATTTTGATGTCATTAAAGAGAAGTGGCAGCAGCCAGGCATTATTAGCTTTCCTCCCTTTTTCTTAGTTGCATCGCTGTTTGCCTTTATGTTGAAAGGCCGCAGCAGATGTTGACTTCCCTCCTCTAACTGCCGGTAATTGTAGATTTTGGAATGTTTTTAGGTAGGTAGTTTTGGCCCCTGTCTTTTCTCCTGCTTTCACTGCTCTTGTTCCCAAGACTCAAAATTGAGGCCAGATGTGGGTCAACACTGAGAAACCCTGACTGGCTCTCTTGTTTTCTCCCTCCTTGATAGTAATGCACGGAAGGAACTGCGACACCAGGCCACTGTTAGGGTTCTGCTATTTCTGCCTATTATTCTCTTGCAGGTTCTAAATGAGATTGACATGTATTCTTGTTGTGTGCTTTAAAATTTGAATGCCTAAGCAGCACTTTCTGATAACATCATAAGTCTCTGAAAACATTATATATAAATATATGGATATGCTGCAGATTTTAAATTTTGATTATTTTGGGAGGAGGGTTGAATGTTTTTATTTCTTTATTGGCGTATGAAAGTGTTAGTCACTCAGTCGTGCCCGACTCTTTGCAACCCCATGGACTGCAACCCACCAGGCTCCTCTGTCTGTGGGATTTTTCAGGCAAGGATACTGGACTGGGTTGCTGTTTCCTTCTCCAGAGGATCTTCCTGACCCAGGGGTCGAACCCGGGTCTCCTGCACTGCAGGCAGTTTCTTTACCGACTGAGCTATGAGGGAAACCCTATTGGAGTACAGATGATTTATAAAATTTTGACTATTTTAAAATGAGGTTTTCTCATGTAACATTTTAACCAGAATCTAAGGCTAAGTGACTCGCCTATGTATCTACATGCATATGTTAAAAATTGTTTTAACAGTGAAACAATAAATGCAAATGTATAAAATGTTAGCAACAGAAACAACAGAAATAAAATTTTGTGAAATATAAAAATTATAAGGCATGCAAAGCATCCACAATGAAACCACTTTTAATGCTTTTAAATATTAATTCTTTCCCCCTCTGTATTTGTACATATGATTTGGTCGTTGATTAGAAACTGTAGGGGAAAATCCAAATTCTTACAAACTAGGAATAGTAACTCTTAATATTTTTGGTATATGTCTCTTCATATATTTAAATACATTGATATATTTCGTATTGTTAAATTTTAATTTTTGGTAGTTTTCTTTTTTTTTTAAATAAATTTATTTATTTTAGTTGGGGGCTAATTACTTTACAATATTGTAGTAGTTTTTGCCATACATTGACATGAATCAGCCATGGGTTTACATGTGTTCCCCATCCTGAACCCTCCTCCCACCTCCCTCCCCATCCCATCCCTCTGGGTTATCCCAGTGCCCCAGCCCTGAGCATTTGTCTCATGCATCAAACATGGAATGGTGTTCTGTTTCACATATGATGATATACATGGTTCAATGCTATTGTCCCAGAACGTCCCACCCTCACCTTCTCCCTCAGAGTCCATAAGACTGTTCTATGCATCTGTGTCTCTTTTTCTGTCTCGCATACAGGGTTACCGTTACCATCTTTCAAATTCCATATAGATGCATTAGTATACTGTATTGGTGTTTTTCTTTCTGGCTGACTTCACTCTGTATAACGGGCTCCAGTTTCATCCATCTCAATAGAACCGATTCAAATGTATTTTTTTTAATGGCTGAGTAATATTCCATTGTGTATATGTACCACAGCTTCCTTATCCATTCGTCTGCCGATGGACATCTAGGTTGCTTCCATGTCCTGGCTATTGTAAACAGTGCTGCGATGAACACTGGGGTACACGTGTCTCTTTCAATTCTGGTTTCCTCGGTGTGTATGCCCAGCAGTGGGATTGATACATATACAATTCAGAACCTTTGAAAAGATAAAAAAAACATAAATAAAAATTTGCCAGAAGTCTTCCCACTTAAAAATAAGCATTAACCATTTTTAAACTTCTTTTTCAAGTATGAAAGTGAAAGTCACTCCGTTGTGTCAGAGTCTTTGCAACCCCTTGGACTATCCATGTATATACATGGATATGTAATTCCATGAAATTCTCTAGGCCAGAATACAGGAGTGGGTAGCCTATCCCTTCTCCAGGGGATCTTCCTGACCCAGGAATCAAACTGGGGTCTCCTGCATTGCAGGCAGATTCTTTACTAACTGAGCTATCAGGGAAGCCCTTTTCATATGTGCATCTATAAATGCATACTTTTTTAAAAATTATAAATACTAGAGTATATAGTTGCTTTGTAGGTTTTTTATGGTTAAAAAATACTTAGAAATGTATAAAACTTTGTTTTTTTGGTAATAATTGCACTATTAAGTTTGTTTTGGTGTGAATTTCTTTTTGTTGATCTTGCTGTTTCTTATATTTGAGGATTCGTATCCACCACCAGTTCTGGGACATTTTTGTTCATTCAGTTCAGTTCAGTCACTCAGTTGTGTCCGACTCTTTGCGACCCATGAACCGCAGCACACCAGGCCTCCCTGTCCATCACCAACTCCCGGAGTCTACCCAAACCCATGTCCATTGAGTCGGTGATGCCATCCAACCATCTCATCCTCTGTCGTCCCCTTCTCCTCCTGCCCTCAATCTTTCCCAGCATCAGGGCCTTTTCCAATGAGTTAGTTAACTCTTCTCATCAGGTGGCCAAAGTATTGGAGTTTCAGCTTCAACATCAGTCCTTCCAATGAACACTCAGGACTGATCTCCTTTAGGATGGACTGGTTGGATCTCCTTGTAGTCCAGGGGACTCTCAAGAGTCTTCTCCAACACCACAGTTCAAGAGCATCAATTCTTCGGCGCTCAGCTTTCTTTATAGTCCAACTCTCACATCGATACATAACTACTGGAAAAACCATAGCCTTGACTAGATGGACCTTTGTTGGCAAAGTAATGTCTCTGCTTTTTAATATGCTGTCTAGGTTGATCATAGCTTTCCTTCCAAGGAGCAAGTGTCTTTAAATTTCTTGGCTGCAAGTCACCATCTGCAGTGATTTTGGAGCCCAGAAAAATAAAGTCAGCCACTGTTTCCACTGTTTCCCCATCTATTTGCCATGAAGTGATGGGACCGAATGCCATGGTCTTAGTTTTCTGAATGTTGAGCTTTAAGCCAACTTTTTCACTCTCCACTTACACTTTCATCAAGAGGCTCTTTTAATTCTTTTTCACTTTCTGCCATAAGGGTGGTGTCATCTGCATATCTGAGATTATTGATATTTCTCTTGGCAATCTTGATTCCAGCTTGTGCTTCTTCCAGCCCAGCGTTTCTCATGATGTACTCTGCATGTAAGTTTTGTTCATTAGTTCTTAGAGCAATACTTCTGACAGTTTAGTGGTACTGACTTTCCATTTAGATGATTCTGAGACCTTTTCAGTATCATTCCTGCCTCTGAACCTCAAATTCTCATCTCTGAGGCTCTGTCCTCTGTTCTGTATGATTTTTTTTTTTTTTTTTTTTGGTAGTAACAGTCTCATTTACTAATTTTCTCACCAGTTGCACTTAATCAGATGTTTATCTCATGCGCTAATTTGAAATACTATGGTTTTCATTCCTACAAACTCTATTTGAATCTTTTTCAAATTTGCGTGGTCTTAAAAAATTTGCTGTTCTTTAACTACATCCTCTTGTTAAACATATTAAACATTTTTATTTTATAGTCTGTATCTGATAATTCCATTTTCTGTAGACTTTATAGGTCTGACTCTGCTATTTGTTGTGTTTTGTGTCTCTGGTATGTTCTGGCTTGCTTCTTCATGTGTTCTGTGAATTTTTTTTTTTTTTCTTTTTGTACATGAGCTCATGTTTCTAGGAACTTTTCCTCTAGTAATTTTTTGAGAACTTAAGGTGAAATATAAGAAACTTGTATTTGCTTCTACTGATGCCTTAAGGGCACTATCAATTCATGTCCACATCAGTTTAAATATCAGTTGAGTTTTTTGGGTGGCCATAGCAATTGTATGAATTCAGGCCTCCAGTGTATTATTAGGGGCAAGTGTCTGGGTATAAATCTTCAGAGGAGGCGCCTTCCTGCCTAGATCCAAATCTGAGACAGTCATGTTTCTTTATCCTCTCCCTGTGTGACATGGGTACACTTATTGAGGGTGAAATGTCCCAGCTTTTTGACCTGACTTTCACTTCCCACTTGATTTCTGCTTGTAAAAGTCAAAACTAGGGGTCAAGTAGGATTGGGATACACCTGGTTGCTAGGTTATGTGTTCTTCTACCTTGACTGATGTCTTGACATATTTTAGCTTCTCTGGAGGTTTGTTACTTTTTGGCCAACTTGGCTAAGCATTTGAAAAGGTAGGTAGGGATGTATGTGTTGTATGGGTGGGGGTGTGTGTGTGTGTGTGTGTACACATTTTTGTATGTTCATACACCCAGCAGTTTTAGATGTTTTTGTACTGGGAGAGTTTTCAGGGTATTTTGTCTTCAGTATTCCTGGAAAGGAAGTCTGCAGTATGACTTTCTAATAGTAGGGCATAATTCATCCCTCAGTTATATTTTTATTTACTTAAATAATCTTCTTCCTTGGAACCTTAGGTTGCTTTCAATTTCTGTTACAAAGGATGCCCTCATTTAGATATCTTAGTATAGGTTGCTGATGTTTCCTCAGGATAAATACCTTGAAGCAAAATTGCTGGGTCAAAGGGTATACTTGTCTGGTTTTTGATAGACATTACCAGAGTCACCCTGAAGGATGAGGGTAATTGTTCACACTGAAACTTCCTAACACAGCACTTGCAAATGCCACACTTCTTTAACCACTGAGTATTACACACTTAAATCATCGACATTCCAGGGGAGATGGCATTTTGTTTTTAAAATTCAAATTTCTTTCATCATTGGAGAGGTTAAGCCTAACTTTTTCTTAGCATTGAACATTTGTATTTCTTACAAACTTTGAGTTATGTTTATAATCATTTTTCTTCTAGGATGCTTATGTGCAGATTTTTTATTTGTTTAAATTAAATACTTAATATATAGAATTATCGTTTAAAATTTTTAAGATATTAACAGCTTTTCACAAGACTTTTTTTTAGTGTGCATTTATTTTTCTTAAATATAAAGAAGCTTTAAATGTTAGTCCACTTTATCAATCTTTTAGGCTTCTTATTTTGGCATTATGCTAAAATAGCCTCCCCCTACTCTAGGATTATATAAATGTTCTATTATGATTTCCCTTAGGTATGTTAAGGCTTTGTTTTTCATTGAAAATTTGTTTGTTTATGTAATGGAAGGTCTGTCTCTCATTTTATACCATTGTGGATTTCTCATTCAGGTTGAGTTGCCTGTTCCTGTTTGGTGGTATGATTTAGATAAAGCCAGATCATTTGGGAATTTCTTCATGTTGAGGCTGTAACTTCTGAAAATGGAAATAACAGAGTATAGAACTGGCATGGTATGAAATTGGGAATGAAGATGTTTATGTAGGCAGTGGTGACCTCCAAATCCATGATGAGAAGAGCAGGGGAGTGTGTGCATAAAGAGGGAATGAGTTAAGGGATGTGGTAAAGAAGAAGATTGCTTCCCAGTGGTTCAATGGTAAAGAATCTACCTGCCAATGCAGGGAATGTGGGTTTGATCTCTGGGCTGGGTAGATCCCTTGGAGGAGGAAATGGCAATCCACTCCAGTGTTCTTGCCTGGAAAATCCCACTGACAGAGAGAGGAGCCTGGCAGACTACAGTTCATGAGGTCGCCAAGAGTTGGACACAATGACTGAGCACACAACACAAAGAAGAAGGTTAACTTGAAGGCTTAACCATCATGGGGTCATCTTCCCACCTGCTTCTATGTGTTTTCTGTTGCCCTAATTGCCATTGGAAATAGAATGTGTGGGATGGACCAGAAAAGCTCTTGAACTGTTAGGGTTTGCAATGATTTGAAAAAGCTGGGAAGACTTTATATTACCCACATTTTGTTTTTTGTGTGATATGGCTTTTTTGTATGCAGTGGGTGCTCAATCAGTATTTGTTGCATGAATGAATGAATGAATGAATGAATGGAGATTCCCTGGTTCGGAAATAGAGCCATGTTTAAATACTGTGTATTTTGGAGTAAACCAATCATTTGGTTCATTTTTTATTTCTGGTGGCTCTCTGCATTCCTTTCTTCTGTTGTCCACCATGCCTTTTATGAGGACTGTCTGCCAGACCCACTGAACATTAGGATAAAAAAAAATTATTATGGTGCTGACTTTGTCCTCAGGGAGCTCGGAGTCCAGTAATTGCTTCACAAATGGATAGAGTTTAGTGCCATGAAGCTGTCTCTTTTGTGCATGGTGCAGAGATGATGTTGTATAAGCGGGCATGACTGACGTGATTTAAGAGGGCTGCTAATGTGTATGGCAAGGGATGACGAAAAAGGAGATTTCTGAGACTTGATAATGAAATATTGAAAAATAAAGGAGAATTTACCTTGTGGATAGGCAGTGGAAGAGGGCATTCTAATCCGTGAAAAGAGACCATGAAAAGATATGAACTCCAGGTGGTTTGGTTGGTGAATAATGGACAATGAGGCAGAGGCCAGATCATGGGAGGTCTTGTGGTGTTTCCGAAGGAATCTGAAGTTTGCTTCTTCCCTCCCTCCCAATTGTTAACGATTGAAAGGATTTCCACAGTTTCTTTTTTTCTCCTAGTTAGATCATTATGGGAGATTAAATTGGAGAGAGACAGAGAAGTGAACTAAGATTAGAGATAGAGACCCTTACAATTGTCCTAGGGAGATGACCTGAACTAAGTAAAGTGATGGTGCAGGCTGGAGGAGAAAGAATGGATTTGAATTCATTGAAAAGTGTAGTCAACAGGATTTAGCGACATGCTCAATGTAGGAAAATAAGTCGTGTTTGGGATATTTTTGAATTGGAGGTTTTAAAATTATAGATGGGTCATTTGGAGTGTGGGAGATCATGTTCTGGACTAGCGATGCATATTTAAGAACCATCAGCCTGCAAGTGTTGGTGGGATCCATTGCTATGAATAGGATGGCCTAGGGAGAGTTAGCACCAGTAGAAAATGGCTAAGCAAAGGACTTGGGGGTGCACCAACATTTCCGGACTCTCAGAGGAAGAGCATCCTGCAAAGAGGCCTGAGAAAAACTAGCAAAAAGTTGGATAGGAATCAAAGGAGCATGCAGTCATTAAGTAGGGCAAGTTTTTAAGACAGTGATTAACAATGTAAAAATGTCGTCAAAGACACAAGTAAGATAAGGACACAGAAATGTCCTTATTTAGAGGAAAAGGATCTTCGATCAAAATTTTGAGCAGTGAGGGCAGAAGCCATGGTCCATCGTAAGAGGATGCAGAAGAAGTGAGCACAGACTGTTCCTTCAGTATTCTTGGCCTTGAAAAGGGAGAGGGTGGGGGAGGGGGCAAGGAGCTGGGGAAGAGGAAGTAGTGGCAGTTGGGGTCAAGGAGTATTTTTTTCTGTATTCTTTTTAAGTGGGAATTATAGCATATTTTTATTCTGAGGGCTAGGAACTGAAGAGAGAACAAAGCTGAAGGTCCAGAAGACCGAATAATTGAATGAAGTCACCTTTGGTTCTAAACTCGACATGGCCAATTGGGGACAGGGATGGGTGGGAGAAATGTCTTACAAAGTCAGTGTTGGCCAAAACTGGTGACAGTTCCTATCATTGGAAGATACAGGTTTTCAAGGCAAGCATTTCACCAGTGCGTATGGGCATAAACATCAGTAACTGTGTGGTAGCTATCTATTGGTGTGTGCTACAGGCAGCCTTGATTATGTCCTCATGGAAAAATTAGTTGGATGTTTTCCCCTAAGTCTGAATAGTTGGAATAACCTTTATTGGATCACTGATATGTCTTTAACACTACAAACAGTATAAGAATGTTAAATTTTCTTTGGAATAATATTCAAAGGTGTTTGTAAGTAAATTTGGTTGCATTTGGATTATTGCTAAACAGCCCAATTCTGATTTCCATTACATTCTTGTTTCTTTGAACTACAAGAACCTGAAGTACAGTCAAAGGCTTTGGGGGATGATTACTAAGATATGTGGCTCCAGTGTCTTGTCTTCACCTCCACAAAGACTGTTTAGTTTTCATGCACAGCTCTGTGGGATGGTGCTTCTGGGAAGGAAGGAAAATCCTGACACCATCAAGTTGCATGGGTACCTGGATGAAGCTGTCCATTCTGTGATTGCTGCCACCACTTTTTAGTTACTGCACCTTGAATAATAGTTCACCTTACTCTGTTGAAACACCTCGAAACAGAGAGAAGTTTTCTTTTAAAGTAGGAAAACTCTTTAAGCTATTATCAGAGATGTCTGCATGTTTATATCTTATTTAGTGCCAAAGATAGCCTTTCTCTTTCAATTAGTGGTACCTTCCATTAAGCAAATTACATTAGGTTACCTCAGAGGATGGGCTCTAGGGTAACTTGTGTGCCACCATGTGGGTTTCACTCTTGCCAGCCTTTAGCTGAACAAGCACCGTGTGCCCCTATGAACTGTCTCCTACCGTGGAGTGTTCTGGATTGCCTACTAAAATCCAGGGATTGGGGCAGCCATAGTCTCTCCTTCTCTGTTTGAGAATGGATATCTGTGGTTTACTTTCCTGTAGGACCACAGGACTTAGGGATTTCCATTCTAAATGACCTGGATTCTCAGAGTTCCTGATTTAGGTATGCAGGTTAGGCTTCTTATAACCAGCACTTGTTTATTTGCACAACCCTAGAACTTTGAAGTTTGGAAAAACCACATATTTCTAGAGCCTGTCTTTTGTATTCCTCTTTTACTGATAGCTCTTTGTTCTTTTGGCCTTGGCGGGAAACATCCTATCTCTGTTTGTGGCTTTAGATCCTCTGGTTTATCTGACTTTGATTAGGGATAAAAGAATGCCTTCCTATCTAGCTCTCACAAGACAATGGATATTGCTTTACACTCACCCTCACTATTCCCCACCCTTTTTTTTTTTAATAGTTTAATTTTTAAAATTGAGATTTAATTGATGTATAACATTATGTTAGTTTCAGGTTACAACATAACAGTTCAGTATGTGATATAGTTAACATTTTTTACTTTAGTTTTTTGCTTTTCAGCCAACTTAATTTAAAAAAAATTTAATAGCAATATCTGCTTATGTATTTATCTTTATATTATGCTGCAGTAAAGTTGATTTATGATGTTGTGTTAGTTTCAGGTATACAGGAAAGTGGTTCAGTTGTGCATATACATATATCCATTCTTTTTCAGATTCTTTCCCCATATAGGTTATTACACAATATTGAGTAGTTTCTTATGTCCTTGTTGATTATCTGTTTCATATATAGTAGTGTGTATGTGTTAATCCCAAACTCCTGATTTGTCCCTCCCCTCAACCTTTCCCCTTTGGTAACCATAAATTCGTTTTTGAATCCTGTGAGTCTGTTAGTCTTTTGCAAATAAGTTCATTTGTATCATTTTTTTTTTTTAGATTCCATCCCCACCCATTGTTAGTTTACATCATGTGACACTTTCCCCTATTTTAAAAGATAAATTCTTTCTGAAATATGTTCTTACTTGCTTTTGGTTTTGTGTGCTTAACTTTGACACACGGTGTGAGTGATGACTGGTAAAATTAATTGCTTATTTTGCCTTATAATAACTACAGTACATACTGATTTACCGATTAGGGTACAGGTTGCGATGGATTAGAAATAAGGTTGAAAATTGATTTCTCAAGGGAATTTTCTGAGGAGAGGATAATAGATGAATATGTAATTAGAACTCTCTTCCTCTTTAAGGAACATAGGACATCTCAGTGCTTCCATGTGTTTGGTTTTAATGTATTAAAAGTTAGAAAACCTGGTGAACGAGAAGGGTTAGCTATGAGCTTATTATAGTTACTTTTGTCTTAAAGTTGACATTTTTCTTAATGCATCTGGTTAGGTTTCATGCTGACTCTAAAATGAAGAACTCTCTGAGAACTCTCTGGAGAGCCCATTTGGTAGAACAAAGCTTCTTCCATTTTAATTGAAAAGTGACAAAATTTCTTTCTACATCATGGTTTTTGTGCACAGTATGCCTGCACAGCCCAATAGAAGTTTTTGCAGAGATGGAAATGTTCTGTTTCTGTACAGTCTGCATCTGGCAAGTGACTACCATATTGAATAGTGCAGGCCTTGACTTTGGAGTTAAAACCACTCCTCATTTGCTAGCTGTGTATCTCCTGACTAGTCTCAGAAAGGTTCTTTGGGGCAGACAGAGCTGCACACCAAGGCCCACAGCTGGGCAAGTGGTCCATCGCTGGCTGCATTCCAGACCTAACTCTCCCACTTAGCCATGGGCCCTTGTGAAGTGACAAGGACCATCCTCCTGACTACCCCAGAGGTTCTGCACCTTGACTGCTAAAACAGGAGAAAACCCTGGCCCCATATCCCCAAGAAGTCTTTTTGAGGAAGGGGGTTCCCGTTCTTTCCTGAGTTATAAATCAGTGCTGAGGGCCCTGGCTAAGGACAAGGAAAATTTTCGTGTTACAATTTTCCCTCTACCCACATCATTTAGAACTAGACTCTGTTCTCCTATATTCAGGAGGCCACGAACCAGGCAGTGGATTATTTATTGTATTTACTGATTTATGGGGGCTTCTCTGGTGACTTAGCAGGAAAGAATCTGCCTGCCAGTGGAGGAATCGTGGGTTTGATCCCTGGTTTGGGAAGATCCCCTGGAGTAGAAATGGCAACCCATTCCAATATTCTTGCCTGGAAAATCCCAGAAACAGAAGAGCCTGGGGGGCTACAGTCCATGGGTTGCAGAATTGGGCATAACTTAGTGACTAAACACCAGCACCACTACCAACTGATTTATGAACAAATGTCTTAGCACGGAACTTACTAAAGAGATGGGAGAAAAGGAGAGGAGTGGGTTACCGTCTGGTCATTGCTGCAGAAAGCGGAGCTGCACGCTAAGGGGTCGCTCCCCGCTGCTCTCTTCGGTCCCCAGCCCGTTTTTCTGGAGAATGAGGTAGAGTGGGGAAGGTCTGCTCCTTCTGACTTACTTCTTCCCGTTTGTTTTCAACGTGCAAAGCATTGGTTGACACTGATTGCTTTCAGTTCTGCTCCATCTTCACTGCACTTCATAGATAGTACACTGTACTTAATGTATATTACTCCCAGGTTCTTGTAAATGGCTGGCTACTCTTTCTTGATTTCAGAGCCATTTTGAGATTTTGCCTTTTTGTCTTTATTTACATGCGTTTCAACTGGAAATTGGGTGGGAATACATCAGGAAATTTGGGCTTATAGCATTTTTATTCAGAAGTTGGTTTATGACCATTTACACTCTGAGTCATATAATCATAGCTTTTGATCATAAGGAAATGCCTCTGGGTTGAATTGGCAGATCTCAAAGATTTTGGACGTTAATGTTTCTTAAGAGGATTGACACAAAGGCACTGAGAGTCACATGGTTTACAGGAACTACCTTTTAACAGATCAGATTCCATTTCCAAATGATACAAAACATGTGTCCACACCCTCTGCCTCTTTTCAAATTTATAATTTAATAGCTTAAAAAAACCCCTCTGTATGAGTTAGATATTGCCTTTCCAGTAGAGCTATAATATAATCTTATGCTCATGAACAGGAAATGAATTCAAGAAACCTCAGATGTGTTGTCCAGTCCTTTGCTAAAGGAGAGCTTGGCGTGGACTTGGTTGAAACTTAAAGCAGTTGCTTTTGGCAGACACACTTCACCATTCGGATGGACAGCATTAAACAGCTTCACTCTACAGGTCACTTCGTGTGATGATGTGATGAGTACATTGCAGCTCTTTTGTTCTTATGGATACCAACTCCTGCTCAAGCACAACATGTTCTTAGTAGCTTCACTAAGTGTGTTTTAAATGAAAAGTGTCCAAGGATTATATACCTGCCCTGCATTTTTGTGTGGTGTTTCAGTTAAAAGTCTTTATTGAATAATCCAAAAACTCCTTCCTGAGAAAATGCTAGCTATCCTCATCCTTGAATAGATGAAATGATGCTCAATTTGGGTTGTAATCCAATTGATTTTCTTAAAGAAATTTCCAAATGCCTGGTGTCAAAAGTACATGAAAGTGGTTTTTGATTAACAGACAAACCTCTTAAACTTCAGACACTTATCAGAGACTTCAGTCTTGAGTCATCAACTTTTATAGTTCTATCTAAGGCCATTTGAAGCAACTGATAATATTATCGCGTAGTATTAAATGGAGTGAGTGGTTCTCAAAGTGTGGTCCCAGGACTAGCAGTACCTGTTAGTAAGTGCAAATTCTCCGGCCCATCTCAGACCTACTGCCTCAGAAACTTAGAGGGTGGAGCCCAAATACTGATTGTTGGAACAAGATCTCTAGCGAATTCTGGAGACTGCATTCTACAGTTTGAGAATCTCTAGTCTTAATATTGGAGAAGGACATGGCAACCCACTCCAGTATTCTTGCCTGGAGAATCCCAGGGGTGGCGGAGCCTGGTGGGCTGCCATCTATGGGGTCGCACAGAGTTGGACACGGCTGAAGTGACTTAGCAGCAGCAGCAGCAGCAGTCTTAATATAGTAGTTAACACATCTGGCTTTCAGCCTAGGCTCATTTTGGGTAATTGTTAGAATGAAAATTCTTGGTTCCCACCTGTACAGAGTCTGATTCAGGAGGCCTCAGTTAGGGCCCAGAAATCGGTGCTTTTATGTCTAGTGGCAAAGCCTGCTTGGGGAACCTCTGCTTTCCCTTTGTGTCCGGTTAGTCAGTCACTCTACATAGAGAGTACAATACTCCGGTTCCTTTGTAAAAGTCTTTATAGAACTCTTGATTTAAGACAATGGCATATAATCAGAGGTTGCTTCTGAATTACTTAAGGAGACTTAACAAATACAGGAGACTGGGTTCTACTATATCAAGAGGTCTGGTTAGGAGCGAGAAGTGCTTGTTCTTGTATTTTTAAGTTCATGAATGAAATGCCCCTTGAGAAGCATGGATTTTTGTTTTCAGATTTCATTGAAATTGATAGAAGTTATCATATTTATAATTCTGTGAATTTTTTGCTATAAAACTATTACTAGTATTTAGTAGAAGAGACTAGTGTCTCTCTCCTGATAGTTTATGTGCAATTCTTCATTTTCTTTTGCTTTAATTAACAGAGAGCTCAGAGTAAAGTTTTGTACAACATTTTGAAATAATCTATTTCTTTTGCCCACTTCAGTCCATGACTCTTATTTTTTCCCATTTCTTTGCAATATTATTGATTGTGTAAGCTTAAGGTGTATAGCATGATGAGCAGATACGTGAATAGGTTGCAAAATCATTACTACAATAAGGTTAGTTAACACATCCATTATCTCAAAAATCAACTTTTTGGGGGGGCAGTGATAACATTTATGATCTACTCTCATCAGCTTTCAAGTATATAATGTAGTATGTTAATTACTGTCTGTACTTTAGATCCCCAGAACTTAACTCATTTTATAGCTGGAAAATTATACCCTTTGACAAGTGTCCCCCCATATCTCTCACCCACTTGCCACTGATAACCGCTAATTCTACTATTTCTATGAGTTCGCTTTTTTAGATTTCACACATTAAGTAAGATCGCATAGTATTTTGTCTTTCTGTTTCTGACTTACTTCACTTTGCATAGTGCATTCTGGGTTCATCTGTGGTGTGGCAAATGGCAGGATTGCTCTCTTTTATGACTGAATGATATTCCATTGTATATATATATATATTATATACACCATATTCTCTTTACCCACTCATCCAGTGATACACACTTAGGTTGTTTCCGTGTCTTGGCTGTTATAAATAATGCTGCAGGAAACATGGGAGTATGGTTATCCCTTTGAGATAGTGATTTTACTTCCTCTGGCTGTATACCCAGAAGTAGGATTGGTGGATCATATGGTAGGTCTACTTTTAATTTTTTGAGGAAGCTTCATATTGTTTCCTGTAGTGGCTGAACCAACTTACATTCCTGTCAACAGGGTACAAGGGTTCTTTTTTCTACGCTATGTTGCCAAAACTTGTCTCTTTTTGATAATAGCTATTCTAACAGGTGTGAGTTTGATACATTGTTGTTCAGATCTGCATTTCTCTGAGGACTAGCGATGGACATGTTTTCATATTTTCATATATCTGTTGTCCGTTCGCATGTCTTCTGTGGAGGAACGTCTATTCAAGGCTTTTGCCCATTATTAGTTGTTTGTTGTTTTGACGTGGTTGTATGAGTTCCTATTAACCCTTGATCAGATAGATGGCTTGCAATTTTTCTCTCCTAGTCCATAGATGGACTTTTCATTTTGTTGATAGTTTCATTCAGTGCGCAAATGCTTTGAGTCTGATGTAGTTCCACTTGCTTTTGCTTTCATCGTTTGTGCTTTTGGTGCTTTATCTGAAATATCATTGCCAAGACCAGTGTGTCTAGGAACTTCTTCCCTGTTTTTTCTAGCAGTGTTCTAGTTTGGGGTCTTTTATAGTTTGTATGTACATACGGTGTCATATCTTTTGCAAATCTTTTTCTTTCTCCATTCATTCATCTATTGACGGCTACTTGGGTTGCTTCCATGTCTTGGCTATTATAAATAGTGCTGCTATGAACAGTGGAGTGCCTCTATCTTTTCAAATGAGTGTTTTCATTTTATCTACACATATGTTCGGAAGTGGAATTGCTAGATCACATGGTAGTTGTGTTGTTAGTTTTTGGGGAACCTCTGTACTGGTTTTCACAGTGGCTGCGCCTGTTTACACTCCCACTCACAGTTGTGGAATGGTTCTCTTTTCTCCACACCCTCCCAGCATTTGTTGTTTGCATTTTAGTGATGCCCTTCTGATGGGTGTGGGGTGATAGCTCATTGTGTTTTGATGTGCCTTTCTCTAATAATTAATGATGTTGAACATCTTTTTATGTGCCTTTCACCTCTGTATGTCTTCTTTGGAAAAGTATCTATTTAGGTCTTCTGTCTATATTTTGATTGGGTTTTTTTTTTTTTATATGGAGTTGTAGGAGCTGTTTATGTATTTTGAACATTAACCCCTTAATGGTAGTATCATTTGGAAATATTTTCTCTTATAGGTTGTCTTTTTTGTTTTGCTAATGGTTTCCTTTGCTGTACAAAAGTACTAAAGTTTAATTAGGTTCCATAGAGAATAGACTGGTGGTTGCCAAGGGAGTGGAGGGTGGGAAAGAGTTGAATTGGGAATTTGGGATTATCAGATACACACTGGTATATATAGAATGGATGAACATCAAGGTCCAACTGTATAACACAAGGAACTATATTCAATATCCTGTGATAAACCGTAATGGAAAAGAATATGATAATGAATGTATATGTATAACTGAGTCACTTTGCTGTACAGGAGAAATTAATACAACATTGTAATTCACTTATACTTGAATAAATAAATTAAAAAAAGAAAAGTTTAATTAGGTCTCATTTGTTTATTTTTGCTTTTATTTCTTTTGCCTTAGGTAGTGGATCCAAAAAATATTGCTATGATTTATGTCAAACAGTGTTTCTATGTTCTCTTATAGTCATTTTCAGGTCTTAATTTAGGTCTTTAACCCATATTGAGTTTATTTTTGTATATGGTGTGAGGAAATATTGTAATTTCATTGTTTTATTATATATATTATATAATATAATAAATATACAATACATATTGATACATACAGTTGTCCAGTTTTCCCAGCACCACTTATTGAAGAGACTGTCTTTTCTCCATTGTATACTCTTGCCTCTTTTGTTTTAGGTCAATTAACATAAGTGAAAGTGTTAATCACTCAGTCGTGTCCGACTCTTTGCAACCCCATGGACTGTAGCCTGCCAGGCTCCCCTGTCCATGGGGTTTCCCAGGCAAAAATAGTGGGAAATTCCTTCTCCAGGGGATCTTTCTGACCCAAGAATTGAACCCTGGTGGGTTTATTTGTGGACTCTTGCTTTCTTTTCAGTTCCATTGATCTATGTGTCTGTTTTAATTATTGTAGGTCTGAAGTCTGGGAGCCTGATACCTTCAGCTTTGTTTTTTATGGCAAGATTACTTTGGCAATTTGGGGTCTTTCGTGATTCTGTATGAATTTTCAGATTATTCTAGTTCTATGAAAAATGGCCTGGGCATTTTGATAGGGATTGCATTAAATCTGTAGATTGCTTTGGGTAGCATAGCCATTTTAACAATATTAACAGTCTTCCAATCCAAGAGCATGAGATATCTTTCTGTTTCTTTTGTGTCATCTTCAGCTTCCTTTATAGTTTTCAGAGTATAGGTCTTTAACTTTCTTGGTTAAGTTTATTCTCAGGCATTTTATTCTTTTTGATGTGATTTTAAATAGGATTATTTTTTTTTTAACTTTCTCTTTGTGAGGGTTAATTACCAGTGTATAGAAAGTCAACAGATTTGTGCACGTTAATCTTGTATCCTGCAACTTTGCTGTGTTCATTTATCCTAATCGTTTTCCAGGGGAGACTTGAAGGTTCTCTGTATAAGGTATCATGTCATCTGCAAATGTGACAGCTATATTTCTTCTCAACCAGTTTGGTTGCCATTTGTTTCTTTTTCTTATCTGATTGCTGTGGCTAGAACTTACAATACTATGTGAAATAGTAGTGGTAAGAGTGGGCATCCTGTCTTGTTCCTGAATTTAGAGGGAAGACTGTCAACTATGAATATGATGTTAGCTGTGGGTTTATCATAAATGGCCTTCATGAAGATTAGAGATGTTTCTTCTGTACTCACTTTGATGAAAGTTTGTATCATGAATGGATGTTGTGTTTTGTCATATGCTGTCTTGGCATCTGTTGAAATGATCATATGATTTTTATCATTACTTTTGTTAGTGTGATGTACCACACTGATTAATTTGCAAATGTTGAACCATCCTTGTGTCCTTTTAATAAATTTAGTTTGATCTTTATGTGTAATCCTTTTTAAATATTGTTGGATTGGTTTGCTAATATTTTGTTGAAGACTTTTGTGTCTATATTCGTCAAAGATATTGGCTTCTAATATTCTTTTTTTGTAGTGCCTTTGTCTGATTTTGATATAAGAATAATGATGGCCTGGTAGAATGAATGAGAGTGTTCTATTCTCTTCATTTTTTTGGAATAATTGGAGAAGGAGAGGTACTAGTTTTTCTTTATATGTTTGATAGAATTTCCTTGTGAAGCCTTCTGGTCCTGGACTTTTGTTGGGAGATTTTGTTTGTTTGTTTTTTAATTTAAAATTCAATTTTACTCTTAGTAGTAGGTCTGTTCAGGTTGTCTGTTCCTTCTTGATTCACTCTTGGTAGGTTGTATGTTTCTAGAAATTTGTCCATTTCTTCTAGGTGGTCCAGTTTGCTGGTCTATCATTGTTGTAATGTTCTCTTATGCTTTTTGTCTCTGTGGCATTGGTTGTTAGTTCTCCTCTTTCATTTCTTATTTGCTTATTCAAGTTCTCCCTTTTTTCTTCTCGGTGAGCCTGGCTAGAGGTTTGTTGATTTTGTTTATCCTTTCAAAAAAACAACTCTTGGTTTTATTGACCTTTTATATTGCATTTTGATGCGTGTTTTACGTATTTCTTCTCTGATCTTTATTATTTTCTTCTGCTGAATTTGTACTTTATTTGTCCTCTTTTCTTAATGCTGTATGTGGTTATGTTAGGTTGTGTATTTGAGATTTTTCTTGTTTCTTGAGGCAAGTCTGTATTACTGTAAGCTTCCCTCAGAGCTGCTTTTGCCCCATCCTGTAGATTTTGCAGTGTTGCGTTTTCATATTTTCTGATTTCCACATTGACCCATTGGTTTTTTAGTAGCATGTTGTTTAGCCTCCTGGGGCTTCCCTGATAGCTCAGTTAGTAAAGAATCTGCCTGCAATGCAGGAGACCCCGGTTCAATTCCTGGGTCGGGAAGATCCCTTGGCGAAAGGGTAGGCTACCATTCCAGTATTCTTGGTCTTCCCTTGTGACTCAGCTGGTAAAGAATCTGCCTGCAATGTGGAGGACCTGAGTTCAATCCCTGGGTTGGGAAGATCCCCTTGAGAATGGAAAAGGTACCTACTCCAGTATTCTGGCCTGGAGAATTCCATGGACAACATGTTTGTACTTTCTCTGAGGGTATGCTGGTAGCTTTCACCTTGGTAGGGGGTGGGGCTGGAAATGGAGGCTCTAGAGCCAAGCTACATATGACATAGGACTTCCTGTCTGCTCAGTGGCTGTCACTGACCTGTTGGGGATGAGGTCTTATCCCAAGTTGCTGGGGCAGAAACCCTGAGGGGTGAGCTCACATTAGCTCTGACCTGCTTACTCCTCAGGGCAGGTATCCATTTTATAATCTCCTTTTTTCTCTGGATCCACTCCCAGGGGCACAGGTCCCAACCTGATTTTTCTTCCCTTCCTGATTACTTCTGTGTCTTTCTTGTAACTTTGGAGTCCTTCTGCCAGTTTCCAGGTTTCAGTGAGGATTGTTCATGAGTATTTTTTAAGTGTTTGTGGGGGACAGTGAACTCCATATCCTCTTAGTTGGCCATCTTGATCTTGTTTACCATACTGTTTTGATTACCATAGCTTTGTAATGCAGCTTGAAGTCAGGAATTGTGATGCTTCCGGCTTCATTCTTCTTTCTCAGGATTGCTTTGGTTGTGTGAGGTCTTTTGTGATTCCATATCAATTTAGGATTGTTTGTTCTATTTCTGTGGAAAAATGCCATTGGAATTTTGATTTGGACTGTGTTGAATCTGTAGGTGGCTTTGAGTAGTATGGATAGTGTGTGTTAGTTGCTCAGTTGTGTCCCTCTTTGAGATCCCATGGACTATAGCATGTCAGGCTCTTCTGTCCATGGAATTTTTCCAGGCAAGAATACTTCAGTGGGTTGTCATTTCTTCCTCTAGGGGATCTTCCCAACCCAAGGATTGAACCCGAGTCTCCTGAATTGCAGGCAGATTCTTCACCACTGCGCCACCTGGGAAGCCCATATCATAACCATATTAATTCTTCTGATCCATGAGCACAGGATATCCTTCCATTTATCTGTGTCTTCAGTTTTTCTCATTAGTGTCTTGTAGTTTTCAGTGTATAGATCTTTCACTTCCTTTGTTAAATTTACTCCTAAGAATTTTACTGTTTCAGATGCTATTTAAATGGACTTTTCTTTATTTTTCATATATTCATTTTTAGAGTATAGAAAAACAACTCATTTTTGTATGTTGATTTTTATATACTGCAATTTTACTGATTAGTTTATTACACCTAGCAGTTTTTTGATGGAGTCTTCAGGATTTTCTTTGTATAAGATCATATCATCAGCAAACAGACATCTTTACTGCTTTCTTTTGATTTGAATGTCTTTTATTTTTATTGTGTAACTGCTCTGGTTAGGACTTACAGGTCTATGTTGAATAGAGGTGGTAAGAGTGGGTATTCTTGTCTTGTTCCTGATCTTGGTGGGAAAATTTTTATCTTTTTTTTTTTTTACACCAGTTAGTATGACAGCTGTCAGTTTATCATGTGTACCTTTTATTATGTTGAGATATGTTCCTGCTCTACCCAGTTCGAGTTTTTTTTTTTTTAAATCATGAATGTATGTTAAATTTTGTCAGATGCTTTTTTTGCATGTATTGAGAGGGTCATATGATTTTTAGCCATTATTTTGTTAGTAATGGCATATTGTGCTAATAGATTTTGCATTATGTTGACCCACTCTTGTATCTTAGAAATAAATCCCACTTGATCATGGCATCTGATTCTTCTAACGTGTTGAATGTGGTTTGCTAGAATTTTGTTGAGAATTTTTGTTTCTACATCGTCCTGCTGCTGCTGCTGCTAAGTCGCTTCAGTCATGCCCGACTCTGTGCAACCCCACAGACGGCAGCCCACCAGGCTCCGCCGTCCCTGGGATTCTCCAGGCAAGAACACTGGAGTGGATTGCCATTTCCTTCTCCAATGCACGAAAGTGAAAAGTGAAAGTGAAGTTGCTCAGTCGTGTCCAACTCTTAGCGACCCCATGGACTGAAGCCTGACAGGCTCCTCCGTCCATGGGATTTTCCAGGCAAGAGTACTGGAGTGGGGTGCCATTGCCTTCTCCGCTACATCGTCCAATAGTTTGCTTTTCTTGTAATATCTTTATTTGACTTTGGTATCTGGGTATGCTGGTCTTGTAAAGTGAGTTTGGGAGTGTTCCCTCCTCTTCAGTTTTTTGGAAGCGTTTGAGAAAGATTGTTATTAATTCTTCTTTACATGTTTGATAAAATTCACCAGTGAAACCATCTGGTCCTAGTCTTTCCTTGTTAGGGATGATGAGTTGCTTACTTTTTCAATCTCCTTATTGATCTGTTCAATTTTTCTGTTTCTTCATAATTCTTTCCTGGTGTATTGTATGTTTCTAATGTACATTTCTAATGTATGTTTTCATTTCTTCTAGGTTATCCAATTTGTTGGCACCTATTTGTTCATAGTAATGACTGTTGTTCTTCTATAACCTCTTATACCCTAGCTGAAACATGTTTGGGGGTAGATGGGGTTCAGAAAGTAACTGGTGGTGGTTTAGTTGCTCAGTCGTGTCTGACTCTTTGTGACCCCATGGACTGTAGCCCACCAGGCTCTTCTGTCCATGGGATTTTCCAGGCAAGAATACTGGAGTGGGTTGCCATTTCCTTCTGCAGGGCATCTTCCTGACCCAGGGATTGAACTCCCATCTCCTGCGTCTCCTCCATTGCAGGCTGATTCTTTACCCACTGAGCTATCAGGGAAGCCAGAAACTAAGTAAACAATGGAATATTTGCCTTTGCTTTTAAATGAGCTTCCTGTTTGGAAAACCTTTCCCATATCTTGGTCAGTATTTCTTTATGTTTCCTCCAGTTGATGGATTCACTACAATCATCAGTTGCCTGGCTGTGAAAGAGTTAATGTTTCCTAGTACCAGGCACTGACATAGGCAGTAGGGGAAGTCTGGCTCATTTTGTTTCAAAATACACCGTACCTCAAATAAGTACAAACAGCTGCAATTATGGGATTGAGGCCAAAAGAAATCCGTGTGGTGTTCTGAACTCCAACTGAGAGGAGTTCATGTAACATGGATCTGAGATTAGGCTCCAAAACAAAACCATCAGGCCCCAGCAGGAGAAGAGTCCTTACTTGTCATCCTGGTCACCTCCATCGCCATCACCCAGAGAAACTGGCATGGTTTGAGGTGACCTTTTCTGTTTCTCTCTGGACCCACTTCTCTGCAGCACGGTGAATTCTACATTCAGTTTCTTGGGACCCACGACTACAGTAACGTAAAATGGTGACATCTTGGAACACAAAGGATTTATAGATGTGTTGTCTGCTTTTTTTATTTCCATGACTAGGCTTAAAACAGCAATCACACTAAGTCTGGTCGTATAGCACACTCCTTTTCAAGCCTCAGGAAATTCTTAGTCAGGTAGAGACTGCTGCCACTGAGTCTGTTTGGTTGTTTCTTTATCTCCCAAGATTTTTTAAGTAATAACAGTTTAGCAAAGCCTTTTTTTTTTTTTCCTGATCCCTTTCATAATCGGAATTTCACGTTCTAATGCCTTGCCTTTTCTTTGGAGTGGCCATATAATCCCTTTCACACTAGTTAGAAGCTTTCTGTGTGACACTCTTCATTCTCCACGTATTTGGATTTCCCCATGATTTTTTCTGGACATTCAGGACCGCATCGTTCAGGCTGATGGTTAGATGGTTAGAAGTCTAATTTAGAGTGTGCCTCACAGCTGTTTTTAGGTCTCCAGTTGGTTTTTAGGTCATATCTCAAGCAGAGGGACTTGTGGCTACTCTGTGGTTTTATTATCTTCTCACAGCTTATAAAAAGGCTTCTTTTCCTTTTCATATTCTGCTGCATTTGAGACAAACAGCTTCAGTGATAATTTAAAAAGATACCCTGTGTTACATTTGAAAACTTGTTCATAAAAGGAAAACAAGAGCTCGAATACCACTCATGTGGAAGTTAGGGAGGAGCCCCCTATTTTTGTTGTTCATTTGTTATCATGGTTACTGAATTATTGTGAACAGAGAAGAGGCATTTGATTCCCCTTGCTTCACATTCCTGATTTCATCCACAGGGTGATAGTGTTTGACATGTTACTCACAGTATTGTTATATTAATAAACGAGGCCAGCCTTTCCTTGTCTCTCAAAAGTGTATATGTGAATTCTCAGGAAAACCTGCAGTCTTCCCATCTCCTTAGCCCAGTTGGGAATAACTCATTGTGCAGCACAATACTAGTTTCCTTTAGATTTTCCTCTATTACCTACTGTTTTAAAAAGTTATTGCCAAGAGGGACTTCACTGAAGAAAAGTGAGGTTCCATTATAGCAAGAAAGGAAGTGAGATGAAGTACCTCATTTTTCCCCCATCGTGAAGTAGATACTAGGGTTGTATTCAACAGGTTTGATTTTTTTCACCCTTAAAACTTTGAGTAGGATGTATAAGTCTAGACTTAGGATGTATACTGATTAAAAAAAAAAAAAACCTGTTAATCTCTGATTTAATTAGAAGTTAGTGAAGGAAAGGAGATTTCTTATTTGGCTCTTGAACTCTGAAAATAAACAAAAGTTTCATATTTTGAATAACACATTGTGGGCCAAACAACATCTGGAAGAGATTATTCTCACTAGCTGGCTGAAGGAATTTCATAATCCATCGTCTTCAAAGAGCATGGTACCTTGTCACATTTTCCCTGTAGCCTGGAAACAGAAGACATTCTTAGGACCACTTTTGTGGGGTATCTGCCCTTTGTTTTGCATTGAGTGTAAATGTGTCTTTCTAATTCTGTATAATATTTCTTTAGCTTTTGGAAATGCAGCAAAACTTGGTGGGATGACTCTGCCTGCACTGTTTACTGTGGTCCAGACTTCTCCTTTTTCGAAAGACCTATTTGACTTTTGGCAGCACGCCCCTTACACCCCGCCATTTGTCTGAGACGCCTCTTCCTGTCTTCTCTAAAATCAGGCACATGTGCGTCTGGAATAGTCATGTAATTTGTAACAGTAACTTCTAACCAGATTTTTTTAAGTGTTTTTTAATTCAGTTTCTCCTTGAGCATGCCTAGTCTTATGGTTAGTAGTGACACATGAATACTCTCTTTCAAGTAAACACATTTTATTTCAGATCATGGGGCTTTTCCTCTTCCTCCCCCTGCTCCTCCCTTCCTCCTTCCTTCTCTCTCAAACTTACAGAAAAGTGGCAAGTGCAGTACAAAAATGCAAAGAACCTTTTATCTTGCCAAGTCCATTAGGAATGAATTACTGACATGATGTCCTAACATCCTCCAGTACTTTATAATGTATTTCCTAAAAACAAGGACATTCTTTCACATAGTCACAACATAATCATTAGATTTTGGAAATTAATATCATTACTGTACTGTCAGCTAATTTTCAAATCCATTGAAGTTTTCCCCAGTTATATAAGTTGTCTCCCCTTACCAGTGAAGGATCCAGTTCAGAATCTTGCATTGTATTACCTGGTCATGTCTCTTGTTAGTCTCCTTTTAGCATGGGACAGTTTCTTAGTTTCTTTTCTTTTATGACCTTGATCTTTTAAAGATTATAGGATGGTTATTTTGTAGAATGTTCCTCAATTTGGGTTTGACCACCTGCCCTCCTTTTTTTAAAATTAAACTCAGAGCTTGAAACTTTGGCAGGAATATCACAAAAGCGATGCTGTGTTCTTCTCATTGCATCCTATCAGCTGGAACACAGTGTTGTTGTTCAGTCGCTAAGCTGTGTTGGATTCTTTGTGACCCCATGAATGAGCACACCAGGCTTCCCTGTCCTTTACTGTCTCCCAGAGTTTCTTCAGACTCATATCCTTTGAGTTGGTGATGCCATCCAACCATCTCTTCCTCTGCTGCCCCTTTCTCCTTTTGTCTTCAGTCTTTCCCAGCATCAGGGTCTTTTCTAATGAGTTGGCTCTTTGCATCAGGTGACCAAAGTATTGGAGTTCCAGCATCAGTCCTTCCAATGAATATTCAGGGTTGATTTCCTTGTCAATGGGAGAACAGGAGGGGATGATAAGACAACAGAAGGAAGGGCTTCAAAGGGAAGGAGAAAATTTGAGGGGTGATAGGCTTGTTCATTCTTTTGATTGTGATGATTATTTCAAGGGTATTACACACATCGAAACAAACCAAATTATACATTTTAAATATGTGCAATTCGTGCATGTCCTCAATAAAAATATTAATAGAAAGTCTATGTCTTACAATGATAAGGAAAATGCCACGTTACAGATTTCCAAAATGCAATTTTTAAAGAATATTTTCCTTGGAGGGAAAACACTGGATTATAAGAAAATCTGCGCATCAATTATAACGTATACATATATTAGTAACAACGCAAGAGCAACCCAATGCAGTGTCAGAGACTAAATGAGGAGACTAAATGGGACTGGTTTGATCTCCTTGCAGTCCAAGGGACTCTTAAGAGTCTTTTTCAGCACCACAATTTGAAAGATCAATTCTTTGGCACTCAGCCTTCTTTCGGTCCAACTCTCACATCCATACATGGCTACTGGAAAAACCATAGCTTTGACTATACGGACCTTCATCAGCAAAGTGATGTCTGTACTTTTTAATATGCTGTCTAGGTTTGTCATAGCTTTTCTTCCAAGGAGCAAGCATCTTTTAATTTCATGGCTGCAGTCACTGTCTGCAGTGATTTTGGTATTTGTCCCAGTTTCTGGTGATGTTTACTTGGATCATTTGATGAAGATAGTGTTTTCTAGACTTCTTCACTGTAAAGTTACTGTTTTTCCTTTGTAAGTAATAAGAATTTTGTGGGAAAATATTTGGGTCTATGTAAATATCCTATTTCTTGTCAAGCTTTTATTAGTTAATTTGTATTATAATGAACTCATAAAGGGTTATAAATCTGTTCTGACATTCATTCTGAACCTCAAAAATGTCCATTTTAGGCCAGAAAAGAACCCTTCAATCTAATTTTCTTTTTTTTTTTTTAAACATATCTTCATAATTCTTTGAGTGCTATCTGTCTTTCTGGCGCAAGAACATGTTCCAAGTCATCATGTATTTCCCTGGCCCTCAGCCCTGGGCTCAAGCATTTCTCCCAAGAGCCTGGCTCTTTTCAGTAAAGAATGGTATTTAGAGACCAAGATCTAAGTCCTGGCATACTCATTGTTTTTGGGGTGTCACTGCTCCGAGTCCTCTGACTTCTATGCACACACATGATACACCTCACCACACATACTCTTAAACTTCTGTTTTTATTTCTATCGCTCTTGAAAACCATGAGTCTGTGCCTCTCTCCCCTCCTCTCCTGGAAGGTCTCTTGCCCTTTAGGCTCTGACAGCTGCTCTCAGCTGCCTTCCTAGGACATCCTCTTCACCTCATTTAGTCTCTGACACTGCACTGGGTTGCTCTTGCATTGTTACTAATATATGTATACGTTATAATTGGTGCGCAGATTTTCTTATAATCCAGTGTTTTCCCTCCAAGGAAAATATTCTTTAAAAATTGTATTTTGGAAATCTGTAACATGGCATTTTCCTTATCATTATAAGACATAGACTTTCTATTAATATTTTTATCGAGGACATGCACGAATTGCACATATTTAAAATGTATAATTTGGTTTGTTTCGATGTGTGTAATACCCTTGAAATAATCATCACAATCAAAAGAATGAACAAGCCTATCACCCCTCAAATTTTCTCCTTCCCTTTGAAGCCCTTCCTTCTGTTGTCTTATCGTCCCCTCCTGTTCTCCCAACTATTACTGGTCTGCTTTTGGTCACTATAGACTAGTTTTCTTTTTCTATAGTTTTATATAACAGGAATCTTATAGTAAATGCTGAATTTTGTTTGGCTTCTTTCACTCAGTAAAGTTATTTTGAGTTGATAAATGCTATTATGTCTATGAGTAGTTCATTTGTTTTAATTGCTGAGTAGTAATTCCATTGTATGGATATTATAGCAATTTGTTTATCTATTTGTGAATTGATATTTGAGCTGTTTCCAGTTTTTGTCTATTAAAGATAAAGCTACTATCAACATTTGTGCTCAAGTCTTTGTGTTGATATGCTTTCTTTACTCTTGAGTAAATACCTAGGAGTGAAATGTCTAGATTGGATAGTAAGTGCATATTTAATTTTAAAAAATTGCCTAATCGTTTTCCAGATTGATCCTGTCTTCTGTTCCCACAGCAGTGTGTGAGAGTTACAGTTGATTCATATTCTCAGCAACACTTGGTATGGTCAGTATTGTTAATTTTGGTTATTCTGTTAATATCTGGTGGTATTTTATTGTGGTTTTCACTTGGGTTTTCATAATTGCTCTTCTGTGCTTATTTGCTGTCTGTATATTATTTTCCATGAAGTGTCTAGATCTTTTGCCTAGTTTAAAAAGTGAGTGGTTTCTTCCTGAACTTTGAAATTTTAAAAATTATTTTGGATACAAGTCTTCTATTAGATATGATTTTAAAGTTTTTTTTTTTTACCAAGTTGGTGGGTTTTAAAATTTACTTAGTGTCCTTTGAAGAGCAGAAGAGCTTTTGATGAAGACTAGTGTTTCAGTTTGTTCTTTTATGGATCATACTTCCGGTATCTTACCTAAGAAAACTTTGCCTGACCCAACTCCGCCGAGATTTTCTCTGTCGTTCTCTTCTAGCGGCTTTATTGTTCTAAGCTTCACATTTAGGTCCGGGAGCCGTTTACTTTCATGTGTGGTTTGCAGTGTGAATCAAAGTTGTCTTTTGTGTTGGTTTGCATTCAGATATCCAGTCGTTTAACACATCTGATTGGAAAGGCTCTTCTTTCTCCACTATGTCGCCTCTTTGCCTTTGTGAAAACTTTCTTATGAAAGTATAGATCTACTTTCTCTTATGTTTCATTAATCTATTTATCTTTCTTTAGGCCCATACCACACTGTCTTTATTCTTTTAAAAAATTATTTGTTAATTGGCTGCATTGAGTCTTCCTTGCAGCATGCAGGATCTTCATTTTTTCATGTGGGATCTTTTCTTGCAGCGCCCGGACTCTCTAGTTGTGACAGGCAGGCTCCCGTGTCCAGGCTTCAGTAGTTGTGTCTTGTGGGCTGTCTAGCTGTGTCACGTGGGCTCCAGAGCTCACAGGCTCAGTAGTTGCAGCACGTAGGCTCAGTTGCACAGCACATGGGATCTTAGTTCCTTTACCAGCGATGGAACCCCCATCCCCTGCATTGCAAGGTGGATTCTTAGCCACTGGACTACCTAGGAAGTCCCCATTCTATCTTTTTTCTTTATATCCTTTAATGTCTATGGGGTCAGTAGTGACCACCCCTCTTTTTGTTTCTGCCATTAGTAATTTGTGTTCTCTTTTTTCCCTAACAACTGTATTGATTTTCTCAAAGACATAGCTTTTGGGTTTATTGCTTTTACTAATGGGCTTCTCAGGTGGCCCAGTGTTAAAGAATCTTCCTGCTGATGCAGGAGGAGACGTGAGTTCGATCCCTGGGTTGGAAAAATCCTCTGGATTAGGAAATGGCAACCCACTCCAGTATTCTTGCCTGGAAAATTCCATGGACAGAGGAGCCTGGCAGGCTACAGACCATGGGGTCGCAAAGAATCAGACACAATTGAGCATACACACACATTATTATATTATTATCTGATTTATTCATTGTTTTCCTCTTTTTCTGCTTACTTTGGGTTTAATTAGATCATCTTTTTCTGGCTTCTGATGGTCATTTATGTCAGACTGTTTTTCTACCAAGAGTGTTTAATGCTATAATTTTCCTCTTAAGTACTGCTTTAGTGGCACCCCGCAAGTACTGATGCTTTGTTTTTGTCTTCATTCAATTCAAAACATTCAAAATATTAATTCAGTTCAAAGCACTTTCATGGTACTAGTTCATTTTGCACTTGAGGAAAACGTGTATTCTACTGGTAATCAATAAAGTGTTCTAAAAATGTCAATCAGAATCAAGTTGATAATTATGTTGTTTAAGTTCTTGTTATCCTTATTGATTTTCTGTTTTATCAGTTAATTATAGAGGGGTGTTGAAATTGTGGCTGTGATTTCAGATTTGTTTGTTGCTCTTCTCATCAGTTTTTACTTCATATCATTGGACGTTCCCTTATTATATGTATGTGTGTATGTTAGTTGCTCAGTTGTGTCTGACTCTTTGCGACCACATGGAGTGTAGCCTGCCAAGTTCCTCTGTCAATGGGATTCTCCAGGCAAGAATACTGGAGTGGGTTGCCAGTTCCTTCTCCACCTTATTAGATGTATAAACTTCAATTATTATTGTGTCATCTTGATGAATTGACCCCTTATCAGTAGTAAATGGCTTTCTTTGTTCTTGGTAATATATTTTGCTCTAAAATCTACTCTGCCAGATATTAGTATAGGCATTCCAGCTTCATTTTTAGTGTCATCTTGACAGATCTTTTTCCTTTTCCTGTTAAACTGCTTGTGTCTTCATATTTAAAGTATGGATCATGTAGGAAATGTATCTTGTATGGAGTTGACTCTTGCTTTTTTATCCAGCCTGGCAACCTCTGCCATTTCATTAGTGGTGTTTAGACCACTTCCTCTGTGTGTGTGTGTATTTTGTTATGGTTATATTTAAGTACATCATCTTGCTCATCTGATGATGTTTGCTGATTTGTCCCATCTATTCTTTGTTTCTCTCTCTCTTTTTTTTTTTTTTGCATTTGGTGGTTTTTATAACTTTATTTCTTCCTTGGCATATTAGCTATAATTCTTTGTTTTATTTTTAGTGGTTGATTTCAGCATTTGTAATAAGCTGTAAGTTATATTTATTTAATTAAATTAATTATCTTAAATGATACTTTTAAGTGATATTACCTTTTTTATAGTATAAAAATCTTACAATATATTTTCTTTTCTGCCATCTAACTTTTCTAAAATTTTATTTCTATAATAAATCCCATCATTATTACTTTTGTCAGGTACCTTTTTAGCAGCTTTGTGGATATAATCCACATATAATTCAGCTATTTAAGAAATACAGTTCAATGGGTTTTTTTTAAAATATATTCAGTGTTGTGGAACTGTTCCCACAATGTTGGAAAATTTTCTCCATCCGCAAAGGAAACTCTGCATCTATTACCAGTCATTGCCTACTTGTTGTTGTTCAGCTGCTAAGTCATGTCCGACTCTGCAACCTCATGGGCTGCAGCGTGCCAGACTCCCAGAGTTTGCTCAAATTCATGTCCATTGAGTCAGTGATGCTATCCAATCATCTCATCCTCTGCCACCCTCTTCTCCTTTTGCCTTTCATCTTCCCCAGCATCAGAGTCAGTCCTTCGCACCAGGTGAGTCGGCTCTTCGCACCAGGTGGCCAAAGTATTGGAGCTTCGGCTTTAACATCAGTCCTTCCAGTGAATATTCAGGGCTGATTTCCTTTAGGTTGACTGGTTTGATCTCCTTGCAGTTCAGGGTGCTTTCAAGAGTCTTCTCCAGCACCACAATTCAAAAGCATCATTCTGTACTTATCCTTTTCCAAACCCCCGGCAGACACCAATCTACTCTTCTGTCTCAGAGATTTGCCTGTCCTGAACATTTCATATAAATGGAGTCATAGTATTAGGCCTTGTATGACTGGCTTCTTTCACATAGCATAATGTTTTTTAAGGTTCGTGCATGCTATGATAGCATTTATTATCATTTTTTCCCTTGCGCATTAATACTCTATTGTTTGGACATACAGTAAGTCCCCTACATATGAATGATTTCCATTTTGAGAGCATGTTCATAAGTCCAGTTTGTAAGTCCAACAAAATTAGTCTAGTAACCCAACTAACACAGTTGACTATATAATACTGTACTGTAATAAGTTTATAACATTTTTTACACAAATAAAACATAACAAATAAAAAATAAAACATTTTAAATCTTACAGTGCAGTAGTACCTTGGAAAGTACAGAAGTACAGTAGTTCATGACAGACATATGAACTAACTTACATGATTGTACATGTGAATGAATGCATGTTCTCATCTTTGAATCTTCACAGCTTGAAAATTCATATGTAGGGTACTTACTGTAGGATATTTATTTTTTAGTCTGTTTATCAGTTGATAGACATTGGGGTTGTTTTCATTTTTTTACTATTATGAATAATGTTTCTAGGGACATTCTTGTATAAGCTTTTGTATTGATATATATTTTCACTTCCCTTGGGTATATACCTAGGACTGTACTTGCATGGTAACACTGTTTAATGTTTTGAGGGACTACCAGGCTGTTTTCCACAGTGGCTCTACCATTTTACACTCCCACCAGCAATGTTTGAGGGTTCTAATTTCTCCATATCCTCACCAATTCTTATTATTACCTGTTATTTTGATTATAGCTTTCCTAGTGAGTTTGAAGTGGTATCTCATTGTGAATTTGCTTTTTTACCCCCCAGTAGCTAATGCTGTTGAGTATCTTTTTATATACTTACCGGCCATTTATGTATTTCCTTTGGGAAATGTCTATTCAGATTTTTTCTCCTTTCAAAATTGGCTTGTGTCTTTATTATTGAGTTGTAAAAGTTCTTTATATACTCTGTATACAAATTCCTTTGTCAGATATGTTTTGTAGATATTTCTCTCATTTTGTGAGTTATTTTCAATTATAATTCAAACATACTTATATATGAAAACTGTCTTTTATATTTATCCATTTAACTACTAGATTTGGTGTTCTCTATTTCTTTGTGAAAATTCATCTGTCCTTGTGATAAAAGTTTCCTCTGTCTGATAGAATTCCTTTCTAACATTTCTCATAGTCCGTGGTCTGCTTACAGTGAATCCTTTCATCTGTTTTGTTTTAAAATGTTTTTGCTTAATTCTCCTTTTTGAAAAACATTTTCCATGGACATAAACTTTTATATTGATAGGGTTATTTTTTTCAGTACTGTAAAGATGTTGATCACTGTATCCTCGCTTGCCATATTTCTGATGAAAAATCTGCTGTCCTCCTTATCCTAAACGCCTCTCGGTGCCACAGGTCTTTTTTTATCTGGTGGCTTTAAAGATTTTCTTGTTATCATTATGTTTGATAAATTTGATTAAGTGTACCTTTATGCATTTTCTTTGTTTTTTATGTTCATAGTTTATTAAACTTGTTGAATATGTAAGTTTGTAGTTTTCATTCAAGTTTGGAAGTTTTTGGCCTTTGTTTTTCAGATATCCTTCTCTTTCCTTTAAAAGTGTTAGTCGCTCAGTCGTGTCCGACTCTTTGTGACCCCATGGACTATAGCCCAGCAGGCCCCTCTATGCATGGGATTTCCCAGGCAAGAATACTGGAGGGGATTGCCATTCCCTTCTTTAGGGGATCTTCCCCACCCAGGGATCGAACCCAGGTCTGCCTCATTGCAGGCAGACTCTTCATCATCTGAGCCCCCAGGGAAGCCCTCTCTCGTTCCTTTGGGAACTCCAATTACAGGTATAGTGGTCTGCTTGAAATTTTCCCACAACTCACTGATGTTCTTTTAATTTTTCTTACTCTCTTGTTTTTCTCTCAATGTTTCATTTTGGATAGTGTCTACTTCTCTCACTTTGCTAATCTTTTCTTCTGCAATGCCAGATTTTTGTTAATCCCATCCAGTTTATTTCTCATTTTATGCATTGTATTTTTCATCTCTAAAAATTTGATTTTGGTCTCTTTAAAAATCTTATATGTCTCTACTTTTTTAACATTTGGAATATAGTTGTAATAGCTGTTTTAATCTACTTATCTGTTAATTCTCACATCTATTTCAGTTTTGTTTCTATTTCAGTTGTGAAACTATTTTCTCCTTATGTGGGTCATATTTTCCTACTCGTTGCATGATTAGTAATCACTGATTGGATGCCAGACTATGTGAATTTTACCTTGTTGGGTGCTAGATATTTGTGTTCCTATAAATATTCTCAGGCTTTGTTCTGGGCCATAGTTAATTACTTGGAAAGAATTTGATCTTTTTAGGTCTTGCTTTTAAAATTTGTTAGGTGGGATCAACTCACTGTTTAGTTCTAGGACTGATTATTTCTCACTGCTGGGGCAAGGTGCTTCTGAGTGCTCTAGCCAAGGTCCTGTAGATTATGAGGTTGTACAGTCTTGCTAGTGGAAACAGAGACTGTTCTAGTAGATATCACTCCAGTCTCCTCACAGATTTCCTGTGTGCTTCTCTGATCTGTTCTCTGTTGAGTACTCAAGGCAGGGGATGGAGGGGCTGCAGATCTCGGGGGTTTTCTTTCTGGTTCTCTTCTCTGTGGTATTCTGTTCTGGTAACTCTAGATGCTTTGAGCTTCTTGGGTTCCCAGATATGCTTCTTTAACTCAGTAAGTTCTCTGGGTCCTGCCTGGATTTCCCCTGTATGGTGGCTGGACACTCTTGAGGCAGGAAGCCGGGTCAATCATGAAGTGAAAGTGAAAGTCGCTCAGTCGTGTCCAACTCTTTGGAGCCCCATGGACTGTACAGTCCATAGAATTCTCTAGGCCAGAATACTGAGTGGGTAACCTTTCCCTTCTCCAGGGGATCTTCCCAACCCAGGGATTGAACCTGGGTCTCCCGCATTGCAGGCAGATTCTTTACCAGCTGAGCCACAAGGGAAGCCCAAGAATACTGGAGTGGGTAGCCTATTGCTTCTCCAGAGGATCATCCCGATCCAGGAATTGAACTGGGGTCTCCTGCATTGCAGGTGGATTCTTTACCAGCTGAGCTATCAGGGAAGTCTGGGTCAATCATAGTGCTTACCTTGTTCTTGTCGCACTTCTGACATGTTCAGTATTTTGTATATTTTATTGTTTTTCTTTTTTAAGACAGACAATCATCTGGTCTGTTACTCTATCTTAGTCCTGTATATTATTTTTCTGTAGAAAATTAAAGTATCTACAGCACCTCAGGATACATACATATATATATGTGTGTGTATATATATATAATCTTACTGTGTAGATATGTTTCCCAGATGGAATAAATATATAGATACCTAATTTAAATAACAATTTAATTTTTATTGGCTGTATAAAATTGAATTGCATGGGAACATAGTTTTAATAACTCAGTTGGCAAGCACTGTATTATTAGTTTCTCAAGTTTTCTAGTCTTACATGCTATTGTATTAAGCCCTCTTGTAGTAAAATCTTCATCCTTAATGAACTCTTTCCACAGTGTAAATTTGTAGTTGTAGAGTTACATAGTCTCTGATCCAGTGTACTTTTTAGACTCTTGATGCAAACCATACAAATACATGCGCTCATCCATATTGTATTCCAGAAAGATTATATAGTTCATCTACACCAAAAATAAATGTGTCTACTCTCTTACACTGTGAGAAACACATCAGAAAACTATCTTCCAGGTATAACTTTTTTATGTTGAGGTTCAGTTGTAGTTTTAAAAATTGAAGTTTATTTTATTGAAGTAAAGTTGATTTATGTTAGTTTCTGCTATACAGCAAAGTGATTCAGATATATAGATATAGGTGTATTCTTTTTCATATTCTTTTCTATTGTGGTTTATTACAGGATAGTGAATATAGTTCCCTGTGCTATACACTAGGACCATGTTGTTTATCCGTAGTAGTTTGCATCTGCTAACCCCAACCTCCCAACGTTATCTTTTCCCCCTGCCCCTGTTCCCCCCTGAGCAACCACAAATATGAGATACAGTTTTAAATCACTCTTCTTCAATTCAAGCACTCAGAATATATTTTGACTTATTTTCTGAAAAGTACTTGAAGTTCAAGCTACTGGAAACCTTAAGTAATGGAAGATGCCTCTGTCCACAGAATCCTTTGCTGTTATTCTGAGCTGAATGCTTTTCTTATCACAGCTGCAGACTTCTATATTTTGGCCAGCTATTTTGACAGTATGCCTCCACCCCCATTTGCTTACCCTTTTTCCTTCTTTCCCTTTCCCTCACACCCTTCTATTCTAAGTAATTTGGGAATTACTTCTGATTTTAGAAACACACATTTGCTCTTAGAAGAAAATATCTCTCAAGACTCCTCCAATGGCTCTGGTTGGAAGAATCTAGCTCATCCTGGAGGGTTAATTATAAAGTTGTAATCTCTTTGTCCTGAAACCTGTGGACTGCAGACATTCCAACATAGCTCAGAGGCTCTCTCCATAAACATCCCTCAGTAGAAATGTACCCACCCTATCTATGCTTCGGGATATTTACTTTCTTGGGTGGAACTCTTGATTGCCTAAAGTCTTTGCAGGCTCTGGGTCCCTATGCAAATGGCTGGGTCAAGGCATGCAGATAACAGAGAGTTTGGGAGTTTGGACATTGTGGCCTTGGGTAATGGAAAGAAACAGGATGGTTGTAAGTCTGTTTCTTATTCAAAGAGTCATTCTTTTCATTGCCCTTTCAAGAGGATTTTTTAGTCCTTTTAGTTGACTTATCTTCCTTTGCTCTCATCCCGTTCTTCTTGCTCTCTCCCTTCATGATTTAGCATGCTCATGAGTTTCTTTTTTTTAAGCTTATAATATATGTTTCTCTTTGGGCCAGTTTCTGACCCCTTATTCCTAAACTTCAGGTTACCTCCATTTTCTGAATAATATCACACAAACTAGCTTGCCATGTAAACGGAGTTTGACTAGTTCATCCCTGGCCCTAGTAGTGACAACCATCGTGAGATTTTTTTCAAAAATTGTGTTTTTACAATTCTGGTTATTTTGACAAGTTGCAGGATAGCATCTCTCCCCAGCAGGAGAACTTTCCAAAAGGGAAAACTGTATACCTGTCAATACCGTCTTTGAAATCAAAACTGTGAGTTTATTTAAATACTTTTTGGCCGGTTCTATAATCTGTAGAATCTTGAGCTCTGTCCGAGTACACGTAAAACCGTGCAGTTGTGGTGCTTGGGGTTCCTTGGTGCAGGTAGTGTGAGCAGGATGGGCTAGCTGTATTCCTGCGTTTGAACACATTAGCCAATTGCCATGTGGAAAGAATGGTAGACTTTGAGGCCAAATGTAAGTCTGATTGAAAAGTTGGAAAAGCAAATGGAAAAACTGATGCTATCTACATGTGAGAGAGGAAAGATTTAAAAGCATGAAATATATCATCTTCAGTGTGTAAACTGAGGGCTTCCCTGGTGGCTCAGTGGTAAAGAACCTGCCTGCCAATGCAGGAGATGCAGGTTCGAGCCTTGGGTTGGGAAGATCCCCTGGAGAAGGAAATGGCATTCCACTCCAGTATTCTTGCCTGGGAAAATCCCATGGACGGGGAGCCTGGTAGGCTATAGTCTATGGGGTCACAAAGAGAGTCAGACATGACTTAATGACTAAACAACAAAGTGTAGTATTGTATGACTCTCAAAATGTGAAGAATGTTTTCCTTTTTCTTGTGATTTCCTGGAGTTTTTAACCTTAGTTCATCACAGTTATATGCATTTCAGTTGGACAGTTTCTTTTAATCGTCATAATAGCTGCATTTTTTGGTCAGCATTATTATCACAGATATTCCTTGTTTACACGGATTGATAAGAAGCTCATGCTGAAGCTCTCCTGAGCACATTATTTTGATTTATCACCTGTATTATGTCATCTGTGGAAATTTGAGGGTGTAATATACCCTGATTACATTTAATACAAGTGCCTTGTTCTTGCTAGTGCAGATAAATGATGCCATGGCTGAATGTATAGTGTGAGTCATTCTACATTTTTGACGAAATGAAATGTTGCTTCTATGTCTTCTCAACTGTTGTGGCCGAGTTGATGACTGTGTCCAGACTAAGTTTTTCCCTTTGTGATTTTGATTTTTTCCCCCTTTTGTTTTTTCATGGGAGTTCTTTTAACTCTTGAAGTTTAGTTATTGAACAAACCTGCATTTCAGTTGTAGATCATGCATTTCGTATTTTTCCTGGAATGAGCTCTTTCTTTTAATTGTCATAACATATAAATGACATATAAATTACATTTTCATGTTCAGTAGAGCTCAGTATATTTACATTGTTATGAAACAGATCTTCTGAACTCTCTTTGTCTTACAAAACTGAAACTCTGCCTATTAAAAAACAACTCATTCTCTCCCTCCCTAGCCCCTGGCAACCACCATTCTACACGCTCTCTATGAATCTGACTGCTCCAGGTACCTCATGTAAGTGGGATCACAAAATATCTGTCTTTTTGTTACAAGCTTATTTCACTTAGCATAATGTCCTCAGGGTTCACCCATGTTGTGATATGCGCCAGAATTTCCTTCTTTAAGGCTGAATGATACTCCATTGTATGCCTTTAAAGTACTACATTTTGTTTATCCATGTATTTGTTCACGGACACTTGAGTTGCTTTCACCTTTTTCTCTATTATTTTGAATAACACTGCCATAAACATGGGTGTTCAGGTATTTCTTTGAGACCCTGCTTTCAATTCTTTTGGGTGTATATACCCAGCAGTGGAATTGTGGGCTTAAAAAAATTCTATGTGTAATGTTTTAAGAAACTGCCATTCTGATTTCTGTAGCAGCTGAACTATTTTGCATTCCCATGAGCAGTACGTAAAGGTTCCAGTTTCACCAGAACCTTGCTTATTTTGCTAGCAACAATTCAAATTGATGTGAGGTGTTCCCATCGCATTGTGGTTTTGATCTGCATTTCCCTGACAGTCAGTGCTGTTGACTGTCTTGTCAGGTGTTTTTTGACCATTTGAATGTGAGAAGTGTTGATTCAAGTGTTATTTTTTGGTTCAGTTGTTTGATTTTATTCTTGTTGAGTTTCTTTGTATACTCTGGATATCAATTCCCTTTTAGATACATGATTTACAAATATTTCATCCCGTCCCATGGATTGTCTTTTCATTCGCAATTGTGTTTTTTGCACAGGAGTTTTACATTTTGATTTAGTGCGTTTTATCTTTTTTCTTTTTGTTCTTTAAGCTTAAGAACTTAACGTCTTTTAAGAAAAGCTTACTTTTATTGTTAAATAACTTATGTTCTATTTGTTCTTTCTGGGTGTACCAGTTCTTCTTCTATTGAATCTGTATTTTCTATGCTCCACAGCCATAATTTCTAATCATTCTAGTAACTTATATTAAAGCATGTGTGATTTTTCTCAAACTTGTCTTCCATGGCATCAACTTGGTCTTCTATAGTGGCACTTCTGCCTGTTGTAGTTTTAAATACATTTTTAGTTTCAACAGTTTTATTTTCTTTTTCCTTTTTTGTTTTTATTTTTTTAATCAATGTTATAAAGAGTCAAATAGCTATATGAGGATTTCTAAGAAAAAGGAGTTCTTTTCTCCCTTCCTGCCTTTTCTTTTCCCCATAACTACCATTTTCAGTTGTTTAGTTGCTTCATTGGGTATTTGCATTGCATCACTAAGGTTTATCCTTGTACTGTTGGATATGTCAGTTTCAAGTATTGATAGACATCCCTGTGGAAGCTGTGTTACATGCCTAGTTCCCTCCGGAACCTCGCCATCCTAATACATTGGGTTGTGTTTCTGATCATGTCAGTTTTCAGTGTTAATGTTTTTATGACCTTGTTAATATCATTCACAGCTGAGCCATCTAGAACTCTATGAATCCTTTTCTTCTTCTGTAAATTCTTCATTCTCTTTTAAATTTTCATTTTTCTTCTTACGTGTGCTTACTTTTCTTTGTGCTGGTTATTCTGTTCTATATGCTTAGGATTCTCTGTGCTCCTTCAATCCCAAACTATCAGTTCTAGAAATCTCTCAACATAGGCAGGCAGTTAGTCTGTCCAGTCTACTTTGTCCTCTCGCAATGTCCTTTCACAAGCAGGCCAGGAATTCCCTTTATTTTTCTCCTAAATTGAACTTTTGTTCCTGTATCGCACGCCTTCATTTTGACTAGTTGCCTCCCTGCTCTGCGAAGGACGTCCTGCAATGAGACTGTAGATTGCACTTTCTTCATTGTCCATTGTCTTCCAGCTTCTAGGTTGCTGTTGAGAAATGCAGACTTTCTGATTCCTAATCCTTTGTCCATGAGCTCCCCCCATCACTTTCTGATCAGTTATAAGAATTTTAAAAAAATCTTTTGTGTTTTAAAAAAAAATCACGATGATGTGCTTAAAGTGAGCATATTAAAATTGATAGGAGTGGGCATGTAGGTTATCAGTGGACCTTACAAGTCAACAAACTTAGGACTTGTCACCTTCGGAAATGTTTTGATTTTGTTACTCGATCCCCCCACCCTACCTTACACGCCCACTCCACTCCATTTCCTTTTTTTCTTTTTCTTTAATTCTGGAATTGCTTTTGTTTGGCAGTTAGATCTCCTGGACTAGTCCTCCAGCTTTCTCATTCGTAACTGTTCCGTTTTCCTTCAGTTTGTCTTTCGGTTCTGCATTTGGGGGAAGTTTCTTTATATTCCAGTCCTTCTCCTGCATTTCCAGTTACAGGTTTTCAGTCTCCTGTTTCGTTTGATGGGTGCGGCATCTTCTTCCTGATGTTACTGTTGTAAAGATCTCTTCATTTACTCAGATTCCAGAGAAGGCTCTTCCAGTCCTAGCCTTTAGATATAAGGCCCGTTTCAGATGCTTAAGATACATAAATAGGTAGATACTGAGCAAGACAGGCTATAGCCCTGACCTTCTTCTTGTTCATCTTGTTCATCCAGGTTTGAGGTGAAGATTTTCTTGTCTGGTTTCTGCTGGGCTAGAGAGTATAGAGCTCTCTAAAGAAGGATACATGAAATCTGAAATTTTTTCCTCCCTGATCTACCTGGCTCTATTTATGTGTAATACTTTTCTAAAATTTGGAGGATAAATGTATCCATTCCTGGTTTCAGCATTGATGACTTCTTTCCTCCTTTGGTACTTTATGTTCATCTACTTATTTGGGGAATGGAAGCTTTGCAATCTTTAGTCATGTAGGCCCCACCCAAAGCTGTGGTTTATCATCTGCTTCACTAATACCATCTTCTGCTTTTTTATTCTGTTTTCTACTTTATTAACTGCCTTCATTCAGGTCCATAATTCATATTTTTTTGGTTAATGTTGACTCATGTCTGATCTCATATTTTCCTAAAGTTACTTTTTATGTTGTATACCTGTTCCTTAAGTAAATATTTGCTCTGACTCTAGAGTCTTCCTTCTCTTGAGCTGCACAATATTTTTCATTTGCCTGGTGGATATGAGTTTTCCTGTGTCTTATCCTTAGAGAGGGAAGTCTGTGTATATTCAGTATCAGGTATTGCCGTGTATTCTTTAAAGGGGCTGAGATGAGTCATTATTTGACTTAAGTCCAGATGAAGGAAAAAGGTTAGATTTATAGTAGATAAATTTGCCAAGCTAGAAATTCATCTTCCTATGAGGCCTAGGAAAAGAGCCAGCATCAGCTCCAGAAGTAAGCAAAGGGAACATTTGCCTCGGAACCAGAGACTCTTTTTAAGGTATTTGGTGTTACGCTCAGTAATTAGAAAGATCATTGTCACTTGGCATGGCTGCCCGTATCAGAAGCCAGCTAGTAGTGCTTTTTTCCCACATATTTTCTGGGCCAGTCATTATGGCCACATGTAAATTAGAAGTAAATACAGCCAGAGATTACTTGCTCAGTCAGAGCCAGGAACCCCTTTTAAGGAGCTGAATGTATTTTAAATGTACTCCAGCGCTCATCCCTCTTAACAGGGAGCATCATTGTGAGTCTGCTGGGGTCTCGTTTACTTATATTCTGTCCGTGTAATTATAGTTTCACATGAAAGCAATGTTGAGCTTTAAATGTTCTCCAACCTTCCATGTTGATTCTTGCCAGTATATATTTCTGAAAGTTTGAGCAATAGGTAGGATCCATCTGTGGCTTCTAGGATTGAGTCAGGATATTTCCTCTTCTTATATTCAGTTGGTTATTTTCTGTTAATCTAGCACAGAACCATGAGCCTATGTGGCTTTCTTACTTGTAAATTGTATTTTAGCTAAACATTTTTTAGAAAATATTTTTTTTTAATTGAAATATAGTTGATTTACCGGAGAAGGCACTGGCACCCCACTCCAGTACTCTTGCCTGGAAAATCCCATGGACGGAGGGGCCTGGTGGGCTGCAGTCCCTGGGGTCGCTGCGAGTCGGACACGACTGAGCAGCTTCACTTTCACTTTTCACTTTCACGCATTGGAGAAGGAAATGGCGACCCACTCGTGTTCTTGCCTGGAGAATCCTAGGGATGGGGGAGCCTGGTGGGCTGCCGTCTGTGGGGTCGCACAGAGTCGGACACGACTGAAGCGACTTAGCAGCAGCAGCAGCACAGTTGATTTACAATGTTTCAGTTTCAGGTGTACAACAAAGTTATTCAGTTATACATACAGACATATCTTTTTTTTTTTTTTCAGATTCTTTTCCCTTGTGAATTATTACAAAATATTGAGTATAGTTCCCTGTGCCATATAGTAGGTCCTTGTTGACTATATAATGTGTGTGTGTGTGTGTGTGTGTGTGTGTGTGTGTGTATGTCAATTTTGAGCTATGGGGAGGGATTTTGAGGTAATTCATAGCCAGTGACTGTCAAATGGATGAATAGGCGTGCCAATCGGTGACAAAGCTCATGTTCTGCTAGTAGCATTAGGTGTGGTTTTGTGGTTTTGAGAAGGATGATAGAGATTAGAAGTCATGCCTAGAATGGAAAATGGGGACAAACTAAGGAGGAAGAGAAGGGAAAATAGTGATGGCCAAGGGTACCTGGGGTTAATGGAGCCAACTCACACTGCTTTGTGGTTTCCTGTTATCAAGAGCTCAAAGAAAACAGAGAGTTAGGGTGAGGGCTGGTTATAAGAACTTCAGGACAGATATCTAAATACTTGGAAGAGTTCAAGGAGGAATGAGTTTTTTTAAAAAACTTCTATGCAGCTCTGTTTGGCAATCTGGGGCTCTGAGAAAGCAGGAGACAGTATGTCAAAGTAATCTAGCTTACTTGGCCAGGGAGTGAATGGCATCATTACTTAGGAGATTGTCTTTGGTGTCATCACATCTCTTCCCCCATGGTTTGTACAGTTTTGTAAGTAAGTTGAGAAGTACATAGGTTTCATGAATGTAATTTTAAGACGCTGCTTCCCAAGAGAGCTATTTTATACTCTTTGAGGTAGTATTGCTTAGCTCTTACATTTTCAGAGTTAAGTAACCATACCCCATCTTATAAAGGGCTTCTCATAGTGTAAGAACAGGTTCAACATACACTTTCATGAGTCTTCTAGTGTTACACACACACTATTATCTCAGAAATGAAAATCTCTTCATCTGAAAAAAGAAAAGGTTCAACAAAAGCATCTAAACTCAATATGTCTTCGATGCTTTAGGGGAAGACAGTTAATGTTTTCTCTTGATGTTCTTCTTCAAAAAGGAAACTAGCAATCTGTATTGTCTACTGTGTAGCTCAGGGATGTGTCACATAAATCAAAATTAGGGGTACATCATTAATATTTTATGTGGATGGGAGCAGGGTTTGGGGAAATAGGTACTCTGCAGGACATCTGACTTGCATCTTGCTTCCTTCAGAACTTTCTGAAATTTTTGGTTAGAAAATATCCAAGTTCTTTCTCTTGGTTAATTTTTGTTCACTTGGAAGGTTTATCAATGGAAAGGCCCTGTGGTAGGTCCCGGTTCAAGTCCCAGCTCTGTTGTTTCCTGGCCTCATGACTGGGAATGACACATAAACCCTTCAAAGCCTCAAGCTTCTTACCTATGAAACGAGTTGACAATATCTGCCTAAACTGTACGTGACATGACTGCACCCTGCTCAGCATCTAGTAGGTGTTCGTTAAATCCCAGTCTCCTACCCTTTCCCCTTTTGGTATCAGCAGTGATGCCATGTGACATTTGTTACATCCATTTCTTGTTGTTTTTTTTAATTAGTTTATTTATCTATTTTTTAACTTTACAATATTGTATTGGTTTTGCCATACATTGACATGAATCCGCCATGGGTGTACATGTTTTCCCCTTCCAGAACCCCCCTTCCACATCCCTCCCCATCCCATCCCTCCGGGTCATCCCGGTGCACCAGCCCCGAGCACCCTGTATCATGCATCGAACCTGGACTGGCGATTCGTTTCACATATGATAATTTACATGCTTCAATGCCATTCTCCCATATCATCCCGCCCTTGTCCTCTCCCATAGAGTACATAATACTGTTCTATATATCTGTGTCTCTTTTGCTGTCTCGCATACAGGGTTATCTTTACCGATTTACTAAATTCCATATATATGTGTTAGTATACTGTATTGGTGTTTTTCTTTTTGGCTCACTTCACTCTGTATAGTAGACTCCAGTTTATCCACTTCATTAGAACTGATTCGAATGTATTCTTTTTAATGGCTGAGTAATATTCCATTGTGTATGTGTACCACAGCTTCCTTATCCATTCGCCTGCTGATGGGCATCTAGGCTGCTTCCATGTCCTGGCTATTATAAACAGTGCTGTGATGAACATTGGGTTACACAGGTCTCTTTCAATTCTGGTTTCCTCGGTGTGTATGCCCAGCAGTGGGATTGCTGGGTCATATGGCAGTTCTATTTCCAGTTTTTTGAGGAATCTCCACACTGTTCTCCATAGTGGCTGTACTAGTTTACATTCCCACCAACAGTGTAAGAGGGTTCCCTTTTCTCCACACCCTCTCCAGCATTTATTGCTTGTAGACTTTTGGATAGCAGCCATTCTAACTGGCATGAAATGGTACCTCATTGTGGTTTTGATTTGCATTTCTCTGGTAATGAGTGATGTTGAGCATCTTTTCATGTGTTTGTTAGCCATCTGTATGTCTTCTTTGGAGAAGTGTCTGTTTAGTTCTTTGGCCCACTTTTTGATTGGGTCGTTTATTTTTCTGGAATTCAGCTGCAGGAGTTCTTGTATATTTTGGAAATTGTTTGTCTGTTGCTTCGTTTGCTATTATTTTCTCCCATTCTGAAGGCTGTCTTTTCACCTTGCTTATAGTTTCCTTTGTTGTGCAAAAGCTTTTAATTTTAATTAGGTCCCATTTGTTTATTTTTCCTTTTATTTCCAATATTCTAGGAGGTGGGTCATAGAGGGTCCTGTTGTGGTTTATGTCGGAGAGTGTTTTGCCTATGTTTTCCTCTAGGAGTTTTATAGTTTCTGGTCTTACATTTAGATCTTTAATCCATTTTGAGTTTATTTTTGTGTATGGTGTTAGAAAGTGTTCTAGTTTCATTCTTTTACAAGTGGTTGACCAGTTTTCCCTGCACCACTTGTTAAAGAGATTGTCTTTTCTCCATTGTATACTCTTGCCTCCTTTGTTGAAGATAAGGTGTCCATAGGTGCGTGGGTTTATCTCTGGGCTTTCTATTTTGTTCCATTGATCTATATTTCTGTCCTTGTGCCAGTACCATACTGTCTTGATGACTGTGGCTTTGTAGTAGAGCCTGAAGTCAGGCAAGTTGATTGCTCCAGTTCCATTCTTCTTTCTCAAGATTGCTTTGGCTATTCGAGGTTTTTTGTATTTCCATACAAATTGTGAAATGATTTGTTCTAGTTCTCTGAAAAATACTGTTGGTAGCTTGATAGGGATTGCATTGAATCTATAGATTGCTTTGGATAGTATACTCAGTTTCACTATATTGTTTCTTCCAAACCATGAATATGGTATATTTCTCCATCTATTTGTGTCCTCTTTGATTTCTTTCACCGGTGTTTTATAGTTTTCTATATATAGGTCTTTTGTTTCTTTAGGTAGATACATTCCTAAGTATTTTATTCTTTTCATTGTAATGGTGAATGGTATTGTTTCCTTAATTTCTCTTTCTGTTTTCTCGTTGTTAGTGTATAGAAATGTAAGGGATTTCTGTGTGTTAATTTTATACCCTGCAACTTTACTATATTCATTGATTAGCTCTAGTAATTTTCTGGTGGAGTCTTTAGGGTTTTCTATGTAGAGGATCATGTCATCTGCAAACAGTGACAGTTTTACTTCTTCTTTTCCAATCTGGATTCCTTTTATTTCCTTTTCTGCTCTGATTGCTGTGGCCAAAACTCCCAAAACTATGTTGAATAGTAATGGTGAGAGTGGGCACCCTTGTCTTGTTCCTGACTTTAGGGGAAATGCTTTCAGTTTTTCACCATTTAGGATAATGTTTGCCATGGGTTTGTCATATATAGCTTTTATTATGTTGAGGTATGTTCCTTCTATTCCTGCTTTTTGGAGGGTTTTTATCATAAATGAATGCTGAATTTTGTCAAAGGCTTTCTCTGCATCTATTGAGATAATCATATGGTTTTTATTGTTCAAGTTGTTAATGTTACACCCATTTCTTTATCCTTTTTCTGACTGTAGGCTGGGTACCCAACATTCACATTTTGGGCAACTCTTTGTACTCTGAGTATGGAAAATATTTTAAGGTTATATTGCTTAATGATGTAACTCAGCAGAAATGATATTGGACCCACGTGAATATTTGAGAATAGAATCTCACTCGGTTTTCTGTATTTCTTTTTGGTTATCATGCTGTTCATATATTCATAGAACAAAATGGTGTGAACTGTAAATATGTGAGAAGGAAAAAAGGGAAAAAAAGTAGGGGTGGCACGAAATGATGCCAGGAATAAGTTCAGTACAAAACAGTGCCTCATGGGGCGCTAAAACTTTCCCAAGGTAGGGTCGGCTTTCTAACAGCCCTCACAGAAGAGGAGAGGCCCTCTGTGGATGCGTGCCTTCCTCCTGGGCTACTTACTTCACTTCACAGTGTGATGAACAGCAGATCTCTCTCCCCTAAAACTGGGGCTGAAGAGAACATCACTGTTGTCTCAGGGCGGTTATGGAATTTTGTGTGGATTGTTAGACCAAAGCGTCTTGGCAGCTTGACTTTTTATTTGTTAATAAAAAATAGTCACTGACGGAACGTTAGAGGAAGAAAATAGAAAGGTGCCACAATTCTGAACAATGAAAACCTAAAATGATTAAAACTGTAGTATGAAGGATTATACCCGAAGACAGGGTAAAAATCAGAATAGCAGGTTCAAAGAAGTTGCTGCCAAACCTAGATTGTTTCTTAGGAAACAGTTCTTCTGAGGTTATGTGACTTGCCCAGCATCATCCAGCTAATAGAGAATAGTGCCAGAGGATTTGCAGAGACTGGGCTTAGATATCCAACTCCACTGTTACTAACTGCTCAAGATTACTGACTTGGATTTTGTGATCCTGGTTCGTGACTTTTACTATTACGAAGAGTATCATTTCCCGATAGTATGAAAGTGTTCTGGTGTCATTTTGCATGCTGGGGAAACCAGAAAATGTATTTACAGACAAATGCTGCCTTTTTGAGGCAGGGGTTGGCTCAGTTTTATTCATTATGCCCTTAGTTCGCTATGGATGCTCCATAAATACATTTTGAGTAAAAGAAAGGATATTGTTAGGTAGTATGAAAGCAACCTAAAAGTGAAAAATTGTCACAAAAGTATTTTCTTAAAGTCTTTTTTTTTAATTTTTTTTTTAATTGAAGGATAATTCCTTTACAGAATTTTGTTTTCTGTCACACCTCAACATGAATCAGTCATAGGTGCACATACATTCCCTCCCTTTTGAACCTCCCTTCCATCTTAAGGTCTTAAAATGAAAAATTGTCCCCCTGTGTACTAGATTGAGATGTGGAAATAAGTCACATCCATCTAGCATCCTCTAAGAATGTTGAGAGGAATTGAGGAAGGTAGTCTTCCTCACACCTGTGGGAGTTTGACTTACAAAGGCCCTCCCCCACTGCCCATCCAAGTACTTATTCTTGTGACCGACTCCTATAACTTTGGGGTATCTTGCCTTTCTTTAATTCTGAAAATGGTGACAAGTTCCCTAAGGAAATGTAAACATGGCACACATTCGCTTAAATCTCATCTGGGCCTGGGACTTGGTGCTCTGGGACTGATTCTCTGTGAACAGAAAGTGTGATTCCACTCAGCTCTCTTCATCAGCCCTCAGGTTTTCAACTGCTGATGGGCAGGGTTGAACTGGTTGGGTCTCTAAGACACTTGATACTGTTATTCTGTTTGCTCTTTGCCTGTATACTAAAGGCTCTTAATTGTGAGTTACTCAGTTTGTTATTTAAGGACAAGATGGCCCTTCCACCTTCCTACTCTCCCTGTCTTCACAACTGGAAATCACCTGCCACAAACATCTGGCTCGCATGCCAAGCTGGCTTTAGATTTATGAAAATATATCAGCCTAACATGGTACAGAAGTCCTGGCATTGAGATGTTAGCTGCTCTGCAAGATGCTCCTTCCTGGGTTCCTCTTTGCATTAAGCTTTGGCTTTTTGAGATAGGGGTTTTGTTTGTTTTTGCTGCCCATGGCCAACGGTGCTTCACTCCCATGTGCTAGTCCTCTGAGGCTGAAGTGGATTTCCCTATCCTTTTCCAGGTCCACAGTTGCTCCTAGCATGACCACAGTCTGATCAGCAACCAGGAGAACCTGACTCCTTGCGCACCTTAGTGCTGGGGCCTGGTCACCGCCCACGACTCCAGAGCTGCCATGGCTGCTGCCTCTACGTCCATCCCTGTCGTTTCACAGCCCCAGGTACGTGATTCAGACACGCGTAGGTCTGGGCTAATCCTAGTTTTGTTGAATGTTTCAGTTGAGTTTCAGAACCTGTGTTTGACTCTGGAGATCACGTGTCTCCTCTGAATTCTCGTTTGGTGGGGATTTGGATGAGTGTTTTGTGAGGGAGGTGCTTGTTCTCAGCACCTAGGGTGCCTGGCTGCTACTGCAGGCATCCAACTCCAAGTCAAGACAGTCAGCAGCAAAACCCCCTGTTGGCTTTTTCAGGGTTGATCTCAGGACTGATCTAATCTTATAACAAGTCTTCTGAAGGTTGTCTTGATGTCCCCCTCCTGTAATGATTATTATTTCACCTTGACCTGTTCTAGTAACTTTGAGGAGAAAATGCAATTCCAGAAACTTTTGAACCACAATAATATGAGTTACTTTTACAGCCCAGAGAAGAACAGTCACACAGCAGGAGCCTTGTTTTCACTGTTTTACAATCTTATCTACTGAAATACTGACTGAACCCTTTCAGTTTCAGGAGGCAGCGTGGTACAGTGGGGAAACAGACTTTGGAGTCATTAGACGCGCGCTCGCATCTCTATTGTTGGATAAGGGGCCTTAGTCATGCTGACCTCGCTCAACTTCCATGTCTTCTCATGTAGTCACCCCTCACCGCGTGGTTATAGGGACGAAAGGGGAGGATCTATGCAAAGCGCAAACCAGCAAGTGTGATTCCCATATCCTCCTCTGTCACTGTCTTCTCCTTTTATTGTTTGGAAGCACCGCGCACATGTGGGGTCTTAGTTCCCTGACCAAGAATTGAATCTGTTTCCCCTGCATTAGAAGCATGAAATTTTAATCACTGGACCACCAGGGAAGTCTCTACTCTTCCTTTCAGACTGTGACCTCCAATCACATTCATGAGAATCACTTTTAGGGCCAAGGTTGAAGAAAAAAGCATGCTTTTGAGAAGAAGTCATATTGATGGAAATTTGAATCTTTATGATACAAAATACTTCTCTACACTTTTTTTTTTCTTGTATCATTTTGCAGGCTACTAAATTTTGTATATATTTCTTTATTTAATTGAATATAAATTTTATATGATATGGGAGCCTTTGTAAGGAAATGAAGATCTGAAGAAACAAAACCATGTATTTTTATGCTGGGGTATTTTTTTTTTTTTTTGGTCTGATTTCTAAAAAAAGGTTTTTTAAATTGAAATATAGTAGATTTACATGTTGTATTAGTTTCAGTTGTACAGCCAAATGATATGTATATATATGTATGTAATCTTTTTTTCATATTCCTTTCCCTCATACGTTATTATATAATATTGAGTATAGTTCCTTGTGCTATAGAGTAGGCCCCTATTGTGTATATTTTAGGTAGGGGTGTGTGTGTCTGTGTGTGTGTGTGTGTGCGCGCGCGCGCGCGCGCAAAGGGAGGGAGGGAGAAAGAAAAAAAAGGAGCTCTTCTACTTTATTTACTGTAAATATTTTTCTTCTTCTCTAAAAGACTTGGGATTTTATCACCTGGATGTAGTCATTGCTGTTCCTGAGCATTATAGAGTTTGTAGTCATTTTCCAGAATGCTTAGTGTTATCACTATCATGTGTATTTCTCTTTCTGGTAAACGGATCATTGCCTTTTCAACACTTCATTTACTTTGGGTGTTTGATTTCCATTCCCCTCAGTAGTGTTCTCGGTACCCAAGAGACGTGGTAAATGGGTGAAAAGATTTAGTGCCTGTTACCTAAGGTCACCATTTCAAAGTCCACTGGAGTCATTCCCTTGCAGTGACTATCCTCAGCCTTCTGTGGCGTAAGTTAGGCCCCGACGCAGGTTTCCTGGACAGGACATTTCAGCACCCCAGTCTCGCTGCTCTCACTTGTCAGCATTTCCAACAGCATCATCTTATCTACACATCTTTGCTCTTACACAAGCTACTATCAGCCGGTGAGTGATATAAATATTTTTAAATGACTCATTTAATGAAAATGTTTAGCACCACCCTGTGTAGAAAGAGGTCATATTTAATACAAACACTTGAGGAAATGTATATTCTTGTAAAGTCTCTGTGGGGAAATAAATTGGTCCAGTCACTCTGGAAGGTAATTTGACAGTATCTGTTAAAATTATAGACCTTTGCGCATCCCCTGTTCCATCTAGATACTTATGTTAGAAAAACATGATTCCAAGGATATGTGCAGGGAGATATTCATTGAAGCATTAGTTGAAGACCAAGCAGTAGAAAACTTTCTAATATTCAATAGTAGAAGGACTTAGTAAAGTCAGTCATGTTGGTATGATTTAAATACAGCAATTAAATGAGGATATCTGTCTATCTCAAAATAGCTCTGTCTCCTCAAGATATCTAATGGAGGGAAAAGAAAGTAAGATGCAGAATACTTACAGGAAAATATAATTAAAACTGTAAAACAAGACCATATGTTCTTAGGGATAAACATATGGTACATTAATATAAATGCATATAGTGAAAAGTCTGTAATGCACATTGTCCACAGGAACGAAATTGCCCCCAAGAGGGCAAAAAATGGATCTTGGGAGATGAAAAATCCCTCCAGAGCTTAACCCTGACTGATGAAAACCTATTCCTAAGTACTTAATTTCTCCTTAGGGAGAACTTGAATTTAATTGAAATTTCTTCCTTGAGAGTCACCAGTAGAAAAAAAAAAAGGAAACGCTGGTCTAGAAGGTTGCACAAGACTCTGCAGTCACATGGCCTCAATTCAAATCCTGGTTCCAGCATTTACTAACTGAGCCCCTGGTGGGAGGGGAGAAAAAGTATTCACTCTGTCAGTGCCTCCATTTTGTCATCTGGAAAATGAGTATCATCATGAAAAAGCCAAATTTGTAGGGTGGTTTTAAGGTGGAAATGAGGTCATGTGTGTAGAATTTAGAAGAGTATTTAATATATTTCTCGGTGCATGTCAGTATTGTTCAGCAAGCACTGTGGCAGGCCTGGGGATGCAAGATAAAGACAGCCTTTGCCCTGTCAGAGTTTAGAAATGTAATGCGAAATACCCAGATAAGGAAACAAAAAATTAGAGTGCTGTGTCACAAATGCTATAATATGGGAAGTATGGGTGCTCTTTGGGATAAAGTGGAATGATGTGTAGAATTAGGGAAGATGTCTCAAAGGAAGACTACCAGGCTAGGACCTTATGAATGAGTGTAAGTTATTCTGGTAAGGGAGACGACATAGCCTGTGTGAATGTCAAGTGTCCCAAGGTGGGAGAGCTCACAGCTTTTGGTCATAGTAAAGTGGGGTGTGAGGTTGTGAGCAGTGCTGTCTGGAGCCAGCTATACCAGCTCACAAGATCTGACTATTCAGCTTTCAAAGGAAGTTCGTAAGCGGGTTGACTTCATGTTTGTGGCTTGAAATCAGCCAAGGTAGAGTATTTACACCATGGAAATTGGGAAACACAGGCCCTGGTACCTAACAGCCCATTGTTAAGTATTGATCAGCATACTTCAGGTTGTAGAAAAGGTAGGTGGGTTAGGTTACAGAGTTGGAGAAGATTTTGCAGGGCCTTGGAAGCCACATGAAGATTTTTAACGTTAATCTCAAGGAAACTTATGTAGCTCATGAGTCTTAGACCTGGGTTCAAACCTTACTTTTGACAATTGTGTGGAACCAGTTTATTAATGAGTCACAACCAGGGAAGTGAATCTCATGATTCTCACCATATGTTGGGAACAGTCGTAGCCTCTGTTGGGGGGCACTCAAGCTGCTTGGGAGGAGTCAGCTAGAAGCTGAGATGTTAAGTCACAGAGAGAGGCAGCTCACCCTTCTGGAGAGGTGCTGATCAGTGGGTCACTTGGTTCCCAGGATCCTCTCATCCATGATGAACCTCATAATTGTATGTCAGTCCTTCCCATGTAATTTGTGCAGTCAGCTTTTAATCCAAGGCTGATTTGCCCTTGCCCCCAAGCTTGTATTCATGTATTCTCTATTATCAGGCTTTCCCCAGGTTCAGAGAAGGTAAAAGCAATTTAAATACAGATCTCCTTAGGCAAGGCGTAATAAGCCATTCACTCAATCAGCTTTGCCTGGTATTGTCTGGCACATCAACTCGAATTCTTTCAGGGTGAATTCAGGGACCTGGGCAGAGATAAACCCACATTCAAGTGTGAAAGGCCTGACAGTCCTTTCTTAAGATAAAAACAATTGGAAAAAAAAAAAGCTTTCAGTTTTGTTACTCTCTATTCACTTGGTAACAAAGAGCATTTTTCAAATCAAGGCTGCCTAATACTAGATATAAACTAATTAATATGAGCAAAATAGCTGGTGATTGTTTCCAGCAATAATAGGGAAGAAAGCCTTCATTGTCACTCATTCTGGATTGCTGTTCAGTCAGTGAAAGATACGCCTGGTGCTTTGAAGTGGGACAAGTTTGTATTCCTGCTTGACTCCTGCCCAGACTGTAAAGGTGGAATTTTTGTTTGCTCAGGCTGAGAAATACAGCACCTTGTTCTGAGCTGGATGAATACCGAGGTGAAACCAGACTAACAGCAGCAGGCAGACTGTGTGCGTAGCTGCTTCATGTTGAATAGTTCAGCTAGTTCAGAATAAAGAGCTCCTGAAGGAAGCCCTGGAGATGTCTGCAGACAGGAACATGCTCATGCTTTGGTTAAATTAATGAATGTGCGCCTGCCCTGCAGGGGTGGGAGGGTGGAGGGGACAGACGTAGAATGGGTAAGCAAAAAGCTTGCCGCTCTTAATGATCATTTTCTGTTTCTAGAACTCTGTTAGCAGAACTTTAATGGTGGTTCATCTCTTTACTGTGGGTGGAGTATGGATTAAAAGCTTTATTTTACTTTTGAATGGAAGGGTCGATAGTTCAACCCCTATATGGGTGGTTCAGTCTTTCTCAAACCCAGGTATTAGAGACCAGAAGAGGTGTTTGAGAACTTCGAAGGCTTTCAGATCTCATACACGTGATTCCAGCAAAGAAGGAATATTTGCCATCAGTATTTTACAGGGTATTCTGTCTCATTTGCTAAGTGGCTGTCTTGGTTTTCAGACAAGGAATCAAAGATATTTTGATCCCTTCAAGTGATTTCCAGTAGCTTTCATTAAAGACATGAATTTGGGTAGATGCTCAATGTTTTCAAAATATTTGTTCCCCTAATTCTTACCCAATGCTCTAAGTTAACTAACAAGTAGGTATCTGCTTGATGTCTGGTGGAAGACAGGTATTCTTGAACATCATTACTAACAGGTTTTTAGAGGTTTTATTTCTGATTAATATCAGAGAGTGGGTAATTTTAGATTAAAGCAGTTAAATTCTGTGTTCAATGGGTTCTATTTTTGACATTGAAAGAATTCCATTTTTTGGAAATTTTGTATTATGCAGTTTTCAAATATCACACACACACACACAAAATCAGAATAATAGAGTGAATCCCAGGATAGCCATCACTTCAGTTCAGTTCAGTCGCTCAGTCATGTCCGACTCTTTGCAACCCCATGAACCGCAGCACTCTAGGCCTCCCTGTCCATCACCAACTCCCGGAGTCCATTGAGTCGATGATGCCATCCAACCATCTCATCCTCTGTCATCCCCTTGTCCTCCTGCCCCCAGTCTTTCCCAGGGTCTTTCAGATGAGTCACCTCTTCGTATCAGGTGGCCAAAGTACTGGAGTTTCAGCTTCAACATCAGTCCTTCCAATGAACACCCAGGACCCATCTCCTTTAGGACGGACTGGTTGGATCTCCTCGCAGTCCAAGGGACTCTCAAGAGTCTTCTCCAACACCACAGTTCAAAAGCATCAATTCTTCTGTGCTCAGCTTTCTTTATAGTCCAACTCTCATATCCATGCATGACCACTGGAAAAACCATAGCCTTGACTAGACAGACCTTTGTTGACAAAGTAATGTCTCTGCTTTTTAATATGCTGTCTAGGTTGGTCATAACTTTCCTTCCAAGGAGTAAGCGTCTTTTAGTTTCATGGCTGCAGTCATCATCTGCAATGATTTTGGAGCCCAGAAAAATAAAGTCAGCCACTGTTTCCCCATCTATTTCCCATGAAGTGATGGGACCAGATGCCATGATCTTAGTTTTCTGAATGTTGAGCTTTAAGCCAACTTTTTCACTCTCCTCTTGCACTTTCATCAAGAGGCTCTTCAGTTCCTCTTCACCTTCTGCCATAAGGGTGGTGTCATCTGCGTATCTGAGGTTATTGATATTTCTCCCGGCAATCTTGATTCCAGCTTGTGCTTCCTCCAGCCCAGCATTTCTCATGATGTGCTCTGCACATAAGTTAAATAAGTAGGGTGACAATATATAGCCTTGACATACTCCTTTTCCTATCTGGAACCAGTCTGTTGTTCCATGTCCAGTTCTAACTGTTGCTTCCTGACCTGCATACAGATTTCTCAAGAGGCAGGTCAGGTGATCTGGTATTCCCATCTCCTTCAGAATTCTTCACAGTTTATTGTGATCCACACAGTCAAAGGCTTTGTCGTAGTCAATACAGAAGAAATAGATGTCCTTCTGGAACTCTCTTGCTTTTTCAGTGATCCAGAGGATGTTGGCAATTTGCTCTCTGGTTCCTCTCCCTTTTCTAAATCTAGCTTGAACATCTGGAAGTTCACGGTTCACATATTGTTGAAGCCTGGCTTGGAGAATTTTAAGCATTACTCTGCTAGCGTGTGAGATAAGTGCAATTGTGCGGTAGTTTGAGCATTCTTTGGCATTGCCTTTCTTTGGGATTGGAATGAACACTGACCTTTTCCAGTCCTGTGGCCACTGCTGAGGTTTCCAAATTTGCTGGCATATTGAGTGCAGCACTTTCACAGCATCATCTTTCAGGATTTGAAATAGCTCAACTGGAATTCCATCACCTCCACTAGCTTTGTTCACAGTGATGCTTCCTAAGGCCCACTTGACTTCACATTGATGTCTGGCTCTAGGTGAGTGATCACACCATTGTGATTATCTGGGTTGTGAAGATGTTTTTTCTACAGTTCTTCTGTGTATTCTTGCCACCTCTTCTTAATATCTTCTGCTTCAGTTAGGTCCCTACCATTTCTGTCCTTTATTGAGCCCATTTTTGCATGAAATGTTCCCTTGGTATCTCTAATTTTCTTGAAGAGGTCTCTAGTCCTTCCCATTCTCTTGTTTTCCTCTATTTCTTTGCATTGATCACTGAGGAAGGCTTTCTTATCTCTCCTTGCTATTCTTTGGAACTCTGCATTCAAATGGGTATGTCTTTCCTTCACCGCTTTGCTTTTCGCTTCCCTTCTTTTCACAGCTATTTGTAAGGTCTCCTTAGACAGCCATTTTGCTTTTTTGCATTTCTTTTTCTTGGGGATGGTCTTGATTCCTGTCTCCTGTACAATGTCCGGAACCTCCGTCCATAGTACATCAGGCACTCTGTCTATCAGATCTAGTCCCTTAAATCTATTTCTCACTTCCACTGTATAGTCAAAAGGGATTTGATTTAGGTCATACCTGAATGGTCTAGTGGTTTTCTCCACTTTCTTCAATTTCAGTATGAATTTGGCAATAAGGAGATTCAACAATTATTAGCATTTGGCCAAACTTGATTCACTTTCTTTCATTTTGGCGGGATGAAATATTTTAAAGCAAATCATTGGCATCCTGGTATTTATCTCATATTCATACATCAGTATGCATCTCTAAGAAAGAACTCATATTGCCACAGTCTCATTCCTCCACAGAGTAAAATTAAAAACAACTTTTAAAATCATTTTCTGCTCAGCTATGTTCCGAATTTCCCAATTGCTTTTCTCAGAAGTGTTCTTGCAATTGGTGTATAAAGTGTTACCTTTTAAAAACATTGATTAGATTAGTTTACTCTTCTGCCTGAAACTATTCAATGACTTTTTAAGGTTTACAAAGGGAATTGTTTCAATTACTAAATTATCAGTCCCTAAAGTAAAGGATCATGGTTATCTTGATAAAACTTTCTTTTGGACTACAGTGTGAACAATTGCTTGCAGTATAAGGTATGTTTCCAGTGCCACACAATGAAGACATAATGTGATCTGACTTCACCAAACATGGAATTGAGAAACCAGAATGCGTAGGATTAGACCCAGGTGAATTTTGGTTCAAATCTAGGTTTAAATCTCTCTCAATATAGATCTATCTTTAGCTAATTTTTTTTTATCTCTAGAATTCTGATAATAGACACTGTGCTTACAGATTTAAATGGTAAAGTATGTTAGATGCTTTGTACAGTATCAGCATCTTTTAACAGATCGCTGACATACATACGTTAGTTCTTTCCTTTTCTTCCATAATTATTCTGGGAGGTTTTTTTTTTTTCTTTCCTTTTTTTTTTAACAGGGAGAGAGTGGTTACCTCTACATATGGTCTGTGTGTATGACGCACTTATGTAATATGCCAGAAGATCCATCACAGGAAAGCCAAGTTAGATAAACACTCTATGGAAAACTCCAATGTATTGCCAGGAATAAATGCATGTGGAGATAAACATTGAGATTTCTGACTTACTCCATCTTGAACCATGTTTCTATTAGAAGTTAAATTTGTTCTCATATTGCAATTTAAATTCATCTCTGCCCCCTTTTGTGTTTATAAACACAGATAAAGTTTGAGAGGATAGCTTATTTTGCAATCTGAGGGCATGTTTGGAGTTTTCAGTTCATAAGACAAAATTGTCCTGGGATACCTAGGGTAAACCACAAATGAGACATGAATATTTGTTTCTTTTTCTAATACATCCTTTCTAATTGGTTTAGTCTTTAATGATTAATGGGTCAATTCTTTATCCTTCAAAGGGATGAGGCTTCTTCCCTCTTACTACCCATGATGGTGCTCTTAGCCAATTTTCCTTTTTACTCTCCTAGCTGTCTCCAGTTATTTTTCTTTGAACTTTAGTTACAGCTATTCCATGGATATATGCTAAGGTGGAATAATACCCTGCTGTTTTCATCAGCTGCTGCTGCTAAGTCGCTTCAGTTGTGTCCAACTCTGTGCGACCACATAGACGGCAGCCCACCAGGCTCCAACGTCCCTGGGATTCTCCAGGCAAGAACACCAGAGTGGGTTGCCATTTCCTTCTCCAGTGCATGAAAGGGAAAAGTGAAAGTGAAGTCACTCAGTCGTTTCCGACTCTTAGCGACCCCATGGGTCATAGCCTACCGGGCTCCCCTGTCCATGGGATTTTCCAGGCAAGAGTACTGGAGTCGGGTGCCACTGCCTTCTCCTTGCTGAGGAGATGGTAATCATAGGGTCCTGGGATTTATGTCTTTGGAGAACTGTACCTCACTGTCATAAGACTGTCATTTAAAAATTCTACCTTCATTTGCCACATGATGGTACTGCTATTTGGTAATCACACAGCATCCTGTGAAGAACTGCCAGTAAGTTAGACTTAAGTCCATTTTGTAAATGATTATCCTAGACAGGCTCAGGCTGGGAGAGAAGTGAGAAGCAGTTGTTACCTGTTCCTTAGCATGAGATAAAATATTTTTGAAAGGGCCATGAAGGAGATGAATTCCTGAAAGGTGAGAATAGCTATCAAGCAACTTTCAAAGATTCAGACAACCTTTGGGAGCCAGAGCTCCTGTCCTGTAGGAAGAGGAGTAGGGTGTGGTGGTGTTGTTTGTCGCTCAGTCCTGTCCGACTCTTTGCGACCCCATGGACTGCAGCACACCAGGCTTCCCTGTCCTTCACCTTCTCCCACGGTTTGCTCAGACTAATGTTGATTGAGTTGATGATGCCATCCAACCATCTCATCCTCTCTTGCTCTCAAATTGAGGGCTCTCTTCATGCCCTCAATCTTCCCAGCATCGGGGTCTTTTCCAGTGAGTTGGCCCTTCGCATCAGGTGGCCAAAGTATTGGAGCTTCAGCTTAAACATTAGTCCTTCCAATGAATATTCAGGATTGATTTCCTTTAGGATTGACTGGTTTGATCTTGCTGTCCAGGGGACTCTCAAGAGTATTCTCCAGTACCACAGTTCGAAAACATCATTTCTTTGGCACTCACTCTTCTTTATGGTCCAGCTCTCAAACATCTGTACATGACTACTGGAAAAACCATAGCTTGGACTATATAGACCTTTGTCAGCAAAGTGGTGTTTCTGCTTTTTAATATACTGTCTAGGTTTATCATAGCTTTTCTTCCAAAGAGCAAGTGTCTTTTAATTTCATGGCTGTAGTCACTGTCCACTGTGATATTGGAGCCCAAGAAAATAAAGTCTGTCACTGTTTCCATTTTTCCCCCCATCTATTTGCCATGAAGTGATGTGACCAGATGCCATGATCTTAGTTTTCTGAATGTTGATTTTCAAGCCAACTTTATCATTCTCCTCTTTCACTTTCACCAAGAGGCTCTTTAGTTCTTTTTGCTTTCTGCCATTAAGGTAGTGTCATCTACATATCTGAGGTTATTGATATTTATTCCAACAATCTTTATTACAGCTTGTGGTTCATCCAGCCCTGTATTTTGCATGGTGTACTCTGCATAGAAATTAAATAAGCAAGGTGACAATATACAGCCTTGATGTACTCCTTTCCCAGTTTTGAACCAGTCTTCTTGTTTCATTTCTGGTTCTGTTGCTTCTTGACCTGCATACAGGTTTTGCAGGAGGCAGGTAAGGTGGTCTGATATTCCTATCTCTTTAAGAATTTCCCACAGTTTGTTGTGATCACAAAAAGTCTTTAGAGTAGTCAGTAAAGTAGAAGTAGATGTTTTTCTGGAATTCTCTTGCTTTTTCGATGATCCAGCAGATGTTGGCAATTTGATCTCTGGTTCCTCTGCCTTTTCTAAATCCAGCTTGTACCTCTGGAAGTTCATGGTTCACATACTGTTGAAGCCTAGCTTGGAGAATTTTGAGCATTACCTTGCTAATATGTGAGATGAGTGCAATTATACGGTAGTTTGATCCTTCTTTGGCGTTGCCTTTCTTTGGGATTGGAATGAACACTGACCTTCTCCAGTCCTGTGACCACCACTGAGCTTTCCAAATTTACTGGCACATTGAGTGCAGCACTTTCACAGCATCATCTTCTAGGATTTGAAATAGCTCAGTTGGAATCCCGTCACTTCCACTAGCTTTGTTCATAGTAATGCTTTCTAAGGCCCTCTTGACTTTTCACTCCAGCATGTCTGGCTCTGATATCTCTAATTTTCTTAAAGAGACCGCTAGTCACTCTATCGTTTTCTTCTGTTTCTTTGCATTGATCACTTAGGAAGGCTTTCTTATTTCTCCTTACTATTCTTTGGAACTCTGTATTCAGATGGATATTCTTCCTTTTCTCCTTTGCCTTTAGCTTCTCTTCTTTTCTCAGCTATTTGTAAGACCTCCTCAGACAGCCATTTTGCCTTTTTCATTTCTTTTTCTTGGGGATGGTCTTGATCACTGCCTCCTGTACCATGTCAGGAACCTCTGTCCATAGTTCTTCAGACACTCTGTCTATCAGATCTAATCCCTTGAATCTATTTGTCACTTCCACTGTATAATCATAAGGGATTTAATTTATGTCATACCTGAATGGTCTAGTGGTTTTCCCTACTTTCTTCAATGTAAGTCTGAATTTTGCAAGAAGGAGTTCATGGTATCATGATATCTTGCTTGGTATCTCGGATTTTCTTGAAGAGATCTCTAGTCTTTCCCATTCTTTTGTTTTTCTCTATTTCTGTGCATTGTTCACTTAAGAAGTCTTTCTTATCTCTCCTTTCTATTCTTTGGAACTCTGCATTCAGTTGGGTATAGGGTGTGGTTGTTGGTAGACAAGATAGCTGCCTGCTTTAAAAGTATCTATACTGAGATGAGCTTCCACCAGCCAGCAGAAGGAGATTTGAAGCTTTAGTTGAAGCCTGGAAAGAAGAGTCATTCATCTGGATTCAGGTTTGAGCCCCAACTCCAAAGGCTTTGCATACTCTAAAACTCTGTTTAGCATTACCTTCATTATGGTTGATCAGGTTACTTAAGTCACCTGGGAAAACAGGAGGGGAGGGCTGTATTAGAGCCACACAGCCTGTATTGTAGCTGGAAATCCAACTCTGTGTTGGTGGAGAAAGACAAGACAGGAAGAGTGAGGTGGTGAATGATAGGGAATCCGTGAGATTGTAGTCCTAGTTACCCCAAGATGTAACTCAAATGATGTATCAGGAATGTACATTTATTCTTATGAGAATGCTTTTTTCATGGTTTTTATTCCTGAAAAATATTTTTTAAATTGCATTAAATATTTAAATATTAGAAGCTGCCTCTTTTGAGCCTCACAACTTAACTGCTTTCCTCTAAGCTAGTCAGTCTATGGAAAGCTAGTCAGTCTATGGATGGAGGTTCGTGACATTTACAGAAGACAGGGATCAAGACCATCCCCAAGAAAAAAGAAATGCAAAAATGCGAAATGGCTGTCTGAGGAGCTCTTACAAATAGCTGTGAAAAGAAGAGAGGCCAAAAGCAAAGGAGAAAAGGAAAGATATACCCATTTCAATGCAGAGTCCCAAAGAATAGAAAGGAGAGAGAAGAAAGCCTTCCTCAGTGATCAGTGCAAAGAAACAGAGGAAAACAATAGAATGGGAAAGACTAGAGATCTTTTCAAGACAATTAGAGATACCGAGGGAACATTTCATACAAAGATGGGCTCAATAAAGGACAGAAATGGTAGGGACCTAACTGAAGCAGAAGATATTAAGAGAAGGTACCAAGAATATACAGGAGAACTACACAAAAAAGATCTTCACGACCCAGATAACCACGATAGTGTGATCACTCACCTAGAGCCAGACATCCTGGAATGTGAAGTCAAGTGGGCCTTAGGAAGCATCACTATGAACAAAGCTAGTGGAGGTGATGAAATACCAGTTGAGCTATTTCAAATCCTAAAAGATGATGCTGTGAAAGTGCTGCACTCAATGTGCCAGTAAATTTGGAAAGCTGAGCTGTGGCCACAGGACTGGAAAAGGTCAGTGTTCATTCCAATCCCAAAGAAAGGCAATGCCAAAGAATGCTCAAACTACCACACAATTGCACTCATCTCACACACGAGTAAAGTAATGCTCAAAATTCTCCAGGCCAGGCTTCAACAATACATGAACTGTGAACTTCAGATGTTCAAGCTGGATTTAGAAAAGGGAGAGGAACCAGAGAGCAAATTGCCAACATCCGCTGGATCATTGAAAAAGCAAGAGAGTTCCAGAAGGACATCTATTTCTGCTGTATTGACTATGCCAAAGCCTTTGACTGTGTGGATCACAAGAAACTGTGGAAAATTCTGAAAGAGATGGGAATACCAGACCACCTGACCTGCCTCTTGAGAAATCTGTATGCAGGTCAGGAAGCAACAGTTAGAACTGGACATGGAACAACAGACTGGTTCCAAATAGGAAAAGGAGTACGTCAAGGCTGTATATTGTCACCCTGCTTATTTAACTTATATGCAGAGTACATCATGAGAAATGTTGGGTTGGAAAAAACACAAGCTGGAATCAAGATTGCCAGGAGCAATATCAGTAACCTCAGATATGCAGATGACACCACCCTTATGGCAGAAAGTGAAGAAGAACTAAAGAGCCTCTTGATGAAAGTACAAGAGGAGAGTGAAAAAGTTGGCTTAAAGCTCAACATTCAGAAAACTAAGATCATGGCATCTGGTCCCATCACTTCTTGGGAAATAGATGGGGAAACAGTGGAAACAGTGTCACACTTTATGTTTTTGGGCTCCAAAATCAGTGCAGATGGTGATTGCAGCCATGAAATTAAAAGACCCTTACTCCTTGGATGGAAAGTTATGACCAAGCTAGATAGCATATTTAAAAGCAGAGACATTACTTTGCCAACAAAGGTCCGTCTAGTCATGGCTATGGTTTTTCCAGTAGTCAAGTATGGATGTGAGAGTTGGACTATAAAGAAAGCTGAGCGCTGAAGAATTGATGCTTTTGAACTGTGGTGTTGGAGAAGACTCGTGAGAGTCCCTTGGACTGTAAGAAGATCCAACCAGTCCATCCTAGGGGAGATCAGTCCTGGGTGTTCATTGGAAGAACTGATGTTGAAGCTGAAACTCCAGTGCTTTGGCCACCTCATGCGAAGAGTTGACTCATTGGAAAAGACCCTAATGCTGGGAAGGATTGGGGGCAGGAGGAGAAGGGGACGACAGAGAATGAGATGGCTGGATGGCATCACCAACTTGATGGACATGGGTTTGGGGGACTCCGGGAGTTGGTGATGGACAGGGAGGCCTGGCGTGCTGCTATTCATGGGGTCGCAAAGAGTCTGACATGACTGAGCAACTGAACTGAACTGAAGAAAATATTTTGTGCTTTAATAAATAAACAGATGAGCCATTATAAATAAATTTGAGCCCCTTTTGGTGGTGGTGGTTTAGTCACTAAGTTGTGTCCGACTCTTTGCGACCCCACGGACTGTAGCCCACCCGGCTCCTCTGTCCGTGGGATTCTCCAGGCAAGAATACTGGAGTGGGTTGCCATTTCCTTCTTCAGGGGTCCTTCCAGACCAAGGAAATGAACCTGGGTCTCATGCATTGCACACGGATTCTTTACCGACTGAGTTATACTCATTCCCAATTCTATTAACCTCCCACATGGCTCACACCATAAATTTGTACTTATCATCCCCTCCCATATATTTTTGATATATACATATGTGAGGAAAATGTTTAAACAATGTATAGTATATTTCTGTAAGTTATTTTTTTTTGACATTTCTAAGAATGGCGTAGTGCATGTATACTTTGCAAGTTGCTTTAGTCATCAGCATACGTAAAGATATACTTTGTTCGTTTTGGCTATTTCACAAATATCTTTCTGGTTATTTCACAATTTGTCCATTCTCTATTTGATGAATATTTATGTTACTTTTTATATTTTGATATTAGAAAAGAGTAGCAATGAAAATTCATGTGTATGTCTCCTCAGGCACATGTGTGAGGTTTTCTAGGGTTAGAATTGCTCAGTCATGTGTATGAATATATCTAATTTAAGAGGTTTTTGCCAAACTGTTTTGCAAAGCAGTTGTACTAAAATTTTATTCCCACAATAAATGTATGACAGTCTTCTTCAACCTTTGATATCTTCAGAGACTTGTTAAATTTTAACCACCCGATGGAATGGTTGGTTAATTGGATCTGACTGCAGTTTTTATTTAATTTTCTCTGATTCCCTGAAAAGTAATTTTCTTTTCATGTGATGATTGGCCATTTAGTGTTCCTCTTTTATGAATTGTCTGTTCCCATCTTTGCCTATTTTGCTGTTGGATTGTTTGGCTTTTCTATTTCGATTTGTGAACTAAACCTTTATTTTGTGGATTGCCAAAATTTTACTATTCTTTAACTTTTCTTTGCATTGGTCAGAAAGTCTTTTGCTGCATGGAAGTTTTGAATTTTGTCAATGCTTTGATCTTGTTTAGAAAAATCCCTCTAGTTGCAAATTATAAATATGTTTTTTGTTTCCTTTTTTACACATCTTTACGTCACCTGAAATTGATTTCTGTGTATGATATAGAAAAGACAGTTAGTTTTAGTTTTATTTTTTCACACAGATGAACAGTCAATGCTGTTTTCCCCATTGGTAGGTAAAGCCATGTATCAAGTTACCATGAAAGTGTGTGTTTCTGGTTCTTTATTCTGGTTGTTCATTTTCCTGTGCCAGTATCATGTCTTACTACTATCACTTTGAAATAAAATATGGTTTTCCGTAGGGCATCTAGTTCTTTGACTTCCAAGTTACCTTGCGTACTCTGGCTCTTTTGTACTTCTGCAACAGTATTCAGAGAGTCTCTCAAGCTTCATGAAAAATCCTTTGGGATTTTCATTTTATTGCACGGAATTTATATATTACTGTTTTGGAAAACTGACATCTTAACATCTTTCTCTGCCCATGAGATGCTATCTCTTCAATTGTTTAGATTTCCTTGTAAGCTTTTGAATGTTTAGACTTATTGCTAGAATCAATAAACCTTTTTTTATTATGTGTTATCCTTGAAATAATAATTAAAATTTTGTTTCTGATATTTCTATATGAACACAGTTCATGTGGCTTGATATTTAATTCACCAAATTTGCTAAACTCTGTTAATACAGTTTGTTTATAGATCATCTTGTATTTTATATGTAACTAATTAATCATTTGTGATAAAGAGTTAAGTTTTTCTTTTCCAGTTTTTTATTTTCTTATTGTTTTGTCTGTAATCACTAATACATGCTAAAGGCAACTGGTGATTGAATCAGCTTTGTTTTGTTTCTTAAAAGGGAATATTAATATCTCCATCAAATATGACAATTGCCATACATATACCTTTTACCAAGTTAAGAAAGTTTCCTTCTAACCCTAGATTGGCAAATTATCATGAAAGTTATTTAAATTTACCAAACACATATTTACATGTCTAATGAGATGATCATTGGCCTTTTTTCTTTCCTTGAGTTTGTTCATGTCGTGATTTCTGTTACCAGTTTTTTTAAATGTTAAATCATCTTTGCATTCTGGAATAAACTCTCTTTAGTCACATCTCTATCTTTCCGTATATAGATCTAGATATATAAATATAGATAATTATTTTATTTAGTAACTTTTTATTTTTGTTCTCAAATAATACTGGCTGACAATTTATTTCACTCTTAATCTTGCTTTTGTGCTTGTAACATGGATGCGCTGGCATCATACAAAGATAACCAGATTAACTGAGAATGTAATATCAAGTAATTTTAGGTAGGTTTCAAACCAAATGGAAGTAATGCTGAACCACAGGGAGCTGGAGGCATTGGAGTGAGCGCTTACCCAGGGAAGAGGATTGCCTGTAGACGTCAAGGATGCATGTTCATATATTAAAAATAAGCATTAAAGAATATAAATGGAAATGTAACTGGAACCAATTGAAGTGGAGAAGGGAGAATGCAAAAGTTTAATCGGTTCAGTTTTGTCTTTAACCTGATATTCTTGGATGCAATCCTACTGTGTACCCTTCTGCTGATTCTCACACATGATATCCTTCTTGTGTGTTTTTATTCTTTGGAATGATGAATTAATCAGTGGGGCTGACCAGAGAGAATCCTGTGTAGCTGTGTTGATGTCTGGCCCTCTGGAGAGGTCTGATGCTTGCTAGTGCCAGACACATGGATGTGGGGGTTGGAGGGTGGGCAGAGATATCACAAGCTTAAGGGCTGTGGCTTTTGTTGATTTCTCCTTCTGTGGGTTCTCAGACTTGGCAACAGGTCTAACTTCAAATCCCATCTGTGTGTGATTTATAGGCTTGGGGTCTTAATTTCTAAAGGGAGTCTTTTAAATTATTTATTTCCCAACCAGGAGCCTAAGCAAGACAGACAAACTTACTTGTTTTCCCCAGTGCACCTATGTAGATTATGTTTTCTGCTTCACTCTTTTACTGATAGGGAGAGCTTCAAGACTCCTAGCTTAGCTCTTGGTCTCAGTTCTAAGTCACTGCCTCAGTTAAGGCCAAGGCTCATCTTCTTTTTCCCAGTAATATTTAATGCCTTGTCTCTATAGTGTTGACAGTCTGCTACCAAGGCGTCCTATCACCTCAGTTTGCTGTTCCCTCGGAGCTCAGCAGCGCATCTAAAACACTACTTATATTTTTCTCTAGCATGTTGTAGTGTTTGTTTTGCTTTTTTGTCTGTTTGTTTTTTTCCATTTCTTTCTCTTGGGCCTAACTCAAAATTCTCTCTGAAAATTCAGCTAATATGATGTCATTCACACAGCCTGTTACAGGGCATAACAGATACACAGTGTTTTCATTGAGTTACTGTTTGTTTTCCATAGTTTTCTTTTTTACATGTCTGTACATCATATTCGCATACATTGTTACTGTATAAGAAGTAGCATTTTATGTACTTTTTCAGATAAACTTTAAAAAAAATCTAGTAATTGCATGTTCTTCAACTACTTGGAGGAGAAGTCAATGGCACCCCACTCCAGTACTCTAGCCTGGAAAATCCCATGGACGGAGGAGCCTGGTGGGCTGCAGTCCATGGGGTCGCTAGGAGTTGGACACGACTGAGCAACTTCACTTTCACTTTTCCCTGTCATGCACTGGAGAAGGAAATGGCAACCCACTCCAGTGTTCTTGCCTGGAGAATCCCAGGGATGGCGGAGCCTGGTGGGCTGCCGTCTGTGGGGTCGCACAGAGTTGGACACAACTGAAGTGACTTAGCAGCAGCAGCAGCAGCAGCAGCAGCAGCAATTACTTGAAATATGACTTTCTAACTTTAAAACGTTTTTGGTTTGCGTCAGCGTTATTTTGTGACCTGTTTTCTGATTCTAGTGGTCGATCATTCCTTTTTTTCTTTTTATTGTTTCTCATTTGAGGCTGTAAAAAGTATGAGAAATATTTTTCTTGTAAATAGAGACTTAATGACATTTATTAAATTCTGTGCTTCTCTTTTCAATCTTTTTTTGTGGGTGGAAGGGAATGAGGGAGGAAATGTGTGAAAAGTCTGAGTATTTCAGCTTTAAGAACTAGAACTGAACTCCCTGGTAGCTCAGCTGGTAAAGAATCTGCCTGCAATGCAGGAGACCCTGGTTTGATTCTTGGGTCAGGAAGATACCTGGAGTAGGGATAGGCTACCCACTCCAGTTCCATGGCTTCCCTGGTGGCTCAGACAGTAAGGAATCCACCTGCAGTGTGGGAAACCTGGGTTTGATCCCTGGGTTGGGAAGATCCCCTGGAGAAGGAAATGGCTACCCACTCCAGTATTCTGGCCTGGAGAATCCCATGAACAGAGGAGCCTAGTGGGCTACAGTCCATGCAGTTGCAAAGAGTGGGACACCACCGAGCAACTAACACTTTCACTAGAGATGTCTTATTTTACAAATGAGAAATCGACACTTAGAGATGTGAGACTTACTGGAGACCAGATTAGCTGGTGAGCATCAGAATCAGGAAGAAGCCCTCACCCACTCCATTGTTTTACTTTAACAGAAGTGGGAAACCAAACTGACTTGATTTAGGGTCTTATTACTGGTCCTTTATTCTGCATAGATTAAAATCTCTTTTTAGTCTGTCAGTGCATATTTACATTCTTATCTAAATACTTACTAAATCATATAGACTTAATTACCAGTCTGCTAGCTGTGCTAAGCATTCCCTTCACTTGGCTAATGAAGATGTAGCTGTCTTTCAAGAGATTAAAGACCACACTGGATGGAAAGGGAGTGGCCCCACAGCAGACACCCAGGTGTATCATTTTGGTACCCCTGGAAGGCGTAGCCCACTGCAGTGCCTTGCCTGTACCTGGCCTTCCAGTAATGTCTGAGAATGTGCCAATGAACAAATGAAGTGCCTGATGAAGATGAACACCCTCTGTGCCTCTTCAGAGTTCAGGCTTGGCAGATTTGTTATGACTTCTTTTGCGATCACATGATAGGGTGAGGTAGATTTCTGAGATTTGGAACATCTGTTCTGTAGAGCAGCCAGTGAGGCCTTCTCCCTCCACCCGATCATCCTGTGATGTAATTGGTAGATGTGAAAAGGGCATGAATGTGGACTTCTCTTTTTAGCTTTGAGGACAGTTTATTTTTGGAATCATTCTATTTTATTTATGTCTTTGTTTCTTGGGCAGAGTGGAATTCTGTAACTCACTACAGAGACATTTCTAATTATAGTGATTGAGATTTTGCAATAATGAACTTTGAAAAGTATTTGAGTTTTGTTTGATTATATTCTTGTTTTCCCCTAAATTCTTGCAACACATATGACTTGTCTAAAGAAGAAAGGCAAATCATTTATAGTTTTATCTATATAAATTTCACAAATATGTAAATTTCACAAAATTGTCATTCTTTGCATAGTTGTTGCCCCCGTTTTTCCTTGTTTTGTCCAGTAATATGAAAAGTAGTCATCTTATTTTTAATATGTTAACTACTCAGTTTTGGTGGTTTTTGAATCATATTTAAACTTACTTTTGAAAGTTATTGTTACGACTTAACTAGTATGCTTTGATTTGTGCCTAAGTAATAAAACAGATGTTTACATACTTCTCTTTCCCCATTTTTAAGTCTTATCAATGCAGTGATTTGGGGGGCATTGCTGTCATTTTTATCACGAGAACATTCATTAGGAGCACAGTGATTCCTATGTGCCCACTCTATATACATGTATATTTATTGATATTTTAGTGTTAAATGTTTTTTCTCTTTTATTACCAATACAATGATTTTAATTCCAGATTATTACTGTTTTTACAGTAAGTATACATTCGAGTTATTTTTGATGTTTGCTTTGTTTTATAACCATGTGAAGAGCAGTTACTTAGACTCAGTTATGTTCTGTGTATTTTTAATGCTTGCTGCCAGTCTTTTCATTCTATTGTGGTTTTCACTTTACTTTTTTCATGGCTTACTTGCGTTTATGTTTTCTTTAGGAGGGAAATGTATATGATGGTCATTCTGAGCTCCCACATCTCGGGACTGTTCTTTATTATCCCCTTATGAGAATTTAAGTATAGTTGGTTGTAGAATTTATGGATCTCAAACACTGTCTCCATACAATGGAGATTTTTTCTGAATTGAAGTACAGTTGTAATAATGGAGATTTTGATTGGTTGTATTCTGTCCTTTGGAATTCTACACAGAAGTGGGGAAATACTGTATTTTCTCTCTTTCTCTCAATATTTGTTTGCTTTTTGTTTACTTTATATATTTTTAGAATTTAGAATTTTAACCCTGAGACTTTAAAATCTAACCTAGCTATATCTGAATTTTAATTGATTTTAATTAATTCCTTTGTAGTTTATGTAACTTGAGGTCTTTCTTTTTAGGCAGTAAATTTTCATATACTTCAAGTTGTGTTACTTAAGCTTTGTCCTCCTGGTCTTAGCTGGAAGAGCAGTTACGTTAGGAATTTTTCTCTGTATGTGCCTTCTTTCCTTTTACTCTTATCTCAGACCTTCTTGTCTGAACACTGAGTAACTTTCCTAGTATGTTTTCTACTTGTCATTTCAGTTTTCTGAAATGTTTATATTTCATTGCACTGCCTGAATTACTGCTTTTAATTCAGAAATGGCTTTTCATCTCTTTGGTGGCCACACTGATGGAGTTCTGATGATGTCCACTGTGTACTTAGTCCCGGAACCAGTGAATATGCTACTTTACATGGCAAAGGGGACTTTTCATATGTGATGAGGTTCCATATTTTGTGTTGGGGAGATTATCCTAGGTTATCTGGGTGGACAAGGATCTTTAAATGTGGAAGATGGAGAAAGAAGAGTCGGTGTTAGAAAAATGTCAGTATGAGAAGGGCTTGACTTGACTGGTCATTGTTGGCTTTGAAGCTGGAAGGGGGCCAGAAGAAAAGAAATCTGGGCTGTCTCAGCAAAATGGAAAAGACATGAAAAATTCTCTACAGCCTCTGGAAAGGAACACAGTCCTGCCAACACCTTGATTTAGCCCAGTGAGACCCACTTTGGACTTCTGACTTCCAGGACTATAAGACAATAAATTTGTCTTTTGAAGCTACTAAATTTGGGGCAATTTGTTATGTTAGCAATAGGAAGCTAATATAATCTCTGTAGAGTTTTTCTCTGGCATATTTTTTTCTGTCTTTACAATGACTTTCTCTATTTTCAGTGCTTGTATCCTAACAAAGCACTTTGAGAATACAAATTAGAAATACAAATCCTAGCATTTAATCCCTTCTCCCTCTGCTCACCGCCCCCCCCCCCCACACACACCCATTTTTTCATATATCTACTTCAAGGGGAGGCATTCTGTGTTATTCTTCAGGGTGGCCACCTCCACTGAGTTGCTTTCTCCCCATTGTGTTTGCTAATTTTTTTCCTCTTTCCTTTATCCTTATAACCATGACTTCCTTACTGGCTTATAGTCCACCCAGTCATAGTTGAATTGGATATTCCCAGAGCTTGATGTGGGTTTCTGGCTAAATCCATCAGTTTAGTTCAGTTCAGTCGCTCAGTCATGTCTGGCTCTTTGCGACCCCATGAACCGCAGCACGCCAGGCCTCCCTGTCCATCACCAACTCCCGGAGTCCCCCAAACCCATGTCCATCGAGTCGATGATGACATCCAACCATCTCATTCTCTGTTGTCCCCTTCTCCTCCTGCCCTCAGTCTTTCCCAGCATCAGGCTCTTTTCCAATGAGTCAGCTCTTCGCATCAGGCGGCCAAAGTATTGGAGTTTCAGCTTCAACATCAGTCCTTCCAATGAACACCCAGGACTGATCTCCTTTAGGATGGACTGGTTGGATCTCCTTGCAGTCCAAGGGACTCTCACGAGTCTTCTCCAGCACCACAGTTCAAAAGCATCACTTCTTCGGTGCTCCACTTTCTTTATAGTCCAACTCTCACATCCATACATGACCACTGGAAAAACCATAGCCTTGACTAGACAGAACTTTGTTGGCAAAGTAATGTCTCTGCTTTTTAACATGCTGTCTAGGTTGGTCATAACTTTCCTTCCAAGGAGTAAGCGTCTTTTAATTTCATGGCTGCAGTCACCATCTGCAGTGATTTTGGAGCCCAGAAAAATAAAGTCAGGCACTATTTCCACTGTTTCCCCATCTATCTAACATGAAATGTTGGGACTGGATGCCATGATCTTAGTTTTATGAATGTTGAGGTTTAAGCCAACTTTTTCACTCTCCTCTTTCACTTTCATCAAGAGGCTGTTTAGTTCTTCTTCACTTTCTGCCATAAGGGTGGTGTCATCTGCATATCTGAGGTTATTGATATTTCTTGGCAATTGATATTCTTGGTTATTGATATTCTCCCAGCAATCTTGATTCCAGCTTGTGCTTCCTCCAGCCCAGTGTTTCTCATGATGTACTCTGCATATAAGTTAAATAAGCAGGGTGACAATATACAGCCTTGACGTACTCCTTTTCCTATTTGGAACCAGTCTGTTGTTCCATGTCCAGTTCTAACTGTTGCTTCCTGACCTGCATACAGGTTTCTCAAGAGACAAGTCACGTGGTCTGGTATTCCCATCTCTTTCAGAATTTTCCACAGTTTATTATGATTCACACAGTCAAAGGCTTTGGTATAGTTAATAAAGCATAAACAGATGTTTTTCTGGAACTCTCTTGCTTTTTCGCTGATCCAGCAGATGTTGGCAATTTGATCTCTGGTTCCTCTGCCTTTTCTAAAACCAGCTTGAACATCTGGAAGTTCATGGTTCACATCTTGCTGAAGCCTGGCTTGGAGAATTTTGAGCATTACTTTACTAGCATGTGAGATGAGTGCAATTGTGTGGTAGTTTGAGCATTCTTTGGCATTGCCTTTCTTTGGGATTGGAATGAACACTGACCTTTTCCAGTCCTGTGGCCACTGCTGAGTTTTCCATATTTGCTGGCATATTGAGTGCAGCACTTTCACTGCGTCATCTTTCAGGATTTGAAATAGCTCAACGGGAATTCCATCACCTCCACCTGCTTTGTTCATAGAGATGCTTCCTAAGGCCCACTTGACTTCACATCCCAAGATGTCTGGCTCTAGGTGAGTGATCACACCATCGTGATTATCTGGGTTGTGAAGATCTTTTTTGTACAGTTCTTCTGTGTATTCCTGCCACCTCTTCTTAATATCGTCTGCTTCTGTTAGGTCCCTACCGGTTCTGTCCTTTATTGAGCCCATTTTTGCATGAAATGTTCCCTTGGTATCTCTAATTTTCTTGAAGAGATCTCTAGTCTTTCCCATTCTATTGTTTTCCTCTGTTTCTTTGCATTGATTTCTGAGGAAGGCTTTCTTATCTCTCCAGAGTTCTTTGGAACTCTGCATTCAAATGGGAATATCTTTCCTTTTCTCCTTTGCTTTTCACTTCCCATCTATTCACAGCTACTTTTAAGGCCTCCTCAGACAGCCATTTTGCTTTTTTGCATTTCTTTTTCTTGGGGATGGTCTTGATTCCTGTCTCCTGTATAATGTCCCTAACCTCCATCCGTAGTTCATCAGGCACTCTGTCTATCATATCTAGTCCCTTAAATCTATTTCTCACTTCCACTGTGTAGTCATAAGGGATTTGATTTAGGTCATACCTGAATGAATGGTCTACTGGTTTTCTTCACTTTCTTCAATTTCAGTCTAAATTTGGCAATAAGGAGTTCATGATCCAAGCCAGTCAGCTCCCGGTCTTGTTTTTGCTGACTGCATAGAGCTTCTCCATCTTTGGCTGCAAAGAATATAACCAGTCTGATTATAGGGATTGGCAAAGGGAATGGCAGACCACTTCAATATTCTTGCCTTGAGAACCCCATGAACAGTATGAAAAGACAAAAAGATAGGACACTGAAAGACGAACTTCCCAGGTCAGTAGTTGCCCAATATGCTACTGGAGATCAGTGGAGAAATAACTCCAGAAAGAATGAAAGGATGGAGCCAAAGCAAAAACAACACCCATTTGTGAATGGGGCAGGTGATAGAAGCAATATTCGATGCCATAAAGAGCATTATTACATAGGAACCTGGAATGTTAGGTCCATGAATCAAGGCAAATTGGACGTTGTCAAACAGGAGATGACAAGAGTGAACATTGACATTCTAGGAATCAGTGAGCTAAGATGGGCTGGAATGGGTGAATTTAACTCAGATGGCCCTTATATCTACTACTATGGGCAGGAATCCCTTAGAAGAAATGGAGTAGCCATCATAGTCAACAAAAGAGTCCGAACTGCAGTACTTGGATGCAATCTCTAAAACGACAGAATGATCTCTGTTCGTTTTCAAGGCAAACCACTGAATATCACAGTAATCCAAGTCTATGCCCTGATCAGTAATGCTGAAGAAGCTGAAGTTGAACAGTTCTATGAAGACCTAAAAGACCTTCTAGAACTAACGACCCCAAAAAGATGTCCTTTTCATTATAGGGAACTAGAATGCAAAAGTAGGAAGTCAAGAAACACCTGGAGTAACAGGCAAATTTGGCCTTGGAGTACAGAATGAAGCAGGGCAAAGGCTAATAGAGTTCTGCCAAGAGAACGCACTGGTCATAGCAAACACGCTCTTCCAACAACACAAGAGAAGACTGTACACATGGACATCACCAGATGGTCGACACCGAAATCCATCAGGTCCTGAAAAAGTGAAGAAGTACTTTCAGGCTACCATTCTGAATCCCATTGAAGAAGCTACCAAAGTCTGTTTCACTTATTCTCTAGATCTGCTGATTTTTGTAGATGATAGGAGAAAAGATTTAATGCTTCTTTCAATTCAGTTCTGTTGTACTAAATTTAGCTAAATTTCCAATTTTTTTTTTCTGGCATTATCTGTGCTAAGTTGCTTCAGTCATATCCAATTCTTTGTGACCCTATGGATTGTAGCCCTCCAGGCTCTTTTGTTCATGGGATTCTCCAGGCAAGAGTACTGGAATGGGTTGTCATTTCCTTCTCCACATGAGTTATCTACCTTTACTATTTTTAATTCTTGGTATATTTTATAATGCTTTAATATTTAACTGGTGATTTTATTAAATATAGAATTCTTACCCAGAATATTCTTACTACAGAATTTTAAATCTGAAATAGACCTTATGTATAATTTAGTCCAATCTTCTGATTTAACAGATGATAAGACCAAGATTCAAAAAAGTCATGTAAATTATGTCATTAAATATGGTACGCTTTTTATGGTATCACTACTCAATTTTTAAGAGATAAGAGATGGCATAAAACCAGGTCACATGCCATTTGCTGAGTAAACACTGGATTCCTTTAGAAGAAATTTGTCAGTTTTATTCATCTTAGTGTAGTGTGGCTTAAAAAGACAATTTATACTTTGTATTGTAATTATTAATGATACAGGTTTTCTATGTGGGAAAAGCAATGAAGCTGTACATATTGCTGCTTGACTTTTTTGGCAGTTGGCATTCAGAAGTTGGAATGCTGTGAAATACAACATATATATTTACATTTTAAAAAATATCCTTTGCAGAAAGGAAACTCATGAAGTGTAAACATTTTTGGAATTAGCTTTAGAAGCAACCAATATATATTTAGCATCTAGTCTAATAGTTGGATGCTATACAACAATTAACAAGAAAGCTAGACCCTCTGCCCTCATAATATTTAGTCTAGTGTGGGGACATGTCAGTAGATAATTAAGCAGTTATTGTACATTGTGTGTTGTTATAGGTGTAATGCAGGGAACTGTGAAGGGAGCACCTTGCCGAGACGTGGGAAGATCTTGGGAGAACAACCAAAAAGAATAGTATTCAACTGGTACGTGAAGAATGAGTATAAGGTGAAGATGGAGGAAAGATTGTTCTGGGCCAGTGGTGCTCAAAGTGTGGTCCTTAGACAGCAGCATCAGTATCACCTGGGCCCCCCCCCCCCCCCCTCAGCTCTGCTAAATCGGAAATTCTTGGAATGTGGCCATCAATCTGTGTTTTACAAATGCTCTAGATGCTGATGCAGAAAACTTCCGTTCTCAGTGATGCTGAGAACCAGAGGTGAAAGAGATTACAGTACATTAAACAGGTGAAGCAGAGAGCTTGAAGTCATTAATAGCTTAAGTTGAGTCAGGAGAGGCAAGAGAGGTCTGATAAAGTGGTTGAAGAGTTTAGGTCTTTAGCTTATGTGCACTTGTAAGCCACTGAAACATTTTCAGTAGAGGAACAGTTTGAGCAGTTTTGTCTTTTAGAAAGATCACTAGAGAAGAGATTAGTGCCAGGTAGAAAGAACACCTAGGAAACCAGTATAGTAGTATTGCTGGTGGCCATGAGGATGGAATAGTAAACAGGTTGAACAGATACTGAGGAAGGAGAATTTATAGGATATGGTTACTGATTGAATGATGAGGATGAGAGAAAAAGGAATTTCCCAGGTTTAGCACTCAGGCCACTGGAAAGCTAGTGGTTCTCTAGCCTTGGCCATAGAGACCACAGGAGGAACAAGGTGGGGAAGATTTTAAGTTTGAACTTGGTTTTAAACACAGAGACTATGCGATAGTCAAAGATAACAGTGGGCAATTTGATATTTACTTAAAGCACAGAAAAGAAATAGGGGTTAAATGTATGCTGCTGCTGCTGCTAAGTTGCTTCAGTCATGTCCGACTCTGTGTGACCCGATAGACGGCGCCAACCAGGCTCTTCCATCCCTGGGATTTTCCAGGCAAGAACACTGGAGTGGGTTGCCATTTCCTTCTCCAGTGCATGCATGCATGCAAAGTCGCTTCAGTCACATCCGACTCTGTGTGACCCCACGGACAGCAGCCCACCAGGCTCCCTTGTCCACGGGACTCTTCAGGCAAGAATACTGGAGTGGGTTACCACCTCCTTCTCCGTTAGATGTATAGGTATGGGAATATTTGGGCTTCCCAGGTGGGTGAGGGGTAAAGAATCAGCCTGCCAATCCAGGAGATGCAGGAAATGTAGGTTTGCTCCCTGGGTCGGGAGATCCCCTAGAGAAGGAAATGGCAGCCCCTTCCAGTATTTTTGCCTAAAAATCTCATGGATAGAGGAGCCTGACAGGCTACAGTCCTTGGGGTCACAAAGAGTTGGGCACGACTGAATGACTGGGCGTGGGAATATTTGAGATATGTAAGATAACTGAAATCTTGGAGGACATTTTTGAAAAATCAGTACAAGCGTGTTAAATGAGAAGATGGGGTAGAAATAGTAATATTGCACAGAGAATGGGTAACCTTGGAAATGACTGTGGAGGACCAGCCCAAGCGAGAGATCAGCACCCAGTAGAATATGATGTCACGAGAGTCAAAGAAAGAGGATTTTCTTAAAAAGAGGCTTCCAGTCATGTATCTAATGCTCTGAGGGGTTAGTATGGTGAGGACTGAAAACTTTCCACTGGACCAGCCACCAGATTGGTGTGACTTTGGGAAGTTATCTGAAACTCAAGGATAGGCTAGAGTGGTTTTCGTGGAGGGGTAGGAGGAGAAGCCATATGACAGGTAATTGAGAAACCAGTGTGTGTCCAGTGAGACATAAGCGAGAGCACTTGGCCATGAAGGGGCAAGAATCATCCAACCTGAAAGTGAACGTGAAGTTATTGTAAGGCTTTCTTTCTGTCTTTGGTAGAGATTAGATCAGCTTGATTATAGATAGGGAGGATTCATGGGAGAGAAGAATGAGTGAGTGGGGGAACTGAAGATCTGAAGAAGAGAAAGGGAAGCAATTTATAGAACAAGGTTCTGGAAATAGTAGGGATGGATGGGATTCAGAACACTTGGAGACAAAGGGTATGCCTTTTCCATTGTAACAGAAGGATAGGATCTTGAGTAGTAATTTTAAAGGTAAGAGTTCCAAGCTGATGATTTCTAAGTTTCCCCTTTTGGCAACTACTGATGCAGAGATGGAAGGTGGGACTCAAGAGAGAATAATAGATAAGTTTAAAATAGTTACTGTGAAGAAGACACAGAATAATAATTAGGGAGAAAATCAGATTTCTTATGGCATTAAAGTCTCAATTGAGGCTGATTCTTTACCACCTGAACCACAAGGGAAGCCCAAGAATACTGGAGGGGATAGCCTATCCATTCTGCAGCAGATCTTCCCAACCCAGGAATTGAACGGGGGTCTCTTGCATTGCAGGCGGATTCTTTTCCAACTGAGCTATCTGGGAAGCCCGCCAGGTATTTTAGATTTCCTCTAACATTTCTCAAAAGCCTTGGCATAAGTATGGAGTAGTGTTAGTTGCTCAGTCATGTCTGACTCTTTGCAACTCCATGGACTGTAGTCAACCAGGCTCTTCTGTCCATGGGATTCTCCAGGCAAGAATACCGGAGTGGGTTGCCATATCCTTCTCCAGGGATCTTCTGACCCAGGAATCAAACCCGCATCTCTTGTCTCCTGCAATGTCAGGTGGATTTTTTACCATTACAGGAACCAGTTGGATTCATCCAAGACTGGTGTTATTCTAAGAAACGGTTACAGAAGTACAATGGAGCAAGTCGATTAAAAGATAAAGGTCTCTGCTTCCTAACTTGAAATTATAAAATTCAAGAAGGTCTGAAAATGGAAGATTTTTTTTTTTATTAATTCCTTGGCAAAATTTGCTCTGAATGAATCAATATGAGGCTACTTATAACCTTTATTTATCAACTTTAGTGTATATACTCATATTTAAGGGCTTCCTAGGTGGCTCAAGTGGTAAAGAATTCGCCTGCCAGTGCAGGAGACACAAGAGATGTGTTTCAATCCCTGGTTTGGGAAGATCCCCTGGAGTAAGAAATGACAACCCACTCCAATATTCTTGCCTGGAAAATTCCACAGAGAGGAGCCTTGCAGGCTATATTCCAGGCGGTCTCAAAGGGTCGGACACGACTGAGTAACTAAGCATGCAGCACAACATTCATGTTTATTTTAGAAATTAATGTGTATCATTATGGAGTGCTGCCCCAAATTTTGATGGGGCTGTTACATCAGATAAGGATTATGTCATCTATAACTGTGCTTAAAACCAGCAAAATCGGGGAACTTCCCTGGCAATCCAGTGATTGAGACTCTGCTTCCACTGCAGGGGATGCGGGTTCCATCTTTGGTTAGGGGACTGAGATCCGACATCCTGGTGGCCAAAAGCAAAAACAAAACCAGAAAAGGTTTAAATTCTGAAGGAAACCTGATCTCAGAGTCTTCAAGAAGAGAATATGTTCCTGTGTTAGCACATAAAGTGGTTTGAATAATACACTATGGAACCTGAGATGGATAAGGAAAAGGGGTTAAATAGAGAGGTAATCTAATGGAAAAAAGTAGGATGCTTAAGGAAATAGATGGCTTCAAAAAACTGCTGTGTTGGGGATCAAATGAGAAATTGGGAAGAATGGGAAGTGAGTAACTAGAATGTATAAATTGGAAAGAATGGGAAGAGTAATTAAAATGTAAAGAGTATTGAACGTATCCATTGATTATTTCCAAAGGGAGACAGTTTTGAACGATTGCAAAGTTCAGGGTGTAACCATGGGAGTGGGCAGCTGAGTTATAGGAATAGAACGGCATGAGTGATGAGATCAAGAAACTGAGAAGCTAGAAAATTAGATGAGTTACCCAGAGTAATGGCAAGATTTGAAGTGGAATGAAGCATAAATTCTCAGATCTCCTCCAATGAGGGGTTCTCTCTGGAAGGTACATGAAATACCAAGATGTATAAGGCAAGGTCCCCACTCTTCCCCTGGAGTGTCATCTTTTTAAGAAACAAGGTGATAAATAATTATACAGCATAGTAAGAGTGATGATTATAGAAGCATGATCTAAAGTCTATTTAGTATAAATGATGAAGGAGACATTAGATGTCTGGACAAGTCAGGAGACTAACCATTCAAGAAAAATCTCACACCCTGTTTTGGAGGTTTCTGTGACTAGTAAACATTTATGCACAATCCACGGATATTCAGTAGAATATTTGAAAAAAACTAGTGGTTAAAACTATATTTGCTTAAAAAAACCTGTATTTGCTAGATTATTTATCAAATGCAATGCAAGATAAAGAGGTTGGTTGTGAGCTATCTTCAAAAAATATTCTCCAATTTTAGGAGTCACAGATAAACTTAAGTCTTTAGGAAAGTTGATTTGATATGTAATTTTCTAGTTTCTCCTTCATGTTACTTACTCTCTAATTTTGTTGTAATAGTTTTATTGACTGTCTATATCATTCTGTTTTAAACCTCCTCAATCCTTTTTGGATTCAAGTTAAGAGTTGAAGTAGTTAATAGGCAAATATATTCCAATTGAGGATGTTAAAAATATGAAAACACATAATGAAACATTATCACTCATTATCATTTTAGAGAAGTGTCCAAATATCAACTGCTCTTTGAAGGTTACACTAGGTAAGATATTTCTTATGTCCTCCAAAAAGAAAAAAATTCTTCAACGTCATAGATGCGTTGATGAATGCTATTCTGGGGTAAGTAGTCGTAGGGATAGACAGTGCTGACCACAGGAATGTTGAACAGCAAACGCTGGCTTTGGGCAAAGAAGCTTTGATGCTTAGTGACCTCTTTGAAATGTTGGCACTGATAGTTCCTGTGGGGACTTAACGTTACAAGATGCCTGACACAGATTGAACATGCTATGTGAGAACAGAAATGCAGAATAATAGGGCAATAATACCCTATCTATAAACCAACTGTGTTTACAGATTCCCTAAATAACAGGTCAAAATAGATTGCACTATGGTAAATATTCCAGTTGCAACACTCTTGCAAAATTCTCATCTGTCTCATGTATTTTAAGCATGATTTCTGGGTCGTGTGGCTTTTCTAGTAGACTTCAATGATGTGCAACCACCAAGCACAGACCTTGTCATTTATTTAACTCCAACTCTCTTTAATCTTGAGGACAGTAAAGCTGTAAGAAATCTTGGGGTTTCAGCATAATCATAGAACATTACACAGAGTCAGATTTTCAAATCTTTTGCTTATGGCTTTTGGGGGGCCACATTTACCATAGAATCCTTGCTTCATCTATACATCTTTAAATTTGGATCTGTGGTTTTTCGCTTTTTCTCATCTTTCTTCTTTTCTCTTTTAGTTCACAGCCATGAATGAACCGCAGTGCTTCTACAATGAGTCCATCGCCTTCTTCTATAACCGGAGTGGAAAGTATCTTGCCACAGAATGGAACACAGTCAGCAAGCTGGTGATGGGGCTTGGAATCACCGTCTGTATCTTCATCATGTTGGCCAACCTCCTGGTCATGGTGGCGATCTATGTCAACCGCCGCTTCCATTTTCCTATTTATTACTTAATGGCGAATCTGGCCGCTGCGGACTTCTTTGCTGGATTGGCCTACTTCTACCTAATGTTCAACACAGGACCCAATACTCGGAGACTGACGGTCAGCACGTGGCTTCTGCGTCAGGGCCTCATTGACACCAGCCTGACGGCTTCCGTGGCCAACCTGCTGGCCATCGCAATTGAGAGGCACATTACAGTTTTCCGTATGCAGCTCCACACGCGCATGAGCAATCGGCGAGTGGTGGTGGTGATTGTGGTCATCTGGACCATGGCCATTGTTATGGGGGCCATACCCAGTGTGGGTTGGAACTGCATCTGTGATATTGAAAATTGTTCCAACATGGCACCCCTCTACAGCGACTCTTACTTGGTCTTCTGGGCCATTTTCAACTTGGTGACCTTTGTTGTCATGGTGGTTCTGTATGCTCATATCTTTGGCTATGTTCGCCAGAGGACTATGAGGATGTCTCGGCATAGTTCTGGACCCCGACGGAATCGGGATACCATGATGAGTCTTCTGAAGACCGTGGTCATTGTGCTTGGTGAGTTACCATAAACAAACCAGATTATTTTATGGTAGTGATAACAGCAGTGTAAACATTCACAAGGTATACATGCAGGAGTTACAAGGGGACAAGGCATCTTTATAGCAAATGTTTAAGATAAAGTCAGCATCCCAGTCTTCCTATAATTACAGAATTGATCTCAGGGAAGTAATGTCTTAGTGAAGTATTAGTTGCTCAGTTGTGTCCGACTCTTCGCGACCCCATGGATTGCAGCCCGCCAGGCTCCTCTGTCTATGGGATTTTCCAAGCAAGGATACTGGAGTGGGTTGCCATTTCCTTCTCGAGGGGATATTCCTGACCCAGGGATCGAACCCAGGTCTCTTGCATTGCAGGCAGATTCTTTACCGAATGAGCTACAGGGGAAGCCCCCAAAATTATTCATTTATTTATCTAGCCCACACCATATGGCTTATGGAATTTCCCAACCCTGGAATCAAACCAGGGTCTCCTGCATTGCAGGCAGATTCTTTACCAACTGAGCTATGAGGCAAGCCTGATTGGTTGGTAATGTCTTAGTGATGTGATACAAATGATGATGGTGGGGAAGATGTTATTAACAAGTTTGGCTATCAAGTATTGACAAATACCTGCTTTTGAAAGGTTTTATTACAGCCCAAATTATGGAACTTTTGTCTCTAGTCTGTTTATTACAAATTCCTGGAAAGTATTTGCAGTCTCTTATGAATATTCTTTCATGTATAGTCATTTTTGAGTCTATTTCCTAATAAGACATTTTTCACATTCAGTCATTGCTACTGCATGCATATAGGTAAGTATATCAAGATTTTGTATGTATTTATTGCACAAAATGGTTTGGAATTAATGCCATCTGTGACAGTCATCTTTATGAAGACTTATTTTTTTTCCATTAATTGTCTGTTTTTAATTGTTGTTGTTTAGTTGCTAAATCATGTCCGACTCTTTGTGACCCCATGAACGGCAGCACGTCAGGCTTCCCTGTCCTTCACTGTCTCCCAGAGTTTACTCAAACTCATGTCCATTGAGCCTGTTTTTAGTGGTGAAAGTTAATTCATCTTTCAGGGTGAAAAACAAGGTTTTATTCTTTTATGTGATGTATACTAGAATAATTTTTGTCTTTAAAAAATTATTATTTTTCCTGGATGAAAAATTCATAGTTAGTGATCCAGAGGAATATATTTATTCATTTATATATTCAGAAAAGAGTTAAAGAACACTTCATAACTTCTAGGCCTTGTGCTGACTCCTGGAAATGTGTCTAGGAAGAAGAAACACACAGAACATTTCTTTTGGAACTTAGAGGGCCTATTTTAAAAGTTCATCCACTGAGCATTTAAAATAATTACCCCCTGGAATTACATTTTCTCCATAGACTGTATTCAAATTGCTGTTTCATCACATTAAAAAAAATTTTTTTAAATATTAAGCTTTCCGTCTTTCTCCATGAAAATTCAGTGGAAAGTCCCTCTATTGCTCTTTGTTCCAGTTTGTAAAGCAGGGTTGAGTGGATGGAACCTGGGATTGTGTGGGTCCTCTGAAATGCTGGGAGCTGTGTTAATTTTAGCCATGGGAAAGAGAGCCCTAATTATGGCTCTCAGGATAAAGACCAGGTCTCGGGATTGTCGACACAACTAAAGGCCTGACACTATGACTAACTGGCACATGTAGGTAGTATACATGACCTACCGAGGCCCCCATCACCTCAGATGTAAAATTATCTTTTTCCATAAAACAAAAGTTCAATTGAAGTACAAAAATGGTTTCCATCTATGTTTAATTATCAACAAAAGCCCTGTGATTTCCTGTGCTACAGATATACATTCTCCATGGTAGGGATGAAACATGTCTTCATTTACCATGGATGCTGGGGGGGTTTTTTGTTTTTTTTTAATTAAATAACATGAGATATTTCACTTCTGTGTTGACTCAAGTATTTGTTTACTGCTGATCTGAGTGTTGGTTGAAACTTTTCATATGCATGAATTTTTTTCTACTGTTATCTCAAGTACTGCTCATAGTTCATAGAATGACCAACAGAAAGTGACTACTGAACTTGGACTATGAACCTGCCAAGTTCTTGCTTTAATTTTGACCTTTGTATAATGCCTAGCATTTTCCAGTGTGTAATATGCTTAATGATTCATATAAAGTTAACTTTGGTGCCTGATTGGGTGGTTTTGCAGATTAAATGAGAATTATTTTGAGGGTTTATGGAGCAACAGTTTCAGGGCACAGTGGCCCTACGTGGCCCTTCTGCCCCACCACACCAACCCCTAACGTGAAAGAAAGAGATATCACGCCACCCTCTAAAGTTAAACTGATGAACTCTACAAAGATTGAATATATGTAGCTGCCTCTGAAATAAGTGGTAGGGATGTGATGGAGGAAGTTTTAGAACATGGAAAACATCAATCAGGGTGATAGGTGAAGAAATTTGGTGAGACAAGATAATGTATGGCATTATAGTAGAGGAAGGAGAAATTTGAAAAGTGGACTTTCAGACTTTTGGAGAAAAGGGGTGAGAATGGGAGAATAGGCAGGGCTCAGAATAGGTAATTCACAACCCTAAACAGTCCGGGGTTTTTTATCAATGTGGTGCCTGATGCCATTCATACAACATACTCCCCTGCTTGAATTTTACGTAGTCATGATTGCCAAGAGATGGGTTGGTCTGTAGGAACAAAAATTCTAGTCTACTTGTAGCTCTTCTCATTGTAAATTAGGTTATTGACAATCAGGTATTTTTGTAGGGCACGTTTGGTTTTTTAATATGTCTTTGCTGCCAAATTGTCAATTTTGCAACTTTGGGCAGGGATTGTTAATGATGTGTTGTCCGCTTTCTCCACATTTCCTGTTGTAGGATCTGGTGCAAAGTAGGTGCTTGTCAAGAAACTGTTGAATAAATGAATGTGGTGACAAAACCAAATTTCCGAGCCTTCAAGCCAACCCTGGTTACATCCTTGTCACATTTTATGCCTTCGCATCAAATATTTACTACAGCTTGGAAAGTGACCACAGTGGCAGCTCAATAAATAATGCTTACCTTATTCACTTATTCTGGTGATGACTATGGTTTGATTTAACTGTGTCAAACCTTCAGTTTGTATTTCACCATGTCAGAGTGACCTCTGAGTTTTAGACTTATTCAGTTCAATAAACCAATGTTTATCGGTTATTTGTCCTTCAGTTAAAAGGATTTGTTGGTCGACAAGTCAAATTTCTAGGAGTCAACATAAAATAAAAGGGTCTTTGAGATTTATGATGGCAATACCAGTAGCAGTTTTGAAGCACAAGGTTGTGTATAAGCTGCTTTTGAGTGAGTACTGGATCTTAATAGTTTTATTTGTAAAACACATATAGCATTTAATCATGTGCCAAGCTATACTCTGCCTTAGAAATGACTTTTTGTAAAGAGCATCCCTGAGAGTTTTCCAGGTACCATTATCTTATTAGCTTCATTTTCCAGAGTGAAAACTGAGGCACAGGGAGGTTAGGTAATTTGCCTAAGGTCACACAGCTGGTTAAGTACAGGACCTAGGATATGTTTCAGGCGGTCTGTTTCCAGAGCCCGTGTGTTTTTCACCTCCATTCTATTCCTGCCTCTGTAATACAAACAACTACTGGAACATGCTAGACTGAGGTATAAAGCTTGAGCAACACTGTGCTGGTGAATTGAAACATTGTAATCCCATCTGTTTCTGTTGATACTGCCTAGTTGCCTGTGCTTTATTTCCTGGGTGGAAGAAAGCCTTCAGGGAGCACGCCTTTCCTCCTTTTTCTTCTGATGATGATGCTTATGACTCTCATCTCATAGGCTCTTTTTCACTGTTGGGTGTTGGAGCACCAGTCACTGACTGCTTCTGATTGAGGGAGTGTTTAGTTCAAGGTGTAGTTAACTTGAAGGTTCATTGTCCTAGCATGAGGTCATGTTATCCTTTCTCCAGGCTTGAATTCTCCCCACTTGACATTTTACCAAGAATTCGTTTTGAGTCTGTTCCACAGTTGATTCAGAATGGCAGTCAAGTTCTTCCTAATTTGACCACAGTCTATCTTGAGTTGTAAGTCCTTGCCTTTCTTGCTCTGTTCTTTGTGATGGGGACACTTCTGTTGGGGATAATTAGAGAAGAGGGAAACCAGGATTTGGAAAGAGAAAATAATGGTTATGGTGTGGAGGTTTGTAATCGTGGGAGAGAGTGAGGAACATAAAGTAAAATAAATCCAGGTGGGGCCTGTCTCTTTGGGGAAGAAGAGAGAGACACTGTTTTTCTAGTTGGTTCCTTTCTGGCTGGAAATGATCACCACTGAAGCTAAGCGACTGCTTATTACTGATGTACCCTGTGCCTTTCACCAAGGAGAGCCTGTTGTTTTCTTGTTACTCTGATGAAAGATAATTCAGCTCATCAAATATCCTATAAGCAAGTCATTATGTACTTCTGTGTTCAATTTAATTCAACAAACATATTGTTGAGTTATTAAATATGTACTAAGGGATAAAAAGATGAATAAACACCATTTTTTTTAAATGGAGGCAACACTGGTTTATAATATTATGTAAGTTTCATATGTACAACAGTATATTTTTACAGCATGGTCACTACCAAAAATTTAGTTTCCATCTATCACCGTACTGTTGATCTCTCTTATCCATTTCACCCTCCTCCCCACTCCTTCCCCTCTGGTAACCATTACTTTAATTCCACAATAAGTGAAATCATATATTTGTCTTTCTCTGGCTTGCTCCACTTAGAATAATACCCTCAAGGTCCATCTGTGTTGTAAATGACAACATTTCATCTTTTTTTATAGCTGAGTAGTATTCCATTATGTCTGATGCTACATCTTCTTTATCCATTCATCTGTTGATGGGCATGTGTTTTCATATCTTGGCTATGTAAATAACGCTGTGTTGAACATAGAGGTACACATATCTTTTAAAATTAGTGTTTTTTATTCTTTGGATAACCACCCCAGAGTCGGATAACTGCATCATACGGTGGTTCTACTTTTAATTTTTTGAGGAATCTCCACACTGTTTTTCATAGTGACTGTACCAATTTCCATTCCCACCAACAGTGTAGGAGAGTTCCCTTTTCTCTTCATCTTCTCCAGTACTTGTTATTTCTTTCCTTTTTGATAATAGTCACTCTAACAGGCAAGAGGTAATATCTTATTGTGGTTTTGATTTGCATTCCTCTAATAATTAGTGATCTGAACATCTTTTCATGTGTCTGTTGACTATCTATGTCTTCTGGAAAAATGTCTGTTCAGCTCCTCTTCCCATTTTTAAATCAGACTTTGTTGTTGTTGAGTTGTGTGAGTATTTTTTATATATTTTGGATATTCACTCCTTATCAGATTTATCATTTGCAAGTATCTTCTACCATTCAGTAAAATGTTTTCATCCCTGGTGGCTCAGAGGGTTAAGTGTCTACCTGCAATGCAGGAGACCCAGGTTTGATCCCTGAGTGGGGAAGATCCCCTGGAGAAGGAAATGGCAACCCACTCCAGTATTCTTGCCTGGAGAATCCCATGGATGGAGGAGCCTGGTGGGCTACAGTCCATGGGGTCTCAAAGAGTCGGACACGACTGAGCGACTTTGCTTTCTTTCTTTGTTTTTCTTTCTACCATTCAGTAGGTTGTCTTTTTGTATTGTTGAAGCTTTTTAGTTTAATGTAATCCTACTTGTTTATTTTTGCATTTACAATCCATTCTTTACTGAGCTTACAGTGTATTAGAGGAGACTAAGAAAGAGTTGCAGAAGCAGTGGGATCCACATGCTAGTTGATGTTTGGGCAGAGTGGAGGGAAAGTAGGGCTTCCAGAGGAGGCAGTAGTGCATTCAATCTTGATATACGTGGAGGAGTTTGTCTTCCTATAAGGTGGGGGTCGAGGAGAAGCTCAGCAAAAACTCACCTCTGGGGAACTGGAAGTAGTTGGGTGTGATTACCATGTGGTGGGTATGCTGGATAGATTTTTGACTCAGAGTCAGCATAACGTACGAAGGAGTTTGAGTTTCTGCCTTTAGATGATCAGAGGCGCTGAAGGAGTCCCTGAGATAACACCAGTTCCTTGTAGGGATAACCATATAATTTATCGTCCAAACTGTGACCCTTTTGGTAGTGAGAAGAGGCACTGACTGGGACACAGGGACAACAGGCAGAAACCGAGACTAGTCTGGTCAACCCAGACGATGGTGGCCCTCTTTCCAGACCAGCTTTCTGTTTGTTTATATTCCTTTTAGATTTTCTGTTGGCTTTTTAAATGTAGAGCTTGACATTGGACTTGTTCCACTGTGTAAGGATAGTCAAGAACAACTTCTCCTTTTTTTTTTTTTTTTAATATAGCAAGGACTGTCCAGATTTAGAATTAATAGAGCTGAAAACAAAAATCACACTGTGTCTTTTAAAAATCACACTATCCAACTTCCTAATCTTACACATGAAGAGACTGAAGCTCCCAAGTTAATTGAGAAGTTTAAGTCTGTGTTAGCTGGTGGCTCAAACCAAGAGCTGGGTTCGCTCCTAGTTAGGTGCTGTTCCCCCTGCCTAGGCCTCCAGCCTGTTCAGTTCCACCCACACTGTCCATCATTTTCTTGCTTGTGAACATCAGCATGTACTTATGTGGCTACCCAGGGTGTAAACAGTGTGGCTATAAAGGTACCTGGAACCCACAGAAAGAGTCCTCTTGAATTTGGCTTTATTATAAACAACTGGTAATCTCTGAAATGAAGTGCTAACAAGAGTCATTGGAAACTGAATTACTTTCACATTATGTAGTTTTTACACATATTATCCTCCTGCTTGCTTTGTTAAGGAGAGCATTGTATTAGTTTCTCATATATCTTGGCTTTTATTGTTTATATTTTACTGTGTGTGTGTTTCCCCAGTTACATTCACTGAGGCAGGATGCCTCTGGAATCTAATCCTGACTCTTGTCATTAACTGTCTGGGTGATTCTGGGCAGGTCACTTTTTGCACTGATTTCTCTGTACCTTCATCTGTAGGATGGAGTTGGCTGATTTGATTTCCAAGGTTATTTAGCGTTCTACTTAGAAATATACATGCAAACGATAAGGACATAACTACTGTGGATCGGCCGTGTAGAATTTTCTATTGGAAAACACAGAAATAGAATTGATGTAAAAGCAGGGAATTATGACTTTTCTTCATATCAGTTTTAGAGTAATTATCTTTAGGTGTACTCTCCCCTATTAAAGGGGACGGTACATCTATAGGGCAGAGTCTCAAAGAAATGCTTTTTTAAAGCATGACTGCAGTAGAGAACTGCGGCAAGAAGGGGAGGTTTCCCAGTCGGTCCTGTCAGGGAAGGAACTGGACACAGGAGCCTCTTATTCCCTGGCCACAGGTGACGAACTGCACATCCTGTTGCTCTGAAGAGGAACCAGAGCTACCCCGAGTCTCCTCAGGTCCCTGCGGCGTCCCTGTTAAGGCCCCTTTGAGGAAGGGCCTGGGAGGCCCTTCATGAGAGCCTCCGTTGTTGGGTCAGCCACAGGCTGGTTGGCAGCATGGGTGTGGTCAGGAGAGAGTCCCGCGGAAGCCCCACAGCGCTGCCCAGACCCCAAATCCTGGGCCCGGTCAAACAAGAAAACAACTTTCAAATACCAGCTCTTTGTACCCTTTTGTTGCCCAAATCCATTCAAATATTTTTACTCATAAGAAAAGTTTAAAACAGAAACAGAAAAAAATACCACGTGACCCTAACCGAGTTCCTTCTGAGGTGTGGACACAGCAGGCAGGACATGGAGCTCTTTCTTATTTTAGGTTTGATGAGTGATTCAGACCTCATCTGGCCTGTCAGTCCAGAATGAAGGTTACCCAGTCATTTGTCCTTATCCTTAAAGGTCATAAAAGATGCAAAGGTGTCCTGAAGGAATTGTGGTGGCCCCTGGGAATCACTGCTGCTTAGGGCTTGAGAGGTTTGTTTTGGAATAAAATAGGCCAGAGTTTAGAATTTGAATCCCCACTCCTCACTTTTTAGTTTCATGGCCTTGAGAAAATGACTGAACTCTGAGCCTCGGTTTCAGAATTAATTAACATAGGGGTAGTAGGACCTTTCTATAATCGAGCAACCGTGAGCACTAGAATGAGGTAATTTTTGTAAGGCACGGGATCTGGCTAATGTACAACACTACTGTCATTACCATGAGGTCTTGTCTGCATGTGTATTTTCTCCCCCCACCCCCTACCCTCGCCCTGCCATTTCCCTCTCCTCTCTGATGTACCCCTCTCATCTACACACCAGCATACACACAATAGTGGGTTTGGTGGCTGTGATGGTGCTTCATTTCTGTGACATGGTACAAGAATATTGTTGTGGTTTAGCAGCTGTTAGCTCTAATAACAGACTGTAAATTTTATTCTAAGTGGTCTTTGCTTTTCCAAAGATACATCTGTACTTCAGAGTTGACTGCAGCTTATTTGTTGAGCCTCGGGCCCTATGTATGAAAAGTCCTGCTAGCCCCAGAAGAAATGACAGTTTTGCCCTTGTAACCCTCTGGATATCTCCAGATTAAATAGTTAAATAGTGTTGACTATTAAAAAGAGTTTTTAAATAGAACAGGCCATTCTGTCAACGTCTCCTAAGAAGGGTCATCAGCTCCTTCCTGTCATGGTTAGGACACAGCTGGCCACCATCCATCATTTAGGGTCCTGTTCTGTTTTCTTCTGATCCACAATGAAAGACCGTGTCTGGCATAAATAAAGAAATGGCAAGTGGACAGGATCATGAGTCCTTATTGCTGTTCCTCAACTTAGCGTGTGACCACTTCTGATTCCTGTAGTCTGGGTCCCGTGACTGTCCACCTAGTGAGGAAAAGATATTTATTTCCCCTTTTAATCTCTCACTGCTACTTCATCCGTTTCTGGAATATTGTTACGGGAATTCAGTGATCGCAAGGCTTTATCTTATTTCCCATCTCTGAAACAGGGCCTAGCACTTGGAAAAGTCTAAATATTTATTGAATGAATAAATGAACTATATCTTTTATTCTGGGTGGAGTTTTATAGGTTCCCTGGTAGCAATAGAAATATACCTGTGTTGCTTGAAAGTGAAAGTATTAGTCACTCAGTCAGTCCTACTCTTTGTGACCCCATGAACATCTGCCAGGATCCTCTGTCCATGGGATTCTCCAGGCAAGAATACGGACTGGGTTGCCATTCACTTCTCCAGAGGATCTTCCCCACCCAGGGATCGAACCTGGGTCTCCTGCACTGAAGGCAGATTCTTTACCATCTGAGCCACCAGGGAAGCCCGTTGCTTGAAATTTAATGGAATTTAATACTGAGTCTCATTGAAAAGAAAATTTGTTAAAAGATAGTTATAATTAGGCAGTTCCACATCCTGCCTGTCCATGACATTTCTTTAGGTTACGTTCTAGTATGAGCTTGTAAATAATAGTTTATTTTGTTAATAAACATATATGGAATGTCTACTTGGGGCTTTGTTAAGTAGTAGGGATGCAGAGGTCAATGAAAATATGGATGCTGTTCTCAAGGGACTCTCATTTTAGGAGCTCATAATAGATAATTTAAATAAATAAAGACAATATAATTTAGTAGATAAAATAGGAAAAGTGCTGTGGGAGTGCTGTTGTCTCATTAGGCAAGATCAGGAAACTTTATGATGAAGGGGTTAGAGGAGTAACATCTTTGGTGATGTTATTCATGTTCTCCATGTGAACCCAGCAAAGGAATTACTTCTATTAGGTATTCTGCACACTCTGAATTGAATTAAGTGTTGTTACTTCTCTATATTGCAATTAATACATTGCTTGGATATGGAAATAACCCCTGTTCAGTTTTTGTGGAAGGGGAAGCTTGTTTGATTTTAAGACAACATTATGCTTATATTTTTATTCCCTGCATTTTGCACTATATAATTCATTTTTTGAGTTGACTGTAGTTAATCAGATTCACATTAAATTGATTATGAAGTAAATGAGTTTGAATGGTTTCTAACCTATAAGGAAAGGGCTATCTCTGTGTGTGCAAATTAACAATTTGTATAAAGTAAGAAGGGCTCAGAGAAGGCAATGGCACCCCACTCCAGTACTCTTGCCTGGAAACTCCCATGGACGCAGGAGCCTGGTAGGCTACAGTCCATGGGGTCGCTGAGAGTCAGACACGACTAAGCGATTTCACTTTCACTTTTCCCTTTCATGCACTGGAGAAGGAAATGGCAACCCACTCCAGTATTCTTGCCTGGAGAATCCTAGGGACGGCGGAGCCTGGTGGGCTGCCGTCTATAGGGTCGCACAGAGTCGGACACGACTGAAGCGACTTAGCAGCAGCAGCAGCAGCAGCAAGAAAGGCTCTGTAGTGACATATATGTTTTAGGACTTGAAAGGAGTTTGAAAGGACATTGCCCGGAGTTGTGGATACCTACACTTATGATAAGTGTAGGGATGAAAACTGCCAAATTTAGCAAATAAAAATAATTGCACGGGCATACTTATACCAACAAAAGTATTCACTGTTTGTCTGAAATTCAGTTGGCATTTTGTATTTTATCTGGCAATTCCAATACACACTGCATTCAATGGGAAATAAAGTGTTTTAGATGGCAATCAACCCTCTATACATAGGGATTTTTTTTTTTTTTTTTTGCTTTGTACTACAGGTTTACCTGTACCCTGTAGGTCAGTTTAAGTACACAGGGATTTCACATATTTAATATTTCTGATTTTTATTTTGAGTTGTCTGGAGATAAAGGGACATATCTGGTTTATAGAATCTTATACTTGTTTCTCTGAAATTATGTATATGAAAAGGTAATGTATACTTCCAGTTCAAAACGAAACTCATCTCTCCTTTTACATATGCTTTGTCGTGTTCTTTGAAAAAAATATTTTAACAATGTGTTTTTCCATAGAAGTAATCTTTTTTTTCTTGTGTCTGTACCTTTGATATTTTTTTTCTTTAAGCCCTAAGCTAGAGCCTTACACTCCAAGAAGCTACTTTTTATTCATGTATTTTAGTGAAGATGATACTGTCTAGACTAAGTGTGGTCATGGCTTTACTTAAACCCTGGCTGGTCTTCTCCTCTCATAGAGGAGTTATTATAATGATCCAAAGCAAATATGAAGTTCTAAGAGGGTGACAGAGCAATAACAGGGTCTTTTTGAAGAAGTGGGATTTAGTCTGGCATCGGGAGACTGGAAATTCATGGCTTCACCTATTTATCCTGCCCAAGTAGACTTTTTGTTGACACAAAGAACACTGCATTTTAAGTAGGGTTTTCCATGAGTTCATTCTAAATGGGTATTTCTCCACTTCAGAAAGCTTCCCTTCATGTGGCAGGCAGGGATTCATTTGCTTGAGTTATTTTCCTTTCTCGGGGGAGGTGGGGAGAGAGAAGATAGTCGCTCAGGAGTCCAGCCTTATAGGACCTTACAGGAAGCTGATGAGGTGGAAAGCTGACAAGCGTTTGCGTTTGCTGCGGCTGGCGAGTGATTCACCCGTGTTTTGCTGAAGCGATTTGCTTTGCCAGCCTTGCTGAGCACGTGATGCCTGGGAATGCTCCAGACCCAGAGGAGAAGCCTAGCCATAAATCGAAGCGCTGGAATCTGAGTTTCTGAACGAAAACAGGGGAAGCCTGTGTTTGGACAACCTGCAAAGGCCACATATAACGATCAAATAAACAAGAGTTGTCGATATTAGAGCACTAGCTTTATTTAATTTGGCAAACTCTTAGGTCTTGGGAAAAATGAAGATGTTTTCATTAAAAAACACTATTTCTAAGCACCTTGCTAACTCTAAGGTACTCTAATGTATCTACAAGTACTGAATGCCATATGCATCAAATTAGAATACTAAGTCTGACTGTAGTATAGATAACTTACATTGCTGTGCTCAGATAGTAAGGTTGATATAATTTCATAATGAAATTTCTCAATATTTTAGTTTAATCTGAATTGATTCTACAGCTTTTAAGGCCAGAAATCTATCACTAAAGCGTTACATACATTTGAAAGACATGAGAAGCAGAAACAGAATAAAATTGAAATAGAATTTGAAAATGCATTCATTTATACATCTTGATTTGTCTGTAATGTATCGAATAGTAAATGATTTATTGCTGTTACATTACAACGTGATGTAAGGTCAACGTACTGTCCCTTTGCAACTGTTGACTTACAAGGTTAATAATGCTGTGTGTAGCTTTATTTCCAGGTAGATTTACCCATTGTTTTGATCCAGTCTTGACATTTTCATCCTATCTTTGTGACTATAGATATTTAAATTAGAATTAGAGTGACATTCAATTTTGATTGAAAAAGTATTTTCTGGAGTATGTATTAGTCTGCTTTAATCCCTTCAACAATTTAATATATAGCACAGTAAAACATTTCTAGTTTGTTACTTTTTTCCAGATTTAGTTTAACTGAAGTTTTCATGAGAAATGTGTTTGTATAGATTGTAGATGAAAACTTATCCATTGGTTTTGGGGGAACAAACCAGATTGTAACAAACTTCCTACCATTGTGAGTTTTCATTCTTCCTCTCACATTTACTTTTCTTTGGCATTATTTTACAGCTAAGTTTTATTTTTTTTAAATTGCTATTTTTTTGGTTTTGAAATGTAATAGATTTTGTGTAGTTTGGCTGTTCATTTTATTTTGAATTAATTTTTATACCAATTAAAATTTTTCAAAGGTCAATATTTATAGTTTTGACAGTTTCTAAAAAAAATGGGGGTAATAATAATGGTTAACATTTGAGTGCTTACTAGTCATTGACTCACCAAGTCCAACTCAGGTTCAGTTCAGTTCAGTCGCTCAGTCATATCTGACTCTTTGCGACCCCATGGACTACAGCATTTCAGGCCTCCTTGTCCATTACCAACTCTGGAGTTTACTCAAACTCATGTCCATTGAGTCGGTGATGCCATCCAACCATCTCATCCTCTGTCGTCCCCTTCTCCTCCCACCTTCAATCTTTCCCATCATCAGGGTCTTTTCCAATGAGTCAGCTCTTCGCATCAGGTGGCCCAAGTATTGGAGTTTCAGCTTCAGCATCAGTCCTTCCAGTGAATATTCAGGACTGATTTCCTTTGGGATGGACTGGTTGGAACTCCTTGCAGGCCAAGGGACTCTCAAGAGTCTTCTCCAACACCACAGTTCAAAAGCATCAATTCTTCAGTGCTCAGCTTTCTTTATAGTCCAACTGTCACATCCATACATGACTACTGGAAAAGCCATAGCTTGGACTAGATGGGCCTTTGTTGGCACAGCAATGTCTCTGCTTTTTGATATGCTGTCTAGGTTGGTCATAAATTTTCTTCCAAGGAGCAAGCATCTTTTAATTTCATGGTTGCAGTCACCATCTGCAGTGATTTTGGAGCCCCCCCAAATAAAGCCTGTCACTGTTTCCATGGTTTCCCCATCTATATGCCAAGAAGTGATGGGACTGGATGCCATGATCTTAGTTTTCTGAATGTTGAGTTTTAAGTCAACTTTTTCACTCTTTCACTATCATCAAGAGGCTCTTTAGTTCTTCTTTGCTTTCTCCCATAAGTGTGGTGTCATCTGCATATCTGAAGTTATTGATATTTCTCCCGGCAGTCTTGATTCCAGCTTGTGCTTCATCCAGTCCGGAATTTCTCATGATGTCCTCTGCATACAAGTTAAATAAGCAGGGTGACAATATACAGCCTTGACATACTGCTTTCCTGATTTGGAACCAGTCTGTTGTTCCATGTCCAGTATTAACTGTTGCTTCTTGACCTACTACTTTGCCTCAAATTTACATTATATAAAAATTTAAGCAAGCATCTTAAACTTTGAATTTCTGTTCTCTCTTACCCCAGAAACGGATAGTATTGTTCTGATAATCATATATGATAGTGCCTATGGAAGTGTCACATAAATGTTAGCTATGAATGTTTTTGCAGCTGCTGCTTTTAGAGCACTGATGAAGGAAAAGAAAAGTTTGGACTGCTAAGCATGAAATGTGATGGAGTGTAGTTGGAAAGGCATTAAATATATTCTTACTCTAGATTTGCCATTCACTGATTGGTGTGACTTTGGGCAACCCACGTAGCCTGTATGACAGTTTCTTCATCTGTACCATGACGGGCTCTGCTACATCTGTGTTTCTCCAGGTGTGGTCCAGGGACCACCTGCATCTGAATCACCTGGGTTGCTTATGTAATAAGCTGGTTCTTGGACCTGAAGCATAATCTTTGTGTTGGTTTCCAGGTATCCATAGTTCAGTTATGAGTGAGTGAAATGAAAGTCCCTCAGACATGTCTGACTCTTTGTGACCCCATGTACTGTAGCCTGCAAGGCTGCTCTGTCCATGGAATTCTCCAGGCAAGAAGACTGGTGTGGGTTGCCATTGCCTTCTCCAGGGGATCTTCCCAACCCAGGGATCAAACCTGGAGCTCCCACATTGCAGGCAGATTCTTTACCGTCTGAGCTACCAGGGAAGCCCCTGGCATTGAATCTGTCTATGCTCATTTCTAAAGTCTATTTTTCACATTTCCTACCAAAATGAACACATGATTGGTATCATTTAAATAGTGCGGACCTGTGATCACCCTCACACACAAGTGTCTGTACACCTGCTTTATAAGAGGATGAAGAGAAAAGGTAAAGGAAGGTGGAGGTGGGAAGAAAACACACAGTACCAGTAAGATAAAATTCTTGGCTTTTGAAGAGCTTACTGTTAAAGACAATTGATATTTTTACACTTAATAGACTCCTCTTGACGTTTCTGAGCTCTGTTTCCCATTGATGATTGGGGAGAGCATTACTTATCACTCTCTCCTCGGAACTGGGGACATTGCTGTGAGTTAAGTAGATGTTAAAGTGCTTAGAAAATGCTTGCTGGCACATGTTACAGTGAACATACAGTTCTCATGCCTTACCTGTTGTTCTGCTTTCATCAAAGTGCTACCTTTGACCAGTAGCAATTGGTCTTTTGAAATTGTTTTCCTGGAATGGTCATTCCTTGGAGCCATTTGCCTTCTTTTATTGACATAAGTAATCACTAGTGGCATTTTCCCACTGTCTGTCCATGGAAATGAAACTGAGTATCCTATATGGGAACTCAACCCATTACTGTGGTTTGTTTATTCATCCATCCATTCATCTCTTAATTGCTCATTTAACCAATGAATGTAGAATCCTGGTGTGGGGTGAGACTATAAATTATGGCATCACAGCCTCTTCCAAAGCCAGGGATGGCTTGTCTGTACAGTAGTAATGATATGTGGTCTTTGAGCAAGGAACATTCTTATCTCCCAAGAGGATATATAGATGGACTGTTATATATACAGAGGCAAAATCTGGTAAAGAGCTATATTTTAGGGTGCCACCCACTATATCTAATTCTTTTCCCTTTGGTTCCATAAAGAACACTTGTATCTATGTGCAAACCAATTCAGTTCAAGTGACATCCATTGCCTCTTAAGTGTCGGGATAACAAATACCAAAATGTATAATCCTTACTCATTTACAAGTATGACTAAATTACAAGGCAGAATGGGAATAAGGCTTAAGACAGATACAGTTAGAAAGCAAATATGGCCCAGCCATCCTAAAGCATGCAATCTGATAGGAAAGATGCCACATGTACGTAGATGATTATTATAAAAGGCAAGAGATGACAAAAATACCCAAAAAAGTCTGAATAAAGCTTTTTGGCAATGTAGAGGAGAGAGAGCATCCCATCAATAGTATAATCAGGAAGACGATGTAAATGATCTTTTTGAGTTGAGTGTTGAATCGTGGGTGATGTTCGAGGAGTGAGGTAATCTGTTAGACTGCATTTACCCTCTTAAGTTGGAGAAGGCAGTGGCACCCCACTCCAGTACTCTTGCCTGGAAACTCCCATGGACAGAGGAGCCTGGTAGGCTATAGTCCATGGGGTCGCTAAGAGTCGGACATGACTGAGCAACTTCACTTCCACTTCTCCCTTTCATGCACTGGAGAAGGAAATGGCAACCCACTCCAGTGTTCTTGCCTGGAGAATCCCAGGGATGGCAGAGCCTGGTGGGCTGCCGTCTATGGGGTTGCACAGAGTCGGACACCACTGAAGCGACTTAGCAGCAGCAACCCTCTTAAGTGGGCTTCCCTGGTGGCTCAGACGGTGAAGAATCTGCCTGCAGTGCAGGAGACCTGGGTTTCAGTCCTTGGGTCAGGAAGATCCGCTGGGAAAGGAAATGGCTACGCACTCCAGTATTCACGCCTGGAGAATTCTGTAGACAGAGGAGCCTGGCAGGCTACAGTGCATGGGGTTGCAGAGTCAGAGGCGACTAACACTTTAACTTTTCACCCTCTTAAGTACTGAATCCTGTTTTAATAATAATCTTGTTTACCATAGTAATACACTTATTAAGGGGGGAAAAAAGGCAAAATTAAGAACTTAAAGTTAAGTAATAAAAATTAAGAAAATTTAGAATTCTAAACTATTGAGAGAACCGAAATATTAAAATGAATGGGCTGTTTCCAGTCCTTTGTTCTGATGAATACCGTACAGTTGAAATCATCTGGTACATGCAATTTTGTTGTATGATTTTTAAAAGTAGAGTGCATGTTACCATGCCAACAAGTAATCTTTGAAAGAATGAGTTTCTTCACAAATTTCAGTACATCCAAATGATATAATCATTGGGTATTTAGGTTTTCTTCTCTTTTTTTGCTATTTTAAATAACATTGAGATAAATATTATCTAATATGAATCTCTGCTTTCTTCACTGAGACTTTGCTGTTTCATGTTCTCTAGAAAGTTTGTACCAATTTATACTCTTTAACACAAGGGGATAAGACTATTTTGTTACATTCATGCCATTATTGAGTGACTTTTTCTCTCTGTTAATGGTGTCATGTTTTTACCATTGACAGTGTTTCTATTTGTGAGGTTGGATATTAACAAACCTCTAAAAGAGATGATGGGACCAGATGCCATGATCTTAGTTTTCCGAACGTTGAACTTGAAGCCAACTTTTTCACTCTCCTCTTTCACCTTCATCAAGAAGCTCTTTAGTTCTTCTTCACTTTCTGCCATAAGGGTGGTGTCATCCGCATATCTGAGGTTATTGATATTTCTCCCAGCAATCTTGATTCCAGCTTGTGTTTCTTCCAGCCCAGCATTTCTCATGATGTACTCTGCATATAAGTTAAATAAGCAGAGTGACAATATACAGCCTTGACGTACTCCTTTTCCTATTTGGAACCAGTCTGTTGTTCCATGTCCAGTTCTAACTGTTGCTTCCTGACCTGCATACAGATTTCTCAAGAGACAGGTCAGATGGTCTGGTATTCCCATCTCTTTCAGAATTTTCCACAGTTTATTGTGATCCTTGGAAGGAAGATTATGGCCAACCTAGATAGCATATTTAAAAGCAGAGACATTGCTTTGCCAACAAAAGTCCATCTAGTCAAGGCTATGGTTTTTCCATTGGTCATGTATGGATGTGAGAGTTGGATGGTGAAGAAAGCTGAGCACCGTAGAATTGATGCTTTTGAACTGTGGTGTTGGAGAAGACTCTTGAGAGTCCCTTGGACTGCAAGGAGATCCAATCAATCTATCCTAAAGGAGATCAATCCTGGGTGTTCATTGGAAGGACTGATGTTGAAGCTGAAACTCCAATACTTTGGCCACCTCATGCGAAGAGTTGACTCACTGGAAAAGACCCTAATGCTGGGTAGGATTAGGGGCGGGGGGAGAAGGGGACGACGGAGGATGAGATGGTTGGATGGCATCACCGACTCGATGGACATGGGTTTGGGTAGACTCCGGGAGTTGGTGATGGACAGAGAGGCCTGGCGTGCTGCAATTCATGGGGTCGCAAAGAGTCGGACACGACTGAGCAACTGAGCTGAACTGAACTGAAAAGAGATGAAAGCTTTTCTGGGATTTAGAAACTAAGAATAAACAAAAATAGAAATGCCTTTAGCTCCATTTAAATATATGCACTACTTTGAAGTACTTCATCCTGTGTAAAAGTCTAACATGTATTTATTTCTTTAGAAACCTAAGGCCTGACAGCTGAACAGGATAGCACAGGGGATAACAAGTGTTATCTCTGAAGTGCACTGTCTGGGTTCTAATCCTGACCCTCCTATGGACCAGCAGAGTTCACTGAAACAACCTACTCAGCTGCTCCAAGTTTCCATTTCCTTGTCTGTATGACGAAAGGCAGGGCAGAAACAGTAAAACCTCAAAAAAATTAGGTAAGATTATTATGTAAGGTGCCAGGCATGTAAGGACTTGGTTGATACTATTATGAAATACATAACATGGTGTTTTCATTGAATATTGCTGTGCTGAAACCTAAAGTCCCTGGATTAATCCTCACGTTGTAAATCTTCATTCTGATAGGAGAAGAAGGGGCAGCCCAGAAGAATCAAGACCCGTCATGCTTTCGGGATTCAGGGGGACAGGTTTTCCTTGTCAAGGGATCCTGAGTGACTCTGCAGACAGACACACAACTTTCTTCTGAGCTCCCCCACGCTTCTTTCTTCCCTGCACAACTCGAATCCCTATTGCAGATGCTCCCATAATCCCTCAGTGGCCTTCCTGTCTCAGTTATTTTTTCATAGTGGTTTTACGCCAAAAGAAGTACATTTATTAAGCAGTTTAATCAACTTAATAAGTAGGTAGGTCCTGATAAATTAGTAACCATTTCATAAACCAAAGCAAAAACACATACTCTGAAAGGAAAAAATAATTTTTTGTTAATTCTTAACAGCAGTGACCAAGAGATGTGATTGCTTTGCTGGGCACCGTGCAGCTTATCAGAAGCTGACTGGTTGGCCGCTGCCATCCTCATTTCTTGTTCCACACTGAGTTTGGGGCAATACTTGATTTTTAACACAGCACACAAACTGCAGAGACATGATGTCACATAAAGGAATGCAATGCCATCTAATGCTGAAACTGTGAACTACTACAAGTTAGTAGTTCGCATGGTTTCTGACTCTCTTTACCTATCTATCTATCTATCTATCTATCTATCTATCTATCTATCTATCTATCTATCTATAAAGGGGAGGGAAACAGTGACATTTGACATATTTCTATATCTATCTATCTGCCTGTCTGTCTACCTGGCTGTGTTCTTCTAAATCAACTGGGACCCTAAGGTGTCTCTGGGCACAGTTTGGGAACCAGTGTGTTAGTTGCTCAGTCGTGTCCAACTCTTTGTGACCCCCATGGACTATAGCCTGTCAGGCTCCTCGCTCCATGGAATTCTCCAGGCCAGAATACCGAAGTGGGTTGCCATTTCCTTCTCCAGGGGATCTTCCCAACCCAGGGACTGAACCCAGGTCTCCTGCATTGCAGATAGATAGTTTCCTGTCTGAGCTACTAGGGAAGCCCAGAGCCCTGCTCTATTCTTACTTTCTGGATTTACGTCAGTTTTGGTTTGTTTTGGCTTCTCACTCACTCTTGTTCCCTGATTCCTGTTTCTGTTTGGGTCTTGGTTCTAGCTGTCCAGTTTCCTTCCTGTTTGCCCAGAGCCTCTCTCCACCTAGTCTCCATCAAGCAGCAGCAGTCTCTGGAGCTACTGGCGAACCTTTGCAGTCCTAGAGGTAGCCTGGGCGGTCCTCATGTGGTTTTGTTCTGGTTGTGGCCCAGTCACTGTGCTTGAGATCTTATGGGATTTCTTCATTTCACAGTTTCAGGGAGCTTCATTTCCTCCATGGGCCGTACAAGTGGAGTGCCCGTGTTGGGTCGTGTTTTGGGGTGTCCCTCTGCGGCCATCTCTCTTGTGGTGTGGATGGGCACGCTCTCCTGTCCAGACCTCCCAGTTCTTATAGCAACAAAGACCTGGCCAGGCCACATCTCGTTGTCCCTGTTCTAGGCATGTCGATCCAGAAAATGCATCTGAATCTGACACCAATGAGTGGTTAACTGTGGTCTCTGGATTAGACCTCTTGCTTTTGTATTCTAGGTTACCACTTACTGCTCAATTTCCTGAAACTTTAGATTCCTCGTCTGTAAAATGGAGATTAATAATAGGACTTACTTTGTATGAAAAATGAGAAAATGAAGCAAAGTAAGATCAGGTGCTTCTTAGCACAATGCCTGACCTTAATAAGTGTTATTAAAGCACTTAATAAATGTTAACTATTACTATTTTTTTTTCTGACAGTAACTATGAAATTTACTTTCAAGTATTCTGACTTTTGTTAGGAATAAACAAACCATTCATTTTTAAAATTTAAATATATTTTTACCAGTGAATGAGAGGGAAGTCAATATTAAAATGAAAAAATAATCTTATACTCAACAACATTTGATTTATATAATTAAAGTACTCTAAATAGTAATCTAAAGATTTTCATGACATAATAGGTTTATACTTTATGCATTTGACATTTTAGAAATGATAAAACTGAGGCTCAAGAGATTATGTGAATTGCTGAAAATAATCCAACATTTGCTGGAACCCACACCCAAACTCCAGATTTGTAATTTCGGTGCCAGTGCTCCTTACTTTATTGTTTCCTTTAATATTTAAAATGTTAAAAACCAGAGAGGAAGGAAGGAAGGAAAGGAAAACAAAACGAAAGACTGTTACTCTCTCTGATTTTTCCAAGCAATGAAAATTTGCTGTTTTTGCTGTTTCTAGTACACATTTGTTACAGTAGTGTTAGTGTAGAAGAATCACAAGTTTGGGGGAAAAAAAATTGCTAGTGCTTCATTAGAAACAATTCTGAGAAATTTAGAAAGATGGTAACGATGACCCTATATGCGAGACAGCAGAAGAGACACAGATGTGTAGAACAGTCTTTTGGACTCTGTGGGAGAAGATGAGGGTGGGATGATCTGAGAGAATAGCATTGAAACATGTATATTATCATATGTGAAATAGATCGCCAGTCCAGGTTCGATGCATGAGACAGAGTGCTCAGGGCTGGTGCACTGGGATGACCCAGAGGGATGGGATGGGGATGGGGGTGGGAGGGGGGTTCAGGATGGAAACACATGTACACCCATGGCTGATTCATGACAGTGTATGGCAGAAACCACTACAATATTGTAAAGTAATTAACCTCCAGTTAAAATAAATTAAAAAAATAATTCCTAGAGAGACAGTGCCTTGTGGTCTTAGTCAGACTGCATGTCAAAAACATTGTATTCATCTCTCAAACAATATAATGCAAGCATTTTTTAAGTTTAATATCCAATTGACAGAAAAGTGCTTCAGAAAGACAAACTGTCCCTTCCCCCACTCTCCCTTTACCCAAGTGTTCACATGCCTAACCCTTTCACCCACGCTACAGCCATTGCTGCCTACCCACTTTCTGGGCACAGTGGCATGGAAATACATCATCACTGTATAATTTTACACACAACAGAGAGAACATGCTATTATGGAACCAAGTCTTAGCTGAATAGCCTGGCCTTAGACTGTGTTTTCATCTCAGTGTAAAAATGGAAATGAAACCTTGGCTCCCCTTTCAGGTCTGTAGGGAGTTTGCTGGCCCCATACTTACGTAGTTTTCAAACCCAAAGAGAAGGTGAAAGGAGAACCAGTGGTCTTGTAGCTTTGAGGTGGTAGGCATTGAATCCTGTGTGCTGAGTCACTGTAACAATGTAAAGATGTAGCTTGATTTCTTTTTGGCTTATTAGAAGATTATGGAAATCACAGGCTAGCAAGCTAAACATTCCTGGCCTACCCAAGGCAAGTCTCTTTGGGCAGGCAAACAATGAACCCCCGTAGTAACAGCATCAGTGGTCCTCCAGCCTAGCATCATGGACTTTGTAGCAGAAACTTTAAGTATCTGGGACGTTTAATGTGGGAGAGCTTGGCTAAGTAGGATATGAACACTTTAGAGTCTGATGTCAGTTGTACTTCAAAAAGAGGTTTAAAAGTATAGACATCAAAGCTACAAAGAAAGAATATAAATGCTAAAAACCTAGAAACTCACAAAAAGTCCGAAGTTTCCATTCCATTTTTTTCCTGTTAGTATCATGGGCAATTCTCATGCAAATTGACTATGTTTAGATGTTGTATTAGTTTTCTGTGCTGTGTAACAGATTACCGTGCTTAGTGGTAAAACATCTATTTACTATCACCCAGGTTCGATCAGACTTCTAAGCACACCATAGTGGCTTTTCTGCTGAGGGTCCCACCAAGCTGAAGTCATCATGTTGCCTGGGCTCCCTTCTCCTGTGGAAGCCAGACCAGGAAAAGATCTGCTTCCAAGGTCCTTCAGGTGGTTGGCAGAGTTCATTTCCTTGCAGCTGTGGAAATCATGGCAGCTTGCTTCTTCAGAGTAAACAACTAGGACCTACTGTATACTGTATAGCACAGGGAACCAGGGAACCATACTCAATATTTTGTAATAACCTATAAGCAGTTATAACCTATAACTTGCTTCCCAGGTGGTGCTAGCGGTAAAGAACCCACGTGCCAATGCAGGAAATGTAAGAGACGTGGGTTCCATCCCAGGGTTGGGAAGATCCCCTGGAGAAGGAAATGGAAATCCACACCAGTATTCTTGCCTGGGAAATCCTATGGGCAGAGGAGCCTAGCTGTCTACGGTCCATGGGGTCGCAAAGAGTCAGACATGATTGAGTGCACACAAACACACACATATATATATGTGTGTGTATGACTGAATCACTTTGCTGTACACCTGAAACTAATACAGCATTGTAAATCAACTATACTTCAATAAAAAAATAATAAATTGGGAAAGAAAAAAGCAACAGAGTCTTCACAGTTTTCCAGTGTCTGACCTCTAGATTCTTTTTAAAAGAGCTTTACTTGATTAGGTCCAGCAGACCCAGGATAATTTATGTTTTGCTCCACTTAAAGTCAGTTTAATTACATATACAAAATCCTTTCACCTTTGCCATATAACCAAACCATCAGGGAAGTTGATGCATAACCGTTGCTGTATTCTGTTTCTTAGAAGCAAGTTACAGGTTCTTCCCACACACAGGGCGGAGGACTGTACAGGCCTGTGACTCAGGGAAGGGAGACTAGAGTGTGCCCAGCATACATGTGCCATGTGTTTTAAAATGAGCACAGTTGGAAGAAGAATTGACTTTTGAAAAGCACCATTTTAAAAGAAATTAATATTACTTGATGGAAGATTAAGGATGCAATATTATGTATTTAAATCTACATTTAAAAATATCTGCTTCATAAATATTTGTTCTTCCCTAAAGAATGTATCATTGAACCCACCCGTCTTGAATTTTTCTCTTCTTTTGGCTGCTGAGATGTTACTCTTTCCTGATTCTCCTGTCTTTTGCCTCATCTCTTCACTTGCACTTCCTCCATGCACCGTTTGTTTTTAAAATGTCACATCTCCAGCCTGACAGTTTCCTTTGTCTACTCACCTCAAGAATAGCAGAAGTGTTATGTCCCTGACCACTTACTTCCCAAGCCTAGTGGCTTGGAAACACGTAATCAGGATATAGTTGTGACTCTGCAGACAAGCCAGCAACTGTGTTGGGGTCAGCTGTCATCTGAGTGTCTGCTGAATGGCCCAGGGCAGAATTTAGACTGGACCTCACTGTCAGAAGAGAAGTGAACATTTTTGCTCCTTTTTGGTTTGTAGGAGACATGCTAATACCATTCATGTTGCGTGATTTTTATGGCTAAATGGTAGTATGGCATAACTAGTCTTACACATGTGTGCAGAGTATCTGCCTGTGTTTGTTTATATTTAACTTGTGTAAAAAGGATTTAAGTCAGCTTAAAAAGATGGGTACAGTTCAGAGGACAAAGTTAAATTAAAAATAAGCAAGAAAAAGAAGAAAAAGGGAGAAATAAATGTGAGAAAGTGCCATATAAGGATATGCTTTGTAGCAATTAATGCAGATGTAAATACAATTAGATTGATGATTTTGTGACTATAAGATATGCGAAATAGCACTTGTGAATACTGGGCCCAGAGAGGAATTTCTCTTATGGGTCTTCTTTGTCTGTGATGGATGCATAGGTCATGGTGTGAGGTACTAGACCGTTCACCATAGTCAGCACATGCAGTACCACATCCCATGAGAACATTTTTATAATATTTCTTAAAGAAGGCTGGGAGTCTGCTTCCAGAGTGCAGTGCAATGAAGGAATTTCTGGGCCTGATTTACTAATGTATTGGTTGATTCAGTCTAGAGTGAGGTTTATTAGAGTGTTCCTTAGTCTTAAAAACTTACTGTCCTGTTCCTCAAAGTTTGAAGAAAATTTTATTTTCCATACCTTGGATTATGTTTTGAAAAGAAGCTGTTTGATTCTCCAACTATAGAGTTGCTACAGCATAAAAAAATGAATGTGCCCAGCACTCAGAATTCTGCTATATCTTCTCTCAATAGCCTTCAAGAATCTTTATTTTACCTAATTTAGAAGAATGAGTTCATCATGCATATTATATTATAGTTCTTTTTTTCAAGGATCTAGTTTCCAAATGATATTTCCTGATAACATCTAGACTAATGTTATTTTTACATTTTGAGTTAAGTATAGAATATTTGTGAAGTTAGTAGAGGATTTTTTGGCAGGGCGGGGAAGTGGGGGGTGGTAATTAACATTCTTTAGAGAAAACCTGTGGAGCTTGAAGAGATACCTGCCTCCTTACAAGACTGTGCCACCTCAATTGCAAGGAAAGGAGGAGGAGAACCATGTAAAGCAAAGGATCTTCTCATGATAATGATGTCCTGGGATCATCAGTGATGATGGCCCTGACTCAGCAGGGGCTGTATGTGATCTTTATTTCCTCTTCACTGATTTATGCCTGCCTAGCAAAGTAAATCATATTCAGTGGCAGTGTTTCATAAAGGACAAACATTTAAATAAGAATAAAAAGCCACGCTGCATTTGACTACCACCATTGGGACGTATTTCCATCCAGTGTGTTTTCCTATTGCATTGTAGTCTTGTGGCTCAGAACAAAGGCTTCTGGAGGGATTCAGACCTGGACTCATATCCCAACTCCATCGATGAGTTCTCAGTTATGTGGCCCACAAAAGCCTCTTGAGCTCTCTGAACCTCAGTTTCTCATTTGTAAGACAGAGACAGTAGGAGTGTCTGTCTCCTGAGGTTATTGAAAGAACTACATGAGAAGGTGCAGATGCAGAGCTTAGGACAGCACAGGGCACATGGCAGACGCCTTCAACAGCTGTCGTGTGTGTGCAAACATGCATGTGAGTAGATACAGTTGTGTTATATGATTGATATCACACTTCATACGGCTGCCTTTAATATTTAAAGTCAGCCTAATATTTTATCATGGGGTTATTTCATTCTCAACTTATCTGTTTGCTTTTGCTTTATTTTGGCCATTCATGTTGTTACCATGGTTTGATAATTTTTTAAATGATTATATTGACTGATACCCAGAAGGTAAACAGGAAGACCTAAAAAGAAGGCAGACTTGTTCCATTTCTCTTCTTAGGAAAGTCAGTGACTGTTTCATTGTCCCTGATAGGAAGTACAGAAAATAAGCTAAAAGCTGCATCTAAAGATTTTAGATGATTTGTATCCTTTTATGTCTTTGTACTTCTAGGAATTTATTCTAAGGAGAAAAATGTGTACAAAGATATGTGTGGTGGTTGTATGTATATGTATGCATGTACATAGATATACATATGCTGTTCACAGGTTTGATTTCAAAGATGGAATTATAAATTTTGTTTTATATTTCATTTTCAAGGATTCTACATTGTATAGGACTCTTGTGATCGCAAAATAGCAATAATTTTTTTAAATGAAACGTGAAGAAAAGCTATAAAATGCTGAACATAGTAGTTTAAGAGTATAGTTACACAGAGTTTAAGAACAGACTAAAGTATCCTTGAGGACAATGTCTGTGTTAAACATATGACATACATCCTCGTTACCATCTCTGAATTCAGACTTTTATTTTTAACTTGTGGAATCTGTTTCACCCAAGTTCCTATGCAAGCCAGGTGGTCGTTAGAACTAAGGAAAGAGGTAAAATGACCTATTTGAAGGAGAAGTGAAAGCCAGAAGCATCTCAGCAAGCGAAATAAAGCAAGCTTCTTTTTGAGTATTTAATGAGGAAAGAAGTGGAAATAAGTGGAAAGAGAGAAGACTTTTGTATCCATACAGTGTCAGACATATTCCATGTAATTATCTGGGAATATCCATCTTAGCCTCAAATCTGAAAAGGAAGATGGTCATGAGTTATTCTCTGAACCACGATTCTTCTAGATGTTTGGTAGAAACATATTTATTAAAGATATTTGCATACTCAAAGATAAAGCAGTTTAAAAGTTAGGCAGCTACATAAGAAGAGAAAGAGAAGTATGTTTAGAATCGAGTGGGAGTTTGTAAATTCTTGGGTGTGAAGCTTGCTTTCTCCTGGGAAGAGGTACCTTTTGAGATGATGGCATCCTTTGTGGGCAGGAACCTAGGGGGAAAAAAAAGCAGTGGAAAACTTCTTTTTGTTTCTCATCTCCTGCCAGAGATAAAGGACAGTGATACTTGTCAAGCTTGGACATGTCCCATTAATGCAATCCAATAATAGCCTTTCTGTGGAAGAAGGTAACAAGTACCCAACTGAACTTCTTACCCATTCTATCCACTTTCAGCATCTCACTCTTCCTGTATGTCCTGCAGAATAGGTGCTTAGATCTTCCTAATCAGTAATGCAAATGGGTCATCCCCACGGACTAAGAGGGAAAGTTGAATCTCTTACCCTAATAATCTCATCCTTCCAAAAATCATTTTGCAACCTGTTCCTCAGACTTATTTCCCTTCACTTGCTTTGTTTCATCCAAAATGGGCTATTGTTTTTTTGGGTGTATCGTACTCTTATCTGCTGATCTAGTCTGGTTATTACATGGGTTTGTAATATCTAAAGCTAAAAATGAATATACTTAAAATATATATAAAACACCTTTCATAATACTTTTGTAAAACTTTGACTAAGAGATTCTCAGAATCAAATGTGTTTGTGTATATATATGTGTGTGTAAAATGACAAGTTGGTGCTAATTTTCATTTCTCTCAGGAAGATGAACCTTTCTGATTAAGCTCTAAGACTGACTTGTATTAGTGGTAAATACTACTTTTGCAAATCTGTACCTAATGTAATGACTGCTCTAAAAATCTATAGTTCCATGTGGCATGGTCTGGTGGAAAATTGCCTTGGAATCAGTTCAACACTTTATTTCCATAAAGATAGGTAGGTAGGCAAATAGATTGATAGTACCTGTTGCATGCCAGGTGAATTACTGTGTGTGGGAATATAGTAGTATATCTGGATTTGAACACAGATTTCGATTGGAATGGTAGCTTGACAAGTCAGTTGAACTCAACTTTTTAGTTCCTCATTGGAAATAAGACAGCTGATCCAATTAAATACACTGTGTTGACAAGTAAATGTAAAGCATTCTTGCCATGGAGTTCTTGTTCCAGTGTTCGTCCTTCTTGTGGAAGGACCTGACCTTCATAAGGTTAACCAGTTGCTTAATCCAGTTGAGCTCAACCTTTTCACTAGTTGGGGCATCCTAAGAGAGGCAAGATTAGCAAGAGCCTTGTGAACTAAAAGGGGCCAGTTTCAGCTGAAGAGAAAAGGTTGAAGAAAAAAGGGCAGTGTCCTGGTGATATTTGGAATGGAATCTCTAGTCCTGTCTTCTGGGCACATTTCCTGAGTAATGAAAAAGCTGATGTTTGAGACTTTGTCTTCAGCAGGAGACATAGGGTTATATTGTAAGAGTTCAGATGTAGACATTGCCAGTTTCTGTGGTTGATGAAAACGTGAACATCCAAACACTACCTCCATTAACAGCATTTCAGTGCTGTCTGAAGGACGAACGTCTTGGAACAGGTTTTGTTGGAGAAGCTCGTTTGATCTTGCCTCTTCTCTCTTTCCTTTTAGGAGTAAAAACAAATGAGAACTCTTTAGTCAGCAAAAAGGTGTTTAACCTCTATTAATTCTCTTTCTTTATAAACAGTCATTAAAAGACAAGGGTTTTCCTTTTTCAAAGTTTTATTTGCTGTCTCTGGGTCTTGGATCAGACATTTGCATCTGTGAAGAGGTGGGAATTGGTTTTGAGGGAGGGAAATTCTTGGCAGTGTCCATCCTCCCAAGTTCCAAGATACTGTGATACAGAAGTTCTACAGAGGCAGAGGGTCAGAGCAGAGATCTGGCCTTATGGGTGGTCGAAACTGGGTGTGCTTGGAAAGACGTTGTGTTTTTCTTTCCATTTTCTGCTATTAAGGATTGAAAACCTGTGATTTAGCTGTTTTGTTTCTGCATTGTGTTTGTGCTTGCTTCTCTCCCTTCCCCAGTCCTCAGTGACCCAGATGGCTTTGTATCTGTCCGTCCACTTCCTGTCTCGCTTGGGGTTTTCTGCCTCTGAGGTTTACTTTAGACTGAGATAGTATCTGCCCTGGCCTCTCTGCTCTTTGCTGACCCTTATTGTTGTTGTTAGGTCTCTAAGTCGTGTCTGACTCTTTGCCTCCCCATGGACTGTGGTACACCAGGCTCTTCTGTCTTCCACTCTCCCCCAGAGTTTGCTCAAACTCCTGTCCATTGAGTCAGTGATGCTATCTAACCATCTCATCCTCTGCCACCCCCTTCTCCTTTTGCCCTCAATCTTTCCCAGCATCAGTGACTTTTCCAGTCAGTCAGCTCTTCGCATCAGGTGGCCAAAGTATTGGAGCTTCAGCATCGGTTCTTCCAGTGAATATTCAGAGTTGATTTCCTTTAGAATTGACTGGTTTGATCTCCTTGCAGTCCACGGGACTCTGAAGAGTCTTGTGACCCTTATACAAACATCTAGAACTTTTGTAATTCAATTAAGTGTTGAATTCCAGTCTCAACTGAGAAGCAGAAGGTAATAGGAATATGGGGAAGGTACACAAGAGGTCAGATCTTACAGATCTTTACCACTCCGGTGTCTAGTCTCTAGTTCCCTTGTCCCTTCTGAAATGGAAACTAAAAATTCCATTGAGCTTTTCCTGTGCGTGGAGCATACCGGCTGTGCTGAAGGGTTGCTGGATATGCCTGTCCTTTCCTTCAGCGAGGGTCTTGCCTGCACCATGGGCTTCCCAGCACCCTGCAGAACTGGGTCTCAATTTCGTAAGGCTTCCTGGGCAGGGGTGCACGTGTGAGGGAGTTTCCAGTCCACAGAGGAGAAGGCATTTCTTTATGGTATATGGTTAACACCACTACCTGATGAATTTCTCTCTTAGAGTCTAGAATGTTTTATTCAGTGCAGTTACTAAAATGTGTTTTTCCTCTTAGATTATTATTTTATTTTACATTTTTTCTGAGTTTCTTTTAAAGATGTGTGATCAGGCATTCATTTACATAGGAGTCCAATTTTAAGATTTTAATCATTACAATTAAACTGTTATGTATAAGGTATTTTAATAGTTATAGTAAAAATACTCATCTAAATAATAATTTATGATTGTTTTATTAAGTGCTAATAGATCATTGTAAAATTATTTAAAATGTATAAATAATTTTAAAATAGAAAAAATAAAAATATTTTAAAACAGCTAAGTATTTCTAAATATTTAAATAAAATCATTTATAATTAATAGTATTTTAATTACTAATTTAAGTGGAAAATGTTCTTAAAATAAGCTTAAGGGGAAAAAAGGAAATAAGAAAAACAGTGATTAGTTGTTTCCTAAGAACAGATAAAGAGGAGTAGATGAGAGGCTGACCTATTTGGATTGGGAAAGAGCTTAAACTTTTTCTACTATAATTTTTAAATGATTCATTCTGAAATCAGAAAAGGGGTATGTGAATGTGGGGGTTGTGTGTGTGAGTGTTTTAAGGGTATCTTTCTTTTTTGATAGAAAACTTTGGGATGATTAAACTGATATAAATCAGACAATTCAAATATTCTTTGCATAGCAAGCCGTCTTTCTATCCTCTGTGATTCTTGCTTCTTATTCTGCTTTAATGGCTAAGTTTTTCTTATTAATGATGTTTATTTTTCTTCTATCGTAGCATATGATCAACACAGATAAATTGGGAAATATTGAAAAAGAAAGAAAATATTAATAGCCACCCACATAGTCCCAACACACAGATAGTAACATATCTTTTATCTGAGAGCATCTTTCTGTTGTCCTGACACATAAATGATGGGGGAAAATATAGAATTAATGGGTCAAGATAGATCTAGAAGACTCTTCTGATTTAGAAGAGTCTGAGGCCGTTCTGATTGTTCTCACTTTATGGGTAACCTGTTTATTTTCATCTGTGGTTCTTCCGTTGTCTTCATACGGCTATCTCTGCCTTCTCTTCCACCAAAGAGCCGTTCACTGCAGGCGTGGAAGCTTTGTGCCAAGGTGCTTCAGTCATGTGCGATTCTTTGTGACCCTATGAACTGTGGCCCACCAGACTCCTCTGTCCATGGGGATTCTCCAGGCAAGAATACTGGAATGGGTTGCCATTCCCTCCTCCAGGGGATCCTCCTGACCCAGGGATCGAACCCGCATCTCCTATGTCTCGACATTGGCAGGAGGGTTCTTTACCACCAGTGCCCCCTGGGGAGCCCCCCCCCCACAACCTTTTTACAATGCTAAGGGGACTGGAGCTGTGTGTGCCTCAGAGGCCTGCCAGATCTCTAAGGAATCTAGATTATCTTCCACCCATGTCTGTTAGTCTTAGTTTTTTTCTACCCCTCACTTGATGGTTCTGTGATGCTATTCCCTGGTCAGTACATTATCAAGAATGTTGATTGTCCGTGACATTATTGCCATCAAATTCTTAAATAAGACTTGACCTCTTCTCATACAGTGTTATCCTTTTCTCTTCTTTGTTAAGCTGATATGATGAATACATTTTTAATATTTTCAGGCATGCGTTAGCTTTTGTATTAGGTATCTGCACTGTAATAACAGAAACTGTATAGACATTGATAAAAGTTGTTTTATTCTTAATTTTAGGTTTTTAAAAAAATTACAAAATTTAATTATTATTCCAAGTCTATTTTGCATCAATGAAGGATTTTTCCACATAGTAAATTTTCAGAAACTTCCTTTATCCATAAGTTGTCCCCTTAAAGTGTATCCAATATCACTATAGAAGCTTGGGTCTTACTTACATTTTGTATGATATGGCTATTGTATTTTATATTTGCTAAGTGCTTTTATATTTTTTACATAGAAATCATGTTAACTTAAGAAGTCTTTTCCTAGAAGAGGCCTTGAAGAAAACTAGCTGTTTTTAAAATACGTTGATAACTGATTATCAACTCTAATGGTTATGAGTCAAATCCAAGGAAAATATTTAAATATGAAAAAAATTCTACCACAGAATGATTGGAATGTATGATTCTATTAGATCATTTTTTGAGGTGACCATTTGGCGTCTATTGGGTTAGTGTTAAGAAAAGAGAAGATAAGCTTACGTTTCTAGTACAGGCTAAAATTATGAAGGTGCTGTTTTTAATGAATACATGTCTTGATACTTAGTTTTTTCTCAAAGAAAAGAACACATGGATTAAAATAAGCTTTTTTTTAAGAAACCACTAGTAGTTATATTATACAAATGAAGTAGAATTTTACCCTATTTTATGGAGTATGTTACACCAGGTATGGAAGGAGGTACCCCTATCCTAATGTAGGAAGTAGTCCAGCATTGTAGTCAGGTGGTAAACGATCTCGGGGTCTCAAATGTTAACACAGGAAAAGTTTGGCTTCAGAGGTAACATCTCTAAGGACTTGTATTTTTGTGCCATAACCCTTACTGATCTGACCTTTTAAAATGCTTCACTTTGTTTCCAGAATTATTCGTGCCTCTGACAACAAAGTTTATATAGTATAATGCTTAGTATATACCAAGCACTTGTTGTGTGTGGCCTACAGCAGTCCTGTACAGTAGATACTATCATATCTTTTTTTACGAATGAATAAACTGAGACCCAGGATATTAAACTAGGACACTGAGCCAGCAAGAACACAGACCAGAGTGTTTTCTAGTCCAGGTACATCTGACATCAAAGCCCAAGCTCTTAACCACAAAGCTGGATTGCCATGTTGAGTGATTCCATCTAATTCTTTTTATCTGGTCACAAAACATAAGAGAGTGACAGAAGTTTATAGTCTTTTTTCTTTTTTGCTTCACTATGTGACTTGCAGGATCTTAGTTCCCTGACCGGGGATTGAACTCAAGCCGTGTGCCGTGAAAGCGCAGAGTCTTAACCATTGGACCACCAGGGAATTTCTTACATACAGTCTTTTTAATCTTTACACATTACTGATAAGAAAACAGAAGTCTTTTAAGCTTTATGGTAAAGTTAAGATGTTTATACTTGTTTATAAAACATTGTACTAAATCTATTTGTCTAATGTACCAAACCATCCATATATGACTGGCACTTCCCAAAGGTAAATTATTTTGGGGACCACTGATGCAGACTTGGATTTCAGTAGCATGGCCAGCTGAGGAAGAAGTGAAAGCATGTAGAGTTGGGGTGCTGTGATGGGAATCAGCCAATTTAAATTATTTTGGGGACCACTAATGCAGACTTGGATTTCGGTAGCATGGCCAGCTGAGGAAGAAGTGAAAGCATGTAGAGTTGGGGTGCTGTGATGGGAATCAGCCAATTTTCCTGTAATCCCTTTAGTTTCAGAGATTAGATACAGGCTGACCTAAGAGGAATGCAAAGTGAACAGGAATAAATACTTAACTTACTTTGATTTCCTACCAATGGTAGAAAAAGAATGAATAATTCCTCTAAGTGAAAATGGTCCATGCTCCATAATTTATGGGTACCCTATAATCCCTTTACTTTTCCCACTTGAGAATCATGATTACTTAGTGTTTGTTTCAGTGACCTGTTTTATAAAACCCTTGAGGAGAATTGTCTATTTTACATAGCCGTATTTCTGTTCCTTTTGTTGTTTTTCCTTTTTTCCCTGATGTTCCAAGATTCCTTCTTTTACCATTTCTTTCTTTTGAAAAACTTCTTTCAGCTGTTTTTTAAAGGTAGTTCTACCAGCAACAAATTCTTTTATTTTGCCTTCATTTGAGTATGTCTTTGTTTTCCTTTCATTCCTGAAAAATACTTTTGCTGGATATTGAATTTGAAGATGACCATTTCTTTTTTCCCTCTCCCCAACACTGGAAAAGTGTACCGCTTACTTCTGGCTGTCATGGTTTTAGATGGGAAATTTGCTCTTATTTGAACTGGTGTGAGTGCTGTCAAGACTTCTTTTTTTTTGGCTTCATTTCTCAAAATTTTATTATGAAATGTCTTGCTGTGGATTTCTTTGTATTTATCCTCTTTGAGTTTCATACTGTTTCTTGAATCTGTAGGCTTATATATATAGGGTGTGTATGTATACATATATATTTGCCAGATTTGGACATTTTAAACCACTGTTTCTTCTAATATTCTTTTAAGTTTGCTTCCATTTTCATGTCCTCTGGGACTTTGATGATGTATATAAATGTTGAATCTTTTGTTATCATCCTGGTCCCTGCCACTGTGGATTTCTTCTTTTGTTGAAGTCTATTTTATTTCTCTTATTCAGATTGAGTAGATTCTATTGATCTGTCTTCAGATGAATTGATATCTGTCATCTCTTTCTACTATTTAACCCACTCTTTATTCTTATTTCATATTTTAATTTCAAACTTCCATTTGGGTATTTTTTAAAACTTCTAGCTCTTTGCTGAGACACTTCTTTGTTCTAAAGAATTTACAGTTGTGTGTTGAAGCATTTTTATGATGGCTGCTTTAAAATTCTTATCAATAATTTAATATCTGATCCAGCTCAGTGTTAGCATCAGCTGATTCTTTTCTCAGTCAAGTAGTGATTTTCCTAATTTCTGATGTGATGGATGCTTTTCCACTGTAAACTAGGCATTTTAGCTATTATATTTAGAGACTCAAGGTCCTATTTTAATTTTTTTCTTTTATCAGTCAGTCATCCCATTTAGGCTTAGCATTTTCAGGGACTTTGTGGTGCTATTTTGGTTGATTTGGACTATTTGGGGGCAGCTCAGATTCCCAGTCCCTGCTGGTTCCACCTGAGGGTTGGAGGAATTTCCCTGGGTATGACCTCCCAGTGTCTCTGGTTGGGGGGAGAGAAGAATTCTTTGGCCTGAGAACAAACATACTTCGTGGCTCTTGCTGTGCCAGGATGATCCTTCTTTCCTCTCTCCTCGCCTCCATGTTGCAGGGAAGAACAATACTTCCCAGGTGGACTTTTTCCCATCAGAATCTCCTCTTCTGGTGCTGCCTGGTGCCCACTATCCCTCACTGGGCCAAGGGAGTCTTAGGTCTGGTGAGTAAGGAGAGTGCTTCCCCTGGCTACTTACCGTCAGGGGTGATCCTGATCTAGCCCTTTTTGCCAGTGCTGCAGGCTAGCCTGCGGATGTTGGTGATACCCTATTTGATCTGGGGAGGAATGAACCCACCTGGGCTGCCTTTGGTTGGGAATCTGGAAAGTCTTGAGCTTGGCTGATCTTGTTAGGTCTGAGATTGCGAGACCACTTAGCCCCGGAGTCTCTAATTGTTTCACCTTCCTTTTCTGCATTTCAGAGTTCTCTTTGGTTGTCTCTTGTGTTTTTTCCCAGGAATTTGTGTTTATACTTAGCTGGGAGGTACAGGGAGAAAGCTGTTTGTACCATCTTGCCTGGATCAGAAGTCTTATTCATGGATTTTTGTGGGAGGGAAACCCTTCAGACTGCCCATAATACAAAAATATGAATTTGGTCAGTAGCTTTATTGCAGCAAAAAATACTCTATTCTGGTACATTTCTATCTTTCATAGCTCCCTGTAAACAAAACCAGAACACAATCTACCTTCTCTTTCTCCACCTCCCCCCTTCTTCTACTTCTCTAATCATGTTACCACCATAGGCTTCAATGAATGGAAGTGCTTGTATCTTTGAAAGTGCAAAAAAAGAGTTAAATTCAAGGCTAGTTTCAGTTTGCCACCCTTTGTGGTGGGAAAGTGAATCAGCAAATACTCTATCCTTGGGCCACCACTTCTCCCTACACCTTCCTCCTTGTCAACCTCACCAAGCTTAACTTCCCAAGCCTGGGAAAATAGGCTTCTAAAGACAGTTTGTCACATCTTGTACATCAGACTCAAAAAGAGAAAGAAAGCTTAAGTGTAAATGCCATCTGGCTTTATTTACTCTTCATCACCCACCTCTTAGAAAAAGCTAAGCAGATACAGGCTTTTACTCTTAAGAGCAATTTATAGGAACAGATTCAAAGATTTGTTTTTAAATTTTTGAACAATAATTTGATTTAATTAACACAATCACTAATTAGTTCATATCTGAAAATGACCTATTCCTTGTTCAAAAATCTAAAAAAGCTTGTGATAATTGGTTAGTTCAGTTCAGTTGCTCAGTCGTTTCCGACTCTTTGCGACCCCATGAATTGCAGCACGCCAGGTTAAGGCAGCAGTAGAAAACTAATGCAAATACCTAGGTTGTGCTTAAGGAGGCCACTGTTTATCTCACATGCTTTTCTATCTAAAAGCTTTAGTCAGCCACTGACTTCGCCCTCCCTCATGTTGGACAAAGTCTGGAGACGTTTTTTATTTCATGATTAGAATGGGTACCATTGTCATCTAGTAGGTAGAGGCCAAGGATGCTGCTAAACATCACGCAATGGAAAGACCAGCATCTTGATAAGAAAGCATTATCTAGTCCAAAATGTCATTAGTGCCCAGGTTGAGAGATAATCCTGAACTAAGATGGTTTTCATAAGTATGCAGAAAGTTGAGGCCTACCATGCATTTTGCTCTAAATTAACTGCAAAATCTATACCTGCTGTCCTCGCAAGGATGGCTATTAGACATATGACTATTTAAATTTAAATTCATTAAAATTAAATAATTTTAAAAAGAAGTTTCTCTGTCACACTTGTCATATTTCAGGAGCTCACTGGTCACAGTGCCTTGTGGCTACCATACTGGGTAATTCTGATTAGAACATTCTATCATTGCAGAAAGTTCTGTTGGGTTGCACTAGTCTTTCATACCCTTGCTGCATGAAGTGTTATGAATGGACAAGTAAAATCAGCATTCTCTAGAAGCTTGTTAGCAATGCAGACTCTCAGATCCCAACCAGATCTGTAAAATCAGAATCTATATTTTAATAAGATCTCTAGATGATTCATGTTCACACTCAAGTTTGAAAAGTCTCAGTGAGTTTCTCTTGCCTTGTTTTCTTTCTCCTCCACTCTTGTGCTCCTTCCTCTTCTGTTTCCCTTTTAGCTGCACAAATGCCTTTCTTCCCAACATTAGTTCTAGGCTCTTCAAGCCAGAATTATGTCTTATTTTATCTCTGTATCCACCCCCCCACACCAGCCCCCCAAAAGACATTTAACACATGGTCTTGCACAAAATGGTTTGTTGGTATTACTGTTGGTATTACTGTGTCTGGGCTGAATTGTATTGAAATAACTCAGATACACAGATGACACCACCCTTACGGGAGAAAGTGAAGAGGAACTAAAGAGCCTCTTAATGAAAAGGAAAGAGGAGAGTGAAAAAGTTGGCTTAAAACAACATTCAGAAAACTAAGATCATGGCATCTGGTCCCATCACTTCATGGCAAATAGATGGGGAAACAATGCAAAGAGTGACAGACTTTATTTTTGGGGGCTCCAAAGTCACTGCAGATGGTGACTGATGCTGAAGCTGAAACTCCAATACTTTGCCCACCAGATGCAGAGAACTGACTCATTGAAAAAGACCCTGATGTTGGGAAAGATTGAAGGCAGGAGGAGAAGGGGACAACAGAGGATGAGATGGTTGGATGGCATCACCGACTTGATGGACATGAGTTTGAGCAAGCTCCGGCAGTTGGTAATCGATAGGGAAGCTTGCCGTGCTGCAGTCCATGGGGTCACAAAGAGCCGGACATGACTGAGCAACTGAACTGAACTTCTGGAAAAATCTTAATATAGATCCTTTTTCTTTTAACCAAAAGGATGGCTTGTCACTTTAACATCTGATGAATGTTTTCATTGCACTGGTGCAAAGAAAGAGCAGTTAATTCCTGCAGTAGTGTTTGTTGTTCAGATGCTTAGTTGTGTCCAACTAGCAAAGGTACAAAAGGATTTGTACCTTTTACTTTATAATTTAATTTGAGAATTTCCTAGAGTTTTGATTAGGAAAAAACAGAGTTTTCAAATGTTGTGAATTAATGGTTCCTTGGGCTTTCTAGGTGGCGCAGTGGTCTGCCAATGCCGGAGATGCAGGAGACATGGGTTCGATCCCTGGGTAGGGAAGATTTCATGGAGCAGGAAATGGCAACCCACTCCAGTATTCGTGCCTGAAAAATTCCATGGACAGAGGAGCCTAGTGGGTTACAATCCATGGGGTTGCAAAGAGTCAGACATGACTGAGCACCACCACCAAAGGTTCCTAGTGATTCCACAATGTGAAGAAGAGAATGCATAATAGTATGCTGTATTCAGATTCTTCTCTGTGTAACAATATGTGGCAACGTCTTTATTCTTAATATTAACAACATCCATATATCTAATAGAACGATTTGTATTGCATTACAAAATAAATGCCTAATGTTTGAGTCACCTAAAAGGATTATCAGTGTTTTGTTTCATGTTTGTTTGGTTTTTTTTAGTATCAGTCAAAATTTGTTACTTTGTGTGATAGTTAACCACTGTGGCATAGTGGTAAAGAATCTGCCTGTCAATACAGGAGACACGGTTCCGTCCCTGGGTTGGAAAGATGCCCTGGAGAAGGAAATGGCAACCCACTCCGGTATTCTTAACCTGAGAAATTTCATGGACAGAGGAGCCTAACAGCTACAGTCCATGGGGTCGCAGAGTTGGACACAACTAAGCATCTGAACAACAAACACTACTTCGAGGAATTAACTGCTCTTTCTTTGCACCAGCACAATGAAAACATTCATCAGATGTTTTGGAGTTAAAGTGACAAAGACTCCATGAATGGCTTGATTTATGAGTGCTTCAGCTTTTAGCATGCATAAGAATTAGCTGTTGTAGCAAAGGAGCAAATTAAATAGTTTAATTACACCTAGGAGGATTAGGTGTGGAGCCTATAGACTGTTTGGATGGTAAGGGATCTCTTTCATTTTGCAAGTAAGGAAAATGAGCCCAGAGAAGTCAATGTGGGGATAAAGATGGTCCGGTTCTTATGTTTTGTGGAGAGAGCAACATGGGAGACCGTTCTTTTAGACCTCGTGTCTTCATCTCGTAAATGTATGAAAACTGGAATGAACCCGAAGATCCTTGAGTGCCCCTAGGGACTTTGAAAATATTTTTCATCCAGTTCTCCTTATTTTAAAAGTAATGTTCTTTTTATAGTTTCATGCTGCCTCTCTGTAGACTATTTTTATTTGGGGTTCAAACCCTCATCACAACACTAGTATTGAAGTTAGATTTAAATTCATGTTTCTTTGCACATATTAATCTATGGTTGAAAAGTTTTAACTTCATATATAGATGAATAAAAGTGCCAAATTGTATAAATTCTTGGTTATAGTTCTGCAATTCCAAACAACTAGACAAAGTCAAACAGACTTTTTAAAAAATTCCTGAAAGCACACTAGCACTGGAAAAGAATAATTTGGTCCAGAAATTTTGGTGTAGATTGCCTAGAATTGTAAGCAAAAAGTTGTTTTAGGATACTTTTTTCCCCTCAGGGTAGAGCATTGGCCTTCGGTGGACTCTGAGAGGGGCTGATGTCATAGAAATGACTAAGAACCACCAGTCTCTTCAACTCCTGAAATTTTTTTATGTATATGAATACATATATAATCTGAGGGCCTCCGAGAACATGACCTGTGCAAGATGGCAAGTTTTATTAGTAGGATTTCTTGAATCCCCTATTTTTCTACTAAATGTTTTCTTTCTTCCTCTGAAATTTCTACAGTTGAGGACTTCATGTACCTTTTATGAAATAATCCCCAAATGATGAAAATTTGACAACAGTAGTGTGGAGATGACAGTAATTAACACAAGTAGTGTGGGTATTTGCTTAGTTGAAAAATTTTTAAAGAGCTCATTTTAGTTAATACCCTGTTGTTTTCCTTCCTACTTATCCTGTCTTTCTAGTTGTCTGTTTCATCTTCTCTAGGTCTGTGATTATCAAAGAAGCTGACGGGGATGCTCTCATTTGGAAAACATAGGTGCCTATAAATTAAGCAAGAGTTGGCATGAACACAAAGGTTTCTCCCTTATGCTCTGTCTGCAGGTCTGATCTGTTGAAGCTTTGCCAACATGCTAATAGAGTTGGTTGATGGGAAGGCAGGATGCAAGAAAAAAGTTCTTCTCCCTGGTTAAAAAGTTGTACGTCCATATGCAAGTTACTCTCAGCCCCAACTTTTAAGCCATGCTTAAATGTATTATTTATTTGATAAATTTTCCTGTGGTAGTAGAATCTTCAGAAGCCTTTAATCAAGCAGGCTCACTCTTATTATAACATTATAATAATGATAGTTCCATCTTACTGGAACTTTCTAATCTTACTATACTGTTCAGTCTAAAAAGATGGAATGGTACCATTTTTGCTGATCCTTTGCTTTGTTTTTCCTACCAACTTAAGTGTAGGGTTACTTTCCGCATTGTACCATGGAGCCCAATGGGGAATTCTGAAAAATCAAATATGTAAGTGCAGACTGCAAAATAAGCTGTCAGTAATCAGACCAAGCAGCTACATTTCACACTTTGAGACGCCTTGTGTATGTTCCACGTGTGCGTTGCCCCTGATAGGTTAGGCCAAGCATTATAAAAGATATCTTGTAGAAGAAATGCATTTGAAAGGGATAACTGCACTTTAAAACTTTATATAGTTAAAGTCAAAAAGCCACAGAAGACTGGAAGCAATAGCAGGAAGTCTGAAAAATAAAGGTTTATTAAAAGGAAACCATCAGTAGTAATTTTTGAAATATTAGAGCCCTGGAAAGTATCAGCAGAGTTTAAAATCTTAAGAGGTAACAAGATTAATTACAAATCAGACTTGAAGTTGTTCATTGGTATCATAGCCCTAGATGAAATCGATAGAAGTGTATTCTTTCTCCAGTCTGGACTGGAAGCAGATATTTCACTGACAGCTTGGAGCAAAAGGTTGGCAAATGAATCGCCACAGCTTATCTTTTCCTTAACAGAATTTTTCTCTCTGTAAGCCCGATCTGATTAAGATCTTTGATTAAGAAATGTATTAATATATGAAGTGGGTGGGTGAATATAGTGAGAAAAGCCAGAGAAATAAATGTCCAGGGGTGGTCCAAAGTGTTCCTTCCCTTTCCTTACAAAAGCAAACGTGCAACCCTGTAGACTTCATTTGTTCTTTGGGAAATTATTTTTTGTTTTATCTGTTTTCTTTTCCCCTTTTGCCAAAACTAGGCTGTGATGGAATTCTCTCAACCCTGGCCCTTTCCCAGCGGCCCCACTGTTTCAAGAGGGTGGGGTCCAGTCCTACTGAGTTGGTGGGAGGGCATCGGATGCTGACCACCCACCCTTGGTGCTTTCGAGGCCTGACCCGCCCCCACAACCCCCACCTCAGCCGTGACCTGTGAGCAACAGGAAGGTGAGGCCTGAGACCATCCCCTGAAGAAGTTCCTTCCCTGCCTCATCTGTTTTCCCCAGATGTCTCAGCCAGGCCTGGCCCCATCGTTAAAAACTCATCAGCCCCAGTTAGGAGGAAGACCTGGCCTCCACCTTGGGCCTTGACCTGGAGACTCAGTCTTGCCTTTTCTTAATAGAGAAGCCCACACTGCCACGTGGCCAGGCCCCAGTGTCCGCCCCAGAGAAACTTGGAGCAAGCTGCCCAGAAACCCCACTGGCTGCCAGCTCTGCACAGGCTCAGGGAAGAGCCTTTCCAGTCCACTGTGTTCCCAGGCTGTCTCCAAAGCCAGAAGGATGTCCTACTTTTCCGGAACATGAGAGCAGCAGCACAAGCTTGGGTGGCCCCTTGCTCTCCCCTCTGCCTGAAGCATATGAGAGTTCAGGGTCTTTAAAACCCTCCAGTCACACAGCCCAGGAAATTAGAAGACGTTTTATCTCCAAGGAGCCCCAGTCCATCTTCTTTCCCACCAGCTAGCTTCTTGAGTGCCTGTAGGAATAATGCCTGAATTTTGTCAACTGTTTCCTTGATTATTAAAAGCCAAACATGCTCTTTGTAAAAACAACAACAAACAAGCAAAAATTACAAAAATACTTACATTAACATTTGAAGTCCGTACTACCACCCCTGCTTCCTCGAGGTAACTCCTGTCAACAATTTGATGTGTATTATTCTAGACTTTTTGTAATACGTGTGGGGTATATATGTATATAAGTACTTATGATATTTTATAATAAATGTAATATTGTGCATGGTATAACTTCACAGACTTAATATATAATTTGTGTATCCTTTGATGTAGGTAAGTGCGGTAGAGCCATGTTAGTCTATGTGATGGCTGCTTACTACTCCACTTATATATAACATCAGTGAATGGTTACATTTACAGTTCTACACTGGTACAGATATTGCTTCATCAGACATCCTGTATTTATAACTTTATATGTTGCTTCTAGTATTTCTGAATGTGATGCATTTCTTTTTTTTTCTTTTCTTTTCTAAAGATTTATTTTATTTTTTGGCTGTGGCGTTTCTTTGTTGTTGCTCGCAGACTTTCTCTAGAGTGAGGACTACCCTCTAGTTGTGGCGCGCAGGCATCTCATTGCAGTGGCTTCTCTTGTTGCAGAGCTTGGGCTTTAGACATGCAGGCTTCAGTAGTTGCAGCATGTAGACTCTAGAGAACAGGCTCAGTAGTTGTGGAGTATGGGTTTGGTGGCTCCACAGTATGTGCAATCTTACGGGACTAGAGATCAAACTGGTGTCCCTTGCATTGCAAGGTGGATTCTTAACTGATAGATGGAACTCTATAAGTTTGTGCGTTAGTCACTCGGTCATGTCCAACTCTTTGCAACCTCATGGACTTTAGCCCACCAGGCTCCTCTGTTCATGGAATTCTCTAGGCAAGAATACTGGAATGGGTTGCCATTCCCTTTTCCAGGGGATCTTCCCAACCAGGGATCGAACCTGGGTCTCCTGCATTGAAAGCAGATTCTTCACATGAAGGAAGCCCATTTTAAATTTAGACATTGCCAAATTGCCTCCAAAAAGATTGTTAGATGACTCTTCTGTCAACAGTATATGGGTGAGTCTGTGCATTTATTACTTATTTCATCATTAACTGGATTATAAATCTTCCCCAGTCTGTTAGCTGTTCTTTTTAAGATAAGGATATAATATTTAATACAGGTGAGCTTTAGTTCTAAAGTCTAAAGAGCTTGGTAACATTTCATTCTAGGTCGAAAAGCTCAACCACCCAGCCATGGACATTGCTCGACAACCATAGGCCACTCCTCCCATCCCACCCCAAACACACAACCTGAGTCACTAAGTTTCCTGTGTGGTTCTGAGCAGGCCAGACAGATGCTTCCTACCAACAAATAGGGAAGAGAAACTAAAGATGATTTGGTGCTAGTTCACTCTATTATCTCAATCTCAGCCTGTCTCTCTCCTTCCCCTTCCTTCCCACCTCTCTTCCTCCCCTCCCCCACTTTATTGAAGTATAATTGACATAACAAATTACATATATTTAAAGTGTACAGTTTACATATAATTATTAATGATCAACTTCTGGTTTAGCAATCTAAAAATCTGAGCAAAAATGAACATATATGTAGAGGATGTAGGATATATACACACACAGAGTGTGGACCTACTCTTAGCTTTCTCTTAACTGACTATTAACAAAAACTTTGTAAAGCATAGCAGTTTATACCCATAGCCACTTCTCTCTTCATCGCGTCACAGAAAAATTGCCTGAAAGCTTTGTCTGTCCTTGGAGTGTCCAGTTTCTGTCTGGTTCACTCTTGAATCTACTCCAGTCAGCCTTCATCCCCAAGACTCACTGAACTGTCCTCAGTGACCTCCTTGTCGCTAAACCTTTTCTTTCCGTAGCTCACAGGTTTCCTCCACTCCTTTCCCTCTTCCCAGCACTGTCCACTAGCAAGTCATATCAGTTTTACCACCAGCCTGTGTCTGTGGCTGCCATCTTCTCACGGTCAAAGCTGCCCTCGGCTCTTCTGCGGATCACTGTGTGATTCTCTAGCTGCCCTCCTCCTTCCTTCCTTGCTTTCCCATCCTCTCCAAAGACTGTCCCCCTCGAAAAGATACCTGACTGATTTATCTTGTTAGTTGTCTCTCAGGGCATTCCTAGAGGCTAAATGCAAATTAGGGACGATAGTTTTCTGTTTCATTCACTGTGGCAGCTTTAGTGCCTGGAGGTGTAGTACCTGACATGTAGTATACACATGAGAATTTTTTCAAAAGTTAGTCAACTGTGGCCTTCAGGCCAAGTCATTCTTTCAGCTTCTGACAGTTACGAAGAATCAAAAAAAATTTTTTTTAACTCCTGAAGCTATTTGTGCGAGATTATTATAACAAAAATTTAATTAGGTAAATATCACATTATCATTTAATAAAAATGAGGGCAATCAGAAAATGTTTCTGGGAAAGTTGAAGGGAAGGCTTTGTTAATATTCAGTGGAGGCAAGTTGCAAAAAGAAATTGCTTGAAATTTGCTGAGGAGAACAACTGTAGATGTGGGGGAAAACCATAAAAATCAGCAAGGGTTTTTTGTACTCATTGCTTTGCAAGAATTTAAAGTTCTGACTTCACTCTGAAGAAGCCAGTTTGGAGGGAGTTTTTAATATGTGACGCTTTATTGGTGTGGCTTTACTTGGAAGATGATGCAGAGCTCCAGTTATCAGTTCAGTTCAGTTCAGTTCAGTCGCTCAGTCGTGTCTGACTCTTTGCGACCCCATGAACCGCAGCACGCCAGGCCTCCCTGTCCATCACCAACTCCCGGAATCTACCCAAACCCATGTCCATCGAGTCAGTGATGCCATCCAACCATCTCATCCTCTGTCGTCCCCTTCTCCTGCCCCCAATCCTTCCCCGCATCAGGGTCTTTTCCAATGAGTCAGCTCTTCGCATCAGGTGGCCAAAGTATTGGAGTTTCAGCATCAACATCAGTCCTTCCAATGAACACCCAGGACTGATCTCCTTTAGGATGGACTGGTTGGATCTCCTTGCAGTCCAAGGGACTCTCAAGAGTCTTCTCCAACACCACAGTTCAAAAGCATCAATTCTTCGGCGCTCAGCTTTCTTCACCGTCCAACTCTCACATCCATACGTGACTACTGGAAAAACTATAGCCTTGACTAGATGGACCTTTGTTGGCAAAGTAATGTGTCTGCTTTTAAATATGCTATCTAGGTTGGTCATAACCTTCCTTCCAAGGAGTAAGTGTCTTTTAATTTCATGGCTGCAATCACCCATGTTCAAATATAAAGCCTTGGCTCTAGGTTAAAGGATTGGCAAATGAACACAAGTTGGCATTTTAAATTCAAGTAAAATATTGAAGGTATCATTTTTATAATTTTATGTTATAAACATTTTTAAAATTAATTGATTGTTAGCCTCCCCTAAAGCTTATTATAGGGTATCTGTGTGTGTATACACACTTTTCTTTTTTGCAGTCATTAAATCATGATTGGTACCATTTTATACATATGTTTTAATATCTGTTCTTCTTGCTTAACAGTGTATCTTGGAGATCATTTGGTAAGGATAGAATTTCTTAAGAACTTTAGAAAGTCGAACAGCATCTCACTTTATGAATTCAACTTATTTTACTTCTCTGCTAGTTATTACTTAGATTATTTCCAGTTTTAAAAAAAAAATGCTGCAAAGAATTCCTGGCACATACGTAGTTGTATTGTATATAAATACATCTGTAGGATAAATTCTGAGAAATGACCTTATTGCAGTCTATTTTGATGGCTTTAGAACTGATTGATTTTTGTTCAGGATTTATGTGTTAGAATTTGCTTTGTGATATTTTGTCTTAGTTTTGAACAACCAGTATTTTACTCTGAACATATTCTTAAACTGGTTGAAATTTATGTTGAAAAATATGTTTATGATTTGAATTTGGAAATCTTTAGTCTAAATACCCACTTCCCAATCACTTTTACAACTTAAGCTTTTTAATAAAAGTTTTTAATAACAGGAGATATCTTAGGCACAGAGCTATTTACTAGAGTAGAACAGACTGTACCTCCTTCCTACTCTGTCAAGAATCTGTACTTAATAAACATCAATCCAGAACATCTAGCAACTGTAAGAGACATAGCCAATCTCAAAATGAATTATCATATTTACAATTTCTGCCTTTCTGGGTCTTTCAGCTATTAAATACATAAATAAATAAATATAATTTTTAAATAAACATTTTTAGGTTGCAAGAATATTTCTGATTTTTCTTTTGGATTAAATTTTTATTTTTTCCCTCATTTCGTTAGAATTATGAATTATAAGTTAAATTTCCATTATATTTTTTGTCCTTGAATTTTGTCTTCTGAGTGACACATATCTTGCTGATCCATACCAATAGTTTATGAACTGCAAAGAATAAAATCCATAGGATTCTGTCATCAGTTATATTCTGTGAGTACTTTCAGCCAGATATTGGTACTTGTGTAGATTTGTACCATTTGGGGGGAATCTAAATTCATAGCTGAAAAGTTAAGTATGTTGTAAAACCAATTACAAATTCCCTGTTTATGTTGAACTTTTCCTAGGGAAATATTCTGATGGGGGGAATTTCATTTGCTCTTTAAGGGATAAATATTATTTACATCACCTTGGTAACAGCTGGACCACAGTCATACCATATGTTTGGTATCATTTTCTGAATTAGTGCTGAACAGTGGTTGACAGCACTGATTTTCTGTGAGATTTAAGACTGACCATTTTTAAAATAAGGGAGGGAAATGTGTTTTGAAAATTTTTGTAATCACTATGTTTAGGTGGCAAAACTAATTTAATTTTTCTGAGAATGGTGAATTATCTCCTATGTGCAGAATATGTAAGTGACATTATCCTTATTTGTTGGTTCTTTTGTGAAAGAAAAGAAATATTGTCGTGTTTTTTTTTTTTTAAATATTTATTTATATTGGCTGTATCAGATGTCAGTTGCAGCATGAGGGATCTTCAGTCTTCACTGCAGCATGATCTTTAGTTGGAATCTTTCAGTTGTGGCATGTGGGATCTGGTTCCCTGACCAAAGATTGAACCCAGACCCCCTGCATAGGAGCGCAGTGTTAGCCACTGGATCACCAGGGGAGTCCCAAATCTCATTGTCTTTTTTAAGCTACTAAGACGCAGTGACTGTTGTGAATCTGTGTGGGTATATAAATCCATACACACATTTATATAGTATGTATAATATAGGGCTTCCCTGATAGCTCAGTTGGTGAAGAATCTGTTTGCAATACAGGAGACCCTAGTTTGATTCCTGGGTCAGGAAGATCTGCTGGAGAAGGGATAGGCTACCCACTCCAGTATTCTTGGGTTTACCCTTGTGGCTCAGCTGATAAAGAATCCACCTGCAATGCAGGAGACCTGGGTTCAATTCCTGGGTTGGGAAGATCCCCTGGAGAAGGGAAAGGCTACCCACTCCAGTATTCTGGCCTGAAGAATTCCATGGACTGTATAGTCATGGGGTTGCAAAGAGTTGGACACGGCTGAGCGACTTTCACTATATAGTATATGTGTATGTATTTTTTAAGTTTAAAATATATCTGATTAAAAATGATAAGGGCTTACAAGAAAAGCCTTTGCTAGGTATTAGGAGTAGCACTATTTTTTAGTTATTAGTGGGTAATAACGCTCTGGCGAGCCAGTCTTACTCTAGTTAGTTCCCTCTAAGACAGAGCTGTGCAGAAGTCAGAAAACATGTTTAGAGAGGAAGAGAAGAGATGGTGATCCATGGCTTAACACGCATTGGTTTTGTTGAAAGTAAATTAATGTATTTCCTGTTTGTCTCCTTGCACAGAGACTTCAGGGGTCATATCTCCAGGAGGACATAGGCCACTGTTGAAAGTGGTATGGGTGTTTGTTTGTAAGGATGTATAACTTAGTGCATCTTTGGTTTGCCAGCTATCTCTTGATTTCTTAGAATTTGGAGCTGATGAGAATGGTCATACTAATTCTGTACTGAATGTTGCTGCAACTTCCTTTCACTATTCATAGAAAGTTTCAGAGGAATACATCTTTCCTCACGTGACTGTCTAATATAGCCATTTGGCCTGTTCATTAGATGGCATTACAGGATGTTTTAGGTATGGAAAAAACTGACTTCAGTGGCAGTTCACTGTATTGCCTTCCCAGGAGGTCCCGCACTCAGGAAAATCTCCTGCACAGTGGACAGACAGTCTCTGACACATGGTGCCCCCTGTCCCCCACCAGTGCATTTGTGTGTCTGAAGTATCTTACATGGAAACAAAAGTGTGAAGGTGTCAGTCCCTCAGTTGTGTCCAACTCTTTGCGACCCCATGGACTGTAGCCCCGCCAGGCTTCTCTGTCCATGGAATTCTCCAGGCAAGAATACTAGAGTGGGTAGCTATTCCCTTCTCCAGGGGATCTTTCTGAAACTATAACATCTGATTGCCTGCCATCCCTTACCCGCCACTAATAAACCAACCATCTTTCTGTGTTAATTTCATTTGCAATTTAAAAAATAATCTCACATTTATTAAAAAGTGTGCAGGGTCATGTTCTAAAGTGGCTTGAGACTGCAGAAATATTTTTACATTTCCTATTTATACTTTTTGTATTTTCAAACTTTTCTATAGGAAAAAGTGTAATTCAAGGAATTAGCTTCATACCATTATTTCAACATCTATCAGGAAATGAAAAACAGCTGATATACCATTCCAGGAAGAAAAGTTAGATTAATGAGACTTATCCTTATCGTCCTTGCATAAATTATAAGTGTTCCTTGAGTTCAGGAAACAGTACTACAAATTATCAGGCCATAAATATGTGAAAACAATTTGCCAATTTGAGTCTCTGCAAAAAAATCCAGGTATGACACTTGAAAAAATCATGTGAATATTTAAGCTTAATATTATAGATGGACATTGATTGTGCTGATCAGTGGTCAGAACTGTAATTTATAGTTTTAAAAATGGTAAAATATGTATTTGTTGGGGTAGGATGTATTCTTTTTCCCTACTTCCTGATAGCTAGAGCATGGATATGAGACTAAGTAAACTGTGGCAAGGTGAAAGTTCCCTAAGGGGAATTTTGAAGCTTGAGGGATTAACACAAAGAGGTATGTTGGGTCAATTAGTGATTGTTCCCAGGAAGCGACCTCAAAATCCAGGGTCTAATGGGGCAGCCTCATCCTGTTGAAACATTTCTTTAGCAGTAACTTGGCTAATGCTGGTTTCCCTTCTAGCCTGACCCAATCTGCTTCCCTAAAGCTCAGCAGATTCCGTAGGTAATCTGACACCCGTCAGAATTAGAAGCAACAGGCTAGTTTTTGCTAGAGTAACAAATGCATATATAAAGAGACTTTTACATTGTAGGATCCACGTCATGTCCCTTTGAATGTTTCATAGTGCCCATTTAAAGACTGTGTACACTGTATGTGTTACTGTTTATTCTCCAAACAGAGCTAAGTGACTTTTCTAATTAATTTTCCTTGTTTTGGATATGTCTATTAGGTAGGTAGCTGTGATTTGCCACTCTGTTCAGCAGAAGATACATTGAGTAGCCACTGTTTGCCAGCCACTGTTCCAGATGCCAGAGATACTGACATGCAAGAGATACCTTTCCTTCCTTTATGAAGCTTACCTTCTCATTGAAGGAAGATAGAAAATAAACATATAAACCAATATATAAGATATTTTTGGGTATGGGAAAGGGAAATGAAGATGATACCATGAGATAATTAGTGGGGAGAAGGTGCTGCTTTACCTAGGATAGTCAGGTTTGGCTTTTGAGGAAGTGATATTTAATAGTAAGAAGACATGAAGATCTACAGAAAGAATATTCCAAGATGAAAACACATGCATGCAAAGATCCTGACACAGAAATAAGTTTGGTATGTGTGTGGCTAGAACCCAGTGAATGAGGGGTGAGTGGAAAGAGATGAGGCTGAAGAGTCTGACAGGCGCTAGTAATGTTGGACATTATGGACCACAGGAAGGATTTCAAGTAGGAAGCTTTGCAGAGTCTTAAGTAGGAAAGTGATGTCATGTGAATTGATTTATGCTTTTGAAAGATCACTCTGGCTGTTCTGTGCAAGCTGGACTTGAGGGAAGAAGCACGGAGGAAGAGGAATTGGTTAGGGGCGTATAGCAACAGGCAGATAAAAGGTATTGCTTACTTGGCTAGATTTGTAACCATGGAGAAGTGGTTTCTACTAGCTGTTCTCAAGCACAGATGGTCTTCTTTAAGAGCTAGTCCTAGTATGCATGCCACTTTAGCCTGTGCTTTTCAAAGTATGGTTGTAGGACAAGATTTAGAGTCTTTTGTAGATTATGGAGCATATATGTGTATGCTACTCACTGGTTAATGTGTAGGAGAGTATGTATAAAATGCCAGAAGGAAGGTACTGTTGGCCTTCTTCTGCATATACGGAAGCCAGCATCATGTTGAGCAGGACAGTATTATGGGGCGAAACTTACGCACAGGAATGTTAAAAAAAAAAGAACATAATGAGTGTTCTACTGTGATTTGAAGATCTGTGTGTTGTTAACATCCTTCTCTAAAAGATAAATGTTGCTCTCAGGAACAAGTGAAAGAAACACTAGAATATATCACACAATGAATGAAATCATGAAACTTTAAATGCATGAAACATTTATTAAAACCATTAAGAAAGAGAAGTGGCACGCATTATACTAAATGAAGTAAAATTGGTATTAAGATAGAAATGACTTATTTTTGGAGATATCTCATTTGCATTAATATCATTTTCTGTGTTATACAAAAGATTTTATAATGAATATAGTTTACTCTTTTAGAAAAACTTTAATCTCGAAAAGCCATTCATATACTTCTGCAATGACCCCTTTACTGTTAGACCTAGCAACGAGCTTTGTATCTGTGGTCTCTTACCTAACAGTCTCTTTCAAGATTTATAATTTAGAATGGCTTCCTAGCTAGCCGTATGTGCACCCTAAGAGCAGAAGTCAGACTATAACTACAGACATGAACAAACATTGACTGGATTCTAGGATATCCAGATGTCTGTTCTGAAAGAATATATGCTTTAGTGGCAACTAGAAAGAGTAGTTTATGTGTTTGAATGCTTTTTTTCCCATTTGACCTTTACCACACGTCTCTAAGGTGGGGGGACTGTTTCAGAGATCCTCATTTGAGGAACATGAAAAGCGTGACCAAGAAAAGGTTAACTTGGACACAGCAGTGGTATAGAACGGACTTGCCTTGACTGATTTTAGATCTGCGGATGTCTGATTTTTTTGTAAAAACACAAATTTGCCCGCCAGACTGGAAGTGTTTTCTGTTTTTTTCATCAAAAACCTTGGACTCCCTCCCACAAGGTCTTCTCTCTCAGACATTTTTTTCTCTTTAACTTCAGTTCTTAAGTTCCATATGTAAACAAAGTTCAACTAGTTAGGAAAAAGTCCCTCTAGAAAAAAAAAAGCCTCTCATTGTGAGACCAGATGGTAAGCATTATTCAGCCGATGGGGGTGTGTCGATCTCAGGGAAGGTGCGGTAACCTGATCTGGTTCTGCAGCTGTGACCTCTTGTTCTAAAACAGCCTCTTTCCTCCCTGTTTTTGCTTCTACATTCCAGCACCTCTCCTTCCATCTTTGTGGGCACCAGGGCCCTCACAGATGGATTTGACAGATGCAGAAGGAAGGAATGAAGCTTGCTCTGCTCTTTATTCCAGCCCACAAGATATTTTGAGTAGTCCTCTCCTCGTGTTACTTGTAAGATTGGCAAATTGTGCAGAATGTAAGCGCTCTTACTCAACCCACCGAGAGAGTCTTTCAGGACTCAAATTGCCATGAGCCAATCAGGATGTCTTTAGGGCATCTCCCATCTACACTTATGCAGTTCAGTTCAGTTCAGTTCAGTCACTCGGTCGTGTCCGACTCTTTGCGACCCCATGAACTGTAGCACGCCAGGCCTCCCTGTCCATCACCAACTCCCGGAGTTTACCCAAACCCATGTCCATCGAGTCAGTGATGCCATCCAACCATCTCATCCTCTGTCGTCCCCTTCTCCTCCTGCCCCCAATCCTTCCCAGCATCAGGGTCTTTTCCAATGAGTCAACTCTTTGCATGAGGTGGCCAAAGTATTGGAGTTTCAGCTTCAGCATCAGTCCTTCCAACGAACACCCAGGACTGATCTCCTTTAGGATGGATTGATTGGATCTCCTTGCAGTCCAAGGGACTCTCAAGAGTCTTCTCCAACACCACAGTTCAAAAGCATCAATTCTTCGGTGCTCAGCTTTCTTCACCGTCCAACTCTCACATCCATATGTGACTACTGGAAAAACCATAGCCTTGACTAGATGGACCTTTGTTGGCAAAGTAATGTCTCTGCTTTTAAATATGCTATCTAGGTTGGCCATAACCTTCCTTCTAAGGAGTAAGCGTCTTTTAATTTCATGGCTGCAATCACCATCAGCAGTGATTTTGGAGCCCAAAAAAATAAAGTCTGACACTGTTTCCACTGTTTCCCCATCTCAAGCTAAAGATAAATAGAACCAAGGGCATCATCTACCTTCTCTTCACCTCCCCTCAGAAAACACCAGCCAGCACTTTCTCCTGTGTTTCCTCCTTCAGTGGAAGGTAGCACCATCCTTCCTTCTCCCAAATGGAAAATCTAGAAATCATTTTCAACTCATCTCTAAATACTTTGCCAGTCTTTTCATATTTCTCTTCTCTCGTTGCCACTGCCTCTGTTCAGGCTTTTCTTACTTCTCTAGAATTTAGAAATACCTGGTTTTGCTTTTATCTTTATCTCGATCATTTTTTTCTTCCCTTCTCTTTCAGTGTTGTATATTAAACCAGATTCTGGCCAATGAGGCTGATGAAATTAAAATCTCATAGGGTAGATGAAGATCAGTATTTCTTATATGTTCTGCAGCCATATATTATAGTGTGTGGCTATTCTGAGAGTCAGTGCTGGAAAAGCTTCAAATGTCTTTGCCAGCCTATGTATGATCTTGAACATATTCTCTTCTGGTACTTCTGCTTCTGACTTGACAATAATCAACCACAAACTACTTGTGTTTCCTCTTTCTTTCATGCTGTTGCATAACATTTCTTGGTATTATGCCTTAATCTGTGGGGATTCATCCATCAGAAATGTTCTGGAAATATACATACTACATAAAGGACTGTCTATTGAGTACCACAGTATTTTATCCATTATCTTCAGTAGGTACTGAGTTGACCTGTGAGAAACTCCAAAGTGATTTGGGGCTTCCTGTGCTTCTCTATGGTCCTCTCTTTTCCTTCTTGTTATTCTTGTCACATCCATCTTCAGGTATTAGGAATCTCATATAATGGGATGGTGTCTGAGAACTTTTTGAAATGCCAGGTCTTCGTGGTGTAAAACATGCTTCCACATTTTGCCCTGGAGGAACTCTGCCCTGGTACTCTGCTACACCAGCCTACATGCATTATGCCTCCCATGACGGCAAAAGGTAGTGTGGTCAGGTAGAGGTGCGGTGCTTTTACATCTTGTGTCTCAGTTTGATGCTCATCACACCCAATGGACGGGGCCAGGAGCTCTTGTTGCTCTATGTGATGCATGTGGAGATTGGGTGTTCTTTTCATTCTTATCCGCCTGCCTTATGGGCTTGCACTTGAGTCTCCTCAGATTATGTATATAGGTCGACTGTCCACAGATTATAGATCCAGGGTCCCCGATGCACTTCTCAAGTTCTCTGACCCAGGTGGATTATGGTTGGCTCCTTTTTACTAAAGGGGGTTGGATGTAGTTTTTGTTTTAAGAAGCCTGGTGGTAAATCTATAACTTGAGCAAAGTTGATCTAATACTGTTCAATCACTATTGTTGAGAAGCCTAATCACTTAGGAATCTTCCAAGGCCTCTTTTCCACGGCAGCAGGCCACCTTCAGCTTTCGGTCAGTTTGGTCCTCACACCTCTGTGAAAGAGGGGGGAAGGGAGAAGAAAGAAAAGCTCTGTGTGATTGATTTTAGATGTTAGTTTTTGAGATCTGTACTGAGTCTCTTAAATTAGTAGGGTCTTGAAGATCCAAACACTGAGTGTTGAAACGGTGTGGTTGTGAAGATGGGAGAGGACTTGGAGTTCTTCAATGAAACACCCATGTGTATTAGCTCCTGGTCAGGCCACGGAGTTCCCACTTCCCATCTCCAATCTGGCAAGGCTTCTTGCCTGGTTGGTAAAACCCACTGGACTAGTTCTGGAGACCACAGCTTTTATCACAAAGATCTTGCTCTTTTTGAATTTAAAAATTAGAAGAAGTTATAAATAACAAATGACTGCATTTGAATTCTATTACTTTTGAAGAAAGGCAGTTTGAGCGAATCCATGAGAATAAGGATGTTCCCTTCTGCTGCCTGGAAGGGAAAAAAGATCATGTTATTTAAAATAAATCTATTGAGATGCATGTTGCTGGTATCTAATCCAGCTCTGAATTTGAGCTCAATTAGAGCTTTGATGAAAGAAAGGGAAAAGGAGTCTTGAAAGAATACTCTGCCATTCATGAAAGGCCTGCATGTTCTTAGTTTCCAAGTAAATGGAATAATGGGACCATGTATTTTCCATCCAAGCATTTTCCATCCTGAGAATAATTCCCTTCCCAGCTTCTCAATGAATAATGCATTATATCTGAAATTCAAGAGGCATTCCTTTGATTTTCCTTTATGTTTAGCTTTCTGAGTGATTTTCAAGCAAGGAAATTCAAGGACTTGGAATGAATGCTTTATTAACATTTTTACTTGAAGTTCAAAAAGCTCCATGGCTATTATCTCCTGATATTTGAAATATTTTTCCTTTTCTCTCTAAGGAAAGTCTAAGGTATTGTATTTATTAGAAAATGAAGCACCTTGGCCAGTCTTCAAAGTGAACAGCAGTTTAAAACCAATAGACATTTGTGTTTAGAACAAAGAGCTTTATGGGGGTACTTTGCTCCTTTCTTTATTTTCATTTCCCCGCTGAAAAGTTTCAAAAAGAAAGCTCACATTCAAAACTGGGCTGCTTGGGAGACTAAATCTCATTTGTTTACATTTTGTGAAACTCATTCCTTGAGGCTAGTCCGATTCTCCACCCCAATCCAAGCCTCCCTCCCCCCAGGCCAGTACCATTTAAATCCAAATATTCCAGTGCACTTCTGGGATTATCCCCACTGCCGGTCTGCTCATTGTGTAGCCTGATTATATTAACACACAAGGGGCCCATCAAGTGAGATGTAATGGGACAAGGCCTCGCCCACCCCATCATGGTCTCTTAACCAAGGATCCCAGCTCATCCTGGGGGTAACACGGTGGTAGATTGTAACACTATTTCAAAACCTCCATTTTCTCTGGAAGCCAAATGAATGACTTCAGCAGCTACATAAATTGAAATTAAGAATATAATTTGTTTTCCATCCTTTTATAGTTACAGTAAAATCTTCATGATTTAGAAGAGTTGGGAAAGCAAGAGAATTTAAATAGGAAAACATCTAAAGCATACAATTTTATTAATTTAAGAAGTGGGAATATAACATTTTCTGGAGTGTAGGCTTTGGAGCCAGGCTTTAAGAGCAGAAACCCTGGACTTTGCCTCTGGTCTGCCACTTTCCAGGACCATGGCCTTGAGCAGGGTATTTTACTTTTCTGGTTCTCAGTTTCTTCCTCTGTGTGGTGGGATAATAGTTTCTATCTCCTATGGTTATGGTGCAGATGAAATGAGTTAATATTTGTAAAGTATATAGAAAAGCCCCATTTAAGTGATAGCTGATTAAAAATCAAAGTAAATATACAGTTTATCACTGGAAATTGCTACTTCCAAACAGGCTTGTATTATGGAGCAGATAATAGCGATATTATTGTTTCTGATAAGATATATGGGGTGATTATTTTCTTAGTCCTGGAAGCTTAACTGGTAAAGAATCCACCTGCAATGCAGGAGACCCCAATTCGATTCCTGGGTCAGGAATATCCTCTGGAGAAGGGAATGGCTACCCGCTCCAGTATTCTTGGGCTTCCCTGGTGGCTCGGACAGTAAAGGATCTGTGTGCAACGCAGGAGACCTGGGTTCAATCCCTGGGTTGGGAAGATCGCCTGGAGAAGGGAATGGTTACCCACTCTAGTAGAATTGCCTGGAGAATTCCATGGACTGAGGAGCCTGGCAGAATTCCATGGACAGGGTTGCAGAGTCGGACATGACTGAGCAACTTTCACTGACTCACTCATTTACTCCTAAAACAAACCAAATGAGGTAAATGTAATTATTTCTACTTTTCAGATGAGGAAACAGGTAAGAAAACTAATTTGCCAACAATAAGGACCTACTGTATAGCACAGGCTACTGTATTCAAAACCTTATAGTAATCGATAATGGAAAAAGGATCTGAAAAAGTATATATATCTGAATCACTTTGTTATACACATGAAACTAACCTAACATTGTAAATCAACTATAGTTCAATAAAAAAAGAAAGTATTTTGCCTAAATTCATCCAGTTTAATAAATAGCAAAGCAAGGATCTGAGGTCAAACTGAATCCAGAAACTGTGTTTTAACTAAAATGAGAAGGCATTTGTCACAGTGGTTTTGCCTGAGAACAATCTTATGCTATAAAACACGGTATTTTTATAAGCATCAAATGCTGAATATCTCTATTTCGTATCTCAGTTGCTTAGCAAACTCTGTTTTGTTCAAAATAATCATCAATGTCTCATAAATAGTAAATTTAGTAAGGTCCTGAATTAATGAGATTTTATTCAATTGCTCATTTTATTGTCGAAACCTTTTCTGATTGTTTCAGAAAATGAACATTTTATTTCAAATGATGATCTGATCCCTTTGAAGCTCAGTGTTTTGAACTTAAGCTGAAATCATTTCACCATATGGGTGCTTCCTTCATCATTCTGTTTTTCTGTTCTTTTCTTTAAACCTTCCCGCTCTCGCTCCCCGACCCTACAGGTGCCTTTATCATCTGCTGGACTCCTGGACTGGTCTTGTTACTTCTCGACGTGTGCTGCCCCCAGTGTGACGTTCTGGCCTATGAGAAGTTTTTCCTTCTGCTTGCCGAGTTCAACTCTGCCATGAACCCCATCATCTACTCCTACCGCGACAAGGAGATGAGCGCCACCTTCAGGCAGATCCTCTGCTGCCAGCGCAGTGAGAACACCAGCGGCCCCACGGAAGGCTCGGACCGCTCGGCTTCCTCCCTCAACCACACCATCCTGGCTGGAGTTCACAGCAATGACCACTCCGTGGTTTAGGAAAGAAACTTAAGATGAGATGCAGCCATCAGCTATTGAGGGATGAACAGTCTCCCCCTCCGCAAAGGCCAGGGCAGGGTGGGGTGTGAGAAAGAGGAAAAATACACTCATGTACTTAAACACTAACCCACGGCAGTATTTGTTCCTTGACCCACCAAGACTTGACATATATTGAAAAATTAGCTTATGTGCTACTCTTCATCCAGCTCCCATTCCTTTTGAAAGTAGAAAGTGGAGATCTTGCAATGGAATTCATGCACAGACTCTGGAGTGTCCATGTACACTATGCTAACTAGTCTTCAAAAGATTTTGTATGGTTTGGTGCATGTCAGAGTAAATTCTGACTAATTGAATCCACAACTTCATTTACATACATGCTTCCCTTTTTTTCTTCTTAAAGGATACATTTCATTTAATAAACATGTTTATGCCTATCAGCATGCTTGTGATGGATAAGACTGTAGACTTTTTAAATGATTTATAACTCCATTTTTTTCCTTATGTTAGGAAAACTAAATTAGAATTACATTTTTAGAAAGCATGCATGAAAATGTATGTATGCAGTATGCCATACTTAAAAAGACAAGAGTATTAATTTTAAATTTTCTAGGAAATAGAAAAACCTAGATGTCAAAGCCAGTATTTGTTTAGGTTATGAAACAAACAATGATCTAATCACACTATCACCTTTTTTTATTAAAGTGTTGTAACATGTATAAAACAGGAAATGTAAGTTTATTATCAGAAGAATATGTACTCTATAAAAGTTATAGATGAGTACAGTGGTATGGTCCCACATATTTATAGTACCCGAGTACATTCTAATTATCAGTTCGTCAGAGGAATTTTTTAATAACCTGTGTTTTTCTGTATTATAATACACAGTCATTGTAGAAAACTTGAAAAATACAGAAATGTATAAAACAGGAAAAATACTGATAATATCGCAACCCAGAAGTAACCACAGTTACAGCTTTTTCCCCTGTGTATGCTATATGTATATTGTATACCTTTTTATATAATTGCAGTCATACTGTAAACAATTTTATAACCAGTTTGTTTTTTTCCACTGCAGAATTGCCACATTTTCCTATGGCATTAAAAATTTTACAAAAACATGACTTTAATGGCTATATAATATTCCATTTAATGGATGCAACTCAATTTAACCATTCCTATATTGTTGATTATGTCTAATTTTCACCATTTTATATCTAATTTTCACTATTATAAATAATGTTGCAAAAATTTATGTACATAAAACTTGGTCCATATAATTGATTATTTACTTAGGATACATTCCCGTGAAGGATTTTTTTTTTTTTAAATGTGAAATGTCTTTTTATGCTCTTACCTTTTGTAAAAGAAGATTTCCTGCTTTTGCCCTATGTGGGTGGCAACAGTGAGGAAAGCCAGTTAAATTCCCTTTTTACAAAGGAGATGCAGTGGTTACTTTAGTTGGGAGTGACTTTTTTATATAACAAAATGGACTAGAGACAGTCTGTTGTCACAAACAGCCAGGATACCCTACTTAATATGTTCAGCAATTCCAGATTTCATTTGAGCAACAAGGACCCAGCTCTTGGTAACCACAACTTTAATGTAGAATTGAAGAAAACGCAAAGAAATCAAACATGCCGAATGAATAAAGGATCACCTTCTTATTAAACAGCTTCTGTAGCAAATGAGTTGAGTGTGTCAATATGTGGCTAGATACTTACTGTGTGTTCTTTAGGGCCACCCCCACGGATGCCACCATGTTAGGAGAGACCTGTTTAACTGTCCAGGTAAACTAATTATTGCACCAGTTTGTAGTAGGATGTAACCAGTAAAGTCACAGTCACGAAGCAGGTGTGGGAAAGTTAGGAGTACGTACGTTTAAGAGAGAGATGTCCAGGAGAAGAATGGCTGTGTAGGAAGGTGGAAGTCAGCTCACAGTCACCATTTGAGCAGCTACTGCTGCTGCTAAGTCGCCTCAGTCGTGTCTGACTCTGTGCGACCCCATAGACGGCAGCCCACCAGGCTCCAACGTCCCTGGATTCTCGGGCACACTTAACAAGTGCCCAAACCAGAAGGAGTATGGGGAACCAGTTAGCAGAAAGGTGTCTGCACAGATTTTATGCAAAATATAGAGGGTTTTATAGAGGAAGGAAAGAAATGAACTTGGACTTTTATTCATGCACACTTACTCTGAAGATGTGGACTATTTGAAATTTAAAAACATGCCACTTGGACTTGAATCAGTCATTCTCAGTCAGTGTTTGGTAATGTATGGTTCTGGTCAGTGCTGCTTCTCTTGTTCAAGAGTCACCTTTGCACTGCATGGTGTCTGCCTTCTGTGACCTCTTTTCTGTTCCTGCCACAGGGGCTTCTGAACTCAGAGGGGAACCCACCAGATGCTTCCCCAGCTCAGAATTGCTTTTTTTTCAGAGTCATAAGTCTCTTCAGTGTCCGAGAGGTGGTGGTTTATGTTGTCTGAAAGGAGAGATAACGTCTTAGGATGATACTTCATCTCAGCAGTGTAACTGTGAGTGAGTTTCTTTTGGAAAAACTAATTTTATAAAAACTTTATGACAACTTTATGGTAAACTCTCACCAGGAGTTTATAAACTTACTGTTATCTTTATGGTTTTAGATTTAATAACTAAGAAGATAAAAGTGATAGGTACCTCCCAGTTATATGCTAATTATATTATTTTCCATATATTGCTAAGATGTTGGCGGAAAATAACAAGGTGTTTATTCAAATGAGTGTCTCAGTGCATATTTGAAATAGGATTCTGAACATTTAAGTTTAGGTAATTGTAAGACTGTTAGAAATCAAGTGCCTCAAAACTCTTATTCACAAATTAACCATGTTTTGTGCTGTTTTTTTTTTTTCCCCCGGTGAAAACATAATTTACTGGATTCAAAACCTCAACTAACATTGTACAATTAGTGAGTCTTATTGGTTTTCTCATGTCCTTTCCCAGTTACCTATTGCTTTATGTTCCATTGCTCATCATCTTTCTCATTTATTCCATGAGTCTCTCAACTTCTAAAACGGAATTTTGTGATACTGTTTCCAGCCTTTCTTCTTAAACCCAGAGTGTGACTTGTGCTAGATAAAAAACCTAGAAATGCTTCATCAGGTCCCTTCATTATTACAAGACCTTTTGAAACAAATTGCTTATTTTTTAACACAAAGTGAGCTGTACCTGATCCCTAATGCTCAGAAGGCTTGGGGTTGTTGCTTTGTGTTGGGATGACCTTGAACTTGGCACCATCTGACAGAAGAAATGTGTGTACTGAAGAGCCAGAGCAGGTCATCAGTCTCCCACAGCAGGGGTCAGTTAGTCTGCAACATTCATCTGTACTTTGTATAGTCTAAAAATTCTCTGATTCTTTGATTGATAATGCTCATATTCACAGATTACTTACTGTTAATCTGTTTAATGATATGGCAGGTAAAGATCATTTACAAATCTAAAGTAGAGATTGGTCAACTACGGCCTATTGGCCAAATCTTCCTGATTTTCTATGACCTGTGAGCTAAGGATGGATTTTACATTTAAAAATCACTTGAAAGTGATTGGGGAAGGCAGGGGAAGGGAATATTTTTTGAAACATGAAAATTGTATGAAATTCAAATTTCAGTGTCTGTAAGTAAGATGCTGCTGTGGTTCTTCTCGCTGCATCCTGTTAAGGAGCACATGATGTTGATTTGTTCTGTTACTGGTGACATTAACTTGATTTCTTAAGATGATGTCTGCCATATTTCTCCACTGTGGAAAAAAAAACAACCTGTTTTTTCTTTTATAATAAGCATTTTGTAGGAAATATTCTGTTCTTCATCAATTTTTAACATCTGATTTTACCATCTATTGATATTTCTTGGATGAATGAATCATTCACTGATGGTTGCCAAATGAATTTCTAATTCTCTTTTTTAAATGTATTAGCTAGCTCTCTACTTTGAAAGAAAGCTTTGTCCTCTCCCATTTATTTATTCATTTATTTATACTAATATGGGCTCATGAATTCTGATTTTATCCAGTTGGTTATAATGTTGCTGTTATTTTAAAATTAAATTTTTGAGATAATTTTAAGTTCATGTGCAATTGTAAGAAATAGTATGACAAGATCCTTGTACCCTTGATTCAGTTTCCCCCAGCGGTGATATCTTGTGAAACCAGAGTACGACATCACCGCTAGGATACTGACGTGGATACAGACAAGGTACAGAACACTTTGGCCACCACAAGGGTCCCTCCTGTTACACTTTTATAAACACACTATCTCCCTTACCCCCATTGTGACTCCTAGCAACCACTAGTCTGTTCTCACTGCAGTTACATTTTAACTTTTTTTTCATCTTGAAACTCCTAAAAACTTCTCTATATATGACAATAGTTTCAGGATGGGGGGCTTGATACTTCCTAGAAGTTGTTGTTTCTGTGTACTCTCCATACAGAGAGAGAGGGAATTTTGTGATTCTAAAAGCTACACAAACCTAACAGTATTTCAAGGAATACAGAAATAAGTAAAAAGTAAGAATCTTCCCTGTGGGATGGAAGCTAGACCACAGACACTGGTTGAGCACATTACCTGTCAAACAGACTGTCACAAAGTGATTTTATGTTTTCTTTCATGAAACTCTCAGTGTCTTCCCTTTGGCATCAGGGGGCGAGGCTTCAGTCTTGCTGCTTGTTTTGCATCTTTTCTCTTAACTTTCATCTTTCTTTCAGGAAAGGAATCTTACTTCACTTTATATTCTCCACCTCACCTCACACAGTGCTAAATAGTACTTATCAATACTCGCTTGTTTAAGTGAAAGAAAATGGGTGAGCCACAAGAAAAGGTATTCTTAACCAAGAAATGCTCCTTACTTCCATAAGCCTGATAAAGGTTTCCCTCCATGTGTAAGAATGTTGTAGTTAAAATTAAGTAGGAGCAATGAAAAAACAAGGACAAGGACTTCAATTGATACAACATTTGTGCTTTCTGTGGCTTATTTAACTTATTTTGATTTTTAATATTATTGTGTTTTGAATCTGTAGTGTTATCTATATTTATATAATTTGTATTTTGATCTTTGCAATGACATTGTTACACATGAGGAAATTGTGTCTCAGAGGAAGAATTGGGGGTCTGATATTTGTTGTCTAGGAAACGTTTTGTCTAGAAAATTATTTATTCTTTATGTTGTAATTCCTAATTCCTTATATGTACTTATCTTGGCTCTCCAAACAAATGAAGAGTTTCTTGATCAGTACACTGCATGGCATTTTAAAAACTCCTTTCTAGAACCTAGTACAGTAAAAGTAATAGATAATATAAGGTCATGGGCAGGCGCCTGAATTGTTCTCCGTAGGGTTTACATTGTTGCAAGTATACCTATATCCTGAGCTAGATTATACATTCTTTGAGAATGAGATAGCCTGGTACTTTCCACCTCCTTTAAATGAATTCAAGTGACTAGAACAAAGCTGAAAATATGGTGCCTTTACTAAATGGTTCTTGACTGAACAAAATTAGGTGTTGTCATTGTTATTACTATCACTTGTTCTTTAATTGATGCATCCAAAAGGACATTTTTGAGGCCCTCTATATACTAGGCCCTTGGGATACTGCTGTAAAGGAGATACGCAAGATCTTTAATGAACCTTAAAATTCAGTAAGCGTGAGGGAGATAATGGGGAGAAGTAAGTTAAAAGTAAAATTACAAGTTGTATTAAATGCTATGAAGGAAAGTGTTGCATGACAGAGAAATTAAAGGAAGATAAAGGGATAAAGAAGACAGAGAGAGGAACTACCTTTGAGAGTCTAAAAAGCCTTCCTCTTGGGACGGGAATTGTCCTCTCAAAGCCACTCCTTGAGCCTGAGTTACATGAAGGTGTGGCTCTGTCAGGCTCTTCACCTTGTACCCACATAACCAGGGCGCATGAAAACACCCCCTTAGAAAAATGGACATGAATCCAACATGAATAGGTGGCAATTCCAGGCAAGATGTGTAGGTGCTTGGCGAGAGAATGCGTGCATTTTGGAAAGAAGGACGATGAGAAAGAAGCTTGAAAGGCAGCAGGTATGATGTCTTGAGTGATTCTGAAAGTCAGTTTGTCCTGTGAAATAAGTGGACTACGTTAAAGGAGTGACAGAGTCTGGTTTATGCATCAAAATAAAGTGAAGAGGAGGAAGCCTGGAGGCAAATGGCAGGATCATAGGTTGTCACATTAATGAAAGATGAAGGTGGTCATGGAGGTGTGGAGGAGGAGATGTTTGGGACCTGGCGATTGTGTAATGAAGTCATTCCTCAGGTTGTGACCTTGGCCTCTGGACAGATGGGGCTGCGATATGGTGACACTAAGGAACATAGGATGATGAGCAAGTTTGCAGGAAGAAGGTGGTACATTTTGAAATATCTGAGCCACCCACGGAGAACTGTGCAGTTGGGAAGTGGCTGTGTGATACATGAAGCTCAGCATGCGTTCTCAGGACTGAAGATCCAGATTTTGGAGTCCATAGTCCTCTGCTGTCATCTTTCCCATTCCTCTTCAAGATAGCAAACACCACAGCTGTAGACCTGTTTGAATAGAAAGAAAGAAAAGCAAGGAACTGGGGAGAAATAAAAGAGCAGAACTTAATAACTGAAAATATTATCCAGAAACGTGGAGATACTTCTTTTTCACAAAATAAAGTTAGCTAAATACAGCATATTTGGTGGTGGTGGTTTTTTTTTTTTTTGACAGTACATTACAGAGATAGATCCAAAGTTGATAAATATGTATCTACCTAGTTGTATAGTTGAGGTAGAGATGTTTAGAACCCATTAATGTCTTACGTTCTCCTTCCTGGGCTGTGGGAAAACGACAGTTCTGTTCAGCAGGTCCATGTGACAAATCGTGGCCAGTAGCCTGTAAGCAGATGTTGACCAGTGTCGTTTCTAGGTGGAGGAAGTAGAAAGCTCCTGTGCTGCTCTCCAGATCCTTTTTCCCCCTGAAAGCCAAGCACAGAGATGTGAACATGAAGAGAATGATGTCCTCATGAGCCTGGGACCTGGAATGACTCTGTAGTGCAAAATCCCTGCCAACTTATAGTGAATGTATAGCATGATCAAGAAATAAACATTTCTGTGTGTATGGTAAGATTTTTGTGGTTAATTTGTCACTGTAACATAGCTTATAATAACTAATAAATAGTATTAAATTTTTATGAATGTTAGGTTTCTAATTGTTTAGCTTTTCTGGGTCATAGGGAATGTACATTAATTTTTTTTTGTTGTAGAGAATACCAGAAAACATACCCAAAAAATCATATCAGTTTATGGTCCCACATGTATGAGAATATTTCACCAATACTAGATGCTACCAGTTTCTTTAAAAGTTTGGATGGAAAATCCCCAAATACTTAATATAAAGAATTTCTATATAACATATGCATAAAAGAAGAAATCTCAAGAAAAATTTAAAAGTATCTTGAACTAAATAAAAGTGAATATACAACCTATCAAAATTTGTGGGATGTAGTGAAAGCAGTGCTTAGAGGGAAATTTATAGCAGTGAATGTGTATATTAGGAAAGAAGAAAAATATGAAATCAGTCATCTGAGCATCCACCTTAGGGAAATAAAAAAGAAGGGCAAATTAAAGTAAGTAGAAGAAAAGAAAAAATTATTACTATTTTAGTGTGCTAAGCCAAGAAAAAAGATATACAGGTAAAGGAGGAAGAAATACTACTGACTGTTTGCAGATAGTATGTGTACATAGAAAATCTGAACAAATCGACAAAAAACTGAAACCAATTATAGAAAGGTAACTGGTATGATTAATATGCAAAAGTCAATCACTTATAGCAACGAACAAGTGGAATTTGAAGTTAAAAATAACGCCATTTATATTAGTGCTAAAGAAAATGAAATACTGGGTTGGTCAAAAAGTTTATTCCATAATCTTATGGAAGAACTCACAGGAACTTTTTGACCAACTCAATACTTAGATATAAATATAACAAAACGTGGACAAGATCTATATGAGAAAAACTAAAAATTCTAATTAAAAAATTAGAAAAACAGATGGAAAGATATTCCAAGTTTGTGTATATTGTCAGGTGTCAGTTTTTCACAAATCGATGTATAGATTCAATGCAGTCTCAACCCAAATCCCAGAAAGATATTTTAGAGATAGTAACAGATTCTAAAGTTTTTATGGAGAGGAAAAAGACCCAGAATAACCAATGCAATAATTAATAAGGACAAAATTGGAGAACTGACACTATCCAACTTTAAGATCAAGACAGTCTGATACTGGTGAATTACTGGGCAAGTAGATCAATGGAACAGAATAGAGAGCCTAAAAGTCGACCTGCTCAAACATAGTTAACTGATGTTTGAGAAGGAAGCAAAGATTTGTTCCAATACAGTGAGACAAATGTAGTCTTTTTAATAAATGGTACCGGAACAAATGAATATCCACATGTAAAAACATGAATCTAGACACAGACCTTACATTCTTCACAAGAATTAAAATGGATTAAAGACGTAAGTGTAAAATGCAAAACCACAAATCTAGAAGTTATCAAAGGTAAAAAAAAAGCTTTAGATGACCTCAAGTTTGGCAAGGACTTTTTAGATACAACACTAAAGGCATGATCCATGAAAGAAATAATTGATAAACTAGACTTAGTTAAAATTAGAAATATCTGTTCTGTGAAAGATGCTGTCAAGAGAATGAGAAGACAAGCTGCAGACTGAGAGAAAATACTGGCAAAAGATGACGGTAAGGCACTCTTTCCCAAAATATACAAAGAACTCTTAACATTAAACAATAATAATAGAGAAAAAAGTACAAGTTTTTTTAAATAGGTAAAAAAAAAGCTGAACTGGTGGTTTACTAAAGAAAAATATAGATGGCAAACAAACAAAAAGATGCTGGACATCATATACTGTTAAGGAAAATCAAAGTAAAAAAACAAGATACCACTATAAACCTATTCAGTCAGTCGGTCAGTTCAGTTGCTCAGTCATGCCCGACTCTTTGTAGCACACCAGGCCTCCCTGTCCATCGCCAGCTCCGGAGTTTACTCAAATTCATGTCCATTGAGTTGGTGATGCCATCCATAAACCTATTAGAATAGCAACAATTTAAAAGACTGATAACATCAAATGCTGGCAAGGATATGGAGCAATAGGAACTCTCATTCATTGCTGGTGGGGATGCAAAATGGTTCAGCTACTTTATAAGACAGTTTGGTGTTTCTTACAAAACTGAACACATTCTTAGCATCCAGCAATTGAGATTCTTGGTACTTAACCCAAAGGCTGAAAATTTATGTCCACAGACAAACCTACACACGTTTATAGCAAGGACAACACTTTTATTTTTTAGAAGTTCTGTTTGGATGGTTCTTGGAGGCACCTAGTTAAGGGTTTCTGAAATATGAAGAAAATACTATATGGTCATAAACTTAGCTTCATCTTTAGACCATGTTTTCCTGACAGTGTCCCTAATTTGTTCTTTGCCCAAAGTCATTTTTACTTAGCAGATTCCTTAACAATCCTTTCTTTAGCTCCTCTCTCTCCTGTTGCATTTTACTATAAATGTCTATAAAAACACAGGCAAAACCTGCAATACTATACCTGGAGATCTCCTTACTTAAATTACCCAGCCTGTAGGCACATTTTAAAAATTCTTCCATGTTCCTGTAGGTGTTAGTGTTACAAAACGTTCTGCCACTATTTAAAAAGACTGAAGGCAGGAGGAGAAGGGGACCACGGGATGAAATGGTTGCAGGGCATCGCCGACTTGATGATGCCCTCCTGATTTACAATACTGCTTTTCTCACTCTCTTATGTCTTCACCACCAGCAGCCTTGAAGGTCACATTTATGATGTTAACTGGAAATTTCACGTCATTTTTTTTTGGTGTTACTAGAGTATATTATTTGAATCATGTCTTCTGTTGGGGTCCCCAAAGTTCAATCCTGTGCCTACTCTCACAGAGCTTACAGTAAGCTTACTGGTAAGAGTAATTATTATGAAGGAGGTGAATTTTATAGGGGACTTAACCTTGTCTGAAAAGGGGAAGGGGCAGCAGTAACTTTCAAGTTTACAGCTGAAGACGGTGTAGAAGTTATCTAGATGAAAAAGGGGCATGGAAAGGTTGATGGTAGGTTATGTGTAAAAATTTTAAAGCATGCTCTTAAGTACATGAAAGATTGTATACATGGAGCATGAGAAAAAGTGGGGCTAGAATCAGGATGACGATTAGGAACTATATTAGGTAGAACCCTATCGTTCATCCTAGGGAATTTTTCCTTTATTCTAAGAGCAATGAGCCACTCAATGGTTTCTAGGCAAGGAGGGAAATCATGAGCTGATTGGATGATAGTGTAGCTGGGGGCATGAGTGAATGAAAGGAGACCAGTAGGATGCTCCTAACGAATCTGAAGTGAAAAATGGTGTTTGCTTAGACGAGGGTGTTGGTGTAGATGAAAAGAAGTGGGCTATTTTAGATACATGTAAAAAAAGCAACCAAGATTTAGTAATTTGATGGGATGTGTATTATAAGGGAAAGTGAAACAAAATTCTCTTGCCTCTGGATTAAGCATGATGAAAGTGAAGTCGCTCAGTCGTGTCCAACTCTTTGTGACCCTATGGACTGTAGCCCACCAGGCTCCTCTGCCCATGGGAATTCTCCAGGCAAGAATACTGGAATAGGTTGCCATTTCCTTTTCCAGGGGATCTTCCCCACCCAGGGATGGAACCCAGGTCTCCCACATTGCAGGCAGACTCTTTACCCTCTAAGCCACCAGGGAAGCATGATAGTGGTACCATTTACTAAGAGGAAAATTTCGATAAGGAACATATTTGCGGTGAAGACAGGGAGAAAAATACAAGTTCACTTATAGATGTGTTTGGTAGTTGCTACCTCTGATATACCTACAGGGAGATCTATTTACCCCTGAACATAGGGCTGAGTGTGTGTTAATATGTTTTCCTTATTAAAACATACTGCTTAAAAAAAAATACCACTCTTGTATTTGTTATAGTCTCTTCTTGGCTATAGCCACCTTGGGCTTCCCAGGTGGCTCAGTGGTAATGAATCCTCCTGCCAAGCAGGAGACCCAGGTTTGATTCCTGGGTCAGGTAGATCCCTTGGAGAAGAAAATGGCAACCCACTCAGTATTGCCTGGGAAATCCCATGGACAGAGGAGCCTGTCCATGGGGTGGCAAAGAGTGAGACACACCTTAGTGACTAAAACCACCACCGCATAGTCCCTTCTCACTATGAATGTATTGATATTTCTTCTATTTCCTCTATTTCTTTATTAGCTTCAGTGGAGGATGTCAAATGTATTAGTATTTTCCAAGCAACAGCTCTTGGGTTTTATTATTCTTCCTACTGTCTTCTTATATAAGACTTTAGTAATTCTTGATCCTATCTTTGTTAATTCTTCTCATATCCTTCCCTTATTTGGGGACACATGAGTTGAATGCTTCATTCATGTAAAAATTTGTGCATTTTGAAGAGGCAAATTTACCATGAACCCTGAATTCAGATTTGGAGCGATCTATTAGATTTTGTTTACTTTAAAATTAATTTACTATGTAAAATTTAAATGACCATTTCAAAGAGAATAATAGAGAAAAGAATGATGTATTCAGAATAATTATATCCATATATGCAGATAAACTAGCATATTTTAGTTTTGGAACTGCTATCAAAAATAATAATCGTTAAGAAGTATACTAATTGTTCATAGCATTCATTTATACAAGTATATTGGAGCAGAAATGGCATGATAGACTTAAAGTATCACCTATACTAATGAGACATTGGCCTCACCCAGGCTATTAAACAGGAAGAGTTCCAGGACTTCCCATTATGCTGAAGACAAACCTAACTAAAGCCCAATGTCACTGTCACTATTGGAGATATTTTCTCTCCTTAATGTCTAGAGCACAGGTCCATAGAAGCAGCAGAATGGTGCAGTGTAGCAGCTCTCAGTTTTATCAGAGCCAGTGCCTACCTTTAGTAACAATTTTTAGTTTAAAAAATTATTACTATCCTGAAATGAGATTTTTAGTAATGCAATCTACCTAGTTCATATTTCTTTTTGAAAACATCAATATTCTTAATTCTCTAGCTGTAATATAATGGAAAACATATGAAAGGAAGCTAATTTACAATAAAATAATTCTTCAATGTGTAAATGCTGAGAAAAGTGCTATAGTAGAGGAAATAAAAAAGGTAGTCAGATGCTTGCATATTCGGATGTTGAATAAGTTCAGATTTAAGAGAAATAAGACAGTACTCAACCAAATATTGTAAATGCCAACACTGAAGTCCAACAAATGTAGTTCCTCTCAATGCAGTATCAGGTAATTAAAAGGTCAATGAAATGATTAAGACAAGCTGCAGGGAACCTTCTGAGATTCCCTGAGGTTTGCTGCATGGGTCAGAGCTGTTGCATCCCTACTGTCATTTGGAGCCTCCTGGTGGCAGTTGTCCTGCTCCAGCTTAATACTGATGGGAAGAATTCCAGATCCTATTCTTTCAATTTTCCTTTTTTACTGGAATTCTGTGTTATTTTCATTAGTAGTTTCTGAATTTTGTGACAATGTTAGAAATGTTTTGTCCTCCATCATTTTATAGATACATCTGAACACCTTTTGTTCCATTCATTTTGTGCTTCTAATATTTTTAGTGGTAAAATATTCAATCTTACTGCAATTTTTAAGTGTATGGTGGGAAGTGAAGATATACCTTTATTTTTTTCAAAAAGAAAGTCAACTTTTGTAACATCAATTGTGGAATTGTTCATATATGTACATATATATGCTTTATAAATATACATGCAAATGGAGAAAGATAAAGGAGAAAGAAAAAAGTCTGCTGCTCTCAACTCTTTTAGTTAAATAATATATGTAATAGTTTGATATTTGTTTTAATTATTACAATGTGAAATGTTTGAATGAAGGTTACTCATACTATTCCTATGTCAATATTTTTGCAAGTGTTCTATGAACATTTTTTTCTATTTACAACTTTGAATTAATGTGTATAATGCCAAAGTAACTTGAAAAGTATGTGAGTTCTTTCCTAGATAGAGATCCATATTTTCTTTCTAATTAAATTTGTGACTGGTATATTTAATTTAATATAAACTATTGTCTTTCACTTTAGGTATCACATTAAGATGGTTTGCTATCGTGTCCTATCATATTGTGATTTTGGCCAAATTAAATGTGTATGGGTTAGACCTTGTTGGACCATTTTTTTATATCAACTTGATAGCACAGAATTTTTTATTTGTTTGTTTGAATTTAGACTTCTCCAAATGTTAGTATTTCTGGGCCTGCTGTTTCTTTATTGGTTTTCTAGCTCTACATTATTTTGTTTCGGGCATGCAGTTTATAGGAGCTTTCCAGGTGGCTCAGTGGTAAAAGAATCCACCTGTCAATGCAGGAGACGCAGGTTTGATCCCTGGGTCAGAAAGATCCCCTAGAGGAGGAAATGACAACCCACTCCAGTATTCTTGCTTGGAAAACCCCACGGGCACAGGAGCCTGGAAGGCTACATACAGTCCGTGGGCTTGCAAAGAGTCGGATGTGACTGGGCATGCATGCACATACAGTTTATAAACAGTAAAAAACTTAGTTTTGCTTTACTATTCATTCCATGAGGGTTTGTATAATAGAGTTATGTAGTTGATTCTTTTTATTTTTCTTTACTATGCTTTTGTATATCCTTATTTTTCTTTTTTCTAATTTTCCATCTTGAAATTATAATGCTTTTCTAATCTCTTTGAAGTTACTTGTTTAAAAATATTTTTAAGGCATATTAACTTATATTAATTAAAAAATACATGTTTCTCTTTTCCAAGTTCAGTTTATTAGTTTTACTTCCTTCCTACTCTTTTCTCTGAAATTCTCCATCTATTAAAAATCTGCATATTTATTTTCAGATCTTTTTCATAATGCAGTTTTTCTTTGAAGGATCTTTGTTAACATATGCCAACAAGTCCTTGGAAAGTGATATTTGCTAATTAGATAGCTCATTGGGCTTTTTAATACTATGTCTTCCTCTTTCTTTACTTATTTATGCTGAATCATTTTTCTTTGGACTTCCATCAATGATATTTTTCTTCCTGGAGGCGTACTTTGTACGTGTGAAACCATGTTTCATTTTTCCTCTCACATGAACATTTTTTTGGCCAAGTTTACAGTTCTTGAGTAATAATTTTTTTCTCTTAATAAGTTTTTAAACATTGCTCAGTTATCTCTAGCATAGAGTGTTGTAGGAGTGATAAATGATGCCAATCTGTAAAGTTATTAAGTGTAGGATATAATCTTTATTTTAGAATTCAGAAGTCAGGAGTCTTTATCTTAGTGTCTTTTTTCTAAATGTCTTTTGTAGGCTTGAGAAGAAATCATATTTTCTAATAGTTGAATGCAAACTTTCATGTTTTCTTTAGGTCTACCATATTCATTATGTTTTAATATATTTGATATTTTGCTGTTTTCTGCTTTTTCTGTCAATAATTGAGAAAGATGTATGGAGGTCTACTTTGATAGTGTGTTTTTTAATGAAGAGAACTTCATGCTGGGACAGAATGTTAGACATGCCTCCACGCTCTAAAGACAGAGGACTTGAAAGAGAGGTGCACGGGCCTTTCACTGCAGTGGCCTCTCCTGCTGCGGAGCACGGGCACCAGAGCGTGGGCTCACTAGTTGCTGTGCGTGGGCTTAGTTGCCCTGCTGTATGTGGGATCTTCCTGGACCAGGGATCAAACCCTTGTCCCCTGCACTGGCAGGTGGATTCCTACCCCAGTAGCCAAGCTCTGACTCCAAATTGTATTTCTAATTATTCACTGAGAGGCTCTATCCACATAGACATTCTTTCTCCTTTGCGATCACGAAGGAGACTCATTCCTTCGTGTAGACTGAGGAGAAGAGAGCCATCTAGTGGCAGTCTGCAACTAGGAGGCCTGTGCTGCAAGCGTTAGTCGCTCAGTCCTGTCGACTCTTTGCGACCCCATGGACTGTACCCACCAGGCTCCTCTGTCCATGGGATTTCCCAGGCAAGAATACTGGAGTGGGTAGACATTCTCGTTGCCAGGGAATCTTCCTGACCCAGGTATCAAACCCGGGTCTCCTGCATTGGTAGGTGGATTCTTCACCATCTGAACCAGGGAAGCTCCTAGGACGATTGTTACTTTGGTGCCAAATATCAGAGAGCTCCTGGAATGACAGTCCATTAAATATTGAGCTGACTGTGTTTGCTTCTCAGAAATTTGCCCATTCACCAGCATCAAGTTGAGTTGAGTGGAGGGAGCTGTGGTCGTCCACCTGGAAACCTCCAGAAGCACATGACAAGGCTGAATCCCAATCCCCAATAGAAGAGAGGGAAAGCTAGATTGTAAATAAAAAGGACTTCTGGGATGCCCACTTAATCTAAGAATTTTCTTGTGTATGTATATATATGAGTGTTGGGGGGGTGTAATTTTGACAAGGAGGAAGAGAGACATAGTAAAAAATTATTGGTCTATGTAAATCATTTCCACATCCCATCTTACTCAAGAGAAAACTCTTGTCTCACTTGCTGATTCCTCATCTTCTCTCTGAGAGGCATGTTTCTCTGCATCACCAGCTTCTGGAAAGAGTGAAAGGGCAAAGAAAACTCTGAGGGTGGGAGAGGAAGAGGGGAGAAGATCTCAGGGGAGAAGATACGAAGCTGATCTCCATAGGAATAGACAAGACACACATTTTGAATTGGGTACAGCTGTTTGCTTTTTGTCTGTTTTGAGTTGCGTGTTTAAGATTGAAATTTTTTAATTATTGTTTTTGGCTGTTTTAAGTGTGTTTCCTTGAAGGTGGTATCATCCAGGAGGAGCCAGATCCATCTGGGTCCAAGATTCACATTAGTTTCAGCTTCTGTCCTTGCCCATATTCCCACTGCTGCGTATTCCTAACCTGAGTTCAGAATTCTGTCTCTTTCCAGAAATGGCTCTCTAAATCTCAGCACACGGACTTCTGACTCGGACCTCTCTGTCTCTATCTTAAGAAAAGCCTGACCCTTAACTCCTCAGCTCTCACTTGGGCCCGTCTCCAAACTCTTCCTGCCAAATCCAGTCCTGATCCTCTCTTTTCTGTATTCTACTCCCAGTGTTTTCCTTCAAACTGTTTTGTAGGCTCTGGAGGGTGAGAGGCATGTTCCTATCCCGTTGTTGTATGATTTTACTCTATTTCCTTTCATTAGTCCCCAAAGAGAATCTTTTCTTAAAAAGAAACTTTTTAGCAAAGTTCTTTTCTAAATAGCTATTTTATTATTCCTACATCAATCTCATACTAATTCCTTTTTTATTATAAGCTGGTTTTTCTGTAAATAGATTACTTCTAATCTGTTATTTGGAACAGATTTATATTAGCCAAAGATTGTATTGATTGCATAGCATTATGCCAGTTTTGTGATATCCCATAAAAGGAATCGACTTTGGAAGAGAAAGATAGCTTTGCTTTCTTCCTCTCCCCGTGCCATCTACACTCTGTTTTACAGACAAGTGATGCTGGGGATATTTGCATCAATATTGAGTATTCTTTTTCGATAGCTCAATTTAATACCAGTGGGGAGATAGTCACAGGTATTTGGAAAAAAATTCACTTCTCTCCTGGCAAACAAACCCTCAGAGGCAAAGCCAAACAGAGCAGGTGAGTTCCATTTAAATAAAAAGCTGGAGGACCATTTTAACGTCAGGCCTGTGAAGGGTTACATAGGGCTGGGACCAGCTGCTTTCACTCACGCTTGTTAAAAGCTGCAACGGGAGCAGATAGTACGGGGTCTACCAGACAGGAAGGCTTGGCTTTGGAGAAGCAATCTGAAAATTCATCCTCTGCAAATAAAATGAAAAGGAAGCTTCTAGTCTCTGTGTATAAGCACTCAATAAAAAAGCAGAGTATTTTTGCTGATGAGGTGTTTCAAGACCTTCGGCTGAACACCCAGGTATGTCCCGTGTTTAATCAAAAAAAAAAAAGTCCTCAATCTGTAACTGGCATGTAATCGAAGTAAACAGTCATCTTCTCAATTGCAATGTTTTGGAAGAACGGTAGTCTGTGTGGAGTCCAGAAATTGAAAGCCAAAGAGTGAGTCATGTATCTCCAACCCAGTTTGGAGATGGGACCACGTCGGCTGAAATGAGAGGGGTGGAGCCCTTGATAGGAGTATCTCTATGGGGAGACTTCACGCTTCTTTGTTCTGGTTCAGCGTTCACTGAGAAACTTTTTAAACTTTCAGTGTTTCCTTGTAGATGCTGCTTTATGTGAGTTACATTTTTACATTGACTGTTTTGAAAAATAGAAATTTTGAAACTGACTCTTCGCTTCGCTTGTCTAACAGCTATTAGGGGCATGTATTTTTTCCAGTTTGTTTTCTAGGAATATGTGTGAGCCATTTTGTTTTCTGTTGTTTTTTCATTGGATGTTCTATCAGAAGTGTGTCCCATGCAGCCAAAACGTTTTCATAACTACCGCTTTAAATATTACTGCACAAATATCACAAAAGAACTACGGTAAATACAATATTTTTGCACCAGCACATGAAAAGTTTCACGTTAGAGGTTGTCCATCTCAGCATGACTCTCCCTGTGCCTGGGGCTAGCTCCCTGAAGCAATGCAGCATTTACGCTTTATCATTCTAACAATTGGGAACCCAAGGTGCCTGATTCCAAACTCATTCTAGGGGTCCTCTGCCTGTGTATTCATCCAGGTTTGGTGATGAGTTTGGACCATCACTGATCTTTTTGATTTAGCATCTCCACAAAACAGTGCCTTGGAGATTTCTGCTCTCACTGACAAATCTCCAAGCTACCATCACTCTTGCAAGATACAGACTTTTTGGAATACTGAGAGCTCATTGGAGTCTAATGCCCAGCCCCTGACCTTGTGGCAAGGACAAGCTCAGATAAGAGCACTGGGAAAATAAAAGTATTTTTACTTGTGAAGTTTTTTGAGTTACTCCACACTTCAAAAGAGCTGGGCTCCCTAAATAACCAAGGTTAAATTAGCTTTTTCATGGCAAGAAAACATGTTTATTCACTTGATTGTCATCTATAAATAAAGGTTTGCATATACATGTAGGCATCAGTCTTATAAAAGTCAAGGGTAAAATTGTTTTGAATAGAGAGTTAATAAACTAAAGAGTTCACGTCTTCCTGTATTTGGAGGAGCAATGCTAGGCAAGGTGTTGTCTTATTTTTAAAAAATGATTTTACTCATTTTTGGTTGTGCTGGGTCTTCGTTGCTGTGCGGGCTTTCTCTAGTTGTGGGGAGTGGGGACTACTCTCTAGTTGTGGCTCAGTGGTTGTGGTTTTTCCCGTCTGGCTGGAGTCTGTGATATGCTTAGTGGTAATACTGGCAGCTGGGCCAGTTTTGCTTTCTTATTTGTCTTGGAGAGAAACAGGACAAGAGTGTGCAAGGATTCTATGAGAGGACAGAGAAGAGACAAACCACATTGGCTTATTAGTTAATCCATTGCTATAACTCTTCCCTAACAAGTGCCCACAAAAATCTCACTTCCATTTAACAGTGAGAACTTATCTCACAGGTCTGTGGGTCCTCTGAGGGTTAGCTGATCAAAGCTGGGCTCGGATCAGCTCACTGGAGAAGTTTGACTCCATGAGTTTCTCCTGCTGCTATAGAAACCGAGTCAGACATGTTCTTCTCATACTGATGTCCAAGTTTGTTTAAAGGGACATGGAACTGTCAGGTTACCACCTCTCAGTTCAGTTCAGTCGTTCAGTCTTGTTAGACTCTTTGCGACCCCATGAACCGCAGCACGCCAGGCCTCCCTGTCCATCACCAACTCCCGGAGTCCACCCAAACCCATGTCCATCGAGTCAGTGATGCCATCCAACCATCTCAACTTCTGTCGTCCCCTTCTCCTCCTGCCCCAGCTCCTTCCCAGCATTAGGGTCTTTTCCAATGAGTCAACTCTTACCATCTCTGCTTCTATGTTATTGGCCAAAGGAAGGCACAAAGCTGCCCTCAGAGTTAAAGTACTTTGTTCACGCTGAAGCCATGGCAGAAATGTAAATGGACAAAACGGTGAAGAACTTTGAGCAGGAATGTAACCTGTCACACTGAAGATAAGGGAAGACTTTTTGCTAAAGGGATGAATGGACTGTTCTAGGAAGATGAGAGAAGAGTAAGCTTAGGGTTTTGGAAAGAGATTGCAACAGAAGGAAGGGAGAGTTGGTGGGCAAGTGTACATGGAACAGCATGATGTGTTTGGGAAAATAGAAGTAATTCATGGAGGGGCAGGGAATGTGGGTAGGTGAGTGCAGATGAAGTTCTAGAGATAGGATGAGGGCAGACCATGCGGGACCTGGTGTACAAAATAAGGGAGCTGAAGTAATTATAGAGCCATGGAGAGACAATGAAGGGCCTTAGATTTGCCTTTGGTAAAGTTAAGGAGTATGTAGGAAAAATTAGCGTGGTCCAGAAAGGTGTTAGGGAGATCAGTAGAGAGAAGGAGATGTCATAAAATCTTGAACTAAGGCAGTGGGGGTGGGGATGAGGAGGAGGAAAAGGATATTAACAAGGTGGAATTCACAAGACTTGAAAGTCTGGTGGTTGGGATTGTAAAAAGAGGCCTTAATTCTCAAACCTGGCTACTCAAAGGACCGTCCACAGGCCAGCAGCATTATCCTCACCTGAGGAACTTGTTTTCAGGTTTGGACAGTGTGGGAGGCGTGAGGGTAGACGTTTATTTAGTTCATCTGGGGTCTGTTGTGTTTAAGTCTCTGTGGCTGGTTCCAGTGGAGCTATCCTGTCTACCGTTCTGGGTCTCAGGATAAAGATCTGGGACTTGAATCTGTAAAGTTGGATGAGGCTGCCCGGAGAAAGGGTTTTAACCCAAATAACTGAGTGCTGAAGTCAGATCCTCGATGTGAGAAGTGAGCTAATGAATAAGAAGAATCATCTGACAGATGGGAGGAGAATCAGAAAGGTGGTGGTCGGTAAACCCAAGGGGGAAAGGGGATCAGCAGGGTCCAGAGCCATGGAAAGTTTAAGTGAGATTTTTTAATAAAAGGATCTATTATACTTGAAAACTGGCAGGTTATTGTTGACATTTATGAGGATAATTTTAGGTGAATGGTGGGGGGGTTAAGTGGCTCAGCTAAGATTATACATCATGTTTAAATGGATAATGTGAGGTACAGACTAGCGTTCTCACCCCAAGTCAGTTTTCATCCAGTGCACCTCAGCTATTGATCTGTTTCTGAGGGTAAATTAATATATTGACAACTTAGCACAGAAGCCTTTATGGGAGGGAGGAGATAAAGATGCATATATGACAATTTATCAAAAAAATATCTGGTAAGTTCATTAGGTCGAAGCTCTTGAAAGTCCTAATTGCCTCTAGTTGAACAGATACGTTTGGGCTCCAGGACAGGCAAAGCCATGAATTCCCATCAGTATGGATCCCTAGTGACACCAGCAGTCTGTAAGATGTTCCAAGATATTGTCACTCTGTAACTTCCTCAGTCACATGGACGTTAAAGGAAGGCCCCTTTCTCTACACTCCTGGAGGTTTTGACTAGTAAGTCAGGGAAGAAGGGAGTATGTATTGTTGCCCCTTAGCTTTTCCACTCTTCCTTTGCAAAAGTTCTTCCTTTTTCCACTTGGATGATAAATCCTATAACTAATAAAATGTCTAAATCACTGTAACTTAAAGATTCATGAAAAATCCTCTTCTCTTCCTTCTAGCTAAAATACTGAAACACAGAAATAAATGATCCATCTAGCGTTGTGGTTTCAAGTATTTTTCTGGGCAAAATAAACAAGGAAAAAGAATATAAAGACTCTTAACTGGGGTGCATTCTTGTGAGGTGAAGCAGGACTTAATGATTACGGGGACTGTACAGGCTGAAAGACAGATTTGAGCCCTAAGCTGACTCTCTCGGGCCAATCCCACACACATTTATCCTGTATTATTTTTCATAATCTTCTGTGAAGTTGCTTAGATTACTGGAATGTCGTATTACTGAAAATGATTTAGAAGTTGATTTTCTAGTATTTTTCTACTTATGTAGTCTATTCTCTAGAAATAATTTTTTGCATTTTCTTTTTCAAAAGAAACTTCAGCTTTTTCTTTTTACTGACTTACTCCACTGGACGAAACTTCTAGAATAAATTTAGTAGGGTAATGATAATGGATATGTTTTATTCTTTATTACTTATGTATTGCTTCATTGTGTCATTATGAGGTATTGTATCTACTTGAGATGCTGGGTAAGCATTCTTCTATGCTTGCTCAGGAATTTTTGCAATCTTTTTCCCCCCCGGAAATAGATATTGAATGTTATCAAATGCTTTTTGGCATACGATTTGAAAAATTGCAATTATCGACATGATATACTTTAGTACGAAGTTTATTCAAATTGAACCATTCTTATATTTTTGGAATAATTCCTACTTGTTCATAAATTTTAACATTTGTAATGTAATATAGTGATGGTGGCATAACATCATAGTTAAGAGAAGTGTTCTGAAGGCAGTCTGCCTAAATTTAAGTCCCAATTCTACTGCTGGCTGGTTATGTAAACGTGGGCAAGCTTCTTAACCATCTGTGGCTCAGTTTCCTTTATCTGTGTGGGGGGATGTTAGTCCAAGTCAGATAGGGTTGTTGCAGAGGTACAGTAGATTTGGCGTCAAATATTTTGTCTAGGGTGATTGGTGGAGGTGGGTGGTGACAACTAAAGGGTGTGGACTTTCTTGCTGGGGTAATGAAAATGTTCCAAAATTAATTGTGATGAAGGATGCACATGTATGTGAATATATTAAAAGCCATTGAGTAGTACACCTTAAGTAGCTGAACTGAATTGTTATTGATATGTTGGTGCCCAGTAATTGTTAGCTAACAAGAACTTAGCATTAAATCCTGATATCAACATTAACACTGTTAGCTGTATTTTTGTTTTTGCTGTTTACATGGGGCGTCCTGCACAGGGTGCTGCTGGTGGTTGGGTGATGCCGGATCTTATATTCAAGTGGTTTCCTTTGTGTGAGTTCTCACTGTCTGACACTCCCTAGGGTTAGTTCTCTGGTAGTCGAGGGTCTTGGAGTCAGTTCTCCCACTCCAAAGGCTCAGGGCTTGATCTAGTCTCCCTTCTCTCTTTGGCCTTTGCCCTGAGATTCTCCTCCTTCTGTTACCTGGTCATTGTGAATTCATTGGTCTGTTTCTAGAAGACACCTTAGGAGTCCCATCTCCAAATAGACCCACAATGGGTTTCAGAGTTTCAGCATATGAATCGTTTTACACCTTCCCACGAAAGGAAGAAAAATGAAACCCTCGCCTGTCAAACGGAACTAGCACTTAACCTTTTTTGTGTGTTAGGTTCCTTCATGTAAAATGAAAATAATAGTATTTACCTCTTTGGTTGTTATAAAGAATAAATATATTAATACATTTAAAGCACCAAGAATAATGTCAAATAGTAAATTCTCATTATATGTTAACTTTAATTAAAAATATTTCTTAGCTAATATTTTACTTAGGATTTTAAAAATCTTTATTCTAAATTATATTGATTTATCCTCCTTTATAAAAAGGAACCTTCTTTTGTAATAATAGATACTATATTATTATATATCCGTTTTACAGTTATAAACAAGAAAAAAGAAAGAAAAGGAACCCTCAATCCCATTGTTCTGAGACAGTCAATGTTATCGCTTCAGTGTATAACCATTTTCCTCCTCACTCTCATTCTATTTCCCCAAATAAATACGCGTGTGTGGTGTGCGTCTTGTTCTAGAGCATCAGTTGAATATATATTACATATATCTATTAATGAGTATAACAAAATTTATAGGAATAATTCACAAAATAGAATTATACACTTCATACTCTTCTATATGATTTTAAAATTCAATGACCCCACTGTGAATATCTTTTCATATTATTAATTATCCTCTAATTCTTTAAATGGATGCATGACAGTCCACATATGTACCATAATTAGGCTATTTCATACTGAGGAATTAGGGCTTTTTCCAGTTTCTATTATTATGTATCACATTGCAAGGCGCAGTATATTTAAATATATCTGTATTTTGTTCTACTCTCTAACTTGGTTCTCTATATGCAAATTCTCTGAGGGTTGTTTTGGTCTGTGTGAACTGGTCTACTCACCATCTATTTCTCTTCCAGTGCACCTCTTGCACTGCACATGCAGGAAAGCTAAAAGTCTCCTAGTATTTATTCACTTCCGTGCAGCTAGTATTTCTGATGTGATTTAGGTTTTGTGAAAGAGATGTACTTGTATGAGACTTGACTTTGCAAGTGAATTAAATGGGGAGAAAGGTAAGGTATATGGCATTGATTTTACCAATAAAGAAAATAGCAAATGTTGTACAGTTTTAGATCTGGCAATAGTAGAAGAAACTTAGCAATTTGGCACCAACTCTCTTAGCCTAGACCTGCCATGTGGCTTTAGGGAGTCATTCCTGGAAAGACAGCCCATGTTCTGTTTTTTTTTTTTTCAGTCCTCTTGATGATTCTTTAAGCCATTTAGTACTATGCAATAAATATGCTTCTGCTTAAACTGGCTAGAGAAGATACTGGATTTTTGTAACCAAATGTAACAAATACATATTGGTTCAAACTGTATTTATCTTAAATATAATTTGTTAGTAGTTCATTCTCTTCCCATTGATTTATAATCTAACCTTTGTCATGCATGGCATATGTACGTGTGTGTGTGTGTGTGTGTGTGTACACTCTTATTCAGTCTGTCTTTTTTTTTTAATTGAATTTTTTTCTGTTTATTCTACTGCCAGTACCACCCTTTTGTGATTACTATAGTCTTGTGGAAGTGTTAGTCACTCAGTCATGTCTGACTCTTTGCAACTCCATGGACTGTAGCACTCCAGGCTCCTCTGTCCATGGAGTTCTCCAGGCAAGAATACTGCAATGGGTTGCTGTTCCTCCTCCAGGGAATCTTCCCAACCCAGGAATCAAACCTGGGTCTCCCACATTGCAGGCATATTCTTTACCATCTGAGCCACCAGGGTAGCCTTATGGTAATCTTTATTATGTGTTTGGAAAAGTGTACCCTATTAATCCAACATTTTATGAACCTCATGGTCTTTTCTTCCAGATGAATATTTTTTTCAAGTTCTAAATATATCTTAGTTGAATTTTTATTGACCTCAGGAGATAACTTATAAAACTAAATAGTCCCATCTTGAAAGATACATTTCTCTATTTAAGCAGTCTTTATTTATATAAATGGAATTTTTTTCTGCTCGTTGCTGTTTATATAGATCTAACAGATTTATTTTCATGCCAGTTCCCAGATATTTAAATTTTTTGTGTGATTGACATAATCTATATTGTTTAACCAGTTTTATCTAGAATGTATTGATTTATGCATGTTTATTTTTAGCTATTTTCTTCTCTGAACTCTTTCATAAGTTTGCATAATTTTCAGTTACTCATAGGCTATCAGAGTAATCAGTCTTATAAGTAGTAAAATGGTAGTGTTTCTTCCTTTCTAATGCTTATACTCGTCTTCTTGTGTAAAGTTGTAATTAATATAGTATGGTGGAGTAGGCATCCTTTTGATGGATCAGCTGTGGACATCAGTGGGATCAGAAGAAGAAGAAAGCCTTATGGGTTGGGTGATTTCCTTGAGACCCAAGAGGTAGCTACTGTGTTCTATATCTCTTAGCCTATGATGCAGCACACACTCATCCACCCTTCTGCCCATCCATTCCAAAATCCCCTTGTTTAGCATGATCTTACTATCCCGTATTTAGCCACAGATGATCTCATAATTCTCCCATCAGAAGATAACACACATTTATGTCAATAGGAGTGCTTGTTCTCTAAGTCCAAAATCTCTCCCTGATATCCATTCCTTCTGTATTTCTATGGCAAAACCATCATGTGCAAATGCTGTTTCTGCAGATGTCAGCCATTAGACTATAAGAGAGTTTGTAAAGATTTGAAAACATGGAAATATCCAGAGTTAGTAAGAGTGGAGGAAAACAGACCTTGTTGTTGGGTAAATGAATCCTGATGAACTTTCTGGAGAAGGACTTGGCAATTTGCTTCAGGGTCTTTATAAGGAGCATGTGCTATGTCAATTAAAATTCTTTGGTTGCAAGTAACAGGAAGCAACTGGAGTTGACTTAAAGAAAAGGGGTCATGGAGCTTATTATAAGAATACAGAAGTCTCACAAGCTATTCAAGGGCAGAATCGCAGATGGACCTTAAAACAACATGAGAACCAGGATTAAGGAGGTGTTAAGATCTCAGCTCTTGAGTCTCATGTCTCCCCGCTCTGTGCCTCTGTTTCTTTTATCTGTACTTGTCTGTTATTGATGTTTGTTCTTGTTATGGAGTTTGCTTCTCAGTTTACTCTGCATGGCTTCTGACACCTAGCATGTGCTCCTTCAAATTCTATAACCATGGCCTTAATTTTTTTTTTAAATTGAAGTACAGTAAATTTGCAATGTTGTGTTAGTTTCTGGTGTACAGAAAACTGATTCAGTTATATCTATATCTGTCTATCTATCTATATATATAGTGATTCAGTTATATAAATATGTGAAGATGTATATTCTAGGGTTTCCCTGGTGGCTCAGATGGTAAAGAATTGTCTGTAATACAAGAGACCTGGGTTTGACCCCTGGGTTGGGAAGATCCCCTAGAGGAGGACATTGCAATCCACTCCAGTATTCTTGCCTGGAGGATTCCATGGACAGAGGAGCCTGGATTGCTACAAGTCCATGGGGTTGCAAAGAGTTAAACATGACTGAGTGACACAGCACAAGGAAATATATATAAAAACTGAATATATATGAATATATATATGTAAGGGCACATATATATAGATTCAGTTATTCACAACATTGTAAACTAACCATACTTCAATTAAAAAAAAAAGGCACAAAGAGTAAGACCTGACTGAATGACTAACTATTACAGTCCATGGAATTCTCTAGGCCAAAATACTGGAGTGGGTAGCCTTTCCCTTCTCCAGGGGATCTTCCCAACCCAGGGATCGAACCCAGGTCTCCCACATTGCAGATGGATTCTTTACAAGCTGAGCCACTAGGGAAGCCCAAACGACTGACCCACACACACACACACACACACACAAATATATCCTTCCATATATTAATATATATTATTTTTCAGATTCTTTTCCATTATAGGTTATTACAAGATACTGAATAAAGTTCCCTGTGCTATAAAATAGCTTAGCTCCCTATATTTAACTATTTCATATATAGTAGTTTGTATCTACTAATCCAAAACTCCTAATTTATCCTTCTCCCACTCCCTTTCACCTCTGGTAACCATAAATTTGTTTTCTATGTCTGTGAGCCTGCTTCTGGTTTGTAAATAAGTTCATTTGTCCTTTTTTTTTTTTTTTACGATTCCACATGTAAGTGATATCATATGGTATTTGTCTTTTTCTTTCTGACTTACTTCACTTAGTATGATAATTCCTAGGTCCATCCATGTTGCTGCAAATGGCAATATTTCATTCTGTTTTATGGGGAGCTTCCCTGGTGGCTCAGATGGTGAAGAATTTGCCTGCAATGTGGGAGACTCGGGTTTGATCTCTATGTTGGGAAGAACCCCTGGAGAAGGAAGTGGCAACCCACTCCAATATTCTTGCCTGGAGAATCCCATGACAGAGGAGCCTGGCAGGCTACAGTCCATGGCGTCACAAAGAGTCAGACACTACTGAAGCAGCTTGGCACGGCACATGGCTGAGTAGTAGTCTCTACAGCCTTAATCTTGAATGTCCTGCTTTGACTGTGGTGTCTAGACTTCCCTCTATGACACTTGGTGTTCTGAGAGCTTCATTTTTTACTTCAGTCTGTCTTCAGCTTTTCCTCAATATTTACATATTGCCATTCTATTATCTCCCAGGTGTCTGACCTTGGTTGCAAGCTTTGTTCCAACTGGTTTATCAATTAGCTATATCTGACATTTTATCACTAAAGTGCCTAAAACTACTACTTCAACATGGAGATAAGTGATATTTTATAACTTCTCTTTCTACTATACGTTGATCCTCAAAATAAATTACTGGCCCCTTCTGTAATTAGTGAAAAAGTGCTAGAGATTTTGTACCAGTTTTGATGTGGAGTCTACTTGAAAGGGAAATGGAACCAGTTCAGGCATCATTCAGGTTGGGGTTGCCAGGCTCTGCCCCAGGCTGGTAAGGATGCCAGCCAGCTGAGTCTCTCATTACATCTTTCTCGGCTTATAATGATGAAGTGACTCAGCCTGGCATTTTATAAAACAGTGAGTCATCCCAAACTATGAAATAAAGTATAAAACCTTTGTTTAACAGCCATAATCATCACAGCCTGCTCCCGACTCACTTGCTCTCCACAGGAATATCTGTACTTCTCTGTTGTTACCAATTCTTGTTGTTAGGTTATTGATTAAACCCTGAACCTAGTGTCATTATTCTAGGCTGGTCTTCCCCACACACCACGCCGCATGGGACTTACCATGTTAGTTACCTCTTGATTTCAGATGAGACAAAACAATTTCACAGACCAAAGTTGGTAACAGACCAAAGTTTAGTCTTTAAGAAAATTTCTGCTGTGACCACATGATTTTCATCAACTTTTCCCATTACTTTGGCTCTTTGTGAGTTCTTTTTGTTATCTATGAAATGTAGGGATGCTGGAACTCTGTCTGTTCCATAATGTTAATGGTTCTGGGATGAAAAAATAAGCTATTAAAAAAATTCCCGAAGCGGTGATGGGGAGGGTTTAGTGACTTCTCTGACTTTAGGCAGGGAAAAGAATATCTTTCAAGTTGGGTATTTACTGAAAGATTTGCCACCATTAATCAGAAGCTTGTCTTCTAGGGTTGCTTTCTGTTTACAAATATTTAACAGCCCCTACGCAGCAGGAGGTAGGATTAAAAACTGTACTTGCAACTCTTTTATCCATTTCTCGAATAATGCTGCTGGTTTTCTAAAAAAGGAAAAGTTCATTAGTTAACGTCCAACCTACTTACGGATTTAATCATTGTATTATTGTGTGGGCTGATGTTTTAAATGTTCACATGTATGGGGAAAGATATTTCTAAGAAACAAGATAGGATACTTCATACAGTGATGATAATCTATCTTTATGCATGCTTGAAGCAATGGGATGTAACAATTTGAAGTCATTAAAAATGTCTCTCGTTCATTTTTGATAGATTTTCCAAGAGACTGTTAGTAGTTACCCTTGTCTGTTCAGTAAAAGTGCGTTTAGAGAAATAAACCATCTCTCTCTTTAAAAATTGGCTCGAACAGGTTTTCTTCTTTTTTCAACCAAAAATGTGACGTTTTATAATGTTGATTATTTTAGTTGGTAGTTAACTTGCCCTTTGCAGTTAACAGACATTTGGTATGGAAAGTTAACTGGTGCGTTCTTTCAACAAGACTTCTTCTCCATGACCTGAAAATTAAAATTTTGTTTTTTGGTTTTGGTGAACTATTTGGTACACATTCTCTCCTAAGCTTCTCATATGTGCGTCAGCTGCTGATTCCTATCCAAATGTGGAATTCATTTAACTAAGCCCTGCCAGGGCCTTTTCTGTGGGATTCCCCCCCTCCCTCCCATTTCTGGAGACTTCTATTCCTCCTGAATGCCCCTGTCTGGGAAAGATTATCTTGGCAGAGAAGGGGGACGTTGGGAAATAAGAGAGGGCAGCTCTTTGTTGCCAAGAAGAAGTAGTGGCTCCCTGACTTCAGAGAAATGTGAGTGGGTGAAGTGGGAAAGGGTTTTCAAGAAGTGTAAGTGATCTCATTCTTTTCCTTAAATGACTTCAGTCCCTTAAAGCCAGAGCAATGCCCAAGAGCGTGATGTTGAAGCTCAGCATCCTCATTTTACATTGCCACCGATACGAGATCCAGCAACAGCATTGTAAGATTTGGGGGTGCCAAGGTGATACTACTGACCACTCAGAAATGAGTCATATTATGTATTTGTCCAGTTTATGGAACTTTGTTACTATTGTACAGTTCCATTGCTGTCCTGATCGCCGGAGTCATCTTCAAAAGGTGTGTACCAGAGGTCAACTCAGTTGTTAAAATATTGAAATACAGTAACACCCCCCCACCCTTATCCAAATAGGATATATTCCAGGACCCCCAGTGGATGCCTGAAACTGTGATAGTACAAAACCCTACATATGCTGTGTTTTTTCTATACACACCCCTATGATAAAATTTAAATTTAAAAATTAGGCACAGTGAGAGATTAACAATAATAAAATAGAACAATTATAACAATATATTGTGATAAAAGTTATGTGAGTACTATCTCTCTTAAAATATTTTATTGTACAAATTTAATGCTTTTACATCCTAACTAAACACTTATGCACTGTGGCCATAGCTTCTGCTGTTTAAGATGGGACCACAAAAGTAGCACAAACTTTTCTCCTTTGCAATTTCACAGCCGGGAGATTTGTCCTCACTGTGGATCTTAGCAACTTCAGCATATGATTTCTTTCTTTATTTATCAAGTTGATAACTTTTATATATATACTTGATTTAAGCATTTTACAGCTTCTCTTTGGCATATTTGACTTGTCAGCATCATTACTCTTGCACTATGGGGGCACAGTTAAATAAAATCAGAATTATTTGAACACAAACTCTGCCAAGACGTTCTATCTGATAACCAAGACAGTGAATAGGCGGGATTCACTGGACAGAAGGATGAATCATGTCCTGGGTGGGACAGAGCAGAGTGGTGTGAGATTTCATCACTCGACTCAGAACATCTTGAAATTTGAAAGTCATGAATTGTTTATTTCTGGAATTTTCCATTTAATAATTGAAGACTGCAATGATGGGGTAACTAAAATTAAGGAAAGTGAAACCACAGGTATGGGGTGGCTACTGTACCTGAGGAATTCTCTGGATCTTCCCTAGATCAACTAAGTAAAGTGCTATTCATCTAGTAAGAGGGTGGCCTCCAGGTATCCTGTGGAGGATCATCTGATGGTGATCTACCTAATTTGTCTAATATGGCCCATATCAGCTGGTAAATATTTTGACTATCACTGCTAATAACCAGTCTTCTTTCCAGTTTTTCTTTCTTCCAACTCATTCACTCATTTTAAAATTCATTTATTTAAGAAATCCTTACTGATGACCTGCTAAATGCAAGACACTGTTGTGAATACCAGAGAACCACTAGTGAGGAAGATGGACAAGGTCCTTGATCTGATGGTGTTTTCATTCAAGTAGAACAAACAATCAACATGAACACAGATATAGACAAGGTCATTTAGTATGATGGGTCCTCTTTGAATAGTATGATAGTGATGAGTAAAATTGCCCAGGAGGGATTCATCAGGTGGAGATGTCAGGAAAAGCCTTCCTAAGGAGGATTTGTTAGCTGAGACTTGAATGGGCAATTCCTCAAATGTCGACTGAGCTTGATAGTGTGACCAAGAGTTGGCAGGCTACCAGCATGAAGCCCTACCAATGTATCTCTCTCATACACCCAGAAGCCTAACTTAGGCATTTCTATGGCAATGGTATAAATGGAAGAAAGGGAATACATGTCTCTCAAGATTCTTCCTATGTCACTTGCTAGCATCCTTGGCTAAGGGAATGCACCTGGACAAACCCAGAGACAAATAGGAAGAGTCATCATGATATTAAATAGCAAAGGGCATGCATAAAATGAGAGATGAAGACATGAGATCATTAATTCAGAAATTGGTTCATTAATTCAATTATTCAACCATATATTTTTCTGTTAACTTTTCTCTTTTAGCTAAAATATTTTTAAAACCCCATTGTTTTTCTCTCCTTTTCTATAGCAACTGTTCTTATAGCTGTTAGTTTTCATTCCAATCCCAAAGAAGGACACTGCCAAAGAATGGTCAAACTGCTGCACAATTGCACTCATTTCACATGCTAGTAAGGTAATGCTCAAAATCCTTCAAGCTAGGCTTCACCAGTACACGAACCAAGAACTTCCTGATGTACAGGCTGCATTTAGAAAAGGCAGAAGAACCAGAGATCAAATTGCCAACATCCATTGGATCATAGAAAAAGCAAGAGAGTTCCAGAAAATCATCTACTTCTTTTTCATTGACTACGCTAAAGCCTTTGACTGTGTGGATCAGAATAAACTGGAAAATTCTTAAAGAGATGGGAATACCAGACCACCTTACCTGCCTCCTGCAAAACCTGTGTACAGGTCAAGAAGCAACGGTAAGAACCAGACATGGAACAACAGACTGGTTCCAAACTGGGAAAGGAGTACTTCAAGACTGTATATTGTCACCCTACTTATTTAACTTATATGTACAGGGTACATTACATGAAATGCAGAGCTGGATGAAGCACAAGCTGGAATCAAGATTGCTAAGAGAAATATCAGTAACTTCAGATATGCAGATAATAGCACCCTAATGGCAGAAAGCAAACAGGAACTAAAGAGCCTCTTGAAGGTGAGAGTAAGTGAGTGAGTGAAAGTCGCTCAGTTGTTTCCAACTCTTTGCGACCCTATGGACTATACAAATCCATGGCATTCTCTAGGCCAAAATACTGGAGTGGGTAGCCTTTTCCTTCTCCAGGGGATCTTCCCAACCCAGGGATCAAACCCAGGTCTCCCTCATTGCAGGCAGATTCTTTACCAACTGAGCCACAAGGGAAGCCCAAAGGTGAGAGAGGAGAGTGAAAAAGGTGGCTTAAAACTCGACATTCAGAAAACTAAGATCATGACATCCAATCTCATCACTTCATGGCAAATAGAGGGGTAACAATGGAAACAGTGACAGACTTTATTTTCTTGGGCTCCAAAATCACTGCAGATGGTAACTGAAGACGTGAAATTAAGAGACACTTGCTCCTTGGAAGAAAGGCTATGACAGACCTAGACAGCATATTAAAAAGCAGAGACATTATTTGCCGATAAAACTCCATATAGTCAAAGCTATGGTTTTTCCAGTAGTTATGTACAAATGTGAGAGTTAGACTATAAAGAAGGCTGAGTCCTGAAGAATTGATGCTTTTAAATTGTGGTGTTAGAGAAGACTCTTGAGAGTCCCTTGGACTGCAAGGAGAACAAACCAGTCAACCCTAAAGGAAATCAACCTTAAATATTCACTGAAAGGACTGATGCTGAAGTTGAAGTTCCAATACTTTGGCCACCTTATTTGAAGAGCCAACTCATTGGAAAAGACCCTGATGCTGGGAAAGACTGAGGATAGGAGGAGAAGGGGACAACAGAGGATGAGATGATTGGACAGCATCATCGACTCAATAGACATGAGTCTGAGCAAACTCCAGGAGATAGTGAAGGACAGGGAAGCTTGGTGTGCTGCAGTCCATGGGATTGAAAGGAGTTGGACATGACTGAGGGACCAAAAAACAACACCTCAGTGTCATCTAAAACTTTTAGGAGAAAACAAATTGCAGTGTCTTTTTCTTAGATTTTTCTTAGTTATGTGAAAAATGACTTTTTCCTCAAGGGTCATTATTATATTTTGGTAATTTGCTCATCTTCAATTCAGTTCAGTTGCTCAGTTGTGTCCGACTCTTTGCAGCCCCATGGACTGCAGCACGCCGGGCTTCCCTGTCCATCACCAACTCCTGGAGCTTACTCAAACTCATGTCCGTCAAGTCAGTGATGCCATCCAACCATCTCATCCTCTCTCATCCCCTTCTCCTCCAGGCTTCAGTCTTTCCCAGCATCAGGGTCTTTTCCAATGATTTGACTCTTCGTATCAGGTGGCCAAGCTATTGGAGTTTCAAATTCAGCATCGGTCCTTCCAATGAATATTCAGGACTGATTTCCTTTAGGATGGACTGGTTGGATCTCCTGGCTGTCCAAGGGACTCTCAAGAGCCTTCTCCAACACTACAGTTCAAAAGCATCAATTCCTTGGTGCTCAGCTTTCTTTATAGTCCAACTCTCACATCCATACCTGACTACTGGAAAAGCCATAGCTTTGACTAGATGGACCTTTGTTGGCAAAGTAATGTCTCTGCCTTTTAATATGCTGTCTATGTTGGTTATTGCTTTTCTTCCAAGGAGTAAGCGTCTTTTAATTGCATGGCTGCAGTCACCATCTGCAGTGATTTTGGAGCCCCCGCAAAATAAAGTCTGTCACTGTTTCCATGTTTCCCCACCTATTTGCCATTAAGTGATGGGATCAGATGCCATGATCTTAGTTTTTTGAGTGTTGAGATGGTGAGACAAATCCATGTGTTTCCTCTTCCATTTTGAACTGGAAGGTCATGGAAACCTTGAAAAGCCCACAATAAACCCCTTCCAAATGAAGATTGCCAAACGTTAAAATTTCAATTTGAGGAATATAAGTAAATCAATTTATACATTCATCCTTCAGTACCCATGGGGGCTTGGTTCCAAGACCCCCACAGACTCCAAAACCTGAGGATACTCAAGTCTGTTATGTAAAATGGCTGGTCCAGTCAACCCTGTGTATCCATGGATGCAAAACCCACAGAAATGGAGGGCTGACTGTATTAACATTGTCCATTTTCTATCATGTATAGCACCTTATTGGTCAATTTCTCCTTTACAACACCAACAAAATGATATTAATTTTAAAGACTTCTTTTCAAAAGGCACGTATTCATAAAATTCACTCTATGTTGCCTTTTGGTGCTAGCTATTTCAAGATCAAATGGCCCCTAGCAATTGCAGGTTTAATTTAATTTTAACGGAATAGTCTTTCCCTTACTCTTCCACAGTCCTTGGCAACATCTTTAATCTAGCTGGGAAAGATTCATTTAGACATGAAGGAGGATTGTTTTGAAATCTCTCTGCTGAAGAAGAAAAAAAAACAAAACAATTCAAGTAGACCCTTCAGTCTTCCCACCCCCCCTCCACCTGCCCCCAGCAAAGATATTTCCTGGAGATAAACTCTTCTCCAGCCAAGGGTTCTGCCCAAGAGATTCCAGGCTCACAAGTGCTTCAGGCAAACTGCCCATCCTGCAAGGCTGGTCCACAGCCAGGGGTTGTCCAGCAACACAAAACTCTGGTTTATTTGTACCCATCTTGGAGGTTTAAGATTTAGGGAGGGTGGCAATTCTTTCATCCCTTTGCCTTGAAGTTTTGATAGGAGTCTTCTCACTGTTCCCTGGCTTGAAATAAAGTGAAAAGAAACTCTTGATTATATATACACAATGTCATTGTCAATGGTTCTAAACACATGCAAAATAGCATGTCTGTTTTTTCCAGAACTTTGGAAAACTTATCGCTGGAATTTTGTTTGACCATTGAATCATGAAAGACATATAATCATAATTCCTAGAATGTAAACAGAACATGTTTGGGCTTGTTTTTGAATCTTAATTTCAATGAACCAGTCTATGCTGATGGAAGAAAAGAACATATATTAAACGAGTTAGACCTTCCATTAACATTGTCATTGTAATACCCTGTGGACGGTCTTGTACTATAAATTTCTCCCAACATTGTTTGTTCATTTGTACTATTTCCAATTAAACTATTTTATTCAATTGAACTTTTTTCCCTTCGATTTACAATTGGTATGAGGTAGAGTGTTTGGGATGGGGCCAAATGGCTTGGACCATGTTCTCTGGTTTTATACGATAATATATAACCAGGTGTGCATAACTCAGTGGTCACTAGTCCAGGGGACACACAGACAAGCTTTCTTTGGGGACCAGCAAGGATCCAGGGGCACGGCATTCAACCTTGGACCCCCTTTTCTTGCTTTCTTGAGATCAGCAAATCTCTGCCATTTGCTCAAATACCATTCTGAAGGGGGCCGGAGGATGGGTAAAGTCATCTGACAGTGATGCCAGAAGTCGGCCTCTGCGCACTGGTGCCAAATTGAATTCTGGATACAGAATTTTGGGAGAAGTGGAAAAGAATAGCTTTATTGTTTGGCCAGGCAAAGCGGGACACGGGGGTCTGACGTCCTCAAAATCGTGTGTCCCAACCTGGGTGGGGGGGATTTGGTGAGGAGTTTTAGAGTGATGGGTCAAGGGCAGGGCTGCTGATAAGGATCAGGATGTGTGCAGGGCCTGCATTCCTTTAATCTGGTCTCAGGGGTCTCCTGATGAGTTTCTGTGGTTCTTGAGGTTATCAAACTGTGAACTTCTCTCTGGAATGAGAAATGCTTGATCAAGTAGTTAATATCTTCCATCTGTTGGGAGTTGAAGTTCTTCCGAGGAGCTCACAGATACTGTTCTGTGTATCCTAGAGGTAGAACCAGGACCCTGCACTATTGTTGCTTTTTTTTATGTTTCTTTAGGTTTTTATTCTATTTTGGGCAGGGCCGGGTCTTCATTGCTGTGTGGGCTTTTCTCCAGTGTGGCAAGTGGGGACTATTCTTTCGTTGCAGTGCGCGAGCTTCTCATTGCAGTGGCTTCTCTTGTTGTGGGGCCCAGGCTCCAGAGTTGTGGTGCTTGGGCTTAGTTGCCCTGTGGCATGTGGGATCTTTCCCGATCAGGGATCAAACCTGTGTCTCCTGCATTGGCAGGCAGTTCCTTTACCACTGAGCCACCAGGGAAGCCCTGCACTATTGTTTGGTTTTTTTAACCTAATAAAAATATTTTATTTATTATTTTAATTTTATTGGAGAATAATTGGCACAGGGAACACAATATTCTGGGATAACCTTTTTTTCTATATGTATATGTATAACTGAATCACTTTGCTGTATACCTGAAGCTACCACAACCTTGTAAATCAGCTGTGCAACCTTGTAAATCAGCTACTGTTTCTTTTTTTTTTCAATTAATTATTTTAATTGGGGGCTAAATTACTTTCAATATTGTGGTAGTTTTTGCTGTCCATCGACATGAATCAGCCATGGGTGCACATGTGCAGCCCCATCCTGAACTCCCTCCCACGCCTTCCCCACCCCAGCCCTCTGGGTTGTCTCAGAGTACAGACTTTGAGCGCCCTGCTTCATGCCTCCGACTTGCCCTGGTCTCCTCCTCCCTTGTCTCTGCATCCCCTCCATTCCTGATTAGCAATTGATTAGAATCTGCCTTTAGACCTCAGGGAGGGTCCTGGAAGCTGAAGCCTATTCCCTACAAATAAGAAATGGGGGACACAGAAAGGCTTCCATGCCCAGGAGCCACATAGGGTCCTGCTTGGTTTCACAAACTAAAGAATTTCATATGAGGTGCCTACCTTCCTAAAGGGCTATCTAAATAATGTTATTGGACCAGGTTTACTGTGGTAAACTAAACCATAGATTTCCCCTCTATGCAGCTGGTGGGAATACTCGAGAAAGCAACAAAGAATCTACATTTTATCTATTTTCTCTGCACCATGGTGTGAACAAATCTGTGATTCTGATAGTGTGTGTGTTTAATAACCTATTTCTCCAGCTTGGGATGCAAATATATTCCAATTTCTTATTTTCCAATTATTAATTCAAACCCCCATAGATTCTTCCTCTTGAGTTCTCTCCTCTTAGATCCTCAGTGGTCAAGGACCCCAGGCAGAAGGCGCCAGCTCTGTGTTAACATTCCAGAGGAGGCAGGGACCTGGAAGGATGGATTGGTCCATCAGTTCTGCTGCAGCTGCTGCTGTTCGATATCTGTCCTGCTTGTCCACTGGTGCAGTGATGTCTCTTCTGGTCCAGACACATCTCTGTGCTTGGGCAAGAGTTTGGATTAGCAAACCTTTATGTGTGTCACTGATACAGAACTGCTTCCTGCTTCAACCTCATGCTCTACAGAACCAGCTTCCCTACCAAATTTTATAGCTCTATGAGGAGGTCTGATACCATCTCAAACTTCCCTTCCCTCTTGGTGGGGGTGACTTTATTAATCTTTACTGATGACACAACTTGGTCAGACCATCACAATCCATCCTGACAAGTTCTCCTAACTTTGAATGTCAGGCATAAGGAGTTGAGTATCTTCCAGGACACCCCTGGCTTCCACACAATTAATCCATCTTGCCTGTGGGGTGTGTTAAGGTAATGTTGTTCAGTTGCTAAGTCACATCCAACTCTTTCCCATCCCATGGACTGCAGCATGCCAGGCCTCCCCTGTCCTTCAGTATCTCCCAGAGTTTGCTTAGATTCATGTCCATTCATATCTTCTTGGAAAAGAAAACTCAATCAAATGACAAAAAATTCTCTTTGCCCTTCAAATGTGAAATCAATGACCTCATTCTCTATCTGTTTAACTAAGAAGGACCCCTCAAATAATATCTCATATTTCTGCTGTTTGAAATCTATCCCAAGAATATAGGCACATATATTCAATACAATGAATTTTTATAGTTGTTATCTAAAGTAATGCAAATATGTAATAATTCAAATATCCTACATGATGGTTGAGGTACTACTTTGCATTTTCTTTTTGCTGCTGGAAAACTTAGAGATATTTGAGATGGCTTTTCCCTCTGAAATTTGTTCCTAGTCTAAAAGCCATCGTTTCCTTTGGCACAGATGTTTTCTTAGTGCCTAAAGCCTGAGCTGCTTGTACAGTCTTTCTTCTTGGCCCTTGTGAAAGCCTAAAATAATTGGAGAGATTAGGTGTAAGAAATCAACAACAGAAAGGGCACGACTCTTCAAGGCTGAGAAGGGAATCAAAGTCTTTGGTTTCTAATTGTGATGGAGACCCACTCTCTAGATGTCCTGGTGACATGGCAAGACCCCTAGGGTGAATGGTTGCTTAGAGCAACTAAGAACATTGAGCTGGAGGCACAGAGTTCCTGGAATGATTCTATGATGATTGGAATAGATATAATTAATATATACTAATAATGCTAATTATAGTATTATGTATTAATGCCATTACACACATGCACACAATTAGAATTCTGGGACTCTTTGGAGCTCCCTTCTAGAATGTGATAATATGGGAAGAACTGAACTCTGAACCATCATCTTTTTTTTGTTCTCCCCATCCTTGAGTCTGCCCAGCACATGAAGGATCTCGTACACACATCAGTGTTAATATTTTCAGAGCAGCTGCCCCTTGGTGCATATACCAGAACTGTCCAGTCTGGATTAGAGGAACTGAGAAAAAGGGTTGTGCCAGCTCTGAAACTCTAGGGTGTCTGATACCTGGAACATGGTTTAAAAGGAGGGAAATTTGACTCTGGGGAGGCATGTCTCCTTGGCAACTCAGACCCCTTACCCCATGCAAAAGGTCATGACCAGAGAAGCACCAAAGTGGGGCCCAAGTCAGGGCCCCCTGTGGTCCAAGAAAAAATTGGTACTGATCATGTTGAGTGAGACTAGCTGGTGCCGTTTGATAGATTACGTTGTTTAGTGCCAAGCTTGGAATTTTCCTTGCTGAACAAGTTCTTTTGTGGTATTTGCGACATATTGTCAAATCTGTTCTCAGAGCTTTCCCAAGTGTGAGAGAAGCTGTGAAATCCTTGACAACAGGAAGAGTTATGGTTTACTGAACTTGAACTGGGATACTTCCCCTTTTGTATTTCTAGCACGTAGCAGCATAGACTCCAGATATTACACACACACACACACACATTTATCAAATCTACAGAAAAACTTCTCAATTTCTTCTTAAAATGTTGACAACACAGTTTGTCAGGACAGAAATCGGGGACACCCGATGGTTTGTAAAAAGTGAGGAAGGTAGAAGATTCTCTCGCTACTTCTTCTCATTTCTCTTTCCTTGTCTCTTATAGGCAATTGTGATACTTTGAGGACTCCAAAAGCCTGGGAGAATGCGCCTTTCCATGACTAGGAATCAGTGGAAGCTTTCTTGTAGGAAAGAAGTCCAAAGAATGGGCTAAATACACGTTATTCGTATTGCATAGAGAAAATGTGGGGCAGGCGGTTTCTATCTCATTCATTTGGTAGCCAGCTAAGGTTGAATTCGGAGCATTCTTTCTTTCTCCTCAAGTTCAGCTGGTGCTTCAGCAAGAAGGGAGGGCTGGATCCTGAACCATCTTAAAAGACAGATTGTGTTACCAGAATTTATGTCACACTCACTAGCAGTATGAGGGGAAGTGTTCAACATAAAAGGCTAATGTGTCATGATACTTAAACAAGATTGTATCTGCCACTTCTCAGTGTGCCCAGGGGCAGCTTCTAGCCCAATGCTGATCAAAGCACAGGTTTAAGAGTACATTGCCTTTACCACTGGGTAGGTCAACCTCTTGGGCTTCCCTGATAGCTCAGTTGGTAAAAAAATCTGCCTACAATGCAAGAGACCTTGGTTCAATTCCTGGATCGAGAAGATCCGCTGGAGAAGGGATAGGCTACCCACTCCAGCATTCCTGGGCTTCCCTTGTGGCTCAGCTGGTAAAGAATCTGCCTGAAATACGGGAGACCTGGGTTCAATCCCTGGCTTGGGAAGATCCCCTGGAGAAGGGAAAGGCTACCCACTCCAGTACTCTGGCCTAGAGAATTCAGAATTCCATGGACTGTATAGTCCATGCAGTCATAAAGAGTTGGACACGACTGAGAAACTTTCACTCACTTCACAGGACAACCTCTGGGATATACTTCTTGCTCCAGAGCTCCCAGTGAGGTCAAGCTGAGTCACAGTTTAGCTGAAACCACCTCATTTGCCCAGTTCCTTCGCTGCCCCATTCTGCTTCCTTCCCTCCCTAAGGATTCTCTCCCTGCACCAAACATTTCCTTAAAAAATCAGTAGCACAGGAATCCTCATCTTCGGTGTGACTATTAGGGAACCCGACCTAAAACAGTGGCCTAGAAGTGGTACCAGGAAGCATCTCTAGGGATGGGAATCTAGAGTTCCACCACTTGCTGATGATGATGAGACCTCCATCAATTGGGGTAGGTGTTGTGTATACCAGGGGGGCTCTAATCTCTGGGATCTACTGTCTGATGACCCGAGGTGGAGCTGATATAATAATAATAAAGTGCATAATAAATCTAACGCACTTGAATCATCCTGAAACCATCCTCTGCCACCCAGTCCCTGCAAAAATTGTCTTCCATGAAACCAGTCCGTGGTGCCCAAAAGGTTGGGAACCACTGGTATAAACAGCCCTTGGAATGCTATAATACATACATATATGTATGTATGTATATATACATACATATATATATGCATATATATACATATATATATAGTTAATACATTTATTTGTGATATATGTACAAATTATCTGCCTTCTTGGTGCTTACTGCTATTTAAAATGATCACCTTTATGTCTTTCTTTTCACGTTTATTGTTTTCCATCACGATGGAAACTACCAAATCCAAGACCTTGCACATTTATTTGTTCACTCCTGTTTCCCCAGCATCTACAAAAGTGCCTAGCATTTAGTAGCCAGTTAGTGACTCTTGGTCATATGAATGAAATAACAAATTAATGGGTGGGTTGGAGGAGGAAGCAATGACTGGAGATTTGTTATTAGGTGTGGTGGTCAAAATATTTACTTATAGGGCCCAGGTACTGACAATAGAAAGATCACCATTCATACAGCCTGAATTACCCCCTTTGCAAGGTGATAACACTTTAGTTAGTAGATCTAGGGAAATAGTCACAAGAGGTTAGCCAAGAAGAATGGTTTCCAAGTCCACCCCCATCCTTTTTTTATTTCCTATGTTCTGTTGTCTGTCAGCATGACTCTATCTGCTTTCTGTCTTCCAGAAATGTATCAAAATCTATAGTCCGCTGAGACCCCAGGTGGTGAGGCAAAGGCATGTGTTCCATCTCCCATCTGGAGCAGGAAGCCCATCCAAACATTGAAAATCCCACAATAACTGCACTTCATATAATTATTAACATGCTAGGGCTTAAGTCTGCCATTTTGTTTGTTACTTTCTGTTCTATTTTTTCTTTCTGTTTTCTTTTCTCACTTCCTGTGGGTTATGTGAACAATTTTTAGAATTCCATTTTGACTCACCAGCACTGTTTTTAAGTGTATCACTTCATATAGTTTGGTTAGTGGTTGCTCTAGATATTGCATTATATGTTTGTATGTAACCTGCCACAGTCTATTGGTGTTGACATTCTACCAGTTCAAATGAAGCATAGGAAACTTTGCTTCCCTCACATCCTTCTAACCTCCCTGGTTTATAGTTTACTTGCCTCAAATGCTTCCTCTGCACACATTTAGGATCCAGCGGGGATGAAAGTCTTAGTTCCTGACTTCAGTCAAAATTTTCCAATGCTACTTCTGCAGGGTTTGGGCCCCTCATTATGGACGGGTGAGGGTGGAAGTATAGGCCCCCATTCAGCCTTTGCTGGCCTGGATGGGAAAGGACTATATTTTTTCTGTGGTATAGAGGAAGAATAGAGCAATTATTGTTTCAAAGCTTTCTGTCTTAGTTTGTCTGCCCTTTTTCCTGGCTATAGACAGCAGGCTTTAGTTAGGGCCTTTAGGGGTATATCTACATTGATGTTTCTGGGTTTCCAGCTTCTTCAGCTCCAAATCTGAGATATTTGAGGCCAGATGAAAATCTAGGAGACTCACCACTGTGTTATTCCTCCTTCTGAACCGATCTGCCTACTTTTCTCCACCTTTCATAGTCTTACCTTTGTTTCCCATGTGACGTTCAAGGTTTTTAGTTATATGTAGTGGGTGGAACAGGGAAAAGCATACCTCCTCCATCTTTCCAGAAAAGAAAGTCTGCTGTATAGATTTTTATAACCTCTAGAGGCCAATTCGTGTGAATATATTATTATTAAAAATAATTCAATAAAAATAACGATGCAATAGAAACAGTTAAAAGCAGCTTGGCTCCTTAGATAAGAGATGTAATGGATGAAAATCATTTATCCTATCCCAGAGGAAAATGATATGAAATTAATACAATGAGAGCAAAAATAATGAATATAAAGTTATGCATTCTAAGAGATTCTAAAAAACCTAGAACAGATGAGAGACAATCAGTTGGAAAGAAAAAGTAGTGTGTACTTGGCAATTTACAAAATGACCGTGAAAAAAATTTGCAGTGTCTCTAGGAATTAAAAAAATAAATAATATTAAAGCAAGGAGATAAAGTGTTTCCCTTATCAAAATGGATAAAAGGTACCCTGTATATGTAAGTGTTACTTACATGTGTTGCTGTTGGTTGTGTAAATTGTTGCAAGATTTCTGGACCCAGGGATGGAACCCACATCTCCTGCATTGGCAGGTGGATTCTTTACCACTGAGCCACCAGGGAAACCATTGTATTCTTAGGAAACCATAAAAAGATATGTAAAAAGGTATGTGCAGTGATTTAGCTATACTTCATGGAAGCTATAAATCTGGCTATGATTCATGGCAGCTTCCTGTGTAATAGTGAATACTAGGCACATATTAGCAAAACTCTTGGTAGTATTTCCTATGTATCGGGCACTTTTCTAAGAATTGTCCATTTTTTAACCCATTTAATTCTTCAGCAAGTTATGAACTAGATCTTATTATTATTCTTACTTTATAAATGAGGAAAGTTGAGGCATAGAAGGATTAGGTGCTGGGATTTGAGTCAGTGCCTGAGTCTGTGTCTTTTGCTGCTCTGTCTCCTGTCTGTCTAGATAACACTTGTGGGTGTGTCAGTCGCTCAGTCATGTCAGACTCTTTGGGACCCCACGAACTGTAGCCAGCCAGGCTCCTCTGTCCAAAGAATTTTCCAGGCAAGAATACTGGAGTGGGTTGCCATTTCCTATTCTAGGGCATCTTCCCAACCCAGGGATCGAGCCTGAGTCTCTTGTGTCTCCTGCATTGGCAGGCAGATTCTTTGCCACTGTGCCACCTGGGAAGCCCAGATAACACAACGTGTATATAATAGTTTATAATACAACCATTAAAATAATGTTCATATTTAAAATATAAAAATATTTTCCCAATTTATCGTTAATGGAAAACTGGTGGGCTATTAAATAATACAGGGCAATCTTAAGGGGAAAAAAAAGTCTACGTGGATTTTTAAAGTGGAGAATCTAAATGTAAAAGATTCATGTCAAAGGGTAATCATTTTAACTTTTGAGCTATGATATCTTAGAGTCATCTTATTGATTGTGCTGTAGATATAATAATTTACCTAGTCATGATAAGTTCTGGGCAAGTGCTAGCTAAATTCACATGTACTGCAATAAGAAAGGAGGCTTTTCAGAAGAAAAACTGAATTCTCTCCAAGGTTTTGAGAAAATTGGCTGAGTAGAGGCATGCTTCCTTCCAAAACTATCTTGTGTTTGAAAATCGAAAACGATGATTTCACCAAGCTTTGGAAAACTGATCTCATAATTGGACACTGGATTTGTCAGCCATAGAGACTGAGGTAAAGAAGTTTTTCCTAAAAAAAAATTAGAAGCTTCTTATTAAAACTTAAAAATTATAGTTTCTCTGGCATTTCCTGGTCTTTTTTTTTTTTTTTTTTTTTTACCATCTTAGGCATTGAACTTACCTGTGGATCTTTGCTTACTCAATGTCACCCCTCTGCAGATCTTTCTTCTTCAGTTATTTTATCCCTCATTGCCTGTCACTGCTGAGAGTTTGGGGGATAGACTGAAAGCAGAGTTATTCTTATTTCAGGTTGCCATAAGCAAAGTGACCTGAGCAGAGTGGTGTGGACAGAGTGATCCTGAGCTCTTTCTTCTCTCCTGAGAAAGGTGACTTAAATGAGTGGAGATAAATGAATGAATACATGGCACTCCATAGACTTCCTTCAGTCAGTCAGTCAGTTCAGTTGCTTTAGTCATGCCCAGCTCTTTGTGACTCCATGGACAGAAGCATGCCAGGCTTCCCTGTCCATCACCAACTCCCGGAACTTGCTCAAACTCATGTCCATTGAGTCATTGATACCATCCAACCATCCATCCTCTGTTGTCCTCTTCTCCTCCTGCCTTCAATCTTTCCCAGGATCAGGGCCTTTCCAATGAGTCAGTTTTTCTCATCAGGTGGCCAAAGTATTGCAGTTTCAGCTTCAGCATCAGTCCTTCCAATGAATATTCAGTACTGACTTCCTTCAGGATGGACTGGTTGGATCTCCTTGCAGTCTAAGAGACTTTCAAGAGTCTTCTCCAACACCACAGTTCAAAAGCATCATTCTTCAACACTCAGCTTTCATTATGGTCCAACTCTCACATCCATACATGACTACTGGAAAAACCATAGCTTTGACTAGATGGACCTTTGTCAGTGAAGTAATGTCTCTGCTTTCTAATATGCTGTCTAAGTTTGTCACAGCTTTTCTACCTTAAAGCTAGACATCCTTTTTTGTCTTTAAGCTAGACTTCTTTAAGATCCTTAAATATTGGATTGGCCCAAAAGTTCATTCATTTTTTCCATAAGATGTTATGGAAAAACCTGAATGAACTTTTGGGCCAACCCAATGTAATACATACCAATAATTTAAAAAACCAAAATAGCAAAAGCAGAGTTGACTCTAAATCATATGTTTGGTTCATCCTTGAGTAAAACATCAAATGAAATAATAACGAGCATCATACAAACCACTTTGGCACTAACATGGCTAAAAAAGAAATACAGAAAGCCGTGTCATGCCTACACTTCTAATTTTAATCACAGCTCTAAATAGTTAAGAGCACACCCAGAAAATAACAGTGTGTGTTCAATCTGGTGTGTTCTGTGGTTAGCATCTCTCTGACATAACTTTAGGTAATGCAGGTGGCTTCTCTCAAGGGCACAACCCTAAATGTGGAATATACTTTCCAGAGCCTGTGGTTTGAAAGGGGAGGAGTGACAGCTACTTGCATAATTACAGGTATGATGATGAAGTTTATAAGAAAAAGTATCTCTTTTGGATCTCTTAGAAGTTCTAATTAAGAAGCATCCAATAAGGAAGACATGTAAAGGTTGACAAGTCATAATTATTTCTCTCTACTTTAATTTTGTTTTATATTCAGATAACATAATATTTTAGAAGGCAAGGCAAACATTTAGACACACATACATCTTTGTAAGAAATGCACTGGCAAAGACTTTAAAAATGTGAAAATCTTTTAACTTTATTATGTTTTTAAATTATTTTTTATTGAAGTATAGTTGACTTACAATGTTGTGTTAGTTTCAGGTGTACAGCAAAGTGATTCAGTTACACACGCACATATATTCTTTTTCAGATCGTTTTCCCTTATATGTTATTACAAAATATTAGGTACAGATCCTTGTGCTCTACAGTAGGTCCTTTTGGTTATCTGTTTTATGTGTAGTAGTGTGTATATGTTAATCTCAAACTACTAGTTTATCCTTCCCTACCTTTCCCCTTTGGTAACTGTAAGTTTGTTCTCTGTCTGTGGGTCTATTTCTGTTTTGTGAATAAGTTCATATGTATCATTCTTTTTAGATTCCACATATAAGCGATATCATATATTTGTCTTTCTCTGACGTACTTCACTTGATATCATAAGCTCTAGGTCCATCCGTGTTGGTGCAAATGGTATTCACTCTCTTTTTATGGCTGAATGGCAAAGACTTCATTAAGAAGCAGACCCTCTTAGCCTGAGTCTTTCCTGCTGGTGTAGATTCCAACTACATCTCAATGCTGTGATGACTCATGTGACTGAAAGTCACTAAGTGAGTGGCACCAGTGTTTCTATGCTGATCAGGACCCAACTAAAAGTTTATATGTGCATGTATCTTGATATCTGTGCCACTTAAACTTGGTGTCTGTGCTACTGAAATAGATCTAAAACACGTAAAAGAGTGATAACCTGAAATACATTTGCTGTGAAGATTTGAATCCACAAGGAAGGGCGAATTGTCCCCACGATAAGGAAGATTTTGCTTAAAGTGGTGAAATGCGCACAGCATCGAGTTCCCCCTCCCCAGTTCTCCTAGTGTGACAAATAGAGCGTGTGACAACAAAATGCAAACATACACATCAGCCCTGCAAATCAGGAATGAGAAACAGCCCCCTGCAAAAAAAAAAAAAAAAAAAAAGAAAAACTGGTAAATTTCTGAAGCTGCAGTAGAAATGGGAGAGGGTATTGGAGGATATTGAAATGCTTTCTTGAGAAAAAGTACCAAGTCTGCTGCAGTGCCTGGACATGAAGTGTGCTTTCATTTAGGACAGGCTCTGAGACTCCTTGATATGAGAAGCCATACCAAGCTGTGAAGCACTTTTCAGCTTTGATTGTAGATCACGCACAGAAAAAGGCCAGAGAGGCAGGCTCTGGGGAGGTGAATGTGAAGCTCTCATCTATAATAGTTTGTTAGAAGTATGACTATAAAACTGTGGAGAGGGGTTTGAGCTAACGCTAAAAAATGTGGTACAAAGGTGGCATGTATAGCCATGAATGAGATGACTGCATGTGATCATTAAGGGAGACAATACATAAAAGAGAGATCCACCCCGGGGTTGGGCATGGCCCAATCTTAAGAGGCTGAGAGAAGGAGGGAACACAGAATCAATGAAGAAGTTTGAGAAGGAGTCAGCAGGTAATTCCTAAACTGCAACTATTCCAGAGAGGCTTCTTGATCAAAATGGTAGGCTGACTGAACTCCCTCTTTACCTTTCCTTTCACTGATGTGACAGGAAATGTATGTGAATGAGAATAAATCTATAAACATGCCCAAACCAATCTAAGTCCCATCATGTTGACAAATATTTGGACAGCAGAGGGTATCTAATTCTTATTCATGAATAACACAGGAAACCGTCAACTATAGCCTGCAGCACACAGGAGCCAGCTGTCAGGGGAGATGGGGAGTGACCTCACCTGAATAAAGGCTCCAAGTCAGTGATGCAGCCGGCAGGGATGGGCTCTGGGTTGTCAATCAGAGTGCTCAACTGGAGGCTTGAATATAGAACAGGTGGACAGAGGGGCTTCTCCACCAGCTGGAGCCACAAGAAATTGCTCTCTGAATAGACTGGAAAATTTGCCTGGGAAGGGCACTTGTGTGTTGAATCTAGGTACAGAGGTAGAGCAGAATAGGAGGAAATCCTAGACTCTCATAGGGGATGAAAGAGTGAAGGAATAATAGCCCTCTCCAGCGGTGAAATCAGAGAAGGCAATGGCACCCCACTCCAGTACTCGTGCCTGGAAAATACCATGGACGGAGGAGCCTGGTGGGCGGCAGTCCATGGGGTCGCTGGGAGTCAGACACGACTGAGCGACTTCACTTTCACTTTTCACTTGCATGCATTGGAGAAGGAAATGGCAACCCACTCCAGTGTTCTTGCCTGGAGAATCCCAGGGACGGGGGAGCCTGGTGGGCTGCCGTCTATGGGGTCGCACAGAGTCGGACATGACTGAAGCGACTTAGCAGCAGCAGCAGCAGCAGCAGTGAAATACACTTAAGTACTGTATCCTCTGAGAGGAGTCTTTTTTTTTTTTTATCGCTTGGGGATGGTGGGAGTTCTAACTCAGCTTGACTGCCCTCCTCATGAGCCACCTATGCAGAGCCCACAGGGAGCCATCTGTTAAAGAGAGGCCGTGCTGTGTAAACATCCCAATGAAACTGCAGAGGGACTACACTCCTGCCACCAATATGAGTCCAAACAGTCTTCATCTGCAATGGTGTATGTTAAATTAACCATCACCACACTTTTGTGGAAGATAAAAACGTGAGAAGGAGGGAGAAGAAAGAGGAAGAAAAAAATCATATAAAGAACAGAGGAGAACATAAAATATTGTGATATTTTAAATTATATTTTTATATTATATTTTTCACCCATGAAATAGAAGAGATAAAGTGTTAATGGATATTAAAATATTTTATTAAATTAAAATAATTACCACTATTTGTGTGGCAGTGTTTAAGTATTAGATAATCACACTGTTATAGGCATTTTGTTTTGTTTTTTCCCATGTTTAGAATCAACCTACAGTCCATACTCAAATCTTTATTCATTGCAGAAAAATGTGCAAACATTAAAGATCCTGACAGCATAGAAACAGCTGGACAGCCTAGAAATACATGATAGAACATGGAGGAGAGGGAAAAAATGGTAGAAGGAAGTGTGGAAGCTTTAGTTGTATCTTCCATAGTCCAGAGTCAATGGGTAAGCTTTGTTTAAGTATATTTTTTAAAATATTTATTTTATTGACGTATAGTTGATTTACAACGTATTGATTTCTGCTGTACAGCAAAGTGATTCAATTATACATATACACAATGTTTTTCATATTTTGTGGTTTATCACAGGATATTGAATATAGGTTCCCTGTGCTATACAGTAGGACCTTGTTGTTTACCCAGTCTCTATAGAGCAGTTTGCATCTGCTAATTCCAAACTCCCAATCCAGCCTCCTTACCCCCTTTCTGGCAACCATAAGTCTATTCTCTATGTCAATGAATCTGTTTCTGTTTTGTAGATATGTGCATTTGTGTCACATTTTAGATTTCACATATAAGTGATATATGGTATTTTTCTCTGACTTACTTCACTTAGTATGATAATCTCTAGGTGTATCCATGTTGCTACCAATGGCATTATTTTATTTCCGTTTTATATAAATATATATATACATACACACATATATATATAAAGAAGATATGGTATGCATGTGTATACACACACACACACACACACACACAGATACCATATCTTCTTTATCCATGTGTCTGTTGATGGACACTCAGGTTGTTTCCATGTCTTGCTTTTGCAAATAGTGCAGCAGTGAACATAGGGATGCATGTATTTTCAAATTATAGTTTTCTCCAGATACATGCTCAGGAGTAGGATTGCAGAATCATACAGCAACTCTATTTTTAGTTTTTAAAGGAACCTCCATATGGTTTCCATAGTGGCTGCACCAGTTTACATTCCCATCAGCAATGTGAGAGGGTTCCTTTTTTCCACATTCTCTCAAACATTTGTTAACTGTAGACTTTTTAATGATTGCCATTCTGACTGATGTAAGGTGGTACTTCACTGTGCTTTTGATTTGCATTTCTCTGATAATTAGCAATGTTGGACATCTTTTCATGTGCCTGTTGGCCATTGGTATGTTTTCTTTGGAAAAATATCTATTTAGGTGTTTGGCCCATTTTTTAAATTTTCTTTTTTATTGAGTTGTGTGAGCTGTGTGTATAGTTTAGAAATTACGCCATTGTCAGTTATATAGTTTGCAAATATTTTCTCCCAGTGAGTAAGTCGTCACTTTGTTTTGTTTATGGTTTCCTTTGCTGTATGAAGCTTGTAAGTTCAGTTAGGTCCTGTTTGTTTGTTTTTGATTTCATGTCTATTGTCTTGGGAAACTGATGTGTAAGTGTATTTTTAAAAGTTATAATGATAAATAATTTAATTTAAATAAAAGCTAACTAACAACTCGGAAAAATTGAGAGGTGTCTCAGTAAAAGTGCTGTAACCTGCTCATTTTTCGTGAAGGGAGGTATTACATACCTTTTATAAGTGATTAATTCAGAAAGAGATTTAAGCATATTTGTTAGAATTGCTGTGGTCATTGTCAGCAGAACTGGAACTAGAAAGGGGTAAAGTAGTTTTTACTTAAGCTGGAACTAGAGATTGGAAGAGGTGACTTTTTTATTTGTATACTTCTTAGGGGTGTTGAAAACGCCCTGTGTATGTATTGCTTTTATTAGTAAGTAATACTTATTTTTAATAAACTTACAAAGATCTATCCAGAAACTCCTAAGTTTTGGAAACTATCACAATCAATGAAACGAAGCCATGCCACCCATATGGACGGGTCATGGTGGAGAGGTCTGACAGAATGTGGTCCACTGGAGAAGGGCATGGCAAACCACTTCAGTGTTCTTGCCTTGAGAACCCCATGAACAGTATGAAAAGGCAAAAAGATAGGACACTGAAAGATGAACTCCCCAGGCCGGTAGGTGCCCAATATGCTACTGGAGATCAGTGGAGAAATAACTCCAGAAAGAATGAAGGGATGGAGCCAAAGCAAAAGCAATACCCAGTTGTGGATGTGACTGGTGATAGAAGCAAGGTTCGATGCTGTAAAGAGGAATATTGCATAGGAACCTGGAATGTTAGGTCCATGAATCAAGGCAAATTGGAAGTGGTCAAACAGGAGATGGCAAGAGTGAATGTCGACATTCTAGGAATCAGCGAACTAAAATGGACTGGAATGGGTGAATTTAATTCAAATGACCATTATATCTACTACTGTGGACAGGAATCCCTTAAAAGAAATGGAGTAGTCATCATAGTCAACAAAAGAGTCCAAAATGCCGTACTTGGATGCAATCTCAAAAATGACAGAATGATCTCTGTTCATTTCCAAGGCAAACTATTCAATATCACGGTAATCCAGTCTATGCCCCAAAACAGTAACGTTGAAGAAGCTGAAGTTGAATGGTTCTTTGAAGATCTACAAGACCTTTTAGAACAAACACCCCAAAAAGATGTCCTTTTCATTATAGGGGACTGGAATGCAAAAGTAGGAAGTCAAGAAACACCTGGAGTAACAGGCAAATTTGGCCTCAGAGTACAGAATGAAGCAGAGTAAAGGCTAATAGAGTTTTGCCAATAGAACCCACTGGTCATAGTAAACACCCTCTTCCAACAACGCAAGAAAAAACTCCTTATTGCCAAATTCAGACTTAAATTGAAGACAGTGGGGAAAACCACTAGACCATTCAGGTATGACCTAAGTAAAATTCCTTATGATTATACAGTGGAAGTGAGAAATAGATTTAAGGGACTAGATCTGATAGAGTGCCTGATGAACTATGGATGGAGGTTCGTGACATTGTACAGGAGATAGGGATCAAGAACATCCCCAAGGAAAAGAAATTCAAAAAAGCAAAATAGTTGTCTGAGGAGGCCTTACAAATAGCTGAGAAAAGAAGAGAAGCTAAAGGCAAAAGAGAAAAGAAAAGATATACCCATTTGAATGCAGAGTTCCAAAGAATAGCAAGGAGAGATAAGAAAGCCTTCCTCAGTGATCAATGCAAAGCAATAGAGGAAAACAATAAAATGGGAAAGACAGAGATCTGTCCAAGAAAATTAGAGATACCAAGGGAACATTTCATGCAAAGATGGGCTCAATAAAGGACAGATATGGTATGGACCTAACAGAAGCAGAAGATATTAAGAAGAAGTGGCAAGAATACACAGAAGAACTGTACAAAAAAGATCTTCACGACCCAGATAATCATGATGGTATGATCACTCACCTAGAGCCAGACATCCTGGAATGTGAAGTCAAGTGGGCCTTAGGAAGCATCACTACGAACAAAGCTAGTGAAGGTGATGGAATTCCAGTTGAGCTATTTCAAATCCTCAAAGATGATGCTGTGAAAGTGCTGCACTTGATATGCCAGCAAATTTGGAAAACTCAGCAGTGGCCACAGGACTGGAAAAGGTCAGTTTTCATTCCAATCCCAAAGAAAAGCAATGCCAAAGAATGCTCAAACTACCGCCAAATTGCACTTATCTCACATGCTAGTAAAGTAATGCTCAAAATTCTCCAAGATAGGCTTCAACAATATGTGAACCATGAACTTTCAGATGTTCAAGCTGGTTTTAGAAAAGACAGGGGAACCAGAGATCAAATTGCCAACATCCGCTGGATCATTGAAAAAGCAAGAGAGTTCCAGAAAAATATCTATTTCTGCTTTATTGACTATGCCAAAGCCTTTGACTGTGTGGATCACGATAAACTCTGGAAAATTCCGAAAGAGTTGGAAATACCAGACCACCTGACCTGCCTCTTGAGAAACCTGTATGCAGGTCAGGAAGCAACAGTTAGAACTGGACATGAACAGCAGACTGGTTCCAAATAGGAAAAGGAGTACGTCAAGGCTATATATTGTCCCCCTGCTTATTTAACTTCTATGCAGAGTACCTCATGAGAAACGCTGGGCTGGAGGAAGCACAAACTGGAATCAAGATTACTGGAAGAAATATCAATAACCTCATATAAGCAGGTGACACCACCCTTATGGCAGAAATTTAAGAAGAACTAAAGAGCCTCTTGATGAAAGTGAAAGAGGAGAGTGAAAAAGTTGGCTTAAACCTCAACATTCAGAAAACTAAGATCATGGCATCCGGTCTCATCACTTCATGGCAGATAAATGGGGAAACAGTGGAGACAGTGGCTGACTTTATTTTTCTGGGCTCCAAAATCACTGCAGATGGTGATTGCAGCCATGAAATTAAAAGACACTTACTCCTTGGAAGAAAAGTTGTGACCAACTTAGACAGGATATTAAAAAGCAGAGACATTACTTTGCCAACAAAGGTCTGTCTAGTCAAGGCTATGGTTTTTCCAGTAGTCATGTATGGATGTGAGAGTTGGGCTGTAAAGAAAGCTGAGTGCCAAAGAATTGATTCTTTTGAACTGAGGTGTTGGAGAAGACTCTTGAGAGTCCCTTGGACTATAAGAAGATCCAACCAGTCTATTCTAAAGGAGATCAGTCCTGGGTGCTCATTGGAAGGACTGATATTGAAGCTGAAACTCCAATACTTTGGCCACCTGATGTGAAGAGCTGACTCATTTGAAAATACGCTGATGTTGGAAAAATTGAGGGCAGGAGGTGAAGGGGATGACAGAGGATGAGATGGCTGGATGGCATATCCGACTCAATGGACATGAGTTTGAGTAAACTCTGGGAGTTGGTGATAGACAGGGAGGCCTGGCATGCTTCAGTTCATGGGGTCGCAAAGAGTCAGACATGACTGAGCAACTGAACTGATAATACTGATACCAAGCTCTAACAGAGAAAAAAATGATAAACTTTTAATTCCATGAATTTATAAATATTGATGCAAATAAACATTAATAAATCAGGTTTGGTAGTAAATCAAAAGACTGATATGACACCCAAAGAGAGTTTATTCCTAAAACATAACAATATTTCAACATTAGAAAATCAGTTCTTACATTTCTACATAGTAACAGATTAAGGAAAAAGCCACAGTCATCTCAATAGACTGAAAATTCAACATTCCTTCATGATTAATAAAATCTTTTACTATCTTAAAAGACAAATAGAAGAGTCCATTTTTAACATGATAAAAGTGGTTGAAACATGTATGACAAAATTTAATTCCTTAATATATACAATGTTTTTATAAAGTAGCAAGAAAGAAATCTACCCAACTGAAAAATAATTGTAGGAGGCAAATCACAGAGTAAATCAACTGTCCTCGAAACACTGAAAAAATGTTCAACCTTATCTTATTCAAAGAAATGTAAGCATAAGCTACAAAATAAAAAACACCTTAAGCTATTATACTGGAAATTATTAAAATGCTCACACTCAGTATTGTTGAAATTGAAAGAAAAAGACTTTGTCATCTAGCTGGAAGATTGTATATTGATAATTCAGAAAGGTAGTTGGTCAGTGTACTCAAAGCATTGAAAGTATATCCTATGATCTAGAAGTTCTATTTGTAGGAGGTATATACAAAGAAATCACTCAACATGGATGCTCACAAAATTTAACTAGAGGATTATAAAAATACTGTGTTTTATAACGTAAAACAGAAATAAACCAAATGTCCAACCTTGGAATAATAGTTAAGTAAGTTGTAACTTCATATAACAGAATATTATTTCATCATCAGAAGTGATGTTACACATGAGTATTTGTTGATATTGAAGATGTTTGATACACTCTGATAAAAACAAAGCTTTAACCAATACAGCAGTATGATCTTGTTTTCATTTAAAATGGTTATCTGTCTTCTATATCTCTCTCATCTATTTATCTACCTTTTTACCTACATGAAAAAGACTGGAACAATATTCATCATGAGTTAATGTTAGTTACCACTAGTGGTGTTTTTTCATTTTCTTTTTTTGTATATTACTGCTTTTTTTTTTCAAAAAAATAAATATGCTTTTGCAATAATAAAGCAAATGCTATTTTAAAACAAAAGTTATATATATATTTTTCTCTTTTGTATAAAGTATAACAAAGGTTTACTATTTATTAAATAAAATGACTTACAAACCAATCAGAAAATGAACTATACCATAGAAAAATGACTTAGAGATGATTCCCAAAATAAGAACTATAAATGATCTAGAAACAAGGAAAATGCAATCTCATTAGTAATTCAAAATTAAAATGAGATCATCTTTATTTATAATCAAGTAGACAAAAGCCTTCTAAAAAACAGAGAATTAATTCTCTATGTATGACAGCATACGTTTAGGGCTATGAGATCCCCTGTACAGTGCAGAGATGGGAACAATGTTTCTAGAGAATATGACAACACATAACAAAAGCCTTAATTTAGTGCATGCCGTTTGGCTTGGATATTCTCTTTCTCAGAATTTCTATAAGGAAATAATTATGGCATATGTAAATGAGGATGACCAATGCAGTATTGTTTGTAATAGTGAAAATTAAAGAAAAAGCAAATGTTTTCAGCTCAGAAACCCAAATGTTTTAAAAATAGGAAAATAACTAAATTATGGTACATCCAAAAAAAGGAATATTATTCAGAAATTAAATTGTACTCTTAGAAATACAGTGAATGACATAGAACAGGTTTATAATATTCTGCAGACTGGAAGGAGGGCCCCTTTCCTGCTCAATCGTGATACCAGCAAATGCATTCTTTTGGCACTACGCACAGTCTCTGGAACTCGTCACATTTAATATTCTGCCACTAAATATCACTTACGGGTGCTTTACTGATGCCGGTCCTGTCCGTTGGTGACAACAGCCCTGTAAATGTCTCTCCGGATCTCTCTTTTTTAATTTATACACTGATTTTACAATGGAAAAAGAAATCTGTATTTACAAAAGAAAACAATAATGGTAAATACTGGGCCCTTGTCCCTGAGATACAGAACCTTGGCATGAGCACCAAGGAAATAAGACAGTGATCTTGACATAGCCTACAAATGCATTTAGAGCTCACAAAATATACACATTCCATCAGTTGGATTTTTTTATAAAATCAACAATGCTAAAACATACTTTTTGTTAGTCAATGAAAAGACTTGTGTAGGAAATCAGTAGTAGAAGGGATATACTGTATGCTTTGAAACCAGATGCAAATTATAAATCACCTCCACAGAGTCATCGAGTTTCAGTTGTTTCCTCTGGAATCACTAGAAGCCCCTTGGTAAGGTGACCTGTCACAACCTAGGCTCTGCTGCTCTGTGTGCTTAGGCCAGTTACACAACATCTCTGTGCCCATGTTTTAAGGGCATAATGATACTACAACATCACAGGGATGTTGTGTTTTAAGTTAATACATTTACTTTAATTGAAATAAGTATATATGTTTAGAGGCCTTAAACTATATGTGGTAAGTGTTCAAGAAATGCTAGCTGATAGTATTACTACAGTTACTATCATGAGGTTTCTAGTTACTATTTTAGTTTTCAGTTCCTTTAAATATTTAATAAAATTGGATGGGTTCTATAATAGTTACTTGCTTGTCCACTTATTCACTATATTTACCGATATATCTGTGATTATTTTTGCTTTGAAATCTTGAACACTAGCGCTTAAAGGGCACACAGACAGAGAATCTGTGAGGCTGGAGAAGCCTTGAGGAAGAGACAGGAAAATAAGGGCAGTTATCCTGCAGTGGGGAGGGAAGCAAAGTGAGCTCAAAGTGGCAGACAACAGAACAGGCCAGTGGAAACCTGGCTCTGAGGGGCAACACGATCTCACACCAGCCCCCTGGCAGGTCCTCCAAGTAACTCTCACTACCCTGACTCTGCTTTTCTTTTCCTTAAATTTATTTTTATTTATTTCATTTGGCTGTGCCATGTCTCAGCTGCAGCAAGTGGGAGTTTTAGTTGTGGCATGTGGGATCTAGTTCCCTGACCAGGTATTGAACCTGGGGCCTCTGCATTGGGAGCTCGGAGTCTTAGCCACTGAACCAGCAGGGAAGTCCCCCTGCTCTTCAATAGAGTAGCTTTTCTGATTGGCCTGACTTCATGTCTTTCCTTTATAATAAAACTCTGTCAGCTGAGGAAAAAGATGTCTTTGAAGTTTTCAGAGCTTAGATGATACACATGTGTCATGCCATGGATGTCTACAGGAAAGTTCCAGACTTGATGGTAGTCCACTCCAAGTTTTCTGCTTTGCTGGCCTCTTGGCCTTCTGTCTTAGACTCATATTGCTACCTCATTCCTCATCTAGCTCTTTGGATGACTGTCTCAAATCACGACTTGAATCTAAGGCACCTCTCAAGGTCTCAGTCCTGACTCCTGGCTTCCTTATTTGTAAATCAGAATTGTGAGTCAGCTTGTATTGTCATAGCCCATGGAATCTTATCTGGCCTGGAATGGGAGAAAGATGAGAGAAGAGAGAGCAATAGAGTTTGAACAGTGGGTGGTCGCTTTGAAGGGGAGGTGGTGTGCGCAGGAGGGTTTTAGAAAGTAGAACTGATAAGAGGTGAAAGAGAGAGAAAACTGTGTTTTTGTCTTGGCTGCGTGGAGTGACTATGACCAAGGCATGGCAGATTTTCTAACAAAGATGACAAAGTTGTTGTGTGCAGGTGCAATTGGAGATATCAGGTAGAGCCCTCTGGAGGACAGCCGGAAAATCTACTTTCAAGAATTCAGACCATTTCTCCATTGTCCTTACTACCAATTACGTTGAATGAAAGTAAACTGGCCATAGAGTAGATTGCTATTTTCTCTTTCCTGTTTATTTGCTGTTCAGGAGAATCTGTGTTATATAATATCAGGAAGAGACTCATATCATCCATGTTGGCCTCAGATAAAGATATATTGTGTGGACTCCACTGGGAAATCTTGTGCACCAAGAATCTGAGTTTCAGAGGGTTTTGTTTTGTCTTGTTTTTTTCTTTTTAAGAATCATAAGATGTAACAAGACAGGTGAAGAGTCATGCAGAAAGTTGGTGAATAGCCCTATATTAATCCTCTACCTATCAAATTGGTTTCTAGAAGGGAAAAAAATGTCAGAATGAACAAAAATAGTTTGAAATAACTCAGTCACAAGAGCATCTTATGAATTCTCATGTTACAAACTGTGGAATAGTCTGTGGCAATAAAATCAATGAATGACAACTTGGAAATGGGTAATTTCAAAAGCAGGTACAGAATAAAATAGTAATAGTAACATACTTTGCAAAAGGTATATATGTAACAGTCCACAATGTTACTCAGAAAGTTATTATTTCTGCCAAGGTGTTTGTTGTTTAGGTGAAATAAAAGGTAAAAACAGCCAAATAACCAAAAAGGAACCAAGTCCTAAAAAAAGAAAGATAAGACAAAGAAAAAGATACCAATAAAATTTTCAAAAAAAAGAGGTAAATAGACACAAAAGACATTTTCAGAAAAAAAAAACCTGTAAGAATAAAGTAAGCAGATTAAATTCATGACACGTGTACACAAAGGAAAACTTCTAAAGAAGAAACAAAGAAAAAGAGAACTAAAAATCACAATAAGAATATAACCTTGCTGATTATCACTTTATTCCTTGGAAACGCTCTATCAATAAAGTAAATCACAACTTTGTTGAATACAAACAAATATAAAAGTGTGCGTTAAACTCGAGAAAGAAATTGAATAAAAAACCAACACCCTTCTTTGGGTGAGGAGACAATGAATGGTTTTTCCTTCTTTGGAGTTTTCTGTGCTTGAGCGAAATTTCTTACAGGAAGATACGCTACTTTGCTAATGGACAGGAATGAACTCTATTAAAAATGAAGCTCTCAACCGCAGTTCATATTAAAATTTAATACAGCAGAGCCTTATTCTGCTGCCAGCTAATTCAGGAACTGGACAGCATGGCATTCTTTCCGGTACAATATGTAATACAAAATTTCCCCGTGAGGAAGAGTAGTTACCTCCGGTTATCCGACACATTTCCTTGCCTGCCTTTCCCTTCGCCCAATTTCCACCCACTCCAGGAGTTCTGCCCAGTTTTTTTTTTTTTTTTTTCTGAGAAACAAGCAGCATGGTATCCATGCCTGCTACTGTTCTTTGCTATCTGGGTCTCCTGGGGACTCGGGCGTTGCACTCCTCTGGCTCCCAGAGTCTGAGAAGAGACTGGAGATTTCTCTTCGCCCATCTTGGACCTCAGACACCCCCATTGCCCTCTGCCCGCTCACACATGCGTTCCAGGATTCGGTGGATGCTGCTGAAACTGGGTCTGTCTGCAGGCACCTTGCTCCAACACAGACGCATAAGATTGTACAGTTCCAGGGGGCAGTTCTCAGGGCAGGAGAGGATGTTGCCATCCCGCACGTAGTAGATGACCTCCTCGTGCGCCATCCCGTAGTAGGGCTGCAGGCCGTAGGAGAAGATCTCCCAAAGGACCACCCCGTAGGCCCACACGTCCGACTCCGTGGTGTAGCGGTTGTAGAAGATGGACTCGGGGGGCATCCAACGGATAGGGATGGCGTCGTTTTCGTTGGCTTTGTAGTAGTCCGCCGAGTAGATGTTTCTAGAGAGGCCGAAGTCGGCGATTTTCACCACCATGTTCTCACCCACCAGGCAGTTCCTGGTGGCCAAATCCCGGTGGACGAACTTGCGCTCGGAGAGGTAGGCCATGCCCGCGGCCACCTGCCTGGCGATGCACAGCTGCTCCGCACAGGAGAGGGGCGGGGGGCCGGGGCTGGAGGCCTGTGACCCGGGGGACAGGTCGCTGGGACTGAGGCCACGTCCGGGGTGCGGGGCCATGCTGCGAAGGAACTCATTGAGGTCCCCGTAGGCCATGTATTCAAAGAGCAAGCACATGGGCTTCCCCACTGCGCACACTCCTGCAACCAAAATAGGCCCCTTGTTAGAGGTTGCGTTTCTAAAAGTACACATTGGAAAACAGTGTCCAAAAGAAACTGACCACATCAGAAGAAGTGGGGCCTTGGTTTTCTATTGACAGCATCATAGTCGAACCCTGACCCCCTTTCTTTGTGTAAACATCTACTTCTCTTTTAAGATTCAGTTGATTTATCCCTCCTCTGAGGGGGCCTCTGTTCCTGACCTTTCCTGGATCAGATTTTCCTTCCATGATTCTTTATCCTTAATCCTGCATCCTACCTACCAGCTTGTTATAATTATCCGTTCGGCTGAGGTTTTTCCCCCCAACATTTTAGCCCTTTAAAAATAGAGATTATGTCTTAAGTCTTCTTTCAATTCCACACGCCTACCACGTTTCTGGCAAGTTCTCCATAAATATTAAGCAAATGAATTTATGAATAGATGTTTGCTTTGAGTATGTAATACAATTGCTCTGTTTTTCTGCTTTCTGAAGAAGGATGATAAGGAAACTATTTTGTGAAATGTGGCAAAGAGGAAAAAAACAAAGATCTTAGATGAAATGTTCAGGTTACTGCAGTTAAACATTTAGGTAAATTTACAAACATTTATTTTCCAGAAAGAAAAAAAAATGTTAATATAAATAGAACCTTAGATTTAGTACTAGAAAGGCATTTGTTAATTTTAAAATCCTTCTGTATTTGAGAGGGAAACTGGACAACTTGAAATATTAGGTCAGATGTTTACAATTTCACACCAGCATAAAAATAGATTATTAATTCCATTATTTTTTCAGGCAAAAATTAGAAGTCTCTGTTCAAAAAGGAAAGGAAATGAGAATACTATCATCTTGGCTTGCTTCTTTTGGGGTTAGCTTTTAATTCTAGGGACTTTAGCAATTGGTATATTTATATGAACTATATAAAATAAATGAAAAATTAAAATATAAAATTAGTAAAAGAAAGTTAATGAACTGACAAAACATTTCTCTGAGAAATTTTTTAAAGCTCTAATTTTTTTAACTTAGGTGATTTAAGGAAATATTCTACTCCCTGGTACAGAAAATATTCTATGGGGAGGAACAGAGACATCTCTCTGATCAAGGAATGAAAGAAAAAACATAAGTGAAGTTTAAAGGAGAAAAAACTTGCAGGTCTCTGTTTTCTGATGCATGCATTTCTCCTCTTGTACCTAAGAGTTTCATACCTAAGAGTTTCACAATATTAGGATTATCAAATTCTGCCATGAGCGCTGCCTCCCTCTGAAAGTCTGCTTGCATATCTGCTGAGGCTTCTTCTTTAAGCATCTTCACTGCCACCATTGTGAAAGGTTCATAGGGAAGTAAGCCTGGAGCCCTGAGAGATACATTTATTGAGCAAGAAATCAAAGATCAGGAGTATTACACATAGTCACATGAAAACTACCCATGTTTGTACACATCCCCCCACTCATACAGCCTTTCCCAGAGCCACAGAACCAAAGAAAGATGCCAACGGCAGGTCACACTTAAAACTTCTTGACTCCAATTAAAAATCACTAGAGTTATTTTCAACACAGATTAACGTTGAAGATGCATTATTTATAAATAACAGGCAATCAGAAGTGCCCAGATGATCGTTACCATCATAATCCCTTAATCTCTGGCTAGAATCTTAAATTCCTGGAAGGCAGGAACCGTGATTTTTTCATCTTTATATTTAAAGGCCTAAAGGTGTGCCTTTCAATTTTTTGCATTCGCGCTAAGTAGATTCAATTGTGTCCAGTTTTTTGCAACCCAATGGACTGTAGCCCTCCAGGCTCCTCTGTCCATGGGATTCTTCAGGCAAGAATACTGGGGTGGATTGCCATGCCCTCCTTCAGGGGATCTTCCTGACCCAAGGATTGAACCTGCATCTCTTACGTCTCCTGCATTGGCAGGCAGGTTCTTTATCACTAGCGCCACCTGGGGAGCCCTTCTGTTTTTTTTTTTTTTTTTATTTTGGTTCCCAATAAACATTTGTGTGAGATTTTCATTAATCATGTTGCCTCCATACTAGGGCCACTATATGTAGAGGTAATGTTGCGTCCTGTTCAAGGGCAGCAGGCCAACATGACAATTGGTGATTAAAACCAAGTCTACATTCTGTGGCCAAGCTGTGTCTCTGTGGAGCTACATGAAGAGAAGTTATTTTATTCCAACTCACACAAAGACATTAATTGGGCTAGCATTGGCCCTAATACATACTCCTTTCTTGAGCACATTGTTATATGCCATTTTTATATTATTTTTTCCCTTTTCTGTCTTGCCATTCTGTGAACATCTATTTAATATCTATGGATGTCAGGCTCTGAGTTCTTACACTGAAACATTAGTTCAAAGAAAATTTTAAATTAAGTGAAGACTATAGCAATTGAAAATGGAAGAGATTTTAGAACTATTACTAAAAGCAATGCAAGAAATTGACTTAAAACTTCTGACAAAATTCTCTTCTGAAAAATATTCAATTTTGCAAATTGCTTATCATCAGAACACTTTATAAAGATTCTCTCCATATATACAATCCTTTTTTCCAGCAAAGAGGGAAAATTATCAAGACTCAAACTACAGTACCCAAAACAATAAGGTGAATGATGTGAAGATTTAGCTAATTTGATAATAAATATTGTACATAATCACATAGACATCAAGTTTATGACCTGGTAACTGTTCAGACACAATGTGTTTTGGCGGATAGATTTTTTTTGACGTGGGCAACTTTACCTTGCTTGAAAGACCCTTCCAAATGCTCCCTCTCCGATATCTCTCACATATTCAATGTTATTCCTGGGATACTCCAGACTGAGCAATTTGGGATTCAAAAGGAGTGGCATCCTCTGGTACATGGGGTTGGGATGAAGTCTGTCTAGCAAGAGCTCAGAAGGAAGAGTAGTGAGGGTTACTGCTGCCGATTCTCTGCAGGTAAGACAGGTAAGATCAATAATGAGCTGAGGACCAGTTGAGAGCTTTGTACTCAGGTTCGATAGAAACATAGGTATTTAGGAGGAAACAAAACAAATTATGCTAAGTTTATGAAAGATCCTTCTGTTTTAGAGCAATGAAGAATTTTGGATTGGAGTCTAAAGACACTATTTTTTTTTTCTTCAGGAATTTTGTCACCATCCAATCTGGTAGTGGCAGTGGGGCTGAGGGGGCTAATGGGGAGTAGAAACAACCATATTCTTCAAAATTGTGGTTTAGATTCTATCTGCTGCAAAAAACTCACCTTAGGACAAGGGATCCTATGCAAAAAGTCATTGACATTTTCAAAGATCATGATGGGGGTGCTTAACTTTAAAACAATGCAATGGATGTCATAAAGAGACTGTATATATCCTTCCTCCCATCTCCAGCTTCAATGTGAAATAAATAAAAATTTTTAAGTGTCACCACATGTGATTGACTTAAACTAGAATCTCACCTTTTCTTATTTTTCCATTGTTTTCGTCTTCGGCAGCAATAAAGAGTAGTTATGGTAAGAAGCACAAATATGGCAAAGCTGGACATGATGGAGATTATTACAGTCATCGAGTACGTAGGTGAGACAGAGAAGGAGGGCGAGGAGGAGGAAGGTGCATTTGGAATGTCCACACTCGGCTTTGAGGACGTCATTGGCGGGAATGCTGTAAGTCAACAACAGTGTTTTCATTCATTCTTAAACTTTTAAGAAGCAACTTTTGTATTAAAGCAATCAGTAAACTAAATTTAAGACCATGTGTTTATGTATCAGATTCTCCCTGGTTTTATATCTATAAAGTGCAATTGTAAGAACCCAGTGAGGTCCAGTTGTAAGTAAATCCAGCTTATGTGTGTTTGCCACTCAGTCATGGCCAACTCTTTGTGACCCTACAGATTGTAGCCCACCTGACTCCTCTGTCCTTGGGATTCTCCAGGCAAGAATACTGGAGTGGGTTGTCATTACCTTCTCCAAGGGATCTCCCCAACCTAGGGATCGAACCTGGGTCTCCTGCATTGCAGGCAGATTTTTTACTGTCTCAGTTATCCAGCTTATAGACTCATAGAATTTTAAAGATGAGACACAGAGAAAGAACATGTTTTTTCCAAGATGAATGCTGATCCTGAGCTAGTGTTCTTTACATGCGTCATATTGTTTATGACCTGACAACAATCATGGAAATTGTTATTAAATAAGATATTTTTATGAAATTAAAGTCAAGATTATCTGAAGCTGAGCTGAGTTGATTTACAAAAACAAATGGAAGAATGTGGAAAATGGAAATAGTAGGACACAGTGAAAAAGCTGGTTCATCTAAGAATCAAACTCATTTCAAACTCCTTTTAAAAAGGTCAGTGCAGTATACAAATAAGGTAAAATATGTATTACTGCTGGAAACCAAAAATATGTGTGTTAGTCACTCAGTTGTGTCCAACTCTTTGCGACCCCATGGACTGTACTCTCCCCTCCGCCCCAGGCTCTTCTGTCCATGGAATTCTCCAGGCAAGAATACTGGAGTGGGTTGCCATTCCCCTTCTCCAGTGGATCTTCCCCACCCAGAGATCGAACCTGGGTCTCCCAAGCATTGCAGGCAAATTCTTTACCATCTGAGCCACTGGGGAAACCCTTGATGTCATACTAAATCTCACTAAATCTGTTTTCCATCTGCGCCACCAGGGAAACCAAAAGATGTCATACTAAATCTCTCTGTTCATGGGGTGCAAAGTGCATTGTATATCTATTAAAACCACGCTATGAATTATATTTTAAATCCTTTTTTTGATTGAGTAAAGGCAACATGGATAGAAAATATTTTAATAATCAACAAGAATGTCTTAATAGTAAAGAATGAACTTTGTACCCTAAAAAGAGAGATAAACTTTATTTTCAAATATTTGTGGGATACCGAGAGACATGATCTTTTTTGTCAGATCATAATTACTAAGATTATGAAGCCGAGTAAATTTCGAAAGAAGAAATTATGCAGATCTATTCTTTGATCAAAATGCAATTAATAGTAGATTAAATAAAATCCAAGAGGACATTAAACAAAAGAAAAAATTGATAATCTTTCAATCAAAGAGTAGGAATTAGCCATAGTTACAGATTACAAAATAATTTCCTAACAGTGTTTATGAGATTTGGCCGAAGATGTGCTCAGTGATAAACTCATAGCAGTATCTCCTTCCATTAGATTAAAAGAATGAAAGTGAATGAGCTGAACGTTTAATTCAAGACGTTGGAAAAGAAACAAAATCGACAGAAAACAAGGAAAAACAAGTGATAAAGTGACAGCCATGTACAAGCAGAAATTAATAAGTTAGAACACACACAACACAGATGATAGACCTAAAAATAGGTCGATAACAGCCATGTACAAGCAGAAATTAAAAATTAAAAATAGGTCGATAGTCTTATAGATATTTATAAAGTAGTCTAATCAGTGACATTTTAATTTTAAAAGGAAAAGGCACAAACATACAAAATTAGGAATGATAAGTCATTTTAACAATAGATTCAAAGGTCAATAAAAATTAAGTAATATATAACTATGGAGTTACATTTTAAAAATCTTGAGGGAAATGATAGAAACATATTAATTACCAAATTGAAGAATTAAAAAATCTGCAAATAGTCATAACCAGGAAGTTTAAGTCATTATAGTATTATGATTACATTCTTTCAGTCTCAGAAGAGATACAGTTTCTACAGTTTTATAGTGTGTTTCAGTAAGAGAAAAATCTTTCAGGTTGTTTCAGGAAGTTATAACGCTAAGATTACAACCTGACAATGTTAGCACAGAAGAAAAGTGCAGACATAGATTATAGAACATAGATTTAAAAGATCCTAAATGAAATATTAACAATTAACTGCAATATAGTAAAAAAAAAAAACAACACACACAATGATTTCATAGAAGGAGCTATATTAATATAACACATCACAAAGTCAAAGGAAAACTTTCATTGCTATCAATGCTTGAAGCCATTTGAAATAGAATACTTGTAAAAACAGAGATTTTAAGGAATGCCCATGTATGACCTTTTAGTCTAGTTTTGGACACAGTGATTTTGCTCTGAGCACCAACATCTAACTAAGTGGGTTTTAAAGCTTATGGAGGCCGAGTTTGGTCACCCCTGTGACTCCAGCAGGGCACCTAGAGGAAGCTCAGCACGGCAGTAAAATATCCGTGCAGGACCAATGATAGCATTTCTCATAGCATCACAGCAGTGATGGACATTACAGACTTCCCAGGTTCCTCTGTGATGGTTTCAAAGCTGCTCTGACTTTCTTTGGACCGAGACATTCCAAGATTTAAAAAATCAATCCAAGAGAAGTGGGAGTGAAGTGTGAATGAAAGATGCTCAGTCGTGTCCGAGTCTTTGCGACCCCAATTCTCCAGGCTAGAATACTGAAGTGGGTAGCCTTTCCTTCTCCAGGGGATCTTCCCAACCCAGGGATCGAACCCAGGTCTCCCACATTGCAGGCAGATTCTTTACCAGCTGAGCCACCAGATGAGTGGGAAGGGAGATTTAAATTGGAGAGCTAACCTTCCTGCTAATAAGAAAGCAGGAACAATCATTAAAAGAGAGAGGGGACTATTATTGTATCTGCATTTCACCAAAGCCATTCATACCCTATTTAACATGTGAAGGAATGTAATGAAATTTATGAAATTGGCAGTGTAACCTTATTAGTATATATAAGGGTAATTTTTTATCAATGCTATTAGAAAATGGAATTAATTGCATCGTAAGAGAATAAGCCATGATGATTTAGTAAGATTTTTTTTAAGATGAACAATTGGCACAGGTTCAACAAGAATTTTATGCATTTAGTTGTTTATGGGTTTAATTGTTGCTTCTTTCAAGAGAGTTTTACTTTCTCAGTTCTTGTTTATTGTTTCTGATCGATTTGCCCTCATCTTCCCTAGAACAATATCAATCATCTCTTTGGGTCCACATTATCAGTTTGAGTCTCCAGTTTCTTTCCTTTTAATCTTTTTCTTCTCTCATCAATTTTATCTCTTTGTCCTTTGCCTTTGAACATCAGAGGAGTCTTGTTCACTCATTCATCCACATATTAATGGACTTATTAAATGAATATTGATTGTTAAGTGTCAAGGACACTGTGGTGGACATGACAACTCTCTATGTTAAAGTACTTAGAAGCTATTAGAAAACGAATAATTACAATAAAATATAAAGAGTTTTACAAGAGGGGTGAGAACAAGGATGCTTGTGAGACTCCAAGGGTAGCCCAAGTCCAAGTCTTGGCATTCTGGCTAGGTTTTCTAGAGTAACTTTTAAGTTAGATATTAAGGGTGAGTAGGTGTAACTGGTCGAAGGCATATGTGTGGGTGTGGCCATGGGGGGAGGGGTGGGGGGCATCAGGAGAGAGAGCATTTCACAAAGAAGGAATACCATGTGCCCGAGCCTGAATCAAGCAGTCCCCCTGCTTCTCTCAAAGGGTACCTCCAAGTTTCATTGTTGAGCTGGGGAAGGTCTGTAGATAAGACTGCAGAATTCTTTCCTAGAGATTTTGAGATGACCCCTTTAAAACCATTTGATTTGACCCTGTAAACTATATATTGAAAACTAGCTGTTTTAAAAAACACCTGTCTTCCAAAAGAAGGATCAATTGTCACAAAGAAAGAGCATGAATCGGCTCAATGAAGAGAGACTACACTTCTGTCCTAGACATTATGAAATACGGGTGTAAATACACATGCATGAATCCAGTTATATACACATAAGGTTTCAAGGGCACAAAACACTTTTTCCTCTATAAAGAATTAGGTGATATGAAAATCATGAATGTGAAATCAAAAGGTGATAATTTAAATTGGCTTATTTTATAGCCATAGAAGGGACAATGCTGCTCAATAACCTTGGGAAGGAAATAGGATTTATATTATTCACTAAATATGGTGCTCTCCATGGCCTAATTAGGAGCTATAAACTGGGATCTCCAATGATCTGCCTTCATATACTACCCTGGATGAGTATAGTGAAAAGCCTTTAAGAGAAAGAGACTGTACTTCTGCCCTAGACATCATGAAATATGGGTGTAAATACGCATGCATGAATCCAGTCACATACATATAAGGTTTCAAGGGCACAAACAAAAATACTTACTTGTTAGGTTTTCTTTTTTATAATCTGAAGGGGAAAGGATAAAAATTTGTTTTAGGAACATCCACGTAGCTCCTGTGTTCTGTGAGAGTGCTAAGAAATGCAAGTTTTCTTTCAGCTTTTTAATATACAATGGGAAAACATTTTTTGCATTCAAATGTGAAAGGATTGCGTCTTTGGAATGAATCCAGCTGTTAGGGCTAACCACATAATTCCTTACAAATGAAGTTCATTAAAGCAACATGCAGCCATTCAGCTTTGTTTCGTGAGATCAGCATTTTCAAACATGTGGCTTATTTTTGCATGCTGAAAAATCTGCTTCCTTGGCTAAGAAAGAGGACTTTAATTTCTTTATTCCACTTCTCTGACAAAATATGAGATGTTTCTTTGCCATTGCTCTGCACATTCCAAAAAACATTATAAGCTGTCATCAGATCTGCTTATGAAGTAAGGTAAGATCTTCAACAGCTCTGAAAAGTACTCTTTAATTTCTTTTAGGACAAATGGAATAAATCCTTATGCTAACTGGTGCAATTAGGATAGTAGTAGGATTCTGTTATTAGGTGTGGAAGGAAGGCAGAACTCAAAAAAAAATTGGAAATGCCTAGAAATGTTAGGAGATTTAAATTCACACCTTAGTTTCCTCAAAATAGTAAATTTCTCTGAACCTCCAGCATCTCAAGAGAACTCTGTTACCTAAGTATGGCAGTCTGGTACAGGCCATGGGGTCCCAGTGCATGCTGGGGAGTTTGTTGCAGTCTGGCATGGAGAACAGAAGCATCCCGGATCTGTAGAGTCCCCTGTGGGTCTTTTCTTCCACCACCAGCCATTCTTTTGCACAGAAGAGCTCCTTTACTGCCAAGCAGTATTCTCTAAAATGATTTAGGGAGAACACAATTTAATGAATCATAGCACGCTGAAGCCAAATTGGAGCCTAAATCCTGTATTTTCAAAGATTCATTGTAGTACACTGTCTGTTCTTGCAAAAGTGTTTTTGTATAGATCCTTTTGTAAATAACATGAGACTTAATGAAATATAGTATATTATCCTGTGAGATGAAATACTATCTTGTTTTTAAAACAACACTAATGCTACTGGAGGAAAGAACTTTCAAGTTCAAAAGGTAAAAAGATTAGAAGTCCCCAGTATGTTTTCTCTCAACTTCATATTAAAATCACCAGAAAGGTTCAGAAACAAGTCATACAGAACTTTAAAAGCACACACACTAAAGTCATGGATCATTGTCAAGCAGTCTCCAGCCTGAGAGGTTTTTCTATAATCTCAGGGCTGATGGCAGGGCTTGAGGAACACAGTCAGTGTCTCTGTGCTTTGTTCTTCGAAACAGAATAACATCACCTTCCTGGATGGTTGTAGAAGAGCTTGGGGGTCCATACCCTGCGCTACCCTTGGAGAAGCTGAGTCCTGTCCCATTGCTGTGTGTGCTTTCATCTGAGAGAGCTAGAGTAATGTCTATGTGAAAATGAACCTGTAACTGTCATCTCTATGTTGTACTGAGTGGAGACTCTGGAGAAGGAAATGGCTACCCACTCCAGTATTCTTGCCTGGAGAGTTACATGGACAGAGGAGCCTGGTGGGCTACAGTCCATGGGATCTCAAAGAGTCAGACATGACTGAGAGACTAACACACACACATGGGTGAAGAGGCTGAAGAAAGACTAGGTAGACTAGTTGGATTATATAGAATTTTGTGGATTAATATTTGTTCAAGTTTATCTTATAGAAAATAAGATAGACTACACAGGAGAAACCAGGTTAGTTCCAAATTAAGATATTTGGGATGCATAATAAGAGGATATTAAAGATTAAAGAAATTAAGGATAATAGCAATGTTATTCATTCAATATTTGAAGTATAGAGAGGGTAGGAAAGTGTGTGTCCATATGTGTGTATGTGTACCTCATATACATATGTGTTTTTTAATACTCATGCCTACACTCCCACTTTTCCAGGCAACCACTTACAGATATGGACCAATTGAGCATGTGTAAAATGACTGGGGTGTGCATGCAGACGTGATGGGATACAATGAGGGTCATGAGTATAACAGTGAGATGTAGATTCTTAATATGTCTGCAAGGGAAGGGGAAGCAATGGGGCTTTCAGCCTTCTGAGAAGCTGAACTGTAGAAACATTGCTTGGCTTGCTTCTAACTATGCTTGGTTCCATCCTTGAGTCACATAAGCGCATCTTTGTGCAAAAGCAACATGGGACCTATGAGAAAAGTAGCCCCACATTAAGTGAAGAAAGCAAGTACCTGGGGAAGTTGTTTTTTGTTATAAATTAAAAACACACTGGAAAATTAAACAATGTTTTCGTTTGCATTGAGATGAAGCCTTTCACTGAAGCACGGCCTTTACAGAAGAGTTTTTCACAAGGAAAAAAATCAAACTGAGAAGGAAAGGAGACTGAAAACTAGATTAAGTTAAACATGACAGTGACTGACGAAAATAAAGACTGCAAAGAAGTGAAAACAACTTTGTTTTACTGAAACATGTGAAATCTCCATTGAAAAAGAAATGACTTGGCGAGATATCGAACAAGTGATAGAGGAAAACTTGAGAAGTTCTAACAACGCAGAGAGAATGAAAGATAGAAATGGTGGGTAAGGCGACAAGGAGAGGGAGAATCAAGCAAGAAATTCAAAGTACAAATTAACAGTGTTTCCCAACAAGAAACTAGAGCACATAAAAAAGAGAAAAATATTCAGAGATATGCTATAAGAAAACCTTCTTAAAAAGGATATAAATCTGATGAGGAAAATATATTAGCCATTATTTTTATATTACTTATAGGAAAGAAATATACTCCCAGGTGAATTTTACAAGTATTTTGAATCTCAAGAATTAAAGAAATAATCTTACTACTGTCTGGCAAGAGGAAAATATTCCCCACAAAGGAACAAAAGTCAGGATTGCCTTATATGGTCTTCATTACAACACAGCCCCCACAACTGGTCAGTATGCAAGAATTTTAAGGAAAACTTAAGGTGGCACACAACTTAAGTACCAGTCAAACACACGTATATGTAAGATTATAAAAAATAATTTTTGACATGTAGTGTGTAAAACCTCTATTCTAGCTGAACATGAGGTGAATCAAAGTTGAGAATTTAACAACAGGATTTTCCTGTGGAACAAATGACTGGGATCAGGGATAAATAACACAGAGAACTCTTTCAGGTACTTGCTGTATACATGACTGTGCAATAATGTAAAAGCTAAGAATATTCCCAAAATGCAAACACAACATAATTGACTAACACTAAGCTGGTTTATAATTCCACAAAAAGTTTCAAAAAGCAAGTATAGAGGATTCAGTACAGTTACCCTAACTAATTAGGCCTACCTGTGGCACTCTGATTTTAAATTTACTTTTAGCACTTCTTAAATATGACTTTTGGCACTTCTGGTACACTTTTCCCCTTTCCTATGACACTTAATACCTTCTAAGGTAATATATAAATTGTCTATTTATCATGTATCTTGCTCACTGACTTCTGCTGCTGCAATAGACACCCCATGGACAAATGCCCTAGAATAGTGCTGAGAGCCCAGTAGGAGCTCAATAAATGTTTACTGAATAAATGAAGTTCCTTATCATCCATTGAAAGAGGCACAAATGATTAAGTTGTTGTTTATGATTAGAAAACCATGACAAATAATATGTGTTTAAAAGTCTAACCACTAAGTAGCAGTAAAATATAACATGGTTGGAGACTTTTGAAACACCTTGAAATATCAAGGCAAACAAAAACTATTATAAAAGATATAGTACAAATGCAAGGAGACAAATTGACAATATCTGAAGAGCAAACTTACTAGTTATTTACAATGAGCCCAATTTTAATCCTAATGCTATTGGTACAAAAAGCAGAAGTCACCAGGACTGCAGGAAAATTTTCTTGGGAAAAAACAGTTGTGGAAGGGTTTACTGCACTGAATCAAACAGGCAAAACTCATTTAACAGCAGAAAGGATCGGACAACTTAATTACTCATGACGCTAATACCGATATAATCTATATGAATTTTGTACCTTAGAAGCAGAGACCAAGTCTTTTTAAATGTCTAATTTTTAAACAATTATTAATTACATTTGAGAGAAGAAAACAATAAAATGTGAAAATTTCTAGACTTATTTTTTGACCCCAATATTAATAAATTGTTTATAAGGATTAATAAATTGAAACAATTTTCACATTAAAAATACTTATTTAAATAGCAACTGGAATTAGGAAAAAACATTTAATGGCTTATAGATTTAAGAGATAATTACACTATTCTAATAAATCTGACATCTCAATGAAAGAGATTATTTTTTCTAAAAAAGAACAAATTTTTTTTTCTAAAAAAAATTTAAATTATATTCAATCTTGAGAAAGGACATCTGTGGCCTATGCATGTAAACTGGTCTAGGGCGTAAATGTTGAAAAGTTACTCAATAAATTTATTTTGTGCTAAAGTACAAAGGACACTTCAATTTAATTCTGGTTATTCCCCAAGAGATATCTAGGTGTCATATCTGATGAAAACATACACTTGACTGAAGAAGTAACAAATTATATTCGTCTTAAAATGTATCCAAACCTTCAAAATCTGCAGTAAGTTGAAGAATGGAGCACTGTGTTTTAATAACCTCTCCATAGTCCTTGTATATTAAATAGAGCACTTAAAAACTATTTCAATATTTAAATAGTTCCTGGTTTTATTGAAACAGATGGAAATGTTCTATGTTGATAGTCTTCCTGTTTCCTTGGAAAGTAAACAGCATCTATCCAGTTTCTAATATATGCCATGGATGCAGTTTATCTTTTAATCTTGTCAACTCTATCTTGTGAATGAGGAAACTGAATTTAGCCCAGATCATATACCTCTAGAAAGTAGGACAAACAGTATTTGAACTTTGTTCTAATTAGCTCAAAATTCATATTGATTCCTATCTTTGCTATATAAAAAGTAAATAGAGGCAAAGATAGTTCTATTGAACTTGGATTTATAAATTTCAATGTTTAAAGGGTATGGGGGATTTAAAGAAATATTTATAACTACTTCCACCCCTCCCATGAGACAAGAGTGTCAGTACTTAAATTAGAATATTGGGTGGAATGTATCTTAATATTCTGAAATGCTCACCAAGATCTCATGTTTATTGGCAAATAATATTGAAACACTTTATATAGTCTTTATTTTCCCTATCTTGGTTTACCAATGAAATCCATGTGAGTTTGGGATTTTGTTTTTCACTTCCTAGAAAGCAGGGGTATCTATGAATATGAAAATATGTAAACAGTAACAAATATAATAGAATGTTATACCTTTTATGACATTTTCTAGCTCAGTGTTAAAGCATTAGTTGCTCAGTCGTGTACGACTCTTTGTGACCCCATGGACTGCAGCCCTCCAGGCTCCTGTATCCATGGAATTCTCCAGGCAAGAATACTGGAGTAGGTTGCCATTCCCTTCTCCAGGGGATCTTCCTGACCTAGGGATTGAACCCAGGTCTCCTGCACTGCAGGTGGGTTCTTTACCATCTGAGCCACCAGGGAAGTCCCATGTATAATAATGTATCATCCATCAGGGATTTACAGGGTATGAATTTTGTCCAATTAATTACCTTGTAGTCTGGACAAAAGCCAGCTTTTGCCTTTACTCCTGCACATGACAACTTCCTCTTTTGAAAACTTTCCCTGTTTGCAGACAAACAGAATTTCCCCATTTATTTATTTTTTAATTTTACCTGCAAATGGGTATAGGAGTAGGTACCACCCCAGGGTTGCATTCTTGGAAGATGTGGTTACACAGCAAAGCTTCAGCAGCTGGCCGGCAGAATGGGCTCACTGCTTTCAGCTCATTCCAGGCAGTATGAACCAGTAGTTCTTGGGCCTCCTCAGGGTCTGCGTAGGAGTTGTTGAAGAAAACAAGAGTGTCTTGTGCCAGGACAGCATTACACACCTCCCCTCTGTACTGGGCGCAGTAGCCTCTGTTATCTTTCTGTGGCTTGCTGAAAGAAGCAGTGAACAACATTCCTGATCACATGCTGTTTCTGAGCATTCAATCTGCCTTTTTGTTTATTTTCCATTTCTACATCTGCATCACAGAAATAGAAGTTTGTACTGGCAAATTGGTTGAAATGTTCCATCTGAATATTTTCATTTCCAGCAGCAATTATATTACCTCTAGCTACTCCAGAGGTTATGGTGAAGATCCAAATTGATAACCATGTGGAAAGCTTTGGAAACTCTCAAGGCCAGAATGTGTGGGAGTATTTTTTATTATTTCCATCATAAATAAAATTTGACTCCACATTTCTTACAAATAAGCTGATGTAGCAGTAAATACATCTACAAAACACATTCATCATGATGATTAATAAGTGATTGAGTGTAGTAATTGGTCTGATCCAAACACTTGCAGCTTTATGAACATGAAAAGTGAAAAGTGAAAGTCACTCAGTTGTGTCTGACTCTTTGCGACCCCATGGACTGTACCCTGCCACGCTCCTCTGTCCATGAGATTCTCCAGGCAAGAATACTGGAGTGGGTTGCCATTCCCTTCTCCAGGGGAGCTTCCCAACCCAGAGTTCGAACCCAGATCTCCTGCATTGCAGGTAGACTCTTTACCAACTGAGCCTCTAGGGAAGCAAAGTGTTAGTTGCACAGTCATGTCCGACTCTTTGTGACCCCATGGGGTGTAGTCCTCCAGGCTCCTCTGTCCATTGAATTATCCCATAGTTTATTTAAATGTTACGATAGGTAAGCATTTGAATTTTGTGGCACATGTCTTCAGTACTCAGATCCTACCACCCACACATCTTCCCAAGATTCCATCAAAGGAAAAGAAGAAAGTCATGCAGGGAGGAGAAAGCGCTGGACTCCCAGGTGAGAGTCTCTGTGACTCTCAGAGGAGCTAAGTAGCATCTTCAGTTTTGCTATTTTCTCACCACATGTCTTAGGGAAAGTCATCTGGTCACTTAAGATGCAATATTCTGTAAAGTGATGTAAATAATTATCTGAACCCAGGTTATTGTGTATTCATGGGTAATAAAAGAACTGGCATAAAAATAAGATTAAAAACTTATAATGATTGAAGAGGACAGACAATAAGGAAAATGAAAATACTGCTGGCACTCTCTCCACATAGCCACTGTTCCCTTAATGCAGTGCTGAGAAATATAGCTCCTATACTCACTTCACACATATTTATTGAGCACTTATTATGTGCAGGCACTGTAATGGTCTCAATATATCTTTATGTCTTCCATCAGGTATATTGTTAACAGGGATGGCAAATTCAAGTTGCTTTCTCATTTAGATTTGTACATCTGTTGGAATTTAGCATTTCATTATCTTTATATAAAGGATTTCAAAAAAAGAAAATTAAACAACTGAAATTTGTTTAATTGAAGTGTTTTAACTGCTAACAGATCTCATCTGAATTTGAAAAATTGATTAGAAATTATCATTGACTTGTCTTTGAAGCAAATCTATTAAGTGAGATACAACTCATTCAGGTAAAGCAATGAACTTCCATGAAATATTATATTTTAAAATAATGTTTTCTAATATAGAATCATTTTCTAATTCATATTAGCATCTTACTAATTAGTTAACATGAATTTTATTGTATTACTTGTAGCTTATTGGGGGTTTTAAAAATGAAGGTTTTGAATAAGGGAACACAAAACTCCCAAGAAAACCTGGGCCCTATAAGGTTGAGAAAACACCAGAAATAGCTCATGATTCAACTTCTGAGGAAACCCAAGGTAGGATGACACTAAGAAAGTTCGAGAGAAGCAACGATACTGTGCTTTAAGAAACTGAATAATAATACCTAATAACTGGAAGTAACTCAAACTGTTTTACAAAATGGTCATACATGTTGATAATCCTTCCTTAAAAAGAGGAAGGGTGACTATTTTCACTTCGAAAAAAAATGTATCATGTAAAAGTTAAATATTTATTTCTCCTGGTCTGTCTGAGTTGAGAATTAATCATCTAAGTTTCACTGTCATATGATAACTATTGAATAACACTTCTTTAGTTTTCCATTAATATTTTTAAATAAAAAGTTCATGATTTTGTTCTTTAATTACATAAGCAAAAACTATTTAAAAAAAAAAACATTGGAAACTAAGAAAAATTACACAGAGGAAAAGTTAATGAAAGTAGCCTTAGAGATAAGGGTTATTAATAATGAATTAACCAATTCTTTTCTCTGAATTCCTGCTGCTTTTCTTTTAAAAAGCCCTAGAAAAATCTTTAGAACAACCTCTGTGTGAATTAATAGTACTGAGTCCTCACTGATTTTTGAGCATTAGCTACATAATGCAAAAGAAAAAAAAAGAAAAAGCAGAGTAGGCTTTTAATAGAAGGGAGAAGATCTTGGTTTTAATTTTGGTTTGTCTTCATACCAGCTTGACGATAACTAGCCTGTGAAAACCGTTTGCATCCTGGGAAAACCTATACAAAGTGTATAGTTCTTGCTAATTTTCTGTGTCTTGCTGATGTTTTGGGAGCATTAAAGACAGCTTTTGTAGATTATTGTTGCTTGATTAGCCCACAAGGCAAGGGATATTTAGCATCAAATATGTGTGTGTGTGTGTGTGTGTGTGTGTGTGTGTGTATGTATACTATGTAATGTATCTCCCTTATTTTGGCGATTTATAAACCTCAAGTTTTATGTGATGATCAAATTTCAGAAGCCAGATATGGAAGACATTTTTTCCCCTCAACCTCCTAATCTTATCACTTAAAAATTTCTTTTAAGGAACTCACAGCAAAACCTAGGGAAAAAGATGAATGCAAAAAATTTCCATTGGTGCCTTCTGACTTTTGCAAGTGATGAGTCCCCTTTCTGTCCAACTGAAGTCATGTTTCTCCACATGTAGCTCTTGAGGCTGCAGATGGAGTGACAGCAGAGGCAGCTGGTCCTGTTGCTCATTAAACAATGGGACAGAGGTTGCAGGGATCTGTTGAGAGTGCTGGTTATTTCGGAATAATCTGCCAAACTACCTCCAAAAATTCTAGTTAATATGGCACTTGGAGTCAGTCCCTCTCTTGTCTCCTGACAAACTAAACCCGACTGACCTCTCTTTCTGTATAGTTTCTTTTTTGGAGGCAACAACTGATATGTTTGATCCCAGCCTTTCTAGTTTCTCTTGTAACAGACAATTCTCCTTGGTCAAATGAAATATTTGAAGGATTCTTACTGCATCTTTGCTTTTATTTTCTCTCTGCTTTAACATGTATGAATCCCTTTCAGTAGAATACAGTTGACTCTTGAGCAATACAGGTCTGAATTACTTGGATCCACTTATACACAGTTCTTTTCAATGAATACTACACTCGTATGCCATCCCATGTGTGGTTAGATAAATCCAAGGATGCAAAATATGGGTATGGAGGAACCACTTAGACAAAGCACTGACTATAAGATACTGATTGGTGCCCCTAACCACTGAATCGTTCAAGGGTCCACTGTTTTAAAATGTGATGCTCTGGTTTCTATGAGAGAGACATCTACTCCCTTTGAACACATAATACGTTGTCCAAGGGCACATTCAGATGACCAGCCATGCCATGGTTGGTTGGGACAACCCCACTACCTCAGTGGAAATGCCACACCTTCTTTTCCTGCCCTCCCGTGTGAGAACTGTTGCTCTCCTTCGATGGTGACACTCCTTTGTTATACAGTAACTGCCCAGCCTCTCACTGTACTTATGAGATGGTCAAGGCTCTATATCACTCAGTCTCCAAAGCAAACTGGAATTGTTTCTATCCTTTCACGTCTAATGTCTTTGTGTATGATTGTGTGGCTCAGAGGTAAAGAATCTGCCTGCAATGCAGGAGCTGCAGGAGACGTGAGTTGGGTCCCTGGGTCAGGAAGATTCCTTGGAAAAGGGCGTGGCAACCCACTCCAGTATTCTTGCCTGGAGAACACCATGGATAGAGGAGCCTGGCAGGCTACAGTCCATAGAGTCGTGAAGATGTGGACACTTAGTACACACACATGCACATTCTCTAAGATGGGGGTCAGCAAATAGAAACCACAGGTCAAATTTGGCACTCTGCCTCTCTGTATATTACCTGTGAGTTAAAAGTGGTATTTATGTTTTTGAATGGTCGAAACCAAAAGGAGTGAAAATTATATGAAATTCAAATTTCAGTGTCCAGAAGTAAAGTTTTATTGGAACACAGCCCAGTTCATCCATTTCCAAATTGTCTATGGTTGCTTTTGTGCTGCCATAGCAGAGCTGAGTAGTTGCAACAGTGACTGTATGGCCCATAAATCCCTATACTTACTGTCTTGTCCTTTGCAGAAAACCAAAGGTCCTTGTGTTATCACAAGCAAAAAATGGTGTGGGAGTTTCTTTAGTTAGCATTTATTTGACTATAATCCGTTAAAAATTTTCATTTGCATTTAGTTCTATGCGAATGATTTCTGTCCTTGAGCCCTTAGGGTTTGTGCATGCTTGCATTATTTTGTGGGTCTGTAATTTGTGTAGGGGTGTGTGTGTGTGTGTGTAGGGGTGTGTGTGTGTGTGTGTGTGTGTGTGTGTGTGTGTGTGCTTGCTTAATCGCTGAGTCATGTCCGACTCTTTGCAACCCTTTGACTGTAGCCCACCTGGGTCTTCTGTCCATGTGATTTTCTGGGCAAGAGTACTGGAGTGGGTTGCCATTTCCTTCCCCAGAGGATCTTCCAGACCCAGTGTGTGTATGTATATGTCCCCTAGTAAAATGTCAATTCCCTGGGCGCCGGGAATACATAAAATTTCTTTTGTTTCTCCACTTTCCAATATAGCACCAGAATTAGAGTTAGTGTTTTTTTTTTTTTAAACAGCATAATAGTATTTATTTATATTTGGCTGCGTCAGGTCTCAGTTGCGGCATGCGGGATCTTTGTTGCATCATGTGCAATCTTTCACTGAGGTGCACGCAACTCTCTAGTTGTGTCACATGGGTTCCAGAGCACATGGGCTCAGTAGTTGCAGCATGTGGGTTTAATTGCTCTGTAGCAATGGGATCTTAGTTCTCCAATCAGAAATCAAACCTGCGTCCCCTGCATTGCAAGGTGGATTTTAACCACTGGACCACCAGGGGAGTTTCCTAGAGTGAGTGGCTTAAAGATGCATAGAGAAGACAGGTGTACTGAAGGGATGAATGAATGAAAGATGACATCTCTTCTATGGGTGACCTGCATTTCAATTTACCTTTTTCTGTGTATATGCCGTACATCTCTTCAGTAAATATTCAGCTTCTCTGTTGTATCCTTCAGGTCAGTATGCTGTCTCTTAGAACTGTGATAGCCACCTAATCCTCAAATACCTGATAAATTTATTTATCAGGTAAACAAATGCATCAAAGCTATATGAATTGGGAAAAAGATTGAGAACACACTACATTTTCTTAGGCTATGAATTATTATTTATGCTATGAATTATTTCATTCCATGGAATTACAATCAGTGGCTTGAGTTGTAGGTCCTATTTAGTTGCTGTGTTAACTGGGTTAGCATTATGAATCTGTGTTTTTGACTCTGACTATCTGAGCTCACATTGAGGTTTTGTGGTTAGCTATGTGGTCTGGACATCTCTTTGTGCCTTGGGTTCCTCATATAAAGAAAGAGGGATGATAGTTCTTGTCCCATAAAGTTGCTGAAATGTTAATATGAGAAAAGTGATGCTTAAAATGTCTGCAGAACTTAACTATTATTCTTATTTTAATTAACCATTTTGATGGGGGCTTCCCAGGTGGCACAATGGTAAAGAATCCACGTGCCAATGCAGGAGACTCAAGAGACACAGGTTCTATCCCTGGACTGGGAAGATCCACTGAAGTAGGAGATGGCAACTTGCTCCAGTATTCTTTCCTGAAAAATTGCATGGGCAGAGGAGCCTTGTGGACTACAATCCATGGAGAAGAGTACAATCCAAAGTGTAGGACATCACTGTGCAACTGAGTATACACAACCATTCTGAATCTTGATTTCATCATTTGTAAAATTAGGTTAAAATAGTGACCACACATCATAGAATTTTTCTGAAAGTCAATTTATGCAAATAAAACATTGTAAATTTCAGACTGTTATAGGGTGCTACTTTCTTAGCTGCAGGATAAAGCTGTGAGGGAGAGTTTGGGAGTCAGTGCTGTGTCTCTTTTCCAAGCCTATTGTTTACTTGATGTATGAGTCACTGATAATCTCCAATTCCAAGTAACTCCCTTAATTTCTTTTCCATACAACAGGGGTAATAATAGTACCTATTTCATAGGGATGTCCCAAGGATAAATTTTTAAAATGTATGTAAAACTCTTAGCATAGTGCCTGACACATAGTAAGTATTCAATAGATACTACCTATCTTCATCATCTTTTTGTGAAAGTATTTAAAGGATTAGAAATTAGAGTTTCTGAAAGATTACAGTGCTCAACAAATAACAGATAGTAAATGGCATGTCAAACAAAGCAAGACAAAACATTGGTGTAATAACAATATCTTACCTCCATTCTAGTACCAGGAAAGGAAGTTTCCACAGGAAATCAAAGTAAAGGAGAAAAGAAACAACGGTTAGTACATTTGCATCTCAAGGCTTATAAGAGATAATTTTGATACCTCTAACTCTAAGTTTCTGAAAAGTTCTCTGCACCTGCTAGGAGGCCAGATACTACATTAACAGGCATATTTGGAGAAGGAAGGTAAGAAAATATTAAATGTCTCTAGGAACTGAATTCTTTTTAAGATGAGTCAACCATGGCATCATTAGCCTAGGCAGGATCATAGTCAGATTTTCCCTCTGTTGACTACCCAGAGATTTTTCAACAAGAAGGCAAGGAGTGGAGGGCTGAACAGGAAAAGGAAAAAGGGGATGGGTGGCGGAGCTATTATTTTCACAGACCTACTGGCCTCACATGATCACACAGGGTCCAACACTCAGAAGGGCTCCATGCTTAGTTTAGTGTTCTGCTGTGATCATCTTGAAACACTTAATAATTTTCTAACAAGGGGCCCCACATTTTCTGGATAGAACAGATGAAAGAAACATGAGGAAATTCTTAAAGAGAAAATGGTATATAATTTAGAAGGGGTAAAGATAGAATCTAATAGCAGCTGGACAAGGAAACCTGTTGAAACATGAGAAGACCAAGGTTCTGTATATGAAAAAGCCCTCAATTTAAGAAGTAAAAGAGAAGATTCTATACCATGGAGAGGAACCAACACCAAAGAGAATCCAGCCATAGAACTTGGGAAGAGGCATTAAACTTAGATAGCCTTCTATTTCAATGGCAAGTGAGAAGACAGAAAAATCAAGGTCGTTTAAAGGTGCTCAGTCTTTTCAAGAATATTAAGAGAATCAAAGGAGGATTCACCAGGCTTCCGTGTGTTTTATACAGAAATTTCTCCAGTCACATTTTCTTTTGGGGGGAAAATGGGGAGCAGGGAAGGACTTCAAAACCTTGCAATTATATATAAGTGCTTTTATCTCAAAACTACTTTTTTTTAAATTCTAAAAATTTCCAACAGTCATCAATATTTGTAGTATCTTTTCAATTATCTGGAAAAGCCAATAAAACTTTGGCTCTCTTCTAAAACATACAGCCAATCTAATATAAGAAAGCTGTGTGATTATAAAAAGAATGCTTACCTCTTGGTACCAGCTGTGGGACAGCTGGTAGCAATTTAGTGCAGCTACTGGCTGTTACTCATTTATTCATTTCTCTTTTATTAAAAACCAAAGCGATCACCTTTAATCAGTTGGAAAGAGATGAAGCCACCATGAAATGCTGAGGGGGGGGGTCTGTTTTGTTGATAAGAACACTCTCTGCCTATGGTGGGTGAAGTACTGGGGAGAAGAGGGAGTTGTGTGCTCCTGCTACCTTACCCCAGGCCTCACAGTTGTGGAGAAGACTGCAGGGACCCAACAGCGTGACTGTGAGACATGACAGAGAATGTGAAACATGATGGTGTATTCAATTAGCTCTGGTCATTATGATACAGAGTCCAAAGATAAATTTTCTCTGTTATAATGTGAAACATCAACTCAAAATATAGAAAATAAAAATGTGAAATGAATGGATAAAGATGTCACACACACACACACACACACACACACACACACACACACAATGGAATAATACTCAGCCATGAAAAAGACTGAAATAATGCCATTTTGCAGCAACATGGATGAACCTAGAGATTATCATACTAACTGAATTAAGTCAGAGAAAGACAAATATCATATGGTACTTATATGTGGAATCTAAACCCTGATACAAATGAATTTATTTACAAAACAGAAATAGAATCTTTTGCACATGGTTATCTGATTTTCCCAACACCATTCATGGAAAAAACTTATCTTTTCCCCATTGTATATTCTTGGCTCTTTTGTCATAAATTAATTGACCATGTATGTGTGAGTTTATTTCTGGGATCTTGATTCATCTCCATTTGTCTAGGTGTCTGTTTTTATGCCAGTTCCATACTGTTTTGGTTTCTATAGCTTTGTAATATAATTTGAAACCAGGAAGGGTGTTGCCTTCAGTTTGTTTTTCTTTCTTAGAATTACTTGACTACTGTGGATCTTTTTTGATTCCATACAATTTTAGAATTGTTTGTTCTATTTTTGTGAAAAATGTCATTGGAATTTTAATAGGGGTTTATGAAATCCACAGATAGCTTTGGGTGATATAGACGTTTTAACAATATTAATTCTTCTGATCTATGAACACGGGATGTTATGTTAAGTCACTTCAGCTGTGTCCACCTCTTTGCAACCCCATGGACTATAACTTGCCAGGCTCCTTTGTCCTTGGTATTCTCCAGGCAAGAATACTGGAGTGGGTTGCCATTTCCTCCTCAAGGGGAATACAGGATGTCTTCTATTTATTTGTATATTTAATTTCTGTCATCAGTGCCTTGTAATTTTCAGTGTACAGATCTTTCTCTTCCTAAGTTAAACTTATTACTAAGTACTTTTTTGTTTTTGGTGCTATTGTAAATGAGATAGTTTTCTTTATTTCTTCTCAGATGTTAATGTATTAAAAAACAACTGATTTCCGTATGTTGATTTTATATGTAGAACTTACTTAATTCATTGATTAGTTCTAACAGATTTTGGTGGAGTTTTTAGGATTTTCTATGTATAAGATGGTGTCATCTGCAAACAGAGACAATTTTACTTCTTCCCTTCCACTTTGGATGCCTTTTGTTTCTTTTAATTGCCTGATTGCTTGGGCTAGGACTTCCAGTACTATGTTGAATACAAATGGTGAGAATGGGCACTCTTGTCATGTTCCTGATCTCAGAGGAAAAGTGTGTAATGTTTTGCTATTGAGTATGATATTGGCTGTGGGTTTGTTATATGTGGCCCTTACTGGGTTGGAGCACATGCCTTATATCCAATTTGCTGAGAGTTTTTATTTTTAATGTATATTGAATTTTGTTAAATGCTTTTTTTGCATCTACTGAGAGGATAATATTTTTATCCTTCATGTAATGATGTGTGACATTAACTGGTTTGTATATGTTGAACCATTCTTGCATCCCAGAGATAAATCATGAAGTATTATCATGAAGTATACTTGATCATGAAGTATGATTCTGTTAATGTGCTGTTGAATTTGGTTTGCTAGGATTTTATTGAGAATTTTTGCAACTATATCCATCAGGGATATTGGTCTTTAATTTTCTTGTATTGCCCTTATCTGGCATTGGTATCAGGGTAATAAAGACTGCTGTTAATTCTTCTTTAAATGTTTGATAGAATTAATACATGTGTCTATTTTGATGGCCTTTGGCTCTTCCAGGACTATGCTCATTACAGGGATCATGGGCTGTCTTGCTGGTCTCTGTCACAGGGCTGAGGGTTCTGAGGACAAAGAGAAGGCATCTTGCCAATAACACGGCGTCCTGGTGAGTTTAAATGGCAACTTGAGCCTTTTGAGGTTGTGACTGAAGGGGAAATGGAACTTCCTGGTTCATAGGGAGAGGATCCAAAAGTTTTTCTGGCTCCTTTTGATGACTAGCAGCAAATTTAAATGAGTCAGAAAAAGTATATCATGTTTCTCAAATAACACATATGAACCTGGGCATATGCATGGAAGAGTTTTGGGAAAATGAAGGGTGATCTTTATTTTTGTTCTTGTCTTTCAAACACTAGAAATATCATTAGACATAATCCTGAGCCCTAGACCAGATTTTTCCATGTCCAATTTTCCTGCTGGGATGAGTAAATAAACAGATGGAGTAAAAGCTTCAAAGTGAAACACAGAGAATGTGACAAAAAGTACCTTTGACTGCAAAATACCAGGGGAGGATGGGGGTGGCTGAAATGGGAGAAAGGAGAGTTTGAGGTAAGGAAGCATTGCCAGAGTGTCAGGGGGAAGCATCAGGCTCTGAACCTCTGAGGCTAATGGAGAAAAGAAAGAAAGAAAGTGAAGTCGCTCAGTTGTGTCCGACTCTTTGAGACCCCATGGACTGTAGCCTACCAGGGTCCTCTGTCCATGGGATTTCCAGGCAAGAATACTGGAGTGGGTTGCCATTTCCTTCTCCAGAGGATCTTCCCAAACCAAGAATCGAACCCGAATCTCCCTCATTGTGGGCAGACGCTTTACCACCTGAGCTACCAGGGAAGCCCTAATGAGCTAATGGAGAGAGATGCCAAAAACAGAAATGGAGAAAGCAGATGTCATGACTAAACTCTGAGAGATCTGGGAAGTGTAAGACCATGCTTTGACATGCTTCTGGATTAATGTGGTTTCGTGCATCCCTTTTGCACCAGAGTGGCCTCACTTTCCCTAGAATATCGGTTCCCTATTTCCTGAAATAGGGAGCACCCCAGAGTTGAGATGTAGTTTCCTCAATGATGACAAGGGGACACTTATGAGGCCTCTAGCAACTTTGACTGGAAAGAACAGGTTCAGTTCAGTTCAGTTGCTCAGTCGTGTATGACTCTTTGCGACCCCATGGATGGACTGCAGCACGCCAGGCCTCCCTGTCCATCACCAACTCCCGGAGTTTACCCAAACCCATGTCCATCGAGTTGGTGATGCCATCCAGCCATCTCATCCTCTGTCATCCCCTTCTCCACCTGCCCTCAATCTTTCCCGGCATCAGGGTCCTTTCAAATGAGTCAGCTCTTTGCATCAGGTGGCCTAAGTATTGGAGTTTCAGCTTCAACATCAGTCCTTCCAGTGAACACTCAGGACTGATCTCCTTTAGGATGGACTGGTTGGATCTCCTTTTCAGTCCAAGGGACTCTCAAGAGTCTTCTCCAACACCACAGTTCAAAAGCATCAATTCTTCAACGCTCAGCTTTCTTTACAGTCCAACTCTCACATCCATACATGACCACTGGAAAAACCATAGTCTCGACTAGATGGACTTTTGTTGGCAAAGTAATGTCTCTGCTTTTTATATGCTATCTAGGTTGGTCATAACTTTTCTTCCAAGGAGTAAGCGTCTTTTAATTCCATGGCTACAGTCACCATCTTCAGTAGTTTTGGAGCCCCCCAAAATAAATTCTGCCACTGTTTCCATTGTTTCCCCATCTATTTGCCATGAAGTGATGGGACTGCATGCCGTGATCTTAGTTTTCTGAATGTTGAGCTTTAAGCCAACTTTTCACTCTTCTCTTTCATGTTCATCAAGAGGCTCTTTAGTCCTTCTTTACTTTCTGCCATAAGGGTGGTATCATCTGCATATCTGAGGGTATTGATATTTCTCCCGGCAATCTTGATTCCAGTTTGTGCTTCCTCCAGCCCAGCGTTTCTCATGAGGTACTCTGCATAGAAGTTAAATTAGCAGGGGTGACAATATACAGCCTTGACATACTCCTTTTCCTATTTGGAACCAGTCTGCTGTTCCATGTCCAGTTCTAACTGTTGCTTCCTGACCTGCATACAGGTTTCTCAAGAGGCAGGTCAGGTGGTCTGGTATTTCCAACTCTTTCAGAATTTTCTGGAGTTTATCATGATCCACACAGTCAAAGGCTTTAGCATAGTGAATAAAGCAGAAATAGATGTTTTTCTGGAACTCTCTTGCTTTTTCAATGATCCAGTGGATGTTGGCAATTTGATCTCTGGTTCCCCTGTCTTTTCTAAAACCAGCTTGAACATCTGGAAGTTCATGGTTCACGTATTGTTGAAGCCTATCTTGGAGAATTTTGAGCATTACTTTACTAGCGTGTGAGATAAGTGCAATTTGGCGGTAGTTTGAGCATTCTTTGGCATTGCTTTTCTTTGGGATTGGAATGAAAACTGACCTTTTCCAGTCCTGTGGCCACTGCTGAGTTTTCCAAATTGAGTGCAGCACTTTCACAGCATCATCTTTCAGGATTTGAAATAGCTCAACTGGAATTCCATCACCTTCACTAGCTTTGTTCGTAGTGATGCTTCCTAAGGCCCACTTGACTTCACACTCCAGGATGTCTGGCTCTAGGTGAGTGATCACACCATCATGATTATCTGGGTCGTGAAGATCTTTTTTGTACAGTTCTTCTGTGTATTCTTGCCACTTCTTCTTAATATCTTCTGCTTCTGTTAGGTCCCTACCATTTCTGTCCTTTATTGAGCCAATCTTTACATGAAATGTTCCCTTGGTATCTCTAATTTTCTTGAAGAGACCTCTAGTCTTTCCCATTCTATTGTTTTCCTGTATTTTGTTTGCACTGATCACTGAGGAAGGCTTTCTTATCTCTCCTTGCTATTCTTTGGAACTCTGCATTCAAATGGATGTATCTTTCCTTTTCTCCTTTGCTTTTTGCTTCTCTTCTTTTCCACAGCTATTTGTAAGGCCTCCTCAGACAGCCATTTTGCTTTTTTGCATTTCTTTTTCTTGGGGGTGGTCTTGATCTCTGCCTCCTGTACAGTGTCAAGAACTTCTGTCTGTAGTTCATCAGGCACTCTGTCTATCAGATCTAGTCCCTTAAATCTATTTCTCACTTCCACATATAATTGTAAGGGATTTCATTTAGGTCATTCCTGAATGGTCTAGTGGTTTTCCCTACTTTCTTCAATGTAAGTCTGAATTTGGCAATAAGGAATTCATGATCTGAGCCATAGTCAACTCCTGGTCTTGTTTTTGCTGACTGTATAGAGCTTCTCCATCTTTGGCTGCAAAGAATATAATCAGTCTGATTTCAGTGTTGACCATATGGTGATGTCCATGTGAACAGGTTAAGGAGAGAAATAGAAATGGCAGGTGTCTCATGGGGTTCAGATGTCTTATTCCATTGCACTCATGAGATACCCTTTTTAAATGTGCATGAGGAAATTTTAGGAAAAGTAGAGGAGCGTCAAGTCCCATAGTAAGTGTGATGCAACAGGAAAAACAGATCAGGGGATGAATGAAAGGGTCTTGTGGCTTTTTATGAATTAGCTACGTAAGGAAGTGTTATTCAAAAACAGTACTTCATACTTTCCAAACCCATTGACTAAAGTCAAATCATTGCTGGTTTCAGTCTACATGAAATTACAGAAAGGTGAAGATAGGGGAATTAAGGTACACATTTTATAGGTTCCTTTCTCTGGACCAAAATCATAGAAGAGAGGTATATTGATAAATTACACAAAGATAAAGCAGGAGTTTTTCCTACTTCTTATCTGGGACTCCAGAAGCAGAGAATCTTATAAGGGCCCTTTAACCTGACATGAGATCAGCTACATTAGTGCAAAAATGGTAGTATGACATGGTTGGGTAGACAGCAGGACTGAATTAGTGGTCTAAATCTTCTTTGGATTTTTTATAACATGAAAGTGATTCAGAAGTTTCTACAGGCCCCAAGAGGGAGCAGGAAGGAGCTGACTTGGAGTTTAGCATGTCTGGTATTGCAGAGAGAGCCAAGGTGACTAAGGGGCAAAGGTTGCATAATAGACTCTAGAGAGGGAATTGATGAAGGATTTGACCGAGATGTAGAGGATTGTGCTGCTACAGGAAGAGCCTCAATGGGGCTGAGCCAGACAGGGAGGTCCTCTGGGTTCCAACCAAGCCAGGAGATGAGATCACTAGTTCTGCAGCTGTAGACTTTACTAAAGACCAGGGTGGTCCAGAGGACACCACTGCATAAATCCAAGACTCCTTCTCTCTTTCCATGTAAGGAAGAGGTAGAAGGAGGCAGGAGAGGAAGAGACGTGGCAGGGAATTGATCTTGGAATGCCTGAATAATGACCAGAAATGAAACTTTCTTCATATTAGCAACATTTATTTTCTCCTCTAACTTGTGAGTGTGTAGGTTAAGCTAGATTAGAGCAGCTTATTTTCTTGGATTTGAGTATTCATATGTAATTATTTCTCCCTCTCTCTGCCCATACACATGTTATCAACATATAGATATAGTTGTATAAATATATATTTACTGAATACTGGCTCCTGATCAACTATCAAATAAAACAAGATAGTGAGACTAGAATCATTCCAAGTAATTTAAAGGCATCAAAAATGTAATCATTTTATTATCTCCTGAACATTCTCATGTTATTTTGTTGTATCTGTTATTTTTTGTCCTAGACATTTTCCTTAAAATCTCAGACACATCTAAACTCCTTGTACCACGTTCAGACACTTTCAAACTTTATCTTTTCTCTCCTGACCTGCCGTCTACCTGATAGGTTTCACGCTTCTCTCTTCTCTCTATACCAATTGTTGCTGTTGTTGTCCAGAACTTCATAACTTTTCCAGACTCCTGGAATAACCTAACTGCATGCCATGCCCCCTCATCTTTTGACACCTGACATCTGTTGATTTGATAAAGAATATATCTGACCATATTCACTTGTCTCCTCTAAAAAAATGAAATGACTTCCCATTGATTAAAGAATATAGTCAGCCTACTCAGACCCTTAATAATCCAGCTAGATCTCACGTTTCCAACCTTTCTTCCTCTCCTCCACCTCATCTCAGTCTCCATCATGGCTTGCTATTTTCTGGACTCACTTCGACCTTGTCATCTCTTAATCAAATTGTACCTCTTTTCCAAGGATTCCCTTAAACTCTCTTTTTTCCTGCTGTTGTACTTTGTGCTTCTGCATAGAACATAGTCTGTGCCATAATGTCTGTGACTGATAGGCTTCCTTTTTATATTGAGAGTCCCTGGAAAACTGGGACTCCATTGTCGATGATCCCATTCATGAATTAAGTTTGCATCCTTTACCTAATGCAATGGACTGAACCTAGTGTATTTAATAAATGCATGTAAGAGTGCTTCATAGACAACAAATGGTATGTGAAAGTAATCCGTTTATTGTTATTTGTTAAATTGAGTTGAATTTACTCTTAAGAGTCTCACCCTTCTCTGGGAATATGACTTCCCGTCAGTGGAAATTCTTGAATAATTGATGTGATATCTCAAGATACAGATATATTCTTGGAGGAGAAGGCAGAAGGAATCTGCTTTTGAAATCTCTTTCCTTCATGGGCATGCCTCAGAGGACCAGCCTTGTCCAATGCTCCCTATGTATTTCTCTGTGTCCTTATTCACCTCATACTAAAAATCACAAGCATTACTAGAAATTTCCTCATCAGGGAAGATCAAAGAAATGGCACTGTAATAAGAAATATCAGGCTCTGGGGAACTGGCTCTGGATACAAGTTCTACCAGTGCTTACCTTACATGTGAGGCCAAGCATCTCTCTGCTGACCTTTGGATGGTAGGCATGCTGTGAATATTATCATGCGTGCCATTTCCTGATACAGGGATTATTTCCATCTCTAGGAATTCCACAGATGTTCTCAGAAGCCTTTGGGACATTTAAGTTTTAAAAATAAGCCTTTATAACTCAACACAAATATCCTAGAAATCCATGTGTCAGCCCTTTTCCTTGAATATATCTGTGGATCCTGCTATCACTTGCATGAAACAAGAAGGTGAAAGGCCATAAGGCAGATAATATGTTCATAAGTAAAAATACCCTAAAATATAGCCAATTAGAAACTGGCACGAGCATGTTAAATGTCTGCCAACTTACTCTTCGAGAGCTTTGGAAAGCTCGATTAACCCCCAGAAAGAAAGAGGAGGAAGAGAAAAAAGAGGAGGGGAAGGAAAGAGAAAGAAAGGGAGGGAAGGAAGAAGGAAGGAGGGAGGGAAAGAAGTAGGGATGGAGGGAGAGAGGGAAGAATAAAAAAAGAAAGGGAAGAAAAGAACATGAAAGAGAAAGATATTGAAAGAAATGAACTCCTGGAAGATGTTTCATATCACTTAGGCAGGTATTTAAGAATTTAAGTTTTGAAGCAATGAATTTCCCCAAATCAATTATTTTGGTCAACCTTTGGAATATCCCTATGGAGGAAGAAATATCCCAAATGGGCCTGGAGTAAGATATTAAAAAAAAAAAAAGTGTTCCCTAGTGAAGGATTTTGTGGAATAGTACCGACTCTCTCTTCTCCTCAGTCAGTCAGTTCAGTCACTCAGTCGTGTCCAACTCTTTGCGACCCCATGGACTGCAGCACCCTAGGCTTCCCTGTCCATCACCAACTCCCAGAGCTTGCTCAAACTCATGTCCATCCAGTCGGTGATGCCATAAAACCATCTCATCCTCTGTCATCCCCTTCTCTCCTGAAACAGTGCAATTGTGAACAGCCATCCTACCTGCTATACTGATGGTGGCTGCAGCCTTTGCAGTACTGAATTTCTCTCCATGCTTATTAGTAGCTATGCATGTGTAGAGTCCTGGCTTGGTGATAAACAGCTGCAGTCTTGAGTCAATTACTCGATCTTTCACACTTTCTTGAATAGACCCAGAAGACACCTGGTGGAGTCGGGGGGAAAAAGAAGATAGAATTAGGTCAAGAATTTCTAATATGCTGTATAAACTAGACTGGAAAGAAAAAGGATTAGGATTAGGATAAAAAGGCATGTGGTAGATTACAAAAATTACCAACAACTTTTGTCTCCCTATGCCCATGACCTTACAATGTGACTTTGTTGCTCTTCCTTTCCGAGGTGGCTTTTTTCTTTATGCTTTGAGTCTTGATTGGCTTGTGACATGTTTTCAAAAGACACAGAGACTTGCAACATTTTTACACACTGTGGCTTGCTTTCTTGTTTCACTTAGAGCCTGTGACCTCCTGTGAACAAGCCAGAGTGGGCCTGATAGAGGGTGAGGCACTTATGGCACAGTTATCCTCACTGATCCAGCTGGCAGCCAATAATAACCCCCAGATATATGGGTAAGGCCATTTTAGACCCACTAGCTCCCAGTCAATCTGCCAATCACAGGAGCTAGATCAGCAAGATCAGGCAATCCTAGCCCAAATCAGCAAAACCACCCAGTTGAGCCACAGACATGTGAGAATTAATAAATGGCTATTGCTTTAAGTGATCAGGCTTTGGGACATCTGTGATGTGGACAGTAGATAACTAACACAAGCTAGAAAAGATACCCTGTGTGTATCTTTTCCAAGATACGTCTCTATGTCTGAAAGTTCAGCTCAGTTCAGTCTCTCAGTCGTGTCTGACTCTTTGCGACCCTATGAACCGCAGCACACCAGGCCTCCCTGCCCATCACCAACTCCCTGAGTCCACCCAAACCCATGTCCATCGAGTCGGTGATGCCATCCAGCCATCTCATCCTCTGTCGTCCCCTTCTCCTCTTGCCCTCAATCTTTCCCAGCATCAGGGTCTTTTCCAATGAGTCAGCTCTTCGCATCAGGTGGCCAAAGTATTGGAGTTTCAGCTTCAACATCAGTCCTTCCAATGAACACCCAGGACTGATCTCCTTTAGGATGGACTTGGTTGGATCTCCTTTCAGTCCAAGGGACTCTCAAGAGTCTTCTCCAACACCACAGTTCAAAAGCATCAATTCCTCGGCACTCAGCTTTCTTTATAGTCCAACTCTCACATCCATACATGACCACTGGAAAAACCATAGCCTTGACTAGATGGACCTTTGTTGGCAAAGTAATGTCTCTGCTTTTTAATATGCTATCTAGGTTGGTCATAACTTTCCTTCCAAGGAGTAAGCGTCTTTTAATTTCATGGCTGCAGTCGCCATCTGCAATGATTTTGGAGCTCAGAAAAATAAAGTCAGCCACTGTTTCCACTGTTTCCACATCTATCTGCCATGAAGTGATGGGACCGGATGCCATGATCTTAGTTTTCTGAATGTTGAGCTTTAAGGCAACTTTTTCACTCTCCTCTTTCACTTTCATCAAGAGGCTCTTTAGTTCTTCTTCACTTTCTGCCATAAGGGTGGTATCATCTTCATATCTGAGGTTATTGATATTTCTCCCAGCAATCTTGATTCCAGCTTGTGCTTCCTCCAGCCCAGCATTTCTCATGATGTACTCTGCCTATAAGTTAAATAAGCAGGGTGACAGTATACAGCCTTGACGTACTCCTTTTCCTATTTGGAACCAGTCTGTTGTTCCATGTCCAGTTCTAACTCTTGCTTCCTGACCTGCATACAGGTTCCTCAAAGTTAGAGACAGTGAATTATGAGAGGTAATAGAGTTTTGGATTTATTTCCATAATTCTTTTTCAGTTTCCCCCCCTAAATGCATAACAAATAGTGGATGGTTAACAAGTAAAAAAACAGTTGTGAAGTCAGTCCTGTTTCTGCATCATGACCCATGTCAGAAAATCAAATATCCTGGAAGAGCCAGGCTACCAATGCTATGTTAGCGCATGATTGACAGGTTAATGTACCTAAGTGCTCTTAGTCATCAGCATGCCAACTCTGAGAAAGACAGCTCCCAGTACATTCTTTGGGTTGCAGAGTTCCAATTTACACGCTAGTCTGTCTCACCCCCGAAGTCTGTGCTTTTAATCTTTGTGTTTTACTGCTTTGCCTAGTCCTAAAACTGAATAGTCATTAGAAAAGAAGAGTAACAACAAAACCTCAAATCGACCATGAACAAAACAAACGTCTGACTTAAATGTCATTGTTAAGGTGGTGACATTTCTTAAACTGGTGATTCTTTCTTCACTGCTTTCTTAAGCACTCTACCATTTTTTCAATCATTTTTTTTTCATTATCATTGCTTTTCTGAGGGGGAAATTGCTAGTTTGAGAGGAGTGTGAATGGACTGACAATCAAGGAATCGGCTAATGGTTTACCTTGAGCAGGAGTAGGAGTGGGTACCTTGGTGGCCTTGAAAAGGATCTTTCTGTCTAGCAGTAGAGAATGAAACTAGGAGTAAGAAACTTGGAGCCAAGATATTTTACTGTCTCACATGAGGGAGGATTTCACATTTAGATCAGCAAGGGGGAGGGAAGCCCTGAGGTGAGACCAACTTTCCATGCTTCTGCTGCCAGGTAGCTGGGTGTTCCCAGAACCAAGCACACTCTGTTGCAATTAAGCAGTGAAAGTTTGTCCAATTAGCTCCTGTCTTTTTATTCTTTATCTGCACTATTAGCCTCCATTCTTTTAGAAACACTGGTTTATGTGAGCATCAATTTACCTTAACTGGGGAAACTTCCCAGGTCAGATCAAGTATTGTGGCATTTTCCCCAGATAAGCAGCCTGGACTCTATGAGAAATTGACAAGGCAGAGAGAAAAGTATGTTTGAGAGACATACATGCAGTTGGGAATTCAAACCGAATGCATCATTACTATATTTATTAGAGGTGCAAGTTCCTATGGATTTGAGTGTCCAAGTTAGATGGAAAGGACTGAACAATTTGAAATACAATTTGAAAAAATTATTGGGGTATAGTTGATTTACAACATTGTATTAGTTTCAGGTGTACAGGAAAGTGATTCCGTTATACATATTCATAGATCCATTTTTTCCAGATTCTTTCCCATAAAGGTTATTACAGAGATTGAGTAGAGTTCCCTGTGCTCTATAGTAGATCTTTGTTGGTGAAATACAATTTTGGACTCTCCCCAGATTTTAATACACAGCAACAATGAGAAAAAAGCTAAAGACCTCAAATCTCTGTCAGTTAGTATGTTTTATGCTCTGAGGATATTTTGTTTAGAAATATAATCCCTTCCCAGTTTATATATGTGAAATCTGTAGAACAGTTACCTTCCTCCTTTGCAAGTTTGTTTCTTCCTTCAAGAAGTGGGTCTGTACTGTCAATGCCTAGGAGACAGCTCAGAAATGAGTAATCCCCTAAATGCTGACTACTCTTGTACTATTTTCATGTTCACACCTAAGTCACTCCTCAAGGTCACTGAAAACATTCTTGGGAGGAAAGCGAAATGAGTTTTAAGCCACCTGACCTCCGTCCTCCTGGACATCATCCAGGTGCTGACATAGTCCAGCGGGTAGACCATCAAGTTCCAAGGCTCATTGCCTGATGATGATGTGGTTCCTAAGGGCTTTTCCTCCTGTTTCCAGAGGCCTGGCTTGATTCATTTTGTGACTCATGCACAGCAGGCCTTGTTAGTCATCGTTTGAATTAGTTTTTCTTTCTTCATGGAGCAATCTGACCAACAGTTTAGTATTTTTGATGACCTAAAATTCAGAACACCCCTTTGCCCTGCATTTTGATCATTTTGCCTTTCAGATTTAAAAGCTCAAAAGGATGAGTTCAGATTATGCCTGGGAGCTTTAAGCAAGGTATGCTGAGGCAAAGTTGAGGACTTCATTGAGGTGACTTTTTCTGGTATTATAGTAAATATATTTTTTCTCCAAGTCACCCAGGCATACTGACCTGAAAGCACTGGATAAACAGTTCTCTGTTTTGTGTGTAGGGGTGAGACTGTGACCTCAGATGAGGCCATTGAACAGGAACTCTATTAAATAGGCATATTAGTTCACACCTGATAAAATGTATGTAAAAGACTTCTGAAGGAGACAACACAGGTGGAATACTTTTTGCGTATCTTTAATAATGCTGTTTGGAGAGAATTTACCCCCAGCTATGGATAATCCTTCAACTTCATCATAATTTGACCTCTAAATGGTGTTCTGGCTTATATGACCTTGTCATGCAGCAAATAGTCCCAGTTGGCTAGGACTATCTCAGGGAATTTAGGATGTGGCCTAATATGGTCCATGTCTAGGGAGTTGTAATAATGTCTGTTTATGCATCATAGAAAAAGGAACAGGTTGACTGAGAAAATTTCCCATTCTGTTTCTGATCAACATAGCCATGAATATTGACCTCTTTCAATCTGGCTGCTGAGATATTCCACATAATATATTCCACTTGATATATGTAATTATCTTGGGTTTACACAGTCAGTAAACAGTCAGATTCCATAGCTCATGTCCTTTAAACCAAAAAACTGCCTCCAAAAAATATGTATAAAATATAAGTGAGCTTCCCTTTAAGGAAATTCAAAAGCCATAATCTTCAACACAGATTTGACTGTTCATTTTGAAAACTCTTCTAATAAATTAAAATGATTGAACTTTTAACATGTTTTAGGAGCTATAAATATATCTTTCGGACAAAGCAAGAGAGATATGCAAATTTTGTATTTGAATGCCAAAATAATAGAGTTGGGTTTAACTTTAAGTAAATCTGGTTATCAAAATATGAGGATATTTTCTTTTAGAAAAGTAATCTCACTGTAGCCATACCAAACTATTATTTCCAATGTTGTAAAACAAAAGGGTTATTACTGCTCACTCTGAGTTCATCTAAGACTACAAATTTTCATGAAAAATGAATGATATCTCCATAGGAAGAGAGCAAAAGAATTTTTTATCACTTTGGGGCAATTTCCTTGCCTTTCTCTTGTTCTTTGGCTGTAAGCATTCGGAGATTTAGTATATTGGCATGTTCATGTATGGGGATGAAGGAGCATTCACATCTTGTAAAGTACTTATTGTACCTTAGTACTTTAGTGTGTTAGTGAAGTTAGTTCACTGCCTTATAGTTAGTTAAAGGACACAAGTCAAATCCTGTCTTATTCCATGCCAAATTGCTCCCAGCTCTGCATTTGTCTTCATCCTGCCCACCCAATATGATCCCAGGTCTGTGGACTCTTCCCTGTTCTCAATAGATTTCTCTAGTTGGCTACTTGTCCGACATTAAATGCCTAAAATTGCCTCCATTTCCTGTGATTTGCATCAGCACAGGGCAGTCATCTCAATTTCTAGTTGGACTTGGATAGTAGCACCAAGAACAAAACTTGGCTGTAAGAGCAAACCCTCTCTGACCATGAGAACTGCAGATGTCCTTTTGCTTTCTTTCTGGAAGAAAGTCACTGTTCATTTATTTTATTCCTGTTTTAGAATCTCCAGCAAAGAACCTATTTTGCTTTCTGTTTTTTTGTGAATCACATCTTGAAAGATGAAGTTGGAGTCTCAGTAAGACCAAAACTAACTCAAACCATCTGGCTTTTAAAAATTACTCCTCAACTCCAACAGAGAATAATCATATATCTTCTAGTTCTAAACTCATACAAGCCTTTTAAAGAGTGAGACAAATTAATAAAGTCATATTGTTGGTTCCCCAGTTTTCTTAGGGCATCTCTTTATACTACTTTGAAAGGCTTAAGACAGCTCCTACAGTTTCATGGAAAAGACACAAAATGTACTGTCAAATAAGATTTGAGTTGTAAGTGATACCTGAGGTTTGATTAGAGAGCTAAAGAAGAACAAGATTACAAGTTACTTTAACAAGTTTAAGCCAATCAAAGGTTAGTAGTAGCCCTTGGTCCCTAGCAGAAACAAACAAAAATTCTCTGGCGAAAAGAACCTTTATCCAGACCTCAAATTAACCTCTGACATTAACTAGGCATACAAGCAAACACAACACAATGAAAGAAAGTCAGCAGTAAAACAGACAACAGAAACAGACCTACAGAGGCATTCCATTTCACCAAAATAAAGTCAAATGTATCCATGACCTATGTAAGCCTGTAGGATCTACAATCCCTATACACACCCCTTACCTCTTTCCTCTAGCCACACTGACCTACTTGCTGTTCCTCTGACATACCAGGTGTACCCTTATCTCACAGTCTTTGCCTGGTTGTAATCCCCCCGTTATCCACATAGCCTCCTCCTTCAGCTCTTTACTTAAATATCTTCATCTTAATAAGGCTTCTCTGAATACTTTATTGAAAACAGAATCTTCCTTCTGAGGTTGTACTTTCTCACTTTCCTGCTTAATTTTTCTCCATGGCATTGGACACTATTCACACAGAGTATAGACTCTACTGTCTGCTTATTTTATTGTTTGTTTTTTCCCCATGTTAGTGTAAGAAACTTAAGGATAGGAAACTTACTTGTTCTGGTTGCACCGTATGTACAATGTCTAGAATAATGCCTGTGCCCAGGAGATGCTCAACATTTGTAGAATGAATAAATGAATTCTTTTATGTAAAGTGCTTAGAACAGGGCCTAGTCATAGCAATCACATACTATATATTAGCTGCTATTACCAGTATTAGAAATGAAAATAAAATGTTGCACTAACAGACATGTATTCTAATTCTGGATTGCTTTTCATCAAAGTAGGCTCCAGCAGTGAACTAATCCTTCAGCTGATGATTTTTGTGTGGGAAGGAATTATTACCACTTCCCTTTTACACAAAAGTATAAAGAATAAATTTGGTTTTCTACTATTCTCTATGATATAAGGAAAGAAGTAAACCTATGGAGTGACTTCTAGAATGAAAATATTGGAAGATTTTGAAAAATGGAGATGCAGGTGGGACCAATGACAGAGATCATGGTAACTCTACAAATACGTGCTCTGCCCTCAAATTCACCACCAGTGGGTCTTCCCCAGGCAAGTCCCCATACAGATGGCACTCACAGCATTTCCGTTTTCAATCCAGGTGATGGTGGGGACAGGGATGCCTGTGGCTGTACAGCGCAGGGTCACAAAGGAGCCAAAGGTGACATTGTGGGATTCAGGAGCCCGCAGGATTCTCGCAAAAACTGTTAGGAAAAGAGAAGTGGTGAGCAACTCTCCCACTGGAAATGGTCAAACTGGAGTAGTCTTGAAGAAATGCAAATCAGATCATGGTCTCCTGTGAAGGATCCTCCACGTTCCTTCTATCTTAAGGATAATACCAAATGCTGTGCCCTGGCTTCTCAGCCACTTATGCTGTGACCCTATGCTTCTCACCACTCCAGGATACACCAAGCTTCTTCCCAACTTAGATGATGCCCATGCCATCCCTCAGCCTAGAGCACTCATCCCGTACGTCTTGTGGTAGTTTTCTTGGATCATCTAAGTCTCCATTTAAGTGATACTTTCAGAGAAAGGCCCTCCTTGACTGCCCAACGTAAAGTCTAACCTTTTTCCCGTTCACTTTTTCATCATCCTATTTCATTGTCTTTATAGACCTTATCACGATCTGAAGTTATTTATTTTTATCTATTGTTTGTCTCCCTGCAGTAGTTTGTAAGTCATCAGCAACCAAAAACCTTGCCTGTTTTGTTCAGTACCTAGGAGAGTGCCTACCAAAGTAATAATATTTAGTTGAATTAATGAAGTAATTAATTAATGTTTTACATCTTCAGCTATATCATGGTAGAATGACAGACAAAATCTGTTAAACTTTTACGAGAGTGAGATGAGCATGCAGGGTCAAAAAGCAAAAGAATATTTTAGACAAAGATGGACAGGATAATGAATAATTTTATTCTTTTCTAAGGCTGAATGCCCACTAACTAGATAAGAGAAAGTTCTTTCAGTATGAAAAGAAATTTTATCTTTAATTAAAGAGTGGAGATGAGGTTCAGAATGTACAATAAATTGAAGGATACTTAGAATCACAGAATCACTAATCTTGAGAGAGACTTCAGAAATAAGCTAATTTCTGCTCTTATTAAATAGATGTAGAAATAAAATCCCAGTTAATTTGTTTCCCCAAAGTAGTAAAACTGATGGGTGAGAAATCTGAACTCAAGTCTTCTGACTTCAAATCCAGTGTTCTCTAGATCATTATGTAATCCTTTTAATTACCCATTGATTGCAAATATAAGGGGTTTTTTTGCTCTGGCCTTTTGTTTTCTAGGACTTAAGTATAAAACATAATATTAGACTATGAAATTCCCATTAATACAATACTTTGATGCATAGTTCTTCTAAAATTGTAAAACTTGTGGATTTTGGATTCTAAAGGAAGGTACGGAAGAGACAGTGTACACTAAACAGAAGATGTACAGGACAAAGAAAGATCAAATTCAACTGTATTAAAAGTTGGTCTGTATTAAAAGCTTTTTTAAAAGTTGGTTTGAAAGGATTGCATAATTTGAAGAGATACGGGAGGACATAATTTGTTTGACAATTGGATGCTTTTTGTAGGTTCTAACTTCAGGTTTGCCTGCTCAGATTAACTCACTTTCCTATCTTTTGATATGGAGGACTCTAAGAGATGAAATCTGAAAGAGGATGCTAGAAATACAAACATTGAACCCAAAAAGCCAGGAGAAAGAGAAAGCAAGGAAAGTGCCAACTTCAATTAAAAAATAAAAAAGTGGATTTAATGTTGAAAATGAAGCTGAATCTTTCCCTTGTGCCCCATGTGAAAATGAAATTGAACCTGATTTTAAGTACAGGGGTCTAATTATCAATATACAAAAGAATAGAGGGTTGAGGAACGTGTTATACAATGTTATGAGAGGACTTCCCTAGTGGTTCAGTGGTTAGGACTCGGTATTCCCAATACAGGGGGCACATCCCTGGTTGAGGAATATCCTGCAAATAACATGCCATGTGACGCAACCATAAATAAATAAAGTAAACAGAAAGAGTATTTAGTTTTGTTAACAAAGCCATTATGAAGATACAATTCAATCATATCCCAAATACGGACAGTTGAACAGGGCAAGATATTTTGTTTCCCGAAAAATCAAATAACGTTGGAGGGGAAAAAAAAGAAAACGAGGGAACTATTATAGATTGAGAAAGATTTAAGAGGCATAGCCCCGAGTGTAATGTGCGGGTCCTTGTTTGGATTCTTATTCAACAGATCAGATATAAAAAGACATTTTAGAGACAACCAGATAAAAATTGCACAATCCTGGTAGTAAGTGGTATTAAGAAATGAGTGCTAATTGGGGGTGGATGGTAATGTGACTGTGTTAAAAATCCTTAAAGTACATGTGCACTGATTGAATTTATGTCTGAGATTTGCTTTAAAATTAACTAGCAGCCATAAAATAGTACTTGGTTAGATAAAATGGTAAACTATTGATCACTGTTGCTGTTGGATAATGGTACTGTGAGAGTTTACTATATTACTGTGTCTACTTTGTTACAAGATTAAAAAAATTTTAACATTAAAAGTTTTTAAAGCTGCAGTGGAGACTACCCCACAGCTCCAGAGAAACACGTAAGGGCACACATACTTCTTCTGCCATTGAAATGGTGTAAGTTACTAGAAAACCTAAAACCCGAAGAAGGGTCGGATTCTGAGGAGGAACACTGGACACAGATCTCAGTCCTGAGAGTTCAGAAATAACCACAACAGTTTTTCTTTGTTAATTGGAGGATACTTGCTTCACAGTGTTGCAGTGCTCTCTGCTACACATCAACACGAATCAGTTATAATTTTATATATATATATATATATATATATATATATATATGTCTCTCTCTATATATATATATATCTCCCCTCCCACCTGGGGCTTCCCAAGTGGCTCAGTGGTACAGAATCCACTTGCCAATGCAAAAGGCACAGTAAATTCAATCCCTGGGTCAGGAAGATCCCCTGGAGGAGGAAATGGCAACCCACTCCAGTATTCTTGCCTGGAGAACCCCATGGACAGAGGAGCCTGGCGGACTATAATCCAGGGGATCACAAAGAGTCAGACGAGACTGAGCGACTGAGCACACACATGATCCCCTCCCTCCTGAGTCCTCCTTCCTCAGGATACCACCCCTCTCAGCTGTCACAGAGCACAGGGCTGGGCTTCCTGTGTTACACAGCAGCTTCCTGCTAGCTGTCTGTTTTACATGTGATAGTGTATATATGTCAATGCTACTTAGCCTCCCCTTCCCCTGCTGTATCCACTAGTCCATTCTCTATATCTGAGTCTCCTTTTCTATAAATAGGTTCATCAGTACTATTTTTCTAGATTCCATATTTATGTGTTACTATATGATATTTATTTTTCTCTTTCTGACTTACTTCACTCAATATGTGAAAGCGAAAGCGAAAGTCACTCAGTCGTGTCTGACTCTTTGTGACCCCATGGACTTGTATAGTCCATGGAATTCTCCAGGCCAGAGTACTGGAGTGGGTAGCCTTTCCCTTCTTCAGGGGATCTTCCCAACCCAGGGATTGAACCCAGGTCTCCTGCATTGCAGGCAGATTCTTTACCAGCTGAGCCACAAGGGAAGCCCAAGAATACTGGAGTGGGTCACTCAGTATAACAGGGTCTAGTTTCATCCTCCTCACTACAGCTGACTCAAATGTGTTTCTTTTTATGGCTGAGTAATATTCTATTGTGTGTGTGTGTGTGTGTGTGTGTGTGTGTATATATATATACAACTTCTTTATTCATCTGTTGATGGACATCTAGGTTGCTTCCATGCCCTAGCTATTGTAAACAGTGCTGCAGTGAACACTGGGGTACTTGTATCTTTTTGAATTGGCGTTTTCTCTGGGTATATGCCCAGTAACCACAACAGTTTTAGATCAGAGCTCTGTGGCAGATGATTATGAGTTAAAACAAAATGTAGGCTTGAATTTTTTTTTTTTCACTAGCATGCAGTATTTACAGCCTGAAAAATTCCATGGCAAGAGAAATAGCAGTCATCATGGTGGTCAGTAGGGTCAGTTTCAAGAGCGAGTCACCTGTATACTCTCCCAGGGCCCCATGCTTAGAGGGCCCCATGCTTGGTTTATTTTTCTTCTGCCTGTGTCTTAAAAAATTATAAGTGATTTTTGGATGAGGGGCCCTGTATTGTCGTTTGCAACCAGTCCACAAATTATGGAGCCAGTTCTGAGAGCCTGGTAGTCAGGGCTAAAAATGCTTGCTTAAAATAGGGAGTGAAGGCTGCACTTCTGCTGGAGTTCCAGATAAACAAGTCTCTAAGGTGAAATGGAAAATTTAAAAATTATGAATATGCTGGATAGGTTTATAGGAAGTGTCGACCAAGACTAGATGACAGGGGCTATACCCACTGGAAAGTCTAAATATCTCAAGAGGACAAGCCAGCTGGGAGGCAGTGTACATTGCCTTCAGAGTGACAAAAGTAGTACTCCATCTGACCACCTGGTTGAGGTTTTTCCCAACTTTGTCCTAATTCACAGGTTGTGGACCCCGGACAACTAATACAGAGTGATGGGCATCTGAGTGCAAGTCCACCCAGGGATTCTCTTCCTTTCTGATGTTTTCACAAAGATAATGGAGGCTTAGATTACACAACATAATTGAATCCACATTCATCATTTGGCTGAAATAGCTCTTGTAGAGATTAGGGCTATACTTGCGTGTCCAGAATTTTGTGAGTGTGAGACTACTGTGATGATCATCTTATAGGTTCCATTGCCTCTGAGAATCTGGAAAGAAAAAAGGCAGGATCCTTGAGAGATTGAGAGTAGGATTATTTCAATTCCATGAATGCTGGAAAAGTGTGGACAGCAGCTGCTAAAGATGACACTAGTCATTGTACCCTTGAACCTGAGTGAGAAGCTTCTGGCTGAAGACGAGAAGCATAAGAAACTGGAAAAGTATGAAATTTAGATTTTTTTTCTGCTTTAATTTTCAAAGGCAAGAATTTTCATCTGGGACTTTAAGTTCTTCCTGGAAATTTAGTAATAAGGGAAGGTTTATTTATGTATTTTGTAATTTATGGCTTTTGCTTTTATTTTTGGCTGGCATTACATTATTTGGAATATCATTCAGGCTCTTTGTAAAACCTCTGATGACCTATATTGCACAACACAGCTAAGAATTATGTGAGATGGTAAATAAAACAGTTCATTATCATTCTAGAGGTCAACATAGCCTTGGAGTTCATTTAATTAATGTGCTGCCGTGCCCCGTATCAGAAACTTCTGGTTCAGTGAGGCACAGGAGTGTACAGAAAAGACCGCTGCTGGCACTGCAAGTGACTTCATGAATGTAGGGTTGTGTTGACAAGCTGTTGGTCTCCTTCTTCACGGGGACAGATATACCCTTGGTTGACCATGGGTTTCATTGTTAAGCCTTATGGGATAAGAGGAGGGGAAAAGGCCAGGAAGTAAAGGGAAGCTGGCCTTTCCTGTACTCCCACCTTCTTGCTAAAACATAAAATAGAGTGAAAGTGAAAGTAAAGTCGCTCAGCTGTGTCCGACTCTTTGCGACCCCATGGACTGTAGCCTGCAAGGCTCCTCCGTCCATGGGATTTTCCAGGCAAGAGTACTGGAGTGGGTTGCCATTTCCTTCTCCAAGGGATCTTCCCAACCGTGGGATCCAACCCGGGTCTCCTGCATTACAGGGAGACGCTTTACCATCTGAGCTACCAAGGAAGCCCATGAAAGTCATTCAGTCATATCTGACTCTTTGAGACCCCATGGACTATACAGTCCATGGAATTCTCCAGGCCAGAATACTGGAGTGGGTAGCCTTTCTCTTCTCCAGGTGATCTTCCCAACCCAGGGATCGAAGCCAGGTCTCCCACATTGCAGGTGGATTCTTTACCAGCTGAGCCACAAGGGAAGCCCAAGAATACTGGAGTGGGTAGCCTATCCCTTCTCCAGCGAATCTTCCTGACCCAGGGGTCGAACCAGGGTCTCCTGCATTGCAGGCGGATTCTTTGCCAACTGAGCTATCAGGGAAGCCCATATAAAATAGAAACCTGCCTCTTTTTTCAGTATTGAAGGATAGCTTTCACCTTTCTTCCGAGTTTACCTCTCTCAAAGAAGACGACAAACAGCTTTTGGGTTTTGACCCAACTGTCTTCTTCTCATAATGTTTTCTTGACCCATCCCCCTCACACCACATCATAATTTGTGTTTGTTTTTTCTTTTTTACAGTTTTTTTTTTAAATATTTATTTATTTTTAATTGATTGATGATTGGTTTACAATATTGGTTTGATTTCTGTCATACATCAACATGAATTAACCATAGGTGTACATATATCCCCTTCTTCTTGAATCTCCCTCCCATCTCCTGTCCACTCCATCCCTCTAGGTTATTACAGAGCCCCAGTTTGAGTTCCCTGAGTCATATAACAAATTCCCCTTTTCTGTCTCTTTACATATGTTAATATATATGCATCCACGCTACTCTCTCCATTTATCTCACCCCCTCCTTCTTCTCCCCGACCCTTGTCCATAAGTCTGTTCTCTGTCTGCATCTCAATTGCATAATTTGTGTTTTAGCTGTCTCTTCTCATGGAATGTAAGCATCAGAAGGGTGGAGCTTGCTTTATTCATTAACACAAGCTGATTGATAGGTAGATGATTGATTCATTGATCAATCAGTCCTGAACCCTGTATGGTACATGGTGAGCACTCAATAGATATTTGTTGAATGAATGAGTGACTCCTCTGATTAGTGAAATTGGGCAAAGGAACTTGTCTACGTGATGAATATCTCAGTCCACTTTGAGCCATCTTTCTTCCAGCTATCCAGTGAACAAGAAGGGTATGGGGTTAATGTCCCATAGGTAAGTCCTCCAGGTCGGGGTTTCTCCATCCTACAACTCCAGGTGAAAGGTGGAGGTGTGGGGAGGAATTGGAAGTTACATGAATCTAACTTTTGGATGAAGGGAGAGAAAGCTTTCTTTTTCAACCTACCTTTATCAGCAATAAAGCTGATATTTTTATACCCATCAGTATTTGTTACCAGTTCCAAGCATTAAAGGTAATGGGACGGGGAAAGAAATCTCACCACATTTATCAAACATAAAAAACAAAAAGCCAGTTGCCATTAAAAATAAACGTCAAACTGCTCCATGGATAACAATATACCTGTAATAATAAACTTAAACATAGTTCAACAATAAACTCCCATTGCTTCAGCAGTAGCCACAAACTGAAAATTCATTTTAAGTCATCCATTTTAAAAGTAATGTGATAGGTTTCATATCAAATAAATGCCCCCTGAATATCCCTATTTCACCTTTTCTTTGCATGAAAGACAATATAAAAGTGCTTTGTTACATAAACAAGCTGTTTAGTAGAAAGGGCATGGAATTACTTGGTCATCTGGAAAATGTTGATAATTGTTTTGATATGGATTTTTAAAGAAAAAATTATTCAACTCTTCTTTCTGTAGATAGTCTTATTGTCATTCTCCAATTCACTGTGAACTCTTTCCCACTTAGTTTCCTGTGGGCAAGCACATTACTATTCATCTGCAACATGTAAAATAGACATGGGCAATCTATTCATCCCTGGGTTTTCTTTCATGGCATCTAGTCCTGAGTTTTGGGCTTTACTTTCTCCGGGATAAGTTTACTTTAATAACTGCAGGTTGAGAATCCTGTATTCAAAATTGGACTTAAGTAGCCAGTGATTCCAAGTCCTTTATAACATAACCATATTGTATTCTCATTTCCTTTATTTCCGTTTCTTTATTTCCTCCCTCCGTCTTTCCCTCCCTCCCTCTACCCTGCTCCCTCTTTCTTGTTCCATTTTTCAAAATACTTTCAGATATATAATAAATTTTGTCATTGGTTGTCGTTTTAAGGGGTGATCTGAATTTGTAATAAGGAGATGGGACATGATTCACTCTGAAATTTCACTGGTGGTGTAATGGAAAGCCTAACGGGCAGGGGACCCAAATTAAATCTTGAAATTAATAAGCAGTTTGGCTTGAAATGAATTGCCTCTCTTTTCTTGGAAAGGGAGTAGGACCAGAAGAATATTTAAGTCCCTTGTAAATTGTATTTCTGAGCAATTACTTCAAACGACGTAATGAGCTTGCATGGATTTGCATGGTTTGGGTTTTTTTTTCATTCTTTCCTTTCTTTCTTATTTTCTAGCCTCTCTTAAAGAGATATTTTGTTACTTGATTCAAACCAGCATTGAGAAGAGTAAATTGAAAACAAACAAAAACTGAAACTAAGAATTAAAAAAACCCCATCAGAATCATACAGATGCAGGTGAAATGATTTTATCTAGATTTAGTTATAAGCAGCATGATGTTTAAATAGGAAAACATCTCAGATACCTTATTTGAAATACTTAGATAAGGAGGGGCTGTTTCAAAGAATACCAGCCTAGGGTTTATTCCTCAAGCCAAACTGTATTATATGAGAACTTGTGAATTTCATCCAAAATATACAAAAGTTAGAACAGTTTGATTGATTTGGTTTGGTTTGGAGCAGCTATGTAATACTTGTCCACTTGAAGTAATAACAATAAAAATCTAAGCTGTCACCTTGACATTTTTACGAGTCTCCAAAGATTGTAACACCCTCACCTCCTGTCCCCCCACCCCCAAGACTTTTGGTCAGAGGAACTTTCCGTTCTAGTCTGTGTGACATTTACGTTCTCATGCTGATTTACGTCATTTCATTTTGTTTGCATTTTCAGAGTCTAGGATGCAAAGTTTATTTCTGTTCATTCAAGCTTTTCTTAATACACGTAAATCCTCAATAACTATATTATATATAAAGCAGCCCATCTAATAACACTGTTAAATGCTGAATTAATATTCCCCATACATCGTTTGTTATTTCCGTATAAAATCATGGCACGCAGAGTTGTTTGTAAGATCAGAGAAATAAGCAGTTGAATAGAACCATACGTTTATAAAAAAAGCAGAGCAGAAAGAAGAAAAAATACCTTTAGTATCTTGCTCAGGTTCACTCTCTTCTGTTAATAGGAACAAGACACACAAACACACAAACAAAAACAGCACATCATGAAAAGGAAAACCTTTGAGCACAGAAATGTTACTGTACAAGATGAATTAGGACCTGCTTGTTTCTTATTTCAATAAGAAACAAATGCAATCAAGGGAAACCACTGACCTTTTAAAAGCAAACTATTAAATGACATAAACTTTCAAACTATTGCTTTTAGTCAGGCAGTACCACACAGAAAATGGACTACAGCATGCCCAACAACATAGCTCATTCATGCATTTTAATTTCATCGTTGACAATTACCCTTTCTTTCAAGGCAACAAACTGCCTACTATTCTGATAATAGTAGCAGTGATTGTGTTTCTGCTTGTTAGTATGGCTTCTCCTCTTATGAGGCCCTGCTGTGAAGGCAGTGATGTTGAATCTGGGATCTCAGCTATCATTTCTATGGCAATAGACTCCTGTTGTGGTAAACAGAGGATTAGGGGGTTTCTGCAGAACAGAGCCTACAACCAAGAGAGATTCTCTCTGTATTGATTCCCAGAGGCTGCCCAGAGAGCAGAGAGGAGCTCATCTTTATCCTTCAGGGAAAAAAAAACAGTAAAGCAAGCTACAAAGAAAAATATAAAAATGTCTATCTAAATTGGGTATATGGAATTGAGAATTTTTCAGTTTTTAAAAATCCTAGAAAACAGACAGCCACCGAATTAATTGTTCCAAAATGTTTAAAACAACCAAATCAGAGATAGATCCCACACGAAGTTCTATCTTTCTATCACGAAGATGTATTTTGTGTCAGTTTAGACCTTTCTTTTTTTTATTGATGTGTAGTTAGAATAGACCTTTCTTTGATTTAGTGATAAACCAAGTGCAATATTTGTTTATAGTATAAAATAGCAATGCTCTTGTTAATCTACTTTTAGTAATAGGAATACATTGATATGGTTCCTTACAGACTATAGGTGTTTTCACACATGTTGTACATTATCTCATTTAACGCTAGCCGTTTCCCTGTGATGATACATACCTGATATTATTCAGCCCATTTTTCAGACAAGGAATCTGAAACTCACAGATTCCCTGCAGATGCAGAGCCAGAAATGCCTCTCCAACCTTCAGACACAAAGTTTTCTGCTCTACCTAGCATCACAGTGAGAAAGCTTCATTTTCATACTTAATGCACAATACTCTTAAATTTAGGTGAACTTATAATTTCCCAGTTAGATTTTACTCTATCTGTCAAGTCCATGACACAATCTTATTTTATTTAATTTTTTTAAATATCAAGGTTGTATTGGATAAAAATGAGATTTTTCCATACTAAAAATTGGTCCATCTGGACACTAGAAAACTGCAGAGATTCCCTGCTTGGAACAAAGACCTTAATCAGAAGAAATAAATGAAGGTCGATAGTTGGACCAGATTGGGCCTGAAAAATTATACCTGAATATCTTTGGGCTGAGCATGTCTTTCTAGTTCCTTAGCACAATTGTGCTTATTTCTAAGCTTGCAGGGGGTTGGGGGGGGACAACTGTTTTCTTGGAACCAGCAAAATAACTATGGGTGCCTAAGATGGGCAGGGGACTTAGATGGGAACATTAAGTATCTGTGTTATTTGACTGCTATATCTCCAAAATTTTGCTCCACTAAAGTTGCAGGGCCTCAGTAAGTTTTGAGAACCTTAGTTACTCATCTCTTACACTACTCTTTTTAGGGTTCTAGAGCAAGTGCAGGTAAACCCTCAGCCTCCTTGTAATTTTACACCAATGGTCTTTTACTGGACTGGACTATATTTTGAAGTAGACTCTGAGGGCAATGCTGATTTTTCCTTTACTGCCTTTCACTTTTTTGTTGTTATTGTTATTATTGCTCATTTTGCTTGATTTGTTTGGAATTGGAAGCAGTCTTGAATGAACGCACCCATTTCCTCCACTGCAGATGTATAGAACCAACTCAGGGGATCAAAAAAGCTCTAAGATTTGTCATTTTCCTGAAAGAAAGTCCGAAAGTCACACCAAAAATTAAACTTTCATATATCGACTCTCAAAATTTCTTTTTACACATAAATTCAAATATGCATCTTATGTGGTGGTGTCCTGGTCATGTCCGACTGTTTTGTGACCCCATGGACTGTAGCCTGCCAGGCTCCTCTGTCCATGGGATTTCCGAGACAAGAATATTGGAGTGAGTTGCCGTTTCCTTCTCCAGGGGTTCTTCCCAACCCAGTGATTGAATCTGCGTCCCCTGCACTGCGGGCAGATTCTTTATGTAGATAAATATATACATATTTTTATATGCTATGTATTAATATATACACATATGTACACACATTCACACACATGCACACATAGTTGAGGTTACTTTAAATTAGAGAAAAATATGCAAGGATATTGCACACTATTTAAGTTTGCATACACTCACCCAGCGAATGAGATTATTTGTTATTTCAAGGTCAAACTGTAGTCCTGGTTTTACTGTGTATCCTGCTTGCCTGTCCTACCACCATCCCTCTTGACTTCTGAACTGACTGTTTTACCTCTTATCAATTTTACATACATTCTGTTTCATGGTCTTTATTTCTACCTAGTTGATAAATTTTCTTTCAATTACTATATGTGTAGTGCATCAGTCTTGTCTCCCAGCGCCCTTTGTGGTCTTTGCGGTGGAGGAGGGAGCAGCAGAGCAGACTTTACTTTTGCTGTGTCATTTTTCCCCCTAAAATCCAGCACAGCCTCTTGTAGAAAAAGGAAATACTTTGAAGAAAGAGTTGGATAGTGATTCATTTTCCTCCTCTGCTTTCTTGGGATTGTTCAGTAGAACGTTTACAATGGAGAGTCTGAGATTTCTCATATTGGAATAATCTGAGATATAATCAACATCCAAGTTAAACAGTATATCCATCATTTTCTTGAATAGTTTGATCTATGGAGAACTTAGTTTCATCATATCAACCCATTTTAAACAGCTGTGTTTTAAAAAAATGTACATATATATCCTGAATCAAACCAAAATCAGTCTCCTTATAATTACTACCCACAAGACCTAGTCCCTACTTCTATCTACTGGACAGAAATGAAAATAAATTCCATCAAATATTTTCATTTTTCCAACATGCTAACCCCAGTTTGCCATCCTGACTTCCCAATTTTGAACTGCTTGGCTTTCCTTCTTTTCTTAAGTTATCCTAGTATCTGTGGTGCCTGAAACTAAAACTAACACACCTAGAGTCTCACAAGTTCAGTGAATAGCAAGACTCTTTCTAAATACTCTACCTCTATGCATATAAATTTGCACAAGTTTTTATTTGCATTTCATATAATGACGCACTTAGGTCATTGATTCCACTAAAAGTCAAGAATATCCAAAACTCATTTTTATATTTGCTCTTATTAAAGTCTATCTCCTCAGTTTTGAATGTGTATCTGTGTGAATATGACTTGATTCTAAGGTAAGTTAAGTTTTTCCTACTCAGTTCACTGTATTAGTTAATGGGAGAAGAAAGCTGGGGGTGGGAGAAATGTATTGTTATATGGGAGGAGGGAAAGCCATCAATGTTCTCTAGTGGAGATAAAAGGAATACATTTAGTAAATTAATACAGGTCATGTAGATCTTACAGAAAGAAAGAAATGAAACAAGAAGAGAAAACAGGCACACGTGTGAGATGATTTCCATCCTTCTGACTGCAAGAAAGACGAAAGTCAAGAAATAATGGGGATTTGGCCACCTAGACTTGAAGGCTCAATGGAGGCTGAAATAGTACATTATTTGCTTTTTGTAGCATGACATTGGTAATTTTCTTCTTGGCCAATATCCTAAGAAAATCTCTGACCATCTGGTACTGTAAGAATACCGTTCTAGGACTTTTTCTAAGAACATGGCCAGAAACTGGGAAATCAAAATAATATTTCCTTTCAGTGTGTACAGTACCCCTATAGGAAACCAGGCAGGCAGATCTGAGTTTGGGTCCTCACTCTGCTGCTTATAGCTGTTCAATTGGTGCTATGGCTCAACTCTGAACTTCAGTTTCTTCTTGCAGAAAATGCAGAGAATGTCAACCCCCAACTTGTAGGATTATGGAGGAGATTAAGTAAAATGATCTGTACGAAGAAGTTAATATAGCAACTGACACACAGCTAGAAAGTACTGAAGGCTGACTTTGAAGCCATCTCCTCTTGCTCCTCCTCCCTCTCTTCTTCCCTCCCTCCTTCCCTTCCTTCCTTCCTGTTTCTATCTCTATGGTGTCTTCCTGACTGATGACAGCTGTTCTTCCAACTGACTTCAAAGGTAGAAGGCTGTTTTATCTTATTTTAAATTTCAGTCTTCCTTAGCAGCCAGCATCCCCTATATTTTAGGTGTTAAAAGCATGAGCTTAAATCCTTTCCTCAACTGTCTGAGAAGAGTCACTCTAGAAAGAAAAATTCATTCTTCAGATCCTATTATTAAAACATAGATGCTAATCAATATTAGACTATTTGAATCTATTCTTAAATAGGTTAGATGTCTCATCTAGCATTGCATTTTCAGAATTATGGAGTCAGAGATGCCTCTTAGTAGACAACCACCACAAAGAACTAGAAAGGTCATTTTAATTTTTAATTTTTTTACTTAGAGAAAAGTGGCTCAAGGGTGGTTGAAAAGTAGCCATAGTGAGACTCTGTGGTACTTTGTTTCTGAACAGATTCTTCTTTTGTCTTCCAGTCATTAAAAGAAAGCTTGGCAATAGTAATGATAAACCTAAGTAAATACCTGATTTTCCTTTCCTGACTTCTTGGTGGCTAAAGCAAAGAAACTCGATCCTGGTGTGCTGCCACTGTTTATATTTCTGTCTCCTTTGAAGCTGAGCAATGCATAAAGAGGTTTATCCACTGTGGCTCCATCCCTGAAGGAATTGGAGCACAAGTTCCTTTAAAAAAACATACGCAGTACCCTCACAAACAGTGACTCCCTCCTCGTCATCAGGCTGGCCTGCCTCTGTGACATTCCTGTTCTCTAAAGTGGCTTGGGTCAGGAACATTTCTGTGGCCTTTGAGATAATAACATTGTCTTAGCTTGTAAATATGGATGGTGAATAATGACTGTGAGTAAGATGTGTTTATTAAGGAAATCAGGCAAGAGCCACACAAAGTTAACTTGTTTTGATTTCAGTCCTAGATGTAACAAGAGCAGCTATTAAGAATATTTTTGTTAAAATGGTCCTGAAAATATATTACAAGTTTAACTGTAAGCCAAGAAAAAAGTTGAATTTCAGCTCCAATTCACTTTTTTCATTCTTAAAATAATTATTTTCTGGTTTTAATGGGAGGAGATGCTAAACTACTCAATGATGAAGACAGAAGCCATTTTTGGTTTACCCTTTCCAAACGTTTTTATTTGGGTATAGATTTAGATTTACAGAAGAGTTGTAAAGAAAGTGAAAGAAAGCTCCCAGGTACTCTTCACTCAGTTTCCTTGAGTGTTAACATCTTACATAGTGTGTGTCAGTTGTGTCTGACTCTTTGCAACACCATGGACTATAGCCCGCCAAGCTCTTCTGTCCATTGAATTTTCTAGGCAAGAATACTGGAGTGGGGTGCCATTTCCTACTCCAGGGGATCTTCCCAACTCAGGGAGTGAACCCAAATCTCTTGCATCTCCTGCATTGACAGGCAGGTTTTTTACCACTGGTGCCACCTGGGAAGCCCCATTAACATCTTGCATAACCACAGTGTGTGTATCAAAATCTTAATTTACTTTTAAATAACATTTTGACCTAATCTTATGTAAAGGAAGATACCTGAGCTCTGACAGCAGGCAAAGAAGCTGAAGTTTAATAAGAACCAGAATTTTCAAAATATTTATTTATTTATTAGCTAGCTAGAAATTTTAAATGGGAAAAGAAACAGTAGTTATAACCTTAATCTTAAGTGACACCGTAATATCCTGGTTGTCTCAAGTGGCTTGGTTTGGGAACATTTTGGTAGGCTTTGAAATGGAATTCTGGATACTCCAATAGGGCCATAGAATCTCCAAACTGTAGGTTCCCATGCCAATGAGATGGTAGATATAGATTCATTTTAAAATTATGTCCAACAAAAGATGACAGAGAGTATAAACTCAAATAGCTTGTGAGTCAAACTGTAGCTCATTCTGGTTTTCATAGCACCTCTGGTAGGTACTAACCAAACTCTCTAGACCGTCTTCAACTTCTTAGTTAGGAGTCGGTGTCAGCCTGTGCTTGCATGGTAAATCTGCATTTTTTTCCTCTCTCACTGATATATGGTCTGTAGCATGAGCAGCTGTTCATCAATCAAAGCCCTATTGGACCTCATCTCTCAAAGCTTTCCCTGACCTCTCACTGTCTCCTCTGTCCTGTGTGTCCAAACTTCTATTGTTGCTAATACATTGAACTCTAATTATTGTAATTCCTATTGTAATTCCTTGGTTGCATGTCCATCTCTCTCATTAAATTTGGACACTTTTCAAGAAACGAACCATGTCTTATTTATCTCTGTATCCTTGTGCTGTGTGTTTAGTCACTCAGTTGTGTCTGACTCTTTGTGACCCCATGGACTGTAGCCTGCTAGGCTTCTCTGTCCATGATGATTCTCCAGGCAAGATTACTGGAGTGGGTTGCCATGCCCTCCTCCAGAGGATCTTCCCAACCCAGGGATTGAACCCAGGTCTCCTGCTTTGCAGGCGGATTCTTTACAAGCCAAGTCACCAGGGAACCCCAAGAATACTGGAGTGGGTAGCCTATCCTTTCTCCAGTGGATCTTGCTGACCCAGAAATTGAACCAGGGTCTCCTGCATTGCAGGCAGATTCTTTACCAGCTGAGCTACCAGGGAAGCCCCTGTATCCTTGGATTTACCTCTTTTTGTGGATTATAGTAGGCACTCAACAAATGAATAAATTTGAAGCTATCCTAATATTTAACATGCAAATTCTGAATAAGCTAACTCTCTCCTTGAATTGTTAAGCTTTCATCTGGAATAAAGACATTCCAGGTAGAAATTCTTAAACCAATGTTTCTTGAAGTGTGGTTCATAGACTATCTATGTAAGGATCACCTGGGAGGCTGTAAAAAGGCCTTAACAGAGACCCATTAGGTCTGAATCTCTGGCGAATGCAACCTAGAGCTGTGCCTTTATAAAATCTGTGGTTCCTTCTCATGTGCACTGATGCTTGAAAACCACTACCTTCAAGAGTTCCATTAGTCCATCAACTTAGTTATTTCCATCTCTTTCCGTAGAGGTTTTTGAGCATAATCAATGATGTGACGGTAAATTAAATAATAACACGTTCGTCTCAAGAAAAGGAGACCTCTTGTTGGTTTAGTGGAACAAATATTATGACCGAGCTTCAAACTGGATTTTGAAAAACATACAAGGTAGGGCAAAAAATAAAGTATACAGTTCTCACTACAGGAAGGAGAGCAAAATGCCGGTTTCTCAAGAGAGACCATTTTTTTTTCTCCCCAGCCACTAAATTTTTAAAGCAGCTTCTCACTTAAGATGTTTTTCAGAGCAGTGAGTGATGGAATGAACAATATTTTCAAGAAGGTTTTTGGCAAACAGCTGTTTCTGTAGTGAGCAAAATATGATGCAAGCTTGGGATATTGCACTAAGCCTGCTTTGACTTTCATGTTGTTACATTATTTGGGTAGGGGACGTGTTGATTCTATGCAGCCTCTTTCCAGTTTGCTGGTAAAGGCATATCTTCATACAGCACCTGAGGTAAGCATTCTTACGTCATTTGTCACAATGGGGCTAAACCAAAGTTATTAATCTCTAACAAGTATCAAGAATGCCGGGAGAAAGCATTGCTGATTGAGAGTAGATTTGTATTCGTTGGAAGCAAGAGAAGCAGTTGGTAATGTTGACATTCTACTTCTGAAATTTGAGAAGACTAACCAGCAATATTCTCTGGATAGAAGTCATCTAGCTTCATAACAATGTGAACGACAGACAACAATACCTACAACAGTCAGTATTTATCAAAGAGCTGGTAGTCACATCCAGTGTCTACATGGTATCACAGCTCCTTTTAAGCACTCTACGCTCCAGGTTATACTGCACCCATTTCACAAAGAGGAAATAGACTCAAAGAGGTGATATAAGTTACCCAACCTCACATAACTAGTAAGTGGCAGAGTCAGGATTAACACTCTGGTCTATCTGATGCTAAAGCATGCCAATGCTCCAGAATTCTCACCTATGTAACATAAACATAGAGAAAGAAAAGACTCAAGAATGGGGTTACGAAAGATGTCCTGGTTTAAGGGTTAAGCCATCCATGTTCTTGGCTAACTTGGGCAAAGGAATCATTTTTCTGGTCTCAAGTTTCGTTAACTGAAAATTAAGGGATTGAGCTATAACTTCGAGGGCCCCTTTCAGGTTTTAAAGTGTATGGTTACTCTTCTGATAAAACCAGTTAGTAAAACATCAACTCTTTTAAATAAAAATTTAGTTTTTGCCATTGAACTTGATTGCTTCTACCTCAGAGATAAAGATGGCGTGCGAATTAAAGAGCTGTAGATGTCTTCCCGAGTGCTTAAGTCATTGATTTTGTTGCACCAAAGTTTCATTAGTCCTGGAACTACATTGATGACTATTATTTGAGTGATTACTCTGTGCCAAGCACTCTTGTAAGAGCTTTAAATGTAGTATTTGGGTTTATCCTTTTGCAACTTATGAGACAGGACATAGTATTCACCTTATTTTACAGGTAGGGAAACTGAGGTGCTATGAAAGGAAGTAACCTACCTGAAGTTACACAAGTGGTAAATTCTGGAGCCAGGATATGAACTTAAGCAGCTGGCTCTAGACTCTGGAGCCCAGACAATTTTCTACAATCTAGAGCCCATGTTATTAGCCAGTATACTAAGTTCCTTAACTTTTCAATTTCATTTCAAACAATATACTGTCAACATTATATCAATTCTATTATCTTAAACAACTGAAGAAAAATCTTTGAAGCACCTTTTTTCTTCAGAGCAATTGAAGAGAATCTAACTGTTCTTTACCTTGAAGTATTATATGTTCTGTGCATAATCATACAACTTTTTTATCCTTAGAGAACATTACTGACAACTCTTCAAATAAAGGACCACATCACCATTGTTTCTTGAACGCATTACAGAACTTTTCAGATTAGAATGCAGCATAATCTCCCCTATAGTGGAAATCAATGGATCAAACCCTTCTCTGAGAGCATGCACCCTATTAATCATGCAGATTTAATTTTCCCTGTGATAGCCCCCAGGAATGTCAAAGGTTTATGCCTCTTTCTTTTCTTTGGTTTTTAAATACACAATGTAATCATGACAGCAAATCAAACCTGTTAGTGGCATCAAACAGGTAGAATTGATGCCGGGAACAGGGCCACTGCAAATTTTATTAAAACTGCAATTATTGAGAGCACAACACACACTGGGGGTTTAAATACCTCTCTCTGTGGCATTTGTCATATTAAGAGCTGCAGCATAAACAAAGGAGACAGTCAATCAAATGTGTGTAAACATTACACGTTCACTTCTACTTTTCTAGATGCAGTAAGGAAATCTAACCTCTGGAAAAGAAGATGGACAGAAATCTAACATTTCTGAAAACAGTCCTGATCTCTTAGATCTCTTGACATTTGCCTTGGGGTCATCCTATGTACATATGTATTTGTTTGGTCTTTTAGAATTCTACTTATTTTATATACTGTGTATGTCTGCAAAAAATCAACAACAGAAGCCTCCCACAGAGCAAGTTATTCCTAAGGATATATGGTGAAGCTTTTCCGATTGCAGAGAAAGGGACTGACAGCAGCAATAAGGCACCCTGACCAGCGTTGGGAACTCTTGCATGGGAGCCAGTTAAATTTGCCAGGTGGCTCACCTTTCCTCCTTACTCCCCAAAATGCCTCTCCCAGGTGTGGAGACATGGGTCTATTTTTGAGGCCTCCTGCAAACAAGGAGTTGTTTAAACATTAGAGGAGCCTGCAATAACCCTCTACCTAGAAGGGTTCTGTTCTCTTCTAGATCTGCTTCTAGGGCTCTCTCTTCCCACTGGTGGTCACTGACGGAGAACCCTTGGTTTTAGCCTCTCTTCTGCCCAATCTTTTCCTTAATGGCTTAAAGCTCCAAGGGAAAATGAGGTGGTAATAGAAAATGCCATCACCAGGGAGCCCAGTCCATTCCAGCATCCATCTGTTTTAACTGGGCTCTCAAGTATTCTACACTCAACCAGTTTCTACACACAAAGCTTGATTTGTCTGCATGTTATAGTCACAGAATGCGTAAGATCAGTTCTCATCTCCAAATAAGTAAATCATTTCATAATAATTAAATTGAAGGATATAAGGGAACTCTAAGGGAAATATGTAAGAATGTAAGGGAAATATAAGAAAATTAGCTATTTGTAATTTTTAAAATAGATCTTTCCCATTGATTAAAAAAAAATCTGAAAGCAATAATCTTTCTGTCTATAAAAAGACTAATTACATTATCATCTTAAACATATTTAATTTCTGTGATGTTTATGAAACACATTTTTTAAAGGAAGAATATCCCTCAGGTCAAAATCAGGAAAGTAAAATAAGACTCTGGTACTTCAGAGGTCATTCATAGCCTCCCTTGATGGCAGCCTCTCCTTGATAACTCCAGCTGTATCACTCAAGTCATCATACTTCAAGGTGTTATCGCTCTGCCACTGAGTACTCAGGAGTACTGAGTGCTCTGGAGTGCTTGGGAGTACTGAGTACTTTGGAGTACTCAGGGGAAAACTGTTTCAGTTAAAGACACGTAGGAGAAACAGCATGAATCCTTCTTTGGATGCTCACATGCCTAAGGTAGAACATGAAGTAGGTTGGAAAGAGAGACGAGGCTGTCTCTTGACTTAGAAGGTAATTTTTTCAGTAGGGCCCTGAGAAGTTCCTTTGTCCATTTTCAATCAAACGAAACTAATGCAGTAAGAATCCTTGTTCAGGGGTGTGGGGTGGGGGTGAGGCTACATGGAATTATGCTGCTGGAAAAGATATTTTTACCTCTGTGAGGAACTAATTAAAAGAAGTGATCTCAACAGAAGCAACACTTGACGTTAAATACAAGGAAATCTTTCTGGGAAATATGATTGATTTATCTTTGTTCTATAATTGTATATTCATTCTCATATTTGGAGACAGCTAAGGAACCTTCTTAGCTAAAGGGCAGAAGCCACAAATGAGGTAGGATTGCCTTTAAACTGGGCAAGACAAATCTCAATTCCTGATTTATTGAAATGCATGATAAAGAAACAAGAAATTAGCCAATGCTTGTTGTAAGAAACCAATGGCTGGGAATTCACTCTAAGTATGGTAAAATATTTTAAAATGAGCACTTAGAAAATGAAACTTTCTATGAAACATGATATGTTTCATATTTCTCTGGCTCTCCTCTATCCTGCCATGAAGCCTGTCCTAAAGCCCGTTGTCATAGAGGTGCCGGAGAGAGGGGTTAACGTTTCCGGGGGAAGAGTCTCCACAGTTGTGAGTTTGACATCTCTTTTCTGCCTTCCAGGCGAATATGGGATCTGGGAAACCAAAGACTTCCCTACCAAGGGCAAGTCAACATACCTATATAGTTCTCACCCAGGAGTGCTTCACTTTACTATGGAAAATTACCTTTATTTTGCGTATGAATCAATAACACCTAACCAAGTGTAGAAGATGTTCATTGAGAAATCAGAACCCAAATGAAATTTTAGTTGGGATCCTCCAAGCCACTGCAGAATCATAAATTTTAGGTTTCTGCTCATAAGTAAGAAAGAAGAGTCAAACGAGAAGAGAATTCACCGCAGCTGCCACTCTCTGAAACTTTTCACTTCCCACTCCATCTAATGGGCTCCCTTACTTTTTCAACTTACTGTCTTTATGGATTAATTCTTCCCCTAAGGAAATGGCTGTTTCCATGTTCTGTTTATTATGACCCCACCCTGAACATTCTTTGGTTCAATACCCCAGTGTAGTGAATATCTAATCAATATAGGAATCAATTGCCTTTGACCAAACTTTTTCCCTCCCTGAATTTGTTCTAAAGCAGAATGGAGCAACAGAACTACAAAAATAGTATATTAAACCAATGAACAGAAAGGTTGATGTCACTTGATTAAAATAGTATATTTGGAAGAAGTAATCTTTTCCAAAGCATAAATACAAGCTTTCATTCTTTCTAATTATAAAGGTCTCTGTATAAAGTTCAGAAAGTCTAAAGCTATATAAAGTGTATGATGGAAGGTAACCACCCCTCATGTAATTCTGTATGCAGAGATGATGACAGTTAATAATCTGCTACTTCTGCTCCAATGTATGAAAGTGAAAGTTGCTCAGTCGTGTCTGACTCTTTGCAACCCCAGGGGCTATACAGTCCATGGAATTCTCCAAGCCAGAATACTGGAGTGGGTAGCCATTCCCTTCTCCAGGAAATCTTCCCAACCCAGGGATCGAACCCAGGTTTCCCACATTGCAGGCAGATTCTTTACCAGCTGAGCTACCAGGAAAGCCCAATGTATAATATATAACATACTGTTCTTTGACTTACTTTTTTGCTTATGAACACATTAATATTTCTAATGGGTTAATATTTCTAAAAACTAGGATAGTGCCTTGTATATAGTTGCAGAGTTGGACACGACTGAGCAACTTTCATTTTCTTTTTCACTTGTACATGGTAAGCACTATATAAGTATTAATTGTTAATAATAAAGACAGCTGATAATTATATTATGCTTTCTGTGTGCCAGTAATAATTCATGTAGTCACTACAACAACCTAAGAGGTAGGTGCTAATTTTACTGCTGTTTTAGAGATGAGGAAACTGAAATTCAGAGATAGGAAACATACCCAAGTTACATATATGGTGGATAGTTATAGAAGTTACTACTTATAGATTGATCTCACCCTTTTTAATGGTCCACATGAATTTCATCACATAATGTCAGCCTCTTATTGATGCAAATTTAAATTATATTTAAAAATTTGCTGTTATAAACAACTTTGTGATAATCTTACTTTGGGTAATATACCATTATCCATCCACTGAATTTTAACTTTAGTCTTTATATTTTTCACTTGTTAAAATTATATTTAATTCTTTATCAGACTTGCCTTTCTTCATCCTAATGTATTTTTCTTTTTTGTTGTTTCTCCTTTTGTGTGTTTCATTTTAACATATTCATTTGAGAGTATTTATTATATTGTATTGTTAATTGGATTTCCTGGGGCTTAAATCTCTTTATGTATTGTGTTAGCTACCTCTCACTCAAGGCAGGTTGTTTCCTGTGGATGTGATAATTTGCATTGTGAATGCATCCTCAGTGTGGCTTTATCTAAAGCCTAACCTGTGTAAAGTGTTTTGTTTTTCAAAAGTGTAAAGTGTTTTTGTTGTTAAATTTTTGACCTGAGACTGATTTTTTCCTTTAAATTATAGTTTATTTATATTGTATTAGTTTAAGATGTACAGCAAAGCGATTCAGTTATTTTTTCAGATTATATTCCATTATACGTTAAAGATATCGAATGTAATTCCCCTGTGCAATACAGTGAATCCTTGTTGCTTATCTATTTTATGTAGTTTGTTAATCCCATACTCCTAATTTGTCCCTCCCTCCCTCCTTCTCCCCCCCTTTTTTTTAAAATAAATTTACTTATTTTAGTTGGGGGCTAGTTACTTTACAATATTGTAGTGGTTTTTGCCATACATTGACATGAATCAGCCATGGGTTTACATGTGTTCCCCATCCTGAAGCCCCCTCCCACCTCCCTCCCCATCCCATCCCTCTGGGTCATCCCATTGCCCCAGCCCTGAACGGTTGTCTCATGCATTGAACCTGGAATGGTGTTCTGTTTCACATATGATAATATACATGTTTCAATGCTATTCTCTCAGAACGTCCCACCCTCACCTTATTTTAACAATAAGTTTGTTTTCTGCGTCAGTGAATCTGTTTCTGTTTGTATGTAGATTCATTTGTATTTATTTTAGATTTCACATATGACTCATATAGTGTTTGTCTTTCTCTGTCTGACTTAACCTAATTGTAATATTCTCTAGATCCATGTTACTGCAAATGACAATTATTTCATTCTTTTTTTATAGTCAGGTAATATTCCAGTGTATATATACCACATTTTCTTAAGCCAATTATTTGTTGATGGACACTTGGGTTGCTTCCATGTCTTGGCTATTGTAAACAGTGCTGCTATGAATGTTGGGCTGCATGTAACTTTTCAAATTGGAGTTTTCATTTTTTCTGGATACATGCCCTGGAGTGGGATTGCTGGATCATATAGTGGTTCTATTTTTAGTTTTTATAAGGAACCTCCATACTCTTTCTCCATAGTAGCTGCACCAATTTATATTTCCCTTAACAGCATAGTAGGGTTTCCTTTTCTCCACACCCACTCTAGAATTAATTATTTGTAGACTTTCTGGTAATAGACATTCTGACCAATGTGAGGTGATACCTCATTGTGGTTTTGATTTGTATTGCTGTATTAATTAGCAATGTTGAGCATCTTTTCATGTGCCTGCTGGCCATCTCTATGTCTTCTTTGGAAGACCTAGGACTAGTTTATACATTAATTTCTCTAGCTGGGGATTTCTAAACTGGCTGTGCTGGCAGCATGAATTCAGAATCAAGTATAATTGAGATATAGTCCTGAGTGTTGGATATTCATTCATAAGAAAACTTCATTTTTCTTCTTATGGAGAGATAGACAAGCCTCTGTATTGCCTTTCTTTGCTGATGGGTAGAATTTTGCTGGCCCACTTTTTCACTTCTGTGGTTCTCAGCTTTATACAAGGGTATCAATGCTAGCTTCTACTTCACAGGGGCACAGGACTTTGACTTCTGTCCCTTTAAGAGTCTTAAAATCTGACCTTACACATTACAGAAATGGGCACCTGTCTTATTACGCGGAGGACAATGTCCAACCACCCCATGATCTTACTGCTCTGCTTTTCAAATTTCTATTCATTCCTGACTTCAGAAAATTTGTGTTGTTTCCTTATGAGTTATACAACTAACCTGGCATTTCTGAACATTTGTAGTAGGAAGATTTTCATGTTATCTTGTCTATCATGTTGCTGGACCTCTATGTTTGATCCCAGGTTTGTGTATTTAGTACATAAAGATTCCGTAAGTCATCATTTTAAGCATTCTCGCACAATATTCTCAACTTTCTTGCCCTCTTTTCCTTCCTGGCAAAGCTCCAATGCTTATATCTTGCCTTTGGATTCGGCTTTCTACTTTTTCCGACTTATACCTATATTGCTGGGCAGCCCTGGAGGAAAAACCTAGAATGAAGCAAATTGCTGCCAGTCTGTATTCCTAGTCCTGTTCTCTGCTGAAACCTGCATGTTGCCCAGCAAGCCTAGTTTTCCTGTGAGTCATCTCCCCCATTCCCCACAGCTATTTAAAAACCTCCTCATCCCTCTGCCCCCCTTTATAGGAGTATTTTCAGAAGATAATCTTACTTCCTACTTCCTACAGGAAACAGAGCCCATCAGAACAGAGCTTTCTCAAATTCCTTCCACCTAATTTATGAACTCATTTATACTGGAATACACCCCCTTTCTCCTTTCTTCCTATTACAAGGAAGGAAGTTTCTTCTTCCTGTCTAAGTGCAATAAGCGTGTAATTTACCATTGAAGCCAGGATAGTTTTGAAAGTAGAAGAGAGACTCTATTAATAATTATTCTAGGACGACAGGTGTAAACCTTGAACAGGGTAAACTGGGTCATGTGGTCACCCCCATAAAATGTTTGTCACTGGATTCATCTCTTTTACCTTCTCCAGTACCACAGTCCCTTGAATATTCAGCCTCTCTCCTGTATATTCAAATTTTCCTTCTCTCTGGGTTCCTTCTCATTAATATTTTAACATTGCCAATTTTTTTTTAAACATTTCAATCTTTTTTAAAAGAGAAATTATGCAAAACCACACTACCTGTGTGCCAACGAGGCCTCCAACTACTGCTCAGTTTTGGACTCATCTCTTTTCTCTGCCAAATTTATTGGGAAAAAATAAATCTACATCTACTATCTCTCTTCTTCAGCTCCCATTCTCCTTCATTCACAGACTTCTGGCTTCTTCCCCCATCCCCATTCTGATCCTAATCTTGACAATGTCACACATGATTCTCGTGTTATTTAACAGAACGACTGTACTCGGCATTACTCCATTACTGAGATGCCTCTATCTCTGCAACCTTGAGTGAGTTAGTTACCCTAAGTGTTCCTTGGTTTCCTAAAATGGTACAGTGATAGGCCCTTCCTCACTGACTGTTAGTGAAAATTAAATGAAATAACCAGTGTGGCAACAAAGACTCAGTACAGCCAAAAATAAACAAATAAAAATTAATTTTTAAAAAATGAAAAAAATAATCCCTGTAAAGCGTTTAGTGTTTTAAAATGTTAGACATCACATTGTTCATCCTCTTAGAAAGATATCCATGTTTGGTCATGGTTAAATTGGATTGTTCCATCAGTAATTTTGCACGTCACTCTTTGAACCTTTTAAGGCAAGGCAGAAAGGTAGAATCTTCTTTAATAAGATAGGATAGCAAAGAGCCTGTTTTTTTTTTTTTTTTTTAAATTTATTTGGCTGAGCTTGGTCTTAGTTGCTGCATGTGCGATCTAGTTCCCTGACCAGGGATCAAACCCAGGCCCTTGCATGGGTAGCACAGAGTCTTAACTTCTGAATCACCAAGGAAATCCCCTAAAATATCTTTGCATTGCCATTCCAGTGACCCAGCAGCCTGAAGATGGCAATCTAGAGAGGGAACTTCACTTCCGTGTCCAAGGGTATTTCTTTCTTTCACCTTTGTTACGGCTGCTAAGGTTTAGTGAACACAGTGTACCAAATCCAAATAAACTGGCAAGGTTAACCTCATTAGATGCTCATGACAGCAGACAAACCCTGTCTTTCCCTGGCATACCTATTTGCCATAAATATAGCCCAGCATCAAACAACACTTACAGGGCTCTCGTTCTGATTTGCTCAAACTAATTTGCAACGTTACTGACACAATACGTAACAAATGCTCATCTGTCCTGACTGACCCTGCTCATCTTCAGCCCTCACAGTTGCCAAGACAGCAGGCATTTGGAGGCATATTGGGATTCTTCCAGTGACTTCTTAGCTGCCTTTTTACCTGCTCTGAGTTATTGGTTTAATTGACCCTTCTTTTAAATAGGTCGTGTCTGTGTTATATCTTGTGGAAATGCCTCAACTGTTTCTTTAAGTGGAAGCCAACCTCACAGAGCTTCAAGAGCCCAAACAGATTTGCTGCAATATTTATGTTCTAATAGTAATAATTTTAGTTGATGCTATTTACTAAATGCATAGTATATACCAGCAGTTGTGCTAGGCATGTCACATGTTTTCGTGTATATTGTCTACTTTAATAGGGACTAGAATGAAGTAGAAATAGACATGTGTGCTAAAATAAACTTATTACATCCTGGTAAAGTACCTTTAAATGATATTATGAGCTTTCAGTACTAGCAACTTGAATAAAATGTCTTGCATATATTAATTGTTAACATAATGAACATGAGTGTTTAAATGTTAGGAAGGAGAGCATTCAGTTTTACTGATAGGCATGATACAAAACTAAATGGCAAGGCAAGACTAAGCTGTGTAATTGAACTCCAATTAATGAGATTTGTGATAATTTTCTCTAGGCTGAAACTAAAGCAAACTGTTCCATTGTCTTTAAAGACAGTAACCTAAATAATCAATGTTTTATGTTATGAATCAGAGGGCTCATATATCATGCCTTGAGGAGAAAAATTTTCATGATATTGTTTATAAATGGCTAACATTTGTTCTGTATCCCTCCACACATAGTTCAAGGAAATACTGAATCTAGGCAGACATTCATTGTGTCTGAAAGTGTGACAAATGTGTTTGTATGTTTATTTAATTTTCACTCAGTGAGTTACATCAGGTGGTGGTTGCATTCTGAGCTTTAAATAGCATTGATCATTTAAAAGATATTAAATTCTAGCAGCTGTGCTAAAAATATATCCTTTTTATGTCTGACAACCATAATTTCCCCCAATTTCATTCCTTTCTATGAACAGTTAATGGAAATAAGATCATTAAAGCTATGAGAATATCTAGCTAGGCAATAAAGATAATCTTACAGGAGCTAATAGAAAACTGTGATTGAAAAGGAAGAAATGTAGGAAGGAGTCAATTTTGGCTTAAGAGAAAGGTGACATCAAAGTAAGCTAGGGGAAACTGTGAAGCCTTTCCCAATTGAAATATAATTTGTGTCAATGTGTGATAATCACTTTATTGATCAGATAACAGTAAAGCAGAAAAGGAAGTGAGAATTCTTATAGTCAACATTTGTTGAGTGTTTATAAAGGGCCAGACACTGTGCTAAATACTACCAGTAACTTATCTCACTGAATACTCACAATAAACCCCACTTTGCAGATAAGGAAATTGAGAACCAGAGAGGTTAATTCTAAGGCTTAAAACAGGAAAAGGTGGAAAAAGTTTTGCACTCAGTTTCCTCACCTAGTACAAGCATGCTGAAGGTTTCTCTTTTTAAGCAAAATTGATATAATTTCAGGTCAAGAGGGAGCTGATGACCAAATGGATAGAATCCCTAGCTCAATCTGGATTCTGATTTCTCAGTGAAGATCTTTCACAACCAGCTGTTGAATTAATTGACTTCAGGGAACATTTTCAAAAATGTGAAATATCTTGACAGTGTAACTCATAGAAGTAGGCCCATTTGGAGGTATACATTTTGAGTCAGTGTTTTATTTTTCTTAACTTTTGTGACAGAATACAACCTGGAAAGAAGTTACATTTTTCTTTTGATACATTTTTAAGACCACATCTTTTATGCTGAGAGAGATGAGTATCTTCAAACTGGTAAACAAGGGAGTGTTGTCCAAGCCAGGAAGATATTCTGAAATGGTATCCTATTGTTCTGGTACTATAGTCTGTTTCAGTCAATTGATGGAATATAGATGGGTTATGACCTATTAAACAAAGGAACTTATTTTTCCCTCCTTTCAATTTTTGAGTGTTGACTTGATGGCCTAATATCTGGAATAATTGAGGGCACTAAACTCCCTACCGCCTCTCTGTTTTGCAAGATGAAGTACAGCCTTCACAGTAGAGCGTGAGGCCTTCTGCTAACACTGTCACGAGAAGAAACACAGCTCCTTACCCTCCACTTCCAGCTTCACCAGCTTGGAATATGCCGTCCCAAGGCTGTTTTTTGCCACACATCGATAATGTCCTGCATCTTCCTTTTGTACATTATGAATCCTTAAGCTCCCAGATTCAAGAACCGCAGTTCGGGAATTTTCCTGCCAGAGATAGGTACGTGAATTTTACATGAAGCTGAGTCTGTCAAGGATATATTTGCTATATTTCATCAAATCATCATTATCACTCATCAGAAATATTATTTTAACATTTATTTGACATTTATTATGGATAACATACAATAATAAATGAGATAGTATAAGATTCCCTTATAAAAATAAATTTTAATAACAATACCATAAGATATAGTTATTTTTATTTTCTTTCAATACCTGAGGACCCTAAGGCTTATTGGATATCCTAAATCAACAAGCCTTATTTTAGAATTTGATATCTAAAAAAATCACACCCAAGTTTGTTTGATTAAAAGCATTGCTCTTAACAAGCGTACTTACTGCCTATATGGGATCCTTTTAAAAGTTGGAAAACTACAGAAAATACAAAACTGGTCTTTATAATAAAGATATTACATCTATGTTCTCTTTGGGGGTCTGAACTCAGTAGTATATAGAGAGCCACTCCTTCTTTTACTGTAGAGAATGTAACAAAAGGAAAGCCAGAAATTATATAGATTATCATAAAAATGAAAATTATTTGTTTTATTTTAAATAAAGCTAATTGATATATGTTGTATTTCAATTAACTGATAGAGATCAACACATATGTATCCCCCCTTGGAATACTCTGAGTATCATAATATGAAAAATATGTCATCTGTGACCTCACTGACTTCATAGTAGGTTATGCAAGGATGGAAAGAGACGATGATGCAGAATAGTAATAAATCAATAAATGTGGGTATAAGATACAAAAGCAGTACAAAATAAGGATGTGAATAATGTATTTCAAGTTTGACTACTGTATATGATTGAGGTCATTGTCAAGGTCACCCGTCTTGAGCCTTGATGCTCTAACTTCACTCCAGAATGTTCTCATTCCTTTTCTTCCAAATCTCATTTCTTTCTCTCTCCTTCTAAAAGTATTTGTCAGGTCTAAAACTTGAAGCTTAGTTCCTTTTCTTAAAAAAATCTCTTGCGTCTCAAAGATTCAATGTTAAAAAAGACAAATGATTCAAATACCAACCAACTGACCAACCAACAAAGAAGACTCTAGCTTTGCTTTGCTCTGCCTCTTGTATCATCCTTAACGCTACTGGCCCCCATCTCTCTTCTCTCCGACTCAGCCCCAGCTGGAATGCCTTACAATTTGCATATATGTATGTATAGGTTTGGTTACATTATTGTACATGAAAAATATTTAGATTTGGTTAAAATATTTAGGTTTGGTTAAAATGTTGTACATGGAAAATATTTTATACTAGAAGTTTGTAAGTGTGTGACTGAATTTGTAAAGTATTGTTGTATTTGAAAATATGTTGTGTATACATGTTTTAACATAATCATCACTTACCCTGAGAGCGCTGTCCCCCTTGATCCATGACACTGATGGTTTGGGATTGCCCATTGTAGTACATGGTAGAACTGCCTTTAATCCTTCTATTATTTTTACATTTATGGGAGGACGAGTTATTTTAGGTTCTAAAGGAAAATAAAGGAAAAAATTAAAATGGCAATTTGGATTTACTAAACTTAGAATTTCTAACTCTATGCTTAATTCTTCTTATCCATTAAAAATATTCTTAGGTGTATTATAATACAGAATTCACCAAGTACTGAGACATGTTTTTAGCGGATATCAAACAGAAATAATTTTTTTAAATTTAGATTACCTCTGTTTTATCTTATTTGAAAAAAAATCAATTCATAAACATATTAGGAGTGTGAAATGACCATTAAATTTGATGATTAAAAATTACATACATTTGTCCTCTAGAAAATAAATGATATTACTATATTTATAATCAAAGAAATTCTGTAATACAATTCAGAGTAACTCTACTTTGCAAAGCAAACTATACTGTGAAACACTCCTAAATTAATTTTTTCAGAAGAAATAGTAAAATAATGAAGACTAAATTTATTTCCTTAGGAATTTTATGTTACAGATATCAGATAGAGAACTATCAAATAGAGTCTGTCTAGCAGGACAGACTACTGAGAAATGGATGCATTTTACTTCCATCAGGTCATGTGCCATAATCAATGTGTTGCTTTGACATAGAAGAGTAGGAAATAAGGATTTTTTTCCCTTCTACTTCAGCTGTGTGTGTGTGTTTGTGTGTGTGTTGAGTGTTGAGGGGACATGGTTTGGTTGGATTTTTAATCTAGTTATTTATTGCCATTTACAGGTGGTATGATCCTGCGCTCTGGCAAAAGTAGAAGACAAGCTTTAAACGTGTTATAGGAAAATATCAACTTTGTCACTGTGCCTGCTATGTAAAGCATACAATCCTCCTTCTTATCAGTGACAATGAATATGTACATTTAGATAATGGCTAGGCACCTTGATTGTGGGTAGAGTTGTCATACAGCTACTGATCAAAGCTTAGCTTAGGAGTTGATATGCCTGTGATATAATCAAAGACAGTATTGTTCATTCCTTTCATTGGGCTCCCTGAACTGACCCCTATGGCAAACCTGAGTCACAGATCATGTCTTAGGCAGAAAACCTTTGTTTAAAGCAAATAACTCATATCTTCTCAGTGAAAAAGACATCTTTGGCATCTATTGATGAGAGGTCAGGAGAACCTTTGTGAGTAATTGATGAGGAAGTAAACTAGGGATGAATTGAGTACTGATGTGGAGTACTCCTTAGAGTACTGTGTGCTCTAAGGGAGCATGGTTGAGGTGGAGCCATGAGCATTGACTAATCAGAACTGGTTATTCTGTTGAAGTTGGATGCTGGAGGTGTCCTGCTTTGCCAAAATTCAGCCTTTAGTTGTTGGACCCTAAAGAATCTGGGGGAAGGAGCTCCCTAAGGAGGTCCTAGGTAGTAGGAGTACCAGTGGGGGTAGGGACCTTGAGGGTCTCAGGAAACAGCTCTTTAACAAGCAGTGCAGAAGCATTCCAAAATGTTAACAACTGGGATGGCCACACCAGTGTATATCCACACTAGGTGAGCTTTCCTAAAGAGAGAGTGGAGAAAAGAAGAGGAGAGAAGAAGAAAGGGGCTTTAGGATAGAACCAAAATAAGGAGCATTTAGTACCAGAATGAATACAAACAATATTCGAAGGAAAAGTAGTACCACAAAGCAGTGAAGTAGTTAAACATGCTCTGTGTTTGGAATCACACTTTCATTCATCAGCAAAATAGATCCTTCTTCCTTACTTGGTGTTCTTACTGCCCCACATGCTGAAAGAAAGCCTATTTGTGGGTACATCCTGACCTACTTACTCTCAGAACTTCCAGATCAGCTTTTCCTGTGATGTCCTCACTACTTACCTGTTACAGGTAATCTCAGACATCATTTATAGATGTGATAAACATAAAAGATTAACAGACATCTGAGAAAGACCACAAACATGAAGGAAAAGAACCAAAATAAAATCAAAACTTAGCATGAAGAAAACATTAGTAAAGCAGGGAAAAAGAAGAAAATGGTTTTTAACAATGTATAAATAGTATCCTTAGATAAGTGAATATTGCACCATATAACACATGGCTATGACAAACAGAGCAATCAGGGAAGAAAGAACATCTGGAAATTAAAACTATGGATTTTTAGGTCAAAGTACTAAAGACAACATCAGAATAGCAGAATGGTTATATTGAAGACCAAATACATGAAACAGAAGGAAAAGTCAAGCAAATCTCCTAGAACGTAGAATATCAAGATAGATACATAGAAAATATGAGGATAAAATTGGAGTTATAAAAAATCAAAAAAAAAGAAACCTAATATTGGTTGATTGAAAGTTTAAGAATGATATCAAATGAAGAGGAAGAAAATAGACAAAAAGTGTAGTTCACTTGGGAAAAAAAAAAAAAAACCTTTGGTTTTTAGAGCAAAATGGGTCACCTAAGACTAAGTAGAAATAAAAAAAGAACACACAAGCTTGTATTCTTGTCAATTTTAAACATTAAGAATTCTAGAAATATAAAAATCTGAAAAAATTGAGGATAAACATCAGATTTATGTGAAAACAAATAAGAGATTTCTTATCTGCAACCTAAAATGTCATATGACAATGAATAATTGTCTATTAAAACCTAAAGGAAAAGCCTTTTAAAACTCCCACTTGTACTGAGACAAATTATTTACTCAAGATTGGGGGCAAAATAAAGACTTTCAGCCATGCAAACATTCATAAAATACATCTCATATGTTCACACTGAAAAGAAGCAGCGAATGACTTCCTCCAGCAAAACAATAATAACAAAACTAAAAGATAAAAGATGAAAGAAATAGTGATGAAAATCAACAACAAAAATTCACAATAAAGGTCACAGGCAGAATTAGATTCCACCATGCTTTGTATGGTGCTAATATGCATATTTCTGTGATTTTTCCCATCAATAGTGTGACATCAGAGAGGAGAAAATAAAGGTTATGTCATTACAAGGTTGAGAGTTTACAAGCATCATGTGCTGGGGCACAAGGGTTCATGAGATTTGAGGATGCTAGTAAGGTCTGCGTGATGCTGCCACACCAGGTAGGAGAGAGAATGAAGTGGAGAGAACTGAATGCAGTGTCCATTGGGGGGTCAATGAGACAGAGAACAGATAGCAGTTAAGAGCAGGAGCGTGACCATGATGGTGATGGTTTGGAGTGGGAAGGAGGGCATGAGGGAGCTGGACTCTGTTCTTAGCTGAGAAAGAGACCGATAAAGTTTCTCCCTTCTGTTTGGAGGCAAGTCCTGAGTGTGAGAAAGCACTTCCCTCATCAGACAGAGCTGGAAATGGAAATGTCCATGTTCAGAATGTGACCTAATGCGGTTTAATATTTGAAATACAGTCTATTTCCTTGGGTACTAAGATCATAGATTGGATAGACTGATAAAGAGTTAAGGTTACCATCACCGGACTTGTGAAGGTCAAGGGGCTATAGGATGAAGTGGATAGTGGTTCTGTTTCATGGCTGTTAAAATCCCTTAGGATAATGGCAGGAGTAGGAGTGGATAGAAAGATAATGAATCTGAAATCAAAATCTTTGAGAAGTATGGGAGAGGACCTCAAAGTGAGTAGATGATGAATAGAGTTAGAGAGATTGGTCAAAATGGTATAAGCTTTCATAGAGGAAGGGTTTTGCACAGGAATGCAAAATATAATAGCTTAAAAGCATCAATGAACCATCAGTACCTGCTAGTCTTGTTGGCTTGAAGTGGGTAAGAAATAAACAGCCTCCCTTTAAACAGAAAAGTCACTCAAGTTTGAAAAGTCACTCAAGAAAATCAGGTTTGAAATAAGGCAAAAGGGTAGAGTAAGTGTCTGCAAAGAGGTTAGAGATTAAAAGGGCATCTGATTGTAATGAAACTGTTTTAAATTAAAGGTACAGAGTAAAGATTTTAAAGGGAAGTTCCTGGTGAAAGATTTCATGGTGGTGCAAATAAAGAGCCATAATAAAGGCTAGAAAATGGGAGAAGGCAGAAAATGATGAGGCTTGCCTGAAGGGTGGTGGGTGATGGCAGGAATAAAAGGTGTGGAACTGTCTCAAGGTTGTGATTTGAACTTGAACTTGTCTGGTTGCCCAACCTCCAGATATGCAAGAGGATCTGTTTACTGCCTGCTTCAAAGTGTACCAAGTCAGCTTAGAAATCAATGGATGATTCTCTTTCCCACTCACTCATCTTCACTTGTAGAGCTCCACAGCTCTCGGCAGCTCCTCCCACACCATTGTTGGCAATGCAGCAGTAAATGCCATCGTCACTGTCTTCCACGCTCAGGATGGTGAGGAGCTGACCATTCTCCCGAATGCTGTACCGGGTATCAAAGAGCCTGTGGGTCACAGACGATTATGGCAGGTTAGGGCCCCATCTGTGATTTTTCTGACTATGATTATATGATCCAGCAGATGATTTACCAACGGATGAAGTAGACTAAAGGGAAGAGGAAACTTGAGTAAGTTCTGAATAATAGAATAAGCTTATTTGGGAGTAGAAAGCTAACATTTTCTAATCTTTCCTAGGCTCCAATAATCAAAGCAGTGCTGAGTCCTTCAAAAATAATTTTGAAAGGTGGTGTCTATTGATAGGACCCACCCAACATAAAATTTACTTTATTTAGGAAAGTATATCATTACCCAAGATATGAGTCCTCTCCGATATTTACTGGGAATAGCAGCCAGATAATGAACACACACACACACACACACACACACATACATGTGACTAGCAGAAAGGGATTAACAGAGACACACTACTGTATATAAAATTGATAAACAACAAGGACCTGTTGTATAGCACAAGGAAATATATTCAGTATATTATAATAACCTATAATGTAAAAGAATCTGAAAAAGAGTATACACACACACACACACACACTAAATCACTTTGCTATACACCTGAAACTAACACAACATTGTAAATCAACTATGTGTGTGCCATGCTCAGTTGCTCAGTCGTGTGACCCCCTGGACAATAGCCCACCAGGCTCCTCTGTCCATGGAATTTTCCAGGCAAGAATTCTGGAGCAGGTTGCCATTTCCTGCTCCGGGGGATCTTCCTGACCCAGGGATTGAACCTGCATCTCTTGTGTCTCCTGCATTGGCAGGAAGACTCTTTACCAGGAAGATTGGCAGGAAGATTCTTTGCCACCTGGTAAGTCCCAAATCAACTATACTTCAATTTAAAAAATGGGGAAAAAGGGAAGGGTTAAATATATATATTGAATTAACTAACAGTTGAATAAGTATTTGTTCATTTATTAATCAAATGTTTGTTGAGTGACTAACAAGTGCCAGGCACAATTCTAGTTCCATGGGATACATAGGGAGCAAAAGAGGCTCAAACCGTAAGAAATATGTTTTACATATATTATCTCACTAAATGGCACACAATCTGAACGTTAAGAAGGGGATTAGGACAACGGAAAGAAATATGAGGGGAGATATCAACCTAAAAGTGAGTTTTATGACCAAATAAAAATGCTTTATGCAACAAGTGTATATTAGGCAGAGTAAAACCCCCTCATAGATCCATGTCTTAATCCCCAAAACCTGTGAATATGTTACCTTACATGGCAGAGGGGATTCTGCAGATGCCAAGAATCTTAAAATGGAGTATCATGAATTATCCAGATGGGCCCTATGTAATCATGCATGCTTGCATGCTATGTCACTTCAGTCGTGTCTGACTCTTTGCAACCTATCAACCAGAACCGTAGCCTGCCAGGCTTCTCTGTCCGTGGGATTCTCGAGGCAAGAATACTGGAGTGGGTGGCCATGCCCTCTTCCAGGGGAATCTTCCTGACCCAGAGATGAAACCCACATCTCTTACGTCTCTTGCATTCGCAGGCAGATTCTTTACCACTAGCACCACCTAATAGTGAGGGTCCTTAAAAGATGGGAGGGGGAAGCAGGAGGATCAGAGAATGAGATGTGATGAGGCTGGAATGATGTAGTTTCTGGCTTTCAAAATGGAGCAAAGGGCCAAGAAATGCAGGAAAGAAATCAGATTTTCCTCTAGTGCCTTCAGAAAGAACGCAGCCCTGTCAACACCTTGATTTTAGCCCAAAGAGACCGATTTCAGACTTCTGAACTCCAAAACTGTAAGATAATAAATTTGTGTTGTGCCAAACCACTAATTTTATGGTAATTTGTTACAGTAGAAATGGAAAAAAATAATACAACCTGAAGACAAAAGATGTAAAGGAAATGGATTCTTGATTTCGAATTTGAAGGATGGCCCCCATCACACACTGATCTTGAAGAGGAAATAAAGATGTAGTCATTTTTGGTCTATGTGACGAAGGATGATATAATCATTGGGTAGCTCATTAAATCACATTAAATAACTGGGCATAGCCATGATACTGACTCTCATGTAATTTTTGCTTTGCTTTTGTTTTTTGCTATGTGTAAGTTTGCTTGGAAAATGTGAATATTGGAATATTTTACAGAGGTCCTTGTGGACTAAGAGTCCAGCCACTCTGTGAAATAGAAACTTTCAAGATTTATAATCTGTTGTATCATTGCTGCTTAAAGTATATAAATTGCTTGTAGATTGTGAGGGACACAAGTATTTATAATTTTCAAAATATAAATTGTTTTCCTCTTTCTTATTGAAGTAGAATTGATTTACAATATTATATTAGTTTCAGGTGTACATAGCCTAGTGATTCAATATGTTTACAGATTATACTCCATTAAAAGTTATTATAAGATAAGGGCTATAGTTCCCTGTGCTGTACGGTATATCCTGTTGCTCATTTATTTTCTGCATAGTAATCCCAGGTGGCACTAGTGTGAAGAACCTGCCTGCCAGTGCAGGAGCTGAAAGAGGTGTAGGTTGGATCCCTGAGTCAGGAAGATCCCCTGGAGAAGAAAATGGCAAACCACTCCAGTAATCTTGCTTGGAGAATCTTATGGACAGAGGAGCCTGGAAGGCTGCAGTCCATGGAGTTGCAAAGAGCTGGACATGACTGAAGTGACAGTACACACACACACACACACACACACACACACGTATCTCTTAATCCCATGCCCCTAATTTGCATTCCCCTTCCCCTTCGCTGTCCCCTTTGGTAACCATCAGTTTGTTTTCTATGTGAGTCTGTTTCTGTTTTTCACATACATTCATTTGTATTACTTTTTTGACTCCATCTGTGGGTGGTAGCATACAGTCTTTGTTGTTCTCTGACTTATTTCATTAAGCATAATATTCTCTTAAGTCCATACCACATCTTCACTGTTATGGACCTGGTGCAAATGACTGCAGCAACTTTTTCATTCATTTTTTTTGGATTATGCTGAGTAAGATTCCGTTGTAAATGTATACCACATCTTCTTTACCTATTCATCTGTTATGGACACTTGGGTTTCTTCCATATCTTGGCTATCGGAAATAGTACTGCTATGAATTTGGGAGCGCATGTACAGCCTTAATAAGCTGTATTTCAAGCAACTTAATTTGGTTTATAAGCCTTCCTATTCCAGGATTTCTGAGATAGCTTGCCTGATAGAGTACTTGAAGGCTTCCATAGCCCAGGGTAATTTCCCACATTACAGCACATATAATAGAAGGAAATACAAAATTTCAATTAGAGTTTAGTGCAAACAAAGACATAATTTTTTCCCATCCAAGTTCATGGACCCAAGCCTATGGAGCAGTTAAACACTCTAGCCCTAACTCAAGTATGTGGCCTTCTAGAAAGCTAGTGGTTCCCTTTGTTACAGATATTTTGGAGTATTTTTGGTCAGATAGCTATTGTAACGAGGAAAGGATAGCATAACCTTTATAAGCCAAGTAGAAATTTTACTCTTTGAGAGGTTACCTTACTATATAATACATCAGGAGTCCTTTCTGACTTTCAAAAGAAAAAGTAATGGTTACCTAGAGGTCAGATTCCTAGACAACACGCATGACTTGATTGGGATATTGAAATTACAGGAAATGAGGCTGGTCCCTATTAACTCCCCAGAATGTCCTGGGACAGGCACCCCCAGACTCTATTAACTCCCCAGAATGTCCTGGGACTTGCACCCCCAGACCCTATTAACTCCCCACAATGTCCTGGGACAGGCACCCCTAGACTCTATTAACTCCCCAGAATGTCCTGGGACATGTACCCCCAGAATTAGGATACCATGATGTTTCTTAATTACTGTGAAATTTCCTCTAGGACCTAACCTGGATCTAGGAAACAGCCCTGACTCTGCCATATCAGTTAAATCACTTTACGTTGGACAATTCCCTTAACCTCACTGAAGTTCAAATCTTACATTTATAAAATGTGGGAGTTACATTTTAAATATTCTAGAAGATGAACTTTAGTACTGCTAAGAGCTGTGATTGCATTTATAACAAAGATAAATCCCAAGTCAGCCTTGGTCATCTTGGTGGGAAAAGGCAGAATACTTACTTAATGAGAATTTTATTTCTGGTCCAGGAAATTTCAGGCTGGGGATAGGATTCCACAGCACACATGAAAGTAGCGACTTCTTCAACTAAGGCATCCACTGTTTCAAGAGGAGTGGTGATGACAGGGGCTGAAAGGAGAGGAGAGGTGAAAGCCGAGCATTATACAATACTGTTTCCTAACCCTCCTGAAGCAGTCGGGCTTCCCTGATGGCTCAGCTGGCTAAGAATCTGCCTGCGATGTGGGAGACCTGGGTTTGATCCCTGGGCTGGGAAGACCCCCTGGAGAAGACTACGGCTACCCACTCCCGTATTCTAACCTGGGGAATTCCATGGTCTGTATAGTCCATGGGATCACAAAGACTCCGACACTTTCACTGTAAGCATTCAGAGGCCACAACAGACCTGAATGAGAATGATGTTGCCCCATAGCAGAAATTTGCCAAAAAGGAGGAAGAATTTTATACAGAGGATTTTGTTGCTACTTTCAAACTAGGCATTTGAGAATCAAAAGAGGAGGCTCTCAGGAGAGTTTGGCTTAGAATTTATTATATATGAGTGGAGGCAGGGCCTGGTTTTTGTGAAGCCCAAAGTTAATATAATTTAGATATCCTTTTTAGGAAAAAATATATAAAATTATGGATACAAAATATCTATTGCCTCCCTCACATCAATCGACTGGAAGGAAAGTGTCACTGATGGGAAGTTAGTGTGAAAAGAGGAAGCCATCTTAACAATTCCTGTTTAAAAATAATTTTTCCCAAATTTCAATAAAACATGTTGATGTATATTATTCATATTGTATTTTATTCAATAAAATACAATATGAACACTTGCTAGAGACCATTGGATGTCTTCAAAGGGGGCTTCTGCAAGTGAGAGGCTTTGAAGCTGAAGCTTCATTGGATTTTTAGAGGATCCACACAGCTACAGACAAATAGATTAGGAAAAGACTCAATAATTTAAAGGCAAGTAATCCAAAATAACCCAACCAATAGAAAATGAGCAAAGAAGCTGAATCAACCTGTCTCCAAAGAATATATACAGATGGACAACAAGCACATAAAAAGATACTCAACATTATTAGCCTTTAAGGGAAATGCAAATCAGAACCACTCTAAGATACTACTTTACATACTGTAGAATGGTTCTAAATCAAAAAAATACATAACAATAAATGTTGGCGAGGATGTGGCAAATTAGAACCTGTGTGCATTGTTGGTGGGAAAGTAAGTTGGCACAGCCACTGTGTAAAGCAGGATGGTGGGTCCTCAAATAATTAAGTGGAGAATTAATGTGTGTTAGTCACTCAGTTGTGTTTGCCTCTTTGCGACCCCGTGGACTGTAGCCCACCAGGCTCCTCTGTTCATGGAATGAATGTATGATCCAGGAATTTCACTTCTGGGTATATATATATGTCCAAAAGAATTGAAAGCAGTAACTCAAATAGATGGGGCTCCCCAAGTGGCACTAGTGGTAAAGAATGTAGGAGATGTAAAAGATGAAGGTTCGATCCCTGGGTCGGGAAGATCCCCTGGAGGAGGAAATAGCAACTCACTCTCATATTCTTGCCTGGAGTAAACCGTGGACAGAGGAACCTGGCAGGCTGCAGTCCTTTTAAGGTTGCACAGAGTTGGACATGACTGAAGTGACTTAGCATGCATGCACTCAAATAGATATTTGTACACTCATGTTCAGGTGGCACTAGTGGTAAAGATCCTGCCTGCCAATGCAGGAGACATAAGAGACACAGGTTGATCCCTGAGGTGGGAAGATCGCCTGAAGGAGGGCATGACAACCCACTCTAGTATTCTTGCCTGGAGAATCCCACGGACAGAGGAGCCTGTAGCGCTATAGTCCATAGGGTCACAAAGAGTCAGACATGACTGAAGTGACTTAGCATACATGCAGAGGGTGAAAACTCCATGAAATAAGAGCAAACTGGCACACTGGCCATTGAAAATGCATCCATAGTGGCTGTATCAATTTACATTCTCACCAGCAGTGCAAGAGGGTTCCCTTTTCTCCACATCCTCTCCAGCATTTATTGTTTGATTTTTTTGATAATGGCCGTTCTGACTTGTGTGAGGTGGTACATCATTGTTGGGGAAAAATGCATTCAGTTTCTAAATGAAACTTATCTTTTCAGTAAACTCAGAGGCTGAGGGTCCCATTTAACCCGTATCTCTTTTGTGAGTGTTAATTTTTTCATGAGGCCCAGTTCGAGTATCATCTCCTCCCAATCTCCCTGACTTGCTAGACTGAACCAAATACCCTTTTCTTTAACCTTGGCTCCTCCTGTTTATGTCACTCTTATAGCACTTGCCACACACATGCTCTTAGAATGATTTGTTTTGAAAAATAAAGCAGAATATTCAGGTTGAAAGTTTCCACCGAGCATCAAGCCAGATAAAGAAAAATTAATTCATTCTTAGATACACTAAATTAAAACTGTAGACAATTAAAGATAAAGAAAATCTTAAACCTTACTAGAAAGAAAAGATCAATTACTTTAAGAAGAATGCCAATTAGGCTCACTTGGTATTATTTGTCAACAACTGATACCAAAAGGCATTGGAGTAATAGTTTTAAAAGGCTGAGAAAAAAAATAACTGCTAGCCTGGAATACTATAGCCAGCTTAGATAATCATTTTTTAAAATGAACATGCAGACAAATGTTTACTACTGAGACCTTCTCTGAAACAGTTACCAAAAGTGTATAATCTCTGTAAGAAATAACTTGTACCCCAAAAAGAGGGGCCAGGGACAAGAAACTATAGTAAGCATTTGTTGTTGTTCAGTCATTAAGTCATGTCTGACTCTTTTGCGACCCCACGGACTGTAATCTGCCAGGCTCCTCTGTCCATGTGATTTTCCAGGCAAGAATACTGGAGCAGGTTGCCATTTCCTTCTTCAGGGGTCTTCCTGATCCAGGGATTAAACCTGCATCTCCTGGACTGGCAGGAGGATTATTTACCACTGAGCCACTATAGTAAGCATAGATGGTGGTAAAATATAACTGCAATTTTAGATATTGTGGAATATATTTTTTTTAAAAGCTCAATAATTTTTATGTTTAAAAAAAAGTGGAACTAGAATTCTAGATAAACAATTATAAGATGAAAATACAGGGAAGAAGTTCAGCAGATTGTTAAAACACTCTAAGCTCTTTATTTTAAGCAGGAAGATGACAAATACTGAATAACTACGAACATGGGAAGATAATATAAAGTTAGAGGCATACTGTTAAAATTTCATTAATTCTTACCACCAAAATAATAGATTAAAAATCAAACTTTCCAAAGCAGCAGGAAAACAAAAGGAACTAAAACTGCATCAGTTAAAAAAAAATGAAGAAGCAGAAAAGGAGGATAAATGAGCCAAGAACAGATATGGTTAACAGAAGATACAAATTAATTTGGAATAAACATGCCCAAATACATCAGAAATCACAGTAAACACCCATGGTATGAACTGATCTGTAGAAAGACAGATACATGATTAAAAAACAAAAGACATATCTAATTATTTTAAAACAAATGTTGCAAGTAAAAAGAATGGAAAATATATACGAAGTAAACACTACTCAAAGTGATAAAGCAATAGAGTAATAGTGCTACTATAAGATGAACTTCAATATAAAGTGATAAGTAAGCATTTGAAGAGTGAGAAAGACTTCTTAATGATAAAGAAACAATCCATCAACAAGATAACAATCATGACATTTAATTATTTAAAAATATAGACTCAGGACTTCTGGTAGTCCAGTGGTTAAAGAATCTGCCTTGCAATGCAGTGGATGCAGGTTCAACCCCTGGTCCAGGAACTAAGATCCCACATGCTGCTGGGCAACTGAAGCCCGTGCGCGCACAGTTGCACTGCGCCTGCACACCACAGCTAGAGAGTCCATGGGCTGCAATGAAAGGTCCCAAGTGCCACAGGTAAGGCCCGACACAGCCAAATTAAGTAAGTAAATAAGTAACTTAATAGACATAGACTCAAAATAAACAAAGCCCAAACTTAAATTGGTATTACCAGGAGATATTATAATGAAGTAATAGGCTCCAAAAATTTTAAAGAAAATTATACACACCTAAGAGAGAATGGAAAAATGGATGAATTCCAAAATGTTATTATCATTTATCTCCTAGTTGTGAGCATTATGTATAATTTTTTATCTTTGTCTTGCTATATCTTACAGCAAAATATTACAAGACATACTATATAATATTAAAATATATAAAATTAATATATATTATCAGGCTTCCCTAGTGGCTCAATAATAAAAACCCAACTGCCAGTGCAGGAGATGCGGGCTCAAATCCCTGGGTCGGGAAGATACCCTGGAGAAGGAAATGGCAACCCACTTCAGTACTGGATATTCCCTTGCCTGGGAAATTCCATGAACAGAAGAGCCTGGCAGGCTAAAGTCCTTGGGGTCGCAAAGAGTTGAACATGACTGAGCATGGACATGAATATGTATTATCTTCATAATAAAAATTATAGGACATAATCAGAATGCCACAGAAATGTTAATTTTCCAATGCAATGGAAGCAAATTTGTAATTGATAAAAGGTTTAGAAAGTCAACCTCTTAAAAAAAGGTAGAGTTTTCTAAATGACTGATGAACAAAATAAGTGATCAATTGCATAATCACATACATAGTGATTAAAAACATCATATGATAATAAGGTTGCAGGTAATGATGGGCCCAAAGGATAATGGATGATATTGAATGCTTTTATTATTTAAAAAGAAAGACACACTACTGAGGAATTGCTTTCCTGGTGGCTCAGTGGTAAATAATCCGCCTGCCAGTACAGGAGATGTGGGTTTGATCCCTGGATGAGGAAGATCCCCTGGAGAAGGAAATGGCAACCCACTCCAGTATTCTTGCCTGGGAAATCCCACAGACAGAAGAACCTGGCAGATTACAGTCCGTGGAGTTGCAAAAGAGTCAGACCTGACTTAGTGACCAAATAACAACAAAACTGAGGAATTAAACAGTGAGAAACTCTAGCCTAGGGTTTGAATGCAAATCCCTGCTCCATCACTTCCCATCTCCACTGACTCACCTAACTAGTTGCCTTGGCATCTTTAGCTGTAGACAGAGATAACAATAAAACCATTGCATAAAGCTTGACATCAAGAGCCTCTTGATGAAAGTGAAAGAGGAGAGTGAAAAAGTTGGCTTAAAACTCAGCATTCAGAAAACTAAGATCATGGCATCCAGTCCCATCACTTCATGGGAAATAGATGGGGAAACAATGGAAACAGTGACAGACTTTATTTTCTTGGGCTCCAAAATCACTGCAGATGGTGACTGCAGCTGTGAAATTAAAAGACGCTTGCTCCTTGGAAGAGAAACTATGACAAACCTAGACAGCGTATTAAAAAGCAGAGACATTACTTTGCCAACAAAGGTCCGTCTAGTCAAGGCTATGGTTTTTTCAGCAGTCATGTATGGATGTGAGAGTTGGACGGTGAAGAAAGCTGAGCACCAAAGAACTGATGCTTTTGAACGCTGGTGTTGGAGAAGACTCTTGAGAGTCCCTTGGACTGCAAGGAGATCAAACCAGTCAATCCTTAAGGAAATCAACCCTGAATATTCATTGGAAGGACTGACGCTGAAGCTGAAACTCCAAAACTTTGGCCACCTGATGCAAAGAACTGACTCATTGGAAAAGGCCCTGATGCTGGGAAAGATTGAAGGTTAGAGGAGAAGGGATCGATAGAGGATGAGATGGTTGGATGGCCTCACTGACTCATTAGACATGAATTTGAGCAAGCTCTGGGAGTTGGTGGTGGACAGGGAAGCCTGGTGTGCTGCAGTCCACGGGGCTGCAAAGTGTCGGAAATGACTGAGCAATTGAACTGACTGAAGCTTGACATGATGATTATGTACAGTAAATAAATGTACATAATGCATTTAACATTGTTTTTGGCCCATAGGGAGTAATCTATGTTACTTGATTGCATAATTTAGAGACAGAAACCTGAACTATTGAGTTATTCTCCTGGTTTCGGTGGCTCAGCGGGTGGAGAATCCACCTACAATGCAGGAGACACAAGAGATGGAGGTTCGATCCCTGCATCAGGAAGATCCCCTGGAGGAGGAAATGCTAACCCACTCCAGTACTCTAGCCTGAAAAATCCCATGGACAGAGAAGCCCGATGGGCTACAGTCCAAAGGGTGGCAAAGAGTCAGACATGACTGAGCAACTAAGCATCCCCCCCCCAAAATTCTCAAAATAGAAAGGCATATAGATGAATTTCACTGCACAAAACAGAATAATTGTACTACTAACTGTACAAAAGTGGAAAAAGAGGCTCACAGCTTTGTCTTCTCTGGTCTGCTGGAACTGGCTTATGCTGGCTTGCAAGAGTCAAGTGTTAATTTTTCAGAAATTTAACAAGGCAATTGAATAGAGCCATTATTTAAAACTAAATTATATGAATTTATGTTTAAAATAACTATGTTAAAAACAAAGAAGTAATACTCAACATTTATCACTTCCTGATTATTTTACTACATTTTTCTATTATCCATGTTATTGGGGTTATTTACATCTAATGTCTGTAGAAATTACATACACGACTGTGCTACTGTGCATCTCCTCCCAGCTCAGTCTTTGTTGGTACCTTGAAGTTGGCTATGATTGAAGCATTTGCACTACAGCAGTCAACAAATGCAACATATCAGGGCCTTTTTTTTCCTCAGAGAGGCACTAACCCATGAGCATATTCTATATTATGAATATCTTCAAACCTTACCATTTACAATGACTGTATAAATAGTATCCTGTTTATATAATAGTTCCTGGTAGGCAGAAGAATTGCATAAACAATCTTATTATATCTATTTTTTAGTGTATTATTATGTTAATAGTCCTGAAAGTATGAGTGACTTTCTCTTTTAGAGTTTTGCATATCTTGTGTTTTCAGTTATCATTCTTAATGCCATGTATTATTTTTGCTAAAACCCCCAAACTTGATTCATTAGTTTCTTCTCATTGGATATGCAGATCCAGAAGTGACAGAGGAAGCAGATATACTATTGATATTATCCTTCCAGGGAGGTGGCACAAACTCTGTTGAGATCAGTTTAAATCAAAGAAAGAAATCTTGGAATGTCTTGACAAGCTTAAACATGGAGAAATACATGAGGTGTCACTGAGAACAGCTTCCCTTAGTGTTCAGTGGCATGATGGTTTTATGTGAGGTTTGATTCTGTTTTTAATAATGTTAACATCTAAAATTGATTAAGAACCTGCTACCAGCCACGAGTTATACTTTTCATTCATGATCTCATTTATTTATCACAATAAACATAAAGGCAGATACTGTTATTATTCTCACTTGCAGTTGAATGAGGGCTATGCAAGGATACTGTTATTATTCTCACTTGCAGTTGAATGAGGGCTATGCAAGGATACTGTTATTATTCTCACTTGCAGTTGAATGAAGGCTATGCAAGGTTCAGTAACTTATCTAAACAAAATAAGAGCAGGAAGTGATAGAACTGAATTTCATGGGTAAAGTTGATTTAAAATTCTTATCTTTTAACTCTAAGCCATACCGTGTCTTCAGTATAGTACTAGTTACTCACAGACAAGGGAAAAAATAAGACTGACATTAATATCAATTTCTATAGGCAAAATATTGTTGGTTAAGCCCAGCTTGCCCACAGTCCAAAATTATCCAAACAAATCGCTTTTAAACTTTTACTGACACAATCACATAGTTGTATTTAATGATATTTATAGAATCAGCAGACTGTCTCTGTTTGCTTTCTTTCTACTGTCCAGCTTTCATCTCAGCCAGGGCCTATTTAAACTGGGACACTATTTCTCCCCTCTTTCCAAGGACCGCATGAACAACAAATACATAAAAGTGAACACAGTGCTTTTCTGTACCCAAAGAGTAACTGAACTTGAATATTGGCTGCTGGATGAGACAGTTGTAATGTTGTCCTTTTATGGACTGTAACGCACGGTCATTGCCATAGCAACTTCGGATCGATCATTGACTAATTGACATAACCAAATAACTGAGTAAACAAAGAAGTCAGGTGTGTTTGCTCCTTTCTGTTTTAGTAAATTAGGGCTCAGACACGGGACATATTCATGCTTTTCTAACATCATGAATAGAGTATTGCTTTTTCAGGATGAGAAAACACATGGGTATTAGAAATCTTTCAAATCCCCCAAAGAAAGAGGTATTCAGTATTGCTCATCATTTGTCGTATCTTAGAAACCGACACATACTTCTGGTGATGTAATCAAATATGTTGTTTTTTTGTTATGAAGTCTCTGGAACTTATATAAGGTTCATTGATAATCTCAATAGTTACTGTGCTGTTTAGTCACTTATTAATGCCATATCATTAACTCTTTGTCACAGAACATACTCTTGGTGTTTGCCTTCAGAAATGACACTGAGGACAGGAAGGTAGGAATTCTGGGTCAGTCTGTTAGGATTTCTGAAATCACCTCCCTTAAGGGCAGCCCTTCAGTATTAAGGCGTGATTTCCCAGGGACTCATCTACAATGTGCCTGTTCCCCAGGAGGAGTCATTTCACCAGTCACTGACAGTCCTCAGCATAGTGTGTAACGTTGTGAGCTGAACACTGGTGGGTACTTCATCTTAGGAGAAAACTGAGGCTCACAGTGAAGACCCGCTTTCCTGAAAGACACACAAAAAGGCATTGGGGACTAGAAACAGGAAGTTGATCTTCACATTCTTTTCCAGGCCCGAAGTATCCTCCTTTCACTTGCTTCATTTTTTGGCCTAAACTGCGTGCTTTGTTACCGTATAATCTCAGTTCCCTTACCCTCCAGTCCTTTAGCTGCATGGACCCTGGAAAGTACCAGTCTTGAACTAATCCAACCAGCTGTCCTCACTGCTCCTGTGTTCACAAAGTTATTGTTGAATAAAGTGATACAAGGGTACACTATGGGGGTGCAGTCCTCAACCCCAGCAGGTCCCCAGCATGGACATGTGGTCTTTCTACATTCTCTGGTCCACTTCTCTCACCTCTCTGAATGGGATCACTTCCTTTAGGTCCTCTACGCATCCTCACTTATCACTTTCCCCCAATAACCTCATGTCCTGTTTCACTGAGAAGTTGCCTACTTCACCACTGGATTTGTGGTAGAAATCTTGCCATTTCTGCACTTTGTCTGTTCTTTAAAGTCAATAATATTTAAAGCAACTGTTGTTTCCCCAACTATGGAATGAGTTACTCTTTCAGTGTACGTCAATATAAAACATTCATCCAGTCCTCGGTGTCCCAGATTTCAGTGACAGCTGTGCCCGTTCTGACTTAGTCATGTGTTGAATCTGTGAATCCTATCCCTGTATACATATTATTTAGAAGAAGTTATTAACATATATCTAAAGATAAATCACTTAAGACTCAAGAACTTCTAGGTATGATAGTAATGGGATAATTTTAAGAGTGGAGTTTGGACGGGAGTTCTTTGTGCATAGAACAGATTCAAGGCTGTTTCATGAACTCCCATACTCCTACAGAAAATCCCACTGTACACTTGGTACTCCCTGATAAAGTGTTAAATATTTTTGAAGAATGTGGTTAAGGCGAATGTTCAATGAAATGTTGGCTATTTTTATACATGACTGTTTATAAAATTCTCCTCCTTGTGGTTTGATACTGAGCTCAAGATTGAAAGTATCACCAGGTGAAATGATTCAGAAAGACAGTGACATTTCCCTTTGTCTTTGAACATTAGGAATCTCAACTAAACTAAAACTATAATAATAAGCTATTCTACAAAGTTGGTTATTAATTTTACTGAAGAAATCATATGCTGATGATTGGAAAAGAATCCACAGAATACTCTTGCACTATTTTAACTGTGTCAGTTTACCTTATGATATATTATGGTGCAGATGCCTTGATTCATTCACAATAAAGGACTTAGGAAAAAGGTGTACTATCTAAAAAACCTCTTCCCATTATTGCCTTCTGCCAAGAATAGAGAAAACAACTAGAGATATTTTGTGTAGCATAATTTCATTACTGTTAATAGTACTAAATCATATATTAATGTGTTTTTGTACCAACATATTCCATGCACTTCAACATGTAAAATGTTAAGGATTGTATTTTCATAATAGTGTTTATTCTCAGAACTGGTAAGTGTAGTTAATGAATGTTTACACTTCCAGGCCTGGTGTTTTGGCTAAGGCTGATGTTAAACCCATATTAATTTAGATTTTTCAATAATACTCAAATACTTTCTTTGAGTAGGATAGGCAAAAATATTGCTTTAATTTTTTGAGTTTACAATCTAATTAAAGCAGTAAATAAACAATAAACAAATAAACAAAGTTGGGGTAACAATCTGGCTATTTTACTTAGGGGTCAGGATTTTGGCTTTGTTACATTTATGCCACTATATTTTGTAAAGTTTTCAAAATAGAAACAGTGTGCTTTACCTATAAAGTTTGGAAACTACAAATCATCTCTTTCTAGATAGAAATTAGGAGGTTGGGTTTGGTTTTTCTCATGCATGGGATTCTAATTTGAATCAGAAAATCAATTGTTGTGTTCCTTGTAAGACTGGATTTCAGTACATTTTAGCATCTAACCATGTCATTTTTATGTAACTTCACGGTTAAACTTACAACAATCCATAAGTCCAAACATCCAAGTGCTGCCCTTCCGGACAGCCGTTGTATGATCAGGAAGTATTAAAATAATCTGAAGCCAATGTTAAGTCTTTCTGGCTATTATTAGCTATTTGAAAAGATATAGATTCTCTTTTATCTGGAGGTACCTTAAAGTATTCGTAGACAAAAGTTTAAATGCATTGAAAGATACCCTTCTGTGCACATAAAATAGAAAAAGAAAGCAATGAAACAGCATAAATCTATGAAATCAGACTGTTGGTGAAGAAAACTTTATCTTCTTAGTATGTGAATTTTGACCTTGTGGTTCCAGAAATTCTAGTGAACCACAAAATCTACTCTGTGTTTTCCATCTAACATACAATATAACTACCTTCACTTATCTACACAACACAAACCCTTCAGTTCTTTGGTAAAGTAATATGAAGGGAAAATAATCCATTTGAATGTGTCATAAATTCACAGCACTCTTTTTACTCTACTGTAATATGTTTAATTCCCTGGTGGCTCAATGGTAAAGAATCTGCCTACCAATGCAAGAGACGGGGATTCAGTCCTGGGTTGGGAAGATTCCCTGGAGAGGCAACCTGCTCCAGTATTCTTGCCTGCAGAATCCCATGGACAGAGGAGCCTGACAGGCTACAGTTCGTGGGGTCGCAAAAGAGTTGCACACGACTGAACTACTAAGCAACAGTCCATTAATCAGAAAACTTTTAAATATTATTCCATTTGCCTTCTCATGTCTTTGTAAAAAGATTTCAATGAAGCCCTCAGTCACTTTGCAAATCACCTATTTTCCTGTCTTTCTTCCTGATTTGAAATGCACTAGTCTCAGTTTCATAATACGCTGGCCAGAAACTGTGGACATTCTTGCTACCGCAACAGGTGTTTGTCAGTTTCTTAAGTTGCTTTCCTTTCCCCTGAGGTGGTGTTATTTCCGGTACATTCCAAAGCCTCTGAAAAAAAACCTTACACAGTCTCTTGCCAAACCAAATCATGACTCCAGCCTCCTTCTATGGAGAACCCGTTGCTCTTCAGACTTTTATCTTATAGGCAATTTGTGTGCATCTTTCTCTAATTTTTATTTGGGAGGAACTCAAATATTGATTAAGAGTTTTGCAGAGCTGAAACTGAAAATGGAAGTGCTTTTGTTCAGAAGCAAACACTCTGGATGTCTGGGAGTGCGATTGATACATTCCTGGCAAACCTGATGTAAAAAGGTTTTCATCATCCATTTAGACCACCCTGAAGTTTGACATACACATAAACACACCGACCTCAATAACTTGCAGTCTACCTGTTAATGTTTCCCTTACAAGTGAGGACTCTACGCACTGAATGGCTGAACTTTTTATTGTAGAGCTTAAGCCGGAGACGGATAGCAGTAGAATGGAGACCATCCATCAATTGCTTATTTACATAGCTTTCTCCCTCTCCATATACTGCACCCCCACTTCACCAAGTAAAACCCAAGCCTGCCATCATGAATCAGTCATGATCGGAACACACGCATGCACTTTAGAACTGTCACAAGGCAACAGGAGACAAGAGTGCTGAAACTAACCTTTTGGAAGTTTCTCAGTCCCGCTGAAGGCAACCAAAGTAAGAATATGTACCAGTGGAATGTTGACGAACTCTCTCATGATTAATCCAGGCTCAGGCGGCAGAAAGTTCTTTCTGGACAACACAAGGAAAATGCCTCCACCGTTTACATTTTAAAGCGTAGTTTATTCCAAAAGGGTCGTCTGCTAATGACTGTCTGTGTCAGCAGCTCCACTGGCTCTAAGTATAATCAGGAATTCTCAGACTTGGCTGTAATGATAGACACGGCCAGCTGGTGAGTATCCCCTTAGGCCAGTAATGCAAGTGTAGGGCTGGAGGAACAAGGGAAAGAAAATCCCTCTAGAATCCCTTTTAAGACAGTAGCAGAAGGACAATACCAGATGCCTTTTGTAACCATCATTGTATTCCCTGAGGTATAGCTTTCCTGATCTTCTGAGTCAGCTCATCATCTCTCCTGCACTTATCTCAGAACTCTGGATGTATCTGAACATGATTCCTCCCCATCTCTCACTCCCCTACCTGCATCCATCCCATAATTAATTCCTACAGATTGTACCAACTTGATATGCCCTGATTTCCTCCCCTCCCTTGATTCTCACCAGTCTCAGCCTATCCCAGCCTCCCTTTCAGACATTCCTCTTCTTGGAGTGATGGTGGTAACCTCCTATCTGTTCTCTCTGCCTTGTGTCTTGCTGTCCTCTAGGGCTACCCTGGTGACTCAGATGGTAAACAGTCTGCCTGTAATGCAGGAGACCTGGATTTGATCTCTGGGTTGGGAAGATCCCCTGGAGAAGGGAATGGCTACCCACTCCAGTACTCTTGCCTGGAGAATTCCATAGACAGAGGAGCCTGGTGGGCTATAGTTCATGGGGTCACAAAGAGTTGGACAAGACTGAGTGAGTAACATTTTCACTAATCTCTTTTTAGATCACCTGTCCTACTCAAAAGTCTTCAGTGGCTCTTCATCACATAAAAAAATTCAAATCTAATATAACAAAAGAAGGCCTGATGGACTCTGCCTATCTGTTTAGCCCCATCTGTTACAATCCCTGTCTCTATTTTAATATGTAGGAACCTACTGATGGTTCACTGAATACAGCTTTCAAGCCTCCATGAATTGTTTCTACTGTTTCCTCCTCTTAGAGTGCTTTCTCCTCCTCTCCACATGGTTCCCACCTATCTCAACTTGATCACCATCTCCTGGGAGCTATTCCAGACTAAAACTCCCACATCTTCTCAAAGTTGCCTTAGGTTTGCCTCCTCTGGGCTTCTCGGTTCTATTGTGCATTTCTCTATCATTGCACTTATCACATGGTTTTCAGAGTTTTTTCTGCTTGTGTTGGTATCGCCCTTATTCTTTGGTCTCACAAGTCCACTGAGTCAGCAGTCATGAGCTGTCAGTTGCAGCAGATTCTTCCAAAACATTCTCCTGGGCAAATGGCCTTTTCCCACTGAACAGTATGTCTTGGAGACTTTTACATGTTAATATACAGCAATATCTCATTGCTCCTATTGGCTCTGTAGATTTCTAAATCATGGATGTATCATGATATATTTAATCACACCCCAGGATCAGACGGTAAAGAATCTGCCTGCAGTGGGGGAGACCTGGGTTCAATCCCTGGATTGGGAAGATCCCCTGGAGAAGGGAACGACTACCCACTCCAGTATTCTTGCCTGGAAAATTCCATGGAAAGAGGAGCCTAGCAGGCTACAGCCCATGGTGTCGCAGAGTCGGACACAACTGAGCGACTTTCACTTTCAGCAATGTGTAAGAGAATCCATTTCCCCACAATCTCATCAACACTTGCTGTTGGATTTTTACATTTAAGTAGAATCAAAAGGATATGTTGTTTTAGTTTACTTGTGTTCCCCTCTTACTGTTGGTAATGAGAACTTTTCATGTATTTGTCATGCATTTTCCTCTTCTGTGACTTTTGTCTATTTTCCTCTTAGGTCATTTTTTTTTCTTATTAATTTATAGGAGCTTTAAAAAATACTCTGAATGAAATAATTTATATCATTGATCCATTTTATATTTTGCAAATATTTTCTATGTAGAATAGCTCTACTACCTAGACATAGTGATTGCTTCGGAAATGGGCTTGGGGTTCAAGCTGGCTTATAGCTCAAGGTCTCCCTGTTATTGTACTGGATGTAATACAAAATAAGCTTCTTCTTTTTAGACCACCACCTGTGAGGACTAGGTAAACCAAGGCTGTTGGAGGCTTCCTGCTTCATTAATAGGAAATAGTATGCAAAGTCAGATATATCCATTGATTTTCCTTGTTTTTAGAGTTAATAAATTCCTTTATTTATTTATTTTTTGCTTGGCTAATATGAATTTGATTCCTTAAATTGTGATTGAAATGATCCTGATGTAATTTTTAATGGAAGTGATATAAATTTGATGTGGTTTCTGTTCTGAGAATATCCTGTGACTGTCATGTATCTCATGGGAAACTTTGACATTAGCTGAATGAGCACTTTTTTACTTCAATGTGAAATTTAGGAATCAGAAGGATGAGAAGACTTCAGCCATTCCCACAAGTAGTGCTAGGGAGAGCACAGATTACTGGCGATTTGGAGGACTATAGATTTGTGAGCTTAAAGTTAGACTCAGGATCACCACCAGCCATTAAGAAAGGGAAGTCCAAGGTGAGCAACTTAAGGGACCTCTTTCTTCAAATGTCCAGGAGGAGGGTTTGGGAATGAGCACTCTTCATTCTCTTTCCCTTTTCCCTAAAATATAGAACAAGCATTGATGGTGCTCATTTTGAATCCAGTAGGAATTGCATTCTCTAGACTAGTGACCCTATTTCAAATTCCACCATGACCTGAGCCTGAAGGTGACAGTATGAAACTAAGGGGAGACCAAACTCTGTTGAGGGAAGGCTGGAATGTGTGGATGAGGGCTGGTTTAAGATGGATCAGTCTATTTCTGTTTTGTACAGAAGTGCACTTGTTTCTTTTTTTCAGATTCCATCTATAAACAATATCATATGATATTTGTCTTTGGCTTACCTCATTTAGTATGATAATCTCTAGGTCTATCCATGTTGCTGCAAATGGCATTATTTCATTCTTTTGATGGCTGAGTAATATTCCATGGTATAAATATACCACATCTAAAAAATGATGCAAACAAACTTATATACATGACAGAAATAGACCCACAGACTTAGAAAGCAAATTTATGGTTACCAAAGGGGGAGTGGGGGAAGGATAAATGAGGAGTTTGGGATTGACATATGGAAACTATTATACGTAGAATGGATAAACAGCAAGGACTTACTGTATAGCACAGGGAGTTATATTCAATATTTTGTAATAACCTATAAGGTAAAAGAATCTTAAAAAAATATATGTGTGTGTATAGAACCGAATCACTTTTCTGTATACCTAACCTAACACAACATTGTGAATCAGCTATACTTCAATTAAAAAATTAGAAAAAACAAAAAAATAAATAAAATCAATCTGTTAGTTAATCTGTTTGCTAAGAGAATCCCGTGAAGAGTATGGCTTAGGCGTGAACACTGCATCAGACCCCAAAATGTTGTAGCTGGAGGCTGTCAGGTAATTATGGTCCTTGTAGCAGTTTCCTGGACCCTGGATACAAAATGGCCTTCCATCCTAAAATACCCGCAAACCTATTGCTTATAAAGCAGTCTCATTCAGCCACAGAGAGTGGAGATAGGGTGGCAGTCAATTATTTGACTTCTTTTTGGAGCATGTGGAGAGACTATGGGGCTGATGTCCAGTCTTCCCTCTCATAAAATGCACTTGGCCACCAAGTAAATTTGCCTTGCCACCTCTGGTATTTCTGCTTCTTCATCTCAAGAGCTGGCTGAGATACCAAGTAGCACCATGCTGAGGCATATCTTGAACTTGACACTGAAATTCAACCATACAGCAGCTTATGAGACTGGCCTCATTCCTGCTAGAATCAACACATCACCAAGTTAGTGCTCCTGGTCTGCACCCTGCTCTCATACATCTGGTGACGTTGGCAAGGAGCCCCTACTAATAATGATCACAGAGGGCAATGACCTAGTCTTCTGCCTCACTGGTCAACAGTGGGTCACAAATACCATGTGGATTGCCCTTTCTAGAAAACTCCTGGGAAGTCAAAGAGTTCTATGTTCACAAATGAATGTAATGTCTGATTAAATATCAGAATGGCAATTAGAGGTACATCAATATGTTGGAAACCCATACCTTATAAAATTGGGAGAGACTCTTAAAATGATTGTTCAGTGAATGAAGGAATTATATTGACTACCTATTATAGGCTGAACATTTGGCAGAAATCAATGGAGCAAGAAAAAATGTCTGGTGATGCAGTTAATATTATATGATTGCATCAGTAATTAGTTCAGTTCAGTCACTCAGTCGTATCCAACTCTCTGAAACCCATGGACTGCAGCATGCCAGGCCTCCCTGTCCATCACCAACTCATGGAATTTACTCAAATTCATGTCTATTGAGTTGGTGATGCCATCCACCCATCTCATCCTCTATCGTCCCCTTCTCCTCCTGCCCCCAATCTTTCCCAGCATCAGGGTCTTTTCAAATGAGTCAGCTCCTCACATCAGGTGGCCAAAGTATTAGAGTTTCAGCTTCAACATCAGTCCTTCCAATGAACATTCAGGACTGATATCCTTTAGGGTGGACTAAAGGAAATCATTAACTAAATTATAATCTAGAGGGATATGTTATGCTGTGAAATTATAGAAAAATTGAGCCTGACAGTTTGAGGGCTTGAGAAATGCTTCCCCGAGACGGTACTAGGGAGGCTAAATCCTGCAGAATAAGTAAAAGCCAGATGGCTAAACTAGGGAGGTCTGGGAGTGGACCATAACATTTAGTGGGTGAAGAATATGGAAATGACCCAGAACATGAAGAAACATGGTGATGTGATGGAAATGAAAGAGGGTTGGCATGTTTGGAGTATAGAGTTAGGGTAGAACCTACAGAGGCAGGTAGACAAGGTCATTCAGGATCTTTTATGTTTCAGTAAGGCCTTCATTCTAGGAGCAGGAAATTGTCATGGGAATGTAGACCACAGTTAAAGCTATGAAATGAATCAGCTGATGCTAAGGGGAGAGTGTAGATGAAGAGGAAGCCCCAGAATTGAGCCATGAAACATACAACCCTTTAAAAGTCAGTAGAAGATAAAGAGTTAGAGAGAAAGATTGACAAGGAGAAGCTAGTGAGACAGAAAAAAAAAAAAGATGAATGTAACCAAAGGGAAGGGAAGGGAAGAGAGCATTTTCAGGAGAGCCTCCTTTCCAGGGGTGTTCAGAATGCTACTGAGAGGTCGAGTAAGAAAGGTTTCCATTGAATTTAGCAGCATAGATGTATTTTATGATATTGATGAAGGGTAATCTCTGGGATATGGGGAATGAGGTGAGAAATCAGAGTGGTATACAGCTATTGAGGAATGAATAAGAGGTGTGAAAATGGAGACAGTATGTGAATCTGATTCTCTCAAGAAGAGTGATGTTGAAGGGATAGAGAAAGTAAAGCAACTGGAGGGAGAGGTTGGATGAAGACAGAATTTTTACTTTTCATTTATTGTGAAGGTGTGCTGTGTATCCTGTAGAGAGAAAGAGGTTAAAGACACAGGAGAGAAAAGAGATAATAGACAAGTCAAGGTCTCAAGAAAGGCAGGTGTGATAGGATCTTGTAATAGAAGATGATGAGGAAGAGGTGTGTGTGTTAGTTGCTCAGTCGTGTCTGACTCTTTGGGACCTCGTGGACTGTAGCCCACCAGACTCTTCTGTCCATGGGATTCTCCAGGCAAGAATACTGGAGTGGGTTGCCATGCCCTTCTCCAGGAAGGGGTAAATATGGAAATTTATAGTCAGGAATGACAAAGAAGTTACTGAGCCCTCATCTGATGACTTCTATCAAATCTATCAAATAGATGAGGTTGAAGGAGATTTAAAACAGTTATTTTGGAGAAGGGAGCACACGGTGAGGTTGTTCATATAGAGCTGTACTGATTCTCATATACGCTGGTGTAATTATTTTCTCTAGCACGTCTCAGCTTTCTGCATAACAGATGTTGAATGGTTTAGGTTTATTTTGGGGATGGGGGAGGGAAGGTTATTTGTCAGTGATATATTAACCCAGGGAAGCAGCATTCCAGAAGACAGAATGAAGTATTATGACAGGCAGCAAAGTCAGTATGTACTGAGTATGCATCCATGTGTGCCATGTTGTTCCAGTCATGGCTGACTCTTTGCGACAATATGCCAGGCTCCTCTGACCTTGGGATTCTCCAGGCAAGAATACTAGAGTGGGTTGCCATGCCCTTCCTCAGGGGATCTTCCCAACCCAGAGATTGAACCTGCGTCCCTTATGTCTTTTGCATTGGCAGGTGGGTTCTTTACCACTAGCGCCACCTGGGAAGCCCCATAATGAGTATAGATATGATCAGTAAACAAGTGGTGATACTGGCAGAACAAAGAAATTAGGAAATAGACAATGGGAGCAAGCAATGAAAAGGGAGGGATTCAAGAATGTAGGTAGGTTGAACTGAGTTTAGGAGTTCATCTTGGGAACTTGGCCCATGACCGTGCGCCATTTTTCTCATGTGTAGTTAAGCTCATTTTTTAGAGCAGAGACCAGCTCTGAAGCTGTTACCATTCAAGTGATTGACAAAGGTTTTAATAGTGTGGATATAGAGGAAAGGATAGATTTAGGACATATATGGAAAAGAGAATCAGATGGATTTATTCATTAAGACAGATTTCCAACTTGAAATAACTGAGTGAATATAGAGAATGGAGTATTTAATTATATGCTTATAGGCATCCCAAGAAAAAGAAATGCAAAAAGGCAAAATAGTTGTCTGAGAAGGCCATACTGAGAAAAGAAGTGAAAGGCAAAGGAGAAAAGGAAAGAAATACCCATCTGAATGCAGAGATCCCAAGAGTAGCGGGGAGAGATAAGAAAGCCTACCTAAGTGATCAGTGCAAAGAAATAGAGGAAAAAATAGAATGGGAAAGACTAGAGATCTCTTCAAGAAAATTAGAGATATCAAGGGAACATTTCATGCAAAGATGGGCACAAGAAAGGACAGAAATGGTAAGAACCTAACAGAAGCAGATGAGATTAAGAAGTGGCAAGAATACACAGAAGAACTGTACAAAAAAGATCTTCATGACCCAGGTAATCACGATGGTGTGATCACTCACCTAGAGTCAGACATCCTGGAGTGCGAAGTCAAGTGGGCCTTAGGAAGCATCACTACAAACAAAGCTAGTGGAGTGATATAATTCCAGCTGAGCAATGTCAAATCGTAAAATATGATGCTGTGAAAGTGCTGTAGTCAATAAGCCAGCAAATTTGGAAAACTCATCAGTGGCCACAGGACTGGAAAAGGTCAGTGTTCATTCGAATCCCAAAGAAAGGTAATGCCAAAGAATGTTCAAGCTACCTCACAATTAACACTCATCTCACACGCTAGCAAAGTAATGCTCAAAATTCTCCAAATTAGCCTTCAACAGTACATAAACTGAGAGCTTCCAGATGTTCAAGCTGGATTTAAAAAAGCAGAGGAACCAGAGATCAAATTGCCAACATCTGGATCATAAAAAAGGCAAGAGAATTCCAGAAAAACATCTACTTCTGCTTCATTGACTAGCTAAAGCCGCTGCCTGTGTGGATCACAACAAACTGTGGAAAATTCTAAAAGAGATGGGAATACCAGACCACCTGACCTGCCTCCTGAGAAACCTGCAGGCAGGTCAAGAAGAAACAGTAGAACCAGATACGGAACAATGGACTGGTTCAAATTGGGATAAGTGTATGTCAAGGCTGTATATTGTCACCCTGCTTATTTAACTTCTATGCAGAGTACATCATGCGAAATGCCGGACTGGATGAAGCAGAAGCTGGAATCAAGATTTCCAGGAGAAGTATCAATAACCTAAGATATGCAGATGACACCACCTTTATGGCAGAAAGTGAAGAGGAACTTGATGGAAGTGAAAGAGGAGACTGAAAAAGCTTGCTTAAAACTCAACATTAAAAAACTAAAAGATCATGGCACTGGTCCTATCATTTCATGGCAAATAGATGGGGAAACAATGGAAACAGTGACAGACTTTATTTCTTGGGCTCCAAAATCACTGTGGGTGAAGACTGCAGCCATGAAATTAAAAGACGCTTGCTCCTTGGAAGCAAAGCTATGACAAGGCTAAACAGCATATTAAAAAGCTGAGACATTACCTTGCCAACAAAGGTCTGTATAGTCAAAGCTATGGTTTTTCTGGTTGTCATGTATGGATGTGAGAGTTGGACCATAAAGAAGCCTAAGTGCCAAAGTTTTGATGCTTTTGAACTGGAGAAGTTGAACTTTTTTTCAACTTTTGAAGTTGGAGAAGACTCTTGAAGTTTCTGGAACACCAAGGAGATCAAACCACTCAATCCTCAAGGAAATCAACCCTGAATATCCATTGGAAGGACTGATGCTGAAGCTGAATCTCCAATTCTTTGACCACCTGATGCGAAGAGATGACTCATTGGAAAAGACCCTGATGCTGGGAACAATTGAGGGCGGGAAGAGAAGGGGACGACAGAGGATGAGATGGCTGGATGGCATCACTGACTTGATGGACGTGAGTTTGAGCAAGTACAGGAGATGGTGATGGACAGGGAAGCCTGGCGTGCTACAGTCCTGTGTGTTCACAAAGAGTTGGACACAGCTAGCGACTGAACAACAAGGCAATGTATATCTTATATATCTTGGGATGCTTGTCTGGGTCCCAAAACAAAACAGGTGGCCCACTCAAACAGAATAAAGGAATATGTACAAAGGTGTAAGATGTTAGGAAACCACAAGTATTAGTGTGAAAACTGTAAACCACCAACAGGTGGTTGCCCTTTGCCATCACTAGGCCTATGGGCTTAAGGGGCATGAGAAACAGATACTGGAACCTAAGAGGCAGAGATGCTGGTGTTGAGAGAAATCTTCTAGTAGGAGTGAAGATCTCTGGCTGAGGGATTCAGCCAGCTCATGCAGGTGCCTTTGATTTTTGGTAGGTTCTTGCCATTGGCTAAAACCAGCAGGAGATAGGAGGGCAAGAAAGCCCATTGGTAGAGTCCAGAGAAGTCAGTTTTCACAGGCACAGAGAAGGGGAGAAATGGATCTAGATAATAAATGGAAGGACAATTGGGAGGCCTCTTGAGGGATCCCAGATTTTCCTGGAGCACAGATGGGATAACCGGTAAGTGAAGTATGATGCTATTTCCATTTGTTGCAACAGTTTCTTTTTGAATCAATCATCATGTCACACTTTCACTCACCTCTCTACTTGTTCTGGAAGATTGATTATGCTGCTTCTATATCAAATACCCTAGGTCCATTTGAAATACACCTTCTGTACTCCAGTGTGTTACAGGGGTCTTTCCAGATTATGGATCTATTTCTCTGGCTTTTCTAAACTATGGAACAGAAGTATTCTTTGGGGATTCTAGCCTGTTCATATTTTGAATTCAGCAATCTTCTTGGTTCATCTAACCCCTCTGGAAGCATTAAGAGATCAGTCTGAAAATCTATGGAAAATTCTAATATGGCTACAGTTCAATGACTCTAAAGTTTCTATATATGGCTTAAATGGCCCTGGGAGAAGTCCTCCACCCTGCCTACTGGGAATGCCAGTTTCATCAGCTACCTGCTAGAGAAATGTATGGAGCTGCTGCTACTCTTGAGGTTTTGTCTACCTTGCTTGCTTCAATCTCCTGCCAGTGGGATTCTCAAGGAATTTAAATAATTATCTACTGCACACCTATTAAAATGGCCAAAATCTAGTGAGGATGTAGAGCAACAGGAACTTACATCCATTGCTGATGGGAATGCAGAATGGTATATCCATTTTGGAAGACTCTGTGTGGTTTCTTGAAAAACTAAACATACTCTGATCATATGATCCAGCAGTTGTACTCCTTGGTATTTGCCCAAAGGAGCTGAAAACTTATGTCCACACAAAAATTTCCACACAGGTGTTTGTGGTTCATTGTGCAGTCACTAAGTTGTGCCCAACTCTTTGTGACCCCATGAACTGCAGCACACCAGGCTTCCCTGTCCTTCACTATCTCCTGGAGTTTTCTCAAACTCATGTCCATTGAGTTGATGATGCCATCCAACCATCTCATCCTCTGTTGCCCCCCCACCTCCTCCTGTCCTCCATTTTTCCCAGCATCAGGGTCTTTTCCACACAGGTGTTTATAGCAGTTCTATTCATAATTGTCAAGTCTCAGCAGCAATCAGGCTGTTCTTCAGTAGGTGAATGGACAAATAAACAGTGGTATATCTAGATGATGGAATGTTATTCAGTGCTAAAAAGAAATGAGCTATCAAGTCATGAAAAGACATGGAGGAAACTTAAATGCATATTACTAAGAGAAAGAAGTCAATCTGAAAAGGCTACATAATGTATGATTCCAACTATATGACATTCTAGAAAAGACATACTTATGGTGATAGTAAAAAGATCAGTGGTTTTGAGGGGCAGGGAAAGGAGGGGAGGGATGAATAAGCAAAGCAACAAGAAATTTTGGGGTGGTGAAAATTATCCATATAATATCATCATGATGTATATATATAACATCATACATCTGTTCATTTAATGTACAGCATGAAGATTGAACCCTAAGGTAAACTATGAACTTTGGATGATTATGATGTGTCAATATAGGTTCATCCTTTTTCCAGAAAAAAATTATTTATTTAGTTTTGACTACTCAGGGTCTTTGTTGCTGCATGCAGGCTTTCTCTAGTTGTGGTGAGCGGAGGCTACTCTTCATTGCGGTGCATGGGCTTCTCATTGCAGTGGCTTCTCTAATTGTGGAGCATGGGCCCTAGAGTGTGCAAGCTTCAGTAACTGCAGCACATGGGCTCTGGAGCTCAGGCTCAGTAACTGCAGCACATCTTCCTGGACCAGGGATTGAACCTGTATCTTCAAGCTCAGGCTCAGTAGTTGTAACACACCTTCCTGGACCAGGGACTGAACCTGTATCCCCGAGCTCAGGCTCAGTAGTTGCAGCACATCTTCCTGGACCAGAGATTGAACCTGTATCCCCTGCATTGGTAGGCAGATTCTTATCTACTGCACCACCAGGGAAGTCCTAGAAACTACTCTGAAAATACAAAGTCTTAAAAAAAAAGAATTTATGTAAAGAGTCAAGTACAAGACTATTGTGTTTTGATTAAAGTGATAAATATTAAAACACAATAACTGTAATTGTCCTTTTATGACCAGGTACTAATTATAAAAAACATCTTTTGCATGAAAGATATTATCCTCTAAAGTGAAATTTTGTTTTTGTTTTCAAACTCAGTATTTGAACCTCTTCCTGTGTTTGTGTGAATTCTGGTAGGAGGCAAATCTCTGCTCTCCTTGTAAAAGCCAGGAAAAGTAAATACCTACTCCCGTGAACCCTGCTAGCTGGATATGGATAAGTGACCTAAGCTTAGACAGTCAGACGCCTTTGCTGGGACTGTGACTCTGGTGCATGTCTCACAAAGAAGGCGGTAGTTAGAATTCATTCCAGTGGTGGTGGCATCAAGTATTCGGTGGCAGGAGTGCCAAGAGCAGCATGCAGCCATGGCAGTGCCTCAGCAGTATCCAGTGTCCGGCGATGGCGGTGCCAGCAGCTATGCCCATGTTCAAGTGCAGAGCTGTGTCACCCTGACCAGGCTGTTCCTCTGCTGAGATCTTGGCCTGAGTGCTTGCCACCTGACTGCCTTAGCTTCCTGCCTGACTCTTCAGTGTTCCCAGGGATTCCATAAGCTACTCAATATCCTTCCCCTAAATTTCTTTGCTCCTAAATTAACCAGAGTCATTTTTTGGTTGATTGCAACAATAAGTGTCTACTTTGCAGATAAGAACATTAAAGCTTGGAAAGGTTCGAAATGTGTCCAAAGTTTTGTAACTAGTGAATGATGGAGGCAGAATGCAGGTTTGTCTGGCTTCTAGGTATGATTCCCCCTCCAACCCTCAAACCACTGCATCTACATTGTAGATACAGTACATCATATGATAGGTGGTGTTTTAATTGTCCAGACAAGCCTAGAGGTTAAACTAGTCAAGGTTAAGTGATCAAGGTAAGGTGATCGTTATCTTCTCTGATGAATACAATCTGAGAAATCAGGGAAACAGCAAACACGGTTATCCAGTGGCTCTGGAAGAAGGATGAAAGTGGCAAATGCTGTCCCAAGATCACTTTAGACGTAACTGGCTGTATGGAGGTGAGTCATCCGGGCTTCTTTACAAATTGCTGTCAATAGTCATGGCTAGCAGCCTGGCTCAGATGGTGACCCAGTACGTACTCATAACTACTGATGAGATCAGTCAGGTTTCTGGTGGGATTCAGCCTGATAAAACGTGAAGGCAGGTAAGTATAGGGCTTCTCCTCTTTGGGACCAAAAGTAACTTCCTTAGCATGCAAAGCTTAAATATTCCCGAACTTGTAGGAGACCAGATGATTCATGCAGGGTTTTCATCCAAATCACTGCTTCCCTTCCACTTCCTGCTGCTGAGTCACTTCAGTCGTGTCCAACTCTCTGCGACCCCAAAGACAGCAGCCCACCAGGCTCCTCCATCCCTGGGATTCTCCAGGCAAGAATACTGGAGAGGGTTGCCATTTCCTTCTCCAGTGCATGAAAGGGAAAAGTGAAAGTGAAGTCGCTCAGTCGTCTGACTCAGCGACCCCATGGACCGTAGCCTACCAGGCTCCTCCGTCCATGGGATTTTCCAGGCAAGAGTACTGGAGTGGGGTGCCATTGCCTTCCACTTCCTGGTGCCTAGTTAAAAAACTAAACAAAAACTGAGCACTAACTGCCTTCAAACCTAATCTCACCCCTCAAAGTATTCCAGCTTTCTGGGGAGATGCAGGAGGTAATGACTTCCCTGTAAGAATAGGAGATGATAGCATCAGAGATTATTGGCTCTAGAAACCTGGGAGTTTCTCCACCGAATTACTGTCACTTGTGTTTACCCATTGCTTTTGTCACTCACAGGATTATGAATGGGAGACTTGGTTATTGGATTTTAACTACTTAGCTCATCAGCAATATTGAATATGTACTTCTTGTGCATTTACCTATCTTGGTGTTTTAGTAAAACCAAGGGCATTAACAATAAACTAACCTGCCTTCACTGGATCAAACTTAATTTTTTTTTTTTTTTTACAAAACTCACATTTCCTTCAAGCACCTTGTAGTCTAAACAGTGAGATCTTTGCCCAAGTTGTTTTTTCAAAAACCTGGAGTCAACTGTGTCCAGTTTGAGCTCAAGCCAGTTAAGACTGATTAGGACCACTGACCCTTCACCTGGGCATACGTGAGTGTCTGCTCAGTGACATTTTGACATCAAAGAACCCGGAGCTCCACCCTCAGAACGTGCTGCTGCCACCCTTCTGAAGCTGTTAGCTTAGTTGGCGCCTGCGCAGAACAAGGAGTGCCTCACCTTTTTCTTATCTCCAATCACCTTCCCCCATGTTCCTCATGCGCCAGCTTTATCCCAGAAGTATCCTGAGCCCTTCAGCTTTGCCAAGACAGACTGGAGATTTGTTCACCCGTTTCCTCATTTGACTGCCTCCTGAATAAACCCTCTCTTGGCAGCAACTTTTGGCATCTCAGGGTCTGGCTTATTGCACCCAGGGCAAGCGGACCTGGTTTAGTAACATTAACACCTATGATGTCAGGCAAGCACACAGATGATGGAGAGGTTTGGAGGTTTGTTTTGTTCTTATATAGAAGTGTGTATTTCCCCCTCCACTGGAACCTCAGTTTTACATCAATCCTATGCATGTACCCTTAGTTCTGGTAATCCTGCTTAAAGCTGGAGGTCTAGACCTTAAAAGAGAATTATTTGTAATGGCATTTCACTTATTCCTACTGCAGTCTGTCAAGTAGAAAAAGAGCAAGTCACAGTTTTAGCAGAACTATTGCTCCCCAAGATAGTGTGTGGCCTCTACATTTAAAATAATCCAATAAAATTTCAATAGTATTTTTGGAAGTAGAGAACTGACTTAGAATCCATATATAGAGAAATGGTCAAGGAAAATTGTTGAAAAAATAGAATAACAAGGGGTAATTTGTCTAGAAATGAAACATATTGGAAAGCTATGATAATAAAAATTGTATGGTACTAGACTATAAATAGATAAATGGAAAATTAAAATGACAAAGATGACATTTTAAATCAGCGAGAAAAGATAACATTATGTCAACTGGGTAGCCATCTAAAAATATTAATTGTATGTGTATACTTCATGTATTATACCAAAGTAAAATTGTAGAACAAGCGAAAGTACTAGAAGAATACATGGAAAAAAATAAATGTGTATGTTTATGTGGAAAAGTCATATGATACATAACCTACAAATCATATAAGGATGAATACATTTGATTACATAAAGTTTTCAAATCTACCTTAGAAAATATATTGCCAAAAGGCAAAATAAAAAAAAGAAAAAACAAAACTTGCTAAGCTAATAGATATCTCAGTATGTTGCTTGAATTTTCTTCAGCATATGACAATACTGGCCAGTTCTTGAAGGTTTTTTTTTCCACTTGGGTTTTCTGCAGAGAACTCTTTCTTGTTTTTCTTGCCATTCATTGTTGTCTCCCTCATAAAACCCTTTCTCTCCCATGCAGGAATTAAATATTGATTTTTCCAGTGTCAAGTCCTTGGCACTCCTTTTTTTGCATACATATTCTAAGAGTAGTTTTAACCATTTTACAGCATTAGATAATATCTATGCACATATGACTCTTTCACCTGTACCTTTGAATTAAATCTCTTGTTGGAGACACTTGTATATCTGGTCACTTACATGACTGTCCCTCAGCAACTGAAACTCAACAGTTGAGATACAGTATTTTTTTTTTGAGATACAATATTTTTCATCTTAAAAACATTTAATATACAACTAGAATTAACAGTGAGATCAGAGAGGACAGAAACCTTCAGACTTTGCTTTCTCTGTTCATCACTGCAAGGGGCTGTTTAAGACAAAACTGTCATTTATAGGCCGTATCTCCATAACAGCTTTCTACTGTTTTCATTGAGCTAAAATATTCCTGGAAACCCACACATCTCCAGAAACAAGACTTAGTTCCAAAGTCTTATAAATGAAGACGTCAGTGGAAATTTGGAGAATATGTGTTTCCTCTTATTAGTGAGTTCCATCACGGCAAGTACTTTAGAAGAGTGACTGGCATATGGAATATGTCTGATAAATAAGGGCTGAACATAAATTAGGAACTTTTTCAGGCATAAAGAGAGATGCAGATGTAGAAAATGGACTTGTTGGACATGGGGGAACGAGGGGGTGGGGCAGATTGAGAGAGCAGCATTGCTGTGAGTACACTCCCATGGGTAAAGTAGATAGCTAGTGGGAAGCTGCTGTGTAGCACAGGGAGCTCAGTTCAGTGCTCTGTGAGGACCTAGATGGATGGGTTTTGGGGGATGGGAGGGAGGTACAAGAGGGAGAGGATATATATATATAAATATAGCAGATTTACTTTGTAGTACAGCAGAAACTAATACAGTATTGTAAAGCAATTATACTCCAATAAAAATTCTTTCAATTTAATGTGGCTCTAAATGACCTGTAAAACATGACTTTCAATGTTAAAGTTTCTTTAGAGTAAGTTAGTAACAAAGAGCTAGTCCTATACAGCTGTCTGTATCTTTGAATAAGATAGTCTCCATTGTTTGCTCCAATCCCTGTTGGAGTAGTGGGAAATTATTTTGGGGATTGTTGAAAGATAGCTTGGGAAGGTATTATGATTTCAAAGATGATCAAATCTAATTGAAAACATTTTTACAAAGCTCTCAAAACATGGAGTCTAAATTCCTACCAACCAAAAGATCTGTCTTTAATTTAAATGAATCCAAGATCCTAGTGACAGAGGAAATTGGTCCTAAGTCCCCAGAACATCAAATATGTCCAATACTAAACTCATCATCTTCCCTGAAATGTGGGAATTCGCTTATCTGTTGTTTCGGTCAGTATCACCATCTTCTACTTAACTTTCCGAGTCACTAAGCTGTGAATCATCCCTGACATCCTCTTTTGTTTTGTTTTTTATTCCTTTAACCTTAAATTGAATGTGAGACTTACCAGATTTACCTTCTGAAGGCCTTTCTAACTTGTCCCTTTCTCAATGCCCTCACTGCCTTTTTAATTTATTATCTGTTCACCACAGCAGCCCCCTAATGGGTCTCCCTGCCAATCATTTCTCTCCACTGATGTCAGAGTTCCTTCTAGGATACAAAGTTGGCCACATTATTCTCCTGCCTAGAATGTTTTACGGCCTCCCACTGATTTGGGGGCTAAACCTCACACTCCCTAGCAGTGAAAACCTCTGTCCACCTCTCCTCGCCTCCTCTCCCCCTCCCTTCTTCACACTCTTTGGGGAGTAACTGTAGTACCTTGAAATCACCACATTCTTTCCGGCCTCTCTGCTTTTGACACGGCTTCCTCTCCTATGAAATACTACTCTTCTGCTTTCTTTTTTTTCCACCATTCACGGCTTGTCTTTCAAGAATCCACCTGGTTCTTATCTCCCTAAGAAGTCTCATTTGATGACTCAACCCAGGTAGGATCTCCTCTTCCCTGTTCTCATTAGTGCTCCAACCCTGTGTTCCCCTCTCTGTCATAACACACGGTACAGTAGTATTTTTATCTGCTCATTAATGTGAGCTTATTGAAGGCTGATTTTTGTGTCTTTTGTTTGGGTGATTCCTATGCCTAGCAGAGTTCCAGATGTATTGTACCCTCTGGTACCTATTTTATGATGAGAAATTAATAAATGAAACAGTATCCTCATTTCTCCCTAGGAATATTGGCCTTGGCAGTAGATTCTTTTGATTAGGGAGTGAAGCATTAACAGGGATTTCCTTGGCTTACTTTTATAGATCTTAGTTTTCTCTTTCCTCTAGAGTAGCGTTTGGAGTGTTAGGCCATGCAGAATTGTGTTTTGCAGCTTGAGAAATGGTGGTTTGAGGGCATACTCAACACCAGAGAAAAAAGCAGGACTGGAGTCCTTGGGCTGGATGCTTGAGTCTGTACCTTTTGTAGAAAAGAAAGATTATGTTATTTACCTAGATCATTGGGGAAATGACAGGCAGGAATTCTAGGCACACTCTGTGTACAGGAAAAGAGTGAATTTGATTTGGGCATTCCCTGGCCTTTATCATTTGGGAGCCTGAGGATAGTGGTAAATGTCCTCCTTCAGTTCCCATATAATAAAGCTGGTACTTGAGTGCCCTGTAAGCTGCCCTTCTGTATCCTCATCTCTTCTGCTTTCCCCAATCTTAAACTTCATCTGGAATTTCCTGAGACAGAGGGATGCAGAGAAGACCAAAAACCATCATCTAAACCCCTTGCAAGGATGAGAAAGTAATCCTGATTTCTCACCACTTGTATCCTTCCTTCTTCCTCATCATCATAACGGGTGTGTTCCAGATTCCTGCCATATATTCCTCAAAAACATTAGATCTGTTTTCAGGGCCCTGTGGAAAAGATTGGAGAACGCTGAATTAGATCACTTCTGAAGGAAATTCAGAACACTGAATTAGATCGCCTCCATTTTATAAGCTTTATTTCTCAGTTTAGTTCCGACCGTCAGCACTGTTTACATATTCTGACCATGGCTTAGAGACATACAATTCAATTCAGCTCAACAGGTCATTACGGGGCCTCGTGCCAAGCACTGGAATCCAAAAGAAACATCGACAACTGCTTCCACTGAGCCATGTGGCAATGTAAGCAGAGAGGCTCTTGGCAGGGCTTGGAGCCCTGAAGAAGAATCAGAGCAATCCTCACCAAGCCTGGCCGAACAGTGGTGGGGTGTTTAGACAGCCTCTTAGATAGCCCACAAATGTGGAATGCCCCTTGGTAATCCCTTTTCCTTGAGTGTGGTCTGGATTTAATGACTCACTTCTAATGGATAAAACACAGCAGAAGCAATGGTATGTCTCTTCCGATATTAGGTTATAAAAAGACTGTTCCTTCATCTGTGGTGTGAGAACGACAGGATTTGGTGAATAGAAGGAGGAAAAAAAGTGATGTTCATGGTTTTAGAGTGAATAACTGGGTGGATATGGTGTCATTTATTAAGATGCTGAAGATTGAATTTGTTTTTAAAGGAGAAAAACAGCTTAAGAAGGAAAATATTCTTAATTATGATTTTGAATTTGGATCTGAAGTTTGAGACGTCTATGTGACATTCAAACAAAAATTTCTGCTAAGCAGGTTGGATTTAGGCCTGAGGCTCAGAAGAGAAGATTGGGCTTCCATATGAATTTGGGTGTTTTCAGCATATTGATGTTTATTCACTGGACAGCAGAGATTGTCGTGGGAAAGCATAGGTGGAACATACTTGAGGCCCCAGGACTGAACTATTAGGAATGCCAACTTTTAGAGGCTATATTGAGAAGAGTGAGTTAATAAGGCAGAATAGTGACAAACAATTGCCAGACAAGCTAGAAATCCAGACATGTGTATTATCGTGGGAAGAAGGAAGTTCCTCGAGCAGGTGCTCAGTCGTGTCTGACTCTTTGCAACCCCATGGACTGTAGCCCGCCAGGCTCCTCTGTCCATGGGATTTCCCAGGCAAGAATACTGGAGTGGAGTGCCATTTCCTACTCCATGGGATCTTCCTGACCCAGGGATCGAACCCACATCTCTTGTGTCTTAGCATCGGCAGGTGGATTCTTTACCATTAGTGCCACCTGCGAAGCCCTCCTCAAGCAGGAAAGAGTGGTTAAGTTGGTCAAATGCCGCTGGGGGTGAGGCAGTTTAGGGATGGGAGGCATCCATCAGATTTGGCCTTGTGGTGCTTGATGGTGACCTTGTCAGGAATATTTCAAACATGCAGATTTAAGTGCTGACATGAGCATAGGAGAAAATTTCAGACAACAATTCATGTGCTAAATTCTTAGGAGATCTCTATGTTTATTAAATTCCAGCTTGATTTAATCTTATTTATGAAATCCTTGTTTCTGAAAACAAAATCATGATATATTTGAACTGTTGACACCGTACTTAAAGTAGCTTTGGCATTTGCTTCCCAAAATTACTAGCCCTTATTTTTGCCAGGTGACTAAACAATCAAAAAAGGAATACAGTCAGCTCTCCCTTCGCCTTGCCTAGCAGCAATTGCTAGTTGTACACACAACTATGAAAATGCTTCTCTATGTGATTGAATTCAATCATTTTAAACGAAGTGGACAAGATGCTAGATACATCTTCTAGCATTAGCATTTCTATAAACAACACAGTAACCTTATAGTGATGTACTGGATAAATAAGGGCTCAGGAAGTGTGTACTGATGTCCAAGTGGCCTGGAAAGAATTTTCCAGTTCTGAAAAACATACTACCTCAAGGAAAGAGAAGCCTTCATTTAGCCCCTCAGCAGCTCAGCAGCACAAAATAACACTTGGAAAATTACACTGCAAACTGAATCATTATGATGTGGTCAATTTATTCATAGTCTATTTTTGTAGAGATCTCTTTGAGCTGATGCAAGGGTTAATAAACGTGGCTTATGCATAACTCTGACACTCTCAGGAGATTTCGTTTAATAAAAATATAAACCCACAGATAAGTCTTATTTTGTAATGTCCTGGTAATCACCAGCATTAGGGCAGACAAACCAATCCTACCTCTGGCCCTCTTGCAAAGCCTGCATGTGTGTGGCCTATGGACCAGAGGAGAGGTTGCTTTTGTTTAGCTCTGTGCAAGGGCCAGACTGAACTGTGCAGACTAGGGCAAGTTCTGGAGATTCTGAGCGGCAGTTTACACAGGGCTTTAGGAGTTGCTACAATACATACTCAAGGAGACATTTTCAGTGGTTTTTTAGCTTTGGTGTGAAGTAAGATCTGGGGAATGTTTCTTTGTCAATGGTTGTACTTCTCTGGATTATGAAATATTTGAAGACTGCAGTAGTCTGATGTGATTTTTAGACACTTTGCTGCCATTTTCTTTTTAAAAATCATTTTCTTTTTTTAGCCATTTGTAGCACACACACAAAAAAAATAAGAAAAGGAAAACAATTATAAAACTTTGAGAACGATACAAATAGTTGATCACTTAATAGTACTGCCCAGACTCAGCAAACAAATATTATTGCCATGTTTATACACTCACTTCTCAACTTCTTTCATATTACACATTATAGAAAATATGTTAACGTTTGAAGGATACTGCATATTGTTTTGTGTACATATCTACAGACATTGATTATTCTGGATTTTATTTTAATATATAGATATACTGTCATCTCTGCAATTATTCCCCCATTTTTGTTATTTCCAATTTCTAGTCTTAGAAGTAAAATATCAGCTTTTCATCCATTCTTGTTCACGTGATCCTCTGGCCTTTAGATAAAGAAACAGCATAACTGAGTTTAAATATTTACGAAGCCTTTGATAAAAATTTTCATATTTCCTTCCAGATATTTTTACCAGTGTCACCAATTTTCACTGTATCATGACATCATTTTTGAACTATCTATGATAATTTTTCTCCCAGTTTTCTTGAGACATAGTTGACATACAACACTGTATAAGTTTAAGGCATACAGCATAATGATTTAACTTACATACACTGTGACATGATTTTCACAATAAATTTAGTGAACATTCATCATCTCATACAGATACAAAGTACAAGGAAAGGAGAAAGTTTTTTTTTCCTTATGATGAGATTTCTTGGGATTTTCTCCCAGCAACTTGTGTATATAACATACGATGATATTAATTATATTAATCATGCTGTACATTACATCCCTAGCACTCACTTATGTTGTAATTGGGAGTATGTACCTTTTGATCACCTTGATCCAACGCCCCCTCCTCTCCCCCTCCCCCACCTCTGGTAAGCACAAATTTTCTCTCTTTTTTGGTAAGTTTGTTTGTTTTTGAGAACAATTGACCTACAATGCTATGTTAGTTCCTGGTACACAGCAAAGTGATTCAGTATTTCTATACATTACAAGATGATCACCAAGCTAATTCTAGTTACCATCTGTCACCATCCAAGGACGTTACATTATTATTGACTGTATTCCACGCATTGTACATTTCATTCCCGTGACTCATGTATTTTGTAACTGGACGTCTGTACCTCTTAATCTCCCTCACCTATTTCTCTCCCCCCACCACTCCCCTCCCCTCTGGCCACCACCTGTTTGTTCTCTGTATCTATGACTCTGTTTCTGTTTTGCTATGTTTGTTCATTTGTTTTTAGAATTCCATATATAAATGAAATAATAGGCACTTTGGCTTTCTGTCTATGATAATTTGATGGGTAAAATAGGTATTTTATGGGTTTTTTTTAATGTGTGGAATGTAACCTTTTGCAATATGTATATTGGTTGTTAATACTTCTTTTGTAAATTACGTGAGTTTGTTCTTAGTCTCTTTTTCCTCTAGGATGTTTGTCTTTTTCTAATTGATAAAGACCTGTAATATAGTAAGAACTTAAGTATTATATGGGCTTCCCCTGTGGCTCAGCTGGTAAAGAATCTGCCTGCAATGCAGGAGACCTGGGTTCAATCCCTGAGTTGGGAAGATCCCCTGGAGAAGGGAAAGGCTACCCACTCCAGTGTTCTGGCCTGGCGAATTCCATGGACTATACAAGGAGTCGGACACAACTGAGCGACTTTCACTAAGTATTATATTCATTACCAAACTGTCTCTCATTTATTTAGCTTGCCTTTTATCACTAAAAAAGATTTTAATTTTCATAAAACCTAATCTATCAAACTTTTTCCTTAGGCCTTCTACCAAGGCCCTGCTTTTATGTTTGCATTTCTGGATCCCAAGAAAAGATAATAACTACCTGTATTCTCTTCTAGACCAACTAGGAGTTTGTTATCTTTATATGAAATTTTGTGATCAATTCAGAATTATTCTTAGTATGATGGAAAGTGGAAATATATTATTTTTAAAGTATCAATTATTAAATGATTTCTTTATTAAATAATCCATTTATTAAATAATAATCTCCATTTAATAAATTAAATTGAATAATAGATAATAATCTCCATTTATTAAAAAGTAATCTCTTACCCCTCCCATTGACCTGAGATTTCATCTTTTTATTGTATTCAATTCTTGAGGACAGTAAGATGCTGGGGAAGGAAAAGGCAAAAAGGAAGTACCCTGTGGGGTGACTTTGATGATTTCACAGAGTACTATGTTGAACATATTCTGTAACAACTTCAGGATCAGGATAGAGGGCCATGATTGCTTGCCATGGTCTCCCATGAGCACATATTTGAGAGAGTCACAATAAAGATGCTTTATATTACATTGTGTTTCATTAATGTCTACCCATTCTTCACCCACTATCATATATTGTAGTGTCATGCACCTGATATATACATATATTTTATATAAATAACATATAGCATAGGCATAAATTATATAAATATAAAGCAAAAATTTATAGAATTACTATGAAAAATTGGCAAATCTACATCCATTGTAGAACCATTCCAACCATTGTGAAGATTTTAACACATCTCTTTGTAACTGACAAGTCAAATGGAAAAGTTGTAGGTTTTTTCCAGCTTTATTGAGATATAATTGACAAAATTATAATTATTTAAAGTGTACAATGTTATAATTTGATGTATGTGTGCAATGTGAAGTGATTTTCATTACCAAGTTAATTACATATCCATCAGCTTACATAGTTACCTTTTTTTTGATGAGAAAATTTAAAGCTTACTCTTTTAGCATATTTCAAGCGTACAGTATAGTATAGTCATCATGCTGTAAATTAGATCCTTATAACTGATTCATCTTACAACTGAAAGTTTGTTCTATTTTACCAACTTCTTCCCATTTTTCCATGCCTACAAGTACAGTATTTTTCTTTGTCTGACTTACTTTGCTTACCATAATATCCTCCAGGTTCATCTAAGTTGTCAAAAATGGCTCTATTTCTTTGTTTTTTTAAGGCTGAGTAATGTTCCATTGTATGTATATACCATATTTTCTTTAATCATCCATTGATGGACACTTAAGTTGTTTCCATTTGTTGACTATTTTAAATGATGCTGCAGTGAACATGAGAGTACAGATATCTCTCTGATTTCATTTGTTTTGGATAAATATCCAGAAGTGGGATTGCTGGATCATATGGTAGTTCTATTATGAATGTTTTGAGTAGCCTTTGTACTGTTTTCCATAGGGGTTGCACCAATTTATATTCTTACTAACAATGTAAAATTGTTCTCTTTTGTCCACATCCTTGTTGGAACTTGCTATTGCTTGTTTTTGGCTGATGGTCATTTTAATAGGTGTGAAGTGATATTTGACTATAGCTTTGATTTGCATTTCACTGATAATTAGTGATGTTGAAAACATTTTCATGTACCTGTTAGCCATGTGTATGGCTTCTTTGGAAAAATGTCTACTCAGATCCTCTGCCAATTTTTTAATTTGTTTATTTATTTTTACTGAGTTGGATGAGTTCTTTATATATTTTGGATATTAACCCCTTGTCAGATATATGATTTGCAAATATTTTCTCCCATTTGGTAGGTTGCCTTCTCATTTTGTTAGTGGTTTACTTTGCTGTGAAACTTTTTAGTTTGATGCAGTCCCATGTATTTATTTTTGCCTTTATTACCACAAAATAAATACATGGGACTGTTGTTCAGTTGCTCAGTCATGTCCAACTCTTTGTGACCCCATGAATGGCAGCACACCTGGCTTCCCCTTGTCCGTTCCAAAGTTTTCTCAAACTCATATCCATTGAGTCGATGATGCTATCCTACCATCTCATCCTCTACCATCCCTTTCTTTAATTTCATGGCTGCAGTCACCTTCTGCAGTGGTTTATGAGTCCAAGAAAATAAAGCCTGTCACTATTTCCATTTTTCCCCATCTGTTTGGGGAAATAGATGAAATTAGGGCTTCATTTTTGAAGGTTGAGTTTTAAGCCAGCTTTTTCACTCTCTTCTTTCCCCTTCATCAAGAGGCTCTTTAGTTCCTCTTCACTTTCTGCCGTAAGGGTGGTGTCATCTGCATATCTGAAGTTATTGATACTTCTCCTGGTAATCTTAATTCCAGCTTCTGCTTCATCCAGCCCAGCATTTCACATGATGTACTCTGCATATAAGGTAAATAAGCGGGGTGACAATATGCAGCTTTGATGTACTCCTTTCCCAATTTGAAACCAATCCATTGTTCCACATCAAACTGAAAAGTTTCTGCACAGCAAAGGAAACCATCAACAAAATGAGAAGGCAACCTACCAAATGGGAGAAAATATTTGCAAATCATATATCTTATAAGGGGTTAATATCCAAAATATATAAAGAACTCATCCAACTCAGTAAAAATAAATAAACAAAGTAAAAAATTGGCAGAGGAGCTGAGTAGACATTTTTCCAAAGAAGCCATACAGATGGCTAATAGGTACATGAAAATGTGCTAAACATCACTTTGTTTCTGGTGTCAAATCTAAAAAATCATTGTCAGGACTGGTGTCAAGGAGATTTTCTCCTGTGTTCTGTGTTTCCTTCTAAAAGTTTTGCCATTTCAGGACATACATTTAAGTTTTACTCTACTTTGGGTTAATTTTTGTGTATGTTTTAAGACAGATGACTAATTTCATTCTTTTTCTAAAAAATCATTTACTCGTTGGCTGTGCTGAGTCTTCACTGCTGCATCTCGGCTTTCTCTAGTTGTGGAGAGCAGGGGCTACTCGCTTACTGTGGTGCACAAGCTTCTCATTGCAGTTGCTTCTCTTGGCGCTTAGCACAGGCTCTAGGGTGCTTGGGCTTCAGTACTTGTGGCACATGGGCTAGTAGTTGCAGCTTCCAGGCTCTGGAACACAGGCTCAGTAGTTGTGGCACAAGGGCTTAGGTGCCCATTGTATGTGGGATCTTCCTGGATCAGGGGTCAAACCCATGTCTCCTCCATTGACAGGCATATTCTTTACCACGGAGACACACCAGAGAAGCCCTAATTTTCATTCTTTTGCATGGAAATATCATTTCCCCATGCCTTTATTGAAGAGACTATCCTTCCCTCATTGTGTATTCTTATCTCTTTTGTCAAAAATTATAGCTGACTATCTGTGTATGGATTTATTTCTTGTCTGTCCATCACTGGTAGATCGATGATTTCCTTGGTTCTTGCCCTTTCAAGGGAAAGAACTGAGTTGAGAGGCATAGAGCAGTTTTAAGGAGCAATATTTTTATTAAGCAGAGTGAAAGTACGTTCCTAGGAAAGGACGACAGAGACTCTTTGGAAACCAGAAGCAGCTCCCTAGTGGGGTAGAGTTGAGTTTTTTAGAGTGGTGGTCCCTCTCTGTGTTCCTGTGTCACTGGACTGATAAATTTGTTGACAGCTTTAGCTTATATAACATTTCTCCTAGCTTACCTAGAAGCACTAAAGCACAACCCACAGAGGGTGGAGGTGGGAGCAAAAACACAATGCTAATTTATTACAAATACAGCATTATGAATCCTGGGTTGCTTTGAGTCACCTTTTAGGTCTTGAGTGTGCCTGTGCCAAGCTGTACCAGTAGTTTTTTCTTGCTTGGTCCTGATATGGCTAAAAATTTAGCAGTGGTCCTCGACTAGAAGAGGGAGGATCTCTGTGCATGCTCTGATCACCAGCGTCCGGATTGGGGAGAAAAAGATGACCCTGTCCAGGATGGGGCAGGACCCACTCATGTTCAGCTGGCTCCCTAACATGTTATTCTGTTCCACTGATCCCTGTTTCTGTTTTTCTGCCAATACAATACTGTTTTGATTCCTATAGTTTTCTAATATAATTTGTGTGATGCCTCCAGCTTTGCTCTTTTTGCTTGAAATGGCTTCAGTTATTCAGTTCTTTTGTTGTTGCACATGAATTTTGAAATTGTTTTTTTCTATTTCTGTGAAAATGCCATCTGAATTTTGATGGAGTTGCACTGAACCTATAGCTTGCTTGGGTAATATGAACATCAATAGTAACTCTTCCAATTCCTCAACGTGAGCTATCCTCTCATTTATTTCTGTCTAATTTCTTTTATTAATATTTTATTGTAGTTTTGTTTTACTTTGCTTCTTGTAAGAAGAAATTCAGCAAAGAAGATCTTTGACTTTGGTCCAATTCTGAGATTCAGTGCACTGATTTAGTCTGTGGAATATTCATGGTTAAAATCTTAAGGACTGAAAACAGCAGATTTCCTATATGAGAAAATAAGAAAATGAAGATTCCCAACATGGCGAAAAGGGACAAATTAAGGCTTAAATATAGAAAGGCATATCAGAAAGGCCTGATTTAGCAGGCCTGATGGTCTGCTAAACCCAAATCAGGAAATTTAACTTCCTTAAAGTTAAGGAAGAATCAGGTTTTAATAAATAAATGTATTTTCAAGTAAAAGTACTCAGTTGTACTTGAAAATAGCATGAAATAGCTCTTTGAATAGCACCTACAGCTAGTGATCAAAGGATACACTTGATGTGTAGATAGAGTGAGGGGGAAAAGGTAGCTGTTTTAGCAGTGCATTCTCATACATCATTGTGTGAGACTCTGACAACCAGGTAAGTTTTGCCTTTTAACATTGTAATATATAGTTGTCCAATATGGTACATACTCCATGGTGTTTATCAGTAAAACCCTTAAAACAAATGAATACAGTAATGATTACCTCTGTTGTAACGGAATTTAGTGTATTTATTTTGTTTTTCCTCTTTCCTTCCTAAATTTTATACAATGTTCACCTTGAGTGTTGTTGTCCATAATTCATTGTTACAGAGGTGGCTTTTCCAAGAACTCAAAAATGAGAATAATTCAGCTGCCATTAGAGTTAAGCTGTGTTGCCCATGCGTAATGGATCAATTCAGTTCAGTTCAGTTGCTCAGTTGTGTCCGACTCTTTGCGACCCCATGAGCTGCAGCACGCCAGGCCTCCCTGTCCATCACCAACTCCCGGAGCCCAGCCAAACTCATGTCCATTGAGTCGGTGATGCCATCCAACCATCTCATCCTCTGTCGGCCCCTTCTCCTCCCACCTTCAATCTTTCCCAGCATCAGGGTCTTTTCCAATGAGTCAGCTCTTCACATCAGGTGGCCAAAGTATTGGAATTTCAGCTTCAACATCAGACCTTCCAATGAACACCCAGGACTGATCTCCTTTAGGATGGACTGGTTGGATCTCCTTGCAGTCCAAGGGACTCTCAAGAGTCTTCTCCAACACCACAGTTCAAAACCATCAATTCTTTGGCACTCAGCTTTCTTTGTAGTCCAACTCTCACATCCATATATGACTACTGGAAAAACTATAGCCTTGACCAGACGGACCTTTGTTGGCAAAGTAATGTCTCTGCGTTTTAACGTGCTGTCTAGGTTGGTCATAACCTTCCTTCCAAGGAGTAAGCATCTTTTAAGTTCATGGCTACAGTCGCCATCTGCAGTGATTTTGGAGCCCCTCAAAATAAAGTCTCTCACTGTTTCCACTGTTTCCCCATCTATTTGCCATGAAGTGATGGGACCAGATGCCATGATCTTAGTTTTCTGAATGTTGAGCTTTAAGCCAACTTTTTCACTCTCCTCTTTCACTTTCAGTAAGAGGCTCTTTAGTTCCTCTTCACTTTCTGCCATAAGGGTGGCGTCATCTGCATATCTGAGGTTATTGATATTTCTCCCGGCAATCTTGATTCCAGCTTGTGCTTCTTCCAGCCCAGCGTTTCTCATGATGTACTCTGCATATAAGTTAAATAAGCAGGGTGACAATATGCCGCCTTGACGTACTCCTTTTCCTGTTTGGAACCAGTCTGTTGTTCCATGTCCAGTTCTAACTGTTGCTTCCTGACCTGCATGCAGGTTTTTCAAGAGGCAGGTCAGGTACATATACACAAAACATTGTGAGAAGATAAAGTGAATTCCAGGCTGGAGGGGCTTGAGTATGACTTGTTTTAATATATCCACATATTTAATAATAAAGGATTTTTAAATTAAAAAGATGGTCTGCTAAACCATGGAAACATAAATAAATATCTTCAGAGATTAGTATTGATTATATATGCCTCCCAATAATGTCCCAGGGACATTGAGTTTTAGCAACCAATCTTTCAGTTTTTCTAGAGTTGTCTTTTGAAAGAAACTATTAAGAGCTAACTCTGCTTGAGTGCTTACTGTGCCAGTCAGTGTTCCAAGTAATTTACATCTGTTAATGTATTTAATCCTCATTAGGATGCTGTGAGGCAGGCCTGGTCAGTGTCCTCATTTCACAGATAGGGGATCTTCTGTAATGTGCTCAAGCTCCCATCATTATTAAAAGGTGGAGCCAGCATTTCAATCTAGGGAGCCTGAATCCAGCACCTGTGCTCTTAGCTATGACTCCACGCAGTTTGGGGATGAACATTCATTTATTCATTTAACAAATATGTACTGAAGGCTTACAGAGGTGCCAGGCACTATGGCTGATGCTGAGAACCTGGTAGAACTCAAAACAAACATGGTGCCTGCTCTCCTGGAGTTTACAGTCTACAGGTAGACAGGACTTAGAGCAATAAATAAGTATATAAGCACAAATTGAGGGAAGGGCTATAAAAAGAAATTACAAAGTACCCTGGAGTGTACAGTGAGGGCCCTTTCTTAGGTAAGAAGACCAGAAAAGGTCTCTCTAAGAAAGTGATAATTAAGCTAATATTAGATGGATTAGTAAAAGTCAGTGAAGAATGGGGGAAGAATGTGCCTTTCCTTGGACAGTTCAGATGTATATATCTTATCTCTCTCATTGTGAAGTTTTATTAGAATTTAATATTTAGTGAAATGAAAGAAAGATGAATGCTTTAAGAAAAAAAATGAGTCCATGATTATTCTGATTAGTTTTCCTAAGAAGAAAATTCATCTGGGAAATGGTCTGAATGAAATCACATTTTGAATATTTAGGGGATAAAACAAACACCATTTTGTCTTAGCCGTCATGTGCTGAGTGAGTAATCCTGGTATTCTTTTACGAGATTGTTTGAGTATAAAGCTGTAGTAAACCGTGCTAGTAAGTGTTTCCCCACTACAAGCCTGGAAACGAGACTTACTCATAATATTTATTTCTTCTCCAGAGTGCTTTTACAGACCTGAAACATCTGAACTAACAAAAGGCCTCCAACTTATAATATAACACAGCTGCTCCAAGGACTGCGTGCGTGCATAATGTGTGTGCACGATGTATTTATTCATTTATGTGCCCTCTGGAGCAGGGGCAAGTTCAGCCCAACTGGAATTCGAAGTGTCTTTTACTGGGCATTTGTTCGACGTAAAAAGTTGGCTCATGTCTAAAGCATCTTCCAGGCGGGGTGCAGCTGAGAGCCATAAAAGACAAGATTGTATATTGTTTAGGAGCTGTGAGGCTGATGGGTAGCTCTTACACAGCGGACAATTCGTTTTTCTAATAATAAATGCAGAATAGTGCCTTTATTATAAAGAAATGGGAATTATATAGAAACTGTTATCAAAGACTATGTTTATATACTTTATTTGCTCTTGGTAACTATTTACAATGTGAACCTCTTACACACACATTCTACTTTTAACAGAGTAAACAGAAATAGTTATCAGCCCCATAATCTAGCTCTTTCTTCTTTTTTCTTCCCATTTGTTCTCCCAGATTGGTTGAACAAAGTGTGAGAGATCTTGCGTGTTACCAATTTAGAGGTAGAGGTTCAAAGGAAAGTTTTCTTCTTGTCTTTTGTCTCTCTTTCCCAAACCTGTTCATTCATTTCACTAACTCAACTTGACCCTGGGGATCCAGCAGCAAGTACCTCTAGCAGAGAGTTCACAGTCTGACTAGGGGGATGGGTGAGTGCATGGCAACGATGATAGGCACGAGAGAGGTGTGTTTAGAGCACTGTGGGAGGGCACTCTGCATGCCAATGAGGGTCACACAGATGGTGAGGCCATTCTGAGATCATCCCTCATAGAGGAGAGCACTTGAGCTGAGCAGTTGTTAACTAGGTAGATGGGAGAGCAGGGAGAGAAGTAAAGCTCAAGGGCAACCACCTCTCCAAGACGTGCGGGCATGAGAGAAACGCACTACTTCTTTTCTCGCCTCATTCATTTTGGCCTCATACCTTTTTAAGAATGCCAAGAGAAAGCAATGAGACGAGCTCAAAGGAAGAGGTGAAATGACATATAGAAAGAGCAAACGCAGATCTTGTTGCCACCTGTGGGAAGGTAGCTGCTTGACAACAGATGTCTAATTTCTCTTTCCAATAGCTAGTGAAATGAGCAAAGAAATGGAGAAACAGTTACATTCACATCAAAAACCAGGGCAGGTACCATCCAAATGCTAGAATTTTTGTTAATTATGACGCATATGGGATCTGCTTAAAAAAAGATAATCAGGACTGACTTGCGAATCTCTTTTGTTAGAAATTAGAGGCTTTCAAAAATGAAGAAGAAATCCTAAGTGCCATAAATATACACTAGTTTATATGGTCTAGGGCTTGAATTGGAAATGGACCATCAGGTCATAGTAAACCCTCCTCCTCGTATGTCTTGGGCAGCTGCATTGCCCAAAAATCTCAGATATGAGGTTTATCTATCAGGACTGCCCACTGCCTGGATCTCTCTGCACTCAATTTGGGCTACTGGAGGAAGGAGCTGGAAACCAGCCTTCCTTATGAAGACCTGGGAGAGTTTGGGGAAGTCCGGGTGTGTGTAAACACCCTATTAATGGGGAGATATACCAGGCCCCTATCAAAAAAAATGAGTAAACAAAAAGTATTTCTCTCACAAAAAGTGGAAAAGCTTAGACCTTAAGAAATAGACTTTTAAAAACAAATTATTGCAGAAAACATAAATAGATGTTTATAAAAAATATTCTAAATGTTGAAATTTCAGGTATAGGAATTCATTGTTGGTATATTTGTGTGTGTGTATGTGTATGCGTATGTATGTGTTTTGCTACCTAAGACCCAGACTCCTTCCCCTGCTATTCTCAACATCTTGCTAAGGCATCAAGACCGAGCTTTACATTAAAGAAGCCCAAGTTTCCAGATTCTCCTCCACTTGCCTCCAAACTTAGGTGGGCACATGATTAGGATCAGTCAATCAGATGTTCCTGACCATGACTTCCAGTCTTAAGTAAATCAGCAAAAGCCAAAGGCACTTGAGAATTCATTCACTGACATGGCACATGGCAGCCATGGTAGAGGGTAGAGGTACTGGCGCAAAGATATCACCAGAGCCCAGTGCTCCTGGGGTATGGCTTTGACATAGTGCCTCCTGCCTGACCTTCCTGGGTTTTTACCAATTTTCCAAGTTTGATTCATTAGTCTTCCCGCTGATTCAGTGAACTTCACAATATTCTTCCAGTAATTACTTTTCTGCCAAGATTAGGCATTGTTGCTATTAACCAGTGGCGTCGAATACAACAGCTAAGAAGTATATTTTTAAAATGCCCTGACTAAAAAGAGGTCCATTTGTACTCTCATGTGGCCTTTAGGGTTTTCACAAAGATAAAAATGTGAAAACTTTCTTTTTTGTTGAAGGACAGTTGATTTATAATGTTGCATTAGTTTCTGGTATACAGTGGGGTGATTCAGTTTTATATGTATATATATTATATGTATATATATTTTCCTTTTCATATTCTTTTCCATTATGGTTTATCATAGGTTATTGAATATAGTTCCCTGTGCTATAGAGTAGGGCCTTGTTGTTTATCCATCCTATATATGCTAGTTTGCATTTGCTTGTCCTGAACTCCCAATCCTTCCCTGCCCCACACCCCTTCCCCCTTGGTAACCACAGTCTGTTCTCTATGTATGTGAGTCTGTTTTTGTTTCAAAGGTATATTCATTTGCGTTGTATTTTATATTCCACGTATTTGTTGCTGTTCAGTCACTCAAGTGGCGTCCACCTCTTTGTGACCCCATGGACTGCAGCATGCCAGGCTTCCTCCCCTGTCCTTCACCATCTCCTGGAGTTTGCTCAAACTCATGTCCATTAAGTCAGTGATGCCATCCAACCATCTCATCCTCTGTCATCCCCTTCTCCTCCTGTCTTCAGTCTTTCCCCACATCAGGGTCTTTTCCAATGAGTCAGCTCTTTGCTTTCTGCCATAAGGATAGTGTCATCTGCATAACTGAGGTTATCATAACCTCATATTCCATATATAAGTGATATCATATGGAGTTTGTCTTTTTCCTTCTGGCTTACGTAACTTAGTATGATAATCTTTAGGTCTATCCAGTTCTTTTTAATGGCTGAGTACTATTCCATTGTAGTATTCCATCTTCTTTATCTATTTATCTGTAAATTGACATTTAGGTTGCTTCCATGTCTTGGGTGAATTTCCCAAATGGCTCAGTGGTAAAGAATCTGCCTGCCAGTGCAGGAGATGCAAGGGATGAGGGTTCAGTCCCTGGGCCTGGAAGATCCCCTGGAGTAGGAAATGGCAACCCACTCCAGTATTCTTGCCTGGAAAATTCCATGTACAGTGGAGCCTGGTGGGCTACAGTCAATGGGGTTGCAGAGAGTTGGACACAATTGACCGACTGAGCACACACACATGCACACATGCCTTGGCTATTATAAATAGTGCTGCCATGAACATGGGGGTACATATATCTTTTTGATTTATAGTTTTGTCTGGATGTTTGCCTAGGAGTTGGATTGCTGGGTCATAGGGAAGCTCTATTTTTAGTTTTTTGAAGAACCTGCATACTGTTTTCCATAGTGGCTATACCAATTTACATTCCCACCTACAGTGTAGACAGGTTCCTCTGAAAACTTTTTGTCATCACTCATGAAGGTTCAGTACTGGGGTCTCCCCCAGGTTGATGTTCTACTGACTTTTGCTCAGCTACCCTGTATTGTTCACGCCCATCTCACTACCCATGAACACATCTCCTGGATCACAGCTGCTCTCCCAACATAGTCTTTGGCATCAACCACCTTCTGCATTCTTAGTTGGTACTGTATTCCTCTTACCTGGTGGACAACCCTAGTTACAACAGTTTTCATTACCATGACTTTAGTGCTAGGCCCTGCACTATATCTCACAGCTCAATTGGGTTAGAAATATAACCTAATTAATTGTGTAGAAGAAGCAGGTCTAAAATCTCTTTTTGAACGCAAGCCAATCTCTCACAAACGGGTGTCATAAAAGCTTTAGCAAGACCTTCTCCTGGCTCAAAGAGAGACATGCCTGATTTATGATTTCTTGATAGCACTTAACATTTTATTTGGATTTAGAGATAACTCTAGACACATCAATCAAGCAAGCTGTTTTCAATCTTTCTTCTCAGCTGTTCCTGGTGCCAGATTGTCTAACAAACAGAGGCACAAACAGATGTAGTTTGTGACTGGTGGAGACCATTCTCAGTCATGTAGCAGGCCAGCTGGTAGTGCAAACCACAGTCTAGTCCACGCCTGATTCACAGGCATGAACAATGTGTAGATATCATACTTACAAAATAATAAAAGTTTGTTGTAGGAGATTAACATTTGCTAGCAAATTTGATAGGCAAAAATGGCATTTTATTATAACATGTATTAATACAATGAGACTGTGCAAAGTTGAACTTTCCTTGTTGTTGTTCAGTCGCTCAGTCGTGTCCAACTCTTTGTGACCCCAAGCATTGCAGTACACCAGGCTTCCCTGTTCTTTACCATCTCCCAGATTTCCTGTACTTCACCATCTTCCTTACCTAAAAAATAAATACGAAGCTATCATAATTGGAAAATATAACTTTGGCAAAAGAATCAACAGGGTATATAATTGACAATCCAGAGACATGCTGCTACTGCTGCTAAGTCGCTTCAGTTGTGTCCGACTCTGTGCGACCCCATAGACGGCAGCCCACCAGGCTCCCCTGTCCCTGGGATTCTCCAGGCAAGAATACTGGAGTGGGTTGCCGTTTCCTTCTCCATTGCACGAAAGTGAAAAGTGAAAGTAAAGTCGCTCAGTCATGTCCGACTCTTCATGATCCCATGGACTACAGCCTACCAGGCTCCTCCGTCCATGGGATTTTCCAGGCAAGAGTACTGGAGTGGGGTGCCATTGCCTTCTCCGAGACATGACATATACTAATATGTATGTAAACACACAGATAGATGAATATATGTATGTATACATAGCATATGTATGTGTAGGGGGGTACTGTTTTCCTCGATTGCTTTATTGCATGTAATAAAGATCACCAGTCCAATCTTGCAACGTCAAAGAAAGTCAGGCTCCCACCACACAGCTACACCACTACCACCTCCCCTGACCCTTGGGGGAAAAAAACACACAAAAGGACCCTGAGTTAGGATGACCAGGGTGTTTTTTAATTATTCGGAAAAGAAATCTGCACTTTACATCATGTTCATAAGCTAATTTCAAATTCCCTGATGGCTCATATGGTAAAGATTTAAACAAAAAACCAAACTATGTAAGTGCTGGATGAAAATATAGATAAACCTGAATGATCTTAGCGTGGGAACAGATTTTCTAAGGATAAAAGCAATGCAAGGAATATGGGAAAGCAACAATAAGTTTGACTTGATAAAAATTTAACTACTTTAAATTATTAGGACACCACATCATTAAAAAACAAATTATTGGAATTCACAGTTTCAGTAAATAGTATCCTTCTCCCCTGTCCAACAAATGAACCAGTTGAAATATAAAGGGAATTAATCAATAGATAGAGGCCGAAATACCACATTATTATTAAGCTAATTTTTTACAGTGTTGCCAGACAGTGAAATAGACAAGTGAGTTTGCTATCACAGAGCCCCTGAATTGGTTTATGTACCTGTCCACCCGGGAGAAGGAAATGGCAACCCACACCAGTAGTCTTTCCTGGGAAATCCCATGGACAGAGGAGCCTGGCAGATTACAGTCCATGGGGTTGCAAAAGAGTCAGACACGACTTAGCAACTAAATCACCACCACCTGTCTACTCATAGGCAGCCTTGGAGCAACCCAAGTCTTCACATTTGGGGTCTGCACCTGTTGAACCTACAGTGTGAGAAAGCAGAAAAGAAGCTGTTCCTTTTGTCTCAGTAGGAGGCATGTTTGCTCTCAAATTAGAAAAGACTTGAAAGGAGTTGTTGTTTAGTCACTAAATCATGTCCACTTTTGGGACTCTGTGAACTATAGCCTGCCAGGTTCTTCGGTCCATGGGATTTCCCAGGCAAGAATACTGGAGTGGGTTGCATTTCTTTTTCCTGGAGATCTTCCTGACCCAGGGATCAAACCTGCATTTCCTGCATTGGCAGGCAGATTCTTTACTGCTGAGCCACCAGGGAAACCCCTTGAAAACAGTACTGAGCTATGTATGCATAGATTTAGTTCCCAGATTCATCAAGTGGATCATGATCCTGCTTCTCTCTTAGGAAGAAGTGATAGCAAGGTCAGAATATGTCCAGGAATCTAATGCACATAGAATTCATATATAGATACCAGGAGTGAGGTAGGACCATTCTCTACCTAAGAGAAATTAAGGGTAAATATCTGTTACAGAAATTGCAATTGATTACTCATTCTCAAAGAACTCATATAAACTAATAAGAATAAGTTTCTAACATAAAGTTCAACAAAGGACATAAGTTGTAGAATTACAAAGACCTAATAACACGAAAATTCTCAAACTAATTAGTGTTCAAAGAAATGTTAATAGTAAATGTTAATGTGTATATAAAGTTTCTTAAAGTTCTCATTCCACCTTGGAGAGAAAAACAGGATCCATCAGCTTCTGTGCAGTTGGTATGGTGATAATAAAGTATAAGCCATGACTTGGTACCAATCAGCTGCTGGTGACTGCAAGAATGACTTAATTCCTGATGTTATTAAGGTTTATCTCATCAAAGCATTAAATCAAATGTACCAGTAAGAACTGGTTCCCCATTTCTAAATAGCAAATTGAAGGAGAATGTTAGTCAACGGGCAGCATGTAATACACGGTTATTGTTGTTGTTCAGTCACTCAGTCATGTCCGACTCTTTGTGACCCCATGGAATGCAGCATGCAAGGCTTCCCTGTCCATCACTGTCTCCCGGAATTTGCTCAGACTCATGTCCATTGAGTCCATGATGCCATCCAACCATCTCATCCTCTGTCACCCCCTTATCCTCCTGCCCTCCATCTTTCCCAACATTTGGGTCTTTTCCAATGAGCTGGCTCTTCACATCAGGTGGCTAAGGTATTGGAGCTTCAGCTTCAGCATCAGTCCTTCCAGTGAATATTCAGGGTTGATTTCCTTTAGGATTGATTGGCTTGATCTCCTTTGCTGTACTCCCACCCAAACCCTAACTTGCTTTACTTCAGTCTATATGGTGGATTGTGCAATGACAGGACATTAGCTCAGGGCTGGAAAGACAGACAGTGTAGTGAGAGAGCAGTGGATGGGCTGGTAAAAGTGGGTCTGGTTGGTTGAGGGGTGTGTGCGGTCAGGATAGAGACAAGTGTGCTGGGATAACATGGCAAGACAGAACATTTACTGCCTGACTTCTTGGCGGATCACATTTACCCAAGGAAAATGTCCCAGTCTGAATTTCCGTGAAAGCCATAAGGTGTACGTGGATGCTAAATCACTTTAGTTGCGCCTGACTCTTTTTCGATGCTATGTGACTGTTGCCCCCCAGGCTCCTCTGACCATGGGATTCTCCAGGCAGGAATGCGTGGCAGTCCATTCCCGTATTCTTCCCTGGAGAATCCCATGGACATAGGAGCTGGGTAGGCTACAGTCCATGGGGTCGCAAAGAGTTGGACATGATTGAAGTGACTTTGCACACACACACATGCCTTCCTAATTGGGAAAGCTGAACTTTCTAAAGATAATCATTGTTATTGGTGACATAGTGAGACCAATACTTTCCTACATAGATGGTGGTTGTATAAATTAATTAGGATTTTTAAAATTTTTTCCCTTTGTTTATTTTTGGCTGTTCTGGGTGTTTGTTGCTGTGCAGGCTTTTCTCTAGCTGGGGCCTGCCGGGGCTATCTCTAGGTATGCTGTGTGGTCTTACTGTGGTGGCTTCTCTTGTTGCAGAGCACAGGCTCTAGGGCTTCACTAACTGCAGCTCCTGGGCTCTAGAGCACAGGCTCAGTAGTTGTGCATAGGCCCACGGCACGTGGGATCTTCTCAGATCAGAGTTTGAACCTTTGTCCCCTGCATTGGCAGGCAGATTCTTTCCCTCTGAGCCACCAGGGAATCCCTTAATTGGAAATTTTTATCAAGAACTTTATAAAGTTCTTTATATCTTTATATATATATATATATATCTTTATAAAGATAATATCTTTTGACTCACTAAATTTCATTTTCAGGACTCTATCCAATGCAAAGATGAAAAGACATTTACATCACCACATGATCTAATGGCTCCCAAAGGGAAATCTTTTGAAATTATGGGATTTATGTAGAATGTAATATTATGCAGAAGTATTAAAAATTGTGTTTTTAGAAATTCAGACTATTATATTTTATCCATTAAATTTTAAAATGTAAGAATAAAATTTACTTATAGTATGGTTTGCAACATGCATTTCCCTAGCTGGAGGAAATACTCTGTTAAGACTTTTTTTTTTCATAAATAGAATTACAAATCATTTTTTTTTCTCTACTTTTTTGACTACCTAAATTCTTCACCATAATTTTGTGTTACCTTTTTAAAAAACTTATTTTATTGAAGTATAATTGATTTATAATGTTGTGTTAATTTCTGCTGTATTGCTTTTAAATATATATCTGCATGTATAAATTAATAAACAAATAATTTTCATATTTATACCCATCTTTGTAGCTATGTTTAAAACACTCTTTAGGCAATTCTATATATTATTCATGGGTCTGTCAGTTCTGTGTCTCAAAATCATCTTGTGAATTTTGATTCATTTTTATGTTAAGTGAAATATTTTTCTTTTCAAGAAGTATACATAGTAGATGTGTTTGCTGAAGCTTTGTAGAATCCGAGAGTATCTACTGAAGGCTCCACAGGTGAAAGGCAGTGGATTTGAGTGTAGACTTTTCTTCAGTGTTGTCTGGCATCTAATATTCCATAGAAGTTTGAAGCAAATCTAATTTTTGTGCCATTGAAAGTCACCTGTTTTGTTTTATTTTGTTTTTGGCTAGTGACTCTAACAGAATTTCATTTCATGATCATCAAAATTCAAAAAACGTTCGGTTCATTGGTCACTAATTTCAACCCTAAGAGATGCTTGTTTTTAGTTGAGGGTCAGTGTTGCTTGAAATATGGGGAGTCTGTGGTCACCAGAGGTGTCTGTACCAAGATTCTCAGGTGTATGCTTTCCCTAAGATCACACAGGGCTTCAACTCTGCAGGCGAAATGATAGATATCCACTGTGACTCGTTTAGTAATCATTCATGAAAAACACATGGTGTGTAACCCATGGGTGCTTCTTTTTTCAATTGTTTAAAAATGTTGTTTTATTTTCGGCTGTGCTGGGTCTTCATTGCTGTGTTTGAGCTGCTCCCGAGTTGTGGTATGTGGGCTTCTCATTGTGGTGGCTTCTCGTTGCAGAGCATGGGCTCAAGGGCTCATAGTTATGGCACATGGGCTTCGTTGCCTGGTGGCATGTGGAATCTTCCCGGATCAGGATTTGAACCTGTGTCCCCTGCACTGGGGCTTTCCTGGTGCCTCAGATGGTAAAGAATCCACCTGCAATGCAGGAGACCTGGGTTCAATCCCTGGATAGGGAAGAACCTCTGGAGAAGAAAACAGCAACCCATTCCAGTATCCTTACCTGGAGAATCCCATGGACAGAGGAGCCTGGCGGGCTATAGTCCGTGGGGTCACAGAGTCAGACATGACTGAGTAACTAACACTACCCCTGCATTGGCAGGCAGACTCCTAACCACTGGACCACCAGGGAAGTCCCATGGGTGATTCTTTTAAATCCTGTGTTAGCTATGTTCCAAGCCCTATTTTTATCATTTGCAGATGCTTTGGTGAAAAGACTTGTAGGATCAGGATAACTGGATCTAAGCCATCACAAAGCATTGCAGGTCAGGTATGAACTGTGGCTGTGTAAACCAGTCTCTTGAGTTTTGCAAATGTAACTCCTGCCAAGTGGGTTACATTGCCTTTGCTTTGTCAATAAAACTTCTCTCCATCCCCATAGTAGAGTCCTGTATTTTCTCGGCCATACTAGCAGACAGGTTGTTGTTCAGTCACCAAGTTGTGTCTGATTCTTCATGACCCCATGGACTGCAGCACGCCAGGCTTCCCTATCCTTCACCATCTCCTGGAGTTGGCTCAGACTCCTGTCCATCGAGTCAGTGATGTCATCCAACCATCTCATCCTCTGTCACCCCCTTCTCTTCTGGCCCTCGATCTTTCCCAGAATCAGGGTCTTTTCGCAATGAATCAGCTGTACATCAGTTGTCCAAAGCATTGGAGTTTTAGTATCAGTCCTTCCAAAGAGTATTCAGGGTTGATTTCCTCTAAAATTGACTGTTTTGATCTCCTTGATGCTTTTGAACTGTGGTGCTGGCAAAGACTCTTGAGAGTCCCTTGGAAAGCAAGGAGATCAAACCAGCAGACAGCTAGAAGTAGGACAATTTGTCAAGAAATAAGCAAAATTTTCTGCTTTTAACTTCACCCCCTCCTGTGGCATCAGGTCCTTTCTGGAGTCTATCATGTTCATCGGAAGTCCCCAGGGGACAGTGTGTGTGCTTGAATTCCCAGCTGAGGCTAGACCTGCTCCTTTGCGATTATCTTCCTGTCTTGCCCCAGCTTCCTTGGTCAGCACCTTGCTCAGCCTGTTGTAAGTGCCCCCCATCACTGTCGCTGTTCCTATTCCTCACTGTAATGATGTCGCTAGGCCTGCCTAAGGGACTGTCTCCTAATACTCCCTAACCTGGGGAAACAGCCTTCACTGTGGTAGCCAAGGTGCTGCCACTGGGCACCCCAGCCTCCAGGCACCAGCAATACTGTGCCACACACTGTCGTCTTACAGAGTCTTAAATAAAATCAGCACAGTAAGTTTTTATTCACAGGCCTGTCTCTCTGGCTTGATTGTGTAATACAATCATAAATTCAGATGTTTTTGTTGTGTGGCTTTGGATCCTGGCTGTGTCTTGTGGGCAATAACTTAATCTTTCTGGTCCTCATTCCTAAAATGTTGTAGTAGAAGTAATAATAATATCTGCTTCGTGGAGATGTTTTGATGAGTAAATGCACCTATCCTGAAAACTGTGTCATTAAGTGAATACAATTATTTTTAAAAATGCATTGAATTACATGAGAAATATTCTATTCCAACTAGGCAGCTCCCTAAACATGAAGTGCTTAAGAGACACATCCTCTTTTATAGCATTTCTATTATGAAATTCAAATTCTATTAATTTATAATGCATGTGTGTGGTAAGTCACTTCAGTCATGTCCGACTCTTTGTGACGCTATGGACTGTAGCCCCCCAGGCTCCTTTGTCCATGGGGATTCTCCCGGCAAGGATCCTGGAATGGGCTGCCATGCCCTCCTCTGGATTCTTTACCACTAGCACCACCTGGGAAGCCAAAGACCTGTGGGACAGTTTGAAGAAGCCATTGAAAAAACTTAGGAGACAATATGAGTAAAATGTTTAAAGCTACTGAAAAGATCAAACATTTCTACCACTTTAGAAGCATCACTTAATAAATTAATAATGTACCAATTGATGTATTAATTAGGTTTACTAAGTATAATTTGTGAGTTTTTTTTAAAGAAACAATTGAACTAGGTAAAAGACGTTAAGCTGAAATGCAAAATCCACACTAAAAGTATGAGTTACTAACTTTAATGTATCAAATAATAATATAATGATATATAAAGAAAAAACAAATATAACTGAAGAGAAACATAACTGTTGGAAGTTTTGGCCTCTCTTCTCCATGAGAAATCAAGTAGTCAAAAATAAATAGCATTATATAGAGAATAAGAGAAATATAACAGGACTGTAAAATATACAATTATAAACCAGCCCTTTTCATAACCCCTGGGGACATTTATTAAAATTAATTATAAAACGATACTCAAAAAATTTAATAAACCTTACAAATAAATATATTTTCTAAAGTAAAATAATGCTCTCTTAAATATCTCTTGAGCTAATGGTACTGAGATATTTAGTGGCAATGATAACCTTAATATATACAGAAAAGTGAAAGTGAAAGTCACCACAGTCATGTCCGACTCTTTGCAACCCCATGAACTGTACATTCTGGCCTGAATTCTCCAGGCCAGAATATTGGAGGGAGTAGCCTTTCCTTTCTCCAGGGGATCTTCCCAACCCAGGAATCAAACTGGGGTCTCCAGCATTGCAGGCGGATTCTTTACCAACTGAACTATCAGGGAAGCTCTAATATATACAGACTGCTTACAAATTAAGCAGAGAAATCATGATTATTCTATTTTCAAGAAGGTAAAAGACTTGAATATGAATTTTCTAAAAATCAAGTAGATAATAAGCCTATTGAAAGTTAGAAAATATTTAATAAAGACACTTTTTAAAGTTAATTTTTTTACCTACTTTGAAGCAAATGCATTTTAAAAAAATAGAGTTGGCTTTACTTATTTATTTTATTATTTTTGGCTGTGCTGGGTCTTCATTGCTACATGTGAGCTTTCTCTAGCTGTGGCAAGCAGGGGATCCTTTCTAGTTGCAGTGCGTAGGCTTCTCCTTGCAGTGGCTTCTTTTCTTGTGGACCGTGAGCTCTAGGGCATGTGGGCTTAGTTGCCCTGTGGCATGTGAAATCTTCCTGGACCGGGGATTGAACCCATGTCCCTTGCTTTGGCAGGCAGCTTCTTAATCACTGGACTACCAAGAAAGTCCACCAAAACTTTTTAATATAATATTCAGTATATAAATAAAGCAAAAAGGAGAGTGTAAATTAGTATAGCCTTTCTTGTGACCAATTTGAAAACAATACCTTAAAAATGTAGATATATTTTGAAACAGAAGTTCTACTTCTAAAAATTTCTCCTGTGGGGAGACAATTAAGTTTGTAATGTTTGTGACCAAGGTATTAGGCACAAGGATGTTCACAACAGTGTTATTTATGAGAATAAGAAATTGGAAATAACCCAAATATCAGACAACATGTTATTAGTTAACTCAATTATGATATAGTTTTACAGGCATAAGACATCGTGCTGCTGAGAAAGATGACATAACAACTTGTTTATAATACCTTATTCATTAAAAAAAACCTGGTCACCAAGTTTTTGCAGGATATATTCCATTTTTGTTTAACATGTAACTATAAAACCTGCTGCGGGGAGATCCAGCCAGTCCATCCTAAAGGAAATCAGTCCTGGCTGTTCACTGGAAGGAATGATGTTGAAGCTGAAACTCCAATACTTTGGCCACCTGATACGAAGAACTGACTCATTTGAAAAGACCCTGATGCTGGGGAAGATTGAGGGCAGGAGAAGAAGGGGACAACAGAGGATGAGATGGTTGGATGGTATCACCAACCCAATGGACATGAGTTTGGGTAGGCTCCGGGAGTTGGTGATGGACAGGGAGGCCTGGCGAGCTGCAGTTCATGGGGTCGAAAAGAGTCGGACAAGACTGAGCGACTGAACTGAACTAATATTCACAGTGATTTTATATGTTATTTATCTAATTTTAAAATTTCTTCCATCTGCTTAGCTTTATTTTCTCATTATTCTTCAATACACTTGTGCAATGAAAAAAATAGTGACTGCTAACAGTTTGTTTTTTTTAAGTCACATCTCCAATTTTTAATTCATCTAGGAATTAGTTCCTCAAGTTAGCAGTGCCATCTGCTGATCATCTTGGGGCTGTTTCCTCAGAACAACAACAACAAAATGTTTAGAACTCAGGGAAGATGGTAGTTATCAAAATTAAACATTATAAAATGTTTAAGAAAAAGAATATATACGGGGAATCTTATGGAATTTACTTAATACGGCATATTTATGGTGCTGTTAAAAACAGTTTTCAAAATCTTTATTATGGAGTCTGTCATTCTTTCATTCCTTTATTTTATTTATACTTTTATCATCTTTAATTTACAGTCATCCCTTTTCGTAGCAGTAATCAAAGAGAGACTATGAAGTCCAGCCACGTGTAGCTGCTAAGCCAGCAAATTGTAATGAGCCACAGTTCCAAGCCTCACGGTAAAGTCATAAATGGGAAAATGAATCAGGTCAGAAGATGGGGTAAAATAACATGAAACAAAGAAGGGAAAATTGTTTAGAATGGGGTAAAAAATGTGTTGTTGGACCTCTTTTATATAGTGAAGTGAGCACCTGACACAAATAGGTCTGCTAGCTTAGAGCAAATAAGAAAAGGATGATATTATATTACAGCTTGTATTTTTCCATTTTGCCCAAAAGAATGTAATAAAAGATTTGGCAAATGTCTTCTCAATTCCAGATTCATTATAATTCACATTATTCCCAAACTGACCCATCCTGTCAAAAAGAGTAGTCTAGCTAACCTGAGTGGAGAAGGCAATGGCAACCCACTCCAGTACTCTTGCCTGGAAAATCCCATGGATGGAGGAGACTGGTAGGCTGCAGTCCATGAAGTCGCGAAGAGTCGGACACGACTAAGTGACTGACTTAGCAGCAGCAGCAGCAGCTAACCTGAGAGTACTTCTTCACAATGAACCCATGTTCGACTAGTGCTTCATCTGAGTAACTCCAAATGCCTTCTGAGTCATCCTAGAACACTACTTAGGCTCAAAGTCCAAATTGCTATAGATATCTTGCATAATCCATCCTGTGAAAATCTCAACAGGATTTACCTTGCAATTTCCACATGTCCCTTTGGTATCTCACAGGTCATTAGTAGTGATTCCAGAATTGTAATAGCAATTATTTTTGGAACACAGGCTTGAAGACTTACATGTCTTCTGCTGTGAAGCATCTTATGCACTTTGCAGGATTTTTTTTCTTTGCTTTAAAAATACGTATTTTTTTTTTTTTTACAAAGTAACTTTTAATGATAATAATATAGTAAAATGTTCCACTTAAACTTGGGAGAATTTAGGAAGCTAATGTGAGAGTTGGACTATATATAAAGAAAACTGAGCGCCGAAGAATTGATGCTTTTGAACTGTGGTGTTGGAGAAGACTCTTGAGAGTCCCTTGGACTGCAAGGAGATCCAGCCAGTCCATCCTAAAGGAGATCAGTCCTCAGTGTTCATTGGAAGGACTGATGCTGAAGCTGAAACTCCAATGCTTTGGCCACCTGATGCGAAGAACTGACTCATTTGAAAAGTTCCTGATGCTGGGAAGGATTGAAGGCAGAAGAAGGGGACACAGAGGATGAGATGGCTGGATGGCATCACTGACTCAATGGACATGAGTTTGGATAAACTCCAGGAGTTGGTGATGGACAGGGAGGCCTGATGTTCTGTGGTCCATGGGGTCGCAAAAGAGTCAGACACAACTGAGCAGCTGAACTGACCTGAACTGAAGGCAATGGCAATGGTGTAAATTCATCTCTCTCAACATATCTGCTTAAAGTCAGAACAACAAGAAATAAAACTATACAAACTCTAGTAGTAGAAAATGTCCAAACTTCCAATCACTTGTAAAACTAGAAAAATAAAAACCACATGTACACCCATGGCTGATTCATGTGAATGTATGGCAAAAACCACCACAATATTGTAATTAGCCTCCAATTAAAATTTAAAAAATTGTGATCTATGTTAATAAAGCATATTATAACTGAATCAGTAAAAAATAAAATATGAAATATTTTAACATAAAAAAAATACCAGTAGATGCTCACATTCCTTATGGAAGTGTCAATGGAGAGCCAAAGCAATCTATTAAAAACTGCTTGAAAGTGAGAAAACAGAAACTGGCAGTGGGCTTAAGGTTAATCTAGAAATTACTTCTAGAAAAAGAAAACGTTCGTATAAAATACTGAAAAGGAGTACTGACCTCATGGAACGGACTGAGAAATGTACAGAGGATTCAAGGAGGCAATTAGAAAAGAGTAAGTTTGGGGAGATAAAGGGGTTAAACAGGTGGGGAAAACATGCTGAAAAATTCAGAATAAATGAGAAAAAGATGCAAGAGAGGGAAATTTAAGATCTTAGAAGACAAAAGGAAATTAAAATATCAAAGAGCACATAATCATTCTCTTTACCCCCTACAGAAAAATGAAAGCCATCTAGAAAGTTCTGTTTTGCTAGACAGACTTAAGAAGATACTTTTGAATTAAGAATCTTATAATTTACCCCTTTGAATGAAGAGTTCCAAAGAATAGCAAGGAGATAAGAAAGCCTTCCTCAGCAATCAGTGCAAAGAAATAGAGGAAAACAATAGAATGGGAAAGAGTAGAGATCTCTTCAAGAGAATGAGAGATACCAAGGGAACATTTCATGCAAAGATGGGCTCAATAAAGGACAGAAATGGTATGGACCTAACAGAAGCAGAAGATACTAAGAAGAGGTGGCAAGAATACACAGAAGAAATGTACAAAAAAGATCTTCACGACCCAGATAATCACGATGGTGTGATCACTCACCTAGAGCCAGACATCCTGGAATGTGAAGTCAAGTGGGCCTTAGGAAGCATCACTACGAACAAAGCTAGTAGGGGTGATGGAATTCCAGTTGAGCTATTTCAAATCCTCAAAGATGATGCTGTGAAAGTGCTGCACACAATATGCCAGCAAATTTGGAAACCTCAGCAGTGGCCACAGGACTGGAAAAGGTCAGTTTTCATTCCAGTCCCAAAGAAAGGTAATGCCAAAGAATGCTCGAACTACTGCACAGTTGCACTCATCTCACACGCTAGTAAAGTAATGCTTAAAATTCTCCAAGCCAGGCTTCAGCAGTATGTGAACTGTGAACTTCCAGATGTTCAAGCTGGTTTTAGAAAAGGCAGAGGAGCCAGAGAGCAAATTGCCAACATCCACTGAAAAATTATTAATAATAAATAAATAGGTGTATGTCCAACTGGCAGTTGAAAAGCCTATTAAACGAGTTCTGCTTAATGGGTGAAAAGGGAAATACAAACTGAAATTACAGAGTTAATGAAAACCAGTAGCAATGAAAACACTATATAGCAGAATCTGTTGAAGATATTTAAAGTACTGGTGAGAGGAAAACTCAAAGCCTTAAACATGTTTATGAATAAAAATAAAAGAACGAGGATAAATGAATTAAATAGCCAGCTCAAAATGCAAGAACAAAGTAAACCAAAAGCAAAAAACAAAAATAAAGGCAAACAACAAAATAAACCAAGGAAATAGTCAAAGACATTGTAAAGATAAAACAGGATTTTTTGAGGCTCAGAATAGACAATAATATCTCTGATTCATAAATAAAATCCTTATTTTGAGGTGAAATAAAGTAGACAAAATACCTCTAACTTAGAAAGAAAGTGAAAGGTAAAGAATGGAGTGAAAACAAAATTGAAGCAGAAGGAATTACAAATCATAAGAGACTGCTTTATGTATAGACTTCTATATAAGTAAAATTTTAAACCTTGATAAAATGGATGATTTCCTAAAGAATGCTAGTTTCCTAGGGCTGCCATAACAAAAGTACCACAAACTTGGCTTAAAATAATTTCTCACCGTGTTCTTGGTTCACTTTTGTTGCAATAAGAATGAAAAACATCCCAGTTTTTTTTTTTTTTTGCTTTTGTGTGTGTAATCTCCATAACATTTTTGTGTTCAGGAAACTGTATTAAAGTATAATATATGTTGAATCTTAAGGCATAATTGGATTCGGTTAAAGGCCTCATGAAGAATAATGAAAGTTGGGATATTTTTGGCTCTAGATTAAGATAATAACAACCACACCACAGATAAAATCACATCAGTCAATCCTGCTACTGGGCTTAACTGATAGAAGGTTTACTCTGAGGAAACCATAATTGAAAGAGACACATGGACCTCAGAGTTCACTGCAGCACTGTTTGCAGTGGCTCGGACATGGAAGCAACCTGAATGTCCATCGACAGATGAATGCACTGAGAAGTTGTGGCACATACATACAATGCAATATTACTCAGCCATAAAAAGGAATGCATTTGAGTCAGTTCTAATGAGGTGGATGAACCTAGAACCTATCATACCGAGTGAAGTAAATCAGAAAGAGAAAAACAAGTATCGTATATTAGCGCATATATATGGAATCTAGAAAGATGGTACCAATGACCCTATTTGCAGGGCAGCATTGGAGACGTCAGAGAACAGAGTTGTGGACACAGTGGGGGAAGGAGGAGGGATGCAGTGAAAGAGTAACATTGAGACATATACATTACTGTAGCTAAAATAGATAACCAAGGGAAATTTGCTGTAGGGTACAGGGGGCTCAAACCCGGTGCTCTGTGACAACCTAGAGGGGTTGGGATGGGATGTAAGGTGGGAGGGAGGTTCAAGAAGAAGGGGACATACGTATACCTATGGCTGATTCATGTTGATATATGGCAGAAACTAGCACAATATTGTAAAGCAATTATCCTCCAATTAAAAATAAATAAAATCACTGTTAGCTTAGATTATATTCTTTCAGACATGTATGTGTGTGTATATGTAACACATAAAACATACACACAATACCCCATGCACATCCTTTTGTAAAGTGGAAAAAAATACCTTAAAATACTTTAAAATTTTAACTCACAAAATGTAATTTTAACTTTATATTTTATGGACTTGTAACAGACAATTGAATACTTAGATAAAACATAATTAGTGAATATTATTGCATTTTATGATGTTGAATTTATATAATACATCTCCTTTGATGGACATTTATTTCAGTTTGCTTATTCTTTTTAGATGCTTCACTGTTATAAAGATGCTTTGGTGAGAAAATTATTCTCTTAGGATTTAGTTTTTAAAATAATTTTCTTTTATAATATTCCCAATATATTATTAACTGAAAACAAGTTGCAAAATTACTGTGAAGTAAAAAGTAGAAAAGTTATACAAATGTTAAATAACCCCGAGAGTTTATTAAAACGTTAATAAAATACACAAAATTCTAATAATGCAATTGATATTAAGAAAAATTAATAATGTAATTGAAACTAAGGAAAACATGAGCTTGAGCAGACTCTAGGAATCGGTGATGGACAGAGAAGCCTGGTGTGCTGCGGTCCATGGGGCCACAAAGAATCAGACACGCCTGAGCGACTGAACTGAACTGAAGTAAGAAAAACACAGATATTATTATGAAGGATAAATGGGACACACATACCAAGGGGGTAAGGCAGGGCGGGATGAAATGGGAGATTGGGAGTGACATATATACACTACTGATACTATGTATAAAATAAATAACTAATGAGAACATACCATATAGCACAGGGAGCTCTACTCAATGCTCCGTGATGACCTAGTTCAGTTCATTCCAGTCGCTCAGTCGTGTCTGACTCTTTGCGACCCCATGAATCGCAGCACGCCAGGCCTCCCTGTCCATCACCACCTCCCGGAGTCTACCCAAACTCATATCCATAGTGGTGACCTAAATGGTAAGGAAATCCAAAAAAGAGGATATATTCACTGATTCACTTTGCTGTCAGTAGAAACTAACACATTATAAAGCAACTATGTTCCAATAAAAATTAATTTTAAAAAAATATAATAAATGGTCAGTGAATGAAAGCCAAAAAAAAAAAAGAATGTTTAAATAAGAGACTATTATTCAAGATGATAGATTGTAGGTGAGCAAAAAAAAAAAAAAAGAAAGAGTCACATCACCTAGAGATATGGTGGCAGACTAGGAAGGAATTTAGACACTTCCTTGGCTAAAACTGAAAGGAAATTCCAGAAGAACTATAACAACAAGAGAAGGTAAACATTTAAAGATCCGGTTAGAGATCATTATCTAAAACCCCAGGACGAGGCCTGAAGCACAGACGATCTGGCAGTTAGCTCGCAGCCAATGTCAAAAAATCCTTTTTTTTTTGGAAACAAAAAGGTTTTCTCTTGCACCTACTCTAGGATGTAATTCTCACAGACCAAGACAATACAAAAATTCACTTCTGCAGCTCACCCGATTGCAGAACTGATATTTGTGATAGTATTTGCGAAGTTAACGTTTTTATATATGGCACTACTTTCAGACTGCATGTGAGTTTAGCATCCCAGGCTGTGTTTAACATCTATCATTTCTTTAAACCCGCATGCCCAAAAGCATATAACAACACTGTCACCCACTTTTCGTACTAACGAGAGGCCAGAGCTATTTCTAATATTAATATAACAGTTGCAATTACTGTTGTCATTTTCACTTTTTTATTTTAATTTATTTATTTGACTGTGCTGGGTCTTAGTTGCGGCACACAGGATCTTTGATTTTTATTGTGGCATGCAGGATCTTTAGTTGCAGCACGTAGGATCTACTTCCCTGACCAGGGACAGAACCCAGGCCCCCTGCATTGGGGGCACAGAGCTTTAGCCACTGAACCACCAGGGAAGTCCACCACTATTTCTTATGGGGAGTTTTATGTGATTACAAATGAAAAATCTATATAATTTATGAATGTACAAACGTTACTACATATTGATAACATCTGTTACTACTGCTAAAGTTAAACCTTCTGTAAATAGGAGGAGATGGATCATATATTTGGTCTTGGGGTTTTAGTCTTGATGCACCAAGGTGGTATCTCAGAGAACAGATGCAAAACTGCCCAAGAAAACTACCAAGCTTCCAAACCTGAACATTCATACTCCCCTCAAATAATGATCTGGAAATAGAAGTCTTTCAGAGTTAAGTCATTGAGCCACTGGAGGGCGGCAGAGACAGGATTTTAATACGCAAACTTCATTTATTAATAGCATTTGTTGACCAATTGATAGATTTATTCATTTAATATTTCATGAGTACTTACTGGGTGCAAGGCATTTACCTTTTGTTATGACTGAAGTCATATGTAAACTTTTTCATTATTTCTGTCATGATAGAACATTTCACAGACATTTCTAGGTGAAGCCTTACTATATATAGGATGGATTGAAATCTACAAATCTTTACATAGTACAATTGAGAGGTCATAAAATCATAGAATTTAAAGGTAGCAAGAAAGTCACAGATCACCCACATTACTAATCTCTCATTTGAACAATGTCATTATCTTTCTGCTGTTTCCTGTGTGTAAAAGTGTTGATTGGTTTCCTTTTTGACCTTTTCATCATCAATGTTTAGGAAAATATGGGAGAGTTAAAAAATGAAAGTAAAATTCAACCAGGAAATAATTTTGTTCGTGCGATTCCTTCTTACTCTGCTTTCAAAAGAGAGGAAAAGAAAGTAAGTTGATTTTGCAGTTGCCTTGTATTTTGACTCATCATAATACATCAAAGCAAGAATAAGCTCTTAATCTTCTCAGTAGGAAAGACTGATTTCAGTACAAAACATTTTAGTAATAAATTAAAATGTGTTAAAAGGGAGAATGTGCTAAAGTATGTGCATTGTGGTTGTTGTTGTTTACTCGATAAGTTGTGTCCGACTCTTTTGCGACCCTGTGGGCTGCAGCCCACCAGGTTCCTCTGTCCATGGGATTCTCCAGGCAAGAATACTGGAGTGGGCTGCCATTTCCTCCTCCAGGGGATCTTCCTGACTCAGGGATCGAACCCACATCTCCTGCTTGGCAGGCAGATTCTTTACCACTGAGCCACTTAGTGTTAGGAAACACCTAAGTATGTGCATTTACCATCAAATATTTTAGTCCGTGTAGTCAAGTAGTGAGGCCAAGGATAATTTCCCTTACTTCACTCACAAGCCACTATAAAATGACCTCATGAAAATAAATTGGAAAAATATATTTCATTTTTCCATTTACTCATTCAGCCAATTATCACCAAGGCCCTATTTCATACAGCAAGATTTCCAGAACAAACCATTGTCCTTGAAGGGTAGCCAGTCCAGTAAGAGAGGCAGAAAAGTGAATAAGTTTCTGTGTTAGGTGCTCAAGGGTGGAAAGCATAAGAGATTCACCTGATGGGTAGAACTCAGGTGTGACGGAAGGGAGTCCAGGTGCATCTCTAAGATGATGAATCAATTTCATTTAAAATTATTAAGAAAATTATTGATTCATTACAGGAGCTAGTGTAGAATCTAGACACAGCTAGTGTTTGATGTATATTGAATAATGGCTAACAGGATAAATATGCTTGCATGCATGCTAGGTCGCTTCAGTCGTGTCCGACTCTGGGCGACCCCATGGACAGCAGCCCACCAGGCTTGTACTTCCCCAGGCCTGGAGTGGGTTGAGGAAATACGGTTGACTTCCCCGGTTCTTGCTATTTCTTCTACCACTATTTCACCATCACTATCTTAATGCCACTTCTTTCTATTTCTAAATCAACATCAGACTTGAGTTGTACACAGTGAAAAAGTGAGCCACTTAATCTTCCATTACTGCTGTCCCAAACTGGAGGAATCTGATTCATAGAGGAAGAGTCTATTTACTTTATCAGATTTATTTTGCTGGAATTATTGCTTCAGTCCATCTATGTCCCTTGGAGAATTTATTTTGGTAATCTAGTCATTTGTTAAATGTTTATCTATAAAATGAATGAGACTACATGGAAATTCATCACAACTTGTGGTTCAGATTATAGAACTAGATCCACATATTTTAAGGTAAAATTATTGCACAAGTTGTGTATACAGCACATAAAATACTGTTCCTTCAGGCACCATATAGCCATAAGGTCATAGGGAAAATCAGAAGGGAAATGTCTGATTATAACAAAAAATATGTGGCTCCATGCTTCTTGAGTAATTCGTCTGATGTTTGCTAAGAAACAAACTAAGAGGAAGGGAAACTCTTGTTCCAACTGACTTCCTTTAAGAAGCTTTCATGGAGATATTTTAAAACTGCAGAGTCTGGGAATGAAAATTTTAAAACATGGCAAAGTACTACAGAAGCAGATGGTGCTAAAGGATTTTTTTTTAATGTCGAGGAAAAATAACATTAAGACAAGACAGTAAGTCTAGGAAACATGTGAGTCATCTACAGTTACTAATGTTTTAATTTGATCATTTGGTATTTGTGATGTTCATTTGAAATTGTTTAAATATAAGCCTTTTCAAATTTTTCTTTAAAGTGCAAGTTAGTTGTAATACACTCAGGAAAACAAAAAGGAAAAGCAATCTAGCAAATAACATTCCTGAAGTAATTTTTAAAGATAAGTATATAATATAATTTCAAATATAATTATCAAAAGTACATGCTATCTCTAAGACCCAGATGACTTGAGTAAAACTATTACTGTTTTCTTAGCCAAAAGCTACAAACTTAAAAGATGGAATATTTTGGATTGTAAATTCACAAAAATATATTTGAAAAAGCCTTGAAATAATTACAAGACTACTGCTGAGATAAGTAGGTGTTCTTCTTCTTACTTAAATATGCAGAAAATGGTGATGAATGAGTGAGAAGACCACGTGGATCGATGAATGTAGGTGATTCTGAATTTCACATGGATAAATTAATACCACTGGTTACTACGGGGGTAATGACAAACACTGGAAGTTAATTTGGGGGGGAGGGTGGATAATAGGAGAGAAATGGTTGGGACAGGAGATCAAAGGGTTGTCGAAGATGATAACTTCATCTGGACATGCTGAGTTTGAAAAGGCCCATGGTGATTAACAAGTTGTTTGGAGGGAGGTCTGGACTGTCAATGGAGATTTGCATGACAGGAATACTTGAGAGTGGATGAGGTCACCAAGGAGAATGTGTGGCGTATGAAAACATGGGGCCAAACCCAGGAATATGCATAAAGGAAGTGTGTAAATTGGTGGAAGGAGAAGGCAGAAGCCTAGAAAACTAAAAAAGAGAAAGAAAGATGATCACAGTGTGAGTAGTGTCCACTACCTATTGACATGTTTCAATACCCATTGACTTTTGTAACAAACATTTACCAAATAAGCTGATAATATTTTTTATCATGTATCTGTGTAATGGTATTGAAATTGCTGTTGAAAACTCCCTTCAAATTGGTGCTTTGGTACTGATTTTTTTTTCCTCACTCTTCACAAAATCGTTTTTATTTAATGAGTACTCTTAGTAGTTGACCTCCTGTACTTTAATCTTTTGCTATAATACTGTGGTCCAGAAGACACAGCCCTCCCTAAAAACCAATGGCAGAGGGGCAGAAGGAAGTATAAAGGAAAGGCTATATGTGGATGTGTTCATATTTATGTTGTTCAGTCGCTCAGTCGTGTCCAATTCTTTGTAACCCCATGGGCTGCAGCACACCAGGCTTCCCTGTTCTTCACCATCTCCCAGAGCTTGCTCAAACTCATGTCCTTTGAGTCAGTGAAGCCATCCAACCATCTCATCCTCTGTCATCCCCTTCTCCAGTCTCTGTCTTTCCCAGCATCAGGGTCTTTTCTAATGAGTCAGCTCTTCACATCAGGTGGCCAAAGTATTGGAGCTTCAGCTTCAGCATCAGTGCCTCCAATGAATACTTATATTTTGATGGTAACCACTGATGTACGTGCATCTCTTGGCTGTTCTATAGGAATGCATTGTTAAGTAATTAATTCAATGGAAACATACATACTTTCTAATACTTTAATAGTTTCGATTAGATAATGAATACTCTTAGAAGCATTATACTTTGTGTACTCTGTTGCTTTATGTCTTGTCTTTAATTGAACATTAAGGGAATGTAGTATTTTAATCAAGACTCTGCCAATATCTTTACCTAGAGGCCTGTTGCCATTTTTGTCTTCTCTGAAATTTCTGTTGCCAAGTAAGGCAGGATTATAATTTTTTCCTTCCCGATTGAGTTGCTGTAATGTATTCTTGGTTATCAAAATAGTCCTAGTTTGGGGACTTTGAAATGGTAAATATTCATGATGTGTGAAACAGCATGATACATAATTGTATGATCTTAATTACAGAAAAATGGGTGTTGTGAAAACACACAAATGAGATCTAGAAGGGCACGTCAAACGGTAAACTGCTTGTGATTATGAATGACTATGAGATCTAGAAGGGCACGTCAAACGGTAAACTGCTTGTGATTATGAATGACTATGAGATCTAGAAGGGCACATCAAACGGTAAACTGCTTGTGATTATGAATGACTATGAGATCTAGAAGGGCACATCAAACGGTAAACTGCTTGTGATTATGAATGACTATGAGATCTAGAAGGGCACGTCAAACGGTAAACTGCTTGTGATTATGAATGACTATGAGATCTAGAAGGGCACGTCAAACGGTAAACTGCTTGTGATTATGAATGACTATGAGATCTAGAAGGGCACATCAAACGGTAAACTGCTTGTGATTATGAATGACTATGAGATCTAGAAGGGCACATCAAACGGTAAACTGCTTGTGATTATGAATGACTATGAGATCTAGAAGGGCACGTCAAACGGTAAACTGCTTGTGATTATGAATGACTATGAGATCTAGAAGGGCACATCAAACGGTAAACTGCTTGTGATTATGAATGACTATGAGATCTAGAAGGGCACATCAAACGGTAAAACTGCTTGTGATTATGAATGACTATGAGATCTAGAAGGGCACATCAAACGGTAAACTGCTTGTGATTATGAATGACTATGAGATCTAGAAGGGCACATCAAACGGTAAACTGCTTGTGATTATGAATGACTTTTTTTACTTCTTGTGTTTTTGGGTTTCCAATTATGCACATGTTAACTTTTAAGAAATAAATGTTATTTTTAAAACCTTAAAAAAAAAGTGTGGTCCAGGAATCAGCATTGGTATCATCTGAGAGTGCATTAGAAATGCAGAATCTCAGATCCAATCTCAGTTGTGCTGAAGAAGGCCTACCTTTTAACAGACTCCTAGGCACAGAAAAGTGATTCAGATGCACATGAAATTTCTCTGAAGCAGCAGTTCTCAAGTGAGGTCTCTGGGACAATATCATAAGCTTCAGTTGGGAGCTCGTTAGACATGGCATCTCTCAGGCCCCCATCCATACCAACCGAATCAGAAACTCTAGCAATCTGTTTTATCAAATGTTGCTGGTGCTTCTGATCCTGCTGAAATTTCCTACATGATAGAGTCCCTTTGGTGCACGATACAGTCACCTGGGGAAATTTTTAAAATCTTGATGCACAGGCTGCAACCCATACAAGTTAAATCAGAATCTTTGTGGATGGGATCTAGGTATCCAGTATTTTAAAACATTTCTCAGGTGATACCAATGGGCACTCAAATTTGAAAATCAGTATTCTAAAGGAGAAAGACTAGGCACATTTATTTTAGTGATTACTCAAACTGGCTGCAGTTCTCAGAATTTAAGTTATGGGGTGACATTATGTTTTATCTGTAAAGAATCATTGACTGGCATTTTGATTGATCTATCATAGGCGAGTTTTTTTCATTCTTCATTCCTCTCACACTTCATTTGTTTTCTTCACTTAATCTAATATAAATCCTCTAGTGACAGTCACGCCACGGGTGTGGGAAATGTTTCAAAGTGCAGACCAAGTCCTAGCTTTTATACTTCTAGGGATTTAGAAAGGGTAACAAGAGAACAAAAAGAAAAAAATACCTGTTTAGTGAAGGAGCCGAGCATAAAGAAAGAGGTAATTATGTGAAAGAGAGGATAGTAAGCAGAGCCTGCTGCTGCCAAAAGGTAGGAAAGAAGTGAGTAGGAGTTGTATTTGCTTAGAAAGCAAGATGAGCACTTGCTGATTCTGGTTCTGAAAAACAAACAAAAAAGACGGGGCAAGCTAGTGGGAACCTGCTGTATAGCACAGGGAGCTCAGCTCAGTGCTTTGTGATGCCTTAGATGGGTGGGAACCTGCTGTATAGCACAGGGAGCTCAGCTCAGTGCTTTGTGATGACTTAGATGGGTGGGATGAGGGGTGGGAAGCAGATCTAAGAGGGAGGGGATACATGTATACTTATGATTGATTCATGCTGCTGTGCAGTAGAAACCAGCATGACATTGTAATGCAACTATACACCAATTAAGGAAAAAAAAAAGAGGGCTAGGGCTCAGCTCAGAGAAGCATTGGTGGCAGAATTCACGTGTTTCTGCCAAGGTAGGGATCACTTCAATGAGGAATTAGTCAACATGCAACCAACAGGAGAAGTCCAGTTTTGTCGAGACCATAAACACCATGACCTGCTGGTCTGAAGGGAAGGTCTTGGATGAGAGTTAAAATTCCCAGGGAGTGTGGGAGAGGAAGGAAGCCCAGCTCTGGTGGTTTAAAGAAATCCATGTTAGTTATGGGTGTGGCTCTTGGGAAGTTTAAACAGTATAACTTTATGGCTTAACTAGTGAGTCTATTGCACACTCCATTGCTTTTGTATTTTCTCAAAATATTGCCAGGAATGCACCTTGTCATGCCTGTCCAGATGCTGGCAATTGCTGCCTGGGAACATGTTTGTCCCTCACAGGCATTGTTAGTTTGGGAATACCGCTCCAAAATTAGAAGAAATCGGTAAAAATGACTTTTTTTTCACTTTCAGACAGAATTGAGAACTATGCTTTTAGGTTATTTATTTTTCATTTTATAAATTAACACAGTACTAGCTGGAAGGGAAGGACCCTAGATGTTAATGCGTAAACCATAAATCTACAGACGTAAGCTGTATAAAACACATCAAGTTCTCCCTTAAATTAGAATGAAGAGTTAGAGCAGATATCCTTTGAGCATCCTAACCGTGTATCAATTTTTCGGGCAAGGAGCTTAGTTTCTCTGAAGACTCTATTGGTCTTTGTTTGTTTTTTTTTAATTAATTATTAATTGAAGGATACTTGCTTTACAGAATTTTGCTGTTCTCTGTCTCTATTGGTCTTTTAAAGCAGGAAATAAAACTCATGAGAAAAGCCACATGCTACTGAAAGCTGGTTGATTTGGGGAGAAGGGTTGCTGGATGAAGAGAGCCCCTAGACTGAGGTCATGGCCATGAAGAGAGAGGCAGGCAAGTGCTTTGAACCTCCCTGAATGTGTATTAATACAAAGTACATACATGCTGTTGAGAAAGTTTAGGCAGAGGGCAATGGGGACAGGGGCTCCCAAGAGAGGCTAATTGGATTCTTCAAATTTTTCTGCAAAACCTAACCTATCCAAAGTTCCTAAAAATTGTATTAATTTACCCCTCAGTAAAATATAATCTAGGAAGGGAAGAGGGTAGAATTATAGGTTTATAGCAAAAAGTGTGGACCAGTGAAAAAGGACTAAGATTCAGGACTAAGCTTTGATAGTAGCTGGAGCTATGGAGATGAGAACTTATCCTGAGGCCGGAGATACTGCACGTTGGGAGCAGGCAGTGGTCCTGAATAAAACCCTGGAGCATATCCTGAGATACATACTCTCCAGTTCCCCCAAATTTGGTTTGGGTGAATTTTGGTAGTTTGTAATTTTCAAGAAATTGGTCCATCTCACATCAGTTGTTGAATTTGTGTGATAGAATTGTTTGTAGCATCCCTTTGTCATCTTTGTAATATGTGTGGGATCTGGAGTGATATCTCCTCTTTTGATCCTGACACTGGTAATTTGCAACTTTTTTCCTCTGTGTGATCTGCCTGGGCTTGAGTTTTAATCAGAGAACCACTCTTTGGTTTCATTGATTCTTCCCTACTGTTTTTCTGTTTTCCACTTCATTTATTTCTATTCCTTTATTTAGAGAGTATATGCCCCTAATAATGCAGTCATAATTTCCTTCCTCTACTCATTTTGTGTTTAATTTTTTCTTCACAAGTTTCTTAATATGAGGTTAAAAAATCAATTTGAGACTGTCCTTCTTTTAAAATACAAGCATTTAGTGCTATACATTTCTCTCTAAGTACTGCTTTAACTGCATTCCGTATATTATGATATGGTGTATTTTCATTTTCACTCAGATCAAGTTATTTTCTAACTTCTCTTGAGATTTTTTTTCTTTGCTCCATGGGTTGTTTCATTTCCAAATGTTTGGTGTTTTTTCCAGATGTTCTTCTGTTTAATTTCTGGTTTAATTCCACTGGAGTGAGCACATACTGCATATGGTTTCAATTCATGTAAATTGATTAAGGTTCATTTTATGGCTCAAGATACCATCTATGTTGGTGAGTGTTCTATGAACACTTGAAAAGAGTATGTATTCTGCTTTTATTGTAGGGAATGTTGTATAAATGGCAGTTAGTGTTATTTAAGTCTTCTTTATCCTTGCTGATTTTCTGTCAAGTTCTTCAATTAATAACTAACTATAGATATCTCCAGGCTTCCCTGGTGGCTCAGATGGTAAGGAATCTGCCTGTAATGCAGAAGACCTGTATTTGACCCCTGTGTCAGGAAGATCCCCTGGAGAAGAGTATGGAAACCCACTTCAGAACTCTTGCCTGGAGAATTCCATGGACAGAAGAGTCTGGCTGGCTATAGTCCAAGGGGTTGCAAAAAGTTGGACAAAACTGAGCAACTAACATACATGTATGCATGCATAGATATATCCAACTGTATTTGTTAACTTGTCTATTTCTTTATTCAGTTCTATCAGTTTTTGCTTCATGTAGTTTGAGGTCTGTTGTTATACACATACACATTTAGTATTATTAATTCACCCCTTTATCAATATTTAATGTCTTTTGTCATCCCTAATACTATTTCCTTGTTCTAAAGTCTGCTCTGACTATGATAATATAGTGTGTTCGTCGCTCAGTTATGTCTGACTCTTTGTGACCCCATGGATTGTGGCCTGCAAGGCTCCTCTCTCCATGGGATTTTTTTATGCAAGAATACTGGAGTGGGTTGCCACACTCTCCTCCAGTGGATCTTCTTGACCCAGGGGTCAAACCCAGGTCTCCTGCGTTGCAGGCAGATTCTTTACTGTCTGAGCCACCAGGGAAGTCATTGGTGATTTCACCGTATATCTCTTACCTTCTTTTTACTTTTATCAATCCACTATATTTACATTTAAAATGAGTTTCCTATAGTCAGCATATCCTTTTGAAAATCTAACCTAAAAGTCTCTGTTTTTTATTGAAACATGGAAATGTAGAAGCCTTACATCCACTTAAGTTCCTTATATCAATCTCTTTATATTATAGTTGTAACACACATTAAAAGCCCTGTCAGAGAATGCTGTAATTTTTGCATGCGATAGCTATACTTATTTGAAGAGAATGTGTAAAAGGAGAAAAACAGTCTACTTACCTTGATATTTACCATTTCTTTTGTTCTTCCTTTATTTGCAGCATTACATTTTACCCCTTGTATAATTACTGGGTTGGTAAGATCCCCTGGAGGAGGAAATGACAATCCATTCCAATAGTGTTGTTGTCTGGAAAATTCCATGGACAGAGGAGCCTGGTGGGCTGTAGTCCATGAGGTCACAAAGAATTACACACAACCGAGCATATATATATGTGTGTGTATATATATATATTTAATCTTTGGGTTTTGATAGCTTGATTATGATGTGTCTGGGTTTTTTTCTTTTCAGTTTATCCTGTGATGGGTCTCAGAACTTCTTGAATCTGTATATTTATGTCTTCACTAAATTTAAGTGTTCATCTATTATTTCGTATGGTGTGTGTGTAGCACCAATCTATTTTTTCTCTCTCCTGGAACTTTAATGACACAAAATTAGAACTTGGATATTGTCTCACAGGTGCCAGAGACTTTGTTCTTCAGCACCCCCAATCTTTTTTTGACTCTTTCTTCTTCAGATTGGATAATTTCTATGTGTCTATTTTCAAGTTCACTGAATATTTCCTTTGTTATCATCGTTGCCTTCTGCCATTGAGCCCATTTAGGAATTTTTAATTTCTGATATTACATTTTTCAGTTTTTAAATTTCTATTTGATTCACTTTTATAGTTTCTCTACTCAAAACTTCTACTTTTAAAGTACATTTTTTAGAGTGTTCACCTTTATCTTATGGGACATATTTATAATAACTGCTTTACTATCTTTGATAATTCAAATATCTAGACCATCTTGGGGTCTGCATTTGTTGATTGTCTCTTCCTAGGGAAAAGTGATCCAAGTTTTCTTTTTTCCTGTTTTCTTAAAAATTAATTTTGAGATGTATCCTGAACATTTTGAATATTATATTGCGAGGTTCTAGGTCTTGTTAGAATCTTTTGGAGATACTCATTTTTGTCTTTTGTTTTGTCTTTACAGTGAATAAACCCAGTTAGGTTTAGACCGCACATTCTATCTTTCCTTCTATGGATGTCAAGTCTAATGTAAGGTCAATTTTCAAAACCCCTACTGTGCTGGTTAGTCTGTTCCATGCACATACCTCATAGGAGTTAGTCTGGAATAATGGATACTGGTTATTATTGTAGTTTCATTCTCAAAGCTATGGTTCTCTGTGTCTGTTCTTGCGTTTCAGCTCATGACTAAGGACTTGGGTCAGTTCATACACAAAATTAAAGGATCTCTTTCTCCAGATCTCTTCTCCCTAGAATTTCCCCTATATGCTCTGTCCCTTATGGTTCCTCTTTCTAGTTTTTGGACTGGAAAGCCAGAGTTCCTTTCAAGTTGTGCAGCACATGCTACTGAGATGGCCATCAGGATGAAGTAGCAAGAAAAAAGAGAGAGAGAAAGAAAAATAACAGTGATTCCCTTGAACTCTTTGACCCGTAGGGGCCCTTTTATTTATTCTTATGTCAAAGACATAAGCTTTCTTTATGGGCTTTAGGTGCCCACATTGCTACTGTCATGATAAATTACCTTAAAATGTAGTAGATTAACACAATAAACCTTTTGTATCTAATGTCCTCTGGGGCTCAGGATTCCAGGTGTTACTGGGTTATCTGGCTCAAAGTGTCTGGCAAACCTGCAGCCATGATGTTGCCCAGGGCTACGGTCATCCTAGGGCTTGACAGTGGGAGGGTCTGCTTCCAAGTTCACTCATATAACTGTTGATAGCCTTCAGAAGTCCTACTCTGAAGCTCACTACCTGGCTGTTGACAGATGGCAGGCCCCTGTTGGGCTGTCAGCCGGAGACATCAGTTCTTTGCCCCTTGGGCCTCTCCATCAAGCATCCTTAGTTACGACATCGCAACTGGCTTTCCTCAGAGCAGGAAAGGGAGAGAGTGAGCAAAATGGAAAACAGAGTCTTTGTGATTTAATCGTGAAAGTGACATCCCAACACTTTAGCCATATTTTATTGTTGGAAGTGAATCATTAAGAACAACCCCACATTCAAGAGGAAAGAATTACAAAGACCCAAAATGAATCTCAAGAGGTAGGGATCATTAGGGTTCATTTCAATGGTTGTCTACCACATTTTGTTGAATCAAATGCCTGATGTCCATGATTTTTTAAGTTGAAGTATAATTGACTTGCACTATTAGTTTCAGGTGTATAGCATGATGACTATTTTTACAGACTATACTCCATGTTAAGCTATTATAAAATATTGGCTATATTCCCACATGTACATTATATCCTTGTAACTTATTTATTTTATATCTATTTTTCTACGTCTCTTAATCCCCGTCATATATCTTGGTTCTCCTACATCCCTCTTCCCTCTAGTTTGCTCTCTGTATCTTTGTCTGTTTCTGTTTTGTTCTATTTTTTGTTTTACTTTTTTGATTCTACATATAAATGAAAACATACAATATTTGTCTTTTTCTGTCTAGTTATTTCACTAAGCACTTATTTCACTCACCCTCCAGGTCCATCCATGCTGTTGCAAATTGCAGAATTTCATTCTTTTGTATCAGTCAGTTCAGTTCAGTTGCTCAGTCGTGTCCAACTCTTTGCGACCCCATGAACCGCAGCTCGCCAGGCCTCCCTGTCCATCACAAACTCCCAGAGTTTACCCAAACTCATGTCCATTGAGTCGGTGATGCCATCCAACCATCTCATCGTCTGTCGTCCCCTTCTCCTCCTGCCCTCAATCTTTCCCAGCATCAGGGTCCTTTCAAAGGAGTCAGCTCTTCACATCAGGTAGCCAAAGTATTGGAGTTTTTGAGTAGTATTCCATTATATGTCTGTGTATATTGAATATATATTACATCATTTTTTATCTATTCATCTGTTGATAGATACTTAGGTTGCTTCTATATCTTATCTATTATAATGTTGCTATGAACATTGGGATGCAATTATCTTTCTATATTAGTGTTTTCATTTTCTTCACTTACCTAGGTGTGGGATTTCTGAGTCATATGGTAGTTCTATTTTTAACATTTTGAGAAGCCTCCATACTGTTTTCCATAGTGGCTGTACCAATTTACATTTCTACCAACAGCGTATGAGGGCTCTCTTTTCTTCCACATCCTTACCACCACTTATTATTTCTGGTCTTTTTGATAATAACCATTCTGACAGGTATGAGGTGATATCTCATTGCTGTTTTGATTTGCATTTCCCTGATGATTAGTGATGTTGAGCATCTTTTCATATACCTATTGACCATCTGTATATTTTTGGGAAAATGGCTCTTCAGCTTTTCTCTCCATTTTTTAACTGGGATGTTAGTTTTTTTGATATGGAGTTGTATGAGTCTTTATATATAATTTGGATATTGACCCCTTATCATTTGCAAATGTCTTCTCTTATTCAGTAGGTTGCCTTTTTGTTTTGTCGATGGTTTCCTTCACCGTGCAAAACTTTTTAATTTTGCTTATGTCCCATTTGCTTATTTTTCTCTTCTCTAAGGAGACAGATCCTAAAATATGTTTCTAAGATCTGCATTACTGAGTGTACTACCTATGTTTTCTTCTAGGAGTATTACAGCTTTGATTCTGGAGATATAGTATAGTCTTAAAAACCATGCAAACTAGCATAATTTTAAGAATATGTATCTTTAAACCTTTTCCACATAACACAGAAAAATATAAAGTGCTGTCACATGTTTTGTTTTCTTTCTTTCCTGACAAACATAGATTCCATCTGGGTTCAATAGAAATTAAGGATGTTGAAAAATGCAAGACAGACCTAGAAAGAGCCAAGGATATGGAAAATAAATCTGGGTATGTTGGTTCATCATTTGAATGCTAGAATGGTTTTCTAGTCTGAATGTTGTTAGGCAAATTAAGCATAAGAAACATCTGGCTGGAGGAAAACAATGCAAGAATTAACAGGATAAACAGAAATTAGCAGTGTATGTGGCTTCATTTTAAACTGTATATGTTTGCAAACATTGTAAGTCTGAGATCAAATCACATTCCATAAGGGATAAATTGTGCCACTGCAAATTGGTTCTTTATCAAGTAGTGAAATAAGAGAGAAGTTCCTATTTTTTAGACTTTACATTAGCTTAAGACCCACTGAATATGTTAAAGCTCTTTGGAGAATTAGAATTCTCAAGTATGAGGCTGCCAATTGAAAGAGCAGATGGGAGATTCCTAAAAGTTACAGATTTGCTTCTAATATTGAGTGACAATATATTTTTCAAAGAGGTCCATAATAATGTTTTCCTTCCATATGATTTTCTGCCTTGTGGTCTTGCTACTCCCCTATGATGAGTTAGAGTCTGTCTTTCCATCCCCTTAAAATATAATGAATAAAGGAAGAGTTGATAGCTACTGCTCTAAGATAAACATTATTACATATATGTATGTTTACTTTTGTCATGTTTTTCTATGTGCATATTTTTTTAAAAAATTCACGTAACAGAGTTTTCAGCCTCCCCAGCCCAATTTAACAGGATGTATTGAGTGTTTTTATAACATTAAATTTCTTGAAAACATAAGCATAATGTTTAGATTTTCCTTTTATGTATTTAATATGCTTTAACCATTCTATTGTTATATGTTAGGATTATTTCCAATATTCCCAACATTTTACTTTTATAATTAGTACTGTAAATTCCAGCCTTGTACGTAAATGTGTGTGTGCCCATTTCTGATTATCTCCTTAGAAAGGACTCCTGGTAAAGGATATATGATCATTGGGCTGTGCTGTGCTAGGTCGCTTCTGCCATGTCTGACTCTTTGTGACCCCCTGGGTGGTAGCCCGCCAGGCTCCTCTGTCCATGGAATTCTCTAGGCAAGAATACTGGAGTGGGTTGCCATTTCCTTCTGCAGGGGATCTTCCCAACGGAGGGATCGAACTCACCTCTCTCAAGTCTCCTGCACTGGCAGGCAGATTCTTTACCACTAGAGCCACCTTGGAAGCCCTATATGATCATTATTATACCTTAAAAAAAATCATATTATTGAAACAGGCTGCTAAAGGCTAACCATGTAGAATAGCTCCACTTTTATCAAACTTTAGGAATGGCAAATACATTCCATCTAGAGTTAATAGTGGTGACCTGGTACTCCTTGATGGGAAGGACTGCAAGACCACATCTGGATCCAGCAGCAAAGAATGCTAAAATAAATAAGTGGTGTTTAACCTCAATGAGGGATGGAAGAATGGAAGCACATGTGCTTGGTGTCTGCAAACCCAGCTTTAGCCAGTTCCAAGGTTGAATATATATTCATCAATTTTTGCCAACATGAAATGCAAAAAAAGTTTATTGTTTTTGCTGTAATGCATATTTCCATAATTATAAATGTGGTTCCATAGCTTTTCATATGCCTGGTGTCCATCTGCATTTATTCTCAGAATTTCTTTTTCATTATCCTTTGTCTATATTCTCAATTGCCTTGCTAATGTAGACTTACAAGAATGCATTATATATAAGGATGATAAGATTTTTTTTTCTGCCATTTTCCAATTTTCCATTGTCCTTTTAAATTTTTATGATATTTTATGATGATAAAAGTGTTAATGGCTATGTGGTCAAATAAATTAATGGTTCTTTTTGTGATTTTTTTCCTTTGTTTACATGCTTAAAACCTTCTTCTACATGCTAGAATCTTAGAAATGTTCACTTATATCTTCTGGTTTCTTTATTATTAAATTCATATTTGCCTCTTTAATGCATCAGATACATGAGGCTTCCCTGATAGCTCAGTTGATAAAGAATCTGCCTGCAATGCAAGAGACCTGGGTTCCATTCCTGGGTCGGGAAGAGCCACTGGAGAAGGGATAGGCTACCCACTCTAGTATTCTTGGGCTTCCATTGTGACTCAGCTGGTAAAGAATATGCCTGCAATGTGAGTGACCTGGGTTCGACCCTGGCTTGGAAAGATCCCCTGGAGAAGGGAAAGGCTGCCCACTCCAGTGTTCTGGCCTGGAGAATTCCTTGGACTATATAATCACAGGGTCGCAAAAAGTCAGACACAACTGAGTGACTTTCACTCACTCATTCAATGCATCAGAAATCTAATCTCCTCCTCCAAAGGCATTTCAAAGAGAGACAGACTAAAAAAGACTGAGTAAGGAAATGACTTCCCTGGTGGCTCAGATGGTAAAGCATCTGCCTACAATGTGGGAGACCCGGGTACAATCCCTGGGTTGGGAAGATCTCCTGGAGAAGGAAATGGCAACCCACTCCAGTATTCTTGCCTGGAAAATCCCATGGACGGTGGAACCTGGTAGGTTACAGTCCATGGGGTCACAAAGAGTCGGACACGACTGAGCAACTTCACTCACTCACTCAAGGAAATAGCAAGCAAACTGAAAACAGTGATGCTGATAATATTAGTGAAGCTGAGGCATCATCCAGACATAGTGAAAGTCAAGGTAAATACATATATTCAGTGAATAGAGGCTGATTTTATGTTGTTGAAGTTGTAGTTAGCTTGTTTATGAGTAGATATTTATTCACAGAGAATACAACTTTTAAAATAGTTATGGTAAAATTTAATATATCACAAAAATATAAAGCAAACCCTAAAAACATTAAAAAAATTGTCAAAAATGACTGTACCAGATTTTAACATACTTTCAGTCTTAAACAGATGGACTAGATTAAACTGAATGGAGATATGGAGTGTTTGAATAATGTATACAATAATGTTGATTTATAAGACAGAAGAATTTATATCTTACAACCAAAACTTCTTATCTTTTTTTTTCAAAATCTAATGGTATGTTTTACTGTTTGTCATATATTAGGTCATAAGAAATTTTAATAAGAACAAAAAATGTACAGTCCTATTCTCTGACCCCAATGAAGTAAACTTGAAAATTAATTTTAAAATAGTTTAACAAAATATACAAACAAATACTCAGAGTTAAAATAATAACATAAAAAGAAAAGAAATTTCCCACTTAATAATTTCTGGACCAAAGAAGAAATAAAAATCCAATTATATGTTGCATAGAAAACAGTGGGACTTCCCTGGTGGCTCAGATGGTAAAGAATTCATCTGCAATGCAGGAGACCTGGGTTCGATCCCTGAATTGGGAAGATCCCCTGGAGAAGGGCATGGCAACCCACTCCAGTATTCTTGCCTGGAGAATCTCATGGACAGTGGAGCCTGGTGGGCTACAGTCCAAGGGGTCACAAAGAGTTGGATACAACTGAGTGACTAAGCCCACACACACACACAGAAAACAATAGTGGCACTGCACATGAGGTTTAGCTGAAGTTATACTCAGTAGGAATGATATCTTTAAGAGCTCTATTTAAAAGACAATAAATGATAATAAATAAAGGACCCAAGGAACTATAAAATACTATTCAGGATAAAAGCATAGATTAATGTATGAGAAAACAAGGAGTCCAAGCACTGGGTCCCTAAAAAGCACCACAAAATAGATAAAATGTTTACGAAAGTATGAAGAGAGGAAAAAGTAAAATGACCAATGTATAACATTGGAAAGAAGCTAAATAATACCATTTATGTGGAGGAGAATATAATAATTGAAAATGTATGCTACTTAAATTTTTTAGTTAATAATTTTTAAATCTACATTTAAATTAAGGACAATTTCCTAACTTAGAATGTAAATTACTAAGACTTTCTTAAGAAGTGTGAAAGTTTAAATGAACAGATAACCGTGGGAAGAGTAGTAAAGAAAAATAAAATTGTTATTTAACTGTAAAGAGAACAACTGAGCATGTACACACACAATGATACTAGTTCTAAGCAGTAAGATGGTATAAGTATATTCCACCCTATCTAATGACAACTATAAAATCTAGAGGGTGCATGTAACCACTATTTGAGGACTCCGAAAAGTTAATAAAGCAGATGACTTGGGGGAGAAAACCAGAATTTAAAATACCACTGAATCAGCAGTGAGTTTACCGTTTTCCCCCCTCTGAAATCCCCTGTGGCTCAGTGCTATAGTCTGAGCCTCAAGTAGGCATGGGTGCACCAAGAGAAAGATTCACAAGAGGTATTCAAGTTTAGGCTTAGAGTGGAAAAGAGTGTGTGTGTGTGTGTGTGTTTCCTCACCCTATTTTTGTATGTCCCAAACCTCAGGCAAGATATAAAGAAGAATCAAGTGAAAATTGTAGAACTGAAAAATATAATAACTGAAATTTAAAGTTTACTGAATGGGCTCAATAATGGACTTAAGATAATGGAAAAAGAGAAGTACTATCAATCTAGAATTATATATATAATATATATGAATCCAAGCAAATATGTATATGTATACACACACATACACAGTACCAAGTGCTGAATGGTATGCTTAGCCATTAGAACTCGTACATTTCTGTTGTGAGTGAGCAATGATACGTGCAGCACCCTGAAAAATATCTTGGCTCTTGGTTATAACACTGAACATACTCTACCATATGACCTAGTAATCCTACCTCTGGGTATTTATCCTAAGTCAATAAAAATTTAAGTTCACACAAAAACCTGTACACAAACTTAGATGAATTTCAAGATGGTTATTTTGTTGAATGAAAAGAAACTAACCTCAGAAAATTGCGTACTCTATTAATCCATTTATATGATTCTTGAAAAGATAAAAGCATAATAATGGAGAACAGATCAGTTGGGTTGCCAGGCATTAGGAGTCAGGAGACAGTGTAACTACAAAAGTGAGCTTTTATGAGTGACGGACTATTCTGTATCCTGATTGTGGGTGTGGTTACATGAATCTGTGTATGTGTTTGAATTCATGGAACTGTACACCCACTAAAAGTCAATTTTACTGCATGATAATTTAAAAGTAAATTTTGTAAAGTAACTATAATTATGGCTGCCTCCACATGGGAGTCGTGGTGTCACAGTCTGTCAATAGGACATTAATTATCTTCTATGATCTTTCTGTGGGAGAAAAAAAGAGATAAAGATAAAAAGAATGTGCCTTTTAAAAGCTTTTGTTATTATTACTGTTTGTTTTCAGCAGAGCAACCTCCAGAATTATAGTGAAGACCACAAACTAAGTTCAAGCCTTGACCTTGGTATAAAATCTATAAACATAAATAATCTATTTTTTACAGGTTGAAAATGGTGAAAGATGAACACATTAAGCTCTTACTTCTAAGTGGGCGTGAGGGCTGGTCCTGTCAGTGAATCTAGAGCCCTTCAATGCATGTCCTTCTGGAGGAGAGTACCTTTGGAAAGTTGGTTTTCACAAATTCAAGGACACAGGCAATGTTTTGGGCACGCTGTTTTGCAGTTGACTATCTCTGAAGAAGTAAAGGCAATGGTCACTGTAAATATAATAGTCCAAGAGCATTCTAGAAACTGGGGGTACCTTTTGTTACCACATGAAAAATTCTCAGTCCCTGTGCCTTTCACCAGCTCAAGATGTAAGTCCTTACAAAGTTTAGCTGAGGATAGGTTCGAGGATAAAGGGTCGAGTTTGAGATCAGGTTATCTGAAGCAGTGCACTATAGATACAGATGCAGTGATGGACACAATGATGTGTTAATTACCACCTTCACTGCAAGCTTGCATTGCTAGCAAGAGCCAACACGTTAAACATGCCAGGTATTAAAATGTAATAGCAATAAACCATTTCTATTTTCAGACATTTTGGCCACCTCATACAGCTCTATTTCTTCACCTGTCAAAATAGAATGCCCATTATATTATTTGAGGATTTATGGCAAGATTAAATGAAATAAGCACATAAAATGATATGTATTTAAACACTTTTTTAAATCTGTATTTTGTGTTAAAACTGGGCCTCCGTGGTGATTTAGCAGTAAAGAGTCTGCCTGTAATTCAGAAGACATGGGTTTAATCCCTGGGTCAGGAAGATTCCCTAGAAAAGGAAATGGCAACCCAATCCAATATTCTTGCCTGGATAATCCCAAGGAGAAGAGCCTGGTGGGCTACAGTCCATGGGGTTGCAAGAGAATCAGAAAGGATTTAGCAACTAAACAACAACTGGTTTAAAAGTGTTAAAGCCAGATTGACAACATTTATTTTTATTTATTTAATTGTTTAATTGCTTTCAATGTCCACTGCTAGGACTCTTCCATCATGACCTCCATCTTCAGATAATTCTACTTAAACAATCTCTGTACAGGGGAGAATGTTTTTTATTAAATTCACAACTGAAAGATAGTCTTATAAAATAGTCACCAGGTGGCATCTTCCTCCTGTCCGTACTGCCTGTCCCTGTGGTTCACTAACACTGTGTGATAGATTTTAAAACAAGACCCCCCCATGCCCAGAATGCATGGAAAGTGAAAATTTTCCTCCCTGTGCTTCCATTAACTGGGCTTGATTCTTGACATCTCAGAAGGACATTTTGCTAGCACCACTCTCTGCTTTCTTCCTTCTCCTTCCATCTGCCCTACCTCAAATCCATCCTGTCTTCCTACAGCACCTGCTTTAATGCAGGAAGATGGTCGCTGTGAAGGGTGGAGTGGAGGTGGATGTCCCTAATAAAAGTCCGATTGGATAGGCAGGGGTTGAGGTTCAATTTCTTGTTTATCAGTGTGCAGCTAGCGAGAAAAATATAACGTATGCCCCATCCCTTACACCACCAACACACACTGCTTTCTCGCAGAAGTCTTATGTCATGAGATGAATCCCAGGTCGTTTTTCTTAGTCTGGCTATGGTGTCACTTCAGTACTTAATTTTTTCTTGTGTGAAAGTTTCTTTTTCAATTGAAGTATAGTTAATTTACAACGTTGTGCTAATTATTGCCGTACACCAAAGTGATTCAGTACATATATAACATACATCTTTTTAATATTCTTTTCCATTATGGTTTATCATAGGATGCTAAATATAGTTCTCTGTGCTATACAGTAGGACCTTAGTGTTTATTCATTATATATATAAAAGCTTACATCTGTTGACCTCAACCTCCCACTCCATCCCTCCCCTAACCTCTTGTGTTTTGCTGCAAGTTTTACTTTTGTTTTAGGTTTGAAGGACTCGTTAACAAAAGAAACCACTTGTCACACACATAAGCAATTTCAATATTTAGTAGAGGATTAATTGACTTAATTTTTAATATACAGTCATTAAAAGAAGAGAAAAGTAACAGCACATATATCAGCAATTGGGCAGACCAACATCCAGATTTAAACAGTGCTGGGAACTCCCTCATTAACAGCAAACTGGAGTCCCAGTTGGGAAAAGGTCCCAGGCGGTGTGTTGACCCAACAGGTGAGACTTCAAATTAAAGTTTGGTGGGCTCCTGTTTATAATCCTGGGCTGCAGACTGATGTACGTGCAAACTTCAGCTCTGTTTTTACTTGAACCTTTTTACAATGCTGTTTGTTTAACCTTGTGAATCATAGCATTTCATTAGAATCCAGGGGGCTGGCCAGACCTCCAGCGGCTCAAGGATTCCAAGACCCACTCCCTTTCTTATCCAAGGTGCTGCCTGACTTACTATGCTTGCATGTAAGCATGGAATCCAAGCAGTGTCCAGGCAGATCAGAAGCATATCAAAGGCTTGCTCTCCTGCTTCTGAAGGCTTTATCCATTTTGATTTCCCTAACACTTGGCAACCACCAGTCTGTTCTCTATGTCCATGATTCTGTTTCTGTTTCATAGGTAAGTTCATTTGTGTCATATTTTGAATTCTACATGTGAGTGTTATCACATGATATTTGTCTTTCTCTTTCTGACTTATTTCCTATAGTGAAAGTTTATCTTATTTTGTGTCTGTTATTTATTGTCATACAGGCCAGAGTTTCTGAGCCTCGACACTCCTGACACATTGAGCTGAATGGTTGTGGGAGCTGTCCCACGCATCATAGGATGTTTAGTTGCATTCCCCACCTCTACACTACATGCCGGTAGAAGTGTTCCCCGCCCCCCCCCACAGATATCTCCAAGCATTTCCTGGTGTTTCCTGATGGTAAGAGTGGGGAAGTCGGTGGGGTGCAAAATCACCCCCCAGGAGAATCACTGCTTTAGACCAAAGAGCATAACACACTAAAGAGCTCTGGGGGGCAGTGCCAAGAGCAGATCAGTAATCTTGATAACATACAGGCAAATTTCTCTAAGTCTCCACTCCTTACCACAAGCATAGTTAATGTAGATCTGTCTGTTTAGCTCATTGGAAATATACAATGCCAGAGTATGTTGGCCTTATGCTCTTGCCCCTAGGGCATGTGTCAGAATTATCCAGGAAACTTTAAATGCACCTAGATCCACAGCAGAATATCATTACTTCACCAATACTTTGAAAACAAGGCATTTACTAAAATAGTTGATTGGTAATATTATTTAATAGGGTCATGAACAAGTACACGTTACTTATATGACAAATATAATTTTCAAGAACATTTTAATAACTATTTTAGTATAATTGGGTGGGTTTTTTTTTTTGGTGCCAAAAGAAGACAAAAATTCCAAGAAGAGCTGGGGTGAAAAATGTAGAAAAGAAGAATTTTATCAAATGCCCAAAGTTGCTCAATTACAAATTTCTGCTAGAGTTGACCACTTCTAAGTACTTCACCATAGTTATAGGTAATACAGCAGGCACCAAGTGAATTTACTATCCCCAACTAAAGATCAGAAAGTCCTTGCAAAAACTGATTTTTGACTCTTTTCTATAGGAATCTCCTCAATGTTAGGGTAGATTAAGCTTCCCAGAATTTTCTCAATTTTTCTCTTTGAACTCAACTGTTTTCCCATTTCATATGACTCAGTATTGTAATTGTTTGTTGTGTTCACCAAATATTTCTAGCTTTCTGATTTCTAACGCAATGTTAAGATTGTACTTCACAACCTTTGGAATTATACATGACCATACATCTTTTTTTTTGGCAATGAAATGAAACAAGTGATGTGTTTTGGAGTAGTGAGTAATTCATTATGTCCTCTTTTCTCTCCCATAGCATTTATGAAAGCATATGTTGAGAGGATAGCTTCCATGGCTCCAGGTTTGAGTTTATTATACAGGATCAAGTTCAGCTGAATGTATAGGAAAACTCAAAAGGGGTAGATGGTCAATCTGAGATGAGTATGGTAGTTCTGCTCTGTGAAGTGTGCAGGAATCCATGCTCTTCCTAGATTACTGCTCACCTGTTGTTTGAATGTGGCCATTATTCTCATGATCCAAGATGGCTGCTAGAGGTCTGCCACCACGATCACGTTCCAGGTAGAATATGGAATAAGGGATGAAAGGAAGAGACAACAGACAGAAGGAGCGGATGTCTTTTAAAGAGGTTTTCTGAAGCTGCCACACAAAACCAGGGTTTGTATATCATTGCCCAGAACCTAGCTACATGGCTGCATCCAGCTGCAATGGAAGCTGGGATGTGTAATCTTCATTTTGGATAATTTTGTGCCCAGCAAAAACTCAGGAGCTCTATTTCTCTTCTAGACCCTTCTAGAGGAGATGTACTGGATAGGTGACTAAGCGTCTCTACCCCAGTAAGCATATGACCTAAGTTAGGGCAATTATAATGGCCAATGTATTCCACTGCTTCCCTGGTAGCTCAGACAGTAAAGAATCTGCCTGCAGTGCAGGAGACCTGGGTTCAATCCCTGGGTTGGGAAGATCCTCTGGAGGAGGGCATGGCAACCCACCCCAGTATTTGTGCATGGAGAATCCCCATGGACAGAGGAGCCTGGCGGGCTACAGTCTATGGGGTCACAAAGAGTCAGACACGACTGAGCGACTAAGCACAGCAGTGTCCTCCCTAGTGTTGGGCTAGGGATGGGCATATAACCCATGCGTGCTTCAGTGACATCGTTCTCTAAGGTCATGGTGGTGATCATTTTTGTTGAATTGTTTTTAACTTGAGCTCCTGGGGAAAAGTCTTTCCTTTTCAGTTCATAAATCTGAAGACACAAACTAAATCTAATATTCTAAGAGAAACAGAAGCGAGAGGAAAATGGAAGACTTAGGTCGTTCTTGATTTCCTTTTCCAAGCTTTTTTGAGACGAATCCACCCTTGCCCTTTCTCCAGTTTAGTTACTGAGCCAAGCAATCCCTTCTTGTTTACAGTGAGGAGAAGCTGGGTGCCTATTGCTTGCAACCAAAAAGTACCAAAACAATCGCCTACCTCTCTGGGTTTTTGTGGGGAACATATGAGTGAGTACACATAGTAGTTGCCATGGTATCTGGCACGTAAAGGTCCTGAAATGTTAGCTCTTAATGATGTATTTGAAATAACACAGAGTAGATGAAATTTGGACAGAGTTTCTCTTTTTTCAAAAGTCTCAGCTCAAATGAGGTCTTGCTTATTCCCCGAGATGATACAAGAAGATTGAGAGTTTTTTCTTCCTGCTCCCTATTCCCCATCCTTGCAATCATCATACTGCTCTATCATTGTTTGCAAAGTCTGTTTTCTCTTCTGATAGCCTTTGAACTTCTGGAAGATTGGAACTGTGTCTTATTCAGCTTTAAATCCTCAGTATCTAATATTCTGGCATGGTAGATGGTCAAGAAATATTACTAGAAAAATAAAGATCTGAAGAGTATTCATTATTAAATGTGGAAATAATGGCAATCAGCATTTGTAGACTACATGCTATATTCTAAGTGCTAGTTTAAGAACATTGCATGACATCTTCACAATAACTTTAATATGCTATTATTTAATATTACACCATTTTACAGATGAGCAAACTGATGTCAAGGTCATACAACTACTGAATGATGGAGTCAAGATTTCATTCCAGGCAAACGGACTTCAGGGCCCTAAAACTTCAACCATTATATACACTGTGAAAGTATTTCATTAAATACAGATGGAATTAAATCATATGATATTAGGGACAAAGGAAATTCTGAGATCATTGATTTCCATCATGAAACAGATACGGAAACTGAAGCTAAGACTTGGAAGGGTCTTGGTTCAGGTGATTTATGTAATTGCAGAAACGTATCTGCACAAGGCTCCTGACTCCTCACTAGAATTACTTTTGCAAAGTTCACTCCTTCTTTGGACTTGCACTACCCCTTTCAGGGTTTTGTTTTGGAAAAGAAAACTACCCCCAGGTGGCAACCTGTGTAGGTATGTAGTTATGTGTTAGGTGCCATTTAAAGTAAAGGAGGTAGGCCTCTATGAGTCTCACCTGTTGAAACAGGCCATGGGCATATGAAAGAGGTCTGGGGGATAGAAACTCTTACTCATCATCAGATTTCAGCACAAACTTCACGTCCTCAGTGATGGCTTCCCTGACCTTTCCAAGGTCAAGTCTATCTGCCCAAGATCTTCGTAGAACTTAGCATGGTCAGATGTAATTATATACATTATTTCTGAAATATCTGGTTAATGGTCATCTCACTTGTTACCCTGTACGTTTCTTGGGGACAAGATCTATGTCAATTTGTGTTCCTCCTTATATTCCAGGTGTCCTAGCACACAACAGGTGCTCAGAAATATTTGCTGAATGAATGAAAGGGTGACCAAATGGATGAATAAATAAATGCATGCGTGCAGCGCCACGACACTCATTCTATAGACTGCATAGGGGTAGATGCAACCCCTATATATTGTGATCGGAGGGGATCCTCAAGAGGACACACAACACACCCCAATGATCAGAAAGCCCCACCACAAAAGCTTTGAGGTTTCTCCGGAGAGGGGGAAAGAGACACAAAAGGTGAGCAAGCAATTTTTAAAGGATGCTTTCAACTCCCTGGCCAGTCCGTGTGTGTTTTCCTCTACAAAGTGTTTCCAATTACTGTGGCACTCTTGGTATCTGGATCCATCTCCAGTGAATTCCTCTGCGGCTCCTGCCAGACATATGGGATCAATCAGGGCTTCGGCGCTGGTGCGCTTGCTGCGGGAATGTTGACAGCCTGACAGACGCGGGGTTCTGGTGTCATGGAATCTCCGAGAGTCTTTGGCTTGAACCCGGGAAGAGAAGGAGAAGGGGGAGGAGAGAGATACAGACAGAGATAGAGGAAGGCGAGGGGAGAGGGAGAGACAGAAGAGGGAGAGAAGTAGGGAAGCGGGAGATTCTTCTTGACTGCCCCCTTGCCTTCAAACATTTTATAGGCTTGAGGGAGAGCGAGGAGGAGGAGGAGGAGTGAGCGGAGAGAAAAGACGGGAGCGAGAGGGGCAGCGAGCGCGCGCTTTCCCTCCCTAATCCTCGGGCTGCCGGAGGAGTCTGGACTGTGTCCCCAGTGTCAGATGAGAGAGCGCTGAGGCTCGCGGCCGCCGTCCCACGCCCCGCGCCGCGCACGCCCCTCGGCGACCCCGGCGCCCGAGCATCTCTCCGCGCCGGGCAGACGCCTGCGCTCCGGGCGGCCGCACCGTCTCCAGCGCAATGTGGGCGCGCCTGGCCTTTTGTTGCTGGGGTCTGGCGCTGGTTTCAGGCTGGGCGACCTTTCAGCAGCTGTCCCCGTCGCGCAATTTCAGCTTCCGCCTCTTCCCCGAGGCGGCGCCCGGAGCCCCCGGGCGGCTGCCCGCGCCGCCCGCGCCCAGCGAGGATGCGGCGGCCGCGGAGAGCAAAGTGGAGCGACTGGGCCAGGCGTTCCGGCGACGCGTGCGGCGGCTGCGGGAGCTCAGCGAGCGCCTGGAGCTCGTCTTCCTGGTGGACGAGTCGTCCAGCGTGGGCCAAGCCAACTTCCTCAGCGAGCTCAAGTTCGTCCGCAAGCTGCTGTCCGACTTCCCCGTGGTGTCCACGGCCACGCGCGTGGCCATCGTGACCTTCTCGTCCAAGAACAACGTGGTGCCGCGCGTCGATTACATCTCCTCCCGCCGCGCGCACCAGCACAAGTGCGCGCTGCTCAGCCGCGAGATCCCGGCCATCACCTACCGAGGCGGTGGTACCTACACCAAGGGCGCCTTCCAGCAAGCCGCGGTAAGATGCCCGTCCCACCCGCCACCGCCTGCCCGGCTCTAAGCCGGGCTCAGCCTCGGGCCAGCCATAGCGCCCCAAGTTAAGCGTCCCCATCTCCAAAGTCAGAATCATACCTATCCTGTTGTGGGAGGGAGGGGGGTTCCCTTGGAAGGATGGATTTTAAAGGCTTAAGGAGATGTCAGGCTCCTTATTAAGTGATCTTCGAGGACTCAATTAGGAAGGAGTTCTTGAGATGCTGTTCACATGCACGGTCGTAGGAACAAACTGTGGGCAAACTGTAACAGGTGAGTATGTTTTAGGAAATGTCACTAAAGGTAAGAGGTGGAGTGACCTGAACATTTCCCCAATCCTCTGGGATGTGATTTTATACTTTCAATACGCGCCTCGTTGCTCTGAGTCCCTTACCAGATTTTTAAAGGAAGGAAGTCAGTTTCAGATGCTGGACTTTCACTTTGCCAAAATTTAACTTTTTCTGTTTGAGGTGTAATGCATATTCATTTGAAGAAAATTTAGAGCCTATAGAGATGTTGGGCACACGATAGCAAGCCAGTGGTGTGGAATGAATGAAACCCTAGAGAAGGAAAAGGGGGGAAACCCCTCTAATCTCATCACCCTTAAAAAGCCACTGTTTACATGTTGTTGAATATTTGCCCAATATGCACATCTGCTCGTACTTTAAAACAAACTAGTGTCTTGCTGTTTTGTAGCCTACATTTTTCACTTGTTATATCATGAAATGATCTATATCATTATATATCTAATATAATGTAGTTATTATATACCTACCTTATTTGCTAGATTATTATAGTCTATAATTCTATTTGACCTGTCACCTCTTGTTGAACACAGGTTTTGGTAAACACAAATATTTATAGACCCCTTTGATTACTTCCTTAGGAAGAATTTCTGTAAAGTTGCTAAATTAAGAGACATGAACATCTGTAAACTACTTGATACATTTTGTCCAGTTCTGCCTTGGAGGGTTGTATAGATTTACATTCCCATCAGCAGAGTCCTCCCACCCCCCACCTCATAGCTCAGTTTGTAAAGAATCCGCCTGCAATGCAGGAGACCCTGGTTGGATTCCTGGGTCTGGAAGATCCCCTGGAGAAGGGATATGCTACCCACTCCAGTATTTTTGGGTTTCCCTTGTGGCTCAGCTGGTAAAGAATCCGCCTGCAATGTGGGATACCTGAGTTCGATCCCTGGGTTGGGAAGATTCCCCTGGAGATGGGAAAGGCTACCCACTCCAGTATTCTGGCCTGGAGAATTCCATGGACTGTATAGTCCATAGGGTCCCAAAGGGTTGGACACAACTGAATGACTTTCACTTCACTTCAACAGAGTACCACAGCAGTAAGTTTGCCATAGGGTCACCAGTAACATGTGCCAATATTTTTAATGTCTTTGCCTATTTGGTAGGTGAACAGAGGTATCATTTTAGCAAATTCAGTTGTTTTCGTTTTATTGTGGAATGAGTATTTTCTAATACATTTACTGGGCATTTGTATTTTTCCTTTGATGATTACCTGGTCATTGTTTTTGACCATTTTGCAACTATGGTGTATGTTTGTTTGTTGGTTTGATCATTTGTAAAAGCTCTTCATATAGTAAGACTGGTAACTATTTGTATACATGCTGCAAATGTTTTTCCAGTTCACTGCCTTTTGCTTTTGTTTATCACAGTGTGGTTAAATGGATGATTTAAATTTGTATATAGTCAAATCTATCAAACTTTGTCTTGAAGATCCTACATTTGCTTATATTCTTAGCATGCCTTTCTCATTTCCCATATCAGAGAAATATTTTCCCATCTCACAGTTTAATCTATCAGGAGCTTATTTTAGGGTATGGTATGACAAAGATGTCTAACTTTGTTTTTTAATAGTTAACCTTTCCCCAGCATCATGTGTTTACTAGCCATTCATCCTTTTCCAATTTAATTGGATGCCTCTTTTGTCATACACTAAAAGTTTATGGGTATTTGAGCTTCTCCCGGCTTTCTATGAATTTTTTATTATCCTGGATGATAGGATAGTTCATCCTATTGTCTATTTTAAGCTTTGCAAAAGTGATTTAATTATTATAACTTTACAATCTATTTAAATACCTGATCATGAGAAGTCTCCATTTTCTTATTTTTTTCTCTTTAAGTCAATTCTTATATATTTATTACTTAATATGAAGTTTTAATTCATTTTCATATATTCCAAATGAAACCAGCCAAGATTTTGATTTCAATATAGAAAATATAGAATTAACTTGGGAATTCTTTACATTTTATAATTATAGTCCAAGTCAAGACTATAGCATGTACATTTTTAACTAGTTCTTTTCATATCCTTCAATAAAGTTGTAGATTTCTAATACTTAAGTCTTACATATATTTTTCAAATTTAGACTTAAATCTATTTTATTCAATATTGCTATCATTAATAGCATCTTTTCAGATTCAACGTTAAACAATTATTTTTTTAAAATTAAAAAATTTTTATTGAGGTATAGTTGATTTACAATGTTGTGTTAATTTCTGCTATACAGCAAAGTGACTCAGTTATACATATATTTTCATATTCTTTTCCATTATGGTTTATCACAGGATACTGAATATAGTTCCCTATGCTGTGTAGTAGGACCTCATTATTAATCCATCCTATATATGCTAGTTTATATTTGCTAATCCCAAACTCCCAATCCTTCCCTCCCTGATTCCCCTTCCCCATGGCAAACACAGTCTTTTCTTTATACCTGTGCGTCTGTTTCTGTTTCACAGACATGTTCATTTGTGTTGTATTTTAGATTCCATGTATAAGTGCTATCATATGGTAATTGTCTTTCTCTTTCTGACTTACTTCACTCAGTATGATAATCTCCAGGTCCGTTTATGATTGCTGCAAATGGCATTATTTCATCCATTTTTATGGCTGAGTAATATTCCATTGTATATATATACTGCATCTTCTTTATCCATTCATCTGTTGATGGATGTTTAGCTTGTTTCCATGTCTTGGTTATTGTAAATAGTGCTGCTATTAACATAGAAGTGCATGTATTTTTTCAAATTATAATTTTGCCTGGGTATATGCCCAGGAGTGGGATTTCTGGATCTTATGGCATCTCTGTTTTTAGTTTAAGGAAGCTCCATTCTGTTCTCCATAGCGCCTGCACTGATTTGCATTCCCGCCAATGGTGTTGGAGGGCTCCCTTTTCTCCACGCCCTCTCCAGCATTTGTTGTGCTGTGCTAAGTCACTTCAGTCATGTCTGACTCTTTGTGACCCTATGAACTGTAGCCCACCAGCCTCCTCTGTCCTTGGGATTCTCCAGGCAAGAATACTGGAGTGGGTTGCCATGTCATCCTCAAGGGGATTGTTCCCAACCCAGTGATCCAACCCACATCTCTTATGTCTCCTGCATTGGCAGGTAGGTTCTTTACCACTAGTGCCACCTACTTGTAGATTTTTTGATGATGGCCATTCTGACTGGAGTGAGGTGTTACCTCCTTATAATTTTGATTTGCATTTCTCTAACAATTAGTGATGATGAGCGTCTTTTCATGTGCCTATTGGCCATCTGTATGTCTTTGGAGAAATACCTATTTAGGTCTTTGGCACACTTGTCAATTGGATTGGATTTTGTTTTGTTACTGAGTTATATGAGCAGCTAAACAATTATTCTTGATGTAAAGAAACATTGTTGATTTTTTAAACATGACTTCTGTATCTAGCTTCTTATTTGTCTCTTTGATTCATTTTTTAAAACACATTTTATTTTACTTATAATAAGTGTTTATCTTAGAAGATAAAATAACCAGAAAAATTTTCTGAAAATACACTGTAATATTTTTGCACATATCCATCTTGATCTTTTTGCAGTTGTCTAGGTAATAGGTATATATTCATACATGTACATATATCATGTATAAATAATGTTCACCTAAAAAAGCATCATATTGTATATTCTCTTTTTTAACTTAACTTTTCCATCATATTTTACAGTCTTCTTTCCATAATAAGCAATACATTTCTACTTTATCATTTTTCATGGCCACACAATATTCCATTACAGGATGTGCATTTATTTTTATCATATAATTACCTATTATCATGTATTTAGGCTGTTATAGGCTTCCCTGGTGGCTCAGATGGTAAAGATTCCACCTGTAAGGCAGGAGATCCTAGTTGGATCCTTGGGTTAGGAAGATCCCTTGGAGAAGGAAATGGCTACCCACTCCAGTATTCTTGCTTGGAGAATTCCATGGACAGAGGAGCCTCGCAGGCGACAGTCCATGGATTCACTGAGTCAGACACAACTGAGCGACTAACATACACACAGGCTGTTACAAGCAACACAGTGAGACCAAATCTTTGCTCATATCTCTAATAATTTCCTTAATACAAATTTCTGAACTGGTGGATATTATTCCTTCAGAGAAGATGCCTATTTTTAAGGCCTTTGATACCTGTACCAAGTGGCTCTGCAGAAAATGGGTACCAAATTATACTCCTGCATGCGGTGCCTAGGTCCATGTCTAGGATGCAGCCAACACAGGTTAGTATCATTTGAACATGACCCTCTAATTTATATGTGAAAAATAGAATCTTATTTTTATATTGCCTTTCCTTATTAGTGAGGTGGAACACTTTTCTCATACACTTTTTTAATACACTGGCCATATATATAGCTTTTTTGAAAAATTCCAATACTTTAGGATTATTAACCATTTTTTATTTGAAAGTGGTTCTTTTCCTTAGTGATTTGTAAATACTCTTTAAATTTTAATGATATTAACCTTTCTGTCCCCAAGTCTGCGGCAAGTATTTTTCCTCCGTGTTTTACTTGCCCTTGAATTTTGTTTACGAAGACAGCATCTACCATTTTATCTGTATTGAATCTACTTTTCATTTGTATTTTTTTCCCTGTCCTGTGACGTTTGAAAGGCCTTTATGAGAGAAAAGAACTCACTAAAGATGCCCTCTGTGTATTGAACTATTAATAGTTGCACCAGGCAGGGTTCAGTTTTATAGGCTCAGTTTTCTGCTGGCCTCCACTCCTAGTGGAGAAGAACCTCATGACATCAGGGAAAACTTGCCATAGACCAGCTTCTCTGTTTGGCTTGGCCAGGTCTGCCCAGGGCCTCTCAGCATTGTTGATCCAAAACAGTTAAATGCATAATGAGTCGAGTACGGACTGCTCTCCTCAAAACCTACTCTGTCTTCAGCTTTCTCCTTCCAAATACTACATCCTGTCTTGGAAAGTAGAATTGCCAAAGGGGTCCCAGTGCCTTTCTTCAGTCTGGATCCATCTGTAATCCAACAAGCAGGGATTTCTCACGCGTTTGTGTTAGCTGAACTTTCCCTTGACTTTGTTTTCCTTTTCTCATTTTGGTTGGGTTAGGAGAAGGTGCAGGAGAGGGTCAGCTGCACTCAGCTCCTGTCTAACCTGGCAACCTACTTGTCTTTACTGTAACTTTGCCAGGCCTCTGATGAGCATGCTTAGGTTTAATTAAATGAGATATTCATGAAGCAATTTGATAGAAGATGATCAGTGTTTAGAAATGGCATTAGTAGAAGTTTCAATGGGAATTTTGGCAAAGGGATCAAAGTCTGTTTTATCATAAGATTAGTTTGAAAATGATAAGCTGTGTGGTTTGATTTGGGAATCGAGACATTTTTTCATGGAGATGAGACAGTTTTTTAGGTTCCCCTGTGTGCACAGAACGGTGATATTGGAACTGATTGTGATCTAGCCTTGATGTGAAATTGAAAATTGCAGGTACAGTTTTGAGGTTTTTCAAACCTCAAAACCCCAGGAACATGAGTTTTTCAAACCTTTTCCGTTTGAAACTGAATGACCACACAACAATCCACAGCCACAAACACAGGCAGACGAATATGCCAACACGTAAACATACACATATTGACACGCTTGCAAGTACATGGCTATCCTCCCAATTCAGACATCTTATTCCTCTTATATAAAATCTCGAGATGGAGAATTTTCTTTACCAACTTGAAATTTGCTGTTATCTGTCAGTATATAATGATTGACAAGATGAAAAGTATAACAGTGTTGCTTCTTTTTTATAGGGTGTCAGACTTGTACCACTTAATGAGAGAATGTATGCTTGGGCGCACTTTATTTGAATGAATGAACTGCAGTGTAGATATTTTTTTCTTGGGGACCACCCCCAACACTTATCAAAGAGTACAGGACAAAAGCAGTGAAATTGGCATTTAGTACAGCTCTTTCCAGAGACACGATCAATAGAATAGGGGAAAGATTTAGCACCTTAAACTTAATTACATGAAAGTCTTTTAAAAAATAAACGAAATGCTCTTCAGCTTTTCCTTTCCAAGGGATGACTATTTCAGAACAACCTTTCTTCTTGGTTTTTCTCTCCATCATGTATTTATAAATTGCTTTCCTCAAGTGTGTATTTTTGGATTGACCTCTTTCTGCATGCAAAACTCTTCAACATCTAAGCATTTCACATTATAATAAAATCAGAGCCCCTCCTTCCACTTCACTTTTGCTATCTGTTATACAAACATAGCATGGAGCTTCCTTTGAAAAAAAGTTCTTTTTTGCTCCAGCGTTCCAGAAATATGATCCTCTGGTGGGGAATACGCTGCCTCTCCAAAAATCTGTGCTTTAGAGGGCCAGAAGACTGGGAATAGATAGGCAGAAACTCCTCCTAGCTTCAAGGAAAGGAGATCATCATTAAATGTCCACACTGGTGCATGTTCACATCTTTACCTGGGGAGTATTCTGCTCTCAGCCTCGTGGGAAAAAAGTATCTGCTTTTGTTTCTGATAAAACCTGGAGTTGTGTGAGAGGCTAGTAGATTAAAACTCTGATGAATAAAATTAGAGCTATTTTATTTTCATACAATGAACTGATAATAGTCCGTGCAGCAGTCTTTTGATGACCTGAATGCTGAAGGAATAAGGAAGGTGTAGGTTCTCCTTTCCTGTTGGAAAGGATGGGAGGCAGTCATTCAGTCTGCAGTGGATTCAGCTGCTCCAGACTCAGAGACCCTTGATTTAAATGTCAGGAATTGCTCACTGTTGAGGGAGCTAAGTTCTTTTCTGACGCTGGAAAGATGATCTTTCTAAATGGGCCTCTGAAAATGGTCTTTCTTTTGTGCTTCTTAAACTTTTAGATAATTTTCATATTGCCTTGGTCTTCTATAGGAACTTCTTTTGTAATCCCATCAGTATGTTAGACATGTGAATGAATGCATGAATGAAGCCTCAGTGCTTAAACTGATCCAGACCTCTTATATATTTCCCAGGTAAAGATGGTACTGAAAATCATTTGAGGGAGAGAGAGATAAAGAGAGGGAGAGGGAGCACGTGCACAAATAATTATCAAATATTGAATTCCAGCTTCTTCTTAGTCTAGTATCTGCATATTTTATTAGTTTTGTTATTCCCAGCATACAGGGCACTGTGAAATGTATTCAGAAGGTGTATCTGTGTTACTGTTAAAGACACATCACTATTGGCTACCAGTATTCTGTGATGTTTGGTTGAAATGCATCATGGAGATACTTGATCAATGACTTAATACTTAAACACAAAGGAAGGGTAGACTGCTTGTTCTACTTCACTTCTGTGGTCAAAGGATAGGAAAGCCTCCCCCAGTGTCCCATGGGAAAAATGTGCTAGAGAGGATTTCTGTTAACAATGACCATGAAGAATTATTAAATGTATTCATTCTTAACCAGATATACCTTTAATTTTTAAAGCACTTTTAAAGTAATTTACAAAGCACTTTTATGTTTTGATTTTACAGAATTAGTTTTACAGAAAAGACATGGATACAAGGAGAGGTTAGGTAACTAAATGCTACTTACAGGGCTAAGTAAATGCCAAAGGCAGAGTCAATCGAGACATCTGATTTGTCATGTGGTCTTTTTTCTCCCCTCCCACTGCCCCACCCCCCACCCATATCTTACTATGTTACCTTCATGTGTTGAGTTGCATCAAAAGCCAGAGGGAAGCAGGGAATTCCATCTCCAGAGCTTTAAAAGTGTTACAGAAGATATAATGCCAGTCTAACCCAGAAGACAAAAACTGTGGCTTTAAAGCTATATTCATTCCATGGGTGCTTTTCAGTTGGCCTTCAATATGTGTGATATATATGGCCTAGGTGTGTATGTGTGTGTATGTATTTGTGTATTTTAAAATATATATGCATATTTAATATATGTTTTAATTTTGGCAGGCATTTAAAAATCAGAAGATAGCATTTTTTTAAAAAATCAGAGTTTGGAGCTTTACTCTTGACAGACTGGAATATGTAACAATTCTGGATGTGATTTCTCACAACTAATCAGCACCTGGTACTTGGGCTTCTCTGGTGGCTCATTTGGTAAAGAATCTGCCGACAATGCAGGAAACCACCTGCAATACCAGAGACAGACCTGGGTTTGATCCCTCGGTCGGGAAGATCCCCTGGAGAAGGAATTGGCAACCCATTCCAGTGTTCTTGCTTGGGAAATCTCATGGGCAGAGCCTGGCAGGCTACAGTCCATGGGGTCACAGGAATTGGACATGACTTAGAGTCTAACCACCACCACCGATACTTAGAATTTCATTTTGTGATCCTTGATTGTGTTCCACACTCTAACACAGACAAATCATTGGCAGACCCTGGGATCTTTTAATCCCTACTAGTTTGTCTTCTAAGCTTGCTTTTTAACCCAATAAATTAGCTAAGGTTAAATTTAGCTTGATGTAGTAGAAAAATCTAAAGTACCACTGGCTTAAACATGATAAACAGTTGGTTCTCTCTCAAATTAAGTCTTGAGTAGAAAAGTCAGAGCAAATATGGCAGCTCTCTGTCTTCGGGGATCCAGAGTTCTTGCTTTCAGCCCTCTGCTCTATCGTCTTCTGCTTACCTCATGGTCCAAGATGGCTGTTGGAGCTCCTACCATCAGGGGCTCATTCCAGACCCCAGAAGGAAGAAAGGACAAAGATAGTCACATTGCTCTTTAAGACGACTGTAGCAATTCACACAATATTTCCATGTAGATCTCACTGGGGGGAACCTGGTCTCAATCCCATCCTTAGCTTTGTGGAGTTTTATTACTGAAGAGGAAGGAGAATGTGGATACTGAGGAAGTGATGAGGGGTCTTTACCAAACCAGTGTGTCAGGAAGACTGTGTGTGTGTGTGTGTAAACAAAGAAATGTCTGTTAATCCCACTTTGTTTCTTCCTCAGATGGCCTAACCCAGCTCAAGATGGCAGAGCCAGGCCTTGCCTAACTGCAAAATACCTTTGTCCTTGTGCTAGAGCATACTTTTTTTTCTTTAGAAAAAAGCTATCAAGGTTCCTGAACAATCCGTTTAAATTTTGGCAACAGAAACTTCTTATCTTAGTTTCCCAGAAGCTTCTAAATAATATGGCATTCACCCCCAAGAAAAAGATTATCCTGAGCATCATGGGGAAACAAATGCATCCCACAAAATATAATCAATATTTTATTGTCAGTTTAGTAAACCCAAATGAACCTTTCTCAGGAAAATGTGGTTCTCCTTTGACTTTTCAGAGGAAGCTGTCAGGTTAAGAGACTTCTACATTAAAAGGAATTTCCTGTTCTGTATTATCTCGGTCTTTCCCATAGATTTTTAAGACGGTTCTCTAAATCTCCCCCAGCCGTATGAAGAATGTATTTCTGGCATAGGATCTGCTTACATACAGTAACCTGCTTTAGCTTGGGGGCTAATTGTGGATAGGAAACATTCTCTGAGATGTTGTTGTAGCCCACGAATGTTGTTACAGTGCTTCACTTGAAATGAATGATAGTGGGAAGAAAATGAAATCTGCAGTCCATTAGTAGATGCATTTTCTTAATCTATTTTGATGAAAAGATTTTTAAAATGTTCATCTTCCTTGCTATCTGTCTTTGTCATGAGGTCATTCAAGCAGTTGCCATTTTCTTTGCGTAAAGTGTCAAGCAATAACAATTTTTCAAATTCAGAGCATACTTTCTTCTTAGTTTCAGTAAATGTGAAAGCTATAACCTTGAGGAGAGGGTCTGATAACTAGATATGTTGACATAGTGACAGCTACCTTGTTTTGCAAATAGATGTCATTCAAAATTAAGGACGAAACTTCCTATGAGATTAATAGAGAAAAAACATTTGAAAGAAAGTTCTTAGCAGAGCTTATTATAAGATTGAATCATTTATGGAGTAAAGTAAGTTTAAAGAGTAAATGTACTTAATCATTGTGTTTGTGTGTGTGTGTATCTATCTGTGTGTATGCACCTGTTCTCAAATCACTTGGTCATGTCTCTGTGTACTGTAGCCCTCCAGGCTCCTCTGTCCGTGGGATTTTCCAGGCAAGAATACTAGAGTGAGTTGCTATTTCCTCTTTCAGGGGATCTTCCCAACCCAGGGATCAAACTCATGTTTCCTGCATCTCCTGTATTGGCAGGTGGATTCTTTACCACTGAGCCACCGGGGAAGCCCACTTAGATATTTACTAAGTAAAGTTCAAGTTGGGTATTTTTCCAGTTCAAGAGTGGGTATAGAAAATATATTTTGAGGTACATGAGTTCGATGCACTATTAATTCCCTCTGAAATGATCCTGGAAGTTTTCATTGTTTCATGTCCATCCTGCTCTACTGGTTATAGGGTATCCTGGTTGCTAATGTAAAATACAATTTTATAAAATTTCCAGTGATATTTAAAATGTATGTAATGTGTATACACTTAGTACATACACTTCTAATTTTCTCAGATATGAACTCTTTCAAATTTCTAGTAGTTCCATCTCTAAACTTAAGAGCCTCTGTGTCTAACCATACTTCCTTACCTTTATTAGAGTAAGGGTCTCTTCCCTCAGTCAAGGAAGACCTTCTTCAGAATATTTCTCTCTTCTATCTTCAAGATCTTTCTCTTAATAGCTGCGTTTCTCTTCATGTAGAGCATTCACAATATATCTGTGTATTTAAACATTGGCAGTATGTTTCCAGAGCGATATGGTAAACTGTCAGTATGTTTGCAGTCTTAAAAGTATGAACAGTAAAACTAAGTTATTACCCATCAAAGAACTAGTTTCTCATAAGAAATCATTCAGGAAACATACAAATATTCCTGTAAAAGGATGTTCATTCCAGCATTATTTGGAATAGGAATTTAGAAACCATTTGGCTTTGATTTGGGAAGGTTTAATAAATGACTCACCTTTCTTGAATTCTAAATAAGTTAAATTATAATAGCAACAGTTCTAAATCAGTTGAATTATAGTACAATTTGGCTATGATTTGGGAGAGTTTAATAAATGACACCTTTTCCCCCATCTCCTGAGTTCTAAATCAGTTGAATTATAATGCAACAATTCTAAATCAGTTGAATTATGATACAATCTGGCTGTGATTTGGAAGGGTGTAATAAATGACACCTTCTCCACCTCTGAGTTCTGAATCAGTTGAATTGTAATACAACAGGAGGCAGGTGGAGAATCAAGAATGCCTTCGTCAGGTTAATACAGAATGGCTCAGGTGCACAGCTCCCTAATACCGAACCTCTAAATTAGATTGACTTGCATCCCCGGAAGCAGGCAGTGCTGGACACATGGAGCCTATCTTTATAAAACACAGATAGGCTGTCAGAGGCCAAAGAACAGGGAAGAGGGAGAGGCTGAGGAAGCCCCCTTCCCAGGGGAAGGGTGGGGATGGGGGTATAGGGAGACCAGAGGGTAACTCTGATGGCTGACGCTACATCCAGAAACAAGAGGCAGAAAAAACCAAGTTCCAAGTTTAACAAAAGAAAAACATATTCACGGTGAAATATATTCAATAACATCCTACTGTCCTCCCCCTTTGCCTGGCAAAGACATAAAGCCACTCTTTCCTTCTCCTTCATTAAAAAAAAAAAGACATTGTCAGTGCAGAAAGATGTTCTCTAATCCATTAATTTCCTTGGAGAAGGAAATGGCAACCCACTCCAGTATTCTTGCCTGGAAAATTCCATGGACAGAGGAGCCTGGTGGGCTACAGTCCATGGGGTCACGGAGAGTCAGACACGACCGAGTGACTAACACACACAATCCATTAATATCATCACATGTAAATAAATGCCTCAAAGGACCCATTTTCCACAATCCACTCTTCCCTAGCTCTCAAAGTTCATTTTTTTTTTATCGTAATTTTTGTCCTATGCAGAAACAGGCAGCCTATTTGCTTGCTGCTGTTGGTAAAGGGTGTTCAGCCACATTCAGCTGTGTTATTTGACAGACTGTTTGGATAATGGCATCTCTTTCAACTTGGCTCACTCATTTTGACCCACACCAATCGAGTCATGTCTGCAAATACAGCCTCATCTTAATTCTGTTTTGTAGGTTTTACCTTTCCAGATGAATCTGTCATTGACTTTGAAAGAAATTAGGCAATTTTTATTTGCTTATTTTTGTTTTTTCACAGTACTGTTTCTAGCCAAGATTTCTCTCTTTTTAGTCACAATTTCCTTCAAAATATGCATGCTTGGCTTTTAAATGTTGCTTCCAAAGTGGTGATTCCAGGCAGATATTGTTGGAAGTTTCTAGCAATAATGATACCAAAGTTTAGGCTGTTTGTATCTAATGAGTAGTGAAAGTCTACATTTTAAGTACTCATCGGCAACAGGATGTGATGTAGGACTTTCTCTGTGGTCTCAGATTTGGCACTGGGACCCATGGCTTAAAGTAACAAGCACTGAATAGTCCGCGTTTTAAGGAGAGCCACCCACCAGCTGCGAGTGATACATTCCTCGGAGTTCATGGATGCTGTGCAGTCCTACAGGCTTCCCAGGTGGTGCTAGTGGTAGAGAACCCACCTGCTAATGCTGGAGACGGAAGAGACGAAGGTTAGATCCTTGGGTTGGGAAGATCCTCAGGAGGAGGGCATGGCAACTCACTCCAGTATTCTTGCCTGGAGAATCCCCTGGACAGAGGAGCCAGGTGGGCTACAGTCCATAGGGTCACAAAGAGTAGGACACGACTGAACTGACTTAGCACACACGCATGTGCAGCCCTATACAATCTCCTTCAGCCCCTGCCTAGCACCCTCCTCTAGTTTATACCATCAGAGACCTGAGAATCAAGTGAAAAACTGAGACCCAGCAACAGGGCGGGCGTCGGAACATTTGCCTTTGGGGAGAGGACAGTTCCTGCTGAAAGGCTGATCTCTCCTGGTCCATTTTTAAGTCCTAGATACTTCTACACCGTGTCTCAAAATGTCATACAGTGTAAACTTAAGTCTATAAATTTATTTGCCAAGCCTCAGTATAAAACTTGGTCTTCCAACTGAATTAATTTATCCTGATCTGGGATACTCAGTGTTCCCCTGCATAATTACATTCCTTTTTTTTTTTTTTAATATCCTTTCCAGCTCACAAAAGAAAAACAATCACCCTAAAGACTATTTTAGTAGTTTCTTCAGATAAGAAAACCTCACTTTAGCAATCGGCTCCATGCTTAGAGAAATGCTTAGACATCAATGCTTAGACAAATGCTTTGTCATCGGTGCTTAGACAAATCTTTCTTCAAGTACCCTAGGTAATGAACTGGATTCATTTATACATTCAGTGCATATTTAAGGAACATCGTCAGTGTTCTAAGCATGTATTTATAGGAATTGTTAAATTCACTAGAGACTGTACTATAGTAATTTTAAAAGTCAACACCTTTGAATGATGATAGATGTAAATATGAATACAGTCTTTGATTAATCACTTAAATATATACATATGATAAGCCTTCTACGCAAACTCAACTGCAAACCATTTGGGGTCTAATTACAGTTTTTTTAAAGATATGAAACAGTTACATGATAACAAGTGGGAAGCTGCTGTATAGCACAGGGAGCTCAGCTCAAAGCTCTGTGATGACCTACAGCGGTGGGATGGGGGAGGTGGGAGGGAGGCTGAAGAGGGAAGGGATAAATGTATGCATACAGGTGATTCACTTGGTTGTATAGCAGAAACTATACAACATTATAAAGCAGTTTTATTCCAATGATAAGTAAAGAGATTTGCAAAGAAAAAATGAAACACTGTAATGGCAATTAATGTAGATCTTCATACAAATTGAAATACAGAGCAAAACAAAAATATTTTAAGAAACAAAAGAAAAAATAAACTTCCAAATGTCATTTATTTAGAATGCTAGTAAGTGTTACAATTAAATGTGTTTTTTGATAAATTTAAGCTAATTGTACCAAATACAATGCACAGTAAGTTCATGGGCTGAAAATCTCTCAACCTCCAATCTCTTTGAATCTCCCATGCATCAGTGCAGTTGATGTAAAATACATCTGGCTTTTTGAAAAGTTGGGTTGTTCCTGAAGTCCAGATATTTGCAATAGAATGTTTAGATTCTCTGTGTCTTTAGTATATTCTAAACTCCTGCTAAGGGCTTCCCAGGTGGCTCTGGTGGTAAAGAACCTGGCTGCCAATGCAGGAGATGCAGGAGACACTGGGTTCAATCCCTGGGTTAGGAATATCCCCTGGAGGAAGGCATGGCAACCTGCTCCAGTATTCTTGCCTAGGGAATAGTATTCTTGCCTGTCCATGGGTGGACAAAGGAGCCTGGCAAGCTACAGCCCATAGAGTTGCAAAGAGTTGGACACAACTAAAGTGACTTAGTACGCACACATGTACCAGCTCCTGCTAAACTTTCCTTCATAGTTACTATGGAAATACCTGGTAAAAAGACATCTTCTTCCCTGACAGCTTTGAATCATAAATAATGTGTTTCTACTTTCTCAGTTACGTGTTTACACTTGAATTCTCTACACCATGTTTCCTAGCATTTGGTGCTTTTTTGGAAGGACAGTTTGACCTGATAAATTTCCAAAGCAGTTTTTCTGCTGGACAGGTCTAGGCACAGCACTGGATTCTTCCTTTCCCTCGTAGCTCATTTCTTCTGTAGTCCATGTCAGCATCCATTTTCCCCTGAGACTCACACCCGTCTTCCTCCTCAATCCTTCGTCCCCCTGTGGAGGTTGTCCCATTCTGGATGGATTGTGGGTGGCAAGCCAGCGTTTCAGCTGCATCATTTGTAATCTTTCTCCTGGGAACTTGAACTCAGGCACAAAGAACTCTGAGAGAGTAGAACTTTTTTCCCAGTAGGTAGGGAACAGAGGTAAGACTATGCAGAGAGAACCAGAGGAATCCCGTCAGTGTGACAGAAGCTAAAACATGACACAGCGTGGCCCCAGAAGGAAAGAGATGGAAGGTTGGAGGGAGCAGCCACCTTGCTTCCTGCGGCTTGATCATTCCTGGTGCCAGTTCTTCTTAGAGCCCATGTTTTCTCCTTGCTCTTGCTCTTAGGTTTGGAGAGAGATTTTTATATACTTCCAATAACCTCCCTGCTTTTCTTAAGCTAACTCAGTGGATATCAAATCTTTATTGACCACCAGGTGTGGTTAAAAACACCCTTCATCAATTTTTATCTTGAAATAGTCCACATACCTTTAATTCAAGGGTAACTATTCAGAGATTTTACTGACTTCCATTTGCAAGCGCTTCTCTACATATAATTTTTGCATCTTTTCCTTACTATGTAAATAATAGATCAATTAATAGTTTTAAGTGAAACAGAAAAATATAGCTATTATAGTTTTTATCTTTTATTCTTTTTTTATATGTGTATGAGTACATATATAATTATGTAGTAAAAGAATGTTTTTTAAGTTTTATTTTTAAAGCTGCGTATTGAAAATTTCCCAATACAGTAAAATTCTCCAAAAATTGCCTTCCAAGTTTATTTTATCACAATTGAATTTTTAAGTATTACCAGTCAGTTGTCATTACAGAACTTTGCAGTTAAAACAGTCATCCCGTGCATGCCTCTTTCTCAACATTTCTCAGTATTTCCTCACAATTTAATTCTCTTTCATCTGAAAAAATATAAAATTTTTTAATTACACATTTCCATTTCTTGCCTCATTATATTAGCTAGACTTTCCACATAGAAGTAATGAGACAGTCTAGCCTTGTTATTAAATTTAATGAGAATGCTTCAAGCATATTTTTGCCCATTGGTTTATTCTTTCTGTTATATTAAGTCAGTACCGTTGTGTTCTTTGCCTCAGTCATTTGTAAAACCATAAACTGATACCCAGGTGTCATTCAAGGTTGCTTTCTCCTTTGACCACTTGATATGAAGCAAAAGAATAGACCCCCTAATATCTCTGACTTTATGGGCTAACAGCTACTCACTTATATTGTATGGACATTTAACATGTCAGCTGAAATCATTTTATAAGTTGATTGATAACAATGTTAATCATAAATTTTTATCTTTATCTTATTATTTTGTAGTAAATTAGCAGTTGAGTGACATGTCATTTAGCCCTCTTTTGCTGTCATTTGGATTCTGATGCCTGCAGGTTTTGCTATCCACGTTGTCTTTATTTCTGGTGTGTTTTTAGAACGGATGGTGGAATTTGGCATTACTGAAAGATTGTTTGGTCTTTTGCGTGTTTCTTCTGTTGATTTTTTTACAGTCTGGATTAAGTCTACTACTCATCAACTCCCATGCACACCATTTCTCAATTTGGTGTGCTGTCCCAGTGGGTCCACTTTAGAATGTTTTGTGTCCGTGTTTAATAACTAAAGCATGTATGTGGGTGGAAAAACTCTGTGACCATAAATCTGAGATTAAGTTCTTCTTTGACCCTTGGGTCTTTCCTGATTTGGCTGCTGCTGCTGCTGCTGCTGCTGCTAAGTCGCTTCAGTCGTGTCCAACTCTGCAACCCCATAGACGGCAGCCCACCAGGCTCCCCCGTCCCTGGGATTCTCCCGGCAAGAACACTGGAGTGAGTTGCCATTTCCTACTCCAGTGCATGAAGGTGAAAAGTGAAAGTGAAGTCGCTCAGTCGTGTCTGACTCTTAGCGACCCCATGGACTGCAGCCCACCAGGCCCCTCTGTCCATGGGATTTTCCAGGCGAGAGTACTGGAGTGGGGTGCCATTGCCTTCTCCGCTGATTTGGCTAGACTTATAAAAAATAGCCGAAATCTTACTCAAGCCAGCATGTTCTTTTTCAGTCTAGAAAGCCTGAGTAAATAGACTTACTAAATATAATTGATTTTCTATTACAATATGAATAGGATTACAATAGTGTTGCTGCAGAACACTCTTTCTGCTTGTGCTGTTGTCATCGCTTTACTTTTGCCTTGTTTGTTTTTAGTGACTGGTTCTGTTGTATCATCAAACAGAATGATTAAAAATCTGTAGCACAGTGCTTGGTTTGTAGTAGAGGCTCAATATAGGTTTGGTGGATTAAGTTTAAACTATAACATACGTAAGATTTTTTCATTTCACAACTGCATAGCAAAGTTACTGTACCAAAAATTTTGGCCTGTAATTCATTAGCTTATTTTGCATGTTGGGCATATAGCTAGTGAAAATTAAGGCATCTACTTGTTTATTGTTTCATCCACTTATTTCATAGTTATTTTTTGATCTTCAGTAGAGTAAAAATATGAGTCAGCCTTGCAGTAGAGTATCTTGCTAGGTTGGGATATGGCCAGATGTATGTGACTCATTAGAAAAGACCCTGATGCTGGGAAGGATTGAAGGCGGGAGAAGAAGGGGATGACAGTACAAGATGGTTGGATGGCATCACCGACTCAGCAGACATGAGTTTGAGCAAGCTCCGGGCGATTGTGAAGGACAAGGAAGCCTGGCGTGCTGCAGTCCCTAGGGTCACAAAGTGTCGGACATGACTGAGCAACTGAACAACAAATGTGTTAACGGTAATTATGATGGGGTTGGTGTAATGGAAGGTAGTAGGGGCCACTGAGGTGGGTTTAATGTTTGGGAAAGTTTCACTGAGAAGATGAACTTTGATCTGGCTTCCAAAGAGCTGGTACAAGTGGAGATATTCATAGTGGGAGATAAGAAAGAGTTGTTAATTTCCGGACAGAACAAACAGAAGGAAAGCATGATATGTTTTAAAACTTCCTAATAGAATGATGTAGCAAGTGTATGGTGTAAGAGGTAGGTTGGGGAAGTGGAAGATAGGGATGAGATAAAGAATGTGACTGGGAATGTTATTTAAGACTAGGTGATAAAAAGACTTGTAAAGAAATTTTGGCTTTATTTGCAGATGGAGGGAAAAATCATGGAATTTGTCTTATTGCTTTGGCTAGAAATTTCAAAAAGATTTTAAATAAGAGTGAAAACGCTTAGAATTACTGATTTGCTCCTTATCTAATTGGGAAATATGCTGGGTTTTCACAGCTGAGCATTACTTACAGTGTTTCTTTGAGATCAATACGCTACCATATTACTGAGTTATCTTTTTATTTCTAATTTTTATTGATAAAAAAGCAGAAAATTTTATTGAATGCCTTTTTAGTGCCTTAGATTATTATTTTCTTTTAATTGGCATAATTATTGTGTTGCGTAATAGCAAAAGACTTAATTTTAGTCTACTTTTGCATTTGAGGAATGAGCCTTATTGAATAAAGGACAAAGATCTTTTGAATCTTATTTTTTATATAGATTATTTTTATTTTTATTGAATTATATTGGATTTACAGTGTTTCAGTTATACAGCAAAGTGATTCAGTTATGTTGTTGTTGCAGTTCAGTCACCAAGTCGTGTCTAACTCTTTGTGACCCCATGGACTGCGGCACTTCAGGCCTCCCTGTCCTGCACTGTCTCCCAGAGTTTGCTCAAATTCATGTCCATTGAGTCAGTGATGCTATCTAACCATCTCATCCTCTGCTATCCTCTTCTCCTTTTGCCCTCAATCTTTCCCAACATCAGGATCTTTTCCAATGAGTCAGCTGTTCACATTAGGTGGCCAAAGTATTGAAGCTTCAGCTTCAGCATCAGTCTTTCCAATGAATCACTTCAGTTCTGTTGCTCAGTCATGTCCAACTCTTTGTGACCCCGTGGACTGAAGCACGCCAGGCTTCCCTGTCCATCACCAACTCCTTGAGTCCACCCAAACCCATGTCCATTGAGTCAGTGATGCCATCCAACCATCTCATCCTCTGTCGTCCCCTTCTCCTCCTGCCCTCAATCTTTCCCAGCATCAGGGTCTTTTCAAATGAGTCAGCTCTTTGCATCAGGTGGCCAAAGTATTGGAGTTTCAGCTTCAGCATCAGTCCTTCCAATGACTATTCAGCACTGATTTCCTTAAGGATTGACTGGTTGGATCTCCTTGCAGTCCAAGAGGCTCTCAAGGGTCTTCTCCAGCATCACAATTCAAAAGGATCAATTCTTCAGTGCTCAGTCTTCTTTGTGATCCAACTCTCTCATCCATATGTGACAACTGGAAAAACATAGCTTTGACTATACAGATCTTTGTTGATAAAGTGATGTCTTTGCTTTTTAATATGCTGTCTAGGTTTGTTATAGCTTTTCTTCCAAGGAGCAAGTGTCTTTTAATTTCATGGCTGCAGTCACCATCCGCAGTGATTTCAGAGCCCAAGAAAATAAATCTGTCACTATTTCCACTTTTTTCCCACCTATTTGCCATGAAGTGATGGGACTGGATGCTGTGAACTTCATTTTTTGAATGTTGAGTTTTATGCCAGTCTTTTTGCTCTCCTGTTTCACCTTCATCAAGAGGCTCTTTAGTTCCTCTTCACTTTCTGCCATTAGAGTGGTATCATCTGCTTATCTGAGGTTATTTATATTTCTCCCAGCAATATTAATTCCAGCTTGTGATTCATTCAGCCTGGCATTTCACATGATGTTCTCTCTATATAAGTTAAATAAACAGGGTGACAATATATAGCTGTGTCATACTCCTTTACCAATTTTGAACCAGTCAGTCATTCTGTATGAGGTTCTAAGTGTTGCTTCTTGACCCACATACAGGTTTCTCAGGAGACAGGTAAGGTTGTCTGGTACTCCCATCTCTTTAAGAATTTTCCACAAGTTGTTGTGATCCACACAATCAGAGTCAGTTAAACATATATATTTTTTCTTTATTCTTTTTCAGATGCTTTTCCATTATAGGTGATTGCAAGATATTAAATATATTCCCCTGTGCTATACAGTAGGACCTTGTTGTTTATCTATTTTATATATAGTAGTTTGTATCTGCTAGCCCCAAACTCCTAATTTATTCCTCCCCTCCTTTCCCCTTTGGAAACCATAAGTTTGTTTTCTCTGTCTGTGAGTCTATTTCTGTTTCATAGATAGGTTCACTTGTGTCATATTTTAGGTTCTATATATAAGTGATAAGTGAGTGAGTGAAGTCGCTCAGTCGTGTCTGACTCTTTGCAACCCCATGGACTGTAGCCTAGCAGGCTCCTCCGTCCATGGGATTTTCCAGGCAAGAATACTGGAGTGGGGTGCCATTTCCTTCTCCAGAAGATCTTCCCGACCCAGGGATTGAATCCAGGTATCCCGCTTTGTAGGCAGACGCTTTACTGTCTGAGCCTCCAGGGAAGTGATATCATATGGTGTTTGTCTTTCTCTGTTTTTCATATCATTTGTATTCAGTTTGGAAGTATTTATTTGGAATTGAGCATCTGTGTTTTTAGGTGAGACTAATCAGCAGCTTTTACTCTAAAATTTGTACTAAACTTTATTAATTTGGGTTTTTGACATTTTATCTCACTACCACCAAGGTGGATTTCTAAGTCTTTCATTACCTTTTTGGTTTCCTGGCTTTCTTTCCTTTTCAGATCCTTCTTCTGCTGCACATTTCTGTTTTCCTCTTAGCCTGCTCGCTTTCTATGACTTCCAGTTCCTGTTTTGAGGATGCTAAGGCTTTCTAAATCCTACAGATACAAGTGCTGTTCTATCATGTTACTTTCCTCTTTTTTTTTTTGACTTTATTCTTATTTCAGTATTAAATTTTGTATTCATCTGAATCTTCAAGTTGATTTTTCAGTTCTTGAGTTGACAAAATATTTTTATGAGCCTACTTAGACTTTCTGTGTTTTTCCCTCCAGGATGAATCTGTATCTAGACTTGACCTACATGGTCCAGCATTGTGGGCACTAGCTAGATGTGGCTATTTATACTGATTAAAGTTAAATATATGAATCATAAAATTCATATGATTCATAAAATTATGAATCTGGCTCCTTAGTTGCAGTTGCTTCCTTTCAAGTGTTCAGTAGCCACATGCGCCTAGAGGCAACTTTATTGAACAGCGAAGGTAACATGTCAGTTATCACAGAAAGTTCTATTGGACAGTGCTGACCTAGACCCTCTGTTTCTAGGCACAATGTGTGGTTTATTTTTAACCCTCAATGGCAATCCACTCCAGTATCCCATGGATGGAGGAGCCTGGCGGGCTACAGTGCATGGTGTCACAAAGAGTCAGACACAACTGAGCAACTAACACTTTCTTCTTTATTTCTTCACTAATAACTTAAATTTGTTTTATCAATAATAATAATAATAATAATAGCAAATGTTATAGCCATGTATTCCAACACGAATTTACCCTCTTGATCATTTGCTGCAAACACTTTGACTGGATATACCTCTTCACTCATGGATGAGGAAAAGGACAGAAAACTCCTATCTGGTTTCTTTGAAATTTTTTGCCAGGTGAAATAAAGATAGAGTGTTTAAGATACAGATAAAGTTCAGGAATTCACTATGAAAAAAATAACTAAATCCTAGAAAGCATTTGTCATGTGTACTTATCATATGTAAATAAAACACTGAAATGGTGATGAGAAATGAGATAAACAAAGGGCAGAAAAGAAAGCAAAACTGCTTGAGAAGCTAAAAGGAATCAAGAGAAAATTATGTGAAACAAAGAAATATTGTAACAAGAAAAATAAATGCAATGCTAGAAGTCTTTTTTTAAAGTGCCAATTTTTAGGTGATTTTTAAGGACTTTTTTTATTGAAGTATAATTAATTTACAAAGTTGTATTAGTTTCTGGTGTACAGCAAAGTGATTCCATTATATATATCTGATTTTTCAGATTATTTCCCATTATAGGTTATTGCAAGTTGTTGAATATAGTTCCCTGTGCTATACAGTAGGTCCTGTTGTTTATTTTATATTAGTAGTGTGTCTGTTTCTGGAGAAGGAAATGGCAGCCCACTCCAGTATTCTTGTCTGGAGAGTCCTGTGGATGGAGAGCCTGGTGGGATGCTGTCCATAGGGTCGCACAGAGTTGGACACGACTGAGGCGACTTAGCTTGCATGCATGCATTGGAGAAAGAAATGGCAACCCACTCCAGTATTCTTGCCTGGAGAATCCCAAGGATGGAGGAGCCTGGTGGGCTGCTGTCTATGGGGTCGCACGGAGTCCGACACGACTGAAACGATGCAGCAGCAGCAGCAGCAGCAGTGTGTATATTTCAATCCCAAACTCCTAATTTATCCACCCTCTCCCCTTTGGTAGCCACAAGTTTATTTTCTATGTTTGTAAATCTATTTCTGTTTTGTAAATGAGTTCATTTGCATCATGTTTTTAGATTCCACATATAAGTGATGTCATGATATTTGTCTTTATCTCCTTACTTCACTTAGTATAATGTCTGTAGATCCAGTATTAATTCTTAATTGGAAATAGAAGAGAAGCAACACTGCATAAAACCAGTGATACAGAAGAAAAGCTTGAGACATTTCCACCAAATTCAGAAGGAAGTAGGATGAGATAAAAATAAAAGAATAGAATGTGTCCAGAAAAATGATGAACCAACAGATGAATAACTTCTTTTCCAAGATCTACTATTCATCAATGTAAAGCAATAAATATTCCTTGAACTGAAGAATATTTGAGTACTCAAATTAAAAATGTTAACTAAATAACAGATGAACCTTGCTGAAATTTTGCAAGCTGAAGGATGAGGAAAGTAGTATAAATAGCTTATGGTATTTTTTAAAAATTGAAGAGAAGTATAGCTGATTTACAATGTTGTATTAATTTCTTCTGTACAGAAAAGGGATTCAGTTGTACATAAATGTATGTATATGTATGTGTATTCTTTTAAAAATCATTTTCCATTTTGGTTTATCACAGGATATTGAATATAATTCTCTGTGCTATATAGCAGGACTTTGTTGTTTATCCATTCTATGTATATTTCTGGTTTGCATTTGTTAACCCTAAACTCCCAATCCATTCTCCCTCACCCCCAACCCCTTGGCATCCACAAGCCTGTTCTCTATGTCTATGAGTCTGTTTTTGTTTCATAGATAGGTTCACTTGTGTCATATTTTAGATTCTACATATAAGTGATGTCATATGGTATTTGTCTTTATCTTTCTGACTTACCTTATTTAGAATGGTAATCTCCAAATCCATTCATATTGCTGCAAATGACATTATTTTGTTCTTTTTATGGCTGAGTAGTATTCCAGTGTGTGTATGTCTGTGTGAGTGTGTGTTTACACACCACATCTTCCTTATCCATTCATCTGATGAACGTGTAGGGTGTTTCCACGTTTTGACTATGGTGAATAGTGCTGCTATGAAAATAGGGGTGTACATATCTTTTTGAATTACAGTTTTGTCTGGGTAGGTGCCCCGGAGAAGGCAATGGCACCCCACTCCAGTACTCTTGCCTGGAAAATCCCATGGACGGAGGAGCCTGGTAGGCTGCAGTCCATGGGGTCGCGAAGAGTCGGACACGACTGAGCGACTTCACTTTCACTTTTCACTTTCATGCATTGGAGAAGGAAATGGCAACGCACGCCAGTGTTCTTGCCTGGAGAATCCCAGGGACAGCGGAGCCTGGTGGGCTGCCATCTATGGGGTCGCACAGAGTCGGACACGACTGAAGCCACTTAGCAGTAGCAGCAGCTGGGTAGGTGCCCAGTAGGATTCCTGAATCACATGGCAAATCAATTTTATTTTTTTGAGGAACCTCTTTGCTGTTTTCCACAGTGGCTGTACCAATTTACAATCCCTAGGGCATCTTGTTTGTACTTAATGTTTCCTAACATGGAAAAAAACATAAGTGGAAAACAAGTTGAAACACTAGCATAATTTACTAATTTTCTGCTCCCTGGAGGAAAGTGGCTTTGATAGAATCACAATAGGTATCGATTCACAGAATCAAATTTTTATTAAAAGATGACTTACGAGTTTCAGTCAAGGTTGGCCACAGTGAATAATTGCAGCTCAGGTTGTGCTGAGGTTGCTGTTATATCTACATGTAGTTTAATTAATGGAGCCCAAGGGCAAATATTGTACCACATCAGCATTATTGTAACCTCTCTTTTTCTTTCAAGATCATTTTTCAAAGCAGTTCTCTTGTGGTCTAACTTGGAGGGTGTGGGGAGAGGGGATTGCAATCTTGTGTAATGGTGATGGATCTCGGGTGTTAGAACAACGTTACACAACCCTGCATTTTTATCATTCTAATGACTCTTACTGGACAAGGGAAGCTTACTTCCCTGCCAGATATTTATACAAACTAATCAGAGCTTGATACAATACAGATGGTGATAACCTTTCGCTATACAAAGTTCATATTGAGTTTTTTGTTGGCCACAAAGGGTTTGCCTCATTCAGTATTCTGGACAAAAATTCCATTTCTTAAATGCTTTTCGAAGGATTGCAGATGATGTAAACTATTTCAGGAACACTAAGAGGAGAATCGATTTGGTCGTCTACCACATTCCACCAACATTACCACAGATCTATTTACTTCTTAAATCTGTGGGATGAAAAAATGTTTTTATTGAATTATGTTCTTATTCAAGTATGATGAAGCCCAGAGATTGGGGGAGGGGTAAATTATTTTCAGTAAATCATCCACTCCCCCACCTCGACCGTTAAAGTGCATTCCAAACCCAGATCTTGTGTAATTCTTTGCTTGGACTTCTAGTCCTGCTATTCTTACTATTTTAAGCTTAATATATTGCCTTGCCAACAGATATAATGGTTCCCGTAACAGCAGTTCTGTGCAAGAAAAGAAAAATAGAATCACAGCCTAAAGTGTTTTATACGTAATAAGTAGTACAGCCAGAAATCTCTGCAAATCCTAACCTGGATATTAAGGAATGTTATTGACAGGAGTTAAGATTAATATTGCAAGATGGTATTTGTGTCAGAAGGATGATAAAAGCACACAAAGCAAACTTTATCTTTTTGTGCAAAACTGTACAACACACAGCACACACACATAAACACACACATGCTGTATATTCCCACTACTCACTTAAGACCAACCTACTCAAGTAACTCTCTCTAGCAAGTCCTCGAGTGTATCTGCTTCACTCATTCATTAATTCATTCATTGAATAAATGTTTATGAGCATATACTCTGTGCCAGGCACTGTCAAGAATATCATACCAAAAAAAAGTTTACATGTTTTCCTCTTCTCCTCTCCATCACAATTGTCACTTTTTCAGTGTCTTGCTTACCATTAATTGCCACGGTCTTATAGAAGGGAGAGGGGAGATGAGCAAAAGCTTTTAGGGGATGTCCATTGAGGTTAGGTTATGATTTCCAAGTGGAACAACTCAGAAAGACTTTATCACTTTAAGTAAAGGGCAAGGGTGGTGTAAACACAATTTGCCCACATCTTGACGTACTAGAGCTAGGGGTTACCCTTTTAAACATATGTATAACTTTAAAGACACATGAAATAACATCTCACTTCATGCCATCCATAACAGATAATTGGATTTTTCCCCAGAGGTGACACTGAACTAAAAAATGTGTGTGTGTTTCAGTTTATTTTAGTTATTATTTATATTGAGAGAATTTATTGCCTGGGTTGTGTGCTAAGTGAAAATGTAAGTACACATACACTATATATATATGTGTATCATGCTTGATCTATTTAAATTCAACTCCAATTATTATTTTTACTGATATACTTATTTGGCCAGAAGGATAGAAGGAACTTTTCTTCAGACTGGCTTCTGATGCACTTTGTCATGTCTTTATAGCGTTTAAGAGCTTCTTTGCTTTCTGTCATGACAGAATGTTCCAAGCTCATGTTGTATATTTCTTGACCTGAATCAATCATTTGTTCAAGAATTCTTGGTTCGTCTCAGTGGTAGATGGTATTTGGAGATAGTGGTCAGCGTTCTAAGGATGGTCATTTCTCGTGGGGCTGGTCCTTGTTTCTGTCTTTTTTCTTTTTGGCCTCTGTGTCTTTGTACAATTTGGTAAACTGACTCTCAAGCTGTATTGGAAAAGAGAATTTTCAAGGTTAACTGCAAACTTTTTAAAAGCGAAAATAAAAGGATGTTAGACTTTCCTCACCAGATATGAAAAAAATACTATGACGGTATGGTAACCGAAACTATGTGATATTGACCAAGAGTAGGCAAATAAGTCAATAAAACAGGGAAAAAACAGGTCAGTCCGTAAATGATTTGAGGAAAATGGCTTCTGAAGTTGGATAAAAATAAAGGAAATATCTACTTCACATCAAAGAAAAATGTATGGGTTTAATAATTTTTTGTAAAGAAAAACAGAAGTATTAGAGAAAAGAATATGAGAATGTTTTAACAGACTTGGGGAGGGGAGGCTTCCTAAAGCAAGAAGAGATAGCAGATAAGGTGGCACCAAGGATTTTGGACTGAGCACTGGCTGCACTATGGGCTGCTGTTTATTGACTGCTATTCAACTGAGTGTGTACTATTTGCCAAGCACTGTGCTAGACGTTGGGAATTAAGGAATTGAAAAATAGACAAAAATACCTGCCTTCAAGGAAGTTGCATTTGGGGATAAAACTAGGCTTTTGTCTGAAGTTGTCCTTGCCTTTGTCACCTCTGAATACATTTGAGCTGGGTTGCAAGGACGTTGAATCAAGTGACCTCCTTCTCTCCCCCTGCCCTGCCCTTCATCGCTAGTCTTTGTCTCTTCCTCTAAATAAGGTGTGGAGGGTAGAGTTCCAAAAGAGTTTTTTCTATCTATTTTCTAAGATATCACAAGGTTCCATCAGGAAGAGAAACTGTGTTTATTAAAAAAGAAAATACTTCCCTATCCACCAATTAAGATCTTTTACAAGTCTTTTTTTTTTTTCTAATACCGACTGTCACTTCTATTTTGAGACTCCACCCAATGACAGAAAACTTCAAGCAAACTCAAAATCAGACATTTCTCAAGCACTTCACTGTTGGAAACTGAGCCACATTCAGGAAGGTTTTCCTCTTCCCTTTCACTCTCTAGTTGAATCTAAGCTCTGGAGCTTCTGCAGAGCTGCAGCATGAGAGGAGCTGTCCACCTCTCAGCCCTGACATATTCTGCATGTCCATCCTCTGGAATTGTCTCAGTTCTCTCATCAGTGGTCATGACGACCATCGTTGGTCATCTGCATATGGGTTTGTCATCTTTGTCACCCTTGGTGCAGTCGTATCCTAGGGCTTCCAGGATTTCTTCCAGGATTTCTCTCCTCTCAGGCAGTCTGAGAGAGGCATGGCTTCCGTGGTCCACGCTGTCAGCCACCCAGTTCAGTTCAGTTCAGTTGCTCAGTCGTGTCTGACTCTTTGTGACCCCATGGACTGTGGCACGCCAGGCCTCCCTGTCCATCACCAACTCCTGGAGTTTACTCAGATTCATGTCCATTGAGTCGGTGATGCCATCCAACCATCTCATCCTCTGTTGTCCCCTTTTCCTCCTGCTTTCAATCCTTCCCAGCATCAGGATTTTTTCAGATGAGTCAGTTCTTTGCATCAGGTGGCCAAAGTATTGGAGTTTCAGCTTCAGCATCAGTTCTTCCATTGAATATTCAGGACTGATTTCCTTTAGGATGGACTGGTTGGATCTCCTTGCAGTCCTAGGGACTCTCAAGAGTCTTCTCCAACACATCCTAAATATTGCAGGACTGCTCCAGAAGTCTTCATATGGCACTGATTCTCTCTCCCAAGTCTCTCCAGGAATATACAAGACTCATCAGGTCCTCTTCCCTTAAACATCCCACATAGTTATGTTCTATTGCCTCATATCACTGTGACCAGTGGCACTTCTGTGGGACTTACCCCTATCCCAAATAAGCACATGGAATGAGGACTCATAATCCCTATGAGTGAAGTTGCTCAGTCGTGTCCAACTCTTTACGACCCCATGGACTGTAGCCTACCAGGCTCCTCCGTCCATGGGATTTTCCAGACAAGAGTGCTGGATTGGGTTGCCATTACCTTCTCCAGGGGATCTTCCTGACCAAGGGATTGAACCCGGGTCTCCTGCTTTGTAGGCAGATGCTTTATTGTCTGAGCCACCGAGTAAGCCATACATCCCTATATCCATCCCCATGAAGGGATGTCAGTCATACTCCTTCTGTGACTGAGCTGGTGGATGTGGAGAGATTAGTGTAGAGCAGAGAACCTCACAGCAATATCTAAAATCTCTTGTTCGCCTCTAACTATCTTTCTCTTTCTCTTCTTGGAGTTTTTTTTCTTTATTATTTTTTACTTGTTATGTAACTTTTAAAGGTTACATTCCAGTTATAGTTATTATAAAATATTGGTTTTGCCCCCCATGTTGTACAATACATCCTTGTGGCCTATCTTACACCCAGCAGTCTGTACTTCCCACTCCCCTCACCTTATATTGTCCCTTTGTCTCCCCACTGGTAACCACTAGTTTGTCCTCCGTATCTATAAGTCTGCTTCTTTTTTGTTATATTCACTAGTTTGTTGTACATTTTAGGTTCCACATAATATCTCATAGTATTTGTCTTTCTTGTCTGACTTATTTCACTTAGCCCAGTGCCCTCCAAATCTATCTGTGTCGCTGCAAATGTCAAATTTTCTTTCTTTTTTATGGATATGTAATATTGCATTGTGTGTATACACACTTCTTTTTTACCCATTCATCTGTTAATGGACACTTAGATTGCTTCCTGATCTTGGCATTTGTGAATAATGCTGCTGTGAACTTTAAGGTGCGTATATCTTTTCTTTTCTTTTTTTTTTTTTTTTTTTGCTTTCTTCAGATATAGACCCAGGAGTAGGGTTGCTGGGGCATATGGCAGTTCTATTTTTAGATTTTTGCACAACCTCTATACTGTCTTCCACAATGGTTGCACCAATTTACATTCCCACCAGCAGTGTACAGGTGTTCCCTTTTCACCCCATTCTCACCAACATTAGTTACTTCTGTTCATTTTGAGGAGAGTCATTCACAGTTTCTTTTCTTGTCTGGAGTGACGAATTAGCTCTCATGTACCAAGTATTCATTCCAAATCTTCTGTCACTCATCAAGAGCGTAGATTTTTAAGCTTTAAGAGCCAAGAATTTTGATGTAGACAGTAAACAGATCTTATTATGATTAGTTTATGCCAATAAATTTGAAGCTAAATGTGGGGAAAAAAGCACTAAGAATTTTGAGACTGTTGATTGAGCCCCTTGGTGTGTGTACTTGTAAATATCTCCATTAGTAGCTCACGTTATCCTGCAACACACATCTGTCCTCAGTTCCTGTCTTCAGTATGGTCCCTCGGCAATATTTGTTTTTCTTTATTTCACTTTGTTATTTATTTGAAGTATAGTTGATTTACAATGTTGTGCCAATCTCTGCTGTACAGCAAAGTGACTCAGTTGTACACATGTATACATTCTTTTTTTCATATTCTTTGCCATTGTGATTTATCATAAGATATTGAGTATAGTTCCCTGTGCTGTACATTAGGACTTTGTTGTTTATACTTCGCTTGGTTTTTGTGACGGAGTGGAGTGAAGTGTTTGAATACCTTTTCTCGAAATGCTGGCTTTCCAGATGTTTTCCAGAGTAATTTTTAGTTTGTTTATAAATTCAGATTTAACTGCATTATCTTTTGCTCACAGACTCTAAAACAAATTGGCAGCAATTACTGAATTAGAATAAATACTTCTTGATTATGTACCAATGAAATATGTTTTCTATAGACATGAGTCTTAAAATCTGAGAATCTAGAGCTTATAGCTGAGTCTGTCCCCTAAAATGAATTGAGGCAAAGTTATTTTTAAGATCATAATATCTCCTTTTAACATTAACAGAACCCTAGGTTGCAATGTTGCTCTTCTTGAATCACTGCCTAAAAACATGGAATTCTTTCTAAGAACTTGCCAGAAAATGTCCCCTGGTGCTTCTTTACCTTTCTGACCCATTTCTAATGAACAGCAACATCAGCTAGTTTAATTATAAACCAGGCTCACCATTGGATCTTCTGTGCCTCTACAATATGATGTTACAAAGCATCAATGGCAATAAAATATACACCTTTTTTAAAAGGTTTCATCTTTTCCTTTTTATCTATGAGAAGGAATAGCATGTAACACTATAAAGCATAACTCACTTATCCTAAAACATTAAAGCCCAACTGACAAATTGAGTGAAGCAGTAGTATTTTCTCATGAAGATAGGACACCACCGAAAAAACAGCTGATTTTTGTGCTAATACTGGGTGGTCCAAAAAAGATGAAGTGTTGAATCAATTCTCCAGTTTTGGAAGAGCAATGGAAAAACAAATAGAGGAAGCAAGTGAGCCGTTGTTAACACTGGAAAAGATGTATTCTGCTAAATTTTCTTCTGGTCCGGCTCTAGTGTTTGATCATGAGGTGGTTCAGCTAGGTTGGTAAGTGGGTAGCTAGCTAGATAAGCTAGAAAGCAGATATATAGGACTCAGATTTGGTCCAAATTTTCAGCCTGAAAATCAATTTAAAAATAGCTTAACAATAATTGATATTATTAATACAAATTCATTCCATAAACATTTGTTGCTCTTTATTAGCAAGCTCTATGCTAAGTAATTTTTATGGACTTCCACAGTGGCTCAAACAGTAAAGAATCTTCCCTCAGTGAGGGAGACCAGGGTTCGATCCCTGGGTTGGGAAGATCCCCTGAAGGAGGGCATGATAATCCACTCCAGTATTCTTGTCAAGATAATCCCCATGGACAGAGGAGCCTGGCGGGCTACAGTCCACGGGGTTGCACAGAGTCGGACATGACTGAAGCAACTTAGCACACATGGCAATAATCATAGTGATGCTGAGGACGCTGATGATGATACAAAATGCTTTTGAATTTTATTATGGTTCTGTGAGAAGACCGTTGTAGGTGCTTATCTGTGCCTGCTTGTTTTACCCTCACTGATCAGTGTTCCATTCCTCACGCTTGTAGAATGTTAATGGTCGACACAAGCACTCCGTTGCCTACTAAGGGAGGCACAGAGTAGGACCCACAATACAGACTCATACTAACTTTCTCTATTTGTTACAGCAAATTCTTCATCATTCTAGAGAAAACTCAACAAAAGTTATATTTCTCATTACGGATGGATATTCCAACGGGGGAGATCCAAGACCCATTGCGGCATCGCTGCGAGATTTTGGAGTGGAAATCTTCACGTTTGGCATATGGCAAGGAAACGTTCGAGAGCTGAATGACATGGCTTCCATCCCGAAGGAGGAACATTGCTATCTGCTCAACAGTTTTGAAGAATTTGAGGCTTTAGCTCGCCGGGCATTGCATGAAGGTAATGGAAACTTAATGGCATACCACAGTGCCTTTGTATGGGGTTTCCTTCTTGCTTACTGCTTGAAACCCACCCCATGGGGAAGACAATACCAAGCCCTATGGGGTCTTTGCTGAGCATGATAGCCACGTGCCCCTTGTGTATTATGAGATGTGTTGAACTTCATAAGTAGAGATGACACTCTGACCTTGCAACAGGAGTGTAGTTTTGTTTTTTGAACAGCTGTGATGTGTTTTCACTAAAATATCCATATGCTTCCACCTGGGGCCATTAGAATCAGTGGAATGAATGGAGGTGTGTTTTAAGGCCACACACGGAGTCAGAAACCTTGACTTAGATTTCATCTACAGTTATCTGGAAGGGTGAAGTAAACATTGAGAGACAGGCTTCGTGAATCTCACCAGAATGTTTCCAGAAATATTCATGAAGATTAGAGGGATAATAAATACTTAACACATATTTATTGACCTGACAGTTTGAAGACTGATATGATATGCTTATGGGAAACTGAAGAGCAGTGAGAGCAGCAGAGGATAGCATCAGTAAATCCATTCATTAAGTTCTTTGTACACTGTTTATAGTGATGTTTAGTTGAATGACTTAAGTCAGATGATGAACTTCCAGGTGTAGTATGTGCATGAATGTTGCTGTGATCCAGAAGAAAAAGTATAGATTGGGAGCAGGGGATCAAGGATATAGCCTCAGACCAAAGCCATGGAGCAAATTAGGCTTGATCTTTCAGATATCCACGCGAAAGATTCAGTTTGATGGGTAAATCATGGCAACACAAGATTTCCTCACAATCAGTGATAGGCTTCCCTGGTGGCTCAGATGGTAAAGACTCTGTTGCAATGCAGGACACCCGGTTCAATCCCTGGATCGGGAAGATCCCTGGGAGAAGGGAATGGCTACCCACTCCAGTATTCTTGCCTGGAGAATTCCATGGATAGAGGAGCCTGAGGGGCTATAGTCCATGGGATCACAAAGAGTTGTACACAACTGAGTGACTAATGTACACACAAAATAAGTGGGTCAGACCTACTGTAGTTCCAACAGAAGAGTTTGGAGCAGCATCTCAGGCTACCTATGGATATAGCAAAAAAAAAGTCCCAGTCGGTCAACTAGTAACTGAGTGGCTTTGACCAAATTATTTAACTTTTGTACTCCTTAGATTTCTTATTGATGAAATAGGATACAAGAAGACTACCTACTTCATAGGTTTGTTCCAAGGATTACATGGATTAATACATATAAAGCGACTGGAAAACTTACTGAGGGCTTGTAATACTAAGCTGTCAATAACTATCCATTATTGCTATTACTTTAGGCAATTTATCTAACATCTATGACCTTCAGTTTTCTCTGCTTTTAAAATGGAGCTGTTATAACATGTGCCATATAGCTTTTTCAAGAGGATTAAATAAAATATTTAAATTTCACCAATGTAATATTTGGCACATGGCAAAAGTTCACTCCCTGGGACTGTTTTTGTTTGTGCTTTTCTTTGGGAAAAGTGATATGTTGAGTGGGAAGACAGAACGGCTGTTGCACTATACAGGATTATGAAATTACGAGTGTTATTAGCTATGTCATAGAGGACTTGTTTCCAGCCCTACCAGCATTCTGTCTTGTAGAATGGGGGCCTTCTGCCCTAATGCGAGTCAGAAACTGGATGGGACAGAGTCTTCAATGAAAGGATTTTGGTTACCATATTGCAACAGGGTTTTGACAGGCATAACTTTCATTACTGTAACCTAGTATCTAAAATGTGTACCAGATTCCATAAGAAGAGATCCTGTTTTTTTTCTGAAAAACATGCTGAAACTACTTTCAATTTGGATGGATCCACTTTTTAGATTCCCGGGGTGGCTCTAGTGGTAAAGGATCTACCTGCCTACACAAAAGACTTAAGAGACACAAGTTCAATCCCTGAGTCAGAAAGATCCCCTGGAGAAGGAAATGGCAACCCACTCCAGTATTCTTGCCTGGAGAATCCCGTGGACAGAGGAGCCAGGAGGGCTACAGTCCATAGGGTCGCAAAGAGTTGGTTATGACTGAAACAACTTAGCGCACTATTGGCCTCAATACTGTCCATGTTTGTGGCCATTCTCAGTGGATGTAGGTTCCAGAATAATAGCTTTCCCGATATTCAGCTTGTTCATTTATCTCTCCCAGACCTAAATGCCAATGTACCAGTCTTACAGCTACATTTTTCTTGCTCCCTAGACTGCCAGATCAACCTGTGTCTCAGCAGACCTTATACCCACACCACAGTCTATTGCATGGGGCTAAAAAAATAAGGTACTTGGTTGTACTAATCTCTTTCCCTTAGGGCTGGAATCTTCCCCTTACTTCGTCCCTGTCTATTATTGTTCAGGTCTTAATGCGTTGAGAGAGATGCTCCGTAACTGAGGCCATCACCTGTCTCTTTTCTGGGTATTCATTAGCAGTATATGTATGTTGCTGAAATGCACCCATTTGAGTTCCTACTGTGAGCCCATCACTGTATCTGGGCCTAGCATAATGGACCTAGTATTGAAATTTAGGCTGAGACTTTTGAACCTCTTCCATAGGGTAAATAGAACTTACTGTGTGCCTGATTCTAGGCCATCAATTCTTGGTAAGTCATAATCAACCTTACCCTGCCCTGTTAAGTCACTTTCAGAACAGGACATCTCTGCCTGAGTTGTCGAATTCTCAGCGTGACTCACTTCAGAGCATGGCTCGAGTCGTCAGTAATGGTCACCTTTTACATGTGAAAATTTATTTAAAATTGAGAGACAAACCAGATCCTAGTTCTATGATTCAACTTTGTGTGGTTCCATTGTTTCAGTCTTTAATCAAATAATTATAGAAGTAAAGGTATGTGTTTTAAATCAGTTGCCCGCAATCAACACCCTTAGGCAGCAGTCAGGGCTGCAGCTTTATTTGTTTATTTGAGCAGGGACTCTAGAAATCTGGTTACTGCTGCCTGACCTCATGCTGGTGGGTAAGCCAGGAGACTGACCTGAAGAACTGACTGCATCCTGCTGCATCTGGAGATTCCTCGCTGAAACGACTCAATTTCTGCCTGACCCTGCCTGGCCTGGAGAACTGAGGATGAGGTCCCAGACTGAAAGAGCTTAACTGGCTGCACCAAATCCCCAGCCTGTGCTTGTGCAAATCACACACTTTCTTATTTGGATGGGAGTGGGGAGCGATTGGGAATTTGACGGAAATGAAAAGATACTTCCTCGTAACAAGAGAATATAACATTCCACTGCTCATTCCCTTTTTTTTTTATGACCTCTGTCATATGTGCTTGTAGATCTGCCTTCTGGGAGTTTTATTCAAGAGGATATGTCCCATTGCTCCTATCTGTGTGAAGCCGGCAAAGACTGCTGTGACCAGATGGCAAGCTGCAAATGTGGGACTCACACGGGTCAGTTTGAGTGCATCTGTGAGAAGGGGTATTACGGGAAAGGTCTCCAGTATGAATGCACAGGTGAGTGTCTGGTCTGTGTCAATTATATCACTTGCCTTGTTGCTCTGTAGGAACGGAGCCCCACGCTCAATGGCTTAACCACTAAGAATTTAGTATTGTTTTTAGATTTTTTTTTTTAACGTGGACCATTTTTAAAGTCTTTTTTGAATTTGTTACAATATTGCTTCTGTTTTATATTTTGGTTTCTCGGCCACGAGGCATGTGGGATCTTAGTTCCCCGACGACGGATGGAACCTGCATCCCCTGCATTGGAAAGCAAAGTCTTAACTACTGGACCACCCAGGAAGCCCCGAGAGTATTTGACGTTGCTCATGAATCAGTGAATCAGTTGGGCAGCACTTTTGGTCCTCAGCTGTGGTGACTCATTACATTTGTCGCTGATCGTGAGCAGGGTTGGCTGCCCTGCTTATCTTACCCGAGTTCTCTCACCTGTTTGCGCATCAGCTTGCTGGAGGCTAGTCTAAAAGGCTTGCCCGGGACCTCTAGGGTGTTTTCATGTGGCTTCTCAGACTCCATGAGGCCAGCCCAGTCTTGTTCACGTGGTGGGCGCAGAGTTCCAAGAGGAAGTGGAAGGCTTCAAGGACCTCTTGAAGCCTAGATCCAGATCTAGGAAGGGGGAAGGTTTGGGGCTTTTTATTTGTAATCAGTCAATAGCCAAATCATCAAAATATGCTTCAGCCTCTGTGAGAGACTGAAACAAGTGGGATTCTGGTCCTCAGGGCACTTGGAGCTTGTGGGATTGTCACCAAAAGATGTAACATTCACTTTATGGTCTTTTAGCTCCTCATAAGTCTCCACAAAGGAACATCAAAAAGCTCCAAAAAAAAAAAAAAAAAAGCTCTAAAAGTGACATCATTTCACGATGGAATTCACTTCTTTGACATCTGTAATTTTACCTCCTCTGGGTTTCCTTACCACAATATCTTTGTAGTTTTAATATTTTGTTAGAAAAACAACTTAGGATTCTTGTGTTTTAAATTATATTTTAGGAAATATCGACTATTTAGTAGTGTGTGGTTTTTCTGTGACAGCATTTTATTTGTTCTACTTTACTTAAAAAGCATCATGGTTTTTAGAGTTGTTTTTTTTTTTAACAACTCTTCCATGGTTTGCTGCTTGGGAAAAATGTATTCCCATGGAAATTAACACCCACCAGGAGAATTTCCGGGCGGTAGGTTTACTTTATACTGTCTGGTGTGGTCTTTTACTGCTTGTTTCAAGTGAACGTTGTTTCATTTTGACATTTGGAAGGTAGATAGGTCTGCTCTGTAACACAGAAATGTGGTTCTTCCAGGGTTGAACTTCCCAGCTTTGACCTGATCTATTTTTCTCTCTTTTCTTCTCCTCATGGAACATTTCTTTTTGCTTTTTCTACTTGCAGTTATTTCTTTTTTAAAATTGAAGTGTAGTTGATTTACAGTGTTTTTAGTTTCTGCTGTACAGCAAAGTGAATCGGTTATACATATATACATTCTCTTGTTCAATCCTCTTTTCCATTGTGGTTTATCACGGGACATTGAATATAGTTTCCTGTGCTGTACAGGAGAACCTTGTTGATCCTTTCTGTATGTAAGTGGTGGCATCTGCTAGTCCCACCTCCGATACTGACTTTCATTCTCATTGCTCCTCATCTCCCTTCCCTCAGTTTCTTCTCCTCCTCCCCTACTCCCCTCCCGCTGGCCCTGATCCCATCTGGCAGATACCCTTCCTGGGTGCGAGCATCCACGCTTGCCCAGCAGAATCACTCCTTTCTTGGCCCCACTCCCACTCCACCCAGCAGGATTTCTCATTTAAGCGGGAAAGAAAGGGGGGTGTAGAGAGTCAGCCCAACTGCCTCTGAGTTGGCAAAATGCCTCCCCTTGAGTCTTCCCACACTTCCATGAACAGCACAGCTTGGCAGTCTCCCTGGCGCCCCCTCCTTCCCTCCGCCTGTCCGAGCCCACCAAACAGTCGGAAGCTCTCGTTTTCTTTGCTGCATGCTGTAGTCAGCATGTCTGTTTCCGTGTGGTCCGAGACTGAGCTGCTGCCTGCCAATAAGCCACTGCCGAGTGGCTGCCCAGCAGCCTCAGCCATGCTGTGCCCAGCCCCTACCGCTCCTGGGCACTGTAATCTTGCATCCCAGGGGACAGGCTGCATGAAGAGAGGGAGGCAGTTCACAAACCCATTGCCCCCAGTTACCCAAGTCGCTATGGCTGCTCCCAGTTGTGCATTCCAGGCTGAAAGGCACAGCTGTCTGTAAGATGTATGCAGTGGGTGGGCCCATCAGTGGAGCCTCAGCAGAGGGGACAGAAGCACTTTGGCTGCTGGTTCCAGCCAAGAACACCAAGCACAAAAGGATTCATTTATCCATCCCTTTGCTTCAGTTAGTAAGCCTTCCTTATGTGCAAGATTTCAGCTAGATCTAGTTCATTGATATAAAAGTTGATGTTATCATCTTCAATATTTGCTTCTTAGGGATGAGAGAAAGTGGTATTGCAACTGAGTTGTGCTTTGCACACTTGTGGTAGGCTCTGCTCATCACTGGCTTCTCCTGCATGCTACGAGCTAAGAAAATAAATTATAACCTTCCCATGACCTGAAAGACTCATTACTAGACTCTTACCACTTGGAAAGGCAGAAAGAAATATTAGCTCTACATCATCCAGTACTAAAAACCTGGAAGCTGTGAGCTCCTTTTAAGATACATTTAGTTGATAGATGTTCCTGAGCACTTCTTCTGTGCCAAGCCCTGTGCTAGGCACCAGGCAGGGGTTCAGTGGTGGACAGACAGACATGGTACCCACCTGCTAGGAACTTACAATCTAGCTACACAAAGCAATTTGTAATTGCAGACTGTGCTGTGTTGATACAGTATGAAGAAGGGATCCCAGGGAAGGTTAGACTAATATTCTACTCTCTACACCAAGATCTGAAGGGTGGCTAGAAGATAGTTATTTTATTGCTTCAGGAGAGAATGTTACCTTTCGTTCAGAATAGATGGAATTCTGAGCATTTATCCTCATCGTAGAAACAATGCCTTTCCAAAGCAAATCATTTCTCTTTAGAGCCAAAAGAAACCTTAGAGATTATCTGCTCTAAACTCTTCATTCTACAAGAGGAAATTGAGGTCTCAGGGAAAGATGAGTATTTTGCTCAAGAGGGCATATCCCACCCGCAATCAGCAGGACCCAGGAAGGGACCCAGGACATTTTTCTCTAAATCCTGTTTCCAAGATATCAAACTGCTTATTTTGCATTTTTTTTTCTGAAAAGCTTCTTGGATTCATTGCTTTTCAGAAACTGTAAACACTGAATTGTACTCAAAGTTTTTAAAAATGAAGAAAGACTGGCTCACATTCAGCCTCTGACACAAACTATATCACTTTGAATGATTAATTCCTTCTAATTCTCTGTTCCTTCTGTAAAATGGGCTTCATAATGGTATAATTTTATGTGTGTGTGTATATGTGTGTATATTCTTTACCATCTGAGCCACACACTATATATATAGTGTGTGTGTGAGTGTATATACATACACACACACCCAGTGGCTCAGATGATAAAAATTTCCCTGGATCAGGAAGATCCGAGTGAAGAAGGGAATGGCTACCCACTCCAGTACTCTTGCCTGGAGAATTACATGGACAGAGAAGCCTGATGGGCTACAGTCCATGGTGTCACAAAAGAGTTAGACATGACTGAGCAACTAACACTTTTACTTTCACATGTATATATGTACATAGTGGGCTGGCCAAAAAGTTCATTCAGACTGTTCTGTAACATTGTATGAAAAACCCAAACAAACTTTTTGGCCAACTCAATATATATGCATACTGAAGTATATCTGTAGATATGTGTGTGTATATACGTATGTATAGATAGATAGATGGTTGGGTAATTGATAGAATACACTTAGAGTACCTCAGACAATATCTGGCATGTCAGTTCTCAATCAGTGGTAGTCATTGTTATGAGATAATATTGTGAGAAAACTAATGAATGAACACTAGAATGCTAATCTCAAGAACGAGATACTGGAAGATAAAGGACAGCATCTCTTTTGTAAACCCTACTCTTCTGGGCGAGACTAGTGGCCCTAACCTGAGAAATAGTGCTGTGGGGAAGATAAGGAGAATCCTTGCATGCAGGTGAGGTACTGTCAAGAAGCACTGCGGCTACTAAAGGTGGACAGCATATCGACCTAATGAGTATCCAGTGAAAAGCAATAATCCTGTGTGAGAAAAGGCAGTAGGATAATGTGCCATTGTATACTGAAGTAGAGATTGTTGGCTTGACGGGGGAAAAGTTATATGCTGAGACAAACTGTATTTGTTAATTAACTTCATAGAAAAGCTGAAAACTGGAGCTAGCTGTAAGGGTCTTTCTCAACACTCACTTGGGAGATAGGAAAGTGCATCCCACGAAGGAGGTTTAATTTTTTTATTTTTGGTTGTAAATCTGTGCTTTATGAAAGGCTGTTGATACTTTGTCTTTTTAAAAACTGACATAACTCATTTTCGTTTACCGCAGGTATTTTGTATAATTCAGAAATTCAGGTATGGGATTTTCATACTACACGAGCAGGTTTAAAAGGCCGAGGAAATATCCTAGGGTGAGTTATTGAACTTGAGCTAAGGGAAGAAGACTGAAAACCTATGGAATCTAACAAAACGAAGGTGCTTCCAGTTTCTAGCTCTTAAGTTTACTTTCCTCATTTTTCACAGTTAACAAAGGCATTTGAAAGTGATGAAGAGGCTGATGCTGATAATAGCGGTAATAACTGATGATGATAATAATAATAAGAGCTAATATCAATATTTTAGTGGCACTTACTATATCTTGGGCTTCCCTGGTGGCTTAGCTGGTCAAGAATCTGCCTGCAATGCAGGAGCCCTCGGTATGATCCTTGGGTTGGAAAGATCCCCTGGAGAAGGGAATGGCTATCCACTCCAGTATTCTGGCCTGGAGAATCCCACGGACTATACACCCATGGGGTTGCAGAGAGTCAGACACGACTGAGTGACTTTCACTTTACTATATCTCAAATACCATTTCAAGCATTGATATATATTAGCTCCTTAATGTTCAAAATAACTCTCAGGAATGGTGTTCCACTTTAGAGACAAGGAAACTAGAAGTCTGAGAGGTTAAGTAACTTATCCAAAGTCACACAGCTAATAAGAGCTGATTTATGAACCAAAATTGTCTGGCTCTGGAGTTTACCATCTATCCACAGAGATAGACATTTAACAGATAAACACAATTAAAAATATAATTGGGAGACTTGGATTTGATCCCTGGGTTGGGAAGATCCCCTGGAGAAGAGAATGGCTACCCACTCCAGTATTCCGGCCTGGAGAATCCCATGGACTGTAGAGTCCATGGGGTTGCTAAGAGTCTGAGACGACTGAGTGACTTTCACTTCATGGAATAAGCTACAAGTTCCTTAGCAGAGCACAAAGGTTGTATGATTTGAGCTCTCTTTACCCTTTGAGCTAAAAGCTGGAACTAGTTATAGTTTCCCCAAAACACCACATGATTTCATTGCTCAGACCTTTTTTCCTGCTTCTTCGAGTCCCCTTTCCCACCACAACCAACTATTTGCCTTGTTCCTACTTCATCAGACTAGTGATTTAACGGGCAGTGATTTTCTAGTTCACTGTGAATCCCCATTGTCTGCTTTCAGTGCCCATCAAGAAAACAGATGTAAGTATGAGGCCAAGTTTAATACTAGAACCTTACCGAACAAACAACTCATTATCTAAATCTGAGGCAATTGCCTGGTGTCCACGTTTGCCTTGGGCACCACGGGATCCTTAGCACAAAGGCACATGGTAAGACTTTTTAAGAATGTATTCAGTTTACTTGAATGCAAAATATTGACATTTGGTTAACTTTTGTCAACAATTAATCAAATACAGTGCGTGGTAATGGTTAATTCCCTAGATGAGTCATTTTAAAAGGCTAGTTGTGCATAGCCAATGGACTCCTGTGGTAAATCCAAGCAGTTGCAGCTGTTGTGAATTTCCCCTCAAGGGCTTTGAGAGACAGAGTATAGAGACAATGGCATCTTGAGGACACTGCTTGGCAGGCATCAGCTCTGTTTCAGTGAATTTGGAATGGTGAGCAGGTTGAAAATTATACCTGGATGGGGACCAAGGCTGAGGACCAGATAATGAGCCAAAGCCCCAGTTATATTATTTTTCATAAAAGGAGGATACAGAATAGAAATGGAAACAGTGAAATATTTACGTGGAAATATCTTATTGCACATGTAAATATATGCACACAAATCCCCACCCTCATCCTGCACACACACTCATTTTCCTGCCTAACTACCATATCATTTCTTTGGAAAGAGAAAGGACAGAGAGCTGTAGACATTCTTGAATAGAAACCAGAACATTTGGAAATCTTGTTCTCTGAGCAGAGCGTAGCAATTTTTTTTCTCCCAGAAAACTTCCCCGGCTGTGCCTAATAATGGATTTTGTAAGGTGTAAGGAATTTGTACCATGTATTCCTATTCACTTTTTTATGAGGGAATGTTGCTGGCATGTTGACAGTGGTTCTCATCAGCTTGAGGAGGATGGGTGGGCTAGTTGGGTTTGCCACTCAATGAGGTAGAGATTCAGTCCTGATGGTGCATTTTCCAGTCTATTGTAATCTTTATAACAGGACAACATGTATCATTAGACTGTAGGTGTGAAACACTACCCCACTTCAAAGTCAGAATACTGTATTTCAGTTCAGTATTGTCTTCTTCAGCTCTGTGACTTCTGTTTGGTACTTTATCATAGTTTCTATTTCTTATTGCAGTTCTCACTGTGTTCGCTCAGTTTTCTTCCAGTTTGGTGAGCATCCTTATGACCATGACTTTGAACTCTTTATCAGGCAAATTACTTATCTCAATTTAAGGTGTTTTTTTTTCCCGTAAGTTTTGTCTTATTCCTTTGATTAGAACATATTTCTCTGTTTCTTCCTTTTACTTGACTCTCTACATTGCTTTCTATGCGTTAGATAAAGCAGACAGCTCTCTCAGTCTTGAAGAAGTGGCCCCATATAGGAGATGACCTGTATCTTTCAACCCTCCCCTAGCTCTTGGCTGTCTCTTAAACCTTTGTGATTGTCCAAGCAGCTTATTTTATTGTACTTGATTACTTTTTTAAAAATAATTTTATTGGAGCAGTTGCTTTACAATTTTGTGTTACTTTCTACTGTACAGGAAAGTGAATCAGCTGTACCTGTACATATATCCCTTCTTTTTTGGATTTCTTTCCCATTTAGATCACCATAGAGCATTGAGTCAAGTTCCCTGTGCTATACAGGACAGCCTATTTTTATTTGTAATGGTGCCCATTAGTTGAGGGTGTGCCAAAACCTGGAGGTGTTCCGATGGGGAGGATCTCAGTCAGCACCTGGATTCAGGCTGTTTGGAATTCATACCTTCAGGCAGCAGCTTTTAAAGTATGGAAATGTATGCAGTCTACAAGTTGAAGACTCACTGGCTGCCAGAGCCCGGCCATCTGGAGGTGTCCCCAGGGTGGTAGGCACAGAAATTGGGGTTCCAGATGAGCGTCTAAACTCCTCTCCAGGAGGTGTCAGCAAGGTGTGGCGAGGAAGAGAGAGCAAGTAAGGATGGCGTCCAATGGCCTGGGTTCCCTGAGAGCATCTCTCTAGGCCTCTGTGTGCTTGGCGAACCTGAGGCCACCCCTCAGGCTCCAGAAGAAGCAAATAGGCTTCTTTCATAGAAAGTCAGGGCAGTGTTTCAGTCTATTGTCTGTGCAGTGCCCTGGGGGTGCTAGGCTGCCAGGAATAGACTCTCCGATTGTTGTAAGGCCCAGAGGACTCCAAAGCAGTTAACCCCCACCCCCCACCACCATCTCCAGAGCCAGGCAATCCAGGAGCATCTCCTGGGAGGCAGCCTCAAAACCCAGCCACCAGACACGTGTGAAGCCTCCCTCTGGGAGATACTGGCATTTTGTTATGTCCGAGGAGAGCATGAAGTTAGCACCTCCCCTTGGAGGAGCTCTGGAAAGGATTGTAATTAGTACTTACAGGTGGTTTTAATTAGAAACCTGCCCCTCGGGCTGCAGCTAGAATGGTTAATTAACAGAGACTCTGTGCTCCCAGGGGCTATTGCCTCTTCCTGTCTCTTGGGGGCGGAAGCAGTTTAAGAACTTTTTCTCCATTGGTTGCTCTTTCTCGCTTGGGACCTACAAGCATAAGCCCCACCCACTTCCAGAGCCCGGCAATCTGAGGGTAGCGGCTACTGAGCAGCCGCAAAAACTGGGGCACCGGCCACGTTTGAAAGCTCCCTTTTTGGAGGTGCTGTGGCTCTAGAGCATAACAGAGGGAGAGAATATAGATGGTGCCTGTTGGGAGAAAGAAGGAAATAAGAAAAAAGATGGTATCCTCTGGCCAGCGTGAGGAAGAGAAAGAGGGTAAAAGATGGTGTCCGCCAGCCAGCAGGCCCCTGTGTGTGTCTAAACTCAGACACTTTAAGATGAGCAAATGAACTTTAGTCGTATCAAATCTGGATGCCTCCGGACCCTCTGCCTCCGCGTTGAGCCCTGGGGCAGGTGAGTCATGAAAGACCCCATTAAGAGGCGTTTCTCAGTTCCTTACAGTCTGTGGGTTTCTTGGACTTGAGCCCTGTTGGATTTCAAAGCTAAATGTTTTGGGGCATTGTATCTCAGATACAAGTGTTACAAGTTGGGAGCCCACTGTGGGGTTCAACTCCTCCCTCCTCAGGGAGCAGCTCCAGGTTTTGAGTTCTGTCTGACTTGTGGGTGGCCATGCTGGGTGGGATGGGGTTTATGATGAGGTTTTGTCCCAGCTCCTCCTACCTGCTTCTGTGGGGGCTTGGTCTCCTTGGCCCAATGTGTGTGTGTGCATGCCCAGTGGTGTCCGACTCTTTGCGACTCCATGGTCTGCAGCACGCCAGGCCTCCCTGTCCATCACCAACTCCTGGAGTTTACCCAAACTCATGTCCGTTGAGTCGGTGATGCTATCCAACCATCTCATCCTCTGTCGGCCCCTTCTCTTCCTGCCTTCAATCTTTCCCAGCCTCAGGGATTTTTCAAATGAGTCAGCTCTTTGCATCAGGTGGCCAAAATATTGGAGTTTCAGCTTCAACATCAGTCCTTCCAATGAACACTCAGGACTGATCTCCTTTAGGATGGACTGGTTGGATCTCCTTGCAGTCCAAGGGACTCTCAAGAGTCTTCTCCAACACCACAGTTCAAAAGCATCAATTCTTCGGCGCTCAGCTTTCTTCACAGTCCAACTCTCACATCCATACATGACTACTGGAAAAACCATAGCCTTGACTAGATGGACCTTCCTTCTCTAGGGAATCTTCACAAACCAGGGATGGCACCCGCGTTGGCAGGCAGATTCTTTTCCACTGTGCCACCTGGGAAGCCTTGCCCAATGTGTTGTAGTTGCTTAGAAGGCCTTTAGGCTTTTTTTGGAGGAAGTTGTCCCATATGTATTATAGCTGCAGATTCCATGTGTGTTGTGGGAGGAGTTGACCCAGGGATCCTCCTCCATCACTGTCTTGAACCTCTGTTCAAGACCTCCCAAAGTCAGTATGTTTTCTTTAGAAATATTCATAAAAATATACCCAATATTCTGAAATTGTCAAAAAAAGATTATGAACAATTCCTGCTTCTCATTGTAGAATATTCCTCATTTCCTTTTTATTTCCCCTAGTCATACTATAAGTAACTCCTTCCTATAGCTGTGAAAGGGAGACAGAGGGAAAACAGTTAACACCTGCTAAATAATCTTAAAATATTTTTGCTCACGTAAACATTGAAGAAAGATTGAAAATGCATCTACCCCTCATTGCTTTTTAAGAGGCCATCCAAACTTTTCAACAGGGTTTTTAAAGATGGCATTTCCATAGTACCGTATTGATGTTTTAAAACCATTGTGCAACTATACTCCAATAAAAATTTAAAATAAAATAAATAAAATTGTTGTATTACTGTTAAACATTCCCACCAAAGTCTAAATTCTAGAGCAAATTTGATTCTTTCTAGTAGTATCAATTTATGAACAAGCACTTAAATTTTCTTTATTGAAGTTTAGTTGATTTACAAGTGCTGTGTTAGGTGTACAGCAAAGTGATTCAGTTATACATATATATGTATTCTTTTTCATATTCTTTTCCCTTATGAAAGTTGCTCAGTCATGTCTGACTCTTTGCAACTCCATGGACTATACAGTCCCAGGCCAGAATACTGGAGTGTAGCCTATCCCTTCTCCAGGGGATCTTCCCGACCCTGGGATCTAACCAGGGTCTCCTGCATTGCAGGAGGATTCTTTATCAGCTGAGCTACATGGGAAATCTGCTTTTCCCTTATAAATTTTTACAAAATAGTTGTAGGGCCTTTCCTGGCAGTCCAGTGGTTAAGACTCTGCTTCCTCTGCAGGGCGCAAGGGTCTGAACCCTGGTCAGGGAACTAAGACCCACATGCCTAAAATGAACACATTTTCAATAGGTTTCCCATATTTTTCTACATTTGCTTCTTTTTGTCCCCTTTCTCTACAAGGACGGTGTTTAAAAAAATTAATGTACGTTTAATTTTAATAAAACAATTAAATTAGTGCAGCTGAAAATAAAAGAGGAAAGTATTGAGTATAGTTCCCGGTGCTATACAGTAGGTCGTTGTTGGTTTTATCTATATTAGTAGTAGTGTGTATATGTTAATCAAAACCCCAATTTATCCCTCTCTCACCCTTCCCTCTTTGGTAACGAAAAATTTGTTGGTCTGCAAGCACCTTTTTTTTTAATGCAGAAACTTTCCATGTTTTTGTAGATCTTCTTACTCCACTCCCACCACATAAGTCTGTTCTAATGCAAAGTATTTTTATGTCCTAAAGCCTTTTATTGATCACAGACTTCTACTTCTCTGCTACAAAAATTGTTGATATCAATTGAAATTTTCACGTGTTCTGTGACCAAAATTGCTAACAGATTGTTAATCTTTCAATTGTTATTTGTATATCATGTGTCAAGCATTATTATACATTTTGATACTTATTACATATAAAAATAAGATACCGTTGGAGACTCAATTGTTAATAAGATGGCTTGTTCATTAATTCATGGATCCATGGATTTGTCATTCACTGTTAGAATAAGAGACCTTACCAGCATTCATGTCAGTGTTTTTCATTTTTGTAGCTCTTAGAGCTGAAAACCTTCATACAGAAATGTAGATGGGACTTGAAAGAGTTGGGCTAAATTGATGTCACTCAGTTCTAGGAATTCCTCCTGAGTGACATGCCAAAAATAATATGAGTTACCTATTATCAAAAAGTGATTCTAAATGATCTCTCAGCTGACAGTTCCCTTAGGTCCTTTTTCAATTCTATTGAAACTAAGGAATTGGAAAACTTTTCACCAGCAAAAGGAGTTTTTAGCCCATCATTCCAATCATTCACTTCCTCAAATTTCTGGGAAGCCCCCAAAGACTGGAAGTTTACCAGGACTTGTTAAAAGACTGTCTGTTACTGTTTCGCTTGGAACCATTTTGCTTAACCTGATCATTTTTAGGAAAAACAAAATAGTATGAAGTTTAATAAACTTTTTGCCGTTGAATAGTTTTTGATAAAATACTTTTACCCTAAAATGTGCATTAATATATTCTTATCAAAATCTTGGACCCATAGATTTAGCTTGTTTAATTTCTGAACAAATATCTACCATATCTATTTGTTGAAATATTTCTAACAGTCAAAACTATCCTCCAAATCAGATTTGTTTTCTGAGAAAAAAGGCTAAATAAGCTAATGAACATTCCAGTGGCAGTCATATTGCTTTAGAATTCTATGATTGACAGACAAGGCAGAGACACTGCCCTGAATTTGTCAGCTGGATGAAATAAGGTGCTGCCACCTTCAGTATTTCTTAAGGTTAGTTTCTCCTTTGTTTTGCCCTTGTGGGATTTTTCTAAAAAAGGGGCATATGCTTTGACAGTAGTCAGGGGTTTGAAAAGGAAAAATGACAAATGAACAGCGCTTTTACTCCCACCTTCCCACCCTGCAACACACATGAATTCGGAAATCTCAGGAATGAACCAAAATGCCCCATTTCCGGTGTCAGGAAATATTATTGAAAGATACTTAACTGAAATATGTGAAAGACTAGAAAAGTTTCCTTAGGACTTGTGTTGTGATCCAATGGCTATGACTCCAGCCTCCCAATGCAGGGGGTCTGGGTTTGATCACTGGTTAGGGAACTAGATCCCACATGCCTTAACTAAGAGGTTACATGCTGCAACTAAAGATTCCCATGTGGCAACTAAATCCCACTGCAGCCAAATAAATAGATAATTTTTTTAAAAAAAGAAGTAAAAAAGTGTTTCTTAGAGGACCTGCTTATTGTGCAGGTCTCCAGGTACAAGATTTTGAGTTGTGCTGGGGATTTATTGCCTTGGGGCAATGCACCAAGATTTAGAAGGGGTGAAAAGTACATGTTGCTTTTGAAAAGTGAACGAAGGGCAATTGTGTCAAGGTGCAATAGATGCTTTCTCTGGCACATCAGTTTAAGTAAGAGTACATAAGGATGCTGAAGTCCTGGGATTTGGCCCTCTAAGATAATTCATGCCATAGCCACATGCCTCTTGCAAAGTCTTCACCTGCTTATGTTCCTCATTTGCAGAACGGGAGACAGTGTGAAAGAGTGTTAAATTTTCCTAATGTCATTCATTTCTGAAGATGGTAGTGTGAAGACCCAACTCTCTGGGAGCCCAGAATCCAAAGCTTTCTGCTCCATTTTATTGCCAACAGTCATTCCATAGCACTCATTTCACCGTCCTTATCTGTCACAGAAATGATTCGTAAATATTTTGCTGCTCTTTCCAGGCTGCATTTAAAATAAACAATTGCTTCTCAGTTGTAGCTTAGCATCTCCCATGTTTGGTTCCCTGGGCTCTGCATGGAGTTGGTGCTCACTTAATATGAGATGATGAGCCATGTTTGGATGGTAGCCAAAGTTAGCAATTTGAAAATGATAGCCTAATCTAGACAAAAGGACTGATGCTGAAGCTGAAACTCCGGTACTTTGGCCACCTGATGTGAAGAACTGACTCATTTGAAAAGACCCTGATGCTGGGAAAGATTGAAGGCAGGAGGAGAAGGGGACGACAGAGGATGAGATGGTTGGATGTCATCACCGACTCAATGGACATGAGTTTGAGTAAACTCTGGGAGTTGGTGATGGACAGGCAGGCCTGGCATGCTGCAGTCCATGGGGTTGCAAAGAGTCAGACACGACTGAGCGACTGAACTGAAGCTAGACAAAAGTCAGGCTCAGAGAAATAATGGACCCAGTGAGCTTGCTAAACGCTGGCAATACTGAGATATGTGTGATTGAGTCCTTATGTGCACATGTGTGCTAGATCACTTCAGTTGTGTCCGACTCTTTGAGACCCTATGGACTGTAGCCTGCCAGGCTTCTCTGTCCATGAGATTCTCCAGGCAAGAATACTGGAGTGGGTTGCCATTCCCTCCTCCAGGGGATCTTCCTGATGCAGGGGTTGAACCTGTGTCTCTTATGTCTTCTGCATTGGCAGGCAGGTTCTTTACCACTAGTGCCACTTGAGAAACCCTTATACAACCCTGTAAATCCATAAATCTATAAGTAAATTGTTACAGATTGCAGTTAGTGGTGTGAATGCTAGTGATGAATCCTAGTTCTGTCACTTCCTTGCTGACTTTTTCTGGGCAAGTTTTTTGACCTCTGTGAACCTTTTGTTTCTTAGTCTATGAAGTGGGATTAATAAAGTAGGATTGTTAACAAAAATTCAGTGAGATAGTATGTGTAAAAAGTATATTACAATGCTTGGCATATAGTAAGTCCTTGATTAATTTAAATCATGATGCTTTACCAGTGGTGGTTCTGAACAGAGAGAGGCTTTGCTCTTTGGGGACAGTTGGCTTTGTCTGAAGACATTGTTGACTGTCACAGCTGGAGGGAACTACTGTTGTCTAGTGACTAGCAGCCGGGGATGCTGCTAAGTAGCCTCCAGTACACCAAACAGCTGTGACAAGTTCCAAATGTCACCCTCTACTGAGGTTGAGACATCTGCTCTTATTGACAAAGTGAATTAATGGTTTCATGAAAGACTGAGAAAACATTATTGTATCTCTTTTGAAAGTTTGATAAAAAATATTAAAGCCATGTGATTCTACCAGGCTTAAATAATCTCTTGGGTAAGAATATTATAGTATCTTATGCTCCAGCCTTCCTAGGCTTAAAGCCCTTTCATGGCTCAAAATTTACCCTCCTTTGCTTAGAATAGTCCATGTCTTGTCTATCTGTTCAGTTTTTACCAGTCCATCAGGATTCATAACAAACTCACGTTTCTTATGAAACTTTCCCTTTCATTCCTTGTTGTCCTGGCACACTTTGATCTAGATTTTTTTGGTTCTCATAAATATCTTTTTTCTGTTAACACTTACCACACAGTATCACCATTTTTGGTTATGTTTTTTTCCTTTGATATTCTCTGAATCCCTTTAGGGGAGGATTATGTCTATGTCTCTCTCTCCCCCACTTTATCACCTCTGCTACATGGCCATGAACTTGGAGTAAACATTAATAAATTTTGAGTGAATGAATGAATGAGTAAATAAAGTAAATTGCATGTTTAGATGCTATAACACAGCATATGGAAACTCTGCTTGGTTCCCAACTTCCTGGGAATTTTCCATTCCTTTTTTAGAGAAATGAAGGTGAACAAGTCTACTGACCCTTAGAAGCACTGGCTAAGAATCAAAGTCAGCCATCTGGAAGCTCAAGTGCAACAGTAGGAAGTGGCTAATCACACATTTATGCCTTTCACATTATCTAGTTACACCAAGGTTATTTTACAAATTTAGTTCTAAAACCATGGTATTGTGTATGTATGTCTGTTTGTATGTGTAAAGCTATTTGCATGTATTGATGATTGATAGTTTGGGTAGTGTTTTAATTCATAGCACAGTCAAGAGAACATTCCAGGATATTGTGAGGTTTTACCATTTAAGCATTAGTTAACAAATGCAAAGCAAACCATTATTGCTATATGTAACATATGTTGGTGGTGGTTGAATCTCTAAGTTGTACGTGACTCTTTGCGACCCTACGGACTGTAGCCCTCCAGGTTCCTGTGTCCATGGGATTTCCCAGGCAAGGATACTGGAGTGGGTTGTCGTGTCCTTCTCTAGTGGATCTTCCCAATCCAAGGATCAAACCCAGGTCTCCTGCATTGCAGGCAGGTTCTTTACCAACTGAGCCACCAAGGAAGCATATGTTCGTGTTTGGGAAATTTTTCATAAAACCTTGACATTTATAGACTTTGTCAAAATATGGAAGCATATGTAGAAAAATAAATCATGAACTATAGAATAAGTTATGAGAAAAGAGTAATCAAATACACATTATATGTGAAATGTGGAGTATGTAAAGGCATAGCCATAAAGGTTAATAAGGCACAGTTACTCCTTTTCACCATCAATATTTAAAACAAAAAAGAGCTGTTTTACTGTTTGCATATGATATTGCTAACCTAGAAAATCCAAAGAAATCCATGGAAAACCACTAGAATTAATAGAATAGACTTGTAAGGTGGCAAGATAAAGACCTCAAATCAATGAAACATTAAATTTTAAAAATGTGATGAAATCCAGTTTATAGTAATAAGACAAAAAAGTGTTTCCTAAGAATAATTTCAAAGAGAAACGTGTGACCCTCATGGGCAGCTGTAAAATTTTATAGAAACTGATAGATGCATAAGAGGTCAAATTGTAAATTTCTATAGGAGAAATACCTCTCTCCAGTCATTCTAATACTCATGCATACTCTTTGTCATATTCTGTTCCATGTATAAAGCAATATCCCTGGCCTGCAACCAGTCATACCTCTATAGTGACCCAGATACCACAGGCTCCAAGGTAAAGTTTCTGTGTCTTGGGTATTTCTGGATGCACCCTGAAATTTTTGCTTCTCTGCCTTTCACTTTTTAAATTTTTATTACACGTTTTGAGATATTATTGTCACGTGCAGCTTTAGGAACTAACACAGGGAAATCCCCTATTACCATTTTCCTAGTTTTTCCCAATGGTATCATCTTGCAAAGCTATAGTATAATATCACAACCAGGATATTGACATTGATACAGTCAAGTTATAGAACAGCGTCACCACCATGAGAATCCATAACACGTCCTTTTAGAACCACAAACACTTCCCTCCTACCCGTGATTGCCCCTACTTTAACTTCTTGAAACCACCAGTCTGTTCTCTAAGTCTATGATTTTGTGATTTCATGAGTCTTATATAAACATTCCTCCAGCAGGGGAAGAGGGAGGAGCACCGCCAGGTGAATATAGAAACCCAGGTTCCTCATTTGCCCTGTTGATTGACACTTACATGTACGTGTGTGAGGGGATCCTCATCACTGCTGGATGTGGATGAAGTCCATGCTCTTTGCTGGCCTCCACTGGTCTCCCCAGGTTGAAAGGGGTCTGGATGCCTGCTGATCACTCTCCATGTGGCCTCTATTGATGCTGCGAGGAGGGAGCCTCTTCACTGCTTGGGTGTAGTGCAGGTTCTCATATACACTGAGCCTACTCTGAGACCCACTCCAGTGGAGCAGGGAGGGACCCTTTGTTCTGGGTGAGTATGGAAGGGAGACACCATCCTCACCCCTTTGGTCTCCATTGATATGAAAGACCCATCTCTCTGCTTGGCCTTCTCTCATGCCAACCCTGGCAGACATATGGGGGTGCCTTTCTAGATCGTTGCAGGAGTGGAAATTAGGCTGTCCACTTGGCCTCTGCCTGGTAAGGCTCGGCTTGGGCCACAGGTTTTTCTGGAGTCTTTGGCTAGAATAGGGTTGATTGATTATTGTCCAAAAGTGATCTATTTTGCTAGGCTGCCCTTTTCTTCATCCTTTGGCTGAGAGAACTTTATTTTGTTGTTTGAGGACTTTTATGTCCACCACTGTTGGTGTTTTGAGGTTTCCAGCTTCTTCAGCTCTAAGTAGGGGATATGTGAGGGAAAAGAAAGCCCAGGGAACTTACCAGCATGTTGTTCTTTGAATCTTGAGGTCCCTGGCTGGTCTGCCTTATCAGTGTCATTTCATGTTTATTTTATATATAACATCTACAGGTTTTAGCTGTACCTTAGCAGAAGGACTAAAGAAAAATAAATCTCCATCCTCCCAGAAACAGATCCCTCTGCTTTTCGTGTGCATCATTTCCTCTCTGTTGACACTTTTTCCATGATGGCTGTATCAGTTCATTGATACTGTTCTTTACATGTTATGTCTTTAGAATGGGTGATGTCAGTTTTCTCATATTTTATGCCCAGTGATGACTTCTATTTCTAGAAAACTAAAAGTAACCAAAAGGAAAATGGGAGTCATGGAGAAAAACAGTAAAGCAGTTAAGCAAAAAAAAAAAACAAGTTAACTATAATTAAGTTCTTAAGTCGTCCTTATGTATAGAGATATATGGGGGTGAGTAAGTCTTTCCATGTTTGAGGATGGATATTATTGTCTTTCAAAATCATTCTCCAAAAGGCATCCAAGGTGATCTTGTCACATGTCCTAACTTACTGTCATTTTTCTCATTGTTTTAAGAATAAATTCCTAGCTTTTGAAAGTGACCTATTGAGCCCAGTGGTTCTTGCACTCCCCTTTCTAACCTCACCCCCTGTTTCTTCCAGCCAGAGAGAACTCTCTAATATTTTCAGGCTTGTCCTCTCTTGCCTTTGAGTCTGCACATGTTGATCCCTCTGTCTGAAATGCCATCACCCTGTTTCTTTATCCTCTCACTTCTATGCATGGTTCTGGTCTCACCTCTGAAATGTCTTTGACTAACAAAGCTTACCTGACCACCCACCCCTGCCTCAAGTCTGGATAACATCTCCTTCATGTTTTATTACATAACATGGTACTTTGCCCCTTTATAATCATCTGTTGAAGACTTCAGGCAAAGTTCTATCTCACTGTTCTATCCCAGGAATCCCATTACCTGTCCTGTCCTTTTCACCCCTAGAGAGGCTCATAACATTTTAGCTTTATAATCACTTGGCAGTAAACTTGATCACCCATGTGTTGTGATGGAAAAACAGTTCTCCAATTTGTTACATAACACAGAGGTCAGACAGTGGCATAGCCAGTAGTAATTAGCAGAATTTTCATCCAAGGAGTCTCCCTTGTGGCTTTTGTGCCACACCCTCCTTTAAGGGATGGAAAGGAAGAAAGGTGGTGACATGGTGAAACTTAACATGTTGAAAGCATTGTAATTGCCAAAGTAAAATACTTGCAATTTTCTTTACACGCAGATTAAAATTCAGAAAATAATGCAAACATTTGAATATGGGAATCTGGAAGGGAAACAGTGACTAGATGGGTGGAGTATTTCAAGGTGCTGTAGATTAGACCACACAGATCATCAGAAAGAATGCCAGGCAGAATGGGTCATTCTGAATCAGGATTTATGGAAACTACAGAAGGAAATCTTTTTAAATCTGTCCACTGACTCCTGTAACTATTTATTGAATATCTTGTAGGTATTTCAGAAGGTTTGATTATTGCATAGTACTTGCCTTAAAGGAACTTAATATGAAGTAGGGCTATAATTATTGCAAAGAAGTCAGAATGTGTGCCATGAACCAAGAGTTAGATTTAATCCAGTTCTAAGCAATTGAGATTGAATAAAAATAAAATGTGATGCACAAAATATATATATGTGATATATAAAATGCTGTGGCTGTTCAAAAAGTAGTTTAGTTGTGAAGATGAACTGGGTTTGAAAAATAGGATTAGCACAGTTAGAAAGGGACTACTAATGTGGACTATGAAAAATACAGACTTGTGATGGGGACTGAAGTTAGCTTGTATGGATGGGAAAGTAGGTTAAATCAATAGAACAAGTGGGATTTAGGTCAAGAACAATAAGGAGGCACTAAATTGTACTGGGACTTTAATTCCAGGCTATAGAGATAGCCTTTGGTCAACTGGCAACTATAAGCTATTGAAGATTTTTGAGCAGGAATATGGCATGGTGAGAGGTATGTTACAAGAATATTAATTTGGTATCTGTGTCAGAAATCACTGACTCTGAATATCCTAGAACAAGAAATGTGTGTATAGAGGTTGCAGCTAAATCAAGTCCTAAAATAATGTCCAAAATTAGCACAGCAACAGTGGGGATAGCAACTGATACTTATTTGTACTTCCAAACCCCCAAAGTCCTACTGAATTGAGATAGAGGAGATGAGGAAAGGAAAACATGAAAGGCAACTATGGCCTGAGACTTTACTCATACTTCATCACTCTATATGACCCAAAGGGAGACAAATTTGAAAACACCAAACTATACTCAGAATCTTTCTTCCTTTCTGAGTACTAAAGACAAGTGTTACTAGGTCCAAATGTGTATCGTTTATCTTGTTCCTTAGGACAAGCTAATTCATCACATGTGCATCAGTACAGTTATAAAAGTTGTCAAAATGTTGAAGTACACACATACTCGTTGGTAAAAATAGTGTTGCCCCCAAGTCCCTAAATGCCCTTTTACTGATCTGACCCCTTTCTCTAGGCTCATTGATCTCTCCCACAATCCAGCACCTAGAGAGGTCTCATCTAACACATTAGAGTGTGTGTGTGTGTGTGTGTGTGTGTGTGTGTGTGTGTGTGTGTATGCTCATGCGCTCGTGCTAAGTCGCTTCAGTCGTGTCCAACTCTTTGCGATCTCCTGGACTGTAGCCCACCAGGCTCCTCTGTCCATGGGATTTGCCAGGCAAGAATACTGCAGTGGGTTGCCATGCCCTCTTCCAGGGGATCTTCCCAAGCTGGGAATCAAACATGCATCTCTTACGTCTCCCGCATTGGCAGGCAGGTTCTTTACCACTAGTGCCACCTGGGACGCCCAGCAGATTCGTGGGCATGGCAGAACTCTGCTTAATGCTATAGTTCATGTATGCTCTTGTTGATTACCGATCATGCCATTTTGGTAACATTTGAAATATTATTGCTACCAGGGATAAAGCTTTCACCCAGAAGGTTCTCAACTTTTGTAAGCAAATAGACTTCTGTTGGGCCTCCACATGTCTGAATCTCAGAGAGAGATTCACCCTAAGTTTAAGTTGAAAGTCTGTTGCCTTGAAATTCTTGGGACTACACATTTTTTTTAACTTTACAAAATTGTGTGTATTTGTTTATTTATCTTTGACTGTGCTGGGTCTTTGTTGCTGTTTGTGGGCTTTCTCCAGTTGTGGTGCACAGGCTTTTCAGTGCAGTGTCTTCTCTTGTTGCAGTGCACAGACTATAGGGCACGCGGGCTTCAGTTGTTGTGGTACATGGGTTTAGTTGCCCTGTGGCATGTTGCCCTTAGCTGCCCTTCTTGGGCCAGGGATCGAAACTGTGTGCCCTGCATTGACAGGTAGATTCTTAATCGCTGGACCAGCAGGGAAGTCTGGGACTTCACATTTAAATAATGATTAATTGGTAATTTAAAAAGCTGTCAGTACCCAGTGCTAATGAGACTACAATAAAATATGTATTTTTGTTCTTGATGAGGGGAATATACAGTAATTTGACAGTACTGCTACTGGGCTTAGTTGCTCAGTTGTGTGCGACTCTTTGTGACCCCATGGATAGTAGGCTGATGAAATACTAATAGTATAGTGTGAATTTACTATCTGAAGATCAGTGATTTTCTAGATAATCATGAAATTGTAGCTTAGAGAGAATTGTCCCTTTGTTGTAGTCTGAGATATAAATGCTAAAGCTTTCAGGTTTTTTGGTAGCATTATGTTGAACACTAGGCCAGTTAATATCACAGGTGGCTCAATGGTCAAGAATCCACCTGCAATGCAGGAGACTTGGTTCAATCCCTGGATCGGGAGGATCCCCTGGTGAAGGAAACCTACTCCAGCATTCTTGCCTGAAAAAGCCCATGGACAGAGGAGCCTAACGGGCTATGGTCCATGGGGTCGCAAAGAGTTGGACATGACTTAATGACTAAATAGCAACAGGCTAATGAAAAGCTAATATTATTTTGCTAAGAAAAAAATATAGTGGATTAAAAATATAAAGAAACAAGGTGATTGTAGGAAAGTTGTTTTTAATTGTAAAAATTTGGAGTCCAGCTAAATATTAGACATTAAAAGCATAGTTAAACCAGAGTAGTATAGCTTATGGTAAATTTTATTTTCTTCTTTGTACAAGCCTGAGTTATTAACTATTTTAGGAGGAATAAATAAAATTAAAGATAATTCTAAAATCTCCAGAGGCCTTTCCTCAAAGTGATTACACACAGAGTTTTTGTTATACAACTCAAAATGATCTCACATTTCTCACCCAGACAGTTCATACCTTAAAACAATTAAGAATACAGAGTTTTCAACTAAAAAGACTTTGCCTAAGTGTTATGTACTCATCCAGGTTATATTTGTGTATGATATGTGTGTTTATGTGTGATATGTATATATTATGTCTATATGTGTATGTATGTGTGTACACATATATTCGTAACATGACTTTTATTTCACTGTCTTCTTCTGGACACAGTCTTTGAACGTTTTGCTTTTTTGTTTTTGTATAGACTTGTCCTAATCCATCACTAATCTCCTTTCTAGTCAGAGTAGGTGTTTACATTTGCAGCATGGCATCCTGCAGCTAGGGTGCCATTTGCTGCTATGGCACCACGCAGTTGCCCATAATTTTGTCCAGATAACCTGTGTTCCAGCCAAATGAGTTAACCAGTCACAGGGAGATTGGGAGGATGCTAATTCATTTTACACAGATTCAGATGTGCAGAATCCAGGGCAGTCAGTAGTCTCCTCGTCTAATCCTTGATGAAAATTGAAAGCATCTTGACTGTTTAATAAGAAAGTCCCTCGTGTGTATGCCTAGGTCCTTGACTGGTACTTGTGACAGGGATTGACTTAGCCTGGGGAAAGCTGGTTCTTTTCTAGTGCAGTGGGTCCCTGTGTTCAGAACCCTAGCACACTATTTATAGGTACGACTGCTTATTCAGAATGAATCCATAAAGTTGAGAAGAAGCATGATATTGTAATAATAAAGAACTTTCTCCCAGGGGCCCCCTACCTAGATATAGCCAAAATGAGGGCTTTTGATTTCCACAATTCCCGGATATATATTTACCTTCATGAATGGGCGCTCTTGGAGTTGTGTACTTCACAGCCTGAAGGGAGCTGATGCAACTGCCCTAAAACTATATTCTTTAAATAAATTCATTAAACTTTAAAGGTGAATTGTGCAAAGAACAGAGGCTCTTAATATTTATGGAGAGTTTTGAAATTAATCTTAGATTCTTAATGAGAAGGAATTTCATAAAGTATGTACAATAAATATTATTAACTGAAATAGTCATCTAAAGAATTGATAATTAAAGAATGGAGACTTCTTTAGATTTTATAAATTGCAAACTGGTTGATATTTTCATTTACTTCAGTCAAAAAATTGTGTTGGCAGAAGAAAAATCTAATCTTAGCACATGGTATCTTCAAGAATCACACTTCCAGTAATCGTAGTTGATAACTGCTAAGATGTTTCTGAAGAGAAATTTTATTTTGACAACAAAAAGAACAATTTAAAATAATATTTGGTACATTTCCAGAAAGGGAATCATTTCGTACAATAAAGAAAAAAACTGTACCCTAGTCTTTACCATCACTTGAACTTTTTCAAACCACAGTTGATTTCATCTTTTCAACTTTTGCTTGGTTTTAGATGAGGAATTTTTTCCCTTGGGAATCAAAGAAGTTGATTACACCTCTCCCACTAGAATTGTGCAATGCCTTTAAATAGTTCTCCTGAAATCTGTTTTCGATTATCATTATAAATTTCACAATACACTTCCAAATGTACTTTTGGATATTTTTATCCAAAACACTGTTCTCCAATGTTGTAAATTCCTTATTACTTAAAAGGTTTTGGGGAGTAACAGTGTAAGATTAATTCCTTTTTGTGTAATACCATTTTCAAATAAATTATAAAATCTGTAGGTAAAATCTGACTGCTCATATGACAAGTTTCTGTAACTTACTTTTTAGTATTAGTCTATTTATAGAATCATTCAGTATTAGCATCAGAAAGGTCACAGCCATCATTAAATGTAACTTCTGTATTTTGTAGGAAAAGAAAAACAAAACAAAACAAAACACTTGGCAGTGACCCCGTAGGTTGTTAGTGGAGCAGCCAAGATAGCAACTCAGTTGTCTTGACTCAGAGTCTAATGTCCTTTCACTTTGCCTTGGTTGTCGGTCCCTCTGACTTTGGTCCTTCCTTCACACTAACCCATCCTCCACCTTCTGTCCTCCGTTGTCAAACAATTAGTCTCTGCTCAATTCTCAAGCAGCTTCTGATCAGGATATGGAATTCACGCATTCATTGTAGCAGACTGACAGAAAGGTTACAGATGGATCAAAGATGCCTTTATAGATCTAAGTAAAAAGAGAAGACTTCATCCTGTTGGTGTAGTTTTTGGTAGAAAGTGATTTTCTCAAATTTATATTTTAGAAAAATGTTCAGGCAGCAACATCTAAGATGGGTTAAAGAGTAGAGGTGAAGGCTGAGGGACCAGTGAAATGATTTTGTGAAAACCTGAAAGAGAGGTGATGAGTTCATATCTAAGATAAGAGAAATGCAGATGGAGAGATAGGCGAAACTTGGAGGGTTTTTAAGGAGTAAAATCCAAACAACATGGTTATCATATCAATATTGAAAGAGATGGAAGGAGAAGGAGGAATCAAAGTGATCTCTGAGGTCAGAGAAGTAGTAACTGTGAAATGAAACATGTATTTGAGACAATGACTTTCTCTTATGCATACTTTTCATTTACTTTTAATGTTTTGGCACAGTACCTATTCAGTGTAACGAAACAAGAAAATGTAGATCAGCAGAAATAAACAACCTTGGAAGCCTCGTAGTTCTACCATGAATATATACCGCGTGTGTTAGTCGCTCAGTCGTGTCCGACTCTTTGTGACCCCACAGACCGCCAGGCTCCTCTGTCCATGGGATTCTCCAGGCAAGAATACTGGAGTGGGTTGCATTTCCTACTCCAGGGGATCTTCCTGATCCAGGGATCAAACCTGGATCTCCTGCATTGCAGGCAGATTCTTTACCATCTTAGCCACCAGAGGAACATACCATGTGTACATAACCTTATAGATTTGTATACATTTATTAGCCAAAAGATCATACAACACATATGATGTTTGAGACATGTTTTTATTTACACTTGACCACACAATTTTATTGACTTTCCTTGTCAACAGTTGTATTTTTATGGCTAATATGCCACTGGATGGATATGTCATAAGAATTTAACAGACCCTTCATGTCTTGACATTCGTGTTATCTCCAATGCTGTGTGATGACAAACAATAACTATACATACTTATGTGTATAATTAACAATTTATACATACTTATATGTGTAGGTAAAAAGTGTTGACTTTCACCGGGACAAATTCTTAGGAATGAATTTCTGTATCAAAAGAAGGGCTCCAGTTGAGGGTTTTAGTGTCTACCCTCAGGTTTCCCTACAAAGTGGGAGAAGGCCTGTTTGCCCACATGCCTGCCAACAATGGGAATGGGTATTAATATCCTTTAATTTTTTTTCAAATTAAAAAGTAGCCGTCAGTTTGCATTTTTGCATTATAAGTGACATCAGACTATTACCCAACAATTATTGGTCATTGTCATTTCTTTAATCTCCAGCTTTTGTTCTTTGTTAACTCTTCTGTTGAAGTTATCCTGTTTTTCATATGTTAGAAAAAGCCCTTTACGTGTTAAACTTTTATTTCTCCTTAAGGTAGTAACTTGTTTGCTCCTTGAAGATTTTTTGAGATATTTAACATGTCTTGGTACATCCAATTATTTTTAACCTATTTCTCTGGCTTGTTGTAAGCTTATATCTTACCAACAGGGTTAAATTAACCCGTTACCCTTACTGATGGTAAGTGATATGTTTGGTTTTACTTCCATTACTTTAGTTTATGATGTTTTGCTATTAATTCTGCTATTTTCTTGTCCTGTGTTTTTATATCTTTGTTATTTGTGGTTTTTTCCTCCCCCACTGATTTGATGGTTGTGCATTCTTTTTCTATGCATAGTTTTGTGTATTTTTTGTGTCCAAATTTAAACCTGTTTTTCTTTCAGCTTTATCATATTGGTGTATATGAAATGAGAACTTCACCTTTTCCTCTTCCCAGCCGTCATCTCCCAGTTTCTTCAGATTTTCAATCTTTTTTCTTTGTAACATGTAAAGATTATTTTTTTTTCCCTTGGATTATATATCTTTTTAAGAAGGGGCTTTATTTCACACTTGTTTTCATTTTTGCAACTATTCTGGCAATATACTACGTGTTCCACGAGTTTCTTAATCTCAAGCAATTTTTTCAATATTATTTTTCTCAAGTATGAGTTCTTTATTTTGACTTCTTTTCAATCAGTGAAATACATATTGATTTCCAGAAGCCATGCACATTCTCAGACGTCTTTCTCTTTCCTCATATTTGCCAATAGTTTGCCCAAATACAGAATTTGGGGTTCAAAATATTTTTTCCACATAGCTATATATCTTATTCTTTTTCCTGACATTTGTTTTTGCACAGGAGAAATGAAACGTCAGTTTGATTTTCGTTTGATTTTCATTTCTTTTTTTTTTTTCTTAGTTGCTTGTAATACTTTTCCTTTATTCTAGGTATGAAACACTCTTTATTAATCTTGGAACTTGATGAGTTTTTATGGCACTAAAACTTCAAGTAAAGAATATTTTCTTAAATTAATATCACAACTTCTCCAAGGTCTACTCAATTCTGTTGATTTGGAATTTTACGGCTAGTTTTTACTGCCTCCAATGACAACTTTAATTTTGCTGTTACAGTTTTTGTTTTCTTTTCCATCTTTGTGTTTCTCTTAATCATTTTCTCCTACAGCTGCTGACTTCTGTTTAAGGGAGACAGTGTTGTCTTGCATCTTTGTGAAGATCTGTGCAAATACTTACTGAACTTTTTATAGAAATGAATATTCAGAAATATGAATAATTCAATATTTAATGTTATGACGCTTTGAAGTCATGTTCCCCTTTTTCCTGCTGAAGTACTTTTCATAAGTCACACATCATTATAACTATTTATGCAATAGTTATAAATTTATAAAAACATTTATAAAATGTTTCATCCTTAAATAGCTACAGATTTATCAAGTTCTGGAAGTTTCTACTATAGACATGGGAAAATGTTCTCTTTCATTTTTAAATATAATCAAGAATGTTAGAAGCATGAGTACTTTTTCTAAAAATAACATTATGCGTCTTCTATCTCAATGCTGATTGTTTCTGGTTTTAGCATTATAGTTGTTGAAACAAGGACTTTTTGCATCTAGGAGCCTGGGGTGTGAGACATAGAACATGTAGTAATAAAAAACGTGGCTTCTGGATCCAAATTCTCCTAGTTTAGGTCTCAGCTTTGTTATTTACTATATAATTTTGGCTAGTTATTTAACTTCTTGGTGCTCTAGCTTTCTCATCTGTAATATGAGATAAATGATACTTCATAGTATCATTTCTATGATACTTCTTAAAGAGATTAAAAAGATAATTTACAAAATATGTGGAATAGTCAATGGGACATAGTGAATGCTGTATAAATATTTGCTGTAAAATTCTAGCACAGATTTTCATCTCAATTTGGTTGTAAACCTTAAAAAAAAAAGTCTTTAAATAAAAAAATAAGCCAGAGCTTATCTACCTAGAAACAGGCCTTGAACAGATGATAACAGGAAAAGTTTAAATGTATTTAATTGAAAAATATTTAGGTTACTAATGACAACCAAGATAAATGTGATTTTGAATTTTCAATATAAAAATATAATAAGCCAATGTTAAGTACTAAAAAAAAAAACCTCATAGCTCTATCACCTTTTAACTGAGTAACTTGAGCCTAATCCTCAGGTTACTCTAAGCCTCCATTTTCTCTTTAAAATGGACACAGTACTAATAAAAATAATGTACTTATTAATAAAAATATTAGTAATTATTAATACTAATTAGTACTGTGAGTGTTAAATGAGATCATTTATATCAAATAGCATCACACATAAGTGCACATTCCTTGGTTGTTACTTTTTAAAAATGATCTGATGCTTACTTGACTATGCTACATTTATTTGGCTTCACTAGGCACTGCAAGTTCTATTTCCACAATTTCTTCTATTATTGAATTCTTAATTTTCAGTTATTTTACAGAAGTGTAACTCTAGAGAGAGTAAGTACAGGTTCAAAGCCACATTGTCTGTGCAAAGGGAAGATATTAAGCAAGGTCAGTTAGATCCTGCTTTTCATCTTTAATTTATTTTTTCCCTCTGAGCCTGGGAAAAGCAGAGTCTGTGATTCTCTTTCCTTCAAAGGGCCTGTTTCTCATCAATAGGATCATTTCCCTCAAGCCCATTCCCTCCTCCTCATCCTTTGTCAACTACTTTGAACCAAAACAAAGGGCACAGTACTTTTTGCATGTCTACAGTCATTCTATTCCATTGGGAGTGAGTGTTGGGGGTGCAGTGCAGAGGTTGGAGTTGGGGGTGTTAGAATATGGGTATACAGTCTTTAGCAAGATTTTTTGATGTGCTGAGCATCATTGATTCCTTTTAGTCCCCTCACGTACATTGCTGTTTTGAGTTTTCCCACAAATCAGCCCAGCCATATCATGCTGCAGTGTGTTGTGATTGTAACTAATTGTGGGGCATTAAGAGGCTACTTAATAACCTGCAAATTACAAGCTACATCACTCTAAAAAAAAAAAAAATCTTAGTTTCTCTCCTTGCTTGAATTGTACAATTATTTCTATGGAAAGCAATTGTTTGGGATTCTTTATCCCCAATCAGTTTCCACAATGTTGTTCACTGTCCATTGACATATCACATAAAATGGACTTCCCTGGCTTACCCACAGCTTGCCCATCCGGGACATACAAACCAGAAGGTTCACCGGGAGGAATCAGCACTTGCCTTCCGTGTCCTGATGAAAATCACACCTCTCCACCTGGAAGTACGTCCCCTGAAGACTGTGTCTGCAAGGAGGGGTTCCAGGCCTCCGGCCAGACCTGCAAAGGTAAAGATCCCACCACTGGCAGATAGGAAATATAAAAGCTGATCTCTTTTAGGGAAGTACGGCCAGTGTTTTCATCCCGTTCACTGGGCATGATTCTCTAATCTTATTTGGGGAAAATTCTTTGTTTTTATTATCTAACATTTCTTATCACTGAACATAGCCATATCTTGTTCCAGAGAAAGGAGGTCTGAGACTCCAAAAGTATCGTATCTATGAAAACAGACTTAGTATTAGAAAAGATCTAAAGTGAATGTAAGAGAGGAGTCATAAATTTTTTTTTTCAGAAATTTTTGGTGGGGCCATAGGATGCAGCATGAGGGATCTTAACTCCCAACCAGGAATCAAACCTATGCCCCCTGTGTTGGGAACACAGAATCCTCAAACCACAGGGAAGTCCTGAGAAGTCACAAATTTAACAGCAAATTTGAATAATAAATGAGCTATTTTGGACTCTGGTGATGGTTAAACCCCTTTAAAGAAAATATTTTTGTAAGTACTGTGCCTTGAAATTATTCATACCAAAAATTAAAAATATTTACTTAGCCAATAATTTGTACAAGAAGCTGTGGGTCCTGGGATTGTGACGGACATGTTTTGCTGGCCTTACTCGTTCTTTATTTTATGCTGCTTTAATTGAGAAGGAAAATAGCTAATGACACGTGAAGGTCAAGAACTAGAAAATCTCATATTCACATAGATAAAAAAATTTTTCAGGCTTAAATATTTAGTCTGTCTTTAATTAGAAACAAATACCTACTAAGCATGAGATGTAAGTGTTCTTCCAAATATGCACTTACAAATTCATATGCAATAAATGGGAATGCTGGAGGTAGTTTAGCTCTGTGTATAAAATGTCCTCTTAAACAGGAAAAGTGGGAGGAGGATGCTTTATAGACAAAGGCTAGCTTCGCTTTTTAATTTTATTTCTGTAAATATTAGTTGTCCACTGCCCTGCCCTGAAGCCTCCTGAAAACGGTTACTTTATCCGAAACACTTGCAACAACCACTTCAATGCAGCCTGTGGGGTCCGATGTCACCCTGGGTTTGACCTCGTGGGAAGCAGCATCTTCTTGTGTCTCCCCAATGGTTTGTGGTCCGGTTCCGAAAGCTCCTGCAGAGGTATGCAGACTGCCAATTCACATTGTTTATTGATTGTCTTGCTCGATGTCCTTGATTTAAACTCTAATGGACCAGTAAATTCTTTGTTGCTTTTGATTTCATGGACCATGGACCACAGAAAGAGAAAAAATTATAGGAAGTTTAGTCAGAACTACTAAGTTCAGTTGACCACATCGTCATAAACTGTGCCCTCTGTGTTTCTTTTATGAACAAGCAAAGGAAAGGCCTGCCTGGGAAGGAAATGGACAGGTTACCTTCAACCTCAGATTTCAAGCAGCCAAGACAGGGTTCAGGGAGAGTCAGAGGATGGTCAGCATGGGGCTTTGATGTCTATTTTGATGGCAGGATTTAGGGAACCATGCCAGTATCCTGTAACAAGAGTAGTTAGCCAACATATACATCTCCAGCCTTGACTTTGAATAGACAGCATGCCATAAAAGTTTTGCTGAGGCTTTGACTGCTCCAAGACCCCATATCACCTTGCTTACTGCAGTAGAATGAGAAGTTCTGTCTTCTTGGCTTCTCTCAGCTCCCACACCCATAAGGGAAGCCAACCTACTCACAACTACTTCAGGGTCATTTGTGAAAGAATATACCTGGAAACTGAAATCTTGAAAGTACACATGGCTGACATCTTTGATACTGAACTTAAAATCACTTACTGAGTGCCAGGAAACAAATTATTGCAAACAGATCCATGTCTGGAAATAATCTTATTGAAACTTCTGAAAGCCTTGGGAAAATTAGAAAATTGTGCCTGTTTCACAGTTAGAAATGTTTAATAACATTACCTATTGAAGGAAGGGGAATCGGACTCACCTATAAATTTTAGAAGAGCCCATAAGTTCTGACAAGCGATTGTTTATGTGGGAAAGGCAAGACATTCTCAGTCACGCTACTAGCCACTAATGCTAAAGCCTTAAGAATTGGCCACACCTGTCAGGAAGCCATCGCTTTGTAAGTTGTTTGAACAGCCTTGATCCTCTGATCACCCCACCTATGGTCCCTAAGCCCTCCCTATCACCACCGATCTCCTCCCTTGGGATGGGATGACCCCTAACCTCCATATGTGCATACACAGGCCTGTTGTGCCCTCATTCTAGCCCTTATGCTCTGTGTATCAGAGTTAGTCAGGAAAACCCAGGAAATACCCCATCTGTGTTATGGGACAAGGAACTTATTTTAATAATCAGAGCTTACACAATTTTAGAAGGAGCTGGAGTGTAGAAGTTTCAGAAAGAGAAACTGGAGCCTCAGAAGAGTTACTATCAACCCAAGAATCCAAGCCCAGGCAGCTGCTGTAGTAGAATCACAAGAGAGAAGTGTGTTGGGAAGCCTAGGAGAAGCTTCACCACTGTGTAACCCCGCCCTAATGTTCTATAGCCAAGAACCTAGCAATGAGCTTGGGCCACCGTGGGTCAACAGGGTTAGCAGTTGAGATGTAGGGTGGAGACAAGCAAAGAAAGATAAACTGGAACCTACCTACTGTACGTCTACATTTGTCCATCAATGAGTCTGCCTGCAATGACTGGAGAAGGCAGTGGCACCCCACTCCAGTACTCTTGCCTGGAAAATCCCATGGACGGAGGAGCCTGGTAGGCTACAGTCCATGGGGTTGTAAAGAGTCGGACATGACTGAGCGGCTTCAGTTTCACTTTTCACTTTCATGCATTGGAGAAGGAAGTGGCAACCCACTCCAGCATTCTTTCCTGGAGAATCCCAGGGACAGAGGAGCCTGGTGGGCTGCCATCTATGGGGTCGCACAGATTTGGACACAACGAAGTGACTTAGCAGCAGCAGCAGCAATGACTACTGCTTCTCTTCCATCTTCCACAATCAAGTGCAGGTTCTTTGATCAACCCTAAGCTGGCCTACCATAAGGGGGTTCTGACAGCATTTGCCAGTTTAACCAGCTTGTTACAATACAAACCATCATATTTTCATTAATTAACTTGTCTATCATCTCTGCTAGTCTGTGAACTCATTATGAGCATAGAATGTATCTTCTCCTACCCCAACCAATCATTGATTATGCCTCTGCTGAATGACTGAAAATCTTAATTTAACAAATAAACGTGTTGGTAAGTATTATACTGACAAATACATTGATGAATTACATTGGCAGTCTTCTGTGTCACTTCCCATCATGCAGTTTCATTTTTACAAAGCAGGTTTATTGCCTTTTATGCAAATTGCATGATATAAATAAAATAAATTTAGTCAAAGTAAAAGCTATGCTCAAAGATGTGAATTTTCCTAAAATTCCTTCCATTTTACCTCTAATGCTGCTTCCTAACTTATCAATGAACAAAGGTGTCCTGAAGGAAGGTACTAATTTAGACTGTTCCTCTGGCTCCTCATTAAAATGTCCTCATTTTATGGACATACTTCATTTTACTGCACTTTGATTTCTTTTGCTTTGCTGATGTTACTTTTTTCACAAATCAAAAACCCCACATTGTCAGATTATGGTGAGCACTTTTAGCAATAAATTTAGTTTTATTTATAGTATGGAGAAAGTAACATTTTAAAGATGTAATTTAAATATGATTAAAAGACAGGATAATTTTAGTTGTTTTTTTGTTTTCTTAAAAGTCTTTCTAAAAGTGAGACAGAAATGAAAGACCAGTATAAAATGTAAAACTTTTCACAAATTTCATGTTACATCCTGAATGTTTTGTAGTGTTAGATAATAATTAATAGGCTTGATTCTTGTTTCTCTTATGCATTCTTCACTAAGGCTGTCACAATTGGGAGATGGACAGAAAGTGTGATTCTGAGAAAAAATACAGCAATTCTTTCAAATGAGAACCAGAGCAAGTTCTTAAATTGCCTGCTACCAAATAAATCGTGCTCTTAAAATGCTAAATTGCTGTTTTCAAAAGGCTTAATAAATATTTAAGGATTGCTTTCATATGAATGTCAAACACTTACTGCAGAATTTTCCAGCTTATTGAAATAAAAATATTTTTGAAGTTGAAACTCATATATAAGCCTGTTCCTATCCAAAATGATAAAAATGATCATTCTTGGTTGAAAAGGAACATAAAATATTTAAGAACTAAATAGGATTTATTACATATGCTTTGTTTTCCCAGAGGAGCAATGAAAGTTTATTAAAACCACACTTTTGAGAAGCAATATAATTTGCATCTGTGTGAAACACCAGTTCTCATTTACTGTCAGTTCTCTTGAGACATGTTGCAAGTTCATTTCGTCCCAAGTTGGAAAGCTGGAATCATTTCAGCAGTTTATCGAATCGAAAAGCAGTTGTTTAATGTGGTTTTCTGGATTTTATGTATTTTGATCATAGTAATTTATCTTACTCACTTTTACTCCTACCTGGCATTTGGCACTGTGCTACCCCTGATGATTACCCCAAGAAAAGTCAAAATATGGAAGGCAAAATATTTTCTATACACTTGATGGACACACTTAATAAAAATTCTACTTACGTGATGGACACACTCAATAAAAATCAAAACATAGAAGGCAACATAATTATGCTCATTTGTCATTAATAATTGACTTCATTTCAAACTAATTGAAAATCTAGGGCTTATGGTTTAACTTCTAATTCTTGAGTTTTCTCTAAGGAGTGATCAATCTTAAATGTATCTTTCATGAAATCAGAATTTATATTCTGTCAACTCACATAATTTGAATGGGTTTCTTTTGAGTAGATTCTGTCAAACATGACTTCAGTTGAATATGCACTGAATATTTTACCCCACCTTCCTTTCCTATTATTTTAAAACTAAACTTTCATCATAAGTAACTACTTGCTTGATATGAAAAATTGACAAATTCATAAAAAAAGGAAAGACATCTTACCCAGAGTCCCAACAAAGTTCTTGATAACTACGTTGTCTTCTGGCCTTTAGTGTTGCAGGAATGTTACGTGAGAGCAAACTGAAATTTTTTCTTTTGCAGGAGTTGTTTTGTGCTTTGTACAATGCCTGATGCTTTTAGGATAAAATCTGTAAGCTATTAATATGAGTGTGTGTGCCCATATGCTGGCACATTCAACAATAATCCACTGTATTGTCCTATATGTATCTCTGGGATACATAGATGGGATGCACATACATTTCAGACTGGGATGTACACGCCATCTAACTGGAAGGTTCACAGCCATGGGTCTCTGCAGCACTCCGCGGTCCCTCTCCCTTCCCCGGAATGTCCTTTCTCATCTCGTTCCACGTCTCCCCTCCCCCACCTCCTTTTCTTCTCTATCACCTGCCTTTCCTCCCTCTTCTCTTCCTTCTCACCTCTCCTTATTCTCCCTCTTTCCTTTCTCCTTCTCCTGATTTGAAATCCTATTGGAGTGGGTCTAAATTAGAACTGGAGACAAAGAAGCGTGAAAAGAGTTTAAACTCTATGGTTTTACCTGAAGAAGAACATGTAATGGATCGGAGGCTGCAATAGGGTGTAGAGTTTGATGGAGTTGAAGCTTTTGCAGGAGTAATCTGGGAAGAAAGGTTGTTGTCAGAGAGTGGGGTGCTTGGATTGGTCATGGTCAGGTCTGGAGGATTTAAGACTTGGAGGGGGTGCTGAAATAAGGGAAAGGACGTGATTCTTGGAGAAAAGAAGTGAGGAATATGACTCTAGGGCACTGGAATGATCATCTGTATAGATAATGAAATCACCATTGTGTGTGTGCATATGTGTGTGAAAGAGAGAGAGGGGAAGGAAGAAAGGGGAGAGAGAGAGAAAGAGAGGAATATAAAATCGTCAAAGAATGAGAAATGGCCTAGAAGTCAGCAGACAGTTGGGGGAAAGGGATGTTGGGTATATGATATGATACTTGAGGGGAGCTAGAGGTGTTCAGGAAGAAGGGAGAGAGAATGACCTGGGAAAACAATAAGGAAAATAGATGACCACTCTCTCACCTCCAGCTCTGTCTGTAAGAGACGACAAGATTTTTTTCTACTAGGATGAGAAACTAAGGAAAAGTTCATAAGAGATCTGAAAACTGAATTGAACCTTAACTCTGTCCCAGAAAAGACCCTTTCCTTTTGTTAGAACGTAGCCTGGAGAATCACAGCTGCTGCTGCTGCTGCTAAGTTGCTGCAGTCGTGTCCGACTCTGTGCGACCCCATAGATGGCAGCCCACCAGGCTCCCCCGTCCCTGGGATTCTCCCGGCAAGAACACTGGAGTGGGTTGCCATTTCCTCCTCCAGTGCATGAAAGTGAAAAGTGAAAAGTGAAAGTGAAGCCGCTCAGTCATGTCCGACTCTTAGCGACCCCATGGACTACAGCCTACCAGGCTTCTCCGTCCATGGGATTTTTCAGGCAAGAGTACTGGAGTGGGGTGCCATTGCCTTCTCCAGAATCACAGCAAAGGCCCGTTAAGAACTGAAAGTCCCTCCCTTTGTCAGCCATCCCCAGTCTCCAGCCATCACCCCCCAGCCAGGGCCAAACTCGTTCAACAGCTTAAGTTTCCCACCTGTAGGCAGAGGCAGACAATAGGAATATTATTTAGGCAATGCGTTTGATAAAATACATACTTTTAATTATTCCATACTAATTAAAAAAATAATAGTGTATTATTTACTGCTTGCAATGTGTAGGCGTTATTAAATTTATAATTTTTTCTTTGTCTTCAATGAGTGAAATATGATCTAATTGTTTTCATATAGTGAGAACATGCCCTCGTCTCCGCCAGCCCAAACATGGCCGCCTCAGCTGTTCAACTGGAGAAATGTCCTACAGGACCACATGTTTGGTCACTTGTGATGAAGGGTACAGACTAGAAGGAAGTGCTCGGCTTACCTGTCAAGTAAACGCCCAGTGGGATGGTCCAGAACCCCGGTGTGTGGGTAAGTTCTTAGGGCATGGTGCCTTGGATGGGTCATTTCTGTAGCTCTCTGGTTTCTCCTGTTTTCTGTGAAGACCTGGAACTAAAAACTGGCTCACGATGAGTATAAATACACATCCATCCTGAACACCTCCAGCTCCCTCAAGTATCATATATGTATATAGATATACATCTGTACTCATGATGAGTATAAACACACATGCATATGTACATAGATATATGAGTATAAATACACATTCATATGTATACAGATATACAAGTATAAATACACATGCATATGTATACAGAAAAGAGTATAAATACACATCCATATGTATATAGACATGAGTATAAATACACATCCATATATATATAGATATACGACGTGTACATACATGAACAAGTATGTGGTTTTACTCCTCCCCATTGACAAAAAGACTTCTATACCAGAATCCAGTCTTCCAGCTCCCTAAAGTTTACAGCTTCTAATAATAATGAATTTTGTTGTACTTGGGGCAAATTTGGAACAGATATGCTTTAAAAGCAAATGCCATGTAATTCCCTCGCTTTTGAAAACAGTTTACTTTTACCTTGCTATTGAAATGATGAAATTATGAACCAGTGAATCTTGGCTGTAGAATTCTACTTCATCAGATCATTCATCATTGTCCTTCACTAAGAGTTGTGACATCTCACTCCTGTAGTTGGGTCCAGAATGAATGCAGTTTTTCCAGTTTGCTGCTGCTTATACACCGTAGACCCTTTAGCAATGATATCAACAATAATGATCATGATGAAATGATGATAACCACCATTTAGTGAACCCTTAAAATTTGTCAGATCCAGTAAACCTGGGGACACTAACATCTATGTCATTAAATAACCAACTTCCAAAATAGAAAGGAGAACTATATGTAGGGAATATGTTGCAATATGCCAGGATCCTAAATGGGAAGACTTTTTAAATTGGTTTCTAGGTTTATTCTAGTATGATCTAGTAGGATCCAAGAGAGGGTCTCCAGGAAGGATGTTGGGCTTTACTGAGGGATTCAGAAACAGTTGTAGCATTGACCCTCAATGTGCAGGCTCAGAAAGCTTGTGGGGGGTATCAAATATTAAAAATAATAAGTGAAGTTTATTAGCAGTGAGATAGCTGTTATGGCCTACTGGAAGACGTAGGCCTGACAGGCATTGCATTTCCTGGGAGGCAGAAGCTACGAGGATTCCTAAACCACAGACAGACTTAGCTGTAGTTCAGTTCAGTCGCTCAGTTGTGTCTGACTCTTTGTGACCCCGTGGACTGCAGCATGCCAGGCCTCCCTGTCCATCTCCAGCTCCTGCAGTTTATTCAAACTCATGTCCATTGAGTCAGTGATGCCATCCAACCATCTCATCTTCTGTTGTCCCTCTTCTTCTCCTGCCCTCAGTCTTTCCCAGCATCAGGGTCTTTACCAATGAGTCAGTTCTTTGCATCATGTGCCCAAACTATTGGAGTTTCAGCTTCAACATCAGTCCTTCCTTCAACATCAGTCCTTCCAATGAATATTCAGGAATGATTTCCTTTAGGATGAACTGGTTGGATCTCCTTGCAGTCCAAGGGACTCTCAAGAGTCTTATCCAGCACCACAGTTCAAAAGCATCAGTTCTTCAACGCTCAACTTTCTTTGTAGTCCAACTCTCACATCCATACATGAATACTGGAAAAACCGTAGCGTTGACTAGACAGACCTTTGTTGGCAAAATGATGTCTCTTCTTTTTAATATGCTGTCTAGATTGGTCAAAACTTTTCACCCAGGGAGCAAGCATCTTTTAATTTCATGGCTGCAGTCACCATCTACAGTGACTTTGGAGCCCAAAAAAGTAAAGTCTGTCACTATTTCCACTGTTTCCCCTTCTATTTGCCATGAAGTGATGGGACTGCATGCCGTGATCTTAGTTTTCTGAATGTTGAGTTTTAAACCAACTTTTTCACTCTCCTCTTTCACCCTCATCAAGAGGCTCTTTAGTTCCTCTTCACTTTCTGCCATAAGGGTGGTGTCATCTGCATACCTGAGGTTATTGATGACCTTAGACTTAGTTGACATAACACTAAAACAAAGGGAGTTAGCTCCTCCAGATATTTCACAGAATTGAATGAAAATAATGGATCTGTCCACCATAAAAAGAATCGGTTAGCAATGGAACATTAAATCTTAATAAATCCCTTTTGTTGAAAAGTTGTCTCTGTGGATTAGAATTTGTACCTAAATATTAATATTTACTCCCAGGAATCATCTATGGTTCCATAGCTGAGCAGCTTTTCTTGTGAGGGACCCAGTCTTCAATTAAAAGTGGGAATATGTTTAATACGGTTGCTCTGGAGTTATTCTTTAAAACTTTAATTCTTAAGTTTAACTTAAATTTTTAAAATTCTTTAAGCTTTAAGACTTCTCTCTAAAATTTTTGTACCCATCTCTGTAATGATTAAAAGTGGATGTCAGTCTTGGTCGATTTGAAGTATAGCCATCCTTATTTAATACAATTTATTGGGGAACAACTCACTCTAGCCCCTAAATTCTGACAATAACCATAGTTACTATGAAATTTTCCACTTAAACATTGATGGACATGAATAGAAAGTGTATTAGGGACTTCCCTGGTCATCCGGTGATTAAGAATCTGCCTTCCAATGCTGGAGACTCGAGTTCAACCCTTGTCTGGGAACTAAGATCCCACATGCCTCAGGGCAACAGAGCATGCGGGCTCAATAGTCGTGACTCACTCTGGGGTCCACAAGCCACAACTAGAAAGAAACCCACATACTCCAATGAAAGATCCCTCATGCCACGACTAAGACCTGATGCAACCAAGAATAAATAAAATAATTAATTTTAAAAAAGAATATTGAGTAGACAGTTGCAAAATAAGAAAATTCTGAACATGAAGTACAGTGAGAGAAATCTTATTCTTACCATTGTAAGACAAATTATGAACACACAGTAATTTATATGGTAGATTTATGGTACAAGGATGCACAGAACAATGGAAGCAAACATGCCTCAGAAATTGTAGAAAAATATAGTATTCAGTAAGGGAAATTTTAGATATCAGTAGGGGAAAAGCTGATCTAAAAATTAGTTTGGACTCTTGCTTCATTTAAAAAATTAAGTTCAATTAATTTTATTAATTAAATGAGGCAGATTAAGGAGTGAAATGTAGGCAAATGGGCAAAGTATGGATTTTAACAGAGCTGCTGCTGCTAAGTCGCTCAGTTGTGTCCGACTCTGTGCAACCCCATAGATGGCAGCCCATCAGGCTAACAGAGCATAACTTCCTAAAAAGAAAAGGACAATAGATCTGAATATATACAACTTTAAATTTCAGTACTTCAGACATAAATTTAAATTCTCTATATTTAAAATGCAAACAAGAGAAAGGAAAAGTTATTTGAAACCCATATAAAAAAGTCAAGGTCCTTAACATTTTCTAACATATGAAACTAGACCAAAACACAAAAATATGAAGACTCCAAAGAGGGATAAAGGAAGTGAATTAAATGGACAAAGGAGACATTTTAAAAATACAATTGAAAAAATAACAAAATTGAGAAAATTCTGAAACCATAATTATGGACCTAAGTTAAATTATGCAGTGATGTAATTTCACAGATATAAATATTTTTGTTAAACAGGAAGAATGAAAATAGCTAAACATTAAATTAAATACTAGGAAAAGAGTGATTGTACGAGAAGTTGAAAGAAGCACATACTAATGTAAAGGAAGATGAATTATGAAAGGAGATGGAATGCGGTAGAGTGGATGGAAGGAAAATCTGAATAAAGTAATAGATTGTAGAAAGAAGAAAGAAAAATGCAAAAATGGAATTTTTCTAAGAAGCTATACCAAAGGACGGAGAAGGCAATGGCATCCCACTCCAGTACTCTTGCCTGGGAAACCCCATGGACGGAGGAGCCTGGTAGGCTACAGTCCATGGGGTCGCGAAGAGTCGGACACGACTGAGCGACTTCACTTTCACTTTTCACTTTCATGCACTGGAGAAGAAAATGGCAACCCACTCCAGTATTCTTGCCTGGAGAATCCCAGGGACGGCGGAGCCTGGTGGGCTGCCGTCTATGGGGTCGCACAGAGTCGGACATGACTGACGCAACTTAGCAGCAGCAGCAGCAGCATACCAAAGGACTATATAGAGGTCTGAGGTTTTTAAAGTAATGAAACACCATTTATGATGCATGATTTTCTAAGAAAATGAAAACTATTAAATGAACCAAGAAAAAAAGTAAAAAAGCAAGTAAATACTTACCTATGAGTGGTTTACAAAGTAATGGAAACATCCGAGTTTACTTAGTTGTTGCTCTTGCTGTTTAGTTGATAAGTCATGTCCGACCCCATGGACTGCAGCAAGCCAGGCCTCCATGTCCTTCATTATCTCCCAGAGTTTGCTCAGATTCATGTCCATTGAGTCAGTGATGCTATCTAACTATCTTATCCTCCGTCACCCCCTTCTCCTCCTGCCCTCAATCTTTCCAAGCATTTGAAAATGACTAAGGAAAAAATGAAACTCTTTCAAACTTTTAAAATGAAACAATTCTCATACCATCTAATTTGGCCCAAATAGTGGAAAATTAATCAGTTCATACTGTCTAGCTATTATTATTCTGTTGCCAATCTGACAACTTTCACCAAGAGGAAAAAATAAAACTATGACAGCAAATATACAAGCAGTCCACACTCAAAAGATTGGTCTGCCAGGATGTGTAAAAGTTTATCCTAGGGATGCAAGAAGGGTTTGAAATTAGATATTCTATTAACATAATAAGTTACTTCATAACAAATAGGAAAAATTCATATGGTTGCTCAGTATAAGATAAAAATGTACTCATTATCATTTAAAACACATTTTTGATAAAATTCTTAGAAACTCATTGATAACTGACATAAAAAAGTTCATCTTACATCTGTATCTACTTAAAGAAAAAATGTGGACAGTCTTATTAAATCTGGAAAACCAAAAGGATGCTAGAATCATCCATGTTATTTAATAAGATTGTCTAAGATTTAGCTCTTGTAATAAATCATAAGGTTGAAGCTTAGAGGATTCAAAATCATCATTTGTAAACTATGTGTCTACCTCTAAAATAAAATGAAACTACTAAAAGAGTGAGAGTTCATTAAAGTCTTAAGAATACCAAATAAACAGCTCCTCTGTATAAATGATAAACAGAATATATAGTGAAAAACCACAGTCAGAGATCTATATAAAATATAAAATATGTAAGAATAACCTCAAACAAAAATATATGGAACCTGTATTACACAAACTACAAGATATTGCTGAGATAAACATTTTAATATATTTATAAAATTTTGTCAAAAGGCAAAGTTCTTTCCAAATATATGTGTAGGTAAAATGCAACCTATTCAATAGCCCAAAAGAGATTTTCTTTTTTCCCCTCCTTGGAACTGGGGAGTGATTCCGGGATTCATCTAGAAGAATGTGCAGGCAAAACTCACTAAAATAAGATTGAAAGGGAAGTGTAATACAGAATAGTAAAAAGGAAGTAGTTCTGCTGGGTTTTAAAATATATACTAAATTGAAAAAATGAAGAGAATGTAAGAATTGCCATCAGATCAGTGGGACTTAATAGATTCCAAAACTTACGAGTTTCACATATATTAAGGAAGCAGCATAGCTCAGTTGAGAAGATAAGATTTATTCAAATGATAATATAGAAAAATTGGCTCGCTCCTTGGGGAAAAAACAAAATGAATCAAAATAAAGTTTTAATACGTCTTTAATACACACCAGACACCAATGTAAATACTTTATAGTTTTAAAATATAAATTAAAAATAAAACCATTAAAAGCCAGAAGAGAGTATAGTTAATATACGTAAAGTAAATATTAATCCACTGCAGAATGTATCAAACATAAAAGCAATGGGAAAAGATTCTCCATTACATTAGAATAGATTCAGCTGCCAGTGCAGGAGACATGGTTCGATCCCTGGGTCAGGAAGATCCCCTGGAGAAGGAAATGACAACCCAGCACAGTATTCTTGCCTGGGAAATCCCTTGGACAGAGGAGCCTGGTGGGCTCCAGCCATGGAGTCACAGAGACAGACACGACTTAGCAACTAAACAACGACAATATAAAAATTCAAGATGCCATAAACAAACAGTAAGAAAGAGAATATCAGCAGGGAATAAAATCTTGATTTGAGAGCTAAAGGGTAATTTTCTCAATTTATAAACCACTGTCCTGAAATAAGAGATTTAAAGTCTCCATATGTTGTTCATATCTGAACCACCAGTTTGGCTCTGGCAGTCCTCTTGATCAAAGCAGAGCAGGAAATCTGGGCTGTCGGCTGGTGCGTCTGTTCCTTTTTGTTCAGTCGCTAAGTCGTGTCCAGCACTCTGCGACCCCACAGACCATAGCACACCAGGCTTCTCTGTGCAAAAATAGAGAAACATAGCAATTCTCGTGAAAAATTACTTCTGTTGACAGGTTTGAAAGCGGTCATTTCAGGGAGGAGGCTTGATTGTAGAATATTTGGGGGGCACACAGGTTCTGCCATGTACCTGTCGGTGACTTCAGGAAAGTTAACTATGAGAATTACTGTTATGCCCCAGCGCTCTTGTTTGTAAGTGAAAATAATAACACTAGTCCTTCCTGCATAGGATTAAATGAGTCTATCCATGTAAAGCAGTTAGAATAATGCCTGGCATGTAGTAAACACTGGATAAACTTAGTGATTATCACATGGGAAATACAGACTAAAGATTCTGGCAGTGCTACCAGTAGAATCACTACTATACTACTACAGTAAACAAATGTGTATGTGGGTTCATGTGCGTAGACACACATAACTCGTATTAAGTCCTCATCTGATTTTCCATTCTATCTCCTTTCTACCTAATTCACCTGCTATTCTTCATCAGTGCTGAAAATAACATCATTAAGAGTCTGGGCCCTAATATGACACAGGGATTCTAGGGAGCATATAAAAACTTTTCTCAAAATATGCTTGCTTAAAGATGCCACCATAAGCTCATAAAAATGAAACTGATTGTTGGATCATCACTTACCCTGTGAAAGATAGAATCTAATTCACTGTTTTACACTTCGGAGCCATAACGTAATATTCTGCAAACTGAAGCTTCTCTAAGCAAATGATAAAAGTCACAGTCAACATTGCTTTAAATACTAGTTAGAAATCTTTTAAAGGTTTGATACACTGGCAGAAAACATGAGGTAACTAAAGACATGTGTGTGTGCACTTAGTCGCTTCTTTGTGACTCTATGGGCTCCAGTGTGGCCAGGGTCCTCTGTCCATGGATTCTCCAGGCAAGAATACCAGAGGTGGGTAACTACCCTTCTCCAGGGGATCGTCCCGATCTAGGGATCGAACCTGTGTCACGTCTACCTGCATTGGCAGGCAGGTTCTTCATGTCTAGCACTACCTGACTGAGCATAATTAACAATACAATATTTGTTCCATGTCATATGCAGACATCTGCATGCAGACCAATTGTATTTTTCTTGAGTAAGGTGAATCTGTGGCATTTTGTAATTTGTGAGAATGCAAATAATATTTTCTTGCTCTCCTGCAATAGAACGCTACTGTGCCACCTTTCAGAAGCCCAAAGGTGTTACCGTGTCACCTCCCAACTGTGGCAGGCATCCAGCCAAACCTGGGACGATCTGTCAGCTAAGTTGCCGCCAAGGATTCATTTTATTGGGGGGCAGAGAAGAAGTGAGGTGTACCACCTCTGGAAAATGGAGTGCCAAAGTTCAGACAGCTGCTTGTAAAGGTAGGTCCACACCTTGGTCAAGTGGAAAACCAAATTCTATCTAATGACGTGTTGGTGCAGTGTCGGACTGCCCCTCTTTGCAACTTCTGCTGCATACCTATGGTAAAAGGGTGGATGTCACCCCGATACATGCTATGAAGATTTTGGCTTTGGGATGGTGAATTTACAAAAATCCAGTACCACATGGCAGGCAATGATAGAAAAAATAGAAAACTAAGGATGATATTAGGGCCAGAAATCAGGTAAGTTTTCCAATGGGAACTGAAAATCTTTGAAGAATTTCTGACTCCTATTAAGCAAGTGAGGTTAATTTTTTTTTTTTGAAAAAAGCAAGTCATCAGCACTTTGAAACCTGCATCTCAGTACATTCACAAGAGAACAGTGCCAGCTTCCTTACAGCAAGAGCAGACTGCTATGAAAAAGGATGCATATAGAGCAAGAAAAAGTTCTTACAAGTAAAAATATATATCTCTCTAAGAAAAAGACAAAACAGTGGAGTGGAGGTTGTTGAAAACAGTGTTAGTGATTTGAGGAAGCGAACTGAGAATTCCTTCAGAAGGGAGAACTACTAAACAAGGAACTTGAATATCCCAGTGGATCAAGTTCAAAAGATAGAAGTTAAGAGATATACCCAGGAGAGATCGAGAAACACCAGTGCCCTTTAATAAGGAGCTCCAGAAGCATAGAGAGGAAAAGGGATGGAGGAGAAGAATTTTCCTACCAGTAGAAGAAGGTTTCCCTGAGCTACAGAAAGGCTTGAACTTTTAGATAGAAAATAACCTCTGACCTTGTTGGTTATCTATTTTATATAAAGTAGTTATATCTGTTAATCTCAAGCTTCTAATTTGTCCCTCCCCCACCCCCAACAATACGGTCCTACTATATAGCTCAGGAAACTATATCCAATATCTTATAATAACCTGTAATGGGAAAGAATCTGAAAAAGAATGTTTGTATGCATCACTTTGCTGTATACCTGAAACTGGCACAACATTGTAAATCAACTATATCTCAATAGAAAGTAAAAAGTGCTATTATCAGAGGAAAAGAGTTTGTTGATCCATATGCACATAAACACTGAATAATGTGAGTTGAAAAGCCTCTGAGTGTTGGGCAGGCATACTTTCACTAGTCTCTGTGGAATTTTTAAGATCCAAAGGTAAGGAGAAAATCTGAAGTTTCCAGAGAGAAAAGAGGAACTTCGCAAAGAAAACAAGATTCAGACTCACATTACACTACAACTCTAAATGCCAGAAGGAAATGTAGCAGTGTGCTAAGAATACAGAGGGAGAGTGCATATAAACCTGAAATTCCAAGTTCATTCACACTATTATTCAAGTCTAAAGGAAAAATGAAATGCTACTTTAGATTTTAAGAGTCGATATGCTCATGCACCTTTGTGGGGGAAATTGTCTACATATTAGCCCCTCTGAGAAAGGGAAAATATAAATTGAATAAAACTTTTAAGAAACAGGAAAGTGAGACACAGATTAATCGGATATATTCAGCTGCAAGTTGCAGAAGACTTAATATAACTGAAGAGGATTTATTATATAATAAGAACTTAGCTCTACAGTGACTGTTGCAGCTATGTGGAATGTTACCACATCTAATGCAGTATCTGTACTGCAAAGTTTCACACTGCAAAAAATATCTTTGGCTTTAATTTGTTGTTTGCTCTGACAGTACATTTTAGTATACCAATTAATTCTACTTGACAGTCTGTTTTCAAGTGCAGTCCCTTCCTACCACACTCAGCATTCATTTTTTTCCATTTATTTCATTCCAAAAGTTTATCAAGTTCATATTATATTCCAAGTACTATATAATACAATGAAATAAGACATTGTGGCATTCAAAGAACTTCAGTTATTTGAGGGGAGGAAATTCAATTTAAAAATGGCAAGGTGCATTATGGCTCGGAAGGACAGAGGGCAATCAGAACTTGTGTAGTGAGCACCTAAAATGGACCAATGAGTCAGAGAAGCTTCCTGGGGAGCTTGTGTCTAAGCTGAGAATTACAGGACAAGTAGAGGTTACCTGCCTCGAGGAAGAGAGCATTGATTCAGGCAAATAAAACAGCATGAACAAAGGCCCAGGTATAAGAAGGATCATGGTGTTCTTGTGAGATGTCTGATGTGGAGACTGAGTTATGACTGGGGATATGTGAGTGATGAGGCTAAGAGAGAAGCAGGTGCCAGTTCAGGAAGAACTTCGGAAGCCATGCTGAAGTACATTAGAAATCCTCTATGATTAGATCAGAATTAAAAATATTTTTTACCTGTCTCTTGTGGCCTTCCTTGATAGCTCAGATGGTAAAGAATCTGCCTGTCAATGCAGAAAACGTGGGTTGATCCCTGGGTCAGAAAGATCTGAAGAAGGAAATATCAATCCATTCCATTATTCCTGCCTGGGAAATCCATGGAGAGAGGAGCCTGCCAGGCTACAGCCCATGGGATCACAAAAGAGTCAAACATGACTTAGTTACTGAGCATGCATGCACCAGTCTCTTAAATGACTTAGAATTATATCACTGCATCACTATGTTAACTGCTATGTGAATTTTCTGAATTAGACGTGGAAGCTCCTCAGATCAACTGTCCTGCTGACATAGAGGCCGAGACTCAGGAACAGCAAGACTCCGCTAATATCACTTGGCAAATCCCAACAGCTAAAGACAACTCTGGGGAAAAGGTAAGATTTGAACAAATATTTGCATCCTTTTTCAAATGGACTCTAAATACACTATAAATATGTGTGCTATTAAAAACTTTCCAGTACTCTAATGATTGTACTGTCTCTAGCTGTACTCTACTCATAAATGCAAATGCCCCATCTTATAAAAGAATGATCAGCCTTGAATTTCTCATTAGAAATCTCAGATGAAAATCTCTAAAAACAGAAACTTTTCATTCTGTGGATTTTTTGTGTTTTGTATCCTCTAAGATTACTTGGCTAAAAATTCTTGGCCCTTTACTATGCTCTGAAAATCTTTTAAGAAAAAGAAAGATGGGGAATCAATCTTAGTTCCTATTTATAAACATATCTTTTAAAATATGATTCTGAAATGATAGTCTGAAGAAGATAACAGTGTTTCTTCCTCTGCTTTCCAAAAACAGCGTTATTCAAAACACAGTATTTTAGTGTTTGCATACAGTAGCTTGAGATAATTATCCATCAGATATTAGAAAAGGAATTAGGAATTTAACACCCTCTTCAGTCTGTACTTTTAGTATTCACATACATGAACATGCTCTTAAACAGTATAGAGTTTTCACACCTGTATGTAAACATGTATGTAAGTAGTGCCATTCAAGGGCACAGACAAGCACACACAATATGTTCTGATAATTGTGTTGAATATACTTAACAATAAAGATAACTTTTTATAGTGTATCATTTAATATAACTATCACTCTGTATCTGTATTACATCTCCAGAACTTATTTTGTAAGTGGAAGTTTGTACCTTTTGTCCACTCTCACTCATTTTGACCACCCCTATACCCATCTTCTGGCAACCACTGTTGCCAGAAGTGGTTCTTCTGTATCTGTGGTTCTTTTTTTTTTCCTCCACTTGTAAGAGAGATCATATGGTATTTATCTTTAGGTAACCAAACACAGCTATTAAGTCTGATTTAAATGTGATTTCTAGACTCTAGGACTTACTGTTCTGTAGGTGATGTGTGCATTGAGTGCTGCCTTATGTGTGTTTTCCACTTTGCATTAAGAGGCCTATGAAAATATACATTATTATCGTCAACATGGTCATTGTCATCAAACACTAAGAAGAATGCAGGGACATATTTTAGAGTCCATGAGAACTGAGACTAAATGAAGTACCTGTGTGTTGAAATATTTTTTAAAAATACAATTTTTTTAAAAATTGTGTTTTAAAAATATTTCTTGAGAGATAAATGGCAAACTAGACAAAAATGCTTTGAATTTCTCAAATGTTAGAATGTTTATTAATATAAGTTAATTAATATTAATTAACATTAATATTAATATTATTAATAAAAATGACATTAATCTAAGTTTATCTTTATCACATAATTTTCAAATGGACTAAGAGTGCAAACATATGGTTCAAAAGGAAGAATATATCTATCTCACGCAGTCGTGTGAGAATTTAATCTTACCGTAAGACAGTAAGAAATTGAAAATTAAAATGATGACCTGGTACCATATTTTTGATTTATCAAAAAGTAATGATATTTAACATAGATCAGAGAACTCTGAATTGGAACTTTGATACTGGTCCTATCAAATACTAACAGTGGGGATGCAAATTTTTACCATAATATGGGAAATAAATTTTGTATTACCTGTGAATAAAATGTTAATGAATTTGAGGTTAACAATTCTATGCCTGGAAAGAACAGAAGGACATAATAAAAATATTTTTTGAATGTCTGCAAAACCATTTGTCCTAGTGCTGCTTACAGCAGTCAAGTTTGGGACTAATTTAAATGTCCTTGAATAGATTTTTCTTTTAAAAAAGTACCGTGTACTTATTTCCTAAGTTATAAAGATATTTAACAGTCGTAAGTTCTGAAAACTATGTAAGAGCATAAAAAATGTTCTAAGATATTATGTTTAATAAATAAGGAACAACATTTCATATCTATCCGAACTCTATAAACTGCCTAGGTAGAATAGCCTGCAAAGGAATACACCAAAGGCTATGCCTGATTTTTTTTTCCTTTTTACTACATGTAAAATATTGTGTCATTTTTAACTTCACTTTGCTAATAATATATTATAAACCAAAAAGTAATAAAAGTACTATTAATGTTAACTTTAACTTTCCAAATATTTGGAAATTTCTCTCCAAAAGGTATCAATCCACGTTCATCCAGCTTTTACCCCACCTTATCTTTTCCCAATTGGAGACGTTGCTGTCACATACACAGCAACTGACCCATCCAGCAACCAAGCCAGCTGCACCTTCCATATCAAGGTTATTGGTAAGTCTTCAGATTACTTTGGTAAGTTTGTGAAAATAATCCAGAACCCCCAAAGCTTTGCCTCTCCTTTCTCTTCAGCAACTTCCTTTTCACTGATTCTTCCTTCTGTCATTGAAGCCTCTTCCTCTTTGAAACCTATGTACCCTTTAACAATCACTATATCTCTTGATTCCTTTCTATCTGAAAATTCCCCAGTGGTTGAAAATTCCCCAATGGTTGCCATATCTTTTGGCTTAACTGCCGTTTATTCTCAAAGTCGCTCAATTCTGGCTTCTGTCTCCTCTACTCATAGAAATCAAGGTCACCAGTAATCTCTAGAGTTAATCCTACTGCACACTTTTTAGTCCTTATTTTGTATAATGTTTCCATATATTTTACATTATTAGCAATGTTCTCTTTATCAAAACTGCCTCTTTCTGTATCTTCTCGGACGCCAGTCTTTCTTGTTTCTTTCCCCCATTATTGTCATTTTTTTCCTCCTTGATTGCTTTTTTAGGTTTCTCTTCCTTAGACCAACTTTCAAATGTGGATCATCCGCAGGATTCCAGCCTTGACCCTCTTTCTTTCTCTCTAGTTTTCCTGGTAGTTTTGCTAACTGGCAACTCCTGGATTTCTGTCTCCAGCTCAGATTTCTCTTCTGAAATTCAAATTTATATATAAAACCGTCTACTGAAATTTGAATGCCCCACAGGCATTTCAAATTCACTCAAACTTAAGATATTTCTTAGCTCAGAAAACACAGTGAAGACCTAGGTACCAGGCAAGAAATCTGGAAGTCATTCTTGACTCCACTTCCTCTGTCACCAACATTCAATAAGTTATCAGGTTCTACTGATTTCATCTACTTTCTATCTCTGAAATCTGTCCCCATCTCTCCATCCTCACATCCCACTGCTATAGATCAGTCCTTCTTTTTAATTTCATTTTCTTGACCTGGTTTACTCCATCATCTCCTAACTGGTGTTCGTACTTTCAGTCAATTCAGTAGATAGTCAACAGATACCAGATACCAGATGGTACTCGGAAATGCCAACCCACTCCAGTACTCTTGCCTGGAAAATCCCATGGATGGAGGAGCCTGGCATGCTGCAGTTTGTAGGGTCGCAAAGAGTTGGACACAACTGAACGACTTCACTCTCACTTTCACTCTCCGGGCAAGAATACTGAAGTGGGTAGCCATTCCATTCCCCAGAGGATCTTCCCGACCCAGGGATCGAACTCAAGTCTCTTGCATCAGGCAGATTCTTTACGATCTGAATCACCAGGGAAACCCAGATAGATAGCCTGCAATAAGACTTAATATGTGGGGAATATATGAATGAGGTGGTCTGTAGTGCTCAGAAGTACAGACCGTGAACACAAACTGCTTGACTCCAGAGCCATCTCTCCTACTTAAGACAGTGTGACTGGCCACTTCTCTGTGCCTATTTCTTCATCCAGAAATAGAATTAATAAATATATTACCTCATATGGTTATTGCAAAATTTTTAATTAGTTAAGATACACAAACTACTTGAAGTAGCGTCTGACACAGTTCAGTTCAGTCGTTCAGTCATGTCTGACTCTTTGCGACCCCACAAACTGCAGCATGCCAGGCCTCCCTGTCCATCACCAACTCCTGGAGTCCACCCAAACCCATGTCCATTGAGTCAGTGATGCCATTCAACCATCTCATCCTCTGTCGTCCCCTACTCCTCCTGCCCTCAATCTTTTCCAGCATCAGAGTCGTTTCAAATGAGTAAGCTCTTTGCATCAGGTGGCCAAAGTATTGAAGTTTCAGCTTCAACATCAGTCATTGCAATGAACACTCAGGACTGATCTCTTTTAGGATGGACTGGTTGGATCTCCTTGCAATCCAAGGGACTCTCAAGAGTCTTCTCCAACACCACAGTTCAAAAGCATCAATTCTTTGGTGCTCAGCTTTCTTTATAGTCCAACTCTCACATCCATACATGACTGCTGGGAAAACCATAGCCTTGACTAGATGGACCTTTGTTGTCAAAGTAATGTCTCTGCTTTTTAATGTGCTGTCTAGGTTGGTCATAACTTTCCTTCCAAGGAGTAAGCGTCTTTTAATTTCATGGCTGTAGTCACCATCAGCAGTGATTTTGGAGCCCCCCAAAATAAAGTCTGACACTGTTTCTACTGTTTCCCCATCTATTTGCCATGAAGTGATGTGACCAGATGCCATGATCTTAGTTTTCTGAATGTTGAGCTTTAAGCCAACTTTTTCACTCTCCTCTTTCACTTTCATCAAGAGGCTCTTTAGTTGTTCTTCACTTTCTGCCATAAGGGTGGTGTCATCTGCATATCTGAGGTTACTGATATTTCTCCTGGCAATCTTGATTCCAGCTTGTGCTTCCTCCAGCCCAGCATTTCTCATGATGTACTCTGCATATAAGTTAAATAAGCAGGGTGACAATATACAGCCTTGACGTACTCCTTTTCCTATTTGGTACCAGTCTGTTGTTCCATGTCTGGTTCTAACTATTGCTTCCTGACCTGCATTAAGCTCTATGTAAATATACTAACATTTTGCTCTTTAGGTTTCATATATATTTTTAATGTTTATTTTAAAATTCAGTACATTGAATTCATTTTAAGAATTTTACATGACCTCTTGAAATAACTAATGTGTATCAAACTGGCTTCTTACCCTAGAAATGATAGGTTTTGGTGAAAGTAAATAAACTGACTTATGTAAAAATCTTTGTTTATGTCCTAGTGCTTAGTTGTCTTTAATTTGCTTTTTGAATGTTTTAAACATGAACATCACCAGTCACGTGAAGAATATGTTGGATTTATTTTTATGGTGCTGTGATTTTAAACATGGACATGTGAGTCAAGAGTTTGCCATGTTTTCATTTTTCACAATGAAGAGTCAGCATGGTGAAATGTAAAAAGTATACTCGAGTGTCTAGCTAGATACTAGCTGAATTTTCAAATTCTGAAAGAGAGCAAGGAAATGGGAGGGAGGAGAGAACGAAAGAAGGGGAGGTAAAGAGACTAGGAATGTGGCGGGAGAGGGAGACCGAAAATATTCCAAAGCCTACATTCTCTTGTTTTCCTCAGATGACAGAGTGTTGGTGTCTTGATGATAAATGAGAGGGAGTAGGAATGCTTTTGCTTAACATTCCACAGGATGCTGTCTGATGTGCTTTGAAATGGACTTTCTTTTTCTGGAGATGCTGCATCTGCTGGGACCTCCAGTTATTTGACCGTCATTGGCCTCTGTGGACTGCTCTCTCTCATCCCCAGACTTCAATTTTTAAATGTTTGGCTAAAATCAGATAACTTTAGAAACTCTTGGAACTATTTCATTTGCACTTTCTTTGGGGAGCATAGTAAATACTGTTAGATTTATAAATTTAACTATGTATTGGCTTGCTTCCGAATTCTCAGAGTGCGCTGGCCTCCTACGAGCATTCCTTCATTCTTTTCTTTATGCAGCAACTTTTTCTGAGCATCTGTTATGGGCCAGGTGCTGTGCTAGGCCATGGAGACTTGTGAGCCAAAGAGGCTCCATCGCTGGTTGACAGAGTTCGCAGCCTAAGAAAGCAGTAAATCAAAGATCCTACACTAAGGAATGCAAATACTAGGAAAAGAGAAAAACTGAATATTTATTCACAAGACTTAGCTTCAAACAGAAATCTGTATATTCTTATAGGTACAGCTCGTTTCATTTCAGGATATGTGTTCCGATATACATAGATAGTGTATCATCCAGGTCTTGATGCCTATGACTGTAATTTACCAGCTTACTGACCTCAGGCAAGTCTCGTAAATTTGCCTGGTTTGAGATTCTTTACCTATATACTAAGAAAAATACTATTCGTCCAGTCTCCCTCAAAGACGTGTTACTACAGATAGAAGGACATTTCATGTATGTTAAAATCAATAGTTATGTTAAAATGTCCTCCTTTGCTACTTCTTGATTGTACTTTACTGACATCATCAAATTCCACCACATTCCATCAGAGTTTGAAACCTGGCTCACCTGCACCCCCCTCAAACCATTCCTTCAATGTAGATTACAGTGCCCAGCAACAGACTCATAGTTCTTTCATTTCTACTGTGGCTTTCACCTCCTCTCCGTTGCAGCCCCCTATTCCCATGTCCACACGCTGTTCTTTGTCTTTACCTGGAATTTATCAACCTAGGCATCTTAGACCCCAGAGTCCCACCTATGGATGTAACCTCCTGGCCTTCCAGCAATATCACATCCTCACTTTTTGCTGACAAAGGTTCGCATAGGCAAAACTATGGTTTTTCCAGTAGTCATATACAGATGTGAGAGTTAGACCATAAAAAGACTGAGTGCCAAAGAATTGATGCTTTCAAACTATGGTGCTGGAGAAGACTCTTGAGTCCCTGGACAGCAAGGAAATCAAACCAGTCCATCCTAAAGGAAATCAGCCCTGGATAGTCATTGGAAGGACTGATGCTGAAGCTGAAGCTCCAATACTTTGGCCACCTGATGCAAAGAGCTGACTCACTGGAAAAGACCCTGATGCTGGGAAAGATTGAGGGCAGGAGGGTAACAGAGGATGAGATGGTTGGATGGCACCACCAACCAAAGGACATGAGTTTGAGCAAACTTTGGGAGATAATGAGCACCAGGGAAGCCTGATACAGTATAGTCCATGGGATTGCAAAGAGTTGGACATAACGAGAAACTTAACGACAGTGACACTTAAATGTCTTATATATTCTGCAGCATGACTCAGATCTCTGCCCATTGGTCTTCCATGTAACATCTGTCAGCCCTTCAGTTAAGAGGAGGATGATTCAAGAGATCCCTGTGAAATGACTGCTTTGGTCATTTCATGCCTTCTGATTATCTGGGAATGTTTTCTTCATTTCTGGGTGGATCAGTTCAACTACCACTGGTGAAACTCACAAATTAAATGCTCATGACATCCCGAATTTACCATTTATACTGCTGTGCTCATGGTGATTTTAGCAATCTGGTATTTCGTCAACAAGTAGAGTGAAGTATAGCAAGAATCAGCTTTTTCTTGTGATGTTGAGATCAGGGATGAAACAGGAATATGTGCTCAATCATGTGGAACTCTTTGCGACCCCAAGGACTATAGCCCACCAGGCTCCTCTGTCCATGGGATTATCCTGGCAAGAATATTGGAGTTGATTGTCATTTCCTCCTCCAGGGGTCTTCCTGACCTAGGGATTGAACCCACATCTCTTATAGTTCCTGCATTGGCAGGTGGATTCTTTAGCACGTCATCATCAAAGGGATCCCAGGGCCAGCCTTGTGTCAAGGTCAAGGTTCTCCACCAGCACAAGTAGACTTCGATTGTCTCTTGCAACCCTCCTCATCAGTTTTGAACATCAGTTGTGACTTCATCCTCTGATTTCATATTTTTTAGATGTAGAACCACCTAGCATAGACTGGTGCAGATCCCCGCCTCCAGTCCAGGTCTCTGAGAAGGAGCATGCTGCAACCTGGGACGAGCCTCAGTTTTCAGACAACTCAGGTGAGAATGCAGGTATCTTGTTGTCAACATGTTACCACCAAATAAAAAGCTTTTAAAAAGATAGAAATAAAAAGCAAATTACATCTAAATAGAGTAGCATGGATAATTACATAAGATGTTTTACTGATAGGATAATTCTACATATTTTAACATTGTTAATCTTACCTGTCCATGGCTTTTCATTCATTATTCAGTGGGGATATATTAAACTTGTACAGTATATTTTATTTGAAAGTGTTCTAGTAAATTCATTGAGCCTCTAAGCTTCCTTTATCCTAGAGACATAAGCTATGCATCCTATTGGTAAATCTAATGCAGTTCTATGTATTCATACTCAGTTCTTAAACATTTTCCAAAAATGTTATAAAAACTCATGGGAAAACAGAAAAAAGTGAGCAAATGTAGCTGAAGTTTACTTTAAAGTTTTCAAAAAACCCTGAAAACAAGAATGCAAGTGAAATAGATTTCTTAATTAAATTTCCAATATTTGCAGAGACTGACCTAGTAAAGGAAAATAATGTATTTAGCAAGAATGCCTTCATTTAATGAGGCTTTTGAGTCAACTGTTTCTATAGTTCAGTGTAAGATTTTATAGTTAATTTTCTGTTGGCAGCCCAGTTAGTACCAATAGTATGTTCAGCTGGTTTGTATAAAGAGTAGATGAAAATTCAAATCAAATAAAGTGACTGCGCACAATAACCCCCAGGTTGGATTCCTTCTTTCCCCTTCTCTCCTTTTCAGGGGCTGTGTTGACCATCACCAGAAGTCACACACCAGGAGACCTTTTCCCTCATGGGGAGACGATAGTGCAGTATACAGCCACTGACCCCTCAGGCAATAATAGAACATGTGACATCCACATTGTCATAAAAGGTATACTCCGCATAAGCCTCCAAAATCTAGCTTACAATTGAGATATGAATCACTTTTGCACTCTCCTTTGTGAAAGAATAGGCTATGAACATAGCTGTTTAAAGTTAGAACACTGACAGATGTATTGAGGTTTCCAATTACTGCTGCTTCACTTCGTGGTAAATACACATGCTTTCTTCCGAGCTAGTCTGGAACCACTTATTAGTATTTTCTCCGAAGTTACAAAGTATTGTTGTCATGATCCTATTTTGAATGCTTGAGGAGACAGATTCCGAAAATGTATTTGCTATGTAACATTATTTGGTTTTCATTTTTATTAAAAGAATGCCAAAAATAACAGTTGCACATCAGAAGTACTTTTAGCTTTTCATAAAATATGCACAATTATGCATAGGCAATTAATTACATATAGGTACAGCTTTTCAGCTATACCCACCTAGGAATCAAAAAGCAGAAATTGCAGCAACCTCACACTGTGGATTTATTCTGAGAGTTTTTCTAGGAGTGGTGGTGGACAGGAGGAATCCTTTTCAAAATTCAGCTTAGACACCTATATTTTAATTTATATTTTTATACCACTGTATATGAATAATTAAATTTTTTTACACAGGTTCCCCCTGTGAAGTTCCATTTACACCTGTAAATGGGGATTTTGTATGTACTCAAGATAGTACTGGTGTTAACTGCACATTAAGTTGCTTAGAGGGCTATGATTTCACAGAAGGATCTACTGACAAGTATTATTGTGCTTATGAAGATGGTATCTGGAGACCACCATATTCCACTGAATGGCCAGACTGTGCTAGTAAGTTCTAAATTTTGGGGGGGCTTCTTTAGTATGTGTAAATATGTGTGTGACTACCTGTATATGTAATTTTCTTAACATTAAAGAGGAAAATTGCCTTAATACAGGGTTTAGATTTGGTGAATAGAAAATGGTGCCATGAGTTTGCAGTGTTTATAGATAGGGGAAATGTCCATCCCTCAATTTAAAATATTAGCCCAGAATCTTATTGCTGATTGGATTGCTATAGGACAAGATTCAGTTTATGGGAAAACCATCTTGGCCTCCTCATTATTATTTACCAGAATTGTCAGAAGAGTCAGCATGTCATTCTTGAGCTGTAAACCTGAATAAAGTATAGTCTGATGTCTGGAGAAGAACTTATATTTAAAGTAAGACCCTATATACATGATGCAGTCAGATCAGTCATGCTTTTTTTAGAAGTGATTTAGATCTATTTTGTAATCTTGTGTATTATTCTAAAAATAATCCAATGTCTTCATCTTGTGTGAATAATAATCTCTGGAGTGAATCTTTGATCCACTACTATAGATGAAATTTAAATGCCAGTGTCTTAGAAAGTAAAACCCTCTTACTTGAGCTGTATTCTTCCTAAACTTGGGAAATATAAGTGATATTACTCACCTCTATCAAAGATTTAGCCCGTAGGATTTTAATGTTGATACTGTTAGGAGACTGAATATTTCAAGACATCTTGCTAAGTCTTAACTTCTAAACTTCCGATCCAAGGAAAAGTTTATCTCTGTGAAATTACACTTTTAAGAAATATAATTTCACATACCATTCAGAAATTTTTTAGTGTCTATTGGTTGAACATATATACATTATAAACTTATGTAATATCTTTGCAACCAGAATTTTTCAAAAATTCCCAGGAATATAATGAAAAAAAATGTTTATATCTCTTTCTCCCTTAAATGTTCACTTTGTCATATGATTGGAAGGTAAAGAATAATATATGAAAGCAAATATATCACCAGGTAACTGGGTACACGGCTGATTGGCTGGTGGTTTATTATGATTGATTAATGCCTGGAAACATTCCTTAACTATCAACTTTTGTTTTTATAACAATCCCACAAACCATGTCGGGATGAAAATACCAATTTAATTCCACAGAAATTAAATTTGTGTTTTGAAAACACTAACCAACTGAAACTGGTTTTTTCCAGTAAAACGTTTTGCAAATCATGGGTACAAGTCCTTTGAGATGCTGTACAAAGCAACTCGCTGTGATGATCTGTGTTAAAGCACTTTGATTTTTAGTAGTAGATTTGATATAGAGTGTGAGAAAGAGAGGTGTCAAGAAGGGGTAGAGTACATGAGCACAGGTCCAGGAGTGAGTCCACATGTGATATGTGTGAAAGAAGGATCTTTTGTGATTATCTGATCTGTGAAAAAAGATGCAGAATGATCAGTCTGGAGTAAGGCTGGGGAGGAGTTGTTGGAGATTTGAGAAAAGAGAATGTGGTACAGAATGATTTTCTAGGAGAGCATAAATGAATGTACTAGAGAAATGTAGGACTGGCCGTAAGCGGGGATGTGTTTTCTCCCAGACTGTAGCTGAGCATGTGGGCACAAATGTGGAGGAAGCAGAGCAATAAATTTAACTGAGGTTGAAGGTCTCCAGACAAATTGAGGAGGGTGCATGCAAGGGAGTAGTTCATGGTGATGGATCAAGATGGGATCCAAGATGGGTAAATAAGGAAGTGAAGACATCAGGGGCTGAGGGACAGTGAAGAGGTGAGAGTGTCAGTGGATTACAGAAGAGGTGTTAGATTCCTGGGTCTGAGAGGGAGTGCAGTGACCGGTAAGGACAAGATCTGAGGGTATGGCTGTGAGAGTAAGTGGTAAAGTAAAGCTGGAAGATGGAAGAGGGAGTGAGAGTCAAGGTGATGAAAGGATCAGCTGGGTGAGTATAGAAATCACCAAGGGCTATACCAGGGACACTTACTAAGGTTCTTGGAATGAGGGAGTGACTCGGAGTCGGGGAGGGCTGTAGGTGATGGGCACAAGGAGCTCAGTGTGTGGTATAGCTTATTGCAGGAGCTTCAAAACTCTGAGGCTTCAAGGAGGTTCATGGGAGTATGACCTAGAAACAGCACTAAAGAGTGAGAAGGACACTTCCTCCACTTCCATGCCCTCCACCTAAAAAAAAAGGAAGTCAGGTTTCATTGAGAGCAAAAGTGAAGAGAACATAGAGAGAGGAGGTAAAGACTCTCTATAAGGGTTTAAGTGGTTATTGACTGTGAACTTCAGAGGGCACCAAGAAAAGTTTTGAGGACTTTACTTGGAGGAGGGTGGGAGATGGGGTCAGAGAAAAGGGATCTAAAGAGTCATTAACATAAAATTGTAAATCAGCTATACTTCAATTAAAAAAAAAAACTCAGTTGGGGTGAAAGTTCAGAGACAGATATCCCAGGAGTCCTGAGTTTCTTGCGATAAGTGATGTGAACAGAGAAAAAAGGCATGAAGCTGACCTTGGTGGTCCCCTGTACTGAGAGGAGGTAGGGGAGGGCAAGGAGTAGGGTCAGGAGCCTTTTTAAGGACAGGGAGTGCTCTGGGGTCTTTTTTTCCTTCCTGCTGATGGAGACGTGCAGAGCAGGAGCACAGAGCTTATCCAAGGCACACCCAGATGTGAAGCGCAGTTTGTCCTCTTTGTGTTTTATTTGCAGGTCCCGTCCTTTTGCAGTGATGCTGATGACATTGACTGCAGACTGGAGGACTTGACCAAAAAATACTGCCTTGAATATAATTACGACTATGAAAATGGCTTTGCAATCGGTAATGAAATTATTTAGTGTGGGTAATTGGGAAAACTGTTGTGCAAACGAAGAAAATCATTCCAGAAGAGTGGGGCAAATTAGAAAAATGACCTTTCACTTATTTATTCATCAAGAATTCTAGGATGGCTGGATAACCTGATCCTTGCATAATGATCTTTATGGATATGTAATTCTTTCAAAATATTAGCCAGAATCCTTCAGGATGATAAATACTAAGAAAACTAAGTCACATTGTGATTGTAAAATTCGAATATTTGTATGATATCAGAATAGTAATAGTTATAAAGTACTAACAGCAATTTTTACATGGCATTTAACTTAAATTGCAAGTAAGTCATTTATTCAAAATAGTAACACACATAAAATATTCACATTCCTCACTTATAATATGTTAAGACTCAATCTATTCAAGTCTGATATACCTTCAAGTAGAATTTGGATGTTTTTTTCTTGTAGACTCTGAACTTTTTTTTCTTCTTTTTTTTTAAGATATAATTAACATACAAATTTTATTAAGTGTACTTCAAAGTGTGTTATGGGACTTCTTTGTCCTTTCCAGTAATTATACTTGTTTTTATTTCATTCTTATAAAACTGTCTCTACAGAACTTGCAGAGTAATGTTTTAGAACACAATGGTGATACCATCCTGGTTAAATACATGAACTCTACAACCAACTAGTAAATGTCTGAATCCTGGCTTACCCACCTACTAGGAGGCAGGGGAAGAGCTTAAGTTCTCAAACCACTCTGTGCCTCAATTTTCTCATCTTTAAATTGGGTATATAAGAGTGCTGAACTCATAGGGCTGTTGTAAGGATTAAATGAGGAAGTGCAAGAATAATAAAATGCTTAGAAGATTATTTGAAGCAGTCTTAATTTACATGACAGGGGACATTCTTTTTGTTTTTGACACTAATCATATTTCTGTTAGTGATTTAGCATTAAGAGTGATATTGACTGTTGCTTTAGAGTTTTTAAATTGAAAAATATTTCTGCATATATGTTTTTGCAGAAATTTGAAAAATGCTAAAAAAAAAGAATGAAATTGAGATAACCTGCAGTTCCAGAAATAACTGTTACTATATTAATGTATATATTGCTGTACTGCATTTGTGTGGAGACCCATACTATTTTGTAAACATGAATTTCTAGTTAATATTTTATTGAGGATACTTTTATGTCATAAATATTATACTTCAATACAATTTTTTGAACTTTTTATATTGTATTGAGGTATACCTGGTTAACAATGTTGTGATAGTTTCAGAGGAACAGTGAAGGGACTCAGCCATAAATATACATTATCCATTCTTCCCCAGCCCCCCACTGCCATCAAGGCTGCCACATAACATTGAATAGAGTTCCATGTGCTATACGTGGATCTTTGTTGGTTATCCATTTTAAATACACCAGTGTGTTCAATGCAGTTTTAATAGCTACATATATTATTTTATCAATTTGCCATAATTTATATAAACAATTTCCTATCGGTAGACTTTAAGTTGTTTTCCAATTTTAACAACTATATACAACTTCTCAGTGAACATAATGGAAGTTAAAGTTTTAGATAGAAAAACACAAAGTGGTTTTGGCGGGGGAGTTGGCAGTGGCATATCTAGAATAAGAGTCCTTAGTGGCACATCTAGAACATCAGAGCCTCTTCTGTCACACATGACCCAGGTTCCCACTGCCCCCGGATTGTTGAGGTAGGTTGCAAGGGTACAGGGCTACACACAGAGGGAGTCAGCTATCACCATGAGACTTTGTGGTGGGTGATGTTTGTCATCCTGTGAGAATCTGAATGCCGTATGGTACAAGTGATACAGGTGATCCTGAGAGGCACACCTTCTTCCTCAAGTGTCCTTACACCACTCACAGAGTCAGTAATGTTTATAACACCTTGGCATGTCATAATGTGTGGAAAATAAAGGGCCAATAAATATACTAAAATGATTAGATCTTATACTAACCATGTAATTCAAATTAAAACTAGAACGAGATGCCATTTTTGATCTGTCAGATTAACAAATTTGAGTAAAAATCAAATACCCAGAGCTGGCAAGGGTGTCATGAGATAAAAATCATACTCACATATTGTATGTAGAGAAGAAATTGAAGGGCATTTGGCAATATGTAACTAAAGGGTTAAAAATGCTCAGACCCATCTGAGGATATTTCTCAAGATAAAAGTCATACTAATGTACAAACGTACCATATTTTGTAAATTCCAAGATGTGCATTTTTCATTTGGGTATTTATGGAATTGGGTGGTGTCTTCTCACTGATGCTGTCTTATATTTTATGACATAGTGTATGCACAAGGATGTTCTAAAATTTTGAAATAACCTCAAAGTCTGAAAATAGAAACTTGGTTTGTTCGTAGTACAGCTATAGAAAAAGATATTAAACCATTTGTCACAGAAATATTATATTGTTGAGAAAATTATAGGCAATCTTTTACATTTTTCTCTTTGTTCCTCAGGAGTTTTGTGTTGTAGTGTTTTTTATAATGGCTCCATGACACTTGTAGGGAAAAAAATGTTTAAGTGAAAAATAAAACTCTTGATCCCAGTTCTTTTTAAATGGCTGAAAGCATGAATTAAGCTAAAAAAGAAACTCAAAAACCAGCTTACTTAAGTGGACAAGCCTGTATAAATAGATTTGATGTTTAAAGCACAAAACTAAGCAACAGCGTGCCTACATCAATATTAATATTATTTACTCTCACCGAGCTTTTAGAATGAGTCAAATATGAGCTAGTTTGCATGAATTAGCTCAGTTATTCCACAGACCTACAAGGTAGGAATAATGATCTCAATGTAGACATAAAGAAACTGAGATTCAGAGTAATGAAAGTAGCTTGATTAAGATTGTATAGCCATACATCATTCATCAAGAAGTTACAATCTGAATCCACGCAGTTGATCACAATGATATGGAGGGCATCTAAAGAAGCACATACAACCATGCTACTCACTCCAGTATTGATGGGCTTCCCTGGTAGCTCAGATGGTAAAGAATCTGCCTGCATTGTGGGAGACCTGAGTTTGGTCCCTGGGTTGGGAAGATCCCCTGGAGGAGGGTATGGCAACCCACTCCAGTATCCTCGGGCTTCCCTGGTGGCACAGACTGTAAAGAAGTCCTGGGTTTGATCCTTGGTTTGGGAAGATTCCCTGGAGGAGGGCATGGCAACCCACTCCAGTATTTTTGCCTGGAGAATTCCATGGACAGAGGAGCCTGGCAGGCTGCAATCCCTGGAGTTGCAACGAGTCTGATATGACTGAGTGACTAAGCATAGCACAGCATGCTGCCTCCAGCAGTTTCTTAAGTGTGTAAACATTTAACTCATATGCTGCCCTCAGAAACTAGTATAGCTATAGAAAAAGATATTAAACTATTTGGCACAGAAATATTGTAATATATTCTTGAGAAAATTTGACAAGTGATTAGCAAATAATATATACATAGTACTATCTTCGTTAAAAGTACAGTATGTTTATATTTAAAATATGCAGATATGCAAATATCTTGACTAATCTTCACAAAGGGAGATCTGTTTATGCACATTCAGTTTATGAAACTGATATTAAAAAAGACAACGGAACAAACCCTGAAGGCAAATAGAAATTGATTAAAATCTATACCCACCTCCCATTTCCTCTAAACCTATGATAATTAATTATTAGGCCAAAGATAGAATGGTTTAAATGCCTACATAGCTCTATAAAGACTTTTTCTTGTTCATTGCTAATCTAAATTTAATATGAAGTGCCCAAGACTACAGTATAAAATTACAGGCAAAACTTTATATGTAGAACATTATGGGCAATTTAAATAGTGATCAAAGACAGTGTAATTTGTGGCTTAACATTAGACCCTAAAAGCTGACAAAGATGCAACTCTACAATCTTTTGTTTCTCTACTCCAACTTTTCAGGACCTGGTGGCTGGGGTGCCGCCAACAGGCTGGATTACTCTTACGATGACTTCCAGGACACAGTGCAAGAAACACCCACAGGTGCTGGCAAAACCAGATCTTCACGGATTGAAAGAAGTGCCCCATTATCTGACCACAAAATTAGGTTAATTTTTAACATCACAGGTAAGAATATACTGTCTATTTGAAAAGATTAATATAATGGGAAATTCTTGGTTGAAGATCTATTTTCAAACTTCCTATGTGTTGTCATTATTAGGAAATTACCCTGGAACTGTATGTTAGGGCAAGCACAATCACCTGTTCTGTTATTTTTCATAATATCACAGATATATTTCATGATTCTCATAGCAACAAGCCCCCGGCTTCAAACTCATCTTGACATGATGAACTAAGGCAGGTTTTTAAAAAGTGAGAGTTAGCAGAAACTGAATTTGTAATCATTAAGAACTCTACAAAACGGTGATGTAGATCCAGCATAGGAGAGAAGGATTAAAACAAAACATGTTGTTGTTAATATTCTCCATGTACTAGCTACTCAGTAAATATTTAAATTTGTGTGTATCTTTCCTGGAATTTTTTTTAATTGTGATTAAAAAGTCACATAATATAAAACATACTATTTTACCCATATTTAACTGTACAGTTCAGTGGCATTAAATACATTCATCATCTCCCACCATCTTTATATCTCCTGGATTTTTCACTTACCTAAACTGAAACTCTGTCACCATTAAACACTAAGTCCCCATTCCTGCTCCCCACTCCCGACCTGACCCCAGGATCTACTACTAGCGTCCTTTCTGACTTTGAATTTGACTATTCTAGGTCCCTCATATAAGTGGAATCAAACAGTATTTGTCTGCACCTACTGTATATTGGAATGCGTTTTTAAAGTTAATATATGCCATTTTTTAGGGTAAAAACTCACTCCAAATGGTTTGCTGCAACACGGTGTGTGTGTGTGTTATGTTTTGTTTTGTTTTTATCTCAGCTAGTGTGCCATTACCCGATGAAAGAAACGATACCCTTGAATTGGAAAATCAGCAGCGACTCATTAAGACGTTAGAAACGATCACAAATCGACTGAAAAGGACCCTTACTAAGGAGCCCATGTATTCCTTTCAGCTTGCCTCTGAAATGCTTGTAGCTGACAGCAATTCCTTAGAAACAGAAAAGGCTTTCCTCTTCTGCAGACCGGGCTCCGTGCTGAGAGGCCGAATGTGTGGTAAGAGTTCTCCCTGTCACCAAAAATATTTGGTGCCTATTGGGTCAAATGACACAGATAGAGTCATCCTACGACTGTAAAGGGGTATTGTCATGAAACCTACATTTTGTTATTGTTACATGCTTTTTGTCTGAAAAGTCTAGATAACCACTGTTGGTCAGGATAAGATTACTTTAGGTAAGGGACTCAAATCTTAGTTTTATTTATAGATCTTTAGACTTCACAGCTTTCAGCAGCAACTCCAGTAACAAAAACTAAAACTTTTCTGACCACCTCTCGGTGCTGACTGAGACTGTCTTATTTAATTCTGTTTAGCTACTGTATGAGGTACCATTATTATTAAGTACATTTCATGCATGATCCTATAATGGACAGTTTCATAAGGGCAACCATTCAGAAGAACAGCTAAGAAACCATTTTTAATATCTCAAAGCCGCAAATTAACTGCTTAATTTTTTTCTTCCATTAGCTGTGTGTTTCCAGAATGATCTGGTTTATGTTTTAACCCACACTTCAAAGCCATCAAGCTTACTGTAAGCTTGGTCAGTAAGAATTTGCATTTTCTCAAAAAAAAAAAAAAGCTGTTTGTTGGTTTAGAGGACTACATTTATGGAAGGTTTATCTATAGTAGCTGGAAGCAGGCTTTATTAGTCTCATACCTAGGGGGAAAAAGTATGTTCCATGCAATATTCAGCGTTTCCTGCTTGTTTTCAGTCAACTGCCCTTTGGGAACCTACTATTCCCTGGAGCATTCTGTCTGTGAGAGTTGCTTGATGGGCTCCTATCAAGATGAAGAAGGGCAGCTTGAGTGCAAACCCTGTGCGACTGGGACTTACACCGAATATCTTCATTCAAGGAGCAGCTCAGAATGCAAAGGTAGAGGCTTAGACCAAAAGCCTGAATTTTATTTCCACTTAGGTCTCACTAGCAAATAGGATGAAATATGAGCATTACCAAAAGCAATTTCATTAACTGATTTTTTTTTAAATTATAAGCTATTACTTGAATATTTCCCTCACTTACAGAAGTCCATTTATCTTCCTTTTGGAACAGCCCGTTGCTGTCTAAATCAGACTCCACTGTTAAGAACTTTAATCTGTTTTCATCAATTAATTCCATGTGTTTTAGTGAATCGCACCTTAACTGGTGGAAGGGACTTTCATGACTCTTAGCAAGCATTGGGCTGCTTTTTGTTTGAATAATATTTGGTATGATGAGATTAACCCCATTTCCTTGGAAATGGATAACTACAGACCCATATGCACGTATTCTTGCTACTAAATTATCCAATCTTTTCAAAATATTATTACTGTTATTCTCAATGACCGTTCCTAATGGAAACATTCTCTTTCACATTATGGTTAAGATGCACCTGAAACAAGGAATTGCAAGGTTGCTCCTCCTTGCCTGTTGTTCCCAGCGCACGTTCTTCATGACACATGTAAACTTGAGGGCAGTGCTGGGTGACTACAGATGCACTGAAAATGTTGGCAGTGCTGAAAGTGAGATCAATCTGGAGGAAAAGGGCAGAAGGAGAGGACAGTGCAGTGGGAGTTGAGGAATCTGGCCCGAGGTCCACTCTACTACAAAACCATTGCTATGCATTTTGGAAAGGTGCTGAATTCACCTCTCTGGGCCTGATGCTGAGATTACTCTTACTTCCTCCTCTGCCATCCCTCAAATGAAATGGTGTCTGTAAGCACGAGGAGGTAAGAGGGCCAGTTCTTATTTAGGGTGAAAATGGTGCCAGCATAGTTAGAGACAAAAGCCCAATAGTGGGTTTTGTTTCTGTCACTCAAGAGAACAGCGCACAAGCTGGGAACTTGTACAAGAGCAGGTTTCCCTGTAACAGCTTGACCTTGTCAGATGCAGATTTCTAACTTCACCCCAAAACTATTTATCGGCATTTTCTGTGAGTCCCAACACCATGCTAGGTCATAATAGAAGGAACTGGAAATGAGCCTATAACTTATTAGTATACAGAAGTATGAAGAATCTAAAAGATAATGTGTCTGCTTGGAGTTCTTTGTGACCCTCATTTTAACCTAAATAAATCAAAATATGGAAAACCCTGTTGTACACAGTGCTACTTTTGTACAATTGATGTCATTATTATTAACCATATTACATTTTTCATTTTAGCTCAGTGTAAACAAGGTACCTACTCATCAAATGGGCTTGAAATATGCGAATCGTGTCCACTGGGCAGCTATCAGCCAGCGTTTGGTTCCCGAGGGTGCCTCTTATGTCCAGAAAACACTTCAACTGTGAAGAGAGGAGCCGTGGACATTTCTGCTTGTGGAGGTTCAGTCTTACACGTTGCTTTTGCTTTTTTTCAAGCCTGTGCTGGGTTCTCTGCATGGAGGAGTGGAATCTTGTTAGCAGAGCCATATGTCTACTGTATGCAAAGAATGTGAATAACTGTCTCTTCATAGAGTGTTTCCTTGTATTCAGCCAGTCGGTACTTAAGTGTAAACACCCATAATATAAACACCACCCTGGTACTGTTAGGGACACACAAGAAGCACAAGTAACCATGTGACCACATGGTATGAGAGAAATACTTGTCAACCAGGAACTTAGATTTTTCATGTATAAAATGAGATCTTATCTTATGTTCCTTGAAACTCGAAAAATACATCTGTTGGATTGTGACCTTTGTTGCCTACAGTTGGAAGATTTTCACCAGTGGTTATCCACTCTGGCTGCCTACTAGAATCATTGCACATTCATGTCAGTAATGTAGCCACATATTGACTAGAAACATGTTAGTACATCTTTTGTTACCTGAACATTATTGACCAGAATGTTTCGATATTCACTTACATAACAGATCACCGGGCCACAGGTGTTAATTTCTGCAAAAAATGCCCCAGTCAGTAACATGTTAAAAATACTGAAACCCAGTCTCCATCCTCCAGATAATTCTGTTATAAGTTTGCTGGTTTTCTTCTGAAGATCCCCCTCTCCCCATGTTCTTGTTTAGTTGCTAAGTAATGTCTGACTCTTCTGTGACCCCATGGACTGTAGCCCACCAGCCTCCTCTGTCCTTGGGATTCTCCAGGCCAGAATACTGGAGTGGGTAGCCATTTCCTTCAGGGGATCTTCCCGACTGAGGGATCGAACCCATGTCTCCCTCATTGCAGGCAGATTCTTTACCACTGAGCCATGAGGGAAACCCAAAGTTCCCCCAGGTGATTCTAAAATACGACTAATTTTTGGTTCTTAAATGTCACCATGGAGGGTTTGTTGAAACATGGATTCCTGGGGTTGCCCCAGAGTTTTTAATTCAACAGGTCTGGTAAAGGCCTTTAGAATTTGCATTTCTAACCAGTTCTCAGGCTTCCCTGATAGATCAGTTGGTAAAGAATCCACCTGCAATGCAGGAGACCATGGTTCGATTCCTGGGTTGGGAAGATCCACTAGAGAAGGGATAGGCTACCCACTCCAGTATTCTCGGGCTTCCCTTGTGGCTCAGCCAGTAAAGAATCTGCCTGCAATGCTGGAGACCTGGGTTCAATCCCTGGGTTGGGAAGATCCCCTGGAGAAGGGAAAGGCTACCCACTCCAGTATTCTGGCATGGAGAATTCCATGGACTGTATAGTCCATGGGGTCACAAATAGTTGGACGTTCTCAGGTGATGCTGATTCTGCTTGGTCCAGAGACCACACATTGGGAACCACTGGTTAAATAGAAATATAAAGATTAGAGTTTCAATTTCAAATAGTTCTAACATCCTTACCAGGTACAGCTTTCCAGCAGTGTAAAAACTGGAAGACAGGAACAAAAGTAAAAGATGAAAACTTAGAATGATGGCGGGACTCCATCTGACACTCAGTGTCAGCCTATTGCCAGAAACTGCCCCCTCCGCAAAAAAAAAAAAAAAGAAAACCTGCAGTGACGTTGCAAATTCAGTGGAACTTTGCAAAAAATAAAAAATTGTTGACCTCCATCTGTTACACCACTGGGAACAGAACAAGCATGCCTGGCGAAAGATGGCTTTTTAAAAAATTGTGTGTCCTACCCATTCTGTATATCCTTATTGAAAAACCCAAGGCCTATGGCAATCTGGACTTCCCAGGTGGCACTAGTGGTAAAGAACCCACCTGCCAATGCAGGTAGACTTAAGAGACACGAGTTTGATCCCTGGATGGGGAAGATCCCCTGGAGAAAAGAATGGCAACCCACTCCAGTATTCTTGCATGGAGAATCCCATGGACAGAGAAGCCTGGCGCGCTGCAGTCCATGGGGTCACACAGAGTCGGACATGACTGAAGCGACTTAGCACGTATGCGTGACAATCTGAAAGTTTGAAAACTTTCTTTATTGAATGAGTGATGTTTTTAATAAGCCAGTCTGTTGGTTCCTGATTTCCCCAGGCTACACACACATGTATACATCTGTATCCAGTTAGAGACTGAGATTCCTGGAAAATAAATACTTAGGATGTTTTGAGTGTAGATGTGGGGAGGGGGCAGATGATGCCAAGCACTGCATTCTGGGAGTTGTAGTCCCCGTGAGTTAAGTGCTACCCTAAATATATGTATTATATGCTGTACCTGTTTGAATCTCAGAACCAGAATCATGGTAGATGAAAGCCTCTTAGACATGAGGAACTGGGAAAGTAGTGTTCATCAACCTAATGCTTCACTGAAGGAATGAGAAGAAGGGTTAGCTAGGAACTTCTTGAAACTCATAATACATGTGTGTTGTGTAATACCAGCCGTGAATTCTTTTTTTTTTTAATTAAAAGTCAAACAAAACCTCACATTATGGTTGAAAGAGATCTACCAAAGACTCTCTTATTTTGTCAGTATACAGTCTAACTTTGGAAGAAAGTCTGCAGGAAAAAAAAAGTCTTCTCTCTTTCCCTTCCTCCCTCCCTCCAACTGCAAAAGCCAACAAGGATTTTTACAGTGAAAAAAGCTCCATATTTGACAATTTTTTCCTTTAAGTTTCCGAATAAGCCTTGAGGTTTTCTAATACCAAATTGCTGCAATTAAGAAATTGTAATTCCCAGAAAATCTTTAAACTTCTGGTAACTGCTCTATTCTAATATTCCTAGCATATGTTTAACCACATTCTACTTGTCGTGAGTGGAAAATCAGTAGGAATTGGTAATGACACTTTCCCCTGCAGTGCTGGCTAAGTGTTTTTACTTTAAATTTAAGTGTGGGTGAGTTCTAGAGTAGTCCCTCATATATATTTCTGTAGTTTTCAGTCAACCCCCTTTCTCTCCCTGCCCCTTCTTTCTCTCCTTTTCCTCTTTTCTCTTTCTTTCTGTACTGGTTTATTTTTATGGGCATGTTGTACAGTTTACCTTATTGTTTGCTGATGTATCACTTTTTGCATTTAGCCTTTGAACTTAAAATACCATTAATAAATATAGCAATTATATTTAAGTATATTACTGTGTTGGGCTTCCCAAGTGGCTCAGTGGTCAAGAATCTGCCTGTAGTGCAGGAGACCTGGCTTCAATCCCTGGGTCACGAAGATCCCCTGAAGAATGAAATGGCAACCCACTCCAGTATTCTTGCCTGGGAGAATCCCATAGCCAAAGAAGCTTAGGAGGCTACAGCCCATGGGGTCACAAAAAGAGTCGGACACGACTTAGCAACTAAACAAAAACAAATATAACTATGTTAGTATAATGTAATGTTTATACATTTCACCTATCATCATGTATTAGGATATTAAACAATCTTGAGTCCTTGGTTAACAGTCTTGAGTCTTGGTTACAAGAGTCTGAAGTTTTTCAGTTTTTTAAAAATGATTTTTACCAAAATAATAAGTCCCACAATGGGTTTTTGATGATGGTGTTGTTTACATATGGTCCCAAGAGAAGGAAAAATTATTTGTGGAACAAGATAACAACATTTCTTACCTGGACCCTCTAGGATGAAGTTAAAAGGAGGCTCAGAATGAGAGGTTTTGACTTCTGGCTTTGTCATCAGAAACCAGTGTCTCGAAGACTGTATTTTTCCCTTTATACCATCAGGGGACAGGCATGTGGGGTTACATTTTTTCCCTGTTCATTTCAATGCTCTATTTTTAATTCTATTTTTATATCACTTTTGGCATATTTAAATATTTTTTCTCCTTCTCTACAGTAGAAGAGGTGAGAAGGATTTTGTTTCATTTTTCTCGACTTAGAAACCATAGTCTCTTTGTCCAAGATTCAAAACGAAAGCTTTCTCTCCTCTTTCCTTATGATGTTAATCCATTGGGAACTGTGTCGTGTATGTGTCGTGTCTGTGTATTTAATACTGTAGTGGATAGTGCTATTACTGTGTATATGTGTGTGTTATACATTCATATGTTGTATGAGTGCGTGCTAAGTCACTTGAGTCGTGTCTGACTCGTTGCAACCCTGTGCACCGTAGCCTGCCTGGCTCCTGTGTCCATGGGGTTCTCCAGGCAAGAATACTGGAGTGGGCGGCCCATCCTCCTCCAGGCAATCTCCCCTACCCAGGGATCGAACCCGCATCTCTTACATCTCCTGCGTTGGCAGGTGGGTTCTTTACCACTAGCGCCACATGTGTGCATGTGTATGTACTAACTACATATATAAATTATATATTAAATGCTGATTATCCACTCTTGGAAAGTACATTTGTGATGACACCTGTTTGCCCTTGGAATGTAATTTAAACTAATTTCCACATAAAAGTTTATTTTGCACTTTCTGGATCAAAAAGCAAAGAATAGACATCACAGAACCATGTTTGCTGTTTTGAGATGCCAACTGGCTTATTGATTTTTAATCTTAAGATTTTATTATTATGTTTTAGTATAATTTTTGACTATTATAGTATAATTATGTACTACAGCTGACAGTATGATTCTGTCAGGTTTTAGGGCACAGTCTTAGTTTCTTTTTAAGAGTGAGGTTGTACTGAAAAAGTTATATGAAAAAAGTAGTTTAATTCATTATAGCATCTTGAGTTTTACAGGCAGCATTTATATTTCTAGCATATGATACACATTCATACATATCTTTTCAAATAGAAAATATATACTTTTATCAGTGGAAGATTTATGCTTTCAGTTAACTATTAATAATTAGCTTTTTGGAAAGTATTAATACTTCTTCTAAATAGGCAATCATTTTTGGAAATTTGAGAATTAGGAAAACCTATTATAAACTCCTGTAAGTTTATGTTTTGTGCAAAGCCTCTGTTACCTCTAGTAACAGAGTAGATTATTTTATTCTTGGTGAAACAAAGATATTTAGAGTTTAAAACTTTTCTTGAATGTGGCAAATGTAGCCACCAAAATTTTTTTTTCTAAATATGCATTAATACCTATTTATCTTCTGCCATCTCTTGATTCAACTCCCAAGTTTTTCTCAGTTGGGTACGTAAAAGAGATCTTTTGCAAAAGATCTGGCTGGCTGTTTTTGCCTAAGAAATTTGATCTAAGCATCTTGAGATTATGACAGATGAGTTGTCATTTATTTAATGTTTATTGTCCTACTGATAAAGAGATGCCACCACTTGGAGTATCCTGCTTCCTTGAGCCTCAAGTGTATCTCTAAATCTTTCAACCTCATTGGTAATTATTTCTGCTAAACTAATTTTTATTATCAAGAATCTAAGACCTAAAGGGTAAGTATGCTGATACACTGAGTAGCTGTTTCCCTGTGTTCTATCTTCCATGCCTAATTTTATACAGATAGGTCTTAATAGTTATAGTAGTTTTCCCAGCTTGTAATGACTTTCGGGCTCACCCAAATGACTCCAGTTCACACACTCCACCTGAATTTGTCTTTGGATCATTGTCTGAAAACCCAACCCACGGATGTAGTCATGGATAATCTACCTCACTGCCCCTCCGCCAAATGTAACCATAATATATTGAAGAAAATCCATGTTATGTTTGGAGCTCTTTTCTTTTTAATTTTATTTATTTATCTAATTATTGTTTGGCTGTGCTGGGTCTGTGTTGCTTCTCTGATCTTTTCTCTAGTTGCGGCGAGCGGGGGCTGTTCTCTAGTTGTGTTGCTTGGGCTTCTCATTGCGGTGTCTTCGCTTGTTGCAGAGCACAGGCTCAAGGGCACGTGGGCTTCAGTAGCTGTGGCTCCTGGGCTCTAGAGCACTGTCTTAATAGATGTGGTGCATGGGTTTGTGGGATATTCCCAAACCAGGGATCAAACTCCTGTCTCCTACACTGGTAGGCAGATTCTTTACCACTGAGCCACCAGGGAAGCCTGAGGCTCTTTTCTCATATTCCACCAAATATTGGCAAGAGAATTTCAAACTTGGTTAAATGACAATATTCAACTGCATGTAGTTTATTAATTTTAAACACAAAATAGCATTAAAAGGTTTAAAAATAAAAGACCTCCCAATACATAATAGACAACTATACAGGAGCAATAACCATTTTAGATAAACATAAAAATACAACATCATGTATCATGAAAATGCAAATTAACAGAGCAGTTCCATTTTTACCTTCAAATAGAAAAAAGGTATCATTTTCAATGCTGATGAGCATGCAATGAGAAGGGTAATCTCATACACTGCTGATGGGGCTGTAAATTACATTTTTTAATGATTCAGGCATGATATATTTATGGCTTTAGATTTTCATATCTTTAACTAAAGTCAAGTGTTATCCCAAGGAAGTAATCAGTTATATAAAAAAATTTATATAGAAAATTTCATGTCAGCATTATTTATAATATTAGAAACAAATAGAACTAGTAGAAACAACTGTAATTGTTCAATAGAAGAGGAAATATGAGAACAATTATGGTCTGCCAGTGAGATGTAATATATTTCATTTATTAAACATCGTGTTATTTAATGATTTGGGGAATGGTTTACTTGTGATATAAAGTGAAAAATCGGACTACAATCTTATATGACCAATTCTGATTTTTATTAAGTTAATGTGTGTTGTTAAAGATGGGAAGGAAACAACAAAATATTTACTTAAGTGGTCTGAGTATTACTTAATGATCTGAGTATTAAATACGTGCAAGAGAAAATATCAGCAATGTGATAGCTTTCTTATAACCAAAGATTAATGCACTTCTTTTAGAAGCTAGGATATATTGCTTTATAAGCATAAGTGATTTGTTCTTTCTTTTGCAGTGCCTTGTCCAGTGGGAGAATTCTCTCGTTCTGGGTTAATGCCCTGTTATCCATGTCCTCAAGACTACTACCAACCCAATCCAGGGAAGTCCTTCTGTTTATCTTGTCCCTTTTATGGAACTACAACCATCACGGGTGCCAGATCCATCACAGATTGTTCCAGTAAGATGATAATACTTCATTTCTCATGTTATCCTGTATTGGAGAGTTTTGTTTATCTCCGTGGTAACTTTAATTGTGAATATTATTATTTTCAGTGCCTTCGGATGTGTTTTCACTGTCTGGATGTGTTAAGCTGTCCTTTTGAAGGTGTTTTTGACGACAAAGACTCAGATTCTTCAAGACTCTAGAAATGTTGAACTTGATAACCTCCAAATTTCTAAGAGTCTAGAATTTAATGACATAACACATCTGTCTCTTATGTTCTGTCTTTTTTTATGACTAAAGCAAAATATATGTGGCTTTACTGACTCTGAGAATCAAAATCTTGACCATTGCATTTAAATAGAGTCTATTCATAGAGAACAGACTTGTGGTTGCCAAAAGGGAGGGGATTGAGAGAGGAATGGAGTGGGAAGTTGGGATTAGCAGATATAAGCTATTATATATAAAAGGGATAAACAGCAAGGTCCTATTGTATAGCACGTGGGACTGTATATTCAGTATCCTATGATAAACCACAATGGAAAAGAATAAAATATATATATATATTCAGTTATATATATGTTCACTTTTATATATATAAAACTGAACCACTTTGCTGCCCAGCAAAAGTTAGTGCAACATTGTAAGACAGCTATACTCCAATTAAAAAAGAAAAAGGAAAAAATAGAATGCACTTAATTGGCAATATCTACTACACCAAATACATTTCTCAGATATCTTCCCTTTAACTTTATTAGGCTTTAGTTCAACTTTCTCAGCAGCAGAGGAAAGTACAGTGCTTCTTGCTTCTCCTGGACATGTCAAAAAGAAGTATGAAGTCAGCAGTCAGGCAAGTCTACTTTGTATTTGTAAAATTTTCTCTAATGGAGTGCTTGGAAAACAGTTTGTCATTATACATGTCACACAGAGGAAAACTACCAGACTTGAAACTTCGACTAATCAAGGCTCATGAATATTATCAATGAATAACTGCATTTGCTTATGACTTATAATGGGAACTTTCCAAGAATGCACCATTAGAAGTCCTAAGTACCAGAAATTGAAATTTTTCCCAGCAATGTCTGGTGTAGAGAATTGTGGATGTGAAGAGTCTTTTGATTTGCTGATAATTAGCATGTACCATGAGCATAACCCATCATTTGAGTAAGCACGTTGGAATTAGCCAAAGGCCTTTTCTGATTAGCAGGACAAGTTACTCAACTTCCATGAAAGATATTTAAATTTTTTGACAGTGGGAGGGGGGAATCATTTATTGGAGAAAAGTGTAACTTTTTTAAAAATTAAGAAACATAACTCATAAACATAATTGTTCTCCATTTATTTTTTAAAGACTAGTGAATACCAATTATTTTGAGTGATTCAGCCATTAATCTGAATGCACCTTGCCCAATGTCATAATAAATTCCTAGGCTTTAAGTATTTTTAAGGAGGATAATGAAGTTATATTTCTTATTTTAACTTCCTGCTTCCAAACATTCTAACTTTTAAGGGCTTCATAAGTGAAGCTTTGAAACAGAGCCTAATGAACATAGAACCTCTAAAGACATGACTATCACCTCTGGAGACATATTAGAATCCACTGGCTAACTTTTAAAAATAGTGATGTGCAGATATAACTTCCAGAGATTCCTGATTTAGTGGTCTGGGTTAGGACCCATCCTTGGTAAACTTGTTCAGTTCAGTTCAGTTCAGTCGCTCAGTCATGTCCAACTCTTTGCGACCCCATGAACCGCAGCATGCCAGGCCTCCCTGTCCATCACCAACTCCCGGAGTCCACCCAACTCCATGTCCATCAGGTCGGTGATGCCATCTAACCACCTCATCCTCTATCATCCCCTTCTCCTCCTGCCCTCAGTCTTTCCCAGCATCAGGGTCTTTTCCAATGAGTCAGCTCTTCGCATCAGGTGGCCAAAGTATTGGAGTTTCAGCTTCAACATCAGTCCTTCCAATGAACACCCAGGACTGATCTCCTTTAGGATGGACTGGTTGGATCTCCTTGCAGTCCAAGAGACTCTCAAGAGTCTTCTCCAACACCACAGTTCAAAAGCATCAATTCTTTGGTGCTCAACTTTCTTTATAGTCTCTCACATCCATACATAACCACTGGAAAAACCATAGCCTTGACTAGACGGACCTTTGTTGGCAAAGTAATGTCTCTACTTTTTAATATGCTGTCTAGGTTGGTCATAACTTTCTGTCCAAGGAGTAAGCGTCTTTTAATTTCATGGCTGCAGTCACCATCTGCAGTGATTTTGGAGCCCCCCAAAATAAAATCTCTCACTGTTTCCACTGTTTCCACATCTATTTGCTGTGAAGTGATGGGACCAGATGCCATGATCTTAGTTTTCTGAATGTTGAGTTTTAAGCCAACTTTTTCACTCTCTTCTTTCACTTTCATCAAGAGGCTCTTTAGTTCTTCTTCACTTTCTGCCATAAGGGTGGTGTCATCTGCATATCTGAGGTTATTGATATTTCTCCCAGCAGTCTTGATTCCAGCTTGTGCTTTCTCCAGCCCAGCGTTTCTCATGATGTACTCTGCATATAGGTTAAATAAGCAGGGTGACAATATACAGCCTTGACGTACTCCTTTTCCTATTTGGAACCAGTCTGTTGTTCCATGTCCAGTTCTAACTGTTGCTTCCTGACCTACAAGAAGAGGTTTCTCAAGAGGCAGGTCAGGTGGTCTGGTATTCCTATCTCTTTCAGAATTTTCCACATTTCATTGTAATCCACACAATCAAAGGCTTTGGCATAGTCAATAAAGCAGAAATAGATGTTTTTCTGGAACTCTCTTGCTTTTTTGATGATCCAGCAGATGTTGGCATTTTGATCTCTGGTTCCTCTGCCTTTTCTAAAACCAGCTTGAACATCTGGAAGTTCACGGTTCACGTATTGCTGAAGCCTGGCTTGGAGAATTTTGAGCATTACTTTACTAGCGTGTGAGATGAGTGCAAAACTTTTTAAATGCCTTAAATGAAGTCTAACATGCAACCAGCATTGAATGACACTGCCTGAGTTTAGCAGAGCATCATTCATGAATAATATATAGCATTTGTGCCCATATATGGCAGATACCAATGTTATGCAGGCAGCAGTCCTGCTGGACTCACTTGGAAATAGGAACCAGCTAATGCTGTAAATCTTCTAACTCTCTACTCAGAATTGCTTTGAAATGATCTTGTCTCTGATAAATTTTCTTTTCGTAGGTTTTCCATGAATGTTTCTTAAACCCCTGCCACAATGGTGGAACCTGCCAACAACTGGGCCGTGGTTATGTGTGTCTCTGTCTACCTGGATATACAGGTAACACAGAGGAATGCAAATTTTCATGTATCTTTCATACTGGATCATTGTAACTTGAAGTATCAAACTTTGAAACTTTAAAAATAAGTGCCATAAGATACATTAGACTGGGGATTTCCCTGGCAATCTAGTGGTTAAGATTTCACCTTCAAAAATGCAGGGGGTACAGGTTTGATCCCTGGTCGGGGTGCTAAAGATCTCACATACCTTGTAGCCAAAAATCCAAAACACAGAACAGAAACAATATTGTAACAATTTCAATAAAGACTTTAAAAATGGTCTACATCAAAAAAAAAAAATTAAAAAGATAATGATGCACAAAAATTTGGTTGAACAAGACAAACCAATACATGAAAAAAGTATATGGATCTTACAAATGACAATTTTCTTTGCATATTTTAGAGGAAAAATAATCATCTTCTCTATGAAAAATCACATCATAACTTACGATTTAAATTTGAATATGGTTCCAGAGGTCAAGTCCAAGGTTGCATCCTAACACAAATTAAATGCATGACATTCAACATAGAGCAGATTGTCCAGCATAAACAGTTTTAAACAAACTCCAGTTTCTCTCATTTGCTTCACACGAATGGAAGTTTTTATGGCCATGATGTGTTGTTTATTTCTATCTTTCTGCAAGCTGTGCCTAGGTAAACAGTATGGCTTTGAATTTGATTATGTAGGAATTATGTAAGAATTGTGTTTTCTTGCAGCTTGGTTCAAATTCCAGTTCAGTACAGAAAGATAATAATATTTTTTTTTTTTGAGGAGAAATGAACTATATTAAGCGTTGTATTTTATTTAAAATAATTTCCTATTTTCTTTTAGAAATGCAGTTTTTACCTTTTGAGTTTTGTGTCACCAACATGAAGTATTTTAATGAGAAAAGTGGTATTTAGATAAAAGAATTCACCCAAAAGAGAAGCTGGAAGACAAAATACAGAGTATTGTCATTCCACTTATTTCAGCATGTGCACACATGTATGTGTGTGTATGTTTCAATTTTTATAAGAATTTTTGTCCTAACATTTCATAAAAAATAATGATCTTGTCCTAGAATTTTATAAATGAGAGGTGATTGAGAAAAGCATAATATAGAACAGTGATTCTCAAATTTTGATGCTCATCAGAATCATCTGGAGGACTTCTTAAAACACAGACTATGACATTTCTGTTCCATTCCCAGGGGATTACTGATGATATTGGTCCAGAGACCATTCTTTGAGACCTTCTCATGTAGAAGAACATGGGTTTCAGCAGAATTAGTCCATAGAAAGACTGTGTGTACCCTATGAGAAGATACACCCTATTCTAGGACACCTGGTATAGGAGTTGAGATCTGGCAGGATTTAGCACCACCCCCATTCCTCAGCCAAGTGGCCTTGGTAACAAGTATATATGAGTCTTTATTTTTCACTTTGGAATCAAACTAATTCCTGGCTCCATTTTATGCTTCAAGATTTCCCTCTCTCCCCTCTACTTCTGACTTGGGATCTTTTGCTGTCTTTTATGTATCCTTGTAAGGATAGCTTAAATCTATTTAGAAAAAGGTTAATACCTTCATGAAATACTTAATTAGATGGTAATTCCTAACAATTATTGCCCTTTTCTTCATCACCGCAACTCCCTATAAATTCAGGTTATTGGGATAATTACCTTTAAAGGATGGTTCTGTTTCTGTTCATCATCTCTTTGATTGACCTTCAGTGTTTGCATTTTAGGCTTAAAATGTGAGATAGACATTGATGAATGCAGCTCACTGCCATGCCACAACAATGGAATTTGCAAAGACCAAGTTGGAGAATTCATTTGTGAATGCCCATCTGGTTACACAGGTAAGGAAAGAGTGTCTCATCCTTATAATATAAACCTTTGAAACCTTAAAATAACGAGTTACCATCTCACACCTGTTAGAATGGCTATCATCAAAAGGTAAGAGATAACAGTGCTAGTGAGGACATGGAGAAAAGGGGACTATTGTGCACTCTTGGTGGGAATGTAGATTGCTTCAGCCATGGTGGAAAAAAGCATAGAGGTTCCTCAAAAAATTGGAAATAGAATTACCATGCAATCCAACAATCCCTCTTCCGGGTATCCATTCAAAGAAATGACGTCACTGTCTCAAAGAGATATCTGTACTTCCATGTTCATTGCAGCATTATTCACAATAGCCAATGGCCAAGATATGGAAACAAGCTAAGTATATATGAACAGATGAATGGATAAAGAAAATGTGAGATAGGTAGGTAGGTAGATGTCCTTCAATGCTCTGTTGCTTCAGTCATGTCTGACTCTTTGTGACCCTGTAAACTGTAGCCCACCAGGCTTCTCTGTCCATGGGATTCTGCAGGCAAGAATATTGGACTGGCTTGCCGTGCCCTTCTCCAGGGGATCTTCTTGGAGGGAAGGGATCGAACCCACATCTCATTATGTCTTCTAAATTGGCAGACAGGTTCTTTACCACTAGCGCCACCTGGGAAGCCCTACGTATAACATGTATTGGGATATTATTCAGCAAATAATTATATTTGGCAAAGAGCGTATTTTTTTCACAAACATATTAGCCTTGATTTCCAGTTTCTCTGCTCTTACACCTGAACAACTTGCTTGAAACTATTAGTCTTAAATTCCTTTCAGTTTTCTCAAGCGCAAATATTCTGTGATTCTTTACAGGTCAACTATGCGAAGAAAATGTGAATGAGTGCAGCTCCAGTCCTTGTTTAAATAAAGGGACTTGCGTTGATGGCCTGGCTGGTTATCACTGTGCGTGTGTGAAAGGATACATGGGTAAGATGTTTCCATTCTTCCTAGTTGTCTTAAAGAGTTCTGTCAAGCCTCACAAATCATTATATTTACTGTTACATATGTGACATTATATGTTAATGCTAATTTTCTGGTTTTATAAGTGTGCCATGATTTCATAAGTGAGAGTCCTTATTTTTGAGGAAATTCTCACTGAAGTATTTAGAGGTAAGAGAGCATCAGGTCTAAAACTGACTCTAAAGCAATTCAGAAAAGTAATTTGTTCTTGTATGTGTCTGTGTATATATGTGTATGTAGAGCCAGAAAGAGAAGACATGAGTTTATATGCCAAGACAAACACTCAAGAAGGAACTGGAGATGAATTATATAAAATATTATTATAAGTGAATGCTAAATAATAGAATGTATGTTTGTGTGTATATACGTGTGTGTATATATACACACACACACATATGTAACTGATAAAGAATAAGTACAGAACAGAAAATGATCAGTGGCAGAAAGAGGCAAAATCAAAGATACAGATGAACATTTTGAACTATATGTGCTAGTTTCATTTTTGTTTAAACATTATCTCAGTTAGACGTTCATTGCTAATGTTAGTTCCAGAAAAAGGTAAGATTAAAAGAGCAGATTATCAAAACTACAGTCCTAAAATGATTTAGAAAAGCCAGAGCTTATTTAAGGATTGGCTCTGCAGCCTCCCTTTCATCCTTTCGAAGCAGCATCCTCCAAGGAGTCCTCACCTTGATTCCAGTTTTCCAAAGGGGTTAACCTTTGGGCTGTCTCTCATCCTCATCCATCCCCAGGCCAACACTGTGAAACAGAAGTCAATGAATGTCAGTCAAGCCCTTGTTTAAATAACGCAGTCTGTGAAGATCAGCTTGGGGGGTTCTTATGCAAATGCCCACCTGGATTTTTGGGCACCCGGTGTGACATAAACATGGATGAGTGTCTCAGCCAACCATGCAAAAATGGAGCTACCTGCAAGGATGGTGCCAATAGCTTCAGGTAATAGACTAAGCCTGGCTCTTTTTGCTGTTTTTATTATCTTAACTGTTCAGTCATTCTGCAGTCTTTACAGAGTGTTGCTTTGAATCCCAGGCCAGCCCTTCCCAAATCCTAGCCCAAGGGTAAGCTGTGGTAGAATCCGACTACCACCTGATGTTCTGATTTCCTACCTCTTGGGTAAAGTCTGTAATTTTATAATAGACAATCTGTATGTTTTAGGTTCTCCTGTGATTCTGATGCACAGCCAGACTTTGAAACCATTGTTCTGTACTTGGGAAGTCATAAAAGATAAAAGGAAGTATTTATTCAAAAGCAAATACAAAGTCACTATTCAAAACCCAGTTTTGTGTTTTAGCTGGAGTTTTCCCACCAACTAAAATCAGAAGGGATAGTGCAATTCTACTGTCACAGTGCCATTCTATGACCATGGTTTTCAAGCTTTTTTTTAGTTAGTATCCCTTGTTTCCAGGGAAATTAGAGTGTAAACAAACAAACAAAAAGAATTAAAGCTAAGCTTTTGTGGTTGAAAATAGTGGTGTTTGGGGGGAGAAAGGCTCGCTTCCTGAGGCAGGTCTTAGGGTACCAGTAGAAAACAGTTTGAAAACCAAAATTTTTTTTTAATCACTATCGAGTCTGCACTGTTTCATTCACTTCCCCTTGCAGGATCTGTGACTTCTGCAGTACAAAAAGACAGACTGGCCTTGCTTACAGAATTTTAGGGAACTTTATTGTCCTCAGCAAGCAACTTGTTCTGCGAGTTTTCAAAAGTTAAAAGCAAAAAAGAAATTTCTACCTCAGTTGCAACGTTTCCCAGCCCCCTTCCATCACCATCCCCCAAGAGAGCTAGGACAGTATCTGGAAGAAATAGGGAGCCAGTTCTGCCAGTGAGACTTTCACTCTCAATATGAAAATGAGATCTTAGTGTAGCATCAACTTTTCATAGGTTTTTTTTTATATCTTCAGGCATATAGCACCTAACCATAGGCAGTGAGACATTTCCAGATGAACAGCAAGAGTTCCAAACTCTCCCCAGGGTCCAAAACAATTGATAAACACCAAATTTGTCTAAATCCTAACTAGAGGAAAGGTGAAGAAGGCAAACTCTCCTACTTCAAAAGGAATGCTAGTTGCCACCGAAGTGAATCTGTTTCAGAAAGATACTGAACTACTATAATGATATCAAACATGGACAGATATACATCAGAAATTAAAACAACATTGTAAATCAACTAGACTTCAATAAAATTCTAAAAAAAATTTATTTTTAAAGTATTGCAAAAAAAAAAAAAAGCATGGACAGATGAAGATAAGTGAAATTCTAGCCAAAATAGGTTTACCATCAAATACACAGAACTCCATAAAGATGCCCGCCAATTCCAACTGAGATTTTCTTTTAAATCTCCAAATACCATTTATTTATATTATTACCAATATCAAAGAGGTCCCCATATATATGTGCTAGTAGTAATATTAACTACATTTATTGGGCAGATCCTTTTTAATTAAAGATAGTTCAGTTCAGTTCAGTCGCTCAGTCGTGTCCGACTCTTTGCGACCCTATGAATTGCAGCACGCCAGGCCTCCCTGTCCATCACCAACTCCCGGAGTTTACCCAAACTCATGTCCGTTGAGTCAATGATACCATCCAGCCATCTTATCCTCTGTCATCCCCTTCTCCTCCTGCCCCCAATCCTTCCCAGCATCAGGGTCTTTTCCAATGAGTCAACTCTTCCCTCCAGTAAGTGTGCACACACACACACACATTCCTCTTCTTCCCTAATAGTAACCACTGTCTGGAAGTTGGTCTATAGCTTTCTCATTCAGACTTTGCTTTACTACATATATGACTTCATAAACAACAAATAGTATAGTTTTACATGTTACATAAGTAGTATCATGCTATATATGTCTAATCCTTTTGTATTTTGTTTTTCCTTTTAACACTGTGTATTATCAAGGTTGGTATATTTGCCTCTAGTTTGTTCATTTCAACTGCCAATTAGTATTCCATTGGATAATTATACTGTTGTAGGAAAGGGGACCCCTTCCAGGGCCCGAAACTGGGCTGTTGTCTAACATTCAGAAATGAATTGTCCAAGGAGATACACGTGCTGACAAAGCAAGAGATTTTATTGGGAAAGGGCACCCAGGTGGAGAGCAGTAGGGTAAGGGAACCCAGGAGAACAGCTCTGTCACATGGCTTGCAGTCTCAGGTTTTATGATGATGGGATTAGTTTCCGGGTTGTCTTTAGCCAATTATTCTGACTCAGAGTCCTTCCTGGTGGTGCACGCTTTGTTCAGCCAAGATAGATGCCAGAGAGGAGGATTCTGGGAGGTGGTCAGACGTGGTATCTTCCTTTTGACCTTTCCCAAACTCTTCCAGTTGGTGGTGGCTTATTAGTTCCGAGTTCCTTACCAGGACCTCCTGTTGTAAAACAAGTCATGAAAATGGTTACTGTGGTGCCTGGCCAGGGTGGGCGGTTTCAATCAGTGTGCTCCCCCTAACAATACCATAGTTTATTTTCCCATTCACTTCTTTATGAACATGCATAATGATGCTGTTGTGAACATTCGTTATATGTTTCCTTGCACACCTGGGCAGTCGTCTCCTAGAATTCATACTAGAAGTGGACATACAGAGCTCTGGAAATGCAAACCCTCCACTTTCTTTGACATTGCCACATGGTTCATGACACTGTTGTCAGTATTTGACATCATCAGATGTATTTTCCATTTGGAGGAGTTTAAATGGCTTCTTGCATTTCCCAGAAACTGTATGGCGTTCTGACTGAGGTCAAAGTCCCCCAACCACCACTTAGTATCAAGAGGACTTGGGCAAATTAACCTCTCTGAGCCCCAATTTACTCATTGTAAACTGGGAATAATAATATTCTTCATTGTTATAAGGATTGAATTAATGTATGTGGGGATTCCCAGATGGTGCTAGTACTAAAGAATCCGCCTGCCAATGCAGGAAGACCATAAGAGACACGAGGTCAGTCCCTAGGTCAGGAAGATCTCCTGGAAGAGGGCATGGCAACCCACTCCAGTATTCTTACCTGGAGAATCCCATGGGCAGAGGAGTCTGGCAGGCTACAGTCCATGGGGTCACAAAGAGTCAGACACAGCTAAAGCAACTTGGCATGGCACGTGTAAGCATTTAGAAGAGCGTGTGAACTTTTTATATTTTTTCCTATCACTTCGTGGTGAGAGAAATTGCCAGTGTGTGAATAATACTTCACCTTGACCAGAACTAATTTCTATTCTATTTTTACCACTGTAACATTTCAAGTGTATGTTGTCTTAAATAGGTTTATTTGAATGAACTTTAAAAAGTAATAGTTAAAGCACTGTTTTAATGTGGCAACTGTGTTTCAGCATTTCAGGATTTTTAAAAAATTCAGCTAAACTGAAAAGAAGAAAAAACAAAAACAATTCACCCTTTTTTCCCACCTCGTGCCTCTGGCAACCACCAATCTGTTTTGTAGGCTGTGGGTGGGTGTGTAGGTGTGGGTGTGTGTGTGGGTGTGTATACACACACATATATATATTTAGATTCCACATATAAGAGAGCTCATATTAGCACTGAACTTTCCAGAGTCTTTTGAGACAATGCTGTCATTAATGGGAGACTGCTTCTAATGCCTTTCTGCAACTATTGTGATTATTACAACATTTTGTATTCTTTCAGGTGCCAGTGTGCAGCAGGCTTCACAGGGCCACTCTGTGAGTTGAACATCAATGAATGTCAGTCTGACCCCTGTAGAAATCAGGCCACCTGTGTGGATGAATTAAACTCATACAGCTGTAAATGTCAGCCAGGATTTTCAGGCAGCAGGTGTGAAACAGGTATATGTGAGCTTAATGTTATTAAGAACAACACCAAGTCTAGTGATACAATAACAACGTCAATTTTTACCTGCACTAAGCACAATCTATATACCGAAAATTATGTGAAGCATTTTGTACTTATTTCATCTTTACAGCCATCCAATAAGCTGGGTCATGTTATCTCCAGTAGCACAGAGGAGGAGGTTGAGCTTAGAGATGTAAGGGGGAAATGGAGACAATCGAGTTTAGCAGAACTCTTCACATTCTGCAGGTTTAGAAAGGACACTTGGATAAGTCACATGATTTAGAAGGTCAGAGTCCATGGATATGTTTGAGAATTAATGCTAAACTTCTTTCTCAGAGCATAGGAGTCTTCTAGCTATAGGACTCTTGTTCTGTTGAGTGGGATATGCAGGATTGGGGCTCCTGAAATGGGGAAGAACCAGGGCCCTGAGCAGGAATGGACTGTTGCCCTCGCAGTGGGCTCCCCCTTCTCTCCTCCAATGTCAGTTACTCTGTTCTCTTGAGTTATTCCCACAAGCCCACCAGTGCTTAGTCTCTCATCTTGAATGACTCCCCAGCCCCACCTCTCCTTCCAGCTATTCTGTTTCAAAGCTTCCTTCCACTGCTGAGTGCTTTCCCTGTCTTGGATATTCACTGTTGGTTTTATTTAAAACAATTTGTTGAACAAAAAGGAAACAGACTCACAGATACAGAGAACAAACTGGTGGTTACTAGTGGAAAGGGGAAGATGGAAGGGTAGGATGGATCTAGGGGTAGAAGAGGTACAAATTACCATGAATAAAATAAATAGGCTACAGGAATAAGCATAGGAAAGACAGTCAGTATTTTATAATAGCTATAAATGGAATATAACCTTTAAAATTGTGAGTCACTGTGTTGTACACCTGAAACTAATTTAATATTGTAAATCAGTTATATCTCAATAAAAATAATAATAATAAAAGACATACAAAATACAAAAGAAGGAATGTGCTATTTATTTTGTAAGCAATATGTATTTAATTTAGAAATTGCTTCTCAGATCATCATATTTACTGAAATGAGCTTCTTTGGCGATAGTATTGCATACTTGATACTACCTTAGATAATTGAAAGATGCCTCACAAGTGCCATGATATTTTCTTTTTATTAACGTGTAGTTGATTTACAATGTTTTATTAGTTTCTGGTATACACAGAGTGAGTCAGTTATATATGTTTATATACACATGTATATAGATTCTTTTTCATGTTCTTTTCCCTATACTATATTACAAGATATTGAATACAGCTCCCAGTGCTCAACTTGTTCATTTTACGTACAATTGTTTGTATCTTCTAATCCCAAACTCCTAATTTATCCCTTTACCCTCTTTGGTAACTATAACCTAGTTTTCTATGTCCGTTAGTCTGTTTCTGTTTTGTAAATAAGTTCATCTGTATCATTTTTTTTAGATTCCACAGATAAGTGGTATCATAATACTTGTCTTTCTTTGTATGACTTGCTTCGTTTAGTATGATAATCTTTAGGTCCATCCATGTTGCTGCAAATGGCATTGCTTCATTCTTTTTATGGCTGAGTACTATTGCATTTGTGTGTACGTGTGCTGCTGTGAACATTGAAGTGCATGTGTCTTTTAGAATTAGAGTTTTCTTCAATATATGCCCAGGAGTGAGATGGCTGGGTTATATGGTAATTCTGTTTTCAGGTTTTTTAGGAAACCTCCATACTGTTTTCCATAGTAGCTACACCAGTTTGCCTTCCCAACAGTAGGGGAGGATTCCCTTTTCTCCACACCCTCTCCAGCATTTATTATTTGTAGACATTTTAATGATGACTCTCCTGAGCATGTGAGGTGATACCTCATAGTAGTTTTGATGTACATTTCTCTAATAATCAGTGGGGTTGAGCATCTTTTCATGTGTCTCTTGGCCATCCGTATGTCTTCTCATACTTGTTTTATTTGTTGCAGAACAGTCTGCAGGCTTTAACCTGGATTTTGAAGTTTCTGGCATTTATGGTTACGTCATGCTGGATGGTGTGCTTCCATCCCTCCCTGCTGTAACCTGCACATTCTGGATGAAATCGTCTGATGACACTAATTACGGAACGCCAATCTCCTATGCCTTGGAGAATGGCAGTGACAACACCTTCCTCCTAACCGATTATAACGGGTAAGCAGAGACATCAGGAAGGCCATGTTAGGGCTTATCCTGGCACCAGGTTAGAACTGACATGGGTGGGGATGGAGCGGTAGGAGGGTCAAGTGTTCCAACAGGACAACAGGGTGACAGTACTCAAATAGAGCATCTGGACAGTTCCTATACGAAGGGAGTGTTTCAGTGGTAGTACCTTATACATGTATTGTGTTTTGCTATTTGCTAAATATTACCATCTGAGCCACCAGGGAAGCCCAGATATTTTCATATGTATTATTTCATTTGAGCTTCACAAGGACTAGAGGAACCGATGCCCCTTAAAAGGTAAAATGAATGAGAAGCCAAATGCTTTACCTACCAAATCTCACACCATGGGAGTGGCAGAACTAAGTGTCAAACTGACTGTTTAGATCAGTGCTCCTTTATTTGCGTATCACAGTGGCCAAAGGTCAAAGGATTTCCGTGGCACTGTTGGTCCTTGGAAGACCCTTGTATTGAATAAGAATCCATTTGAAATCTCCATTGTGCAAGATGACATTTTTTTATGTCTTTTTGGATCAATTAGTTCCAGTTCAGGGCCCCATCCCTCTGGGCTGATAGGAAAGTCAAGTTCAGCTGTTTCTCTGATTTCTTTCACTAGTGACTGCTTCTCCTGTTTTAGATACTCATGGATCATCTAAAACCCACAGAGTTTTGCTAAAGAGCCACAGGCTCACTCAGGACTTCCATCACTGGTTATCTGTCCACCCTGCCGATCACTGAGCTGTCCACTACATCTGTCTCTGTGGTCCTTTCAGAACCTCTGCTGTCTGCCACGTGTGGAGTCCTTGGCAAGGCTGAGAGTTTATGCCTTTTGATTAAGAAAGATGCTGTGGCACACCACATGGCCTTTTCCTCCCAAGTCCACCCAAACATGTGGCCTTTTGCTCAGAACAGGTTGCAGGCCTCAAGGATAACCCATTGAGCTCTCCTTCCTTGCCTCAGTCCATGATATTCTTACTATTCTGGTGAAAATCTTCCCATCCTCAAACCCTGAGCTTCTTAGTGGACTTGAACATTCAGAACAAAATGTAAGAAATTTCAAAATCCTCCCCTGAGACAGGTTGTATAGAAAGAGAAAACCTGTTGCCTGCTTGAATTTGGGGTTGAAAATGGGGAAAAACAGTGGAGAAACAATTCGTGTTTTAGAAATATCTTTTCATAAACATCTTTGAATACGGATTTAGAAAATGCTGATATAGTTACTCAGTGACTTCTTCTTTATCAGCTTCCCCTAATCTTTTTCTCCATTTGCTTTTGAAGTTACTCCACTTTCTGCTGCTTCTTAACTTGGACATTTCTCTAAGTGACATGGTTTTTGGAACCCTTTTGTGGCTGGTCACCTCTGTTTAGTTACAATTATTCTTTCCCTTGCATCAACGTACTTCATCTGCCAAGTGACTGTTCTGGCAAGAGAGAGATAGGACTTACTTCCTAGGACATCTGTGAAGTCTGTTCCAAGTTGTAGAACATACATCCTAGAGAAAAGAAACCAGACTGACATTTGCGAAACTCTCATTCCTTCCATTCTTGACTCATTCTCTCTAGAATAGACAGTTGGTGAATTATCTCAAATTGGGCCAGTTTGTTTCATCCTGTCCTAAGGCATTTTCCCTACCCCTCAGTGTTTAGGAAACACAAACCAGTTTTCAATGAGCTACAATAAAATAAAAGGTAATTAGTAATCAAATCTGCTTCTATGAAACATGGCTCAAATGGAGAAAAAGAGGTAATGGTGGTACCCAAAGTGCTTTACCCACAAAAAAGGAAAAGAAGATAGTAACACGCCCCACATATGGGATTACAACATATGACTAATCATTGTATTCCTTGAATCTTTGTGCAGCTGGGTTCTTTATGTAAATGGCAAGGAAAAAATAACAGACTGTCCCTCTGTGAATGACGGCATTTGGCATCACATTGCCATCACTTGGACAAGTATTGGTGGAGCCTGGAAAGTCTATATCGATGGGAAGTTATCTGATGGTGGCATGGGCCTCTCTATTGGATCACCCATCCCTGGTATGTCTTAGCAAACAGAATATAATTCCGTTCGATGCTAGAGACGATGGTGCTTTGATGAACATCAAGTTTGCTAAGTTATCTGTCCCAGTTACCACCTCCTGATTATCCAGACTGTGAATTATTAGAAGCTTTTCCTAGGTGAGCTGTGTGACTCTGTATAAGAAATGCCTTTGGGATCTAAAATAAGACTACCAAGATGCATGCTGAACTGACAGTGCGTGATTACTAAATTGTCTTCCAAGAAGGAGATTAATTGCTGGTGTTTTGTTTGCTGATTTTGTCTAGAGCACTGCTAATAGTTATCTATCTTTTATGCCCTTTTTCTCATAAGACTCAAACTCTCTTCTAAAAATACTTTTAAACAAATATTTAGAGAGTTGAATTTTGAAGGAATGCAAAAGTATTAAGTGTTCCAGGGTTCTCAGCATTGTACCTGGCAATAAGCCTGCTCTATCTAGGTTCTTCTGTGACATATGTCATGTGAGGAGGAACAGCTGGAGGCTCCCTGTCGTAAATAAGAAAACATTAAAAGTATTTCTGCAGGAAGTGGTGTTATCCTGTGAAGTGAAGTGCTGGCTTCTTTTTGTGTTTCAAGTGTTGTTGTTTTTAACTCTCCCTTGTCTGGGTGGTGAGATTGCAGGTGGCTTTTTTATTTCTTCTTGGTCCTTTTCTGATACGTTTATAACAAGCACTGGTTTCATTTATGGTTAAAAAAATGTTTCTATCTTTTAAAAAAATGGAACTATAATAGTAGCTACCCACAGGGATTGTTCTCTGACCACAGAAATAAGAATGAATTACAGTCCATAACTATTGCAGAACTCCATTTGACAGACCCTAGTGAATGACTGACTGTGGTTTGGGTGACCAGATTTATTGAAGACTGTGTTAGGTGAGATAGAAATTCTTGGGAAAGAACCATTATTAAAGAGCAAGAATTAAGGGTAGAGGAAGATTCTGTATTTGCTTTTAGACATATTCAGTATGAATTTTAATCCCACAAATGTATGCAGCTAAAAACATAATTTGATGCCATTTTATATCACAATGACAGAATTGTCTTTTAGTGATAGGTTATGTTTGTCAAGAATTCGATTATAGAGTTCTGGGAGGGTGTCAGAATTGATCCAGACTTTCTGGGAAGATATTTAGAAACATTCATCAATAGCCTTAGAGAAACTTTGCATGGAACCAACAATTCTCTACCAGGAATCAATCAAAAAGAAAGAATCAGTAATCTGAACAAATATCTATGTATCTATATATTTATCTCAGTATTATCTTGGTACCAAGCCTGGAAACAACTCCAGTATCCATTAAGAAATAGTTGTTAACTTAGTTAATTAAGAAAATTATGGATTGCTGTGCATTCACATGATAAAGTAACTATTAAAACTCATGAAATGATAATATGTTCAAGAAAAGCAAGCTTCCAACATCATGTGTAGTAGGATCCTATGCTGTGTGTTTTTAAATCTCTCTCATATACACACACTAAAAAAATAATTTAAAAAACATCTAATCTAGAAAGAAATACACAGAACTGTTAAATGATTTTTCCTGAATAGGAAGAATTCCTTATACTTAATTTTTAAAAACATTCTTCCATGTGTATGTATTCATTTTTAATTATTAATTTTATAAGAGAAAGATATAGATTGGGAAATCATGAATGAGGGCTCTACGGACATGGACTGACAGGAGTGAGATCAGATGGGAGAATAACTGAAGGAAGAAGAGAGGAAGCCAAGGGTAGAATCCTGGTGCGTTGGAATCTAAGAGGCAGGTGGAGAAGGGAGACCGAGGATGAGCAGAAAGGTTCAGGGAGAACCAGGGGAGGATGCTGTCATGGAAACCAGCTGCAATCAGGAGGGCTCCTGACAGGAAACAGGTGACACACACGAGAAGGATAACTGAAGAATTTCATGAAAGGACTGTTTCCAAAGATGTGGGCTTCCCAGGTAGCGGTAAAGAACCCGCCTGCCAATGCAGGTAGATGTAAGAGGCGCAGGTTTGATCCCTAGCTTGGGAAGATCCCTTGGAGTAGGAAATGGCAACCCACTCCAGTATTCTTGCTGGAGAATCCCATGGACAGAGGAGCCTGGCAGGCTGTGATCCATAGGGTCACAGAGTCAGACACAATTGAAATGACTTAGCACGCTGTCCTGGGCAAGGTTAAGAGAACCAAAAGGTGGTAGTAAAATATCCCATGATTAGTACCGCTGGAAAGTCACAAGAGATGTACATGAAGTGACAGAGAGTAGGAGTTGTCACCAGAATGTAGGTAAACCTGTAGTGATGGGGAGAAATCACCCAGCGGGAGCAATGATGCAAGAGAGAGGAAAGCAGCCCCTTTCATCTGTTGCCTGGGCGGAAGCTATCCAAGAAGTTAAACTTGTCTCTCATCCCACTTTTGTACCTTGGGCTGGTCTCTCCATTGGCCAGACAAACAGAGGCCAGAGAACTGGAGAAACCAGGTGGTGTAGTCCATGGGTGTCAACCTTGCGGCCACAAAGCAGAGTGGAGAAAGGGGGAGGGTAGCTCTCGAGGGGTACAGACCTAGTGTGCCAGGAAGGGCAGTTTAGTAGAATGAAATGCTTCCAAGAAACAAGTGATACAGAGAAGTCACCAGAGGTGAATATTGAAGAGTTTCCATTGGATTGGGTCATTAGGCGGCCACTGGAATGAATGTTCCTTGCAATTGGTAATAGAACTTTAAGCATTATGGGCTAAAGAATAAGACGATGAAGAGCAGCTACTGGTAATCTGTCGCAGAGGGTAATTTCCTACAGCAAAAGAGGCAGAAAAGGACTTAGCTACTTTGTTGACATAAAATATATGCATGTCTATGTATGTATGTAGTTTTATAGTTAAATATTTATAAATCCAATATGGTGTTCCAAATCCTCTTTGACTGATTTTTAAGTTGCTATATAAAATGTTGAACTCATCTTACTGATAAATCATGCAGTGAATGTAGATAATTTAGCTTCTCAGTAATTTTCCCTGATACATGTGTATAGGCTGTGCCTTCATTAAGTTAGCATTTCAGAAATAACAGCCAGGCCACTCTTCTTCCTTTTTTCTTTCCTTTTCTCTTTAGGTGGTGGTGCATTGGTTCTTGGGCAAGAACAAGATAAAAAAGGAGAGGGGTTCAACCCAGCTGAGTCTTTTGTGGGCTCCATAAGCCAGCTCAACCTCTGGGACTATGTCCTGTCTCCACAGCAGGTCAATTCCATTTTCAGTGTATGACAGTAATGACATGCAAAGGTACAAACCTAGTACAAATGTGCACAGCCTAATGATGCCGTATCTTATGCCACCGCTGAGTTTTCAGAATTTACCAGCAGTATCATTTGATGCTATGGTAGTAGACTAAGCCAGGCAGAGGTTCTTTACAGTGACTTTCCATAAATCTGTTTTTCAGCGTCTTGGTGATGTTTTATAATTTTATCAGACATGACTGTCTCATAAAATCTTGTGATTTCAGAACTAGAAAGAATCCTAGAGAAGAATTATTTCCAATCCCTCTGACTCAAGAAGCAGAAATTTAGGGCTGGCACAAGATCACACATACAGAGTAACAGATGGGCTAGTGGTTAAAGCCAGCCTGCAGTCCAATGGCCTGGGTTCAAGTTCCAGTTTCACCATGAACTCACTCTGATGATTTTGAACATGTTACCCCATCTCTCTAAGCTTCAGTTTTCAAATCTATTAAAGATAAACAAATAGAACTGCACAGTGGAGTTTTGGCAGAATGGAACAAAACCCTGCATATAAGATTGAGGCACACAGTAAGGCCTTGACAGGCTTCCCCGGTAGCTCAGTGGTAAAGAACCCACCTACCAGTGCAGGAGACGTGGGCTCAATTCCTGAGTCAGAAAGATCCCCAAGAGAAGGAAATGCAACCCACTCCAGTATTCTTCCCTGGGAAATCCCATGGACGGAGGAGCCTGGTAGGCTGCAGTCCATGGGGTTGCGAAGAGTTGGATACGACTTAGTGACTAAACAACAGCACAAGTGCTTGATAGATGTTTACTCTTTCTATTATTGTGGTAGAACTTGCCTAAACCTCAGCTTTCTCACCTCCAGGTCAGAGATGGGCGGCCAGAGAGGAAGAGCCCCTACAACACCTTAACAAGCTGCAAAGTTTTAGACAAGAAATTCTATACGTAGAATTTCAGAATTTCTAGTGACTGTGAAATATTTGCCAAAAGGAATGGTGGGGGTGGAGAGGAGAGAGCGAAAAGGAAGAGAACTTTCCTTTGCCCCGAAATTACACCCTACATTCAAAACTCTGCTTCCCCCCCGCCACCCCTCACAAGTATGTCAATGTTTTCAGCAGGACCAGATTAAGATATAATAACTCTGTCTTTCAGAAACAAGTGACGTTTGTCTAAAACATGGGTTTGTAAACTTGCAGGTGAAATCGCTGGCCACCTCATGCCCAGAGGAACTCAGTAAAGGAAACGTGCTAGCCTGGCCTGATTTCCTGTCGGGAATTGTGGGGAGAGTGAAGATCAATCCGAAGAGCATATTCTGTTCGGGTTAGTTTCCTTCTTCTTTAGACTCTGCTGTCTCTTGATTACTCCAGGATTTTCTAGCAAAAGGAGACATTTGATTCTCTACTGGTCAAGTAGCGTGTGCTTGTCAGTTTGCTGTTTACCTAATAATTCATGTTTAGCCTACCTTACCTAAAGGGTCTGTTATTTTTTAATACTTAAATACCTTCCTTAAGTATTTAATACTTAAATACCTAACACAGTACAAAATAATTGTGCAGGAAACTTGAACAAAGGTAAAATAAGGAAAATAGGATGAGCAGAGGGATACGGTTAATTTTTTTTTAATGCCCATCGAAGTCCTGTCCCCCATTTTGAGATGGGGTGCTGTCTTGGCTCTGTAATTCCTAGCCATCATCCACGTGCAGGTAGTACAGAGAGAAAAGAAATAGATGTAATAATATACACACTGAGTAGTCAAACTCTAAATGGTCCCAGCTGCCTCCTAAAATTCAATATATAATATTTAAAGAAATTTCCGAAGATATCCTAGAATTCATGCCTCTTATTAACTTATAAGAACATTTTATTAATTCTGAAATACTATTTATAATTCAAAAATACCATTTTCCTTAAAAATATTCAGCAGACTTCTGCTGAAAGAGGAAAAGTTGTTTGTTGACTCCAATAGTTTTTTTTCTAGAAATTTTGCATGCCAGAGATCTGGTTACACATTATCTTGTTTTAGTATCAATAGAGTGGCTCTCAAATGCTGGTACAATATCTGATTTGAAACCCTTAACCTGGTGATGTTGCCTTTGTGTTTCTGACAAGCTCTGAACCAGCATTCTTTGCCCTCAGATTGCCCATCTTTAGAAGGATCAGTACCTCATCTGCGAACTGCATCAAGAGAAGTAAAGCCAGGCTCCAAAATCAATCTGTTCTGTGATCCAGGCTTCCAGATGATTGGGAACCCTGTGCAGTATTGCCTGAATCAAGGACAGTGGACACAACCATTGCCTCACTGTGAACGTGAGCAGCCTTTGTTGAAGGCATTTCAGTAGCTCTTGAAAATTACTGGAACCCTAAGAACACTTTTTGAGGAATGCTAGATGAAAATAAAGTACTTCTTAACAGCCAGTATAGCAGATACTCATTACTTTCTTTGTGTAACGAAGTGTGCTGGGCACCATGAGGGAGGTGGGAGATGAGGGTGCAAAGAGCCCACCACCCGTGAAGGCACCCAGGTGGCCCAAGGAAATGAATGGAGGGAAAGACGGGTGTGAGCCTGGAGCCCAGAGGGAGATGGGTCATTGCTGGGTGGGAAAACTGGACTATATGTCTCTAAGTTGGATGCACCCATTCATTCATTTATTCAACAATTTTGAAAGTACCTAGTATGTGCTAGACACTGAAATAAGTTCTGGAGATAAGTTCAGCAGTTGGGGAAGGTCTCTGTTCTTGTGGAGTTTATATTGTAGTAGGAAAGGCAAGAAGTAACAAGTAACATTATTTATTTCTAGTAAGTAAGAACAGCAAATGCCAGAAGTAAAGGCTTTGAAGAAAACTGAAGCGGGGGGTGGGTGGTGGTAGTCTAGTCGCTCAGTTACGTCTAACTCTTAGGCCCCATGGACTGTAGCCCTCCAGGCTCCTCTGTCCATCCCCAGGCAAGAAAACTGGAGTGGGTTGCCATTTCCTTCTCCAGGGGATCTTCCCAACCCAGGGATCAAACCTGCGTCTCCTGCATTGGAGGCAGGTTCTTTAGCGACTGAGCCACCAGGGTAAAAGCAGGATAGGGAGATATAAAGTAAGAATGTTGGGTGGAAGCAGGACTGCTATTGTAGATAGGGCGATTGGAGAAGTTCCTCCATAACATCTCTTTCCACCTGGTGCATATTTATCTGTTTTCATGTATCTCCTCTCGGACTAGACAGTACACTTTGTAAGGCAGGGATTTTGTCTGTTTGGTTCAACCTCAGCACCCAGACAATGTCTAGCAGTTAGCAGGGTCGCTATAATTTTTTTTTTTTTTTTTAGTATTTATTTATTTGGCTGTGTTGGGTCTTAGTTGTGACACTTTAGATCTTTACTTGCAGCATGTGGGATCTAGTGCCCTGACCAGGGATGGAACCCAGGCCCCCTGCTTTGGGACCGTGAAGTCTTAGCTCCTGGATGACCAGGGAAGTCCCTCCATAAGTATTTTTTAAATGAATGAATTGCATGCTCATTGTGAGCCAGACACTGTGCTTGATGCTCTGGGCGCAAGAGTGGCTGCAGCCTGCCACCACCTCATAGTATTCTCAGTGTAATGTTTGTGTGCGTTGAAGAGTTCATGCTTAACTCAAGTACAGGTTTAATATAAATAAGATGTTCATTGAGTATTTTGCTCCTAACATAGTTGTCACGTTCCAGGCATTAGCTGTGGGGTGCCACCCCCGTTGGAGAATGGCTTCTATTCAGCCGAGGACTTCCATGCTGGCAGCACAGTGACCTACCAGTGCAACAATGGCTACTATTTGTTGGGTGATTCAAGGATGTTCTGTACGGATAATGGGAGCTGGAATGGCATTTCACCATCGTGTCTTGGTGAGATGAATCTTGGCAATTACTGCGTGCCTTTATTCTGACTCTGTGGGAGATAATTGTCCCAAATTCCTGAGGCTCTTGTGGCCATGCCTTTGTTAATTTCATCTCGTCCTAGTCAGCTCTGGGCAAGCCATAGTGACAAAGCAGCTGTCCATGGACATGCCAAACATGTTTTAAATTTTTACCAGGCCCAATAGAATATCTTTTTCTTTCTTTCTTTCTTCTATTTATCCACCTATAAACTGTGGAAATAGCTTTTATTGTAGATCTGCAATGTGATTATGACTATTACATCTGAACTTCATAAAAAATATATGTAGTGTGATGCATTAAGTGATACATAATGATTTAAAAGTAAAAACAAATGTTTGCTACATAAGACAAATCCATCAGCCTTATGGCCTGTAAACCATCTCTATTTTAGATGTTGATGAATGTGCAGTTGGGTCAGACTGTAGTGAGCACGCCTCCTGCCTGAATACAAATGGGTCCTACGTCTGCTCATGTATCCCACCCTACACAGGAGATGGCAAAAACTGTGCAGGTAACTAGGCTATGTGTAATTGGGAAGTCTATTTCAATTTTTTAATTCAAGTATATAGTTTAAATGTATGTCATATAAAAATAAGACAGTATTTTCAACTTCAAAGGGGATATGGAGAAGAAAACTCATCTTTAAAAAGATACTTAAACAGAGAAAGACAAATACATGATATCCCTTACATGTGAAATCTAAAAAAATGATACACATTAACTTATTTACAAAACAGAAGCCGACTCACAGACATAGAAAACAAACTTATGGTTATCCAAGGGGAAATTGGAGGGAGGGATGAATTAGAAGTTTGGGATTAGCATATAGACACTATAAATGCTATATGTAAAAGAGATAATCAAAGGACCTACTGTATAACACAGGGAGCTATATTCAATATCCTATAATTATGTATAATGGGAAAGAATTGGAAAAAGAATAGATATATTTATATATGTATAATTGAATCATTTTGCTGTACATCTGAAGCTAACACAACATTGTAAATCAACTTACACTTCAGTAAAAAGTGTTTAAAGATACACAAGCAACAGTTGGAGGTGCTTTAAACTAGCACTGTGCTTTTCCTGACTTCACAACTTCTCCCAGCCAAGTACTAACCAGGCCTGATCCTGCTTAGCTTCTGAGATCAGACGAGATCCAGCGCGTTCAGGGTGGTATGGCCATAGATCCCAATTTCTGAAGAACAAAACTGAGAGCCAACTTTATCACCTGACTGTTGAAGAAATGTCTCCATAATAGAAGAATAATAGAGCGGACCTAGAAATATAAGCAGTGGCCTCTACTGCCTTCAGTCAGAGCAAAGAGGTTACTTCATCACCTCTTCACTTTCAGAATCTTTCTTCTGCCTCAGCTACTCAGAATTATATCATTGGGAAAAAAAGAGACATCCTGCCTTACCACTTGCTTTACCTGTATTTTGTGATAAGGTTGATAATACTCAACCCATCAATGTCTTTCTATGCTAATTGTGAGAAAGCAGCTACTAGAAAAATTAGAACTTAACGAGGAATTCTCAAAATCAGACTTATAACTGCGTTTACTTTTTGTGAGGGTTCCATGTAAAGTCCAAAAGATCTTCAGAAAGATTAAATCAGTATATCTCCCTTTTTTGAGAATTTCAGTATTCATTTGGTCCCATTGTTCAACTCTAGCCCTAAATCTCCCTTTATATAATTCCCCTTCCTAGAAGGGGTGAGTGACCCTGGATTTGCACATAGCAGGCTTATGATCTGGGGGCTGTTTGAAAGGGGAGGCAGGGAACTTCCCCTCAGTGTGCTTTGTGGCTGCCTTTATATCATCTTGAGAGAAAGTCAGTTGCACTTAAAAAGTGGTCTTTTCATTGGAAAAGATCCTGATGCTGGGAAAGACTGAAGGCAGGAGGAGAAGGGGACAGCAGAAGACAAGATGGTTGGATGGCATCACTGACTCAATGGACATGAGTTTGAGCAAGCTCCAGGAAATGGTGAAGGACAGGGAGGCCTGGCGTGCTGCAGTCCATGGGATCGCAAAGAGTTGGACATGACTGAGCGACCGAACAACAACAAATGAGGTTGGGAGGAGGAGGGGCTGAAGCCCTTCTGAGCTGTGCCCTGGCACCACCACTAATTCTTCCCTAAACAGCTTCCTTCGGGGATAGAGGCGTTTTGTTTCTTTTTCTTATTCATTGCTTTCAAAATACTGTTTTTAAAATGCCTATTAAATCATCTGCTGTGTCCCTGGAATTCATGCCTTTCCCTTCAGAAGTTTTTTCTCCCCTCTTCAAGATTTAATTGGTACCTTAACTGCAGTGGAATTCTTTTGCTATGAGACCTCATGTGGTTATGTGAAAGACCCTGTTGACCCACAAAAACTGTTTTCTCTCTTTCAAGAACCTATAAAATGCAAGACTCCAGGAAATCCAGAAAATGGCCGCTCTTCCGGGGAGACTTATACCGTGGGTGCCGAGGTCACCTTTTCATGTGAAGAAGGATACCAGCTGGTGGGGGCGGCCAGGATCACGTGTTTGGAGTCTGGAGAATGGAGTCATCTGATACCATATTGTGAAGGTACGTTGAGTAAATTCCCCCATGTTTATGGTGTATAGCAGTGCTAGAAAGTCAGGGTGGAGAAATGCCAAGTGTGGTCTCAAATTTTTTATATTTAAAGCCCAATATTGGATTCATAGTTATTTTTTTTAAGATTTTTTTGATGTGGACCATTTCTAAAGTCTGTATTGAATGTGTTCCAGTTTTGTTTCTATTGTTGTTTGGCCACAAGGCATGTACATTTTAGCTCCCTGACCAGGGATCAAACCCATACCCTCTGCATTGGAAGGCAGAATCTTAACCACCAGACCACCAGGGAAGTCCCTAGGCTCATATTTAAACGTGACCAAAATCCTGGAGCTGCCCTTAAAGAGATTTTTACACATACTGGCTAAGAAAAGCAATGCCTGTTGGTTTTCCCCCTTTAAGCTGTTTCCTGTGGTGCACCAGCTGTCCCAGAAAATGGTGGCGTTGATGGATCAGTATTTACCTATGGCAATAAAGTAATATATAGGTGAGTGTCTAAGATTAACACTGCATTGTAGATGTTGTTGATAACATGCTGGCAGTGAAAGAATACTGGTAAAAAAAAGACAAAGAGTAATCCCAGAGGATGTTTTCAGATTAATATGGAATTAATTGAATTCTATATTTGGGCTTGGATCCAAATCTCCAGTTTATAACCCAAAATATTCATTAGCTTGTAGGGCCTTCTTTCATAGCATCTTAAGGACTTATTTTAGATAGGACTATTATCAAACCAGGAATTTTCTGTTTACCAGGAACAGACTCACAGAGAAGTGGAGAACAGCTGTGTGGTTATTCAAGGGGGAGGGGAAGAGAAGAGGGAAGGATTGAGAATTTGGGATTAGCCAGATGCAAACTATTATATATAGAATGGGTAAACAAGTTCTTCCTGTGTAGCATAGGGAACTATATTCAATATCCTATGATAAACTATAATGGAAAAGAATGTATGAAAGTGAAGTCACTTTAGTTGTGTCCGACTCTTTGCGACCCCATAGACTGTAGCCTGCCAGGCTCCTCTGTCCATGGGATTTTCCAGGCAAGGGTAATGGAGTGGGTTGCCAAGTCACTTTAGTTGTGTCCGACTCTTTGCGACCCCATAGACTGTAGCCTGCCAGGCTCCTCTGTCCATGGGATTTTCCAGGCAAGGGTAATGGAGTGGGTTGCCATTTCCTTCTCCAGGGGATCTTCCTGACCCAGGGATTGAACGTGGGTCTCCTGCACTGCAGGCAGACTCTTCACCATCTGAGCCACATATATATATATGAATATATATATGTATATATGTGTATAACTGAATGTGTACATACATATAACTAAATTACTGTGCTGTGCAGCAGAAATTGACACAACATTGTAAATCAACTATACTTGAATTAAATTTTAAAGAATGAACTTTCTGTTGGCAGATGCTAACCCATGACATAAACTGGAGGCAAGTCAAATGCTTAAATCCATCCTTCTATTTATTACCCAACAGGGTCCCTGTGGGCAAGATGCATAGTATTCAATATAGAAAAAAATTTTTCAAAGCATTATTTCAGTAGGAAAAAAATATCCTAGCAATCTGTATAAACTCTTAGTCTTTTCGGAGGTTTTGGCACAGAGGAAATTATGCAAAGTGAATTCTACTCTGTCATTTTCTTTTATCTTCTTTAGGTGTAATAAAGGATATGCTCTGGAGGGGGAGAAAGAATCATCGTGTCTTGCTAGTGGTTCTTGGAGTCATTCTCCCCCTGTGTGTGAACTGGTCAAGTGTTCTAGCCCCAAAGATGTAAATCATGGGAAATATATTTTGAGTGGGCTTACCTATCTTTCTACTGCATCGTATTCATGTGAGAATGGATACAGGTACAGTCCTAGACAGCAGCCAAGCTTCCTACAGTACCCTCTTACTCATTATTTACTCAATGGGTTTTCACTTCTATGTGACTGGCTGGCTTTAAATACAAGTTTCTAAGTGTAAAAGATATTCTTAAACATGTTTGCTTCTTAAAGCTCAGCCTATAGTAAATGCTCAGGGAAATATTCCATCTAACTTTGAGAGCTCCAATTCAATACTATAAACATTTAGACACTAAACATGAAAGCAAAAAATGTTTATGAAGCATAACATAACACCTAATAAAATGCTTTGATGATGATTTTTTTTTGGTAAACAAAACATTGCGTAGAATATTGTTAAAAAATCATGTCAAGATAAGGGCCTAGGTCTTTAATACTGTTAAGAGGTTAATTTGATTAATGGTGTGTGTGTGTGTGTGTGTGTGTGTGTGTTCAAAAAGAAGTGAAAGAGTCAGGCTGTGATCAAAAACTTGGCTAACAGATCAAGTGAACGGAAAATGAAGTGAGTTGTAAAATCAAAATCTGGTTGGCAAGTGAGGGTGGGTGAACCATGCCATAGAGCTCCTAGGTTTTTAAATTCAAGGGCAGACCAGAGGTCAGAGTGATGAACAACACTGTTCAGATGCCCAGGCTCATGGCAAGGACGGTGCCCTTTGATTTGAATTACTCTGACTTCCTAGGTGTCTGTCTCCCTTATCACTGGATCCTAACCAGCCTAATACTGCTTCTCATCCAAGTAATTTGCTAATCACAAGGTTTGGAGCACCTGAGAGCATCACCAATGAGCACATTAAACTATTTTATTTTATACCCCAGTTGTGGCTGTGTTGTTTTAGCCTACTCATAATTGTGAATGGATCTACAGCCAAACTCAGATTTCCTTTGTTTTTAAATAAAGCAATAAAATAAAAAGAAAATTCATGTGTTAAAATTCCCAAGTGGCCCTTGTTCTCTCCCAAGTCCTTCCTAGTTCATCTCTAGAGCAGTAAGTCAATAGCCAGTGAAAGAAGTGGCACCTTTCTTTCCTGTAGTTTGCAGGGCCCTTCAGTCATTGAATGCTCGGCTTCAGGCGCCTGGGATAGAGCGCCACCTACCTGCCACCTCGTCTCCTGTGGAGAGCCGCCAGCCGTCAAAGATGCTGTCACCACGGGGAGTAACTTCACCTTCGGGAACACTGTCACTTACGCTTGCAGAGAAGGGTGAGTAAACCCGAGGAAGGAAAGGATTATTAGGAGAGGGTGGTCCCAACTGCAGATGGACTCCATTGAACACTAAATTCAATTTCCTGGCAGCCAAAGCCAGAGAGAGCTTGATATTCTTTTCTTGTAAGCAAGGGAGCATATTCTCCTGTAGAAATAGTGTTTTCCCGGAATTCAAGTAATTTATCAAATTAACCTTGAATAATGGACATTGGGCAGTCCAGTGGAAAATATCTTGATACTTTAGTTATAGATGCAAAAAGCACATTTAAATAAGCATTTGTGTCTTGTCCCCTGCAAAACCAAAGGTAAGACTTTAGGTCAAAGCATAAAGATGCCATGTCTGCATTAAAAAAAAAAGATAATGAAGTTCAGATTTTTACATTTTTACTGTTCTCATTTCATTTAGAGATGTAAGTAAATAGGGAGCAGTTTACAAAGTGCTTTCCTACTCCTTATCTCATTTTATCCCCACAGAAACCATGTTGGACACAGAGAAAGGAAAGGTTCCCTCTAGGACAGTTACCTGCCTGAGGTCTCAGGCAAGGAGTAAAGAATTGAAGGATGATTAAATCCCAGATCATCTGGCATTTAATTGCTCATTTTTTCCTGTGCTTCCTCAATAAATGTTTTCAGCAGTGATAGTTGATAGCATTCACACTCCGGATTTACCACCGTTGCTTTTCACACAGTTGTAACGAGTGACAGCAGAGGGGTTGCCATTTTCTGGATGTGTGTCTCGGTTCTGTCATTTGCTTACTGTGTAGCCTTGGGAAAATGGTATAACCTCTCTATGCTTCTTCTACAAGTTCATTAAAGGTTCGTACTCCTTATGGCCATTGTGAGGAATAAAATTATATAAGGAAGGCATGGACTAGCCAGAAGACAGTATCTCAACAAACTTTGCCATTATTATGATGTTAGAAGAGCGGACACAGTTTCTAGAGCATGAATGTTGAAGTTCATTTCACTGAGATAAAAAGACCATCCCACTAATAGAGGCCGCCAGAAGGTGGCGACAACATTTTCTTGCAAAAAGCTCTTGCGCATCAAATACTCAAGTAGTTGACAGAAATCCCAGATCTTAACATCTTAACATCACTTAACACTTGTTAAGTGATCTTAACACTTAACAAGTGAAAAAAAGAAATCTTAAATGCTAAAATGTCAGTGTAGGAATGCTTTTCAAAACTTATTTTATTATAGTTGATTTACAATGTTGTGTTAATTTGTAGAAGTTAACTTTTGATGGCCTCATCTCTCCCCTGTGGATTAACTCATTTAAAAACTGCTTCCTAATGAACTGCATAGTACTATATAAGATTAGTCATTTAAATGTTTGTGAAATCTTTTCAAATATGAATGTTTCAAATAATAACTAGATATTGACTACTTCTGGGTTTTTTTCTGATTATGAAAGTAGCCTATTACCACTGTATAAAATTAGAAAATAAAAATATATTTTTTAAATTGCCCAAAGATAAATGCTGGTAATATTTTACTTTATCTCCTGCTAGAACTTTGTCTTCACATATAGTTTTAAAGTTCGTATCTTATAAAAATTCCGATATTTTCTTTTTTTCTGTATAGATCATTCATTTGTATCATAAGAAGAGTTCTGTATCTGCCTAATGTTAAGTCTATATATTATGAAAAAAAGGATTTATTAAAAGAAGAACTAAAGATAATATTGAAAATGATGATAAATCCCACCCTTCATAGATGGTTTTGCATTCTTCAGAGGACTTTCCTGTGAATTATCTCAGGTGTTCCCTTCCACAAAGATGGGGTTTTGGCCAAAGAACTATTACTCCCATTTTATAGTTAAAACAGAGGGTGTTGGGGCCATATTATCATACAGACTCCTTCAGCTCTAAGCAAATAGACACTCTGTGGGAGCTTTCTTCTCAATGGAAAGATGGAAACCAAGTCTGTCCACATAAATGATACAGCTGTTAAAGGGCATGAGGCCATTTTTGTTAAAGTGCTTTATATATGCATGAAATGCTATATAAATATGGCTTTATCAGTATTTTCTGCATCGTGGTAGGGCATCCCCAGTGGCTCAGTGGTAAAGAATCTACCTGTAATGCAGGAGATGCAGGTTTAAACCCTGAATCAGGAAGATCCCCTGGAGAAGGAAATGGCAACCCACTCCAGTATTCTTGCCTGGAAAATCCTGTGGCCAGAGGAGACTGGCGGGCTAGAGTCCATGAGGTTGCAAGAGTCAGACACAACTGAGCATGCATGCACCTATCATCATTATCATTACGTAAAGAGATGACATTTTAATAATATAAGGGAAACTATCTTAACCAAATTAGTAGAAAGTACATGCAGTCACAAATCACTACCACCATGTTTTTTTCTCTGAAAGAAAAAAATATTAATAGCTATTAAGAGATGGCTTCATGTTTTTGAAAGTGAAACTTGATGCGAGGAAGAACAGGTTTGCCACTTTACATACATTTACTTATCTTTAGAGTGTCATGAGGGTGGCCAGATTGGAGAGCTTCTGTCTTATTCCTTTTTTCTGGGCAAATGTTTAATGAAACATTTAAATATACAAAAGAGCACAGAGCCAAATTAAATTAATCTCTATTAAAATTGCCTGTGTATCCACTGCTGAGATAAAAGAACATGTTAAATTTTTGCCATAGTTATTGCAGATTTCTTTTTATAAAAAGAAATACATTATAAAGATAACTGGAAGCCATTCTCACCACCACCTACTCTTTCCAAAGTAAATGTGTATCTTTTCTGTATTATATATGTAGGTCCTCATAAAGATTCTGTTGATTTATGTGTTTTAATTTTTGTGTATGTTGCTTCATATTCTGAGTATAATTTTGAAGCTTGATTTTTATTTAGCATCATATTTTTTATATTTATCTCTGTTGATAGATTGGAAAAATCCCGGATGCTGGGAAAGATTGACAGCTGTTAGAGAAGGGGGTGGTAGAGAATGAGATGGTTAGACAGTATCACCTACTCAATGGACATGAATTTGGGCAAACTCTGGGAGATGGTGAAGGATGGGCAAGCCTGGCGTTCTGCATAGTCCATGGGGTTGAAAAGAGACACGACTTAGAGGCTGAGCCTAATGTATAACTATTGATACATGTAAATCAACAGAATTCATTTTAATTGCAGAATTCATTTTAGTTGCCTTGTAAGAATGAGCAATCTCTAAATTACCCATTTCCCTACTGATAGAGGGTTAATTGATTTCCACTTTATTTGCTGACACAACAGTGCTGATGTAAACATCCCTGTACATGTCTCCTGGTCCATAGAAGGATACCTCTGGCCTGCATACTAAGAGTTAGAATTATTGGGTCATGGAAATTGCTTATTCCATCCCCTCCTTCCTTTCGGGTTTAATGCCTCTACTTCCTGAAGTACATCTTTTATATTCTTCTTTTGGCATGTACTTCAGACAGTCTTTGTGTGAAAATAATAGTATTTTACCCTTGCTCTTGAATTATAATTTAGCTGGGTATATATGCTGCTACTGCTGCTGCTGCTGCTGCTAAGTCGCTTCAGTTGTGTCCAACTTTGTGTGACCCCATAGACGGCAGCCCACCAGGCTCCCCCGTCCCTGGGATTCTCCAGGCAAGAACACTGGGGTGGGTTGCCATTTCCTTCTCCAATGCATGAAAGTGAAAAGTGAAAGTGAAGTCACTCAGTTGTGTCCAACTCTTTGCAACCCCATGGACTGTAGCCTACCAGGCTCCTCTGTCAATGGGATTTTCCAGGCAAGTGTACTGGAGTGGGGTGCCATTGCCTTCTCCAGGGTATACATGCGTACATGCTAAATTGCTTCAGTCATGTCCAACCCTTTGCGACCTATGGACTGTAGCTCACCAGGCTCCTCTGTCCTTGGGATTCTCCAGCTAAAAACACTGGAATGGGTTGCCATTCCCTTCTCCAGGGAATCTTCCCTACCCAGGGATCGTACCTGCATCTCTTACATCTCCTGCATTGGCAGGCATGTTCTTTACCACTCGTGCCACCTGGGAAGCTCCCAGCTGTGTATATAAGTCTGCATTAATAGTTTTCTTCCATAAACATTTTTGAAGATATTATTCCATTGTCCCATGACTTCTAGTGTTTCTGTTGAAGATTCCATCAGTCTAATTTATTGGTCCTTAATCAGGGGCAGTATTGCCCTTCAGGAGCATTAGACAAGGTCTGGAGATGTTTTTGATGTCCCAATTGAGGGAAAGATGCTATTAGCAGTGAACGGATATACTCTGGGGATGCTGCTAAAACATACTACAATGCATAAGACAGACCCCCACAAAAAAGATTTGTCTGGTCCAAAATGTTGGTAGTGCTGAGGTTGAGAAAATGGTTGAACTGTTCCTTTATACACAATGTGTTTTCCCTTCGATTTTTTTTTTTGTCTTTGTTGTTTTGGTGGTTCTCTATGTTATGACTTAAAGCTGCATTGATTGTCATTCATTTTGTTCAGGACTCACTGTACTTCTTACATCTGAGGATTTGTATCTTTCACCAGGTTTAGAATAAAGTCTTTTTTACTTCACTCTTCTTCACTTTCACTTTTCTCTATTTCTAGATATGTATTAGTTTTATTAGCTATATACTAGAGCTTGTATTTCTGTTTTACATATTCATTTATCTGTCACATTTTCTATATCTTTAAACACTTGGGTTGCATTTGGGTAATTTCCTAATTTATATCTTCCAGTTCACTAGTTTTTCTCTCTGCTGTTTATAATCTGCTTTTGAACTGTGTCCATTTTTTAAAAGTTTTATTTTCTATATTTTTATTTTTAAAACTACTTTGTTTATTTTTCAAGAGTCTTTTTACATAGTTTCTTCTTTTTGAATAGAATTTTGAGGCTTTTGTCTTTCGTTATTTGAACATATTTATTCATATTATTTTTTAGATTCTAGACCACTTTTTCTTATCTCAATTTATTGGTGCCCTCATCTTGCTGTTTGTCCTATCTACTGACCCATTCATGATGAAAAATATGCATGTGTTTTATAATTTTATATTGTGTCCTTATAGTATTGGGGCTTGTTTTATCTATGACAGTTCTTTAGTGGTCTGAGTATATGAACTATTTTTCCTGCTAGGTACCCCAGGAATATCACCAACCAAAATCCAATTTTACATTTATTTATCCGTTTGAAGGCTTTCCATACAAAATGATTGGTATAAAGTCGCTCAGTTATGTCCGACTCTTTGTGACCCCAGGAACTATATAGTCCATGGAATTCTCTAGGCCAGAATACTGGGGTGGTAGCCTTTCCCTTCTCCAACCCAGGGATCGAACCCAGGTCTCCCACACTGCTGATGGATTCTTTACCAGCTGAGCCACAAGGGAAACCCAAGAACACTGGAGTGGGTAGCATAACCCTTCTCCAGTGGATCTTCCTGACCCAGGAATCAAACTGGGGTCTCCTGCTCTAGAGGCCCATTCTTTACCAACTGAACTATCAGGGAAGCCCGATTGGTATAAATCCTACCCTCAAGTCCACATGAGATGCAGTCCTGGGTTCTGCTACCTTAGCTGGAACTTTGTTTTTCTAACCATATTCTCAGCAAGTGCAGGGATGTCACTTGTCACATCACTGGGCCTCAAGGTGCAAATTTTCTAGTGAGTATTCTTTCATTGAATGTCCTCCTTCCAGGACATGGAATCATGCCAGAGACTCAGCTATTACTCTCTACTTCAACTCCAAGGTTATATTTACTTTTTCCCTTTCCTGGCCAAGCCAAGGGCAACCATAGCATTCATTCACAGACTTTTCTGTTTTTAATTTCCTCTTCATTTCTGGCACATTTGTTGTCAGCTTAGCTATGCATTTAAAATAACTTTTGTTGTATTTCATCAAGTATTACATAGAGGTGGTTTTCAGACTGTATTATAGCCAGAACAAGAAGTCAGTGCTTGTCCTGATCACTTCACTTCTTTTCCATCTCTTCCTTCACAAGGGAAAGTGCATAGAATATGCACTGTGTCTGTTCTATTCCAGGATAGAATCACTGTGCTCATGTCATGGCTTCTGTGTACTGTCATCTCCTCCTGTTGCCTGAAGTGCTGTTGGCCTGATAAGAACCTGTTTCCCTCTCTAACCCTCTCAGCTTCCTCTTCTCCCTTGGGCTGCCTAACACAGGCCCTTGCCCCGCAGTGTGTGATCTACCCACTCCTGCTTAGTGGGTACACACACTCACCTTCTTGCTTTGGTCTCAGTGGTTTTGTCTTCTTATACTGGTGTTGTGCTTTGCATGGGCCTTTCCTTGGATTAAGAAGGGACAGTACGCTCTCAAGATAAGGATGGAAGAGAGGAGACTTTAGGAGCCTAGAGTAGTAAAATGAATGGCAGAAAATGAATGTCTCATTTCTGTCTCCTGCCCTGAAATTGGCCTTCCAGATCCACCTTTTATCAAAACATTACACTGGAGGTTTTTAGCTTTCGGCCCCAACTTACAGAATGATCACTTATTTCCCATTTTCCTTTTCATCCTTATATATTTTCTCTTGGGAAGAAATTCAATAGGAAGGAAGGATTATTGACAGCCTAACATCCTGATAGAATGTTTCCTTTTGAGTCTTCTCAAATAGAGACTTTTAAAATTCAATTACTGTATATACTGCAATAACATTTTTATAATCTTTTTCAGTTGAAAACAGAATGACTTACTGATACAGATTTATACTTTCTGTTGATCTTATTAAATTGCAGCTCTTTAAATATCTAGTATGCTGCTCTTTTAAGACTTCTTAAGAGAAGAGCTAATAACCCACTCATAAAGTCTTCTCATAAAGCTGCCCAAGCCCATTAGTAAGTGTTCACGCCATGAATCAAACCACTGAAAATTGCATCTAGAGATTACTCTGCCCATTTTCAAAGGATTTTTTGAAAGTATGATAATGCATTACAGCCAGTTCATCCTAAAATGTTGCTTATATGGCATCACTATAATATCAATGAGACAGTTTTCTTTGGAATTACAGAAATTTTTCCTTGTTTTATAATATGTATGGCCTGGTTTTAAATAACAGACTTCAGGGTGTCCCCATTGTTTTTTGAATGAGACTACAAAATGTCACACAGAATAAAATTAAATATTTCAACGTTTTAGATTTTTACCAATTCCAATTTTTCCTGTTTTGGTAGCCAACATTTATAGGCCGTATCTTATCATCAGTATAAAACATCATCATTTTTAAATGATTCTTTTACATAAGCAGGTTAACTATGTCCTTCGGAAAGCTGAGCACTCATTTAGATTTCTAACATAATGGAATGATGTGGCAGTTTGATCAAAGACTGGTTATAGTTCTATCTAGGCAGTAACTACAAATTAATTCCTCTTTTTGTCATTCAGAGAACATATGCTTCTTTAGCATCTGACTAACTGATGTATCTTAGAAGACAATTATTTTAATAAGCTCCTATCCTCACCTTCATTGTGTATTTTATCTAGTCTAAAGCACTGGCTTTATTTACACCTTCTCAAGTTATTCAGTATAAATTTCTCTGCTTCTGTGAAATGCCAGCCATTCAAGTTTTGATGGCTTGGTCCCAAGGTTCTCCTACAAATGGATCATTGGAGCTAATTGAGAGGATTCAGAAAGGGATCCCAGCCCTTCATACATTCCCATGACTGAAAAAAAAAAAAAAGATCCTACACTCTGGTTGAGATGTCAAGCTCGCAGCACTGGAAGTGAAGGTGTCAGGAGACAGACATTTCAGCCAGGTCAATCTCAATCTGCCTTTCTCTTTCTCATAAATGGAAGTGATTCCAAGTCTGTTCACTCCCAGAGTCACTGTCTTCTGAGCCTATTCCAATAGGCCTATAGCCATTTTTGAACTGTGATACCCAGAGCTGAATGTACACCGACACATGCAAATTAGAACATTTAACTACAAAAAAAAAAAAAAAACACTAAATTTAGGGACTGGCGCATGGTGCTTAAAACATAATTGTTTATTTCATCTCTCTTCTTCTCTTTCTGAATGAGTTTCTAGAGATACAGTAACCCTTTTATTCTCTTTCTGAATAAATGAGTTTCTAGAGATACAGTAACCCTTTTAGGGATGTCACCATTGACTCACTCAATTCGTTTGATGAAACTAAAGTCTTACACTGGCTGCCACTAAGCCGGGTTTCCCTCTGTGCAATTTGTCTTTGTTATCTATATACACGACCTCCATTTTATCTTTGTTAAATATTACCTTGTTAAGATTAGAAACATTGAACTGGACTATTAAAACCCTCATTATTCACCCTACAGTTATGTGTTGTTTACAAACCAGTGTGCTAAGGGCAGAGTTCTGTGGTATTAACAAGATAGGAAATGCCCAGCTAGCTTACCTCTGTTAACCAGTAAGTACTCGTTGGGTCATCCAGTTAATAAACCACTTAAATATCTTTCTGTTCTGGCAGCATTTTGTCAGCTAAAATCTTATGAGACTCCTTGTCAGAGAAACAGTCAAAAACAGTTTCCAGTTCATTTGTGCCTGCCACACTTTCACTCATTAGCCATCAGAACCTGTCAAAAACACACAAGATCCTAGTGATCGCTGCTTCCTTTTCCATATGTTCATAAGCCATTCCTGTTTGTAAGTCTGCAGAAGGCCCCGGCTGTACCACACTCCCATTTCTTTGCTCCTGTTACTTTTCATCCTTTCCTGCTTTTTTCATGACTCCTCTCAAAAGCTGTTTCATCTGGGACACAGGTTTGTAAACAGGTACAGGCACTGGTATTGCCTCGTGCCCTAGGTGAAGGGATTCTAGCACATAGCATGGCCTCATTATCCAGTGAAGGACTAAATGTTGATTGAGAGTGATAACGAGAAGTTAAGACAAAGGGATGGTGTCCATTCTAGGAAAGTATGGATAGTATCAAAAATGCATTCTTTAGATTCGTTTGTTCAAAATACAAGTATTTAGTGGTAATCTCCCACTGCATTACAGAAGTGCTTTTTTTGCTGTGATTTTCCCATTAAGAAGGAGTAGTTAGTGGAGATTTTCCAGCAGATCAGAGGTCAGAGGCCTAACAAAATGCTGCCAGATTACAAAGCACAGTTTTTGTGTCCTTAAGAGGCTTTAAAGAATAAAGAAGGTTCTGGAAGCAGAGGCTTCTGCCTCAAAGCAGCTAGTCCCATGACATAAAGGAAGCACTTTATAGATGGCACAATGGATCCTCGTAAATCAGGGATGTATCAGGTGAAGTCTGTAAACTTCAACCAATGAAATATAGTAGCAGCATTAAAGGACCTTGTGAAAATGATGATGCTTGGTTCAGAGTGTTCCAAGGATGTAAATTGTGCCATAAAAATAGAAAACATCAAGAACCTCTACAAATGGAGCACATTCTACACAGTAATAGTGGAAGCTAGGAACTCAGACCTTGGACAATGGATTTTTAATAATAAAATTAAAGTTTTAATATACTGTCTTTGTATATCTTCCTGGATCCTTTAAGATGGAAGCCATGTAACAGTTCATTAAGTTCAGATTCTTATACAAAGAACTGAGCTAATCCACAACATTGAGCTCCAGCAGACCCCAACTGGGGACTCCTTAACTATTGAGTACAGCTATGAGTGTTTGCTTTGAGACTGTTTCTGTCACAGCATAATGTATGATTATTATAGGTAGGGAGGTTACAAACATCTCTGATGTTGCTCGATCATTTTTCACCTGATCTCTGTTTTCCATAGATTTCATAAATCTTACCAACAAAGATAAAGGAATTTCACCCTCTCTATCATAATTGAAATTGGACATGTTTACTAACTGATGACTTAATCTGCTGAAGAGTCGGTCAAATAATTTGTACTAATAACACTGACATATGGTTTCCACAGAATACCCACCAGTTGTGATGTAACTGATCTCATTTTAAGGAGAGAAGAAGAGAGAGAAGACAAAAATGTTAGAATTCAGTAAACCAAAATCAAATCCTAACTCTGCTGCTTGCATCTGTGTGATTCTCAGCAGATTTTGTAGCCTTCTGTACCATAACTGTAAAATGAAGAAATTAATATTTCTAAGCAGAGTTCAATTGCTACCAAATTATTTCAGTCCCCTGGGCTGGAAGAAACACAAGCTGGAATCAAGATTGCCGGGAGAAATATCAATAACCTCAGATATGCAGATGACACCACCCTTATGGCAGAAAGTGAAGAAGAACTAAAGAGCCTCTTGATGAAGGTGAAAGAGGAGAGCGAAAAAGTTGGCTTAAAGCTCAACGTTCAGAAAACTAAGATCATGGCATCTGGTCCCATCACTTCATGGGAAATAGATGGGGAAACAGTGGAAACAGTGTCAGACTTTATTTTTGGGGGCTCCAGAATCACTGCTGATGGTGACTGCAGCCATGAAATTAAAAGACGCTTGCTCCTTGGAAGGAAGGTTATGGCCAACCTAGGTAGCATATTTAAAAGCAGAGATGTTATTTTGCCAACAAAAGTCCATCTAATCAAGGCTATGGTTTTTCCAGTGGTCATGTATGGATGTGAGAGTTGGACGGTGAAGAAGGCTGAGCGCTGAAGAACTGATGCTTTTGAACTGTGGTGTTGGAGAAGACTCTTGAGAGTCCCTTGGACTGCAAGAAGATCCAACCTAAAAGAGATCAGTCCTGGGTGTTCATTGGAAGGTCTGATGTTGAGGCTGAAACTCCCAATACTTTGGCCACCTCATGCAAAGGGTTGACTCATTGGAAAAGACCCTAATGCTGGGTAGGATTGGGGGTGGGAGGAGAAGGGGACGACAGAGGATGAGATGGTTGGATGGCATCACCGACTCGATGGACGTGGGTTTGGGTAGACTCCGGTAGTTGGTGATGGACAGGGAGGCCTGGCGTGCTGCAGTTCATGGGGTCACAAAGAGTTGGACACAACTGAGCGACTGAACTGAACTGAACTGAACCCTTCATTAGTATCAGAACGGCGGACCAATTGAATGTCAGGCATTCCTTTTAGTTTCCCCATCCTCTTTCTTTTCAGTAAGAAACTGAGAATGAAAATCAGGGTGTAATTATTCTAATACTACATATCCTAATATTTTGTCCTACTTCATTGAGAGAGTACTTGAGAATAATTTTAAGATTTTTGTAAGTCATCAATCTATCATCATATATGGAGAAAAGCCTTGTGCATAAAAAAGACTGAGAGTTATTAAGCAGAATGTATTTGTGCTGGTTGAATAGCCATAATCAGACACAGCTTTTAATGCTAACCATGTGGTTAAGGCCTTAGGAAACATTGGAGACTGAAATTATAATCCCTTCTTTAAAGTTCATTGATTATAAGTAAGTGAATAACTAAGCATTACTTAGAGGCTACCTAGGGTTCATCAGAGGTTTTAGGACTAATGATCAAGTCAAGCAACTGAAACCCTCTGTAGACAGATGAAGTTCCAACTGAGTTAAGTCAAACAGAACCATAACTTATTCCTCATTTTTATTTGTAAGAAAATGTATAACAATTTTTAGAGTTTCTTAAATAGCAAAAATCCACTTCCCTTTCTGAATGAGCCCTAGTATTATTACCAAGATGTGTATCTTAAATGAAGATGATTTGGTAAATAAGCTCAAATTCAAACAGTAAATATTGTTTTAAAGGATAAAGAATAAATGTAAAGTCATTGTTGGAAAGATCAAAAATAAAAACAGAATAAGATGCAAACACCTTTTCTCAAATAATATACTTGGTTACTGTTTCTCTTTCCCCAATCTAATAGCTACACCCTTGCTGGTCCTGATACTGTTGAGTGCCTGGCCAGTGGCAAGTGGAGCAGAAGTGACCAGCAATGTCTGGCCGTCTCCTGTGATGAGCCTCCCAGCGTGGAACACGCCTCCCCAGAGACTGCCCATCGGCTATTTGGAGACATTGCGTTCTACTATTGCTCAGACGGCTACAGCCTGGCAGACAACTCCCAGCTCCTCTGCAATGCCCAGGGCAAGTGGGTTCCCCCAGAAGGTCAGGCCATGCCCCGCTGTATAGCTCATTTCTGTGAAAACCCCCCTGCTGTTTCCTACAGCATCTTGGAATCCGTGAGCAAAGCAAAATTTGCAGCAGGCTCAGTTGTGAGCTTCAAATGCATGGAGGGTTTCGTCCTGAATACCTCAGCAAAGATTGAGTGTCTGCGAGGTGGGCAGTGGAGCCCTTCCCCCATGTCCATCCAGTGCATCCCTGTGCGCTGTGGGGAGCCGCCCAGCATCATGAATGGCTATGCAATTGGATCTAACTACAGTTTTGGAGCCATGGTGGCTTATAGCTGCAACAGGGGCTTCTACATCAAAGGGGAGAAGAAGAGTGCCTGTGAAGCCACAGGACAGTGGAGCAGCCCCATACCCACGTGCCACCCTGTATCTTGCAGTGATCCACCGAAGGTTGAGAATGGCTTTCTGGAGGTAAGAGACTGATTCACAAGTGTCCCTGGCTTTCACCGCTGACAGTGCCAGCCCACTGTGGCTTACTCAGAAGCAGGGGTGTGGAGGGAAATCCAAGGAAGAGGGGATATACTTATACATGTGACTGATTGACTTTGCTCTACAGCGGAAATTAGCACAACATTGTAAAGCAACTCTACTCCAATTTTTTTAAAATGCTGTTGAAAAATAAAGAAGCAGGGGCATATAATTGAATAACAAGAGACTAAATCTATAGGCAGTAAAAATTGGAGAGAATTAAACCATCCATTCACTGTAAGACAGCTTTTGTGATTTTCTTTTAGGGCACCTGAAGGTAATTTTATCAGGACAAAGCATTATATCATATCCACAAATGTCCTCCTTTCTCATTAATATGTGTCTGCTCATTAAATCTATAAAGAAATCAGGAATAAGAATCTATTGCCCCAAATCAATGGCCATTTTAAAGAGATTATATTCTAATTCAATACTTTTTAAAAATTCACACATGCATATAGCATCATTTCTCCTTTATATTTTAAAACAGTGAAAGCCTTTGTCTAAGACCTTTGCTCAGATGTATTAACTTTGCATTGAAATGAGAGTGTCTAGTATATGTAAGAAGGCTTTCTTCATTTATTCATTTAACAAATATTTCTGGAGCTCCTGCTACGTATCAGGTAAGCAATTGAGATCTAGTATTTAATAATTCGAAATAGGTCTGTGATTAGGTCCATCATGGTATTTACGTGTATGTGGGGTACCCAAGAAATAAATAGGTAAACAAAGTAAATAATTATGTCCAAATACTGAGGGGTTCAACTTTTGCTTCCTGACCTGCATACAAATTTCTCAAGAGGCAGTTCAGGTGATCTGGTATTACCATCTCTTTCAGAATTTTCCACATTTATTGTGATCCACACAGTCAAAGGCTTTGGCATACTCAGTAAAGCAGAAATAGATGTTTTTCTGGAACTGTCTTGCTTTTTCAATGATCCAGTGGATGTTGGCAATTTGATATCTGGTTCCTCTGCCTTTTCTAAAGCCAGCTTGAACATCTGGAAGTTCACGGTTCATGTATTGCTAAAGCCTGGCTTGGAGAATTTTGAGCATTACTTTACTCTTGTGTGAGATGAGTGCAATTGTGCAGGAGTTTGAGCACTCTTTGGCATTGCCTTTCTTTGGGATTGAAATGAAAACTGACCTTTTCCAATCCTGTGGCCAGGGCTGAGTTTTCCAAATTTGCTGGCATATTGAGTGCAGCACTTTCACAGCAGCATCTTTCAGGATTTGAAATAGCTCAACTGGAATTCCATCACCTCCACTAGCTTTGTTCGTAGTGATGCTTTCTAAGGCCCACTTGACTTCACATTCCAGGATGTCTGGCTCTAGGTGAGTGATCACACCATCATGGTTATCTGGGTCATGAAGATCTTTTTTGTACAGTTCTTCTGTGTGTTCTTGCCACCTCTTCTTAATATCTTCTGCTTCTGTTAGGTCTGTACTATTTCTGTCCTTTATCGAGCCCATCTTTGCATGAAATGTTTCCTTGGTATCTCTAATTTTCTTGAAGAGATCTCTAGTCTTTCCCATTCTGTTGTTTTCCTCTATTTCTTTGCATTGATCGTTGAGGAAGGCTTTCTTTCTCTCTTTGCTACTCTTTGGAACTCTGCATTCAGATGGGAATATCTTTCCTTTTCTCCTCTGCTTTTCTCTTCTCTTCTTTTCACAGCTATCTGTAGGGCCTCCTCAGATAGCCATTTTGCTTTTCTGCATTTCTTTTCCATGGGGATGGTCTTGATCCCTGTCTCCTGTATAATGTCACAAACCTCCGTCCATAGTTCATCAGGCACTCTGTCTATCAGATCTAGTCCCTTAAATCTATTTGTCACTTCCACTGTATAATCATAAGGGATTTGATTTAGGTCATACCTGAATGGTCTAGTGGTTTTCCCTACTTTCTTCAATTTCAGTCTGAATTTGGCAATAAGGAGTTCATGATCTGAGCCACAGTCTGCTCCTGGTCTTGTTTTTGCTGACTGTATAGAGCTTCTCCATCTTTGGCTGTAAAGAATATAATCAATGTGATTTCGGTGTTGACCATCTGGTGTTATCCATGTGTAGAGTCTTCTCTTGTGTTGTTGGAAGAGGGTGTTTGCTATGACCAGTGCATTCTCTTGGCAAAACTCTGTTAGCCTTTGCCCTGCTTCATTCTGTACTCAAGGCCAAATTTGCCTGTTACTCCAGGTGTTTCTTGACTTCCTACTTTTGCATTCCAGTCCCCTATAATGAAAAGGACATCTTTTTTTGGGTGTTAGTTCTAAAAGGTCTTATAGGTCTTCATAGAACCGTTCAACTTCCGCTTCTTCAGCGTTACTGGTTGGGGCGTAGGCTTGGATTACCGTTATATTGAATGGTTTGCCTTGGAAACAAACAGAGATCATTCTGTCATTTTTGAAATTACATCCAAGTACTGCATTTCAGACTCTTTTGTTGACCGTGATGGCTACTCCATTTCTTCTAAGGGATTCCTGCCCACAGTAGTATATATAATGGCCATCTGAGTTAAATTCACCCATTCCAGTCCATCTTAGTTCACTGATTCCTAGAATGCCAACGTTTACTCTTGCCATGTCCTGTTTGACCACTTCCAATTTGCCTTGATTCATGGAACTAACATTCCAGGTTCCTATGCAATGTTGCTCTTTAGAGCATCGGAGCTTGCTTCTATCACCAGTCACATCCACAGCTGGGTATTGTTTTTGCTTTGGCTCCATCCCTTCATTCTTTCTGGAGTTATTTCTCCACTGATCTCCAGTAGCATATTGGGCACCTAATGACCTGGGGAGTTCATCTTTCAGTGTCCTATCTTTTTGCCTTTTCATACTGTTCATGGGGTTCTCAAGGCAAGAATACTGAAGTGGTTTGCCATGCCCTTCTCCAGTGGACCCCATTCTGTCAGACCTCTCCACCATGACCCGTCCGTCTTGGGTGGCCCCACACGGCATGGCTTAGTTTCATTGAGTTAGACAAGGCTGTGGTCCGTGTGATCACATTGGCTAGTTTTCTGTGATTATGGTTTCAGCGTGTCTGCCCTCTGATGCCCTTTCACAATGCCTACCTTCTTACTTGGGTTTCTCTTACCTTGGATGTGAGGTATCTCTTCCTGGCTGCTCCAGCAAAGTGCAGCCGGTGCTTCTTACCTTGGACATGGGATATCTCCTCACGGCCGCCCCTCCTGACCTTGACCATGGAGTAGCTCCTCTTGGCCCTCCTGTGCCCGCACAGCCGCCACTCCTTGGACCTGGAGTAGCTCCTCTTGGCCACGGCCCCGGCCTCGGGCACGGAGTAGTTCCTCTCGGCCCTTGCGCAGCCGCCACTCCTTGGATGTCGGGTAGCTTATCTCAGCCATGCCCCTGACAGAAGCTAGACTTTACCATGATCACTAACAAAAGAACCATTGTAATGTTTTTAAAGTTTTCATAACTCATTCATCTTAGTATTGCCTAAAATGATATATTATTATATACTTATGTATCTGAATGTTGAGATCATAAATATTATATTTTTTGTTTAAAAGATAAAATACTACTTTTTATTTTCCACCCTTATGTTATGGCAGCAATTTTTTTTTAAAGTGTATTAAAAATGAATGCAAAACTCTGACAATAGGTCCATACCCATTAAAAAAATTTTTTTTAACAGCACAAACAGATGCATCTTTGTGTTGTGTATGTTTTCTTTTCTGTGAGTAAAACAACAAACTATAGCATTGTGAGATTTTTTTGAATTTACCAAGCAGTTTATAATTTTTGGTATTGCTCCATTTACTCATCAATCAATTTAGAGACTTGATTTTTTACTTATTATGGTCTTACCACTGTGGCTAATATTTCTGCTATAGGGACTGATTATTTAATTTGACCTTCTACCATCCTTATCATTTATTGAAATTGAAAAAATAGAGTGGACCTACTGGAAAAATATAAGTCCTCATTTGCTTATGTTTTAACTGATTTATTTTAACACAGGCATTTTAGTTTAGTTCTTTACTGTGATTCACTGTATTTTGTTAGTTACATTATCTGTTATACAAACTGCGTTTAATTGTTTCTCCCTGTTATCCAGCATACAACTGGCAGGACCTTTGAGAGTGAAGTGAGGTACCAATGCAACCCAGGCTATAAGTCAGTCGGAAGTCCTGTTTTTGTCTGCCAAGCCAATCGCCACTGGCACAGCGAATCCCCCCTGTCATGCATCCCTCTCAACTGTGGGAAACCTCCCCCGATCCAGAATGGCTACACAAAAGGAGAACATTTTGAAGTAGGGGCCAAGGTTCACTTTTTCTGTAATGAGGGTTACGAGCTTATCGGTGATCATTCTTGGACATGCCTGAAATCTGGCAAATGGAATAAGAAGCCAAACCAAAAGTGTGTGCCTGCCAAGTGCCCAGAGCCACCCCTCTTGGAGAACCAGCTCGTATTGAAGGAGTTGACCACGGAGGTGGGAGTGGTGACATTTTCTTGTAAGGAAGGGCACGTCCTCCAGGGCCGCTCTGTCCTGAGATGCTTGCCATCCCAGCAGTGGAATGATTCTTTTCCTGTTTGTAAGATGGTTCTATGCCTCCCACCACCCCTCATTTCCTTCGGTGTCCCTGCTCCTTCTTCTGCTCTTCATTTTGGAAGTACCGTCAAGTATTCCTGTGTGGATGGGTTTTTCTTAAAAGGAGATCCTACCACCTCCTGCCAAGCTGATGGTACCTGGAGCTCTCCACTGCCAGAATGCGTGCCAGTAGAATGCCCACAACCTGAGGAAATCCTCAATGGCATCATTGATGTGCAAGGTCTCGCCTACCTGAGCACAGCTCTGTATACCTGTAAGCCAGGCTTTGAGTTGGTGGGCAATACCACCACTCTTTGTGGAGAAAATGGTCACTGGCTTGGGAAAAAACCAACCTGTAAACCCATTGAGTGCCCAAAGCCCAAGGAGATTTTGAATGGCAAATTCTCTTACACAAAGCTACACTATGGGCAAACCATCACATACTCTTGTGACCGAGGCTTCAGGCTCGAAGGTCCCAAAGCCTTGACTTGTTTAGAGACAGGTGATTGGGATGTGGACGTCCCATCTTGCAGTGCCATCCACTGTGATCCCCCACAACCCATTGAAAATGGGTTCGTAGAAGGTGCAGATTACAGCTACGGTGCCATGATCATCTACAGCTGCTTCCCTGGGTTCCAGGTAGCTGGTCACGCCATGCAGACCTGTGAAGAGTCTGGATGGTCAAGTTCCATCCCGACATGTGTACCCATTGACTGTGGTCTCCCCCCTCACATTGATTTTGGAGACTCTACTGTGGTCAGAGATGGTCAGGGATATCTTAACCAAGAAGATGACATGATGGAAGTTCCACATGTGACTCCTCACCCCCCTCATCATCTGGGAACAGTGGCTAAAATCTGGGGAAACAGGAAGGAGTCTCCTGCTATGCATTCGGCAAAATTTCCATACAATACCCTGGTTTCATATGGCTGTAATCCAGGATATGAACTCCTGGGGAATGCTGTGCTGATCTGTCAGGAAGACGGAACTTGGAATGGCAGTGCGCCATCATGCATTTCAATTGAATGTGACCTGCCCATTGCTCCTGAAAATGGCTTTCTGCATGTTACAGAGACGACCACAGGCAGTGCCATACAGTATAGCTGCAAACCTGGGCACACTCTGGTGGGCTCTGACATCAGACTTTGTCTAAGGAACAGAGAATGGAGCGGTACTTCCCCACGCTGTGAGGCCATCTCATGCCCCAAACCAAATCCAGTTACAGATGGCTCCATCCAAGGAAGCAACTACTCGTACCTGAGCGTGTTGTACTATGAGTGTAATTCTGGGTATGTGCTGAATGGCACCAGCAGGAGAACGTGCCGAGAAGACAAAATGTGGGATGGGGACGAGCCAGTTTGTATTCCCGTGGACTGTGGTTCACCCCCAAGCTCAGCCAACGGCCAGGTAAAGGGAGAGGAATATACATTCCAGAAAGAGGTGGAGTACACTTGCAGCACAGGCTTCTTACTGGAGGGGGCCAGCCGTCGTGCTTGTCTTGCTGATGGAAGTTGGAGTGGAAACACTCCCATCTGTGTGCCCGTCCGGTGTGCTCCCCCATCACAGGTGGCAAATGGGGTGATGGATGGCCTGGACTATGGCTTCGGGAAGGAAGTGGTGTTCCACTGTCAGGATGGGTATGTGTTACATGGGGCCCCCAAACTCACCTGTCAGTCAGATGGTAACTGGGATGCCCAGGTTCCTGTGTGTAAACCAGTCAGCTGCAGCCCTCCTGAAGATCTTGGCCATGGCTTCCCTAATGGCTTTTCCTCTTACCGTGGGGGGCAAATAGAGTATCAGTGCTTTCCCGGTTATAAGCTCCATGGAAGTCCTTCAAGAAAGTGTCTCTCGAATAGCTCCTGGAGCAGCAGCCCACCTTCCTGCTTGCCTTGCATGTGCTCCCCACCACCCATTCAGAGTGGAGCTGTTAATGGGACAGATTTCGGTTGTGGAAAGGCAGCTCAGATTCGGTGCTTCAAAGGCTTCCAGCTCCTGGGACTCTCCGAGATCACCTGTGACGCCGATGGCCAGTGGAGCTCTGACTTCCCACACTGTGAACACCCTTCTTGTGGTTCTCCTCCAACGATACCAAATGCGTTTGTCATTGAGAGGGGTTCATTGGAGGAAAATGTGACCACTTACGCCTGCAAGCCTGGGTATGTCATCCGAGGCAGTTCAGATCTGACTTGTACAGAGAAAGGGACGTGGAGCCAGCCCTACCCAGTCTGTGAGCCCCTGTCCTGTGGACCTCCACCATCTGTCTCCAATGCAGTGGCAACTGGAGAAGCACACACCTATGAAAGTCAAGTGAAGCTCAGGTAAGGCCATGGCTCTAGAGTCTCCGGGGGGCACAGACAGGAGGGTTGTAAAATGAAAGGTGATAAATCAGAAATTAAGCTAGTTGGGAAGAAAACATCTCTGGGCTGTTCTCCAAAAACTGAAGGTTTTAACACTTGGCCTTATTCTGCCCATAATTATCCATAGATTTCCTTGTAAAAGTAAATTTCCACATTTTCAGATTATAGTTTCTAATACAATTATAATTAATATATTCTGTTGAGGTTCTTGGACCAGCAACATCCTCTAGCTTTCAGTTCAGTTCAGTTCAGTTCAGTCGCTCAGTCGTGTCCGACTCTTTGCAACCCCATGAATCACAGCACACCAGGCCTCCTAGTCCATCACCAACTCCTGGAGTTCACCCAAACTCATGTCCATTGAGTCGGTGATGCCATCCAGCCATCTCATCCTGTCGTCCCCTTCTCCTCCTGCCTCCAATCCTTCCCAGCATCAGGGTCTTTTCCAATGAGTCAACTCTTCACATGAGGTGGCCAAAGTATTGGAGTCTCAGCTTCAACATCAGTTCTTTCGATGAACACCCAGGACTGATCTCCTTTAGGATGGACTGGCTGGATCTCCTGGCAGTCCAAGGGACTCTCAAGAGTCTTCTCCAACACCACAGTTCAAAAGCATCAGTTCTTTGACGCTCAGCTTTCTTCACTGTCCAACTCTCACATCCATACATGACTACTGGAAAAACCATAGCTTTGACTAGACGGACCTTTGTTGGCAAAGTAATGTCTCTGCTTTTAAATATGCTATCTAGGTTGGTCATAACTTTCCTTCCAAGGAGTAAGCATCTTTTAATTTCATGGCTGAAGTAGCCATCTGCAGTGATTTTGGAGCCCGGAAAAATAAAGTCTGACACTGTTTCCACTGTTTCCCCATCTATTTGCCATGAAGTGATGGGACCAGATGCCATGATCTGAATGTTGAGCTTTAAGCCAACTTTTTCACTCTCCTCTCTCATTTTCATCAAGAGGCTTTTCAGTTCTTCTTCACTTTCTGCCATAAGGGTGATGTCATCTGCATATCTGAGGTTATTGATATTTCTCCCGGCCATCTTGATTCCAGCTTGTGCTGCTTCTAGCCCAGTGTTTCTCATGATGTACCCTGCATATAAGTTAAATAAGCAGGATGACAATATTCAGCCTTTATGTACTCCTTTTCCCATTTGGAACCAGTCTGTTGTTCCATGTCCAGTTCTAACTGTTGCTTCCTAGCTAGCTTTGCTGCTGCTAAGTCGCTTCAGTCATGTCCGACTCGGTGCGACCCCATAGACCGCAGTCCACCAGGCTCCTCTGTCCCTGGGACTCTCCAGGCAAGAACACTGGAGTGGGTTGCCATTTCCTTCTCCAGTGCATGAAAGGGAAGAGTGAAAGTGAAGTTGCTCAGTCGTGTCCGACTCTTAGCGACCCCGTGGACTGTAGCCTACCAGGCTCCTCCGTCCATGAGATTTTCCAGGCAAGAGTACTGGAGTGGGGTTAGCTATTAAATTATAGGCTCTTTTTTGAATGGTACACTGATAAATTTCTTTGGTATCACCTAAGAATTATATTCATATATGTAAATGTTGGGTAAATAGGGCAATAACTGAAGAATTCAGGTCAAAAAGCACATATTTTCAATGGGCAACATAAATATGGAGACAATCTTAAGAGGACATCCAACCTATGCTATCTGAGAAAACTAAGCATTTAATGCACAAATGGTGACTTTTTGCTGAAAAATTCTCTATTCAAACTGTAGTATTAAAAAAAGATGAGAAAATATGGAACGAATTTATAATTTAGATTTTTATTGGAATAAATGCCTGTAATGTGCAAATATATCTCAACCCTCTAAATCAATTTGGATTTTGTTGGTATCTCTGAAGGAATTAGGGATTATTCTTCACAAATTGGCTTCTTAAGTTGTATTAATAATAACTCTTCTTAAGCCTGTCTGTTGTAGACGTTTTAGCCCTTCTTCATTTTCTCTTACTTTCAGTAAGAAACAGATCCGAGGGAAGATTGAAATGAAAGCTAAGGAATAGTGGGTAATGCACCAAGAAGAAAAACAAAAATTTTTCCTTACTTTTGAAGTACATTTGCAGTTTTCTATTTGGATGTTCATGTGTCAGATAGCTTGAGAAATCACAATACCACCTGCTTCCTAAGACTCTCCTGTTTGTTATTCCTTGACCATCTTCAGATCTTCACTTGTTAGTAACCAGATCATTCCAAGTTTGCAAACCTGTGACTGTTAGCTAGCCTGGTAGTTTGTGAAATTTTGAAAATATACCCACCCAATAAAAATTAAATTGTTTCAGCATAGTGGTAAAAGCAGGGCCTCTAGAGCCAGATTCCCTAGGCAGGAATCTCAGCTCTGCTGCTTCCTGGGGAAGTTATTTAATCTCTCTGGTGTCAGTCTCTTCACCTATAAAATGGGAATAAAAGGAATCACACGTATTCATAGAGTTGACATGAAAATGATTTAATATCTGTAGAGCAATTAGAACAGTGAGTGGAATATAATAAATATTCTGTAAACATGTGCTGAATGAAAAAATGCAAAATTTTCAAAGTCATTGAGAGTTTAGAGTCAGACTGACTTGAATTTGAACACCAATACTACTGTTACATGATCGCTGCTAAACAAGATTAAAAGGCACACACTATGTAGAGGACTTAGAACTGTGCTTGGGACAAAATAGATCCCCAGTAAATACTAATTGTGCTGTATTCTTACTAGTATCTGAGTTTATTTTGAACCTTGTCTGGAATTTCCTGAACTGTTAGGTATTTTCAGAATAAAAATGAATTCAATAATGGTATCATCCAGAGCAAAGATAAATCATGTCAACAGAATTTAAGGCAAGTTTAGACTTGGCTACTCTTTAATGTGAAGAACTAAGGATTGATCTGATTATCATTGTTATCCTGGTGTTTTTGCATGGCAACACCATCTCCCTGAGTCAGTTTTAATACATCACATAAAATGTCTGCTGAGCTTTGTAGCAACTTCTTGTATCCAAGAATAAGTCACCAACTACATTGCACTCCATTTAAGGCACTCACTTTTCTTTTCCATTGCAGGTGTCTAGAAGGTTATATGATGGATACAGATATAGACACATTCACCTGTCAGAAAGACGGTCATTGGTTCCCTGAGATAATTTCTTGCAGTCCTAAAAAATGTCCTCTGCCAACAAATGTAACACGTATACTTGTTCATGGAGATGATTTCAGTGTAAATAAGCAAGTGTCTGTGTCATGTGCAGAAGGGTATACCTATGAGGGAGTTAATATATCAACATGTCAGGTAAGATTTTCTTAATTAGAACATGTAGGGTGTAACTCATCTATATATATATTATACTATATGTGAGTGTGTGTGTATGTGGATATATATGTAAGTGTGTATTATGCTGGGTGTGTGTGTGCATATGGATATATGTGTAAGTGTATAAGTAAGTGTGTGTATAAGTATGTGGATATAGATACAGATACATGCACACAGGCAGTATTTTGCTATCCTGAAAAGAGAAAATGCCTCAAGTTTCCAATCCTGTCAAAGAATTTGAGGAGTTTTTTCATAGAAATATAAAAACATATATTTCTTTCCAATATTCTCATTTTAAAAAATAAAAAAGTGCCAAGGATAGGTGAAAAGTATTAAAGATAGATAAAATGTTCAAATATCTATAACAAAAGATTTCATGACAGATTAACCATGTGAATGCTTTACACATAGACAGTCTGCATAGAAATGAGCCCTGATTGTTAGCACATATGTTTCTGGTTTTAGTAGAAGAGCAGAGGCAGAAGACACAAATTGGACTCAAATTCTGCCTCTGCTTATGTCACTTTATAAAGTTACTTAGAATTGCTTAGCTCCTATCAGCATGGCATTCCTAATCCAATCTAATTAGGGATTATCAGCAGACTGCAGTCATGAAATTAAAAGACGCTTGCTCCTTGGAAGAAAAGCTATGAGAAACCTAGACAGCATATTAAAAAGCAGAGACATTCCTTTGTCAACAAAGGTCCGTCTAGTCAAGGCTGTGGTTTTTCCAGTGGTCATGTAGGATGTGAGAGTTGGACTATAAGGAAGGCTGAGCGCTGAAGAATTGATGCTTTTGAACTCTGGTGTTGGAGAAGACTCTTGAGAGTCCCTTGGACTGCAAGGAGATCAAACCAGTCAATTCTTAAGGAAATCAACCCTGAATATTCATGGAAAGGACTGATGCTGAAGCTGAAACTCCAATACTTTGGCCACCTGATGCGAAGAGCCGACTCGTTGGAAATGACCCTGATGCTGAGAAAGATTGAGGGCAGGAGGAGAAGGGAAAGACAGAGGATGAGATGGTTGGATGGCATCACCGACTCAATGGACATGAGTTTGAGTAAACTCCGGGAGTTGGTGATGGACAGGGAAGTCTGGTGTGCTGTAGTCCATGGGGTTGCAAAGAGTCAGACATGACTTAGTGACTGAACAACAACATATCAGCATGGCATTAGTGTGAAATTTTTTAGAAGGAGAAATGAATGAAGTGAAAGAAATTATCAAAAGCAGATCCTAATAAAGGAATCAGTGACAATTTTTATCACTAGGGGAAAAGTTAACATATGCTAAAATAAATTCCAGATACATCAAAAGAAAATAATACTGTGTAGCTTTTAAAAGTTAATAGAAATACCTAGAATAATCTGTGCAAGACATATATTTATTGAAGCATTATTTATAGCATTGAAAAATTAGATATAATGTATATTTCCAACATTAGGTGAATGGTTAATTATGTGACAGGTGTATATTAATTTATATATAATTACTTTTGGCTCATCTGTAGAATAAAGGGTTTAGTCTCAAGTCCTGTTTCAACTGCTATTCAATCATATGCTATTTGCTCAAAGAGAACAATATAACATTAGCGAGAGAATAACTGTCTTCAAGGGAAACATCTGTGTGCACCTCTTTGTACACCCCAAAAGAAGACTGGAAAATGTTAATACTAATTGTGGTGGGGGGGAATTAAAGTAAATGTGTGTGTGTGTGTGTTTGGTTGTTTAGTCGCTTAGTCATGTCCAACTCTTATGACTCCATGGACTGCAGCACACCAGGCTTCCCTGTCTTTTACTATCTCCTGGAGTTTGCTCAAACTCATGTCCATCGAACCAATGATGCCATCCAACCATCTTATCCTCCACCACCCACTTCTTCTCCTGCCCTCAGTTTTTCCCAGCATCAGGATCTTTTCCAATGAGTTGGCTCTTTGCATCAGGTGGCCCAAGTATTCGAGCTTCAGCATCAGTCCTTCCAATGAATATTCAGGGTTGATATCCTTTAGGATTGACTGGTTTGATCTCCTTCCTGTCCAAGGGACTCTCCAACACCGTGGTTTGAAAGCGTCAGTTCTTCAGTGCTCAGCCTCCTTTGTGGTACAGCTCTCACATCCGTACTTGACTACTGGCAAAACCATAGCTTTGACCCTACAGACCTTTGTTGGCAAAGTAATGTCTCTGTGTGTGTTGTTGTTGTTTTTTTAACTTGGTGACTTGCTCACAATATGTCATAGAATGTTTTTTAAGTATTCATGTTGACATGGAGAAAAGGAAGCCATCTTTTTAAACTTTGGGTGGTATGCCTGAACGTGTCTATTTCTTATCAGCTTTAGATTAAAATGTAGAATTATGTAAAATATAAGGGTGTATTAAGTCATGGGATATTTGTATCTACCATACAGTTCTCATCATAATGAAGACGTACTTCTTGGTGTTCTTGATTTTTTTTTTTTTTTAAAGAATTTTATTAGGAAGAAAATGCTTGTTTTATGAGTTTTAGAAATGTCTAAAATTGTTTACTGATGACCATCTAATAATTAACGAGTGTTTTTTAAGGTCAAAGATAATAAGTAGCAGAAGTAGTAGCAAGTTCTAGGTCCTTTGACTATCATTTGAGGATTATCCTATTATATGAGCAGTATTTGCAGACGTCTTCATTCATGTGCACTAATTCCTAAGTGTAACTTATAATTTGTTATTTAGCTTGACGGCACCTGGGAGCCCCCATTTGCTGATGAATCCTGCGGTCCAATTTCTTGTGGGAAACCTGAAAGTCCAGAACATGGATCTGTGTTTGGCAGTGAATACAACTTTGAAAGCACGATTACTTATCACTGTGAAACTGGCTATGAGTTAGAGGTAAGCAAACAAATTGTTTAACTAGAATTAATTTGTTTTTCCAATATACTTAGGAATACTTTTAGTATTACACCATTTTATCTCACTGATTTGGGTCCTAAAAGACTTTTTTACACTTTTTTATACATTGTTGCTTTATAGCTTAACCTTTTCTTGAAAGTATTTAAAGTGACTTATAATTTTAAAAAGCAGAATAAGTTTCAAATTAAAAAACCAAAGCCATGAAAAAAATGGAGTTTACATACCCGCCCCAAGACTGATATTGTTAGTTGGTCACTTAAACCTATGTTTTGGCCTCCTATTAACCATATTTTGCATAATCTGTCACCATGGGGCAATGTCTACAGGGATTTACGTATGCACAGCTAGAATTTCCTCAAGCCATGGGGTCAAATACCTTAGAGGGTTTTTTATTGAGATGCCAGGTTCCCTCAAGGTAGTTATAGCCTGAAAAAAATTCCTCAGAGCTGTTTTAACCAAATGATGGGTCTCAAGATCACGCCTGCCAGGTTTGTAATATTAAAATCTTGTTCAGTTCAGTGGCTCAGTTGTGTCCGACTCTTTGCAACCCCGTTAGCAGCACCAATTTACTCTGGTGGGAATGCTGCCATCAAAACATGATCACATCATCAAACTTGAAATATAAGAGGCCTTTTTTATATTGCATAATGTTGCCCTTTTATTTTTCAGGAAGCTTTCTTCCCTGTTTTTGTTGTTATAACGGTATTAAATGTAGGTTTTGAGAAGTGTTGATTGCCAAAGATTTGTTAAATGTGTATGGTGTGTTCCATTATTTTCCTGTTGACCATAGAATCAGAGAATTTTCATAAGCAAGGTCCATGAAAGATGAAACTAGGCTTATGTGGATCTTGTTTTATTTCCTCAAAAGATTCTCTTTTTAGGGGAGAAAAGGATGATAATGTAATAGTTGATGGCAATTGGAGAGCTTTTCTGTTTTTGAAACTCAGTTGTTCTTTATGTGAGAGTACTAACCTTGCATTTTGTTAAGAAGAAAAGTGGTATAAAATCTAAAACAAACTGATGGGTCATTAAATTTGAGGAAGTGGATAATATACCTTAAAATTTTTGGAAATATCCCAGTGGTAATGACAAAATTGAAAGAGATGTTATAGCAGTTGTTCTTATTCCAAGCTACATGTTTGAAGTACCTGAGAGACTGTCTCTAAATATTTATGTCCAGTTATTTACAGAAATAATCAAATCCAGGTCTGGAACATGGTATGTAAAAGATTAGCCTAGAAAATCTTTATCATATGAGATAGGAGGGAATCTATCAAAGGCAATGTGTTTTTTTTTTTTTTTAAAAAAAGAAAACTCAGGAGACGGACTTCCCTGGTGGCTCAGAGGTAAAGAATCCACCTGCCAGTGCAGGAGGCATGGGTTCAGTCCCAGGGACAGGATGGTCCCACATGCCAGGATAGCAACTAAGCCTGTGCGCCACAACTATTGAGCCTTTGCTCTAGAGCCCAGGAACTACATCTGCTGAAACTCTCTCACTCCAGAGCCCATGCTCTGCAACAAGAGAAGCCACTGCAATGAAAAGCCTGTGCACCACAACTAGAGAGTAACCCCCGCTCACCACAACTAGAGAAAAGTCCGTGCAGCAACACAGACCCAGCAAAGCCAAAAATAATAAATAAAGTTTTAAAAAAAGACCTCGGGAGCCAATTGGATAAGGCTCCCAAGATGGCCAAGATGAAACCTTTTTAGTGTCAGTAAGGGTAATAACTTTAATGGACACATCAAATACATCATGAATGACAGACTCATAATGATACTAAAAGATTATTTGGTAACTTTTAGGGGATTTCCAGCAGCAAATTCATTATTTTGAAAGTACAACAAAAGGAGGAAAAGTATCTTTTCAAGGCTAACTGAATGACTCTTTGAGACCCCATGAACTATACAGTCCCTGGAATTCTCCAGGCCAGAATACTGGAGTGGGTAGCCTATCCCTTTTCCAGGGGATCTTCCCAACCCAGGGATAGAACCCAGGTCTCCTGCATTGCAGGCAAATTCTTTACCAGCTGAGCCACAAGGGAAGCCCAACTCAATGACTAGATAACCAAATAGTAGATGAACTCCAGTCAATAGTGATAGAATTCAAATCTCAGAATTTGCAACTCTTATGAATTCAGGTTTTCATCAGCATGGCTACTGATTTCAAAAAAAATAATGGAGCCAAACATTATGCCTCTCAATGGAAAAACATACAATTAGGGGAAAAGTCTTACCATAAAAAGAACTTTTGAATTTTTTCATTTTTTTAACAAGTTCCCCCAAGTGCCAAAGGTCAGTGGCTGGGAAAGAATAGGGACTTAGTCCCAGCAGACCTCTGTTGCAGGCTCTCTGCTTTTGCCGGATGTAAAGATGCTGGGGAACTGACTGAACCTCTCTGAGCCTCTGTTTCATCCTGTCTGCAGTATGTGATAACCACCTTTGCAAAGTTACTGCAAGGATTAGAGATAAAAGAAAGTGGCAAGCACCACACTTTATACAATGTCTGAGCTCAATAGAGGGTAGTAATTGTCGTTACTCCTAGTATTCATATGATTACTAAAGTCAGACAAAGCAACTAAGACAACTAATGGTCAGTTTTTCTACTCTGTAAATGTTATCATTTTTATATAAGGGTTACTAACCTTTTTGAGACATCTAAATCCCCCAAATGTCACTACACATGTGGTCATCTTGAAATATAAATCCCTACAGGCAACTGAGGAATAAATCAAAATAAAGAACACAAAAATGGGATAATCATGTTCTAAAATTGCTGTTAATGAGCAGTAAAGTGGTTTCTATGATTCTAAAAATTAATATAGCTATCTAACTTAATTGTTGATTAAGCAGATATATTATGTCAAAAATAGTAACTTGATGCTAATCTGGCTCTAAAACTCCAGCTTAATCATCAAAAACAAGATATGTAAAGAAATAGAGAAAAAGGGAGAAGGGAAAGTAAATAATAAATCATAAAATAATAAATAATAAAATTTGCAACTTGCTAAGAAGGGAGCCAACAGATAGTGTTTGATTTTCTTTTTACAGCAATACCTACTAAAAATAGAATTTTATTGGAACAAAAATTGACATGATTGAAACAGAATATTTATTATGCAAAATATTAAAGAAGGAAAAAAATCAGTGAGAGAAATACTGTTGGCTTAAATTAACAACTTGAGTGTAGTCCACTCTGGAACACCCAAATAGGGAGCTGACTTCAATAGCTTGTCATATACTTCCTCAAAATTAATAAATAGTTCACAAACTAGAATGTATATTTTCCTTTGCATATGTAAGTATATAAGCACAGGAAAAGTACAGCAAATATTAACAGGGTTTATCTCTGGATGAAGAATTCTAGAAAACTTTTTACTTCTCTTTCATATTTTCTAAGCCTTCTATAATCAACACATATTACTTTTTCAATAAGAAGAAAATAATATATATTTTTTAAAACATTTATTTTTTTGGTTCAGTTATTTTTTGGAAGGTCAGGTGAGTATCCTTCCATAGATGTCAGTGGAATTTTTGTAGGTGAAGCTTTGTCAGTAAACTCAAAGAAAATACCTTTGAGTAGCAGAAGATTAAGGATGAAAGACAACAGTTGAGCAGATAAGAATCAAAGTGGAGGTGATAGCTCCTTTTTAGACATATTGCTAATTTATAACCAGGTCCAAGAATGTGTATCCAGAGAACTTGGAGGATTGAAAAACCATCAGACAAAATCCATGTGCTGAAGTTCATATACTTAAAGCCAAGCCCCTTAGCACACTACTTAGAACACATAATGTTACAGAATTTTATTTATCTTATTAATTATTCCATAGCAAATTAGGAATTTAAAACATAGGAAAAGGTTATCATTAGAAACAGTTGTGACTACAAGAAAAGATAAACCACAAAAAAAGAGGACGCATAAAAATTATATCCATAAATGAAAACCCAGTAACAGCCTAGCTCAGCATATAATAACTCTGAGGGGTAAACAGCTGATGTCCTCCCCCTCCCCTCTACCCTACCCCCACCCCATGCCAAAGGGCTGTAGAATATAGGAAAATATATCAAAAGTCTATTGAGGATGACAACTATAAATGATTTTTCAAATAAGTTTATATCATTTTTATTCTATTTCAGAAGGCAGGGAAATAAATTTTTAGGAAGATTTTTGCTCAAAATATTTAAAATTTTACTTGCTTGGGCCCTTAATAGGGTAAGTTTATATATAATGGATAAGTTACATTGTCAAAAAATTCAATCCTGATATCAATAAGATATCTTGACCTAGTTCATGTCCAAGGGTATATATAAACAAATTCACTTCTTTGCTGTTACCTCTCAGATACTGAAAAATAAACTCAATTCAAAATATTTTTAAAAATCCTAAGCAAATATACCTCTCAGACATTTCAGACACATTCTACATCGGTCTTTGCTACTGGTTATAATTAGTTGTCATTTAAGCAGAAAGTGAAACAAAGTCTGTACCTGAATTACACTGGTCAGCTAGAATATGAATTTTGAGGTAATTTGATGAAAACATTTTTGAAAGTCTAAACCTACTTCTGAAACTATATTTATTTAATGAGCCCATTTAGCATCCCAATGCCAAGAATTTCAAGTTCACAGCTGAGTTGACTTTGCATTCTCGTATTTTTTCATTATAGAGATATCGTCTTGTCAGTGACCTGTTCTTATTGATTCACAGGGGAACAGAGAACGGGTATGTCAGGAGAACGGACAGTGGAGTGGAGGGCTGGCAACATGCAAAAGTAAGTCAAATGACTCTTAGTCCCAAAATGATACTAAGGACACAGAATAACAATGTGGCCACATTTTCTTTGCAAGTTGTTTCCATAATTAAAAACAAATTTTGACTCCATGAACTGTATGAAAACCTTTTATGGGCTTTTGCTCACAGGCACCAAACCAATAAAACAGTGAAAAACTGTGGAAGAGATTAATGATTAGATTGGAACAGAGCACAGGATTACTGACTCTGGAATGGCAAACATTCTGTTTCAAAACTAGTTAATTATTAAGTTTACTTGCCTTCTTTTTGTGGGTTTCCCCCAAAATGATGATAATTTAGAAGACTTAGAGCTGTTGCCTTCGTCACGGTAGTGAGAAAAACTGACATCTTCTTAAAGTAACATTGACACATCTGTCCAACAAATGAAGATTCACATTTTTGGTGGAATTTTGCATTAATTCATCATATGAGAACAGCCAAGTTTATTTAGCAAGATGTGGGTGAATTCAAGTGACTCAGTTCCTAGGATATGGCTCATATGATTCCTCTGCCAAAAAGCAATGTATTTAAATGCAATAGTTACAAACCAGTAAAATGGCAAGTTTAAATTTTTTTCTCTTAATAATTCTGGAGGAGTCATTAAATTTTCAAACCAGAAGAGACCTCTTGGATAATCTAGTCTACCCGCTTCGGTTAACCAATGAGAAAGAATGAACTGGGAGAGGGGACATGACCTGCCCAGTATCAGAAATGAAGTTAGTGGCAAGCTAACACTAGGACTTGGGGTACCTGAGTTTTGTTCACTTTGTTTCGAATGTAGATTAATGAGCTGATTTTGTATGCAATAGGAATCTTAAGTCTTTTAAGCACTATTATATGGCTAAAATTCAAGGGAGAGTATGACTTTGTAGCTCTAAAAGGGAACTCTGTGTGTGTGCATACAGAAAGACATACATAAACATTGAGTAACATCTCAATATTCACATCAATGGGCATTCCAGATAATAGCATTTTTTTTTGTTTCAGTTGTTCATGATCAAAAAGTGCATGATCAAAAGTGAATGTATGTACAGAGGAGGGAAGAGGGGAACAAAAAGGAAACGTGTCTGAAATAGGAAACTGCTATGGTGGGGGCTTCCCTGGTGGCTCAGAGGGTAAAGCATCTGCCTGCAACGTGGGAGACCTGGGTTCAATCCCTGGGTCAGGAAGATCCCTGGAGAAGGAAATGGCAACCTACTCCAGTACTCTTGCCTGGAAAATCCCATGAAAGGAGAAGCCTGGTAGGCTACAGTCCATGGGGTCGCAAAGAGTCTGACATGACTGAGCTATTTCAGCTTCTTTCTTTCTTTCTCTTTTTCTTTCTTTCTTTCTGGGGTTGGTGAGGGAATTTTGCAGCAGCTTTAATTCAAGCTACAATGATAATAGTTTGTATAGCTTTTATCTCTGGAATGTAAGATAGTAATAGAATGCTATGTGAATCCTATTATTCTCTGTGGTTTTCTTTTTCTTTCTAAATTATCAAATAAGTGATTTAAATTCCTTGTATAAAGAAGAGGGTTGGGAGAATCATTTAAGATGAGTCTTTTCTTTTTTCTTCTTAGAGATCATGTGTGAAGCTCCACTTGAGTTTCTGAATGGGAAAGCTGAAGTTGAAAACAGTACCTCTGGGCCCAGTGTGATGTATTTCTGCAACAGAGGCTACAGCCTTGAAGGGGCGCCTGAGGCCTCCTGCACAGAAAATGGGACTTGGAGCCACCCTGTTCCTCTCTGCAAACGTGTGTGTTGACCACAGGAGGGGTTTAAATCAGATTCAGTTTCCCCAAATGTCTAAAACATAGTAGAAACTCCATTGATAAGTGAGATTGTCCCAGAGAAAGAAATCTGTGCATGTCCAAGCCGAATATTATGGAATGTTTTAAAAATCAACTGTATTATATAAAATAGCCTGTCTGAGAATCAGCTTTCATAAGATTCTTTGGATGAGTACAAGTCCAAAACACTCACAGAAAATGCAGCTTAATTAAAAAAAAAATGACATAAATGTGTAATGAATTACATGTGATAGGAGTGATGAAAGAATATATTTAATATTCAATATTAATATAATAAAGTAAAATAAATATAATGTATGAAGATAATTAGCTATAGCCACTGGAATGAAAACAGTATTCCCAAGTAAGATAGAAATTGAGAAAACTCTAGCTATTGTTTAAAGTATTACAACACATTAATCAAACCTTTGGAATTCAGGTGACACCCTTCTTACTCACAAAGACTTTGTGCCCATTGAAAATTAGAAAAACTGTAATTGCGTGAAATCAGTGTTAAGTGCATCACCTCTTACACTAAAAGCAACACTTCCTGTTTTTCCTTCAAACCCATAGAAATGAGTCCATTTTATCAAAAAGCCTGGGACGCTCTATAATTTAAGCTCTGATAGAGTAGTGTGGGTCTAAAGTTATCTTCAGCTGTCTGAGAAATGTCTGGCTTTTCTCTGGCTCATCCTTCTGAAGGATGTTCAGTAAAAGAAAGTACAGGGACAGTAGGTAGCATTCATCCCATGTTCTTAATAGTCTTCAAATATGAAGGGGATGTTTGATATACTCCTTGGTTTCTAGCACAGCTTTGGTTTCCCTGGTGAAGGGCTGCAGTTGTGAACAAACATTGAATTTGCCATCTTAGAATTTTAGGACCATGCATTAGTGGTTGAATAGCTTGATGTTTTCAGTTCTTACCTATTTTATCCTGACAGATAATTTCATGGGAATGCAAAATAAGTCTATTTAATGTTTGAAGTTCTTTATTTTGAAGCCTCATAGTGTCATCACTGGGAACTCAACTCAGGCAGAGTTCATACTCTGCCTTCAAAGAAACAAACTAAAAAAGGAGAGGAAATACAGTAAGCATTTTCTTTTCTTTTTAACAGCAAATCCATGCCCTGTCCCATTTGTGATCCCTGAGAACGCTGTTCTTTCTGAAAAGGAGTTCTATGTCGATCAAAACGTGTCTATCAAGTGTAGGGAAGGCTTCCTGCTCCGGGGCCAGAGCACTATCACCTGCAACCCTGACGAGACGTGGACGCAGACAAGTGCCAGATGTGAAAGTAGGTGGACACGTGGGAGCCAGTGAATTTACTGAGTGGGGAATGAAATTTTCTCATCTTCCTGAGATTATTTTCAATCAACTTACATGTAAATATTTAGATCTCTGTCTTATCATGGTCATCAACTTCTGTGTGGTGACTTAAAATTTTTTTTTATTTAATTTGAGATCCAAACATAGAGAGAAACTTACCAGAACTAGGCTAAAACCTGCCTGACCAGGATTCACTGAATAGATTTTCAAATCACACCTTTCCAGGACTGGGCAGGATATTAAATCTAAAATACATGTTTTTCTCTGCATTGTCGAGTCTCTAAACTATCCATTAATGGGCTTTGGAATACAAAATTTATTTCACAGTAGTTCTCCAACTTGAGCGGATATCAGAACCACCTAGCAGGCATGGTACAAACAGGGCCCACCCTAGACTGTCTGATTCAGTAGGTCTGGGGTGAGGCCTGAGAATTTGCATTTTTAACAGTTTCCCAGGTGTTGCTGATGGCAATACTGCTGGTCCTAAAAACACAACTGCAGAACCTGTGGGCTAGCACCATGTTGATACATAACAGTCTGGCAGCATCTCTTGCAGCCTTGTGACAACTCTTGACATGTCTTTGTGTTTTTTTTTTAATATTTTAGCATACATAAGCATTTGCTGTTTTACTTTTTTCTTTTACTGACATATACTAGATTTACAGTGTTGTTAGTTTCAGGTGAACAGCAGAGTGATTCAGTTACACATATCTGTATATAATCTTTTTCAAATTCTTTTCCATTGTAAGTTATTACAAAATATTGAATGCAACTCCCTATGCTATTTTATATATATATTTCTGTGTATCTGTTAATCCCAAACTCCTAGTTTATCCCTCCCCCTCCTTTCCCTTAATGACTTGGATAACCTTGATTAACCCTGTCTTGACCTGGGTAACCACAGTGGTGTGGTCATTCACCTAGAGCCAGACATCCTGGAATGTGAAGTCAAGTAGGCCTTAGGAAGCATTACTATGAACAAAGCTAGTGGAGATAATGAAATTCCAGCTGAGTTGTTTAAAATCCTAAAAGACAATGCTGTTAAAGTGCTGCACTCAATATGTCAGCCAATTTGGAAAACTCAGCAGTGGGCACAGGACTGGAAAAGGTCAGTTTTCATTCCAATCCCAAAGAAAGGCAATGCCCAAGAATGTTCAAACTACTACACAATTGCACTCATGTCACATGCTAGCAAGGTAATTCTCAAAATCCTTTAAGCTAGGCTTCAGCAGTATGTGAACTGAGAACTTCCAGATGTACAAGCTGGATTTAGAAAAGGCAGAGGAACCAGAGATTGAATTGCCAATGTTCGCTGGATCATAGAAACAGCAAGAGAATTTCAGAAAAACATCTGCTTCATTGACTACACTAAAGCCTTTGACTGTAAGATGAGAATAATTAAAGACCACCCCACCTTACTCACCTCCAAGAAACCTTGTGTGCAGGTCAAGAAGCAACTGGACATGGAACACGAACTAGTTCAAAATTAGAAAAAGAGTATGTCAGTGCTGTATACTGTCAGCCTGCTTATTTCTATGCAGAGTACATCATGGGAAATGTTGGGATGGATGAATCATAAGCTGGAATCAGGGTTGCCAGGAGAACTATCAACAACCTCAGATATGCAGATGATACCACTCTAATAGCAGAAAGTAAGCAATTAAAGAGCTTCTTGGTGATGGTGAAAGAGGAGATTGAAAAAGCTGACTTAAAACTCAACATTCAAAAACTAAGATCATGGCATCTGCTCCCATCACTTCATTGCAAATGGAGAAAAAATGGAAACAGTGGCAGATTTTATCTTCTTGGGTTCCAAAATCACTGAGGACAGGGACTGCAGCTATGAAATTAAGACACTTGCTCCATGGCAGAAAAGTTATGACAAACATAGATAGCATATGAAAAAGCAGAGACATCACTTTGTCAACAAAGGTCCATATAGTCAAAGGTATGGCTTTTCCAGTAGTCATGTATGGATGTGAGAGTTGGACTATAAAGAAAGCTGAGTGCCAAAGAATGGATGCTTTCAAAGTGTGGTGCTGAATAAGACTCTTGAGATTCCCTTGGACAGTAAGGAGATCAAACCAATCAATCCAAAGGACATCAGTCCTGAATATTCATTGGAAGGACTGATGCTGAAGCTCAATACTTTGGCCACCTGATGCGAAGAGCCAACTCATTGGAAAAGACCCTAATGCTGGGAAAGATTGAAGGCAGGAGGAGAAGGGGGTGACAGAGGATAAGATGGTTGGATGGCATCACCAGTCAATGGACATGAGTTTGTGCAAACTCCAGGAGATAGTAAAGAGCAGGGAAGCCTGGTTTCCTACAGTCCATGGGATTGCGAAGAGTCAGACACGACTAGCAACTGAACAACAACTGCTTTCCCTTTAGTAACTGTAAGATTGTTTTCTGTCTATGAGTCTGTTTCTGTTTTGTAAATAAGTTCATTTACACCCTTTTTTAGACTCCACATATAAGCAATATCATATGATATTTGTCTTTGTCTGACTTACTTTACTTAGTATGATATTCGCAGGTTGCTGCGAATGGCATTATTTCATTCTTTTTTTTTTTTTAATAGAACTCTTGATACTTCTTAACACACATAATGCATCTTTCCTGCCCAGTATCTTACCCTCCTGGGTTTGAATTCTATTCTCAGAATGTCCTAATCCTAAACTTATGCTGGTACCCTAACTTCTTTAGTTTTGGAGTTCTCATCTGTAAATAGCACCAGAAATTCCTATCTTATAGGTTTGTTTTAAAAAATAAATGAATTGATATATATTTGTGATATCACTGTCTCCTGATAGAAAATGTAAAATAGCCCCAAACCCCTGAATTTTCCTCTAGCAGCCTACTGCAGCATTAGAATTTTTATTTTACTCCAGGAAAGTGTTTATCATATTTTAGCTGGGATGTGGGTCCCAAATCCTTGTGAACTCTACCCCCAGTTAAGTGAGAAGAACTAAATATGTATAAGCCAGACTGTCTAGGCTACTTTAAAGCCTTTAGCCTGAACTAAAGCAAGCCAAGTGGCCTGATTCTACCCGCATATCCTCACGTTGGTCTTGGCTCCCAGAGACTTACTACTCAGAGCACCGGAAGCAACAGCAAGGAGGGACATGCCTTTATTACAAATGCTCCTTCAGTGCATGCTTAATTACTCCTCAATATTCTTGAGAAGATCAGGGGTTGCCTAGGAGAGGAGACAGTTTCCACAGTTGTTTGTTATCCTCAGTCCCTCTTTTGCATTTTCTATTAGACAGGAGGTCTGTGGCTTAGAACAAATATCCTTCCTGAGACCGAATTAGCCACCTTCCTCATCCTTTTTACCTCATCCTGCTATTTATCACTACAAATCAGTGATTAAAATTCAGTGTGCATGAGAATCTCCTGGGGAGAGTATGTAAGATACAGACTCATAAGCCAGAAAGCCCAGAAGTTTGCATTTTTAATAAGAATTCAAGCTGATTCCCACATAGGTGTCCTGAAATCTCTGCTTTGATAACCACTTCTATAAACCAACCAGCAGCTCACTGTTATCTTTGTACCTACTGTTCCTCTAACCTGGGAGCCATAGTCCTCTATTCACTCAAGCTTTACAGCCTAGTCCAAAGACCACTGTCACTGACAACCCCCTAAGCATAATTAGTTACACTGACCTCAATTTTCTGCAGTATGGTAGCCAGGCCTCTAATACAGCTGTTTATAAATTATATGACTGTATTTCTTTGTCTATCTTCAGCCATTTGTTTGAGCAAAGGTACAGCGTTTGCTTCATTTATTTCTTTCTAGTTTCTTGTACACAGTAGGCGTGAATACATGTTTATTTGATATGTGACTGATTGAATTAATGTTTTTAACTACCTTAGAAGGAAAAGAAAATATAGAAGAATCAGAAAAAATGATCATGGCCTCTGGCAAGTTTTTAAATGGTATTATGGCCAGAAAGTGGCCTTTTAAAAGCCAGTTCATGAAAACTCATCTTGAAGTTAGCCTTGTACAAACTGGAAACTGATGAGAATCCTGGCTCCAATCCAGCCCTTGTTGTGTGAGGCACTGCAGAACAACTCTAGTTATCTAGTTCATCCCCATAAAATTCTCAAAGCAAAATTAGTTATAAACATTTTTATTTAAATATTCAAATCATGCCCTTTTAAAAGCGAGGATTATCCTTCAGTCTTATATATTCTAAAAAAAGAGAGTCACTGCCTCCTAGTCTTGAAAAGAGGGAAACTAATGTGAAAACTTGAATTTCATAAACCCCGTCAAGCTGTGTAAGTGGAGGTATCTTTAGGTTAGAGACAATATTCATTCCTTTACTCATTTTTCGAATATTTATTGAGAGCCCACTGTGCCAGGCACTGTTCTAGGCACAGGTAAAACAGCCATGATGGAATCTGTATTCTTGCAATTCATGACCTTTAAAGTGATAGGCTGTCAATAATCCACATGCCACTTCTCTTCTTATCTGATAAGCTAAGCATCCTGCATTGAAATTCTTACATCTCTTTGGTGAGGTTTGAGAAGACAAGACTTCATGCCTTGAGTATAAAATAACTCAGCTTCAACATACGAATCGGAAGGCAAAACCTTTGATCTGTACATCTAATTTTTCGAGAGAGCATCAGGTGATGCTTTTAGTTTCTAGTGTCTTTTAGATTTAATGTGGTTGAAAAGGTTACCTTTGTGTATTTTATCTTTCTTCTTTAAGTCTTAGAGGTGAGACTTATGTTTCTCCCCTCCACTGGCTGGGTTCCTAGTGCAGGCTTACTTTTTGTTTGTTTATTTTCCTATAGAAATCTCATGTGGTCCACCAACTCACGTAGAAAATGCAATTGCCCGAGGCGTGCATTATCAGTATGGGGACATGATCACCTACTCCTGTTACAGTGGATACATGTTGGAGGGTTCCCTGAGGAGTGTTTGCCTAGAGAATGGAACCTGGACATCACCTCCTGTCTGTAGAGGTAAGAAGATATTTGAATGGTTACTTCTTAGTGAAGCTGTAGGAAAATGTATATGGAAGTCTGATATGGCTAACAACTAGTAGGCATGCTATTTTATCTTTCCTTGGCTTTCAGTTTTCTCTTAACATGTGTGTTATTTTCCTTAACTTTACAAGTTGGAGCTTTGAAAGCTTGCACATAGACCGCTGGCCCAGTACCTGGCCCCTTCCTGAGTCAGTCATGGCTCCTTAAGCAAATCTTCTCTCTGGATCTTGGGAGTGTTCTCCAGTTGCTAGGCGGAGCTGTGTCATGACTGGGTCACGAGGTCAACCTCCTGGACACTCAGGTGTTTCAATACAGATACCAGTTCTAACCAACCATCCTTAGCAGACCCCTGAGCCCCATAAGGAATGAGGCCCCATATGGGATCCTATCGTGACTAATATAGTAAATTTTGAAATCTTTTAAGGAGCTTCCACATTGTTTCTGTACAGTGGCTGTGTCTATTTACATTCCTACCAGCAAGGTAGGAGGGTTTCCTTTCCTCCACACCCTCTCCAGCATTTATTATTTTAGACTTTTTGATGATGGTCATTCTGACCAATGTGATACTTCATTATAGTTTTGATTTGCATTTTTCTAACAACTAGTGATACTGAGCATCTTTTCACGTGCCTATTAGCTCATAGGTTGTAAGAGAATATGCAAACTCCTCTTGACAGGGGTGCTGAGGAGGTAGCACCCTCAAGAAATAGCTCAAATGTCACTTAAAGTCAGAAGTCAAATGAGAGTTGTATGTCTGTTTACTTGTTTGATTCTTCACTTCTTTAAGATAATGGGGAACAGTAGCAGCACCAGAGAACTATTAGCCATCAAAGGCTTCCTTAAGGGAATTTTCAAATCTCCTAGAAAGGCATTTCCCCTGGTCCAGATAAACAGAGACTATCTTTTATATAAACCACTTTGTTCTCTTTTGCCCTGAATCCCCAAAATACTAAAATGTTTGAGAGTTATAATCTCAAAACTACCCAAACTTGTTTGTGTCCCTCCTGAACCCCTCATGTTCAGTTCAGTTCAGTTCAATCTGAACGTCGACATTCTAGGAATCAGTGAACTAAGATGGACTGGAATGGGTGAATTTAACTCAGATGACCATTATATCTACTACTGTGGGCAGGAATCCCTTAGAAGAAATGGAGTAGCCATCACGGTCAACAAAAGAGTCCGAAACGCAGTACTTGGATGCAGTCTCAAAAATGACAGAATGATCTCTGTTCATTTCCAAGGCAAACCATTCAATATCACGGTAATCCAAGTCTATGCCCCGACCAGTAATGGTGAAGAAGCTGAAGTTGAATGGTTCTATGAAGACCAACAAGACCTTGTAGAACTAACACCCAAAAAAAGATGTCCTTTTCATTATAGGGGACTGGATTGCAAAAGTAGGAAGTCAAGAAACACCTGGAGTAACAGGCAAATTTGGCCTTGAGTACAGAATGAAGCAGGGCAAAGGCTAATAGAGTTTTGCCAAGAGAATGCACTGGTCATAGCAAACACCCTCTTCCAACAACACAAGAGAAGACTCTACACATGGACATCACCAGATGGCCAACACCGAAATCAGATTGATTATATTCTTTTCAGCCAAAGATGGAGAAGCTCTATACAGTCAGCAAAAACAAGACCGGGAGCAAACTGTGGCTCAGATTGTGAACTCCTTATTGCCAAATTCAGGCTTAAATTGAAGAAAGTAGGGAAAACCACTAGACCATTCAGGTATGACCTAAATCAAATCCCTTATGATTATACAGTGGAAGTGACAAATAGATTTAAGGGACTAGATCTGATAGACAGAGTGCCCTCATGTTCATCCCCAACCAAATCTTGAAACTGGGTTTCATTTCTCTTCCTTAAGACTTGATTCAAGGCAATACTCTGAAATGTAAATGATCGATCCTGTTTTCTGACAACCAGCCTTGCCTTCCCTTATTCCCTAGATTTATGACCCATCCTGGTTGTTTTCCAGCTGTCTGTCGATTCCCATGTCAGAATGGAGGGATCTGCCAACGTCCAAATGCTTGTTCCTGTCCAGATGGCTGGATGGGTCGCCTCTGTGAAGAGCGTGAGTCTGTCCTCATATCTTACAAGTTGTGTCCTAAGATTTTACTTTGAGTTCCCATGGTTTGCCTGGAAGCTGTCAACTTAGGGGTGTTACTAGGAACTGGCTTTACTAGTGGCAGGAATTTTCTTGCTTAAATCCTATAACAGACCAGACAAAGGGCTGAGAGCTGATTTATATATGTCATTTAGTTGCAGAAGATCTAGAATATTACAGACCTTGAAAATACAGTTAGTTATCAAGATCCATCTAAGGCCATCTCCACCTGCCTACTGGCACAGATTTCCAAAAACCTTCTTGGGAAGCAGCTTATAATAAAGGGTTTCCCAATCTTGGTCTCCCTTTATCTCAAGTCCATTTATGTTCTGTGCTGCTTCTTGCTACAGTTAGTATAAATTCATGGCATTGCATAAAATTGTACTTTGCAGGTAAGATAGGGAGCCCATTATTCATTAACGGTAGCTCTTTCCAATTAAAAAAATAAATTGGTACTCCAATATCTATACAACGCTTGATACTTTAATACAGAACTTCAGCCTTCAGGAAAAAATACATTTAAATTTGAGTTTCCAGGAGAATGTGGAAAAGTGGCTTTAATTTTTTGAATGTCTAAACTAGACTTTGTTTCAAAATCTTTAAAAATATATACATATGAATAAAATTATTTCATTGGGAGTATATTAATCACATTGAATCATTAATCTGATGGCCATTGGTCTGTATCAGTTTTTCCTAAGGCCAGATATTTTATTAGAAATTCTGAAACTTTTTAAAGTGTAAGTATTTCAACTAATCTAGAAAGGAAAATGTACAATGCAAATCAGTTTAGGCTGCTAATAGCTCACCAAAGCAAGTGTTCTCACAGTGATTCAGAAAGAAGAAAATTTTTCCTTCTTCTTCTCCCCAGTCCTGCCTTCCTACTTAGGGCTTCCACATGTGACTTGCTAGAATGCCAAGGATTGCGACAGGCCTGGCTTAGTTTGCTGAACATGTGCCTGTAGTGCATTAGATCAGGGCTTCCCAGGCTTTCCTGTGCTTACAGACCACCTGGGAGAGGGTCAATGCAGGTTCTGATTTGGTCGATCCAAGACAGGACCTGAGATTCTGCATTTCCAGCTAAGTCCTGTGTAATGCCAATATTTTGGTCTTGAGAACCACGCTTTGAATACCAAGTCAGTAGAGAGTCTCACTTCTTTTAAACAGATAATGCCTCTTCATGGAGCTCAGTGATTTCTAGTAGGAGGAATGATTGCCATGGAGAATGTCAGGGAGGCCAGATTCAGTCACCATTAGGCCTCAGCTCCAAGGAAATAAAGGGTGGCAGCTACTAACATGTTGCCCACACCAGCCCATGGAAGAGCTTATCTGACTGCCATTTTCACATTTAATTACAGCCAAGAAGAGAACCTCAAGGCAACCAAACCCTCTTAGAGCCTTTTATGTAATTTGTAATGGAAATTTGAAGCGATAATAAATGAAAAACATTCTGCTTATTTTGTGAAGAGAAAGCAAAGCACTTAGCAGGCATCGATTTCCGTGTGTCCTCTCGGAAAGAGTGCATCTGGCACTGGAGTCGTTACACGAGGCTAAGGGTCCAGATTGACTTTCTGGATTGTGTTTTCCCAATAATACTGATTAATAAACACAGCATGTACGGGGAGGCTATCTAGTGGGTCATCTGAGGTTTTACTCCTCCTAGAAAATATGTTTTGAACACTTGATCATATATGAATGTGTGGGTTTTGATCCAGTCCTTTTTGATCTCCTTTCTAGCAATCTGTATTCTTCCCTGTCTGAACGGCGGTCGCTGTGTGGCCCCTTATCAATGTGACTGCTCACCGGGCTGGACAGGGTCCCGCTGTCATACAGGTAGGCCTCCTGTCATAGTCATAGTTGGTTTCTTGGTGACTGGACTCCATGAAACCCTAAAGGACACCGATGAGTGTGACTCAGGTTCAGAGGTGGCAGTAAATCAAAAGGGTATCAGGGTTTCTCACAAATTCCTCAGGACGGTCCCTTGAATGGTGGTCTCAATGCTTAACCTATGTCTGCCTCAGAGACACCTCTCAGGGTTGTATGACAAATAAGAGCGTCCGAGTTAACTCATTTGTCAGCCTTCTTCATGTCATTTGCTCTGTTTTGCAGAATGTAGAGAAAACATAATGCAGAAGTTCGGAAGAATATTTATTTAAATCTCTATGAAGCTAAATCACTAAATTCGCAGTAACTATTTAGAAAGAACAGGCTCTAAATAAATATAATTGAAGTTAAAATGAAATAACTCAACAAGAGATGGTTCCTTATCATGGAAGACAGTAACAAACTGTTGTTGATTTAATTGGTGATAAACATGTCCTCATAGCGACCCATGCTCAAATACCTGCCTATCCACTATACTTTGCTGTCTGTTTAAGTGCTTGATTTTGATCTTTCCCTGCCCTCACTAGATTATATGCCACTGGTGTGCAGGGATATTTGTGATCTTTATATTCTCAGTAGCTAGCATAGTGCCCGCAATATGACAAGTTTTTCAGTAATTGTCTAAATAATCGAGCAGTCTAAAATGATAGATTTTTTTACCTTTTTAATGTCCTAATTGTCAGGCAACTGTTAAAAGCATAGAACTCACTGTATTTATTTTGCGTTAACTCTAACCCTTACTATTCCTCTTGTAACTAATAATTATACCTCTTCCTAGTGAGGTTAATTGTAAAACAGAGCAGGCCAACTGACACCAGAGCTTGTCACGAACTCTAAGGTTCAAGTGACTATATAATTTAGCCTCCAAACTGGGGGGTTTTGGAGGATGAAAGGGGCACTATTAAGAAGCAAGTCAGGGAAATGGGAGTCAAAGTTGCAAAAACCCAAAATCAGATGTGCAGCCACCCCATATAAAGCCGCAAGTAAGCCATCCATGAGGGTAGGAAAGGAAAAATGTAATACTGGAGGCTAAATTTGAAGCTTTTATTTGAAACTCTTTTTTTTTTTTTTTTTGCATTTTTGCATTTTTATTTTCATCAGAGAAAAGGCAGCCTTCAAATGAAATGGTACAGTGGTTGACTCCTGATTGTATTATCACTAGCACTCGGTTGTAAACCTTGTTGATTTTAGAGTACCATAGATGAGCTTTGGGTGGTGTAGGAACCCATGACATTTCACTCTTATATTAAAAGTTTGATATGTATGTACCTTGCTGTATAAGTGGGCTCATAACTTTCACTGAAGTCTCAAAGAAGCCTGTAACACCCCTTAAAATCTGTTATCACCGTCCCATGTTCTCACTCGTTATTTAAACTTTTTGTGGAAAATACAGACAATTTTTAGATTCCTTTAATGCCTTACATTGGTTATGACTCTGTTGGTTATAGAGGAAAGGAACCAATTTGAAATACCGCAAGAGAAATTGGGAATAACAAAATGAAATAAAAATAAAAGAAAAAGTGGGGCTAGAGCAAGGGGTATTTGAAAGTCTTAAATAATGTTTGGTATTTCTTTACCACAAATCAACCTTGATTTTCTTTTAAATTTTTTGTTCGTTTGTTTATTATTTTGCTGTGCTGGGTCTTTGTCGCTGTGCGGGCTTTCCTCTAGTTGCCTCAAGCGGGGCCTACTCTCTAGTTGCGGTGCTCCGGCTTCTCACTGAAGTGGCTTCTCTTGTTGCAGACCACAGGCTCCAGTGGTCTACTTGGGCTTCAGTAGTTGCAGCTCCCAGGCTCTGAAGCATGGCTCAGTAGTTGAGGCGCACAGGCTTAGTTGCTCTTAGGCACGTAGGATCTTCCCAGATCAGGAGTGGAACCCTTGTCTCCTGCATTGGCAGGTGGATTCTTTATCACTGAGCCATCAGGGAAGCCCCAACCTTGATATTTATCTATATTTCTCATGCATACAAAATTGAACCTACCTGCAAACCAGCTTTGCCCTTTCCCAGGCATCTTATCTCTGTAGGTGTTGGTACCATGCTTCCAGATGGAGACACTCAATTCTCCCTGCCCCTTCAGCTACCAGTATCAGCACTCCTTTCTGTTCCTTCCCACTGCATATCACCTGCATCTTACTCTATCTCCACTATCACCAACTAGTAGAAGACCTTTCCTTTGGATCACTGCCAGAATCTACTACTTAACCTTCCCATTTCTATTTCCAAAATAACACCATTACACACAGCTTTGGGCATATCTTTGCCCTGTTGAAGAACCTGAGATGGTTGCTTGTTGTCTCCACATCCAGCCCAGATTCTTCTGCCTCCTGAGGTGCTGCGTGGACTGGCACCAGCACACCTGATACACTCCCTTCCCTTCCTGCCAATCACATCTTGTCCTCTGCAGACATGGCTTCTGCCTATTCATACTCATCTCCAAAGCCCTGCCTAAGTTTCCTGTTATCCCTAAACTTGCTCTCTACCATGAAAATCTGTTTTCTAACATTCCATCTCTGTAGATAATTACACAGTTAGCTAGAACCGTGCCATTTAAGGATCTTCCCTGGTCACTCAGCAGTAAAGAATCCACCTGCAATGCAGGAGACGTTCAATCCCTGAATCAGGAAGATCCACTGGAGGAGGAAATGGCAACCTACTCCAATATCCTTGCCTGGAAAATCCCATGGACAGGAACCCAGCGGGCTAAAGTCTGTAGGGTCACAAAGAGTCGGACACGACTGAGGGACTAAACACACACACATGCCATTTAAAGCTCAATTGATCTGACTTATTTGTATTTCTTTTAGTTCCTTAGCTCCCTGACATTAAGCACCTTACTGACATGAGCAATACAGTCTTTTATTTTTTTCACTTTTGCTGCAGCTACCTCAGCAAAGATCCCACTTATATCCATTAGGTATTAAACATGCAAAAGGGTATAAAAGAGGAGATCTTGCTCTCCAGAATCCAGCCTAGAAAAGAAGAAGGGATGTAGAATGGCCTATAGCAGAATGGCCTGTAAGTATGTGACTGGAGGCTAATTGAACTCTCTACGTGATCAATAGTAAAATGAGTAAACCACCCAAATGTAAAGTGAGGTCGCTCAGTCATTGACCCAGGGATCGAACCTGGGTCTCCCGCATTACAGGCAGGCACTTTACCATCTGAGCCACCAGGGAAGTCCCAGTAGATGTTCAGAAAAGGCTTTGCAAGCATAGAATCAAAGGAAGAGCAAGAGGAGTCCCCAGGTGGAGCTCATTCCAGACAAAGGCATAGAAGTGTAACACAAACTTGATCAGAAAACTAGAACCAGAGCCGAAGTCATAGAGGCAGTGGAGGGGTGTGGCCGGAAGTGAAATATAAAGCTAGGCAGAGCCAGATTAGGAAGTGCAGTGCATGCTTAATTATGTCTTCTGAGCCACAGAAGCTGTTAAAGGGACTTAAGCAGGAAAACCTTATGATTAGATTTTCTTTTAGAAAAATTATTTTGGCAACAGTACAGAAAAGGGCAGAAAGCAAGACTTAAAAATAGACTTGTTAGAGACTTATCCCAGCCTGGATTGGCAAGAGGTAAAGAATCTGCCTGCAGTGCAGGAAACCTGGGTTCAATATCTGGATCAGGAAAATCCTCTGAAGAAGGGAAGGGCAGCCCACTCCAGTCTTCTTGCCTGGAGAATCCCATAGACAGAGGAGCCTGGCGGGCTACAGTCCACAGGATCCTAAAGAGTGGGACATGACTGAGTGACTAACACTTTCACATTCAATGAAGTCTAGACAAATGGTGACCAAAAAGGATAGATTTGAGAGAAGATAGATGAATCAACACTACCTGGTTATAGATTTATTGTAGAAGTAAAGGTCTAAGGAAGATCAAGGTTGATATTTCCAGTTTAGGGTTCTGAGTGGAAGATGGTGCCATTTACTGAGACAGACCCAAAAGGAAGAGCTTTGAAGGTACAGATAAGGAGTTAAGTAAGGACAGGCTGAGGTTGAAGGTACAGATAAGGAGTTAAAAAAAATACATGCTGTGAAAGAGGAACTGGCAACCCATTCCATTATTCTTACCTGAAAAGTTCCATGGACAGAGGAGCCTGGCAGACTACAGTCCATGAGGTCACAAAGAGTTGGACATGACTGAGCACGCATGCATGCATGCACAAAAACACACTGAGTTTGGAACATGCAAGGGAGAGGTCTGAAAGGCAATTGGATGATGTATCTTCCCAGAAGATACACTGCATTGAAGATAGTATCAGTCATCACTGGAAAACTTTGATGGAGGAAAAAAATGTCTTTGCAGAAGGTGACATGAGAGGGTGCCCAGAATGGAACATTGCGGTCACCCATGTTATAGGGAAGGAGGAAGGTGGTAGGCTTTTACATGGAGAAGTGAAAAGTAGTAATTTTTAAAAATTGGTAGTACAGTCAGTTACTGCTAAATCATCATGCTCTTGAAAAGGAGTGATTTTTTAATATTAGCAAGCAGCTATGTAGAATTAGTTGTAGATTATTGAGTTTTATTTTTGCTATTCTTGACCCTGCTTCATTTCATAATTTCCTTTCTGTTATGGTGCAAATATGTGCATTTTGTTGGCTTGCTTGTCAAGAAAGCTCACCAAGAGCAAAGACTGGTGTTTTCATTCTTATCCTCTCTCAATGCTCATCACGTGCCTGGATTGCTGATATTTTCCCTGTATTTTATGAATGAGTGATAAAGAAGTGACATTTCTTTATCTCTCACCAAAGATGAGTTTTTCATCTGGGGGAACCTGCATTTCCAAGCTATAATGAGACTGAAATGTTTCCCATTTCCAACTTTCTCCTAACAGACATCTTACTTTTTTCTTTGATACGTCTTCATCTGTTTTTAGTGTCCTTAGTTTTTTTTTTAACAAGTAGATTGATGGAGAAGAAGAGTTTGACCCTGAGACTATGGACCTGTGAGAAAGATGACTGGATAGCAAATCTCTCAGTTTTCACTCAGGGTTACATCAGTGGCTCATTTTTAACTCGACCTCAGGCTCTGTAATTCCAATTAAAGTTGGTAAAAGCCATGAAATACATTTCCTAGCAAGTACAAAGGGCTTTTGAATCACTTGTTATGTTAGCCAGTCTGTGTGCCTGATCTAGTGTCATAAGAGTTAACATCTGATATAACGACTTCATCAGTCATAGAGTTCATTGCTGGCTCTCTCAAGAGGTTGACAGTCTCATTGAGCATATGAATAATTTTCAGTTCAAAACAGTGTCAAATTAGTTACATAAACAAGGATTAAAGAAGAGAAAAATTAGTGGACTCGGAGTTATCAGCACAGGTTTCAGTATGCAAGTAGAACTCAAGCTGGGATTTAAATATAAAGATCGATTCTTGCTTGGAAGGACAGAGGGAGGTGGTACCATGTAATAATGTGAGATGGAGCAAACTGGCAGGATGCAGTCCATGAGGGATGGTGGCAGCTGGAGCAGAAAGCAGAGTCAGATCTTTTTCTGCGTGTCTTCATGAGCATCTTCATGATTGTTAAGTGTTCATTAAGTAAATGCATGCATTTTTCATCCCAGCTGTCTGCCAGTCTCCCTGCTTAAATGGTGGAAAATGCGTAAGACCAAACCGATGCCATTGTCTCTCGGCGTGGACAGGACATGACTGCTCCAGGTAAGACAACCAAAAACTACTGTTTATCTACAACATGAGATGACTGGAGCCAGAAGATATCTCTGGTTTGAAGGTAAGCGTTTGTATCCAGAAATACCCATTTTGAGGTTTGAACTAAAGCCAGATGAAGAAGTATTCGTTAATATTTGACAGATAAAACAATGATTTCTCAAAAACACACATTTATTACAGCACAAATACTAAAATTGAAACAACACAGTTTTAGAGGATTAGCATAGCCTCTGCATGAGGAGGACATGCAAATTTGTGAAATTTTTTGACAAAGAAAAGGGGTTAATTGAACAAGTTAATGCCTTCTTGAATGGTAGATTGCACCCTTCATAAGAAAGGATGCAAATAAATGATAAACTCAATATGTTTTACTGATGTTCATTTCCATTCCTATTTATAATAAAAATAGTATTGAAATTGATGATAAGGAACATTTATTTTTAAAGTCAAAATTTTGTTCCATTTTTTTTTTACAGTATATACAGTCAGTATTTAACAGACTACAAGAAAATGTATCTAAAAATGTGTTCTAGCAATTCACTTCTCATTTGTAACCAGATAAATAACATAGTTGAGAAAAGATTATCCCAAAAATAAATCAAAGGAAAAATAGTTTGAAAGTTTAAATATCATAAACTTTTTATTGAAGTGTAATGGATATACAACATTATATTAGTTTAGTATACTAGTATAACATATTGATTCAATGTTTCTATATGTACGTATTGTGCAGTGATCACCATGGTATAGTTAACTATGTAAGTCCACTTATGTAATTATAAAAAATTTTTTTCTTGAAATGAGACCATTTAAGATCTACTGCTCTTAGCAACTTTCAAATGTGCAGTGCAGTATTATTAATTATAATTGCCATGTTATATATTCTATCCCCAAAACTTACTTATTTTATAACTGGAAGTTTGTGCCTTTTGACTCCTTTCACCCATTTTGCCCAACCCCTCACCCACCTCTGCCTCTGGCGACCACCAGTCTGTTCTCTGTAAGTTTGGTTCTGGTTTTTGTTTTAGATTCTACATATAAGCAAAATCATCTGGTATCTGTCTTCCTCTTTCTGACTCATTTCACTTAGCCTAATGACCTCAAGGTCCATCCATTTGTCATGGTTGATAAGATTTCATTATTTTTATGGCTGAATAATTTTCCATTGTGAGGGGGGTATGTGTGTGTGTGTGTATAAAAAAAATTTTCTTTATCTGTTCATTCATTGATGGGCACAGGTTGTTTCCATGTCTTGGCTATTGTAAATAATGCCAAAATGAACATGGGAATGCAGACGTCTTTTCCAATTAATGTTTTCCTTTTCTTCAGATAAATACCCAGAGTTGCTGGATCACATGGTAATTTTATTTTAAATCTTTTGAGGAAACTCCATAATATTTTCTACAGTGGCTGCACCGATTTATACTCCCACCAGTAGTGCACAAGATTTCCTTTTCTTTTCATCTTCAATAATGTGTGTTATTTCTTGCCTTTCGAATAATAGCAACTCTGACAAGTTTGAGATGACATCGCGTTGTAGTTTTAATTTGTATTTCCTGATGGTTAGTGATGTTGAACATCTTTTCATATACATCTGTTGGCCTTCTGTCTGTCTCCTGTGGAAAAATGTCTTGTGGGGCCCTCTGTCCTTTCTTTAATCAGATTTTTTTTGCTGTTTAATTTTATAAGTTCTTTATGTACTTTGAACATTAACCCTTATAGGGTATATGGTTTGCAGATACTTTCTTCTATTCAGTAGGTTGTCTTTTCATTTTGCTGATGCCTTTCTTTGTGGTGCAGAAGCTTTTGGGTTTGATGTGGTCCCATTTGTTTATTTTTGCTTTTGTTGCCTTTGCTTTGATGGCAAATCAAAAAAAAAAAACCATGCCAAGGCTGATGTCAAGGAGCCTATGGCCTATGTTTTCTTCAAGGAGAAAGAAGAACTTATGGTAACTTCTTTTACCATAAGTTAATTGACCATGTATATGTGGGTCTATTTCTGGGTTCTCTATTCTGTTTCATTGATCTGTAGTCTGTTTTTATGCCAATACCATATCATTTTGATTACATACTACATCATATCATTGATAAAATATTTTCAATATTATAACATTGTCCTCATAAATATTGCAATGTTAGACTATTACCAGCTCAATTAAAAATTTTTAATATACATCATTATATTATATCACTTAGATTTGTATTATGTACATTTACTTCTATATTATAGGAATCATTGAAAACAAATGGGTATTTCCACATTCATTTTTTAAAGCGAAAAATTAAGTTAACTGAAAAGAGTATTTCTTTTTTCATGACCTTTTACTTAATTTTGATTGGAATATTAAAGTCAACTTGCCAAGACAAAAATCTACTTAAATACAAACTTAGTTAATGAAAATATCTGTCTCATGCCAATGAATTTCTTCATATCATCTCAAGTATGTGCATCTCTGCAGAGAGAAAAAGAAATTGAACCCTAAAGGACAAATTTGGATTATACAAGTATATTTAGAAGTTTCTAACATGAAAATGATAGTTTTACCTGAGAGCAAAGTTGAAAGGACTTAAGAAAATGAGTATCAAACTGGAGGATTTCTGGGAAATAAAGCAAGCAAAGAAAAGAAAAAGCGAAGATAGAAACCATAAGAAGAACAGTGACTCAAAAAGGGAAAGGAAGTATTTGTAACATTCTAATTTTAAGCTTTATGTTTCAACTACTTCATCTTACAGATAAACACAGGAAGCTCAGAGTTTGTGTGGTTCCCTAATACCAAAATACTATTGATTCTTGAGCAAAATGAGTTTGAACAGCATGAGTCCACCTATATATAGATTTTTTTTTTTCCCAATAGATCCACAATACAGAACTACACAATCTTCAGTCAGCTGAATCAGTGGATGTATAACCACAGATATAGAGGATCAACTGAGTGTAAAATCACCCACCAATTTTCAACTGCTCAGAGGGTCAGCGCCCCTCACCCCCGCATTATTCAAGAGTCAGCTACCCCTATAGGAACTTTTTCTTGACCAGAGGATGTCAAGAAATAACTTACTTTGTAAACAAATGCTGTCTATTAATAAAGGTAATAAAATCTAGATTTTTTTTTAATTCAAAAGCTTGATAAAGGAATCCAAAAAAAAATGATGGCAAATTGAAGGAAAGGTCAACCCAGAAGACCCAGCAGCCCCCGTCTCCTTATACTGTGATGGATTTTTCTAGGAGACCTGTATTAGCTAGGACTCTGTTATTGCAACTCCAAGTGGCTTAAGCAAAGAAAGGAATCTGTTATCACAATAATGGGACCTCATATGGAACCCCATACATGGGCTGGCTGAGCATGAGGGCAAGCAGACTGAGGACTTGAAAGACATCTGCAGTCTCTCCCCTCCCATCTCACCTCCTGTCTCCAACATCTTCTCCACCCTCCCGCTGCAGAGTGGTTTCCTCTGCTGTTCAGTTCACACGGAAGGACCCCACAGCCCACAGAAATAGTGTGCTGACCCATTTTAAAACTGCAGGAGAAGAACTCATTAGCCCAGACTGATTCAAGGGCCCACCATGGATCAGTCAATGGCGATCCTAGGTTGGGTTATTCTAATGTGAAAGTTCATTTGCTAAAACTTTTACCATGCCTTTGGGTAAAGGGTGGAAGAGACTGGCAATTCATTGATGAAAGAGATGGAGAGAAAGCTTTTCTGAGAAATCAAAACAATAAATGTTTACAAATGCTTTCTTTCTCTTCCACAAGATTGAGTGCCTTAAAGATTGTCTCCCTCATACTTAGTAAAGACATAAAAATTGATGCTCACGGTAGAGAACCCACTGCCAGTGCAGGGGACATAAGAGATACGGGTTTGATCCCTGGGTTGGAAAGATCTCCTGGAGGAGGGCATAGCAACCCACTCCGATATTCTTGCCGGGAGAATCCCATGGACAGAGGGGGCTGGCAGACTGCAGTCCATGGGGTCTCACAGAGTCAGACACGACTGAAGGGGCTTAGCACAGCACAGCTGGTTGGCAGAGCGATTTTCAGGCCTCGTGACGGCTGGTGGAGAAATACCCTGTGGCATTCATTAAGCCCCTCGATCTGTAGCCTTCTCTACTGATGAATTATTCCCTGATTGTTCAGTCCTCAAGGAAGATACTGTGTTTCCTCTGACTATGCACAGAAAATGGATCCTAAACAAATGCCATAAATAAAAACCATAGACAGTTCATGTTGTAAGAGACCTTTAGGTTCACGAAGTCCAAAGCCCTCATTCTACAGATGAGCAGGTTATCAGACAGGAAACTAGTGACCGAGCCAGGGCTAAACTCCAGTGTGCTGTGGACGTTAGTACTTCTTCTCCATGTCCCTTTGTTTTCTCAAGGAATGACCCCCATCCATCCAAACCACATCACAGATGATGCCAGGTATCTGAGACTTTCAGTTGTGTTTTAATCAGCCCCCAAACAGTTGTTCCCCTTTCTTTACTGTTGAATCTTTGGTTTTTGTTCTAGGAAAAGGAGGACTGGGTTTTAACCACTGTACAACCAACCAGCTTTCCTAAAATGCAGGATCATCTCTTCCTGGCAGTCCTGGACATCCCACAATTTACGTGAAGACTTTCCAACACGGTGCTGGGTCTTGTCTAGTTTCAGTCAGCTTGTTACTTTGGGTTGACCTTTTTATTTTGTGTTATAGTTTGTTATTTCTTGTGACATACCTTCTTACATGTTTCCATTTTTAAATATGCCTGTATTTTCTATATAAAAATATATTAAATGCTGCTCCACTCTCACAAAATGTACATACTCTGCTGTCTATTGGAAGGTTCCTGGTATACATTTTTATTCAGTTACTTAAAATGATTTTTCAATTAAAATATATTTTGCTACTAAATAATGTTTTGCCAGTAGTGCCATTTTGTAAGGGAAAAAAGAGGATTCATGATTGGTGCCGCTAACATGTAATGAGATGACATGCAATGTACTGAGAAATTACAGTAAAGGAGACCCCTTCATGCTAGATCCATCATGTCTACAATATATGTAACAGTAAAAGTTTCCTTTTATTTAATCAGAAAGTAACTATTGGACCTACTATCCTCCACGCAAATCACTGTTCAGGTGCTGAGGGCAGCCTGACTAATTCCTTTTCCAGCATTTGGAAAGCTGTGGGCATCAACTTAGTGGATTTGGGGGTGGGGGGGCGGAACATGACCATGGTTCACAAAATAAAGTGCTTCACTTCTTCTCTCAGCTGGAATAAGAAATGCAAGAACTGGAAGATTAACAGAGAGCCCATTTCTGGGTCATAATCCCACCACTCACTGCTTTGGGAGAAAGGAGATTGGAATAACACAGCAGAAAAGGGGAAAGGAGAAGGCAGATGGGGAAAATTGTCACAATTGTGCTCCTGGCTCCACCTGCAAAAAAAAAAAAAAAAAAGAACAGTTTGCCTAAGGCAGAGCTGAGCTGCCACTCAATTTCCACTGCTCCCCCCTAACTCCATCACCATCCTTCTACCAGGATAAAGACTTTGTCAGACTTTCGGCGGAGGGGGAGGGAGGGAGCCACAATACTAGATTTTGCTTAAAATAGGAAAATCTCAGTCAACTCATCTTATCCTTTGGGAGAACTGCTTCCACACAAGGCACAGAGCACACTGTAACACTTTAAAGAGACACACGATAAAGATCTTGATTGTCCAAGTGGTTCTCGTCACTGTCTTCTCTTCTGTCAGCCATTGACTCCTCTTCCTTCTTTCTTCCGACAGTCGCCCTCTTGACCAGTCTTCCATGCTTATGAGTATTCCTTGTATTTAATTGATGCCCCCATCGACTTCCAGACTATGTTGATTTTTGTCATTTATGATCATAAAACTGTCAAATGCAAAATCTAAATAATAAAAAGCAAGATGGTACCAGAAATTTTAAGCTAGGAAAAACTACTACAGTTGAAAGCAAACCTCAGTTCTGAAAATGGACCTACTATGTAAAATTTGTATTGGGTTAGTTTGAATAGATTAAAAGATCTATACTTGACAGTATAAGTTATATTAGTTGAGTTATGCAGACAGGACAAGGAAGTAAAGCACCATACAAGTGAAGTTTGCAAATGATATGAGGCTCTACATAACTAAAAGTGTGATTCACATGGAAATAATATTAAAAGCAGTTGAAAAAAATTTTAATTTATTACGATATGGTTGATTTATAATGTGTTAGTTTCTGCTGCGTAGCACAGCGATTCAGTTATGTGTGTGTGTGTGCATGCGCGTGTGCAGGCACGTGTGTATGCATGCTCAGTCACGTCCAACTCTTTGCGACCCCAAGGATTGTACCCACCTGGCTCCTCTGTCCATGGAGCTCTCCAGGCAAGAATACTGAAGTGAGTCACCATTTCCTACTCCAGGGGATCCACCTGACTCAGGGATTGAACCCGTGTCCCTTGCGTCTCCTGCACTGGCAGGCAGATTCTTTACCACTGCACCACCTGGGAAGCCAATATATATTTATGTAGTATATGTTTATATGTTGTATATATACATATTCTATATATATAGTATATATATTTTTCTTATTCTCCATCCTGGTTTATTATAGGATATTGAATGTTGTTACCTTTGGTATACAGTAAGACCTTGTTGTTTATCCATTCTATATATGATAGTTTGCATCTGCTGGTCCCAAACTCCCAGTTCATCCCTACCCCACTCTGCCTCACCTTGGCAACCACAAGTCTGTTCTCTCATCTGTCTGTGAGTCTGTCTCTGTTCATTTGTGTCATGTTTTAGATTTTACATATGTGTGACATCATGTATTTTTCTTTTTCTGACTTCGCTTAGTATGATGATCTCTAGGCCCATCCATGCTGCTGCAGTGGAATATTTCATTCTTTTTTATGGCTGTGTAGTATTCTATTGTATACATACCACATTTCTTTATTCATTTGTCTGTTGATGGACATTTAGGTTGTTTCCCTGTCTTAGATTTTGTAAATAGGCTGCTGTGAATTTAGGGGTGCATGTATCTTTGTGAATTATAGTTTTTCCTGGGTATGTGCCCTGGAATGGGATTGCTGGGTCATGTGACAACTTTAGTTTTTTGAGGAACCTCTGTACTATTTTCCAAAGTGGCTGTACCAATGTACAGAACAATGTTATTTTTTAAACCTTTAGTACTAAATATATTCACTGTGAATTCTTCAGTTTCTAAAAAAAAATGAGGTAAGGGTGTTTGTCCAGTATTAAAATCTGTAGGAATTAAATTGGTGCATCCTGGATTGAGAAACATGAAAACATCAGTGTGAAAGTATATGCCTACAAGTTTAAATATCCTATTTAAAAACTCAGAAGTCATCAAGAAACATAACAACCAGTGAAATTTTTGTTGTAAAATATTAGAAAGTTAAGTCACTGGCATTAGACAGTAGGTAAAAATTTGAAAATCTTTTAATTTGTATTGTCACCACATAAAAATAAATTCAAGGTGGATTGGGGAGTTAAATATTGATTATCTAAAAAATTTAAAGACTTAAAAGAATCTTCTAGTTTAGAAGTTACAGAAGAATTATGGTAGGAATAATAGATTTGATAGCGTAAATAAATAGAAAGTTTGGGCTATCATTCAAAAAGTCATAATCAAAATGGAAAGATAGAGAATCCCTTGGTGGTCCAGTGGTTAGGATTCTGCTTTTTTTAATTTATTTTGGCTGCGCTGGGTCTTCGTTGCTACCTGGTCCTTTCGCTAGTTGCGGTGAATGAGGGCTACTCTCTAGTTGTGGCGCTCGGGCTTCTCATTGTGGTGGCTTGTCTTATGGTGGAGCACAGGCTTAGTTGCTCTGAGGCATGTGGGATCTTCCTGTACTAGGGATCGAACCCGTGTCTCCTCCATTGGCAGGCAGATTCGTTACCACTGAGCCACCAGGGAAGCCCATGGACTCTGCTTTTTTTTTTACTGCTGAGTTTGGATTTGATCCCTGATCAGGGAACTAAGATCCCACAAGCCAAGCAGTGTGGCCCAAAAAAAGAGGAATAAAAGTACATAAAATGGAAAGATATATTTTTATGACAGACCAAATACTAATCTTTATCATAATGGTTTTATTATATAAATTGAAAAAAATTTATGGAACTGCAGAACACAAACAACTCACCAAAGAAATGCTGTATATTCATATGTGTGTGAGAAAAATTTTAACCTCATAAATACGGAAAAAACACTTTGTATATCAGATTAGCAGTGAGTTATTTTTAGTGTTAATAAACAGTGCTGGCAAGCATGGGATAAAACAGGACATTTTATATATTGTCAGTGAGAGTGTAAATCAGTATAATAATTTTAGAAAACACTATGATATGTATCTCTAAAAGTATTTTTATATGCTTTGATCTATTAAAACACAAGTTTTAGACATAATAAAGCTCATCACAGAATTATTACTCGTGAAATGTGGACATAGAAGAAAATCCCAATAAAGAACTCTATGCTACCTCAAGCACAATTCTCAATCATATATTATACCAGCCTTCAAAAAGGTAATGCAGTAACATGGAAAATGTATGTAGTGTAAAAATGAGTGAAGAAAAGAGGAAGATATAAAATTTTCCATATTCATATGGTCAAAAATCTACAAAAATAATGCAAAATAAGGATGAAAAGGAAAATATCCAAGGTCACAAAGTTGTACATATTGTAGCTTGAATTAAAACTCAGATATGTTGGCCTTAAATACCTGTGTTTTTTCACTGTGTTCAAAGACTGCTTCTTAACTTTGGAACATCCCTATGGCAAACATGAAACAGTAGATAATAACAGATAAAAACAAATTCAGCAATCCATGACAGTCAAATGGGATATGTTTTTTTGTAGCAAGAATGAACGATTTGTCCAACTATAGTAAAATTACTCCAAATGTATATCGTAGGAATGTCAAGTACTAAAAGCCTTATGATCATTTCAATAGATGTAGGAAAACCTTTCAGAAAAATTTAATATCTTTTTTAATATGTATGTATTTATTTATTTGGCTGAGCCAGATCTTAGTTGTGGGGTGCAGGATCTTCAGTCTTCATTGTGGCATGTGGGATCTTGAGTTTTGGCCTGTGAACTCTTAATTGCACCATGCTGGGTGTAGTTCCCTGACCAGGGATCAAACCCGGGGCCCCCTACATTGGGAGCATGGAGTCTTTTTAACAATCTCTAAAACTCAGACTAGAAAGATGATAAAGGAAGGAGTAGAAGCTGAATAGTAAATTAACCAAAGTCAATGGATTAAGGTGTACTATGAACAGATAGATTTTAAGTTCCTGTGGTTTCTCAAAAAAGACAAAGGATGTAGCAAAAGCAAACGTGGTCGAAAGGAGACAAAAAACAAAGGCTGACTGACATTAACCTTGGGAACCTTGAAGATACTATTCTAAGTCAAAGAAGCCAGACACAAAAAGCCCTATAGTACCAGATTCTTTTTATATGAAATGCTCAGGAGAGGCAAATCTGTAGAGATGAGGAAGGAGAGAATGAAGAGTAATTGCTAATAGATATAGGACTGATAAAATTCTCTGCAATTAGATAGTGGTGATAGCTACACAACTTTGAATAGTATGCTAAAAACCTTGGAAGTATATACTTGAAACTTTTTTTAAGTAAAATTTTAAAGGACCCACACAGTAAATATGTTTCACTACAAATTGTGGAAGCTTCTCTCATAAGTTGAAATTTAACACAAACTGTATTGTAAAACCAAGCAGAAACATGGGTGACAAAATAATAATGCTCTAAAATATGATCTAACAGATAACTATAAGAAAACTATGTTTTGGGCAGAGAGATGAGCAAGCAGTTTACTAGAGAAGAAATACAGGTAGAGAATGAGCAGCTTCATTAATTAAAAAAGAAATGAGATAAATTTTCACCTACCCTCTTGGTAAAGATTGTGGTGGTGGTGGTGGTGGCAGTGTTTAATGAGTGTATACTGTTAGATAAAATCATTTTCTTTAACATTTGTAGGGAATATAAACTGGAACAACCTTTCTTCCAAATGATTGGCAACTTGTATCAAAATTTTTTAAATGCCTGACATTTACTACAGTAATTCCTTGCCTGAAACACAATCTCATATAAAAAAAAAAATCTAACCTAAAGGCAAATATTTATGCACAAGATAATTATCACAGCATTTTTAATGTTTTATCTATTTATTTATTTTTGGCTATACTAGGTCTTCAGTGCTATGCCTGGTCTTTCTCGAATTGCAGTAGCAGGGTCTTCCCTGTAGTTGCTGTGCACAGGCTTCTCATTACAGTGGCTTATCTTGTTGAGGAGCACAGGCTCTAAGGCACTCAGGCTTCAGTAGTTGTGGCTTGCAGTTTCCAGAGGACAGGCTCAGTCAGTTTATGGCTCAAGGACTTAGTTGCCCCATGGCAGGTGGAATCTTTCCAGATCAGGGATCGAACCTGTGCCCCCTGCATCGTCAGACAGATTCTTTACCCCGTACTACCTGGGAAGTCCAGCATTTTTAACATTAAAAATCAGCAACAATTTATATGACTAAAATTCCTGGAATTGGTTATGGAATTCATGGTACTGGTTATGGAATTCATAAGATTAAATACTATTAAGCCATTAAGTATTACATTTACAAAGAGTTTTAATAACAGGCAAAATCATCATGGCATAGTGTTCAGTGGAAAACAGTACATAAAATGTGTTTATAATGCGCTTTCAATTGCCTAGAATATGCATATGCAATATTCATAGAAATTTACAAACTTTGTTAATGATTTTCCCTAAGATAGAAAACAATGGTAATTTTTATCTCATCCAATTTTCCTTTTATTTCTATTTTAATGAAAATGTATCACTTTTACATTCTTAAATATACTTTAATATTCATACAAAATAAACTTAAATTCATGAAAATGAAGTAAAAGACCCACATGAATGAGTATAATATCATCTTTCTGTTTTCCCTAATTAATCTGGCATATGCTTTGGCATGTATTGTATAAGTTTAAAAATCATGCCTCCATATAATTTAAACTCTCCTTAGAATGAAACTTTAGAGAAAAGTTCAGAGCAAGATAGTAGGTTAACATAAAAATGGAAACTTACCAAGAGGAAATATCAATCAATTGTGAGCTGTTTATATATACACCAAAGGGAAATATTTGCTGATGATCAAATTAAGGAACTTAAATCAGTTATTAAAACTCTCAGTGTATTTATAGAGCATATGCTTGTGCTTTATGCTCCAGGGAACATAAGAGACGGACACTACAGTACATGAAATTTACCAGACAGGTTACATCAGAATTGTACTTCCTTAACAACCAACATAGCAACAGCATTGCTTTTTTGTTAGGAGGAATTATACTTAATTACTCATGATTCTCTCTTAACTCTGACCTTAAAACAGTGACAGTAACTTCAGACCTTCACTTTCCCCCCGCTAATTATCTTATCAGTCAGCTCTTCAAGGTCACCTGGGTCAAACTGTAGCATTGGGTAGAGCCTGAAAGAAATGCACTGTTTTGAAAATAATAAAAAAGCTGCAAACATATTGTAAGGGCCACATGTCTTCAGCTGGTACTACAGCTACCTCTTCTAGCCACAGTAATCAGCAGGCAGTCACTTAAATATATGATCCTCAGTGGAATATTTTTGGGCTGTTAAATTTTGTGCAGACAGCCAAACTGCTTAAAAGAGACACACATAGACTGAGGCTGTTGGGGTGTCTGTAAACGTTACAGTACAGACCACTGTTTCCTTCTCTTCGGAGAAAATGCTGATCACACCCACTCCTCATAGAAACCACTCTGTAGTGTGTTTGCTCCACCCACATGAGTCCTGACCTGTCTAATTACACACCTGATCCTCGCCCTTCTGAATCATTCAAGTTCTTGCTTTCATTACGTCCACTGTATATTTTACTTTCCCAGCAGTGTTCAAGCTCGTTTATGCTTCTCTAAGTTAAAGTGAAATTATTAATCAAAAAAAAGTGTATTCAGTCAGCAAGGGTAATAAACACTAACTGACAAACTAGAAAAACCTGAAAGAATGGAGTAAGATGAGGATCACCAAGAAGTAGCAAAAACCCACTTGTGTGCATTTCTCAGTTATGCCACTTTCTTCAAAGAAAGCTGAATCCTTTATTGAGAGTCTATGAAAAGTATAGTCAAAAGGGAAATGTTTCCAAACATTTTTTTGCACACCTTAGAGTTTGTATTCTGCTTTGTAATTTAAACTGTATTTTCTTCTTCACTGTCTCATAAGGTTGTGAGAATGAGAATTCACATGGGTGCCTGGCACTTAGCAGTGGCTGGATGAATATCTGCATCCCTCATGCTTTCAGGCCCTCCCCACCCCATTTCAGCTAATTCTGCAAAGCTCCCTCTTTACATTTAAGAAAACTGAGGCAGCGAAGCAGTGCCTACAAGATCTAGAAATTATTGCCTAACACCTGAAGTCCAAGGCTAAGGCTCAGAGTAACTAGCCACAGCACATTCTCAGCCTTCAGGAACCTTTATAACTATGGTACCTTGTTATTACAGCCTGTGTTTCTGAGGTTTGCAAAAGAAAATGTTCCTAATCACAAAGCAACCTTGGTTTCCGTAAGAGTCCCACCAAATGACTCCAGGCTGTGTTTAAAGGACAGCTCAAAATGTTCCATAAGTCATGGCTGCATCATTGAAAAGATACCATGACAAATGGCTTTCAGTCCTCTGAATATCCGTGGTCTCATCTTGAAGCCTTTGCACAGGCATTTTCTTTACCTGGGTCACTTTCCTCTACTCCCAGTTCTCCCCCAACCCCAGTGTCAGCAATAGCATTTGTTTTTGAGCCTTCAGATGCTGTCGTCCTTGTTCTAAACCCTCCTGGCCTCCCTCCCATTCTCACTTCCCGTCACCATTGCCGGTTAGCAGAACAGACAAACCAACATTGTTATTCAAGCGTAGAATGAATGTACTCTGGGTTTTTGTGGGTATGGGTGTGAAAGATGTAAGATTCAAGGGGAGAAACAATAGGTCAGGTGTATCTGGAAGCGGTATTACACACAAGTGCATGCACATCACAAACCATTTTATTCCTATCAAAATAGTTCACAATCTTGGTCCTAAGACTCTGCCCAACTTGCCACACTTGAGCCTTGAGTATACCCCAAAATACAGAGATGGCCCCCAGAAGCCTATAAGCATGGTGTGAAAGGAATATGTGTATACTTTAATAGAGTAGACTCTTGGGTGCTAAGGTGTCCCCTATCAAAGTAAAAGAACAGGCACTGAGCTCCAATTGATTCCTCATCGCCCACGTTGTCAAGATGATCAAACTCTGATAACTCCAACAAGCTGATCAAAGGAGTCCACAGAAAGGTCCACCCATTCATGTGTATTATTATATGAGTGTTTGAGTAATCCTCCAGTAGACTGAAGGAAAACAAATCTGCCCAAGTCACAGTAACCATCATCCTACTCCCTAAGAAGCAGAGTCAGTCATTGTGTTTTCTCCTCATTTCACCTTCTGACACATAAAACACTGTAATTTATTAGTTCAGCTCTTTTTCTGTCTACTTCTAAGCTTGATACGTTTTCTCTCTCTCATAGAGTAGATTACCCTTCTTATTTTTCTCCTGACCAGTAGTTGCCCCCCCGCAATCTGTGGTTCTGAGGCTAGGCCATGGCACATATAGTATCATTTGCCAGCCTGCCTCCCTCCGTGAAGGCAGGAATTATGTCTTCTTTACTTATTTATCAATTTATCCTTGGTGATATTTGCCATAGAATAGATACTAAGGAAAGAATGAAATAGTAAAGACCGATGGGGAAGAAAAGCTTTCATACAAGATAACAAAAAAGTATTTAGGGGGAGCCTGGGATATAGTATCATAAAAATATAACATGATATTTTAGATAATATGTGTGTGTGTGTGTGTGTGTGTATAATTTTTCCTCAGAGGCAAACAACCTAGTTTCTCAATCCTTTTTCATAATTTGCCTTTCCAAAGTCAAAGACAGAAGAAATCTGAACAGTGAAAATGGTGATAGCTGGATTGATTCAGAGGATGCTGAGACGGGTCCAGCATCCTGAACAGTTGGTGTCCTGAAGAGGTTTGGAAAGACATTTGATAGTGACAAAAGTCCTTTCTGATAAAAGCATGTTTATTAATCAGGAAAAATTAGACATAAACTGAGTATTAGATGAATATTTGTAATTATTGTTAATTTCACTGGTTGGCATAATGGCATTTTGATTATTTTTTAAGGCTTGGTAGTTTAAACAGTCACACCAAAGTATTTACTAATAAATTATATGCATGCTTGGATTTGCTTTCAAATGCTCTAGAAAAAAAAGGGTGGGGTGGGAGAGGAGAGATAGGTAGAGCTAAAACAAGAACTGCAGAGTGTTGATAATAGTTGAACTTGAGTTAGGGATACTTGAAGTTCATTATCCTCTCTTCTCTACTTTTGTGAGTGTTTGAAATTTTCCACAATCAAGAAAAACATGTTTATGTCACATTTATTGGCTAGTAGCCGATGAATCTCAAGTTTAATACTCAGGAGTCTGGGAGTAAAAGCATTGTGATTGGAGCCTCAAACAAGCAGATGCCTGGTACTTTGGAAACCCATAAGCTTAAATTATGGAACAATAAGATGTGTTCCTTCTTTTATTTTTTAAAAATATTTATTTATTTTTGCATGTGCTCAGTCTTTGTTGCTGTGTGCGGGCTTTCTCTAGTTGTGGCAAGAGGGGGCTACTCTCTAGTTGCAGTGCAAGGGCTTCTCATTGCTGTGGCTCCTCTTGTTGCAAAGCATGGACTCTAAGGTGCTCAGACTTCAGTAGTTGCAGCTCGAAGGCTCACTAGTTGTGTGTCCCTTCTTTAAAAAAAAAAAAGATAGCTGACTCTCATGCTTAGTTTTCGTATTAATATGTAGGATACATAAACTTAGTTGCTTCATTCCCTGGGCTCCATAGCATTCCATACATATGTCCATTAAAGCACTTTTGTCATTCTATCATGACTGATTTGTGTCTGAATCTCCTTAATGGCAAGATGGAGTTCTTACTTATGGGTAAAGTGAAGTGAAAGTCGCTCAGTTGTGTCCGACTCTTTGCCAACCCATGGATTATATATATAGTCCATGGAATTCTCCAGGCCAGAATACTGGAGTGGGTAGCCATTCCCTTCTCCAGGGGATCTTCCCAACCCAGGGATTGAACCCAGGTCTCTGGCTTTGCAGGCGGATTCTTTACCAGCTGAGCTACCAGGTGCTGTTGATTAAAAGCACACGCACTGAAATTTAATCAATCACGTTCAAGTGCTAGCCTCTTCCGTTATAAGCCATGTGAATTGAACAGGGTGCCTCTCTGTCCTCATCTGCATGATGAAAGATCTGCTCCAGTTGTTGTGGATTGTTGTGAAGATCAAGTCTCACAAATAAGTAGATACTCACAGAATTTACTGAGTCAGTCCATCTTTGTCAATCAAGTCCATTTCCTTGTGAGTTTCACTACTATGCTAACAGTCAGTGGGTCGGTAATCCAGGTTCTTTTATCTCCTAACCTCATATTCAATCTGGGCAACTGGGCTAGACTATAGGAAACCTGGCCGCAATACTGAGAGCCAAGCCCTTCAGTGGAAATTGCAGGCAAATTAATCCCAATGCAACATTGCGGATGCTCTAGACGAGTAAATAAGACATTTTGTGGATCTTAGAGATTTGATGCCTGGATGACCCCAAACCTCTTCCACTAAAGAAGGGACAGTATTAGTGTGTGTGTGTGTGTGTGTGTAACTCAATCATTTTGCTGTACAGCAGAAATTAACATTGTAAACCAACTATACTTTAATGAAATACCTTTTTTTTAAAAAAAAGAAAGGATAGTATTGAGATAAGGGCACTATCAGCACTGGGAAGTAGAATTGAAAAGCACTCTTATCCTTGGTCTGTTGTGCCATGCTATGAATTTGCCAAGACAATCAATTTTCCTGTTACTATCCAGCGCCCCCGCTACCAACACACTACCATGGCTGTCCCCACTTAGTTCTCCTGGCTTGGTGTGTAGGATTCTGACCCAGGTATCACAATAAGGCCCTGAGAATTAATAAACTCTTGGCCAGAGTTGCCTCACCACATCCCTGGATAGTATAACAGTGCTAGAGTAGCAGTTAAAGTTAAATGGGTATCACAGTATTCAACAGGATATTAAACAAGCTTCATTCATCCTAAATGCATGTTTTTTAACATCTTGGAACTAGGAATACCTCTTAAAATGGCATTGTGTGGTACAATTGGCAATTTAAGAATATATCTTGTCATCATTGTAGCTTAGATTCTATAAGAAGTGATCAAATGACATCTTCAGTTCCTGGCGTTGTATCAATAGAACATTTGATATATGGAAACTTATAAGCTTAGGTAACTTACTGCCCAGAGCTCTAGAGATATTTCCTGGGTCTGTGAAAAGCCATACTGAGTCTCTGTGTTTTCTAAACCCTGCTATTTCTAGTTAAAAAAAGAGTAAGCATCAAGATAGAAGAAAAACATGTAAGTTCTTTGAAACCCTGAACTTTGATTTGAGAAAGGCTCTTTCCTAAGCATCATTGTTTGTATGAGTCATTATGGAAGATCTCTCTAGACCCTGACCCGCATCTACCCTGGCCCTCAATTCTGTCAGTTTTTCTTACAGCTAAGTGGAAGCTATGGGGAAAAGGAGTTGGCTAAATCCACCTTCTTTCCACCTAAGATGCCACTTATAATAGTCATTCCCTTTCACGTACTTGAAGTACCTGGTCCGCCCAGTATCTTCCTTGTCATCAAGTTACTGGGTGATTCACAGCATGCACTGGAGGGCTTGTCTGTTTGGCAGCAGTATCTGGACTACACCCCTCCACCCCGAAGAGGAACACTTAGTCTTCCTTTTTTTCTTTTTTCTTTTGGTTGCACTGGGTCTTCCTTGCTTCCTTGCATGGGATTTCTCTAGTTGCAGTGAGAAGGGGCTACTCTTTGTTGAGGTGCATGGGCTTCTCATTGCGATGGCTTCTCTTATTGCAGAGCACAGGCTCTAGGTGTGCAGGCTTCAGTGGTTGTAGCTCACAGGCTTAGCCGCTCCATGACCTGGATCAGGGATCTAACCCATGTCGCCTGCATTTGCAGGCAGATTCCTATCCACCGTGCCACCAGGGAAGTCCTGGTCTTCCTATTGCTGATATGATCATTTTTCCCTTTTCTCTTGGTGTGCTGACCTTGAGCTTTATATTCTTCTCTCCTGCTTCTGCAGTAACAATCACAACTAATCAGTCCTCCTAACAGCACAACTCTCTGTAATGTTATTGTTACTGGAAGGGATACAGACTTTAGTGAAGTTCTTAAGGTCCTTGAGAGTCATGGACTCTCTTTACTTTTAGGTTTTTAAACATGAAGCTCAGGGCTGAGGAAGTTTGACAGAGTGACATCATCATTGTCAACAGAGTAAATAATAGAACCTTGGCTGCCGACACTAGGGAACAGATACCTCTTTCCTGTGTTTAGATGCTCTCCAACTGCAGTTTAAGAAGATCAGGTAGATTGCAGTATTGAATAGCTGTCATCCTCTTTGTAGTCATTCTGGATCATAAAAGGGTTTTTTTTTTCTCATAAAAGGGTATGAGAATGTACTGGACATCACTGTTATCACCCAGAATGTGGTGACTTTGTAGGTACAGCAGTGTGGTTAGGAAATGGAGCTTGATTTGCATAGGATTTCACTGAGGATCAAGAAAGAATCAATTGTCCACATGAAAGAGCAGAAGGTATGTGGAAAGGGTTAAAGCACGTCCCACACTGTATTCTTGGCACCCTCACCTCAGTCAGGCAATAGGTCCCTAACCTTTGGTTGGATCCATTCGTGATCATTCTTTCATTACAGTAAAATTATTTAACATGGACTTCGGGATGTATTCTCCTCCCCATGCTAGTAAAGATCTTGAAAGCCTACATTCCTTCTTGAACAAAAATACACAGAAACACATACAAAATTCAAAGAAGATTCAGTTCTTTTGTCTCAAGTAAAGCTGTGACCAACCTAGACAGCATATTAAAAATCAGAGACATTATTTAACCAACAAAGGTCCACATAGTCAAAGCTATGGTTTTTCCTGTAGTCATGTATGAATGTGAGAGTTGGACCATAAAGAAATCTGAGCACTGAGGAATTGATGCTTTTGAACTGTGGTGTTGGAGAAGACTCTCGAGAGTCCCTTGAACTGCAAGGAGATCAAACCAGTCCATCCTAAAGGAAATCAGTCCTGGGTGTTCATTGGAAGGACTGGTGCTGAAACTGAAGCTCCAATACTTCAGCCACCTGATGTGAATAACTGACTCATTGGAAAAGACCCTGATGCCGGGAAAGATTGAAGGCAGGAGGGGAGAAGGGGACGACAGAGAATGAGATGGTTGGATGGCATCATCGACTCAATGGACATGAGTTTGAGCAAGCTCCAGGAGTTGGTAAAGGACAGGGAAGCCTGGCTTGCTGCAGTCTATGGGTTCGCAGAGTTGGGCATGACTGAGTGACTGAATTGAAAGGAGATAAAATCCCTTCACTGGTGGCTCAGATGATAAAGAATCTGCCTGCACTTCCAACATATTGTGAAATTTGTGTAATAGATCCAGCTTTTATGTGACAAAATTCCCCAGGGTCAGCCAGAAGACCATTCTCTGAGACTCTGCTCTCCAAATCCTCCTGAATGTTTGGACCATGAACAGGGCTGGAGCCTCTGGGTTCCCGCTTGTTTTGTGATGGTCAGAGAACCAAAATTAGCTCAAAATTCAAGACTGAATACTGAAGTAAGGTCAGTAGTCATCACCTTATACTCTGATGAGATGGACTAGATCACCCTAGAGGGCTTGTCTCCAAGACGTAGATGAAAGATGAGGGCAGTTTGACCCTTTTCCTCCTCCTATATAAACTGATGATAGGGACCTCCCAGATGGAAAACCCCCACTAGAGTTTGTCCTACATGGGACTTGGGGAGAGTGGAGGGAAGCGAAGATCACCTGTAAGTCAGAGCACATGACCAGTGATCACAACTGGATTCTCCATCCACGGATTGATGGACAAAAAATAAATAAAAAACAAAACAGAAATGTTTGGGTTCTCCTTGGGAATTATTATAGAGAAAAATGATGAGGACAGAGTCTTTTGGGGTTTAGTTATGATGAGTTGAGTGGAAAAGGTATTCCTGTAGCCCACACAGTAGGAGCAAATGTTCCCATTTTGATCAGTGGTATTACTAGTATAAGGCTTATAACAGTGGCATTCTCTCGTTCCTGTGCCTTATAGACCTAGAGTATATAGAAACAGTAAATATCTGTTGAGCCAATGCCATCATTTCTATTTTACATATGGAGGACACATTGCCTTCTGCTCCATTGCACTCTTATAAAATTTCTAATTCTACTATAGATGAATTTCTATAATTCCCAATATGCTTCTCTGAATCAGTGTCTCTGCCTCTAGCCTGTATAGGACGCATGCTCAGTCGCTTCCAACTCTTTGTGACCCCATGGACTGTGGCCTGCCATGGGGGGACCATGGGATTTTTCAGCAAAAATACTGGAGTTGGTTGCCATTTCCTCCTCCAGGGGATTTTCCTGACCCAGGGATTGAACTCCTGTCTCCTGCACTGGCAGGTGTTTCTTTACTACTGAGCCACATAACATTAGTATAAAAATCCTTCCTAAAGCATGCCTTTCCACCATCGCTGTTTCTTCTCAAGAACCTGTAGCATTTCTTCTTAGCTGCTTATTAACATCAGACTCTTCTCTGTAAAGTCCCTTTGTAATCTGACCAGTCTTCCTATCCAATCAGTTTTCTTACAACTCATCTCCAAATTGCTCTACATAGAGGGATGCAATGTTCAAACATTCAACTTTAATACAACTCACATTTCCACATCATGTATTAACACTATTGTCCTTCATGTGCAAAAGCTATTTTTTTGCTTTCTTTTTATTTAATGGAAGTATAGCTGATTACAATGTTGTATTAGTTTCAGATAACAGCAAAGTAATTCAGTTATACATATTTTTTGAAGATTCTTTTCTATTATACGTTATTACAAGACATTGAGTATAGTTCCCTGTGTTCTAAAGTAGGTCCTTGTTGGTTATCTATTTTACATGTAGTAACATGTTTACGTTAATCTCAGACTCCTAATTTATCCCTTCCCCACCTCTTTCCCCTTTGATAAACGTAAGTTTGTTATGTTTGTGGGTCTGTTTCTGTTTTGTATATAAGTTCATTTGTATCATTTTTCTTTAGATTGCACATGTAAGCGATAATATGATATTTGCCATTATCACTTAGTATGATAATGTCTAGGTCCATTGGTGTTGCTGCAGATAACATTATTTCATTCTTTTTATGGCTGAATCATAGTCCTTGTATAAATATACCATGTCTTTTTTATTCTTCTTTATCCACTTTCTGTTGGTGGACAATTAAGTTACTTCCATGTTTTGGCTATTGTAAATAGTGCTGCAGAGAACATTGATGTGGATGTATCTTTTCATTATAGTTTCCTCTATGTGTATTCCCAGGAGTAGGATTGCTGGATCATATGGTAGCTCTATTTTTAGTTTTTTAAGGAGCGATTTTTTTATATAACTTAACAGTACAGATTTTTTTCCAGACCTCTTTTTCTTTTCTTTTTCTTTCTCTTATAGATTTACAATAGTTGATTTACAATATTGTGTTAGCTTCAAGTGAACAGCAAAGTGATCCATTGATATATATATACACACATATATATTCTTTTTCAGATTCTTTGCCATTGTAGGTTATTGTAAGATGTTTAATATGGCTCCCTGTACTATACACTGGGTCCTTGTTGTGTATCTATTTCATATGTAGCAGTGTGTATCTGTTAATCCCAAATTCCTAATCTATCCCTACCCACCCTTTTATTCATGTATAAGAAAAGTTTGCAGTGGAAAAGTAGTATGAGTTTTTATATTTTAATTAAATGTGTGATAAACACATGTGGGTCTGGTACAGGAATAAATACATAAAGCAGTGGTAGAAAAATAGAAATGCTTAAACATGCCCTGTCAGATATTATCTCAATAGGTTATATAGGAAACATCATATAGCAAGGGAGAAAGATTGACATTCCATAAATCAGATCAAGGAAAATGTAAATATATCCTCATCTGTTCCTCAACAAAAGAAATGGTAAAAGTATTAAAAAGTAAAGTGTACATGGATACAATGGGGGAGGAATATATGTGATACTCTGTTTGTTGAAGGATGGGTACATCCTTTGTCCTTTATGTATTATGATTGTCCTAGGTTTTTATAATAAGTGTTTTAATTGTTACCAAAAAAGTTTAAAAACTAAAATTACTTTGTTATCAGGAAAATTATGAGTATTCACTAATAACCACAAAAGGAGGGTATCTTCCCTAGTATGCAATCAGTGGAGAAATGGAAAAATACATGATCAACAGATTTGACTAAAAAGTTAATTTCTGTGCCTAAAAAAAGTATTAATTACCAAAAAAACCTAAAACATAAAGAGACTCTCACAAATTAAAAATCAAACATCCTAATAAAAAATTAAATACTGAATAATTTTATATAAAAAATAGAAATATGTTCAACCACATTAGTAATCAAGGAAATATAACTTTATAGTGATATAATATCTTACCTATCAATTTACCAAGAAGTAAAGTCATAAAAATAAAATCTAATAATTAAAAAATGGTGAGATGAACAAATTCATGGACATGGTGATGTAAGTAAACTGGCACAAGCACTCAAGAAGGAAGTTTTGCATAACACATCAAGATTCCTTAAAATAGTACATTCCTAGGAAATTCCTAGTACATTCCTGTGGAAATTGAGTTTCCACGATTACTTATTGGAAGGACACTCATCACAGTTTTATGTGATGCTTTGTGACTGTGAATTTGTAAAGAACATAAGAAAAAGTCAATTAAGATACAGCAGAAACTAGCACAACGTTGTAAAGCAAGTATACTCCAAAGTAATTTTTTTTTAAAAAAAACAAACCAAAAAACCCACAGTGTACCCAAATGGTAGAATGATATGCAACAATTGCAAATTATGCAGTATGAGTTCATTAGATAATCAGGAAATGTCCCTAGCATAACATTAAGGGAGAGAGCAGAATGCAAAACCACATAGTAATAAAATAGTGATTTGATTAAACTAAATTGTGTGTGTGTATAGCATCAAAATATAAACAATGGTGGTAATACAATCTTGGAAATAAAACCTCCGTTAATTATTTTTCTAGTTTCCTGTTCTCCGTATTTTGAAATGTTTTTTGAATAAAAAAGCAATCAGAAATACACAAGTAACTGTAGATTTTACAAGAAGCTTTGGGAACTTCGGGAGGACTGTAAGCCACCTGTGGACATGAGAGAAGTAAATGAAGACTCCAGTGTCATCTGAAATAAGGAAAACAAAGGGATCTTTCAGTAGGAAAGAAGCCATGGCAAGGTTTTAGTCAGTTCTTTTCCTTGGTGATCCCCTGTGCCTCAGTTTATCCAAGGGCACACTGATTTTTCTTTTTTTCTTAGAACATTTGCTGATTCAAGCAGATGGTTTTCTAAACTGACTCCCATGTAACTTCTCCCTTACTCCAAGTAACAGGCACTTCCTTAACCTCAGCTGTGTTCCAGCTCTTTCCATGCCTGAAGGAAAATCCAAGGACTTTTAGGATCCAAATCTAAGAAGTTTGGGGTAATGATGCACATGCTTTTCCTTACTATTACCACAGTGTCACATATCTCACAGTCAGGTACTGCAGCCACAGCCCACAAAAGTCAGAGGCATGAGTTTGCCCCAAGCTGGCAGAAATAATGATGGTTATATTAATAATTACCCTAATGCTAAACAACTCACCTTTGTGAACAGTTTGCCTTTGGCGCCGTTTTTGATACCTACAATTTCATTCACTTCCCTGAAGGCTTGTTGTGGGGAATTAGGAGATGCTTGAAAATGTTCTGTCTTGGTCTTTCTGTGAGTCCTTGGCCTCTTGCCTTTCTTTTTCTCCCCACTATCTGAGCTCTGTACTATTCATACTACTCGCCGTAGTGACTCCAGCCCCGTAACTTTGAGCCAGTACCAAGTGCCTTTCAAGTAGCACAGCTCCTTCCTGCTCTGTCCCATAGACTAGCCATCAGCCTAGGGACCCAGCAGAGTTTTGCTTCCTTCTAGTAAAGGGATCAGGCTTCCCTGGTGACTCAGACGGTAAAGAATCTGCTGCGATGCAGGAGACCAGGGTTCGATCCCTGGGTTGGGAAGATCCCCTGGAGGAGGGCATGGCAACCCACCCCAGTATTCTTGCCTGGAGAATCTCCATGGACAGCGGAGCCGGGCGAGCTACAGCCCATTGGGTCACAAAGAGTTGGACACAACTGAGCCACTAAGCACAACGCAGTTAGGGGATCACTGAAGGTTTTATTCCTATCTCAATGTGAAAGCTCCAAGCAAAAATTTTTCTTGGTAAATAACAACTTCTGAATGTTACAATTGCCCTGGATATCTGGAAAGAGCAGTTGTTGAATTTTTCATCAGTATCACGGGGCTGATCCTTAGTTGATAGGTGCGGGAATGGCTAGCTGAACCAGTTGTTAAACTATTGGAATGTGTAGGCTAATAAGCAGCCTCTGCATTCCTGTCCCACCCCATTAAGGCTGCCCCAGTCCCTCCCCTAGGACACCCTGGCTCTCCCTACAACCCAGCAATTGAAGGTGTTAATACCTGGCCAGGCACCAGCTAAGCTGATACAAATTTGGATTGATCAGTGGCCAAGGCACTCAGGGTGTAAGTTTCGTTTGCTTGTTTCCATTCTTTTTGTTTGTTTGTTTCGCCGCCTCTTGCAGCTTATGGGATTGTAGTTACCCTGATAGAAGTCCTAACCACCGGATAGGCAGGGAATTCTCAGGGTGTGATTTTGATTGCTGCTTCCTCAAAATCGGGCTTCCCTGGTGGCTCAAACTGTGATACATCAGATGCTTGGTTAGTCACTTGGGTGTGTCCGACACTTTGTGATTCCAGGGACTGTAGCCCTCCAGGCTCCTCTGTCCACAGGATTCTCCAGGCAAGAATACCGCAGTGGGTTGCCATTCCCATCTCCAGAGGATCCTGGATCCTGACCCAGGGATCAAATCTGCATCTCCTGCATTGCAGGCAGATACTTTACCAACTGAGCCACCAGGAAAGCCCAATACACCAGATCAATATATAAATCAATCCCTTTGTTACAAAGAACTTGTAGCCTTGTGGTTCCCCAGCTTGAGCGCCCAGCAGAATCATCTGGAGGGCTAGTTAAACCACACATCTGGGGCCCACCCTCAGAGATTCTGATTCATTAGGTCCAGGGTGGGGCCTGAGAATTGGCATTTGTCACAATTCCCAAGCAACCCTGAGGCTGATGCTCCCAATCCTCTGTTCCACAGACAGCTCCTTCATCGAAAAGGATCTCTAGAGCAGCTTCTCAAACACCAGTGTGCATAAGCATCACCTGGGGCATCTTGGAATCCAGATTCTTATTCAGAACATCAGGGATGGAGCCTGAAGTTCTACTTTTCCTTTAAGCATCCCAGGTGATGATGCCACTGTCTGCATGACCTTGAATAGCAAGGTCTTCTAAAGAGAATTCATGCTTCTCATCCACATAATGAAAGTCCTCCCATACAAATCCTTTATCCTCTCTGTACACAATTCCCTTCCCAACCTTCTTTCATTTATTACTCTTTGTTGTTGTAGTTCCTGTAGCTTCTTTCATTCTTTTTTTCTTTAATGACAGATTCACAGGTGATGCTGATACTGTTAGTCTGAGAGCATCCTGGGTAGTAAGACCCTAAAATGGCTTTAATTCTAGGCCTTGGTTGCAGAGCACTTCAGAACAACCCATTCTTCCTCTCATGTCATTGTCTGACTTTTCTGTGACCTCATGTACTGTAGCCCACCATGCTCCTCTGTCCATGGGATTTCCCAGGCAAGAATACTGGAGCAGGTTGCTACTTCCTCCTCCAGGAGATCTCCCTGACCTAGGGATTGAACCCATGCAAAAAAAGAAGTCCCTCTTTCTCACAAACATATCCTCGAACTTCCCCTTCTCACCGTTCAACTAAAGCCTAAGTCAACTCAAAGAAGATATCACCCACTGGAGTGTTTGGTAAGAGAGAATCTGACCTTTTTTTCCTTAGGATAAAACTAATCATGATCTGAATCTTGTATTAATACTAAATAGTCCTTCACATGTTTGTATGTCTCTGTAAGTTCTGAGGTAGATTGCAAGTCATATATATCAATGATTTATCTCTCTGTTCTTAATTTTTAGTTATTCTTTTAAAAATTGTTTTCTCTTGGCCCTCTTTTGCTCTTCCTCACTCCCTTTTCCTCTCACTGACTTTCTTTTCTTCCTTTCTCTCTTTACTTTTCTTCCCACTCTGGTTTGTTTTTTTTTTAATTTCTTGTTAATATTTTTAAGATTTTAAATTCTCAACCCATGCTTAGGATACCATCCCTGGATAATTTTTTTTTTTTTTAATGCAACCCAAAGTATCGAAAGAGACTCCACCCAAACTGTTTTGGAGCTTCATGATTCCAACAATGAGGTCAGAAATGGGTCTAGGAAAATACATGTGAGTGCGTGTTGGGGAAACAAAGAAGACATTCAAGTACAGAAAGCAAAGCTAGAGCGCCCTTTTCTAGAAAATACTTGACTGAGAGCTTTTATCCAAGACTAGAAACGTGTGCTTCTTACCAACTAAGCACTTTTTCTGCAAAACATAAAAAATATGTGTTTTTATGAACTTGGTCATTTCCTGGACCTTATAATAGTGCTTAATTCCAGCTGGATATAAACAGACTTCTGATATCCGTCAGCTCCTACTCTCCCTGCCCTTGGGCTGGGCCAGCTGCTTTGTTGCAAATTCTGTGGAAAAATTTGCAAGCCCTAGTACCAAAAGGCAGAAGTCCTGGCCCAGACTTGCTCCACTTCTGGGAACACAGGGACATGGGAGGAGTTTGTTGGTTTAGTAGCTGTTCCTGAGCATTAAATCTGTACCATCTCCTTTCCAAGTGCAGTGGAAGGAAGTTCAAGAAGAGCTAGTTCCGTAAGGAAAAGGATAGTGGAGATGGTAGATACCTTATTGTTGTGGGGGAAAAAAAAGGAATTCACCGCATTCGATTCATCCAGTGCTAACTAGCTCACTAAGAGACCTGCAGATTCATCAGCTGATCTTATGTTCCTCCCTGTCTGACAGGTGACCCAGACTTGAATTCAAAATTAATCCTGGCTAGGATAAGTTATCTAACCTTGCTGCTGCGCAAGCTTGATCATCTCATCTGTAGAGTAGACACGATCACCTTAACTAGGAGAGTATTTGTAAAATAACCAAGTGATGCCAAGAGCAGAGTCCACACTTTGAAACAGCATTTCTCAACAGGAGGCTTGGAAGATGTTCCATATATACCAACATCTATCTTTCCTTCTTGAATGAAAAAGGAAAAGAAGAAGAAGAGATGATGACAGGCTCTTCAGTGGATAACCATGAATAAAATTCCTGGTTGTGATGGTAAAAGCATCAAAATCAGAAGGCTCAAACTCAAATGCCAATAGAAGCCAGGCAGGTAATATTAATAAGCAAACCACCCCCATGGACAAAAAAAGCATACGATAGATACTGGACAGAGACATTAGAAATGCTTCAAGTACCCGTTATCATGGTAGAAGATAAATAGCTGCACACCACACAAAAATGGCGTCTTTCTACTCCACCTTGGGTTCTTGGAGCGATGGAAGATGATGGGGACAGGACCCGGCTGGAAAGAGCATGCTCCTTCTAGCAGGGCAACCACTGCTCTTGGGTTGACAGTCAGCATGCAACACAGAAGGAGAGGCCCAAGGTTGCCAGATCTTAGGACTCCTTGCAAGATTAGTAAGAGGCTTTGTTTATTCTTAAAATGTTCCAGTTTGTAAATGTTGGTCAACCCTATGGTGTGACCTACAGTGGGCCATCAGGGGCTTGTGGACATTAGTTTACAACCTATATTGCTTCTCCTTTTCAGAGATCTGCCAGCTCAGAAGGGAGCATATTGACTTGCAGTTTGCCTTTTGTCCACCAAGAGGTAAGAAAACCCTTTCTGAAGTAGAAACTTGGAAAGCCAGAGTGATACATGCCTTTGCTGACTTGAGCTAGGAGCTCTTTTTCATATCTGTTTATATCTGTTAATTATCTTTAATAATTATAAAAGTATATATAATTATAACTGATATAAAAAAATAATAGTTTTAAATATTCTTCTTTATATCTGTTAGTTACCGTCATATCCCTAGAAGATACGCACTAACTCCATTTTACAGATAAAGAAATAGAAGCTTAGATAAGCAATCATTTGCTCAAGAGTTCACAGTAGCAGCACTCAGGTTTGAAATCAAGTTGTTTCATCCAAGTCTGGTACCTCTCGTGTATTGCAAAGTGGAAAAAAAACATTTGTCTGAGTCTAAAGTTTGTTTTCCTTCTACCTTCTCCCTTGATAAATATTAAGCAGTTAGGAAAGCTCAGAAAGAAACTTAGATGACTGGAATGCCAGTTGGTAAATAGTTATTTCAGAGTAGTGCTGAATATTTTGAGTCTGGACATATTGCAGGACAGAAATTAGATTCCTCAGTCCTAAAGTTAGATTTTGCTGTACTGTTGTGTATCTTGAATAAGAGATTTTTTAAACAGCAGTGGCAATGTTGAGTCAGTTCTTGCAGTTTGACCCAAGTGGAGAAATTTCTGTAATACTGTATCTGAGTGGTTACCAGGTAATTATTAGAAATTCCAACTTAATTTGGTTTAAACTATAAAGGGATTTACTGTCTATGGAAACAAAAATTCCAGGCTTTGATTGAACTTCTGGCAATATTTCATCCTGTGGACCAAGAAACCAAAAACCCAGGTTTCCTCTCTGTTTTCTGAAACAGTAGTAGTAGTATTAGTCACTCAGTCGTGTCCAACTCTTTGTGACTCCACGGACTGTAGACCACCAGGCTCCTCTGTCCACGGAATTCTCCAGGCCAGAATACTGGAGTAGGTAGCCATTCCCTTCTCCAGAGAATCTTCCTAACCCAAGGATCGAACCCAGGCCTCATGCATTGCAAGCAGGTTCTTTACCATCTGAGCTACAGGGAAGATCTGAAACATTGGTATTACACAAAGACTGGGTTCCTGCATGTTTTATAGTGGCTGCCAATCAGCATCTTGTTTATATACAGATAAAGAGGAAATTTCAGTAACTGTCACAAGCACTAGGAATTGCTTTCTCTTGCTTTCTTATCCTCTCTTGGGTAACCCTTGGTCTAAATATAGGATTGTTGGTTGGGTTAAGATCATTAGGTCAAGGGAGTTCCCTGGTTTCCCAGTGGTTAGAGATCCATGCTTCCATTGCAGGGGCATGAGTTTGATCCATGGCCAGGGAACTAAGATCTCCCAGCCACGTGGTGTGGCCAAAAAATTGAAAAATCATCAGGGTTGAACCCTGGATTTAGGGTTAGAGTAATCCCATACAAACTGCATAGTTGCAATAAAATGGGGGAGGGATAAATTTACCTGCAGAAAATCAGGGTATTTTTGGTAGAAAGAGGAAGAAATGGGTACTGGAAAGCAACTGACAAATATCTGCTACACAAAACAATTTGGCTGAGGCTATACAAGAAATATTCATAGTTTTTCATCTAACACACACAGAAAAGAAAGGCAGATAATTCATTCCTGAGATGCCTGAATGGAGGAATGGAAAAGCTAGAATGATTTTGCTGGGAACTCAGCTAGTAGTGGTGGTTGCTGTTGCTCTGAAGAAGGTTTGAGGAGTTGCTGCTCTTTTTGTAAAGCCCAGCAGTTAAAAATGTTTACATTTTAAAAGATTGTGAAAACAAAGAATATGAACCAACAATTGCATGTTGTCCATAAAGCCCCCAATATTATTTGGTTCTTGACAGGAAAAGTGTGCCAACCCCTGGTCCAGTCAGTCCATAAGAGTGAGATTTCACTACCTCCTAAATTATTAAGGCAAAATAACAAAGTTTAGGGAATCTGGGACTCAAAAACCCAAATTTACAAGAAGCGTCATTTTAGAATTAAGACTTTAGTATCTTTCTCAACTGCAAAATAATGCCTTCAAAATCTTAAATGAAAATAACTGTCATCTATTTAATAGATGAATACCTTGCTTATCTCTCATCTGGTGGTTGCCAGGACTGGGGAAGGGAGGGAGGTGCATGGAAATAGGTAGCAGTAGATTAAAAAGAGACAGACGCATTATTGACTCTGCACACAAGGCCAGCAGTTGTCTGATTCTTACTGCCCACATACAGACCAAGTAGTCATGGCATAAAAACGAAATTAGCTCCATGTCTTCCAAAGTTCTAGGTTCTAAGATGTCATGTTCAGTGATGTCATAGAGAAGGTACCCTTATACTCCGGCTAGGATCCTATAATTGGTAAGAGACAGCTACAGTCTGCCAACTGAACCAACAGAAGAGTTTTGTCAGCAATTCCCAGGTGTAAATCATGGTGCAGAATATTAGAGACACGGCAAGTATTTATTTGGCTTCAAGGAGTATTTCAAAAGAGACCGTCGTGAGAGCAGATTTGATTAGCTTTAAGAAATATTTCCTCCATGCAGTACTCCTTTGTTGCTCTGAAGCAAGAAGAGTTTGTTTTTTTAATGCTTTTTCTTCATGCTCTTTCTTGAGGGATGGCATTCTCTGGAGAATAGCCAAGAGCAAAGTTGATCAAAAAGAGTTTTATCCCTTCCTGCTTCTCAGTTCTTGCTTTTACTCTAGCTGGATCCAGACCAGCTTGTAACATATCCCATCCTGTATCTGATCCCACCTATTTTACCTTGGTTGTACCTGGAAATTTTTCTGGAAGTAAAACAGTCCACATTTTTCTCTTATCTTAGGAAAGAGAACCCCTAGACATGCCTGTAGAATGGAACAGGGGCATTAATAATCGTTGAGGTGGTATTTCATAAAGCCACTTTCCATCCATTCTCCAGTGATACTGCTGCAACAGATCTCAATACATGCAAAGGCCAGGGATAATTATTTTTAAAGAAGAAAATTGCCTTTAAAGAGTAGAGAGATGAAGCAGGCATTAGCATCCAGACATTCTGATACCCACTCATTTCAGGGAGACCAGAAGCTGGAGAGAAGGGGGATGTGTAGGGACTGGGTCTTCCCTCCACTAGCACCTTCAGACTTAGACTTTTGACACTTGCCCAAACATGCTTGTGTTTAAGATCACAAGTTTGAGACCAACCAGATTGAAAGAAGGTATGGCCATGTAACTTTGGCTTAAGAAAATGTTTTTAAAATAGCATACACTTACTAATGATTTTACTAATTCTTTTTTTGTTTGTTTGTTTCCTGGGAATCTCACAGAGAAGCCCTCTCCATATCCTTCTTAGGTACCTATTCTGAGGACCTATTGTTTCCTTTATGCCTTTATTCAAATATTACATCGAGGTGGTCCTTGGCCACCCAGACTGTAATTGTAATCCAACTCTCATCCTTCCTTCTTATTTTATTCTTCTCCTTTTTTTCTTTGGGCTTCTCTGGTAGCTCAGCTGGCAAAGAATCCGCTGGCAATGTGGGAGACCTGGGTTTGATCCCTGGGTTGGGAAAGATCCCCCGGAGAAGGGAACAGCTACCCACTCCAGTATTCTGGCCTGGAGAATTCCATGGACTGTATAGTCCCTGGGGTCGCAAAGAGTTGGACACAACTGAGCTACTTTCACTGTTTTTCTTTATTAGCAGTGATCACAAATTTACTGTGTATTTCACTTATCTTACCATTGACTTTCCCCTAAATGCAGACTTCATGAAGGGAGGGGGTGGAATGTTTTGTCTTTTTGTCCATGCTGTATCCTAGCAGTGTGTCCAGTACCCGGCACAGAGTAGGCCTTAATTGGTACATGCGGGATCATTCTGTACCATGGGAGTGTTACCTACAGAGAACTTAGCCAAGTCAAATTCGTGGGACCGACTAGGTCAGTTTATACCCTAACAATTACTGGGAAGTGAAGAGTTGGGGGGTTCTGAGAATGACATCTAACTTACAACTTCAGAAGCAAGTGAGAAGTGGAGGTGGTGTGGCTCTCTGAAAAGTTAATCACCCCTCTCTTGGAGGCATATTATTAAAGGGAAAATGTGTCTTCTTTGAGTCATCAATTTCACCTCCTGAAAGTAAATCAAATGACAGTGTAATTGTCAGGACTCCGCTATTATAGAGAGTATTCCATCTGTGTGGAATAAATCCCATCCCTATTTCCAGTGATAGGCCCCAATTGATTTAACTCAATCACTGATCCCATCCCTCCATCTTAATTAGTGGTCCAGGGATGACTGAATGATGGCATTTGGGTGAGAGAGAGAGAGAGCTCCATTACCATAAAGAACTCAGGAGGCAATTTTCTATAGTGGTTAAGGAAATGGACCTTGGAGTCAAACTAGTAAGATTAGTAATCCTAACTATGACACTCACCAGCTGGTTGACCATGAGAAAGTTTAAAAATGTTATTTTATTCATCTGTGAAATGGGTATAATAATAATAATACTGCATAGGGTGGTTGTAAAGATTAAGAATACCAGCCACAGAGTAAATTAGATACTATTAATGCAATTCCAGTGAAAAAAGGAAAAATAAATCCTGAATAGAACACTGTGTATTAGCAGATTATTCATTTAGTCAACTAAATGCTCCCTGAGTCCTTACCATGTGCCAGTTAGAGGCCATGAAGGCACTGAAGTGGATCAGGATTGGGTTCTGTGGGGAATTTGGAAAGACAAGTCGTGAATGAAATAATCACTGTAGGACATTGTTCACAAAGCAATCAAGCATAGATACCATGACATGAGGTCCCAGAAGGAAAATCTTACTTTATTTAGATGATACAGATAGCTGATAGAAAATTCACTTAAGACTTTCAGGAAGAAGCATGTCTAATCCTTAAATGTATGGTTTTAACTATAGCTTTAATAATGATCAGCTCCCCCCCCCCAAAAAAAAAAAACGAACAAAAACAAGAAATGTTTAAAGGTGCTAAATTAGCTGTTTAGATTTCTCTGTTAATGCATGTTTAGGTCCTTGTTTAAAAAAATTAGTTGTAGATGTCCACCTTGAACACCCATTCATCCTCACCCTCTACCCCTCATTTCTCATTGACCGTTCTTAGTCTCTTGCCAGAGGTATCCAGCCATTATCAACCATCATTACCAATCCATCTGGTGAATAGAATCCTGAAGTTTTTGTGGGGTCACAAAGAGTTGGACATGACGGAGCGACTGAACTGAACTGAAAGTTTTTGTGTGGATTTATCAGCATTTATGTATACTTAGGAAGATAAATATATATATGCCCTCAGGGACATTTAGGAAAGATTGAGTCCCCTGGAGAACAATAGGGTGGGGCACCATAACTATGCTGTCATTTTATGCCTTGCATGACTGTACGAGATTCAGTGACTGTACACATTTCCTCATTTATGTTCTGGTCTCAGGATGAATTAAACGCGTTTTTGAAAGCTGCTGGAAACAAACTTGTGGTAATTGAATTCTCAGCAAAATGGTGTGGTCCTTGCAAAAGAATTTATCCTGTTTTTCATGTAAGTATCATCAGCATCTATTTCACAGTTTTTTCAGAAGGAATTTAAAGTCCTTGAATAGTTTTCCCAATAAATCTTAAAAGTTTGGCAGTTATGAGCCATTATGGGGTGATAGTTTTTCCCCCACTTAGTGCCCACTTCTTTATTACTATTATTATTTTAATTTTTAAAATTTTCTTGATGGATAGTTGATTTACAATGTTGTGTTACTTTCAAGCATACAACACAGTGATTCAGTTAGATAGACAGACAGATAGATAGATAGGGATATAGAGATAGAGATTTTTTTTCAGATTCTTTTGCTTATAAGTTATTATAAAATATTGAATATAGTTCCCTGGTCCTTGTTGGTTATGTATATCAGTGAGTGTGTGTGTTAATCCCAATAAATAATCCCGACACAAACTTCCTAATTTATCCCTCCCCCTCCTTTCTCCATTAGTAAGCATAAGTTTGTTTTAAAATAATTATACTGCCCAAGGCAATCTACAGATTCAATGCAGTCCTCATCAAATTGCCAATGGCTTTCTTAACAGAGCTAGAACAAAATTTTTAAAAATTGGCATGGAAACAAAAAAAACAAGTAGCAATCTTGAGAAAGAAAATTGGAGTTAGAGAAATCAGGCTCCCTGACTTCAGACTATACTACAAAGCTACAGTAATCAAAACAGTGTGGTACTGGTACAAAAACAAACATGTAGATCAATGGGACAGGACAGAAACCCCAGAAATAAACCCACATACCTCTGATCAATTTATCAAGATCAATTTATCAAGAGGCAAGACTATACAATGGAGAAGAGACTATACAGTCTCTTCAATAAGTGGTGCTCAGAAAACTGGACAGCTAGATGTAAAAGAATGAAATTATAACATTCACTCGGTTCAGTTCAGTTCAGTCGCTCAGTCGTGTCCGACTCTTTGCGACCCCATGAATCACAGCACGCCAGGCCTCCCTGTACATCACCAACTCCCGGAGTCTGCCCAAACCCATGTCCATCAGGTTGGTGATACCATCAAACCATCTCATCCTCTGTCGTCCCCTTCTCCTCCCACCCCCAATTCTTCCCATCATCAGGGTCTTTTCCAATGAGTCAACTCTTTGCATGAGGTGGCCAAAGTATTGGAGTTTCAGCTTCAACATCAGTCCTTCCAATGAACACCCAGGACTGATCTCCTTTAGGATGGACTGGTTGGATCTTCTTGCAGTCCAAGGGACTCTCAAGAGTCTTCTCCAACACCACAGTTCAAAAGCATCAATTCTTCAGCGCTCAGCTTTCTTCACCATCCAACTCTCACATCCATACATGACCACTGGAAAAACCATAGCCTTGACTAGATGGACCTTTGTTGGCAAAGTAATGTCTCTGCTTTTAAATATGCTATCTAGGTTGGTCATAACTTTCCTTCCAAGGAGTAAGCGTCTGTTAATTTCATGGCTGCAATCACCATCTGCAATGATTGTGGAGCCCAGAAAAATAAAGTCAGCCACTGTTTCCTCATCTATTTCCCATGAAGTGATGGGACCAGATGCCATGATCTTAATTTTCTGAACGTTGAGGTTTAAGCCAACTTTTTCACTCTCCTCTTTCACCTTCATCAAGAGGCTCTTTAGTTCTTCTTCACTTTCTGCCGTAAGGTGATGTCATCTGCATATCTGAGGTTATTAGTATTTCTCCCAGCAATCTTGATTCCAGCTTGTGCTTCTTCCAGCCCAGCGTTTCTCATGATGTACTCTTCATATAAGTTAAATAAGCAGGGGGACAATATACACCCTTGACGTACTCCTTTTCCTATTTGGAACCAGTTTGTTGTTCCATGTCCAGTTCTAACTGTTGCTTCCTGATCTGCATACAGGTTTCTCAAGAGACAGTTCAGATGGTCTGGTATTCTCATCTCTTTCAGAATTTTCCACAGTTTATTGTGATCCACACAGTCAAAGGCTTTGGCATAGTCAATAAAGCAGAAATAGATGTTTTTATGGAACTCTCTTGCTTTTTTGGTGATCCAGCAGATGTTGGCAATTTAATCTCTGGTTCCTCTGCCTTTTCTAAAGCCAGCTTGAACATCTGGAAGTTCACGGTTCACATATTGCTGAAGCCTGACTTGGAGAATTTTGAGCATTACTTTACTAGTGTGTGAGATGAGTGCAATTGTGTGGTAGATCGAGCATTCTTTGGCGTTGCCTTTCTTTGGGATTGGAATGAAAACTGAGCTTTTCCAGCCCTGTGGCCACTGCTGAGTTTTCCAAATTTGCTGGCATATTGAGTGCAGCACTTTCACAGCAGCATCTTTCAGGATTTGAAATCGCTCAACTGGAATTCCATCACCTCCACTAGCTTTGTTCATAGTGATGCTTTCTAAGGCCCACTTGATTTCACATTCCAGGATGTCTGGCTCTAGGTGAGTGATCACACCATCATGATTATCTGGGTCGTGAAGATCTTTTTTGTACAGTTCTTCTGTGTGTTCTTGCCACCTCTTCTTAATATCTTCTGCTTCTGTTAGGTCCATACCATTTCTGTCCTTTATCGAGCCCATCTTTGCATGAAATGTTCCCTTGGTATCTCTAATTTTCTTGAAGAGATCTCTAGTCTTTCCGATTCTGTTGTTTTCCTCTATTTCTTTGCATTGATCGCTGAGGAAAGCTTTCTTATCTCTCCTTGCTATTCTTTGGCAAAAGTAGGAAGTAAAGAAACACCTGGAGTAACAGGCAAATTTGGCCTTGGAGTACAGAATGAAGCAGGGCAAAGGCTAATAGAGTTTTCCCAAGAGAACGCACTGGTCATAGCAAACACCCTCTTCCAACATCACAAGAGAAGACTCTACACATGGACGTCACCAGATGGTCAACACCGAAATCAGATTGATTATATTCTTTGCAGCCAAAGATGGAAAAGCTCTATACAGTCAGCAAAAACAAGACTGGGGGGTGACTGTGGATCAGATCATGAACTCCTTATTGCCAAATTCAGACTGAAATTGAAGAAAGTAGGGAGACCTACTAGACCATTCAAGTATGATCAAATCAAATCCCTTATGACTATACAGTAGAAGTGAGAAATAGATTTAAAGGACTAGATCTTATAGACAGAATGCCTGATGAACTGTGGATGGAGGTTTGTGACATTGTACAGGAGACAGGGATCAAGACCAAGACAACACAGACTAAGTAAAAAGAGAACACTATAAGAAAATTTATGGACTATAGTACCATTTATGTAAATCAGAGATAAATATACATGTATATATATATGTATACACCCACCGGAGAAGGCAATGGCACCCCACTCCAGTACTCTTGCCTGGAAAATCCCATGGACAGAGGAGCCTGGTAGGCTACAGTCCATGGGGTTGCTAAGAGTCGGACACGACTGAGTGACGTCACTTTCACTTTTCACTTTCATGCATTGGAGGAGGAAATGGCAACCCACTCCAGTTTTCTTGCCTTGAGAGTCCCAGGGATGGTGGAGCCTGGTGGGCTGCCGTCTATGAGGTCGCAGAGAGTTGGACACGACTGAAGTGACTTAGCAGCAGCAGCAGCAGCAGCATATATACACACCAGGGCTTCCCTGGTGGCTCAGACAGTAAAGACTTCGCCTGCAATACAGAAGACCTGGGTTCGATCCCTGGGCTGGGAAGATCCCCTGGATGAGGGCACAGCAAACCACTCCAGTATTCTTGCCTCGAGAATCCCCATGGACAGAGGAGCCTGGCAAGCTATAGTCCATGGGGTCACGAATGAGCAACTAAGCATGCAGCACATATCTGTGTATGTATATATCAGTATATATGTAGACAAAGAGGAACAGAAGATGCATAGCAAATGATTTTTTTTTCTGTGAAAGGGAGTGAAAATTGGAGTAGGATTGAGAATAGGGAAATTTCATATTTTGCTTTATTTTTCTTGTGATGTTTGAACTTTTACAAGAGAATGTATTTATGTATTCTGTGTCGTTTTTTTAAAACCCACAGTACATAATTGATTTGGAGAAAGGGCTTTTATTACTCTAGGGCACTATCAGTCAGAGCTCAAAAACAGAAAACTGGAACCAAATTAGACAGAAAAAAAAACTTTAATACAAGGAATTAAATGCTCATAAAATCATTAAAAGGCTGGATGAATGGGCTCCAGACTGGAACCCCAAGAATGACTCAAGAGCACCACAGACCCATTTGAGGGGATCCTAACTTTGCCATAAAGAGATATGAGAGCAGATGAGAGGCCACTACTGGGAGAAAAAAAAAACAACAGAGAAATAGCAGTTGGGGAGTCAGAAGCAGAATCTGGAAGCTGATGCTGGGGCACTGGATCCTTTAGTATAGCTGCTGCTACCTCCAGCACAAAAACACTCATGATCTTGCTTTCCAGCAGGAACATCCAAAGACAAAAAGAAAGTAGCTCTGTCTCACTTCTGCCTTCCCAGTCTTACCTGTATGTGTCTCATTGGTGAAACCAGTTTGCATCCAGAACTTTAGCTGCAAGGGAATCCGAGGAATCTTTCCCTTTTCCCTTTTCCAGGCTCTGCAGGAAGGTGGAATGGAAGTGAGCTGACTACACCGTAACTCTGGGTGGGGAAGAATCCGAGATATTTTCAAATACACAAAAACTGAAAGTTGACCACCCAGAGTCTCTACTAAAGGATGTCTGGTAACAAGAAAAAAGTAAATCATAACCAAAAGTGGTTTTTAAGAAGCGATTTAAAGCTTTTAAGTCTTAAGTGAATTCCACAGTCCCATTTGATCTGGGCCTTGAGGACTGAAAGCAAGGGTCAGCAACCTTTTCTGTAGAGGTTAAAGATAGTCAATATTTTCAGGTGTATGGGCTATATGGTCTATATGATATATATTCACCTTCGATGTTGTAGCACAAAAGCAGGCAATGGCAATACGCAAATGAATGGGCAAACGTGTTCCACTAAAATTTTATTTATGAGACCATGTGGAGTCCTGGATTTGGTGTATAAGGTGAAGTTTGCTGACTCTGGGCTAAGAGAATCACCAGGCATAGATCCCCAAAAAGAGCATTTTTGAGAAAAGGGAGATTATAAATTTGTTGAGAAATTGCATGATATGATCATGAGAAGGCAAGTACTCTGTGAGGCTAGCTTTCAGTTTATATAGTGGAAGTGGCAACCTGTGAGCCTTGAAAAGGAAGCTGAGCCCAGAGGGAGAAGACCCTTGTGTTATAGCTTAATGAGTTGCTGTAGAGTCATAAAGTAGAATGTTAAGGGTTTTGCAATGATCAGCTGTGAATTTGGGGGAAAAACTTTTGGCAGTTTGTGTAAGAATGGGTTGGAAAGCCTGAGGCAGGTAACCCAAGTTTAACAACAATGTCAGTGGTGGGTTTACCAGAACTAGGGTGGTGGTTTGGGGAGAACAAGGAAAGATCAAATTCAGGAGACAATTTAGAGTTAAGATCAACAGAATAGATGACTAGATGGTAACATTGTATGGGAGGAAGAATAGAGCAGAAGGAGGAGTTTTTGTTGAGGATGGAGGATGGCCCTTTGTGGATGGTATGGGATAGACAGGGAAGAAAGTGTTCATGAGGGACACCAGTCAGTCTGGCAAGGAACCCACATCTGTACCAGGCCTTCTGGCTACTACTCAATACAAAAATGACAACTTCTATAACCCTACCTATTTCCTGTCAGACTTGGGAGACTCTGAAAACTTCATCAATAGAACTTGACTCTGGAATCAGATGTCCACATCTGTCAAATCCATTTCCCTGCCTGACTGCTACCAGGGAACATCCATACATCTTAAACTTGAAAAGTACAAGTCAGTTTCCCCAGAGTTCCTGGGCAACATCATCTTCCTGCCAGGCATGGAGATGCTGCCGATCCAAATCAGCATCTTTTTTTTTAATCTGAAAAGTACTCTAAAATACCAAAGGCCTTCATGTTTATTATCCAAGAGTTTTCCCCCAATTTCCCCATCTTGATGAACCACTGAAGAAAGAACTCTCACTTAGGGCACATTCCATGGACATACAATTGGAGAGAATCCCTTCAACAGAGCTCTGCACCTACTATCCACCTAATCAGTTCATGTCATGCTGCTTCCTGCCTGTCCATGGGAGCAGCCCCCAGTGACAGCTCCATCTGTTGTTGCCTCCACTTGACCATGCTCCAGACACCTCACCCCACCATGGAAAAGAGGTTTCATTTGAAACAGGTCGGTGAGAATGCATGAGATATGATGTTAATGCGAACAAATCAATATGCCATTAACTACCTTTAAAGAATAAGCACAGCTGTCTGGAAAAAAAGAATATCCCAAGAGCTGACGTTTATAGGCTGCTTCTGCATCCATTACCGTACACCCATTATACCACCACCGTTATCTCCACCACTGTCAAAGGTACTTTCAGAACGTCTGGAACAGAAGCAGAGAAAAGTTGTTTTTCCCTATTCCCATTTTCCGTTTTCCTGCAAATGCTTCCCATTGGCAGAACCTAACAGGAAGACAACTGGCAGAGTATTCTGGGAAATCTAGTTTTGATACATAACACAGACTTTAGACTCTGGTTCTTCCATTGATCTTTGCTTGACTTTGAAACACCCAGCCCTTGATGTCTGTCCTTAAGATTCTAGGCAGTAATGCCAGGAAGATGCTTAGCTCTCTTTCTCAGCTCTTTTGTTTGGTTCTTGCTTTTGCTAAAAGACACTGCTAGTGTGTGATTTAATCTTAGCATTAAGCTAATGGGAAATTTTTACTCTTTTGAAGGCAATGTCTGTGCAATACCGAAGTGTCATGTTTGCTAATGTGGATGTGGACAATGCTCGGGTAAGAATCTTAAATCCCTCCTTGTAGATTCATAAAATCCAGTGTGATGTTGAGGTGCTGTCTCAGTGATTATACAAGCAATTTAAAGTGTAATGAACTGTAGTAAACACCATCATAAGGTTCTTGTATGTTTTGTATTCTTTTAAAGACAATAAATATGTGGCTCTCCTGCTATGTGGCCCCCCTCCCATACCTATGGTAGAATTCACTGATCAGTCCAATGTTTTTCATCACTTGCTCTTGGCTCTGCCCCACAATCCTGCCCAACAGAGTTGCTCTAGACAGACAATACCAGTTGGTTAGAGTTGGGCTCAAAGTGAGAAGTTATTTTCACCCCTGTTGTTGTTATTGTTCTTCAGTTGCTAAGTTGTGTCTGACTCTTTGTGACCCCATGGACTGTAGCACACCAGGCTCCTCTATCCTTCACTGTCTCCTGGAGTTTGCTCAAATTCATGTCCATTGAGTTGGTGATGCTGTCCAACCATCTTATGCTCTGCTGTCCTCCTCTCCTTTTGCCTCCAATCTTTCTGAGCATCACAGTATTTTCCAATGAATCCGCTCTTTGCATTAGGTGGCCAAAATATTAGAGCTTCAGCATCAGCCTTTCCAATGAATATTGGAAGGGTTGACTTCTTTTAGGGTTGACTGGTTTGATCTTCCTGCTATACAAGAGACTCTCAAGACTCTTCTCCAGTACCACAATTTGAAAGCATTCATTCTTCAGTGTTCAGCCTTCTTTATGGTCCAGCTCTCACGTCTGTATATGATGACTGGAAAAACCATGTGTGTGGTTAGTTGCTCAGTCATGTCTGACTCTTTGCAGCTCCATGGACTGTAGCCTACTAGGCTGCTCTGTCCATGGAGATTCTCTAGGCAAGAATACTGGAGTGGGTTGCCATGCCCTCCTCCAGGGAATCTTTCCAAGCCAGGGATTGAACCCAGGTCTCCTGCACTGCAGGCAGATTCTCTACCATCTGATCCACCAGGGAAGCCCAAGAATACTGGAGTGGATAGCCTATCACTTCTCTAGGGGAAACTTCCTGACCCAGAAATCGAACCAGGGTCTCCTGCATTGCAGGAGGATTCTTTACAACCTGAACTACCCAGGAAGCCCAGGCCTTTGTCAGTAAAGTGATGCTTCTCTTTTTAATATGCTGTCTATGTTTGTCATAGCTTTTCTTCCAAGGAGGAAGCATCTTTTAATTTCACCCCTGTGATAGATTATTAGTAAATTTCTAAAATCCAGTTCTGTGTATTACAGACATTTTTATGTACCTTGCTTTCCCCTTTCTATAGCTTATGATTTTTGTGGAGTTTTGTTTTTTTGTGTGTGTATGTGGAGTTTTCTAAGCATCACAGGGAATTCCAGGAAACCTTTCTCTTTTTTCTTTAGAGTCTTTCTTCCTCACCCCAGCCCCCCCCCTCAAATAATCAGCCTCATGTTTTCAATCAACATGTGCTTATTAATACATACAATGTGTTTAAATACTTTCTAGTATTTGTTCTTTTAAAATGAGGAAAAATAGCAGTAATAAGTGGCCTGTGCATACATTGGATTGAATTTGAGCTTTATAATTAAAAAATCTATTATTTACCCATTCTGCCCTTTAACAGTTGGGTGACTGCTTATCTGCTAACCTCTATAAATGTCAATTTCTCTATATATAAAACAAAGTAATAATATTTAACAGAATATGAAAAAATAAAAGACACAAAATATATAGCATTATACCCAGAATGTAATAAAAGTTCCGTTTTTCTATTTCCCTCAAAGTGTGACAGTGTTTAATTGTCCTTTAAGCTGAATCATGTCCCATGCATTCAGAATAAACAGCTAGGATTATTATCTGTCAGATATCCAAAGACTTGTGCAGCTATCAGTACAATCAATTTTAGAAGGTATTTACAACTCCAGAAAGAAATACTGGCCCCTTTAGTAGTCATCCCCCGTAGTTCCCTCTATCTACCACCTCAACCCTAGATAACTGCTAGTCTGCCTTGTCTGTAGACTTGCTTATTCTGGCCATTTCATATAAATGGAATTATAGAAAACGTGGTCTTTTGTGACTGGCTTCTCTCACTTAACGTAAGTTTGCAAGATTCATCCACGATGTAGCATGTATCAGTACTCCATTCCCTTTTATTGCTGGGTAATTTACTACCTCTTTTTTTATCCATTCATTCTCTGTTGGACATTTGGTTTGTTTGCCACTCTTAGGTATTATGACTAATACTGACATAAACATTTAAGCATATGTTTTCATTTCTCTTGGCTATATATCTTGGAGTAGGATTATTGGGTCATATGATAACTCTATATTTAACTTATTGAGGAACTTACAAATTACCATACAAAGTGCTGCACCACTTTACATTCCCACCAGCAATGTAAGAGGTTTCTTATTTCTCCATATCCTTAGCAGCATTAGTTACTGTTTTACTTTTTGATTTGTATAGCTCTTTGTCTCTTAAGGTGAGACAAAATGCAGAATTTTCTTTTCTAATTATGTATTCATTGTTATCATTACTGTGGTCATGAAAATTATAATTTAGTGTGTGTTGGGAGTAGGGGTGGGCAGCAGGGGAAAGATTTGTTTTGATCCTGTGGGCAGCCATGAAATTAAAAGATGCTTGTTCCTTGGAAGAAAAGTTATGACCAACCTAGACAGCATATTAAAAAGCAGAGACATTACTTTGCTAACAAAGGTCCATCTAGTCAAAGCTATGGTTTTTCCAGTAGTCATGTGTAGATGTGAGAGCTGGACTATAAAGAAAGCTGAGTGCCAAAGAATTGATGCTTTTAAACTGTGGTGTTGGAGAAGACTCTTGAGAGTCCCTTGGACTGCAAGGAGATGCAACCAGTCCATCCTAAAGGAAATCAGTCCTGAATATTCATTGGAAGGACTGATGTTGAAGCTGAAACTCCAATACTTGGGCCACCTGATGCGAAGAGCTGACTCATTGGAAAAGATCCTGATGCTGGGAAAGATTGAAGACAGGAGGAGAAGGGGATGACAGAGGATGAGATGGTTGAATGGCATCACCAACTCAATGGACATGAGTTTGAATAAACTCTGGGAGTTGGCGATGGACAGGGAGACCTGGTGTGCTGCAGTCCATGGGGTCGCAAAGAGTCGGACACGACTGAGCAACTGAACTGAACTGTGGGTGGCTAATTTTTGCTTGACTCTTAAACAAGATAAACAAAAAAGTGACACTTGAAATCAGATTGTAATGGATTAGAACAGTTGGGATTCTGATATATTTTCTTATCTTATGGCTACAAAATCTTTTACATAAATGGGCAGTGAAAAGGTGTAAGGCATATAAGAAAGAAACACATAAGCCTTATTTAAAATGCACGATATACCACTCCATGTCTCAAGTGTGAATTGTAAAGAGACCTTTACTCATTCTTATTTTTTTGCAATATGTTCTTTCCAGTATTCTTGCCTGGAGAATCCCAGGGATGGCGGAGCCTGGTGGGCTGCCGTCTTTGGGTCGCACAGAGTCGGACATGACTGAAGCGACTTAGCAGCAGCAGCAGCAGCTTTCCATATTGGGTTCTGCTGGGGCCTTCTGCAGTCTTTCACAAGCTCTTTTAAATAGAGCTCATTTCGTCCTTCAGTCCATTCTGCTTTGGCTCCTAGAGCCCATCAGTGAGAAAGCTCAGGAACGCTGGATACAGTCATTTTATGTTTTAACATTCCTGGAGGCTTTGAGGATATGTTAGGAAAGTTCTTGGCAAGAGAATGTGTGAAGTATCAGCTATCCCTGGGCTCTCAGACATGCCTCCTGAGACATCACCAAGTACCATTCTTGGTCTAAAAAGAGGATACAAAAATGATGAATTTATTCCATTTCTTTTATTTTCTAGGAGTTGGCCCAAACTTACCACATCAAAGCAGTACCCACATTTCAGATGTTCAAGCAAACCAAGAAGGTATGTTTCTATTGTAACTGGCAGGTTGAAATAGATTATAAAGTCATCAGAGTCTAAAAAAGGCCTGAGGTATCCTGGATGGATGAAACTGCTGTACTTTTTATTTTTATAGCAATGCAATTTTTAGTTTCTGAACTTACATATTGGCAAGAAGGGTGAACTGTGAGAAATCTCCCATTCAGACCATTTGAAGTGTCCAAATCTATACGAAATACCCCACTCTTATCTCTCTCTGGGGGCATGACCATTACAAAATAACCTTACAACAAAAGACATGATGAAATTCTTGCACAAATGTATACGCATTTTCAACAACACTTGAGTGAATGTCAGTCAAAAGCAATCACAACGTAATATGGCCTACTGGTTGACCAGGCAGGGTCTGGATTCAGATTTCTGTGGTTCAAAATCCAGTTCTTCCATTTCCTAGCAGTTTACTTAATAAGCTCTTGTTATCTTAGTTTCCTTATCTGTAAAAACATGAATAATAGCAAGTTTCCCCTTCCCTTGTAGGATTGTTTTGAAAATGAAATGAATTAACACAACTAAATTTTTAGACCCATTCTGACACACGAATATATTATGTTAGTTGTTATCTTGAAGATATTAATGGAATGAAGTGTCTCAAATACTTTGTGTGATGAAACTAGTAATAATGTATATGACTGGGAGCACGGACACCTGTGTGTACCTTATGAAAGGTGATTTTGCAACATACTTAAGAGGAATAAACTGTTCATTCCCTTTCATACACTATCCCGTTTGGGGGAACTGTTGCTGATGAAAATACCTCATGGAAAAATAAACATCTAAGTGGATTGTAATTGTAATTATTTCTAACAAAATATGGAAGCAATGTAGATGACTTTTTTTAGTAAAGTGGCTAAGTGATTTATGATACATCTTGTCTATGTGTGTGCTAAGTTGCTTCAGGCATGTCTGATTCTTTGCGGCCCTGTGGAGTGTGGTCTGCCAGGATCCTCCGTCCGTGGGATTCTCCAGGGAAGAAACTGGAGTCCCCTTCTCCAGGGGATCTTCCTGACCCAGGGATCAAACATGCATCTCTAACGTCTCCTGCATTGGCAGGCAGGTTCTTCACCACTAGCACCACCTGGGAAGCCCATCTAGTCTTGAAAGAGTGTACAACTAAAATGAGTTATGAATAGAAAAGAAGCAGGCTCACAGATATAGAAAACTAATTAGTGGTTACAGGTGGGAGTGCAGTATAAGGGTAGAGGAGTGGAAGGCACAAACTATTGGGTGTGACAGGTTCAAGGATGTATTGTACAACATGGGGAATATGGCCAATATTTTGTAATAACTGTAAATTTAGTTATAGTTAATTTAATAACCTTTCAAAATTATAAAAATTTTGGAATTTTTTAAATGAGTTAAAAAGATTCAATAAAATAAAAAGAGTTACGAAGAATATACATAAAGTAAAAAAATTCATACTGTTTTAAACATTATGTCTGCAGTATAAAGAATGAGAGCATTTGATATGCTAGCTGTAGAATTTTATTTTCAATTTCTGCTTGTTCATAGGTGCTTGCTGTGACATAATTGATGCAATAGATTTAAATAATTCTTCCCCCAAAAGATAACACTACCTATTTCCTCTCTTGAGTTTTTACTTGAAAATTGAAACAGTTTAACACATGCTTTCTCAACTCCGCTTACCTACATTATCAGATTGTTTCTGTGTCACCTTTTATTATCTTCTCTTCCATCTCAGAAATGAAGATGCTTCCTCCTTTGTAAGTCAGTTCCATCTGTCTCTCGACCGCATCCCTCCCATCTGTGCCCTGCCTTTATCCATTAGTTATCCTGTTTAAAGCCTGGTCGTTGGACTCTTACTGTTTCTTGATACCCAGCTACCATTCTCCATTCCCTTTTAGCAGCTCTCTGATTTTCCTCCAGGAAACCAAGCCCTTTCTAGTCCTTAGTCCATGTACTTCCTTAGAGGTCCATATCTAGGTGTAGACCAATCAGTGAACTCCATCACCATCAGGAATGGGCCCTTCACTCCAGTTGAGCCAATCCAAAGCCAACCAGAGCTAATTTGAGGATTTTGCTTAAGCAGCTCGGTATAAGTTTTTACTTAGATTGCACTGAATTTGAACTTAGAAAGATACAGTACTGAAGCTCTTATAGCTGGCTTGCCACCACAGGGAACCTAAAAATGAAGCTACCATACAGAGGAAAGCAGAATCAGACCAAGAAGTGCCCATGGCATTGTATGTCTGAAGCCTGAACTACCCCCATAAATTCTTTAGTTATATAAACTTTGGGTTGCTTTTTCTGTCATTTGCAACCAAAACATTTCTATGAATACATCTGTTCTCTCAGACTATTCACTTTTATTCATAATCTAACTCTTAAAAGAATTAGATATATTCACTGCTTCCAGTTCTCATTTTCCACTCATTCCCTCATCTACTGTCTTGAAAGTTATCAAGGATCTTCTTGCACCTAATTTAAATTCCCATTTCTCAATCCTAGTATCCCTTGCTTACACCAAAGTGCGTTAACTGATCAGCTTCTATACCCTGGAAACTTCCTCCTCTTTTGGCTTTGATCCCAGATTCCTCCCCGGGTTTTCCTCTGGATTCTTTATTTCCAGCTGTTCTCACATGTTAAGTGTCTTCCAAGGCTCTATCTTTTTTCCATTCTACCTCTCTCCATTAATAATTTCATCCCCCAATCCTAGATCTAGCTACAAATATCTTTAACTTAAACAGTAGTCTCAAGTTCACACTAAAGCTCTTGTTTTCTTTTCCAAATAATTCCTTGCTCCATGGAAAGTGAAGTGAAGTCGCTCAGTCGTGTCCGACTCTTTGCAACCCCGTGGACTGTAGCCTACCAGGCTCCTCCGTCCGTGGGGTTCTCCAGGCAAGAATACTGGAGTGGATTGCCATTTCCTTCTCCAGGGATCTTCCTGACCCAGGGATCAAACCCGAGCCTCCCACATTGCTCCATGTATGCCATCCTCTTATTTAAATTTTTATACCTCTCCTCTGCCATTACCTATAGAATCAAGACTGCTGCTGCTGCTGCTGCTAAGTCGCTTCAGTCGTGTCCGACTCTGTGCGACCCCATAGACGGCGGCCCACCAGGCTCCACCATCCCTGGGATTCTCTAGGCAAGAATACTGGAGTGGGGTGCCATTGCCTTCTCCGAGAATCAAGACTAGACCCTTGTATTCCAGTCTGACTCTAATTTCTCCATGATTTTAACCCAGTCTATGTTCCCAAGCCCATTTTTTGTGTGACTCAGATCTTAACTTTGTATATTATTCTCTCCCAAGTATTTGGAGTTGTTCATGTCTGATTTGAAACCCCAGTGCCTAGGAGAATCCCCCCCTCAATAGAAAACACACACTTTGCGTTTGATGGTGTTTTGTGTTTGTGTGACTTTGTGTTTGTGGTGACTCAGTTGGTAAAGAATCCACCTGCAACGAAGGAGACTCAGGTTTGATCCCTGGGTTGGAAAGATCCCCTGGAGATGGAAATGGTAACCCACTCCAGTATTCTTGCCCGGGAAATCCCATGGAGAGAAGAGCCTAGCAGGCTACAGTCCATAGGGTCACAAGAGTCAGATACTACTTAGTAACTAAACCACCACCAATGAGTGAACAAATGAATGAATGGGTGAACAAGTGAATCTTGCTGTCTTTCTGCTGCATCCCCCACCAGCTTTGTCTCCCTTCCTGATTTTATCCTTGTATTAATCAGACTCAGAGAAAGTTTCTCACCAGCTCAGAACAGCTTTCTGGTTTCCTTCTTTTTACAGATGATATTGCTTGATGGCTGCTGCTGCTCAATAGTTTGTTCTCTATTTTACAAAAATAAAACTTTGAATTCTCAGTTGATTTTGTATCTAGGCTCTGGAGCAAATCCATAACCATGCTTTTGAGGAAAGACTTGCTCTTGTTTGGTCTCAGTTCTGTCTGGAGGTAAAAGAGCCCTGCCCTAGGGGTGGAGCAACCTCTTATCATCAAGTATTTCTTAACTGGTATCTGTAGGGTATGGATCCTTTTTGAATTAATGGAACAAGATACCTGTATTCTAGGGATCACTAAGGAGCTTAAATTTGAATTTTATGCCTATTAGCTAATGGAAAATTAAGTCAACTGAACTGATGACCCTGTCAATTAAGCTGATCTGCCTCCCTGTATTCTAACTGCAGTGTCATCCAGCAAGCCTTTGATTATCACTTGGATATCAGTCTCCCAAAAAATTTTCTTGAGACTAAAATTTTTTGTTGAATAGCACTTAATTAGCATGTGGGTTATACAGTTATTTTTTAAAACTTGGTATGTTTATGTCATGATATCAAATGTTCAGATGCTAAGTCATGTACGACTCTTGGCAGCCTCATAAATTGCAGCATGCCAGACGTCCCTGTCCTTCTCTGTCCCCCGCAGTTTGCTCAAACTCTTGTCCATTGAGTCGATGATGCCATCCAACCATCTCATCCTCTTTTGGCCCTCTTCTCCTCCTACCCTTGAACTTTCCCAGCATCAGGATCTTTTCCAGTGGGTCAGCTCTTCACCTGAGGTGGCCAAAGTATTGGAGCTTCAGCATCAGTCCTTCCAATGAATATTCAGGACTGATCTCCTTTAGGATGGACTGGTTGGATCTCCTTGCAGTCCAAGGGACTCACAAGAGTCTTCTCCAACACCACAGTTCCAAAGCATCAATTCTTCGGTGCTCAGCCTTCTTCATGGTCCACCTCACATCGTACCTGACTACTGGAAAAGCCACAGCTTTGCCTATATAGATTTTTGTTGGCAAAGTGATGTCTCTGCTTTTTAATATGCTATCTAGGTTTGTCAGCTTTTCTTCCAAGGAGCAAGTGTCTTTTAATTTCATGGCTGCAGAATTTCACTATCCACGGTGATTTTGGAGCCCAAGGAAATAAAATCTGCCACTCTTTCCATTTTATTCCCCATCTATTTCCCATGAAGTGATGGGACCAGATGCCATGATCTTAGTTTTTTGAATGTTGGGTTTTCAGCTGGCTTTTTCACTCTCCTCTTTCACCTTTATCAAGAGGCTCTTTAGTTCCTGTTCACTTTCTGCCATAAGAGTGGTATCATCTGCATATCTGAGGTTGTTGATATTTCTCCCAGCAGTCTTGATTCCAGCTTGTGAGTCATCCAGCCCAGCATTTCACGTGCTGTACTCTGCATATAAGTTAAATAAGCAGGTTGACAGTATACAGCCTTGACATACTCCTTTCCCAATTTTGAACCAATCCATTGTTCCATGTCCGGTTCTAACTATTGTTTCTTGACCTGCATACAGATTTCTCAGGAGACAGGTAGGGTAGTCTGGTATTCCCATCTCTTTAAGAATTTTCCACAGTTTGTTGTGATCCATACAGTCAAAGGCTTTAGCATAGTCAATGAAGCAGAAATAGATATTTTTCTGGAATTCTCCTGCTTTTTCTGTGATCCAGTGGCTGTTGGCAACTTGATCTCTGTTTCTTCTGCCTTTTCTAAATCCAGCTTGTACATCTGGAAGTTCTATTGAAGCCTGGCTTGGAGTATTTTGAGCATTACCTTGCTTGTGTGTGAAATGAATGCAATTGTGCAGTAGTTTGAACATTCTTTGGCATTGCCTTTCTTTGGGATTGGAATGAAAACTGATCTTTTCCAGTCCTATGGCCACTGCTGAGTTTTCCAAATTTGCTGGCATATTGAGTGCAGCACTTTCACAGCATCATCTTTCAGGATTTGAAATAGCTCAACTGGAATTCCATCACCTCCACTAGCTTTGTTCGTAGTGATGCTTTCTAAGGCCCACTTGACTTCACATTCCAGGATGTCTGGCTCTAGGTGAGTGTGAGTGATCACACCATCATGATTATCTGGATCTTGAAGATCTTTTTTCTACAGTTCTTCTTTGTATTCTTGCCATCTCTTCTTAATATCTTCTGCTTCTGTTAGGTCCCTACCATTTCTGTCCTTTATCGAGCCCATCTTTGCATGAAATGTTCCCTTAATGCCTTTTAAAATGTACACTGTATAAAAAACCTTATGATCATTTCTCATAGGACTGAGAGTTAGGGGAATGTTTGCCTCCATTGAAAATATGATTGGCTTCCTCGAGTTAGACCAGAAGACTTAGGGACTCCCTTGGTTTTCTCTCTTTTCATTGCTGCCAGAAATCTCAGGATTACCTCTTCTACTCAAATCCAGTAGTCTCCCTTACCTTCAGTTTCCTAACTGCCGTCTACACCCTGGATCATCCTTGAATGGTTTTGTTCTATATTTTTTAATACTTTTATTTATTTTTGGTGGTGCCGGGTCTTCGTTGCTCTGCAGGCTTTTTTCTCTAGTTGCGGCAAGCAGGGGCCGCTCTCTAATTGCTGTGTGGGGGCTTCTCAGCTCTTGAAGCCTGTAGTAGTTGAGGTGTGTGGGCTCAGTATTTGCAGCTCCCAGGCTCTAGAGCACAGGCTCGATAGTTTTGGCACACGGGCTTAGTTGCTCTGTTACATATAGGATCTTCCGAGATCAGAGATTGAACCTGTCTCTTCTGCATTGGAAAGTGGATTCTTTACCACTGAGCCACCAGGAAAGTCCCTGGTTTTATTATTTTAGCCCCTTGAGTCTTGCTCATTTAAAATATTAGCAAAGCACATAGACTATACACAAAATAAAACTTTAAAAATCTAAATCAAATGAAGCTACATAACCGTGACCTCGGGTTATCATGGATAATGGGCCTTCCCTGCTGCTAGAAGTTTTCATGCAGAGGTTGGGTGAACATCTGGCTGGGATGTGCTGTAAACAGCAGCTATAATAATTTCACAGTTTTAGGCCAAAGCCCAGCCAAAGCAAATTCCAGGTAATAAATACGGTGGAATTGTTCTTTCCTGCTCTGCCCCTGAGGGTTTTCATCTAGGCCATCATAGCATGTTCCGGTAAGATTCACTGTGGTTAACAAAAAGAAAGAAAGATAGCATGGAAATGTATACACTACAGTGTAAAATAGATAGCCAGTGGGAATTTGCTGTATGACTCAGGGAACTCACACCGAAGCTCTGTAACAGCCTAGAGGGATGGGGTGGGAGATGGGAGAGAGGTTCAGAAAGAAGGGGACATAGGTGTACCTGTGGCTGATTCATGTTGATGTGTGGCAGACACCAACACTATATTGTAAAACAATTATCCTTCAATTAAAAATAAATAATTTTTTTTAAAAACTAAAAAGAAGAAAATAAAAATGCATTCCTCTGGTGTCTTTCAGATGGAACACCCAAAACCTTGGCTGATTTTTGGGACTAGAATATTACACTATATTCTGTTAAGAGTAGTTCATAAACTTGGTTTATAGACCCTCTTGCGCCTAAATCGAAATGTGCATATATTGCTAGGCTATTCAGTGAGCCTCTGAAGCCAATCACTAGATCTCCTATGTTCATAACATTGGTTCCAGACTGAAATTGGTAGAAGTCTGTGGAGTAGAGAGAAGGAAGAGTAACAGAGATTTTCCAGGTCTTAGTCAACTGCTTAAATACGGGCCAACTCTCAAAAATTGGTTCCATCTTTTCATCTTTTGGGCTTCTGTGATAGCTCAGTTGGTAAAGAACCTGCCTGCAATGTGGGAGACCCCAGTTCGATTCCTGGGCCAGGAAGATCCGCTGGAGAAGGGGTAGGCTACCTGCTCCAGTGTTCTTGGGCTTCCCTTCTGGCTCAGCTGGTAAAGAATCTGCCCGCAATGCAGGAGACCTGGGTTCAATCCCTGGGTTGAGAAGATCCCCTGGAGAAGGGAAAGGCTAGCCACTCCAGTATTCTGGCCTGGAGAATTCCATGGACAGTCCATGGGATCACAAAGAGTTGGACACGACTGAGTGACTTTCACTTTCACTTTTTCATCTTTTGATATGAGAGTAAGATGGTTTCCCAAAGCACTTAGGAAAGATGAGAGCAAAGGGATGTAAGTACATAGATGCTAATAAACGAGTTATTCACAAATGAGTAATTCAGAAGAACTGAGCTCTCATTTTAAGTGAGAGGAAGCTCTTGCCCTTATGGGTATGAATTGTGGGCTCCAGCTGAGGACACGGACGTCATTTCCAGCAAGCGCCCTCCTTGAAGGAGGCACAGAGATGAAAAGAATCCCAAGTGGGCAGCACCATTGGGTGCTGGAAAGAGGATAGGATTGGAAGCAGCGGTCACATACTCAGCATCTTCAAGGGCCAGGCAGGGACAATAGATGAGATAGTAGGAAGTGAGGAGAATGGTGGTCCCTAGAGAATCACCCTCGCAAATGGTCTTTGTTTATGTTCATGAAAAACAGCATTTGACCCACCACTCCAAGAAAGTGCCTGTGGCTGACTTGCCATCTCTGGAGTCACATGATTCTAAGTTGAATTCCAGATCTGCTTCTTATTAGTGAGGATTTGGGGAATGAATGTACTTTAACCACCTTTAGGCTCAGTTTCATTCTTAATAATGACAACATCATGTGTCTTTGAACCTTGATCATGAAAATTTGTGACAATGTAAATAAAGTGCCTTCCACTAGACTTGGTGTATACTATGAAGTGTAGCTATTATTCGAGCCCCAGGACCTAGCTGTGTACCTATCTCCCTGAAAATTTATAGGTAAATAGAAATAAAGGTTATCGGAGACCTCTGAAGCTCTTTGAGTAACTACAGTAAGCTTTTAAGCTAAGTTATCTTAGCATTCTGGAGTTACCTACCCAGTGGCATTGTCTTAATAGATTGTGGCTTCCCAGGTGACCAGAGTGGTGAAGAACCCACCTGCCGATGTAGGAGACATAAAAGATGCAAGTTGGATCCCTGGGTCAGGAAGATCCCCTGGAGGAGGGCATGGCAACCCACTCCAGTATTCTTGCTTGGAAAATCCCATGGACAGAGGAACCTGGTGGGCTCCTGTCCATATGGTTGCAAAGAGTTGGACATGACTGAAGCAACTTAGCCAGCACAGTTACAGAGGCATTCTGCATGAGGGGGGAGAAAAAAAGAGCTTTCACATGGTCTTCGGGGCTCTTATAGATATCAATCCCTAGAATGGGTTACGTATCAGCCCCACAAGCATCTAATGTGTTGGCAGAGATTAATTGACTGGAGGAGGCAAGAACTAAGTGAACATGAAGGGAAAGTCAGAGAAGTACAGCAACTATTTACCACCATTTAGCAACCTTGCTAAAGATTGCTAAAGATACAGCTCTCAGCTTTAGCAACTTAAAGGCCGTAATTACTGGTGTATGTCTTTTCTCCAGGGCAGGGATTTGGATGAGGCAAAATACTGCACTTATTGGGTGGAAACGTGTCTTCATTTGAATTTTTGATGTTTTGTTTATCATGGGTTTTTTTGCATTAAATGTTAATACTTTTTAAAATATTAAGATATTATTTATCTTCATTACTAAAATTTTTTTGGCACCCCTTAAATTTTCCACCCTAGTCCCAGCCCTGTTCTTCTCTGAAGTTTAAATTGTTGAAATTATAGGAGTGTTTCATTCAGTGATTCACAAAAGGATTAACAAGACTCAGTATCATGTTACAGTCATAGCTAAGATTTATTACAGCAATAAACATAGAGTTAAAGCAACAGGGGAGAAAAAGATAGGCATTGTTGGAGTCTAGAAAGGTCCAGCACAAATTTCTGATGTTCTTCCTTGTCCAGGGCAACTTAGCAGTACCTAAGTTTCTAAGTACCCCTGGACAGGCACTCCCTAGCTCAAGGATATATGTGGAATGTCTCTGCCTAGGGATGCCTTTTTGAGTCTCTGAGTCTGAGTATTTTTATATGGGGACTGGTCACATAGACATACCTTGCTAAGCAACCATTGCTTCACAACCAGCCATAACAATGGAAACTCAACAGTAAGATTAGGTGCACATCATCATTATTGATGTTTATGCAAAGCACCTTAATAAGCCAGCAATGGCATAGTCCATTGCTCCAGAGATATATACAACAAAATCATCCATTACTAACACAAGAAACACTTGGAAGACCATAATCCCCAGGACTTAGTGAAGTCATGGTTCTCTTGGAGACACACCAAGAGTAACCAACCAGACCTGTTATGTTAACCTTTTTTCTCACATGGATTCATGTGGAAAATTGAAGTGTCACCTTTATTAAAAGTAGCAGTAGTGCTAAATTGTGGTAATTTAAGAACATAGCTTGGATCCATGTCTGAAGACTTTCCACTAGATTCTTGGAACCTAGACCTTGAGATGACCCTTCTATGGGAGAATCTGGGACTGCAGAGGACAAACTTACCCACCCAGGTGGAGGAGATACTATTGTTTTTGTAACAGTGAAAAAAAAAGTGTTAGTCATTCAGTTTGACCAAGTCTTTGAGATTCTGTGGACTGTAGCCTGCCAGGCTCCTCTGCCCATGGAATTCTTCAGCCAAGAATACTGCCTTGGATAGCCATTCCATTCTCCAAAGGAATCTTCCGGGCCCTGATTGAACCTGGGTATCCTGCCTTGCAGGCAGATTCTTTACCATCTGAGCCAAAGGGAAGCTGCTTTTTGTAACTATTTAGCCCCCAAAGGGAGGGTGATAGCTTTCTAGAGCTATCTTTAAAAGGCAGATATTAGGCTTACTTCCAATATGCTTTCCAGAAGGAGACAGACCTGTCCCTTGAGCAGACACTCCTAAAAGGAAGAGGAGACAGGCATGAGCTCATTCCTTTGTCCAGGCTCAGCTGATAAGCTTACCTTTGAACTTAGGGAGAAGAAAGTAAAGGGATATAGCAAACAGGTATATTTTCCCAATACTGGACAGTTGAGCAGATTGCTTAATGGAAACGTAAAAACAATAGTATATGCCATTGAAAGGAATGGCTCCAAAACTATTTTTATCCCCGAGAACAAAATTCCCTCCCACTCTTCCAGTAATGGGCAGGATAACATTTTCTCTGGCCAGAGTCCAAAATCACTTGTCATACTCTCAGTGCAGCTTGACATAAATTCCCACAACACTAGATTCATGCCTCTTTTTCCCCCTCCAATAGAAAGCCACCTTGTCCTGAGTGACTAACTTTCAGGCAGCTTCAGTTGATGGCATAGTTATTCATAGTTGGCAAACTGTGGCCCCAGGGACAAATCTGACCCTCAGTTTTACTGGGATACAGCCATGCCCATTTGTTTAAATATTATCTACAGCTACCTTTGCACTACAATAGCTGTTTTTGTTGCAGGAAGGGGGACCCCTTCCATGGCCTGAGAGTGGCCTCTTGTCTAACACTCGGAAATAAATTGTCTGAGGAGATGCACGTGTTGAAAAGCAAAAGATTTGATTGGGAAGGGGCACCTGAGCAGAGAGCAGGAAGGTGAGGGAACCCAGGAGAACTGCTCTTTCATGTGACTTTAAGTCTCAGGTTTTATGGTAATTGAATTGGTTTCCGGGTTGTCTCTGGCCAATCGTTATAACTCAGGGTTCTTCCTGGTAGCACATGTATCACTCAGCCAAGATGGATTCCAGTGAGAAGGATTCTGGGAGGTTGGTAGGACATGTGAACTGGCATCTCCACTCTCCTTTAGACCTTTCCCAAATTCTTCTGGTTGATGTAGCTTCTTAGTTCCACATTCCTTACCAGGACCGCCTGTCATAAGATAACTCACCCAAGTGGTTATTATCATGCCTAGCCAGCTTGGGTAGTTTTACTCAGTGGTTCTCCTAATAACTTGAGGAGATTTTTCTTTAGTAAAAGGAAGTTTATTGCTGCATTTTCATTATAAAAAGTATACTGTATTTTCAATATTATATAACTTTATAGAGAAAAAATTTAGATTTATGTAAAAGTGGTAGATAGTACAGAGAGTTGATTTGAGTAGTTTTGACAGAGACCATATGGCCTGTAAAACCTAAAATGGTTATTACCAGGTGCCTTACCAAAAAAGTATTTATACTACCAGTGCACTGAGAAACAGGTGCATAGGCAGTTTCTAACTCTACTACAGGAAAATGAATAAGTGTGTTATCGAAATCTCACTACTGGAACAAGTTGATAAAAGGGCCAGTATAGATCAAGGAAAGATTAGCTACCAGATTGCTTGATATGCTCTTTTCTTGAATTCAGGTGCAAGTCAATTCAAGTTGTTTGAAACAGACTATTTCAAAGAGGCCGTGTCTTCTTGGTTAGATTTTGCTCAGCTCCAAAAACCTGAATTTACCTGCTTGCATTTGCAGAGTCTGCCCTGGGTGTTGTGAAAGTGAAAGAGAAAGTGTGCAAATACCTGAAATATGATGCAGGTGGTTCTGAGGAGAGAATGAGTGTGGCTGGAGTCAGAGGAAAAAGCCAAGATAGGAAACAACTGTAATTAACACTGCCCACCTCTTAATAGAAGCTTGAGGTACTTTTAAACGTTCCGTTGTTGGACATACCCTTTTCATCTTATTAATCACATATAATGTCTTAGAAGAAAAAGAATATCATACTATTTCAATTATAAATTTGTATTGTTCATACAAGTATTTCCACAGCCCATCCGCCAAGAAGTATCTTGTGCGGGTTAGTTTGATTGGGCTTTTTGGTTTATGTTGGTTGTTGCTGTTGCTTTGAGAATCGTATTGCTGCTGTTGTTTCTAACTACAGATGTCTGAAAATTGTTGAACTTTCACACAAGTGGTCCAAATGTAACTTCAGTATTCACTCATTTGTGTATCAACTGACCATAGCATTTTATACTTATTCTATAAGGACATCACTAGCCAGACTCCTTGATGTATATTCTTAGAAGTCACTATCTCACCAGCACCCTTGCATTTTCCCAGTGGCAGGAATAAACTCTTTATAGGTGATTGCATGTCTTTGGCATAAAAAACTGCCTCTTGTTGCACCTGGGTGGTGGGTAAATGGAGGGATGGTGTTCATGTTGTTATTCTCTATTTTTGTATATCTTTGAAACTGTCCATAATGGAAGTTTGGGTTTTCTATTTATTTATTTATATGGCTGTGCTGGGTCTTAGTTGCAGCATGCAGGATCTTTAGTTGTGGCAGGCAAACTTTTAGTTGTGACATATAGAATCTACTTCCCTGACCAGGGATGGAACCTAGGCCCTCTGCATTGGGAGTGTAGAGTCTTAGCCACAGGACCACCAGGAAAGTCCCTGGGGTTTTTCTTTTCACTGAGTGTTGGACGTAGTTGGTGGTTCTCTAATGCATGAACAATCACCACATATTCCACTGGTCTTTACAAACTGGAGCTTGAAATTTTCATTAGCAGTCATTACTAGGATGGCAGCTGTACAAGAAAATTGAAGATGTTGAGAAGAGCAAGGTAAACACTACTTCTTAATGCTTCAGAGTGGAGCATGCTTTGAGAGGTACAACTAAACATTCAGGTCAAAAAAAAAATATTTGGGGCAGAAATTAGATATTAATGGCCTTGTAAATATATCCCTTCAAAAGAAAGCTACTTGTGAAATAAGCCCTTATCAGTAAACTGCTCCTCATTTGTTACCTACATTTATTAAACTCCTGTATGCAAAGGCCTGTGCTATACAGGGAGACAAAAATATAATGTTTGCCTTTGGCAAACTGGACAAAGACAAAATAAGATAGATGACACCTAATCCCCAAAACTTAGCACTGAGTCTTGGACCTGGCCCTCAATGACCAGGATTCAACTTAGCTCAATTCACTTCAGGGTTAATACTATTCTAATAGAGCACCTACTCTAGGGAAGGTTCTGAGCTAGATACTAAAACTGTGGAGGAAAAATATAGTCCCCATCCTTGGTCTAGTGGGAAAGATGGGTAATAAAATCAACTCTTGGATTGTGGAATTGCACTGGCTACTATGAGATGACAGAAAAAGACTTCAGGGAAGTCTTCATGAGTTAAATCTGAAAGGATTATCAAGTTTTGCAAGTGATTAAAGATGAGCATAAGCAGAGAGTTATAAAGTGTCTCTGGTATGAGGTCAGGAATTATTTAGTAATCATACACCAAGAATATTTAATTATCACTAGAATGTGAGCTCTGTGGTGGGATTTTGTCTTGTTTTCTTCATTGTATGTCTGGATCGTGTAGACACTCACTAAGTATTTATTAAATGAACAAACAAATCCAACTATAAATTGTTGCTTGGGTCCAGAGTTTATGGTAGAGACCAACAGTGGAGGTGGAAAAGATAAAATCAAGGAACCCCCGTAAGAAGCTTGAATTTTATGATGATGGAAAAACACTCAAGAATTTCACAAAGAGAAATAGCATGACGGGATTTGTGGTTTTGAACTTTGAGGGGGAGAAAAAGTCTCAAGGGCATAAAACTGGAGAAAGAAACAAAGTGTAAGCTGTTGCTAAAATCCAGGGGAAAGTTGATTGGGTAAAAGCCATGGAATTCAGACACAAATGTAATGTCACCTAAAGCCACCAAATGGTTAGCATGAAAAAGACTGGCAGTACCAAGTGCTGTCAAGCGTGTGGAACAAGCAGAACACTTATCCCCTGCTGGTGGAGTTTACATTGATGCAATTAGTTTGAAAAGCTGTTGGGTAGCTCCTACAAAAGCTGAACTCAGTAATCCCCCTTTCAGGTAAACTACAGAACCCAACAAGAATGGCTGTTCATATGCCCCCAAAGATGTCTGCACAAAGGATGTTCCTAGCAGCACTCTTGGTCATAGCCCAAATGGATAAACTGTGTTATAGTCATGCAATAGAATACTAAAAAAAAAAAAAAAAAAAAAAAAGCTTAAAATGAACGTATGGCCATTACACAGATAAATCTCAGAAACATCATGTTGAGTAAGAAGCCAGATGCAGAAGAATATACACAACATACTATAGAATTCCATTTATAAAAGTTCAAAGACCAAGCCCATCTGTGGCGAAAAATCTGGAATAGACTTTGGCTTTAGGCACAAGGTAATGATTGGGAGCGAGGAGCTAAGCTGTATCTACATCTTGATCTGGACATGGTTATATGAGTGGGCTCTCTTTTGTAATAACTCTCCAAGCTATATGCTGCCGTTTGTGTAATGTTCTGAATATATATGAATGTTTTAAGTGGCCTCAGTTTCCTGGCTCAGGTACCTGGGTGGGTGGTGGTGTCCTGTATTAGACTCAATGTATCTAGAAGAAAGAGGAGTCAAATTCCATGGTTGCCAAGGCTCTTGGTGCATTTGTGGCTTCTGGCTGCCCAACTCACAGCATGGGCATACCACAATCCCTATGGTCATGGAAATCACCGCCCCCTCCCTCCCCCTGGAAATCTCCCTTCGAGGTGAGCTCTCCTGTTTCTAATACCCCTACAGATTGTGCCACCCCTCCATTCAGGGAAGTCTCATCCAAGAAGAGAAGCCCATTTTTAGGGGCCCCCAAACTCTTTAGCTCCACACTGCTTTTTAGCAGTGGGGGAGATCCTAAGATAAGGCGTCAGAATCAGATCCACTAGAATCATTGCCGTAAGAATGATAAAACAGCATCTTCTAGACCACTGGGGGTGCGGGGGACTGTCTAGAATTACATGGCAGTGGTCATGGGGAACAGACACACCTTGGGAACTTCTCATCCCTTCTTTGCCAGCGCCTTTCTTCTGCTCAGCTATTACGTGTGCCTTCACTGGAGTCAAGCCACTCCTGAAGCAGAGGCGTAGAGGATAGAGACTCAGGAGGAACCTTGGACAGAAGCCACAAGGAAGGATAAGTGGGAGCCACTGCAAACATAGTCAAAAACAGGGGGAAAGACAGACTGAGACTGGAGTGAACCCCAAGCCTCTCCCACCCTGCTTTCCACCCCGGCATTGGTTAGAGACCAGGGACAAAGTTCCTTTCTGACCAGATTGAGCTGTCTGGGAAGTCCGAATATCCCCAAGTTAAGAAAGTGAAAAAAGCATGCCGCCGCTCCCAGCCTCATGGAGCATGCCAAGCAGGCAAAGGCTTGCTTCCTTTGCCTCATCTTGATCAGGAGTTTCCTGGCAGTGGGTTCAGTACTTTGGTCAGTTGGCTAAGCTTACCATCCTTTTTCTACCCCTGGCCAAGCCCGGTCATTCAGGTGACCAAGCCCTACCTATGTTATTGCCAAGACTTCTTGGCTTGCTGCCTGCCCTAGCCTGAGAGGAGCATGAGACTCCCATCATGCTCTAGAGGCTCCATCCAGCTGCCACTGACTCTTAAGAAAGAGCCTTTTGCAGATCCTTTCTGACACCTTCCTCCCCTGGTGGCCAAGGCCAAGAGAACTAGTTATAGAGGAGATGGCTACAAACCAGACAACCCAGATAAATCATGAAATTCTGCACCCACACTTAGGTAACCCTATTCTCGAGAATCAAAAGAGCAATTTGCTGTTATAGAAGTGGATCCCTGAGCGAGCCGGTAAGTGAAATGGGATCAAGACAGAGGCACAAGAGTGGGGTTGACTTTCAAGAAATAGAATGAACCATGATGCCCACAGGTGCCATGCTGCTACCTGGGGAAGCAGAATCATTAGATGTGGGCATAGTTTCTTCCCTGTTGCACACTGAGCACTGAAAGTAGTTGTCTTAGACTTTTCTAACCCCTACACCCAAAGTCCTAACACCATTTCTGGATGCTGAAACCTCTCTCACTAGAAACTCAAGTCTTCACCAAATCTCAGCTTCAGTTTACCCACACTCTTCCTTTTCTCCAACTCACCTCATACAATTGGTACTAAACTGATCATGAAGAGTAAAGGTCTTTAACTTCCATATTTCATCAGATATAAGATGTTCATTGATAGATGCACCATCCTAATTCAGAGATGTGAAAAATTGAAAAGAAAATGTGCTTCTTAGAATCATTATTATTACCTGAACTAAAGTCAGGGCATGGGAAATCACAAGCCATTTGATTTTAGGGGATCATATATATGAATTATCAAGCCCTCAAGGTCAGTGTATAAATGCCCTGAGAAGTTTTGAAGATTGGGTTTCCTCATTTCCAACAACATGATATGTTTTAGATCTTAGTTTAGAGGAATATCATGGAAAATGACATAAACCTGTTAAAATATTAGCATAAGCAATTTTGAAAAGGTGCCAAATAATTAAAACATCAGAAATTTAGTGTGTTAATGTGTATTTATATTTAAAGTATCTTGCAGACAATGGAAGTGAGTAGTGGATAAATTTATAAACAGGAACAAAATTCCACAAAGCTTCATCTTTGCCATATTTGAACCAATAAATATTTCACCTTTGTGTATTTGTGAACAGATTTATGAACTTTGTGGAGCTGATGCTAAAAAACTGGAAGAAAAGATTCGAGAATTCATGTAAGCTGATCTCCAAGACAAAATACACTTGCAATGTTTTAAAAGGCCACAGTGAATGTGTTGTGTTTTTACTTCCAGCAAACATTGTGTTGTTCTATTGATCTCTCTCCTGATGTTTTACAGGTTGAATTCCATATTGCAATTTCACTGCAATAACTGTCGAAACTCTTGTGCTGTCCGAGATTGTGTCATTTCCATTCTTTCAGCCTTGCACAGCTGAGTAATACCAGTTCAGTGAGAAGGTTTTCCAGAGATTGCAGAAGATGGGATCTATCATAGCAATCAAGAAACATATAGAAGTCTTATTGGTTTGGTGCACTCCATATATATAGCAAATTCTTCCCAATTGAGCCATTGTTTGTGGTACAAAATGCTTCTCCAGTGCTGCTGCTGCTAAGTCGCTTCAGTCGTGTCCGACTCTGTGCGACCCCATAGACAGCAGCCCACCAGGCTCCCCCGTCCCTGGGACTCTCCAGGCAAGAACGCTGGAGTGAGTTGCCATTTCCTTCTCCAATGCATGAAAGTGAAAAGTGAAAGTGAAGTTGCTCAGTCGTGTCCGACTCTTCGCGACCCCATGGACTGCAGCCCACCAGGCTCCTCCGTTCATGGGATTTTCTAGGCAAGAGTACTGGAGTGGGGTGCCATTGCCATTGCCTTCTCCGTTCTCCAGTATGGTTCCTTGTATTGGAACCATGTCATTGGATAAAAGAAAGCACGGTGTATACAGCTATGGTTACATGTATAAATACTTACTGTGTGCTAGGCAATATGCCAAGCCTGTAGCTGAGATTTGACCTCTGTACACCAGTACCAAATGGAACCTTAGAGACAGAGTTTTGGGAGAAGTGGGAAAAAAAAAAACTGCTTTATTGCTTTACCAGGCAAAGGAGGCCATGCCCTCAAAACTATGTGTCCTGACCTGGAGAGGGTAGTGAGGAATTTTATAGTAATTGTTCAAAGAGGAGGGTGTGATCAGCTCATGGACATTCTTCTGATCGGTTGGGGGTGAGGTAATTGGGAGTCAGCACCATCAACCTTCTAGTTGCAACTGGCCTGGGGTCTTTATGCTTGTAGGCAGCATACAGTTAACTTTCCCATCTGGTGGGGTGTCAGTATCTGCAAAACAGCTCAAAGATATTGCTGTGTGTATCACTTGAGGGGGAACCAGGACCCTGCCCCAAGGCTGCACTGTTGTTTCTTGGCTGCTCCTCCCTTGTCTCTTTCCCTTATTAGTAACTATTTGAACCTGCCTTTTGGAACTCAGGAGAGTGCATGGAGGGTGAATGAAGCCTATTTCCTACAAACAAGAAACAGGGGACACAGAAACGTTTTTGTGCCCAGGAGCCCCATGGGATCCTGCTCAGTTTCAAGTCCTTTGCGTCCATTGCCTCATTTAACCTTTGCAACAATCCTGTAAGTAGACGTGTATGGGTAAATGTTTAATGGGCTCTCTGGGTGGAAAAAGCTTGTAGTGATTACCAATTTCTGTGGTGTACTTGGTAGATTTCAAGCTACCAACATGATGTTGAAACTGTTTAACTATGTTTGGGACTTGAACCCACAGTCCTTTAACTGGGATCCGGACTTACTGAAGCTCAGGTTCTTGGTGTCTCCTCACAGAAAGAATTCAGTAAGAGACAAAGTGATAGGTAAGAAGTGGTTTTATTTAGAGAGAAACACTTCACAGACAGAGTGTGAGCCATCTCTGAAGGTGAGAGCAGCATCAGGGTATAAGGTTGTCAGTTTCTATAGGGGTGGGTAACTTCATAGGCTAATGAGTGGTAGGAGTATTCCAGCTACTTTGGGAAAGGGGTGAGGATTTCCAGGAATTGTGTCACCACCCACTTTTTGATGTTTATGGTTGGCCTTGGATCTATCATGGTGCCTGTGGGTGTGTCATTTAGCTTGCTGATGTGTTACAATGAGCATATACTGAGGCTTAAGGTCTGGTGGAAGCTGTTTGTCGTGTTTTACCTATTTGGTTCTAATCAGTTTATGTCGTGTCCTTGGGCTATGTCATTCTTAAGCCCTGCTCCCTTCCCTCCTGTTTCACCTTCGTGGGTCCCAAATGTACATCCTCTTGCTGTGTGATCAGGTCGTTCTGCATCTACAATAATTTTTCACTTCAATGCTGACAGTGTATTCTTTTAAAAGACATTTTAAACTGCAATTAAAAACTTCTAGGGCATCAACAATGCTTCTACATCAATTCAGGTAACCACACATGAACAGCTTCGGCCAAGACTGTGCACACACAGTGACAACCAAGTCAGACCTGCCACCTGGTCCACTGAGATTATGAGATGCCACTTCTTGTCAGAGGCATCTCGATTTCAAAGATGTTAAAATGTGCAATAATGTACACCTGGAGTATTTGGCTTCCTTGATCTCCCAATTAAATGTTAGCTCAAGAACAAAAGGTTAAAAGCAGTCATAAAAAGGTTGTTGTACTTATTCTGAATGATAAGTTGATCTCAGTCCCTTGAAATGCAAGTACCAACCTGTTTGCTTCACTGAGGAAAGGACAAACAGGATAAGGACAGCAACAGGGAGCGGTGAGGGGTACCAGCTCTCTTGATCTCTGTTGAACCTTGAGTTGCTTATCTTGACCCTTACAGTGTTTAGGCTGAAACATTCCCATAGGGTGGGAGCATGTTGTCTTTCTCATCTCTAATTCTCTGGCATCCAGAACACTGCACAGGCCAGAGGAGACCCACAACACACGAAGCTAAATGCAACATGGTACCCCGAATGGGACCTAGAGCAGAAAAGGGGCATGAGTGGGAAAAATGATGAAGTGTAAGTAAAATCTGGTGTTTAGTCCACAGTAACATACCTGTGTTGGTTTCTCAGTTTTAACATCAGTTCAGTCGCTCAGTTGTGTTCAACTCTCTGCAACCCCATGGACTGCAGCACGCCAGGCTTCCCTGTCCATCACCAACTCCCAGAGCTTGCTCAAATTCATCAAGTCAGTCCACTGACTGTCCATCGAGTCAGTGATGCCATCCAACCATCTCATCCTCTGTCGTCCCCTTCTCCTCCAGCCTTCAATCTTTCCCAGCATCAGTGTCTTTTCAAATGAGTCAGTTCTTTGCATCAGGTGGCCAAAGTTTTGGAGTTTCAGCTTCAGCATCAGTCCTTCCAATAAATATTCAGGACTGATTTCATTTAGGATTGACTGGTTTGATTTCCTTTCAGTCCAAGGGACTCTCAAGAGTCTTCTCCAACACTGGACAGATTCCATACTAGAAAATGGAAGCAACCTAGATGTCCATTGACAGATGAATGGGTAAGGAAGTTGTGGTACATATACACAGTGGAATATTACTCAGCCATAAAAAGGAGCGCATTTGAGTCAGTCCTAATGAACTGGATGAACCTAGAACCTATTTATACAGAGTGAAGTAAGTCAGAAAGAGAAAGATAAATATTGTATATATATGGAATCTATAAAAATGGTACTGAAGAATTTATTTACAGGGAAGCAATTGGAGAAACAGACATAGAGAATAGACTTATGGACCTGGGGAGAGGGGAGGAGAGGGTGAGATGTATGGAAAGAGTAACATGGAAACTTACATTACCATATATAAAATAGATAGCCAACAAGAATTTGCTGTATGGCTCAGGAAACTCAAACAGGGGCTCTGTATCAACCTAGAGGGGTGGGATGGGGAGGGAGATGGGAGGGAGGTTCAAAAGAGAGAGGATATATGTATACCTGTGGCTGATTCATGTTGAGGCTTAACAGAAAACAAAAAAAATCTATAAAGCAATTATCCTTCCATAAAAAAATAAAACTTATTTTTTAAAAATTTCTATTATTTTTTGACTGCACTGGGACTTCGTTGCTGTGTGGGCTTTCTATAGTTATGGCAAGCAAGGGCTTCTCTTGTTCTGGAGCACAGGCTCCAGGCATGCAGGCTTCAATAGTTGTAGCACTCGGGCTCAGTTATTGTGGCTCCTGGGCTTAGTTGCTCCACGGCATGTGGAATCTTCCCGGACCAGGAATTGAACCTCCATTGGCAGGCAGATTCCTATCCATTGTGCCATAAGGGAAGTACTGCCTATTAATTTTTATGTACACATAAAAATAAAATTAAGGGTTTTAAATTGAACCGGAAAAAAAATAGCTTTCTCCCTGTGTCAAAGCGACTTAATACCACATTCCCCATACTACTCCAAATCATCAGATATTACTACTTGAAATTATCTCTCATGGTCACATGGGTCTGTGGCTTCCCTTTTGTGAAAATGTAATGAAACTCTGATTATATGAAAGAAATAAAACAAGTAGAAGTGGAATGGTTTCCTGTTGATGGCAGAATGAAATTGTGAATCATTCATCTTTCTGCCAAAGCCCTTCATGATCTGGCCCTTGTGTTCATGTTTGCCCTTTTCCCATTGTCAATGGACTCCAGGCATTATCATTATGTCAAGCTCTGTAGTCTTCCCTGCATTTGAAATTGCCTCCTCGCATCTCTGCCTGACAAACAGTCTTCAACATCACTAGCAAACACACCATTCCTTCAAGTGAGTCCACACAGTCATGTGAAGCCTCCCTCCGCGATCCCAGACAGGGAAGAGCATTCCTTCGCGTGAGTGTCTATGGAGCTTTGTATGCACAACCATTAGAGCCACCATCTTTTGTGGGGTGTGGTGGATTTTTTTGCCTGCCTAGGGTGCCAGATAATATACATGGTGCCTAGTAAAATCTGAATTTCAGATTTTTTAGTGTAAATATGTCCCATGTAATAGTTAACTGGGTGCCCTGTATTATTTGCTAAACCTGGCAACCCCATGACTGTCTCCAGTGAGACTTAGCTTCCTAAGACAAAGGTAGTAGCCCTCCATCCCTGTGTGTGCAGTACAACTAAGACCAGGAATACATTTTTATTCCTGCCTAGAAATGCAGGTTTGAAGAGGGAAAAATAACATGCTCAAATCTAATACATTCATAATCTACAGAGCAGACCCACTGTCAATGCTATTCTGTATCTTGTCTTTAACACACATAATAACAAGTTACAGACTGTGTGGCTTCTACCAACGTTTCTAGTCTATAGGTGTCTCCCACAGATCACACTGTGAGGGTGAGAACTTGATCTACTGAATCCAAAGACAGGCATGCTAAATAGCAGCTGCAGCCAAGGACAAATCTACTCCATGTTGGGGCCAGTTCTGTCCCTATTAATCAGGTAGGCAGTGAATCACAGTGTTTTGCTTTCAGGCATTCCTGTGAGGGCAGTGTGCAATGATAGAAGAAATCACAGGCTCTAAAGTCAAATAAACTTGCATTTGCAGGTCTGACTCAGCCACTGCCAGGCCAGAGGTATCTCTGGAGCTGTTTTCTCATCTGTAAACAGGGCCATCATGGATACCTCCAAAAGGTCAGTGTATTAAGTATAATAATATACATGAAGCATCTCTATGGCACCTCTACAGCATGTGTTCAAGTGATGATGGGGATAAGGATGATGATGTTTTATGTCTACTATTCCAGCCAGAATATAATCTCTTTGAACATATGAACTGATTTATTTACAAACTTCTTTTGCATTGTCCAACAGCCTCTAGTACCATAAGCAATATTTTTTCCTCCTATAGACATCCAAAGAGACCAGAATGTTTCAGATGTTCAGTGTTTTAGTGCCTTTCAGAAAACGGACAGTATTTAACCACAGTAGGGTAGAGTAGGGTCAAAAATTAACCCAGGTGACTTGTGGACTACACACCATCTTTTATAAATCCTTGATAGACCAAGTTTGGGCAAATTAGTACTAGAGACATTGAAAAAGTAGGCATTTCTTTCTTAAAATAGTAAAGAACAATTTTGGCATAAAAACTGCCATTCCCATATTTCCTGCCAAGATGTTCTATTGAACATGTACCCTAATCCCAGACACTCACCATCAGAAACACACCTCCATGAGGTCACCTCAGCAGCTGCCCTTCTCACCAGCTGCTCAAGAAAAGTTCAGAATGATTCATAATCTACTCTCAGCAAACATATATTCACCATTTAGAAGGCCTTCTCCCATCTTAATTCTTATTTGTTCCTAGCTTCATTTAACTATAGCTATCATTAAACTTATATTTCCATATTAAGACACCTTGAGTTAAACCTAGCAAAGTCCTCATTGGCACCTGCCTTTATAACCATGTCTGTCTCTCTCTCTCTCTTACACATACACACATACATATATATATATATATATATATATATATATATATATACACACATATATACCATCGTCTTCTTGGAACTCTGTGGCTTTGAACAATTTACCTGGGATGGAATTTTTCTCACCTGTACAATGAGAAAGTTGGAATTGTGTGATCTCTAAGCTCCCTTTCAGCTCTGTATCCTTAGGATTTGATCCTGTTTTGCCACTGCTTCTCCTTTAGTTGATCCAGAGTCCAAACCCCCTCCTCACCTTTTGGGGGTGAGGATTTCAACATATGAAGGCAACTGCCCATAATTCTCTGCCAGTGTCGCAGAGGGTAAGGAAAGCCCAGCAGCAGCTGCTCTTTGGGAGCTTGAGAAAGAAACTGGCTCTAGAGGTGATAGAATATTACTCAGTCGTAGAAAAGAATGGAATAATGCCATTTGCAGCAACATGGATGGACCTAGAGAGTATCATACTAAATGACTTAAATCAAAAAGACAAATATCATATGGGATCACTTACATGTGCAATCTAAGAAAATAATACAAATGAACTTATTTACAAAACAGAAACAGATTCATACACATAAAAAACAAACTTACGGTTACCAAAGGGGAAACACTGGGGTTGGGGAATGGATAAACTAGATATTTGGAATTAGCACATACACACGATTACATATGAAACAGATACCCAACAAGGACCTACTGTATAGTACAGGGAACTCTACTCAATATTCTATAATAACCTATATGGGAAAAGAATCTGAAAAAGAATGGATGTATGTATCATGGAATCACTTAGCTGTGCACCGGAAACTAACATGACATTGTAAATCAACTATGCTCCAATATAAGATAAAAACTTAAAAAAATACCACAGACTAGGTAGCTTGTAATCAACACAAATTTCTTTCTCACAATTCTGGAGGTTGGAAGTCCCAAGATGAGGGTGCAGATATGGTCGAGTGAGAAACTTCCTTGTGGTTGCAGACTTCTTGTGTCCTCACCTGGCAGAGAGTTCTGTGGGATCTTTTTTATTAGAGCACTAAGCCCTTTCACGAGGGCCCCACCATCAGGACATAATCACCCCTCAAAGTCCCCACCCGCTGGTGGTTCAGAACTGCTTCACCAGGACTATGCACTTAACAATGAAGAGTTCTTTACAGCTCAAGGAAAAAACTGCCACAGTCCTTTCCTGGTTGTCTGCTTCCCAGTCTCCCAAGTTCCTGTTTTACCAGCAGGATCCATGTAAGTTTTTTCAAACTTGATCCATTTTCCTTCTGAAATTAACTCCTCTGAAATAACTGACTTGTATTTTGGGAAGAATCTGTTTGTTCTTGGTTTTCCATTTTCAAATGAGTTGATCTTCATAGTCTTTAGACAGGAAGTTCACATCTAAGATGTGGAATGAAGGGAGGGGTTCACCTTTAGGAAGAGGGTCAAAAGAAGAGAAGATGAACCCAAGGCAGAAGTTTCAGGAGACGCAACGCTACTGCTTTTAGAGCTTAGGTGGTTGTGAGAATTACGCTTGAGAGTACAGAGTGCATGGTTCATTCATGTGAAATCCTGGGCAGACAATAATGGATCATCATCTCCCAGTAGATATGGTCACCTCTCCCAGGCAGCCTTTAGCCTCAGTGTCCTTCCGTGGCCACCTCTGGAAGCACCAGCCCAACTGATAATTGCACAGACTCGCACAGGCTTCAGATGAACTCATCTTTCATTCATTATAGTAATAGAAACAGGAACTGGGAGAAACTCAGGCCTTTTCAACTGTACAGCTGGGGAATTAAACTACCAATAGAATGCCAGCGCCATGAGGGCAAGGATTTTCGTCTGCTTGCTTACCGCCATCATCCCAGTGCCCAGACAGTGCTGATACTGTACTAGCAGGTACTCAACACTTAGTTGAATGAGTGTGTGAATAGCTTCATAGATATTTACAAGAGTTAATAATAGTGAGATGAGAGAACTTACCTCGTGGAGGAGATGACTCACAGCTGAGTCCAATGTGAAAAAAAGGCTTTAGTCTTTTCTCTAAAGCCTTTTCTTTAGTCTTTATTCTCTAGAGTCTCTGCTTTTCTCTAACAACCTTTAAAATACCCCAGTTTTATGGCGCATTTTACTGGAGATAAACTTAATAAGTTAAAGTTACATAATTAGTTATAGTCAGCTTCCATTATAATTACTTATTGATCCAAGGCTGCTCATGGAGCACCTGGCAACAGTGAAAGAAAAACAGTGGCAGGTGTTTGGACTTCGTTCGTGCTTGCTAACTAATTAGATGATTTTTTTTTCCCCTGGAAACCCTAAGCAGTCTTCATTTGGCTCCAAAACTGAGAGTCCAAACACAGAGGCTTCAGCCAACTCTGTTTCCCTCTCTTGCTTCTGGACTGGAAGACATTCTAGCATTAAGATGCTTTTGCATAAAACTAATGTTCATTAGAAGTTTATTTTATAGTTTAAGTCTCAGCATTCTGATGATGCCAGATTTTACACAATGGGTGGACTGGAGTCAGAGTGTAAGGGTTTGAATCACAGCTCTCCCATTTACTAACTGTGTGTCCTTGGCCATACTTAACTTTTCGTTGCTCCAGCTTCAAAACCTGTAAAATGGGGATAACGATGATATTTACATCAATAGATTATAAAGACAAATAAACAACGCCTTGGACAGAATAAATGCTATATATGTGTTCCTTCAATCATAAAACTACTTAAATTTCTAATGCTTTAGTTCCCAGTAAAGTTTTTGTTAATAATTGATTATCTGATCATTTAGGCACATGATCAAATTTGTTAATAAACAGATTTATAGCTGACTTACATTCATGTAAGTCATATGCCTAGTAAAAATTAAAAATGTAACTCCTCAGTGAAGGGTTGGTTGTATTTAAGGATTGTTTAGGCAGAGAATGTCAGCTAAGGTTTTTGACAACCTGCAAGAGAAACTCAGGCTGACTGCTTTAAGTAAAGCCACTGGGGAGGCCCCCAGTATTGAGCCTCAGGAAGGACAGGAATCGGGCATTTCCAGGCATCTCAGGAACATAAATTCATGGAGAAGCCCTTTAGGAGAGACTCCTGTGATTTTTCCGTCTTGCAATACTCCTTGAGTAATCATTAGCCTTGAGAGCTAAGCTCTTCTGAGAGAGTTTGATTGGCCTGAACTCAGCTGCCAATGCTTGGGCCTAGTGGTAGGGGCAGGTGTGGTACCTGACTGACTGGTCCCAACAGAATTACAGGGCATGGAGGGGAGAGAGTTATCCAAAGGAAGAGATGGGTGTCATTACCCAAAGAAATGGGGATGGTTGTCAGGCCAAAGCAGCAGCTGTCCCCTGGGTGAAGAAAGACGAGAAAGGGAAGACTAGTTACATTTGTTTCGGAGGCCTTTCCAGGAATTTAAATGCATCTCTCTCCCTCGGAGGCTGGCTCATCCTCTCAGGGCATCCATGCAAAAATAGCAAGAATCTGGCAATAATCATAAACTGCTTCTTTCCCTGGCCTAATGAAGCAGATCTCTAGTTGTTTGTCTTGCATTCATTTAAATACTAATCTTTGCCTCACAGTTTTGTAAGAGCAACAGTTCCTGGTTCAATCAAAACACGATGCTGAACTTTCAGAATTCAACAGATAATACGTTTATGAAAATGGCTTACATATTCATGAATCCTTTTCTCAGTCGGGTTTTTTGGGCTGTAAGTGCCAGAACATCCAACTTGAAGTTGCTTAAGCCAGATAGAAATGTATTGTTAACACAGAACTGAAGGTCCAGATGCAGGAGAGGCATCAGGTGGTGGTGGGGTAGATGGGTTTCATCCAGTGGTTCTAGCCCTTCTCCTCTGCAATTACCATGATGCTTTCTGCCTTGTTTTCTTTCCATGTTCTTCATCTCAGAATGGAAGTAAGACGGCTCAAAATTTCCCAGCCTTACAACTACAGAAAACAGTATCTGAGGGAAAATGAGATCATTTCTCAATGCAGATCTCAGGAATACGGTAACTTTCCCCAGAATCTTCTAGCAAACTTTCCTCTCATCTCCACGGTTCAGATTGGGTCATATATCCCATCCTGAAACAACCCTGGTGGTCAAGGAGAGACCTGAGTTCTTGAACCAAACTGGCAAAGAAAATGACAGCATCATGCCTGGTTCCCAACTCACCAGACAAGAAAAGGAAAGATTGTATGTTAAAGAGAAAATAGAGTAGGCATTTCTCTTTTTTCTCCCCAAATATCTGAACCTCACTGCTGCCCCACATGTATGTCTGAGAAATTTAAGATTTAGTGGAAGACAGAGGCCACTTTGAGTTATCAAAGCATCATTTATTTAAAATTCAGCTTTAGGCATCCTACATTTATCCTAGACCTAATCCAATGGACTCCAGTTTCCAGGGGCAACCAAGTGTTCAGTGGCAGTGGCAGAAGGGGCCTCACCAGACTGGGTTTATGACTTGTTTGGGGTTGCAGTCCAGCCTTCTGTCTCCCTCCCTGACTCCTGCTCAGTTTCCAAGCCTAGTTCTACATGACCAGAAATTCTGTGCAAATAAATCATACTAGGTAAGCTTTGGTTGCTTGCAACTCTGAATTCTGATCATCCAAACCTCAACATCAGCTACTAAAATGTGAACCAGTCCTTGAGCATTGATGTCAGTATGAAAGGGGAAAGGACATTTTTAAAGCAGAAGTAGCATGGTACTGCCTTCTGAAGTCTGGGTCTTAGAATAGCAAGCTTCTGCTTTGTCGGTGACTTAAGGAATTTCCCAACAACACCTCCTGTGTCAACTAACCTAAGGGTAAAATGAAAACAATTCTGGAATGTTCAGTGACTTAAAAGTTAAGGCTAACAAAATTCTGGCATAAACAGGCTAAAGTCCCTTAGTAGGACTTTTCCTTTCCTTTTGAAAGTGAAGTGAAAGTGAAAGTCACTCAGTTGTGTCCAACTCTTCACGACCCCATGTGTCTGACTCTTTGCGACCCCATGGACTATACAGTCCATGAGATTCTCCAGGCCAGAATACTGAAGTGGGTAGCCTTTCCCTTCTCCAGGGGATCTTCCCAACCCAGGGATCGAACCCAGGTCTCCCACACTTTACCAGCTGAGCCACAAGGGAAGACCAAGAATACTTGGGCTTGGGAGTCAGTAGCCTATCCCCTATCCAGTGGATCTTCCCAACCCAGGAATTGAACCAGGGTGTCCTGCATTGCAGGCAGGTTCTTTACCAACTAAGCTATCAGGGAAGCCCTCCTTTAGCCTATCCTGGCTAATAAAATGAAACTATTTTCATATACTGTAATCTAACTCCTACTACATTTAGCAATATGAAGATAACAAAAACCTGTAGCATGAAAAACATAACATTTTTTGGCTCCTAAATTAAACTGTATTCCTATTAACTTTGTTACATTCTCAGAATAAGACATATTTATGATCTGAATTCTTTTTGGGTTGGGGGCTAATGCTAATTTATCAGTCATCATTGGGTAGTATAATAGAGCAAATTAATTACACTATTAGTTGTAGACTGGAAACACTGCCCTCTTTTCTTCTCTAGACCATGAAAGAGGCGTCTTGGTTCTAGGTGGTGACATTTGCTACCCTGCACACATGCCAGGGGACAGTGGTTTACTTGGGCTACTGATTTGTTAAATGATGATAAAGGTTTTTTGCTGATGTTGAACATAGTGCTAATCAGCTGGGCACAGCCTCTCCAGCCTTTTTCAGCTTCATTCCCTCACAGCTGGCATAGTTCTAGAAGCCAAATATGAAGCAGAAGTTCCCTTAACAATTGACGATTCCAAACATGAACAAGCTCCTAAAGCATAGGGGTGGAGATTTTTACCCCTATTCAGCAACCACTCCTTTTTTTCTGACATCCCCTGATTCCTCCATAGAAAAGTATTGCTCCCATACAATGTGAAATCAGAGACACAGTGGAACCAAAGGCTGCCATTTTACTCAAGAAGCTGAGGAGGTCCCTGAAGGCTCCTTCTACAGGATTCTACCTCTTATAGTCCTAGCCTAGCCAAAGGGGTAGAGAATGTGACCTCGGCCTGGCCCAATATGTGGCCACGTTGACTGGTCCACTCAATCTGAACTAACAGGACATAATAAAACCTGAATATTGACTCCTTATGAGGGGGGGTCTTTTTTTTTGGTCTTTTTCACTGGATTTGAAGGCCTAGGAGGTTACATTTGAAACTATAGCAACCAAACTGCTACCACAGGGAAGAGGCTTATCTAGAAACAGGGCTAATCAGAGGCTGAAGAATCAACAGATCAAAGAGAAAGTAGGTCCTTGGTGACATCACTTGACCTTCTTCAGCAAGTCATAACTGAAGCCAGACCTACCCCTGTAATTGCCAAGTTCCCTTTTTTAAGGTCCATGTGATTCCTGTCCCAGGGACAGAGTTGAAGTGATCCAGTTGGTTTTCCCTCCACATGCAGGTGTGAGACTGTCCAGCGTGAAGAATAGTCACAGCCAGGCCTCGGACCAAGGCCTTGGACCTCTAGGCAGAGTCTCATCCAGGGTTTCCTGCTGTTAACTTCAGGCAGATCACCTCGCCTGTCTCCATCTCTTCCCTATCAAAGGAATGTTCCTACTTGCTCTAGAGATTCATGTGGCTATGGTAGGGAAAGCAATACGGAAGCAACCAATATGGAAAGGCTACAGTATTATTTTGATAATATTATAGTATTTGCTTTCCAAGAAATCTGAGACGCTTTACCAAAAGAAGCAACTCCGGAGCCACACTACTTTGTGTTTTATTTTTCCTGTAGGGCTTAATTTCTTCCAAAATCAGAGAGTTTACAGAATCAACTGCCTTTTATTTTTTTATTTGTATTTTTGGGGGCTGTGCCATACAGCATGCAGGATCTTAATTCCGCGACCAGGGATTGAACCTGTGCCCCTGAAGTGGAAGTTTGGAGGCCTAACCACTGGACCACCAGGGATGTCCCTCGACTGCCTTTTAATTCAGTTAATTCAGTCACTATGCAGTTCATTTTTTGTTGTGGTGGTCAGACCACATTTCCGCTGAGTTCATGGCTTGTTTTCGGGAGAGAATGGCTAAAAGTTCAATATAATTGTATGCATTTGAGGTCTAGGAGTAATTTTGATAAAGTGTTCAGAAAGTGAAAACACTGCCCTCCACTCAAGATTAAATGGAGTTGACACAGCTGGTTTGTTTGATTTGGGGGTGGCCAAATGGGGCTGTGCTAGATTGTATATTTCAGTTATCAGATTTCTCTAGAAAAACGAATGGATTTCTAAATGAGTTTCCTTAGAAAATGACTAAGTGTGAATAACACTAAAATAAATTTCCTACACATTGCGAAACGGATATTGAAGGGGAGAAAAGCCTCAGTGTGTCATAGTTGTTTGGAAATTGTTTTATCATGGAAATGGGTTCCGTAAAACATGCCCTTTTGTTATTTGACAAAGTAGTTACTGGTTTCTGCCGTCAAAAAAAAGACAAAAAGGGATCTAAAGTAAGTAGAGATAAAATCCCTATTCCCCAGTCCTTGTATTTTTATGAGGAAATCTTGGCTTCTGACAAGGTCTGATCAGAACTGCACAACTAAATCTGTTTTCCCATTTTGTAACTGTGGGCAGTATGAAGGGTTTCAAGCAGAGGAATGACTTGCTCAGATGTACGTACTGTTGTGTAAGGAATGGGTCATAGGGAGCAAGCACGGTCAGAGTGGGATGAGTCCTGAGTGTATGGCTGTGGTCTGGGTAAGAGATGAAGTGGTCTGGAGGGCAGTAGCAGTGAAGTAGAAATGAAGAAAGTGATTTATTGGAGTAAAGATATCCTTTATGAGCAAAGCAAAGACGACCTCACAACCAGTAAATGTTATTTACAGCGATTTTTAGATATTGTGATCTCTTTATTTCCCTTTGCTGATAAACATTCTAATTAAAGACTAACCCTGTTTTTCTAGGAGGAGGATCATGAGAGAACACGGGCCTCACAAATGTGTGCCAAGAGACGATGATAAACAAAAGGTAAAGGCCAATGTAACAGAAAAATCCAACTGATAATGTGTTTACATCTTTGCTTGTGATACCTTGACTTGTACCCTCAAAGTTATCAATATCAGGAATAATTCTAAATGCATTTATTGGACCATTGAATTACTTATTTTTAGTCAAGTGATTGCTGAAGAGTTCTAGAATTAGACAGCTTAGACAATCATATGTTTCAAATGAAATCTTATTTCTTTTATGTCTTGAGCCTCCAACCAAGTAAAATTCCTTTATGCTTTCAGTTTTCTTCTCTTAAAGGTTTTCTGCTGGTAAGGATGCACGTTGCATATTCTTGTTGTTCAGTCGCTAAGTCGAGTCTGACTCTTTGCGACCCCCATGGACTACAGCACACCAGGCTTCCCTGTCCATCACCAACTCCCAGAGCTTACTCAAACCCGTGTCCATCAAGTTGGTGATGCCATCCAACCATCTCATCCTCTATCATCCCCTTCTCCTCCTGCCTTCAATCTTTGCCAGCATCAGTGTCTTTTCATATGAGTCAGTTCTTTGCATCAGGTGGCCAAAGTATGGAGTTTCAGCTTCAGCATCAGTCCTTCCATGAATATTCAGGACTGATTTCCTTTAGGATTGACTGACTGGATATCCTTGCAGTCCGAGGGACTCTCAAGAGTCTCCTCCAACACCACAATTCAAAAGCATCAATTCTTTGGTGCTCAGCCTTCTTTATGGTCCAACTCGCACATCCATACATGATGACTGGAAAAACCATAGCTTTGATTATACAGACATTTGTTGGCAAAGTGACATCTGCTTTTTAATCTGCTTTCTAGGTATTTCATAGTTTGCTTGCAATGAGCAAGTGTCTTTTAATTTTGTGGCTTTAGTCACCATCTGCAGTGATTTTGGAGCCCAAGGAAAGTAAAATCTGTCACTGCTTCTACTTTTTCCTGATCGATTTGCCATGAAGTGATAGGACCAGATGCCATGATCTTCGTTTCTTGAATGTTGAGTTTTAAGCCAACTTTTTCACTCCATCTTTCACCCTCATCAAGAGGCTCTTTAGTTCCTCTTCACTTTCTGCCATTAGAGTGGTATCATCTGCATGTCTGAGGTTCCTTGTAACATAGTTGGATTGTTAACAGAGTGCCAATGGACAGTGTGGCACACCAGCATCCATGTAGATAAGGAACAAATAATCAAAAATATGTGCTTCTGGTTGTTTGGTTTATGGATAAGCAAGTTGTCCTCCCCACAAGAGTCAGGATCACTATTAGCTCTGGACCAGTTGTTAATGGCACTGGGCAAAGATAATATACCTATATTTTATCTCTCTGCCTTTTGAAGATATAAAATTTCCAAAGTAAGGAACTGGATTCAGCTGGCTTCTGTAGGAAGGGTTGTCATTTTTGTTAAATGATTTGGTGAAGGCACAATGAGTATCTTTTTCCCATTTTTGTTTCATCTGTTGTTGTTTAGGCACACAGTCATGTCCGACTCTTTGCGACCCCATGGACTACAGCACGCCAGGCTTCCCTGTCCTTCACCGGTATATTCACACCAGCACTGAAAATGTGGAATGTATTTATATGTTCATTAGTTTTAAAAATTTAAACAGTTAATAGTTGAAATACCTAATCAGGAGTCCACTCCTGGTGTGTTTAAATCAGCATCTGAAAATCCCCAAGTATGATGTTCTAGAGGGTGTTTCTGCAAACTATTCAAATATCCTTAGAGTTTGTAAATTGGCATAAGAAATGTTAGGTATTTTTCACTGGTGACATGAAGGATATTCAAGATGCATAGATGGGCTGTGCTGGCACTTCCTTTCTTTCATAAACAGAGCATAAGAATTGGTACACATTTGTTGTGATCAGATTGATTCACAAAGTTGTGTAATTATCACCATTCCAGAACATTTTCAAGATTTCGAAAAGGAACTCCACACCCATTAGTAATCACTCCCCATCCCTGACTTCGTCCCACCCCTGGGAACCCCTAATGGACTCTATGGGTTTGCCTGTTCTGGTCATTTCAGATATACTAATGGCCTTTTCTGCCTGGCTTCCTTCACTTTGCTTGTTTTCAAAGTTCATCTATATTGTGGCACGTATCATAACATCATTCCATTTGGGGTTTAGTTTGTGGCTATTTTGAATAAAGTTGCTATAAATATTCATATTCAAGTCTTCATGTGGATTTGTGTTTTAATTTCTTTGGGGTAAATATCTAGAAGTGGAATTACTAGATCATATGTTAAATGTGTATTTAACTTTAAAAAAAAAGTGGGGGGGGAAACAAAACAAACTTACCAAACTGTTTTCTAAAGTTCTTGTATAGTTTTACACTCTTATCAGCATTGTATCAAAATTATTTCCGGTTAATCTACAATCTCACCTCCATTTGGTGTTACCAGTCTAGTGGGTGCAAGATGGTGTCTCATTGTGGTTGTGAATTTCCCTAATGACTAATGATGTTGAGCATTTTTCTGTTTGTGTACTTTTGATCACTTAGATATTTTCTTTGGAGAAGTGTGTGTTCCAGTTAGTGGCATGTTTTTTTTACCAGTTGTTTAACACTGCTTTTTAAAGAGCAGAGGTTTCACATTTTAATGAAGTCAAATTTATTAGGTTTTTCTTTTTTAGTTAGGAATTTGTGTCCTGCCTGAGAAATATTTGCCCCAAGATTGCAAAATTTATTTCCAACATCTTCTTCTAGAAGTTGTGTAGTAAATTTTGAGTTATTTTGTTGTATGGTGTAAGGTGAAGGTCAAGTTTCTTACTTCTTTTTTTTTTTTTTAAATAGAGATATCCACTGGCTTCTAGAAAAACGGAGAGTCTGAAAGGAGCAAGAAGTGTTTGCTTTACCTCCTGGGCTCCTATGTACATGGAGCCCACACTTGAAAAGAGCAGTAGTCTTCAGGTAAGACAAAAGAAACATCTGAGAAGAGGTTAACAGTACATTGGTGCTGCTGAATCCAGTTAGTTTCAGCAAGGTACATAGTGAACAGGTATAGAGGGAGGAGCACGATTGCACCAGATTAAGGAATGTGAAGAGGGTAGGCTACTCACAGGGGTTATTATACTATTTGAAATTTACAGGAAAATACTTAGCATTGAAAATGTGGAAGTATTTATATGTTTGTTAGTTTTAAAAACATAAACAGTTAATAGTTGAAGTACCTAATCAGGAGTCTGCTCCTGGGGTGTTTAAATCAGCATCTGAAAATCCCTAAGTGGGAACTGATGTTCTAGAGGGGATTCCTGAAAACTATTCAAATATCCTTATAGAGGGTGTGTAAATTAGTATAACAAATGTTAGATACTTTTCACTGGTGACATGAAGGATATTTCAAGACCTGCAGATGGGCTGGCTTGAAAACTATGTTGGCACTTCCTCTCCTTCATGAACAGAGTATAAAAATTGGTGCACATGTGTTGTAACCAGATAACCTCCTTGGATCTTGATTTTCTTCTCTGTAAAATGGGAAGAATTAAATCTATCTCCTAGGGGATGTTGAGAATGATGCAGTATACCCAGCTCCAGGTCTGGTACCGAATGACCATTCCAAACAAACTTGTATTTGTTTTTTTTCCTTTAACCATCTTCTTTACCATTATATTTTGAACTCTCAATTTTAGATCGTTTACATGTTCACTTTTGTGTCCTCATCTCAACTCTCTTGCTAGACTCAGTCTTTACATGTCACTAATTGCTGGCCTCTCTTTGGAGATCCCAGGGCAAGTTTATCAAATCTTAGTGTACTTAATCACCTGGAATGCTGCTTTAAAATGCAGAGTCCAGGGATCTACCTCAGAAGATTGTGGTTCTATAAAATCTGTCCAGATGTGGTCCAGAAATCTGCTGGATCATCATGTACCTTGAGCTGTACTGAATGATGCAGTCAAGGGCCACACTTAGAGAAACCTGTGATCTGAGAAAAGCGTGCTCAGAAGTCCCAGATCTGCATTTTCTTCAAATTCGAACCTAGACAAAGACACCAAACCTAGTTTTCCAGTCCCCCAGGAAAACTCAGACTGAGCTGACCCAGAAACCTGAAGCAAGCTCATCACTCAAGCTACTCATTTCTGCTCTTCTTGAGAATGAACAAATACCATTTTAGCCTGTCCAAAGCGCATTTCTCCTTTCTCTGGCAACCCCTCGAATTTTCCTCACTCCTAGTTGATACAAATGGTCTAAGCAAAGCTGATGCTCTCTTCCACCCTCCAACTAAAGTCAAATAAGGTCAGCCTCCAGGGCACTTACTAGAACAAGGGAGAGGAGTGCCCTTTCTTCTGGGATACTAAATCAGTAGGGACCTGAGCCTAGGGGGCGAGTCTTATATTAGGTGGAGAACCCACTGAGAATGAAACAACTGTGGTGCTCTTGTGACATCTTTAGGCCCCTAGAGTTGAATGAGTTACTAATCCTTTTTACTTTGAACTGGAATTTCTCCTTATACCTGAGAGTTCTGACTAATACACAGAACCAACCCCACCCCCCCAAGTGAAGGCCTTCATGACACCCTTTCTGTTTTCTCACCTCTACCTTTCTGCACAAACAGATCCTCCCTTACTGGGCTGTCCCAACAATTCCCCTGCACCTCCCTCTCCCCACAGAATGTTACCACCTTGTCCAAACTGAAAAACTAAGGACTTCACTGTCCCATGAGCTTGTAAGCAGGAGACCTTCCTCTTTGGGTAGAGACAAGTCTAACCTACATTCTGTCACCCTCTGAGGAGAGAAAATCCTTTTCCTTTGAGTTTCATGTTATAGAGCTTAGTCTTCATTACGAATTTCCTGATAACTTAATTCATTTAAGACTTTGACACCTGTTTTACAGTCTTGCCTTCCACCTCTGCCATCATTCCACAGGGATGTCACCATTCCATTAATAGCCTGTAATCATAGTTTATATAGCACTTACTCTTTACCAGTGGAGAAGGAAATGGCAACCCACTCCAGTGTTCTTGCCTGGAAAATCCCATGGACAAAGGAGCCTGGCAGGCCACAGTCCATGGAGTAGCAAAGAGTTGGGCACGACTTAGCAACTACAGCACCACCACCACTGTGTACCAGGGATGGTTCTAAGCACTTTATATGTATTTTAGCTCACTTGACCCTTCCAATAGCATGGGGATATTATTGTATCCATTTTATAGATAAGGAAACTGAGGCAGAGAGACTGTTTAAACTTGTGTAGAGTTACCCAGCCACTAAATGGTAGAGTGGGGATGAGGACAGGGAATCTAATTGCAGAGTCCAGGCTTTTAAAGCATGTGCTAGACTCCCAGTTACCTGCTGCCTATAATTGTAGCATCCCCTGTATCCCCCCTTTATATTGGTCCTGGACATTGGAAAGGTCCTTGAAGAGGTGTCAGCTGGGAGAGGTTTGGATAGTCAATGGATATCGTACCTCTGTTTCCTACAGCTCAATTATTGTCGTCTCCCAAGTAAATGTACCAACTAATAGGCCCAAAAGCTGAGATGTATGTTGGGCTGAAGACACAGCAGCAGCAAAGCAGATTACGTAATGTGCTTTTGCTGCTCCTTAAGGCCTCTTCTCTGCCCCCCTGGTCCTTATTCTCTACAGCAAGTTTGCTGCATTCAGGCCAGCCTATCCTCCTTCTGTTAGGGCTGTCCTTAGAATTTGTGCCTTGTCCGTATCCTTACCCATGGCCCTGTGTTCCTCTACCTTCTAGAAACTTTGCACAAGAGAATCAAAACCTCTGGTTTCCTTCCCTCCTCTCTGAAAGAGCAGACAGAAGGAAGCCAGGGGGCTGTTTCACCATCCCAGCCGATCACACCTGGACGTAGCTGCGTCCAGAGTGCTCCATCTGAAAAAACCATGCTCCGCTCCCCTGCCCCAACATCATCCCACTCCTGTCCAGTCTCCCCATTTCCATTCCCCTCTCCAGCTCAACAGCTTGCCCATTTCCACTTCCAGCTGCCCTCCTGGCTTCACATGCTCACCTTCCACAATGCCCAATCCTGCCAACCCCAGCCTGCCACAGGCAACCCGGTGTCAGCAAGAACAGCCTACTTCTCTGTTCCAGGCTTTCCCACTGGTAGTAAATACACACACGTGTGTGTGTGTGTGTGTGTGTGTGTGTGTGTGTGTGTGCCGATGCCATTATAAACTCTTCAGGCGTGCCCACCCCCATGACTCCAAGCACGACTAATGACTGCTCCCATCTTTAATTAACTATTTTTTGAGTGCCTGCGATGTGTCAAGCACTCTCCTAATCACTTTACAAGAACTTTATTTAATCCTCAAAACACCACTGCCAGGAGTCAGGGACCATCCTGATTCTCATCTTACAGTAAGGAAATCGGAGGCACCGGGAGGTCAACACCTGCTCAGGGTCACAACTGTGTCACACCCGCAGGACTTAACAACCAGCATCAACTCTCCACCCGGCAGGCAGGAGCCGGGTCAGTTCACAGTGGCACTAAACTGCTGTGTCATGATGTAACAGGAGGTTCATGGGTGAAAGTGAAAGAGCAGGAAGAAGGGACGAGGAGAACCGTCGCGGTACATTCCGGCAAGGAGGCGCCGAGGGGGGGGTGGGGGGGCACACCGAGAGACACTTCCTGGTTATCGTTACTCAGCATTTTGTGGCGGCTCGCGAGGCTGCGGGGGCGGTGGTACGGCGGGCCTTTCCAAGAAACCGTAAATGGTCTCTTCTCTGGGCGCGTCCGATTAAGGCCTGGCTGGCCCCTTCCCAGGTGACCCTCTAGATCAGGGAGTGGCCGCCGGCCCCCGCCCGCCGTGCACAGTGCGTTCGCCCTTTAGGTCACCTGATGGCCCTCCCGCCTTCCCACTCGCAGGTGGGGTACAGGTGGGCGATGCCGAAGGTTTCGAGCCCAGACGACTCCCAGGAGCTCCGCCCCGCGCCCGCGCCCGCCCGGCCCCGCCCCCGCCAGCGGCCCCGCCCCCAGCCGGCCGTTCCGGGAGGCGGGGCCTAGCCTGGACGCCGGTGCGGGCGCGGGAGGCCCGGGCGGGCGCGCCCCCGCCGCACGCACGCCGCTCGCGCCCGCCCCGCCCACTGTTACTATAAAGGGAAAGCGGGCTGCGCGCTAGCCAAGCTCCGTGCGGCGCCTTGGATCCGTTTTCATCGCTTCCACCGTCAGGTCGTTCGTCACACCCCCAGCTGCCAAGATGGTGAAGCAGATTGAGAGCAAGGTACGCGTTCCGGGGCATGCCAGGGCGCGGTACGAAGCCCCGGGCAGCTGGGGTAGGCGGTGGGCCGAAGGTGAGCAGTCCACCCTCTCTGCATCCCTCGGGGAAGAGGGGACGCGGCGGCTCGGCCTGGCACTGCGGGAAACTCGGGCCTGGGTGCGCCCGGGACGGTGGAGCGTTCCCTGGAGGAAGGGAGGAGACGGACAGGCTTCCCTGGAGGGCATGGTGCGAGGGACCCAGTGTGTCTGGAGGATGCACGCGCGCGGAGAGCGCCCGGGAGTCCTCCACTACGCCTCCGCCACCCCTCTTGCCGGGAAACCGCGATTGGGTAGAGGATGGAGGGAGTCTGCCTTAGGCCCCCATTTTTATCCGGACACGGGCCTGGGCAAGGAGGTGGAGGGCTTCTTTAAGAAAGCCCGGGCTTGCTGGCCGCCGCTCCTTGCTCGTGGAACCGCGTGATCCACCCGCGCTTTGGGGGTGCAGTGAGCTCCCTGGGGAGCGGGTCTAGGCCGGAGACCCCCCCACCCCCCGGCTGCCCGGCCGTAGAGGTGACGCGTGCTGCAGCCGCGTGAAAGTGGCGGTTCCGGGCTGGAGACCCCCCCACCCCCAACCCCTACGAGTCCGGCTTCAGTGGCCCAGGTGGCGGCAAGGAAGTGAAGTCCGGGCCGCGCCCTCGGGACTCCTCCTCCTGCGGCGCAGGGCGTGTTTCCGGCAGCGCTGGCTTTGGAATGACTCAGTCCCCAAGGCTGGGCCCGGGGGCCTCCACTGCGCTACCCATCTGGGATTCTTTCTCGGTCTGTGAGGTTCGCTGGAGCCCGGAGTCCCCTGGGTGCGGCTGCGCCCGGCTGTGTGCTCGACGGCGGTTGTGTCCTTTTAGGAATGCCCAAGGCAAAAAGTGTTGCATATATCGAGAGTTATTGCAAACTTAATACTCTCCTGCTTGGAGAATTCAGAGCCTAAGAGTGTCTGGTGTACTGTGACCTGTCAAGAAATGGATGCTAATCCAGAGTCAGAAAAGTCAGTGGGAGGAAATTGATGTTGCTTAAACAGTGGGACGAAACCGTTTACCCTGCTGTACTCCACCACCCCAGTAAAGCAGGGAAAGGCGAGTGGAGTGCCCGTACTTGGTTCAGATCCGCGGTTGGCTTCGAGGAATGGAGGTTTCAATGTTAATGGTTCCTTATCATTTTTTCCTTTTACGATCAAGAAACATAAAGATCATTGTAGGAAATCTGGGAAGAGAGAGATCTGTTTCCTAGAAGCAACCACAGATAATTGACATTTTTACTTCTGAGCTGTGTGTTTGTGGTCTTATTTAGCCTGAACTCTTTTTGTGTCATTAGAAGATTTTGGAATCATTTCAATAGCTGAAGACATTGCTGGACATCTTAGGCAGTTTTCCATGCTTCAATGAATGTTTCTGTTACTGACGCTTTATACAGCGTTGAGGCTGTTTCTCAGGTTAGGGTCAACATCGCTTGTGTGTTTAGTCGTGAAGTCGTGTCGACTCTTGTGACCCCATGGACTGGAGCTCGTTAGGCTTTTCTGTCCATGGGATTTCCTGGGCAAGAATACTGGAGTCGGTTGCCATTTGCTTCTCCAGGAGATCTTCCCAACCCAGGGATCAAACCCACATTTCCTACGTCTCCTGTATTGGCAGGCGGGTTCTTAACCATGAGCCATAGGAAAGCCTGGGGTCAATATCTACTGGGTGACTAATAACAGTCTATGGGGGGGGGCGGGGAGTAAGGGATGATCCTCTATAGAGGCTGGCCACTTCATCAGTAGAATCTCTGAAAACCCATGAAAGGAGTGAAAAATCTTTGGTCTAGCTGATGTGTCTCAGAATCCATACAACTACAAACCAAAAATTGATTCCTGGAGCACAGTCTTTTCAAAATTCAGTCTTTTCCTATTTTAGTTGTCATATTTAGTTTCCTATTTAGTTGTGGCACTTTCCTCCCCTCATTAATGACAAGATGTACAAGGGTGACAGGAAATTCATTACTCAGAAAAAGCACTGATCTGGGGTTGTAATCAGTGAGTCTTCAAAACTATGATCCAGAGTCAATCAAAAGGTAAGCTGATTAGAATGTTTCTTGTAAATATTGAGTACACTTTCGATTTTCATCCTGATGGACTGAAATTGGTGCCATTGGTCATCCAAGACAACTGAGGTTTTGGTAGTTCAGAGCCACTGGGGTCTATTTCAGATCCAAGTGGGATACCTAGACTGTAAAAGTGAGGAAGAAGAAATCAACAGTTTAAGAATGGCCACTGCTGTTTCTTGAACTCCTAATTTGAACACACAGGCACTTTTACTGAATGCTTTACAAACCACTCTTAGGCTTGCTAATTGCCTTTGAAATGGGTGTGTTTAGGAAAAGAGATGCTGGAAGCTACTCTTACTTATCTGCCCCAAATATGAATGCATTGTTTTGTTTTCAGAACCTTTGTGTCAGTGATGGGGACCTTTATCAATCCTCACTGGTAGTTTCTGGAAGCTAGAGGTTATGGTTTGCTTCTCAGTAAGATGATATTGACTCGTTTTCAAACTGATGTCTGTTTTAGGCAAACTTCAGTGGCCAGAGAATAGAATTTGTCATGAAGTCTTACCTATACCTGGCTCTGTGACTCATGTTCAGTGAAGCCAAAATTTATTGCTGAAAGATATTCTAGATTGAAAATAACCTCCCCCTGAGAGCCAGCCGTGTTCACAAAACCATGCATTCATCATCTGAGCAGACACTGTCATTCCTTATTTTCTTGTCTTACCTGGATCTTGCAGTAAGGAATGGCTGGTTTGACCTAAAAAAATCACATTAGGGAAGGCTTTGAAGGAAATTCATCTGGAAAATATAGGTGATGGCTTGGAAAAATAATTTCTATACTTTTTACTCTTTGTGCCCCTCCGCTAAATACCCCTACCTTGTCATAGCCAAAGGTGTGGTGTGTTTATTTGCATGCAGGTTTGTACCTGCATAACTGCAAACAGAAACCATGACCTACTATCCCAGGGAAACACCATTTGTGAATTGTTTCCCTAAAACATGAGGTAGAAATTAGAAATCTAGAGAAGTAACTTCAGAGGAATTCACTTAAAAAATTATTTTTTAATGGTGCTTTATTTACTTTCCTTCTTTAATGGACCAGATCTGACCTGATTCTTAGCTTTCAAAGCAAGGGGGTGGTGGTGTTGGTTTTTGATTAAACCAATGTGATTGGCATCTTTTCCCTTGAAGAAAACTGAGACTTCAGATATAGATGTTTGTTTTGATTTCTCTTCATGGCCGTGGCTTTGGTCAGCACCAGCTGACTAATTGTGGTTAAAAATGAGTCCCTTGTTAACTAGAATGTTATGTTGCTAGGGTTACAGTATCAAGACCATTGGTAAATTATTCAGGGAGGTTGGTGGTGAGGAATTTCTTGATCATTTCTGCTGGTGGAATTCTATTCAACAAGCATTGCTTATGAAAAATAACAAAATTCCCTTCATGAAGAACTAAAACTTTTTCAGTTGGTCAACAATAAAAGCAGAAATTAATGATAAATCAAGAGTATGACCTCAATTCTGGAAACTGCATTAAAAAGAGAATAAGGTTATATGCTTAAAAGTCAACAGTAATTGAGTGTAAGGGTGTGGAGAAGTTTTTTTCTTTTTTTTTTAGCTTTTGAATGTTCTAACATAGATAAAATTAGCTTAATCAAGAAGTTTTAGTTTTGAAAGCAACTTGTGTTTTAGTTGCAAAATTTTGTGCATCTGTGACATTCAGTTGAAGGAGTGCCTCCTTGCATCAATCAGTAAGCATTTAATGAATGTCTACGATATACCTAGATTTGATGTGGAAGCACTTTTAACACAAATGTCTTTATTTTCATCTACTTAGTTTGGATGTGGATTAACCAAATAATATTTTGTATTTGTGAAGACATGAATATTGATACACTGTATACATCATACTTGTTTCATTCTTAGCAAGTAACACTGCACACCACAGTAGGATTTCTTCAGTTTATTTGCATGGTTTTCTTTTTTTTTTTTAATTAAAAAATAGACCCTGAAAACAGGACCTCCAGATTGTGCTTTGTGTCACATTTTATCAAGGCTTTTGGAAATAAATGTAATTTAACATCAGCTTTCCTCTTTCCCTTCTTAGTACGCTTTTCAGGAAGCCTTGAACAGTGCAGGAGAGAAACTCGTAGTAGTCGACTTCTCAGCCACGTGGTGTGGGCCTTGCAAAATGATCAAGCCTTTCTTTCATGTAAGTATCAGCCAGCTTCTGCTTCTTTAAGCTGTTTGGGGTTGGTGGTCACAACACTAGGAAAGAGGTTTTGTTGTTGGATCTTTCATCTAAAGTCATAGCATAACAACTTAATTTAGAACTTAAGTTTGATACATACAGCCCATGGAAGACAACTTTCAAAAGTTAATTTGGTTGTCTTATGTGATTTTTGTTTTTCAAGTTGAAACATGGGCCCTGCTTGAAGTTCAGGAATCAAAATCGGTGTTCTAAATTATGTTATACTAAGAAGAATTTGATTCAGAGAAAAGGTCCTTTATGCTTATCTGTCCCTAGTCTAAATATCTGGATCCTTAGTTCCTACTTTTAAGTTTCCATTTAAGAAGCTTAAGTGTGTTCACTGTCACTATCCAGTGGTAAATCTTTGTGTGTGTTTTTTTCTTTTTTAATTCTCCAGTCTCTCTCTGAAAAGTATTCCAACGTGGTGTTCCTCGAAGTAGATGTGGATGACTGTCAGGTATGTGACTAGAAATCTGGAATAATGCTGAACTTTTCTCCTTGCCCTTTTTCTCTGAATTGCACATTGCTTGTTCTCATAAATAAGAAAAACACTAGAACTACCACCCTAGCTAAAAAGTTATTTCAGAAGAACAGGTACTTGTGCCGATTATAAGCTTAAGTCTAGCTGTCAGGAGCTATGTACATCACATCCTAAAACAAAATCATTGAGGCATCTATTACCTGACTTTACTAGTCCTCTTTCTAAAAGCCTACATAGTCTACCTAACAATCCAAGATGCTCAACAAATAGAAATTGAAAAGACCGAACACCAGGGTACCTTGGTTGAGAGCTGAGAAAAGAAATATGCTTAACACTTTCGGTCAGGCAGACTGTTCTGTGTGCAGTGAAGTTGCTCAGTCGTGTCCGACCCATTGCGACCCCATGGTCTGCAGCACTCCAGGCCTCCCTGTCCTTCACCACCTCTCAGAGCATAACAAGTATGAATTCATTTAATCCTTGGTCCTGTCATATTGCCCATCTTACAGATGGGAAAACAAACAGATTGGCCATAGAGTTACAGTAAGTAGCAGAGTTGGGATTTAAATGTGTGGGCAGGTTCACCTAGCCTCAGAGGGACAGGAGTGGGTTAGGTACAAAGTGGCAACAAGGGTGCTAGACCTGGGTTCCAGTCCTGGCCCCGTGACTTCTTCTGCTTTAGGCTCATTCTCGTCTCCTTTGAGCTTTGTCTATGACCAGATCTTAATACCTGCCCTACCAGCTTTGTAAGGTTGCTTATTCATTGAGCAAACATGGAAATTCTAAAGGTCCAGAAGGGTCTATAAAAAGGGGGATTTCCTAAACCTGTGGGCTCCACCCTGTACCACATTGCTTATTCCCAGCACATTGCTCATCTCTTGCCGGACAAGCTCATGGACGTTAACTTAACATCCTTTCCAGGAATTCTCTAGTTACTGCCTCCTACGCCCAGATTGGGTTAGTTCCCTTCCTCTATGATCCCCTGGTGTGTTCTGCCCTTCTTTTTCTTGGATTGATTGTTATGGGATGGAAGGATCATGTCTCTTGTTAGCTGTGCGGGCTAGGTAAAGCTCTGTTCTGTGCCTCCGGCTGAGCCTCTGTAAAATCGTAACGTTGATGCAGCATCGTAAGGCAGTTGTCAGTATCTTACAAGACCTGTGAGTGTTCAGAGTGGTCCCTGGTACATGATAAGCTCTCAGTGAGCTTAGCTGTTACTGTACTGAAATTTGTGTCTGTCCATCATTATGGTCTGTCTGTCAGTTCTTTTTGAATCAGACCTTGTCTTACCTTTGTTTCCCCTTTACATAGCACACCTGTCGGGTTGTAGTAGGTATAGAATGAATGTCAAGTACAGTTACTCTGATGTGTCCTGGGATTTTTAAGTAAGAGCAGACAAAAATCTTGCTCCCTGTTTTAACCTAGTTTTTTTTTTCTCTCAATCTGGACACTTTAGCCAAGTACAAATGGTACCTGGAAGGGGCTAGAGAAACTGGTTCTAATCCCATCAGACATCAAGTGAATACATTTTTATTTGGAAGTACTAACATATACTAGATGCTGCACTAAGCCCTCTACCTATATTATGTCATTTCATCCAGATAGTAACCATGAGAAGTGTTTTTATCAGCACCTCCACTGCACAGGTGATGAGACTGCAGCACAGAAGGAAGAAAGGTCAGAGGCAGAGCCTGGGGATTTGACCCCTGTAGTACTGTGCCAGGCCCAGGGCCCATGCTTTCTGCCTCAGTCCAGAACCTCTGGGAAGTAGGTGGGTGGAGCAGGCCAAGATATCCCTATGACAGTCCCTCCTTTAGGCCTGGTTGGCATCCTCATCGTCACCCTGAAGGTGTCTAGACCTTGAAATGACCCTCTCGTAAGTTAACCTTTCGCTTTGAGCAACATTTTTTTTTTTCATACTCTTAGTGTCTACTACTCTGCCATCTAAATAGCCTTAACAGTCTTTTGCAGTATTAAAAACTGAATTCCAGAACTCCTGGGTTGTCACATACACATAGTAACAGTCTGTCTGTTCCTACTCACTTGGTCAGTCAGCATAATTAGCAAGGGAGGTAATGCAAACAAAAAGCAACTTATTGTCATTCCACGAATTATTCCCCATGGAATTTACAGATTCCAGGAGTGGATCTTCTGGTTGCTTTGGAACACTGTAGATAAAACCATCTCATTTTGGCTCTAAAAGAATGCAGATGAAGGATAACGGACATCATCATTTTGAGCATTAGATCATATCATTAAATGGAATCTTTTAGGAATGAATATTTTTTTACATTTTTTATGCAGTGATTGCTGTTCATGAACTCCAAACCCAGGGCACTTAATGTTTCTAGTATTTGGGGGCGCAAACAGCACCTAGTTTTAATAGAAGAATCTCTAAACACTTGAGCTGGAAGAGATTATCTTTTGGGTGTAATAAATTCAAATGGACAGTCAGGCATGTACATATAATGTGGTATACATACAAAACAACTCTGTATGCATAGCAAAGTGTGAATACTACTTTTGCAAATGAGAGACTGATCTTATTTCCTTAAGAGCAGACTCTACTCCCAGCTCTACAGAGTATAATACTTGTAAGTTAAAAGAAACTAACTTAGAATGCCATGTGTCTCCATTTTGATTAGAATACCCAGGAGTGAGTTAATAACAGGTGACAAGAGCAGATTTAAAGTTATTTTGGTCCTCAGTACTCAGTAGTGCCCAACTCTTTGTGACCCCATGGACTTGTAGCCCACCAGGCTACACTATCTTAGGATTTTCCAGGCAAGAATACTGGAGTAGGTTTTCATTTCCTTCTCCAGGGGATCTCCCTGACTGAGGGCTTGAACCCACCTCTCGTCTCCTGCATTGGCAGACAGATTCTTTACCACTGTACCACATGGGACAAAACGCTAAGCTAGAAACCACCAAAAAGGAATTTATAAGGTAAAAGTGTAGCCTTGTTACACTTAGTACATGTGTGCTCAGTCATGTCCAACTCTTTTGTAACCCTATGGACTGTATACCGCCAGTCTCCTCTGTCCATGGGATTCTCTAGGCAAGAATACTGGAGTGGGTTGTCATTTTTCCTCCAGGGAATCTTCCCAACCCAGGGATTGAACCTGCGACTCCTGCATTGGCAGGCAGATTCTTTACCACTGAGCCATCTGGGAAGCCCTGTTATACTTAACTAGTAAAAACTAATAAAAAGCTGAGATTGGGTAAACCTATGGTGATGGAGAACAGATCAGGGTAGGGTGGGGAGGGATTGGGTTTGACCATTAAGGAGCCACTGAGGAGGTTTTAGGGGAATGAGGGAAGAGTTGTGTATCCTGATTATGCTGTGACTACATAAATTCCAGATTTTTTTTTTTTTAATGGCAGGAAGTTGGGGTGCCATTAGGGATTGGCTGGCTTTCTGTTTTTAAATGAGGAAAGTGATCAACTCAGGATAAAAGGATATTTTTAAAACCTCAACAGTAACGCCTTAATTTTAAAGTGTGCATGCCTTTTCCAATCCCCACAGGAATGGGCAAATTAGTGCATAGAACAAGTAATAGAAAACAAAAAAAAGTAAAACATTCACAGAGGTAATAGAGATCAAATATTAGTTGTAGACTACTAACCTTTTGGGGCTGCTTCTTTCAGTGGTAAAGAATTTGCCTGCCAGTGCAGGAGATGCAGCTTTGATCCCTGGGTTAGGAAGATCCCCTGGAAAAGAAATGGGAACCCACTCCAGTATTCTTGCCTGGAGAGACCATGGACAGAGGAGCCTGGCGGGATACAGTACATGGGGTCACAAAGAGTCAGACACAATTTAGCAAGTAAACAACATCTGATCTTTCCTTAGGTCATTAAAAATCCAATAAAGCCTATGCTTTCAGTGCTCGTAGTAGGGAAGGGCTGATGGATCTGATTACATGAAAAGTTGGATGTCAAAAATCATGATACATACTGATAAATTGGTACATTCAAATTGCAAAGTAGTTTAATCCTGTGTATCTAGGGGCTTTAAAATGAATATTCTCATTCCCTTAGCAGTGCTTCCTTTCAGGGATGGGGATTGAAGAACAATGTAATATCACTTTCATAGCCAGTGAGAGAATTCTTTATGCTTTTATTAAAAATTTATCATGTAAAGACTTAAAATTGCAGTCTAAGACATAAAACGTATGAACATGATTAAAACACTTGGAAGCTTTCTCAAAAGCATTAGTGTTTTCATGACTTAGCTTATTTTAAGTTAGGCAGTTGTACCAATGCAGGAGTGCCAGGCTCTGGCTGGGTGAGGTATCCAGAATCTGAGAACAGGAATGAGACTATCATTTCCATTGATTGGGACCCTGTATTTTCTGCTCATAAAGCTTTGGGAGTAGCTTTCTCACCTGAAAGTTGTGATCAGTGTCCAAGCCCTATTGTCTTTGGATGTAGAATATCTTTTTTGGGAGGTTCCAGTCTTTCTTGATGGTTATGTTCAGCAGCTAGTTGTGGTTCTGATGTGCTCAGGAGAGGAGGTGCGCTCGAGGGCCTTCTCCAGCTTCCTTATCTCCAGGTCCTGCCGTCTTGCATGCTCATGCTCTTGTAGGTGATGCAGGTCAGCTGTACCACCTGTATGTTTCTCTGATGAGAAGTCGTGGAGAGGGTGGCTCACCATTTCGACCCCATTGGCCTTCTCACACCCACCTCTTCTGAGGCTTCTGCCAACTGCTTGCGTGAAAGATGATATCCACCTGGCAACTGAAAAGTAAGAGTGAGGGAACTGCAGTAAACAGCTGCTTTTCCAGTGCTGGGAGGAGCCAGCCAGTGTGCCCAAATATTCAAGCAATTCAGAGATTTGTTTTTAAGCACTTACATGAACCAAGCAGCCTATCTGGACCAGATTCATCCCATAGACAACCATTTTTTAATCTTTTAGCTAAACCAGTCCCCCTGCCCTTCTAACTAGTCATCTTTGGGTCTCCTGGTTGTTCATATGTGCAAAGTCACTCAGTCGTGTCCAATTCTATGTGACCCTATGGGCTGTAGCCCGCAGGCTCCTCTGTCCATGGGATTCTCCAGGCAAGAATACTGGAGTGGGTTACCATGTCCTCCTCCAGGGGACCTTCCGAATCCAGGGCTCAAACCCACGTCTCTTGTGTCTCCCTCATTGGCAGGTCGGTTGTTTACCACTAGCACTATCTGGGAAGCCTGGTCTCCTGATGACTCACCCTCAAGGTCCTGAACCTTGACATGTGCAGTTCACTGTCTTCCTGTCAACTCTCCACCCCATTATTCATCCTTAATTACTGGAATTGGTACAATTAAAATGTTATGATCTTCATTTTGGTTTTAAACAAACGTTCTTGCTAATTTCCATGTAACTCTTGCTTTCAGTAAGTCTTGGGTGCCTGGAATGTTCAAGGCATTCAGTACATTACTGGCCACTTTATTGCAGCCATTACTGCCGTGTGCTGCTTGGTGTGCAGTGTTTAAAGAAAAAGTAAAGGTTATCAGGAAAAGAACAGCAGTTGTCTACCACCCTTCCTGCCCAAACTAGCAACAGTACACGTGCAATTTCATGAAGAAATAAAACCACACTTTTCTTCCAGTCTCAGAGGAAGAGGTGAAGTTAGGCTGCTTCCGTTGACTGGTGGCTCAATCTAGGGGCCACTCCATTTTTAATTCCTGCGTTTCTCATCGCCAAATCCCTGACTAGAAGACACCACGGTGTTTGTACCAACCTTGCTTTCCTGTGACAGTTCTTTGGTTTCTGCGCTCTGCTTCTCAGGGTGCTTTCTGCCTCCTTGGTTGCTGTTCTTCACGGCTTTTGCTGACCGCGCAGCTAAGACTGCATGGTTCTTTCCGCATTCCTCTCCCTGCCCTCTTTGAGTGCTGAGCTGATGTTTTGAACCCCTAATGGACCTGTTCACTTGAAACTCTTGTCCAAAACATTTTCATGGAATTTCCCCCCCCAAACCTGGTGTGAATAAGGTGGGGAGAGTGAGGGGTGGTAAAAGCAGGAAAGTCCGTGTGGAGCTGTCCTGTAGGTTACCATGACTTTCTTCTTGAACAAGTCCTTTGTAAACAAGTTGGCCCTCTGGCTGACTCGGAACTTTAGCCTATGATCATCATCTACGTACTTCACTTTAAGAAAGCAGAATAATTCTGTTAAACAGTTTGAGTCAGTTGTATAGTATCTGAGGCTAGTATCTCTCAAAGATGAGAGTACATATTAAAATTTTAATTGCGAATATAACCAATTTGGCTTTTGTGCTACTGTATCATTGTTTAGGCATATAAACATTGACACAAAGCCCTAATGTTGAGTTCTGGGTATGTAACAGGAAAAAGAATCTGCTTTTAGATCACAGGTGTCAGAGCTCAATGCTCAGTCTTGTTTTTAATCTTGCTGTCCCTCTCTCCCCCTCAGGATGTTGCTGCAGAGTGTGAAGTCAAATGCATGCCAACCTTCCAGTTTTTTAAAAAGGGACAGAAGGTAGGTACATCTGACCTTGAAAACCAGCTGGGTAACAGGCCAGCGTGGCATATAAACAAAGAAACAAGTGACTTACCTTTCACATTGGGAAGCACATCGCCATTTTTTCCTTTTAAGAATATTTAAATGTCATTCTTCATTAAGTACATAATGAGACATCTCATTGTTAATTAATCTGTTAAGTCACAGGGATTTTCTGATGAATCCTTGTGATTGGTACTTCATATTTATATCACAATGCATTTATCTTTGTTCAGAGGTATTTGTGTAGAAAAATTGAGCCTTGACTTTTGAGGGTGGGTTTTTTTGTTGTTTTTTAAACTTTACTGAGTATTATCCATGGATGTAAATTTTAAATAAGTATATACTTCCTGTCTTCCCCAGACCCATTCTGTGGTCATATCTGATACACAAAATAGGGGTGCAATGCTACATCTAATGGCAGTTCAATATTCTCTCAACAGGTGGGTGAATTTTCTGGAGCTAATAAGGAAAAACTTGAAGCCACCATTAATGAATTAATCTAATCATGTTTTCTGAAGACATGACCAGCCATTGGCTGTTTAAACTTGTAATTTTTTTTTATTTACACAAAGGAAAGATCAAGTATGAAGATTATATACCTTACTGCCATCTGATAAGTGACAATAAAATATTAACTCTACACTTTGTAAAACTGTCTCGTGTCTTTACCTAGTTTTCAAAATAAATGAAAACTGGCCATTTGATGGTATTTAATGTCCTAATTACTTTCATATGTTCTTGATTCTTTTTTGGTAAACTTGTAGGCCACTGGTTTAAGGTTTTTTTGTATATTTCTAGAAAAATCTTATTGGGGGCAATGCACAGATAACAGCATGTTAAAATTTTTTTTTTTTTTTTTAACTTATGCACAGAGAAAGTATTTTATATCTCCTGTGTTCTCTGAATGATCCTTATGACCAAAATTGATGTCTGCCCATGAAGGAATTGTTAGCTCTGATTTGAGATTTCCTGTCTCAGGTTACAATGAGCTGCCAGCTTTGGTAACGAGTCCTGTTACCAGTTAGGAATTTTTCACAGGTGGTTCACAAGGGAGCTCCTTGTGAGCAAACATTACAGAGGGAATTTCGATTCTAAGTAAGAAACTGGTTTTATAGGCCAGATAGAAGTTCCAACCTAAGTGGCAGAGTGTGGAAGTTACTGTTTATTTCATTCAAAGAACACTTGTTTCTTTGTTCTAGACACAGCAAAGGGCTGAGGAATGCTTGCAGAAACAGGTTTTTAAATTTGTACAGTGAAAAATAATCATAGAATTAAAATATGCCTTTTACCATCCTTATGATTTAATCTTTGCAACAATCCTATGCTGTAATCCCCATTTCCTAGTAAGGAAACCACCAAAGAGACGGAACAGTAGCACCACACTAGTCAGTGGATGATCAGAGATCGAAACCAAACAAGTCTCAGCACAAATGCTCGACTGTTACCCTGCCACCCTGTATGTTCTAGAAGGCATACTAATGACTGATAGACTGGTATGTGTCTCTTTGCGACCCTATGGACTGCAACCTGCCAGGCTCCTCTGTCCATGGAATTCTCCAGACAAGAATACTGGAGTGGGTTGCCATGTCCTCCAGGGGATCTTCCTGACCCCGGGATCAAACCTGCATCTCCCACATTGGCAGGTGGGTTCTTCATCACTAGCACCACCTGGGAAACCTCATATACTATGAGGCCAAAACAAACGGGCACAGATGGTGGGGACATGAGAGAGAAAGTGACTCAACATTTAGCAAAGACAATCCAAGGACTCCTACAAGCAGGATTCCAAGGTAAAGTACCAGGTTTTTGGGTTGAACAAATGGGTGGTTGGGGTGCCAGGTAATGAGTAAGGTGGGGGTTGGAGGAGGCAGGTCAGGTTCTTGGGACATGTTAAGACATGCTTTTGTGGTGTACATTTAAGATGAATGATTCCATGCAGACTGCTAGGTACTAGTCTGGACTAGAATAGGAATTTGAAAGACATCATAACGTAGAGGGCTAAGAACAGATATATGGGAACGTGCAGGATACAGCATCTGGAGTAGAGAAGGCTCAAAACATCTTGATGAGCTCTCAACGTTTAGAGACCAAGTAGAGTGGGAACCAACAAAAGAGACATAAAGGAAGCCAGAGGGGAAGGAGGAAACACGAGGTTTTGTTTTTTTTTAACCCCTAAAGCAAAAAGAACATTTCAAAAAGGAAGGCGTGTTAACTATCAAGTGCTGCTGTGAGCCTAAGATGATTGGAAAGCAAAATGCCAAGTGATTGTGACAATTCTTATGGAGGAACAGGGATGGGAGCCAGGGTGGTGAGACCTGGAAAGTGAGTGAGCAGAAGTGAATTTTAATAGCCATCCTGAGCAAAGTAAGGAAAATGCCCAAGGGTGATTGTTGCAGCAGCATCGTTTACAGCAGCATGAAATTGGATCCCTGTCAGTACAGAAATTGTTAAATCCTTTCAAGGTAATAGAAGATGTGAAAGTCCACATTTATGGCAAGGCAAGGAGAATTTAAACAACAATTCTCGGACCTTTGGCCTCCCCTCCCCTCTCTGCGTCATGCATTGGCCAAACCTCCCCCATCAGTAGGGATACCTGCTCAGCTGTAAACAGCAACATTCTAGCATCAATTAGACAACTCCTTAAGAGACAACATTCCTTCTTGTATAGGGTCCCGTGACAACACTTACGGGTCATGTGGTACTTAAATCTGAATTAGGTACTAATGGCATTTATATCTGAATTATGTAAACTATCAATAATCATTTAATACAGCCTCTTCAATAAGTGGTGCTAGGAAAACGGCAGCTACATGTAAAAGCATATTAGAACACTTCCTAACACCACATAAAAAATAAAATGGATTAAAGACCTAAATGTAAGGCCAGAAACTATAAAAACTCTTAGAGGAAAACACAGGCAAACACTGACATAAATCAGCAATATTCTCTTTGACCCACCTCCTAGAGCAGTGGAAGGAAAAAGGAAAAAAAACAAGCAGGACCTAACTAAAAAAACTTGTACAGCAAAGGAGACTATAAACAAGATGAAAAGAATGGGAGAAAACAATTGCAAATCAAACAACTGACAAAATCTCCAAAATACACAAGCAGCTCACACAGCTCAATACCAGAAAAAAACCCAGTCAAAAAAGGGGCAGAAGAGCTAAACAGACGGTTCTCCAAAGAAGACATACAGATGGCCAACACACACAAAAAGATGCTCAACACCACTAATTATTAAAGAAATGCAAATCAAAACTACAATGAAGTATCTTCGCACTGGTCAGAATGGCCATCATTAAAAAAATCTACAAACAATGCTGGAGAGGGTGTGGAGAAAAGGGAATATTCCTGCACTGTTGGTGGGAATGTAAATGTATACAGTCACTATGGAGTGATTGATACAGTATGGAGATTCCTTTAAAAACTAGGAATAAAACTACCTTAAGACCCAGCAATCCCACTACTGGGTACATACCCTGAGAAAGACATGCACTTCAGTGTTCATACAGCACAATTTACAATAGACACAAGCAACCTAGATGTCCATTGATAGATCAATGGATAAAGAAGTTATACATATAAAATGGAATGTTACTCAGCCATAAAAAGTCAGTTCTAGTGAGGTAAATGAACCTAGAGCCTGTTACACACAGTGAAATAAGTCAGGAAGAAAACATTTTGTATATTAACGCAGCTTCCCTGGTGGCTCGGACGGTAAAGAATCTGCCTGCAATACAGGAGACCTGGGTTGGGAAGATCCACTGGAGAAGGCAATGGCAACCCACTCCAGTATTCTTGCCTGGAGAGTTCCATGGACACAGGAGCCTGGCAGGTTACAGGCCATGGTGTTGCAAAGAGTGCACACGACTGAGTGCACTCACTTCACTTCATGGAATTTAGACAAAATGGTATTAATGAACCCATTTGCAGGGCAAGAACAGAGACACAGACATAGAGAACAGACTGGACACTGTGAGGGGAGGAGAGGATGGGACAAATTGAGAGAGTAGCATTGACGTGTATACACTACCGCATGTGAAAGGCAGCTAATGGGAAGCAGCTGCATAACACAGGGAGCTCCACTCTGGGCTCTGTGACAGCCTAGAGGGGTGGGATGGGGGGGGGGGTGTTCAGGAGGGAAGGGGTCATATGTGTGCTTGTGGCTGGTTCTGCTTGTATGGCAGAAGCCAATGCAATATTATGAAGCAATCATCCTCCAATTAAAAATAAAATTTTAAAAATATGTCATTTAATGTACAGCCCTCTGTCTCAGAAAACTTATAAACTATGTCGACTTCTAACTGGTAGAACAGTTTTTGGCACTTTCTCAGATGCTCTTTCTGGGTTGTAAGTCTCAAATTTGGCTCAAAAATTTTTCCAATAGTTTCTTAGATTAACTGATTAATCAGTTCATTAATTTTTCACTGGCAAGAATGAAATATTAATACGAAATAGGAAAATTTCAAAGTCAGAGGCTGAAAAAAAGTTACAGAATATGAACAATATGGAACAGTACAATTTTATTTGTGTAAATAATAAGACATGCTAGATATCTCTAGGTCAATCCAAGTGCAAATTAACATGAGATCTTGAAGGAAACATTTCTAACTAATCACAGCAGTCACTTCTGGAGAGAACAGGTAGAGATTGATGGGTTTTAGTTTTATCTGTAAATGTATTTTTCATAGTAAGAATGTACTCATACCTTACAAGTTAAAAAATTTTAATAAATAGATTAAAAAGATGAGGAAACAGTCTGTAGAACTCATGCTAAAATTTCTCTAAAGGCAAGCTGAGAGACACAATTAATGCATTATTGACCAGAGACGTTTTAATATTCACTTACATAACAAATTGCTGGCGACAGGAGTTAGTTTCTGCAAAAATCCTCTAGTCAATTATGTGTTAATAGACATTCTGTGCATAAGACAGTGGGTTGCTAGTATGCAAATGGAAATGATACCAAAGTAGAGATCAATTTTATGGGAAAAAGGATAACTGAGAAAGGGAATTCTTGCGTAGTCAAGAAAGAACTGGGGAAGGTGGGGAGCTTTCAGAAGACAAGGTGGGAGAGCTGGACGACCCTGAGTTCACTTCCTCTCATGGGTACACCAAAATCACAACTAACTGCTGAACAACTATTGATTAAAAAGATTGAAATCTACCTGAAAAAAGATATTCTACATCCAAAGACATAAAGAAGAAACCATGAGACAGTAGTAAGGGTGCACTTGCAATATAATCAAATCCCATACTATCCAGGTGGGTGACCCGTGATCTGGGGAATTACTATAAAATAGAACTTTTCCCACAGAAGTGAGAGCTGCACTTCTCTGGTGGTGCAGTGGGTAAGAGTCCACCTGCCAATGTAGGGGACACAGGTTCGATCCCTGGTCTGGGAAGATTCCACATGCAGAGCAACTGAGCCCGTGTACCTTAGAGGCTGCAAGCTACAGCTAATGAAACCCATGCACCTAGAGTTTGTGCCCCACAATAAAAGAAGCCACTGCAAGGAGAAGCCCACTCACAGCAACTACAGAAAACTCTCATGCAGCAAGAAGACCAAGTACAGCCCTAAACAAATAAATAATGTTTTTAAAAAATAAGTGAGAGTTCTGAGTCCCACACCAGGCTCCCCAGAAGTCTGGCATCAGGAGAAGGAGCCCCAGAACCTTTGGCTTTGAAGGCCAGCAGGACTTGCAGGAGCTACACAGGACTGGAAGAAACGGAGACTCCTCTCTTGGAGGACACACACAAAGTCTCACATACACCAGGACAAAGGTTCCAGGACAAAGGCAGCAACTCCATAGGAGCCTGGGCCAAACCTACCTGCTTGTCTTGGAGAATCTCCTGGGGAGGTAGGGGGGCCTCTGTGGCTCTCCCTGGGGTCATAAAGTCTGGTAGAGGACATAGCAGGGACCTACATGAACTCTAGCTGGAGGCAGACATTTTGGGCAAAGAGACCTGGCCTCACCCAACAGCCTGTATGACTCTACACATGGACATCGCCAGATGGTCAATACCAAAATCAGATTGATTATATTCTTTCCAGCCAAAGATGGAGAAGCTCTTTACAGTCAGCAAAAATGACCAGGAGCTGACCATGGCTCAGCTCATGAGCTCCTTATTGTAAAATTCAGACTTAAATTGAAGTAAGCAGGGAAAACTACAAGGCATTCAGGTATGACCTAAATCAAATCCCTTATGATTGTACACTGGAAGTGACAAATAGATTCAAGGGATTAGATCTGATAGACAGAGTACCCAAAGAACTATGTATGGAGGTTCATAACAATGTGCAGGGGACAGTGACCAAAACCATCCCCAAGAAAAAGAAATGCAACAAGGCAAAATGGTTATCTGAGGAGGTCTTACAAATAGCTAAGAAAAGGAGAGAAGTGAAAGGAAAAGGAAAGATATATCCACCTGAATGCAGAGTTCCAAAGAATAGCAAGGAGAGATGAAAAAGCCTTCTTAAGTGAACAATGCATAGAGGAAAACAATAGAATGGGAAAGACCAGAGATCTCTTCAAGAAAATCAGAGCTATAGATGGAACACTTCATGCAAAGATAGGCACAATAAAGGACAGAAACAGTATGGACCTAAAGAAGCAGAAGATATTAAGAGGTGGCAAGAATACACAGAACTATACAAAAAAGGTCTTAATGACCCAGATAGCCATGATGGTGTGATCATTCACCTAGAGCCAGACATCCTGGATGTGAAGTCAAGTGGGCCCTAGGAAGCATTACTATGAACAAAGCTAGTGAAGGTGATGGGATTCCAGCTGCACTATTTCAAATCCTAAAAGATGCTGCTGGTCAAGTGATGCACTCAATATGCCAGCAAATTTGGAAAACTCAACAGTGGCCACAGGACTGGAAAAGGTCAGTTTTCATTCCAATCCCAAAAAAAGGCAATGCCAAATAATGTTCAAACTATCACACAATTGTTCTCATTTCATGTAAGAGCAAGGTAACGCTCAAAATCCTTCAATTTACGCTTCAACAATATGTGAACTGAGAACTTTCAGATGTACAAGCTGAATTTAGAAAAGGCAGAGGGACCAGAGATTAAATTGCCAACATTCATTGGATCGTAGAAAAAGAATTCCAGAAAAACATCTGCTTCACTGACAACACTAAAAAATTTGACTGTATGGATCACAACAAACTGAAAAATTCTTAAAGAGATGGGAATACCAGACTACCCTACCTGCCTCCTGATATACCTGTATGCAGGTTAAGAAGCAACAGTTAGAACTAGACATGGAACAACAGACTGGTTCCAAATTGGGAAAAGAGTACATGAAGGCTGTATATTGTCGTGCTGCTTACTTAACTTCTATGCAGAGTACATCATGCAAAATGCTGGGCTGGATGAAGCAAAGCTGGCATCAAGATTGTGGGGAGAAATATCAATATCCTCAAATATGCAGATGACACCACCCTTATGGCAGAAAGTGAAGAGGAACTAAAGAGACTCTTGATGAAGGTGAAAGAGGAGAGTGAAAAAGCTGGCTTGAAACTCAACATTCAAAAAACTAAAATCATGGCATCCGGTCCCATTACTTCATGGCAAATAGAAGGGGAAAACATGGAAGCAGTGATGTTTTATTTACTTGGGCTCCAAAATCACCTACAGATGGTGACTTCAGCCATGAAATTAAAAGATGCCTGCTCCTTGGAAGAAAAGCTATGACAAATCAAGATAACATATTAAAAGCAGAGGTATCACTTTGCCAACAAAGGACTGTCTAGTCAAAGCTTTGGTTTTTCCAGTAGTCATGTACAAATATAAGAGTTGGACCATAAAGAAGGCTGAGTGCCAAAGAATTGATGTTTTTGAATTATGGTGCTGGAGAAGACTCTTGAGAGTCCCTTGGACAGCAAGGAGATCAAACCAGTCAACCCTAAAGGAAATCAACCCTGAATATTCACTGGAAGGATTGATGCAAAAGCTGAAGCTCCAATAGTTTGGCCACCTGATGCAAAAAGCTAACTCACTGGAAAAGACCCTGATGCTGGGAAAGATTGAGGGCAGGAGGATGAGATGATTGGATGCATCATCAACTCAATGGGCATGAGTTTGAGCAAACTCCAGGAGATAGTGAAGGACACGGAAGCCTGGTGTGCTGCAGTCCATGGGATTGCAAAGAGTCAGACATGACTGAGCAACTCTACAGTAACAACAGCCTGTAAGCTCTGCTTCTGGGAAGCCTCAGACCAAACAACCAACAGAGCAGGAACATAGCCCCACTCATCAGCAGACAGGCTGCTTAAAGACTTATTGAGCCTACAGCCACCTCTAGATATGCCTCTGCCCATCAGAGCCAAAGCCCAGATCTATCTACCAATTGGCAGGCACCAAAAGCAAAGAAACTATCATCCACAAGCCTGCAGAACTGAGTCTGCAAACCCAGATCAGTATCTACCCTGGGACCAGCTGGTTCCTGGCCCTTGCATGACAGAATGGGAGTGTACTTCTGGGAAACAGGACATCCCCTATGGAGGGCCACTTCTCCAAGGATGAGAAATGTAACTAAGCTACTACATACATAAAACTACAAACAGAAATTTAAACAAGATGAGATGGCAAAGGAATACATTCTAGATGAAAGAACAACATAAAACCCCAGAAGAACAACTTAGTAAAATGGAGAAAGCCTATCTTCCTGAGAAAGAGTTCAGAGTAATGATCACAAAAATGATCCAAAAACTTGGGCAAAGAATGGAGGCACAGAGTGAGAAGTAACAAGTTTTAAGAACAAATCAGCGAGCTACAGTGTGACAGAAATCACTGCCACACAACAGAATAAAGAAAAAAGAATGAAAAGAAATGAGAACAGTTTGAGAGACCTCTAGCACAATGTCAAAAGCTCCAATATTTGCAATATAGCGGTCCCAAAGGGAGAAGAGGGAGAGAAAGGGCCTGAGCAAATACTGAAGACATAATAGCTGAAAACTGCCCTAACATGGGAAAGAAAACAGTCACCTAAGTCCAGGAAGTGCAGAGAGTCCCACACAAGATAAACTCAAGGAGGAACGTGCCAAGACTCATATTAATCAAATGGACAAAAATTAAAGACAAAGGAAATATTAAAAGCAACAAAGGAAAAGTAACAAATAACTCCCATAAGGTTAGCAGTTGATTTCTCAGAAGAAACTCTGCAGGCCAGAAGGGAGTGCCACAATATGTTTAAAGTGATGAAAGAGAAAGACCTACAACCCAAAATACTCTACCCAGAAAGGCTGATACTCAGATCTGATGAATTCCAAAGCTATGAGATTCAGAAATCAACTAGAAGGAAAAACTGCAAAAACACAAACATATGGAGGCTAAACAATATGTTATGAAACAACCACTGGATCACTGAAATCAAAAGAGGACACGATTTTGATAGAGACAAATGAAAACATAGTAATCCAAAATGTATGAGACACAGCAAAAGCAGTTCTAAGAGGGAAGTTTCTAGTGTATAAGCTTACCTCAGGAAAGAAGAAAAATCTCAAATAAACAACCAAACCTTACAACTAAAGCAGCTAGAGAAAGAAGAACAAACAAAATGTAAAGTTAGTACAAGGAGAGAAGTCGCAGCTGTCAGAGCAGAAATAGAGACAAAGGAAACAACAGAAAATCAATGAAACTAAAAGCTGGTCCTTTGAAAAGATAAGCAAAATTGATAAACCTTTAGCCAGACTCATCAAGAAAACAAGGGAGAGGGCTCAAATCAATACAACTAGAAATGAAAAGGTGAAGTTACAACAGACACCACAGAAATACAACAAGAGGACCATAAGGGACTATAAGCAACTATTTGCCAGCAAAATGGACAATCTAGAAGAAAGGGACAAATTCTTAGAGAAGTGCAATCTTCAAAGACTGAGCCAGGAAAAATAGAAAATATTAACAAACCAATTAAAACTTCTGAAATTAACACTGTGATTCAAAAACTCTCAAGAAACCAAAGCCCAAAGTCAGAGGACTTCACAGGCAAATTTTATTGAACACTTAGAGACATGTAAACACCTATCCTTCTGAAACTATACCAAAAAATTGCAGAGGAAGGAATATTTCTGAACTCATTCTATGAGGCCATCATCACCCTTATTCCCAAACCAAACAAAGATACCACAAAAAAAATTATAGGCCAATATCACTGATGAACAAAGACACATCTATAGTCAATTAATCTACAATAAAGATGGCAAGAATATAAAATGGAGAAAAGACTGTCTCTTCAATAAGTAGTGTTGGGGAAACTGTATGGTGACATGTAAAAAAAAAAATGAAATTAGAGCATTCTCTAACAACGTGCACAAAATAAACTCAAAATGAATCCAAGACCTAAATGTAAGGCTGGACACTATAAAACTCAGAGGAAAATACAGGCAGAACACTCTTGGACATAAATCACAGCAATATTTCTTATGATCCACCTCCTAGAGTCGTGAAAATAAAAGCAAAAATAAACAAATGAGACCTAATTAAATTTAAAATCTTTTGGACAACAAAGGAAACCATAAACAGAATGAAAGGACAATCCACAGAATGGGGGAAAATATTTGCAAACAAAGCAACTGACAATGGATTAATTTCCAATATACAAACAGCTCATGCAGTTGTATTTCAAAAAAAATCAAACAACTCGATCAAAAAAAAAAAATGGGCAGAAGATCTAAACAGAAATTTCTTCCTCTAAAAGACATACAGATGGCCAAAAGGCACATGAAAAGATGCTTGACATCACTAATTATCAGAGAAATGCAAATCAAAACTACAATGAGGTATCACCTCATGCTGGTTAGAAAGACCATCAAAAAATCTACAAACAATAAGTGCTGGAGAAGCTGTGGAGAAAGCGGAACCTTCCTATAATGTTGGATCCAGCAATCCCCCTCCTGGGCATATATCCAGAGAAAACACTAATTCACCAAAATATATGCACCCCAGTGTTCATTGTAGCACTATTAACAGTACCCGTGACATAGAAGAAACCTAAATATCCATTGACGGATGAACAGTTAAAGATGTGGTATATACGCACAATGGAATATTACTCAGCCATAGAAAAGAATGAAATGCCATTTGCAACAACATGGATGGACCTAGAGATTATCATACTAATTGAAGTAAGTCAGAAAGAGAAAAACAAACACCATATGATATCACTTATATGGGGAATCTAATTTTAAAAAAATCATATAAGTGAACTTATTTTAAAAACAGAAACAGACTCAGAATTTTCAAACAAAGTTATGGTTACCAAAGGGGAAATGTTAGGGGAGGGATAAATTAAGAGCTTGGGATTAACATACAAACAATACTATATACAAAGCAGACAACTGACAAGGACCTACTGTATGGCACAGGGAACTCTACTCAACGTTCTGTAATAACTTTTATATGGCAAAAAATCTGAAACAGAATGAAAAACTTAATCACTTTTCTGTATATCTGAAACTAATATAACATTGTAAATCAACTCTACTCCAATAAAACTGTTTTAAAATTCATGAGGACCTAAATATATAAAGCAAATACATATTTTGGAGAAATAGAGAGCAATGCAATAATAGTAGGGAACTTCAATACTCTGAGTATGTCAGTGAGTAGAATAGACAAAAAATAAGGAAACATTGGCCTTTAATGGCATATTAGACCAGACAGACCTGACATATAGTAACATTCCATCCACAACAGAATACGTTTGTAAAGGGCATTTAAACAGTCCCCAGGATAGATAACATGCAAGGCCACAAACCAAAAGCTTTTTAAATTTAAGGGGACTGAAATTTATCAAGTATCTTTTCTGACTATAATGGTATGAATTTAGAAATCAATTACAAGAAGAAAACCAGAATGTTCACAAATACACAGAGATTAAACAATATGCTACTGAACAACAATGAAACAAAGAAATAAAAAGTACCTTGTGACAAACGAAAATGGAAATACAACATACCAAAACTTACATGATGCAGCAAAAGCAGTTTTAAGACAAAAGTTCATAGTAACACCACCTACTTCAAGAAACAAGAAAAATCTCAAATAACTGTACTTCTCAAATAAAGAATAAACAAAGCCCACTGTTAGTAGAGAGAAGGAAATAAAGAGCAGAAATAAATGAAATAGAGACTAGAAAGACAATAGAAAAAAGAAAAGGAAACCAATAGATAGTTATTTAAAAAGATAAATTGACAAAACTTTAGCTAGACACAACAAGAAAAAGAGAACCCAAAGTCAATAATGAAAGAAGAGACATAACAATTGATGCCACAGAATACAAACTGATACAGCCACGATGGAAGACAGTAAGGAGATTTCCTTAAAAACCTAGGAATAAAACCACCATGCGACCCAGCAATACCACTTTCTAAGCATATAACCTGAGGAAACTAAAACTGAAAAAGACACATGTACCCCAATATTCCTTGCAGCACTATTTACAATAGCTTGGACATGGAAGCAGCCTAGATGTCCATCAAAAGATGAATGGATAAAAAAGTTGTGGTACAAAAGAATATTACTCAGCCATAAAAAGGAATGCATTTGAGTCAGTTCTAATGAGGTGGATGAACCTAGAGCCTATTATACGGAGTGAAGTAAGTCAGAAAGAGAAATAAATATCATATATTATGGAATATATGGAACATATATATGGAATCTAGAAAGACAGTACTGATGAACCTATTCGCAGGGCAACAGTGGAGAAGCAGACATAGAGAACAGATTTATGGACAAGGGTGGGGGAGAAGAAGGAGAGGGTGAGATGAATGGAGAGAGAACCATGAAAGCATATACACTAACATATGCAAAGCATCCCCTTCAAAGATCATGGCCTTGTCATGGCAAAGGGGTTTGGGTAACTCAGTGAAGCTATGAGCCATGCTGTGCACCCTGAATGGACGAGTCAGAGCAGAGAGTTCTGACAAAACGTGGAGGGAATGGCAAACCACCCCAGTATACTTGCCATGAGAACCTCCTGAACTGTATAAAAGACCAAAAAGATATGACATCAAAAGATGAGTCCTCCAGGTATGAAGGTAACCAATGTGCTAGTGGGGTAGAGTGGAGGAGAATTACCAGTAACTCCAGAATGAATGAAGCAGCTGGGCCAAAGCGGATATGATGTTGAGCTGTGGATGTGTCTAGTGATGAAAGTAAAATCCAATGCTTCAAAGAACAGTATTGCATAGGAACCTGGGGTGTTAGGTCCATGAATCAAGGAAAATTCGACGCGGTCAAGAAGGAGATGGTAAGAATAAACATTGACATCCTAGGAATCAAAGAACTAAAATGGATGGGAATGGCCAAATTTAATTCAGAAGACCATTATATCTACTACTGTGGGCAAGAATCCCATAGAAGAAATGGAGTAGCCCTCATAATCAATAAAAGAGTCTGAAAAGTCTTGGGTGCAACCTCAAAAATGACAGAATGATATTTCCAAGGCAAGCCATTCAACATCACAGTAATCCCAGTCTATGCCCCTATCACCAATGCCGAAGAAGTTGAAGTTGATCAGTTCTGTGAAGACCTAGAAGATCTCCTAGAACTAATACCTAAAAAAGATGTTCAATTCATCATTGGGGATTGGAATGCAAAAGTAGGAAGTCAAGATATACCTGGAGTAACAGGCAAATTTGGCCTTGGAGAACAAAATGAAGCAGGGCAAAGACTAACTGAATTCTGCCAAGAGAATGCAGTAGTCATAGAAAATGCCCCTTTTCAACAACACAAGAGACGACTTTACACATGGGCATCACCAAATGGTCAATACTGGAATCAAACTGATTACATTCTTTGCAGCTGACAATGGAGAAGCTGTATACAGTCAGCAGAAACAAGACCTGGAGCTGACTGTGGCTCAGGTCGTCAGCTTCTCATGTCAAAATTCAGGCTTAAACTAAAGAAAATCAGGACAAACACTAGGCCAGCCAGGTATGACTTAAATCAAATCCCATATGAATTTGCAGTAGCAGTAATGAATCAAGGGACTATATCAAGGGACCAGATCTAGTTAACAGTGTGTCTGAAGAACTGTGGACAGAGGTCCAAAATACTGTATCGGAGGCAGTGAACAAAACCACCCCAAAGGGAAAGAAAAGCAAGAGGGCAAAGTGGTTATCTGAGGAGGCTTTACAAACAGGGCAAGTGAGAGAGTCAATTCCTAGGCAGGTTGATAAGAAGTCCAGGGTCAGAAGAATGGAGAGAAGTGCAAAGCAAGGGAGAGAGGGAAAGATACATTCAATTAAACGCAGAGTTCCAAAGAACAGACAGAAGCGACAAGAAGACCTTCTTCAATGAACAGCGCTTAGTAATAGAAGAGAACAACAAAGGGGAAGGACTAGACGTCCCTCCAGGAAACTGGAGACATCAAGGGAGCATCCTGCCCAAAGGTGGGCACAATAAAGGATAAAAACGGTAGAGACCTAGTAGATGCTGGAGAGATCGAGAGGGAAAGAATACAGGGAAGAACTGTATCAAAAAGATCTTAATGAACCGATTACTATGACGCTGTGGTTAGACACCCAGAGCCAGACACTCTGGAGTGCGAAGTCAAGTGGGCTTTAAGAAGCATTGCTGTTAATAAAGCTAGCAGATGTGATAAAATTCTGGTAGAACTATTCAGATCCCTAAAGGATGAAGCCATCAAGGTTTTGCATTCACTATGTCAACAAATCTAGAAGACCCAGCAGTGGCCACAGGACTGGAAAAGGTTAATCCTCATCCCAATTCCCAAGAAGGGTAGTACCAAAGAATGTGCTAACCATCAGACAATTGCACTCATCTCCTATGCTAGTAAAGTGAAAGTGCAAGTCGCTCAGTCATGTCCGACTTTTTGTGACCCTTTGGAATATAAAGTCTGTGGAATTCTCCAAGCCAGAATACTGGAGTGGGTAGCCTTTCCCTTCTCCAGGGGATCTTCCCAACCCAGGGATCGAACCCAGGTCTCCCACATTGCAGGTGGATTCTTTACCAGCTGAGCCACAAGGGAAGCCCAAGAATACTGGAGTGGGTAGCCTATCCCTTCTCCAGCGGATCTTTCCAACCCAGGAATAGAACTGGGGTCTCCTGCATTGCAGGCGGATTCTTTACCAACTGAGCTATGAGGGAATTATGGTCAAGCTTAAAATCTTCCATTCTAGGCTTCAGCATTATGCAAACCAAGAACTTCCAGATGTCCAAGCTGGGTTTAGAAAAGACAGAGGAACTAGAGATCAAATTGCCAACATTTGGTGGATTATAGAGAAAGCAAGGGAACTTCAGAAAAACATCTATCTTTGTTTCATTGACTATGCTAAAGCTTCTGACTGTGTGGACCATGACAAACTGTGGAAAGCTCTTAAAGAGATGGGAACACTAGACCATCTTACCTGTCTCCTGAGAAACCTGTATGCGGGTCAAGAAGCAGCAGTTAGAATCCTGTATGGAACAACTGATTGGTTAAAGATCAAGAAAGGAGTATGACAAGGATGTCTGCTGTCACCCTGTTTATTTAATCTATACACTGAGCACATCATGAGAAATGCTGGGGTGGATGACTTACAAGCTGGAATCAAGATAGGTGGGAGAAGCATCAACAACCTCAGATATGTGTATGATACCACTCTAATGGCAGAAATCGAAGAGGAACTAACAAGCCTCTTGATGAAGGTGGAGGAGGAGAGTGAAAGAGCCATATAAAGACTAAATATTAAAAAAAACTAAGGTCATGGCATCCACCCCCATTGCTACATGGCAAATAGAAGGGGAAAAGGTAGAAGCAGTGACAGATTTCTTCTTGGGCTTCAAAATCACTGCAGATGGTGACTACAGCCATGAAATCAGAAGACAATCGCTTCTTGGCAGGAAAGTTATGATAAACCTAGACAGTGTGTTGAAAAGCAGAGACATTCCTCTGCTGACAAGGGTCAGTATAGTCAAGGGCTTCCCAGCGGTCACATACAGTTGTGAGAGCTGGACTGTAAAGAAGGCAGAACACCAAAGAATTGATGCCTTTGAACTGCGGTGCTGGAGGAGACTTCTGAAAGTCCCTTGTACAGCAAGATCAAACCAGTCAATCTTAAGGGAGATCAACCCTGAATATTCTCTGGAAGGACTGATGCTGAAGCTGAAGCTCCAGCATTTTGGTCATCTGATGCAAACATGACTTATGGAGAAAGTCCCTAATGCTGGGAAAGATTGAGAGCAGAGGAGAAAATGGTGTCAGAGGATGAGATGGCTGGACAGCATCACGGATGCAATGAACATGAACTTGGGCAAACTCTGGGATATGGTGAGGGACAGGGAAGCCTGATGTGCTGCAGTGCATGGGGCTGCAAAGTTGGACACAACCGGGTGACTGAATGACAACATGCAAAATAGATAGCCAGTGGAAATTTGCTGTATGCCTCAGGGAACTCAAACTGGGGCTCTGTAACAACCTAGAGGGGTGGGAAATGGTGGGAGGGAAGTTCAAGAGGGAGGGGATATATGTATACCTATAGCTAATTTATATTGATGTATGATAAAAATCAAACCAATATTGTAAAACAATAATCAATTAAAAATAAATTTTTTTAAAAAATTGATTTTTTTTGCCACAGAAACATAGATCATAAGAGACTACTATGAATAATTATACATAAATGGGACAACCTAAAAGAAATGAATAAATTCTTAGAAAACAAAAAACTGAATCATGAAGAAATATAAAATATGAACTGATGATATTTTTTATGTATAGAAAGCCCTAAAGACTCCACCAAAAAAAAAAATCATTGGAATGAATGAATTTAGAAAATTTATAGGATACGAAAACATAGAAGTCTGTTGCATTTCTGTACACTAATAAACTATAAGAGAAATTACCAATCCCATTTATAATTATATCAAATAGAATGGAATACCTAGAAACAAATTTAACCAAGGAAGTAAAAGACCTGTACACTGAGAACCAGAAGACACTGATGTAAAAACTGAAGGCACAAATAAATGAAAAGATATTCTATGCTCATGGATTGGAAGAATACTATTAAAATGTTCATTTTAACACTACCCAAAGCAATCTACAGATTCAATGCAATCCCTACTAAATTTAAATGGCATTTTTCACAGAAATAGAACAGACAATTCTAAAATTTATATGGAAGTACAAAAGACCCCAAAGAGCAAAAATACTCTTGAGATAGAAGAACAAAGCTGGAGGCATCACACTCCCTGATCTCAAACCATATTAGAAAACTATATTAATAAAACAGTATGATATTGGTATAAAAACAGACACATGGTTCAACAGACCATAATAGAAAACCTAGAAATAAACCCATGCATAAAGATGCATGCAAATTTAAACAGGATTGTGGGTTTGGGAATAGGAAGATGGAATTTTCATCTGATAGCTTCTATTTTTTAAGATGGAAATTGGAGGAGAATAAGAAGGCAATTGTAAGGAAAAAGTATGCAATAGTTTTCAAAATGAGGAAGCAGAGCACCATTTCTGGGCAGGGTTGAGTGCGGAATAGGAAGTTTGTTTGCACTTCAAAGCCCTGTTCTGTGCCTCTCCAGTCCGATTCAGCCATTTCCGTGCAGGCAATCAAAGGTGGAGAGTCAGAGTGCAAACAGGAATGTGTCCTAGAGGATTCCAATAGAGGAAGAATGCAAAGGAGTTGTTAGTGTTTTCAAAAGATTGACTATACTGATACAGGATAGAATCAAGCTTAGATGAGTAGAGAGGAGAAATCAGAAGGAAGCTGGTGGAGATGGAAAAAAGTGATGGGTCTGGGGAATCAGAGATCTCAACAAATCAAACAAATGTGGCAGTTGGAGTGATTGAGCAAGCAAACTAACAAGACAGAAGATGGTGGGCAAGGGGGATTTAAAAAACAGATTTTAGAGGTAATGCGTTTTCTAATGAAGACAAGGATTAAGGTGACCATCAGAGGGTGGTGAGGTGAGGGTAGGGAAAGATGGTCAGAACTCAGTCAGTCAAGGATCTGAGACCAGGAGAGTGGATGGGCTGCTGAGAAGAATATGGGAATAGTGACAGAAAGCATCTTTGAGGTAAACCGTCTCCAGTGAATGAGGGGGGTGATGCTCCGCAGATGGCACCAATAAGGATGGTAAGAACGGCATGAATGAGTCTCAAAGGAATAGGAGATTTTACAAGAAAAAGCGGTTTGTGTGGGGTATTAGGGACAAGCAAAACTCCAGTCACCTCCTGATCTGAAGTACGTGGGGGTGTAAAAGGCTGTGGAGGGAGAATCTTTGGGTGATTCCTGTTAAGGAGGAGGTGAGGGATTCCAAGAACACTCTGAAGATACAGAGAGAGGTCCTGATCTGGATTCCAGGAGATACCGTCAAAGGGACTGGGCAGGAAGCAGAAAGCACGGGGCAGGCTTTGGTAGATAGGGCTGTGGCTCTCAATCTTGGCAGCACATTGAAATCAACTAGAGAGCTTTAAATAAAATAGGGTTCAACCCCCAGAGATTTTAACTTGGGTCTTGGGTGTTACCTGGGCACCAGGTGATCATATATGCAGCCACGACTGAGAATCAATAGTTGAGGAGATGTACAGTACAGCCAGGGGACGAAGGGGGACTGCCTGAAGCTCAGACTCCTGACCATGATTGTGGTCAATGGGTTTCATTCTGATAGTCTCTTAGAGTGAGATGGGTAAACAGCCAAAATGTCACAGATGTATCAGATAACCCTTTAACTTCAGAAGCATTTCAGGAGATGAGCATATCAGGGTCTTTTCCCCCCCTCTTCACAGAGTTTTATAGATCTTTTCTGCCAGCCTCCATACAAAATTTCATAGTTGCTAAGCTTGGTTACTTTACCACTGACCAAGTTGTTATATGCTTCATAACTGGAAGTATACATTGTCAGCTATTTAAAATATTAAAGATGTTAGAGTTCACTAAATACTCTATAAAAATGTCAGTAACTGGACAGCATAATTGTCACATAAGGTTTTCCCTGATGTGGATAACTAATAAATTTAGAGATAATAGAAAGCATTTTGCACTTGTTACCAAACTCATGTAATAACGAAGGTGAATATATGATTTATAGTTCCATAGGATATAGAATAACTGATGTCATGAAAAGAAGGCAAATGCAGTATTCCATTATATGGATATACTGTAATGTAAGTATAGCACACTGCTCTAGAGTTGTTCATAATCTGGCAGAGGAAAAAGGTCAGAACAACTCACCATCTGATTTATTTGGTCATTAAAGGGGTCTGGGTAGAGTAGGAGATGAACACCCACTCCAGTATTCTTGCCTGGAAATCTCTATGGATAGAGGAGCCTGGTGGGCTACAGTCCACTTGGTTTCAAAGAGTTGGACATGACTGAACACACGCGTGTGTGCGCACGCACACTCACACATACACACACACACGAAGGGTCTGGAAAAGAATGAGTTACACTGTCTTGGAATAGAGGAAACCCTTTACAAAGGGGGTTGTGTTTGACTAAAGCCTAAGGGAAAGAAAGAAGGGCATCCCTTGGATGGCTTAGTGGCATGGTGGTAGCATAGGCTTCATGGTACAGTGGTGGCTTTGGAGAAGGACAAGGAGTCCAACTGGAATGTGGAGCAAAGCAACAAATGAAGCCATGAGGAAAGGCTGGGACCTGGAAGGCCTTTGAAATAATTTGACTTCGAGGTCTCTGCATTGAAATGTGTTTTATGTCACAGTACACACATAAACAATAATTGAATAGCCCATTGGGTTAAAGTACATAAGGTTTGGGGACACCTCCATGTGTGATTGCTCAGTGGATAAAGATGGCTCAGTGGGCAAAGAATCCTCCTGCAATGCAGGAGACACAAGAAACACAGGTTCCATCCCTGGGTCAGGAAGAGGCCCTGCAGGAGGAAATGGCAACCACTCCAATATTCTTGCCTGGAAATCTCCATGGACAGAGGAGCCCAGTGGGCTACAGTCCACTGGGCTGCAAAGAGTTGGATATGACTGAGCACATATTCCATGTGTCTTAGTGAAATACTAATATTTTACTTGGTTTAATACAAAAATCAAATGCAAACTATTAGGAAGGATATTAAATATTGAATTCATATAAAAATTCTTCAAATCATCTTCGGTTAATGTGAAACTTTGAGCTTATTTTCATGGAACTTTTTAAAGATTCACTTGTAAAATAAGACACGTGTACAAATATAAATGGAATTATTCTAAATGTATTATTCTGAGATCTGCTCCTTGCACTCAGTCTAATACTTGTGAGTGTCACCCATGTTAATATGCCAAACTGTTGATCTTTGGTTTTCCTGACTGTATAGTATTCCATTATATGGCTATACCATAATTTGTCTGTTTCATTCTGCCACGAAAGAAGTTTTATAAGGCAGAGTTCCCCAACCTCTGGGATCTAATGCCTGAGGATCTGAAGTAGAGCTGATGTAATAAGAAAAGAAATAAAGTACAAAATAAATGTAATGTGCTTGAATCATCCTGAAACCACCCTCCACACCAGTATGTGAAAAACCTGTCTTCCACAAAAGCCATCTGTTGCCAAAAGGCTTGGGAACCGCTGCTTCAAGGTATACGTGTGAAGTGGAATCAGTAGGTCATGGAGCAGTGCTTCTCAAACATGAGCATGCACATGATATCAGCTGGAGATCTTAAGATGCTGAGTAGTTCTGAAACAGGGTCTGCAGATTCTGCAGTTCTAACAAGCTCTCAGTTCAGTTCAGTTGCTCAGTCATGTCCAACTCTTTGCGACTCCATGAATCGCAGCACATCAGGCCTCCCTGTCCATCACCAACAAGCTCTCAGGTGATGCCAATGCTGCTGACCACACACCCTGAGCATGAACTTTCTCAATTTTATTAGGTAATGCCAGATTTACCAGGTACTCCTAGAAATAAGAGCTCTTGTTCCTTCACATAGTCACCAACACAGTATTCTCAGATTTTAAAATTTAAATGAGAGTAAATCCAATTTAGTGGCTGTGTAATCATATTTTCTGGTTTTCTTTTGTATTTCTGTGATTTCTAATGATGTTGGGTATTTTTGATATGCTTAATGACTACACAAAAGATTTTCTCTTTTGTGAAGCACTTGCTCAAGTCTTTTCCCCTCTTTTTCTACTGTTCATTCTTTTTACTGATTTTTCAGCATCCCTTTTCCTTTCTAGACACCCTCTCTTCATTGATTTTATGCTGCAAATATGTTCCCAGCTTGTGAATTTTCACCTACTTATGTTGCAAATGTGTTCCCAGCTTGTGAATTTTCACTTACTTCATAGAGTTTTTTGAGTAAACTGTAATATTTTTGTAATATTACAGTAAATTGTAATATTTTTTACAGTTTTGAGTAAAACTGTAATATTGTTGAAAACTTGAGGTCTGGTAGATAATTGCCTTTAATATTTGGGAACTTTTTTTTGCTAGGTTGTGCTACACATAACAATTATTAATCACACTTTTCTAAGTTATCTCTCATTACAGCTAGTAACCATCAACCAAAAACAAAAAACATTTTAATCGCATAAGCAGGTGCTAAAACTTTAAACAATGGAACAACCAACATCTGAAATACTGTTTAAAAGAAACACTTTTTCCTCTTTCATTGCACAACAGTGTTGAAATTTACTGAGATAAGGCCAATAAATTTCAAATCCATTTTCATGCCCTCAAACCAAATCTTTCAAAATAGCAATGCAACTTATTTCTAGAACACACATGCACGGTTGTGGTAGTCACCCTGTAACCACGCAGAGAACACATCAACAACCATCGGGCCAAAGAACAGAATACATGTCAAGACAAACATCTAGAGGATACCGCCAGCAGCTGAGCCTTCCACTCACCCCACACCCTTCCCTAACCAGCCATACCTTGGGGTTGAGCTTCCTTGGCACTTGGGCCGTGTTCCTCTTCCGCATCTTGATGGGTACCTCTCTGTCACAGGCAGTAGTGAATACAGAGTGGAGGAGAGGAAGACAAACGTGACTCAGCTCACGCTACTATCCAAGGAGCCACAGGAAACAAACACTTCTCCTACTTCCGCCACAGGACCTTGAGCAGCCTGATTACTGCTCCATCAATATCCTAAAGTGCCACACCTGTAGCCTATTTGCCTTCTCTTCGATGCAGGCTGGGAAGCTCTGCTGGAGGACAGAACTCTTAGAATACTTTTTGTTTTTTGTGTAGTGGCTAAGTCATGTCTGACTCTTTTGCGACCCCATGGACTGTAGCCCACCAGGCTCCTCTATCCATGGGATTACCTAGGTAAGAATACTGGGGTGGGTTGCCATTTCCTTCTCTAGGGCATCTTTCTGACCCAGAGCTTGAATGCACATCTCCTGCATTGGCAGGTGGATTCTTTACCACTGGGCTACCAGGAAAGTTAGAATACTTTAAGGTAGGTTAAAGAGACCATGGGAAGCAGTGGATGGATTGGAATAGTCATTCTCAACTCTGACTGCAGAGCCAAATCTACTGGGTTTGCTTTGTAATTATTCAGGAATCTGGGGCCCTACTCCCAGAGAATATAACTTAATTGCTGTGGGTGAGGCACGGGCATCAGTAAATTTTTTAAAGTTCTCCAGGTAATTTAAATGTATAGCTGTTAACGAGGATCACAATATTAGTATGGCTCAGGGTAGGGATATTAGTGGGGAACCTATGCAGGGAGAAGCTGGAGGACCTGAAACATTGCTGTGCATGGAATTGAAGAGGTGCTGGTGTAGACCAGTAGTTTCTTAGAGTGTGTTCCCAGGAATGTCTCACAAATGCAGATTCCTGAGCTGCATCTACAGAACTAGAATTCCTGGAGGTCGGACCCAGTGATTCTGCGTTTTAAATAAGTTCTTTCTAGGTGACTCTCAGAGGGCTCAAGTTTGAGAAATGATAGATGTTATGGAGGTAGAACCAATAGAACTCTATCATTACCTACAGGTATGAATATAAAAAAAGATGAAAAAACTGACTTTAAGAATTCACCAATGTTAAACTCCCCCAAATATGTACTTATATTCACCAAAATGCATGCACTGGAATGACCCTCAGTGAAACCCCTCAGTGAAACCAGTGAAGAATATATCTGGCCAGCTTCTGAGAATTAATATACCACTGTTCTTGTAAGCCACTGTTTGTTTGTTTTTAGGCATGCATAGTCATGCGGGATCTTAGTTCCTCAACCAGGGATCAAACTTGTGTCTGCTGCACAGGAAGCTCAGAGTCTTAACCACTGGATCACCAGAGAAGTCCCCAAGCCTCAATTCTGAGTTTGTTTGCGTTGTCACAATCTGAGTAGAACTGTGACATATTTGGGTTGTTGCTCATGCAGGAGATGGTTTACTTTAGAGTACAGGGAGGAATTAGGTGGAAGAAGCAATAGGAAAGAGAAAAGAATAATGTATATTGACTCTTATTTTAATTGAAGTAGAGTTGATTTACAATGATGTGTCAGTTTCAGCTATATTCTTTTTCAGATTCTTTTCTGTTATAAGTCATTACAAGATATTGAGTATAGTTCCCTGTACTATAAGGTAGGCCCTGTTGTTTATATATAGTAGCATGTATCTGTTATTAACTCTTCTCAGTCTTGAGGTGGTTGGTTCTTCCATTGTAACAGATCATTTACCCATAAAGCTAGAGATTTCTTCTCCTTGCTCCCCTTAATGTTTTAATTCTCACTACCTGAGGTACTCACAAAAGAATGTAGTGTTTGCAACAGTTGCACATAACACCCCAGAAACATTCTTCAATATTACAGAATTTGTATTGCTCTTGAATTTATATAAATATATAGGTCTACATGTAACATATGAGTGCATGTTCAGTCGCTCAGTCATCTCCGACTCTTTGCAACCGCGTGGACTGTAGCCCACCAGGCTCTTCTGTCCATGGAATTTTCCAGGCAAGGATACTGGAGTGGGTTGCCATTTCCTACTCCAGGGCATCTTCCTGACCCAGGGATAGAGCCCTTGTCTCCTGCATTGGCAGGCAGATTCTTTACCACTGAGCCACCTGGGTAACATATGAACTGTGACATTAATGATAATTCTTTATATTCCTTACAAGTAGATAGATTGACTAATTAGTCAATTGATAATTGACTAATCCTCAATTGACTAAGAGGATTGAGCAGTTTTGTTTTTCGTAAAAGTATTTGACAAGGGCTTCCCTGATGGCTCAGTGGTAAAGAATCCGCCTGTCAGTGCAGGAGACATGAGTTCGGTCCCTGATCTGGGAAGATCCCACATGCTGTGGAGCACCAGCTAAACCCGGGTGCCACAACTACTGAGCCCCTGCCCTAGAGCCTGTGCTCTGCTGCAAGACAAGCCACCGCGGTAAGAAGCCTGCTCACTGCAACTAGAGAGGAGCCTCACAGCAATGAAGACCCAGCACCGCCCAAACTAAATAAATAAAATTAGATCAACTATATTCCAACTTAAACAAATGGATTTGACAAGATTTAATTTGACAAATAAGTGAAAATTTTGCCTTTGGTAATTCCTATATTTTTGCCCCTCACTTTTTGAGGCAATCGTGACTAACGAGAAAAATAACTTTTGAAAATTTGAGGCTGTTCTAATTTTTTAATTTTCTTACTCTTAATTTACACTTTCAGATGAACATATATTCAAAATTTGAATATTTGATAACAATTACACGTCATTTTAAAATCCTTTAGATCACTGAAATCAATACAAGTCAAGATCATACTAGAAATAGATAATACAAAAGAAAAATAGTGAAAAAGTGAAGTCAAGTCGTTCAGTTGTGTCTGACTCTTTGTGGCCCCTTGGACTGTAGGCTGCCAGGCCCCTCCATCCATGGGATTTTCCAGGTAAGAGTACTGGAGTAGGTTGCCGTTTCCTTCTCCAGGGGATATTCCCGACCCAGGGGTTGAACCCGGGTCTACCCTTGTTATAGGCAGACGCTTTACCATCTGAGCCACCAGGGAAGATCCCCCAAAAAAATACTGAAAGGGACAAACAGAAAATTTCTAAATGAGAATGCTGCTTACATTTTAAAAACTGACAACAATAAAGATTAGCAAATTTTATTGAGAATAATCATGTAAAATTCAGAAATAAGGCATTATAAATTATTTATTAACAAATATTTAATTACCCTTGAAAATAAATTAAATTTTTTTTCTTTTCCATTATTGTTTATTACAGGATATTGAATATAGTTCTCTGTGCTATACAGTAGGACCTTGTTGTTTACCCATTCTAGAGATAATAGTTTGCATCTCCTAATCCCAAACTCCCACTCCATCCCTCCCCTGCCCTTCCCCTTTGGCAACCATAAATCTGGTCTCTGTGTCTGTGAGTCTGAATTTATCTATGAAACAGAAACATTTGTGTCATATTAAAGATTTCACATATAAGTGAAAAAAAATGAAAATGAGTAAAATAATTATTCTTATCAAATCCACACCTTGAACTTCAAGTCAGATTAAATCCTTGCAATTTCATATTATTTGCTAAATGATTCTTTGGCTACAAATTAAAACATTGAGATGGAAAACAGAATTATTCAGGTCAAATGCATAATTCAGAAATAACAAATGTAACCCTGGGTTGCTCCTTGCAAGATAAAGAAAATATATCCATGAAACCAGCAAAATCAGTGAGGACAAAACCTCTGGAATGTTACTATGTTTGTTGGATGATGCTATTGGAAAGTAACTCCAACCCTTTTGATTGCATAAAATTATTTCTAGCAAAACACAAATATGCTTCAAATTAATGGTAATAATTTCCCATTGGATAAACATAGTAGAAAATATAGTATTTCATTAACACAAAGTCTTTCAAACAGACTGTATTAAGCATGTCTAAATTTTATTATGACATTTTAACATCTGGGGGCTTACTGACCCTGGAGGGATTGCCCCTTCCAAGGCTAGACAATTTCTAGAGCTAGGACAGGACTCATCTCCAGCCTGCAGGACTCACCAGAGCCCATACAACCCACAGGCTCCTCTACCAGGCTCTCACACTCAGAGCCACTATCCACCTGCCCTAGCTACCCCAGAGCCAAAAAGTAAAACAAATACCGTATTAAAAATTCAGGGACTTCCCTGGTGGTCCAGTGGTTGGGAGTCAGTCTGGCAATGCAGGGGGCTCGGGCTCCATCCCGGGGTCCGGGAAGATCCCACATGTTGCAGGGCAATTAAGCCCGTGCAACAGAATTACTAAGCCTGCAGGCTTAGAGCCCATGCTCCGCAGCAAGAGATGCCACCACGAGAAGCCCCTGCTCGCTTCAGCTAGAGAAAGCCTGCATGCATTAATGAAGACCCAATTCAACCAATTAATAAGTAAATAATTTTTTAAAAAAAATCCATAGTGTGACTTCTCACCATGTGTCACAAGCACAGAGGACTAAAGTTTCCCCACAACTTCTGCAGCTGTGTCTTCCCCCAGTATACTTGTTCCCCTGTCTGAGAACTGAATTCATGGGACCCCACTACCTGGCCGAGCTGAGCCCCGAGCGAGGATTCTGAAAATCCAGATCCAAGGCCTGCCATCACCAGGCTGGGATGCCAGGTACCGGGCAACCAGGGACAGTCCCTTTGCCTCAGAACCCACTGAAATCACTCAAACTAGCCTCCCCAAAGCCTGTTTACCCTGCCTCTCCTCTTCCTTCCTGTGGAAGCCCCACCAACAGTTCTGGCCCACATTTCCCCTCACTCTGTCTGCCTCCTGACCCTGGTGCTTCCCTGTGTGGTCCGTGCAGGACATGGTGTGCCCCTCTCCTTGAGAACTGTGAGTAATAAGCTATCTTTTCAATGGCAGATATCTGATCTGCTGGCCTCATCACATCTTACCGTAGAAATAAAACTTACATTTAAAAACACAGTAGGAACTGTAAAAACTGGCTGTTACAATCAAAGTTCAAGGAAAAGTATTTTATTACTCCTGTTAATGTGTTTTACAACCAGTCTTCAGGAGCATGTCTGGCCAATGTTGGTATTTATGACTGTAAACTGGATTGTTCATTAAAGGGAAATGAAACATCATTTGTGCACAAAAAGAAGCACATAGGCAATTACTAGAACTGACGGAAAAGGTGAGTAAACAATTGATGATACTGAACAAAGACAAGTCCATGCTGACATGGAATATTGGCTCGAAGTTCTTAAAAAACAAACAAACCAATGTTAACCCAGAATTCTGTGTCCTGTTTAAGAAATCTTTGCTTACCTGATTGCACAATATCTATAGGAAATAATGGAAAGTATTATGAATGATTTTAAAACTTGGTGCTAGAATGACCAAGTAAAACACAGGAAGGCAAATGATTATTATCCCAGATAGAGAATTCAAAATGGAATTTGCATAAATGGATAGAAGAGATGATCATAGTTTCAAACAAAAAATTTATATTCAGTTCAGTTAATTTATATTCAGTTATGGCAGGGACAAATTTCATTTCAACTAAGAGTTATTATATGTATCGTTGAACTACCAGATGAAAACAATAAAGTTGAGGTGAATATTTCATTCATCTTATACCTATTGAAAAAGTACAGGTACCGGACTTCCCTAGTGGCACGGTGGATAGAAATCCCCCTGCCAATGCAGGGCACATAGGTTCACTCCCTGGTCTGGGAAGATCCCAGATATCACTTGGCGACTAAGCCTGTGCACCACAATTACAGAGCCTGTGCTCCAGGTCGGGGAGCCACAACTGCTGAGTCGGTAAGTACTGAAGCCACAAGCCCTAGATCCACCGCAAACAGGAGCCCATGCACTGCAGTGGAGAGTCCTTGATCACTGAAACTAGAGAAAGCCCGTGCAAAGCAAAGACGACCCAGCGCAACCAAAAATGAAATAGTATAAATAAGCAAAATCAGAAAAGAAAAAGCACAGCTACTGACTTCAGTGACGTTCAGTGGCTGAGCATTTTCTGTAAGCTTATTGGCCTCTTTTTAAGTACCTGTTTAAGTCTTTTGGCTATTTCTGTATTGGATCTCTTTTTATTTTTTTATTTCTATTTTTTGATTTATAGTTCTTTATATTTTCTAGGTATGCATGTACTGGAGAAGGCAATGGCACCCCACTCCAGTACTCTTGCCTGGAAAATCCCATGGACGGAGGAGCCTGGTAGGCTACGGTCCATGGGGTCGCTTGCTAAGAGTCGGACGACTGAGCGACTTCACTTTCACTTTTCCCATTCATGCACTGGAGAAGGAAACGGCAACCCACTCCAGTACTCTTGCCTGGAGAATCCCAGGGACGGGCGAGCCTGGTGGGCTGCCGTCTATGGGGTCGCACAGAGTCGGACATGACTAAAGCGACTTAGCAGCAGCAGTAGCAGTAGCAGCATGCATGTACTGACTGATGTTTGTATATCCACTGTGTGACTTGCATTTTTACTTTTAATGGTATCTCCAATAAGAAATCAAGAATTTCTTAATTTTAATGTAGTCCATTTAACCAATAATATCCTTTATTAGTAGTCGTATTTTTTTTTCTGTCCTGTTTAAACATTCTTTGCCTTCCCCAAGTAAATAAATATTATTCTATGATTTCTTCCAGAAGATTTGTTTTTTATATTTGGACCCACAATTCATCTAGTATTGAGTTTGGGGTATAATTTAAGACAGAGGTCAAGATTACTTTTTTCCCATGGGATATTCATTTGACTAAACACTGTTCATTAAAAAGATCATCTCTTCCACCCCCACCACTCTGCAGTGCTACCTTTGTTATAAACATTTTAAGCTGTTTTATTTCAGGGGAGTTTTGTTTTAATATAGTTAAAGGTGACTTGCTATCTCTTTAACTTAGGTTCGCCTTCTGCTTGGACCCCCTAAGTGAGTTCAACACAGGAACTTTTGGGGGGATATGACTGTCGTCAGTAAACAGAGGGTGTCTTCAGGTAGTATGTCAATTAGCCTTCAAGCAAAGTACAAATTTCAGTTTCTGGATGGACCAAAACTTCTCTCCAACCTCTTACCCCATGCCTCCTCGCTTCTACACATGGCAGGTAGGGAGAAGTCAGAGCTATAAACACCTGGTTCTCTCCCCCTCCATATTCACAAGCATTCTAAAGGCCCAAATGATCTACATTTTAAGTCAGAGACCGTTTCACGAAAGAACCAAGCAGCCTGGGACAAATGGAAAAATAACTCCCAGGAGGTTGAAGGTTCAGCCGACGTTTAAACTGACTCCCTGGTGGCTCAGACGGTAAAGTGTCTGTCTACAATGTGGGAGACCTGGGTTCGATCCTGGGTCATCCTCTGGAGAAGGAAATGGCAAACCACTATACTCTTGCTTGGAAAATCTCATGGACAGAGGAGCCTGGTGGGCTACAGCCCATGGGGTCGAAAAATCAGACACACTACTTCATAACACTAAAAATCCTAGCCCATCTTGGGTACATCCAAAAATAGCCCATCAGTACATCCAAAAGTCAAGTTAAATTTTAAAAAAACAGGACAATTATGCCAAATTGAGCAACTCTCAAGTTGGGTGATTTCTATAAGCCCATGGGGGCTGTTAACAATACCTCCTGGGATTCAAAAGACAGAGATGCAGTTGAAATCTTTAGTAAAAACAGACTCAGAGAATGACAGGACTTTCCATGCACTTCCCTGGTGTTTAGTGCATACATCTGGATCTGTGCACAAATGAACCTGCTAGTCAGCCATCTACCAGGCCGGCAGACAACAGAGCAGAGCCCACGACTTGGATAACACATCTGAGCAGAAACTCATTGTCAGCGTAACAAGACAAGGTAACATCTACAGGTCAAACAGCTGTGGGTAAAGTCCATACTATCTATCAGTCTGTGAAATGAGATTTGCTGTTTTCCCCTGAAGAGGTCAAGAGAGCAGGCAGCAGTGCAGAGGGCCCGGGCCACACCTGTGTTAAGATGAAGCGGACAGCTCAGGTCCACAGCCCATCCCTCCTTCATACCACCCTCCCTGCACCATCCCTTCATAAAAAATGCATCCTGGCAAACAGATTATGGGGCAACAGATCAAACTGTTCCTAGATGTTAGCATATTTTTAAAGCTTGTACAAAAATATTATCTGATGACCTGATTGAAGCTGTTTAACCTAATTATTTATTTTTTTAAATTAGTTTATTTTCTATTTTTTAACTTTACAACATGTATACCCATGGTAGATTCATGTCAATGTATGGCAGAACAAATACAATGTTGTAACCTAGTTATTTTTAAAAGAGAGCTTTGCTAAAATCAAACGTGGAACATGTAATCTCCTGTTTCCATTTAAGTCCGGTTTTCAACACAGTGGAATATGGGTTATGGACTAGTGGAATGAACATGAACTTTGATAGTAAGGTGTGAATTCTGTGCTGCTAGTTCTTAGCTGTGAGACCTTGGGTAAGTAACTCAACCTCTCTGAGCTCCTAAGACAGTAATGATAATACCTGCTTCTCAGGAGGTTGCAAAGAAGAAATGGGTTGAATATTTAAAGTGTCTCTGTTGGGTTCTTTAACACTGGAACTACCTGGGTTAACTCGGTGACAGTAAAAATATTCTGGGAAGGTAGGAAAGAGGCAACAGTCATAACTCCACCTGGACTTGCCTGGGGGTGACTGCAATACCTTCGAGATGGGAGGCAGCTCTGGCTGATCAATAGCAGGCTTTTTTTGCTCTGACACTTTGCCATCAGTTCAGTTCAGTTCAGTTCAGTCGCTCAGTCGTGTCTGACTCTTTGCGACCCCATGAATTGCACCACGCCAGGCCTCTCTGTCCATCACCAACTCCCGGAGTCTACCCAAACCCATGTCCATTGAGTCAGTGATGCCATCCAACCATCTCATCCCCCGTCGTCCCCTTCTCCTCTTGCCCCCAATCCTACCCAGCATCAGGGTCTTTTCCAATGAGTCAACTCTTCACATGAGGTGGCCAAAGTATTGGAGTTTCAGCTTCAACATCAGTCCTTCCAATGAACACCCAGGATTGATCTCCTTTAGGATGGATTGATTGGATCTCCTTGCAGTCCAAGGGACTCTCAAGAGTCTTCTCCAACACCACAGTTCAAAAGCATCAATTCTGCGGCGCTCAGCCTTCTTCACTGTCCAACTCTCACATCCATACATGACCACTGGAAAAACCATAGCCTTGACTAGATGGACTTTTGTTGGCAAAGTAATGTCTCTGCTTTTAAATATGCTACCCAGGTTGGCCATAACCTTCCTTCCAAGGAGTAAGCGTCTTTTAATTTCATGGCTGCAATCACCATCAGCAGTGATTTTAGAGCCCAAAAAAATAAAGTCTGACACTGTTTCCACTGTTTCCCCATCTATTTCCCATGAAGTGATGGGACCAGATGCTATGATCTCAGTTTTCTGAACATTGAGCTTTAAGCCAACTTTTTCACTCTCCTCTTTCACTTTCATCAAGAGGCTCTTTAGTTCCTCCTCACTTTCTGCCATAAGGGTGGTGTCATCCGCATATCTGTGGTTATTGATATTTCTCCCGGCAATCTTGATTCCAGCTTGTGTTTCTTCCAGCCCAGCGTTTCTCATGATGTACTCTGCATATAAGTTAAATAAGCAGGGTGACAATATACAGCCTTGAAGGACTCCTTTTCCTATTTGGAACCAGTCTGTTATTCCATGTCCAGTTCTAACTGTTGCTTCCTGACCTGCATACAGGTTTCTCAAGAGACAGGTCAAATGGTCTGGTATTCCCATCTCTTTCAGAATTTTCCACAGTTTATTGTGATCCACACAGTCAAAGGCTTTGGCATAGTCAATAAAGCAGAAATAGATGTTTTTCTGTAACTCTCTTACTTTTTCGATGATCCAGCGGTATTGGCAATTTGATATCCAGTTCCTCTGCCTTTTCTAAAACCAGCTTGAACATCTAGAAGTTCACAGTTCACGTATTGCTGAAGCCTGGCTTGGAGAATTTTGAGCATTACTTTACTAGCATGTGAGATGAGTGTAATTGTGTGGTAGTTTGAGCATTCTTTGGCATTGCCTTTCTTTGGGACTGGAATGAAAACTGACCTTTTCCAGTCCTGTGGCCACTGCTGAGTTTTCCAAATTTGCTGGCATATCGAGTGCAGCACTTTCACAGCATCACCTTTGAGGATTTGAAATAGTTCAATTGGAATTCCATCACCTCCACTAGCTTTGTTCATAGTGATGCTTTCTAAGGCCCACTTGACTTCACATTCCAGGATGTCTGGCTCTAGGTGAGTGATCACACCATCGTGATTATCTGGGTCATGAAGATCTTTTTTGTACAGTTCTTCTGTGTATTCTTGTCACCTCTTCTTAATATCTTCTACTTCTGTTAAGTCCATACCATTTCTGTCCTTTATTGAGCCTATCTTTGCATGAAATGTTCCTTTGTTATCTCTAATTTTCTTGAAGAGATCTCTAGTCTTTCCCAATCTGTTGTTTTCCTCTATTTCTTTGCATTGATCACTGAGGAAGGCTTTCTTATCTCTCCTTGCTATTCTTTTGAACTCTGCATTCATATGGGAATATCTTTCCTTTTCTCCTTTGCTTTTCGCTTCTCTTCTCTTCCCAGCTATTTGTAAGGCCTCCTCAGACAGCCATTTTGCTTTTTTGCATTTCTTTTCCATGGTGATTGTCTTGATCCCTGTCTCCTGTACAATGTCACGAACCTCTGTCCATAATTCATCAGGCACTCTATCAGATCTAGTCCCTTAAATCTATTTGTCACTTCTACTGTATACTCATAAGGGATTTGGGTTCAAATACTTTCCATCTCTTTTCTCTGACTGGATTAATTGGCTCTGTCTTTATATGTTTTGAAGGCTTATTAGCCGGGACTATCACCCTCCTCTAAGGAAAGCCTTATTCAGTAGAGCTTTTATCCCAGGCCACTTCATAGGCTACTGACTAGCTGTAGATGGTGCCCATGGAGGATGGTGAGGTCACATGGCACCAAGCATGCATGAGGAGGCCATCTGGAGGAAGTGATGTGCATGCGGGTCCCTGTGGCTGGGAAGAGTCTTGCGTGGTTTATCCAGTACTGCACTGGGCATCGCAACCAGCAGAAGCTCATTAAACAGCTGCTGAAACATCAAAAGCACTCAACTGGAGATCCTCAGCTGCTTGTGTGGCTATGACTCAAAGTCCCCACTAGAGGGCAGGAAACTTTGAGATGATGGATTTTTTTAAACAGGTGAATACACTGGATAAATGATAATAATTATTGGAATAATGAATAATGATAACTTATATGTATGTATTCAAAGGATCAGAAACTCCCCTAAACACTATACATGCATTATTCATTTCTAATATTCTCTTCACCTAGTTCTTCTGAGAAGCTGTAATTACACAATTGTTAACTTGTTTTTCATTTCTATCTCTACCACTGGATTAGAAATTCCATGAGGATAATGTCTCCTTAGTTTACTATTCTAAACTGATTAGTGAGTCTTGAACATGGTAGTTGCTGACTAAGTACTTTGAATAAACAAACGGGGAATGAATTGAATCTTGACATCAAAACCAAAGGTGCGGGTTGTTATTATTATAGTATATGGTGTCTTGTCATTAGTAAATACTTTAAAGTTTATAGTATCTTTTTAGGTACTTTAAATCAGTTATTAAGTGATTGTTCCATAATGTTTCTTCAATAGCATTCGTATATTATATTTTGGGGGAATAATGCTTTTATAGGGAATGGTGAAAGTGAAAGTGTTAGTCGCTCAGTCGTGTCTGATTCTTTGCGACTCCATGGACTGTAGCCCGCCAATCTCCTCTGTCCATGGAATTCTCTAAGTAAGAGTACTAGAGTGGGTTGCCATTCCCTTCTCCAGGGGGATCTTCCCGACTCAGGGACCGAACCTGCATCTCCTGCATTGTGGGTGGATTCTTAACCATCTGGCACTGTTAAAATTAAAATCCATAAGATCATCTAGAAAACCCAGAAATAAACCCATGCACCTATGATCAATTAATCTATGACAAAGGAGGCAAGACTACACAATGTTGGAAAGAGAGTCTCTTCCACAAATGGCGCTGGACAGCTACACGTAGAAATATGATTTTAGATCATTCCTTAACACCATACACAAAAATAAGTTCAAAATGGATTAAAGACCTAAATGTGAGACTGGACACTATAAAACTTCTAGAGAAAAACATAGGCAGAACACTCCGACAAAAATCGCTGCAATATTTTTTTATGATCTGTCTCCCAGAATAATGGAAATAAAAACGAAAATAAACAAATGGGACCTACTTAAACTCAAAAAGGTTTTGCATAGCAAAAGAAACAATAAACAAAATGAAAAGACAACCCGCAGACTGGGAAAAAATATTTGCAAATGATGTGACTGACAAGGGATTAGTCTCCAAAATTTACAAACAGCTCGTGACACTTAACAGCATCAAAACAAACAACCCAGTCGACAAATGGGCAAAAGACCTAAACAGACATTTCTCCAAAGAAAATGCACAGATGGCCAAGAAGCACATGAAATGACATTCAACATTGCTAATTATTAGAGAAATGCAAATCAAAACTACAATGAGATATCACTTCACACCAGCCAGAATGGCTATCATCAAAAAATCCACAAACAACAAATGCTGGAGAGGGTGTAGAGAGAAGGGACTCTTCCTACACTGGTGGTGGGAATGTAAACTGGTGCAGCCACTATGGAGAACATTATGGAGGTTCCTTAAAAAACTAAAAATAGAGCTACAATATGACCCTACAATCCCATTCCTGGGTATATATCCAGAGAAAAACATGGCCCCAAAAGATACATACACCCCAATGTTCATTGCAGCACTGTTTACAATAGCCAAGATACGGAAACAACCTAAATGTCCATAGACATATACACATACACACACACACAATGGAATAATCCTCAGCCATTAAAAAGAATGAAATAAGGCCATTTGCAGCAACGTGGATGGATGTTAAGGCGTGTCATACTGAGTGAAGTAAGTCAGGCAGAGGAGAAATGTCCTATGACATTCCTTGTATGTGGAATCTAAAAGGAAATGATACAAATGAACTTACTTACAAAACAGAGAGACTCAAGAGACTTGGAGAATGAACTCATGGTTGCCAGTGGGGCAAGGGATAGTTAAGGACTTTGGGAAGGTCAGGTAAACATTGCTATATTTAAAATGGATAACCAACAAAAACCTATTGTGTAGCACTTGGAACTCTGCTCACTGTTATGTGCCTGCCTGGAGGGCGTGAGGATTTGGAGGAGAATGAATACAAGTATACGTGTGGCTGAGTCCCTTCACCATTCACCTGAAACTATCATGACATTGTTAATTGGCTATACCCCAACACAAAATTTAAAAATTTAAATTAAAAAATCCATAATATCCTCCTTTAAAAGAACCTGCACTATTATCTTATTATATAAAGGTACTGTAATTATCTGGACCAATTTGTGAATGTGCATTCAACAAGCTTTTTCAGTGCAGACCTCATGCCGGGTACTGCTCTAAGGACTTCATATCCTTACAAAGGTACTATTATTAACCCCATTTTACAGATGGGAAAATTGGAGCACAGAGAGATTAAGAAACAAGATTTAAAATTATTAAGTGGTAGAGTTAGGATTTAAACCCAGGTATTCTGACTGTAGACTTTAGGCACATAATCACTACACTGCTGTAAAATTCACTTAATGATTTTATACAGTCATTACATAAAACAATAATGGCATAGGTAATGTTGGGGCCCAGGGTAGGCCACCTCAAGATATGCCACAGTGGCATATTGATTATTTTGGATAGGGCTTCCCTGGTAGCTCAGCTGTTAAAGAATCTGCCTGCAATGCAGGAGACACCGATTCAATTCCTGGGTCAGGAAGATCCACTGGAGAAGGGATAAGCACCCACTCCAGTATTCTGGCCTAGAGAATTCCATGGACAGAGGAGCCTGGCAGGCTACCATCCATGGGGTCGCAAAGAGTCAGACATGACTGAGCGAGCTTCACTTCAAAGTTATTTAAGAAATAGCCAGCACTCTGTGACCCTCCTCTCTGTCTCTCTGAAAGCAATAGATCTCTCATGTGAAGGGTGTACTCTCTGTATCTGGAGGTAGAAAGACTCCTTTATCACAGAGATAGGAATTCAGGCTGAGGAGCTTGTATAAACAAGTCTTGTTACTTCTTTAAATTATTACTCCAAGCCCAAACTCTGTTTAGGTTCTTCACTAATGAGCACTCAAAACCCAAGTTCCTTTGTCCTGTCAATTCCTCACAAATTTATTTTCTTTGCCTAAAAAGTATAAAGGTTGCCTGCTTTGTTACTTCTTGGATACCATTTCTATGAGACCTCTGTCTACAGAAACTTCTTTTTCTCCTGCTGATCTATTTCGTGTCAATTTTATGATGAGTTCAGCCACAGGCACTCAAGAGGTGTAGAGGGAGAAATGCAACCCTGCTTCCAACAGTAATAATTCTGACAGGCCACAGCAAAACTAATTTGGGAAAACTTCTGTGCATTTTTCACATTGAAATTTTAATCTGTTTGAAATAACATTGTTGGGAAAAGAAGGACAAAGAGGTCAGAAAATGTCCTTGCCTCCCAAAATCTTGTTTCTAGACAGGGAGTTATTTTGTCATTGCATGATGAAAAATTACAGTCTCCTTTCGAAAGAAAAAAAAGAAAAGCCAAATGCACAAACCAACTAACAGGCAAAGATCAGCCTGCTACAGTGCAGAGCTCTTACATATCAACAGGAAAGCCAAAGCCTACAATGCAAAAAAAAAAAAACCTTTTAATCTCATCAAAAGGCAAGACAGTTTTAGCCAAGAAGTTTTGCAATGAAAACAACATGTTACAACCATATGACTCAGCAATTCGACTCCTAGGTGGAGGACCCAAAGGAACTGAAAAGAGGTATTCAAACAAAAACCTCCACACTGATATTCATAGTAGTACTATTCAAAATAGTGCTATTCACAACAGCCAAAATGCCCATCAACAGAGGAATGGATAAACAAAAGGTGGTGTGTTCATACAATGGAAGATTGTTCAATCATAAAAGGAATGAAGCGCTGATAACAGGCTATAACAAAGGTGAACCCTGAAAATATTATGCAGAGTAAAAGAAGCCAGACACCAAGGGTTACTTATTGTATGGTTCCATTTTCATGAAATATCCAGAAGAGGAGAATCCATAGAGATAGAAAGCAGTTAGTGATTGGGAGGAACTAGGGATACAGGGGAAGGGAGAGTAACTCCCTGGGTATGGAGTGTCTGTTTGGGGTGATGAAATGGTCTGTAACTAGATGCAGGAGGAAACAGCAACCCACTCCAGTATTCTTGCTTGGGAAATCTCATGAACAGAGGAGCTTGGTAGACTACAGTCCATGAGGTTGCAAGAGTCAGACACGACTGAGCAACTAAACAACAAATTACAACACTGTGAAGGTACTACATACCCCTAAATTGTTCACTTTTAAGAAGTTAAAAATGTGAGCTTTATGTTATGTGAGTTTTACCTCAATAAAAAGTACAAGTTAAAAATAAATTTTAATTTGCCCTAAATGGGAAGGAAATCCAAGGAAGAGGGGATATATGCCTATGTGTGCCTAATTCACTTTGCTGTACAGCAGAAACTAACCCGATATTGTAAAGCAACAATACTCCAATAAATAAATAAATTTTCTCTGTTGTTTCAAGACTGTAAAATATTCAATTCTGTCTGTACCATGCACCCTACCAAGACATCTACGTTCTTTTGGCTAAAATACAACCAAGCATCAAAGCACTATTATTTGTTTCAATTGTTTTTTGTATTTGCTAAAAAGATAGAAAAGATCATAAAACTCCCAGGAGAATATAAATCCTCAGATACTCATAAGATTTCTTTGAACACTCTTATAATTTAGTGTGATGAACTAACTGTGCCCCAGTGGGCTATGGGGTAATGAATGCAAAGATGTTTTGGTTGAAAAGACAGCTTGAATTATGCAGCATACATTTTAAACGCATTCTTTTTAATTTCTTGAGTCTTGAAAAAGTCATTGAGAAATTAGGACGGGTGGCTCATACTGTGGATTGCTTTTCTCAACATCTAATTCAGTCCTCTGTTATCTTAACAAAGCCTGGGAAGCTTTAAAACAACTACATTTCCCAGGCTTCCTTGCAGCTAGGATGCTCTTCACCTAGTACAGATGCTTTGGGTTCCACCAATCAGATGCACTTTCAAGAATTTTTATTGGCACAGAGGCAGAATGCATGTGTCCATTTGTAAGTGTGGTTCATGGAAGAGATGGTGTGACCTGAAGTCTAGAAGTTATCCTGGCAGCTTCCTAATTTAGGAGTTGGTTTCCCAATTCAGTAGTTTGAGCAGCAATAACAACATATTCAGAGTCAGGATTGTTTGGGTTATCTATTGCTGTGTAATGAACCATCTCCAGACTTACTGAATTAAAGCAACTGCGTATTATTATTTCTCATGTATTTACTGGACTCAGGTAAGCAATTCTCCCTTGAGGTCTCTTATGAAATTACATTTAGATGTTGGCTGGCATATATTAACATGTAACTGAGTAGATCAAAATAAAATATTTGAAGATTACTCTGATTTAAAAAAAAATAGATGTTGGCTGGGACGCAGGTATCTGAAGGCTCAACTGGGCTGGATGTCCAGGGGGCTCACTCACATGGCTGACAGTTTATACTGGCTATGGGTTTGTAGTTCACCCGGCAATGTTGACTGAAGCACCTACATGCTGCTTTTGCAGCTTCTCCATGTTGCTCAGGCTGCTTACAGCACAGCCTTTGGGCTCAGAGAAGGAGCAGCCCAAGAGCAACATTTCAAAAAAGCAGGAAGCCAAAGTCACTAGAAACTAAGGGCTATGACAAGAACAGGCACAGCATCATTTCCACTACTCTCTGTTGGTCAAATGATGTCACATAACCAACCCACATTCACAAGGATGAAGATGCAGTCTCCATCTCTTGGTGAGGGAGTGGCAAACTCAGTTGCAAAAGAGTATGTAGGATGGAAGTTATTCTTTATACCTTCCTTGTAAAATATAGTCTGTTACAAGGATAGAGTGGTTTGGAGGGCTAAAATTGCTCTTTCTGCTTTTCTGAGCACCTATGTCCCTATGTGAAATCTCCTTCTGCTTAACTTAGCCAGAGTGGGGTCTATTGACTACTATAGGATCCTGACCAATACTGGAGGGTGAGGCTTCACTGTCCCCTAAACAACATTCCAGTAAATTACTCTGTATATAACTGAAATAGAGCAATGATGCTCTGCGCTTTGAGCATCTGCAATTGGAAAGTCTTGATCTTGGCTAAGCCACGTGTCAGGAAGTCGCTTACCCTCACCAAGCCTCAAGTTTCCCATCTGGAACATGGAAATGCAGATGATAATAATATGGCACCCTAACTGCATATAATTACTGTGCAGATTAAATGAACCCAGGTGGAATATCACCATGAAGCCTAGCCCATGGGAGGTAATGCTAGGCGAAGTTTGTTTTGGTTGTTTACTCAGCTCATACTGCCTTCCTCTCTTTGGGAATTGCTCTATCTGTAAACACAGTGAAGAAGCTGGCCCCAAGGCATCCTGCTAAGAGTAGGGAAGACAGGCTACAAATCCACACAGTCTAGCTCCATAGTCTATGCTCCTAACTCTGAAGCTGAAAACTGGAGCTGATTGCAAGTCAGCTAGGAAAGAAGTAGGCACTGCAAAGGGTGGGGATGCCATGGAAATGGGGCTGGAGATGAGGGTGAGAATATGAGTATTCTAGGAGAGAGAACGGCGCACAGCAAAGCTCCAAGGAGGAAAAGATGTCAAGGGCGTTCAAGAAAATGAGAGAGGGCTAGCACGGCACAGCTTTCTCCCTTGTTCACACTGTGGCCCACCTAGAAAATGTTATTCTTTGTATGGGCCATGGGATTAGATGGATGAGCTGTTTGTGGCTGGAGGCACCTGCCCTGGGGTCTGTGGGTCTCCATCTTGGGCACGTCTGTATAACGTATTTGTAGGAAATATGGTCTAGAATGTAGACAGCAAGAGGAAAGTCAACCAAGAGATGCGTGGTAAGACAGACGCAGCATATGCATGGCCTCATAGGCCATGAGAGAGACTTGAATGCTAGTCTGAGGCCACTGGGAAGCTATGGATCAATATTAACTACAGGGAAGACATGAGTCAATTTGCCTGTGACTTCAAGAAAACACGTTGATTGCTGAGAAGAGAATGGATGTGAGAGCGTGGTATACAGAAGCAGGGAACCAGTTACAAGGCTGTTGAGTGGTCCTGGAGAAAGAAATGAGGAAAAGTGAGACCAAGATGGTGGCCGTGGAGGTGCAGGCAAGTGTGCGGGTTTGGGATATATTTCAGGGAAGAACTACCTGGACTGAAGATGAATTCAGTATAAAAGGTGAAGGAGAAAGGATGGTGATGTTGTATCTCACAGTGTTCTCAACGGGGATTAAGTCTGATTCCATACATACATTCCTCAAAAAGTTAAACAAAGATTTACCATATGATCTAGCAATTCCACTCCAAGATAGATATCCAAAAGAACTGGAAGAAAGGATTCAAATACTTGCGTACCCATTTTCACAGAAGTATTATTCACAATAGAAAAAATATGCAAACAAGCCGAATGTCTATGAATGGACAAATGGATAAACAAAATGTACTATATTCATAAAACAGAATATCATTCAACCATAAAAAGGAATGAAGTAGTGATACAGACTCCAATATGGAAGAACCTTAAAAACACCATGCTACAAGAAACAATTCAGACACAAAGGGAAAAATAATGTACGATTCCACTTATATGAAGTACCTAAAGTAGGCACATTCACAGAGACAAAGCAGGATAGAGGTTGCCAGGGACTGGGGGTGAGGGTGGGTGGAAAGGAATGAAGGGTTATTGCTTAATGGGTACAGAGTTTCTGTTTGATGAGGGTTCTGAAAATGGATAGTCGTGATGGCTGTATGACTTTGTGAATCTCTTTAATGCTACTGAATTGTATTCTTAAAGTGGTTCAAATGGTGAATTTCAAGTTATGTATATTTTACTGTAATAAAAAACTGATTATGTACATGGAGTGATTAGCACATATCTGGCCCACAGTCGTCTGAACTCAGTGAATTAAACCACTGTTTTCATAGGTCTGATACACACTTTCCTTTTTCAGAGAGGAATCTCTCTCAATCCATAAAGCTGAGAACTTTGAACTTAAGAGTCTGTCTGCCCTGGAGATGGCTTCCCTGGCAGCTCAGTCAGTAAAGAAACCACCTGCAATGCAGGAGAGCCAGGCTCTATCCTGAGTCAGGAAAATCCCCTGGAAGAGGGCATGGCAACCCACTCCAGTATTCTTGCCTGGAGAATCCCATGGACAGAGGAGCCTGGCGGGCTACAGTCCCTGCAGCTGCAAGAGTCAGACATGGCTTAGCGACTAAACCACCACCACCTGTCCTGGAGCACTCTTTGACATCCTAAGTCCTTTCCCATCTCACCAGGTTTCCTGCCTGTCCACATGGAACCCCAAGTCACAGTCCACTAGATAGGCTTGAGAGAGTCCATTTCTAGGTAGGTTGATAAGAAGCCCAGGGTCCCTGAGGAGGAGAGAGGGGTCTGGGGCTCTCAAGCAGGGGATAGGAAGTCTGGAGTTTTCAAGGAGGAGAAAAGGACAAACTTTTTTTTTTTACATTCCTTCGTCTTAGTCACATAAAACATATTTTTAAGCCCAGAGCTGATGATTACACAACAAAACAACTCAGCTTAAACTCTGTACTAAAGATTATATAACAACAATGTATCCTGCTTGAGGACTTGTTCCTCTTTCTTGAGAACCTTCTGGCTAATCCTGTTACCTTAAAATGTATATTATGCAAGTGGGCTTCCCCTGTGGCTCAGCCGGTAAAGAATCCGCCTGCAATGCAGGAGACCTGGGTTCAATCCCTGGGTTGGGAATATCCCCTCCAGGGGATATCCACTCCAGTATTCTGGCCTGGAGAATTCCATGGACAGTCCATGGGGTCAAAAAGAGTCAGACAGGGAGTGGGTCTGGTAAGATCTTTCTATTGTTAGTTCTAACCCTGTCATCTTAAATGTAAATTGTGGGAGTCACTCTAGTAAGACCTCTACAACCTTGAGACATTCTTTTGATTTACTGTAATAACCAATGTAAAAAGTATATAGCCCCTTTGCTGACTAGTGAGGGGGCACTCTGTCTCCCTTCTCATGTCTGTGTCAGAAGCTTTCTCTGTCCCTTTTAATACTTTAATAAAACTCTGCTACACAAAAGTCTTGAGTGATCAAATCTGGTCCCTGGTCCAGAAGCTAAAGCTTCTTTGGAGATCACGAATCTGACATCGTCCACCATAAGCTATCAGGCTGAGCCCCCTTCTCACTGGAAGCAGCAAGAAGACACACAGGAAGGATCCCATCCATCACCATCTTGTCCTTTTGGTCTAAGGCTACATCACCAAGCTGTGGGGTGGGATAATTTTAGGGTGAAATTAGTACAGAGAAGAGGAAAAACTAAAGATCAGGGTATCTTAAGCTTTTTCTAGAGTCTCTAGCAGAAAGGACTCGAAACTTAAGTCCTGCACCAAGATGGAATCCACTCCTGTTGACCACCCAGCCCTGCACATACCTGCCTCTCCTGGCCTTTGGCTCACAAACCACCTCCCCTGTGGGCTTCTTCCTCAAGTCTCTGAATCTCCACCCACCCTTGGCTGGCCTTTATAGTGCCTCCGGCCTGAGTGATTCTCTCTAGAATAGTATTCTCGTGATAAGTGACACCTTTGTTACCCACATCTTATAGAAGAGCTGGGCCCTTTGAACTGGAGTGGACTTGGATCCTCCAGGCCTCATTTCCTTTACTATAAGCTTTCCCGAGAGCTCCAGGGAAAGCGGTTCCTTTCATCAGTGACCCTGTTAGATTACACACATGCTTATCTCTCAACACGGACTTTCATTTTCAGCTTCAGTACAGTTTAAACCATTTGGAAAAAAGAAAAATTTTTTTTCAAATAACAGGGCATCTCATCCCCCTCAGTTGTCTTGAACCCTAAGCAAGCTTTTTTTCTTGCTCCGCCGGTGAGTCCACCCGAATAATGAATCATGCCCTTCTAGTGATAGCTGTCATCATTTTTCAGGAAGGGCTACAGCTCAATCATATTTTTTATTTATTTCAGAGGACTCTCTGAGATGGGATACCATTGCCAATTATTTTTTCTTACACTATTATTACTGTTATTGCAAATCATAGGGAAAGGGAATTTTATTCAATAAGTGGTACTCTGCAACAGGGCCATTGTCTGGAGGGAAAAATAGCTAGATTCATGCTTTATCTAAAACTCTAATACTAAAATCAATTCCAAATAGATGAAATATTTGGGTATTAAAAGAGAGAGAAGAACCATATGAATTAAAGAAGGAGTTTAAGCTTCTAACAGGCAAGCAGCCAGCAGCTGGTAGCTTCTCCTAATTTGCATTGGAATACCTACAAAGATTCAACCAGAGAAAAGGATAACAATTACTATTAAAAGATGAAGACTGACAGATGTCAAATGCAGTAGAAATTGAGTCCAATTTTATGGCAGATGCAGCTGGACTAGAATGGGAGGCCCGTATTATCTTCAGCTCCGAGTAGAGAAAGGGAAAGTATTGGTCGCTCAGTCATGTCTGACTCTTTGCGACCCTATGGATTGTAAACCTACCAGGCTCCTCTGTGCACGGAATTCTTCAGGCAAGAATCCTGAGGTGGATTCCATTCCTTGAGAAGGAAAAGTGCCATTTCCTTCTCCAAGGGATCTTCTTGACCCCAGGGATCGAACCTGAGTCTCTTGCGTCTCCTCCATTGTGGGCAGATTCTTTACCATCTGAGCCACCAGGGAAGCCGCTGCTAGAGAGGCTCCCTGATAAAAAAAAAAGGAATGAAGAAGCTTGAGCTATTTCCCACCACTGTCTCTCAACCAGTAACTCAGGGACTCAAGAATCTGGGCAGTTAACTCTCTAGAGCAGTGGAGAATTTTAAACACACACCAATATTCAGACACCACCCCAGACTAGGTGAATCAGAATATTCAGGGGAGGCACTCCAGCATGGGTGTTTTTTTAAAACTCCCAGGGTAGGGGACTTCCCTGGTAGTCCAGTGGTTAAGAATCCTTTTTGCAATGCAGAGGACTCGGGTTCGATCCCTGGTCAGGGAACTAAGTTCTCACATTCCATAGAGAAACTAAGCCTGCATGCTGTAACTACCAAGCCCGTGCACTCTGGAGACTGCACGCCTCAACTAGAGAGTCTGTGTGCCACAGCAAAAGACCCAATGCTGCCAAATAAATAAGTGAATATTAAAAAAACAAAAAACTCCCAAGGTGGTTTTGGGACTTCCCTGGTGGTCCAGTGGCTAAGACTCCATACTCCCAAGTCAGGGGGCCAGGTTCAATCCCTGATCAGGGAACTAGATCCCACATGCCACAAGAAAGATCGAGGATCCTGCATGTCACAACTAAGACCAAGCACAGCTAAACAAATAAATATTTACAAAAAAAAAACCTCCCAAGGTGATTTTAATGTGTAACCAGACTGAGAACCAGTCTTCTGCATATATTTCTCAGATGCTATTCTACAGGGCAGGAAGGGAGATCAAGAGATTCTCTCTCCCCAGTTTTGGCCACCCTGGCTCTTTGGTGACATTTCTTTCCCTCCTGGCAGTCTACAATGCCCCTCTTCACTGTTTTTTCTCCAACTGTTTTGATTTCACTTTTTATTTTTTTCAACATTACCTTCTAACTTCTACCTGCCCCTTAAATATTGGTCTTCCCGGAGCTTGGTATCTTGAAATAGCCTCCGAAATTGGAAATTTCATTCAATTCTAAGACTTCAGCTGCCACATATGGGCTGAAGACTTTCATTCTTAGGAGGTAGGGTGGACATCTTCACCTTCATAACCCTCTTCCTGGAGTATATACTCTCCCACTGATGGAGCCCTCCCCAACCCAAACCAGGATAATTGTGGAGGTCTTGAGGAGGTGGGGAAAGACAGTGAGACCATTTAAACAAAATAGTAGCACAGAAATTATGTTAAGAAGTAATCTTGTAGATGCTCCACTAGCCTAGACCCTTCATCCCCTCTCTCAATAGCTAGAATATAATGACAGACCAGAAGCCAAGAGAAAGAAGTTAAGAAGTTAAGAAGTTAAGACTGGGACAAGAGAAAAGAAAGAAGGCAGAAGTGCACAGGAGAGACTTCTCTTCTGCTCATCAAACATGAACTTGAACAAGCTAACGGGGACTGAAAAGGGGAAAGAAAGCAACTTTAGACCATCTCTCAGTTCCCTGCATGCATGACTGTCTAATGATAAAACTTTTCCAATAATGAACTGCATCTTTTTCACAAATGATGACATCTGCATCTCCCTACCAAGCTTCCAGCTCCCTCCTGATGACTCAGTGACCAGAGGCACTTCAAACATCACATCTAAAGCAAAGCCCTCTTCCCCTCCATCGCCCCAATCTGCTCCTCTCCTGTGCCATCTCTGTGATGGGTCTACCACTTCTCTACCTGGTAGCAGTTAAAGTGTGTCCCCCCAAATCCAGATGTTGAAACCCTAACTCTAGTACCTCAGAATGTGACCTTATTTGGAAACTGGATAGCGGCAGATAGAAACGGTTGACTTAAGACGAGGTCATTAGCCTGGGTCCTAATCCAATAGGACTCGTGTCCTTATACAAAGGGTAAGTCGGACTCAGAGACACACATACAAGGCGAACACCATGTGAATACAAAGGCAAAGATCAGGTGATGCTTTTACAAGCCAGGAAATGCCCAAGGTTGCCAGCAAACCACCAGAAACAAACTGAGAGGCATGGAGCAGATTCCCTCTCAGATCCCAGAGGGAACCAACCTTGCTGACACCTTGATCTTGGACTTGTGGCCTTCAGACCTGAGAGACAATGAATTCTTGCTGTTGAAGCCAACCCGTCTGTGGTACCTTGTTACAGCAGCACACACTACCCAACAAAGCATACAGCCTACATGCGTATGGCATATGTGTGCCGTGTGCATACCCTCAGTCGTGTCTGACTCTTTGCGACTCCATGGACTGTAGCCCGCCAGGCTCTCCCCTGTCCATGGAATTCTCCAGTCAAGAATACTGGAATGGGTTGCCATTCCCTTCTCAAGGGGATCTTCCTAACCCAGGGCTTGAACCTGCATCTCTTATGTCTCCTGCACTGCCAGGCGGGTTCTTTGCCGCTAGCACCACCTGGGAAGCCCATATGGCATATATCACCTAACAAAGATTTACGCTCCATCTCTTGTCCATTGTCCTATGGCTAAATACCACCCCACTGCTTTCCAAAATGTCTCCTAAATTCAGCTGCTACTGTTTCCACTGCCTCTGCAGATATTTTGGGTAACTGTGTTAGGAGAAGATAGAAAGCTTAATCGGCCAAAAGGAGCCCAGGATAGATCAAAGCTGGTATGAGAGAGAGAGAGTTTAGGATTCAAACCGGATGTAGGCATGGTGGGGCTGCCAAGCAGAGGGGGAGGGTGCACCCAGTTGTAGGTAAGACAAACACCAATCTGACTGGTTGGGAAATGCTGAGACCACAGAGGCTACACTGAGTGTCAAAGGGGTGGGGCTGGCTGGAGGCCACGGCTCCCTGGGGCTGAGCTTTCTCCCAGGTTGCACACTGTGGGGGTGAGTGGAGGTCTCAGGGGTACCTTTGCAGCTGGGTCGGTCTCCCTCTGCCCAATGCTGGTGCATATCCCCTGGGCACCAGCTCCTTTGCCAACTGCCAACCAGACGGGCAGGTTTGCTGACCAGCATCCGCGGTCCAGTCCAAGAAGCGTGAGCCAAGTTGGGCATTTGGCCTCCCTCAGCACTAGCTCCAGCTCTGCCAGGAAACAGGAGGCGTCACGGTAGCTCCTGGATCCTGCACTTTGGGACCAAGCAGTGAAGGACCTGGAGTAGGACGTCCCTTGGACCCTAAACGGATCTGAGCAGCTGGGCGTGCCTTTCGCTCTGTCCCCAGCTCCTCAGTTTCTCACATCTATTCACTCCCTGCCCTCTTCTTCCTCCTGCTGCCCTCCAGTCCTACGCTTCTCTCCCCCATCCAGCTCTGCTGTCACCTTCTTCCTCCATCCTGTATCCCCTCTTTGTAACCCCTCCTTCCCTCTCCCTCAGTTTCCCTCTTGCAGCCCCCGCCCCCAGACTTTTTCCTTCTCCTTACCGCCCCTTTCCACCCCATTCCCCCTCCTCTGTTTCTCACTCTCCCTACCTTGTTCTCCACGGGATCTGGCTACCTTCCTCCTCACTTCCCTGACCCCACCACCCCCTGGGCCCCGCCCATCCGTGTTTGCTTTCCTCCCGGATCCGGATGAAGGGGTTGCCCTGCCCGTGCCCCGCCCTGCCCCACTTCTGGCAGCCGGGGTCTTGCTACATGGCCGAGGGCTCCTGGACTCAGGCCCCCCGGAAAGGGCCCCTGCTTAACATCCAGCTCCTGCGAGCCCAGTATGAAGGCCTGAGACGGAAGCAGAGGGCTCAGGCCCACATCGTGGTGCTCCCGAAAGGTAGGGCTGGGCAGGTGCTGGGGGCAGAGGGAGGGACTGGCTGTGGGCAGAACAGGTGGCAAAGCTGTGGGCAGCACAGGGCCAGGTCTCTGCGGGCCCTCCCGGTGGACAAAAGCAGTGAGACAGGGTCAGGAGAGAGGGGCTGGTTTGGGTGCCAGCTGAACCAGGGGGCTCCAGCAGGGGGCTGGCAGGCAGCATGCCATTCCTGACCTCTGCTCTTAGATTCTGATCTTGCTGAACTGGTCTGCCTGGTGAACTGGGCTTGGCACCCCCCACCCCACCCCCGCTAGGCCACGTGGGGAGATGGGAGCTGTGCTTCCTGGCTGGGTCTCACTCAGGCACCTCCTGCAAACCAGGGAAACTGGCTCTGGAGAGAGAACATGTGATATTTCCAACAGCCTGGGCACTGGCCAGAGGAAACACAGGGCTCAGGGACCTAGGAGGCACCCAGGCTCACCCACCAGCCAGAGAAGCCTTGAGATATAGAAGCCCCTCCTTCAGGGGAGAAGCCTCCCTTCCATTAGGAACTCAAATTTATTCCAGGAGGAAGTTAGCAGCTCAAGACTCAAATCTCAGCCCTTCATCCTCTAAACCCAGAGGGACAAGTCAAGAGAAGTAGGAAGACCCCCGAAATGTGTAGTCTGTGCTGGGGAACTAATGTGGTTGCTTACATTGTTCACACTCCCTGGGAACACATCCAGGCTGGCTGGGAGGGACTCAGGGGCCAGAGGGACCTCACTGCCTGGGAAGTGACAGGAAGTGTGCTGCCATGGGCTAAAAGCACCCATCTCACGTGACTTGGGCCAACCAGTGGGATCTTTCTGAACTGAACTGGCACAACCAAACAGCACCCCCATCTCTGCAGGACAGAGCTGACAGTTTCCTAAAGCTTTCCCATCCTCAAGGGTGTTTATTCATTCAGTCACTCAACAAGCATTCATTAAACCCGTATCAAGTGAAAGCAGGTTTAACACACCTGTGATTCAGACTCACAAAACTGTGTGATGTGTATGTCCCAAAGACATCACAAGCTCAGCACACACCATGGTGTTTACCACCCCTGCCTCAACCTTCCCTGCTGGCCCTTTCTCCTGCATCCTGTAATTCAGAGCTCTCGCCTCCATCATCACCACGTGATGAGTTACCATGTCAGGAGTTACGACGGGTTAAGGCAAGGGGTAGTGCTCCGCCACTGCTTCCCCAGGGAAGACTTCTGACCCGCAGGCTCGGTCAGGATCTTTCAGGGTACTTCTTTCACAGCAGTCTGCAAGTTCACATTCCCGTTCTAACTGTGAGAAACAGTGTGCTGTCTGATGGGATGTCCCTGTACTTGGTCTCTGGAGGACAGTGTGAGCCCCAGCTTTGCCGCTGACTTGCTCTGTGCGGCTTTGAACAAGTCCTATAAATTCCTCTGTGACTCAGTTTCCTCATCTGTCAACCGGGAATAACCACAGTCTCCAAAGTATAAGATTGTGGTGGGAACGAAATAAATGAATATGGATAAAGCTCCTTGGGACTTCCTGTACTGATTGGCTAAGGAACACGAGGTCACATGAGACTGAGTTGGAAGGACACTTAAAGCATTTGGACTGGGTGTGAGGAATAAGGTGGTTCTCCAGGGAGAAATCAGAGTCCAGTTACAAACTGTGGAATTGTTAGCTGCTCAGTCGTGTCCAACACTTTGCAATTCCATGGACTGTAGCCCACCAGGCTCCTCTGCCCATGGAATTCTCCAATCAACAACACTGGAATGGGTTGCCATTTCTTCTCCAGGGGATCTTCTGATCCAGGGATTAAAACTAAGTCCCCTGCATTGCAGGCAGATTCCCTGGTGGCTCAGACAGTAGAGAATCTGAGCAACTAACACGTTCACTTTCAGATTATAAAAATGAAGTGAAAAAATGATGGTAGGGGCAAGAAAGCGATTCTGCCTGCACGTTAGCAATAGGGTGGCTGGTGATGCCACCCAATAAGATGGGGAATATAGGAGGAAAAGATTTCTGATAGGGACAGATGAATTTGTGAATATGCTGCATTTGAGGACTTCCCTGGTGGTCCAGTGGCTATGACTCCCAACACAGGAAGCCTGGGTTCAATCCCTGGTCAGGGAAATACATCCCACATGCCATAACTAAAAATCCTGCATGCCACAACTAAAGATTCCACGTGCTACAACTAGGACCTGGCACAACCCAAATAAAAAATTTTAAACATGCTGCATTTGAGGGAATTGTCTGTAAAACTTCCAACCAGCCTGGATCTCAGGAGAGTAATCTGGGTTAGAGATACAGGTTTGGGGTTATCAACAAATTGTTGGTAGCTGAAGTCACAGGCATGGATAAAATTATGGGGGACCAATGCATAAACTGATAAGAGGCTGGGAGGACAATTAGAGTTATAGAACACTAAATTACTGAAGGCACAGCAGAGGAAGAAAAGTCAGAGAAGATAGCAGTTGAAGTGGTAGCAGATGAATACCAGCCTGAAAAAGAAGGAAATTCACACATGCTGACTCTTGGATGAAACCAGATGAATCTTGAGGACATTACACTAAGTGAAATAAGCCAGTCACAAAAAGCCAAATGCTGTAAATGGTCTACTCATACGAGGTGCATGGAGTTATCAAGTCAGAGACAGGAAGTAGAATGGTGGGTGCCAGGGCGGGGGTGGAGGAGGTGAAGAATTGTTGTTTAATGGGTATAGTGTCAGTCTGGGAAGATGAAAAATTTCTTGAGATCAGTTGCACAACCATGTGACTGGACTTAACACTATTGAACTGTACACTTCAAAATGGCTAAAGGTGGTAAGTTTTATGTTGTATGGGTCTTGCCACAATTCATTTTTCTTAAATGGAGGAGCAAACCAGGAGATATTAATGCCATGAAGCCAAGCAAGTAGAGGGAATTTAGAAGACAGGGATCCTCTGTGTCCAGCACATCAGAGACCCAGGAAGACAGAATGGCCATTGAGACTGGCTCCCGTTAGATTTCAGCATCTCAATACACAGAGTTATATCTGGAGGGGTAGGTATTCTGGGAGCTGATTAATGGAAGGAAGGCTCTGAAATTAGCTTTCCTCTTAACATTATGGAATGTATTCAGGTTCTAGAAATGGCAGGTGTTTTGGATTCCTAGCACTGGAGTTCAAGGTCTCCTCCCAGCTTTACTCCTTCAACACCATCTCTCTACTCCCACTGTGGATGTTGTCACCTACAGGGCCTTCTGCAGTGACAAATATCAGAACACTCAAGGAAGCTTTGCTGACATTTCAGAGGCAATTCCAGGCTTGTCACAGGCCTCCTTTCTATAGGAAAATGACATTCAGTCATTCCTCCAACCCTCGCCGCCACACCAAGAGTTGACAAGAAACTACCATGTTCCACAAGGTGGTAAAATGATGTCCCTGAGAAGGAACAGAGGCATCAGCCCACCTGCTCATCCCTGAAGCCAGGGCAGGAAAGCAGACGGTGCTGCAAACATGTTTCCAGGACAGTGGCTATGAGATAAAAGATAAAGACCAGTCCTCTGAAAGGAGCTGCTTCAAACACAGCCCCCCCTCCTCTGCCTTGGATGCTAAATCCTTCATCAGAATCCCATAACACAAAAGAATAACCCCTTTCCACTGGCCAGTGTGTATGAATCACACCTGTGGGTGGACATGTGTGTGCCCTTGCTCCTGGTTCTTCTTTCAGCCTCAGATGTGAGTTTCCCAGCTCTCCCTAGGGTTCACCCCTCACTGCAAAGACTGAAGTCTGTTATTAAACTCTCTCATTTTTAAATTTTTTTCCACAGCACCGCTTACCATTGGAACTTTTATTACATGTTTGTTTGCTTATTCCTTATATTCGAGGTCTTGGGAATATAGTAACGAACACTGAGACAAAAACTACCCCTTCATGATGTGGTCTAGTGGAGTAGAAAGTGAAAGGGATCGATCCCTGGGTTGGGAAGATCCCCTGGAGAAGGGCATGGCAACCCACTCCAGTATTTTCACCTGGGAAATCCCACGCACAGAGGAGCCTGGTGAGCTACAGCCCATGGGGTGGCCAAGAGTCGGACACAACTGTTCAAATAACACTTTCTGCTCCACTAGACCACATCATGAAGGGGTAGATTTTCTCTCAAGACCTCAAATAAATAATGCCTGCTGCTGCTAAGTCGCTTCAGTCGTGTCCGACTCTGTGTGACCCCATAGACGGCAGCCCACCAGGCTCCGCCGTCCCTGGGATTCTCCAGGCAAGAACACTGGAGTGGGTTGCCATTTCCTTCTCCAAAATAATGCCTGGCACATTATAAATACTTAATAATGGAATGAATGAATAATTGTGCGTGAATGGGTGTGTGTTAGAGATAGTGCAGTGCCCTGGGTATCTGACCTCCTTGATGTACTGGGCATAGACTTTCTCAGCTTGAAAGCTCTGAGAACCCCCCAAACGAGGGCTGCCCCTGTACCTTCCAGCGGTGACCCTGTTGGTGCCTTGCTTTCTCAGGAGGGAACCTGCCCGCCCCAGCCGAGTCCATGGTCAATGCTGTTTGGATTAACAAGGAGAGAAGGCATTCCCTGACCCCGGAGGAGGCAGCTCCTGAGGCAGAGGAGACACTGGAGGAGGATGACAGGGGCTGTCTGCAGACCCCCGAGTCTCCGTGGCACACACACTTAGAGATGCACCGCCTGGTCCAAACCTTCCGCCAGGGAACCAATCTTCATGTAAAGCACAAGGACAAGTTCATGGGGTCTGAGCAAAGGCTCCCAGGCTTGTTTGAAGACACTCAGATGACTCAGCAAGAAACCACCATCCCAGAAGCAGCCCAGCCTGAGTGCCAAGTGGACGAGTCACAGACAAAGGCAGTGGGATCTGGCTTCCACATAGGCACTCAGGGCCCTCCTGCCATAAAGAGGCCACACCGGGCTGGAAAATCAGCTCACTATCCATTTCCCCAGAGGAAAACTCCCAGGATCTCCCAGGCCGCCCGGAACCTGGGCTTATATGGTCCAGCCTGAAGCTCTCTACTCAGAGGCCTCAACTTTGAGGCCACATATGGCCTCATCAAGGAACCTGGGAGGCAGAGGCAAAACTAAGGCCTGGAGCTGTGAGCAGAGCTGAATGACATCAGTTGTAGGTCGGACTGTGGGAAATGAACTTCAGAGTGGGCACAGGGTCTTGTGCCTCAAAAAAAAAAAAAAGAAAAAGAGACTGCCCAGACCAGACTGCTCACAGCTCAGGATGAAAGAGTGCTGTCCCATCAACACAGCCCCATTGTGCTTATATAAGAAGACAGTGCTGTGGACATCAGCTCAGTCCCTGGATCTAGAGAATTCTGAAACATAAAACAGAGACCCTAGCCAATGGAAGCCTCAACAGTGCCCTGGAGTCAACAGGCGTGAGCAACCACGTTTTCAGTAACTTCTGCGGAGTTCTCACGTGTTCTGGAGAAGAGGAGCTCTGAGAACTGCCTCCTTCTGGTTGCTATGCCTGGAGGCCAGCACACTTAGAAGTCACTCCCTTCATTCATAGTGACCACAGCATTTCAGCCCCGGCCTCCCAGAGTATAGTCATCCTGGTAAAAGGGGTCAAAACGATGCTACCTACTGTTCTGTGTGTTTAAGGGTCTTTAGGAAGAGTCGGCCATCTCTCCCCTCTCATTAAGACTGCACACTCCAGTCTCATTATCGATTACTTCCTCTCACCCTTCTCCCTCCATCCTTTACTTCCTTATCTCCTATTTGTCTTCTCTCTCCTTTCCTTTCTCAGTCTCTCTCTCTCCAAACTAAACATTGCCCATCACTGAAGACACATAGTAACAGAAGCCTCGGAGAAGAAAACAAAGAAATGTTCCTGCTTAGAAAGTACATGTTCCTCAAAAACTGCTCCCTTTCAGCCACATTTGAACCATTCAGATCCTACCTGGTATATTTTAAACCAAAGTGAAACAACTGTTACTTGGTTAGTGGGGAAGAAAGTATCTTACCTGGTTAACTTTAATCAACACACCTAAGGTGACTTTTCCTCATGCTAGATTCTCTCTCTGTAAAGTTTTACCCACATCTTCCTTTTTTCCCCATGGTGATTCAGTCTTGCCCACCCACATTAAGAGTTGTTAGCTAGGAGTGTCATTTTCTCTCAAAAACACACATGTGCCTTCTCCTTGAGCCACCCTGAAACTCCCTCCAAGTTGGGGATTCATTTTGATTCCTTTTGTGAATAACTAATGAGTCAGTTGTTAATTTTTTACAGTCTAATAAAAAACAAGACATTTTCCTGAAAACAAAACAACTTTATCCTTTACTTTTATTTTAAAGAGTATTCCCACAAGTCCTTTTTCTACCGTGGTAATCAGGATAGGATATGTTTTGCTGAGTAACAAACAAGCTCCAAATCTCACAATAGCAGCTTATTTTTTGTTCACTCATAGACATCTCATTGTGGATTTGGGCAAACTTCCAGCCCAGCTCTCCTACAAGTACTATTAATAATTCAAGCTTCTTCAATCTTGTGGCACCACCTTATCAACACTGGTTTCCCTAATTACTGTAGCAGGAGAAGAAAGTGCATTAAGAGTCATGAACCAGCTTTCAAAACACTTAGCTTATGTTTCATTGTCCAAAACAAGTAACACAGACATATTTCCACTTCATAGGTATAAGAAAGTACAGTCACTCCATGTGCCTGCAAAGAGAGAAAGAATGGACATATGGATGAACAAAAGTAATGACTAACACTGGTAGAGAGGGTCTAGGTCACAATATTGCTGCTACTGCTAAGTTACTTCAGTCGTGTCCGACTCTGTGCAACCCCATAGACGGCAGCCCACCAGGCTCTGCCATCCCTGGGATTCTCCAGGCAAGATCACTGGAGTGGGTTGCCATTTCCTTTTCCAATGCATGAAAGTGAAAAGTGAAAGTGAAGTAGCTCAGTCGTGTCCGACTCTTCGAAACCCCATGGACTGCAGCCTACCAGGCTCCTCTGTCCATGGGATTTTCCAGGCAAGAGTCCTGGAGTGGGGTGCCATTGCTGGTAGAGAAGGGCTAGGTCACAATATTAGGTATAATCAATTATTTTGAATATAGTAAGTAGCTGTTAAGGGATTTACAAATGAGACTAAAATGATTTGACCTGCAGTTTAACCAGGTGACTGGTTGTTTGTGGAGAATGAATTGATGGTCATGCTGAAGAGCAATGTCGGGGGAAAACTGACCAGGGCACATTCAGTGGGAAAGATACTGTTAGGTAAAGCACGAGTGGGAGCAGAGAAAGGAAAGAAAAGTAGACACATTTGACATAAATATATTTTGGAGATAGAATCAACAGGATTCACTGAAGAAGAATTGCCAGCTAAATTTGGAGGATACTGAGTTTGAGATGCTTAGAGACACACAAATGAAAATATCAAACAGGCAAGTATTTGAATGAGACTAGAGTTCTGGGCTAGACATAAGAACTGAAGTGCCACGAGTACGTAGAGGCGCTTGGAACGAGAAAGGTACATGTATGCAGAGTGTAGAGAGCAGACAGGGTCCGGAATGAGGGCCAGAAGGAAAACTCCCAATTCACTTAGCTGAAAAATCTCTAAGGATTTTCCCAATCCTTACTCAGAAGAAGTGGGAGAGAGGGAGGAGGAGACAGTGAGGGACACTGAAGAGAAGTGACCAGGAGAGAAGAGGCTTCTCGGATGTGGAGTCTCGGACCTCAGAGGCAAGAGATAGAACAAGATTTTGCAAGGGTCACTCCCCTAACTGCAAACCTCCAAATGCCCCCTTTCTAGAGTCCACATTCTTCCTCTGTCTGGTTTAAGAGGCCAGAGTCCAAGAAGCAATGCCGGATGTTAGCAAGTTCAAGCCAGAGCCAACTGATGTCCACCAAGGCTGACAGTGTCTTTGCCCCAGAGGCATGGCCTTCTCCTGGGATGGGGTCATTCTTGTGCCTGGGGAGGAGCTGAGGATTAAGTGTTCCCTGTGGTAGAGCTTGAAGGGAGAGGGGCAAGAGGAAGGCTGGCTTTAAATCCTTCTGCTCTTTCCCACAAGGCTGCTTCTGCCAGGAGCACTGCAGCTGCTGCTAGGTAGCTTCAGTCGTGTCGGACTCTGTGCGACCCCAGAGACGGCAGCCTACCGGGCTCCTCCATCCCTGGGATTTTCCAGGCAAGAACACTGGAGTGGGTTGCCATTGCCTTCTCCAATACATTTAAGTGAAAAGGGAAAGTGAAGTCGCTCAGTTGTGTCCGACTCTTCAAGACCCCATGGACTGAAGCCTACCAGGCTCCTCCATCCATGGGATTTTCCAGGCAAGAGTACTGGAGTGGGATGCCATTGCCTTCTCCAGCCAGGAGCATTAGACCACAACAATCTTTGTTTCTCAATTATAGGCACACCATTTCTCGTAACCCACAGGTGGTCAAACCTGTGGGGCAAAGGGCTCAAATGACCCGCGGGCTGTCGCCACCCACTCTGATTTTGTCTCCCCTGACAGTCAGGGCTGGGGCTAACCTTCTTTTTCCACATTCTCCCCAGGATTGGCAGAAGGTTTTCCTAAACTAGAGAATAAATCCTGCCTCCAGTTGCTTACCTTAGGGTCACTGAGTCTTCCAGGCCATGCGCTAGCCATCTTCAGGGGCTTGGAGGCAGGCGCATCTGGGCTCGTCTCAGCACTACCACTGGCAGACGTGGCCTGAGCTCAGTTACTGGCAGAGCCGCAAATTGCCCAGTTGTAAAATACGGTGAAAAAAGGCCCTGGAGGGTGGGAGGTGCGGAAGGAAGTATCCGTCACATTAGCAGTCAGTTCTAATCTATCTCCGCTAGGGGGCAGGCTCCCCTCAAACCCGCTCAGCCTGATTCCCTAACTTATCCCGTGGTGGTTGTTCAGTCACTCAGTCCTGTCTGACCCTTTGTGACTCCATGGACTGCAGCACGCCAGGTTACTCCCCGTCATTAAAGCTCTTTCATCTCAGTTCTTAAGACTTGAAACGATTCGAATGTAAAAGTCTATTGCCATCCAAGTCAATGGCACCCCACTCCAGTACTCTTGCCTGGAAAATCCCATGGACGGAGGAGCCTGGTGGGCGGCAGTCCATGGGGTCTCGAAGAGTTGGACACGACTGAACGACTTCATTTTCACTTTTCATTTTCATGCACTGGAGAAGGAAATGGCAACCCACTCCAGTATTCTTGCCTGGAGAATCCCAGGGACGAGGGAGCCTGGTGGGCTGCAGTCTATGGGGTTGCACAGAGTCGGACACTACTGAAGCGACTTAGCAGCAGCAGCAGCAGCAGCATCCAAGTCATATCCCACCCACCTCCCCACCCCCAAGCACAGCCCTGATTTACACCTTTAAGATTAGAGGGAGGGGCGTGGTCATCTTGCTCACACACACCCCCCCTCCTCTGTGTGCACAGCTTTTTGGCTTTAGGGTAAAAGGCCACAGGCCACAGAGGGAGGGCCCTTTGTGTGACTGGCTGTGGGGCAGTTTGGGTCTCTTTTGCCTTGACCTTTACACCTACCTAGCTCAGGGTCTGCAGGTTGGTGTGGACAGGTAGTGGCCGCCAGAAGCTCCTGCAGAGGAGAAACTCCACTGCAATAGCTCCCTTTGCCTTGGGGCGGGGGCAGGGGCTCCCTCCTGAGAATGGTTATGCCTGGTGGCACAGCCAGCTACCCGTATAATTGCATCAGAAGTCCACATCTCTTTGTCCCTCCATGGCCAGGGTCTCATCTACCCTCTGCTGGCACTTATAGACACAGATGAGGTATTTTCCTAGGTATTTTACCTAGATGCTGTAACCATTCTTACACCTTATGCCCCTGGAGGTTCCATACTGACTTTTTCCCTCTGAGATCTATCCCCTCCTCTTGGGGCAAGCCTACTTGCTGAGCAATCATCCAATTGGGGAATAATGTGTCACCTTGCCCCCTTTCTTGTAAATACTAACAACTTAAAAAAGAAAAAACCTCTGAACTTCCAGCTTCTCTCTCTTGTGTTCACTTTCAGGGATAGGGGAAGAGGGAATGGCCTTTATACAAATACTAAATGTCCTGCAAAGGTCAACAGAGTGGGACACTAGTTAAAGTGCTAAGCACAGATTTTCATCACTCGTACACTATTGCAATAGGGGACCATCTGGGTTTCCATTTGTACAGCAGGAGCATAGGTAAACCCACTCCAGTGTTCAATGCAGTGAGACATAAGAGGAGAATCCCATGGAGATCCCCCTGGAGGAGAGCACAAAGAAGCCTGACATGCTAAGCCTACGCTACGGTCCATGGGGTCACAAAGAGTGGGACACAGCTGTGGCGACTTAGCATGCACGCACCCACCCTCACACAGAGATTAGGAGACAAGGACCCTGTTTTCCTCCAGGTGTTGGCTGTAACAAAATAGTAAAATAAATTCTTTTGGCGTCACTGTAATTTCTCAGGCAGGCATTTTAAGTGGGGCTTGGGTCCCTGAGGATGCTGAATTAGAAACCATGTTCACATTGGCTCAAGTCTTCAAAGGCCAAAGCTGAGCACTAGTCAGAGAGAAAGGACTCAGAGGAGCCTAGCTAGGGTTTGGTCAAGGAAAGAATCTGTCAGTCCTCAAGGGCAGCCTCCTGCCAGTCTCAGATCCCTGAAGAAAAAGGGTAATGCCCAGTCCATCAAAATAATAAAAGCATCTGTCTCCCATGGCTGGGCTTCTCAAATGTGGGCAGGCATCAGAATCACCTGGATGGCTTGTTCAACCACTGATGGCTGATTCCCACCCCATCACTCTCTCAATCAGCAGCTGTGAAAGGGCAGGGCAATAATCTGCATTTCCAACAAGGTCCCTGGTGATGCTCACACTGGGAAACACATTTTGAAAACCACTGCTCCTGGGACTATGGCTGACCTTCAGACCTGGCAATTCTTAACATGGGGGGGGGGTTCTTTGTGCCTTTCGTTTTCAGCTGTGGATTACAGACACCACTGGGGGAAAAGAAGGACAATTCCATGGGCACCATGACTCTCCTATTGTAGCAGCTGTTCAGTAGGGTAGCCCCTGCCCCCACCCCACCTCCTGGCTGTATCAGACTGAGTGGGGGCTGTGAGCAGAGGTAGGACACTGTCACCACCCTGACTGTGTCTCGACTGAGATGACTGTTTCTTCTTAGTAGGAAATTAATCCTGCAGTAGACCCCTAGGCGGCTTACACACACGCGCGCACACACACAGAACCCTAGGAGGAAGGAAGAATTTACCTTCAGAAGCTGAGCTGTTGATTGGGCACACACAAAAAACCCCCAAAATCCCCAGCCATTTTCTAAGTCGAGAACTTCCCAGGCATCTGGATTCCAGGCAAACTCAAAGGAAATACAGCATCCTGTCCACGGCCCCCTCAGGCCTCCTCCCTAGGCACCCAGGCTCCCCCAGGGAGACGCCTCCAGCAGTCTTGCTGCCATGGCTCACACCAATTTGAGAAAAAAGGTTTCTTCCACAGTCCCTGCTCCCTCATAAGCTAGGGTTTTGTTACATCACTACCGACTGGGAGAGTTTTGTAGAAACTAATGCCTGTGGCCGGTGATTTTTATTTTGGCCAGTCAAAAATTATTCCGTTATTTCACGAACATTTTGTGGGTTGTTACATTCAATTGTTACACCCGACACGTCGATAAAGTCTTCTCCAGCACTGGGAGTTTCCTCCTCACTTTCCGTATCAAATCAGTCACTAAGGCTTTCTGTCTTCTTATGGATCTAATATTCACGCTGTCTGAATCAGAACTAGATTCTGAAGAACTCTCATCTTCTGAGACACTAAGCCTCTATGTCGCTCAATCAGAGAGAGTATCTGCTTAAAATTCACTGAAAAATTTTTCACTCACAATCTCATGATGCGTCACTTTTGAAAATTTTACGGTAATAAACTTGCATTTAAAATATACACGAGGCTGGAACAAAAACCTAACAGCGTGCAAGGTGTAACGACAATCCTAAATTGTATAAGTGGACCCTTGATCAAGTTTAAGCTCTAACGACTTCACACAGTGATGTTAATTGTATTGCTCTCTAGAAACGTATTAATACGTCTCTGGTCAATAATGTGTTAGCAGCTCTGTGTGTATATGGTGACGGGGTTCCCCCACAGTGGTTGATGAAGGAGGTCGGTGGGGACGACGGAAGGAAGGCCGCTGAGAGTCCATCTCCTCGCGTCCTTGGGAGCTAGAGTCAAACGCTCCCTCTGAATGTCACACCCTCCACCACGTGTCCCACTGGCTGTGTGAGAAACAGTGCCCTGGAGAGGCATCACATGACCACTACCTAATACTCCATGCCTGGTCTCTTTTTTTGACCTTATATATTATTTTGGGGGTGGAAATGGTTTTAAACTTGATTTTCTTGGGTTTTGAGAGAGGCATTCGAAAATTCTTTTGGCTTTCTGGAAATATTAGAAATATTCGGTGGTGCCGCCTCTAGGATCAGGTCCTTCCTGAGGGAATGTTTCTTCTTTGTGGTGGCTATCCTATTTAAGATCTCTGCATCCCAGAAACACCATATATCAAACGCATATGTTGAATCTAGAGAAATGTAGAGATGAACCCATTTCCAATGCAGGAATAGTGATGCAGATGTAGAGAAGGGACATGTGGACACAGGGCAGGGGAAGGGGAGGGTGGGACGAACTGGGAAAGTAGCACCGTCATATACGCACTACCAAGTGTAAAACAGAAAGCTAGTGGGAAGCTGCTGCCAGCACAGGAAGCTCAGCTTGGTGCTCTGTGATGATCTAGACGGTGGGATGGTGGTGGTGGGAGGTCTAAGACAGAGGGCATATGTATACATATGGCTGAACCACTTTGTTGTACAGCAGAAACTAATATAATATTGCAAAGTAATTATACCCCAATAAAAGAAAAAAAAATAAAGACCTCTGCATCCCAACTTGTGAGTGGCGTACCCTAGATTTAAGGCCAATAGTTTTAACAGGTTATATAACTTGTCAAGGTGGCACAGCTAGCAAATTGCAAAAGGAGAAGCAACCTCAGGCAGCCACATTCCAGTACGTTATGCACATTGTTGTGCTCAGTCCTGTCTGGCTCTTTGTGACCCCATGGACTGCAGTCTGCCAGGCTCCTCTGTCCATGGGAATTTCCAAGCAAGAATACTGGAGTGGGGTGCATGCCCTCCTCCAAAGGATCTTCCCAACTGAGGGACTGAACTCACATCTCTTCAACCTCCTATACTGGCCGGTGGGTTCCTCACCAGTAGCACCATCTGGGAAGCCCTAAAACTACCATACAATCTAGCAATCCCATTCCTGGGCATATATCCAGATAAAACTATAATTTGAAAAGACACATGCACCCTCAATGTTCATAGAAGCACTATTTACAATAGCCAAGAAATGGAAACAATCTAAATGCCCATCGACAGATGAATGGATAAAGAAGATGTAGTACCTATATACAACGGAATAGTTCAATTCAGGTAGGTTTAGTCACTCAGTGGTGCCTGACTGTTTTCGACTCCATGGACTGGGAACTTTCATGTTCAGTTCAGTTCAGTTGCTCAGTTGTGTCCAACTCTGCGACCCCATGGACTGCAGCACACCAGGTCTCCCTGTCTATCGCCAACTCCCAGAGTTTATTCAAACTCATGTCCATTGAGTTGGTGATGTCATCCAACCATCTCATCCTCTGTCGTCCCCTTCTCCTCCCGCCTTCAATCTTGCCCAGCATCAAGGTCTTTTCAAATGAGTCAGTTCTTCTCATCAGGTGGCCAAAGTATTGGAATTTCACCTTCAGCATCAGTCCTTCCAATGAGCATTCAGGACTGATTTCCTTTAGGATGCACTGGTTGGATCTCCTTGCAGTCCAAGGGACTCTCAAGAGTCTCCTCCAACACCACAGTTCAAAAGCATCAGTTCTTCGGTGCTCAGCTTCCTTTATAGTGCAACTCTCACATCCATACATGACTACTGGAAAAACCATAGCCTTGACTAGATGGACCTTTGTTGGCAAAGTAATGTCTCTGCTTTTTAATATGCTGTCTAGGTTTGTCATAGCTTCTCTTCCAAGGAGCAAGTGTCTTTTAATTTCATGGCTGCAGTCACCATCTGCAGTGATTTTGGAGCCCACAAAAATAAAGTCTCTGTTTCTATTGTTTCCCCATCTATTTGCCATGAAGTGATGGGATCAAATGCTATGATCTTAGTTTTCTGAATGTTGAGTTTTAAGCCAACTTTTTCACTCTCCTCTTTCACTTTCATCAAGAGGCTCTTTATTTCTTCTTTGCTTTCGGCCATAAGGGTGGCGTCATCTGCATATCTGAGGTTACTGATGTTTCTCCTGGCAATCTTGATTCCAGCTTGTGCTTCATCCAGCCTGGCATTTCGCATGATGTACTCTGCATACAAGTTAAATAAGCTGGGTGACAATATGTAGCCTTGACATACTCCTTTCCCGATTTGGACCAGTCTGTTGTTCCATGTCCAGTTCTAACTGTTGCTTCTTGACCTGCATCAAGATTTCTCAGGAGGCATGTAAGGTGGTCTGGTATTCCCATCTCTTGAATGATTTTCCACAATTTGTTGTGAGCCACACAGTCAAAAGCTTTGCTGTAGTCAATAAAGCAGAAGTAGATGTTTTTCTGGAACTCTTATGCTTTTTTGATGATACAGTGGATGTTGGCAATTTGATCTCTGGTTCCTCTGCCTTTTCTAAAACTAGCTTGAACATCTGGAAGTTCACAGTTCGTGTATTACTGAAGCCTGGCTTGGAGAATTTTCAGCATTACTTTACTAGTGTGTGAGATGAGTGCCACTGTGCAGTAGTTTGAGCATTCTTTGGCATTGCCTTTCTTTGGGATTAGAATGAAAACTGACCTTTTTCAGTCCTGTGGCCTCTGCTGAGTTTTCCAAATTTGTTGGCATATTGAGTGCAGCACTTTCATAGCATTATCTTTTAGGATCTGAAATAGCTCAACTGGAATTCCATCACCTCCACTAGCTTCGTTCATAGTGATGCTTCCTAAGGCCCACTTGACTTCACATTCCAGGATGTCTGGCTCTAGGTGAGTGATCACACCATCGTGATTATCTGGGTCATGAAAATCTTTTTCATATAGTTCTTCTGTGTATTGTTTTCACCTCTACTTTTATGGAATACTACTCAGCCATAAAAAAGAATGGACTAATGCCATCTGCAACCACATGAATGCAAATAGAGATTATTGTACTAACTGAAGTAAGCCAGAAAGAGAAAGATGCATATTATATTCCTTATATGTGACATCTAAAATATGATACAGGACTTCTCTAGTAGTACAGTGGATAAGAATCTGCCTGACAATTCAGGTAACAAAGGGTTGATCCCTGGTTCAGGAAGATTCCACATGTTGTGGGGCAACTAAGCCCATGGGCCACAACTACTGAACCCGAGCTCTAGGGCTCTAGAGCCACAACTACTGAGCCACAACTACTGTGCTACAACTACTGAAGTCCATGGGCTTACAGCATGTGCTCTGCAACAAGAGAAACCACCACAATGAGAGGCCTGGGCACCCGCAACAAAGAGTAGCCCTCACTCTGCACAACAAGAGAAAGCCCATGCAGAGCAACAGACACTCAGCACAACCAAAAATTAAATAAATAAAAAAATATGATGCAAGTAAACTTACCTATGAAATAGAAACAGACTCACAGAGAGCAGACTCTTGGTTGCCCAGGGGACAGGGGGAGGGAAGGATTGGGGGTTGGGGATTACAACTATTATACATAGGATGGATAAACCATTATATACAGGATGGACAAACAACAAGGTCCTACTGTATCACACAGGGAACTATATTCAATATCTTGTGATAAACCATAATGGAAAAGAACGTTAAAAAGAAAGTACACATGGGGATAACTGAATCACAGTTGCCATATAGCAGATACTAAAAACTGTAAATGGACTCTACGTCAACTACCTACCAGTTGCCTGGTAAGAATTGTGATCAACTCTGACAAAGTCAGAAAATATTTGTCCTTAAGGAATCACAAGTTGCTTTTGGTAGGGGTTCTATAAATAGACTGTCAGGAATTATTTTAGAGTAACAGTCTGATATGTACTCTGAGTTTCTGGCAGGTGTTCCTATGATCAGGTGAAAAGGTCAGATTGCATACAGCTGAGCCCTGTACCAATCACACTCTCTTCATGGCATCTCAGGTTCACTTTGGAGAGCTCTTGTAGCAATATGAACCGCATTTTGATTTTCTTTTTGCGTGAAGAGAGCCTGACCTCACTCCTGCCCCAGCCGTGGGTTTCCGTCCCTGCCTTGGGCTCCACCTACCAGATTCTCCAGGAGCCTTGCAGTCCTCTTATGATGCTGCCCTCAATATGTGAGGCTAAACTCACAACCTGAAGCAAACTGCCCCCTGAATACCAGGCCTGTCTCTGCTGACCGCCCACCACAGGCTGGCAAGATCCATGCAAGGACTCCAGATTAGTCAACCATTACCAGTCCCCAAAGTGTGTGTGTGCCAAGGAAACTGAAGCGCGCAAACCCCAGTGGGTTGGACTTTCCATTAACTGTGTGGTCCCTTTGACTCCTCTTCCCTCTAGCCTCAGGTTCACACCAAGGTCGGTCCTGTCCCCCAGTACAGTGCTTCTCAACCCTGACTGCACAAGAGAATCATCAGGAAATTTGGAGAACATTCCACTAAATTACAATCTCTGGAGTAGGGCCTGAGCATTGGTGATTGACATTTTGCATTTTAATCAGGCATAAAATATGAAAAGCATGGGAAGTGAATTAATCTTGTCTTTAAAGTTTCCCTTTCATGTATATATACACTTATTTTCACAGATACAAATATATATACACACTTGTGTGATGTAGATCAAAATATAACATTTCCAGCATTCTAGAAAGTTTCCTTTAGCCTCTTCCCAGTAATTAGTCACAATTTACTTTTTCGTTGCCCTGTTTCTTGCCTTTTTTTTTGCCATTGTGAATAAAGCCAGTATTATTTTTACAGGTCCTTTGCAGTCAGACCCACTGCCTTAGGACCACACAGATTAAAAACTAAGTTGCTCAAGGGGCCGAGGTTTCTGGGGGCTGAGCTCCAGCTGCTCTCATCAGAATTTTCATGGTTGATATTCATGAGGAAGGCCTGTCCCTTTTCTAAACCTTCAGAGAAACGGAAAGCGCTCTTCCTCTAAAGTCACAAAACACTGAATACATCCTGTCCGGTGTAATTTACAAAACAAACAAACATGTCTGGCTTCCTTCAAAGGTAACACGTCTTCCTCTGCAGGCACGGGGTTGGATGTCCACAGTGGGAGCGGGTAGGAAGCTCTGCAAACTGCTCTCCCACTGAGGCTCTAGCCCCTGTCCCAAAATTCCTAAGAGAGTGTTTGTCCTCTCTGGGGCTGGGAGTAGGTAGAGGCTGGGAGGGAGAGATGAAGGTGAAATATGACCTTACTTGATTAATATTGTCATGAGATGAGCAGGGAGGAATTCAACGCGGACACTTTCTCTTTCTGGTTTTGGAGACTCACCTTCTCAGCGTGGGGATCTTCCTTTGCCCTGGAAGACTCATCTCTGCTCCAGGGTTTACTTACCACCCATCTGCAGCTCCTCATCACGCACGCACAGGTACATTTTTGCTTCCTTTCTGCCGCTTTCCCCTCCCCGTGGCAGGCAGCCCTCAGGTGCATGATACAAGCAGACCTCACTGGCCATTCCTCTTGCATGGGAAGCCCAGCTCTGCTCCTGGGGAAAGGGGCAGCATGTCTTGTGCCCACAGTTCAGGAGCAGGGGACGAACTCACACAGCAACCTCTCTCTGCTATGATGTTAGGGAAGCTGCCTGCTCCAACGTGGAGCCCTTCGGAGTTCTCAGGTGTGCTGCGTCCTCCTCACGTTTCCCTTGCTCTCCAGGGAATATTTAACAAGCTGTTTGCGGGCTCTTTTAAATCCCCTTTCCCTCAGCTTGAGGAGAGGCTAGCTCCTCCTATTCTTCTCTCTGGTGGGAGCTGGGACTCTGAGCTCTTTTAATCACTGACTCAGGAGATTAAAAGTTAGATATGAATACAATGGAATACTACTCAGCCATAAAAAAGAATGAAAAAGTGCCATTTGCAGCAACATGGATGGGTCTAGAGATTATCATATTAAGTGAAGTAAGTCAGATAGAAAAAGACAAAGATCATATGATATTGTTTATATGTGGAATCTTAAAAAATGATAAAAATGAACTTATTTACCAAACAGAAACAGACCCACAGACATAGAAAACAAACTTACGGTTACCAAAGGGTAAAGAGATGGGGAAGAATAAATTAGGAGTTTGGAGTTAACATATACACACTACAATGTATAAAATAGATGACCAAAAGTGAAGTGAAAGTCACTCAGTTGTGTCCGACTCTTTGCGACCCCATGGACTATAGAGTCCATGGAATTCTTCAGGCCAGAATACTGGAGTGGGTAGCCTTTCCCTTGTCCAGGAGATCTTCCCAATTCGGGGATTGAACCCAAGTCTCCTGCCTTGCAGGAGGATTCTTTACCAGCTGAGCCACAAGGGAAGCCCAGATGACCAAAAAGGACCTACTCTATAGCACAGGGAACTATACTCAGTACTTTGTAATAACCTATAAGGGAAAAAAAAATCTGAAAAAATTATATATACACACACATCTATCTAAATCACTTTGCCATACACCTGGAACAAACAACCATATTATAAATCAACTAGGTTTCAATTTTTAAAAAGGGAAAAAAGGTATGAAAGTAAACATAGAATTACCATATGACCGTGCAATTCCACTCCTAGGTGTGTGCCCAAAGGAATGGGAAACAAACTCAAACAAGTACCTGTACATGCATGTTCAGAGCAGCACTAGTCACAAAAGTCAGATGCTGAAACAGTTCATGGGTGAATAACAGTTCATCCACAGTGAATGGATGGATAAACTAAATATGATCAATCCACACAATGCACTATTATTCAGCCTCAAAAAGGGAACGAAGTGCTGATTTATGCTATAGCATGGATGAACCTTCAAAACATTCTGCCCAGTGAGAGAAGCCAGTCATGAAAGGTCACCTATTGTGTGATTCCATTTATACAAAATGTCCAGAACAAGCAAATCCATAGATCAGTGGTTGCCAGGGGCTTGGGGAGAGTAGAGAGGGAGTGTTTGATTCTGGGGATGATGATTCTGTTTGGGATGATGAAAATGTTTTGGAACTAGCTAGAGGCTGTGACTGTACAGCACTGTGAATGTCCTAGTGTGCTGACTTTTTCAATTTAAAATGGTTCATTTTATATTATGTGACTTTCACCTCAATATGTTACAATGTTTTAACTTATGTATTGCTTGTCCAGCTAACCATCTGGTTCCCCTTTAATCTCTCAGACTGATCCTCTCTCATCCACATGGTTCTGTCGGGGGCACTCAACCCTTTTCAGAGCTGCCTTCCTCCTCAGAGAGCTGGCCCACGCATCCCTTCTCACCTCTGTACAGGTGCTTCAGTCCCTGTGGGCGATTTAGCCCTACTCACCTGAAGCCCAGGATTCATTCTAAATGGGCTCCTGGAATGGTATATTTTAGTCTGAAATTTTATAGTTTATTCTGAGAGTAGAATCCTGTCTATGCTCTTGCTCCTCAAACTTATTTTTTCCTCCACTTTCAAAATAGGCTCAGGGGACCCGGGCAAAGTCTCTGAGGGATGGGACTTGAAAAGAGAAGTTCTGACATCAGATAATTTGTACTTGCCTCCACCTACCCAGTCCTCAATTTCCTCTGTCTGCCTGGAGGGGGCTTTGTGCCTTTACCTCTCACTTGCAAGTAAAGATCACCTGAATTCTTTTTGGTAACAGTTACAAAGCCCAGAGAGTTACTGTTGCAAACCCTCCTCATTCCCCTTACAGTGAGCCTTTACCTTTCCAAGTCCTTGGACTGATTGCCAAGGAGCAGGTGCACCCGGCAAGCATGGTTTAAGTGACATTAAGATTAGGAGCATGGGGCTTCCCTGGTGGCTCAGTGGTGGCAAGCCTGTCTGCCAATGCAGGAGACATGAGTTCAGTCCCTGATCCAGGAGGATCCCACATGCTACAGAGCAACTAAGCCTATGTGGCCACAACTACTGAGCCCGTGCTCTAGACCCTGGGGGCCACAACTACTGAAGCCCGTGCGCCCTAGAGCCAGTGCTCAGCAACAAGAGAAGTCACTGTAATGAGAAGCCCATGCCCTGCAACTAGACAGTAGCCCCTGCTCACCCCAAGTAGAGAAAAGCCCATGCAGCAACAAAGGCCCAACACAGCCAAAAATAAATAAATAAAATCATAAAAAAAATATTAGGAGCATGAAGCTGTATCAAGAAGATATGTGTAAATTACACATTAATTACCTTAAATGTTCTACTGCTGAAAGGACTCATAGTTCACTTTATACTCAGACCACCTTGTTACAGGTCAAGGGTGCAATACAGCCACAGGAGAGAGACGCATCAGAGGGGCCTGGCACTCCCAGGCACAGGCTTCTTTGTCCTCTCAGCACAGAGCAGTACAGGTCTCACATCACCACCATCAGTGTACCTGCAAAGCACCCGAGAACCAGAAGCCCCAGGTCTATTTGGGGCAGGGGTTTCTTATCGTGAGCTACCTGGTCCTCTAAGCACATTCCAGTTACAAGACCAGCTCCTCAGTCCAAAGCCTCAGATTCCATCAACACCAGATGCATATCATAAACCCAAGTATTATTACTGAGCACTGCTGGCCAGCTGGCCCATCCCTCCCCAAAACAACTCATGAACCCATGGGAAAAGAATACCACTTATCTTGAGTTAGTGCAGCTAACGGTCATCGCCATACTCAAGCAGCTCTGGAGATAAGCATGAGGTCATTCCAGATCAGCTGAGATTAACCCAGACTAAACAACGTGGCAGCCACCAGAAACTTCTTCAGGTCAATCAGTATGGCTTGCAACCAAAGTCAGAGAAACCACCACAAGTATAAGCAGCTGTGTGACCCTGAGAGGCTCTGAAAAGCCCTCCTCGGCTGCCCTTGAGTGAAATGCAGGTCATGTGACTGACAAACATCTGAACACTGTTAACTTATTTGTATCTGTATGTGTCCTTGTGGCTTCATAGCCTAGGCTAAACACCCCTCTAGTCCCCTTAAGCATACCAGTTCTGCTCCCTTCATATGCAGGGCTTGTGAAATGTGGGTATTCAATGTGATATTTGGGGAGCACAAGGAGATGTGCGTTAGCCTTTGTGCTAAGATAGAGGGGCTATCACGAGCCATCCAGAGGACTTTTCAGGACTAAAGGGTAGTTCTATGTTAACCTGACCTGGTAACTATTCTTCCTGCGGTTTGTGCAATTATAAATATACGAAGAGATAAACTAGATGTGGACTATGTCATGAAGGAAGATGTGCAAACTTAAGCAGGTTTTAGCAACTTATTTAGTCCTTATTCCTTTGGACTTCATTTGAGCTGTGGTTGCAGTGGAAATCCTAGCATTATATTAATCAATCTTTAGAAGCTGGTGTGCTGTCTTAATAGACGCAGGGAAGCCATGCCTACAGAGGATCCAGGGAACGGGCACACCTGGGTTTTCAGTAAATGGCTTTACTGCATCTTACCAGTTCCGAAGGCTGGACCACGCCGTCCGTGACAATAGGTCCTGAGGATGATGAAGAACCGGATGGAAAGTGTTTGACTCTAAAAGACGGCTTAAAACAAATTGCCCTTGGACCTCAAACGCTCCCCCTTGGACTGTACTGTGAGAGAGAAATAACCTTCTATCTTCTTTCAGCCACTGAATTAATTATTGAGTCACTTTGTTGACAGTCTACCTGTACCCTAGCCGACAGCGAAACAGACACTTAGAACTGGGGTGATTCCATAAAATATGTGACCACTAGCAGGAGCCCAGGAAAACAGATGCTCCAGGTTGGAGAGCTGGAGATTATTACTGTGACACTCCGAAATATTTACATAGCTCAGTAGGTATAACTCGGAGGGCAGACCACTTGCTTAGTGCTCAGGGAAGCAACTGGGAAAGGCCAAATTTTTGTTGTGTGTTGGCTTCTAGTGACAGCAGCTGCTTTTAACAGAGACTGTCCATGTCCCACTCATATCCCCACACTTCTGCCACTTCAATGTACAAGCCCACGTTTCAACTGTCATAGTTCCATCTCCCTCTTGATGCTGATCTGTGCTGAAGATAGGCTCTACTATGAGAAAGCAGAGCCAGCCCAGGACCAAGACCAGAGGTCTGCCTGCTACTGAATCAAGTCGGTGAGAAGGAAAGTTGGGGAGGTCAGCCAGACTCAGGCTTTGGTGCAGACTGCCTGGGTTTGAATTCTCTCACCTTGATCATATCCTCCAGAGCAAGTTATTCAGCCACTCATTTGTAAAATGGAGCTGATATTAATAGGTGCCTCAAGTGTTCTAAAAAACTTCAGGAAATAATCCATGTAAAGTGCTCAGCACAGTGCCCTGTGCAGAGCTCACCCTTAAGAACTACCAGCCCTACACCCATCGCTGATTGACGTCAATGTATGGCAAAAACCACTACAATATTGTAAAGTAATTAGTCTCCAATTAAAATATAAAAAAAACAAAAAACTACCGGCCCTGAGTGGAGGAAGCATGCGGGAGTCTACTGCCATCTGGTGGCAAGCACCAATTTTCCGCTGAAGTGTAAATGCAAATGAAGCCACGTCTGACCTCCACGTATTATGCAAGTGGTGTTCTCAGTGCAATGCTTTTGGAGAAGCTGTATGTTCTCAATAGATTTCTGTCTGTGTGGCGAGTAGGGAAGCTCCTCCTGATCCCCTAGGAAGGGTCTGGGCTGTGGAATCTGCTTTTAGAGACCATTGTCATCTAGTGGCTACCTTGCTTACTTGCAGCCAAAAGTAAGCGTCTTGAATTGAATGGAAAACATTGAGAATACCGAGAGGCATTCCACCAACCCCGTGATCTGATTCTGCAACTTTCATGTTCATCTTGGGAAGTCCCTAGAACCCTCTGACTCGCCACTGATGACTCCTGGAATCTTTGTAGCTTTTACAAACCATCTTAATCACTTGGTAGTTCTCTCTTGCCGAGAATAGAAGAATATGGGTTCCCCCTGTCAGAAGGAATATTAAAAGCATCTGAGGCACTATAGGTGACCATGGGGTGGCCCTATTTAGTAGGCATTGGAAACATTGCTTGACCTTGGAAAGAACTGCATCAGACAGTGACGCTCAAAGCTTGCTCTGTGTTAGTCCCCTGGGATGCTTTTAATTTCTACTGATGCCTGGGCTCCAGTCCACACCATTTGTGCAAGCACGCTAAGTTGCTTCATTCGTGTCTGACTCTGTGCAACCCTATAGGCTGTAGCCCACCAGGCTCCTCTGTCCATGGGATTCTCCAGGCAAGAATACTGGAGTGGGTTGCCATTTCCTTCTCCAGGGGAGTGTCCCAACCCAGGGATGAAAACTGTGTCTCTTATGTCTCCTGCAGTTATTTTTCAGTTTTAATTTGGACTTCCCTGTAGCTCAAACGGCAAAGAATCTGCCAGCAATTCAGGAGACCCGGGTTTGATCCCTGGTCGGGAAGATCCTCTGGAGAAGGGAATGGCAATCCACTCCAGTATTCTTGCTTGGAGAATCGCTAAGGAGGGCTACAGTTCATGGGGTCACAAGGAGTCGGACATGACTGAGCGAGTAACACACACACAGAGGCAGGCAAGTTCTTTACCACTAGCACACACACACACATGCAGGCAAGTTCTTTACCACTAGCGCCACCTGGGAAGCCCCTACCAATTGAATCCAAACGCTAAAGTTCTCCAGGTGATTCAGATGGAGTCAGAATTGAGAAGAGCTGCACTAGATCAAGTTATCCTGACCCCTCATCTTGCATCTCATCTTAAATTATGCAACCATGTTATTCAAACAAATTCATGTCACTGAGTCCTGATGTTGCTATCACTCTGCAAAGTAAGACCTTCTTCCAAGGCTCTAATGAATTCCTTGATCTCACCCGGAAATTAAAGTCAGAACATATACACTTTGTTCTCAGCCCTGGTTAGAAGGCTCTCACTCAAACAGTCTAAATGAAATTCAGATCCTGCTTCACCAAGACCCACAAAGTGGTGGGTTGCTGTGCTGGGCAAACAGTGGCCCCAAGAAATAGTCAAAACCATCCCCAAACCACATGTATCTGCAGCTTATAAATCCTTCATCAATTCCCCAGTTTTCAAACATAAATTGTTTGCCCAGACCCTATTCATTACTTACACTCCAGACCAGTGATTTTCAAAGTGAGGCCCTTTGGACAAGCGGCGGCATTCCGGAGAACTAGTTAGAAAACTCTTGGGCTGCATACCCAGCCCTTCAGAATCAGAAAGTCTGGGTACAAGTCCAGGCCCCTGGTTAACAAGCCCTCCAAGTGTTGCAGAGGTCCACTCAGAGGTTTGACAAGCGGCACTCCTCCTCAGAGGTGAATCACAGGTACCAGCTGAAGGCCATGGCAGAGGCAGAATGTTCTCTAAATGGGAGGGCAGGGAAAAACCAGAGAAGGGAAAGAAAGATTTTTGACTTTACTTCTCTAGGGGACCAGTGGATCCACTCCACTTGTTCAGAGCCCACCACCTGTGGACTTGGAGCAAAGCAGCTGGTTAATCCTCCTATAAGGTTAATTGACTCTGAGATCGCTGTATGTTGGTGGAATCATTTTTTAAAAGTCTCTATCGGGCAAACATTTCTCTGAGAGAAAGTGTCTGAAATGCTTGGGTGACATTTAGGAATTGCTGGTGTGGACCCTGGACTTTCCCAAGGTCCCTTCTTTGTCTTAATGTCATCGGGTACACTTCAAACTTTTTGAATTTTTCCCTTTAATTCCCCACTTGTTTTCTGTCCCCCTAAGAGACCAATTCTGAGTTTTGAGTGGGTTGTGTGCAGGGAGGGCTATAGTCACCACCCACTTATGGCCGAAGGAGTTCATAATTAAAAGGGGCAATGCTCCAAAGGAACCTCATTATTTGTCTCTTTGCATCAATAAAACCAGGAGAGCTGATGAGGAATCTAAAAAACAAATGATACAGATGAACTCATAGACAAAACAGACCCACAGACACAGAAAACACGGCTTTGGTTACCAAAGGGGAAAGCACAGGTGTGGCGGGAGGTTAAACTAGGAGTGTGGGATTAACATATACACACAACTGTATATAAAATAGATAATCAACAAGAATCTACTGTATAGCACATGGAACTATACTATTTTGTAAAAAGCTGTAAGGGAAGAGAATCTGAAAAAAATAGAAATGTATGTATAACTGAAGCACTTTGCTGTACACCTAAAACACAACATTGTACATCAACTATACTTCAATTTTTTAAAAAAAGAAAAAAAAATAGAGGAGTTGAGCCCAGGGTAGTGGCCATAGGTCCCCTCCAGCTTCCCACTGATGCCCTAACTAGGGAGTAAAAGGCCTGCATACCTGCCCGCTGCTCGTGACAGGTTAATCCCTCACATCAGTGGGTTTTCAGGAATAGCCTCGTCAGTAAAAGTCACCCCAAATTCCTTTTACTCTGACTGTATCAGGCTCCAAGTTCCACCCACTCTCTGGCACTCCACAACCTGAGTGCCCAGCAGCCCTGCCCGCCGAATCTCAGTTCTGTTTATCTGAACTCACCTGATGCCCTCAGGTGTTAGCAGTGATGGATGGAAAGAGGACCAGGATGCTTAATCCACGGATGATGACAATTCTTCTGCTCTTGGTTCCTGGGGGGTACCTCAAGGACAGCAAGCTTTCTTCCTCATTAGCTGGTGGCTGAATGTTGGCCTGAAGGACTCCTCTTTTCAACCTCAAGCTGTGTGGCCTTCTTGGTTCCTTTGCCTGGACTTTTCTTCCAGTTCCTTGAGTCCCCCATCCTTTTGTTTTTTGCTACAGCTTTCATTGTGGTATAACTTACATACCATTAGATATACTCATTTCCAAGTGTATGATTCAATGATTTTTAATAAACATCGTGCAACTATCACAATTCAATTTTAGCACCTTTTGATCACCCATTTGCAGGCACTTCTGGTTCCTTTTTGGCAATGGGAAGTCTGGGTAATCTTCTCCCATTATCTCCTGGGAGAGCTGATCCCAAAGGAAAGAGCCCAGAGGGAGTTCATTCAAATAAAGAAACTTTATCTGAATGAAGTGGCCACCACCAAAACTCTGCTCTCCCCCAAGACTCCAGCCCCTATCATGGTTTTGGCCTTGGTTCACAAGAGCCCACAGTGGGAGGAGGTGTGGTAAGGTCACCCAGACCCACACACAGCATCAGATCTACTGGATCTTGCCTGCGAAGTTGCCAATGTGTTTTTCTATGGGAAGAGTGGGTAAAAGCAACCCTTGAATCAGAGTGCCCAGGTTAAAATTCAAGTGCTACTACTTATGAGCTCTGTGGCATGTTTTCTAGTGTGTCAAATGGGTATCAAAATAGTTCAACCCCAGGGAATTTCCCAGGCATCTAGTAGTTAGGACTTCCCACTCTCAATGCCAGGGGCCTGGGTTTGATACCTGGTTGGGGAACTAAGATCCTGCAAGCTGTGTGGCTCAGCCAACAACAACAAAAAAAGTCCCAAAAGACAAACAAACAAAAACCATAACAGAATATCCTATGGAATTGTTGTAAGAAATAGATTACATTTGTGGAAATTGTAGAAAATGCCTGTCCCTTTCTCAGTGCTTCATAAATGCTACCTATTCACCTACCATGTGTGAAGTGGAGAGGTAGAGGGAAGGTGCTGGGTAACACAGGGATCTCAGCCCGGTGCTTTGTAACGACCTGGGAGTGGGGGATGAGGGGTGGAAAGGCGGTTCAAGAGGCAGGGGATGCATGTATACTTATAGCTGATTCATGTTGTTCTAAGGCAGAAACCAACACATTGTAAAGCAATTATCCTCCAGTTAAAAACACATTTTAAAAAATGTTAATACATTCCTGTTTATTATAGTTTGATAAAATTTTCAAAGGGGCCTGATCTCGCCCCCTGCCCCTCAAAACTGAGAACGCCCATCACACAGAGACTGGACATGATGCCGTAGGGAAGAACAGGAGAATATGACCGGAATCCTGGGTGGTGTGGGGTGGGGGTAGGGGAAGACTGGAAGAAGTTACATAAATGGGGAGAGATGAAGAGAGAAGCGGCTGAAAGGAGACCCCAGGAAGAGAGAGAGACAAGGAGGTGCTGAGGAAGAACAGGCAACTGAAGGTCAGGGTGCACGTTAGTTCTGGGGTTAAGATGTGAAACAGCCTAGTGCGGCTAGAGACGAGGGGTGGGGGTGAGGAAGTGGAGGGAGGGCAGGAGGAAATCAGGGAAGGAAGCTTTCTGGTTCACCCGTGGTAAAGTCTGAAATTCTCTCTGCCTCAGAGGAGAGCCCAGAGAGTCGAAGAGTCGAATACGACTGAAGCAACTTAGCACCCACGCACAGAGCCAAGCGTGGGTGCGGGGAATGGAACGGATAATAAAAATTAAGAGCCTCAGAGCAAAGTGTGAGCGTCCCTGTTCATCCTGCCCTTCGCCCCATCATCTCTGACCCTGGAATCTACCTACCTCCTCAAGAGGCACTCGTGTCATTTCTGTCGGTCCCATCCGTTTCCAGTCTAGCCAGGGCAGCTGGACCCAACACGGCAAAAGGGGCATCGCCAACAGCCTGTCAAAGGTCTGCCCCACCAGCTCGTGTTGCTTCCTTGGTTCCAAATATGCAAGAAGCAGATGTTGCCCCTGGAATCAGAGGTGAGGGCACTGGCATTCCACCTCGGGCAGTGAGGTCCTCCAACTCCCCCATCCCAGTCAAACAAGTGGCCGTCATTTACAAAAACACAACACACGCTGGGTTTTAATGAGAAAATAATTGTATACTTGCATTGAATGCCTCACAATCACTATAAAACCAAAGCAGGATAATAACATTGAAGTGGTTAACATACACAGGAGAGCCAGAGTATCATTTTCAAACACAGTATTGCTGCTTTTTGCCCCCTCCTCCAAAAAAGGGGAAAAAAAAGTCATCTGGGTAAAGAGCAACACAAAATCAAAATTGGCAGCTCACTCACTGAATGCTTAAAATTCAGGAAATTGGTTCTGTCACTAAAACTGGATATAGTCACCATCTCTAAACACATAGGTTATTTTTTTTCAATACATAGTTTAATGACATCCATTCTTTAGTTGGAAAAAATGTTCAATTATTTGTCTTCAGAGATAAGAGTCAACACTGTTTTAGTGTTCCTTGTTAGGCTGTGTGTGTGTGTTGTGTATATATGTGGACACTGAGCTATATACGGCTTATATGTCACTGTCTACGGTGGGCAGCATGCACAGGTGTAAAAAGGCAAGGAAACTGCACGTGTCCTTCACGCTGGACACAGCCCAGCCTCCTGCCACTGACAGACCCTGTTTCCATAATTTCTGGATGAGAAAGCCAAGGAATGTCAGTAGGTAATCAGTTCCGGAGGAAAGTGGACATCTATAAACACTGTGGAATGGAGTACTTTCAGGAAAGCTTTTAACATCTACGGAATCTAAACATTTGTTCTAGCTGAGATTAACAAGCTTGCGTGCTATTTGGGGGCAGGGATGAGCATCAGAGGCCAATTTGTGGACAAGCCTCTTCCTCTCAATGGATGAGGCAGGAGTGATTTTCCTCCAGGTCTGCTGCATCTTCACACAGTTTAAGGGGTCCGTTTGGGATCCCAGAGCCTAGCATAGTGATATGTACAAAGCCACGGCCCAATGTTTCTTAAATGAGTAAAAAAACTCAAGAGCGCAGAGAAAACCTGGCTCTTCCAAGGGAACTGTAATGTACATTTTAACAGGGTTGTGACTGAGTAGAACAGCAGTCATCAGAAGGGAACAAGCAAAGGCTGGAGATGTGGGGGCCACAGTTAAACGGCTTTGTGACTGTGAGGGGGTCACGGAAACGCTGCAATTGTTGCCTACTCAAAGCGTGGACCAAAGGATCCCGACTCTGTAACTCTATGCAGTAAGTGTGTCTGGTTCAATCAACTATCGTCAAAGACTGATTTATCTGCCTCCACAGCAACTGTAGGAATTGCGTGGCCTTCTAAGCTTTCTTTTCAGCTGCCCATTCTCTTCTCAAATGGAGGTTCAACGTGGGTACAGTTTCCTTCAAAACAGAACCAAAAACTCCAGGCAAGTCCTGAGGACTCTTTCCTCTTTTGAATGATGGGGAGTCCATCTGTATCTAGTCTACGGTCACGACCAGATCCAGAGTCAGTCCAGAAATCATGAAGTATAGAACACTCTGCTCTGCAGGCATGAGAGCAGCCCGTGTCCCTGGGCCACACGATGCTACTGTCCCATCAGTGGTCACTCCCGTGCCTGTCTTGGGAACATGCTGGAAATCCTCAGGGTACTCCCATGTCACCGGTCAGGACTCCTTCCCTCTTTTTCCTGGGAACGCCTGTCTCTGTGGCAGCCTCTTCCGCTTGAAAAAAGAATTCCTAACAGCAGGGATCTTATTTGTCACAAGTCCAGTGGCTTGCACATTTTGTTGACTCTTCATTTGGAATGCTCAGGGGCATGAACCATTTGAAGATGGCGCTAATTACCCATCTGTAGAATTTGGCTTCAAATTGCAGGTTCCCTTGGCAGTTTCAAAGTTGTAAGTTATCCGACAGTTCCATTTCTACTTTGTGTCCACCACTTGTTTATGAATAAACTTTCCCCTAAAGTCAACATTAGTCTAATAAAAGAAGCAAAGATAGTGTGCATGACATCTACATACAAATTTTGTGGAACTGCTACTTGTCAGAATAACCTATTAGCGCTTATGACAGAACAATATAAAAACAAAAAGGAATTTTAGTGAGGTCTAACTTACTTATTGCTCTTTTTTGAAAAAAAAAATCCACAGTTTTAAAACAAAGGGCACAATATTGTAAAGTAATTATCCTCTAGTTAAAAAAAAAAAAAAAAAAAGGACCAAAAAAGAGAATGCTGGTCAGTTTTTTTCTCATGGCCAGAGTTAAAAGATTTCTCATCCAGAAATTGAGGGCATTTCATGATTGAATACCCTTATCATATTGCTTTGAAAGACAGAAAGAGTAAAGCTGGCATCCTTTAGCCTATACTAAGCATGAATACAAAGCATGAGAATAAATATGAAACTTTCCTAAATATCAAATTACAAAACTGCTCAAAACTTTGCCATTGTGACTCATGCAAATACCATGTTAGGTCAACTTAATATTACAAATACTGTTATCAGCTCGGAGCCTCTGTATCCTTTTCATAAAAAAAGAAATTCTCACTCACTCCTGATGCTGGCAAACAGCTTTGGAGGAAATAAGTGAACACCTTTGTCCCACGACCATTCTGGAATTTTAATCCTCACACACATACACACATACACCCTTACTTGTGAGCACTCATGCACTTTGTGAAAATACACAAAGGCACGTGTGGGCACACAGGCATGCGCATGCACGTGCGCATGCACACACACACACACACACACACCCCATCTTTAGGATTTGTAGCTGATCCTAAGCCTGCACTTAAATTTCTATTCTATATTTTTTTCTGTGTCATCCTGAAAAATACTGGTTGCTCAGCAAAAATAATCTTACTTCCTCATTTTCCCACTCTTTCTCCCGCCCTTATTCTCTACCTTTCATGAGCTTTCTTGACTGTTCCCTTTCTGACTGATCCAAAATAATCTATTATCTTCCTATTCCCTTGAAGGTTCACTTTATATATAAAATATAGTTATAAACACCTCTTTATTTCTCATCTACCTCTCCAAGGCAGAGTTCACCCTTTTTTCAATTATTGCCACTTTAAAAATATCCCTCCCCTCTTGAACCATGCTGTCCAATGTGTACAGGTTTTATACATGGATAGATTCCCCCACCCCATCATAAAAATAGTTGTTGCCCCCTAAATATAGTCTTCATATAAAGAAACAGAATTGTGAAAATGTGTTCTCATAAACTGTAGCTCAGTCAGTATCATAAGCAGACAAGATCCTAAAGCTAAAATAATCCATTTGGTTTGGCTTTCTGCCCCCACTTCCTCAACCTCCTAATGTAGAACAGATTGTGTTTGCAACAGGAAGAAATCTTGTCTTCAAAATATGGATTGTGATCATTCATTGCTCCTAATTAAAAACAATTAAATGAAAGAGATATGGGACGATAGTTGCCTCTTCTGGGCAAATGGAGAGAGAAACCTTATTTTATGGCTGTTGGAGTAAATGGAGTTGGTCCGACACCTGTGATGCGGTCATGGGTGGGAAACTAGTGCAGGCACAGGGAAATACCCTCTGCCACGTGGACGGCACCAGCTTCTCAGATTCTCCAAATGGCCACATTCTCCATTGTTTTCCTCATCACCCAGGCAGCCTGGTCTTGGTTCTGCCTGGAGCAACCCATGTCGGTTTGCTCATAATTTCTTTGTCCTTTTGGATCAACTGTGGTCCAAACCCAGGCGATCCTTTGAGTCACACACACACACAAAATCCTTTTTCTTTTGACTCCCAGGAGTTCGAGTTTGATGGGTGGACTGCTTTTTCACTTTATTTTTTCATCACTGTAAATTGTAACTTCTGGCCTGCATATGGATTGCTGAGTTTGTTTGCACTTTAATAAATATTCTATTAAAATGCTTTGACTTATTGATTTCTTGGTTTCTTGGGAACCCAAGCACCAAAGAAGCTTCCTGGGTGGAAGGAAGTTGACTATTCATTGTCTTCTTCCTCTTGGTTGGCATAGATCCCCGCCTCCCAGCGCAAAGCCAATGCGCTCTTTCTTCGATTAACCCGTGTGGCCTCAAGGACCTGAAGAGAGAAGGAAAAAAATTACACAGAGTTCATGGATATCAATCATGTACACAAACTGACTTCTCTGTTTCTTTCCTCCTTTCCCTCCCTCAACCGTGTCTAATGAATGAGGAAAGTGGGAAAGTGTCTGAACCAGCTGGGAGACGGGAGAGAACGAAAGTAAAGGTGGGTGGTGGGAGGTCCTGGGGGTGCCTTCATCCCACAGCCAAAGTTCACTTGCCATCTGACCCATCATTCTCAGTATAGAGAGATTTAATTTTCCTGAAATGTTCTGCAAGTTTCGTTGAACTAGACTTGACCCTCCATCAAGTTTTTGATAACAAAGCAGATCGCTCCACGCTCTAGATGAGTGCAATGTTCTGTTGGCAATGTTCTGCATCTGCATTATCCAGTGTAGCAGCCACTGGCCACACACAGCTACTGAGTGCTTGAACATGGCTTGTGTGGCTGAGAAACTAAATATTTGATTTCAGTAGCCTCTTGGAACTAGTGACTGCCACATTAGCACAGCTATGAACGGTTTTAGCCTCCAGAAAAGAATTCCAAACAACTGAACCAGTGTGGATTCATTCCATCAGGCTTTATGGACCTATGTTAAGCTGTGATCTTATTTATATCACAAAAATCTACTTTGGTATAATAAAGCTTGCAAGAGGAATTAAGTGGAAAGAAAAAGAGCTTCTGGAGCCAATAATAAAGGAATCTGAGCATACTGACGTAGCATCAGGGCCATAGGTACTCATAAAGGAAATGGAAGGTGACAACATTGAGGACAAATTGGCTCAGCACCATCGGGGTGAGGCCACCCTCCCTCTGTTCCCTAGAAGAGCCTGTTTCCAGGGGAAACCTCCAGCCAGTCTGCTCTTGCTTGAGTTTGATCCAGATGACATCCGCATGAATGACATTTAGGTTGCCAACACAGAAGAAACGGTTCAATTTCATAATACTACACCAAAAGTAAGCCCATGCACACCAGTCAGCTCAATAATTGTGGCGCTGGCTTCGGATGTGCAGTTTCTGAATTTAAAAAGAAGTCCAGTAGAGCCAACACTGGTGGGTTATCCAATCAATATGGAATGAAGCTTTTGTTTATGTGAAGAACAATCATTTTGGCAAGCAACAGAGATGCTGACAACTTCAGAGAAGCAAGGAGATGCAGGTTTACAGGCAGTGCTGTGAGCCCAGACATAAGCAGATTCTGGACAGATTAAGGTCTGGGCGGGGCAGGGGAGGGGCAGGGGGAGGCATCTCAGTTTGCTTCTCTGCACCTCTGATAAATGAATGGACTTCCTAGAGCTGCAGTGAAACTTTTCTATGGGAAGGCTTCCCTAGTCCTCCTAGCAGGGACGGCTGGACAGGACACATGGGACACAACTCGGTCAGGTCTCCCGAAGGAATGTTCATCATGAAGAACATAAGCCATGTCCTAAAGTGTTGGTGTATAAGCATATCATGGTCACTTAGTCAATATCTAAAAATAAGACATCAGTAGAAGGATGCTTCCAAGTCTGGCAGAGTTAAATAGCAATCTTCAGGTCAATGCATAGTAACATGGTACCGGGAGGCAGTGTGGGACTGGAATGGCAAGTGCTGAGCTTTACTTCCAGCTCTGTGCCTGGAGCGCGTTGCTGCTGTTCATGGCATCTTGTGTCTCTTAAACTTTATGTATAAAGAAAGTTCACCTATAAACACAACACCTGCCCTATTTCACAGGCTCTTTCAGGAAGAGGGGTAGACTCTGAATGAAGCCCAGGTAGGTCTAAGGTTAAACCCTTGTAACTACATGACCTTGGGAAGGTTTATTATTTCTGTGCCTCAGTTTCCTTATATGTAAAATGGGGATAATAAAAACTATAGTACCAAGTTGGTCTGAGGAATAAATGAGGCAATGCATGTAAAGCGTTTAGCATAGTTTCCAGGGCATAGTAAGTTCTCAAACAGTAGTTATACATTTCTCTCATCATGTGAAAGGGTTTTATAAGCAATCAAGTGGTATTCTAACATAAGGCATTTTGACAAGGAACTCTCATTGTGTAGAACAGTCATATGTTTGCCTTGCAGACTGAAGATAAAAACCGAATGGTTTACATAAGAGCTAAAAATCAATCTAAGGTTCTGAAAAAAAATGTCCCCATCCATTTCAGACGGCCTTAGGCCCTGTTTTAATTCTCAATCATGCTGAATAAATTTACTTTACTCTGTTCTTTGGGAACCCATATCAATCCAACTACCCAACCATCTCACAGATATTTCTTGGGTTTCTACCAAGTGTCGGGCATAGTACTTCATGTTGAGGGCAGAAGAGACAGAGTCTCGTCCCTCCTGGAGCTTAGTCACCAAAAAGTGCAATGGGCAGAGAAATGATATTTATAATTATGCAAACATTCAGCACAGCTTGGATCTGAACATCTACTTGTGGCAACCCAAATAATTCATCTGTACCAATAGTGAGCCCTCTTTTCTTCTTTCATTCCCCTAATTTATATGCTACTTATCATGAGCCTGGATTTCTAATGAAATCTAAAGTCGCTAGTAAAGGCAGAGATCAGATAAGCAGCAGGGCATAACTAACAGAGCCAGTGACCTTGCTATCAAATCGTCTTCAGGTCCATGAGGCTTATGATCTAGGACTGGCTCAGGAGTGAAGCCATCCTACAACTGGCCTTCTGAAGATTCAAAAGCCAAGCCCTTGGGGAAGGTATATAGATGAGTCTCTGCTGCATAATTAGAGTATTGTGTGTGTGTGAATAAAGCTCTAGCAAATCTAGAACTCTTGTTCTAGATTTTTGTGTATTAACTTTATTTCCTAAAGTGTGTTCCTTTCCTTTCTGGTTTAAGAAAAGCACTTGCCTCCAGGGCTCTGATAATAATAAACACATACATCACAGGTACCATGAACCAGCTGAGGTTTTAATCCTTGCCATTGTTCTATGGGATTCATACTATTACTACTTGCATTTCACATATGAAAAAACTGAACCAAAAGGAGGTTTAAATAATCAGACTAGTAGAAGGAAAAGTTAACATTTGACCCCAGAACTCTGGGTGTGGAGTCAATCGTCTGTAATACCATGTTCCACTGCTGCTCGGGGCTGGGAGGAATTTGAAGGAAGAAGAATCAGAAAGGACAATATACATTCTCCATAGAAATAGAGAGAAAAAAACATAGAAAGACCTTATTTAAGGTTTTATCTTCCACAAATTAATTCAGATTTAGGTCTGGTGGGAGAAAGAAAAAAATCAATTCTCTCTGAACAACCCTCTAATATTAATTTTTCTCTCCAATGCTTAGGGAAGTTAAGTGAATCACTTCACTTTGAGTAGCAATCAGCCTAGACAATTTTATTTTGTGAAACAAATGACAGATGTGTTAAGTAATGTTTATATTAATATTTTATCCCCCATCTCTTCCACTGAAGGTAGCCAGGGCCAGTTTTATCTTCCTTGGATGGATGAGACCAGATTTTCATCAATCTTATGTTGACTCAAAGGGAATGTGGGCTTAGGGTCTATTCTTAAACTACCTTCCCCCCACTGAGAACCACAGTTAGACACTGAAGAAGGTCCATGTAATGATATTCGCAGTATTCATTTTATACTTTCTAAAAAAAAGACCACTGATAATCATCAATTCATATCTATAGTTAACTACATTTATTTTGCTAAACATGGAGATATAAAATATATTGTGTTGGTCAAAAAGATTATTCAGGTTTTCTGTAAGATGGTATAGAAAACCCAAACAAACATTTTGGGTCAACCCAATATATTGTGCTATAGGTTAGCATAGCCAATTTGAAGAATAATTTGCAATAGGTAGTGAATATGAGTCTGTATAAGCCCCAGAACAAGTACTTTTACTTCTAGATATATTTGAAGACCTTCTTCCATGGGTCACACAAAGAGCTATGTACAATAACATTCATTGATTCATTGTTTGTAATGGCAAAGAAAAGATACAACCTACATTTCCACCACTAGAAGGATGCGTTAATATATATGTACTCATTCAATGGAACACTATACATGGCAGTTATGATGAGTGAAATAGAATGGACACATTAAAAAATGATGCAGACAGAATAAAGATTACTGGACACTAAAATATGATATATTTATGGAAAGTTCTAAAACATGCAAAACCATTAGATGTGATTTATGTATACATATATAGTGTATAGTATAATGATAAAAACATGCATGGAAACAATCAATGCCAAACTCCAGAGAACTTATCTCTTAAGAGAGAAAGAAATGAGAGCTGGGAGAAGTAACAAGAGGGCTTGAATGGTATTGGTAATATTAATTTCTGTATAAAATATTAAGCAAATATTACAAAATGACAAGAATGGACAAAGCTGGCCAGGGGACTTCATTATTTTACTCTGTCACATACTTGGCACACGGGCACATTCTTGGCTCCATGGGATCAGGGACATTGTTCAGGTGACTACTATCTTCTCAGAACCTAGAAAGTGCCTGATGTGTAATAGGTCCTGGATAAATTGTTAACCAGGTGAACGAATAAATGATTCTCTGCAATTCTGTCCATCTGCAATAATTCTTTTAAAATAAAAATAATACTATGGAAATGAAAAATATACAAACCAATATGCTTTCCCATAGCACATAAATAAGTCAGTATATATGTGGAAAAACTGGAAAACATTTTAAAATGTGCTTTTTCATAGTACAGGTTTGAGAAATTTGTGTGGAAGGAAGTTGTAGGGTCAAGGAGGCGGCTTTGGGGGAAATTTAATGTTTGCAGGAGCTTCCAAAATAAAAACACAGGTTTAAAGATGGCAGGGAGGGGAACTGGATTGATTCACAGTTGGAATAAGTTATCCTAAAGTGATGGCGTGGGGCTCTCTGGGTTTGTGTTAAGCCAACAAAGGACTGATCCAACCCAACAGCCCCCGTCTTCTTGAGCTACATGATTTTCTAACCAGACCAGAACAGGTTTGTTATCAGCTTCTAAACAAACAAACAAAGAAAAACCCAAATAGCCCACTGGTTGTGCCCTCTAGTCCAAACATCTTCCAGACCCATGAGCATGGCAAGGTCTTGTCCGGCCCAGCACACAGCACAGCAAAGCACAGCCTTGTATACCACTGTTGCATAGATGCCAACATTTCAAGGCAATCATCCCATTCAGAAAAAGGTAGGGAGGAAAAAAAACCCATCAGGAAATGGCAAACCACGACAGCATGCACTTGGGTCAGGCATGCAGGAAGACCAAGACAAACAAGTGGAAAAGTACCTCGGAAGTCACCTTGCAAGATAGTAACTTAGAGGTGTACTGGCAGAGAGGGAAAAACCAGGGTTAGTAAATAGCAGAGACACAGGGAACACCCCTCAGCTGGGGACCAGCACCACGTGGGGAGCGGGGGTGGGGTGTCGGGGGGAGGGGACAGGAGGGGAAGTGACATCAGGAGACCAGGACACACCCACACCAAGACTTGCTTCATCTGATATCAGTTTATTTAAAAGTGTATCTTTTGCAGCAAGCAGATACCCTATAATTCCTTCATAAAAATATCAGATAAGCCAGACTTTGTTAATTCAAGATTTGTCACTTCCATTTGCTATGATCTGAATTAACAAGATTCCTTCCCTTGTTGTTTATGCAACCAGCTTCCCCCTAGCAAGATCCTTAAGGGTCATGTTGGACTCGTTAGAATCTATAGTCATCTGTAGACAAACAGCGCTTTCCTCTTCCTGTAGGCCTCTCTGAGCCCAAAGTAGTCTTGTCATCTGTTGTCCCATGAAAAGAAGACCCTAACCATAGACAAAGAATGGTTTGAATGCAAGGTTTGTGGAGGCAGATTCTCTGAACCTGATCTAAGGATGGCACTGCCATGAGACAGCAAGCATCCTGCTTCATCTCTACCTTGGGGGGCCTAGATAAGGTTCCTGACAATGCAGTGATTATGTAGGAACTAGAATGATCCTTTAGTTCCTCTAGGAAACTAAAAGTCACTGTAAAGAAAGCTCAGTGAAAAAATGTCCTGGCTGTGGGTGATGAGTTAGAAGGACCGACTTTTGACAGCTCCCTCCAGACTTGTGGTCATGACCTTGCATTTACACTGCATGGGACTTAGAAGGCACTGACTAGTTTCTGGCAGGGTGATCATAGGCTGGATGGGGGATCATATGACTGTGATCACCGACTGCTCCTTAGGTGTTGCATTTGAAAAACCATGTTGCATCATGATCAGACTGATGACCAGGGGCTGATGAATATGGAGTGTTCCCCTCCTCTGCACGTTCCTAGGGTATGTGTGAGAATCTGAGAGGGCTGGGGGCACGAAGCATCACTGAGGGTGACTGAGCTTTCAGCCTGCGGTGTAGGGGCACTGGAGGCAGACAAGCTTCCTCCGCCCACCAAGTGAGGGTTCAGCTAGAACTTCCCAAAGGCGTCTTGGTCTGGAAGGAAGTGTGTGTCAGGAATTCTTGGAAAAGTAGTGACTTCTAACCCAGGAATTAACCCAGGAATCAAAGAGACCTTGGTTTAACCCAGGAATCAAAGAGGCCTTCTCTTATTCCAAGACAGGCAGGAAAGGCTGAAAGCCCTCTCAGTAACTACCTTGGGGGCAAAAGAGAAAGAAAGAGAACACAGGAAAACCCACCAAGGGTAGATTCTGTGCGAGGCGTGAGGATGGGGCTGAAAGCCCAGGAGGCTGTACTTTAGACTCAGCACAGCATCCCTTCTACGAGAAAGGGAAAGCAAAGTCTACCAAACAAGTTCAAGAGCACCCCGACTCAAGAACTCGTTGCCTTCCAAAACTCAGGTCAGGCTGGAGGAAAAACTGGCCAGAAAAACAGCGTTGGCTCAATATCCTTCCTTTGCAAGGTACCAAGAAACCCTACAGGAAATTATGATTCATTAGGACCTTATGAGTTGCATGACTGACCAGAGACAGCATCAGGCCCAGATAGGGGACATCTCCATGTAAGATAACATTTCTGGAAAAGAGAGACCTATACTACGAGCAGGATGGCTGCTCTGCACAGAAACACCAGGTGGGGGATGGATGATGTTGAACTCAGTCCCCAAGTCTCTTCCCCAGCTGTGTAGCCGACTCAGGACTGCATCCTCACAGAGTTTTGGAAAAAGGCTGTCTTTTCCTAATTCTCACAAGAGTCCTGTATAGGCTGGTAAACAGCCCAAGGTGAGTGGGTAGAGTTGGGGGTTAGAAATGCTCCTACCCCCAAATTAGCCAAGGGGTCTACTAAGAGGTGGAGCCTGGTTGAACCTCAAGCATGGTGACACTCATCAATGACCGCGCCAAGCAGAAGGCCCCAGCCCAGGCGGATGAAGAACGTTGCTACTGAAGGATTATCCTACTCCAGGTCTGAGATGGGGAACGAGGATGGCCACTGGGGGGTCACTTTTTCAGAAAAGGGTGTTTTTTCTGGTTCCTCGTCATTGATTTCATCCCCAACTGCAAAATGAAGCAAAACATCCACAGATGACTTTCACATCACCGAAACAGTGACTCCCTGGGCAGATGTTCTGAGAGAGAGAGATTCATGATTTCATATTTCATCTTCTGTCCTTCTCTGAGCCCTCACTTTGGTTCTAGCAGGAGAGAGGCCAGCTGAAGAATATGAAAAACAGCACTACATACCACACACCTGCCTCAGTGCCACCGCCTGCCAGGGATTCCTTGAGCCAGAGGCTTCCCTCTTATCCCACATATGATAGTTTATCAAGTGGGGAAACGGAAGATCCTGAACTAGGGACAAGTCTCCAGGCGCCAGCGCTCCTCTGGGGTAGAGGGATGCTACACCTGTTTTGATGGTAAGGATCAGTTTTTTCCCCCAGATAGGTTGGCAAAAACTACTCATGGAAACTGCAGGCACCGCTACATTTGTCTTCTCTTTCTTCTCTCCTCCCATCCTCAGCAACATCATTGTACCCAGAGCATCACTATGCACACATCCCAATTTTGTTTTTAAGCCTGCCTTCTCCTTGGCAAGTACAGTATGTACTTTCATTCAGTTCAGAAAGAGCTTGCTACTTCCTAAGGGTGAACACTTGGTTAGGTCCTGATCACTCGTGAGGGACTCATAGCTGCCAAGCGGCTTTGGGGAAGAAATGGTGGCAGGCCCAAGTACTGAGTCACAATGGACCCAGATGAGTTAGGATGATAGAAGCTGGAGGAGCTAAGAAGACACATCTTACCCTGAGCACTGTGTATGTGGATGGACCAAGGAGAAAAGAATTACCAGCTTTTAGGGCAGGGAAGCCAGTGACAAAATTCGGGCTTCAAGCCATCTGTCTGCTCCCTGTGGTTAATATTCTGGTATGAGAGACAATTAAAAGAAGGGCCACAGATCAGCTAGGAAAAGAGATGAAGGCTTGTTCATTCCTACAGGTAAACTTCAACATATTCTGCAGTGATTGATGGTGACACAATAGAAAGATTCCCTGAATCAAAAGGACTAAGGTTAACAGGAGGCTCTGAGGTGAAGTCTCACTGATAATCATTCATTTGCTTTAGAAGCAACTGTTTCTTCCAGATTTGGGTCTCTTAAAAGAGATACAGTAGGTTGGATAGATTTTTTTTTCTATCCCGAAGAACTTTCAACAGCGAAAAACTTGGTTCTCTTGCAGTATCAACGACAGTGCAGAACACTTGGCCTTGACTTTGAGATCTGGGGATATGAACAGTTTGCTTAGTAGGTTTCTTCTTTATCTAAAATGTTGATATACTTGAAAAAAAAAAAAACAACAAACAGAGACAGGAGTGTGTAAGTGAAAGGCAATCAGCATTAAAAGGCTGATTCCAAGCAGCTTCCTTCATGCAAAGGGGGAAATCCAACCTGAGTAGTATATGTCAGGTGGCTGCCTAAGTGTCAGAGTCTGTTCGCCTCTGCCTATGACATGAGGACAAGAAGGCTCTTTACTTCTAGGTATGGCGTTTTCCCCTGACATCTGCCCTTGAACAAAATAGGCATGCACAAGAGATACAGAGAGGGTGCTTCAAAATCCCTCATCTGGGTCACATGCAAAGTGATCCATTAGTTCCTCCATATCCCCACATCCCAGCCAATTTCCACCAAGCTTGCCGATATATGGTGTGAAATCGTACAGACAGCCCTAAGCTTCAAGATGGTCACAGGCTCCAGAAAATACCTAAAGGTTAACTCCATAATTTTAAGAAGGGCTCAAAGAAGGGCAGAAAGGGTCTTACAGGCTCAGAGAAGGAGCCTCAGTGGTGGAAACCTCAGCAGCAGCCATCAAGGGCCAGGCCCATCCCACCATATAATACAGAGAACAGCCCAGAGATATTCCAGCCCAACAGAGGAGCTGGGTTAGCTTTCCAAGCAATTGAGGTACAAGCCCAAGTAAGAGGTGGCTGAGAGACACCAAGTGGGTCATTCAGCTGCCATAGGCACGTGCACTTTCTTTCTTTACCACTAAAACGTTCAGCATCTGGCTTCAACCCCAGAAATCCTTTAACTCAGCCAACTAGAATATGAAAGGCAGTTAATCAGCATGGAATTCCTACTGTGAGCTCCATCGTGTTCAAGTTTAAGGTGAGCAAAGAATTTATCATCCAAACTGGGGCACTTTTAAGAGGGAAAGGGGATGCTATTAATAATTACACAAGGGTAAGAGGCAGAAACCAGGACTGTCCTGGGTCAACTGGGGCATATCCTCAACCGAACTGAGCTATTTCAGGGGAGGAGGTGGTTACCTCAATAAATGCTAAGAGACAGAAGCCAGCAGACTCCGAGGAAGTTGACACAGACCCCTGAGGCTGATCCCTAGGCTCCTGGCTGTGCAGGCTGTGGGGAACAAGGGCTCTTAAGTCTCTTACTAGAGAAAGAAACCACACAGCAGACGACTTCCTTCGCGGTTGATGGGAACGTCACATGCAAAGTTTTCAGAGTTGAGGGTAGCAGGGTAGCTGTGTGGTTTCTAACTGTCATTTTAAAAGGCTCTTTCCTGCCAAACTGTTCACATGGGGTTGGTAACAGCCCAAAACCTACTAAGTCTTCAGAGCACTGTGTACCATTTACAGGGATTGCCGGGAACAGACACTGAAGGATCAGCCTCGTCATAGTTCTCTGCAGCGATCCCTGACCTTTCTGGCACCAGGGACCAGCTTCACAGAAGACAATTTTTCCACGGACCAGGGTCAGGATGGGGGGGATGGTTTCAGGATGATTCAAGTGCATTACATTTATTGTGCACTTTATTTCTATTATTATTACATAACTCCATCTCAGATCATCAGTCATTAGATCCCAGAGGTTGGGGACTCCTGCCTAGAAAAATAACATCTATACAGAGCAGGCGAGCAACGGTCGTGGTCAGCTCCCTGGTGTCTGTGGGTGATTTCAGGGAGCTTACGTCCTTCTTTCTATGTTCCCCCTGCATGGTATCTTTCTACACATCCCATATCTCATGCACAAGCCGTGCCAGTAGATTCAGACCAGAACTTGGCGGCAAAAAGACCCACTCTTTGCATGTTGAATGTTTTTGAGAAACAAGACAAACCCCAACCCAACTCCAGGCATGTTAAACCACACATTTGAAAACTGGTACTGGCACCATGATGCTGGCCAGACAACTGCACACACATCAGAGCCTGATCCACAGTATCTTACACCAGGCGATGCGCACCCTCAGATGCAGGAAAGAGGAAAGGAGGGGAAACTTACACTACCATCATCCATTCTCTCGCGCCTTTTAGATTTGTGTGTCTCATAGTCTTCCATGAGGGTCTGCATCAGGTTCTTGGGCCGCTGCGATCCGGCAGCCTCTTCGGGGGCTAAGTCAGGCTGCAAGCTGGGACCTTCAGGTGTGGGGGATGGAGGAGGTTTGACTTTCTCTATTTTCCCTGAAACAAACAACACGAAGAGAACACCCTTTCTAATAAGCTTGTCTGCTCATGACAGCTTTCGGAAAGAAGAGAACACTGGCAAAAAAAGCAACTTGTGATACAGAGCGTGGTACCAGAACGATGGTTAAGGGCAGGTCATTTTATTACAAGGATCCAAGTGCTTAAATGCATCCAACAAAGACCTCAAGGAAACTGGTTCTAAAGTCAGTTAGACCAAAGAGACCTGTCAAGCACTTTGCAAACATATGTCAGACAGACAGACGGACAGACAGACAGACAGACACTGGCTCTGGTTGTTTTGGGGACATGTTTATTCTACTTGAATCTTAAAGACCCATTTCTTACAGATAAGGAAAACTGAGGTTCTGCAAAGGGAAGGCTGTGCTGAGTCACCAGGAGGCTGGTGATGGTATCCAGGTCTTCTGGTTTCCGTCCCAGGCTCTTTCTCCTCTATCAGAGGTCACCGATGGTTAGATGACCAGCTAGAGATTTTTGTATGGACAGCATGTATTGTAAAACCCCTGAATGAGAACTAAGCCTGTTCTTCCCCGTCTTACATCGATCAGCCAGCTTCACTTTTTACCTTACCTGCCATGGTCCTGAAAGCATTTAGGTTTGAGTTCCCAGATCTTAAGGAATGAATGCCAACAACGGCAGCTTCAGTGTTGTAGGAAAGGGGTGTGCCAGACTTGGGAAAGATGAGGTTTCAGCTTTTGAGATGCCAAACAGGAATTCTCAGGATGAGATCAGATCCACAGTCACAGTGGTGTGGTGATGTCAGGCACTGCCGCTAAGACTGCCTGTATCCCACCCTCTTGGGAAATGTCTGGCCCTGACTTCTAGCCCAGGTAGGAGTGGGTTTTATTGCCAGAGCCCCAAATGCACCTCTGAGAAGTACCTTCAGGTGCAACAGTCATATGTTTCCAATTATGCCCCTCGTGGGAGACACAGGGACTGTAAACAAGGAATGTAGAGAAAACACACAAAATATATGGGGCCATTCAAGCACCAAAGTTTGGAAACTACCAGGGGAGGTTCAAGACCCACGTGACCCTCTCTTGAAGACCCAGGATGAAGGCAGCTCATCTTTCTTTGCTTTACTCCTCAGACTGCCTGATGCAGCCAGCCAGAATCACAAGTGAAGCCTAGGGTCTGTCTCTCTATGTGGGTGGCTATAAGACTTTACCAGACAGAGCTCCTTTGATGGGAGGTGGGAAGCCCCTCAGAGTTTAGGAAGCTTGGGTTTTAATTTCTGCTCTCCCATGAACCAGCCATGAGGTTGGCTGTACACAACCATGTTATATTCCCACTTTAATCTTGGATTGATCCCTTAGGTTCTCCAAGTTTCAACTTCCCTAGCAAGGAAATGAGAATACGGGGAGATGCTGTCTTGGAAGTCCACTCTAACTCGAACATTTTGCTATTCTATCAAATACATTTGGCAAGAAGATCAACCTTTACCAGTTAAAAAAAAAAGTATATGACCAACTCATTTGGCAATTATGTAGGAAATTATTTTTAATACATGGGCACCATTACATGAGTAACTCAGTGAAACTCATTGCTTGATCTCAATTACCCAGATCATTGGTAAAAAGTCTTTTGATATTAACAGTAAGGGTACAAATATTTGAAGGTCTTGAAATCCTCTGGAAATGGTTTCTATTTTTTATTATGAAAACTAGGGAATGCTATCATTATGCCAATAGACTTATCAACTATATTAACATTTATCAAGATTTTACCACTCCTGTTTCATCTATCCTACCTGCCTGCCTTCCTCCCACCCCTCTGTATGAAAATATTTGAAGCAATGTCAGACCTCAGGCAATATAATTCTGGAATACTTAGTATGTATTTCTAAAAATTTTGATTAATTTTTATAATGAAGCTTTGAGAAATACTACAGCCCAGTGGCCACCACAGCAGTTCTAGAGCCAGTCTGCTTAGGTTTGAGTTCATTACTTAGCAGCAAAATACCCTTGGGCAAGTTACTTGTTTGTTTTTTTTTTAAGTTTTTCTATCTCAGTTTCCTAATCTATAAAACTGGCATGTTGATAGAGGTACCTACCTCATTCAGTTGGTACAAGAACCACATTAATATTTATAAAGTTAATCTTTAGAACAGTAAGCATCCAATGAGTCTAGTTATTATTTATTTGGGATCTCAAAGAACAGTTATGTCTATGGAGTAAGAATCAGCAATTTCATAAGAAATTCTGCATCAAAATTTTGCAACTCTTTTAAAACTAGAAACAGATACCAAAAGATCAGGTTGGTCACTTTCCAACTGACCTCTCAAGAGGTCCCAATCATCTCCTACTAGCCATTGCTCCAGTACTAAACTCCTAGAAAGACAGTCCATATTCACTGCCTCCAACTCCACCCCTTCACACATACCACAATAGGACCCCTGACTCATAACACTGTGTTTATACTCCTGTGAAAGCCTTTTTCACACACAGACTTGTGTCACATCTGGTTGTTTACGTTTTTCTTCTCAGTTAAGCTATCAAGTCACCTAAGACAGGAACCATTTCAATCGGAGGCTAAGAATCCCCCTGACTTATCTGAATATGCACTCAGCTAGAGCAGGACCCCATCTGCCCTGGTCACTGCCAGACGCAGCACCAACTGTGGCATTTGGCACAAGGCAGGAGTTCGTGGCTGTTGAATGAACCAGTAAGTCCGGTAAGTACTGGACTTACTGGAAGTAAGTATTGGCTGTTGAATGAACCAGTAAGTGTTATGAAATACACATCAGTTCAGTTCAGTCGCTCAGTCGTGTCCAACTCTTTGCGACCCCAATAGCAGCCACTAATTAAATAACTTGTGGGACAGAATTCCCAATACAGAATCTCAGGAAAGAGTTTAAATGTCTTCCCCAAAGTACATGAAATGAAACAATTGTGGTCTACAGAACCACAGACACAAACAGCTTTGGAGAAACAACAAACACATTTATACGGCATTTCAATAACAGGTTTCTTCATGTCATTTGATCCTTAAAACAACCCTGGGAGGTAGTAATCAGGGTGGATGTCATGACATCTCTGAACAGTTTAGACCCTGAAGGCCCAGATGCTTAACATCAGTCTAAATTATATTAGCTAGCAACAATCAGGGTTAGGTCTGGAACCCAAATTGTGTCGACTGTTGCTAAATTATGTAATTGGGTGTGTGCTGAAAGAGAATAACAGAAGGTGAAAAGTTACTACAGAGAAGTGGTCGGCTATTAAACATTAAAGCCATTTCCTGTTTCTTTCTTAGTATTCCAGCAAATCCATCCCTGAAGCCAGTTTTACCGGTTACAACCACTAGAGGTCACATGGGTAACAGGAACCAAAGACTGCCTTAGCGAGTCTGCACTGGCGGCTTCCAGAGAAGGTGGCTGAGACATCTGGGAGAGAACAGGTTTCAGATAACCAAGCTCACGTCTGGGCCTCAGGAGAAGCAGTCACAGGTCCCCAGAGAGAGGAGACACTGCACACCACCCCTAGACCTCTGGTCTGGTTGATATCGGGGGAAGTCAGCTTGGTGGGGCTTCTCTGCTGTGAGTTCCAACTAAGCCTGGAATTCTCACACCATCTTACGAATCACACAGGTCATCAAAAACCTAGTTTGCAGCCCAATCAAGTTTTCCCCTTGATGTGTTGTTGTTGTTCAGTTGCTAAGTCATGTCTGACTCTTTGGGACCCCATGGACTGTAGTAAACCAGGCTCCTCTGTTCATGGGGTTCTCCAGGCAACAACACAATAATGGGTTGCCATTTCCTTCAGGGGATCTTCCCAGACCAGGGATTGAACCCAGGTCTCCTGCACTGGCAGGGAGATTCTTGACCACTGAGCCACCAGGGAAGGCCCTTTTCCCCTTGGTCAGGATGGTGAAAAATGTCTCATGCTCATCCCCCAGTAGTAGACACTGCAGACACCACCATTTGGGCCTCATGACACAAACAAGTAAACAAGTGATGCAAATAATTTGTGGTACAGGCCTGAGAAGTCTCTCTCATCCTTGTCTACAGCTCTGGAAGGCCTCTTGAAATTCCTTGGCCCTTAGGACCCAACCCATCAGAATCTGCAAACAGTGACGGTTATCTCTGGTGTTTGCTGGCATGTACCCAGATTCCACTCCCCTCAGGTTCCATCTCCACTTGTCTCAACAAAACTTGTTCTCAGTCTGTTCAACTGGAGAAGGACTGAATAGCTCACAGAAGCTAAAAGTGGCCTCTATTTCAATGATAAACATCCTGCTATCTAGTTTCTTACCTGGGCAGAATACTCTACAAAACATTTCTCTTAAAGGAGCCCAGTTAGCATCCCTGGGGTGTCATGTAGACCTCAGGGCAGACCTGTGTTGGTCTTGGCCGAGAGCTGGTAGCTGACATTTACAGAGCAGGGGTAATGTGAGTTTTACGACTGGCACAGGAACCAAAAGAACAAAGCTAGATTGCAATTCAGAGTGGAGGGTAGAAAATGTTCTCAAGTTTATGTCATACACATGATTTTGTCCAAACTATTCCATCTAGGGTAATTTTAGATTTAAGCATTTAAAGGTGTTTGATGATAAGCAGCTTCACTTGGCACGATGATGCCAAAGCTGTATTTCTAAAATCATGTCCTATTACCTTAGCTTTGTAAGATAGTACTCAATGCTGCCAACAGTCAAAAAGTCATTGGTCAAATAAATTTGAGACATACTGGACTAAAGAAAGTTTTAAAGATAAAACAAGATAGATTTTCTTTATCAGAGGACTCCTCCAAAGTTTTAGTGCTAATATGATTGTGAATCTCTAGTTTAAGGATGGGTGTCCAGCACTTCTCAAATTTATTTAATTAGAGAACCTCATTTCATAGAATCCCTATTAACATCTCAAGGAAAATAGTTTGGGAAATCACCATTCTATACTAGTTAACCATTAACCACCAATTGCAGGCACAAGTTCAGCTAATAATTAAGTATGGGCACAAAGCTTATGTATAAGAACTTTTATTACTGTTTGTTTCTTTGCTTATAATTACATATGTGGAACAACAAAAGCATCTGACTACGGGACAAGGGTTAAATTAGTTATGGCTTATTCAGATGTTGGCGTATTATTTAGCCATAATAAATCATGTTTTAGTCTCTCAAATTTAAAGGAATAACTACAGTCATGGGAAGTTACTCAAAACACATTAAGAGACAAAGAGGATTACAAAAGCAGAAATATTGTACGGGTTTAAGTGTGCAGGCTCTAGAGCTGGACTGCCTGGTTTAAATCTTAGTTCATTACTTATTAGCTGTGTAAAAGTTAAAAAAAAAAAAGTGCACACATGACACACAGTAAAAACTAAATCAGGGTAAGATGAACAGTCTATGGTGGGCAGAATAAAGGCTTCCACAAGCATACCCAAGCCCTAATTTCCCAAACTTGTGAATATATTACTTTGAAGGTGTGATTAAGTTAAGGACTTTGAGATGGGAAGGCTATTCTAGATTATCCAGTTTGGCCAGATGTAATCACAAGGGTCCTCATAAAAGAGATGGAGGAGGATCAGAGAGCGAGATTTGAAGATGCTATGTGGTTGGCTTTGACGATGAAGGAAGAGGTCACAAGCCAAGGAATGCAGGCAGCCTGCAGAACTGGAAAAGGGAGGGAAATGGTTCTCCCTAAGAGCCTCTAGAAGGAACACAGCCCCACCAACAACTTGACTGTACCCCAGAATGACTATATTTTAATGTTTGAAATGCTAAAACATGGTACCACAGATTTTGTGGCTTTAACAGCAGAAATGATTTTCTCATCCTTCTAGAAGCTGGAAGTGTGAGATCAGCATGGGTACCAGCATGCTCAGGTTCTAGTGACAGTATTCTTCCTGTTGTGCAGATGGCTAACCTTCCTGCTGTGACCACACATCAGAGAAAGAGAAGGGGCTCTCTGGTCTTTCTGTATAAGGGCACTAATACCATCATGAGTGGCCTCACCCTCATGACCTCATCTAACTCTAATTATTCACAAGGGCCCTGTCTCCAACTACCATCACATCAGGGTTTAGGCCCTCAACAACTTGAGGGGGGCAAAATTCAGTCCACAGCTGACACATTTCAGCTTTCTGACCTCAAGAACTATAATAAATGTGTGTTAAGTCACTATGTGCTGTGCTGTGCTCAGTCATGTCTGACTCTCTGTGGCTCCGTGGACAGTAGCCTGCCAAGCTCCTCTGTCCATGGAATTTTCCAGGCAAGAATCCTGGAGCAGGCTGCTATTTCCTACTTCAGGGCATCTTCCAGACCCAGGGGTTGAAAACCATCTCTTGCATCTCCAGAATTGGCAGGTGGATTCTTTACCACTAGTGCTACCTGGGAAACCCTATTAAATCACTGTATTTGTGATTTGCTACAGCAATAGTAGACTAATACACATATAGACCTAATGTTATCTTCCACGCACTTAAGTGCACAAGAATAATTAGACAGGTCATGGTTAGGATTACAAATCACTTTGACCTTTATTCTTTGTTCTCCAAATTTTTTCTGCAATAAGAATGAATTAATTTTAAATTATACAAGCCAGAATTTTTTTCCTTTAGGTATTACTACCCATGCTAAGAAGAGTAGATAAAGTTGAGGCTTTAACCTTCATGGACTAGGCAGATCCAGAAGCTCTTGTGTCTCACCAGGCCGCACAGGCCCAGGGGAACTCCTGAGCTAACCCCTCCTGGACGCCTCAGAGAAGCACTGGTCTTGTCTGCGTGACATGGGAGGCAGACTGAGGAGCAAAGGGGGCAGCAGAATTTCACTCCCAATTCGTAAATGCTGTCTCCCATGATGAATGGAAGAAAAAACCAGGAATCATGAATTTGTGTTTCCTGTTTATTATAAATAGTTAAGACACTTTCTGGTCCAGAGAGAGCGAGCCATGCCTTGACTCACTTCTGGCTTTTCCAAACAAGGTGGATTTCCCTGTGCTGAGGGGGGAAGAGAGAAAACCCCACAATTCCTCCCACTCAAGGGAACCAGAGTGGAGGCTGCATGTCCTGGGTACACAGTTGCTGCCATTCCTGATGGTCCACACCCTCCCTTATCAGGAAGAGGACTAACTTCCATGAAGCCAAGAGGGTGGATTCCTAAAGTTTAGAAAATTGTTTCAGTCAAACATTAGGATTCCGGTGATTATTATATTCTATATACATGGCATCTGACGTCTTAAAAATCAAAGATCCTTTGTTTCTACATTTCTCAAAAGAAAAGAGAAAGCCATCACCCACTCTTAAAACCAAACTGAACAAAGACGCCCACCAAATAACATGCCTTGGCCCAAGCCTCCTTCAATGATCTCCTTTCTTCACAGAGCCTTGGGGTGCAGTTGCAAACATCTTAACGACTCACAGATCACCAGAAAGAAAGGAGTCCAGACTTACATTCTGCAATTCCATTTCCTCCCAGTACAAGGGAATATCCTGCCTGTTGGATCCCACGGGCTTGTACGGTTCCAGCTGTGACCCACACACCCTTGCTCCTTTCATCTCCTCCTCTGAAGGCCCCAGGAGTGGGAGAATGTGATGGTATGAATCTTCAGACCATAAGTCTAGCTCAGAAATGAGAAATGAGAAATATCCCTACCTGCTGACACAAGTCTTAGAAACTTCCAAATCCAAATATTACTACTTCAAGGTAAGGCAGGATGAGTTGGGATGAGTTGTCATTTCTCTGAACGAAGCTGGAAAATGAAAACTGGAGAAGTAAAGAGTTTTGCATCTCCAGGGCAAATATAGTTTAAGACCAAAAAAAGAAAAAAATTTAACTAAACCAGTAAGAATGAAAATCATGGTGAGTAGCGATTCCTGGACCAAGATCTTTTGGTTAAACACATTTCTACCAACATGGTAAGCCTGACTCTACGAAGATTACCCCCACCCCCTAAAAGAAAATATTTTCATGGTGATTTGTAATTTCATTCTCACCCAACATGCTTAATAATGGCCTTTGTTTTTTGAAATCACAGGTGACTACTGAAAGCTAGTTGTGAACTCAGATGTTATGAGAGAAACTAATTCTAAGGAAGTTAACGATGAATACTTCTCAGGACTAGAAAGCAATTTTATAAAGCATGTTGCGCCATTTATGTCAGGCTCCCAAGAGCTACTGGATAACTCTTAAGTAACTCTGCTACAAGTTCTCTAAGACTTTTCCTAAAACATAACAAAAACTGCAATAACAACAGAAATAATCATAACTCTAATGGGAAGCCTTTTGTGTACTGACTGTATTAACTTATTGATGAGGCTGATGCTACTTTATTCCCAGTTTACTGATGAAGAAACCGAGATTTAGAGAGGTGCAGTAAGTTAGTTACACAGCTAACAAGAAGCAGAATCAGGATTTAAACTTTAGAGATGAATCCAGAGAAATGACTGTCGCATTTAAGCACATAATTCTCCTTGCCCATCTTTAGTATAAATTTATATTTCAGTACTCATCTCACATGCTAGTAAAGTAATGCTCAAAATTCTCCAAGCCAGGCTTCAGCAATACGTGAACTGTGAACTTTCAGATGTTTAAGCTGGTTTTAGAAAAGGCAGAGGAACCAGAGATCAAATTGCCAACATCCGCTGGATCATCGAAAAAGCAAGAGAGTTCCAGAAAAACATCTATTTCTGCTTTACTGACTATGCCAAAGCCTTTGACTGTGTGGATCACAATAAACTGTGGAAAATTCTGAAAGAGATGGGAATACCAGACCATCTGACCTGTCTCTTGAGAAACCTGTATGCAGGTCAGGAAGCAACAGTTAGAACTGGACATGGAACAACAGACTGGTTCCAAATAGGAAAAGGAGTACGTCAAGGCTGTATATTGTTACCCTGCTTATTTAACTTATATGCAGAGTACATCATGAGAAACGCTGGGCTGGAAGAAACACAAGCAGGAATCAAGATTGCTGGGAGAAATATCAATAACCTCAGATATGCAGATGACACCACCCTTATGGCAGAAAGAGAAGAAGAACTAAAGGGCCTCTTGATGAAAGTGAAAGAGGAGAGTGAAAAAGTTGGCTTAAAGCTCAACATTCAGAAAACTAAGATCATGGCATCTGGTCCCATCACTTCACGGGAAATAGATGGGGAAACAGTGGAAACAGTGTCAGACTTTATTTTTGGGGGCCCCAAACTCACTGCTGATGGTGATTGCAGCCATGAAATTAAAAGACGCTTACTCCTTGGAAGGAAGGTTATGACCAACCTAGATAGCATATTGAAAAGCAGAGACATTACTTTGCCAACAAAGGTCTGTCTAGTCAAGGCTATGGTTTTTCCAGGAGTCATGTATGGATGTGAGAGTTGGCCTGTAAAGAAAGCTGAGCGCCGAAGAACTGATGCTTTTGAACTGTGGTGTTGGAGAAGACTCTTGAGAGTCCCTTGGACTGCAAGAAGATCCAACCAGTCCATCCTAAAGGAGATCAGTCCTGGGTGTTCACTGGAAGGACTGATGTTGAAGCTGAAACTCCAGTACTTTGGCCACCTCATGCAAAGAGTTGACTCACTGGAAAAGACCCTAATGCTGGGAAGGGTTGGGGGCAGGAGGACAAGGGGAAACAGAGGATGAGATAGCTGGATGGCATCACCGACTCGATGGACATGGGTTTGTGTAGACTCTGGGAGTTGTTGATGGACAGGGAGGCCTGGCGTGCTGCGATTCATGGGGTCACAAAGGGTTGGACACGACTGAGCGACTGAACTGAACTGAAACTGAAATGAGAAATAAAAGATGGACTGAGAACACTGTGATGTCAGATGCATACAACTTTGGGGGAAACCTTTGATGTTTACCAAGGCCATGAGAAATAAAATACCATTACAGGTGATATGGATGTATTCCCCAGGGCTCTAATGGCCTGTCCTGCATACACTTCTCATGACCGGCCCTGGTCCTCCACCCTGTAAGTAGTAAGTAGTTTATTCACAAAGATGAACTGTATCTGAAATACCAGTCTCCCTAGGGAAGCACATGCCAAGTCGCCACAGTTAGTACAAGACTGTCATATCCTGCCCTAAACACCAACTGTCATGACGGCTATCTTGCTTCCAGGCCTGACTTAGATGAAATCTAGCTCACATTTCTTATGAGGCATTAGAGCAGGAATTTTACAAGAATTAGGTCCTTTGATTCATCTCTTTGTTCTCAGCTCATGACTGCATGCTTATTTGCACATGATTGAGACTGAATTTTTGGAAGCAGCTCTCCTAACTTGGAGCACAGAGTAGCCAGACATAGGAAAAGGACCACCACGTTGTGTCCCCAGCAAGGCAGGGGACAACCCAGACACCCTGGGTATACCAGAAGACCCAGCACAATCAGCAGTGACAGCAAAACCTGTTGCAGAGGGGTGTGGTGGGAAGTGTTGTTCTTTTCCAAAGTTCTACGATCCAGAAGCCATGACCATAGGCTTGTCACAGAACAAAGACCAGAGTCTGTATCTTCTCAGAAGTGAGGCTGATGGGTTTAACCATGGCAGTGGCCTTTTTAAACCACTGAAGGCAATGTCCAAAAAGAACTTTGAATTCTGTAACTTGAGAAGTCCTGATTTCATCGCATACCTTCATCCTTTGCCAAACACTATTTTGATCTAAACCTTCTTACCAATCCCTTTCTAAATGGCATGCATTATTTTTTTTAATGAACCTATTTGCTGGGTTCAGATACATAAAATACAAGGAGTTTCTGGTTCAAGGCAGAAGGAACAATCTTAAAGGGCAAAAGAGAACAAAAGTGGAGAGCAGACATGGTGTTCAACGAACACTAGTAAATGAATTTGGTCAGCTCTGGCCCCACTTTGCCCAAAGTGTTCAGGCAGTGGAGTGAACACTTATTCCCACTCATTCTCAGATTAAGAAATAGATTCCTTGCTTGAGTTCCCATTCCTTTCAGGCAATGAGCCTCTCTCTGGAGTGAATGACTGAGTTTCCTCCTGGGTATAAACGTTCAGGAAGAACTCACAAGAGCAGCCAGGCTAGATGGCTGACGTTAATCCCTTGGCCATCTGCTTAGATCTTGGGACAGTACCAGCAGTTTTCCCTACTGTAATTTGAAGCACTGGAATTAAGTTCTGAAAGCACAAAGGAACCATCCTAGGTCACTAGGGTAGCACTGTCTCATGGCCTCTGCAAGAAAATTCATCCACCTAGATCACTGGGAGCAGAGGACTCCAGAGCAATCATGGCTCCAAAAAGGAGGGGGAGGAGGACCCGAGAGAAAGCATGGGTTAGCCCTGAGACTGGGAGAGGGTAGAGGGAGACTTGAGTGGAGAGGGGGACGGTTACTATGCATCTCATAGACCTCAGAGGCAGACGAGCAGGTCCAGCAGAGGGCGAGAAATGGTGTACAAAGACTAAGGCCTTTGAAGTCAAATAAGCCTGAGCTTGACCCTGGCTTTTCCACTTGCTAGCTGGGTGACCTCAGGCAAGTGGCCTAATCTCTCTGGGCTTTGTTACTGGAAAGGGAATACTACTACAAGTTCATAATCTCTTAAGGGACAATTCCAAACCTCCCCCCACCCCCCCACCCCCAAGAAAGCTCTAAAAACAAAATTTTATCATAACTTCTTTGGCAATAAAACCTGATGTGAACCAGCATGAGCGTCTTCTTGGTCTTTACTGATTCCACTTAATAGAACTAACTCTTTAAGTTTCACAACAGAAATAGAATTTGATAACAGGTGTTGCCCTGGATCTTACTGGGTATGTTAAACACTATTACATGCATTGAACTGCTTTTCTAAGTAATAGTATGTACACTTTATGGCCTTTCTAAAATTAGAAAAATGTGGACTATATCTGGAAAAATATGGAATATACTCTCAAGAGTTTGGATAATTTGGGTTCTATTTTAGAGGGCTGCTGGGAGGATTAAATTTGAGAATGAAAAGGAGTAAACTGTGTATGAAGGAATTAGAATAGTATGCAACGTTAAGCTCTTGGTGAGTTGTAGCTACCACAATTAGGCTTGTGTCACCAGCGAATGTTCTTCCATGGTGGTAGATGTAACTGTCTGTAGGACGCTCCACATTCAGCTTTAGAACCTTTACACAAGGACTTCCCTGGAAATCCAGTGGTTAAGGCATTTTCACTACAGGGGACATGGGTTTGATCCCTGGTCGGGGAGTTAAGATCCCATGTGCCTTGTGGCGTGGTCAAATAAACAAATAAAATTGTAAAACGAAATGAAACAAAACAAAGAACCTTTACACAGTCAGCTGGGCCCCTTCAAGTGGCACAATTTGTACCTGCCAGCAGGACAGGGAAACACTAGGCACTCCTGAAGGACAGCCCTCTCTGAGCTGGACCTGGAAGGGAATACTTCCATCAGTCACCCACACGAGGTCTTCTACTCTGTGCAGGACTGGGGGCATCTCAAGTGAGACTCACAAGGAGATAAAATGAGTCAATCCTAAAGGAAATCAACCCTGAATATTCAGTGGAAGGACTGATGCTGAAGCTCCAATACTCTGGCCACCTGATATGTAGAGTCAACTCATTGGAAAAGACTCTGATGCTGGGAAAGATTCACAGCAGGAGAAGAGAGGGCGGCAGAGGATGAGACAGTTAGAGAGCATCACCAACCCAATGGACATGAATTTGAGCAACTCCAGGAGACAGTGATGGACAGGGAAGCCTGGAGCACTGTAGTCTATGGGGTTGCAAAGAGACATGACTTCGCAACTGAACAACAACAAGTGAGACTCAACTAATTCAGCTCTATTTATCATGGAACAAGGCCACCAAGCTCTGCTGTGTAAATATTGTGCTGATATAAATATTTTTTCTACCTAGGACTTTTTCTTTGTGACGGTGGAAGATAATGAAGGGAAAAGAAAAATACCCAGTCCAAAAACTTTATAATAATATAATCATAATCACACATGCTATCTTAATTCAAACTGACCACAGAAGTCAAAAACCCTTGGAAATCTTATTTTTATAAGATGTGTATCTATTACATCTTCCCACATATTAAAAGACCTCAAGGGACAAGTTATGGGACTCAATATTCATATCTTTGCCTTGACCGCTACCTAGAATGTCCCATTGGGCAAACCGTCTGACTTGGTAAATCAATTTAACATCTGGCATGAAAATGCAACCTAGTTCAAAAAACTATGCTAATCATCACCTAACTAACTGGGTTTCTCTGGCCTGCCAAGAACTGGGAAGTGAAACCAGGATATCTAATAATAGACACAGCCCTAAAGAGAGAACTGTCTGTTGACACCCTTCCTCTGAAAAGACATTTTGAAATGGTCTTGATTGTAATTTGAATAAAATGTTTGGGTTTCCCTCCCAAACTCACTCCTCAAGGGTGTTTTATGGCAGTGTGGGGGTTACACCTTCAAATCAGGCTCGAGTACCTGCTGAAGAGCTTCCCTTATTCTCTAACTACCGTCCCACATCTTGGGAGCACCCAGGGCACTCGTCAAAGTGGTGGCAGGCCTTTAGACCTACGTGGAAAAGCTGGTGGGACAGACTCAGTAAAGCAGAATAACTTTAGAAATCTATCAATTCCCGGATGAAGGCAGGATAGCTTTAGCGGTGTGGAGATAATCACCCCTTTGAAAAATCCTCCCTGGCTTCCCAGTGACTACAGGATAAGGTGTAAAATCTAAAACTTTTAACATGCTTCACTGTTTGGCTCCAAATCAACTTTCTTTTGCTTTGTTTTATATCTCTTCCTTTAACCCACCCTAACTTTATTTAAGCACCTCAAATGTGCTCTTCCTTTGGGGCCTCTCTAAGGGCCCTTCCTTGTGACTGGAACATCCTTTCCCAACTGAACCCAACTTCTACGCCTTCAGTTCAAAGCTTAGATGATAGTTTCCAGAGAAAGAAGACTTTCGTTACCCTCCCTATAAGGTGGTCTTCCTCGCCGCACGCTAACACGTCTCCACGCTTCTCTGTGATGAAACGGCTCTCTTTGTTGGATGCTTCTATTACTGAACTAAGTTCCCTGAGGGTGGGGACTTTATCTGCCTTTTTCATTTCCACATTTTGAACAAATGCCACACAAACCCTATTTAAACTCTTCTTCCTTAAAAAATCACATAAGAGGGACTTTCCTAGCAGTCCAGTGGTTAAGACTTAGACTTCCAGTGCAGGGGGTGGGAGTTCCATCACCGGTTGAGGAGCTAGATCCTATAGGCCTCATGGCCAACCCCCCCCCCAAAACAGAAACGATATTGTAACAAATTCAAAAGACTTGGAAAATGGTCCACATTAAAAAAAAAAAAGCTTTAAATAAAAAATCACATAAGAACCAATGAGATTAAATTTCCGTAAAATTTCTCCTAATAATTCATCTTTGAAAATGATTCATACTTTTGAAGACAGAATCCCATCATCTTCCAGTCTCAAAAGGGAAGGGAACCAAATGCAATAACAAGTATCTTTTCAACACCCGGGAAATATTTGGAAAGCACTTCTCTTTCCTTATCACATTTTGGCTCTGAGTGAATTTTACTTGCCTTAAGATTTTAGGATTCCAACATGTCACCAGCATAATTTCTACCATAGGAGATGTTAAAAAGTGTATTTTTCATCACTTAATATCAGATTGTCACTATGAGTCACGCAATGAACTGGCTGAATCACCTCTAATGGCATGAAACATGGAGTAGTAGAGAGTAGGGACTCAGCAACATCTCCATTCACAAAACCCAAACTGGAGCCAACAGTTCTGATCCTGACCAGGAATGGTCCAGTTTGGCGGCTCAGAGTGATGTGTCAGCCTCCTTCCTGATCACAAATTAAGAAGCTGGCTGGCCAAACAATAATCTAAACATTTTCAGGCATGGATAGAAAAAAGTCACCTTTTGCATTCAGTTTCTTTCAATCTGTGTTGTAATTTTGGGAAGTCCTGCCACCTACTTTCAATGTTCTAGAGATAAACATGGAGAAATGAGCTGCAAAACAGGTCATTATCATGACTGTGCTCAGTGTGACAATCAGACCCAAGCAAGCTTGCAGGGATGCATTACCATCTTACTAAAGGAGCAGGAATCAACCCTGCAGGGGTGGAATATGGGGGGAGGAGATTAACATTAGCATAGGAGGAAGTACAAGGAAATCAATATGGGGCTGCAGGGGACATACATTAGGATTCTGTCTTGTTTCAAGTCTGGCGGGAAGCCTGACAAACCATAGCAGGTCAGGAAAGTGTTGAAATGTCTTAATTTTTGTTTGTGTGCTAGAAAAATATGGAAGCAATATGGTAAGGGGTTCAGTTAAGAGGTGGAGAGGAGAAAATTAAAAATACCACTGAGCATATGCAATGCGAGAAGGTTCTAGGTAAGTGGAACAGCTGTAACTCATCAGAGAGCCATGGAATCTGCCTGCCATGTGAGCAGAAGTTGTTGAGATGCCTACAAAGATTTCCTCCATCAGTGAGACTGCAGGCTCTTATGGAGGTCCTTTACAATCACGCCCTTGTGATGGTAGGCTCCCCAGACTGGGCTGAATTCAAGTGGTACCAAAGCTTTTTCCAGGATACTATATAGAATGCCCAACTGCCATCTCTGTGCCAAGCCAGCCCACAAGAATTTGAAGTGAACTTGACAAGTAAGGACCTTTAGGGAAAGCCAGCAAGTCACCATTAAGCAGAGACCAAAAAAAAACCTCCCCTGAAAGTGTTCTTTGCCTCACTGACTCACTCAGTTGCCTATTACCCTGTAACCTGACGGAATTAAAAAACATATCAGGAGAGTCACCATGCTATTCCTCTTCCTGTTCCCTTTCCTTTCCTTCCTGAACAATTTAGTCCAAAAGCCATTAGGTGGGGCTGACTGAGACAGGTTTCTGCAAGGAGTGGGGGAGGAGCCACAGTGGCCCAGAGTGGTGTGCGTGGGAGCCAGAGCAAGGTGGGCAGGGAGACGGGCGACCCAATACAGGGTGTTGGAGTTCAAGATGGGGGAAGAATGTGCAGGGGACAGCAGTGGCTACCTAAAAAGTGATGCTGGAGTCGATATTTGGTGAGGAAGACAGTAGATTGGTTCCCCAAAGGGGAAACTGATCAAATAATAAATATATGAAGGATCATAGGAACCAGGTATCTTGTCAAGGAGAAGGTTACAAATCTGCAAAGAAAGAAAATGGTATTAGATTAAAATGAAAGGTATCAGGGTGAGGTCATGGTTTTCAGTAGGTAGACAGGTAGGTAGGTAGATAGATTGATTAATTGATAGATCAGTCAATAGATAGAATTCTGACCATTGAGAGTTCCTGGGAGCAGTGCCCATCTAATAGTGAGCACATCAAGCACCCAGATCTTGGTTTCTAAATACCACTAAAAATACCACCATTCTAAATATCACCATTCTCCACTAACAAGAACTAGTGCTCTTTATTGAAAGGGCTGATTTCAAGGTTAGGAAAGTGTAAGATGAGACTGGAACATTTTGCAGCACCAGAAAGTAAAGATATGCCCAAGAATAACGGAGACATGTCAAAAGGACACTGAAGTTAGCTTGAAAGGGCTCCTGTGAACTATATTTGAACAATTAAGGATAAAAATAATAACAGAAATAGATTATAACCTACTAAATATAACAGAAATCCACAAGACCATCTATCATGGAGAGGGATGAAGCACCCTCTCCATACATACATACATAGCACCAAAGTATTTCCCCACAGAATACTTGTTAATCACAAAAAGAGTGTAGAAGCCTTTTGCTGTGTACAAGCCTGGAAAACACTCCCTCAATCAAGCCATCAAAATTAGTATTAAGTGAAAAAAGTTAACATCTGTCCCTGTAGTGGAACAGACTGACACAATGTACTACCTGATTGAATACTGTGAGAAGAGTAAGCATCAGCTCTGCGGTATCCCTACCGAAGATGCATAACCTGAACAGAATCATGTGAAAATATCTGACAAACCCATCCGGAGGGACATTCTATAAAACTGGGGCTGATCAAGCATCATGTTGGCAACTTACTCTTAACTATTTCTGAGTAAAAACGATATTGGTACTTCACTCGAGGACTTTTCTTTAGCTTTGTGATTCTTTCAAAATTTAAAGGTTAATATGGAAAGAGTTAACTTGTGTCATTATAGATTTGATCTTGATTAAGGAATCAAGATGGGATTAAGGTCTGGAAGAAGAATAAGAAAAGGAGAAAGATAGTGCTAAGTCGTGTCCGACTCTTGCAACCCTATGGACTGAAGCCTGCCAGCCTCCTCTGTCCTTGGGATTTTCCAAGCAAGAATACTGGAGAGGGTTGCCATTTCCTTCTCCAAGGGATCTTCCTGACCCAGGAAACGAACCCAGGTCTCAAGCATTGCAGGCAGATTCTTTACTGACTGAGCTACGTGGGAAGCCCAAGATCTGGATAGACAGTAATTATACAGTAAGGCAACACTTCTGAAATTCTCTCCAGTGAAGGAATAGTTTTTCTGCCCAATCCATTATGGACCAATACTTTTCAAAAAATACAAAATCCTACACTTGGATTTGAAGACAGTATCAAATTGCTCCAAGAGTTTTCAAACTCTTTATCAATGTCTGGGCTGATCTTATCATGGACCAAGAATAGTCATAAATGAGCTTGGACTACACTTTGAACAGCCCTTTTCTGTGGCAGGATGTGCAGTTTCCCGAGTAACATCCTTTCCAAATGGGAAATAAAAATTACTGATCATACTGTTATCTATAATGGTAGCAACAATAGTTAACATTGAAATTAACATTAACCATCTATACAAAATATTCAAGATAGGGCACTGTCCAAGCAATGGGAGGAGATTAGAGGCTTGTCTTTTACATAGAGAACTCAACTTCTCCAAAAGGGTCACAGAACACAAATAGATGTGATGACCTTGATTCCAAAGTAATTGCTTTATGGTGATTTAAGGAAAGACAAATTCCATTATAGAGAAGATGGACAGAAACATCTTCTATGGGTCAAACTGCAATACCAACCCATAACTGTCTCAGCAAGAGACTCAGCATTCAGAAGTGGGTAGGAGAAGACATTCCCAAACCAGACAGGCTTGATTTAACTGCAGATACCAAGGGTCAAATTACTGATGTCAACACAGTCCACACAACGGCCGACTCTAGGTCGGCACCACACATAGCCTAGCTCAACCAAGAGAGAACAATAAACAGAGAACAATTCTCCATATTACACGAAGACCAGAGCAGAAGGACAAGAAAGGAGCCATCACACCCTTTGGGAAACGGCAAACACCACCCAGGCTCAAGGTTCTTCCAGAAGACACCCTGACATCACCATCGTGTGTCTCTGAACACTGGAATCCCCGGACCAGTGTCTCCCTGACACTGAGCTAGCCATGTACAGTGGTGGCTCCACACAGAACGCTGTAAACTGGAATCAACAACACCGATTTCGGCAGCATCTGTCTCTGTTCTGCGACACTTCACTTACCTGGAGCAGTTTTGTAGCACGGCGTTCGGGAGGGCAGTGATGGGGCGCTCTTTGCCTTGGGGCTCTGGGTACTCTGCAAGACTTGTCTCTGCCGCTTCAGCTCCTCTTCCCTTTCCTGGGCTGCTCGGATCTCTTCTTCAATCATGGACAAAGTCCGCTGCTTCCTGGACCTCAGCTTGAAGGGCCCAACCATTACATCGGACTCTTGAGTGGCCAGGAGCGAGGCTGTGCTTCTTAACTCAGCCGCTTCCGAGTACTTGCTGAAGTAGCTCCCTTCCGGTCTGGTCTCCTCCATGTTTATTGGGCCACTGGGCTGTACCGCCGGCAGTGGCTGGGAGGGCCCCCTTTCCCTGAGTGCCCTGTCTTCAGTAGACAGAATCTTTGGCAATACATCCCTTTTCTCCTGAACAGGGGAGGACACCTGAGGTGGTTCAAACATGCTCTGAGGCTTCTCTGAGCTGGCAGCCCTGGGGTCAGCTTTCTCTTGACTTGCTTGAGGTCCCTGTTGTTCTGCTTTGCCCTTGGTGGTTTCAGACCCAGCTCTGTCCACTTGCTCGGCGATGGCTTGTTGAATGGCATTCTGTACCAGGAGACCAGCCTGATATTCCAAGGGGTCATCAACTGATGGAGAGTCTCCTAGTGTGGACAAAGGAGAATAGAAACCATGATCACTGAATGACTTGGAGACCCCTTCTCCTCGGCCCTCTGAGGGGTTGTCAGTCTGGGGAGTCTGGGGCAGAGAAAAATCGGCCAGTGAATTCTCCTGCAGGGCATTGGTTGTCTCATTGGAGGCCCCACTGTCACTGATGTTGTCCATGCTGAAGTCATTGGACAGGGTCTCCAGGACGGTGGTATCCTGAGATCTCACCGACAGCTCATCCAAACCAGAGTCCAGCTCCTCTTGAGTCAAAGAGACATTGACTGACCTTGAGAACTGATCCAAGATCCCAGGGTCGTCATCCTTGACCACGGTGAGGACTGCCCGAGCACTCGTGAACTCACCATCCTCTGCCCACAGTTTGGATAAGGGCCCGCGCTTGGAGGGCTCACTGTATGGCCCTTCCTTTCCCTGGGGAGCTATGCTGCCCTGGCCCCCTCCTCCAGAAGACTGACTCTCTGGGGCACAGTGGGCTTTCTGCCCCTTGGCTGCTGAGGAGTCTTCGGGATGTGCCCCGACAGAAGCTGGTCTGTAGATGGTCAGTGTCTTGTCTGAGTTGATGGACCCCAGAGGTCTGTAGAAGGGCTTGATGGAGAAGAGCCTGGGTGTACTCTGGCCCCTGGCCACTGTCTGCCTGGAATTCTCCATCTGCTGGAACTGTTTGCGAGCCGCGGAGAAGTCTATCTGCTCCGTGACGATGTCCTCCTTTGGGTGGTCAGTCACACCGGGATGCTCCCGTGAGGATGCGGGGGACGTGCAGAGCTGCGGTGGGGGCTGCTGCTGCTGTTGCTGCTGCTGTTGTTGCATCAGCAGTTGCTCCTGCTGCGCCCTCCTCTCCTTGCGCTCCTTGTACTTTTTGTGCGACTCCAGATGCTCCTCGTCCAGCTGCTCCTCGATAGTCTTCTCCTGCGGAGGGTTCCACCATTTTGCGGCGATGCCGGGGTTCTTCTTCACGGCCTGACTCCGGATGAGTTCCCGCCTCTCCTTTTCCAGCTCTAGCATCTCTTCCGAAGGCCTCACTTTCCTGACACGGTACTGTTCTTTCTCACTCTCGTCATCCTCGAAGAGCTTGGAGGGCTTCTTGTCCTCATGGAAGGCACGCAGCTCGAACTTGGCTTCCTTCTTGAGCGTGGTGAGCGTCACCTCCCCATCCCGGGAGGAGCACCGCGAGCTGGTGGAGGAGCTGGGGCTCACGGGCACCTGCAGGCTGTCCCCCAGTACGTCTCGGGGCTGCTCAGGGGGGTGGCCGTTGGCTCTTCTGCCCTCGGCCATGGTGTCTGAGTCGCTCTGATGGAGCTGAAGGTGAGGAGGAGCCTGTCTGCCAGCTGCCCTCTCGGTGGCTTCCAGCTGCACAGCCGCGGGGGTGGGCGGGCTAGAGCTTCCCGCCAAGATGGCTGCTCCAGGCTCCGGGGAGGATGTGCCGTTGTAGGTTCCGTCCACGGCAGAATCACAGCAGTTGGCCTCCAGCACCTCGTCTAGATATCGGATCTCTCTGGCCACGTCATTATCCAGAGATTCGTGATGATCAGCAAGGAGACCATTGTGGGGCGTTGAGTAGAAAGGGGAGGGGTGGTCTATGGAATGTGGAGTCGAGGTGATTCCGGGAACACTCTTACATTCTGCAACAGAGACCTCAATTTCCATGTTTTTGTGATCAGGGGGAAGACAGCTGGTGATAGACTCCAGGGCTTTGGCACTACAGTTGTCTCTCTCGTGTTTTAGCCGGGTATCATCCTCAGAAAGCTCGGGAGGCTTCTGGAATAAAGAGAGAACAGAAATCAGGGTTAGCGACCTCATTGCTTATGGATGTGAACCTGAGACATGAGCTGATAATTAACTGGAAGGAAAACTGAACAACAATGGCAGAATCTTTTGAACAGAGGTTTCTCTTCTAAAAAGTCCTTCATTTATTCATTTTGTTACAGTAACAAGTACCTAAACTTTCTCAATTTTACAGATTCCATTTTGCTTACCTGGTGTCCAGAAAATTTTCATTAAATACTAGTTTCATTTTTACATTTAAAAATAAATTGGGATTTGGATCCTCTGATGACATTACTCAAATAATTTCTGAAGTGGACGAGATTAAGTATCAATTGTACCAGAACTTTTCAAAATATTTCATGGCAGATTTCTGCAGAAATGTAATAGAACTATTTGTAACATCCCCAACTATAAAAAAGAAGGCCCTTTTGCAGGAACCAATCTTGAAAACATGATTCTCTGCCAGATGTCATGCAATTATTCTGTAGACAGGAAACTTTAAGGAAAATTTTTCAAAAATAAAATACTGGAAAACAGTAAATCTCTTCAATGGCCCCTTGAGAGCTACAGTATCTCACTGCATGGATGTAATTGACCATGTACACTATAAACACAGAACCAAAGCCACTGACTCACACAGTTCTGTTCCCTGGAACAACATCAAAACAATGCTCCTTAGTTAAGGAGTGAATGTTGCTTTGAAAAGCTAGACAACACCTCCCATCTAGTTCCTAAAATGCTTTATATGTGACAGCTCCAATTTTGTGGTTAAGTAAGAAAACTGTATCTTTTTTAACGTTTTTTAAATGCATCCTATTTTTCATTAGTTATCTATTGCATGTCAGTTTATTTGGCATTAGTTAAGATTAATTTTCAAACTCTAGGATGATTTTTTTTTCATACCAAAGGTCTCTGGTTTATCTCAGAAAATTCAGTGGTAAGTTGTGAGCTTAATTTGAGTTCCCCTCAAGTATTTCACTAATACTTTTGTCAGCTCTGTTTCACATCTTAGGTCTAGAGGGTACCTAGTATTATTGATATAATACAGTGCAAACTGCAATATTGTATAATTTTCCTTTATTTAAACATTATTAAAGACTTAGAACATACTATTAAAACATCACCTAGGATAATCCTCAGGGGATTAATTTCAAAATTCTTTCAAGAAAGTGATGATTATGGATTTGTTCATAATACCTAGAAAAACATGGAAGTTCATGCTATGTGCTCTGCATTGCTGTCAGAATGTTGAGAAACTCTCACGGTCAACCATGAACTGGAAGGTTATCCACGAACTGAGGAGGGCTTCCTTCACTGTTTCCCACCTTCTTCTTTACATTTAATCAATCAAGTAATATATATTCCTTCTTCAATAATAGATAATAATAATAAATATTCCTTCTTTGTCAAAACCTTCTGGTCTCAAAGGACCTTCCAGTCTTGATCTGGTCTTTGTCAAAGTCTGATACTTAAGATTTATAATCTCTACTATATTTTATTTGGGACCACCGTTAACTAGTGTCTCTTTTATCTTAGCTCACTCACTCAGTCCTATCTGACTCTTTGTGACCCCCTGGACTGTAGCCCATCAAGTTCCTCTGTCCATGGGATTCTCCAAGGCAAGAATACTGGAGTGAGTTGCCATTTCCTCCTACAGGAGATCTTCCCAACCCAGGGATCAAACCTGTATCTCCTGTGTCTCCTGCATTAGCAGGCAGATGGTTTACCACTGAGACACCCTTTAGAATGAACTAAAAAGACATGACAAAGACAACTGCTACTGTCCTTTAAAGAACATTAATTAAACATTCTTCTGTTAAAGTGATTGTCAGTAACTTCTACGTCATTTAAGAATTACAGGAAATTTGAATGCGTGAAACTTATTGGCTGCCATTCAAAACGTCAAGAAAACCTAGGTCAAAATTAGCCTGCTCCATGAAAAGCTGAGCAACAAAAAAGAGACACAGCACTGCTATGGTGAAAATCAGACTGCTCATGACGCTCCCACCTGCGGCTTCATTTGGCCAATGACTCACTGCTAATATTTTCATGGGAGTAAGCAGAGCTTTCCTTCTATCCCTTTGGCTTTGGGGAGGGAAAATAGGTAGGAAAATAGTAGGAAGCTGCTGAGACTGAAATATGGTGAAAAATATTGCTCTACTAAAACAGAAAACACTTGACAATAGTTGACATGACAAGAAAAAGGGTACCATGACATTGAAAGGAGCAGAAAGGCATATAATTAATTCTATAGTTAGTTAGTCATGGATTCATTCATTTAAAATGCAGGAGGCTTATTTTGTAGGGCCATGATGAAATTAGCACCAACAATAAGTTCTAGGAGACAACACCCTTTTCTTAACAAAAACTGGATTTCCCATACTTCCTAGGAAGTCATAAATCTATTTTGGGGTTTACTTAGTCTGGTCAGGTGAAGTGAAACACTTGCCTATATTAACCTCTTGTTGCTGATCACAGAGATTGGAGTAACTGGGCCTGTCTCCACAGCATCCCCAGGAACACTTTGTCAGTATCATCCCCTTCTCCTGGATGCTTCATGGTTCTCATGTCAGATAATGAAGGAGCAGATGCCCTACAGCTTTTTTTTTTTTTTAAAGAACTTTAAAAACTCTATCCTTTTTCCAAGGATATATTCTGAACTAGCAACAACTGTCCCAATTCAAAAGTTTACATATCTTGAGAACATCATTTGACAGTACATTTTTGCAATATCAAAAACAAAACAAAACAATTTTAGCCTTGAGTTGGAAATAATGAGTCTCACCAGTTATGTCTGAGATGTGTTAAACATTTTTAAAATGCTAATTACAGGGAAATTTGGAGCCTCAGTGTAATCTGAGGTGATTGCTTTCCAATACTCGACAAAAATCTAGACACCGTGGAGTGTAAACAGGAAAGAGGCTCTCCTTCCTGTTAGTTACACGAGGCCTCAGCTCCTTTCCACAAATTCAGAAAATTCTTCCTGAGACTTGATTCTGTCTACCTCAGGGAGCAGAGTCCTAAACCCTAATCAGGGCAGAAGTCCTTAAAGAGATAAACAACTCTGCATTGCTGGCTTACAATTCTGCCTCAGAGTTCCTGAGTTTTTGTAGTTAGGGAACAATTATAACCGAAGAGCAAATTCCTGAGTTCTGTCTCAGCAGGAAGAATTTACCTTTGTGCTGGATGGCCTAATGTGATCAAAGCCACCACATAATTATACCAGGTGAGTGGAAGTGGCCTGGGAGCCCACTTCCCAGGATCTGGGAAGGATCCTGTGCAAGGATCTGGCAGGAGTCTGGGTTTGACGTCATTAAATGATGTCACGTTTAAACCAATAAATACTTACTGCTCCCTTTGAAGATAAGTAAGACCAGAATTTTCTCCATGCTTCAGATAAGGTGAGCCTGACTCCAAATTCAGATAAAATGAACATTCATTAAATGGACTGTTAAGTCTTTTCTGAAATAGACTACGCGTGTGTACATGTGTGCTCAGTCACTCAGTTCTGACTCTTTTCGACCCCCATGGTCTGTAGCTTGCCAGGCTCCTCTGTCCATGGGATTCCCCAGGCAAGAATACTGGAGTGGGTTGCCATTTCTTCTCCAGGGGATCTTCCCAACCCAAGAATCAAATTTTCCCAGGTGGAGACCTAACAATCTGGTATGTAATATCTGCCTGCCCTGCTGGCCTCCTGGTTTCCCAGAATAGCTAACAGCTGGTCAGGATGTCTACAGTTTACTTTAAAATACTCAGGCAGACACAATATAATATAGCTGTGTGTGTGTGTCTGAAGTTAGCTTAAATTACATTCCAGGAGCAGACACCCTAATCTGGAGCACATACGCCAAGAATGGTCAGCCAGGATCTAATCAGATATCCCACGTTCCATAGGCACCTGATCTCCTCCAGGAGTTTAGCTCTCTTTAACTCCCAAAGGCCCCTGAGGCTTCTGCTAACTGGCATAATTAAGGGGAGAATAAAGGTTTAGATCAAGTGTACTATATATCCTTCTACTTCTCTGTATATTCATCCTATTAATTTTTGAGAGTTTGATATTGAAACTCCCAAGTAATTCCCAGGTGGTGTTAGTGGTAAAGAACCCATCTGCCAATGCAGGAGACATAAGAGATGTAGTTTCCAAGATCCCCTGGAGGAGGGCGTGGCAACCCACTCCAGTACTCTTGCCTGGAGAATCCCATGGACAGAGGAGGCTGGCAGTCTGCAGTCCATAGGGTTGCACACGACTGAAGTGACAGTGCACGCATGCACACAGTGGAACTATATGTAACCTTGTTCTGTATTTTCTAAGTCTCGTGTAAATGTGTTATCATACTTTCATAATTTAAAAAAATAAAAATTAAAAAAAAAGAGGTTTAGAGAGATTGTCCCAGGATCCGCTGGCTAATAAGTGGTACAGCCAGGACCTAAAGGAAGGTCAGTTCTTCTGAATTCTACCCCAGTACCTCAAAAGGTATTCTCCATGACTGGAAGCTTCCAAAATGATAAGGGAAGTCTTATGAAGGTGTGTGGATCTGAATATCATTTGCGTGACTTTCGGGCTGATGGTTTGCACATTTGAATCTCTAGAAGTCACAGTACACAACTTTGCTTCACAAGTCGAGGACCCCTTTTCAAAACCAACCAGATGCCCTGGAGACCTAGTTTCAGTTCCTATCTTCTGCTCTACCTGTAGGACCCTCCGGATAGGGTTGGGGATGTGGACCTCCTGCTCAGTCTGGGGATCTGGCCTCTGAAGCGGGTCCTCTACTTCCTCTGATGACATCCAGAGGCAAAATTTGAAATCCCACATCCCAGTCACGGCAGTGGACAAGGCTGCAACTTCTCCCCAGCACCAGAGTTAGCAGCACAGGTGAGATGCTAGGAGCCATTTGATTTGCACAGAAAGCACATCAGGGCCCTGAGGCCTGCTGAGCTTAGGTCACGGTTGACTGTGTGCTCTTTCGTCCCAGGACACCTGGGCCTGCCGCTGGGGGCATCAGGCACAGAAAGAACTTGTGAAGGAAATGCATTTCCTTAGCAGATCTGGCTGGGCCCAGGGGGATGCCAGGAAGGTGTCCTTTGCTACAAGGTCAAGTGAGAAGCAGATGCGTCTACCCACTTCCCAAGTCTGTTGTGTTTGTCACTTCCCTACCTCCCTACCCTACTCTTGGGCTTCCCTGGTGGCTCAGACGGTAGAGAACCCACCTGCAATGCAGAAGACCTGGGTTCGATCCCTGGGTTAGGAAGATCCCCTGGAGAAGGGAGTGGCAACACATTCCAGTATTCTTGCCTAGAGAATCCCACGGACAGAGAATCCTATGGACAGAGGAGCCTGGCAGGCTACAGTCCATGGCGTCGCAGAGTTAGACATGACTGAGCGATTAACACAACACACTACTCTTGAGCGACTAACACAACACCCTACTCTTAACGATGTCTGTCACCAGCTTCCCAGGCTCCTAGCCTACCTAAATGCACCGTGTGACCCAAATTCACTCAAACATCAGGCGCCTGCTGCACAAGCAGGTTTCTCTGCTCTGAATAACCCAGATTACTTCCTACTAAGGCCATGATATTTAAATTAGAAACGCGTTTCCCCAGGTAATAAGTGACCTGATCCTTTAATCTAGTTATTTTTAAGTTCCACCAAAAATATGAACTCATTCTTGGCCTAGGAAGAGGGGCACGGTACGAAGAAAAACTTCCTCATAGCTGTGAAACCAGAGGGCATCTCTGTTTCCTTTTCTTGTCCTCCCTCTCTTTCCTAAGTCAAGTTTTCAAGACACAGGGCACAACTGCTGTGTTCCATAGGCCATGAGTGGCTGACTTTAATGGTTTATTCAGGACTCTTTATTTTCTGGCCAAAGTTTCCATCAGGACAGCAAATGGGAGGAGAGGATGTGACCTGGCAGGGGGAAGATGCCCAGATGCAGGTAGGATGTCCGCCCGGGTCTGCTGAAGTTCATCAGCCTTGGAGGCATGGGGTGGAGCCACAGTCGGGAGGTCTGGGGGAGACAGACCGAAGACCAAGGGAACCCAAGGAGTGTGGAAGGGGAGCACAGAGGCTGAAGCGGTAACAGTGGATCCCTGCGGCGTGTCCTGAGAACCTATAGAGTGACAAGCCCTGTGCCGGGGCCCTGGGAGGACCCTAGGGCTCTGGAGTGCTCCCCACGCTACAGCAGGGAGCTTACAGCCTTGGAGAGAGAGAGAGGACAGATTTACATAAAGATAGCAGAGACAACAAGTGAGAGTGCTACAATAGTAACTAGAAAGAAACCGCCTGGTCTGTTCAAGGTGGCAGATGGGGCAGGCTGAGAAGAATGGATGCAGGAAGCTGGGAGCACCAGGGTTCCTCAGTAGCTGACCTGCACCTCCCCTCCCACGCCTACCCCCACTGGAGAAGCTGCTGGGACTCTGAGTGGCCCCTTCACCACCCCTGTGAAGGTACAGAGAGTGGGAATGTCTGAGGATGGCTTGCTTCCTGGGTAGGGCTCCAGGCTTCTGGGCCAGGAAGTGGAGGGGAGTGACCCCGGAGTTAACCTGGACTGCATTCCAGTCCCAGGCAGAACTTCCTCTCCCCCCACCCCACCCCAGCAGAGCGTCTTCCGGCCTTAACACCAAAGGCTGGTGTTGACCGTGGGAAGCCAGGAGGCAGGCCACTCAGCAAGGAGGTCAGAGACCCAGCTCCTGGCTGATGAGAGGCAGATCTAAGACCCCCAGCATTCGGGGGTTCTTACAGCTAAATTTAGACTGGATGGGCTCAGGGACATGACCCCTAATAGAGGGGGCTAACACTAACTCTGCCTCTGGGGTTTCCCCCCACCCCCACGCCCCCACCAACCTCCTGCCATGAAGCCATTATGGCTAAATGTGACTCTGACAGTCCTAAAAAGAGCTGTCTGTTCCTACAGGCTCAGCTTTTCTTTCTGAGAACTTCTATGGTCTTGGTCAACTTATTAGCAATCACCCTCCTGCTATTCTCTCTGGCTCAGGCCTCAGGTCCAGGCTTGCAGACGATGGCATGAAAACACTTCTGGAACCCCCTTCCATTGGAAACAAGTCTGGGCTATGTCTTGACTCGCTGGCAATCCTGATAAAGAAGTGGTCCCTTTGTAATGTAAGGGAGTCTCCCCACCACTGCAGCCTGCCCTATTAATGGCATCCCCTTCACCCTGCTGAAAAGTTAGTGGCTCAGATGTCAGGCTGCACATCTGGAAGATGTTAAGGTGTGGTTTGATGAACACATTTACAGCTTGGGCTTTCTCTGAAAGAAACGAAAGAGTGTGTGTGTGATGGGGGTGTGATGGGAGGAGGTGAGGAAACAAGCTGTTGCCTATTCTGCAGCCACTGGTGAAAGGCTTGTTTCCTTCAGTCACTTGGAGACCCATTCCCTACCAAAGGGATTGAGAAGCGCTGGTAGATTTCCCCTGAATGAGGCAAGATGCCTTATTTCAGCTCCAAGAAAGGCAAGTTTCGCTTCTTCCTTGATGGGATACACTCCAAACTATATCAAGGAGTCCTCAGATGCTCTTTCCACCGAAGACCCTTTTCACTATGAAACTCTTTTAGAACAGTCCTCCACCTCCAGAATAAACCAAGGTCAAGGCCACAGAGGGATCTCTGGCTCCTGCAACCTGAAATTTCTAGGGTAACTGACTGTGCTGAAAGCAAGTCCCTGGCTTCAGTCCTGTATAACTTAGCTGTGTCCTTCTTAGTTTTAAAATAGTTCGAGATCTTGGATTCACGCCTGGCCAACCAGTAATGGCAGAGAGCAAAAGCTGGGCTCCACCGTGGACCCGGCAAAAAATCCACTGTGTGAACACAGAGCCAGGAGAAAACGGTGCCAGAGGCTTTCGAGATTAACTCTTTGTCCACAGATGAGTCCTGTACTTAGGAAGAGAGCTGAGGCAGTTTTCTTCCCATAGCCCTGGGTCTCACAGCAGACGGGCATACATGTTCCCCCGCAAAGCCTCAAGTCACACTATGAATGTGGCACATTCTACAACGAGGGCTTGTAGATTAAATAACAAGAGAAGCAGTCACCAGGACTGGTGTGGCACTTGGTTCTGATGTGGAAAAGGGGACACACACACACTCAAGCACGCACATGCACACACTCATGCACCATCTTCAAAGCATTATCTGGCAAAGAGGAGGTGGGCACCTTTGCCTGCGCTGTATATGTGGTGCAGAGCTCCTGCTCTGCTGATTAGCATGCAAGCTGGGAGTCTGACAAGATCAGTAAGAAAAGAAGCAAGTCTCCTGCCCAAGCCCGGCTGCCCACTCTCTCCCCAGCAGGAAAGGCGTCCACAGTACAGCGCCGCAGTCCCCACCCTGAGCCCCTCCTCCATAAAGACTCTGGCCTCACGAGGGAACCCTCTCCTTGCAGATCAGAAAGCAAAGGACAGTAAGTTAGGTCAGCAGACTCGGCTTACCCTGCCCAGAGTGCCTGCTTCACACATCCCCGCTCAAAACTGCCTCTTTTCTCAGGCAGTTTCCTGCGCCCTGGCTCAAGCTGGACAAATTCCTTCTGAGTCTCCTGACAGAAGACTGTGAGGTCACGGCTGGCCCTCCCTCCGCTCCCTCAAAGGCCATTCACACAAAGAAGGACTTTAACCCCCTTCAAAGAGGCCTGGCCCCTCCCTAGCTGGCCCAAGCCTGGAGGGCAGCAGCCAGTCAGCCAGAGGCTGCGCTCGTCCACTCCCTGCGTCCAGGGCTGAGTGGGAAGGTGGGAGGCTAGTGATGCTGAAAGGAACCAGTTAGAGCTGTCTTCTTGGAAAGTTAGAGATGGGCCTTGGGCAGGCAGGGAATTAATACCTCAGTGATGATAAGGCAGCAAAAAAAAAAAAAACCTCACAGATCCTGAAGATCCAGGTAAACAGATTGCATCCAGTTAAAAGAACTTTTTAGGACAGCTTATATATGTATGTTGGAGAAGGAAATAGCAACCCACTCCAGTATTCTTGCCTGGGAAATTCCACGGATGGAGGAACCTTGTAGGCTACAGCCCATGGGGTCGCAAAGAGTCGGACTTCACTTTAGGGTTTATATATGTGTGTATAAAATAATAAATGCTCACTGTAGAAAATTTGGAAAATAAAAGTCATTCATCTTCCCTCCACTCAGAGGAAGGGAGCTAGTGTTTTATTGTAATCATGCAGTCTCCTTTTTAGAAATAGGTATTTCATAGAGTTGAGACCACACTATAGGCAATCTTGTAGCCAAATTTTTTTTCACTTCACATTATCTCACAAGCACTTTCTATGTCCTTTAAGGGTCAGGGTCTGATATATTTTCAGTGGTTACATTATGTCCCATGTTGAAATGGGACAGAATTTGAAGACAGGGATGAGTGCTAAATTCATGGGATGTCTGGGGGGAGTGGTTTCCCCTTTCTCAGGGCTAACTAGTATCTTCTGCCACAAAGGAAAAAAGAAAAGATCCACGTGTGCCTTGGGCAGACACAATGGCCACAGATACATCCTTCATTCTTTTACCAGAATCAGACCCCCACCGCCACACACTAAGGCTCATGGTACGTTAATGACTGGTTCCCAGCACTGCCCCAGGGTAGACAAGTTTCCACTCACCTGGTCGCCCAGAACCCTGGGTTAACCTGGAAAGTTTGGGGCATAATTTAGGGTTTTGGCTAACTGGAAAGCCAATCAGAATTCCAGGGCCATCAGGGCCACGCAGAACTCATTTTCTTCAATAAGATTTTAGAAGGGACAAAGAGAAGAGATTCACAATGAACTAAATAGAAAGAGGAGGACAGATATCAAGCATAGTCCTGTGGGGCCATCTATTTGGGGTCAGTTTGGGAGCAGTTGTCCTGGTGAAGCAGCGAGCGGTCCAAAAGTCAGCATCGTAGACCCCCTGTGACTCTCCCGGGAACACAAGTCTGGGAAGGAATCACCAGCGTGGATGGAGCCCAGGCGGTCTCTTTTGACAAGGAAGCTAAATGTACAGTGTACTTTACAACTGTTTACAACATCCAAATGACATTTTTAATGAGCTGAACTTTATTTAGAAATATCTGGGAGTTTCTCAGTGACTGACTGGGTGATGCCCAAGTCTCCAGGGAGTGCTATGCTATGGAAACTCTGAAGTTAGGCTGCCCTGCCCTTTGGAATAACTGGAATGTTCAACTGTAGGGCCAAATGCATTTCAAGATGCTACTTACAGTCTAAAGTAAAATGTGGAGAGGACATCCCACACCCAGGGTGGCACTGCTCTGCTCGGGAATGAGAGAGAGCAAGATACGGCCCTCCTTGAAGAGGTGATTTCGAGCCAAGAGGCAGGAGTGGTATCCAGGACCCACTAAATACACCTGCCCCAGTGTACCCACGAGGAGGCATGTGAAAAATTGTTTTAAATCTTCCCTGTTGGCAAAAGAGGAAATCATATATGCTCTTGCAGCCTCAAGAGCAAGTGGGCTTCAGTGGTTGTGATGTGCGGGCTTGGTTGCTCCATGGCATATGGAATATTCCTGGACCAGGGATTAAACCCATATCCCCTGCACTGGCAGGTGGATTCTTAACCATCGTACCACCAGAGAAGTACTATGTGTGCTCTCAAAGTGCTATTACCTAAGTATTTTATACATTTTTTGACTGGAGTCTGAGATGTCATGGTTTATTATACAAACACACAGACAAATGCGCATGTGTGCGCGCACACACACACACACACATATACATGCACATTGTTGTTAGTTGAATTGGGATCCCTCAAACCCAACTTTGTAAGTTGAAGTCTTAACATGCAGGAACTCAAAATGTGACCTTATTTGGAGATAAGGTCTTTACAGAGGTAATCAAGTCAAGTGATGTCATTCAGGTGGGCCCTAATCCAATGTGACTAGTGTCCTTATAAAAAGAGGAGCTTTAGACACAGAAGCATGCCTAGAAAGAATGTGAAGAGGCCAAGAGAGAAGACAGGGGTCCGTCAACCAGGAAGAGGGGTTTGAACAAGCCTTCTCTATAGCCCTCGAAGAAGCCAACTCCCCCGACACCTTGGTTTGACATGTCTTGGCTCCAAACTCTGCAACAATAAATTTCTGTTGCTTCAGCTGCCCACTTTGTGGTATGCTGTCACAACAGGCCCAGCAAAGCAATACCCATGCTCACACACACGCACACCTGTGCACACACACACACACGCATCACTCATACTTGTACACGCCACATACGCCTCCCTCTGGCTGCAAAAATATGGTGAAATTAGGAAAAATGCTCTGTGGCAAGATGCTCCAGAAAAATGGTTTGTTCTCAGAGGCAGAGGGAGAATTGGAAGTTGGCAAGCTAGATGGAGACCACAAAAGTACAAACCCAGTCACCTAAGTTGTCGGCAGGGAATGATTCAAGAGGCAGCGAGCTGGGGGTTGGGGGGGGGGTGGGTGTCTCCCGACAGGAAAGAACAGAGCAGAATCCAGCAGTATCTACACTTCAAGGCTACATGTCCGTCCTCCTCCCTCTCATCACAGACTCCAAGTTTGGGGGTGGTTTTCTGAGTTTATGAAAACAAACTGTGTACTGCCAGTTTAATTCTCCAGCTGCTGGAGCCTAATCTGTTTCAGTCTCTGAGGTGCCTTGCACTGGGAGCAAGGAATCGCTTTGGAAACTTGGTCCAATTTGTGAGGACCCAGCAGCTGGGGTGGGAAGGTCATCAATGCTTCTGCGATCTTCACTCAGCGAAGGTCTACTGCCTGCGTCCTGGGGGCCGCCCTGGGTCACACACCGGCACATAACTTCTCTCTACCCTCCTTTAACCAGCTGCAAGGTGGGGGATCCTCACCCATTCCACCAAGGGGCAGGCCTCAGCCTCAGGAGCCACGCCCTCCCCAGGGTCACACAGCTGGTTGGCAACAGAGATCTGCCTGGAATCCACAAATCCCACCCATGAGGCAGGGCTCTGTCCCCTGTAAGGCACCCATGGCAGTTCAGGACAGAGCAGACCCAGGAAGTTCACTAAGAATCAAAGGGGGAGAATTAAAAAGCTAATTCCTGGCAGCAACAGACTGCCTTTGAAACCACGTGCCTGCTTCTCCATGACCCTAGGAAGACCAGGCTTTTCTTCTGGGTCTGTTTTCTGCTCTGTAAAATAAAAGAGCCAAGCTAGATGAACCCCTCCAACTGCATCTCCTTTCTGCCCCTAACCTCTGTTGTTCTGTGATACTGGCATGGACTCTGGACAGAGGTGAAGCCCAGGATCGTTCTGAGCCTAGGGACCATGCAGGCAGAGCCAAGAGAAAGGCAGATAGCAGGTGGGGGCAGCTGCTTCCTTTGACACTGCGCGAAACTTTTGCCAAGAGATTTCAAGGGTTCCGGGAAGGAACTCCGCTCTGTCTCTGACATTCCCCTGATCAAAACTTTATCTCTTTAGTTGATGGAGTTCATTCTGCTAAACAGAGCCATCCCGTTTTTGTACCTTCAGTGTGATAGAATGTTCCAAATGGACTTGCTGAGATGCAGCAGACAATGGAGGGAGAGGCTGGTTTCAAATGGTCCTACCAGCCTGCTGCCTGGAACTGTAAAATAGGAAGGGGTGAGATCAACATGGGGAAGGCTCCCTCTCCATGGTGCAGGGAAGATGGAAGTTGGCAGCTTTTCAAATTGCTCCAAGACCTAATTCAAGCAACACGCTGAAGGAAGCTTGGGCCTCAGCTTCCTCAGATGTCAGCTGGGACATCTCCACATGTCCTTTCTAAATGGCCATGGCCACCTCCTCCTTTCCAGGCTGCTGCCCTCCCCACCTTCAGGTGGGTACCTCACCTCCAAAAGGTGCCACATCTCAGCATGGAGCCAAGGGGTTTAAAGGAATTTGCACTTAGACATAAATTTGATGGGAATATTTACAGTTTAAAATAGGAGCTTGTTTACCCAGAAGAATCTCTAATTGGCTTGAAGTGTAGGGAACTAAGGGGCTTCCCCGGAGGCTCAGTGCTAAAAGAATCCACCTGCCACTGCAGGAGATGCGGGTTCTAGCCCTGGCCCTGGGTTGGGAAGATTCCCCTGGAGGAAGAAATGGCAATTCACTCCAGTATTCTTGTCTGGGAAATCCCATGGACAGAGGAGCTGGTGGGCTACAGTTGATGGGGGTCGCAGAGTCGGACATGAACTTAGCGATTAAAAAACAACAACAAATGCAGGAGATGCAGGTTCTCTTCCTGGGTTGGGAATATCCCCCGGAGGAGGAAATGGCAATCCACTCCAGTATTCTTACCAGGATAATCCCACAGACAGAAGAGCCTGGCAGGTTACAGTCCATAGGGTCGCAGAGTTGGACACAACTGAGCAACTGAGCACAGGCACACAGGAAACCAACATAACCAGACCTTAATTTATTGAGGGAAAAGGGATGAGATGGGAACAGAACAGTAACTTCCCTTAAAAGGCTGCAGGAAATCTAGACTCAGCGGCACCTCCTCGGTGTTCAGGACCCTGAAAGCCACAGAGCAGGGGGTGTGGAAGAACATACGAGGATGTACAGACCACCCAGCTATGTTACATACCATGATCGCATTTATTCCTGGAAGAAATATTATTCTACAGAAAAAGAAATCGCTCACCAACTTCCATGCCCTTCGCCTTTTCACTGCACCCTCTAACCTTCCTCCAATACAGATCAAAAAGAAGGCTTCAGAATGGAGGAGAATCTGGAATTGTAATATATGGTATGCTTCATTCCATAACCAGAGGAAGCTAGTGGTGACCATGTACGGGAAAGGGGCTGAAAAGTCTAGAAGGCCAATACAGTACCCCTAAGCTGTGAACCTCATTTCTGCCCTGTCTGTTTTGGGTCCCTCCATCAAGGATCATAGATTCAAGAGGTCCCTCTGCTAGCTACTTCAGACACTGTGCCCTTAATCTCCTGCAGGAATATTCGTGCCTTATGGTGCATCTTGGAGAGCAAAGCTTTAGGAGAAATGCATCAACTGCAGTTTTTTCTAGAAAAGTAAAAACCTGCCGGCAGTGAAAATGTGTAGTCATTAAAATCAGCATCTGAAAACTGCAATTTACTGAACTGGTGGAATGCTGGTCAAACTTTAGAAAGGACAGTTCCAAAAGTGCCTGGCAACCTGGAATGGGATTGAATGAGGATTATTAATATATTAATATATTGTGTATAGAGGGGTACAGGGTCTTGGTTAAGAATGGGCTTTGGTATCCAACAGCCCTGGGCCTCTCTCTCTCTCTCTGTAAAAAAGGATACAAAACTACTGCTATCTTAGGGAGCTGACATGAAGTACAATGACCACTAGGGGGTTTGTCCTACAATAAAAGGACTCAGTGAAGGCTGGCTAAAATAGAAATAAACTGAGAAAATGGCTACAACACATTGCAAAAGTTTAATATTCATGCTATATAAAGAATATGTACAAACCATAGGTAAAAGACTGACAACTCAAACATAAAAAATGGACAAAAGACATGGAAAACAGCTGACATACAAAAAATACACACATTATTCTTAGAAAAAGATTCCCAATCCCACTCACATAAGAGAAAAGCTAAATTATGAGATAAATTTTTCACCAAGAAAATTAGTTATCAGTATGGGAGGAAAAAGGTACCCTCATCCAATCCCATGAAGTTGCATGGCAATTTGGCATCCAGCTTTAAAATATGCAATGTTCTTGACCCAGTAATTCTACTTTCAAGAATTTATACTCAGGTATAGTGGCATGTGTATAAAATGAGCTCTATCCAAAGATCTTCAATGCCACATTTCTTGCAATAGTAAAAGACTACAAATAACCTAAGTCAGAGGCCTGGGCTATTCATAAAATGGAATATTATGTGCAACCTTTAAGAGTTAGTTCAGCTCTCAGCTCTCTGAGAATTGGTATCGAACAATCTCAAAGATCCACTGTTAAGTGACAAGTGGTACAGGACAGTGTATATGCCATGCTACTTTAGTTGTTAACAAAAAATGAAGGTGGATATATAGTCTTACATATATTTGTATTAGTTTCTAGGTGTATATAATGTATATGTAATAGATGTGTGTATATGTGTTAGTCACTCAGTGGTGTCCAACTCTTTGTGATCCCATGGACTGTAGCCCACCAGGTTCCTCTGTCCATGGAATTCTCTAGGCAAGAATACTGGAGTGGGTTGCTATTCTCTTCTCCAGGGCATCTTCCCAGAAAGCATAACTGTGAAAGAGACAAAAATGGTTTTCTCTGGAATGGGGTGGACTGGACATATGAGGTAGCTGTTAACAAAAAAATGAGTCTGAATAGAATCAGACACGGCTTAAGTGACTTAGCACGCACACATGTACATACTTGTATTAGTTTCCAGGTATGTATAATGTATAAGTACTTTTTTTCACTATGTTCCCTTCTACACCTTTTGAATTTTCAACCATGTGCATATACTAATTTGTAAAAAAATTAAGCACATTAAACATAAATAGTGATATGGGCAAGAACTAAAAGGAAATATAGGACCATGATGGAAGATTATACACTTGGAGATTAATCACTTTCTCAAAGCCAAGGATACCATTTATACACATATTATTTGAAAGAATCACATCAATATATTAACTGGTTAACCCTGGAGAATGGGCAAACTCAATGCTGAGGGCAGAGTGATAAGCTGAAGTGAAACCTGTAACTTTTATAAAGGTTTGTATTATCGAGCATGTATTAATTTTATAATTAGAAAAGTAATCACTGAAAGTAATCATGCATTAATAAATGTCACAAATTTGACCTATAAATACACGCAGACTTAAAAAGACCATCTTGTCTGCTTGTTAGGTATTGTAACACTTCTCAATCTCCAATTTCCATCTCCATGGTGAGAAGGGAAGCCTTTACTCAGCCATAATGGACAAGTGTGCCTCAAATGTGACCTTCCCTGGAGAAAGTTATGCTTTTGTGCTATTATATATCATATGCTCACACTGCACAATTGTGTGACACTGTAATCTGTTATAGATGGACATTTTCCTTCCATGAGCTGTCTATTCCCAGAAAAGTTGTGAAACACTCTATGAGTAACCAAATTCCTCTCTGGAAGTCAAATGTCATCGAGTTTCATGAACTGTGTCACAGACAGGATATGTCATAGGAAAACCCCATTAAAAAGTTTTCCAAGCTCTGATTAGCAAGCAGAGAACAAGAACTGGAGGCTAACCTGATTTGTTAATCTAAACAAGTCATTTTTTTTTTTTTTTTGGACTGCACTCAATTTAATTGTGCAGTAGAGTCAATCAAGTAGCTTCCCATCCACCTATCAGACAGACAGGTGGATGGATACACAAATAGGGACTCAGTGAATTTGAATCAATTTTTTGTTCTTGTAGTTCAAAGCTTTGAGTCGAGTTTTAAAAATAATATTTTGGGTTTGCTAAGTCTAGTCTTCTGTAAGCAAAAACACCACACCTCATTAATGTTTTAAAGTACATGCTGCTGAGACTCTCCTGGCGATACAGTGGTTTAAGACTCTGCTTCCAATGCAGGGGGCGAGGGTTCGATCCCTGGTCAGGGAATCAAAACCCCACATGCCATGGAGTGCGGCCAAAAAAATTTTTTTAATAAATAACTAAATACAGGGAGTGTGGGGAAAGTGGGATGCGTGATAATTCTGCAAGGCAATCCTGCACCCCAGACCCAAGTGCTATTTCTACCTTGGGATCCCCTCCCTCTGTCACCCAGGTCCAGCCCTCAGGCCTGGCCTAAGCATCTGAGGTCAGCAAGAGGACTCAGCATGGAGCCAGGTCCTCTTTACAGGCTCACCCACCAAGTTCTTCTCTGCTCAAAGGCAAGAGATGTCCCACAGAAAGGCTTTACTTCCCCAAGATGACACTCACAACTCTGGAGAAGAACAAAAAGCCCAACAATCAAAGGTACCCCTTCCATCAAATACCTGGTAAGCTCAAAGAAAACTCAGCAAAAGGATTTACCACTTACCAACAGAAAAGAGGTCTGATCGTATTGAATCAGGACCTGTGGATTGCAACCAGTGGAAGGCTCTAGAAGGTTTAGACTCTTATCCACACAACAGGCCTCATCATCATGCTTATCAGTGTCACTACGAACTGCCAGTCTGAAAACTCACAAACGGTACTTTCTTAGGCTTCTTCAAAAGCACAAAATCAGCCTGTGCAGCAAACAGACCTCCGATCCAATGCACTCTGACTTGCTTGAGCAGGAAGAGAGGACCCCAGGACAGTCCAGATGATCAATCTGAGTGTACTGCTCTGGATCGGTGCATGCGTTGGGGACACTGGCCTGATGAAGAGCAGGGTATGGCAGGTAGCCAAGGAACACTTTGAAAAGCTCAAGCCAGGCCCACAAAATCTTCTGACCCCACCTCCTGCAGTGAACTGATGCCACTGATTCCATGGGATACTGAGCCCAAACCAAGAGAAACTTCCCCTTGACTCTGAGGACCTGCCCTGGTTCTGACTCGGCTCTAGTCCTCTGCTTTAGCCAGAAACAGGGAGAGCCTGTGATATGACCCCCCACCACCACTACCTTGCCCACAGCTCTGTGCTTCCCCAGTCTTGCCCGGGGCTGGCTGTGCTGGACCACATACTGGGAAAGGTTTGGGCAGCCTGAGCCTGGCTCTGCGGGCAGCTGAGGGCCAGTCACCTGCTTCTGTCCACTCCTTCTGTGGCTCTGAGTGCCAGGAAGGAACCTCTCCAAGAGAAGGAAAGCATGGAATTTCGCCATCCACCAAGGGGATGCATGATACACAGACTAGCAGTTAGTCGGGGCAAGGTGGAGTCCCAGAAGGTATCTGGCTTTGCACAAAGAAATGTGCTCCTTCCCTTGGCTTACTGTCACCACTTCAGGTCCCATTTCTGAGGATTCTCTCTGCAGGGCTGCAGAATCCCAGGAGCAAGCACTGTGCTTGAAAGCCAACAAGTTACACCGACTATGGAAACAGGATAAAGTCTGTGAACCAGAAACAAAAACGTGGGGGAGGGGTCTCCATTCACGTGCACAGTCTCTGTTCATCCTGTTTACCCTCCAGAGCCCCCCTTTGATCCAGCGGCCAACTGCTGCTCACCAGTTTGCTGCCTTTGTTTTTTCTATCTCCTGATTTTATTTTCTACTTACTTGTGAATGGCAAGTTGATCCAATGGGGAGAACTCAAGTCTAGAGAAAAGAAGGTCACAGTTTGAATCCTCTGGTATCACACAAACTGTGTGATGCTATGTAAGGGATTTTCTCCTCTCTGAAACTTAGGTTACTCATTTATTAACAGTGAACAATGGGCTTCCCAGGTGGCTGGGTGGTAAAGAACCCACTTGCCAACGCAGGAGACGCAAGAGATGTGGGTTAGATCCCTGGGTTGGGAAGATCCCCTGGAGGAAGAAATGGCCCCCACTTCAGTATTCTTGCAGGAATAATCCCATGAACAGAGGAGCTTTGGAGGCTACTGTCCATGGGTTGCAAAGAGTCAGACATGACTGAGCAACCGGACAGGAAAGGGGTATACTAATTACTGCAGTGGCTTAAAGAGTCTCTCCCCCAGAATTCACATTCACTGGGAACCTCAAAATATGACCTTATCTGGAAATCAAGTCTTTGCAGATGTAACTGATTAAGATGACGTCGTATCGGATTAGGGTAAGCCCTCAGTCCAGTGACAGGTGCGGTGTTCTGATAAGAGGAAAGAACATACAAAGACATATACAAAGGAAAACTCCATGTGAAGACAGAGACGGAAATTGGAGCGGTTCATCTACAAGCCAAAAAGTGCCAAGGATTGTTGGCAACACCCAGAGCTAGGAGGAGACATGAAACAGATTGTCCGTATGTGCCACCAGAAGGAATCAACCCTGATTAAATTTATGGTAATTTATGATGGCAGCAAAGGGAAACAAACACATCTCCCTTCTAAGGCTGTAACATGGATTCCCTAAGAGACAGCACGTGAAAGCAGCTTGTCACCTGCCCAGGGCAGGGGAGACCCTGGACACAAGGCAGGCAGGTCACTCTTGCTCTGTCCTCTGGCAGCAGGCCAATAGTAGGATTTTCCAAGTTTTGCCAGGGGGGTGGCCACATGGTATTTTCACTTTTGAAAATTCATGGACAAACTGGGGAGAGCAAAAAGATACTTGTGGAATCAGGGCATCCTCAGGCAGCACAGCTGCAGGCAGAAGCACTCAGGGATGCTGGTGATCAGCGAAGACTGACGCTGCAGAGTCCTGGAGCTGGCAATGCATATGCACCTGTCAAACTCGGGGGCCAAGAGACCTAAGGGGTCGGCTGAGGTCAATGATCAGGGGAGCAAAACCCTACACTGAGCATTTATGATCTACCAGGCGTCGGACTAAGCAATCTGAAAGCGGAATCACGTTTATTCCTCAAAACCTGCCCTCGGAGGTCAGGCCTCTTCTTAGTGCCATTGTACCGCTCAGGAAACGGAGACTCAGAGACTCTTAAGTGACTTGTCCCCAGACTTACAGCAGTAAGTGGTGAAGCTGCTTGTCTCAGGAATTTTAACTACCATCTTGCCTCTTGAAGAAGCTGGAACAGTTGGACTTATCACATGAGAAAGATGAGCCCCGAGATTCTTTGTCTACCTCACCACATTCTCTAAATGAATCTTAGAACACTTCCCATGAGCTCTCTGCCTCAGTTGCGTGACAGTTTCCTTCACAGGAAATAGACTAATATGGACGACAATGGTCACAACTATTAATTGAACACTAGGATCTCTAGGTATTTCACTATGCACTTTACATACATTATCTCAAGAGATCCACACAGCCATACCCTGAAGTAGGGTATAATCTGTTTTGCAGAGAAAGACATTGAGGCTCAGAGCTTCAACAACGTGCCCAAGGACACAAAGCAACTAAGTGACAGAGTTGAGCTCTAAGCCCTGGCTTGTCCACTTCTTTTAAATTCACTATTAAGAAGCAAATATTGACATCCTTTTTGCTGTCCCAAGACACAGGATGTTCCACAGCTCACTGAAGCTAAGAATTCACTCTGAGTTCTTAGGTATGTCTCAGATGTAGTCTTAACGAGCTGTGTCTGCCATCTGCCCCCACTTCAGATGCCTGGACTTCTCTTCTAAAGGCTCAAGGTGAGTGACTTTCTCTTCAGTGAAGTGGTTGGAATTCTCTAGATAATGTCTGGCCACTCCCAAGAATGGCACACAGTTTGGCACACTTTGTCTGGCACACAGTTTGGACCACAAGAGCAAGGATCTGAGAGCAGCCAGTCCATCCCGGATGTGGACCCCTCCTCAAGAGAGCAGGGCAGAAGCTGGGGCTCTAAGTCAGGAAATAACAGGGACTAGGCTTGGGGTGGGAGGAGTGTTCAGTGCCTTGGGAACACAACCAACAAACATCTCAAGCTGTCAGATGCTAGAAGGCTGATGGAACAGAGACGTTGCCTTGAGCCAAGATGTTGCTTTGCTGTATTCTAAAACATTCAATCTCCCGTATTTTTCCCTAAGTTTTTCTGAGCACATTCTTATGCAAACTGAGCAAATATAACATCAAGCCATGCTCCCTGTATTTGTGATTTCAGGCTGAACCTCAGAATTGGTGCAGACAGTTAAAACTCCTATATCTCCAAATGAACTTACTTACAAAACAGAAACAGACTCACAGACATAGAAAACAAACTTATGGTTGCCAAAGGGGGAAGGGCGGGGGGACAAACTAGGAATTTGGGACTAACCTATGTACACGACTATATATTAAACAGATAAACAATAAGGACTCACTGTATAGCATAGGGAACTCTACTCAGTATTTTGTAATAACCTGTATAGAAAAAGAATCTGAAAAAGAATTTACTTATTTATTTATAAAACTGAATCGCTTTGCTGTATACCTGAAACTAACAACACTGTAAACCAATATTTCAATTAAAAAAAAAAAATTTTTTTAAGAGTTAATACCTGCAAAAAAAAACCAATTCCTGTATCTCATCTTGGCAGGGCATGGTGGCCACTAAGAGGAAGGGGAAGGGAGAGAGAACAAGGCTTTACCTGCAAAAAACTGCGGTGGCACCAAGGGGTTTGCCACCTCCTCACCAACTCAGCCTCCCTCCATGGCAGCATGCAATGCTGAAACGCTTCCTTTCAGTAATGTGGCTGAGCCTGTTCTAAGAAGTAGTCTTTAAAATCACTGCTTGATTTCACTCTCTAATTCATGTTTAACAAATCAGGTACTGGGCCGATTAATTTCAGAGACTGGGAAAGGAACACAAAAGCAGCGCCTGAGCGAGTATGAGCTGTTTAAAGCATGGAGCCCAGTTAGGTTCATACAACCAGCTTGCCTTCCTCTTTGTCAGCCTGGATCCTTCTATGCAGTACTTAAGAATTCAGGAACATAAAGGTACGGTAACAACCACTTCTGGGACTAGAGGTCACAGGGGCAAAGGAAGTCAGGTGTGTGGTCCAGAAAGGCACCCCTAGTCAGTGATCTGAACCCCACCCAGTGGGTGCTGGAGATCAGGAGTACCACTGTGGTTTGCATCTGGATCCTTCTTCCCCCACCACAGCTTGGCCCAACTAGGGCTGTGATCAGTGTCACTTGGACAATTTTCTAATAGAAACCTTTGAGTCTGGAATTAAGGGCCCGCTACCCTTCCCAAACCTGATCTACTTTATTTATTTATTTTTTGGGGCAACGTTTCTTGGTATGTGGGATCTCAGTTCCCTGACCAAGCACTGAAGCTGCACCCCCTATGCTGGAAGCGCAGTCTTAACCACTGGACCACCAGGGAAGTCCCCTACTCTCCTAAGTCTACCCCGGGCTGGCCCCTCAGACCTGGCCCTTCCCTCCCTCACGTCCAACCTGCGCCCCCCCTTCATCCCAAGTCTCTGGGTGTGAGAAACAGTCTTGTAGAATGAATGGCTCTGTGCATTTCCACTTCCTTCTAGAGGACTTGCTGGGTCACTGTTGGGGCTCCCTGAGGGCAGGGTTCTCCTCACCTGAGCCTGTGAACCTCACTATCAGTCACTGTCAATCAAGGACTGTCGGCAGTGCCCTCAGAGGCTTGTGTGTCCCTGGGAGGGTTTTAATGACCTCGACCTGAAACAACACCTCTCAGCCTCCAAGGTTTCTGATGTTGTAATAACATGCCATCCCACTGCTGAAACTTTCCCTCCAAATGACAGGTTTATTGCAAACCCTAAGCAGTATCGAAAAGTTGAAGTTTTTGACTTTTGTGAAAAATCAACTCCATACTAAAGTTTCCTTCCAGCCCATTGCAGACTCCTGAAATCTGTCAATGCTTTAGTTCTCAAAACAGAAAAATAAGAAAAAAATCAATCTGGAGGCATATCTTCAAATCTGTCATATAACTTTTTTTTAATTGTGGTAAAATATTTAGAAGTTGCCATTTTTCCTATTTTAAGGGTACAAGGCATTGGCATTCACAGTGTTGTACAACCATCACCACAATCTATTTCTAAGATTTTTTCATCACCCCAAAAAGAAACTCTGTACCCACTAAGCAGTTAGGGAGTATAATTTTTAAAACATTCTGTGAAGCTAACCAAGTTGGAAGCAGAATTTAGGTAGACAGATTATATCTTTGTAGCAAACATAGGGGAAAAAAGACTAGAAGAAAATAAAATAAGTATTAATTGTATTAATATTAGGATAGTGGAGGGACCACTCTATTTTACTTTCTAAATCTTTGGCAATTAAGTTTTATAGCCCCTTGCTGGTCTCATAAGCATGCTAGAAAACTAAAGGCACAATGAAAAAAATAACAGTGAAAGAGCTTAACTTATTTAAATGATATTTTCCTGAAAAGTTGTAAATCAACACCAGTTTGTCAGCATTCGAAAGTATCTGGGGGAAGGAGAAAAAAAGGCTTGTTCTGATTTGCAAATCCCAAGCACACAATTACAGGTTTGCTGCATCTGCACTATGCTTAAATTCACAATATTGCTAATAGAATTCTAAAAATTGATGGTTCTGTTATATTTTGTTGTTTTTTTTTTTTTAAAATAACACCCTAGTAACTTAATAGTATTAGGACCAATTCTTGACGGAATTAAAATGCTAACTTCTTTGGGAAACACAATGGTCACCTCTACCTTAGCCTCAAGTGATCTAAGATCCAATTTCTACAGTGACTTTAAAAACAAACCAAATAACTAGAATACTTTTGCACCTTTGTTATATAGGTGGAGATTAAGCCTTGGCATAAGAATATATCCCAGACAGATAAGTGTCAATCAGTGGTTAACAACTCAGAGATAATCCCTTCTTTGAAAAGTCTGTTTTCAGTTGAACCTTCCAGTTGGGTTAATTGATGCCTTATCTTCCACTAGGAGCACCGTGCACATCAAAGCATTGTTTAGGAACACAGCAAAGCAGACAGGAAAGAAAGGGGGCTCTTTAACCCTCAGGGCTAATGGCTGGAATTGAATATTTCCTAATGGAGATAGCAGTTTGCAGTTTAATAAACTCGCCATTCGTTTGAGAGCTGAGTGGCAACCAATTTCTGGGCTGTTGATGGATGTCTAGGTCACAACAAAGCAAAACGAGCCTCAAGGCACCTGCGCTGGGACTGAAAAAGCACTGAGCACGCATTGCCTCTATCTTCCCAGTAACTTTCCTTTAGCACATGCCCAAAGGGAGGCTTCTCTTCTCCCCTAAGAGAGGTTGCAGGCTTACAAGTCCACCAGAGGTGATGCTGGGAGGAGCCTTGGGGTGGTCAAACATATGGTCCCTGCCCTTAAAACCTCACTTCACACTCCCAGAAGCTGCCTTTCTGGGTTAGAATCTTCTTCCTACCAGCCACCTCTGGATCTGGCTCTCAGGACTTCTGGTTTCCTTTGTAGTCAACTCTCTCAGACCTTAGTCACAAGGTCTCATCATCTGGGGGTCAGAGTTGTGAGCCTGCTGTAACCCAGAGGATTTCACCAGCATCTCAACCACAGAGAAAACCACCCTGATGGACCCGAGGTTTACCTCTTCAAAAAAATCTAAACCATGCTTGCCAAAGAAACACAGTCATCAATGCAAAAATATGCAATGTAGCCACTTGATAATTTCTCAAATCACCAAGGCTCTTGGTGACTTGTAATAATTTGTGTGTTTATATTGTACATAAGAGGGGTAAGGGAGTTTGAAAGAATCTGGAGAGGTAAAAAGGAGCATTAGACTAGACAGGGAAATATATAAATAAAAAACAACTGAACTATACTGCTTCATCAAGCAGAGCCTTCTTACAGCATTATGCAAAAAGCTTTGGAATAAAAACCAAATAGATGATTGTGCAAAATTAATTAACTAGCTGAGGGAATTTGCAAGTCTAAAAGGATCCTGGTAATAAAGTTAGTTCCTCATGGATTTGCCTGCTGATAAATTTTATGTCTACCTACATTAAAAAAAAAAAAAAAAAAGACCAACTCCCTAGAGTAATGAGCTGTGAAACACAGCAGTACTTAGGCATTTCATTAGCCTTGCTGTTCACCACCAATCAAGAGCAGGAAATGAATAGGGGTCAAATAACAGGGCTTTTAAAACATATTAATTTGTAGCCACCAAATGGACATTATTAAAAATTAACTCCTAATTATTTTTTTTTTAACGACCAATACAGCATGCAGGGCTGAGTCCTTTAAAACAACTACCACCTGTTAATGGCAAAGAAAGAAAGAAAGATAGTGCCAAGTCGTGTCTGACTCTTGCAACCTATGGACTGTAGCCTGCCAGGCTCCTCTGTCCATGGGATTTTCGAAGCAATAATACTGGAGTGGATTGCCATTAATGACAAAACCTCCCCCAAACTATAGAAAAAGCAGAAACTTTGGTCAAGTGCATTGAAGTTGATTCAACTCCCATGTAGGAGTTACAAAGCAACCAAATTTTAAGTTGCAATAATATCAACACTTAGATGCTATAAGGGAACCATGAGCATAGATTACTGCTATTGCATGGAAACTACAATGCAAGCATTTACATCACACATTCACACTGTGTGCCCTTTTCTGGTATAAGTAACCCAAGGGGTTTACTGCAAGCCAGTCTCAAAAGAGCCACAGGATACATGTGTATTCAAGCTTCTGACTTACTATCTTTCAAGGTGAAACTCCAGAAAACTAACCATTAAGAGATTGAATTTACAGCGTAGAAAGAAGGGATTCTAGCCTTGCTCCTTCCTCCATCTTTATTTCTCCTCCTGTAAAATGGGGATGCTGGGTAGGATGACACAGTATATCACTTAAAAGACAGTATCACTAACTTGAGCAAGTTGATCCATCTGTCAACTAATATCTCAATAGAGAGAAAGGGCCCAGATAGTCTCAGGATACCATTTCATACTTCTGAAGCACCAGGAAGATAAAATCAACATTTTGAAGATGTCAACAGCAGCCTTATGAGATAGCTTGGAACTATGTCATGTTTCACAGGTAAATCCACAAAGAAGCATTATTCCAAGGTTCAAAACATTCCAACCAGGTGCAAAAATCTCAAGGGAGTCCAAGTGTTAAATATTACGAATAAGCAGAAGAATCAGGTTTAGAAACTGGTTTCATTTCACACCTGGGAGCCTTGGCTGGCTCTCTATCTTGATTCTGCCTTCTTGGAATTCCTAAGCTGAGCACACTATGCTCATCCCAAATATTCAGGTCTAAGGCATTTCCAGACCATTGGAGCTGATAAACCAAGGCCTTGTATCAACTATGAAAACCAGCCTTCAGACCTTGATAAAAAGAGGCTTCAGAAGTGTTGATGCTTAGTTTTCAAGTTACTAGAACACAAGCAGATTAATTGTTAACTGTTTCTACCATGAGTGTTTACTGGGAACACAGAGATGTAAGATTCAAGAACTGCACTTAGGGGAGCTTCAAGTGAGGGACCATTTGTGCTCTGGGAGGAATCTCAAACATTAGCAGATCTGGACCTGTTTCAATATAAATCTCAGTTTGTTTGGGGCTAAACATTTGAAACCCAAACAAGAAGTCTGGACAGAATCCAGTTTGAGACTGAATTGAACTCAAGATATGACACCTTACTCTTTAAAAAAAAAAAAAAAAACGGTTGAACTCTTGTAAATTTCCTAGGCCGCATTTAGATTACAAGCAAGGAAAAAAAAGAACTGTGTCCAAGTGACAAACATACAGAAACATGGGAGCCTCCAGGGGGCAATTCAAGAGGTTCTACTGATTCAGGATGGAGACCCTTGAGAAATCCTACAAGATGGCACCCTTTTAGATGTTCAAGGGATCAGGACACAGCCATAAAGGACAGGGGAACAATGGATCCAAGTTCATAAGGCCAAAAGAGAAAGCTGAGCAAGAAAGAAATAAAAATCAAAAATGGATCTTTTGCCAAAAAAGTGAATAATTTCTCTCCATTCAAACGGGCTCAGTTCTAACCACAGAGGTCTTGGTTCCAGTGCCTCTATAGATAGTAGATCAAATCTCAAACAAAAATAAACCCATTAGGGCAACTTAGATACACAACATGGATTCATAAGAGACATGTGCCATCAAGATAAAAATTCAAGACAAGTAGAAAAATCAGCTGGAGGGAAAACTGCAAAGAGTCTCTGCAACAGCGATACTCTAGGTTCTAATTCCTTTCTAAGCAGAATTTGCATGAGGTGAAAGATCAAGGCTTTATCAAAAGCTGCATCTTTGGAATTCCCTCCTCCCTTAGAGAAGCTATTCAAAGCTGAGGTCTAGAAGTCTGGAAATTTGAAGTGAGACATGGCTAGCTCTCCTTTTATATTCTTTTCCATTATGGCTTATTACAGGATATTAAATATAGTTCCTTGTGCTATATATTAAGACCTTGCTGTTTATATTATACATAATAGCTATATCTGCTAATCCCCAACTCCTAATTTGTCCCTCCCCCACTGCTTCTCCCCTTTGGAAACCATAAATTTGTTTTCTGTCTGTGAGTGTGTTTCTGTTTTGTAAGTAAGTTCATTTGTATCATTTTTTTTAGATCCCACATGTAAGTAACATCATATAATATTTGTCTTCTCTTTCTTACTATGATAATCTCTAGGTCCATCCATGTTGCTACAAATGGCATGATTACATTCTTTTTTATGGCTGAAGCTCTGTTTCTAAATTTAACACCATTATTGAGACATGTGAGCTGTTCATTTACTTAGTGTCTCCAGGTTGCAACTTTAGCATAGATTCCATCCTCTCCAGGAGCAGGAGAGCTGGATACTGGCGGGGTGGGGGTGGGGGCGGCGGGGCAGGGATGGTGCTTAGCTGCACCCATTCACTTGCTCTGGCAAGCGGGTACCTTCTGTGTCTCAGGCACTGGGCTGGGCACTGGGACACGTGGGGAGAACTAGGCATGGAGCTGCCCTCTGGAAATTTATGGGAGTGGGAAAGCAAGATGTTTTTCCATCACAAATACATGTGAAGTTGCATCTGTTATAAATGCTTGGAGAAAAAGGCACTGGGTTCTTTGACACTTTCAAACACGGTAATTGAGTAAGTCAGGGGAGTTAGGGGAGGCTTTGGTGAGGAAGTGACAACTGAGCTGCCATCTGAAAGATGATGAGTTGACTAAGCCATGGTGAGAACCAAAGCTTGTTCCAGGAAGATGTGAAAGGCCCTGGGGTGGGGGCAAGAGAAGCAAAGACAAGAAATGGCAGGAAACATCGGCGGCTGATAAGTGGTATCAGGATTGTCACCCCAAAGTTATGGTCCGTTGGCATAGGCTTATTTTGAACTGAATGCAAACAACTGTGAAGAAGCAGATGTAAAAAAAAAAAAACCTCTCTCTGCTTTTCCCTTATTTGTCCAGAAACAGGACATCAAGGATTTCCCAGGTGGTGCTAATGGTAAAGAATCCTCCTGTTAATGCAAGAGATGCAAGAGACTCAGGTTCGATCCCTGGGTCAGGAGGATCCCCTGGAAGAGGATACGTCAGGCATGACTGAACACCTGTCAACAGCAGCAGCAGGACATCATTTGTAAAGGTGTCCCCCTTCTTCTCTCTACCAGGAAGGACAGAAGTTAATTACCAGAGGCAACCCTAGACCCTCATCAGCTCAGAGATGGCCCTTAACAATTCTCAGCCCTGATCTATCAGTGTGTATGCTCAGCCATTTCAGTCGTGTCCGACTCTGTGCTACCCTATGGACCAAAACCCACCAGGCTCCTCTGTCCACGGGATTCTCCAGGCAAGAATACTGGAGTGGATTGCCATTCCCTCCTCCAGGGGATCTTCCCGATGCCCCTGACCCAGGGATTGAACCCATGTCTCTTACATCTCCTGTATTGGCAGGTGGGTTCTTTACCACTTAGCTCCACCTGGGAAGCCCAATCTGTCACTAGTCTCCCCATATAGTTGCCATCTCACAATCTGCTAATCCTCAAAGCTCAAAGTCCTTTTCTTTTGTCTTGTCACTTCTCTACAAAAGAATTGTTCTTTGCTAAGACAATACAGAAATTCAAGGTCTAACCACCCCCTCTGAATTACTCATCACTGAGTACTCCCATGTGTACTGCATGGAATGCATGCATTAAAAAATATGTTTCCTTTTCTCGTTACCCTGTCTTCTCTTAGTCTTGATTTGCAAGGCTCCAGCCAAGGAACCTAAGTTGGGTAGAGGAAAAGCTCCCTTTTTCCCCCTTCCCTGCCTTGGGATGGAGTAGGGGTTTTATGTTGGAAAAGATGTCTAGATAGGTGAATTGGCCAGACCGTACAGGATTTGGGTCTTAAGTTCAGGCACCATTAAAAAGACAAATGTGTGGAGGATAGGAGTGGGTTATGACGTACCGTTTGCTCAGCCAGCCTTGATTTTCTGTCCTGATAGAGGCCTGCTTTCTGGCTAGCCCCCAACCAAGCCAGAAATCTGGTGAGGGAATGGAATCCCAGCTGTGGCCATGCTGTCCTGGGCCTCCTAGAGGCAGTGGTCCAAGGACTTCAGGATTTCAATTCCATGGTCCCATAAGACCAATAAATTTGAAGCCAGGCGTGAAGTAACACATTTACTGTTAAATGTCTGATCTTGTTTCCTTAACTTAATCTTTCTGATCCAGCCCTGAAGATAACACAAACAAAAAATACGTGATGCCAGTAACACTGGATGGCAAATTTACTCTCATTTGATAAAATTCATACTCTAATACAGAATACAAAATCTCTGTATTATTTCCAAACATGTTGTATTTTTCTATCAGTTCAGTAAACATTGTCTAGATTACAGAAGTAAGCCTTTAGGCACTATTCTGTTAATAAGAATATTCCTGCCCTCAGATGGTGCTAGATGAGCAGTTGAGGCTGAAAGAGCTGATATAAAGCAAACTGAACTTCAGAGGTAGAAAGAGTATGAAAGTGTTAGTCACTGAGTCATATCTGTCTCTGAGAGCCCATGGACTGCAGCTCGCCAGGCTCCTCTGTCCATGGGATTCCCCAGGCAAGAATATTGGAGTGGGGTAGCCATTCCCTTCTCCAGGGGATCTTCCTGACCTAGGGATTGAACCTGGGTCTCCTGCATCACAGGCAGAGTCTTTACAGTCTGAGCCACCAGGGAAGCCCTAGAAAGAGTGTGGGGTTCAGCAATAGACAAAAAAGTTTTCGATCCTGGTTCTGTACCTGCTTGCTGAAGGAGAAGACATTGGACCTCTCTGAGCCTCGGTTTCCTTATCTGAAAATGGGATATGGTCCTTAGAGAGACGTTGTATCCAAGGAGATCCCACACATAACATGAACGGGGTAGGGGTTTGGCTTGCAGGACTGTCATGGTGGCAAGAAGGCTGGTGCTGGTAGAATCATCTGGAGAAGAAAGCCACAGCTCCTGTGGGCCAGCAACCCACCCTGCTGCCTAGTAGGTAGCTTAGATATTATATCCCAAGGGAAATGGAACCATGGAAAAGAAAATATTTCATACAGAGGATTTCCCAGCTTAACCTCTCCTGAAACACCTTTATTCTCATCTTGAAAGCATGCAAGCAGCGGCAGATGATTTCAGGCAGGCCTGCAGAAGTCGGCTGTGTTCTCTCTCTGGGGAGGCCAGTGGGAATGATGACAGCAGCTGCCCGGGGGTTTCACCTGGAGAGCAGCTCACATCCAAAAGCAGCCAAGTTCGAGTGTGGCTGCCTCCGTTGGCCCCGCCCTGGCCTGTAACCTTGAAAGGCACGGAGAGATTTTCCTACCCTCGATTTCTCTTTCAAACAGATCCAGAAAGTGGCCATGAAAGATGATTCCCTCCGGCCAATGTTCAGGATACAGTCGGGGGGAGGGACTCCATTTCTGGACATAGAGCCTTGGCCCTTGGGACACTGAGGGACTGTGACTCCCAGGGGCAACCCTATATCCTGCCTGCCTGGTTTCTGCTTTGTTTTACATATTTATTTCCTTATTTCATTTATTTGGCTGTGTCGGATCATAGTTGCATCATCTGGGACCTCTTGATGGGCCTCGCTAGCTCTCTAGTTGAGTTCCCCCCAGCTCCGCAGCTCCGAGGATATGAAATCTTAGTTTCCCGACCAATGACTGAACCCACATCCCCTGCATTGCAAGGCGAATTCTTAACCACTGGGCCACCAGGGAAGCCCTGCCTGGTTTTAAGATCTCTACTTTAGCAAGGTTTGATCCCTAATTTGACAGAAAACCTGAAAAGTCACCTAGTCACATTAGGGACCTTCAGTTGCTTGATGAAGGTTTGTTGGCTCTCAAAAGCTTCAACTCCTCTAAGATGTTCTTCATAACCTCTATTCCCATTTCTTCTAGTCTAGATTTTTGGGAAAGGTCTGTCGGAACATCATTTTGACGTCAGGAGGCAGCATGACTTGGTTTCCAGGCACAGCCACCCTTGGCTCACTCGGCAGAGCGCTTCTGCCTCATGTAAAATCCTCAGACTAGCGCCTTCAAGTCACCTGTGAAAATACACTCCTTTTCTAGGCTGAGATGGGCCTGCGCCAGCCTCACATGTTTTTATCATGTGTCCAAGATAAGGACATCATAGGAATCTTTGGAATTATTCAGGCTCTCTAAAAAGGTTCCTTGAGATACATTCTAAAAACCATCCCTCCTTCTGTAAGAGTGCCTGGGTGGCCTTCAAGGGGCCAGGGAGCAATATAGAGTGTCCACATATCAGGGGCTATGTGACATGGTCTTCTGCCTGTTTGGGGCATAAGGAACTTCTATGTAGGACACAGTAAAAGAATGAAAATTAAGCCATCCATTTCCAGGCCTTTCTCAGGCTCCCCACTCCTGCCCGTGTAATCTTGAAGGGAATCACCCTATTCTCCGAACAAAAACCTCAGCCCATTTCTTATAAAATGGTTCTGCAGAATCTTATGATAAAGTGCCTCAGTTTCCTCCAAGTGACTGAGAAGAGACTAGATCCAGAGACAAACAGGGAAGCAAGTAGACAATTATCAGCTGCTTCTACGTGGGTGGAGGGCTGCTGCACAACCTTGTTCATCACTGGCTCATCTTTCTAAAACAGCAGCAAGGCAACCTCTGCCTCCCTCTGGGCCCAAAGATACCAAGCCTGCTCTTTCAAACCCCAGCTTAAGTCAAGGTCAAATGTCTAACCCTCGGAGAAGAAAGGAAGTGTTAGTCTTTGCAACCTCATGGACTGTAGCCCGCCAGGCTCCTCTGTCCATGGGATTCTCTAGGCAAGAATACTTGAGTGGGTAGCCATTCCCTTCTCCAGGGGATCTTCTCGACCCAGAGACTGAACCCATGTCTCCTGTATTGCAGGCAGATTCTTTACTGTTTGAGTTGCCAGAGAAGCCCAACCCTTGGAAAGTCAGATTTATAAAAGGCCTGAGGTTGCTGGCTGAACGGAAACCCAGTTCTCTGTACCTTTCTTGATAAAAAGAAAAAGTTAAAAAAGAAAAATTTAAAGTTAAGTTAAAAAAGAAAAAAAGGTGCTGTGTGTTGTTTGGATGATTCTCTGCTACCATCCTCACCTCCACCCCTTCCACTCTTTTCCTCCAGCTCTCAGCTTTCAGGGCTAAATTATATGCCTCAGAGGCTATAGTCCTAGAAAAAAAAAAAAGAGAGAGAAAAGGGAGATGGGGAAGGGGAAAGGTATTTACAATTGGTTTTGCTCCTCCCCATAAGAAACAGAATTCAATTAAAAGGCCTCTCCATCACAAAAATGCAAAATTACTCTGCCCATCACCTGCCAAGTCAGAGCAACCTCAGAGCAAACCTGATTTAGCTGGGTAGCCCCAAATGACAGGCCTATTTTTACCATTTTTCGTCTTTCAGATTTTGTTTTCTCAGAACTCCTGAATTGATTCATGCAAAGCAAATGAGATTTCATAATAGACTCTGGGACAATTCCACCCCTTGGGAGCAACCCTATTCACAAACCGTGGGGTGAGGTAATGCCGCCCATCTGCTCTCGGGAAAGCCGGGTGCCCTCCGAGCCCATCCTGGGGAAATGGGGGCGCTGTAGGCTTGCACCTTCTCAGGTTTCCTTCCTCAAGATAGTTTCTCGGGACACTCAGAAAAACATCTCATTCATAACTGCCTGGAAACTTGAGCCATTTTTTTCCTGATAGTCATTTCACTAGTGCGGAGGAAGTGACTTTCCCTTATCCTGCAAACCAGATGTCAGGAGAAGGAAGAGATCTCAGAACAAAGCAGATGGCAGAAAAAGCAGGAGGCTGATGCAAGCCGAGGGCTGCGGGGCGGCTCCGGATCTGCGATGGTTTCTATTTACTTTATAAACGGATTCTGCAGGAAAAAACAAAACCATCTTTTTCCTTTTCTTTTTTTTTTTTTAATAAATTTATTTATTCATTTTCTTTTTTTTAAATTTATTTTTTAATTGGAGGGAAATTGCTTTACAATGCTGTGATGGTTTCTGCCATATAACAAGTAAATATCAGCCGTAATTACACATATATCACCTCCCTCATAAGCCTCCCTCCTCTCCCACAATCCCGCCCCTCTAGGTCATCACAGAGCAGCCAGCCGGGCTCCCTGTGTTATATAGCAACTTCTTACCAGCTATCTATCTTACACATGGTAGTGTATATATGTCTATGAAAACTATTTTTTCTAAAACACTCCTCTCTTCTTAAACTGTCTGGATCTTTAGACTTAGCTTGGAATTCTCAAGAACGAGTAAAGCTTTCTTCACCAGGGGGACAAATTTGTTACTAGTTTTTGTTAGTGGTGGTAAGTGGGGGTGATTTTTAAATGATGTCCTTGTCCCGCGGTGGGACAAGCAAGGCAGGGACAGCATTCCTTCCTTCCTGCCTGCCTGCCTTCCTTTCCTTCTTTCCTCTGTTTTCTCTCTTTTCTCTTTCTCTCCTCCTATCCTTCCTTCCTTTCCTTCTTTCATTTCAAAGGAAGATCTAATTATTAAATGTCAAAAAGTGGTTATGAAAGCAATAACTCACTGAAAAACTTAACTGAAAAGTCTCCATTTTACATATCCAGAGCTGGGGTGGGGAGAATGTTGGCATCTTCTCCATAGTGTATATAGGTATTTAAACCTGGCTGAAATCTTGGAAAGCACAGAGATGTGTGCAGCAGGGAAGGGGAATTGCTACAAAGATCTGGTGACCGTAGATGGTCTAAGGTCATACTACTCTCTTTTTTCTTTTAAACTGAACTATAGTTGATTTATAGTGTTATGTTAACTTCTGCTGTACAGCAATGATTTATTTTTTAAAATATTCTTTTCTTCTTTCTTAACTGAAGGTCTGGTTTTGCAGAAGGACAGAAATTCAGCTTCTAATCTGAATTGTGATTTTCGTGTCATTCCTGACAGTAGTTTGAAAAAAGCTTGGCTTGTATGCCAGGAACCTGAGCTCTAGAACCATCTTTGCCACTCACCTTCAGCAGGTCACTGACCTGCTCAGTTTTAAAAGGCAATGCAGGAGATGTGGGTTCGATTCCTGGGTTGGGAAAATTCCCTGGAGAAGGAAATGGCAACCCACTCCAGTATTCCTGCCTGGGAAATTCCATGGACAGAGGAACCTGGCAGGCTACAGTCCATGGGTCACAAAGGGTCAGACACGACTTAGCATGAGGCTGCATATAGTAGGTACTCAATTTATTTTATTTTTATAACAGTTTCATTGAGATGCAATTCACACAGCATAAAATTCACTCTTTTAAAGTCTACAGTTCAGGGAGTTTCAGTATATTCACAGACTTGGGCAACCATCACCACTACTCATGTTTTGATGAGTCCATGAATCAGAGGTTTAAAGGTAACATGGCTTTAAGTGCCAGGCTGTATTCTTAGCACATTTTGTAAAATAATTATGTGATCTCCCCAACAAATCTATGAATCTGGTCCTATGACGACCCCCACTTTATAGTAAAGTCAACTGAGGCTTGTGCCCAGGCAGTCTAGCTGGAGAGCCAGCATTCTGAACCAGTTTGAAAATCCTATGATTCTATTAAAAGAGTCTGACATAGTGAAGTTCCTTATTTATTACATTATTGCATGAGTGCTCAGTCACTTCAGTTGTGTCTGACTCTTTGCAACCCCATGGACTGTAGCCCACCAGGCTCCTCTATCCATGGGATTCTCCAGGGATACTGGAGTGGGTTGCCATGCCCTCCTCCAGGGGATCTTCCTGACCCAGGGATCAAACCCAAGTCTCTTATGTCTCCTGTGTTGGCAAGTGGGTTCTTTGCCACTAATGCCACCTGGGAAGCTCATTACATCATGAACACTATAAGTAAAAATAACAGCCCTCCTTTTTCATGTTTATGACAAATTTGCTGTCCTGAACCAAAAAATATCTCTTTCCCAGGGAACAGCAGGAGGGTGGCTACACCCCTGGATACAGGGATGCATCTGACTGATTCTGGGGTCTCTACATTTGGCACTTAGTGAAATCTCAATAAATGACTGACAGGTTAAGAACTGTGCCTGCCATGCATTATACATGGACCACCTAGAAGTCTCCACTTAAGCTAGTCAGAAGGAAGAGTCAGGTGCCTATGGCAGGCTTAATAACCAAACCCAAATCACATTAGCCATCACCAACTGGTGCCCAGAGGCCCTGGGACCTCAAATTGGCATTAATGCTGCAGAGGTGTTTTTTTTTTTTTTTTTTTGGAGCAGTAAGAATGAATCAGTCTGGATAAACCAAGGAGAAACATATCACCCGTCATACACAGAAAGAGCAGCATGAAACTGCCTGGTTCTCTCCCCTCTAACGAAAATCAGATTTGAGCATTTGATTTCAGACATCACAGGTTCACTGATTTGAGGGGCTTGTTTGAATAATGTTCTATCAACACATTTAAGCTGGCTGGGGGGAGGGGAAGACTCAGAGATGGGCTAGTTCGATGCCATGCCCAGCCCCTGGTGGTCCTACTCCAGGATCTCAATTCTCCTTCCTTCTAAGACTGTAATAGCCATGACTTTGCCATTGCTATGGCTAACTGCTGTGATTCAGCCCTTGGAAAAAAGCAAACGTCCTGATGTCAGTCAATAGCACAAAATGGGGAGGGAGTGATGGAAGGGAAGAATTACAGTAATGTATTTTCATGCTTAAAAAAAGGTTTTCTTCCCCCCTCCCACTTGCTTTGTGAAACTTCTCACGAACAAAGGGCTATTCTTGTGCGTGACGGTTGGCCATATGTGATCTGCTTTCAGAGCTCAGGGTCCATGTGAAATCCCAGGGTGAAAAGGAAACTCAGCCGGAAAGCCTGGGGTGGCTGAAGGGAGAGCTGGCTCCTTTCTGCTTCTAAGGCATGCCACCAACCCAAACACAAGCAGCTGGAGTTCAAAGCAGGCCTCCTCGTGGGATTCTCCCCCAACGGAACTCAGAGCTAGCAAGTCTGTGCAAAGAAAGACTGCCCGAGTCCTCTAAGTCTGCAGGATTTAATAACTAGGTTTCCATCCTGCATCATCTATTTGGGATGACCCACTTAGACAATGTCCTCCATTTACAATGGCTTTCAGAGAGGTCTCTGGGAAGATGTTATGAGGCTTCCTGACATCTCTTTGCCCCTCAGTACAAGTTCCAGGGAAAAGCAGAGCTGCTACCTTACAATGATGTTTATAAAGAGCCAGCAGTCAGAACACTAAAGATTCACTATTTCTGTTCTCAGAACTGTTCCTTTCTGATTTCTCTGCTTTCCTATTGAAGTTCATCAATTCAGATCCCCACACATATGGAAGGAAAAAGTGTAATTGTCAGAAGTAAACATCAGCAGAAATCTTGGCCAGAAGTAGCTAAAGGATGTGGTCAGGCAAGATATAAAACTGGACAGTAATCCAGGTTACCCAAAAGAATTGAAAGGGAACCCAAACTGATATTTGTACATTAATGTTCATAGCATCACTATTCACAATAGCCAAGAGGTAGAAATATCCCAAGTGTCCATCAAAAGGTGACTGGATAAACAAAATGTGGTATACATGCACACTAGTATTATTCAATCACAAAAAGTTATGAAACTCTAATGCATGCGTGCATGCTCAGTCATGTCTGACTCTTTTTGACTCCACAGCCTGCCAGGCTCCTCTGTCCATGGAATTTAATTCCAAACCATGCTACAATACGGCCAATTTGAAAACATTTTGCTATATAGAAGGAGCCAGGCAGAAAAGGACAATTACTCTTTTTTTTTTTTTTTAATTTATTTTTTTAATTTATTTTTTAATTTATTTTAGTTGGGGGCTAATTACTTTACAATATTGTAGTAGTTTTTGCCATACATCGACATGAATCAGCCATGGATTCACATGTGCTCCCCCTCCCGAACCCTCCTCCCACCTCCCTCCCCCTCCTATCCCTCAGTGTCATCCCAACGCTCCATCCCTGAGCATCCGTCCCACGCATAGAACATGGAATGGTGTTCTGCTTCACATATGACAATATACATGTTTCAATGTTATTGTCCCAGAACGTCCAACCCTCACCTTCTCCCTCAGAGTCCACAGAATTATTCTTTGATTTTGTTTGGGATGATTAAAAAGGTTTGGAAAGATGGTGGTGATGGTTGCATAACATTGTGAATGTACCAACACTACTGAGTTTTAAACTAACAGGTGGTTTAAATGATGAAATTTTATGTTATGTATATTTTACCACAATTTTTTTTTTTAAATTAGATAGTAAGACTCTCAGAAGCTGAGATTCTGTCTTAGCCATCTTTGTATCTCTAGCATCTAGTATATTCCAGCTCAGAGGGGCAACTTCACAGACGTCTGCCAAACAGACCACATATACAGTAGAATGGCTTTAAAGTTAATGCCATAGCAGCTTATGATGCATGCCTACCCAGGTCTCTGACATCTCAGGGTCCAAACCACATCAGAGCTATCATTTCAAGAGTTCACAAAATGATCTCATTTGCAGAAATAAAAATTCATCCAGCTATATTTCTCCAAAAGCTTTATGTCCACAGAGATTCTATACAAATTCACAAAGAACATTGGCATTATATTCCAGGTCATTAACAGTAACATTGAAATGGCCCCAGACCCACGTCTACTTGGCATAAGACAGAGGCAGCTCTTGATAAGATTTGAAAGTCATCTGTGCAAAAATGCACCAACTTGGAAGAGGTCTATCGAGTAATTTCCCCCACAACCCTCAACTAAAGCACAATGATTGCATTTATTCAACACATATTTATTGAACACCTAATCTATGCTGTGCACATACATGTGCTTAGTCACTCAATCGTGTCCAACTCTTGCAACCCCATAGACTGTAGCCTGGCAAGCTCCTCTGTCCATGGGATTCTCCAGGCAAGAACGCTGGAGTGGGTTGCCATTTCCTTCTCCAGGGGATCCTCCCGACCCAGGAAACAAACCCAGGTCTCCTGCATTGCAGGCGGACGCTTTACCGACTGAGATGCTAGGTGTCCACCATTCAAGGATGTGGTGTTTAGTGGATTTTCTCAGATTCTCAATCTGTGACAATCAATCTAAACAGTTAGTTCATTTCTAAATCATTCCTAGCCAGAGGACATATTACTTAAAAAAAAATGTTCTGCTCACCAATTCCAATGTGTGTGTGTTTGAGCAGGGAGCAGAGGGCTCTTCCACCACCACCCTCCCCCACCAACAAGCAATTCTAGGACACCAGCTAGACATCCTGCAATTCAGTTCTGACACTATTTACCTAGAGATAGCATCAGACCCCACATGTTAAGGGTTCAGTCCTATAAGACAGTCCCTGCTCCATTTCAAATGCCAACTGCAAGCCCAGACTATTACTTGTGTTTTTGGCCAACCAGCTACAGATCCGAGATTCCACGACCCCCCACCCTTGTGCTCAATTAGCTTGCTAAGGCAGCTTAAAGAACCCAGGAAATGTAACTACTCCCTAGATTACTGATTTGTTATAAAACGATCTAACTTGGGAACAGGCAGATGGCAGAGATGCACAGGTAAGGGCAAGGTGCTTCCACGCCATCTCCAAGTGACTACTCCTCTGAATCTCCATGCGTTCACCAAACCAGAAACTCTGAGAACCCTGTCTTTGTGGTTTTTTATGGAAGTTTCATTACATACATGTGTTGTCTTGATTTGTCTGCCCTTTGTGTGTGTGTGTGTGTGTGTGTGTGTGCACGTGCGCACACTCAGTTGCTCAGTCATATCTGACTCTTGGTGACTCCATGGACTGTAGCCTGCCAAGCTCCTCTGTCCATGGGATTGTCCTAGCAAGAATACTGCAGCAGATTGCCACTTCCTCCCCAGGGGGATCTTCCAGCCCCAGAGACTGAACTGGTGTCTCCAGCATATCCTGCATTGGCAGGAGCCACCTGGGAAGCCCTTGTCTGCCCCATGATTCCCCTTAAAGAACCACACCTTCTGCCACTACCTTTTTCTGCCCTATGGTCCAGAGGAGCTGACATCCCTTCGGCTCCAAGAGTGTGTGTGACCCAAGCCTGGCCAATAGAACACTCTGTCTTCCCCCCACATCCTCCCTCTGGAGCCATTGGTTAAGAGAACCAATCAGAGCCAAACAGACTCCATCCTGAGACTGGTTGGGACTGAAAAGGATTGAGAAAATGGGATAAAAGCCTAGAGCTGCTGTCATCTTGATACCACAAGGAAAAGGGCCTGCCAAGAATAGAGCCAACAACACAGGAAAACACAGCTGAATGGGGATGGCAGGACACTGATGATGTCATCTGAAACCCTGGATTCTGCCCTGCCCGAAACCCATCCTTGAACTTTTCAGTGGCCTGAGCTTTTGACCCCCCTCATAAGCCAGTTTGAGTTACGCAGTCCTTGGCTTCTAGCAGTGTTTCACTTCCCTTAGACACACACACACACACACACACACACACACACACACACACACACACAGACCTCAATTTACATTAAAAAAAAACCCTAAACTGCAAGAAACATGAACTTTTTTCATTTTTACTGTATTACTTTTACTAATTACAGTACTTATAAATTTCAGTTATTTTTAATATATTGTATAATTCATCATGATATTCTAATCCATTCATTATAACAGGAAGAAGCAACTAACTAGATAGTGTAATTTTCCTATTTATAACTCTTTTAGGAAAGAATCAGGAAATGAGACCTTGCTTCTAATACCTCACTCAACTTTAAGCCTGGAAAGTGTCAGATACAGCTGTGTTATTTGTTACAAAATGGTTTGGCTCCATCTTCAGAAGTAAGAGTAAACTCAATACCAAAACACGCCAATAGAAATTCAAAACAAAATATAGAGATGACTGAACTGTTCTGTACCTTGTCTGCAACTGTATGCATTTGTCCAAACTCAACGATTCAGCAAAAATAGAGTTTTTACTGTGTGTAAATAAAAAGTGAATGAATCTTAAACTATATATATATATATATATATATGTATGTATGTATGTATATATATATATATATATATAAACAACACAAAACTGTCCAGGATCAGAAAAACCACAAGGATCACACACATTACTTTATAAATCAGCTCACATGAATTTGAAAGAGTTCTGAAAATGAAGTCATCTCTCTAGAGTTAAGAGGATATTTTTAAGTCTGTATTAATCATGGACAATACCTGATCTTTGTGAACTTGTGTGTAATTCCATGCTTCCTCTCTTTACTTCATTCTCACTAGAGGCGATATACAGATATTTCCCTCCACTTTTTGACTTGGACTAGGAGCAGCACACAAATGTGAACACTGTACCCCCAAGCCCTGCAGGGGACAGGATGCCTCGCCAGAAGCGGTTCTGAAAAGAAGCTCCTTTAATAGTTTTCAAACCCTAAGTTTTCAAATCCTAAAGTGTATTCTTTCACTTGACCCCTATGTTGACCTACCTTGCCAACAGGTTCAAGGTCAGTGGCAAATAATCGGATCAGATTTGAAAGCTGGGCCTGTATAGCTTTTATGTATCCAAAGCTCATGAGCTGTATTCTTAGCTTTCTGGCAATGCATCTGCAATCATTACTAACTAGTTTAGAACTAATTATAGCATTAAATCATCAGGTTAAAAGCCCAGAGAACGTTCCCACTTAAGCATGCCTCCCTGAGAAGAAAAGTGCTATATAAATGGAAAGTCCTAAGGTGTTACAGTAATTATGAGAGAAAGAGAAATAATTCACAGCAGAATTGGAACTTGACACCAAATAGCATTTTTGCATCTGTTCTGATTTGGTTTTCTTAAAGAAAAGTCACCCAGAGAAACACACCTTCAGCTATTTAGAACTTTCCAGTGTCTGAAACGTCAGAGATGTGCCTTTTTCTTTCTGGATGACTCCAGTGCCTGGAGTTCAGAAAGGTAATTTTCCTAAAGAATAACAGGAAATGTGCCTTTGTGAGTTTGAGGCCCTAAAGGTGTAAGTTCCTTGGGCGGGCACCCAGCAGAATCCCACAGTCAAAGCAAACAACCCAGGAGACCTACCGTAAAGAGAGAGAAAAACATCCAGGTGGCAATCATGACCTTGACTCTCCCTCAGTTGCGGCCTGATCTTGGGAACCAGCTGCTTCTAAAGCTTCACCCCAGTTTCCCTGTCCTCAGTCGGAGGTCCGACGTTAGGACACAGCCCTCTGCAAGGTCACAGCATTTCAGGTGAAGCGGCACGGAGCTGGCAACCTGAGTGTACACGTACCTGGTAGACACTGCCCCAGAAGAAGCGTACACACTGCAACGTGAACCGGCCTGACTTCTCCGGTTCAAAGGTACCGTTTGGAACCGTGTTAGAGCCTTCAAGGGCAAATGAAACAGGAGTGTATTTATTTGTACACAGCTACTAATTATCGTATTACACTTTATCAGATCAATTATGATTTGACAAATTTGAGCTGTGAGTTGCATTCAAAGGTAATGGGATAACAGAGCCCTGCAGAGGCAGGGACTGTTTTGTTTTGGTTTTTTGAGTTCTGATGACTTATTTCATAATACAGACACCAGAAAGTGACCTTTAAGATGGTTTGCCTCCTGCAAAGCTCTGCACAGTAAGAAGAGCCCCTGGACACTTGTTTACAGTCAAGACAAGTAACTCTATTAATTCAAACAAAGGAACCTTCACAGAGAGAGGAAGAAAACCCGTTTAGCAAAGTGGCAGGCACAAAGAGAGACGAGCCCTTCATGAAAAGAGAGACAAAATAAAGTCAAGACACAGATGCTCCTGTTAATGGGACAGGAATATAATTCTTGCCAACCAAGACACGAGAGTCAAAAATCCTACATTTTAATCAGCTATACCCCAATACAAAATGCTTTTGGTATTAAAAAAAATACAATAAAAATTTAAGAAATCCTACTTTTACTGAGAACTACTATTAAGGAGGATTAAAAATAAACAACAAACAAAAAAATACCGTCATCCTGTTTTTAAGAGATTTGGGAGAACGACATGGGAAGTTATATTCTCAGCCTCAATTAGAGTGGCTAACTCCCTGCTTCTAAGGCCAAGGGGCAGGCCCTCACCCACTGGCCACCAGAGTCAACCAGTATTTCTCGCCGAGTCAGGACTTGCTATATTCTTGCCCTATTTTTTCTCTAATTGGAGGATAATTTCTTTACAGTGTTGTGTTGGTTTCTGCCATACAACAATATGAATCAGCTATAAGTATACATATGTCCCCTCCCTCTTGAACCTCCTCCCCACCCCCTCTAGGTTGTCACAGAGCACCAGGTTAAGCTCCCTGTGTTAAACATCAATTTTCCACTAGCTATCTAGTTTACATATGGTAAAATATATGTTTCAGTGCTACTCTCCCAATTTACCCCACCCTCTCCTTCCTGACCTGTGTCCACAAGTCTGTTCTCTATGTCTGAGTCTCTATACCTGCCCTGCAAATAGGTTCATCAGTATCATCTTTCCAGATTCCATATATATGTGTTAATATACGATATTTGTTTTTCTCTTCCTGACTTACTTCACTTTGTATAAGAGGCTCTAGTTTCATTCACCTCAACAAACTGACTCAAAATTGTTCCTTTTTATGCCTGAGTAATATTCCATTGTATACATGTACCACAACTTCTGTATCCATTCACCTGTCAATACCTTGCCCTATTCTTTAATAGGTCTTTTTCTCAAGCAGTTTTACCTGCTTTATAATATCTCTAAGATCATTTTCATTCTCCTTTAAAAATTCTATCAGACAAATCCTGTCTTGACTTCAGCTCCAATTTCAACAAGTGAAATTAAAAGAGGCAATTCTTTGAAACAGATACACACGCTCTTCTGCCAGTAATCTCTTTTCCCCCTTTCCTCAGACATCACAGGTTCACTGATTTGAGGGGCTTGTTTGAATAATGTTCTATCAACACATTTAAGCTGGCTGGGGGGAGGGGAAGATGCAGAGATGGGCTAGTTCGATGCCATGCCCAGCCCCTGGTGGTCTTACTCCAGGATCTCAATTCTCCTTCCTTCTAAGACTCTAGCAGTCCCTTTCACCTGAATGTTCTTGCTCTAGCTCAGCTCTGCCCAATAAAATATTTCTGCAATGATGGAAAAGTTCTATATCTGCTCTGTCCAATATGGTAGCCACTACCATATTCTGGCTATTGACTACTGAAATGTGGCCAGTGTGACTAAGGAACTGACCTTTAATGTCATTTAATTAATTTAAATGCAAATTTGAATAGCTATGTGTGGTCAGTGGCAATCAGATAAGACTGCGCAGCTATAGCTCTTCACTTGAGCAAGTTCTTTTCACGATTTTGACCTCAGCCCAAAGGCTGGGGGGCCCTCCCCTGATCACCCCACACTCCCTTTTCTTCTCTTCTCAGCACTTATTAACACCTGAAATGATTCTGCTTGTTTGCTTTGTATTGTTTGTGTCCCTCCTTAGAATGCAAGGTCCCTGAGGGCAGAAACCTTGCCTCTCTGATTCTCTACTGCCTCTCCAGAACTACCCAGAACAGTACCTGGAGAGCGGACACTTTGTAAATATGTGCTGAGTCAATCAATGAATGAATCAATGCACTGGCCCAGGTGCTTCCTTCCTTGAAGGAATGGAAAAAGAAGGAAGTCCACCTATCTTGGTGAGTGAACTGTGAATTGCTTTATCAGAACTTTGACCTATGGAACCATGTTCCACAGATCATCCAGAGAAGCCAGCTGTGCATTCAAATGATAAGGAGGTAAAGGAGCCTCCAACCAGGATCACAAGGTTGGAGACTTGGAGGCCACAGCCTTGGGATCCTTCAAGAACAGACAGGAAGCTCCTCCCATGGAGGAGAAGAGCCACCTCTGACGAAATGGCTGCAACCCTGAAGACCCACACCATTAGTTCCAGTCCTTGTGGGAATGAGCTGTGTCAGCTATTGAGCACAGGGTACTGATCAAGAGGGACAGGGTCCCCCATCTGTGGGTGCTCACCTCCTCTGGAAGAGAAGGACACATCAGCAATACTAAGGTGATGCATTACCTCTGATACTCCATGAGGGGGGCTTGGATGAAAGCACAAATGGAAAAGAGATACTTCACTCAGTCTGGGGTAGTCAGGGAAGGCTTCCTGGAAGGAGATTTGATTACTCTAAATCTTGAAGGGGGATAGAGTTAGGGGTGCCATACTGGTATGGGTTAGGGGATAGATGTAACAGGTTACTGGGGAATGACTATTCCAGGCAGGACGAATAGCAAGAGCCAAGATACTTGGGTGTGCAATGGCAAACTATTCATACAGAACTGTAAATACTGGTTTTACTGGTGTGTAAAGGGTTAACAAGAAATAAGACTAGAGAAATGGGTGGAGGATGACATCACAGATCATACAGGCCTTGAATGCCAAAGACTGGGTTTTATTCTTAGGACAATGGGCAAGAGACTTTAAGAAGAAGGATGAAATGACTATCTGCTCTTTAATGATCTTCATGATCCTAGAGATGTATTGGTAGTGAAGGAATTGGAAAGGAGTGTGACACTTGAGACATATACTATGTAGAACAGAGTATGGAAAATACTGCCAGTGTGTCCAGAAGCCTGATAGTGTCAAGTGGGGCAAAAGACAGGCTGCCAAGACAGGCTGATGCAGTGACAGCCTTTGGACTGACTTTACAGCCTAATGCATGTGCACACAAACACACACATCTACAGGGGTCATGGACCCGTTGACCACAGTGCGACAGTGATCATCTACCCAGCAAGAAACACCATCTTGGAAGGTCAAGAAATGGCCAAGTTACTCTCTGCAGCTTTGCAAGGGACGGTCTCTAAGTGGGACTGGTTGCTTCAAGTGCAAATTCACCTACTTAGATAAATAAATCTACTTATTGAGAGCTGACTGTGTGCTAGGTACTCTTCCAAACACGATCTCCTTCAACAGTCACAATAATAAACGCACCTCTTAACAAGACTAAAAATCCTTTATACTGCCCACACAGCTACGTAGTGATTGCTTTCCTTTTTGCTATTTTTAAATAATTTTAATCTTCATTAGATAAAAAGGCACAGAGCAGGTACATGGTTTTTAAAAATCAAACGGCAATAGAAGGGTTAAATTGTTCAAAAAGTTGATTCACTGCCTCCCGTCCCTTAGTCTTGTATGATTGTCAACTCTTTAGAGTTATTTCTTATGTTATAATGAAAGTGAAAGAGGAGAGTGAAAAAGTTGGCCTAAAGCTCAACATTCAGAAATCTAAGATCATGGCATCTGGTCCCATCACTTCATGGCAAATAGATGGGGAAACAGGGGAAACAGTGTCAGACTTTATTTTTGGGGGCTCCAAAATCACTGCAGATGGTGACTGCAGCCATGAAATTAAAAGACACTCCTTGGAAGGAAAGTTATGATCAACCTAGAGAGCATATTAAAAAGCAGAGACATTACTTTGTCAACAAAGGTCAGTCTAGTCAAGGCTATGGTTTTTCCAGTAGTCATGTATGGATTGGAGAAGGCAATGCCAACCCACTCCAGTACTCTTGCCTGGAAAATCCCATGGATGGAGGAGTCTGGTAGGCTGCAGTCCATGGGGTCGCTAATAGTCGGACACAACTGAGCAACTTCACTTTCACTTTTCACTTTCATGCATTAGAGAAGGAAATGGCCACCCACTCCAGTGTTCTTGCCTGGAGAATCCCAGGGGCGGGGGAGCCTAGTGGGCTGCCGTCTACGGGGTCACACAGAGTTGGACACGACTGAAGCGACTTAGCAGCAGCAGCAGCATGTATGGATGTGAGAGTGGGACTATAAAGAAAGCTGAGAGCCGAAGAACTGATGCTTTTGAACTGCGGTGTTGGAGAAGACTCTTGAGAGTCCCTTGGACTGCAAGGAGATCCAACCAGTCCATCCTAAAGGAGATCAGTCCTGGGTATTCACTGAAGGACTGATGTTGAAGCTCAAACTCCAATAGTTTGGCCACCTGATGTGGAGAGCTGACTCATTGGAAAAGGCCCTGATGCTGGGAAGGATTGGGGGCAGGAGGAGAATGGGACAACAGAGGATGGGATGGTTGGATGGAATCACTGACTGAATGGACATGGGTTTGGGTGGACTCCGGCAGTTGGTGATGGACAGGGAGGCCTGGTGTGCTGTAGTTCATGGGGTTGCAAAGAGTCAGACACGACTAAGCGACTGAACTGAACTGATGTTATTTGCCAAATTTTTCTATATGTTTATCTTATGTTGCTGTTTTATATTTAAATTTATTTTCAATTGGAGGATAATTGCTTTACAATATTGTGTTGGTCTCTGCTATACATTACCATGCATCAGCCATAGGTATACATATGCCCCTTCCCTCTTGAACTTCCCTCCCATCTCCCATCCCTTAGGTTGCTTATTTATCAGTTTTAAACATTATCCATTGACTTCCCTCGTGCTTGTTCTCCCGATATTTTTATTTACTTCACAAATTTTGGTTAATTCTTCCTCAGTCTTCACATTACTAGAGTCATGTGAAATGCGAAACTCTTCCCACAATTTCAGTTCTGTAAATCCTCCCAAAAGCATTTGCTAAACACTTGAGTGGATCAGAAAACGTATCCACTTCACTGTGTTCCACAGCCCTTCAACCTCCTGCTCCTCTCTTGCCTGGTTGATGGCTAGACTTCACTTTGCAAGATCCCTTGTTTTCTGTACGCTGCCCGCTTTTTTAATTTGCTCCCTTGTTTTACTGGAGCATATCCTCTAGTACCTTTCCCCATACTCACTATAATTTTAGTCACTATTTTCTTACAGTTATATAAGCACATGATTTAAAGTGCCTAAAAGTTCTACGGATCTTACTCAATGCCTTAACTCCATCCCTCCACTTCCCTCTAATTCTTCCTCCCAAGAAGTAAATGTTTTAACTTCTTTTAGATAATTTTCAGTAACAATTTTAGGTTGTTTCTTTACAGTATCTCAGTTGTTGGCACTACTTATCGACTTTCCGATATGGAAAATAAGGATGTATGTCCTCACCGTGCAAGTGAAGCTTTCCCACGTCCCTGTTTTCCCAGTCAGTATGTGCTCAGTTGATCAGTCATGTCTGATTCTTTGTGACCCCGTGGACTGCAGTCTGCCAGGCTCCTCTGTCCATGGGATTTTACAGGTGAGAATACGGGAGTGGGTTGCCATTCCCTTCTCCAGGGGATCTTCCCAAGACGTCTCCTGAGTCTCCTGTATTGGCAGGTGGATTCTTTACCATTTAAGCCATCAGGAAAGCCCAACCTTCCAGTATAATTATACTGAAAATTTTAAAGATCAATATGATTATGATTACATAACACTACTTTCAGGTGAACCATTTGGTAAAGTATGATGACTTTTCTGAATATCCTACTGTTTTCTCCAAAACTGATAATAATCCTTTGCCCCCTTTACTTAGTATTTTATATATTTCTCAGTAGTTCAAGCCCCAAATGTTAACCATATCTTTATCAGATATTCTATTAATTCCACCTCGGGAAAGAAATCACTTCTTGAGTCTGCTGACACATTTTGGGAGCAGAGCTGCAATTTCCCACAGACAGCTTCTAGAAACTTCCTTTGCCTCTTTCATGCCGGATCTCCTATTTCCTGCTTCACTTGTGGTTTTCTCTCCTGGTTTACTCTTTTATTTCAGTGAACCACCTCCCTCCAGCTGGTTCCTGAAAAACTTGTATGTCTGACAATGTCACTATTCTACCCTCACACTTGATTAAAGAGTTTGGCTGGATAGAAAGTTCTAGCTTTAATTTTCCTCCAGACTATTGAAGGCAGTGCTCCACAGCCTTCTAAACTGCCAGCATGGCTGTTGAGATGTGAAGACCCATCCCTGATCTTTGCATGTGATCAATTGTTTTTTTTACCCCTGGAAGACTATAGGATCTTCTCTTTGCCACCAATGAATTCTTAAATAAAACTTCGGAGGACAGAAAGCAAACACATAAGTAATAAAAAAAACAAAATCACAAAACTTTGCAGGCCTGACAGGATCCTAAGCTGTCACTGGGGAAGGCTGAGAGCCAAACAACATATGAAAGACTGCAATAGATTCAGGAATGCTTAGACCTTCTCAAAACAGACCAGTCCTCCTATTCTAACTATACGTCTTCTTCAGCTTGGTGCGCAAAACTCGATTCCTATTGTTTCCTTTCCTGTTGTCCTCATGCTTGTGGATTTATGCCTTCACAAAAATTGCCTTAAGTGAAAGAAGCCAGTCACAAAAGGACAAATACCAGCGATTCCACTCACACGAGGGACTTGGAGGAGTCAAACTCATAGGAGACAGAAAGGAGCTGATGGTTGCCAGGGGCTGGAGGGAGAGAGGGATGGGGAGTCTGAATATAATGGATACAGAGCTTCACTTTGAAAAGATGAGAAAGTTCTAGAAAAGGATGGTAGTGATGCTTGTATAACAATGAGAATGTACTTACTATTAAACTGTACACTTCAAAATGGTTAAAATGGGAAATTTGATGTTACACATGTTTTACCACAATAAAGTAAAAATACAATAAAACCTCCCTTCGAAAGGTTTTGTTTGGTTGGGAGCAAAGGGAGATGCATGAGTTCAATCCCTTCTCGTTATGCAGAAGTCTTTTGCAGATAAGTTTTTTTTTTTTTTTTCTTTTTTAACAATTCCATTCTTTAGAGCAGATCAGTAGTTTCAAACCTTAGGATAATAAGAATTATTGTAAGGGCTATAGACACAAAACCTTGTGTTTCTTCTATAGATTGTACTTCATGGGTGATACCAGGGGTGACCTTTATTTACCACACAATGCTTCTCCCTTTAGAGTCTGATCCTCCCATGTTAAGACATTACCTTCAGCTGTATTAACAAAAGTGTAAAACCAAGAGCCAGAGAAGTGATGTTCTGGAGAAGAACACACGTTCCTTTCTTGATTCCATATATTGAGAAGGTTAAGGTTGGTGGCCAAGGGCTTTAGCTACCAAATGAGAAGGCTGGGTGGGTTGGAGGTAGTGCAAGCATGAAAATGCTCTTTCAGATCTCTAATATCTGAACTGCACAGACTCGGTGAAACTCCCAACAATGATGAAGCACAAGAAGAGAAGCCAGTGTGAGCTTCCAGTTCATACAGGGGAGGATTTTCTGTCACCTGGGCACTGTCCAAATAAAGCCTGGACGAAATCAGGCTCTAGTTGTCGGCAGAAAGACCACTTGGGAAGGGGATGCTGGGACTGGTCTAGTTGACCTTTAAGAGCCCTTCCAGTCCTGGGATTGTCTGTGAAAAGGTTCATGTCCACAGACCATAAGCCCAAACTGTAAACAAATGCTGTGCCCTGCCAAGCCAGGTAGTAAATGTGGTGAGTGCTATTTTAAGAACATAATCCACTAAGAAAAACAGGTTCCTAAGAAAAGGAATATATGATTACAGGCAACATACAAGCCACAATTCTAGTCCACCCTTGGCTTTCCAAAATTTCTCTTTTGAACAATGTGAACCTCCAAATGCAAATGACAGTAATTCTCCATGAAATGCTCTCATGCAAGTAATCAATGCTTCCCCTGAGAAAAACATCACTGGCTTCATTACTTTCCATCAAGAGGAAAACCTTCAACCTAAGCTAGTATGGTTGATTTTCCCCAAACAGATATCTTCTAGAAGACTTTGGAAAAGTAAGCAAATAGTGTCGCAAGAATCACCTTTTCTTGTTTATTAAAAGGTCCACAGCCTTTCTGCAACACTCCCAAAGCACTTTCTGCACGTGACCAGGTTGAAGCGGTATTTTTTTCTACTTACTGCATTCACTTTATTTTTCAGTTATTTTTTAAATTTTAGTCCCTTTTAAAAACTGAATATAATTGAGTTACAGTGTTGTATTAGAAGAATTCCCTGGCAGTTCAGTGGTTAGGTCTCTGCACTTTTACTGCAAAGTCCTGTTAGTTTCAGGTGTACAGCACAGTGATTCAGGTATATATATAAATATAAAAGTTTTCAGATTCTTTTCCCTTATAAGTTATTATAAAATATTGAGTATAATTCCTTGTGCTATACAGCAGGTTGCGTTCACTTCTTTTTTTAATGTACCTTCCATTTCATCTCTGGAAAGATACAAAATAACACAACCACAGACTCTTGAACTTTCTGTTTACTGGTTTCCTGAGCTCAAAATACTTTCAATATTAGGCCTATGCGATTCTTTCTAAGTTACCAGTGGGCACAGCTTTTGCAGACAGAGGGATCAGAAAAATCACTGGGAAGTCAGTGCTCTAAATACATGCTTCCCACGTCCAATCATAACCACTGTGTGTGCTAAGTAGACAGGCTATACTGTGCTCCCATCTCTTACCCTAGCTGATATCACATCTCTATGATTTTGATTATATAAAACTGTCAATCTTCTTGACAACTTCTATAGAATCTTTTCCTAATGGTATGAAATGTAAAATGAAAACTGATGGATTATATGACTTCCCCATATCCCCCCCAATTGTTTTTTTCTTTTCTAAAAACAGAAGCCACTGAAGACCTTGCCTGCCAGTATGCCAGTGACTACCACTGGTCTCCCTTCTGGGATGCAGCAGGTTAACACTAGTGATGAATTACATGTTTATATCCCCAGGGCTGCCTAGAACAGTGCCTTGTATATGGTAGCTGTCAGAATGTTAGGTTCATGAAACTGAATGATGAAGAGAAGGAGAAGAAAGGCACTTTTTGAGATAGGGAACCTCAACCTCCCGATCCAAATCGCCACCCATTTCTCCCCATAGGCAACAAGTACACAGAGACATCACAGTGCGGTGCTGTGCATCCCCCTAAAATGGAGCAGGACAGTTCTGTCCATTCATCGGCCGGATCACAATGATTCTTTCCAAGTTCCTCGTGGGAAAACCAAAAGAAACTGGCAAGTAACCTAACATCTCAGTTTGAAGATTAAAATAAGCTACATAGGCTACATACACTGGCAGTCCAGTGGTTAGGACTTTAAGCTTCCACTGCAGGGGGCACGGGTTTAACCCCCGGTCAGGGAATTAACATCCCACAAGTTGCATGGCCAAAAATAAAATTTTAAAAATACATGTTTTCACTCCCTGCTGTACAACAGAAAGGTATTATTTGCTGCCTTTCAGATGAAATGTTTACCGCAGCCAGGAGATTCTGTGAGACTTTATCAAATTCTACAAATGGGAAATAATAATTCTTGGCAGGCTGATAAAGAATAATTATTGAAGGCAACAAAGCACTGATTTTAAAACAAACCTCTTTATTCAGCCACGGTTGGACTGCCCAGGGAAATATTTCAAATTAAGTACGTAAATTTCCTAAAACTAGTTGTCATAAGGGGTTGCTTTCATGGATCAAATACAAATAAATGCACTGGCCTGAGGGTCAAGAGGCCGCCACTACCATTTTCCACACCACAAGAAATATACTTGGAGCAAACCCCATGTGTATCCACAGGCTGGTTCTTATCTCCGTTACAGAGTAGTTTACTTTTGAAAGAACAAATGTGTCCTCAGCCCTTACTTTTTAAATTATTTGAGTCAACAATAATTAAGAGTGCAAACGAGATAGCCTTCTAATTAAAACAAAAGCAGTCTAAATCCCCAAGGAAAGTTTTTATTAAAAAACACCATCACTGCAAGAGAATGAAAATCAAATAGCCAACTGATACCTAATACTATGACTATCTACAAAAATTTTTTGCATAAATTTGCAGATAAAAATTTCAATCTGCTTTTTATGTCATTTCAGAATGACATGCTACAAAAACAAAATTAAAAATTCACAGATGCTAAATATACCATGAACTTTTTAAAAATATAGGAATATATAACTTTAGAAAAATTCTCCACAGGAAAATATGGACTGATAGAAGAAATTCTCATTGTATTTGCCAAGAAGTGTTGGCCCTAGTGGTAAAGATCTCACCTGCCAATGGAGGAGACATAAGAGACTCGGGGTCCATCCGTGGCCCCTGGAGGAGGGCATGGCAACCCACTCCAGTATTCTTGCCTGGAGAATCCCATGGACAGAGGAGCCTGGTGGGCTACAGTCTATGGGGTCTAAAAAGAGTCAGACACAACTGAAGCAACTTAGCACGTATGCCTGCATGCATGACCATACCTACCAAGTGCCAGGCCTAACCCACTGGTGCCCTTCTCAAGATATCCGGGGATTCAAAAAATGATTCTTGTGTGACCAACGTAATGAAATCCCCTTCTCCCACCACCATCTCCAGAAGTATACTGACTGTCTAAATCAGGGGTTGATTAAGAAAAAACAGCCCATGCAGGAACCAAATCTGGCTGCCACGGGTTCTTGTAAATGCCATTTTGTTGGAACAAAGCCACGCCCTTTTATTCACATATTGTCTGTGGCAGTTTTCAAGTTCTAAAGGCAGAGCAGAGGTCTGTAATTGCAACATGGATCACATGGCCAGCAAAGCCTAAAATATTTACTGCCTGCTCTTTACAGAAACGTTTGCTGGTGCCTGGTCTATATCAAGACATATCCTGGGGTTGATTCAACATTTGCCCAAACACGTTTGGACTTCCGGGTATAGTTATGAAACAGGCAGCGGATCTCAGGAACAAGAGCCCTGACCTGCGAGTCAGAGAACAGAGATGTCCTCCCAGCCTCGCACACACAGCCTTGGCAGCTCACAGCTCAGTTTCTGAGCCTGGGATTTCCCATCTATCTAAGGGAAGAACTAATACCTGCCTTACTAACCTCACAAGATGTGAAAGTGATTCTGCCACTGCATAGCACAGCCTCAAGGTGAATGTAGGGTCACAATAAACATAAAAGTGAACACTGAATTCAGGCTTAGAATGAGCCCCGCTAGGAGCTTTCTATGTGTTATTTCATCTAGTCTTCACAACTACCCTATTAGATGGGTATGATCCCCCTTTTACAGACAAAGGAAAGGCTCAGAAAGGTTAAGGGATTGCCCATTGTCACACAGTAAATAGTAAGCTAAGACTCAAACCCAAGAGTCAGACTCCAGAGTTTACGTTGTTAATTACCAAGAGCACTCTTTCTCAAAACTCTAACTGAGGGCTCGCCACCAAATCTATCCACTTCATAGAACAAAGGTCTATCGTTTCTGAGACAAATGCCATCACACCATCTGTATGACTGCCTTGAAAGTTCAAGTGAAAGTCGCTCAGATGTGTCCGACTCGTTGCGACCCCATGCACTGTACAGCCCATGGAATTCTCCAGGCCAGAACACTGGGGTGGAGTATTTCCCTTCTCCAGGGGATCTTCCCAACCCAGGGATCAGACCCAGGTCTCCCGCACTGCAGGCGGATTCTTCACCTCACTCATGTGCTAAATGTTAAGAATTGCCCATACAATAAACATTCAAGCTTTATCTATACAGGCAGTGAAAGGGAGCCCCCACAAAGATACAGGTATCTTACCTCAATAGAAGCCAGGATCAACTTCAAATGAACAAGCAACCCAGAACAACTGGCCTGCCTACACACCCAGAAGCAGCTTTGGTGACCCTGCCTTCTCTATGCTTCTAAACATGTGCCTATAATTTAGGACCTTGCATTTTTATGTAACACAGCCCATCTAACAGAAATATAACAGAAAACTTAAAAAATAGTAACAACATAAAATATATTCCATAGGTACCTGTGTGGCTTTTTTATTGCCCTTTTCACTCTTCTGAAAAGCAATTTGGAAACACGTTGTCATACCCAAACCAATTTACCCAGCATTTTCTTTTCTTTTTTTTTTTTAAAAAAGAAACCAGTTTTTTTTTTTTTTTTTTTTTAATTAATTAGAGGGTAATTTACCCAGCATTTTCATTTCCAGGATTTCATTAGACAAAAATAATCAGGAATGCTTACAAAAGCTTTAAGTATAAGGCTGTTCACTACAATATTATTTATAAAGGCAAACATCTGGAAGCCACCAAACCACCCAACATAAACCATTATCTAAATAAATTTCAACAGAATGTTTTGTAGCTACTATGACCATGTGTAGGGGAGACTGCCTGTACTCTTCACAAATGTCAAAGTCAAGAGAAGGGCTGAAAAACTTTTCCTGATGAAAAGAGGCTAAGGCAACACTACATCTAAATGATCCTGAATTGGATCCTGGTTTTGAGGTTAAAAAAATATTGCTATAAAGGGCATTTTGGAGAAAAATTGACAATATATGAAAATAGAGTTTATATATTAGTACTGTATCAATATCAAATTTCCTGAATTTTCAAACTTTATTTTGATTATATAAAATAACATAAAACAGCATGAGGTCTGTACTCATTTTTAAACGGTTCAGAAAAAGGAGTATTAAAAATAATACCTAAATATGTATAAAAAAATAGTCACTCAGTCGTGTCTGACTCTTTGCGACCCCGTGGACTGTAGCCACCACGCTCATCTGTCCATGGAATTCTCCAGGCAAGAATACTGGAGTGGGTTCCCATTTCCTTCTCCAAGGGATCTTCCTGACCCAGGGATCAAACCTGGATCTCCATAGAGGGGCAGATTCTTTACCGTCTGAGCCACAAACTCCCAAATATGTATAACAATACATTATATATGTAAATTCACATACACATGAATATGAAGAGAAAGTAACTAGGAGAAATGTTAACAACTGGTGAAACCAACGTGAAAATTCTTTACACTAGTCTTGCAACTCTTTTCTAACCTGAAAATTATGTTAAAATGAAAAGCTTAAAAAATGTCTGACAAACCTCTGCCGTTTGACAGAAAACAACAAAATTCTGTAAAGCAATTATCCTTCAATTAAAAAATAAGTAAATTTTTTAAATGTCTGAAATTTTGTTAATGAGAAATTGCTTATGCTAAAATGAATAAAAACACTAGGATATAAAACTAATGTTTTTTGGTATTTAATATTTTTGAATTTGTAGTTAAAACTATATATTCAGGAGGACATCTCAAGAATGGGTACAGTTTAAAAATATATATATTAGAAATAAATAAGCCTAAATATTACCAGTGGCCTGTGGTTTCTGAGTGGTGATATTCTATTTGAACTTTATTTTCTTCTTATTGTTTTATACTTCTTGTGTATCTACAGTTTTTATACTAGTATTTTGATAATCAGGAGAACAAGTATTACAGGTAAATTATAAGCTTATATGAATTACATACACATCTAATTTAGTCTGCAAACACTTCTATGTACAGGCTTAATACTTCATGTCAGAGGAATTTGAAGATAAGACCTCTAAGCCCTAAACAGATTAAATACTGTTTACAGCAGCAATTTCACACTAGTAAATTTCATAACATATTTGAAATTACTTTCCACTCAAATCTCAGGAAAGCGGGGGCAGACTACAGGATCGGTGCATGAAAACACTGGCACTCCGAGCCTCACCTAGAACTTTCTCAAGATTGTGAACCTGACAGCAGAAATAACTGTCCCCGTATGAAAGAGCTATCCTTCTAGTTCATCTCCCACAATAATGTCTTTTACCTTAAGACATTATTAGAACGCATGTGTATATAATTTTCTTATAAACCATTGGAGCCAATTGTAAACCTAAGGCTCATTATTCCTAATACTTCAGTATACATTTCCTAAAAATAAGGACTTTTTTTTTTTTACACAGTACAGCTTCCAAATCATGGAATTAACACTGACAGAATCCCACCATCTAAACTTTAACAGTTATCTCAATGATATTGTTATGAAGAAAATGGTTCAATCTAGGGTCTCATGTGGCATTAATTCTCATGTTTCTTTAGTCTCCTTCAATTCGGGGCACTTTCTTGGTTTTTCATAATCTTGATGCTTAAAAAAAATTACAAGCCAGTTATCTTGTTGGATCCTCTTCAATTTGGGACTATCTGATATTTTCTCACGGTTAGATCCAAATTACTGGTTTTTGTAGGAATATCACAGAAGTGATGCTGTGTTATTCTCTTGCTCATTTCACTGGATGGTGATTAATGTAAGCTTGTCTAATTACTGATGGTGTTAAATTTTAATTTGTGACTATGGTGGTGTCTGCCAGGTTCCTCCACTTGGTATTTACTCTGTTCCCTCTGTAATTAGTATGTATTTTGTGGAGAGATACATGAAGCTATATAAACATCCTGATAGAACAATAGGACAGTTAAAAGTTTATGCTAAGTAGCAATCAACTTACCCTCCAGAAAAAAGTTAATACATCTGTATAATATATTTGCTAGTTACATTTAAGAAATATAGTACCTCCCCCCCTCCAAATTGTTTTCAGAACCTACACAGAGAAAAGACTTTTAAGGGAAATTTTTATATAGAAGTGATGATGTCTGGTTGTGAACCTGAGTCCCTGGAGGAACTGTGAAAACTAAATATTATTTGCCCTTTAGTTCTATCCTTGGAGCTGGCATCTAAAATATATTCTTTAAAAAAAAAAATAATTTTATTGAAATATAGTTGATTTACAATGCTGTGTTAATTTCTGCTGCTGCTGTACAGCCAAGTGACTTAGTTATAGACACATTCTTTTTCATATTATTTTCCATTATAGTTTATCACAGAATATTGAATATAATTTCCTGGGCCATACATTAGGACCTTGTTTATCCTTCCTATATATAACAGTTTGCATCTGATAATCCCAGACAGAGGATGAGGTTGGATGGCATCACCGACTCAATGGACATGAGTTTGGGTAGACTGCAGGAGTTAGTGATGGACAGGGAGGCCTGGCGTGCTGCGGTTCATGGGGTTGCAAAGAGTCGGACACGACTGAGCGACTGAACTGAACTGAACTGAATCCCAAACTCCCAATCATTCCCTCCTCCATTTCCATCCCCAGTGGCAAGCAAAAATCTGTTCTCTACATCAGGGAGTCTATTTTTGTTTCATCAGTTCAGTTCAGTTCAGTTCATAGATAGGTTTAATTTGTGTTGTATTTTAGATTCCACATATAAGTGATATCATATGGTATTTGTTTTTCTCCTCTGACTTACTTCATTTAGTATGATAATCTCTAGGTCCATCCATGCAACATGCAAATAGCATTATCTCATTCTTTTTTAATAGGTTAGTAGCTCAGTCGTGTCCAGCTTTTTGTGACCCCATGGACTATAGCCTGCCAGGCTCCTCTGTCCATGGAATTCTCCACACAGAAATAATGGAGTGGTTAGCCATTCCCTTCTCCAGGAGATCTTCCCAACCCAGGGATCAAACCTAGGTCTCCTGCATTGCAGATAGATTCTTTACCGTCTGAGCCACCAGGGAAGCCCTCTTTCTAGTAACTGAGAAATATTCCACTCCAGTTAGAACCAGGCATGGAACAACGGACTGGATCCACGTTGGGAAAGGAGCACATCAAGGCTGTATATTGTCACCTTGCTTATTTAACTTACATGCAGAGTACATCATGCAAAATGTCAGACTGAATGAAGCACAAGCTGGAATCAAGATTGCCGGGAGAAATATCAATAACCTCAGATATGCAGATGACACCACCCTTATGGCAGAAAGTGAAGAGGAACTAAAGAGCCTCTTGATGAAAGTGAAAGAGGAGAGTGAAAAAGCTGGCTTAAAACTCAACATTCAAAAAATGAAGACTGTGCTCACTCTGGCAACACATATACTAAACTGGAATATAGAGAAGATTAGTATGGTCCCTGCACAAGGATGACATGCAAATTCGTGAAGCATTCCACATTTTTAGGTTTGACAGAAAACAACAAAATTCTGTAAAGCCATTATCTTTCAATTAAAAAATAAATTAATTAAAAAAAAAACGAAGATCATGGCATCCGGTCCCATCACTTCATGGCAAATAGATGGGGAAACAACGGAAACAGTGACACACTTTATTTTCTTGGGCTCCAAAATCACTGCAGATGGTGACTGTAGCCATGAAATTAATAGATGCTTGCTCCTTGGAAGAAAAGCTATGACCAAACTACACAGCATATTGAAAAGCAGAGACATTACATTACTGACAAAAGTCCGTATAGTCAAAACAATGGTTTTTCCAGTTGTCATGTATGGATGTGAGAGTTGGACCATAGAGAAAGCTGAGCACCAAAGAATTGATGCTTTTGAAGTGTGGTGTTGGAGAAGACTCTTGAGAGTCCCTTGGACTGCAAGGAGATCCAACCAGTCCATCCTAAAGGAAATCAGTCCTGAGTATTCACTGGAAGGACTGATGCTGAAGCTCCAATACTTTGGCCACCTGATGTGAAGAACTGAGTCACTGGAAAAGACCCTAATGCTGGGAAAGATTGAAGGTGGGAGGAAAAGGGTACAACAGAGGATGAGATGGTTGGATGACATCACTCACTCGATGGACTGGACATGAGTTTGAGCAAGCTCTGGGAGTTAGTGATGGACAGGGAGGCCTGGCATGCTGCATTCCACGGGGTCGCAAAGAGTCGGACACGACTGAGCGATTGATCATGACTGAGTGATTGAACTCAACTGTACTGAAAATTCCATTATATATATGTACCACATCTTCTTTATTAAAATACATTCTAGATTTATGTGAACTTCCTTATTTGTTCTTTCAACAAAAGTCTTTTAACTGAGATAAAGCAAGCTAGGCTAACCGTGACCCAAGTCTGTGGATCACAAATAGGTCTTTGTAGAACACACTATAAATGTGTCAGCCATGGCAACGCTTAGGCCAGGTCACAAGACTTGTTTCAAATGTTTCAGTTGAGAGGGGTTTCAGGAACTCCCATGGGAGATCAACCCTTAGTCTTTTTACTTAAGCATTCCCCCCACCCCCGGCCCCCGCCAAAGCTTTGTGTTTATCTGAAAACATAAGACCAGCGATGACGCATTCTTGCCCCGAACAGGGAATCTGTCATTAAGATGGGCTTGCAGATAGAAGCTTCGGGGTTTCACACAAAGACTCATTCTGTGCTTAAAAATTTATGATGAGGTTATTCTGAGAGCAATGTAGAATCAATTGTAATTTTCTTTTCTTGTACCTGGCAAGCACAGTGGTAGAAATCTTTCCTAAGGCAATACTTAACAGTTTGTGTTGGTTGCTTTTGTGAATTCTTGGCCCTAAGGATAAACAGGGATGTATTTCTACTCTTCCTGATTGTCTCAGATTTCCATTTTCTAATGAAATGTACTTTTTAGAGTCTCACATTGAAGTCGACATGCTGAGTTAAGCAAGAAATGAAAAAGGAAAGCCAGCTGGCTGAGCCCAAGAAAGAGGGTCATTCGTGGTATCGACCAAGGTGGGAGTTGGGGGTAAACTCGAGAGGGGAAATGAATTAAGTAGCCCATGAGGTGACAGCAAGATTTAAGAAAGAGTCAATGAATCAAAGTTGTCTAAGAGCTGGCTGTTCTCTGAGGTGGGCTATCTGGGCAGGCATCAACATGGATAGATTATGCCTCCTGGTGGTCCATATACCTCTAGAGCATTTACGCTATATAAACACTGCTTCCCCAAACAACACACAGCTCCTGCACGTAAGGATGACTGTTTCCTAATTCTGTCAACCGATGTCCTCCCCATTCTCATCCCCCTTCCCTTCCTTCAAACCCTTAGTGCCATTCTCAGACCATGGAGGACCCAGGACTAATCATGTCTCTCAGGTCCACCTTCAGTTTTTCTTTCCTTTTCCACAAATGACACCATAGGCAAATTCTGTCACCAGCATGATTCAGAACAGTCCAAACTTAGCAGCAGACAGTTTTGGGAGACTGCTGATCAATCAGAGACTGTCCCAATCTGCTTGGTGATCTGCCAGGCAAAATGTGGAGCTGGGCCAGAGTAAGTCCATCACTCCAAACCATCCCAGCATGGTTGCAGGGTGTATAGAGAGGCTCCTTTTGCCCTCGTGGTCTAAGCTCAGCTCTCCTCCGCCCTTCACACACAGGCAGAAAGTGCAGGGCTGCAATGAGCCCTGCTTCAGTGCTAGCAGCCTGGTCCTGGACATCCCAGTCTGTTCCTCTTATGTGCCACCCTGGCTGATGGGCATGGGTTACTATTTACGAGAAGAAAGAATTTCCTGGGTAAATTCCCAGAGTATAAGCTAAGGGCATATCTTGAAAGGATGCCATGGAATCCTGCCCTCACTCACAGCGGAGAAAAAGACAAAAGGAGGAAGGTGGGAAGGGAGCCAAGGAGGGGTCACATGAAAGGTCAGGGAAGAACAGATGTGTCTCTTCCTTGTTGCCCCCCTCCGCCACTGCCCTCAGAAGTCCTCACCGGCCTGGACCACCAGCAAGCAGCCCCAAATCCATTCTCTAGTGGCCACCTGGGAAATGTAACTAAATGATAAAACTTTTTTAAAAAGTTTGAATGTTACTACCTTAGATATGGTTTCTTAATAGGGCATCTAAATGCATGCACGTAAGGATGACTGTTTCCTAATTCTCTCTCAACTAACATTGCTCTCAATCAACCTGATCCTTTCATATTTCAGTATTACTGACAGTCACTGCTGCACTGAAGGTGGTGGAATTTATTCTTCCAATTTTTCTCATTTTTTCCATTTCCTGTTTTTACCTAGATTATAAGACTACTAAGTTGCCTAATAATAAAACTACGTAGACAAGTGAAACAGATGACGTGTGTCTGAAGTTTTAACGAAAGAAGGTAAATCTTGAAAATGTGTGCAGTGACATGGATCACTACCAGGCATCCGAAGCTGTTGACTGAGTTAAATTTTACACAAACATCAGCTTCCTTTTTCTTAATCATTCAAAAGACAACAAACAAAAAGGGAAAGCCTGTCACTTTAGGGAGTAGAAAATTAGGTTGAAGTCTATGGAAAATGATGAAGATTAAGATTTTCTCATTTTTCTCTTCTATTTCTCCACCCACCCCCCCGCCTATGTCAATGATTTGTTTTATAACGAAACATGGTTAAAAGTTCTTTTATCAACCGGCTTAAGCAATACACTTCCCTGAATGTAGTGTTATATTGGTTCAGAGAAAACTTATGATAATAAAAAACTGGAATACAATACAATGAAATAACAATATGAACTAATAATAACTCACCCCTCAGTGTTGCCCTACCGCTCACTCTCTGCACCATCTATGTATATTGACAAGAAAAAATCATAAGCAAGCATTTTTTCTTACTTACAATGATCTTATAGATCTTGTATATTATTAAATGAATCATATGGGGTCCAAGGCAAAAGAGTTAATATCACAGTGATATCCAGAACACAGGTATCCCAAAAGTCATCCACAGGTTCTTAGAACTCCATAATACTACTGCAGTCTAAGTGAATTTTATAGAGTTTTAGCCAAAATTTACCCAACAAGAAATAACAGTACTAAAAATTCTAACAGTATACTCATTTTCTATGCGTCAGTGAGGCAGGGCAGTTGTTGTGCAGAAAAGTTTCCAACCTAAAAATAATTGACCATCAATGAAAGACAACCAGAAGGAGGAATTATACAGGACCTGACCCCACGAGCAACAGAAGAAAGTCAACTGAGCCGTGAACTGCCAAAGACATCAAAAGATGAAACACATCCTGGGGGGGGGGGGGTGGGGGGTGGAGCTCAAGTAAGAAGGCTTTCCAAAGTCAGGGAGCACTTGTAAAATTTAAGAAAACGCAGAGCCATTTTCATCTTTATAGTTTCCTTGAGAAAAGAAAACATTTAGGACCACTCCATAATATCCATAAAAACTCTGTTTTATCCTGTATTACAAGTTGAATAGTTACTATTTACTGAGTATCTACTAGACTCTTTATATTTTCTTGTTGTATTTCAGTCTCTAAGTCATGTCCAACTCTTTTGTGACCCCATGGATTGTAGCCTGCCAGGCTCCTCTGTCCATTGGATTTCCCAGGCAACAATACTGCAGTGGGTTGCCATTTCTTTCTCCAGGGGATCTTCCCAATCCAGGGATTGAACCCGAGTCTCCTGCACTGGCAGACAGGTTCTTTACCACTGAGCCATCAGTGAAGCCCCCTTTATATTCTAGGTTATACTATATGAAATTGCTAATACTTGACCATCTTAATCTATAAAAATGGCAATTTCCAATGGACTCTATTAATTGACTGCATCTAATGTCTAATTCAAACCTTGCAAGATGGGAATTATAGTTCCCATTTGCAGATGAAGAAACAGATATAAGGAAGAAGGGTCATGTGTCCCAAGGTCACAAAGGTACCAAGAAGCACCAAGTTTCCACCCAGCTCTCCCAGACCCCAAAGCCACAAGTCAGGAGCCTTTCTGTCAACAGTACAGCCAGAGTCATCTGGGCTAGTCCAGGCAGTTAAACATGCATTTAGTAGAATACAGAGCTCAAATAATCACACTTAGTCTATAAAGTTTTTGAAATATACTTTGTACCACGTCAGTTTATATATCACCTTGACTAAATTACGTAACAACACAAGTCTTCTGATCTGTAAAAATGAGAGGACTGAACCAATAAAGGCACACAAAACCTACCGCACAATTGCACTCATCTCACATGCTGGCAAAGTAATGCTCAAAATTCTCCAAGTCAGGCTTCAACAGTACGTGAAGCGTGAACTTCCAGATGTTCAAGCTGGATTTAGAAAAGGCAGAGGAACCAGAGATCAAATTGCCAACATCCGTTAGATAATAGAAAAAGCAAGAGAGTTTCAGAAAAACATCTATTTCTGCTTTATTGAATAAACCAAAGCCTTTGACTGTGGAAAATTGTTAAAGAGATGGGAATACCAGACCACCTTACCTGTCTCCTGAGAAATCTGTACGCAGGTCATGAAGCAACAGTTAGAATTGGACATGGAACAACAGACTGGTTCCAAATTGGGAAAGGAGCATGTTAAGGCTGTATATTGTCACCCTGCTTATTTAACTTATATGCAGAGTACATCATGCAAAATGCCAGGCTGGATAAAGCAAAATCTGGAATCAAGATTGTTGGGAGAAATATTAATAACCTCAGATATGCAGATGACACCACCTTTGTGGCAGAAAGCGAAGAGGAACTAAAGAGCTTGTTAATGAAAGTGAAAGAAGAGAGTGAAAAAGTTGGCTTAAAAGTCAACATTCAGAAAATGAAGATCATGGCATTCGGTCCCATCACTTCATGGCAAATAGATGGGGAAACAATGGCAACAGTGACAGACTTTATCTTTTTGGGCTCCAAAATCACTGCTGATGGTGATTACAGCCATGAAATTAAAAGATGCTTACTCCTTGGAAGAAAAGCTATGACCAAACTACACAGCATACTAAAAAGCAGAGACATGACTTTGCCGACAAAGGTCCATATAGTCAAAACTATGGTTTTTCCAGTAGTCATGTATGGATGTGAGTTGGACTATAAAGAAAGCTGAGTGCTGAAGAATTGATGCTTTTGAACTGTGGTGTTGGGGAAGACTCTTGAGAGTCCCTTGGACTGCAAGAAGATCCAACCAATCCATCCTAAAGAAAATCAGTCCTAACTATTCATGGGAAGGACTGATGCTGAAGCTGAAATTCCAGTACTTTGGCCACCTGATGTGAAGAACTGACTCATTGGAAAAGACCGTGATGCTGGGAAAGATTGAAGGCGGGAGGAGAAGGGGACGACAGAAGATGAGACGGTTGGATGGCATCACTGACTCGATGGACATGAGTTTGAGTAAGCTCTGGGAGTTTGTGATGGACAGGGAAGCCTGGTGTGCTGCAGTCCGTGGGGTTGCAGAGAGTCGGACATGACTGAGCGACTGAACTGAACTGAACTAAAGGATTGATTAGGTCCTTTCTCATTTCCTTAAAGTTGAGTAATAAACATAAATATAACACATTTTTAGTTTTTAAAACAATTATCATAACACCTTGGAAGCCATCCAGCCAAAAGAGAATAGTTTAAAGTAGAAAGAGAACATCTTTCTAAATTTTCCATTCTCCTCTAACTTTGGTGCTCTGTATCCATCTGAAATATCACCAGATCTAAGTGTGGGATGCTAAGCCACTCCCTTAGCGTCTCTGAGACTCAGTTTCTTACTGTGCAAAATGTGATGGGGTGATGTCAGCTCAGTCTCCTCTCAGGCGAAGAGGAGTATATTAACGCAAGTCAAAGTGTTTCCACAACGGGTTGTCTGCAAGGTTTTAGTAAGACTTCGCTGGAAGTTGTGTCACATGCTCCCCTCCCTGGAATTTGCCAGGATACCCATCAGGTGGGAATGCCTGCCAACCCTCTTCCTCCCCAGGGTCTCCCCATTCATGAGCAAGCACCTTCCCTCAATGAGTCAAGACAATCAAGTTTGGCTCCCCTGAGCTAATCAGATGACATTAGAAAAATGGGGAAAGCCACCAAATATGATTCAACCACAAAAAAAATTCTCATAAAACCATTTCTGAATGATGCTCACATCATTCCTAATAAATGAGACCAGGTGGAAACCAGTGAGTGTGAGGGGCCCACTGGGAGTCACTTCATTATGGCTCTAGGTCTGCCTCGCTTGTCTTCCCAGGGACACAGGTTCTGTGAGGCCGATAGGCTGTTTGGAAGCTGTCATTTTGTCAGTGCCTCCCAGTCATCCTACAGCTTTAGAGTTAAGTCAGAAAGAAGACACACACATTATTTAACTTGGAGCCTATAGAAGCCCACTCACATGATTACCTCGTAACGATAACCTAAGAACCTACTTGATTTCAAAAGAGCTGCAGGTTCTGTGCCATCGAGAATATGGAAGGGTTGAAACTACCCACATTAATAAGCCACAAGAAAGACAGGAGGTGGATTTAATATACTAAAAATGCACCTGTCTCATAATCAAAGGATATTTTTCTCTATTCCTGGGGCAAATAAATGTTTAAGTCAACTAAGAGTCAAATAATAATTAATATCCATAGTTTCCAAGAACACTTCTACATGGCAATTTACTTGATCCTGAATGGTTGAGGGAGAGAAATTTACATTTATTAAAAACATATTATTGAAAATACGCCAGCTACTCTGGATTGGTTACTGCACAGAAACCACTGATCATAGGTATCATTAGCCCCATTTTGCAGTTTGCAAAACCAAGGCTTCGGGAGGTACAGTAACTTGATCAAGTTGTTCTGAATGCCTCAGTTCTACAGGATTCTTTCCCTACAACCTAGCCCTTTGACTAGGATTACTAGTGGGTTACTAGTCTGTGGATTACTCTATGGCTTTAGAAAACATAACAGTTTGCAAATTAGGTCGAGCTGTCACTGAGAACTGTCAACTTCCTTCCTACACTCTATTCTCGCTTCTGTATTCTAAAGTCCCTCTGTGCTGGGCCGTCTTACACTCTGTTAACCAAGGGCTAATATTTCTGGTACCTAGAAGTGAGACAACCATGAGAAGGAGTACCTCTCCACCACTGGAGAACATCCCAGACCCACAACTGGAGCAGCTCGAGTAGGGGTTCCTATATCGCTTTAGTATTACTATCAGATAACATCAAGCCCAAAATACCTCTCAGTAACTGCACCACCACTCAAAATCTTTACTTTCACCCTATTCAGCTGCCCATTTCAAGGGGTGTTGGGCAGAAGTCTGATCAGGAAAGCAGGAAAAGAGCAAAATTAGCCAAGTGAAATCTGCCGGAGACTTCATGCTATTTAGCCAACCCGTCATGAAAGTTTATTTGAGTAAAATATACAACCCCAAAGGATTACACATTCCATGAAATACGATCTGCCCCCAGTTCTGCTGATACTCAAAATTATGGTATTACAGGGGAAAAAACTTTGGAACATAAACAAATATGAATCTAAACCCAACCTGGGAAACACACTTGCTAAATCCTCCCTTGGGAAAAGCCACAGAAGTATTTCAACCACCGTGGCCTTATCCTTCTCCAGAGATCTTGGCAAAAAGAAAAGTCTCCAAATTTAAACAGAGAAAAGAAATCTCCAAGTTTGATTTTCACTTGTAATGGCAAATAGATGAGTACATTTAAAGGCAGCACAATATTCCTTTACCTCCCCAAGCAGACTGAATAAATCAGTAAGTAAATAAACAAGCAGATGGAGTAAATAAATAAATTCTTGATCAGAAAAGCTGACTGAAAGACACCAAGGAGTAAACAGAACTCCAGGAGGGGTGGAAGAAGCCCGGGCACCTTTAGCTAATTGAAGCAAAGCTCCCTAGTGTACAACCTAAGGACAAATCAGCTTTAACCAGCATATGATGGAGGGAAACCTTCATTAATACTAGTAAACAAAATTACAAAGTGGTATGGCAAGGAAAATTGAGACCTTGACTTTTTTCCTCTCTCACAATATTAGCTTACAGCTTAGCAACAGCGAGGGTGGAGGAGGAAATTGCTATGTTCGCACCCACTCCTCTCAAATGCCTCTTTTTTTAAAGAGAAATCTATTGTTGGGGGCAAGGGAGACTCAGATTTTTTTTTTTTCTCATGGGTAATAATGGATTCAATTGCCTTGAAGTCAGTGGACCTCTGAGTAGGAAATAGCAAGCAGACAAACAGGAACAGAGTAATGCACGAGCCAGATGATGTGTCCTAGGCTTACATTCTAGAATACCTTAGGGCACCCTTGTATAGAAAAATAGTTAACCTAGCAAAACTATCAATTTGATTTTTTTAAAGTTTTCTTGTACTCAGTTGTGTACAACTCTTTGCTACCCCACGGACTGCAACCCGCTAGGCTCCTCTGTCCATAGAGATTTCCTAGGCAAGAATACTGGAGTGAGTTGCCATTTCCTTCTCCAGAGGATCTTCTCGACCCAGGGATCTTGAACCTGTATCTCTTGTATCTCCTGCATTGGCAGGAGGTTTCTTTACCACTAGTGCCACCTGGGAAGCACCCAAATTTTAAGCATTACTAGAAAAAATCAGAGTATTTCAATATTCAAGATTAAAACAATCTAAACATGAATTTTTTTAATTGCGAGAATAGCCACATTAGCATTATCTACATGGGCAATGTTATCTATCAGACCTACGTTACCAAGAGATGGAACCTAGCCTCCCCCTCTAACAGGTCCAGAGCTAGAGAAAGCCAACTTCCTCACCAGTTAGATGAAGGTTATCTACTAACGGTCATTCCTTTCCTCATTCTATATCTTCCTGTGGATAAGAAAGCCAGGCCACATCCACTTTTATTTTCAGTTATCTGATAAAAACAGTTTATTCTTACTCAATAATCTGAGAATCTCTAGAATCAATTACCATGCAAACTATCATAATCTTAAAGGGAAGTGAAGAGGAAAGACAGAATAGGAACCACAAACACTTGCAAAATTGTGGCACATGCAGATACCAGTATTTAGCCATATTAAGAGAACAAGAACAATATATTAAAAATAACTGACTAGCATTAGTGGGTAATACGTTGTTAGTCTTGAACGCTAACCACGTCAGGCTCTCTGTTAAACTCTTTTTCAATGTTTTCCCATTTAATCCTCCCAACAATTCTATGGGGAAAGTACTATTATCCCTGTTTTATAGGAAACAGAAGCTTAGAGATTCAATAATTCACCCGAAGTGACATGGATACTATGGACAAAGCCAGAATTGGGGCTCAGGCTATCTACCTCTGGAATCCATAGTATAGAGTATACTCCCTCTAAGCCATCTGTTGTGCAAATTCACATCCACTTATGACACATCCTGGTCAGATGTCTCATGTTATATGACTTTTGCTCTGTGATTTCCTTTTTCCTGTAGTTGTACTTCAGCTCTTGCTAGAGAAGTGAACTCCTTCAGAGTAGGGACTAGGGAATTCTTTTGATCTCTGGAGGACTTCACAGATAGATAGTGCCTCTCAACAACAAGAGTGAGAGAAAAGGGGAAAGTATCCATCAACAGACGATGGATAAACAAAATGTGGTATAGACATATTCTGGAATATAAGTCACCAATATTAAAAAGGATGGAAATCCTAATACCTGCTACAACACGGGGGAACCTTGAGGACATTGTTGTTGTTGCTCAGTTGCTAAGTCGTGCCCAACTCTTTGCAACCCCCATGGACTGCAGCACGCCGAGATTCCCTGTCCTTCGCTATCTCCCAGAGTTTGCTCAAACTCATGTCCATTAAGGACATTATGCTAAGTGAAATTGCCAGTCACAAAAGGGGAAACACTGTAATTTCACTTAGATGGGTTACAAAGAGCAGTCAAACCAAGAGGGACAGAAAGTGCACAGTGGTTGCCCGAGGCTGGAAGGTAGAGGGGAAAGGGAAGTTGGTGTTTAATGGGTAAAGCCTTTTAGTTTTACAAGAGGAAAAAGTTCTGTGGATGGATGGATAAAGATGGTATCACAACAATGTGAATGTACTTATTGCCACTGAAAACGGTCAAGATGGTCAACTTTTTTTTAAAAAATCTTTTTACTTTAGTATTTTTATTTTTTTAAAGGTTTAAAGAAATTCATTTACTTGGTCGTGCTGGGTCTTAGTTGCAGCATGTGAGGTCTTTAGTTGCAACATACGAACTCCTAGTTGTGGTGCTTGGGACCTAGCTCCCTGACCAGGGTTCAAACCGGGCCCCCTGCATTGGGAGCATGGAGTCTTAGCCACTGGACCACGAGGGAAATCCCAAGATGGTCAATTTTATGTTCTGTATATTTTACTACCATGAAAACGAAAAACAAGCAAACAAGAGGGAGAGCAAGGAGTGTCCATTACAGAAATGCCCCCAGCATACTTCTCAGGCCCGGCAGGCAGAAGGGACCCGCTGTCATGAGAGCCAGGGAGCTGGCCCTCCGCCTGGTCACCCTGCTGGGAAGCCCACTGACCGGGAAGAGCCGTCCAGGGCTGTCCCCAGAGTGTTTCCACAGCCTTGCAACGCCCGGGCCACTCTTGGAACACACCCCTCCAACAGCCAGGGAAGTGTGCGGAAACAGCAACTCTAAGAACATGTGTCTCTGAGACCTTGACAGGCACCTCTTCCTGTTTCAGAGACCGGGCCTGTGTAGGCCCAGACATGCGGGTGCCCCGGATATGCCGGAAGACAAGTCCAGGCATCCATCATTTCCCTCCTCATGGAGCCAGGGTGTGAAAAATAAGAGGGGGGAGACACAATTTTCACCTTGGCAATGTGACAAGCCAGGATTAAACTGCAAAGAAAACAATACTGAAAAATGTGACGACTTGGGATTCCTTGGATGGCAGAGGGGTGGTAATTATGGAGCTGCCCTCATCCCAGGGCCAAAGAGCAGCCTAGACAGTAGGAAAACCATGAACCACAGGTCCATCCCAGAGAGTTCATCAAGGAAATGCTTGGACCCTCAAACCATTTGGACCTTCAAACTCTCCTTGAGTCAACTCACTGGGTGTTTAGGTCCCACTGTCCTCGAGACCAAGGTTTTCCTTTCGCTTTCAGAAGATAGATTTTCATGATCTTTTTGGTGGTGGTGGTGGTGACATTTATCTTCTATTTCTGCCATTTGGATTTATCTTTTGAGTATTTTTTTAAAAAGTTAATACAAATGAAACAAAATTTCTCTGTGCATGTCTGATTTACTGTGGTAAAATATACAAACATAAAATTTACCATTTTAACCGTTTTTAAGTGTACAGTCAGGGGCACTAAGTGCACTCGCATTGTTATGCTACCATCACCACCATCTATCCAGAGAACACTTTTCAATTTTGCAAAAATGAAATTGTACCCATTTAACACTAACTCTCCATTCCTCCCTCCTTCCAGCTCCCAGCCCCTGGCAACCACCATTCTAGTCATATTTCTAAGATCTTAATAAATAGCTTCTTTTACTTTCTCTCCACCTTCCTTCCCCTTAGGCAGGCAGGCTGCCAGGAGGATGCTTTGCTTTGGGGATCTGGTGTCAAGGAGTCAAGGTTCTTCCTGGCTTTTGTAAAAAAGCTGTAACAAATTCAGCATATTAAAAACAGAGATATCACATGGCCCACTAAGATCCATCTAGTCAAAGCTATGGTTCTTCCAATAGTCACGTATGGATGTGAGAGTCAGACAATAAAGAAGGATGAGCGCCGAAGAATTGATGCTTTGGAACTGTGGTGTTGGAGGAGACTCTTGGGAGTCCCTTGGACTGCAAGGAGATCAAACCAGTCAATCCTAAAGGAAATCAACCCTGAATATTCACTGGAAGAACTGATGCTGAAGCTGAAGCTCCAATATTTTGGCCACTTGGTGCAAAGAGCCAACTCATTAGAAAAGACCCTGATGCTGGGAAAGACTGAGGGCAGGAGGAGAAGTAGGCGACAGAGGATAAGATGGTTGGATGGCATCACTGACTCAATGGACATGAGTCTGAGCAGACTCTGGGAGACAGTGAAGGACAGGGAAGCCTGACATGCTGCAGTTCATGAGGTTGCAAAGAGTTAGATGTGAATTAGTGACTGAACAACAACAACAAGCTATTAACAATATTAAATATTCATTACCATAATCTCAGAGTAGCTGCTTGTATGGAAAATTCAACTCACTGAAGAAATATAAAAATTTGAGCTTTTTAAAGTTATACTCTTTGGAAAGAAGCTTCATTCCAATTTGCGGATGAAAATGGGCCCATGTTAAAGGTTCAAGGTTTTATTCAATTGTACATGAATTATGTCTTCCTCTGTTCTTACAAACTCTGACCTTGGTTTGGAGCTATTCTTCATAAAGTGCCAGTAACTGTTACTTTGAATGGGTCCAAGGATTTGCAGTAGTCAATTCTGTGATGATTCTTACTAGCAGTTTCCAGACCAATTTTTGAAAGGCATGAATTGTAGCCCAAAGAGTTTGGTGGATCTTACAAAAGATGGCATACACTATCAAACCCAACATGGCCCTGGAGGCGTTCCTGAGATGCGACAACACGCTTAGAGGGTGTGTGCTGGAGTCAGGAGGGGCACCTCGGGGGGCAAAGGCCTCTAAGGTTCTCTTCCTCTCATTTATATACCCTTAAGACTGATCTTAAAGACAAGTTTGCTTCTAATACTGATTTCCCAACTGTTTCCTCAAAACAATTACTATGAATCAGTTACAAGGTATCAAATCTCCCCTTTTTGTGACACAACTGATAATCCTCCACAGTAAACTGATCTCCTGTTCTCTGATTTCCAGTATTTCCTGTAATTCCACATTTCCCAATTTAAAGCCCTCTGGAGCAGATCAGGTGGTCTGCTGGAAAAAACACAGGCTTCCCAATACTGGGAAGATGCATTCCACTCTGTTTGGAAGCCCAGCTTCATCTGCCCTGGCCTCTGGGCCCAAATGCTGGAGCTGGACCTTCTGTGTAGCCCACTGGTCACTCCCCAAGGCCCTCCCCCTTTTCATTTGCAAAGGATCACGAGAGTCATGAAAAGAAAGTACACAGAAGTTGCAAAGACATTTTCTTCTTCTTGGAATGCCTTGGTGATAACTCCAGTTTGGTTCCAAAAATTATTGAGAACAATCTACTTCATGGATTATGTTTATTAAAAAGGATAGGAAAATGAGTGTTATAGAACCAACAGTGAAGGAAAACAGGAAAACATACCAAAACCCATAAAGAATTCTGTTTTCCAATTCTAGAGCTCAAAAAAAAAGCAAGTTTAATCAGCATAAAACAAGAAAGTAGGTAGAGGTGTTCACAGCCATTCTGAAGGAGATGAATGATAGGGATTCGTCATTGGGTAGAATTTCAATTCAAAACTTATTTCCCCCTTATCACACATTGGACATGCTAGTTTCACTTCCCCAGTCATGGTTCAGGTTGATTTTCAGGTGACAAATGGAGAACAGAGAGAAAAGAGGGGAAGGAGGCAGAGGTGATGGAGGGGAGAGAGTTTCAGATGTTCTGGAGCAAGAATCTAGAGAGGGAGAGAGAGAGAGAGAAAGGGGAGGAGAGAGGAAAGTCTGTCAGTGGAGGTGCTGGAACTACAGGAGCTGAGTGAGAATATGAGAAGTGAGTTGCTTCAGTCGTGTCTAACTCTTTTTAACCCTATGGACTGTAGCCCGCCAGTGCCCAGGGGATTCTCCAGGCAAGAATACTGGAGTGGGATGCTATTGCCATCCTTCAGGGGATCTCCCCAACCCAGGGATAGAACCCAGGAATGGGGGAGGTGAGTAAATCTCAGTAGGCTGGGAGGCAAGGTGATGGGCAAGAGGCTTTGCCTCCCTTCACCAATCTTGCTGTTTATTCCCTTTCCTCCCCTAGCCTCCAAGTGGCACAGCAGAACCAACACAGCATGCCTGGGGGCTGTGAGCTAGAACAGAGGCCTGAGCAGGTTTATGGAGTAAAACAAAGAAGCAAAAGGCATTGTTGCCAGTCAGGACTGGGGAGTGGGGGTGTGACCCCGAGTAGGGCATACTCAGCACCTGCTCAGAAACATTTCCACTGCATTCTGGGTACCACTGCCAGACATTGTCAAAACCCTACTGGAAATCTATCATGCTGCATAGGTGGGGCAGGATAATTCTTCGTTGCAAGGGGAGGCGGAGCGTCCTGCGGGTTTTAAGATGTTTAGCTGCAACCCACTAGATTCTAGTTGTACCCATTCCCCCTCCAGAGAGACCAAGCCCTCAAGTCAGCCTCCTGATTGCCATCCTGAGGCTTGGCTAGTTTTCACAGTGGTATCCGCCAGACCTTCCTCCTCCAGGTCCAGGGTAGCAGAGCTTCATACACTGTAATGTGCATACAAATTCCTGGGGAGTTTTGTTACAAATGCAGATTCCCACTGGCAGGTCTCGGATGGAGCTAAGGATACTCTGGTTTCAACACAGCCCCTGGGTGATGCTGATGCTTCAGGTCTGCAAACCACACTCGGAGCACCAAGGCCCCTTAGCACTGGTTTAGTGATAGGAGGAGGGAGCAGCATAGGAAAACTGGCTGACATCCCATAACTTGGCTGGTTACCTGGTAACCTCTCAGTGCCTCAGCACCCTCACTTGAAAACCCGGGGTGACTGCATTAAATAACAGGGTGGAGATAAAGCAACCCGTTTGGCATCTGGCACTCTGAAAATGTTAATTCCCTTCCCCTTTCTCTGAGTTCCTCCCAGCACCGTGCCTAGAAACCTCAAGGTCAAGGCATCCCCGGGGATTACAGGGAATCCCCTAAAGGAAAAAACTCAATTTGATTCTGAGTGGTGGTTGTCGAGGGAGGGATTTCCTCCCTTTTCTTTCTTCCAGCTTACACTCTCTCTGTTGGTTACACCATAACATCTGTCACCCTTTTGAGGCTGTGAATTGTTGAATTGTTTTCGTAATGAAGCATACAATGAAAAGAATACTTAAAAACAATGTACACATTGTGATTTCATGCAAAAGCAATCTCTCCCACTCTCTGGGCCCATCTCCGAGCTGCCTTTTAACACTGATTTAAACTCTTCTAAAATGGAAAAATTGATCTCAAAAAGGGATGCACTTTGGATCGGATCAAAATTTCCAAAACTATTTGTGCAAATTCCTCCCCAAATCAATGAAGTCTACTCATCTGGAATTGTGTCCAGGGAGAATCCTTGCTATCCTTTGCAAGGATAAAATGTTCTGATGCAAAAATACTACTCTACCAGGCTAAATATAGCCTTTTGGGTTCACAGAGCACATGCCACATGGACCTTGATTTTAACACACATACAGAGAAAGCTTTTGAATTCAGAATTGTGCAGATTTTTCTAGAATATTAACTAAGATGAATTCCTTTGGGAAAATCATTCCCTCAACTGCCCCCCTGCCCCCGACACATAAGAAAAGGTCTCAACAATGGTGTCTTTCTCTATTTGTAGGCTGTATCCAAAAAAAAAGTATGTGAGGCATCACTCCAAACAAAGTAAGTTTCTGCATTATTCCACTGTGCAAATGACATCATACGAATAGAAGTCGAGAAAGTCAGCTGCCCCGGTAGTTAACTGCCTACAGGAAAGTGTGGTTTGGCCTTCCTCACGCTCACACCCAGGTGCAGGGCTCAAGCAGCCCTGGCATAGCTCTGCATTCGAGCCCGGTCAGGCTGGGTGGGAAGAAAGGCAAAAGCAGGCGTTCTTCCCTCTCTCCTATCTGGGGGTTGGGGCTTCCCCTAGAGTCTGCAAGGCTAGTCTCTGCTAAAGGAAACCCCAGCTCAGTCCTGGACCCCCAGGATCAGCACGAACACTTTGGGGAAATCACAGGGATGGACAGACGGCCACCTAAGAACTTCTCTCTCTTCATAAAACTTGGAACAGTTTGGGTAACCAGGTCCAAAAACACATGCGTTCCTTCTAACCAAGAAAAAACAAAAACCCTGGAAGGCCTGGCAAAATTCTCTAAACCTCACTAACCCAGGGCATTCTATGACCTGTGGGGTAACATTCAATCCAGTCCCCTCTGACAACCCAGGAAAAGCTGCTCTAGCATCACTGTTTATCCTCGCTCAGCACAGTAATAATCCTCTCCAAGGCTTCCTCACTAAATCATATACAGAGCTTATGAAAATACATCTGAGGAGAGAGCTTAATAGCTCCAGGCTGGCACTGGTATACACTGATTTGACTGCTCACCAATCCATCTATCAGATATGGAGTTTGGGGCGCTCAACAGAATAGAACGCTCAAGTAGAATCTTGTTGATGGAGCCCGAGGATTGCCATCATCACCTGCTCTTGGCATCACCAGCAGAACCGGTTTAAAAGGCAGCATCCAGGCTTCTCCCACAGAGATGATGCTGACAGTCTGTATTACATAGACACTGTCTGCCCCTCCATGGACACCTGGCTGATGAATCACATGTCCAGATATACTGCTTAAGTGAACAGGCAAATTCCTAGGAAACTGGGTCTTCATGCAGGGCTGAGGCCCCTGGACTGAGGACAGACACCGGAGAGTCACTGGCCATGAGGTGGACAGTCCCCACCTCCAGAGATGTTTTGAGCAGGGACTTCCCTCCAGCAGTGACTAAAAAGAAAACTTCACGGGGCATTGTAAGCTGGGTTAGGTGCTACAATGTTCTGCTTTTTTAATCATGTTTGTTGTGAATCCCCAACTGCTTTTTTCTAACTGAGTCACTTCCTTAAATACATACAGGCTTATTCCAGTCCAGACCCCCAATGCCGGCTGGCACCCTGAATTTGGTGGAAAGGTCTGGACCAAGGGTGAAGGTTACCTTTTATTTATTTTACAATTTTTATTGGAGTCTAGTTGACTTACAATGTTGTGTTAGTTTGGGGTGTAGAGCAAAGTGAATCAGCTATACATATATATATATCCACTCTTTTTAACATTCTTTTCCCATATAGGTCATTATAAAGTGCTGAGTAGAATTCCCTGTACTATATAGTAGGTCCTTAATAGGTATCTATTTCATATATAGTAGTGTGTATACGTCAATCCCAATTTTCCAATTTATTCCTCCCTACCCTTTGCCTCCTGGTAACCACAAGATTGGTTTCTACATCTGTGACTCTATTCTGTTTTGTAAATAAGTTCACTTATACCGTTTTGTTTTTTTTTTTTAAGATCCCACACGTTAGCAGTGTGTCTGTCTTCTCTGCCCGCCTTACTTCACTCAGCATGACAATCTCTAGGTTTATCTATGTTGCAGTAGATGGTGTTATTTCATCCATTTTTTATGACTGAGTAGCATTCCATCTGAACGCAGAGTTCCAAAGAAGAGCAAGGAGAGATAAGAAAGCCTTTCTCAGTGATCAATGAAAAGAAATAGAGGAAAACAAGAGAATGGCAAAGACTAGAGATCTCTTCCAGAAAATTAGAGATACCAAGGGAACACTTCATGCAAAGATGGGTTCAATAAAGGACAGAAATGGTAGGGACCTAACAGAAGCAGGAGATATTAAGAAGAGGTGGCAAGAATACACAGAAGAACTGTACAAAAAAGATCTTCAGGACCCAGATAATCACAATGGTGTGATCACTCACCTAGAGCCAGGCATCCTGGACTGTGAAGTTAAGTGGGCCTTAGGAAGCATCACTACGAACAAAGCTAGTGGAGGTGATAGAATTCCAGTTGAGCTATTTCAAGTCCTGAAAGATGATGCTGTGAAAGTGCTGCACTCAATATGTCAGCAAATTTGGAAAACTCAACGGTGGCCATGGGACTAGACAAGGTCAGTTTTCATTCCAATCCCAAAGAAAGGAAACGCCAAAGAATGCTCAAACTACTGCACAATTGGACTTATCTCACACGCTAGGAAAGTAATGCTCAAAATTCTTCAAGCCAGGCTTCAGTAATACATGAACCGTGAACTTCCAGAGGTTCAAGCCAGTTTTAGAAAAGGCAGAGGAACCAGAGATCAAATTGCCAACATCCGATGGATCATCAAAAAAGCAAGAGAGTTCTAGAAAAACATCTATTTCTGCTTTATTGACTATGCCAAAGCCTTTGACTGTGTGGATCACAATAAACTGTGGAAAATTCTGAAAGAGATGGGAATTCCAGAGCATCTGACCTGCCTCTTGAGAAACCTGTATGCAGGTCAGGAAGCAATAGTTAGAACTGGACATGGAACAACAGACTGGTTCCAAATAGGAAAAGGGGTATGTCAAGGCTGTATATTGTCACCCTGTTTACTTAACTTATATGCAGAGTACATCATGAGAAACGCTGGGCTAGATGAAGCACAAGCTGGAATCAAGATTGCCGGGAGAAATATCAATAACCTCAGATATCCAGATGACACCACCCTTATGGCAGAAAGTGAAGAAGAACTAAAGAGCTTCTTGATGAACGTAAAAGAGGAGAGTGAAAAAGTTGGCTTAAAGCTCAACATTCAGAAAACTAAGATCATGGCATCCGGTCCCATTGCTTCATGGCAGATAGATGGGGAAACAGTGGAAACAGTGGCTGACTTTATATTTTGGGGGCTCCAAAATCACTGCAGATGGTGACAGCAGCCATGAAATTAAAAGATGCTTACTCCTTGGAAGGGAAGTTATAACCAACCTAGACAGCATATTAAAAAGCAGAGACATTACTTTGCCAACAAAGGTCTGTCTAGTCAAGGCTGTGGTTTTTCCAGTAGTCATGTATGGATGTGAGAGTTGGAGTATAAAGAAAGCTGAGCGCCGAAGAATTGACGCTTTTGAACTGTGGTGTTAGAGAAGACTCTTGAGAGTCCCTTGGACTGCAAGAAGATCCAACCAATCCATCCTAAAGGAGATCAGTCCTGGGTGTTCATTGGAAGGACTGATGTTGAAGCTGAAATTCCAATACTTTGGCCACCTGATGGGAAGAGCTGACTCATTTGAAAAGACCCTGATGCTGGGAAAGATTGAGGGCAGGAGGAGAAGGGCTCAACAGAGGATGAGATGGTTAGATGGCATCACTGACTCAATGGACATGAGTTTGGGTAGGCTCCGGGACTTGGTGATGGACAGGGAGGCCTGGCATGCTGCTGTTCACAGGGTCGCAAAGAGCTGGACATGACTGAGCGACTGAACTGAACTGAGTATCCCATTCTGCATACATAACACATCTTCTTTATCCATTCGTCTATCAATGGATATTTAGGTTGCTTCCATGTCCTGGATATTCAACAGTGCTGCTATGAATACTGGGGTGCACGGATGTTTTGGAATGAAGATTTTCTCCAGAAATATACCTAGAAGTAGGATTGCTAGATCATATGACAGCTCTACTTTTAGTTTTTTAAGGAATCTCCATGCTGTTCTCCATAGTGGCTGTACCAATTTACATTCCCACCAACAATATAGGAGAGTTCCCTTTTCTCCACACCCTCTCTAGCATTTACTGTTTGTAGTTCTTTTGATGATGCCCATTTTGACTCACGTGAAATGATATCTCATTGTAGTTTTGATCTGCATTTCTCTAATAATTAGTGATGTTGAGTATCTTTGCACGTGTTTTTTTTCCTCTGCTTTTTTTTTTTTTTTTTTTTTTTTTGAGAAATATCTATTTAGATCTGCCAGTTTTTTGACTGGGGCTTCCAAGGTGGCGCTAGTGGTAAAGAACCTGCCTGCCAATGCATGAGGTGTAAGCGGCGTGGGTTCAATCCCTGGGTTGGGAAGACTTCCTGGAGGAGGAAATGGCAACCCACTCTAGTATTCTTGCCTGGAGAACCCCATGGACAGAGGAGCCTGGTAGGCTATAGTCCATGGGGCTGCAAAGAGTCAGGCACAACTGAGCAACTTAGCACACAGCACATATACACATTTTTTGATTGGGTTGTGTTTTTTTTTTTGTTACTGAGCTGCATGAGCTGTTTGTATATTTTGGAGATGAATTATTTGTCAATTCCTTCATCTGCAAATACTTTCTCCCATTCTGTGGGTTGTCTTCTCATTTTGTTTATGGTTTCCTTTGCCCCTGGAGGTTACCTTTCATGTGGGTTTGTTTCAAAGAACGATTTGTAGCACTTAAGAATTAACTCAAAATGATGTCTCTGGTGTGTCCACCTCATCCAGGTGCTAGATAACCATCTATCCAAACAGCCAACTCTACTGCAAATCCATGAGAAGTTCAATGGTGAGACAAAAAGGACTGAATTTACTAGGCTTCCCAGGCTCTTCCGAAAACCTTTTTTTATTTTAACCCTCATAGCAAATCTTAATACATTCATCCACCTTCCTCTTTATGACAGAGTAAGCTCATTAGAGCTGACAAAAAATCTTGCAGGAGTTGGTGAAGGGGGATCTCAGTGACCCGCATCCCACTGCCAGTCACTGGGTAAGCTAAAAGCCTAGGATTCTGGTCCTAAAATTTTGGGTCCATTTTCCGATTGAGAAACAATTTCTGATCTACTCAAAGCATCACAAGGGAGCAAGCAAAGATGACTGGAAGAAGTCTCAATACAACCGTGCAAGTGCTTTGTGGGGAAGGGAAGGAGAGGGATGTCAGCGAGATTCTCCAAGTCAAAAGGGGCTGTGGGTGTCGTGGAGGTCGGGCCTGGAGGTCCTCCAGGCCCAAACATTCTTTATCTGATCAGTGGAAAGGATGAACAATTGATCTGCTACACAATTGCTGGAAGTTTTAAAGTTAACTTTAAAAACTGTTTACTTATTTGTATCTGCCGCAGAAATGAAAGAAGACTCTGGTTAATTTAAGAAAACCAACTTGGGGAGGAAGACATGTGCAAGGTGCTTCCACTTCTATCTCATTTAACACAAGTTTTGCAGTAGGTGGGTTTTAGTACCCTCATATTTTATAGAGGAGGGAACGAAGACTCAGTTTATGTGATATGCTCTAGATCTCACAGAGAATTTGGCCAACACACTAATGAATCCCTGGTGACTCAGTGGTAAAGAATCCTCCGGCAATGCAGGAAATGAAGGTTCGATCCCTGGGTGGGGAAGATCCGCTGGAGAAGGAAATGGCCACCCACTCCAGTATTCTTGCCTGAAAAATCCCATGGACACAGAGGAGCCTGGGGGGCTACAGTCCACGGGGTTGCAAGAGTTGGACATAACTTAGCGATTACACCACCACCATCCAATGAATGTGAGCCCTGCCACGACTCTGGATAACTGGGGTGTTATAGTATCTGCATATTTGGCTCTGCTCACCCCATCTGCTCCAGTCAAACATCACACCAACCATGAAATCCCTGAAAGGGGGAGCTCAAAGGACAGTGACATCCCCACCAAATTCTATGGCTTTCACCCCTTCCCTAGCATTCACGCCATGACTCCCTCAACTCAGACATGGATCCTCCAAGGCAAAGAAACCACCTAAGGGAAGCTCCATCATTTCATTCCAACCCCATCCTCTGCCTGAATAAGGAAAGCCTCAGCATTCTACCTCCAAAGGGTACCTTTTCCAATTGCATGGCCCATGGGGTCTTTCTGAGATTCCAACCAAGAAGAGAACAAATGCCACTTACATGCCCTTTGAGCCTACTCAAACGTGTCCCCCCACATCCTGTTAACACTCGTTGCTCTTAGATTTGAAAGATAAGTTCCAAAGAGAAAGAGGTCAATGGGCCCAAGGATGCTCTCAGTCCCTCTGCCCATGCTGTCTGCCCTCTTCTGCACCTCCTCCATCTCAGAATTCACTTCAAAAGGCAAAAAGAACCTCTGGCTGAACCCTGGAAAAAGCGCATCCTGCTTTATTGTAGGAAGAAGGCAAGGTCTTGATTAACTCATTTTCCTGGTGCTCAACTTTCATAGACTGGGGCAAAGAACAGGAATTACATTTGTATTGGGATTTCTGTTTTTTTCAAAACCCAGCCTCTAGAGCCTGTCCTGGACTAGGTTTGGCAATTATACTTCTGCCTTCCTATAAATTACAATTCATATCTATGCTAACATCACACTAAGACCACAAAATCCTGAACGGTCAAAAGGAGGACAACAGTTATGCACCAAGGTAAACTCATTAAGGCAGAAAGTGGTCAAAGTGGGGTAGTCATTACATACATACATACATTACATACATCTTATAAACATCTTCATCAACAACAGTTGGAAAAAATTTTTAAGACTTGAGTTTAAACTTTAGTTACTGTATTAGAGCACTCCATTTCTTAAGTATTCTTATTAATCAAATCCTTTTTAAATCACATAAACATACTCGATAACTTTCTTTTTGAGCAAAATATAGGTCTGCCCAGTATCAGAAAGTAGACCATTCCTACGCAACATCTGGTAAGCTGAAATGGTATAAAGTAAAGAGAACCCCTGACTTCACATTACAGCAGGCATTTCACTTTTATGAAAGACCCATGTTATAATTTGATAATAGCTTTTTTCATAAAAATGAAAATCTTTGGATTTCTTTCAGTGAGTGAAGTGCAGATCTTAGGTAAAAGCTAAGCGGCAATAATTCCAACTTTCAGAAAGTGGGAGAAACCTGTAGTTGTTTTTCCTATTAGAAAAGAGATGCTTTCCACTTTCTATGATACATATCTGGAAAATGTGTTTGAAGGACATATGTCCAAAACTCAACAACAGTCATAAATTCTTAGGAGGTGATTCTCTAACAAAGATATTTCTGTCTCTCCCTCTCCATCTGTTTCCCATGATGGTTCAAGGCGACACTGCCTCTGTCAGGCCCAAGCCACCCAAGGTGCTCCTGGATGAGGCTGGTGCTAGCGCACGGCCCCGAAGCTTAAGCTTTCTTAGCATCACAGAAAATCTGCCTCTAGGTGTCAAGTACACACACAGTACACACAGTACTGTTTACACAGTACAAGAAAAAAAAAAAAAGCAATCTTTTAGCAAAACTTACTAAAACTGTTGAAATTGATAACGATATTAATCAATTCCTTGAAATTTCCAATAGTTTGCACAGGATGTCTGACCAATAATCTAAGCAAATAGTGCCTCCCACGTGTCTCGAGATCCAAAGGACAGCCATTCCAGAGGCTAATTCATGAGAGATCATACCGGAGTTGATATATGGATAAAATTAAAAACTAGAACTGGTTTTCAGAAGTCAATTTTCAACATGCTCCTGTTTTCATCATTAAAATCCCTCAATACAACTCCCGTCCAAGTTCAATTTCATCTTTATCTGAAACATTCCTCATTGTCCTGATAAGTAGAGACTTGTGATGACAACCTTGATAGAAATCTAGGACATGGGTACTTTAAGAGTCCACCAAATCTATAGAGACAGTAGAATCTAGACAATAATTGTAATAATTAATTTGAAAGTCTAGGGTATTAGCATTTTTAAAAAAATAACATTTAATGGTGTAATTTTTACATTATACTGAAAGGTTTAGAAAAAAACAGTGGAATCACTTCCCCCTCACTTGATAACTAAATTAAGACAATCTGTTCCATTTTATTAGCCAGAGATCCTGAGGCTAGTGAGTCAGAAGGAGCCACTTATGAAAGTGAAATAAATTTTGACAACACTACCCTGAACTCTGTAGGCAGGAAGCCGTTTCAACTGTCATGCCAGAACTATGAGATAATGGGTATTTCAAAATGTTTGTCCCATCTCAAAGCCCAGTCTCACACTAGTATCTTGGCATCCCAGAAAAGTTGAAAATGAACTCCACTGCCAGAGAAACATCTCAACACTTAATTACCCAGTCTGTTAGTAAGGAATCTAGAGACTCCAATCCTACTACTTTCATTTCTCCTGGCTCATGACTAATTTTATTGGTGCAGCTCAAAATAACTGCTGGGTCCTCAAGACCCGTGGTGTGCCCACTGAAAGGAGAAGATGCCCTTTAAGCAAAGAACCTATTTCAAAACTGGGGAGGAGGGGGCTGGCAGCGGACAGTCATTAAGAAGGTGCTTTAAGGCAGTTTGAATTCTTGTAAGACTTTATGTTTAAAGAAGCAGTGGACTCCTTACCAAACATGCCTCATTTCTAGACCTGTTACTCTGAAATTTTATTGATCAAATTTGAGGAGGCTACCAGAAGTAGGAGAGTGTTTAATTAAATTGGTAACATTTCCAGGAAGAAAAATGTGATGCTTAAATGAACTCTCTTCAATTAGAACAAACCAAGGAAACAAATCCCCTGAGATTACACCAGTGAGTGGTGGGTTTGTACTAAAAAGCCACCAAGTGCCACTGAACGGGGGTTAAGATGGAACGGTGCTCCCTAGCAGTTGTTTGCTGACTCGTATATACTATACTATGTGTGTATCTGTGAGTGCGCGCAGTCTTTTCGAAGGTACATACTTTGCGGCGGAAATGGGGGGAGGGTCGGCGGGTCCGTAAGTTTGACCAAATTAACGGCGCTGCACTTAAAACTGCTCCAGGGAAGGGTACATATTTGCCAACGTCTCACCACAAAGCCTATCAGAACCAAACTATTATTGCCCCACGCGGAAACTGGCTTTACTGGGTCTGGGGAAATAATCCACCATCGCTCCAAACGCGTCACTTCGCTCCCAGATGCTCCATTTTTGCGGAATGGAGAGAGATGCCCCAAGGCTGCTCATCTGGCGCCCGAGCAGGGGAAGCTCAGAAACCACCTTGCGGGGTCCGCTGCCGCTGGTCCACCCGCCGCCTGGTTCCCCAACACCCCCAGCCGCCGCTTCGCCTTCCGCGCTCACCCACCACCAGCGCCGACGCTCCCCACCCGCCCCGCCTCCTGCCGCAGGCTCCCAGGCCGCCCGCTCTCCCGGACTTCCATTCAGTCCCACGTTCTCCGCTACGTTTCTCTAGAATTTCTCAGGGCCGCCAGTATCTCCTAGCTCTTATCCCGAGAGGCGCGCCTTCTCTTCTCCACCGCGATAACAGAACACTTCGTCCAGCGCTCGCCACCACGATCCGCCCCTACGACTCCCCCACAGTGTCCCCAGGAAGGGGGCAAAGACAGAGTCTCCAGCTTTATCCGCATAAAACACCAGATCCTAATAGCTGGGCTCCCGGCCTCAGACTAAACTTCCAGGCTCAGCTCGGACTCGGACTCCCCTCCTTCCGCGCGCCGACAGCTGCTCCCTCCTCCGGCAGCGTCTTCCCAGAACGCGTGCCCCAAAGGCTCTGGTCTGGCTGGTTGGAGACCCAGCCGTTTTCGGCCTCGGTCTCGCTACAAAGCTCCCGACTTCCGAAAACGCCCCCAGCGCTCCCATCTAAGGAGTCAGGACCTGCGCCTTCCTCTCGAGCGGGAACCAGCGGCTCCATACACCGCTGCTCCCCGGTTTGGAGAGGCGGCTTACGGCCCTTTGATTTTTCTCTGCCTTTCCTGTAAAGCCCGGCTCTGCTTGTGTTTGGCGGAGGGAGTGGGAGGAGGGATTCCTAAGCTTATTTTTTTTTTAAGCATATATAAGTGACTAAGTATTGAATAAAGCAGCCAAACGCTGGCCCTCCCCCAAACCTAGGAATTCAAAGCCACATGGTCACAGCCCTTTCCAGCCAGGCCCGCTCTCCGCACACGCTCCACTAGGCAAGGACCATAAAAGCCCTTTAAAGTCCGCGGTGCATCCAAGGGCCTCCCAGATCACCAGTCCCTCCCGAGCCACCCTATCCCCGCGCCAGAGGCCCCAACACCAGGAGGGCGCCCCGGGGACTAGGTGTCTGAGGCCGCCGTGCCCCAGCTTGGACACCCACCTTTGGGCTCCGGATCCCAGGGGCGCTGTCCTCGGGCTGCGCTCTGGCGCGGCCCCTGCCTCCTCCTCGGGACGTCCGGGAAATTCCGCGGAAAGGCGTTCGGCTGCCCCCGGCTGGGGCAAGCGCATCTGCCGAGAGCCGCGGCCGGCGGACGCGCTGGAGTGCTGGGAGCGCCGCCCGCTGCCTCCCGGAGCCCGCCCCGTCCCCGCCCCCTTCTCGGCGCCCTGGACCTCGGTCCGCCCCTCCGCTTCCACACCCCCTCCCCAACCACCCACACCTTCAGTCTGTGGTTTTGGAGGAATCGCTACACAAACTGAGAAACCAAGAAATGAGTGGATGGATAGATAGATTGGAGGGACGGAGGGACGGAGGCATGGGGCAAGTGAGACCGAGTATATCCTAACCCGGGAGAGGGCTCTGTGTCTGGGTACGTGGACCTGTGTTCTCGCAGGGGCGGGCGTGTCGGCGTGTGTGCATGTGGACGTGTGTGTTGGTGTATACATACATGCATATGTGTGTATATGGGTGTGTGCATGTCTTTACAATGCCGAAACTGCTGAGTTCCAATACGAGGGGTCTGGTAAGGAGGCCAGCTAGGAGCGGTTTTGAGGCGCATCTTTGTGATGCGGCTGGTGGCTCCGTGTGTTTTGGGCTTCTCCCTGATGTAGTTCAGAGGCTGAGATGTGGACCAGGATGCTTCCGGTCACTGACCTGCCAGAGCCTTCACGCCGCCCTCCCCGTCGCGGCAGCTGGTGGCCTGTTGTCAGAGCGCGTGTGTTAACAAAGCCAGCGGTGGGGAACGAGGCAGCTGATAAACCGCGTGGGGCTCATCCGATCTGGAGAGTGGCCAGCCATTCCCCACTCTGGAGTGGTCTGAAATTTCAGCATGTCATACCCTCCCCCACTATGAATATTTAAATAATGTTAATGACTCTTTGAAAGTCTAGAAATCCCGAGAGGACTCAGAAACACCTCACACACACAAAACAGTATTTTTTAAAGCAAGGTGTTCTCCGCAGAGGAAATGTAATATGAACACAATATATTGTCAGATTTCTTGAATTCAGCTTTCCACTAGGCATGGTCAAGATTTTCATTTTCCCAGTGATTCTCTCTCTCCAGCTCTGCAGGTCAGAGCCCCTTACTCTCCTAGCTTTCATCCTCTGTTGGCCTGCTTTTTTCTGAACCACTGGTCAAAATACTGGGGTCCTCTTTTGAGAGTCAATTCTGAGTGCCAGGGTCCTTAATTTCCTATGGGGTTTCCCTGTGGCTCAGATGCTGCCTGCAATGCAGGAGACCCAGGTTGGATCCTTGGGTCAGGAAGATCCCCTGCAGAAGGGAATGGCAACCCACTCCAGTATGCTTGCCTGGGAAATCCCCTACAGAGAAGCCGGTGGTCCACAGTCCATGGAGCTGCAGAGTCAGACACAACTGAGCAACTAACACTTTCTTTGATTTCCTATACAAGAAATGATAACATGGGGAGTTGTCCAGAAAGTCTGTCCAGCTAAAGACACATTAAAAAATAGCATCCAACCAGAAAGGTTTACCATTTGGAGGTTTATCCACACCTTCCCTGAAGGGGAGGTGTGGGGTGGGGGTAAAGACTACAATGCAGACCTCAGCTGTTCTCAAGGTTCCTGAAAGTCTATAGGCTTCTTTTTGTTGGCATTTAAGAATTGTTTCACCAGCCTTTTTGCCTGTGTGTCTCTTTGACTATTGAATTTCAATAGAATTTACTGACCAGTGAACGAGTTTACAAAGCTTCAGTCTCAATCAATCCCTTTCCTTCCTTCCTTTCTTCTTTTCTTTTTTCCTTTTTTTCTCTCTTTACTTCTTTCAGCTCTTCATGTCACTGACGAGTTAAATATTTGGGTGCCCTACATCATGATCTATATTTTTATTTTTTTTGATCTATTTTTAACATTTTTATTTTTTATATGTATTTTTAAAGTCTTTATTGAATTTGTTACAATAGTCCTTGTGTTTTATGTTTTGGCTTGAATTCGTAACCCCTGCATGGGAGGCAAAGTCTTAACCACTGGACCACCAGGGAAGTCTCTTAACATTTTAATATCATGTGAAAACTCACATTGAAATGAACATGTTTGGGGACAGTTATTTATTTATATGGACCATAGATTCTTCAAGGAAAGATTCTAACAATACAGAGGTGAGATTTTTATAAACAGTATTGGGGCAAGTGCATCGTCACTCTTTCTTCTTATATTATTAAATTAGACTGTATCGTTTACAAATCAAATTTGTTTCATAATTAGAAACAGTACATCAATTTATGGGCTTCCCTGATAGCTCAGTTGGTGAAGAGTCCGCCTTGCAATGCAGGAGACCCCAGTTCGATTCCTGGGTTGGGAAGATCCGCTGGAGAAGGGAAAGGCTACCGAACTCCAGTATTCTGGCCTAGAGAATTCCATGGACTGTATAGTTCATGGGGTCACAAGGAGCCAGACATAGCAATTTGCACCACCTTTATTCTGAATTCTTCCCTAAAGTCAGTGTTAATATTACTGTAATATTATGTTTAAATATGAATTAATGTTAATTTTCTGTTAATATTAAAGTTCTGGCATGTCCTATAGAAAACTATTGGGAATCTTAGGAAAAATACATGTTCAACAGATATTAATTTACAGAACATTTCCTTTTCTTTCGTCTTATAAGATATTAAAGAGGAAGCCATGATTAAATTACCCTGTTTTAAGATATAAAGGCATGGTACATACCAGGACTCAGAAATATTTGTTTAATTTGTTCTATGAAATCAATGCAAGGTATGAATATCTGCGTATGAAAGTAAAAACGGTTGTAAATTAACATTTTTTTCCCCTAGGTCAGTGGTTCTCAATCAAGGGTAATTTGACACCCCAACCCCCACACCCACCCCTGGACAGTTTTGGCAATGTCTGAAGACATTTTTTGATTGTCATAACGGGTGTGGGATGCTACTGATAGAGGCCTGCTGCTGCTGCTGCTAAGTCACTTCAGTCGTGTCCGACTCTGTGTGACCCCATAGACACCAGCCCACCAGGCTCCCCCGTCCCTGGGATTCTCCAGGCAAGAATACTGGAGTGGGTTGCCATTTCCTTCTCCAGTGCATGAAAGTGAACAGTGAAAGTGAAGTCGCTCATTTGTGTCTGACTCTTCAAGACCCCGTGGACTGCAGCCTACCAGGCTCCTCTGTCCATGGGATTTTCCAGGCAAGAGTACTGGAGTGGGGTGCTATTGCCTTCTCCGCTGATAGAGGCCAGGGATGTTTCTAAATATCTTGAAAGGTACTGCACTGTCACCCAACAACAAAAGGGTTATTGCATCCAAAACATCAAGAGTGCCAAGGCTGAGGTATCTTGCCCTGGACTCAAAGCCAGGACTAAGGGGACTTATCTGGTGGTGCAGCTGGTAGGAATCTGCCTGCCAATGCAGGGGACACAGATTCGATCCCTGGGCAGGGAAGATTTCACATTCCACACAGCACCTAAGCCTGTGCACCACAACTACTGAAGCCCATGCGCCTAGCCTGTGCTCCACAAGAGGAGCCACCACAATGAGAAGCCCACGCACCGCCACTAGAGAGTAGCCCCCACTCACTGCAACTAGAGAAAGTCCACTTGCTGCAATGAAGACCCGGTGTAACCAGAAATAAATACATAAATTTTTTTTAAAAAGCCAGGACTAAGGACCACAGATTTCAGGACTATGTCTGTGTTTATTAAAAAAGCAAATTCCTGGGCTCCACCTTTACCTACTAAGTCAGAATCTCTGGGGGCAAGACCAGGGAAACTGTGTTAACAGCTTCTAGGGATTCTTAAGAACAGGAAAGTGAGAAACACTGGAGATAAGAAAGGCAGGCCTTATTACCCAATGCATGCTTATGGGCTCATCACATCATATGTGTCTTAACATGATAATCGTTATTAGAGCTGAGAATGTTTTATGAAATATATAGGCTCTTCGATCCATGTAAGAAGCAGTTAAGGAAGCAAATAAAGGGCTATTGATTCTGTGAAAAAAAACAAACAAATATAGCTGGGATATGAAAATATTGAACGGTCCCTACATCATTAGGGCACAAAACCGTCTATGGAACTGTTGCTTGGCAAGAGAGGAGGTCAGGACTTTTTTTCCCTATGGCCTAGGTGTACATTTTTGCTTATGTACCATGCCATATCACCTGCCCATTTTAAATGGTGCTCCTGAGCAAGAGTGGCCTCCAGGGGACCCCAGAAATAAAATGTACTTAGTAGAGAAACACCAAAAGTAAAGGTTGGGTGTCTGCCAAAGGAGTCAGCCTAGACACAGATTGACAGAGCCTCCTCTTTCTCCCCCAGCTTAGAGAAGAGTAGAAGCTGGAAAAAAGAAAAAAAAAGACCCATGAGTGGCTCAGAGAGCTGAGTTAAAAACCCAAAGAAGGGGCCAAGACTGGTCAATCATAAAAAAGAATTTGCCATGTCCTGCTTCTAGCAGGAGAAAGACATCAATAAGCATCAGTTGGGTATAATCCTCAAGCACAAAATGTGTCTCATAGAAAACAAAGGTTTGCTAGAAAAGAAAGAGTAAGAATAAGATGGAAAAGCAAACAAAACCAGCACCAAAAAGGTTGGCCCCTATCAAACCAAAAGCCCTAGATCTGTGGGACTTTCCCACAAGTACCAGGTAAAGTCACTGGAATGTTAGGAACAATCCCAATCCCAAGGGCATCCCCATGGGACCAGGCGCACCACTGTAAATCTAAGACAAGAAACAAATGGGGAAATATTTGCAACATACATAACAATGTTAATATGCAATCTAATATGCAAAGAGTTCTTACACATCAAGAAGAAAATTGAAGAAAATTACCAACTCTCTAACAGAAAAAAACAAACCAGTCATTTACAGACAAAGAAGTATAACTGGCCATTGAACTTAGGAAAAGATGCCCAAACTCTTCCTCATCTAAAAAAAATGCAAGTGAAAATACTGGAATAATATATTTTGCCTCTGATATCAGAAAATACATTAAATACAAATATTATCTATTATTGGTGAGAAAAATGGTGAAAATTAACTGTACATTGCTGAAGGGAATATAAACTAATATTAATAGATTGATAAAATTGTTAGACAATTTGGTGATAGATCTTAAAATTTTAAAAATGTTTATACCATTGAACTTGCAATTCACTCTTAGAATTCAGAAGCTTATAAAATCTGTGAGTCAGAAGACTGAAGTGGTAGGGAGGAGTCAGCAAATGAGAAATTTCTGATAATAGAAAGGGCCAATATAAAGAAATTACTTAATATTAACTTTTAAAGTTACTTGCTGTGTAATGTTGTGATGTAAGTTCTTCGGATATCCCCTTAACCTCTGATAACAGCATTTATTTGGAGAGCCAAAGGCAAGGGGCTTATATATGACTTGGTGCAGATTGGATATCAGGCTAAAAGGATGTGAGATTAAGAATTCAGGCAAAAGAGGGTTTCCTTGGTGGCTCAATGGTAAAGAATCCTCCTGCCAATGCAGGAGACATGGGTCTGATCCCTGGTCCAGGAAGATCCCACATGCCTTGGGGCAACTAACCCCAAGTGCCACAACTACTAAGCCCACATGCTGCAACTACTGATGCTCGCACGCCCTAGAGCCCGTGCTCCACAGCAGGAGAAGCCACCGCAATGAGAAACCAGCGCACCACCATTAGAGTAGCCCCCGCCTGCCACAACTAGAGAAAACCCGGCACAGCGATGAATACCCAGCACAGCCAAAAATAAATCAATCAGATTGTTTTAAAAAGGAAGAAGAATTCAGACAAAAGAGGAAATCAGAACAAGAAGTGACCAGTAAAACCAACTCCATCCCACTTGAGTTAACCACCTGAGCAAAAAATCCATAAAAATAGCTGGGGTAGGCACTGGACCACCTCCAACATTTTGTGGGTAAGGTCCAAGTAATTTTAATTTAAATATAAAAGGAACAGTTTTCCCTTGCAGGCTGTGGGACTTGGGATAGCCAGCCAACAAACTCCGAGGATGCACTCCTTTGGCTTATCTCTTAATTCTGACAGTGGTAAAACCAGATAACTAGGATGTTTCATTCCATTAAGCGAATTTGCCACTTCAGATATTTCTCCACTGATTTCTGACTTTTATAAAAGGGCAAAAATGTCTTCCCTAGGTAAGGTAAGCAATGATGCCTTCCTTGCCTTTTCCACAGAAGAGATATTCCATCCACATAATGTTTGAACCATCAGCTTTATGAATGAATGAACAACATATAAGACAGCCCATGGACTGTTTGTTTTGACTTGCAGTTGTTTTACCAAATGGAAAACCCTCTCCTCAAAACCCTCTCTTCTCTAGGGTCATGTCTGGTTGCTGAGTGATGGTCAGCTCTTAAGACTTTCCTGGTGGTCCAGTGGCTAAGACTCTGTCCTTCCAATGCAAGACACCTGGTTTCAGTCCCTGGCTGGGGAACAAGATCCCACATGCTGCAACTAAGACCTGGTGCAGCCAAATAAATAAATTAAAAAGAAAGAAAACTAAAAAGGAAAGACTTTGCATATCAGTGTTTCCCAAGCTAGTCCATGTTGACTGTAGCTGGAAAACTGGAGGAAAAAAACCAAAAAACAAAAAACCTGAATTAATTTCCCTAGAAGATCTGGAGTTCAGGAATGTCTGTTAAGTTTCTCACGTGATTCTATGACACAGCCCGGTTTGGGACCCACTTGGGGTGGACACAATTATCCTTGGGCAGGGGAAGGAGAGGGCAAGTGAACACAGAGACAAGGATGGCTGTCACATAAGAACACTTGGCTCCTGGACCATGTTTACTCCCGTTCTTGGCCTAGTTTGTGGCAGCCTGCTTTTCCTTCATTTCCTCTCCAGGGTCTCTGGCTTCCTGTGCCCGAGGAAGTTCCTTTCCAGCCTGTTCCACATTTATTTCCTTACCCTGCATGCTCACACTTGGCCTCTCCTCTGCCAAACCCTCTAACACAAGGAAATGGTGACCTGATGACATTCACCCCAATGCTTGAGACTCCTTTTTTTTCAAAAGACTTTTACAAACATTCCAGAGAAACATTACAAAAACCCAAGCAATTTTTTTGCCCATCTAACTGCTTTCATTGTGTCCCACATGGTAGCTGGACTTGTGCCTTCTCTACATTGACAAAGTGACAACCGTGCACCCAGACTGCCCCTGATAACAAACGTTTATTTAAATGGTATCATTATAAAGGACAGGTCTCTAGTATTCCAAACTGAAAGCATCAGTGAAATGCAGCAGCATGGGAGGTGCCTGCTGGAAAGGATGGAGGAAAAATGCTATTTGTGGAGAGAAAAGGCAGGGTGGGGAAGGGAGAGAGAATGCTGAGGAAAGAGTCCCCCTCTGAGGGAGGTAGGAAGGAACAGATGGGATACAGGGAACCACTGTGGGGCCCACGTCTTCAGAGCCCTCAAAGCTTTGTGTTAATGACAAGAATGCACTCATGTATTCCTTCGGTAATTGACAACAAAGCCCAGAGGCTTAAGTTCTTTGTTTCTTGACTGAGAACTTTATCTCATTTAACAACTGAAGCATTTAAAAAATCTAGTAAACACTTGGGAGTTCATGCCCTAATGGAGACACAGCATAAAACAAGGTACTTTCTAAGCATGGCACTACAAACACAAAATCTGCCAAATATACTTGGGATGTACAGGAAGGTACAGAGTGTGTTCACAGACAGGACAATGGGAGCTGTGTGCCCAGTGCAGGGCCAGCTTCTGCTGAGTACATCTGGTGGATTTGCTTCTCATTAGAAACCTGTTTTATTTTATTTATTGCCTTTTCTGGACTGAGCTGCACAGTTTGTTGGATCTTAGTTCCCCGGCCACGATTAACCCGGGCCAACGGTAAAAGCACAGAATCCTTACCATTGGACCCCCAGGAATTTCCCAGAGATCTGTGTTTTAATTCCAAAACCACCTTTCTTTCTGGCAGTACTTAATTCCTTTTCCATTGAGGTAAGAATGATTTTTTAGTTTTTAAAAAAATGAGACTGTAACATTTTCCCAGTCATGCTCAAGTGTTTACTTCAGAACTTTTAAGTACAGGCTGTTAATTTATGCAAAAGAACCATAAGGTTTTTCAGTCTTATTAGGGGGAAAAAGACTAAACTTGACATTTTAAATTTTAATAATTCTGATTATCGCAGAGAGGTAGTCTGTGCAGTAAGCAGTCTCTCACTTATTTGTCAAGTGTCTTAATATTGAGAACAACCAAATGAGAAAATAGACTTTTCCTTCTACACTTTTGAACATATTAACTTACTCATCCTGGTGTGAAGGTACGTTCACCGAAGACGATGGGGGAATACTATGAAGGCAGTTTAAGTTCATCTACACAGAGTGAGTTACTCACTTACCTAAATAACCACGAAGATTATGCATATATATCCACTCTCTTCTAGACTCCATTCCAATATAGGTCATTACAGAGCACTGAATAGAGTTCCCTGTGCTATACAGTAGGTTCTTATTAGTTATCTTCTGTATATAAAAGTGAAAGTGTTAGTCACTGACTGGTGTCCAACTCTTTGCAACCCCATGGACTGTAGCCCACCAGGCTCCTCTGTCCATGAGATTTCCCAGGCAAGAATACTGGAGTGGGTTGTCATTCCCTCTCCAGGGTATCTTCCTGACCCACATATTGAACCCATGTCTCCCACATTGCAGGCAGATTCTTTACCCATTGAGGCACCAGGAAACCCATCTTGTATATATAGTAGTGTATATATGTCAATTCCAATCTCCCTCCTTTCTCTATCTTCTTTTCTCCTCCCTCGCTTCCTTCCCTCCCTCCCTCCTTCCTTTCCTTCCTTCCTTCTCTCTCTACCTTCCTTCCTCCCTTCCTTGTTCCTTTTCTTTTTAGACCACAGCCTAGTTGATTTCAGGAGCAGGCCCTGCAAACTCAAATACCGTTCCAAGCCGGACAGATGACATAAATGAGTAAAGCTGCCAGGCATCAGAAACAGTTTGTGACTCCTGTGAAGGGCTGCTAAGTAGTTTATAGACTGGCTGAGATAAGATAGGCCAGCATGGAGAGAGAACAGTGTGTTTAGATAGATGGCTGCCACTGCTTCTGTTTTATATCAGGCATTTTCTTAACTTGCTTGAAATGGATGAGGGCATAACAAAGTGTCAGAGACAGAAGAATTAGAGCTAGGAGGAACATTACGTCACCCCACCACGTACCTCATTTTACAATGCAGCAAAGTGTCAGTGAATCCAGGGTGTCTGGAGCCCAAGACCAAGGCTTGAACCCTGGACTCTCATTTATTAGCTGTGTGACATTGGGAGAGTTGCTCAGCCTCTCCATCCCTCTGAATCCTTACTTTTAAAAGGCAGATCATGAGAACCTCTACCTACAAATGTCACATCTACAACATGATTGTTGTGAGTGTAAAATGAGACCATCCATGTAAAGCTGTAAGCCCAGGGCCAGCTACAATGTTAGTTATCAGTGAAGGCAACTGAATCCTGGGAGGGGATGGGACTTCTACTGAGCCATTGGGCAAAACTGGGTCAAGGTCAGGACTCAAGCTCAGGCCTGCTCTCTCCTAGGTCAGGGCTAATTTCTTTGCTGTAAGCTTGTTGTCTTTGGTATTTTTATTACTTTTAAAGAAAACAGCACACAACAACAATTACCTGGCCTGGTATGAGGACGTTCTGGTTAATTGTTTTTAAGGCCAGAGTCATATCTATGGCCTACCTCTGGCAGCCTTGGCCATGAGGCCAGACTAGTGCAAACACAGTGGCTACCATCAGTCTAGGCAGTCCAGGAACCCCGGATGGCTGTGCTGTCAGCGTGGTTACCCATCCACCATTTCGATCACAATATCCTAAAAATATTTCCCTCTCGGCCTTTTGTCCCAGAGTTTTGTTTTGAGTTCTGTTAAAGCCTCCAGCCTGTTCTCAATATTCTGGAACATTCTGCAGATGCAGGATGCTGCCATGTTCCTGAACATCAGGGGAAGTGAAGGCTTCAGGTTGACACTCCTGCGTGCTGTGGTTTGTGACCCCTCTCTGGCCGGGGTCCCCACTGGGCACTCTATCCAGAGGGCTTGGTTCCCACAAGATGCGGGCACCATTTCATCCCAGGGCAGGGCCCTGCCAGGGAGAAATGAGCCCCCACTGCCTGGCCCCTGCTCCCCTCTCCTTCCAACCTTGGCTCTACCTTTTGCTTTCCTTTTGTCTGAGTCAAGATCTCTCAGTCAGCCCTGGATCCACCAGTTCTTTCACCCCTTTACTCACACTCTGCTCTTTACCTAGAAAGTCTTTCTCACCAGTCAAGGTCTATCCAACTCCTTCCCTCAAGCCTGCCCCCAAGGCTGCTGTTTCTGGGGCTCTGTCCCCAATCTCTTTCCCCCACCCTTATTACCCTGACCCTCCCTTTGACAGAGACACTCTATCCAGGGTAGCCTAGAGTCTTACCGGGGTCTCAGCATCTTCTCTGCAACACCCGTCAGACACACAGGCTCCAGCCCAACTCCTTCCTAGAAGCCCCCCTCCACTCATCCGCCCTGTATTTCCTGACTCAGGGGTCCCACAATCCCCAGGTCACTGGCCGTCTTCCTCACTGTGGTCCCCTCCTACTCTCCCCACTGCCTTTTCACAGGTCATTCTTCCCTCCTTCCCCACCAGGCCCATTCAATGGCCTCTCAGCAGATCTCTTTGTACTTCGCCTCTTCCCATTCCTGTTCATCTTTTACAGTGTACCTGAATTAGCTTCCTCAACAACCTCTTGCCAAAATAGAAACTGCTTATCACTCAGTCACTCAGCAGATATTTATTAAGACCTTCCCATTTGTGAGGCCCCATTGTAGGTGTGGGGGATGCGGCAGTGAACAAAGTCAAGTGCTTTCTCTCTCATCCTCACACCACTAGGCCTGGAGGTGGAATGGGTGCTCTCCCTGTTCTTCACTGCTTCTTCCAGACTCCTGTCCTCCTTTCTCAATAAAATCCCCTTTCCCCATTACCTGAAGACTTTAGCATCTGGCACTCTCTCCGACAATACTCTAGCCAGGGACTTCCCTGGTGGTCCAGTGTTAATAATCCACCTTGCAATGCAAAGGACTTGGGTTCAGTCCTTCATGGGGGAACTGAGATCCCACATGCCTTGGAACAACTGAGAGTCAATGCACCACAGCAAAAGATCCCAGGAGCTGCAACTAAGACCTCAAACAGCCAAATCAATTAAAAAGAAAAAACAGAACAAAAATCCAGCAACATTCTAAGTCTTAATGATTATAACACCCATGTGGATAAGTCCTAAATACCCCAGCCTCTTAGATTTTAACTTGATAAAAAATACTACTGTCTTCCTACTTCAGCCTTCCAGTCTCGTGGTCCTGGTCTAGACCTTGTTATTACCAACAACTGTGCAGCCTTCATAATCTTAGTTCCAAACATCCTATTCTCTAACCATCACTCTTTCTACTACTATGCCAACTCCAATAATTCTCCAACCCATGACCAGGGCTAATCCAACGATTCTACTATGCATCATTGTTCCTCATCCCTCCCGGTCTCACTCTTTCTGCAGCTTAGATTCCATGGTTTATCCTTTGTGTACACTCTCAACTCCTTTATCTCTCCCTCCCTTTGCCATATTCACCCTGTAATTAGTAATCCTAGATCAGTCCAACTCTTTGTCCATTCCACATCCGAATTCACACACTGACATGCTTAGAGAAAAACATAACAACTGTCTGACTAGTCTCGCTTAAAATGGATCACTCACTTTAAGTGGTGCCTGGAGATGCTATTTACATTTCCCCAGTTCATTCATTACCTCGCTCTTGGAATGACTAGGTACACGTTCTCCTTTCTCTATATGCTTCTTGCTCCACGTCACTCTCATCTGATGACCTGACTTCCCATCTCACTGAGTAAGTAGAAGCAATGAGAAGATGGCCTTCCCTCTCCTTCCCTCTTCCAGGACATTGCTCCCTCAACTGAATCCTCTCCTGACACATCAACTTTCTCTTGCCTCATCAGATCTGCTGTGATCTCTTCTACTTAAAAAAAAAATTCTCTTGACCCTACAGCCTTCTGCAGCTATCACCTCAATTCTCCATTCCCCCTAGGATCAGACATACATAAAAGACCTATTTCTACTTAGTGTCTCCATTTCCTACCCCTACTATCCCCATTCTTTCTTTTGTCCGCACCACCCCCCCAACAGAGAATTGGTCACAGTCATCATGACCTCCGTTTGGACTGCCAAACCCAGTGATCATTTCTCAGAAGTCATCTTGCTCAACCTTTCAGCGGGATTTGACACAGGTGGTCCGTCACTTCTTTTTGAACTGCTTCTTTGTTTGGTTTCCCAAATACTCCTCTCTTGGTTCCACTCAGACCTCATGAGCCATTCTTTCTTGGTCTCCTTTTCTTCCTCATCTTCTGAACATTTAATATACACTGATCTAGGTCCAGTTCCTCGACTCCTTCCTTCCCTCTGTGATCTCAGCCCACCTTGCAGCATGTACGAACGAATCCCAGAGTTCTCTCTCTGCCTGCCCTCGCCCGCAAAATCCAGACTCACACCTGACCTCTCCACTTGGATCGCTAGAAGACATCTCAAACTTAACAAGCACTCAGCAAATTTCTAATTTCCTCCCCAAATCTGCTCCTTTCATAATCCTGTCCATTTTATTAAAGACAGACCTCATCCTTCTAACCATAACCATGTCACGCCCATCCTACAACATTCTAATTTTTCTCCAGAGCACTTTATCACTGTCTTTAATATAATATACTTGCTTGGTTCTTTGTTTCTTATCTATCTCCCCTTATTAAAAAGTAATCTACATGCATACAAGTATATAGTCTCTTTCATTAATTTCTAGATGCCCATAGCTTGGCACAGAGTAGGCACTAATTAAAATTTGTTGAATAGGACTTCACTGGTGGTCCAGTGGCTAAGAAACTGCCTGCCAATGCAGGGGACACAGATTCGATACCTGGTTCAGGAAGATTCCACATGTCATGGGGCAACTAAGCCTGAGTACCACAACTACTGAGGCCAAGTGCCTAGAGCCCATGCTCGGCAACTTGAGAAGCCACTGCAATGAGAAACCCATACACTGCAGCTAGAGAGAGCCCATACATAGCAACGAATACTCAGGCCAGACAAAAATAAATACACAATTTTAAAAATTTGTTGAATAAATGAAAAAAATGGTTCATGGAGCTTACATTCTAATACAATGTGAAGAATGGAGAAAGATTAAAAACAAAACAAAAACAGGGAGAAGAATGTCAAATAATATGAAATAAAATAATAGGAAAGAAAATCAAAGGTCAACTGAATTAACTCACGTAGCTATTAGAACTGTATTAGTGTCAGGAGGTGGTAATTGTTATAGAGAGAATTAAGGCAGGGGAAAGGGACAGATATTGATGGCAGAAGTGAAGTGAAAGTCGCTCAGTCATGTCTGACTCTTTGTGACCATGGGATTCTCTATACCAGAACACTGGAGTGGGTAGCCTTTCCCTTCTCCAGGGGATCTTCCCAACCCAAGGATCGAACCCAGGTCTCCCGTATTGCAGGCAAACTCTTTACCAACTGAGCCACAAGGGAAGCCCAAGAATACTAGAGTAGGTAGCCTATCCCTTCTCCAGTGGATCTTCCCCAACCAGGAATCAAACCCGGGTCACCTGAATTGCAGGTGGATTCTTTACCAACTGAGCTATCAGGGAAGCCCAATGGCAGAGTGGAGTAGGTATTACTGAACATAGTATGGTCTGGAAGAGGCCCATGCGTGGAACAGCCAGGAGGTCTTCACAATCAGGAGGAGGAGATGAGAAGGAGGTGGCAGTGGGTGAGCTCAGAAGGAAAGAAGGCCAGGCCAGGTCATGAGGAGCCCACAAGCCTTGGTAAGTACTTTGGGTGATTTTTTTCCTGAACAGGATGCAAATCCACTCATTTATTTCAAATAGATCAATGATGTAAGGTTTTTAAAGATCACTATGGTTGCTTCTGTATGAGGTCTGTGCTACAGGGGAGAAAAGGGGTGGCCAGGAGACCAATCAGAAGCTACTATAGTAATCCGGGCAAGAGGTGACATTGGCCTAAACTAGGATGGTCGTGGGTAGTGGTGACAGTCATGGTGGAATCAGATTTTAGACATAACTGGAAGAAGTGGATGCACCAGGCGCATGGCACAAAGCATCACACTTAGAAGACACTTAATACCTGTTTATCAGATGCATGCCTCTGTACTTCTTATTCTCATGACAATAAGATGTTTTTATTATTCCAAAAATCCCCATTTGGTTATTTTTCTAAGAAATTTCCTTTTTTTTTAATTTTTAAATTTTTTGGCCACACTGCACAGCATGTGGGATCTTAGCTCTGACCACGACTGAATCCAGCCCCTCTGCATTGGAAGCACGAAGTCTTAACCACTGGACTACCAGGGAAATCCCTCTAAATTTCTTTTCAACAAAAGACCAACTCACCAAAACAAGCTTTTAAAGTACATTGGGTGAAGTAGTTCTTGAACTTTTGGTAAAAAATAATTGTACTTTTGACATACTACAATAAATTAGATTTTCTCATTAGATGATTTCCAAGAAGAATTTAGTGTCTCATGTGAAAGGATCACACTGACCCTTAAATTTCTAACATTTATCATGGGTGAGTTCAAGTGACCTTTCTTTTTTTTTTTCCTCTTATTATCTGTGGCATTCTCCCCTTAACTCCTTCATTACAGAAACAGCTCTTTTCAGACATGTCACTTGCACAAAGACTGTCTGGCTTGACAGTTACTGATTCCTGCCCTGGGGAAAGCAGACTCTGCGGCCTCTTCTTTGCTCTGGATCTGAACTGCAAGTGAAAGGCTGGTTGGGAGGCCAACTGGCTGAGCATCTCCTGAGAAAAGGAGGGGCACATGTAGATCTCAGGCAAGAGGTGGTCTGATGTCACAGGTAGGAGGACTTGCTCGGGACACCAAACCTTCATTCCTCCAGTGATTCTGGGTGGGGCCTTCCACAGGTGATTTTCCCTCCCTGTGCCTCAGTTTCCTAGTCTTTAAAATGGAGACAGTTATATAGTACCTCTGTCATGGGCTTGTGGTGGGCACTGGTTGAGTTAACGCTTACAGAGGTCAAAGAACCTACCCTGCAGATTCTCAGTAGATAGTAACTATTTATTATTCATCCGTGCTAGTCTGCTGCTCTGTAAGTTTCCTGTGGGCCAGTCCGAAGAACCAGAGCAGTCTTAGATCAGAAAGGCCACTGACTAATGCCTCCTCTTGGGGGATTATAGCTATTTTCCTATCATTAACTTTTTTATTGAATTATAGTTGATATACAGTGATTCAGGTATACAGCAAAGTGATTCAGTTATATATACATATTTTTCAGATTCTTTCTCAAATAGATTATTACAAGATATTAAATATAGTTCCCTGTGCTATACAGTAGGTCCCTGTTGTTTATCTATTTTATATACAGTAGTGTGTACCTGTTAATCTCAAATTCCCAATTTACCCCTCCCCCTCCCCTCTTTGGTAACCATTAAGTTTGTTCTCTATGTTTGTGAGTTTATTTCTGTTTTGTAAGAAAGTTCATTTGTATTTTTTTTCTGGTTTCACATATGAGCAGTATCATGTAATATTTGTCTTTGTCAGTTATGTCATTAGATTTTAACTAAAATAACTTCCTATTTATTAAAGAGATACTCACTGTATGGAAAGCAATAAACTGCGGGCTCTGGAATATTACAGACCTAGGACCAAATCCTGGCTCCATTCTTACAGATTTTGTGACCTTGGGAAAGTTCCTTTTTCCGAGCACGGAACTCTTGAAATAAACAAAATAAGGGTCCCTATTTCATGGTGCACTTGTGAGTCTTACGTGAAATAACATAGCGACTGACCCTTAGTAAATGCTGGGGAAAAGAAAGGGAGTGAGTGAGGAGGGAAGGAATGAGGAAGGAAACACAGAAGGAAGGAAAGGAGGAAGAAAAAAGAGAATAAGACAAGGAAGACCAGAGGAACAAGAGTGAGAGATAAGAAAAAATAGCAAGGGTGGGTCAAAAACTATTATAGGATAAGAAAGTTTGACAAAATCCATATGGAGGAAAAAGATTTATTTTAGTAAACTGTCAAATACTAGGAAAAATGCTTAGAAACATATTTTTATTTGAAGCATATTTTTATTTGAAAAAGAAAGATTCTTTGCCTCTTTTGCAATGCCTTTTCTCTTAAGAGGGATTTTCCTATGTCACTCATGGGATAAATTTAATATAAACTTGGAAATTTTTTTCATATTTGGGTTTTGTTCATATTTTCTTTGTAGGAACCAACATATTTAAAATAATAATTCTTACTGGATGAATGTTTGTCTATTTCTCAACTTAAATAAGGTTTATCTTTTCAAAATTTCCAAAGGATTTATTGCCATTAGTTTGAAAAATCACCCTCAGAATTTGAATATGTTTAAATATAGTACACCACATATATGAGCATGCACCATAACATTCAGTAAGTTTTTTTTTAACCTAAAAGTTAAGAAATGCTGTATAACACAGAAATACAGCTATCTTAGGAAAGACTGAAAGAAGAAACTGCTCCAAGCTCAGGCATGGTGGGTATAGTGGTCTCCTAATAAATACTGCAGGACATCTGTAGGCTGAATTTCGTCAGATTTAAAGCAAAGTCTATTTATTCACTGTCAGCCCCGCTTCCCTTATTTATTGAAGAGCCAGTTCTGTTTTTATCATCATATTCATGAATCACTGCAGTTGAATGATAATGAAAATGTAATCAGAATGTTGATAGGATGAAAACCCAAGGGCAAGTCTGAAAAACAACCAAAGCTCTGAGATGAAAATCAATTCTAAGTCCATCAGGTAAACTCCAGTTTTTCATTTAAAGAACAAATGCAAACAGAACTACATAAAAGCTCCTTTATTGATCAGGGGCTGTGAGACCTACTTTATCTGTTTGCATAAGAGCATCACCATTTTGCTCTACCGGGGAAGTAATAGTTATTAAGGACAAGGGCTGTCTGGTTAGATCTGGGCTCTGAGACTGGGCTGTGCATACTTGGATAAGTCACTCAGTATCTCTGAACCTTTCTTCCTTTGTAAATTGTAGATACTCATGGTACCTGTCTCACACAGTTGCAATAAGTATTGAACATAATACCCTAAGTAATTGGTGGATGCTTGATACATGGGGAGATCTCAATAAATGTCAGCTATCATTCTCATTCATTTCTGTAAACTGAAATTCACTAGAAAATTCATCAGGGATCAAAACGCACTATCTCTGAGCGTATAGAGAATATGATGACTGATCCATCACCTTACCTTCCACAGAGCCCTTTGGGAGAGGGAATGGGGATTGTGGCTACTGACACTTTTTTTCTTTTCAGAAATGTACGTAATACTGTTGAGCTGAAATAAATGTCACATCTCCACTGGCTCATTTCTGAAGAAGGAACAATTGCTGCAACAATAGTAAGCTCAAGTGACGTCAAAACAGCCCAACTTCTGGTGTATAAATCACCTTGCATCCTATTCTAGCCAATGCAGCAATCACCTTGTCTGAGCACATTTTCTGTTTTTTTATACAACTTACACGTGTGTCCGATTTTCTTCATGTTAACTACTAGTTTTCACTGCAACGGAAAAAAGCAAGGAGGAAGGTCATTAGGATGGGTAAAAGAAAGACACAGAAAAGGAAGGCATTGATAATTGACCAAGAGGGACACTAGATGCTCACTTAAACTATCTGAAGTGCTTATATAATGAAGCAAGATCTTTCTACCAATGAATCCAACAGATATTTCCTGAGAATTATAATTACCCTAAAGAATTATGAGACCTCTGTGAGACTAGACTTGTTTCAGAAGGACAAAGCCTATTGGAAATGGCCACATGAATAATTTGTTTTTCAGGAATAACTTGTGACAATTCCAAACCTTCTCAGACACTGATGATAATTTATTCATAAATTAACTGGATAGGCAAATTCTTGCCTAATGGGAACCAGTTGGCAACCTTCCTAGAGCACCAAAGACCGATGGTTCCTGACAGTGGTTCTGTGTTTTGGTAACTGCAAATGAGCCCTGCTTCAAAGCTAAATAGACTGGGGCAGATCATTCATAGGAAGACAGGTCTATCTGCAAAGGTGCTCTGACATACAGGACAGAGACTATCCTAGAGCTTTGTCATCATTAGTCGCTCTCACTCATGGAACACTGGAAATGTGCACTGGAGGAAATGCACTGATGTACTCAGGAAATATTCATGAATATACTAGTACTTTTTCTTGGACTATGTAGGCCAGTGTCATCTATTTCAGGAGGTGACCACCCAGAGAGAAGGGAATTTTACCCAGCGATAAAGCTGCTAAAAGCACAAGAATATTTCATCATTTTAAAACTTGGGATGAAGCTCTCTATAGAAAATGAAATCACTGGTAGCCCCGCTAAAGTGAAAATCCTAGAACAGACTTCAGAAAAATCGTAACATGCCCAGATTGAGGAAAAGTAGTTTTGTTTTGTTTTTTAAATCAAGAGAAACAAACCAGGGGCAACATTTCCCATGGTTTCACTTCATAGAGAAACCAATGAGGTGCTAATCTTGGCATGGGTCAGGTTTGAAAGCCTTTATTTCTAAGGGAAAAAAAGTGAATCAGGAGAGATTTGTTGATCAGTTATCAGTTTATTGTACAGACTGAACCTGCATATCTGTCTGATTTAAAGCTTAATATAATGAACTTAATGCATTATCATCCTGAAATGAATAAAGTCACACTAATAGAAGAAATATAAAACCGCAAATAATCTCAAACCACAGTAATCAAATGGATTGGCCTGTTTCTCTTTTGCAATACCCCTCCTGCCTAGGGCTGCCAGACTAAGCAAATTAAAACATAAGACAGCCAGTTACATTTAAAATTTGGTAATCAAGAATCAATTTCTTAGTATGTCCCATGCAATATCTGGGACATACAAATACTAAAAAATTACTTGTTGCTTATCTAAAATTGAATCTAACTGGTTGTCCAGTGTATTATCTGGCATAACTACTCTTGCCCCATGGTTGGAGCTACTCTGCTTTAGCCGATGGTAAAACTAATTTGCATTCATCAACACTCAAATAGAGAGGTCATATGGTGCCTTTTCACCTGAGTTTCAATGCTGATTTTGAAATCTTGGATGATTCATTTAACTTTACTGTGCTCTAGTCACCACATCTGTAAAATGGGATGAATAAGAGTTCCTCCTTTGCAGGGCCATTTCAAGGACTGTATGAGATGGTACACGTAAGGGCCTAGCATAGTACTCAGTTCATAATAAATGCTCAATCATTATTAGTTATTATTATCAGCAGGAGAACACGATGAAGAAATAAAATGACAGAGAAGAAGGTGCCTGAGATCTTTCATTTGTTGTAATATTTCTTATCTATACATATAATATAAGGAGAGCTATGAATTGTGACTTCATTTGACCTCCATTTTATTTGACACATAGGGAGCAACACATAGGACTGATAGTAACCAATATTGTTACACCATAGGACAGTGTGCACCAGGGCCTTTTTGCACTATTCTTTGTAATAATGCAAAATGTATATTAAAAAAAAAATAAGACAGTGATTCTCATAGAAGGGGTATGGTAAATGTTGAGCCAATAGTTAGTCCTGGAATGTCTCCCATCCCCCACCCTCACTGCCAATCCTCTTTTGAGTTCCAGCACTTTGAATAGTTTCAAGAACGACAAAAATCTGCCATAAAAGAGTTTCTTTGGCAAGGGAGCAAATTTAGAACCATCTTTATGTATGCACCCAATGGAGAAAGGACTGCTGGTCCCAAATGTATTTTTTTATACAGAGCCTCTGCACAAACCATCCTCTATGTCATCATCAGCGAATACAAAGGACAACCAGTCAGCACTGCTAGCAACAGAAGATCCTCAGTAGAATGGCTTTTTAAAAGCAACTTCCAAAGAAAGCTGTAACCTGTGGCCTCTATTCACCACCGGAAGAGCCTAAATGTTTTGCCCCTTTTATAACAGAGAACATCTGTTGGTCCAGGAGAACAAGTCACCCTCCCAGCAGTAAGTTTTACATACAGAGGCAACATCCTCTTTTTATGTGGTTCTGCCATGTCCTTGGTTAGGAAATGCACCCCTTTCAAACAGTTTGACAGCCCCAACTTGCCTAACTGATAGCCATCCTGTTTCTTGCCTAAGCACAACTGAAAAATATTGTCTATGTGATTAAATGAATTAAGCAAGGAAGCCAAGAGATAGAGGTGGCTCTACTGCCATGGAGAATTCCAGCAGCAAACCAAAATTTAAGCCTGTAAATGCCTAATGGTTACAAATCAAAACCCCAAACAATATAGTGACACTTTAAGTTACAGCCAATTGATTAATTTCCTTTCATTGCCCCCATCTTTTCTCTACAAAAGTCTCTCTTCAGCTCCTGTGGGCAGGGCACCAATAAACACTTCCAGTTTGATGATGCCCAACTCACATGGGACATTGCTCAAACAAAGTCTTAAAATTCTTACTATGGCTCAGTTTATCTTTTAGCAATGTGAATAAGTACAAGACTTCTTTCTGAGAAAAAATCTGAGGTGTGTACCAGAATGTTCTTTTTGCAAATAGCTTTTAGTCTCTGTATATAAAAGAAGATCATTAAACCAGTCAAGCCTAAAGGAAATCAATCCTGAATATTCAGTGGAAGGACTGATGCTGAAGCTGAAGCTCCAATACTTTGGCCACCTGATGTGAAGAGCTGACTCACTGGAAAAGACCCTGATGCAGGGAAAGATTGAAGTCAAAACAAGAGGGCAACAGAGGATGAAACGGTTAGATAGCATCACTGACTCAATGGATCTGAATTTGAGCAAACTCTGGGAGATAGTGATGGACAGGGAAGCCTGGCATGTTGCAATCCATGCGGTCACAAAGAGTCAGACACAACTTAGCGACCGAAAAACAACAACAAATATAAGAGTAAAGTGAAGACGGCATTTGCGACTTAGCTGGTATATTTCAAATGGCAGTCAAATCATTTTATATCAGCCCAAGAGATACTTTTTACATGGATTGACGTCGTTTTGTACAATCATCAAATAAACACAATTTGAGAAAACAATGCAGATCCAGACAGGTGCTATCGGTGGCTCGAGCAATGAACCAACTAAACAAAGGCAAGACACTTCCAGGATGTCAGCACTGGGTAGTTTACTCCTCAGAAGAACAGAAGCTCTGTAACCAGCAAATTCCTTTAAAATCTGGCATGCAGCCGCTTCCCAGTAACTTTATTTTGGAACACTGTTCTGTTCTTGTACGCATGTAAAATGACTGCCTTTCTAGCTTGCCTTGTCCAGAGGATATTAAAATGTTAAGTTGAGGTTTAGCCATCTTTTTTGTTTTTTACTCTTACCTTGATGTATTTAAAATCCCTTTGAGAAGACAGCTAGATATTATTACATATAAATTGTAACACTGAAGTGGTTGCTGGGAGCTGAAGGGAGAAAGGAATGGAGAATTAGTATTTAATGGGTGGAGAGTTTCAGTTTGGGATAATGAAAAAGTCCTGGAGATAGATGGTGGTAATGGCTGCAGAACAGTACAAATGACATAATGCTACATAAAAATGGTTAAAAGTGTAAAATTCTGTTATGTGTATTTTACCACAATAAAAAATATAACATTGACAGGCTAAAAATGATGATATTAAAAAAGCTGAGATGTAAGAGGAAAATAACCAGACAGAAGAGAGAAGCAAAGAAAACAAAGGGAAAGAAAGGGAAAGAAATGGAAAGAAAAGAGATTGATGAGACACTCCCACTCCTTCCCAGGGCACTGGTGGGAGAGGTGCCAGTGATCCTAACGGGGAAATGTGAACTGAGCCCCCTCCCCCCATCGTTAAGAAGAGGATCCCTTACTCGGAAACCACTGACTACACACCTGTAATAAGAGAATAACAGAACGTACCCTCTGGTACATAACGGAAACCAAGCCATTGAAAAATTAACTGCATACAAATGGTGAATAAGCAGACGAAAATATATTCTGCATCACTAGCCTACAGGGAAATGTACATCAAAAGCACAGTAAGATGCTGCTTGGCACCTACTAGGATGGTTACAACCAAAACACAGACACTAGCAAGTGCTGGTAAGATGTGGAAAAATCAGAACCCTCATCCACTGCTGGTGGGAGTGTAACATGGTGTGGCCACTTTGGAGAACAATCACACAGTTCTTCCAAAAGTTAAACACAGATTTACCACGTGACCCAGCAATTCCACACCGAGGTTCATATCCACAACAAATGAAAATATGCATCCACATAGACTTGTTTGAGAACATTCATAACAGAATTGTTCGTAATAGCCAAAAAGTGGAAACAAGCTAAAAGTCCATTGACTTGTGAATGGACTAGAGAACAAACCAAAACTCTGGTATATCCCTGAAATGAAATACTACTCAGCATTAAAAGAAATACTGATAGAGACTGCAACATGGATGAACCTCAAAAATATCAGGCTAAGTGAAAGAAGCCAGACACAAATAAATTCCATTTTCATGAAATGATCAGAATAGGCAAATCTATAGAGACAGAAATCAGGTTAGTGTTTGTTTGGGATTGGAGGTGAAATGGAGACAAACTGGTAGCATAGAAGAGGGATCTTACTGGAGTGATGAAAATATTATTAAACTGGATTATGGTAATCATCGGTAAATTCACTAGAAATTATGTATACTTTAATGTGTGAAATTTATGGTATGTAAATTATGATTCAATTACGTTTTTAAAAAGGGAACTGTGAAAAAAAAGAACTGTGATTTAGAGGCTCTAAGAAGTGAAAAACAAACAAAATATGAAGGAAAGTAGCATATGAACAGATAACTGACAAGGACCTACTGTACAAGGAACTATACTGAACAAGGAACTATACTCAATATTTTGTAATAACCTAGATGGAAAAGAATCTGAAAAAGAACATATATATATATACACACATACACACATATATATGTATCTGAATCACTTTGCTGTACACCTGAAACTAACACATCATTATAAATCAACTACATTTCAAAAAAAAAAAAAAAACTAGCATAAGAGAGAGAAGCAGGGAGGTAGAAGAGACAGACTGTCGGGTGAGAACAAGGGGGGACGTAGGCTCGAGGAAGGCCAGCGGCCCCCTAACTGCAGTCTAGAGAGGTCTGTCTTCATCTGTTCACTCATGCATTTGCTCATGCAACCACTACTGATGACTGCACATGACAGGCTACACTCTCAGTTAGGGGCTGGGATGCAGGTCCTCACAGAGATGACATTCAGGCAGGCAAGACCAAATCTTGTTCAAGGACACTGATGGTTATTCACGTGCCTGGCTCTGCGGGGGAAACACTAGGGCCTGTGAGAGCATGTGACAAACAAAACTGGTCAGAAATGGCTAACATTTGAGCCAGAGACTTGAATATACAGAGAGAGAGGAAGGAAGAGGAAGAGGAAGGAAGCCTTGAAAAAAAGCATGGCGTTTTAAAAGACACAGCACCTGCCTGAGCTAGGTCTTTGGTTCTAATGCAACCGGAAGGCTGGCCAGGATTTAAGCAGGGGGATGTTATCAGATTGGCCTTTTTTTGGTCTTTATTTTTTAATTGAAGTATAGTTGATTTACAATCTTGTGTTAATTTCAGGTGTGCACCAAAGTTATTCAGTTTTATATATATATATATGTAAGTACATATTCAGTTTCATATATATGTATATATATACACATATACTTTTAGCCTATATAATTATAGGTTATTACAAGATATTGAATACAGTTCCCTGTGCTATGCAGTAGGTCCTTGATGGTTATTTATTTTATACAGTGGTGTGAATTTATTAATCCCAAACTCTTTATTCCTCCCCTTTGGTAATGGTAAGTTTGTTTTCTGTATCTATAAGTCTGCTTCTGTTTCGTTGATAAGCTCATTTGTTCCATATTTTAGATTCCACATATAACTGATATCATATAGTATTTGTTTTTCTCTTTCCGACTTACTTCACTTAGTATAATAATCTCTAGTTGCATCCATGTTGTTGCAAATGGCAGTATTTCATTCCTTTAAATGGCTAAGTAGTATTCCATGGTGTATGTGTGTTTGTGTGTATCACATTTTCTTTATCCATTTATCTGCTACAGACATTCAGGTTGTTTCCATGTCTTAGCTGTTGTGAATAGTGCTCCTGTTAACATAGGGCTGTATGTATCTTTTCAAATTAGAGTTTCCTCCAGATATATGCCCAGGAGTAGGACTGCTGATCATATGGACTGGCAGAATGATTTAAGAGATCACTCTGGCTACAAATAGGCTGGGTGCAGAGGGCAAGGATGGGTCCAGAGACAGACATAGTGGAAGATGGGACTAGAAATGAAACTGCAGTTCTGAGCCTTAGTCAGTCTTAGCCAGTTGTCTTAAACAGCTGGACAACTAGAAAGCCAACTAGAAATGCAAAACAACACTTTTCCAAACTGACCCCCAAAATCACCAAGCGCTTGTTAAAAATGCTAATTCTCACACTCTGTTCTTCTGGATCTGAATTTTGAGAGGAGAAGCCTGGGAAGTTATATATGTGTATATTTAATACTGCTGTAGACAATTCTCACGGTCAGGCAAGTTTCAGAAAATATTGATCCATACTTTTTTTTTAAAAGCAATGTCTAGACAAGCAGCAAAACAGATGAAAACATAATATCCCATAATATAATATAATTATATAATTAATTATATTATATAATATAATTCCCATAATATAATCCCAAAATATGACGACCCTTTTCTTCTAGTGAATCGTGATTCAGGCTGAAAAAGGTTAACAGCTCTTTCAAACAAGAACAGGTAAAAACAACTTGTAAAGGGTGTTGCTGTTGTTTTAGTCCCTAAGTCATGTCTGACTCTTTTATGTCCCCATGGACTGCAGCTCTCCAGGCTCCTCTATCCATGGGATTTCCCAGGCAAGAATACTGGAGTGGTGATTATTTCCTTCTCCAGGGGATCTTCCTGACCCAGGGATGGAACCTGCATCTCCAGCATTGCAGGCAGATTCTTTACTACTTAGCCACTTGGGAAGCCCTGTAAAGAGTGAGCATAGTATAATAAGAAAATGGTGATGGACTTGTATAATACTGGCTTTTGGCCTCTATGGTATGACACTCTAGAAGAGTAGGTATAATTCTGGGGTAGATGTGAGCATAGTGGTCTCCTAGGGCTGCTGTAACAAATTACCACAAACTCAGTGGCCTACATCAACAGAAACTTAATCTCTCAGAATTCAAGAGGCCAGAATTACAAAATCAAGGTATTGGTAGGGCCCTGCTCCTTCCGAAGGTTTTAGGGGAGAATCCTTCCTTGTCTCTTCCAGTTTCTGGGGGCTCTAGGCGTTCTTTGCCTTGGGCTGCATGGAACTCCAACCTTTGCCTCTGTTTCTTCTTATGGTCTTTGTCTCTGTGTTTCCTCTTTTGTCATAAGAATGTGAGTCATTGGATTTAGGTCTACCTCGTTAATCCAGGATAATCTCACCTCAAAATTCTTTTCTTATTTACATCTGCAAAGACTCCTTTTCCGAATAAGGTCACAGTCACAGGCACCAGGATTTAGGACTTCGACACATGGTTTCGAGGGGAAGGAAGGGATTCACCATTCAACCTACTAATAGTGATTTAAAATTGTTGAGCAAGCCTACATGATGGTCCTACCTGTGTCAGTGTATCTACAGGGTGTTTTTAATATAAATGCTCTTAGTTCAACATTGGGCTTCCCCGGGACTGGGGAATCCACACTATATAGTATACTCCCTCTAAGCCATCCATTTTGCAAATCCTCACCCCGGAAGGCTCAGCGGTAAAGAATCCACCAGCAATGCAGAAAACACAGGAGATGCAGGTTTGATCCCTGGGTTGGGAAGATCCCCTGGCAAAGGAAACGGCAGTATTCTTGCCTGGGAAATCCTGTGGAAAGAGGAACCTGGCGGGCTACAGTCCATAGGGCCACAAAGAATTGCACACAACTGAGCCCACACAGTTCAACACTGCTCAGAATGACAGGCTTGTTTATAAATGAATTTACTCATCTGAGCCAAGCATATTTTCAGAAGCATGACTGTCATTTCAAAATAAGACACGGTATTAAAAGGCTACATATAGTAGACAAAACCACATTCAGACCACTGACATCACAAAAAAATGCTGTGCTTTTTTCAGAAAGAAAACTTCTACACGTGAAGAAAGGTACATCTATTGCAAGAAGAGTAATAGGGAGGAAACCAAAGAATTTTAGTGGTTTCTGCTGATATTCCCCTTGGGAAATGTCAGTGTATCAACTTCTACTGTAGTAAATATTTTAACAGAATATTTTGTTTTCCCAGGGCAAAAAGCAGGGATAGGTGACATTACAAGGATATATGAAATAGCTATTAGAAGCAGGAATAGCTGTAGACATATGAATGCATGCTAAGTTGTTTCAGTTGTGTCTGACTCTTTGTGACCCCATGGACTGTAGCCCACCAGGCTCCTCTTTCCATGGAATTCTCCAGGCAAGAATACTGGAGTGGGTTGCCATGCCCTTATCTAGGGGATCTTCCCAACCCAGGGATCAAACCTGCATCTCTTACATCTCCTGCATTGGCAAGTGGGTTCCTTACCACTAGCATCACCTGGGAGGCCTGTAGTGACATGAATATATGATGACAAATCTGTAGTTAACAAAGATCAGGTACTTACAGACACAGAAAAAAATAATACTTTAAGATAGACAGAGGGGGGACTTGCCTGGCAGTCCAGTAGTTAAAACTCTGCTTCCAATGCAGAGGGTGTGAGTTCAATCCCTGATTGGGAAACTAAGATCCCATATACCACACAGCACAGCCAAAAAGTAAAAATTAAAAGAAAAAAAGACCCAAGAGCAGGATGGATACATAAAGCAGTGTAGGGTAGGAAAAAGCATAGTACCGAAGGAAAAAAATTGATAATTTTTTATAAGTGGGAAATCTAATGGAGAAGAATCTAAAAAGAAGTATTTCCCTAAGTTACATTCATCTAGGAGTTTCAAGAATCTTTTATTGAGAAGAGATTGGCATTAATAAAGGAACTTAATATTTATAGGAATTTATTGGAGTATTAAATATATTTGTATCTTGCTTAACTTTTTAAAAGTATGTAGTGTTCTTTCTTCTAAGTAGATTCAGTTATTGTGAACTAAAAACCTTCTATTCTTATAAAATATTCCCAGGTATTCAATAAAAGAGGATTCCTAAGTGGCTCAGTGGTAAAGAATCCACCTGCCAAGAGACTTGGGAGATGCGAGTTTGATTCCTGGGTCAGGAAGATCCCCTGGAGAAAGAAATGGCAACCCACTCCAATATCCTTGCCAGGGAATTCCCATGGACAGAGGAGCCTGGCAGGCTACAGCCCATGGGGTCACAATAAGTCGGACATGATTGAGCATGCACACACGCATGCACATTCAATAAAAAAAGACAGAAAGAGAGGTTGAGGATGACATCGAAGTTGAATAGACCCAAATAAAACTTTAGGCAAGATCTTGATACCAGGAACACGATGATTATATAGTAGCCTTATAAAATGAGGCTTGGGCAAAACTTGTTTGTATCCAAATACACCATTTGCTTTTATAGAACAAACTCTGCAGGTAGACTAGCAACACATCTCAGAAACTAATTCTTAAAATCCTCACAAATTTCAAAACAGCACATCTAAATCCATCAGATTCTACTATAAGCATCCACCTCTCTCAATTCAACATGGCCAAAGATTTCTCAAACTTTTCAGACTTTGCACTAATACCTAGGAAAATACCAATACATCATTGCAATATATATTTTTATCTTATAAGTTCAACTAAACATAATGACAAGCAAACAAATTTTTAGCACTGGGTAATTATTATCTAGATTAGTTGTGGAGAAGGCAACGGCAACCCACTCCAGTACTCTTGCCTGGAAAATCCCATGGACGGAGGAGCCTGGTAGGCTGCAGTCCCTGGGGTCACTGCGAGTCAGACACGACTGAGCGGCTTCGCTTTCACTTTTCACTTTCATGCATTGGAGGAGGAAATGGCAACCCACTCCAGTGTTCTTGCCTGGAGAATCCCAGGGACGAGGGAGCCTGGTGGGCTGGTGTCTATGGGGTCACACAGAGTCGGACACGACTGAAGCAACTTAGCAGCAGCAGCAGCAGCAGCAGCAGATTAGTTGACTCATTTAACCAACAGGCTATTTTTCCATCTTATAATACATTTCATGACTGTACTTTTCTTTGCTTTCTCTAACATTTTTAACAGATAACACAAATTCAGCCATCACATTACAAAGAAAAGTTTGAATAAATTCATCCTGTATATTCTTTTGTACAACTTCTACTAAAAAATCCAGAGTGAAATCTCTAGTGATATCTCAATATTAAAAAAGGACATTACGTTTTCATTTTCCAAGAAAACTTTCTAAGTGGCATTTATTTAAATTCTATTCACTCAAGCAAAAATATTAGAAAGCCCTCCCACTCCCAGTCTTTGTTCAGTTCAGTTTAGTTGCTCAGTCATGTCCGACTCTTTGTGACCCCATGGACTGCAGCATGCTAGGCTTCCCTGTATAAACAGAATTCCAAGAGAGGAGGACTGTTCCTTTGTGTCTATTCCAGTAATAGAAGGGAAGTAATTGTGTCTGATATATTTTGCTACAGACTCCTTAATCTAGGCAATGATTACAAATTCATGCATTTAATTTGAACAGTGATAATTAGGTTGATCTCCAGATGACTCATTTTGTAAACCTTTGGCCATTAGCGAGTTCCACCTGGAGTGGGCCATGTGCTGCCTTCCCACTGACATCAGTGGAAATCTTGAGTCAAGATCAAAGCTACTTTATGCCTCTCTGACCTTTCTTCACAATGCACAGTAGGGCCCGAGTTTCTCAGCTCAGAATTTCCGGATTTGCTTTGCTATCCCCACCGGGTTACACTTGCAGACAGTCAACATGTAGACGTTTACTAAAGACCCTAAAACCAGTCCATTGGAAATCACAAGTCTTGGATTCTAGTTTTCAGGTGATTTCCTAATGCAGGCCCCAAATTTCAGCAAATTTTATTCTAGTTGACCCACTGAGGTCAGTGAATAGAGAATCCCAGCAGGGTGAGGGGCAGTATTCATTTTACCCCCAGAAATCTGCCATAGGCTCACCTTTCTCTAGAGCAGCGGTCCCCCACCTTTTTGGCACCAGGGACCAATTTTGTGGAAGACAATTTTTCCACGGACAAGGAGTGGGGGATGGATGGTTTCAGGATGATTCAAGTGTGTTACATTTACTTTATTTCTATCTAATGCCAATACTGACCTGATAGGAGGTTACGGGTAGCCCAGGGGTTGGGGACCCCTGCTGTAGAGATCCACTTAGAGACTCACACTAGAGAAAGTACGCCTTACCTTGACAGTCATGTCTGCGCTGGATGATGCTATGGCCTCTGAGGTTATTTCATCTCGTGTTAGCAGCATGCTCTCCCACCCGACTCCTGAAAAAAAAAAAAGGGTGCCATTTGAGCCAAGTGCATTCAGTTGGCATGGATGGAAACTATTTCGCAGCTTTCAAGTCCATGTGATGTGTGAAGGAAAGCAGTGATTATCCATAGTTCACCTGCTTGGCAGTTAACAGGAAAGCTTCCTTTCAGAAATATGGTCAGTCAGCACCTCTTGTTTTCACCTAATCGCCAAGTTTGGAGTTGTCGTCTAAATCTTGTATGTTATGGTTTAATCGCTAAGTCATGCCCGACTCTTGCCAACCCATGGACTATAGCCCTCCAGGCTCCTCTGTCCATAGGATTTTCCAGGCAAGAATACTGGAGTGGGTTGCCATTTCATTCTCCAGGGGATCTGTCCGACCCAGGGATCGAGCCTGGGTCTCCTGCATTACAGGCAGATTCTTTACCAACTGAGCTACCAGGGAAGCCCCAACCCCAGAGATATATATACATGAATCTTGTATGTTATAGACAGTGCTTATCTTAGTCCAGAGTGGAGAAGAGGTTAAAATGAACTCCTCTAGAATCCAGGCCTCATACTGAGGTCTTATGTGGGGCTTAAAGCGACTCCCATAACACAGAAATCTGTCCATCTGAATCTAATTCAATACCCAATAGAAATGACTCCAGATTATTTACTGTCCTAGATTCTACACACCTGCTGAAAAGAACTGAAGTTTATACTCATGTTTAAAATCTATATATGTTTCTCCCCAAGTCTTAATACATATTAGCTTCTTTTTTCTTAAGCTGTCAGACAGGCTCTGAGAGTGGACATCTGGCAAGAGACAAGGTTTTGCTCTCTCCAACCTCAAAAAAGATATCAGGGGCTGCTGTTTGAAAATACCCACATCACGATATAGTAAAACTACACGAATTTAAATGCAGTTATGTGTGTGCATGGAGATGGAATTTTCTATAACAGTGAAAAGTCTGAAGTAATGATAGGTATAATTTTAAAAACAATATTGCAAGTCAAGTCATATTCCTAAAAGCTAAGAAGGTAACACTTATTAGTAGAGTTTCTCAGGGTCCACTTCAATAAGCAGATACAAATTTTATAACTGGTATAACAACTGCCTACTGGGATATGAGTGTTCATAGCCTAAAGTATTAAAGAGGTTATTTTTTAAAACAGACTAAAACTATGTAATATTAATTTACATTACTGATTTCCTTGTATAATTTTCCCTATGTAAAACTCAAGGGCAATATTCATCCCAGACCTGTGTGAATCACCCAAATTCCACATTTCAGCTGTCGAGCATTATGTTAAATGAGAACTGGTGCGTTTTTCTGTTTGCCACATAGTAAATATTTTAGGTTCTGCAGTCAGACCACTTCTGTTGCAGCTTCTCAAGCTACCATTATTGAGAGAAAGTAGCCAAAGATAACATATAAGCAAATGGATATGACTGGGTTCCAATAAAACTTTATTTACAAAAACAGGCACTGGCCAGATTTGGCTCATGAGACGTGCATCACCAGCCTCGGTGCTAAGTCAAGAAACCAGAGATGTGTCTAGGAAAGATTGTTATACCTTGGCATTTTTCTAAGGATCAACTGGACAAATCGGGGGGTGAAACTATAGCAGCAGTTTGCAATTACATGACACTTTAAATAAACTAATATGAGATTAATTCAATTTTAATATATTAGCACTGATTGCATTGCCTTATTTTATATTCTGAATCCTTGAGAGTCTCATTTCACAGGAAATGTGCACCATGGATTACTCAAGATCCATGGGCTATAATTTATTGCAGAGTATAAATAGTTGTCTCTCACTGGGTTGTAGAAATTGGGTCAGAGAAGTTTGATGACTTGCCCTACAATTTCCTCTCAGGAAAGTTGTGGGCTTTGTCTTAAATGCACATTTCTGGGCAAGAAATCTTGTTTCCACATGAACAGATTATTTCCCAGACACATCTTGCATTTAACTAAAACCCTGTCTGGTTTAAGCCACTGTTGGTACCTACTGGAACTGGCCAGCAGAGAGACACAGATATTGGGCATGGACAAATATATGATTTTTAATTATAGAATAATTTGATTTTTTTTTGGCTGCTCTGTGTGGCATATGGGATCTTAGTTCCCCATCTAGTAATCGAACCCGGGCCCCCTGCTCTGGAAGCGCAAAGTCCCGACCATTGGATCTCCAGGAAAATCCCTAATGTGAATTATTGTTCACCAAATATTTGGCGCCCTTCTCTCCCACTGTGGGAGAAATTTTCTTCCCTGTCCTACTGATGTTTGCCTTGGCAAATGGGATGTTAGTGGATATCATGCAAGCAAAGGTTTGAAATGGGCTTGTGCGGTGACATTTGCCCTCTTGCTCTTCTGCTCTAGCATGAGAAGGACATGCCCCAGTTGATCTGCAAGGAAATGAGAGTCATGGGGAATTGACTTGAACCCAGTCTGCATCTTGGAGCTAAGCCAAGTCTAGATCAGCCAATCCCCAGCTCAACTGCATATGCACGATAATAAATGTGATTCCGTTTTGGGATGATTTGTCAAGCAGCATTATTCTAACAGTAGCTCAAAGATATAATCTATCACCAAAATTATACATGAAAATCATTTAAATAAAGCACTTTTATCTTTAACTATGCAAATATAATTCCCTTTGTTGCATACAATTCATTTACAAGTATTAATTTCCATCTCTATATATTATATCCCACTTTGGGAACAACCTTTTCTCTGCTACAATCATTCCTTTCGTAAGCAATACTATCTTTATTACAGGATATATGGCCATAAGAAAGAGACATGAGATATCAATACATATGTATTCTCAAAATATAATTTGATATATAATATAGAATATATATAATTCACATAGTGTATTTTTACTTACTGTACTTTCAAATAACCACTTTTCTCTTATAGCCTCCCTTCTCCCTTTGCTCAATTTTACTTAGAATTTTTTTGAAAAAACATATTTTATATTATTCATACAATCCCTAGGAATACTACTATTATTTTTATTCCATTTTTAAAAGGCTGGATCAAACCTTCAGGAAAAAAATAACCTTTCTCTCCCAGAAGAGAATAACTTTGCATTTCTCTGTAGTGGAAAAACTGAAACCCATATACTTGTAGCTAAGGGATTCTTATAAATGCTCCATCAGGGAGAGTTTTATAAATATCTTGCAGCAATAAATCAAATCTGTCATGAATTTGTTGTTGTTGCTTCTTATATACCTCCTTATTTAGCTTCACAGTCAGATAAATACAACCCTTTGCCCAAGCTTCCAGTCCCCTGGCGCCCACATCCCTGGGTCTCTATTCCCAGGGTGCACTCTGCTGATTGTCTTGGCCCTTTTCTGTCGACTTCTGTCGGGAATAATACGTGTATTGTTGACAGGATAGTGCAAGCAAAAGGAAGGAGGCTTGGTGAGGAAGCAACTGATGGCATCCAGGGAACATGGCCTGACTTCCTTAATTCTGATCCTGGCTAGTACTAAAAGTAAATAAAAATGAAGGGTCCAAGGCCCAGAGGGAAAGGGGACCACTGCACGGGAGGGTGCTGGTTGTGCCCAGACCCCCTGGAATCACCATGTGTCACGAGGTGAAAGCAGATTAAGAAAGAGAGAAAGACAAGTCAACACAGACTCTTATATGCAAGAGACTGGACCCTTGCTCTAGCCCATCCGTCCACACAGGTTTTAGAGAGATCGCTGGACAAAGCAGGTGGCTGAGGGGGTCACTAGTGCTCTTCACCAAATGCTCCCCCCTTATTCGCTCCTCTCGTGGACACATAACAGGATTTCACTTCCTAGCCTCCTTAGAGTTGGTGAGGTCATGTGACTAGTTCTGGCTGATGGGTATGGGTACAGTGGCATTGATCACTTCCAGGCTGGAATATTTAATTGCTGATGAGAGACCCTCCAGCGCACCCTTTCCCTCCACCATGGTGAAAGGCAATGTTCCAGACGGTGACAATTTTATTAAAGTAAGGCCCAACTAAAGAGAGTGACACAAAGCACAGATACGGCCAACCCATAAGGGCCACCATGTCAGATGCGTGAGAACTAAACCTTTATTATTTTAAGCCATAGGATTGGGGCTGTTTATTACACTAGTATAACATAGCCTAGCCTTAGGAAAGGACGGAGCTCTTCCAGACCTGCCATCCCCACCCACCTCCAGTTCCTGTTATAGCAAGGTCTTCAGATAAATCTGTGTTCTATCCTCTAAACAAATTCTCCCCTTTAAATATTGTCTCCTGAGCAGGTTTTAATGGCCCATACTTTCCTTGGGGGCCACTCTCTGATCCCACTGTGTTCAGTGCTTATTGGACAGGTCAGCTGCATCTCATGAAGGATTTCGGTTCTAAAGACAAAAGGCACAAAGCTGCACAATCAAAACTGCCCTTGAAAATCCCCTAAATCTCCCATACAGTCCAGTTAGCACCATACTTCAGAAAGCCCAACAGAACCACTTCTGTTCCATCTTTAGAACAGACCATTTCTCCTTTTAAGTAGGAGATGTTGCTGTTGGCTTGTACTAAGGATCATGTTGTACAAAAAAATACAGATCTTGAAACTCTAGGATTTCTCAGTGTTTGGAGATGCTCAGACTGAGAGAGATAGAAGGAGCTAAGACCAGTGGCAGGAACAACAGATTAACACCTCCCTTGTCATTCTCCCACTGGGGTGTATGATAGAGTGCTTTGAGGCTTCCCTGGTAGCTCAGATGGTAAAGAATCTGCCTGCAATGCAGGAGACCCAGGTTCCATCCTTGGGTTGGGAAGATCCCCTGGAGAAGGGAATGGCTACCCACTTCAGTATTCTTGCCTGGAGAATTTGTGGATAAAGGAGCCTGGAGGGCTACAGTCCATGGGGTTGCAAAGAGTTGGACCCGACTGAGCGATTTTCCCATTCTATTGTTTTCCTCTATTTCTTTGCATTGATCACTGAGGAAGGCTTTCTTATCTCTCCTTGCTATTCTTTGGAACTCTTCATTCAAATGGGTATATCTTTGCTTTTCTCCTTTGCCTTTAGCTTCTCACTGTAAAAGTGCTGCACTCAATAGGCCAGGAAATTTGGAAAACTCAGCCCTGGCCACAGGACTGGAAAAGGTCAGGTTTCATTACAATATCAAAGAAAGGCAATGCCAAACAATGCTCAAACTACCACACAATTACACTCATCTCACATGCTAGCAAAGTAATGCTCAAAATTCTCCAAGCCAGGTTTCAACAGTATGTGAACCGTGAAATTCCAGATGTTCAAGCTGGATTTAGAAAAGGCAGAGGAACCAGAGATCAAATTGCCAACATCCGCTGGATCATCGAAAAACCAAGAGAGTTCCAGAAGAACATCTACTTTTGCTTTATTGACTACGCCACATTTGGGGCAATTATGAACAATAAGATACAAAAAGGCCACACAGCCATTTCTGAGATGCCAGGAGCAAAGGCAGGGTGCTGAGCATTATCCCTCACATACAGCACCACCAAGGGGATGGGCACACCACCTTAGCTATGCCTCCTGTCCAACCCGTGGACCCACCCCTGTTGTTACCCCATTTAAGGACCCAAGCAGCTCCTCTCAGGGAGCCAGCAACAGCACCTGTTCCTTGTTATCACCCTGTTCTGCAGCAGGAGTCCCAGTAAAGCCTTTCCTACAATTCTCATCTGGCCTCTAATCAATTTCTATTGAAGGAAGAGTCCAAGGATCCAGGTTGGTAATGGTTAACCATCCCACTTTTGAGCTGATTCACTCTAGACGCTGAAGAAACAGGCTGTGATTGGTCCTTTCTCCCAGAGCCAAGCAAGTCCTACTGGCTCCAGATACTTGCCATCAAACCCCTGGAGGTACAGTCACCAGATATGAAACATCTGGGTGGTGAAACCCCGTGTGCCTTGAAGACAGGGCTGACCCTTCACCAGCCGCACCTCCATGCCCACCTCACCCTTTGGTGTTGCAAAGAGTCGGATATGACTTAGCAACTGAACAACAACAACCATTTTACAGATGAAACATGGACCCATGGTGAACATTTCATTGATCACAGTGAAAGAATGGGGTTCGGGCCTGGGTCCCCCTCTGTCTCAAGTCTCTTTCTTGTTTAAGTCTTGGAATTGAGACTCGGCTAGATATTTCTCCTCCTTTTAATCGCCATTGGCTCCCTTTGGGTTTGGAAAAACAAAAAATCTCACTCTGTTCTTAGAGGAGTTCTCAGCATGGTGGTCATTAAAACTTAGCGGAACTTCAGAACAATGACTTGCCTCTAAACACTTGGCTTTGGGAAACCCCACCCAAGGATTAGCTGATGGGACCTGCTTCCTCTGGATGGGAGGCCCCGCCCGGGTGCTTGGAGGAGCAGAACAGGATGTGACCCCACCCCAGCTCGCCCCACTCCAGGTGGTGGCTCATCCTCGCCCTTGAGCCCCAGCTTTCTCTTTCTTGGGGCAGATGGAAGGGCCAGGCCCTAGGGTCTCTAGAAGCAATGGGAGCAGGGGCATTCCCCTCCTCTCTTGGCTGCTCTCACTGAGGAGTTGTTGTTCAGTCGCTACGTCGTGTCTGACTCTTTGCAACCCCATGGACTGCAGCACGCAAGGCTTCCCTGTCCTTCAGCATCTCCCAGAGTTTGCTCAAACTCATGTCCATTGAGTTGATGATGCCATCCAACCATCTCATCCTCTGTTGCCCCCTTTTCCTCCTGCCCTCAATCTTTCCCAGCATAAGGGTCTTTTCCAATGAGTCGGCTCTTCGCATCATGGAGCCAAAGAATAGGAGCTTCAGCTTCAGCATCAGTCCTTCCAGTGAATATTCAGGGTTGATTTCCTTTAGGATTGACTGGTTTGATCTCCTCTTGAGGAGAGTTCACTGGAAAAGAGAAAGTTTACCATTTGAACTATGAGTTATTTTCCTCAAACTCACTGAGGCCACTGGACTTGCCTTTCCCCTTCCAACTCCTATACCTTCCTGAATAAGGAAAGTTTTTCTGGGTGCCTCTCAGGGGTAGATGTTCAAGGAGCTCAAAAATAAGACCTCAGTGTCTTGTTGAGTGTTCCCCATGCCCTCTCCACTCCACTGCTCTCCCTACCAGCACGGCCACAATGATATCAATCATGAAGCTAAATTGATGAGTCAAGCACTAGGTCTTCATAGGTATCACCTCATTCAATCCTCATACAATACAGGGACATGAGGCAAGTATATTATCATCCCCACTTTACAGAGGAGAAAACTGAGACTTAGAAAACATAAAAGTAATCTAGCAAGTGATGCAACAAGCACTCTGACCTCAGAGGTTATCTGCCTAACCAGTTACCTTACCCCCCCCCGCCCCCCGCCCCAAAGATCTCTTCTTTTCTGGGATTAGTGAACAGGAAACTTGAGGACAAGGACATATTGGAAAAAAACAAGATTCGCAGAGGGGAAATTTTTTGCCTGGAGGTTCCCATTCAAGATGGTTTCTGAGATCACACTATGCATACACTTTTATGTACACACATGTACACACACACATGCACACACAGACACCTGTGCTTGTGTGCACAACTGCAGACCCACATATATACATATGCATTACCCATGAAGTGTGAAGCTGCAACAACTTTTCGGCTATGATCTGCTATATGCTCTGGAGTCTTAGACCTCCTTTTAAGAAGAAAAAAGCCTTTCTCAGTGACAGTATCTGAGGGTAAATGGGAAACTAGATGTTTCCTCTCTTGCTCGATTCTCAAAGGTGAATTTTATATGAAGTAGGAGGCCGATTACAAATGCACCAAAATGAGAGCAAAAAGGATCACGCTTGTGTTGAAAACGAGTTTTACAAGACACTGGAGGCCCAAGGCTGTCTTGAAAATGGTTTATTTGGGCTCACCCGAACCAGTCCTCAGAAATTAAAGCCTTTTAAGGCAACCCTGCTCCTTGTAGCAAACTCAAGGGACCGGTCACAAACAGGCTCCCCACTGAGAGGCTGGGCTTCCCAGGTGGTGCTAGTGGTAAAGAATCTGCCTACCAACACAGGAGACTTAAGAGACGTGGGTTCAATCCCTGGGTCAGGAAGATCCCCTGGAGAAGGAAATGGCAACCCACACCAGTATTCTTGCCTGGAGAATCCCGTGGGCAGAGGAGCCTGGTGGGCTACAGTCCATGGGGTTGCAAAGAGTCGGACATGACTGAGCGACTTAGCACACTCTCAGAGGTTAGAGAATTAACAGCTTAAAGCCTGGTTTACCCTCAAGTTAATCTGCAGATATTACCACTCAAGGGGGCTCCCCCAACAAGTCCAATAAGGATTCTGTTAGAGTCTACACAATATTCTAACTATTAGCTTTGCCAGCCTGATTTTTAAAATATTTATTAATATTTTGTTTGGCTGCCCCAGTCTGAGTTGTGGCATATGGGATCTAGCTCCCTGACAGCGATAGGACCCAGGCCCCTTACATTGGGAGCACAGAGTCCCAGCCATGGGACCACCAAGAAAGTCCCTGCCAGCCTGGTTTATAGGTTGGAAAGATATTTGGTATTTAGCCCCTAAACATGTCATATAAAATTAAATAATTAAACATACTATAAATCAACTATACTCCAATAAAATATAAAAAATAAAATAAAACTGGCAAAGAGTGAAAAAAATTATGTACAAACCCAAACTACCATCTTGGATCCAGTTCTTGTGCAAAGGAGATGCACTGACCTATTAATAATTAAGACAGGGCATAGTGACATGGACTTATTTAGGGTCTTTGGGCTCTTTGGCTGGCTTCCCTGATAGCTCAGTTGGTAAAGAATCTGCCTGCAATGCAGGAGACCTCATTCGATTCCTGGGTTGGGAAGATCCACTGGAGAAGGGATAGGCTACCCACTCCAAGATTCTTGGGTTTCCCTTGTGGCTCAGCTAGTAAAGGATCCGCCTGCAATGTGGGAGACCTGGGTTTGATCCCTGGGTTGGGAAGATCCCCTGGAGAAGGGAAAGGCTATCCACTCCAGTATTCTGGCCTGGAGAATTCCATGGACAGTCCATGGGCTCACAAAGAGTTGGACATGACTGAATGACTTGCACTCACTTGGGCTCTTTGGAGGCTCAATCACCCAGCTGGTACCCTTTCCCTCTCTTGGTTGTGAAAAGAGTGCCATGGATGGAAGGCACAGTGGAGAACATGGCCCTTGGAGACATGAAGAAGCTGGGCTCCACCATGCCTTTTCCACCTGCTGCCTCCTCTCCAGCCCCGCTTCTGCTGCACCAGTTCAGGCTTCCAGAGGTCTCCCAAATCAGATCAGTCTTCCATGTCATCACCACCACTACTTTTCAGAAATGTAACTGTGTTCACATCCCCCCTGACCTCACTGCATTTCTTTGCGTCTGGCACAGTGCTTGGGCTCAGAAGAATCAGGTAGGAAGACCTGGTCCAGGCCCTCAGGAAGGTGGTGGTCTGGGAGGAGGTTTTCTCTGCTTTCCAGCATTGCTCCACTCCCTTGCTGTATGGGGCCTTCCCTGGCTGGGCGGCCAGGATGTTACATTTCCGCCCTGGGTTCTGGGCATCCTGCCAGTGCCTCCTCTGCTTCCATGGGGTGGTGGGGCACTGTGGTGGTGTCAGGTAACCCCTGGGAGCTCACTCGGCCATTCAGAAAACCCACCTGAATCAAGTAAAAGTATGGGGTGGGGGAGATATTTTTAGACGAACCTTATGGAAAATTCAGAAAGGTTCTTAGGATTACCATTGGTCCAGAAGCTACAAATGGTGGCCCTTCTAGCTTACAGGTGTGCTTTGTTGAGTCTGCAAGGCTCTGTTGTTGCTTTAAGTGATTTAGTTGCCAAGATTCAAACTTCTTGAGAATTTTGACACAACCATCTAGTATCTCTTGAGAAAAATGAGAAGATTTGGCAAAACTAGGCCCAGCAGCCACTGCTCAACCTGGCAACAACTGCCAAGAGCTGTGTAACTACCTTTATTCACGAGATCTGCCTGCTCTGAGGCCTCAGTTTCCACCACCCTCTTGTTTTATTTGTGGGTTGACGTCACTCACTAATGTTAACTGTCTGGATTTGACCAAATCTGGTTAGTAACTTATTACTGAACTGGCAAGAGAACCACATGACCATGGCAAGTTATGTCCCCACTCTAAGCCTTAGTTCTCTTTACCTGTGAGATGAAGATGGCAATAGGAACCTCTTAGGGCTTTGCTGTGGACAGATAACTCCTCAGCTCAGAGCCAGCAACAGAGCAAACACTCAATATATGTTAGTTATCATTGTTTTTTATTCTGTGATGCCATACTGACTTCCCTGTTAAATAAATGGCTTCTAGGAATATACAGCAAGGCAGATTGTGGCTAAGAAAAATGCTGCCAGGAGAAATAGCAGATCCCTGGATCTAAATCAAAGTTTTCAATGTCTTTACATGACTGGGGTCATAATTAGTGCCTCTGCTAACTTGCTCAGTTAACTATTTTTTCTACAAATACTAGTGATGATTTGGTCCCTTCCTTGCCCCCCCCAGATTACTGTAGTTCTTAAACAGAAATTACTTTAGCTCCATGGGAATTTCTGTAGAAATCTGTGCGGAAATTACTTTAGCTATATGGGAAATCTGCTAAAATGAGATTTTAGCAGATTTGTGGGCCTGTAGGTAGAGAGGCAGCTAGTCTGGTGTTATGGGCTGAACTGTGCTCCCTCAAACTATGAGTCAACTATGTTGAGGCCCTAACCTCTAGCGCCTTAGAATGTGAATATATTTGAAGGTGGAGTCTTTAAGGAGGAGATTAGGTGAAAAAGAGTCTGTCCGAGTGGGACCTAATCAAATCTGACTGGTATTCTTTTAAGGAGAGGGTGTTTGGACACAGAGAGTGACACCAGGGGTGCCCGCATAGTGAGGGCCATGCGCAGACACATGGAGAAGGTGGTCACTGTAAGCCGAGCAGAGAGGTCTCAGAAGAAACCTGACCTGCTGACACCTTGATCTTGGACTTTGAGCTTCCAGAACTGTGAGAAAAGACATTTCTGCTATTTAGGCAGCCCTGGCAGATGAATCCACTTGGGTAACAGAGGGTTGGGGCACAAACCAGAAGAGCCCCTGACTTGTAGCTGACAGACACAGAGCAGCAGACAACCCCCAGAACGGGGTCCACAGGGAGGCTTTGGCATCAGAGCCTCCGCTCAGGGTGAGAGAGCAAGAAGCGAGACCCATGATGAAGGATGGGGAAGCGGGAGGCGGCCCGGATGGATTCCAGAGACAGGGCCAAAGCTCTTGGCTGGGATGTTAAATGCTCTTAGCAGGCTGTTTGTGCATGTGAGGCGGGGGTAAGGGAGGCGGCCAGGGGGTGGTTATTTACAGAATTTGAGTCTGAACCGCCACAGGGCTGAATGCGTTGAAGGCAGAAGGCAGAGATATTAATGAATTTTTATACTGTTTTATGAGCCTGTGTTGTTTTCAATTCAGGAGTGCTTATGTGGTTGGAAACAAACAAGCCTGATGTTTCTCAAGTTTAAAAACCCATTTGGGAGTTTGGCTTGATCCACTAAAGAAGTCTGGAATCTGAAACACAGATACTGTTTTGACTTTTGGGAGGCATCCATAATGCTGCATCAGAATATTTATACCCTGATGTCTCCTTTCACCATCATGGGTAAATTTATCTATTGCTTTTCTGGACACAGATGCAAATTTTTAAAGCACCCATAACTCAAAATGACACAGGCTCACTCTGGTGATTTGATATATGATGGGGACAAAATTATTAGTGTGACTTTCTCCCTTCTTCCCTCCCCTCAGCTGTTACAAGGAACTGAGTCTTGGTTGGCTCCATTTCTCTTCCTTTCTTGCCCTTTAAGGAGAGATCAGCATTTGCCAGCTCAGTAGCTAGGCATTTATAATCCAGAATTGGGGAAATAAGTAGGAAGAGACAAGCGGGAGAGGCAGGAAGAATAAGGAAGGGCAAACCAAAAGAGAGATCTTAAGCTGCCTAGATTTTAGAGAGGTAGAGGGATGGATAGATACATAAATGGATGGATGATGGATGGATGGATGGCTAGAGGGATGGATAGACAGCTAGATGATGAATGGATAGATAGATAGATGGACCGACGGGTAGACACGTAAAACCTAGGCAGCCTAGCATGTCTTTTGGTTTTCCCTTCCCTTTTTTTCCTGTCTCTCCAGCTTGTCTCTTCCTATTTGTTTTCCCGGTGTCTATCTATCTATCTGTCTATCTATTTACAGAAGGAAACAGAGGTTTGAGGGAAGGAATGAAGGAATCATAGTGGACACTGTTGTTGTCCTCCCCAACACTGATTACCTCTTATTATGTCAATAGCCCCCAATCTCCCTCTGGGGATGCTATCATTCTCTATTCCTAGTCTGTGTGATTCACGTGGGGTTACCTCCATTCCTCAATTTCCTTCTTCAGGAAGTGAACAGAGTCTCGATGATGAGTTTAGGATGAGCATGTGACAAATGCAAGGGGGCAGGGTTGGCTCAATGAGAGCCAGCCCTGGGACTCTGCTTAGAATGCTGGAAAGGGAGACCTTTCCCAAGGGGTTTGCTAAACTGCTAAGATTTAGCCTAAGGGTACTGGCGATCATTTATGGAAAAAGCTTTCCAGAAAATGAAGCCAGTAGAGAGGAAAGAGGAGCTGAGAAATGGAGTCTAAGTCAAAAGAACAACTCCTGGACTTTTTGATTTTTGAGAAAACAGAACATTTTATTTGGAGACTACTTTGAATTAGGATTCTGTCATGTATGACTCAAAGAGTGCTGACTGAAAAAGAGATTCCAAGAGAAGCAGCTGCAGGGAACGGAAGAAAGGCCCGCCACTGATGCGCTTCAGGAATGAAAAATAAAGATCCGAATGCCTTTGAATGATATTTGGAAGCTGGACTGTAATATAGTACATGTGACATCTCACCAAGACCAGACTAAGGGTGGTCCCTGGACTTAGTAGGGCCCTTTAGAACAGGACTAGGAGGATTAGGAAATGCCATGCTTGGAAGAAGATACTAGAAGTCATCTAGTCCTGTTCTCTATTTAATCCTTAGATCTCCTTAAGTATCTTGAAAAAGAACTCACTCTGATTCTATTTACACACTTCCAGGGATAAAGAACTTACTCCCATAGAGGCAGCTCGTCATGGGTTGAATTGTGTTCACCCCCAAAATGTGTTGAAATCCTACCCTTCACCATGTCCCCATATGACCTTGTATATAAAATACAGTCTTTGAAGATATAACCAAATTAGGATGAGGTCATGAGGCTGGGCCCTAATCCAATGTGAGTGATGTCCTTACAAGAAGAGAGACATATACACAGAGAAGAAGGCCACATAAAGATGGAGACAGAGGCTAGAGTGATGCAGCTACAAACCAAGAAAGACCGGGGGTACCGAGGCCGGGAGAGGCCAGGAAGGATCTACCCCCAAAGATGTCAGAGAGAGAGCAGAGCATTGACAACACCTTGATTTTGGACTTCTAGTCTCTAACACCATGAGCAAATTCATTTCAACCCGGGAAATAAAAAGGTTGTTTTAAGCCACCCAGTTTCTGGCGTTTTGTTTTATCAACCTTAGGAAACAAATAAACAGTTCCTTCCATTTTTAGCAAGTTTCATATCAGAATGTACTTCTTGATATTGAGCTAAAATTTAACTCTATGCAAATACTGGCCCCAGCTCAGTCTTCTGGAGTCAGATTTATTTTTCCCTCTACAAAACAATCTTCAAGTATCCCAGGTTGTGATTATGTCCTAACTGAGACGTCTCTTCCTTTATGTTTCTGTTCACATCTTCATGCCTCTCAAAGCCTGGTATGGGTAAACCATCCTTCAGTGGCCACCACATACATGGTTCGAGGAATCCTCAGTGTCTTCTTCAAGTTATGAGCTAACAAGGCTTGGGTTGGACTATAACCTACTACTAGGGTAGCAGGTGCTACTTCTGAGAATCCTACAAAGTCATACCTTTTCATTCATAATTTTAGAGAAATATGGTGATGGTTAACACTATGATGAAAAGCTGTTGGAGGAAAAAGCAAAACCATGAGACATAGAGAGAAGCTTGTCAAAGACAGCATTTTAAAAATACCTTGACTTATTAAAGAAAAAGAATGAAATAATGTCATTTGCAGCAACATAGATGGACCTTGAGATTATCATACTAAGGGAAGTACATCAGACAAAGACAAATACCATATATCACTTAGATGTGGAATCTTAAAAAAAAAATGATACAAATAAACTTATTTTAAAAATAGAAGTAGATTCACAAACATAGGAAAAAAAAAAACAACTTATGATTACCAAAGGGGAAAGATGGGGAGAAATATAAACTAGAAGTTTGGGATTAACATACACATACTACTATATATAAAGTGGGGCTTCCTAGATGGTGCAGTGGTAAAGAATTCGCCTACCAATCCAGGAGACACAGGAGACGTGGGTTTGATCCCTGGGTCGGGAAGATCCCCTGGAAGAGGAAATGGAAACCCCCTCCAATATTCTTGCCTGGAAAATCCCATGGACAGGGGAGCCTGGAGGGCTACAGCTCATGGGGTTGCAAAGAGTCAGTCACAACTTAGCAACTGAGCACACCCGCATGCACACACATATATAAATAAGTAAACAACAAGGATCTACTGTAGAGCACAGGGAACTATACTCAATAGCTTGTGATAACCCATAAATAGAAAGGAAAGTGAAAGTGAAGTCGCTCAGTCGTGTCCGACTCTTTGCCACCCCATGGACTGTAGCCTGCCAGGCTCCTCCATCCGTGGGATTTTCTGGTAAGAATACTGGAGTGGGTTGCCATTTCCTTCTCCAGGGGATCTTCCTGACCCAGCCACTGAACTCAGGTCTCCCCCACTGCAGGCATACTCTTTACCCTCTGAGCCACTGAGCCACCAGGGAATCCCTAATAGAAAGGAAAAGAACCTGAAAAGGAATATATACATATACATATATAACTGAATCACTTTGCTGCACACTTAAAACTAATAGGATATTGTAAATTAACTGTATTTCAATAAAAAAAATATTTTTAACCTTGGGTTTTTTCCCAACCAGGGACTCTGGGATCTTTCTCGTGGAGCCAGGTCCTCCCCTCTCCCCCACTGCAGTGAGAACCTTGGAGAAAGAAGAATTGACCTCAGAGAACCCATACCCCCTTAATTTAGAGGAAGTCCCCACTAATCAAGATAAAGTCCTACATTCATGGAAAACAAAGTTCCTTAACTCTGAGAGGAAATTGAGAAAATAGAAAGGCTCTTAATATCATCTTATTTTTTCTCCAAGAGTCAAAATATTACAGCAGAACTCCAGGATTCTAGGCACATGCTGATCACACAACAAACAACAAGGCAAGGTGTTCTGACAAGTGTGCCAGTTTCTGGTGATGCCACTGACTCAGGTTTGCACTCCCAGACTCAGATGACTTGCACCCTTGCTGACACCTCTTGGGGTAAAGGGAAGCTGCCTTTGTCGTAATTCACCAGCTTTCTTTACTGTTGCTTTGATGGAGGGTTCAACTGGGGGGCCATTTAAAAGGTAGCTCTTGCAGCTTGGATGACTAAGGATCTGAAAAGCTGGTTCTGGACTTTCTCAGGGGCCCATCTTTAGACTGGGGTCAGCTTGGGGCCACTTATGGAAAGTGCTTTGATAACACCACATGGAAATGAATTTATGCGCCATGCCATCCACTGGTGTGGACACAAGGAAGGGCAGCCGCTGCATCTTTGAGTGGACTTCTTTTAACCAAACCATAAGGAAATGAATTAAGCAGTGATGAGCATCAGGAGTTTGTTTTTCCTTAAATTCTTTCCATCCTGGTATAAGAAGAATTTAGGAAGTAATCACATTTTCCCTCTTTGGTGGATATTTAGGAAACAATGGAAGTGGCAGTTTAGCATTTAGATTAGGGTGGGGGTCATTAGAGACAGATTAGAATATGATTTATGTGCCCACATGGCCCATGGTGAGGAAAGAAACCACCTCCAGCAAATTACAACTTAGACAAAAATAGAAGGGATGGACCACTTCCCTGGTGGCCCAGTGGTTAAGAATCCACAACTACTGAGCCCACACGCCACAACTAGAGAGTCTGTGTGCCGCAGTGAGATCCCTCATGATGAAATGAAGATCCCAAGTGCTGCAACTAAGACCTGACACAGCCAAATAAATAAATAAATATTTTTAAAGTACTCTTAAAAAAAAAGAGAGAAAGGATGGACCTAGTCTGGTGCTGGGAAAAGCTTGCAAGGTTCCTCTGGGCCGACACCTAATCAGCAGCTGAGACTGGGGCAGGACAGAGCTCTCTGTCACTTCGCCTGTGTCATCCCTGACAGGAGAGAGCTCCTCTGTGCAAGGTCTCTTACTGGAAGAATGTATTGAAAATAAACTATGCAGAACGGTAAACGTTAGAGAAAAAGCTACAATTGCAAAGAGGGTAATGACATGAAACAAGACTTACCTTGCTACCAGCCTGCCCACAAGGCAGAGGCACTTCTGAGTAGTACTGAGTGCAACCAGAGAGGAGAAGTGAGAATCTGACTGCAACACCCCTCTGGGGTTGCAGAAGATTTATGACAATTGGCTGCAGATGGTCCCCACTGCTCGCCTTTCCATCCCTGTGGGGCAGGATGACAGGATGGCACAATTTGATGTTTACATAAAGGGAGGAGAAAGCCACCTGGCACCTTGCCAAAGGGGTGGGTGTCCTTTTTGCTCCAGACTCATCTGTCCTTCAGTTCCAAAGTACCCAGAATTCTTTGGCAGTGAAGACCTCCCAATACACTTCTTCATTCTTTCATTTTTCCCATTTTTCCTGTTTTTAAACTTTAGTACCTTCTAAGGAAGATTTCCAGAAATATAGGGTTACTTAGTAGATATGGTCTCTGACTCAAAAATCATCTAGGGATTGTGAGTGCTAGCAAATGCCCTTGTATAATCACTATATAAAATTGGTTGGGTTGGGGTTTTCAAATTCAAGATGCATGAAACACTAAAGGAAATGAAAGCAGACTCACTCATCCTAAAGAGACTGCATATCCCTTGCTTATCATTAAAGAAACATATCTTAAAACTGTATTTATTATACAACTACCTTTCAGATTTATAATAAGTAAAAGTGATAGACACGTAGGTTAGTCCAAGAATGAGCACACTCTTAGACTTGCAGGTTGCTGCTGGAAAGTGGTATCCTAATCTAGAGCACATGTAAGGAAGTGTAGGGAAATATTTCCTTGCTCTTTAAGAGACATGGTTAAAAGAAACTTCCCTCTCATCTTCCACTGAACACTGTCAGATGTATGAGGACTGGTGATGGCTAGACTGTGGCAGTCATTTTGTGACCATGAGAACAGACGAACCATGACAGAGATGACCCCCTGAGGATGGAGGAATGGAAACATGGAAGGAAGCTGAGCCCTTGAGGATGTCACCGTGTTGTGAAATTAAACCACTCCAGGCAGCCCCACCACAGGAGTCCTTCTTATGGGCAGTTATATTGTTTCCTTATTATGTAAGCCAATTGAGATAAAACTTTCTGTAACTTGTAGCAAAAGCACTCCAGGAAGCTATTAGATTGTATTCTTTGATATAATGATTCATTTTGGAGAAGATATGTATTTTGGAGGTGTTCTGACCAAAAGATTAAACATTGTTTATCAAAAGCTAGAAAACACAGAGACATATGTAAATGAAACATCACATTGTGAAGGAGAAAAGCAGAATATAAAAGGACAGGGACACAGTCCTAACAATGTCAACATGCACACAGCTTCTTCCAAAGATCAGAAGAGAACCCCAACTCTGCAGTGATAGCTGATCGATACATGTTCACCAGATTCTGTTTCTATCAACTATTACTCCAATTGAAACCTTTAAAGTCTATGAAAAAGTAGACAACATCAGATCTCAAACAGGAACTTCTGCACAAAATTAACGGCAGAGAAAGGTCTATGAAGGAGGAGTGGCATGTGTTTTAGGAAATGCTTCTAGAACAAGTCATTCCATGTCAGTGATCTGGAGCTTTCTCCCTTGATGTAATTACCTATTACAATAGCCCAAATGTATGAAAGGAGAAGGCACTGGCACCAGTACTCTTGCCTAGAAAATCCCATGGACGGAGGAGCCTGGTGGGCTGCAGTCCGTGGGGTCGTGAAGAGTCGGACACGACTGAGTGACTTCACTTTCACTTTTCCCTTTCATGCATTGGAGAAGGAAATGGCAACCCACTCCAGTGTTCTTGCCTGGAGAATCCCAGGGACGGCAGGGCCTGGTGGGCTGCCGTCTACGGGGTCGCACAGAGTCGGATACGACTGAAGCGACTTAGCAGCAGCAGCAGCAGCAAATATATGAAATATCTTTTCAAAAATTGTCAAATACACAGACTTCAAAGATGAGGAAGGGTAGGATTGTAAAACAGTGAGGAAAGAAGACAGAGGAAAAACAGTATGGGAGACAGTCACCGTCTCTTACACAATGAATTTCTGAAAATGTCATAAGCACAGCCTGAGGTGTGCTTCAACTGGCATAAATACAAGGGGAAGAGCAAAGCTAAGTCAGAGAAGCTATTGCAGTAAGAAAACTGTCTGCGTCTGCCTGCACAACAGAAGAGACAATGAGCAGGGAAAAACCAGACAAAAAGAAAATCCGTCAAATTCATATCGGATGGAAAGGCTGTAAGAATATTTTGTTGTAGGCAGTTATAGAGCTGTATTTTCGGAATTCCACTCTCAAGAGTCACCAATGAAACTGAGTTCTGTTATTCATAGTATTGACAGCTAAAATTAAGACAGATCAGAAAAATCGAGGCCAAGCAAATTACTGTCATATTGGGAAGCTTGCCTTGAACAGCAACAAAAATATCAAGAAAACACATTTAATTACATTTCATCAAATGCACTCCTACTTCCCTAAGCTCTCAGCCAATTCTCTGTCATTCAATCTCTCAAACGTTGACTCAAGGAACACATTATATCAAGGCCTTATTAAATGTTAGCTTTCTTTTTATTTTGAACTGCTGCTTAAGATTGTTTTCAGGACTGGATTTTGGTGTGGGAATCAGATTTCTTTTGAATTTGATGAAGTATTACCAGCTGAAGCCAATTTAATGACGCAAAAGAAATATCAGGTTGTGCAGTTAGAATAATAATTTTCTTAAAAAGCCAGAGAATTTAACAAGCAATTAAACACATTTCATAAGGAGGAGAAAAAGCCCCTATATTTTACCTCATTATAGATAGACATGTTTAGCGTAGGAACAGTTGACAGTAGTGCCCTGTTTTCTAAAAAGTTAAATATGCTAAATATCCAAAGTTGCAAAGCATGCATTTTTTTAAATTCCAAAAGGAGCCATCTTGTGTTGTCTTTAAAAGGTCAATTTTCTGCAGATTTGCCATTATTATACATATAAGGAGATTTCCAGGAATATACTCATTAAAGACCCAATTAAGATACTGACATACTTCACATTTATTTTAGCCACCCCAAATAGTATGATTAAAAATAGAGAGGATTAAGGATTTTAGAGTGAACAGAGAATTCAGCTCCAAAAAAAGTGATCAAGACTGATAAGAAGGATGAAGTCATGTATATATTAGATGAATTTTTAGTGTTCCCATCAGAACTATTTCTTCTTAAATGATTCTTCGCCTCAAAATTGAAAAAAGACATAAATTAGGGTGATTTATGCAATAAATTCATATCTCAATACTCGTTTTCTGAATAAACAATTTCCTAGATCCCACTAGCCACTCTGACTCACAGTTTTAAACTGAAATACCTTGTGGACAGTCCATCTAGAGAGCAAACCGTGAGTTTCCTAGTAACAGGGATTTGCCCTGGTCTTGAGTCACTGACTGTCTAACCACAGGGTTCTGAAGAGCCTCCTGTAAGGCACAGGCAAGCTCCACAAGAAATGAGAGCCCAGAGCCTGCTCTCAGCAAAATGGACAGAGCCAGAACCTGGAATATGGGCATCCACACAATGGAATATTATGCTGCTGTGTGTGTGTAAGTTCACAGGTGCTGACATGAAAAACTCTCCAGAATATGTTAAGTGAAAGCAAAAATATTGTATTAGTATCACACTTTGGTGTAAAAATGGGAAAGGAATGGAATGTAGTCTTGAGTTTTATTATATTTGCATACAGGAACACATTGATAAAAACATCTACTGAAAGCGGTTCCCTTTGGGGGGTGACAGAGGAAGGAATAGGAAACATGCATTCAAAATAAGACAATGGGTACCTCGGTATAATATTTAGATTTTGAATCATGTGAACATATGAGGTAGTAAAAAACAATAGGAATTGTTTTTGTCAATAAGAAACCAAGTCAGCAATGCTCTTCCCATATTGCAGTCTGGGGTGATAAATCATTAAATTACCCTAAGCCTGATTTTCCTAGTTTGTAAGCTATTTCAAATGCTCTTTTGTACATGGGCTACTTTGAGGGCCACTGACTTAGGTTCAAGAATGTTCTCAGAATCAAAACGGCTATTCCCTACTCAGGCTGGCCTTGGGCATTTTAACAGCCACTTCCTTACCTGCCTGTTCTAATAGAATTGACTCTTAATAGGCAATCAATTAAGGCAAAAGAACCTCACTGAAGCACAGCAAGACAGCTGTGAATATCTGCCACTGAGTGTAAAAACAGCCAGGCATCTAAACTGCATCTACATCATTAGGATCTTATTTTTTGCGATCTTACTTATATTCTTCAATGCTGGTTTCCATTTCTGCAGGTCACCCAAAACTATTAATTGAATATGAGCATTAGGAAAATAAGAACTGACAGATGGAGCCAAGGGGAAGGGAGAGAAGGAAGGAGGGAGAAAAAGAAAACATGAAGAGTGATAACAGTGAACGATGGGGAGAGATGGCACTGAAAAAGTAGAGGAGAAGCTGAGAGGGAACCCGCTTCTCTTTTGTATTATGTATTGACAAAAGCCAGCTCATTCACCACGTGTTCAGAACCATGGACATACTTTCTCAAAGGAACGAATTTAGGTTTCCAGGCTAGCCCACAAAAGCCTGCAGAAATTGAACATGGCTAGCCTAGGAGCAGGGGTTTGGTAGAAGGGTGTCCACTCTCACCCATAGAAGGAGACCCTTTTCTTATGCATTCCTGCAGGCTTGAAGAGTTTTAGGGAAACTTTTGAAATAGACAAGGACATTTCTATTTCTGAGCCTTTCTTCCATATCTTGTCTTCCCCTCCTTAGGGTGAATGGGGTCTCGTTTCATGAGGCTTGAAGATTCTCAGGGAGCCGACAGCTCTTTCCCCTTTAAAACCAAATCAAACCAGAAGGAAGTAAAACAAAAATCCTCCCCTCCACTCACCTTCTTTGTCTCAGTTCGATGTTATGGAGAAGTTTGCTAAGTTATATTCATGTATTAATGATTAATTAACCTGTTCAGCAGCATTTCTCTGATCAGAACATCTTTATGAAAGTTTTATGGCTGATGGGGCCAGGTGGGCAGCCCAGCCAGGCCTCAGCGGGTCCCATCTCCCTGGTGCCATCTCCCCAGACCAGCTCCTGCCATACAAGGCTTCTCTTCATCCACCACCCCCTGTCCTCTCCACTCTTCCAGCTCATCCCCACAGCTTAGAGGCAGGTTCAGTTGTGGTTAATAACACCCACTGGCATCCTCCCAGGACATCCTGTACACACCAGTAAACATTCGATAAATACTTGCTTGTTGAGTGGGTTCCGGGCACTTTTATTGCTTTATATTCAAAGTGGCTTTGAATAGTAAGAAAAGATTAAGTTCCTGAAAGTCTGGAAGTGAAGCCAGAAAACCCGAGTTAGGGTTGTATTCTGGCCATTTACTGTGAGATCCTGTACAATCTACCTCTGGTTTCATTGTCTGCAAATAAATAAAAATTTACTAAGCACCTACTCCACGTCAGGCACTCTTCTGTGTACTTTCTGTATATTGAAGTCTTTACTCTTGGTAACAACACCGCAGGGTGGGATATGATGTTTATGTTCCTTCTAGCTCCAGAACTAGGTTTTTAATGACTATAAGTTTCTACCTGTCAAGTAAATAAGGCTGAGAAAGTGCCTTATATATTATAGAAATGGGTACAGATGCTACTGAAATGACAGAGATGAAAAATAACAGAGATGGAAGTCAGGAGAAGGTGCAATGGGGACATGAGTATGCATGGTGCAGCCTTTCCACTCTTTTAGGCGCATCCCAAGGACACTTATTTCTCGCCTCTGTCTTTCAAAAAACGGTCTACTCCTCGGGGAGGCCTTGCGTTATCCAGACCTGTCCGAGACTGGGTAGGAGAGCTGAATTCAGGTCAGGGGTATGTTCAGCCCATAGATCTAAACCGTATTCCCGAATCAGCTTTACCACCACAACAAGCTCACTGTGTCTTATTTTTCAATCAATTCTGAATGTAAAGCAAATGTAAGAGGTGTTCTTAATTATCATTCCTCAAACACAGCAATATCATAGGAAACTGGCAAAACAAATGTTCCTACTGCATCTCTTTCCTCTGCATGAGGAGTTGAGCCGATTTGCCCGTTAGTTCCATTTGAGGGGTGGTTCACTTACTGCACCCCTGCTGTGTGCAAGCACATGCTGGAAATCAAGGAAACACAGATAACGAAAGCAGTGACCAAAAGGCAGCTCCTGGGCAGACGGACACAGAGGAGTGGTTCTGCCAGTGTGGAAAGCACAAAGATGGCTCTAGACAACTTGAAACCTGGTTGGCTATATTTTTACAAAAGTTGGCAGGGGTAGAGTGGGGCTGGTGCTTTGGCATTCCCACTGGAAGAAGAGAGATGGCTGATGTGGATCCCATCCACACTGCCACACCAAGTTCCTGAAGCCACAGTGCCTCTCAGATTCTGCCTCTACCTTCATGGCCAGTCTCTTAGGATAGGAGACCTGGAGCAGAGAGGCACAAGGAAAAGACAGAAAGGGAAACAAAGACCCCAATGACACCTGCCTCCTATGCTCAGTGTCATCAGCCAACCAGCTCAGCCCTCAGAGAAACGGGGTCACGACAGCCTAGTCAAATGACTCGGGAAGATGTGCAATGACTGAGTTCTTTCTTTAGCAAACTCTGGGAGCCACAGTTTAGGACAGCAAGGAGACTCAAGGAGAATGCCAAGGAAGTCAGAAGAAAGTATGTGAAGGGATGGAAAAAAATCTCCACTCCTGGATCCAAAGTGCGTTTGCTCACTCTGAAGGGCACAGGGTGGACTAACAGTCCTCTGTGACCTGGACCACGAAAGCCTGAGTTGTTAGAGAAAGAAGACGTGACACCATAAGGAGGATGGGGATAGTCACTAGCCAAGAGGTAGATGCTCCTCAGGGAGCTTTACAAACAGCTTTGTGAGTGACTGGCTGATGGGGGACAAGGATGACACCACCTTAAAACATTCCAGTAAGTTCATTTAATACAGCCATGTTGTACTGAATATAATTCATGGTGGATGCTCAACAGTTGGCTGGTGGGTGAAGACATAAGTTCGGCCAGGAGAACCTAGGTTTCCTCAACCCATCTGTGACAGCTAAGCCTCCTGCTGTAACCCGCAGAAATTTCCACCCAGCTTCACCGACATCCACTGCATGTCTTGGCTTGCTTTCTAGACTCTGAGCTCCGGCAAGGCTGGGGCTTTCCTGGCTTACCTCTCTCCACCTGCTACAGCTGCCAACTCAGTGTCTGAAGCTGAGAACGGGCATCCTTCCATTCACCCACTCACTGACCTGTGGGGTTTTATTTTTTCACCTGGTATCTCCACCTCTGACTTCTGGGAAATGCTCCTTCACTCATTACAACATTATGGTTTGTTGTTGTTGTTGTTGTTCAGTCGCTAAGTCATGTCTAACTCTTTGCGATATGCAGCACACCAACTTTCCTGTCCTTCACTTTCTCCCGGAGTTTGTGCAGACTCATGTCCACTGAGTCAGTGATGCCATCCAACGATCTCATCCTCAATCATTCCCCCTTCTCTCCTGCCCTCAATCTTTCCCAGCATCAAGGTCTTTTCTAATGAGTTGGCTCTTCACATCAGGAAGTCAAAGAATTAGAACTTCAGCATCAGTCCTTCCAATGAATATTCAGGTTTGATTTCCTTTAGGACTGGCTGGTTTGATCTCCTTGCTGTCCAAGAGACTCTTAAGAGTCCTTTTAGGGATTTGAGGGGCAGTCTAACATCCTCTAAAACACCTATTCCACCTCAAACCAGACTGGGCATGGGTGGACATCCGAAATGATCCAGGGATGAACCACTATCCAAGCTGGGCCACTCAGAGCCCTTCCCAGAAGCCAGGAACCATGTCTCCATGTTCTCATTTGGAGATGAGACTGAGACAGAGGGCTGGAGAGTGAATGGCAGCCAGCTGAGCAGAGAGAGCCTGCCTGCAAAGCTGCTGCTGACACTCAGAAAGGAGCAGAATCAAGGAGTGAAGAGCCAGTGGCATGTGGAGTCCTGGGTGGGCATGCCTGTGGCCTAGCTGCACCCTCGCCCTTCCTGTGACCAGGCTCTGTGAGTCAGTAAGTGCCCACTTTTCCCAGACCATCCGTTCAAATTGGGTTTTTGCCACTTGCAGCCCAAAGACTCCTGACTAACACATGGAAGGAATTACTATTTGGTATAATTAGGCCCCTGTAGAGCCTTGAGAACCACTGGGAAACATGTGATCACCGAGCTCCTCCCCTCACACTGATGGCTAGAGTCTGCGTCAATCCAGGAAACAGCCGACTTGAAACAGAGGTGGTGGGACATGGAGCTGCCTGATTCTGTGGAAGCCCCAGCATGTGGGCAGAGCATGAAAGTTCACAGGAACAGAGAGCAATACTAAGAGCCTGGATAATTAAGAAGCTCAATGTAAGCATCACGGAAAAGAAGTGAAAGTCATTCAGTCGTGTCCAACTCTTTGCAACCCCATGGACTGTACAGTCCATGGAATTCTCCAGGCCAGAATACTCGAGTGGGTAGCCTTTCCCTTCTCCAGGGGATCTTCCCAACCCAGGGATTGAACCCAGGTCTCCTGCATTGTGGGTGGATTCTTTACCAGCTGAGCCACAAGGGAAGCCCAAGAATACTGGAGTGGGCAGCCTCTCTCTTCTCCAGAGGATCTTCCTGACCCAGGAATCAAACCGGGGTCTCCTGCATTGCAGGCAGATTCTTTACCAACTGAGCTATCAGGGAAGCCCAGAGAAAAGAAAGGCAACTGGAAAGAAGAGAGGTTTAAAGCTCATCAGTGGGTTGTTTCTGATCTATGTACCAAGAAGGAAGAAACATTCCTCCAATTTCCTGAGTATTTGTGTTTCTCAGTGTAGCCGAGGATAGCAGTGCAATTTTACTGTTGCTAAAAGTCAGTGCAGTACAGAGGTTCTCAATGTTTGGTTCCAGGACCAGAAAAGAAGCATCATCATCAGAACTTGTTAGAAATGCAAGCAACTGGCTTCACTCCAGACCTGGCAAATTACACTCTCTGGGGGTGGAGCCCAGCCATTTGTTTTTAACAAGCCCTCCAAGGTGGCTAGGAGAAGGCAATGGCATCCCACCCCAGTACTCTTGCCTGGAAAATCCCATGGACGGAGGAGCCTGGTAGGCTTTAGTCCATGGGGTCGCGAAGAGTCGGACACGACTGAGGGACCTCACTTTCCCTTTTCACTTAAATGTATTGGAGAAGGAAAATGGCAACCCACTCCAGTGTTCTTGCCTGGAGAATCCCAGGGACGGAGGAGCCCAGTGGGCTGCCATCTCTGGGATCGTAGAGTCGGACACAACTGAAGCGACTTAGCAGCAGCAGCAGCCAAGGTGACTGTGATGCATGGCGAAGTTGGAAGAACATGGGCACAGTGTTTTGGCTAAGTGTGCAGCTCTGGTGCCAGGTCCTTGGGTTTTGCACAGACCACCATGTGAACAGGGCCCTGGAGGTGTGTACAGTGGTGTCCCCTCAGATAACATTCTGGCTTAGCCACTTGCTATCTGAGCAGCCTTGAGCAAATTACTTAACCTCTTTGAGTCCCAGACTCTACATCTGTAAAACAGAAATGAGAATAGTAGCCATTAAAGAGTTGACTTCAGGATTTCATAATATTCATAAAGTACTTAGTTCAATACCTAGCACCTAGAATAAGCACTCCATAAATGTTGGTTATTTGTACTATTTTGTTGCTGTTCTGATTGAAGGGCAGGGTCTGGGCCCAGGAAAACCAGAGAGGACCTGTCCAGAGGGTCTGTTCTTCTAAAACACCCAGTATCACAGCCTGTATTTATTTTTCCTGTCTAGAAAACTCCTGGTTATCCTTCAACACCCTGGTTAAGGTCACCTCCTCTGCGATGGCTTCCCAGAGCTCATACTTCCTTCCTCAGGACATCCTTCCTCAAAGCCCTCAGACTGCTTGGAGGTGACCCATGGCTCTGTTCCTTCCTAGTTGACTGATTTTGGCAAAGCTTCTTCGCCTTTCTATGCCTGTTTCCTCATCTGAGAAATGGGATGAATAACTGTATTTACCTATAGGATTGCTGGGAGGGGTTAAATGAGGCAATACATGTAAAGGTGCAACAGTACCAGGCATAAAGTAAATGTTCAATAACTGTTAGCTGTGTGTCCTGGTGCCTGTCTCTCTGTAGGTGTAGGATGGATGAGGGAATGATAAATGAGTGGATATGGGGCAGGACCAGGTCTACGGTGAGGTGAGGGAGGGCTTGCCTCATGTATAAAACTTCACGGGACACAATAAACTCAGTCCCAATAAGAGTTGGAATCATTCCAATAAAAAAAAAAGGTTTCAATAAAACTTTACAAACATAGGCAGATGGCCCACGGCCATAGTCTGCTAATTTTTTTTTTTCAAACACTGTATTAAAATATGATTTATCTCGAGTACTGAGGCATTAGAGCATGGGATGCCAGGATTGGCTCTGCTTTTTCTCACCTGGCAGACCCTGAAAACACAGGCCCTGCTGGAGAGTCACACCCAGCACTGTAAAGTTCTTCCTGCTTCTGCGTCAGTCTCAAGGTCAGATCTTCACGACCCAGATAATCACGATGGTGTGATCACTCACCTAGAGTCAGACATCCTGGAATGTGAAGTCAAGTGGGTCTTAGGAAGCATCACTATGAACAAAGCTAGTGGAGGTGATGGAATTCCAGTTGAGCTATTTCAAATCCTAAAAGATGATGCTGTGAAAGTGCTCCACTCCATATGTCAGCAAATTTGGAAAACTCAGCAGTGGCCACAGGACTGGAAAAGCCCAGTTTTCATTCCAATCCCAAAGAAAGGTAATGCCAAAGAATGGCAGTACCCAAGAATGCTCAGACTACTGCACAATTGCACTCATCTCACATGCTAGTAAAGTAATGCTCAAAATTCTCCAAGCCAGGCTTCAACAGTATGTGAACTGTGAAATTCCAGAAGTTCAAGCTGGATTTAGAAAAGGCAGAGGAATCAGAGATCAAATTGCCAACATCCGCCGGATCATCAAAAAAGCAAGAGAGTTACAGAAAAATGTCTATTTCTGCTTTGTTGACTATGCCAAAGCCTTTGACTATGTGGAAAATTCTGAAAGAGATGGAAGACCAGACCACCTGACCCGCCTCTTGAGAAACCTGTATGCAGGTCAGGAAGCAACAGTTAGAACCGGACATAGAACAACAGACTGGTTCCAAATTGGGAAAGGAATACATCAAGGCTGTATATTGTCACCCTGCTTATTTAGCTTATATGCAGAGTACATCATGAGAAACACTGGGTTGGATGAAGCACAAGCTGGAATCAAGATTGCCAGGAGAAATATCAATAACCTCAGATATCCAGATGACACCACCCTTATGGCAGAAAGCAAAGAAGAACTAAAGAGCCTCTTAATGAAAGTGAAAGAGGAGAGTGAAAAAGTTGGCTTAAAGCTCAACATTCAGAAAACTAAGATCATGGCGTTCAGTCTCATCACTTCATGGGAAATATACAGGGAAACAGTGGAAACAGTGTCAGACTTTATTTTTTGGGCTCCAAAATCACTGCAGATGGTGATTACAGCCATGAAATTAAAAGATGCTTGCTCCTTGGAAGAAAAGTTATGACCAACCTAGATAGCATATTAAAAAGCAGAGACATTACTTTGCCAACAAAGGTCAGTCTAGTCAAGGCTATGGTTTTTCTTTTTTTTTTTTAATATTTAATTTTTATTTATTTGACTGTGCTGGGTCTTAGTTGCAGCATGTGGGATCTAGTTCCCCAACCAGGGATTGAACTGAGGTCCCCCGCGTTGGGAGTGTAGTGTCCCAGCCACTGGGCCACCAAGGGAGTCCCTATGGTTTTTCATGTATGGATGTGAGAGTTGGACTACAAAGAAAGCTGAGCACCGAAGAATTGATGCTTTTGAACTGTGGTGTTGGAGAAGACTCTTGAGAGTCCCTTGGACTGCAAGGAGATCCAACCAATCCATCCTAAAGGAGATCAGTCCTGGGTGTTCATTGGAAGGACTGATGTTGAAGCTGAAACTCCAATACTTTGGCCACCTTATGCATAGAGCTGACTCATTTGAAAAGACCCTGATGCTGGGAAAGATTGAAGGTGGGAGGAGAAGGGGACAACAGAAGATGAGATGGATGGATGGCATCACTGACTCAATGGACATAAGTTTGAGTAAAATCTGGGAGTTGGTGATAGAGAGGGAGGTCTGGTGAGCTGCAGTCCATGGGGTCACAAAGAGTCAGACATGACTGAGTGACTGAACTGAACTGCCCTTTCTACTCCATGCCTGTGTCCTGGGCCTGAGTCAGTCTGCTTAGAACGGGCTCCTAACGAAACCCCAAGACAGCTTCTAAAGGGAATATAAACACAAAGCACACCAGTTTCCATCTGCAGCTTTCAGATCAGATTGGAAGAGTATATATATTCACATATATGTGCTTAGTCACTCAGTCATGTCCAACTCTTTGCAACCCCATGGACTGTAGCCCTCCAGGCTCCTCTGTCCATGAGGATTCGCCAGGCAAGAATACTGAACTGGGTTGCCATGCCCTCCTCCAGGGGATCTCCCCAACCCAAGGATCAAACCCAGGTCTCCTGCATTGTAGGCAGGTTCTTTACCATCTGAGCCACCAGGGAAGCCCTTCACATACATAATCATCCATATGTCTATTTAAATTTGGCTTTGGTATGGTCTAAAATTCTGAAGGATGTACATATCCATAGCAAACTAATAACAGAGTCACCTCTTCCTAAAGCATAAGTTCTCCCATTTCTGATGCCTTTCTCATCCTGAGAGGGACAGGCTGGGGCTGTGGCAGCTTTTTAGTGGGGGCTTAGTCTCTTTAAGGAACAACCTGTCTCAGAGCACACACACCATCTTTGTTGGAGGGGCAATGCTTAGCACTTGACTGCTTGGGTTGACAGAGGCAGGCCTCATTCTGGGGCCCGTGTTTCCATAGAGGAAGTTGTGAGAAGAAAGGGGTTTTTCTTACAATGATGGGATACACTTTGCAAATCATGGCAGGGGATTTCTTTCTTTCTCCTTTTTATTATCTCACCTGGAAAATGGAAGCCATTTAGGGAAGTGAAAGCCGTGTGCTTTGGTTGCTTGGGCCATGTAAACAACATGTGTCATGGTGCTGATTCAAAATCAGACCAAATCTGGGTTTCCCTTTCTCTCTCAGACTGACTTTGAAGTCTCTGGGTCTTTGTTCTTCATGGGAAGCATGGCTCAGCCCCAGGAGAAGCCAATAGGGTTTGGATCAGACACGATTGCAGCATCCTGCCATAGAGCCACTGCCTTGGCAAGGCCCATTAGCGACACGCTGGGCACGTGCTCATCAGCGTTGAGCTCCTGGGCGTGCCCTATAGAGTTATGAACCCAAAACCGGACGTGGCACTCCCATTGCCAGGCAGGGCCTTGATGAGAGTCATGTCCCACAGTCCTCCAGCTGTCAGCTTCCGAGCTGTTATCAGAGACGTGCCCCCACCCTGGGCTCTCACCCTGCCCTGATCTCTCCTCTGGATGCATGCTAATGCCTTACATCCTTCTTCTTTGCCTCTTTCCACCACTGGACTCTAGACACGAGGGGTAGAAATAGCCTCTGCCATGCAAGTCACTGTTTCCTGCATCTGGTACAGTGCCAGGCACGTAGCAGGTGCTTAATAAATATTTATTGAATGACAACATCTATATGAAAATGAGTCATCAAGAAGCTTGCCCAGGTAAAGGTCTGTTACACACCATCACAGCCAGCTTCAAATCAGGCAACATGTACATTGCTGGCTTTGTCCTGGGCTAATTAGTTGGCCGTGTGTGTATGCTAAGTCACTTTAGTGTCTTAGCGAGTTCAACTCTTCTCAACCCTATGGACTGTAGCCCACCAGGCTCCTCTGTCCATGGGATTCTCCAGGCAAGAATAGTGGAGTGGGTTGCCATGCCCTGCTCCAGGGGATCTTCCCAATCCAGGGATCGAAACTGCATCTCCTGCAACTCTTGCATTGCAGGTGACTTCTTTACCACTGAGCCACTGGGGAAGCCCCTTAGATAGCCATACCAAGACTTAATTTTCCACTCTGTAAAATGGGGATAATAACTACCTCATAGGACTACTGTGAGATAAAAATTAGATTATACAGACCATATCTTATTTTGGCAGACTCTATTATTATTCCCAGTTATTTTCTGCCTTCCTGGTAAGAGGATTATATGTCTCTACCCATGACCAAGAGGGCAGACAGACTGAAAACCACAATCACAGAAAACTAACCAATCTGATCACATGGACCACAGCCTTGTCTAACTCAACGAAACTATGAACCATGTCATGTAGGGCCACCCAAGACGGGCCGGTCACGGTGGAGAGTTCTGACAAGATGTGGTCCACTGGAGAAGGAAATGGCAAACCACTTCAGTATTCTTGCCTTGAGAACCCCATGAACAGTATGAAAAGGCAAAAAGAAAGGACACTGAAAAATGAACTCCCCAGGCCAGTAGGTGCCCAATATGCTACTGGAGATTAGTGGAGAAATAACTCCAGAAAGAATGAAGGGATGGAGCCAAAGCAAAAACAACACATACTTGTGGATGTAACTGGTGACAGAAGCAAGGTCCAATGCTGTAAAGAGCAACATTGCACAGGAACCTGGAATGTTAGGTCCATGAATCAAGGCATATTGGAAGTGGTCAAACAGGAGACGGCAAGAACAAACATCAACATTTTAGGAATCAGCGTACTAAAATGGACTGGAATGGGTGAATTTAACTCAGATGACCATTATATCTACTACTGTGGAGAAGAATCCCTTAGAAGAAATGGAGTAGCCATCATAGCCAACAAAAGAGTCCAAAATTCAGTACTTGGATGCAATCTCAAAAATGACAGAATGATGTCTGTTTGTTTCCAAGGCAAACCATTCAATATCATGGTAATCCAAGTCTAAGCCCCAACCAGGAATGTTGAAGAAGTTGAAGTTGAACAGTTCTATGAAGACTTACGAGACTTTCTAGAACTAACACCCAAAAAAGATGTCCTTTTCATTATAGAGGACTGGAACGCAAAACTAGGAAGTCAAGAAACACCTGGAGTAACAGGCAAATTTGGCCTTGGAGTACAGAACAAAGCAGGGCAAAGGCTAATAGACTTTTGCCAAGAGAACGCACTGGCCATAGCAAACATCCTCTTTCAACAGCACAAGAGAAGACTCTACACATGGACATAACCAGATGGTCAACACCGAAATCAGACTGATTATATTCTTTGCAACCAGAGATGGAGAAGCTCTATACATTCAGCAAAAATAAAACTGGGACCTGATTGTGGCTCAGATCATGAACCTCTTATTGTCAAATTCAGACTTAAATTAAAGAAAGTAGAGAAAACCACTAGACCATTCATGTATGACCTAAATCAAATTCCTTACGATTATACAGTGGAAGTGAAATAGATTTAAGGGACTAATCTGATAGACAGAGTGCCTGATGGATTATGGATGGAGGTTCGTGACATTGTACAGGAGACAGGGATCAAGACCATTCCCAAGAAAAAGAAATGCAAAAAGCCAAATGGCTGTCTGAGGAGGCCTTACAAATAGCTATGAGAAGAAGAGAAGTGAAAAGCAAAGGAGAAAAGGAAAGATATAACCATTTGAATGCAGAATTCCAAAGAATAGCGAGGAGAGACAAGAAAGCCTGCTTCAGGGATCAGTGCAAATTAATAAGAGGAAAACAATACAATGGGAAAGACTAGAGATCTCTTCCAGAAAATTAGAGATACCAAGGGAACATTTCATGCAAAGATGGGCTCAATAAAGGACAGAAATGGTATAGATCTAACAGAAGCAGAAGATATTAAGAAGAGGTGGCAAGAATACACAGAAGAACTGTACAAAAAAGATCTTCAGAACCCAGATAATCATGATGGTGTGATCACTCACCTAGAGTCAGACATCTTGGAATGTGAAGTCAAGTGGGTCTTAGGAAGCATCAGTATGAACAAAGCTAGTGGAGGTGATGGAATTCCAGTTGAGCTATTTCAAATCCTAAAAGATGATGCTGTGAAAGTGCTCCACTCCATATGCCAGCAAATTTGGAAACCTCAGCAGTGGCCACAGGGCTGGAAAAGCTCAGTTTTCATTCCAATCCCAAAGAAAGGCAATGCCAAAGAATGGCAGTGCCCAAGAATGCTCAGTCTACTGCACAATTGCACTCATCTCACACGCTAGTAAAGTAATGCTCAAAATTCTTCAAGCCAGGCTTCAACAACACGTGAACTGTGAACTTCCAGATGTTCAAGCTGGTTTTAGAAAAGGCAGAGGAACCAGAGATCAAATTGCCAACATCCACTGGATCATCGAAAAAGCAAGAGAATTCCAAAAATACGTCTGTTTATGCTTTATTGCCTATGCCAAAGCCTTTGACTGTGTGGATCACAGCAAACTGCGGAAAATTCTGAAAGAGATGAGAATACCAGACCACCTGACCTGCCTCTTGAGAAATCTGTATGCAGGTCAGGAAGCAACAGTTAGAACTGGACATAGAACAACAGACTAGTTCCAAATTGGGAAAGGAGTATGTCAAGGCTGTATATTGTTACCTTGCTTATTTAACTTATATGCAGAGTACATCATGAGAAACGCTGGGCTGGATGAAGCACAAGCTGGAATCAAGATTGCCGGGAGAAATATCAGTAACCTCAGATATGCAGATGACACCACCCTTATGGCAGAAAGCAAAGAAGAACTAAAGAGCCTCTTGATGAAAGTGAGAGAGGAGAGTGAAAAAGTTGGCTTAAAGCTCAACATTCAGAAAACTAAGATCATAGCATCCAGTCCCATCACTTCATGGCAAACAGATGGGGAAACAGTGGCAGACTTTATATCTTTTGGGCTCCAAAATCACTGCAGATGGTGATTGCAGCCATGAAATTAAAAGATGCTTACTCCTTGGAAGGAAAGTTATGACTAAACTAGATAGCATATTAAAAAGCAGAGACATTACTTTGCCAACAAATGTCTGTCTAGTCAAGGGTATGGTTTTTCCAGTGGTCATGTATGGATGTGAGAGTTGGACTATAACAAAAGCTGAGCACAGAGGAATTGAGGCTTTTGAACTGTGGTGTTGGAGAAGACTCTTGAGAGTCCCTTGGACCGCAAGGAGATCCAAGGAGATCCAGTCCATCCTAAAGGAAATCAGTCCTGAATATCCATTGGAAGGACTGATGCTGAAGCTGAAACTCCAATACTTCAGCCACCTGATGCGAAGAACTGACTCATTGGTAAAGACCCTGATGCTGGGAAAGATTGAAGGTGAGAGGAGAAGGGACGACAGAAGATGAGATGGTTGGATGGCATCACCGACTCAATGGACATGAGCCTGGGTGTGCTGTAGTCTATGGGGTCACAAAGACTTGGACACAACTGAGAGACTGAACTGATCTGATGACCGAGAGAATTGACCGTGCAGCCTTACAGGAGGAAAATAGTTCCCTACCCCACTAATGCAAAGCTGGGTCACATCATTTGCATTGGCCAATGGAATACAAGCTATACATGCCACATCCAAACCTGCAATTTAAGAGCCATTGATGGTTCTATTATTCCTTTTTCCCTCAGTCATGAAAATAGCTTGTGCTTTTAGAGGCTGCTCCTTCTCCCTGGGTCCTGGAATGATGACACTTGGAGCAGAGCTGCAGCCACCCCACATCTGATATAATGCATAAGTGAGAAAGAAACCTTTGGTGGGGCTGCTTGTTACAGCAGCATGATACAAGAGAAAGCTGACTGATACACAATGCCTGGCACAAAGCATGGGTTTAGTAAAATTCTGTGGGATGAACAAACACATATACCAGATCAACTGCTCCAGCACTTTGGGTTTGTTTGGGTGTGACATTTAATCACTAGAAAAATTCAAGGTCGTATTTTCTGGCATAGAAAGAAAGTAGATTTTTTTTTATGGGATGCAAAGCTGACCCTTTCTATTAGGGCACAACAATGCCTACCGCCTAGAAACCTTATACAAGGTCTCCTTCACACTATTCATTTCGACTAATAGTAGTTTCTATTTACTGAGTCTTTTAGCTGATGTTTATCAAGTCATTCTTGGACAACAATGTTCCAAGTCTGGTTTTACACCCTGTATACATGTTACCTTATTTAATCCTCACCATTCTGTTGTGAGATACGGAGATATAGGAAGAGCCCATGGTGCCTGGGGTGAGGTAATGTCTGTGAGCCTCTTGTCCCCACAACACCATGCCAGAATTTGCAACGATTAGCATCTTTGTGGCACTCCTAGACTGGCAGTTGGTCATATATACCCCTCCTGGCTTCCTCTTCACTATGCCCCTAGCAGGGGAGGTACCCACATTACCCACATTATACAGATGAGGAAACTGAGGCTTTGAAAAGTGAAAAACATGCCAAAGGTCATTCAGCCATGCAGCCACAGAGCTGGGAAATCAGATGCATCTGACTTCAGAGCACTAAGCCCTGTGCCAGGCTGTGCACCCTGTTCACCCACAAACCATGGTCCCTTCTGTCTCCATTCCCAGACCGAGAAAGCTCCCCCTAAGCTGGCACAGTCCTTCAGATGGGAGCCACTGTTGCTCCTACACGATCATATTGCTCAGAAAATACCCATGACTAAGAAGGAAAGAGAAATGTGGTGTTGGGACATTTGGCACAGGGTTTTCATTTCCTCTTCTGGTCTACACCTACATTTGGCTGAAGTGAAGCCTGCTGACCTTACATTTGAAAGTGGGAACCCACCAATGACTTCAACCCTGTGAACATTTTTTTATATGCTGGGCCATGCATAAAGCATTGATGCTATTCAGAGGTGTTCCAGATGTGGCCCCTTGTCCTTAAAAAAGCAACAGACATGCAAATAGTTTGCCAGCTCACAAGCCCTTCTGAAGTACAGAAGAGAGAATGATTAGATGTAGAGGAGAGAGATGAACTCTGGCTGAATATCAGGTGCATGGAAGACTGGCTTGGTAGAATGAGTGATCTTTAAACAGGCAGGCTGAGAAGGGCCTCTGGGAGGACCACCAGGCTCAGGGTGGGGCAGTACGGCTGGGCAGGAAAGCACATGGTGGATCCTTTACCTAGAAACACAGGTTGGAACCAGACTTGGGGGTCTAGATCTCAGCCCAAGAAGATCTGGTCTTAGATTTGGTAAAAATTTATCTTGAGTTCCAGTCTTAAACACCTTGCCCAGCAAAGCCTCATACCAGAGAGGCAATTCAAGCGTTTCTTGAATGTGTGGGGCTTTAATACAAAAGCCTTGAAAAGCCTGAGGCCTGAAAAACACTAAGCCCACAGATCAGCACAGGGGACAAACAGATGCCCCCCCCCCCCCCGCCCCGCCTTTCTGTAATGAAAAGTTAATGTCAGCAGCTCAGCGTGGAGCAGAAGATTCATTCATTCACTGAATAGATACTTATTGAGCACCTACTACGTGCCAGGCAAGGTTCTAGGCATTTGGAAAATGTCAGGGAATAAAAATCCCTGCCCTTCTGCAGTTTTCATTTGAGAGGAGCCCTTAAAAAATTCTTTATTGAAGTTTAGTTGATTTACAATGATTTAAAATGTGTTAATTTCAAGCATACAGCAAAGTGAGTCAGTTATATATGTATATATATACATATACATGAGATGAGATGGTTGGATGGCATCACTGACTCAATGGACATGAACTTGGGCAAACTACAGGAGATAGTGAGGGAGGCCTGGCGTGCTGCAGTCCATGGAGTCACAAAGAGTTGGACACGACTTAGTGACTGAACAGCACCATACACACTCTTTTTCAGATTCTTTTCCATTATAGGTTATTATAAGGTATTAAACATACTTCCCTGTGATATACAGTAGGTCCTTAATGTTTATGGAGGAAACTTCTTAAAAACAGTATGCAGGCATTACTATTTTCCAGGCATAAATCTATGTGATCACCCACTTCCTAACCCATCCAGTATTTACAACCACCCTATGAGATTGTACTGTTATCTGAATTATACAGATGTGTAACTGAGGCTCAGAGCTGTGACCTGATCCCAGGTCAAGGCCATCAGTGCGTGAGCACGTGGCCTGGCAGCATGCTCCGTAGATTGTTCCAGACCCGTAACCTGCCTGCGTGTCTGTAGTAGCAGCAGTTGTAAAGGAGGCTGAATTTCAGTTTCTTGGCTCACTAGTAAATGGCTGGGCCTGCTTCTAGCTTCTACTTGAACCCCTTACAGAGTCTACACTTGACAAAGCTCCACATTTTGGGGGGTGAGGAGACCCCGCCCCTGCTTTTAATTCCTCTAAGGCAGTGATCCTAAAGGTGTGTGATCCACTAATTTCTGCTCCTCCATGGGTGGCTATACCTCTGTGATGAGGTCAGTCTAGAAATGCAGAGAAATGTTTAGAAACTTTCATAGCAATTTATTGCATCTAATTAGAAAAAGTTGGCACCTATATTCTCCTGACCTTTTTATTTCATTTTATCTTTTTTAAATAAAAAAAAAATTTATGAAAGTATTGTTCTTGAGATGAATTGGAAAGTTAAAGAGAAGAAAATAAAATTTGATCCATTGCCACAGCTGTTTAGAGAAGCATTGTTCTCGGGGAGTTCAAGTTCCCCAGGGCTGGGTGGATTGGATCTCTGAGAACAGAGAGACCCTACTGACAAGGTCCAGGAAACATCTGGGTGGGTACTTCCTATGTGTCACTCTCCTTTCCAGTTATAGCAGGTGGGTGAGTTTTGTGTTCTATTGCTGGGGGCAGAGGATGGATTGTGGGAGAAGCTGCTTTTGGTCAGTGGTCCTTAGGGTCTTTTGCAAAAGCTGAAATTCACGAAGGAAATGATGCTAGGCCTGGGCGGTGGTGGTGGGGTGGTGGGGTGTACTTTCCTCCCGGAGCTGGAGCTGGAGGAGAGATCAGTTTAGCCACACCGGGGAGGGAGGAGAGATATGACAGATCACAGAGGAGAGAGATCACAGGATGCCGATGCTGTGTGTACACAGGGAAACTGGATGCTGAGTCTCAGGGCTCCCAGCCTCTGCCTAGTTCTTGTCCCCAGGCCTGGCTCAGAAGCCATGCAGACTTTAGCCCCAAATGGACTGTAAGGGCCAGAACACCAAACAGAAGTGAGGACCAGGGATGGTGGGCTTATACCTTGGTGAGCATGGCACCTTGGCAGGAGTTTGAAAATGGACTCCCAAGAATGCCTGGGATGGGATGTCTGCCAAGCCAGTAGCACTGGGATTCAGAGTCCCCCATCATTTGATTAAAATAAGTGTTATTTCTTGCACAGGAGTTTGTGCCAATATTGCTACCTGCTACCCTTTGGGGAATGAATTTAGGAGTGACAGTGGATGGGAAAGATGCTAGCAGGTTAGAACAGGGGTGGGGGAGGGGACATTAAATGAGATCAGGCTCAGAGGCCCAGATGTGGGGAAGCAGAGGGTGTGGAGGGAACCACAAGCTGTCCTCTCTGACCCAGACCTCAGCAGTGGAGCTGCCTGGCCTTTGCGACCAGCGTCCCTCCTGCCTGGAAAATTCTCCACGTGGTTGCTCTTCTAGTTTTTCAGGTGTCAGCTGAAAGGTCTCATTTTTCTGGGAGGGGTGTATGTGTGTGTGGGTGTGTGTGTATGATGAGGGGAGTGGGGTACAGGGAAGAAGCGTCAGATCACAGGGCTTTGTAATTTGCAGTCCTACCACTGTTCAGTTCCTTTTCCGTCACCGTTTTCTCTTAGCCCCAAATTCCCCGAATGTCCTTCTGGCTGTGTCAAGCTCCAGAGTTTTGTAGCCAGGAGAGGAACTGCATGTTGGGCCACTCTCTGAAAACCTTGGGATCTTCTTCTGTCACTGGAGGAAATCCTGAGATTCCTCTTGTGAAGACAGATGGCCGGCCACAGACAGCCTTTCCTCCCAGGCATTTGAAAGTGAAACACAGCTGCCCACGCAGCCCAGCCGGAGAACCACACCTGCAGGCCCCACGGCCACCCCCCTCCAGTGCCCTTGCACTGACTGACTTCACGTGCAGTCCCCAGGATTCGGGGGATAGGGATCTGGGTAAGAGGGGTGGATGCTGAAGGCCAGACGCAGAACTGGAGGCTCCTCTTTCATAAACCTGCATTGCCCATCCCAGCGAGGACACCATCACACCTGCCAGGTTGGCTGAAAGACAAACATCTGTCTTGGCAGAGTCCTGACGGTTTCCTGTTGCTGATCTGCCTAGAAATCCCCAGAGGAAACCTTCACCTCAGAGGTTTGGTCCCTTTGACTCTTCTGAGGCTATAAACAGGAAGTGGAGAGAGCAGTTTAGGAGTGAGATAGTCTGACAATCAGAACAGCCGCTGCTGATCTTCATTGTCTCCTGCAATTCCAGTTTCAGTTTCTATTTAGTGGAAGAGTGAGGCTTCCCAGCAAATCCAGGTCTCCCACGGCCCCCTGCCCCCTGACCGACAGCACAGACCACACCCCAGGGCCACAGGGGTCTCTGAGCAGACACAGGAGTCTCTCTCTCCTTCGGAGCACTGCCCCTAAGGCCAGGCCTGGGAAAGACTGCCAGAATTCCAGACCCCACAGCCTAGGTCCTAACCCTCTTCCTATTCATTCATTCATTCATTCATCCAATAAATATGTACTGGGTCCTCTCTGTATGCCAAGTGCTGTGCTGGACCATTGCACTGGGACTATTGCAGAAAAGGGGCCAAGTCTGTGATTTCAGGAAGCTAATAGTCTAGTGATGGAGATGGATACCCACATATCCACACGCCCCCCTGCCTACTGTAGGAAGAGCCCCATTTGGCCCACCCGGCACTTCAAACTCATGGATTTAAACACAACCATGCCAGCTTTCCCTAGGACATTCATCCTCAGCTTTCTGCTCCTGCCAGAACTTCCTTAAGCAAGGAAGCAAAACCCCTGAGGGGTTTTGAGACAGAGCTCCAAATCTTTTGGTATTTCTCCCTTCAAGACATGGAGCCCTTGCCTGTGTCTGGGCTAGCTTTCATGACTCACTTTTTTTTTTTCTTTTTAATCCTTGTATTTATCATATTTTAAGGCTTAGGCATCCAGCCATTTGGCCTAATCACTCAGGACAATTATTAGTCGCCTGCACTCTTGTTTTGAATCAGTGATGACTCCTCTATCTTATGTGAAATGTGCCCACCCCTTCTCTGGATTTCTTATTCAATAACAAATTAGCAACAATCATTTGAGTCACAGGCAGCTTACTGGGCTCATTCACATACCTTTCAGATCTCCAAAGAAGAAAAACCTTTTACAAGATGTGGAAATGGAGGCCAAAGTACAATGCTATGCATGGGAGTTCCCTGCCCAGTGAAGGGTAGAGTTGGGATTTCAGTACTGGCATTTTATATCTAAGACCAGTGCAACCCTCATGGACATAGCTTCTTTTCACTTCAAAATACATATTGGGTCACTTTTTCTTTCATTTCTATTTTGTGAGAACATTTAAGATCTAGTCTCTTAGCAACTTTCAGGTATAAAACTATTCTTGGATTACATACTCTCTCTACAGAAAAAGCAAGAGGGTACCAGAAAAACATCTATTTCTGCTTTATTGACTATGCCAAAGCCTTTGACTGTGTGGATCACAATAAACTGTGGAAAATCCTGAAAGAGATGGGAATACCAGACCACCTGACCTGTCTCTTGAGAAACCTGTATGCAGGTCAGGAAGCAACAGTTAGAACTGGACATGGAACAACAGACTGGTTCCAAATAGGAAAAGGAGTACATCAAGGCTGTATATTGTCACCCTGCTTATTTAACTTATATGCAGAGTACATCATGAGAAACCCTGAGCTGGATGAAGCACAAGCTGGAATCAAGGTTGCCGGGAGAAATATCAATAACCTCAGATATCCAGATGACACCACCCTTATGGCAGAAAGTGAAGAAGAACTAAAGAGCCTCTTGATGAAGGTGAAAGAGGAGAGTGAAAAAGTTGGCTTAAAGCTCAACATTCAGAAAACTAAGATCATGGCATCCGGTCCCATCACTTCATGGCAGATAACTGGGGAAACAGTGGAAACAGTGGCTGACTTTACTTTTCTGGGCTCCAAAATCACTGCAGATGGTGATTACAGCCATGAAATTAAAAGATGCTTACTCCTTGGGAGGAAAGTTATGACCAACCTAGATAGCATATTAAAAAGCAGAGACATTACTTTGCCAACAAAGGTCCGTCTAGTCAAGGCTATGGTTTTTCCAATAGTAATGTATGGATGTGAGAGTTGGACTATAAAGAAAGCTGAGCGCCGAAGAATTGATGCTTTTGAACTGTGGTGTTGGAGAAGACTCTTGAGAGTCCCTTGGACTGCAAGGAGATCCAACCAATCCATCCTAAAGGAGATCAGTCCTGGGTGTTCATTGGAAGGACTGATGTTGAAGCTGAAACTCCAATACTTTGGCCACCTGATGCGAAGAGCTGACTCATTGGAAAAGACCCCGATGCTGGGAAAGATTGAGGGCAGGAGGATAAGGGGACGACAGAGGATGAGATAGCTGGATGGCAGCATCGACTCGACGGACATGGGTTTGGGTGGACTCTGGGAGTTGGTGATGGATAGGGAGGCCTGGCGTGCTGCGGTTCATGGGGTCGCAAAGAGTCGGACATGACTGAGTGGCTGAACTGAACTGAACTGACATATATAATGGCTTCCCAGATGGATCGGGGGTAAAGAATACACCTGCCAATACAAGAGACTCAGGAGATGCAAGTTTGATCCCTGGGTTGGGAAGATCCCCTGGAGGAGGGCATGAAACTCACTCCAATATTCTTGCCAGGAAAATCCCACGGACAGAGGAGCTTGGCAGGCTACAGTCCATGGGGTCACAAAGAGTTGGACACAACTGAGCACACACACACTGACATATATATATAATTAAGTATCATTTCCTATAATCACCATGCTGTGTGTCAGAACCCGACTTGCTTCTAAAGACTAGAAAGTGGCAGAAGTAACACTGAGTGACTTTGGAGGCTAGGTTAGAAAAGGTGACACAACTTCAACCTGGCTTTCTCTCTGGGGACACCTGTTTTTGGCACCCAGCTGGTGGACCGTGAAGAGCCTCATGCCACTTGGAGAGGTCACAGGTAAAGTTCTGGCTGGCAGCCCCAGTTGAGGTCCCAGGGCATGGCAGAGCATGAAGGAGCTTCAAGATGAGTAAGCCCCAGCTACCAAGAGATCCTGAGCAAGAACTGCACAGCTGAATTGAGTGAGACAATAGTAATAATAGCAAAGACAATAATGACGGTAATATTAACAAATACTTGTTTTAGTTTTAAGCTACTAGCTTTGGGTGGTTTGTACTGCATCAGTGGATAACCAAAACAGTCCTCTGTCCTGGAAACATCGATGGACCTCGATTCCTTTACAGCCTTGCTGCTCAGAGTGGCTGATGGGCCAGCAACATTGGACCACCTGGGAACCTGTTAGAAATGCAGAGTCTTGGACCCTGCCCCAGGCCTCCTAGGTGGCGCTAGTGGTAAAGAAGGCACCTGAAATGTGGGAAACCCGGGTTCAATCCCTGGGTTGGGAAAAGCCCCTGGAGGAGGGCATGGCAATCCACTCCAGTATTCTTGCCTGGAAAATCCCATGGACAGAGGAGTCTGGCGGGCAATAGTACATAGGGTTGCAAAGAATAGGACACAACTGAAGCCAACTTAGCATGCACGCAAGGACCCTGTCCCCTACCTCCTGAACCCAAAACTGCCTTTTCACAAGATTATCAAATGTTTCATAGGCATGCAGGAGTTTAAGAAATCTGGCTCAGCAATATCTCTTTTTGAAGAACATTATTTTAAAGCAATGCTGAAAAAATGAAAATACAAAACATAACATAACCCACTCTAGCATACCTACCATCTAGAGGTGACAGATAATAATAGTAAGCATATATTCTGTACTGAACACTATTTTAATTACAAATATTAACTCATCCAACATTCATGACAGCCTCGTGAGACAGATGCTGCTAGATCACTCATCCCTATGTTATCGATGAGGAAACCAAGGACAGAATGATTAGGGGATGTACTCAAAGGTCATAGAACTTGTAAACAACAGAGCTGGTGTCTGAATGCCCCGGCTTCAGGGCTAAGCTATTCTTTTTTAGACATTAAACGCTCTGCCGCCTCCTCCCTGTCCCTCTGTATGTTGTCTATCAGGTCTCCCTTGATAAGAGCCTCTAATTCATGCCTTCCTTTTTTGCATGACAGCCATCCTACTTTATCTAGCAGTAGCGCCTAACTGGCCTTCCTGTCTAATTCTCCATCTCTAGGTGTTCATTTGGCAATCTGTGGCTCTGATCAGAAATCTTCAACCTTTCCCCCCAGGAATTGTTCAGAGCAAGGGCCACAAACTCCTAAAACAACCAGTAGGTCAGGTCCATGAGGGACACAGCTGTAGTGTAAGATGTTGAGGATTGCAGCCAGGCTCACCCCAGATGTTTTCGATCCTGGGAGCAAGCACACAAATAGAGGCCCACATTCAAACTGTCTTGGTATTTAAAAGTTGGAAATCAAGCTCAAAATTAGTAAAGAAACTGCATTCTCTCCTAAGTTAGCAAATACACTTCATAATGACTCTGAAAGTCAAGTTCATATGTTCTCAGATTCCTAGGAGTCCCCGTTGAGACTTAGAGGTGCCCAACTAGATCCTCTGGCCTGTTACCCATGTCCCTTTTCTCCTTACTCCCGCCTTTGTCCTGCAATTCCAGGGGCATTGCAGCCAGGGCTGGACACCCCAGCCTGAACGTCAAAGTTCTATCCACACACACTGTACCCCCAACACAATCTTCTTTCCCTTGGTACACCTCTCAGCCATAGGGAAGAGGCCCATGGAAGTGAGCTTGGCCCTTTTGGCGGAGAATTCTGAGTCCTGGGTTCTAAAGCACAGCCTAGAGACAATGAGTGGTACAGGCAAGTCCCCTTGGCCCCAAAATGTCTCACCTCATGGGAAAGGGTTTAACAAGAGCAAGGCCTTATTAAAACCCAGGGCTTGGGACAAGGACTCCCCTTGACTGGGTCTAAGGTGGTACCAATCACGCCTCACCCAAAGGAGGTAGTTGGCCTCATCTCCAGCTGATTCTTGCCTCCTGGGAACGTCCAGGATGGCTAGATCTTCTACTTTTTCAAGAGGAGAAGAAGAAATTGTGTAATTACTTGGTTGTAAATTCAAATTAAAACCAAACCAAACAAAATATCTTTGTATGAGTCAATAGAATAAAGGCCAAACACAATACAGCCTGCCCGTGAACTCTCAGTTGCAACTTCTTCCTTGAGGAACACCCCGTCCCCCAACACACTGGCCTCAAGCCACTTCTGCTGCTGCATGTCCTCCCACACTTTGGGTGCCTTTGTTCTACCAAAACAGAGGAGCAGACAGCCTCCACTTCCCACTGTGGGATCTTTGATCAACAAGTTCCTTCTGCCTTGAATGCCCTCCCAGGGGCTCATCCTTGCGTACTGACAACCACACGCATTTTTTAAGGGCAAATGCAAACCCAACTCCTTCAAGATGTCTGCCTTGATGACTCCTGGAATTCTGGATCAGGACACCAGAGAATGAATCCTGGCCCTGCAATTTTAGACAAGTCACCAGTACTCTGAACCTCCTATGTAAAATAGGGGCACATTTCTACTGATCTTGAAGAGCTACTTCTTATAAAAGTTAATAAGTTATATTAAAAAGTATAGTACAGTTCAGAGTATTTCCTCAGTGTTCAGTAAATGCTAGGAGACTAGGAAAGCAAATTTGAGTAACTGCAAATGTTTTTTGTAAAGTATTAGGCAATTTTGGGGGCTTCTCGGTGGCAGAGTGGTAAAGAATCCATCTGCCAATGCAGGAGACACAAGAGATGTGGGTTCAATTCCTGGGTCAGAAAAATCCCCAGGAGTGGGAGTAGCAAATGGAGTATTCTTGCCTGGAAAATTCCTTAGACAGAGGAGACTGGTGGGCTATAGACCATGGGGTCTCAAAGAGTTGAACACAACTGAGCACAAGAACGGGATATGAGACAACTTTTGAAGTTTCAATGGGCCATATGGCTTCCTTCCCTAGACAATATACAAGCACATGGGCAGAGATGAATTCTAATAAAACTTTATTTACAAAAATGGACAGATGGCCAGATTTGCCCCCAGGGGTAATGGTTCCTGATCCCTGCTTCTTACCATTCCTAGGGTTTGCTCTCTAATTCTCAAGGCTGTGGTTACTACTCCTACCAATAGCTAATAGTTTAACTCAGCCTGTGATTACCAGGCAGTGTCCAAAAACACTTTACAAGAGATTTAATGCTCATCACCTCTTTACGGATGAAGGAACAGAGCCACAAAGAAGTGGCTGCTGGACTCGAGAATCAGAACTCTGAGACCCTGTGCACCATGGCTTCAGGGCCTGGGCGGCACCTGACTGTTTTGTGTGAGTTTCTTGATGGTTGTTGGATGAACGTGCATCTGCAAAGGTCTTTAAGTCACCCTCCTCCCTCTCATGTGCTGTCTATGGTAATTATAACTACTGAACACACCCAACGATGAATCTTCTCTGGTGACAACTGTGAGCAGCAGGCAAATGGTACCAGCCAAGAGCCAACATCCTCTGTTGAGTCTCTAGCTGGCTAAGAAGTACCGGGTCTGAGAATGTTCTGCTTTCTGTCTTTAATTTTTCTTCTTTACTGAGTGCCCATAGTAATATGGAACTAATTATAAATGGCAAAGAAAAAAGGAAATGATCTGATGTGATGGTGGACTGTCCCAGAGCACTCTGACTCGTATCAGTCTGTCTGGAGAAAGGGCTCTCGCTGTGCCTGGAGTGTTGTGTCTACAACACTGTGTCCATATCACAGGAACTGCCAAAGGATCAATGGAAGGAAAGGCCAGTCTTGGGTGTAGGGATGCTGACCAAGCAGAGATGCCCATCTGCATGTTGGAGGTAGTGTGACCATACACTTTACCATCCCAGCTGGAACACTACTGAGAATGAGGCTGGGAAATCACATCCAAAGTGGGACATATGGTCACTCTGGTCAAAGAAATATTTCTAATTGGTCACTGGTGAATGTTTTGTGCCTGGGCAATACCTGTGTCCTAGAACAAAGAGCAATTGGCCTTACTTCTCATTCTAGTCCATTTTCTCAGTGATGACACCATGACCCATTCATTCATACACTGTGTTTATTACTGTGCTAATACACTGTGTTTATTACTGTGCTAAACTGGAGAAAATCAAGGAAGAACAGGCCTGGTTCCTAGCAGTATGTCTTGGTTACTGGTTCTAAAGAGTTAGTCTGTAGTCCTTAGAGTTAAAATTGGCCCTTATAACCTGACACACTACAGCAAGTTTACTATGGGTTTAATGCTTTGTTTGTAATGTAAGTTTCTGGGTGATTTTCACCTATGTGTTTTAAAGAATTTACATACTACTTAAGCATGTCTATGCCTAAGCATGTACAGTGGGCACATCGTGCAATGCACAACTCAAAGAGCACCATTCACACCATCCTCTATGTGAATGGAGCCCTCTAGGATTATGCAGTGAGCAACCTGAACGACCATACACAGTAGCCCTGCTGGGAAACACTAGTCCCATTTCCCACCAGCCCGAACTGTGTACTTCAGCAGCCTAATCCTTACAGAGCTGGACACCCTCAGGATGATGTGACTCTCTGCTTGCCTAGCCATTGCTAAAAAGCACTAAGCCCTCACTCACCTACATACCCTTGTCCTGTGAGGCACAAGAAAACTATTTTGTTTGTGCTCTGCTTTAAACTTCTCTGGAAACCGCTGATGGAAGTTCCATCTCTCCTCTTGCCTGGTAAGAGAAGACCCATGGCTGTCAGCACAATACCAAGCCTCTTTCTTACTGACCAGGAGAGAAAAACTAAAACAAAAATTCTCCCCATTTTTTTTTTTTTAAAAAGACTCCTGCCCCATGCTTCCCACTGAGATTTGGGAGCCAAGAATTAGTTGGCATTAAATCTTCATTGTGTTTTCAAACCACAGTCAGTAAGTCTGTGTCTCAGGATGAAATCAACAAATTTCAAGAGAAGAAATGCTAATCCTGATCCATTTCTGGAGCTAGAAAATGAATCTTTGGCTATGTGAACACAGAAGGCCCAAGTAAAGGCACAGCCATGTAGGACACAGGAGTTCAGAGGAAGGCTGGCAATGAGGGGTCAGAGGCAGGTACAGGGGGCGGAATGAGACGAAGGCATCCCAGCTAGGCTGAGTTGGATGACCAAGACTTCCCAAAATGTGGGGAGGAAAGGGCCTATGCTCAGTGTGTCTGAAACAGCGTGAGTAAAGCTGGGTGAGAATGTGGCCAGTGGAGGGTGGTGGAGGACTCCTTAGATAAAAATGCACATTTACGTTAGTAAGCAGGGGGACCTGAAGTTTGGTGGAGACAAGAGATGGAGGAGAAGATGTCACATTAGAGCAAATTTTGAATTTCAAAGAGAAGGATTCTAGAAGGAAAGGGTAAAGGAGGAATTCTCTGTTTTTTTCAGCTGGGAGTGGGGTGCCTTGGTGATGATGAATGTTTCTACCCATGCGATGAAGGATTTCATTACCCAGCCATGGCTTCAGGAAATAATCTGAGAATTCTCACTTCTCCTTTCAGCATCCAGAAAGGGGAATTCTCTCCTGGGACATGAAAAGACTTGAAACCAAACTGTCCTCAGCCAAGCTTCAGCCAACGAATCTTGTTCAACTGGAACTTCCTTGACTGGCTTTTAATCTACTGCTTCTGAAACTCTTTGCATCAACACCAATCTGCCTGTGCTTAGTAAACAGTCTCTGGCATACTGCAGAACACAAAGGCTAAGAGCCTGTGCCCTAAGAGACAGAGCTATCAAGGAGCAGAACTCTTTTATTGATTTCAAATCCTATTACACTGGACACTCAGCTTTGGAGCACAAGAGAAGGAGTTCCTATTTCACCCAGAGTGAAGCACTGCCATTCTGTTGCTCCAATCCGTAAGGTTCCTATGAAGAAACCATCTAGAAGAGATAGGCAGTGGTATATATCCGCTGCACTCAACTCCCTGGAGATTCTAGGTATGTCTTTACCAACCCTCCAGGATTTTCTGGATCAGGAGAGAAGGAGGCACATGAATATCAGGCCCCTGATAAGGCCAGTCTGTTTATATTTTTAAAATGGAATACAAATTCTTGTTTTCAACCATGATGAACCATAAGTCTTGGTAAATCAGGTGTCTGCCCACTGAATTTCACACACAGGAAAATGGCTACTGGTTTTCCACTGGACTTGGAAAGGCCCTGGAATAAGGCGGTGATGGGGGATTTGCCCACGGACTCCTAGGGGCAGGCCAAAGCTACAGAGGATTGTCTATGTGTTGGCTTTTAAAGGCCAGGGATTTTAGGATCTTTTAGAAAAAATATTCCTCAGTTTGATGGGTTTTTTTTTTTTCCTTTTCTTTAACTATAGAGAAATACCTTTGATGTTGACATCCACCTAGAATGTCACTCAGAATCCTCTTAACGGTCATCTAGTAAAATTACTCATTTTTTAGATGAAAAAGTTGGGGCCAAAAGAAGAAAATGGACTTCTTCTAAGTCACATAGTAAATGGTATATCTAGGAGAGAGCCCAGACACGGGTCCCCTCACACTCCAAATGCCAATTCTATCATCTCATGTTTTTATTGTTTTAAAAACAGACCCAAGAACTTAGAAATCAGTGGTTTGGTTGATAATTACTAGTAGTATAATGTTGTACATTTTACAAGCTGAATTGCTCAAACAAATGGGAGAAAGAAAAATAAACATTTAGAAATCTATGCTAGATTGAGACCTCTAGTTTCATTTCATTTTTCTCTTGACTTAATTTCTCTATTTTTCTCAGCTGCCTTTTTGCCTACTACCTTCCTCACTTTTCTTTTGTAATGGGAAAGAAAAGACAAAGGAAAAGCAGAAAGAAAAAACTTTAAAACATTCCCAATAGGAATCCTCGGAGAAGGCAATGGCAACCCACTCCAGTACTCTTGCCTGGAAAATCCCATGGACGGAGGAGCCTGGTAGGCTGCAGCCCATGGGGTCGCGAAGAGTCGGACACGACTGAGAGACTTCACTTTCCCTTTTCACTTTCATGCTCTGGAGAAGGAAATGGCAACCCACTCCAGTATTCTTGCCTGGAGAATCCCAGGAATGGGGGAGCCTGGTGGGCTGCCGTCTATGGGGTCGCACAGAGTCAGACACGACTGAAGTGACTTAGCAGCGGCAGCAGCAATAGGAGTACTACAGCATAGGTATTATTCTCATTTCACAAAAGGAAGAAACCAAAACTTGTTGAATTGAAGAGAATTGCCCCCAAATCACAAAGCTGACCAGTGATAGACTTGGGACTTGACTTCGATTCAGATGCCAAAGCGTACAGTTTCTTTGCTTGGTTTGCAGAGTTGAGACAAAGATTCCAGCCTGGACTACTGCTGCCTGCTCTGGGATCTTCTGTGCTGTGGTTTCCAACCCTAACTGCTCATGAGAATCACTTGGAGCCCTTTAATAAATGCCCCAGACCTCATCCATACTAATTAGATCAGGATCTCTGAGGTGGGGCCCTAGTATAATTATATTTTTAAGAAAATGTTCCAGATTCTAACGTGCAGCAAGCAAGAAATGAGGACCAGAGAACATGGTGCTTTCTGAAAGGATTAATGAACTTTTTGAGGTCAATTCATCCTACAGTTGGGAGTGTACCTTGTGTCAAAAGCAGACTCATTCAATAGAGAGGAAAAGAGAAGAAAGAAGGGAAGAGGAAAAAGGGCAGGGAGGGATGGGAAAGGAAGGGAAAAGAAGAACACAGTTAAGATGTCCTTGAGCGATTCTTTCTCCATTAAGTTCTGCTCATTCTCTAGTGCTGAGTCAGTTTTGCGGCCTCCACTGACTACATCCCTGACTCAACAAGAGTTAATCAACAGGTCTGCAGAGCAGCAATGGGCTTACTAGAGCTCACGAGAGGTACTGAAGCTGAAGGCCAGAGCGGCTTACAGTGGAGGCAGCCACTGGGCCCATGTGCTTGTCTACTGCATCACTTTCCACTCTATCTGGAAATTCACATCTGATTGTGCAACTTCGCTCAAGTAAGGCAGAAGGAGCCCAATTAGATCTGATCCCTATCAGTGCAAAACTGCTTATGCCAGAGATATGTCTAACTGGAACAGATGTTACTTTTGTTTGTTTAAATGATGGAGAGCTTTTATGGAGAGTTTTAAGTTTGCTGCTGATGTATTCAATTCATTCCTTATAAAAGGAATGGCATGATGGGCACCTGGTAAAACAGAAAGAATCTGAAGTAATCTCAACTTGGGCTTGAATTCCAGCTCTGTGTCTCTGCTCTTATTTCCTGTTGCTTTGAGCAACTCATTTTGTATTTCTCATCCTAATCTTGAAATTGAGGAAGTGGGGTTTTTTTAAGGGAATGCAATGAAGTAATGCAGTGCTTCCAAAATTTTAGGGGATATATGCGCTGCATCACTTCAGCCATGTAGGACTCTTTGCAACCCTATGGACTGTAGCCAACCAGGCTCCTCTGTCCCTGGGATTGTCCAGGCAAGAATAGCAGAGTGGGGTGCCATGCCCTCCAAAGGAGTATATAAGATGGCATTAAGCAACACTGAACCACACAGTGAGACAACGATTATGGTTTTCATCATCTTTCACGCCATCTGATTATATCAAACAGATGGGGGTATAGTCTCTAATCTGGCTACTCCTCTCTTTAACAATGAAAGAGTTGGTTTCAGGTAACTGTATATGTTATTAGGCAACTGCATGCAGCTGAAACTTAATAATGCTGATTTACTTTTGTTTCAACAGTTGCTTTTATGGCCTGTGCTACCTACTTGGAAGTGAAAGCATTAGTTGCTCAGATGTGTCCAACTCTTTGCAGCCCCATGGACTGTAGCCTGTGAGGCTCCTCTGTCTATGGGATTCTCCAGGCAAGAATACTGGGTTGGGTTGCCATGCCCTTCTTCAGGGGATCTTCCCAACCCAGGGATCGAACCCAGGTCTCCTGCATCATAGGCAGATTCTTTACTGTCTGAACCCCAGCTACCTACTTATGGTAGGGTGACAAAGTTACCTTTTAAGTAAAAAAAGTGGTTAAAAGAGTAAATGATGGTCCACAGGTGGTACACACAGAGGACAAAAATAATTAAGGTGATACCCAAAGTCCAAGTTTAGGAAAAACTGAGCTAAAGTATGCGACAGCATCTCATATCATGCCTCTGAATAGAGTGAAGATTTAGTCAGTCTTCCAGAGAAAGAAGAAATGGCTGAATTGCCCCTTGCACTCTGGTTTGAAATAAGCTCTTTAAGAGAAAGAATGTGAGTCTGCATATTCTGATGGATGAACAAGTCACACTGACTACAGGATTTATGTCACCTCTGGGTTGTCCTTGGGTTGACCTAAGAATCCCGGCCTTAAAAGGGTAAGTCTGCTGTTCATATTTTCTATACTTGACTCAGAAGTGGGAAGAAAAAGTTGGAAAATGTAATTATCATCTTATTTTTTTTACCTTTTAGTTAAAATTAAAAAGAAAATACTAGATCACATTGATTTTTGATGACAAGCTATGAGAGAAAAGATCCATATTTCATAGTTCTTTGAAATGTCAAACTTTCTACTGATTATTACTATTAGTAAGATAAGGAAGTGAAAGTTAAAGACTATTACTATTCTGTGACCACATGATCTCAGGAGCACAGTAAGAGACTAAGCATTAGGAGGGAAAAGAAAATCACATTTGAATTTAAACACATATGGCCTTTGCATATTGTTACTTTTTCCTAGGAAGGAAAACCCCAGAAATAGTCAATGGTTGTTGACTACAACAATTTTTGTTTATTTTTCATGAATGCAACTTTCAACCATGAGACATGATGCCACAAAGTTCTTAAAATGTGATATGATTCATTTAACCTAAGAAACAGAGAGTAGAATAATCTATATACTAGAAGTTGTCATAAGAAATGAGGTTTTTTCCTTTTGAGTGGTAAATGAGTTCACCAGCCTTGGGATAATCTATTATTATAAAGTCATGTGGGTCCTTCTGGCAAAAGTACAAACATCAAATTCTGATATTGGCTTTCTGCTTATGGGCTGTTCAAAATTTTTAAATGCTTCCATCAAATTCAAATCCAAGCCTAGTGCAAAACTTATTTTTCCAAAGGAGTTCAGAAGTTCATCTCTGATTCTGTCCCTGCCATCTCCCTTTAGGTAAGTCTCATCTGGGAACCAGCCATAAAATGAGTAGGTTATGGTAGATTCCCTAATCTACCATACATCAACAGGTACCAGGCAGGTAATATACACAAAGAAAACTGGCCAAGAGTAAGGTGATAGGAAGTAGGGGTGGGGATGGTGAGAGAGAGAGTGACTCCTCTGAAGGGGGCAGCCACCATCAGCTCCAGGTACTTGTCAGCCAGAAAAAGAGGCCCATGGTTGACAGAGCCTCTGAAATGTCAAGAGAAGCTGGAAATCAATCTCTGAAATGACACTCCTCTTAATTTATTATTATTATTATTGTCAGTGAATTAAAAATGTTTCAAACATGATGCAGGCAAAACCAACATAACCACAGATTCAGCCGGTGGCTAACCATTTAGTGACTTCCACATTAGATGATCAATCTGAGCTCTCATAGTCTTAAGTTCTAAATAGCAAAGTTAGGCTTTTGTTTGATGCTTGTATAGTGGAGGATTTGACACTGTTTGAGAAAAACGGGAGAGGATCTGGGTTGTCAGGGAGACAGTGTTCTACTGGTGGTTGCAGAAGGCTGATACAGCAAGAGGTATTTGCACAGTGCCATAGAATACTGTTCCTCTAAGCTCTTACAACAGGGGCAAAATAATAACAATATTAACAACAACAACAAAACCTCCTTTGCTTATTTGAAAGTGGACACGCCACTCCTAGATTTTAAATTTTGTTAATCCTTTTTATGAATGGGGAAGGAAAAATGTCAAGCAGAACAACAGGACTCCAAACAATCAGGTAGATAAGCGTGACTGCTTTTCTTTTGGGAAGGAAGTGCTGCATAGACACCTCCCATCCTCCAGAGGGCAGTGTTATTACTGAGCCTTTGCTTGAGTAGAGAACGGTACAAAATCAGGACTGGTGCCATTTTTGTCTTTTGGGGGCGGGGGGCATAGATGGCTCTGTTATCCAAATCTTTCTGCATCCAGTTTCAGCTGTATTCCCACACCATTCTCATAACAAGAGCCTTCTGTGTGGAAGAAAGCTGAGCCTGAAACTTGTTCCCCAACCTCCATTCTAATTTATAGCTCTGCTATATAGAGCAACATACTTACTGTCTCCTTGACTCAATTTCCTCATGTATTAAGGAGAATATTAGCAATGATTACCTCAAAAGGTCGATGTTAGATTAAAGGAAATCCTACCTATCCAGGGGAAATGACTAGTTTGAAGTACAGAATAATGTTCCCTTCCAAAGTTCTTTACTCATCTAAATTCCTCCTGCTATAATTACAGTTTATTTGCTAATCTTTTGCCCTCCAAGATGGGAAATGATCTCTGAATCTAAAAGAATTATTAGATTGAATTATATGGAACTGTCACTATTCCACATTATTGATTTATTAAATGGTGACTTCATACGGTTCAATATAATATGTCACAAACACAATGGAGGAAAAGCAGCTTCCTTTTCATACTGGTTCTGAAACACATCTGAACAGCTTATTATGTTTACATTTGAGAAAAGATCTTTAGTAGAGGAACACACGCTTTCTCATCACAAGTAAACTTCATTTGTTATCCACTTCCAGCTTACAGAGTGCTTTGTATAAATATAACTTCCCTTAACTCACAGCAACACTGGGGAATGGATATCAGCACACAGCTTTTCACACACTACTCAGCATGTCACTGTGGATATGCCCTAGAGTTGGGGGGTGTATAATGGTCTACCATGGTTCTAGCCTTTTGTTTAACAAGTATTTCAATTAACAAAAAGAATGATGTCAAGAAATCCTTGCCATTCACTGTGGAGATAGACTAGATAAGATGCGGTTCCACAAACACTAGGATCAAATGCATAGATGCCCAGGGACCACCCAGATCTCATTCATATGCCTGGTGCACTTTCGACAAAGACAAGAGGCCCTTGCACTTCTTTAACTTTCTATTGGCTGAAACTCTTGTTAATTCCAGCTTGGTAGTCTCAGCACCATTCCGGTTTCAATCCTGAGTTACTTTCCAGGCATAAAGACACGCCAAAAAAAGAAAACCACAGAACCCAAACAGATGAGAACTCGCCAACAAATCTCATGTATTTCACAGCCTCAAAGAAAACAACTGTGACAGTTCTGCATGTGTCATCATACCTGTCCTTTGTTCATTCTTTCATGCACTAACTTTTTAACTTTTCAGTGAGTACCTACTATGTGCCAGCTCTGTCTGAGGCCAGGGTCAGCAAACTACCAGCCTGAGGGCCAAATCTGGCCCCCAGCCTGTTTTGGTAAATAAACTTTATGCAACATAGCTACACTCATTCACTTATACGTCGTGTATGGCTGCTTCCTGGTAGAGCTGAGTAGCCATTGACATGAAAAGCTACAAGTACAGCATCGGCTGTCGCTGGCAGTGTTATTTCTGAAGTCAGCTTTTGTTTTGTTTTTCATCTGAAGGAGACAGAACAGTCAAAGTACACTTCAGGTTACAAAGTACAGCAGCTAGTCCAGCAAGTCTAGTTCAGAGTAAGCACGACAGTCTCCCGCCCCACCCATCCCACCCCCAACCAACCACAAAATGGATATATTTACAGAGATGTCACTCACCACGAGTGAGCTGCTAAAGCTGAACATTCCAATCAACAACCTACATTCACTGAAAAGCTGCAGCAGACACAACATTTTCTCGAACCCCTACATAATGGGATTAAGTCAGGAGCTTGAGAGGAGGAATGAATGTTCCAGGACTCCACCAAAGAGAGAACTCTTTCCAGTTACCAGAATGGGATGTCACAGAATTGGAGTTGGAGCTGCACATAGAATAGTTGAGATCAGGCATTGCCCGGTGGCCTCTCTGTACATAAAGACATGTCACACAACCAAGTGACTGGATGTCTCCTTGAGCACCTCATCTTGAAACTGAGAGGTTCCCATAGTAACAAGAGGCTAAGGGCACACTGGCTCTCCCTACCACCCTCAGGCAGTTACATAGCTCTTTCATTTTTGGAGGAGTTGTCATGACAGTATGGTTCACAGCTGGACTTGAATTGGGCCTGTTGGAGGGATTCTGATGATGAAGAAACTAAAATGATTTGTCTGGGAACCAGAGAGGCTATTTTTCTTGAAAAGGAGTGTGTTTAGGACCCTGCCTTATTGGAAAAAAAGGACCTTGGTCTTTTAGGGTAGCAGAAAATGACCCCATCCTAGGAAAGGATGCTTCCTGGGAGAAGAGCCTGAGTTGAAGGGAGCAGATGCTGAGCCTTGACCTCTGACCTCTGGTGTGAGTCAGACAGTGGAACAGGTGTGGATGAAGATATTCATGAGCCTGGGTATGACTGTGACGGGAACCCAAGAACTTGGCAGAAAATTTAGGGAAGAAAAATCTAAGAACTCTAAAAATTCAGTATCTCCTTTGTGGATGGATAAGGATTATCCTTTCCAGTCTCTACTTAATTCTGGAAATAAGATGCAGCCTCGTTGATATTTACAAGGCCAATAACATTTGGTAAGTTTCATATTGTTGGTTTACACATTCATGTATATTGTGTACATTATGCAGATGGCCAGATGCCTCTGACTCACCATTTCACATAAACAACTCAAATGTGCCATAGTATTATAAGTGGTCCCTTAACCTCACAAGTCACAATTACTCCTTAAATACGTGAAAGAGTTGGACTTTGATAATTGCTGGGCTTGGCTTTCATTTAAAACAGCTATCTCCTTCCAAAAGATCATTCTCCATTATCAAAGGTGTGGCCCAGAGAGCCATCAAGCTGTATAACAGGTTATCTAATGACACGTATAGAAAGTTTGATCATACAACCAAGATGTGCTGGTGTAGGGGCAGGTCACAGGACCTCTGCTCATACCTCCCAAGGTCTGGGCTAGTGTGACGGAACTCACCAGAAAGTTACCTTAATGGAAGAGAGAATAACTCAGTCAATCAAGGGTGTTTTCAAAGTCAAGCTTCATAATTCATCTAGATTTCATTATAAAAATATTTTTCCTTAAAAAAATAAATAAACATAAACTATTCCATTCCTATAACCACTCCCTATTCCCCTCTATACCACTCGCCTTAGACTACAGTGAATGGCACACTCCTCAGGGAAGGCTCAATCACAACACGTGAGCCCACCTCATTTTCAGTGGGATTTGCTTTTTGAAGCTATGCCGATTGTGCTTAGAAACATGCGCTCAGATCTAGGTAGGGAGTCCACAAGTTCACCTCCCTTAAGGCAGGAGGGACTGCAGGAGGTCACACCTTGCGTGAGGCCCACCCCGGGAATGTCGGAGTGGGAGAGTGCAGGCTCAGATGGGAACACAAGGAACTGTTTGATTAGTAGACAGGCAGAAGCCACGCCCAAGCTCCGCCTACTTTAGTCCCCCTGGGTCAGAACTGCAAGGTTCTGCCTCAGGCTCCTGGGAGGAAATTCACAGCTCTAAAGAAGGGCTGGGTAGGGGTGGGGAAGAGAATGTTGTGCTCATGCAGCTTTGGAATACAACCTGTGATTTTCAAAGGACAGAAAAGAACATAAACAGCGATGCTAAGGCAAACTTTCAAACGGCACATCAGAACTCATTTTCTTTGTCATTCATTTTGTTAACATCACAAGGCAGATACATTCTGTAAACATATATACCATACAGTACATTAACCATAGGAACACAAAAGCCACCCTGTCATTCATTTCTTTCTGTGTTTCTTTTACTCCAGAAGGACTGCCTGAAGTCTAGAGGGAATTTTGTGGTTCATGAGATGTACTTTTCTTTTGATAAAAATGCAATGACTTGCAAAAACTAGCCCCAGGTGACTAGTAAGAGGCGATATGGGGAAAAGATGAACCTGTAGAAACTTAGAAAACAGTCACAAAATATAAAAAAGTCATTAATTTCAGGAAACATTTTGTTTCCCTGCTTAGTAAAAGAGAGCATTGAAAATTCTTTTATAAAAGTTAAGGCTGCCCAGATCTTTGATGCAGAAAGTCTGTGGTCCCCCCAAAATATATATGGTATTTTCACACTGACAGCAAGTTTTTTGTGCTACAGTTCATACCTTTTAGACTGGAGTGGAGAGGGGACACAGAGGCCTATTTAAGTCATATAAAAATTAAGGGGTGGTAGGATGAGGCTGATCCAAAGATGCCCCAGGGAAATTACCCCTGGAAAGTTTCAGATTGTAATATTTATTCTAGCCTTTCTACATTCAAATAATAAGTATTTTGGTTTCTATTTAAATGGGGATTATATTATGGAGTTTGCTGAAGCTATGAAAATACAGATATATAACAGCATCGTGCTCCTCATAAAAGATGGACTTTTCTTTTTCCAGAGAAAATGCAGGGAAGTTTTCCTGATAAGACCAGAAGAGGTCTTCACAACGAAGAAATGGTCCCAGGAATCCAAGATCTCATCCTGCTCATTACTTGGAATTGCTTTGTGATATATACCATCATTTTGTGTATGTGCTGGGTTGTTATAATACTACCCAATAGCACAAGAGATGCTTTCGGCTTCTATCCTCATCAGTGGAGCTACATATACCTTGATTAATAAATTGAGGAGCTTCTAAAAGATTACATATCTACAGAGTTTCTGAAATTTATCTTTTAACCATGCTGAGAATTCTTGGTTTCAGTGATGAATGTACACGTTGCAAAAGTACAACATAAAACTGTTCTTGCCTTGGAATGGTTTTTGTTGTAAACAAAGTAACATTGCAGGAGATGAGAATATTTCCACAACGTATGGGCTCTTTGGTGGGTTGAACTCCACAAGTGGGTCTGGTAACAGAGATGGCTGAGCTTCTAGATTTTAAGTGAGAACAAAAGTAAGTCCTCCATGCATGTTTTGCCTGTGTTCATCTGTGTTTTACACTGACAGAGTTAATTTTTTTTAAAAGGAAGAACTGGTTTAGTGATTCAGTTTTTGCCTCTATCACTTTTTTTCCCGCCACCTCTTCTGCTACCCACTGGTTCACTGGCATTAAATAAACGGTCATCATCAAGGATGTTCTATGGTCCCTTGAAATGAAATTCTGAATGAAGTGAAAAGAAATAAGCTGTTTTCAGACTTGGCCTCAACATTTTGCTCCAGAGATGATACTATATCTCTAGGAGGTTATATAGAGATATTTTCCCCCTTTTATAAAAACTTACCCCTAACCAAATAAAAGTTTCCTTGCATTTAGGAAAAACACATTTATCATCAGAAAAAGTAAAATGGACTAGGTGGGAATCAGAAGCCGAAACACGTTGTTAACATTTCAGAGTCAAATCAAATCAACTCTAGGATTTGTTTGTATTTTCTGAAAGCCTTTGGATAGTTTTAGGAAACCATGATTGGGGTTTGGCCAGAAAGGAATTCCTAGTGTCTGGTCCTCTTTACTCCCAATATTAAGTGACATCACTAGACACTGTCAAATCACTTTTAGAGGCAACTAATTTTGCTTATATAAGGAAAATAATATAATTGTAATTAAACAAAGCACAGAGTGAAACAAGAAAATCCCCTTTCTTTTGTCCTATTGCACATCAGAGGGAAAAAAAAAGTCAAGGGTATACAAGTCACCACAATTCTTCAGGATATGCAAGATTTATGTTTACCATTTTAACTCTAAAAGAATCTTTTAATTTCATGCCATTGAGAATCTATTTATAAGTAAATGAAATGTCCCTCCTTTCCTTATTCCCATTTAAAAGGGTTCTGAGTCTATGATTTAGAAAGGAAGTCCAACTATGACCATGGTTTTGTATTGACAGCTTTCTTACTGATTCTCTAATTAGTCTGGTGATGTAGGTCAACACCCTGAATTTTTGAAGGGCGTGATGCCATACATCATGAAGTTTTTACAGAGACAATGCCAGCACCAGCAGGAAAGGTAGAATGTTCACAGTCACAATTCTGTTTATATCTTCACTATGAAAGATAGTTCCTTTTTGCTGTAGATGCAATTATAGGTCTCATCCCATTAAAGAACTGGCTGACTCTGAATCCCCCACTGTGACAGGAAAACGAGGCAAGCTATACAAATATATATGCCATATTCAAACACACCTTCATTTTTTGTGGCCACACATCATTTTTCATAAAGGTAACACATCTTACTTGAAAAACCATTTAAATCATAAGTTTCCCTAGTAAAAGCAGAGAATGAGCTTTAATTCATATAATCTGCTAATCCCTATACTAATTATTAATAAATGACAGCACAGAATATCACTGGTCTGTTAGATCTCATGTGCGGTGTTGTAGTGAGAGGTACAGAAAATTTTCTTCATGAAAAACTCACTCACTGATGGAAACTTACGTCAGATCAGGGAATCATCTGTCCTGAGAGACTCTGGTTCTGTTTATTAAACAACACGCCCAAGGCTAAATTCTATCATTCCACTCACTAACTGTGCTTTTAAAAACTCATACTGAATAGTTTTCATCCTCAAGTGAGGAAAAAAAAAAAAGATATGGGAAACTTTTAGATTATTTCTTTCTAAATAAATTATTAAAATCAGAGATTGTCCAAAACATTGAAGCTGCTTTCTTTTTCTACACAAATAGGTTTCTCTGGCTTGTCTTCTTCTAACTTCTTAAATGATGCTTAAACAAGCATTTACTGAGGAGCGTGAAGCTGAAAGTAGTGAGGTTTATAGGCAGCAAAACCAAACATTATCTCTAGATAATAGAGCAGTTTTACTCAAAAACAGCTGCTTTGCTGAACCTGAGATTTAGAGAGAATTCCCTCAACTGTTCAAAATCAAGCCATGGATGGAATCACCTCAGAAAGTAGAACTTAGCTCATTATTTTTTCCCTTTTTAAACTTTTTTTTGGTTTACATATTGGTGATAAAATGACTTATTTTGTGCTCGTTAAATGTAATTGTTTGAAAACTAAAAACTATTGTTTTTCCCCCTTCTAACTGGAATAAGTACAATTTCAATATATTAAAAATAATAAATTTAGCACTAAGAAAGCTACTTAGGACAAATGGAGTTGGTTCTGTAATAAAATTCTCTCCAGGTCACTTTGCTTTTGCCTCCCCTCAATACTTTTCACAGAAGTTGAACTTGATCTAGTACATCTTATCACATACTTTTAAAAATTAGGTTCTATGGAGCATGGATAAATTTGTAAATTATCTGCAACAATACTAAGAACATTTGGCAAAAAACTTAAAAGATATATTTGTTTTAAAATCAATTCAAATGCTACAGCTTTATTTCATTGCTCTATTATTATTTTATTATATTGCTTCCCTTTGGTTCTTTTATACCTGTGGCTATTTGCTTTGGGAGAAATGCTAAGAATTTAAAGAACTGTTCATTGCGTTCTAGATAAAAACCACCCTTAATGTTCTGGAATCTTTATAAGTTGAGGAAACAATGCTTGAAGAAGCTCAGTTATGCGCCACTCACTCCATCAGTATTTGTGGAATGAATTAAAAGTACTTAAGGTGATAAGAGAGGTCTTTCTTCATCTTTGAAACTTTTTTTTCCCCTACATTTTAAAGTTTAATTTTGCAGGGTGGATAAACCTACATGGTGAAGGTACAGGTAACATTCTCTTTTTCGTGGGGACATAGAGAAAAGAGTCCAGATGGAAAGCTCTGGAATCAACAGGGCATGTGAATGAAGAATTAATTCAGGAACAGCACCGTCCACAATGGATGGACCGGAAGCATCCCAGCAACCACTGTAGGTCAGAAGGACTGTTTTAGAAATATGGTCACTACAGAGAAACTTCTCAAAATGACCACTTCATTGAAAATAGATTAACTGATCAGAATATATCCATGAAAAAGGAAACAATACAAAAATTTATACTTTTTTTTTAGAGAATAAAAGCAAGGTTCATGGATTCGCCTAACTTTGGAGATCTACTGATGCTCAAAACAATGCTTGTTTCATGTCCGAAAGTTAAAAATGGTGCTTCTTATATAAAGGTCCATCAGTTAAGTCATAAGAAAGAAAGACAGCTGCTGATGGGCAGGTTATGGAATTATTCCCTACAATTTAGCTGTAACAAGCACTGGGTTCTTTTTCTTTTACATCAACTTCATTTCAGTTTTAACAGAAGGAAAGCCAGAGATGCACAATACTGTAACCTGGAAGCTTATGTAAGGCAGCAAAAAGCATCACCCTAGATCGAACAAACTAAGTAAGGTCCACTTTTGGCTACACCAGTGTCTGGCTAGACCCCACAGCATTTTGCCACATAAGATATAAAAGCAAAGATCCACAGTAAGGGAGGCAAATAAGAAATCAGCGACCTGGCGATGCGTGACTACATGATAGGAACACGACAAAATGATTCCCCTGGTGCCCATGGGTTCAATTCCAGTCAAATGAATTAAGGCTACGAGATCACTGGCTGATATGAAGAGTCCATTCCAATCGAGCAGTAAGGAACCGATTCCCTCTTGAAGACACAAGGAAAAGTTTAGAGGAAAAGCAAGTTCTTGGAAAGAGTGAAGCACACACATGCATGTTGTCTCTGAGCTGAGGAAACTGGAGAAAAAAATGAAAGGGGAAAAAAATAAGAGGGATCAAAGCAATCCAACTGCAAGGCAAGGCAGGTGTTTGCTTCCAGTTCACAGTATCGCAGTTAGTGGTACAGTGAGGTCTGCGTAAGTGGTGGAGAGCACAGAGGCTGCCCGGAAGAAAGGGGAAGAAAGAAGTGGTCACATGACAACACAGCATTGACAGCGCTTTTTCTTTTGGGTACCTGGGGCAGGCTCCGTGGCCAAGCTCTCTTCCTTCCCTTCAGGGGATGAGGGCTCAGTGGTGTCTGAGATGGGTCTCCCGGACACCAGCTCGGCTGCATTCCCATCAATGGTGGATACGTCTGTCACCGTCTTCTCCCTCAGTGACTTCTCATCATCTTCATCAATGAGGACCAACTCAGCCTTGATGGTTTCATCATAGCCTAGCACCTTCTTCGTCTCCTCTTCATCCTCGATATTTTGGTAGCCCATGAAAATCATGGTGACTGGCTGATCCAAGTTTGCCTCCGGCCCTTCAGTGCTGGGGGCTGGAGCCTGCTGCCGTGGGTTCCCAGAAGAATGATCTTTCCTAGACTTATGGACCATTTCTAACTTGGCTTCTTTGCAGAGCATGTGTTCCTTAGGGTGGGTGAGGCTCCCATCTGCAATCCCAGTCCTTTCTGACACGTGCCCTCCTCTTAAGCTTGATTGTCCAGCTTTCTGAATAAGCTCTTCTACATCCTTTGAGCTTAATGTGTGCACTCCGTTTTCTACTATGGTGCCTCCTGAGTGCACCTCATACACTACTTTGGTACCATCATCAAAGACTTTGACTCCTCTCTGATGGACCCCCTCTGGGCCAATGGTGGATGTAGAGAGAGTCTTGGTCTCTCCTGTTTGTTTGTCTTTCTCCACATTAATTTCCATGGCGTACACAGCTTGAACGAAAACAAGAGAAAGGAAGTGCATGTTACAACAAGGTGGTTATACACGTGTTTTAATACAGCAGCTAAATGCACTGGGAAGACATATGTACAGAGTTACCGTTTCTCAACGGCACTCAAACTTCCAAGGAAGAGGAACTAAATAAGGCCACGAGCGACTGTTGAGATCCAGTGTGACACGCTTGCAGACAATTTTAAAGCTGAGGATGAAAAGCCAGTGAATGTTAACGTTTGAGGACAATTGCCAAGAACAGACATTTCCCTTTTCTGTGAATGGAGAAAATGGCACATGGCCATCCTTTACTGCACTCTAAAAGAGGACATTTGCAAAAACGGAAAGCTATGAAAGGAGTCAGATTATATGCTCTGTGGGCTTCAGTCACTTATCTAGGTTTCTAAGACAAGACCTAGAAGAAAGACTAGAGGGGGCGTTATCCCACGACACGGGGATTCGAGGACAGTGCTCGCAGAAGGCCTCTTTCTTCCCCGATGCACATGCTGCCAAGTCTCACGGTTCTGCCCCGCGCTGTCACCCCCAGCTGTTGCCGTCTCTCTGTTCCACGGTCATCACTCAGCCTGAGATACTACTCCCGCTTTCCTAGATGATGATCACAAGAGCTTCCTACCTGGTCTTCCCAGGTTCACTCTCAGCCTCTCCAACATCCCAAATCCTGGGGCCAGTCTAAGCTTCCTCAGGACCAGCTCTTTCCTGTCCTGTAGACTCTCACAACACTCGATACTTTCTGACCTGTTGCCTCAGAGGCTCCCCGTGAGGCACATGTTCTGGATGGGAGGAAACTCGGCCTCAGACCCACGGAGCCAACTGTCCCCAGACACCCTTTCCCTGAATGACCCACAGATACATCGACCTCTGTAGCTTCAAAACTGAATCCATCTTCTCTCAAAACTCCCCAGAGTTTTGGTGAGAGCAAAGTCTTGGTGGGACAAGGATAGTCTTGGTGAGAAGTAATACCTAGTTTCTCAAGCAAGAAGCCTCAGAATCATACTTGATTTTCCCTTTTCTTCCTAATTCCCCATCGTCAAACAACTGCTGAAACTAATTCTACTTCAGATCCATCCCCATGCATCTCCTCACCATTATCTCTATCACCACTGCCTTAGACCAGACCTTCTGCACAATAGCCTGTGTCCGATTTCTATCTGCTACTTCTGTCATTTCACTTCCAGAGGGCCAAAGGAGAGGAGAATGGTTTTTACAACTAAAAAAAAGAATTCATGTTGATGTATGGCAGATATCAAACCAATATTGTAAAGCAATTATCCTTCAATTAAGAATATATTTTTTAAAAAAAGAATTGTTATGAAAAAGAAGAAAGAACGAACTTATGAGTAAAGGCAAGAAAGAATTTAAGAAAGAGAAAAGGAAAGAACAAGAATACCCAGCAGAGATCATACATGGTCCACAAAGTCTAAAATATTTATGATCTGGCCATGTATGGTAAAAGCCAGCCGACCTCTGTTAGCCTAGGCTCCACCCTGCCCACAGAGTTATCTTACTTACAAACTCTCCATCAGCTCCTGTGTCTGCAGAGGGTAAACACCAAACTCCTTAGCTTGGCATATAATTCCCTTGGCATTTGTCTGTAACCTTCCTTTCTTGTCTTGTCTTGCCTTGCGGCCTCTCTCATTCCACATGCACTCAGGCCATAACAGAGGTCTCACTGTTCCCAGGACAGTAATATAATTATTTGTGGGAATGTTTTATTAGCTCCACAGATTTTTAGGATCCTGGAAGCCTAGCTTTTTGCCTGGCATCTTTCAGTGATTCCACCCGTTCCAAACACCTATCTTAGAGCCTTTTATCATAGAAGGTACCTGCTAAACATACCTGTGAAACAAATGCTACTAATTGAAAAGTCTAATTGGTTGTTTTAATCTAGTGACAAATAGTTTATATGACATCGATGAAAAGGTATACACAGTGATTAATGTTTGTACTGGGTGAAAAATAACAATGGTATTTCGTCTGCTTATAAGATACAATCTGAGCATGGTTAACACTTAACTAAGAAGATTTTGAAACAAATTCCAATGCTTTATTTTCATTGCATCTGTTTTGAAAGTTTCACTTGCTCAGCACAAAGATCTTGAGTTTCTTTAAGTGACACAGTGGGAAGCCAACCAATATTTGTCAAAAAGGTACATCAGCTCGTACAGTGATGGTGATATCAAGAGAACTATGTCTGTTATTTCCTGATTTTCCACAAAATGTGTTATCAAATAGAATAGGCATTTAAAATCTTACATGGGCTCCAAAAACCTGTTCTTTAAATATTACATTTATATTAAAAGGCAGAGTTTGGGGATGAAATATTGCATCCTATCACTATTAACACACTCATGGGACATGTTTATAGATAAGGAATGTAATAATGATGGACAGAGGAGGCTGGCAGACTACAGGTCCATGGGACTGCAAAGAGGCAGACAGGACTTTGCGACTGAACTGCAACAGCAGCAATAATGATTGTCAGTTAATAGATATAAAACCCCAAACATCCAGTAATATGTGAACCATATGATACACTGGGCTGCAGTCAATACAGAGTATGGAATAAAATATCTCTACTTTTATATCCATATCTGATAGGATATACATTATTAACATAAGAATCTTTAGGGATATCCCTCCCTCTCTCTGCCCACCAATGAGAATGCTATCATTTGTGGTCCAGTTTTCCCTTCTCCACCATCCTAATACCCAACCTCAGCTGGTCCTTGCCTGTTCCTAGAATCAGAGACTGGACTGAAAGGAGGGATAATGGGGAGAAGGTCTTTGCTAGAATGGTTAATCAGATCCATACAACAAAGAGCTGCGAATGGAGGAGTTTAATGGAAGAGACAGTAAAAGCTGTGAGAAAGATGGCTAGGGAGGGGATATTCTGTGGCAGTGGATGGTGCTTTGGAGAGTTACTTGTAGAAGGAAGGAAAGGGCATATGAGAAGTCCTTCTGGGTGGAGATATGAATGGGGTCCCTTTCAACATCCTCCAGGAAAAATAGGTAAAAAAGAACAGAGTTTCTTTTCAGCGGGTTTTCTTTTTTGCCTGCGATTCTATGCTACATTTTGTGAAATGTGAGATAACTCTGGGTGTGAAGCGCAAGTGACATGGATTCATTACTGTTACAGATTAATATTTATATGATACACACTGTTCTTTCAATATTTCTAGAATTTGAGAGAATACTTTAAGACATTTTTATAATAAAAGAAGCTTAGATAGATTATGCCATAAAAGACAACATTCATATGTATTTGTTTCCCCAGATAAGACCTACGCCTTTAAAGAAACCACAGATTTTTAGTAGATTTCTTCAAGTTTGGTCTCACATTCCTTGTCTGCCTTTATTCTCTTCTCTTTAGTAAGGCGACTCAGGCAAATACTTTGAGAAGCTCTAGCTTACACAAAGGCAATATTTTTGTTTATTTTTTGGTTTTTTTTTGAGATTTATTGAGATATTATTGACATATAACATATGTTAGCTTAAGATGTATGATGTGATGATTTGATATACATATATACTGCAAAATGATTACCAAAATAAGGTTAGCTGGCCCCTTCATCCCCTTACATAGTTGCCAGTTTTAGCAGTGATAACTTTAAAGATCTACCCTCTTAAGACAATATTTAGACTTCATGGATACACATATAAGAATGTTACTAGACATTCAGAAAACCACAAAGGAAGTGTGAGCATTTTTCTTAAATGTGCTGTTTGTGAATAAGTATTTCTATTTTGCTTCAGCTCGCAGCCAATAATATCCCAAATATGAACGAGGATGGATATGAACCAGCAGGAAGATAAGATTTACATTTTGTTTAGGAGGCATGCACACAATTTTTAAAACTCTTCTGCTTTTTACTGCTGCCAAAGACCTCTCCCTTACACCATGCCCTCATCTCTAACCACAATGAACGCTCTCTAATCTGCCCTTTTCTTCCCACAAGTTTCCCCATGCAATAGGTACATGATGATGAGGATCGTAAGGGCTTGGTATCTGTGTTCATCTTATTGGGGGAAAAAAAAAAGAGGAGCATACTACTCACGGAAAGAAACTTTCTGGAGAGCCCTTGAAAGAGATTTTGAAAGAGCTGCATGGACATAAAGAAAAGCATTTGAGGAAGAACCAGGAAACAAAGAAAAAAGAAGAGTCCAGTAGATGCTCCAATGATGGGTTGACTGGAGTCTGGAAGTATGTTTTTATAAAATGATATAAGTATTGATTTCCAAGTATTACACACTGATGACAGTGAGACTGGAGAATACAAGCAGTTTGTTCTGCCTTCCAACAACCCAGTGAGAGAGCAAGTAGTATCTCCATTTTGCTAATGAAGAATAAGAACCAAAGGGGCCAGTTTCTGCAAAGGGATACAAACGGATGACATCACTGGTACTGTGACTTTGAGTTCTGTGTTTGGTTTCCTTGGTTTTTCTCCCCCACGGCTCTTTCATCCATAGAAGGGCCACCTTGGAGAAGCAGCGATACTCTAATGGGGTTGATGAGCCTAGTTTCTAGGTTCTGAAAAGACCCAAGTATGAGCAAGAGTGGAAGATCCAGGAAAGATACTTGGACACCACAGGGCCCAGAAAGAGGGTGTGAAGAGAACAGAATGCTTAATTCCAGGTCAAACCTGCTGCCTTGGCTCTTTGCACCCTCTTGTTCCCTGTCACCTTCAGCCTGGACAAACACAGCAGCAGCAAGGGCTCTAAGGGGCCCAGGGAAAAGGAAACAAGAGAGTACCTGATACAGGTAAGCGGAAAGCAACACAAACTGGTGAGATTCCATTTCAGAATCAAGCCAAGAGCACACAAGACAGAACTCTGTTCCATGAAGACAGAACTTCTGATCATTGTTAAATTCCTTGACCCAGGCTGCTCCCAGCTCACTTCCCTTGACTCACTGTGATCAGTGGGTGGAAGAATAAAGTTGAGGGTCCATGTGTAAAGTAAAAAGTCATGTCCCATCGTCATCAGTCATCATATGGGAGGTGTCACAGGAAGGGAGAAAGTGAGTCTGAATTCCTATCCAGGTCACATCTCAATTTGGGGCCTCATTTTCCCCATTTGTACAATGAAGGGTACATAGCTCTTTTTTTTTTTTTTTTATTGAAGTATAGCTGATTTACAATGTTGTGTTAGTTTCAGATGTATAGTGAAGTGACTCAGTTATACAAATACTAATGCATATATATATGTGTGTGTGTGTGTGTGTGTGTGTGTGTATGTGTATACATGGTATCCAGCTTTGATATTCCATGGTGCCACAAACAGCCCATGTAGCCTGTGAGTCAGTGATGTATGAAATCCAAGAGGAGGGAGGGCGATGGACAATCAGACCAGGACCACCATCCAGCAGTGAGATCTTCCCTGTTTAATATATATCAAGTGGCTGGCAATGTACCATGTGGAAGAAAAACAACATATGCTTGGCTTATCGAATGAATATACATACATGCATCTCTTTGAGCATAAGACTATATGTATGCATTTATGCTCACTCCTCTTGAGGTGGGAAATATAAAATTAGCATTGTGATGTCAAAAATGATGAAAATGAGGATATTCATTTAGAGTGAATCCTTCCTCTTGTCCCAGAGAGCAATCTCTAACTTCAAAACCCAGTAATCAAGCATTTCTTCAAATCAAATGTTTTCCCAAGACACTGTGGTTTTAACAAAAATAAGTCAGCAAGGGCATAATGTTGAAGGACAGCAAAGTTCAGTTGCTCAGTTGTGTCTGACTCTTTGCGACCCCATGGACTGCAGCACGCCAGCCTTCCCAGTCCATCACCAACGTCCAGAGCTTACTCAAACTCATGCCCATCGAGTTGGTGATGCCATCTAGCAAAAGCCAAAGCTAATTTCTCATATTGACTTTGCTTCAGTCTTTTTGGTCAAGAAGGGCAGTTTACAGCTTGAGAAGTGTCATAAAGAATAGTGCTAAGAGGTAACTGAAACCCAGGTGAGTAGGGAATATTGGAAGATAATAGAACTCCCAGGGATACAAATGCTCACAGTGCTTTGGGCCCTACGCCCCAGTTCCCACCTCAATGAATTTGTCCCAAGGATTTTATATTCCAGGAAAGGCACTAGAGGCAGAAATGCCAAGTTCTAATTTTCAAAACTGAGAAGGAAGGAATTCCATAAACTATATATAAATAGCTGGACATCATGGCTGGGTAAATTCTAGAGTCAATTTTGAAAGAGCAGAAGCCGGGCACATTAATCTCAATTTTTTTTTTCCTTCAAGGTCTCTAGACAGATTAGACAAATGACAGAGATAAAGCATATTGGATCATCACAAAGTCCCTATTGTCCTTATGTGAACAAGAGAGAAACATGTGCCATGAGTGTTACGACAACAGCTGGAACCTATCACTGGTTGAAGGGCCGTGCCCCACAGGTGCCAGGTAAGGACTCCCCAGGGCCAGGAGGATCCCTAACGGTGAGCGGCTGGCTTCTGACTTTTTATCAAACTGTACAACACTTTTATCAGTGAAATGATGATAAATAATGCCAGTTTGCTTTTCAGATCTGAGATGATACTAAACTGAGAGGAAAAGTAAGGATGTGTAGAGCCACAACCATAAGCTGTAAAAACCCTGACAACAAAGAGAGTTTTCTCCTTTCAAAATGATTAAATCCTTTATTCAAATGAAACCTGATGCAGAAATATGATATGGACGCACAAGGCCAGGGAAGCTGCTGTACTTGAAATGGGATAGAACACCAAGTCCCCTCACCTCAACTCCCTCCCCACCTTCCAGAGACTTCTCGGTGACCTCAGGGGTCCCTGACACTCCTGAGGGACATTTAACAGGAAGAACCTTAATAGTCAAATAAAATCTACCGAGGGCTGAGAGGCGCATAGCTCATCCTTATTTTTGCCTCTTAAGATTAGAAAGAAAGGAATTTGTAGGTTCTTCTGCATGTGAGAAGGCCAGGCAGTATGTGCACAGTTGTGGGGAACAGACTTCTCGTTGCCACTGAAATGAGTGTGGAGCAAAGACTCCACTGGACAGAGGGAAGGAGGCTCGGTGGCGACGCATATCACTCACTTTGGAGGCTGTATCTGACAGCCTGAAGCTGGAAGGCCGTGAGGGCCGCCAAGGCAGTCACATGGCTGTTGCCTCTGTGGGGTGACCACTCAGTCCAGAGTGCGCTGGGCAGCTCTGAGTCTTGCCCTTCAGAGACCAAGTGGAGCATGTTCACAGGGGAGGAACAGGCATGGCTAAGGGTGTCCAAGAAACCTACCATCTCAGGACCAGATGAACCGACCGGGGCTGTGGGCATTGAGGGGATGGAAAGTGAAGGCCTGGGAAAGACAGGATGTGATAGCTGTTTTCAAATATTTAAACAGAAATCAGAACTTAGGTTTGTTCTGAAGGGCTCCACAGAGCAGGATAAGGATACATAAAAATAGCTAAAAGATGAAAGCAGCAGACTAATGAGAGCTCCATCTGAGGATGAACTTCCCAGCTGTCAGAGCCAATTACAGACAGAATGGGCCATCTGTAGGGAGACCCAGGTCATGGTGTGTGCCTGAGGTTTGAAGGCCTCTTGGCAGGGCTCTGTCCCCGGGCTTTCATGTTTGGATAAGGAATTGGAACACATGCTTCCTGATTCTGCAAAGCAAAGATTCTAAATAAATTCCCATTTATACAGAACCCAAAACCTCCCAAACTCCAGATAACCAGAATATTTGTCATAATACTGAGTAACGACCAGTGGCATTTATTAAAATGGCCCTAAGATTGTGCAAATTTTCAAAAGGACGCTCCTAAAGCAAGATGGATGATATCTAAGAGAAAGAATTCCAGAGGCGACTGCCATTCATTTGTATGCTATCCATGCTCTGTGTAGTCACTGCTAGCCATAACTGATTATTAATCTGGATGCTCTATTTCAAAACCAGCCTGGACGAAGCAGTTAACCACATCAAATGCAATTCCTTTCAAGCCTCTGCATCTGAATATTTCCACAGTAGATACATTTATGCATATTGGTTTTTAATTGATAAACAAAAGTACATGTAAACTTACTTTTTAGAAGACTTTGAGCATATAATACTTTTTCAAAAAGACATTTGCTATTTGATTCATTATGTTTTCACAGTATCTTTCAAGAGGAAGGATGCTAGCTTGTGATAGTATGTGTATTCCTATGCACACAGAAATGCAGTCCCAGTAACATATCATTCTTTAAGTTTACCAGGGGAAGGATTTGCCACTGCTGCTCAAATCCTTTTCAGTCCCCACACACTGGCCCTACTGCCTTCATAAACTGATCCATTAGTTAGGTCATATTGCATGTCCTGTGAGTCGCAGAAATGTGGAGAGGAGCTAGAAAGCTGTTTACCCACAACTACTGGTAACTACCAGCACTCTAATAACAAGCGTGGAGGTATGTGCCTTTTGAAGAGTTGATCTCAGAAGTGCATCTTGGAGCGTTTAAAAGAATCTGCGGCTTAAGTCACTGCCAATGGTCCCTCCGTAGTACGACTGTAGCTACAAGTTTTTTTTAACTATCCTGGGATCCTAGCTTGACTTTGACCAGATACCATTTACAGTACCCCCCCAACTCTAGAACCCTGTGAATCTGTTTGTAAAATAATATGCTAAGATATTTACAGAGTCCCCAGGAGATACTTATATTTTGCCAATGTTCATGACATTTATGTCAATACTTGCGGAATTGCTTTACTTTTATATTAAAAGAAAGGCTTATTTGCTTCATAAAATACTGTATAAAGAATTTCCTCTGACTTATTAGTCCATGATTGTCTTATAAAAGTATCCTTCCATGACTTGTTTTAAACATAAATTTACCTGGATTATATAAAGCATAAATCTGATGCTCAAATTCCAGTTCACCTACATTATCACCAACTCTACAGCATTGGCGGCTCATTTTTCCATCCAACCCCTGCCCTCAGTGCAACTGTGCACAGAGAAAAAAGGAGTGGTATAGTGACTTATTAAGCACAGCGTCCAGTTCTGATTTCTGGGGCACATTCACATTGAAAAGAGCAAAGCAGAGCTGTCCATATGCTTTACACTCACAAATGTATTACTCGCTACAATCCACAAGTGTGAGGAATATTAGCAAGAAGCATACATTCATTAAATTGCTCCTTTTATTTTCCAAATATACCACGGTAAGTAAGAAATAACTCCAGAAATGAGGAGACTTGAGAATCTATATGTCCACAGTGTACAAACAGCTCAGTTCCCAAAGGATTACAGCAACATTCTCACACACTTTGAAAATAGTTTCCCCCCAGCTTCCCGACATAGCTCATTTGATCTTGCAGAATGAGGACTGATATAAAGACCACAAACATGAGACAGATTCCTCTGAAGCAGGAGGAAAAGCGCTCTATGATTTTCTCAATACTCCCTCCCCTTGGCCCTGAGAAACCCCTCAGGGACCGGTGCCTGCCCTGGGTGGCCACTGTAAATTCTACATCTGAAGCTGTGCTGAGGAGGGGGTCCCCCCCCTCCATGTAAGAATATTTGGGCATCCCTCATTAATAAAGCTCAGAGGAATGCAAGCCCCACGGTCAGTCCTGGCATCAAAACAACAGTTCCCCAGGACTTACCAGCTGCTCTGCTGGTTCTGTCCTGCCCAGGTGACGGTTCTGCTGTTCGTGAACAGAGGATTGGCAGGTCGGGGAGCTGGGAGGAAATGTGATTTACTGCATCTGGTAGCAGAGAACAGGGAATACAATTAGGCACAGTGTTGAGAGGCCAGATGGGTTCACTGCCGAGACAGCAGCTTGTCTGCCCTACAAAATGGACCACAGAGGCAGCCACTGCAAGAGAGGATCAGGGTAAACAAAGATCAGCATTTGCCCAGGGACTGGTATTCAGTAGAGTAGCTGAGGTAGGAGAGATCCCAGCCAGAGAGCTCAAGCCCCAGAGCAGCTCTATGTATTAAAGGGTTCATCAGAAAGCTCTAGATTCTAAGAGTACAATGTGTTCAGGGGACAAAAAAAAAGAGGGAGAGAGATGGACTAGTGAGAGCCACTATCAGCTTGATGTGGGTGTGTTCTCAGTCGCTCTGTTGTATACAACTCTTTGCAATCTCATGGACTGCAGCCTGCCAGGCTCCTCTGTCCGTGGGCTCTCCCAGGGAAGAATACTGGAGTGGGTTGCCATTTCCCTCCCCACAGGATCTACCCAACCCAGGGATCAAACCCAGGACCCTCACACTCGCCTGAGCCACCAAAGAATGGGATTGGGCCAAGTGTGGGACTTCAAACTAGAAACATGGAAGACACGTCTTAAACAGAATTGGAAAATAGATTTGGGAGTCTTTCCTTAAACTGGAAATATCACTTTATGTGCCTGATTCATTCCAAAGACTAATAGGCATTAAAAAATTTTTCAGAATTTATCCCACAATTTTAGTCCTTCTGTGTGGTGTTTCAGCTAGAAAATCCTGAGATTCCAAATAACAGCACCAGTGAAACACTATGAGCTCAGCTGCAAGAAATGTGGCTGTGAGGAATAGAGAGACCGGCTCTGCTTGGGAAAATATCTTGAAAGTTTATTTAAGGAGATGGAGGCCATGGAAGTCAATAGGTGTGCCGAAGTATTAGAGGAGAGAGGGAAACCACTGGGATGAAACAAGGGAAGAATCTGTGCATGCCCCAGAGAGCAGGGGGAAAATGAAGGAACATTCTAGAAAGCTGGGCTCTAGGTGATATGATTCCTTCCGTGTGCCACGGACACACCCCAGAATTTTGGAATGTCGATCACTGGTCAATGATCACATCTAACTGCTTACCACATATTCCATTCTATAGCCCACAAATCACCTTAAGCTCAACATGTCCAAAATGGAACTCTCATCTCCGTTCATCTGCTGCTTCTCCCGTACAGTGTATCTCAGCTCACTGGCACCACAATTGACCCAGGATCCCCGGCAGTGCCCCTACCTCCCTCTCCTGGGATCCAGTCAGTCCCCCAGCCTTCCCACATCCATCCCTTCCTCTGTATCCCCACTGATGCTGACTTAATTCTGGCAGGTTTCTGTTTTCTTTTTTAAATTTCATGTAGGAGAGGGCTGTGAACAGACTCCAAATCAGGATTAGTTGACTTCTGTACCGACGAGGCCACTGCAGACTCACATGCAGCCAAACAACCAAGGATGTAGTGACACTGGGCCACCATGTTCTTAGGGCAAAGGGAAGGATGGGGTGGAGCTTCTCTAAGAGAATGGGTTTGTCTGTATCAACCCTTTGGGGAGACAGAACCGGAAGTCAGGCATTGGCAGGCAGGCCCTGGGTTGGAGTGAGGCTCAGGTTACTGCTTCTCCCCGGGGCCTCATGTGTGCTGGAGGTGGAGCCCTGGGTCAAGCAGACATAGCTGAAGGCCCTTCACTGCAGGGGAGGAAGGTGGGCCTTTGAGATGATGCTGGGCTGAAAAATAGCCAGGGAGCAGCCTATAGAGACCCTCTGAAATGGCCTGAATTGGAGCCAGGGCCTCAGCGTCTGGTCACATGTCTGAAGTTGCCCTTTATTCTCCATGTTGAACTGCTCTGCCAGTGTTCCTTAAGATAGCTGGCAGACTCTGCGCTCACTCTGGAGAGCTGTGGGAAGGGTCAGGACCCTAAGCCACACAAGGCAGGACCAAAGAGAGCAGCAGTTGGGGTAAGCACGGCCTGAGGGGGTTGGGGGAGACAGTGGTCCGGGGGAAGGCAGAGTAATACAGTTTAGGAGAAAAGAGAAGACCAGAGCAGATGTGCACAACTTCTGAGTTTCCCTGAGGATTTCCAGAAATCTGTGGAAGGGCAATCCCGGTAAGTCTGACTGCCTGTGTTCAAATGAGATGCATTTGAATCTCTCAAGCCATTAAGATCAGGTAAGACTTTGCAGGCTGGTCACACGTGTCTGGTGCCTTTTCTGCTACACGTAGAATTTCTAGGACATTTCTGCATACTGAAAGTTTTAGCAGCCAGAAGTAAAAGCCACCTGCAGGCAGGGAATTCTGTACATGATTCCTGCGGCTTACATTTCAGCCTCCCCCAGGAGGCAGCTCCCCAACAGAAGGAAGCAGGTGACGGAGTTACCTTTGCCCAGTGGTCACTGGCTACAGGCTGGGCTCACGGACTACAGCTCTTATGGGGCTGGGGCTCCATGGTTTCTGCTCCTGATAAAAGGTGGCGGGGGGTGGGCCCAAGGAAGAGGATAGGGCAGCTCCTCAATATGTCATTAAGTAGTAATTCCTGAGGTTCTGCAGCCCTGAGGGGTCTGATAGACCAACACAAGGAATAAGAAACAGGGCCCCCAAAGCTTCCTTGGGGAGAATTCCTTCATGTGGCCTCAGTCAGTTAACTGCCCTGACAAAGTCTGAGTGGTCTAGTGTGCTGCTTCCTCCCTCTGTCCGAGGAGGTAACAGTCAGTTACAGAACAAAGAGGAAAGGTGAGCCCTTCTCATTACCCAGCACTGCTAAAGTCATCACCGTATGGAGAACATAAATAGCCAAAGTTAGAAACAAAACTGATGAAAACTCTCCTAAAATCATGACTTCTGGGCAACTGAAGACACACTATGTCCCACCAATTGGTATGAGGGTTTTGATGCAGGAAAGTTTCCAGGCTGCCCCAGACTGGGATGGGGTGGAAATCTACAAAGTCTCAAACAGCAAGGACAAGACATGCCCAGGACAGATATTTTCCTTTACCAGTTCTGGCCAAGGGTTTCACGCCAGCTCCCCAGTGGGTCAAAAACAGAGGTAGTTCTAGGTACATACTGCGTGAAATTTATACTTACACAAAATACTGTGCCTATTTAGGGCAGTAAAAACAACCCACCCAGTCAATTTTGACTCTACCATATAACAAGTACATATGTGGGGTAGGGAGGAAGTGAGGGGGGATCATGAAATACATGGCCAAGAAATTCTACTCACAATTAAAATACATTGCTCTTGATTGCCAAGGCTACCATGTAATCAAAAAACATTGGTGACCCAGCTGTCTAATATCTTTATTTCCTCTGAAAAGCACAGGGGGACATGCACAGGGTACCTGAAGAGGGGTCATTACACAAGCACACAGTAGCAGCCAACTCCTTGGCAACTCACACTGGTGATGCTTTTGCTGACCTCTGCCTTGTCTTGCACAGTTACATAACTTCAGCTGGACTTGGATTCTGTAATTATCGTGCTTCAGAACTTGGGTATTTGTCCTAAGGCATTATTATTCTACAATCATTTTTTGTTAGGACTTAGTACCAATTGGTTGATTCTAAGAAGGTCTTGGTAACTTTGAAGTCAAAGGAAGAGGAAATAATCAGACAGCCCAAAGTTCCTAAACTGGATGTGCTTCATGAAGGGTTTTTACCCACAGAGTGACCTATAAACACTGACCACGTTCTTGGAAGGATGTGTTCCCTCCTTCAAACTGCTTTCTTTGCTAATAGATGTGGTGTAATGGAAAGGTCTCCGCAGGCTTAGTTACAATCATACATGGAAATATCACCATCCAGGGCAATAAGGAAGATCATGGAAACTTTTCCCTGGCCATTTCTTGGGACCCCTGAGACTTTGGCATCCTCTTAAGCCTGAGTTCACTTATCCTGTAAAAAGCAATGGAGGATAAAATCACGAGGGCTGTTTTTCTCTGCAGACTCCTTTCAAAGTCATGATTGGATTTCTTACCACCTCTATGAACTACTTAGGTGAACAGATGAAAATAGTGGGAAGTACATGGAGCAGGAGGAAATGAGAGAATTTCAGGGTGAAAATGAAAAAGAGAGAGTGCTGAGAGTTTATGACACGGCTTCATGGATGCTTGCACATACTACATGGGTCTCCATGACCCACAAAGTCTTCCCTGGGACACAATATGCAGGTTCCATCCCTTCCCGAATTAGAGAGAGAAGCCTAGGAAAGGTCCTGGTTTGAAAAGGGAAGAGAAAAAAAAGAAGTGAAAGCATAAGAGGCTGATGTGCATGCCTCCAGTATGTGGGTGTCTGTGGGTCCATGTCTTGATACTTACTGTGTTATTGCTAATCACATACATGACCTCAGGGTACCCCTAGCACGAGCCCTCCACTATCTTTCCCATGCTGCCACCCCCAACTCCCAAAAACAGGCAAGGCCTCCTCCTCAGTCTACACTCCACTCCCAAAGCACAAAACAAGTGTCCTGACTTGGCCATACCCTAGAGAAAGTTGTAGAACTATCATAGGTCCTCTTCCTGGAGTTGCTGTGGGCTTGACCTGGACTTGTCTCTGAGCATATGCACTGGGATCATGAATTTAATACCTTCCCAAAGATCACCCAAGGGGCCAAAATTCAGATCCCCTGCCTTTCATTTGTTAGGTGGGGGGAATCCGAACAAACCACCATTTTTTCTTGTTTGTTTTCTGAAGTTAGAATTATCCTTATTGCAAGGATCTTTGCTAGACATTATAAGAAAAATGCCTTATCCATCTCTGCATTTTAAAATCTTTAACCATACATTTCCAAAAGACATTGGGAAAATACTGATGCCAACGCTTATTCTACCTCCTGCATCATCTTCCTGGTTTATAGGCTGAACGAGAGCAGACAATGTCTGTTCCTTCTGACAAGATCTGGCATTTTTGGACAGATTGAGCTAAGGGTCAGAGTGGAAAGTGGAAATCAAGTGGTTTTCATGAGTTTGTAGCTAAAGTTAAAGGAGCAAGGTAAAGGCTGAGAGGCACGCAACCTCAAATTCATCCCAAGGCCCCAGCGAAGGAGAGCAGGGAAGCAGGAGGCAAAGAAGGGGAGAGAGAGCAGAGAAAGGCCCACTCTAGCCAGGATGGTGTCAGGAACTCAGGGACCTGCTCCTAACCTTCATGTGCCCCCAGCCAACCATGCCCCACAGGGAGAGAAGTTTTGTGAAGCCCTGGTTCCCAGAGAGGCTGGAGAAACTGAGGTTTTCTGATTCAAAGTAAAACCAGAGGCCTTAGGAAGGTTTCCTAAATATCAGATGATGGGCTCCTGATGTGTATTGTTACCTGGAGACCTAACCACCAGTTCCAGGGGGCTCAACCCTGCCAGGGAACTGGTCCTGAGGCTGGTGCTCTGGGCTGAGTATATTTCAAGAGAGATCCAAGCAGTGAACCTTGGAGACAAAATGGGAAGAAGAAGAGATGGGCCAGCTGTGTAAGACTAGGAAGAGTTCGTTGAGAAGTGGTCCTTGAAGAGGAGAGGCAGAGGAGATGGGGGCACGGCCCCCCCGAGCATTCGCAAACAGCGCTCTCCTTCTTTCTGATGCCTTTCCGAACCAACACAGCGTATCTCCCAGGGAGCCTGTGTTCATGAGACCCACTAAGCTGACAGATGAGAACATTCAGGTACAGATAGGGAGAGAGCGCTTACACTTACCTCCATCCGCACTGGAGAAGCTCTGTGGAGACAAAAGCAGGGCAGGGAGTCACTATACACGTGGGGAGATGACCCTTCACTCATTCAGCCCGTCCTTCTCCCGCAGAACTTGACCGTGGTGGGCAAACCCCATGCTCTCTTTCCTTCTGGGAAATTTGTTTGGGATTCCAAAATTTAAGGAAAAGGTTTACCCTTCGCACCTTATTTACCCCAAATTTCTCCCAGTAGGCATTTATTTCAATTATCCGGCAAATACCCTTGGTTGTGCTGGAGAAGTGATAATAGAAAATCCCATCCTGTAATGAATGTGTTTAGACTGCTTCCCTATCACTGCTGGGTACCTGAGGAAACAGGAGCTGTAAAATGGCGCGCGGGGGGGGGGGGGGGGGGTGTCCCTGAGGTATTTGGAACCTGCTGCATTATGGATTCTCTCTTTGCTACACAGCCCTGTGTGTCTTCATAGATAGGCACACCTCATTTCATTGTGCCTATTTTTCATTTTTTACAAATGGAAGGTATTTGACAACCCCCAGTTAAGCCAATCTCTCAGCACCATTGTTCCAACAGTATTATTTTTAATTATGGTATGTACATTGTTTTTTAGACATAAGGCTATTGCATGCTTAATAGACTAATGATATAGTGTAAACATTACTTTTATATGCAGCGGGAAACTAAAAAATTCATATGACTCACTCTACTGCAATATTCACTGAATTTCAGGGATTTGGAACCAAACCCGCCATATCTCTGAGGCATGCCTGTGTGGTAAAATTTCATGTTTTACTGACACTTTCTTTTTTGGAATTCGTGCCCATTTGATACGGTTTTGCCCCTGGCCTTTTTATAAAAGAAAGACTTAAAGCCGCAGGGAGTCTGTTTAATCGGCTCCATAAGAATTGGTTTTTAGACCAATTCGCCACTCTCAGCTTCAGAGATGGCTCTGGTCCTCACGCGTCTACCCCTTGTTGCAGGGTGTGTGGTCCAGGCTTCTTATTCACACCAACTGGCCTTTTCTCCAACTGGCCCTGTCGTGGTGTGCCCGCTTCCCCAGGGGTATAACTGAGAGAAATGACGTGAGCTTTCTTCACCTTTTGAAAGTCCTTGAAGGATTTTTCTGTCTCCTTTAGCTTCTCTAGGATGATTTGCTCTTTGGCAGATATCTGGGACTCTTCACTTTCCAGGGCTTGTATTTCCTGCTCCAGCCTGGAAAACACACAAAGAGAAGACAGGTTACTTTATCTTCTGGGCACAGAGCAGCTTCTTCCTATTGGGTGACTTCCTGGTGGTCTCCGTTTTACACGACGGTGTGGTACCCGGCCAGGCTTTGCCTTACAGAGCATCCCATGTTGCCACCTTTGCCACTGAGCAGACATTGGTCAAAGGGAAACAGCTCAGAGTTGCTGCCACCCAGTCATTGCCACCACTTTCCAATATGCTTTGGTGCCTTCCTTTCAACTCTCTTCTCCTATGCATTCTTAATTTGGAGGTAGATATTTTTCATGGCTTCCCAGGTGTTTCAGTGGTAGAGAATCTGCCTGCCAATGCAGGAGACTTGGATTCATTCCTGGTTGGGGAAGATCCCCTGCAGAAGGAAATGGCAACCCACTCCAGTATTCTTGACTGGAAAATCCCATGGACAGAGGAGCCTGGTGGGCTACAGTCCATGGAGTTGCAAAAGAGTTGGACATGACTCAGCAACTAAACAACAACAACCATTTTTCATAGGTTAAGACATACTATCTGAAGGAAAATAGCTTCATATTCTGTTATCTCGTACTAACTGCTCTTCTGTCAGGCATGCTAAAGGGTGAAGAGCCAGTCTTGCTCAAAGGAAATATGTTGCCACGACATAGCTGGTGGCTAGTGAACCTGCTGTCACCTTCTTCAGTGGCCTGACTTCTCCTGCCAAGAAGAGAGGAGATGAAAGGGACTGATACAACTGCCACTATTCTTCTGGAACTTTCCTCAGTTTTTACAAAACCTATATATTTTCTGAAAAGGAAACTTCAGCACAGCCAGGAGACTCTGGGAATATTCCAGAAGAGTAGCTACATTGAAGTTGTGAGGGAGGTCTTGCCAGCTTTATTGTTTCAATGAAATGATTGTAATAACTATTTAACTTTTCTTGAGCACTAAATCTGTGCCAAGAGCTAAGCTAAGAATTCATGTGGATTGTTGTGGTTAACCTTCCTTATGACCCTATGAGCAGGAAATTCCCATTTTATAGACGAACTCATTAAGGCAAGGCAGGGCTAAGGAGTTAGTTTACTGGTACAGAGAGTTGAAACTAGGGTTTAAGCCAGGAAGTGTAACTCTAGACCTTGCTCCTCACCATTGTGCCAAACTCTGGTCACATGGTACTTCACTACAGTACTCCACATATACCCTGCCTTGTTAGACACTGAGTATGTTGACTTAAGTAGGGCGGTACTGTAATGTACCAATGTTTTTGTGTTATGAAGGGATGGGTGTTCCCCTACCTACAGGACTCCATACTACGATGCTTCCAAATCATTTGGTCTGAATTTATTCATTCATTCATTCAACTCTGCTTCTGCTCACTTCCCCTTCTGTCATGTTGGAAGCTTCGCTGCAGAGTGTGTGTATGTCCTTTCCCTCCCCCCTTCCTCTTCTGTCTTGTAAACTGCTGCTGGGAACCGGCTAACCAGGTCTGTTAAACTGAGACCTAACCTAAAGAGTTCAGAGTGATATCTTCTGAAGAGTAAGGCTCAGACGGTAAAGAATCGGCCTGCAATGCAGGAGACCGGATTCAATCCCTAGGTCAGGGAGATCCTCTAGAGAAGGGAATGGCAACCCACTCCAGCATCCTTGCCTGGAGAATTCCATGGACAGAGGAGCCTGGTGGGTTACAGCCCATGGGTTTGCAAAGAGTCGGACATGACTGAGTGACTAACACACGGAATACCAAGATCCAGGCATGGAATTATTCCGGGATGCACTGTGCCTCTCAGAGGCCTTTTCTGTTTCCTTCTTAGGCATCAGAAAAATAACCTCTGGATGGATGATACTTTGTAGCAATTACTTTGGGTTATGAAGAAACCCAAACAGGGCTTCGCAGGTGGCTCAGCAGTAAAGAATCCATCTGCAATGCAGGAGACACGGTTCGATCCCTGGGTTGGGAAGATCCCCTGGAGAAGGAAATGGCAACCCACTCCAGTATTCTTGCTGGGAAATCCCATGGACAGAGGAGCCTGGTGGGCTACAGTCCTTGGGGTGGCAAAAGAGTCAGACACAACTGAGTGACTGAACATAAAGATAAATGCTGTAACTGTACTCCCTCCAGATTAATACAGCTTCAGATATACCGACTGCTTCCCTCACAGTAAAAGTGGCAGTTCTTTTCATGACTAAGATGGCCCTACAGCATCTAGCCTATAAGAGCTCTAGTACCTATAAGAGTTTCTACTCTTAACAATGTGCCCATTTCACTTTATGCTTTGGTTAAACAGAGCTACTCCTTATTTGCCCATCTGTGACCACTGATCTGCCCTCCTCCAGGAAATTCATCTCCAAACCCTAGCCACTCCTGAAATCTTAGCTCAGATACCACCCACTTCATGAGGCTTTCATAGATTCACCATCAGGAAATAACAATTTCAGTGGTCTTATCAAGTCTACTATATGTTAGAGCATTGGTTTTCAACCAATGGTGCTTCTGTCGCTTAGGGCATAGTTGGAGATGTCTGGAGATATTATGGTTGTCCATTACTCAAGCAAAGTGGAGTTGGTGCTACTGGCATTTAGAGGGTAGCAGTTTATAAACATACTACAAAGTACAGAACAAACACCCCCCACAATATAGAATGATTTGCCCCCCTAAAACCAATAGGGCCAAGGTTTAGCAACTCTAAACCCTGCATCAGAGTATACATAAATTATTAATTTCCATTAATAAAGTATAAATTCAACATGAGAAAGGCACGAATAGTCAATACAAGTATGTTGAATGAATGATAAAAGATGAATCAAGTTGCAAAAAGTCATATAGCTCAGCCAAGAGGAGATCTTCAGGTTTATGAGACCAGGGTGAATTCTTCAGCAAGCTTTGACTTGAGAGGCTGTGTGTGGGCTGAGAGGCAAACAACCTAGAGGAGAGGGCCAAGCAGCATCGATAGATAAACAGAGATATAAACCTTTGCTGTTCCAAATGTTTGTTACATCTTTTATTGATATATACATCTGTGTCAATTACTTTGGGAGGAAACAAGGAAAGGAATAGGAGCGCGGAATAGGGACAACTCAAGTGACCTAAAATGGAACTGATTCAATGGGTAGAGGAGCTCCAGGCTAGAGGTTTCCAGGCCAGGTGAGTTGTGAGCAGATTTCAACTGAATCTCAAAAACCTGAATACCTCAGCAGATATCTAGAATGTGGGTTGAGTCTATTATTCTCAAATTTCCTCCCTTCCCCTTCATGGGAAAAACATATATGTCCCTGACCACTGACACTGGTCTTGGCCACGTGATTTGTTTTGTTCTCATGGGAGGTGGGATATGCTTCCCTGCTCTTGACTTTGGGTGCAGCCATGTGACCTGCATTGGCCAATGGGATGTTAGCAGACATGACACATGCAGAGGCTTGGAATGTATCTGCCCAACTGGGCTCGCCCTCTTGAGCCTCTTCCAGCGACAAAAGAACAGCTTCTCTGGGCAGCTGCTGTTCCTTCGGCCTGAGCCCCTGAAGGAACATGTGGGGAGTAGACAGGAGCTCAACCCAGAGTCAGAAGCCACGGCCAGTCACATCTGCACCTTCCATTAGAGCCACTCGGCTAAGCCCAGCCCAGATTAGCAAACACCCCGTCTTCTCCTCACAGAAGAGTGAGCGAGAACATATGATTTTTGTTTTAAAGCACTGAGTTTGAGAGTAGTTTGTCACAGAGCACTATTTTGGCCAACAGCTAACTGACACAGCTCAAATATGTATATGTTTTATATATACATATTATATATGTATTATATATATTATTATACCTCTTAATGGTATATATTCCATCTATATAAATATGTGTGGGCTTCCCAGGTGGCACTAGTGGTAAAGAACCTGCTTGCCAATGCAGGTAGATGTAGGAGATGAGGGTTCAATCCCTGGATGGGGAAGATCCCTTGGAGAAGAGCATGGCAAACCCACTCCAGTATTTTTGCCTGAAGAATTCCATTGAGAGAGGAGCCTGGTGGGCTACCATCCATAGCATCACAAAGAGTCAGACACAACTGAAATGACATAGCGTGCACACAGGCACACAAATGTGTGTGTGTGTGTGTGTGTGTGTGCATATATCCTAATAATACCTGAAGCTAAAAGATTAGAAGAACTATAAACTACCCTCCCCCCCCATTTCCCCCCAATCCTCAGAGAAAACAAGAAGAATACAGGGCACCCCTTCACGAACTTCAAAATTGAGAAAATAGGAAAATATCAGTGGTGATTATTTTTGGGTAACGAGATACTGAGTGTTTTTAATTTTCTTCTTTATAATTTTCAATATTTTTAATATAATTTAAAAAACCAGATATTCTGTATCTAGGCAAAATAAAAACAATAAATCACATTTAAAAAATGCCACCTCTGGCCTAGCACTGAGAAGGCTGCCCTTCATGGGCTGTGGCACCAAAAAGGAGCTGAGGTCCCAGCTTCTTCTGGGTCCAGCAGGGTGTTAAAATAAATACAACATCAACTGGCACTCAGTTCCACCAACACTGACGGAACTTGTCCGGCTGCACTCAGAGTCAGGCACTACAAGGGATTCTGTAATAAAATTAGGTTAAAAATTTCCGACTTAAAACAAAAAGGTTGACTCTAAGTAACTCACTACTCCCAATGAAGCAGCCTCAAGTGATTAAGAATTCTCTGTGATGTGATGCCCACTGACTGGCCTGATCACCTCTACTGACCGGGCCCTATTGGTTTCAAGGCTCTTGGCTATATAGCTCAAGTGCTAAAGATTTGGGTCGTGATACAGCGTAACTGAGAAGGAACATGGGGCGGGAGGAGGGGAGGGTGGAAAAAAAAGCAACAAAACTAGGCTTTCAAGATAACAACAATTGAGTTTCATCCAAAGGGAATGAACTCAGGAAATCTACAGTTTGTATATGTCTAAATGAGTCAGATCCAAATAGCAGATTTCTCTACAAATGCATGTGCGGGCACTGGAAAGCCCAGACTGCCATCTTTCCATGGAAAGCCTGAGTTACAAGCCTGAGGAGCTTCCCAAGAAACCAAGTGTCATGGGGTTAATAAGAGTCATTCCAGTTGGCTTAGAAATGCCAGTGTTTTCTAGCTTCATGACCGAAATCTAATGCAGACTTCCCAGGAGGAACCAAGGAGATACTGCCCAGCTAAAAATAAAGAACAGGCAGGAAGTGTAATTTACACTCAAGGTTAACTGAGGCTCTTTATAGGCTGAGACAGGTGTACATTACAGCCTTTGACCAGCTTGCTTAGTTTCTCTGGAGGAAGAAGCAGACTGTTATAGACAGTAAAGAAAGGTGACACACTGCAGCTGTGCAGGTTCAATTTACCGGAGATGAGGTTGTGATCCTGGCCAAATGGTCTTATAAAATCTAACCTAACCCCCATAGACCTTTGTCACGAGAAAATACAAAGGACCTATGGCGCTATGAAGTGCATCGATCATTCTCTCATTCAAAGTCTATTTATACATCCATCTGTCCCACTTAATGCAAGCACCTACTTTCTAGCAGGCACCACACTGAACATCAGTGACAGAAAGCTGAATCAGCCATGGTGTCTGGTCGGGGGACCTCTTAGTTAAGTAATGAGAACAGTCAAATAAACACATAAATTGCAAAAGAGACCAAAAAGAGCTGGAGGAAAGAATAACGACTTGGAAAATTGTCAGTTCCGCTGAGGAATGTGGAGGGACTCCAAGTTGCCTGTCCCAGATCTATTCTCCCCTTCTCCCATGCTAACAGAATCTTTATTTTATGGGGGATGGTTGGCAATGTACCCAGCTGAAAATTTGCACATCCCAGCTTTCTTTGCATTGAAAGGCAGCCAGTGAGATGTATGTAAACATTTTGGGCAAGACTTCTGGGAAAGCTCCTTAAAAGGGGGAGAGTTGATTTAAGTGGCACTTGGCCTTTCCCTTCTTTCTGCCCAGTACAGAGACCCGGCGCTAGAGGGATGTACTAGCTTCCAATTGCTGCTGTAACAAATGACACAGATTTAGTAGCTTACAAAATATCAACTTACTATATTACATTTTTGCGTGTCAGAAGTTTGACATGGGTGTCACCAGGCTACAATCACGGGGTGGCAGAGTTATGCTCCTTTCTGGATGCTTTAGGGAAGAAGTGCTTCCTTGCTTTTGCCAGCTCCCTGAGGCCACCCACAGTCCTTACCGCATGGCCCCTTCCTCCACTGTTAAAGTCAACAATGCTGTTGTTGTTCAGTCATCAAGTCATGTCTAACTCTTTTGCGACCCCATGGACTGTAGCCCTCCAGGCTCCTCTATCCATGAGATTCTCCAGGCAAGAATACTGGAACTCTTTCCATTTCCTTCTCCAGGGAATCTTTCTGTCCCAGGGATTGAACCTGCGGCTCCTGCATTGGCAGGCAGATTCTTTACCACTGAGCCACCAGGGAAGCCCTCAGCAGTGTTGTAAGCTCTCTGACTATTCTTCCCCAGTCATATCTCCCTCTGACTCTCTTCTTCTGCCTCCTCTTCCACTTTTAGGAATGCTTATGATTAGACTGGGCCAACACAGATAATCCAGCGTAATCTCTCTGTTAAAGTCAGATGTTTGGATACCTTAATTCCATCTGTAACCTTAACTCCCCTTTGCCATGTAATCTAACATAATTACAAGTTCTAGGGGTTAGGATGTAGACATCTTTGGGGGGCCATTACTCTGCCTACCATAAGGAATATGATGCTATAGGTGGAGTTGTCATCTTGTATCCACAGGGACAAGAGTTTGCAAAGGGTGCCTGAGTGTGCAGAAAGACAGAAATTGCCTGGGTTCTAGTTAGCATCCTGGAGTGACTATACCAGCTCTTGACAGTTCACTCCAGATTTTCTGCAGTGAGTTTAAGCCACTGTTGTGATCACAGCTAAATGCAATTTCCTACAGATACAAAGTGGTGAGGAAAACTTGACTGAGTAAGTGTTATGTTAGCTGGGTCTTGAAGGATGCCTTCATCAGGTGGAAAAGAGAAGAAAATGGGCCAGGCAGAGGAGATAACACAGGCTGAGGCCCAGAATATCATATGTCCCTCCCTCACCTAGGAGCATGTGGCCTTGCATGGCCTTTGCAGGGACTGCACACTCTACCCTCCAGAGGACATGGTTCACCAAGACGCCTCAGAGAGGTTCTCAGCATCCAGGTCCCTCATCCCCACTGCTCACTTTGTGCTCTCATTCTGCTGGGCCTTGGATGGCCCAGAAATACTTAGCCTTCCAGGCCCTCCGGGGGCCCTTCCTTCCTTCATCTTCAGTGGGAGAAAACGAGGCTCAAACAAAGAGAGGCGAGAACAAGAGAGGGGCCCTGGGCCACTGATTCTCTAGCTCCTGCTTGCCACAATTCTCTGCGGTATCTCTGCCTATTTAACTTATAGGAGCCAATCAGTGTTTCCTTTGCATGTGTGTCTCTCAGTTGAATGCAAAAGGTGCAAACTAATACAGACTGGGTTTCCAATAGTCTAACCACTTGGGGAAGGCTTTGCCGATAAACTCAGGTGTATTCCATCTTTTCTTTCTCCATCAGTGATGGTGAGAATAACTGTTATGAAACTAAGAATTCTAACATTGTTTTTGATATGTATATATTGTTTGTATGTAACAACAATAATAATGAGGAGGACTGTCAAGTGCTTACTATGTGCTAAGCACTGTTCTACCTGTTTCACATGCATTATGATACTTAATCTTCATATCCTGTGAAACAAGAATTCTTCCTCTTCCTTTATGCAGATGAAGGACTGACATACAGAATGCTGCTGACTTGTTCAGGGTCACAATCATAATGAGGCCAGGATTTGGACCATGGTACTGGAGAACTAGTCCTAGAGAATCAGGACTCTTTGCCATTGCTTTTGGCTACCTCGCTAGGATCACGTTCTTCTTTTTCCTCACTTCCTCAAGAACTCATAGTGCAACACAATGGATTTTTATGCTCATAGAACCACAGAAGGTCATGCTAGAGGTAGAAGCCATTTAACCTAATTGATTTCCAGAAACACAAAGCCCCTAAATTGTTCTCCACCCAGGATTTCTGCTTGAAATCCTCTGTACACAGAGAACTCACCACCTCTCAAGGCAGCCCTTCCCTCTTTGGACAGTGCTGACCATCAGCACTGGTCAGTGAAAGCTGACCAGCTTCCACTCATGGTCTGAGTACCAACCCTTGGAAGTGCAGAGGTCAAGTTTAGCAAACACCATGACTTGTAGGGGCTCCATTTAGGAAATGGGAAAACCAAAGGCAAGTGGAACTTACTATTCAGTGGGGAGCATGGATGATATGAATTGGTGCCCAGCTTCTTGGGTGGCTCACATGGTAAAGAATCTGCCTGCAGTACAGGAGACCTGGATTCAATCCCTGAGTTGGGAAGATCCCCTGGAGAAGAGAATGGCAATCCACTCCAGTATTCTTGCCTGGAGAATTCCATGGACAAAGGAGCCTGGTGGGCTACAGTCCATGGGGTTGCAAAGAGTCAGACATGACTGTGCAACTAACAGTTTCATTTTTTAGTGGGGTCGGGGGTGGTGGGAAGAGCAGAAGGGGAAAGGGTAGAGTGACCAAGAGGAAGGAGGACTTCTGTGCTTCCTCATGGAGCCAACTCAGCACCAGCTAAAAGCTGAAGTGAGAGGAGCAGTAAACAAATGTTTCAAGGACTTCCCCGGTGGTCCAGTGGCTAAGACTCCACTCTCCCAATGCAGGGAGCCCAGGTTCAATCCCTGGTCAGTGGACTAGATCCCACGTGCCAGAATTTAGAGTTTGCATGCCACAACTAAGACCCAGAGCAGGCAAATAAATAATTTTAAAAAAATAAAATGAAACATTTTCACAAAATCCTGGGGACCCTAAGTACGTTTCTGAACAAGGTCTGAGCAAGACCAGCCTCTCCCTGACAATGGACCCTTTGTAATTTTCCTGTCAAGGGACATGGGCCTGGGTCACAGACATAGACTGTGAAGAGGTCAACCATTGCTGCTCAGTTGACATGTATTAGAGATTCGGTGAATTCTCCCAGAATAAAAAGGAGATGCTGACAGACTGGTCCGAGGTGCTGAATTTAGACCTGTTCTTTCCCCTAGAACTGCAATTTCATAGTTGAGCAGTCAAGTGGGGGTGCCTGTCTGATCAACCTGCCAAAACAAGAACCTCAGGGAGAAAGTATGCTCCTCACAGGAGAGGAGCGCTGCCTGTTTATGCATCCAGCATGAAGCAAAATGTAAAAGAGGCTGTAAATTGTTCACCAAGACCCACCCTCTCCTTCTCTCACTGCAGTGTAATCCCTAGAGTTAAGCTGGGCACAAGGCACATGGAATAATGTCCACACTCCTTAGCATCTTTTGTAACCATGGGCAGCATGTTCTGGCCAAAGGGATGTAAGTCAAAGTGTGGTAGGCAGCTTCTAGAACCTTCTGTAGCCCTTTCCTCTTTCATCCTTTCCTTCATCCTTCTGCCTGAAATGCAGAGATATGTGGGTGAAGCTCTCACTGCCATCCTGGACTCTGAGAACAAAGAAAGGAGAGGGAAAAGCTAGAAGGCTTGGTCCCTAAGGGCTTCCCAGCTCACAGCCACCAGAGAGCGCTTGACTGCCTACCTATGGATTTTTCCTGGAGGGATAAATAAACATCCTGTGTAAGCCACTATGACTGTGGGTCTTTGTTACTTGCATCCACATTTAATCCTAAGTGATGCAGTTTACCACATGTTGTTGAATTTTGAAAGAATGCTTATAGAAGTATGCTGAGGATGTGGGGCCGTAGTTAATCACAGCCCAGAGCCTCATTAATGTCTCAGCAGCAAAAGAGGGGGAAAAAGTGAACAATCACGAGGCTTGCAATCCATTCCTGCTAATCAACTCTTTTAAGATGGGGCTTGCTTAGGGCTGTGCTTCACTCCACCCAACATCCTGCCCCATCCAAAGCTTCAGCGGGGAAGTTCCCACTCTTTGCGCAACAACAATCATCCAAGTCTTAGCATCTCTGGTATGCTGGGGCTGCGACGTTTTGTCAGTCCAATGCTCACAGCTTCTGCCAGCTGGACAGCTGGATCGTACCAGAAATAGCCAGAACTGGCCTGTCCACACATTTGAAAGACTGTCTCAGAATAAAGCCTTGCAGTATAGTGAGCTAATCACCCCTACACATGAGACTGGACAACACATAGCTTACCTATGATCCTGGAGTTCTGGTTACAGAGTGGAATCAGAAGACATATTATATAGGTGGTCCAGAAGTGAGTGAGGTGACAGATGCTAAGGTGGTGGGCATTACTAATTTCACCTGCCCAGGATCCCTTCCCCTTTCCTTTGGGGAAGAGCATGCAGCTCCTCCACTGGGAAACGGTCTCTCTGGAGTACCTTGTGGATTTCGTGAAACTATTAATCAAAGGGTCCCACATCCCTGGCCAAGGAGGAGGTCAACTGGACTCCTGTTAGAAATCTGCATTTGGGAGGAGTAACCCAAGAATGGGTAATAATGGTGGGGGCGTGATAATCATTCCTACAGCAGGATTCTGAAGACTGCCCTGTTAGTTCCTGCTGCCTGGACCCTCAGTTCTACCTGGGACCCGATTTTGTAACCCCTCCATTCTAAGAATATTTAGCTCTATCTAACCATCCATCCATCTATTTATTCATCTATCTATCTATCATCCATCTATCTGTCTGTCCATCCATCCTTCCACCTATCTGTCTATCTATCTTAAGAGCTTTCTGTTTCCATATTCCAGGTAGGACACTGGGCAGAACACTGTCTCCTTTCACACAACTAGACGCTACAGAATTCATTTTCCATATTTCAGGATAACAGTGCACTTGTTTCTATGGCACTCCCCAAATATTTTTTATTTGTGACTCAATTTGCAAGGAGACAGTTTCCTTTTATTTAGATGAGTATATCTGGAATCACCAGACCACTTGGTATTTTACTGTGAAAAAGGTTAATGACCTTTAGATAAACAGAGGATTTCCACTTCTCCTTGTGAAAGAACAGGACCTTCCTTGACGGCAAGGTGTCAGTGGAAACTCAAGCTCGTTTCATTTTTTCCCCCTTCGTCATTATGGAGACAGAAATATGGCTGAGAAGAGAATGGTGCCTTTAAGAATTCCTGAAGTGTAGCTCATATCCTTTCCCTTGTTGAAAAGTGGATGGTTCCCCATCATCTCCTTCCCGAATCTGATCGACCTTCTTAGGCTGGAAGGTCACACCCTCCATGCTCTGCTCTCCCCCCTACCCAGCCTTACACACTCCCATGCCCCAGCCAGAACAGAGAGCATGCTGCTCTGTGAAAAAGCCTGGACTTCCCTCTCCCAACTCTATCTACTGGAAAAACATCTGATAATCAAAGCTCAAACTGTTGCCTTAGTAATGTTTTTCTTCAACCCACTCATCCTAACGTGTTCACTCCTTCCCAGTCCCCATCATGGCATCCTTAGAGAGCTAAGAGCATCCTTAGCCCTCTAAGATACCTAGTGTACCTCACCTGGTATTGGGGCATTAAAAATGTGTCCATCCTCCCCAACCCTACCTGTACCACCCTCTCCCGAGTACAGGCTTACTGAGAAATAGGACATTATTTTATGATTTTATTACTGTACAATATATTCTTTTTTTTCCCTTATATTCTTTTCTGTATACATAGAGGCCCAATAAATCTTTGTTGAGTGAATGAAAAGCAAAGCAAGAACACATTTTAAAGGATTCTATAGTGAAACTAACTTGGAGATGGTGCTATTCAATATAATTTTTAAACTCTCAGCTTGGTTTTGCTACTTTCACCACTCCCTCAAATGTATTAGAATTTGTATATTCATTGAAAAAAATCAACACTGGATTGCTTTCTATTTTTATCTGAGTGAACTCCTGGGACGTATTACCACTTTTCATTATTGATGTTGGTACAATCAAATTTAATCCCAAGTAAACATGAATGAAAATTTCTGTCAGTGTTTCTCAGCCTCTGGAAACCAGCCTATTCTTTTCTTGTATATTTAGCTCATCTGAAATCACATAGCTCATCCTGTCAGAATCTATGCAAGCTGATTTGTGCTGCAGAAAATCATTTCCAAGCAGGCACTGAGCCTTGATGTCTTGGGTGTGATTCTCATGTGAGTCTGTTTCATCAGAAATAAAGAGTTTTGATTACATGAAAATGAGATGGTCTCCTTCCAAAGCGATACATTTCTTGGTAACTTAAACCCTATCTTCCCAAGAAATAACTTTCTCTGTAGGAAGAGAAAAAAATATCTCATCCAGCCTTTCACCTCCAGCCTCTGAATCAGGGACCCTCCCGGTGAAGGTCAGTGACTCCATCTGTGTACTTGACCTTGTGCAAATGCCTCTGGGTTGGCACTTTATCAAAGACCCCTTCTCTGCTGTAGCTTCAACTTATCTCCAGGATGCCTCCTTCCCGTTAGTCCCTTCAGAACAAATTCTCTCACACCAGAAATAGGTGAACTTCTCTTGACCCTGAGTCCTGTTCCTATTACTGCTGAATCTCTCTTCCAGATTTCCCCAATAGCACTTGCCTGCCTCTTGCTGCCTCAACCTCCTCAAACCCCAGTCACCCCTCAACCCATTCCACTGCCTGGGCACCTCCCATGCTGTTGAATCTGGTCTTGTTAAAGTCCATGACATCCTAACTGCCACATCTAACGGACACCCTTCAGTGTGAATCTACTGACTTCTTCCTTTTATAAACCTCTGAGGACCACTCCTCATCCCCTTCAGAAGCTGAGATACCACATCCTCAATACAGGTGCCTCTTCTACTTCTTCACTAAATGTTCACTTGGCTGGATATTTTATCCTTGGCTAATCACGTCCACCCTCAAGTTTTAATTTCCACCTAAACACTGACATACCTACCCAACCGATACCTTCAGCCTCTCTCCTAACTCCAGCCTCTACATAACAATTACATTTTCAGTGTCTCCACCTGGATGGCCCATAAGTATCTCAAATCCAACATATGTGAGACCAAATTTATCCTCTTCATAGAGCTGTTCCTCCATCTGGCCTTCTTTAGTTCCGCTGCCGGTACCACCATGAATCCATCCTACTTAAGATGGAAACCTGGATGTTATCTCGTGTTTTTGTTTAATTTTTCAAAAAATTTTTATTGACATGTAGTTAATTTACAATGTTGTACTAATTTCTGCTGTACAGCAGAGTGACTCAGTTATACACATATATATCCTTTTTCATATTCTTTTTCATATCCATTTCATATTCTTTACATTACAGGATACTTTTCATCACAGGATACTGAGTATAGTTCCTTGTGCCCCTGTACTAGTCAATAGGACCGTGTTGCTTATCTATCTCATATACAGTAGTTTGCAACTGCTAACCCCAAACTCCCAATCCACCCCTCCTCTACCTTCCCTCTCCTTTGGCAACACAAGTCTGTCCTCTATGTGATATTATGGTATGGTATGATACCTCACGGTATGATATTACCATGACCTCTGACTTGCCCCTCTTTGGTAAACACCACACACATATATTAGCCACTAAGTTCTGGTTACTTATTAATCCGCTTAGGTATTTCCTCTTTTCTGAAGTCTTCCCTGACACCTTTCCCATGCTTGCTTGCTGCCATATCTTACAGACATATTTCCATCACCAGTCATATGCCATTGTATTTGAATCACTTTCTTATGCATCTGGAGTTCCATCCCCAACTCCCATTTGCAAACTCTTGAGGATAACAACCATCTCTCCTTTATCTTTCCTTGAATATGGCTTCTAGCATCAGGCTAGCTTGGGTCTAATAAGAAACCTGGCTTAGTGAAAGTTCTCAAGATATATTGGCTCTATAAATGAATGCATGAATTGTTTCTCAGTTGGAAGTAGTTTCAAGACAGACCCTTTGGCTCAACTCCTTCAGTCAAAAATGATTCTTAAAAAAATTAAAAATAATGGCAACTATGGATTTGGTACAAAGAACTGATTAAAAAAAGAACACTTGTCTTATTCGCTTTCTCTGATATGACACAGAAGGTAGCTGCTGTGATTTCCAGACTTTTCACTCTTCACCAAATATCTCAAATAAACAATTTCACCTGACTCCATGTATATATGTGTGTGTGTGTGTCTGCATGTAACACACTGTTCTTATTTACTCTGGGGCTCACCTAAATAAAACCTCCTGTGGAGGAGAAACAGATGTGCAGAAATTGGGCCAGAAAGAGGGACCATCTCTGTACTTACTTCATTTCCCCCTGTAATTCTCTGTAAATTCACTCCTTCAAGCAGGAAGCATATGGGCTTTCATCTCTGACTGTGAAAATTGTTTACGTGGCGCAGTCCTCTCTTCCGAATCCCCATTTATTCATTGTTTGTGCCTAAATCCAGCACTCTGTGATAGTTCTCCTGCTGAGTGAGAGTTTCTCCTCAGCCTCTGTGTGTGTGTGTGTGTGTGTGCATCCACATGGCTTCAGCCACAGCTTTTATAAATGTCCACTCAGGGAGTAATCAACACATTTCTGCCTGTTGTCCTATACAGGACGTTACTCTGGGGAGGCCGAGAGCACTTTCAAGATACTTGAGTTAGTACATTAATGAGTCATTCATGGAAAAACACTACTTAATGTCCAAGAGGAGTAGTAGTTAAATAGCTAACATTAGGTGAGCATTTACCATGGGCCAGACAATGAGCTACCTGGTTTGTAAGCATTATTCAACTCTTTGCAATCTGCATAGTAACTACTACTATAATCCACACTTGACAGGTGACAGACCAGAGGTTGAGAAAGGATCAGGAACTTGTGATCAGCCACCAACAGAAGGCAGAGCTCGAGTCCAAACCCAGGTCTGCCCCCTGTTGGAGCCTAGGATTTTTTTTCTTTTTTTAAAAATAGAAGCATAATTGATTTACTATACTGTGTTAGTTTCAAGTGAATTAGCAAAGCAATTCAGATACATGTGTCTGTGTGTGTGCGCATACTCAGTCAATGTTGTCTGACTCTCTGCAGCTCCAGGGATTGTAGCCCACCAGGATCCTCTGCCCACGGGATTTTCCAGGCAAGAATACTGGAGCAGGTTGCCACTTCCTACTCCAGGGGATCTTCCCAACCCGGGGGTCGAACCTGTGTCTGTTGTGTCTCCTGCATTGGCAGGCAGATTCTTTACCACTAGAGTCACCTGGGAAGCCCTATATATTAATACATGTATATATGCTCTTTTTTTTTTTCAATTCTTTTCCATTATGGTTATTATATTGTGGAGCCTAGGATACTAACTGTTGTCCTGTGCTTCCTCCCCAAAGCAAATGAAACCATCCCTACCCCCAAAGATTTTTGGTTTCCTCCTTTTGCTAGAATTTTCTTTTCCAACAACTTGATCAAGGAGAGCTGTCCTGGTTGAGGCATGAGCTGATGGGGAGCCCCTCCACCTCCTCTCACTGAATTCTTGCCTGGGGTGGCCTTTCCATAGAGCAGAATGCAGTTTGGCAATCACTGTGTTGTGAGAGTGGAAACAGCAGCTGGGGTCTCACTACACCCCCTCGCGGTGCCTGCAATGCACTGTACACAGCAGGTGCTCAATCACTATCTCCTGCAGGAATGTGGTTCTGAGAGGGGGGCATGACCGCCTGCGGCCCCGACAGCTTGAGCTTCCATGAGCTGCCAACAGGGCACCCAAGGACAACAGCGCCTCTGGCCTTTGAGCCCTAGAGGGAGAACAATCTCCATCTGGAAGGCACAGGTGTCCCCGCAACTGCGCCCAGAGAGGAGACTCCAAAGGAGACTGCCCTGGGATGTCGTGGCAGGACCTGGGAGATGGGGGGGTGGGGGTGGGGTGGGGTGATCTGCTAAACCCAAATGGATCTTCCTAAAGGGATCTTTCTCTTAGGCTTTGTTTTTTTTCCAATCATGTTTCCCATGCTTGACATTGCCAGGTGACAGTTCCTTCTCCGTGGCGAAATTTGTCATCCCACTGGGATAATTCCAAAGTTATTCTAAGAGTTCCTGCTCAGAACAAATCAAGCCAATCAGGAAGCTCCTCCACTTGGGCTGTGCCTGGCTGATTGTTTCCCACTTGTACACTTCCTGCCATTGTTCGCTGGCCTGTTCTCAGAGGCACAACCACGGGGCCCTGCCCCTTCCTCTCTGGAGCCCAGGGCCACACTGGTGGCTTTGGGTCGAGGTATATATGAGGCTCAGAGATCAGGTACTTGGCCAGGAGGAAGATGTCTAAAGAAAAAAGGGGCAGTGTCTGGTCCAGGTGGTATTAGGAGGACACCACAGTGGTCGGGTCTCTCTGCCTTACCGAGGAAGGCTGAACTAGACTGGGTCTTTCATTGACTGCTTCAAGCATGTGTTGAGCTAGTACAGTGGTAGCTTCCCAGTCTCTACTTTTGAGAAGTTTATCATCTGATGGAGAAGGCAAGTGTATAAACATTTACCAAATAGCTCTCTGTCGAGCTCTAAGGGGGCCTGGCCAGGGCTTGTTGGGGATGCAAAGAAGACAGCTTGACTAATCCTGCTTAAGGAGCAGGTGGGGCAGGATTCCAGGAGTTTGGGACATTTCAGTAGAATCTAGAAGGATGAGGAAAAAACGATCAAGGCAGAGAGGTCTTTAGAGGGAATGATGGGCCAAGGTGACAGCATGGACACAGATGCTCTGAGGCAGAAATGGGCAAGGAGGTGTAAGCATCTCTGTAGGACTAGACTCTTCTGAGTGTGTTCATGATGGGGAGCCAGTGATGGGGAGAGGAGAGTTCAGATGCGACGGCTCTCGAATGCCAGACCCAGGAGTTTAGATTCAGTCCTAAAGGCAACAGGAAACCATTTTCTTATTGGTCTGTTTCAAGGGAGTAATCCTATCAGCCATGTTCCAGAAAGACCATATCGGCAGCTGTGTGAAGAACAGAAGTGGATGGAGGGGAGGGACAGAATGAAAACAGAAAGATCAACTAGGATTTATCCAGGCAAGAGATGAGAAGGCTGTGCTTGGCGTGGACTGTTATGGGAAGCAAAAAAGAGTTCCATTGACTGATACTGATGCTATAATGACACTGACGATGCCTTAAGTCAAGCTTTCTGCATGGGTGTGGCCCCACAGGCTGGGCTGAAAAAAAAAAAAAAGAGCAACATTCAACTGTGAAACTATGAGCCAAAGTGGTTGAGGAAGCCTAGGGCCTAGAGCCTATGAGGGGTTAGCAAGACCCTTGGATTTTCCTTCTTGCTCACCTCCCTCTCCGGCACTTTCCTGCAACTGCCTGATTGTTAGAGGTACTAGTGAAAGTGAAAGTTGCTCAGTTGTGTCCGATTCTTTGCGACCCCATGGACTATACAGTCCATGGAATTCTCTAGGCCAGAATACTAGAGTGGGTAGCCTTTCCCTTCTCCAGGGAATCTTCCCAACCCAAGGATAAAACACAGGTCTCCCACATTGCAGGCAGATTCTCTACCAGCTGAACTACAGGGGAAGCAAGGGAGGGACATCTTCTTGGGATAAGGGAGGCAACACAGCAGCAGCCATCTGTACCCTCTTTGATGGTCCATGGTAAAGTGACAGCCAAGGCATGAGTTTGAACCCCATGTCTTGAGGCCCTAATTAAAAGTGTTCCAAGGACTGAAATGGTCTCAAATCAATGAGTTCTACAAGGAAAACCAGCCCTGGACCTGCTGAGCTGCATACTGCCCTCCCACCCACTGTCCAGAAGCCAGAAAGGGCTTGGAGTTACAGACTAGTAATCATCACATCTTCTGGGCAAATGCTGAGGCTCCCCTCTCCCCTACAGTGGACAGGCCGAGTCAACACCAACCACCAAGTCCTCCTGGAGTATCCTGTAGGGGCTGTCAGCACATCATGGCCCTGCACTATTGGTGTTTCCTTGGCACATTCACAGAGTCCTTCTAGCATATCCCTGGTATTTTTCCATCTTACACCTACAATAGAGACATTTTGTCTTTATGTACGTATACCTATGGGCTTCTTGGGTAGCTCAGCTGGTAAACAATCTGCCTGCAATGCAGGAGACTTGAGTTTGATCCCTGGGTTGGGAAGATCCCCTGAAGAAGGGCATGGCAACCCACTGCAGTATTCTTGCCTGGAGAATCCCCATGGACAGAGGAGCCTGGTGGGCTACAGTCCATGGGATCACAAAGAGTTGGACATGACTGAGTGACTAAGCACAGCATGTATACCTATGGCTGATTCGTGCTGATGTATGGCAGAAATCATCACAATATTGTAAAGTAATTATCCTCCAGTTAAAAATAAAATTAAATAAAAAAAAAATTCCAGGGAGAAGGCCCAGTGGGGGCCCCTTTCCAGTGGTATATCTGGTTTTGAGAAGCAGCTACATCCCCTGTGGTCCTGGCTCACGATGCCCCGTGGTGGCCTGGAGGCTGGGTAGATAGAGAATGGCCTTGGTGGATGAACTCAGCTGGCCTAAGCTCTAGGAAACCCTGCTTAAGACAGCTGAGTGGACCCATATCCCACACAGGCATTGCAGAAGGTAAAGAAAGCCACACACCCCATATTTATTACAGGATTCTGGGACAAAAATGTTCAGAACTAAAATAAACATAAGTATTTTCTCTGATGAAAATTATTTCTCTATTGGAATAAAGTTATTCCAATAGACCTATCAGCCCTGATTCTGTTTTACAACAGCTAGTATCTTGAGACGTCAAAGGAGAAGGATGTGTATTCCTGAGCTTTCAAATCCCCAAAGCGAACAGGATCTTTCTTATAGCAAGAGTCTGCCAATGAGAACTTCCAGATACAAAATGAGTCACATGCAGGGATCAGAGTCTGGGTCACAGAGCCAAAATAGCAAAGCTCTTAGAAGCAAGACTTGCATCAAGTCCAAAGAAGAAGAACGCCTTTTAAAGCTGATGCGGAGACGGGTTCTAATTGAAGCCTTCTGTCAAAGGGACGATGTGATTTGCCATTTGAAATGGAAACTCAGAAACAGTACTTTGTGCTCCAAAATAATAATTAAAAAAAACCCTGCCTCATCTTGGTGGTTTGGCTTGTATAGAACTGGCAGGGACCATCTCTCTGTTCAGGCTGGGGTCCCACCCCTGGAGTTGTCCTGCCACATTCTATTATTTCTGGATCCTGAGGCTAAGCCAGAATCACCTGCTGAAAGCACAGGAAATCTCACTCAACATTCAGCTAAGAGAGAGCTCAGGGTAGACCAGATTTGGTGATGAAACAGTACAGGCACGTCAGTGTGGGAGCTCTCACACAGCGGCAAGGAATGCTTTTTGTGTGAATGAGGGAAGGGTCACAGGCTTCACATATGAGAGTTCTCATACTCCCACAAAACCCCAAATTGTCCTCCCAAATGATAGCAGCAGACATGTGTGTAAGGTTTTACAAGTTACAAAGTCCTCTCAGCAGTTAGGAACTGTTCTGTTCCTATGATACATATATGAAAGTTGAGACAAAGGAAAAATGGAGAAATCAGAATTCAAATACCTCTCATGCCACCACCTGATTTCTGTGAAGCCTCTCCTGATTGTCTGGACCAGTGGGACGCAGGAGAACGCACCATGCAGTCACTCAGTTGTGTCCAACTCTTTGTGACCCCATGGACTGCAGCCATGGAATTCTCTAGGCAAGAATACTGGAGTGGGTTGCCATGCCTTTCTCCAGGATTTTCCCAACCCAGGGACTGAACCCAGGTCTCCCACACTGCAGGCAGATTCTTTACCATCTGAGTCTCCAAGGAAGCCCAGAAAGTACCGTAAAGGAGTCCAGATCAGGAGGAGTTGGATTAGTCTGCCATTTACTGGCTAAAACAATGGGGAATCTCCTACTTTTCTTAGTCTCCATTTCCTCATCTATCAGACGGTTATAATGATGTATAGTGGAAAGTGTGAAAGCTGCTCAATCGTGTCCGACTCTTTGCGACCCATGGAATTCTCGAGGCCAGAATACTGGAGTGGGTAGCCAGCTGTTCCCTTCTCCAGGGGAACTTTCCAACCCAGGGATTGAACTCAGGTCTCCTACATTGCAGGTGGATTCTTTACCAGCTGAGCCACAAGGGAAACCTATAATAATGTTTATGGAAGAGCTATTTCTAAGCTCTAAAGATTAAATGAGTTAATATTTAAAACATCTCAGAACATTGCCTGCCATCGAGTAAGTATTATTTAATTTGTGTTCTTACTTTCTCCTCTGGTGTCTTAAAAAAACCTGAATTTAAAAACCATTTTGTTAAACACCACATGCACTACTTTACAAGACAGACCAAAACATACTATTTAATGGAATAAATTCAGTGCAGCCTCTGAATCATGATTTGTGATCCATAGTATTCAAGAATACCCATAGATTCTTTACATTAAACCAAATTTCCAGAGAATGTGAATAAACCCATAATTTGAATGCTAAAAGGAAAATTAAAGAATTGATGATTCTGTTAGGATTTGTGTGTGTGTGTGTGTGTGTACATGTTTTTAAAAATCTGGAAAATCTAACTCAAGTTCTCCATGTAGGAGAGGCTTATATGCACATGGGGCGCCGTCTAGTGGCAGGTGAAGTCATATTCCACCAACTGAGGTAGTGTTGGATGTTGCTCAGTCGCTAAGTCATGTCCGACTCGCTGCGACCCCATGGACTGCAGCACACCAGCCTTCCCTGTCCTTCACTGTCTCCCGGAGTTTGCACAGATTCATGTCCATTGAGCCAATGATGCTATCTAGCCATCTCATCCACTGCCGCCCTCATCTCCTTTTGCCTTCAAACCTTCCCAGCATCAGGGTCTTTTCCAATGAGTCGGTTCTTTGCATCACAACGAACTCGAGGTCTAAACGTAGGAGAGGCTTGTACGCACATAGGGCGCCATCTAGTGGCTGGTAAAGTCATTCCACCAACTGAGTAGTGTGTGGGGGAATTTCTATCTGGGATGAAATTGCTGTTGTGTACTTGAGCACAGAAAGCTCAGCATATCAACATTACAATATCCATTACTCTCAATGCTTTGTTCCTTTGCTCTCCAAGGAACAGTGTGCTTTCCCCTAGTGATGTGTGCAGAAGTCTCCAGCCAAACCCTGTGAACCTAACTTGTTAGCTGCTCTATAACAGGGAGAAACACTGGCTAAGAAAATTCTGAGGTTCCAGCCTTCAGGAGGCAGTGGCTAGGAGTCTTTGAATCATCTCATTTCTACAGGAGTCATGTCATATGAGACATCATCAGTGGGCTTCGGCAGGTATCCCCAAAGGCCAGTGATGAACAAACTTAACAGTAACCCTGTGATCCAATAGAGCCAGCCCTTCCCAAAACCCATGTCTTCCCTACCCTGAAGGCCCGTCACTGCGTTGACATGGACCCCGAGGCCCCTGGCTCTTTCCACTTCTGGAAAGCAGTGGCAAGGCCCTGCAGGGTGCTCTCCCACAGAGTCCCCACCCTGAGGCTGAGGCTGGCTCAGCACACTCTCCAGCACGTGGGGGTCCTCAGCCCTTTGCTTAAGGAGCAGCTCTCATCTGTACATCTGATAATTCAGCACCCAGAGCCAGGAGCGACACCTGGCCCATGAGGTCAAGCACAAGAAGAGGTTCATGAAGCCTATGAAATTCCAAATGCAAAATCCAGTCCATTGTCATCTTAGGAATCCCAGCACCCATCCTAAGGACTTGCACAAAGGAGCTCCTGGGTACCTGTGGCACTGAGTGCAGGCTTGCACCCCTGTGCACACCTTCTCCCCCATGTTCTCTCATCTGGACCAGGGTAAGGGTTTAGCTGGGATCCCCCTGGACAGGGAGTTCCTCCCAGAGTGAATTGGTCACGTGCATCCTTGGATCTCCAAGTCAGCCAGAGCCAGTGGCACAGTACACGTATGGAGAGAGACCAGCAGGATCTATGATGAGGCAGTAAAGGTAAAATGGGGAGATGGCTCAATTGACCTTATAATGAAAGAACACTACTCTTCCCTCCCATTAAGGCTCTGCTACTGGCTAGGGGGAAACAAGATCCACAGGACAAGCTCTTTACTATAAGAGGAGAAAGACAAAAGGACACTAACAGGAGCTGGGACCCGTGATGCGCTAGGCATAGACTAGACACTTCACATACATTAACTAAGTGAAGCCTCACAAAAGCCAAAGGAGATACCTGTTATTGACCCCTGCTTTACAGATGGGTTAAGCAGCTTGCCCAAAGTCCCATGCCATAAACCAAGTGCAGAGCTGAGGCTCAGACCAAGGTCAGTCAATGCCAAAGAACATACTCTTTTCACTGCATCTTGTAATAATCCCTGCTCAGTCATTCACATGGGAAGAGGAACCCCTAATATATGGGAGAACTCTAGGCTCAAGATATTGCTGAGATCAACAGTAATAATAATAATAAAGAAGAGAAGGAGGGGGTGGGGAAGGGGGAGGGAGATAGGGATAGGGAGAATGAGGAGGAAGACAATGACAGTGACTATGAAGATAGCACTGAGCAGGTCTAGAATTGGTTTCAAGATTGCAAGTGGTCCTTAATGGTGCACTAGTGCCTCTCCAGAGCCTTGGGCCACCTCTGGTTGATGCTCAAGCACTGGGATCTTGAGATTAGTGAGTGACCTGTTTTATCTGCCTTCTGGTGCCCTGGTCCATCTTCTGTTGGTAGGTTGTCTTCCTCGATCGTACCAATTCAACATAAACTAGTCGCCTGCCCAGCTGGTTCCCAGTCCACCCTTGACTTCTCTGTCTCGGTCTTTAACTGCAGCAGTGAACCAGCGTCCCAGTTTCACTCTGGGTTTATTACAACTCCCCTGCTCTGAAACAGTTAATCATGCTCCATGGGCTCAAGGATAAATTCCAAAGGGTCATTATTCAAAGCCCTGTAGGATCTGGTTCCAGCCTGTTATTCTAGTCTTTTCTCCAGAGCTGCTTCTATAGTCAGGCCCGTGGTTCTCTTGTCTTCAAAGAGATGGCAGATCACGTGCAGAAGGAAGACCTCATGCTAGCCACGCCTGGACCACTGCTTCTGATAAAGAGGGTGACTCCATGAGAACAGCAATGGGCTGGTTCCTGTCCTCACTGTGTCCACACTCCCCTCCCCACTCCAGGCAGAGACAACATACTAGAGATAGTAACAATCTCCCAGTGGAGCCAGGCCCCCTCAGCTGTTTACAACAGGTGGCTGGGCTGTGACAAGCCAAGTGAGTTTGGTCAGTACGGAGCGTCCATGACAACCAGCTGGCACTGCCAGTGAAGCTCCGTTCCAACACCCACATGGCCGGTGTCCTCGTGATTGCATCATCCAGTACATCAAGTCCAGCTCCAGATCTGGGATCCAACGTGGGGCTAAAAGAGGCCAAGGCTTCACTGAGGTCAAGGAAGGGCCCCCACTTCCCTGTCTGGCTACACATGATGCTATCCATGTGCATTTGCTCCCTCTGAGTGACAGCCATTCAGCTCAGGTCCTTTGCGGTTCATTTCCTACAATGTTGGAATTTCCTTCCAGTGACTTGAGGCATATTAAACGTGCTTATTTTTTTTTATTTTTTAGAAGTAGAACCAGCACTTATTTAAAAGATTCAGGTATTGAAAAGTTCTGAGTTGGGACCATACTGTGCTGTCTGAAGCCAAGGTTAACTCTCCTGGTGGTAAGAAGTACTTCTTGGAAGGGGACCTCCTAAGATCAAATGATGGGAATCATGAGCAACAGAAACAAAAGTGTAGAAGGTGCAGGAGGTCTCTGAAAACTCACAGGTAAAGAACCTTGAAGAGTGGTCTTCCATTCTAATTGAGTGGACTATAGGTCTCTTAAGGGCAGCAACCATTTTCCTATCTCTAACCTAGCTGCTTGTCCTCTATCATAAGCATTTTGATAAATCTTTATTGAATTAATGAAGCCATTTTAGAAAGATTTATCTCATCCATATCCCATCAGGGTAAAAGCCCAAAATTATAAGGCCCTCAATGATGATTCCTTTCTGGGAACTTCTACTCACTAGATAACAAGTATGACATCTCCCAGCACCTGTCATATGTATATTCCACCCATGGGATGCCTAGACTGTTAGATCCTAAGAGCAGAGGAGAAGACTATGGCCTGTTTTGCAAAATTCCAACATCTTGCCCACTGCTATGCATGACTCTCAGTGAATATCTGTTTGATAATATAGTTCCAAAAGAATATTATGCCAACCCTTCAGAGCAATGAGTACTAAGCATGGCCACTTGCTCATGACAGTACTTGTCCACACTTCTAGATAAATAAAAGCCAGGCCAAGAAGACAATCTCCTGCCCTTACTTCATGTCATGATGAAATGTCAACCAAAGTAATGGAGACAAAAGCACAAAACTCAATAGAAAATGCTCATCAGAGAGAAATTTCACAAACATTTATACTTAGGGCAACCGTGGGGGTGTTACCTGTCTTCTTTCATTCTGTTCTTCCTCCTTCCAGTAAATGTATATGAAAGCCCTTTGTGCCGAGCCTAGGATCTGGCAGCACAAAAGTGAACACTCTCTTAGCCTGCAGGAAGCTGAGGCTGGAGGAAGGGAGAGAGAGAAAATGGCTTCATATGTGCTAGAATAGGGTAAGTTCTAGGCTAACAACGCTTCTGGTGGACATCAAACCAGTGTTCAGGGCTTAGTGAAAGTATCTTAACTCAGGCCTGAAGAATCCGTAGGAATTAGCCAAATGAAGAGTAGCTGAAGAGTGTTCCTGGAAGAACATGAAGAACATAGCATGGGGGAAGAACGTGACCCAGAGAGCACGGTCTCTGCAGGAAACTGCAGAGAGTGACTGGAGGGGGTGGCCAGTGTTTGGAGACGAAGGAAGCGATGATGACACAAGGCTGGAGAAGTAAGCAGAGGTCATATCACAAGTATGAAGGAGTTTGGACTTTATTTTCCGGTCCAAAGGGAGTGGGGGAAGGTTTTTAAGCTGGAGAGGGACATCACCAGAAACTCTGAAAGCTGTTTTGGTGGCTGGATAGTCTGGGTTAGAAGTCTACAATACTAGCGAGAGGGAGACTGGGTAAGAGGCTGTTGATGCAATCCGCAGGAAAGGTACTGATGGTCCGGACTAGTGTCACGGCAGTGGGGCTGGAAAAGAGTGGAAGGACTCTAGAAATGACTGCAATATAAAATTAATGACTAGACATGGGGCTGAGAAGAGGAGAGGAATCGAGGATGATTCTGTGGGCTTAGACTTAGGCATCTGGGTACACAGTGGTACTGTGCAATAAAATTAAGAACAAAAGACAGGAAGCAAATTAGAGAAAGTAATAAGCTCAATTTCTGACATGTTGAGGTTTAGGTGTCTAGGTGAAATCCAAATGGAGATGTCTAGAAGAAGGTTGGCCAAAGCCACAACTCTGGAGAAAAAAATGGGATGAAAGAATATTTGTATGTCGGAAGTCACGCGAACAGATGATGCTGCTTATAGAGAATAAGAGAAGATGAGCACCCAGATAAGAACCTGCAAGAACCAACATCTGAAGGATGGACAGAGGAAGAGGAGACAGGAAATCAAAGATATTGTCATACCTAGTAAGCCAAGGAGGGAGGATGGTTCAAGAAATAGGGAGCATTCAGGAGTCTCACCCGATGTTTTATAGTCAACTAAGGTGAAGATCAGTCCTGGGTGTTCATTGGAAGGACTGATGTTGAAGCTGAAACTCCAATACTTTGGCCGCTTCATGTGAAGAGTTGACTTACTGGAAAAGACCCTGATGCTGGGAAGAATTGGGGGTAGGAGGAGAAGGGGATGACAGAGGATGAGATGGTTGGATGGCATCACCGACTTGATGGACATGGGTTTGGGTAAACTCCGGGAGTTGGTGATGGACAGGGAGGCCTGGCGTGCTGCGATTCATGGGGTCGCAAAGAGTCGGACACGACTGAGCGACTGAACTGAACTGAACTGAACTGAAGGTGAAGATTAAAAACTCTCCCTTGCACTGAGCCATTGTGGATGTGGCAAGTGCAGGGTCAGAGGACACACAGGACAGCAAATGGGAGATGAGGAGGTGGAGATGCTGAGCATGGTCGATGCTCCAAGAAGCACGGGGCTGAACGGGAGGAGAGAGAGGATAGTTAGTGAAGGTGGGGTATGGAGTCGGTGGAGTCTGTCTGAGGATGGGGAGACTGTTTGACAGTGAATGGCTGTTCCAAAGTCAGCTATGCACTCCTAGAATCTTCACGAGTGGTACCTTGTTTTTAATTAAGATTCCTAAGTTTTACTTTCTAGATTGACTTTTAAAAGGTGAAATCATTCAACAAGCAATGTTGAGCATGTTCTAATAAAGGAAACACCTGCCAGCGCTTATGAATGTGAACATAAACTCATCCAGGCAACAGACATTTCTAACATATATAAAAGCAGAACCATGAACTCAGCACTCTGTACAATGGCTTCAAATGGCCGAGAAAGACACCGAGGTCTGTTTCCTCATCCACAAAACATTATGGTGGGAAAATTTTGGAGAATGGGAGAATGTGTGCACGTGTGTGTGCAGGGGCAAAGTACATTATACTTGACGTTACTGGGAGCTTGACCTTGATGTTGCTATGACCTGGGGCAAGTGTGAACAGTATAACTGTTGCAAATGAAGTAGGGTACCACTGCTCTTGTGCCCTTTTGTTCTAATTATTATTTTTTTTTAAAAAAAGGTATATCCAGTATTAATTCTCTTCAGAGAACAGAGACAACCACTAATATATTTCAAAGGAGACTTCAGTAAATTATTTTTTGCCCTACTAAATAATAAATCTTTCCGGTTTGCTACTGTGATTAACTAACAATTTATTTTAATGCAAATTCCCATACTCTAAGGATTAAAGAACATCTCATCTAAACAGTAAGTGGGCGTAATGTCTTACTGAATGAGCTGGTAGCAAACACTGTGGAATTTCAAAGACAGGAGGTGAGCAGCACAAGGAACACAATGCATTTCTAAAACAGTGATGTGGATTCATTCCCAAAGCCCTTCCCAAAGAAAAACCAACAACTTTGTATCTATACTTACTAATACTGAACAGAGTGAATATGATTTGGAACAGAATTTAGGACTAAATTAGACTCCCTTCTAATAAATGGACAATGAAAAAACTTGGTCTGAGAATCATTCCATTCACTTGTAGCAAACCTTAGACTTTGGGTCATGGTAAAAAAAAAAAATAGCAGCTATCATCCTTGTCAGACACTATTTTGAGCACTTAACTGTATGTGTTAACTCATATCATATTCTGAACAATGCTCAGAGTCTATATACTCTGAGTATTTCCAGTTTGCAGATGAGAAAACTGACAGAAACACAACATAAGCAGTCCAAGGCCATGAGAAGTGGTGAAGTGAGGATTCAAGCTGAATGAGAATGCTTACTCTTAACTTTAAACCTTCCATAGAGGATGAAGGGTTGGCCCTAGAAATCTCTGCTAAAAAGTCAAGGGGTGAATATTTAAAAACGATTTTCACGACCCAGATAATCACGATGGTGTGATCACTCACCTAGAGCCAGACATCCTGGAATGTGAAGTCAAGTGGGCCTTAGAAAGCATCACTACGAACAAAGCTAGTGGAGGTGATGGAATTCCAGTTGAGCTATTTCAAATCCTCAAAGGTGATGCTGTGAAAGTGCTGCACTTGATATGCCAGCAAATTTGGAAAACTCAGCAGTGGCCACAGGGCTGGAAAAGGTCAGTTTTCGTTCCAATCCCAAAGAAAGGCAATGCCAAAGAATGCTCAAACTACCGCACAATTGCACTCATCTCACATGCTAGTAAAGTAATGCTCAAAATTCTCCAAGCAAGGCTTCAGCAATATGTGAACCGTGAACTTCCAGATGTTCAAGCTGGTTTTAGAAAAGGCAGAGGAACCAGAGATCAAATTGCCAATATCTGCTGGATCATTGAAAAAGCAAGAGAGTTCCAGAAAAACATCTATTTCTGCTTTATTGACTATGCCAAAGCCTTTGACTGTGTGGATCACAATAAACTGTGGACAATTCTGAAAGAGATGGGAATACCAGACCACCTGACCTGTCTCTTGAGAAACCTGTATGCAGGTCAGGAAGCAACAGTTAGAACTGGACATGGAACAACAGACTGGTTCCAAATAGGAAAAGGAATACATCAAGGCTGTATATTGTCACCCTGCTTATTTAACTTACATGCAGAGTACATCATGAGAAACGCTGGGCTGGAAGAAACACAAGCTGGAATCAACATTGCTGGGAGAAATATCAATAACCTCAGATATGCGGATGACAGCACCCTTATGGCAGAAAGTGAAGAAGAACTAAAGAGCCTCTTGATGAAGGTGAAAGAGGAGAGTGAAACAGTTGGCTCAAAGCTCAATGTTCAGAAAACTATGATCATGGCATCTGGTCCCATCACTTCATGGGAAATAGATGGGGAAACAGTGGAAACAGTGTCAGACTTTATTTTTTTGGGCTCCAGAATCACTGCTGATGGTGATTGCAGCCATGAAATTAAAAGATGCTTACCCCTTGGAAGGAAGGTTATGGCCAACCTAGATAGCATATTTAAAAGCAGAGACATTACTTTGCCAACAAAAGTCCGCCTAGTCAAGGCTATGATTTTTCCAGTGGTCATGTATGGATGTGAGAGTTGGACGGTGAAGAAAGCTGAGCGCCGAAGAATTGATGCTTTTGAACTGTGGTGTTGGAGAAGAGTCTTGAGAGTCCCTTGGACTGCAAGGAGATCCAGTCAATCCATCCTAAAAGAGATCAATCCTGGGTGTTCATTGGAAGGTCTGATGTTGAAGCTGAAACTCCAATACTTTGGCCACCTCATGCGAAGAGTTGACTCTTTGGAAAAGACCCTAATGCTGGGTAGGATTGGGGGCGGGAGGAGAAGGGGACGACAGAGGATGAGATGGTTGGATGGCATCACCGACTCGATGGACATGGGTTTGGGTAGACTCCAGGAGTTGGTGATGGACAGAGAGGCCTGGGGCGCTGCAACTCATGGGGTCGCAAAGAGTCAGACACGACTGAGCGACTGAACTGAACTGAACTGAATATTTAAAATTGTGGAAAATCCACATTTCCAGCTACTGGAATTCTCTGTGTAACCTGGGATTCACATTCAAGGATGCAAAATGACTTGGGATTAATTGCTAAATGAAGCAAAAGATGGCTGGAGAAAATTCCAGGTAGGACATGTGAAAGCCAGTGAGATCCATCCCCGAGACATGAGGATGCCCCCTTCTGACTCTCCCCCAGGACGACCATGGCCCAGAGATGGCTTCCTTCCTGCCTGGCTCCATTAACACTGTCAAGGCCATGAAGTGCTGGCCAAAGGAACAGTCGCTCGACTGAAGAATCTCCCTTCCTTCTTTAAAGACAGGAGACACGGGCATCACTCTGAAATGGTGTAAGTGTAGTCCTACCTGAACGCAGGGGCTGAACATGCCAGTTGCCAAACATCTCTTCCAGATGATTTTTTTAACCAGGCAGAGAGTCTTACTGATGATTTCCCAGGCCAATGATGATCTCTCTGGGCCTCCTCTTGCAGCCCAACCAAAATTCTTAAGATGTCCCCAGGGAGAGCAAATTTTATTTTTATTCCTATTTACAGATTCACGCAGGACATTAACTGATTTTCTCAAGATGACAAACACCAAGACATCTGTGTGGCTAATGTTCACACGTCAGTGTCTTACGGTCCGTCCTCTGCTTCATAGGGCAGACCCCAGAAGCAGCACATTACCCTATATGGAAGGCCTGAGATGCCCCCAAGTCCTATTTATAAAACTGCTCCCAAGAAAACCATATCATTGCTCTGGGGCATTAATCTGGAATTCGGGATTCCTCATCAGGGGCTGCTATTTTCTTTGGCATTTGCTACGGGCAAAGATGGTAGCTCTGAAAGAGCACCAGGAACCTGGGTTTAGTTGCAGGAAGATCACCGGCTGGCTGGGGCATTCTGAGAGTCCCAGGGTCTGTCCTGGCTTCAGGCATGGAGAGGTGCTCAGTCTAAAGAATCTGCAAGGTTTTTTCTAGATCTGAAGATAAATTGGTGTATCCTATGGGAAAGGGATAGTTAGGGAGTTTGGGATGGACAGGTACAGTTCAGTTCAGTCGCTCAGTCATGTCCGACTCTTTGCGACCCCATGAACTGCAACACACCAGGCCTCCCTGTCCATCACCAACTCCCCGAGTCCACCCAAACCCATGTCCATTGAGTTGGTGATGCCATCCACCCATCTCATCCTCTGTTGTCTCCTTCTTCTCCTGCCCTCAATCTTTCCCAGCATCAGGGTCTTTTCCAATGAGTCATCTCTTCGTATCAGGTGGCCCAAGTATTGGAGTTTCAGCTTCAACATCATTGGAAGGATAGGTACACACTGCTGCATTTAAAATGGATAAACAACAAGGTCCTACTGCATAGCACATGGAATGCTGCTCGTTATATAGCAGCCTGGATGGGAGGGGAGAGTGGGGGAGAAGAGATACATGTATATGTATGGCCGAGTCCCTTTGCTGTCCACCTGAAACTATCACAACATTGTTCATCAGCTATACCTGAATATAAAATTGAAAGTTAAAGAAAAAGACATATTGGTGCAAAGAGATGGCAATGACAATATTTAAACGTTTAGTCAAAAACTGTGATCTTGGGGCATGTGTGTATATGTGTGTGTGTGTGTGTGTGTATATATATATGTATTTTTTTTTTACCTTTTGTTCTGAAAAATGCTTCACTGAAGTGAAAAATGTTTGCAACAAAAATGACAAAACAAAACTTATGAAAGTTCTTTAAAATTGATTGGAAAAATATCAACACTCCAGAAGAAGAACAAAGTATACAAATAGGTGGGCTTCCCTGGTGGCTCAGTGGTAAAGAATTTGACTGCCAATGCAGGAAACTCAGGTTCAATTCCTGGTTCAGGAAGATCCTCTGTAGGGGGAAACGGCAACCCACTCCAGTATTTTTGCCTGGGAAATCCCATGGACAGAAGGGCCTGGAGGGCTACAGTCCATGGGGTTGCAAGAGAGTCGGACAAGACCTAGCAACTAAACAACAACAACAAGTACTGATAGGTAGTTCATAAAAGAATAAATATAAATGCCTGTTAAACATATTAAAAGGACCTTGACCTCTTTATAGTCAATGAAATGCAGATTAATGTCATGACATACTTTTCACAAGTCCAACTGGGGATGTATGTTCTTCTCTCTGATGTTTGCTTTGTAGCAGTGTGATCAAGGACTAGGGCTTTATCCCAATCTATCACAGACCAATACGACACTAAGCTCATGACACATGCAACTCGCCAAGGAATGCAACAGCCCACAAACTGGTCTATTCAGTAAAAGGAGCCATTGAGCACCGACTTGGTTGTCAGGACAATGCCAGATTGTCATAAGGCTTCCAAACATCTTTCTGGCAATTTCTGTCCTTATCTTGTCATGAAAGTGAAAGTGAAGTCAATCAGTCGTGTCCGACTCTTTGCAACCCCATGGATTGTAACCTACTAGGCTCCTCCATCCATGGGATTTTCCGGGCAAGAGTATTGGAGCGGGTTGCCATTTCCTGACTGATATTACTAGTCATAAACAGTTGCCTGACCAGAAGTGGTCCCTGGACATACTTTAAATAGCATTAGGCTTAGCCGTTTTTCTCTAACAAAGCAAAGTCTCCTAAGGACCTGAGCAGGGTATCACTCTAACAATCGAGATGATTTTTTTTTTTTAAATAAGCAACTGGAAAGCACAAGGTTACATTAAAAAAAAAAAAAAACTGCTGAGATAACTCTAACTTCTTACCTTATTCAACTGGGTCTGCCCCACAATTAGTCTGAGTTCTCAAATCTCTCTCTCGTATTGTCCTGCTTCTTTTGACCTTAGATTTCATCCTCTGCTTTAGCTGACAGGTTCTGGAAAGCCCTGAAGTTCCTGCTGAGGGTCTCAGGGTGACAGACAGGAGCTGATCACAAAGCAAGAGGGAACCAGAGAGGTGAGCTGCTGCCCTGGGGACAGAGGCTGCTTCTTGCCCTCAAGGCAGCAGCTTTCAGCCCTGTGCTCTCGGCCTCCTTTCCTCCTCTGTCTGGGACCTCCCAGAGGTGCGGGCTGGTGCTTCCAAGTCACCATTGGATTTGTATGTCCAGCTGCAGCTGACTTCTAAACAGCGTGCTAAGCCTAAGGCAGGGGCATCCCTCTCATCTGTTTGAGAATGGAGAGGGAGTCTGGGAAAATCAAATAATTTGGGGTTGTTTATATACTGTGTATTGTCACATCACTCTTTTATTTTTACAATACAAGCTAAAACCTACTGGGCACCAAGTTCTAGGTTGTTCTAAGTAATAAGCATTCCGTATATATTAGCTTGTCACCACTACCCAATAAAGTCTGTCTCATTATTATTTTATTATTTTTTCTTTGTAGTAGAGGCAAGAGAAGTAGAGAGAATCTAAAAGAACTTGCCTAAGATCACCCAGACAGCAAGTGGAGACCCTGGACTTGAATCAGCAAGTGGGATGCTGATGCTCTTAGCCATAACTACAACCCTACACTATCTCTAGACATAAAGGTTGGTTTTGAACCTCATCACAATCCTTTAGATGACCTAAACCTGATACAGATCAATTAAATTAAAAGGTATTTACTGTATCATTAGACCATGAAATTTTTGCACCTTGTTTTATGTCCCTGGATATGTTTCAGTGTCTCCTAGTTCATAGTCTATGGGAACTTGAATAGAATTTGTATCCTACTATTGTGAAAATTATATAAATCTTAACTATGTTGATAAAAAATATTTGCTGAGAGCACCCTAGTAGACACCAGACAGTATTCTAGCACTCGGGACATATACGTACATACATACATACATACATACATATATATATAGTGGGTGTAGTGAGTTGGATGCATGCATGCATGCTCAGTTGCTTCAGTCATATCTGACTCTGCGATGCTATGGACTGTAGTCCGCCAGACTCCTCTGTCCATGGGATTCTCCAGGCAAGAATACTGGAGTGGGTTGCCATGCCCTCCTCCTGGGGATCTTCCTGATTCAGGGATCAAACCTGCATCACCTGTGTCTCCTGCATTACAGGCAGATTCTACCCACTGAAGCACCTAGGGAGTCTAGTGGGTTGAATGGTGATCCCCAAAAGATATGACCACATTCTAACCCTGGAACTTGTAAGTATGACCTTATTTGGGGGGAAAAAGGATGTAATTAAAGGATTTTGAGATGTAATTAAAGGATTTTGAGATGTGATTATCTGGAGTTATCTGGATGGACTCTAACTCCAATGGCAAGAGTCCCTATAGGAGAGAGAAGAGAAGACGCTGGGAGAGGAGAAGGCATATGGTGTTGGAGGCAGAGATGAGAGTGATGCAGCCACAAGCCAAAGAAAGCTGGGAGTCACTGGAGGCTGGAAGAGGCAAGGAAGGATCCTCCCCTAGAGCCTCTGGAGAAAGCACAGCCCTGCTGACACCCTGATCTTAGATTTTTGGCCTCTAGAAGTGTGACAGAATACGTTTCTGTTGTGTGAAGCCACCAAGTTTGCTGTCATTTGTTACAGCACCCTTAGGAAACTTATAAAGTGAGCAACCTGTGAAGTCCTTGTGCTCCTGGAATTTGCATCCTAATCAAGAATGAATATAATATAACACAATGCAGTGTAATATAAGGTAATATGGTGTAATGTAATGTAAAAAGATAAAACCATTTGCTGAAAATCAACAGCAGATAAAATCAAGAGCTAAACACATTCTCCTCACACTTCACGCTAGGATGTCTTACCTGCACTCCCCAATCTGAGTGTTAATTACCTCTCCCCTCTACAGGCTCCCACAGACCCTTTTTGAACCTTCATGGTAGGAGCTATCCCACCAGCTTGTAAATGATGGCTTAGTTGTGTGTGTTCCCCAGTGGCCTGTAAAAAGTTTCCTCTCCATCACCTCTGGCTAAGAAAAGGAGGAAATTGAGACTATCTTAATGACCAATAAGAAGGAAGCCAGCAGAGACCAAGAAGTGAGCAGGACCACTGCACAGGCTTGTACAGCTTATCTCTGTCTGAGGACATGAGTCAAGAGCGCAGAGGAGGCCAGAGGCCGGCCTGGTGGTCTTTCCAAGTGGTGGCCTCACGTGGAGCTGCATTTGCTAATTTGCACTGAAGAGTCATGTGATCCACCAATGGCCATGATTAGAGACATCCAGTCCTTCCAGCCAGACCTGGCTATGATGGCAACCCTCATTACACATACTATGGCACTGCATAAAATCCTTCCTCCAGGAACCCTGACTGGGGTGCCAGTATGTGCTGGCAGTGGTGTCCCTAACCTCACAGATATCCTCTGTGCACTGGCAACGTTCAAACATTATTCACTTTTTTCCTTTGCCTTTTCACATGGGAGGAAAACACACAAGACTCCAAGATCCCCCAAGTTTGTACTATTCCAACACAGATTCTGTTTCAAAAGAGATCAAAAGCCTTAGCAGTGAGGAGAGCAGGGTGATTTAAGTCAGCAGGGAGCACAGCGGTCTTGTCACTTTACATGAGGTTTTAGTTAAGTCACTCGGGGGCCTCTATTCCTTAGTCCTTTTTTATTTTTTAACTGCATTAAAGAGGATTTTGATATTCATAAAAATAAAGAGGAATACAGCATAATAATAAACGGAACACTCAAACAAAAAATACATAATTATAAAGACTAGGCTTCAAACACACACCAAATAATATAGGCTCCAAGGCAGACCATATTTCCTAAACAGTCCATAAAAATCTCTTCCATCTCACACGCTCTTCAGCAATGTGACCTTGCCACTCCCACCAAGAGGTGGATTCCCATTTCCCTTGCCTTGTATCTGAGTTGGCTTTGGTGGTGGAGGTAGTCACTAAGTCGTGTTCAACTCTTGAGACCCCATGGACTACAGCCTGCCAGGCTCTTTTGCCCATGGGATTTCCTAGGAAAAAATACTGGAGTAAGTTGCCATTTCCTTTTCCAGGGGATCTTCCCAACCCAGGGAACAAACCCGTCTCCTGCATTGCAGGCGGATTCTTTACTGACTGGGCCATCAGGGAAAAAGCTTTAGTGTTTAAAGTTTTAGAGTTGGCTTTAGTGGTTCAGTTGAAACCAGTAAGATGCAGTAGAAATGATGAGACCAGAGTTCTGACGGGCCAGGATGGAAGAAGTCTTACAACTTTCCCCCAACTCCCTTGGAAGAGTATCTGCTCTCTAGACTCACCCCTTGGGGTGCGGCTTCTCAGCACCCAGCTGCCACGCAGGGAGAAGGCTAGCCCTGTGGAAGGGCCACATGGAAGTACCGTGGCTGTTAGTACCACCCAGCATCCTAGTTCAGGCCTAGACATTCGATGAAGGTGATGCCAGTACCAAGCCCCTTGAGTCATCCCCAGCAATGTGTGTCCTTCCAGCCGAGGTCCCACACTGTGAAGCACAGACAAGCCATTACTGCTGTTCTCTGCTCCAACTCCTGACTCAGAATCTGTGAGTACAATAAATTTTAATTCATCACATTGAAAGTATAATTGCACATGTGCTCCAAATGTTCTCAAAAATAACAAAAGTTTCTCCAAGAAGGGATGGGAACAAGGGTGTTGGCAAATCCCTCCTAATATACATGGCCTAAAACCTAATTCATCTATTGCTGCATACCCTTTCCCTCTCACCTGGCCTGAAATTCTCATTCTCAAGGTTTACACCTTGGGTGAGAAATCTAAAGAACCCTTGGTGGCAGAAGTTGCTTTGGTTGGGGGTGAGGGAAATAAGAAGAGAGGCATTTCTTCTAGTGTTCTTGCATGTCTGCTGGGGAACTGGAATCCTAGACCAGGAAAGGGTTTGTACAGTTTATCTCCCTTTTGTTGCCTTGGAGGGCTCAAGGCTTGGACCTGATCGGGGGAGAAACTAGAAAGGCCAGGAAAGGCAGCCTTGCAGTGTAAAGTCTCAAGCAGCCTGGAGTCCCACTGCACTATTCTCTGGGCCTGAGTAGTGAAAAGAGAGCATATCAAGTGGGGTTGTGCCCAAGAGATCGATGGCTACAGACTGTGGTGATGAAGGTGTCAGATCAGCCTCCCTGCAGGTCTGGTCCCCATCAAAGCTTGCCTGGGTCCCCATGACTGCACGACTACTGAATCTCAGCCATCAGACTTGACTGTAAGGTCCCCATGTTATAAAATCATAGACTGTCCTTACTGAGAAGGACCTGGGAAGAGACCACCCAATGCCTTCAGAATGCACAAGTGGTAAACAGTTGGTAAAGATCATGGAAGAAACTATCAACAGGACCACTGATGCTTTTGTTCCATTAAGAATTTAGAGGGGTTAGAAGTGACCACAATATAAGCTATTGGGGCAGAAAAATACCATTTTCAAAGCATTTATAGAGAGGGAAATTAAGGCATGGCAGTCATAGGCCAAAAACCTGGTACCAGCTGCCAAGAAAGTTGACTTTGCATAACTCCTTCGACTAAAGCAATTGTTCTAAGGGGTGGAAAATGCAAGCAATCCCCAAATGTGACTTTTACATGGTCTCAGTGTATGGATGGAATTCTCCCACTATTTTCATCATTCTGGGCACTTTAAACTCAATCTAGCTAATCAATGAGGCAACTATAATGGAGCCTGTAAAATCTGACTAAGGCAAGATGCTTGGGAACATCCGGCAGTAGGCTTTTCCACTACTGGCCACTAGGAAACTCATATGCAATGCAGATGTGCATGAATGCAATTTCTGAGTGCTCCCTCCCTCGCCTGCTCAGCTTCCTAAACTGACCACAACCCAGAAGCCTCCAGATTTCAGAATCTATTAAGAGGGACTTTCCTGGGGGCAGGGTAGGAACCTTAGAGGTGGGGGGGTGGGGCTGGAATTGCAGAGAATGTAACTTTCATCCCGTGGGAGGATTCTTTGTGATAATGAGCAGTTGTCCCAGTGTGGACTTCAGTGTTACTTTGTGAGGAAGTGAGTTCCCTGTCACTTTCAGCCTCTGGGGAGAAATTGTCTACTGACTCCCACTCACTGGGTTCATTGCAAATTGTGGAGTATCAGATAAAAGCTGATCCAGGTAACAACACATCAGTTATGCATACTCTAAGATTCTGCAATTTCATGAGCTGTCATAAAATCACTGCCTTTGCAAAATCAGCACAGCACTGGATGCCAGAAACCAAACCAAACCAAACCAAAACAAAAACCAACTATTTCTTTTTAACACAGAGCTGACTTTCATGGCTCAGCATTTGACAAGATTTCTATTTTCAAGCAACTGAAAGCCTTTATGTCATTCTGCACTGAGAATCATTAATGTTATCTTCATAAATCTTTTTACGATTCTGTATTCTGAAGATGTTTGACAGGGTGATTTTTATTTCAGTATCAACACCTGTAACTCCAGGTTTTAGAACAGTGATTCTCAATTAGAGGCTAGTTTGGAGACATTTAGCCATGCCTGAAGACACTTCTGATTGTTGTGACTGGGGGTGCGGGGGTAGTGCTACCGGCATCTACTGGGAAGACATCAGGGATGCTGCTAAATATTCTGCAAGTCACAGGACAGTCCCCCACAAAACAAAGAATTGTCTGGCCCCAAATGTCGATAGTGTTACTGTTGGAAACCCTCTCTAGAAGGATAGAGAAAATAGTAACAACAGCACTATGCTTACTTCAGGCTTCCCTTGTGGCTCAGCTGGTAAAGAATCTGCCTGCAGCGTGGGAGACCTGAGTTTGATCTCTGGGCTGGGAAGATCCCCTGGAAAAGGGAAAGGCTACCCACTCTAGTATATTCTGACCTAGAGAATTCCATGGACTGTATAGTTCATGGGGTCACAAAGAGTTGGACACGACTGAGCCACTTTCACTTTATGCTTCCTTCCTGACAGTCTACTACACTGTCACTTCACACACGCACGTGATCTCTACACAGGACAACAACTCTTCATGGGGGGCATCGTTATCCCCAGTGTACGGGTGGGAAAATTCAAGTCCAGAGAAGTTACAGGGCTTGTCCAAGATCAAACAACTTGTAAATGCAGAACTAGGGCTCAAACCAAGGACAATCAAACTCCAAGGTCCAGATTCCTAATCACTACACTCTGCTGGGGAACCTTTGCATCACCACACATGGTTTCCAGCAGAGATTAGGTTGTATACAACCAAGAAAGGGTCCTTGGGAGCAAAGGGCTTTGGAAGGCTACAATGGAACCTGTACTTCTTGAAAGAATCTGAATGGGCCAGCCTCCCCAGTCATGATGCTCACTCACAATGGATCCAAGCCCAGCCTCTCCCAGGCCCTTGAGGAGGGAGAAGGAGCATGTCTATCTGTCCATCCACCTATACCATAAGGTAAACTTTGGTGTGATCTCACTGAATATCACAGGTCTCAAAGACTTTTCACTTAAAATAACCATTTCTGTTGAAAATTTTGGAGTTAGGGAGAGCTGAATTCAAGTACTGGCTCTTTCACTTCTTAATGGGGTCATTCTGGGCAGCAAGTCACTTTATCTCTCTCCTAAGACTCAGTTCTCCCAACTGTATCATGGGTATCCTTATCATCACAACTATTTCATGAGAGTGTTCTGGGGGTGAAATGAGAATATTAATGAATTCATGGAGGCCCCAAAGTTAGGTCAGTACCCAGGACAGAGGACAAGACCAATGTATATTAGACAATACAGTCCATTATATCATCATATGTTTTACAGTCTATACAGATATATTTTGAAAAGAATGGGAATCAGACCAGGGCTAGATGGCTGAATGCTGCCAGGAGTGCACAGATGTGGAATGCCATTGTGGCATGCTCCATCCCATGCTGAGAAAGAACAGTGCACCATGGACTTAAAAATAGAAAGCAGAAAGAACACACTGAGTCTTGAGCAATTGTCCTTTGTGATTCTAACGAACATTTCTGCGGTTGCCTTTTCTAGTACAGCTATTTGTGGGTGACTGTCATCTCTGTGGTTGCCAAAATCCCATAATATAACACACACATGCTTATGCCTGATGTCACTAGTCTTCTGCTTTGAGTGCCTTAAGAACGTGGAAAATTAAGTGAATTCTGGTATCCATCAGAGGCTAACAGAGGCACTCGAAGAATTTCAAGTCAGAAGTAGAAGTGAACCAGGCCACTTGCATCTTGAATTTTCTTTCTGAAAAGTTGTATAGCCCTCTATAGGTTAGCAATTGAGGCCTGAATCTTATTCAGTGAATATTTTGATGTCATATATTTTAGAACTGATGGCTGTTGAAATGAAATCAGTCACCTCTGGGATGAGTCAGTTACACGTGGAGCTTTTCTTTCCTGAGAACTTAGCCTCTTACCCCAATTCTGGCCTGTCTCCAAAACTACTTCCTTCTACAATAGGGATATTAATATTTCACTGCACAGGTATATTTGTTTAGGAGGGATTTTTGACCACTGCCCAAGCTAGAGGATCTCAGAATACCATAGCTGAAAGGTCCTGAGAGACCTCCCACTGAAAAGATGAGGGAACTGAGACCAGAGAGGATGAAAGATTTACTGAAAGCGACAGGGCAAATTAGCAGCAGGGCTAGAATCAGCACTTTGGCTTTGGCAAGTTTGTTACTTTTTCATTTACCACTGCATGAGGTTTCTCATCTTCTTCGGGGGTAACTGTAAGGTGAGTGGAGAAATTTCCCCTATATGTCTCACTAATGAAAGAAAGTTAACACTATAGTTCAAACACTTAAATTAAACTTGGTTAAATAAGAAAGAGTGTTAGGTGGAAAACCACAAGGCAAGTGACAAGACTTGTTGATTGGAGCAGATGTGAAATACACAGAGCTGGTGTGGCTCTAACTACCTAAAATCTCCAGAAGCATTGATTTGTGGCCCCCAGGGACCCATCACGTCCAGTGACAGCATGGACAATGGTGGGTGATGGGCCCAAGGCAGAAACAATCCTTTGGGCATTCTCAGTATGGCACTTCAATGGAAAAGCAGACAGACGATGCGATATTCAAATTTTTTAAAAAGAGTACAGTTTTTTCTTTCAACGATTCCAACTTTTTAAAAATAAAACCTGTTTTGCTCATGGTTTCTAGTGAGCTGAGAATACAATCAACAGACTGACTGGGCCATCCCAACACTACCTCATGAAAAATTGTGCAAGAGAATTTGACGATCAATATATCCATTATACTGACCAGTTCTCATCTTCTTTCCCTGTCACCTTGATATCATCACTTCAAGGCTACTGTGCTCTTAATTTTAGCCAGAAACCTTTGAAAATTGGTAGAATTTTCTGGCCTATGTGAAAGTAGCCATCTTTCTTGATCTGCATCAATTTGAGTTTGGTAAACCAAGGCTTCCCTGGTGGCTCAGATGGTAAAGAATCTGCCTGCCATGCAGGAGACCTGGGTTCAGTCCCTGGGTTGGGAAGATCCCTGGAGAAGGGAATGGCAACTCACTCCAGTATTCTGCCTGGAGAATTCCATGAACAGAGGAGCCTGAACGGCTACAGTCCACGGGGTCACAAAGAGTCGGACACGACTGAGTGGCAAACACTTTTACTTTCAAACCAAGGCTGTTTCTAATCAAGTTCAAATGAAAGCTTGGCTCCACCATGGGGCCTATGGGGGAGAGACCTCAGCCCAATACCAGAGAGACAGCTTTATTCCCACCTATTCCCAGGTGGTGCTAGTGGTAAAGAACCTGCCTGCCAATGCAGGTAGACGTAAGAGACGAGGCTTCGATCCCTGGGTGGTGAAGATCCCCTTGAGGAGGGCACGGTAACCCACTCCAGTATTCTTGCCTGGAGACTCCCATGGACAGAGGGAGAGGGGCCTGGCAGGCTACAGTCCATAGGGTCACACAGAATAGGACATAACTAAAGCAACTTAGCATGCACGCAAGCATAGAAGTCCCAAAGCACGGTTCAAATTTCCCTGTGTCAAAGCCTTCAAATCAGTCTGAAATCAAGGGTCAGGGTTGTCCTTTATGTGTTTGGATGAAATCAATTCTCTTACAAACACTGTTTACTTCTCACTTCCCTTAGGGGTTTATAGGAATTAAAATTCCTATAATTATAAATAAAAATTATAGGGATTTCACTTATGATCTATGCTTTTTACCATTTTAGAAATCGTTCTTGAACCTGACCATGCAAAAGAATTACCTGGAGCAGCGTTTGAAAAACATAAATTACAGGACTCCTCACCTGGTTCCCTTGTGGCTCAGCTGGTAAAGAATCTGCCTGTAATGTGGGAGGACCTGGGTTTGATCCCTGGGTTGGGAAGATCCCCTGGAGAAGGGAGGTACCCACGCCAGTATTCTGGCCGAGAGAATTCCATGGACTGTATGATCCATGGGGTCACAAAGAGTCGGACACGACTGAGCAACTTTCACTTTCACCTTGGTCACTGAATACAAATTTCCTGGAATGAGACCTGGGCATTTATTTTTTTAAAACGCTTCCCAGGTGATTCTAATACCTAGATTTAATAATTGAGTTACATTTTCCCCTCCCTCCCTCTCTCTGTCCCTCTGTTTTTCCTGTCCTCTTTGTGGGCTGCCCTCAAGACCTAAGCACCACATATTATAGTTTTAAAAGACAGACAACATTCTCAGTTCCAAGCCACCACCAATTTACAAATAATATTTTGGAAGAAAACATGTCTGTTAACCTGGAACTGCCTGTATGGTTACTGGCACTGTCAAGGGTTTTCAAGTCAGAATTAGAAAAGTGGTTATGTTCTTTCTTCTTTAAGATATATCTAGTGAAACAGACATATGTCTGAGTGAAAATTCTCATGCTTTATTTTAAGTCTTTATCATATTCAGAATGGCCCAGACATAAGAATTCAGATGTGGCCTAAATTCTACATACACATCAAGTTCTGAGTTAGGTTGCTATCATTATCTTCTCTTGTTCTAAACTAACCGAGCTTGATTTCCCTTCGTCTTTCCTTGTAGGCAACCTCTACTGCTCCGTCAGGTTCTTCAAGCTTCTCCAAATTCACCAAGAGGAACTAACACACCTTCAGAGCACAAATGTACTAATATACTTTATTATATTCCTATTATATATTAATACAGTTTGAAAAGAATTCATATATCTCTTTAGGAAAATCTAATTTGTTGCTAGGGGTGAATTTAGACGCGTGGACCCAAATGTTATGATCTACAAATTAATGTTCTGTTTCAAACAAAGAAACTTTCCTTTAGAACTCCCTTATTTAGTGGTTCTGCAGAGAGTTTCCAGGATTCCTATTATGTAAAGATCAGATCTGACTTCAAAGCCACTCATATTTTCCTTTATTCTCTTCTTCCTTTTCCTCTGAATTCCTGAGTTATTTTAGTTCATCCCCTTTCACATTCATTTGCTTTTCTGTACTTTTCCTCTTGCTGACCAGTTTTCCCTCATGTTTGCAGTTTTCAATGAAATAATCATACTTCTGGAAGATTGAAGGATGAATCCCCATTTTCACCCTTTCCTGTATCTGTACTCTTTGCCCCATAATTCTGAGTTCCTTCTACTAAAGGTTGACGGTCCATCTCCTCCCCTGGGTTTGGGGATGAGCCATCCACCCACCTTGGCTAGAGGCTCACGGGCAGTTCTGAGCCTGTGCATTGTGCCTGTTCAGCCCCTCTGCACCTCTGCCATTGCCATAAAAGGAAATTGTGTCACGATTAGTTCATTTGTGCAGGGAAGTATGAGCAGACTCATCCAACCTACAGCTTAGAGTCACTTAGCCAAGCTCAGCTAAAATGAGCAAAGCCAGGCTAACCAATCCACACAGACCCTGCAAGACTGGAAGATGCTTCTGTTTACAGTGAGCCTTTAAAGCAGTTCAAGGGATTAAGAATGTGAGAAAGAACCAGCGTTTGACTTCAGGGAAGTGTCAGGTGACTAAATATCCTTTAAGGGAGGAGTGGGGGTGTGGGGGGGGGGGGGGGGGATGGGGGATGTGGGGGGGTGGAAGCGCTTTTCTTTCTTCCCTTGGGACTGGAGCTTAGAGATACTAAACACCATAGAAGACAAAAGACATAAGGAAGATGAAGGGAAGCAGAAACTGACATGAAGGGCAGGGAGAAGCTCCTCCCACAAGAGGCCCTAAGGAGGAAGTGATGCCATTGGCAGCCCAGCTCCTACAGAAAAGCAGCTCCAGGGACCACAGCTCATGCCCCAGCGAATGGCCAATGCCCACCTGGCCAATGTCCAGCAAAGCCATGATTATGGCAGAAAGAAATAACCCCTGAATCCAGGCCTAAGCACCGCCCCCCCCCAGCCCCTTAGTCTGTTAGGATTTCTTTCCTTCTGGCTTGGGAATCTCTCTCTCAAATGGCCTCCAGGAGATTGCAAGCATTGAATGAGCTCTTTCCTCTACTTACTCAAAAGATGAAAAGAGATTTTCTTTATTTTTTGGAGTATGGTCATGCCTACCTGAGCCACAAACCAGCCCCTCGCTCTTATATCTCACTCCAATGATTAATTTAGCCAAAACTGAGTCGTGATTAAAGACTCTACTTCCACATGTAATGGCTCATCTGACAGGTGAGAGTTACTACCTACTGAGTCAGAACACTAATATATTTATATTCAAGTCAAAGTGAAATCGCCAATATGGCTGAATACCAGGTTTTCTGATGCCATTTAAGAAAACTAGAAAAGGTCATAGAACTAGTTTTATCCTACTTTCCAAATCCTATCTGCCTTCCATCTGTAATAACACCTACTATATGAAATGAATGTACATGACAGGCTCAGTGAGAAAACACATCTGGGTTTTAAAAAACGATTTTTTAAATCAGATTTTCTGCCCATCTGTGTGTACCCTGTCTCCCTCCACTTCAGAGGGGGCCTGCAATTTTCATCTTTGTTTCTTCATCCTGCCTGGAACTCCTCAGGAAGGTAATGCTGCCCTATGTGAGCCCGAACCACAGTTCTTGCTGTGACTAGACTGTGCCCAAGTCACTGGTTCCTAAGGTTTGCCAGCTTGGACTGGAGAGTAACTTCCCAGACTCCCTCTGCCAGGCAGGTCCCCTGATGCATGGTGCACCCAGCCTCAATCCTTTCATTCAGCAAACAGCTTTGGGGCATCTACTTGGTGCCAGACCCATCAGTCCTGATTACGTGAAACCAGCAAGCAAGAGACAGGAAATGGACTAGAGCTTTTAACAAGAGTAAAGACAAAGAGATGCTATATGGTCTCAACTGTCACTGCAGCTGAAAACACCATGGACTTGCCACTTGGAGACTTAAAAACAAACCTCCTATAAAACCATTTCTCAAAAGAAAAAAAAAACATTTGTCAGAGCTGTCTTTTCCTCTCCAAATTACTGTCGCTATTTCCCATTATCCTTGGCTCCTGCATCTTGTCTAAGATGCAGCAAGCTGAGCCACTTTTGAGGGGAGGCAATCCCCAAAGCTCAGGACTTTGAACCACTCATCCTGCCCCTCCCCCTTTCTATCTTTCGGGCTTCTAACGTGAAGAAATCCCCTTTTTTCCCTGGGATCCTGGAGGTACTTGTCCTCACAAGCTTGAGGTCAGCATTCACATAATTAAAATTTCTTCTTCCTATGATATATATATATATATATAAATAATTGGGTTGGTCAGAAAGTTCATTTGAGTTTTTCTGTAACATCTTATGGCAAAACCCAAGTGAATTTTTCAGCCAATCCTACACATACACACAGAGACGTATATATGTTAATATATAATTTAGCCTTTCCAATATTATATATATATATATGTACACATATTACTTAGATTTTATCCTTTATATTTTAAGAAAAATGTGCTTGTGTATGTATATGTATGTACACACAAACACCTACACACACCTCTCATATAAACTTTTTCTTAGCGGGTTTCCCCCATAAGCAAAGCATGGCCAAGCCACTTCAAGAACTCTTTAAGGGGTATTAGGGCTCAAGGAAAGCAGGGATAAGGCCTTGGGGCCTTACAGTCAGTCTGCTTTTCCCTTTGGTGATGCTTTTGGGGTCCCCAAGGTATTCTCACCAGCTTCATTCACTCTTGGGTACAAATGACTGGAAGCAAGTTAGCTATTACTCTTTGTATTTTAAAAGAGTTCAAAAACCCCAGGAGAAAGAGATGACACTCTCCAGGATGAGATTTCCGGCAGACTTTGGGGGGTGAGGTGGAGATGGAGATTTTGTTCTAAGGCACCTCCACTCACCATCTTTGGCACCATCTCACATCTCTGGCTGGGTGTCCTGGGACCTGCTGTGGCTACAATTCCCAAATGGAAACCTATATTTATTTTGCTTCTGTATGAGTCTGGCTAGACACTGGACATATAGGAAGGTCACTTCTCTCCTAGACTGAAATGTTCAGAACCTGCTTGAGGACCACAGAGGAGGCAATGCACCTTCTGAGCACTGAAACCAGACAATGCTTAGTGAATCTTTTAGAGCACAGGCACACAGCCTTCAGAGGGACCCTCAGTTTCACTTCCAAGACCCTTGGCTATGTATTTCCCACTTCAAGTTGATCAAATGTAGTAAATGTGGCAACAGACTAACAGCTAACAGCCAGAGCTCAAGAAGGAAAAAGGCAAAGCTGACAGAACTCAAAAGGGGGACATTTAGTGAAGAGGCAAGCTGCTCATCACACCTCGTTGGTCCATGAAGACATCACTAAACTATGTGACAGCCCAATATAATACTTAGTCCTCAGAGTAAAAATTCTGGATCATCTGGGAAAGTTTCAGCGGCAACAGTGCACATACTCTGTTTAGGTAGACAATTCTAAAGCTCTGGGAAAAGGTGATGGCATTCAGGAATACCTCCTAGAGGAGAATGGCAGTTACTGCACCGTAAAGCCACAGCATGTGGCCCTGGACTGGAAACCACCTACCTCTGAATGTTATCTTCAAGCTGTTTGACTCTGAACTCATCCTCCTCAGACTGCCGCCTCCTGGCTTCCTCTTCTTCCGCGGTTCCAGCAGGTATACCCTGTAGCAGCCATTTTTCTCGAAGTACTTTAGACTGTGGGAATGAGAAAGAGAACAGACTGATGATACCTTTCAGTTCACACCGTCCTCTCCCTCCAAGGTCCCTCTGTCTCAGCTTCGCCCCTCATCAGTGGTCCCCTGCTTGCTCCTACCCTATGTCCAGAGAGCCACCAGAAGAATTGATTCCCATATTTTCTATGATTAAAAAATTTGAAAACATACAGAAGAACAGAAGAAACTAGATGATGCATTCCTGTGTAATTTCATGTGCATTTCACAATTATAAACATTTTGTCATATTTCCCCATATAGTCTTCCCACAGAAGCATTTTAAAGTAAATAACCAATATCAGGACATTGGATTCCATGGCTCCTCTGTCCAGGAAATTCTCCAGGCAAGAATACTGGAGTAGGTTACCATTTCCTCCTCCAGGGGATCTTCCCAACGCAGGGATTGAGCCTGGGTCTCCTGCATTGCAGGTGGATTCTTCACCGTCTGAGCCACCAGGGAAGCCCTTCCCACTGAAGCCTCTTAAAGTAAATAACCAACATCAGGACATTTCACCCATAAATATCTCAGTATGAGTCTCTAAAAAATAAGGACATTTTCTATGCGACTGCAGACTGATAATAAAATTTCCCAAGATCACTTAATATCCAGTCCATCTTAATGTGTTCTTTTTAAAAGATTAAAAAGTACTCTGTAAAAAAGTACCTAAAATTTATGAGGCATTGTTTAATAATATAAAATCAGGTGTGAAAGCTTGTGGTGCAATTTGTATATGTTAGTGGCTCTCTTGCCGGCTGAGTTGTGTCCCCCTAGGGGACAGGAAGAGGGGATCTAACAGAACAAGACAGTGGGCTGGTCTCAGGGAACTTGGTTTCCCAGAGGTGTTCTGACATTACAAGTTCCTTTACACCATGTACCCTGCCTGCCTGGTCAATATTTTCACATTTGAACTTGGCTTTTCACACAGACTAAAAACCAAGAAAACTCTAAAATTAGTTTGAATGGTTCACAATTGTGAGAGACACAATTGTAATGTCTTTGCAAGCAAGGCTCCTGATACCTTCAGGCTTCTCAGCAAATGACCTTGGAGTGTTGATAATAAATATCTCACAGGGTCACAAATCAGTCTTTGATTTGTTTTTTCATTCAGTCTTCTGGAGAGAAAAGGCTGTGGTTTTTTAAATATAAAAAATATGGTTTTTCATAGCTTGGATTTAGAAGAAAACTCTAGTCAGTGTTCCTGCTCATGAATAAATAATTCAAAGGCAGCTTACGTATTGAAGATGTGGTTATGAGCAATTGGATTCTGATCCTGCTGATATGTCATGCAAACCTTTATAAATGTGACAGTCCCAAAAGGATTCATGTGGCAATCTGTACTGAGGGCTTGCTATTGCTGGGACCTTGACATGACCAATGAAACAGACAAATCTCAGGCAATTCAACCAAGGGGCAAAGGGAATATTAAATTCAGTCTGTCTGGTACAATCCAATAGTTGATTTACTGTTTTAAATGCACATGATCACGAGTTACATAATAAAAACAATAAAAATAAGTAATTGTGTCCATGGAGTTAAAAGCCAAGACAATTTTTCAAAAGAATAATAGTGAGGGCTCTTGCTGCATGAAATATTATCATATATTAAATGGCTAGAGGGATCAAAGAGAATGAAATTAGCACAGGAATAGCAGATTAATGGAATAAAAAGAATCCACAAATGGTGGACTTGAGTGTAAGTGAGAAATATGTATATGACAAAGAAGACATTTAAATCTGTGGGGAAAAGGATGAATTAATCGATAAATCATGTTGAGGCAACTGCCTCACCATCACTGAAATGTAAAGTTATTCCTACCTTGTTCCTTATAGGAAAATATATTCTCGATTTTAATCGACAAACTACTGAAGTAGAAGAAACATCATAGGTTAAGTGTTCAAGATGGAGATGTTCTTTCCAAGGACAACATCAAGGTCAGAAGTTGTAAAGTGAATGTTAGATGTGAGTTCATACAAATTATAAAGTTCTGTAGGAGAACTTCAAAGAACCCATATACAAAAACCAAAACAGAGATCAAAGCTAATGTATTTTGGATACTAATGTTAATGTAATTTCATTTTACTCGCAGGCTGATGAGGCCTATAGTAAGGGCTGCATATCTTATTCTATAAAAATATATTGGGTCATATCTGGGTGGTAAGCAGACAATTGATAAGCTTTTGCTTTATATTTTCCTGTACTTTTAAATTTTACTCTTGAAATGATTACACATTTCTTCTTTTATATTCAGGAAAAAGAATATATCTATTAAAATTGCTTGCTGGTCTCATACATGAGCACTTCTTAGAAATTCTTAACCACAAATATTAGATACTCAATAGATCCAAGGATCTTATAAAAAGAAATCTGAGTTTAATTTGGCCAGGACCTCAGGGTACCTGGAGGTTTCCTAATCACTGGGTTGTAGCAGCTAATATTTCAACACTTCCTTCATCGCCTTATAGAATCTGCTTGTCATTCACATAAAAAGTAATGACATTTCATTTTGTGGAGTTACTATATAGCCCTAACTATTGCACTTAACAAGTATATTAATCAAATATACAAGTATCAACATGATTGCCTTGCATTCTATTTATTTGCTTTGACAAGAGACCAGTAAATATCTAAATAATTCATATTTCATGGCATGAGAATAAGAATCCAAAGACTTTGATAATGAGAATTATATCTTAATAAAAATGAAATAAAATTCTAATGTTTTTCCATTTAAATTTGCATTGAGATTATTTTTTTTTCCTAAGAGCACATCTAGGATTTTGAAAAATGGTAAAATAAATAGTAATTACTGACCTATTTTCTACTTCAAGAAACTACCAATCATCACTGCAGCATATCTCCACATGGTCCAAACTTTCCAGAGCCCATGAAAATATATTTAGAGTAAAAATAGACAGTGAGGAACACAATTGATGTCTCTCTAGACAAATTATTTCATTTGAAGAAAACAGTCTCCTGGAGAAAGCATGATTATGGAGACAGTCCTGGGGTTCAACTGGGCTTCCCCACTTACAGTTTCTATGTTCTTGGGCAAACTACTTGATCTCACCAGTTTGTTTTCTCATGTAACCCAGGGGGAGTAGTATCTGTTTTGGTGTCATTATTGAGGAGATGTATTTAAAGTATCACGCACACATCAGGCACTGAAAAAAAAAATGATGACTATCATTTTTAAAAAAAAATCTTTATTGAATTTGTTACAATATTGCTTCTGTTTTGTTTTGTTTTGTTTTGTTTTTTTGGCCTCGAGGCATGTGGGATCCTAGCTCCCTAACCAGGAATCAAACCTGCACCCCTGCCTTAGACGGTCAAGTCTTAATGAGTTTAATGACTTAGAGTCTTAATGGACTACCAGGGAAGTCCCAGTGATGACTATTCTTGAGTAGTCATCATTGATGATGGACAAAGGGATGACATGGCTGCCGTGTTGCCAGTAGGATGCTGGCTGGGTCTCCACCAAGAGCCCAGGGGAAACTATAACCTCAATGAATGTACTACCATCTAGGGGTGAGGCTGCCAAGCTCCAAAATGAGTGACCACAGGGAAGATGACTCATGCTATTCAAGGTCAGTTCACAGTTAACTGATTTAAATTGGAAGCTATTCCTTTCTGGTGCCTGCAGTGATCATATCTCTCAGTCAGGCACCACCTTCCTTATAGTAAAATAACTCCATTATTTTGGGGAGGATGGACTAGGAACAAAGAGAGGCAGTCATGAAGCAGGTTCCACCTGTGTTGCAGCAAGGCTAGTGACTGTCCTCACCCAATCTCACCAAGGCATAGAAACTCGGGACCTCCCAGAGCTGGCATCTCTCTCCAGTGTAATACCTGATAAACCACATTGGAGATCTCTGAACTTTCTTTTTTAGTTGTTCAAAACTAGTGGTCCACTCTCACTCCGTCTACAGAGGTTTTCCCCAGTAAGAGAAAATTATAGTGCATTGGTCTCCATCATTAAATTTCCATCATTTCCAATCCTTTCTCCCCAGATATAGCAAGGTAACCTTGGTGAAAGTGCCATGTATTTCCTCAAATAGTCAATCTCATCAACTGTGTGAAAATTTTACCAGGATAACCATAGAGAACTATCCCACTCCCTTGTCTCCAAGTCTTCGAAGGAATCTCACTGCTTTCCTATGCAACACTAAGTCATTTGTACTGTTATTTTTATTGACTGGATGAACGGGTGGATGGATAATAGATGAAATATGAAATAAACACTGTAACATTGGACTGGATCAGCAATGAATGAATCCTTGGTATCTTATTTGACACCCAGAAAGATGAGAAGTGAGACAAAGAAACTTGATTTTCTGACATGTTTATTGCCTTTTGATTCAAGGAATGCAGATGCAAAGAAATTCACTGAGCTGAAAGAGGAGAGAGTCTGTCTAGTCAAAAACATCCTCTCATTCTTTCAGTATTCTTATTCAAACGTTCACCTTTTAAGCAAGAATTCACTGAGGTTTTAGTACATTTTGGTCTCTTATCAGGAGTGAGTTAACTGTACTCTTGAGCCAGAGACCCAGCTCTGTCCAGATTGACCTTGAACAATTCACTTGGTTCTATGAAGTAAGCTTAAGCCACACCTCTCTGTAAAAAGAAGATGCTAACTTCAGCCCCCCAGTTCTCCCTGAGGAACATGGTAAGGAAACAACAGTGGCATACAGCACAGATACAAAGCTTCCTACAAGGAAAGGTTCATAAATGGATTTACATGATAAGCAGCAAGAGAGAAAAAGGCAATTTTCACTATCGTGCTGCTGTTTTCCCTTTTAAACACTTTTCTCTAGTTCAAGTTAACAGTGAACTGATAAATATGGGAAGCAGATTTAGGTCATGTTGCTATTTAAAATGATGTTGCTGATGATTTCATTCTGAGGATTCATTTAGCACAACCTTGTCTTCTAGAAAAGAATGGGAAATGCAACTGTAAAGGTTCATCTTGCTAAAAAAAAAAAAAAATCCAAATAATCCACATCTAGCATCATCCTGAGAGTCAGCCCCACCTTCCCAACTAGCCCTCTGAACGATCCGATTTCTCTACGTGTAATGTCACGGCAACTTGGGGTAAGGAGGAGAAGCCTTTTCTCAAAAAGCCAGAGGCAGCGAAAAGCCAGCAGCACCGCCCCACTGGCCACTGGTCACACTATTCTCTGAGCCTGCAGAAAGCATCATTCTGTAGCCGGTGGAGTCCCTGTCATGGTGATAGAGCTTTCTCCTGGGCTGCCATCAATTATAACGCTTAAGTGCATTATGTTTTAAAGAAAAATAAATAAATAAGCGTCTCTCTCTTCCTCGTGGTGCAATGAAAACCAACCAAGTCAAATCATTTCAATACTATCTTTTGACAGTGCTCTAACAGGACACTTTGAAAACTATTAAAGTAGAAATAAAACACATACATAATCTGGCATGCACAGCATTGCTCTTTTATCAGACCGCACTGCTCTGATCTCCCTCTCTTCCATATCAAGAAAGAAAAGACTGATATTTTGAATTTAATACAGAGCACTATGTTAAATGTATCTTTGAGAACCTCGGCATGCATGCATGCACACATACAGCAACTATGGATTAGAGATATAGCCCCGGAACTCTGCCTCACCCACCATGTGGAAATTCTCCTCCAATTTCTATATATAACCACCACAGTTCAGAGGCACACCCCACCCCCTAAACCCATCCACAGGCATCCTATCATTACATCAGGCTTGCAGAAATCGGAACGCTGTGTAACAATGCCCTGAATTTGAGAAATTCACAAGAACAGCCCAGGGATGGTTTCCTGACTAAATGAAAAAGGGCTGGTGCAGCCCTCGGCAGTGCCTTCACCCAGGGCAGGCTCTGCCGGGCTCTCTGGCGTGTGATCTGCATGTCTAATAACAGACAGGTTCGAGGGATCAGCTGCTTACCTTGGAATGCTGCAGCAGAAGTATCTGCTCGTCCAGCTCTTGGCGCTTGCCTTCTATCTCTGTCTGCCTCTTTCTTTTTTCCTTGAAAATAAAAGAGAGAGAGAGGCTGTAAGAGTGGGTGGGTGTTGGCTCCGGGAATCTGACGGCAGGAAGCAGCAGCAGCCGTACACATCTGCAGAGACCCTTCCAGAGATGCTGGGCGCACACTGTTGTCACCTGCCCCTCCAGGTCTGGGTGTGTTGTAAGCAGCAGCCTTCTCCTAACATGTCTGCTGTGGGCTCGGTGAGTGGGAGAATTCTCCTCACTCAGCCAAGCTGCAACGATTTAATCCAGAAGAAAGCAGCTTCTACACACACACACACACACACACACACACACACACACACACACACACACACACACAGAGTCATGTTCTGTGCAGTGTTAATTTAGAGACAAAGAATAAAAATATCTCAACTGTGAAGACAGAGGTTGTTCTCAACTGCAAAGATGATAGAATAAAACCGTGGGAAATTCTGGGCTTAGATTCCTGTTATCGAAACCCTACATATCAATAATGCCATGCAATTTCACATTTTGTAGGACAAATCATCCAGCTGGACCGACCAAACAATGCAAATTAGATGGGTGGTCTTTGTTTAAGCTTCTCTTGGAGGGAGCATTTCATGTGGGTGAAGGCTCACTCAGGTTATGGTCAATGTGCAGTCTGGACTTCGGCTGCCTGGGTCCAACTCCCAGCTTTTCTATTTGTTACCTGTGTGACCTCGGACAAGTTCTTTTACCTCTCTGGGTCTAAGTCTTCTCTGGAATAAAGAGAAGATAAGAACTGTACCTAAACCATATAGCTGGGGCACTGATTAATGAGATGATACATGTAAAGGACATAGAACAATGACCGGGCACATAGTAAATGCTCAATAAATATTATCTGCCATTATACTTACTGTCACATATTTACTTCTAGACAATGCCTAGAGATGGCTTTTAAAAGAATGTATTTCTCTTGTATTCAGAGCGTAACTGTTTCACTGGAGTGTACACTTTGTATTTCTCTTCTCTGTACACATCAAATAGAGACAATAAACATCACATAAAGGTGATTAACTTCTATTTTTATAGAAAGGCCTGCCTTTATGACAGCTTACATGTTCAGTGTTTTGTTTCTAAAGTGCATAAGGGTGTGGTTTACTAACACATTTACTGCACTAGACTATTTCCTTTTATTCACATAAGCAGAGGGAAACTTGTAAGACAAAATATAATGGCGTTTTATACAACAGCCAAATCCTGGAGAAGACAATAATGTAAAAGCCTGGTTGTCCTGCTCTCTGGGAAGGGAAGCTTCTATTTCATGCAATTGCTGTTTCTGTGGATGTGCTTGTACCACTGCTGTTCAAATCAACACAGCAATAATTTGTTATAACCAAGTTCTCCTGTGTAATGCGCAGACTTTGAAGAAATAGTAGTTTGTAATTTCAAGCCACTTGGACATAATATCCAAGTCAGGAACATAATCTCCTGTGAGACCTGAGAACATTCTAGGAACTTATTATTTACCAAAGAACTCCAATCCATGGTGCATCATTGATGCTGCTTAATCCCAGAGGATGTCCAAGAATATACAATATATGGAGGTAGATGGGAAAAGAAAGGACCAGTGATAAGAACCCACCTGTCAGGCATCTCAAAGGTACTACGTGATCAAGCAAAGACCTCTAGAATCACTATCTCTATATTCTAGGATTTCTCAAGAGTAAGTTTACTGGACTTTATCTTTCATTCCCATAGGCTATCAAGGTATATTTGCATACATGCATGCTCAGTCACTCAGTTGTGGCTACCTCTTGGCAATCCCATGGACTATAGCCCACCAGGCTCCTCTGTCCATGGGATTATCATGGCAAGAATCCTGGAGTGGGCTGCCATCAGAAGTTGCAATTAATAAACCCATGTGCTAAAAGTACTGAAGCTCATGAGTCCTAGAGCCTATGTTCCACAACAAGAGAAGCCACTGCAATGAGAAGCCCACACACCACAACCAGAGAGTAGCCCCCACTCCTGCAACTACAGAAAAGCCTGCACAGCAATGAAGACCCAGCACATCCAAAAATAATAACACGTTAACTGAGTGCTGTGTATGCTACAGACTGAATGTTTGTGAACCTTAATATAAGTAGACTCACTAGTGGTCACTGAACAGATATGATCATGAAAGATGCATGACTTTAAGTTAGTTCTTTAATGAGTAAACCAAGGTAGGAATTAGGTAGGTACAGTGAATCAGCAGTACATTCCAGGGAATGTGTGAGCAGGGGTGAAACACATTGCATATTCCAGGGACTATGGAAATAGAAGGGAAATAAAACTGAGGTGCAGGGCTTGCCTTTAGTAGAGACCTCTGAGACCTTGGATGCCAGGCCAACAAGTTTGGATTTTATTATATGAACAATGTAACGTCGTTGTGGGTTCTAATCCAGAGAGTAATATGGTGAAACGGCATTTTAGGAACACCATCTTGTGCTAGTGTAAAGGATGGATTAATAGGGGTTAGAACACATTTCCTGTAAATAGCCACATAGTAAACATTTTAGGTTTTGTGGAATATACAGTCACTGTTGTAGCTACTCAACGCAGCCACTGCAGTGCAAAAAATAGCTGTAGACAACCTATAAATAAATGCACATGTCTGTTCTAATGAGCCTTCATTGACAAACACAGGTGGTGGACCAGACTTAGCCCTTGGTCGTAGTTTCCTGACCTCTGGCTGAGAAGATCATTAAATGTCTTAGGAAGATGTCTTACATTGTTAGTGGGAATGTACAATGGTGTAGGAAGATGTCTTACATTGTTAGTGGGAATGTACACTGGTGTAGCCACTATGGAAAATAGTCTGCAGGTTCCTCAAAAAACTAAAAATAGAGTTACCTTATGATCCAGTAATCCCACTCCTGGGCATATATCCAGACAAAACTATAATTTAAAAAGATTCATGCACCCCAGTGTTCATAGCAGCACTGTTTACAATAGTTAAGGCATGGAAACAATCTAAATGTCTATTGATAGATGAATGGATAAAGAAGATGTGGGGTGTGTGTGTGTGTGTGTGTGTGTGTATATATATATATATATATATACATACACACACATATACACAACGGAATACTTGTTTAGTTGCTAAGTTGTGTCCAACTCTTTGCAACCCATGGACTGTAGCCCACCAGACTCCTCTGTCCATGGGATTTCCCTTCTCCAGGGAATCTTCCCAACCCAAGGACTGAACCTGTGTCTTCTGCTGGCAGGCAGATTCTTTACCACTGGGCCACCTGGGAAGCCCCATAATGGAATACTACTCAGCCATAAAAAGGAATAAAACATGGGTAAGCCTAGAGATTATCATACTATGTGAAATAAGTCAGAAAGAGAAAGAAAAATACCATGTGATATCACTTATATGTGAGATGTTAAATATGACAAATGAATTTATTCACAAAACAGAAAACAGAGTCCAGACATAGAAAACAGACTTGTGGTTGCCTAGGGGGGAGTGGAGGGGGGAAGGGATGGATTACCAAGGTAGGGGAGTTTGGGATTAGCAGATGCAGACTATTACATATAGAATGGATAAACAAGGTTCTACTGTTTAGCACAGGGAACTATATTCAACATCCTGAGATAAATCATTATAGACAAGAATATGAAAAAAGAATATATATATATAACCAAATAATTTTTCTGAACACCAGAAATTAATACAACATTGAAAATAAACTATATTTCAGCTAAAATATACAATTAAAAAACATTTTAGGAGGATACTACATTCACCCTGGGGTACAGTGGAGATAGATAAACTAACAAGCCCATCGTAGCTCAGAGCTGTTTCAATCAGGTTGAAAAGTAAAGGACCAACACAGAGAGAACTGATGAGGCTCAGGACTAATAGGATCTCGAGGGTGAGGCAATGTGGTGTCTTGGCTTTGAGCCACACAAACAGTGTTGATGTAGGAACAGGTAACAGAGGAAAGTGGTGCTTTCCCACTTATTCCGTATTCATATCTTCCCTTTGGAAATTCTGTATTGGGCTGAAGCTAGAAACCAACGAGTTGTTAACATATACAACTGGGAATCAGCCTCTTCTCATCTGTGTTCTGATGAAGACTCTGGGCTTGGTCTCATCAAAAAAAACACTTTTGCATCCATGACTATTGTGGGCTGTCTTTGATGATCCCTTCCACAGTGATGGAGTTAGGTCTTGAAGTCACTCCCAACCGGACAAGAGGTAAGATGTACAATCAGCACATGTACAGAATCAGAGTCATAGCACAGCAAGCTCAAGGGGGTCACTGCTGACTCCCTATTGCACGTTTGCTTGGGCCAGGCCATGCACCACACCTGGCTATTCCACTGCTTCCCAGGCTTCTCCTTCCCTTAATCAAGGCAAAACCACCAGCTCTTGGGCCCTCTTCTCACTTCTTCTCAAATGTCTAAATGTAGACATTTAGTCTACTTGATTTCCTTTACTCTCAACAGCTACACAACCTATATATTATCAGTATAGATAACTATCAGATCTATATTTTCAGCCTAGATTTCTCCTCTAAGCTCCAAATTTCCATATCCAACTGCCAACCGTTCATATCCATTCCCTCAAACCAAACCCCTAAGTCATCCATTGGCCATCCCTCCTCTCCTACTCTCACATCTATTCCTTCTGTATTCTTCATCTCAGGAAATGACATCATCCCAATCGGAAATCTGATTTATTCTAGACACTCACCAAGCCCTGATGCTTCTGCTTGTCATCTTCCACGCCTTCTACTTCCCCACTATAACATTTATTACAGCCTTAATCCTCCCTTGTTTACCTCCCTACCCCCACATGCAGACTACTCTACATCAGTATCTTTAGCCCTCTACAGTGCTGAACTGTTTATACCCTCTTGCCATCTGGATTACCGCAGTGATTTCATCACCAGTCTTCCTGTCCCTGAGTCTTGGCTCTGAGCAAGGCACCCTCTGCTTTGCTGCCACAGTAATATTTTAAAATGGAAATCTGACTGCTTCCATCCCTGGCCTAAAATCCCAGGATGTCTCCCACTGCCTACAGTGTAAATAGTTAAGTTCCTTCCCATGGCCAAGAGGCCCTTCCTTATCTCAATTTCATCTCAAGCCATGCCTGCCCCCTGCCAACCACATGCTCCAACCTCAACACATGATCTTTAGTTTCTTGATTGGCCAGGTGGGTTCAAGCCTTCCTGCTTTTGCTCTTACTGCTTCCTCTAACAATAATGGATTTCACTCACTCCTTCATCTGACAAAAACCTTTTCTCCATGACAACCAGCTTAAATAGCCATGAAGCTAGAGTGACCAACTGACCAGTCTTCCTTTCTTTGGAGAACCCACCTACCCTCACTGTAAATGGCATTGATGGAAACGCCAGACACAGTCAATCACAGATAGCCCGACTCATCCCTGCCACGAGGATGTGTGTGTGACACAGGTTAGGACAATCGAACCACCTTATCCTGTCCAATCGGGACTGGTCCAAGGAGTAGCTAAATGACTGAAGCAGAACCTAGAAGAGACATTTCTAGGGGTAGAGACATGAATCCTAGGAGAGAAAAGCTCCCTTTTCACAAAGGTCAAGCCAGGATGATGTCTGAGTGGCAATTTTCCCAAGCCACATGGAAGAAATACATCCACGCTGGAGGAAGATTAATCTGTAGAGAGAGAGGCAGAGCTGGAAGACAGAGAAAGGAGGATCCAAGTGAGACTGTCTGAGTCCCAGATCTAGTCGCACATGAAGCCAGAACCATCCGTGGACTTCCTAAATTGCATACACTCATAAATCTCCCTTCTGCTTATACTAGTTTGAATGGTGTTTCTGTTACTTGCAACTCAATGAGTTCTGAAAAGTGCAGAAGGCTTTTCTGCTCCATCCAGATAGAATTCATCACCCCTTCCTTCTTTCTTCCTTTCATGGGCTATAGATCTTTCTACTTTAGTACCCTGAGCATTTTAGGACTTTATGTACTTAACTGTTTACACATCTTCTCTTCCTACCAGACTATGGGCTCCTAGAGGACAAGGATCTTGGCCCACGCATCTCCAAAGTCTAGAGTGAGACATGTAACAGACACTCAGTAAGGATCTCTGAATGAGACACTCTTCTCCCATCATGTTTCTGTTTGTCCAGATTCCTTAGTAAAAAACATCATAAACCTGCACTCATGATTTCAATGGCAGTAAAACTGAAACATTAAAAACACATGAGCCGTAAGTCCATAAAACCGGAAGTGTCTGTCCACATGGAATAGACCCTTACTTCTCTGCATAGAGGAAAAGTTTTAAAAAGTTCATTCTGAGAAAAAAAGCACGGAAAGCTCATTCTGGGGAGAAAGGTTGAGGGAAATAGAAATTCCAGGGAAAGCATAATGAGCTGACAGTAGCAAACTATTCAGGGGGAATGTGCCTCAAGAGACATTTGGAATGAAGTGATCTCAATCCATTAGGAGGATTTCCAGATCTTTCCACGATCTGGGAGGCCTAGCAAACCACTTTCATCATCTTTCTGTAAATTATGTATCTTCCTGGCAAGTGTTTTCTGGAAGTATTGCAACATGATGAAACCGCAAACTCTTAGTGTAGTAAGGCACCCCTGTATAGAACACAGGACAGTCTGTTCAAAGGTGGTTAATAAGTATGATGGGAAGACCAGCAATAGAAGGAGTTAGAAAGCCTGTGTTCACCCTGGTGCAGCTTCAGGAAGACTCCCTTTTTTCTCCTACTTCCTGGGCTGCAACCCAGGCTTTGGGGAATGCAAAGGGGTGGCTGGGGGAGGGGTCCCCACTGAGTCTCTGAGAAATAGTGAGAGAGGGAAGAAGCTGAGCAGGAAGGCTGTGAGAGGCAGAGAGACAGTGCTTCCTTTCCTCTGCTGGGGGCATTCTGGCTTGCGCTGATACCTCAAGCCCCAGGGCAGAGCAGTGGGCAGGAACCGGAAGTCCTCCTCAAGGTACTATTACCACTAAGATATCCCAGAATTTTGATGAGGGGAAAACAGAAAATATGTTATGGATGGACCGAGAGTTTATCACACTAAAGCGAAGTAAGTCAGAAAGAGAAAGACAAATACCATATGATATCACTGATATGCGGAATCTGAAATGTGACAAAATGAACTTATTTATGAAACAGGAACAGAATCAGGGACAGAGGGAATAGACCTGTGGTTGCCAGGCGGGAGGGGGAATGGGGAAGGGGTAGATTGGGAACTTGGGGTTAGCAGATGCAAACTAGTATATATGGAATGGATAAATAACCCAGTCCTACTGTACTGCACAGGGAACTATATTCAATATCCTAATAAACCATAAGAGAAAAGAATATGAAAAAATACATATATATAACTGAGTCACTTTGCTGTACAGCAGAAATTAACATAACATTGTAAGCCAACTGTACTTCAATAAAATTTAAAAAAAGAAAATAAGTTAAAATTGAAATGTTGCAACCTCTTTTCCTTATACTGCTGCTGCTGCTAAGTCGTGTCAGTCGTGTCCGACTCTGTGCGACCCCATAGACGGCAGCCCACCAGGCTCCTCCATCCCTGGGATTCTCCAGGCAAGAATACTGGAGTGGGTTGCCATTGCCTTCTCCAATGCATGAAAGTGAAAAGTGAAAGTGCAGTCGCTCAGTTGTGTCCGACTCTTCGCGACCCCATGGGCTGCAGCCTACCAGGCTCCTCCATCCATGGTGTTTCCCAGGCAAGAGTACTGGAGTGGGGTGCCATTGCCTTCTCCGCCTTATACTGCTAGAGAAAGCAAATTTCATGTTGATCCCTCCCACTGTGAGCTTAAGGCAACTATGTTCCCCCTTCCATCACACAGGCCTGTAAGTGACTGTAGGCTAGCTGGTTCCTAGGCTTTGGTGATGCAACATCCAAGGAGAAAGTAGAGTGGCAAAAAAATGTATGAACCAGACTGTATTAAGTAGTTTGCACTTGGATACGGAAGAGGGAATATACTAGATACAGGGGGGAATTGAAGACGGAAAGAAGGAGAGAAGGGATGACAGAAAAAGAACCGAAAGGAGTGGGGACAGTTTTAAAATTCAAGAAATTAAAACTAAGGAAGCTGAGATATTAAGGCCAAAACACCAGGGAGAGAGAATCTTCAGATATATTGTTGTGGCTTATGAAATGAATCACCTTTAACATTCTCCAAAAGATGCCCGTAAGGATACAGGACTTTTGTCTACTAAACTGTGTTTCTTTGAACATGCTCCATGCTGAAACTAAATTACCAGAGTGTCAGGCTTTACACAGGTTATGCTAAGAAGTAAGGTGACATTTTTTAAAAATTGCAGTACAGGTGATTTAAAATGTCATGTTATGATATTTTCCAAGTATACAGCACACTGATTCAGTTATATAATGTATGAGAGACAGTGAAGTCGCTCAGTCATGTTTCGACTCTTTGCGACCCCTTGGACTGTAGCCTACCAGGCTCCCGTCCATGGGATATTCCAGGCAAGAGTACTGGAGTGGGTTGCCATTTCCTTCTCCAAGGGATCTTCCTGACCCAGGGATCAAACCCAGGTCTCTCACATTGCAGGAAGACACTTTACCATCTAAGCTACCAGGGAAGCCCCATATTATATGTATATAATATTCATTTTCAGATTTTTTTCTCTTTTATGTTATTACAAAATATTGTGCTATATAGTAGGTCCTTGTTGGTTATCTATTTTATATATAGGAATGCATTTGTTCATCTCAAACTCCTATTTATCCCTTTTCTCCTTTGGTAACCATAAGTTTGTTTTCTAAGTCTGTTAGTCTACTTCTATTTTATAAATAAATTCATTTGTATCTTTTCTTTTTTTAGATTCCACATACGCGCGTGTGTGTGTGTATGTTAGTTGCTCAGTTGTGTTCAACTCTTTGCGACCTCATGGACTGTGATATAGAGGAGCCTGCCAAGCTCCTCTGTCCATGGGATTCTCCAAGCAAGATTACTGGAGTGGGTAGCCATTCCCTTCTCCAGGGAATCTTCCCAAATCAGGGATCAAACCTGAGTCTCCCATATTGCAGGCAGATCCTTTATCATCTGAACCACCATATAGGTGGTATTATATGATATTTGTCTTTCTCTCTGTGGCTTACTTTGCTTAGTATGATAATCTCTAGGTCAATCCATGTTGCTGCAAATGACATTATTCATCATTTCATTATTCTTTATGGCTGATATGTATATATACACATATATATACATATAAAATATATATTAGAATATTACTATGCTTTAAAAAAAGAGTATAAGGTGACATTCTGAGAATTAAACTACAGAATGTCATCTCACTCATGGTTGGATTATGATTCCTTGTTTAATTCTGCTGCAGAATCATTCTACTGTATAACCAATGTCATTTATATGTCTCAGAAGAAAGGAGGGTGGTCAGTCTGAAAAGTGAGAACCTGAGTGATCAGGTATAAAACAATCAAAGAGGTGCCCACTCAGCCTAGTCCAGCTGCCTGTCCAGATAACTTGAATGATAAATTTGCTCAGCAAGACACATCTCCATTAGAAATCAGTAATCTGATCTCAATGCCATTAGATATTAAGACCCTCTCTTCTGGTTCTGACTTTAAGGTCACCCATTAGGATTTTGATTATATTCAGGCTTTGAAAGCAGTTACCTAAATGGAGAGATAACACTTGTTAAGCTCCCTGTAATGTCCATTCACTGTAAAGTAAATAAACTGGCACTTGGGTTCATAGTTAAGTATACTGAAAACTAACTTGGTATGTAAGATCAGAAAACTAAGTAAAAGAATCTAGAGTCAGTTTAAAAGGCTTGGTCAAAAGGCCAAGTAATTCAGATTTCCTGTAATCACACTGTCCTGCCTCGTCATGCACTCATCCAACCTTCAACATCACCGTATGGAGTAGTGAATTCTACATCCCTATTCATTCCTCATTGTTTAGTTTTGATTAGCATTTCCACTTACATAACTTCTTTATTCACCTGATTACTTGGCCTTGAGCTTACCATCTATTGGTAAGAAAGGGAAGTGCTTGTTTAGTATTGTTTTTAACAGATATTATAAAGAAAGAATTTTAAATAGGAGAAGACATCGATTAATTCAAATTTCATGACTTAAAAAAAATTATTTATTTATTCATTTTTGGCTGCGGTGGGTCTTCCTTGCTTCATCGCCGACCCACTGCTTCAGTAGTTTGCAGCACACAGGCTCAGTGTTTGTCACATGCACTCAGCTGCCCCAAGGCATGTGGAATCTCCCTGGACTAGGGATCACATTGCAAGGGGGATTCTTAACCACTGGACCACCAGAGAAGTCCTCACCACTGGTTTTTGAAAGAATAAAATAACATTTAAAATTGTAAGAAACATCTTACAGAATTTGGATGCAAAATTGTTACTACTTACACCAAGTAATTGATATTGCTAGCCTGTTAGTGCCAAGTCAAATGCATAACACAGGAGAGTTTCAGTTTAAAGTCTTTAGTAGATACTCTGCTAGCCATATGAATTATATCTTAAGCCTATTTTTTGGGTCTTACCATTGCATTACTCTTTAAATAACTGTTTAAACATACAGCTACATTTTTGCTTTAATGGTCATAATATGATAACCTACAAAATATTTGATATTAAGTGAAGTTAGAGAAAGACAAATATCATATGATATCACTCATATGTGGAATCTAAAACAAATTATACAAATGAACTTATTTACAAAACAGAAACAGACTCACAGATGCAGAAAACAGACTTATAGTTACCAAAGAGATGTGGCGGTGGGGGGGGGGGGGGGTGGAGGATAAATTAGGAGTTTGGGATTAACATAAACACACTATTAAATACAAAGTAAGTAAACAAGAATGACTTGCTGTATAGCACAAGGAACTATACTCAACATGTCATAATAATATAATTGAAAAGAAAAGAATCTGAAGTATATATATATATGTATGTGTGTAATTGAACCACTTTGCTGTACACTTGAAACTAACACAACATTGTAATTTAACTATACACACAAAAAACAGTTCTTTGTGCTATGAGTGCTTCCCTTTAGCATGCTTCTCTAGCGACCAAGAAGGAAAGTAGTCTGATATAGCTCTCATGAGAAATAAACCTGCATCTTGATACGGTAGTGATAAGCCCACTGTGGTGAAAACACTGAGCACTTTCTGTACAAAGAGACTAGAAGACAGCTCTGAGCAAGTCCCAAATGCCAGAAATAACATAATTAGATTCACATGCAGAAGACAGTCTTCCTATGGCCACTCTCAACCAACTGTGTTATTCCCACCATGAAGCCACATGAGTACTGAACTTGGAGTCAGGATGGCTGGCTTCAGGTAGAAGATCTGCCACTAACCCCTGGGTGACTCAGACAAGCCCCTTACTGTTTCTGGATCTTAGATTCCATGTGTCATATGCGCAAGTTTGACCAGCTTTGCTCCATGATTCCTTCCATTCTAGGATTCTATGATGCTAAGGAGACCAACTTCATGTGCTAGACAACCTATGAAATGCAAGAAGATATTTGCAAATGACGTGCCTGACAAGGGGTTAATACCCAAAATATATGAACAATTCATACAAATGAATATCAAAAAGACAAACAATCCAATCAAAAAAGGGGCTGCTGCTGCTGCTGCTGCTAAGTCGCTTCAGTCGTGTCCGACTCTGTGCGATCCCATAGACAGCAGCCCACCAGGCTCCCCCGTCCCTGGGATTCTCCAGGCAAGAATACTGGAGTGGGTTGCCATTTCCTTCTCCAGTGCATGAAAGGGAAAAGTGAAAGGGAAGTCGCTCAGTCGTGTCCGACTCTTCACGACCCCACAGACTGCAGCCCATCAGGCTCCTCCGTCCATGGGATTTTCCAGGCAAGAGTACTGGAGTGGGTCGCCATTGCCTTCTAGGAAAAAAGGGGCAGAAGACCTAAACAGACACTTCTGTAAAGAAGCTATACAGATGGCCAACAGGCACTATTTACTATGAGCCAGGGATACTTCTAACGAACATTTCCCTTCAGTTTTTCATTTAACCTTCAGCGCACTTTGAGGTAGGTACCTTTAATATCCCTGATTTTGTGAAAGAGAATAGTCAAGGCTTGGCAAGGGTAAGTAAACTTACTCAAGATCATGAGCCAAGAAGTAGCCAAGCAGGGGTTGAAACTGAGACAATTCGACTCAGGGCACTTTATCATGAACACAGATGTGTGTTGGCGGCTAAGATTTGTTTAGCTTCACACAGGACACATGAAACACATTCTCTCACCATCTTCTTGCTTGTGTGGCAAAACCTTCCAGAATAAATGAGATGCTGAAAATGCAAAACACTCTGCTGTCAAATCCTTCCACTCCTAAGACAGGAAGCCTCTTACAAAATCTGGGAGCATCTCCCAATTCCAAACGAACAGGTCCAGGCTGGAATGGAACCTTCAGAAACGCCTGGTGAACCAATATAGTCTTCTACTTCAATCCCTGTGGGAGACATTTCTGGGGGACTAAATGATAAGGCGAGAAAATGCATAATATTTCTCTCCCATTTTCATCGCAGAGGGACTACTTGCAATGAGGCGGCAGCTGGGAAAGTTATCAATTTACCATGTTGGGATCATGAAAACTCTCTAAATCCGGGCTTCTCGATATCAGAATATACCTCCCTAAAATTAGACAACAGGAAAAGAAAGGAGCAGAGATGTCCATTAAGTTGACGGTGCAATCCTAGGAAGGTCCCCTGAAGCCTGGAGGAAAGATCCCTCCGCAGGAAGCAGGAGCGGCTACTGTCTGGACCTCGCTATAAGCAACTTTCCCATTGGCTCCTCGCTCTCTGAGCCGCAGCCCACAGGGAGAGCAGAGGGGCTGGGGCAAAACTGAGTACAGCTGTGGGGATGGCAAATGTAAAACGAAGTAAGGTGCACCCAGACAGACAATATGATGTACAGCATTCTGATAACAACAAAGGACTGCATACTCCAAAAGATTAGCACAATTTCAGAGAGGTACACACCTTTTATAAGGACTTTGGCCAATCATGTTTTTGTTTTCTTTAGATACCGACCTCAGGAGAATATCTGGTACCTCCCAGATAAACATAGCATTTAAAAATATAAATCAAACTAACAGATGTGTTTGTAGGAAAATTTAGACAATACACAAAGAAATAAAATGAACAGCTGAATTTCCCTTCACTCCATCTCCATTACTTTCTTTCCTTTAGACTTTGTCTGCTATTGGGAAAAACTACTAATCTATCAACGTATTATCCATATGGATCTTTTATTCTTTAATAAAAGCAATCACCCCATAGGTGTCCTATTTTCAGCTTACTTTTTCTATGCCATTTTCCCCATTGGGTCCCCCTCCCACCTTTGTAACTGCCACATGGTAGTTCACAAATGTCCCTTAACTTACTTTACCAGTCTTTTGTTGACAGATTTAGGTGGTTCCCAGTGTTTTCTTTGCTATTATAACTGGGCTGCAATGAATCTTCTTCTACATATATGTACTTTTTGACAACATCCATAGGGTACATTTCCAGCAGTACAACTGCTGTGTCAAAGGATTTGAGCATTTAAACCTTTAATAGGTCCAAACTACCCTCCTCAAAACACTTTCTCTGTGTTTTAAATGATATAAATCTGATCTGAAAACAGGACTCAAGCAACTAATAAGAGTTTTGATGATTTTCCCCCCTTATGAGTCATATCTTTAGTGACCCAGGGGCATTTTAAATGAAAGAAAATATCTATCACATTAAAAACTGTAAGCTGTTCTTAAAACACACTTGGGTGATCTGTCCTTATCATAGACTACTACTCTATGTTTTCAGGTTTAAAAAGCGATTTCTTGCATCATAAACAGAAGTCTATTATGACTCCATCAGTTTTCTAGAAGGAACCAAATTTGTACATCTTTTCCTTGCACTGTTAATATTAGAGTTATCTCATAGCCAAGTTGTGCCTACTTATCCATAATGAAAGAGGGTCTATTCCTTCTGATGTTGTTGCTATTCTCCATGATTTAAAATACAAAATTTTCCATCTACCAAAATAATCTCTAGATGGACTAAAGCAATGTAAAAACTGGAAACATGAGAAAATAGAATGACTATCTGATTTTAGGGAAGAAAAGACCTTTAAAAACAAAGCACAGGATGAAGTCTGGTGGTCCAGTGGTTAAGACTTTGCCTTCCAGTGTGAGGGGCACATGTTTGATCCCTGGTCAAGGAACTAAGATCCCACATGCCATGCAGTGCTGAACAACAAATGACATTAGAAAATGTAAATATCTCTATGCAAAAAAGAAAAAGCCAGCAACAACAACCGATCATATCTTGCACCATATACAAAGACTGACTCAGAATGGATCACAGACCTAAAATGTAAAGACTTTAAATAAAGAATAAAAAAGAAAAACCACAAAGAACAAAATTGACACACTTCATTACATAAACTTAAAGCTTTGCTTTTTATGGTACCAACCACAGATAGCAAATCAAAGGCAAGTGCCACTCTGGAAAAAAATAACTGCAATATATATATATCAAAAGACTAAGACCTGTAGTAAATAAAGGGTCCTTATAAATCAATATGATTTATAGAGAAAGATATAAACAGTTCAATATAGTAAAAAGAACAAAATATAGGGGAAATCTTCAACATTATTAATAAACAAAGAAATACAAATTAAGGATTGAGGTGTCACTTTCCACCTAGAAAATGCATTCTCTCCACCCCACCAAAGTATATTTTAAAGTATCATGTGTTCTGTGTTGGGGAGGGTGTGAAACGAAAGACCCTCTCTGTAATCTCTGTCAGAATTATAATGAATAGTTATAAAAGTGTAACTCTGTTGGAATTATAAATTGTCTTTCCAGAAGGCTATTTCAAAAGTTTCAATCCACTTTATCAGAAAGAGTTTACTAGAGGAAATGCTCTTCAATATGTTCGAAGATTTTTGTAAAGAACATTCAATACAGAGCTATATGCAACAGCCAAAAAAAAAAAAAAAAATCAAACAGCAAATAATTGGTTAAATAAGATGACATCTTATAAACCACCCAATGACTCCCCTTTGCACTTGAAATAAAATCAAAGCAAGCCCATTCATGGTCCATTGCCTGCCTTTCTCATGCCCCTCATCTTGTCCCTTTCTCCTCCTCCTCACTTCCCACTCAAGCCACATTGGCCTTACCTGGAGATCTGCCATGAGAGAGGCATGGAGGGCAGGCAGGCAGGGTGGGATCCCCCTAAGTCTGTCTCAGAATCAAGAGAACTTTGCTCTCCCTTTGCCATTATCCCCCATGCACCTATCTCCCTGGGGAACCCTCCAGAGTTCTGGCTGCAATCTGGGGCAAGATGCCAAGATCTCTGGCTGTTAATACCGCCTAAATGGTGCCCTGACCCCATTATTAACATCTGACTTCCAGTCTCATCCAGTTCTTAACACGCATGAGCAGCTGGATGCCACCACATTTTACCTTAATTCTTCCCCCAATGCAAAACCCTAGATGACCATTAAGATCACCCGAGAGGAACATTAAAAAGTACCAAGCCCAGGCCCCACCTCCAGAGACTTTGATTTTATCTTTCTGAGCATTGGAGGAAGCTGTAAATGCTCCCAGGAAGTTTTAATGTCAGCCGAGGTGGAAAATCATTGCTGGGCATGTGGTAATCACATGGTCCCGGCTGATAAGCAGTTCCTATGCCTTAGCTGGTTTGAGCTCTTTCTTCATCAGTTTGAAATAAGCTATTTGGTTAAATTTTAGAAGACAGCACTGGGTCAGTCATTTTTCTATTTTAGCAGTTATGCCCTTGTTTCCTTTGCTCTTCAGAGTCTGGGTTTCAGCCACAGGTCGATGGGGGTTTTGACATAGGCCTTGGAGATCTTGTTCTGATCACGTGGCTTTCAAGAGTCGAGACTGCTTTATTATTGTAGGATTTATCATCCTTATCAGCTGGTATCTCCTGTCTCTCCCCCTCCCCTGATGCCCTTTCTCTTGGGATTAGTTTAGCTGACTGTTTCTACCCTACGTCATGAATGATTAACCAGGTCAGAAGGGGTGAAGTAGAAGGCTGGATACCGAATCACAGTGCCTCAGATGAAGATCAAATGGAGTCTGGCTTTGATTTCAGGTAAACACATTGTGTGCTTTAAAATGTTACACTAAATTTCAAAATTCAGAAAGACAACAGTTAAGAAAAAGATTATCCTTGAAAACAGGTTTGTTCTATGCAGGCTCCACTTATAACAACTGCAAGGGCTGAGAAAGAGCAATAAATATGGCCTGAGTAGGTCTTCAACTAGCTTTGGATTACAGGTGATAGATCCCACATGTACCTACAAAGGCTCACAGGATCCCTCTTCAGTCTCCTTTGGTGACTGATGACAGCTGGAGACAGGGAGAGGGAATCAGCTCTAGTGAGGGCCTGGGAGGCCCATGGGTCTCTCTGAACTGACTCAGCCTCCCTGGGGTACCCTACACATAGTGAACAAGTGTCCTATCCTTCCAACTTTCCAGGGTCTTAACAGCATTTGTTTCAGGCAAGTTCCTGATCAGGGTAAGGAATGAAGAACACATGCTGATAATGGTCTAATTTAATGGGAAGAAAAACAGTGCAAGAATGGGACATCACAAACTTGGCAAATGGTACCCCTATTATTACATAGTCCTACTTCTCATTTGCTTTTTTGACATGTGAAAGCCAACTGACTTGGAAAAGAAAAATGCTATCCAAGAAACAAGATTGTATTAAGTGATGCCAAATAGTCATTTCTTGATCTATTTTAATGGGGAAGGTGTCTGTGTGCAATCTCCAGCTGGTGCCTTATGTGTAGGTTCATGTTGAGATGCCTACCTCCCTAAAGAGTTATTAACAAGTGCCAGCTGGGAGTCCTGAGGCTCTGGCCCCTGCCTTTTGACCCCTGGAAGATTCTGCCTTCAAGCAGAGGACTAAAGGTACCAATAGGGCATTGGTACCAAGAGGGCGAAAGTTCGATAGGGCACTGCATTTGTTAGGGAAGAAAGGGCTTTGTGAAAACTCTGAGATCTTTCTCCCAACTTCCCCTTCCCCATCTCCCTTCCACTCCTTCTCTCTTTTATAAGGAGTCCATGTTCCAGCCTCCTACATCCCTCTATCCTCTCGTTTGGGAGTTGGCTAACTTGCTCTGTAAAGAGCCACAGACCAAATACTTTTGGCTTCACCGTCTCTGTCACTACTTGAGAAACCCCGCAGGACCCTGCAGGGCCTTCCTGAGAACACACCCCACCATGTCCCCCACCTCTCACTGGTAGAAAAGCTTTAGGCTTCTAGTCCATCCTCGAGGTTCAAGAAGAAAAATTTAGTCAGAGAAGTAAAAAAAAAAAATTACAGAAACAAGGAAAACAGTCAAGGAAGACTAAATAATAATGGTTTAGCCATAAACAAAGTCAAGGACCTTTAATTCCTCCTCAAGGGCTATAGATAATACCCTGAGCCATGTCCTTGGGTTGTTTTGCAGATACTAAAACCCCATAAGGTGGAAGAAGTTAAGGGCATGCTGACCACCAGCGCGTAGACCCAAACTGGTTGGAACCAGAAGGTTAATGATTGAAGAGTCCTGAAACTCTTCACCCTGTTCCCTCCCCACCAACTAGTCAGAAGGAGGGGTTCCCTAAAAGTCATCAGGGAGTTTAGGTTTATGGAGTATGAGCTGCCCATTCTTGCATGGCCCTGAGATAAATGCTACACTTTCTCTTCACCACAACCCAGTATTAGTAGATTGGCTTTAATATTCATCGGATGAGTAGACCCTATGTATGGCTTGGTAACACACAGCTCTGCCCTTGTAGCAAAAAGCAACTACACACAACACAGGAAAAAATGGGCATGGCTGTTCTCCATTTGGCCAACGGCTGTAGTTTGCAGACCCCTGGCTCCAAGTATCAACACTCAATCATGCCAGGCTTCTCTGGTGGCTCAGTGGTAAAATATGTACCTGCCAATGCAGGAGACACAGGTTCGATACCTGGGTATGGAAGATCCCACATATTACAGAGCAACGAAGTCCATGTGCCAAAACTATAAAGCCTGTGTGCCACTGCAGTGAGAAGCCTGCACACCCCAACTAGAGAGTAGCCCCTACTTGCTGCAACTAGCAAAAAGCCCACACGGCAACGAAGACCCAGCACAGCCTAAATGAATGCATAAATAAAAATTTATATATATAAGAACCAGTCATTCCTGAGTTCTGCTATTGAGCTCTAGGAGGCTGAAGTCTGATCAATAAGCTGTGTGTGCATTTGAGGGGGTGGTGGTGCTAGGTAGGCTTAGCTTACGTAGGTAAGCCACGGGGAAAGGAAAACATTGTCTAACGAGTCTTGAATTGGTGCACTCCTTATACCTAGAGGAAAGGAGAAGGTCAGGGAGAGGATTCCCACTGCGTGATAAGTGCACCTGGAACTGTCAGGGGTTTTTCAAGTCTTGCAACCCAGAAGAAGGTTGCATGGTCCCTACTTTGCAGAGGAAGAAGCTAAAGCTCAGATAAGTGAAAGGCTGGAGCACACAGGGAGGAAGTGATGATGCAGGTATTTGTACCCAGCTCTGTTTCTGAGCTTTTGCTGTGTTTTCTCCAAACCCAAGACTTTGGTGATAAGGGTAGTTGGGTGTGGAGCCTTCTCCATTCTAACACTGGCATCCTCCCTTACAAAGGTTAGTGCAGGCTAGCCAACAGAGGTAGACTCAGGCAAGAAAGAACCACAATGGTCAGAGACTTCTCGTATGATGCTGGATGCTCACCGAGGAGGCAGCCCCACCTGGGAACCTTTTTTCTTTGATCTCTGCAGCAGCCAGGAGGGACACCAACCTGCTGCTCACTTCCCTTCCTCTAGAGGCAGGTTCCTATTATCGTAGGTACTCGTCTGGGTGCCATGAGCTTCTCCCCCAGCCCAGACCTCTCCTTTCTTTCACTAATGTCCTTTCTCCGTTCCAGGATCCACACTGCACTTGGTGCCTCGCTATTTGATGATTTAGGATGGCATTCCCCTTCAGTCCTTACACGATGGGCTTTGAAAAGGGAGGACATGGCTCTTGGGCCAACGAGATGCTGGGTTTCTCACTTTCCTTTTCTGTTTACTTTCCTTGAGTAAAATTAATTCTCTAAGTCTCAGTTTGCTGGTGTGTAAAACAGCTAGTAAAAGAACTGATTTCACGGGATTGTTGTGAAAATTAAATAATTTTGGAAAGGTGCTTAGCTGAAGGCTGGGCATACTATGCACCCAGTAAATGTTAGCTACCGAGATCCGCTCTTAACAGTCAGCATGTTCCTGTGAATCCTGTGTTCAGATTCACCCACACATAAATGGTCAGGAGTCAGTTGGAGGAGCAGACCCCAAATCTGAAAACTGTCATTTCTGTATGCAACCCACAAAAGCACGGGGTGTAGTTGTTGGGATCCGGAACTGCAGCTTTGAATCTTAGCTGCAGCTTCTTAGCTGCGGCTTCTTGGCTGTGTCTGGTGGATGGAAGCCAGGGCTGTGACAGCTGTGCAGTGGTGACAGAAGAAAGCCACTCATAGGCAGCCAAATGGTCTCGTCCTGGCTCCTGCAAATGTTTGGAGCTCCACATGAATAGCTGAGTGGGGACAGGCCCTAGGGTAGCATAAGCTTTAGATGCACCTCATTCCAAAAATCAAACCAATAACCCCTCTTTCATCAGCAAGGTTCACTTAAGTACTATGGACTCCATTCCAGGGAGGAAGAGGATGAAAATCAACACTGATGGCCCTCATGTATGTGTGCCAGAAGTCAAAGTTGCTCAGTCGTGTCCAACTCTTTGCGACCCCATGGACTATACAGTCCATGGCATTCTCCAGGCCAGAATACCGGAGTGAGTAGCCTTTCCCTTTTCCAGGGGATCTTCCCAACCCGCCCTGTACATATATTATACATCAAAGTGGTCTTCAATTTTTTTTACACACCTTTTTATGTAAAATATTTTGAGTATGTACCACCTAAATACATACAAATAATAGAGTAACACAATCTACATGCAAACCAGTCAACCCTAAAGAAAATCAACCCTGAATATATATTGGAAGCACTGATGCTGAAGCTGAAGCTCCAATACTTTGGCCACCTGATGCAAAGAACTGACTCATCACACAAGACCCTGATGCTGGGAAAGATTGAGGGCAGAAGGAAAAGGGTGGCGACAGAGGATATGGTTGGAAGGCATCACCAACTCAACGGACATGAGTTTGAGCAAAGTCCGGGAGATGGTGAAGGACAGGGAAGCCTAGCGTGCTGCAGTCCATGGGATTGCAAAGAGTCAGACACGACTTAGTGACTTGATAACAATGAAAAACAATATGCACCACTGAATTAACATGTACATTATGGAATATGCATAAAATGGGTGTTTAAAATGGATAGTTTGTAGATGAAATACGAAATATGTCAAATCAGTTCAAAACTCATGGGACTGTCCATATGAGTACAGGTAAGTGTTGAGTTCAAAAAGTCTTCCATTCTGCTGGGAATCCTCAGCCAGACTGGGAGGTCTGTATCAGTACATGCCATGCTGAATTCATCTTTGTAAACTGCAGGCCCATCATGGCGTCTACCACACAGAAGGTGCTCAAAAAGCTGATTTTAAGAGGTGAGTCAGTTTGCCGTTAGTGGAGAATGCTGGCTGGGCAACGGCCCTGGCATGAAGACCAGAGGGCACCTGCCCTGGGGACAGCAGGTTTTGCAGGGCTGGAAGGAACCCAAAGGCCTAGAGGAGAATATCTCAAAAAGTCATCTACTCATGTCCAGCATCACAATGCATATCTCCAGGCCACACACGCCTCTCTAGGGAGGGTGCTCAGAAATGGCAACTTTGAGCAAGTTCTTATCATGTGAGAAACACATCAGAACTGTGTCAGGTAGTCTGTGACTGAGGAGAGGTTTCACTGGGATCAAGGACATGTGGGGCTTGTGAAAGCTTTGTCACTAGTGCTGTGGGAGTTTCTGGATCAGAAATCTGTATATGTGAAGGTCTTCTTTTGTCTGGGTCCTTCCATGAAGGCATGGAAATTAAATGAGAAATTCAATTTCTAGGTATAATTTTCTTAACTTTAACATTCCTTTCAAACATGAAAATTGGCTTTGGATTATTGTTAGGCAAGAAAGAGGGACTCATGTAAGCCCTGAGATTAAGTAAGAAAGTTCCAGAGAGCTACTAACCTTCAGTTGAGCACCTTGTGTGAGTCCAACCCTGTGACACATGCCGACATGGATTTAATCCTCATAACACAACCTCCTTAGGAAGTGAGTATGGTTACCATCATCCCTATTTCACAGGTAGTGAAACTGAGGCTTATAAACACTAAGTAACTTGGCCACCCTTATACTCCAGTAGGTGAATGAACCAGTGAAACTTAGGTAGTGAGACTTGCAAATCTCAAGCCTGGACCATCTCCAGCACCTTCCATGCAGCCCAAACAGCCCAAATGCCAGATCCCATGAGAAGATCAGAGTCTTGCTTCTGCATGCACCAAATCTTTACATTTGTCCAATATTGCCAATTAGGGAGGCTTCCCTGTGTCTCATGCCAGTGAATGGAGGTGGGGCACTGGAGTTAGAATGACGTAGAAAGAATCTGTCAGATTTCCCCCAAAAGGAAATATTTACACCCTGGATGGTTGGTTGGCTTCCAGTCTGTGGCTTTCAAATTTGTAAGGCTCTACTGCTTAAAAATAATTAGCTCTTTAAATTTAACTGACGGCTCCAGTCACCCTAAACGAGGTTGTTTTAGATTATTTTCTCTACCAAGACAAAAGATAACTAATTTGGCAATTTAAAAGTTAGTGTTCTATACTGCCTAAGACAGCTGGCTCATCAGAGAAATGGACTGGTGACATTGAGCACTAAAAAGCTCAATGTTTTCCAGTAATTACCAAGAAATGCTGGGCATATCAATTATAAACAACTAAAAGGGCTTGCATAATTTTAGGCATCTTTATTCTGTTCCTCTAACTGCATCTGTCACTAATTTTGTGCTAAGTCCGGAAAGCAGCCCATTATCTCAAGGCCTGCAGAAAACTCCCAGATCGAAAGCATGTCAACCTCCTTCAGGGAGCTGGCTTTGATGGGAATGTTTTTATTGTGATTTTTTAAAAGTTACCCAGCTTCATTTGATAGGTATCCACATAGCTGGACAGACAGTAGCATAAGGGTGTCAAGTGGTGGTTTAACTTGTCAAAAGTTATCCCAAATCATCAGGCCAGGAGCCATGGGGGCAGGGAGGCTTAAAAATGAAGGAGGGTGTACTCTCTGGACCCTGGGGGAAGAGTTCTTACCTGTGAACACCCTAATACAGGACAAGGTTCAGTCTTAGAGAGGCACCCACGGCTATGGGCTGGAGATGGGGCAAGGAAAGAAACTTTACATGGGCAAAAATACATGCCCTGTACATGAGTGTATGTTGACATATGTGAACATTCCTGTACACGTATGTGTTGTGGGGGGAGAGTATAGTCACCCATGGGAAAGAAATGACTTCACTGGAACCCCTACTCTGAACACCTCCCCTCCAACTGAACGACTCCTAATTCCATCAGCAGGTTTTCTCTCCAAGGTTCTGGGGACCCAAAGACTCACAATCCACTCCTTTTCCTGACATATAACCCCTAAACCCGATGTTCCACCCAAATCTGGGGTAGTGCCCAGGAGTCTCCGTCAGCCTTCATCTTGTGCCAGTTTTAAGAGCTGCAGTGAGGGGAAGTATAGACTTTGGGTCGAGACAGACCTGGTTCCAGTCCAGGCTTTGTCAATACTGACTGTGTTACCTTCAGGGGTTCCTGAACTTCAGTCACAACATTGGCCCCATGGAGAGAGCTGTCCCTTCCACTAAGACTGTCATGTAATTAAACACAGCACACAATGTCCAGCAGGCACTAAAAACCAAGCAGCCTATCCTCTCTCCTTTTCCCTCAAGGCCATTCTGTTATTCCAGCCCAGGTTTGGAACTATTGGCCAAGACTTTTCCGTTCAAATTAAATAAACAAAGTCCATTCCTTTATTAAATGGAACTGCTGCTTAGCTGAAACCATTGTGCATTCTTTCCTTTTCCTTAACAGTTGTCTCTGACCAGAACAGGAAAGGAAGGCATGAAAAGGCTTTGCTCAACCTCAGCCAGCAGCTGGACCAAGATCAGAATCCCAGGCCTAGAGATGTTTTGGTGATCAAATATTAGCACCAGCCCTTGATCTGGTAAACAGACCTCACCCGCCTTCAGCCCTACACACACACACACACACACACACACACACACACACACACACACACACACACACACACAGTGTTAAAAAAACCTGCCAACCCTAAAGTCTATCCAGACAACAAATTTTGTGTCTCCAAGAACGTCATTGTCTGTTTCTAGTCTGTGTATAAGGTGAAATTCATCAAAATTATCCTTCAGAATCCATTAAAATATCCATAAGGCATCTAGCAGCAGTGTCTCACGTGGAGTTCAATGTAATTGCCTCTTCCTCCTACTATGAGCCAAGTCATCGCCTTTTTGTTTGACCATCAGATAAAGAAGCTGGCTTGTTGTTTAGGAGCTGAGAAGAATGAAAAACACACTTGCATCTCTAAACACTAAAGTCATAAACAGAGACCAGTAGAGATTTCAGCAAATGTATCCATCTTCCACCTCATACTGACCACTCAGGGCACAAGCTCACAAAGAATCATTCACACTATTTAAATAGATCATTATTTTTCCTTCTCTCAATCTCACTTTTCTTTCAGTTTTTTATCTGTTTGCCTAACGGAACTCACTTAATGTTAAATGTTTGCATGATCAAATTCTAAATCAAGCTTTATTTTGTATTGACTCTATTCATAAAAATTAATGTTTGATCAAAGGATTGACTTTTATAAGTGAACAGGATTACCAAGCAAAACTGGTTATCTCAGTCCTGAGACCTTAATCAAGGACACTGAAAAACTGCTTGAGCACACTCTAAATGATGCTCTGGCCGGGATACAAGATGTATAGCTCGGATTTAAAAAAAAAGAGAGAGAAAGTGAAAGGAGCAGGACAGATTTTAAAACTGTGAAATGAATGACTTCTGTGTGGGCACCAAAAAAACACCTTCATACATTTTCATCCCAGAATGCTGGGGCAAATGGAAAACTTTTAACCTCAGCTTTTATTCTCTCTCCACAGTGAGCAGGGCAGTCCCAAGGTTCCTTGAATTAAATTTGGCATAAACACCTACATTGTGGCATGCGCTTTGCTCCAGGGTGCTGGGGAAATGAAGACAAACAGGTCACTCTCCTAGTCCTCAAGGCGCTCACTATCTAGTTGAGAAAAGCAGGTAAGGAGACAATAAACACAGTAAATGTTATGGATATAACAAGACACATTTGGATGGAATACAAAAGATGGAATTGTGAAAGAGGATGGCCATAGGCCTTATAGGGGAGGTGATACAACAGGGTCTGTGCTCTCCCGGCCAATGGAGAAATGAGGTGGACATCTCAGGGAGAGCAGAGCCTATACAAATAACTAAGTTTAACCATGGGGAATTTTTGTATCTTAAAAAAGTTCTTTAAATAAGTAATATTTCTTCTGTGTGTTAATGGCTATGAACAAGAACTGAAGCAGAAAACAAACTCTTATGAAATTGATAACGAAAGCATTATAAAACGAATCACACTTCTGGCACCTAACGATAATTTTGGGGAAGAAAAGAGTACATTCACAGAAAAAGCTCTACATTCTATTACCATATCGTCACCTTTTGGAAAGACTCTTTCAAGATCCATTTTCTAATCACTACAAATTGAGCTTATTTTAGGTCTGTTTCTGAAGAGTTACTGTGTTCCCTTTCCATTATTGATTCACATACACATATTATTCTTTCCATAAGATCAGACAATGTGAACCCATGAGATCCATGTCACAAGAATCACCATCTCTTAAGAAAACCCAAAGTGCAATTTCTCTGTAAGAACTCATCTTTATGAAATGAACTACCATTTTGTGAAATCATGGTGAAAGTCAAACAAAAAACTCTGGTTAACAGTATAGCTGCACCAGTAGATAGAGTTATTGTACATCTATCATTCTTACATTACAGAGCAGGCTTGAAATGATTTAGAAACGGTGCAGAGAAACTCACATGAACAGATTATTTGTTTGGCCTGTCAATGAATGATTTACTGACATTTGATGAGCAGAACTAGACTTTACAATATTGTCCTGATTCAAGAAGTTTCATGTACAGATTCATCCTGAGGAAATACATTGGCCACTCCATATCTGTCCTATAAATTCCAAGTACAGGTATAGAAGGCATTTTGGTCATGTCACATGGAAAGCTGGAATGAGTGCAAGATATCTCCTTATGAATTAGGAGACAACCTGGTAGACGGCCATAACAAAACAGAATTAACAAATCAACCAATCTAGATTCCAAAAAGAACACAAATTCTAGTTTACCATGTTCTCAGTTCATTCTAGGTTTAAGGACTATAATTCAAATGCCCTGAAATCTCTGAAATTACAGTTTTTTAATCTGTAAAATGTCATGGACACGACTGATCTCATAAGATTGAAGTGAGGATAAAAAAAGATGACAATGTGAAGTACTCCACATGTGGTTAGCTAGGTACTTAATAAAGGTTGGTTCTATTCCTGGTGCCCTGTATGAATTAGTTATCCTGCTATTGTCTACAATGTTTGGCCTTTTTAAGGCAATAGCATATGATCTTTGAAGGCGGAGACCTTTTTCTTTCTTCTTGTTATTTTTAAAGTGAATTTTTTACACTCCATGGTCCACTACACAATGCTGAAACCATAGTGCATTTCCTACATCAGCAAGGCTCTAGCTCCAGGGGATGAATCTTCACAACCCTGTCTCCTTTGCCAGCAGCTCCTCTGGGGTACACAGGTGGATACATTCTAGCCAATGAGATGAAGGCAAAGTCTGCTGGGGAGAGGGTAACCCCTACTGAGTACACCATCATGGAGTCCAGCAACTCATAATTTTTAAATGCACTACAGACAATCCCACAGCCTTGTGGAAAGGACCACAGCCTTATCTAACTCAATGAAACTACGAGCCATGCCGTGTAGGGCCACTCAAGATGGACGGGTCATGGTGGAGAGTTCTGATAAAATGTGGTCCACTGGAGAAGGGAATGGCAAGCCACTTCAGTATTCTTGCCTTGAGAACCCCATGAACACTATGAAAAGGTAGAAAGATAGGACACTGAAAGATGAACTCTCCAGGTCGGTAGGTGCCCAATATGCTACTGGAGATTAGTGGAGAAATAACTCCAAAAAGAATGAAGAGACAGAGCCAAAGAAAAACAACACCCAGTTGTGGATGTGACTGGTGATGGAAGTAAAGTCCAATGCTAAAAAGAGCAATATTGCATAGGAACCTGGTATGTTAGGTCCATGAATCAAGGCAAACTGGAAGTGGTCAAACAGGAGATGGCAAGAGTGAACGTCGACATTTTAGGAATCAGCGAACTAAAATGGACTGGAATGGGCGAATTTAACTCAGATGACCATTATATCTACTATTGTGGGCAAGAATCCCTTAGAAGAAATGGAGTAGCCATCACAGTCAACAAAAGAGTTTGAAATACAGTACTTGGATGCAATCTCAAAAACGACAGAATGATCAGTTTGTTTCCAAGGCAAACCATTCAATATCACAGTAATCCAAGTCTATGTCCCAACCAGTAATGCTGAAGATGAAGTTGAATGGTTCTATGAAGACCTACAAGAACTTCTAGAACTAACACCCCCAAAAGATGTCCTTTTCATTATAGGGGACTGGAATGCAAAAGCAGGAAGTCAAGAAATACCTGGAGTAACAGGCAAATTCGGCCTTGGAGTACAGAATGAAGCAAAGCAAAAGCTAATAGAGTTTTGCCAAGAGAACGCGCTGGTCATAGCAAACACCCTCTTCCAACAACACAAGAGAAGACTCTACACGTGGACATCACCAGATGGTCAACACTGAAATCAGATTGATTATATTCTTTGCAGCCAAAGATAGAGAAGCTCTATACAGTCAGCAGAAACAAGACCGGCAGCAGACTGGCTCAGATCATGAACTTCGTATTGTCAAATTCAGACTTAAATTGAAGAAAGTAGGGAAAACCACTAGACCATTCAGGTATGACCTAAATCAAATCCCTTACGATTATACAGTGGAAGTGACAAATGGATTCAAGGGATTAGATCTGATAGACAAGCCTGAAGAACTGTAGACGGAGGTTCATGACATTGTACAGGAGGCAGTGATCAAGACCATCCCCAAGAAAAAGAAATGCAAAAAGGAAAAACGGTTGTCTGAGGAGGCCTTACAAATAGCTATGAAAAGAAGAGAAGTGAAAGGCAAAGGAGAAAAGGAAACATATACACATTTGAATGCAGAGTTCCAAAGAATAGCAAGGAGAGATAAGAAAGCCTTCCTCAGTGATCAATGCAAAGAAATAGAGGAAAACAATAGAATGGGAAAGACTAGAGATCTCTCAAGAAAATTGGAGTTACCAGGGGAAAATTTCATGCAAAGATGGGCACAATAAAGGACAGAAATTGTAAGGACCTAACAGAAGCAGAAGATATTAAGAAGAGGTGGCGAGAATACACAGAAGAACTGTACAAAAAATATCTTCACGACCCAGATAATCACGGTGGTGTGATCACTCACCTAGAACCAGACATCCTGGAATGTGAAGTCAAGTGGGCCTTAGGAAGCATCACTTGTTTATAGTGAAGCTAGTGGAGGTGATGGAATTCCAGTTGAGCTATTTCAAATCCTCAAAGGTGATGCTGTGAAACTGCTGCACTCGATATGCCAGCAAATTTGGAAAACTCAGCAGTGGCCACAGGACTGGAAAAGATCAGTTTTCATTCCAATCCCAAAGAAAGGCAATGCCAAAGAATGCTCAAACTACCGCACAATTGCACTCATCTCACACCCTAGTAAAGTAATGCTCAAAATTCTTCAAGCCAGGCTTCAGCAATACATGAACCGTGAACTTCCAGATGTTCAAGCTGGTTTTAGAAAAGGCAGAGGAACCAGAGATCAAAATGCAAACATCCATTGGATCATCAAAAAAGCAAGAGAGTTCCAGAAAAACATCTACTTCTGCTTTATTTACTACACCAAAGCCTTTGACTGTGTGGATCACAACAAACTGTGGAAAATTCTTCAAGAGATGGGAATACCAGACCACCTGACCTGCCTCTTGAGAAACCCGTATGCATGTCAGGAAGCTACAGTTAGAACTGGACATGGAACAACCGACTGGTTCCAAGTAGAAAAAAAGAGTATGTCAAGGCTGTATGTTGTCACCCTGCTTATTTAACTTATATGCAGACTACATCATGAGAAACGCTGGGCTGGAAGAAACACAAGCTGGAATCAAGATTGCTGGGAGAAATATCAATAACCTCAGATATGCAGATGACACCACCCTTATGGCAGAAAGTGAAGAAGAACTAAAGAGCCTCTTGATGAAAGTGAAAGAGCAGAGTGAAAAAGTTGGCTTAAAGCTCAACGTTCAGAAAACTAAGATCATGGCATCTGGTGCCATCACTTCATGGCAAATAGATGGGGAAACAGTGGAAACAGTGACAGACTTATTTTGGCAGGCTCCAAAATCACTGCAGACGGTGACTGCAACCATGAAATTAAAAAAACACCTGCTCCTTGAAAGAAAAGTTATGACCAACCAACCTAGACAGCATATTAAAAAGCAAAGACATTACTTTGCTGACAAAGGTCTATCTAATCAAAGCTATGGTTTTTCCAGTAGTCAAGTATGGATATGAGAGCTGGACTAGTAAGAAAGCTGAGCGCCGAAGAATTGATGCTTTTGAACTGTGACTGAAGTACAGACAATTCTGATGTACAGCCAGGACAGGAAAACTTGTCTTCTTCTTTAAATTTAAAATTATGTATTCATTTATTTGCAATTCTGAGAATTTATTTTTCTAACCCAAAACATTTTTAAGGAAAACGTATTTTGAATTTTTTTAAAATTGAAGTATCAGTTCAGTTCAGTCACTCAATCGTGTCCAACTCTTTGTGACCCAGGGACAGTAGCACCCCAGGCTTCCCTGTCCATCACCAACTCTCAGAGCCTGCTCAAACTCATGTCCATCAAGTCGGTGATGCCATTCAACCATCCTCTGTCGCCCCCTTCTCCTCCTGCCTTCAATCTTTCTCAGCATCAGGTTCTTTTCAAATGAGTCACTTCTTTGCATCTCGTGCCCAGAGTATTGGAGTTTCAGTTTCAACATCAGTCCTTCCAATGAATATTCAGGACTGATTTTCTTTAGGGTGGACTGGTTGGATCACCTTGCAGTCCAAGGGACTCTCAAGAGTCTTCTCCAACACCACAGTTCAAAAGCATCAATTCTTCGGCGCTCAGCTTTCTTTATAATCCAACTCTCACATCCATACATGACTACTGGAAAACCATAACTTTGACTAGATGGACCTTTGTCAGCAAAGTAATGTTTCTGCTTTTTAATATGCTGTCTAGGTTGGTCATAACTTTTCTTCCAAGGAGCAACTTTCTTTTAACTTCATGGCTGCAGTCACCATCTGCAGTGATTTTGGAGCCCCCCTCAAAAATAAAGTCTGTCACTGTTTCCATTTTCCCCCCATCTATTTGCCGTGAAGTGATGGGACCAGATGCCATGATCTTAGTTTTCTGAATGTTGAGTTTTAAGCCAACTTTTTCACTCTGCTCTTTCACTTTCATCAAGAGGCTCTTTAGTTCTTCTTCACTTTCTGCCATAAGGGTGGTGTCATCTGCATATCTGAGGTTATTGATATTTCTCCCAGCAGTCTTGATTCCAGCTTGTGCTTCATCCAGCCCAGCGTTTCTCATGATGTAGTCTGCATATAAGTTAAATAAGCAGGGTGACGACATACTCTTTTTTCTATTTGGAACCAGTCTGTTGTTCCATGTCCAGTTCCAACTGCTGCTTCCTGACATGCATACAGGTTTCTCAAGAGGCAGGTCAGGTGGTCTGGTATTCCCATCTCTTGAAGAATTTTCCACAGTTTGTTGTGATCCACACAGTCAAAGGCTTTGGTGTAGTAAATAAAGCAGAAGTAGATGTTTTTCTGGAACTCTCTTGCTTTTTCAATGATCCAATGGATATTGGCAATTTAATCTCTGGTTCCTCTGCCTTTTCTAAATTCAGCTTGAACATCTGGAATTTCTCGGTTCATGCACTGTTGAAGTCTGGCTTGGAGAATTTTGAGTATTACTTTGTTAGCGTGTGAGATGAGTGCCATTGTGCAGTAGTTGAAACATTCTTTGGCATTGCCTTTCTTTCAGATTGGAACTCAAGTATTGTTGACATACTAAATTGAAGTACAGTTGACTTACAAAGTTTCAAGTGTAGAGCAAAGTAATTCTACTCATATGTATATATGTATACGTATATTCTTTTTTAGATTCTTTCCTATTATAGGATACTGAATATAGTTCCCTGTCATATACAGAAGAAACTTGTGTTTATCTATTTTATATACAATAGTATGTATCTGATAATCCCAAATTTCAAGTTTATCCCCCTCTCCTTTTCCCTTGGTGATCATAAGTTTGTTTTCTATATTTTGAGTCTATTTCTTTTTTGTAAATAAGTTCATTTGTATCATTATTTTAGATTCTACACAAAAGTGATATCATGATACATTTGTCTTTCTCTGAGTTACTGTACTTAGTATAATAATCTATAGGTCCATTCATGTTGCTGCAAATGGCATTATTTCATTCTTTTTATGGCTGAGTAATAGAGAATAACTTTTCTAAACCAATGACTGTCAAACTTCTTTGATCACTGCCCACTTTGATCAGTCTGTGCCCTGCCTACACATTTCTCTTTTGGTAATTCTAACTATGTACACAAATGCTGCATTATAGGAGCTTTGTTACCGAATAGCAGCTAGATTTTTTTAGTAGAACTAAAGAGTCCTTGACTATTTAGAGTCTATGTTAATATGACAATTTGAGTTCAGAAACACCTTTGAAAACTTACTTAGTAGTTTATTCCAGAAACCCTCAGTCATATGTAAAAACTGGCATTTGATGGGATTGTTCATTATTCATCAAAGCAAGAACTTATATTTTTATCTTAGTTTATAATCAGTCAGGAGGATATTTTGAGAATCTCGGTCCTAAAACATAATTATGTGTTGAATCAATTGTGTCCACTTAATGAAAGATGTGAAAAACTGTATGATCTCAATTTCAATCACCCCAATAGCAAGTCCTACCAGACACATCCACCCTGCACTCCCTTCTCTATTCACACTCTCAGGCAGTCTTCTCACAAATACTGACATTTTCTTTAGCTCTCTCCTCATTCTCCCTTTTCTTCCAATTCTCACCAATTAATTCAGAGAAGTTTTTTCCCCTATCTTCTTTTTGCAAGGCAAAAAAATCCAAATAATATGAACACACGTAATTATTACTGTGTCAAAAGTATGTTTTCTAGTGCAACTACACATAACAATATACCAGTGTCTCTATCTTCTAAACTCTGGAGAGGTCCAAGAATCTCTTTCAGAATATTCATGAAAGGTTTCATCTGCTTTCTTTAGTGACTCGAATTAAACACATTTCTCTCAATCACCAACATTCATGATTAGAAAAGTAAACTGTTTCTTAAAATTCAAGTTTAGAATGCCACTTTATTTCACTGCTAGAGTTCTAAAACTTCTTTCTTTCCGAAGTTTTTTGGAAATATGTACTAATTTTACTACATTATGTGTTGAAACTGATGACTGTGGACTAGTCTGGGAAGGTAACTATTTTTACATTTAAAAACTAAATCACATGTCATATCTCTATAGGTTGGCAACTCCTATAGTGAAATCAATGTCTTACTTAAAAGACATCATTAACAGCAATCATATGAAAAACATAAAACAATATGCCCAAGAGATCTGATCCTACATTTTATACTTTAATTATATAGTAGATGCAGCTGCTATATTTTTTAATATTTAAAAAATTTATTGAAAAACAGTTGACTTATAATATTGAATTAATTTCTGCTATACAGCAAAGTGATTCAGTTATACTTTTTCATATGGTTTTCCATGACAGTTTATTACAGGATATTGAATATAGTTTCCTTGTCTATACATTAAATCTATTTATAGATGTTAACTATGTAAATATTTCTAGATTTGTACTATGGCTCAAATGGGCCTCCCTGGTGGCTCAGATGGTAATGCAGTGCAGGAGACCTGGGTTCGATCCTTGGGTTGGGAAGATCCCCTGGAGGAGGGCATGTGAACTCACTCCAGTATTCTTGCCTGGAGAATCCCCATGGACAGAGGATCCTGGCAGGCTACAGTCCATGGGATTGCAAAGAGTCGGACATGACTAAGCAGGAACACATGGCTCAAATATGTACCTATACCTTCTTCTGAATGACCAAACAGCTCCACTGAGTAGCAGTAAAAACCAACCAGAGGTTGGTAAAAACTGAAAGCCATGTAAATATCAAAACAATCTGAGGATATTTAACAAACGTCCATCTGAAGTGAGTATTTGAGCCCAAAGACAGAAATAGTCAAATATGCCATTGGTGCCTCACAAAGGGAATTCAGCTAATACACCCTGTCAAAAGCAGAACAGCCCTGCTGTCTCAGCTCTTCAAACTCCATCCAAGACTTTGGAAAGAGAAAGTGACAATATCAGAGGTTATGGTGACAGAGACAAGGATAACCAAACATCAGCAACACACAGCTGAGAACCAGAAGGGTCATTCTATCAATAGATCCTCACATAGGACACAAAGGTAGATTTTAAAAATCTGCTTTCTGTCCTATTCCTACCCCTACCCCGAGAGTCCAGCAGGGAGCAGAAAAGACAAAGGAGTGAAGGAAAGGAGAAAGAATTCCAAAAATGAAAGTGATGGGGCTAAGAAGAACAACCAGCATTGTTTTCATTAAGAGAAGTGCATGTCACTTACATCCCCACCTATCCCTTCTTCAGGCTTGGAAACTCTTGTGACACAAGCACTAAAAACTATGCTTCAAAGGTTTAAACAAATGTACAAAGTGTAAATATACTTTTTCTCCCTTGTTAAGACCATAATGCAAAAGGCACATAGCACTCAAAACTCCCCTACACACACATGCACATACATAAAAATAATTCTTTTAAGAAACAGATTGGGAGATTATCATACTAAGTGAAGTATATCAGAGAAGGACAAAATTATATGATATTGCTTATATGTGGAATATAAAAAAATGATACAAGTGAATGTATTTGCAAAACAGAAACAGACTCACTGATATAGAGAACAAACTTTTGGTTATGGTGGAAGGGTGGGAGAAGGGATAGATTGGGAGTTGGGAATGACATATACACACTGCTATATTTAAAACAGACAGCCAAGAAGGGCCTATTGTATAGCACAGGGAGCTCTGCTCAATATTCTGTAATAACCTCAATGGGAAAAGAATTTGAAAAATAGATACATGTATATGTAAAACTGAATCACTTTGCTATACATGTGAAATCAACACAACATTGTTAATCCATTTGCTCCTATATGAAATAAAATTGTTTTAAAAAATGGGTTGGTATCTCCATTTTGTAGATTTTTGAGCTTTAGTGACAGGGAATGCCAGCTTCATAAAGCAGCCAGTTCTAGGGTCGGTGCAGCCTGATAGTAAGAAAGTTCTTTGGATTCTTCAGCCACTGTGACCACTCTCTAGTTTCCTGTCCTTTTCACTCTAGTACCAGAGAGATAACATGCCTGTTCCTTCTCCATTACTATGGCCCTTCACATTGTTGAAAGCCGTCTCTGTGACTCACAATGTAAATAGAAAATGAAGGTTCGTCTGGCATAAGAACTTGTCCAAGATCCCAGAGTTACTTATTGGTGGATCCATGACTGGATCCCAAGTATTCTGGCTCAGGTTCAGGACTGTTCCCAGAATCTCCACAAGAACCCTGTGAATCCTGCAGCTCAAGTCTGAACCATATCCTCTCACACAGGTTCAGAGCAGAACCCATTGGACCATCTCTAGGTAAACGTGTGGCCATCATGGAAGAGATTTTGGTGTCTGGGCTACAAGTATGTCTGTGTGTGTAGACCCAGGCACGTTAGATACTTTTGGGCATGTCTATCCTGATCAAACTGTGTCCTCCTTCTCTAGAAGTTAATGCATATCCAGAAGCATGACCTTCAGGAACCATTTTTTTTTGAACAATATGACCCCGATCCCCAACCACATCTGGCTTGAAGGGAGTCCCTCTGCTGAGGCTGGACTCGTGACATGTCAACTGCAAAACTGGGGGGGCAGAAAATTTTGACTGATCACATGTGTCAGAAAGGCAGAGGGAGTGAAGCAGAAAAAGAAATGTTGAGCAGAGGAAGAGAGAGGAAGAAGGAAAGGGAAAAAGATGGATGGGTGAACAAGATGAACAGACAAGATGGAGGACAGTGAAGGGATTCCAGTGACTGTCTGCTTCCCAGCTTTGATGCTCTGCTTCAGCCCTGACACATTTCTGTTTCTGATTCTGTAAGACACCCCTGCATCTCTTATAATAACGCACCTCTTTCTCCTTGAGCTAGCTCGATCTGGTCTCTATTTCGTAGAACCCCAGGCTTCTAACTAATACATTTTTCAAGTAACATGCTGAGTCTGGTATTAGTTTACCCTTCAAATCTCTTAGCTTCCCGGGCAGAGGATGAATAAGAGAAGGGCACCCAGGTCTAGAAGGAAAAACATTAGCTTAGGAAAAACTATTTTTTCTTAAAAAAAAAAAAAATGGAATGCCTTTGGTCCCAAATTTTCATTCTAAGCAGTGGAATCTGAGGCATTTTACTTTTTTACACAAGCAGATGAGTTTACCAGGTGCCTAAGAGAATGGGCTCCCCATTCAATAGAGTCATGTCAGGGAGGAGATGAAGACAGTAGAGGTATTAAACAGGTGCCAACAGTCCTTTACTGATCAGTGAACACAGGGAGAGCATCACAATTAATCCGTGGGGACATACAACACCCCACACTTATCCCAGAGTCTCTTTTCTGTTAGATTGTGAAGTCCTTGATGGTGCGGACCATGCCATTTCCACCACCATATCCCCATAAGCACAGTATCTGTTACTTAATCAACACCTTTTGTTGTATGAATGGATGGATGCACAATGGCCTCAGAGAGATTCCTAAATGAGGTGCATCCCAGGAGCTCAGTTACAAAGCCTCTATTGTAGGGGAGGAGACTCATTCATGTTTCCAGATTATACAAATGTTTGTTCATTCAGCCATTTGAGGAATAATATTCGGCACCTACTCTACAGATGGAGACATCAGGTGGCTCCAGCTCTGGGTACTCCCTGGTCCCACCTGGCAACTCACAAGGCAGCCACCTCCACTGGCAGTTATTGGAGGTGAAAATGGTATCCATGCCTTGTGCAGCAATGGGGCAGCACTTTGAAAATGATCTGAAACTGAGGAGGCTGAAATAGACTGACTTATTAGATTGAAATCAGGATGCTATGCTATAGCTAAGAGTTCCTGGGGGTAGTTGAGAGCTCAGCTGGGACAAGCTTGGAGCAGCAAACCGAAGTAAATGAATCCAGCATAATGCACTAATTGAAAAGTCCAGGCAGTACCCATAGCTGCCCCCAGATATAATGTGTCAGTAATGAACACCAAGTCTATGAGCCATTAGTATACATTGTGCAAATTGCTGCTCAAAGGAAGAGTCTGGGCCCACTTTCTCTAGTCACTCCAAGGATTCCTCCAAAGATGACAACTGAAAAAGACCTGTGGTTTCCTCTGATTGGGGCATAAGATCTGCTTAGTAGCCAGAATTCAAACAACAAAGGAGCAGCTAGCATTGCCAGCATTTTTAATGAGTCCCTTCCATTGACTGTCTGGGGCTGGTGGTATCTTGAATAAGAAATTTTGGAATAAGATAGCATCTGCTTTTGAGCTCCCAGGAAATTCTGAGATTGGCTGGCATCTAATGATTTCATCTTCTTGCCCCACAAGGGCCTCGTGCTAACAGTGGGCACAGAGGTATCATACTGAGCCCTAAACCATTGCAATCAACCAACACATTGGACTGAGATGATAGCATGCCACCTGGAGAGCACCCCAGACCAGGAGACTGACTTCCTCCTTAAACCCGCGTTTGAAAAAGTCTTTAGATTAAAATGTCCAACAAGACCAAGAATTCAGGTTACCGTCAAAGCTTCAACCACACAGGTAAGTTTACCCCTACATAAAATAAGATAACTCTGAAAAAGTAGAGTCCAAAAAGGCTTAAATTTAGCTAATTTGATTTTTTAAAGTTACGTGAGTAATATATGAACACAATTTTGATATTTAAAAAACCTTAATGATACGACTCTGATGCTGGGAAAGATTGAGGGCAAGAGGAAAAGGGGGCGGCCAAGGATGAGATGGTTAGATAAGATCACTGACTCAATGGATATGAATTTGAGCAAACTCTGGGAGATAGTGAAGGACAGGGAAGCCTGGCATGCTGCAGTCCATGGGGTCACAAAGAGTCAGACACGACTTAGCGACTAAACAACGAATGATACGGAAAAGATCAAGTCCCTGTTTCCCACCCTCTCTAAAATCCCCAGCCCCTTATTTACATATGTACATAAGGTATGTACATAAATTTTTTCATGTCTGAACATATATATCTACTTTATTATTTAAACATAGATTATGAACATGCCATATTTAGCCATTTTCCTTTTTTCCTATAGAACTGTCCCCAGTTTTTTTTATTGCCAACAAGGCTACAAAACAACATAACAACAACAAAACCGCACCCTCCCTAATTTATGTTTCTCTGGGCACACACTCTCACTTCAATTTTAATGTTTCTTCGAAAACTTAGTTTTGGGTTCACGACATCCAAACGCGTCTCACAACACCAAACAAATAAGTACAGTTTATTCCAACTCAAAGTGGTCGATCTCCACATACACAGTGCTAGAGGGTGGGGAAAAAAGAGTACACACATAAACCCCAGCTTAATATATACAACATGTGTGCTCAGTCACTTCCGTTGTGTCTAACTCTGTGAGACCCTATGGACCGTAGCCCGCCAGGCTCCTCTGTCCATGGGATTCTCCAAGGCAAGAATACTGGAGTGGGTTGCCATACCCTTCTCCAAGGGATCTTCCTGACCCAGCTATTGAACCCATGGCATCTCCTGCGTCTTCTGCCTCGCAGGCAAATTCTTTACTGCTGAAAGTGAACGTGAAAGTCACTCAGTCATGTCCGACTCTTTGCGACCCCATGGACTATACAGTCCACGGAATTCTCCAGGCCAGAATACTGGAGTGGGTAGCCTTTCCCTTCTCCAGGGGATCTTCCCAACCCAGAAATCGAACCCAGGTCTCCCGCAGTGCAGGCGGATTCTTAACCAGCTGGGCCACAACGGAAGCTGTCTTTACAGCTGAGCCACCTAGAAAGCCCAATATATGCAATACACACACAGATTTATAATTTAGTCTTCACTTAAGAGTGTGTGTGTGTGTATTCCAACCACTGTGAGGTTGGCAGAGTTCCACGATGAGTGCAGAAAGAGTTGCCCCTGGAATGTGTGCTATCACCACATCCTGTTCATCCAAGAGGCTAGATCTGTCTGGGATAAGGTAGAAAACATGAAGAGACATACAAGACGAGTTCAACCAGATCAAAATCTCATTTCCTAACCTGAGAACCTAGAAAAGAGGCTTTGCTCTTCCAAAGCCTCCCTCCCCCACAAACAGCTAATGAGACATTATGGAAACTTGGCAAGCACTTCTGGAATCAATTTGGGTCTTTCAACTTCCTTGCTTTTTTCTCATTTCTCATCTGGATTATACAAATGTGAAATCCTTTGTGAGATTTCCTTTAAGGGGAAATTTAAAATGCATTGTGTATTGAAGAAATTTTGTTACAACTGAATAACTTAGAATTAAACTATGTTGGATTTACTATTACAATCCAATGTTGATTTGCTCTCACTTATATCACTCCTAAATAATTTTTTCTGTAAAATGGAGTTTTCACCTTTGGAAGAGGCAGTCAAATACGTCAGCATTACTAATGCCTCTGTTCACCACACTTACTAAAAGAAATGTAATTTTTAAAAAGTTGGGACCCTGCAAAGGATTTTTCTAATGGATGGATGCCTTCCTAAGTAATTCTTCATTTCTCTCTCTGGTCACAAAAATGAACTTGTAGCCTAAATGGTCATTTCCATGGCAACTGGCTGTTTCAAGTGCATTAGTGATTTTGGGCTTCTCTGAAGAGCTGGGAAGGGGGAATTCTGTGCCACAGAACATGAAAGCTCATATTCAAATACACAAGAGGACAAAAATACACAGTCCACTATAAAAGCATGATATATCTATTGAGGTAAAGAACTTACACTTGAATGATGCTACAGGCATGCCAATGCAGATATTATCAGTACCTAAAAATTATTTTGAAAGTATGATGAAATAAACTGTCAAAACCATACAAGCCTTAGAATTTATGGGATTTCTCTGAAAAGGGCTATAAATTTAGGAGGTGGTGTGTTTGGTCAACAGAGAAGGCAATGGCAACCCACTCCAGTACTCTTGCCTGGAAAAACCCATGGACAGAGGAGCCTGGTGGGCTGCAGTCCATGGGGTCGCTAAGAGTCAGACACGACTGAGCTACTTCACTTTCACTTTTCACTTTCATGCATTGGAGAAGGAAATGGCAACCCACTCCAGTGTTCTTGCCTGGAGAATCCCAGGGACAGGGGAGCCTGGTGGGCTGCCGTCTATAGGGTCGCACAGAGTCAGACACGACTGAAGCACTTAGCAGCAGCAGCAGCAGTGTTTGGTCAAAAGTTTCCACAGTTTGACCTTCCAATAAAATAACAGATACAGAAAACACTATAAAATCAATGTTTAGTTAATGAGCTCTTTTGAGGCCAATACCGTTGTAATCATCACCCATTCAAAATAAATAGAATCCGCTGGTCACTTCCAGAAGCCTCTCCATGTGTCCCATGCCATCTGCAACCTCTCTCCCTTCACTCAAAAGTAACCACAATTCTAGTTCCCATATTATTAATCCTCATAGCCTCTGTAAGTTACAAGATGCTGTGGTTCAAAGTCATTTTTTCACCATTAAAATTTACTGTGTAGTAAATTAAATTTGTGAAAGGCTCATTTACACCTTTCAGTTTTACTGCTACCCACATTTAATAGATACATTCATTCCTGTATTTGTTACAGAATAAGCCTGAATGCATACCAAGAAACTGGAGAAGGAAATGGAAACCCACTCCAGTATCCTTGCCTCGAAAATCCCATGGACGCAGGAGCCTGGCAGGCTACAGTCCATGGGGTCGCAGAGTCGGAGATGACTGAGTGACTTCACTTCACTTCATGCCAAGAAACTACCTCCACTAGGCGGCGCTACATCCCTTTACGTTCCCAGATAGCTGGGACGGTCATCCTTGGCATATATAGCTCAGGAATCAGCACGTATATATGAATGAAGTCACAAATGCACCGGTAGGAAATTCACCGACTTCTTTACCCTGCCACATATCACAAACAAGATTCGCTGTCTTAAATTCAATACTCGAGGGTCCCCAGAAGTCCTGGTGAGGGGCAGTCTCAGCAAGACTGAACCTCTATTTCAACAACTACTTTTCCACTAACAACCCAAGTCTGTGAAATTAAGGGAGTGGGGAAAGAGTGTCTGGAACAGACAAAAGAACCCTGTTTCCAAGTATCGATGAATTACAGCTGGTTTACAGCTGTGCTACCTTCCTCACTGTAAGTCAAGTCACAAAACAGAATGAAACTTTCGGTGGTCACCACCATGATGAGGATCCCTAGGAGAATTCCATGGACAGAAGAGCCTGGTGGGCTACAGTCCATGGGGTTGCAAAGACTGAGCAACTAACACAGGAGCTCTGAGGCAACCAACTATTTGCTTTCTGGATTCCATTTTTCAACCCATACACATGGCACGGCTCATCACAGATGCAAATTTCCACTGCAAATGTACACAGCCGATATCATCCACTTTCATCTGGATGTTTGCTTTGTGCTTTTGTTTTTCAGATTAAAAAATCTGAGTGACAGAGCTATGGAATCTTGAGTCACAGAAGTTTGAGGGGTTTGTAAAGATTAAATGTGCTGCCTTTGTGACTCACAGCAATTCTCTGGTCTGATAGTTCTCAGCGTAACAGATAGGTTCAGATGCCAAGCATGTGTTACAAACAGCAGGACATCATGCACACACAAGGGGTATTCCTAGTTCAATGCCGGCCTCGGGTCAGGCCAAAAGGCCAGCAACTGTGCCCAAGCCATAAAAGTGCCAACTGCAATGTTTTCACATGTTAAGTGTCCACTGCAGTCTAAATTTTAAACAGAAATTTATAAGATTAGCTTGATTGATTTAAGGAGTTTTGCGATACAGGCCATTCTATTTCCATCATGATTTGTCTGTAAGATTTATTCTTTAAAATATGGACTTGCTGATTTGGAAAATTCAGTAGACGTGAACAGAGTTGGTTGAATAAAGCTGAGACTAGACTACTTCCTGTAGCTTTTTTTTTTTTTTCAGAAAGACATAGGTAAACTGAAAGTTATCCTTCAGATTGAGTGAACAATACAGAATAGTTTTAAGAATATGGGCTTTTAAACCAGATAGTATCAGGATCAGAAGCAGGTCCAAAGATTTTTTTTTTTTTACTCCTTAGTGCTGCTTCCAGAGCACAGCTGTCCTCCTGGGAAGTCTGACTTGTTCTCTTGTTCTAATCATCCTCATCTCTGTCACCAAGTGACCTTTCTGGTCACTTCCTCACATCCACCGATGACTTCACTCCTTGGCTCACGGTATCCCTATCAAATCCCACCATCATCCCGGTGACCTCAGCATTGGTGTGCGTGACTCATCCAACCGTTATTCCCACAGTTCCTTGACAATCTCATCTCAGATAACCTTGATCTCCCCTCATCAACCACCCCTCCCGAGGGCTGACATCTGGCCTCATCACTAAGTATGAAATGTTAGCTACGGTTCCAGCCTCAGCCTCCCATCCTCCCCTCTCTCTCCCTGCTTGTCCTCACCACATGTGCTTTAGGATCTTTTCAAGCCCCTTCATCTATGGCTTTATTTTCTCCCCACTCCTCGTAGCTCTGCTGTCTTCTCCCCTTCCATCTCTTTTTGGCTAAAATCAAGCGAACAATCATTTCCAACCACTGTCTGTATTCTCAACCACCTCACCTCCTCATGCTTTGGCTATACCCAGCTAGCAGAATTCCAAATCAGGGTTCAATGCCCATCCTGATTTCCCAAGATTAAACATCCATGTAGGGTACCACCTCCATGTAGGGTACCATAACACTGCAGGAGATAGCCTCTACGAATCTGTGGTCTTCAACCTCAGGTGGGCTCTTGACACTGTCCAGGAATCCTTGTGCCTGCCCTTTGTCAGTCTGTAGCTTCACTAGAAGATACTTCCTTCCCAGCACAAGCCTATATTTAAATAAGCCTATATTTAAAATAAGTATTTGTTTCTGTTTGTATATAAAAGGCTCATCACCAGTGCCCTGAATTCCATCATCTCTCAGAGACCCAATGCCATCATTAATCCTTCCACTCACCTGTAGTTTCCACCTCTTTATTTTCAACTAGCTCTTTCACCTAAGAATTTAGACTTCTTAATGAGAACCTACCATATAGCACCAGGAACTCTATTCAGTGCTCTATGGGGACTTAAATGGGAAGGAAATCCACAGAAGAGGGGATACATATATACATATAGCTGATTCACCATGCCTTCTTCAGCATCTCCACAGCTACTCTACGTCTTTGTTTTATTTGGATTTAAATTTTTATTGGAGTATAGTTGCGCTACAATGTTGTATTCATTTCTACTGCACAGCTAAATGAATCAGCCGTACACACACATATATCCCCTCCCTTTTGGATTTTCCTTCCCATTCAAGTCACCACAGTGCAGTAACTACAGTTCTCTGTGCTATACAGTAGGTTCTCATTATATTATCTGTTTTATACATAGTATCAATTGCATATGTGTGTCAATCCGAACCTCCCAGTTCCTCCCACCCACCTTCTTACTCTCCTACTTTGGGGCTACTGCTGCCTCATTATGGGATCAATGAAACCACCTCTGAGTGGTCCCTTTCTCCCCCAACTGAAACTACTTTATACTATAGTAGAAAACTCTCAAAAATGCGCATGCAATTAGATCACTCCCTGAGAGCCTCCCATCATCCACAGGACAAAATCCAAACCCCTTACCTAGCAAAGGCTTGGTCCACCTTCCCACCGTTTCTCACTGTTCCTCTCTCTACCCTCCCATCCAGCTTGTGAAGTACTACAGGTTAGTGACTGATAGGTGAATTTTGGTGTCAGACAGACATGTATTCGAAGTCTAACCCTGTCACTTACTAGTCTGTGACCAAGGACAAGGTACCTATCCTGAGAACATCACAGGCTTCTCTCTTTCAGAACACTCCCTGCCAGCATCATCTAGTAAATCCTGGTCACTAGTCCATCTATACTGCTGAGCTGTCCTAGAATCCCTAGCACACAGTGAAAGAGAAGTTGCTCACTCGTGTCCGACTCTTTGTGACCCTATGAACTGTAGCCCACCAGGCTCCTCCCCCGTCCATGGGATTTCCCAGGCAAGACTACTGGAGTGGGTTGCCATTTTCTTCTCCAGGGGATCTCCCTGACCCAGAGATCAAACTCAGGTCTCCCACATTTGCAGGCAGACTCTTTACCCTTTGAGCAACCAGGGAATCCCAACACACAGTAGGCCATCAATACTTATTCTGCATATGAATAAGTGAAAAGAGTGAATCAATTGTTTCAGTGACAGGGACGCTCACTTCTCAGTACTGCTCTTGGCATCTGACTGTTACAAAGTTCTACAAAGAAGGCAGCCAGGGCCTTACAATCTACCACAATCATGTTCAGACCCACACAGGGTTTCTAGGCCTGTACTTGGATGCTTCTTAGATTTTTCTTCCTGTGAAAACTCCATCACTGACACCTGTACATTTAGGTATGTACACACACTTCCAAGCGCACATGGGTGAAAAAGGCCAGCAGTGCAATGGAGCCAAGGTGATGGTACAAATGTGCACTGTATATCTTCATGTGAGCTATGCTCACCCACCACGTTCTAATGTGCAACTGAGTGCTTTCCGATGTCATCACCAAAGCCACTCCAAACTCCTCCAACATCCCACATGAGAGTCAGGGAGTGTCGATTGGCCCCGTCATCGTTGTGACACAAACCCAAAGGGCAAAGGTGGAGTCAAAGTCAGCTTCAGAGCCAGGGGTTCAGAATGTGGGAGAGAGGAAGGTTGACACAAAAGCACTGAGGAAGATCCTGGGGACTATCACAAACCATCCTGTGGCGACCATGCCTGACTTCGATCAGTTGGGGTGCAAGGTGTGGTATATTACACACTTTGTAGACCTGACATAGGGCTTGCCTGGTGGCTCAGATGGTAAAGAAACCGCCTGCAATGCAGGAGACCTGGGTTTTATCCCTGGGTTGGGAAGATCCCCTGGAGGAGAACATGGTAACCCACTCCAGTATTCTTGCCTGGAGAATCCCCATGGACAGAGAAGCCTGGTGGCCTACAGTCCAAAGGGTCACAAAGAGTCAGACACAACTGAGTGACTAAGCACAGCACAGCACAGATCTGACATAAGATGAGAAGAATTTGGCTCTTGGGTCTTCCCAGGATGCTCTGGAATAGCTCCCACATCCCTGGGCCCCTCGGATTAGCCCCATACCCTCTGGTGCAGAGAGAGAACAGCCAGCCAGTTCTTGGTTTCAGGACTAGCTCTCTGGGTCTCCCAGGTCAGGGCCCACAAAAAGCTCCCTCTTTATGCCATTTCTCATCCCTACTTCCTTAAAGGGAGGCAGAAAATGGGGAAAATACTGACCTTACAGCGTGAGGCATTAAAAAGCAGAAGTTTCAGCAACAAGCTGAACACTTAGTAGCTAAGGGAAGGACGATGCAACCAGAGGCTGTTATGGATCGCTGGCAACTGGGGCTGAAATCTGGCCATTTTATTCTATAGATGTGATTTACACATCTCACTGGCTTTGAATTCAATGAGCTCCAATTCATTAGGGCAAGCTGAGAGATGGGCAATCTTTTAAGGCTCTGTAGACCTCATGTAGCTCCTGACAAATCAAGCCCTGGCAGCCACAGGGTGGTTTTTATTTTACTTCCTGTGGGAAAACTTCTGGGAAAAATCTAGGTCAGTGATAGCCTACTGCTTGATTTATAGCAACAACCAATTTCTAACTTGGCTTTATCTGATCTGTCCTGGACAATGTTTTAAGCTGCTCTGGGCAGTCCTGCTAAATTGTGCCGACCTGCAATCATTTTTAGAAATCACTCAACCATCAAAGATTTGATTTGATCTGCTTAATCTGTGCTGACCTCACTTCATTTTGCAAGGTTAGGGCTTCTGTATCCCCACCTACTGCAGAAGCCTTCCAGCTGCATCTACATCATGCTTTTCAAAGCACTTCCAAATCTCTTATCTGCTGCTACTGAGAGACCAGGTAACACTAAGTCTTTATCAAGGATGAGAAGACTCAAACATGGAAGGATCTCATGAAAAGACCATGACACTGCTGGATTAGAATCAAGACTCATGCCAGGAAGAGTCACCCCATTTCATGACACTTAACATACCATACATACCAGTCCTAGGCAAGAATAAGCTCAGTGAGGCCAAGAGAAGGACCCGTGGTTTCCCTTTACCCTGTCTTAGTCGCTTTAGTCATGTCTGGCTCTTTTAAGTTCTAATAGTAGGACCACCAGGCTCCTCTGTCTATGGGATTCTCCAGGCAAGAAGACTGGAGTGGACTGTCATGCCCTCCTCCAAGGTGTCTTCCCAACCCAGGGATCAAACCCTCATCTCCTGCATTGGCACACGGATTCTTTACCACTATCGACACTTGGAAAGCCCCTTACCCTGTCCTGACTTCTGTTAAATATGGACAATGGGGCCACAGATGAAATAAACACACATTTTGCCGTGGATGATATAAATGGTGTGCTGGTACGGAAACCTCCCATCTGCTCTGGGGGAAGAGAACAGCTGTTCCTCGTCAACCCCTCCTCGCTTCCTCCACCCCTGCTTTTCCCAGGTTCTACAGTGAGATCATCAGTGCCCCCATCCTCAGGCTCAGCCCTGCCCAGTGTCTCGGCCAGCGCAGACCACAGTGGGAAGGGTGTTCAATGCTAAGAACCAATCCCTGACCCAAGCCACCAGGTTCCTCCCTTCCTTCTGAGCTACCTGTGCAGTCTCCGTGATTCCACCAACAATCCTCACCTCCAAATCCAGGCTTGGTAACTCAGGAGGAATGGCTGGAATCCCCTGCTGCCCCTCCTTTGCGGTTCTATTACACTGCCTACCACCCTGCTCCCTTTTCAGATGGGCGTTCCCATCACCTGCTGTCCTCAGTTCTCAGCAGTTCCTCAGATCCTGGCTCCAGACAGTCACCTTCCCTCTCCCTGTGGGTGGTCTCCAAGCCTCTGACCAGACACATCACTGATCCCTAGTTCTGTTATGTGGCCAAGACCGCCACTCCTTGGCCAGTGGGGCACCGGCTGCATGTTCACATCCGGGCCTGGGGGCTGAGCCAGTGACCCATGTCACACATGGCTTCTGCTCAGAGCCCTCCCAATTGGCCAACTGCCTTATATCCAGAATGCCTTATATCAAGCTTCTTCCAGATATACCATGACTTGCTTTGCTGCTGCTGCTGCTAAGTCGCTTCAGTTGTGTCCGACTCTGTGCGACCCCATAGATGGCAGCCCACCAGGCTCCTCCGTCCATGGGATTTTCCAGGCAAGAACACTGGAGTGGGTTGCCATTGCTTTCTCCGGTGACTTGCTTTAAGAAAACACAAAATACTCCACAGTGGCTGTGTCATTTTACATTCCCACCAACAGTGTAGGAGGGTTCCCTTCTCGCCATACCCTCTCCAGCATTTATTGTTTGTTAGATTTTTTGATGATGGTCATTCTGACTGGTGTGAGGTGATATCTCATTTGTAGTTCTGATCTGCATTTCTCTAATAACTAGTGATGCTGAGCATCTTTGTAAAGCAACTATAACCGATTTAAAACACACACACACAAGAAAACACAATGTAAACAGAAATACCAGCAGATAATTATTCCTTATCATATAGGGTGTTTCACATATGCAAACTCATTACATATGTCCTAAATGTGGCTAACTTTCCATCATGCACTGGAAATACAATTTAATTTATAAAAGACAATCCAATTCATAAAATACAATACCCTTTTTATGTTGTTTTGATCCTATCACCCTTTAACTGCCCTTTCCCCACCTCAGGCCCTCACTTCCCTCTTTGGGAAGCTTTTAGATTCCACCATCAATAACTACGACCACAGTCTTTCAAAAACCCAACTCAGATGAAATCCAATACTTTGCTTCTCTGTATCGGCACATATTCAGCTGAAAATGCTGGAGGAAAACATAGGACCATGTTGTCTGGTTTTGTTTTTGATTCATGAATTTAAATTGTAGGAAGGCCTCAGAGGTATCCAGAAATCTGTGTTTCCCTAGATTAATTACTCTTGAACTGTCTCAGAGGATGATATTACAGCTTCTGTCTCCTCAAACTTCCAATGCCTCTTCCCCCTCTTCCTCACTGCCGGGGGCTGACCTTGCTTCCCATTTCACTGAGAAACCAGAAGCAGTCAGAAAGCCCCCTCCACACCCTCCATCACAGGCTCCAGCCTCCTCGCTGGTCCCACAGGCTCTGCCATGACTCTTGGAAGACTCTCCTCCATTTGTGCCCCTGATGACATTCTCACTCTCCAACTCAAGGATGTCCTTCCAGGAACTGTCTCTCTTTTCCTGCCTCAGCAGCTTTCCCCAGTCTCCAGATCATTCTCAACAGCACTCAAACATGCTCTAACATGTCTAAAAGCAGTCTCCTTTGAGTCCAAATTCCTCTTCATCTACCTCTCCCTTTCTCTTTTGCCCTTTAAGGCAAAACTTCTTGAAAGTAACCGTCAATCACCCACTAACTCATTTTGCCCACCTCCCAACTCCCTTCCCCTTTGGTAACTAATCTGATCTCTATGTCTAGTCTCAGCACCACAGCTAAAGTGATCATTTAAAAAAAAAAATTGGTCAGATGATGCTCAAATCCTCCAGTGGATCCTCATTTCACCTAAAGTGAAAGCCATCCTGGACTTGCCTGGTGGTCCAGTGGTTAAGAATCTACCTGCCAATGCAGGGGACATGGGTTCGATCCCTGGTCCGGGAAGATCCCACATGCCCTGGAGCAACTAAGCCTGTGTACCACAACTACTGAAGCCCACGGACCTAGAGCCCATGCTCTGCAACACGAGAAGCCATTGCAATGAGAAGCCCATGCACCACAACAAAGAGGAGTCCCTGCTCGCTCCAACTAGAGAAAGCCCACATGCAGCAACAAAGACCCAGTGCAGCCAAAAATAAAATAAAATGAAGAATTCTGTTACATAAAAAAAAAAAAACATGCTGCCTGAGTTACACAAGCTTAGGCTCACTAGTTTATCGATCACACCTACTTTATAGCTTTAAGTTCACAGAAAATGAGTTTAATGAATGAAACTTTCCATTTTAGCAAGTTCATTTTGCAAATAAATCGAAGGGTCAATGGTTTTCACGTTTCTCCTTGTTTTACAACTGAGTTATGTCAGAGTCCACACCATCCTTCCCATGAGGAAGATGCATATTTTGTTGGCACAAAAGGGGAAATCCACAGCCTCTGGAAAAATAATAGTGTCGTGTTAACAGGCAGTGAGGAAAAAGACATGTGTAACTTTGGATGGGGCTGCTTTATAAGCCAGGCAATGGCTTGGAAGCCCAAGACAGGGCTTTCCTACGGCACTGGAGCCTGGAGCCTGGGAGGTGAATCCGCCGTGTCTGGAAATCACTCTACCAGCTACATTTCAGGTAACTAACAAGCAACACGGGAACAAGGCTCTACTACACAGCCAATACCTAGGTGCTTGGGGAAGTACTTTAGCAAATATACCCTAATTTTTAAATCATGGAGATGTACACCAATGGTAGAGGTCACCTGGTCCACTTCACCTGATCCATAAAGTGCCTCTTCTACCTACATACCAAGTTATCTCTTCAGTCTCTGCATCCAGGGGCAGGTTGCTCATTATCCCATGAAAGAGTTAATTTCAAACAGGGCCAGCTCTAAACGCTGAGGAATTTTTCTTTATCTTGTGTTGACAGCTGCTTCCCTGAAACTGATATCCATTGGTTTTGATGCAACTTTCACGACTGCTTGGTTTGTACATCTGTGTTTCCAGCACCAAATCAGGAGGTCATAAATGGAGCACAGCCCTTTAAATCCTGCCACTTGCCAGGCAGCAATCAAACTGGAATTCGGAAAAAAGAAATCCATGGCCCTTTGACATGGTAGTTGGAATTCTGACCACTTCATTCTAAGACACCTGCATATCTTCACCAGATAGGCTGGAAAGGTATCAACTTGCCTTCCCAGACTTTTTTGAGCGAGGGTGATCATGTGACTCAGCCTCCCCAAACCATAACTTCCTTCTCTCTCTGGAAAGGCTCATGCCTGGTACATGGCAGCCTTCCCTAAGGATAGCAGAGCATCAGGATCTCCTCCTGGGCTGCTATGGACTGTGGGCTGCTGGGGTCAGTGAAGAATCTCAAGATGCCTGGATGGAAACTTGCTCTAAAAGCCATTGACTGGGTAGCTTCTGGGGAGACCATCCCCTGAAACCAGAAGGCCTTTGCTAACTTCCTGAAATCCTGGAGCGAGTCCCTCAACTCTAGGTTGGTTACTCTGCCTGAGAAGCTACCTGCCATCAACTGGGTTTCCTACATGGCCAACGTGGCAAAGCCTGGCTTGGTGGGTGACTCTGAGAAGTTTAATGCCCTGAAAGTTCCTATGCTGGAGGATAAATTATACTGCCAAGGTGGATCCTGAAGAAAAAGAAGATGTGAAAAGTTGTGCTGAGTTTTTGTCTCTCTCAAAGACCAGGATTCAGGAACATGAGAAAGAGCTAGAGAAGATAAGAAACATAATTCCACCTGATCAGATGACCATTGAGGACTTGAATGAAGTCTTCCCGGAAATCAAATTAGACAGGAGGAAGTACCTGTACTGGCCTCATAAGCCATTTGAGAATTTATAAACTTGAGTACGGGAGAAAGCTCTGGTCCTCAGATTATAAATTCTGGACATTAAAAATATTTACATAGCGCAAGAAAAGAAAAGCTCCAAAAAAAAGAAAAGAAAAGCTCCTTCTGCCTTCAATGAGCAGTCTCCCTACCCCAAGATCATCCTCAGTTGTTCCAATTTTTTCTTTCAAGCTAAAAAAACTTAAGCTATTGTTTCTCAGGCTTTCTGATACAGCTAAATGTACTCCTTACTAGTGATTATGTAACCAACTAAAATTCTATTTATGAAAATCTCATAACAGCATGAGAAAACGTTCATGTAAATGTTAAGTGAGAAAAACTCGAAGTAAAATGCACATGGAGTCTAATTACACCTACATAAAATTGATGCCAAGAAAACCCCCCAAATTTCTTTGGTGTCAAAATCAAGGGCATTGTTTATTCTTTTAGAATGTTAAAATACTTATTTAGTGTCAGGCCCCAGGCCAGGCACTTTTAAATGATTTCATTCTTTTTACTTTTTTGCACATTTCACGTTTTGTTTAGAATGAAAAGATGTTACTAATATAAGAATTCCTTTGTCCTGGAAAACTCAAAGGAAAAAAGATCAACCAGTTATGATTTGGGAAAAGATCCACAGAAGTAAACTTTGCCAGTCCTCTCGGCACTACCATCATTAAATTTGTCAACTAACCAGGAAAATGTGTGCTGGAGGTATTGGAAGACTGGCAGGAAATTGACAAATTAACCTCAACTACAAAAAAGTCATACTAACTGCTTGATTTCATTAGTATTGCATAAATAATAATAGTTGTTGAAAACAAGGAGAAAACAACCAAGTTTTATGATTTTAGCCCTAGAATGACAGGCTGCTATGGGGCTTCTTAATATTATTTTGGAGGAATAAGCTATTGAAATGCACATCCATTCAAATCCGACTGAGATTACAGCTTGGAGTTAATTAACTGAGTTCCTATTGTGTGTAAACTGAATTTTAAAATATAATCAAAATATGTAGATGATACTATTTCTGACCCGCTGTGATGCCATGCTGACTATCTTATTTCCTTGATGCCATGCTCCATTTCATGAAAGAAACTGCAGGAGGCTGTAATGCATTTTCTCCAATGATGAGGTGACACGGACATAACGCCACCTGGCCAGGTGGCGATTTCTGCTTAACTCAGGGTAAACCAGGAAACTTGACCGCATCCTTAAGCCCCCTGGGGGAACCATCCAAGCAGTTTTGGCAGCAGCAATGCCACAACTCAGCCATCTAATTCAGCTGTCGGAGCTGGGCTGGGAGTTGTCCTTTTCTGGAGCCACCTAGAAAAAAGTGGGGCTTCAAGAGTGGCCAGACAGTTATATGACAGTCTTTGATTTTCTTTGGACTCTATGTGTCTGGTCTGGGACACAGCCATAGGGCTCCCAAGCTCTAAGGAGTGTATGTAAGGTGAGTGTCTTCATTTAGACATGCATTAATCTCATTTACTTTTTAATTCTCAAGGTGCACATACTAATCAAATGCAGACACTATTTCCAAGCCTCTGTCTCCATCTCATCTCTGCACTGTGTCTGCTACAGGAGGGAGCAGCATGATGAGGGGTGGAGGATTAAAGCCTGTGCGCCTTCTCCTCCTGTTGATAATAAATTGCTTTTGTCCCTTCTGCATCCTTCCCATGCAGCTGATACACACACCTGCATCAGGCTGTTGAACTGATGAGGACTAGATGGGCTGTGTCGTAAAGCTTGGTGAAAGCTTCCAGGTCTCTGATCTCTGCTTGGCAACTCACCAGCATCTCAGGAGAGATGAAATAATAAATTCGTCTCCAAGGTAACGCTCTTTCTGGCTTAGATCCAAATAATCTGAAGGGTCCCCCAAGCTTGCAAAACATACACACCCAGAAAATAAGGCTCAACAGGATGAAATCAGCAGGGAGAGAGCACTGTCTGCCAGGACCAATCAGTCTGGGCAGCAGCATTTTGATTCCACCTCTGCCTGACCTCTTGCCTCAGTTCTGACAACCAGATTTCAGATGCATCTCACCATACCCTTAGCTATTCCATTCCTGGGGCCTGGACTCCCAGACCTAAAGCCCAGGCCTATGCCTGAAATCCTGCACACTGACTGATGACAGGCTCTAGAGGCTACTAACCTAAGCTGGATTTGTCTTTCCTTTTTTAAAAAAGTAAAGCAAGAAGGTTCTAATTTTATTGAATGTACTCTGCGTTGATGGCCCCTATGTGCTACCTTTCATCCATTTCAACTGTTCAACTCCACTAGAGTTCAATTATCTGGAATCTTGAAGAAATCATGGCAGCCTCCGTGTTTCTAAGCAATGTATCTCTATTCCTCTTTCTCTATGTTCTGGTTTTTTGATCTTGACCAAGAACTTTGTTCTGAGCTGCTGTGTAACACAGGGAGCTCAACTGGGTGTTCAGTGATGACCTAGAGGAGTGGGAGGGGCTGGGGGGAGGAGTGGGATGGGGGGTGAAGAGGGAGGCTCAAGAGGGAGAGGACATATGTAGGCTTATCACTGATTCACATTGTTGCAAGCAGAAACTAACACAACATTGCAAAGGAATTATACTCCAATCTTTGAAAAAAAAAAAAATTCCTTCTAGATGGATTGCTATCTCATTCTATGGCTGGGTATTAGGTTCCCCCTTTGCCACCATCCTGGGAATCCTCTTCCCCTTTCTCTTGTCTGAGCTTGCTTTTAAGGACTTCCTCTGGAGAAGGGAATGGCAACCCACTCCGGGATTCTTGCGTGGAGAATTCCATGGACAGAGGAGCCTGGCGGGCTACACAGTCCATGGGGTCGCAAAGAGTCGGACACGACTGAGCAAGTTCCACTTTACTTTCAGTTTTTCACCCCATTGGGACCTCAAGCTCCCATGAGTGCTAAACTCTGAGGACAACAGGTTTGCCAGCTGAGGTGACATTTTTCACCACAATTGAAGAGCAGCAAGCTTCCCCCGAGCTGGCTCCGCCATCTTGCTCTTCCAGGCTGCCTACCACATCCGCCCATCCCACCTCACCACCCTGCTGTAATTAATCAGATTGGGCTGTTTAGAAGGTTTACTGCTATCAATGGCTTAAGTTCTTAAGGCTCATTCTCCATCTCCCAGTCACCACTGCAGACACCCACACATAAGCCAATTGTCTAATCAAGGCTTGGGGTCCTCAAATGTCATTCTTCCCTCCAAGGCAGTCAGAAACCCCTATTAAAGAATACAGAGTCTCCACTGACTGTAAAAGGAAACAGTAGTGAATGCTGTACTGCTTCCAAGTGTTTAGAAAATAAAAGGCTAGAAATAGAGCTGTAGAAACCAACAATAACAGATTCTCCAGACTTAAAGACTCCATTTTGAACTAAAGCAAAGATACAACTAAGATGACAGATGGGCTTTATCTCAAGCACTAAGCTGCTAGGTTGGTCACAGTAACTCCACTGAGAGCACTGTGTTGAGAAGGATTCTGAGGCCACATCTGAGCTGAACTGGCAATAATCCCATGATTAATGAGTGATACACAGGACCAAGTTAGTCACTCAGTCGTGTCTGACTCTTGGCAACCCCATGGACTGAAGCCCACCATGCTCCTCTGTCCAGGCAAGAATACTGGAGTGGGTAGCCATTCCTTTCTCCAGGGGATCTTCCCGACCCTGGGATCAAACCCACAAGACCAAAGAGAGGTAGTTATTTGCCAGACCTGGAGTGATCTTTTGCATGGGCTTTGGAGCCAGATTTGGGGTCAAATTCAAACTCAGCCACCTTTGCCTAGAATAATATTTAACCTCCTTGAGTCAACATTTCCCTGCTTATTAAAATAGTGATAACAGCACTATACCTTTAACAGAGTATCAAAGTTCCCATTAAATGTTAGCAAAGCAAAATATGTTGTATTAATACATATTAAATGCCCAATAAACAGAAGTGCTTACAATATTAATTCTGTAGCTCCAAAGTCAGTTCTCAAAAGTAAATGCCCTAAAATAGGCTCCTCTGACTCAAAGGTTTGTTTACGTTGATTCCCATCTTGTTTTCAAATCAATAAACCACATGCTGGCGTGTAGGAGGCACTGGGTAACAGTTGATGATAAATACAGCATTTCTGCTCAGCATTCTCTCCACCAATAGCACCTCTGTACTGGCAAGCACAGAGGACTCTGAGTGGCTCTAGACTGAATTCTCAGCTTTTCCTAAAAATAAGCTCACAGACTGAGTCACCCCTTTATTCTCAGGCTCCTCTGAAAGTTGAACAGGATGTCACAGTGTCTAGAAATAGCCTCCACATTCCAACTCTAAATTGGCCTCTATCGACAATCAGGCTTTCATCTGAAGTTGGTTCAGATGCTTCTTCTGGGTTTCTGTCTACAGAGAATGACATGAGCGATAATAAGAACTAAAGGTGACCCCTGCACAAAATAGAGAGGCCACCTCAGAAGTCTTCAGCAATTTACCAGCTCCAACAGCAGTGGGACACTGGGCAAGCAGGCAAGCATCCTGGCCTCCACTCTGCCACCAGAGCAATCTCTGACAAACCCTGGGTCTTCGTGGCTCCACCAACCACGGGACCAAGTCCTGGCCCCTGAACCTGGCACGCCTGGTCTTTTGTGACCCAGCACCAACTGCCCTTGTGGCCTCACTTCCTGACACGCTCCAGCCACACCCACCTCCTTGTCATTTCCTGCTGCTGCTCTGCTCCATCACGAGCCTTGAGCCTTTGTCCACGCTGCCCGTTTGGCCTAGAACTTGGAACAAAGAACGTTCTCATCTCGGCCACCCTCACCAGGCCTAGGCTACTTTTTGGCTTTTTAGGGAGGACAGGAGGGGCTGGATGGAGCCCTGGGGCAGTGTAACGGAATGAGCAAACCTATGAGACACAGGCCACATGGACCACACCGTGGGGACCCAGAGGAGAGGTGGAGGGCCACGGGGTAGGTGTGCCGGAGGCAGAGAGATGTGCAGGACACAGCTCTGGATGAGCTTGGACAACTTACACAGGCGAGTTGATATTTTCTCTGAAATGAAATGCAGAAAATGACACCTGTCCTGTTCTTTGATGCACAAAAAGAGCATGAAAGTGAGAGAATTCTGCAAATGCTAAAAGAGCTATGAATCCAACAGGAATGTTTTGGTCATTCTTAGTGATGAGGAAGGGGACAATCCAGGGCCTTGAACAAAACAGCCCTGATGGTTCCTGAGCTGATATTCTGAGTTCTGGGATGTGGTCTAAAGCTCTACCCTCTGTTCTTAACTGGCTTTTGTGGAGGGAATATTTAAGCTTTCTTCATCACATCTTAGTGTGAAATGCCATTCTTGGCCTTGACTAGAGGCTTCAAAGATAAACGGTTTCTACTGGAGACAGAGGGTTAGGGGACCCTTAGGGTCCTGGGTGCTAAGAGGAAGTCAGGAGTGTGACAAAGGGCAGAGGCTTGAGTGGCGAATGGCACCCCACTACTCTTGAGTCCCTGGGCCACTTCCCTTGGGACACAGTGTCCACTGCCACAGCCAGAAGCAGACTAGGATGTGAATGGCCATCACTGTGAGATGCAAGTGCCACCTGACAATAAGCAGAGACCCTGGTATGTGTTGAATGACGTCCCTCCACTAGAGATACAGTGAAGCCCTCAGCCCTAGCACCTCAGGGTGTGACTTTATTTATAAATAGGGTCTTTACACAGGTTTTGGGCTTCCCAGGTGGTGCTAGTGGTAAAGAACCCACCTGCCAATGCAGGAGACATAAGAGACACAGGTTTGATCCCTGGGACCCAGGAGGAGTTGGGCATGGCAACCCACTCCAGGATTCTTGCCTGGAGAATTCCATGGACAGTGGAGCCTGGTGGGCTATAGTCCTTAGGGTCGCAAAGAGTCAGACATGACTGAAGCGACTTAGCACACACATATGTATGCACAGAGGTCATGAAAATTATGTCATTATGCCAGGGCCTAATCCGGCATGACTGGTATCCTTATGAAAAGGGGAAATCTGGACATGGACACATGTAGAAGAGTTTGTGAAGAGATAAGACAGGGGCAGGGACAAGATAAGGAGAAAAGCCTGGAGCTGACCCTGGCTTCACGGCCCTCAGATGAAACCTAGCCTGCAGACACTTGATCTTGCATTCCAGCCTCCAGAACTGGGAGACCATACACTTCTGTCATTTAAGCCACCTAGTCTGTGGCACTTGGTTATGACAGCCCTAGGAAACTAACACAGACTGTTTATAACAATCCAGGGGAAAAAGGAACTTCAGAAGCCACAGTAGTCCAAATTGTTAGACTGCCCATGGGTTCATTGGGTGAAAACACAGGTACTAACCCCACACAGGACATTCTGGAACCTGCTGACCTTAATGTCAGAGGAAACTACTTACTAGTGGCTCATCTTTATTTATGTATTTTGAAACTCCCTTGTGGCCATCCTGAATACCCAGGCTCCTGGTTCATAGGCACAACTCCTGCCTTGGTGGTTCTACAGCAAGGTGTGCCATGGGGATGGGGATGGCTTGTGCCCAGCTGCTTGGGGTACATGCATGCAGTGGGGTCACTGTTGCTCAAGGATGCTGCTCACTATTGCTTTCAAGGTCACAGTGGGTGTCCAGCCCTCTCTTTTCTCAAGAAGAGATCGGCAGACCTCCAGGAATGGGATGAACCAGACTGAAAGCTGCTCTCCATGGGGAAGGAAGGCGTTAAGAGGGAACTGAGCTCAAATATTATTGTGGATCGAAAAAACGTCACCTGCCATTCCAGTCAACAAGGCTGCTGCCCACCATCAAGCCATCAGCAACTGCAGATGCCCCAGAGGTGTACCCTGAGGGGAATTCAAGAAGGAGAATAAAAAGGATACTGGCCCTAGATAAGATGTATATCAAAAGAAATTTCAATGAGCCAGACTCTTGCATCTTCCCATACAAAGAAAAGCACTAAAATCATTAACTTGAGATGTCTGGGGATTTTTTGTTTGTGTGAATAGCCATCTTTTGATGTTGAACCTCACGCTTGTTTCATCAGCAAAAGCTCCCATGTATCCTGCCTCTTCTCTCACCTCTTTGGAACAGCCCCTTGGGGCTGTCTGACAGGCTGCCATCCCCAGCTACAGTGCTCAGTAAGGTCACTGAAGAAAACATAATCCTTAGCTTTTAAGTTGTGCGATTTTGGTGAGGGCAACACAGCCCAAGCATCCTGTCGTGGCCCCAGATAAAAGGGGGAAGCTGGTAAAGCGACCAGTTCATCTGAACGAGGACTCACTGAGTACCTAGGATGTGACGGCTTCTCTGTCTTAAACTTGGGAACCCCAAGTGGGGGCCGGATGCTTCCTTGCCTTTTGAACTTAGATAGGAGACAAGAGACACAACCCAACTGGGAGAGTTTAGATGGAAAATTGTGCAGAAGAATGAACCTGGAGAGACTTGCTAGGGAAGAGCCTCAAGCAGGTGGTCGGGGTGGCGTCAGGTGAGGGGACAGTGCATGTGTGCGCTCAGTTGTGTCCAGCTCTTCGTGACTCCATGGACTGCAGCCCTCTGTCCATGAAATTTGCCAGGCAAGAGTACTGGAGTGGGTTGCCTTTTTCCTACTCCAGGTCAGAGAAGGAGTTTAAAGCAGACACCTGGCTAAGAAAAAATTCAGGGGGAATTCTCTGTCCAGCAGTTAAGACTCCGCACTTTCACTGCAGAGGGCAAGCGTTCGATCTCTGATGTGGGAGCTATTTAGTAAAATCGTGCATGCCATGTAGCGCCATCAAAAAAAAAAAGATAAAAATAAATAGTCATACCTTATTGGAAAAACAAAAAAAAGAATTCAAGGAGTCCAGGGATGAGCCAGAACGCACAGCAGCCATTTAAAGGCTATTAGAGCTGAAATATTGCATCACCTTCAGTTACAAACAGAAGGACAAGCCTCAGAAATATTTTCAGTACCTATGACTTTGTCTTAAGTAGAAATCAGAGGTATTGTCACATCACATCATAGTTGTGCAAGATGAATATCACTTATATTCATCAATAATTAGAAATCAGAGTATGTATTGTTCAGTTCAGTCGCTCAGTCGTGTCCAACTCTTTGAGATCCCATGGACTGCAGCACGCCAGGCCTCCCTGTCCATCACCTACTCCCGGAGTTTACTCAAACTCATGTCCATTGAGTCGGTGATGCCATCCAACCATCTCATCCTCTGTCGTCCCCTTCTCCTCCTGCCTTCAATCTTTCCCAGTATTGGTCTTTTCAAATGAGTCAGTTCTTTGCATCAGGTGCCCAAAGTACTGGAGTTTCAGCTTCAACATCAGTCCTTCCAATGAATATTCAGGATTGATTTCCTTTAGGATGGACTTCTTGGATCTCCTTGCAGTTCAAGGGACTCTCAAGAATCTTCTCCAACACCATAGTTCAAAAGCATCAATTCTTCGGCACTCAGCTTTCTTTATAGTCCAACTCTCACATCCACACATGACTACTGGAATTGCCACTAGATTTTATTTAATACAATAATATAGAAGCATGTGCTGTGTGGTCAGTCATGTCCAACTCTGTGTGACTTCAAGGACTGTAACCCGCTAGGCTCCTCTATCCATGGAATTTTCCAGGGAAGCATACTGGAGGGGGTTGCCATTTCCTTCTCCAAATATAGAAGCATAGATATTACCTATCACAATTTTCTAATATTGACCTGCCTGTATTTCAATGTAATTGGTCATCTTTTTAATCCTATGCATTTTATTTTGTGCACTGAAGCATTATTCTGAGTCCACAAGCCTGGGAAGGAATCTGAGTCATAAAACAATTTAAGAACCCTGCTTTAAGGTTACTAAAATATCAATAACCTCAGATATGCAGATGACACCACCCTTATGGCAGAAAGTGAAGAAGAACTAAAGAGTCTCTTGATGAAAGTAAAACAGGAGAGTGAAAAAGTTGGCTTAAAACTCAACATTCAGAAAACTAAGATCATGGCATCTGGTCCCATCACTTCATGGCAAATCGATGGGGAAACAATGCAAACAGTGACAGACTTTATTTTGGGGGGCTCTAAAGTCACTGCAGATGGTGGCTGCAGCCATGAAATTAAAAGATGGTTGCTCCTTGGAAGAAAAGTTATGACCAAACTAGACAGCATATTGAAAAGCAGAGATATTACTTTGCCAACAAAGGTCTATCTAGTCAAAGCTATGGTTTTTCCGGTAGTCATGTATGGATGTGAGAGTTGGACTATAAAGAAAGATGAGCACCAAAGAACTGATGCTTTTGAACTGTGGTGTTGGAGAAGATTCTTGAGAGTCCCTTGAACTGCAAGGAGATCCAATGAGTCCATACTAAAGGAAATCAGTCCTGAATATTCATTGGAAGGACTGATGTTGAAGCTGAAACTCCAATACTTTGGGCACCTGATGTGAAGAACTGACTCATTGGAAAAGACCCTGATGCTGGGAAAGATTGAAGGCAAGAGGAGAAGGGGACGACAGAGGATGCGATGGCTGGATGGCATCACTGACTCAATGGGCATGAGTTTGGGTAAACTCCAGGAGTTGGTGATGGACAGGGAGGCCTGGCGTGCTGTGGTCCATGGGGTCTCAAAGAGTTGGACACGACTGAGCGACTGAACTGAACTGCAAGTGGCTTTGGCGCTATGTAAAATGTGTTGTGAAGGCAGCAATGTACTGTGATGACACTGACACTGTCCTTGTCCTCCAGGAGCTTATAATCAAATGAAAGGAAAGAGATGGGAATTACCCTCTTTCCCTGCCTCCTTGTGCTTCCTGCTGCTTATTCCCATCAAGCCAATTACAGCACCTCTGCCAGTCCATATGCCAGCTCTGCAGGATCTAGAAAAGATACCTCTTCATCAAGACACCTTCTGGCACCTGCTAGAAAACTGCCCTAACAAATACATGAAGCCACAGTGAGCATGTGTGAATGGTGCCCTTGGGAGCAGTTACCACCCTGGAAGAGGGTCTGACTGCTACATCTCTGCAGAGACACCAGGTAAGAAGTCTCCTTACGCACAAAGGGTAGGCAAGGATGTCCTTATCCCCTGGACATAAGTACATCAAAGATGACTCTCATCTATCATGTTGTTCTTTCCCCAAGCCCACCTGCAGCCTCAGACATCTTCCCAAGACAGTCAGAGTTGACATGGGATGAAAACCATTTGTCCTCTCAGGCTCAGGGCTTTACCCTTTGTGAGAAGCTTGTATTTTCATGGGTGATTCTGAAAACTATAAAAACCTCCAAGGCTTCAAGGAATGAATCCCGCAGTGTGAAAGGGAAGACTTAAAGCAATGAATCCCTAATGCTGAAAATATGGGAACTACATTTGGTCAGATAACCCTTACATTATACTACACTGGTGGTTCTCAAAGGGCTTATTTTGTCCTCCAGGGAACATTTAGCGGTCTGGGGACACTTTTGATTGTCATGCTAGGGCATGGGCAATGCTACTGGAATTTACTGGCTAGAGAGCAGGGATACCGCTAAACATCATACAATGCACAGGACAGCCCCCACTGCCACCGTAAAGAATTATCTGGACCAAGCTGTCAATAGTACCACAGTCAAGGAAACCTTACACTAACCCCGTGCTCGGCTTCCTATTCTCCCAGCAGCTGCTCAGAAGTTATTCAGAAAGAGAATTATTTCAGGGACTGGCATATGTCTGACCAGAAAGGCAAAAGCCATCCGCTGGTCGAGGGAGGACCCACAAGTGTCCACCCCACGGCTTGCTCCACCCCCCTCCCCACCATGCTCACTCGGAGGGTCCAAGTATGTCAGTAATCCCTTTCTAAATCTGATTTCACAACTGTGGCTCTGCTATCTCTCCAAACCTTGGGCAATCTGAAAATATTTACTAAGTCACCAAAGTCCCTTTGGAAATTTCCAGGCAGACAAGACTCAAAATTGCAGCTGGCCCTTTTGGACAAGAAAGGGAAGGGGGACAGAAAGGAAACAGTTGATGGTTCAGGGAGGTCAGAGTGGACTCTGCTGCCACAGGCAACTGGCAGCTTTGACCCCCACTGGTCACTTCATTTGCAAATGAAGCCATTCGCCCTATGGCTTCCATAAGGTAACTGACTCTCAGCCAAAGGCTAATGAATGACAGGGCAGTGGGTCAGAAGCCACTTTCCACTGGCTTCCTGCTCTGACTCAGGGAATGTGGTCTGCCTCCCATTCTGACACTGCACCCTTAAAATCCCCCAGGGAGCACAGCATGAGGCTCCTGGCAATTTCTGGGGAGAAATAACAATGACATGAAGACTCACCAGTGCTTTTCCTCTACCCTCTTAACCCCTGTCAGTGGGAAAAAATGGCTTTCAATGTAATCATTTATTTTTAGATGGGCCAAACTGATACTTCTAAGAGATCAGATTTTCTGGTTTTCAAAAGAAAACACATAGTTGGCTAGAGAGCGAGGATATAACAAGGAAACTCTATAGTAGCAAAACTCAACATGTAGCATTTTAGTCACTATCAGCCTCTCATCATAGCAGCCCAGAAGAGAGTGAAAAGGGTGTCTATGCTTTACTGTTTTTCTTTCTCATTCACTCTGCCTTATTTTTTAAAAAATTTTATTGAAATATAGTTGATTTACAATGCCGTTAGTTTCAAGTTTGGTGCAACATATATATAAAATGTTTAACTTCAGTATATATTCTTTTTCCTTATAGGTTATCATAAGATATTGAGCATAGTACCTTACACTATACAGTAGGCCTTTGTTGCTTATCTATTTTATATATTATAAGGTTTATATGTTAATCTCAACCTAATTTATCCTTCCCTTCACCCCCGCTCTCTCCTTTGGTAACCGTGTTTGTTTTCTGTCTGTGAGTCTATTTTTCTTTTGTAAATAAGTTCATTTGTGTCATATTTTTTAGATTCCATATATAAGTGATATTTGTCATGCTGATTTACTTCAATTTTTTAAAATATAATCATCTCTAGTTCCATCCATATTGTTACAAATGGCACTGTTTTATTCTTTTTTGTGCTATACTGTGTTAAGTTGCTTCAGTCATGTCCAACTCTTTGAGACCCCATGGACTGTAGTCTGCCAGGCTCTACTGTCCATGGAATTCTCCAGGCAAGAATACTGGAGTGGGTAGCCATGCCCTCCTCCAGGGGATCTTCCCAACCCAGGGATTCAATCTGCATCTCTTATGTCTCCTGCACTGGCAGGTGGGTTCTTTACCACTAGCGCCACCTGGGAAGCCCATGTCTTGGCCACGGTAAATAGTGCTGCTGTGAACATTGAGGTACATGTATCTTTTTGAATTAGAGTTTTCTCCAGATATATGTCTAGGAGCTTCACTGTTCTGAACTGTCAGCAACCAAACAACAGTCACATCTTTAGCCAAAAGATTCCTAGAACCTTCATAGGCAGAATTCTCTGACATAAATCACAACAACATCTTTTTCAATCTATCTCCCAGAATAATGGAAATAAAAGCAGAAATAAACAAATGGGACCTACTTATACTCAAAATCCTTTGCACAGCAAAGGAAACAATAAGCAAAACAAAAAGATAATCCACAGGCTGGGAGAAAATATTTGCAACTGATGTGACAGATAAGGGATTAATCTCCAAAATTTACAAACATTTTATGACACTTATCAGCATCACAACAAACAACCCAATCAACAAATGGGCAGAAGACCTAAATAGACATTTCTCCAAAGAGGACATATAGATGGCCAAGATGTTCAGTATCGCTAGTTATTAGAGAAATGCAAATCAAAACTACAATGATACATCACCTCACACCAGTCAAAATATCTATCATCAAAAAATTCACAAACAACAAATGCTGGAGAGGGTGTGGAGAGAAGGGAATCCTCCTACCGTGTTGGTAGGAATGTAAATTGGTACAGCTACTATGAAGAAGAGTATGGAGGTTCCTTAAAAGGTTAAAAATAGAGCCACCATATGACCCTGCAACCCCACTCCTGGACATATATCTGGAGAAAAATGATCCGAAAGAATACATGCACCCCAATGTTCATGGCAGCACTGTTTACACTAGCCAAGACATGGAAGCAACTTAAATGTCCATTAACAGAGGAATGGCTAAAGAAGATGTGGTACATATATACAATGGAACATTACTCAGCCATTAAAAAGAATAAAATGATGCCTTTGCAACAACATGGATGGACCTAGAGAGTGTCGTATTGAGTGAAGTAAGTCAGGCAGAGTATGTTCTGATAAAACTTTATGTGTAGATATGGAAATCTAAACTTCATATGATTTTCACATCATAAAATATTAAAAAAAAAATTTCCAACCAGTTACACATGTAATAACCACATATTGCTCATGGGCCTTATGAAGAGAGACTGCAGGCCAGACCTGACCCATAGATTGCTGTTTGCTGACCCCTTGGTCTAGACAGAAAATTGGAATTTACATTCATTCTTCATTCTGAAGGTACTCTATAAAATTGATTTTCCTTCTTGTCTCACTGTGATTCTGAAATCACACTAATAACATTGATAAGTGAAAAAACAAACAAACAAGAGAAATCAATCAACCATCACAGCATTCTCAACCAAAACATCCAGGCTGGGAATGAGCTGACTGTGAGCACTGCATGACTCACAGACGACGCACAAGGCCACATCTTGCTCAATGCGGTATAAGATATACCGGCTGCTGAAGGCTAGCATTCCAGTGATTATTTTCAAAATCACCCAGTGTGAACAATCTCTTTGTTTAGTCTTCACAGTTTTATGTTATTCAAAGGTTGGGCTAGGGGAGGGGGTTGGAAGAGGGCTGGGAAATGTCCTCATTCCTGAAATCCAGTTGTCCTCTGTCCTCCAACACACACTAGTCCCTTTCTTATTCTCCAGAAAGGAAATGTCTAGTGTCTAGGGGGTTCAAAACATGTCTAGGGGGTTCAAAACACATGAATGTATTGATGAGATCCTCTTAACCTTCCAATACATGCCCTATCTTCTTACAAACGTATTGCTATTTAAAATCAATGACTATCAATAGATTGGGAGTTTGGGATTGACATATACACACTGCTATATTTAGATAATCAACAAGTATCTACTGTATAGCACAGGAAACTCTCAATATTCTGTAATAACCTAAATGGGAAAAGAATTTGAAAATCAGGTACATGTACATGTATAATTGAATCATTTTGCTGTACACCTGAAACTAATAGTCAACTATACTCCAATAGATTCATGTCAATGTATGGCAAAAACTACTACAATATTGTAAAGTAATTAGCCCCCAACTAAAATAAATAAATTAAAAAAAAATTTTTTTTAATGAAATAAGGAAGAGAAAAAAATAAAATAAAACCACTGAGTACTTTCATATTCACATGAAGACTGAAACACAGACCCAGAAAAAGTGGGTTCTGAACTCAGTTGTTAATGCAGCATATATGTGAAGGGAATGAGCTTGCCAGATAAAATATAGAATGCCCAGTTAAATCTGAATTTGAACAAACAAGAAATCATTTTTTTAGTATAAAAGTGTATCCCATGCAATAATGGGGCATCCTATAATTGTAATTGCTAAATGTGATAACTCTAGTAGAGGCTAGAGCAGAAAAAACAAACTAGGCTGAAGCAGAAGGTATTTATTGGGGAAAAGCAAGAACTTGTTCTGGTTAACCCTCTAACCTCCAAGTGATTTTTAGAAGCCTTAAAGTCAGGGTACAAGGTGGAGACAAGGAGAACTACTTACATTCCAACATTCCAGTGTGTACAGAGTTTAAAAAACAGTGCTTCCTGGGGGAGTCCTGAGGGCTGATGGACTGTTCTGCATCCTGTGCTGACAGTTACATAAATCTACATCTTACAAAATTCAGAGAAGTGTACATCAAAAAGGTGACTTTTGCTCTATGTTAATGTCATTTTTAAGGAGTGTTTTCAGTTGTTATTTCTTACAGAGAACTGGGGAGTTGACACAGCATGCTGGATAAGGAACAGATCTAAGTAGCAATACTGACTCTACCTGAGACTACATTTTTCTTATGGTCCTCTTAAGATGGTCCTCAACGGGTTTCTGGCAGGCTGCCCATTTATTTGCCCAACAGGACTAAACATATCTACATCGGACTTAGCTTCAAGCTGTAATACTATCACCCTATCTCCACATATTACCAGCTTTACGATTAAATACAATAGTGTCGTGAAAGGCGAAGTGGGAAACTGGGGGCCTGGGATGGGGACTCGGAAGGGGTCAGAGGTGAGGAATGAATCCAGCCTACACTGGATTCAAATCTGTGTTTGGTTTGCCCACACAGTGCTTCAATGGTTATGATATAAATATCAGCAGACTTCCTTCAAAAGCTGCATTTCCAGAATGCCCTTGAAGAATACAAGATCCTTGAATTATATTCCCACAAAGTGCCCATCAGCTAGAGTTGAGTACTGCCTGGGGAGCCCACTCTCTCCAGTCACCAGAGTCCCACAAGCTCGGCCACCACATCAACCTGCCACCTGTGCTCAATTGAGGTTTTAAGGCCCAATATAAGGCATTCAGCCAGCTGTCTGGCCCAAGGGAAACTCAGGAACTGGGAGACCCTTCCTCCCACTGAAAGAAAGCTGCAGGATCAAGTTGCTGTCTTTGACTTGCTTTCTGAGCCCTGGGGCGCCCTGTCTCCCTATAGGGGAGATGCCCCCCTCCTGTGCTCCCACTGCTAAGCCATTCTGCTTCAAGATTTTCTCTGTGGACCTGAGCTCAAGGCAGATGAGAGCTGGAATCCTCCAGAGGCTGGGACACGTCAGGACAGAAAGCAACGATGGCAGGAAGGGAGGAGAGCCGACAGTGACTGAGCACTGAAATTACTTTCACCTTAGCCTCCTCTGTGTCGTCAAGGCCAGCACTTCCTCTTCACCACGGCCATCAGATCCAAGCCGATCAGACATTTATCATTCTCACCCCCGTGTGAATAAGGGCGGGAAGTGATCAGGCTGCCAGAGTCATTTCTAGTAGCTGGTAGAGTTAGAGAGTATATTCTTTTTAAAATTAATTTTTATTGGAGTATAGTTGCTCATGATGCTGTATAAGTTTCTACTGTACAGTAAAGTGAAACAGCTATATATATATACACATATCCCCTTTTTTGGATTTCCTTCCCGTTTAAGTCACCACAGAGCACTGAGTAGAGTTCCCTGAGCTATACAGTAGGTTCTCATTAGTTACCTATTTTATATGTGCATGCTAAGTAGCTTCAGCTGTGTCTGACTCTTTGTGACCCTACGGACCATAGCTCACCAGGCTCCTCTGTCCACGGGATTCTCCAGCCAAGAACACTGGAGTGGGTAGCCATGCCCTTCTCCAGGGGAATCTTCCTAACCCAGGGATCAAACCCGTGTCTCTTGGTCTCCTGCATTGGCAGGCAGGTTCCTGACCACTAGCGCCATCTGGGAAGCCCTCAGCAGACTATCAATAGTGTATATATGTTAATCCCAACCTTCCATTTCATCCCACTCCACCCTCCCCCTTCAGGGTCCGTAAGTTTGTTCTATACATCTGTATTTCTGCTTTGCCAGTTTTCCAGATTCCACATATACGTATTAATACCCAATATTTGTTTTCTCTTTCTGACTTACTTCACTTTGTATGACAGCTTAGAGAATATATCAATAGCCAGCCTCCCAGGACCTGCCCTGCCTTCTGACCCATCCCCACAGACCTATCTCAGCTATTGTTAAATATCCTTTGGGTTTTGCTGCAAGTTTTATTTGATGACCAGCACTAAATTCTGAACACATATGCTCAGATTTCACTGTTCATGAACACGGCTGCCTACATACCAGCTGGAAAAGCAAAATGAGCACTCAGATGATGGGCTTATCACTACCTATAGTCCGTGTTTGTTTCCTGGATAAGCAGTGTTTCCCTTCAAGGCCACTCATACTAACTTCAGGCTTTCCAGATCATTTTTTTAAACAGATCATTTTCCCCCAGCTTTAAGGTATGTTTAAAAAAGTTGTCTATATTTACAGTGTACAACATATTTTTGATATACATTGGGAAATAAAGATCATAATTAAGCTAATTCATATATCCATCACCTCACACAGCTACCATTTTTGTGTGTTTAATGATAACACATGAGATCTACTCTCTTGGCAGATTTCAAGTATATAGTAACATGGTTTTTAACCATAGTCACCATGCTATGTATTGGGCCTCTAGAATTTATTCAACTTATAATCGAAAGTTATACTTTTGATTAACATCTCCCCTTTCCCCCACTTCCCACCCTCTAGTATCTACCATGCTCCTCTCTTAATATAAGTTCAATATTTTTTTAGATGCCACATATAAGTGAGATTACAGGTATTTATCTTTCTGTGTCTGGCTTTTTTCACTTAGCAGAATGCCCTCCAGGGTCCATCCATGTTAGTCACAGATGGCAGGATGTCTTTCTTTATAAAGGCTGAATAATACTCTACTCTAGATATACCACATTTTCTTTCTTCAATCATCTGTCAATGGACACTTGGGTTGTTTAAATCTCTTGGCTACTGGGAAGGACGCTGCAATGAACATGGGAGTGTAGATGTCCTGCCAAGATAGTAATTTTGTTTCCTTGTAATATATACACAGAAGTGAAATTGCTGGATCACATGGCAGTTCTATTTTTAACTTCTTGATGAACCTCTACACTCTTTTCCACTTTTCAAATCTTTATGTCTCACAGTCCCACTGTGGCAAGGACATTTTTGAACCATTTCCTGACCCATTAGAAGCAGCAAGTATCATCAACCCAAGCTGACAAGTCAAATCCCTCATCGGGAAACTAAGATCCTATATGCTACACAGAGTGGCCAAAAAACAGGTAAAATAATATATCACTAACAATAAAGATGATCCTCAACCATACTGTTCTTTTGTGGATTTTTTAAAAAAAAAAAGATGAACCAGGAGCCCAGAGGGGAGCCGCTGAATTGACCCCATGCCTCTTGGCCTAAAGGTACCTCTCCCAGATCCGGCTTCTCTCTTCATCACATAAGGACATACATGTATCACAGGTGCCAGTCCTGAAGCCCCATGTGATATTTACTGGTCCCCAAAATTGTTGGCATCATTGCTCAAACTCAGAGAAAGAGGATCCCCTAGCTACCACCAAGGGGTTAAGTTTTCAAGCCTCTGTTTTCCTGTTAAGAATAACATTTTTTATAACCCTCAAAGTTTTAAGTTTCAGCCCTGACTTTAAAAATAAAGTGAATCCTCAGATGACTGGTTATAATTTAGAAGAAGGGGGGAAAATCCCACCCACCTAGAATAGTAAGTAAATCCGTATCGTGCAGCGAAAAACGAAGGGCAGGCTTCACAAATGCCTTGAAGACGTCTTGCTAGTGCACGGACTGTCAAGAGCCTGGAAGCCCACAGGGTAATGAAATAGGCTGCCAGAGGAGAAACGAAGAGCGGGAAGGTGTGTTCTGAGGTCTGGCTCATAGCCTTTGCTGGGGCTTTTATCTTGGGAGCGCATGTGGCTTTTCTTTCCCCTCCCATTTTATGCAAGGGAAAGGGACCAGGTTCCCTATTTCCTTCTTCTAGCTACGCTCAGAGGATGCTATACAAACATGGACACTAGGGTCAAAGACTGGCCCCAAAGTATTTTTAATATACGCTCAAGCATTATGTAAATAGACTAAAGGCTTGTCTCTGTCCATCTCTCTGTGTATTTAATAATCTCCTTTTGTGGATTCTAATTCAACATGAGACTAATGGAAAAGGCTGCCATACCCATTAACCAAGGGCATATGCAGCTCCAACATGCACCCCCACCCCCACAAACCTCTGCTTCTGCCGGCATTTCCTGCCAGAAATAGGTCTCAGCTGTGCGGTCTTCGCCCAAACCCACAGCGCTCATGTGCAAACTTTCCTCTCCAAAGCTCCTCGTGCTGGGCGGCCATCACCCAGCTGCCTGTCCATGTTCTCTTAGATCTCATCCTGCGCCGTGTAGGCTCTGTGCTTTGTGTTTTAAGACAAATCAGATCTGGGTGAGGCTGAAACCATCTGAATAAGAAGCCTTGGTTCGCGCAATGGATGCTACAATTAGGATGAGGGAAGACTGGAGGACATCTTGGTGAGAATAAACTCCTCTTTGACACGCCAATGACAAGCCAGGCTTGTGCACACAGACTGACTTAGGAGAATCACTAACCATCATTCAGTAAGTTAACCTCAGTTGCCCTGGCCTCCTATTAGAGTTGCCCACGTGACAAGCAGCTGCATTGAGAATCAGGCCTGAAGGCTGGAGAGGCTGCTGCAAGACTTGACTGGCTGATCTGCTCTGGGACTTCTCCATCTAGAGCATCATACAGGTATCATGTGGGCTTCCCAGGTGGTTCAGTGGTAAAGAACCCTCCTGCCAATGCAGAAGATGCCAGAGACACGAGTTTGATCCCTGGGTTGGGAAGATTCCCGGAATAGGAAATGGCAACCCGCTCCAGTATTCTTGCTGGGAAATCCCATGGGCAGAGGAGCCTGGAGGACTATAGTTCATGGGGTTGCACAGAGTCACACATGACTGAAGCAACTTAGCATGCATGCACACACACAAATAGATTAAAACAAGTACCCAAGACGAACAAGATCTCCTCTTGAGCAGCCAAATGATGGAAGAGGGACACAACTACATCACTTACAAACTGAGCAAGGTTTGTTGTTGTCATTGTTTAGTCACTAAGTCATGCCCAACTCTTTTGTGACCCCATGGACGATAGCCCGCTTGAATTTGGTCTCTTACTCCATCTCATCTCTTTAAGATATCCATATTTCACAAACTCCTGGCCATGTCACTGTGGGTATATGATACTTATGAAGACCCAGGCCATCATCTCGCTTGGTCTTCAATCACTTCACCAGTGGTACTCAACGTGTGTTCCCTAGAACAGCAGCTGCAGCTAGGAACAGCAAACCCTGGGAATTTGTTAGCAATGCAAATTCCCAGGCCCTACCCCAGATCTACTGAATCAAACTCTCTAGGAGGAGGACCCAGCAACCTGTGTTTCTAAGGAGCCCTCCAGGTGATCCTAATGTACTGCAGTTTGAGAATCACGGTTCTATACCACTGCTGGCCAAAAGTCTATGTCTAGTAGCAGCCACTGCTATTATTAGAAGTCCTGAGCCCAGCTGGCTCACCCTACATTGTTATTCAAGGCTGATATATTAAAATCATCTCAAACACCTGGTAACATGTGACAGCTCAAATTTGCCTACCCTTTTTTTAAAAAACTTTTTATGTGGACCATGTTCAAAGTCTTTATCCAGTTTGTTAAAATACTGCTTCTGTTTTTTATGTTTTGGTTTTTCTGCCATGAGGTATATGGGATCTTAGCTGCACCCCCTGCATTGGAAGGTGAGGGCTTAACCACTGGATGGCCAGGGAAGTCCTGCCTATCTTGTTAAAGATGCTTCCATGATAGTGGGCAACCCACTCTAGTACTCTTGCCTGGAAAATCCCATGGACGGAGGAGCCTGGTAGGCTGCAGTCCATGGGGTCGCAAAGAGTCAGACACGACTGAGCGACTTCACTTTCACTTTTCACTTTCGTGCATTGGAGAAGGACATGGCAACCCATTCCAATATTCTTGCCTGGAGAATCCCAGGGATGGGGGAGCCTGGTGGGCTGCCATCTATGGGGTCGCACAGAGTCGGACACGACTGGAGCGGCTTAGCAGCAGCCGCAGCAGCATGATAGTGGAATTTCCCACATCAAGGTGCTGTATTTTAAGCTTTTCTGTCAATTTTTAGAAAGCCATCATCTACCTAGACATGAGTTTTGAGTTATAATAATGTCAGTGCTTAAAAGGAGCTAATTTAATATCAACAGATACAGAAAATATGCACTTTTCCCAATGATCCAAACATTTGGATACCAAACTCACAAAGCCCTGCTGAAAATGCACCCTGCCTTTGTAACATTATGAAAGATCTAAGGGGGACTGGTAGTACTACTTCATAGCATCCTTATGAAACCCAAATAAGTCCATGCATAAAGAAAGCACAGTGTAAAGTCCAACGCTCTACCTATATCTGGAGGTCATGAAAGGTCAACCCATTGACCAAAAGAAATTTGGTTTCATCCACAAATTTTTAAAAACTTTTTAAGCCAGTTGATTTTGAAATGGGAGTTCTCACATTTTAAAAAGGAAGATTTCTGGCTTCTCTTGAGAATCAGTGGATGTGACAACATAGGACCCACGTTCACACCTGCCGCTTCACTGAGAAGTGGTATCTTCTCTTCAGGTCCTTACAACTTCCCATTCAATCTGTGTCACTCATTTATGTTACATGCTGGCTCCCAGGTCCTTCTGGGCTTGCAAATCTTGTTCACTGTAAACAATCCTTTTCATTGTTATTATCATTATCCTGCTGCACTGCAAAGTTGTCACTATATTCATGAAATTTCCCAGTGTGGCAATTCACCAGTTGAGGTGAAAAGAATTCATCTTTCACCCTTTGCATCCATTTTCTTCTTAAAAATGCATGAGTTATGATTTGTTGATTCACTTACTATAAAAAGAAAACTTTTGTTGAGCGGTTTCTGTAAGCTTGCACTGAGTATTTCCCATGAAACCTGTCAAATAACCTTCTCAACAATTCCATGAGCCTGGTATTATCATTATCCCCACCTTAAAGATGAGGAAACCGGGGGACAGCAAGGTCACAGAGATACTAACAGAAAGGCTGCCAGGACATGAGTGAAGGCTTTCGGAGGCCAGAATCCATGCTTGTTACTTGCCAGACTGCAAGGCACTGACAGCCTTGGGGACCACTGTGTCTGTGCATCAGTGCCATTGTCTCAGTCAATATCTCAACAAGAGGACCAACTCTTACTGCCAAGGAAGTTGATCAACATCCTCAAGCGGGATCAGTGATGAAATGGGGGTGGTTCAAAGGATCAACAGAGGTGGTTCCCAAAGCACTGGAAAACCCCCGAGAAATGTAGAAGGGCTATTATTGAGCCCTGGATTTCTTCTAAATATTGACAAATCATAACCCAAAAGCCCCCCTGCTTGGCTTTTTAAATGATGACTGGTCTATTTCACAGGGCACTTGCCAGAGCAGCTGCTGTTTGTCCCAAGAGGCTAAAGCCTGAAATACTCAGAGGTACAAATAACTGGTCAGAGAGGTGCATGACCCTTGGGCATATTTGTGTAAGGCCTGCCTTGGCACTCTCAGACCTGGCAACGACCCTGAATGTGCCCCAAGTGGCACCTATCCACTGGGCGGTCCTGCAGAGTCATCTGGGTCAAACCCTTCCTCAGCACTACTGTCCTGGGCAAACCATTTTTTAAACTTCAGCTTGAATTTTTAGAAGCAGGGTACCATTTACGTGGAAGAAGATGAACAAATGAATGGCTGGCATCTTCAATTCTCCCATCCTTTTACCAGCTGCCTGCCAATGACAGAAGTTCATAGGGGACACGTACAGGGATAGTCTCCCCAAGAACCACAGTTTGTGTTACTATAAGTCTTGGATTTGAGTCTCTAGAACCTCTGAGGGATCCCTGACCTGGGAAGCTAGGCTGGACTGGATCACATGCAAACGGCAGCCAGGATTTCTGCCCAAGCCAGGGTAGGCCAACTCAACTGGCCTGGATCAGAGCAGGCTGACTGGTTTCCTGAGCCTTTGGTCCACATTCCAACTCTGATGCTCAGGGTCTTACTGCTCAGGGGCAAGAATGACATTGAGAGATGAAGCCAAGGAAATGCCTTGTCTCTCTGCAAGTACAGGGCAGAGCCAGACTAAGCCACCCACCTATATCCAGGCCTTGGGAGCAGGTGGAGGGCACAGGTCACTAACTGCATCCCCTGGGGGAGAGCTTTAAGAGGGAGAGGGGCCCAAAGTGAAATCCCCAAAGGGCAGATTTCACAGAGGCACATCCAGGCCCACATACCCCAAAGCTCACCCCCTATCCTCCACCCCCCACCCCCAGTTGAAGGATCCTAGAGGCAGCTCTCGCCCATAGCAGAACATCCCCCACCCAAAGCTAGACATGCCACCAATACTAGGAATCAGGAGTCAGGAGAGAGATACAACCCTTCCACTTCTCGCTGTGTGAGCCCAGACACCTCTGCATACTCTCCTGTAAAGTGCAGACAATGAGTCCTGCCTAGCACAGCTCAGAATTAAGGTAATACATGCAGGTTTTTGTAAATTGTAAAGTGCTACACAAACGCCAAAGATCGTTTTTTATTATTCCAGAGTTCGAGTTCTTAATAAGTGACCAAATATCCTAAAAAGCCAGAGTAGGTTGGATTGGCATCTCATGAGTGTGCCAAGTCACTTCAGTCGTGTCTGACTCTTTGTGACCCTATGGACTGTAGCTCTCCATGTTCCTCGGTCTATGAGGTTCTCCAGGCAAGGATACTGGAGTGGGTTGCCATGCCCTTCTCCAGGGGATCTTCCTGAACCAAGGATTGAACCTGAGTCTCTTACGTCTCCTGCACTGGCAAGTGGGTTCTTTACCACTAGCGCCACCTCAGCACATATGGCCTGAGGCCTCTCTGAGGGCTTTTGTCCACGACAATCTCTGAAACATTCAGTTATCTTCACCTGAGCCCAAGGAAGACCCTCTTCTTGTGATGTGCAGATTTAACAACATCCTCCCCCCAAAACCGGTTTACACTGAGACACCGTGGCTTCTTCCCCAAGGGAACGGGTTACTCACTTGGTTAGAGCTTTCACTGGGTATTTCCATGTGCTGGAAGACTCTCAAACGGATGTGGCCTCCTGGTTTGTCTCAGCCTTTCCCAATGCTACTGAATCAGTCTGCTTCTCCCTCAGCCGCTCGCACAGGGGCTGCCGGAACCACCCACACAGCGAGCTCAGGGGAGGAGCTCAAGACGCTGCCACCATCTTAGGGGTGCCTTTCTGGGCAGTGGTCAATAAACAGGTTCCAGGGCCCTGCAGTTTGGGTTCTGGTCCTGGCTTTGACACTCTCTGTGTTGGGCTCTTTAAAACATGGATAATCTAGACTTTCCTCCCCCATCAGCTCATCAGCATTAAGTGACATCATCTGTGTTAAAAATGCACTCAAGTCTTATTACTGAGTTGGTGCCTTCGGCTACTGACTTAACTTCATGTGGTTGGTTTTCCCTTTCTTCTACTAACTGCTCCAGATAAACGAAAAACTAACAACAAACAAGTAAATAAATTCCTTCTGCTCATGGGGAAGTATTTGTGTTGCTTTATATTTTATTATACCGAATCTACAAGACTCGCTCAAACATCTCTCTTGGGAAGTGCTTTACAGCTCCTTGGTTTACCTGCTCCACCTGTGTGCTTATTTGCATAAGTATTCCTTCCGCTGGCTAGTAATTGTTTATGTTAAACCATTAACTTGAGGTTAAGAAAAGAAGCATGACCCACAGGGCTTTGCTGAATAGAAGATGGACAATAAATGGCAACTGTATTATTATTCCCTGGAATGACAACCCACATTCATTCTGCCTCAGAATTATTTTGCTTTCTCCTAAAATTACAGCTTTGGGAACATCCCTACTGATGGAGTGAGAGCCTGGGAGTAGAGACACTTGTCAAGATTTGCTCCTCTTTTGGCAGGAAATAGGATGAGATTCATCTTTTCTCATCGATCAGTCTCTGGACTCAACTGGAAGATTCAATTAAAGCACTATAGTTTCTGAGTATTTCATTCCCTGGAGGTGGCAGGGGGAAATCCCACCAATGATGTGACACATAGGTCACAAGACATAGGTCCTTTTCAGAACTTGAGTGTGCAAAGGATAAAGTCTTCCCTCTGATGACTGAAACTTAGGGACTGACTTTTTGGCATTGCTACTTTCTTCCGAGAGGCGACACTTTGTAAATACCTGCTGGATGGCTGAATTCCCCAGTCATATCTCTGCACCTGGGTCTGAGCAGCTGGTGGAATTGATGCCGGGCTGAGCCCTGGCCTTCGGCTGAGTAAAGGAGAGGATACAGAAGGCCGTTCAGACTCTTTCTGTTTCAGAGATGTTGCCTCTCGCCCTCACAGGACGAGGCAGCAGGGTAGACAGGAATGGGGGGCTCTGGCTGAAGAGCATCGGCTGGCCCCTGCATGCCAGGCCTTTCACCTGCACCATATCTAAACCTTACAGCCAGCCCCTGGAGCAGAACTCATGAGCCCTCTTTACAGATGAAGGAACCAAGGTGTAGACTGAAGAGTGTCCAAGAACCTACAGATGAGAATCTCCTTTTGGAGAGGCGCCCAAGTTGGTAAAGACACGGAGTCATTGCTCTTCTTCCTTCACATCTCCAGAGAGACCTCAGGAGGACTAGGCTCTGGGAGCAGGCTCATGAGCTCCTGAGGGGCCCCTGAGAACCCTAGGAAGGTGGCAGACAGACTCAGGATTTGCAAAACTTGGAGAGTATGCATTAGGTCAAAGCAGGGTACAGAACAGCTGACATGGTCACAAGCGCCTCCACCCCCTCTCTCAATTCCCTCTCTCTCTCTCTCTCACACACACACAGAGTTAATTTGCTGTTAGAAAATCTGCACTAAGATACGTTCGTTGAGGCAGAATCATTCATGAGAATCATTAACAGTTTCCCAAGTACAGGACAAATTCAATTCCACAACTGCACGGGCGTTAAGAATCCCAGAAGGCTAGCTAGATCCTTCTCAAAAATCCATTTAGCCTCTGCTGGGAATGACCCAGCCTCACGTGGAAAAGGGTGGCCCAAGTGTGAGCTGCTACTGGCTCCCTGTTCGGAAAGCGAGCCCTTTCATGAGGCCCAGCTGTTCCTCAGGCATCCAGACAAGCTGGTCATGCAAAGGCAGAAAATGTGACAACTGTTGGAAACCTTCAGAGGCCACTGATGGGAGCAATGGAATGCTCTCTGGAGCGGCCACTACGCGGACAGTTAAAGCAGCCTATTATTCAGTTTATATAAAACATCCACCAGCTACATGGCACCAAGAACTGAATATCTCCATTCTTATCCAGTTCATGACATACTGGCCACGCTGCCTGGCCACAAACTCTAGAAAACAACTTCACTAACCATCAAAATACACACGCTCAGAGGGAAAGGGAAAAAAAAGGTGGGGTGGGAGGGGGGGAAGCCTTCCTGAGTTCTGAGGACCAAGCTCAAAGATTGCCCAACAGACAAAAAAAAGCCATAGCATTCAACAATGCCAACAAACGTCTTTCTCGCTTCAGCTGTGAAGTCTCCAAGACATTTACGATTTGAAGACTTTAATAAAGAGGATCTCAGAGCCACAGAGACCACATCAAATGCTTCTTTAAAAAAAAAAAGTCTGTGTGCATTTCCCAGTGAAGAATCCGTCCAAAGGATTTTGAAAACATTTTAATATACTTTGCTTCCAAAACATTACACGCTGTTTCTCCAACAAATTCATATGTGTTTCCAGGGAACTCCTGGACCAAAAAAAAAAAAAATTTACTTAGGTAGAAGAATGTCTGGAGATTCTTTTATGCCAATAGGTTAACAGAGCTTCTCTTTTAATTGCTATTATTTCATAGAGCAGCAGTAATCATTCCTTCATCTGCAAAAGAAATATATAATCCAGCTGTGGTGGCTCTAGTAAAAATACCACATCTGTGGATCATTGGCAACACTGGAGCAGGACCACTCAAATTTAGGCAGCCTTGGAGAGCTCTCTTTTATACTCAAGATGCACATGGGTACACTTTTCTGAGAGTGCACATAAATTTTGCCCAAACTGGTTGTTCCTTTGTATGCTGAAAATAGGTTGAGGAGCCACACACAAGACGAAGGCTTTCTTGGCATATTATTCCCAGGACCCAGTTGTTCCAAGAAGTCCCCAGACCTTCCTCTCACCCAAGGTGGTGGCTTTGTGCCAGTGCCCTTGTCAGTTTCAAACAGAACAGGGAAAATGAATACTGTCGGTTTCAGGGAGGAGATTCTACCGCGTGGCTGGCAACGGAGTGGACTGCTGGTTTTTCACTTAGCAGACCAACAGCTTCCGCAGAGAGCGTGGAAGTCACGGTTTTTGGTGACCGTTCCCGCCTTCTCCAGCATCTGAAGTCAGAGTATTAGTGAGCACTGGGTGGTAATATTCTACGAATTGTCCCCCTTCCCGCCCCATGCTTCTCTTTAGTCTTTCCCCAAAGCCCAGTAGCAAGCATCTTATTTCTAAGCCAATCTTCCACATTCAAATCCCCAGCCCAAAGCGCGCCCTGGGGCTTTCCATCTACAGACTATAAAATAAAACACAGCGTAGCTGAGCCTTGACAGACTTTTATCCCCAAAACACATGTCCTGTGGCTACTGTGCTGGAATGTCGACGGCCCCGCAGTACTCGGGGTCCTTTCCCATCCCAGACAATAGAGCAAGAAAATAAAATGAAAGTGGACTTACTGCTATGGCTTGCAGCCTTTCCTTGTGCAATTCCGCCTCTGCCATCCTGGAGAAGGGCACACAGCGAGGGAAAGAAGAAAGAAAAACAAAACACACGCTGTAGTCACCCGAGGAAATTGATGGGCACCCCTGGGGGAGGTGGGGGGCTTTGCTAGAACCCCAGGGAAAGCCTACGGGCGGCCGGGGCTCTGCTCCGGGGGTGGCGGGCAGAGCTGTGCGCGCGGCTGACTAGCCCGGCTCAGCGTCTGGCCCCCCGCCCGGCCCGCCGCCTGGCTGCGCCCCAGCGCTGCCGCTCCCTGCATCTCCCGTCCGCCGGCCGCGCCAGTCGGGGACGTGGGCCGCGGGCAGCCGCCGGGAGGGCGCGCTCGCCCCGCGCTCGTTCTCCGCCCTGACGTCTCCGCGCCTCGCTCCGCCCCTGGGGTGTGGGGGACCCGCGGCCGCGGCCCCCGGGCGGCTCTAGACGGGCGGGAGCCACCTGGGTTGTAGCCGTAGGGAGTGGGGGCTCCCCCAGGAGCGGCCAGGCACCGCGCGTGCGGGTGGGCACTCAGGGCGCACGGGAGCCGCTAGGGCGCAGGGTTGGTGCGCCCAGGTGGACACGTGCTCAATGGGGACCTGCAGACGCCAGCCCAAGGGCCTCAGGTAGAGAACCGGGCCCCAGCACGTCCTGCCTTCTGGCTCGTGCCAAAAGCCTGAACTCGACATAGGGACATTTCCCACTGGGGAGGGCTGCCTCGCCCACATGCCTCAGATGGCAGGATCCTCAGCGGTCAAGCTGGCCAAGGACAGCATACAGATGAACACAGGCCATCCCTCTGTGGGGTCAAATGTGGGTTAGAAAGACAATCACGAGTCTGTAGGTGCACATTTTGTAGTTACAGGTGCTTCGCTGGCCAGGTTTGACCACTTAATAATAGCTGTAAAGCCTTGGGCAAGTCACTTAACCACTCTGAACCTCAGTTTCCTCATCTGAAAAGGGAAGTGCTGAATGAGATAAAGTATATAAGGTGCTTTGTAAAGGGCAATTTGTTCTTAACATTATCCTGCAATGTTCTGGGCTGAAACACGGAGAATTGTTACTTCTATACTCAGTCTCTGAAAGGAAAAGTAGGATCTGGTCACTGAAATATTTTACCTCTTCCTTACTAAAACGGGAGACCTGGGTTTGACCCCTGGATTGGGAAGATCCCCTGGAGAAGGGAATGGCTACACACTCCAGTATTCTGCCCTGGAGAATTCCATGGACTGTATAGTCCACCGGGTCCCAAAGTGTCGGACACAGCTGAGCAACTTTCATTTTCAGTTTACTAAAACAGGAGATAGTACTAAAGTGCATCCTTTATGCCAAGCCCTGGGCCGGATGTGAGAGATGGAGAAGATCCAGTCTAAAAGGAAATAAAAGGTAAAAACAAACAAAATACCTCTTACTATCCAGGAGGAGGCTGCTAGAATTTCCAACATTCATAAGCAAACTTTCCTCCATAAAAGGAAATAAACATGAGGGGGGTAGGGTGGGGGAGAAACCAATGTGACCTATTCAGGTGCTTGATCCGATAAATGCAAGACTTAAGGCATTTTTAAAGGTATGCACATCAAATTTCTCTAAATTACCTCTTTCCTGGGAAAATTCTTACAATTTCTAGTAAATCACCTTTTCAACGTTCAGGCAGGTTTCACCTGTCACTTGAAGAGCAATTACTACTCTGCCCAAAGACTGAAGCAGTTTAACTGATTGATTGTTTTCCCTTTCTTTTCATAACAGGCATCAGTGAAGCTATTTGGGTCATAAATCCAAGCCAACACCAGATTTGACATCCTTCTTCAGTATACCCCGAACTTCTTTCTGGCTAAGACCCATCACTTTCTTCAAACGCTGCATTTTCTCTTTACTTCCAGCGCCAGCTCCAGAGGACAAGTCTTTTGAGGGTGTTTGCTCACAGATAAACAAAGCTGTTATTACTTCAGCAGAGTGACTGTGTACCCAGCTAGAGCAGAGAGGAACAAGATGAGCAAATTGAGACCAAAGAGGCTGAAGGACTCAGTCAGAGTCATGGAGCTGGGATTTCAGCTCAGATCAGACCCTCCAGAGCCCACATTCATAACCACCAGGCACCAGGCTCAGCCAGTCATATGAAGGGGAGACAAGCCTCAGTGGTGAATAAGTGGTCCTTTCCCCTCCAGTGATACAGATATTAAAAAGGAATTAGAAGAACACAATGATGTGAATGGACCTAATGTCACTGAACCGTAGTCTTAAATGAGCAGTTTTATGTATATTTTACTGTGATGAATTTTTAAAAGGCATGATGGAAGGTGAGATGCCTAAGCCCCCAAAGGGCTTAGGCACCTTTGGGAAGTGACCAGTTTGAAAGCTTTGCATCTCAAGATAGAAGAATCAGGATTGGGAACATGCATCTGGCTGTCATCTTCGTTGTGGTTCTAGCTAAAGAAATGTGAATGGCCAGAGTGAGAAAACAGAACAACAAGAAGAGAAAGCCCAGCAAAGGAGGCTGAGGAGGTGTCATCTGAGGACGAGAAGGGAAAATCAAGATGGATATTTCTACGAAAAATCACAATAGGAAGAAAGGGTTTTTCAACAGGGTCAGATGGTTTGGGGAGGTTTTAAAAAAATGATGCAGACTAAGAAGAGCCTTGGGCAGCCAGGAAGCCAGGGGTGACATGGAAAGAGCTGTGTATGTGTACAGGGTGAGCCTGTAAGCAGTGACAGAGTCGAGAATGAATGAGAGGTAGGAAAGGACCATCCTTGAGTACAAAACACTCCTTTGAGATCTTTGGATATGGAAGATGAGGGTGTTGGGGAGAACTGGAGGTGGTCTATGAGAAGCGAAGGCAAGTTAGAGGGTTGTTAGATGAGTGAGACTTGAATGTTTCAGAGTCAAAGGGAATTAGGTATCAGGGAAGTGAGACCGAAGACACAGTCAAAAGGGAAGATAAGCGTTAGGTCTCAGATTAGATCAGAGGGCATTCAGACAAGCCCTGGTGGCCAGGTTAGCCTTGGAAAAAAAGGGGAAATGAAAGAGAACAAAAGATGGAATGAGTAAAGGTGAAGACATTGTAGTTGAAGGAGAGAGAAGTTGAGTGAGCATATATCAGAAGCCTAGTTTTCTCAGCTGATGGAAGTGTCTTTGGTTGAGATAGGTGGGACTTCAGAAAAATATAAATGGTTTGTAAAGAAACTGTGGGATATGGAGAAAATTAAGACATGACTCTTAATCAGAAGTATGCATCAGAATCTCCTGGGTCACATTTCTCTGGATACATGTATAGAATTAAATATCTATGGGGTGAGGTAGGGGTTAGGGATGAACCATTGTACTAATTGGGTTTACTAGGAATAGATAGAAGACTCTTTGACCAATTGTGTTTACTTCCTTGGTGGCTTTCAACTGCCTGGGACTGATGATATGCAGTGGTCGTGTTCACCAAGTGTTGAGGACTGTCAAGGCAGCTATGGCAAAAAGTCAAAGGGGAGAAGAAATTCTGAATGCTAGACCATGGGAATATGTCCAGGTGGAAATGTAACAGACTCTTCCATATTTTTTTGGCTGCCCAATTTGTGAAGCCCTTTCCATCTTTGGGGGAATTCCCATATCACAAGTCATAGAGAGAGTCAGAGCCAATTCCCAACATAGAAGCTGGGAAATACCAGGCTCTTGCTTCCCAGGTCCCTGGAAGTTATGACGTGGCATGCAATCCAGGTGGTGAGATATGTGCACTGGCCAAGGACCTTGAAGACACAGCATTACAGAATTCCCTCAGGCTTTTGCTCATCTTTGGTCCTGCCCATTGCTCAAGCCTCTTCTCATCTTCCCAGCTATTCTTCGAACTACATGATAAATACACTTTCAATTCATGCCTTCTCTGCTCCTAGCAACTCAAATCAGTTTCTGTTGCTTGTGACTAAGAACCCTAAGGGAAACAGGCAGGCAGGTGAAGGGTAGAGGGAAAACATTTTCTCCTCTTCTAATACGTCTCCCCTCAAATCTCTAAATTTTAGCATTTTAAAATCATTAAAACCATTACAAACACAGACATTTATAACACAAGTTGTACCATTTCTTTCATAAACTTTTACTGTGTAGCCATTCTATACTAGACATGAGGCAATGGCTTGGTATTACAAAGAATTCCTAGTCTAGTGCTAATATGGGTGACTTTTTGCCCTCCACACATTTGAAATCTCAAAAGATCTATTACAATGGGTGCATAATGTGTGTAACAAATCACTAGTTCTTGCTGGGACATTAAACCACATTGCATAAGCACTACCCGTATTGTTTAATGGTTTTTCTGATAGATGCTGTATTGCAAAGCATTGTATGGAGAGAATACAGAATGCCCGATTTGCAAAATAGATGCTTTGGTAATAAAAATTGCAGTATCTATTTTAGGGCATGAGTCCTTTGGGAACCACAGAGGATCACAGCCTATTCTCTGTGGGGAAAACAGGAGTTCTGAAAACTGAGAGGGAAATGACTCACCAAGACCCACTGAGTGAGTTAAAGTTTTGCTGAACAGAAGCTAAGAGTGTGAAACTTCGGAGTAACCTGAAGCTTTCCTTTGACAAAAGTAATTTTCAAAGGAATGCCAGGTGGTCCAAAATGCTTGTATTTGTATCAGCTCTCTTTTGCCTACGATCTGTTAGAATACACGGTCATTCAAAACATATGGCACAGAATCAAAAGGAGGGGAATTGTGCTGAGAGCCCTTTTGGCTCCTGTGGTTGTGAACAATTTGGGGAAGTTGATGGGATTTCAAGTATGTGATGTTTTTCTCAATGGGATTCAAATGACAGATCCATAGAGAGAGTCCCTATGGTGCAAGAAAGAGTAAGAAGTTAGAAAACAGAGTGCCAGTGTGGGAAATAAACTAGGCTGGATGTCACTTAAAGTATAGACTGTTGAAGCTCTCTACATAGAAGAATCAAAATGAGCAACTGGAAATCCATCTAGAAATGAACAGTAGAATTTCCATTTGACGGCTTCCTTTTCTCTTGGCTAGCCTTGGCAATTGTTGTTCAGTCACTAAGTCATGTCCAGCTCTTTGCAACCCCATGAACAGCAGCACGAGCCTTGGCAATGTCAGCTGATCAACACTGAATTTCTGGAAGAAACCAGGGGCTACAAGGAGAGCATAGAGGAAAGAGATCTGGATGGTTAGGGGTCATCCCACATTCACCTTGCTGGGACATTCAGATGGTGATAAACATTTTGAAAAGTGGGATTAGGAGGTGGGTATGACACAGAGAAAAGGCATGAGCTGTAAAGACAAGTTAGAATCCCGGTACTCGGACTGACCAGTGGCACAAATTGAATTCCGTTAGCTCAATATCCTCAACTGTAATGGAGGATAACAACTCTAACCTCATAGGGATATTGCAGGGAATCAAGATAGATTGAAAATTCACGAGACTGACCACAGTTGGTGCTCTAGTGATGGCAGGTCCTAATTATTCAACCCAGTTGCCGCTTCATTAACGCTGTCACAGACCAAACCAAGGAAGTGACTTGATTATATCTACCCTTTTATGTTAGCTTGGTTTGTTTTTGTTTTTACAATGTAGGCTTTTCTTTTAGGAAAAGGGGTGAACTATCAATAGCCTTTAAGTCCCCCACATGAATAGGTACTTCTCTTTCATCTTTTAAGAGGAAGGATTCTGCACTGTGTCATTTATTGCCTAGAAATTTCATTACCAGGGTCTCCCTTTAATGATTCATAGACACCTACAGCCTTATCTTTTGGAGTGAGACAATTTGATAATTATAAATAAGAAGGAATGACAAGGGAATACTTAAGAGGACACAGATTAAGTCCAAGGAAAAGATGGAAAGAAAAGCTTAAGTGTTTAGGAAGTAGAGTGTTTAGGAAGAGAGCTACATGCCCACATATTAAAGGTGCTCCTTGGTGGAAGTGATTCAAGGTTTGGGAGTTTAGCTACAAAGTAGAAAACTCTTTGGGAAGGCCCATCTGGCTGTCTGATGCCAGTGGACACAATCAGGTCATGGGCTTCGCAGAGAGCTTAGGGGCCAGTCTAGTTTGCCTTAGAACAATGACCACAAAGTGCCCCGTCAGCTTTGAATCCTGTTTTGCAGTGTGGCCATCGACGCTTTCATTGTTAACCATGATGTGATCACACCGTACTCATCCTGCAAGTCAGCACTGCTGACAAGAGAGAGATTTTCTAGGGGGTTGTCTGTGCAGGGACAGCGACCTATCAGTTAAATCCTGTGTGCCCTCCTGTTTGGGGAATGAATAATGAAATTGGGAAAGCCAAGCTTCAGCTCCTACCACCTATGTATGCTGAGCCCCTCTGATGCCCTTTGGAATGTCCAGTGATTCAGTCTTGCATGACCCCCACTGTTGCCCACCCTCCATACACTGGCAAAATGGATCCAACTCAGGTTTGGCCCCCTTAGAGCTGTTCTCACTAAGAGGTAATAGCCAAAAAGTCTCAAAAATTGCTCCTTACTGAGGGTATGGAAAAAGGCAACTCTCCTACACTGTAAGTGGGAATGTAAATTTGTGTAGCCACTATGGAAAACAGTATGGAGTTTCCTTAAAAAAAAAAAAAAAACGAAAAAAACTAAAACTAGAGTTCTATATGATCCAGCAATCCCACTCCTGGGCAGGTATCTGGAGAAAACTCCAATTTGAAAAGGTACATGTCCTCCTCAACGTTCATAGCAGCATTATTCACAATAGCCAAGACATGGAAACAACCTAAAATATACATTTACAGATGAATGGATAAAGATGTGGCATATACACACACACATGCAGATGCATATACTTACAGCAGAATATTGTTGTTGTTGCTGTTTAGTTGCTAAGTCATGTCTGACTGTTTTGCGACCCCATGGACTGTAGCCTGCCAGGTTCCTCTGTCCATGGGATTTCCCAGGCAAGATTACTGGAGTGGGTTGCCATTTCCTTCTCCAGGGGATCTTCCCAATCCAGAGATTGAACCCACATCTCCTGCATTGGAAGGCGGATTCTTTACCCCTGAGCCACCTGGGAAGCCCACAATAGAATATTACTCAGCCATAAAAAAGAATGAAATAATGTCATTTGCAGCAACATAGACGGACCTAGAGATTATCATACCAAGTGAAGTAAGTCAGACAGAGGGAGAAAAATATCAAATGTCATATGATATCACTAATATGTGGAATCAAAACAATGATAGAAATGAACATATTTATGAAACAGAAACAGACTCACAGAGAAAAAATTTATAATTACCAAAGGGGAAATGAGGGGGGATAAATTAGGAGTTTGGGATTAGCAGATACAAACTACTATATATAAAGCAGATTAACAACAAGGTCCTATTGTATAGGACCTTATATAGGAAACTATAAGATATTCAATATCATTCAATAACCTATAATGTAAAATAATCTGGAAAAGTATACATATATATATATATATACATACATTACACATGCATACATATAACTGAATCACTCCAGAAATTAACACAGCATTGTAAATCAACAATACTTCAACAAAAAAAACTGCTCCTTACCAAATGTAACTCTTCCAGCTGGGGCATCATGGACAACAGCCTTTCCTCAAAACAGCTCAAGGTAGAACGGGAAGAGCACCAGACAAAATCTGAACACTAGGTCCTAATCCTAACTACGCCACTTACTGTGTGACCTCAGAAAAGTCACTTAACTGCTCTGAGCTGAAGTGTTCTATTTGTACACTGGGGAAGAGATAGCTAACTACTCCAAGGTTCTTGGAGGGATGAAAGGAACTCATGAATGAGAACATGCCTTAAGAACTAGAAATGCTCTCAGAGTGGCAAAGACAACAGTGAAAGAGATGCCTTCAAAGTCAGGAACTCAGAGAGGTAAGGGCTGGTCAAGGGGGTGGCGGCAGGGGTTGGAGGGGTGAGTCTGTAAGACTGCAACGTTCTCTAGCAGCCACAGGCTCTGCCCACCAGGAGAAAAGACTCAGCTAATAGATAAGACAAAAGAAGCCTCTGGGTGTCTGATGAGTTTCTAGGACCATCAAATCGGTAAATGAAAATATCCAACGCAACCCAAGGCTCTCTTTGACTCCTTAATGTTCCTCAATCACTCAAGTGATTTCTGCTTTATTCAGTCAAATGGTCCACATCCTGATCTACATATTTAATTAGCTTTGGGAAATGCAGAGAATGCGATGCAGGGCCTGAGCATGTGGTGGAAGCAGCAGAAAGAAGGAACCAGAAATACTTTAATCTTTTCTGCCATCTGTGTGTGTCAAACTTAGATTGGAAAGCTACCTGGTCCGTGTTTACATGACTGTGCCCTCCTTTCTCATTCATTCGGAGCTAAATTTATCCCACTAGAGGGAATGGCATACTTGGGGAGGTGGGGGTGGAAAAAGAGTTGACGCAGAGGCGTCTGCTTGACTGGGAGCCAGGCGCTCTGGGGGTGGGGAGAGCCCCTCAGGGAGGCTCCGAGGATGGAGCCTGTGCTGACTTGACAAAGGAACGTGTGTTATGTTCTGCTGAGGAGGGAGTGAACACAAACAAGACTGCAGATCCTGCATTAGACAAAGCAGTTCCCTGAGCCCTTACGTCTGGCTCAGTCCTTCGGGAAATGGACACTCAGCCACTCTCCAGGCTTCTCCCCAGTGAGAGCAGTGTCTGTCCCCTGGGGAAAAGCAGCTGGCAGAGCTACCTCCAAGGCACAGCTGAGCCTGCCTTCTCTGCTGATGTCACTCCCGCTGTTTCGTCTCCGGAGACAGCTTTCTTGGGCTGGGCGTGGAGGACAGAGAGGTTGCTGCCTTTTAGGGCCTGAGTTGGATTCAGTGCTGTGCACCCACGTTTGGATGTCAGACTGTTGATGCCTATGACCCAGGTGTCTCCTGTCAGTCCTTTATGATTTTCCCTCTTCCTACTCAGTTCCTCTCTTTCCTCCTCTAGTTCCTCACTTTCACTCTTCCCTAAGTCAAGCCCTAGTGACGCCATCTTTTGCCAGTGGACAAGCCAAGAAGATTGAGATGGCGTTTCCCGTGGCTGGAGAGCTCTCTGCTAGAATGGAAGATCTCCCTCCGTAGATGGGCAGTCTGTTTCCAGCCAGAGCTTGGTTGCCTTTTGGCATGGAACTACTCTTTGCTGGGATGGGGGAGGGGAAGCTCCTAGGGTTCAGGATGGTTCTCCTTTGTTTCAGGCTCAGAAGTCCCCGTGTGTCTTTGTCAGAGCTTTACCCTGTTTTTAGCCTCCAGTCCCCCTACTCCTCCCCAGAGAACCTGACACCTTCTTCATCTGTCTGTCCCATTCCAAATTTGGTGCTTTCTCATACCATGAGCTATGCCTGGAATGCAGACTCCCCCTCCCTTTTCTAACTTCCCAAGTCCCCTCTTGTTAACTCAGTCCAGAAATCCCACCCCCTCAGGGTATCCACGGTGGTCCCTTTGGGAAGGAAAAGTGGTTATCCCTCCCAATTCCTAACATAGTGTGTGACTAACAAATTATTTAGTTGACTTGTCCTTCTCTCGGTTAACTCTAAAAATGATCAAGTCAGAGTCCTGAAGGAGATCTCGGATTCATCAGCATCCTACAAACTACTACAATGGTTGTTTGCATGTAACAAAGCTACTAGGTTGGCAGGAAGCATGGATTGGACCAATTGGACCTTACATCTCAACTCTACCACTTAATGACCTTGAGAAATGTACTTGACTTTTCAGAGCTTAAGTTACTCTTACTCTGTCTGTAAAATGGGAAAGATATTAGTATCCATCTTACAAAATTATCATAAAATCAAGTGACTATAATCCAGTGGTGTCATGTGCATGCATGCTAAGTTGCTTCAGTCTTGTCTAACTCTTTGCAACCCCATAGACTGTAGCCTGCCAGGCTCCTCTGTCCATGGGATTCTCCAGGCAAGAATACTGGAGTGGGTAGCCATGCCCTCCTCCTGGGAATCTTCCTGAACCAGGGATCAAACCTGCATCTCCTGCAGCACCTGCATTGCAAGTGGATATCTTACTGCTGAGCCACCTGGAAAGCCCATGTGACGTTATGTATTCATCATGTAATGCACCTCCTGACATATTGAAGGTGGTCATGAATACTCTTTCAAAATCATGAACCTAATCTTATTTATTCATCCATCTGTGTCACTCTGGATGTGTTTTTACCTCGATATGCTTGTATCCAAGCAAAGATTCCAAGTCACTTGTTCAGCCCATCACCGGGTGCTATGGACTGCATGTTCATGCCCTAGCTCCCAAATTCAAATGTTGAAACCCAAATCTCCAATGTGATGGAGATGCAGCCTTTGGGAGATAATTAGGTCATGAGAATAGAGCCCTTATGATGGGATTAAAGAAGAGACAGTAGAGAGTTTGCTTTTCTCTCGTCCCACCATATGAGGACACAGCAAGCAGATGGCCATCTCAAACCAGGCAGAGGGCCCTCACTAGGAATCCAATATCTCAGTACCCTGATCTTGGACTTTTCATCCTCCAGAACTGTAAGAAATAATATTTGTTGTTTAAGCCACCAATCTGTATAATTTTTCATAGCAGCTGAAGCTAAGACCCCAGGTATGGCCAATTTGGCCCTCAGACTAGATCAGCACCGACTCATGAAAGCTCTGGACTCATGCTTTTTGCCTCTAGAGTTGGCACTCCAAGGTCTTCCGATGCTGTGCAAACCTTTTTGGAAAATTTCGGCTTTGCCAAATTCTGAACCTATCATGAGGGACTGAAGGAGACAAAAGTGCAATGTGTTCTAGGGGGTGATTTATGCTACCATCTAGAACACTGATTCTAAGCTTCTCAGGAGGGCAGATCACAGAGTCCTTTTGAGGATCTGGTAAGAACTATGGACTTAAAGGCAATGAACATGCCTACAACATTTTTGGTATAATTTCTGAGCTTTCAGGAACCCCTTGAATCCTTCCTTGGATACTCTTAGAAGATCCATGGACCTCTGGTTAAGGAAAAAAAAAAAAAGAGTCTCTGGAACCTAGAATATTGGAGGGAGGCAAGAAAGAGATGAGAGAGAGTGGCTTTATGAGGCGGGAAGTTCAAGTTGGTCATTAATGCAAGAGACTGGAAGCCTGGTGAGCCTCCTGCTCAGCCCTGTTACCATCACCTCTCCCCTCTGCCGACCTCCCCGATGGCTGTGCAGACTGCCCATTCTCCACACTGAGAGCTGCTCTGACTTAGTTACCTTTCACAGTTTCTGGCAGAGAAAAGGAACAGGCACCAGTGAGCCCCCACCCTGGGCATGAGCTACCTCCACAACGTTTCTCCCACCCCAAGGCTTCCTCTGATCAATATATATCCAGCCTTCAGTCCTTCTAGAGTGGTCACATGATATGAAGAGCCAACTCATTGGAAAAGACCCTGATGCTGGGAAAGATTGAAGGTAGGAGGAGAAGGGAGCAACAGAAGACGAGATGGTTGGATGGCATCATCAACTCAACGGACATGAGTTTGACCAAACTCTGGGAAATAGTGAAAGACAGGGAAGCCTGGCGTGCTGCAGTCCATGGGGTCACAAAGAGTCAGACACGACTGAGGGACTGAACAACAAGAGTGACCCTCACAGGTCTCCTCCAGAAGGGGCTTGTCTTGCATCTGTGTACGGTAAGCATCCTATCAATCCCTTCTTGCCTCAGACAGTCATGTTGAAACTGTTTTCTATTCTAGGTGGAAACAATTTAAAAAAAGAAAACAGGTATCAGTTTGAACAGAATAATAAAATAGTTTGTCCACATCACTTTCAAACTGTTAGGCTCTGTCCTGTCAGGCATCTTATGAATAGCATCCAGTATTCAAATTCCACTTTCCAAAGGCCTGCCCCACTTTCCTGCTTCCACCACTGCTGGCTGAAGTCATCTGACTTCCATTTTGGAACTTCCCACAAGAATTCAAGCTTGGTCCAAAACCTCTCCAGCCTCCAAGGAAAACAGACTATTGCTGAATTAAAGACACTGTTAGGTCGGTTGGAGCCAAAATAAATGGAGCCAGCTTTTCCTTAATAAGGGGGAAGCAGCCTTTCCAGGGTGGTGACCTAATGAGGCAAGGGACAAATGGGTGTCAGGTTTCATACCTCAGCCCCTTGGAAAGCCAGGCACATGATATTTTCTTTCAGGAGGAACTTCAACAGGCTTGGAGGCAGCCTGGAGATTTCCCACTTGCCCTCTGAGCAAGTGAAGTCCTAAATTCGATAATCCTACTATTTGAAAAACATTGTAACAGCCCTTGTCCGTAGGGGAAACATTTATTTGGTAAGAATATGACCGCTGATGGAAAAAAATGGGCAAAGATACTCTTTTGCCGTTTTACTTTAATAGGGGTACAAACTAGTATTTTCCCAAATTATAATAAAGCAGGAACAAATTGAGTTAAGCAAAAAGCTGAAAGTTTCCAAGTTTATTTCTAAATTAAATGAAGGTCTAAGGAGTATCGGAGAGAGCAGTTTGAATTTGAATGTAAAAGGTTTTTTGTTTGTTTTTGGTTTGTTTTTTATCTTTAATAAGCACTGATGTGATACTTTGTCCCTGGATCCCTTCTATTAGTAAGTGCTTTGGAAACATTAACAAGTGTAATCCTCACAATGACTCAAACGGTAAAGATTCCACCTGCCAATGCAGGAGACCCAAGAGATGCGGGTTCAATCCCTGGGTCGGGATGATCCCCTGGAGAAGGAAATGGCTATCCACTAGAAGATCCTGGTGAGCTACCGTCCATGAGGTCGCAAAGAGTCAGATACGACTGAGCAACTAAACACACAATCCTCATCACAGCCCTATGAAGGCAGCACTGTTATTATACCCATTTTACAGACGGCCACACTGAGACACAGAGAGCTTCTGGTCACACAGCTCAAAGTAGCAGATGTAATAATATCAGGTAATCGGCTCATGCTGCTGGAAGAGTGTATCTGTGTGGGACTATTTAAATGTTGGGAGAATTTATCTGCATAAATAATATGCATTTAAAAGAGGTGAAATTATTCCTTTTGAGGTACTTAGAATATTACCTTCTCTGAGGGTTAAGACCTCAGATAACAACCACAAAAGGGGGCGAGTGCTAAGTCAACTTCTTCCATCTTTCCCCTTCCTTTCTCTATAGAAAGGGCACACATATTGGGCACGTACTCCATACCCAAGCATCATCCCAAGTGCTGGGGTTCAGCAGAGAATGGGACAAAGAAGCTGCCTTTCTGCACTTCCATTCCAGTGAAGGGAGAGAGACATTAAATGTAGAAAAATCTACAGTCTAAGTCCATCCTAAAGGAGATCAGTCTTGGGTGTTCATTGGAAGGACTGATGTTGAAGCTGAAGCTCCAATACTTTGGCCACCTGAAGCGAAGAGCTGACTCACTTGAAAAGACCCTGATGCTGGGAAAGATTGAAGGCAGGAGGAGAAGGGGATGACAGAGGATGAGATGGCTGGATGGCATCACTGACTCAATGGACATGAGTTTGGGTAAACTCCGGGAGTTGGTGATGGACAGGGAGGCCTGGCGTGCTGCAGTTCATGAAGTTGTAGAGAGTCGGACACAACTGAGCGACTGAACTGAACTTCAGAAATATTCCAAAGAAAAGCACACTGGGGGAGAGAGTGGTGTGGAGATGGAGGAGTGACACTCCCTCAGAGGCCTGAATGGAGTGAGTGACAGAGCCCCGAGAATATTGAGGGAAGAGCAGCCAGAGCTGAGGGAACAGCACACGGGAAGGCTCTGTGCCATGAGTGTGCTCAGATCCACTGGAGGGCCACTGAGGAGACCTATGTGACGGGGGCAGAAGGGCCAAGGAGTTGAGGTGTGACAGAGGAGGCCAGAGAGTGATCCAATCAGATCATGGCCTTGGGAGGGTTTAGACAAGCTGTGATGGGATGTGTTTATACCTTAAAAAAATCACTCTGACTGCCAGTGATGAGGGAGAGAAGATGTGAGTAGGAGATTGGATGGAGAACAATGCAGGATTCCTGCGACCAAACAATGGAATGGCGGGATAGTGGTAGACAGAATAATGGCCTCAAAGATGTCCATGCCTTGGTCCTTGCAGCCTGTGACTGGGTCACCTTACATAGAAAAAGGGACTTGGGTGGAGTGAACATAGGTGAGCACTGATGGAACTAGTGCCCAGATAGACCCAGGAAATCTTCACTCCAGGGCTGGAGGAGAGGGGTGGCAGAGGACAAGGATCCAGTGTCAGCTAAGGAGAGGGGACACAGACCCCTTGGGTTCAATCCCCAGTTTACAAAATAGAGTATCAACTTGGGGAAACTGCATAATTTGTCTAAGATCAGGCTCCTTTGATCAGAAAAGGAAATTAATAGTGACTAACCTGTAAGGGTATTCTGAGGACAAAAGGACACAATCTGTGTCAAGCCCTGTGCCTGGCAGGTCCTAAGTGCTCTCATAATCATTGAGTGGCAGCATTCCTGTTAAGAACATTGGTGCCAGGATGTTTCTGGGTTCAAAATCAGCTCTATATTTACTAAATGGGGGACCCTGGGTGAGGTACTTAAGTTTCCTCAATTTCATCCTAGGTAAACTCAGGTTAATATCATGTAGCTTACAGGGTGCATGGGGAAGCCTGTGTTGACTTTTATTACTCTGGTGATGAAGACGATAAATAATGCATGCCTTCTAAAATTGTAATTAATGTTGATTCCAGATCTTAGGAATCATAAAATACGAAATGAAAATCTAAAGGATAGGTTTGTCATGTAAAAAATAAGTCTTTGTAAAAGGATATTTGGGATCCCCAGGTGGCTCAGAGGTAAAGCATCTGCCTGCCATTGCAGGAGATGTGGGTTCGATTCCTGGGTTGGGAAGATCCCCTGGGAGAAGGAAATGGCAACCCACTGCAATATTCTTGCCTGGAAAATCCCATGGACAGAGGAGCCTGGTGGGCTACAGTCCATGGGGTCGCAAAGAGTTGGACACGACTGAGCAACTACACAACAGATATTTAAGTGACTCACAATTTTGCCTCATCAACATGCAGTGAAAGGGCAATGTAGCATGAACTACATGCACAGTGAGTGAAGATGCTCTCAGCTCTGCCTTCATCAGTGTGACTTCACGATGCTGTGAAGCCACCTTGTACACCCAGGCAGCGAGGGCCTCTGCTTACAACTTAAACCTTGCAGTGGGCTACTTGGAGAAAATCTCAGTGAGCTTTCAAAAAGATGCAGATGCCATCTTAGAGAGTTAAGAACTAACTCCTACACCTGTTAGCCGGCTGAGATTTTAAACTCCCACCCCCTTCCCAACCTGGTCTGACTGTAGGTCTCCAAGCCATAACACCTGGGCTGTATCAAGAGCCAGGGACGTCGGCACTTACCGATGACTGGAAAACCCTCAGGTTGTTTGTGCCAAAAACAGAGGCAACAAAACGATGATCCCCGCTCAGCAGTATAATTGAATCAGCAGTTTAGGCACAAACAAATGGCCCTTTTGTGGGCAAGATGATGACCCAGAACTCTGAAATCTGAAGAGCTAAGTGCTAAATGTGCAGTATTTCCTTAAATGCCTCTGAAAGGACTCCTGGGACTGTAATGAATGTTCGTTTGACATATCTTACCGAGGAAGTCAGAGAACGCCTGCCTGCCTCTCCTCCCAGGGTCTGGCTGAGTTTGTGAGGGATGGCGGAGCTTCCCGGCACTGGGATGTGATGGGTGTAACCAGCAACCACATGGCCTCTGTCACAATCAGTCCTGGTGCTGACATCAAACCCCCGACGAAGCTGCAGGTCTCATCTGCTTGGGCTCAGGGGTTTACCCCAAAGTCTCACTACTCCTTGTGTGGTCTGTGGACAGCAACAACCATGTCAATGTTGACATGCAGCTTCTCACTGGCCTGAAACGTATTGAATCAAAATCTGAATGTTTATAAGACTCCCTGGTGATCTTTGGGCAGATTCAAATTTGAGAAGCTCCAATCTAGGGCCAACACAAATGTCCATATAGTCAAAGCTATGGTTTTTCCAGTAGTTATGTCTCACAGATGTGAGAGCGGGACCATAAAGAAGGCTGAGCACTGAAGAATTGATGCTTTTGAAATGTGGTGTTGGAGAAAAGTCTTGAGAGTTCCCTGAACAGCAAGGAGATCAAACCAGTCAATCCTAAAGGAAATCAACCCTGAATATTTATTGGAAGGACTGGTGCTGAAACTAAAGTTCCAATACTTTGGCCACTTGAGGTGAAGAGCTGACTCATTAGAAAAGACCCTGATGCTAGGAAAGATTGAAGGTAGGAGAAGGAAGCAACAGAGAATGAGATGGTTGGATGGCATCACCAACTCAATGGACATAAGTTTGAGCAAACTCTGGAAGGTGGTGAAGGACAGGGAAGCCTGGCATGCTGCAGTTCAGGGGAACACAGAGTCGGACAAGACAGAGTGACTGAACAAGAACAATCTAGGGCCAACCAGGTCTTGACTGTGACAGCATAGTAGACCTGGGCTGCTTTACTCCAGACCACCTACAGTAACATCTGTTTTCAAATTTTATTATGCAGCTGGGATGAAGAGCCACTGATCTAGAATTTCACTGATAATGATGATGATAGCAAACATTGCAGGTAACCTCATCAAGAACTTACACCTGTCAAACTCTTGTTATCACTATATTAACTCATCCCAGTCCTACAAAGAGGTACTATTATTTTCTCCACTTCAGAGATGAAGAATCAAGAAACCATCTAAGGTTACAGAAGGTGGATGTGGCAGAGTGAAATCTGTGCTTTTAACCTCTCCACAAATCACTGAGCCTGCCACAGATTGACTTGATCAGAATCTCTGGGGGTGAGGCCTAGGGAGCCACAGTCTAAACTTATGCAACAGCTGAATCTTTTTCATACTAGAGTGTAATATATGAGAACCACAATTTATCTACTCCCTAAGGGGCTTCTTTAATTTAGGACTTTGGAAATTGAGAGGAATCAGAGTACTCTAGGGAGCTGTGATGAATTTTCTCAGTAGTTACTTTGGGTATTATGTACTGGAATGTTTTAACACATACCTGTTGGTAGTTTATACTACTCAGATACGAGCCTTGAGTAGTCACATTCAGTCCTCTAAAAACTGGTCAGGTCTTTTAACCACAAATTGTCCCAGATTTAATCCAGGTTTCACCTTGCGGTTGCACATGATCCCTGACTCAAGAGTTTTCCTTTACCCAGTTGTTATTCATCCATCCATCCATTCACCCATCCATCCACATCTATCCATCCATCCTCCCAATGTCATCCACCCATCCATCCACCTACGCAGACATCCAACCATTTACCCATTCATACATCTACTTATGTATCCACCTGCCCATCCATCCTTCCATCCAACCAACCAAACAGTATTCAACAGTTTACTGCCTGGCATTGAGGTACAGAGCTGAGTAAGGCACAATCCTCAAGGAGCAATGGAAACATTAAACACACCTTTACAAAACAATGAATGAAGTCTGATGACAGGGATAAGTTCAAGAGGCACTAGGGGTAAAGAGGAGGAAGCCAATTCCTGGTAGCTGGGGGTGCTGCCAGGGGAGGGTCCAGGATGGCTTCCCAGAGGGGGGAAAATTTGAGGACAGAATATCAAAGGATGCGTATGCTCCCAGTAGGGAGGATGATGGTCCGTAGGGAGGGGACAGGCTGTGCAAGGGCCAGGAAGTGTGAGAGAGTGCCGTTGTGTTTGGGACACTAGAAGCTATCCTGTTTTGAAAAGGAATGTGCGAGGTGGAGGAAGGTGGGAGATGGCACTGCAGAGATGAGGCAGGACCAGGTCACAGCCCCGCTCAGCAGATCACATGTCCTCCTGCGGGTGATGGGGAGCGACCAAAGTGGGTAAACAGGGGAATCACTTTGGAAAGGTCACTAGGGCTACTTATTAAGAACAGATGTTTGGGTAAAGCCTAGAGGCAGGGAGACTATTTTCAGAGTCTAGGAAAGAAAAGAGAAGTTCCTGAATTGAAAATAATATCTATGACAACTGTATTGGATTGAATAATTCCTGAAAGATATGTCCAAGTCCTAGTCCTCAGTACTTGTTAACATGACCTTATCAGGAAACAGAGACTTTGCAGATGCAGTTAAGGATCTTGCTATGAGGGCATCCTGTATTGAGGGTGGACCCTCACCCCAAAGACTGGTGTCTTTATAAGAGAAAGGAGAAGGAGATTTGAGACACACAGACCCAGAGGGAAAAGCCGAATGAAGACAGAGCCAGAGACTGGAGTTAGGCAGCCAACCGGCCAAGGGTTGTCAAGGATTCTGGTGGTAGCCACCAGAACCTAGGAGAGGGACATGGGACAAATTCTCCCTCAGAACCTCCGGAAGGAATCAACCGTGTTGACTCCTTGACTTCAGACTTCTGACTTCCAGAACTCAGAGAGAATACACTTCTGTTGGTTTGAGCCCACTCCTCCCTGTGTCTGTGGTAATTTGTTACATTTGCCCTCGAAACTAAGGCAGCAACTAAAATCAACTACTGACCCTATGCCAGGCACCTGGTGAGTGCTGCAGAGGTTGCTGGTTCCGGTAGCACCCCCAGCATCCCATAAGGTAAGTACTAGCAGCAGCATTCCCATCTATCAGACGAAAACGCTGAGGCAGAGGGAGGCTTGGTCATTTACTCGGGGTTATAAACCAGTAAGTGGCTGAGCAGTTTTCTCACGCAGGCAATCTGGGAGCAGAGCCTGTGCTTTCAGCTCCCTGGTCTCATGTCAGACAGATGGAGAGGAAGGAGAAGACTTAAGGAGGTGGGAAGAATGACTAGGACCTGGCAATTCACCGGGCACCTGGAGGGCAGGCAGGAGGAATGGAGCCTCCCAGATTTCAGGTGCTGTGGAGCCTCCGTCTTCTAGTTTCCATCAGCCTCTGTCTTCCCTGCCACACCGCCCCCCAAGATGTCCTCACCTGCCAACTCTCGCCCTGCACTTTGCACTCGCTTCTCAAGAAGTCCTCCTTGGCTCTCCCCAGATATGTCCTCAGAACGGCCCTACTCTTGTTGATTCCCTAGAAAGTGGTCTCACTGCCCACTCTTCTCCATGTCAGATCTGGCTTTTCTTACATCTTTGAGCTCTCACCCAGCACAGAAACTTCTTCTGATCCCAGGTTCTCGTGTTTATTCTGGTCTCTGCTGTCAGCATCCCTGCCTCTCTCCTCCCACCATCTCCATCTCCCTGTAAAACGAGGAGGCAAGGCATCCAGGTCAAGGGCTGGGAGGAAAACCATGTCTTCCAAGGGAAAAGGTTACAGCTCCTCTGTGCTGTTTTCTTCCTCTTTCCCTTTAAAACATTTCCCATTCTCTCAGCTCAAGGCTGGGACCAAAAAAAAAAAAAAAGCATGCAAAAATACCTTTTGCTCCTTTATAATAACTTAGGTTTTTTTCTTTTTTCCTGGCCTGCAGTGAGTGAGTTATATGAGCCTGGGCTACAACGATAAAGCACAGAATCTACTGTGTTATTGCCATACAGAGGTATACATTGCTATTTCAGGGGCTTCTCCAGTGGCTCAGCAGTAAAGAATCTGCCTGCAGTGCAGGAGACGCAAGAGACACAAGTTTGATCCCTGTCAGGAAAACCCCCTAGAGAAGGGCATGGCAACCCATTCCAGTATCCTTACCCGGAGAATCCCATGGACAGAAGAGTCTGGCGGGCTAGAGTTGATGGGGTCACAAAGAGTCGGACACAACTGAAGCGACTGAGCACGGCACACATTGCTATTTCAAGAAATAGCCAGCTCCTACAATTTCCTCTGTGGGTCTGCGATGGCAAATGTGCCAGTCGGCATAACTGATCAATTCATTTAAAGGTGGATATTAGCATGATTCCACACATCTAGTATTAAAATGGACTTTTATTAAATACTCTGACATGCAATTTCATTGGAAAGGTCCAGGATATTAAAAACATAAATATTTTAAATCAAAAAGATAGACACAGACCTACAACCCAGGTGCCACCACACTTCCACTGAACCAAGTTCATTGCCAAAAATGGAACAATTTTAGAGACGTAATTATGTGAAAGAATAATGAAAAATTCAAAGGCTCAAAAATTTCCCAGAGTTCCCTGAAATACTGTAAAACTCCCTTTAGGAAGCACACAGGTTTATATGATATAATACAATGTTTTACATTGTTTATCTTTGTTCTCAGACATCATTTCACAACATTTCACCAAGTGGGATTTTCATCAGTCCTGACATTTTCATCTGTTTTCAAACATTCAGATTGTTTTTAGAAAAGCAGTCATCTTATTTGGGAAGAAATTTACCATGTACCCAATGGCTTTGCCAGCAACTTAAGATACTGTAAGATTAGATTTTCCTTTCATTTCAATACTATTTTACATATAGCCCATCTTGTATTCAAATATATCTAAGACACTAAATATTTACTAAGATCGTTTCTAGGTATTCATATTAAGTCCATTTGACTTAAGGGTGACTTTAACTCCTCATGATCTAGCTATAGAACATAGTACGCAATGATTAACTGACTCATGCCTCTGGGGTGGTCTTTAATGAATCCAAACCTTCACTCAAATGACAGACAATCCAAAAGAGAATAGTTGCAACTCGCTTACAGTCACTCAATCTGTGTGCTAGGATGACACCAAATCATAGGATTGAGAAATAATTTGCATTTTCCTTTGAGTAAAAAAAGGAAACATTAAAATAAAAATGTAACCGTTGGAAAACTCCCAGTGAGCTAGTGGGGAGGAATACTCGGTGCATTTGCATTGGGAGGATCAGAGAGATAGATTCCTCTTTGACTGGTTCATTTAACAATATTTAATGAGCACCTGCTATATGGTGGTCTCGGGGCTAGCTTTTGGCCTTCCAGAGAATGAGTTTCTATGTGAATGAAGAGAGAAACTCTTCCTTGGGGAGCTGATGGGTCTTCCTGTCAACTCTTCCCCCACTAGACTCTGTGGGGAAAGGGGCCTGGAGAAAGCCACAAAACAAAGTCTTTCAAATCAGAGCTCAGTTCAATGTCAGTATTCCACTTACTAGGTAGGGTTCTGCTTGGGGACAAATCACTTACAGAATCTGAACCTCAGTGTCCTCATCTGCAGAATGGGACTGATAACAATATATAAGATTGTCATGCAGGTTACACAAAACAATGGGTGTACTGGAAGTGCTCCTTGCAAAGTAACATTTTCAAAGTAGTAAAGAATATTACAAGAAATATTAAACTTCCTTGAGTTTCTGTCTCTCCCTCTTTCCTTTTCACTTCTGCCTTGTGGCCATTGTCTAACCACTGGTATGATTTTGGTGAATTTTGGTATGATTTTGCTTTGTGGAATTTACTTAGCCTAAATCCCACAAAGCAATGAGGAAATTGTTTTCTCTGTGTTTAATTGCAAAGTACTGTGGCTGAGAGTGAAAATAGCCACACACAAAAAGTTACAGAATGAATGATTCCTGTTATGTGACATTCTAGATAAGGCAAAACTATAGGGTCAAACGGAGAAGGCAATGGCACCCCACTCCAGTACTCTTGCCTGGAAAATCCCATGGATGGAGGAGCCTGGTAGGCTGCAGCCCATGGGGTCGCTAAGAGTCAGACACGACTGAGGGACTTCACTTTCACTTTTCGTTTTCATGCATTGGAGAAGGAAATGGCAACCCACTCCAGTGTTCTTGCCTGGAGAATCCCAGGGACGGCGGAGCCTGGTGGGCTACCGTCTATGGGGTCGCACAGAGTCGGACACGACTGAAGCGACTTAGCAGCAGCAGCAGCATAGGGTCAAAAATCAGATCAGTGATTGATAGAAGCTGAGAAGAATGGAGAGAGGGAATTGATGACAAAGGGGTCCAGGGAACAAACAATTTGTGAGAATGGAAATGTTCTGTATCTTGATTTTTCAGGTGATAAAACACCTGTATGTATTTGTCAGCATTCACTGAACTGCATACTTGAAAAGGGTGACTTTTACTGTATGAAATTTATATCTCAATAAACCTGACTTTAGAGTAAAAGAAAACTGTGGCTTGGGACCATCAAGATTTCCTTCAAGAAAAAAAAATCTATGATCAGTACAGGAAATGAGCAATCTCCTGGGAATACTCTTCTAAGAAACTGACTATAATAAAGACAGACATTGATACTCCTCCTAAACAAGTTCTCCGGGAATTCAGAGAAACATCCACCCAGAACACCAAGACATATATCATGGAAGAGATTGCATTTAAACTGGTCTGAAGAGTGCAATTAATCACTGAGTTTTTTTTTCTTCTCTACCAACTATGATCAATATCTTAGACTCCAGTCTCTTTATAAATTGCTCATAAATTTTAAGTTTGATTATTCTTCTATTCTAAAAGTTTGCACATTGTAATGCATTTACCAGAGATTAAATGATTCACATTATCTTGCCCCTTAAAAAACCATCAGTTTTGAGGCAACGTTTCCTGAGTTTGCGGTCCATAGGAAATTGCTTTTACATGTCCACTTATAAATGTTCTTCCATTCAATGAAATGAAGAAAAGTAGAATGTCACTAGAGGAGACGACATGTCCTAGTGTAAGAGGTTGGAAAAGGGTCTGAAAACTTAGATTCTGTGACTCACAAGTGACTCTATAAATCAACAAGAAAAAGATTAACAATCGAAAAGAAAGGGGGGGTGGAGGAAACTATGTAAACAGACAGTTCAGGAGAGAAAATACAGTGGCTCTTAATCATATAAAAAGATATTCAATCTCAGTGTAAGTAGTCAAATGGTACTTCTCTTAATATGCACTCCTGTGAATCAGTGAGACATGATCAACAGTCCCAGAAGAAAAAAAAAATTGGGCAAAGTGAATGAATACAGTTCATAGAAGAGAAAGTACAAAGAGCCTTGAAACATATGAAAAGATGCTTAAACTCACTCAGGCTAAGAGAATGGCAGATTAAAGCTGCACTATTTTGTACTCATTGAGCAGGTTAAAAAAAAGTTTACTAAGTTTGTTAACACAGTACAGGAAACACCCTCATTAGAGAGTTTAGGAAAAATCAGCTACTCCTGGGACAACCTTTATGCAGAAGCATTTGGGGATGTCTATTAACATTACAAATCACGATGACTTTGACCTAGCAGTTCCTCTTCCACGAATCATATCCTACAGCTCATCCATGTGCAAAATGATCTGTATCATGTTATTCACTGCAGTTCCGTCTGTAATAGTAAGTGCATGACCCTCCTTGGGTTAAATGAGTTTTTATACATCATCCCAGAAAACACTACCCCACTGTCAGAATGAGAAAGCTCTTCATAGGCTGATGAGAGGCAATCATCCAGATATATTAGAAATCCAGACTCAGGCTCCCCTCCAGACCTCTGGAATCAGAATCCTCAGGATAACAAAACCCCCATATGATTCCTATGCACAGGAACATGTATGAAGCCCTGATCCTTCTGGTTCCTACTCATGGTCACTCCAGGCTTGACCTCCTTCCGGAAGTCTTCTCTTGGTCTACCTTCTTTCTTCCCTAATCTACATTGAATACTGGTTGACAATTATCCTATGTGTTTCTCTCCATGTCAGTTGCCACATTTTAATTTTCTGGCCTCTTCGCTCACCCCCACCAGGAGATATTCACTGCTCACAGTACCTAGCATAAAGCCTGGTAATATGTAATAGATGCTAAGTAAATATCTTTTTGAATAGACAAATGGATGAACCAGGTCAAATTCAAGTGCGAGTGGAAAAGTCTGCTGAGTGATCTTTCTGCCATTTACTTTTTCTTAGATTCTTCTTCACTCTGGAGAAGCTGCCAACCAACCAAGAAAGAATAGGGAACCCTTGAGAAAAGCTCCTCTCCCTTTACTTCCCCAGGCCAATAGCTGCAGGCATTTGAACAAATAAGTCTTCCAGCTCTTTGCTTGGCTATGGATTCAGCTCAGATTAGAAATAAAAGCTTTGGGTTCAGATGACATTTTCGAAGGGCCAAAAATTCCCTAGAAATCCTAGCTTCACCTTGCTAGGAGATGGGTTTCCTGAGTTGACTCAACTTTATTCGGGAGCATTGGCTAATGGTTGCTCAAACTGCTGCAAAATTCCAACCACACAGGGGGAAAGGGCCCTAGGAAAAGCCTAAGCACGTGGTGCATCAGAAAGGATTTACACGTGCACGTGACTTTCAGGAGTGAAACGAAAGCGTTGCTGGCCAAGTCACAGCACAGCCGGAGTTCCCTCCAGAGGCTGGCGGCACTGATGGGGAAGGAAAGCAAACAAAAGAAACATTCTTTCTACTTGTGAGTGAAACAAAGATCCCACTGAGAAAACTGAAGTGAGCTGGAGAGCTGTTAAATCAACAGAAATGGGGGGCTGTCTGTGGAGGAGGCAATCTGGTTTCAATGTAAACATCCTTAAAATGTTTCAAGAATGAATGTCTATTTGAATAATTTATTATTAAACTGTTTTTTCTTATCATGGTTATTTAGAGCAGATTTAGCTTTGAAGATATCCTTCCATATGCCCAACTCAACTGGAGTTCTCACCCAGTTTAGACATTTTCTGAGCGGAATATTGAGAGGGAGACTAAATAGAGTTGCCTGGACAAATCTAGGATTGTTAGGTAGGTTAGGCTGAATGAAGGTATATTTTGAAAGAGTCACGTGAACATAGCACACTAAGTAGATTGTACACTTTGCACAGGAAACCTGAAGTGGGGGTGGCAGAGGGGCAGAGGTATAAGAGTCTGCCTGCTCTGGCTTCTGTCTGGAGTCTCTTCATTGGAAAAGAAATTTGTCTTAACTTGGCACTTACTCCTTCCCATCATGAACTGAATATAAAAAGTTCTGAAAGATGCTCTAGAAAAGAGGTTGCAAATTAGTGACCAAGACTTGCTTTGTTGGGGCCAGATTATGTCTTTTAAAAAAATGTCTTAAATTGGTTGCCAACATTTTACAAATGTCTGCATGGAAACAATTTGCTGGAGTTGAGTAGAATCCATCTGCTAAAGACCTTTAGAAAAGACACAACCCAGTTTGCCCCAAGCCAACCATTCCCTTTCTCTTGCCCAAGTTCACACATTCAGGCTAGCTGCCTGGTATACACACACGCATGTATACACACACACACATGTGTACACACATACACACACACAGCCCTCAGGATGAGAGGGAAATGAGATTTGTCTCTACTGGTTGGCCACCTTTGGGAATTCTAATTTAGGTACCTTACTTGGTTACTTGGTACTACATGATTTTTTTCATATGACACAGAACATTTTATTTTCTGTTTCTTTCTCTTTTTTGCTATTTTCTTAACATTATACTCACATCACGTCATCTAGCCGCTTAGTCATATCCAACTCTTTGTGACCCCATGGTCTGCCATGGAATTCTCCAGGCAAGAATACTGGGCTGGATTGCCAGTTCCTTCTCCAGGGGATCTTCCCAACCCAGGAATCAAACCTGGGTCTCCCACATTGCATGCAGATTCTTTTCCACCTGAGCCACCAGGGAAGCCCAGGGAAGCCTCTAATGTTATACTACTTCTGCATAACTATATGAATGTTAAATTTTTATATATTTCTTCTTTATTTTCCTTTCTTAACCAGGAACCAACATGCTAATGTCAGGGGCATCTTTGTAGGTCGTCTTTATCTAAAAGGTAAGGGAAGTAATAGACCTTTCTGTGGCATTTCTCATTTCATGTGGCTCCTTTGGTTTCTTGTCTTTCTGTGCTTAAATATAATCGTGTAGGGGTTTATCTACAATCTAGACTTCTAGGTTTTTCTTGGTAACTCAGGAGATCTGGCAATATTGGCCCCACAAATCACTGCTCTGCACTCAGGCAGATTGAAGGAGCAGTCTTCTCTCATGGGAGCAATAAAGTTGTGTCAGTGATGTCTACCAGCCTGGAGCTGTTTAGGCTCTAAATGCCAAAGGGCAGCCAGGAATTAAAGCCAAGAGCTCCAATGTAGGAACCTTTGACATTAGCCAAGGTGTCTGAATACACAGAGACAGAAACAGGTTGACTATGGTTCTTAGGAGCAGAAGACCAAGACTTATTTGCCGCTGAATGACTGCATCCTAATTGCAGTGCTCAGCCCTGGCACCTTGTATACAATTAGTGCTCAGAAAATATGTGTCAGATTTACAAGCTGGAGATCACAGGTTGAATTCTAGACAACAGCAAAATGGTCCTGAATTGTTCTATAAGATTACCTAATACTTTAACTTTTATCATGAAAATATGCTGTAAAACTGCAATTTCTTAAGCACTAGATTCCTAGGAAATAATTCTTTTTCCCCAACTATGAAAGCATATTTGCACTTTCTAGAGCAATTCACATATAGCTGGTCTTAGAAATCATAAAGCTCATGATATCCTAGATAAGGAAATCAGCTCCAGGTAAGGAAGACTTGCTCAAGAGCAGACCATTGGCAATCTGGACAAGAACAATCTCAATTCCAAGGATTGTTTCCCAGCCCTAGGGCTTTGCCCAAGCCCAGGAAAGTGGTTCTAAGGCAGGGTATGTGACCAGTTTAAATAGTCTGCTGAAGAAACGTGGAGGTGGCCCAGTGCATATTGCGAAAGGCCTGGGTTCTTCTGAAGGGCATCCTGACCTGTTAGGCCAACTCCTGCAAAGGCTAACGGGCAGCCCAGGGCGTTGCCATAGAGACAGCAATACAAAAGCTGTGCTATGGCCTCACTCTTAAAGCAGATGGCCCCATTGTCCTGGGGGCCCTAAGAGGAAACACTTCCCATCCCAACATCAAACTGCAGTTCCCCAACCCAGAGCATAAACCTGTCATTGCCAGTCATAATAAGACACACCACATGACAACACACGGAGTCAGCCATTTAACTTATGAAACATCAGGACTGTTTCTAATTTTTTTTCAAGTCGTTCAGTCATGCCCGACTATTTACGACCCCATGGACTATATAGTCCATGCAATTCACCAGGCCAGAATACTGGAGTGGGTAGCCTTTCCCTTCTCCAGGGGATCTGCCCAACTCAGGGATTGAACCCAGATCTCCCGCAGTGCAGGCGGGTTCTTTACCAGCTGAGCCACAAGATATTGGTACAAAGAACACAGAATCTTTTATTGACATAGAAAAAACCAAAGGTTTGCCAAAGGGATTGCCATCTTGCAGACCTCCCCTGCACCTGGTCCATTTTTCTTGTTCCTCTTATAGTACCTGATTGCCTACAGGCTCTAGTGCCCTATTGGGAACAAGGACCTGGGCAGTCTACCCAGGAGCAGAAGAGCAGCTCAGCTCACCAAGCGCAAAAGGAAAATTGCACAGGGGCTGGCATGTCTGCCAGGGCTCATAGCCCCTCTTCCCCCACATCTACCTGGTAAATATTTTGATAAAACTGGTCAAAATAATACCTTTGTTGGAGCCATTTTGTGGTCTTTAAAATTACAGTGTTATAGTCTTTTAGAAATGGGAGGAATCTTACTTCCTGACTCAATATTTACCAGACCCTCCCCACAGGGGCAACATTTAGGGACATCACGTATGATTTTGTCTTTTACTTAGAAATGTTTCTCTGTGACTGGCAAGAAAAACTGCTTCATTCTTCAGCTATTATGATTTTGCATGATTGTGGATGGTTTTATATTAAAGTCCGCTTAAACCCAAAACACTGTTACCCAGGCAAATTTGTAAGGGATTACTCAGAAATGGAATCAAGTAGAATTTGAATAACATTTCTGGAGTAAAGCATCTATGTAGAAAGGCATTTTTAATGACAGACCCAATACCAGAGATTTTTTTAATCAGTGTGATAGCTTGACATCAACCACTCATAGGTCAAGGGTAAAGAAATGAGGCTGGTGAATTTGACCATTTTAGACTTGCAAAATCAAGCTAGACTATTACATATTTAGTTCAGATGCCATAAACAATTTTTAAAAACCAGAAAATAATGGTTACTAGTAGTAGTGGCAGTGATAATAATGATGGAGCATTCACCTCAGCATTCAAGGCCCTCTGCGATATACTGGTACCTTACGTGTCTGGCGTGATTTCCCACCACCCTCTTACATATGCTTTATTCCAACCAGACACATGCCTGTTCCCTCCTCCATGCTTTCGCTCTTGTTCCCTCTGCCATCTCCGCCATGCCCACTGAGCCTCACCCCTATGTCTGTTAAAACCCTCATGGAGCTAGATGGCCTGGGTTTAAACTCTAGGCTCCCGTGAACCAGCTGTGTGACTTTAGACAAGCTTCTTAACCTCTCTGAAACTTGGTGTCTTCAGCTGCAAAATGAGGAAAGAATGCTACTACCTCATTAAGTTGCCGAGATGATTAAACAAGATACTAGCTCTAAGACACTTACAACAGTGCCTGAACAAGATTTATGCCATCCTTCCTTCAGCCTCCAGGGAATATGGTTAGTACTTTTTCTATTGGCCTAGAACCCTATACTCTGCATGTGAGGACGCTTCGATATGGTTCTTTTGTTGTTCAGTCACTCAGTTGTGTCCGACTCTTTGCAGCCCCATGGACTGAAGCACACCAGGCTTGCCTGTTCTTCACCATCTCCCAGAGTTTGCTCAAACTCATGATCCATTGAGTCAGTGATGCCATCCAATCATCTCATCCTCTGTTGCCCCCTTCTCCTCCTGCCCTCAATCTTTCCCAGCATTAGGGTCTATCAATATGGTTTTAATGATCATTAATTAACAAGAGTTAATAATTAATAAGCAAATTTATTTCTGTTAACTCTGACCTAAAGATTGAATTAAATTAAATGATTAAATATTAGCATATTAAACAACAATGTCCTACTGTATAACATAGGGAACTATATTCAATATCCTGTAATAAACCATCATGGAAAAGAATATGAAAAAGAATATATTTATGTACAACTGAATCACATTGCTGTACAGAAGAAATTAACCTCATTGTAAATCAACTATACTTCAGTAAGATAAACTTTTTAAAACATTAGCATATGCGGTCAAGCACCTACACAGTACCTTGCATTTTACTCCATTTCTTCCATATATTTGGGGCTTCTTGTGCCCTGTGCTTATTAACTGACTTACCAGGGTGAGAGGAAGACATTCTTCCATGCTTTCTAAAAGAGAATTATCAGGCAAGCGTTTCTAAGTGACTCGTACTTCCCTTCAAACCTACTGGCATTCCCAAGTTCGTTATCAGAGAGCGGGCTCAGAGACCAATAGTTCGACGTAGATAGGACATTCTGGGACTGAGAGCAGAGTGGATTTTTTGCTGTCAACTGTTCCTCCCTGGCTGACACTCTAAGTGGTTGTCATTCCCTTGTGCAGAAGAAAAATACCATAAAAGGCAAGGCTCGGGCAGGCCGTTAAGCAGTTTGAAGTGCTCCTCAGGGCTGTGAACTCTCTTGGGAAAGAGCTGCAGACCCCTGGCAAAGATTACAGCACACTTCGCAGCAAACTTGTGGAGTAACAAAGCACATATTGTTACCTCCTAACGCCAAGCTCTGCAGGCTAGTAAAAATACGTAGTATACCTTTTTAATGGGGTGAGGGAAGTTGGCTTCCCTGGAACGTTTTGGATGGAGTCATAACACAAATAAACTGTATTCTGGGGTCTGAATTGATGAAGCCCAGCGCCAAGCTGCATGGTCACAAATGGGGCAACCAGACCATTGTGTAAATCAAGTGCACAGGCTGGGGCAGTTTGGCAGCTCCACCTCTGCACGCTCTTTGGGGGAAAAGATGCCTTTGAAACACTTCCCAGCGGCCTCTACTGTCAGCCACTTTTTTCCCTAAATGTATTTATTGTTTATAGCACAGATGACGTCTGCCCATTGCTATTGTTGCTAAAAATCTGGCAACGGGGCAACTTTTTAGACAACCTGGAGTGGGATCTAGCAAGACAGGAGAGGGTGTGCCTATTCTGACCGGGGCAGTTCATGTCTGTTCCTTCTTGGAGCTAAGTCTGTACATGTCTGCAAATACACACACACACAAACACACACACACACACACATACACACACACATGCATATGGCCACTAGAATTGACTCCAGAGATCAGGGAAACAGAGAAAGAAGGGAGACAGCACTCACTTTAGGCAACAAAAGTGAAAAAGTGAAAACTTTGAACAATGAGTCCCTTTCCAAACAGAGCCCATAGCTATCTCTGGTAAATGGTGGTGGTGGTGGTGGTTTCGTTGCTCAGTCATGTCCAACTCTTTGCAACCTTATGGACTGTAGCCTGCTAGACTCCTCTGTCCCTGGAATTTTCCAAGGTTGTGGGTGAAAAGTGAAAGTGAAAGTCGCTCAGTTGTGCCGGCTTTTTGCAACCCCATGGACTATACAGCCCATGGAATTCTCTAGGCCAGAATAATGGAGTGGGTAGCCTTTCCCTTCTCCAGGGGTTCTTCCCAACCGAGGTATCAAACCCAGGCCTCCCACATTGCAGGTGGATCCTTTACCAGCTGAGCCATAAGGGAAACCCAAGAATCCTGGAGTGGGTAGCCTATCCCTTCTCTAGCGGATCTTCCCAACCCAAGAATTGAATTGGGGTCTCCCTCATTGCAGGCAGATTCTTTACCAGCTGAGCTACCAGGGAAGCCTGATAGCAATCAGGGGTGGGGGGTGGGGGGTGGTGGGCAGTGCTAAATGATTTGGACCTGCCATCCAGCCATTTTATGTAAAGTACTTCCTAAAAGCTAACTCTTTACATTTAAAGTACATGAAGTACTTTACATTTTCAGTTCAGTTCAGTCGCTCAGTCATGTCTGACTCTTTGCGACCCCATGGATTGCAGCATGCCAGGCTTCCCTGTCCATCACCAACTCCCGAAGTTTACTCAAACTCATGCCCATTGAGTTGGTGATGCCATCTAACCATCTCATCCTCTGTCATCCCCTTCTCCTCCTGCCTTCAATCTTTCCCAGCATCAGGGTTTTTTCAAATGAGTCAGTTCTTTGCATCAGATGGCCAAAATATTGGAGTTTTAGCTTCAGCATCAGTCCTTCCAGTAAATATTCAGGACTGATTTCCTTTAGGATGGACTGGTTGGATCTCCTTGCAGTCCAAGGGACTCTCAAGAGTCTTTTCCAACACCACAGTAGGGCTCTGAAAATGGGCATTGTTGAAGCCTGTGTTCACTGATGAGATTTTACTGAAGCCTTGAGTAATCTCTCAGAAAAGTTGCTTGATGACTAAACTGAAAGGAGGGGCTAAGGGAGCCAAAAATCATTGCAGGGCTTAAAGGAACTTTTAAAGGGACACACAGACTTGATAGGAGTTCAAGGAGAAGAGGTCTTGTGCCCTAACTCTTCTGTAAGAGAGAACAGAGCAAGAAGTGAATGCTGCCGGAGCTGTGAGGTCCTGCTGTTATTAGGAGAACATCTGGGGAGCTTATAACATTCCTGGAATCCCAGTTAACACCCTGGAGCAAATGATGTTAAAGGGGAAATACAGCCTTGGTTGGAGGGACTTAAACGGAACTCAACTGCTTCCTCTTTCTCAAGTGTGACGTTAAAATAATCATCATTTTAGGCACTCTAGTCCTCAAAACATTTATGAAATTAAAAGATAATCAAGTCTAAGCAGGGACCTAGTAACTTCCTACTAACTGTTTCAACATGAAGAAACCGAGGCTCAGAAAACGGTTCCAGGCCATGAAGCTAGACCATGTCCACAGAGATTTGCAAGATAATCTGCTTTATCCGTGTGATCCAGAAATATGGTCATTTATTTTGCCTGCAGTGTGACAACCATATTCTTAATTTCAGTACAGAAAATTGTTTCTTCAGAGTCTTTACAAGGATTTCTGTTCTGGTTATTATTACCAACTCAAAAATACATACAGTTTTTAGGTTGGAAATCCATTCCTTGCCTGCAATATCTAACAATATCTCTCCTGTCATTTGCATATCTTTTCCCTGTTCTCTGCATTTCGAGAGAGATTTCTAATTTATCTTCTCCAATAATGGTTCACTTCTGCACTGGTTCAGTTCAGTTATTTACTGCTTCTAATAAGGGTTTTAATACCGCTCTTGAGATTTTCCCTTTCAGGCATATTTTATCCATTTCTCATTTCCATTTTCATCTCATTCCTCCACATTCCAATGACCTTGTGGTTTTTCTATTTTTAAAGGCCATAGGGAACATAGACAAATGAGTATATTCACATACTAAACAAGAAAAAAGAGCCCATTTTTCATTTGCTGGAATTCATTCATTCATTCAGAATCTATGACATACCAAGCACTGCGCTAGGTTCTAAAGCAAGATATGCCCCCTGTTATCAAAATGTATCAGGAAATAAATGTTACAAACAACTGTAACGCAAGATAGAAAGTGTTAACTGTCTTAAGAAAGGTTTAAATCTCAAAAGATATTATGAATACTATACATTTTGGGGGGCATTTCTGGTTCCTGCATTAGACAATTTTTAGAGGTCTTATTTTCCTCTAAACTTTTAAGATCAACGCTCCCTTTCTTGAGATCTGTGGCAATTTTTTCCACTGGCTCCAAGTCATCTTTTATAATATTTATTTTTTCAGGACGATCACTTAAATAATACAAGCTCTCTCTTGACTTAGAGACAGCTACCATACATGGTATGGAGTTAGCCTCATCCACACCCCCCTTCACTTGTATGATGATCTCATGCCTACAGCTGGACCACAGGTGGATATGCAGTCTCTACCCAAATTCCAGACTCTAACACAACTCTGCTGTCCTGGGGGAGCATCTCCTTCCACCTCCATTGTCTGTTTCTTTGAGATTCTGACTCAGTGTACATGAAAACCTCCAACTCCAGCTTATAGAGTACTTCTGGGATAAATCTTTACTTCTTGAGCTCATGTAAGTCTGAATTTTTGGAACTATACTTCCTAAGATGCAATTAAACATGCTTCAAGAGAGGGAAAAAATGTCCCTCCCTTTTTTCCATCCTGTTAGGTTTGGGGGAATTGTTGAGGTTGGGTGGATAGAGAAAGAAGGAAGAATGAATGGGGAAACAGCTTTGTGGCCACTGAAAGAAGCAGCAGCCCCTCAGAAGCAGGAGGCGGGTACTCAGCTTTCTGGCTGAAATAAACCAAGGGTTTCTGTAAGAGGAAGACTCTATGATAAGTGTCAAAAGCTTTTCCCCCTCCCTCCACCTCTGCTGTCCCCTCAGGGAGACCAATCCTGGATCTTGGAGATAGGCTGTCTGACAATCATCCTTTTCAGGGCTGTGGTGAGCAATTCTTTCTTGTTTCTGAGTTTTTCTGGGCATTTTAGGAGAGTTGGGAGAGCTGCAACCAGGCTGCAATCCAGACGCCAGTTCTCTGTTCCACATATGCTTTTTAATCTTCTTTACCCAAATAGGACAAGTAGAGATGGGAACAAAAATAGAAGCTAAGTTAACCATGCAAGGGGCCATTATATGTTTATGTGGCATGAGTCAAAGAAATACATATAATCTTGCACACACATTAGAAATGCCCTATAAATCTGGGACTAACAAAGCTAGAGGAAATGATCATCGTCTGGGTGGGAGCCGTATGGAACACAGACAAATGAGTATACCCACGTGCTACACAGTGCAGGGGCCGGGATCGGGGGTGGAGAGGCTAATTTGCCATTTGTTGGACTCCATCCATTCATTCACCGATTACAATGACATGCCAAGCACTGGGCTAGGTGTGAGGCTGAGGGTAAAAACCCAAGCAAGATACAGTCCCAGTTTTCAAAGTCTGCGTGGATGTGTTTTAAGACATGCTCATAAGCAACTAGTATACAAGGTGAAAAGTATTAATCGCCTTCAGGGAGCACTTCAAACCCTCCAGCAGCTTTCTTCTCACTTAGGGTGAAAACAAACTTCTGCCAAGACAATTCAGTGGGAAAATCCATGTTTAACCAACACTGCTGAAACTATCTGCAGCTTATCCCCCTTACTGTATTCACAAAAATTAATTCAAGGTAGATCTCAGAACTAAATCCCAAAGCAAAAACCATAATCTTCCTAAACACTTCCATGACCTTGGAGTAGACCAAAATTTCTTACACAGGACACAAAAAGTACTAATCATAAAAGAAAAATGATAAAAAAATTTCATGCCTATTACAAATCCTACCTAGCCAAAGATGCCATTAAGGAAGTAAATATGCAACCTGCAGGCTTTAATTTAAAAAAATAGAGAGAGATACATACATAGATAGGTGAGAGAGAGAGAAAGATCTGTTAAAGGGCTCTTACCAAAATCTACCTTTAAAACTGCTTCAAATAACAATGAAATACAAACAACCTGATTTAAAAAGACTGAGCAAGAGATATGAACAGACACTTCATCTGAAAAGGATATGCATGTGTGCTAAGTTGCTTCAGACATTTCTCAGTCCTTGCAACCCCACGGACTGTAGCCCACCGGACTTCTCTGTCCACGGGATTCTCCAGGCAAGAATACTGGAGTGGATTGCCATGCTCTCCCCCAGGAGATCTTCTCAAGCCAGGGATCAAACCCGTGTCTCTTATGTCCCCTGGATTGGCAGGCGGGTTCTTTACCACTAGCACCATCTGGGAAGCCCCAAAAGGATATGCAGATGCCCCAAAGCTCATGAAAATGTGCTCAATATCAGTAGTCAGCAGATAAATGCAAATTAAAACCACAGTGAAGTGTATTTCAAACTGTATAGAACAATTAGAACAAAACCAAACAAACCCACCTGACAATACCAAATGTAAGTGAGTATGTAGCGCAACTGAAATTCTTAAACACTGCTGGTGGGAGAGCAAATTGGCACCATCACTTGGGAAAATGCTTTGGCTGTTTTATATAAAGTTAAATATATTATCATGGGCTTCCCTGGTGGCTCAGATGGTAAAGAATCTGCCTGCAATGCAGGAGACCTGGGTCCGATCCCTGGGTTGGGAAGATCCCCTGGAGGAGGGTGTGGCAACCCACCCCAGTATTTTTGCCTGGAGAATCCCCATTATCAGCCTATGACCCAGCAGCTCCACTCCTATGTATGGGCCCAAGAAAAATGAAAACACATAACCACAAAAAGACCTGTTCAAGTATATTCACGGCCTAACTCATAGAAACAGAGAAAGGATTGGTGGTTGCTGAAGGCAAGGGGATGAGAGATGGAGAAATGGATGAAGGTGGTCAAAAGGTACCAGAAAAAAAAATATTCATGGAAATTTTATTCAAAAATATTCACTAAATACTCATCAAAACTATGCATAAGCTAACTGTGATGTATTTATTCAATGGTATATCACTCAGCAGTGCATGCATGCTAAGTCACTTCAGTTGAGTCTGACTCTTTGCAACATTATGCATTGTAGCCTAACAGGCTCCTCGGTTCATGAGATTTTCCAGGCAAGAATACTGGGGTGGATTGCCATTTCCTATTCAGGAGATCTTCCCAAACAAGGGCTCAAACCTGCATCTTTTACATCTCCTGCATTGGCAGGTGGGTTCTTTACCACTAGCACCACCTGGGAAGCAATGAACTACTGATAAAGATACCTACATGGATGAGTCTCCAGAACAATATACTGAATAAAAGAAATCAGACTCAAAAGCATACGTACTACATAATTCCATTTTTTTGAAGTTCAAGAACAGTGATAAAAATCAGAACCCTGTTTACCTCTGGGCTGAAGGGAGAATTGACTAGAACATGTCATGAGAACTTTCTGAGGTGATGAAATGTTCTACATTTGGCTTTGTGGTGGTTACAGGACATATATAATTACCAAAGCCCTTCAAAACAAATACTTGAGATCTCACATTTTATTATTATATGTAAATTATATCTCAAGTTCTAAAATGTAACTTAAAAAGGGGAAAGTCCCATAGCCTTTTTTTAAAATTGGAAGATAATTGCTTTATAATACTATGCCAATTTCTGCCATACATCAACATGAAGCAGCCAGGCAGACACATGTCTCCTCCTTCCTGAACCTCCCTCCCATCTCCCACCCCATCCCACCCCTCTAGGTTGTCACAAAGCACCAGGTTGAGCTCCCCATGTCACCCAGCAAATTCCCACTTGCTATCTACTTTACATATGGCAATGTATATGTTTCCATGCTACTCTCTCAATTTGTCCCACCTTCTATCTCCCACGCTGTGTCCACAAGTCTGTTCTCTATGTCTACACCTCCACTGTTGCCCTGCAGATAGGTTCATCAGTACCTTCTTTCTAGATTCCATACACATGCATTAATATACAGAATTTCTCTTTGTCTCTCTGACTTACTTAGCTCTGTATATATAATAGGCTCTAGGTTCATCTACCTCATAAGTTCATCCACCTCATCCACTAAGTCAAATGGGTTCTTTTTTAAAGCTGAGTAACATTCTAGGCCCTACATGACCTGGTCTTGCTACCTCCCTGATCTCAGCTCCTCTGACTCTTCACCTCACTCCCTCCTCTCCAGCCATGCAGGACTTTTTCCCATTTCCTGAACATATAATGCTGGGAAAGATCGAAGGCAGGAAGAGAAGGGGATGACAGAGGATGAGATGGCTGGATGGTATCACCAACTCGATGGACCTGAGTTTGAGCCAGCTCCAGGAGTTGGTGATGGACAGGGAAGCCTGGCATGCTGCAGTCCATGGGGTCGCCAAGAGTCAGACACGACTGAGCGACTGCATTGAACTGAACATCCAAAGCAATCTCCTAACTCAGGGACCATGCCTTACTGTTACTTCTGTCTGGAAAGTTCTTCACCCAGATAGTGACTTGGCTTGTTTCTCCACTTCCATCTTGTCTCTGTGCAAATGCCACGTTAGCACAATAGCCTTACATAAGCATCCTATATAAGTAACATCACAATCACCACCACCACCCACACCACACTCCCTACCCTCCCTTTCCATGCTTCTTTGCCGTAGCACTCATCAACATCTGATATAAATTAATTAGCAAAAAATGAATTACACCTTTGTTTATTGTCTCTTTCCCCTGGAATGAAAGCCTCTCGATAGCAAGAACTTTGTTTTGTTCACTTCTATTTCCCAAGTAGCTACTATAATTTCTAGCATGTAGTAAACACCTATTAAGTAGCTGATGAATGAATGAATGAATAGGAGGTTACAGTAGTGTAGTAGTGTAGTGAAGTCGCTCAGTCGTGTCCAACTCTTTGCGACCCCATGTACTGTAGCCTACCAGGCTCCTCCGTCCATGGGATTTTTCCAGGCAAGAGTACTGGAGTGGGCTGCCATTTCCTTCTCCAGGAGGTTAGGTAGATCTGATGGAAAAAATCACAGTGGATTGATATACTTAATTTTGATTAGACTTCTCTTTTAAATTGCTGGCTAAAAAACTTCCATTTCAAAACACAAATAAGATGAATAGCAGATGTTTCAGGAAAAATAAACAACCTACTTCAAAGAACTCTGCAATATTTTTAAGGACCTATGTGGCCAGCTTTGACAAGTCCTTTAAGATGAGAAGTCATAGAGCAAGATGACCTATGAGACTGTCCTTTGTGCTCACAGCGGGAAGCTCCAGGGGATGACACGGCCCCGGGAGTGACCCACATTCTGCAGTATCCTCCCATGGCCCTGCAGTGGGTCTGGTATGGAGTTTCTAAGCTGCTGTCATTTGTATTCCAAAATCATAACCATTTAGAAACCAGAGACCTGAAAGTTAGTATTAAAACTAATACAAACTAGGAACTATTGTATATAGGATGGATAAACAACAAGATCCTATTGTATAATAAAGGAAAAATATATTCAATATCCTGTAATAAACCATAATGGAAAATAATATAAAAAAAGAATGTGTATGTACAGTTGAATCATTCTGTTGTACACCAGAAACTAACACAACATTATAAATCAACTGTATTACAGTAAAAACATTTTTAGTACAAACTAAAAACAGGGAAATATTCCCAAGTGTGGGGTATAAGACCACAGAAGTAGACTGGCATCTGGTTGTGGACTCTTACAACCAATTCTGTCACTAATTGGTGGTGTGACCATAAGTAATCAGCTACAATCTTGGAGCTTCTGCTCCCTCCACTAGGAAAGAGGAGGTTCAGCCAGAAGGACTCTATAATCACTTTCCAACTCTGAAATGTTTTGAGTTTGTGATCTCTGTACTTATAACCTAGGAGTTCAACTTCTTACGAGTGAAGCTTTCAGTCATAACATCTACAATTCAAAAACAGATAGGCTTATTACAGATGAGTTTGCATTTCTTTCTACAACAGATGGCATTCTCTAAAACATGAGGCCTACCTTCCCTGTCTCCATTCTCATCAGAACACTGATGCAGGTAAATGGATGTAACAGCTTGCATTTCCTTAAGTATACTCCAGGGCTCAGATGTTGTCTAAGTCAACAACTCGACTGCTTGAATGAATAAAATCAGTCTGTTGGCCAACACTGGTGCTCTTTGTGGACGGATATTTTTGAAGCAAGTTTTTGTTCCATTTCTAATCCTGCTGTGTATAAGCAACATGCCACTGGTCGAGGCAAAACTACTAGGTATAAAATAAATAAGTTACAAGAATATAATATACAGCACAGGGAATACAGTCAATATTTTATGATAACTGTATGGAGTATAGTCAATAAAAATATCTATTACTACGCTGTACATCTGAAACTAATATAATGTTGTAAGTCAACTGTTCTGATGTGAAGAGCTGACTCATCGGAAAAGACCCTGATGCTGGGAAAGACTGAAGGCAGGAGGAGAAGGGGATGCCAGAGGATGACATGGTTGGATGGCATCACTGATTCAATGGACATGAGTTTGAGCAAGCTCTGGTAGATGGTGAAGGACAGGGAAACCTGGCGTGCTGCAGTCCATGGGGCGCAAATAGTCGGACACAACTGAGCGAGTGAACAACAACAAAGTCAACTGTACTTCAATTAAAAAAAAAAACATTTGAGCCAATCTACATATCGATCTACAAAACAAGGTCATTTGAGCCTTTCCTTACCAACAAGTCATTGTGAGGATCCAAGGAGTTAATACATGGTAAAGCTTAGTAAAACTATTATGTGAATATGAGATAGTATTATCATAATATTGGACTTTGAAAGCCAACCTAAAACCAAATGGAACTACTGAGAGATCAGGAAGAATCTTTGAACCTTCAAGTATTTGAATAGCGTGTTTATCAGATCTCTCTCCATTCACTGTACACATGCAGAGAACAGGGATGCTGTGGGGGAAAAGAAAGAGAGGTTTGAGTCGGAGGCCAGAATTTCACATCCCAGCTTATGGGTTTGTGAGCTGTGAGGATCCAGGAAAGTTCATCACTTTGGGCCTGTGTAAAGGTTTGTTTGAGGAGTCTCAACTCTCTGCAGAACACTTTTATTTTCTTAGCACCTGTTCTGAGTGGACTCCTCTTTTCTGCTGGATTGCAGATTCCCACAAGGATAAATCCTCCAGATTCTACTGCTTTCCAGGAATTCTATTTGTTTAAGAGCGACATTTTAAAATTTCATCTCCAACTGTTCAATGCCAGTACACAGAAATATAGTGGTTGTTTGTATAACAACCTTTCATCCTTAGACCCTTCTAAGTTCATAGTTTGAGCAATTTTTTGAAGATGTCTTAGTTTTCTCTAGAAATAATCATTATTCTATGAGAAAAGATAGGTTTTTTCCCCTAGCTTTTTCCTTCTGTTCTTCTTCTACTTATGTTTTCCTAGTATGCCTTTTAAAAATAATTAATTAATTAATTTTTATTTTGGCCATGCCTAGGATGCCTTTTATTTCATTCTTCAAAAGTGATGCACCCATCAGAAAGTGCTTAGAGGCAGCTGTTGTTTCTCTAAACTAGACATTCTCAGCAGCAGGCTCTAGGGGCAGCTGTGAGAAAATGGGGAGGAAGATTCCACTTGACACCTTACACACAGTATCCTTATCTTTTTTACATTAATTTTTATTGAAGGGTAGTTTAAAATTTACAACTTTACAATGTTGTGTTAGTTTCTACTTTACAGCAAAGTAAATCAGCTAAACATATACATATATCTTCTCCCTTTTGGACTTCTTTCCCATTCCAGTCACCACAGTGCATTAAGTAGAGTTCCCTGTGCTGTATAGAATGTTCTCATTAGTTACCTATTTTATACATAGTATCAATGGTGGATAGTGTCAATCCTAATCTCCCAATTCAACTCACTCCCCTTTTCCCCCTTGGTTTCCATATGTTTGTTCTCTATGTCTGTGTCTCTACTTCCGCTTTGCAAATAAGATCACATTTTTCTAGATTCTACACAGATGTATTAATTACAATATCATCTTCTTTAGATTGGAAATAGTAATTCACCCTTCCAGGTATGCTATGAGAGAAACACAAGGTCATGTAAAAAAAAAAAAGTGTGGCAAATGCAATACACTGCACATAGTTGGTGTTCAGGAAATGAGTACTAATTTTTGGTAATACTGGTGTCAGGAATATTCTCAGTTTAGAAGCCAACTGTATAATGATTGTCTGTGCCTCTTGCCACCTGGAAGACACAGTTGAGATTTTCCATGCTTAGACACCAAGACCATGTTAGGTAAGTTGGTGGTCCTCTATCTGGCCTTAGACTTTTTAGATCCAATACCTAAATGTTGTAACAATTTTGAAAAAACATAATAAGAACAAAACCTTAAAACTAGAAAGAGACTGTCCATTTTACAAGTAGTGATAATTTTGAACAGATTTCTTTAATTTGGTTCTTTGAAAGCACAAGCTTTAGAACCCAATGTGTGAACTGCTTATAGATTTGCTAAACAATGTAGGGTCAAAATTCACTAACTACAGTGTGTGTTAACTAGCTGTTTTCTTGTTGGATTGTCAATTGCTCTTACTATGAGAGCAGCGAATGCATCTAGCTAAAATTAGCAATGTTCCAGTTTTATTCTTGGTCTAGTTTTCCTTTGACTTTTCATGCTTGTGTGCCTGGCTTACTTCTTTTTGTCTGTGGTGAGGCCTCTGGCATGTTTCAGTTCAGTATACAGTGGCTGCTGCAGTCGCCTCTAACACTTCATTTGCTTCTGCCTCTTTTCAGATACACACTTGGCAGAGTAACTGACACTTTTCCACATTATCATGACAGACGCTACCCTTGGCCACATGGTCAGGGAGTCATTGAGTTTACTAGGTACTTCCCCAGGTTTTAAAGGACACATCCCAAATCTGCTGTCACAGGACACATGGATCCACTGGTCACTTCCTTCCAGCTTTGACTGACCGTTCAGTCTACTGGGGATGTTGGTTTGTGTGTTGATTAGACTGACCACTGGTCCTTAAGTCTTTTCCACCACATCTCTGCAAGCTACTCTGATCATGTGATTTTCAGGGTCCCTCTGATGTCTTTTGATCCAGAACAGTGATCCCCTAACTGGTTTTTTTTGTTTTGTTTCTCTTAGGATTTAGGATGAGAAGGAATGCTTCTGGACAAAGTCCTTCCCACGTGATATCTCCCTGGAGATTAAAGAATCTTTTGCTATGTTATCTTATCCTAATCAATTTTCAAATGCTTTCTGGTTCTCCCACAATGATGTCAAAGATCAGAATGACTAAGCTTAATGTGCAAAAGATATGGCTTAACTGGGCAACTATTCATGCTCGTAACTATTCAGTTCGTTAAAACTATTTAACTCTTTTCTGTCAATTGTGCTTGGGTTGCATATTCATACCAATATTTTAGCTGTGGTCAAGGGAAAAGAGGCTTTCTCTAGCCTTCATAAAGGGGCCATTAAATCCTTTCAGTTATGCAGTAAAGGTTAGCATGTGTCACCGCCTTCCACCAGAACTGAAGAAAGGGTCAGCCGTCTTGCTTGGACTATTGTTTGGCCATGGCAACTGTCACTTAAGAGTCTTATGACACCTAGACCACTTTTTGAACATGTCTTGTAATATATTAACTCATTCAACTTCAATTTAAATGATCAGTTGCTCTCACGTTCATAGTCACAATAGAATAAAAGAGATTGCTTCCACAGTGTGTGGTTATCCATACACTCACAAATGTATGTGCATTTGGGACAATTCTTTTTTTTTTTTTTTTGCACAGCACTAGACCTATGACACCTGTTTTCCATATAGATAACTAAGGGTAAGACAAGACACAGGGCATTTTAACCCTGCTTATGCCTTGAAGAGTCTGATCCCATATGTTGGGATGGTTAGTGATTTTCCAGACTCCAGAAATCAGTGTGAATTTGGCCCATAGCCCATGAGCAGACAACTTTCTCGCACTAGGAAATGACCTCAGAATAGGCTAAAGATAACTACCGTGGGAGAAACGCCCACTTGGCTTTTTTCTTTACATTTGGCCCCATTCCTTCACATCTGAGAGCCAGAGAGATGGCCTGTCTTCCAAAGCCTGTTGCACATAAACAGAAGGCAAACCCAAGTCACGGACTAAAAGGCTGGGAAAAAAATGAATCTTTGTCCTGCTTCTCTTCTTCCCATCATCAGCATGATGATGAGATACATAAGGTCCAACTTGCCATTGATGCTTTGAACAAAACTCACCAACATTCCAAGGAAAATCTATTAAGTGATAATTAGCATCTACACCATCTGTCCCTTTCCACTAGGCTCACACAGCATCTTTGGAGAGTAGAGCAGAGTGAAGGGAACAAAGTTCTTAATCATGTAACAAGAATTTCAGTTTTTAAAAAAAGTGATTTCTTGACTCCATGATTAACTTGCTGCGTTAATGACTACAGGCATTCATCAGGCCTTTCTATGCTTAATTCCACAGCTTTAAAAATGGAACTCACTGGACTAAGGCCTTGGCTCCTGTAGTACATAATTCGAGCAGGGATTTTGCTCTAGGAAGTTGCCTTTAATTGAGGCTCGCCAGATGCAGGAAGTCTTAGAACCACAGCTTCCAACAGTTCTCAGAGAGCATGCAAATGTGCATATGCACAATGAGTTCTTCCCCGCATCACTAGGAGACCATAAAGGATGGTGGATCCAAGCTCTACTTGAGGCTGAGGTGCTGGAGAACACAATCAGCATCAGCCACAAAGCAGCTTCAGGAAAAGGCCTGTGGATTTACTGTCCAGGGCAATAGCCAGGCCCTGAGGACAACTTTTGTCTGAGTGGCAAGAATAGCACAGAGAGCTAGAGAACCTCCAACTAAGCTTAGACAACAAGGTTAAGTTCTCATCAATCTCTTGACCAAGGTAGTATTTGAGAAGGGAGTTGCTAGTATTTCTGTATGCTCTTTGACAAACAGCTTGGCCCCCGAGAGAACTGCATCCTTGGGAAGGTGTTTTGTTCCCCACATTGACTGAGGAATGTAAATGTGTTTGTCAAGATGGAAGTAAAGAGGCTTCAATTTATTTCTCCAGGGATGGGAATGGCTGAGTTCATTGCTGTAGGGCCTTATGATTACTCAGTAGATGGGCCCTCTTTCCACCTGCTGCATTGCTTTTGACCACTTTACAAAATATCCTAAGATCTTGGTAATACAAATATTTCGGAAATGATAGAAAAGTTAGCTTCACTTTTCTTCTTCTGGGGTAATTAGTTGGTTCCAACATACAGGTCCATTGTTGAAGATGTCAGTGGCTAAAGGGTGTAAAGTTAAAATGTCATGGAAACCATTTGACAAGAACTTCTTGCCTCTTTATACATTCTAAGGAGCTCTTCTTTTGATTCCAAGTATTAAAACTCCTAAAGCAGGCTGTTCAATAGTCACCTGAAATGAGGGAAATATTCTATATCTATGCTTTCAGTATCGCAGACACTAGTCACGTGTGGCTACTGAGCACTTGAAATGTGTCTAGTGTGATTGAAGAACTGATTCTTAATATTATTTCATTGTAATTAACTTACATTTAAATAGACATATACGCCTAACAGCTATATATTAGCTCTATTAAATAAGGTTAAGCATTCAATTTATAATTTATTCTCTTGGTACCAGCTACAAGATGCTAGTTATGATGCATTATTTGTGGTCATCTAGATTGATTCCCCAGGACAAGGCTAAAAGGAAAAATGACTGTAAGATTCTTAAAACAGTTAACACTATCCAAAAAGGAAGTAATTGAGCCTATCAACAGATGAATGGATAAAGAGGATGTGGTAACTATATACAATGGAATGCTACTCAGCCATAACAAAGAAGGAAATAATGCCACTTGCAGCAACGTGGATGCTACTAGAGATTTAAGTGAAGTAAGTCAGAAGGAGACAAATAACATATGCTATCACTTTTATGTGGAATCTAATATATGGCACAAATGAACTTCTCTACAAAACAGAAAGACTCATAGACATAGAGAACAGACTTGCAGTTGCCAAGGAGGAATTGAGGTGGGCATGGAAGGACTGGGAATTTGGGGTTAGTGGATGCAAACTATTACATATTGAATGGATAGCCAACAAGGCCCTTCTGTATAACATATGGAACTATATTCAATATCCTGGGATAAACCATAATGGAAAAGAATATAAAAAAATACATAACTTAGTCACTTTGCTGTACAGCAGAAATTAACACAACATTGTAAATTAACTATACTTCAATTTTAAAAAGTCAATTAAAATAAATAAAAATAAAAAGGAGATAATTGAGTAGACGAAATACAATAAATGAAAACAAAATGAACTCCAGACTCTGCCAAGAAAAAGAGAAGTCAGTTATAATTACGGTCTCTCCCTTGTGCTTACAGTAAGTCAAGGTTAAATCATCTAGAATCTGTTTAAGTTGTTCTTTAATCACGCTGCTCAAACATGGCTGCATCTCTTCTATGCAATAATGTATTAACCACTGAATTTCAGCTACCCAGACCATCTTCTAGTCTCTTACAAGCCTTCTTTTGTGGTGCAAAAGCAATTATAATTCTAAGTGGCTGACGGCAACAACTTTCCATTTCCTGCAACATCAAAAGCAAAAATCTTTCCTGCACTGGGCTGCACAATTGCTATATGTGGTAGCAGTAGAAAGAAAAAAAATTCCCTGATGATTTCCAGATTGATCCCCAAATGATTATGCTAAATGCCATGATTAAAACTGAGGGCAAATTTACGTAGAGTTAGTTGCCTTCTCTAGGAGATGAAAAGCCATTGGGTTATAAATGGTCAACCTTGGAAGGGATTCAGCCTGGTTCAGTGTCATTCAACAAATGAGGAATTGGCCTTAGATACTAGTCGAAAGCAAAGCCAGGATGAGATATAAGAGGTGGGAAAAAAAGCACACTTAATGGGTTTATGTTCTGCACCCCACTAGGGTATTTATCCATGTATCACAGCTTCTACTCTCACTTTGCTTAGCCATTAAATCAAACAGAGTACTTCTTCACTTTCACCATTTGGGATGTACTCCCCTGGGCTTCCCTGGTGGCTCAGAGGGTAAAGCATCAGTGCAGAACTTTCTGAAGGTTCTCTAGCAAAGGAGAGGTGTGAGCTTCCATCACACACCACACTCCGAACAACCAAACAAACATTCCTTGTCTATTTCTCTCCCACCCAGGCTCCCCCTTTAGTGAAGCCAATGGGAAGACAGAGTAGAAGATATATTTCTCCACAACTCTTTCCCAAGAAGCATCCTGTCTCTTGTCTTTAAGCTCCCTCATCCTCTCTTCCAAGCTTCTAAATGCCTCTCGCCTTTCTTAAACACAGCATCAACCAGCACATTCTTTTAAAAACCCTTCAGTGGCTTCCCAACCCACTTAGGATAAAATTGAAACTCCTTGCCCAAGCCTCTCTACATGATCTTCCCTGCCCACCTCTCAACTCTGTCACCTACCATGCATCCCTCACTCTACTCACCCCGGTCAGTTGATCTCCCTGGGGAATTCCATCCAACACTGCAGGCTCGTTCCAGCTGCAGGGTCCTTGTACTTGAGAGATTTCTGCCTAGAACTCCCTTCCACCTTGGGTTGTGTATGTCTTTCTCCATTGGCTCAGAGAGAAGCCTTCTCTGAGTATCCTTTCTACTCCAGGCAGTCTCAAATTCCTGCCCTGGCTTTATTTTTCCTCCCTGGCACTCATCATGAGGCACATATTATTCATCTTTTGGACTATCTCCTTATTATCTGCCTCCCTCAACTAAAAGGTAAATTTCAGATGATCAGGGTCTTTGTTTGCCTTGTTTGCCCATATCCCAAATGTCCGTGTATTGAATAAATGCATTCAAGCAATGTAGCTCTGTTCCAACCCTTCCAAGCTTATACACTCACCACCCATCCATCTGATAAGCAAACAAAAAATCCTTCAACTACTATCATCTATCTACCTTAGATGACAGCAATAAATTATAAATAAAATAAAAATTCTCCCCAAGGGGTATCTCATTAATCATCATAGAAACTTGTCAGGGAGATGTTATATGCATTGAATATATGAGGACATGATGAGGATACGGTGGGGCTGAACTGCTCACAGTCATACAGCTGAGCTTCCTTCCTTTTTGCCTCCAAAGCTGGTACTGTTTTCATCACAACCTACCCTCCCAGTCTTCTGAAGCAATGTACCTGAGAACTTTGGGGAAAACACAAAAGCAGGGAACACATGGAAGGATCATTATTCTTGTGTGTAATGTCTTTCACCAGCGTTGGTCTTGTACATCGGTCCCTGCATACTTTCCAAGCCTATGATGAAGCAGGTGTCTTGAACTTGTTTTGAGGAAGACTGGTCTCATAGGGTTTTCCTGCCTCATTGTCCTTTGTGCCATAGTGGCTCCTGCTAAAGGCACTAAGATGCGGGGCTTCCCAAATCACTGACCTGGCTATATACCCACCCAGAATGTAATTTATGGCACTATCTACCATCCCCATTCAGCCCTGTAGCTGGAACAAGAATTAAAGCCAAGGTGTTCTCACTTGGCACCTCAGGTCAAACAAGGTAGAGATCTTCTCTTCCTCCTCTCTGCCGACACACATCACATATATGAGTATTATCCTGCATCAGGATAGTGCCAACTTCCAACCAGAAAGCTGCCAACTCCAACTTCACTGTCCTCAGAACACATATAGGAGTACAATATGATCAAGCCCTAGATCATAAAACTCACACTTAAGGTCCATCAAGATAAAGGATAATCAGGCAGTCAGATAATGCGAAGATAAAAATACCCTAATTTACTACTTCAGTTTTGTGTACAATTCAGTTCACCATTCTTTCTACTGAATACAAAAAGGTGATTTTATTGGGGACACAAGTAAATTTTTTCATTATTTTCAGAAAGGATAGAAGATAGAACAAACAGGTTCAGGTTAGACTCGCTGAAAACTAACCTACTTCAAGATATTTGAGTATTACTCCCACCATTTGACACGGAAAAGAAAGGAAACATGGCCACTATAAGTCAGTTCATTCATATAGCCTTAGTGACTCCTTGATTCGTTGGCAGGAGGACAGATATGGGACCATTAGGAAAAAGTCAGGAATTAAGACAATTTCCTCTGTAATTATTTAAGAGTAGTTCAGTGTGTTTCAGTAGGTATATGCATGTATGAGTTAACTTTAATATACACTCTGGGTGTGGTTAATCACATCTGCAGTATATAATAAGAATTCATATTCCAGGATGATTGTTTAGCTTTTGATAGGACCTTACTGGAAGTTGGGCTTCCCTTGTAGCTCAGTTGGTAAAGAATCTGCCTGCAGTGCAGGAGACAAGGGTTCAATCCCTGGGTTGGGAAGATCCCCTGGAGAAGAAAATGGCAACCCACTCCAGTATCCTTGCCTGGAAAATCTCATGGACAGAGGAGCCTGGTGGGCTGCAGTCCATGGGGTCGCAAAGAGTCGGGCATGACTGAGCAACTAACACTTACTTACTTACTTACACTACTGGACGTCATAGGCAAACACTTCAAGAATAGCCAGCTAAATCTACACCAGATGGTTTGTTAATTAGCACAAGGGAAGTTACACCTTTTTTTCCACTGGTAAATGAGTACTACTCAAGATATGCGTTGGTTAGAAAGACTGCGGACACCCCTGTCTTTGCATAAGTAGGGTCTATGATTTAATGAACCCAGCAGACTAACCTTTGGAAATGACTATGTCTCCATTCTCTCTTTTTTAACCTTTTTATTTTGTACTGGAGAATAGCCAATTGACAATAGTTTCATAGTTTCAGATGGACAGCAGAGGGACTCAGCCATACATGTACATGCATTGTTCCCTATTCTGTTTTGTGAAGCATCCCGAGGTAAAGGGTGATTATTATTCCTTAAGGACTCTTTGTATGCATATACCAACTCTCTGAAAAGGCAATAGCTGTTTTTTAAGAAACAGTGATTTCTAAAATTGTCTTAGATTTCTTAAGCCAAATTCAAAGTCTCAGAAGTACCCTATTGGCAAAAACACGGCAGTTAGTCAAAGACCAACTGTAGAAGAATTTACTCCTGGTAGTGCAGTCCCAGGCAGCATTCTAGAATAAGTCAACATTATGCAACAGCCTGATTAAAAACTGGCAGGGAGGAACCTGCCAACTTCTAGAAATGGTTCATCACCTCACAAAGATAATTAGCCTAATATAATGCTTACGTTGTGGCTAAAGTCCAACTTCTGGCCAATGTCCACAGCAGGACATTTATGAATTGGGGTTTTATTTGCACTTTGATGTAAAAGTTTGTCATTTATTACCTTATGCAAGATTTTATTCACGGATTCCTGCTACAATTATTAGACGGCTGAAATTCATGTCTCCATTCCTTTGCACATGCTGTTCTCTTTGACTATAATCCCTTTTCCTCCATTCCCTCCTCCCTTCTTTGACCAAGACCTCCTACTCAATCTTTGATACCAATTTCCAGAACTCTTCTCTGGAGACTGTCTGGTTTCTGTCTCCTCAAGGCATTTGCTTACCACTATCGTGCATTTATTCATCCAAGAGATAATTATTGAATGCCTGCTGTATGTAATCATTGTGCTAAACTCTAGGAACTCAGCAGTGAGCAAGACAGAGTCCATACTCTTTTATTAATTTGGAAGAAAATCAACCTTAATATAATTTAAGACCAAATCATAGCATTTTCACTCACAAACTTTGACAATACAAGTTCCTATCTTTTAGGAAACAAATGGTCCTCTGGGGGCAGAAATATATTTCCTGGTAGCCTAATTGCACAGAAAGGATAAAAGGTCCTCCAAGAATGCCAAACTCTAGCCAAGGGACTACCTTGCATTCTGGGAGAATTTGCTTTCTTGTGTTTTTGGCAGAATAGCCACAACGCAGGTGCTTCTAATTAATCCCCAGCTTAAGCTGAGGTTTGTCATACTGCACTGACAGCAGAATTACATTCGGTCTCCTCTGCTAAAGGGCTGACGTGGTAGGTTTGATCATAATTATCCCCTCAATCAAAAACCGCCTGTGGAAGAGATCCGGTCTTCGAGATATCTTAGGCTATACTGGTCTGTTTGTGCTTGTAATGACCTGTACTGATGTTTTCAAAGAATTAAGCAGCAGTTTGAAATGTTGGGAAAGTGTGTTCCCATTCCAAGTAGCCAGCACCCCATTTGGGACACATTAAGTTGGAGGTGTTTGGTGGAGGCCTAGGTGGCTGCCATGGGTCAGTAGGAACACACCTAGACTATCAATGCAGCCACTCTTTGGAAGGTTTATTACCTGGCTGCGTGTCACCTTTGACGAAGGGACATTCAAATAGCATGACATATGGTGCAGTAGAAAAACCTTGTGTCCTCATAGAGACTAAAAAAATCCCAACAGGATTTGAAAATGAGTGGCCGCCAACAGAGACCAAACAAACCCCTTCAGGGATATCTCAGTTCAACATGTTGTTAAAATATCCCAAGACCTTTCTCAGCACATATATTATTCAAAGGTCAAAAAATTCCCTGTGCAAATATCTAAAATATCTATGGGATGTTTCAGCGAAATGCCACATTAAATTATTTCTCCAGTACAGTTCAAGGCTTCGGTTGCAGAATGGGGGGCAGAGAGCGGGGTGAGTCTGACATCCAGCCAGCTCTTGGAGGCCATCTTGGGGGTAAGGTGGTTTTCACTGGCCTTACCCAGGGGAAAAGAGTATTTTCCTACATATTCCTGTATTAAAATTTTTGCACAAGGTTATGTATCTTTGTGTTGGTAACATTAATTAAAACAAGTGTAGGCATGGTGAAGATGACAGAAAAGAAGGACTTCAAGTTCATCTCCTCCCACAGGTGGGCTTCCCTGGTGACTCAGATGGCAAAGAATCCACCTGCAAGGCAGGAGACCCAGGTTTGATCCCTGGGTCGGGAAGATCCCCTGGAGAAGGAAATGGCAACCCACTCTAGCATTCTTGCCTGCTGAATCCTATGGACAGAGGAGTCTGGTGGACACCTTAAAGGGCTCAAGCAAAACCGACATACTGTGAGACCCAGTGCAGAGGCAGTAATTTTAAAGAAGCCTAGGTTAGACCCACATGCAGATGTTGGAGAGCCTTCTAGAGAGACAACTAGGACTCCTCCTGGGGACACAGATGGAGGCAGCAGCCATATTACGGAGCTCATTTTACCACAAGGTCACTAGCGCAGGTAAGTGCCATTTAAGTTTTCCCTCTAGCCTTTTAGAGTTGGGGGTTTACCCACCCACCAGCGGATGGGCACCAGATCTAGGACCACCCCCTCTCTCTACTGGCCATGCAGCCAGCTGCATGCAGACCCAGCCCCAACCACCAATAGGATGGTACCTGCTCCAAGTCACCTGGGCTCCATAGTGTTAGTCACTCAGTCGTGTCTGACTCTCTGGGACCCCACGGACTGTAGCCCACCAGGCTCCTCTGTCTATGGAATTCTCCAGGCAAGAATACTGGAGTAGGTTGCCATTCCCTTCTCCAGGGGATCCTTTCCAATCCAGGGATGGAACCTGGGTCTCCTGTATTACAGGCAGATTCTTTACCATCTGAGCCACTAATGAATGAAATCTTGCCATTTGCAACAACATGGGTGGACCTACAGGGTATGATGCTAAGTGAAATAAATCAGACGAAGACAGATATCATATGATTTCACTTATATGTGGAAGTTAAAAAAAGAAATGAACAAGCATAACAAAACAGAAACATTCTCATAGATAAAGAGAATAAATCAGTGGTTGCCAGAGGAAAATACGTTTGGGGATGAATGAAACAGGTGAGGGAGATGAAGAGATACAAACTTCTACTTACAAAATAAATGAGTCATGGGATGAAATGTACAGCATGGGGAACACAATAACAGTGCAATAACTTTATATAGTGATAGAGGGCTACTAGACTCATGGCGATAATCATTTTGTAATGTACAGAAATACCAAATGTTTCTATGTTTTTTACCTGGAACTCACAGAGCTGTAGCTCAACTGTACTTCAAAAAATAATAGTAGTAATAAAATTTTCAACTGTTTTAATTAAAAAACCAAATCTATAACAAATAGTATTCTTGAGGATGCAAGTGAAAGAAAAACTGACCCCTAAAAGTTTTGACTGAACACTCAAAACTTCAAAGTACAGGGCTAGAACTGAGTTGGGCTCAATCAATTTTAGAGCTCAATTGTCAGCAGGACAAGATTTTTCTCAGCTTCCTTTACCTCTTCCCACCCACCAGCGGTGGTGTGCAGCAATCATTTTCCATCTGCATGTGGTAGCAAGATGGCTGTGCCACCGCTAAGTTTCAAATCCTCTCAACTTTATGCCCTTGATCAACCAGAGCTATAAAGCAAGGCAAGTTGCTAAGACTCTCTGTGCCTCCGTTTCCACATCTGTAAAATGGGAATGTCAATAAAGTGTTAAACACATAGAAAATGCTTAAGGAATTTTAATGACAATTAAGTCAGCTTCCCAGGTGGCTCAGCAGTAGAGAATCCTCCTGCCACTACAGGAGATGTGGGTTCAACCCTTGGGTCAGGAAGATCCTCTGGAGGAGGAAATGGCAAATCACTCCTGTACTCTTGTCTGGAGAATCCCATGGACAGAGGAGCCTGGTAGGGCTACAGTCCATGGGGTCTCAAAGAGCTGGACACAACTGAGCACTCACACATGCCAATGACAGTTAATACTGTTGTTATTGTAACACAACTGAGGAACATTCATTTTCCTACCAGAAAGTTCTAGAAATGAATTAAGCTACTAAGTCTGCAAGGTTTAATACTCTCATCAAGAATGCCCTTGCTTCTCAAAAAGCTCTGGCCCAACATTTGGTGGCAGAAGCTGTGGGAACAGTAGGTTCAACAGAGACAGGCTGACACCGTGCGTGTTTGAATTCCTGACCAGAAAGCCATTTGCTCAACATTACTTCACTGAGATGTACCACGTGGCCAACCTCAAGGGGCAGCTTTGAAATATGTGTTTGAATTTTTTTAAAGAACACAGTAATTTGGAATAACAATTTAATCACTTTTGGGTAGACTGTGTTCCCATAGCAAGGAATGAATTGCCAAGCATGAAGCTGGGCCAATCAAAGAGAAAGTGTAGATTTAAAACTTCACTTATTTACAGGTTGCTTCTGAACATTTAAACATTAACTACAATGCAAGAAAAATATGACCATCAGGTAATTTGATAAAGAGATTGTAGCTTCTCAATTTGCTTTTCACATCCTGTGCTATGCCACCAGTAAAATGGGCTACCGCACATCAAATCTTGAATAAAGCCTCATTGTAGATTATTCTCATCTCACCTCCCTGACCATTTGCCGCCAGCATCAGAACTCTAGTCTCAGCCCCCTTGAAGAGATAATAACAATAGCAGAGTTTCTGAATGTTGATAATGGACAAGAACTTGGTGATGCTCTCATTCCACTTCATCAATTGACTGGTGAGGAAACTGGAATCTAGAAAGATGAAATAATTTCTCAAAGTCAACTGGCTAGCATCATAAAATCATCTCATCTCAGGGTTCATTACAGACCATCGACACGAACCTTCCACTACCATTACACGATACGATTATGCTCACAGCAGCCCTGTGAAGTTGGCAGGGCAAATACTATTACCAAAGACTTAGAGCATATGCCCAAGTAACCTGAACAAATTCACCAACACGGGTGTGGCAAAGAAAGGGAGAGGGGGGAAAAGAGAGGTCAGAAAGCAGGGATCAAGCAAGTAAGAACAATTCAAATGGTACAAATATAATACACCCTAGTCTAGGTATCAAGATTACGTACCTGTTAACATGAAATATTGGTGATATGGTCAGATATTGCACTTAATCTATTCTAAAGTGCTCTGACTCTCGCTGATGGTTCAGTGAGGAGGGCTGGTGAGATCTTAAGATCTGTCTAGATTGTGAAGCCCAACAGACCTTGCTGGTGATCATGGAAATGTTCTAGATCTCACTGTCCAATATAGTACCCACTAGCCATATTTGGCAACTGAACACTTAACTTGTAGTTAGCGATACCAAGAAACTAAGTTTTAATTTTATTTACTTTTAATTGATTCAAATTTAAACAGCCACATGAGCCTGGTAGCTACCATATCAGACTATGAACCTTTAGATGAATTAAAGCTGCCCCAAAATGTAGCAGCTTGAGTTGACCTATCAGCTTGTTTTTCTCTGATGGACTTAAAGGGGTAAAATAATGAACATTGACATCGGATCTCTCCATAAAATCTATACATGGCAGCACCCGAAGTAAATGCACATGAAGCAGGATTCTTTGTTGCAAACAATGGAAAATAGACTTAGCTAATTTAAGCAGAATAAGGGATTTACGATAGTACATTAGGTCAATCACAGAGTTTCTGGGAAGCTAGGAAGCCAGGATTGGAGACTCCATGGCCAGAAAGAAGCACAGTCACACTGTGCAGCTGGTCAAGAGGAGACACCACAGCCCCACCACTGGATTAAGTAAAGTGGCCTGCCCTGTTGACTCCAGGTTGCTGGATGCTGAGTTCCAGCACAAGGATCCCTGCCAGAGCTGAGTCTGGACCCTGGATAGATCTGCTGCTGCCACAGCTAGACTGGATTCCATATTGCACCTGAGCTTTGAGTTGCTGGTTTCAGATTCCCAGTCTGGGGCCGGAGCAGTTGATTGAGCCAAGGTCACATGCCTGTGCTCTAGCTGCAAGAGAGGCTAGGACAGCAAGAATCTGGCCTCTGCAGAGGGGAACAGACTCAAGAGCTTAGGAGTTCCCTTAACCAAAGGGAAGTACACCTACCTCCTAGGCAAGAAGGCTAATGTGTTAGAGGTACTAGGCTTCCTGGGAGATAAGTGGAGCTACAGAATTAAAGACGTGGGGGTTGCGGGGGGGTTGGCCTATGAGGCACTGTCCACTGTCACTTAGAAAACAGAATATGTCAGAGAACTAGGAGGGAGGGGTGATTTGGCAAAAAAGAGAGTTTTAAGAGAGACAATCAAGAGTTTTAGAGTAACTGCCATAATGAGTGAGATTTTGTGAAATGTAATATTTCCTTTGGCTAGTTTTTCATGTCACCTCAGAAAAAATTGACATTACTCTTTGAGACCTTTTTGGAGTTGTGTGTATGTGTTGCTTAATTGAGATTATTGTACACATATAGTTCTATACATTCATGCTTCTTAATTTACTCTTTATTATAATATATACCTTTAAATAGACATAGCTTTATGCCATCCTTTTTAGTGCCTGTATAGTATTCCATTGCACAAAGGTACCATACTTTAATCAACCTCCTACTGATGGTCAGTTCAATTTTTCAATTTTTTTCTTCTATATTGTGTGTGCTACAATGAGCATCCCATACATCGGGTACTTGTTCAGTCATACTTTCAGAAACAGAATTGCTAATTGGTGGTTAAGCAGGCCTAACATGTTGATTTTGCAAATCATTCTCAAAGGTAGTAATAATTTATTTTTCCATCCAGGGCTTAGACAAGGATGAGATACATAAGGCACTTTGCCTTGCACAAAAAATTTAAAGAGGCATTAAAAAAACTCAGTAATCAAGACAAATAATATTTTAATGTGATATTTTAAAAATCAAAATTAATGCAAATATTGATAAATCCATGATGAACAAAAATCAACATTTTAGATAAAGGCAGAATCAATATTACTGATACTTAAGAATAAATATGATCAAGGAGGTGAAAGACTTTTATGCTGAGAACTATAAAACATTTATACAGGAAATTGAAGATGATTCACTGAAGATGATTCAAAAAAATGGAAAGATATTCTATGCTCTTGGAAGAATATCATTACTGTCTCAATTGCCTAAAGCAATCTATAGATTTAATGCAACCCTTATCAAATTACTCATGATATTTTTCAAAGAACTAGAACAAATAATCCTAAAACTTATATGGAACCACAAAAGGCCCAGAACTGCCAAAGCAATCCTGAGGAAAAAGAACAAAACTGGAGGCACAACTCTCCCAGACTTCAGACAATTTAATAAAGCTATGGTAATCAAAACAGCATGATACTTGTATAAAAATAAGAATGTGGATTAATAGGACATAACAGGGAGCCCAGAAATAAACCCACACACCTACAGTCAATCAACATTCAACAGAAGAGGCAAGAATACAATGGCGAAAAGGCAGTCTCTTCAATATGTGGTGCTCAGAAAACTGGACAGCTACATATAAAAAAGTGAAATCAGTATATTCTCTGACACCATATGCAAAAATAAACTAAAAATGGATTAAAGACCTAAAAGCAAGACCAGATACTATAAAATTCCTAGAGGAAAATATAGACAGAACACTCTTTGACATTAACCACAGCAATATTTTTTTGCATTCATCTCCTAGAATAGTGGAAATAAAAACAAAAATAAACAAAGGGGGCCTAATTAAATTTAAAAACTTTTGCTGTGCAAAAGAAACCATAAACAAAATGAAAAGACAACCTACAGATTGGGAGAAAATATTTGCAAACGATGCAACCGACAAGGGCTTAATTTCCAAAATACACAAACAACTCATGCAACTCAATATTTTAAAAAAAGCAATTCAAATCAAAAAATGGATAGACGACCTAAATAGACATTTTTCTAACGGAAACATACAGATGACCAGCAGGCACATGAAAAGATGCTCAGTATTGCTAGTTATTAGAGAAATGCACATCAAAACCACAAAGAAGTATCACCTCCCAATGGTCAGAAGGGCCATCATTAAAAAGTACAAATAATAAATACTGGAAAGGGTGTGGAGAAAAGGGAACCCTGTTACACTGTAGCTGGAATTGTAAATTGATGCATCCACTATGGAGAACAGTATGGAGGTTCTTTAAAAAACTAAAAATAGAGTTTCTATGTGATCCAGCAATCCCCCTCCTGGGCATATTTTCAGAGAAAACTCTAATTTGAAAAGACACGTGTCCCAATGTTCATAACAGCACTATTCACAATAGCCAAAACATGGAAACAACCTAAGCATTCATGGACAAACAAATGGATAAATAATGAATGGAATATTACTCAGTCATAAAAAATGAAATAATGCCATTTGCAGCAACACAGGAGGACCTAGAGATTATCATACTAAGTGAAGTAAATCATACACAGAAAGACAAATATCACATGATATCACTTATACACGGAATCTAAAAATAGTGATACAAATGAACTTATTTATAAAACAGAAATAGACTCAGACACAAAATATAAATTTATAGTTACCAAAGAGGAAGCAGGCGGGGGCGGGGGGGGAGGGATAAATTAGGAGTTTGGGATTAACAGGCATACACTACTTTATATAAAATAGATAAACAACAAGGACCTACTCTATAGCACAGGGAACTATACTCACTATCTTATTAACATAATAACCTATAATGGAAAAGAACCTGAAAAAGTATATAACTGAATTACTTTGCTGTGCACCAGAAGCTAATACAATATTGTAAATCAACTATACTTCAATAAAACAAAACCAAAAAACCACTGAGAGATATCCCTACACATACACCATAAGACTTGAAACAAACAAACACAAAAAACTCCTGACAATACAAAGTCTCGGTGAAGATGTGAATATGTGGAGCAACTGGAATTCTCATACACAGCTGTTTGAGCATAAACTGTTCATGCCACTTTGAAAACTCCCTGGCAGTATCTCCAAAGAATGGACATACACATACTCTATGGCCCAACAATTCCACTCCTAGAATTATACCCAACACAGATATGTACGTGTATTTAGACAAGAATGTTTAGAGCAGTGTTCTTTGGAAAATCAGTGTTCTCTTGGAAAGGTAGTATCACCTACATGTGCTTTGTCATATGTAAAATGGGAATACCAATAGGGTCTACTTACACAGAGTTTTAAGAATCAAATGAGTAATACAAAATTCATAGAACAGTGCCAAGCACATAGTAAGTACTCAATAAATATTGGCTATCATCATATGCTAAGTATATACACAAGTTGGAAACAACCCAATGTTCACCAGCAGGGGAATGTAAAATTAAAATGGGTTATATTTTTCTAATGGAATACTATACAGAAATAAATTCAACTATAGCCACACAAAATAAGATAAAATGAAGGCTTTGAGTCATAAAGCCTGGATATCACTCACTGGCTGGCAGGTAGTATCACCTACATGTGCTTTGTCATATGTAAAATGGGAATACCAATAGGGTCTACTTACACAGAGTTTTGAGAATCAAATGAGTAATACAAAATTCATAGAACAATACTTATCAGCCAAGCACATAGTAAATAACCCTCACATCAGCTTACATGGACCTCAAGAGGAATTGGTACTTTGTTTTGGCTCTTGCCTATGGCTCTTCCATCCTCCTCATCTCCTTTGCTTCTTTATAAGTGCTGTGTACCTTAGCTAAACTGAATTAATTGTAATTCTTCCGAAACATTTTCCTGTTTGGACATTTCTTTCCCTTGTTCTTTTTCCACTTGTCATCATGAAAAACTCCTTTCATATCCTCATGACTTATATCAAGTTCAGTCTCCTCTTACAGCTTCTCCTGATGCCCCATGCAGAGTTAGGTGGTCTCTCTTTCATGTCTCATTCATCTCAGTGATGGCATCCTCATTTAAATATAATTGTTACTTTATTGGCCCATGAGTTCCAAGAGGGCAGGAATAGAGTCTTGATCATGGTTTTGCCACCTGGTGCCATGGTATCAAGGTGGTGTTCAATAAATACTTATTGAAAGCAATAGACGCATTGAGTTGACTGGGGGGCATAGCACCGTCATATGTGTAAAGGCAAGTGGCCACACAAGCAGTGCTGTGGGCAGTCACGATAGGACTACAGGAATTCAAGGGAGGATATCACCAAGGATGAGTGTGTAAACATGGTTGCCTGGGGGGAAGCAGAACTTTGGGTGAATATTGAAGGAGCTTGGGACTTCTGCCAATTCTTTCCACCCCACCCCATCTCCTCCTCTCCATTAAAGGGTCTATGATCAAGGATAATACCCACCACCCACACTTCGGAAAGGAAGTACAATGGATAGGTCCAGTCTGAGGTTACTGACTAGGTCATGCGATGAAGCCCTAGTACAAGGGGCATCTTCAAACCTACATGGAAGAACCACAGTCCTGCTTTTACCAGGATGAACACTAGGGTTTGGGTCAAGGTCCTACTGGTAATAAAGGGTCTACCACCCCAGCCTCACTTCAGAGAGGCACTCTAGCATAATGATCAAATGCCTGGCCTCAGGATCCAGACTGTCTGGCTCCAAATCCTGGTTTTGCCACTTATAAACTATGTGAGACCTTGGACATTAAGTCAAGTTGAAAGTCAGTGGTTCAAAAAAGGGGAATCTTTTATGGAGATCAAAAAGTCATTCCAAGAAGATCACTGTATTAGTAACGGCTTGCAAGGCACTTGGTAGAGTATGCTCAGTGTTTATGGGCTTGGGAGTCAGACTGTGGTGGTGCTAAGTTGCTGCAGTAATGTCTGACTCTGTGCAACCCTATGGGCCGTAGCTCGCCTCTGTCCACGGGATTCTATAGGCAAGAATACTGGAGTGTGTTGCCATGCCTTCCTCCAGGGGATCTACCCAACCCACGCATTGAACCAGTGTCTCTTACGTCTCCTGCACTGACAGGCAGGTTCTTTACCACTAGCACCACCTGGAAAGCCTACCTGGGTTCAAATTCCAGCTTCTCCACTTTATAGCTATGTGTCATTGGGCAAGTGATTGACCTCTGTGGGTCTCGGGTTCAGTTGCTGTATCTGTAAAATAGGGACACTAATAGCACCTACCACACAGAGTTACTGTGAGGATTAAATGAGTTAGTGCATGTGGAGTGCTTGGACCAGAGCCTGGCACAGAGTGAAAACCTAAATGTTTGCTAGCTATCATTTCATTATTATTATTCCAACATCATATTGTATGACTGCTGTTCTGGTGAACCAAGAGAGCATGCAAATATTGTGCCATTGAAGGGGCAAAGTACCACTTTGTTGTTGTTGTTGTTCAGTTGCTCAGTCATGTCTGATTCTTTGCGACCCCACGGACTGCAGCACGCCAGGCTTCCCTGTCCTTCACCATCTTCCAGAGCATGTTTAAACTCATGTCCATCGAGTCGGTGATCCCATCCAACCATCTCATCCTCTGTCGTCCCCTTCTCCTCCACCGTCAATTGTTCCCAGCATCAGGGTCTTTTCTAATGAGTCGGTTCTTTGCATCAGGTGGCCAAAGGATTGGAGTTTCAGCTTCAGCACCAGCCCTTCCAATGAATATTCAGGATTGATTTCCTTTGGGATTGACTGGTTGGATCTTCTTACAGTCCAAGGGACTCTCAAGAGTCTTAGAGTCTTCTCCAACACCACAGTTCAAAAGCATCAATTCTTTTGTGCTCAGCTTTCTTTATGGTCCAACTTTGCTGGCAAAGTAATGTCTCTGCTTTTTAATACTCTGTCTAGGTTTGTCATAGCTTTTTTTCCAAGGAGCAAGTGTCTTTTATTTCATGGCTGCAATTACCATCTGCAGTGATTTGGGGGCCCAAGAAAATAAAGTCTGTCACCATTTCCATTGTTTCCCCATCTATTTGCCATGAGGTGATGGGACCGGATGCCATGATCTTAGTTTTTTGAATGTTGAGTTTTAAGCCAGCTTTCTCACTCTCCTCTCTCACCTTCATCAAGAGGTTCTTTAGTTCCTCTTTGCTTTCTGCCATAAGGGTGGTATCATCTGCATATATGAGGTTATTGATATTTCTCTGTTTTAAAAAGCAGAGACATTACCTTGCTGACAAATGTCCGTTTAGACAAAGCTATGGTTTTTCCAGTAGTGATGTATGGATGTGAGAGTTGGACCATAAAGAAAGCTGAGCACCAAAGAATTGATGCTTTCGAACTCTGGTGTTGGAGAAGACTCTTGAGAGTCCCTTCAACTGCAAGGAGATCCAACCAGTAAATCCTAAAGGAAAGCAGTCCTGAATATTCAATGGAAGGACTGATGCTGAAGCTGAAGTTCCAATAGTTTGACCACCTGATACAAAGAATTGACTCATTAGAAAAGACCCCGATGCTGGGAAAGATTGAAGGCAGGAGGAAAAGGGAATGACAGAGGATGAGATGCTTGGATGGCATCATCGACTTGATGGACATGAGTTTGAGCAAGCTCCGTGAGTTGGTGATGGACAGAGGAACCTGGCGTGCTGCAGTCCATTGGATCACGAAGAGTCAGACACGACTGAATGACTGAACTGACTGACTACATACATACATGAATACATACCCATTTTCACAAAAGTTAACTTTTTCCATTTGACATTAGAGTTTAGAGATCATTGGCATCAGTATATAAAGTATCTCCTGTTTCATACCTGCACAGTAATCTACTGTATGAATGAATAATAATTTATTAGTCCTGAATTAATGGGTGTCATTATTTCCTGTCTTTTGCTATTATATATAATGCTATGATAATTTTTGCAAAGAGGTGTTTTTGCATGAGTATGACTATATTTGCAAGATAAGTTCCTAAAAGTATTCATCACTGGGTCAAACAGTTGACTAATGTATTGGATTCTAATTTGTAATAGGGATTTGTTGAAAGTTACTGGATGAAGGATGCATGTGCAAACAGTTTTTAAAGAAACTGATTTCATATATAACTAATTAGATATGACAGATGATGGAAGAGGAAAGAGTCAAGGGTTGCTTCAAGTTCATTAATAAAAAGGACAGGACAGCCAACACTTTGGTCAACTTGAAGTATTGACTATTAAGACTATCTCCTTCCCAACTCCAATACCATTCAGGCTTTCAACTAGGTCTCTACCAGACAATGGAGAAAAGGCAGAAGAAAAAAAGTTTCCTGGATGGGTTATTAAAGAACCAGATAGATTAGAGACACCGGTGGATAGCGTCATTAATAGAAATAGCACATTTTGGAGATGGAGTTGGCTTATTAGCTAAAGGGGACCCAAAACATACTAGCCTAGAAGTGGAAAAGATCTTGCATTCCATTGCATGCATGCTTAGTCATGTCTGACTTTTTGTGACCCCACGGACTGTAGCCTGCCTGGCTCCTCTGTCCATGTAATTTTCCAGACAAGAATACTAGAATGGGTTGCCATTTCCTACTCCAGGGGATCTTCCAAACCCAGGGATCAAACCTGTGTCTCCTCTGTCTCCTGAATTGGCAGGCAGATTCTTTACCACTGTGCCATCTGGGAAGCCTGATCTCCTAATTATCTGAGAAAATTTTAACCGAAAGAAAAAAAATCTGGAGGCAATGATAAGGTGGAAAGAGAAAAAATAGACTTGCTTTCACTTTGTCTGGAGTTGGAAGACCTGGAGTTGGAATATTCTGACACTGAATTAAAATGAAAGAGTTTCCAACAGACAGTGATCCCTGCAGGCTTTGTCCTCAGAACCTGCCAGCTCAGATTTGAACCATGACCTCCGCTGCTCCCCTGTCATCCAGCAATGACGGTGTGAAGGCTGATCAAGGTCTTGCTGATGCCTCTGCAGTATGAGCTCAGACTGCAGATGCCCAGCTCCTTACTAATGTAAGACAGATGCCAAACCAGCTCAGCTTACTGATGAGCCAGGAACTCCTTTATGGGAAGCATACTTTGGCTAGAATCCTGTAATTCAACCATCCAGTTAACCTTTTAAGTGAATAAAAGACAAATGCAACAATGGGGCCAAAGCAATATGTTGGTGGTGATGACAGGCAATCCTTTGAGGATAAAGAATCCTGGCCTAGTATAAAATACAAACTGGTCTACATTCTGCTCTACCTTGTGGAGCAGGCTTTATTTAGTGGGGTGTGTATGTGTGTGTGTGTATGCGTGATGTGGTGTGCCACACATAACTCCACTCAGGAAGAGACTTGACTTGTTTTGTTCATTGTTGTATCCTCAATGGTTAGAATAATTCCAAGCACATACTAGGTGCTCAGTAAACATTCACTGAAAGGATGAATGCATTTACTGTGAATGAATGAATGAACAAATTCACCCTATGTGTGTGCCCTTGCTTCTATCTATTTATGTCATTACAAAACACAAATCATATCTACACTTGGATATCAATTTGCCTCATGTTTTTCACTTATGAAAAGACATTAAATCACATTGTAAAACACCCCAAATGAGCCCGATATATTTTGTTAGCTCCTTCTCTTTGTCACCCCCTGAGTTACTGTTACCCTGAGCCCATGCTAGGCTTATTCTCTCAGAGAAATCTCGTCCATTGCTTCAGAGTTCATCTGTACAAGCTAATGACCTCCAACACTCTCACCTCAACTTCCTTCCAGACCTGGGTATCCATCTAGCATCTCAGTGTGTGTGTGTAGTCACATTGGCAGATGCATTCTTAACCACTGGGCCACCTGGGAAGACTCTCAATATCTCAACTCAAATGTCTCAAATGCCTCAGAACCGGTGTGTCACCAACTGAACTGATCGTCTCATCCCCTTCAAGTATGCTCCCCCTCCTTCATGCTGGATTTTTTTTTTTTATAAAAAGAAAAAAAATTAAAAGGAGTATTCTTTTTAGTAGCTATCATGTTTATCATGTAAGCCATCACTCTCCATTCTACAGTATGTTTTGCTTTCTAGCCCAGAACATCCTGAATGACTGCGTTACAGGTTGATGTCCAAATGATTAATCTTCTTGGCCCTTCGGTGCATCTGGGAAGAACCTTGGGCAGCTGAGCAGTCAGGCCAAGTGATGTAGGCTTCAGCATCCTCCTCTGTTTACCTCCGTTTTTTGTGTGCACCTCCTCACTGGAGGATTCAGATGCACTGATCTTGCCTTCAGTCCTCAAAATCTCCACTCATCCTCACCTATGTATTTTATCAGCACCACATCTAACATTCATATTGGTGCCCTCATCTACAGCAAAAACCTAAATGCCAAGTGAATCATCAGATGTGCTGTGTGTGTGCTAAATCACTTTAGTCATGTCCAACTCTGCGACCCCATGGTCTGTAGCCTGCCAGGCTCCTCTGTCCATGGATTTCCCAGGCAAAAATATTGGAGTGAGTTGCCATTTCCTCCTCCAGGGTATCTTCTTGACCCAAGGATCAAAGCTGTGTTTCTTACGTCTCCTGCATTGGCAGGCAGGTTTTTTACCACAAGCACTACCTGGGAACCCTGAATCATCAGATGCCTACTACTTAAATGTCTTAGTGTTTAGGGAATTTGATGTGTGTGTGTGTGTGTGTGTGTAAAAAAGAGAATTAGGGGAAAACCTTCGCGCACTCTCTGTCTTACTCCATTTAGGATGCTATAACAAAAATGCCATAGACTGGGTAGCTTTATAAACAGCAGAATTTCATCTCTCAGTTCTAGAATCTGGGAATTCCTAGATCGAAGCTTTGGCAGATTCAGTGTCTGGTAAAATCCTGCTTCCTCATAGATAGCTGCTTTCTCACTATAACCTCACATGGCAGAGGAGCAAGGGAGCTTTCTCTGGGGTCTTTTATAATCCCATTCAACTGGCTCTGCCTTCTTGACCTAATCACCTTCCAAAGTCCTACCACCTACTATTACCATCACTATGGGGTTAGATTTAAATCTATGAATTTTGTGGGGACACAAACATTCAGGCCATAGCGCTGACTCTCTCTCTTATTTACAGGTGAAGACATCAGACCTGAGGGTAAGTGACTCATCTTAGATGACCCAAATCAGCCTTAAAAGCTGGAAGTAGATGCCCAGTCCTGTGTTCTCATGCTCTTAGGACTACACCTTGCTGACCCTCCAGAGCCTTCTTTGAAACTGAAGTTTTCTGCAAACCCCCAATGATGGTCTATTTAACCTAAATACTTAAACTAAACACACTCTGCCCTTTTCATGCCAACTAACAGAGCTTTACTGTCTTTGTTCCTTGGTATCTAATTTCCAGACTGAATCAGTGATGAATTAAGTCATTTTCAAATGGCTTATTTTTATGAGATGATGAAATTTCAGACTTCAGCCTTGAATTTGGAAAATGAATGTTTATATTTTATCCCCAGTAGTATATTTTTCCTTGCCAAAACAATGCATGTCTGCCTCAGTTTCAATGTTAGCTGTGTGAAAAATCGAGAGTTTATTTTACATGGAAGAATGTAAATAGAGATGTGGTCAATACAAAAAGCAAGTGAGAGAAAAACGCCATTTAAACAGGGACCACACATTGATACCAAGGACTAGGGTGCTAAAGTTCAGGTCTAAAGGGCAAGGGAAAATGAAGATCTGAGGGGAGCATCTCTCTATTGCCTAAGAGCTGGGTACTTAGAAGTACATTTATAAGTTACTCTAAGGAGCATTTAGGGACATTTTCCTGAGATAAGATAAATCAATTTAATAGAAAGCAACACAAGTAAGGAATATCTTATAGAAATTAGTAATCACATTGCAAGGGCTTTCCAGGTGGCTCCGTGATAAAGAATTCACCTGCCAATGCAGAAGACATGGGTTAGATCCCTGAGTCAGGAAGATCCCCTGGAGGAGGAAATGGCAACCCACTCCAGTATTCTTGCCTGGGAAATCCCATGGACAGTGTAGCCTGGTGGGCTACGGTCCATGGGGTTACAAAGAGTTGGACATGACTGAGTGAGCACACAATCACAATGCAAACATTTTGGGGGCAAAATATAACTTAAATAGAAAAATTTAAGCTGAGAACGTCTAGCAAAGATTCATCTTCAGAATGTTCAATCAAAGTTTACAAATCAGTGAAACAAAAGGTGAAAAACGTTCCTGTGTTTGTGTGGTCTCTTTCTCTCTTTCCCTGTCTCTACTTTTATCTCCTTTCCTTTCTCCCTTTTAATGTCTCATTCATTTCCCCAAAACTCTCTTCTTTGTTAGCTGTGAGGTACCAACTGTACTTGGATATATTCCTATGACTTTGTACAAGGCATTAAATGCAATTAATCAATTGAGACCTTGGACCGAAAGGAAACATGGGCCTTTCTGCTGAGAATTTAGGTTGCTCCACCTAAGAGTTCTCCTCAGTGAAAGCCTTTTTAGGACAGGTTCCCGCTGAGCCCAGCCGGAGATCACACACAGCCTACAAAGCCTATTCCCACCTTTTGAGAATTGTTCCTGTGTTTAAAAGGAAGAAGACCTTTATGGCTTCTAGCACTATCTTTACACCATGACTCACCTGCCTTTCTGGCCTGTACTTTCCAGTTTCAGCCAGTCCTGCATCTCCAGCTGTTTCTGCTGCTTTCTTTAAATGCTATCTGGTACACAGCCTGTTCTCTGTCCCGCACCCCTCTCTGTCACAAGCAAAGGCAATCCTGTGGCTCTTCCCCGAGGATCCCCTGAGCTGTTCAGATCATGGCTCTTGCATCGTTTTCCTGGACTGGGCACATCCTGGACCCTGGCCAGCAGGCCCACAGACAGGACAGGAGCTGCCTCAGGTCACTCCTGAGATAGACCCAGAATCACACAGGCGGCCCTGGCAGGGCCCTTCAGTGTTGGGAGAAGCCCAAAAGACTCATGACATCTTCATTAACACCCCTTCTCTAGTCACCAGCTTCTTTCTCTATTGCCCTCCATATTTTCCATGTCCCTACTGGGACATGAGTCCTGACTCTTATCCAAACTCTTGCCAACCTCTCTCTTAAGGAACCAGGCCTGTCTCTCATGACTGGCCTGCCATATTGGATCACATTGAATTTTACTGCTGGCTCAAACTAAGGGAAAGTTGGCCATGTCACTTTGAGGACTGGATATGAGACAACTAGACATCCCACCAGGAGCCATTCCCCAGTCAAGCCAGTTCTGCCATATTGATTCCTGTAACCTCATCCTCCTTCCTTCCCAGGCCTAGGATGCCAGCATCACCAGGGGCTGAACCTGTCCACATCAGCCAACTGATTTTCTAGATGTATACATGTGGGGCCATTGGTCTCATTCTCCACCTTTCACAGACCATTGTTTACGCCCACCTTCCCAAATGGTTTCTGTTTTTCAAATGGAGAACACATTTTGATGGGCTATTACTCTGATCTTCTTCACTACCACTAAAAACATGCTCTTGACTTGTGGTTGCCAAGGAGGAGGGAGAATCAGGAAGAAATGGAATGGGAATCTGGGATTAGCAGGTGCAAACTATTACATATAGAATGGAGAAACAACAAGGCCCTACTATGTAGCAAAGGGAACTATAGTCAATATCCTATGATAAACTATAATGAAAAAGAATATGAATAAGGATAAATATATATTTATATACATATATGTATAACTGACAGAGAAGGCAATGGCACCCCACTCCAGTACTCTTGCCTGGAAAATCCCATGGACGGAGGAGCCTGGTAGGCTACAGTCCATGGGGTCGCTAAGAGTAGGACACGACTGAGCGACTTCACTTTCACTTTTCCCTTTCATGCACTGGAGAAGGAAATGGCAACCCACTCCAGTAGTCTTGCCTGGAGAATCCCAGGGGCAGCAGAGCCTGGTGGGCTGCCGTCTATGGGGTCGCACAGAGTCGGACACGACTGAAGCGACTTAGCAGCAGCAGCAATGTATAACTGAATCACTTTGCTATACAGCAGAAATTAACACAACTTGGGCTTCCCTGGTGGCTCAGTGGTAAAGGATTCACCTGCCAATGCAGGAGACATGGGTTTGATCCTTGATCTGGGAATATCCCACATGCCATGGAGCAACTAAGCCTGTGGGCCACAACTATTGAGTTTGGGCTCTAGAGCCTGAGAATTGCAACTACCGTACCCATGTGCCTCAACTACTGAAGCCCGCTCACCTACAACCCATGCTGCACAGCAAGAGAAGACACCATGGTGAGAAGTCCACACAGCACAACTAGAGAGTGGCCCCTGCTCACCACAACTAGAGAAAAGCCCTCAGGGTAGTGAAGACCCAGCACAGTCAAAACTAAATAAATAAACACAGGTCAAATTAAAAAAAGAAAGAAAGAAGTTAACACAACATTGTAAACCAACTAGACGTCCATAAAAAATAAAGAAAGAAAAAGGAGACAATGGAGTAGAGGAGCTATCTTAAATGAAATGAACTCTACTTTAATAAAATAAATATTTTAAAAATGCTCTTTCTTCCCTGCTCTGACTAAAACTTTCTTCCATGACCCGGTTTTCTCCTTGGAGGAAGGAAGGGTCTTCCCAGGTTTTTGCCAGCCTACAGTTGCCAAATTTAGCAAATAAAATTGCAGACTGCCCGTGAATATTTAAATTTCAGATAAACAACAAATAACTTTTTAGTATAAGCATGTGACATACTTTTAGTAAAAAAAAAAAAAATGCTGTTTATCTGAAATTCAAATGTAAGTGGGCATCCTGATTTTACCTGGCAACCCTTATGCCATCTTAAGTGGTATTCAGACAATAAATCTTGATGTGGAATTCATGAGTCCAGTGGGTATTATCTGGGAATCATGCACAGTCAAGCTCTGCTTCATGTGTTTTTAATCTTCAATAATATTATAAACATAGGAGGATATATTAAGACTTTCTGGGCAATGATGTGACATATACAAGGGAGAGAATTCTGACAGTTATCACAACAAAAAACCTATACTTTCTTGCGTTTTTATACAATTCTCACTCCTAGAATTACATCATGGAACAGTTTGGGCTTATTTAAAATCTTAGTTCTGCCTTGGCTGACATAAGAATCACTCACATAGGAAAATATTCAGATAGTTCAGTGATTCCCCAGCTGCAGATGATAAAATGTTCTAACCATTCCAGTCAACCTGGCAGAAAAGTCCAGAGCCAGCAGCATCCGAAAAATATGTAGAAATCACATGGGCACCATAGATGTGGTAATAAACAAAGAAGAGAACATCTGCTCTACAAAGTTGGTCAAAATTAGCATTCTGGAGTCTGATATTCCAAGAAGCACTGATGCTACGTAAAAACAACATGCAATAATGTCAAGTTCGAGGTACTTCTGATCTTCTGAGCAAAGGCAGAGAAGTGGAGGGAGAGGTGAGCTGCCCTCCAGGAGCTTACATCCTAGTTGACTCAGTAGAACCCACTTCTGCTCAAGAGATGGATGGGAGGGTACCATTTGTCACATGTTCATAGAAGAGAGAGGCCAGCCCCTACCTCCCCAGGACATAGTATTGAAGGAACATTCCAGATTCCCCTCTACCCCCACTGCCCTGGCTTCCCTGCCTGCTTGGTGAGATTAAATTGGTCTGGCCTCTTCCTTTCTTTCAGACCTGGCCAGAACTCACACAGAGCCTGGGCTCTTGTTCTCTTCCTACCCCCTGTCTAAACCTGTGTCAGGCACCAGAGTCAGATTTGGGGAAATGGGTAGGAAACCAGAGCTCTTTCTTCTAAGTCAGTATCCCCAAATCTGAATTTTAGCATTATAGATTTAGTACTAGATTTAGCTTCTTGTGTCTTTTCATGATTAATTCAGGATACAAGTGAGACAAGAGCCCGACCCCAACCAAATCTTTAACTGGTTGAAAAGAGCTTTCCAAACTCTAAAGGCAGCCTCCTGTAAGATATGATTGATGACAGGTTAATAGCCACACTGAGGGTTTAAGTACTTAAGGGGGTGAATCCTTTTTCTTGGGGTAGCATTAGAAAGAGGTATATTCTGGGATTTCCCTGGTGATCCAGTGGCTAAGAGTCTGAGCTCTCGACGCAGGGGGCCCAGGTCCAATCCCTGGTCAGGGAACTAGATCCCACACGCTGTAACTCAGAGTTCGCATGCCACAACTAGAGATCTCATGTGCCACAACTAAGACCTGGCACAGCCAAATAAAGAAACTTAAAATATTTTTTTTAAAGAAAGGAGACATCTTTTTAAACTAACTGAAATGGATATAATGGCATGGGCTGATGAATGGGCATTTCTGCAGAAGAAACAAGACATAGACAAAAGGCAGGTACAGACACAAGGCAGGTGCTGAGCTGAGTTACATTGAGTGAAAGGGATGGAAAGCAGAGAAGCTGGCTTGGGATGGAGGCCTCCTGTGTGGAGAGTGAGTGAGGCTGGGGCCTTGCGAGTAGAGATAGTCATGAGCCCGTTGTCGGGGATGACGACCCAGCCCTCCTGGCCCCACTCAGCCTCCATCCCCTGGTACCACACTTGTCTCTGGGCAGGAGGGGGTAAGTAAGAACTCAGTGCTGAGCCATACATGTTCTAAGCTATCATTTTGCCTCCCTGCTACCACTGACTGGACTTCCCTAAGTCCAAACACCTTTGTGACCAGACCACTTCTACACATTCCCAACTTTGTTTTACTTCTTAGTGTTCTTGTCTAGAAAGCAGCCCTATGTCACAGGGTGGATGTAAAGTAGAACTTATAGAAACAAAATAACTTAATACAGCTCCTGGAACCTAGAAGGTATTCAAGAAATATAAACTGTTCTCCCCTACACCCACCTGTTTTGGAAAGAGAGTGTGGGTCAGGGGAACAGCACAGACTTAGAGTCTAATTGACCTTGAATGCTGTCACTGACGTGGTTCCCCATGAAGCAGATGCCAAGATGGAGACTTGTGTACAGGAAGTTTATTGGATGGTTCACGGGGAAGCAAGAGCTGTGGGGAAGTGGAGGAGGACTCAGCTGTGATGCAGTCACAACACAGGCAGCCAGTGCCGTGGGGGATTCAGCTCTGGGGTCTGGATGGCTCTTCTGAAATGTCCTGCTTTAAGGCTAAGAGGTAGGGCCCACATAACTCCCTTGACACCAGTCACTAGGTGTGGTCTAGCCCTGAGAGGTGGCTGCCTTCAGGTGACAGCAATTCTTAGAGAGAGAGACCCATCTGCCAGCTGCCAGCCACCAACACTCCCAGCAGTGGGCAGAGGGGGATGAGGGACAGCCTGGGCACAGGCACACACCTTTGCATCCTTGTTAATAATGATCTTTGTTGGATCAGCCAGTGGCTGATGTGTGTCGAGGTCCACGTCCTGACCTGGTGAGCACATGAAATATCCACGTCTTTAATCACAACATCTGTTTGGACGGCTGGGGACAGAGATTTGTAAATTCTCAAGAAGAGGAATAATGGGATGAAACTGACATTAGCACATTATTTTAACAGTTGTTGGTGGATAATCTTAGAATGGAGAAGTTATAGATAAGAAGACCACCCAAGAGACTGTCAGAGTTGTGCGGGCTTGGGGTGATGAGAGCTCCTAGTCCATGGCAGCAGTTTTGAAAATTCAACAGGCCTGAGATTCCAGAGAGAGGAAGAGGAGGAGGTGGAAGGGGGTGGGGAGGAGCAGGAGGAGTTAATAATAAACCGAATGTAGTAAATTGAGGAGGAATAAGAGCTCAAAATCCTCTAAGATGAGTCTGAGGACCTCAGAGGTTGGCAGTTGGTGGTAACTGGGTTTTGGTTTTGGTTTTGTTTAGTCGCTAAGTTGTGTCTGACTCTTTTGTGACCCCATGGACTGTAGCTCCTCTGTCCATGAGGTTTCCCAGGCAAGAATACTGGAGCGGGCTGCCATTTCCTTCTCCTGGAGATCTTTTCCACCCAGGGATCAAACTTGTGTCTCCTGCATTGGCAGGAGATTCCTCCTGAATCCCTTCTTTACCACTGAGCCACTAGAGAATTATGGGGGTGGGGTGGGGGGAATGTGATTAATTTGGCTTTGACATGAAATATCCTCCCAACAAATGGAGATATGGTAATAAATAAACAGATTGGTGATCTACCTAGATAATGAGATTTTTCTTTTAATTAAAAGATTTTTTGGAGCAGTTTTAGGTTCACAGAAAAATTGAGCATAAAGCAGTTTCCATATGTGAGCATAAAGCACAGTTTCACCTTCACTTACCCACCCCAAGTTTCCCTTATGATTAGCATCTTGCATTAATGTGGAACATTTGTTATAAGAGATGAGCTGATATTAATACATTATTATTAACTACTGTCCATAGCCTACATGAGAGTTTATTCTTTGCACTGTACCTTCTATGGGCTTTGACAACTGTATAATGATATATCTACCATTATGGTGTTACCCAGAATAGTCTCACTGCCCTAAAAATCCCCTGTGCTCCATCTATTCATCCCTCTCTCCTCCTGAATCCCTGGCAACCACTGATCTTTTTACTGTCTCCACAGTTCTGCCTTTTCCAAAATATCCTATAGTTGGAATCATAGAGGATCTAGTCTTTTCTGACTGGCCTGCTAATGAGAATTTGAGTCAGATTTTTATTTGTTTTAAAATTCATTTGATTTTAAACAAGGCAATAATAAGAGCTTTGGGGAGAAGGTATTTGAATCACCTTTACTCTGAAAGTTATTTTTAAAGCAAACGTTATATCACTATCAGACCAGGAAAAATAGTATCACCTGCCGTAATTAAAGACAATTATGAGACATATCATTTAAATAGATACATTTAAATTTAAATTTTAAAACGATCATCCAAGTGCTATCTAAACATAATCCTTCTCAATGCCAACACCTTACTAAACACTGATTTAGCTATTTCCCAGCCTCCTTCCCCTCTCCAGTCCCTACTTTCAACTCTATCCCTTTGATCTGGAGTTTAGCAGCTGGGAAAAGAGGAGACCAAAGGGAAACAGACATGCTGCCTTGAAGTGTCAGAAGAGCTGCCAAGGAGGAGGTAGACCAGCAACTTTCGCTAAATCCTCATGATATGCCAAGCACCAGGATGGGTGTTTAAAATATATTATGTGGTCCAAAACCTACAAACAGCCCAGGTGATTGGAATTTTGATCTTCATCTAAGAAATCAGGAAGCCAAGGTTCTGAGAAATACTAAATTGGCCAGCTAGTCAAGTGATGGAGCAGGGTCAAACCCAGTACATCTACCCATCTGTCTAGCCCACACGGTCCATCCTAGGGGATGAGATTTATTCTTTGTTGCTTCAGGAAGCAGAACTAGGACCAAATGTCACATAGGCACTTTCCTTGTGCATAGGAGAACTTTCCTTCTGCTCTTGTGGCCTCCCAGTAGAAACAGACTGCCTTGAAAACTGGTGAGCATCCCTTTCCTGTGTGCAAAGACTATCGAGAGGGAAAGTCATAGAAGACATGGCTCAGCAATAGAAGGTGAATGCAGAAGCTCGAAGCCCCTCTGGGGCAAGCACTCCATCACCTCAAGCTTCTGTGGTTCTTCATGTTAATGCATAAACTTCCAAAGAGGAAGGTGCTGACTTGTCTGAATGTCAACAGGGCATTAAATGCTACCTTGGGACGCCTCAATCTTTCTGCAAACAATATTCATTCTGTAGGGGTCACGTGAAAGATATAAAGTATCAAAACAACCGTTTCCAGATGGACCTGACTAGCTGAATTACTTGCAAAAACATGTCAATGGAGGGCTGACAAGCTTCTGGAGAACAAGAAAACGTACTCCATAAGTCTATCAATACCACCTTGGAGAGAGATAAAACGGCCTCCCTGCAAACAAGTATGTTAAGATGTGACTGGGGCTTCAGCCTGCAGTTTAGTAAAAGGCTCGGAGATTAATCTTCTCTTTTGTCGGTAGGTATTGGCACTAACTTTGGCATAACACATGGTTAATATTTAACTAATCCTTTAGCATCTTTATTTAACTACCTTTTAAGCAATGAACTGCCTGAGAGTTCCTCAGAAGGCTGAAATGGGGCATAAAAACATAGAAGATTCTTACATTACCCCGGCTTTACTGGGTGAACAAATTCAAAGTTCTAACATATATGCATCTGTCAGATCAGAAGGCAAAACTAATCCTTTAAGCTGACTTGTTATGTAACTTGTTCATATATATATATGTACACACACTCAAGCATAAACATGCATAAGGACAGGCACATTCATAGTGATAGCTCATTTGGAATAAGCCTTCATTGATAAGTATGTATATAAATATAAGAAAAGCCAGGATTTTGTTATCCCCTGCTCTGAAAGAACCACAAGACACTAGCCATTGAACAGTCTAATGCCATCTCATTAAAAGCCGTGGTGAAGTCAATAGAAATATGTTCAGACTTCTCTAGGGATTGATGTGGGACGTAGGGCAGAGGGCAGGGGATGAGCAGGAGTGTAAGGATGTACAATGTACAATTAGCCCTCTCCTCTGACCCCCTCTTTGCTCCACCACTGGTGGACATAAGCTTTAGTAACGCAGATTGTAAAGGGACACAAGGTACAACCATTTCTGTCTCCTAATTGTCATCCCTGAACTCCGAGGACTGCAATGTCGGGCACTTGAGCACCTCTATAACTAGGGCACTCAGGACCAACCTTGGGACTCTCACAAATTCCCCAACTCAGACTCACAAACAACCCTCCAATGTCACACTGCAATTATTATCTCCCTCTAAAATTAAGACTTTGGTTTCTTTTATATACAACACTGAAAATATAATCAAATGAAAAATATACAAATGGCATACATCTCATTACTTGATCTACGGAGACTCTTCAGTATCTCTCTCTCAAACATGATTCACAAGAGCTTTATATATCATCAAAATCCTCTTAATAGTGCATATTAATATTATCTTTCAACAAAATCTTCTGTTCAGATTCAGAAGATTCCTATGCTTCAGAATAACCAGACAGACTCTACTTGGTGGGAAAGCAAATCCATTCTCCATGGCTAACTCCACCACCTTTCCTTTTTAAAATGAAAACAAAGGCATTCCCCCTGACTGGCAAAGGCAACAACATCCAAATAAGGGCATACTGGAATTGAAAAAAAAAACTTTCCCACTTGAATTCCTATTGAGAACCAAATGTGGTTAAAATGCTTGTGTTCATCATGGAGAATGTCTTAAATCAGTTGTGCATGTACAGAGTATTACATCTGAAATAAATATGCACAGTAGATTTCAAATTATGACCATGTTGGGAAACAGAATTTATAAACTGCACTTCTTGCTTTATTCATTCTCTCCCCTCTCCAGAAAGCACTTTCATCTCATTCTCCATGCAAGGTCCAAGAAGCCAAGGCCAGATACTACTGACTGCCATTTAAGAGGTCCCAAACTTTCCTGAGCTGAAGCAACGCTGTGGCATAGATCCAAGCAGCCTTCTTGCTCCTGCAATACTGATGCTGTGCTTAGTTGCTCAGTCGTGTCCAACACTTTGTGATACATGGAGCCTGTAGCCCACCAAGCTCCTCTGTCCATGGGGATTCTCCAGGCAAGAATACTGGAGTGGGTTGCCATGCCCTCCTCCAGGGGATCTTCCCAACCCAGGGATTGAACCCAGGTCTCCCACATTGCAGGCAGATGCTTTACCATCTGAGCCACCAGGGAAGCCTATACCTGTTACCTAAGATGGGAAGAGGAAAAGTAATAAGTATCTCTTGAGGAAGGATTGGGTTTCCCCAATGGTTCAGTTGCAAAGAATCCACCTGCAATGCAGGAGCCATAGGAGATGCAGTTTTGATCCCTGGGTTGGGAAGATATCCCCTGGAGGCGGGCATAGCAACTCATTCAAGTATTCTTGCCTGGGGAATCCCAAAGACAGAGGAGCCTGGCAGGGTACAGTCCATAGGGTAGCAAAGAGTCAGACATGGTTGAAGTGACTTAGCACAAGGAAGGATGGGACTCCATGTCCTGTACATTTTCGTCCAAAGCTGACAGCCATCCAGTGAAGTCAGAGGAATAAAAATTCCTAGAAAGTGATCAATAAATGCCCTCTCCCTTTTCATCCCCAACTTGTGGATAAGAAACGATACTCAAAGTCCTATTAACTTGGGACAGTGTCAGAATCCCAGGCTTCAGTCTGCCTCCAGAATTCATTCTTTTCCTACTGCCATGCACTGAAACTCTTTTTAATTTTTTCTATAGACTTGGGCTCTGGTTCTTCAGTTTTCATCACACCCTTGGTGAGAGGCTGTGCAGTGTATACCTGTGTCATGCTCAAAGAAACTAGGCTGGACAAACCCACAGTCAATATAATACTCAAAGGTGAAAAGCTAAAAGCCTTCCTGCTAAAATCTGAACAAGACAAGGATGCTCACTCTCACCACTTCTCTTCAACATGGTCTTGGAAGGCCTAGCCACAGAAATCAGACAAGTAAAAGAAATAAAAGTTATCCAAACTGGGATAGTTATCCAAAGGGAAGAGGTAAAATTGTCACTATATGCAAATGACATGATACTATATAGAAAAACTCCTATAGCTGATAAGTGATTTGAGCAAAGGAGCAGGATACAAGATTAACATTCAGAAATCAGCTGCATTCCTTTATACTACAATGAATATGTATATGAAATACATATACTACAATGAAATATGTATGATTTTTCCAGTAGTCATGTATGGATGTGAGAGTTGGACCATAAAGAAAGCTTAGCGCTGAAGAATTGATGCTTTTGAACTGTGGTGTTGGAGAAGACTCTTGAGAGTCCCTTGGACTGCAAGGAGATCAAACTAGTCAACCCTAAAGGAATTAGCCCTGAATATTCATTGGAAGGACTGATGCTGAAGCTGAAACTCCAATACTTTGGCCACCTGATGAGAAGAAGTGACGCACTGGAAAAGACCCTGATGCTGGGAAAGATTGAAGGCAGGAGGAGAAGGGGACGACAGAGGATGAGATGGTTGGATGGCATCACCAACTTGATGGACATGAGTTTGAGTAAGCTCCGGGAGTTGGTGATGGACAGGGAAGCCAGGGTGCTACAGTCCGTGGGGTCGCAAAGAGTCGGACACGACTGAGTGACTGAACTGAACTGAATAATGAAATATCGGAAAGGGAATGCACCCCCCCCCAAAAAAAAATACCTTTAAAGGAATCGCTGAGGGGCAGGAAGGGGTTTAAAGCAGCCTGCATTCTGCCCAGGAAGCCATAAACACTTCCTGGAGTATATCTTAGGATTGCTGCAACAAATTACCATAAACTGGGTGACTTAAAACACTGGAGATTTGTTCTCTCATTGCTCTGGAGGCTAAAAGTCTGAAATAGAGATGTCAGCAAGGTTGGCTCCTGCTGGAAGCTCTGAGGGTGAATCCCTCCATGCCAGTCTCCTAGCTTCTGGTGGCTCCCAGTGATCCTTGGCCTTCCTCGCTTGTAACTGTGTAATTCCAATCTCCTCCTCCATCACCATATAGCATTCTCTCTGTGTCACCTCCATGATTCTCCTCTTCTTATAAAGATACCTGTCATTGGACTTGGGGCCCATCTTGTTAATTCAGGATGATTTCATTTCTAGATTCTTAATTATATTACAAAGACCCTTGTTCAGGATAAGGTCACATTACATGTATCAGGGGTTAGGACTTGGATATATCTTTTCAAGGACCACCATCAACCCACTTCAAAAGTGAAAATGGCTTCCCTGGTGGCTCAGATGGTAAGGAATCTGCCTTCAATGCAGCAGACCCAGGTTCTATCCCTGGGTCAGGAACATCCCCTGGAGAAGAGAATGGCAATCCACTCCAGTACTCCTGTCTAGGAAATCACATGGACAGAGGAACCTGGCAGGCTACAGTCCACGGGGCTGCAAAGAGCCAGATGCAACTGAGTGACTGACACTTTCACTTTTCAGTTTTATCAACCCACTTCAGGTTCTATTCATCTGGAGAAAGTGTAGCTTTTTCTAACTGTTCCACTCAGAAGTGATGTGGTTTTCCATTTCACACAGACACCTATGGGCTAATGGATGCCCTGGTCTCCTTGGTGTGTTCTCTGATTCCTACTGTCCATTCAGTTAGGATTTTGACCCATTCTCTCTAGTCATGGTTAACAGTCTTTAATCCATGACAGCATCTACAACTCCTGCTAGCTCTCTGAGTAGAGCCTGGTGGAGTCAGCACGTGGTCAGAGTCTGAAGTTAGGTCTGCCTGCAGGATCTTATGGTGGGAAGACAGGCCATTAACAGAATAGGCTCTACCTGGCAGGAGGTTGTGAAGGACATTACTGATGAAAAGCAATGACCTTAACAGCAGGCCCTGACCCAGGGGAGCAAGCAGCAGTCAGGAGAGTTAATCACTGGTCTGAAGGCTCATAGTAGCAAAAATGGAATGATAGTCATCTTGGGAAATCACATGGAAGGGAGCATAAGGAGAGAAGGGGCAGGTGTCAATCACTCACATGGGCCTAACATGAGAATTTGACCAGACACTCACAGTATTACATTCAGGGCCTAAAGTTAGGGCCAGACCCAGCAATAGAAAGGCCAAGTTGCGGTGCCTCAGAATATGGGCTATAGACACTTCAATCCCTCCTGCTAAAGGTCAGGATCTGTTTGGACCCCCAGTGGCCTCACTAGAGGAAGAGGAGACATACAAGGCTCATTTGACCAGGCTCAAGCCCCCTCCTTTCCCCTGGCTTTCCAATCTATCTTTGGCATGTGTAGTCCAGTCCTCCGCATTCTCCTGCTCCGAATTCTGGACTGGTTTGGGTTCATACTATCTGTGATATTGTGATTTATAATAAAACCATATATATTTGGTCTTTGTCCACTTTCTGGCACAGAGATCCGAAAACTGATATTCCTGAGAATTTCCTGTGATAAAAGAGGGAAGGTGTCTTTCATTATGCTAATGACTTTTGGAAAGCCCTCAGGTCACCTAAGGAGGGGGTTGATTGCCAGGAAACTCAACTGTGAGATCAGAGGGTTAGAACTTTCAGTTCCTGACCTGTACATCCAGAAAGGGGGAGGGAGGTTGGAGACTAAGTTCAATCGCCAGGGGCCAGTGATTTACTCAATCATGCCTATGTAATGAAGCCTTTATAAAAACCCAAAAGGATGGGGTTCAGAAAGTTCTGGGTTGGAGATTTAGGGAGAGTTATGTGTTAAGAGAGGGCATAAAGCTCCAAACCGTTTCCCCATCACTGCCCTGTGCATCTCTTCTAGTTGCCTGTTCCTGAGTTATATCCTACTGTAATAAACTGGTAATCTAGTAAGTAAAATGTTCCTCTGAGTTCTATGAGCTTCTCTAGCAAATTAATCGAACCCAGGGAGAGGATTATAGAAACCTCAGATTTATAGCCAGTTGGACAGAATTATGGTCTTTTCAGTAGTCATATACGGATGTGAGAAACAGACAATAAAGAAAGCAGAGCATCTGAAGAATCGACGCTTTCAAACTGTGGTGCTGGAGAAGACTCTTGAGAGTCCCCTGGAAAGCTAGGAAATCAACCCTGAACATTCTTTGGAGGGGCTGATGCTAAAGCTGAAGCTTGAATACTTTGGCCACCTAATGCAGTTGACTCACTGGAAAAGACCCTGATGATGCTGGGACAGATTGAAGGCAGAAGGAGAAGAAGGTGTCAGAGGATGAGACAGTTGGATAGTATCGCTGATTCAATGGACATGAACTTGGGCAAACTCTGGGAGATGCTCAGGGACAGGGAAGTCTTGCGTGCTGCAGTCCATGGGGTTGTGAAGAGTTGGACGTGAACAACAATAGGAAACAACCTGGACTTGTGACATGTATCTGAAGTACAAAGAGTGGTTCATAAAACCTCCCATCTATAGACTATGGGTCAGAAGCACAGGTAGTAACTTGGACTGTCAACTAGCACCTGAAGGGGGTGGGGAGAAGAGGCACAGTCTAATAGGACTTAACCTGTAGAATTTGATGCTGTTACCAGATAGATAATGTCAGAATTGAATTGAATCCTCAGACATCCTGTTGGTGAACAAGAACTGCTTGCTGGTATGGAGGAAATAACTGTGCCCACATTGGAATCGGGAGCAGAGCCACAAATACCATCCCAGACCTACCTTTCAGCTACCTAATGGCAATGGGAAAGGCAAAGGAGAATTTACAAAGCCCCTGAGTTTCCTGGGAAGATTTCCAGTACATCTAAAGCAGGAAGCAGGCAGAACCTCATGAGGATTTCATTTGGGGACATTTTGCCACCAATATAAGAATAGACATTCAAAGACTTTCTAAGAATGCTCGTGTGTAGAAAGGCTTGCTTGGATTGATTTCAGAAAGCCAACCTAAATTCCATTCCAAGAATTGTATAGCCTTGCAAGTTCTGCAGCTTCTAAATAAAAATCCCTGGGAATCTAATAATAAAGTCTTGGTGGTACACATGTCTTTGCAGTGTTTATATTTAGAGAACATTTTCCACTCTGAAGTGATTTCCTGCCAAGAATATCACATTCCAATAGACTTTGTCATATGATGCTTGATGCTTATTTTATTGTTCCCCACATCATCACTGCCACAGAATCTGGGGTTTACAATGGAGGAGTGAATTCAATATTTTGTCTTTAGTCTGTCTCCAGACTAAAGAGATTTATTGAAGGCCTACTGTCTGCAGTAAATTGAGCCAGACTAAATGAAAACAGGGTTTGACCTTTTGGCATGAGATGGGCTTGTTGAGAGTTAGTGAGAGATGTGGCCAGAGAATAAGGAAGCATGGGATGTGAGCATAAATGCCTTTCTGAGGCCAGAGCATCTAGAAAATAGGGAGTAGGTATAGAATCTTTTTGGTCTATTTCCTCATTTTTTTTAATTTAGGTATAATTGACAAAAATATTATGTTTCAGATGTACAACATAATCATCCTACAATTGATTCCCTTTATATGAATGGAACTATACAATATGTAGGCTTTTGTGACTGACTTTATTCACAATGTTTTTGGGGTTCATCCCTATGGTAGCATGTATCGGTATGTCATTCTCTTCATGGCTGAATAATATTCCATTATAGGAATATCACATTTTGTTTATACATTCATCAGTTGATGTACACTGAGGTTGTTTTCACTTTTGGGCTATTATGAATAATGTTGCTCTGAATATTTATGGACAAGTTTTGTGTGGACAGATGTTTTCATTTCTTTCGGGTAGATATCCAGGAATAGAGCTGCTGGGTCATGTGATAACTCTATGTTTAGCTTTTTTGAGAAACTGCCAAACTGTTCTCCAAAGTGGCTGCACCATTTCACATTCCCACCAGCAATGCACGAGTATTACAGCTTCTTCATATCCTCGTCCATACTTGTCTATGTTTCTAAATACAGCCATCCTGGTGAGCATAAATAAGCAAATTTTCAAGCTTAATTGTTTGCTATGGATATCCAAGAAAACCTATCCTGACGCAGTTAGCCATCATCATTATCATTACTGAGAAATCAACCCAATAAAGTTTTAAAAAAGTGATCTTTTTTCTCCAAAATTACAATAAGCCTTTTAAAAATATTCTTTATTTCATCTTGGACAGATTTTATAGCTTTCCAGACATTTTCTGAGAAGTTACTAAAATCCAAAGTCTCTTAATCATTTCTATCTCAATTGTGATTTAAATTTCATCTCCTCCCTACCCTATTCTCCTGGACACCTCTGACTGTTAGCTGGGGAGATCTGAAGTGAAAGAGAAATATGGTTTATTCCTTCACTCTGTCACTCCCCACTACTCCCCTCCTGGGACTGGGGGCAAGGCAGAAAGGTTGGTGAATTACAAAGATACTGCTATTGTTCTTGATAATGGATTCATTTAATCCACTTGCCCTGTAGGGTAGGTACTATTATTATCCGTTTGTCACAGATGAGAAATCAGAGGCACGGAGAGGTTGAATTACTAGGTTAAGTAACTCAACTAGAGGCATACAGTTTGTCAGTGGCAGAGCCAGGATTCAAACCTAGGTGGTCTAGATCCAAAAATCTGTGCTCTTAACCATTTTCTTGGATTTGGAAAAGGACAAATATCACTTAGTTACCTAAGCAGTTTCGTCTCATCATGGTAAGTCATGGGGAGGTATCCAGCTCCAACTTACACTGGCTATTCTCTGTGGAGCATTTAACAGTGATTTGTCCCACTCAACATCCTGTGAAAGCTCCCGGAGCGAACTAGTACAAACACAAAGGCCAAAGTGTTAAGACATGACCCAGAAGTGGAAAAGACAGTGACACACAGTAGTGCATGGTGCAAGATAATTCGAGGGAGGGCAGTGTTTCAAGAAGGGTTTCCAAGAGCATCAACGCTTACCTGAAACCAAGGGAGGAGGCAGAGAAGGTAACTGTGGGAACAAGGAACCTGAGCCACTAACAATGGCATCCAAGAACACAGGTTTGCAGGTACATTTTAGAAAGGTGATTAAACATACATAAAGAGTGATGTGTAGAAATTAAATCAAGTAGCTGAAGGAGAATATGTAGAAGGTGCTGCATTTTCCAAGTAAAAGGAGGAATGAAATTGTTCACTCATTTGGAAGAGGGTTATCCACAATCACAGATGACAGTAACAGCTTCTGGTCCTCATGCATTAAGAGCTTTCCAGATATTCTCTTTGTAGATTCACAAATGCTCAGAGACTAAGTTCTATTTATTACAATCTTTGTTTTCCAGGTGCAGTTTATAAACTTGGCAAAGGTCCATAGAAAACTATAACTCGAAAAAAATATATGCACCCCAACATTCATTGCAGCACCACTCACATTCACCAAAACATGGAAGCATCCTAAATGTCCACTGACAGATAAATGGATAAAGAAGATGTGGTACATATATACAATGGAATATTACTTGGCCATTAAAAAGAATTAAATAATGCCATTTGCAGCAACATGGATGGACCTAGAGATGATCATACTAAGTGAAATAAGTCAGAGAAAGACACATATAAATATGGTATCACTTACATGTTAAATCTAAAAAAAAATGGTACAAATGAACTTATTTACAAAACAGAAACAGACTCACAGACATAGAAAACAAACTTACCAAAGGGGAAATGTTGTGAGGAGGGATAAATTAGAAATTTGGTAGTAACATATACATACTACTATATATAAAACAGATAAAAGGACAAGTACCCACTGTATAGCACAGAGAACTCTACTCAATATATTATAATAACTTATATGGGAAAAGAATCTGAAAAAGAATATATATGTATGAATCATTTTACTATACTCCTGAAACTAACACAACATTGTAAATTATACTTCAATTTTAAAAACAGAAACTTGATGAAGGTTCTATGACTGGTAGGACAAGCTATTGATGTCCCCATCCACATTCTCACACATTTTACTATCTTAACTCTCAGCAGGAAGGTCTGTGGGGGCTAAGAAGAGGGGAACAGTTTAAAATAGCCATTTTGAAGACCTGCCAAGGAGAAATGGAGAGAAGGTTTGTCAAGCACTGATGAGAGCAAAGTTGAAGTGAACAGCAGCTCATGGGGGCTGAGTCTTTATGGTTATGTGAGTCTTAGATCCTTTGGGGCAGGCAGGGGAAGGAATGGGGAAAGCAGAGGGCAGCAGAGGTGGGTTTGGATATTGTTACAGGTGTAAAAGGAGACCAGTGGGTGAGATGCCCTAGAGGAGAGAAAAGGCAGCCCTGAAACAGTGACCAAAGGCCACCTACTGGATCCCCACTAAGCTCCCTATGGTCTTGGTGGCCGCTGTAAAGATGACCTACTGTGCATCCATGCATTGATATCCTGTGAAGGCATACACATTTCCCATCAGAATCCCCACTCTATACTATCAAGTCTGCAAATTTCTCTCCCTGCAATGAGTTACCAAGGACTACACTTTGCTACTTTTCCCCATTTGATCGAACCATGTCAATAACTGATACATTTATATGAGTGAATTCAAAGCCATGGCTCTGGTTTCAATCACTTACCCACTGTGCATAGAGTGGTCATTCAGAGCCGGGGGCTGATTTAGCTCTGACTTTTGGGGCTAAAAGGCTGAGAAACTTGGAAATGAATCTGAGGGCTTCACAGTCATGGTCTAGAACTTGCCACATCTGAGCACCAGCCCTCCTATCTAACTGGTGATTCCCTCTCAAAGCCTCCTCCCCTAAAAAGGACATCTTCCATTCTTCCTTTCAGCCCCTGGGCCCTTGCTTTTTCCTGCCCTAAGCTCCATCTCAGGCTCCCAGAGCCAGGAAACCATCTATCTGTTCTTTCAGAGATGTCCCCTCAATACTGTCCCAAGGCTAGAAGGCTCCCAGAGTGAGGGTTCAAGACACAAGGAGAGACAAAAGGAGATTTTCAGAAGTGGTCAATGTGGACTAAAATGAGCACATCTTTACCAGTGGTCTGGACCACTGAAGACTCCTGTACCTTTTTTTTTTTTTAAACAATCCTTAGTCAGAAAGAGTGGAGAGGGCCCACAAAACACATTGAAATAGAATTTTCCCAGACATGGGTGTAGAGGCTCAGAGAAGATGAATAAAATTCTAGGAAATAAAAACATGAGTTTTCTGGTGTCCAGGAGTTGTGTAGTCAAATTAATGTCCTTCATAGATTAACTCAAATATATTCAAGTTATCTTCCAAGTTAAGAATACTTTTTTTTTAACTTCTTCAGCTGCTATGAAAGATCTTCATTGTCTATCACTCTGAACACTTATGAATATTCAGTTTATAAATCTAAGATTTCTTTTCCATGAAATACAACCACACTGCATAGCCTTTCTCACTAGCACACACTGTCCTCCTTTCTTTCACATGATGTTCTCTTATTTGAATAAGTATGAACATTATTTCCAGGAATTAGCCATAAATTTCAAAAGAGGTTTTATCTAATTCCCATTTTTCTGATATAAAACAAAGATGTTGTTTTGAAAAAAGTACAAATCTATGAACTTTCCCTCAAATTTTGCCATGACAAAATTCCAGTTGAACACATTCTTAGGACATAATGAAATTATTAGAACAACATATTGGCTGAAACATACTGAGTATGCAAAAAGTGTTTTGAATGAGTGAGACTATTTTATGATCTCATATAGTGAAAACTTACATAATAAGAAAAATCCTTCTTTCTAGTCACAACACACACACCTGTTCCTAAAACTGTTTCTGCCAGATGAAGCCTGAAAAATATTTTTGTGATGAGTTACACAATGCTCAATAATTTTCACCAGGAATAATGACCTGAATACCCACAACATTGCAAAATGTATGTACATATAAAGGTATGTACGTTTGAATTCCTAGATTCAGCCAAATGAGAAGTGTTCTTAAGATGGTTTTTTTTAAGTTCCATTATCCTGCTCAAGGATTTATTTTGTAGCCATAAAATGTTGTAGATTGTTCAGTTGTCTCCAACTATAATGTTTATATCCCAATCTTATATTATCTCATAAAATTTAATACTGAATGAAAAAATCTTTTTTTAAGAATTCCCTTTTTCTCAGCTATAAAAACTTGCATTTCAGCCTAAATATCCATGTCTAACATATGTGATTTTCCAGACTCTGTCCTTGTTACAATTCCAGTCATATTATTGCCTTATTGTATTTTTGCCAACCATATTCATGTTTGATTTTCCAATGAAAGGATAATTTTATCTGCTGTTCAACTGCACAGATTGAAAACATAAGGTGGCAGAGGTGGACAAAAAGGAAATAGGAAATAATGCATCTGGACTAAAACAATGCATCTTTCCTGGACTTTCTCATCCCTCCACATTTAATGAACCCCAGGTGTCACTGGGACATCCAGCAACAACTTTAAAATATATATGTGAGGAGGATAAGAACTTTTCAGTTCAGTTTTCATTCCAATCCCAAAGAAGAGCAATGCCAAAGAATGTTCAAACTACCACACAATTGCACTCATCTCACATGCTAGCAAGGTAATGCTCAAAATCCTTCAAGCTAGACTTCAACAATATATGAACCGAGAACTTCCAGATGTTCAAGCTGGATTTAGAAAAGGCAGAGGAACAAGAGGTCGAATTGTCAATATCCACTGGATCATAGAAAAAGCAAGAGAATTCCAGAAAAACATCTACTTCTGCTTCATTGACTACACTAAAGCCTTTGACTGTGTGGATCACAACAAACTGTGGAAAATTCTTAAAGAGATGGGAATACCAGACCATCTTATCTGCCTCCTGATGCATGTAGGTCAAGAAGAAACATTAGAACTGGACATGGAACAATGGACTGGTTCCAAATTGGGAAAGGAGGATGTCAAGGCCATATATTGTCACCCTGCTTATTTAACTTATATGCAGAGTACATCATGTGAAATGCTGCGTTGGATGAAGTGTAAGCTGGAATCCAGACTGCCATGAGAAATATCAATAACCTCAGATATGCAGATGAAAGTGAAAGAGGAAGTTGCTCAGTTGTGTCCGACTCTTTGCAACCCCACGGACTATAGAGTCCATGGAACTCTCCAGGCTAGAATATTGGAGTGGGTAGCCTTCCCCTTCTCCAGGGGGTCTTTCCAACCCAGGGATCAAACCCAGGTCTCTCCCTAATGGGAGCAAGTGAAGAGGAACTAAAGAGCCTCTTGATGAAGGTGAAAGAGGAGTGTGAAAAAGCTGGCTTAAAACTCAACATTCAAAAAAAAGATCGTGACATCCAGTCCCATTACTTCATGGCAAATAGATAGGGAAACAATGGAAACAGACTTTATTTTCTTGGGCTCCAAAATCAATGGCAGAGAGTGACGACAACCATGAAATTCAAAGATTCCTGTTCCTTGGAAGAAAAGCTATGACAAACCTAGACAGCATATTAAAAAACAGAGACATCACTTTGCTGACAAAGGTCCATATAGTCAAAGCTATGGTTTTTTCCAGTAGTCCTCTATGGATGGGAGAGTTAGACCATAAGGAAGACTGAGCTTCCTTATGAAGACTGAGCTTCGAAGAACTGATGCTTTCGAACTATGGGGCTGGAGAAGACTCTTAGACTTGGACTAAGTCTCCTTGGACTCCAAGGAGATCAAACCTGTCAGTCCTAAAGGAAATCAACCCTGAATGTTCATCGGGAGGACTGATGCTGAAGCTGAAGCTCCAATACTTGGGCCACCTGATGGGAAGAGCCAATTCATTGGAAAAGACTCTGATGCTGGGAAAGACTGAGGGCAGAAGGAAAAGGGGGTGACAGAGGATGAGATGGTTAGATGGCATCACTGACTCAATGGACATGAGTTTGAGTCAGCTCCGGGAGATAGTGAAGGACAGGGAAGGCTGGTGTGCTGCAGTCGATGGGGTCACAAAGAATTGGACGCAATGAGCGACTGAACAACAAACAACAAAGAAGTTTTCAAGTAACTGTTTAGAAATAGCCCAAAACTTTCCAAGGAGACACCGGAGGCATAATTGTGAGCAACAAGTTATAACCTAGAGGAAATTTGAGAGGTTGTGAGACAGCTGTATTTAAGAAACTTTAAAGAGTTTGAACAAACAATAATTTTAAACACATTCATCTGTAAATATCTAGATTGGGTGCAGAATGAATTGGGTGGTATTTACTACATCTCTACCTTACCATTTGATGCAATCTTTGAATGTATTGGGTTGGCCAAAAAGTTCATAATATTGTATGGAAATAGCTGAACAAACTTTTTGGTCAACCCAATATTATCAAAGTAATTCTTGTTCACAGTTGAGATGGGAAAATATAGGTAAAAAAACAAAATGGAAATAAAAATCACTCCTATTCCATCACCTAGAAGTAATCACTCACTGTTTTGACTTATTCCTTTATTTTTTAAAAAAATTTGTTTATTTTAATTGGAGGCTGATTACTTTACAATAATTACACTACAATATTGTAGTGGGTTTTGCCATACATTGACATGACTTATTTCTTTTTTTGTGCATATCACTCACTTTTGTTCTTACCTGCTTTCCTCATTTAATAATATACCTTCAGTATTTTCTCACATGCTTATTCTTTGAAGATATGGTTCTGAATGGTAGAATAATATTCCACCTTATAACTTCTATAATAGATTAAATACCTAAATTTGAAATAGGATGTTTGCTATTTTTCATGATTATAAATAGTGTTACAATAAACATCTTTGTACAAGAATCTTTATTTACAACTCTGATTACTTCCTCAAAATAGAATTCTGAAGAGTCAAGTGGCATAAACTGATTTCAGACTTTTGATTTATACAGTCTAATTGTCCATCAGACAATTTATACCACTAATGGCTGTGTGTGTGGGCCTTTCCAACCTCATTCTTGCATCACGAGGTCCTACAGGTAAAACATTTTACTAGTTTAATGGATGCAAATGGTATCTCGTCATTTGCTCATTTTTTTAACAACTGTTTGTTTTCTGCCCATTTTTCTTTTGAGCTGTTTCTTCCTGTTATTAATTTTTAAGAGCAATCTTTTTCTCTTTTTCTAAAAATTTTTAAGAGCAAACCTTTTCGTGTCATACCTGCTACAATCAATCTCTCATCTGTAGCCTGTCCATCTTTCTTATGCTATTTCTAGTGCACAGTTTTGAAACTTCATGTAGTCCAATAATCTAAACATAGGTATATATAATGGCTTCCCTGGTGGCTCAGATGGTAAAGAGTCTGCCTGCAATGCAGAAGACCCAGGTTCAATCCCCGGGTCAGGAAGGAGAAGGCAATGGCAGCCACTCCAGTATTCTTGCCTGGAGAATTCCATGGACAGAGGAACCTGCTAGGCTACAGTCTATGAAGTCACAAAGAGTCAGACACAACTGAGCAACTCACACATGCACAGGCATATATAATATATACATATAATTACATTTTACACACAAGTGCCCACATCTACCTTGTTTCTCCCTTTCCTTTTTTGTACCTAAAAAGGACATTTGCTTACTGTCTCTCATTTGCTTCCTGTCTTGCCTATGATGAAGTCTAAACTCAATGCAGCTAGGTATTATACCCACCACTATGCACCCTGATGTTTAGCCCTATGCCTAGCACGTCATAAAGATTCATTAATGTTGACTGAAAAGGCAGAGTAACCAGAGATCAAATTGCCAACATCTGCTGGATCATCAAAAAAGCAAGAGAGTTCCAGAAAAACATCTCTTTCTGCTTTATTGGCTATGCCAAAGCCTTTGACTGTGTGGATCACAATAAACTGTGGAAAATTCTGAAAGAGATGGGAATACCAGACCATCTGACCTGTCTCTTGAGAAACCTGTATGCAGGTCAGGAAGCAACAGTTAGAACTGGACATGGAACAACAGACTGGTTCCAAATAGGAAAAGGAGTATGTCAAGGCTGTATATTGTCACCCTGCTTATTTAACTTACATGCAGAGTACGTCATGAGAAACGCTGGGCTGGAAGAAACACAAGCTGGAATCAAGATTGCCGGGAGAAATATCAATAACCTCAGATGTGCAGATGACACCACCCTTGTGGCAGAAAGTGAAGAAGAACTAAAGAGCCTCTTGATGAAAGTGAAAGAGGAGAGTGAAAAAGTTGGCTTAAAGCTCAACATTCAGAAAACTAAGATCATGGCATCTGGTCCCATCACTTCATGGGAAATAGATGGGGAAACAGTGGAAACAGTGTCAGACTTTATTTTGGGGGGCTCCAAAATCACTGCTGATGGTGATTGCAGCCATGAAATTAAAAGAGGCTTACTCCTTGGAAGGAAGGTTATGGCCAACCTAGATAGCATATTTAAAAGCAGAGACATTACTTTGCCAACAAAAGTCCATCTAGTCAAGGCTATGGTTCTTCCAGTGGTCATGTATGGATATGAGAGTTGGATGGTGAAGAAAGCTGAGCACCACAGAATTGATGCTTTTGAACTGTGGTGCTGGAGAAGACTCTTGAGAGTCCCTTGGACTGCAAGGAGATCCAATCAATCCATCCTAAAGGAGATCAGTCCGAGGTGTTCATTGGAAGGACTGATGTTGAAGCTGAAATTCCAATACTTTGGCCACCTCATGCGAAGAGTTGATTCATTGGAAAAGACCCTAATGCTGGGAAGGATTAGGGGCAGGAGGAGAAGGGGATGACAGAGGATGAGATGGTTGGATGGCATCACTGACTCAATGGACATGGGTTTAGGTGGACTCCGGGAGTTGGTGATGGACAGGGAGGCCTGGTGTGCTGCAGTTCATGGGGTCACAAAGAGTCGGACACTACTGAGTGACTGAACTTAACTGAACTGAATGAATGGAAGAATACAGTCCACCTGGCCAAGATGCGTTCACACCAGTCTTTCTGCCCTGTGTTTTGTGAATGGATATCACTAATGTGGCAGGAGTGAGAGGTGGGGAGGGGACCTGGAAGAGCGAAGCACAGTGAGAGAGCACTTCACCTGCCTCCAAAAGCAGTACCCATGGGGTTTGAAGGGTAAAAGCCGATTTCTGGTCTCTGGGCTGAACAGAGAGAGGCATGCATATCTCCTATTATATTTTAGCTGCAAAAAGTTTTTTTTTTTTTTTTTTTTTTTTGCATAGCCATGACCTCTTTTATAAGAAAGATGATATGTGGTCTCAAGTCTCAGGACTATGCATTGTTATCACTTTCTGTGTTTAAGCCCTAAGTTCAGCATCTTTGATCTTTAATATAATGTACAATTCACAAATGTATATAATTTGTAACCAAAAGCCAAATATGACTAATAATGGTGTGGTATCTATTTGGTCATAGGCATGAAGGAGGCAGGATATCCATCATAATTAATGCAGTAAAATGAATAGTCATTAAGCTCCATTTCAGAAAAAGCACATTCATTTGTATGAAGATTCTTGCCAATTTGATAATTTGGAACAAGCCAGTTGGAAGTTACCATGGCATTACCTGTAAGAAGTGTTTACTAAATCAATTAACAAAACTGTAGAGAGAATCCTTAAGATACAGATTATTAGATAATTTTTAAGCTTTCTCCAAAGACTTAAAAAATATTTAGCGTACTGACATGCTAATTTTTTAAAATGTAATCTATCCCTGAGGGCAAAAGAATTCTGAGAAGTAACATTCTCCTAAACCTAAGTGACTCAGTAGCACAAATGCTTTTTGCATTAATATTGTTGATATAAAATAATAGGTAATTCATTTCCATGGAAGCATATTTAAAAGATAGAAAATAGTATATAATACACAGTGAACTCTGTCATCTTCCCTCCCATCTCACAGACCCCAATCGGGCTCCCCTTGGCATCAAGCAAAGACTATTATTTGGCTGTACTTACAGAGATATTCTGTGCATATTCAAACATATTTGTCAATTGCATACATTAACATAACTTATAGTGCATTACACATAGTTATTTGCAACTTGCTTTTTGCACTCTGTTTTGGAGATCATCCCATTCGGAGAGCTTTTGCTTCTCTTCTTCATGTCTAGGAAGTATATCATTACGCTGAATACTATAATGTAGCCGGTCTCTATGAATGAATGTGTTAGCCTGAATTCTCCAGAAGCGGAGCCCAAGATGGGGGCTCATGTGTAAGTGATTCCTTGAAAAGTATTTTCAAAAGAAACTATACAGAAGCCAGGGAGAGATATGGCTGGGGAAGAAGCTAAGGTATGATGGTAATTATGTCTAACCTCAGCCTGATCCCCCAGGGAGCTGAGGAGTGTGAATGGCACCAGCAAAAAGCACTGAGCTTTTGTCCCGCCATATATATATGTCAAACACTGACTTTGGGCTCCATCCAGGGGTAGCCTTCCAGCCGTTTCCAGTAAGACGGGTCCTGGTCAGTTGAGAATAATTCTCTGGAAAGGGGTGAAGCTATACACCATTAATGGCCAATACTTAGAGCAGCTGAAGATGGATATTCTAGCTCAGAAAAGGTGATCTAGCTGGGGCACCACACGGACATTAGGTCCCATCCAGTTTTACTAGTACAAGCAATTCTGATATCCTCATAGACACAGCCTTTGTATTATGTGTTGGTGCTACTGAAGTGATCAATGCCTAGAAGTGGAATAACTGAGTTAAAAGAAATAAACACTTAGAAATTGTGGTAGATGTGCTAAGTCGCTTCAGTTGTGTCTGACTCTGTGCGACCCCATAGACCGCAGCCCACCAGGCTCCGCTGTCCCTAGGATTCTCCAGGCAAGAATACTGGAGTGGGTTGCCATTTCCTTCTCCAGTGCGTGAAAGGAAAAAGTGAAAGTGAAGTCGCTCAGTCGTGTCCGACTCTTAGCGACCCCATGGACTGTAGCCTATCAGGCTCCTCTGTCCACGGGATTTTCCAGGCAAGAGTACTGGAGTGGGGTGCCATTGCCTTCTCCGTGGTAGATGTAGATAGTCCCAAATTGCTCTCCAATTTACCCTCCTACTCAAAATATGAGAGTTTCCGTCTTCTCCCACCCTTGCTGAAAATATATTACTAAATATTTCATCTTTGCCAATCTGACAGAAAATGCATCTTGTTGCAATTTCTCAAAGTGAAGCTTTGAACATATTTTAGTATGTTTCAAAACTATTTTTATTTATTTTTCTGTGAACTGCCTTCTTACGTCCTTTGCCCATGTTTCTATTTAGCTGTTGGTCTTTATTTTTTAAACTGATTCCCGAGTGCTCTTTATATTAATGGCATTAGCCCTTCCTTGTGGAAAAAAAATATATACATAGTTGACTTTATAGTTTGCTCAGGGTATTTTGTAAGAAAATATAAAATAGTTTAATAATTTATGTATCATTCTTCTTAACACCATCTCAGTTTTATGTCAAACTTCCAAAGGCTCCACAATTATAAAAAAGCCTTCAGTGTTTTTTTTTTAATTGACATTTATGGTTTTATTTTTCACACTTAAACCTTTGATCCAGCTGGAATTTATGATGATGTAAGGAGTAAAGGAAGGTTGCAACCTCAAAAACATTTTTTTTCAGATGGCATCACATTTGTCCTAACATCATGCAGTAATTAATTAATCATTTCCTCACTAAAATGAAATGGTACCTTTATGGTAGAGTAAGTTTCTGTTTGTTTGGGTGTATTATCATACTCTTCTTTTTCAATGATGCCTCAATAATATATAGTTTAAATTAAGATTGTTTGATAATCTATTTTAATATGTGAAGACTGAATCAAAGATTATCGGTCTTCTTTTTTTAGAATCTTCACTACACTGGCAGATTTAGTTTTCCTTTTATGCTCGGGGAACCTCTAGTGTTTCTTTGGCATTATTTTAATTTTATAGATTAATATTGAAAGAATCGGTACCTGATAATTTTGAGTATCCATTTCCAAGAAGCATTTATTTAATTTAACTTTTGCATCCTTTAATCATATAGATCTTAAAGAGTTCCTCATATAGATCTTAAATATTTTTGTTAAGTTTATTACTAGATATTTTATTTTTCTTGTTGCTGTTGCAAATGAGATTTTTTTCCATCATATCATCTACCTTGTTACCGTCTGTGTTTCTCTTTTCCAATTCTATAAAAAAATTTCTGTAAGTGAGGTGGATTAGCATTTTCCAGAATTCTGAATTAAGGAGCAGTTGTGTAGGACACATAAGAAAATCATCTGGACTTAATTTAAGAAGCAACTGTGTATGATACATAAAAATTATTTTTCTTAGACACTGATTTTTTTCTTTAGAGATATATTTAGAGAAATATATACATGACAAATTTCCACATTTTTTTATTCTAACCAAAGAGAAGTTTTAAAGTATTCATCTGAGCACCACGGTGTAACCCGTACATAACTTCCAGCGTGCAAGTGCTCTTAGTGTTTTGAGGAAAGTTACATAAATTCATTAATGTGTTGATTTAATCATTCATGCTGGCAATACTTGAATACCTACTAGCTGTTAGGATCTGGGAATACTTGGAACAAGACAGGCAAACTCTTGCTGTCATAGAACATACATTTTAGTTGTAGAGTAGGGATGGGGGGGAAAAGAAGAAATAAAAATAAGCAAGGTAAACAAATTCATTTACAATAAAATACCATATAGTGGTAGGTGATATGCAACAAATAAAACACGTTGTGGTGATAAGGAGTGGGAAACGGATGGGAAGGGAGATATTTTAGATGACAAGGTGAAGGAAGACTCTTTGCAGAAGGGATATTTGAACTGAAGCTTGAGTATTATGAAGGTGTCAAATGCAAAAGGCCTAGGTCATGAGAAAGACTTGGTACCTGAGGACAGAGAGGCCACTGCACTGGAGCTGGTGAAGGAGAGAAGGGTGGAGCGACACGTGCTGGGCTCAGAGACACAGCAGGGCCAGATCACCAAGGCCCTTACCTGTCACACATCGCGCACACTGTTGGTTTCTTACCCAGCATCCGCCCCTCCTCCCTCCATTCCAGAAGAACTTCAGGTGTCTACACCAGCTCCTGTTCCACATGACACGCCCTCGGTGCCATCCATTAGCCCCAGATGCTCACACGTCTTATGATACAGTGACAGGTTTTCTCTCTCCTCCTTACTGAGGACAGAAGCATGTAGCCCAGTGAATGGTTGACAGCCATCTCTTGATAAGGAAATAAGTCGACTTTAAAATTAGACAACCCTTCCTCAGGGTTTCTGGGCTCTGAGACAGAAAGAAGCTGGACCTTAGAAGACACCCTTGGACTATCACGGACCTCCAGATTTATAACACAAAACATTTTCTTATCACCTAAAGCTACATTAGTCAACTTTTTATTTACTTGCAGCCGCAAGCATCCAAACATGTATACTATGGTAAGGAATTGGGATTTTTATCCATCTACAATGGAAAATCATGAGATAACTTTAAGGATAAAGTCATGCTCTTACCTGTATCTTTTAAAAAATCACTCTAGCTGCTGTGTAGAAATGGATTACAGCCGGACAAGAGTGGAAGAAGGTGCTAGTTATACAGATGGGCTTTTGGGTGAACTAGTGTGGTAGCTGGAGAGACTGGGAGAAGTAAACAGAATCAGGATATGTATTTTTGCCATGTTTCATCAAAGGACAACACTAGGGTTTATTAAAGCAGTGTATGACACCAAGCAAGGGATTCAGGCCAAGTCATGTAAGCCTCAATTTCCTCATTCATGAAAGAGAGATGATGCCCTATATACCACACTGCTTAAAAAATCATACAGGCTAAAGGAATAATAAGCCTATACCAAACATTACCTAAAGTAGCCAAGGGGGTTAAAGATTAGTGACCTTCAGTACAGAATTATCCAGTCCTTTGTCACACTTGGACATAAACTGAGGGTCCATCTGGCATTTAATGTACATCAGTTTCCTTGTTCAACAACTTAAAAATTTTTTACACTCACTTGGACCTAATATAATGTATTATTTAAAAGACTTCAATATACCTTTCTTTTGTTAGTATAACAAAAACCAGCCAATACAATTTTTTAATGGGCATTTTTTTCCTATTTTTACTTTTAAAACATTTGTCTTACAAATGGAGAATATTTCAGTGATACATGTCTCTATAAATATTGGCTCAGTTTCCCAATTTGCAAAGAAGATGGGCATATTGTTCACACCATTCACTGCAAGTAAAAACTCTTCCTTATGCTGTTTCACGTGTTATTTCATCCCTGCTTGAGGAGCAAAGTTCACAGAAAACTGGTATACAAAGAGGTGATCTATTTTTACAAGCTGAGCAACAAGGTGCAAACATAGCACAAATATACCCAAAAGTTGGATCCAATTCTACCTTGAATGCAATAAAACTATGAAGATCAAAGACTTAGAGGGAGTAAGGGAATAATAATAAAGCAAAATAAATTAATTTGGGTTGAAGTGACTAGTCACTCCCCACAGTTACCATAATACTTCAGTTTTCAAAATTTGCAAATTACTGCAAAACAGATCTTTGTATTCGGTTGTAATCAAAAGAACTTTATGGGTTTAATTTCAGGAGGATTCTTTCAGAAGTCCAATCTACTTGCTCCCGGTACTGAGAAAAAAAGAATAATCAGGAAAAAAAGTTTAATCATAGTTGAGAAGTTATATTCTAGATATGTTTCTTGAGAATTAAAAATTACTTGAGACAAGTATGTGTGGCTAAAATTGAACTTGTAAATGTTTAGATTAATGAGACAGGGGTGGAGGTTACTCAAAAAACAGCACGTTTTCATAGGATGAAGGGGACAGCAGCTAAGCTGAATTGGGATAAAGAAGAGGAAGGAAGTTTGATGTGATGACAAAATTATTAAAGTTTAAAGACTGAAGAAAGATTTTGCTTTCATTAAAGATGGAGCAACAGAGACCAGATTTGCCCTTCTTTCTTAAACAACCAGAAAATCAAGTTTTCATGCATTGGATAATAGGCAGTATGGGACTGTATTCTCTTGGGTAAGGAGAACAGTGAATGTAAGTCCTACTGTTGCAACTGCTAACTGACTGTAGGCAGAATCCAAACAGAGCCTGGAGGTCTCACTGAGTAGAGGGACCTAGGAAACACAGAAGGTATATAGAACCTGCTGAATAGAGTGCCACAGAGAAGGGAGCTGCCCATACATTGAGCACCAAAGATCTGCAGAGGGGTCACCTTGACTCTGGCCGAGTGCAGACCTGGCATTCCCAACAGAAGACAACCTGAAGCCAAGAAAAGAGCCACCAGAAAGAAATAGGAAGAGTAATTCCTGGGGGTCACACAGAGCTATTGAATAGTTTTTTCCCACCAGGCAGAGTAGAAAGACCTTGTGATATGCGGGCCTTAGGTAGAATACTCGGAAAGGTATTGCCTTAGCTGTGGGGCCAATTGGCTTTAGACAAGATGTTATTCTAGATACACCCTTAAAACTCTTAAAATTAAGCCTCCAAATGAGGCTTGGAATAGAATTCCAACTGATTTCACATAATTTCAGTGGCAATACTATTTAAAGGAATATAACAAAATCCAGGAAGCAACAATAAAAATGTATCATGTCTGGCATCCAGTCAAAAATTACTAGGTATACAGTGCAGGAACATATAGCCCACAGTCTGGAGGAAAATCAAACAATGACTCAATCTAGAAATGTCAGAAATTATGCATTTAGCAGACAAAAAAGTTAAAACAGTTATCATAAATGTTTCATTATTTTTCAAGAAAGTAGAGAAAAATTTAATCATGAGGAAGAGAAAAAAATGGATAATATAAAAAAGGCGCAAATGGAATTTCTAAAAATAAAAAAATAAAATGTTTAAAATGAAAAAATTTCACAATACGGGTTGAACATTAGAGTAGACACTAGAAAAAAAATGAACAGTGAGTTGCAACCTATAACAATAAAAAACTATCCAAAATAATGCACAGAAAGAAAAAGACTGGGGAAAAAATTAACCTGCCCTCAGCAATATGTAAAATAACCTACGTGTTAACTGAAAATCCTAAAAATGAATAGAATAACTGAAAATAAAAAAATAAAGACCAAATTTGTATCAAATTTGATGAAAACTCTAACCTAACAGACTCACAAAGCTCAATGAACAAGAAGTAGAACAAACATTTAAAAAAACGAAAACAGACCAGGGCCATCATAATCAAGTTGCTAAAAACAGGTAAGACTTTTAAGAGAAAATCTTAAAAGCAGCCATAGAAGAAAGACATATTACATACAGAGAATAAAAGATATGTGACATTTCATTAGGAGTTATGAGCAAAGAAGACAATGAAATTCAATCTTTAAAGTATGGAGTGAGAAAAAGGTCAATCTGGAATTCTTTATTGTTGGATATATGGTTCAAAAATGAAGTTGAAGTACTTTTTAGACAAATGAAAGAAAATTGAATTCATTGTCAGATCTGCTGTACAAGAAATATTTAGGGTAGAAAGGAAATACATTAGATGGATATCTGAATCTATAGACAGCAATTAAAAAAAAAACAGAAATGGGAAATGTGGATATATATAAAAATCTTTTCCTTTTAATAATCTCTTAAAATATTGACTATTTAGAGAAAAATAATAATGATGTATTATGGAATTCACATCATATTTAGGAGAAAATGAAAGACAATGAATAGTGTAAAGACTGGGAGATGAAAATGGTAGTATAGTGTTCCAAAATATTATATTTGTGAACTGACATAATATTCTTTGAAAGTAGACTATGATAAGTTAAGTCTATATGTGTAAATAGTAGATAACTTCACACGCACACAAAAATTAAAGCAAAATATATAGCCAACACATAAGATGAAATAGATTAATGATACCAGTTAATCCAAAAGATGGAAGGAAAAAAGGAAAAATAAAACCATACGGGTCCAATAGAAAATAAGTATCAAGATAGTAGATTTATAGCAAACCATACTAATAATTGAGTCTGGTGGGGTACACAGTCCATGGGGTCACAAAGAGTCAGGTACAACTGAGCAACTGAGCACTTAACACTGATAATTAACACTAACAATCCAAATACCTCAATTAAGAAGCAGAGATTGTTTCATTATTAAAAAAAAAAAGTAGGAACCAATTTTGCGAGTTTAAAAAAAAAACTAGGTTAAATATAAAAATAGAGGTTAAAAGTAAAATGATGGAGAAGATGTAATCCAAAAACATGAGCCTAAAGAAAACTGGAATGACTATGTTAACAGCAGACAAAATAAACTTTACAATGAGGACTATTATCAGGGAGGAAAAAAAGGGATATTTTATAAGGATAAAGGGGTGAATTCAACATAAGGACATAACATGAAATATGCACACAGTAAATAATAAACCTTCAAAATACAGGAACTCACAACTTACAGAAATAAAAGCAGAACAGACAAATCTACAGTTAGATTGATGATTTCAATGCTTCCCTCTCAAAAATTGATAGAATAGCTAAATAAGAGCAGTAATGATATAGAATAGCTGAACATACTACTCATCACCTTGACTTAAAATGACATTTGTAGAACATACTACCCATTAGTAGCGGCTGCAGATTGGATGTCTGTGTTTTCCACAAAGTCATATGTTAAAATCCTAACCACCAAAGCGATGGTATTAGGAGGTGGGTCCTTGGGAGGTGATTAGGTCATGAGAGCAGAGACCTCAGGAATGTAATCAGTGACCTTATAAAAGAAGCCTGAGAAAGCTCTCTTGTCCCTTCCATCATGAGACGACACAACAAGAAGTAGGATGCATGCAACCTGGAAGAGAGACTTTACCAGCACCCCACCATGTCAGCACCCTGATCTTGGACTCCCAGTCCCCTAAACTATGAGAAATAAATTTCTCTTGTTTATAAGCCACTCCATCTGTGATGCTGTTACAAATAAAACTGAACTAATTTGAAATACACATTCTTTGCAAATACACGTGAAACATTTACCAAAGATGTTACGTGTGTGTGTGCTAACTTGCTTCAGTCATGTCCAGCTCTTCACGACCCCATGGATGGTAGCCTGCCAGGCTCCTCTGTCCATGGGATTCTCCAAGCAAGAATACTGGAGTGGGTTGCCATGCCTTCCTCCAGGGGATCTTCCCAACCCAGGGACTGAACCCGAGTCTCTTCTGTCTCCTGCATTGGCAGGTGGGTTCTTTACCACTAATGCCACCTGGGAAGCCCCAAATATGCTATACTTTGGTCCACAAAAGATATCTTAATATATTTTAATAAATTTATTTGACCATAATGAAATTAAATTAGAAATCATTATTAGAAAAATAAGTCCCCAAATACTTTGGAATTAAGCAACACACTTCTAAATAACCCATGAGTCAAAAAAGTAATCACAAATAAAATTGGAAAATATTTAAAACTGAATGAAATTAAAAACACAATGCACCAAAATTAGTGAGAGGCAGCTAAAGCAGAGGTTAGAGGGAATAGCTAGCACAAAATTAGAGAAGATGAGTTTAAAATCAACGTTCTAAACTTAAGGGACTAGAAAAAAATTAATTGAACCTAAAGTAAGCAAAGAGAGGAAACAATAAACATCAGGTCAGAAATCAGTGAAATAAAAAACAGGAAAACAATGAAGCAAATCAGTGATATTAACAGTTCTTTGGAAAGGTCAGTAAAATTGATAAAACACTTGCCAGACTAATAAGAAAAAAGAGCAGATACAAATTACCAGTATTAGTAATGAAAAGTGGGAAATTTCTCAGAGATTCAACAGACATTAAAATACTATGGTAATATCTAAGAACGTTTATGGCAATAAATTTGACAATTTATATTAAATGGACAAATTATTTTAAAGGGACAAAATATCAAAGCTCACTCAAGAAAAACATAACTAACCTGTATAGCCCAATAGCTTTAAATAATTTGAATTCATAATTGAAAACATTCTCACAAAGAAAATACCAAGCCCAGATGGCTTCTCTGGGTAAATTCTAGTAAACATTTAAGGGAATATAAAGCCAATTCAACATAAATCTTCCAGAAAATAAAATAAAAAAAGAGCGAACACTTTCAAGCTCATTTTATGAGACCATCATTATTCTGTTAACAGAACAATCCTACTTTGTTTTAAAAAGGAAATCACAGAAAAATATCCATTGTGCACAGAGATGCAAAACTCCTTTTTAAATGTTTAGCAAATTAACTAATATAGGAAAAGGGGGTTGACCAAATGGGATTCATTTCATTGGATTCAAATGGGGAGAAAGGCAAGGTTTAACATTTTTAAAATAGCTTGACTACATTATGATAGTTAAAATCACTTAACTAAATTCAATACTCATTCATTAAACTGATTATCAATAAACTGAAAGTTGAAGGAAATTCTACAGTTTAATAAAGGGCATGTACCTGTAGCTATATCATACCTAATAGTTAAATGCTTTCTCCTAAGATCAAGAACAAGGCAAGAATATCTGCTCTCATCACTGTTATTCACCAGTTTACTGGAAGTTTAGTAATGATGCAAAATAAAGAGATAAAAAAATAGAGATAGAGAAAGAATTAAAACTGTTTTTAAAAAAATGCCATGAGTGTTTATGTAGAAAAAAACTATGAAATCTGAAAAAAAAATCAAATCCATGAAATAAGTACAAATTTAGCAATATATGTAAAATCTGTCCACTGAAAAAATTTTAAGTATTGTTGAGAGAAGTTAAAGAATACAGAGATAGAGCGGTATATATTAATACCATCTTTACAGATCGGAAAACTCAATATTGTTAAGATCAGATTGCCCCTCAAAATGCCATTTGTTGAACTGTGCAAGACTTGGATATAAGTTGGACCAAAATGACTTGTTGCAACATGAGAAGTTTCTTCCAACATTTTAAAAAGTTTTTATGAGAGTGGGGCAGGGAAACTAATTTATTTCCTTTAGTTCTACAAGACTGAATAAAAGCAAAGGGTAAATATTACAGGGAGAGAAAAGTCAACTACTTGTATCTACAATAGATACAAGTTTTTCTAATTATTAGCATGGTCTGCAAAGAGCACAGGTATCCTATGATTTCAGAACTCTGCATCCTTAGGCCCCTTCAAATAGAAGTAAAGTAAAAGTGAAATCGCTCAGTCATTTCCGACTCTTTGCGACCCCGTGGACTGTAGCCCATCAGGCTCCTCCGTCCATGGGATTCTCCAGGCAAGAGTACCGAAGTGGGTTGCCATTTCCTCCTCCAGGGGATCTTCCCAACCCAGGGATCGAACCCAGGGATCAAACCCAGGTCTCCTGAATTGCAGGCAGATGCTTTAACCTCTGAGCCACCAGGAAGCCCCAGATAGAAGTAGGAAGACCAGAATTTGGAATGGTAGGGAGAAAACTCCTAAATTTGGTGGGAGATTATACCAGTTCCTTTCCAAATGTTTTTCTCTCTCCCAGAATCCATGAGGATATAGTGGCTCAGATGGTAAAGAATCTGCCTAAAATGCAGGAGACACAAGTTCCATCCCTGGGTTGGGAAAATTCCCCTGGAGAAGGAAAGGGCAACCTACTCAAATATTGCCTGGGAAATCCTGTGGACAGAGGAGACTGACAAGCTACAATTCATGGGTTCACAAAGAGTCAGATATGACTAAGTGACTAACACTTTCACTTTCATGTTATAAATAAATAGAGTTTAATTATTAAAGGAAGAAAGCAAATCAACAGAGAGGAAGAGAAATGTTTCTAGTATGCTCTTCAATCAGATACTGGATTCAACCTAATTTTCTCTCACTAACACAGCTTTTGCCCTGACAGTTTATGGCTACCTACAGAACATATGAAGCAGAGTGTGTGTGTGTGTGTGTGTGTGTGTGTGTGTGTAAATTATGATTCAAATAATACAACATTCATGAATCTCAGAAATCTAAGTGCTCTGGAGGAGAACATTAATATATTGTATATTATGGTTATATTTGAACCTCCTCTGAGGCTATGCCAACAGCCAATTCTTCCAACTACCCCTTCAACTTTCCCCCTTTCAAGATTTTTCCAGGCCCCTCCCAAGGGCACTTAAAAGCCATCTTTATAGCTTTTGTTCTGAAACATATCCATTCATTCTTCATTCTGAGAAGTGGCCAGTGTTCTCATGCTGAAATCAGAAGAAATATCTCAGACAGCCAGAATGGCTGTCGCAGAAAGTATAACACATAAAACTAAGATTTTGTTACTGTACAGCACAGAGGACTATACTCAGTAGTTTAAGGGAAAAGGATCTGAAAAAGTATATATATACACATGGTGTGCATACATGCTCAGTTGTTTACGACTCTGGAACCCCATGGACTATAGCCTGCCAGGCTCCTCTGTCCATGAGATTTCCCAGGCAAGAATATTGGAATAGGTTGCCATTTCCTACTCCAGGAGACCTTACCTACCCAGGGGTTGAACCCTTGTCTCTTGCATCCCCTGCACTGGCAGGTGGATTCTTTACCACTGGCGCAACCTGGAAAGTGATTCAAATATGTATCTTTGAATCACTTTGCTGTGCACATGAAACTAACATAGAACCTTAAATCAACTATATACTTCAATATTGATATTTCTCCCAGCAAACTTGATCCCAGCTTATGCTTCATCCAGCACAAGCCTTATATAAGTCTGCATATAAGTTAAATAAGCAGGGTGACAATATTCAGCCTTGACATACTCCTTTCCAAATTTGGAACCAGTCCATTGTTCCATGTCCTGTTCTAACTGTTGCTTCTTGACCTGCATAAAGGTTTCTCAGGAGGCAGGGAAGGTGCTCTGGTATTCCCATCTCTTAAAGAATTTTCCACAGTTTGTTGTGATCCACATACTCAAAGGATTTGGTGTAGTCAATGAAGCATAAATAAATGTTTTTCTGAAATTCTCTTGCTTCTTTATGATCCAATGGATGTTGGCAATTTGATCTCTGGTTCCTCTATCTTTTCTAAATCCAACTTGAACATCTGGAAGTTCTCGGTTCACATACTGTTGAAGCCTGGCTTGGAGAATTTTGAGAAATTTCCTTGCTAGCATATGAAATGACTGTAATTGTGCAGTAGTTTGAACATTCTTTGGCATTGCCTTTCTTTGGGATTGGAATGAAAACTGACCTTTTCCAGTCCTGTGGCCAATGCTGAGTTTTCCCTATTTGCTGTCACACTGAGTGCAGCACTTTCACAGCATCATCTTTCAGGATTTGAAATAGCTCAGCTGGAATTCCATCATCTCCACTAGCTTTGTTCATAGTGATGCTTCCTAAGGCCCACTTGACTTCGCTTTCCAGGATGTCTGGCTCTAGGTGAGTGATCACACCATTATGATTATCTGGGTTCTGAAGATCTTTTTTGTACAGTTCTTCTGTGTATCCTTGCCACCTCTTCTTAATAGCTTAGCTTCTGTTAGGTCCATACCATTTTTGTCCTTTATTGAGCCCATCTTTGCATGAAATGTTCCCTTGGTATCTCTAATTTTCTTGAAGAGATATCTAGTCTTTCCCATTCTGTTGTTTTCCTCTATTTCTTTGCATTGATCACTGAGGAAGGCTTTCTTATCTCTCTTTGCTATTCTTTGGAACTCTGCATTCAGTTGAGTATATCTTTCCTTTTCTCCTTTGCCTTTCACTTCTCCTTTCCTCAGTCATTTGTAAGTCCTCCTCAGACAGTCATCTTGCCTTTTTGCATTTCTTTTTCTTGGGGATCGTCTTGATCACTGCCTCCTATACAGTGTCACAAACCTCCATCCAGAGTTCTTCAGGCACTCTATTATATCTAATCCCTTGAATCTATTTGTCACTTCCACTGTATAATCATAAGGGGTTTGATTTAGGTCCTTAATGTCCTAGTGGTTTTCCCTACTTTCTTCAATTTAAGATTGAATCACTGCAGATGGTGACCGTAGTCAAAAAATTAAAAGATGCTTGCTCCTTGGAAGAAAAGCTATGACAAACCTAGACAGTGTATTAAAAAGCAGAGACATTACTTTGTCGACAAAGGGTGTAGTCAAAGCCATGGTTTTTCCAGTAGTCATGTATGGATGTGAGAGTTGGAACATAAAGAAGGCTGAACACCAAAGAACTGATGCGTTTGAACTGTGGTGCTGGAGAAAACTCTTGCGAGTCCCTTGCACTGCAAGGAGATCAAACCAGTCAATCCTAAAGGAAACCAACCCTGAATATTCATCAGAAGGACTGATGCTGAAGCTGAAGCTCCAATACTTTGGCCACCTGATGTGAAGAACTGAGTCATTAGAAAAAATCCTGATGCTGAGAAAGGTTGAAGGAGGAGAAGGGGACGACAACAGAGGACGAGATGGTTGGATGGCATCACTGACTCAATGGACATGAGTTTGAGCAAGCTCCGGGAGATGGTGAAGGATAGGGAGGCCTGGCATGCTGCAGTCCATGGGGTCGCAAAGAGTCAGACATGACTGAGTGACTGAACAACAAAAAAAAATATTTCAATAAAACAATTTTTTTAATAAAAAAAATTTTAAACTAAAATCTTTTATCTCACAATTGTGTAAAACAAGGTCCTAACTTTGTAACCAGATCCAATGTGTGTTCACAAAAGAAGTGGGTCTTTATAATTTACACATTTGTAAGTTATATTTGTTAAGTACAAATGTGTACTAGCTATTTAGAACATTTAATCCCGGGTCTCCATGCACCCTACTTAATTTTATCTTTGAATTCAGTTTGGCAGAGAAAACCCCTAAATTTATATATGAGAACAATGGCAATGACATATCTATTACGAGCTGTGAACACAATGTGTTCTTCCCAATTATACAGTATTTGACTGCCATGACAAAAGGATAATTGAAGACCACTTCGAAATTATGAGGAGTTGTAAAGCCCAACTGGACTCTTTGAGCTTGAGAGACATAAATTTACAGCAGAGATTAGACGGGCCTTTGGAGGAGTATGTGTGACAGAGAAAAGGAGAGATTCAATCTCCTTTTTAAGCCAGCGTCCAGAAGAAAAAAAGATTTATTCTTCTAATTTCATAATTACCAAGATATAATTTACCTATAGCTGATTTCTTTCAAGATCTTTTGCCAAATACTACAGATTTTTAAAGAACATGTTTCTCGTTCGTGAACTAAAGATATTATTGTGACACAGGCCAAGAGAGGATGAAGTGTTGGCTAGCAGTGGGCTGGTATGGACAACAGTCTTGTCACGATAAGAACAGGATGGACCTGATGACCAAGGATTCCCCTCCCACAGGAGGAAGGCTATTCCATGGCTGAGCACAGGCTCAGGCCTAGCAGATTAACAAAACAGAAATATACTCCAAATGTTGCTATTCATGTGAAAGATGCTCTGTTTCCATGACACTCACAACCTCGGTCCACCTCTTGCTCACTCTTCCCCAAGGAGTCCCTCGGTTGAGTAGTGAATTTGGAGGCAGGACTTTGACGTGCATTATCCTGCCTCTTTATCTCAGAAGTGGGCCAGGTCATTGGAAACCTGTGGCTTGCTGAGCCCCTCCAGAGACCCTCCCAAAGGCAGGGTCCAGTGTAACCTGAGGCAGGAAGGTTAAGTCTGTCCCATGCAGGGATGCAGCTGCCTCATGGACGTCTTCTACTAAACTATGGACTCCACCTTGGCCTTTATCAGTATCACAAAGGTGATATTTCTGTCTTCTGTCTATTGATTTTTTGGTCTTATTTTTCAGTTTGTTCAGAACTCTAGCAAGTCATAGAAGTGCTATGTATTATATCACAGTGATCTCATGTTGAGACCTCAAAAAGACTTTGAAGAAGGCATAATTTTTATTCATCTTACAGATGAAAATTGGAGGATCCCAAGGATTAAGGGACCTAGAGTCAACCACTGCTCACTTGTTCACTGAGTTTTATCACTGTTAGTCCTCTGATGGGAATGTGATTCTTCAGTGGGGTGGATGTGAACCTACATCCACCCCACTGAAGAGACAGAACTGAGGTCTTTCAGAGTGATGGTAGCGACTAGAGTCTCAGAACCCATGATTACAGAAGGATACGTTAGGCTTCACAAAGGTTATCATGGTATCTGCCTCTCCTTAAGCATTTCAGTCTTCTCTGTATTTATCTTCTCTGCAGTGCCTAACTTCTTGGCAGCCTGATGAGTTGGACCACTATGCACTTTTTAGAAGCAAACATTTATTGGCCTTTCATTCAATCCATAAGTATGGATTAGCATCTGCTTTGGTTCCTGTTGGAGGTTCAGATGGAGAATCTGTTCCATGCCTCTCTCCTGGTTTCTGGAGGCTGCCAGCAATCTTTGGCATTTTCCCTTGGTCCTTGTAGCTTCACAGCTCCAAGCTCTACCTCCTTCTTAACATGACCTTCTCCCCTGTGTCTCTGTGTATCAAGTTTCCCTCTGCCTTTCTCCTCTAAGGACATCCAAAATTGAATCTGGGACCCGCCCTAAGTTCAGGATGATCTCATCTTGAGATCCTTACCTTAATAACACCTGCAAAGACCCCTTTTCAAAATAAGGTAATGTTCATAGGATCTAGGGGTTAGGATATGGGTGTATCTTTTGGGAGGGATGCCATTCAGCCTATCATAAGAAGGAGGTTCAGAAGTAAAGGCAAGAAATCAGAGGAGAAGGAAGGATATTTCATCAAGGCCAGAACTTCTCCATTTAGTGTAAAATACACAAGGCTACTTGGTCAGAAGTCCCCAGGAACCTGGCAGAGAAACATGTTCTCATGCAGCATAAGGTACTCCAAACAAAAGATCAAGAGCTAATTGTCACTGACAGCAGCGGAAACCGAAAATCCATAGAAGTTTTATTTAAACAATCTTGAAGGTTCTCTTGATTTAATAACATAACAGTTCTTTTGCTCTGCTGTGACATTTTTTGACATCGATAATAGGAACATCAAAAAGAAATGCCATATGTGAGAAGTGTTTTAGACCAACTCCAGAAAGTGTGAATAAATACATATTCATTCAAAAAAAAAAAGATAAAGTGAGCTAAAAACCCACACATGGGGTCAACCTTGAGTGGGGCAAAGGCATTGGCCTGGGTCTTATCTAAGGTCCACTCTCACGGAATTAAATGACCTTAGTCAAATCTTTTTTTTCTCTCTGGATCTAAAAGTCTCCTTTTATAAAGTAAAGTAATTGCCCTAGGACACTTTTAAGTCCCATCTACACAAATATTTCATTATTCTATACATTCAAAAGCCACAGATGTACTTAGACAATTATATGAAAGGCATATTTTTGGTAAAAGATGCAACTGCTTCATTATCTAGTGAACCATGTACAAAGCAATATTTTTCCTAGAACAAGCAAAGCAACATGATCCAGAAACATCAGAACAGCACATATTCTGAGAAATGGTTCCATTTATACCGTTCGGGTCACTAGCATGCTGGTCATTAGAGTTTACAAATTACATTTTGAGCTACATTAAATTGCCAGACTTCAATATAAATCAAGGTGCTTCTCATTAAAACACACAGAGGCCTGGCATGGATGAAGGCTCCCTAATGGTCTTGACTAGTCTGAGAGAATAAAGTTGTATCAAATTACTCTGTGTTATCAATCCTGTTAATTTTTTCATTTGGGAAAATTACCCTGAGCCACTACAATAATGTTTTACCAGAATGAGAGCAAAGCATGCTTCAGATTAGCATTGTTAGCTTGGTCACATATGGCCCTTAGTTGCTTCTGTTCCCATCAGAAATTCGGAGTCACCTGAATTCTTTGAACAAGACTTCCACTGGGGATGAGGAACGCAGTGTTCATTAAACTGAATCTTAAAAGCTCAAGAATCATTATGGTGTTCAGTGAAAGTGAAATTCACTCAGTCATGTCCGACTCTTTGCGACCCCATGGACTATACAGTCCATGGAATTCTCCAGGCCAGAATACTGGAGCGGGTAGCCTTTCCCTTCTCCAAGGGACCTTCCCAACATAGGGAGTGAACCCAGGTCTCTCACATTGCAGACAGACTCTTTACCAACTGAGCTACAAGGTGTTCAGAGTGGCCCCCAAATCACGATCCATCTACTATTCAGTGACTAGAAGGAGGCATACCATTGAGGACATATACTGTTTGAGGGCAGCAATGGTGTTTTCGAACTATGCATGTAAGGAGTCTAAAATACTTGGCTCTGAAATTCAAATCTCAACCTTTTCAGCCTTTTCTTCTTCCCTCTTCCTTCTCAAGCTTTTGTTCCTTTCAAAAATCCACCATCTCCAGAAAAAAAACCTCCATCTGCCCCAGTGCTCTTTGTCATGCTGGCCTTTAGTCTGTCTTGTTCAACCTGTCTAATGATTAGGTCTATATGTATCTTCCCCCCATTGGATCATAAGCTACCTGCAGGCAGGAATCATTATCTGTTTCATCTCTATATTCCCCAGTGTGCCACTGCTCCTAGTGAAATGCCCTATTACACATAAATGTTAATGGCATTTGAATTGCATTGCTGAATATGGGTAATGCATACTCGCAAGCTGATTGTATTAAATGACAATTATATCCTTGACAGGCAATAAATAATAAATGACATCTATTAGATAGAATTCTGCTAGAAATTAGTGAGGACTCTCTCTTTCTTATCTGATAGAATATTACAAAGCTAAGCAGATGGTATTTTGAAGACATTCTGACTTAATCCAGACACTATATCATATGGATATTTTAATTTGAATTTACTGGGCTCCTGTATCATGGGGAAGTCTGTGTGTCCTCAAAGAGTCCATGGGAGAAAAAAAAGACAGTAAATGCATGAAAGCAAAGCAATGCTTTTGTTAGTTTCTTCAAACCAACAGATATTTACTGGAGACAACGTATGAAAAAAGCTGTGCTAACCACCAAACTAAATCACATTTATTGTTAATTGTTTGAAATGTACTTAATATTCATGTAACTGTACATTGAAAAGGTAAGCTTTCTATTTTTCCCATACTTATCTTTCTTTTGCTTTCATTATTGACCAAATCTAGGGTGGGGTAGAATTCAGGGAATTCATGAATTTGTATAGGGAAAAAAATGACATATTTATTTTCACTAATTTCTAACTGAAATTTCCAGTTATGAATGTAAGTCACAAACCACAGTAGGATAAGCAGTACCTCTGGCTTTGTCACTAACAGAAATCACAGATATTTTCACTGATGCAGATATATAGAAATAACTGATATACTCATCACTTAACTGTAGTTACTTCATCTGCTGTTAGGCTTGGCATTTAATGCATGAATAAAAAGTACATGACTTGCTATACCATATTTTAAAAAATATTTTAATGGCTATATTTCAGTGTAAATGTTTCTAAATTTTGTAATCCTACACATTCTATGGGATTTTTTTAAGGAATCCATAGGCTTCATCAAACTGCCAGAAAAATCTGTGGTACCAGAAAAAAAAAAGGTTTAAGGACCTTGATCCATGCCCTGATCGTACTTATTCTTAGCATACAACTGAGATCTTTCTCTGGGGTAACTTCCAAAGGCAGGCCTGAGCTTTGGGCATAGCTGCACATGGACTGTTCTCCTGCTGCGGCCCAGTGATGGGAGCAGATGTGGGAGCACGGTCTGTGCCTGCCCCTGTGTGACTGTCCCGCTCTGCTCACCCAGGAGAGAAAGTGGGCCTGGGAGTGTGGAAGTGTCCCTCCGCAAGGGAGTCCGGGCCTGTCTGTGTGCGACTTGGCTTCAATAACAGAGAATGGAGTTTAAACATAAGCTGCACCATTTGAATCAAAACCAGACCACACACATCGCAGGAAGAAGCGGCTCAGCAAACCCAGGTGTAGCCAGAACCACCTGGGCATCTCGGTGGACTGTAAGGCAAACGTGAGTCATCGATGAAAATTGGTTAGCTCCCAGAAATAAATGTCAAAAAGATATAAAATAACGTCAGCACATAAGAGTTTAAAACATTCTTTCTTCTTGCCTGAATCTAGAGAGAGGATTACCACTCCATTTCACAGATGAACAATTCAGAATGAACAGGGGGACTTTACCAAGTCACACAGATAGTAAATGAAGCAGCCTGCCAAACATAATTAGTGGAGGGACTTTCACCTCCAGCAACAATATTTCTCATTGCCAAGACCATCTTCTTGCCTAAAAGTAATGAAACATTCTTATCGTCAACCAGAGGAGTTTCTTAACCTTGGGAGGGGGTGCATTTTTAAAACGTGGGTCCAATTGTAATGGAGAGTGCTTACCTCTGAGTTCACACACCCATAAGCCAGATGACTGTTGAGCTTTAGAATTCTACACTGTGGGGTTGCTCTGGCTCTTCCAGCAGAGCATGAAAAAGTCAAGTATAATTAGTCTAAATCCTATAAAAGTGGCTTCTGAAAAAAAAAATAAATAAATAAAGTGGCTTCTGAAACCTGGAAGTTCAGGTACTTTCCAAACTTCACAGAGTATAACTCAAGAGTTGCCAAAGACAAAACTCAGTGGCAGGTATACATGGGTTCCTTTCCAAGAGGGAAGTGGCAGTTTACTTCCGCTGATGAAGGGCAAGGTCAGCAACCATGAAACAGCAGAGGACAAGGGCATCTGGCTGGTGAAGGAACCAGCTCTTCACATGACTTCTTGTTCCACACACTGACTGTTCCCCTTCTCACATCACTGGTCTCTCGGTGCATCTTTGCTCTTGTCACTTCTGAAACAGCTTCCCTCCAACCTGCTACATCTATAGGATGAAAGCATTTTCATTTAAATTAGTGCTGTCAACAGGACGCCCTCCACAGCCACAGCTTGGCAGTGTGCAACCTGGAACACTCCCAGGAAGAAGCCTCAATAGAAAGCTGATGGAGTTCCAAAAACCTGGAGGCCTTGCCTCACATAACACAGACACAGGACCAGGAGGATTTTGGGGTGTCTGGAGATTTCTAAAATGATGCTCCAGAGGTGAGGAGAGACTTCTGTAATCAGATCAACCAGGGTCGATCGAAACCCTAGACAGGAATCTGCCTTTGTCACATTGCCTTTATCAGACTTCTCACCTCAAAAAACTTGACACATTGAATCTTATACTTAGATAAAAGATTTCAAAGCAAACATGTTATTACTTGCTGAAAATAATATATTGATTCCTGGCCACCTCTGAATTAGCATCCGTTAAACTCATCAAGCCCTACCATCAGCAGTATAATTAAATTTTGGTTTACTTCTAGCTGGGGGGAAAAAAAAGGCTACTATAGCATTTGGGCCAACAGTGATTTCCTCTTTCCAGAACTTTAATTTCCTCTGTCTTTACCTTGTCTCTGCTGGACACTAGGAAGGCCCCAAGATTATCTCTGCTAGGCAAGTATATGCCCTGAGAAATGGCATCTATTTGAAAATCGTAATGATTGTAAATGAAACCCACCATTATCAGCTCCAAGTACCAAGTGCTTTGCTTCTCTTAGAATGAGCGTAAAGCACAGTCAACAATGATTAAGGGAACTGAAACAGAGATCCTTTCTTCATCCATTCTAAAATGAAATACAGATCATGTTTATTTCAGGGGTTTTAAAAGATGTGAAAATTAAGGGTGAAACCCTGGACCAAGATTGTGTAAGGAACTTTTGCAGGGTAAGTAATAGGACCTGTGAAAGTAGTTGGAACCTTTTAAGTATTTAGTGCCCATTAATTCCCCCCACTGATACTTCATTCTATAAAAGGCAATGCATACAGCTGTTTTGTCATCCACTTTCAGCAAGGGGCATTGCAAGGAAATTCTTGTGAATTTACTGTGGGAACATGGAGCATCCATGAGAGAAATTTCTCTCAAGCTCTGGGCCTAAGAAAAGCCGTTTTCCCCTTAATAACTAGTTTCTTTCTTTCCTTTAGGCGTTTTGAAACTTGCAGCCAGTTGCTTCTCTTTGTTCCAGCCACTGGCAAGACTGGAGTCGAATGTGCAGCCCACCTCTGCAACAATGAATGGAACAATGTGGCACATATTTTGCCGTGTCCTAATCTTGCTCAGCCTTAATCTATATTTTCAAACTTAATTTTCCTTTTGTCTTGATTCTATCACCCATTTCTTTTTATTCAATTCTATTATTAGAATAAATATCTATTAAATCATCTCAAAGCCTGTTTAGAATGAAGCTGTTTTTACTAGGTTGGTGTGTTAATGTTATTAATGTTAATGGTTGTCTGCAGCAGTTAGGGGGTTTGAGGTAGAAGAGACCTCTTTCTTAATAAGATTGCAGCACTATTTCAATGGCCAGGACATGGAAGCAACCTAAATGTCCATCAACAGAGGAATGGATAAAGAAGATGTGGTACATCTATACAATGGGATATCACTCAGCCATGAAAAGGAATGAAACTGGGTCATGTGCAGAAACATGGAGGAACCTAGAGACCATCATGCAGAGTAAGTCAGAAAGAGAAAAACAATGGTATAGATGGACTTATTCACAAAGCAGAAAGAGAGACACAGACATGAAGATCAAATGCATGGACACCAAAGGGGGAAGGGAGGGTGGGATGGACTGGGGTATTGGGATTGACATACATGTGCTGCTGCTGCTGCTGCTGCTAAGTCGCTTCAGTCATGTCCGACTCTGTGCGACCCCACAGACGGCAGCCCACCAGGCTCTGACATCCCTGGGATTCTCCAGGCAAGAACACTGGAGTGGGTTGCCATTTCCTTCTCCAGTGCATGAAAGTGAAAAGTGAGAGTGAAGTCGCTCAGTCATGTCCGACTCTCCGTGACCCCATGGACTGCAGCCTACCAAGCTCCTCCGTCCATGGGATTTTCCAGGCAAGAACACTGGAGTGGGGTGCCATTGCCTTGTCCACAGATACGTGCTGCTATGTATAAAACAGATAAATAATGATAACAGAACAGCAGAAACTAACACAACATTGTAAAGCAACTAGCGTCCAATAAAAATAAAATGAAGGACAAAGCCAACATTATCCTTAGTCTAGCAAGAATTCTCTGGCCAAGTCAGACCTTACTGATGGTTAAAGCCGTCTGTGATCCCTGCAGTACCATAATTTCACTTAAGAACTAAGGGATCAAAAAAAAAAAATCTCCTATGTGCATCCTATGAACCACAGAGTAAGTGATTTGCCAATAAATTTACCTGTTCCTCTCTAGGTCCACCCCTAGAAATCATTCTCTCTTCAATACTGATATCACTTGCTTCTTTCTCTTGAGAATATAAATGTATTCAAGTCTTCCTCTCGAAGAAAAGAATTCTCCTATGATCCTACATAACCTTCTAGCTGAGGGTTCCCTAGTGGCTCAGATGGTAAAGAGTCCGCCCAGAATGCAGAAGACCCAGATTTGTTCCCTGGGTTGGAAAGATCCCCTGAAGAAGGGAATGGCTATCCACTCCAGTATTCTGGCCTGGAGAGTTCCATGGACAGAGGAGCCTGGCAAGCTACAGTCCATGGCATCACATAGAGTCAGACACGACTGAGCTACTAACACACACATACACACACACAACCTTCTAGCTACTGTCTGTTAGCTTTACTTTCAAAGTCAAATTTCTAGAAAGACTTTTGTGACCCTTACTTTGCCCCTCATTCATTCAACCCATGGGAATCTCATTTCTACTCCCATCATTCCTCTGAAATTTCTTTGCCAAAAATAATCAGTGTACAACGAGTACTCAATTCCAGCAATCAAGTCTTGGCACTCATGTTACTTAATCTTACTTAATACATATGTTCAGCTTACATACTTATATGTTATAACTTATATTACACTTATACTTGTATAATATGAAACATTTGACATTGTGAACCATTTCCACTTTCTTGAAGCACTTTATTTCCTTGGACTCTGAGATACCACTTTTTGCATGACATTTTCCCTTCACTCCTCTGTCTCCTGTGCGTGTTCTTTTTCCTTTGTCTGAACGTAAAATGTTGGTGCCCCGTGGGGTTTATCCAGGGCCCGTTGCTATTCTTTCATTCATATCCTTGACTTCAACTACTATATGTTTTCCAGGCCCATATCACTTCTGACTTAAAAGTCCAATCACATGGCCAAGTTTATTCTGGATCTATTTGAAAAGTCTTAATGATTATAATTAAATCTAAAAGTGCCTCACATCTTAATGATCTTAATAAAACACCACAGGAGCCTCAAACTCAGCAAGTACAAAAGTGAACTCATCATCTGTCACCTAAGTCTACTCTTGTCTCCTATAGTCCCTATTTTAATGAAGCTACCAACATTCAGCCAATTATCGCTTCTTTGTCTTGCAGTACTTTTCTCATTAGCTACACTCCAAGATTATAGTGGACAAACAATAATTCCTATTTTCTTTCCTGTTTTCTGGGCACAGCAGTCATTTAATATATGCCTTAAAATGAAAAAAAGTTGCCTCATTTTCTGGCTGTACAGTCAATTGAGCAGAGAGTGAAGGACGGGGAGAACTCTCTCAACCTTGTTCTTGGGATGTGAGGCTACTCCCTTTTCCAGAGGCAAAGCATAGGTAGGACACCGAATTCTGCCCTCTTCCCAATTCTGTTGGCTTCATAATTAGTGGAAATTCCTTCCAGAGGGTGACAAAAGGTCTTCTGTCTCAATCTGGGGTGTTGATATTTTCTTTTTATCTTTTGAGTATCTTCTGGATACTTTAGTAAGACATTTTGCAGAACAGATTGCCTTAGGAGGTGCTAGGCAGATATCACTTAACATGGGAGTCCCCCATCATCATTTCAAAAACGTATACAGCCACAGTGAAAGTGAAGACTGTGTGACCCAGTCACAAAGGAAAAAACAGTCAACTGAAACAGGCCCGCAGAAGACCCAGATACTGGAATTAGAAGATAAGGAGTTTAAAATGACTATGTAAGTAAGTCAGAGGATCTACAGGAAAATGTGGATATAACTGGTGAAAAGATAAGGAAATTCACAGAGATATGGAGATGAACAAAGCACCAAAAAGAAATCCTGGAACTGAAAAACAAAATACTTAAATTAAGAAATTCACTGGATGTGATTAACAGCAAATTGGACAATGCAGGGGAAAAAACTGAATGTGAAAATGGATCAAGAGAAATTATCAAAATAGAAGCATGATACAAGGAAAAAGATTTAGAAAACCATTGCTTCCGTGACTTGTGGGACAATACCAAGCACTCAAAAATATGAATAATTGGGGTCCTAAAAGAAAAGGATAGAGTGAGTGGGAAAAGTATATATGCCAAGTCCAAAACCCTACAGGAGAAACATCAAGAAAACTACATTTAGGTACATCACAGTCAACCTAAAAATGATCCCTATGACAAAAATGGAAAAATTTTGAACAAAATAATACTGTAGCATTGGATAATAATAACCTAAAATATAAAATAAATTTTATATGAGCCTGTGCTGATATGTATAAATGACTGAAGAAGCAAATAAACGGTGTGGAAACAATAAATCTCCCTACAGAAGAATTCCAAATAAATCTTCTAGTTACCCTCCCTCAAGGAGGTGGGGTACACCCTGGAAAAGATGGGAAAGTAACTTTACAAAGAAGAAACTCGGCAAACACTACCTCGGCCACATGACCAAGGTTGACATCATCAACGTGATGAGTCACATTGATTGTTCATACCCCTGAGATGATGTGATGAGACTGGCACTTCCCCTCTGTGGTCCTCCTCCAAAAAGCCATAGCCCCACTCTAACCATGAGAAAAACATGGGACAAACCCAAATGGAGGACAATTCTATAAAGTACCTGACTAGTACTCCTTGAAACTGTCCTAGTTACAAAAAAACAGAAAAAGTCTGAGAAACTGTTACAGACTGGAGGAGGGTAGAGAAAGAAAATAACATCCTGAATTTGATAAAGGGAACATATGAAATACCATCTATGCAATATTTAATGGTGGAAGAGACTCCAAATGTAAATCTATTCATAAGCTTAATACTTAAGTGTAGGTGAGTTTTTTTCATTAACTGCAAGCCCAAACTTCCACTCCAATATAGGCAAACTTCAGACAATGACACTACCTCTGATCTCTGGTTTATGCTAATCCACCCTACAGATCTTTTATTCTGTGAATCAAAATCAGTGACAACCTGAGCTTTGAGAGTATCAAGATAGACCCCTAGCTATCTTGATAGCTACATGGTACCTGGATCTTAGTACCACTTAGAATGTCAGGGTCTAGGGAAACAGCTCTAAACGTGATAGGAGACTGGTGTGTGCTTTGGAAATGGATCAGAGCTCCATTAGGTTCCAGGGTGACATCACCAAGATGATGACATGGGAGACCTGAGCCTCTGTCTCCCAACAAAGATCAGCAATTAGACAACTATCCATGAACAAAAATAGCTCTGGGTGAGCTCAAGGGTCTACTTAAGAAACTTCAATAACACAGTGAAAGAAAAATAACCAAACAAAAGGGAAGACAATTCATTTTGTCTGCATTGACTTATTCCCCAGGCTGGCATAGCTCAGTGTCAAGGGAACTTCCCAGCTAGACAGAGTCCCCCTCACTGGGAAAGAGAGATCAGGATGAACCAACAGCTTCCCCACAGTTTCAGGGCACTACATGAAGGACCCATTTGGTTCTCATCCCATCCAGAGACCAGCAAAGCTGAGATGCACAGAGACAGAGAGAAACAAGAAAGCAAATCAGAGGTTATCAATATGAGCCAGGCAGTGGGAGTGACCAGTTTCCAGTGGCCTCCTCTGCAGACCACCCAAGCAGCCTTCCTTACTGAAAAAACCAACAGGCACCAAGGATCCCCTGTAGATTTCACCCAGTGTTTCTGCATCACAATGTCTGAGTCCCTCCCTACTTCCTCTCCCACCTTTTCTCCCTAACCTCCCTACCCCTGCCAGAGCCCAGGATGTACACAGGCAGCCAGTCCTACTCTCGTGGCTGAGGCATGCCAGATGCCAGCCTATACCCCCAAGGATGACCAATCCCTTGAAGCAGGCAAATTAGGACAGTGGGAGACAAGGGCCAAAGCTTATCCATCAGCCTCCGGATTTTGGCCTTAGGAATCCTTTTATCATTCCCAAGATAATGCATGGGGGAAATGGGAAAGTATCAAAATAAGACACATATACACATTTTAGAAGGAGGCCTTAAAAAAAAGAGTTTTACACTCACACACACTCCCTCCAAATTTTTGTTTCTGCAGGGCATGACACTCCTACTCTTCTTGGACTGATGCCATATGCACATCACCATCATATAATATAATGCTTCTAATTTCAAGACCTGGAGTGACGCTAACAGGGAGGCGCGTGGTATAGCTGACACACACTGGTGGAAGACAAATCGAGAGCCGTTAAGAAATGTGTTTAATTCACGCAAATGTAATTAGGTTTGGAGAGCCATCATTTTATTAAGCAATCAAGAATCCATAACTAAACTTTATCCTGTACAGTTTAATTCTCAAACATGTATTGTTCTTAGACTATTTAACTCCCATTACAAGGAAGGAATTTGGGGGATAATTCTCATCTCACATAAAAAGCCAACATAATAACATGTTTAAATTATTCTTCACGAAATCAGTCACTCTTCCCTGGCTTTCAACAGTAAGGATCCATAAGTTTCTCGATCGTGTTCAAAAAATATAATACCACAAGCTTCTTGCCCTGAACATTTTGTATTCATATTAACATGATTATTATATTTATAGAATCATAACTTGACATTTATACAAGATTTTACCAATTTGCAAATACTTAGAGGTAATTAGATTCACTAGCTATTTTTTAAATATTAAGGAACTGGCCAAAGAAAATTTTTTTAGATTTTAAATTATTTACAACCCCCATACTTTTTAAATTCATATTTTAAAAAATAGATAAAATACATGTTAACCTCCTAAACATTTTTTTTCCACAACCCTCATCCTGCCCTAACTTTCTAGAAAATAAAGGCTTTATCCACATGGAGCTGCCAAGTTATGTCAACTAAATGAAGAGCCTACTTTCTGCTCTGTAGACTGCTGAACTCCAGTTCACGGCAGCAAGCCTCTACCAGGAGGGTTGTTGGTAAGGAGGACGTGTTAAAGGACGAGTTACTCACTTCTTGCATTATGTAGAGCCCTACGCTGTGTCTTCGTGTTGTAGGCATTGCCACTCAAAGTATTGTCTCCAGAGCAGCAGCATCATTGTCATCTGCTAGGAAGTTTGTTGGGAATGTAGACTCTCCAATCCCACCCCAGATCCACAGAATCAGGAATTGCCCTTTAACACTATTCCCAGGGGATTCATTGAACCTTACAGTGTGAGTCTCTGAGGAAATAAACCTTTATTGTTGGTGTCATCAGCTTTAAATGCTGGACACCTCTGTCTTGGAAAATAAGGTAAGGAAAGCACTGGAAAGTTGGAGAATTTTTGTTTCTTCCCTGGAAGACTCACAGCTATAGCATAGCAAATCTTAATGCCCTTCAAAAGTGAGAGGCTTTGGACATGATTTCAACAAAGACAGCTAAAACAAAAGTATCCAAAAAGGTTTAGCAGTACCCAGCAAATGCATCTTCATGTGTTTTTGTCTATTTGTTCTGTTTTGCTTGCTTTGTGTTCTTTGTTTTGCTTTACTTCCTTGGTGAACCCTCTTGGCACTATTATCTGAAAAAATGGAGTTTCTGATTCCTCCAGGGGGCAGACGTTTACCACTGTACTGTAGTGGTTGTGGAGGGGGCCACAGCCATAGGCCTGTTAGTGAGAACAAATGCTTTATTTTTGAAAACTATCAATTATTCAATCTAGCTTTAATACTGCAATTAGCTTGGCTAATTTTTTTAGAAAATGACTTAAGCAGTTGTAAGATGACTAGTTCAGACATTAAAAATTTTTTTTTTTTTTATGCTAACTTAATTTAAGGGGCTAAGAATCAGGCTTGGATTTTGGCCCCATGTAGGATCTCTGAATGCTTAAGATTCATTTAGATTCCTGTCCCCTTGTTATGTGCTTCAGACAATATTTCTTCAAACTTTCCCCTAGTACAACACTTAGCACACTTTATTAAAGTTACGTAGCCAGTTATACTTGTTCCTCATAGATTGTGGCCTCCGTGAAGGCAGGAACTACATCATATTCATATTTGTAGCACGGGGACCTAGAACAATACTTAGCACCAAGTAGGTATTTAATACTTATGAGTTGAACGAATGAATAAATGAACATAACTGACAGAGAAATAGTGGTACTTAAAGCAAAATGATAAGCAGTCTACAAAACTTACTTTCTAAGTATGAAATACTTACAAAACTAGATGGAGTATAATATCTTTAATTCAGAGCCCATTCATTCAGAACTTGTAAAATACATCACATGCAGATAATATCACTCTAATGGCACAAAGTGAAGAGGAACTAAAGGGCCTCTTGACGAGGGTGAAAGAGGAGAGTGAAAAAGCTGGCTTAAAACAACATTCAAAAAACTAAGATCATGGCATCCAGTCCCATCACTTCAGGGCAAACATATGGGGGAAAAGTGAAAACAGTGACAGATTTTATTTTCTTGGGCTCCAAAATCACTGTAGACAGTGACTGAAGCCATGAAATTAAAAGACGCTTGCTCCTTGGAAGGAAAGCTATGACAAACATAGGCAGCATGTTAAAAAAGAGACATTACTTTGTCAACAAAGGTCTATATAGTCAAGGCTATGGTTTTTCCAGTAGTCATGTATGGGTGTGAGAGCTGGGCAATAAAAAAGGCTGAACACCGAAGAACTGATACTTTCAAACTGTGGTGCTGGAGAAGACTCTTGGGAGTCCCTTGGACAGCAAGGAGATCAAACCAGTCAATCCTAAAGGAAATCAACCCTGAAAATTCATTGAAAGGACTGATGCTGAAGCTGAAGCTCCAATACTTTGGCCACTAATGCAAAGAGCTGACTCATTGGAAAAGATGCTGATGCTGGGAAAGATTGAGGGCAGGAGGTGATAGTGAAGGACAGGGAAGCCCGGCTTGCTGCAGTCCATGGGGTCGCAAAGAATCTGAAACAACTGAGCAACTGAACAACAACATTCAGAACTTGTAAGATATACCTTCTGATTAGATATATTTTATGCTGTTGAGATAACTATCTGTGAAGAAGAAGAGAAAACGAGATGGGACAGATTTTATTGATTTGGCAGCAGTTTAGGAAGCATTCACTTACATACTATTGATTAGTTAAATTATCACTTATATTTAAACAGTAGGTGAAATACAGTGAAGTTCTGTGCACAAAAACAGAATTTTGACTAGTAAGGTTCCCTCCTTTAATGAGAAGAAAATTTCACTTCTTTAAGTAGAATAAAATTCTAATTCAACCTCTTCATAACTGAGATTAGTCTTCCTCTGAGGAGTCAAATTAGGGGAATTTTTATTATAAGTAATAAGAAAAGTGACATTTTTCAATGTGAAGCAAACACACACTTTGGTACCTTGTGGAACTGAAGCTTCTCCTTAGTAAGTTCATGGTAAACTCATAACAACTGTCAACACTTGTGTCATATTTTGGAGCCTTGCATGCCAATGACCAGAATGTGTGGACAAACAAAAACTGTCAAGGTCTGTCCTGGAAATGTGAAGTATGTTTTTGTAAGACTTTAAATACTTTTATCCTTTGAGAGTTAGAATCCCAGCTGAAAATAGATGGCACACTCAAATTGGATAACTGAAGTGAGCTTAATAAAGGGACTGCTTTACAGAGACCTGGTCAGAGTGAAGAAAAACCAACAGGGATGGTGAAGCACCAAAGCTAAGAAAGTGGGCAAACCAGGAGGTGGGGTGGGGGTGTTAGAACTGGAAGAGACCTAGAGCTACAGATGTAGGACAGGCTGCAGGCAGGGGCTGCGACCTTCAGAAAAGAACAGCAGCTACCGCCAACCCACTTCCTTACAAGAAAGGAGATAACGCAATAAATGCTCTGACCTCACTCTCCTTCTACCCTGCTCATGTCTCCCCTTGATCCAACCCAATAGGAAACCAATAACTGATGCAGACCACAGAGGCCAGCCTCGTAGGGCACAAATCAGTGTGGGAAGAGGAGAGAGCAGATTTGATGGGCGAGATGAAGAATATCCACCATGTTTACCCTTTGCAAAGCTCTTCCACTGCAAAGTATCTATCCTATCATTCACGAACTTACTATGACATAGACATTCCTAAGAATTCATTGGAAAAAGATATGTATGATTTTCTAATAACAATGACATTTGGTAGTTCCCAATATTATTTTCATAGAAACACAAGATTCATTGATTCATTCAAAGATATGGTAAAGGCAAGTTTTCTATCTGCAGGAAACCTGCTGAAAGGAACTAAAAGAATGAAAAATCATAAATAAAAATTGATCAACTATGAAGCTAGCAAAGAGCTAGGACTCTCAAATCACAGATTATAAGAATTATCTGCCAAAAAGAGACAATTTTTTAAAGTTTTTTATTTGTATTGGCATATAGCAGATTAACAATGTTGTAATAGCTTCAGGTGAACAATGAAGAGACTTAGCCAAACATATACATGTATCTGTTCTCTCCCAAATCTCTCTTCCATCCAGGCCACCACATAAGTGGTGGAGTTGAGTGGAGTTCCATATGCTATACAATAGGCTGTTGTTGGTTATCCATTTTAAATATAGCAATGTGTCCCTAACTATCTCTTCCCCCTGGCAACCATAAGTTCATTTTCTAAGTCTATGAGTCTCAAAAAGAGGATAATTTTTATTAAATCAATGGACAACCCTAAAAGGTGATCTCTACCTCTGTACATCTCAGAAGGTTTTCAAATTTCTCTGTAAGTAAGGAGACAGTCCAGAGAGGCCCAGTGTTGGAATGGTGGGGTGTGATGTGGACAGGTCACAGTGACATGGGGAACATCTGTGTGGAGAGGCTGGTTCCACACCGGAGTAGCGCAGGAAATGACACCGAGCCCTTTATTTTCTTTATCTGTGAAAGCTTGAAAACTTAAAAACTAAACACAGAGAACTAGTCTGGAGGCAAGAGATGTAAGAAAGAAAATAACAATTACCTCTGAAGATGACTTGCCCCCTCCCCTTTGTTTGGGATGCTAAACAGAGTCAATTACGCAAAGATAAATAAGCACCAAGTAGCTGTCTGTCTCCCCACCCCAACCCCCACACACACACAAAGTAAGCTGAGATGTGTGACCTGTGTGAGTGATCTGCTCACTCACACAAGGTATTTTTAGAGCAGAAAACATTGTAGAGTTGTAAGAAATGTTTATGAGACAAAACATCTCATCTAAAGTCATTGTGTTCCCCCAGACACTGCCCTTACCCTTGTCACTTATTCTTGGACAAATAGCAGTTTTGGCTAGAATTACCTGCATTTGGAAATGAGTAATAAATAAAAATTAATCAATGTGCATAGATTCTATATACTTAACTATTATTTTTTTTAAAAAAAGGAAAGGAAAGATTTACAAGCAAAAGGCAGGTAAATATATTTTAAAAAATAACACAAGAAATGGATGAAATTTTCAGATAAACTCTTCTCCACACATTCAAAGAAATTAAGCAAAGTATAAACGCTTTAAAAAAAAAAAGTGCAAAATGAACTGGCAGAGCCAGAAAATGAAGAGAACAACAAAACCATTAAAGAAGTTAAAGCTACATTAGAAAGAGTAAGGACTAAACAAATACTGCTAAAAAACAGTTACCTAGGGGATGCATTTTAAAATGTCACAAGAACTCATGGGAAAGTCAGGGGAAAAAAATGAAAGCAATTCAAAATAGTTATGATGGCGGGGAGTGAGTAATAGATGCACCAGTAGCAGATAACAGAATAAATTTTTTAATTGAAGGCTAGGAAGAAAATCCCTTTACAAAAAAATAAAGGAAAATATGGATCTTCAGATCAAAGGAACATACCATTTTCCATGAAAAACTGACACAGTGACTTATAGTGAGAAATACCACAAAAAAAGTTGCTAAACTTTGATGTTTAAAAATATTTCTCTCAGCATCAAGGCAAAAAATATGAAATTGCCAGAGGAATTAACCAAGCTAGCCTCAGACTTCACCAGAGCAACAGTCAAGGCCAGAACACAATGGAAAAATCTTATAGAACTATGGGGGGTGGGGGGAGAAATGTGATTGCATAATTTTATGCATTCAATTTGTTTGTTCATAAAAGCCACAGAAAGACTTTCAGAATATAACACCCTTGGGCCTTCCTAGAAAACAAAACCTTCCAACTGAATATTTAATCAACACAAAAGGCTCAGGAAAGAGGATGCCACTAGTGAAAGGGCTGATGGTGATCTGGACTCCGTTTAGATCCAAGATGAAAATGAAGCCGACAAAGCGTGGCTCTGCCTCAGGACCTTTGCAACTGCTCTCCTTCTTCAATGGGTCCACCTCCCACTTTGTTCAAGTCTCTGTTCAAACTCACCAGCTCAGAAATCTGTTTCCTGACTCTACTCGGTCAGAAGTAACCCTCCCTTGGGGGTGGGAAGGAACAGAATGGGAGTTTGGGATTAGCAGATGCAAGCTATTATATATAGAATGGATAAACAACAAGGCCCTACTGTATAGCGCAGGGAACAATATTCAGTATTCTGTGATAAATCATAATGGAAAAGAATATAAAAAAGAAGGTATATATATATATATATGTATAACTGAGTCATTTTGCTGTACAGCAGAAATTAATTCAACAGTGTAAATCAACTATACTTCAATTAAAAAAAAAAGTAACCTGCTCTAATCTGCCTCCAATCTCCTACTGGGTTTTACTTTTATTCTTAACATTTATCACTTCCTGACATTAACATTTATATACATGTTCTCCACGATTAAATAGAAACTCTGTGAGGAGATGATCTGGTTCAGCTTTGTTCACTGTTGTAATCTCAGCGCTTAGAACAGAGACTCGTACATAAAGAAAACTCAATTAAATGAACTGTGAGAATTACATTTACTGTTCAAAACTGCAAATGTTCGAAACTTTGAAAAGGTAAAACTCACAATATAACTGCAACAAATGCCAAGTAATAAGTGTTGGTCTCTCATTTCCTCAGCTGTCAGAGTAAAGAACCTATCAAGTCTAAACTGGACCCACTCGAGCAATTTAAAGAGTTCCCATGCTCTGTACTCTTTGCCTTTTGGCTCCCAGACTGTTCTAGAGAAGTGTCTGGCACAACCTTTAGGTGTGGAATCAAATTAGTAACTGCATGTACTATAGTTCATGCCCACAAACACCCTGATCTTCCAATTGACCAAACAAGGAGGGCAGCCAACTACAATCACCTAGGACCTCTCAGCTTGTGATGGAGATTTTTTTCCCTCATTTTAACTAAGATGCTCTTGTTTTATTAAAACCAATCATTCACATGAATAAATGATTTTGCTTTTATTTTAACTCAGTGTCATTTTAAATAGTGACCTTGGCTTACTCAAAACGATCAGCTATTGGCACATAACAGTCTGGCTTTTAAAACTGATAATCTCTTCTCCAGTTGCAGACATTTAAAGCATTCTCATACTTGACTATGACACATTCATTTTTTAAACTTTTTATTTTATATTGGAGTAGAACTGATTAACAATGTTGTGATAGTTTCAGGTGGACAGCAAAAGGAACTCAGCCATACATATACATGTATCCATTCTCCCCCAAACTCCCCTCTCATCCAGGATGCCACATAACACAGAGTAGAGCTCCCTGGGCTCTACAGTAGGTCCTTCTTGGTCACCTTCAGAAGGAAAGGTGCCAAAAGTTCTTTGGTGGCTCCATGCACTTAGCCATCTCTGAACCATCATCCCCTCAGTGCAAAACTCCAGCCACAGGACCCTTCCTCCAATTCTTCCAACTTGCTGAGGTCTCTCCTGTCTCAGGGCCTTAGCACATGGTGTTTTCTCAGCCCAGACTGCTTCTCCCATCTACTCTTTAACCAGCTAATTCCTACATTAGATTCCCCTTTAGATGTCACATTACAGTCATTTTCTCTGTGTTTTTTCCTCCATGGCATTTATTGTATTTTACCAGTCAATCCTAAAGGAAATCAACCCTGAATATTCATTGGAAGGACTAATGCTGAAGCTCCAATACTTTGGCCACCTGATGCGAAGAACTGACTCATTAGAAAAGACCCTGATGCTGGGAAAGATTGAAGGTGGGAGGACGGCAGATTGAAAGATTGAAGGGGACAGCAGAGGATGAGATGGTTGGATGGCATCACCGATTCAATGGACATGAGTTTAAGCAAGCTCCGGGAGTTGGTAATAGACAGGGAAGCCTGGTGTGCTACACTCCATGGGGTTGCAAAGAATCAGACCCCAGTGACTGAACAACAACAACAGAAATTCATTTGTGTTTACCGGCTTAACACCTATCCCTTCATTAGACAATGAACTCCAGGCAATAAGAATCATGATTGTTTTGTTGACCAGTGCTAACCTCCACAAATACTTGTTGGTTAAATGAAAAAATAAGTAAGTAAGTAAGGAGAAATGAGTCCCTATCTCACCCACATTTAAGGCAAGCTGTCTATCTAGGATGAGATATGGAGACAGTTTAGATTGAGGGGAAGGACAGAAAGTGGCAGGTGGGAAATTTCAAGGTAGGACAAAAAAAGGTGGTATTCTGAAAGAGGAAGTAAAGAGTTAAAAACCAAGTCATACTAACGATGCAAAGGGAGTGAGGCGAAGAACAGATAAACAGTTGGAAATGCAGGAGGTTAACTGAGAGGTGAGCAGGGCTTTGGAACGTCACAGGGAAAGGGGAAAGCCAGGGCCAGGCCCATGGGGAGAAGGAGGCTGGATGAGGCCCCAACTGGGATCCCATGGAGGGAACAGAAGGGTATAATGAGAAAACCCTTTGTTTTCAAGGAGTTCCAGGTGGGAGACAGGCACACCTGGAACAAAGCTTAGCGGGGGATGGAGAGGAAATAGAGGATGAGAAGGTAAATGGACAAATCCTATACACAGTTACCAAACTCTCACGCTCTAAGCCTGACAGATACGTTACATACATTAGAGTATTAATATTCATGTGAAATCATAAAGATAAAAATTACTCCTCTAGCAAATAACTAGATCTACATTCACTCTCTTAAAACAGACAATCTCTGTGTCAGAATACAGCCATGAGGATGGGAATAGAGAGGAGCCACAGGCAAGGTGGCCAGTTTCTGCTCCGTATCCCCAAGCCTGCTGTGTCTTCCGGTTGTCTGCATCTACAATGGTATCTTAAAACTGTGCTACTCTCGGTTGCCCTTGGGACACTGTGTTTCTTTAGCAATTGTCTGAAAAAAAAAAAGCTAGGTGCCAACCTGAGACTCCATCAAATGTCAGTGGAAAATGCTGGGGATCATAGTAGTAATAATAACATTGGTAATTGATGCTATTTATTGAGTTTAGTTTGTGCCAGGTTCTGTTTTAAAAAAAACTTGGTATGCATCAACTGGCTTAATCTTCACAAAAAACACATAAAAAGTGTTGTTATTATTACCATTTGTTTGCATAAATGAGGCCCAGAGAGACTACTGTCATGGCAGCAAAGTGTAAAAGGACTCAAACCCTGCAAACTGACTCCAGAGCCTTGATCAATAGCTCCTTAAATCTGCATATACTTTACAATTGACAGAGCTCTTTAGAAGAGAAAGAAACATTATCTGATCCTCTCAATAATTAAAAATGAGTAAGGAACATCTTTACCTCCATTGCATAAATAGGGAAACTGAGGCTCAGAGACATCAAAGTACTGGTGGAGGAAATCACTAGCACAAGGACCAGCCAAAGCAGAGGCTGAAATCTGCAACTCCTCATTGCTAAAATGCCACACCATCCCTCACTTCTGCTTCAGCAGCCGTGTTGGTGAGGGTTAAACTGCATCTACACAGTCAGATATGAAGGGGGTGGGGGGAGGAAACATACAAGCTGCATCTAGGATTTATTGGGTTTGGCATGAAAGTCCTAGTACCTGAAAACAGGACATTATCTCCGGACTGAAATATGATTTCATACAGCGTCAGTGTCAGGGGGTATCCGTGGGAAGAAAACGGGAGGAGAAGCTGACCAAGTGAGCCGGTATCTAATATCTGGCTCCCAAAATGACTCTTTCTTGGAGCCTGTCGCCTGTCAGAGTGGCTCTGCTGCGGCAGAAGCCTGGAAGAGTGACCAAAAAGCAACGCAGGGATGCCAAGAGAGAGGAGAGAGGAATCCCACTCCGCACCCCCACCCAAGACCTTCATTGTGTCTTTGCTGGTTAACGCCCCTCTTGCCTTCATGCCCTCTTGCCCATGCCTCCCATGCGGTGCCCACGGTGCCAAACGTTGTAATTCAACCCTCAGTTGCTGGTCCTACTCTTCTCTCTCCTTTCTCAATTACTCCAGGAACAAATCAATTATTTGGGGGTCCTCATGGTTTCCAGTAGCCGGGGCACTGCAGCCCTGGCTCATATTCCCCACTAACTCATCATGCTTCCATTACACGCTTCATATCAAGCTACATTTGCTTCTGATCCGCAGTGACCCACCCCCCCAACACACTCCTTTTTTTTTTGTAACTGCAGTCCAATAATGCTGACAAGGTTAGGAATCGGAAGTAATGGCTATTGCGGCCAACTCCCTGAGTGGCGGAAGCTTGGGGAAGGGACGGGAAAGCCTAGAACGTGCCTCCCTCTTCAGCAGCATCGTCCCCTCCCGAGGCCCTGCTGGCCAAGGGGCAGCGGCCAAAACCACGCAGCCCAGGTCTCCCACCCCTTGGCTCCTGCTCCCCGGCTGCTGCTATAGAAACGCCAGGCGTACACACGGGGTTGAAATTAAACACCCATCCTGGACCGGGACCCAAGCCGGAATCAGCCGGCTGCCTCGGTCGCCATAGCAACATGCGGAGGGGAAGGCAGCTAAAGGCGCGCGCGGCGCGGAGATACTCACTCCATCGCGGGGCTCCGGGCTCCTGCGGGGTTCTCTGGCGCTGCTCGCCTCTTGCCGGAGCCTGGCGCTCTGGTCGCGCCGCGCGCGCGAGGTGGAGCAGGGAGCTTCCCCCCTCCCCACCCGCAATCCCTCCTCCCCTTGAGGGTTGAAAGTGAACGCTCAGGCTCTCTCAGCTACCAGCCTGCGAATAAAACGGGAAGCAATTGGATAATGTTGTTCGCTGGGCGCTAGACAAGCCACTCCACTTAAGTGTTTGGGGAGGGAGAGCGCCGGCAGCTGCGCGCCGGGCGGTGTGGCCACCGGCGCGTAGGGCCTGGGCGCCCGAGGCGCCAGGTGCGCCAGCAGCTCCCCTGGGACGGGCGGCGCTGCCCCGAGACGCCGAGAACCGGTGGGAGGCGGGAGATGTGCGGCTGCGGCGGGTGGCACAGCCCAGAGGGTGCAGGGAAACGATTGAGTCATTGGCAAGGTTGCAGCTCTTGAGGCTTGGAAGTTGCAAGAGAACGAAGCGCCTGGCCTCCGCACTAGCAAGTACTGCCCCCAACAGACTGGGCACAGGTTCGGAAACGCCATTGTGCCAGCTCAGCGGCCATCCAGTCTAGTTTTCCCATGGAAAACTGGGAATGCGCTGCGGCGCGTTAATGCGGTGTTCCATCACACTGGCGACCCCACGCCCTTCTTACCGCTCCACGTTCTGCGTATTCCCGCCTGCCAGAAAGATATTGCCCAGAGTTACTTTTCCTAGTTGGTCCTTTGAAAAAAATAGATAGACTGAACATGGTTTCCCAAATTACCACGGCCCCACCCCAGAATCATAAGCCTCCCCGGGGCATATATTCCCTCCCTACAATCCCTCTGAGGATCCTCTACTCCTAATGGTTTCCCGAGTTGGAACTTGGCTCCCATTTAGGGGCCTTGCACCTGCTGCAGTGAAGAGTGGATAAGACAAGCTTCAAGCTTTCATTGCATCTTACTTCCGGGTCCCTCTGCGAGCAGGTGTCTGCTAGGTGCTGGGAATGCAGCCCTAAGCTTAGCCATCTCAGTCCCTCTCTTGGTGAAGCTCAGAATGTAGAAGGACAAAGTACAGAGAAAGAAAAATAAATAAAGAAATAAACAGATCATCATAGGCTGAAGATATTGCTATAAAAATTAAGCAGTAAAATGCTGTGATGAATGTCTTCAAATTAATTTATGGGGCTTCCCTGGTGGCTCAGTGGTAAAGAATCTGCCTGCCAATGCAGAAGACATGGGTTTGATCCCTGGTCTGGGAAGATTCCACATGCTGCGGAGCAACAAAGCCCCAGAGCCACAACTATTGAGCTTGTGCTCTGGAGCCCCGGAACCGGAACTGCAATTACTGAGCCCACCTGCTGCAACTACTGAAGCCTGCTGTGCCCTAGAACCCGTGCTCTGCAACAAGAAGCCACTGCAATGAGAAGGCCACACAGAGCCCCCAGGCCACACACAGCCCGCACTTGCCGCAACTAGAGAAAAGCCCACACAGCAATGAAGACACAGCATAGCCAAAAATAAATAAATAATTATAAAAATAATAAAATTAATTTATGGTGATAACAGAGCTCTTGAATTTACTAAAAAAGCCTTGAACTGTACATTCTAGAAGAATTTTATGGTATATAAACTATATCTTATTATAGCAGTTTAAAACAATATTCTGATGGAGACTCAAAGGGAAGTACCCCCCAACCCACCTTTTAAAAGACTGGCCTGAGAAGGGGAAGGTTGGGAAATGCAAATCACAGTGGGAAGGGCTTTCTAAGCAGCCAACAACTTGTTTGGTGGCTTTAGACTGGTCGGGGAGGAGCTCTACACACTCAAGAGACTGAAGAGAAACCACACAAAGTGTTCTGGGTAGATTCACTCCCTTTCTTTCCCTCTGAAAAGTGAGCCCCACGGTCAACCCCAGTGATGATTCACAGAGACATTTTGTGGAAAGAGATTCCAGATCTTCTCCAGGTTTCCATTACAGAGGATCCAGGGTGAATCTGGAGATGAGAAAACCCTTCCTCAGCCCATGTCCTCTGCAGCTAGCATCCTATGTTGACTGTTCTGCTTCGTAGTCAAGCCTCTTGAAGGGGTTGCCTGTACTCACCACCTTTACATCCTTTCCTCATATTTACTCCCTGTAGCCTATAGAATTAAGTTCATCTGTGAGGAATCAAGAAGCTTAACCAGGAAACAGATTTCTTCTTCTACCTCTTATAAGCTCAGAGACTTGGATCCTTTTAGCAGCTCTCAAAGAGCTGAGCAGAGAAGGCACTGGCGACCCACTCCAGTACTCTTGCCTGGAAAATCCCATGGAGGGAGGAGCCTGGTAGGCTGCAGTCCATGGGGTCGCTAAGAGTCGGATATGACTGAACTTCACTTTCATGCATTGCAGAAGGAAATGGCAACCCACTCCGGTGTTCTTGCCTGGAGAATCTCAGGGACGGGGGAGCCTGGTGGGCTACTGTCTACGGGGTTGCACAGAGTCGGACACAACTGAAGCGACTTGGCAGCAACAGCAGCAACAAAGAGCTGAGACCCAGCCTCCCCCAAAATGTTGTTCTTTTATTTGTGGTGTCCCTTCCTAAAGTCACTTCATGATACAAGTTACTTTGCTGCTTAGACTCCAGCCATAGCATCTGCATTCCATTTTCAAGCACAAACAGTAGAAAAGGCAAAGGAAGCAAGTCAGTCAACTTCCTTTGAACGAAGGCTCCCAGAAACTGCCTCAGGACACTTTCATTTGTATCTCTGGCCAGAATTCATTCACACGACCTTATTCAGTTTCCAGGGAGCCTGGGTGGAGCAGTCTTCAGTCTGTATAGTCAAGAATATTGCTGGAAGTCAGAAACTTCATTCCCACGAATGAAGAGGGAAATGGGTATTGGGGGACAACCAGCCATCTTTGCCAAACTCCTCAGTCCTTAGCTTCTGCCTCACCAGGAACACTGCTCCCCCTAGAGACACCAAGGCTGACTGCAATGCACATCTCTCCGTCCTCTTCCTATGTGACTTAGGACTGGGGTTTGACATTTCGACCACTCCTTTTTTACTTTAAGTTGGGTTTATCGAGGCATAAGTTACACTCATCTTTTACAGGTGTCCAGGTCTGTGAGTTCAGATACATTACACAGTCATGAAGTCACCACCATAGTCACAATATGGAGCATTACACTCACCCCAAGCAGTTCCTCTGAGTGCCTTGATAGCAAGCCCCTCCTCCCACCTCCCTGGAAACACTGAGTTGATTTTTGTCCCCATGGTTTTGCTTTTTCCAGAATGTCATGTAAGTGGAATCAATCAATACGTAGCCTTTTGTATTTGGCTTCTCTCACTTAGCAAATGCTTCTGAGAGTCCTCTCTGTGTTGTTGTGAGTATAGGTAATTCCTTTTCATTGCTAAATTGTATTACATTGTACAGATGCACCACAATTTATCTTCACCAGTTGATGGATATTTAGATTGTGTTAAATACTAATAAAACTGCTATACCCCTTTGTGTACAGGTCTCTAAAGAAATGGCAACCCTCTCCAGTACTCTTGCCTGGAAAATCCCATGGATGGAAGAGCCTGGTGGGCTACAGTCCATGGGGTCACAAAAGAGTCAGACACAACTGAGCGACTTCACTTTCTTTCTCTATGTTAACATGTTTTCATTTCTTTGGGGTCAATACTAGGGTCACCCCTTCTGCTTTGAAACACTGTCTTCTTTGAAGCCACACTGCTTCAACTCTAGCTATGCCTTAACTGCTACTTGTCTCTTAAATGTTGGGGCTCTGCTGGGTCTATCTTCAATTTTCTTTATTTCTCACTGTGCATACCCTCCCTGTGCCATTTCATTTACTTCTCTGGCTTTATTTATCCACTGACATGGTGCTCACTTTCAAAATGAAATCTCCAACCCACATCACTCTCCTAAATTTTAAAACTGAATACTCAAAGGTCATTGTAACATCTTCACAGACACCTGACCCCTATGTCCAAAATTCACTCATCATTTTCACCTGTAAATCTCCTCCTAATACCCTGCCTGTGTGTATGTGGTTAGTGCTCAGTCAGTTGTATCTGACTCTTTGCAACTCCATGAACCCGCCAGGCTCCTCTGTCCATGGAATTTTCCTATTCTAACAACACAGATGGAAGTGTCCTTGCAGAAACCTGGGCATTATCTTTGATCCCTAACGTCCTGACTTGCTGTACACAGTCAGTCAGCAAGATCAATCTGGGCTACCTCCTGAAAAGTCACAAAGCCATTCGCTTGTCCTTATGCTTATGCTGTTGATAAAATAAGCTCCCTCTTGGCCTCCTCGCCTCCAGTCACATCTAGTTCCAACCTATTCAATTGAACAGCCAGAGAAACCTTTCAAAAGCACAAATCTAATCATACAATCCCCTTGCCTAAAATCTTTCAATGTGCTTAATCATTCAGTCGTGTTAGACTCGTTGCGACCCCATGGACTATATACCATCAGGCACCTCTGTCCATGGGGATTCTCCAGGCAAGAATACTGGAGTGGGTTGCCATGCCCTCCTCCAGGGGATCCTCCCAAACCAGGGATCGAACCCAGGTCTCCAGCATTGCAGGCAAATTCTTCACTGTCTGAGCCACAAGGGAAGCCCAAAATCTTTCAATGGGCATCTCTTAACTTTAAGATAAAGGTTAAATTGAATTGTAGGTGCATCCTAAGTTCTTGGAAGTTCAGTTCAGTTCAGTCTCTCAGTCGTATCTGACTCTCCATGACCCCATGGATTGCAGCACATCAGGCTTCACTGTCCATCACCAACTCCCTGAGCTTACTCAAACTCATGTCCATCGAGTCAGTGACGCCATCCAACCATCTCATCCTCTGTCATCCCCTTCTCCTCCCACCCTCAATCTTTCCCAGCATCAGGGTCTTTTCAAATGAGTCAGTTCTTCAAATCAGCTGGTCAAAATATTGGAGTTTCAGCTTCAGCAATCAGTCCTTCCCATGAATATTCAGGACTGATCTCCTTTAGGATGGACTGGTTGGATCTCCTTGCAGTCCAAGGGACTCTCAAGAGTCTTCTCCAACACCACAGTTCAAAAGCATCAATTCTTCGGTGCTCAGCTTTCTTCACAGTCCAACTCTCATATCCATATATGACTACTGGAATAACCATAGCCTTGACTAGATGGACCTTTGTTGGCAAAGTAATGTCTCTGTTTTTTAATATGCTGTCTAGGTGGGTCACAGCTTTTCTTCCATGGAGCAAGCATCTTTTAATTTCATGGCTGCAGTCACCATCTGCAGGGATTTTGGAGCCCAAGAAAATAAAGTCTCCCATTGTTTCCCCATCTATTTGCCATGAAGTGATGGGACCAGACGCCATGGGCTTAGTTTTCTGAATGTTGAATTTTAAGCCAACTTTTTCACTCTCCTCTTTCACTTTCATCAAGAGGCTCTTTAGCTCTTCTTCGCTTTCTGCCATAAGGAAGCTAGTGAATTGGAAGGTTTCTTGGAAGTTAGTGGGTTGATTATTACAATTTTAAAAAGCAATGGAAAAATGGGAACTCATTTTACAGGGCTGGCTTAGACTTTGTTAAGAGCTATAAATACCTTGTTTGCTATATTTAGCTTTGCTGCTGCTGCTGCTAAGTCGCTTCAGTCATGTCCGACTCTGTGCGACCCCATAGATGGCAGCCTACCAGGCTCCTCCTTCCCTGGGATTCTCCAGGCAAGAACACTGGTGTGGGTTGCCATTTCCTTCTCCAAGCATGAAAGTGAAGTCGTTCAGTCGTATCCGACTCTTAGCGACCCCATGGACTGCAGCCTACCAGGCTCCTCTGTCCATGGGATTTTCCAGGCAAGAGTACTGGAGTGGGTTGCCATTGCCTTCTCCAATATTTAGCTTTAGGGGAAAAAAATAACAAGACTTTAGAGTCAAACAAATTTTGGTTAAAACTCCAGCTTGGTCATTGACAAGCTTTGTGATTTTGGACCTATTATGCCTCAGGTTTCTTTCCCTGTAAAATGAGAACAATAAAACTTATCTTTAAAGGTTAGTTTGAAAATTAGATACAATATGCATAAATTGCCTAGCACTGTGCCTGGTACTTAGTAGACAATGAACAATAGCTATGCAGTAATAAGCTATCACCATCATTATCCTTATTGCACTGTAACTTGCCTTTAAAATCTTTAACAGCCATCAATATGTATCTTCATAGTATTGAAGAGAGGAAACCAATACAGATAAAGGTAATAGATGATCAATTTGTTTATTCTCATTAATTAAGTGAGGATGTTACACACACACACACACACACACACACACACACACACACACACACACAGACATATATACAGCAGAGCTACAAAGTAGCAGGTTATGGCTGCGTGGAACCATTAATACACATTCTCTAATAGTTCATTCATTTAAGCTAAACTCACCAAGTACTGTTAATACACCAAATAAATATTTACTGACTTAGAAGTCAATAACATAACTATCTGAAATCTAGTCTAGAACCAGAAAACAGATAAAACAATAGTATCATAAAGTCCAGCCCATAAATAATTATTCTTAACCTTCTTAGGGTCATAACCTTCTTAAGTATCTGATGAAAACTGGCCTCTTAGTCCATGAAAAACACACAAACCCACATTTTGCTTTTAATATCAAGTAGTCTGGGGACCTATGAAGTCCATCCGCTGTGTATGAACCTCAGGCCACGTTCTAGTTATCTGGAATTTCCAATTTGCTTGCATATACATTGTTTTATGTTTATCCCTCGATCTTGCTTTGAGAGATTATTATCGCCATTTTACAGACTAAGAAAGTGAAGCTTAGAGTAGTTAAACAACTGAGGTTATATGTTAGCAAGAGTCAGATTCATCAACAGAACCAAAATCTTCAGCCTCTTGGTCTAAAAACAGAATGACCAGCTCTGAGAGAATACCTAACGGGATTTTTATATAGGTATAATGAATAAGCTTTAGAAACAGGAATTTTTTCAACTGGGGACCATGGTGGGCTTTAGCAATCTGCCTGAGATTAAAGGCAGAATTATGGGTTTGGGAGCAGGTGTGAGGGATAGAGAATGAGGGCTTCATACCTTAGTGTTTCATAATTCAAACCAAACAAAACTCCTAACAGAACTACCTTAGATATAATCCTGAGCCTGTTTGGTGAGATGTTTTTCTGGTTTACTAGAAATAGAAACACACGATTAGAAGAGATTGAAGAGACACAGGAAAAGCGTAACTTCAGGTAGTTGCAGTTAAAAGTGAGGAAGAAAGGTGTGAAAATGGGCACAGGACAACAAAACAAAACATCATTTTGGAGTCCTTCAGTCTAGGAACACACTACCCTACACATTACAGTAACTCCTGAGACCATCATAGGATAATCACGGCCAGTGCTTTGTGTTAAAGACTGCATGGGGGACTTCCCTGGTGGTCCAGTGGTAAAGGTTTGGCCCTCCAATGGAGGGGCTGTGGGTCTGATCCCTGGCCAGGGAACTAGGATCCCACATGCTCTGCAGCCAAAAATCCAAAACAAAACAGAAACAATATTGTAATAAATTCAATGAAGACTTTAAAAATGGTCCACATCAAAAAAACACAATCTTTTTAAAAAGTAAAAACAAAACAAAATGACTAAATGGGCTTTCAAATTTTTCCATATATATTAGGTCGTTAATGTTTATACCTTGCCTAGACTGAAATTTAGTTTCTTAGAAAGTATATTCAGCGTTCATCTTCACTTTCCTTCCTTGTCAGTGATGGATAAAGGTATTACTATCATTTTAAGTCTACCTGGGAAGGAAGGAAATAAGAACAATTGCTTTGTCAAGCTCCAGGCACCATCTAAATACATCCACAAACCCAAAGCAAACCATTAGGTTAATAATTAAAATTAAAAAAAAGCAGTCTTCTAATTTGCTTGGCATTACTGGATTTCAACTATACTCCTAGAAGTATTATGTCCTGTGGAGCTTTATGTAGTTTTCATATTTCACAACAAGGATCATTCTACCCCTTTACTTTCATGTCAAGAATGTTACTGTTAGAGACATTAGTATGTAGGAAAGAAATCTACCTCTAATAAAAATTGGGTATTTGTTCATCTAGAGCTGCTCATGTGTGTGTATGTGAGGTGGGGGTATAATTACATAATTTACTGAGTTGCATTCATCTGCAGACCAGCCCCCACCAACTTGGTTTACAAAGCTGGAGTTAATATCATGGAGTCACCATTATCCTTCATGTCTCACTCTTCTTTCACCATTAATTAGTTCTCTCTGAAAATATGTCACCCCAAATAGCTTCCTTTGAATCTACTGATGCTAAAATTGTGACAGGAGGGATGTCAGCAAAATGCAAAAAGCTCTTTTCTTTGGTTAAACATGGGCAAACGTTATCCCTCTTTTTCATAGTCTTCTATTGACCTCCCTCTATATATGAATCTGGTCAGACAAGATGCTGATAGCACTGACTTCTGATTCATGGATAATTCTTTCAATCACAGTCTGTTGATGACTGGAGGGATTCTGGGGGTTACCTAGTTCAACAGCCAACACAAACTTCTATGACTGACCTGGGATCATCCTCTGTGTTGAAATACACTTATTGTTTTCTTTTAGCTCAAAAAACTGAAAAGGCCCATTTGTTTTTTGTTTTTAGAATCCTCTCACCCACCCACAAAATGACGTATGTATTCAGAACAGCCCATGATTATGCGTGTACAGATGTAGCAAGAACACTTATTTTACCACTGCCAAGTCTGACCTACAATGGAAGATGAACAATGACCTCTCAGAGATAACCCAATGACACCATGGACTCATCAGGGGACTTTGCCAAGGAAAAGCTGCCCCTTAACCACACGTGGGAGAGAAACCAGTCCAATGTCACCCAGGCACACTGCACATTGGTTAAGCCAAGAGCCAGAAGAGCTAGATGATGTTCAATTGCTATAAGGCTATGAATGCTTAATCAGGCATAATCTCTTCAGCTCTCCTATGCTGAATAAAGCTGGAGAAGCTATTTGGTTACTTGGTGGTATCTCTAAAGGTAGGCTTATGTATCTCTTCATTAAATACTTTCGTCTCCCGATACAAATATTAAATGTCAACATCAAAAGTAACACTACCTAAAATTGCCCTCAAGATTGGTTTTTTTTGTTTTGGAATATGCTTTGAGGAGGATCATTGGCATGTTGGAAACCATTTGTCTCTTCTGGAATTGGAAACTTTGATTTATCCTTGAAGGGAGAATGTTCTTTTGTTCTCAGAAAAATGTGAGGAGAATATTTACCTATGCGAATGCAATCAAGTACTCATTAGAATATAAGCCTTATGGGGCTGAGGATTTATTTTTCTATTTTGTTCACTTATACGTCCTCTAGAACAGTTCCCAGCACATAGTAGGCTCTTAATAAATATTTGCTGAATAAAATAATGCAAAAATTCCCCTTGAGCCAGATCTCAAGAAATTGTACTTTCTTGGACGTATCTTTTGTCAAATACAACTATTTACAGTTGATGGTCTCCATAGATATGTATTATGGCTTCCTCAGTAGCTTAGCAGTGAAGAATCCTCCTGCAATGCAGGAGATGCACAGGAGATGTGGGTTCGATCCCTGGGTCAGAAAGATCCCCTGGAAGAGGAAATGTCAACCCACTCCTGCCTGAAAAATTCCATGGACAGAGGAGTCAGGCAGGCTACAGTCCATGGAGATCACAAAGAGTCAGAAGCAACTGACTCTTTGTGTTTCAAAACTGAAATACAATGTTGTAAGGTGGTTACAAAGGTAAGGCTGAATAGAGAAATGGGAAAATGTTGCTGGAGAAGCAGATACTCAGGCTTTGTTTTTAAGGATGAATAACATTTAACCAGAAGTGTGCATGTGTACACATGTCTGTGTGTATCTCTGTGTGTCTGTGTGTCCAAGGAGGTGAGGAAAAGTAGTTAGAAGATGTTCTAGAAAGAAGGACCAACAAAATCAAAGACAAAGAAACAGTAATCAGCAGGGTGATGTCTACCTATTTCTGGGATTTGCTGGAATGGGAGGCAAATAAAAGGACCATGGTATCACTCCACACCAGAACTCCCTTTTACATACAATACAGTATAATGCTGCCCCCTGGAGTTGTGCAAAGTCATGGTCCTAAAGAAGGTGCTTAACGATGAGGCTGGAGAAGGTCAGTAAAGGACCTTGCCTGCAGAGGCTTCACTAAGGGACAGGACGATGTTGGCATACACAACACCCCTTCTTACCTCCAAATCACAAGGAGAGAACTGTGACTGGAGACACACAGGGTCTCTCTTAGTTTAGGAGGGAGAGCTAGTTAGAAGCCTACTTCCATTCCACTCAAGGCAGCTACACGCGTCAGGTTTCATGCTGCAATGCCAAACATGAACATAGCCTATTTTTAAAGAAAGCTAAGTAATAGTCCTGTTTTACTGTCTCAGATTTCCAGAATCCATGTTCTTCCATAACCACTCCCCCGCCCCACCCCTGGCATCCCTACAAACTTGCTGCTCAATGAAAACAGCAGGAGTATTCCCGGGTTGAGGTCGAAACCTCAGGAAAGAGATGGTGCTGCGGCATCTCCACCCTCTTCTGACTGTCTCTCTCCCAGCCACGCTGGATGCGTGAGCCGTTCCTGGGGGCACAGATTTGGGGAACAGAAGCTAAGGAAAAGTATGGGATGAGAGCAGTTTATCTTCTTGCTCCCCAGACCTACTATTCTTGGTCCTGGAACTCTCAGACTATTTAGGAAAAACAGAAGTACACCCTGGCCTCTTTTCAATCAGTGAAAGAGAATATTTCCATGTATATCTCCAATGTCGGCCCAATGAGTATGATACAAATGCCTACCTGGGCAGTGAACCTGAGTCACTGGGAAGGTCCAAGCCTGGGTCAGGCTAAGATTTGTGGCCTGCACAGTGTGTGTCAGTTAGACAGTTTGAAACGGGGTAATTTTGTTTTTAAAGTCCTCCCCACTCCTTTTCTAACCTCTGTGCCATTCTCTCAAAGATGCAGGCCCAGGATAGTTTTAGGTGAGTTTTGTAACTCAGCACACAAACACTAGGCATGTATTTTTTTTTAATTTTTTTTATTATTTTTTTAAAATTTAAAACTGTTTCTTTTATTTTTTTAATTAATTAATTAATTTTAATTGGAGGCTAATTACTTTACAATATTGTTGTGGGTTTTGCCATACATTGACATGAATCAGCCATGGATGTACATGTGTTCCCCATCCTGAACCTGCTCCCACCTCCCTCCCCATCCCATCCCTCAGGGTTGTCCCAGTGCACCAGCCCTGAGCACCCTGTCTCATGCATCGAACCTGGACTGGCAATCTGTTTCACATATGATAATATACATGTTTCAATGCTATTCTCTCAAATCATCCCACCCTCACCTTCTCCCACAGAGTCCAAAAGACTGTACTTTACATTTGTGTCTCTTTTGCTGTCTCACATATAGGGTCATCATTACCATCTTTCTAAATTCCATATATATGCATTAGTATACTGTATTGGTGTTTTTCTTTCTGACTTACTTCACTCTGTATAATAGGCTCCAGTTTCATCCACCTCATTAGAACTGATTCAAACACAGCTTTTTTAATGGCTGAGTGATATTCCATTGTGTATGAGTACCACAGCTTTTTTACCCATTCATCTGCCAATGGACATCTAGGTTGCTTCCATGTCCTGGCTATTGTAAACAGTGCTGCGATGAACATTGGGGTACACGTGTCTCTTTCAATTCTGGTTTCCTTGGTGTGTATGCCCAGCAGTGGGATTGCTGGGTCGTATGGCAGTTCTGTTTCCAGTTTTTTAAGGAATTTCCACACTGTTCTCCATAGTGGCTGTACTAGTTTGCATTCCCACCAACAGTGTAAGAGGGTTTCCTTTTCTATGCACCCTCTCCAGCATTTATTGTTTGTAGAATTTTGATAGCAGCCATTCTGACTGTCATGAGATGGTACCTCATGTGGTTTTGATTTGCATTGCTCTGATAAACAGTGATGTTGAGCATCTTTTCATGTGTTTGTTAGCCATCTGTATGTCTTCTTTGGAGAAATGTCTGTTTAGTTCTTTGGCCCATTTTTTGAATGGGTCACTTATTTTTTCTGGAATTGAGCTGCAGGAACTGCTTGTATATTTTTGAGATTAATTCTTTGTCAGTTGCTTCATTTGCTATTATTTTCTCCCATTCTGAAGGCTGTCTTTTCACCTTGCTTATAGTTTCCTTCGTTGTGCAAAAGCTTTTAAGTTTAATTAGGTCCCATTTGTTTATTTTTGCTTTTATTTCCATTACTCTGGGAGGTGATCATAGAGGATCCTGCTGTGATTTATGTCAGAGAGTGTTTTGCCTATGTTTTCCTCTAGGAGTTTTATAGTTTCTGGTCTTACACTTAGATCTTTAATCCCTTTTGAGTTTATTTTTGTGTATGGTGTTAGAAAGTGTTCTCGTTTCATTCTTTTACAAGTGGTTGACCAGTTTTCCCAGCATCATTTTTTAAAGAGATTGTCTTTTCTCCATTGTATATTCTTGCCTCCTTTGTCAAAGATAAGGTATCCATAGTTGCATGGATTTATCTCTGGGCTTTCTATTTTGTTCCATTGATCTATATTTCTGTCTTTGTGCCAGTACCATACTGTCTTGATGACTGTAGCTTTGTAGTATGGTCTGAATTCAGGTAGGTTGATTCCTCCAGTTCCATTTTTCTTTCTCAAGATTGCTTTGGCTATTCGAGGTTTTTGTATTTCCATACAAATTGTGAAATTATTTGTTCTAGTTGTCTGAAAAATACTGTTGGTAGCTTGATAGGGATTGCATTGAATCTATAGATTGCTTTGGGTAGTATACTCATTTTCACTATAGTGATTCTTCCGATCCATGAACATGGTATATTTCTCCATCTATTTGTGTCCTCTTTGATTTCTTTCATCAGTGTTTTATAGTTTTCTATATGTAGGTCTTTTGTTTCTTTAGGAAGACTTATTCCTAAGTATTTTATTCTTTTTGTTTCTATGGTGCATGGAATTGTTTCCTTAATTTCTCTTTCTGTTTTCTCATTGTTACTGTATAGGAATGCAAGGGATTTCTGTGTGTTAATTTTACATCCTGCAAATTTACTGTATTCATTGATTAGCTCTAGTAATTTTCTGGTGGAGTCTTTAGGGTTTTCTACTTAGACGATCATGTCATCTGCAAACAGTGAGAGTTTTACTTCTTTTCCGATCTGGATTCCTTTTATTTCTTTTTTTTCTCTGATTGTTGTGGCTAATACTTCCAAAACTATGTTGAATAGTAGTGGTGAGAGTGGGCACCCTTGCCTTGTTCCTGACTTTAGGGAAAAATGCTTTCAATTTTTCACCATTGAGGATAATGCTTGCTGTGGGTTTATCATATATGGCTTTTATTATGTTGAGGTATGTTCCTTCTATTCCTGATTTCTAGAGGGTTTTCATCATAAATGGATATTGAATTTTGTCAAAGGCTTTCTCTGTATCTATTAAGATAATCATATGGTTTTTATATTTCAGTTTGTTAATATGGTGTATCACACTGATTGATTAGTGAAGGTTGAAGAATCCTTGCATCCCTGGGATAAAGCCCACTTGGTCATGATATATGATCTTTTTAATATGTTGTTGGATTCTGTTTGCTAGAATTTTGTTAAGATTTTTACATCTATGTTCCTCAGTGATATTGCCAGACATGTATTTTAAATGAGCAAAGAGGGCCCAGTAGAGGGACAATAGAAAAGGACTATGACCAACCGTGGGGACCATACACCATCTGGAAGTGATACTCTCCACTCAGCCCCAGCCAACTACCACCATGGAGGAATATAGGTCTGGTGTGTCTAGATCTTCTGAGTTTTCTCAAGGAAAACAAGAAAACACCTTTACTTTTGCATAAAATCTCCCCGAAGAAAACGGTTAGTGACTACTAAAAATTTTTAAATAATCTAATGGATCAGAAGCCATATTTGCCCTTTATAATCTCTGTTTCAAGGGATCAGCTGTGATGGGTTTGAATGTTCACAAACCAAAAATGTGGATGTTTCATAGCTTTCCTGCTGCTGCTGCTGCTGCTGCTAAGTTGCGTCAGTCATGTCCGACTCTGTGCGACCCCATAGACGACAGCCCACCAGGCTCCTCTATCCCTGGGATTCTCCAGGCGAGAATACTGGAGTGGGTTGCCATTTCCTCCTCCAGAGCATGAAAATGAAAAGTGAAAGTGAAGTCGCTCAGTCGTGTCTGACTCTTCGCAACCCCACGGGCTGCAGCCTACCAGGCTCCTCCGTCCATGGGGTTTCCCAGGCAAGAGTACTGGAATGGGGTGCCATTGCCTTCTCCAAGCTTTCCTGAAGAGTCACACAATTGGCTACATGGCTACCTAGGAACGAATGGGCAGTGAGGGGAAGCCTCTGGGCTTCTTTAAAAGATGCTGGTTGTTATAAAGGAGGAGAAGTCATGGCATAGACAAGTTTTCTTGAGGGAGTTACGGGTTTCAGGACAAGTCAGAACAAGCCACTTAACGCACCTCTAAGCAGTTGAGTGACAGGAAGGGAGTAAGGACACTTCTTATGAAACTCAGAGATGGCAGAAGTTCTTGAAGCTTCCACCCACCCGCTTCCACCCAGATGACTGGTTCAAAGCCCATTCTCTTGACTGTATGTAGGTGTGACATACAAGATGGTAGCCAGAAGCCCATGTGTCCCAACTGTGAGACCCTCTGCCTAGGGTGGCATTTCTGCCTCTCAAGCTGTCCTTGAGGCCTCTCTGAACTACATCCACATTCTCCAGCCCCCTAGGCTTAACTCGTGGTTCTAGTTAACATTACAGACAACTTTTCTCCTGGGCATTCTCTTTAACTTGAGCTACAGCCCTCTGCGCCAGCATCTTAAGCAAGTTACAAAGATGAACTGGAACTATGTGTTTGTCTCCAACAACATGTCACCTCCTCCCTTTTCATTTTCCATATTCATAAGCATCGTTTCCACAGCACTCTAACACCAAAACATTAGAAACTGTGGAAGTCCAAACAAAACTAGTGAGCAGGAGAGAAGCTGGATCTGAAAAGTGAAATTGATCTCAAGGACCTCTGAACCTCTCCTAGCCTCACAATCCTCCCACGGAGATTCCTATTTCCACAGAGGGCACTTAAGGACTCAAATATTTTAGAAGTTCCTTTCTTCATCAAATGAATCTGTGATGCTCAGATTTCAGACACTGTGATTGGTGTTGGGGAAAATATTTGGGTACAGGGTAGTCTTTCAAATAATATCGATTTCTGAATGAATATTAAAGTTCAGCATAAAGGAACAGATGGGTCAGATCAAATATGGCACTGTGCAAATCATAGAATTCTCCCATCCAAATTGCTAATAATCAACGCTTTTCAGAATACTTCTGGGTTTGAACTTGCTGTGCTACAAAGCAAATATGTTCTAGAATATATCTTGCTTCTGTGCCATGTACCTTTCAATTTCCTTGTGATAACGAAAGAGGCCTGTGCCCACATCTGCACTGCAGGAGCCAGGTCAAGCACCAAAACAAGTACAGACTGCCAAGTTTAAGAGGGGTGAGGGGAGGACACAGACCTGGGGACAACCTGGGGTCAGAACCAGCAAACTTGAGGAGGGGGCAAGGTGAGGACACCAAGAAACCCAAGAAAAATGTTTGATCTCATGAGTGGATGAATCCGAGTACAAGGAAGTGGAGAGGGTTAGATGGGGAAACAAGCAAATCTCAGGGGTCTTCCTGTAAGCATTCCACAGGATGGGAGCACAGGAGAAGTTTTCAGGTGTGGTTTGTGTTGCTAATATCAGAGTTAGTGTAAAGAGTAAGCACTTCTGAAAATTTGGACAGTTTTGATTTTAACACACCCATAGCCCGTTCTGCCTTGCCAGAATCCCGGAGGCCAAACAGACAATGGTTACTTGTTGGCAGATCAAATATTGGGAGCATTTTCTTTAGTTTTGGCTTTAATTTTAATAATTATTTTTTTCCGCTATTGAAGTGCCTCTAATAAGTCATTATCTTTTTTCTTTTATTTTTATAGCATATCAAAATCTCAACCAATAAAGAAGATGTGGCATGTACATACAATGAAATATTACTCAGCCATAAAAAATAATGAAATCTTTCCATTTGCAGCAACATGGATGGACCTAGAGAATATCATTCCAAGAGAAGTAAGTCAGAGAAAGGCAAACGTCATATGAAAGCACTTATACTTGGAATCTAAAAAATAATATCTATGAATCTATTTTCAAGACAGAAAGAGACTCTCAGACATAGAAAAACAAACTTATTATCAAAGGGGAAAGAGGCAGGGATAAATTAAGAGTATGGGGTTAACATATATACACCACTGTGTATAAACTAGATAAGCAACAGGGATTTACTATATAACATAGCAGCCAATACTCAACTTTTTATAATAACCTATAATGGAAAATAATCTAAAAAATTACATGTGTGTATATATATACATAAAGCTGAATTACTTTTCTGTATACTTGAAACTAACAAAATAATGTACCTCAACTATATTTCAAAAAAATCTTAATCTTAAGACATATCCATTATTGGCAAAAATGCTAATGCTTGAGTCTCTAGTAGATGGCTATCTGAATAGAATGAGGTATAGGTAACTGTATATATAGTAAAATATTTTAAAGTTACAGTACATCAGAACTATATGAGACATTATCAAATAATACCATATTAGATTGAGCTTCCCTGGTGGCTCAGGTGGTAAAGAATCTGCCTGCAATGCAGGATACCAGGGTTCGATCCCTGGGTCAGGAAGATCCCCTGGAGAAAGAAATGGCTACCCACTCCAGTATTCTTGCCTGGAGAATTCCATGGACAAAGGAGCCTGGCAGGCTGCAGTCCCTGGGTTTGCAAAGAGTCAGACATGACTGAGCAACTAACACACACACCATCAGGGTTGAATACTAGGCAGGTCAAAAGTGAAGATGATGGCACAGATTTGAAAATGGTTACTTACGGAAGATTGAACAAATAAAGAGATACATGTGGATAATATGAGTCTGGTTTCTCAATGTCAGAAAATGAAGTAATAAATGTCAAAAGAAAAACAGGAAAATCTATGGTATTGGGCTGAAATAAGAGGTTTGGTGTTAACTCACGGTTCTCAATTTATAGATAGATATAGAGAGAGATAAATAAAGATAGAAATGTGTCCATATGTATGGCTTCCCTGGTGGCTCAGTCAGTAAAGAATCCACCTGCAATGCAGGAGACCTGGGTTTGATCCTTGGGTTGGGAATATCCCCTAGAGAAGGAAATGGCTTCCCACTCCAGTATTCTTGCCTGGAAAATTCCATGGACAGAGGAGCCTGGCAGTATATGTAATACATACACACAAACATATATTCCCTATTCCCACCCACAAAGAGAGGGCCTGGGAGCAGTGATACCTCAATAAAAATCAGGACATCTAGTCCCCAGGTCTGGGTTTCTAGACATCATTCTCCATTAAAAGGGACCAGTGCTCCTTGGAGAAATGTCTTTTTCTAGAACTGGGACTGGAAAAGCACAAGATAAGCCTGAAACAATTTATGAAGTACTCAAAGAACGATGGAACAAATTGAAAGGACAGGCACCAATCTGAACTGATTCGGTTTCAGGAGCCAAGTTGAGGGCAACAGAAATAATGATAGAAACAAATTATAACTCATTGAATAAAACAGAAATCTGAGTCAATAACAGTGGAGAGGAAAGAAGGGGAAAAGAGAGAGAAAGCTTAGCTGAACGACAAATGGGCTATTGAGAAGAGAAATTTACAGAGGAAAAACCTGAAAGATACCACCTTAAGCAAGTGATCAAAGTAAACATCACCGGTAATGGGACCAACTGACACCCTTCACCTGATGGGACACTGTGAGAAGAACAAGTATCACTTCTGTGTTATTCCGGCCCAAGATCCATAACCTGTGTTAGTCATGAGGAAACACCAGGCCAATCAGATTGAGGGACACTCTACAAAATAACTGACTGATAATCTTCAAAAGTGTCAAGGTCATGAAAATCAAGGCAAGTGTGAGGAACTGTTCCAGGCAAAAGAGACATGACAACCAAGTGCAACTCATGATTCTGAACTGGGTTTTTTCCTATGAGAAAGCATGAGAGTGTTAGTTGCTCAGTTTTGTCCAACTCTTGGAGACCCCATGGACTGTAGCCCACCAGGCTCCTCTGCCCATGGAATTCTCCAGGCAAGAATACAGGAGTGGGTTGCCATTCCCTTCTCCAGGGGATCTTCCCAACCCAGGGATGGAACCCAGGCCTCCTGCATTGCAGGCAGATTCTTTACCATCTGAGCCACCAGGAAAGCTCTTTCCTATACAGGATATTATTAGAAAGCTTGAATGTGGTCTGAGGATTGTAAAGTAATACAATAACATATAGTAATAGTAATAATGCATCTAAGTTAATTTCCCAATTTCAATAGTTGTATTGTGGTTTTATGGAAGAATGGCCTTGTAGGAAATATTGTACACATGAGATGGAGTGACAGGACATAAGGTTGGCAAGTTACTCTCAAATAGTTCAGGAAATGAGAGGCCTTGGCAGTATTTCCAACTATTTTGTGAGCTTATGACTGTTTCATCTGTTAAACATATGACTGACAGACTAACACACATGCATAAAATGGGTTTCCCTGGTGGTTCAGATGACAAAGAATTTGCCTGCAGTGCAGGAGATCCAGGTTCAATCCCTGGGTCAGGAAGATCCCCTGGAGAAGGGAATGGCAACCCACTCCTGTATTCTTGCCTGGAGAATTCCATGGGCAGAGGAGCCTGGTGGGCTACAATCCATGGGGTCACCAAGAGTTGGACAAAACTGAGCAACTAACACTTTCACACTTTTTCGTAGGAAAAAACCCAGTTCAGAATCATGAGTTGCACTTGGTTGTCATGTCTCTTTTGCCTTGAACAGGTACTAATATTTATTAAGTATATTGATCAGTTGAAGAATAAAAACATGTAATTAATCACCATTTGTTCCTCTTGGTAAACATAGTGTTGAAAAATCTGTGTAATTTTCTGATTTTTCTCTATGAATTTACCAAAAGAGTCTTTCTCTTTTTTCTAGTGTCCATACTTTTTCTTTTCCTTTTTTTAAAAAAGCAATAGTGATAATCTCCTCTCTTCAGCCTTAATTTATAAATCCTGAACAAAGTAATTTGGGCATTATTCAACTGTTAAGAATAACCAAAATAGATGGTTGAATACTAGGGCTTTAGCTTCCTTTTAATTTTTGATGCAGGAATTTTAACTTAGCAGCTATTGGCCTGATTAGGACCATAATAAATGTACATGAAAAATTATCAGAATTTTGAAAGAAGGAAAACGGCTCTGAGCATGAGGGTCAAAAGAATCCAAATTGACACAAATCAGAACACATAAACAGAGAGAACGTTATCAGTAGGAAGAAAAACAGCAAAAGCGTTTCAACTTTTCACTCAAGTGCCAGGAACAATCAGAATCCTCAGGCATACAACCAAAGAAGGGTCATGGACATCAGATTACTGATTCTTATCAACTGCCACTGACAGAAATCACTTAACAGTTAGGTCATAGGATTGAAACCCAGGTGTCGCCATTGTTGCCACCAGGGTAAATTCAACTCACTCTGTTCAACCACAGCCAAGAACCAGAAGCAGAAACAGGTGAGAGCAGGAATAAGTTTAGCGGGTGAGAGAGCCAGAGAGCCCAGTCTCCACACTCCACACTCACCTTATCACAGGAGCCACGAGCAGATGAGCCGAGGACCCAAGGGGTCCTGGTCCAGACAAGACCCAGGTGCGCTTTAATCTACACATTTCTGTGGTGGGCGTGATCACAGTGGAACCTTTAGAATAAGAGTCAAAACTAACTCAAAGGACACACAGTAAAGTAATTAGCATACCATTTAATTATGCATGAGGGAAAACAATAATAAATTAATTTCCTCTAACAACAAAATAACACAAAATAAATGACTTAAATATGAGAGAGAATGAGAGGAAACAAAAATAAACAAAAACAAACGAACAACAAAAAAAACCGAGCCACTTTTGATTTCATGCTTTGGGTAAAATGCTGATCAGCTGGCAGCCGGCCAGAAGGCTGTCTGGGGATTTTTGCCCTTGGGCAGCCAAATGGGTCATCAAAGGAAGCAATTTCAGTTATCTGTTTATTCTCCGGAAGACCTGGGGGAGCTAACTTGGACACAGACAAAACAGGCAGTCTCTGCATTAAGTCCCGCAGTGTATCCTTTGCCAGCACCTTCAACTCTAGGACTGCACCATTTCCTTATTGGAATTGCTCACTGATAATCACACAGGTAAACTGATAAGAAATCAAGACAATTCAGATTTCAAATGAAATTTAAAAATAAAATGCATCTCCACCGTCACAGGTGCAGGAAGTCTTGACTGGACTTGACTCCCCACGTTGAGACTGCCTCACCACTCACTGCCCTTCCTTGTTCTCCATGGCCAACAATCTTGCCATCCTATCTTTGTTCTCCAAGGTGTGCCTTTGCTGGCTACTCTTAAAATGACCGATTTCCTCTGGGTTTCCTGGGACTTCCCAATTTAGCACCGAAAAGTCCGGCATCTAGAGAAATCCCTCAGTTCAAGGCACGGTGGGACACATGGTCAGCCCAGCATTTTCCCCTTGAACTGTAATAATCAAGTCCAAACTGCAAGGGTAATAAGATCCAAGAATGCTGTACTTTGAAGACATTTCTGGAAGCATCCTGCATTTTCCATCAAGCTTTTTCAGGTAATTTCTATTTCTGCTTTATTGACTATGCCAAAGCCTTTGACTGTGTGCATCACAATAAACTGTGGAAAATTCTGAAAGAGATAGGAATACCAGACCACCTGACCTGCCTCCTGAGAAATCTGTATGCAGGTCAGGAAGCAACAGTTAGAACTGGACATGGAACAACAGACTGGTTCCAAATAGGGAAAGGAGCATGTCAAGACTATATTGTCACCCTGCTTATTTAACTTACATGCAGAGTACATCATGACAAACGCTGGGCTGGATGAAGTACAAGCTAGAATCAAGATTGCTGGGAGAAATATCAATAACCTCAGATATGCAGATGACACCATCCTTACGGCAGAAAGTGAAGAAAAACTAAAGAGCCTCTTGATGAAAGTAAAAGAGGAGAGTGAAAAAGCTGGCTTAAAGCTTAACATTCAGAAAACAAAGATCATGGCATCTGGTCTCATCTGCTGCTGCTGCTGCTAAGTCACTTCAGTCGTGTCCGACTCTGTGCGACCCCATAGATGGCAGCCCACCAGGCTCCACCATCCCTGGGATTCTCCAGGCAAGAACACTGGAGTGGGTTGCCATTTCCTTCTCCAGTGCACGAATGGGAAAAGTGAAAGTGAAGTCGCTCAGTCATGTCCGACTCTTAGCAACCCCATGGACTGAAACCTGCCAGGCTCCTCCATCCATGGTATTTTCCAGGCAAGAGTACTGGAGTGGGGTACCATTGCCTTCTCCGTCTGGTCTCATCACTTCATGGCAAATAGATGGAGAAACAGTGGAAACAGTGGCAGATTTTATTTTGGGGGGCTCCAAAATCACTGCAGATGGTGACTGCAGCCATGAAATTAAAAGACACTTACTCCTTGGAAGAAAAGTTATGACCAACCTAGACAGCATATTAAGAAACAGAGACATTACTTTGCCAACAAAGGTCCGTCTAATCAAGGCTATGGTTTTTACAGCAGTCATGTATGGATGTGAGAGTTGGAGTATAAAGAAAGCTGAGGGCCAAAGAATTGATGCTTTTGAACTGTGGTGCTGGAGAAGACTCTTGAGAGTCCCCTGGACTGCAAGGAGATCCAACCAGTCCATCTTAAAGGAAATCAGTCCTGAATATTCATTGGAAGGACTGATGTTGAAGCTGAAACTCCAATACTTTGGCCACCTGATGCGAAGAGCTGACTCATTTGAAAAGACCCTAATGCTGGAAAGATTGAAGCTGGGAAAAGAAGGGGACAACAAAGGATGGGATGGTTGGGTGGCATCACCGACTCAATGGACATGAGTTCGGGTAAACTCCGGGAGTTGGTGATGGACAGGGAGGCCTGGCGTGCTACAGTCCATGGGGTCGCAGAGAATCGGACATGACTGAGCAACTGAACTGAACTGAACTCTTTTTTAAATTGTGGTAAAACATACATAAAATTTACCATATTAACCATTCTCAAGCGTACAGTTCTGTGGCCATTAGGTACATTCACACTGTTGTGCAACCATCCATGTCCAGAACTTTTTTATCCTCCCCAACTGAAACTCTGTGCTCATTAAACATGAACTTCCCCATCTCCTCCCCCAGTACTTGGCAGCCAGCATCCTATTTTCTGTCTCTATGAATTTGACTCCTCTAGGTACCCGTAAAAGTGGAATCACATAATATTTGTCCTTTTGTGCTTTTGGTGATTTCTTAAATTATAAATTGAATTTTACTGATTTTCAATTATAATAGCTAAAATAACCAGCTGTTGACCGAGAGCTACTAGCAGATGGACTCAATATGCGATGTTTATTGTTTTTTTTTGGCCCTCTACTCACCTTTCAAATTTTATTTAGTGAATGAATGAATGGTTTCCCTACCTCTGCCTCAAAACCTGGGCAAGCCCCAGGACTTTGCTGGTCACTCTTAAGGAATAAGCAGTTGGTTACTTTCAGTAACAAACAAAAATCTTAATTCCAAAATCAGGACACATTTGACGTCTTATTAGAAATCCTGCCATCTTCCTACTAATCTGGGGGGTGCTTTATGTGTATGGTGCTCCCCACTTGGCCTCTTGGTCACAGTGAAACCCCATGTAGCATACATATATTGAGAAAAGAAGAAAGTAGATGGTCTGTCAACTCAAACCATTAGCAAATCTAATCTAAAAGACATTGACAAAGACATTTGATGGGAGACCAATTGGAGTCCGTCTACCTCCATATCTAGGTTCTTGCTTTAACTTTAAAATACCCAAGACTTGAGACCTGAGAGCTGGAATTTCCTTACACTTATTACATACTACAATATTCTTTAAATTTTATACCAAAAAAAAATGGTATGGTTCACTGTTATAGTGTTCTACTTGCAGTATTCTATAATTACTTGTTGTAGTATTCTACTACAAAGGTATAAAAAACTAAGTTAATAATTTCCCACACTAATCTCATCTCCAATTCCCCAAAGGGGGAAAACATACCCAATATTAACAGGGGAGAGTCTATCTTCACCTTTTTTTCTCATGAAAATATTACATCACAGTGTTCAATAAAAATCATTAAAATTTTACATCATAAAAATATCACATATATATGCACATTCAGTTCAGTTTAGTTCAGTCACTCAGTCGTGTCCGACTCTTTGCGACCCCATGAATAGAAGCATCCCAGGCCTCCCTGTCCATCATCAACTCCCGGAGTTTACCCAAACTCATGTCCATCGAGTCAGTGATGCCATCCAACCATCTCATCCTCTGTCATCACCTTCTCCTTCTGCCCCCAATCCTTCCCAGCATCAGGGTCTTTTCCAATGAGTCAAGTCTTCACATGAGGTGGCCAAGGTATTGGAGCTTCAGCTTCAACATCAGTCCTTCCAATGAACATCCAGGACTGATCTCCTTTAGGATGGACTGGTTGGATCTTCTTGCAGTCCAAGGGACTCTCAAGAGTCTTCTCCAACACCACAGTTCAAAAGCATCAATTCTTCAGCGCTCAGCTTCCTTCACAGTCCAACTCTCACATCCATACATGACCACTGGAAAAACCATAGCCTTGACTAGACGGACCTTTGTTGGCAAAGCACATTCGATGGACATCATATTCATATCTTGTATCTTGCTCTTTTTTCCTTGGTAGATCATAGAATTCCCACTCTAGTCTTTGTAATTCCGAACTTCAGTTTGTTTTCCCCAAGAGATAAAAGCAGTGGCTACTCACAGTGTGATTTAGAGGCATGAATATAGAGGAGACATTGTCTGGTTGTCCCAAGCTGGCTTTGTTTGTCTAGCTGTGAAAGGCTGCTGACTTTCATTCATAAAGCCTAGGTGACTATGTTCCTGAATCACAGAAGAGAAAGGAAATGAATGAATGCTCCTTCGATGGAGTAGATGAATGAACGAATTAAGTAGCCAGTTGGTTTAATTACAGCTTTCAGTTTTCCCTCATCTAATAAGCACTGCAACCATTCCACCTCTGGTCAAAAACAAGTAGCTGCTACTGTGTGATTATATATCTGAAATCAATGAAGGGAAAAACAAATAGTAAATTCATTCCCTGGATTTTTCCTCTTATGGTTTACATGTGGTCTACCTATTTCTCTTAAGTCTCACGATTTCTAAACAGTGCTTTTTATATCATCAGCATCTAAAATGTGAGGAATGCTAAGTGCAAACGCAGATTCCTAGGCTGTATTTTGCCCTCCTTGGATTAAAATATCTGCAAATAGAATTCATATTAAAACATTTTCCACAGGTGATTCTGACATGCTGCTGCTGCTAAGTCGCTTCAGTCGTGTCCGACTCTGTGCGACCCCATAAACGACAGCCCACCAGGCTCCCTGTCCCTGGGATTCTCCAGGCAAGAACACTGGAGTGGGTTGCCATTGCCATGCACTAAGTTATTTGAAAATGACCCCTAGGCCTCACCACACGTTCAGAGATTTGCTGGTCTCATCTTCTAAAAGACTCTAGTCATCTTCTCTAGACTACAGAATCCTGGCATTCCCCCATCTCCTCCCCTTTTCTGTCCATCACCCTCAAGCAGGTAAAAGGAAGCTTGCATCCTCTTGGGTCTGACTCAAGGCAAGTAGGCTCTGGACAGCGCCTGGGACTGCAGAGAGCATGGAAAAAGGAGCTGCTGATTTGGGCCTAAGAACTGTCCTTGACTCTTTGGGTTCAGACCTAGGAAATAGTAGTTCTGAGTCTTCTGGGACCCAAACAAGTATTAGAGATAAAATGCTTTCTATCTCTAGGAGAGGCTAAAGCAGCATGCAAACACATTTGTGGATGCGAAGAGAAGGAAATGGCAACCCATTCCAGTATTCTTGCCTGGGAAATCCCATGGACAGAGAAGCCTGGTGGGCTAACAATCCATGGGGTCACAAAGAGTCAGACACAACTGAGCAACTGAGCACATACTTTCTACCTCTACGAGAGGATAAAGCAGCAGGCAAACACATTTGTGGATGCTAAGAAGAAAGCCAGGAAGGAAAAGAGCAATGATTAATAAAGACAGTGACTTTGCTGTCACTCTCAATCGCAACTGCCAATGACTGTTCTTGAATGAGTAAAGGTCATCGTGTGAATGAATGATGAGATAAATGTTTCCTACTTTCTGGTGACCGAAAACAACAGCAGCAACAACAATTTCCTAATCCCTAAGATTATTGTCCAAGGAGGGGGGCGGGGAGGGGGGCACACATGGGTGCTTTGTATTAGTCTTAGTCAGAATGTCATCTGTAAATTTTAGTAAGGAACGTCAGGCTTCCCTGGTGGATCAGCGGTAAAGAATCTGCCTGCCAATGCAGAAAACACGGGTTCGATCCCTGGGTCAGGAAGATCCCCTGGAGAAGGAAATGACAACCCACTCCAGTCTTCTTGCCTGGGACATCCCACGGATAAAGGAACCTAGTGGGTTTCAGGTCACGGGGTCTCAAAAGAGAAACGACTCAGTGACTAAACAACAACAAAGAACACTGCTCGAAACGAACTCAGTAGGTTTTAAAACTCTGGAGGGTCAAGCGTGGAATTCCGTAGAAATGCTCTGTCATGAAGACACTGCTAGGAAACACCTCTGGAGCTGTGTGGTGTCTGATTCAGGGCCTCCCAAATATAAAAGAGAAATAGTAAAACTGCGAAAAGCCAAAGTCAGAAGGCTGCCCTGAGCAGACACATTACTGCCCTCCCTGTTAAGTGCTAGGCTATTCACCCCAACCTCAAGGACTCTGAGCTCTTCCTAGCTTCTAATTTGACCAGACATTTATTCGGTTATAATAAAAGGAGGAAGAAAATAGATTCTTTGGAGAAGATGGAAAATAGCATGAGAAAAATGAGAAAATCAGCTGGACTAAAGACACATTTGCCACCAAAGCATCATAGTTTCTTCAAGGATATAATCTGCCTGCTGAGCCTATCCACAGATATTTTTGAAACTCAGAAACATACAGCACATTCTTTATAAAAGGATATCACTGTGACTTTTTCAACCAAGGACCCTGTCCTAGTGGTGGGCTGACTCTAAGATAGCACCCACTGGTCTCCATCTCCTAGTATTCATCCCCTGTGTATCCCCTCCCCTTGAGAGTGGGAAGGCCAACAGAATACAGCGTAAGTGATGGGATTCACCCGCATGATTACGTTAAAATCTCTGTCTTGCTAGACTGTCCATATCACTTTCTCCACTTGCCTATTTTGATGAAAAAAGTGGCCACACTGGATAGGTCCACAGAACAAAGAACTAGAGCAATCTCCAGCTAAGAGCTGGGAAGGATCTGTAACCTTTAGTCAAACAGTCCTCTGGGAACTGAATTCTGCCAATAACCTGAAGGAGCTTAGAAACGGATCCTTCACCACTGAGCTCTCAAATGAGACCGCAGCCTCAGCTAGCAAGTTTATTTCAGTCTTGTAAGAAACCCTGAAACAAAGGAATCAGCTAAGCTATGCCCAACTCTTGACCAAAGAAACTGTATTAATAAATGTGCATCATTTTAAGCCATTAAATTTGGGGTAACTTGTTATACAGCAATAGATAACCAATGCAATACTGACCTAAGCTGACATATCAAGGAAAGTATGTCTGTTTTTCACAGTTTTGAACAAATAGTCTTGCTGACTGTGCTAGAGTCTGTAAAATAAGACACACTCTTCTAAGCTGCCTATATCCAGCACATATATGGCAACCTCTTTTGCCACAGGGAGGCGGAGTGGGGGGTGGGTGGAGGGGAAGGGCTTTGAGAGGTGCCAAATGGGAAAGTAATTTAGTCCATGAAGAGATACTTACTGATTTGTTAAAACAGAAATTGGTATTGGCTTGTGTTCTAAAGAGCTTTTAAATCACAGAGGATAATAAATCGAGTGCTCCGTCCACATTTTCAGTCAGAGGCTTTAGTTATAAGTAATTCCACATGCTGTACTATCAGCAGTATGCAAGGAGGCTGCCATAGGAAATGAACCTTCATGTGCCTGAAGCCAGGGTTTATATTTTCTTTATGATGAGATTCACATCAATACATACACACACAAACTGTTTTTGTGAGAGGATGGATTAATTGAACTTACTTTTCAATTGCATCAGCTTCTTTTTTAAAGTAATGACGAATGGATTCAATTAGACAGAATCCATATTTGTGGCTGACATATCGAGGGTGTTATTTCTTCCCACAGATTTCATTATGCACAAGGACTAAAGGCATTGCCTTTCTTTGCTGTCTCTCCAGGTTACACTTGTAGGCAGCTCTCTGACCAGGAGACAGTAGATACTTCTTAATGAGACCCTGGCAAAAAAGAAAAGAGAAATCCTTTGAGACACTGCACAAGAGACAACAAGGTACTTTCTCCTCTTTTCACTCCTCAGCTTCTTGGCATTGCCCTGGCTGCATGCCTCCTCTATCTTCTCATGCAGGTGCTGCAGAACATCCACGGCAAATAAAGAGCCAGGCCCTTGGGCTGGGCATCCGCGGGGGCTGCGATGGAGCTGGACACAGCTGACCCACGGAGTTAAGACCTGAGTGCTTCTCTGTTAAATTCGCACCATCTTTACCTCTGTCACCAGTCTCAAGTTAGAGGGTCCCCATGATCACTCTATGGGTTGACAATTCGCTGGAAGGACTCACAAAACTCACCAAAAGTTGCCATACTCACAGTTACGGTTTAAGACAGAACAGGGACAGAGATTAAAAGGAGCTAAGGGAAGAGGGACATGGAGAAGTGTCCAGGAGAGTCCAAAGTATGGGACGTCTAGTTGTCTTCTCCCAGTGGAGTTATGCACACACTTGATTTCTCACAGCTGCAATGTGCGACAATACGCATGAGCCAGTGAAAACCAGACAAGCTCACCTGAGCCCTGGTGTCTACAGATTTTATTGGGGCTCAGTCACATAGCCATGGCTGACTGGTCATGCGGTCAACCTTAGTCTCCAAAGGTCAAGTTCATACCACATGACCCAAGGACCCTCCCTGTAAATCTCACTGCTAGCAACAGGCTATCTGGCTTGGCCAAAGTTCCCCAGGTTAAACAAATCAAGGCAAGACATTCCGAGGTCTTAGAGGCTACCTCCCAGGAGCCAAGGGCAAAGGCCAAACCTCTTTGGGGGAAAGATTAATCCTTTATTGTCCATCCAGACCTTCTTGTTCCACTTGACAGAATTTCTCTGCAACATTCCTCCCAACTTACACCTCTCCTAATCTCTTCCATCCTCAAGAACAGCACCAACAATCATGCAGGTGATCAAGACACTTCCACCCTAATTCAAGCCACCATCAGTTCTCCCGTGGGGTGTTTCTGGCAAGTGCAGCTGGGTAGATGAAGGTAGCGCAGATCGAAGGTGTGGGGGGCCCTGCGTGCGTCACAGACTGCTAGTACCAGCCCAGGATGCTGCACCCTGGCCCTTCTTCCCCTAGTAGGATCCGGAGCTTCTCCAACCAGGGCTTACTTGGTTCGCCAGGGAAGCCTAGTTGCAGAGCCTGGACAAGATGTCTCTGCTCCCTGCTCAGCCCCAAGCCACAGACGCACAACTCAGCTGGCAAAACTGCTGGGCCCCCAAAACAGAAGGAGAAGAAAGCACATTAGAAATCCCAGGAGCGGGTCCCTGTGCATAAGCCTCAGGGCAGGAAGTCAGTGGTAATGAAAGAGGAGGCAGCGGCCTCCAGCTCCATCGCAGCCCCTGCGGATGGCCCGGCCCAAGCGGGGACGACTTTCTGCAAGCAGCACCTGCTTGAGAAGATACAGGAAGCACGCAGCCAGGGCAACGCCAGGAAGTTGTCTCCCACCTCTTTGGAGAAAAGATGCTGGAGGAAGCTGAGGCAGAAGGAGCGGGACCGGAAGAAGGATGCGGAGGGAGCCGGGGATGAAGGCTAAGGCCGACAAGGTCCCCAAGGGGCCTCCTGCCGTGCCAGGCCAGCGGGCTGCTCTTCACTGAGGTAGAGGTGAGCCAGTAAGAGGAGCAGGCCTGCAAGGCGCAGCGCAGGAAGGAGAAGAGGCAAACGGTAAAGAGGCTGATGGGCTGGAGCAGCTGCGGGACGGGGACGCGGCCCAGGCCCGGGACCTTCAGGCCAAGATGCAGGCACGAACCTGCTGTACAAGGCCAAGGGCGTGAAGATCCTCAACGGCCAGCAGCTGCAGGGGAGGCCCTGAAATGCTAGGAGAAGCGGCAGGCGCAGAGCGGGTGCACGTGGGAGAAGCGCAGGGCCCACGACCCACGTGGTGGGGAAGATGCTGCTGCAGGACCGATGGCGGCAGAACCTGTGCAAGAAGAATGTGGCCAGGGCCGAGGGCACCTGGAGAAGGGCCGCATCCTGCACCCTGGTTCTGGAGACCGGCCTGGCCTGAGGGCCCAGATGCTCGACCCCAGGCAGGCTCTGGCTCTGGGTGGAGAACTGATGGTGTCATGCTCCGCTCACCGACTTGTCCAGGGCTCAGGCCGTGTGCGCAGAAGAGCCTTCAGATCTGGGGAAGGGTTGATCCACATTTAGACCCCAGCCTCCTCTCTTGAGGCCTGAACGGTCCCTGAAAGTTGCAGGGTGGGGGAAGAGGGAGCGGTAAGGAGGCGGTGGGCGCCAGGTAGGGAGGGGCAGGCTTCACTGATCCCCTCTTTATCTCCGGAGTTCACAGGAGCAGGAAGGGAATGGCCTTTGGACTGCCGTGTCAGCCACAAACTCACTTGAAAAGGACAGAAACCAGCGCCTGAAGCCAGAACCGAAGGTGGAATTGATGATCTCGGTTAACTGGGAGAAGGCGGGGCCCTCCTCAGGTTGCCTGGAATTGAATTATTCTAAGTTTATTTGCGAGATGAGTAAAGATTAGAATTTAAGATAAGCATTCACATTTAAAATCCTAAAATAACCACAGAAGATAGAAACAGTCTTACTAAACTAGGAGGAAGAAATATGGAGTGGGATAGACAGTGTCAATCTAGAAGGAGGTGGGAGAGAAAAACCTCCTGCTAAGCCAGGTGAATGGGAATACGCAGAGGCAGAGTTAAGTCCCATCCCACAGGCAGCCAGGTGAATTTTATGGTATGTAAATTATTTTTAAAAACTGTTAATAAAATTCTCTTGACTAAATTCCAGTTAAGAAACAGATGGTAACCAAAAGGAAGCTGGTGTTGGCTGTATTAGAAAATGAAGTCAATTTTAAGATAAAAGGCACTGCTAAAGAGAAGGAATATCACCATGTGATGAAAAGGGGTTCAAATCACCCGGAAGGTGGAAAAGCTGTGCACTAGAAACATAGCTTCAAGTCTGTCTAGCAGAAACTGACACAATTACAAGGAGAAATCAAGTCACAAACCAAAGTGGGAGATTTTTAAAGAAATCAAGTCACAAACCAAAGTGGGAGATTTTTAACATCTCTGTTAGGAATCGATACACCAAGCAGATAAAAATCAGATGGCTATGGAAGGTTTGGAGGAAAGCAGTTATAAGCTTGATCTGATGGACACACATAATGGTATCTGAAAACAGTATGTACTTCAAGCACACATGAACAGTGGAGGAAACTCTCAAAGTTTGTAAAACAAGTCATTTCAAAGTGTCAATGTCATACAAAGTATATTACCTGGTCATAGCACAATTTAAAAACTTACACAGTAATTGTTAAAGTTTCCTGTTCAGAAGTTTAGAAACACGCTTCTAAATTACCTATGGGTCAAAGAATAATCCCTAATGGATGTCAGAGTATTTGGGACCAAAAGATAATGAAGATGCTATGCATTAAAATGTGTCAAACACAGCAAAGACACTGCAAAAAAGCACTGCTGCTGCTGCTGCTAAGTCACTTCAGTCGTGTCCGACTCTGTGCGACCCCATAGACGGCAGCCCACCAGGCTCCACCGTCCCTGGGATTCTCCAGGCAAGAATACTGGAGTGGGTTGCCGTTTCCTTCTCCAGCAAAAAAGCACTATATAGCCTTAAAAAAAAAAAAACTTCTCACCTGGACTATGGCCACCTCATATCATCTTATCTCCAGCTTTGCCACCTCACAGGTCAGTATCCACATAGTAAAGAATTCAAGTCATTCCTCCTCTATTTAAACCCAACCTTCCCATCCCCCAAAGGCATCCCTTCACATTTAGAATAAAAACTAATATTCCTTTTCCTGGCTCGCCTCCTCTTGTTCATCTCATATTTCTCTCTATGCACATTTTGCTCTGCCCACTCTGGTCTTTTTTTCTCTTCCTCCAAGCTCATGCTACCCTAGGGCCTTTTCACTGCCTAGTTTCTCTCCTTTGAACCTCTGCCTTTAACCTTCCACCAAGATTATCTTTCTTATTCAGATCTCAGCTTAAATATCACTTTGTGGTGTCATCTTCCCTGGCTATTTAAGAGTCTCCCAGACACCCTCAAACTCACAACTTCTTCACCAAGACTTCCAGCGCACTTAGAAACAGCTATTATTTTTCTGGTTTCTTTGTTTACTCCCTATCTCCCACCCATAAAATATAATCTCCATGCAAGCAGGGACCAGGCTGCCTTTTTTATACCTGTTTTACCTGCTCTTAGAAAAGTCTAACACATAGTAGGTACTCAATAAATATTTGCTTGATAAATGAATATATTCACTTTTCTTGAAAGTCAACTGGTAACCATTGGTTTATTCATTCATCTATTGAATCCAAGTATTTACTGAGCATCCTCTATACAAATGGCCAGACATAGGTGCATTTAGGCAAAGCCTACCCTCAAGAGCTTAAAAGAGCTCTAAGTAGAACCAGAAGAATAGAATGATCAATAGAATGAAATAGACAGTGCTCATCTTTGTACCTTCCACAGCATTGAGCCCAGTCTTGGGAGCTCATTAAAGAGTGAAAGGATGAAAGAGGACTCTGCTAAACTGATATTGGAAAATCAGAGGGAGGAAAGAGTTCTTAAATGAAAAGATCCAAGAAGACTTCACATGGTATTTGTGATGATGGAAGCAGGAGGAAAAGCCCACTAAGTAACAGGATCGATACAACAAATAAGACATGGAGGTAGGAGAGGATACCTCTGGACAAGAGTTAAGCAGTTCTATTTGGGAGAAGTACAGGGCAAATAAGGGCTTCCCAGGTGGCTCAGTGGGTTAAGAATCCACCTGCAATGCAGGAGACGCAGGTTCAATCCCTGGATTGGGAAGATCCTCTAGAGGAGGGCATGGCACCCCACTCCAGTATTGTTGTCTGGAGAATCCCGTGAACAGAGGAGCCTGGTGGGCTATAGTCCATGGGGTCACAAATGCCTGAAGCGACTGAGCACACACGCAAGCACACACACAGGGCATATAAAGAGGAATTCTAGGAAAGAAGGCAGGGAAAGCTAACTGGCATCAGAATTTATTTAAGTCCCTGTAATCACAACTCTAGACAATGTGAAGCCATTGAAAGTTTTTGAAAAAGGACTTATCGTGACTGATACTGTCCCTTTAAAGACTGAACTCAGGCAAGATTGGCTTCACAAGTGCACAAGCTCTGCTGTCACCGTGGACCCTAATCACAGAGGGGCCCTGTGCTTGTTGAGTGATTTTGAATAAGAGGCCCTGCATTTTTCTTTCTTTTCTTTTGGTGTGGACCATTTTTGAAGCCTTTATTGGATGTGTTACTATATTCTGTATTATGTTTCAGTTTTTTTGGCTGCGAGGTATGTGAGATCTTAGCTCCCTGACCAGGGAGCAAACCCACACCCTGTGTGTTAGAAGGTGAGGTCTTCATCACTGGACCTCCAGGGAAGTCCCTGGGGACCTGCATTTTCACCTTGCCCTGGAACCTTCAAATGATATGGCTGGTCCTGAGCTCAGGAGAGGGTGATCATGAATGATTAAAATGAAGGAGAGTCAGGAGGCAAGGAGGACAGAAAAGAAACCATAATAATAGTCCGAGGAAAAGTTAATGAGTACATGAAGTGGTAAAGGCTTCCTAATCTTAGCAGATACTCTTAAGTTTTTAGGGGTAATAAAGAAAACCTGGGTCATAGACCCAAGGATATTCTTTGAATCTCTCAGCTCCAAGCTACAGAGAATGATTCTTAATTAAATACTTGAGTCAGCAGGAAGCTGAAAATTTATAGGAAGGCTTCGGGAGTTTTTAAGCAGGGATATTACATAAGATTTATATAGCAAATATCTATTGAACCCCTGGTATGTACTAGGCTTAGTGGTACCATTATTAATAAAAATGTATTGCGTGCCAGAGATTAATGTTACCTAGTGAAAGCTCACTGCCCACAGTGCAGGGTAGCCAGTACTCTGGCACTGGCTTTCAAGAAAAGAAATAACTTTATTGCGAGGTTGACCCTCAAGCCCACAGGAGTCAGGGCTCAAATCTGCCTCCCAGATCCAGGGTTCAGGGTGCTACTGAAGGGTGAAATGGAAGCTGATGGGTTAGTCTTGAATAAGTTGATAGATAATAAGTTACTTTTGCAGCTGGAGGCTGGATTTGCTTTACTGAAGGACTTTTCACTTCATAATGAGCTCTGGTGGCAACATTTCTACTCCTTAAGTTCGGTAGACTGAAGATCCTTGGTTCCAGGCTCTTCCTGGACTCACAGGTTTCCATGTTGCACATGCACGGTGATGTTGCTGTAAAATAACCAGGTTTAATTCATCAACAGTCTGTTTTTTAAAAGTAAGATAAGTTGAAACTGGTCCACCTCCTACGTGTTGTTTCATTAGCAGCTCCTGCAATAAACACTGCCATCAGTTCAGTTCAGTCACTCAGTCGTGTCCAACTCTTTGTGACCCCATGGACCACAGCACGCCAGGCCTCCCTGTCCATCACCAACTTTCAGAGTTTACCCAAACTCATGTCCATCGAGTCGGTGATGCCACCCAACCATCTCATCTTCTGTCGTCCCCTTCTCCTCCTGCCCTCAATCTTTCCTAGCATCAGGGTCTTTTCAAATGAGTCAGCTCTTCGCATCAGGTGGCCAATGAACACCCAGGACTGATCTCCTTTAGGATGGACTGGTTGGATCTCCTTGCAGTCCAAGGGACTCTCAAGAGTCTTCTCCAATATCACAGTTCAAAAGCATCAATTCTTCGGTGCTCAGCTTTCTTTATAGTCCAACTCTCATATCCATACATGACCACTGGAAAAACCATAGCCATGACTAGACGGACCTTTGTTGGCAAAGTAATGTCTCTGCTTTTTAATATGCTGTCTAGGTTGGTCATAACTTTCCTTCCAAGGAGTAAGCATCTTTTAATTTCATGGCTGCAGTCACCATCTGCAGTTATTTTGGAGCCCCCCAAAATAAAGTCTGCCACTGTTTCCACTGTTTCCCCATCTATTTGCCATAAAGTGATGGGACCAGATGCCATGATCTTTGTTTTCTGACTATTGAGCTTTAAGCCAGCTTTTTGACTCTCCTCTTTCACTTTCATCAAGAGGCTCTTTAGTTCTTCTTTGCTTTCTGCCCTAAGAGTGGTATCATCTGTATATCTGCGGTTATTGATATTTCTCCCAGCAATCTTGATTCCAGCTTGTGTTTCTTCCAGCCCAGCATTTCTCATGATGTACTCTGCATGTAAGTTAAATCAGCAGGGTGACAATATACAGCCTTGATGCACTCCTTTTCCTATTTGGAACCAGTCTGTTGTTCCATGTCCAGTTCTAACTGTTGCTTCCTGACCTGCATACAGGTTTCTCAAGAGGCAGTCATGTGGTCTGGTATTCCCATCTCTTTCAGAATTTTCCACAGTTTATAGTGATCCACACAGTCAAAGGCTTTGGCATAGTCAATAAAGCAGAAATAGATGATTTTCTGGAACTCTCTTGCTTTTTCGATGATCCAGCGAATGCTGGCAATTTGATCTCTGGTTCCTCTGCCTGTTCTAAAACCAGCTTGAACATCTGGAATTTCCCAGTTCACGTATTGCTGAAGCCTGGCTTGGAGAATTTTGAGCATTACTGTACTAGCATGTGAGATGAGTGCAATTGTACAGTAGTTTGAGCATTCTTTGGCATTGCCTTTCTTTGAGATTGGAATGAAAACTGACCTTTTCCAGTCCTGTGGACTGGTATACAAAAATGGTCACTACATAATTTGATCACTGTATAAAGTGGAAAACTGAAAGAAAATGCAGTGATTCAGGGGAGGGAGGGTTGGGGAGCGTTTCTCTGCTCTCGGGACGGCTTTGAGGACATTTCAGAAAGAACTTGGTGGTTAGTCTCTTTCTTGGCTACCAAATTGAACTCAAACCTTGTGTCAAGCAATGTGCTGTTCAAAAGGCAGCACTAGATTCTGGGATTTTAAAATCAGATCCAAAAATGTCTAAGAACAAGGTAATCTTTATATTATGAATCAGTTGCATTTTTTTTTCATTTTCTATAGGCACAACCAACAGAAAATGACCAGCTGGAAATACAGAGGATGATTTCGGATCATCGCAGCCTGTTAAGACTATTAGTTAGGACTAAAGTCATGCTAAAGGTTAGAACCCTAGCCTAGTTGATGGTTGTGGCCTTTCTCTGCATTACAAAGACAAACTGTGATTTTTTTAAGACCAAGCACCTCACCAATACATTCTGTTTTCCTTTGGTTTATTCTGCTTACTCCAAGTCAACATTCAAGGTGTTTGGTTTATATAACCTGGAAAAAGTCTAACAGAAACCATTAAGTTGTCATCAAGGGAGAATTGGCTAAGAAGCTCTTGAACCTGTTTCATCCTCTCAAAGTGCAGGGCTTATTTTTCTTACCATGGAAATGGGAGACTGGGGAGAAGGCAGAGAACAACGCAAACACAAACATGGCTGCTCTCTGAGATGTTTCCTTTCCTCAGAAAGCAAAATGAACACACCTGGTATTCCATTCTGCTCACCTGCTTTGTTCCTTCCCCTTATGGGAAGGAAGTTTAAAGAACAAAACAAAACATAATCATGCATCAAAATTAAGGCTTTCAGGGTAATGGGTATTAGCAAGAGAGAAGTGGATCTGTCTGGTAGGTGCCTCTTTCTGAGAAATACAAAGATCCACTGTTAATCTTCCCAAGATGCAGTGACCTCAGACCAAACAGGTACAGAGCATCCTGGGCTTGGCCAACCATGGAAGCAGCTGGTTGGAACAAGGACCTTGGAGGTGGAGTGGGAGGCTGGGTAGAAGGCAGAGGAGCAGAGAAGGAAGAAGTGGGGGAAACTTGGAAGGGCTCTCTGGGCTCCAACCTGACAAGTGATGTATGTATGTGACACCTTTGGTTAACCCCCTGGGATGATAGGAATTGGTTCTGAGGGAGAACTGGGCCTCACTGGCACAGAGCTGGTCTTACATGCCCTTTTGGCTCTGCAGGGAATCATGACCCGCAGCAGGGTCTTTGAGGGACCCAAAAGTCATACATTCCATAGTTCTCTGTGAAATTTGAGATAAATGCAAACTGTCTTGCTGAACCTAAGGAGAGTATACATGGTTAATTCTCCTCTCCTCTCTAGGGAGCCCCAAGGAAGGAAGATCATTAGGAGCTGCCATGAAAAATGGGAATGATGTCAAATGAGTTCAATGAGACTGCCCAGAAAATCTTATCATCCATTCGCAATCTACAGTATTAGAGTTCTGTGTGCTCTTTTCTGATGATCAATCTTCTACCTGTCAACTTAGAAAGGGCCAGCAAAATGCAGAGGCAATCCTTCTTGTTCTGATTGATGGTATTCCCACAAGAGTCTAAAGATAAAATGAGCCATGAGTCCAGACTCGTAGTTACATGAAAGTAACTATTGGGAAGTTGTGCCAGGTGCTACCTTGGCCAAGTGCTACCTTTTCTCCAGAGTCTTATGTATTAATTGTGAAAGGTTCTTGATATTTCAGTAGAACTGATACAATCATTTGCAGAGAAAGGTGCAAAAAGGTGTCCTCTGAATGAGTGTATTTTATTTTTAATCTAAGTGATATGAGTTAGAATTATTCATCTATCCAAAAGAGGCATGACAATAGCATGGATAATCTTTATCTATAAAGCTTTTTTCCACATTTCAAAGTAGTTTCATATATAATATCTCCTTGATATTCACCAATAATCCTATGTAAATTCCCCTACCAGAGAGTTATTACTTAAACATTTAAGATAAAGGAATTGGACTCAGAAGGCATAAAGGACCCATCCAGAAGTACAAGGCAGTATGTGGCAAATGTAGTCTCTAGATTCCAAACCCCTGTTAAAAGTTTACCTAGTTTCTGCCTAAAATATAAATTTCCAGACAAGACTAATGTGTAGTACAGGGACCTAACTCACTGCACCAAATATTTCAAGTTCCTCACTGGTGGGTTTGCATTTCTCTGCTCCTTGCAGTGAGGTGTGGCTAAGTGATTTGCTTTGGCAGGTTGAAGTTTTCAGCCCAGGGCACGAGTGGAGACACTCTTTTCCTCTGCCATTTAGGTGGTGGCTGTTGCATCAGCCTGAGTCCTAGAGTAAAGCCAATGAGGAACAGAGCCCCCAGCTGACCCACGGTGGACCCAGGCAGGGGATGTGTCTTGTTTTATTGAGATGCATTGTTATCACAGCACAACCTGACATGCCCTACCTGATACATTCCATGCACGGGCTCACATCACTGAATGACCTTATTAAAATGATAGAAGAACCATAAAGGTAGGGGCCAGATGCATCCCTCTGGAAGCTAAGGAAGACTGCCATCCATAAACCATAATTTTGGAGGAATTTCAACAAGATTAAAAAAAAAAAAGTTTGGGACTTTCCTGATGGTCCAGTGGTTAAGAATCTGCCTTGCAGTGCAGGGGACACAGGTTCAGTCCCTGGTGGGGAAAATAAGATCCCCCATGCCATGGAGCAACTAAGCCCTCTCTTGCACCATAACTACTGAGCCTGTGTGCCACAACTAGAGAGTCCATGCGCTGTAACAAAAGATCCAGTATGAAGCAAGGAAGACCCAACAGAGCCAAATAAATAAATTTTGGGGGCTTCCCTGGTGGCTCAGATGGTAAAGAATCAGCCTACAATGTGGGAGACCTGGGTTCAATCCTTGGGTCAGGAAGATCCCCTGGAGGAGAAACTGGCAACCCACTCCAGTATTTTTGCCTGGAGAATCCCATAGACAGAGGAGCCTGGTGGGCTACAGTCCATAGGTTCACAAAGAGTCAGACACGACTGAGCAGCTAACACACAAAAACATAAAATAAGTTTGAGGAAGGGTAATGAGGGATGACTCAATACTCCTTTTTTAAAATAAATTAATAACCTAGAAATGTTTACTTTTTTGTGCTAAATAAGGATATGGTGAGAAGTCTCTCCCCACCAAACAATAGTAAAAATAATAATATTCAGCTTTTGGTTTTGGAGAAGAAAGTACCTTAATAGTTGCTGATAGGGCATGCTGTGATAAGCCCTAGCTTTGTTCCAGAATGTACCATTCTGCTTTCCCTAAGATAATACACAATGTATGTACACATGAAGAGCAAACTAGAGCCACTGCCCCAGGTAGAGGCAGTGACATGTGGTGACCCACAAATGATGTACCAAGGGCCTTCCGTGGTGGTCCGGTGGCTAAGACTCTGAGCTCTCAATGCAGGGGGCCTGGGTCTGATCCCTGGCCAGGGAACAAGACCCCACATGCCACAACTAAGAGCCTGCACAAGTAAATAAATAAATATTAAAAAAACAAAACAAAACAACTATGCGCTGCATCTGATGGAGCACTGAATGACTGGCACATGGACCTGCCTGTTTTCCAACCAGCATTCATGTGGCCCCCGTACAGAAGATGCTGCCTCCTCAAGCAAAACTTGGAAGCATGAAAGCAGAAACACATTTGGCATATCTCTGTCTGCTTTTAAATCAGAGAGAATAAAAATAGCAATGACACTATGTGAAATGTTATTCACATTCTGGGTAAAAATGACATCAGAGTGAAAGGGAATACACTCAGACTGAGAAGGTACGCCTACCACAAGTGGAGAGGGGACAAGCGGGGGTAGTATCGGGTCATGGAAAGGGCAAATAAGGATTTGAAATCAGAAAACCAGGAAGCCAGTCATACCTTTCTCATTTAGAAGCTAAGTTACTTTGGCCAAGATTCTTGTTAAAGCTCAGGTTCTTGATCAATGAAGATAATAGTTCCTACCATTGAGCTCTGGTATGAAGGTAAAACAAGGTCATATGTGGGCAGAAGCGCTTTGTAAATTATGAAGTTCTGGTACAAGGGGTAATTGTTTATCTCTGGGTGCAACTGAGTGTTATAAAGTTCTTTCTTAAACGGAACCTGCCTCCTCTGTCTCCCTAAGTCTCCTAGTTCAGTTCCTGATAGTCAGTTGACATATTAATATGTTAAACATTTGAGTGACAGGAAAGAAGGAAGGATGGAAGGAGGGAGGGGAGAGGGAGATAAGGGAAAAGGGAGGGGAGAGGAGGATGGGAAAGGAAGGGAGGAGGGAGAGGAGGAAGATAAGGGGGAAAGGGAAAGTAGGAAAAAAGGGAGAATCCTCATTTTGCCCGTTGGGATCATGCAGAATTAGTTTAATTCTTCTCCCAAATAAATATTTATTTACTTAAAAATATGTTTCCTACTTTATTCCAAGAAGAATATAAGGGATCTTACAAGAAGAGCTAAAAATACAACAAAAGAACACAAATTGTAAATGGTCCAGAAAAAAAAAAGACTACAAGGAAAGGGATGCGAATGAGCTTGGTGGAAGGGGTCTTCAACCTGGCTATAGTGAACCACCTACTGGCTGGAAGCTTTGCAGCCTCCAGCACAGGAAAAGAAACATGATCTTACATCCAGTTCCCAACATCCATGAGGCAAAAAGCATTCAAGAAAAATACGGATCAAAGAAAAAAAAATTTTTTTAAAGGAGAGAGACGTACTGATCTTCTTAGTTGTTGCTGTTAATTAGTTGCTAAGTGGTGGCCGACCCTTTTGTGACCCCATGGACTGTAGCCCGCCAGGCTCCTCCATCCATGGGATTTCCCAGGCAAGAATAATGGAGTGGGTTGCCATATTCTTCTCCAGGGGATCTTCCTGACTCAGGGATCGAAGCTGCATCTCCTGCAGCTCCTGCATTGCAGGTGGATTCTTTACCACTGAGCCAGTAAGGAAGCCGATCTTAGTAGTAAAGACAATAAGCATTTTCTCAAGAGGACACCATGGAAGGAGAGCATGACATCCTCAGCCTTGCTCTTCAACTGACAGAACAAGAAACTTCTTAGGGATGGGCCCATGCAGACCCCTATAAATGCTGAAGGCCTCAGACCAAGAAGCACCTAAGCAAAACTAACTTTGCACGCAGTCAGGACAGTGCAACCCACCTTCCAGGGTCTCTGTGGTCTAGTTTTTTTTTTTTTAATTATTATTCTTTTTAAAATTATTTTATTATTCTTATTCTATTTATTTTTTGACCATGTTGCTCAGCATGTGGGATCTTAGTTCCTCAACCAGGACTGAACCCATACCCTGTGCACTGGAAGTGCAGAATCAACCACTGGACCACAAGGGAAGTCCCCTCTGTGATCTAGATTGACTCAAGGATATGTGACCGATTAACTGGAAGAGGGAGTAACCAGCATATCCTTCGAGCAATGATCCCCAATATCATTCAAGTCCCTACAAATGCTTGACTCTGACAATGGGTATGTAAAAGAAATAGTGTTTAAATGATCATAAGCACAATCCTGAGGCTTCCCAGGTGGTGCTAGTGGTAAAGAATACACCTGCCAATGCAGGACACACAGGTTAGATCGCTGGGTTGGCAAGATCCCCTGGAAAAGAAAATGGCAACCCACTCCAGTATTCTTGCCTGGGAAATCCCATGGCGTGGACAGAGGAGCCTGGAAGGCTACAGTCCATGGGGCCACCAAGAGTCAGACAGGACTGAGTGACTGAGTACACACACACACACACACATACACACACACACACACATATACACACACACAATCCTATGTTACCAAGAACTTGTACAACTTGGAGAGAAAAGATGGAATTGTAAAGACAAATTTCAACTTGCTTGTCAGAGATAAAATCAAAACCAAAGAATCATTTCTTGTCATGTGAGTGGGAGCATTTGACCAGAGTCCCTCTGAGGCTGACAAAGTCAAGGTCACCCATTCCACCTCTATTTTTTTTTTTTTTTTTTATTTTAGTTGGGGGCTAATTACTTTACAATATTGTGTAGTAGTTTTTGCCATACTTCGACATGAATCAGCCATGGGTTCACAAAGAAAAAACCCTCCTCCCACCTCCCTCCCCCTCCCATCCCTCTGTGTCATCCCAACGCTCCATCCCTGAGCATCCGTCCCATGCATAGAACGTGGAATGTCCACCTCTATTTCTGCCACAGAATTTTAGCCTTAGGATAAAGACAAAGATTAAAAAGCCTGAAGTTAGAAGTATGCCAAGATGAATGCCCTGAAATGCAAATTATTCACAAGCATATGATAAAGTATTTTCACCCGAGAAGCCACTGCATAGGTTCCTTACCATTCTAAAAGAGAAGTCACATAGAACCCCCTCTGCCCCAACCCCTGGAGTGTGCCAGAGCTAAGCAATGCACCCACTTTTTTCCTGACATAGTTGGTTCACCACACTGATGGCTGGCCCTTCCCCACGTTGGGGAACCATACACTGCATGGTTCCCCAACGTATATCAAGGCAAGCTTTGTGAGCCAGTGAAAGGAATTTTCATGATTTCCTGGTGGAAAGCAAAGCTGAAGCTTGTAAAAGACCAGATGTGCTGTGATTAAATGGGAATCGTGGTGCGTGCGTGCATGCTAAGTCACTTTAGTCGTGTCTGACCCTTTGTGACTCCATGGACTGTAGCCCGCCAGGTTCCTCTGTCCGTGGGATTCTCCAGCCAGAATACTGGAATGGGTGGCCATTCCCTTCTCTAGGGCATCTCACCCACCTAGGGATCGAACTTGCATCTCTTACATCTCCTGCATTGGCAGGCGGGTTCTTTACCACTAGTGCCACCTGGAAAGTCTAGGAATTATGGTAGAGATAGCCAAAAAAAGAAGTCTCAAAACTCACTGCTAGAGAGAGAAACTAGCAAGAGAACATCATATCTCAGGGAAGACATCCTGGGGGGGAAAGAATGATAATAAAAACAACTACTAGGACTCCCCTGCTGATCAAGTGGCTAGACTCCAAGCTCCCAATGCAGGGGGCCCAGGGCCAACTGCCAGTCAGGGAACTAGATCCCACATGCTGCAAAACTAGATCCCACAGGCTTGCAAAGAGTTTGCAAGCCTCAACTAAAAAAAAAAATAATGAAAGAACCTGCTAATCATTGAGTGATTTTCTGTGGTAGACACTGAGCAAATGCTTCCTTGTGCATGACCTCAATTAAAGCCAAAATTAACTCTAGGAAGTAGATGATGCAGTGGAGGATGAGAGAAGTTAAAGAACCCTTTCAGCAGGTGGGCGAGGGATGTGGGAAGGCAGATGGACTGACAGTGCTGTGACTTTCCTCTGGGGACCATGGCATCTCTTAGCAGAGAACTATTAATACAGAAGTCACCCACAGAGGACTTGTCAGGGATCTCTTCAGAGAGTTGACAACATTCATTTCTCCAAATAAGCTGGATTTCAATTCTGGAGTGCTTTGAATACCATTTATTTTCTAGGCTATGGTATTCTCAATAAGGATGATATCATCTTCAAGGGCACAAAAATTGGTTATTGGGATCTGAGTGGATTGAATAGCATCTCCCCAAATCTATGCCCCCTAGAACCTCAGACTATGTCCTTATCAGAAATAGAGTATTTGAAGATAAAATTCAGGTAAGGCATGAGAGCAGGTCATTCTGGATGAGGGGAGACTCTAATCCAATGAGAGTATTCTTGCAGAAAACAGAAGAGGACAGAGATAGAGAGAAGGAAGCCATGTGAAGCCTGCCACAGAGATTGGAGTTATGCAGCTGCAAGCCGAGGGATCCATAAAAGAATAACCCTGTGTTGTCACCAAACTGATGATATTGGGTGGGCCAAAAAGTTCATTTGGATTTTTCCATACCATCTTACAGAAAAAACCAAATGAACTCTTTGGCCAACCCAATGCTTTGTTATGGCAGCCCTAAGAAGTTAATATAGGTAAAAAAATTTTTTTACTCCTTTTATGTATAACACACACACATAGATAACAGGTATGCAGATAAAGACGGTAAGTGTATAAACATACTTTAATGTTTACATAAACAAAATTATGCTTATGGTATTAAATTTTCATGGGAGGAGATGAGGAAAAATGTCTTAAAAAGCTCCTTATTGGGTTATAATGAATAAAAGGTTAAGAAACAGTGCTCTAGGCTGTGAAGATTTCAAGGGATACTGGGTAAACAGGGAGAAAGCTTCAGTCAGGGGCTACCTTTTACTTCTATTAAAATTGTCCTTCGAGCTTATGGTTGCTGAGGAGAAGGTTGCAGGAAAGGGATAATTAGGGAGTTTGGGATGGACATAAACACACTGCTATATTTAAAACAGATAACCAACAAGGACCTACTGTATAGCACATGGAACTCTGCTCAGTGTTACGTGGCAGCCTGGATGGGAGGGGACTTTGGAAGAGAATGGATACGTGTATATGTATGGCTGAGTCCCTTTGCTGTTCACCTGAAATGATCACAACATTGTTAATTGGCTATATCCCAATACAAAATAAAATGTTTAAAAATAAATGAAAAATTTTTAAATTGTTCTTGTTCTTGGCATGAAAACTAAATAGTCCCAATAGTTTCTTTCTTCCATTCTGGCCCAGATGCAATTATTACAACTTCCAGAAAATTTTTTTCTGCTATTTGTAATAGGAATTGTCCCCAAATGAGGCAGAACAATCACCAGTAATTTTCAGTTCTGTGTCTCCTATAACACAGACTTGCTGACACAGGAGTTGTAAGGCAGTGTTGATATTTCTGTACTCTCTCTAGAATTTCTATCTTTGTCTCACAACTTTGATGTCTACAGGAAGATTAAAGATAGCTAGTAATTTCTCCATTAGATTTGCTTCTTTTCCTGATGTTTCTAGTATAGCTGAAAGGAAACTGCAAACAGTTGCTCATTATACTGACCTTCAATGAAAGCCACAGAATTAGATCATAGTCCAAAAAAGACTATTTAATGAACTGCCTGTTCCATCCTGATATGAGACTCAAAGAGAGAGAGAATTTGGAGAGGGTTGGTGTAGCTCCAACTTTGCCTGAAGTATGGACAGAAACCAGTTGGCAGTCAATGCAAAATGGAGGTCTCCAGGGACTTCCCCAAAGCTAAGTAATCCTGAATAGTTAATGCACTTGTAGTCTCCAAATTCTTCAGACTGAATCACAGTGAACATGATGATGTTAGCCTGGTAGGCTTTTTGAGCAGGCATGATCTGCTTGCTTCTATTGCAGTAGAGATCTTAATTATCATGACTCCTCTGGAATATTTCATTTTAAACAGAACTGCCTCTGGGAGTGTGTAGTTAGAGCTTGTTGTTCTTGTTGTTTAATTGCAAAATCATGTCTGACTCTTGTGACCCCATGGACTGTAGCCCACCAGGCTCCTCTGTCCCTGGAATTTCCCAGGTGAGAATACTGGAATGTGTTGTCATTTCCTTCTCCAGGGCTTCTTCCCAGACCAGGCATTGAACCCACATCTCCTGCACTGGCAGGCGGATTCTTTACCACTGAGCCACCAGGGAAGCCGTAGTTAGAGCTACAAGATGCTAAATATGCCTTTCCCTCTCCTGGCTGCTGAGTACAATAGGATAAGACCAGTTATGTAGGATGAGCTTAGACATAAGAGGCAGGCTGTGCAGTCCTTCACTCCCCACACAGGGACAGGCTTGAGGATTTGTTACAAAGATTGGGAAGTGGAGAGTTTTTTAAGATAAAGACTTAGTGTGGCATTTCTCCTCCCTTCCCACTGGTAAAAGGGAAGGAAGTAGGAAGTTGAAGCCACAGAAGTATGGGTTTCAAGACTTAGAGTTTGATAGATAGACTCTGGTGATTGGAAGACAGAGTCTGGAGCTGACCTGTACCTGAAATTGTCAAAATGTGAGAGTCTGGTTGGTGAAGAGGCCCTTGGTGGTACAGTTAAGAGGGATGTGTTGCAATTGACCAGCACTTGAAGAGGGTGGAGGGGCAAAGATGCATATATGCATCCCAGGTGTTAGATAGGGATCCCTCAGAAAGGAGGAAGGCTCGAATCCACTGGAGGGACAAGGTGATCCCTCCAGAAGGGGTGTGGAGGGAGCCACTGAGAGTCAGAGATTGTCCTGGAAAGTCCATAATAAGGAACCAACATAGGAGAGCCCCAGGAAAGATACCTCTGGGGAATCTAAGAGAAAGCCCTTTGGAGATGCAGACATAAAGAACACGCTTGTGGACACTCAGTTGGGAACTGAGGCAGGGGACGAATTGAGAGAGTAGAATTGAGAGAGTATGCATTACCATTTGTAAAATAGACAGCCAGTGGGAATTTGCTCTATGAGCCGGGAACTCAAATCTTATGCTCTGTGACAACTTAGAGGGGGTGGGATGGAGTGGGAGGCGGGAGGAAGGTTCAAGAGGAACTGGACATATGAGAAAGCCCTATAGAGAAGGAATTGGCCTTTATCCACTGGCCTCGCCCAGAGAATACCAATGACCATAACAACTACATTGTAATCTGCATTTTAAGAAAAGCCAAGCATCTTCTGCCTCTTCCTCTCCCTCTTTCTAGCCCTAACCCTGGAGAAGCCAAAGCTCAGAGTCAAGGAGAATGAGTAGAAGAGGGAGGAACAGTGAAGAATCCAACCATGTCTCCTTTCCCACTGCTAGTATCTACCTGACAAGGGTTCACACTGTGGGAGAGGAGAGACTTTAAATTGGACAGAAGATTAAAATTTGCTATTCAACTGTACTGGACTTACTAATGCTTGGAAAATTAGATAATGTATTAACCTGAGAGATATCGGAAAAGCTATGGGAACTGCCCAGATATTCATCAAGGGGTAGAGAAAGACAAGTTGACAGAGAAGTTTAGAGAAGAAGTTAAGTCCTTCTTAGCTTCCCTGATAGCTCAGTTGGTAAAGAATCTGCCTGCAATGCAGGAGACCAGGTTCAATTCCTCGGTCAGGAAGATCCTCTGGAGAAGGGAGAGGCTGCCAACTCCGGTATTCTTGGGTTTCCTTTGTGGCTCAGCTGTTAAAGAATCCACCTGCAATGCGGGAGACCTGGGTTTGATCCCTGGGTTGGGAAGATCCCCTGGAGAAGGGAAAGGCTACCCATTCCAGTATTCTGGCCTGGAGAATTCCATGGACTTCTAGCCCATGGGGTCACAAATAGTCAAACACAACTGAGCGATTTTCACTTTCAAAGTCCTACTTACTCAATAAGCTGGTCTCCTGATGTCTTTTGGAAGAGAACTGTATCTAAAAGGTATACAGGGTTAACCTAACCCATAAAATATAACATCAAATACTAAATGAATTAACTTCATTTTGTTATATAGACTATAATATTATCCAGCTGCCTTAATAGCTTTAGAACAGTGGAATTTTAGTGAATAGAAATATTATTTATATTTGACTTCCTGGTGGCTCAGACTGTAAAGAATCTGCCTGCAATGCAGGAGACTGGGGTTCGATCCCTGGGTCGCCAAGATCCTCTGAAGAAGGGAATGGCTATCCATTCGCATATTCTTTCCTGGAGAATCTCATGAATAGAGGAGCCTGGTGAGCTACAGTCCATATGGTCACAAAGAGTCAAACATGACAGAGTGACTGAACTGAACTGAACTGAACTGAAGCAAGTACAGTGTGCAAATACATTCAACATGCCCACAACTACTGATGCCTTATTTTCTAATCTCAGGAGTCACTAAGGCCTTGAGTGATTTACATCTACGTGCTGTCTCCTGGAGATATCCAAGGGGACTTGGAAGGGGCAACCATTTCCCTTTCAGTTCTAAAGTTATTTTCAGAACTGTTTCCTCCTCCTCTGACCTGGGAGGGTCCTGCCCACCTCCTGGGGCTCTGATCTGTTCTCTCCCAGGAACATTCTGGTCTCAAGACCAGGTGAGTGCCAGAAACCCTACGAAGGCACAGGGCACAATGGGCAGGGCACAGGGAACAATATTTCCCTAAAGCCGAAATTTTTGGCTTTGGGGGAACATTTCACTCTGCTGCATGTTCTTTAGCTATTTTGTTTTCAACTAGCCGAAGAGCATTTTTATCGTGATTCCATCCTCGAGTAGCTCTTTGTAATTCATAGTATTCCAACACATGCCTTGGAATCCAAGTTCTCTATGTTGCAAATGGACTTATACTACTTTGGTCATCCAAGACTCTTAGGCTCTTGTCTTGGCCAAACTCAAAAGTAGCTCACCTCCACCACCTTGCTACCAGGTTGTTATGAAAGCAGGTCTCAGATCAAATTCTGTCACATGTACAGATATCAACTAAACAAACTTTAATAGTGAGTAAGCACAAACCAGGTTATATAAGCTCTTTTGGTTTTTAGATGCTCTGATTCTATCTTATGTGGAACATTAACCAGAGGGAGATGCTGCAATGTCCCAGAGGCAGGATTCTGTCACCCTAATTGTCCACAGACAGCAACCAGAATCATTCCACTCTGCAACTTGACACAGAACCACTTAAGGAGCAAACCTCAGGGACCATCCCCAAGAGAACAGGCTATAAGACTGGCAAGGGTGGCAACTGTCTCTAAAGTAGTCTAGACAATTCACATATTGGGAGACCCTTTAATTTCCACTAAGAAGTGTCTGTTTCTAACATCTGTTACGTAGATTAACAAGACATACACTTTATCCATGAAAACTCATTTCTGACATTCATTATGCTAATTAATAAAGGCTCTAGTGGTGATTGAGATATAGACAGCTTAAATGTTGTAGCAGCTGCCTTTAGGGTCTGGCCTTTCTGATTAAGTACTAGCTGATCACCCCTGGGGTGTAAATCATTGATTAGGGCAACTGGCAGCCCCTTGAGAGCTGCTTAGAGTAACACATACACACACACACTTATACACACACACACATTCACACATATACACACTCATATCTATGCTGAAGTAATTTAAAGCAAGTTATAGACATCATAACAATATACAAATAGGAAAGAACATAGGCCCCAAAGTAACTCTTCTGGCATTGCTTTAATTGCCATTCATGACATTAAGTAGAAAACTGATTTAAATAATATAGAAATAATGAAATGTATTGATTTTATTCTTACAAAACTCCACCTTTTCATTTTCTGATTTGGGAAACATACAGAACATGAGGTAAGTCAAAATCAACCACAACCCTACACGGAACTTAAGTTAAAGGAAAATAATCATTTTTCTACATACACATATAGATACATACTTTATTTTACAAAACTGGATAATCCTGAATGTTACACCATGAACATTTTCATTTGCCATTAAATATTTTTTCAAACACTCAAATTCAGATGGCTACATATTATTATGTCACACCACGATTTGATAAACTAATCCTCTATAATTTGTGATTATTTTAGGCTGTTGCTGATCTTTTAGTAACATAAAACACTTTATACCTATCACTCAGCGGGACAGTTTGTACCCTTACATTGGGAAAGTTAAGCAGAGCTTAATAAAAGCACTATTACAAAGTCAAGGGGAAGATTTAGGAAAAGCAACCAGTGAATGGTACACTATCTGGTACCTTGAAATGCCAGGCAGCTGGTACTTGATGGAGAATCAGCGCATGACAGGAACTCGAGAGAACACAGGAAGAGGACTTCTAGATGGGAGCTGCAGCCCACAGCAGAGGATACAGCCCAGCCACAGTGATCTGGCAGGGAGGGAGTCGCTGGAATAAACCATCACCTCACTCCAAGTCCTCTGTCTGTGCTCCCACTGGTACAAACCAACCAGAAGCCAGAGGGCAAGGAAGCCCATGGATGTAGTCAGACTACTGACATGGAGCAGAGTAAAGGATGGAGAGTGAATCCAGAGCAGCAAGTGTGCCATGACCATGAGAAATATTTATCATTTTCAAGCTAAAGTCCACAAAAGACACATATGTGGAAAGAAAGGTAAGTATAGGATAAATAGCATCAGCATTAAGAAACAGTATTGATAAGCACAGTAAGGGAGAGGAAGTGAGTTCTCTCCAGGACAGGCTTCAAGGACCCAGCTGCCTGATCTTCTGTTGAATCAAGCTACCATTGAATCATAATGTAGGACTGAGCAGGTTGAATCCCTGCGGGTCCAGCAGGGAGGAGGTATTTATGTTTGGCTGGGATTCTGATTTGTCTGGGTGGGTCGATGAGATGAAAGTCTGCTACAAGAATCTTCTCATAATAACATTTCCCATAGTTCTAACCCTTACTACCTGTTTAGAGCCTTAACACTTAATCTCATTTAACACTCTGAGTAAGACCAGAATTGCTTTATGAAGACATAGTGGAAATGTGAATGAAGAGTGAATGAAGAGTGAATGAAGGTGAATGAAGAGTGAACCATCCCAGGGAAAGTCTGTCAAGAATTAAAGGAAGAAGGAAAGCTTCTAAGAGTACTGCCTGGGTTATACTATCATTTAAAATAATAACAAGCATTAGTCACTTTTAGAGATTGCTAGGATATCAATTCACTATTCTGAACATTGACAAAAGGCAAGAATTGAGAATTTATCTTGATTTTCCTCTATGAACTATATTTCAGGATAACCAAATGGTTGATGCGTAAGTGGTTATTTATAGAAGAATTCCAGATAACATGTGTAGAAGTAATAATAAAATTTAAAAGACCAATTTGCAACCCATAATTAAAGAGCGTATCTACACAACAATCATTGATGGGTGTTAAATAGTTGAGTTGATGGGAAATGTTTTAAATTTTATTTTACTTTGAATTGGAGGATGATTACAATATTGTGATGGTTTCTGCCATACAGCAACATGAATCAGCCATAGGTATACATATGTCCCCTCCCTATTAAACCTCCCTGCCACCTCCCTCCCCAGTCCACCCCTCTAGGTTGTCACAGAGCACAGGCTTTGGGTTCCCTGTGTCATAGAGCAAATTGATGGGAAATTTTTTAATGAATGGATCAGATGGACAACTCGTAAGCCTGTTGATCATCTTGGCATCACACAAAAACTGGGGGAAATGGAGCATTGTATGCATCAATATGAAGCATAGGCAAAACTGAACCTGAATCTAATCAAGTGTCTAGACCTAGCTACAGGTATAGAGAAACTACAGAATCTAGAAGGATAGAAAAACAAGCTCAACTACGCAAGAAGCAACTCGCCAAGTCCAGAATGGAGGAAAGTCTGCAGGAGACTTATGTCTCCATATGTCTTCCACAAATGAATGGTTTGACAAAGTGGGAAGAGGGGATTCAAACATTCAAAGAGATTTAAGAAAGCAACTGCTACTAATTTTTTCAATTTACACACTTCTTTATCTGTTACCTTCCCTATGAAAATTCTCTTTCCCAAGGTGACCTAGCCCACCTTGAAGCAGGACTCCACCCTTCATCTCAGCAACAACTACCTTCCACAAGTCAGAGTGAGCAATATAAACTTTACCCAAGAGTTTATTGTTGTGTTGGAGAGAGGCTTTCACAGCCCACTGATCCCCCTCCTACACATGCTGCCTCCCCAAAATCTTTCCACTTGGCTGCCCTCTGTTTGGTCTCAAATCCCAGAATACCCAGGGTTATTATTCCAAGGAAGACTTTGCTTTCAGCAAACAAAAGAATGTTCAAGCACAACTAATCAACAGGAAAGTTACAAATTACAAGTAATTTTTCCTATCACACAAGCTAATGCCACCCATTCCTTAGACTGCTACACAAACGATATATTTTCCATTTTTCTCACTTTCCTAGACAAACACTTGAATTTCTTCCAGTTTAGGTGTATCTGCCTTCATGTGTGGAACCAGAACCAAATGTAAAATCACAGTCTGAGCTGAAAAATCATTGAAAGAGGTCCTAATCTCTGTCTTACTAATGTTACTGCTGTAGAACTTCCCTGGTGGTTCAGTGGTTAAGAATTTGCCAACCAATGCAGGGGACGTGGGTTCGATCCCTGGTAGGGAAAGATACCACATGCCTTGGAGCAGCTAAGCCCTCACACCACGACTACTGAGCCCACTTGCCCTAGAGCCCCTGCTCTGCAACAAAAGAGAAGCCACAGTGAGAAGCCGGCGCACTGCAGTTAGAGAGTAGCCCCACTCACTGCAACGAGAGAAAAGCCTGCACAGCAACAAAGACCCCGCATGGTCAAAAATTAATTAATTAGTAAGTTTACTGATGTAGCCTAGGATCCCAAAATTCTGTATAGGCACCACTTTTCACCAGCTGCTTTTGTTGAGATTCCTGGCAATGGGAATTCTTTTCATGCATGCTTCTGCTAAACCATGTCTTTCCCTGATTTTACACTTGTGGCTCTGCTTTCAGACTCAAGGGTTGAAACCTACAAGTTTTCCCTATTAAATATAATTTTAACAGACTAGTCTATCAAGTTGCCTTTTCTCCATCAATCAACATTCTTAATGAGTGCTACTAATCACTTTATTTTCTAAATGTTCCCAAGTAGGATCATTGACTATCCTTCAGTTTTTCCAAGAATCACATCACACTACTATTCTATGATTTCCTATAACCTACCATTTTTCTCTCCTAAAATCAGAGACTCTCTGCAAGGAGTACAGGCAATACATTACTTACATGTGTCACTTATAAGGAGGGATGACATACATGGTAGATACTGTAGATTTGAGCATTGAATATTATAAAAATTGTTCTAGCAAAAGGCTGTAAAATGTCCTATTCTTTAAAAATGATATTATGATAATTTTCCAACAGATGGAAGCAAAATATCTTGAGGAAGAGGTGTCTTTTGCTAAATCACACAAAGGCTCCATATAGGCCAGTGGTGGCTCTGCTGAAAACTGTGTTAACGTGTGCTATAGATCAAATTTTCATGTCTCCCCCCAAAAAATTCTATGTTGAAACCTAACCTCCAATGTGAGCATATTTGGAGTCAAGGCCTTCGGGAGGTGATCAGGTCATGAGAGTAGACCCTTATGAATGGGATTCTTACCCTTAAAAAGAGACCCCCACAGTTCTTTGTCCCTTTCTGCCATGTGAGGACACAATAAAGACAGCCATCTATGAGCTAGGAATAGGGTATTCACTAGACCCTGAATCTGCAGGCACCTTGGTCTTGGATTCCCAGCCTCTAGAATGTGAGAAATAATTTTTTTGCTGTTTATAAACTAACAGCATTTTGTTATAGAATCCCCAGTGGACTAAGACAACTCACCTCTAATCTGCCTGATGACACTAATTTTCTACAATTTCTCATAAATTATTGACAACAGCTTCATACAGTCCTAACTCCTTAAATCTCTGGAATATAGTTCCAGATAATTATATACTACACTAACTTCACTATCTCTGGAACTATATATCTGGGCCTGGTTCTCCCTATTTCCTTACCAACACATGGCTGCGCTTCCCTTTCACACACTCTTTGTTCTACCTTGCCAGTTTGAAAACCACGTCCTTGAGAGAGAGGATGGAAGGAGAGATTGGAATCATTCTGCCTCCTTTGTCAATAGCCTCTGAGCCAAGCTTGTGACCCTATCATTCTCCTCCTTTATCCCCTCCTCCCCAGCTTCCTGTCCCCACTGTCCTCCGAAGTGTGGGCCAATATTGTCCGCCCATTGTCCGGGGCTTCCTCTCTGATCTCATGTCACTGATGACTGCCATTGATGCAGCTTCTGTTCTCACACCTGCCTCGATGCTACTTGTTCTCATCAACTTGATGTGATTCTCAAGTTCTTCTCCCTTTTTTGAATCAAAGATCTCTCTTACAGGGCCCACTTTCCTTTCCCTATAACACCGAAGTATAAATCCTTTCTGAGTCAGTTTCCCGTTCTGAAAGACCCGCCGTTCAGTTTATCAGGACTGCACCTCAGTTGGCCTGTGACTTGTCCCTGGAAGCCCCTTCCTCGTGAGGCTATAAAAGCTTCCCCTGAGACAAAGCCATTGCTACACCTGTACACAGCATGCTCTGACAAACCCATGATTCCTCTTTTCACTCGAAAATTCTCATTGATTTTTCTCAGCAGAGACAATAAAGCCTTTCTACCATAAGGTCAACAATGCCTTTCCTTTTATTTTTTAAAGTCACCTTCAACTTGTCACTTCCTTGAATAAATGTTTTCCTTCCAGCATTCTCTTTGTAGTTTTACTTTTCACATTTCCCGAGTGTCCCTCTCTGTCAGGAAAGCCATTGTTTACTGTAAACTTCATTTGGAGCTGCAAGTCACTGTCACAGCACCTCCTCGAGTCAGCAGAATTGCCAAATTATTGAGGATGGAAGACCCCAATTGTAAGATTTTTGTCCTAGCAAATTGACACCCATTCATTCATTCATGTGTACATTTGCTCTGTGGTTATGGATTGAGGATCTACTATACGGCCAGCACTGAGATGGATAAACTCACAATCTCCCTCATTAGAAACCTGAAATCATATTTCAAATGTAACGGGAGCCCTGCAAGCCTGCATTTTGTGCATGCAGTTGTAATAAAACAAACCATAGTTTGATAATCAAAAGTAATTTGAAACAATTCAAATTGCTATCTGGGGCAGGTAGAAGACCACACTCCTAGTCTCTGGCCAAACATGTATTTTTTTTTTTAATTAGAGTATAATTACTTTACAGTGTTATGTTAGTTTCTGCTATACAACAGCATGAATCAGCTATGTGTGCTGCGTACTTAGTCACTCAGTCGTGTCCGACTCTTTGAGACCCCCATGGACTACAGCCCACCAGGCTCCTCTGTCCGTGGGAATTCTCTCTGAATCAGCTATAAGTATACATATATCCCCTCCCTCTTGAGCTTCCTTTCCTCCTCCCCATTTCCCACCCATCTAGGTCATCACAGAGCACCAAGTTGAGCTCCCTGTGTTATACAGCAGCTTCGTATGAGCCATTCATTCTTCACTTAGCAGTGTATACACATCATTGCCACTCTCTCAATTCATCCCCCCATCCCCTCAGCCAAACATCTTAACATTTCCTTTGCACATCTCTCTCCTGGGTACTTTGATTCCTATAAGAAACTCACCTGTCATGGAATGGCCTCCCCTCCTCAGCTACAAGCATGTATAAATCCAGGATAAAATATACAAACCCCTCCCCATAAGGAGCTTTATTACATACCTAGAGGAGTTGGAAAGAAAGAAAGAAAATCTAAAGACATGATGAAGGAGAGATATGCACAGCTCAACTCAGAGGCAAAAACTAAAGCCAAGCAGTTCATAGAAGGATGAGAGCTGTACTTGGCTTTGAGTGGTCGGGAGGCTTAGGGACAAATAGCAAAGCCTCATGTTCTTCTGAAAAGAGAATATAGACTGGAGCCCCACATGACACGTGGAAGCTGCGAGAGGCTACCTAGGGCATCAAATGGAGGCTGGAAATGCCACACACCGACCTGGCAAAAGGGAAGGAGATGTATGCACTGTGACACTGGTCTGTTTTGAATCCAATTTATCTTCTTCTGCTCCTTTATCTGGACCCACACACATACCTAAAGCATCAAAGGGCATCCCCAAGGGCTCCAGTCACATCCAGCTTCTTTTTCTGGGAAACCCCTACCCTCCACCCACCAGGGCCAGACTCCGGGCCATGAATATTGCCTGTGGTGTTTAAAGGAAAAAATAAAAGAGCAGGTGGTTTCTCTCTCCTAATGGGACCTTGACCACTACGCATTAGTCAACAACATTACAAACGATGGTTCACTTAATGATTTTTCAACCTTATGATGATACCAAACAATTCACTTTCAATAGAAACTTGACTTGGAAAGTTTGGATTTTCAACTTCTCCTGGGCTAGTGTTATGTGGTACATCCTCTCTCTTGACGCTAAGTAGCAGCAGTGAGCCTCAGTTCCCTATCAACCTCACGATCACAAGGGTAAACATGTGATTACACTTACAACTGTTCAATATTCATACAACCCTTCTGCTTTTCACTTTCAGTGCACTATCAAGAAATTATGTGAAATATTCAGCACTTTATTATAAAATAGGCTTCATGTTAGGTGATTTTGCCCAACTGTGGGCTAGTGCAAATGTTCTGAGCATGTTTAAGGTAGGCTAGGCTCAGCTATGATGTTCTGTACGTCAGGGGTATTAAATGCATTTTTGACTTATGATATTTTCAACTTACGATGGGTTTGTTGGGATGTAACCCCATTGTAAGTCGAGGAAGATCCGCATGAGCCTTAAGCAGCCCCTTTGAGTGAGCTCCTGTGGATGGTATGAGGACGTGGCAAGGTGAATGAAAACCAAGTCTTACATTCCAGGCAGGCTGGATTTATTCACAGACTGAAATCTACAGGTCTGGATGACCTCCATATTCTTGGGTAACCTTCACTTGTAACTGAAACACAAGGATTAGCTAAGTCAAGGATCAGGAATGATTTTTAACACAGAAGAAATCTCATTGAGAGTAGCTCTCCAACTCCCCCCAAAACACATGAGTTCCTGTCGGGTGGCTTCTTGAATTGTGATTTTAGCTTTCCAGTCTAACCTACTGCTTCTGCTTGATTCACTTAGATAGGCTTGTCTGTTCTGGAAGCTTCTTCTTACTTAACAGGAGAAACGCCACGGAAGTTTCTTCTCTGAGAATACAATTGACTAGACAAATTTGGCCTTGCGAGTTTCTGGATAAAACATTTACAAAAAAAAAAAACATTTACAAGCAGACACAAAGCAACTGGCACCACTGAGTCTGCAAGGTCATAAGGGCTCAAGGAATGGCTTGTGCTTGGTGCCAGGGAAAGCAAACACCTTGTATATTATCTCTTGTAATGAGAAGAGCAGCTGTGTGATGGAGACAGGTCCACAACAGGGTCAGGGCTCTCTGTCATTTCAGCTCATCTTATTCCTGCGGTTACAGGACTCCACAGCCAACTCCTCTGAGTGTCCCCGGGTGTGTCTTGTGTGAGTTCTTTCACTGAGTCCTTTAGTCACTTCTAACCTTCTGCCCATGGACTTCTCTCCTGCCTTCAGAGGAGTCTCCTGGCGCCTTGCAACTTTATAAAGTGATTCCTCACTCCTACTGCAGCAGTGAACGCCTGTAGTGATGTCCACAGGCTCCTCTGTCCACGGAATTTTCCAGGCAAGAACACTGGAGTGGGTTGCCACGTCCACCTCCAGGGGATCTTCCCAACCCAGGAATTGAACGCCTGTCTCCTACGTTTCCTGCATTGCAGGCGGATTCTTTACCCACTGAGTCACCTAGGAAGCCCTTATTTCAGTATATGCTGCAGGAAAAGCCAAGATTTCATCAGAGTCCCAACCACCCCTGCCTGCCAAGAGAGCGTGCAGGAGTGCAGGAAAGACAACCCTGCTTGGAAACCTTAGTAATTACCATGGGAACCTATTGGATACCAAGAGGCTGGGAAGATGGCTTAATTAAGTGTGACCAATGACAGTTCTGATTGGGAAATTGAGGACCCAGTAACCAGGTGCCATTCAGGCAACAGTCTGCTCCTTTTGTTCAGACACAGGGAGGGTATCTGCCTTTGACTAAAACAAACAGGAGAGCTGTAATTACACATAATGTCAAACTGCAGCTGGGCATGCTATTTTGGATTTTATGTTTTCCTGGAGAAGTTTTACAACCAAAAAGATGGCATGCCTCCCCTCTTGAATGGTGGCTATATTTAAGGTACTTGAAGCCCTGTAACACTCTGCCATCCTAACTCCACTTCTTGTGGTAAAGAGAGGGTTAGCCAGCCAAAATCCAATGGTTGACACTGCATGCAGCTGTAGTTCATTTCCTAGGGCTGCCATAACAAATACCACAAGCTGAGTGGCTTACACAACAGAAATGTATTGTCTCTGAGTTCTGGAGGCTAGAAGTCCAAGATCTAGGTGTTGGCTGAGTTGGTTCCTCTGAGGGCTATAAGAGATAAACTTTTCTGTTCCTCACCTAGGTCCTGGTGGTTTGCTACAATGTATGACCTTCCTTAGCTAATGGATGCATCAACCTAATCTCTGCCTTCATCACATGCTGTCCCCTCCTGTGTGTGCCCATCTCTGGGTTTAAATTTTCCCTTTGTATAAGGACACAGTCGTATCAGATTACACCTCACCCTAGTGACCGCATGGATTTCCCTATAGCTCAGATGGTAAAGAATCTGCCTGCAATGCAGGAGATCCGGGTTTGATCCCTGGGTCAGGAAGATCCCCTGGAGAAAGAAATGGCAACCCACTCCAGTATTCTTGTCTGGAGACTCCCAAGGAAAGAGGAGCCTGGCAGGCTACAGTCCATGGGGTCACAAAGAGTCAGACACGACTAAGTGACTAACACACACTAGTGACCTCATCCCAGCTTGACCATCTGCAAAGACACTATTTCCAAATAAGGTCACACTCACAGGGACTGGGTATTAGGACAACATCTTTGGAGGGAGGGGATGTTATGTCAACCCATAACATCTTGGTTCCAATGAAATCTTACGTGGATGCTCCCTGTGGGAATAAAAGACAAAAGTATACCAAAGTCAAGCTTCTCTGATTGACATGAGGGCCCAGAGTCTCCACCAGTCCTCTCAGCCCCCTTCCTGTAGGCTCTAAAAGGTCCCCACAGGATTTGTGCGTGCAATGAAACAGTATGGGTACCTTGCGGTTCCCACAATAAAGATGCAACTATTTTCATATACAAAATAAGGTCCCCACAGACTACAGCTTAATTTTCTCTGGTTTTAGGGCAACTTGATTGAAAGAAAAGGAATCTGGATTTATTTTTTCATTTTTTTAAAAATGAGCATGTGTCAAAGATTTATTTAACTCATTAGTAATAGAACCAGTAAGGCGTTAAAGCCAGATCAAAGGAGCATTCAAAGAGTATACCTATCAAGGCAAGCCGGAATGCTGAAAGGAATTTATAAATAAATGCAAAAACTAGTCAGTATCCACCATGCAATAGCCAACTGCATCCCACTGGACAAAATTCATTTGCATTTCTATGGGCAAGAATCATTTGCATTACTATCAGTTTTCCACCAATGACAGAATCACAAAACAGCTCAAAGGCAATGAAAGGGGCAGATAACCAAAAAGGGTACATTAGAAAAGGCACCCAGTAGTCTTTTGGGCCCGGTTCAAAATCTTTCACAATTTTTCCTGGTAGAATATATGCCTCCCAGGTGTTAGGACCACCTGCTCACAATGTCACCTGTCATCTAAGGTATTTACATCCCAGAGGTGGGGGAAGGGGATGAGGGTCTGCTGGTTGGGAAGGAGGTGCTCCCCTTCAGTCCTCAGAACTATTAGAGTGGTCCCTTCTCTCCACCTCACTCACTGCCGGCCCCTGCCACTCCCACCCCAGGCCCTGACAGCAGGGAAACAGGAATTCAGTGTTTACAAGACTTCCTTAGCTCTTCCTGGGAACCCAGGCTTTCTGGAATCCAGCACCAAGCTTTCTCCTCCTATTTTTTGCCCCTGTTCCCAGGTCCCTCCCCTCCTCTGCCCCTGGCCCCACCAAATTTTCTGTCCACACACTTCAGGGGTCAACCCAGCCCTGACCAGGCACCCGACTCGGGCCACTTCCTGCACTGGAAGTCCCCCAGTCTCAAGATTAACCTGGTCTGTCCTCTGTCGTGACTTCCAGCCACTCTGAGCCTTCAAGCTAAAAGTCTGAAACCAGAGACCTAGATTTTTCCAATTCACTTAGTGACGATGTGACCTCAATAACATCTTTTTCCTAAACTTCAATTTCCATCACCTTAAACCTCAGTGCTATTGTGCCTATATATAAGTACAGCAATTCCTGTGGTCACCATCCAATTCCCCTCTGGGACCCAGGACTGGGACACTCATTCCCCCAGCTCATGACACAGTCCTTCCCTGGAAACTGCCCTCTGCTGAAGGGACCTGCTTCATCTGGGCTTACGGTCCCTCCCTGGGAGCAGCCAACACATGATGACCAGTCCAGGTCTGAGTACAAACTCCCAGTCCTCTTGCCTCCATTTGGAACATCTCTGAAGGGCCACCTCCATCTCATCACTCCCCTGGAAATCAACTGGGGCCTCTGCTGCAACAAAATCACAGTTCAAGTCCACCTACCTGGTCCTGCCTCTCTCACTCCCTTACCCATGGGCTCCCAAGGGCACCACCCAATAAATGCCTTGCAACAAAACCTTAGGGTCTCGGAGTCTGTTCCCTTGGGAACACAACCCTACAGCAGTGAAGTGATGGTAAGCATCTAGTAGGAGCCCAAATATGCCACCGGCAAGTTATATATTGTTGTTCAGTCACCCAATCGTGTCCAACTCTTTACGACCCCATGGACTGCAGCACGCCAGGCCTCCCTGTCCTTCGCCATCTCCTGGAGTTGGCCCAAGTTCATATTCATTGCATCGGTGAAATTATATGAATGCCCTCAAACTTAAAAAGTTATAGGACTTCCATCAAGTCACTTTCTAACTGGCCTCAGTTAGAAAACTAAGAAATCCATGAATGGGAATATCAGCCCAAATAGTTCCTCTGTTTGAGCACCTACGTTCTAACAGATAGTTCCTAAATTCACAGTAGTAGTGTGATGGCTGTGTGCTTGGGAGACAGACAGAAGCCCGCCACTGCCTGGGCTTCACCCATATGCCCTTCCACACTGATGCAGTTATGAGGGAAAGGGTCAGCCAGCTTGGGTAAGTCAGCTAAGAAGTGGAGGGTAGGACTTCCCTAGTGGTCCAGTGGTAAAGGATCCACCTGCCAATGCAGGGGACACAGGTTGCATTCCCTAATCTTGGAAGATTCCACATGCCTCAGGGCAAATAAGACCGTGCTCCACAGTACTGAGCTGTAGAGACCGTACTCTGCAAAAAGAGACACCACCGCATTGAAAAGCCTGCTCACCACACCTAGAGAGTAGCCCCCACTCGCCACAACTAGAGAAAGCCCTTGAGCAGTAAGCAAGACCCCGTGCAGCTAAAAATATAAATAAATTAATTAATTAAAAATTTAAAAAGACAGGGAGGGTAGGCAAGAGTGGCTTGTTTTCTGCCTGCTCCAGTGGACATTCCAAGTGATGGGGGAGAGGGGAGGGAGACCGCCCTGCACAAGGTAAACTGGCTTGAGATTGTTTTTCTTCCACCTCCTGCTAGCCTCCTGAAACGGATATCCCTGGGAAAGCTGACATCGAACAGAGTTACATTCTCCAGAAGGTTGGAGTCATCGTTGTCATGGCCAGGCCCTCTGCAGTCAGGTAGAAGATTCCACATGCCTCGGGGCAAATAAGACCGTGCTCCACAATACTGAGCTGTAGAGTCCGTGCTCTTGTCAGTCAGTCACACAGCAGCAGCCACGCTGGGGGCAGAGGCTCAGTCGCTTTGGGGGTCACTGATCCTTGCTCAGCAGTACTTAGGAGCAGAAGTACATGGTAGAGCCCTCAGTACCTCGATTAGGGAACAGGATGGTCCTGAAAGTCACATTTTTCTTTCCTGTTTGAGATCAAGAGGGACCTTAGGAACCATACAGCCTAAAACACTGATAGAACTGTATCCCACAACACACACACACACACACACACACACACACACACACACACACACACACTTCCCACTGCTAATTGAGATTCTCACTACTTCATTCCCAAGGAAATAGACACACATAATTCAAGATTGCATGGATCAGCTCATTAGGTATAAGACTGTGGACCAAGAAAACGTTCCAAGGCTCAGTTCTTTTACCTGTAAAATGGTGGTGACTATCAGTATGAGGACCACAAGCTGCTATAAATAAACTCCAAAAATCTCATTGGCTTAACACAATACAAGTTTATTTTTGCTCACTTGAAGTCCAAATTGGGTGTTACTGAGCAGTGTCTGTCCTCTGAGATGTGATTCAAAAGCCAGATTCTGTCCAGTTTATAATCCCAGCATCACTGTACTTGTCTTCACAAGATACAAGAGGAGAAAAGAGCCCAGAAAATCAGAGATGTGAGGGGAGAGTGCAGGCAGGCCTGGAAGTAACACGCAATACTTTTGCTGGCAAGGCTTTGACAAAAACTTAGTCCTATCACCAGGCTTAACTGCCAAGGAGTTTGGGAAATAGAGTTTAGCTGTGTGTCCACACAGCCAATCCCTGACACAGGATGATAACCTCAGAGCATTGTTGTAGAATTAAATAAAATGAGTAGCACTCAGGCACATAGTACATGTTCAACAGACAACAATTGAGGCAGATGTTAACAGCACAAAGGCGTCGCAAGAGGTCCCTGAGAAGTGGCTGGAGATGCTGTTTCGGACATGGGTCCTGCCTAGGAGGTTGACTTTGCTGCTTGGGCCCAAAGGACAATCATGATGAACTCACAGGGATGAACTCAAGCTCAGGCTTCTGCTGACTCTCCTTTTGGGAGGAAAGGGGATGGGCTTTAGTTCTGAGTTAGGAGGAGGCAAGAAACTGTGGGGACTTCAATTTACACCTGCCATGCTGTGATTGGCTTCCCTGGTGGCTCAGATGGTAAAGAATCTGCCTGCAGTGCTGGAGACCTGGGTTCGATCCCTGGGTTGGGAAGATTCCCTGGAGGAGGGCATGGCAACCCACTCCAGTATTCTTGCCTAGAGAATCCCCGTGGACAGAGGAGCCTGGCAGGCTACAGTCCATTGGGTCACAAAACGTCAGACACCACTGAGCAACGAAGCACACAGCACATGCTATGATCAGTTTCTCCCTAAAATACCAGAAGCCTAACACGCACACACAGGACAACATCAACAACTCTTGGCTACGTGCATCATTTTGACTTGCGAATATAGGGGGAAAAGAGGGAAATGGGAAAGCAGAAAAGTAGGGGAAAAGGAAGATGAAGTAAAACATAACTGGGAGAGAAAGGTAAGTACAAATTCTTCGGGGCTGTAAGTTACATGTGTTGTGAACTGTTGTCCCACCCCTAATTAACTTTAGTTCTAGTAATCTAGATTTATTTTAAGATAAACACCTTACAGAAAATAGTTTTTTTAGAGTTGAAAATGCAGGAAAAAAGGATAAAATGATTTTATAACAAAATGCATTTGTCTTTCAGAAATACTGGTTCACTAGCTTAGGCAGATCTTCCAAATGTTGGCTTGTTTTATTATACAATATCAAACAATCTTGCTTGTTCCATAACTCAAAAAGATTCATGCACCCTGATGTTCACTGCAGTACTGTTTACAATAGCCAAGACAGGGAGGCAGCCTAGATGTCCAGTGACAGAGGAATGAATAAAGAAGATATGTTACATATACAAAGGAATATTACTCAGCCATAAAAAGGAATGAAATAATGCCATTTGCAGGAACATGGATGGACCTAGAGATTATCATACAAGTGAATTAAGTCAGAAAGAGAAAGACAAATATCATATCATTTATATGTAGAATATAAAAAAATGTTACAAATGAGCTTATTTGCAAAATAGAAACAGATTCACAGACATAGAAAACAAACTTATGGTTACCAAAAGGGATTGGTGGGCAGGGTGAGGGGAGGGATAAATTAGGAGTTTGAGATTAACATATACACATTACTATATATAAAATAGATAATCAACAAGAACCTGTGGTATAGCATAGTAAAGTCTACTCAATATTCTATAATAACCTACATGGGAAAAGAATCTGAAAAAGAATAGATATATGTATATGCATAACTGAATCACTTTTCTGTATACCTTAAACTAACACAACATTGAAAATCAACTATACCCCAACAGAAAATGAAAAAATAAGTTTAATCCTGTTTGTTAATATGACTATCAGTCTCATCAACAAACATTTTAAGGGTTGAGAAGCTGTCAAGCTCATGGTGGCAGAAATAAGTTTTCCAAAATTCTAATTTTTGCTTGAAAACCTGTACTTTTATCATGGGAAACAAATACTGTCAGTTGGTTCTCAACTCAAACACACAAGTGCTTTTACTCAAGACAACCATCATATCAAATACAGCAAAGGTATTTCATATATACTTCAGCACTTAGAATGTTTTTAAAAATGAACACAGAGGCCAAGATCTAATAAAATCAATAATTTTTACCACTTTCTCAGGTCATTCTTGAGTGAAACCAGCAGGTTTATTTTTTCACTTCAAATGAGTGGCAGCCCAGGGTATAATGATGAATCCGATTCCTACAAAGGACCCTGTAGTTCTACACACCACTGGTTTTGCCCCACTAGTACAAATGTCAACACCATGAAACAGGCAAATAACACCTTCACGCAACTATGAAAATAGTTTTGACTTCAAATAACTCCTGAAGGGGTCATGGGGACTTTTATCGATCTTTGGACCTTCTCTGCAGAAAAGGCAATGGCACCCCACTCCAGTACTCTTGCCTGGAAAATCCCACGGACGGAGGAGCCTGGTGGGCTGTAGTCCATGGGGTCGCTAAGAGTCGGACATGACTGAGTGGCTTCACTTTCACTTTTCCCTTTCATGCATTGGAGAAGCAAATGGCACCCCACTCCAGTGTTCTTGCCTGGAGAGTCCCAGGGACGGCAGGGCCTGGTGGGCTGCTGTCTATGGGGTCGCACAGAGTCAGACACGACTGAAGCGACTTAGCAGCAGCAGCAGGACCATCTCTGAACAGCCTTTATAGATCAAGCTGAAGTCCTCTTCATGATCCACTAATATCAATTTCTTTAGCACACGCATCATCTCCCAGCCACTGAAGTAATCACAGCTGGTGGTATAATGTCCTTAATATATAATTTTATACAGGTCTATATCCATTGAAAATCTATTTTTTATTATTTTTGTTGTTGTTGCTCAGTTGCTCACTCATGTCCGACTCTTTGCAACCCCATCGACTACAGCACACTAGGCTTCCCTGTCCTTCACCATCTCCCGAAGGTTGCTCAAACTCATGTTCATTGAGTCGGTGATGCCATCCAACCATCTCATCCTCTGTCATCTGCTTCTCCTCCTGCCCTCAATCTTTCCCAGCATCAGGGTCTTTTCCAGTGAGTCAGCTCTTTGCATCAGGTGGCCAAAGTATTGGAGTTTCAGCTTTAGCATCAGTACTTCCAATGAATATTCAGGGTTGATTTTCTTTAGGACTGACTGGTTGGATCTCCTTGCAGTCCAGGGGACTCTCAAGAATCTTCTCCAACACTACAGTTCAAAAGCATCAGTTCTTCAGTGCTCAGCCTTCTTTAAGGTTCAACTCTTACATCTGTACATGGCTACTGGAAAAACCATAGCTTTGACTATACAGACCTTTGTCAACAAAGTAACGTCTCTGCTTTTCAATATTTTTATACGTAGATAAGTATCACACCATGCAGGTCATTTTGCAACGTTTTATTTTCACACAATCGTGTATTTTTGAGCTTCACCCAAGCTGATTCAAACAGGTCTCAACCATTCTTTGAATTACCTAGTATTCCATGAAATGTCTTACCCCATTTTGTTTATCCATTCCTCTCTTCAAAGATGTTTTTCTTTTTCTTTTGAAAATGTTAGTCTTGCTTTTGTTTACTTTTTTAAGCAGTGCCTTTGGAATTATATCATGAAGTGTTCCATACATAGAAAAGACTGTCAAGAGCGTGCCTGGGCTATAAAGAATAACATGTGGATGGAGCCCCAGCACAAGAGTTCACTCACGCCCCTGAAAGAGCCTCCGAGTTGGCGGGAACTGGTGTGGGCAGGCCAGGGTGAGCAGGTCTGGTTTCTCACTCATGCAGTTGGCAGGGCTTCAGGTATCCCATGAAGACATGAAAAGACATCATTCTTGAAAGCTAAAGTGAAACTTGCTGTTTTACTCACAGACAAGGCCCCTGTTTTCTGGGATTGAAAGATACACAAAGTTTCCTTGTTTCCCCTAAGGCAGGCTCAGGTAGGAAAGGCAGGTCCTTTTCCACTGTTTCCTCTCGGCACAAGAAAGCACAGTGATTTTTGTTTTTAATGCTTTTCACATTTCTGAGGTCCCCCGGTCGTACTGTGACGAACAAGTGACTGCCTCCTTCGGCAGTTCTGAGAACCTTCTGAGTTTGTATTTTAAAAAGTAGTGACTGTGCAGTAGTGGGTTTTGAATTGCTTTTTTGGACAGTTAAAAAAAAAGAGGAGAGTATAGTTGATTTACGATGTTGTGTTAGCTTCAGGTGTACAGCAAAGTGATGTAGTTATACACATACATATATATATTGTCTTTCAGATTCTTTTCCCATATGGATTATTATAGAGTATTAAGTAGAGTTCCTGGTGCTATACAGGAAGTCCTGGTTGGTTATCTATTTTATATACACTGTGTATATGCTGGGCTTCCCGGGTGGCTCAGTGGTAAAGAATGCCTGCAATGCAGGAGACACGGGTTCGATCACTGGATGGGGAAGATCCCCTGGAGGAGGAAACAGCAGCCCACTCCAGTATTCTTATCTGGAGAATCCCATGAACAGAGGAGTCGCACAGAGTTGGATAGGACTGAGCAAACTGAGCACACACATACATTAAGCCTACCCTTCTAATGTATCCACTCCTCTATCAAATAAAAATACAAAATTAAATAAAATAAGCTACAAAAAATGAAGATTCAAAAGAAAATTTTTTAAAAAGAGGAAAAGTTTTGAGGTGGAGTTGAGGTTCAGAGGAACGAATGTGGACTTTGGATCCACGAATGTGGATCAGAGATGAGGGTAACTGATGGTTCTGGGACGGTGTAGCTGTGTGTGTGTGTGACATAGTGTGACATTGATGAGGTCAGGTGGATCCTCTGAACTTCAGTTTCTGCATTTGTCAAGGGATGCCTTCCTCATCCCCTCCCTGGGATTATCACACCAGACACTGTGGCAAGAGTGCCCTGCACGATAATCAGCACACAATAAATAACCGCAGATGCTCCCTTGTCAGCCAGGAGAATTATACCAGAACTTTCTAAGGGATTCTTTCAATTATCACAGTTATGGATTTGACTCAAATCTATGAGTCTGAGAAATGTTATAAATACAACTTAACTCTTCTTTCCTCCTGAGCTACCATTCAAACTAAAGTTTCTGCAGTCGCCTTCTACCCCACCACTCCTTGGAAACTTTCTTCCAAAAGAAAACGTGTCATTCATGGGGAACCCAATGGCACGTCTATGCCCTTATTTTATCCAACTGCTCCAGAGCACTGATGCCAAGGATAACTCACCACTTCCTAAGATGCTGCCCTCCTTGTCTGCTCTGACTCTTATTTCTCCCAGCTTTCCCAAGCTCCTGGGCAATGGCATCCCTCGTGGACGCCTACCTGGCAGCATCCCTCAGGGCTTGGTCTTTAACACTAACGTCATCTCACTTTGGAGAAGGCAATGGCACCCCACTCCAGTTCTCTTGCCTGGGAAACCCCATGGACGGAGGAGCCTGGTGGGCTGCCGTCTATGGGGTCGCACAGAGTTGGACACGACTGACGTGACTTAGCAGCAGCAGCAGCAGCATCTCACTTTAGCACTAATTTCACTCACTTGGAGAAGGAAATGGCAACCCATTCCAGTATTCTTGCCTGGAGAATCTCATGGACAGAGGAGCCTGGCAGGCTACAGTCCATGGGGTCGCAAGAGTTGGACGCAACTTAGCGACTAAACCACCACCATCTCACTTTTCACTTTTCTCCCTGAGTGATCTCATCTGCTCACACATACAGGTAAGACCCATATTTCTATCTCCAGACCCAGCCTCCCCCTGAACTTCAGATTCTGCTTTCTGATGCTAATGATCCCCTCCACATTGCAATCCCCCGAACATATTTAAAGTTGGTGTGTTCAAAATTCACCATCCCATACCTCTTCTTCCCAAATCTGTGCTTCCTTCTGTTGGCCCCACCCTGGTGAATTTCCTGTCATCACTCACTCAGTCCTCTTATATTAATGAAACATTAATACAAGCCTAGAAGCACATTAGTCACCAGTGTATAAATGCTGCCTCCTTTACAAAAACAGAAAAAAAAAATACACCTCTGTTCTGGAAATCTCCAGTCTGTCCTCAGCTGCCTGGGCCAGGTCCCTCCTAAGTGACCCTCTGTCTCTAGCCTAGTGTCCTTGAAATCCAGGCTCCAACATGCATTAAATATGATCTTTCTAAAACTCACATACACACACCCATAGAGCTGATATGCTGAGTGCCAACTTGATAGGACCATACAACTTATCAGCCAAATGGAGACACTTCTGATTGTGAAAAGGTGTGCTATGAACAATTATACTAAAAGCAGTAGAAAGCAAGGAACTAAAGAGCCTTTTGATGAGGGTGAAAGAGGAGAGTGAAAAAAGCTGGCTTAAAATTCAACATTCAAAAAATTAAGATCATGGCATCTGGTCCCATCACTTCATGGCAAATAGATGGAGCAAAAGTGGAAACAGTGACACTTTATTTTGGGGGGCTCCAAAATCACTGCAGATGGTGACTGCAGCCATAAAATTAAAAGATGCTTACTCCTTGGAAGAAAAGCTATGACAAACATAGACAGCATATTAAAAAGCAGAGACATCACTTTGCTGACAAAGATATGGATAGTCAAAGCTATGGTTTTTTCAGTAGTAATGTACAGACGTGAGAGTTGGACATAAAGATAGCTGAGCACTGAAGAATTGATGCTTTCAAACTATGGTGCTGGAAAAGACTCTTGGGAGTCTCTTGAACAGCAAGGAAATCAAACCAGTCAATCCTAAAGGAAATCAATCATGAACATTCATTGGAAGGACTGATGTTGAAGCTGAAGCCCCAATACTTTGGCCCCCTGATGAGAACAGCCGACTCATTTGAAAAGACCCTGATGCTGGGAAAGATTGAGGGCGGGAGGAGAAGGGGGCGACAGAGGGTGAAATTGTTGGGTGGAATCACCAACTCAATGGATATGAGTTTGAGCAAGCTCCAGGAGATAATGAAAGACAGGAAATCTTGGTATGTTGCAGTCCATGGGGTTACAAAGAGTCAGACACTATTTAGTGGCTGAACAACAACAACAATGCCAGACACTGTGCTAATTGATTTATACACCAATATACTGAACACATAGCTAGAATCCCACAGCTTGTGTTAAGTGGGATTCGAACTCAGCATCATCTGACCCTGGAGTTCATACTCCTATTTTAAATCATCATCCTTTCATTTTTAAACATGTGTTAGGCCTGCCTTTTATTTCACAGCAAAGCTTTCACCGTCTGACATAACCCTTGCTTCCTCTCTGACTTCCCCTCCGTGGGAAGCCTTCCCTGCCATGGGGTACAACCGCTGGCTGCTTCTCACCTTAGCCCCCTTGCTCTGTGCTTCTCCCAGATATCTCCATCTGCTTTCTTATACTTTATCGAACGGTTCACATGTGATCTCTCCAGGTGAGCTGCACCTCTGATAGGTTCACTCAGTATCCTGTGTATGCATAAGTCAGAACCCCACGACTAGAGTTCGCTCAACTTCTTCAAATTATTGTAGTCGAATGTTTGGTTTATTTCCCTTTGAATGGTCCTGCTTCCTGATGAACTTATTTAAAGCTGTAATCTTCCCCTCTAAACACTCCTTGGTGCCTCATGAAGTTTTATATGATGATCCCTGTAACTCAGGGATGCAGGGGATTGTTTCTGTTTTTGATTTGCTTTTGTTGTTTGCTGTTTTCCAGAAAAAGGAAAGTTTTTAAATTCTTTTATTGTTATTGATTTCTAACTTTATTGCATTGTCATTACAAAACATAGTCTGTCTAAGATTGACTCTTTGGAATAAACTGACATTTTCCTGTGGCCTACAACATAGCCAGTTTTAATAAACACACAATGTATGATCAAAACATACATATTATCAAAAAAGCAAGATATAACAAATGTTAGGATACAGAGAAAAGGGAACCTTTATACACTGTTGGTGGGAATGTAAATTGGTGCAGTCACTATGGAAAACAGTAAAAAGTTGCCTCAAAAAATTAAAACAACTACTATGTTATCCAGCTATTTTACTTCTAGGTATTTATCTAAAGACTATGAAAACAATAATTCAGAAAGATACATGAGCCCTTATGTTCACTGCAGCTTTATTTACAATAGTCAAAGTACGAAAACAACCTAAGTGCCCATCGATGTATAAAGAAGTGTGCCACACACACACACACACACACACACACACACAGTGGAATACTACTCAGTCATAAAACAAAGATGAAATCTTGCCATTTGCAACAACATGGATGGACTTTACGGGTATCACGCTAAGTGAAACAAGTCAGCCGGCAGAAGACAAATACCATATGATTTCACTCATATGTGGAATATAAAAAAGTTTTTAAATAAATTAACAAAGAAAAACAAACACAGATACAGAACAAAGCATAACGGTTGCCAGAGGAAGTAAAGTGGGGCTGGGAGAATATGTAAATGGGGTCAACGGTGTGGTGATGTATAGAAATTACACTCTTGGTGGGGATTACCCTCCTGGGTATACAGAAGTCAATTTCATATACACGTGGAAAGAACATACACATTCTATTTGTTGGCTGTAAGGGATATGTATCTATTTTTTCAGGCTTACGATGTAATTCTTTTGTATTTTTGCTGATTTTAAATCTGCTCTGTCAGTTGATGTCCCAAGAAAGCTACATGAAATTTTCTAATCCTTGCCAGGGTGAAGGATGAGAGAGAGGGACAGTTAGGGAGTTTGTGATGGAGATGTGCACACTGCTATATTTAAAATGAAAACCCAACAAGGACCTACTGTGTAGCACAGGGAACTCTGCTCAGTGTTACGTGGCAGCCTGGATGGCAGGGAGAGTGGACACATGTATATGAATATATATGGCTGAGCCCTTTCACTGTTCACCTGAAACTATTACAACATTGTTGATTGGCTATACCCCAATACAAAATAAAAAGTCTAAAAAAATTTTTTTCCAACCTTTTTTAAAAATTGTATTCCCAGCATTTAGTATAGATACTGGATACAACACAGTTTGTCACTAAATAATGAAGATGCCACATGACTTTGATACCTAGGATTTACTTTATTAGAAACAAATCCCTTAGAGCCCAGCGGACTTACCTTTAGCTGTGACCCAACATGCCCTTGGCCACTCCAATGCCTGCCCTCTAGAGGAAGGGGGTTACAGAGCGGCCGGCGATCTTGGAAAAAGTGCACACACAAGAGGGGTGCTGGTGCTTTAACTGCATTAACTTTGGCAACTCTTGCATTTGTGAAAGTATTTCCTCTTGCCTTAGCTATTTGGTTTTAACTTCATGCCAGGACCACCAGGGAAGCCAGGCAGATTTTATGATCCCAGAACTACAGTTGAGAGCCTGAAGGACTCGCTCATAATACGGGGTCACAGAGTTAATGACAGAAAACGAGAGCTGATGATGAAGACACCCAGTTCAATGTTCTTTCCATAGCAGTAGCCAGAAACCCACTTTGATCACTTTTAAAAAATTAAAGGGCAACTCATTTTGAAACATTTGAGAATCGGATTATCTCCCCTTCAATTAACTCATGATCACAAGAGTATGGTAAATCAACAGGGATTGACAAGTATACGGAAAAAAAATGTTGGTGGAAAGTATATGAAAAAAACTGAATGTAAAGTGGTGCAGCTACTGTGGAAAACAGTCTGAAAATCCCTCAAAAAGCAAAACAGAGATTTAACATGTAATCCATCAGTTCTACTCCCTGTTATTCACCCAAGAAGAATGAAAACTTTATGTTTGACCAAAAATGTACACCTAAGTGTTCTCAGCTGCGTTATTCAAAATTGATAAAAGGTGGAAACGACCCCATGTCCATCCACTGGTGAATGAATAAATGGAATACGGCACATCCACACCGTGAAATATCGTTCAGACATAAAAAGGAGGGGAGGACTGATGTGTGCTACAGCATGGACGCACTTCGAAAACATTATACTCTGTGAAAAAGTAAGCCAGACACAAAAGGCCACGTGTTGCATGATTCCATTTATATGAAATGTGTGAAATAGACAAATTCATGTGGACAGAAGGAAAATTAGTGGTTTTCAGGAGCTGTGGGAGGGGAAAATGAAGAAAGATTGTTAAAGGGTATATGCATTTCTCTTTGGGGGTGACAAAAATATTCTGCAATTAATAGTGACAATAGTTTATCATCTTGCATTTATTATACTATAAATCAGTGAACTGTGTTCTTTAGAAGGATGAATTTTATGGCATATGAGTCATATTTTAATCTGTAAGAAGAGTATGGCAAATTGTGAGTCATAAATCACTTTTCTAAACCCCAAAAGAAAAATCCCTCCCCCCAAAAAAGAGAAAAGAAGGAAAAATTCCTAAGATGCAGTACGGCACACACAAGGGTGACTTCTGGGAAAAGAGCACGTTCAAATTCTACTCTCCCAATTACGACTTCCAGAACTTGGGCATTTTATTTAATTTCTCTAAGCATCGATTTTCTTACCTGTAAAAATGGGGGCAGTCCTACCTATTTTGTGGGATGGCTGTAAGGATTAAATGAAATCATTTCTGTGAGACAGCTAGTACAATACTACACATTTAATAGGTATCAGTAAGTGACAGATACTATCATTATTACTTTTTTATTACTATTATTATATTATTTTCACATCTTTCAGATCTTTCCTAAGAATTTCGTAGTGTTCTTCTTATTCGACACTTTCGATAACAGATATGGAGCGTTTCCAGTTTCCATGGGCATAATCTTGGCTAATTCTTCAAAAGACATGGCTTAAAGGAAAGCCCATTTTTAGTATACTGAGATATCCACTGTGCCTGTTCCATGAAACAAATATTAGCAAAACAGCTGTTGAAAAGCATGTCACTGAATTCATTCGCTACGTTGTCACAATAGAAATAGCCATAGAAATGTTTGCTCATTGCGCCCCCTTGTGAGAGTTTAGGAGAACTACCTTTACTCTAGAGAGGAGGTCCCTTTGAGGTTAGCCATTCAAAGAGTTGAAAGCAAAAGGAAAGGAAAGTGAAGTCGCTCAGTCGTGTCCGACTGTTTGCGACCCCATGGACACCAGGCTCCTCCGTCCATGGGATTTTCTAGGCAAGAGTACTGGAGTGGGTTGCCATTTCCTTCTCCAGGGGATCTTCCTGACCCAGGGATCGAACCCAGGTCTCCAGCATTGTAGACAGATGCTTTACCATCTAAGCGAATGGCGATCAACTCCAGTATTCTTGCTTGGAGAATCCCATGGACAGGGGAGCGTGGCAGGCTACAGTCCATGCGGTCGCAAACAGTCGGACACAACTGAGAGACTTTCACTTCACACACTGCTCAAAGAGTGGTCCTCAGATTAGCAGCTGGGACATCATGAAAAAGCTTGCTAGAAATGCAGATCTCAGATTCCACTTTCAGATAAGAATCTGCATTTTAACCCTCTCCCTGAGTGATTTGTACACACACTGAATTTGAGAAATACCTGCATAGAGCATATAGTAAACACCGATTTTCTTTATTCAGGAAACATTCATTGTCTTATTATTGAACGTCATGTACTGTACCAGGAACTGAAATATTAAGATATATATAATTCTTTCCATAAGTAAATTTGGGATTAAAGTCTTATAATAATTGTGCACCTTAAAAAGGTGAATTTTATGGTATGTGAATTCAACCTCCAAAAAGAGTATAGTAAATCAAGAATCATAGAAAGCTGCTCTAAAATCCAACAAAAAAATTCCAGGGAAGCAGCACAGGACACAAAAGTGTGGACTTTGGAGTAAATGAACCATATTCAAATTCTGCCCTTTCAATGAACACTATATACAGCACAGTCATGTACAGAGTCCAGTGGTACAGAGCAGAGGGTGAACCCTGACTGGAAGAACAGAAGGAAGCTTCAAGGAGGAAACAGTATTTGAAATGGATCTTAATACCTATGAATCCACCAAGTGGAGACTGTTGGGCAGAGTGTTCCTTCAGAGAAAGACAAATAGTGTATCACTTATATGTGGAATCTAAAAGATATAACAAACGAGTGAACATAGCAAAAAAGAAACAGCCTCACAGATACAGAGAACTAGTGGCTGCCAGTGGGAAGGGGGAAGGGGGAGGGGCAAGACATAGGTAGGAGATTAAAAGGTATAAAATACTGTGTGTAAAAGAAATAAGCTAAAAGGACATATTGTGAAACACAAGGAACATAGCCAATATTTTATAATAACTATAAATGGAGTATAACATTTAAAAATTAGAAATCAATATTGTGCACTTGTAACTTACATGATATTGTAGATCAGCTATACCTCAATTAATAAAGAACTGACTTATGATACATGCAATTGCATGGATGTATCTCAACACTCTTATGCTGAGTGAAAGAGTCATGACATAAAAGATTTCATTTATATGAAACTATAAAAAAGACAAACCTGTCGACAGAAAGCAGATCAGTGGTTATCTAGGACCAGGGATGGAAAATTGACTGAGAAAGGGAAGAGGAAACATTTTAGGATGATGTAAATGTTTCTTATATTGATCACGATACAGAGTATTAGTTTAGTTCAGTTGCTCAGTCGTGTCCAACTCTTTGTGACCCCATGAACCGCAGCACACCAGGCCTCCCTGTCCATCACCAACTCCCAGAGTCCACCCAAACCCATGTCCATTGAGTCGGTGATGCCATCCAACTATCTCATCCTCTGTCATCCCCTTCTCCTCTAGCCTTCAATCTTTCCCAGCATCAGGGTCTTTTCAAATGACTCAGCTCTTCGCATCAGGTGGCCAAAGTATTGGAGTTTCAGCTTCAACATCAGTCTTACCAGTGAATACCCAGGGCTGATCTCCTTTAGGATGGACTGCTTGGATCTCCTTGCAGTCCAAGGGACTTTCAAAAGTCTTCTCCAATACCGCAGTTCAAAAGCATCAATTCTTCAGTGCTCAGCCTTCTCTATAGTCCAACTCTCACATCCATACATGACCACTGGAAAAACCATAACCTTGACTAGACAGACCTTTGTTGGCGAAGTAATGTATCTACTTTTTAGTATGCTGTCTAAGTTGGTCATAACTTTTCTTCCAAGAAGTAAGTGTCTTTTAATTTCATGGCTGCAATCACCATCTGCAGTGATTTTGGAGCCCAGAAACATAAAGTCAGCCACTGTTTCCCCTGTTTCTCCATCTATTTGCCATGAAGTGATGAGACTGGATGCCATGATCTTAGTTTTCTGAATGTTGAGCTTTAAGCCAACATTTTCACTCTCCTCTTTCACTTTCATCAAGAGGCTCTTTAGTTCTTCTTCACTTTCTTCCATAAGGGTGGTGTCATCTGCATATCTGAGGTTATTGATATTTCTCCTGGCAATCTTAATTCCAGCTTGTGCTTCATCCAGCCCAGGGTTTCTCATGATGTACTCTGCATATAAGTTAAATAAGCAGGGTGACAATATCCAGACTATACAGACTATACAGGTATATAAATATGTCACCAAATGTATAGGTAAAAGAGATGCATTTTAATAGGTAAATTAAACCTTAATAAAATTGAGTTTTTAAAACAAATGCACTTCTATGGGGGTTTTACTGGGAAGAAGAAACTGTCTTGGAGGATTTACAGTTGCTGGGTATGAGTTTGAGCTGGAATGTTCTGGCATCACGCATGAGGTCAGAGAATCCTGTCTGCTGGAGTTCTGGTGACAGTTTGAATCCCAACAGTCAAACTGGTGCTGTTGGCGCAGACAGTGCTGCTGATGTTGCCAGTTCAGTGAAAATGTGAAAGTCTCAAAGAGTCAGGGGGCTTTGACTTGCACTTTTGTACTTGGGTCATTCACAGTAGTTCCCAGAGAAGCAAGATCTGCCTGGTGACCTGGAAAAAGGGATCAAATCCCCAGCCGCTTTTCCAGGAAACCTCCCCTCCACCACCCCTGGCGCTGATGCTGTGCCTGCAGTGAAGAGGGATGAAGGGTGAAGCATCCAGAGGTAAGGAGAATATAGCTTTGAGAGCTGAGAGTCCAGTCAGGTGGCCAAAAGCTAGCTAGACAGGACCACATGTTTCCTAGGAGGAAGAAAGAGTGAGGGCCCGGGGCTTGTAACTAGGAGAAAGGGCAGAAAGGCATCAGAAAGGATAGCATCCTAATGTCCTTCCCAGGGGATCCAAATGCCCTGAAGAAGACAGACTCCATGTGTCTCAACCCCTACCTTCTCAGAGTTTCCCTCCCAGAGCCGCCTGTGCCCTCTGCCAGCCCCTGGCACACACACCTCTTGCCTGGGTCACACTATTCAGACACAGAACTGCTGTTTCACCTAACTGGGTTCTTTCCCATACTTTCCCTTTTCCAACTTTTCATGGCCACCTGTAGTCACAAGGGTTAGAACCAGTTTCTCCTACCAGCACCCCGCCCCCCATTTTACTGAGAAGAAAAATGAAGTCTTGGGAGGTGACATCTAAGTGATGAAATGGAAAACTTTAGATCCAGTCAGATCCAAGCTCAAGTTTCACTCTCCCACTTACTAGCTCTATCCAAGTGGACACATCTCTTAAGGTCTTTGAGCCTTCTTTGCCTTAACTGTAAAAGAGGTACAATGACCCCTACACTCTGGGGTTGTCCCAAGGATTACACAAGACTGTGCAGACAGCACCTGCAGGGCATCTACCACAGTCAGTCACCAAAAATGGTCTTTAGGATCATACAGGGTTGTATCTTGCTGGAAAGGTGGCTGCTCTGGACATCTCTCTGCCTTCTCTGGCCTTTGCTTCTAAATAAATGGACTTCAGTGTTCCTTCTGGTCTCTTATGGCCCATTAGCATCTTTCTTCTTTCCTTATGAGATCCAAGTAGAGGATTCTGTCTGAGTATTCGATGGTAGTCTTCTGACCCAACCAATATCTTTTCCAGCTGTGTAACTGACAGTGGTGGTGCTGGTGATGGCAATAACAACAACAACCCAATAATAATACCTTTCTAGCCTACATAGGCAGGATTTTCCCCCTTTTAGAAGAAGCAAAGGGCAGGATCTACAACAGGGCAGTGGATGACCACAGTTATGGTCACCTAAACACACTCACAGAAACCACAGGGCAGTGACTGCCACCATCTCCCAATGCTGAGCATTCTTCCCACCCCAGCACAGCAAGCAGGACAAACTGGGGGCCGGGGTTTATTTTCACAGGTCTCACCATGCCTGGAAGAGAAACTGCAGGCAGGTACACGTGCAAGAAGCTTTCAAACTCCAGATCCAAGATGTCCCTGAATCAGGGCTCATGTTTATCAGTAAACATGATCGCCCCTGGCAATCCCTTCCAACGCCTCCCCACTCCTTCCTCCAGGGGGCGCTCATGAGCCACAGCTACTCAACCCTGGTGATGATTTACTTCATTGGTGTAAGCTTTTCCTCGTCAACAGGCTTCTCTGATAGCTCAGTTGGTAAAGAATCTGCCCACAATGTGGGAGACCTGGGTTCGATCCCTGGGTTGGGAAGGTCCCCTGGCAAGAGGAAGGCTGCCCACTCCAGCACTCTGGCCTAGAGTTGCAAAGAGTCTGAGAGACCTTCACTTTCCCTTTGCATCATCATGATGCCATTAGTATCAAGAAGCCCTTCAAAACTCAGGCAACCAGAGAGACTACTGTCCATAGTCAAGACCCCCAAGGTCACCTTTCACTAGGTCTTATTCACTTCTGCAATCACAACAAAACCAAAACTTCACAACTTTCTACCCAAGTACTTTCCATGTACTTATTACTAAAGCCTAAATAATATCTATATTCTGATATGATAGGACTCTTCACATAATGTCAATAATGGCTAACACTTCTGAGCACTTCCATTGTCCCAGGAACCATGCTAAGTGCTTGAAATGCATGATTTCATTAATCCTCTAAACACTGTAGGAGATAGTAACCACTATCATCCCCATTTCACAGATAAGGAACGTGAGGGTCTTAGACTTTTAGTCTAATAGCAGAGGGATTGAACCCAAGCCTGTTGTTCTAATTATTATTCCCACCACTACCTTGCATCATTGATTATAAATCAGAGGGGAACATTTTCTCATAGCCCCTGTGCTGTGGGCACAATATTTTGACATTTAAAACACGCACTGTCCTTTAATGGGGCTTCCCTGGTGGCTCAGTGGTAAAACTCTGCCTGCCAATGCAGGAGACGAGGGTTCAATCCCTGGAGAAGGAAATGGCAACCCACTCCAGCATTCTTGTCTGGGAAATCCCAAAGACAGAGGAGCCTGCCAGGCTACATACAGTCCATGGGGTTTTCGCAACTAAACTAGGTGACTAAAACAACACAACTTAGCAACTAAAACCAACACAACAATGGTCCTTTAATACACAGACAATGTGATCCTACCCTTCAGGCCCAAGAGGGTCTCAAGAAGCAGCTTAACCTGGTAGTAAGTTGCTGCCAAAGAGAAGACAAGACTAGTCATTCAGTTGGAACATTTTGCCATTTTCCATGCATCTTTGGTGTCCTAATGTGTGACGGCAATTGTACTGTGTGCCAGGCGCTATGGTGGGTTGGGTTTTGGTCCGGATGGCATCACCTGGACTCAGTGCCCTCTGGGGTCCTGCCAAGGATCTAGCAAGTCAGACAAGGGCTCTCAGAGCCTCTAGCCTCAGCTCTCTGACTGTGCTCTGATGCCCCGGTCCCCCACTCCTTGCCCCCATGTAAACCTTGGGTACCTCCCGGGGGTGCTGGGATGAGCATGTGGGGAAAAAAATCTTAAGATCTTTCCTGAGAAAAGGCTGTGCCCATCGTGCAGGCTCCCAGCACCCTTCCATGAGGCTGGATTTGGCGGGAGCAGGAAGTAGTAGTGGAGGAGCAGGATTTTACGACCGGAAGACATATGATACGCTCCGTTATTCAGAGCTAAGCATCCTACTGATTGGTGTAGGACTGAGATGTAAGTGCTGAGAAAGTCCGAGGAAACAGAGCTGGGTGGGAGGAGCCAGAACAGTAGAAAAGGTTTCAAGAACAGAGAGCCTTAAGCCAAGGGGCCGAGTTTGGATAACGAGGACCTTCCTGGCAGAGAGCAGAGGAAAGACTGTACTGAACAAGGACCAGAGGGGAGAGGCTGGAGATATGAGATGTAGCTGAAGACCCCACAGGAGCCCGAGCAGGAGAGCAGAGTGGGTGTGGAGGGGGGGGAGTCAGAGGGGTGGTCAGGAACAGGGCTGCGCCAGGAGCAAAGTGGCTTCCCGGGAAGACCAAACTCACATGGTGTGCTGGACAGACAGGCAATGGAGAGGCTTGGGAGTGGGAGTCCAGGTAGGAGGTCCAAATCTGTCACTCATTTCCAACATGTGGGTTTTTCCCCTACATCAAGCAACTCTAGCAGCAGCCGGGTGTCAGCTCAAGTCTGGCACTATTGACCCAGAGATGGCATCACATCCCGCAGATTAAGGGTTCAGTCCCACAAGACCAAACCTCCCCCCCAACACTTCCCCACTTGCAGACACTCAGCCCAAGTCCAGATTGTCACCTGTGCTCCTGGATTGACCAGCTATAGATGAGAACTTCTCACAACCCCGCCTTGGGTTTGATTCATTTGCTAGAGTGGCTCACAGAATTCAGAGGGACACTTTACTTACTTGACAACTGGTTTATTAATAAAAGGCGATACCTCAAGAATAAGCAGATGGAAGAGATGCCTAGCGCGAGGAGGGGGAAGGGCTCAGAGCTCCACGTCCTCTGGAGTGCATCACGAGGAGAATCTCCAAGCCCGAAGCCTTCTGAACCCCATCCTTTGGGGGTTTTCCGGAGGCTTCATTACACAGGCATGGTTGCTTGCATCATTGGCCATTGGCAAGGGAGGCTGGAGTAGGGGGGTGAGGTGACTGAAAGTTCCAACCCTCTAATCACACAGGGTTGGCCACCAGTTCCCCATCCACAGAAGCTTTCCAAAAGTCACCTCATTAACATAACAAAAGGCACCTTTATTGTTCTCATCAGGTAGGAAATTCCAAGGGTTTGGGGAGCTCTGTGGCCCTGATGGCTAGGATGAGGAAGAAGACCAATTATGTAATACTTATTATAAATCACAACATTACAGGAGGCAAGTGACATCATCTTGTCTTGCAGTCACCAGGTCCTAAACAGGATCGGACACAGCTCCCTCTCCTTGGGAACACGCTACAGGTCACCTGCAGGCAAGGGGATGGAGTTGACTTGTGGAATTTAAGAAAACACTTAGCTGTGAAATCCTGTCCTCACCCTGAGACTTGCCTTGATAAGCCACGCTGGAGGTTTGCTTCTAGGTTCACAGCAAGAGACGGAATCTGAGACTGGACCTTGCCATCTTCCCAGGCTTTAGGCTTCTGTGTACCTACCCTCTTCCTAGACTAGTACCATTACTGACACCTTAGGGTGTCTGATGCCTCTGTGCTAAGTCACTTTAGTCGTGTCTGACTCTTTGCGACCCTTTGGACTGTAGACTGCCAGGTTCCTCTGTCCATGGGGTTCTCCGGGCAAGAATACTGGAGTGTGTAGCCATTTCCTTCTTCAGGGGATCTTCCTGACCCAGGGATCAAACCCACATCTCTAACATCTCCTGCATTGGCAGGCCAGGTTCTTTACCACTAGCACAACCTGGGAAGCCCAAGGGTGCCGTCAGACCAAAGACAAATTGCCAGGACTGACTTTTCCTTCCAGTCCTGTGGGTGACACCATAAACTTGGGAGGAAGTGACCTTCCCCCAGGCTCTGGTGTTACCTCTCCTTTCTCTCAACAAGATTCTCTGGACATAGATTCCAACCCCACTCCACTTCTGCTGCCCCTGGGGTCTTCTTAGAATCTGTCCAAGTCTTGAGCAGCTCAGGACCACCCAGAGGGGAGCATCCTGTTTGTCACCTCCCAGGAAAGCCCCCTGGGACACACTGCACCACCCAGAAACCCTCAAGCATCAGATACAGAAGCCCATTAACTGAGCTCTTTCCAACCCCGTGTCTCAGAAAGCATCACCTCCCTTCCTGCTCCAGCACCAAGGACTTCCTACATTACCTGTAAGTTCCCAGCAGCTCCACCTTGACTGACAGGTGTGGATTCTCAGCACTGTGACAATTATTTGTAATGTGTTTGTTTAGTCTTTCCCTATGTGAATTGGCAACACCCCCAGCAAGGCTGAGAGGTTAGCACCATAAGCCTCAGCTTAGATAAAAGGAAACAGAAGTACAGAGAGGTTAAGTCGATCCTCCAAGTTCACAGGGCCAGGAAGGGAGGGTAACAAGATTCTTTGACTCAAGAGCCCAGACTCCTGACTCTCATGCTCCGGTGCTGGACTGTCCAATAGGATAACCACTAGCCACCATGGGAGCTACTTATGTTAAAGTTTTAATAAGTGAAAATCAAGTAAAATGAAAAATCCACAAAAATAGAGTTAGAGATGTAGAAAACAGACTTAGGGTTACCAGGGGGTAAGGGTGGGGTGGGATAAATTGGAAAATTGGAACTGACATATACAAACTACTATATATAAAATAGATAACTAATAAGGATCTATTGCATGGCACAGGGAACTCTCCTCAATACTCTGTAAGAACCTATATGGGAAAAGAATCTGAACTATATATAAGCTTGTATGTATAATTGATTCACTTTACCGTACACCTGAAACTAACACAACATTATAAATCAACTAGACTCCAATAAAAATCCACTTTCTTGGTCGTAGAATTGTCACACACTCCACGTGCTCACTAGCCACGTGCCTGGTGGTTACCACATCAGAGAGGGTAAGTTCTTCCACCCTCATGGCAAGTTCTGCCAGACAACCTGATGCTTCTCACTTATACATTTGGGCAAGAAGTCAGGCTCCTGTGGTGGCTCTGGCAGGTAAAGAATCTGCCTGTAATGCAGAAAACACAAGAGACATGGGTTCGATCCCTGAGTCAGGAAGAAGGAAATGGCAACCCACTCCAGGATCCTTGCCTGGAAAACCCACGGACAGAGGAGCCTAGCAGGCTACAGTCCATGGGGTGGCAAAGAGTCAGACAGGACTGGGTGACTAAGCACATGGACACACAGGGGTCAAAGTCACTATCAGCCCACCACCCTCATTGCTACCCCATCCCTTCACTAAAATAGCCCCAAATGCCTCTCTAGGGCAGCATGACCCTGACTTGTCTTTCTCTTCTTGCTGCCAGCTTGGCCCAGTCTCCAGGAGGGTGGCAGGAACCCTCAGTACCCAGACACAAGGAAAGAAGGTGATGTGAGAGCTGAGACTGTGTGACCGGCCCTCCCGCACGTGCAGTGGCAGTCCCACAGGAGAACGGCCGTGAGTGAGTCCCCAGCTGTGGCCAGACCAAGAGGTGGACGCCCTCAGACTCACTCTGGACACAGCTGACATTTCTCAGGAATCGGCATGTCCTCCCGGCCCCCAAGCTGTGTTATGGCCAACTGTCTCCAGCCTCTACTAGCTTCTGGAGGTTTTAAGGCCAGAGAAACCCCTTTTATTTTTCATAAAGCTATGGATTTCTCTTGGCTTCTCTACACTCAGAGCTTTCATCTGGAAACCAGCTTCCACGTGGTTTCTTTTTAGAAAGAAACTTGACTGAAAGAACGTAACCAGCAGGCTGCCAGTTGGCCCCAAGCGGCATCTGGGCTGAGTCTCCTCTACTGTTAGAACCCCTCTCCCCAAGGACACCCTGGTCTTTCTCCTCGTCTATCTCCTACTCGCAACATCCAGCATGGAGATGGGGGTCCAGCTTCCCCGGTCTCTGCCTCAGCAATCTCAGGTCCATTTCGCATCCTGTTCATTTCTGGTCCAAACACAGACTCCTAATACCAAATTCTCTTTCTAGCTATAGGACCAGCCTAGTTTGCTCTTTTTGGCACCTGTCTTCACCCTCTGACTCCAGGGGAGTGAGTAGAGGAGAGAGGCTCTGCATCCTGATGGCATGCCAGTTGATAAAGTGGAAGTCAGGATGCCGAAGCTCTTCCTAAGCCAGGGTGGAGTGTGTATCCCAGGCCCCAGGCTGTGGGGACCAGCCGGTGGAGGCATCTCCACACCGTCTCCTCCCTTTCCAGGGGTAGCACCTCTAGCAGAGAAACAATGTCTTTTACTCTAGGCTTGCACCTCCCCATCAGACGAAGGCAGGAGGTTTTGCAAGGGACACATCCTCCCTACAGTAAGCCCCTGAGGAAAGATCTCCCTGTGTGTGTGACTGTAGCCCCTTTCTCACCAATGAGGAGACTGGCATTGCTTTGGCATTTGGACCTGCAAATAGTAGGCATTGAGGACCCTCTTCCTGTTGGGCAGCTCACAGAGAGCAAACAAATCTTGTAGGAAGAATAGCAGGATGAGGACAGGTATCGCGCCAAAAGGTTGACTGGAAAAAAAAAGTATTTGCAAGACGTTTGCTGAAGAGCCACCATCAGTCTATATTCATACCTATGTTATTACTAGGAAAATAGCTCTTAGAGACTGAGAAGACAATTTTCAAAGAAAACTTTGGAAAAATGGGCAGAACTTATGAAAAGGCAATTCTCACGCAGAGACACAGATGCACATGCAAGGGGACTGAAATGTCTTACATGGAATATGTTCAATTTCACTCGCCTTAGATGCCTTGCTCCTTTTCAGTCTCTTAATCTAAATGCTTTTTAAAGAGATCATTTAAATGTAGGCATTTAAATTAAAAAAAATAGAAGACTGTGAGAAGACAGTTTTCACCCATTAGCAAAAATGAAAAAGAATGATCATTCCCAGTGTGGGCAGGATGCTCTGTCAAAACCTGTGAAGAGTCTGGAATGTTTTTCCATATGCACAGTTTTTGTATTTTATATATGTGGGTACTGCTGAAGTATGGGCCCTTGGGTCAGGGAAAAGAGTTCTTTATTGATGCAACCGGTTCAATAGAGTAAACTGCACTGTCAGTCCCTGACGCCTAGACCCACAGGTAATGCTATGAGGGCTGGAAAAATTCTGCTATGAGTGGCAGATTTCATTCCATACACAAAGGATGGGAAGGAAAAAAAAAAGATTTCCTCCATTTGTATACAGGGGCAAGGCAGCCATCTCTCTCCTCTCCAGATTGGAAAGAGAAAAATCTTTGCCCCTTGGAGAAGGGATGGGAAGAATCCCAGATTCTCATGCTAACCTTTTGGAATATAAAAACATCTCTCCAAAGGCCAGCTAAGCCCAGTAGCTGTCTCAGGCTTTTACAACCAAGAAATGGTTTCAAGGTTCCAGCTCTCATCCCTGTTGAAATTTAAACACTAGAGAGATAGTGATCCAGTACTCCTGACACTTAGGAAGCTGAACTAGGGATCTAGTCCAGGTCATAATCATTTGTCCCACTTGGGGAGATAAGAGAAATTGTGTTATCCTTTTGGATTAGAGGAGTTAACAAATGGCTGCAGACCCAGCGTGCTGCAGTCCATGGGGTCACAGAGTTGGACACGACTGAGCGACTGAACTGAACTGAACTGTAGGCCTAATTCTCAGAGTGTTTGGAAAGTAAAATGTGCCAATGGAAAGTGAAGGCAAACATTCTCTGTCTTCATACCAGGTACATTTCTCTGTTTCAGGAAAAATGCTAGGACGTTTTACAGGAGCACTGAGAAATACAGAGAAGGTTTCTTTTCCCCCATAAGACTGCAGGGAGAAAAGGACATTCATTTGGCCTTTGCTGATAGACACATGTATTACTATAGCTCTTTGGGGATGAAATCTAGCAAATCTGTTCTGACCCTACATCTTATTACTCCAGGAATCCCACTTTATAAAATGTAACAGAAATGAAACACAACCTCAAAAGAATATACATGTAAGAATGCAAATTGCAGGATTGCTAGAAATGGCAACAAATGGAAAACAATCAAAATGTTTGTCCAGAAGAAATGTATAAAAGCTGCAAGAGTTTTATCTTGAAGTATACTATAGGAGTTCCTTTATGTTTATCCTGTATCTTCACTTACATGAAGATACTTACGTGAAGTGTAAGTAGCTTAAGCAAATATTTACGTAGATGGGAAAGGCGTGGAAGAGATATATAATACACCCATTTCGTAAAACAATGAAAAAGCTTCCACGTACATGTCATATAGGTCCATAATTATATGGAGAAAAGATAGGGTAGGACAGACTTTTAACACTAGCTGCTTTTGAGAGAGCGAAGGTAGGAAAGAAAGGGGGAGGGAAGGCTTAAATGCAGCAAAAAAGAAAAATATGCCTAGCTCAATATTGGTAGAAAATTTAGGATATAAAATTCTCTGCGACAGTACTCTAGGTTTATACAAATTTGAATCTACTCCCGGACAAGGACGAGACTGGGATGTCAACAAACGAAAATATTCTATCTGGGGGACTCAGGATTTATTTATTCACCCAACAAATAGATTGAATGTCTGCCCTACACCAGGCACCGTTCTCATCCTTGGAAGGATGGCACGAGACAGAGTCCTTGAACTCACTGAGTTAACTCTCCCGTCGGGGAGACAGACACTTAGTCAAGAATAAATGTGGTAGTAAGTGCTGTGATGAGAAATTAAATAGGAGAAGGACCAGGGTGATGGGCTTGCCATTCTCAACAGGGTGACCAGGAACAGCCTCTCTCTCTCACCTGAGCAGGGACCTAGAGAAAGTAGGAAAGCACTCATGTGCGTTTTCCTCCCCAGGTCAAGCTTCCTCAGGCTCTTAGCTTCACCCTACATGGTCTTTTTCTGAACCCTCTCTCCAAGGCCCTCCAGTAAAGCCCCAAACCAAACAAAGCCCTCTTCTAGAGGTTTGACTAGCAAAGAGTGGAGGCGATGAGTGCGTACCTAGCTTTCTCGCCTGGGAATGTATACCATGTTGTACTTAGAATAAAATTCTTCTAGAGGCAGTATGATGTCAGGTGAAAAGTACATCATCTGGAGGCAAGTGTTCTAGATTCAATGCCTCCTGGGGGCGTTCACTGCATGACCTTGAGCAAGTTTTTTTTTTTTTCTCTCTCTGGGATCTTGAGCAAGTTATTAGTTGCTACTTACTAGCTGCATGGCCTTGAGCAAGTTATTTATTCTCTCTGGGACCTTCTCAGTAAAATGAGGGTGGGAGGTTAATAATCCTATCTACTTCCATAGAAACCATTAATTTTAAAGACTTACTGGAAGCCTGGTACATAAAAAGAGCTAAAAAGATATAGCTCTTATTGTTACTACTGCATAGCTTTTACTGTTACTACTGTTACTACTGCTACTGCGAATATTTTAAGAGTTGACTCTCTTTGCAGGGTGGACTCACATTGAACTCGTAGAGTTTTGAGGGCCTGATTGAAACTTACAAATGGTCACCCCTCTTTTCTTAGAACTTACCTCTTATTGTTAAGGGAGGAAGGGACAAAGAGGAGAAGACAGGGATGGGGTGCTTCTGCTCTGAATCAGGCAGCCCCAGCAGGCCTCTCTGAGGAGGCAATATTCAAGCTGAACAAAGTAGGCAGGCAAAATATTTTCATTGTCAAGGAAAGGAGTGTGCATGAAGGAATATGTACCCAACTCAAAAATGCTCTGGAACTCTAAACAACTGAACAAAATCAATGCAAACTGAAACATCTTTTACATGTGGAATGTTTGTCATATAATGAATAAAAAAAGTAATTTCTATTAGTGTTCTCTTTTAATCTTTTGTAAAAAATATCAAGTAGAAATCATTTTCGTATGTTGTTGAAATACATAGCCTCATCACGCATCAGTTCATGATTCACAAATGATTTGTATTTATTTAATATGTCAGGTTTTTTAAACAGGACATCTCTGAAATTTTGGCATAACCCTATCACAGAAAAAAAATGATTCCCTGTTAATTATTTGGGTCACTCATTATCATTTTTAAACAAGTAAAGTTGTGAAAAAATATTTTTTAGACTTTTTTAGAGGAATAACATGATTTGGAGAATTCCAAAAAGCTCCTCCCCCTCCCCCCTTTCCCCCGAAATCCCTGAAGTAAATATTCACCAGGAATTTGGAAACATCACTTTCTAATGGGAGGGGAGGCCCACAAAAACATACGGAAAAAATTAATACATAAAACATTAGGTAATGTTAATTACCTACAAAAAGCAGGATAAGGGTCTGGAGCAGTGGTCCCAGCCTTTTTTTTTTTTGGCACCAGGGACCAGTTTCATAGAAGACAATTTTTCCATGGCCAGGCGTTGGGGGAGGGGAGTGGTTTCGGGATGATTCAAGCACATTACATTTAGTGCACACTTTATTTCTATTATTATTATTATTACATTGAGATATATAATGAAATAATTATGCAGGTCACAATGCAGAATCAGTGGGAGCCCCGAGCTTGTTTTCCTGAGCTCAGGCAGTAATGCAAGCACTGGGGAGCAGCTATAAGAATAGGTGAAGTTTTGCTCACTCACCCACCACTCACCTCCTGCTGCATTGCACAGTAAGTAATGGGTTGGGAACCCTTGATCTAGAGGGAAATGAGGGCTGCTGTTTTAAATAGGGTGGTCAGTGATGAGGAAAACACAGATAAAGACAAAGCATGAGAAATCTGAGGAAGGCTTCCAGCAATCACAAAGGAGGGAACAGAGAGCCTGGCACCCTTGGGGGGGCAGGGGCGGGGCAGTCCTTGTGAGTTTCAACTCACTGTTTGGGAATTTTCACAAAAGGAGATGAGGAAAGTTCTTTCTAGGCACCTGGAACTCACATGTGGAGGGAGGGAAACTGAACCAGCCAGAAATGAAAAGGAGCTGGGTGTGGCCCTAGTGCAGGAGAGTGGCAGATCGCTATAGGAAGGGGAGGTAGAACTGGGGCAGCTGAGGAATGCCTTGCATACCACACTTGGGAGTTTAGCTTACAGGAAACCAAGATGAGATCCTGGATCTGATCTGGTTAATTTCATGGAAGATGCCTCTGGCAGACTGACTGATGGACTGAAGTCTTCCTCTCCAAAATCCCCACCAGGATTGTAGCCCAGACCACAGCAGGGCATGCTCTAACTTTCCTGCCTTTGCCTTCACACTTTAGAATCAGTTCTTCCTTCCTGGCACCCTTGATAGAAATCCTGGTTGCCCATCTCAGGATCCATTTCCTGTTCTGTTACATAGTGATGGATCCCTTGGCTTTAGAAGAGCACATGGATCCCTTGGCTTTAGAAGAGCACAGAGCTGCTTGGAATAAAAGCCTTATTTCCCAGGCTTGCTCATAGCTAGAGCAAAGTTCCAACAATGAAATGTAAATGGAAGTGTTGTGGGAGCTTTCTGGAAATCTTAAGAGACCCCTGGAACATACATCCACTCTTTTGCTTCCTCTATTTCCTCTTACTTTGTTAGAATGGCGGTGGAATGATGGGAACCTGGGACCGATAAGATGGGAGAGCAACAAGAGCAAACTGGGTCCCCAGGAACTGCATCTAGCTGCCATTCCAACCTTGACCCCTGACCTCTGCACTTGGTTTAAATGGTTGTCTTTCTGGGACTTCCCTGGTGGTCCAGTGGCTAAGACTCCATATCTGCAATATAGGGGTGGGGGGCGCCTGGGTTCAGTTCCTGGTCAGGGAACTAGATCCCACATGCTGCAACTAAGACCCAGCATAGCCAAATTAAAAAAAATTTAATAAACATTTTTTAAATGACTATCTTTTATATTTAGGTCACTGTCATTTTGAGTTTTCTGTTCTTGAAGCCAAAGTCCTGGGGAAGAAAAGGACACTGCTTTCTGGGGTTTTGTTTTTATTTTATAAATATCTTCCTGTGCTGCTGCCTTTGGGGAGGAGCAGTTCATTCCTGTGGACTGAAAGTTTGGAGGAGGACAGAGCCCTCCTGTCAAGCAGGGGTGCCAGGTGCACCTGGCAACGTGTCCCAACCATAACTTCCCACATTCCTAGTGCAACTGGTTGTTTCTCTTTTACTGTATTTTATTGATTGCAAAAGAGCTGCCTTATTTGCCTTTGGGAGAAATGCTTGGGCAGGATGGCTTGAGAATCACAGTTATCTTTTTATGCATTCATTATTTCTGGAGTATCCACCATATGCCTGGCACTGGGATACTCATGTTCAGAACAAGGACCCCAAGGAGTCTGCTGTCTCCTGTGCAGATCAAATCAGTTGAGGAACAGTGCACTCCTCAAGATTTCACTGGGGGTAGAGGGTCACAGTGTGAATGGGATATTGACAAACTCGAGCATACCCAGGGGGAGCCAAGGATGGTTAATATCTGGGCCACACTCAAATCATAAAGTTCAAAATCTTAAGGCATCAAGGTAAGGGGAATTCAGGGTGTGGCAGATGTCCTATTCAGGTTTAACCAGAATCCTTTGCCTCCACATTCTGGTAACCATTTCCCTTGCTTCGCGGAGGACCTGCTTTTTCCCTATTCTTTGTGATTCTAGGAGGGGGTTTCACCTGCAGTACTCCGACCTCTAGCTATGGGGACAGACATGTGACCTGAACCAGACCAATCAAAGCCCTACCCTAGGGTTTTTATCTTTTCCCCCTTGGAAAGAACTTAAAGTGTGTGTTTGCAGAGATGGTGGTACTCAGATCCCCAGCCACCTGGAAGAAGTTGAAATGGTGGGGCAAAACACAAATAGAAGACAAGCCAAGAAACGGCGAGATGGAGTGCCTGGGTCTAGTCAACCATGGGGATAGCTCTATCCTTGCCATTCTGCAGTTGGTTTATAGGAGGCAATAACTTTCCTTTTTATTTACCTGGTTTGAGCTGAGTTTTCTGTCACAAGAGTCTTAAATAATGCAGTCCATGATCTCATATGTTGAAGTCTACCCTGTGAAAGAGGGATTAGTCAGCTATCTTGGATCAAAAAGCCAAAACTGGACCCAAGTGCAAAAGTTTCATGGAGGCAGATTTGTGTTTAGTATAAAGGGTTTTTTCCTACCTGGAAAGTTATTAATATAAGAATAAAATGATTGGCAAGTTGACTGGTCTGAAGGGAGGGGGCTGAAAGGGGTGACTTTGTATTTCCTCTACAGCTCAATGACTATACTATTCCAAGGACGAAAGAAGTTAGTCCTATAATCTATATTATATAGAAAATATTTAATTACTTTGCCACTGGAGAAAATAAAGAAGACCTGGATTTTAAGGGGCAACTGAAAGTTCACTATTGCATGCATGTATGCATCCATCCATCCAACCATCCCGCTGTCCATCCACCCTTCTAACTATCCATTCAGTAAACATCCATTCAAACATCCACTATCTTTTACTCTGTGTTGGATTTGTGCTAAGTGCTGTATCTATAAACACAGGAGGACTTGGGACTCATTTGTAACCTGAAGGAATATAGAGGTCTTCAGAGGCAGGCAGATAGATAATCTAAGCAATACCACAAACGGTTAGAGGTGTTGGAACAGAAGGGTATGACTTGTTACATGACAACGAAGAAGGTAGTAGGGAGGGTGAGGATGGTGGGAGGTTTAAAAGGAGCCCAGAGTAGAGGCGATACCTGAGCTATACAGGAAGGAGGTATTGGCCAGGCAAAAGGCAGATGTGCTAGAGGTGGGAAATTAGGTCAAAGAGCACCAAGGCATGGACCATCACTGCCCTTTAGAGCAAGGCATGTAGTAGAGTTTGCTAAAACACAGGGTGAGACTGAGCTCAGGGGTTCAAGAGAACTCCGTGTAACTGGATGAGGGACCAGGGTCCACTGCAGGATTATAATAGGGAAGAAATCTGACCTGATTAAAGTTTTTCGTTAAATTATGCCAACAGTACAATCATATTGGTTTTTCATCGGCTATATCTCATGTTTTAATGTCATGTTGAACTCCAAAGAGTTCAAAGCTCTGGAGTCAAAGGACTTCAGCTAAGGTCCAGGCTCTGTCAGTCCCTTGCTGTGAAATCTCAAGCAGTTCATTTAACTACTCAGAGACTCAGTTTCCTTATCTGTAAAATGGGGATAGTAACCCACTGTACAAGTCTGTTATGAGGATTTAATGAAATAAATTGTCTGAAAGCACCTTGTAAATCTCACATAACCACACCAGTGCACAGATTTGTTGTTGCCGCTTTATAAAGAACGTTTTTGTCATGGTATTATTATCAAATAAAATGTATGGTAATGTTTAATGTGTAGGAAGTATAATATGGAGCTTAAAGATAACGGGGTTTATTTTGAGGTGAGAAGATGGACTAGAGGGAGAAGGCTGGGTCTTGCAGTTCAAGTAGACCCAGATGACAGGAGATCATTGGTTTACTGGAAAGGATAAGGCAAAGAAGGCTAAACCAGAAGATCAGTAGAAGCGAGCAGGCAGAGGCAGGAAGTAAGCACCTCAGGCCAAAGTCCAAACTAAGTACAAGGTCTGGGGGCCCATCAGGGAAGCAGAAAGAGGTGATAAGCAGAGATCCAGGTGGAAACCACTTGGATCTGAGCCACTGAAGTAGGTGGTACAAGAAGACTTTGATAGCAGGTAATAAAGAGGCCCTTCTACAAAAACTCAGTTTTGTTCATTCAACAAACGTATATTTAGTCCCAGTTACATTTCAGGGGTTTGGAATACAAAGTTAAATAAGGTAAGGAGGTTATAACCCAGTGAGGAAGACAGACATACGTAAGGTATATAATGCATCTGATAAGAGAAACAACAGAGGAAAACATGGAGTATTCCTGGAACAGCAGGAGAGGCAGCTAATGCAGGCTGAGTTGCATCAGGGACAATTCTGGAGGAGGTGATGACTGAGTGGAGCCATAAAGAATGAACTGGAGTTAGCCAGGGGAGCCAGATGCATTTGGAGGGGGAGGGCATTCTGGCAGCACCAACAGCATAGCCACAGAGGAGAAACACAAAGCAGGAAATCTAAGCAGTTTAAGTCGCTGCCACAAACGAAGGCCAAGAGTCAGGGAGGGGTGACTGGAGGTGATGGGAGGAGATGCTGCAATAGTTGGTAAGAAGGCTCACTGGACCAGCTTAGGAAGGCTGGGGGTTCTTCCTGAAGGCCATGGAGTCCATGGAAACCTTAAGACACTGAGTGATAGAACAGAGAGAGCATTACTGAGAACCAACTTGCTGTGAATGAGGGACAAAGCAAGGGACTTGGGCAGAGAGGGAGGTGGTGGACCAGGAAGACACAGAGAAACAAGGGAGGAAGATGCATCAGGCAAGGCTCTCCAGAGAAACACACTAAATATATATAGGGGTGTGTGTGTGTGTGTGTGTGTGTGTGTGTGTGTGTGTGTGTGTGCATATATAGTGTTAGTATTAGTCACTCAGTCATGTCCGACTCTTTGTGACCTGATGGACTGTAGTACACCAGGTTCCTCTGTCCGTGGAATTCTCCAGGCAAGAATACTGGAGTGGGTTGCCATTCTCTTCTCCAGGGAATCTTCCCAACCTGGATCAAACTCAGGTCTCCTGAATTGCAGATAGATTCTTTACTGTCTGAGCCACTAGGGAAGCGCACGTGTGTGTGTGTGTATAGTGTGTATATGTATATAGTGTATATAAATATATATATAAATAAAGTATATAAATATATATGCAGTATATAAAATATATTAAATAAATATATACTTCAATATATATAAGCACATATAGTTATAAAGCACACATACATACATATATTAGGAGAGTTACTATAAGGAACCAGTTCAGACAATTGTGGAGACTAAGAAGCCCCAAGATCTGTAATTGACAAGTTCAGGACCCAGGAGAGCCAATGGTATGGTTCTAATCTAAGTCTGAAGGCCTGAGAATGGAAAACCAGCGGTGTAAGTTTCAGTTTGAGTATGAGTCCAAACTCAGAAGAAAACAGATGTCCCAGTTCAAAGAGAGTCAGGCAGAGAGAGCAAATTGCCCCTTACTCCACATTTTTATTCCATTCAGGCCTTCAACAGATTAGATAATGCCCACCGCTTTGGGAAGGGCTATCTGCTTTATTCAGTCTACTAATTCAAATGTTAATCTCATATGGAAAACATCTTTATAGACATACCCAGGATAATGTTTAACCAAATATCTTGGCACTCCATGGTTCAATCACGTGTGCTGGGTGCTCAGTTGTGTCCAACTCTTTGCAGCCCTATGGACTGTGGCCCACCAGGCTCCTCCACCAATGGAATTTTCCAGGTAAGAATACTGGAACGGGGTGCCATTTCCTACTCAAGGAGATCTCCCCAACCCGGGGATCAAACCTGCTCCTTTTGTGTCTTCTGCATTGGCAGGAGGATTCTTTACCACTATCTCCACCTGGCATGTTGACACCTAAAATTAACCATCACAGAGACCTTACCAGAATCAAGGTCTCACAATAAAGCAGCTCCAGGCACCTTATGGGCTCTGGTGCTGCAGCCTTGAGCTGATACTTGCAGTGAGACCAAATGGGAAGAGGACCACAGCCTGGAGGAGTGAGAGGGAGGTCAGAATGAGCAACAGTACTATTAGAAATTATGATTAAGGTATAAATCTATATCTACTGACAGAGACAAATGTCCACTTAATATTGAAAAAGTGTTAAAACGCAGTATTTCACATGTGTGAAATGGTTTCCTTTAAAAATGTGTGTATGAGCAAATGTACACACATCTAGAAGAAGTCTCGAAATAGAAATATAAATATATTAATTGCAGATTTTTTCTGGGTGTTGTAATTCTAGGTGACTTTTACTTTCTTCCTTACACCTTTCTAAATTATCTTTTTTTATTTTCATAATAGGCATGAATTGCCTTTGTAATCAGAAAAAATCAATAAAGCTAACTTCATTTTAAAGAAATAACATTAAAACCAAATGAGAATCCAACCAAGCCACCCTATGCTTCCATTCCTGGATAGTTCTCATTGATCCAGCTCCTTGACACAGCCCATGGCGTCTTCTGTGACATGCCTTGTACTTTTAAGCACAAGAGGGGAATATTGGCTACTGACCACTATTCTAACCAAATAACCTCCCCACCTCAAACTGTCCCCTCCAGCGACACTGAGAAGTAGCATATCCCGAGACATGCTAGGGATATGAGTCTTTAGCTCTCTTTCTTTTCCTGCTAATTCTTCTCCCCTCTTCATGACAAATGATCACTCTCCACAAAACTCAGTCCAGGCAACTCTCCTCCCAGAAGCCATTTCTTGCTCTTGCCAGGCTGTGTTTAATGCCCCTACTTCAGCTTTCCATTTATCCCAATATCACAGCACCTGCATACTGAATTGTGGTTACCTGTGGGATATGTGTGTGTGTGTCTTTCTCCATTACTGGATGATGTATCTCTTCCCTTTGTGTCTCTCCAGGATTCTGGTCCAGAGCCAGACTCGAAAACTTTTGGTTGACCAAATGGATATTTTTTAGTGATGTGTAAGAACTGGGATCCAGATTGTATTTATCATGGTGAGTAACAGTGGGCCAGTGAAAACCTAGAAACGGATGATGTTAATACTCTAGCTCAGATAGTAGTCCCCCTCTCCTCTCTTTCTTCTCCTGCTTTGTCCCTGTTTTTCTTTCCTCTTCCCTTTAAGGTCCCTATACCCACCTTCTTCCTTTTCTTTTTGGAGAAGTGTTTCTCATATTTTGGTGCACAAAAGAATTGCCTGGGGAGCCTGCTGCATGCACATTCCCAGGCCCTGCCCATAATTCTAATTTCTTAGATCAGTGGCCCAAGAATCTGTATGTTAACAGGAACAGGTGGACCAGATGATTATGATACCAATTTGAAAAACAATATCATAGAAAATGTAGGATTCTTCTTTTTTCCTTCTCTGCTAACATTAGCTGAGGGAGCTATGAATGTGTTACCTACGACATTTTCCATTTCCCAGTCATGTTTCCTGATCCTACAAGCTCGAATCAGGTCATTCATTCAGACCTCACATGCATCCTGGAACAGAGAGTAGCTTTCTGTGTGGCTGACATATGTACTGTGACTAAGTAACATCCCCCTAAGCCTTCAATGCACCTGACTCACAAGTGTGATGACTGTGTCTTGTTATTTATATAACAACAGTAATTATCACCATCACCATAGTCCCAACAATTGCCATTTACTAAGTTCCTACTAAGTGTCAGGCCCCATGCAAAACATTTTACTAGCTTTATCTCATTTAATAGTCACAGCAACTCCATAAAGCAGATATTGTACACTATCCCTACTATAGTGATAAGGAAGCTGAGATTAGGGAGGTTATGCCCAAGGTCACAAACTTGTAAGTGATGGAGTCATTTGAATGCAAACTGATGCAACTGCTAATCCCATGGTCTTCCCACTATGGGATTTATTTTGATTTATTCTCCTACCTGACTTATTCTCCTAACAAAGATTTCCTTGGATAACAACAACAATAATAGTATACTACATAACTCTTTACACCAAAATTAATTCCAGAAGGAGCACAGATTTAAAAGTAAAAAGGTGAAACTTTAAAAGGATTATAAGAACATCTGGTGTCAGACAAAAATAGATAAAGCCCACAAAAGCCTTGTAGTTGTTGTTCAGTCGTTCAGTCATGCCTGACTCTTTGTGACCCCATGGACTGCAGCATGCCAGGCTTCTCTGTCCTTCACTATCTCCTAGAGTTTGCTCAAACTCATGTCCACTGAGTCGATGATGCCATCCAACCATTCTCTGTCGCCCCCTTCTCCTCCTGACCTCAATCTTTCCCAGCATCAGGGTCTTTTCCAATGAGTCAGCTCTTAGCATCAGGTGCCAAAATATTGAGCTTCAGCTTCAGCATCAGTCTTTTCAATGAATATCCAGGATTGAGTTCCTTTAGGATTGACTGGTTTGATCTCCTTACTGCCCAAAGGACTCTCAAGAGTCTTCTCCAGCACCACAGTTCAAAAGCATAACTCTCTAATCTCTATTTGCAAGATAAAAAAAGAAACTACCTGAGGACTCTGAAATATAAACAGAAAAGACAGAGAAGGGAAGTGAAAAACTGTGCAGTGATGAGCTCCCCAGGTTTGACCTGAAGACAAGTCCCAGTCATGGAACTGGGTGCGGCAGTGCATGAAGCTGAAACTCCAATAGGAACTCTGATTCTCTGACCAAGATAATTTGGGAAAGAGGCCTCTGCAGTCTCCAAAGTATGTGAGTAATCCTTGTTTTCTTCTCTTTTTTCTTTTGCTTCTTTGCCCTGAGGATGGGTCCCAGTCATGGAGGGGTGCTATAGCCTATAAGGATGCAGACAGATAAAACCCTAAGTAAAACCCCATCTTTGTGAGCAGAGGATCAGGAAATTCTCCTCTATGATCTGGATCACAAAGAAGAATGCTGGAGAAGAAAGACCCAGAAAAAGGAATTTTCTAATTCTGTGTATAAACCTACACAGTTCAGTTCAGTTCAGTTCAATTGCTCAGTCGTGTCCGACTCTTTGCGACCCCATGAATTGCAGCACGCCAGGCTTCTCTGTCCATCACCAACTCCCAGAGTTTACCCAAACCCATGTCCATCGAGTCAGTGATGCCATCCAACCATCTCATCCTCTGTTGTCCCCTCCTCCTCCTGCCCCCAATCCTTACCAGCATCAGGGTCTTTTCCAATGAGTCAACTCTTCGCATGAGGTGGCCAAAGTATTGGAGTTTCAGCTTCAACATCAGACCTTCCAGTGAACACCCAGGACTGATCTCCTTTAGGATGCACTGGTTGGATCTCCTTGCAGTCCAAGGGACTCTCAAGAGTCTTCTCCAACACCACAGTTCAAAAGCATCAATTCTTCAGCGCTCAGCTTTCTTTATAGTCCAGCTCTCACATCCATACATGACCACTGGAAAAACCATAGCCTTGACTAGACAGACCTTTGTTGGCAAAGTAATGTCTCTGCTTTTAAATATGCTATCTAGGTTGGCCATAACCTACACAAGGCTCAGACTTAACTCTGAGCTATGAATGCACTAGACAGATACAAAGCACCATGGGAAAGGTTTTGAGACTGAGACTCGAGTCTCAGATTAACCCCAGAGTAGCACGAACATGGGACAGACGCCAAGCGCCACGGCAACAGTTTGAAAACTAACATTGGCAAAGTCATGCACAGAAGAGGGTATAGATTTTGCAATATGAACACAATAAGGTCTACTGAAATATAAATATCAACATTTGCCAGAGGATTTTAATAGCATATAGAGTCTCATGACATAACGTTTAGAATACAACCCCAAATTACCCAACAAACACAAAAGAAGAAAATTTCAAAGGAAAAGACAAAAGACACCAACTGCTAGATGATACAGATGTTGGAATGATCAAGCAAAGGTATTAAAGCAGTTTTCATAATGATGGTCCATAAGATGGAGGAGAACAGTCTTGAAATACATGAAAAGATTAAACATTCTCAGCAGAGAAATAGAAACTATTTTAAAAAGGAAATTTTAAAACTGAAAAGTATATAATCTGAAAGAAAAGATTTACTAGATGGACTCCATAGCAGCATGGAGATGATAGAGATAAGAGTCAGTGAACTTGAAAACAGATGAATAGGAGTTATCCAATCTGAATGAAAGAGGGACTAGAGCCTGAAAAACAATAAGGAGAGCCATAGCGATCTGTGGGACAATATCAGAATGTTTAGCATTCATGTCATTGGAGCCCAGAAGAATAGATACTGGTACATTAAAACATTTGAAGGAACAATGGCCAAAATTTCCCAAATCTGGTGAAAAACGCCAATTTACAGATCTAAGTAATTCAGTAAATGCAACCAAGATAAAGTCAAAGAAAACCATGCTTAGACACATCATAATAAAACTACTAAATACCAAGAAAAAGTATTTAAAAACTTTGAAAGAGACTAAAGAAAAACAACACCGTATTTTCAGAGGAAAGGTAATTCAAATGATTACTGATTTCTCATCATAAACCATCGAGTCCAGAAGACAGTTAAACATCTTTAAAGTGCTGAAAGAGAACAAGTGGCAACCCAGAAGTCTGTATCCGGGGAAAATATTTTGCAGGAATGAAGGCAAAATAAAGGCAATTTCAAATAAAAGAAATTGAAGAGAATTTGTAACCATAGACAGGTTTTAAAATAAATGCTAATGGAAATTTTTTAGTGCAAAGGAAACTGATATCAGGAGGAAATTTGGAAATTTAAGAAAGAAAAACAAGAGAAATGGCAAAAATCTGGGTAAATGGATACTAATTTTCATCTCTTAAACTCCTTAAAATATATATAACTATTTAAAGCAGTAATTATAGAATTGTATAGGGTTTTCAATGTATGTAGATATAATAAACAGGATACCTGTAACATAAAGGGATCCAGGTAAAGGAAACTATATGATTGCAGGGCTTCTGCAATTCATGTGAAGTAGTGAAACAGTAACACTAAGTGGACTGTAAAAGTTGAAGCATGTTTGGTATAATCCCTAGAGCAAACTATCTATCTGTTTACTTAAATGCAAACAGATAAAGCCAAAAATCAATTGATATGTTAAAATGGAATACTGAAAGTGAAAGTGAAGTCAATCAGTCGTGTCTGACTCTTTGGGACCCCATGGACTGTAGCCTACCAGGCCCCTCTGTCCATGGGATTTTCCAGGCAACAGTACTGGAAAGGGTTCTGAAAGGATGCAGAAAGCAGGGACAAAGGAACAAAAATACTGGAAGGAACAACAGAAAATCAATATTAAATGGTGGGCCTATATCAATAATTAAATTAAATATAAATAGTCTGAATACACCAATTAAAAAACAGAGGTTGTCAGATTGGATTTTTTATTTAAAGACCTGACTATGTACTGCGTACACAAAATCCACTTTAAATATAGAGACAGAGATAGATTAAAAGTGAAAGAGTGAGAAACGATATACCATGAAAACGTCAATCAAAAGAAAGTTAAAGAGGCTTTATTAATATCAGACAGAATAGACATTACAAGGTGTGAAAAGGAACATTACATAACAATGAAACGGTCACTTGACCACTTCACAAAGAAGATAGCATAATCTTGAAAGTGTATGCACTTAAAACAGATCCGTAAATACATGAAGCAAAAAACTGCTAGGACAGAAGGGAGAAATATTAACAGATAAACCCACAGTCACACTTGGAGAGTTCAACATTTCCCACTCAGTAAGTGATGAGATGAGTACACAGAATACTTTTAAGAATATAATAAACCTGAACAACACTCTCAGCCAACTTCACATAATTGACATTGATGGAGCATGCTACCCAACAACAGCAGGATATACCTTCATTCACCAAGATGGATGATATTCTGGGCCATACAATAAACCTTAACAAATTTTTAAATTTCGAAATCATACAGATTGTGAGCAGTACTCTTGCTATTTTACCACCATATTAGTATTTGTATGGGAAAAAAAATGGAAATTTTTCTTATGACTTTCATGGCTGTGTGGATTGGGGTCTTACATGGGCTGTTCACTTTGTGCTACATATTTTAATTGTTGCAAGGCCCATGTACTATACAGTACAGTAATCAGGAAATAGTACCAGGTTTTCCTGTTCTCACCGCTTAACACACTTTTCTTCTGCAGTAACCCAGATCCCTCAGGTTTCCCTGTGGCTGATACTTACAACATGAACTTTGGAACCCATGTGACTCCAATCCTGTCAATTGACTAGGCCTTCTGTAAATTCACAAGCTCCCTCTATCTCACTGCCTCTCCTGGCTCTTGCCTTACTTCCTGCAGTGTGGCCATTAGTATCTCCTCATCAAGGAGCGAACAAACATAGTTCTTGTGTTAGACCTGGCATCTTTTTTCCATTAACTGACTTCTCCATTACTACTTTTGAGGGGTAGAGATAAAATCTTTGCTATTTGAATTTTCCTCTAATTTGAATTATAGAGAAACTGGGAATTTACCCCACTTGTGAGTAGGAAGAACACTTGATGTCAAAGATACATATTTAAATCATACCTGTCACTTACCAGCTATGCGACCTTGAGCAGCTTATTTTATTCTTCAGGCCTCAGTTTCTCCATCTGTAAAATGGTTTGACAGGGTTCAAAAAAAAATAGACTTGCAAATAATATTATACTTAGAACTGGACATGGAAAAACAGACTGGTTCCAAATAGGAAAAGGAGTACGTCAAGGCTGTATATTGTCACCCTGCTTATTTAACTTATATGCAGAGTACATCATGAGAAACGCTAGGCTGGAGGAAGCACAAGCTGGAATCAAGATTGCCAGGAGAAATATCAGTAACCTCAGATATGCAGATGACACCACCCTTATGGCAGAAAGTGAAGAACTAAAGAGTCTCTTGATGAAAGTGAAAGAGGAGAGTGAAAAAGTTGGCTTAAAACTCAACATTCAGGAAACTAAGATCATGGCATCTAGTCCCATCACTTCATGGCAAATAGATGGGGAAACAGTGGAAACAGTGACAGGCTTTATTTTGGGGGGGCTCCAAAATCACTACAGATGGTGACTGCAGCCATGAAATTAAAAGACACTTGCTCCTTGGAAGAGAAGTTATGACCAACCTAGACAGCATATTAAAAAGCAGAGATATTATTTTGCCAACAAAGATCCGTCTAGTCAAAGCTATGGTTTTTCCAGTAGTCATGTATGGATGTGAGAGTTGGAGTATAAAGAAAGCTGAGCGCCAAAGAATTGATGATTTTGAACTGTGGTGTTGGAGAAGACTCTTGAGAGTCCCTTGGACTGCAAGGAGATCCAACCAGTCAATCCTAAAGGAAATCAGTCCTGAATATGCATTGGAAGGACTGATGCTGAAGCTGAAACTCCAATACTTTGGCCACCTGATGTGAAGAACTGACTCATTTGAAATGACCCTGATTCTGGAAAAGATTGAAGGTGGGAGGAGAAGGGGACAACAGAGCATGAGATGGTTGGATGGCATCACCAACTTGATGGACATGAGTTTGAGTAAACTCCAGGATTTGGTGATGGACAGGGAAGCCTGGTGTGCTGCATTTCATGGGGTCGCAAAGAGTCGGACACGACTGAGTGATGGAACTTTACCTTCGCCATCAACTAAGGAAAATTCTGTCTTTGCTTCCTTGGGCTCTGCCTCTATCAACCCACCACCACTACCCCCAGCATATTAAGGATAGTTCTGTCTTCTCCAGATGTTTTTCCAGATCTATATTATATATATAAAATAATATTTAGATTTGTACTTAAAAGGGCAAGTTGTCACTGGACTGGGAGGAGGAGAGGAAAAAGAAAAGGATAAAGAGAAAAAGAGGAAACTAAAATAGAAAATGGTTGAAAAAGAATTTTTTTTTCCCAAAAGACTGTTCCAGCTCAGTTTGAGAGATTTGGGTGGAAGTTTGGACTAGGAAAGAGCAAAGCTGACTGTGAGACAGATGAATGAATATTAGATGATGGATGGATGGACAGACAGGACAAACAGGAAGGCAAGAGGAAGAAAAGAGAAGATGAAAGAGGAGGAGGGAATTTGCTTCATGTAATGAATAGACTCTCTTTCAGGACTTTTCTGAGAAACAGAAGCAAAAGTTCAAATTATTTCATGATGCTGGATTAATATTTCTCAGCTTGTTTCTCATCTAGAAGATGCTATTAGTAAGTAACCTTGGATTTATATAGGCAGCATAGAAACAACCCTATAAGCTCTCACTGAGGTAGAGAAAGTCCCATTAGATCATAAATACAAAATTATAATTGTTTTATTAACCCTCCTTTTGCTTTCCACTTGCATCTTAGTTCAGATCAGATATGCAAAGTGGTGAGCCCCAAATAGCTTGGATAACAGGGAAACTGTAGAATAGTAGTCTTTGTTTGAGTCTTCAGGGAAAGGGTACAGTTCAGTTCAGTCACCAGTTGTGTCCAACTCTTTGTGACCCTGTGGACTGCAGCATGGCAGTCTTCCCTGTCCATCACCAATTCCCGGAGCTTGATCAAACTCATGTCCATCAAGTCGGTGATGCCATCCAACCATCTCATCCTCTGTCGTCCCCTTCTCCTCCGGCCTTCAATCTGTCCCAGCATCAGGGTCTTTTCCAATGAGTCAGTTCTTCGCATCAGGTGGCCAAAGTATTGGGGAAAGGGTACAGGTGGCACCTTATATATTCTCCCAATCAGCCAGCACCACTAAAAAAAAAAAAAAATTAAGTTGCTCAGTCGTGTCCAACTCTGTGACCCCATGGACTGTAGCCCACCAGGCTCCTCCATCCATGGGATTTTCCAGGCAAGAGTACTGGAGTGGATTGCCATTTCCTTCTCCAGGGAATCTTTACAGCCCAGAGATCGAACCCAGGTTTCCTGCATTGCAGGCAGACACTTTACCATCTGAGCCACCAAGGAAGCCCCAGCACCAATATACTGGTTTAAACAGTGCACACTGTCCTCAGCCTGCATCTTACTTTAGAGTCAACTCCCATGTCCCTGCCTTTCTCACTAGGCTGTGAACATCCTGAGCAAGGGATATAGCCTGATCATCATCTCTATAGTCCCTGACAGAGAATCTGAAATATAATAGACAAAATGATTAAACTCAGGATAACATTATGAAGCATTAGCAGATTACCCAGCACACACACTTGGGCTTCCCAGGTGGCACTAGTGGTAAAGAACCCTCCTGCCAATGCAGTAGATATAAGAGATGCGGGTTCGATCCCTGAGTCAGGAAGATCCCCTGGAGGAGAACATGGCAACCTACTCCAGTATTCTTGCTTGGAGAATCCCATGGACAGAGGAGTCTGGGGGGCTAGAGTCCAAAGGGTGGGAAAGAGTGGGACATGAATGAAGCGACTTAGCACCCCCCCACACACACACACACACATACACACATAACCCATGGTTCTCCTCCAAACCTAGACAGACAAGATATTCCACCTTTACTGCTTCAAGAAAGAAAGAACATAGTTATTAATAACTCATAGCTTTTGACCTTCAAACCTGAGCTCCTGGCAGAAATAATAGATTTGGATAAGTACTTGCTAGGCTAATTCTTTCTCCTCACCCCACCTCATCACCCCAACCCAGAGGAAGTAAAATTTACCTGCTCTAGAGGACAGTGTTGGAGAAGAAGACAGACACTCAGATGAGGAAGAATGTTGCTGTTTATGGCCCTCACCCACCCTCTCTCCGCCCCTTGAGTGAGGGGCCATGTGTGTGGTCAGGGAAAGGAGATACACCCCAGGTTGCTTTGGTAGATCCAGGGAGCAGAGACTTGTGCCTCCTAGAGTGACACCTGAGCAGGTGAGGAATAGTCTCCTCTCCTCACCCCCACGTGGAGAAGGGTGGCAGAGAGAAGCTTCGGATAAAAAGGATATATGACAAAGCTAGACCAAGAGACCTGAGACAGTCCTCTGAAACTCCCCCAAATCTTCAGAGTAGCTCAAGAGATCAGCCAAGTGTCTTTCATACTTACAAGGAGGACACAGACGCTAGATGAAGGAAAGCCAGCCAGCAGTTCTACAGATGCCTCAAACGCTGGATTTTTAAAAAATCACATAGCAATAAATGCTAGCATTTAGCAAATATTGGAAGGCCAGATGGACCACACACTCCAACAGCGGTCAGAATGAGAACAGCCCAGAAGGCCATGTACTTCTACCGTCTCCATAAACACACACACACACACACACACACACACACACACACACACACACACACATCCCTTCTAATGGCCTGAACTTATATACAGCCACAGCAAAAAAGAAAAAAGGTCAGGAGGAGGAGGAAATCCCTGATCTGGCAGAGAAAACCTAAAACTGACAAGTTTCTGCCCGCAGGGGGAAGGAGGACCCAAGAGAGAATTTAATTGAAGTTACATAAAAATAAATCTATCGTTTTGCAGATCTGAATTTTGAGGCCCCAAATTCATACTCACTACAACTGTTTGTTGATTGAATGAATAACTGAATTGTGTTGAGGGGTGGGGGGTGGGCAGAAATTCCACTGCAGTAAGTTCTAGGTAGAGCAGTCTTGGCTACTTTATCCAAAGTGAAAGTGAAAGTCAGTCGTGTCCAACTCTGCCACCCCAAGGACTGTACAGTCCATGGAATTCTCCAGGCCAGAATACTGGAGTGGGTAGCCTTTCCCTTCTCCAGGGGATCTTCCCAACCCAGGGATCAAACCCAGGTCTCCCGCATTGCAGGTGGATTCTTTACAGACAAGAATTCCCTTGCAGCTGAGCCACAAGGGACGCCCACTTTAGACCAAGGAAGAGGGTAATTACTAAAAAGAGTAAGTGCTTCCCAGTCCTTACTTGGTGCTTATTATCAGTAGTTCCTTAAGTAAGTTGCAAGACTATTTGGGACTCAGTTTTCTTATCTGTAAAATGGGCATAATAATACCTGCCTGTCCTCTTGGCAATGTTATCAAGAGGACAAAATGAGATAGCATGTGTGAGATAACCTTATATGGGTTGTGATAAGGGCATATGGATCACCCCTGTCTTATGATCTAAGAAGCAAGAGAAAAGTAAATGAACTCAAGGAACAGAGTTTTGTGGCAATCCTGTTCTCCACCAAAATGTTTTTCCAGAGGAAAGGAACAGAGAGTAAGTTTTCCCTGGAATGGCATCCATGCTAATTGGAGACCATCAAGGATTGCACTCTCAGTAGTCAGCAGAGCACACTTCACCAGGAAGAAACTCGCAGGGCACAAAACATTTAATTTCATTGAGAAACAGTCTTGTCTGCCTCACAACAACAAATTAAGCTCTGGGTGACTATTCCTGTAAAACACGTCCTGTGCTTAGCAAGGCTATTATGGGGTGCAGAGACATGGTAAAGAATCAATTAAAGCTCTGACACATCCAATGGCGCTCAAAGACCTGTTACACAGGTTTCCCCAGAGGAAAATAATCACGTTGCATTATACTTTGGAAGCTGATGGAGGCAAGATTGCGGAGACAAGTTTTGGGGTTTGCAAGACAGACTTTAGCTTTTCTACATCATTTTTGAAGTGCCAGTTAAAGGATTACAGCAGCCAGTCCTCCATTTAGTCCCACAGCACCATGGTGGAGCAAGAGGGATTAACAGCATGTGGGCACCCTTCAGAAAACTGTAAGTTCTCTTTTTTAAAATCATTTAAAGAAATGGTAAAAAGATTGCAGCATTTACCTTCGTGCCCATTTTGGAGTGAAAGCAACTGCTAAGCAAGTAGCATCAGAGGGATATTGAAACTGAATTTCTTCCTAGTTTTATAATAGGACCCCATCAGCAAAAAAGCAGTCATTGTCCAGAAAATCTGTTTTAAAAGTTGTAGAATTTCCAGAATAGCTTTGCAAAAAAAAAAAAAAAAAAAAAGAACAAGAGGGTTAATAGTGGAATGTGAATAATGTTTGTGGTTACACTGCTTGAACTGTTTCTATGACGGCAAGTAGAGATACTTACAATAAGAATGATGTGGTTTGGGGGCTAATTCAGACACTTGGGTAAATCAACTTCAATCTCAGTTCCTGAATGACTCTTGTGCCTGAGTTTAAATACACAGAAGAGATTTTGAGGTTCAGGCAGTACATTTTCAGAAGTGTTCCCTCCAAATGAGCTGCCGTGGAAATGAAAAACTGAACGAGAGCAAGGCAAGCCAAGCATTACCAACGATCCCTGTGGAGAGACAGGTTATGACTTGTCGATGCCATAGGCGGGCCAGGAAGTGGTCTGGGGATCTCAGCTAACCCTCCCCATGTTGAAGGCTAGTTCAAAAGCAAAGAACTAGAGAGAAAAGATAACCTGAGGGTGGAGTGTAAATGTCCTGTTTTCAAGACATTTTGCCAGGAGAGAGAGAGTGAAAGAAAAGGAAACCCAGAAAGTAAGGACGAGCCCAGGCCTGCCCAGGGACACGTTCAGCTGTGGTACCAGGCAGGACATTTGCAGAGGAAATCCTCTCATGTTGCAGGAATCTGTTCAGTTAGGAGGGTACAAATGTTTGACAATTCCGTTCATGAAGTCAACCTGCAGCACCTTTTTTTTTAAAGTATGAGGAGGTGAGAAGGGAAGTCTGAGGAAGGATCCCCTTTTTAACCAGATGGATTACTCAATGCAATATTTCATCAAAATCTTTTGTTCTTTTCTTGTTGAAGTTGCTATCTCATTCCTTAAGCTCCCCTACTTGTGTGCATTAAGGCTTCCTTGGTCTTTCTAGAACAGAGGTCTCTCAGAGCTACTGAATGTGCTGGGACCTTGGGTCTTGGGGTCCTGTCAGTCTTGGGGCTGCAGGGATCAGGGCTGCCCTGCCTTCCAGTCTGTGTCTTGCTCCACACTCTGCCCTCCCCCCACAAAGGCACAGTGGGCTTCTAAGCAGTGATTTCCTATGAAAAAACAAGTTCCCATTGCTTAAAACACACCAAAAAATGGCATATCACTCAAATATTCCACCTTTTCATTTGACAAAGAGGAGAACTGAACACCCCAGAAAATTAAAATGAGTTAGTTAAAGGCAAACGCTAGCGGTAGAGAACCCGTCTGCCAATGTAGGAGATGTGGGCTTGATTCCTGGGTCGAGAAGATCCCATGAGAAGGAAATGGCAACCTGCTCCAGTATTCTTGCCTGGGAAATCCCAGGGACAGAGAAGCCTGGAGAGCTACAGTCCATGGGGTTGCAGAGGCAGACACGACTAAATGGACTTATAGGAGGAGGAAACCACCGCAGAAGCCACAGAAGTCCTTATGGATAACTAGTTCTGCCACACTGGTCTTTTCCCTTTGTCCAAAGGAATCGGCAGGGTCTTCTTCACCTCACCTACGCCCTATTTCCATTTAGCCCATCACTCATATTCTTTACCGTCTGAGCCACCAGGGAAGCCCCTCTTTTTTTTTTAACATTTTTTTCACCTTACCCACCCCCAATCTCCACTTAGCCCATCACTCATATTCACAGCTTACCACACACACCACCTCTTCCTCAAGGATAAAAACTGTATTTAATCCCTGTGCAGTCAATCCAATTCTACACACATTTATTGAGTACCTACTCTGTGCAGCCCTGTAACAGGTACTGGAGATTTACGGATGAACAAGACCCAGTCCCCGCCTTCAGATACATAGACAGCCTGTTATAACAAAATGTCTACTTGAACTCCAATAGAAATTCTCTGAATACATTGTATTACAGAAATACAGGAGAAAAGGGGACTTCCTTGGTGGTGCAGTGGGTGGGAGTCCGACTGCCAATCCAGGGGTCAATGGGTTTGATCCCTGGTCTGGGAAGATTCCATATGGCTCAGGGCAACTAAGCCTGTGCCCTGCAACTACTGAGCCTGAGCTCTAGGGCCCGTGAACCAGAGCCACTAAGCCTGCATGTTGAAGCTACTGGAGCCTGTGCTCCACTAACAGGAGACGCCACCACAATGAGAAGCCCTCACACCACCACGAAGAGCAGCCCCCACTTGCCACAGCTGGGGAAAGCCCATGTGCAGCAGAGAAGACCCAGCCCAGCCAAAAAGAAAAATAAATAAAAAAATAAAATTTTTAAAAGGAGAGAGAAAAGGGAAGAAAATAGTTTGAAAATTCTTCAAAATATTAAACAGAAATATAATACGACCCAGCAGTTCCACTCCCAGGTATGTACCCAGCAGAATTGAAAACAGGTACTCATGTAGATATATGTACATGCATGCAGCAGTCACCATAGCCCCAAAGTGGAAACCATCCAAATGTTCGTCATCAGATGGATGCATAAACAAATTGTGCTATATCCATACAATAGAATATTACTCAGACACAGAAAGGCATGATTGTTTTTTCTGCTATTTTTATTTATATACTTATGGGCGTCCCTGATAGCTCAATTGGTAAAGAATCCGCCTGCAATGCAGGAGACCCTGGTTCGATTCCTGGGTTGGGAAGATCCACTGGAGAAGGGAAAGGCTACCCACTCCAGTGTTCTGGCCTAGAGAATTCCATGGACTGTATAGTCCATGAGGTCCCAAAGAGTAGGAAACAACTGAGCGACTTTCACTTTCACAGCCATATTGGGTCTTTGCTGCTGCATGCAGGCTTTCTCTAGTTGCAGCGAGTGGGGGCTCCTCTTTTTGGGGCTGTGTGGGCTTCTCATTGCGGTGGCTTTTCTTGTTGCGGAGCACGGGCTCAGTAGCTGTGACACACAGGCTTAGTTGCTCCGTGGCAGATGGAATCTTCCCAGACCAGAGATTGAACCCCTGCTCCCTGCATTGGCAGGTGGATGCTTATCCACTGTACCACTAGAAAAGTCTGGCATGAATTTCTAACACAGTACTGTCACCACACAAATGAACCTCGAAAATATCAGATTATATAAAAGAAACTAAACTCAAAGGTCATATATTACATGATTCCATATGATATTCTAGACAATGATTCTGCTGCTGCTGCTGCTGCTAAGTCGCGTCAGTCGTGTCTGACTCTGTGCGACCCCCATAGACGGCAGCCCACCAGGCTCCTCTGTCCCTGAGATTCTCCAGTCAAGAATACTGGAGTGGGTTGCCATTTCCTCCTCCAGTGCATGAAAGTGAAAAGTGAAAGTGAAGTTTCTCAGTCATGTCTGACTCTTCACGACACCATGGGCTGCAGCCTACCAGGCTCCTCTGGAAGAACTGGGATAACTAGTGAGGATTTTTAGGCAGGAGGAGTACTTACTCAGATCTGTGTTTAAAATGGATATTGTCAGTGGTCAGCTGATAACACTAGGGAGGGTCTGGACCCATGGAAACTAGAGTCTGCTGGCCCAGTGAGAGAGCGTAAAGAATGTGCCAGGATATAAAATACTTGCCTGATCGTGTTTCTGTTAAGTAAACGTAATCATCTTCCACTAAATTTGAGCTCAGAAATAGCCACTGAGGGTGAACAATATTAGCTAAGATTCTTTTAAAATCCACTTTTGAAACAGTTCAAGCCTATATTTTTGCACATCCTACCAGCTTTGGCACCCAACAGCCTTTTCAAAGTAAAATTAACCCGCTTTCTTTTTCTCTGTACTCATAAGGACTTGTCTTTGAACAAATTCTTCACCAAGGAAGAAAATCTGATGTTGATGACAGCAAATTGCAGTCCAAAAGTAGCTTACAAAAGGAACTATGATCCAAAATTAAAACATGTATTTCCTTAGTCTCAGTGTTGGCCACTTGAGCATGTCAAGACATACTCATGCTGTAACTTTTTAAAAAGTTGCTAATGACACTATTTTGTACAGAGAATAAAAATTTGAATGGGATCAGAAAAAAAAAATCTGATCTGCTCCATACTCACCTAAGCACCAAATTCAATGTAACCTAACAGAACTGTACAGAATCTATCAAATCAAACTTTGCTAAAATTGGAAATTCAAAAGATCTCTATCTTGTAGTCAGTGTGCCTGGCAGTCAGCTTCCCCTTGTCTTTCATTCTGAAGGAAACTCCAATACTGAGAGGTTTCCCAGACACGGGACTCAGCAATAAAACCGTTCAGACATCCGGCTTTCATGTCCATTGAAACTTCTTCCAAAATTCCCTCTCGGTGCAGGATCAGTTTCATTTGGAAAGTAAACTAATAACAGCAGCAGTGAAGAGGAGAGAGGAAAAGTCGGGCATCGTTGGCATCATATGTGGAAAGAAATACATTCCAAGAGCAAGAATGCTTTCCATATGAATCCTCAGACTCACTACTTCACACTTATGTGCCAAGACAAGGATGTGGCTTTCAGGCTGGCTTCAAGGGAATGTTTTTTCACCTTCCAAATCATTCAGTCAACAAACACCTACAGAGATCCTACCATTGGCCAGGCTTGGGACCAAGTGTTAGGATCCAGAGATGAAGATGTGCTAACTGGATCCTGGAGGTGCTTGTCGGCTAGAGGTCAAGGAGAGGAGATATACTGGGTGACAACCAAGTCTAACACTGCATCATTATTAATTAGGACTCCCAGCTTCCAAGAGCCAGAGATGTCATTCTCTGCCATTATCTGTCACTCTCACAACTACACCTCAAGTAGGTATTATTATCCTCATTTTAAAGATAAAATATAGGACTTGCCTGGTGATCCAGTGGTTAAGAATCTGCCTGCCAATGTAGGGGACGCAGGTTCAATCCCTGGCCCAGGACGATCCCACATGCTACAAAGCCCATGCGCCACAACTACTGAGGCCATGTGCTGCAGCTACTGAGGCCTGCTTACCTAGAGCGCATGGTCTACAACAAGAGAAGCCACGGCAATGAGAAGCCCTGTGCCACAATAAAGAGTCGCCTTCACTCACCACACTAGAGAAAGTCCATGTGCTACAATCCAGATCCAGAGCAGCCAAAAACAGGAACAAAAAATTTTAAAACAACAAAAAAGATAAAATAAAAACTGAAGCTCAAAGAGGCAAAACTTGCCCCCAAACCACCCAGCTAGAAGTGGTAGACACGGGCAGATTTGGGTGAGATCCTTTTGATTCCAAAAACCCTGCCTAGTCTAGTCTTCCCAGGTCCTTTTCACTGTGATCAGGGTTAAGATCAAGGTCATTCAGAACTTACTCCAGCTTGTCTTAGCCTTTCATCAAAGAGTGGTTGTATCTACATTGTGGATTGATAGCAAAATTGCCAGGTTTTAAACATTAATGCTAATGACAAGGGCAGGGTGGGGGAAAGTTAGATATTTATGTTTAACTAGAGGACAAATAGAAACTGCTGTGAGAGGCTAGATCAAGATGGCATAGAGAGGAGAAAACACGGGGCTTCATGACACTGGATTTGGCACTGATTTTCTTGGATAGAACAGCAAAGGCACAAGCAATGAAAGAAAAAAACAGACAAATTGGACTTTATCAAAATGAAAAACTTTTTGTGCATTAGAGGACATTAGTAATAGAGTGAAAATGCAACCAAAAGAATGGAAAAAAATATTTGCAAATTACATACCCTATAAGGCATTAATATATAAAGTATATAAAAAATTACTGAAACTCAGGGACAAAAAAAATAAAACTAACCTGATTAAAAAATAGACAAAATACTAGAATAGAGATTTCTCCAGAGAAGATATACAAACAGCCAGTAAGCACATGAAAAGATGTTCAACATCACTAATCATTAGGGAAATGAAAATCAAAATTGCAATGGGATACCACTTCACATCCATTAGGATGGCTATCATAAAAAAAAAAGAAAAGAAGAAGTGTTGGCAAGGATGTGGAGATATTGGAACCCTTGAACACTGTTGGTAGGAATGTAAAATGGAGCAGATGCTAGGGAAAACAGAATAGTAGTTCCTCCAAAAATTAAAGTTAGAATTACCATATGAACCAGCAATTCTACTTCTGGCTACCTGCTTCAGCGAAGGGAAAGCAGGGACATAAAAAGTCATTTGCACACCCATGTTCATAGCACAATTATTACAACAGCCCCAAAGTGGAAGCAACCCAAGTGTTCCTTGATGAGTGAATGGATAAACAAAACATGGTGAATGTACACAATAGAATGTAATTCAGCCTTGAAAAGGAAGGAAATTCTAACACATGCTACAACGTGGTTGAAACTTGACATTATTCTAAGTGAAATAAGCCAGTCACAAAGGGACAAATACTATATAATTCCGTTGATATGAGGTATTTAGTCAAATTTATAGAGACAGAAAATAGACAGTGGTTGCCAGGGGCTGGCAAGGGAGGAATGGGGAATTAATGTTTAACAGGCACAGAGTTTCAATTTGGGAAGATGAAAAAGTTCTGGAGATGGATAGTGGTGATCTTGCACAACAATATGAATGCATTTAATACCACTGAACTGCATATCTAAAAATGGTTAAGAGGGACTTCCTTGGTGGTCCAGTGGTTAAGTCTCTGTGCTTCCACTGCAGGGGGAGCAGGTTCCATCCCTGGTGAGAGGACTAAGATCCCACATGCCACAGTAACCCCCCCCAAAAATAGTTAAGCTAATAAATTTTATGTTAGGCATATTTAACCACAATTAAAAAAAAAAAAGATGGCATACAAGCACTTGCATTGACCTCAATACCACCCAAGATTCCTTTTAATGACAGAAAAAAATGTGCTTTTTAAAATTCCATTTGCTGGGGAGTTGTTTAAAGATAAGAGTTTCAACTTTGCAAGATGAAAGTTATTGAGATAAATAATGACGAGCATTGCACAACAATGTGAATGCACTTAACACTACCAAATTACACACTTAAAAACAGTTAAGATGGTAAATTTTAGGTTATTTGCATTGTGGTGGCATGTTTAGCCACTTAGTCATGCCCGATTCTTTGCGATCCCATGGACTATAGCCCACCAGGCTCCTGTGTCCATGGGATTTCCCAGGCAAGAATACTGGAGTGGACTGCCATTTCCTTCTCCAAGTGAAAGAGAAAGTCACTTAGTTGTGTCCGACTCTTTGCGACCCCATGGACTATACAGCCCATGGAATTCTCCAGGCCAGAATACTGGAGTGGGTAGCCTTTCCCTTCTCCAGGGGATCTTCCCAACCCAGGGGTCAAATCCAGGTCTCCTGCATTGCAGACAGCCTGCTTGCAGGCAGATTCTTCACCGACTGAGCCACTACCACAATTAAAAATAAAGATCCATTAGAACACTAGAAAGCAAGAATAGCTGCTACCAATGATACCAACCCACTGGAAAATGTGGGGGATTTCTGAATGATAGAAAGCAGTTGAAATTGGACTGAGAGAAGAACCTCAGCTTGAAATACTTGCAAGAATGCTTGCTGTGAAAGGGGGTCAAGGAAAAGAGTGATTGTCCAGGAAATTAACTGGGGTACTCTGCAAGACCACTTGAAGGGCAAGTTGAAATATAGATTGAACCCCACCCCTGAGTTTCTGATTCAGTTCATCTGGGACAGGGCCTGAGAAATTGCGTTTCTAATAAGTTCCCAGGTGGTGTTGATGCTGCTGATTTAAAGACCATAACTAAGAACCACTTTGAGAAGTAGCTAGACCTGATAGCGAGTCCCCCTCCTTCAACTATAACAAGAAACAGATGGCAGCATCTCTCCCAGGTGGAAACTCTGAGTGTGATCCCAAGGCCCCAGCTTGCTAGAAAATGCAAAGGGGTAGAGGAGAAGGAACCCCCATACTGGAGGACTAGCACTCTGTATATTGCACCACCCCCACCCCCACCCCCCATAATGATGAGAGGCAGGGACTTGGACCATATCTACAATCACTGTAAGCTTACCAGACATTCCTAAAGTCAAAGGAGAGAAGGCAGCCAAGAACTGCCAAATCTTTAAGGAACATCAGACTAAAGAACTTTGGTATGTCAAGAAAGAGAACTCATTCACAAGTGAAATTAACCAAACAATATCGTGCTCATTTCTGTGAATAAATAGCAATATACTTCTTCCTTTTGAATATTCCTACCTTTTTAAACAGTGGCTTAATGAAGTATAATTTACATCTAATAAAATTCACCAAATTTAAGTCTACAGTTCAATGCATTTTGACAAATGGATACAGTTATCTAACCACCACAACAACCAAGAAACAGAATATTTCCATCACTCAAAGATTTTCCTTGGTGCCCGTTTTCAAAAAGCACTGGGGGCGGGGGGAGGGAGTCATATTGCTAGCTTTTTCCTGGGCACAGAGGGGAAAATCTGAGTTAATTAGCATGGGGTCACAGAAGATGGGGCAGCTAGCTTCTCTGGAAAGAGAATAGGAGGTGAAGCTTCTCCATGAAACTTATTTGCACACAAAATCAATGGGACGATTTTCTTAAAATACCACTGCCTGGACTCAACCCCCAGAGTTTCTGATTTGCATCATCTGTGGTGGAGCCTGGCTTCCCTGGTGGCTCAGACGGTAAAAAATCTGCCTCCTGCGATGCAGGAGACCTGGGCTCAATCACTGGCTTGGGAAGATCCGCTGGAGAAGGGAATGGCAACCCATTCCAGAATTCCTGCCTGGAGAACTCCATGGACAGAGAAGCCTGGCGGGCTACAGTCCATGGGGTCACAAAGGGTTGGACACTAGTGAGTCACACACTCACACTCACTCGCACACACACAGGAACTTTTAAAAGTCCCTCCAGGTAATTCTCATGATCAGTGAAGGCTGAGAGATGGTGGGTTAAAGGCAGTCATTTCTGAAGATGGAGAGTGGCTTTTTAAAAATCATAAAATCTATATAACAACTGTCACGAAAACAAATTACTTAAAAGGAAAATTTATACCCAATCCCGTCGCCCTTGCACAGCAACCATTCTTGACACTCTGTCTGCACGTAGCCATATTTTGGCACTACTCGATGCACTGTGGTGATGATGCAATTTTCCTTTTATTTTTTAAGTTCCCATTTATCATCAACGTCTCGCTTATGTCCCTACCTAAGCAGGCAGTTTAGGGTAGCATCTCTGAGTGTGGGCTTTGAAGTCCAACCTGGGTTAAAACCTCAGATTTTTCACCTACAAACTGAATCTCCAGCAAACACCAACACATGCTTGAACTTCAGAGGCTCCATCTGTATGATAGGAATAATGGTACCTACCTCATTATTTCATTCTGAAGCCTGATGTTTGTAAAGATATGGCAGCAAACAACCTGGCAGGCACACTTCTGGCTTTCAGTTAATGGTAGCTGTTAATATCATCGAAACAAGTAGGATAACCCACTGAAATGAACGCCATTCTAGGGCAGTAAACGTCAACAGACCTAGGGGTTGGGAGAAGAGCAAGGGACCCCGATCAGTCTCCCAGCAAGGACTCAGGCTGGGGGAGTGGCTTACAGAAGGCGGCTGGGTGTGTGCCTGTGTGAGTGCACGTGTGTGTGTTCTAAAGGCCAGTACAGGGTGGAGTTAACCACAGTCAGGGGAAATTCTGAGGGAGGAAGAAGAATTCAAGACAGCCCCTGGATAGCCTGTTTCAACAGCAACACCGTGAGAGCAACAAGAGCCACAAGAGTGGAATGTCCAGGCCAACTGAGCTAATTCTCTTGTTTTCTCTCCATGAGGCTAGAAAACCAGGCTGATTCCAAGGAGGACTGAGGAAACACCCCTGGGGGGCTCGGACAATCACAGGAGGTCAGGGCTGGAGGGTGGAGGAAAAGCATTCCTGTGTCAGGTGGAATGAGAGTATCAGGCCATTTAATTTGACCCTTAAAAATAATGTGTGTTAGTCACTCAGTCGTGTCCGACTCTTTGTGACCCTGTGTACTGTAGCCACCAGGCTCCTCTGTCCATAGAATTCTCTAGGCAAGAATACTGGAGTGGGTAGCCTTTCCCTTCTCCAGGGGATCTTGCTGACCCAGGGACTGAACCCAGGTCTCCTGCATTGCAAGCAGATTCTTGACTGCCTGAGCCACCAGGGAAGCCCCTAAAAATAATAGTAATATGAATTTATAGAGAGGTGCTATTCAGGACCCTTCAATTAAATCATTCTATCCTTACAGCAATCCTATGAATTAGGTATTGTTATTATCCTTATTTTACAGATGAGGAACCTGAGACATAGGGCAGTTAAGTAAACTTGCCCAAGATCATGCAATAAAGGGTAGACTCAGAATCAGAAACCCAGAGACCATGCTCTTCACTACCACTGTACCCCAAGCAGATGAAGTGAGACACAGCAGCTATTTTATAATTAAATTTAAATGGTCACGATACCATATCATCATTTGTTCCATCATTCCCTTTTTATTCAGTATTTTTCCACTGTCCACTGTGGCAAACATCGTCATACATAGCTTTTCACTTCTGTTGAATTATCTCCTTAGGATTATTTCCCATGAATGGCGTTACTTGGGCCAGGGAGATCAACAATGTCATAGTTGTTGCTACATATTGTTGTGTTTACCAAACAGGCTGCACCAGTTGACACCGTCACCAGCGGGGTAGGAGTATACCACTTTCACTAGCACCTCAAGCAGCAGGGGGAGAATTATCGTTTTGCAAATGTTTATTTATACAATTTTTTTTTTAGATTTTATTGCTGTGACAGTTGGAAATTTGCAGCATCAGGCTTGCTGGTCACTTGGGCTTCTGGGATTTTCCTTTTATGCAAGGCTCCTTCCTTCACCTCACCTGAAGTTGAACCATTACCCCCACCCCCCTGCCCCTTCCCCACTGCAGGCAAGGTCCTCGACTCACAAACTATCTGGAACTCTGGAAGGTGAGAGGCCCATACGTCTGGCCTTTTGTCTACAGCATGCATAGAATGCCGCCACATTTTGGCTGGCTTTTCTCTCCCATTGTACCAGCTGGCTTTCCTGTATGAACTGGGATGGCCTTTAAGACAGGCTAGCTGTCCCCCTGGTTATAGAAACCAGTGTTTCTCAGACTTAATCGTATCTACAAAGCATCTGAAGACCTTGTTAAAATGATTCTGATTCAGTAGGTCTAAAGCGGGGACTGATCTAACCAACTCCCAGGTGATGCTAATCTTGCAGGTGTTAAGAACCTACATTAAATCATTTAAATTCCTCAGACCAGACAACAAATAAAGCCCAGGCAGTCCCATCAGAACCTTCTAATTCCAGCTCTGTCTCTGACAGCCTCTGGGGCCTTGGTCTAGTCAAGCCCTCTGAGCCTCAGTTTCCCCACAGTACGATGAAAGGATGAAACCAGACATTCTCTGTGTCCCTTCTATGGTTTTTGTTTCCATCTTGGACTTCTTCAGCCCATTCATATTATTTTCCCATAGTGTTTATTTAACAATTTTTGAACTTGGAGAATGAACATTAGCACCTTTTTAAACACTAGGAATATAAAAGGATGAACAATTTAGACATAGTCTCTGCATTCATGAGAGCTCAAGTCTAGTGGGAAAGACAAGCAAATTAGAGTGAGAAAACAGCTAGATACGTGTTTGGGTAGAAAAAGCTCAGGGTGCTGGAGGAGCAAATAGAAACTGGATTTCACCCAGACCGACCGATGGGAATCAGAGGAGACTCTCCAAAGAAAACCATTCCTAAGGTGACCCCTGAAGGATGAGAGGTGGGACCCACGTGCAGTTGGGCAAAGAAAGTTGACTCTGGTCAATGCAGTGGGGAAGGCTTGGCCAAGGCCCAGGGCAAGAAAGAGTATGGGGCTCTCCTGAAGCTGAAGAGGTGCGCATAGACAGAGGGTGGAGGAGAAGGGGCGAGAGAGGAGCGGGGGAGATGGCAGGGTCCAGAGGATCCAGGTTAGGGTTAAGGATGCCATGGATGTGGACATTTTCCAGGTGATGGCAAGCCCTTAGAACACCTGAAGAAGGGATGAAACTGACCTGGATTTTAGCAAGATCACTTTGCCGGCAGTGGGCGATTGGACTGAAGGGGACATGACCAAATGTGAGGAAAGCAGTAAAAAGACTTGCAAGAGTCCAAGCGAGAGATAAGAAAAGGCTGGACTAGAGCACAGCAGTGGGAAATGGCAGCGCTGGATGCATCTAAACAGAGGCATGAGGCAGAACTGACAGGTCTGGGTTGAATGTGGGGAGGGAGGGGTTGGAAAAGTATAGACATCTTACTGGCTTAACAAACATTTATTTCTTACAAATGGGCCTGTGGGTCAGCTGGGCTCAACCTAACTCAGCTGGGCTCAGCTCCAGGCTCTAGGTCAAGCTCAGTTTTGTCTCACATGTCTGCCATTCAGGCACCCAGGCTCTCCTCATGACAGATGGCAGGAGCCCAGGGGAAGCAGAAACATGGGTGGCTCCCAGCACAGTGCCGTGAGAGCCTCTGTTAGGAACGGCCTTGCAGTCATTCATTTGTTCAAAGCAAGACCCATGGACAAGCCCAAAGTCAATGAAGTGCACAAGTATGCTCTGCTTCAAAATGGAAAGGAAGGGAGAATGAGGATTTGCTGAACAATAATAGTCTACCATGGGAATTAAACCCAACCCCCAAATAGACGATGGAACCATTCATGGAAATAAGGAACACATAAGGAAGACCATCTGAGCCATAGGTCTTCCCTGGTAGCTCACATGGTTTTCCTTATGTGTTCCTTATTTCCATGAATGGCTCCACTGTCGTGGGAGCTTCCCTGGTGGCTCAGATGGCAAAGAATCTGCCTGCAATGTGGGAGACCTGGGTTTAATCCTTGGATTAGGAAGATACGCTGGAGAAAGGCATGGCAACCCACTCCAGTATTCTTGGACTTCCCTGCTGGCTCAGATGTTAAAGAATCTGCCTGCAATGTGGGAGACCTGGGTTTGATCCTTGGATTAGGAAGATACGCTGGAGAAGGGCATGGCAACCCACTCCAACAGTCCACCTGGAGAAGCCCCATGGACAGAGGAGCCTGGCAGGCTACTGTCCACCAGGTCTCAGAGTCATACACGACTGCGCGACTTTCACTTTCAAGGAGGACTATGGTTTTGGATAGAGGTGCAGAGAGAAATGGACTCCATCCACGTAGCATGGAGTTCCTGGTGAGATGTTCAAGCAGAGATGTCAGAGAAGCAGCTGGGTAAGTTGCCCACAGCTCAGGAGAGGGAGATGGGCTGGAGATATGTATTTGTGAGTCATCTTCACAGGGTTGGCCAGGAGAGGGAATGAGATCATCCAGGGAGAATTTGCAGAGTTAAAAACAGGGCAGGCCTAGCACAGAACCCTGGGGAACATCAAGGAATGTTCTTGGAAGAGAGGCCAGCAAAGGGGACGGAGCTGTAGCCAACATAGAGCAAAAAATTGGAGTCCTGGAAGCCAAGGGACAGAAGTGTTTCAAGAAAGAGGGAGTGGGCCAGAGTGTCCAACACCGATAAAGCCCAGTGGGTCTGACCACAGGGCATCGGTTTCCCTAAAACAAGGTGCTCTGAAGCTAGACATTCAGACAACACACAGAGAGAGCTCTTTGAAAGAAAGTCAGTGGCCTGCCTCCACATTCGGAACAAGGCACAAGCAGACACACCCACCCCTCCCTGGAATTATTTGCAAAAGTTTTTTTTATCAAAGTGCAACATGCATACTGAAAGATGCACAAACTTTGAGTGCATATAAGTGTACAGCTCAATGCATTTTCCCAAGATGAGCACACCTTGTATCCAGCACCCCAGCAGTACCCCCGAAAGCCCTCCGTTGGTCCCCTTCACGAAACCCCTTCCACACTGATTTTCACAAGATGCCAGTGCAGTGTGAGATCAGTGGGGAACCTTGCTGAACCTGAGGCTCACTAGTTCCTATCTCAGAACTTCCTGTGCTCCCTGTTGCTCCCACCCCAACCTCTTCCCAGAGGGCTCCCTCTCTCTCTTTCTCCTTGATTCATTCCTTCTCTCTGTTCATCATCCATGCAGTAAACTTGATTAGAGGGCCTGTGTGTTATATACTCTCCCAGGGGGCAGAGAGAGAGAATATAAAGGTGAGTAACCCCAGGTCTCATGCTTTAAAAGACAAATGTGTCAATAGGCAATGTGGAAACATCACGATGTGATGCTATGGAAACAGAGCTGGTACTGTGTGTGGGTGTAAAGTGAACGTGAACTTGGGAAAAAGTGTATCAGAAACAGTTGAATTTGTGTGGGAAGGATGAACAAGACTTCTAAGCCTCTGATGGAGTGGAGCAGGACCAGCTTTTGCTTTATGCCGTGGACTTCTCCTGTGGCTGCCCTCAATGCTCACCACTGTTTCAAGCACAGACTGATTTTGGAACAACCCACACCACTGACAGTGCTGTAACTGGACAGTGGTGGTGTTGTTCAGTCGCTCAGTCGTGTCCAACTCTTTGTGACCCCATGGACTGCAGCATGCCGGGCTTCCCTGTCCTTCACTGTCTCCCGGAGTTTGCTCAAATTCATGTCCATTGAGTCGGTGATGCTATCTAACCATCTCATCCTCTGTTGTCCCCTTCCCCTCTTGCCCTCAGTCTTTCCCAGCATTAGAGTCTTTTCCAGTGAGTTGGCTCTTCACATTAGGTGGCCAAAGTATCAGAGCTTCAGCTTCAGCGTCAGTTCTTCCAATGAATATTCAGGGTTGATTTCCTTTAGGATTGACTGGTTTGATCTCCTTTCTGTCCAAGGGACTCTCAAGAGTCATCTCCAGAACCACAGTTAGAAAGCATCAATTCTTAAGCACTCAGTCTTCTTTAGGGTCCATCTTTCACATCCATACATGACTACTGGAAAAACCAAAGATTTGACCATAGGAACTTTGGTCCGCCAAGTGATGCCGCTGCTTTTTAATATACTGGACAGTAGAGGGCGCTAAAAGACTGAGCTTGATACAAACTGCCACGGACTTTGCAATCCAAAAGGGAATCCTTTCACCAAGGCTCTGGAAGATGTGAAAACAGATGAAGACGAGAGAGAGAGGAAGAGATGTGCCCAGGATCACATGGCTGCTCAGTATCAGAACAAGCCCATTCCACCAGACCCATGCAGTTTACTCTGTGATCCAAACTTCACAATTAATATAATTTAAGAATGCTTAATTTAAGGATGCTTTTAGAAGCATCAGGGGGCTTCCTGTAGCTCAAATGGAAAAGCATCTGCCCTCAATGCAGGAGACCAGGGTTTGATCCCTGGGTTGGGAAGTTCCTATGGAGAAGGGAATGGCAGTCCACTCCAGTACTCTTGCCTGGAGAATTCCATGGACAGAGGAACCTGGCGGGCTACAGTCCGTGGGATCGCAAAGAGTTGGACACGACTGAGCGACTAACGCATGCACGCACTAGGAGCATTATAAGGGCTTCCCAGGTGGCTCAGTGGTAAAGAATACGCCTGCCCATGCAGGAGACGCAAGAGATGCAGATTCGATCCCTGGGTGAGGAAGATCCCCTGGAGGAGGAAATGGCTACCCACTCCAGTACTCTTGCTTGGATAATCCCATGGACAGAGGAGCCTGGTGGGCTACAATCCATGGGGCCACAAATGGTTGGACACGACTGAGTGACTGAGCACTACAAACATTATCCTTTTTCTTTTTTGCCATGCTATAGAGGCATATTTCAGCTTACAAACCTATTACAAATGTATCTAGATGTTTTCTCTTTCTTCCTAAAGCTGAAGCTAGTGTCATGTTCCCTGGGAAAGTACAATGGTTCAGAGCAAACACAGGCCCTGGAATAAGTCTGGGTTTGACTGTAAGATCTGCCTTCTTCTTAGTATGACTCTGGATGCATTTCTTAACCACTTCCAGTCTCTGGATCCTAATCTATCAAAGCACGCCATGATCACACACGTACCATACGAAGGTGTTGTCAGGGTTAAAGTGAGTTGATGCAAATGAAGTTCCTGGATAGGAATGGTTGCTCTGTCAATGCAAGCTCTTATTCTCAATCTCCTGGCTGGGCAGCACTGGGCAACCACTCCTGCCATGTCCATGTGTGTGAGGAGCCTAGCCGTGTATTCTCAAGCTCTTGGAATCAACAGGTTTGTTTGGTTTTGAGTCCCTGTCCTGCCCTGTTTATGGGCTGTGTGATCATGAGCAAGTCCCTCCTCTGCCCTGAGCTAGTTTCCTCATTCCTCAAAGGGCTGATAATATCACTATTAATATTATTCCTCCTGGTGCAGCAAGAATTCCTTTTAGGACAATTCAGAAAGCATTTTCTGATACCCTACTATTCCCTAGGCCCAGTGTGTATGTGTGTGTGTGGGGGGGCTGTCCTAGAAAGAAAGACAAATCAGTCTAAGCCATGTACTTGAGGATCTAGTAGTCAAGTGGGCTAGATAGGCTGGTGATCCTACAAATTACCAAAGACCATGATGAATACAAGAGAAGGAGAACTAGTTAGAGGGTTCCAGGAAGTCTTCCTGGAGGAGGTAAAATCTCAGCTGGCCTTTGAAGAATGAATAGGAGTTTGCCAGATTCATTTTCCTTTAAAGTCAATGGAGATAGTTTGTGGAATCAGGGAGGTCTGTTGTACATGTGTGTACATGTGTGTGTGTTAGTCACTCATTCGTGTCCAACTCTCTGTGACCCCATGGACTGTAGTCTGCCAGGCAGAATTCTCTAGGCAAGAATACTGGAGTGGGTAGCCATTCTCTTCTCCAGGGTATCTTCCCAACCCAAGGATCAAACCCAGATCTCCTGCATTGCAGGCAGATTCTTTACTGTCTGAGCCACCAGGGAAGCTCCTGTAGTATATACCAGCTAGAACTTTTCTTTTGTCCTAACCTCATGGACCCCAGGCCCAATACTCCATCTTACCTCCCTCTTTTTTTCCCAGATACCCCTCTGAAGGAGACAGGTGAGCCTTGGTAGGCTGGTGAATTAAACCTGCTTTAAGAGGAAACAGGGCTAACCCCTAGTGGCTCAGAGAGTTAAGACTCTGCCTGCAGTGTGGGAGACCCAGGTTCAATCTCTGGGTTGGGAAGATCCCCTGGAGAAGGGAATGGCAATCTACTCCAGTATTCAGGCCTGGAGAATCCCATGGAGAGGAACCTGGCAGGCTACAATCTATGGGGTTGCAAAGAGTCAGACACGATTGAGCACGTAACACTAAGAGGAAATGAGTCCAAGGATATCTCCCTGGTGGTCCATTGGTTAAGACTCCATGCGTCCAATGCAGGGGGGCATGAGTTTGATCCCTGGTTGGGGAACTAAGAACTACTTGCTGCGTGGCAAGACCAAAATAAAGAAAGAATAGAGTCCAGCATAATATGATTTAAAAAATAAAAAAGGAAAGGAGCCCAAATCATGGCAGTGGGGAAGGGAGCCTTCCCCCGCCACCACCACCCCCCGGCCCACACAGATCACCTGGAGGTGGAGGCATCCTGACTCGGACCTGTCCCAGGGGAGCATTCCACATCTCAAGTCTGAGGCATTCCTCCACCTTCCAGCGGAGTGGGCACAAAGACCCCGCCTCTGTTCCTCCTGTAGGCAGCCATCCCAGACATTGCCATTCACATCTTCATGAGTCTGTCTCCGCCTGAATCATTCTTCCTCATCCTTTTTCTGCCCTCCCAAAGTCCTCATGTCACCTCCTCCGGGAAGCTTCTGTTGCCTACCACTCCTGACACAGTGGTCCCCCCTGCACTTCTGGTGTTACCCCAAGTTCCATCATTATCACCCTGCATTTTGAGGCTCTGCCTCCCCTTAAGCAGGGAGCTCTCTGCAGGCAGGTATTGTGTCTGAGTAAGCTCTGTGTCCTCAGTCCCTGGCCGATTCAGAGGACCTCGCTTGGTAAATGTTTGCTGAATTGAGCTGAATTGAGCTGAACTGGGCCCAGAATTCCCGCCTCTTTCCAGTCAATGTTTTTGTTTTCCTATCTTGGCAGGAAGCACAGGGCACACTCAAAGAGGTGACTGAAGAGTATGTAATGAACAAATTATTTAGAGGTCTGCATTAGGTGAAAAGAAATCAACATGCTGCAGCACCCAGAGACTGGGTGCTGGGGAAGTACCACCCGCTAGGCCAGAAGGGGTAAAGAAAGGGAGCTGGAGTAAGATTTGGCAAGAGCTTCAGCCAGCAGAGAGGGGCTGCCCAGCAGGAACTGAGGAGGCAGCCACTGCCAAACCACAGCCTGGAGCGGAGGGGGAGTCGGGGCCCACGGTGGCTCCTCCCACCCACCTCCTGCTCTTGCTCCCTGTTGGTTGAACCCAAATGGTAGTCAGAGACCAAAGAAGACCAGGTGGTACAGGCCCCAGATGGCAGCTTCCCTGGGCAGAGAACATAGTGAATGAAAGCAGAGAGCAGACCTGGATGGGGAAGTGGGGAATACCCAGCACAAGTGGTTTTTCCCAAAATATCATCCACATGGCATCAGCCTCAGAACGACTTCAGGAGCTTGTTTCAAAAGCAGGTTCCTAGGCTCCAGCCCTGATGGTGGGCTTCCCTGGTGGCTCAGAGGGTAAAGAATCCACCTGCAATGCGGGAGACCTGGGTTCGATCCCTGGGTCAGGAAGATCCCCTGGAGGAGGGGATGGCAACCCACACCAGTATTCTTGGCTGGAGAATCCCCATGGACAGAGGAGCCTGGTGGGCTACAGTCCCTGGGGTCACAAAGCGTCAGATACCACTGAGCACAGGCTCCAGCCCAGACCTTCTAAATCAAAATAGCTGTGCATGGGGCCTGGGAATCTGCATTCTCAGGAAGTTCTCCCAAGTGATTCTAGAAATCACCTGAGGACCGCTGGAAAGTATGGAATTGTGGGAAATCTGAACTGGGTTAATTCAGAATTTGAACACACAGAATCATCCCAGGGGTGGGGCCTAATGATGTTGGTTCTCCATCTGTGACTTCCAAGGGTCAGGGGAACTTCATTCATCCATTTGTTCACCCAGCACTCCTGACACGTGCTAACCTCTGGGGCCTGGGGAGGCTTCTCCCAGCACAAAGGTGTTCCCCACCTGAACATCCTAGGATAACGTCTTACATGCTCCTGGGGATCCTTCTGGGGCTTCAGAAACCTGCCTACCGTGTGGGGAGACTCCTCAGTGATTCTGCCAGCACCAGCTCAAGCACCAGGCCAAATAGCAAGCAAACTCATAATTTCAACCACCTTCACACACAAGAAACCCAAATACACCTCTCTCCCAAGTTCAGATGTATAACTGCCTATGAAACATACACTTGGAGGTCCCACAGTCCCCTTGATCCACACGGATGGTCCATCTTCCACCCCCAGCTGCCACCCCAAGGCTCCTAGCAGAAATCTGGGAGTCACCTGTGACACCGCCCTCCTCCTACCCCTGCCCCCAGACACCAGGTCCATCCATCAGCCTCCTAACCCTACAGCCCCTCCCATTCACTAGGTTTCTGCCTACACTTCAGGGCATCTACATCTCCCTGATTTATCACTGCAATGACCTAACAAGCTCCCTTGTCCCTTCCCAGGGCATTGTTGCCCGAGGGATCTTTTAAATATGCAGAATCCAAACATGTCACACCCCTGCCCAACATCTTCCCTGCTCCCCTGTGCCCTCAGGACCTAGTCCAGACTCCTTAGGTAGAATACAAGGCTCTTGCGTCTGGCCGGGCCTAACTTTCTACCTCATTGCCACCACTTCGCACCCGCTCCTCACCCGCTCCTCACCCCACACACGCTCACACTCTCATCATAGATTTTAAGCTCATTCACTTTCATATCTTCTCCCCAGAATCTCCCCACTTCTATACCTGTTAATTTCCCCCTTGCCTATCAAAGTCATTTCAAATGTTGTCTTATCCTTGAAGTCTTCTCTAACCCAAGAGACGGTACTTCCTCAGAATCTTGCTCTCCTTTCTGAAACATTTTTATCTCGCCCCTGGGAATAGTCCATTTGTTTCTCCTATGAGTCTGTGATCTCTGTAAGGACAAGGATCAGTCATGCCTAATTTGCCTTTATTTCCCAGAGCTGACAGAATGCCTTCCAGCCCCCACGAGTGGGTGGATGGCAAGGTAGACTGAGCAACTGAATGGAGCATAGTCTCTTGCACAAAGATCTTCCAAGAGAAGATCTAGGGAGGACTGCTTCATTAAATCCACTAATTTTGCCAGGAGTTTCATCTGATTCTACAACTAGTGGAAGGTACCACGCACTAAACCAGGCCCTGTGCCAGCAGCAGAGTCATCAAGAACAATCTTTCTTCTCGAGGACCTCGTGATAGTAGGGGAGACATTGTCTTAGGCATTTTCAGACTGCAAGGAAAGGACATTACTCAAGCTTCTTAGATACTGATGAAAGGGCTAGATTAAGATACTTCCTGCATAGAGGCTTTTCTTGTGTGGAAGTAAGGAAGTTTGAGAACCCCTGTAGCAGCAGCCCAGTCCCTCTGAGGCAAGGATGTCAAAGTAGATCTCATGGAGGTTAGAATTAAAGTTCCTTGGGTCAGCCAACTTTTGTCCCAGCCACGCTGTATAATAAACCGTCTCCCCAAAACTCAGTTTCTTAAAACAACAGTTTATTTGCAGTTTGGTTATACTGTGTGTGTGCTAAGTCACTTCAGTTGTGTCCACCAGTCATGATGGGATTCTATCCATGGGATTCTCGAAGCGAGAACACTGGAGTGGGTGACCATGCCCTCCTCTAGGGAATCTGCCCGACCCAGGGATCAAATCCAGATCTCTTAGTCTCCTGCAGTGTCAGGCAGGTTTTTTACCACTAGTGCCACCTGGAAAGACCTTGGTTGTAGTACTTCACATTTTTCTCATTCTTCTGGGACCAGCAGTCTACTTGGGGCAGTCTTTTTAAGGCAGGAGCAGAAGTTCAAGAGGGACCAGCTTGACCACACAAGCCTGCTGCAAGCCTCTGATTGCATCACATCTGCTAATGTCCCATTGGTCAAAGCAAGTCACATGGCTCAGCCCGAAGTTCAGTAGGGACAAGTTCAGTAGGGACTAGTCTACTTCTAGTGGAAGAGACTTCCTGGTCATGTGGCAAAAAGCTTGGATGCAGGGAAAAGGGAAGAACTGGGGGCCAAGGCAATCTATACAACCTATCAAACTCCTCATTTTTCAAGATAGAGATCATCTTAAAAACAGATATTAATGATTTTGTTTTTTTCTTTTCAAATATAAGCTCCATAAAGTCAAGGACTTCACTCTCTCCCCAGAACCTAGAACGGACACGGCAGATGGTTGGTGCTAATCTATATTTGTTGAATGAACAATGCCTCTTGCTGTCCCTACTCACATTGTCCCTTCCCAAGAGATGGCGTCTGATTAGACAGGTTTGTTACCATCCACGATGGTGCAGGTACCAACTAAGGAGTTTGGACTTCATTCAGAGAATAGGCCACGGGAAACTACTGGAAGTCTACCAGCAGAGGAATGACTTGTTAAAACTTGCACTTTAGCAAATTAACCTGTTACCAGATTTCAAGAAAAAAACCTGAGAGAAAGTTGGAGACCAATTAGACGGCTATTTAAAGGAGCTCTGGTGAGACACAAGGAGGCCCTGGGGTGGAAGGTGGAGTCTGGAAAGGAAGTGAGAACTATTGTGCGGGTAGAATGGAAAGAGAGCATGTCATTTTCTGAGCTGACAAGACAGGGAGGTGTTGAGGCTGGGAGGCCAGGCAATGGGCAGGCAGTCAATGGATAAGGAGAAGACTTGTGGATGGAGTCAATCTACTTGTTTGGGAATTGTTGAGTTTGAAGTGCTTTAAATGGCAACCCACTCCAGTATTCTTGCCTGGAGAACCCCATGGACAGAGGAGCCTGGCAGGCTACAGTCCATAGGGTCACAAAGAGTTGGATACAACTGAAGCGACTTGGCACAGCACATGGGGATATCCAGCTGGAGCTATCTAGTGGACACCAAAAATTCAGAATTGGTCTTCAGCAGAGATTTCCCATGGGTACCTTAATCTATTCATGGGGCTTCCCTGGTGGCTCAGACAGTAAAGAATCTGCCTGTAATGCAGGAGATCTGGGTTCGATCCCTGGGTCGGGAAGATCCCCTAGAGAAGGGAATGGCAACCCACTCCAGGATTCTTGCCTGGAGAATCCCATGGACAGAGAGCCTGACAGGCTACAGTCCATGGGGTCAGGAAGAGTCAGAAATGACTGAGCGACTAACATTTTCACTTTCATATCGAGTATTATATTTATATATGATACCCACGCACCCAAACCCTTCCAAACCTGCTGAATACCTTCACCAGTTAAAGATCAGGCCAAGCAGCTTGTGGGGAGTTGTCTGGTTTTCATAAGCCTCCACATGGAGGAGAAAAGGATAAAGGACAACAGCAGGAGATGAGAGTCAGAGAGAGACCCGTGACCAGTACAGGGCACAAACGCATTTCTTTCTCTCGAACTTTAAACCCCACCAAAGACAGCCCTTGACTTTCACACAATCAACAGATATTTGTATTAATCCTGTCTCTGTGCCAGGGACTGTGCTCAGGGGATTCCCAGAGAGGAGGGGATGAATATGGAAAAGTCACTGCTCGCGGGATGGGGGAAGGGCAGAGACTTTCGGGCTTACGTAAACCCTACCAAGTAATTTAGGAGTTTGGATAAATATACAGTGGGTATACAGGGGCTGGTGGATTCTGTCTATCTAGAGGGTGGAAGATAGTAACAGACACCAAAGGTTCAGCAAAGGTCCAGATGGATGGGCATTGATAATGATAAACAACATTCCAAATAAGGAGCATAACTTGAGTTGGGGCTAGTGATAGAGGTGAACAGCAGACTGCTTTTGTATTTTGGAAGGGCTGACCCTTGAGGTCAGGAGGAAAGGAAAGAGAGGGGTGGGGAAAGAAGAGTACAAGGAGATGCTGCCTGGCTTTGATCCCTAGGTGAAGGAATTAGAAGTCCAGCCAGGGTTTCCAGTCCCTAAAACATTTTACATAGGGGTTCCAAACTTCTGGCTTTCCTTTTTCCGTGGAACAGACTGCATGCGTGCTAAGTTGCTTCAGTCGTCTCTGACTCTTTTCGACCCCATGGACTGTAGCCCACCAGGCTCTTCTGCCCATTGGATTCTCCAGGCAAGATACTAAAGTGGATTGCCATGCCCTCCTCCAGGGAATCTTCCTGACCCAGGGATTGAATCCAAGTCTCTTACATCTCCTGCATTGGCAGGTGGGTTCCTTCCTACTAGCGCCATCTGGGAAGCCCTACAGAATCATAATAAATTCTGATTGATTGATTATCTAAAAATAGGTAAAATATTTGAATCCCCTACAAGACGTATTTACGGTCAAAATCTTACTAATCACATACATGGTGTTTTCAAAAATGCCATCAAGCTTCTTACCTTATCCAGCCCTCCTGGTATTTGAGACACAGGTGTTCCCAATATCTGATTGACATATGAGACCATTAGATTAGCAGGAGTCCGGAACAAATACTTCATGAACACCTTTCTTCAAAAAGCGTTAAAGATGAGCATGAGAATGTCTAACTAAGAAAGTGGGTCTTCTTTGCTCTGGGGAATGAGAAGTGTGTTCAGGCTGTCAAATGACTTTCCTGGAACTGTGTTGGCTGTGCCAATGGTTTCCAATTCCTCTTCAGCCTGCGGACCAAGTTGCATCGGATTCACCCAAAAGTTTTCACTCCCCAGGTGATTCTCATTTAGAGTCAGCTAACAGTGGTCATTTGGCCTGTTTCAGTTACAAGAATAACTTGAGGGCTTGAGGCTAAAGTGTGCTTCATAGGCCTCTGGCCTTGGCATCACTACTCAGGTGCTTAATAACCATGTGCTTTCCTGGACCCAACCCAGATCCACCAAGTCAGAATCTCCAGAGGTGGGGCCCTGCAATTTATATTTTGAACACGCTCCCTAGATCTGCATGTTCATTTATTTGTGGATATCTCTTACTATGGACTTCCCTGGCGGCCCAATGGTAAAGAATCCACCTGCAATGCAGGAGATGAAGGTTGGATCCCTGGGTCAGGAAGATCCCCTGGGAAAGGAAATGGCAACACTTTCCCGTATTTCTTGCCTGGGAAATCCTGTGGACAGAGAAGCCTGGCCGGCTACAGAGCATGGGATCGCAAAAGAGTCACACGTGACTTAGTGACTGAACGACAACACAACAGATCTCTAACTGTGATGACAGCGTTCCAGGATGGAGGTGTCATGGCAGGCAAGACCCACCACATCCCTTGCTTAAAGATACATTTTGACTCAGCTCTTTGAATGAGGGGGTTTGACAACTCCTGCCTTATAATGCACGGTTGCTGTATGACTACAGGGGTAGATAGGGAAGATGGAAATCTCAGAGATCCCAGAACAGACACCCATCTGGGCCCAGGTGAGCCAGGGAGAGAAGCAGTTTGGGAAAGAAAGGACTCAAGGTGGGGGCTCCAGCAGCAGGAGGTCCCGCTCTAGCTGCCTCAGATAGCTCTTGCTGATAACAAATCACTCTCAAGACTTAGTGGCTGAAAATTACAATGGCTTTCTTTAACTTTCTCATGATTCAGTGTGTTGAGGGGGTGGTCCTTCTGGTCTTCTCTGGGCTCAACTGAGACAAATCTGGCCTGACTGGATCTCTCTTGATGAGCCCTTTATCCTGGGTTTCTTAATGGCATGATGGTCCAGGGTTCCACGAGGGCAAACCCGGGTGGCAAGTGCCTATTAAATATCTACTTGTGACCTGTTTATGATGTCCCATTAGCCAATCAAGCCACTACGGCTCAGCCTCAGTGTGGGAGGGGACTATAGCATACCAGGAAGTCAATTCTTTGGAGGTCATTAGTGTAACATTTGACCACAATTCCCCTGGCTGTCTCTTGATCCTGGGATCTCTTTGTGTGCCTTCTCACTTCTTTCCTTGCATTCTCCAGTTTAAACATCTACATGAAGGATTCAACTGATCTTTCTAAGCACTTCCATAGCTCATGGGCTTCCCAACACATGGGGATTCAGGAAGCCAGCAGGGCTGGGGTAAAGGAGATGAGAAGGAAATGATGGCTATCTTGGGTTTCAGAGTTAAACCTCCCATAAAGGACTTCATGAAATTCCTGTGGTCAGCGCTATAGTCACCCGATAAAAAAATATCCTCCTATACAATTACCTAGGGGCAAAGTCGGAGTTTCGTGTTTCCTATTGGTTACCTAGATTTAAAAAAAATATTTCCTTTGTATTTCAAAGTGCTATATGTATGTTATAGAAGTGTCGAAAAATGTGAAGAAAATTAAAGCCATTGCTCTAGACTGAATGTTTGTATCCTCCCCACCCTAAAAGGTATATATTGAAACCTAATCCCCCAATGTGAAGGTATTTGGAGGTGAGCCTTGGGGAAGTGATTAGGTTATGAGGGTAAAGCCTCATGAGTGGAATTACTGCCCTTAATAAAAGAGACCCCAGAGAGCTCCCTCCCCCCTTCCTCCGTGTGAGGCTGTCTATAACCTGATAACACATCCTTACCTAACATCCAGTCTGCCAGCACCTTGACCTTGGACTTCCCAGCCTCCAGAACTGCAAGAAATAAATGTTTGTTGTTTATAGACACCTGTTGCTGTTGCTGTTTAGTCACTCAGTTGTGTCCAACTTTTTGTGACCCCATGGACTGCAGCCCACCAGGCTCCTCTGTCCTTGGGATTTCCCAGGCAAGAATACTGGAATGGGTTGCCATCTCTTTCTTCAGGGGATCTTTCTGACCCAGGGATCGAACCCGTGTCTCTGGAGTCCCCTCCACTGGCAGGTGGACTCCTTACTGCTGTGCTACCTGGGAAGCAGGTACGAACAAATAAACCCGACGTTGTTGTTTAGTTGCTAAGTCACGTCTGACACTTCCGTGACCCAATGACTGTAACCGTGCCAGGCTTCTCTGTCCATAGGATTCTCCAGTCAAAAATACTGGAGTGGGTTGCCATTTCCTTCTCCAGGGGATCTTCCTGACCCAGGAATCAAACTCACATCTCCTGCATTGCAGGGGGATTCCTTACCACCGAGCCACCTGGGAAGCCCTTATAGCCACATAGTCTATTTCTATTAAAATTTTTAAATCTATTTCCAGATAATTTCTTTACTTTTTAGTGAACTTTCAGGCTTTTTTATGTGCAAAAATGTTTTTATTTATGATGTTGTGCTATGAATAAACCTTTATACCTTCACCTAAACTGTATCCTTCCCATTTTCTCATGTAAAATAATTTTGAGTTATATAATAATCAATGGGCCACAACTGTTATTGGAGAAGGCGATGGCACCCCACTCCGGTACTCTTGCCTGGAAAATCCTGTGGACGGAGGATTTTCCGTCCGTGGGGTCGCTAAGAGTCGGACACAACTGAGTGACTTCACTTTCACTTTTCACTTTCATTCATTGGAGAAGGAAATGGCAACCCACTCCAGTGTTCTTGCCTGGAGAATCCCAGGGACGGGGGAGCCTGGTGGGCTGCCGTCTATTGGGTCACACAGAGTTGGACACGACTGATGCGACTTAGCAGCAGCAGCAGCACAACTGTTACATATTCATTCAGTCCCTTATTTCATGTTTTTCGCAACAATAACCTATTTCTATTCATCAGTCTTTATCTGCATTTTGGATTTTTTTCTCTGAATAGATTTGGTCCATATTTTTTTTCCTTGTAAAGGAACAGCTTTCAAGATTACTACAGTGTTGCTTAATAAGTAGCTAAAGAGATGTTTTTCCTCCTGAATGGGAAGGATACTCTCCTTTGCTCCGTACACCAAGGCTGGCTTTGCAGAATGGGCCCATTTCCTCCCTCTGGACAGTCCTTGTCTATCCCCATTTCCGTGTAGGCACAGGACAGCCAGGCTGGGTTGGGTTTTCAGTGACTCCGCCAAAGCTGGAGACAGAGCAGGACATGTTCCCACGGTCACCTCTTTATCCAAAGCGTGGAAAACTGATTTCATAACTGCCACAGGCTGTGTTTGGGTCAGGAACCCAATGTTAACTACAAAGACTGACCTCAACCCAGGGAACTCGAGAAGAAGGTAGATAACACTGTTGGGAAATTGCTCCCTCCTGTGAGCTGGCATTTGAAATATGTACTAGCATTAGGCACATTTTCTTATGCCACTGAACGAAATGTAATGGAAAATAATACACTGGCCTTAGGAAGTCAAGGGACTAGGGCTGACTTGAGTATATCAATAAGGCACCCCAATCTCCACTGGTTTTCTCTCACATCACACTCTTGGTAGGTTCCTGCTTCTCTCTAGGCTCCCGGAAGAAGGAGAAACGATGTGCGAGTTCACAGCTAGGGTGGTAGATTTGCTTGATTATATATAATGTGTTCAGTGTGAATGTAGAGAAATCTCAGTGCAGAAAGAGGCCCCCTTGAGTCGGCCTATGTAGTCAGAGAAAGCTGGTTATCCAGACTGAACAAGACTGAGAGATGAAAGCTGCCCTCAACGCATCCACCCTACACTGGGAAGATGAAATACTGTCACGAGTGCTGGCAAAATCAGCCAGCTTCCCACGCTGGAGACTGCTTATGATTCTAGATCACAATGAAATTGAAACCAGGAGACACGAAGTGGGGTTCAGCTCCCTCTATTCCCTGGTCATTTCTGTGTTGCATTTTACTTGTTCTTTTATTCCTGGTCCTGATGTCTCAAGATGGAGCTCATGGAATTAACTGCTTAGCAACCCAGGCAGACAACAAAGGGGTGGGGCTTGACCTGTAGACCTTCTGCTAGCATGACTAGGTGACTCGCAGGTATGAAGAGGCAGGATGATGTCCTCACTCTGTGAATTGTTCCACACAGAAATTGACAGTCATAGTGATATCTAATTGAAGCTTAGTTATACCTTACCTGGGACACCACTGATCACATTGCTCTATTATCTACCTATCTACATCTATCTGTGTCTCTCTTCTATCTCTCTGTTAGTCAATTAGTTATCAAATTCACAAGCAAAATCCTGGAAGGAATTCTGGAAAGACTTCAGACACACTATAACTCGTCTTGCTCACTGCAGAAAGCTAAGTGATTTTTCAGAAGGAACTCATAGCCTTTTGCATCTTGCTCAGAAATTAGAGTCACAGACACATCAGGAATGCCTCTGGCCCCATTCAGGGGATTTTCCAAGAGCCTTCCAAAGGGACATGCACATTTATAACTAAACGCAAGTCAAAATGAGCTGACTCCTGGGGTACAGGAGTTAGAGAGCTCATAACCAGTTGGGCTCATCCAGGAAGAGGTAGCTGGTGAGATGGATCATAGAGGATGAGTAGGATTTCAAAACAGGTAAAGGTGGGGGAATGAGTCATTTCAGGAGGTTGAAATGGGTGGCCTTCATTCTTCAAGGGGAAACAAGAAAAAGGTTTGCGCTTGGGCTTGAGCTAGGATGATCCAGGCTAGACAGGGTGGTGACATCAGAGACCAAACTGAGAGAAGCCCACAGAGATGATAAAATGGAGAGAGAGTGTTTTCTCATCCAGAAGCTGGAGAACTTCACCCTGGAGCAGACGTTTAGGATCAAGAAGAACAGTATCTGTGTCGGCTCTGACTGCTGCCACGGGAAGTCAATCCCCGAGTGCTACTCAGGCACCTTGGCAGGAAATCATACGACTCTCACCAACCAGTACCTCGTACGTGAAGATGATATGCCTAAGGAGATCTGCTGTCTCTGAACCAAACTCAGATCTCCTTAACTTCACATGTGACTCATGTTTACAGAGGCATCGCTGGACAGTCTGTTTGGACTGCGATGCAGTGACTGTGTGTACCATGGAAAAAATGAGAAAGACACCCCAGCAGGACGCCAGGGCGCAGTTGAGGAAATCCTGCGATGTGTCATCCATGCAACGCTAGAAGGTCACCAGAGCACGGGGCAGGCTGAACAGCATCTTCCATTCTTGAAATGTCACCAGGGGGTGGGGGCACAGCTCTCTCTGGAGCCTAGATCAGGTTTCCAGCATCTCAGGGATGAAAGGGTCGGCCAAGTTAGGACAGGTTTCAGATGACCACCTTCCCATGAATGCAGCTCTCCGTGGAGGCCTGGGTTGTTGAAGTGCCTCATCTTCTTTCTCTAGCCATTTTGTTAACCAGTTGTGTCAGGAAAGCATCACTCTTAATCTTAAAAAAGTTACTGAAATGACTTTTTCCTTCACGTTTCTCATCCAAAGCTCTTCTTTTCTGTTGCATCCCCACCCCCACCCCCAGCCACATGCATATCCAACAGGAATGAGAGTTCTTGACCCGTGGCTGTTTCTTTTGAGCAAGCTATATATATACTGTCATGCCTTGGTCATAGTTACAGCCTTGATTGTCAAGCAACCCAGGCTTCGTGCTTCATTAACAAAATTTAAAGGGAGTCAAATGTGTAAACTCAAGTTTTTAAAAAGTATTATCCACACATCATTATTTTTGTCCAGAAAGAACTGGTTTATTTTGAAATAGGTTATATGTCCCACAGCAGATAATTCCGAAGATACACAAATGTTTATAGAAAAAAAGTAAACACCCACCCCTCCGCTGCCCCACTTGTCCAATTCCTCTTCAGGAGGTACTGACCTTCCTTGTTTCAGTTTTCTGTGTACTCTACATACTTCAGTGTGTTTATTTTAAGGTCTACTCCTCCTAGCAAACATGACCACCACCATGACCACCACCATGACCACCTCCTCCCCAATCACGTGGACTTCACCAATGGCTCAGAGGTAAAGAATCTGCCTGCAAAGCAGGAGGCATGAGTTTGTTCCCTTGGGTTGGAAAGATCCCCTGGAGGAGGAAATGGCAACCCACTCCAGTATTCTTGTCTGGAAAATCCCATGGACAGAGGCGCCTGATGGGCTATAGTCCACAGGGTCGCAAAGAGTCGGACACAGCTGAGCACAGCATAGCAGCAGCTGTAATCATGTGGTTAGCTTGTTAGCACAGCATAGCAGCAGCTCTAATCATGTTCCTGGCCCCAGGAGAGCATGGTCAGATGGATGGAGTTAGATATCCAAGGTCAAGGGCAGGGAGCCTGAGAGCTCTCTATTAGAGGTCCCTATCTACCTGTAGGGACCTCTCTCCACATCTTCGCTTTCCCTCCCCTCCTGCCCATACAGATATGCACCTCCTTTAAGAGACTGACACTTTGGTCCTTGGTCCCATTCATCGAAACATCAGTGATACAAGATCATCTCTTGGTAAAATTTCCCATCCTCTTCATTTGTCACTCAGACTACTTCTTGGTGTGCACACAATGGAGGCTATAGGACAGAAGTTATAAAGCTTCAGTGTACATAAGCTTCTTATGGTTAATTATAAAATGCAGGTTCCTGGGTCCCACAGTCAGAGATTCAGAAAGTCTGGCCTGAGGCCAGGAGTCTGCTTTTTCACAATGATTCCTTCTCCCGAGTTGAACTTGCCTTGTGGCTCCTGGTCAAACTTTTAAACTGCTTCCTTCAGTATTGTTCCTGAGCCTTTTCCCTAGAATCTTCCATTAAGGAAATCCTAAGTGTTTCCTTTATCACCGCTGATTTTTTAAAGCCATGACCTGTGTGTGGACTCTTCTGCGCTGCCTCGTGTTTTTCTCTCTCTCCTTCTGTTCTCAGGCATGTGAATTTTCAAGATATAGCTGGGAGACTTGACAAACCCATTCTCCCTGGGTTTTGTTAGATGACACCACTCCTTTCAAGGAAGGCCATTGCTTGAAAACCAACAGCCACAGTTCAGAACACCAGCTTTCATTCTCTGCATTTCTCTTCACTTTAGAGTCAGATCTCAAAGTCCCTAGACTAACATTTCCATTTTACAAGTAGCAGCAAATCTATGCGGAGGCTCATGGGGCCATTATGGTCCTTTTGGTCTTCTGGCATATCTATAGCGCATGCACCGGAAGAGTGTTTTTAAAACCCAGGTCTGTATCTCCCTGAGGGTTCACTTGTATGTTCTTAAAGGTCTGAAAACCCTCTGGGATAACTGGTAAATATGATCTTTCCATTTATACTAATGGAATGCTGATACTATTAAAAATGGATGCATGATCTGGATCCTATGGCTGATTCCCTCACAGCGGAGGGCTGCTTCCTGAATTCGGTTTCCATATTCAAAGAGCCAATTTATGGGACAGCATTTAACATTTGACAAGCACACCTGTGTTGGCAAGCACATCTGACTTGCATCTGGCTCAGACTGAAAGGCTGAGTCCTTCCTGGGGGTGACAAGGGGAGGGCCGTCAGGTTCCAGCCCCTAGAATCTCTCTGACTTCATTTCCTGCAGCTTTCCCCCGGCCCCACCGGCCTCCTTACTCTAGACATGCTCCCTTTAGGGCCTTTCCACCGACTATTCCCTCTGCCCAGAAGGCTCTTCCCCAGATATCTGCATGAGTAATCCCCTCATCTCCTTCAGGTCTTTGCTTAAGTGGATTAAATTTCTCAGTCTTGTTCCAAATTACAACTCGCCACTCGCTTCCCCTCCATCGTCTCGCTATCACCCTTAACGCCTGGTCTCTCCACACACAATAATACTCACTTACGGTGTGTGCTGTTCACCCTCTGGCTTGCCCCGTTAGCCTGCATGCCCACAAGAACAGAAACTGTTGTTTGTTTTGTTCACTAATGTCTCCCAAGCACTTAGAGCAGTGCCCGACACACAGTAGGTGTTGAATAAATATTTGATGAAGGAATGAATGAATCAACAACAGCTTCCTCATCTCTGCTCTTGTACTCATGCTCAATTTGTTCATCAGCTTTTCAGACCAAACTCCTCTCTTGGCAGTGATGACTTGCAAATGGAAAGGCTTTTTGCAACGACTGAAATTTTACACTTAAAAATTTGTGTTTCTCCCAGCTCTGGTCACCTGAAAGCCCCAAAGCACATCCTAACACTAAAAGGGTACTAATTCTTCTCCCCTTTTCATTTCCCTGGTAGTTCAGTTGGTAAAGAATCCACCTGCGATGCAGGAGACCCCAGTTCATCCCTGGGCCGGGAAGATCGGCTGGAGAAGGGATAGGCTACCCACTCCAGTATTCTTGGGCTTCCCTTGTGGCTCAGCTGGTAAAAAATCCGCCTGCAATGCGAGAGACCTGGGTCAATCCCGGGGTTGGGGAGATCCCCTGGAGAAGGGAAAGGCTACCCACTCCAGTGTTCTGGCCTGGAGAATTCCATGGACTGTATAGTCCGTGGGGTCGCAAAGAGTCGGACATGACTAAGTGACTTTCACCTCCCTTCACTTCCTTCCCCTTTTCATCAGGCTTCTTTTTTATTATTATTAATACAAGCTGTTCTAGATTTGTTACTTTTTTTTTTTTTAGGCTTTCTTCTATAGCTTTCTTCCCTCACACATTTATTTCAACCCCTTTAACTTGCAACTTTAAAAATGATTGTGTGTGTGTTAGTCGCTCAGTTGTGTCTGACTCTTTGGGACCCCATGGACTGTAGCCCACCAGGTTCCTCTGACTATAGAATTCTCCAGGCAAGAATACTGGAGTGGGTTGCCATTTTCTTCTCCAGGGGATCTTCCCAACCTAGGGATCGAACCCGGGTCTCCCACATTGCAGGCAAGATTTTTACTGTCTGAACTACTAGGGAAGCCCCTTAAAAATGATTAGGTATGATTAATATTGTTTTAAAATAGAAAATGTGTATTTTTTGTATGATAATCAATTACAGTGAAATATAGTTTTTTTGTTTTAAAAAATAAAAATAAACATTTGTGTTTCTCAAAGTGAGATCCACATGGTTCAAGAATTCCAAAAACACAAGCTGAGGGGGTGAGGGGTCCCAAGTCAGACTAACACATCTCTACAGGCTCCTGACTTGACCACTGACCACTTCCTCTCCCTCCCTCCTGGGCCAAGGGCAGTCATCCTGTCGCCGTCTGCCACCACTGGACAAGCACAGACAGGCCTCCCTGAAAGGAACCCGCTCACTTTTCCATACAGTTGCATTTTCCCTCGCTTCGCCTCACTTTCTTTGGCTTGCCAGCTTTCAAGTTTGTTTCATTTTTCCTGATGATAAATGAAACACACTTACCATAAAGCAAGATTTAGGGAACTTGAAACACATTCAAAGAAATTAGAGGCCCAAGACTTGAAATTTCCCCAATTTGTGAAAGATACCTTCTGTATCTTGTTTCCCTGCTTATAAATGCAATACTCAGACACAGCCACAATTAATCTTTTGGTGCATTTGTCTGTATTAAGTCAAAATACAGAAGTTACCAACGTTCAACCATTGTTGGCCTACAAGATGGCAATTTTATACAGGATACCCTAGTCATTCACACAGTTGAAGCCACACCTTGCATATAATTTTACATCCTATCCTTTTCACATGTCATTACAACAGCACCACTTGCCCATGTATTCGTGAGTTTACATTAACAGCACAAATAATTGATGAGCGTTAGCATCACAGCTGGGAGTCCTCCCTTGTAAATCACTGAAAATAGTCTATGTGGTGCCCAGGCTTCCTAAATCTTGATATGAATGACAATCCTCAGTGACTCTTCCCAGAAACCCTTCCTGTAAATGCCCCCAGCCAATTGCCTGTGTGCAGTCTTTGGCACCAGATTTTCGGCCCAAATGGCAGCTTCTGGGAATGCTGCTAATAACTGCATCCAGTTGTTCATCTGGTTCCTCTTAACTTGTACGAATTTGGTCCTTACCTTGGGTTTGCGGTACATCTTCCTCTCCAGTGAAATGACTCTCTTTGGCTTTTTGTGTTTACTGTTGTTTGTCTAGTGATTTCTGGGCCAGGTACAGTCTACCAGCATGATTTAAAGAGAGAGCTGTCTTTTTTTTTTTTTAAGCTCATCAGCAGTAGGAAGGCTCTTTTTAGGGCCCTGGCTTTCTCTCTGCAAACATCAGCCGACTATCAGGTCTGTACTTTTTCTACACAGAAGAGTCCTGGGAGTCCATGGACCATGTGGTTTCTTTATGCTGTGATTCTGCCTCCAAAATGGTTGCCTAGGGACAGTAATTTATGTGGGCCCTTATTATGTGAGACTTGGTATAGCCCTATTCTTCACTGGGCCACTATGTGCTCTAGATCTGGCTGGGTTCAACCACATGGACTAAGATTGTGTGTCCACCCCAAAGCCCCATTTGCATAAGGTTTGGGAGTTTATGATATAAGATCAACTGTTATCCCTGATAATAACATCATGTTACTCCAGGTGCAACAGCTTAAAGGATGGATTTTAACATTTTGGGCCCAAGAATAAAACAGTAACGGGAGACCAGAACACTTAAAGATCATCTACAGCCTGTAACACATCAAAAGGGGTATAGAAAATACGGCAAGAAGACACAAACGAAACATGCTGTCTGTCTTATGGGCAATACCCACCAAGTAGAAAGGCAGTATTATAAAACCTTAAACCCTAGTTTTGAGGTCAGTCCAACTTGCATTCAAATTCTGACCCTGGGGACTTGGTTGGTGGTTCAGTGGCTAAGACCCCACATTCCCAGTGCAGGGGGTCTGGGTTGGATCCCTGGTCAGGGAACTAGAGCCCATGTGCCACAACCAAGAGTTCACATGCCTCAAGGAAGACTGAAGACCCTGCATGCTGCAAGGAAGACTGAAGACCCTGCATGCTGCCACGAAGACTGAAGACCCTGCATGCTGCAACGAAGGCCCAACACAGCCAAAAACCACCGAATCCTGACCCTGTCTCTTCCCAGTTGTGAAAGGTTCCTAGATTGTTTCCTTTCCTGTAAAACTGACATAAAAACACCCACCATGCAGAGTGACTGTACAGAGTAAAGACAGAAGACATGTAAAATGTTGACCACATGTGAGCATGATAACAGTAGTTATTGCTGTTGTGATTATTAGACACAAAACTTCAAGAATTTTTGATTTGATATTTTTAATGTTTATCATTGCAAACACAACATTGTGACAGTAACAAACTTAAAAATAAGAACCAACCTCCCTATCAACCCAAATCAAACTATTTACATTTTCCCATATTTTCCTTATACAGGATATTTGTACATTCAGATTTTCTTCACTTAAGAAAGTGAATAAAATTATTGTATTAAGTTTCTTCCTGTCGCAACATGGTCTAGTTTAGTGTAAAATAGTTATTTTAACAAATATACCAAAATCTAATTAATCACTCCTCTATTTGTGAACATTTACTTGTTTGGGGAATATTCTTTCCTTTGTTTTTGCAATGGTGAATTTAAATACACGATTTTTAAAATATTTATGTCTTTTTCCTTAGATGTATATATGTTTTTTAGCTCAAGTTTGAGAACATTGTATACATTAACGGCTGCTGACTGTGGACAAAGAAAAGTAGCTTCAGACTGGTTTCTAGTGGAAGGCAAACTGGGAAAACCCCAAGAATTCTCATGTTTGTTAACCTCAGTTTCCTCATCTCCACACTTGACAAACTGGTATAAGGATGACCGAAAATTGAGGTAGGCAGTCCAGAGATAGATCGTTAACGTGGACTAAACACGCTCACGTTCTTTATTTCATTCATTCCCTACACATCGTTCAAATCAAAGCGATAGATATTCATATTATTTAAGGCACAGAGAGGGTAAGGTGCTTATCCCAGGTCACACAGCAGCTGGGAAAGGACAGAGATATTTTTCGCAGTTTCTCAATTCCCAGCTCTCCCACTGAGTTTTGAAAAAAACAAACAAAAAAATGCCCCCAGACCCCACCCTAATTGGGGGCGGGAACCGAGTGGGCTGAAGGTCTGGCTGAACTCTGCTGGAGGCCTCGCCCACTCCGCCAGGAGGCTCCTCCTCCCGGGCGCTTGGGCCCGGCCCGGCTCCGAGCATGCCCAGTGCGCTCCCGGCCGTCCCAGTAGTGTCGCAGCTCCAGGTTTTGCTGGATACCGGGGCGCGGGGCGGGGAACAGGGCGGGGCACGGGGCGGGTCCTGTTCCTGGGACTCCCTACCTCTGCAGAAATTCCCCGGACGCGATGCTCCGGGGGCGCCCTCTGCAGGGGTGCTACCGGGGACTTGCGACTCGGGGATAAAGACCGAAGTGAAGCACCCAGGTCCTGACAGCTGCCGCTAAAGGCCTTAGGCCGACAGGGCCCCTGGATCTTGGGCATTGGTCGGGACAGGATGATTCCAGCCTTCACTCCCTCCATTCACATATTCATTCAACAAATCGTTTTTGAGCATCTCCTGTGTGCCACGTGCTGCTGTAGGGGCTGGGACAATGTAGTGAAGACAGGCAGGACTACAGTCCCAGAGCTGAAATTCCAGAGGTGAATACACAATAGTGTTAGTCGCTCAGTCGTGTCCGACTCTTTGCGATCCCACGGACTGTAGCCCGCCAGGCTTCTCTGTCCATGGGATTCTCCAGGCAAGAACACTGGAGTGAGTTGCCATTTCCTTCTCCAGGGGAATACACAAAAAGAAGTAAGCAAATCAGGGAAAAGACAGTGACCGACCTCATTTGCTACTTTCTCCGGCTTGCTATTTCCTAAGCAGTCCTGTCTTAATGTCTGCACTGGCTGATCCCTCTGTTAGGAATACTCTTCCCAATTTATCTGCGTGGCTGAAAGGTCTTACCACCTCATTGAAACTGCACTCCCTCCACCCCTTCTCTTTACCTTGTTTTATCCCCTCGTAAAACGTTATTACCTTCTGCTTTGAGTTCGCTTATTTGCATGTTTATTGCCTGCCGAATTCCAGCAGGGAACAGGATTTTTGTCTGTTCTTCACACGTAAAGAATCAAAGTAAGTGATCAAAAATTATCTGTTGAATGAACTAATGGATAATGATAAATGTGAAGAAAATAGAGTGAAGACACGGAAAGTTCTATGATCAGGGGACTAATTTAATAAAGTGATCAGGGAAGGCCTTTCGGAGAAGGAGGACGTAAGTACAATGAGAAGGTTCCAGACAAGGGTAAAGGTGGGCAAAGACGTCCCATTTAGAGGCGAAAAGGCATATGCAAATGTCCTGAGGCTGGACAAGTTCTGAGTGTTTGATGGACAGAAAGGTGCTCCTGGAGGTGAAGGAATGCAAGAGCCAGGTCAGGTAAAGGGCCCATAAGTCTTGGGAAGAAAGTTTAAGCTGGGAAGTTTTCAGTGGACTGGGATGGGCACTGCACGGGAGTCAGCAGGACCCTAGCTGGGCAAGATTTCTCATTTCAAATATTTGTTTAGCGCTGGCTGCTTGACATTCCTAGGCATAAAATCACTGAGGGCTGGGCACACAGTAGGTGCCCAATAAATGGTTATGGCACGAACGCCTGCGTGCATGCGCGAGGGGACACCGGGCTGCACGGACCTCGGCGGGAGAGCCCGGGTAGCCCTGGGAGACCAGTCCGAGCGCACCGGCCCCGGGTGGGGGCGGGGGCGTCCCGCAGGGCGTTCCGGGCGCCCGCCCCCAGCCCGGCGCGCGGGCCCGTCGCGGCCAGCCGGGCCGGCGGGAGCCGCCCGCGGGCGGCACTGGGCATGCTCAGACGGCGGCCAGGTCGCGCCGCGAGCGAGCTTCCGCGCCGCCCGCACGCGCGACCTACCTGGGCGCCCCGCGCCCCCGGATGCTGCAGGTACGGATCGGCGCGACCCCAGCAGGCTCGGGGCGGGGCGCGGAGCCACCCGGGGCCCGGGGCGCGCTGGGCGCCTCCCCGCCCCCACCCGTCCCCAGGCGCGCGGCGAACGCGCGGGCGGACTGGCGGACGCGGCGGCCCCGGCGTCCCGGCGTCTCGTCGGGGCTGGGAGGGGGCGCCCTGGCCGAGCTCACCTGGTGGGGCGCGGGCGGAAGGGAGCAGGCCGGGCCTGGTGGGGCTGGGTCCCAGGCGGGACGCGGCGGCGGCGGCGAGGCGTGGGCGTGCGCTCCGACCCGGGCATGGGCGGACGCGACCGGTAGAGCCGGAGCGGCTGGCGATCCGGGAGGCCCCAGCGCCGCCGCGACCCCCCGCTCCCGACGCCGAGGGGGCGCACAGCCCGCGCGGGGAGCCAGCCAAGCGCGGCGGCCAGACCTTCTCGGCTCCCAGGGCGAATCCGCCTCTCGGCTTTCAAAGATGGCATTTCCTGGGCCTGGCACGAACTCCAGCCCCAATAAATCCTCCCCGTTCCGCGGGTGATATGGAATGATTTATCAGGTACCTGCGGTGAGACAGCTGCAGTGGGGGACTGTATGTGAGAGCGCCCGGTGCCCCGGAAATTACCGTTTTCAGCAACCTGAACTTACTGAGAAGTTGCGGTTGCCTTAAAAAATTCATGGGAAGTTGAGACGACTTGACACCTGGGTTTTCCGAGGTGGTGGAAAGAGCTTGTGACTGGGAAACTGGAGACCTCGGTTCAGGTTAGGCCCTCACCTTAAGCCAGCTGATGACCTTGGGCGAGTTGTCTAACCTCGCGGATCGTCAGTTTCCTCCCCTGCAAACAGCCGGTAATAATGCCCACCTCACTGGGTTGTTGGGTGGATTAAGTGGGATAAATGATGTGGAGGTGTTTGGCACGGTGCCCAGCACAAAGCAAGCGAGCAGTTGGCGTGATGTGAATTTAATTCGTTTAGAGACCCTCGTGGCTCCCATTTCACTAGGAAATTAGAATTACGAAGGCATCTTCAGGGCCTAGTGGCAGAGTGACAGACCCTGCCTTGTGCCCAGGAGAACTTCTCCTGAAATCTTTGGAAAAACAGTTTAGCTGAATTGTAATCGGAGAGCATCTTCTTTAAAAGCAGTTTTATACATTTAGAAACTCCAAGAGTTGGCAGTTCAGCTTTACTTACAAAATAACTGTCTGGCAATCCATCTTTGCAAGTGTTTAGGCAGCTCAAGCTTGAAAATAAAGCCTGGTTAGGAAGATTTCTGCTCTAAAAAGCTCCCAAACTGAACTTTCAGTGATTATTTAGATTAGGATTTTTTCACTCTGGCACTGTTAACATTTGGGCTTCAATAATTCTTTGTTGTGGCGCTTTTTCTCTGCATTGAGGAATGTTCAGCAGCGTCTTTGATCTCTGCCCAGTAGATCCCAGTAGCAGTCGCTCTCCCTCAGTTGTCTTCCCAACCTCCTTCCCTCTGGGCGAGGGGCACATTTTCCGTTTCTCCCCCTTTAGAACCACTGATTTAGATCCACTCTGCTTTTTGTCATTAGCCTATCTGAGTTATTTAAGAATTTCATCTTCTGTTTTCACTGTAATAACCAACTTTTTATAGCCTTGTAGAACTGCACGGAGTGCATCCACATGCATCAGCTCACTTAATTTTTACAGCTCCCACCGGTAAGGCTGGTGTTATTCCCATTTTACAAATGAGGAAATTGAGGCTTTGAGCAGCCAATTACACAGTATGTGGTGTAGCCGGGATACAACTCATGTCATCTGGTTCCACAGGCAGGTCTTTTTTTTTTTTCTGCATTAGGCTGCCCTTTATTGTATTCTCAAATAGATGGCTTTCCTGATTAAATCAAGATGGAAAGTAGATTGGAAGCTGGAAACCTTTCTGGCTAGTTGAAAATTAACAACAGTAAGCTATTATCTGACAGAGAGTAGGTCATTCTAGTTAAATATTCTAGTTCATAGTGAGCACCCGTAAATTCTATGTACAGTTAATAGAATACCAATTTGCAGAGAATTAGAGTAGAATACAACGTGCCTAATACTCTGTATTGATCCTGCCTTGTGTCTGGTGATTTGCCGACTCCTAAAAACAACTCCTCTATGCAAATTAGACATTAGCTGGAATGTAAAAGGTCAGGTTCCTGAAGGCATCTCGCTGTGGCTGGAGGGTCCTAGACATTCCATTCAGCATTTATTGAGCTGCTTCTGTGTGGCAGGTGCAGTGCTGGGTGGGGATGCAGAGTGGGCCAGACTCCAGTAAACCTGGGGTGCCTGAGGAACTCCTCAAGGAGAGGGCACGTCCTGGCCAGGCCAGACACCTGGGAGGCCAAGGTCAGGGACAGCTTGGGGCAGAGGAAAGAACCGCAGTGAGCACAGAGGCAAATTCAGGATCCCGCACTGCTTCACCATCCTTGCTCTGAGCCCTCCTTTCCACCTTTTGTCATAGAGAAGGTATTCTCATAGCTTTTTAACATTCCCATTCAAGTGTCAAGAACCTAGTCAGAGACAGTCTTATCCCTGAAAGAAGTTGGGGTTCCAAGCTGCTCATTGGTCTCAGAGGATTGGTACCAACTCCTTGATTGTTGAGTGTGAACTAGGAGTCCCACGTGCAGTGTTTAATTTCAGTGTGGTCCTTCTCCCCTCTTACAGATGAGGTAACTCAGCTAGCAAAGTGGTGTGGGACCAGGAGCTAGAGGGACGAACTTGGACTGTTTGACCCTCAGGTCCGGGCACACGAGGGATTCCATTTTCTAGGATGGATATAACCAACCAGAGGGGCTTAGGGAATGGTAGGAAACAGGAAGACATGGCATCTCGCCTCCCCCGCAATCCTCAGGGTTTATGGCCTGTTGGTGGAGGGGGAACCTGCGATTTGTGGTCCTTCCCTCTCTCCTCAGAGAAATGCCTATTAACCCTAATTCCCCATGTTCACCTTCCTTCCACCAGACAGTGGGCTTGGAAAGCGGGGCCACCCTCTTCATTTCTCAGCAGGGGCTGGAATGCTGAGGGCAATCCCCTGGCGTTGACAGGCTGGGTGGGCGGGGCAGCGCAGCTAGGGTAGCTTTCCAAGCCTGAGCTCTTCTTACCGACTCTGAGACAAGACCAGGTCAGTGTGTCCACTCTGCCCAAGTCTGGGTCCTGGCCACTGCAGACCCCACTCTCACAGGTGTGTCCTTTCATCTGCCCGAGAGAGAATTAAAAGGGAGTGCTAGGTAGGTCCCTGTCTGAAATCTGATCCGATCGTGCGTTCTAAGACCCAGAGATCCTGCATCTCTGTAGCTTCTCCTGATGCATACACGCATAAGGGACTTCCGCCTCCAGAGGAAGACCGACTGTGAGCACAGACATGACAGCAAATTCAGACCTTGATTGAGCCACTTCTGTGTGTCACAGAGATGAAAGGTGAGCCTGTCTTGGAAGAATTTATGGGGGAGTTAGGAAATACACACATTTCTGTGTGTGTGTGTGTACGCGCATGTGGGCATGTGTGTGCTGTCTCTCATCTGTCTGATTACTGCTTTAAAAGAGGATAAAGCTAGATGCAAGAGATCCCAGTGGGGACAGCCCTTCGTTCTGACGGGCATCAGGGACCACTCATCGGGAGTAGTTGGCATTCGAATTCAGCCTTGGAGGTAGAAAAAGATGGTATTCAGTGGGCAGACAGAACAGCAGATGGGACAACTTAGGGGCATGAAGAAACCTGTTGTATTTCAGGAGTGGTGACTCTTCCCAGATCCATCCTTCTGATCTTGGCTAATGCAGGACCCACCTTCTGTAGTTAGGATATCCCCCCAGCCCCCCATCTCTGTATAGTGGCCTGGCCTCACTCAGTCCAGGGGTAAAGCCTTGTTTTCCCTGCATAGAAGCGATGCCTCTGGGCCGTGTCTAAGGCATGAGCACCTTCTGCCAGAGATACCTCTGGTTTTAGTTATTAAACACTGATATGTCACTTACTGGCTTCCAGGCACTGCTTTGAGTACTTTTCAAATATTAATCATTCCTTTGAATCTTCGTAGCAGCTCTCTGGCTGTGCTGCTTTCCTGAGTACAGGCCACTGGGTCGGGAGATGAGGGCAGAGCTCATGTCTCTAGTCTGTGTCCCTCTGTGGGTGATGCTCTCATCACGGTACAGCTTCTTCTGGCCTCCAGTTCACATCCATGTGCCAGGAAGCAGCCGAGTCTGAGAGTCCTGATGGAGTGCTGACTGCCCCAGATTTCTCTCCCTGACCCCATTTCCTTCAGGGGGCCAGCAAGGCTCCACTGACTGCATTTTCGGAACCAAAGATTGGGATCTGTAGTCTGAAAAAGAACGTTTGTGCTGCGTCTTTGTGCAAGAGGAGGTCTGGGAGGTGTTGTTTGGATACTGAGAGAGTGGAATTTTTGAGACATTTCAATGGTTTATGTGGAAAGTTAGGACAGAGGATTTGAAATTGGGATAGTCCTGGAAAATTCAGGTCCCATGATTTACTGTCAGGATACACAAGCTCTTTGTAAATATTTAAGCAATGTGTAGTTTGAATTTTCTGTCCTCAGCCTCTTGGCGCCTCAAAAGGGAATAAATAGTACGTTCTAGCCCCGGAACGTTGCAAATACTTAGCAGCCCCAGTTTACAGAACGGGATGAGAAAACTGAGGCTCAGAGCAATGAAGTGACTCCCGGAAGGGCACACTGCTCTACGAGGACAGCCAGGATTGGAACTCGAGTCTGTCCCTAGACACCTCTTGACTGTAAAACGAGGATAATGATAGAACCTGTTGCCGTTAAATCGACCATTTTAAAGGAGCCAATGAACTGAAAACCCACTCGGGCAGAACTTGGCACAGAAAAGGGTCTCCTCCCTTTGTGGTCGGGCCCCTGACTCACAGACAAGCGTCCTGTTTAGCGTTTGATGCCGAGAGAGGCTGTGGTGAGTGATGGCCGGCTCCCAGGGCAGTGCTGAGGGCCCGATTCCCAGGGCTAGAGGATCGTTCCAAGGGGAAGGATCCAGGACCAGAAAGGGGCGGTGGCCGGCTGCACACTGTGTTGATGCAAAGCACTGGTCTGACTTAGAGAGGGGGATGTGAAGACCTGGTCCCTGCACCCCGCTTCCCTCAGGTGAGTCAGCCTCAGCGTAGACCCCAGGGTCTTGGTGGCAGCAACCGGCTTTGTCAACCACCCCTTGACCCGACCCACTGGTGGGCCTGGAAAGGGTGTGACGACAGCCTGAGCTCATGTCTTGCCCACTTTGCCTCCCACTCTACCCTTAACGAGACTTCCCTGGTGGCTCAGATAGTAAAGCATCTGCCTACAATGCGGGTTGGGGGAGACGTGGGTTCAATCCCCGCTACAGTACAAGGGTCACCAAGAGACGTGGGGGTCAATCCACCTGGTACTTTCATTACCCTTAACACCATCCCCCTCCCAGCCCCTTCCCTGGTCTGGTTACCAAATTCATACATGGTGGTTGTAGAAAATAAAGGTGTCAGGGAACAGAGGAAAAATCATGCGTGGTGGTCTTCCTGGAGGAGGCTCAACAGTACCACCATGGTGGACTCCACTTCATCCCATTCTCTGCCACCCGCCAGAGGGTCTTTTAAAACCACTTTCTTTTGCTCCTAGAGTAAAAGACAAAACTAACGCTAGCATCTCTTGCAGGCCCCAGCGTACATGCTTTGGCCCCCATGTTTTCTCTGCTCATGGGGCCAGTAGAGCCTGGAATCTTCGTTCCCCCCTCCTCATTCACTCACGCTTTGGACCTTGGCTCCATGATCACCGATGTCTCCCCTTGCCTTCCTGCTGTGGGTAAAACCGCCTGCTGTAAACATTCCCGTCACACCACCAGGTCTCTCTCCTTTTACAGCACTTTTCACAGTTGCAATTTTGTGCTTAATTAGTGCCATTATTTCTATTAGTACCTGTCTCCCCAGTTACACTGTGAGTTCTGTGAAATCGGAGTCTGTCTTCCTTTAAACACACACACACCCCCCACACATACACACAGTCCCTGAGATTTAGTTTTCCCTTTAACTTTTCATTTTGACCTAATTCAGACTTATAGAAAAGTTCTAAGAATAGAACAGAGAACTCCCATATACCCTTCACCCAGATTCCTCAAATATTACCATCTTATTCTTCTGTATATATATATATTTTTTTTTTTCCTCAACCATTTGAGGATCATTTATAGACTGTTCCTACCCCTCCAGATACTTAAGTGTATTTCCTAAAACCAGTGACATCCTCCTATATAACTATGGCACACGTTTTAAAAGCAGGAAGTCAGTATTGATACAACACTGTTATTTCATCTACAGACCCGTAGGCTTTGCCAGTTGTCTTGAGAGTGGCTTTTGTAGCAAAGAAAACCCCAGATCAGGTGTTGTGTGCGGTTGCCATGTCTCTTTAGTCTTCTTTAGATTAAAGCAGTCCCTCAGGCTTTCTTTGTCCCTTATGATCTTGACATTTTTGGAGAATACAGACCAGTTCTTTGGTAGGATGCTACTCAGTTTGAGTCTGTTTTAGCCCACTCTTGTATCTTCACTGCCACTGAAACATCACATGCGCTCAGTTAACATTTGGTGAATGAAGATGGAAGGAGGTGGGAGGAAAGAAGTCAGCAGGTTGTCTAGTTTGCCCCACTCCCACGCCTTTCCTTGCTGAAGGATGTTATTTAGTTGCTGTCATACTGTGTATAGGTTTGAATCTTGCTACTCTTATTTTCATGCATTTATTTTTTAATTGAAGTGTAGTTGACATACAATATTATGTCAGTTTCAGGTGAACAACGTAGTGATTTGACATTTGCCTGCGTTATAAAATGATCACCAGGATAAGTCTAGAAACCATCTGTCCTGCAGAGTTATTACAGAAGTATGGTCTTTATGCCTTAAACTGTATCTTACATTCCCCTTGGCTTATTTATTTTATAACTAAAAGTTTATACTTCTTAATCTCCTTCACCTACTTCGCACAACTCCCTCACTCTCTCCCCTCCTGCCACCACCTTTTCCTCCTCTCCATCTATGAATCTGTTTCTCTTTTGTTTCATTTGCTCTTTTGTGTTTTTAGATTTCACATGTAAGTGAAGTCATATGATATTTGTCTCTCTCTGTCTGGCCTACCTCATTTAGCATAATACCCTCGATCCATCCATGTTGCCACACACAGCAAGATTTTATTTTTTATGGCTGAGTAATATTCCATTGTGTATATATGCCACATCATCTTTGTTCATTCATCTGTCCTGTTTTTGTTTTAATAACACAGCTTTTTCCCAAAATGAGAGAAGCCTCTGCCATCTCTGCAGGAATACAAACAGATGCCAGGTGATGCCTTAGCGGCGATGCTAGAGAGGGAAGCAGAATGTTTGATGAGGGGCAGGACTCAGCCTGACTGTCCCTCCAGACACTTAAGTGCCTTCACCAACTGCAGCTCTGACTTCATAGGCCTAGGGGCTCAAGAATAAGGCAACTAGAAATCAATCCAAACCAGAATATTTTGAGAATAAACGGGGAGCTGTTTAATTACATTTAATTGAGGAGCCGCAACTAGGGCTGTCCTGCACAAATCAGGCTGTGTGGTCATTCTGCCCATGCGTGACTTTGAATGGGAAATCAGCACCAGGGGATCAGTCTAGGAAACTCTCTAGCACTAAGAATTTTCTGCCTGGACAAAGCAAAACTCATTGCGCTGGCATCACTTGCCGAGTTGCGTGTTCATGGCTTTGGTCGCCTCTGTGGTCTCACCTCCCTTGGCATGCCCCTCCCAGCCTTTCTCCTGCTATATGAACCTTGTGTGAGCCCTCCCCTCACCTGCTGCTTCCTGCCACGGGGGCTGTGAGAGAGTGGGAGCATCACTTCCAAAACCAGGAGGATGGGGGACAGAGTCTGTGATGGGTGCACAGGGGGAAAGACAAGCCAGCTGTGCTTCCTCCTGACCCAGTCCTAATGGATTTTAAGAGCCAAGATGTATAAGTGAAGTGGGGCTGGAGACCAGAGCTGCCCTGGACCTTTTCTCCGCTCCCCCCAGCACCCACAGTGCTCACACTTCCCCTGTCTTTCCTGCCCCTCCCCCCCCATGACCCACAGGGTTCACACTTTCCCTGTCTTTCCTGTACAGGCACCCAGGTCCCTCTTCCAGCCCTAGTTCTGAGATTAGAACTGAGTTGCTGGTCTTTGGCAGAGGCACAGAAGCAGCTGGCGGTGGGGACTCAGGCACAAGAGGATAGGCGTTGAATGACAAGAAGGTGCAGACAAGGACTTGGATGCAGAGAGACCAGGCAGGAAACCAGCATCGAGGGATTCTGGTACCAAGGCCATTACAGGGCCATTTATCAGGAAGCCTAGATCTGCAGTATTGAGTGCCCAGATACTCATCACAGGGGGTAGGCTCTGGGGTCTGACGAGTCCAGTTCCTTAACTCATTTTCTGCCTGGCAACAAACACGAACGCTGCCTGCCTGGATTAAAAAGTGTAGGCACACCTCATTGTATTGTGCTTTGCAGATATTGCTTTTTTTTTTTTTTGATTACAGATTGAAGGTTTGTGGCAACCTTGCATCAGACAAGTCTTTTGGTCCCATTTTTCCAATAACATTTGCTCACTTTGGATCTCTCTGTCACTTTTGGTAGCTCTTGCAATATTTCAGACCCTCCACCAGCGAAAGATTGTAAGTCACTGAAGGCTCAAATGATGGTTAGCATAGTTTAGCAAAGTATTTTTAATCAAAGTACATATATTGTTTTTTCCAGATATGACGCTCTTATACATAATAGACTACAGTGTAGTGTAAATGTAACTTTTATATGCACTGGGAAACCAAAAAATGTGTGTGATTTGCTTTATTGCAGTATTCGCTTTCTTTGTGGTGTTCTAGAATGGAACCCACAGTATCCCTGAGGTATACCTGTATTATAGGCTGAAAATGTGAAGGTACAGAGAGATTTCCTGGGGGATCCTGGTCTGGTGGACTTCAAGAACACGCTGCAGTATGGAATCGTGTTTTTATAACTGAAGGTGTTGGTGGCTTTAATGGAAAAGCCAGTTAGTGAAACAGTTTCTAGTTACTGAAATGCAAGATACTAGCACTAGTATCTTGGAAATTTTTCTAGTTAATTGTGATATTATGTTTACTGGTTAAAAATGTCTCCTTCACCCCCCACGAGGCTATGTAAAAGTGTTGAGTTTAAGGTCATCTTTTATAGGACAAAGGGTCATACGGTGTCTGAACTGGAAGGGACCTCAGAAGAACCTTTTGCAGCTCCTGCTCTTGACAGATGGGGAAACTGAAGTATGTCCAGGGCACACAGTCAAAGCAGCAGGGACCTGTACCGACATGATACAGTGTCCAGCCCCCAGCCCCTGGGTATGTTTTCTAGGTCTCATCTAAGGAGGTCTGTGACGTAGACTGTGCATTTCTATCATTTTGTCCACCTCCTGTGGCATTTCTCTAACTGTAGAAATAAGCTGTGTTGGCATCAAAGCAGTTACTCATTTCTTGCTCTTTTTATGTAGAAGTTGCTATGCTGATTTTTTTTTTTTCGTTTTTATGTAAAGATGATATAAACCCTTCACTGAATTTCTGTATTCCGCACTCGTCTTCCTCAGACTTGAGCACATCACAACCACCTTTTAAAACCCAGGCTGCTGGGCCCCACCTTCAGAGATTCTGAATCAGTGGCTCTGAATCAGACTCACGTGAGGCCTCAGAATTTGCGTCTCTTAGCAAGCTCCTCTGTGATGCTACTGGTCGGTCCAGAGACCAGGGACTGTCCTTTGAGGACCGCTGCCCCAGGCTTAGTGATCGTTGCAGATGGTGTGCTCTGGGCTTTACAGCCAGCGGGGCCCTCCCTGCTGCCCACCCAGGCCTCTGACCTCCCCTGTGGCTCCCATGCCAGCCAACCTGACCTTTCCACTGTCTCCAGATGAGTGTCTCTGGCTCTCCTACCTGTTGACCCACCCCTTTCCCAGCCCGGCCTCAGGTCACCGACTCCAGCCCCTGGAGGAATAGTCTACAGTCGCTCTCACCTCTCTTGACACAGACACTCTATTCAGTTCCAGGACTTCAGGATTTCTATACCTCTGCTGAAAGAAAGGCATATTTTTTAAGTATATGTACAGTTCAGTGGCATCAAGCATGATTTTGTGCTCCCTTCACCAGCACTTGCAACCCCAGGTGAGATGTTTAGACATTTATTTATCTAGCAGTCTCAGCTTTATCTACCGCCTGCATCTCCCAGCCCAGTGTCCCCAGGCCTCCCCACCTGACCCTTGAGTAACACTACCCTTGCCGTGGTGGCCCAGGATCACTCACTTGTCAAGACCAGTGGCATTTGGTCATTCAGGCTCTTGGTCTTTGTGCTGATGCCCTCATGCTGGGGCTTCTGTGATGCAGCCCCCTCCTGCCTCCCTGCCCATCCTGGCTCATCCTCAGCTATCTGTTTTCCCTCTGCTCTTAACCATCCCGCATGCCTTCCTGGGTCGCATCATCAGGGTGTGCTCCAGCCCGGTCATCTCTGCGTGTATCACATCTGAGCATTCCCCCCACCCACCCCCCGCACCCCAAGTGTCCCCAGGGTCCTCCTCTGCACGTGCATGTCCAAAGCAGAGCTCTCCACCTTCCTCCTTAAAAATGTTCTGTGAGTGACATGTTTGCTAGCTTAGAAATCTCAACATCTCCCTTCCCTCTCCCTACAGCTGCACTGGACAAATCCCGCCAGTCAGCCCACCTCAGCCCCTCCTCCAGCCTGCCCTTCCCCCCTTGCAAGCCCTCCCCACCTCCCCCACCCCCACCCAGCAAAACTGGGTGGGTTCACACGCTTCTCCCATTTGCCTCCACTTTGCCTCTCTCCCCAGTGGGCCCCTTGCATCTATACCTGCTTCACGTTGCTGCCAGATAGTGTTCCCTGCAGAAACACCAAGATCACCTCTTCTCTGCGGGTCCCCTGACACCTGGCTCCATAGGCCTTGCTTTTCCCTGGTCTCTCTCTCCCCTAAGCCCTGCAGACCATGTGCTCTCAGCCAGGGCATCCCAAGCTTTAGTGCTGACGTGCTGATTCTGATTCGAGGGGTCTGGGGTGGGCCCTGCCTGCTGCGGCACTAACAGGCCCCCCAGGTGGTGTTGAGACTGTGGCCCGGAGACCACACGGGGAGTAGCTGGACTCCAGAGGAGATCTGTTTCACAATTTTCAGCCTATAAATAGTGGCAGAATTTAAAACTCTTGTGTTGTAACTTTAAGGTTTTCTGTTTTATACTAAGTTAATCTTAAATTGTTTCGATCGTAAGGCTGATTCCTTGTTGCAGTGGTTATTTGCTGCTAAGAGACATTTTCAAAGACTTAACATTTCAGTCTCTTGAGAGTTTGCAGTAGATCCAGGTGCCTGAGTGTATGGGCAAATGAGATTGCTTCGCCACTGAAGGGGCTGCACACTCAGGTCAGGCTCCCCCTTGTCAGTCTCCCCAGGGCAGAGAGGGTCTCTCTTTCAGTTCCATTTCCAGAGCCTAGCCGGCGTCCTCAGGCTGTGGGCCACAGGGGAAGGAGGCAAGTCGCTGGCCGTCCTCTTGGAGATGATGGTGGAAACTGGTGATTCGATGTGGGAAGACTGGGTTTGGAAGGGAGCCTCGTCCTAGGAGGGGAGGGAAAGGGTTCCTGGCAGCTGGGCCTTGTTGAGGGGCAGGTAGGCCTCCTGGAGAGGGGAGGGCAGGGCAGGCGATGGAGCTGAGCAAACCCGGGGGAGTCGACTGCATTGGCCACTTGGGGAGGGTTGGAGAAGCCTGAGAGGGGAGGGATCAGCTTCTTGAAGGAGGGGACGGAATGAATGTCAGGGAAGGTGCAGCAGTTTAGATCCAGCCTGCTTCAGAAGCATCACTGCTCCTGAGACCCGAAAGCCGCAGCAGTTGAGTCCGTCATCGAAGGGCTCCGTGATTTGGCCCCTGCCTGCCTCTCCCACTTGTTCGGTGACTCTGCCTCTGGTTTCTAGGTCCAGCCAGGTGCTTGTTCCCAGTTAAAATGCAGGCGTACCTCCTCCTCCCCAGTCTTCTGCGAGGTTGTGGTGCGCACTCTTATCTCTTGGTGCAGAGTGTGAACTGGGGCTTTCTCTGGAAGCCCGTCTCACTAACTCCAGGACCCCAGCAAGCCTCCCAAAGTCTCAATTTCCTCATTTCCATGGTGGGAATGACAGGTGTCCCAGGGAATGACAAGGTTGAGTGACGGTTCCACGATGACCAGGGCTCCTCCCAGTGGCACACGGTCATTTCTCAGAAAGTACTGCTGCTCAGTCACTGCCTGCCATCTGTCCCTCTCAGTGAGCTTGTCAGGAGGACCACTGCAGTGTGACAATTGATCCTGGGTGGAGCCGGCTGTCAGATGGAGGGGGCCGTGGTCCTTGCGTGCTGCCCGGGGCAGGATGGGGCTGGAGCAGTGCTGCTGTGGGGTGGGCGCGCTGCAGGTGGGGTGTCAGCTCTCCATGTGGATACTGAAGGCACCAAGAGGTGGCAGCTGGCCTCAGAGTGGAGAGGAGGAAGCCGGAGGCCTGGGGGTGTAGAATTGGGGCGGAGAGCAGGGCTTCTCAGGCTTTAACGTGCATATGATCTTGGCCCGCGGTCGGCTGTGAGACTGTGTCTTCCTAACGGCACGTGGGTAATACTGATGCCACCAGTCCACTTTGAGGGAAGTGTTGAGTGATTTGATTTTGCTATTTGATACTCCATCCTTTAAGGTCTAGTTTTGCCATGAGAATCCCCCTAAAAGCTGTTTGCTTTGGTCCCAAGCTGAGCTGTGGTCATGCCCTAGACAAGGCTCACACCCCCGCAGCCAGTGGTTCACAGCTGTCTTCACAGACTCACTTCCCACCCTGGAAGGAGATTATTGGATTATTCATGCATCTGTCTCTCTGACTAGCCTCTGAGTGCCCTGAGAGCAGGGCCCTGAGACAGCCTCTTACTCGTCTCTGAGCCCCAGCACCTGCTGTGGAGCCAGGCTGCAGGTGGGCCTCATTAAACGCCTGTGAGGTCCTCAGGGGCCGAGTGCAGAGTGTTCACGCAGGAAGAACAAAGCCCCGTGACCCAAAGAACAGGAGAACCAAGCCCTGTGCTGGGGGGCCCAGGAGATCAAGCGTTGGTGTGGATGGGAGAAGGTGGCGTCAGGAGCCGGCAGGACCTCAACTGAAAATGCGGGGACCACTTCGGCAGCTTAGACAGGGACACGGGAAGGATGAGCGCCGGGGGCGTGGATTTGGGCATCAGGTGTGAGAGTTGGGCTCTGAGTTTTTGAGCGCGGGAGGCTTCAACGGGGGGGGGGGGGGGGGGGGGGGGGGATGGAATTTCAGCCAAGAAACAGCTGTTTGGTCCAGGATCCCAGAGCAGACCTGCGTTTCTGCTTCCTGCAGGGGAGGGCAAGCTTTCTGCAGATCAAGAATTGAGAAATTTCTCCCCGACCACTGGTGTGCCATAAGCAGTGCTTCTCAAGGCTGAGTGAAGCTGGCAGGTGGGGGCCCGTCCTGTGGTAGGGGGCTAGAGGTACACCTCCGTTAGCATGTTGAACCTCTAGCCAGGGAAGAAAGGGCCCCCTGAGGTGGGGGGGTGCTGTCTAACACCCTGAACCTCAGATGCCCTGTGAGTTGGGGTTTACCTCATTTTCCTGAGGAGGAATTGGGGTCTCAGGTTCAGCAACTTGCCCACAGTCACACAGCTGGGAGGCCAAGGAGTCAGGCTCCAGCCTGGGTCCAGGGGCCAGGGGAGTGTCGGGCAGGGGCAGTCCAGCCTGGGGGAGGAGAGGAGGGGGTGAAGCAGGGTCAGAGCTGTGGTGGGCTGGGGAGGGCTGGCAGTGCCAGGGGCTGGGGGCCGGTGGGAAAACCAGAGAGAAGCGAGAAGCAGGGTCAGGTGAAGGCAGAAAGGGGCGAGGAGGTGGCCAAGTGTCACGGGGTGGAGGTTTAAGCAGTTACACACCCTGGGCACCATTGAGGCCTCAGGTGATAACGTTTTAAGTTCAGTTGCTCAGTAGTGTCCGACTCTTTGCGACGCCATGGACTGCAGCACACCAGGCCTCCCTGTCCATCCCCAACTCCCGGAATTTACCCAATCTCATGGCCAATGAGTCGGTGACGCCATCCGACCATCTCATCCTCTGTCGTCCCCTTCTCCTCCTGCCCTCAACCTTTCCCAGAATCAGAGTATTTTCAAATGAGTCAGCTCGATAGCATTTTAAGTGCTATCAATTTGATTTTTGAACTCATTATTACTCATAGAAAACTTAGGCAATACAGAAAGGTTGAAAGAATGGACAAGCTAACAATTTTCATGTCCTGTGAGTTCCTTTATACTTTATACAATGACTGTTACAGTTGTGCTCATACTGTAGGTACAGTTTTATAACCAGCTTTTTTTTTTTTTTTTTTTTTTCATTTAACAGATCACAGCTTTAGTTATTTTCTTAAGTTTCTGGACCACTGTTGATTTATTTATTTATTCTTTTTTTTTGAATTTTTGCTTACTTGTAGTGGCCATCTGTTTCCGAGTGCCAAGAGTCATCTCTGTATATTTTGGCAAAATGCTCTTCTCTTTGACAGGCGAGCCCTGTTCAGTCCACGTGCTTTCAGTGGTCCTAAATTCACCTCTGGAGATAGGTTAGATCCAGGGCCCAATTCTGGCCAGCCAACAAATTCTGTTCCCTGAATGGAGTGCATACTTGGGGATCAGTATGTGACCCAAGTGAGCCCAGTCAGAGTCAGCTCCAGGCTTCTGATGAAAGTATTGGAAAAAGACACTTTTTTTTTTTTTAACTACTGAAGCTGCTGCTGCTGCTGCTGGTAAGTCGCTGCAGTCGTGTCTGACTCTGTGCGACCCCATGGACTGTAGCCCACCAGGCTCCTCCATCCATGGGATTTTCCAGGCAAGAGTACTGGAGTGGGGTGCCATTGCCTTCTCCAAGCTTTTTTTTTTTTACTTCTAATATTTTCCATGTCATTATGAAGTCTTCATAGACATCCTATGGCTGTTTTGATTTACTTAACTGGCCCTCTGAGCTTGGAAATCGGCTTTTTGTTTGTCATTTTCAATGTTATGTCTCTGCGAGGAAGATCTTTGCAAATAAGACTTCCATGTCTCGATAAATCCTAACAGTAGAGTCCTCGAAATGGACTTACCGGGTCAAAGCACCTCCCAGCGTTGCTGGAAAGATGTGCTGTTAGGAGTGCTGACGTGAGCCTGCTAGGAGTGCAGGTGTCAGCCTTGTGCACATTAGCCATTCACTGGTGTGTGTGTGTGTGTGTTTTTCACAAGCATTTGTTATTTTGTTAAGCACCTTTGGGAAGAGACTCCATTCTCTGTGGCCAGGTGAGCACAGCGGCAGCTGCTGGAGTCCTGGTCTTGGCTGGGACAGGTGGGAAATTTGATGGTACATGGTATCTCTACCCTGCCTGTGCCATCACAGGCCCAGGAGCCCAGCACAGCCCGAGGGCCTCTGGCCACAGGGTCCAGGCCATGCCCACCTGTGAGTCTGGGGCCACCCGCCTTCCCTGCCGTAACACTCAGGACCCGGAAGTAGCTCCAGGTGTGTGTGATGCTCCCCATTTTGTCCATGTCATCCACAGGTCCTTGCAGGGCACCTCAGGCTTGCTAGGAACGGCCCCAGGTGCTAAGGGCACAGCCGGTGACAGTAAAGCCCCTGCCTTTAAGGAACTTGCATTCTAGTTGGAGGCACAGACGTGGGTATTGGGAGGAAGCAAGCCGTGAGCATACTTAATATGTCTAGGGGTGAGCAAGGGAAGCAAGCCGTGAGCATACTTAATATGTCTAGGGGTGAGCAAGGAAGAAGGGAGATTGGAAAGCCCTCACTGATCAGATACTTCAAGTGAGGGACGGAGCCAGGTGGAGGATGTCAGAGGGAGAAGAGTTCTGGGTAGGTGGAACAGCAACTGCACGCACCTGCGGTGGGAACAGACTTGGAACTTTGGGGTACAGGGGAGGGGGCAGTGTGGCTGGAGCAGTGAGCAGGGGAGGTGGATGGGGAGGGCCCCCCCACCCCAGTGCAGCAGAATGAAGTCTAGGACCGAGGGTTCACTCTTCCATTGGCAGGTTTTGGAGTCAGAGGACCACTCCCACCATCTGAAGCAGTGGAGGCTAGCCTGGTGCCTTGCTGTGTTCTCCAGTGGGTGATTGCTCAGGCCCATGTTTGGTGGGGAAGCCCTGGGAGTGAAAGCCGAGACTTTGAGAAATCACTGGCTCCATCATCCCTGTGATTTCCTCCTCTGTGCAATGAAGGACTTGAACTAGGAGACTGGTAAGGACATGTTGAGCTTTCCAGAGCTGGGACCGTCTGCCCTGTCCTTAGTTAAATGTGCTGGTTAGATCTTGGATTGTTTTAGTTGAACTAATATTGTTGTTTAGTTGCTAAGTCCTGTCCCGACTCTTCAGCGACCCCATGGACTGCAGCCTGGCAGGCTCCTCTGTCCATGGGATTTCCCAGGCAAGAATAATGGAGTGGGTTGCCATTTCCTTCTCCAGGGGATCTTCCTGACCCAAGGATCTAACCTGCATCTTTTGCATTGCAGGTGGATTCTTTACCACTGGGCACCTGGGAAGCCAGTTGAAGTAATAGGAGTGTATGAAGTGCAGTTGTTGATACATCTTTAGTTCTTGATATGGTTAGCCTATCAGGTTTACTTTGTTACAGACCTGAGGCTTTCAGCCAGTTGTGGGTGTCTTACAGTAGTGATGAGAAGCAGGTGGGAGATAGGACACACCCCGCCATGGTTTATCCACTCAACTGTCCATTTATCCTACAGTTAATTCTTGAGCACCTTCTGGGTACCAGGCGCTGGAGCATGGTTTTTAAAAGACCTGCTTTCATGAAGTTCACAGTCTATTGTAGCAGTCTTCTGCCAGAGAATTGTGGTAGGCAGGGATCCTGGTTAGAAAGACCAGGGTGCCTCCTACCTCGTGCCATATACAAAAATTGACTCAAAATGGATTAATGCCCTAAATATAAGAGCTAAAGACTTGGGACTCTTAGGGGAAAAAAGGGATAAATCTTCATGACCTTGGAGTTAAAACTTGGATATGACACCAAAAACACAAGCAACAAAAGAAAAGTAAATTGAACTTTTTCATTGAACTTCATTGACATTACTTTTGTGCCTAAAAGACATAATCAGAAAAGTGAAAAGAAATCCCACAGATTGGGAGAAAATATTTGCAAATCATATCTGATAAAGGTTTAATGTAAGAACATATAAAGAACTCCTATAACTAATCCAAATTAAGATAACCCAATTTAAAAATAGGCAGAGGACTCAAATAGACATTTCTCTGAAGATGTGCAAATAGCCAGTAAGCACAATGAAAAGTTGCTTACCATCATTAGTCATTCAATTCAGTCGCTCAGTCGTGTCCGACTCTTTGCGACCCCATGAATCGCAGCACGCCAGGCCTCCCTGCCCTTCACCAACTCCCGGAGTCTACCCAAACCCATGTCCATCGAGTCGGTGATGCCATCCAACCATCTCATCCTCTGTCGTCCCCTTCTCTTTCCGCCCCCAATCCTACCCAGCATTAGGGTCTTTTCCATGAGTCAACTCTTCGCATGAGGTGGCCAAAGTATTGGAGTTTCAGTTTCAACATCAGACCTTCCAATGAACACCCAGGATTGATCTCTTTTAGGATGGATTGATTGGATCTCCTTGCAGTCCAAGGGACTCTCAAGAGTCTTCTCCAATACCACAGTTCAAAAGCATCAATTCTTCAGCGCTCAGCTTTCTTCACCGTCCAACTCTCACATCCATACATGACCACTGGAAAAACCATAGCCTTGACTAGACGGACTTTTGTTGGTAAAGTAATGTCTCTGCTTTTAAATATGCTATCTAGGTTGGCCATAACCTTCCTTCCAAGGAGTAAGCGTCTTTTAATTTCATAGCTGCAATCACCATCAGCAGTGATTCTGGAGCCCAAAAAAATGAAGTCTGAGACTGTTTCCGCTGTTTCCCCATCTATTTCCCATGAAGTGATGGGACCAGATGCCATGATCTTAGTTTTCTGAACGTTGAGCTTTAAGCCAACTTTTTCACTCTCCTCTTTCACCTTCATCAAGAGGCTCTTTAGTTCTTCTTCACTTTCTGCCATAAGGGTGGTGTCATCCGCACATCTTAGGTTATTGATATTTCTCCCGGCAATTTTGATTCCAGCTTGTGTTTCTTCCAGCCCAGCGTTTCTCATGATGTACTCTGCATATAAGTTAAACAAGCAGGGTGACAATATACAGCCTCGACGTACTCCTTTTCCTATTTGGAACCAGTCTGTTGTTCCATGTCCAGTTCTAACTGTTGCTTCCTGACCTGCATACAGGTTTCTCAAGAGACAGGTCAGGTGGTCTGGTATTCCCATCTCTTTCAGAATTTTCCACAGTTTATTGTGATCCACACAGTCAAAGGCTTTGGCATAGTCAATAAAGCAGAAATAGATGTTTTTCTGGAACTCTCTTGCTTTTTCGATGATCCAGCGGATATTGGCAATTTGATCTCTGGTTCCTCTGCCTTTTCTAAAACCAGCTTGAACATCTGGAAGTTCACGGTTCACATATTGCTGAAGCCTGGCTTGGAGAATTTTGAGCATTACTTTACTAGCATGTGAGATGAGTGCAATTGTGCGGTAGTTTGAGCATTCTTTGGCATTGCCTTTCTTTGGGATTGGAACGAAAACTGTCATTAGGGAAATGTAAATTAAAACCACAGTGAAATATCACTTGACATCTACTAGGGTGGCTGTTATCAAAAGTATTGGTAAGGATGTGAAGAAATTAGAACCCTCTTATATTGCCAGTAGGAATGTTAAAGGGCGTGACCTCTATAGAAAACAGTTTAGTGGCTCTTCACAAGGCCAAGCATGGAATTCCTGCATGACCCGGCAAGTCATGACCCACTCCTAGGTGTATACCCCAAAGCAGATACTGATATAGAGATGTCATTGCAGCACCATTTACAATATGATGGCCACAGGGTGGGACCAGCCCAAGTGTCAACAAATGAATGAATAAACAAAATGTGGTCTCTTCATACCATGGAGTATTATTCAGCCCTGAACAGAAATGGAGTTCTTATACTTGCCACAGCATGGATGAACTTTACATATTAGGCTAAGTGAAATAAGCCAGTCACAAAAAGACAAATATTGTATAATTCCACTTATATGAAATATCTAGAATAGACAAATTCATAGAAAGTAGCTGGTTGCCAGAGGTTGTGGGAGGGAGCAGGGAGTTATTGCTTCATGGGTACAGAGTTTCTGTTTGGAGGGATGGAAAAGTTTGGGAAATAGATGAGTTGGTTGCACAATGTTGTGAATGTAATTAATGTCTCTGAATTGTGCATTTAAAAATGGTGGACATGGCACATGTTCTGTTTAAAACACACACCCACCCACCCACCCACCAGAGCACGTGGTGTGATGTCTGTGGGGAGTGTGACTTCATCAGGAGCCATTAGGTCTGGGTTCCGCTCTGTGCCTGGTGGCCTCAGGCATGGTCCTCGCTGTCTTTAACCTGGGTCCCGCTTCTGATATGGGAGCTGGGTGAGATGACAGGTGTAGTCTCTGGTAGGTCATGGGAGGTGGTCAGGAGATGCCTTCCTATCCCCTTTAAATTCCGTTCTACCTGGTGAACAACAGAACATCTGGTGGTTTTGCTCCAATTGGCATTAATGACCTGCTCATCTGTTTTTTGCCTTTTCCTTTTTTTGATCAGATGGTGGCCTAGTCCTTTCCTGTCACCTTGTGGCCATGAGTCTTTGGTGGTTGGATTGTTTTTTTCCCCCTAAAGTAGGGATCACCTGGGCCCCAATTCTTGATGTTTGGTCACCTGCTCCTTCCCTACCTGGTTTACTGTGGTTTCCTTTGGAAGTCTGCTGTGTCGTGCTGTGCTTGGTTGCTGTTGTGTTCGAATCGTTGCGACCCCATGGACTGTAGCCCGCCAGGCTCCTCTGTCCGTGGGGGTTCTCCAGGCAAGAATACTGGAGTGGATTGCCATGCCCTGCTCCAGGGGATCTTCCCAACCCAGGGATCCAACCCAGGTCTCCCACATTGCAGGTGGATTCTTTACTGTCTGAGCCACCAGGGAAGCCCTTGGAAGTCTGAGTCCTCCTGATTAGAAGTCATCTGAGCACCCAGCCATGGTTATGGTTCTACTTGGTGGAGTACTATAAAACCATAACAAAAATGCCAGTGAAGTGTTTGAAATACCTGGACAAATGTTTCATCATGCGATGATGAGAAAGAGTAGGCTGTATGGTTATATAGATGTGAAAGTACAACTTTAAAAAAAAACCCTCCCCAGACGGACAGCGCTGTTGGTGTTATTTGACATGAATGTGTTGGAGCTGCACTCTCCTGCCGGTGGTCAGAGTCAACTTGTTTTTTTCACAGGCGTGGAGGGTAGATAGGTTCTGTGCTGCCCAAGTACCTCCAGTAAGTAGCCAGATGAAAAAACTTCAAGGTTTGGGTGCTGTGAGGCTGTCCTGGATCCTCCTGGAGACCCAGGCCCATGCCACACTCAAGCTCCACTCTGCCACCCCCATCCCCCCACACCTGGTAGCTGTCCTCATGAGATCCATGGCTTGGAGCCAGCATGTGTGCCCCGAAGGTGAATTGGCAGGGATCTGGTTGAGCTCAAGTTCACTGAGAAACCCATGCTCCTGGGGGCTGCAGTGTACCCAGGCCTGAGTCTTCCCAGTTCCGAGATCCTTGGAGGCAGGTGCCGTGGAAAGGGACTGGCCAGACACTCTCAGGATCTTCCTGGAAGGAGAGCTGTTAGTCACGGGATAGGAGAGGCCCAGGCCAAGCCCAGGGCCTGGCCTCAGGAAATGAGGTGGCCCACCCTGCTCTCCGGCTGTTAATAATTAGCTCAGGGTGGCTGCCTGTGGAGCTGGAAGGGCCTTTGGATGTTCTGGGCACTGGCACCAGCCCACGCCTTTTATAAAAGTGAGGCGAAGTCCCTTGCTGCATCTCCACAATTCTGAAAGATTCCTGTTCCACACTTTTAACTTCTCTACAATCACGATCCTCACAATCAGAGGGTACTTTGGATGTACTGTCCCTTTAAAAGAACTCTTCTGAAACACCTGTTGTCACTTTAGAACAGAGGGATGATGGTAATAAATACCCAGGCATTCCTCAGGTTTCTGATGTTGCAGAATTAATTAGAGGGAAAAGGGGTTTTTCTGGATCATTTCCTCCCTAAGAGGAAGTTTACCAACATGCGAGCTGGGGGAGTGTCGATGAAGATGATCTCAAAGGGTGAGAACATACCTGTAGTCGGTCAGTTGCTGAAACAGACATGATGAGGTGGGGCCTTTTCCCTGCAGCAAAGCACCTGTAATTCACCTTCCTCTGAGCGCACAAGCCAGGGAACTCAGAGGGGAGGTATGCGGTGCCCTGCACTGAGCTGGGGCCCTCACGCTGTTTGGTGGCTGACTGTGCGACTTAGGCCGAGTTCTCCCAGTGTCTCCTCTACCGTCTGTAAAATGTGGACAGCTGGGCCCCATCAGATAGAGGAGTCAGGAGGAATGGGCATGCACGTATTTGGAAAACCCCAAAGCCCTGTAGGGCCCTTGGTTGCTCCTCAGAGTAGGAAGCCTGGCAGTGGGAACGGCCCGGGGGCTAAGGAGGAGAGGTGCAGAGAGACCCGTCGTAAAGGCTCAATCCTCAGAGTAGCTGGGGCTAACTGTCTGCACAGGGTTAGATGCGAGATCGCTGCTCCTCAGTATTACTTAGAGATGCGGAAACAGACTTTTGACAGTGAATTCGTCCAAGGTTCCATCAGCCTGGGCGTGGCAGAACAGAGATTGGAACTCTAGTCTGGTGCATTCCCTCAAACCTCCAGTTGGCCCTGGCCACCCAGGGCGGAGGCCGGGGCGGGGGGGGTAGGGGGGAGCCCAGACAGCGATGTCCCTGGTCAAGTGGCTTGAGGACTCCTGGAAATCAAAGAATGGGTCATATGTCTGTATTCCCAGCTCCAGCATGTGGAAGGTCTCAGTGCGAATATGTAAATGCAGCAACAAGATGTATTATTTTCATGTCATTTTTCCTAAATACTATTCTGATGAGCCTTTTGGCACGCCTTTGTAAGTCTTTTTTTTTTTTTTAAGAGTTTCTTTTGTGGTTTTTTTAAATTAGTTTTCTGGCCCCCTCATCTCACCAAGTCAAAACCCTGAAAATCGAAATAGGCTATGTGAAGATAGATTTTTATCTTGGTTTCTAGACCTGCTGGCAGCCAGCAGAGTTACTGTAGCTCATATAACCTGAGATGGCTCCTCCGATGAAAACCTTACAGGCAGAGGATTTTAAAGCTGAGAGGGGCCTTAGAATGCTTGAAATTGGAAAACCGAGCTGAAAAGAAATGAAGCAGTAACTTTCCAGGTCACTTGGCTGATAAGTAACAAATAGGGGGTGCTTTGGTTAAGAATCTGCCTGCAATGCAGGAGACCTGGGTTCAATCCCTGTGTCGGGAAGATCCCCTGGAGAAGGAAACAGCAACCCACTCCAGTGTTTTTGCCTGGAGAATTCCACGGACAGAGGAGCCTGGCGGGCTGTGGTCCATGGGGTCGCCAAGAATCAGACACGACTGAGCAACTAACACTTTGGTGGCAAGAGGGGAGTTGAAGGATATTTCTTCTGTGTTTCCTTGAGATAAAATTATGGCGCGGGCTGCTGGTGGCAAGGACTGCGTTTCTCTGGGCAGGCTGCTGCTGGCCTCGGGCTACTTGGCAAGAACAGAGCTGGCGGGATGGTCCAGTTGTGAGATTCCAGCTTCTTGGCTGGGATGCACCGCGATTAGCACATCTCAAACCTTTCAAAGTGACTTTAGCTGTTTTCTTTTCTGAAGGCTTCTGCTGCTTCTGGCTGTAAAGGGGTGGGGGCTGGAGCCTAAGATAGAAATATCGTGGACTGACACCCAAATGGGCGTGTCTGTGCCCCAAGGGCAAATATTAGCACAGTATTTTTGTAAAGTTTATGCAACTTGATTCATGTCCCTGTAGAGTAAATTTATTCCATCCTGTTTTCCAGCCTGTTTGGGGCCCAGTGGAACTATTCAGAGGGAGAATGAAGAGAGATGGATAGCTTAATTTTAACTGTGCAGTATAAGATCGATTTCATCATCTATATTTTTAGCTTTACATACTGCTTTTTGGTTGTTCATACTATTTTGTGCTCTGTTTCATAGTTTGATGGGCCATTTTAGTTTTTTTCCCCCCAAGATTGAGGTATCCATTTAGAATTATTTCCCATGAGAAATCCAGCTTTGACCAGTGCTACTTTGAGTGGGTTTTGGCACTGTTGAAATGGAAGTCATAGAATATTGGTCCTGGAACCTGGAGGAAGTTCCCCTCTCCTACCCCTTCCAGTGCTGGCCTGCCCTCTGCAGCTTACCAAGGGCCTAATCCACCTTCTCTGCTTGATCACCTCTAGCGCTGGGGAGCTCACTCTCTTCCAAGGCCGTCCCTGCCATATTTGTGCAGCCCTGAGTGTTCAAAAGCTCTTCCATTTTTTTTTGTTTGTTTGTTTTCATCTTCTAACTATTGAACCCTTGGGGTCTGAAACAAGTAGTAATAAGTACCATTCATCAGACCCTGCTAGTGGCAGTTAGTTTGCATCCATATACCTTCAGTGCTTAAAACAACCTAGGAAAACAGAAATTCCCCCTTTCTGCAGATAAGAAAACTGAATCTCGGGCAGGGTGATCTCTTTGTGTTCACATAGCTGGTAAGTGGCTAAACAGGGTTTCCAGTCCACATCTCTGCCTGATTCCAGTGATGCTGACCTTCTCCCAACCTCTGCTGCTGCTGCTGCTAAGTCGCGTCAGTCGTGTCCGACTCTGTGCGACCCCATAGACGGCAGCCCACCAGGCTCCACCGTCCCTAGGATTCTCCAGGCAAGAATACTGGAGTGGGTTGCCATTTCCTTCTCCAGTGCATGAAAGGGAAAAGTGAAAGTGAAGTCGCTCAGTCGTGTCCGACTCTTAGCGACCCCATGGACTGTAGCCTACCAGGTTCCTCCGTCCATGGGATTTTCCAGGCAAGAGTATTGGAGTGGGGTGCCATTGCCTTCTCCGACCTCTAATTGTGTCCTAATCCCTCTTCTGTGTGACATCCTGGATTTTTGAAGAAGCTACTCTCCACCCTCAGATTTCTCTAGGATTTCTGTCATTCCTCAGACACTCCTACTAATAAATCTGTTTTTGTGGGTTTCCTAAAATGTGCATTTGCCTCCCCTCCTGGCCTTTGCACACATGGTGTGCAGTTTCCAGACTGCCACTGCTCCCACCTGGCCAATTCCCCTTTATCCTGCAGACTTTGCCTCGGAGCCTCTGTGAGCCGGTCCTGCCACCTACCCCAGCTTCCCTGGCTCCGATCGGGAGCCTCCCTGCTATTCCTCTAGCGCCCTGAGCTTTCATGCTTCTTAGAACGTGAAACTTCAGGCATCTCTGCCTTCACCCAACCCACTCCCTTGGCCTGGCACCGAGCAGGTGCCCAGTTAGTGAATACTGAGTGAGTAAAAGGTCCAGAACTCCTGCCAAAGTAATAACAAAGGCTGGAAGCAATCATAAATGAGATGGATTGGTCTGGGAAACTCCAATCTGGTCCCATGCAAGGGTTTGGCTTGGAGGCTGTTGACAGCTTGTCTGGTAGCAGGTCCCCCGGGTCATCTCCCCCAGCGTGGTTTGTTTCAGTCCCTCCACGGCTGGCAGGTGTCTTTTTTTTTTTCCTACCAGAAGACGGGCTTGCTGGCCTCTGAGGTTTCTGGGTTCACTGCGGTGGCACATCATGAAGGACGCTGACCAGTCGCTTTTCAGACATGCTGGGGGTGGGGACCAGGACACAGCCATCTAGTTTCTCTGCAGCCCACATCACTCTCAAAGCCTCCACGTGCATAGAGAAATGGTTCTAGGATGTTTGGATCCCGTCAAATGTGTGGTTTAGTACCACACCATGATAACCTTTCCCTAAACATTGTTTTTAAACTTCAGAAACTCTCATTTTAAAAAAATCTGTGAAAATGATGTTAAAATTTGGGAGAGTGTTCCCTGGGGTGTGGTGGTGGGGGGGGCAGTCATGCTTGGAAGGAGCAGGAGGAGACGCGCCCCGGCCTCCTTGACGGCGGAACACGTGCACTCGAGATGTGTGTTTTTTCCTCGGTGGTACTTCAAAAAAGAGGAGAAAAAGAAGGTGATGGGCTCACCAAACGTCCTCACGGGTTGACGTGTTTTCCGGTCACCAAGGAGCGAGCTGTGTTTCAGGTGCTAGCTGGCTTCTCATCACAGCCCTGGACTCCCGGCTCGCGGGACGTCAGAGGTTGGTTTCTCTTTATAGCAACATTACCTCTGTCCCTGAAACTGCCTGCAGCTCCCACAGCATTCTTTGTCTTGCCCTTCAGGCAGCTTAAAACTACTTCTTGTCATCCTCCCGGTATCAAGTATAACTTTTATTTGGTTGGTTTTGTGAGTGTCATGGTGTCGGGCCTATAAATAAACCGGACTCCATAATAAGAAAACTATTTGACATTTTGAAGTTGTAGGAGAACAAGGGTGCTAATTACAGGTCTCCACTGGAGTACCGCTGATCCTACATATGACCCCCACCCTGCTTCCCAGGGGCTGCTGGTTGGAGCTCCACTCTCTGAACACGTTACAGATCCTATGGAGTAAAGCAGTTGACCCCAAGATGGTACTTCTGGAGTATTGGGATTAGTAATTGCAGAGATAGGGAGACATAAATTAGGAGGTTGGGATTAACATACACTGCTGTATAAAAAAATAGAAAACCTACAAAGACCTGCTGTATAGCACAGGGAACTGTACTAAATATTTTGTAATAACCTATACAAGGAAAGACCCTGAGAAAGAATATACATGTGTGTGTAATTGAACCACTGTGCTGTATACCTGAAACGAACACAGCATTGTAAATCAACTGCACTCCAATTAAAACGTGAAAAAATAAAATTAGAAGGGGACTCATAATTGCAAGATAATGTGGGTATTGAGCTGTGGTATTAAGGCAAGTTGTGTGAGCATTTTCTCCCATATGGTGAATAATGTGAAGTCAGAGTTGAAAATTCATAAATGCATTCATGGAAGCATTTTTCTAAATAAAATTTATTAAGTACTTTTATATATGCATACCCAAATTAAAAATAAGTCTTGTGCACCAGTACTTCCAGTGTCAGCTGTGATTATTGCATTCATTAGCAGGCTTAAAGCTTTAAAGATGTTATTTAAAATTTTTTTGGTATGTAGGCCCAGGACCAAATAGTTTTTTGGCCTTATCATTGAATTAGCATCATGAAAATGCCTCTCTCAGTGAATAGACTTTTGTAATTTAGTAAGTTTTTAGTAGTAATTATGTTTACATTCTAAGCTATTTTTTAAAATAAGTTGGTATATTTCTCTTTCTGTTATTATGCAGTGTTGTACTTTGGAAATTAAAACCAAGTAAGTGGGGGGAATATGGCAGAAGGTAGTGTTGATAACTCTATGAAAATTATAGTCATGAGAATATTAAACTGCATTGTACCAGTTGTATGGTAACATGGTTATCAGCTGCACATAATTTAAAATAAAGTGCAAGTTATTTCTAAGATATGGACATGTCTCAAATGAACTAAAATCACTGGTTTTTAATTAGTTGGAGCGAGTTTATTAACATTTGTGAAGCCTAACGAATCATACCATGACAGTCAACTACCATTGTCTTAAGAACAGAGATACATGTAGTACCATTATATGACAGTGATAGTTCACTGTCCCCCACTTCTGAGAGAGTGAATAACACAAGGCACTATGGTCTGTTATATATATATATAACTTGGATATTATGAATTGCTAAGAATCGCTGTCTGTTGAAGATGTGAACTAATTTGAATAAGTCAAGAAGACAGAGTATCACGTGACCGAATCCCTCCTGAACTGAGTTTATCGTCATGTTGCTCTCCTCCTCTGTTCTGAGCACAGCACTGATTCCAGCGCCAGCATGAAGGCTGGGAAGTCGGTTATTCAGCTCTGCCTTAGGAAGGGCCTCCCCAGACTGAGTGAGGGGCAGCTGAGCTATAGAAACCCTTTCTGGTTCTGGGAAGCAACTGGCAATACAGATGGGAAAATGGACACGGAGGGAGTGCTGACGTAACCAAGCCCCTGACTGTAGTAGGCACAGTCAGTCAGAACTGAAAGGTGATACCTGGTTGAGAGTTTTGCATGGCCTTGGTGCTCAGGCCCCCTGCATCAGTGTCCCCTTGGGACACTTATTACAAAAGCAACTTCTGCCTGATAGCTAAAGCAAGACAAAGTCCTGGTTAGAAGCTTCCCTGGATAAGGAGGAAAGAAAGAAAGGGGTATCACCAGAACAATTTGCAAAATTTTAGTATGGACTGTAAATGCTTTATTGATGTTAAGTTTCCTTAGTATGATTACGGTGGTTATGAAGTACCCTTGTTCTTGGAAGATACCTACTAAACTATGCTGTATGGGGCCACTCAAGATGGACGGGTCATGGTGGAGAGGTCTGACAGAATGTGGTCCACTGGAGAAGGGCATGGCAAACCACTTCAGTATTCTTGCCTTGAGAACCCCATAAACAGTATGAAAAGGCAAAAAGACAGGACACTGAAAGATGAACTCCCCAGGTCAGTAGGTGCCCAATATGCTACTGGAGATCAGTGGAGAAATAACTCCAGAAAGAATGAAGGGCTGGAGCCAAAGCAAAAACAACACCAGTTGTGAATGGGACTGGTGATAGAAGCAAGGTCCGATGCTGTAAAGAGCAATATTGCATAGGAACCTGGAATGTTAGGTCCATGAATCAAGGCAAATTGGAAGTGGTCAAACAGGAGATGACAAGAGTGAACATCGACATTCAAGGAAACAGTGAACTAAGATGGACTGAAATGGGTGAATTTAACTCAGATGACCATTATATCTACTACTGTGGGCAAGAATCCCTTAGAAGAAATGGAGTAGCCATCATAGTCAACAAAAGAGTCCGAAATGCAGTACTTGGATGCAATCTCAAAAATGACAGAATGATCTCTGTTCATTTCCAAGGCAAACCATTCAATATCAGGGTAATTCAAGTCTATGCCCCGACCAGTAATGCCAAAGAAGCTGAAGTTGAACAGTTCAATGAAGACCTACAAGACCTTCTAGAACTAACACCCAAACTATAGAGGTAAAGAGGCATGATATCTATAGCTTCTAAGCATTCAGTATTAATAAGGAGAATGAGGGGTATGTGTATGTGCAGGGGAGAGTATGAAAGAGTACATGGTAAAATGTTGCTTTTATAATTCAAGCAGGCAGGGTTTATTAAGCAGGCAGCAGATAGTACACCTTTGAGACGTGAGAGCTGGCCATCCCCTGTTCAGTTCAGTTCAGTCACTCAGTTGTGTCCGACTCTTTGCCACCCTGTGAACCACAGCATGCCAGGCCTCCCTGTCCATCACCAACTCCCGGAATCAACCCAAACCCATGTCCATTGAGTTGGTGATGTCATTCAACCATCTCATCCTCTGTCATCCCCTTCTCCTCCTGCCCTCAATCTTTCCCAGCATCAGGGTCTTTTCCAATGAGTCAGCTCTTCGCATCAGGTGGCCAAAGTATTGGGGTTTCAGCGTCAACATCAGTCCTTCCAATAAACACCCAGGACTGATCTCCTTGAGGATGGACTGCTTGGATCTCCTTGCAGTCCAAGGGACTCTCAAGAGTCTTCTCCAACACCACAGTTCAAAAGCATCAATTCTTTGGCACTCAGCTCTCTTTATAGTCCAACTATCACATCCATACATGACTACTGGAAAAACCATAGCCTTGACTAGACGGACCTTTGTTGACAAAGTAATGTCTCTGCTTTTTAATATGCTGTCTAGGTTGGTCATAACTTTCCTTCCAAGGAGTAAGCGTCTTAATTTCATGGCTGCAGTTACCATCTGCTGTGATTTTGAAGCCCCCAGAAATAAAGTCAGCCACTGTTTCCACTGTTTACCCATCTATTTGCCATGAAGTGATGGGACCGGATGCCATGATCTTAGTTTTCTGAATGTTGAGCTTTAAGCCAACTTTTTCACTCTCCTCTTTCACTTTCATCAAGAGGCCCTTTAGTTCTTCTTCACTTTCTGCCATAAGGGTGGTGTCATCTGCATATCTGAGGTTATTGTTATTTCTCCCGGCAATCTTGATTCCAGCTTGTGCTTCCTCCAGCCCAGTGTTTCTCATGATGTACTTTGCATATAAATTAAATAAGCAGGGTGACAATATACAGCCTTGATGTACTCCTTTTCCTATTTGGAACCAGTCTGTCGTCCCATGTCCAGTTCTAACTGTTGCTTCCTGACCTGCATACAGATTTCTCAAGAGGCAGGTCAGGTGGTCTGGTATTTCCATCTCTTTCAGAATTTTCCACAGTTTGTTGTGATCCACACAGTCAAAGGCTTTGGCATAGTCAATAAAGCAGAAATAGATGTTTTTCTGGAACTCTCTTGCTTTTTCCATAATCCAGCGGATGTTGGCAATTTGATCTCTGGTTCCTCTGCCTTTTCTAAAACCAGCTTGAACATCTGGAAGTTCACGGTTCACGTATTGCTGAAGCCTGGCTTGGAGAATTTTGAGCATTACTTTACTAGCATGTGAGATGAGTGCAATTGTGCTTATATAATTTTTTTTTTAATTCAGGGATATTTTCTTTACAGAATTTTGTTGTTTTCTGTCCAACTAATGTTAAGTTTTTGAAAGATACTCATTTGGCTGCGTCAGGGGCACTCAGCATCTTTGTTGCGTCACTCGGAATCTTTGGTTGCGGTGCATGAACTCTCTAGTTGTGCGGTTGTGCACGGTCTTAGTTGCTCTGTGGCATAGTGGAATCTTAGTTCCCCAGTCAGGGATTGAACCCCCAGCCCTTGCATTGCAAGGCAAACTCTTAACCATTGGACCACCAGGGAAGTCCTGCAAAATGTTAATTTGAATCCAAGCCAGTGGGTAATACAGGAGTTCTATTTTTCTTGCAACTTTTCTATTGTTGCTTAGTCACTAAGTCATCTGACTTTTGTGACCCCATGGACTCTAACCCACAAGGCTCCTCTGTCCATGGGATTTTCCGGGCAAGAATACTGGAGTGGATTGCCATTTCCTTCTCCAGGGGATCTTCCCCACTCAGGGATGGAACCCAGGTCTCCTGCATTGACAGGTGGATTCTTTACCACTGAGCCACCAGGGAAGGCCCAACTTTTCTGAAAGTTCAAAAAAAAAAAAAAAAAAATTGCAAGTTTTAAAAAGCAGTTTCCAACGTCCTTGCAAAACCAGAATTTCTATGTATGGTACCCAGGGATCTATGTTTTAGCAAGCTCCCCAGATGACTCTTAAGTACACTAAAGTTTTATGTAAGTCTCTGCTTAAAGAGTCTCCTTTTAATACCTGTTTTTTTTTTTTTATTTTAGCAACTTAAGTATGCACTCTTGCAGTTTGATTTGAATCTAGTGCTTGATAAATAATAAATCCCGTCCAGATTTTGTAAGTTTTCTCTTTAGGATACCCCAGTTACTGCAGAGGAGCGTAAGGAATGCTGAGGCCCAGGCTAAGAACAGGTTGGAACTAGAAGCTCTGTTACGGGGTGAACTGGTAACGCAACCCAGCTTCTGTGTTTACAGTGAAAAGGAAGAAGCGGTATTGGTATTAGCAGTTAAACAAAACATTTATCTTAAATACATTAAATACTGATATTTGAGAAGCACACAATTTGAGTCATCCGTCTAGCATGGCTGGCTGTGTATGAGTGTTTATTACTTTTCCGTCTAGAGAGGTCCCTCTTCTGCCTATCAGACATCTGTTGAGGCTTGTAAATAGTCTAAAAGAAAAAAAAAAGGAAGAGAGCTCCCCTGAGTTCAGGGTGGAAGGGGAGAGACTTGAGTGACAGAGAAGGCCTTGTATAGTCTAGGAGACTTTTACAGTGAGCTAAGCCATGGATGGTAACCAGAAAACAGCCTAACTGTCCGTGTTTCCCTCGAGGGAGAGGGAGGCGAGTCAAGCTCAGAGGTGAAGTGTGTTCCTCTGGTGGCCACTAGGGGGCGGCATCGGCCAAGGTCACGCTTGGGGATGTCAGGCCAATTCTGTAGGGAGCCAGCCGTGGTTGTCTGTGTGGTTTACTCAGAAATTAGGTGTTTACAAATCAGCACTGCTTCCTTGTTTTCCTAACTGAAACTTTTGCACTCTTTGAGTTAGGGATGCAGTTCTTATTCTTAAAAACAAGGGTATAAGATAACTTTAACACTCCTTTTAAAATGATCAAAATGGAGTTGGGTTGCTTTCTAACTTAGTGGAGAAGACTCCTCTCCCTTCTTCCCATTCGTGATTCCTTGGCTCGTGAAAAGAACAGACATTCCCCAGATCGGCATGTAGACCCTCAGGAAACAAAGCACACGGCATCACTTCCGTCTCAGGCTCCAGGGCAGGTGATAGAAGCTCTGTTCCCCAACCCTGACCACGAGGGCTGTGGTGTCCCACGTGCCCGGGGCAATGGACTCCTGCTTCCAGGCCTGTTGAGTTGGTAGAGCAGCTGAAAGGTGTATCACATCTACAACTACAGGGAACACTAGGATATCTGTATTTGAAATAGTGCATTTGTGTTTGTCGTACAGAATCCAGACTCTACAGTCAGCATCTGATGGCATTAGGAGCTTAACACTGCTTTTGTTTGTTTGGGGCCAGTTATGCTCAGAGACTGAGGTTTAACCCGGGTTTGCTGTGGGACTTATGATTTATAATATTTCACAAGCCAAACAGCATGCAGGATGTCAACTGGAAAAAAAAAACAACACACAACCTGAAAGTTGAGAAATGCGTTTTATGTGGCAGACTTTCTGAGGACTTCATGCCTGAGAGGCAGCCTCTCGGAGCTCTGAGAGTCTGAAGAGGTAAGGGAAGGAGCCAGGATACATAGGGTTTTGTTTTGTTTTGTTTTGTTTTAGCAGTGACCAAGTAGTTGGGACATCAAAAGATTACTGTTCATTAGAGAAAACCAGATGTCTCAAATGAAGGAATTTCACTCATTTCTATGTGTGAGAGGCTGCAAGAGTCTGGGCTCATTGAAATCATTCCTTTGATCTGCACCTTAGCTCTCTAGGGCCAGCATCCTGGGCTTTTCTGTCCCCAGTGATGAGGGTGGCTGCAGGGACCGAGGGCCTGGCAGTGGGCAGGCCGTGAGTTGCATTCTGAGTGCCTTCAGGGCTCACCTTCGGAGGAGGCTGTAGCGGCAGCATCCTGTTTACTAATGTGGCAGGCAGCATTGTTCCTTCACCAGGATCGTGTCTCTTAGTAAGCCAGGAAAGAAATGACATATACTGTACCAGTGACAGATTGATTGCATTACTGTTCCAGGCAATTGGGGAGTTGAAAGAAGAAGTCCGAATTTAGTTGAGATGGACCTTTCTAGGAGGTGGTTCTTACAGAGATCATCTTTTGAACCAAAAGCTGCCAGTTTGGGTCCTTCGCTGCTGGGGCACGTAGCTTATGGGCAGTTGCACCGGCATTGCGGGCTGGGTGAAATGCTCCAAAGGTTATTATTCCAGGAGCCATTACTTGGCTGGCACTGCTGCCTACATACGAGTAGTAGCCTCGCCAAGGCAGGAACAGATGTCCCTTCTCTTCCTGAGACTAGTGTGTGTTTTAACGCCTCAGCAACCAAGAGTAGCCTGGGCGTGGCAGGAGCAAGCATCTCAAGCTCTTTGGAGAGCTGTTTAGATGAGCAAAGAGGAGCCTTGCTCAGGTCAAACACTCTTGAGTTGCTGATCCATCTCTTGGTGTTCAGTGTGTCCGGTGATGGCCACCAAGCCGTTACTATGGTGTCAGTGACACGATGGTCCTCTCCACCTCAGTTTTTAAGAGTTGGATTTAAAAAGTCCTAATAACCAACTTCCAAGCCATTTCGTCAAAACAGGCTCTTCAAACAAGTTCCAACCACCAACAGCTTTTGTCTGAAACCAGGTTTCACAGCATAGATTTGAAATCATAAGTCAGAACAAAACAGATTGTTATTAAAATGCCTGCTCTTGAGTGTCTGGTATGTGTCACATTGTGTAGGCACTTAACACCTGGTGATCCCATGGCTCATAGTAGGTATGGAGCCCCCACCATCTCATTGTACTGAGATGTTGCCTCTTCTATAATGTTTTGCAAGTACAATCTTCGTTAAAAACTATAGTCAACAGTAAACCCTGTAGTGTTAATTGTGCATGACATTCTTTTTTTTTTTTTCTTAATGCAGAGAACCAGTTGGGCTTCCATGTTGTAAAATTCATCAGCTGCAGGTGTAATCATCTGCGGTTGGAGAGGCCAGTGTGTTCCTGGTTGGGTTGTCGCTTTGTTTAGAATTAAGAGGCTTATAAAGGAAGCCATAGAAACCCTGAGTTCCCCAATTGCCGTGGTACAGGAAACAGGGCTGTTAGTCAGCATCCATTGTCCAGACCAGATTGTTTAAGATATAATTTCAAGACAATCGGAAAACACCACATGGCTCAATTATGTGGTTATTCAACATCAGGCTCGCTCTTATTAAGGTTTGCTTTGGGGATAATTATGGGGAAAACGTTTCTGCAACTTTCATGAAATTTCACCGGATTATGATGATGATGTTGGGCCCCAAGCTGATTATGTAACAGAGATCATGTGAGGAGGAAAAAGTAGATCTCTTCTGGGCAGCTGGTCTGCTTGAGTTTGTCAGCAGCTGGCTGCGGGATCATGCTGGGAGCACCACTAACCCTGGTTAAGTTAGTAAGTCCCCGGCATACACACGCTGGCACTGGACACAGCTGCCCAGGTGCAAGCGGTGTGAAGATCAGACCTGCCGTCGTCACATCAGCCCGTGGGACTTTTATTTGGAGGCTCCTGTTTGAAATCACGTTTGGTTTTTTCCTGTCCAGGGTTGTGGTGTGCTTTGCTCTCAGTTTTAGCTGTTCTGAGCACCTCCCCAAGTGTTGCACATGTGCCCTCTGAATGGCTCAGATTTTGTGGAACCTGTACAGTTGTCCCTTGGTATCCGCAGGGAATTGCTTTCAGACCTGGGGCACGAAAACCTGAGGATGCTTAAGTCCCTTGTATATAGTGGCATAGTATTTGCATATAGCCTGTGACATGATTTAGTGTACTTTAAATCACCTCTGAATTACTTATAACAGGGGTCCCCAAGTCCCAGGCCATGGTTCAGTACTGGTCTGTGGCCTGTTAGAGACAGGGCTGCACAGCACAAAGGGAGATGTCAGCAAGCGAAGCTTCATCTGTATTGACAGCCTCTCCCCACCGCTCTCATTACCCCCTGAGCTCCACCTCCTGTTAGATTAGCGGTGGTGTTAGATTCTCATAGGAGCTCGAGCCCTACTGTGATCTGTGCGTGTGAGGGATCTAGACTGTGTGCTGCTTATGAGAATCTAATGTCTGATTACCCGATTTCTTCATTATGGTGAGTTGTATAATTATTTCCTTACATATCACAATGTGATAATAATAGAAATAAGGTGTACAATAAGTACAATGCACCTGAATTATCCCAAAGCCATCCTCCCTCCTTCCATGGGAAGGTTGTCTTCCACGAAACTGGTCCCTGGTGCCAAAAAGGTCTGGGACCACTAACGTGCAGTACCTAATGCAGTGTACATGCGTTAATAGGCATAAATATGACATAAATGCTGTGTAACTAGGTGTGATCTCATGCATGACAAATTCAAGTTTTGCTTTTCCCAACTTTCTGGAATTTTTTGTTTTCCTGAAGATTTTTAATCAGTGGTTGGTTGGATCTGAGGCCAAAGAACCTTGGATCCGGAGGGTTGACTGCATTCTAAATCTGACCATCTGAAACACACTCTGAGGTTCCCCCCAAAACTCGCTCTTCTAGTCCAGGCAGGCCTGACCCTCTGAGGGCTTCCTGAGAGGAATGTCATTCTGTGCCACACCCTGGGATGCTGAGTCACCATCTGTGGGGCAGGGACGGCATATTTTCTGAAAGCTCCCCAGGTAGCTCTGATGTGCACCTCCCACTAAGAGCCATACTGGAAATGGTTCTATTGTATCTTAAAAGAAAAAAAAAATTTTTTTATAACCCACCTGAAATTCTTTGACAAGCACTAAATAATAAATTTGACATTTGAAATTCAAGGCAGTTAAGGCATGGAACACGTTTGTTGTCTTTTGATAACTTTTGATATTACTCACAAAACGCATCCCTTCTGATGACATTTTCCTTGGAAAGGGCACGGTGGAGGTGGTGGGGTGGGTGGAATTTTGTAAGTTACAACAAGTTCCCATCTATTGCCAGTCCCAGGAATCTTTTTTGATGAATTTTTGAGATTTCCTGTCCCCATCTACAAAAGAATGGAGGTTTTCCTGGAGCTTCTGAAGTAGGATTAGTTTCTGAAATACCCAAGGACACCCTTCTGTCCTGGGTGTATCTTCTGCACAGCTTTCATCTCTCCTGTGTCTTTGCTGCCTTCAGCTAAACCGTGCTTCTGTGGTTCCTGAGGCTCGACTCTTCTCGGGCCTCTTGTCAGCTTTGTCCTCATTCCCTCCTTGCTTCTGACTGCCAAATCTTGATCTCTGGCCCTGCCCTGACATATGTGTGTGGTTTTCTGAGTGTGTGACTGCCCTTCACAGTGTGGGCCCTGAACCAGCAGCTTCGGCATCACCCAGCAGTCTGAGAAATGCAAGTTCTCAGACCCTGCCCAGACCTGCTTAAATCCTTGTCTGCATCTTAATAAGATCCCCAGGTGATGTGTGTGCCCGTGGCAGTGTGAGGACCCTGGTCACTAGAACCCCAGTGTAACTGCTATCCTGTCTTCTATTGATTAGTTTTGCCTGGAGCTGAACTTGGGGTAAATTGAATCATGCTAGGTTATCTGTTGAGTCTGGCTGCTTTTGCTCAACACAACACTGGAAGAAATCCTACCGTGTATCACAGTAGTTTATTTATTTTCTTTACTGTGTAGTCTCTGCATGGTGTGACTCTACTACAGTTTATCCATTCTGGTAGGTCTTTCCCAGTTTGGAGCTATTATGAAGTCTTATGCATGTCTTTTAGCAGATAAGTGTATACTTTTCTTTTGGAACTATGCCTAGGAGTGGAATTATTTCACAGAATATGTGTATGTTCAGCTCTAGTAGATACTGCCAAACAGTTTTCCAGATTAGCTGCACTAATTTCCATCCTCACTTGCAGTGCCCAAGAGTTCCAGTTGCTCCTCACTGTGGCCAACCCTTGGTTTTGTCCGATTTCCTGGTAGCCATTCTGGTGGGTGTGTGGTACTGTTGCTTTGAGGTTTCACTTTGCATTTCTTTGACAACCGATGTTCCCATTTTTTACCTACTTGTTTTTTCTCTTTTTGATTTGTAGGAGCTCTTTGTATATTCTGTGTAGTTATTTATTACAGCTATCTCTGTGGGTTGCCTTCTCTTTTAAATAGCCTCTTAATGAATAGACGTTCTTAATGTAGTCTAATTGATCAATAAATGTCTTCATATTTTAAATAGTTTCTGTACCACATTTAGTTCTGTGGTGCAAAAAAAAAATCTTGGAAGTAGAATACACAAATATATAAAGTAGTAAGTAAAACATAAAAAATTACAGGCATGGAAAATATGAATTAGAAGATTTAGACTAGAGAGAGAATAAGACACAAATAAGCCACATAATTCTCTGAATGTGTTATAGTTGAGCAGTAAATATTGTCTAAAGCAGCTTAGAAGTGAAAACTCAAAGGGAGCATGGTTTGTCATCCAACTCACATTTATCTGAGGTCTTCAGACGGTTTCGTGGGGGTCCAGGCGGACAGGAGAGGGAGGGACAGACTGAGACACATTCAAACGGAAACAGTAATTTGCACATTAGAGCTAACAGGCGTGTCTTCTGTTACAGGTTATTCAGCAATAGTTATGACCTCCCGGTTACGTGCGTTGGGTGGAAGAATTAATAACATACGCACCTCAGAATTACCCAAAGAGAAAACACGATCAGAAGTCGTCTGTAGCGTCCGCTTTTTAGATGGCTTGGTACAGACCTTTAAAGTTAACGTAAGTTCTCCAGATTTAATTTTTTCTGAATAAATGCCCCTAAGAAATATCTTTTTTATCTCTTGGTTTATAAAATGAAGAGAATTATTTTAAAATAAAAGCTTGATGTCTCCGATCTTGCATGTTGAGCTTGAACTAGAAATACCGATAAAAACTTTGCCCACATTCTTGTCCCTACCTGACATGTCTTTCCCTCTCTTATTTGTAAACTGTGTGAGTCTTATATGTTACTGCTCCTGTGACATCTTCGACTTCCTGAACCGACTCTCCAGTAATGGTGCCCTGTGTATGCTTTATTAGAGCCCATGTCACATTGCATGAATAATAGTTACAACTATCAGGTTATATATCACTCTTCAAACTTTTGAGCTCTGTAGAATGGTAATAGTGTCATTTTCACTGTGCCTGCCACACAGCAGGTGCTCATTAGATGTGCAGATGGTAAATAGTGTGTCCTCTCTGGAGGGTAATGAGGTGGTTAGCTACCCAGATGGCAAGGCTTGGGGTCGGCCTGGCTTCTCCCACCTCAAGCCTGTGGCAGAAGCAGGGGTAGAAATGAGGTCTCTAGTCCTGCGTCAGCAGTGTGATGCCTAACCAGTGGCCGCCCCTGCCGCCTCACCCCACCCCACTCACCACCTGGGTTTTTGTGACCTTTGCCTGTCTCTCCCATCCTCTGGCCAGTCCTAAAGGGGTCATCTCCAATCGCAGACTGGCTGCTGGCAATTGCCCCAGCCTGGAAAATACAGTGCACAAGGGAAGGCATCAGAAATAAAAAAGAGAGTGTGGGAGAACCATTGGGGGATGATAAGAGGCCACAAGAATTTAAAGGGTAACAAAAACTGGGCCTTTCTGGAATGTCCCCCATGCCACGAGTCTGCTTCCTGCCGAGCCCAGGTCACTGTGGACCTGAGCAGGCAGAGAAGAGGGTGGTGGATATGAAGTCACCGCATGGTGGGTGCTTGCTAAAGGCCCCACAGGTCTCTTGCGGTTGCTATGAACTGACAGGTCAGTTTAGACCTGGCCCTTCTGTTAAAATTTACATTGTCCTGGAGCTATGCCTTAGCCGTATATCTTCTTCCTGACAAGAACATGAATGTTTATTCAGCACATGTTTACTGAGCACCTACTGTGTGCCAGGCCCTGTTCTGGGTACAAAGAATACAGCAGTGAACAGAACAAAACAAAATCTGGGTCCTTTTAAAGCTTACATCCCAGAGGGAGGAAATGGACCATAAGCAAATGTGTATTATGTCAGGTGATATGTACTTAGAAGAAAAGTCTGGATGACAGGGGTGGAGAGTTCAGGGCAGGGCCAAGGGTGGAGTCGTCGTTTGTCATTTGATAGATTAGGGAAGACCTCACTTGTAAGATGACATTTCAGAGATGACCTAGAGGAAGTAAGGGAGGAACCCTGTGGTTCTCTGGAGGAAGCACATTCCAGGTAGAAGCAGCAGCAAGGCCAAGGCCCTGAGGCGGGGTTCCCTTAGTGCGGTTACCGAACAGGCTGGACGCCAGTGCGTCTGGAGTGTAATGAGCAAGGAGGAGGGAGCCAGAGATGAGGTCAGAAATAACAGGTGATAGGTTGGCTAGGTTTTCTTCTAATGCATGCGTGAATGCATGCTCAGTTGTGTCTGGCTCTTTGCGACCCCGTGGACTGTAGCCTGCCAGGCTCCTCTATCCATGGGATTCTCCAGGCAAGAATACTGGAATGGGTTGCTATTCCCTTCTCCAGGAGATCTTCCCAACCCAGTGATCGAACCCATATCTCCTGCATCTCCTGCATTGGCAGGCGATTCTTTACCACTGCGCCACTTTGGAAGCACTAACAGCCATTTCAAAAGATGTTTTTTAATATCATAAAATGTTTTTATGAACAAATGAGCTGGCAAACACACATACGCCAGTGTGCTTTTTGACAAAATGTCCCCTACTCCCACATCAAGGTGGACACAGGATTGGAGGAATGAACACAGCAGATGGTACAGATAGAAGAAAAAAAAGTCAGTAAGGATGGCATATAACATTGTGCTTGATTATTTTCCTATGTCACAACAAAACATTTGGGTGCAAATAGTTAATTTTTCCTCTTTCCCACTTAAGTCTGGAGAAGAAAAAAGCAACTTTTTCTATATTAAAATAGGTGAGGTTTTGCTGGTTTATTTTTTTCTTTTTTCACTTTTTTAACGTAAGCTTTTTCCTCTTGAGAGGCCAGGGGGATTGTGAAGAGCCTTGTAAGTCATGCTGAGCACTGGCTGTGTTCTGAATGAGGCAGAGCGTGTTGAAGGGTTAGGGCAGAGACCTGGTGTGATCTGACTCAGGTCTCACTCAGGGTGCTTCATTGACTGGGAGGTGGGGGTGAGGGAAGCGCTGAGACTCTCAGTCTGGGGCAGAGACCATGATCGTTAGACAGGGTGGTCATTCGGCCAAGAGTAAACCAGGCCTGGAAGTAACTTAAAACGCGGAACCGGTGGGATCTGGGATGTGAAGAAGCCGCAAGGTGATCCCCAACGTTTCTGACCTGAGCAGTGGGCGACATGGAGTTGCAACTTATAGAAATGGGAGAGGCTGAGAGAGAAACAGGGTTGGGGGCAGAAAGAGCCAGTTCTATTTTGGACGTGGTCAGTTTGAGATGCTTGCTACTTGTCCTCGTAGAGATGGCATTGTGTACACAAATGAGCAGAGGGAAGAGTCTAGGCTCGGATACACGTGTGGATGTAGAGATGTTATCTCAGGATCACTTGAGAATAGACAGACGTTTGGTGTTTAAAGGCTGGCGAGATAAGGAGCAAGCAGGAAACTGTCCGCGGAGGTGAGGGGAGGCTGAGGGAATGAGAATCCCAAGTGAGAACATGTTTTAAGGAGGAAGAGTGATGAGGACGGCATCCACCCAGAGGTTACATGGAGCCTCAGAACAGAGCCTGGTGTTGAACGGACACCCGGGCATCGTCAGCCGCTGTGACTGTCACTGCCGCCTGGGCTGCTCCCCTGGTTCCAGCAGTCTAGTCAAGGCTGACCCATGCTGTGAACTCAAGGGCCCAGTTGCAGCCTAGAATCTTCGTCGCTTTGTATGTTTTTGCTCCCCGGGGTCACATTCAGATTGCTCAGCCCAGGCCCTCTCATGACCGGGAGTGGGCATCCTCAGGGAAGCTGGCCTGGATGTCAGCTGTTCTCAGCTCAGCCCAGAGAGCAAGGCTATCTCGGACAGTGACCTGATGTAGCCAAGGTGACCTCTGGTGGGGTGCTGGGCCCGGAGGCCTCTTCTCATCAAAAATGTGTCTTATTTCAGGTCCTTTTGAGAACTGGGTGAGTTGTGCAGATACTGGAATGATGGATGATGCGTTCCAGAGGGGAGAGAGGCAGTGCAGAGGGCACGTGCAGGCTCTGGCATCGGATCCACCTGAGTCAGGCAGTCAGACCACCTGTCAGCTGACGGCTCAAGGCACAGAGCCTTTGGGACCTCCATTTGCTTCTCTGCGCAGGGAATGTGGTGACGGCTATGTGACGTTGCTGTGCAGATTGGAGATCGTATATAAAATGTGCAGAGTACCAAGGCTGGCTCCTTGTTGATGCCCCATAGATTACAGTGATTGATTTTGTTGTTCAGTTGCTCAGTCGTGGCCGACTCTTTGCAACCCCGTGAACTGCAGCACGCCAGGCTTCCCTTGTCCTTCACAATCTCCCAGAGTTTGCTCAAACACATGTGCACTGAGTCGATGATGTGATCCAACCATCTCATCCTCTGTTGCCCCCTTCTCCTCATGCCCTCAGTCTTTCCCATCGTCAGGGTCTTTTCCAACAAGTCAGCTCTTTGCATCAGGTGACCAAAGTACTGGAGCTTCATCTTGAGCGTCAGTCCTTCCAGTGAATATTCAGGACTGATTTCTTTTAGATTTGACTGGTTTGATCTCCTTGCTGTCCTAGGGACTCTCAAGAGTCTTTGCCAGCACCGCAGTTCACGTTAAAAAATATAAAATCATACAACTAATAACTTCAGCAAGGGGAACAGATAGCTGTTGGCATCGTGAGTATCTTGTAATTCGGGGAGAGACTATGTCATGATTTGGACTTTGTGGACTAGGTCATCTTTTCCAAACCATCCTGACTCCCCCGGGATGGGAGGTGACCTGGGAAGCGGAGGCAACAGCAGGAGCCAGGGCCCCGGGGCAGGAAGGGGACGTGTTCAGGACACGGGTGTGTCTCGCGTTCCCACACTGTGGGCCAGATAATGTGAGACTGTCCTGGAGAAGCGGCCACAGGAGGGGATGACAGTTATCTAATTCTCCCCATCCTGGTCATGGTGACCTGTTTTCAGGTATATCATCTGCTCTCAGGTGCTCAAAAAAGCTGCCTTTGCTGGTTCTCTACATGGTCTGTTTCTGACTCACGTTGCCCTTAGTTAAAGGGTTGGGTTCAAAGGATTCCGGAGAAGTCTGCCTGTTCAAGAAGAATTTGCAATTCCCACCCCCGTGCCTTTGTGCTGGGCCACCCGCTCACTGCCTTTGTTGAGTGCCTGCACCCAGAGAGAGGGCGTAGCGCTCAGCCTCATCACCCTTGCAGACCACGGTCAGGGGCTGCCTTGCCCTGTCCCCCAACTTGAGTTGCCCGTTTGTGTTGTCCTCTATGTTCACTGTGCCCTGAATGTTCCATGGCGCTTGACACACCAAGTCACGGTCACTGCTTGCACAGCTGGCCTCCCTGGGACGACAGGAAAGGGACACATGTGGCTCTGTCCCCTTCCTCAGCCCCACGCCCGCTCCCTGAGCACCAAGTGGAGAAGGTGACTGAGCCTTGCTCTGGACGTGAAGTGGGTTGAATGTCTCCACTGGCTTCTCACTTCAGATGGTGCAGAGTAGGAAGGCAGATAATCCTCCAGTGTCCCCTGCCAGATCCCTTTGAGGGTACTTCCAATGGCATTTGAGTATTCTTAGCTGTCTTCCTTCATGCCGATAGAGTTTTCCTCCCTGCATACACTTGCCTGGCTTCTGACGAGCCAACACGGACCAACGTGGATTAGCATTTTGCTGCGGATAATCCGTGAGCAGGTCACACAGAGTTTACTGTCATCAGGATGTCTTAGTTTTCCGATTCAGACATTAACACTTGAGAATCTCAGCTAAGAGGAAGGAAGAAATCTTAGAAAATTAAATTAATCTCATTCTTTTAAGTCATATTTACCTTAGCCTTATTTTCCATATGTTCAGTCGTGCTTCTTGACTTTAAATTTATTAAAGCATTCCTTATTGTAGGGTAGGGCTTCCCAGGTGGTGCGGTGGTAAAGAAACTGCCTGCCAAAGCAGGAGACGCAAGAGACATGGGTTCGATCCCTCGGTGGGGAAGATACCCTGGAGGAGGAAATGGCAACCCACTTCAGTATTCTTGCTCGGAGAATCCCATGGACAGAGGAGCCTGGTGGGCTACAGTCCGTGGATCACAGAGAATTGGACATGACTAAGCACATGCGTGCACACATACACGTATTGTAGGTACATGTTTGCATGAAATCTCACCACGTGTTTTAATACCTTCTTATGTGCAATGAAGACTCTAGAGACCAGCTCTTAATTTGTTTTAAAATTTTGTCCACTGGACTTTTTCCTTCCTAGAAACAAGATACCGGTCAAGTTCTCCTGGACATGGCTTACAACTACCTGGGTGTGACTGAGAAGGAGTATTTCGGTTTACAGCATGGTGATGACTCACTGGACTCTCCCGTGAGTACCCTCCCTTGAGGACATGCTGGGCTTCTGCAGGGGTTGTTTTTAAATCTTATGTTTTCTTACCCAACAGAGATGGCTTGAAGCAAGCAAACCCATCAGGAAGCAGTTAAAAGGTGGGTGTGAGCTTCCCATTTCCCTTGAACACTAGGTGTTAGCGTATCACGGCCCGTTTCTCTCCTCCAGTTCTCAGCATACCTAAAACATCTGGAACCTGGATTCCAGGTGGCCCAGGAGACATGAGTAAGCTGGCTTCCTCCTGCCTGATTTCTGAGTTAGCAGAGAAACTTCCAAGGCTCAGCCTTCCCACTTGCAGCCCCCAAGGCTCTGTGGCAGCTGTGGGCAAGAGCCGGAAAGGTGAAAGAAGGCAGCTAAGAGCAGAGGAACCCACACTTCTTTTTATAGGAAAGAAAGGGGTAGGACGATGGCCTTTTTCAGCGCAGAGTGAGAGCCAGGATGGGAAAAAAAATGATACACACACACACATCACACTCTCCCCCCCCGCCCCCCACCACCGCCAGTCCTTTGCAGCAGCACAGTTCCATTCCCTGGAAGCAGAGGCATGGATAGACAGTGTCATAGATACACATATGAGTATACCCTGTTGCTGTAGGTTACCTTCCAGTTAGGCGGGCTGTCCAGCTACACCTCACCCCACTCTCTACCTGGTTTTCCAATCACGCTTTCTGTTCCCCTGTATGCACGTTTTGCCCCAAACCTAGCTGACATGCGGGGCCACATACCTGCCTCTGTGCCTTCCCTGGGTCCGTTCCCTCTATTGGGAATGCTCTTCCCTCCCACTTCTCTATATCCCAGTCTTGCCATTTCTCTTCAATGCCACTCAGATTCCATTTCCTCCAATAGAAGCCCTGCCTCCCTCTCCCCTCCCTTACATTGATCACTGTCTGCGTTGTGCCTCAGAATACCCTCTCCTTCACTCTGAGTTATTGGCCTTTATCGTCCTTGCAAAATGGCCAGCTCTTTGCAATTAGGGTACTTGTCACATCCCTCTTGGTGCTCTCCATATAGGAGGTGGCCAGTAGATGATCAAGGGGTGAAGGCAGGTGGATCTGTACACACAAATGTGCACACCCATGATGACATGCTCCCCACTGGCCTGGTGCCAAGGTGGGAAGGAGTAGCAATCAGGGGACCTGACTTGGATCCCATTGGTGCCCTCACCTGGGGTCAGGGCCTCAGCCCTCTTTCCTCCCGTGAGTTGTGTCCTTGGCATTCTGAAGCACCAGGGGGACCCGCAGAGATCCTGTGCAGGCAACTATGTGCCCCCATTTGAATTCACAGAGGAGTGAGCTCACATGTGCATGGACAGGTGTTGTCATTCATTCTCGTATTAATTCTCTCAGCAGACAGGTCCCATGCTCAGACTCTGGCATGGTACTGGGCTGAGCTCTGGGAATGAGAGTTGGACCTTGCCCTCAAGGAGCTTACAGCCAAGTGTAGGGATGGAGACGAGGGTAGAAACAGCTCTGGGGTAGACAGCCCTGAGCACGTGATAGGATGCTCTGGGTGCACAGAAGAGGATGAGAAAGGCAAGGAGGCATGCTTGGGGCACAGAACTGAGAAGTTACAGAACGGGTAGGCAGGGAGGGGAGCCAGTAGGGTGTCTAGACCATTGGGAGGACTTATCCATCCCCTGATGTATAGGTCATCAGCCTGCACCCAGAGCTACAGAACCACCCACTGGACCCAGGTACCTGCACAGAGGTATATTTACAGGTACACACACACCATTAGAGACTTTGATATAAGCCAGAGATAAAGACAGAAGTTCTACTGAGATGGGAGGGTGGAGCCCAGTGGAAGAAAGCAGGGTAGAAAAGGCTTGAGTTTCAGAGAGCAAGAAAGTTCTAGAAAGGATCAGTGACTAGATACTGAGTAATAGGCGAGAAATGGACATGAAGAAGAGTGTGGGATCTTGGAGACAGAATCTGATCATCTGTTACCACATCCAGCAAAAGAAATGGACAAAGTCTATCCTTACAAGCAAATGGACTCTTGGCTTTGTTGCATAAAATATCTGAGTATGTTAGCTGTGTAATATTTGCTAATATATGAATCATTTTTAGAATTCACTCTGCATTAAAAGCATGAAATATTTTCCAGGATCAAAATTAATTTTAAAATGCGGCCATGCAGAATCAAGAGACTCAATTTAGTAACTGTGGTGGTGTCCTTGGCTGTGTGACCTAAGGAAAAACTCTGAGGGGCTGAGTAGCAAGCCTGGTGGCTAAGTTGTTGCACACTGCAATCGACAGCACCCTAGCCTATTCATAGTCATGGCAGTGTTTACATTCAAGAATGTATCTGAAAATATTTGAAAAGTATGGAGTCATTATATATGTGAGAGATTTTCTTTGTGAGTTCTGTTTAATCTGCTAAATTAAGGATTTTTAAAATTCCTAATACAGATGATGGAGTGCAGTGTTTGAACACCTCCCTAAGTTAACATGTTATGGAAAATAGATTATATCTCATTTTATGCTGATGTTGCAAAAATATTTTACTCCTTATAGGCTTGGAGATTTCTGAGCAATTAACTAACTCATGCACTCCTTTTGTGAAGCTAGTCCTTTTATTGATGGAAAAAGCTGTGGTCTAGTAAAAAAATGCATGACTTACAGGAGAGTAGCTGCTTACATACATTGCCTTTTTTAAAGGGAAAATTTAATTTGTTTTTGAAAAATGTTGTAGGAGGTTTCCCCTGTACCCTGCATTTTCGAGTAAGATTTTTTATACCTGATCCCAACACACTGCAACAAGAACAAACCAGGTAATAACATTTTTTCTTAAGTTTTCTATTTAGTGTATAAAAATTGAGTAACCACTAAAAAATGTACTCTTCAATTTGTCACTGTGGTCAAACCTTCATTTGGGTATAACTGCAGCAGCAGTCACTTAAGACCCCAGTAAAAACTGGGGGACTTGTATTGAAATTTTAGTCAACAAATTAGTTTTCATCTTGAGCCTCTGTCTTCTGATTTGGTGCAGTCCCCAGCATGCTCCTACCACCATCTCCCACCCTCCCCTTCCATCCAGGCTCCTCTTACAGCTGAGCACCTTCTGAGAAAAGTATTTTCTACTCCTGCAGGCAGGGAGTTTGTCAAAGTCCTATAACGATCAAATGGCGCAGTGTCTCTGAAGGGCTAGAAGTGAGCTCTTTAGAGAACCAGAGGTCTCTTAACTGAGAACTTTCTATCAGATCCCCAGTTGGTAGGAGAGGAGGCCAGCCAGCATCTTGCCTCCGCCTCCGTGAATCTGTGAACCAGATAAGGGAGAGAGGGCTGCAAGAGTTGTTTACCCCTCCAGGCTTGGCTCAGGTCCTGGCCCTCCTGTTGTGCTGGCACATGGGTTTTCTGGGTGGGGACCCATGTTTGGAACTAAAGGGCGGGCACAGGAGAGTTGATGATGTTTAAACATGGGCTCTGCAAACTCACCTGGCCTCTCCTTCCCCTCCCCCAGGGCATCAGCCAGTCCTTTGGTTATTGAAACATTTGTTCTTCTTGGGGAAGGAAACTCTTCCACCTGAAAAAAAGCAGTGAATGTTCAGGATTGTTAAATCCTGTCTTGTGCCCACGGTGGCCATGAGACCGTCACCAAGGAGGCAACATTAACTTGGACAGAAAGTGCTGTTTCCTTTTTTTCCTTTTTTTAAATTAGTAATCACATGATCATGTTTTAACTTGTAATGTGTGTAAAGGCCAAATATTATTCTATTACCAGTTTGTCTTCTTTGTACACCTCGTCCCTCTACAATAGAAGGCATTGAAAATTTCACTTGTGTTTACTATCAAGTTAAATTTTAAGCAGATATAAGATGTCCCACATGACTCATTGGGTAACCATGGGACATACACGTGGTGCCTTGAGTTTTCCCCATAATAGCTCTTCACACAGGTGGACTAAGGGGAGGTGTAGGGTGCTCAGCCCAGCAGATTAGCTCATGCTGGTGGACGCAAAGTGGTGACATGATCTATGAGATTTCCCCAGGCTACCACCAAATACAGAGTTTTTTTCCAAGTTTTGTTTTAAAATGTCATGATGGATTATGTGTGTGTGTGTGTTTTTAACCAGTGGGATTTTTTTTTTAACACAACCCCACATATATATTTTGCTTTGTAATATATTACACAGATACGTGTGAATTACTGAAGCAGACATTTCTTGAAACAATAGTAAGTGCAAAGCACCCTTAAGTTGTCTCTTCCCTTTGCTTAAAATGCCAGCTGTGGCTCGTTTAATTGATTTTACTACCCACTGAAGGGTTCCCACCCCAAGTGTGAACTGTGCTTCCTCCACTAGTGGGTTGTCCCTCCTAACCTCTTGTCCTCCCTGAGAGGCTGGTGCCCCAGGGTTGTGGCTCCCAGGGCACTTGAGTGAGGGGATCACTCCTGCCAGCTTAGCCCAGGCGCCCCTCTCCAGGGCCCCTCTCAGGCATCGGACTCCACATCCATACCCACCAGGAAAGCCTCTGCCTGCTGAGCCTCCCAGGCGTTTGAGGAACACCTGAGGAAATGTAGGGAGCTGAGGATGGAGAGAAGACTCAGAAATGAAGGCTGCCTTCAGATCTTCAAAGGGCTGTCATAGGGAAGGGGGAACTAGATGTGCTTGGTGGTAGAATTATAGCCCATGAGTGGAAGCTACCTAAAGGCAGATTTTGGCTCAAGACAAGTAATAGGCTAAATTTTATTCTTACCCTAGTCCCTGGTAAAATTCAGTTTGTCTGTGGCCCTCCTAAAAGTCACCGGTTCCAGACTGACACCCAGCCCCACTACCCCACCTTCCATCTTGAGATGGGTGGTCGCCCCAGTGTGGAGAAGAGTATAGTTGTCAGTTCCTGGGATGTGGGCACCAATTTTCTCCTAACATAGCAGGAGCCGTGCCAGCAGCTGCCCCTGTGCCTCCTAAGAGCTGGGAAAACAGCCAGGACTGGCAGATCTTCTTCTTAGTCTGTGCCAGGTGTCCATCATTAATTTTTTTAATGGTCTTTGATCTTGTTTTTACTTAAATGAAAAATTTTTTCTGTGTTCCTGACCCATAGTATCTTTTTTTTAATTGAGGTATAATTGATGTAGATATTATATGCAGTATCTTTTTTAAGCCCCAGCTCTATAGCTTATCCAAAAGGAAGTTCCCCTTTAAAGAAATTTTGCTCTCAAGGGTCAAAGAAGGAATACAGAGGTGGTGTGTGTTGTCTCCTGTTTGTTTATCAAGGATCTGGGCAGGGAGGCCTTCACTGCTTTTTTCTGAAGTTGAGGTCATGGATGGGGCAGACTCCAGCAATGAGCCTTTACATTTCTGAAGTCAGACACATGGAGCGTCTCTCTAAATGACTTCCTTTATCCTAATCACTCTCTCTTTGATTGTGAGCCTCCACAACGGCTGTTTCTGATAAATTTAGACCGTTCTATATAGACTTTCATGTACTGGCAGTCTCAGAATCAGGCTCCTTTAAGATTCCTAGGGAGATCCAAGATTCCTAGGGGCTTGGGCGTCATTCCACTATTCCTGTCTCTGTATGATATCCTAGGGTTGACACAGAGGCATTCCTGAATATACAACAAGGTAGCATTTGGTGAACGGAGGTCTCCAGGTTCCTGTTCTCCTTTATGCCCCAAGGAAGACCTACTGCCTAGCAAGACTCGTCAGTGAAAGTCCAGATTTACCACTGGATTATCTGTGATTCTCTCCCTCCTCTTTTTTCTCTCAGTAGCATTATAGGAGGAGAGAACACTTAATTCCTTTTGAATATCAGCTTGAATAAACATAGGAACAAAGTAGAAAGGACCCGTTGTGTTCCCCTAGGTGGCAGAGAGAGAGATTTCCGATATGGAATAAGCATGAATCAGCATGTGTATGTCACACCATCCCTCAGTGTTCTGGCGCTGAATGCATTAAGAGTAATTGACAATTCTTATAATCAAAGTAATATTAGTTAGGAGATTGATCTTAAGGTTTTTAGTCATTAGACACATAAATTTGTAGTATAGTCAGATGTTGTTTTCATAACACGAGTGTCCAGGTTGAAATAAGACATCACTGACCCCACGTCACCCATATGAACATCCGTGTCCTCATCAGTAAAAAATGGAGATAGTGGTACCCACTTCAGAGTCCTTCAGTTCAGTTCAGTCACTCAGTCGTGTCCGACTCTGCGACCCCATGGACTGCAGCACGCCAGGCCTCCCTGTCCATCACCAGCTCCTGGAATTTACCCAAACTCATGTCCATTGAGTTGGTGATGCCATTCAACCATCTCATCCTCTGTCGTCCCCTTCTCCTCCTGCCCTCAATCTTTCCCAGCATCAGGGTCTTTTCAAATGATTCAGCTCTTCGCATCAGGTGGCCAGAGTATTGGAGTTTCAGCTTCAACATCAGTCCTTCCAGTGAACACTCAGGACTGATCGCCTTTAGGATGGACTGGTTGGATCTCCTTGCAGTCCAAGGAGGTTGAAATGAATCAGTAAGTTGTGAAATACCACACACAGCCCAGAACTGTGCAAATACAGCGTTGTAACACCATGTGAAACATTCACATCTCAAAACACTGGCACCTTGACCTTTAAACATCGAAATTAGAAGGACTATTGAGACTGATTTGTTTAAACTGCCAAAATTCTCTCTCTCTCTCTCTTGCCCCCTGAACACTTCTACTGCCTCTGTATTAGATTTCAAGAAGTTTCCCTTTTGTCACCTTGGCCAGACACTGAAATCTCTATCCCATGTGAATCCAGGCTTTAAAAAAGAGTGGGAACAGTGGCCAAGTGTCACATGTGTGCCGCGTCCCTAAATATAATGAGCTCCAGGGCCCTTCCTGGCCTGCACGGCACTGTCCATGCCCTCCGCTGCCTGGATGGAGGCGCCTGTGACTTACCAAGAGCTTACCAAGTTCTGTCCGCAGATCAGGCCCCAAGTTTCAAAGCAGCAGTGCTGGGAGCTCACAGACACGTGCAGAATTCAGCCTGGAGGCCTGGCAGCCTGGAGATGGCTTTTGCCCAGGCACCCACAGTTCTTGGGACACAGGAAAAAGCTCAGCTGGGTGTTTGCACCCCAGCCAAGGAGGTGTCTGCATAGACCTTCCTCCTCTCAGTAACTTCACACAGCAGAAACGTGGGTGTGCAAATCCTGTGTGCAGAACAGCAGCCCCTCGGTGTGCTGGGGCTGCCTGTGGGTCCTGGTGCTCTCAGATACCCCAAGTTTGACTGGGCAGGTCCAGGGCGGGAGCACCCACTGGCAGCAGCACCAGCCAGTCGTTGGTGGGCTCCTCTGACTCCGTCCACCCCTAAGACAGCATGTGCATTTGGGGTTGGCAGGAGGCTGGCTGGAAATCATCCCCCTGGCCCATTGAGACTAAGGCAGCCATGTGAACCACTGTGACAGAAGGGAGGCAGCTTTGCAATGTACAGGAACAGCACCTGATACTTGAGACAAAAACATGTTTTGTGTGTTTTGTTTTTCAAATGTGTAGGTCTTGTCCTTGACTCATCTTTTTTTATTATTTTTTGCATGTTTTCCTTTGTGTATTATGAATTAATGAGATCAATTATTTTATAGGCATTTGTATTTCTTACAACTGAAGATGGATATTTGTGAAGGAAGGTAATGAGAATTTTGCATCTTCTTTTCCCATCAGTTGCCCCAGGCTACTGAAATTCCTGGTTTTAATCTAATGAGCATGCATTTCTGGTAACAATATTAAATGTAAACAGTGATTGAATGTTGAAAGCAGCATCCTGCTTGAGACATCTGTTTCTGGCTCGGGCTGGACTTAGGAAGCTGAGAGCCGATAAACCTCATTTCGTGTTTCAGTTTTATTACAGAAGTTATCTTTCTGGTAAAGACCTGAGAAACTGTCGAGAGAGGGAGGGAGAGACCCTGAACATGAAATGAGCTTCATCCAGGAAGGCACATCAGGCTCAATTTAGGTCCCCTCCGAGCCCCTTAGTACCCAGAAGTGACTCATTTTCTCTCTGGGGAACTTTGCTGGAAAACTGGAGCTTCAGCCATGCTTCAGCACTTCCTGTGCATGAGGACCATCTCCATGGCTGCAAAGTATCTTGAGAGGCTCAGGAAGGGAGGGGAGACTCCAAGTCAGTGGTCCCTGAGCCACCTTCTCCAACATTCAGAGTTTTTCTTGACTTACTGGGGACACTGCAGCAGGTGAACAGGTGGGAACAGCTGTAGTTTACTCCTGTCCTTCCCACTTCCTCTTTCCTTCTACTGAGAAGGGTCTCCGGAAGCCCCCACTGTGCTTCCATGCAGAAGCTTTCGGTTACATCGGAGAAACGAGACAGGAGCCCTTGAAGCAACTGGGACCAGTATGCGGAGTGGAGAGCACAGCCGCCACAGGTGTTAGGAAATGGCGATGCCGGTGTGAGCTTTGTGAAGAGTGTGGACTGCTGTGATGAGCTGGGGGTTGGGGGCTGGTGGAGACATGAGGAGTCAAATCTCCTTGGGCAGAGAGGACAGTACCCCCTGCCCCACAGTCCCAGTTGGAGACCACATGCCGGGGACTTAAGAAAGAAGAGAGCGGGAGAGCTCTTCCTGTCAAACATCGGTGTGCATCTTGGATCCAGCAGGCAGAGCAGCGCTATCAAGGGTGTTTAAGCAGGAGGGATCTGGCAGGAGCAGCGTCTACACGGAAGGCTGAAAGAGGCTGAGGAGCTTCTGTCGAGGTGGGAGGGAAGGCACAGCCCTTGAGGGAGCTCTTGAAAGGCATCCAAGCCAGAGATTTGGGGTCAAGGTGTGTGGGGCAGGAGGGACAGTTAAGAAGCAAGAGACCCTTCAAAGAAAGGATCGCCAGAACTTGACGGCCTAGTGGCCCTAGACCGTTTCTGTAATTTGGCTCATCCTCCCATTTGAGGGAGGAGCAAGTCCCTTCTGTAGCACAATAAACAGGGCATGAGGAGATAAATCACTTCTCGGCCTCTTGGCCAAGATCAAGCATAGTGTCTGTTCTTACCAGTTTAATAAATCTCAATGGGCAGTGAGGACATTGCTGTACCCCCACAGTCCCAGTCCCTGCCAGGGGCTTATGAAAGAACACACACAGAGAGAGAGGACCCCTCCCGTAACCCAGTGCCCACTCTTTCCTGAGGCAGCCTCGTATTTCAGGGGAACTCTCAGCTGAAATGGTCACCTCTGCCCTGCGTCCAGGCAGCCCTCTGTGGCAGCAGAAACGGTTGTGTCTCTCTTTTCTGCACACCGCCGTGTTTTCCCCACACGTTTCGTGAGCACCTGTTACAGGATGGGCACTGACTGCTGGTCAGATGAGGCTGGGCCCCCCACCCCTACCCTCGGGAGCGTCCAGTCTCACTCTCCAAGTGTTGGAAATTGGTCATCTTCATTTTCAACAGGAGAAACCTACTGAGGGCCATGACCTGGCTTAGATCCCTGGCACCTTGTGAGGCCTGCAGACGGCCCTCATCTCAGGGGCGAGGGGTGTGGGGTCAGGGTGGCATCTGGCCCTTAGGAACTGTGAATCTTTTGACAGAGTCGGTGGATCTGGTTAGCGTTTCTCCTGGGCTAGGAAGGGTTTGTTCATCGTCTCCTTCCTGCTGAGATAGGCGATCTTGTTTGACAGACGGAGACCCTGAAACTTACTGAGAAAAAGAGGAATCTGTCGAAGAACACGGTGTTCTTTAGTTTGTTATTTACGCCATTCTTTGGAAATGTTCTTCCTGACTTAACTCATAGGATTGTTCTTTCCATCTAGACCGAACCCCCTTAGCCACTCTCCTAAGCTGTTCCCTAAATCCCATTCACAGGCTCTTCCTGTAGCAAGGACACGAGCTTTGGCTTCCCTGAAGCCCATCTTGGTGGGAGAGTGAATGCTGACCTTTGCTCTCCCCATGGGCTGAGTCTCCAGATAGCAAGTATCCCTAGATGTATCTGCATTTAGAAGTTCTAGTGGGAACACATGGTTACTTGAAAGATGGGGGCCCCTCAGGGTACCTCCATATTCATATTCTGCTTCAGGACCAGCGCGCAGCACAGCAGACCAGGAGGGGAACCCTGGTGAGCCAGCCAGATTAGTCAGAGAGGTGGGGGTGACTCATATCTTGGGAACTTCATGGGCTGCCATGGAAACTGCACGTTTTCTCCACTTCCCGCAGGGTTGCTGGGCGGAATGCTTTTAAACTCTGCGTCCCCCACCCAGCCACCCAACCCTGCAAGCCCTCACCCTTGCTGCCATTCATGTGTTCCTCTACCTGGCAGTGATCCCCGGCCCAGATCTGCTGAATGAGCTCCTAGGCAGACTGTGAAATCCAAGGTTGAATGGAGAGAAGGGAGCCACCAGATGGTTCGGAATATGACAGAAACAGAGATGGAGTCTTTGACCCAGACAGGGTATTTGGGAGGGCACTGAGCTCAGGAGGAAAGAAGGAAGACACATCCAACTTGGGTTTGTGGATTTCTGATGGACGCAGGAAGGCTGAGGTGTAGCTGAGCATTACCTCTAGGTGGGAAGTTTCAGGAGGGTGAATAGATTTAGGAGTATTAAATCATAGTAACTAATCAAATAATTGAAAACTCAGAGGAGTTTTAAAATTCAGAATACTTTTCTGTTTTTTCCTTCTAAAAGTATGTGACCCTTTTGGAAAGCAGGTAATCAAGAATCAGAGTTAAAAGAACTCAGGAATTCAGTTAGTCCTTGGGGAAGTCTCATGTCTTTACCAGAAAGAGACAAAGGCTGCTTGCCCATTGACCTAAGAGTACACTTTTCCTCTTAGTGATATGAGCCTGACCTTACTTGACCAGCCAAACCCTGGCCAACATCAGACCTTTAGCCTCATGGTATTTATATTAATAATGTATTATTTTAAACATGGGAAAATTCTCTCTTAATTTCAAAAACTCTTCAGTGTGTTACATTTATCTTTACTGTTTGAGTATCCTAAAATTCTTTGTTATCATTCGTGATGTTTTTAAATGCTTAATCCAAGAAAAAGGCACATGCTACCCACGATCAATTGATGTTTCGGGCCGTGGTGGGTTCTGGTAACTTTCCTAATGTGTTTTTCTCCTAACAGGTTAACCTGCCCTCTTAATTCAGCGGTGGTTCTAGCGTCCTATGCAGTACAATGTAAGTCACAAATGAGTGTTTCATGGATGGACAGTTTGTTCTGACCAGTATATTAAGGAACTTGCTGGCCTCTCCTGTTTGACCAAGTCCCTTCCTCCCTTCCCCAGGAATCCTGTTGGGCAACATCTCTGGCTTTCCAGATGGTCCCACTTTTCATCCTAACTTACACTCTTCTGTGGCTCAGGGATGTTCAGTTAGGGAACATGAGGTTTTCTCCCAGGGGAGCCCAGAAGACAGAAGAATCATATCACACATTACACTTTCCAGTGCCTTCAGTCAGTTTCCAGTGCCTTCAGTCACAATCAGATTTGACTCTGTCACAAATTCCAGTGGGGCAAATGCCTCTACCAGTCACTTCATATAGATATGGAAACTAAGACCCAGATAGGTTCAGAAATTTGCTGGCGGTCACTCCTAGTACTTGCTGGGTACTGCTCGGAAACACTGCTGGGATCTTAGGAATTTATTTTTAGTTTCAGGAGAGTGATGGGTTATAGGCCTGGAGCAGCACAGTAGAATAGAAATATAATGGGAGCTTCACACGTAGTTTTAAGCTTTCTGGTGGCCATATTGAAGTAAAATGAAATGGATCATTAATGCACTTAGCTCAGTAGATTCAGAATATTATTTTAATATGTGATCCATGTAAAAAGAGTTAAGGTATTTTACATTTTTTTTCACAGTAAGTGTTTGAAACCAATCCAGGTTTTACATTCCCAGCACACCTCAGTTTGGACCAGCCACATGTCAAGTGCTTGATAGCCACATGTGGTTAGTGGCTGCCATGTGGGATGGGAAGTCCAGATGGAATTTTCCATCAAGGCCTGTGTAAGCTGAAGGAAGAATCCTCTTATTCAACCATCTCCCCACATAGCCTGCATCTCCTCCTCCCGGGTGGGAGACATGGAAGAGGTAGCACAGGGGTGAGCCTGGGTGGATGAAAGATCCCCTCTCCCTGCAGTACAGCTGAAACAGACCTGGCCTTGTCCCATCCACGTGGGAAATGACACCAGCCAACCTGTGTTCTTAGTAGTCACTAGACCCAGTGGGCTCTGTCTCTGCCAGGCTGGTCTGCTGAGGAGAGGTTTTTCCCATATCTCAGAGTGAGTTTGGTACCCACAGCTAGAGCTTCAGGTTTGAAGGACAGCAGCACCAGGAAGGACGTAGCTTTGTGCGCAAGCTCCATGCAAACCTGGCCCTCCATCTGCTTCTAATGTAGTGTTACCTCACTGAGTCTCAGTTTTCGCACCTCTAAGATGGAGGTGATGATGGTGATTAGGACAACTTGGAATAGGACTACTCAGTTCATATATCACCTGGGAAGGTGATCACTAGAAACTCTTCCGAGTTGGACCATCGCTGTTAACTGAGTCAGTGAAAGCACAGGCTAAAGCCGCACTGCCTGGGCCTTGGCTCTTCCACTTATACCTGCCTGACTTTGAGCCGCTTTGAGCCTCAGCTGTATCTGTCGGGTAGGGATGATAACAGTATCTAATCACAGGGTCTTAGCGAAAATGAAATAGACGTAAAACTCTTAAAATAGTGCCTGGCTGATGGCAAATATTACAATGTTTAGCTTGTACTACATTTTCTCTTCTGCCCAGAAGAAAACTATCTAAAAAACAGCCTGCTGGGGGCTTCCCTGGTAGTCATTTGGTTAAGACTTTTGCCTTCCCATGGAGAGGGTGTGGGTTTGATCCCTGGTGAAGAAGCTAAGATCCCACATGCCCCATGGCCAAAAACCCAGAACATAACAGAAGCAATATTGTAACAAATTCAATAAAGACTTTAAAAAATAGTCCACATCAAAAAAAAAAAATCTTAAAAGGGAACAGCCTATTGTAAACAAACTATTTGTTGTTGTTCAGTTGCTAAGTCATGTCTGACTGCGACCACATGGACTGTAGCATGTCAAGCCCCTCTGTCCTTCACTAACTCCTAGAGTTTGCTCAGACTCATGTCCATTGAATTGGTGATGCTGTCATACTCTTGTCACCCCCTTCTCTTTCTGCCTTCAGTCTTTGCCAGCATCAGGGTCTTTTTCCAATGAGTCAGCTCTTTGAATCAGGTGGCCAAATTTAGAATCCCAAATAAAATTCCTAATCTTCAGCAGTCAGGTTTCCCTCAACAAAGAACCAATAGAATAGGGACTAAAGAAAGTTACAAGTATTGAAAAAGTCTAAACTAGCTGCCATGCAAATTTGAGCATGACTGTCATGCTAATAATATCATAAGTTGTCAGATGAGCAGTTTTAAGAAGAGGTTTCTTATTTCTCCACCCTCAAGTATATATACCTACATATTTTCTTACACTTCTGTGCATATATTTCTGTAAGATTAATTCTTGGATATGAAATTGCTTGATCAAAGAGCAAGCCTAAATTTTATCTGATACACTTTGCCAGATTGTCCCAGAGAGACATCTGACACGAAGACAAGCCTACCAGTGGTCAGCGAAGCCAACCAAAAGCACATGTTCGGACTAGATAAAAAGTAAAGTGATCTGTGGATAAAGAATCTGAAAGGACTTGATGGTGCAAATATGCTGGTGGCCTACCAAGGATCTGTGAGGGTCAGAGAACGAAGTTTTTGAAAATAACGTATTTGTTCTATAATGGTCTCTGAGCCTCTGCCACGTGTGGGTTCTGCACCAGCCCCAAGTTGCACAGAGAGAGCATGACTGCTCTCTGCAAGGGGTCTGCAGCCTGGTGGGAGACAGAAGTGGACCAGCTGATGCTGGCAGTGAGGATGGACACGGAGGAGGCACTCACTCTGCTCTCCTGGGTGGGGGGGATAGGAGGTACAGGGGGACATAATGTGGAAAAGCTTCCTAGTGATGACCCCTAAGAAGAGCTTCCAAGATCAAGTTGGACTAGGGTGAATAGCAAGTCAAGGGCTTTCCCAACAGGAAAGCTTGACACGCCATACATTTGAGTACTGAGACACTTTCTGTCCTGCAGAATACACAATATCAGCCAGAAGAATGCATGGGACTTAAAAGACAAGGTATTTCCCACATAAGCGTTTATTTCCTTTTCTTTTTGCTATAATTAGCTTTCTCATGTGTTGCTTCCTCACAAATAGAAAAGTGTGTTGCTCTGGAGTTTAGGGCGTGTGGTACAGTAAGTAGATAAAGAGGATGGACTGTGGTCAGAGTCTAGGCTCCAAGTTACCAGCCTGGGCAGCAGTGGGCAGGTTCCTTCCTTGAGTCTCAGTTCCTTTATCTGTTTAATGGGGATAAAAGCAATGCCCGTCACTAGGTTATCAAGAGCATCTAGTGAGGTGATGTCACTGGTCATTAAATTCAATGTGGAAACTGCCCTGTGCTTTGCAGATGGTTTCCAAAGACTGTTTAACTTTGTTTCCCTCTAGTGGTTAGCACAGGGCATTGCAGAGTAGCCGACTAAGATTTCAACGGTCTGTGAGGGTCAAAGAACAAAGTTTTTGAAAATATGTATTTTTATATAATGGCCTTTGACCCTTACAGAACCCCCTAGAGGGAGTTCTTTGGTCTTACAGTAAGTACAGATATTTGTTAGTGACCTGACTAAAGAGAGAAACTTGCTCTGTGTTTGCAGAAAGGCACAGGGGTTGGGACTGTTCATTAACATAATGGATGACCAAGTCAAGCTCTAAGATCTTCATGAGCTGATGTAACATGCAGCATTAAATTTAATAGGACTCTGCCTTGAGTTGTTTGACCTTGGAAAAGCCATTTTCAGTGTTCGATTTCCCTCTGGGGACAAGACCACTGTCATCCGCAAATGGCCAGCAGCAGCTCGTAGGCCTGGCAGGCAGGCTGGTGGAATGATGGGAACTCTAGCTGGGTTCTGGCCTTGACTGCTGAAAAATGGCTCTGTGATAGGGGTAGGTCCTTTCTCATCTCTGGACCTCAGGTTTCTTTTCCTTCAAGACCCGGAGTTCGGATGAGCTGATTCTAAGGCTTCCGCGAGCTTTCTTCATTGGGGACCCTGCCTAAGGGCATCTAAATTACTTCCTGTAAATGCACTGTTGTACACTTCACCATGAACAGACTCACCTGTAAGCCACACTTGGGTTTACATACTACAGCCTTGACACTCCTGTCCACAGCTTAGCCACATTTGGCTGGCCTTCCTGGCCTGTGGTCCACCCATGACCAAGTCTGCCCTTTTCTCCTTGCAAAGTTGAACTTTACAGTAGCCTCTGTATAGGTCAGTTCCAAGTACCCAAGTACCTACTGTGTGCCATGCCTCGGTGCAGGGCTCAAGAGATGAATGTGAGCTACTCTCAGCCCTCAAGGAACAGTGATAGGAGAACACAGATCCCTTCATCACAGCCCAGGTCTCAAAGAGCTGTCCTTCTGTGTGATGGCAGTCGAGGGTGAGCCAGACCATGTAAATGTAAAGGAAATACCCTTGCATCTGACTTTGCAAATTGGGGATGAAATTCACTTAAGCAACCACCTCACTCATCTCCTTCCCTTCTGGGATGGGAGACATTGATATTAATAGCAGAGAGTATTTCCGATGATTTTTTTTTCTTGTGATGTTGTAGATGCTTCTAAATACAGGCCACATTGAAAAGGTGCCCTTCCCCTCTTTCTGTCTTGATAGCTCATTTTGGAGACTACGATTCTTCCGTTCATCCTCCGGGCTATCTCTCTGATAGTCAGTTCATACCGGATCAGAACGAGGACTTCTTAGCGAAGGTGGAGTCGCTACATGAGCAGCACAGGTGAGGAGGGGCAGGTGACCTACTTTGGGTCCTCAGGTCGGTGCTGTCAGACCTCGCACCCCCTTGGGTTTGACGTTGTCTTCTCTGGCTTTTGCTCGTGAACGCTCTTTGAAGAGGTGGGAGGTTTGTGGACCATGAGCTCTTATGGTGACAGATATATTTGGCATAACTAGCATTTCTGTAAAGTGTGGAATCCTGTGAGAATTCGGGATGACTTGCTGTGTTCTCTTTCAGGATGTCATTGGAATCCATTAATTCCTGAAGGAAATACCCATTGTAAATTTGGTTGCCCCACACGTTGACTCTACCAAACAAACCTTTGAACAGTTTCCTACATTCAGTGAAATGGGCCATTCCCTTAAGTGGTGTTGAATGGATAGACAGGCAGGTGGACCTAAGTGCCGTCAGGCTTGGTAAATCCCAGCCCTCACTGGTTCGGTTGGTGAATCCGCCTTGCTTCCAGAGGGCAGCACCAGCCTTCTGTAGCTGCCTCGGGCCAAGCCTGCATTCCAGCAAGTTCGCCCTGCTCTGGCCTCCTCTTCCCTTACCTCCTTTCTCCTCAAGCTGCAGTGGTTCCATTCAGTCTGGGTCAAATAAGGGCCACCCTGACCCAGAAGGCCAGGTTTCAAGGGACCTCACATTCTCAGGAAGGCTGTAAAAAACAAAGGCCTAAGCAACCAGTGTGCCTTCAAAGAGGCACTGCCAATCCTCTCCCAGAATTGCTCCCCATGCAGGAGCCAGCATCCTAAAATAGTACAGTGACGTTTGGAAGTTTGAGGCTGCTGCTAAAAGGATAGGTCAAGGCCAAAAGACCTAAAGAGCATATGCTCATTTAGCAACTTGGAAAAAGTGGGGTGGGGATGGCAGAAGGTGACAGTCTTTGTCTCTGGATGTTGAGAACCCACTAAATGAGAGGTGTTATTCAATATAGGAACATGAGGGCTGAATGAAGTCATATTCAGTGGACAAGAAGAAAAGCCTGATTTAGTAGCTTTGGGGGTTCAGTTGTTTAAGATGAACCGTGTAAGGCATTTAATCACCTTATGCTGTAATGGTATAATGGTACCAATTTTTTTAGATTTTTATTAGCTTTAAAATTTGGGGTTAATGTTCTGTTTGTTGGATAAACACTGTGTATTCTCTTTGCCTCTGTAGTGGGCTAAAGCAATCAGAAGCGGAATCTTGCTTTATCAACATAGCTCGGACCCTCGACTTCTACGGAGTGGAGCTGCACAGCGGTAGGGTAGGTACCTTCGGCATGTAATTCAGAAGTTTTTTCAATTTTAATTTCTGAATATCTGAAAGCTGCTTTGAAACTTTTCCAGTTTCAAATAAAAAAAGATCTTTTTTTTTTTTAAGGTATCTGAAAAGTTTATAAAGTAATATTAAGTTTTGCTGGTTATTCATCCACTATCCACTTGGTTTTTTCATGTTTTCCTTTGTACTTGAAGACTTTTTACTCTTGGAGGGTGATGCAGGCTTGAAACAAGTAATTTTTATATGACCATCTCATGGTTAAAGAGGTGAAAATGTATAGATTTCCATTTTCCAAGTGACTCTTTAATGAGCCAAGGTTTCTACTGTTTAATCTTCGTGCTGCTTAAGTTAGAGCCTATTAGGTACTCAAATATGATAATTTTTATTATGATGATCAGTTCAGTTCAGTCGTGTCTGATCTTTGCGACTGCATGGAGTGCAGCACGCCAGGCCTCGCTGTCCATCACCAACTCCTGTCCATCACAAACTCATGTCCATCGAGTCGGTGATGCCATCCAACCATCTCATCCTCTGTCATCCCCTTCTCCTCCTGCCTTCAATCTTTCCCAGCATCAGGGTCTTTTCAAATGAGTCAGTTCTTTGCATGAGATAGCCAAAGTATGGAGTTTCAGCTTCAGCATCAGTCCTTCCAATGAAGGTTTAGGACTGATTTCTTTTAGGATGGACTGGTTGGATCTCCTGGTAGTACAAGGGACTCTCAAGAGTCTTCTCCAACACTGCAGTTCAAAAGCATCAATTCTTTGGCATTCAGCTTTCTTTATAGTCCAACTCTCACGTCCAAACATGACACTGGAAAAACCGTAGCTTTGACTAGATAGACCTTTGTTGGCAAAGTAATGTCTCTGCTTTTTAATATGCTGTCTAGGTTGGTCATAGCTTTTCTTCCAAGGAGCAAGCGTCTTTTAATTTCTTGGCTGCAATCACCATCTGCAGTGATTTTGGAGCCCAAGAAAATAAAGTCTGTCGCTGTTTCCATCATTTCTCCATTTATTTGCCATGGAGTGATGGGACCGGATGCCTTGATCTTAGTTTTCTGAATGTTGAATTTTAAGCTAGCTTTTTCACTGTCCTCTTTCACTTTCATCAAGAGGCTCTTTAATTCTTCTTCACTTTCTGCCATAAGTGTGGTGTCATCTGCATATCTGAGGTTATTGATATTTCTCGGCAGTCTTGATTCCAGTTTGTGCTTCATCCAGCCCAGCATTTTGCATGATGTACTCTGCATATAATAAGTTAAATAAGCAGGGTGACAACATACAGCCTTGACATGCTCCTTTCCCAATTTAGAACCAGTCTGTTTTTCCAAATCCAGGTCTAAGTGTTGCTTCCTGACCTGCATACAGATTTCTCAAGAGGCAGGTCAGGTGGTCTGGTATTCCCATCTCTTGAAGAATTTTCTAGTTTGTTGTGATCTACACAGTCAAAGGCTTTGGCATAATCAATAAAGCAGAAAGAGATATTTTTCTAGAACTCTCTTGCTTTTTCTATGATCCAACGGATGTTGGCAATTTGATCTCTGATTCCTCAGTTCAGTTCAGTTCATTCCTCAGTTCAGTTCACTTCAGTCACTCAGTCGTGTCTGACTCTTTGCAACCCCATGAACCGCAGCACGCCAGGCCTCCCTGTCCATCGCCAGCTCCGAGTCCACCCAAACCCATGTCCATCGAGTCAGTGATGCCATCCAGCCATCTGATCCTCTGTCGTTCCCTTCTCCTCCTGCCCTCAATCTTTCGCAGCATCAGGGTCTTTTCAAATGAGTCAGCTCTTCGCATCAGGTGGCCAAAGTATTGGAGTTTCAGCTTCAACATCAGTCCTTCCAATGAACATCCAGGACTGATCTCCTTTAGGATGGACTGGTTGAATCTCCTTGCAGTCCACGGGATTCTCAAGAGTCTTCTCCAACACCACACTTCAAAAGCATCAATTCTTCGACGCTCAGCTTTCTTTATAGTCCAACTCTCACATCCATATATGACCACTGGAGAAACCATAGCCTTGACTAGACTAACCTTTGTTGGCAGTAATGTCTCTGCTTTTTAATATGCTGTCTAGGTTGGTTATAGCTTTCCTTCTAAGGAGTAAGAGTCTTTTAATTTCATGGCTGCAGTCACCATCTGCAGTGATCTTAGAGCCCAGAAAAATAAAGTCAGCCACTGTTTCCACTGTTTCCTCATCTATCTGCCATGAAGTGATGGGACTGGATGCCATGATCTTAGTTTTCTGAATGTTGAGCTTTAAGCCAACTTTTTCACTCTCCTCTTTCACCTTCATCAAGAGGCTCTTTAGTTCTTCTTCACTTTCTGCCATAAGGGTGGTGTCATCTGCATATCTGAGGTTATTGATATTTCTCCTGGCAATCTTGGTTCCAGCTTGTGCTTCCTCCAGCCCAGCGTTTCTCATGATGTACTCTGCATATAAGTTAAATAAGCAGGGTGACAATATACAGCCTTGATGTACTCCTTTTCCTATTTGGAACCAGTCTGTTGTTCCATGTCCAGTTCCTCTGCCTTTTTCTAAATCCAGTTTGGACATCTGGAAGTTTATGGTTCACATACTATTAAAACCTGGCTTGGAGAATTTTGAGCATTACTTAGCTAGCGTGTGAGATGAGTGCAATCATTCAGTAGTTTGAACATTCTTTGGCATTGCCCTTCTTTGGGATTGAAAAGAAAACTGACCTTTTCCAGTCCTGTGGCCACTGCTGAGTTTTCCAAATTTGCTGGCATATTGGTGCAGCACTTTCACAGCATCATCTTTTAGGATTTGAAATAGCTCAACTGGAATTCTATCACCTTCACTAGCTTTGTTCATAGTGATGCTTTCTAAGGCCCACTTGACTTTGCATTCCAGAATGTCTGGCTCTAGGTGAGTGATCACACCATCATGGTTATCTGAATCATGAAGATCTTTTTTGTATTGTTTTTCTGTGTATTCTTGCCACCTCTTCTTAATATCTTCTGTTTCTGTTAGGTTCATACCATTTCTGTCCTTAATTGTACCCATCTTTGCATGAAATGTTCCCTTGGTATCTCTAATTTTCTTGAAGAGATCTCTGCTCTTTCCCATTCTATTGTTTTTGTCTGTTTCTTAGCATTGATCACTGAGGAAGACTTTCTTATCTCTCCTTGCTGTTCTTTGGAACTCTGCATGCAAATGGGTATATCTTTCCTTTTCTCCTTTGCCTTTATCTTCTCTTCATTTCTCAGCTATTTGTAAGGCCTCCTCAGACAACCATTTTGCCTTTTTGCATTTGTGTTTTGAGGGATGATCTTGATCCCTCCCTCCTATACAATGTCGCAGACCTCTGCCTACAGTTCTTCAGGCACTCTGTCTATCAGATCTAATCCCTTGAATCTGTTTCTCACTTTCACTGTATAATCGTAAGGGATTTGATTTAGGTCATACCTGAATGGTCTAGTGATTTTCCCCACTTTCTTCAATTTAAGTCTGAATTTGGCAATAAGGAATTCATGATCTGAGCCACAGTCAGCTCCTGGTCTTGTTTTTGCTGACTGTATAGAGCTTCTCCATCTTCAGCTGCAAAGAATATAATCAGTCTGATTTCGGTATTTACCATCTGGTGATGTTCATGTGTAGAATCTTCTCTTGTGTTGTTGGAAGAGGGTGTTTGCTGTGACCAGTGCGTTCTCTTGCAAAACTGTTAGCCTTTGCCCTGCTTCATTTTGAACTCCAAGGCCAAATTTGCTTGTTACTCCAGGTATCTCTTGACTTCCTATTTTTGCATTCCAGTCCCTATGATGAAAAGGACATCTTTTTTGGATGTTAGTTCTAGAAGATCTTGTAGGTCTTCATAGAACCGTTCAATTTCAGCTTCTTCAGCATTACTGGTTGGGGCATAGACTTGGATTACTGTGATAATGAGTGGTTTGCCTTGGAAACAAACATATCATTCTGTCATTTTTGAGATTGAGCAAAAGTACTGCATTTCAACTCTTTTGTTGACTTTGAGGGCTACTCCATACATTATAAGGGATTCTTGCCCACAGTAGTAAATATAATGGTCATGTGAATTAAATTCGCCCATTCCAGTCCATTTCAGTTCACTGATTCCTAAAATGTCGATGTTCACTCTTGCCATCTCATGTTTGACCACTTCCAATTTAACTTGATTCATGGACCTAACATTACAGGTTCCTATGCAATATTTCTCTTTATAGCATCGGACTTTATTTCCATCACCAGTCACATCTACAGCTGGGCATTGTTTTTGCGTTGGCTCCGCTTCTACATTCTTTCTGGAATAATTTCTCCACTCTTCTCCAGCAACGTATTGGGCATCTACTGACATGGGAAGTTCGTCTTTCAGTCTAATTGTCAGCTGACCTTTACATTTTCTACCTGTAATTGGCCTACATCATATCCAAAGAAAGCAAATAGTAACTGAATACCTAGCCCATAGTAGCCATTGTTCCAGATGCTTTATATGTGACCATAGGTCTCATGTAAAGAGACCTCTCGTTTATAGCAAACTTGGGAGATCAATGTTCTAATCATCCCATTTTACAGGTGAGAAAGCTGAGGCTCAGGGAAGTTAGGTAAATGACCAGACTTTACATTTATGTAATATTTTTGTAATTCGTGGAGGTATTTTCATTTGTGTTGCTCCAGTCCCTTAACTGTGCATTGGGCAGCATATGACATAGGTAATAAAGTAGGAAAAAGATCCAGATCTTATAAAACATCAACTTTGGGATTTGACTGTTAAATTATATTCCATTTGCAAATACTGTTTTGTCTGAAACCATTCCTTCAGTGGTGAGGTGGGCTTTATGTCTATCTCATGAGGGTCCTGAGGCTAGTTGATGACGTGCCTGCCTGACACCCCCATGATATAGAGAGAGCTGCATTACCCTTGACTAAGCTGCATCAACCAAAACCCCCTGAAAATCAATAACTTGACACCACAAAGCCTGTTCCTCAGTAGTTCAAGTCTGCATGGGTCCTAGTGACTCTCCAGGGCAGCCCTCCTCCGAGCAGTAAGGAGGCAGCTAGGCTGCTTCCATCTGGTGGCTTCACTGTCCTCACACATGGCTTCACACATGTCACAAGGGAAGAGCAAGTTGGAGGGCCGAACACCAGCTCTTAAATGTTGCAGCCCCAAAGGGACGCATCACTTCTGATCATAGCTCATTAGCCAGGACTAGTCATACAGTCCTGCTCCACGAGCTGGGAGGTGTGGAGATGGGCCTGAATTTAGCCGACAGTACCTGTCCTCGCTGCCGTGGGCGTGGTGCAGACGGGAGCACCATGCAACTAGGAGATTTGAGACCCATGTCACTGGCCCACCCAAAGCATTCATTTATTGCTTTATTCTGCACTCGATTTTTATTTTGTTTGCTAATTTTCTCTCCTACCTGCCTCATATTTCCATGTATTCCGATTCCAAGTATCATGTTTTGATGCCACCCTGGTTTTCAGCTTGCAGTTTGGTTTTGCTTTCTGCCTGTGATTTCAGCTGGGTGCCCAGTCGTGATTACTCTGGATGCTCCACGTGTCAGCAGCATTTGCTTTGGTCAGTTTCTCCAACTCCCCATATGCACATCACTGTTCATAAGGGATTCATTCCACTATCTCTTGAGAGGTGAAGGAGATGAATGTTTATTATCCCTACCGCATGCCAGGCCCTGTTCTACGTTCTTATGTTCTCTAAGTTCAACCTGATAAAACTCTTAGAGGTGGATTCGATAATCCTTATTGCACAAAACGAAAAATTGAGGCTCAGTAGCCCAAACCAACATAGCTAGTAAGTGACAGACCTAAGGTTCACACTTACTGGTAACTCTGCCTCTTCTTGAAAATTAAGAGGGACTTCCCTGGTGGTCCAGTGGCCCAGTTATTCACCTTCCAGCGTAGGGGATACAGGCTCAATCCCTGGTCTGTAGCTAAGATCTCACACTCCTCGGGGCCAAATAACCAAACCTTAAAAACAGAAGCAATATTTTACCAAATTCAATAAAGACTTTTAAAAAATGGCCCACATCAAAAATAAAATTATGAGTATCTGAGTGGGTAAATAGAATATAGATGACTCAGGGGGAGGAAGTGTTCTCCTTTGGTTTGTTTTGTTCTTTGGCCACCCCACACAGCATGCAGGATCTCAGTTCCCCAACCAGGGATCAGACCCTGGTTCCCAGCAGTGGAAACTGAGTCCTAACCACTGGACTGCCAGGGAATTCCCCATGATGGAACTGTTTTATTTTAAAATTTTCATTTCTTGTTCTTGAACTGATTTAAAACAGCTTTTGTCACTGTATCTTTTGTCATCTTAATTATATACAACAGTGCCTAGCACATAGGCTCTTAAAAATGTTGAATGCATTGGATCTAAAAGCCATGTTTTATTTCTTCATTGGGTTTAGAATCAGCAGTGCTACACTTCAGCTAAAGCCTTTGCAGTGATGGGAGTTGAGATTTGTTTAAAGCAGTGTGGGGGACGAGGCTTTTCAGTTTTTAATATGGTGTCTGATACTAATTATTGAAAGTATAAAGGCAGATGTTCATTTCTCTGATTCTGTGGAATGAGTGAGCTTGCCTAATAACTTTGTAAACTGGCAGAACCCAGGTATTGCTGTCAGGCAATATATTTTCACTTTAGGAGAATTTGGTGCTAAGTACTTAGATCTGAAGTTTATCTGTTAAGAGGAGATTTTTGCTTGTTTTCTGTAATTTTCCTTTTGGAGCTTATACTTAGTGCTATTTATAAAAGCATGGGTGCTTGAGTTACCAGAGGCCATAAGCATGACAGTAACATGCTGTGAATCTGAGGTCTTCCTATTTTACAGGATCTGCACAATTTAGATCTAATGATTGGAATTGCTTCTGCGGGCATCGCTGTCTACCGAAAATATATTTGCACAAGTTTCTATCCTTGGTAAGTGCAAACCAGTTCTAATTATTCTCTGAATCATGCTTTAAAAATATGCTGAACAAAAGTAACGGTACCTGTAATTTTAAACTTTTATTTCTAAAGAAGGAACAGAGACTTTCTCCGAAGTTTTTACCTCTGACCTCTACAATTCATCCAGATTCTGTACTTGGGAAAATTCTTCTGGTTATTACTGGCCATCGCCTTCCCCTGTGGTCACCCTATGGTTTGGGATACTCTGTGAAACCTGGATAAAAACAGCACAAGGCAGGTTTTGGTGCTAAGGAATCCTTCGTGGGCGGCATGTGAGCCAGAATTCAAGAGAACGTCCTCTGAGCAGGAGTTGTAGTTTCTGTGCAGTTCCTGAGTTATTAATTGAAGCTTTGTCAAGTGCGTGATTCTGGTCTAAAACCTGAGGAGACCCAAAATTAGCAAATCTGAGAAAGGCAGCGCTGTCCCCATTGTTCCAAAGGTTCTCTGCTGGAGGAATTAAGAGTACATACTCCGATCCCGGCTTCAAGAATCTCTGGTTGAATGATCTTGAGCGCTTACAGGTTATCTTCCAGCCTCAGTTTCCTCATCTGAAAATTGGTTATGACGATACGTAGTTTTCAGGACTGTTGCAAGGCTTAGTAGAGAGGCTACCATAAAGCTTCAGTTCCTAGTGGCTCTAATTGTGTTACTCTGCAGACAATAGGCTAGTTGACACATGGCTATTAAGTGGCTTTTAAGTTGCAAAGCAGCTGGGCCGTGGATCCAGGTCTGTCTGTGCTCCTCCCACTGCTCCACACTGCCCTCAGCTGTCTTGCCCAGGTACACACCAGCTCCCGTAGAGCTGCAGCGTCACAGCACAGCTGACAGCAAAGGGAGCGCCTTGCCCATCCATGGTCCTTGTTATTTAAGAGCTACATCATAATCCAGTGGCCGTGATGTGACACTCGGCTTCGGTCAGCTACTTGGTGTTTGGCCGGGGCCATGGGGCCGCCATCCTTTCTGTGCTGAAGCAAAGTCTAGGAAGCCGAGAGCCCCTGGCCATCACGATCATGGACTAGAGGGCACACACCGAGAGGCGTCAGCTGCAACCCGGCTGCTCCCTGATGTGCTTTTTGTGTGTCATGTTTTATTTTTTTTGGCAGGGTGAACATTCTAAAAATTTCTTTCAAAAGGAAAAAATTCTTTATACATCAGCGACAAAAACAGGTGAGTTAAACCTCTGCTCGCTTTGGTTCTTTGCTTTTAGCCACTTTAGCTCTTAGCCCTTAGGAAGGTGAAGGCGTTTGTCATACGTGTAACAGGGAAGAGAGAGCTCAGCAAGCAGTGGAAAGAAAGTGGGCGTTGGGATCCAGAGGGCCCCATGGTTCTCGGTGTAATTCACTCTGCTTATCTGGCTGGGGAAGTCGCTTGCTTTGGAGCCAGAGACGTTGGGTTCAGGCCTTAGCTCTTCCACTTGCCCAGCTGGGCAGGTTACTTAACCTCCCCTAGTCGGAGTTACCTTTTTTGCTGGAACACAGCAATGCCCATTTCTCAGGGAATCATCTGATTTAGGTAGAAGTGCCATTGGTCAAAGCCCCTGGCCAAGCCCACCGCAGAGATAGTGGTCAAAGTCAGCAAGGTCAGTTCCTGCCCTTGATGGGTTTAAAATGCATGGTGGCCCTGAGTGTATGTCTCATAGGAGGGATCCACAGCCCTCCGGATAACTCAGGTTGCTTTTCCACTTGGAGAAGAGCGACTTAAAGGTGGGAGAATCCACAGCTAGCAAAGTGGAAGAGCTGGAATTTGAACCAATCATTGTAAATCTGAGCTGCCAGCTCTTACCATGACACCACACTCTGTCTGGTTTGTTAGGCTGCATATTTTTCACTTACCGTCACTGCGCCACTTCCCAGTTTTCCAAAGACAATGTGTGCTTAAAATGGCTCCACACCGCAGTGAACTCTTAGGAATGAGAACACTAAAGCTCAGAGCAAATCAGGACTAGAATCTGGGTCTCCCGAGCCCGACATGCAAGATGCAGGGTACCACAAAAATGCACAGGATGGTAATTGAACATGAGAACAGAAAACCTGAATTGAAGTAGGAGGGAAATTGAGCAAATGATCAAAATGATGATTTTAAGTGAGCACTAGATTTAACTCGCTTTGTAGAAGGCGAATAGAGAGATCTAAAGCGTTATAAGATTCCTGTCACTTGACAGGTGAGAGATTATTTCTTCAGGGGAGAGATTTTTCCCAGAGCTAAATTTTAAAAAGGATTGTATCAGACAGCCCTTGTTCGATTGCTCCAAATATATCCGACCTAGAAAGGTAGACAGATGTGAGATGAAAGCATTCATGAAAGACCACAGAGGGTGATGAGAGAGTTTGACGCTGGTCATCTTTTTTTTTTTTTTTACCACGTTCATAAAGATGGTTAACAACTCCTGCTGTTGAATATTCTTAGAACCCTGTTTTGTGGCCTAAGGAATTTTGAAGCCAGTTTTCCACTGTCTGTTGTTTCTTCCCGGATTACCACTCATGTGGGCATAAAGTGCTCGAGACCCTACTTCTACAGCTGTGCGGATGAAATCTCTACTGTTTTTTCTCCCAGATGGAATCCAGGGAGCATATAGTGGCCTTCAACATGTTAAATTACCGATCTTGCAAAAACTTGTGGAAGTCCTGTGTCGAGCACCATACATTCTTTCAGGCAAAGAAGCTGCTACCTCAGGAAAAGAATGTTCTGTCTCAGTACTGGACTCTGGGCTCTAGGAACCCCAAAAAGTGAGTATTCTCTAGAGGTAGTCTCCACACTAGCCTGAAATGTAAGCCTGTCCTAGTAACCCCCAGGGAGCAGACATCCTCTGGGAAAGAGATGTCTTTCCCTGGAGACCCCACCTCCTGGGGCCAGAGCTGCTGGTGGGTCTTAGAACCTCAGATGAAAGTCTCTTCAGGGACAGGCAGTGATGTCTCCTTCCACACACACTCAGGTACTTCTATTCCTGTCTCTTGCTCTGCCTCCTCAACTCTGTACTACTGAGAGCTCCCAAGCACCCACAGTTGAAACGACTCAGCCGTGAAAGCACCAGAAAGCACACGGCAGTGAGTCATGGTCATCTTGGTGGCGTTAAGACAGCCTCTCCCACCGAACGTTAATTCCATAAGATGCTCTGTAATAATGAATGAATGAATGAGCAGAAGTCAAGATTTCTAGAGTCAGGTGACTGACATATACGACATACAACAATCGCATGGTAGTAACAATAATAATTGCAGTTGACAATTACTGGGTGCTTATTTTGTTCCTCGCACATATTTTGTTCATTTCTTTTTTAAATGTAGCAATTCCGTGTATGCTGTTATTCATAGGAATGATATTCAAAATACCTAATGATTAGTACAGTAAAATAAACCTACAAATTGAAATTTTTTAGTTTATAGTGTATTGTCTAAACTAACCATGCAGTTTATATTGTTGTATGTTTTTATCCTGCCTTCTAAATAAACAAAAATTTCCTATCAAATTATTCAAATTGTTTGGTTGGAAAATTTATTTTTGTAGCTTTTTTTTTTGATGTGGCCATTCCTGGAAATGGTACCCCTATCTGATGTGTAGGACTATATCAGACCATTTGACCGTTTCGGTGACTTTCCTACTATATTGGTACTTGGTAGCATCCTAGACCGAATAAGTGGTAAATGTCTATTGATATCATTGATAGTACTAATGGTGCTAAATGCTCTCTCTCTCTGTTTCTGATGAACCAAGAACAAATATATTTTTCAAGGTTTTGGCTTATAAAACCATTCAGTATTTTTATACCTGTAGTAACTCTATTTCTATCTTCTATTTCTATAAACATAATTTGCTGGGATGTAGCATTTACTTTGGTTGGACTTAATCCTCTCGGCAAGCTGGGACGTGGCATTGAGAGCAACTGAAAGCTTGGACTCTGTTACTAAGAAACCTGGCTTTGAATCTGATCTACATCAGTTTTAATTTAATTTGCTTTTTCAATTTCTTTTATAAAGTGTGGCCAACACAGAGGATTTTTTTTTTTTTTTTTTTTTGGTTATCCATTATGACAGATAAAACCACCTGGATTTTGGTGGCTTAGAGCAGTAATCATTCTATTATATCTCAAGATCTTGTGGGTCATGTTTTCAGGAAGGGCGTGACTGGATGGTTCTTCCACTCCATGCAGTATGTGGATTGGGGTTTCTTGGTGAGATGAGGCTGGTGGCTGGGCTGGGCTAGGCTGAGGGTTCAGGACCACCTCTCCACACCTGGTGCCTTGACAGCACAATCAAAAGGCTGTACTCATCCGGACCCCCATCCTCTCTGTGTGTTCTCAGGGCCTCTAGCGGGGTACCTGGACTTCTTACACGGAGGCTCAGGACTGAAAGAGTCTAAGGCAGAAGCAGCTGGTCATCTTAAAGGCTAGGCCCAGACCTGGCACAGTTGCTTTTGGTCAAAGAAGTCACAGGCCATTCTGGATGGAAGAGTCAGAGAACTTGTCCCCCTTACCCCACCTTTAATCTGTAGCTGAGGGTCACTTGGGTTATGGAGGGTGACTCGGTGGCCATAGGTCAGCAGTTCTTGACCACCAATCCCAGCTTCAGCATACTGGCAAATCTCATCCCTCATTATCTCTGTTTGACAGATAGAGAAACTGAGGCTTAGGTTACATGATTTGCCCAACCCCTAGAGATACGATTACACAGTCGCATATTGGGCCTCTGAAAGCTTCCACATGAAAGAAACTTGTTTGTTATTTTCCAAGCTTACGGGACAATGGAACACTTCTTTTTCCAAAGAGTACCTATTAATAACCTGTGACACATACTTTGGGGAACTGCTGCATTCAACCTTTGAATCATCTGGCTTGCTCCCACTGTTGCGATGCTGTGCTTTCAATCAACAATAATTGGGTTTCTGATGTAGATTCTCCTGGTGATGCTGCTGTGAGATTTTGATCAGGGTGACAGCCATATTTCTCATTGAAAATCAGTACATTGATATTCCAGAGGATATGCTTCACGTCACCTATGTTCCTTTGAGGTTTTTTGTCATGATTTTTGTTGGGTTGCTGGCTTTAGGCTGCAAGGAAATGTGTCAAATGTTTTAAGGTATTAAAACATAATTTAAAATTTAGACGTGCCAGAACTGAGTTTTCCAGAAACTAGCTTCCAACTCCATCCTCTCAAATAATTCATACTCTGAGGGGTCTGGAGAGCTGAGACTTAAATTAGCTAGGTATAAATGAAATCCAAAAGTAACCTTCAGGGTGGCACATTCGAAGAACACAGCCCAAAACTCTGCTGTCTAAGCATATTTTCTCAGGTCGACTCTTAAAAGAGTTCTGAGTGATTTACGGTGACAGCTTCTGCCAGCTAGAATGACAGAACAGCGGGAAGGATGGTTAATGTTTGCACTCATGCCAGTGTGAGTAAAAGTGAGAATTCCTTGAAGTTCCTTGAATGGTGTTTCAACGTTAATCCTAAAATTCCTTCTCATCTGGTAAGACGTGGTTGTATTCTGAAAGCAGTTTTGTTGCTTACGGTAGTAAGGACAAGAAAATATTTTTTCATCCAAAGAACAGTAATAACGTCAGGGAAAGCCAGCCCAGAAGGGAATCTGACCCAGGTGCCTCCACTCCCGGGAACCTCGGCCGGGGTCACCGAAGTGTTAACTGGCCCTGCGTCAGGGAGCGGGCGTGTGCAGACTCTTTGTTTCATTTATGCTGTCACTTCTATCTCGTTGAACATGTCAGTGTAGAAAGTGAACCTGCATCTGGTTTTTCAGGTCTGTAAATAACCAGTATTGCAAAAAGGTGATTGGAGGGATGGTGTGGAACCCAGCCATGCGGAGATCTTTATCGGTGGAACATTTAGAAACCAAGAGTCTACCGTCCCGGTCTCCTCCTATTACTCCCAATTGGTATGTCTTCCTTTTTTTGGTACTATCCACCAGTAAACACTTCATTTCTTTTAGAAACTAAGTGAAAATAAAAACCTAACTACAGATGGTCTATGGTGAGAGTTTATATTTGCATATTTGACTATTGCAGAAGTAACTATTTTTATGAGATGCACAAATATAGATAGACATTTTTTTTAGTGTATGATGTTTGGATGTTCTTTTATATATATATATGTATATATTTTTTTAAGTCTCTCAAACTTGTTACAACGTTGCTACTGCTTTATGTTTTGGGTTTTTTGGCCATCAGGCATGTGGAATCTTAGTTCCCCAACCAGGAATCAAACCTGCACCTCACCACCAGACCACCCGGGAAGTCCCTGGCGTGTTCTTTTTTAAAAAGTTATTTGGTCTAAATAAATTTGAGCACCATAGCCTACTGAAGTGCCCCTCTTGATAACATTGTACTTTTATGTAATTACGCATATAATCAAGTTTTGAGAAAAGTCCTGTGTAATAAAGACATGTTGACCCTTTTATTTAAGCAAATGCACATTGGAAAGTAACCTGCCAACTTCTAAGTTGATAGACTTGGCTTAAAAGGAAGGAAGTGGCAGTTTGGTGAAGTGGGTAAGGGCACTGGGTTTGTAGCTGGAAGACCCGGATTCAGATTTTGGCTCTTCTATTCATTAACAAATTTGTTTATCTCTCTGGTCTCAGTCTTTCCATCTGTAAAGGGGTTGAATGAACTAACAATGTACAAGTGCTTTGTAAGCTATACAAAAAAAGGGAGTGGTTGTGCAGGACTAAGGGCCAGATGCCCTGGGCAGGAATGGTGATGGTGTTTAGTGTTGGAAAGTTATAACATGACCGAGTAGATTGACTCTTGGTTTCTGAAATGTGGGCACTCATCCTATAGTGGTCTATGTGTGCTATAAAGTAGCAGCTTAATTTGTCTGCAAGTCTCTTAGCAGCAGAGGCCAGGACAACATTCAAGAGAACAGTGGGGTTTGGCTCTCACTGCTATTTATAGGTCCTCTCCGGAGGAGTCACGAGCCTTTCTGCTCAGATTTGGACACAGTGTATTAATCCTCCAGGCCCAAAGGGATTGCAAATAGTGGAGGCCCTGACAGTCCCAAGGAGAAATGGCTAAAAAGGAAGGGGAAGATGGAAAAGCAAGGAAAATGAAATTTAAGAAAGTACAGCGGCCTAGGGTTGCCGACTGCAGGAACCACTAGTGCCCAGGTGCTGCCCCAGGTGTCACCTCAGGCATCCTGAGAACATTGCCTCATTTGGTTCATTGTCAGGAGCCAGGTGGGTACAGCTGAGGCTCAGAGAGGTAGGGTGACTTGCCTCATGACACACAGCTACTGTTGCTGTTGGAAGGACAGAGCGGTGCTAATACAGTCCATGGGGTTGCAAAGAGGCAGACACGACTGAACAACTAACACTTTCACTTTCAATACCACATAAGAGATCTATTTTAAAAGCAAACATTTCTTCTTGGATCAAGTGAAATTGACATGAGGGGATATAGTTGAAGTAAGGTTCCAATTTTGCCCCCCAAAATAAAAAACTTTAGCTTCTAAACCTTCTATTTATACTGCACAAATGAATCAGAAAAATTGTCTGATGAGCAGCCAATTTGGCTTCTTTATGCATTGAGACCTTAAGTGCTCTTGGAAGAATAACTCCCCCTAAACCAACACTCAACAGCTTCCCAAAGGGCACAAACCAGTCTCATCTGCCAGTTTATAAAGTTGAGGGGCTGTACCACTGGGCTCAGAGTCTCTGGGAGCACGCAGCCCCTGGTGGATTCTGGTGTAGTAAGGGATTAACCGGCTCTTAAACTCCAGCAGCATCAGCAAAGCCACCCTTGGGACGGCCAGGGCACAGAGGTTAGATCACTGATGTCTGATAGAATCCTTAAGTAGAATCTGCTCTCAGCGCTCCGCTCTGCACCTTTCCCCACCAGGCGGAGTCCTCGGCTCCGGCACGAGATCCGAAAGCCACGGCACTCTTCTGCGGACAACCTTGCCAACGAGATGACATACATCACTGAAACCGAAGATGTGTTCTACACCTACAAGAGCTCCCTGTCCCCTAAAGACAGTGATTCCGAGGTCTCTCAGAACCGAAGCCCGCACCGAGAGTAAGAAACTTGTGCTCCTCTCTTTCCTGTGTCTCCCTGTTGGGGCTGTTGAGGAATTTGCACAGGCTCCATGGCCATTTAAGAGGAGGTGGAGGCTAGAGCCTGCAGCCAGCTCCCTGGAGTGCTCTCTGCCAGGCTGAGAACATCAATCGCACTCTCCCTTCCCCCACAAGCTGTGTGCCTGGGGTCATTAGCTCGCCCTGCTTTTTATCAATAACAGCAACCTCCCATCCACACACCCGTTAGCTCTCCTGAATGGTGTTCTCTCCATTTGATGAGCAAAACTCAGTTTAAACCATTCCATACACCAGAGGTTGAGGACATGTTGACTAGAGCCGTATGTCTCTAGACTGTCAGCGTTCGTCCACTGCAAGATTCCCCACCCCTGAAAGTGTGCTTATTTCTCGCTGTCCACAGAAACCTTCTCAGATCCATAGTCTGTCCTCAGGGCATTTGGTCGCTTTTGGTTTTTAATGAATATTTAGTATAAGGAAAAAAAAACATGTAGAGAACCTCTCTGATTTTCTTTGTTAAATTTTTGTCAAGGACAGTTTGCATCAAATTCTTTTATGTCCCCAGTCCTTTTTTTTTTTTTATTGTGACAAACTCCCTTCAGATTTCAAGATCAGGAAAAAATATGTCTCTCTAAAATACTGCCTTGAGTCCTTTTATTATTCAGTAAGATAATATCTGATTTACTTGTTCCCTGTTTGCTTGACTAGCAAGGAGCTCAGAGCTGCATGTCAGACTCATGCATTAGCTTCCCAGAGCCCAGATATCTGACATAGTCCTTACTCTTTCTTCTCTGTCTTAGTAATGAGTCTTATTTTTTCTCTGGTCTTAATGAATTCACTGTTTTACCATGTCTGCACATTTTAGAGTATGCTATCTCAAATCATTTTTTGAAGGTGACTAGACACAGATCATAAATGTCAAAGTGTGATGGGAATGGATCATTTTTTTTTTTTTAGGAAGTCAACCATGGTCACTGGGTATCCATTCTGTTTAGTCCCATGCTGTGCCCAAAATGTGGAAACGTACCACGCCTCCCCTGACAGCAGAGGATTAACAAGAGGGTACTCCAGTTAATCTGTAAATTTTTACCACTCTAGCTCCTAGGATTAAAGCCTTAAATGCATCCTGCCCATTCTCTCGGCATCACAGGTGAATCATGGATCTCACTTCACACTTAAGTGTGAGATTGCTCTCTCTCTGCTGTCCCCGACCACAGCAAACATGGTTTCCAGCTTATCTGTGTTCTTAACACCTCTGGCTGAATAATCCTCTGGTCATTATTTCCTTGTGAGCTGAGCTTGGATGATGCTTCTGTTGAAATGATCGCTATCTCTTGCTCCAGCTTACAGCGCCGTTGAGGCTACAGTGGAAGGGTGTGAGTTCCTCTGTGGGGCACAGTCGTTTTGCATGTCTGGGTCTACAAGGCAGGAGCCCAGGCGAGCATGACCTGAGCCAGTCTGAGCCTGTCAGGGGCTATGTCGCTTTGGTGAAAGGAGGAGGAGGGCTTAGGGAACTGACTGAGGGCTCCGAGATGCCCAGTCACACCTTCCTCCGTGTCAGACTTCCCTGTTGTGGTTTGCAGCCCCATCGTGGAATCGTACTGTCCAGTACGGTAGCCTCTAGTCACATGTGGTTATTCAGATTGAAATTATTAAATGTAAAATAAAATGTAAGTTCAGTTCCTCAGTCACACAAGCGTCATCTCGAGTGCTCTGGACCGCGTGTAGACAGCGGCTGCTGAACGGGACAACACAGATACAGCACATTTCCAGGGTGGCAGGTGGACAAGAGATGGATTCTGTGCACGGGCTTGTGGATGTCTTAAAGGGCTCGTTGCTGAGTCCTGCAATGCACTTTATATACCCTTGGCTGCTCCTTGAGGGAACGTGAAGGTGACGTAGACAAGTCTTTGCTTGCAGGGACCTCAGGCCAGCTGGGCAAATAGCACATTATCAGCCTTCATCAGCACACTGTGGGGCTTGGTCCATTTGGTGAAAGGAGAAGAGAGTTTAGGAAAACAGCGGTTTCTGAGAAGCCTGATTACAGGTCCTACCTCAGATCTTCCTCAATGCAGTCTGTGACCCCACCATGGAATCACAGAGCATCCAGATCTTCACAGGCCAGCACAACCACACACATGTGGCTGTTTGAATTTAAGTTTATTAAAATTCCATTAAAATTGACTTCCTCAAGCCCTGTTTGGTTTAAGTAATTCCTGGCCCCACTCTCCCCTGGGCCTTGCCCATCAGTTCTTCCTGAAACTCCTTCGTGAGACCTAGGAAGATGTATCATCCTGGGACACTCTTTATTTTGCAGCGAACCATTAAAAGTAGCAAATAATGGTGATTCAGAGGCAGCCTACCTTGCCATGGCTTTGCCAGGTGAGCCTCAGTAGACAGCTCAGAGAGTCCAGTTAGCTATACTTTGCAAGTGGGATGCACAGTTGAAGCAAGTTCAGCCCCTAGCACCTCACATAGGTAGGGGACCCCGTCCAACTGGCAGGAAGCCACCTTCTGCTGAGTTTTGAGAGCAGCAGGCCTCCATTGGTCCTCCACTGCCCAAAGCAAGAAGGCAAGGTTGGTCTGTGCTTGGTGAAAAAACTGCAGTGGTGTTTTCAGTGAGTACAGTTATCCCTAAGTACCTAAGGGGGATTGTTTCTAGGACCCTCAAAGGTTCAAAATCCACGGACGCCCAAATCTCTCTTGTAAAATGGTGATGTACAGTTGGTCCTTCATGTGTGTGTGTGTTAGTTGCTCAGTCATGTCCTACTCTTTGTGACCCCATGGACTGTAGCCCGCCGGGCTCCTCTGTCCATGGAATTCTCCAGGCAAGAATACTGGAGTCAGTAGCCGTTCCCCCTTCCAGGGGATCTTCTGCACCTAGGGATCGAATCCGGATTTCCTGCGTTACAGGCAAATTCTCTCAGGATTCCCTGAGCCGTCATAACTCTGGATTTAATTTGATCCACGATTAGCTGAATCCACGGACTCCCAGGGTCGGCTACAGTATTTGCAAAGTGTTTAAGAAACACCGGACATGTTTTATATAGCAAATTGACGTGTTAAGAGCCAAGAAGAAATATCCTGTCAGAGATATCAGATGAATACAGAGAGCAAGGAGAGTTCCTTTGAGAAAGAAGGATGCCGTGCAGTGTTCTGTACCCAAGAAAACAAGAGGAAGAAGGAGAGAAAGGAAGAAGAGAGTGATTCAACTTTGGCTCTCAACCCAGAGGCATGGCTCCGACTCTCTGAACATTGTCCTCGCGGATGAGTCACCGTGGTTTGTCGCGTATTTATAGCAGCGCGGCGAAGTTTATGATTATAGTTGTGAGTCCTTGGCAGTTTGCTTTGTGCCCGAGCAGGCGGTCCTCTTGTTACCCCTCAGCCATTCTGTGTTCCATGCCTTGCTTCAGAGCCAAGGCCAAAATCTGCAGAGAAGGAAGTTTCCAAAAACAAAACAACCTGCCACCCAAGGGCAAAAAAAAAGGGAGGGGGAGTGCCCCAAAGGAGAAAACGACTTTGCAGAGCAGAAAGCTGGAGGAAAACAACTTTGAGGGCAGATGAGGGTTGTGTTTGAAGAACTTTTCGTCAGAGGGAGTGGGGCTTGGAGCCACCATGATGTCTTGGCCGTTTGCTCATTTCCTTCTCCAGAGCCTGCCTTGTTCCGGGGACACGGGGCAGCTGTCGGCTTTTGTTTTCCGAACTTCTATACGTACAGCTGTGTGAATCCACTTCATGCTACTGAGCTGTACACTTGAAAATGGTTAAGGTGGTAAATTTTATATTATGTGTATTTCGCCACTGTATTTTAACATGTTTTAAAATAGCCTCTATGCATTGGAAGGAACTCTAGGGTATCCCCTTCTTCAGCTGCATCACCCAGCCGGTGACGGGCAGCTCTCCTGCCATGGGGCAGCCTGCTGTCTTGGACAGCCTGGTTTCCAAACTGTGTCTCCCCGCAGGAGACCAGCCAGCGACAGGGTTTCACAGGAGTTTTGTGTTCATTTTCCCTGCACCTTGCCTGCCCTTCTCTTGGTCTCGGGCCACTTGCATGTGGACATCTGATGACTACTTTAAACCGGCCTGGCCCAGCCTCAACTCATCATCTTCTGTCCAGCCTGTGGCTGCTCCTGTGTCTTGGTGAGTGAGGCCATGTTCAAGAACCACCCTCTTGGCACCTGTTGGGACTTCAGGCATCCTTGACAACTTCTCTTGCACCTGCGTCATCCAGTTCCTCACCTGTTGTTTCTCTCCCGCAAACATCTCTTGACATGGACCCCTCCACCATCCTCCCCATCGCCTTGCCGTGTATAACTGCCATCATCTCTCAAAGGGATGCTTGCAGCAGTGTTCTAAATATTCTCCTGTTTTCGATCTCTCCTCCTCCTTCCAGACCATCCTTAACAAGGGTAACAGGTTTGTCTTCCTGAAATTCAAGCCTGAGCATGTCACTCCCATACTCAGATGCCTTTTCTGTGCTTTTACAAAGTTTCATGCCTCTGCAAATGCTGCAGGTTTGTTTTTTTAAAATTAGAGTTTTGTCTAAAATACTTTCTTCTTCCCTCCTGACTACCTGTTTAAACCTCTACTAGTTTATCTTTCAGACCCAAGTGCCCCCTCTTCTGTGGAATCTCTCCTGGCCTCCCACTGTACCCCAGACATCTGAGCATCTCTCTTAGAGCGTGATGATAATATTTAATTATTTCTGTACCTTAAAATAGACAGTGAGCTCTCCGAGGGCAGAAATAGTGCCCTGTTCACCTCCCCTTCCCCCAAACCTGGCATGATGCCTGGCACTTAGATATACAATGACTATGTGGATAGATGGACAGACAGACAGACACATGGTCACATGAAGCAGGATGCGGCCCTTGGGTAATACCCAGACAAGCTCCCAAGTTTTCATAATGGGTGTCTCCTCTGCCACTTCCATGGCAGGTCCCCATATCACATGAGCACACAGCATCTGATCTGCACATCAAGGACTCAAACAGATTTACTGTGACAGGTTTTGGTTAACTGTCCTCTGTCAGCAGTTCCCTGTGGTAGGTGCTGCTGCAGGGTATGTATGGATGAGAAATTCTCAAAAAACTCAAGCACAAATTGACCAAAATTTACCCAGTGCTTTCTTGTTGTTGAGGTATCACAACGTCCAAGGGGGCAGCCTGGGGATGATGCGTGACCTGTGACTCCATTAGTGATGAGACACAGAGCTCAGAAAGCAGCATTTCTGACCCGTATTCCCTCCACCACCTCCGCTACTTCTTGAGTGAAGTTTTGATCTCGGGCCCTTGGCGTGTATTGCAGAAATAAAAGTGTCACCTGAACAATGTCTCCACGTCACAAACACCCATACTACGGAGACACCTTCTATTACTCGGTACTCCTTACGTCAGGATCCGTGTAGATTATCTGGCTACGTGTTAAGTGCCCTTGGGGAGGAATAGACAGAGGACTAGGGTCTCTCCCAACCTTGAGAAGCTCATAGACTTGAGGTAGAAATGCCATCCAGAACATTCTGTCACCCGCCAGAGCCGGTGCCTCCTCTCAGGCGGCCCCAGTGAGAACTGTGAAACCCTTGGTAGGAGCACAGCTTTGCTTGGCTGACAGGTTTGGGGGTGGGTAGTTGGGGGTGGTCTTTGGAATTTCCTAGAGTGTAGGAAAGAGTGGTATAAAAAATACCACGTGGTAAATCTTGCTGTTTTAACTTTGTCTTTAACCTTGCTTCTCTTCAGAGAAATGAACTCTGTCCTGGCTTTTGTTTCCGACACCTACTGCGTTTACAGTTCTGAAGCATCGGCTTCTGAGGGCGAGCACCCGTTTGTCTGCCGGTCAGTCCGTCTGTCTGTCTCTGCCCCTTTCTCCTCCGGGAGTTGGGGGTGGCCAGTCCCTCCCTGACTGCTCTGGCTCCCCAGCAGCAGTGACAGTCCCTCCTCCTGCCTCGGGGACAAACCACTTGCTTCCAGTCTCTCTTCCTACCTTTCTCTGCCCCTTTCACCGTTACCCCCTAAACCTCAGGGGTTCCCCTAGTCTCTCCCTCAGTCACGCCTCACGTCCTGCCCCGAGGGGGAACGAAGCCTGCTTGGTCTGGCGTCCTCACTCACGGCATCCCTGGGCTGTGTCCAGCTGCCGCCTTCTCGTTGTGTCTCATCGTTTGACGTCCTCCTCACCATCTATATGTCCATCTTCCACGCTGAGCCGAACGTTACTGCAGCCTGCAGGGAACATCTGTACATGGCGGCTCAGCCAAAAAAATATTGTCGTGTTTAATAAATTACCATCTAAAAGTAACCTCTCCACCCCTACTTAGAAAATAGGACTGGGGACATAATGACTTTGAATATGTTATTTTTAGTACTGTGGGCTATTTTGGGTCGACTATTAAGTTTGATACTGAAAAAGACCTTATACTTAGATACTCTAAGACCTTATAAAATGTCATATAAATTCTATATAACATATTTCAAAATTCAGAATTTAGAAGTTAGATATAATGAATACAAAAATATATTACACCTTACTGAGAAGTCTGCTGTCTTCTGCTGTCTCGCCTTGCTCTTCTGTTTACATGTCCTCACCCTTTCCATCACTGTTGTCTCCAGATTCTTCCAAATATTTGAAGTATGAATGCTGTCTGCAGCTTCATGTTAGAGGTTCAGTTCCACCTCTAGCTGGAAATAGCATTTCCTAAATCCTTTGGTCTTTATCTTGTTTAGCAACCTCAAGTCTCCCTTTCTGCCACTAGGAGGTGCTCTTAGAAACATCAAAACAGAAAAGTTGCCCTACTTGAGGAGAACTTTTTTTTTAGTTTCTTGTTAACCAAAGTCATTTATTTTCAGCCTGAAAACATCCCACTAGTACACAGCTTTAAGTCCAAAATCTCCTTACTCTGAAAGGCTTTCCCATCCATGGTATCCCTTAACCAGCAATTTGAGCACCCTAAGTTCAAACACTTCTCTCGCAAATAGCTCTATTTCTACACTACTCTGTCACCGAAATTTTGTATTCAAATGAATTGAGATTATGAATCACTTTGAGTAAAACGATGCAGATTTTGTATTTAAAGTAAGCTAATTTAAACTTGCTGGGAAACAGAGAGGTACTCTGTTAATGAAAAATCCCTGGAAAAGGACCTGAAATAAAGGTTTAGTAAGAGACAGCAGTGACTGTTGTCTGTCTGTCTGTCTCACTGTCTTTTGTCTACTCACCTTTCCCATCACTAACCTAGAGTGAGATCAGAATGTGGAGGAGTCTGTGCAACGTGAGGATAGCCGCATATTCTGTAGGCGTTTGAAGGCATCTTTTGCTCAACCTGCAGCCCTGGAAGGAGTCTAGTGTGGGTGCGCATGATGCAGAGGAGTTGCGTGCCCTACACAGTGTTCGTCCGTGCAGCCCTGAGAGGTTGGAGAGGATGGTCTTAGGAGCAGATCCGGTGGCTGGGAGAGGGGAGAGGGGCTCAGGGACTCACGTTCATCAGACTCCTGGCGGGTGAGGAAAAAGCTGTGTGACCTGGGGCAAGTCACTCAGTGCCCCTTGACCAGTTTCTTCATCTGTGAAATGAGAAGGAACAGATGACCCTAGAGGTCTTTGACACTTCTCAAAGACAGCGACATCCAGTAGAACTTCCTGCAGTGTTTGGAAGTGTTCTGTGACTGGTCTTGTCCAGTGCAGGAGCTTCTAGCCATATGTGGCTGTTGGGCATTTTTGAAATGTGACTGGTACAGCTGAGGAATTTTCTAATCTTCACTTCTTTAAATAGCCACTTGTGACTGGTGGCTGCCATATTGGACTGTGCAGCTCCAAGGTACAGAAGGACCTATATTAGAGAAAACTAAAACCACATGATCTCAGCGGAGGCAATGAGTAGATGTCACAGGTGAATAATGTAAACTAGGATTGATATAAATTGTCCTGAATGTGCAGTGCTGGTCCCATTTCCTCTGGGTAGCAAACTGTCCTGTGAAGCAGAGCTATGAGCGGGAATGAGATGGAAGGAAACACTTTCAGCAGCGATGGAGACCCACACATCTGAGTGAGCTTCAATAATTAAGCACCAGAGTAGCTGGGCACAGCTCCCTGTTACCCTTCGAAAGCTGCTGAGTTGTCAGCAGTTCTTGGTACTGCCCTGCCCTCCTCCTTTTCCCCAAAACTAAAAGCTGCTCTATTGAGGCCAGCTGGGGGTGTGGGCACCCAGTGGCCTCTGGGTGTGCACGAGCCCTGGGCTTGACCTTCAGAGCTCCTCTAAGGTTCTAAGGATCGGTGACAGCCGTGAGATGCCAGGCTCCAGCAGTTAGTATTGTGTGCTCTGATAAAATATTAATCCAGTTATTAAAATATCTCCTCCTCCCCCACGATGAAGGAGTATATCCGAGAACAGCCCAGCACAAAGCTGCCTGACGCAGAAGTCATCCAGTTCTGTGTCTCCATCTTCAAATGCTCCAGGCTCCTGCTCCCCAGATGGCGTCGATCAGCAGTTCCTAGAGGACTTCCACAGGGTGACCAAAGGGGGCTCCGCCGAGGACTCCAGCCAGTACTACTGTGACAAGGTGGGGGGCTCAGGTGCTGTGGCTGAAGTAGGGCCAAGCCAGCCGGGCTTCCCGTGTGGGGCCGCCTCTCGGGCAGTTAAGTGGTTAGGACTCAAAGGAAATAGGTTATCACCAATCACTGGGGAAAGAAGTAACATAATTGATGATTTTCTGACATTTTCCAGAACGATGGTGACGGCTACTTAGTCTTGATCCGCATCACGCCAGATGAAGATGGGAAATTTGGATTTAATCTAAAGGTATGTTGTGTGTAATTTATAAGGACGTGTGGTGCTCTGAAGCACTCTTTAGATGACTTTTAAACTTCCATTACAAATGTGCCATAGACCTAAGGCTGTGTAGGAAAATTGGCTTGGCCTTCAGAATTGGGAGCTTTTCAGTGGGGCCATAGGAGTTGCCTACTCTATGTACTTGTTTATATCCCCTTATTGAGGATATAAAGGGAATTGTTCATATCCCCTTGTTGAGTCCTTTTATTAAGTGGTGAAGTTGGTATTTTTAAATATTTTATAGATGCACACTAAGGGGCTTCCCAGGTGGTGCTAGTGGTAAAGAATCCGCCTGCCAATGCAGGAGACACAAGAGACGCAGGCTCGATTCCTGGGTCAGGAAGATCCCCTGGAGGAGGAAATGGCAACCCACTCCAGCATTCTTGCCTGGAGAATCCCATGGATAGAGGAGCCTGGCGAGCAACAGTCCATGGGGTCGCAAAGAGTTGGACACGACTGACTGAACACAAGGTTCAGAGAGACGGGAACCCCTCAGCACTGCTAAGAGAGAACAGGGATTCAAGTTCAGGGCCATAACCTCCTCTGTTTCTCTCTAGGCTGGCTCTGCAGACTATGACCTACGGGCCCAATCCCATCTGTTCTTACAAATAAAGTTTTATTGGAACACAGACACCCCATTCATTTACAAATGGTTTATGTCTCCTTTGGCGTTTCGATGGCAGAGTTGCTAGAGTGCCCTCTGTCCCACAAAGCCACAAAAAGTAATATCTGGCCCTTCACAGAAAAGGTTTATCAGCCTTAGAGCAGAGTAAGGGCAGGTGATCTTCTCTGCCTACCCCGCAACTGCCATCATACACTCCTTTCTGATACCCCAGCAGTCCCGCTGACAGCCAGTTCTCAGAAGTCAGAAGCTCTCACAACCTGGGACCTTTCCACAGCTTTTCTCCTCCACCATAAACTCCTCTCCCAGCAGCGCTTATGGGCTGGGCTTTTAGAGTCTTTTTCCTGAGGATGTTTGCATTTTTTGAAAGGAGCCTGCTTCTTCCAAGTGCATCTTGAGTCCAGTGGAGGGTGGGGATGGCAGTGGGAGGCTTCTGAGTGGCCTTCTGTTTGATCCACTAGACCCATAGCCTCTGGAACCTTATCATTCTAAAAGGTACCAACCCTTGGGATTAGAATATATTTAAGTAAAAGTTAAGCCCTCCCTCTGTGTCAGAGATATCTGCATGTCTTTGGTGCTGTGAACAACTCAAGTGGTTTTTAATCTACATGTTTACAGGGAGGAGTGGATCAAAAGATGCCCCTCGTGGTGTCAAGGATAAACCCAGAGTCACCTGTAAGTAAATGTATTCTGTAATTTCCCAAGTCCGTTTTCCCGTAAATGTGACAGATTTCTATTTCTGTGTCCTGTTTCTTTTTTACTGGCAGCATAGAGTATGTGTCAATGCATGCATAGAGATAGGAAGAAAGAATTTTCCAGAACCTTGCTGCTCAGTATGGTCTCCAAGGCTGCAGCACCAGCATCACTTGGGAAGCTTACTAGAAATGCAGATTCTCGTACCCCACCCCAGACCATCTGGACCAGAATCTGCATTTTTAACCAGATCCCCAGGTGACTGGGAGACACATTAAAGTATAGAAGTCCTGCTCGAAAGAAGGCATCTGGGGCATAGTGTTTGCTGTTCCATAAGCTCTAAGTGGGCTCATGGGTCTTGTGCCTCTTCCCCCACCCCCAGCCCCACCCCATCCTCAGCCCTCTGCCTGGCCCTCTAGGCATCTAGGAGATGATTTGCTTGTTTTTTAAGCATTGAGAACCAAAGAGTCCCTGTACCTCCTAAGAAAGGCACCCATTTGGGGGTTTTACTCTTAAGTAGTCTTTAAGCTTGTGGTTGACTTTTTCTTACTGCTTATGGCCTCTGAATTAAGAAGCCTTTCGATCAGTTGCACAGCTTCTTGTCCATAACGGTTTGTGCCTTGGGGGTTATGCTTGCAAAGGCTTTCTCCATCACAAGATAGCTAAATACTTGCTTTTAGATGACAAATCATTTTCTAACAAAGCACCTAGAAAAACAGAAGATAGAGGCATTAGAGTCATTTTGACATTACAGTAATAAGTGACGCTTGGCTGCCATAGAGAAATGGCCTCAGTACTTTTTTTCACTTTATTCTGAAATGTTTCATTCATAATGTAGGTTCTGAGCAACACTTCTTTAAAATCCCACCACTAGCTACCATGTCAACATAGCAGTGGCAATAATAAAAATAAAGGCGGTAATACCGGGGGGAGAAAAGAAAAACTTGGTCACAGTCTCCAGTGTCCAGGCTCAGAAAGCATCAGGTTCTTCCCTTGAGGATTATGTTATGGTAACGAAAGAAACTCGCTCTTCCCCTGCATGCAGGCAGACACCTGCATTCCTAAGCTGAACGAAGGGGATCAAATCGTGCTAATCAATGGCCGGGACATCTCAGAACACACCCATGACCAAGTGGTGATGTTCATCAAAGCCAGCCGGGAGTCGCACACGCGGGAGCTGGCCCTGGTGATCAGGAGGAAAGGTAACAGCCCCCAAGGGAGAGGAGCCTTATCGAAAAGGGCCTTCTTGGGCCTGTTACTTGGTTTCCAGATGTTGTGCTCATAGCCAGTATCGGAAAATCAAGAACTTTCCCCCGATGGGAAACAACCTGATGGCTGACTTCTCACTTGAAAAATGTGGAGATTTGGCCCCACAGGGCCCCGCCCCTGGTGGCCAGTCCTTTGCAGGTAGGCAGCACCCTCGCCCTGCCTTTAATATGAGACATGACGCTCCTCTCCCCTATTCCTCACAGGTCCATCTCAGCCCCCTTCACGCACCCCTCTTAGCTGCCTGCCTCTGCCTGCATTTGCATTTTCAACCCTTTCTCAAAGGATCGGGTTATATTTCATTCATGTGCATTTGGTTTCGTTGGAGAGGCTTTAGCAGAATGGGGCCGGAGCCTGGCTGCCTCAAGGCTGTTCTAATTCTGCCTCCTCCTGGGTTCCGGGCCCTTGAGCAGATTTCTTACCCAGGCTGTGTGTCAGTTTCCTCTAATGTAAAATGATGATGACATAGTCGCTACCTCCCGGGGTCCCTGTGAAGATAAAATGAAGCTCATCCTGGAAAGCACCAAAGATGCTGCCCAGTTCTTGGTGGGCGTTGGAAGGGCATCCTCTGTTGAATATGGCTACTATTAGTGTTGTTGTTGTTACAAAGCAGGAAGCCCAGTCCTTGAATCCTCCTTCCCAGCTTTCAGACACTGAAGGTAAATGAAGCACGTGACTCGGGCTCTGGCCCTGCATCTCCGTCTAGACTCACAGTCATCGGCACAGCCCACACCCCCCACATACCTGCCATCTTTGTTCCCACCAAAACTCCCAGTGCCAGCGCTCATCCCACCTCCTCCATGAGATCCTCCCGAATCTCTCCAGCCCCCTAACCCAGCTCCTCCCACCACTCATCTCCACCAAACCCAGCTCCACCCTGGGCACATAGTAGGAGTCCCTAGTGACAGTGGCTGAAGTCTGTGCAGCTCCAGTGAAGTGCCCGCATGGTGTTAATTGCTTTGCATAATTATCCTCTTCCATTCTTACAATGATCTCATAAGGTTGGTATTCTTATCCCCGAAGGAGGATAAGAGTCCCAGAGAGGTTAAGTAAGTTGCTGTGAGTCTGGTAAGGCCATGTGATGGTAGAGAAGGAAGGAGCCCAACAACTGGAGGCAAGCCTGTCCATCACGTGAAGTGCCGGGTGACCTGCTGGCCGATAAGGGGCGGGGCCTTAGAGGAAGGGGAGGGGAAGCGGCAGCAGAGTACTCTGGCCAGGCCCCGGTGGGCATCCTCCAGCGACCCATGGCAAGGGGCTGGCACCTGTTTGAGGTGAGGAACAGAGATGTTTGTAGACTAGTGGAGTTGCAAGAGCAGTGCCTCTGGTTTTCTATGTCATGATAAGTTCATTTTTAAAATAAACGTTTTAATTAAAAAAAAGAATTGACTGAAAGAAAAATAATAGTAACAGAGAGCATAGCACATGTGACAGAACCCATGAAAATCAGTAAAAAATCTGAGCTTCTGTGATCAGTGAAACGAATGTGGCCTTTAGGGTCAGACATGTGGACTGGATTCCCGGGTCCCACCCTGATAGGCTGGGTCACCTTGGACAACTCTATTGCCCGTGAGCCTGTAAAGTGGGAATAAATAACTAAATAAGGTGGGAATACTGGTCAGCACTGTGAGGATTCAGTTCAACTGTGTGGGAAAATATAAAAGTTGTTCCTTCTCTTTTCCTCTTACCTTGAAGGCAGTAGAGAGTCACTGAAGGCTCTGGAGGGAGGGACTTCTCTTTCTGGGTCGAAAGGGAGCATCAGAGACGATTCCGAAGTCTGGAGTGATGGTGGACAGGAAGAGGCACTTGGGGCTGGGGAAGTGGTATGCATGGTGGGGAGGAGGTGCCCCGTTGGTTTTCACCCATATTGAGTCTGACGTGAAGGGAGAATTCTGAAGAAGAAGCTGGAGATGTCTACTCCAGAGCCTCCCACCTAACAAGAGCCTTGAGTTAGCGATGAACCGACCGAGCTCTGTGGGGCAGGGATGTGGACAGCACCAGACCCCATACCAGCTTGCTGGGAAAGTGCTTGTTTTGAGGGAACTATTGAAGGGAACCTGAGAAGGAAAGAAGAGCATGGGTAGAAGAATAACCAGGTCAGAGAAGGCGAAGGGAGAAGATATGTTCCTTCAATGACATGTGTTCCCTTCCTCTTACCGCTGACAAAAGCCTCTTGAGTCCTAAACACCATCATTTAAGGCTAACCAGAAAGATTAGTATGTCATTTTGTATAATTAGCACATATTGAATCATTCAACGGGAAGTAGTATCTTTGGTGAAAATGATTATCATGTGCTTAATCATTTAATAAGATGTTTTAAACCGTCTGCATTCAGGTGTCACAAGTGTAATTTGGGGGGAGGAAACCGATCCCCCGCGCGTGGCTGTGCAGCCCCGACGCACCCTTTCTCGTCCACTGCAGCCGTCCATTCGTTTGCCGATATCAAATCTGAAGATGAACTGAACCAGCTCTTCCCAGAGGCCATCTTTCCCGTGTGTCCAGAGGGTGGGGACACGCTGGAGGGGTCCATGGAGCAGCTAAAGAAGGGCCTCGAAAGTGGGACAGTGCTGATCCAGTTTGAGGTAAGAGACTCCCAGGGCCTCGGTGGGCTGCCCGACGGCTGCAGGGTCCCCCAAGTCACCAGGCGGCCAGACTCATCGAGGGACCCCTGAGGGGCTCGGCCTCCGGGAGAAAGCTGGGGCGGGGCGGCTGGGGGCCATGGCCCATCCCTGAACTCTGCCACCCCTTCCTATTCTAGTAACGATCAGTAGTCATGGAGAAATGTGTCAGAAACCGAGGAGGTGGGACTCTGAGCATGTTTAGCTGCCAACACAAAAGCTCAGAACACTCGCAGTCGAAGGTGGTGGAGAGGCAGCGTGGGCGAGTGCAGAGGGCTGACAGAGGAGCTGGGCCCTGACCCCACCAGGCACGCTGTAATTGGAGCACTTGATACCATCCCATGAGGGCGCAGGGGCTGGGCTTCTCAAGTCCCCCGGAACCACGGGGACACGAGTGGGGATCAAAGTCAGACCCTGTCTTCCCTCCCCAGGAGAGACCTCTGCTCATGGGATTGAGGTTGTTGACAAAGGCACACGCAGAGACTCTACAAAATAAAGCAGGGTTCGAGGAGACTCGGTTTTCAAGTCAGTTTTGCTGACCACTAACAGAATATAAATAGAATCTGTTTATCTTCCACATTTTTTCAAAGTGGTAGAAGACAGAGTAGTTCACGCAGTGAAAGATAACAGAAGAGAACAGAGAAAGCATAAAATAGGCCAATGAAAGACAGTTGATCATGATTAATGACAACATACACAGTCTGGATTCATACATTAGCAAAGTGTCAGGTCAGATTCAAAAGCCGAAGTCCGCACTGCATTGTTTATTAGAAAGCCATATAAAGTGAAGAGTCACAAAAGCAAAAGTAGGGAATTTGTCAAATGTTTATGATTGCATAGTGATTTAGGAAAGCATAAGTAATGTGAATATCAAACAAGAAAGATGCAAAGCAGAGAGTCTTGAGTGAGAGAGGTTTATTTTGTAATGGGATAAGGAATAGGATGTAAATAAAATACATTATTAGAGCGATGTGTATTGAACAACAGTAGAAAGTAAAACCCACAAGTGTAAGGTGAATTGACCCCACCCAAAAAATCAACAGGGAATTTTGAACTTAACAGCCTTGACAGAAAATACAGACAAAAAATAAGTTGAAATCAGGATAAAAGGGTAGGAATAGTATGATTACTTAGAATTGATGAAAATATACTAAATATCTATTAATACAAAGATAAAAACTCTTTTTTCCAGTGGCCTGTAGGAGGCTAGGTAGGCTAAAGACTTTTAAAAGAAAAAAATTGTAGACTCTTTGCATTGCAAAAACCTCAAAATTGAGACATACATTTCAAACACTAAAACTCAGGTTTTTGGGCCGGGGAGTGATGTGTCTGATTTTTTTTTTTAACTTTTTATTTTATATTGAAGTTTAGCCAGTTAATAGTTGGAATAGTTTCATGTGCACAGCAAAGCGACTCAGCTTTAAACATGTATTAAAACACTTAAAACAAGGAGCACTTAAAAGCCAGAATATATCAGTTTTATTCTGTTGGCAGGGGATTGGAAGGAAACATCAAAGGGGAATGGCACTTTGGAGTCGTCCGTTCACTCATCCAGCGAGTGTGTATTAGGTATTTATCATGTGCCAAATGCTAGATCAGGAACACAGGGAAGGAGAAGGGGGCTTTCTGGCCCCAAGAAGCTTACAGTCTTAATTTTGGTATATTGGTGGGAAGGTATCATGAGTCCCAGAAGCAGCTCAAGACTAAGGTTTCATTCCACAGAATGTATGTTCTGTAGGAACTGGAAGTGAGAGGTTTCCAGGAGGCCCTCTAGGATAAGATGTAATATTAATAGAGGGTGGATGGGATTAAGTGTGGAGGGGATGGTCGCAGACTAAGCTCACAGGGTCAAGTAGGCAAACAGTCCTCCCTGGGGTGAGCAGCACTCACCCTGGGAGATGTCTCCACGTGATGGAAGGCTCTCTCTTCACCCAGGCTGAACCAGGTCTCTTTGATCCGACTGTCCACCAGGAGGGGCTGTGGAGTCTCGGTGAGGAAAAAGATGGCGCCTGGTCTTCAACAGTGCTCCCGAAAATCCCCTCCCCTTTCATGTTTTCCATGTGAGACTCCCCTAAGAGGTTTCCCTTGAACAATAATGTTCTTTGAAATTCATTAGGAAGATAAAAAATGCTTTAGCAAGAAGTACCAACCTGTCTGCCTGTGTTTTTGAGCAGTATTTCTCCCGGGGTGACACCCTGACCACCTGTGTGGATATCACCTGAGGAGATTGTTCAACAGCCTCAGCCCCCAGCTACTCAATCAGCCGCACTAGGAGGGCGCCTGGGTACTGGTTCTTACCAAGATCAGGAGGCTTTGATGCACAAGCTGATCCTGAGGATGGGAGAGTAAAGATCATACCAGAACCATTGTCCCACTGCTGCCCATCCTAAGTCCTGCCTTTAGAGCCTATAATTGGACTACAGAAGAAATAAGAAAGGGAGAACATAGAATATTTAGGGTTAAATTCTTGTATGTCCACATTTCATTCATTTAATCAAAACATTTCCTAGAAATTAAGTAGGAAAACCCTCTTTTTAAATAAATTCATTTCTTCAGCACTCCAAAATGTGGAACAGATAACAGCAGAGCTGCTCTTTGATGGAGCTAGTGGGATCCACAGAGCCCCGCCTTTCGGTCTGTCCACACTGCCCACTAAGGAATCGTAGACTGTGAAACTCAGTTTAACAACCACTGCTCTAGGTGGGGGAAGATGTCTTACACAACTGCTGAAGGAGGAGAATACCAGAGGAAGGCAAAAGGAAACCTTGAATGTGCCTTTACCATGTGCCAAGGGCTTTATAGGCATCATCTCCCAGTAGCTCACTATAGATGCTGTCATTATCGCTATTGTATAAATTGTATGCAAATTCATATAAATGAAGGATCAGAGTCTTGGAGAGGTTCTCTCACAGTTAATGGCACAGCCTGATTGGAACCCAGGCAGGCTTAACTCATAGAACTTGTTCTCTTAACAGCTATAGAACCTTTATGTAGTTCTATGCGGGTGTGCTCAATTTCTCAGTCGTGTCTGACTCTGCAACCCCATGGACTGTAGCCCACCATGCTCCTCTGTCCATGGAATTTCCCAGGCAGGAATACTAGAGTGGGTTACCATTTCCCCTTCCAGAGAATCTTCCTGACCCAGGGATCAAACCAGTGTTCCTGCATGGGCAGGCAGATTCATATTACCACCGAGCCCCCTGGGAATCCCCTCATATAATTGCTGTTTCCACGTGAGAGTTGTTAGAATAGCATGATGTCAGAGCTAAGAAAGATCTGAAATGCTGTCTATCCACATGGAGTTGAGAAGACTTGAAATCCTGACTCGACCACTTGCTTCCTGGGTGACCTCAGGCACGTCCCTTAACCTCTGTGGCCTCTACTTCCCCATCTGTAAATTGGGTATTTCGTGGCTAGTTGTTTTTTTTTTTTTAAAAAAAAAAAACAACTTCTTCTTTTGTGTTGAGGAATAGCCAATTCAGAATGTTGTGATAGTTTCAGGTGAACAGTGAAGGGACTCAGCCATTTGGAATGGACAGGTACACACTGCCATGTCTAAAACGGATAACCAGCAGGAACCTACTGAATAGTACATGGAACTCTGCTCAATGTTATGTGGCAGCCTGGATGGGAGAGGAATTTGGAGGAGAATGGAAACATGTATATGTATGGCTGAGTCCCTTCAATGTTCACCTGAAACTGTCATGGGCTAGTTGTAAGGGTTAGAGGAGATAAATACTTAATGTGTTGTCTGCCACATGGTCAGAGTGCAATTAAAAGTAACAACTATTATCATGTATAAAGTCTAAAGAACCCACCCCATCCATACAAGAAGTAGAAACCAGCGCTGCCTGACTCCAGAGTCTTGGCTATTGTTTCCCCACCTGCTCCTCTTCCAGTGCCGCCGGCAGGTGGCAGCTTCACTGTTGGAGGCTGTGTCTGAGAGCAAGAAGCAGGGCCTGGTTCCTAGCAGGTGCCCATGCCACCCTCTCCCTGGCACAAAGGACCTGCCCTGGGGGATCTCAGCTGTGGATGGAATCCCTTTTGCAATGATAACAGGCTGGTTTTCAGAACAGCTTGCTTTGAAGCATTTTTCATTAATGGAATTCCCCTGTCCCTCCTGTGGCTTTCAGTAAACAATTACAAATGTGTTCCAGAAAGCGTTTGGTTCCAGCTGTAGTAAAATCACACTTAATAATTAGCATTTCTATAGCACTTTGGAATCCACCAAGTGTGTCTCACATATGTTGTCCCAGTTGACTCTCTCAGCAGTTTGTGAGACAGATGTGGGCAGAATTATTGGGATCACTCCTTTTGTAAGTGGCTGCAGGACTCTCCCAATGTCACCCTGCTGCTCAGAGATAGAGCTGGGATTAGCATCTGTGTTGAAAGTCCATTGTCAGAACTCACCAGGTGTGACCCAGTTCTCCACCCAGCCTCCAATGGGAGCTCTTGTCAGGAGCCACAAAGTGTGAGCCATTCCTTGTGACCCGTTTGCCAGCATTGTTCACCAGCCTCAAACTGCCTCAATACTGTGTTTGGCCGAGATACAGCATTCCTCTGTCTCTCACATAAAGGAGCCCAGACTTGGGGTTCACAAGGCCCAAATCCATTACCACCTCCAGGACACTCTCCTCCTCTAAGGAACTCATTGACTCAGCCCCAGGGACATTCCTTCCTGAGTAGCCTGTGGCTCATTTCATGCTTTTTCCCCTGAGGTGAGCTTTCTGTGTAGGCAAGGGAGAGGGAATGCATTCAGGATAGTCAACCCGGGGTAAGAGCTAAGTGAGGATTCGAACTATCCTTTGAGAACCAACTTCCCAGCACATGAAGGCCCCTCGGGCCCATCCTCACCCAGTGGCCTTGCAACCTCTTTGGAGATTTGTGGGATGCAATTAATAGAAAATGAGAAACATCTGTCCTCCCACCTCCCAGGACTGATGAGTTGGAGGAGTGTCTACAGAGCTCCATCAAAGGTCATGCCAGACTTGGAGCCCCCTGCCCCTCCCACATCAGCATCTTCCCTCTTTACCAAAACCAGATGCCATCTTTTTATCTCTTCTGACCACTGTTTTTCCTGAACCTACTCCTACATCATCCATTAGAAGAAACATCCATTACTGTCAAAACAGGTGACTTACTACTTACTGGTTACTATGATCATTGTAAAGTTGATTTGGAAGGACAAAAACAGCTGAAGACTTAACACATGTAGGTGTACCTTCAAGATTGAAGCTCACACCAAAAAGCTTTTTTTGATTTCCCAAATTTTTGTTTTAAGAAAGGCAAACATTATCAAGTATAACATCTATGGAATACAAGGAACAGACTCTGGGCTTTGGAATGAACACGTGTGTAGCCTTTACCTTTCAAGTGCCAGGGACCCATTTAAAGGAGATACCACCCTACCTCATTGCCAAGGATTTCCCTGTGAAAGAATAAGAATCTTGTAAAAATGCTTCAGTCTGCCAGCACTGGGACCTGCATTTGGGACTGAGATCTGAAGTAGCACTCTTGAAAATCCCCGGATTGCCAGCAACAGTGTCAGTTAATTTCGGCTAACCTTTACAGGAAGGTAGGGAGAGACTCTTGAGTCCCCCCAAGGCAGTGTCCTGGCCCTCTGACTGGGTCAGGTATGGGAAAGATGAAAGTCCCCAGTGTGGGTGAGCTGTTGATGAGCAGGGAATTGTTCTTATGTCTGCAAAGTGGAGAATAACCTCTCAAGGCCTTCATGAAAAGGGGCTACCCTTAGCCTAGTTACCTGCCTCCAAGCCACCTCTCATCCTGCTCTTTTGTTCAGAGCAGCAGATCCCATCATTCTGCCACACTACACATTTTTATTGAGCACGCTGGCCTAGGGCTTGAATGGAACAAACAAGTTATCTGCTTTCATGGAGACCTCAGTTTAGTCCTTGACACAGAAAGCACAGTATATGACAGTCTTGAAAGTCATTGCCCTGCATTGGACCCTGGGTCATTGCCAAGGGCATGAAAGGGAGTCTGTTTCCACCATTTGCTCTCCTTGCCCGTTGTCCCTTCAACTCCTTTCACTTTTTGGTCTTTTCCTTTTTTCTTCCTCCTCCTCAGGTTGTCAGCCTTCAGGAATTCCAGTGGGAATTCCCTCTTGGTCTGGTGGTACAGTTGATAGGGCACTTGCTTCCACTGTGCCCAGCCTTGCCTGCATGTGCTGGTTGGAGCCACGTGGGTGTCCAGGGCCTTTATCTGAGGGGTGTGAGCAGGTTTCATATCTTTGGTTGGACCAGAAGTCCGAGGAGATCAGCTTCATCTCCTGATGCTCTCTCTCTCTGCTTTTAGATGATCTTTTCAAAGGAGAAATGTTTAAACTGGAAAACAGTTATCTTATCCAGCCCACGCAAACCATGCTGGTCTCCTCCAGCTCCCAGTATTCAGTTTTCTGTCTTTGAAGGCCAGAGCCACTGATACTGTATTTAAAGCTGTACTTTAAATACAGCTGTTCCATAGCAAACCCTCTCGGCTGATCTTATAATTCACCCTTAGTTTCACAACTGCTCAGAACTAGACCCTGGTGGCTCAGATGGTAAAGAATCTGCCTGCAGTGCAGGATCCTCAGGTTTGATCCCTGAGGGTCAGGAAGAGCCCTGGAGAAGGGAATGGCAACCCACCACAGTATTCTTGCCTGGAGAATTCCATAGACAGAGGAGCCTGGCTAGCAGGCTACAGTCCATGGGATTGCAAAGAGTCAGACATGATGGAGCAACTAACACATAGAACTACGCTCTGCTAATGATGAGAACGAAGCACTTGAGGACATAATTAAGATTTTAATAAAGCTAAGTGGTCTTACAACGCTCCCTGCCTATGACCTTCCTCAGCCTCCTGATTGCTCTCATTCTAGGGCAGAATTGAAGGGATCTTAACGACTGGCAGTTCTTGCCTGCTTCACATACCTTTAGCCCAAGAAGAAACAAAACAAACTGTGTCTTCCCAATGAGTAGTTCTTTAAAGAGCCATTGTCTCAAGTTCTGCCTAGTAGTCTTCAGCTCATTTTCTCCCATCCCTGATTCTTCCAGAAAGACATACCTGTGTTTCCAACACATCACTGTCCACTCTGGACCTCTCTTCCTCTGGGCAGTGTGTTCACACCCAGCCGGTCACACAGCTTACAGAGTCTCGAGAGGAGTCAGTAAATTAAAAGAACTTGAAAACCAACTGCAAACTCCTTCAGAAACTAAGTGTGTGAATAGGACTGAAGCAATCCAGTGGGAAGAGCATTCAGTATTAGCTTTGGCAAGGCAGGCATAAAAATGAGTACATCGTCAATCCTTCTAAAGGCCAAAAAAAAAAAAAACAACTTTGCTCACCCAATTTTTTGTAAAAAAGTTTTTAGTTTTATATATAAATTTCTTTTGTTGTAGCTCTTTTTCTTATTTCATTTGAATTTTTAAAAATTCACATTGTAATAATTCAAGTAATTCAGAAATCTCCTTTATCACAAATAACAATTTGATGTGTATCCTTGTGTACTTGTCCTATTGCTCATGCAAATATATTTTATACACGTGTATGTAAGTGCACATACATTGTACACACATTGTGCATATACTGCCATGTATAGAAATGGGATCATCATTATGTTATTCTGCCACTTGCATTTTTCACTTAAATAGATGAATGGATATCCTTTTGAATCTGTACTTTTAGTCCATCTTATCCTATTACTTGCACATAATTTGTGGTATGACTGTATCATAATTTAAGTCGACACTTCTCCCTATTAGGAAATATTTGGGCTGTTTCTAGTTTTCTACTAATAAGAAAATATTTTGATGCAGATAAATTTCTTTGATATGTATCTTTATGCACTTGTCAAGTAAAGCCCAGGGCGTGCACATTTAAAATTTTACAGATACTTCTATAGTACTTTATTTTTTATTTTACTTTATAATCTTATCAGCACTTACTTACTGCTGAGATACTTCATAAACTTGTTGCAGTTAAAGCCCTTTGCTAGATCTATGCTTTTCGACTAAACCATCTCAAGTTGATTACATGTACATTTTTGTTATTTGGAAAAGAAAAACTTCCTGCCTCCAGGTTAGCATTACTGATTATATTCACTCGATTAGATTTCACTTCTATGAAGTTAGTTAGAACCAAAATGACATTTCGGGGAATTGACTGACTCAGATATTCTCCTTCTCCCGGAATCAAACCAAAACTTCTAATAAATCACGAATGCATTTCTAGAAGGAGCCTGGAGAGTCCATTAAAGCTCATAGACATCTAAGAAGTTGCTCAGTGGCTACTTGATTATTAGGAGCTGAAATTGTGAAGATGATTAATATTTGAGCTTAGGGAAATACTGGAAATTCTGAACATTTGGTAAATGTATGAGACATAATTATCATTACCAAAAATCTCTCTGCTAATTGTCTCCTGGGCAGTTTGTTTGTTTAATAAAAGAACTAATTGGAGAAAAAAAAGAAACAGACCAACAAAAGCTGGTTTATAAAATAAAAAATACAAAACATGCAAAAATATACAGGGAAAGACATTGTTCTGTCTCTCCACGTTGCAAACACATTTTAATTGATGATGTTGGCTGCAATTTGGCAAACTAACCATTCTCATATTCCCCTGTAGGACAACTTCACTATACTATATACATATGTGTGTGTGTATATATATATGTATATAGCCTCAAAAATATGCTTTAATTCAGTAATTCTGTTCCTGGGACTATTTAATAGTAAAAAATTGAAAACAATTTAATCAAGAAGTGGAATAAAATTTAAACTTTGAAAACTTATAGATTGTTGAGCCAGCTGAAATCATGTATATAGAGAATATTTCAAGTATTTAAATGACATAGGAAACTAGACATTATATAAAAAGTAGAAGAGATAGCTTTCAAAATTATGGTGATAGTTCCCAGAACACTTCTTGTGAGACATGAGATCCTCCATGGCCAAGTTAGCTTGAGAAATGCTCTAATCAGAATTAAATAAGCTTATGCACTTCAGGACTTGCCATGTTAGAGATTCATAGAATATAAGATAACTTATAGTATTACCTAAATTTACTTGGCCTTGAAACTTATTCTAAGCACCACCTAGTATAGTTTTTTCCAGAATACTTGGGTTCCATAGAACATAATATAGGAAGTGCTAATATATGTTGTCCCATTTTTTGTTTTTAAAAAAGTAACGTATCTGTGTATTATGTGTAGTTACACATATAATTACATACATTTGTATACATGTGTGCATGAAAAACAGATAAAATAGATGAAAAGGGACATCTCAGGGTTGTGAAGTTACTGATAATTTTTTGTTTGTTTATATTAGTCTGAATTTTTCAAATTTTCTGCAAAAAATCACTTCCAATGCTGAAAAAAGAACTTTTAGAATTCCCACAAAGTTAACTAAAACCACTGGTGAATATTGTTTCACACTCTAGTTCGAAGTGGCAGATACAGTTGTATAGAAAAGAGAACTCAAGAGGGCAGGAGGGAACTTTGGGAAGGAATAGATGTGTCTTGGGGCTCCCCTGGTGGCCCAGCTAGTAAAGAGCCCATCTGTTAATGCAGGAGACGAGACTTGGGTTCCATCCCTGGATCAGGATGTTCCCCTGGAGAAGGAAATGGCAACCCACTCCAGTATTCTTTCCTGGAAAATTCCATGGACAGAGGAGCCTGGCAGGCTACAGTCCATAGGGTCGCAAGAGTCAGACACGACTGAGTGCTATCTTTCTTTTTCGAAGAGAAAAGCTCTAGCATTAGAGTCAGGTCTGAGTTCAACCTCTCGTTTGTAATCTTGAGCCAAGCTTTTCATCTGTGCCTCTTGCTTGCAAAATAAGGATACTATTCATACCTTTCCTAGAGCTGTTGTTAACATGACATCAGGTACCGTACAAATGTGTCTAATATGTGCTTCTAGATATGCAGCGAGTGTTTTAACTGAATTTTTGCTAGTGATTGCATGTATAGGGAAATACCTCCTTAAAGGAATGTTTAATTGAAGTTTACTATGTATTGAAAGAAATGTTTTTACTGTGGAGGTATACTTCGGAAGTGATGAATGAAAATGCTCTGTTCTTGGCAAAGAACGTGGTTCACTCCATTAAATTGGAGGTAAATGTTTTTAGACTAATGTAAATTATTTCTATTTAATTTTTAGTCAGAACTCTTTTTTTTTCCTCGACTTGCTTTTAGCTCTTGTCAAATAATTGTCATGAAGATGAAGTTTTACTTACTGTGATCCATTATCTGTGACTCACACTCCTTCCTATGACTTTTTTCCCCCAAGAGTCTCATGTTAAAAAAAATCCATATATATTGAAAAATTTAGTCAGCTTCTCATGGGATTGTGGAATTTCTTACTGGGAATATTTTTCTCTTAATATACAACATCACTATTAAATGTTAAGATTTTGCTGCTGTGAATGGTAAACTTTACTGTTAGAGTGTCTCACACTCTTCATAGCTGTGTTTTGCAATTTTTTTTTTTTTCACTTCCCTGTTTGTCATATAGCAACTCTATAGAAAGAAGCCCGGTTTGGCCATCACATTTGCAAAGCTGCCTCAAAATCTAGACAAAAACCGATATAAAGATGTACTGCCTTGTGAGTATCTGGCATGAATGCCTCCTCCCCCCACACACACTGAGATAATGTTTCCCTTTTTAAAACAGATTGTCTGGTATTCTGGAACGACTCTGAGTGTGTCTGTAAACACCACCGTCTTTATTGCAGCCATTTCAAACTCAGAACAGTTGGGGAATAGTGTTTATGCTAATGAGGCGAGGGCTGCAGATGGGCTGGGAACTGAACCCTTGTTTACTTGGGGTAGTAAAAATAACACTCAGAATAATCAGTAAATTTCTTTCTCCTCCACAGATGACACCACCCGGGTATTGTTGCAGGGAAACGAAGATTACATTAATGCGAGTTATGTGAACGTAAGTTAGAATTCCGGATCATGAGAAAAAGCACATTAATCGTTGTAACAAGCATGACAATGACATGCGTGGTGCTTTGCAGTTGGCGAACTGCTTTCCTATTCACTGTCTTGTCTCAGCATCACAGCAGCCGTTGAGGGAAGGCAGGATAGTCTCATTGTACAGAGGATGACACTAAGGTTCAGAGAGATTAAATCATCTGAAAAGTCTTAAAGCTAACAGAAGATGAGACCAAAACTCAGCCTTCTCTCCTCAACTGCTGACCTTTAGGTGTTTTGTTTGGCCTTTGGTACATTTGTAACTTTCCGTATTCCCCCCCCCCCCAATCTGATTACTATACATCCTGCCTAAAAATGAAAATAAAACCACCTTTGGGCATATAGCCCCAAACAAAAGGTAAAAAATTTCAACTTGTTGTGGGGAAAGAATTCATTTCACTCTGAAAATGCATCTTGGGCAACTTAGCCTCTCTGAACCTCAGCCTTTTCATCTAAATCAGGGCTCAGCACACTATTTCTGTAGAGGGCTAGACCATAAATATTTTGGTCTCTGCAAGCCAAGAGACAAAATTGAGGATATTAATTAGCTACTTACATATCATTTCAAATGCAACCATTCAAAAATATCAAAAAATACTGTTATCTCGCAGTGCAGCATTTAAATTTGGCCCTCAGCTCACTGTTTATCTGATCTAAATAAACAGAGGACTTCTCGAGTTCTCAGATTATAGCATGATGTCAATAACTACCAGCAAGAATGGGTCTGATCAGTGATTCTACTCATTCCAAAGCATCTGTGAGATTCATTGACCCTCACTTTCAGCATTTCTGGTGTCCTGTGATTAGATCACTGAAATGGTGGGGGCGGTAAGACCATGCACTCAGGGGTGGGGAGTGGCTAAGACCAGGGCTGAGAAAGCCATTAACCAAGCACCAACCAAGCCGTGAATTAGGCACCTCTGTTTACTATCCCCACCTAAGAATGCGTGAATCACTGTGCTGTTCCAAAGCTCAGGAAGTTCTGAGTGTTCTTTTACAGAAAACACTTAGTTAACGGACTTCGCTGCTGGTTTAGTGGTTGAGCGTCTGGCTTCCAATACAGGAGACGTGGGTTCAACCCCTGGTCAGAAAACCAGGATCCCACATGCCAACTAATAAAGCCCACACACTATAGATCCTGCATGCCACAACTAAGACTGGATACAGCCAAATAAATAATTAAAAATAAAAATTAAAAAAAAAAGACTTAGTTTAGAAGTAAAAGCAGAGCAGGGTAGGAGAGGAATACTGATGACAGTTGCCCTTATTTTAACATTTTAACGTTTATCAGCTCAGACAGTAACTATGGGAGGTGGTGATGTGTTCAGGAACTTGACTCTGATAATCATTTCACAATGTATACGTATATCAAACCATCATGTTGCATACCTTAAATATATACCTTTTTTGTCATTTATACATCAATGAAGCTGGGAAGAAAAATGGATCAACTGAGTGGCACAAACATTGGCAGCCATGCAGAAAGCAAAGTGTAACGGTAGTTGGTGGCATAAGCCTGTGTGGTTTATGCTTCAAAGAAAATATTTTAATAAAAAAACCCTGCACAGGGAAAGTTGTGGGCATGAGGATTGGCATGCATTGCTGAAAATGCAGATTCCCAGTATTGATTATATTTAGGATGCAGCACAGAAGGTCATTTAAACTCGTTTTCATCTTGTAGGTCCACTTCTGATTATCACCTATTGACTAGCACACAGTTTTATCCTGAACAGCTAGCATTATTGTCAAATACCTTTGAAGCATTTTTTCAAGTAGCTTTTTCTTTGATTATTCTTATTGGCCAAAACTTGGAAGAACTGTTCTTCTGGTGTGCTGACAGTCACCAGCAGAAGTGTGTGAGCTCCAGTTCCCTGTCCACCTTGTGGCAATAACAGATTCTAATGCCTGAACCGTCTCTTGCCAGATGGAAATTCCTGCTCACCTTATGAACAAGTACATTGCCGCTCAGGGACCCCTGCCACACACCTGTGCACAGTTTTGGCAAGTGGTCTGGGATCAGAAGTTATCACTCATCGTCATGTTGACGACTCTCACCGAGCGTGGCCGGGTAAGTGACTTGATTTCCAGATGGGTGCACGTCACACTATGCTCTGCCGGAACGTGAACTTCCGAGCTGGAAAAGGCCTTAATGAAATGTCGCCCAGTCCAGCCCCCTTTGTGACCCATGAATCTGTACAGAGCTCCTGCTGGACAACTCCAGGAATAAGAAACTCAGCCCTCCTCCTTCCCACTTGCTGGCCTTTCTGAGCTAAGCAATGATCAGACAGCCCCTTCCAGTCCTGCCTTGGATCTATTACAGCAAGCTGGAAGGTGCTTCCCCTTGCCTCACCTGCCCCAGAAATTACCTGTCAGTCTCTGCTTGTGTTACAGCAAAACCTGATGCAGCAAAAAAAAAAAAAAGCTAAGAAGGGCTTAATTAGGAGAGTGATGGCACCATGCTGTGTTCAGCCTGACATGTGTGTTTCATAGGAACAGATTGCTGATCATGTAACTGAAGTCACTGTGCAAGGAGTGATGTGTAGCATGAGTTCTCTAACTTCTGTATGCATCTAGATAGCTTCGTGATGAAATGTTCATCCAGAAACACATTCAAAAATCAAATATAAATTAATATTTAAGGGCTGTATGTGCCACTTCTTCCCAGGCCTGTCCTCGGTATGTAGTTCAGAATGCCAGATGAATCTGTGCCAGAAGTCAGAGTACAGAATCGCAATGGATCGTATATTTGAGGAGATCAGTCTACCTTCTCACCCCAAAAATCAGGATTCCTGCTAATTCTGGAGAGCCTTGTGGATTTCACCTAGGCTGGCATAGACATATGGCTCCCCACCTTGGCTAAAACACTTCCAGGGTCCATCCATGGGTTATTCAACTCTGATTTTTTTTTTTAAATCCCTCTTGATAATGAACTGAAATCCACAGCACTTTGAACCCCACCTCACCAGCTTCTCTTGCCTGGAAGACACAGTAATAAGTGACCCTTCTCTTCTGTGCAATGCCCTTTCAGATATCTGAAGATAATCTTGGACTGCCATTCAGTGATTGGTCAGCAGAAATTGTCTGGTCTTTGTCTCAGTGTTGCTGTGGAGTCACTCTCCCCATTTTGTACTCATGCACTTGACTCCTGAGACCTACACTGTGGCATATCGGTGGGGCTCTGGAGCCAGACTGTGTGGTTCAAAACAGGTTCTTCTGGAGCAAGTTACAAATACTTAACCTGTCTGACCCTCAGCTTCCCTGTACGTAAGCTGCAGATAATAGTGCCGTCTCAGAGGGTTTGTGGAGACTGAGACAATATATATGGAAAGCTTAGAGAGCTGTCTGTTGCAGGTGTCTAGCAAACATTAGCTGTTGTGTGTGTGTCCATCATTATCACCCCTGGGAGGATTTGCCATCAGATCTGGCCTTTTGTGCGCCCTCACGCTCCTTGGGCTTCCCATCTGTCATTGTTCGTGTCAGGCCTTACTTTTGGCTTCTAATCGCTCATAGTGTTGATCAGAATCTCTTCACGTAAATCACTGTTTAAAAATATAAAGGCCCTCAAGAGACAATCAGAAGCTGCTTCTAGAATGCTGTGAGTCAGAGGCGTTGCGGACACTCTTTGGAGAGCAGTTGCTGACTCTCCCAGCTCTGCTTCCAGCCCCGGCCGTCTCTGCGTCTGGTTTACCTAGTTACTGTGAGAACTCGCAGAGGCTTTGCTAAAATCACAAGGCAGCAGGTCTTCGGCATCCCTTTGTCTGGGAGTCTTGTTTTTTGCCTGTTTTTAATTTTTGTTGCTATTCTGTTTCTGTGTGCCTGTGTGTGATTTTCTGATCTTGTTTTGGAAAGGCGGTGACGTTACTGGGCCCTTTTTTGAACTTCAGGAATGCCAGCCGGCTCACAGTCCTATCCTGTGCCCTCTGTTTCTGGAGCACCTGCACCTGTCTTGTTCTCTGGTGTCCTGAGTAAGAGGGCAGATGCCAGGCCCACACTTCCAGAGTTCATATTCCTGCTCTGTCACTTCCTACCTGTGCAGTTTAGGAAACTGGCAGAACCTCTGCGTGAAATGGAATGCTAATGACACCTGTTGTGGTTTTGGGAGGCTTCCCAGGTGGCGCTAGTGGTAAAGAACCTGCCTGCCAATGCAGGAGATGTAAGAGACACAGGTTCAATCCCTGAGTCGGGAAGATCCCCTGGAGGAGGGCATGACACCCACTCCAGTATTCTTGCCTGGAGAAGCCCATGGACAGAAGAGTCTGGCAGGCTACAGTCCATGGGGTTGCAAACAATCATACAGGACTGAAGTAATTGAGCATGCATGCACACATTGTGCATTTGTGAGGCAATCAAATGAGTTAATACAGTCAGCCTTCTTGGGAAAGTACTTGGCACACAATACATATCATACAGATGTTGGCTAGTAGAAACAGTAGTTTGGGTACCACCTTAATTGTTGCTGGGACTACATATATTTTACTAAAGTATTATTTACTATTTTTCTTCAAATTGGCTCACCTTTCCTTGCTTTAAAAAATTTGCTTTGAAAGATATGTCTTAAATGGAAGCTCAATATCATTTGCCATAAAAGGGGGATATGTGTAAAAATGCAAAAGCCACAAGACAATATTATTAAAGTCTAAATAAATATTCTTGCCTTCCAGGCTCTTAACCTGAGGCCTGCTTGCCCACACCCTTGCTTGCTCTTTCCTAAGAAGAGAGTTAAAGTACTAAGGAGAAAATGTTAAAGCTATCCTAAGTCCAAATTGAGACACTCTTTATGGCATAAGTGGAAAAAAACAGTTTCCCACCATGTGGGTCTATGCAGTTTAATACTCCTAGTGAAGTATGAAGTGAAGTCGCTCAGTCGTGTCCGACTCTTTGCGACCCCATGGACTGTAGCCCACCAGGCTCCTCCATCCATGGGATTCTCCAGGCGAGAATACTGGAGTGGGTTGCCATTTCCTTCTCCAGGGGATCTTCCCAACCCAGGGATCGAACTTGGGTCTCCCGGATTGTAGGCAGACACTTTACCATCTGAGCTACCAGGGAAGTTCGTTTAATACTCTTAACCTTCTACCAAATCCCACACTCTACAGGCCTTGATCTGGGCCATTCTGGCATTTTATAGATGACAAGACATCATGTTGATGGCCTTGCTGTCAGAATCTCCCCATATGAAACTGTGCCGTGTTTGCATGTCTGTTCTGTGACTCTGGCGGTGGGGGGGAGGGGGGTGCTGAATGCTCCAGGTTTTCTCAGAAACTGCCTGTGGAGGTGCCACTGCCCAAGCTCATGAGGTCTTCAGCGATGCTGCCCTTCCTCAGAGCCGACACCTGAACCCACAGGGCAGCCGGGTGCTTTCTCCTCACCTGTGTTGGGCCGCTTGTTCCTCTTCTTAGTTGTCTCGGCCCTTCCCAGCTGCAAGGCCATTGTTCTCCATGGAGTTGAGGGAGCGCCAGCAGGTGTGGTTGGTGACAGATGATCTGCCCCAATGGCAGCCCCTTCTTCCCTTCCTTCTGCCTGCCCCAGCGTGGGAGAAAAGGCCCTTTCTTTCATCCAGGAGGTCTCACTTCCTCCAGCTGTTCTCAAGAGTCCTGCCCCTCCTGCTCTGTCCTGATTGGAATCCGCCCTGAACCTGAGCTCCTCCAAGGTCTCCGTGTGACCTGGAGGGGGGGGGGCTGGTGGGGGGGAGGTGTTTATTTCCCAGCCCTTTCTTCCTAATCGAACCCCTTCTGGCTGGTTCCTTCAGGTTCCTGCGTTAGAGATCTCCATCTCCCGTGAGTCAGAGCATTCCTTTCGCCATCTCTTGCCCCAGGAACTGACTTCTGTTGTTTATGGCTGGCTGGAAGCCTGTTCTTCTCAAATCCAGGCTACTACATGTTTCCTCCCTCTCCTGTTACAGACTCTCAGCTGACCTGAGCCTTTTGTCCCGAGGTCCCTTATCTGGTCAACGCCACCATCCCTGAGTTCCTCCTGATTAGGAGTTAGTCCTCCCGGGCCAGCAGCTCTGTCCCCTGCTTTCCTGAGAGATGGGGTCTCAGCGTGTCCTATTTTATTTCTCCCCTGTTCTGCGTTTAGTAGGGCGGCCTCCCCGTGGGCATGTGGCTGGCAGGATCTTCCTCTCCGCTCTGTACTGATCTCACGTCAAGTCCACGGAGCCTCCCCCAGAGCTGGGGGGTCTGGGAGGCACTCCCAGCACAGGCTCGCTTTTATTGCCCTCTCTTTTCATTCCCACCCAAAACATTTTCCATTGTGTTCTCCCTTCAGGTCCATTGTTTTCCTCCAAGAGGAAACAGAGCTATAGAGAATAGTCTTTCCATTGAAACAGACATCTACATATGCCCCACTTCTGTATGTAGGACAGGACACAAGCAGATTCAGTCTCTGAGCCTCAGTTTACTCTTAATACAAAACAGAGGCAGTGACATCATCTACCTCATATGGTTGTTTTGAGGCCCAGATAAAATAATGTCCATAAAAAGCACCATTTAGTGCTTAGCACAAAATTCTTCAAGAGATGGGAATACCAGACCACCTGACCTGCCTCTTGAGAAACCTGTATGCAGGTCAGGAAGCAACAGTTAGAACTGGACATGGAACAACAGACTGGTTCCAAATAGGAAAAAGTACGTCAAGGCTGTATATTGTCACCCAGCTTATTTAACTTATATGGAGAGTACATCATAAGAAACGCTGGGCTAGAAGAAACACGAGCTGGAATCAAGATTGCCGGGAGAAATATCAATAACCTAAGATATGCGGATGACACCACCCTTATGGCAGAAAGTGAAGAAGAACTAACGAGCCTCTTGATGAAAGTGAAAGAGGAGAGTGAAAAAGTTGGCTTAAAGCTCAACATTCAGAAAACTAAGATCATGGCATCTGGTCCCATCACTTCACGGCAGATAGATGGGGAAACAGTGGAAACAGTGGCTGACTTTATTTTTCTGGGCTCCAAGATCACTGCAGATGGTGATTGCAGCCATGAAATTAAAAGACGCTTACTCCTTGGAAGGAAAGTTATGACCAACCTAGATAGCATATTAAAAAGCAGAGACATTACTTTGCCAACAAAGGTCCGTCTAGTCAAGGCTATGGTTTTTCCAGTGGTCATGTATGGATGTGACAGTTGGACGGTGAAGAAAGCTGAGCACCGAAGAATTGATGCTTTTGAACTGTGGTGTTGGAGAAGACTCTTGAGAGTCCCTCGGACTGCAAGGAGATCCAGTCAGTCCATCCTAAAGGAGATCAGGCCTGGGTGTTCATTGGAAGGTCTGATGTTGAAACTGAAACTCCAATACTTTGGCCACCTCATGCGAAGAGCTGACTCATTTGAAAAGACCCTAATGCTGGGAAAGATTGAGGGCAGGAGGAGAAAGGGACGACAGAGGATGAGATGGCTAGATGGCATCACCGACTCGATGGACATGGATTTGGGTGAACTCAGGGAGTTGGTGATGGACAAGGAGGCCTGGCGTGCTGCGGTTCATGGGGTCACAAAGAGTCGGGCACGACAGAGCGACTGAACTGAACTGACGTGCTTAGCATATACCAATCAAAAGAAAATAGGTGTTAGAGGCTTCCCTGGTGGTCCAGTGGTTAGGAATCCATGCTTCCCACTGCAGAAGGCATGGATTCAATACCTGGTTGAGGAACTAAGATCCCACAAGCCTCGAGGCACAGCCAAAAAAAAAAGTGGTCATTAGCATCATCCCTTCCCATAGCAGCAGCATTCATGGGAAAACTGGGGGTCAAAAAAATGAAATATCTTGGCCAGGATGGCACAGTCAGTTTAGTGGAACTTATTAACCAGGAGGGAAATTCAGAATTTCCACAAACTTCTTGCTCTTTCCACTACACCCCCAAATGCTTTGAGATCCAAATTGACCTAAAATCTAGATTTGATCAAGGGGTAAAGAGAGTCCTGTTCTGGTCAGATTCACTGGGAGTCTCTAGAAATAGAGATATTTGCGGCTCAGTCCTGAATGGGCTCATCACTTCAGACAGAAACTTCCCATCAGCTGTCCTGTGACCCCAGGAAGCCCACAGCAGAGATCCATACCCCTTGTGCAGAAGAGGAGTTGGGCGCAAGCCTTGTGGGCGTCCAGTCTGCCTCGGGTTCTACAAACAGCCTGCCTTTGTGTCTGAGAGGAGTTGATAAGTGGTCATTAGGCTTCCCTGGTAGCTCAGAGGATAAAGCGTCTGCCTGCAATGCAGGAGACCTGGGTTTGATCCCTGGGTCAGGAAGATCCCCTGGAGAAGGAAATGGCAACCCACTCTAGTACTCTTGCCCGGAAAATCCCATGGACAGAGAAGCCTGATAGACTACAGTCCATGGGATTGCAAAGAGTTGGACACGACTGAGCGACTTCACTTTCATGAACCAAAACCCTCAGGTTTAACATTTACAAGTAAATTCTTAGCTCCACCTTCCCAGCAGCATGCTTTAATTCCAAACATTCACTGTGATGTTTGAAAATAAAAATAAAAAAGCTCTTTCAAATTTTTGTGCATCTGGGGGTTTATACCACCTCTTCACTTTAAGTAAGCATAGCTTTTACCCAAGTCCATGCATTTGTAGGCTTGGAGAGAAAAAAAAAATTTTTTTTTAATGAGTCAGAATTTGACTGATGGGATAGGCAGCTTAACCTTGAACTTTGCTTTGAGGCCAGAGGCAGGAGCGAGACTGCTAGGGAAGAAGGTGCAGGATTTAGAAAGTTAAAGTGAAGTAAAAGTGAAAAGTCGCTCAGTTGTGTCCGACTCTTTGTGACCCCATGGACTGTAGCCCACCAGGCTGCGCTGTCCGTGAAATTCTCCAGGCCAGAATACTGGAGTGGGTAGCTGTTCCCTTCTCCAAGGGATCTTTCCAACCCAGGGATCGAACCCAGGTCTCCCACATTGCAGGCAAATTCTTTACTGTCTTAGCCACCAGGGAAGTCTCTAATACCTGGCGTGGGTAGCCTGTCCCTTCTCCGATCTTCCTGACCCAGGAATCGAACGAGAGTCTCCTGCATTGCAGGCAGATTGTTTACCAGCCGAGCTAAGAGAAGACTGGGGAGAGGGGTGGGGGCAGGGGTCAGTCCATCTGTGGGGGACACAGCCGCCCTGGACCCGGGGCAGCTCACTGAGTCCCACTGAGCCTGGGTTCCTCCTCTGCCATCTGCTGAGTGTCAGCTCCGTATGAGTCACATGTGAAAGCGCTCATGGGACTGTAGCAACAACAGTGATAAGGGCCGCCACTGACCTGTCCCCGCCTCCCCCGCAGTGAGCTGGGCACTGCACACCATCACCTCCAGCCTCTGTCACCATCTGGGAAACAGGTGCCATCCTGTCTTTCAGGTGAAGAATGCAGGAATCAGAGAGGTTAAGCAGTAGCAGGTTTGAGGTCACGGGGCTCACAGAGGAGGAGAGGATAATCCTAGGGAGTTCTGTCAGCCTCTCAAATGTGCACTTGCCTCGAGGCCTTCCTCCTCAAGGGGGTAAGGAGTGGATGGCGAAGGAGGGATGAGGTAAAAGGGGGTGTTGAGAGCAGGGAAGGGGCAGCGGCAGTGCAGTGGGGGAGGGTGGGGAGCAGAGGTCGCTCCTAAGTCAAGGCCTCTCACGTCTGTCTGAGGCTCTCCTGTCCTTCCAGCAGTTGGACCCAGTGACGAGGAAAGAGAGTCAGTGCGTTCCTCCTGGAGCTCCAGCCGGGGTGAGAGCTGCGGCCTGGCCCCTGGCAGGCTGACTGCCCCCCTCCTCCTGAACAGTACAGCACAGACTCAGGGCAGAGCGGCCTCGCCCACGTTTCTTTCCCCCCAGCCGCTCTCAGAGCATCTAGTGTGAGTGAGAGCGTTGTGGCCCATCGTCCGACCTGTCTGTCCGGTTAACCACTCACGAGCACCCCCACAGCCCGGCCTAACTCCTGCCCGGTGATTCCCTTGCAGACCAAATGTCACCAGTACTGGCCCGATCCCCCCGACATCACGGAACACGGCAGCTTTCACATCCGCTGTCGGTCAGAAGACTGCACCATCGCGTACGTGTTCCGGGAAATGCTGGTCACCAACACCGAGGTGAGCGGGGCCCATGTGGCAGGGGCTGTGGGGGACCCGGGAGGGCATGTTAAAGGCTGGTGCTACATCAGTGTCCACCATGGGCCCAGGGAGGCCTCTACTTCTGGGTCAGTCTGGGTTTTCACCTGGTAAGCATTTCAGCAGATGTGCAAGGTTGCCTAGAAAAGAGCCAGCATCCGTGTTCACAGCAGCTTATTCACAACAGCCTACGGAGGAAACAGCCCAGGTGTCCACTGACAGATAAACAGGTAGACAGAACGTGGTATGTTCATACCGTGGAATCCTCACAAAGAAGGAGATTCTAACACATGCTGCAGCATAGCTGAACCTGGAAGACATTGTGCTGAGCGGAAGAAGCCAGACACAAAAGGACAAATACCGTGTGACTTCTCCTGGAGTGGTCAGTTCACAGAGACGGAAGTAGGATGGTGGTTGCCAGCGCTGCAAGGCTGTGGGATGAAGAGTTAGTGTTTAATGGGCACGGTGTTTCAGTTTGGGAAGCTGAAAAGCTTCTAGAAAGAGTGATGAGGGTTGTACAACTTTGCCAATGTACTTAATGCCACTGAACTATACACTTAATGTTTAAAATGGTAGACTTCTTGTTATGTATATTTTGCCCATAAAAAAAAAAAAGCCAATGTGGATGGCCTTGACAGCAAGTACCGTGGGAGCAACCAGGAAGAGATGACTGTGGGTGAAGTGGTGGAGAGTCATCGGGCAGGAGATGGCCTCTGCAGAGTCCTAGAGAGAGGGGGGCCTGGGAGATCGGGGAGGCGGGTAGGTGGGAGTGGGCAGGGCCCATGGCTGGGAGATCCCCAGTGGGCCGAAGAGCATCCAGAGACAGGAGCTCGCTGGCTGGAGGTCGGGGAGAGGCCGGGGTCCTCCTGCCCACCAGTCCAGATAGACTCAGCGAGGCCCCCTTACCCCTTCGCAGACCGGGGAGGAACACACAGTGACCCATCTCCAGTACGTGGCCTGGCCAGACCACGGCGTCCCTGATGACTCCTCAGACTTTCTGGAATTTGTGAACTACGTGCGGTCCCTGAGAGTGGACGGTGAGCCCGTCTTGGTTCACTGCAGGTACTGTGGCTTGTTGGCCTGGTTTTATCAATACTCATACCCCTTGGGAGAAGCCTGGAGACAGCTGGCAGGCATCAAACCCACCTACATCCCACAAGACTCAATATGCATTTACAAGGCTCTGGTTGCTTTCTGTCTTCACTCTGTCCAAAGATTTGGACAAATTCTAACTGCAGCCTAGAAATGGACAACAAAGTCCCTACCTCGTCTTTCCCTCTGTTCCTGTGGTAGGTGTGCAGGAGATGGGGGTGGAGTTTTCACAGAAAGATGGGTTTCTTCCCATTGGTTTTTTAAGCCTCCAGCCTGTTTGGGAGCACACCCTGAGCATATGTTCCAGGTCCTTTGAAGGTCAGGGAGGAAAGCTCCATCTGAGTAAACGTGGGAACAGGTGAGGAGCTGAGCTGGGCTGTGCAGAAATGCTGTCTGAGCAAATTCCACCTCTGCTTCTCTTCCCCCAGTGCTGGGATAGGTCGAACCGGTGTGTTGGTCACCATGGAAACAGCCATGTGCCTGATCGAGAGGAACCTGCCCGTTTACCCACTGGATATTGTTCGGAAAATGCGAGACCAGCGCGCCATGATGGTGCAGACATCAGTGAGTAGAAATCTGATAATAAAAATACTAACAATGGCCAGGCCTGTACAAAGGGCTTTGCAAGTCAAGAGACCAAGGCCCCAGGGGACTGAGTCACTTGCCCCTGGTCACAGAGCTTGTCAGGGGCTGAGCAGTCCCAATGCCCACCCCATCCGGCCTCTGCTTCTTGCTGCCCTCCCACTTCTGCTGCCTCACAGTTTGTTTCCTGCCGGCTGCTTGCTCCCTGCTGACCAGGGAGTAGCCCTGATTGCACTCTGCATTGTCAAGCCACTGACGCATCATCACCTGTCTGTCAAAAGTAAGCAAGGTCACCTGAGGATTTCACCCCACCCATCTAGATGTTTCACAGGACCCCACTCTCTCCTGCTCTGGGCTGTCTCCCCCTTGGTACCCAGAGCTGCCAGTGTCCTCAAGAGGAAATAATCTGGGGACTTTTCTGGTGGTCCAGTGATTTACAATTCTGCCTTCCAATGCAGGGGACACGAGTTCTATCTTTGGATAGGAAATTAAAATCTAGGGGCCTCATGGTGCAGCCCAAAAAAGGAAGTATTCTGGTTTCCCCTAGATCTGTAAGAGGGGCAGGTGGCTCTGGGGAAGTGCACGATTCACTTTCCCCCATGTACAGGGCCACCTTTGAATAGTCCCTTAACCTCTCTAAGCCTCAGTGTCCCCATCTGCAAAATAAAGACCATCCCCTATTCATTCATTCATCCCTTCAACAGATAGTGCACCAACAGGAGAGGCCTGAGCTTTTATCTAGTAGGACTGGATCAGTTGACTGTAAACCTCAGCAGCAGTGGGAGAAGTCCGAGGGGAGTCTGAGAATTCAGGAAGAGTATCTGAAGCTGACTTGGAAAGGCAGGGCTTTCTGGAGGAAAGGCCTCCAGGACACCCCACACACCCCCACACCTACCCCCCCCCCAACCCCTGATGGATGAGGAGTCAGCAGAGAAGAGAGCGGGACTTGCACACAGCTCTGTATCCTCACAGGCTCATGGCCCACGTTCGTAAGATTTCTCTAATGATTGTGAGCTCTTGTTTTTATTTTATTTTTTTATTATTTTTATTTTTAATTGGAGGATAATTGCTTTACAATGTTGTGTTAGTTTCTGCTGTACAATAACATGAATCAGCTATAAGGATACAAATATCCCCTTCCTCCCACCTACCCATCCATCCCAACCCCACTAGGTCATCACAGGAGCTCTTGTTTTAAATTCATGTGCACTCAATGGGTGGCCCTAGTGGTCAAGAACCCACCTGCCAATGCAGGAGATGTAAGAGACGCAGGTTCAGTCGCTGGGTCGGGAAGATCCCCTGGAGAAGGGCATGGCAGCCCACTTCAGTATTCTTGTGTGGAGAATCCCTTCTACTGAGGAGCCTCGGGCTACAGTCCATGGCGTTGCAAGGAGTCGGATACGACTGAAGCAACTTAGCATGCATGCACCCAAGAAATCTGGTTAAGGAAAAAAAAAAGTTGTTAAGACTATTCTCTGCCTGGTTTTGTGGTATGGAGGACCTCATTGTTAGTTAAAAAGATGTTTCAAGTGTATCTTCTGGACACATTTTCCTAGGTGGTGCAGCTCAGTCTGAGGCTTTCCTTCACCCTGAACATATCCCTCAAATAAGTCTCGGGTGTTTGTTAATAAAAAGAACCATATCCTGCAGAGCGACTTCCAGCGGCTGTCCTTTCAAAAAGACAAAATCCAGACTCCTGACCCCAGTGCGGGGGTCCCCCACAACCAGGTCCCAGCCCACCTGTGCAGCTCCCTCCGGTCCCCCCACACCGAGGTGTTCCAGGCCGGGACCGAGATCCCTGCCCCTGCTCCTCTGAGTGGGCATCTTTGTCAGAGCCACACACTGGTGCATCTGCTGGAAGGGCCACCCTGCAGCGACCTTTGTCCCTCCCGGACTTCCCCAGATTGCTGTTACCTCCCCTAGGCCGAGTTGCCCAGCCCTTGTCACACAGAACAATGAACTCACAGGTGTGTCCACTCCACTCTGTGCCCCTGATGTAACCCAGGGCCGGGCCCAACTGGAGCTGGAGCTCAGGGTGTTTATGAATGAGGTGAAAGAATAACTGTGTCTGGGGTGAGAGGCCGTGTTTGTGGAGCTGCTGGCTTGACGGCTTTCCTTTCCTTCCCAGAGCCAGTACAAGTTTGTGTGTGAAGCAATTGTTCGCGTTTATGAAGAAGGCTTAGTCCAGATGCTGGATCCCAGTTAAGACTGCTGTGAAGACATTCATTCCTCTTTCCCCGGGACATCCTCCTTCTCTCTGGAAGCGGCAAGAGGAACCTGTGGGCTGTGGGAAAGGAGTGAGCACATTTGACCCAGGCACTTTAAATTTCTATTAAAAAAAAGGTATCGTGTACATAAGAACTGTGTAGATAACGCATGCGGTTATAGCATCATTCAGGCTCGTGCCTCCTCTGGAGAGAACTAAGCAGAAGGGGATCTCAGTTTGGGGCCTGTCCTAATGCCATCCTCTCTCTCCATCTCCATATTCCTGTAAACCATCCTTGGGCAGTTGGGAGAGGACACCAGCCATGCTGTGGACCTCCCAGAAGTGAGATGGTGTGGCTGTTCAGAGTTACTTGGATGCGTTGTGTGTATATGGGTCTAGGACTAAGAGCTGAGCTTTCCATGGGTCTGGGCGGAGCTGCAACAGTGTTCACCAGCCTCGATGATGCTCGGGGGACCCCATGAATGTACTGAGTGGCAGGGGAGGGGGTGTCAGGCAGAGGACGAGCAGTGCCTTTGTGCCCTTGTGCCCTCCCTTCCTTTGTCCAGTCTCCCTGCCACGTCTGACATTGGTGTTTCTGAGAATCGTGTCCCCATGCCCTGCCTCCTCCCTGCATTAGTGACCTTCCTCAGGTTCCCACTAGTTCCTGAACCGGACGAGCAGTGCAGGTTTCAGGTGAGTTTTCAGCCGAGACTCTGAGAGTGAGGACTCCCGGCGTCGCCCCACGGGTTAGCTTTCTGAGCAGGTGCCTCTTCGGTCTGCCTCCCTCCTGCTGCACACCCAGCGCCCAGGACTGGAATCATCCACTACTGAATCTAATACATGGATTGCTGCTACTTCGAGCTATTACACTTGAACCATTACGATTTTCCTGAGGGGAGATGGGATGTCATCTAAATATTCAGAATCTTTGGCCCTTCTGAGGAAAGATCTAGACATTGAACCATGGGAAACCCGGCTTCGAGAGGGTTGCCTGTGGATGTGTGTGTTGTGTTGTGTGTGTGTGTGTGCGCCCACGGGTGAGTGTCTCTAAGGATTCCTAACTTGATTCAAATTACAGTTGAGTTTATATAAAGAATGAGTCTCTGTATAGAAGAACAAATGTGTGCATTCACTCTTAGTTACAATGGTCTCCGTTTCATTTCAAAGGAGAGGGTCAGACTATCTGAATAGAAACACAATTTGATGTTAATTTATTCTAAGTACACCAGGATTTTGATTGTCCTAAAGAATTCTGCCTTTGTTAATACTGTGTTAATTTTTTTTTTAATTTGTGACAGGATTGTAGCAAATTATTATTTAAGGAAAATAAATTACATGAAAATTTGAATGTGGTATTCTGAAATAGTGGTTTTATGTATCCAGAAAAAGCAGCTAACTAAGTATCCAATTTCTTGATGGGATTTATAGAAAAAGGATGGTTCCATGTTACAGTGCACTGAAATGAGGTCATTTTGATGTTTAGCAAACTCCAGACCAGTTGAGCAAAAACATTTCCTGGTCACAAGATGCGTAAAGACTTTTATGGAGGGGCCAGGTTTCTAAAGTTCTTTGTCTCCAGACCTAGCATATTGACTGCATTCTTTCCATCTTTTCCCCACTGACATTTCACTGTTAAATGACAGGGGTTGGGGGAGCTGTTGTACAGTGTCATAACCCACGCTGGGCAACAGGAGATGACGAAGCCCCCTTGTCAGCATGATGCCAAGCTAGCTGAGTGTAGCAGCAAGGCTTGGAGCTAAGGCCTGGGGGATTTAGTTTCTGATTCCACTCAACTGCTAGCCCTGGGCCTGGTCACCTGAAAGCTTTACCTCCATTTTCTCATCTGTAAAATAGGCGAACTAAATAATACTGAGGACTCTAGGTCGAATATGAGGATTGAATGAGATCACGCTATTACAGTTTTCATCAGCTGGAATCTGACACTGCTCTGGATGCATTACTTGGAAAAATTAATTTATTAGTGACTAACCCCCAAATCCATGAAACAGAATCACTGGGGTTTTTGTAAGAGGAAATCGCTTTTATTCTCAAGAGAACCAAGGGCACAAAGGAATATCATACAAGTACTTCTATTCAATCTGGACTCAGAAAATTCCAACAGCCAGGCACCAAAAAAGAGAGAAGGCTGAAGTAAATTGAAATGCCATCAGGATATCGAGCAAATCACTGCCGTTTGATAAAAAAGGCATCACCGCCCTGTGTATAAAAAGCTTGTGAAGTTTAAATGAGTTTGGAGATTTGTGTTTTGTTTTGTTTAAAGAAATGCATCGTTTATTATGGTTGCAGAAATGCTACCATTATTTTACATCAATTTCCCAAAAGTTTACCAAAGATTGCCACCAGCCTTTTTCTGCCACTGTGCAGGCCAGTAGTTCAGACTCAGCAGATGTTACCAGGAACAAAATCCATGCAGTCCTGGAGAAGAACAAGACAAGAGAATTATCAAAAAGAATCAAATGTGCAAGTAGATACTATAGATGCTACTGATCAAATTGGGGAGTTCAAGATATCTGCTTCACCACCTTATACACTTACGCAATTGGATCTAAGAAGCCTTTATTAGCTGCAAGTGAAGAACTTCATCAAAATCAGGATAAATAGTTTGCCCGGGAAATTGGAGTATGCACGGAGAAGACATTTACATCCTGCATTCTGGCACTCTCGGAAGATCTAATCAGACATCAGTGTGCAGACATAAGATGGGAGGTCTCTCCTGGTGTCACTCCTTAGAACCTGCGCCTGATGTTGTTTGACTTTCCAGAAGAAGAGATTCAACTCAGTTCAGTTGGGGCAGGAGGGTTGAGAACAAACTCGGGCTGGTCTTCAGTTCCTACCACAGTGATTTCATTTTTCACTTTGCTTTGAGACGAGCATAGAGGCTGTTGCTGCAGTTGCTGGTTGACGGTTTTTTGTTTCTCATGGAAGTTATCATAGAACCAGAGGCAGTGTCACTGGGGAGAGGCAGTTAGAGGCAGGATGTGGGTCCAGACTAGGCTTAGACAAGATACGTCACCCTTGGCCCTCACTTTCCTCATCAGTAAAAGGGAGGTTGGGCTGGACTAGATGAGCCCTCTGGTTCTTTTCAGCGTCTACCATTCTGGGAGTCTGTGTTCCAGAGAATTGAGATTAATCCTAAGCCCAAGCCTCCAGTAAGCTACTAGAGAGAGATGTGTCACGTTTCTAGAACTTGTCTCCAAGAGCACTGGTCCCTCAGCACTTGGCAAAGACTCTGACCCTAGTCTGAGCAACCAAGCAAGGGTGGGGGGTCTGATGGTCGGGCTGTCCAGCATCTCTATAACTCACGTTCCATCTGGAACAACCAAGGGATTTGTGTTAAGTCGTGTCGTTTTGAAAAGTGTCTTAATCGATCAGCAATGTTTTGTCTGTAAATTTGGAATGTTTTTCATTCTGGCCTGTTCTTACAGTGACTCTGCTGAAATACAATTTGATCAGTATAAAAACATTCAAGCTATGCAACACTGTTATTGTGTGTTGATATTTTTATTCTGATGTCTTGATTTTCTGGACGTGTTTTCTCGTTTTGTTTGCTTTTTTCTTTTTTAAAGTAAATGTTAACCCTCTTGGAGGAGAGTACTCTGTGCCCATCTCTACCTTCCCTCTGGCCAGAAGCATGATCACGGACAGCCTTGACCTGTGTGGCAGGTTCTAGATCAGAATCAAGTTCAGCTGTCATGACAACAGTAGTTTACACAAAGGAGGAATCTCTTTACCCACTACCATGCAGGACTGCCAGATGGGTCCATGATCCCTAGGGTCCCAGGTTCGTTCTGACTTGTTGCTCGGCCCTCCCCAGTATGTAGCCATCTACACTGAGGTCCACGATGGCGGCTCCAGCCATGTTCACATTCCAGCAGACAGAATGGAGGAGAGGGGAGGAGATCCTTAGGGTGTATCATGTGGATGTTGTGCATTTCACTGATCTGAACTTACAGGGAAATACCTACCGCACAGAAGTCTGGGAAAGGTAGTTTTTATTCCCAGATGCTATGTGCCTAATTGAAATTCAGGAGTTCTATTTCTAAGGAACAAGGAAAGGATGAGCTTGAGGGACAATTAGTGGTCTCTGCCATAGCTCAGCCCTTTGGTGTCACCTTCCTTAGCCCATGTGGAGCCCATGCCTCCTCTCCCCTAAGGTGAATAAACTAAACCCCATCCAGATATGGCATGGACCTAAAATGAAAATCTCGTTTGAATGATTTGTGGTCTTCTCCATCAGCTCTGGGCAACTTCTTGTGGTCTAATGACCTATAAATTCAAGTTATCTTCTCCCAATGCATCCCATAAACAGGAGTGAAGTAGAAACAGGCAAACAGCCATTGAAAACTCAATGAACAGGAAACATTCCTGCAGATGGTTATCCACTCCCACTGCAGGAATAGTGAAGATGCTTCTGGCAGGCCAGCAAGTCCTTTGGATAGCCACCTGCCATCCCAGTCCCACTCTCCAGGAGGGCCTCCTTGTCCATTGACCTTCCTGGCCATATCCAAGGTGAGACTGTAGAGCTTTTGTAGCCCTCCTTACTCCTGGGCAATTTGGGGAGGACCAAGGGTTGCAGATTCTCTGCCATTAGAATTCCACCAAGTACCCACAGCCAAAGATCTGGTCCAGCCCAGTGTTCTGTGTTCTTCCTGTGCCTCATCTCAACTTAAAGACAGCGACCTTAGGGCCACCTGACCAAGAAATTTGAGGGAGGAAGGCAACACCTTCAGTCTGATCTTTGGAGCTACTGGTTTGTGTTTTCTGGCAAAAAAGTCTCAACAGTGGCTTGCTGCCGCCAGTCTTGTCTCCTGCTCAGGCTGCCACTTCGAGGCCACTGTTTTTAATAGCTGCAGTTTGGCAAAAGGCAGTTGGCATTTTCTGTGCTTCAAGACTTTAATCAGTTTTGAGCATAGGCTCCAGCCAGTGCCTCCCTTAGTAAAGCAGGATTGTCTTCCATCTCTGCTGCAGTCTGGCTGGCCCTAGCCCTTGTTCATCTCATTTTTATATGACTGTGTGAAAAGCAATAAGGAACAGCATTAACCCTTTGGCACTCTCCCACCATTTCCTCTATGACTGTATCCTCAGTCAGCAGTCCATCCAATTTCATCGAATGTTTAACCATTATATAAAAGATAGTATCTATTCTTGCCATCCACTGCCTCCTGATTCCACTAAGCTAGTGCAACATCCTATCCAAAATAGCAAAGTGGAAGCAAAGTTGGAGCAAAGTGGAAGTTTATTTCTCACATAAACATAGGAGTCCAGAGCTAGTTCAGTGGCTCCACGGTCATTGGGACCTATGCTCCTCCAATCCTCAACATACACCTTCACCTTATAATCCAAAATGGCTGATCTAGCTCCAGCCATCACATCCATATTCCAGCCAGAAGAAAAGAGGCAAATTGGGGCGGGGGGAGAATGCCCTTTCCCTTTAAAGATAATTCCTGAAAGTTCCATAGGCTATTCAGAATAACACACAGTTGGCCAGAACTTCATCATATGGGTACACTTAGCTGCAAAGGGGTTAAGACATGTAGTCTTTAACATGGATGGCACTCAATCCGGCTAAAAGTCAGGAGTTTTATTATTGAAGAAGGGGAAATGATTATGAGGGAAAAAATATCAGCCTCCCCTGCAGATTCCTTGACTTCAGATCTAGTGAAAGGCTGGCTTATGAGGAGCTAATAGTCCTAAGACCCAGCATACGGCAACAAATGCAATTATGTCATTTAAGCAAAACTGACCCACCATCTTGAAGAACAGCACTGACAGCTCCTAACATGATCAGCACCTATACATTACATACATTAATCATTTGACTAAGAATAGACTGATAACAAATTTAACCTCTTTTCTAGAAACCCCAGATCGCCACCCACTCCCAAACCCCAAATTATACAGGTCATTCTTCTATGGCCACCCTGTATCCTTTGCTGGTTAGTCCCAAAGCCTCTGGATTCCTCTCGTGGTTGAGGAAGGCTCCAGAATTTCTCCTTAGGCTGCCCCAGGGCTTCCAACAGCATTGTGCAAAACAGGAAAAGCCAGAGAAGAAGACCTGTTGGGATGCGGTGGCAGAGATCTGGGGAGGAGGGGTGGTGGCAATGAAGGCAGTAGGTGGTTGTAGTTTAGACATATTTAAGAGAAAGGAGTATGGCTTAATAATGGGTGTGCCAAAGAGGGGGCCAGTTTCAAAGCTGGGCAACTGGGTGGGTATGGATGCTGCAAACAAGAACTAGGTGTGGAGGAGATAACAGATTGTCCTTTGGGTCTGTCATTACGGACATGTGTAACCAATCTGAGTTTCACACATCTATGTCTGAACATGGAAGTTCGTTCTTAAAATTGATGTAGACATTTCTGGGTCTTGAGCACTCTAAACAGCCACAGTAAATGTCTTATGTGCCATTCTTATTTGAATTTTAACCCATTCAAATGATTTTTGTAATAAAATCCAAGCATTATAATAGCCCATTTGGGGGTGAATGTGCAGTTATCTTTGCCTCCTCGGACTGAGATAACAAGATACCACTGACCAGGAGGCTTAAACAGTAGATATTTATTTCTCACAGCTCTGGATCCTGAGAAGTCCAAGATCAAGGTGCCAGCAGATTGATTAATTGGTAAGAGTTCTCTTCCTGGCTTGCAGACAGCTGCCTTCCTGCGGTGTCCTCATGTGATGGAGAGCAAGCCCTGGTGTCACTTCTTTTTATAAGGGCACTATTCCCATCACAGGGGCCCCTCATGACCTCATCTCAACCTAAGTATCTTCTGAAGGCCCCATCTGCAAATACCATCACCTGGGGGTTAAGCTTCAACATAGGAATTTGGAGGAGGACATAAGTCAGTCCATAGCAGTGAATTCTTATTTGATCATGTTTTCAGAGGTTCAAGTTCTCTCTCAATTTCTTTCCCCACCCATCCTCTTGTCTGCCTGAACACTCAGAGACCTCACTCCCCTCTAGAGCCCCATAGACAAGACAGATTGAGGGCACAGCATAGTGGGGCTAAGAGAGGTCCCCAACCTCGGTCTGCGGGTCGGTGTTCTCAGCACAGGTGTTATGCGTGATTTTCTTTAGTGGTATTTACTGTTACCCTGACCCCCTCCAGCCCAAGGGAACAGCCCTCTTTCTCCTTCCTGGAAGGGTGGGGTAATGGAGTGGGGCAGGTGGGGATACCCTCCTTCAACTCCCATCAGTGGTAACCACCCCAACGCATTTCCAGATTCATACATCCCATCCCTCAGCCAGATGGCTCCTAGGCAACTGCACATTTTTGGCATCTCTGTTCCTCCATCAATGATGATACAAATCACGTCCCCAGAGTTGTACCCAGTGGCAGTTCCCATCATGCTTTCTCACGTTGGCCAGGGGAACAATTGGGTCATCTGTCCTGCCCTGGAGCCCCACAGAAAACCCTTCAGTGCTTGATGGATTCCTGGCCTAGGCTGAAACGCCCTGCCCCACCCAGAACTCCATCCACTTCTCACCTGTATTTTGGGAAATGAGTCTACCATTTTTGTTGTCTTTCAGAACCACTCATTGACCACCTGGTGCCAAGCCTGAGATTCTGATTGAACATTTTCTGAAAATAAGCCTCATGCCTCAGAGGCTTTAACTTGCAACTCATTATTTAATACCAAACAGACACTTACAAATACAGGGAGGAAATATCTCTCCCCTGGCCTCTTCCTGCTACACACACACACACGCAGGAAGGGTGGTGAGTGGTACTCTAAATAAAGTGGTGTGGCTGGTGTTGATGCAAAGATCAGATTTCAAAATTGGTCCCTGTGGATGCCACTCCCATACGGAACATGGCAGGAAGTACTGACCCCACTGAAGCCCATCCCGCTTTGGACACTGGATGGAGCTGACCCCACTCCTGCCCCCTCACAAAATGAACCCTCACAGCCCCTGCAGCCTGTCATCTCTGAGTCCTGGGGCAGGTGCTTCTCATTGGCAGAGTGTAGCTCATGAGCCCAGGCCTAGCTGCAAGGGAGGCTGGAAAGCAAACGTGTGGCATTTTCAGGGTGTGTAATGGGAGATATGGGAGGTGATATCTGCCTCCTGTGGTAGAAGGGTTTCCAAATTTAGAAGCTGGGTAACCAAAGGCAGATGCCCACTAATCCACTCCTTTTGTCACCTAATACCCAGACTCCTCAAACATAACAGTGCACCTGCCTGACATGAAATAACCATCCCTTATATAACTGAAAATCTGCTCACCCCTCCCACAAAGATGTCAAGCAGAACAGACATCAATTACAGCAACAGCAATTCCTTTTCTCCTGGGTCATGATCTATCTCAATTTCCTATACTCTTAAAACAGTACCAAGTGGAAGAAAAATTAGATTAAATATTTTAAAATATACACAACACATCCGAGGGAGTGGTGGTGAAATACAACAGAACTACCTGGTGACTCATTGGAAAAGATCCAGATGCTGACAAAGATTGAGGGCAGGAGGAAAAGGCAGGCAACAGAGGATGAGATGGTTGGATGGCATAACCAACTCAATGGACATGAGTTTGAGCAACCTCTGGGAGAGGGTGAAGGACAGGAAAGCCTGGCATGCTGCAGTCCATGGGGTTGCAAAGAGTCAGACATGACTCTGCAACTGAACAACAGCAACATCTTGGTGTGAAGATAGCCGCCTGGACTCTAACCAGAGTATGAGGTCAGAGTGACCTTCAAGGCTCCGGCCAGGAACTTAGCTCTTAGGTTTCACTGACGTTAGGTACACGGTTTTGGTTGCAGTGAGAGACCTGCCTGGCAGAGGCAGAGGCGTGTAAATGAGAACAGGCTTGATAGTAATCAAGACCAGTAAGTCGAGTTTCTGGACAAAAGTTATGCGTGCTATTTATAAACCAACCATAAGAACTCAGAAACCTGAAACAAAAACAACTGAGACATACCTAGAAAAATACATTCTAAAAACATTTTTAAAAGCTATGGTCCTTCAGCAGTCCTTCATTTCTTGTATTATATCCAGATTGTCCTCAACAACAAAAAGCTTGTATGAATTCTATTTTTGCCTTGTGTAGGCATTGTCTGAAAGCTCAGGAAGAGGTGATCTCTTCCCCACAGACGCCACCACGTCCAAACTCCTGTATTTCTATATTTCGCTACTTAAGTAAATTGGTGAGCCTTCCCCCACAAATCCTTTTATCATTTTGCCTACAGCCTTCATAACATGTGTTCATAATAGGATGCAACCACCCAAATGTCTGAAAGCTCAGGAAGAGGTGAATCTCTTCCCCACATGACGCCACCACGATCACAAGACTCCTGTATGTGCTCTATATTTCGCTACTTAAGTAAATTGGTGAATCCCATGGACTGAGGAGCCCGGGGGGCTACAGTCCATGAGGTCGCAAAGAGTCGAACACGACAGAAGTACAATGTTGTAAATAAATGAAAAAATATGGAATTGTACACTTTGACATGGTGAATTTTATCTTATGTGAATTTAGTCCCATTTCTTTAACTGTTAAAAAAGAAACCAACTAAACTAAAAACAGTGTCACAGCTCCTAGGCAGGAGAGTCTAAGCTGTTCTGAGAAGTAGGTGGTTGCAGATGTCAAAACCATAAAGCCATCTGCAGACCCACCAACCCAGTAACTTCACTTCTGGAAATCTGACCTAAGGGAATAATTTAAGGGTCTTGTCTTATGCTATCAAGACAGTTTTAAAATATGTTCTTGCGTTGAGATATTTTTATAATAGTGAAAATTTGGAAGCAATCTCAATGTGCATCAGTCTGAGTCTGTTTCAATAGAGTTTGGTGCATTTTTGTTACAGGATACTGAGCATCTCTGAAAGTCACAGTAGACAGCGTACACAGAAAGAATCCGGGATATTTTGATAAGTGACTCAGGATACAGAAGAGTATTACTGTGTGATTTTAACTTTAGATATAGTCAGTATAGTGTTGTAGCCAAGAATATAGATTTGAGAGCAAAACCACCTGGATTCTAATCCCAACTCCTCACCATTTGCCAGCTTTAAGTCCTTGAGTGAGATAGCTAACCGCTCTGAGCCTGTGCTCTCTAACCTCTCTGTGCTTTTCTAAGCTTCGGTTTTCTCATCTATTATACTGGGAGTAATAATACTTGTGTCAAAGGGTTGTGGTGAAGAGTGAGTTATTATGCAGAAAATTAAACCATTTGTGACACATAATGAATAGATAGATGATAGGTAGATGACAGATCAAAGAGATAGATAAAAGATCAAAGAAATAGATCAAAGAGATAAAAATAGATCAAAGATAAATAGATACACAGATGATAGTCAAAAGTGAGGGAGGGAGTGGGGAATCCCAATGTGCTAAGAGTGACTGTCTCTAGGGACAGGGTAGTAGGTGAATCTCCTTTTCTTTTTACTTATTGGTATAGCCTAAGTCTCTGTAATGAACATGAAAGTGAGAGTCACTCAGTCGTCTTCGTCTCTTTGCCACCAAATGGACTCTGCGGTCCATGGAATTTTCCAGGGCCAGAATACTGGAGTGGGTAGCTGTTCCCGTCTGCAGGGGATCTTCCCAACCCAGGGATCGAACCCAGGTCTCCCACATTGCAGGCAGATTTTTTACTAGCTGAGCCACCAGGGAAGCCCTGTAATGAACATGCATTACTCTAAAAATTACTGTAGAATTTTTTTTAAAGGCTGGAAGATTGCTACTGGTGTACATATACTGAAGAAGTGAAAAACATTAAACTTGGCAGTGAAATTAGATGTAAGAATCAGACTTTTATTCCTCTTTGTGTCAGACAGGATTCTTCTGATTGCAAGTGGCAGGAACCCAATTCAAATTAGCTTAAACCAAAAAGGAGTACTCCCAGGCAGGACACGAGGGCAGTATCAGTATGGAAGGAAGACTTCAGGAAGCAGGACAGCTAGTGGAAGGATTGGATTTTCTTGAATCCTTTTGCTTCAGCTTCTCTTGGCCTTCATTATCTTGATGCCTTCAAATGGCTTGGAGGATGCTGATCCTCAGAGCTCCAAAGCCAGAAAGGAAAGACAGGGTTCTCTCTATGTCCATTCAGCACTGCTCACGGGGGCATTCTGATTGGTTCAGGTCAGGTTAAGAGTTCACCCCTTGGACCAAGCTCTGTGACCCTGGGGTTGGTCAGGGAGTCACAGCCCCACCCCTATAGAACTCAGCTGGATTCAGGAGTGGGAGATTGAAGCAGCTCTTCAGAAAAGGAGGGAGTTATTCTGAGTAAGCATGAGTAGCTAACAATTTGTCCACGCCCTGGCCAATTTGAACCCATCACTGGCCAAAGCACTCAACATACTGGCCTGATTGCATAAACGCCTGGAGAGTGCTCAGAGGTCTCCTCTGAAGTCACAAAAGTCACAAACTCCTGCCTCATCTTATTCCAGTTAAAGCTGTATTATCTCAGAGACTTCCCTGGCGGCCCAGTGTTTGGGACTTGCACTTTCACTGCCCAGGGCCATCGTTCCGTCCCTGGTGGGAGCACCTAGATCCCACAAAACGGCCAAAAAAAAAAAATTAATTTAATTTAAAAATGAAAAGAAAACTGTATTACCTCAAGGACCTGTCTTCAAGAAAGGTCTTTCAATGTGTTTCCACTTTGACTGACGTCACCATCAAATGATATTCTACTGGCTAATGTTGCAAGTCTGATGTGGATTAAATGGACAAGTCAATTTGGAATTTCAAACCTTCATAAGAAGATGATCTGTTCTAATACAACTCTTTCTTTGTGAGCTGGAGACAGGGTGTATTTGCCCGTTACTCTAAGGAGGAGGGTTTGGTTTGGTTTGGTTTTTGCCTCGTACCCCTAACAGTGTCTTTTTGCTCCTTTCCTGGCAGGAAAGTGACACCTTCTATTCTTAGCAATTCCTGCAGCTCCATCTCCTCCTGTCCTCTTATCCATATACTGCATGCTTTCCCGATCATCCAGGTCTAGCTCAAATACCCTCTCCCCCAGGAAGCCTTCCTTGCCTGCCCCTTCCTGAACTGGAGCCATGTTTCCTCCTCTAGATGGCTTGGAATACGTTGCCTGTCTTGAGTCACTGGTCATGCTCACCTTATGTCCCTACAGAAGATAGAATCATGCATGATTCATCTCTGTGCCCTTAAGGGGAACATGCAGTGATAAGTGGGAACAAATAATGCCTGTTGAATGGATGCAGGCCAGCGCCCTTTACATGGCTGATCGCAGCTAGGACACTGTGCTCCCTAACATTGTTTCTCTTCTATGTTACTTTACACCCCATCACTCTTAACCCTTTGGCAAAATGTTTTTGAAAAGACTAGGGGAGGACTAGGTGAAGGTCTTCCCCAGGGGCTCCACAGTAAAGAATCCACCTGCAATGCAGAAGACACAGGAGACGCGGGTTCAGTCCCTGAGTCAGGAAGATCCCTCGAGGAGGAAATGGCAACCCACTCCAGTAGTCTTGCCTGGAGAATCCCCATGGACAGAGGAGCCCAGCGGGCTGCAATCCATGAGGTCGCAAAGAATCAGACACGACTGAAGCGACTGAGCACACGCTCACAGAGGGGATGAAAGAAAAAGGTTTCTAGATCTGATCACAAAAATTCAGAATGTAATAAACACAATAAAAAGGCCACCAAGAAACTGAGAAAAATATTTGCCACCAATATGACAAATTGAAATAAGAAATCCCATTTTTAGCTTCAAATTAGCAAAAATAAAAGTTGTGGTTTTGAAGCATATTTAATGACAATTTCATCAAAAATATTTGAACAGAGAAAAGCCTAGAAAGTCAACACCATTTTAACAGTGATTAGACCAAAATTTTGTGATTATGGGTTGTTTTAAGTTTTGCTCTTTTCCTCTTGTTTATAATAATAAATAAGCATTACATATATAATCATAAGAACAAAGCAACAGATGTCACTTTTTGCTGAATTCTCTATATTATAGGATAAAACTCTATGTGTTTCAGAAAGTGGTGAGATGAAGATGTTGAAGCATAAATTGGCACAACTAAGAGGACAGGATATATTAAGTGCATATTACTAGTGTATATTGGGGCTTCCTAGGTGGCACTGGTGGTAAAGAACCTTCCTGCCAATGCAGGAGATGTAAGAGACACAAGTTTGATCCCTGGGTGGGGAAGATCCCCTGGAGGAGAGCATGGCAACCCACTCCAGCATTCTTGCCTGGAGAATCCCATGGACAGAGGAACCTGGTGGGCTACAGTGCGTGGGGTCTCAAAGAGTTGAAAACTGCTTTTAGTTTTTAATTCTAGTGATTAAAATAGAAAGTGCTTAGGAAATCAGACAAAGATGGAAATAATGATTTACATACAGAAATATTCATTGCAGAGCTTTCTAAAATGTGAAAAAAATTGGCAATAACTAAGTGTCCAATACCAAGGATACAGGTTAAGTAAATTATGTTCCTACATGGAATAGTAGGCAATCTCGAAAATGTCATTTATAAAGAACATTTAAATAAGATAATAAATGGTTAGGATATGGAAGTTCAGTGTAAAAAGTTCAAATAAAACCCAAGTAAATAGTGTGATCTCCAACATATGTACATGTGTATGTACATACACAGAAAGAAGGGCTCAGAAGATTATACCAATAGTTAACAGTGAATATCTCTGGGTTTATGATTTATGGGTGATTCTAGTTTTTTCCATAATTACCATGTATTTTTTATCATTGGACAAACATTTTTAAAAAAGTCCCCACGATTTGTAACTAGTCACAGATTGCTTTATAGTACGACCAACTTGCACAAATTTGCATTACTCTGACCCAGCAGTTCAGCCTTTAGAAACAGATTTCTTGTGTGTATCCAATATTCACAATTGCACTGTGAATTGCATTGTGGCCAATGATTGGAAGCAACTTGAATGTCCAACTTAGAGGTATAGTTAATTATAATACAGACCTATATTATAGAGTCTTCCGCAGTCATAAACAAGAATGAGGAGGCCCTTTGTTATTTTGTCTTTATATTCTAATATTAATCATAGTAAATATTCTATGATATTATTGTATTATTATTATTCTACACTAATACAGAATGTACTCCAAGACAGGGTGTTAAATGAAAACAGCAAGATAAGAACAAGGTATAGAGGAAACTTCCAACTGTGTAGAATGAGTATGCGTTTATGTAGATAGACTTGCATGTAGCAATATCTATAAACACTTGCTTCTATAGTCACAAAATAACTCTTGAAATTAAACAAGAAACTGGGAACACTGGATGGGGGGCAGAAGTGCGACAGGGATGTTTTAGAGGATATTCTAGACCTTTTGGTACATTTTGAGTCAGGAACTGTATTGCTTATTCAAAATTAAATAATGCAAAAAATTAGAATCAAAACGAACAACCACTGTCACTATTAGAAGCTTGGACAGTGGATTCAATTTGCCTCAGTTTGAATCCCAGCTTCATTGCTTGGTGATTGTGTAAATATCAGGGAAATGTCTTAAACGGAGGTAAGCTCAGTGTCCTTAGCCACATAATGGAGGTGATAATAACTCCTGCCTGGAGGGATTGTTGTGAGGATTAATGAGATTGTTAAATGAGAGCTAAATGAGATTATCCATGTAAAGCGATTTATTTTATATGTAACATTTCATTTTTATTCTTTGACTGCCCTGGGGATGGCCTGTCCATGGGCCCATCAGCATACTCTCTGCCTCCCCAGAGTAGAACCGATTTCATGAGCTTGTGCACATCTAATGAGTTCATATATTGTAGTTGAAACCCCTGAAACAGTGTCTAGTTCACAGGGGAAGTTTAACAACTGTTTTTCACAGAAACATCCTTTCAAAGGAGATTTTCATTTCCCCCTCACATCTTTGAATTCATGGACTCCCTTTATTTCAATAATTTTATCGTATCTTTCCTAGAATGTCTATGTAGACAAGTTTGAAGCCTGTGTATTCTTTTCTCATGCTATTCTGTTCCGGCTTTAAGGTTTAAAGTAGCTGTTCCTTTCCCTTCCTTCCTTCCTTCCTTTCTATTTTTAGCATTTTCTTGGCTGCACTGCGTGGCCTGTGGGATCTTAGTTCCCCTATCAGGGATCAAACCCACATCCCTTGCTTTGAAAGCACAGAATCTTAACCACTGGATGGCCAGGGATGTCTCTCCTTTTGTCTCTTCAAAAATTTTAATCCTGCTTGTTTTAAAGTTTCTTCCAAGCTGCTTTATTATCTTTAGTTTGTGGTGTGCAAAATCTTGTGCTAGTTGAAGCTGCTGACCGCTTGTGGCTTATTTCCTCACGTGCATCGTAAATGCCCATCCTCATGGGGTTTCTGTGAGCAAACTGAACCCCTAATTGTGGAACTGTCCCTATCCCAGGACTGCATGGAACCTGAGGTCCCCAGAGTTTTACCAGTTCAGGACAAGTTTTCACTCGTCCACTTGGAATCCACTTGGAATCCTCATACCATACAAGCGATGGGAACCCACACCCCAACCCTACATTGGCTCATGAGGCAGCCTTGATGGTGTCTCACTTTTTTAAAGCAGGTAACTCATTTTCACCTCCCTGTGAGCACAGAGCCAGTGGCTGTTCTCTCCTCACAGGCAGATATGAAATCTCCAGCCCCAGCCACCCATCTTCAATGTCCTATTAGCCTTGAACAGTGAAAGTGAAAGTGTGACTCAGTCATGTCTGACTCTTTGCAACCCCAGGGGCTGAAGCTCACCAGACTCCTCTGTCCTCAGGATTCTCCAGGCAAGAATACTGAACTGGATTGCCATGCCCTTCTCCAGGGGATCTTCTTGACCCAGGGACCGAACCCGGGTCTCCTGCATAGTGGGCAGACTCTTTGCCATCTGAGCCACCAGGGAAGCATCCTATTAGCCTTGGGCTCTATCTTATCTCATCTACTTCTGCTTTACTGACTAGGCCAAAGCCTTTGACTGTGTGGATCACAACAAACTGTGGAAAATTCTTAAAGAAATTAGAATACCAGACTACCTGACCTGCTTCCTGAGAAATCTCTATTCAGGTCAAGAAGCAACCCTTAGAACTGGACGTGGAACAACAGACTGGATCCAAATAGGGAAAGGAGTACATCAAGGTTGTATATTGTCACCCTGCTTATTTAACTTACATGAAGAATATATCATGTGAAATGCCAGGCTGGATGAAACACAAGCTGGAATCAAGATTGCCGGGAGAAATATCAATAACCTCAGATATGCAGATGACACCACCCTTATGGCAGAAAGAGAAGAAGAACTAAAGAGCCTCTTGATGAAAGTGAAAGAGAAGAGTGAAAAAGTTGGCTTAAAACTCAACATTCAGAAGACAAAGATCACGGCATCTGGTCCCATCACTTCATGGCAAATAGATGGGGAAAAAATGGAAAGAGTGAGAGACTTTATTTTGGGGGGCTCCAAAATCACTGCAGATGGTGACTGCAGCCATTTGCTTGCTCCTTGGAAGAAAAGCTATTACCAACATAGAACAGCATATTAAAAAGCAGAGACATTACTTTGCCAGCAAAGGTCTGTCTAGTCAAAGCTATGGTTTTTCCAGTAGTCATGTATGGATGTGAAAGTTGGACTATAAAGAAAGCTGAGTGCCGAAGAATTGATGCATTTGAACTGTGGTGTTGGAGAAGACTCTTGAGAGTCCCTTGGATTGCAAGGAGATCCAATCAGTCAATCCTAAAGGAAATCAGTCCTGAATATTCATTGGGAGGACTGATGCTGACGCTCAAACTCCAATACTTTGACCATCTGATGCAAAGAACTGACTCATTTGAAAAGACCCTGATGCTGGGAAAGATTGAAGGCAGGAGGAGAAGGGGACAACAGAGGATGAGGTGGTTGGATGGCATCACCGACTCGATGGACATGAGTTTGAGCAAACTTCAGGAGTTGGTGATGGACAGGGAAGCCTGGCATGCTGTAATCCATAGGGTTGCAAAGAGTCAGACACAACTGAGCAACTGAACTGAACTATCTTATCACGGCTTTCCTGGGTGGCTCAGTGGTAGAGTCCATCTGTCAATATTAGAGACACAGGAGACATGAGTTTGATTCTTGGGTTGGGAAGATCCCCTGGAGGAGGAAATGACTACCTACACCAATATTCTTGCCAGAAGAATCCCATGGACAGAGGAGCTTGGCAGGCTACAGTTCATAGGATCGCAAAGAGTAGTACATGACTGAGCTCTCCCTTATCATGGTTGCAGCACGCTTCCTGCATGCAGGGGAAAATATCCATGAATCCAGGATTATGCTGATATCTGAAGAGAGAAATGGGGCCTAAAAGATTCACGATGAGGCTGAAAGAAGGAATCAGAAAGTTTCTGGCCTAAGTAACTTCTTGGAAAATCAACGTTCAAAAGCAAAGGACAGAACCCTGTGGAAAACCTCAAATACCTCTTTATTGAAAAGAGATTGGGAGGTAACATCCCAAAATGTTAATTGAGCTGGTTTTAGTGTTACAAAAATGCATAAGTGGTCTTTCTACTCTTCTGTATGTCCTGTCTTTTCTATTCCTTACCTTGGAGAAAAGAAACCATCATTTTTTAAGTGTTTTTTTTTTTTCATAATGATCATGTTATAAGGTATAGAAATTTTGAATCATTATGCTGTCCACCTAGAACTAACACAGTATTCTAGGTTAATATACCCCAATAAAAAAAAAAAGAAGAACATGTAATCACAGCTTTCTAATAGGTTCTGCAGTGCACCATGCTTATGTTGTCGTAATGATACAAACATTAATTATTGATATAATGTAATTAAAAGTAAGATAAAACTTGAGAGAGAGGATGAGGAAGGAGAGGTGGAGGCATTAAACTTTCACCCACTGTAACATTTATCAATTGAAAAATTACTTTTTTTTTCTTTTCTTATTGTATCTGTAAGAAATGACAGATGTTAATGAAACTTATTGTGGTGACCATTGCAAAACACATGTAAATGAAACCGTTAAGCTGTATCCCTTAAGTGTATGCAGTGATGAATATCAACTATTTCTCAATAAAACTGGGAAAAAAATTCAGTGATTTTCCAATCAGGTGCGGGAGGTTGCTAAGGTGACAGCGTCAGACCTCTTCCTCCTGTCAGAGTGCGTGAGTGCTCAGTCGTGTTTGACTCTTTGGGAGCCCATGGACTGTAGCCCACCAGGCTCCTCTGTCCATGGAAATTTCCAGGCAAGAATATTGGAGTGGGTTGCCATTTCCTCCTCCAGAGGCTCTTCCCAGGGATCTAACCTGCATCTCCGGTGTCTCCTGCGTTGGCAGGTGGATTCTTTACCACTAAGCCAACTGGGAAGCTCCAATTGGTGGCAAATCAGGGAAGAGCTGAAGGAGACCTGTGCTTGGAGGTGGAGGGACTGGGTCGGAGTCTCAGCTCTGTCTCATATCTGACAGACCATCCACGGAAGTAACACTTATCTGAGTCTCCTTCTTTTCTTTCCAAGTGGAGATCTGTTCATCAAGTCATTCGTTCCATGACTGCTTATTAAACATGTGCTTTGTGCTCAGCACTGATGCAGGGACCAGGGTGACCATAAAGAACAAGATGGACTCACCTTGGAAGCTCACGTTCTAAGGCAGCACAGTCTCACAGAACTTTCTAGAATGAAGGAGCTGTTCTCCATCTCTACTGTCCAGTGTGGTAGCCACTAGACACACAAGGCTACTGAGCAATGAAAGGTGGGCAATGTGACTGAGGGACAGATTTTAAATTTTTATCTAAGTGTAATTAAATGTAAGGGGCCACAGGAGGCTAGCAGTTACCAAATTGGACAGCATCATAAAAAGCAGATAATGCCTCTTGTCCTGTCTTCTACAGTTTGGGTGGGGGTGGGGGGTCCATGCAATGTAAGAACGCAACTGTGGGCATCCCCAGATGTGAGGATGTATCGCGCCTCCCTGAGACAGAGCAGGAAGAGGCTCAGATGTTGGGACTTTTGAGACCCAGATGCTGTTATTCAGAGCACAGGAGATGGAAGAAAACACTCAAAGGGCTGGGCACATGGTCTGGGAGCACCTGCCCCACAGGCAAGCTGAGGAGTCCCCGTGGAGTACAACATGTACTGAGGGAACAAAAGGTAACTAAACCTGTCCCAGGAACACCTGACTGCTTGCTGCTTCCTTCTCTCTCCTGCTCTTGGCCCCTGGGTCCCTGCTTTCTTCCTGTGGTCCAGTATCTGGAGTTCAACTTCCTTTGAAAACAGCCTGGGCTAACCCCCATGACTTCATTCCACACATACCCACTCTCCCCTCTGCCTCCCTCAACCCTTCATTCCAAATCCAGCTGGTTATCTCCTTAGCCTAGAACACAGGGCCAGCAGCCCTGCCTCCTTGCTTAACACAGTGTTCTGATTCTTGTCCTTTCCTTTCACCTGGGTTTTTAGGGGTTACATTTGCACTGATAGCACCTTTTTATCCTTACTCACAATGCCTACCCATCCCCCCACTAACCCTGCTGAAAGGGAGGCCCTAAAGCCCTGAGTTTCCCCACCCCCTATGCCAATGACCACATCTGATTGAACTGGAGGTGGGTCCCTGACACAAAGTCAGCCAGTCTCTTAGTTTGCTGGCAGCCTATGAGGTGGCTTGACTTGAAAAGCTGAGCTGGGCCAATCAAATGCTCTCTTGAAGGAACTGATACAGTTCCCAGAGGAAATACCCAGAGAATGAGGGGATTAGCAGTGGCAGACGAAGTTGAAAAGAAGTTTTGAGATGGCATTAGGACCACCAGAGGTCAGGAAAGCCTGGCTTCTCAGGAAGCCGTCACGCAGAGAAGATGCAGGGAAGTGATGAAAGAGACAAAAACGACTGTCCTGATGACTCTAGGTCCAGCCCTTGTGACTGAAGACAGCTGAGAACTGGATTAGGCAGTAACTTGTCATGTATCGTTAACTGGGTTTCCTGGTAATTGGCTCTGAGAAGGAGGGTTGCAAGCAGAAAGGTGACTAGGGGATGCTTTTGAGAGAGACACTGATAAGAAGGTGAAGGAAGAAGGACTGGATTGGGGAAGAGAGGTGAAACACAGGTGCAGCTGAGTCTTGAGTGACCCTTTGGAGAGTTCTGGAGCCATGATGACCTTCAGAATTGTCCCAGAATTGAGGCAAAGGGGCTGGGCTTTTTACCGTGTATTAGCTGCTCACTGGTCATGGACCACCCCCAAGAGGGAGCAGAACCTGGAAGCAAGCAGTTCTGTGCAGCTGAAGAAAGTTCCCACTGAGGTATGTGGCTGGGAGCCATCAATAGCCATGCTTGCCAGTATCTGGGGATACGGGTACCAGGGCAAGAAGAGGGGATCTGGGTGGAGTAGCACAGTACCTTTGTGACACATCTCAACACACACACAGACGTACATTGTACATTGTCCCTTGAGGGCAGAGATGTGTCTTGTGGTGTTTCTTACTTCAAACCTAGCACCTAACACAGGGTATTATTAGAGTTTGATTCAACAGGTATACGTTGAGGACCTACATTGCGCCAAGCGTTGTGCTAGGCATACTATTTGGATTATCTCACAGAACCCTCAAAGTGGTTTGTAAAATATAAATCTTTGTAAAGTACAAATTTTTAGTGACATTTTACAGAAGCAGAAATTGAATCTCAGAAAGCAACTTGCCCGATCAGCCAACAAGTAAGGGCAAGACACCATGTCTGGCCAAGATAGCTAATCGCCTAGCCAATACCCATTCTCTTCTATTTCCTTACTGATGGGACCCTGATATTTTGGGGGGCTGACTTACACACAGCTAAAAGACTACATTTCCCAGCTCTCCTTGTGCTTAAAAGGTGGCCAGTGAGACATAAATAGAAATCATTAGGTGAGACTTCCAGGAAGTTCTTGGAGAGGAGGCATTGACTCAGCTTGAAGACTCACCTTCTTCCCTTCCACTTTTTCCCTCCTCCCTGGACTTCCCTGGTGGCTCAGAGGATAAAGCATCTGCCTGCAATGTGGGAGACCCGAGTTCAATTCCTGGGTCGGGAAGATCCCCTGGAGAAGGAAATGGCAACCCACTCCAGTATTCTTGCCTGGAGAATCGCATGGACAGAGGAGCCTGGTAGGCTATAGTCCACGGGGTCGCAAAGAGTTGGACATGACTGAGCGACCTCACTTTCTTTCGGAAGTGGACACGATGTCAGAAGTTGCAGCAACCATCTTGGTTTGAAGATGGAAATCATATTATCAAGTTGGCAGAGCAGAAAGATAAAGGAAACCTGAGACATCACAATTTCCCCATCAATCTTAGAAGGCCCATTTCCTTCTGTTTAAGACCCTTGTTAGTTTAGAATCTGTGGTTCCTTACAAATATACTAAATTACAGTTCATTATTCTGCTATCTTGTAGATACAACCCAATATTGCATTTGGATTCCTTGGTCCATGAAATCATATGCTGAAAATATACTTTTGCCACAGTTGGAAATTCTAATTGACAAATTAGAAGATTTTTGAAAAAGTACTAGAATGCTTAGTTTCCACGCTAACATATGACATACTTCAGATTGAATTAATAATAGTAACACCCTACTTTTATTTAGCGCCTGTGAAATGTGCATCATCTAATTTGGTCTTTGTAACTTGGTTCCTGAATGAAATAGACAGGGAAGTGGTACTTTTGCAATTTATTAATTAAAGAAACTAAAATTCAGAGACTCTTCAAGTGTTGGGTCAATAAAGGATCTTAAATCGTCTGATCATGTCAGTCTTGTACTCAGTGTCTTTCAGTTTTCTTCTTCCCTACAGAATACAATCCAAACTTCTTAGACGACATTTAATGACTTTAAAAGTGATCCCAGCCCATTTTTTCTACTCTGTCTTCTCCCAACATGAATCGGTGTCAGATAGTATTGCTCCCAGCTAAAGGAGAAGAAAATGGGATTGACAATCAAAATTTAGCCTGGGTTCCTTCCGAAAATGAGACAAGAACTTGAGTCAGACAGTCTATTTGGGAGTTGATCCCAGAAGAGTGAGGTTCAAAAGAAAATGAAATAGAGAAAGAAGAAAAGCCAATTTAAAGAGTATGTTATTATGCTGGTCCCCGTTGGGGTCACTGGGCCTCAATTCTGCCAGGGCTGCCTGAGGAGCACACAGAATTCTTGAAATTGTCTGCTGGAGAAGTATTTCTCCACTGACTTCCATCCCCCACTACCTGATGGTTGCCCCAGAAGACCTTAACTCCCTCACCCTTCTGGGCTGCACACGTGTGAATGCCAACCAGCCCATGTAGCAGCATTGGAGAAAGCTTGGGGACACAAAAATCAGTGGAATAAAAAAATGGAACAAAGTAGAGATTTCAGAAATAGACTCTTTCTAACATAGTCAAATGATTTTGACAAAGATGCCAAGATATTTTAAATGGGGGAAAGATAGGCTTTACAGCAACAGTTCTAGAACAGCTGAATATCAACATGGGAAAAAAAAAAAAAAAAGGAACCTGACCCATATATCAAACCATGCCAAAAAAGTAACTCAAGAGAATTCATAGACCTGGGAATTCCCTGGTGGTTCAGTGGTTAGGACTCAGCGCTTTCACTGTCATGGCCCGGGTTCAATCCCTGGCTGGGAAACTAAGATTCCACAAGCTGTGTAGAATGACCAGGAAAAAAAAAAAAATCAAGAATTATTAGCAAGGGAGAAGAACAGAGACTGTGTATTGGATAGTCACCTTACAATGTCTGTCACTTCACCCTAAACTCTATCCATAAAAAATAGTCTTATTTCCTAGTTTATTCCAAGCTTTTCTGTATAACCAGTTCTTAGCTCGTAGCATCTGCTGCCTGGAGTGATCTTGCACTTTGTCTTTACCTAATTTCTTCTTAGTGTTTAAAACTCAGGACAGTTTTACCACAAATACATATATATTTAGAAACTCAGGGCAGATTTCATCTCCTTTTGAATGCTCATCCTCCCTTCCTCCTTCCCTTCTTAATGTGTATTAAATGGTCCTCATTAGGAATTCCTGAACTCCCCAAAAAGCACACCTACTGGATTCTCTATGAAACTAAAAACCAAGTCAGTTCCTTTTTTCTTCTCACAATGGTTCCAATCAAGAGACATGTCTCAGTGCTTTTGCATTTCCTGATTCTAATCCCTGCCAGATGTTTAGTTTTATTTCTGCCATTTGATTCTTGAAGATACCTCAAAATCCTTAAAATTCTCGTAATAAGTTTTCTTTTTTGTTTGTGTTAACTCAAGCTGGTTTGTTACCTGAACCCAAAGAATCATAATTAATACTGGATCCCTTGCTTGCTGGTGTCATAGCATTTCCTAGGGAGAAAGAGACAGTCAGTGCTAACCAAGTACCTGTGAGCTCTCTAAATTTCCTGGCTCCCATGGAATTAACTTAGGGTGGCCACGTGACCCATCCTGACCAATGGACTATGAGCAGAAATGATGTGTTTTACTTATGGGCCAAGGAAGTTAAGAGCCAATGTTCCTCCTCCATCTTCTTTACCCCACTGTGACAACAATGTGTCCCTTATGCTGTGATTATAAGAAGGAAGAGAGTCTCCTAACCTACACTGGACTTTGCATGAGCAAAAAACTAAACTTTTTTCATGATAAGCTACTGAGATGTGGAGAGCAGGGAGGGGTGTTATGCAGGAGCTACCATTAATTTCATCATTATATTCACTAAATTATAGCTATATTTCACTGGTCTCTTTCATTAGACTATGACCTGTTTGAGGTCAGTAGCAGGTTTTCATCTTTTAACTCCAGCATCAACCCCTAGAGGACCTGGGACATAACATTTGCCCATTAAATGTGTGTTGAATGAATTACAAGTGAATGAATCACTCCACCTGATGTTGTAAAGCCTCAAGTGAATGCTTACTAGTAACCCAAGGAATCTAGAAACTTCCCAAGCTGGAAATTGAGCCTAGAGTCTTCTAACTCCAAGCCACAGGATCACTGTCATCACTGTGGATGGATCATGGGAACTATGAATTAACTCCAGTGTATGGCAGTCCAGCACACAGTCTGCCCATGTGTCACTTTCTAGTACAATTATTCTGGAAAGTCATTTCTGGGAAAGGGCCCAAGAATGTACAGCTGAGGAGAAAGACTTCTTTAAACATTGACTGCTTCTGTTGCTCTGGTCATGACACTCTGAAAACAACACAAGTCAGAAGCCTCCTAGGGGACAGAGGAGCATCTGTCCTTGTCCAAATTTGCACATTCCTGTTAAGCAATTTCTCTGGAGTTAACAAAGGGCAAAGTGAGCAGGGAAATTCTTAAAATCCCACAATTACAGTCAAAAAGTCAATGCAAGTTCAGGGTAGGAAAACAGATTTTATGACAGTTTGTGTAAGTGTCTGAATTAACCACAAACTCAGTAATAATGAAGATAAAATTTGCTTTGCTATTGCCAGTGGAATGAGTCTACTGTGTGTCAAGTACTGAACTGGATTGTATACAACTTTAAAAAATTTTGTTTATTTATATATGGCTGCGCTGGGTCTTCGTTGCTTTGCACAGGCTTTCTCTAGTTATGGTGAGCGGGGGCTACTCTCCAGTTGCAGAGCATGGGCTTCTCATTGTGGTTGGCTTCTCTTGTTGCAGAGCACAGACTCTAGAGCATGCGGGTTTCAGGAGTTGCAGCTTGTGGGCCCTAGAGCTCAGGCTCGGTAGTTGTGGTGCACGGGCTTAGTTGCCTCTCAGTATATGGAATCTTCCCAGACCAAGGATTGAACCCACATCAACCTGCATTGGCAGGCAGATTCTTAACTACTGGACTAGCAGGGAAGTCCCCTGAACTGGATTTAGTTACACCATCCTTTCTTAGTCTTTACAGTAAAGTGATGAGGCATCTAAGGCGCTTCCCATGTTACAGGTGAAGAAAGTGGGTTTCGAGTAGTTATGAGACTTGCTGAAGGTCACAAAGCTAGTAAAGGGTTAATATAGGACTCAAACGGAGGCTTTTTGAACTCCAAAGTCCATGGTCTAGACTCTTAGATGTGGTCAATGTGATTGTTTTATTTGAAAGTCTCAGAAATCCACTGGGTTAGACAAACAACTGTTGCAGTTCACAGAATCCAAGGAAGGTTAAATGACTGTCTACTGGAACGACCGGGCTGGCTCACGGAGCTCCCAGATACCTGAAGGCTCTAGCAGCCCCTCACCCTCCACCTCTCCGCTCCTCTAGGGCTCCCTTCTCTATCTCTCGATGTCTTTTTGCCACGCATGGCCCATACCTCACATCCCTCTGCTCCTACCAGCAGAGAGGATCTGACTTGCCTCAGTTCCAGTTTGCAAAATGCCAGGGCAGAAATCTAATGGGCCAGTTTGGGTCCAGAACTGATCTGTGCTGGCCATGGAGATGGGTCATCTAAAGAACAGGGCAGCTCCTTGTTTGTTTGGAAGAGGATGAAGTGTCCAAAAAAACCAAAATGGTCAAAGGAAATAGAAAAGTGTAGCTTGAAGCACTTTAGCGGGTGGGGAGGGTTCCTGTTACCTTTAAACATCTGAAGGATGGTCATGAGGAAGATGGAGGGAGTGATCAGGTCACTATGGGACCAATGGATACAAGTTTATAGGAGACAGACTTTAGGTGCAGATCTAGCACCCACTGATGCTTCGCATATGCCAGCTAGTATATGAAGTTCCTTCATATAGGTCAGGTCTTAGTCCTCACAACAACTCTGTCAGATAAATTTCATTACTTCTACTTTACATGTGAGAAAACAGACCAAGATCAGTAAAGCAAATTGTCCAAGTGGCAGGGATTTGAATCCTGGTATTCTGTCTCTGTTGTTTCCACAGCACCATTCTGCTTTTTCACATACAACTCTCTAAAAATCATTTCTGTCCAAAGAGAACTGAGATTTTTCTAGGATTGAGGGGCTGTCCATGCCTGAAAGTTCCCCTGCAGGCATCAGTCACTGGCCATCTTCCTAGGACTTGATGAAAATGCATTTCAAGATGGGAGATGTGGTTGGGTTGGAAACCCCTAAGACCTGACCCAATTTTGAATCAGTCAATTCTTCAAGCTTTTATAAGTCTTTTTAAAAGGCTCTCCTCCATATGCCGCTCCAGGTTGCTCTGTGCTCTGCTCTGAGCCTCCTAATGCTGACCTGAATGCGTTGCACAGCTCCTGGTGCTCTGGCTTCCTATGGGTTCTGTCTGGTAGGGAACTCCAGCAGGAAGGCAAGGAGGGGAGTGAGGGGCTCTGTGAGGTCACTCTGGTGGGCTGTGGCCTCAACTAAACATCACTGCTCCTGTAACTTGGCCTGCTCTGCACAACTCTTACTCCTTCTCAGTTCTGTTAACTCCTTCCTTGCCTCTTCTCTTTGGCCTACGGATAGTAACAAATCTGTCTTTTCTATACCCAAGGTCCTACAGCATTTCTTGAGGTTCTCCTGCACCCCTAAGCCTTTACAATTAATCCCCTTTAACCTTCCTCAAACTGCTCGAAGTGTGCCCTCTCTTTCCTAGTGAGACCATGACTATTAAATAACTTTCCAGATTATAGAGTCTATATGATAATTACATTTTTTCTAACATGCTCTGTGTGGGCCTTTCAAGTATAGACTAAAGAAGAAAATAAAAATCATTTATAATCCTACTCCTAAAGAGAGCTAACATTTGGGGGCATTTGTTCCCAGCAGTTTTCTGAGCACCTGTTATGGGGTTTCTTTTAAGTTTTTTTTTAATTGTGGTGAAATATAAACAATATAAAACAACCATTTTCATCATTTTTAAGTATACAATTCATTAGCATTTTAAATACATTCACAATATTGTGTAACCATCATCACTATTTCCAGAATTTTTTAAAAAGAGTTTATTTACTTTAGAGCAATTTCAACTTCACAGAATAATTGAGAGGAAGGTACAGAGATTTCCCACATATCCTCCATCCCCGCACATGCATAGCCTCCTCCATTATCAACGTTCCCCACCAGGGCGGTACCTTTGTTACAACTGAGGAACCAGCTTTGACACAACGTAATCACCCAAAGACCACAGTTTACGTGAGGGTTCACTCTTTTTTTAATAAATGTTTTTTTGTTTTGTTTTAAAATATTTATTTGGCTGTGCTGGGTCTTAGTTGTGGCATATGCAGGATCTTCAATCTTTGTTGTGGCAGGCAAGGTCTTTAGTTGCGGCATGGGGGATCTAGTTCCTTGACCAGGGATCAAACCCATGCCCCCTGCACTGGGGGCACAAAGTCTTAACCACTGGAATACCAAGGAAGTCCCTAGGGTTCACCCTTGTGATGTAGTATATCCTACAGATTTAGACAAATGTATAATGGCATGTCGTCACCTTTATAATAATATACAGAGAAATTTCTCTGCCCTACGGTTCTCCTGAGCTCTGCCTACTCATCCTTCCCTGCCCTATATATGTTCCTTAAGTTGTATCATGAGTATTTCCTTGTGTCATTAAAAACCACACATATACATTCACACACATGTCACATTTCCAAGGTGCTATGCTACGGTGCAGTGTGACGGGTTTTCCACTTTCCAATGTAGGTTACTTATGTTTGTTGATATCATAAATGTCCCTGCTAGGATTATCCTAATTCAGAAGTCTTAGGCCAAACGTCTAATTATGTCCTCAGGTCCTTCAAAATGTTGACACTCAAGTAACGCCCAGTACATTGTACACACTAGAGGGAGCTTGAGAGTTCTCAGAAACAATCCGGTTTTTTGTGCCCTGGTGAAGAATGAAAGTAACCCGCCAAGACGGGCCGAAATATTAAAGGCATTTGAGGGCTTCCCTTCACCACTGGCAAAGCTATGCCTGATCTCATGATGAAACAATGTGGGCATTGTCTTCTCAGGCCTCATCCCATCGTGGGTCAGGAGCAGAGCTCAGTATTCTGACTGATGACAAGTGTGGTCATGAATCTTTAGGTATGTGGATGACCAGCGGGTGAGAGCAAAGGCTATACTGAGGCTGTGAAGAAAGGCGCCGTGAGCAGGCTCTGCGAGGAGGCCCCACCCAGCCCCAGGGAACAGCAGCACCCAGGGAGCTCCCTGAGCTGCAGGCCAGACCTCACCGTGGAACCCGCCGGACAGGTTCTCTGCCTCTGTCATGGCGGTAACTGCCCTTAACCAGGGCCCATAGTCACCAGCAAATGTGTGGGTGGCAGGCAGTATGAGCAGACCTCCTGGACTGACTCGGAGAAGGTGGGGGCAGGGACCTAGCACTCCAGCCTTTGCACCTCCTCTATGACCCCCTCCCACATTTCTAGATGGTTCTTATAGCAGAAGATTCTGACACTGGGGCAGAATGCCAGAGGCCCTGCAGTCAAGAGTGGCTGGACAAATGCAGCTGAGAAAAGAGGGAAAAGAGACTGGGGCTGTGGGCAACTTCGGTGTCAATCCTACAACTCCCAGGGGTTCAGACGGCACCGTCTATTGCCCTTGAACCAAGGATCTTGCCTTTGCTCCTCCTCCGCCCCCACCTCCTCTCGCCCCCTACCTAACAACCCCCAACCCCCTTCCCTGCCCCGGCTCCCTCTTCTCGGGGGGTTGGCCGCTCCTGCCTCACCATACTTGCTCATTTGTGCAGAAGACAAACTAAGACTCTCTTTCCTTAAAACTATAAACACAGGAAGAATTTTGACTGTACACCAGAGCGCACACGAGACCTGGGAAGGAAGGATTTTCATAGTTGGCAGAAGTGGTAAGCTTTGGGGAAGGTGGATCTAGTCAGGTTCTAGGACCTGTGCTTTCAAATGCTAAAAGCAACCCAGGTAAAGTTAGAACTTTCTCTTAAACCCTTGGTTCTTCCATCTTAACTGCATAAAATCACCTAGAAAGTTTTACAAAATCGCCACTCCCAGAACAAGCACATCAAAATCTCTGAGGATGGGGCTCATCCATCAGTGGTTCTGAAGTTCCCAGGTGACTCCAATGCATAGCCAAGGTTGAGAGGCAACAGCCTTAAAAGAGTAATGAAAGAAGGCCAAGGCTTTAATGAATTGATGAACATATAAATTTCATGGCCATATTTCCAGTCTATACTTAGGTGTTTTATTTCTTTAAATCTTGCCTTATAATGCATCCTGGCCTTCACTGACAAAGCCAATTAGAGATCTGTAAACAAGTTATAATTTTAATAGATAAATTTAATGAGAAAAAAAATATCTTGTGTCACTCTGCTCAGTGAGTTACCCCCATATGAAGAAAGCTTCATTCGCTGGCACACCCCAGGTCACCTTCTTTCACTGAGCAGGCGGATGGTTTGGGAGAATGGAGGAAAGGTCATCAAAGCAAAAACGCAAAGCTAGCAGGTTGAGGAGCTGGGGGAACATCAGATAAGCACCCAAGGGAAGGATTCTGTATTTTAGGTGCAGTAGAAGAACCTTCTGAGGCCATGGGGTGAGGGCACAGGGTCGGGAGCTTACCAGGGTGGCATACCTTCATTCAGGACCTCTTTAGACTAGACTTTGGTTAGCCCAGCAGGCAGCAAAGCCAACATTCATCAAATCTTAGAGCCTCAAAATTCAGCCTCCTGTTTTCCGTACCCTCTTCTCTCCTCAACCCCAGCCTCCACTCCTCTTTGGTCTTTTAAGGAATAGCATAGGATCCAGAAAGAGCAGGATCTTGGGGTCAGAACAACATGAGTTCCCAGCCTAGCTCCATCACTTATTAGGTATGTGTTGTTGTTTAGTCCCTAAATTGTCTCCAACTCTTTTGCAGCCCCATGGACTGTAGCCCTCCAGGCTCCCCTGCCCATGGAATTTCCCAGCAAGAATACTGGAGTGGGTTGCCATTTCCTTCTCTAGGGGATCTTCCCAACCCAGGGATCGAACCTGAGTCTCCTGCTTAGCAAGCGGATTCTTTACCACTGAGCCACCTGGGAAGCCCAATAAATATTTGTTCTTATTTATTATTGTTTACCAGATACTTTTAATAGAGCGTGGCCATCCGTTCCAAGGAGCACTGTGCTGTGCTCAGTCGAATCCAACTCTTTTCGACCCTATGGACTATAGCCTATCAGGCTCCTCTGTCCATGGGATTTCCCAGGCAAGAATACGGAAATGGGTTGCCATTTCCTTCTCCAATTAACTAGGTGACAGATATGCGATGTTTAATCTTTCAGGGCTTCAGTTCTCATATAGGAACTCAGGGGTGGATTTGGGAGTGTGGAGTGCTGCTGGGTCAGCCCTGCATCACCCATGGATTAAGGTGGAATCTTCTATTGCCCTTGGATTAAGGACTTTGCTTCTTCCCACCTGGGTTTATCGTCCCAGGGATTGGCCCCTCTGATGAGCTGTATTCTACTTGTTTATTTCTGCAGGAGATAAAGTCAGTAAAATCTTTAGGCTCAGGCAAGAGGGGCCTCTACTCTGGTCCCCACTGCCTATAGTTCCCTGTTCTGGGATTCCTTTGCCTGTACTTCTCGCTGCTGAGTGAGGGGTTCATGGGACAAAAGCCCCTTAGAACCTTGCTCCCCATCCATGCCATGTTACAAGGGCTGGGACCCTTGAAATCCCCTGTCCGAATGGACCTGAATCCACTTCAGGGTCTGTGGGAGCTGCTCTGCAGATCCATTCTCTGGATGTGCTACACTGTCTGTCTGAGGCCTGATGGAGACCAAGGACCGCTGTTGGGGAGGGCATGATGGGGATGAAGGTGGACGGGGCAGAGACTTCTGCTTTCCTCATAGGCATGTTCTCTTCGTGGCTTAGAACAAACTCAGGCCTGAGAAGAGAAGAGGACTTTCTCTCTGCCCTTCCACCATCTCAGCTCAGAACTCTAATGAGCCTTGGAATTCTAAACTCCAGCTTGGCTTCCCAAGTCATTATGAAGCTATTTGTCAGTTTAGGAGGGTAGCACATACTTTATTTATCAGCTCTTAGGGAAACCCAGGTGGCGCAGCGGTAAAGAATCTGCCTGCTAACACAGGAGACACAAGAGATGCGGGTTGGATCCCTGGGTCAGAGAGACCCCCTGGAGGAGAAACTGTCAACCCACTCCAGTATTCTTGCCTGGAAAATTCCATGGACCAGCAGAGTCTGATGGGGCCATGTGGTCTCAAAGAGCTGGCCATGACTGAGCACTATTCACACACACAGCTTGACTTTTAATTCTAAACCATTGACACATAGGGTATGTGGTATGTGGACCTCCATATGTGCTGTTATCCTGCCAATGTCACCTGCAGGCCTCATGGAAAACAATACTATTATCATTTAGGTTGTGAGGATTCAATGTAAAAAATTATATGAGGGCATAGTAGGTGCTTGGTAAGGATTATTCTCTTGTACCTTTCAGCACATCAATGTTACTCAAAAAAACGCAGTTTCAGAGGAGAATCCTTCCCTAGGCAGGGCCACCACCTTCCTCTTTTTTGGTTCCAGGGTGCAGCTTCACGCTGTGTTGACTTACTGGGGCTAACATGCCCTCAGGCCTTTCCACCGAGAGGCTGATCCACGTTTGAGAGCTGAGCTCTAGTCCTTCAATTAACTCTGGTGGAAAAAAAAAAATGGCTCTTAAGCCAACCAGGAAGGCTTCGGGCCCTTCTGAAGTGGCTCTGGGTTGAGGTGGCCTAAGGGCAGGCAGGGCCTGGGGAACCCAGGCCTAACAGATGGCCGGTGAGCTGGAGAGATCTGTGGAGAGAAATTCCTGGGTCAGGAAGCGGGCAGGGGACCCCGAGAGTTTGTCTGCAGAGGTACATTGGCCTGAGTTCAGGAATGGTACCTAGAAAACCAGCAGGGCTTCCTGAAGGGCCAGGGAAGAGGGGAAGGGGCATTGAGAGCTGACTGACTAGGACTTGGCGGTTCAGGACTCAGGGAAGCCAGACAGGAACCAGTTCTGTTGGAACCAGCCGAACTGGTTCACTTTGCTACGTATCTCAAACTTGCTGTGGTGTATCTGCTTTATACTTCAAGTACATTTATTGTTCACATTTTAAACAGCAAATGGTGCTTTTTCTTTTTTTTTCATTGAAGGATAATTGCTTTACAGAATTTTGTTGTTTTCTGTCAAACGTCAATATGAATCAGCCATAGGTATACGTATATGCCCTCCTTCCTGAAACCCCCTCCCATCTTCCTCTCCATCCCACCCCTCCAGGTTGACACAGGGCCCGTGTTTGAGTTTCCTGAGCCATACAGCAAATTCCTGTTGTCCATCTATTTTACACATGGTAATGTAAGTTTCCATGTTACTCTTTCCATACATCTCACCTTCTCCTCCCCTCTCCCCATGTCTATAAGTCTATTCTCCACGTCTGTTTCTCCATTGCTGCCCTGTGAATAAATTCTTCAGTACCATTTTTCTAGATTCTGTTTATATGCATTCGAATATGATATTTATCTTTCTTTTTCTGACTTACATCACTCTGTATAATAGGTTCTAGGTTCATCCACCTCATTAGAACTAACTCAAAGGCTTTCTTTTTTATGGCTGAGTATTGCAGCCATGAAATTAAAAGACGCTTACTCCTTGGAAGGAAGGTTATGACCAACCTAGATAGCATATTTAAAAGCAGAGTCATTACTTTGCCAACAAGGTCCGTCTAGTCAAGGCTATGGTTTTTCCAGTGGTCATGTATGGATGTGAGAGTTGGACGGTGAAGAAAGCTGAGCGCCGAAGAATTGATGCTTTTGAACTGTGGTGTTGGAGAAGACTCTTGAGAGTCCCTTGGATTGCAAGGAGATCCAAGCAGTCCATCCTAAAGGAGATCAGTCCTGGGTGTTCATTGGAAGGACTGATGTTGAAGCTGAAACTCCAATACTTTGGCCACCTCATGCAAAGGGTTGACTCATTTGAAAAGACCCTAATGCTGGGTAGGATTGGGGGCAGGAGGAGAAGAGGATGACAGAGGATGAGATGGTTGGATGGCATCACTGACTCGATGGACATGGGTTTGGGTAGACTCCGGGAGTTGGTGATGGACAGAGAGGCCTGGCGTGCTGCAATTCATGGGGTCGCAAAGAGTCGGACACGACTGAGCGACTGAACTGAATATTCCATTGTGTATAAGTACCACAACTGCTTTATCCATTCATCTGTTAATGGACGTCTAGGTTGCTTCCATGTTCTAGATATTGTAAATAGCGCTGCAATGAACAATGGGATACATGTGTCTTTTTCAATTTTGGTTTCCTCAGGGTATATGCCTAGGCGTGGGATTGCTGGGTCGTATGGTGGTTTTATTCCTAGTTATTTAAGGAATCTCCATGCCATCTTCCACAGTGGCTGAATCAATTTACATTCCCACCAACAGAGAAAGAGCATTCCCTTTTCTCCACACTCTCTCCAGCATTTATTGCTTATGGACTTTTTGATGACGGCCGTTCTGACTGGTGTGAGGTGATACATGTAAAAGAATGAAATGAAAACACTTCCTAACACCATACACAAAGACGAACTCAAAATGGATTAAAGACCTAAATGTAAGACCAGAAATTATAAAACTCTTAGAGGAAAACATAGGCAGAACACTCAACAACATAAAGCAAGATCCTTTATGACCCACCTCCTAGAGTAATGGAAATAAAAATAAAAGGAAACAAATAGGACTTGATTAAACTTAAAAGCTTTTGCACAGCAAACGAAACTATAAGCAAGGTGAAAAGTCAACCCTCAGAATGGGAAAAAACAATAGCAAATGAAACAACTGACAAAGGATTAATTTCCAATTTATACAAGCAGCTCATACGGCTCAGAAAAACAAACTACTCAATCAAAAAGTGGGAAAACGACCTAAAGAGATATTTCTCCAAAGAAGACATACAGATGGCTAACAAACACATGAAAAGATGCTCAACATCACTCATTATTAGAGAACTGCAAATCAAAATTACAATGAGGTGCTGTGTTTTAAAATCAGAAAATGGCCCTGGGCGAATGAGGACATGCAGGCCGAGGGAACAGAATGTGCCAAGAACTGGAGGCAGACAGGAGGTGCTATGTCATAGGATAGTGAAAGATGAAACAGAAAGTGGTGGAGATGAGTGCAGAAGAGGCTGCAAAGATGATCTGGTCCTATTGAACCGGCCTTGAAGCATTCTGATGTGGCTTCATGAATCACAGACAGAAATGCCCTTGAAGACCTTCTAATATGATTTCCTCCTCATCAGGAAACTCTCATTTCCTATAAACTTTAGAAAATTTTTTCACTTTGGTTATTGCATGTCAAGGAATGTTTAACCTGTGTACTGGTTGGACCTCATGTTGGTTGAATTTTTAATCTATCTCTCATTATCTGTCTGTATATATTTTAATCTCTCATTATCTATCTGTATATATTTTTAATCACCAAAAATAGAAATTTCTTTAGAAACAAATAAAATTTATTTTTTAATCACAGGAAAGTTCATCTTGTTCCACTTAGTTCTAGGAAACAGATTCTTGAAAATCACTCCTAAAAAAAATTCCCTGTAGCCTCAGATGTCAAAAACAAACTTTATAAGTATTTTCAACATATTCAAATGCTAAAGAGGGCTGTAACTCCCAGAAACAAGATCTGTTTGGTCATCCAGAAGAGTATTACGTTCCCTCAAGATCAAGAAATGCGAGCTGACATTGAGGCAAATCATAAAAGCTTTTAGGACTTCGCTGGTGGTCCAGTGGTCAAGAGTCTGCCTTGCAATGCAAGGGACTCAGGTTCAGTTCCTGAGTGGAGAACCAAGATCCCACATTCCACTGGGCAGTTAAGCCTTTGTGCCACAACTACTGAGCTCACAGGCCACAATGAAGAGCCAGTGCAATTATCCTTCGATTAAAAAATAAATAAATTTAAAAAAAGGAGACAAGAAACAAAAAGAGCCAGTGCAGCCAAAAAACAGTAAACAACAACAAATCAATTACTTAAATAAATAAAAAGCTTTCGATTTATACTCTGCCAAATTGCATCTGAGGGGCCTGGGGGTTAAGGATGCAGAAGGTTCACCTCTGTATCTATCCTGCATCCACACTCCATGACTGCTTTCTTTTAACTCTCTATATCGCCCCTTATGTTAAACCCAGGTTGGTGACTTTTGATGATAAACACTAGTTCTTTATACCTATTGTTGGTACAAATGCAACATTGTTTATTTGCCAGATCCCCTAGAGGCAAAGATCCTAATTAATCTATTAAGGCTTTTCTTGGAAAAAAGTCAGACCTTTCAGATGGAAAACCTGGATGGATATCATCAGTGTGTTTTGCAACAGGTCTGGCAGATTGCTCCAGACAAATCAGCCAGTTTCTGCTCAGCACTTTGTGTGGTTCAGGCAAGCCAGGAATTAGCCGGCTAAGAATACAGAAGAGGGAGCAGTCCTGAAATTGAGAATGTTAAGCAGGGGGGCCTGAAGCATCTGCCCGGTCAAAGTCCAATGCCCTCTGCAGTGGAACAGCTGTGCCTGTGTCTCAAGACCTGGGACTAGAAGAGGGGGGCCTCAGACACCCCCTGGCATGTCCCTGTGATCTTTCAGATGGTGTACTTGAGGATGGAGGCTCAGCTCTGCTGAGTGAAACTCTCTCCTGAGGCTTTTCCTGATGGGCATGGCCACTCATTGTAAGGAGGTTAACCAGACCCCCCAGAAAGGCCTCCCAGGGAAGCATGGTACTGGAGTCGGCCTGGAAGGAGTGGGAAATTTGGTTTATTTTATTTTGACTGGACCACAAGGCTTGAAGGATTTCAGTTCCCTGATCAGGGATTAAACCCAAGCCATAGTACTGAAAGCCTGGAATCCTAACCACTGGACCATCAGGGAACCCCCAGGTTTAGTTTATTTTTAAGCTCTAACCTTTCAAGCCCAAGAATACTGGAGTGGGTAGCCTATCCCTTTTCCAGGGGATCTTCCCGATCCAGGAATAGAACCAGGGTCTCCTGCATTGCAGGTGGATTCTTTACCGACTGAGCTATCAGGGAAGCCCAGCGTTTCATGTTTTCCCCAAACCTTACTGGCATTGTGGAACCATGGACTGGTCATCCCTTTCAAGGGTCCTCTCCCTTATGGGTGCGTGTGTGCATGGTAGGTCGCTTCAGTCATGTGCGACCGTTTGGGACTACATGGACTGTAGCCAGCCAGGCTCCTCTGTCCATGGGATTCTCCAGGCAAGACAACTATTGGCTGCATTGCTAAAAAAAAAAAAAGAAAAAAAGAAGAAGGAAAAAGAGGACCTAATGAAACCTTAACTCTCTGCAAATTGAGAGAAAACCTTGAAGTTCTCCATCCAAGAAACCTGTGAGTGGTGACTTAGTGGAGTGATGCAACTGTCCTCCGAAGAGCTCTATTACATGGCTTTGGCTCTGTAGATCTCCAGACACAAATGCTAAAACCATCAAGAGATTTCCAAACTGGTTTTGTGCTGTCTGTCCCCACAGGGCAGGCTCAATGTGACCAACATTTGGCAGGAGGGTAGAGGGAGGGGAAGACGGCTTTCTCTACAGCTCTGTCCACCCGAACTTTCTGCAGGAATGGAAATGGCCTATGGTTGCATGAATACCACAGCCTGTAGACCTGTGTGGCTGTTACGCCCTTGAATGTGCCACTAGGCAACTGAATTTTTTATTGCATTTCATTGAAATTAACCCAAGGGAATTCTCTGCAGGTCCAGGGGTTAGGAATCCATGCTTTCACTGCTGAGGGCACAAGTTCAATCCCTGATGGGGGAACTAGAATCCCACAAGTCACATGGTGCAGCCAAAAAAGAAAGAAATTCAATTAATAGCTACACATGGTCAGTGGCTCTTGTATTAGACAGCACAATAAGAAGTTCACTGATCTTGAATTTCTAAGGGAGGGAGGGCAGCTTCAGTTCCCCTGGTTCTCCTCTTTTGTCTTGCTTCCCTGGACATTCAGGTTCTTCTTTTGCGTCCATCTCTGGCAGCTCCGTCTCTGAGGCCTCTCCTCAGTTAACCCTATGCACTGGCCAAACTTCAACAAGAAGCAACATTACATTATCTGCTTTGAAAAGACTGAGTATGGCTTTCTCTGAGCAGGATGAGGTTGGCAAGGATTGCTGAAGCTGAGTGTGATACACCAAACTGCTAATTTGCTACAATAATTTGGGAAAGTGCTACTTTCAAACCCTGATGTGAGTGAAAGTGGCATTCCTGAAATTGGTGGGAGGCCAGAGTCTGTGCTACTGGAGGTTATGTTTGCTAATTGTCTGTGGTCATTTATGAAATGGCTATGGAATATTTATTCATCTCTGTCAGAGCACTTGGCCCAGAAAGGCAGGCTTGTTCACTGAGATTCTCTACTCTGACCCAAGCCAAAGATTCAGCCTGATTTCTTGTCAACTGGAAATTGGGAATCACATAATCTACTTTCCCCCCCAAGAGATCCATATTTTCATGATTTCCCTTGCAACCCAGGTGACCTGTCCTCTGCAAAAACCCTATTGAGGAGAGGGCAACAGGTGGGCCTAGGGGACTGTGTTTTATACTATTCTGCTCAACCACCTACAGCCGGTTGGATCTGGGCTGGGCATTAACCCCAGAGCAGCTGATTTCACAGGCTGGCCAGTAACCTATGACTTGGCACAAAAGAATGTCCTCCAACCAGAGTTCCTCTCTCTGGACTCTGGAAGCAGAGAGACTGTGACACTGGAAATGGCTGGTGGGGGATGTGGGGGTGGGAGCCTAGTGGCTTAGGCAGAGGCTGGTTTTAACACAAATGGGGTAAAGCTTTGGAATCTGTTTTTAAAATTCCTCAGGCAGTTCAAACACACTGATAACCATTTTGTTTTCATTCCATATGTACTTAGTCACCTCCAAGAGAATGCTTTTACCTCACCTTACGACCCCACGGGCTGTAGCCCGCCAGGCTCCTCTGTCCATGGGATTTCCCAAGCAAGAATATTGGAGTAGGTTGCCATTTCCTCCTCTAGGGGATCTCCCAACCCAGGGATCGAACGTGAGTCTCCTGCACTGCAGGCAGATTTTTTTTACCCACTGAGCCATCAGGAAAGTCCCCTATCTCACCTTACACCTCCCATTTGCAACTTTAACATAGGATATAGCCAGTATTTTGCTCTTGTAGGTAGCACTTCAGTGTAAGGCTTTCTTTTCAACATTTCCTGAGGAGGGATTGCTAGTAGTGGGATTCCTAGTCTAAGAGACACTTGTCTTTGTGATTTTGGCCACATATTGCCCTCCAATAGGGCAATGTTAGTTAAACCTCTATTGGAGTGTTGTCCAGCAGTGTTCTGCACACAATGACTGACACATGTGCTTATGAAGGAGCTGTGATCCCCTGGTTATGTGGCTACAGTGTTCAGTGGTCATAATTAAGACAACCGGATTAAACAAAATTAACTAATTCTGGACCTGTGTGAGATACCCTTCCAAAATCTATATTGGCTGCTGTAGAATTCTTGTATGATAAAGCCTACTGACGAACAGTGTCCTGCAGAGGATACTTTGAGAAACCCTCTCTGGCAGAGAGGCCACGCCCTCACTGTGTGGACAGAAGCTGGAAAAATCCTGGTACCTCTCAGTGTACCCACATCAGGTACCCACGTAATTGGCAGAACACACACCTATCTTAAGAAATGGGCTTCCCTGGTAGTTCAGCTGGTAAAGAATCCACCTGTAATGCAGGAGACCTGGGTTCAATCCCTTGGTTGGGAAGATCTGCTGGAGAAGGGGTAGGCTACCCACTTCAGCATTCTTGCCTGGAGAATTCCAAGGACAGAAGAGCCTGACAGGCTACAGTCCATAGGGTCACAAAGAGTCAGATAAAACTGAGAGACTTTCACTTCACTTCATCTTAAGAAATACTTCAAGTCATATATTTTAAAAGTCAATAAGGATGTCAGGAAGATATTTTGTGGTGTGGAAAAAAAACTTCACCATGCCATGTGGAAAAGGATTACTTTTTCTGTTTAGAAGGAAAAGATATATCTTATTGATTACTTCTTGTCTCCTCCAACCCCCACCACCACTAGAATTTGTCTCCAACAACAAAAACGTCCAATCATACATGCCATTCTGAGCTTGTTTAAAATTTTAGGGTGTGGTTATATTGATACACTGTTGTGTCTGTTGATTGCACTTTCCTGTTATGCTTTATATTTTATTTTAAGATGTGTTTGCCAAGTCACTTCAGTCGTGTCCGACTCTGTGCGACCCCATAAACGGCAGCCAACCGGGCTCCCCATCCCTGGGATTCTCTAGGCAAGAACACTGGAGTGGGTTGCCATTTCCTTCTCCAAAGATGTGTTTATATTATAATATTTTGTTTTACCAGCAGAATGCCACTTACTTAATAATAAAGTTATTATAACAAATCCTAGACAAGGTGTGGAAAAAAGGGAACCCTCCTACAACCTCCATTGTAGGTTGCAATGTAGGTTGATTGCAGCCACTGTGAAAATAGTATGGAGATTCCTCAAAAAACTAGAAATAGGGTTGCCATATGATCCAGCAATCCCACTCCTCTGTATATATCCAGACAAAACTATAATTCAAGAAGATGAACGCACCTTTATGTTCATAGAAGCGCTATTCACAACATAACATGGAAGCAACCTAAGAACGAAATTTTGCCATTTGCAACAACATGGATGGGCCTGGAGGTATTATGTTTAGTGAAGTAAGTCAGACAGAGAAAGACAAATACTTATCATTTATATACGGGATCTGAAACATCAAACCAACAAGTAAATGTAAAAGCAACAGGCTCACAAACATCAAGAACAAACAGGTGGTTATCAGTGGGGAGAGGAAAGGGAGGAGGGGCAACGTAGGGGTAGGGGATTAAGAGGTACAACCGTTATGTATAAAATGAATAAGATACACAGACGTGCTATACAGCACAGGAAATAGAGCCAATATTTTATAAAGCTTTATTGGAGTATACTCTATAAAAATATTGAATCACTATGTTGCACACCCGAAACTAATATAATATTGTAAATAAACTATACTTTAATTTTAAAAATATAATTAATAGACCTTCTTAAAAAGAAAAAAGTCCATTCACAGAAGGATGGATAAAGAAAGATGTGGTACATATGTATAATGGACTATTACTTAGCCTTACAAAAGTATGAAATAATGCCATTTGCAGCAATATGGTTAGACCTAGAGATTGTCATACTAAATGAAGTAAGTCATAAAGAGAAAGACAAATATCGTATGACATCACTTATATGTGGAATCTAACATATGACACAAATGAACTTATCTGTGAAACAGAAACAGACTTACAGACATAAAGAACAGACATGTGGTTGACAAGAGGGAGGAGAGGCAGGCAAGGGATGGATTAGGAGTTCCGGATTAACAGATGCAAACTGGTATCCCCAGGAGGAGGGCATGGCTGCCCACTCCAGTATTCTTGCCTGGAGAATTCCATGGACAGAGGAGCCTGGCAGGCTACGGTGCATAGGGCTGCTAAGAGTCGGACACAACTCAAGTGACTTAGCATGCATGCACTGTTTAGCACAGGAAATTATATCAATATCCTGTGATGACCCATAATGGAAAAGAATATAAAAAGAATATATATATATATGTAAAACTGAATCACTTTGCTGTATAGTGGAAACTAGCACAACTAGTTGAAATTAAATCAAACATCCTTCTAAAAAATAATCAAGGTATTATTAGGTAAATTTCATTGAACTTTTCAAAAATTATTACTGTGACTTCCCTGGTGGTCCAGTGGTTAAGAATCTGCCTTTCAGTGCAGGGGATGAGGGTTCAAACCCTGGTTGGGAAACCGAGAAAGGAGCAACTAAGCCCGGGTGCCACAACTACTGAGCACCTGTGCCCCAAATGGAGTCCATGTGCTGCAACAAAAGATCCTACATGATGCAATGAAAATTTTGCATGCCACAACTAAGACCCATTGCAGCCAAAAAAAGAGAAGTTCTTAGTAAATTAACTTGATTATGAAACTTACTTCTCTCTATTAGATATTGTCTGAGAAGAACGTTTTCACAATGAGTGTGTGTTCGTTTTATAACCAAAGGGAAAAATAAAACTATTTTTATTTGGATGTGGGGGAAGAGGCAATAGGGAAGATAACACCTGAGCATGTACTATGCCCCAGGCATAGCAAGTATCTGATATCATTTAACCTGTTTGATTATTATTCCGCCTGGTGGGCTACATTCCATCAGGTCACATAGAGTTGGACATGACTGAAGTGATTTAGCATGTAGCACACATCAATAAGGAAACTGAGGTCAAAGTAGTTAACTGACTTGCATAAGATCAGGGCAGTCTCTTTATATGTGATGGAGCATGGGTTTTTTAAAATAGCGATAAAACATACAAAACATAAAATTTACCATTTTAACGAAAAAATATCCCTATTCTGGGCTTCCCAGGTGGTACTAGTGGTAAAGAACCCATCTGCCAATGAAGGAGACCTAAGAGATTCTGATTCAATCCCTGGGTCGGGAAAATTCCCTGAAGGAGAGCATGGCAACCCACTCCAGTATTCTTGCCTGGAGAATCCCATGGACAGAGGAGCCTGGCAGGCTATAGTCCATGGGATCACAAAGAGTCAGACATGACTGAAGGGGCTTAGCACGCACACACACATCTCTATTCTCTTGTAGTGATATACCACATTTTGTTTACTCATTCATCTGTTGATGAACATTTGGCTTGTTTCCACATTTTAGCTAATATGTATAATGTTGCTATAACATTAGTATACAAGCAGTCATTTGAATCCCTGTTTTCAATTAGTTTGGGTATATAGACCAATTAGTAGAATTGCTGGAATATAGAATAATACTATGCTTAACTATTTTCCATGTCTGCACCATTTTCCATTCCCTACCAGCAATACACAAAGTTTCTAAAGTTTCCATGTCCTCATCAACATTCATTTTCTGTTTTGTCTTGTTTTATAATAGCCATCCTGTAGATGTGTAGTGTTGATCTCATTGTGGCTCTGATTTGCGTTTTCTTAAGACCTTCTAGAACTAACACCCCCAAAAGATATCCTTTTCATTATAGGGGACCGGAATGCAAAAGTAGGAAGTCAAGAGGTACCTGGAATAACAGGCAAATATGGCTTTGGAGTACAAAATGAAGCAGGTCAAAGGTTGACAGAGTTTTGCCAAGAGAATGCACCCTTAAGGAATGTCATAGTAAACACCCTCTTCCAACAACACAAGAGAAGACTCTACACATGAACATCACCAGATGGTCAATACTGAAATCAGATTGATTATATTCTTTGCAGCTGAAGATGGAGAAGCTCTATACAGTCAGCAAAAACAATACCGGGAGCTGACTGTGGCTCAGATCATGAACTCCTTATTGCCAAATTCAGACTTAAATTGAAGAAAGTAGGGAAAACACTAGACCATTCAGGTGTGATCTAAATCAAATCCCTTACAATTATACAGTGAGAAATAGATTCAAGGGATTAGATCTGATAGACAGAGTGACTGAAGAACTATGGACAGAGGCTTGTGACATTGTACAGGAGGCAGTGATCAAGACCAACCCCAAGAAAAAGAAATGCAAAAAGGAAAAATGGTTGTCTGAGGAGGCCTTACAAATAGCTGAGAAGAGAAGCGAAAGGCAAAGAAGAAAAGGAAAGATATACTCATTTGAATGCAGAGTTCCAAAGAATAGCAAGGAGAGATAAGAAAGCCTTCCTCAGTGATCACTGCCAAGAAATAGAGGAAAACAAAAGAATGGGAAAGACTAGAGATCTCTTCAAGAAAATTAGAGATACCAGGGGAACATTTCACGCAAAGATGGGCACATTTAAAGACAGAAATGTTATGGACCTAACAGAAGCAGAAGATATTAAGAAGAGGTGGCAAGAATACACAGAAGAACTATACAAAAAAGATCCTCATGACCCAGATAACCACGATGGTGTGATCACTCACCTAGAGCCAGACATCCTGGAATGCAAAGTCAAGTGGGCCTTAGGAAGCATCACTATGAACAAAGCTAGTGGAGGTGATGGAATTCCAGTTGAGCTATTTCAAATCCTAAAAGATGATGCTGTTAAAAGTGCTGCATTCAATATGTCAGCAAACTTGGAAAACTCAGCAGTGGCCACAGGGCTGGAAAAGGTCAGTTTTCATTCCAATCCCAAAGAAAGGCAATGCCAAAGAATGTTCAAGTGAAAGTGAAAGTCACTCAGTTGTGTCTGACTCTTTGTGGCTCCATGGACTGTATAGTCCCTGGAATTCTCCAGGCCAGAATACTGGAGTGGGTAGCCTTTCCCTTCTCCAGGGGATCTTCCCAACCCAGGGATCGAACCCATGTCTCCCGCATTGCAGGTGGATTCTTTACCAACTGAACCACAAGGGAAGCCCGAGAATACTAAAGTGGGTAGCCGTTCCCTTCTCCAGTGGATCTTCCCAACTCAGGAATCGAACCAGGGTCTCCTGCATTGCAGGCAGATTCTTTACCAACTGAGCTATGAGGGAAGCCAAGAATGTTCAAACTACTGCAAAATTGCACTCATCTCACATACTAGCAAAGTAATGTTCACAAGTCTCCATGCCAGGCTTCAACAGTACATGAACTGTGAAATTCCAGATGTTCAAGCTGGATTTAGAGAAGGCAGATCAAACTGTCATTGAAAAAGCACGAGAGTTGCAGAAAAACATCTACTTCTGCTTTATTGACTACGCCAAACCTTTGACTGTGTGGGTCACAACAAACTGTGGAAAATTCTGAAAGAGATGGGAACACAAGACCACCTGACCTGCCTCCTGAGAAATTTTTGTGCAGGTCAAGAAGCAACAGTTAGAACTGGACATGGAACAACAGACTGGTTCCAAATAGGGAAAAGAGTACGTCAAGGCTATATATAGTCACCCTGCTTATTTAACTTATATGCAGAGTACATCATACGAAATGCCAGGCTGGATGAAGCCCAAGCTGGAATCAAGATTGCCGGGAGAAATATCAATAGCCTCAGATACGCAGATGACACCACCCTTATGGCAGAAAGTGAAGAAGAACTAAAGAGCCACTTGATGAAAGTGAAGGAGGAGAGTGAAAAAGTTGGCTTAAAACTCAACGTTCAGAAAACTAAGATCATGGCATCTGGTCCCATCATTTTATGGCAAATAGATGGGGAAACAGTGGAAGCAGTGAGAGACTTTCTTTTTTTGAGCTTCAAAATCATTGCAGATGGTGACTGCAGCCATAAAATTAAAAGACACTTGCTCCTTGGAAAAAAGCTATGACTAACCTAGACGGCATATTAATAAGCAGAGACATTACTTTTCTAACAAAGGTCCGTCTGGTCAAGTCTATGGTTTTTCCAGTAGTCATGTATGGATGTGAGAGTTGGACTATAAAGAAAGCTGAGCGCCGAAGAATTGATGCTTTTGAACTGTGGTGTTGGAGAAGACTCTTGAGAGTCCCTTGGACTGCAAAGAGATCCAACCAGTCCATCCTAAAGGGAATCAGTCCTGAATATTCATTGGAAGGACTGATGCTAAAGCTGAAACTCTATTACTTTGGCCATCTGATGCAAAGAACCAACTTATTTGAAAAGACCCTGATGCTGGGAAAGATTGAAGGTGGGAGGAGAAGGGGATGACAGAGGATGAGATGGTTGGATGGCATCACTGACTCAATGGACATGAGTTTGAGTAGGCTCTGGGAGTTGGTGATGGACAGGGAGGCCTGGCGTGCTGCAGTCCATGGGGTTGTAAAGAGTCGGACATGACTGAGCAACTGAACTGAACTGAACTGACTGAATGATTAATGATGTTGACCATCTTGCCATGTGTTTATTTGGCCATCTGTTTACCTTCTTTCTTCTAGAAATATCTTTTCAAATCCTTTGCCTATTTTTGAATTGGGTTGTTTTTATTGAATTTTAGTTGCCCTCTATATAGTCTGGATATTACTTCCTTATCAGGCACATAGTTTGTAAATATTTTCTCCCAATCTGTGGGTTGTCTTTTTACTCTTTCTTTTTTTAAAAAAAAATGCATTTATTCATCCATTTGGCTGCACTGGGTCTTTTCTTTCCCCCACTTACTTCTTTACTTGTTTTTGGCTGTGCTGGATCTTTACTGCTGCACATGGGCTTTCTGTACTTTTGGTGAGCAGGGACGACTCTTCGTTGTGGTGCTCAAGCTTCTCTTGTTGTGTCTTTTCACTCTTTTGATGGTATCCTTTGCTCCACCAAAGTTTTTCATTTTGAGGGATGCCAATTTATCTATTTTTTTGTTCCTTTTTGTCTTGCGCTTTTGATGTCATAACCAAGAAAGCACTGCTGAAGATTTTTCTCTATGTTTTCTTCTAGGAGATGTCAAATGACAAAAATAATACAACTTAGTAATGAGTTTGCTGTCCTTTATTCAAAGGAAAGTAATCAATAGATTGGGGAGTATAGTGCCTATTGCATTGGGGCATCCTTCCTGAGAAATTCTGGGCAAGAGGGAGTTTTATAAAGTGTCAGCAGAGGCATTGCTGAAACAGGATGTGATTGGCTGAGAGGTCAGGAAGTTTCTTATGAGGCCAGCAGGTCTTATTTTCTAGGTAACATAACTAGACAAAGCTGAGCTGGAAGATTTTGATGTGTATGTGAGGTTTCCTTAACTGAGAGGTGTTTCCTGTAGGTGCAGGCTGGCTTGGGTTTAGATTCGTGACACGAGCTAGGCCCCTGAATATGTTCATCACCTCCACTGTATAATCATAAGGGATTTGATTTAGGTGATACCTGAATGGTCTAGTGGTTTTCCATTTCTTCCATTTAAATCTGAATTTTGCAATAAGGAGCTGAAATCTGAAATACAATGAATGTTCACTGGAAGGACTGAGGCTGAAGCTGAAGTTCCAATACTTTGGCCACCTGATGCAAAGAGCTGACTCATTGGAAAAGATTCTGATGCTGGGAAAGATTGAGGGCAAAAAGAGAAGAGGCCAGCAGGTGTTGAGATGGTTAGATAGCATCACCAACTCTGGACATGAATTGGAGCAAACTCCAGGTGACAGAGGACAGGGAAGCCTGCAGTCCATGGGGTTGCAAAGGGTCAGACACGACTTAGTGACTGAACAACAGCAACCAGTGCCCTGAAGAGGCCTCCATTTTGTGGGTCTTGATATACCAACTACCTTTGTAAGAGCTAGTTTTTAAAAAAATTTTGTTTGTTGTTGGCTATGGAGGGTCTTCGTTGCTGTACACAGGATTTTCTCTAGTTGCAGTGAGCAGGGGCTACTCTCTAGTTGCTGTGCTTGGGCTTCCCATTGCACTGGCTTCTCTTGTGGCACACGGGCTCTAGAGCTTTGTAGTAGTTCTGGCACACGGGCTTATCTGCCCCGTGGCATGAGGGATCTTCCTGGACCAAGGATCGAACTCGTGTCCCCTGCATTGGTTGGCAGATTCTTAGCCAATGGACCACCAAGGAAATCCTGTCAAAGTTTTATAGCTTTGGTTTTTCGGTTTAGGTCTTTGGTCCATTTGGAGCTAATTTTCGTATACGGTGTAACATTAAGGGTCCAAGTTCTCTCTCTTGCATGTAGATATCCAGTTTTCCCAGCACCATGTATTGAAAACACTGTCCTTTCCTACTTGAATGGTCTCGGCACCCTTGTTGATCAGAGTTTGGAATCCAGCTCTGTAGGACTTTATTAGTTATGCTTTTTCGTAGTACGGTCTGTGCCCCAGCTTTCTCGGAAGCAGTCTTTCCCTCTCTCTCCCAGACCCGGATGGGATTGTCACAGGCCAGGCCTGGAGAGCCCCTGACCTGCCTCCCTGGTCAAATGAGACAGCCTCGGGCATCACCCAAGGCCAGCCCTGCTCCCTGTGGCTGCCACACCAGCTGACCCAACCTGGCTCCAGGACTGCCCAGACCGGTTTCCAGGGTTTCTGTTCCCTGAGAGCTGGTTCCCTGGCCACAGTGGTGGTGTTTTTTCACTCTTTCTCTTTCTGGCTGTATTTCTTCTAAAATTCCACCCCACACCCCCACCTTTCTCTCTCTTCTCTCTCCCCTCCCGGTCCCTGACTGGGATGCTACCAATCCCCAGGCCAAAGGCCCAGGGTCCCTGACTTCATTTCCACTCCCACGCCCAAGACTTTGGGCCCCTTTCCAGCTCTGGGCCCCCTGCCAGGCCAACCAGGCTGTGACCCAGAAGTTTCTATTTATTTAAGACATAAAATTATCAATAATTACATGACCAGAAATGCTAACAATAACACTTTGCATTCATTGGGTACTTCCCAGACATAGTTGACATACCGTGTCATTTATTCTGCACAATAGACCCGTGAGGTTGATACTATTATTATGTCCTGTTAACAGATGAGAAACGAAGGCAGGAGGGCTCAAATTCAGTGCCCAAAGTCACACAGCAAGCAACTGGCACAGCCAGGATTCAAACACCACCTCCAATAAATGCTTCTGGGCTGGACTATCTGATACCCCTTCTGGTTGGTGACCATGGCCATTTAATGAACATCTATGTGTGCCAGCCAGTGTGTGTGTGTGTGTGTGTGTGTAAGAGCAGTGATGGAGAGAGAGAGAGAAAGAGAATATTCTCAAAGACCCTGGGAGAAGAAACAACTTTCCCAAGGCCAGGAGATGGTGCAGAGGGGTAGAATTAGGTCTCAAAATTAGTTTTCAAACTCCAGACCTTGTAATATCCAAAGGGCATTGGTCCTTTTATCAAGGGAGGAGAGCAGGTTGGGACAGAAAGCCAATGACTGAGGTAGCTTGTAATGAAAGTTCTTGAGCACATCCCAGGACCCCTCGCCTGGAAGCCTCCCCCTTCCTCAGGCCTGGCTCTGTGCTCCACCTCTGTCTTTCCCGCACCTCCTGGCTGGACTCACTGATACTGCTTTCCTAGCAGGCTCAGGCCTGCCCGGGTCTGAAGAAACTCCCCCAACCAGGCCAGCACGGGGCAGGGAATGAAGAGATAAACAAGACATGTTTTCACTTTTGAAGCACTCCCCATCTGGGAGGAGAGGGGACCCACCAGCCTGTAACCTAGGAGTCGAGTCCTATGACACCCACTTCTTTGGCCCCTGAAGCCCACCCATCACCACATCATACAGGATTCCTCCTGATTACCTCTCAGTCTGTCCACTTTCTCCATTCTAATCCAAGCTGTCATCTATCTGTAACTATTAACAACTGCTAGCCCTTAGCACAGGGAGGCTGCCCAGTTTATGTGGCAGAGGGAGATGCAGATGGCACTGCAAGATGACAGACAAAAGGGGAATCCACCAGGTCTCTCTAGAGAGGGCCAGACAGGGCTTTACTGAGGGGCCAATCGGGTTCTGAAGGTTGAATAAGAGTTTGCAGGTGGGAAGGTGGGAAGACATATTTGAGGGCCATAGGATTCACATGTAAAATTTTTTTTTGGCTGTGCTGGATCTTCATTGTCTCCAGGTACACGGCCTTCTCTTGTTGCGATGTGCAGGCTTAGTTGCCCCAAGGCATATGGGATCTTAGTTTCCCGATCTGGGACCAAACCCATGTCCCTGTACTGGAAGGTGGATTCTTAACCACTGGACCACCAACGAAGTCTCAGTTTCACATATAAAATCTTGAAGGTCATCTTAGGGTATGTGAAGAATGGCAGTAATTTAGAGTTCATGATAGGGGGTGGTGGTGAAGGGACAGTGGGACTGTGGGGGCAGGCAGGGCCGATGGAGGCCTTTTCCCTATAGATTATGAGGAGCCCCTTAAGGTCTCCAAGCCCCTTAAGGTGGGGGAGGGAGCTCCAGTTGAAAATGCATTCAGCCTCTCCAGCAACTATACGCTGGCTAAAGATTTCTATGTGGAACTTGTCCAGATAAGAAATACAGATGGCCCCAGGCCTCCGTCTAGGCTCTTGGAACTCTGTCATTTTCACCAGCGTCCCTTGTCATTAGCTTTATTGAAAGATCAGAAATAGGGAAATGACTCAGCCCATTTCCATTTGCAGAATAGTTACTCTAGGGGCTGAGTAAGTAGTGGACTGGAGAGGGAGAGCCTTCAGGGGAGGCTGTGCAGTGGTCTGGGAGAGTCAGGTAATGGCAGGGGAAGAGTTGGGGTTGCGGGGTACCGAAGTCAGAGGATGAGGGATAACGAGGGCCGGAAGTTTCTAGCTTAGATGGATTAGCAGAGAAAGGCCCTATCCTACTCCCTACCAAGAAAAGTCTCCTGGCCACGTCTTCTCTGATTTCCTCCTTAAGAAGACAGAATATTAATCTGATTGGTCAAGTTCCAGGATAATGCTTGGGTCAGGTTTACTCACGCGTGGTGGGGTCACCAAGCATCAAAAAGTCACATAAGAATGCGCCTCTCTTCCCTTCACCCCAACCTGAGTAAACTTGCCTTTGCTTCTGCAGGCAGCTGCTAACCAGAAGGGAGAAACAGGCTCAAAACAAAGGAGGGCTGGGGAGAGGCCCTCTTTCAGGCTGGGGCCTGGGCTCCATCCCAGCTTGATCAGAGAGCCCCGGGTGCTGGGCAGGTCCAGTAAAACAAAGCACAGCCTGCACCTCCTGCCATTGCCCTGGGTGTCTGCTTCCCTTGGGAATCTCTGGGGCAGAGTGGGGAGTGGCAGGGCAGGTCTGCATTGGCTGCCATCTTAATATGCTCCAAACCCTCCCCTTTAGTCTAACAGCTTAGTCCAAAGGGAGAGACTGGCTAGGGAAGGGGGTGGCGAAGGGAAGAGAGAGGGTGCTGTCTTAAAGGTCAGAAACTGGCTCTAGGGAGTAAAGAAGAACACGGGCCCCTCCCCGTGAGTCAGTGAGGGCAGGAGCTTCGGGGAAGGGCCAGGTTTCAGTTTAGAGAGGGCACTGAGGGAAGGATGCAGGCCCAGCCAAATAGCCCTGGGATCAGGGGCTCCCATCCCAGTGCACGGCTGCATATCAGCCACGTAACCTCAGTTGCACTCTTCTCCAGGCCCTGGGTTCCCCAGCTGTGAACTGAGGCTAAGAACACCACACAGCCAGGATTGTCTGGCAGAGTCATTAAATGCAGTCATATCTGTGACAGCGCTTAATAAGCCAGCCATAAACCTCTGCACAGCATAAAGACGTGTTATTCTTTTTATTATTCCCTTGGGAATAAAAAGCAGGGTGCCTCTGATAAACATTTGTCAACTCTTAGCTCCACCCAGCTTCTCTCTAATCAGCCTTCCTCCAGCTTCAAAAAAAAAATGCACTTATTCCTTCCCCCTGAACACCGTCTATAGGTTTGTTCAATGATACTCCTTTACCCCTTTGATCTTTCCCTTGCCACATGCTTCTTCCTTTTTTAAAAACATTTTTTTTTTTTTTATTTTTGGCTGCGCTGGGTCTTTCTCTCGTTGTGGTGAACAGGGGCTACTCTTCCTTGTGGTGCGTGGGCTTCTCATTGCGGTGGCTTCTCTTGTTGCAGAGCACAGGTTCTAGGCACTTGAGCTTCCATAGTTGCAGCACATGGGCTCAGTAGCTGTGGTGCATGGGCTTAGTGGCCCCGAGGCATGCGGAATCTTCAAGACCAGGGATTGAACCCATGTCCCCTGCATTGGCAGGTGGATTCTTATCCACTGTGCCACTAGGGAAGCCCCCCTTTTTCTCCTAATATGTAATGATCTCCCCAATATTAAAATTAGAGCCATTCCTCCCAAATTTTCTTTGGTCTCCTTGCCCCTTCTAGCAACTGCCATATTCCCTCCTTTTTCGAGCCTTCTATTTTCACACAATTTTGCAATTTATAAAGCCTTTTCTTTCCTTTTTTGCACCTGTTTGCACTCATTTAGCAGATGAGAAAGTATCAGACGAGGATCCAGCAGTCCTCGTTCTTCCTTTGATACCTCACTGTCTGCCCCTGATACTAAGCCTTCAAAATGAGTGGCCTGGATCTACTATCTCCATCTCCCTGCATCCATCATATAAACCACTCTCTGCTTCCACCACTGGACTGCCGTCAAGGCCACAAGGGACAATGGCTCATCCCCATCTGGCCCAGTTCAGAGGCCCCTCACAGACCTCACTCCTCTTAAACCTTCACTGGCATGCATCCGACCCTACCCACTACCTTCTCTTTCTTAAAATTCTCTCTTTCCTTGGCTTGAACTAGGGCTTGACATCTACAACAGAGAAGGAGGTGATGGAGAGGGTTCCTTTTGTGTCTGTGATTCCTGTACCTTGGTTGTGTGATGTTAAGCCAAGCGGGTCATGGAACCCGCACTTTGGGAATCTGCTTTCACGGTGTGCTCTGAGCTGTGGAAGGATTTCAAAAGCACATCCTACCACCATAGCAGCTCAGTTACCAAAGTCTTTCCCCCAAAGAACAAGTTACCTTGGTTTTGACCAACTTGGCAGAAGATGGGTTTTTGAATCGATGGCAAACATGATCAAGTCATGACTTGGCTGGGCCTGGGAAGGTTAATGTCAGAAGCCTGGGATGAGAAAAAGGGTCACTACTTGGACCCAATAGGAGTGGAGCTGGGACCACAGAGATGAACACAGGTACAGGTGATGCCGTAGAGGTGATGTCTAGTTCTACACTGTCTGATATAGTGACTACTGATGTGGCTCAGTGGTAAAGAATCTTCCTGCCAATGCAGGAGACACAGGTTCCATCCCTGGGTCAAGAAGATCCCCTGAAGAAGGAAATGGCAACACATTCCAGTATTCTTGCCAGGGAAATCCCATGGACAGAGGAGTCTGGTGGGCTACAGTCCACGCAAAAGAGTCAGACGTGACTTAGTGACTAAACAACAACAGTAAATCAGGTTTACATTTAAATTAAATCAAATTAAATATTTAGTTCCTTAGTCACACTAGCCTCCTTGCAAGTGCTCCATAGTCACACGTGGCTAGGGGCTGCCATATTGACAGCACAGATATATTAATAGAATGTTTCCATCACTGCAGAAAGTTCTATTGGACAGCACTGATTTTAGACCATTGGATAGAAAAGAATCAAAGGTAAGCAGTTGGCTAAGAGAGAGTAAGAGACTAGGAAGCACATCAGGAATGTTAAGTAATAAGTGGTTACATCTGAGATGAAGCCAGGGAGGCAGCAAGGCCGGCAGGCACTATGAAAGTGCTCCCCTTCCATTCTCTGTGGGCATCTCTAGCATCTGAATGTTGGGGCTATTACATCAGAGCCATGTGGGTCTCCCCAGAGCGAGATGCACATCCTTCAGGGAAGAAATAGGCCCTTAGATAGGATACACATGCTAGGGTGGGCATCAGGGAAGGCAGACCACTCCTGTTTCTCTCCAAATGTTGATCTCTTGAGTCTAGACACAGGGCTGGGCAATAGATGTTTGGAATGCAGATCTAGGGATCAGATGTTGAGAAGGAAGTCAGAAACATGATTTAGAGCAGAGGAAAAGGATTGGCTAAAAATATACATTTGGGACTCAGTTGTATTTACCCAAAAGTCCTTTCACCACTGCCACATCTGAACCTAAAAGTTTAGATGATTTATTAACATTTCATTTATTTCTGTAAATTCAGTGATGAGCATTGCTTTGCTAATTATTTGCTTGGAGATGAGTCCTTTAAAGAATGAACAAAGTGAGTGCCTATTCAAAATAATGCTTATGCCTCATGTTCAGGAAAGAGAACAAATGAAGCCAAGGAACCTAGGACCTGGAAAAATCTTCATTCTATTTTGATTCACTTCTTAAATTGTAAATTCCAAGGAGTAGCTTCAGGCATGGCTGGATCCAGGTAGTCCAAAACTGAACTTTCACCAGAAAACTATGTGCCTTGGCTATGCTTCTCTCTGTGTTGTTGTCCCCAAAGAAAGAAAAAGGATGCAACGCTGGCAGAAACCACAGCTGCCCACAACACAGTCTTTAATTAATGACAGCTATTATTGTGAAATCATGGTAGAAAGACTAAGCCAACATTTACAAACATTTGGAAGAGTGGGGAGGGCTTTGTGAGACGTAGTAACGTCTCAGTAAATGTTTATGAAAAAAAAATTACAAGGGAATAAATAGGAGCATACATTCAAGTGTAATCTTGTTCTATGGGAAAAGAAAAAGAGTCTGAGGGAATGAGGGCATAATTTTATTGAGTCTAGGAAATGAGCCAGGAAACAAAGGCTAGGGATAAATGGCACATTTCTGAGAGGAGTTCCTTCCTTGGAGAAATTAACGTGTAAAACTACTAAGGAGGAAGGGTCCATGCCAGGAACTCTCCAAGGTTTCCTGATGACACAAAACTCTGGGAGTAGGGATGGGAAGGAAGCCGGGAGGTTCTCACGAACCTGAGGAGGTGGACAAAGAAGTGGTGGCTGAAAGACTTCCCTGGCTGTCCAGGGGTTAAGACTCTGTGCTTCCACTGCAGGGGGCACAGGTTCGATCCTTGGTCAGTGAGATAAGATCCCATGTGCCACGTAGTGTAGCCAAAAATAAAACAAAATTAAAAAAGCAACACAGTGTTGTACACATGAAACTTATATTAGGTTATAAATCAATGTCACCTCAATAAAAATAGCATTAAAAAAACTGGTGGCTGATCTTTAATGAGAAGAAGGCAAAAAGAGTGACTCTGTGGGTCAGCTTCCAAAGTGCCCATGACATTGAGAAACTCAAGCTACTGCTTGTGGCCAAGGAAAGGACCTGGAATTTAAATGTAGACTCTTTCTTGAGAACTTCAGCTCAAGATGGTTCTAGACAGGAACACAGGTAAAATACTAACTGATAGTTTGAGGACCAAAAGGCCCATAAAGAGCGATGTGTTGGCAAACCAGAAACATGTGCATTTCTGGTCCATTTTCATTGAGCATAGAGAAGGTCTTCAGTTCAGTTCAGTTGCTCAGTCGTGTCCGACTTTTTGAGACCCCATGGGCTGCAGCAGGCCAGGCCTCCCTGTCCATCACCAACTCCCGGAGCTTACTCAAACCCATATCCATTGAGTCGGTGATGCCAGCCAACCATCTCATCCTCTGTTGTCCCCTTCTCCTCCTGCCTTCAATCTTTCCCAGCATCAGGGTCTTTTCTAATGAGTCAGTTCTTCACATCAGGTGGCCAAAGTATTGTAGGCTTTCTCAGAGAAGGTCTGAGAAATGGCAATTAAAATTTCTGAAGGGTTGGTACAGAGCTTGGATAAGAGGGATAGGAATTTTTATGGTCTAAAATGCCAAGATGAAGAAAGAGCAATCACTGAAATACATAGCATTGTGAACAGACAAAATGCAACCTTACTATTCAAATGTGGAAATTCTGGGGAAGTAACTTGACTAATACAAAATTTAATCAAAGAAAGTCCAGACACTGTTTCTCCTCTGTGTGGTGGAGAAAATAGTGCTTAAATCACTATTGTCGGGACATCCCTGGTGGTCCAGTGGCTAAGACTCTGTACTCCCAATAGAGGGGGCCCAAGTTCAATCTCTGGTCAGGGAACTAGATCCCATGTGCCACAACTAAAGATCCTGAGGGCTACAACTAAGACTTGGCACAGCCAAATAAATAAATAAATATTTAAAAAAAAATCACTATTGTGATGAGGACTGAATGAGATCAATTCAATCAGTGAGGTGACAGTGCCCAGGACAGAGGAGGTACAGGTAAAATGAATGCAATCTAGAGTCCCCACGGGATTCTCAATGACATGGTACTGTCGGTAGCACTTGGGAGCTGGAGTCAGAAGAGGCGAGTATGAGTCTGGACTCTACTCCAACCTTCATTTTCTCCATCTCTAAAAGGCAAAAGTAATACCTACCCCACGGGCTATTACGACAATGAAATCTGATCCTGCATTCATTCAACAAGCATTTTTTGAATGCTGACTATTTGTCAGGCAGCAGGCTAGGTGCTGGGTGGGGATACAGTGATGAATAAGAAAAACTCCTGTCTTCATGGAGCTCAGCATTTAGTGGGATAGAAGGACAGAGGATACTTACAAACTGAATGACAACTACTTTGAGAGGGATGGCACTATGACAGTGCCAAGAGGCTTGGAAAAATGTAGTGCACCAAACTAACATGATTTAACACTGTACTTGTATGAGTCTCCTTATCACTGCTGAATAAATCACCACCTTAGTGGTTTAAAACACAAATGCATTATCTTACAGTTCTGGAGGTCAGAAGTCAGAGTCCGATTTTACAGGCTGCATTAAAAACCAAGGCTATGTTCCTTCTAAAATATATGGGATAATCTGTTCCATGCTTTTCCAGCTTCCAGCCTCTGCCTGCACTCCTTGACTCCTGGACGCATCGCTCTGACTTCTGCTCCCACTGTCATATCACTTTCTTTGTCTCTGACTCTCCTGTCTCCTTTTTATAACAGCTTTTGTGATTACATTGGTCCTACCCAGATAACCTAGGATAACCTCCCCATCTCAAATTCCTGAATTTATAAGGAATATCTGTGAAGTCCCTTATGCCATGTACAGGAACATATTCAGGAACAAGTTCTGGGGACTGAGACGTGAATATCTTCAGAGGGCCATTATTCAGTCCACCACAGCACTTCTGGGCTATCGAGTAGTAAATGGGCTACCCTTATAAACCGTAAGCAGCCTGGGTCCCCTTTGAACATCAGTTTGCTAGCGGTATTCTATTAAGTCTTGTGGGGAGAGGAGCAGAGTGGGTATTGGAAGGCTGATTGAAGGTGCTCCCTCAGAATACACTGTCAGATACCTGTAGAGTCCTAAGGGAAACATCAGGCAACAGGTGAGGGTACTGGCTGCTGCCATTCAGGAGCTCTGAGACCTCAGGCAAGGATATTACTTCTCTAAGCCCCCAAACTCCACCTAAGTCAATGGGGATAAACAGAACTATCTAGAAAGGTTGGAATGAGGGTAATGAAAATACCATCCATGAAATCACCTAAGACAGTGCCTGATCCTCAGTAAATATTGATTTTGGAATACCTCCTGAATTCATCCTTCTCTTTCTCTTTCCCCTTTGCTGTGGCCACTGCCTCCACCCAGGTCTCTCAGAAACCATCACTGCTTGCCAATCATGCCACATGCCTCAGCCTGGCAGTGGTTAGGAGCAACAACTTTAAATCCCAGCAAACGAGCCCCTATTGAAATGAAATCTGAAGCAAGTCTCTTAAGCTCTCTAAGCTTCAATTTCCTCCTCCGTACAATGGGGATAAAACCATGAACGGAACCAGGCTGTCCTGAGGATTTAGTGAGATGATGAATGAGAAGGGTTTAGCACAGTGTCAGGCACACACAGAAGAAAAGTAGTGTTGTTCTCAAGAGGCCTGACCTCCTTTCAACCACACTGGACAACCCACTTCTTGAACCAGGCCTTGAACTTGTATACCTGCAGGGCATTGTTTATAAACATTTCCTCTGCCTCCAATATTCTCCGTGTATCCTCATACACTACCTCCTAACGCCTCAGTTCTCCTCTGCTTCTCAGTAACTCCTTCAGCCTTTACTACTCTTATAAGTTGTGGCTATTTATGCAGGCCTCTGTGGATGGGAAAGAGTCGGACAGGACTGAGCGCCTGAGCACATATGCACGCAAGCATGCACGCTTCCTCCATACTGGACACGAGCTCCTTGAGGAAAGGTGATTTTCTGCGTAGTCCATTGGAAAAGTACACCTCTCCTTGCCTGGCCTCAATTTCCTTATCTGGAATGTGTCCATCAGACTGGAATGGCAGAAAGGGCCCTTTCAGCTCTGAGATTTTAAACGGACATAACTTAAGTAGTGGGGACCTGGTAGATTACCTAGTCCACCCCCATCCTTTTCCAGAAGGGGAAACTGAGGGCCTGGCAGGGCCTTCGCTTCCTGCATTTTACTCTCCGGCCTCCGGGCATGGCTCCCGTGAGGGCATGCAACCCGGGTTTACAAACTAGGCAAGGGGAGACTCTCGGGCGTCTTCAGGGCTCGGGGCGCCGGAAACACGTGTGTGCTCACCTACGTGTACACACGTGAGCACACCTACAGCAGCAGGGGGCGCTCGGGCCGGCAGGGGGCAGCACAGACTCGGTTTGCAAATACCCGGCGCAGCCCCGAGGGAGGAGGGCGTGCTGCAGTCCCGGCGGCGGCTGCGGCGGCGGCAGCGGCGGCTGGAGGTGCAGCCTCCCAGGTGGGAGGCGGGGGCTGCGGGCGCAGGAAAAGGCGCCTGGGGAGCGGGTACTCGGCGGGGCCTCCTCGGGCCCGGGCGCGGCGAGTGGGAGCGAGCGCGCCAGGAGCACGCAGGCGCCCTGCTCCGGCTGGCCCTCGGCCGGCTCGCGGCGCGGGAGCAGCCAGCAGCCCGCCCCCGCGCCCCCCGCAGTCCCCCGGGCCGCCCGCGGCCGGCCGTCGGGAGCTGCCCCTCGGCCGCGAGCGCAGGCCGCCGGCCCGGCAGAGCGCGTGGCGGCGGAGGCGGCGGCGGGACGGCTGCTGGGCCGCCCCGAGCGCGCCCTCCCGCCCGCGGCCACTCGCAGTCGGCGCTGGCCGGGCTGGCGCGCCCCGCAGGCATCCGGAGCGCGGCCTCGGCCTCGGCGGGAGCGAGCCCCGGGCCGCAGCCGGCGGGAGGAGGCGCGGGCGGGCGCTGGCACTGACGGCGTCGCGGGGCACTCCCGGGCGGCGGCGCAGCGGCAGCGGCGCAGGGGGGGGGGGGCAGGGGACGCCCCCAGCCAGGATGCTGCGGTTTCTGCGCCGGACCTTTGGCCGCCGCTCCATGCAGCGCTACGCGCGGGGCGCGGCAGGGCGCGGGGCCGCCGGGCTGGGGGGACGAGCGCGACGGGGGCCCGCGGGGGGGCCCGGCCGCCGCTGTCTCCACGCTGCCTGCCGCGCCCGGGGGCAGCGTGTTCCCAGCCGGCGGCGGGCCCCTGCTCACGAGCGGCGCGGCCGTGCACATCTCTGCCGCCGGAGCCTCCAAGGCCACCCTCTACTGCCGCGTCTTCCTGCTCGACGGTACCGAAGTGAGCGTGGACCTGCCGGTGAGTGACGGAGCCGGTCCGGGCCCCTGGCACCCCGGGGCCCGTGGGGCAGTTCCCTTCCCCCGATGCTTCCCTCTGGGGCGCTCCCCTTGGACCTCTCCGGGATCCCCTCTCCCTTCTGCGCGCACTCCTAGTCCTGGTTCCCTCTCGGGCCACCCCTTCCTGGTCTCTTCCGGGGTGGGGGCCCCATCCCTGGCCCGCGCCCCCTCAAGTCCCAAGTCCCCGCCCCCTGGTGCGGGTGACATTTGTTCCCCTTCGGCCCCTGAGGTTCCTGCAGCGGCCTTCTTGGTGCTGGGCTGTCGTTTAGAGAATGTCAGAACAAGGTGGGGCTGCCCCGGGGTAGCCCGCTTGCCCCCGCAGACTCGCCACCAGGCCGTGGTGGGAAGGCAGGCGAGGGGAAGCCCCCTCGCTTGCTGGCCAGCAGGTGCCCCAAGTTTGGGAGGGAGGGGAGTATTTCTGCTCTCTGCAGTCCCCATCTGGGCGCTCCCCACCCCCTCATCCCATCCTAAACTGCCCCTCTGGCCCGCTGCCTCACAGGGGGTTGGGCGACTTGGAAGCTAACTCGAGAATCGACTCTCGCTGATCGGGTCAACTTTGCAGCGGCAGGGCCCCCTTCTGGGCCGCTGGGAGTCGGCCCCCGGGTGCCCCGAGGTCTGTGCGTGGAGACGCGGAGGCACCCCAGGGCGGCTGCGCCGCGGCCTCAGCCCGGGCCACCCGCCCACAGGTGGTTGCACCCCGCCCCCTGCAGCCGAGAGCTCGGCTGGCGCTGCTGTCCCCGCCAGGGCGTCCGGCCACCAGCGTGTCTTTCTAGCCCACGGGGCCAGATCTGATCAGATCAAATCCGCACATTAATGGGGCGCCTACTGTGCACCCGGCGCTGCGGCAGACGTTGGCTTTGGGAATCTTTGGGTGTGACTGAGGACATAGAAACGGTTGAGCTTTAGATGAATGTTACAGATCGTCCCGAGGGTTTCAAGCGGGGGGGGGGGTGGGTAGGGGGGTGGGGGGGGCGGAATAACATACAGGGACTTCTAAAGAAAGCCTTCAGACCTTCTCGGGTGGGGGAAATTGGACGTCAGGAGAGAACTGGCTGGGAACCTGTAAGGGTTTTAGATGGGAAAATCAGAGCCCGCCTGGCCTGCGGTTTAATGTTTCCTTGTGTTAGGTTTAATTTTGAGACAGTTTCAGTTTATGGCGATTTTATTTTTGTGGTTCCTGGTGCTCTCCATAGGATATCATTTTGTTACGGTAATACCCTTCGGGGGCCTCTTTATTCATGGAAAAGGAGCCAACATTCCAGGGCTCAGAGCAGTTGTCTTTAAAATAGTATTAAAATGTTACTGTTTTTCCAAGACTGGGCTCTCCAGCTTTTTATTCAGCTGGGAGAGGAGGCTTGAAAAGGGGAGGGGGCCGGGCCGAGCGGAGTGGAGGAGAGGTGAGTGGGTTGTTTCTGGAGCGGGCAGCTGGTGTGTGGAGAGGATGTGGCGCGTTCTGCATCTCAGCTCTGCGAAAGGAATGCTCTGGTTGGGAACTTTGACAACGCTCACTGCTGATGATTTTCTTGTCTGTTCCCCCAAGATGATTCGTTTATAAAATATATTGCTTCTGTCAGATTTCTGCGACAGGCTTAAGTGGTGTTTCTGAGATGAAAAATGCAAACCCAGTAAAAATGCGTGCGTGGTGAATAGACCCAAACAGGTACCCAGATGAACAGGTTGGGATGCGAAGGCTGACTTACCTTAGTTGGTGGAGCCCTGGCCCAGCATGAGGGAGGCAGGTTTTATATCCTTAAGGTTTCTTCACTTTATTAAAGGCCACATGACAAAAGAATTCACTAGGTTTTCTTACAATGACAGATTTCTTTCCTTTTTTTTTTTTTTTAGTATTTATTTGTTTTTGGTTACATTGGGTCTCCCCTGCTGCTTGGGTTTTTATCTAGTTGCAGAGAGAGCAGTGGGGGCAGGGGGCTACTCTCCACTTGTGGTGTGCCAGCTTCTAGTTGCGGTGGCTTCTGTTGTTGGGGGGCACAGGTTCTAGGCGCACGGGCTTCAGTAGCTGTGGCACACGGGTTTAGTTGCTGGGCGGCATGTGGGATCTTCCCAGACCAGGGATCAAACCTGTGTTCCTTGCATTGGCAGCTGGATTCTTATCCACTGTATCACCAGGGAAGTCCAATGGGATGCCTTAAGATGTTATTTAGTGAACTTCCAATTTTATTTATATAGACATGCGTATATGTATATACGCTGCCCAAAGGTAGGTCCAGAGCAAATGCTGGCTTTGGTCATCTGTGCCCTTGCTTGGGGAGGAAAGATGGAGAAGAATTCACCAGTGAGCACAGCTCATTGACTGAAAGATTTATTCGGTGTTAGAACCGCATCACACAGTCTCCTACAGTCATCCTCAGAGTTTCAGTGCCAGTAATTAACTCTCAGAGTACAGCGTGAGCTGCAGGCAGCCCGGTCTCCATGAAGCTGTAGCACGTGTGCTCCTTCTCAGCCCCATTTCACCAGGCTCACTTTTTATGCTGTCCTTTTTTGGCATTTAATCCCACTGGTCATTATTCTCGTCTCCTGCATTCCTGCATTTTTACCACTTCTTGGGCCCTGGGATGGCTTTGCGGCCTGGCACACCAGATTTACCTTTGACCGCCATCTCCCTAAGCTGGATTTTCTGTCTCCAATCACTTGCTCAGGCACAAAGCACACTTGCCAGGCTAACTATGGCTCTTTTGTAATTAAAACTCTCTGGTGGTGGTAGCGTCATGCATTCTTCGCTCAGCATACTAACCGTGCTTAGGCATTGTCATAAGCCGTTTTATTAGCCCTAGTCAGGATGCCTGTGTTCCAGAAGTGCCTCAAACACAAGGCCTTCAGTGTGATTGTGCTGGGGCGCCTTGGTTTTCAACTGGGCTGTGGACCCAAAGGTGAATGACAGGTGGCCTTGAGGCCCTTGAGAAACACAGGTAGCAGTGTATCTTTTTACTGTAAGTGATGCTGAGCTCACAGGCTCACCAGATAGGGTGCTGGGGATGGATGAATTGGGAGGACTTCCTGGAGACTTGACGCTTGTGACTCTAGGATCTCAAATCCAGTGCCCCTTATGCATTGTTTCAGGGAGTCAGCCACTTCTTGACCATACCACGGCCCTACTGTTATATATAACAAAGGAAGAAGCAGCTGCAATTGACTTCTCCAGTGATGCTCCCCTGATGGAGCCGGGCCTCGTCCCCTGGCATGCCTATGTGTTCTTAATCTTTGCTGTGCATCAGAATCTTTGGGGAAAAAATAAATCCATCTATAATGGGCAATCTGGAGTGGGCTTCCTGTGCCAACCCAGCTCTCAGGGGAGGCCTTGGCCCTCCCATACAGACCAGAGTGCCCATCAGCCACTTCTCTTCGGAAACCTCTGTGCTGGCTCAGGAGGTGTGTCCCCCTCCGAGGCCCCGCCCTGCCAGGCCCAGCCCTCAGGTGTGGTCTGGCCAGAGCAGGGCAGGACTCCCCGGCCTGCCCCAGACTCTTCCCTTCTGTTAACGCCGCTGAAGATCCCATTAGTGGGTTTGGCAGCAGCACCCGCTGTTGACTCATATTAGCTCTCTGTTGACTAAATCCCTGGCATCGCTTTTGCTCCTGCGGCTGTTGCTCAGCCCCATCTCCCCCCTCCCCTGCATGCGCAGGCTTCCAGCAGCTCTGTGTGGAGAGCCAGGAGGGGGTGTGGCTGGCTGGTTAGCACTCCCTCCCATGCCCTGCAGGGCATGCCTCCTTGGCCAGTAGGGGTTTTGGCACTGTTGCTCTCACTGTCTCTGAGCTCAGTGTGGACTTGGGTGGTTCAGGGCAAGCACGGAAAGTTTCGGGGTGGAAAGGTGCACGTTTGAGTTGAGCAGTCTGGCTGTGCCATCCTTGAACCTCGATTTTCTGGTCTTTAAAATGGGAGGATTATACGTCTAAAAGGATATGAAAAGGCCTTAGGAAGCAGCAGGGTGCTGAAGGGTTGCTGGTAGGCTGTCATCTTACACACATCTCTGTGCCTCCTCTTTGGCCTGTGAAAAGGGATTGGAAAATTTTCTAGAAATGAACATTAAAAAGAAAAAAAGTGTGGGAATCCCTGGTGGTCCAGTGGTTAGAACTCTGCGCTTTCACTGCCAAGGGCCTGGGTTTGATCCCTGGTCAGGGAACTAAGATTCCATAAGCTGTGTGGAAGATCTCCTGGAGAAGGGAAGGACAGCCCACTCTAGTGTCCTTGCCTGGAGAATCCCATGGACAGAGGAGCGTGGTGGGGTTGCAAAGAGTTGGACTGAGCTACTAACACTTTCACTTTTCACCCCCCACTTACACCCCCAAATAGAAAGAAAATTGCCAGTCCTTAGAATTTCAGGACTGGAACCTCAGACCCAACAGAACATACATGATACAACATGAAGATCGTATGTCTAGAAGGGACCCTAGACAACACATATCCACACATTGTATGTATGGGACACAGAGGCCTGGGGATATAAAGTGACTCCCTTGGTCACTCAGTGAGAAGGTGGCAGGTGCACCTTTGGGAACCTGTCTCGCCTTTGGAGGTGTGTAGGATCAGCAGTAAGGTGGCTGGCCCGAGTCCTAACACAGCCTCATGGCAGGGGGCCAGATATGTTCTCTGCATTTGCCTAAACAATGGGGACTCCAGCAAAAGGGTTCTCTAACTTCAGTGTACACGCAGAGTGCATCTGGGATTTTCTTTTCTCCAGTTCAGCTGCGCAGAGCCCACCTCCAGAATTTCTGATTAGTTTAGGAAGCTGGACTTTGAATCGATACCTTGGGCGTGCAATTCCGACACAGTGGTCCCTTCACACTCTTTGAAAAACACTGCCTCTGAACTGTGAGAGCAGAGGGCAGCCGCGCTGTGCAGTGAAAAGGGCTTCAGACAGTGAGGGTGGGAGCAGCAGCCTCTGAGCTGGGGGTTGGCAGGCTCCCACGTGCACTTTAGGGAGCCCGTCTTTGCCACCCCAGAGTGAAGGCTGGGCTGGGAGAGGGAATGGAGACCACCCCCTCTCCGGAGACAGTCCCGCTGTTGCAGTAATCCAGGTGAGGGGTGATGAGGGCCTGGGTGGAGAAGGGACTGAGTGCTGGTGCGTTCCCAGAGGTGGAGCTGTGGATTGAGTGTGGGGGAAGTGAGTAGTGGGGTCTAACTTGGAGGACAGGGGTATCTTCACTTTCAGGTGTGGGAAGAAATGGGGGACCGCATAAGACCCCTGAGAAGGCAGCTCCTCATCTCCACCCACTCCTGAGGTCCCCGCTGCCATGAATACCCTGCCTTATCCCAGGCTTCAGGCGGCTTGCTTTTTCCTCCTTCTGAGGGCTGGTAATGGCTCAAGGCGGCCCTCCAGGGCTTACCCTGCTTCCACCCCTCCTGGACTACGAATGAGGCCATGGGGGCCCTCGGATGACTGTGTGGGTCATGGGTTTATGTATTTTTAAAACATATCTTTGTTTTCAAAGGAGGGCAGGTGGGGAAGGGGAGAGGGCAGGAGAGGCGGATGGTGACCATCCCAAGTGGGACAGAGGTGTCCTCTCTAACTCCGGTTCCTCACTTGCAGGATTGTCGGTGTTAACATGCAGGGTGGGGGTGTCTGCCAGCCTCTCCAGCACCAGGAACATGACCTGGCGCAAGTCCAGGACAGAACAAATATTAACTGGTTAAGAGCTTTCACGTGCATAATCTCATTGAGTTCTGTCCCTAGTGCACTGTTGTTGGATGAAGGCACAGGTCTGTTTAATTCTGAAATAGCAAAAGATTGTGGTGGGGGTCGGGTTGGTGATAGGGGGAGATAGACTTTCTCCTACATTCTTGCATAGGGTCTTAGAAAAAACTCCACTCCATCACCACAGAAATCCTCCGCCCACAACTTGTCCTCAAAACCCGTGTCCCATCCTTCTCCATGGCCTAACTCCTGTCTCCAGCCTCCTCCACGCTGCCCAGAGTGTTTCTTCTGCAGGAATCTGGTTCTTTGCACTGGGGCTTCCTCCTCGGGTCCATGGCAGCTGCCTGCGGGCAGGGTCAGCTGCTGATTCATCTTGGTGGGGTTTTTTTTTGTTTTTTTTTGGTGGTTGGCATGTATTTTCCTCCCCCACTTGCATTTCACAGGAGAACACGTTGGCAGCAGAAAGATAGAAAATATAGAGATGGAGGAGAAGTTAAAAACATTTAAAATCTCATCAGAGATAACCACTTTTAAAACTGGGGGGGGGGATGTGTGTCCATCTGTACTTTTTTCTTTGTTTTTAGTTCTGAATATGTTATTTAAAATGATGAATTTATATAGGTTGATAACAGTAAAGTCTCTTTTCCCACCTCTACAGCACAATTGAATATGGATCTGGACCCCAAGTTTGGGCCTCTTTAGGATGGGACCCTTCTGCCCCCACTACTTTACAGTCCCTGGGATCCTTAGCTGGGGCGGGGAGCTCCCCGTGGCCGTCTGAGCTGTACGCTACCTCATGCCTGGTAGGGAGTGGGGTCCTCATCCTTGGAGCCCTTCCCCACAAATCACCTCTGCTTTCTGGCAGCTTAGAGATCCTGTTGATGTGGCCACAGACTCCCCTTGCATCTGAGGGCTTGTGTTCTGAACACCTGCTTTGGGGAGGCTCTCAGCCTGCCCAGGGAGCTCAGGCCCTGCTCCTAGCTGGGGCTGGTCTGGCATAGGTGGGTGGATAATCCTGCAGCATCCCAGGGGTACCTCCTCTGCCCCAGGGCTCTCATCTCATTCTGCAGCCTCTTCGGCTTCTCTCGACAGTGGATGTATCTCACTAGTCCCACTTGGTTTTAATTTCTGGCTTATTTTTGTTTCCCACAATATTTTTGTTTGGCTGCAGTGTTTTCTTCAGTCACCCAAGACTTGTTGTGCACTTACCCTGCATGAAGCATTGGGAGGGGTACAGGACGGGGGAGAGAGTTCCAGTCTAGAAGCAGGTAGACAGTGTCAGGAGACAACTCGGAACCCCACGAGGGGTGGTGAGAGGGTGAGCGATGGAACCACTGGCTGGATTTGGAGAAGATTCGATGCCCCGAGTGACACTGAGTTGTCAGGAAGGTTGCCTAGGAGGTTCCGCTGTTATGAGTTGCTCAGAAGGCATTGCAGTGGATGAAGCAGCAGGTGCAGATGCAGGGAGGATGGGAGCCGGGAAACGCCCCTGGCTGGGCTTCGAGCTCCTTGTGATTAGGGATGATTGTGAGTGCCGGCTGAGCCCCCAAATCTTGAAGTAGTGAGTGAGGAACCTTTGAAGCACAGAGGAGGGTCTCAAGCTGGTAAGAGTCAGGGGATCACAGTGTGCTGATTCTGTGCTAAGTACTTAAGTGACTGTTGAATCCTCACCAAACCTCTTTCGGTGGTTTCTGTTATACCTTATTTGTGAGAGGGGAGAATCAGGGCCCAGCAGACTGATTTAAAAAACCGCACCAGTGTCACATATTAAGGCAGACTCTAGCTTCGGGCTAGAGGAGGTTTGTGTCGGGGAAGGTCGTCTGACCAGGACTGGGTGTGGGAGGAGTCTGCCCCAGGGTTAATGGGGACCCTGAGCCTCAGAACAGTGGCCTCCTTTCCAGGCCACTTGGGGTTCCCATGCATGGGATTCACACCTGTAAGTCATACTGGGTGAGTGTGGTTTCAACCAGAGTGCCTTCTGGTTTGAGGCCCATAATTCTTCAACACTGAGTTTGGAAATAGGCTACATTTTAAAAAAGTGTTTAATAGAACAACACTAAAATTATCACAGAGAGAAACATTTTGCATATTCCCATCCTGCTGCATAGCAACTGGTTGGTTTCACCACTCCCTTCAATCTTTGTGCTTTTGCATACATGTTTATAAACATGGTGTGCAGACTTTTATATCCTTTTTTTTTAATTAAAAAAACCTTTTTTCCTCTTATCCAAGCCTTCCAGACATACTTTTCACCCAGTTTGGTGCCCTCTTTTTGGCTTATTCTGAATTACTTAAAGAAGTGTGTGTGTGTAATAATACCTGTTCCTACCTGTCTCTTGGGATTGAAGGCTGTCACGCGAAGCACCTGGTATCTTGCCTGTTAGGCTCGCCTACCCCCCAGGCCCGCAGAATCTGTTACTTTCCTTAACTGCTACCATCTGGGAAGGTGTTATTATCCCCTTTATGCAGGTCTCAAGGCCATTCAGCTGTAAGTAGGGTGGAGCCAGAATTGAATCTGGGTTTCCTGACCCATTCTTTGGTGCTCTACCCCTAGCCCATGAAAGGTGTGCTCTCCGGAACTCCCAGGGAAGGTTAGAATCCTTTGTAATTTGACAGGTTAGAATTTCATGCCGTAAGCTGCCTTGTCTTTGCTGAACCTCTTTGCTTTACAGCATCTCTGGCATTTGGGTTCTGTCTACCATTTCTCAGCATGTCTTGTAGGTTCTTTCCCCCAGTGTCACAGTTGGCTGAGTGCCCAGCGTTTCCTTCTAGAAGTTGGGAACTGGAGGGTGATATCCCCAGGGCCCTGTGCCACCCATGGGGTCATCTGGAGTGTCTTTGCTTCCCGGCACTGAGCCGGGTCCCAGGGGCAGAATCGTCCGGGGAAGCTGGTCCTGCCAGGGGGATGTGGACTGCCTGGTTCCTCGGTTGCCTGCAGGGTCAGCTTCCCTTGGTTCTGTGGTGTCTCTTCCATGCCCACTTCATGTCTGAATGCTGTTGTCATCTGGGTCATGTGTTATGTGTGCTCAAGGGGCTTGAGGTAGGCCTGATAGCATCTCTCCTTTATCCTTCCAGCTTGCTTGCTCAGCTACACCTTCTTTGAAATATGGATTTTTAAAATTGTGATAATATGTAAGTAGCATAAAATTTACCATTTTAACCATTTTTAGGTGTACACTGTTATGCAAGATCACCGCTGTTCATCTCCAGAACATTTTCATCATCCCAAACTAAAAGCATGCCCATTAAACAAGAACTCCCCTTTCCTTCTTCCCCGTAGCCCCTGGCAGCCTCTAGTCTGCTTTCTGTCTCTATGAATCTGACTCCTCCAGCTACCTCCTGTAAGTGGAATCACACCGTCCTTGTCGTTTTGTGCCTGGCTTCTTTCACTTAGCATAATGTCTTCAAGGTCCATCCAGGTGGTAGCGTAGGTCAGCTTTTTTAAGGCTGAATGGTATTCCGGTGTGCAGACATGCCACAGTTTGTTGACCCATTCATCCGAGTTACAGACTTTTCTTCATGTCTGGGTCTTCCTAACTGCGCCCTGCCATTCACTGATGGCACTGCCATCAGAGACTTGGATGTCCTCCACCCACCCCTCAGGGGTTTGTTCTTGGCATCCTGGCTCCTCTCACCTGGGACTCTTCCTTTTCTTGCTAATCCTTCTCCCAGGTTGTCTGGTCTTTTGTCAGATTTGCGCAGTGTTGGCAAGTCCTCTGTCCAGTCAGTCTTTAAATCTTTTAATGATGAAATACAGATACAAAAGAGTATCTGTAATAGGACTGGTTTTAAAGAAAAGTAGGGACTTCCTTGGTGGTCCAGTGGCTAAGACTCCACACTCCTAATGCAGGGGGCCCAGGTTCCATCCCCGGTCGGGAAACTAGATCCCACATGCTGCAGCTAAAGATCCCCCATGTCCTGCAGCAAAGATAGGCAATCCCATATGTCGCAACTAAGACCCGTGCTGCCAAATAAGTAAATAAATAAATACTAAAAAAATTAAGTAATGTAACAAACATCCGTGTACTGACCACCCAGCTTAAGAACAAAGAGCCTCACCAGTGCTGTTAATACCCCACTCATGTTCCTCCCTAATCGCCTTCCCTTCCTCCCACCCCTGCTCTCCTGAAGTTTGTCTCATTCCTTTTTTGATGGGTTTGCCTCATATGTGTGTTTCCCTAAAAGATAGACTGTTCATCCTGCATGTTTGTGAACTTGATAGTAAATGGATTTTTCACTCAGTATTGTGTCTGTGAGGTTTATCCATATTGATGAGGTGGCTGGACTTCTTGCTGTGCTGCATGAATATACCTGAATATATTTATCCTTTGTCAGTGGACATTTGGGATGTTTTCAGTTTGGAGCTATTAGGGGAAAAAATGGAGCTTTGAACCTCCTGAAATTGGTCTCCTGGTGCACGTTTGCAGGCCATCGTCTCTCCTGGGTATGTACCCGTGGCTGGGAGGGCGGCAGGCAGGGCCTTTTAAGATCATGTGAGATTGTTTTCCAGACTTCCTGCAGTACATAAAAGCATCTGCTAATCCATTCTTCAGCCCTGGGCGTTGGGCAGTTTTTCTGTTTTATTTTACCAGTCTTGCGGGAGTTAGTGGGAACTCACTGTAGTCTTCACTTTTTCCCAGTTGTTGATGGGTTGAGGATCTTTGCCTGTATTTATGGACCATGAATGTATTTCCTGCTGGTGTGCTGTGTTCTATGATGTCTGCCTGGTTTTTAGTTGGGTTATATTTTTCTCATTGTGTTCAGCTCCTTGCCCTGCTGGTCTTGATGAGGTTGTCTCCCATACCCACTTCCTCTTCTGAGCTCACCTCAGTGGAACAAGGGAGAGCACTTCATGTAAGTCCCCCTTGCCTTTCCTCCTCAAGTGGAAATGAACGTTCTGTCTTCATTTCGCTGTGAATTAGCTGAAGTCTGTTGCTGCTGGTGAGCAGCTGTGAGATGTGTAGTCTTCATTCAATTCTGCCTACTTTTCTTCCAGTTTTTATTAATTGAAATTTTAAGTGCAGTCAAAAGCAGAGAGAACCCCAAGTAGCCATCATATAATGAACATAACCTAAGTACCCACTGTTAAACTTCATCACTTATTAATGTGGCCCCTCTCTTTTCATTTCTATTCGTATATCTGTTCCTTCCCGATTCTTTTCAAAAAAAATTCCAAAACAAAATCCCAGTTACCTAAAAGATAAGAGCTGTGTTTTCTAAGAAATATTCACAATATTATCACAACACCTAAAAATAATCAATAGTTTTCTTTTAGTCTCAGATATATGGTCAGTGTTCAAATTTTCTTATTTGGTTGTCACACCAAGGTCCTTTGAGTGTGTTTGGTTGATATTCTATCTAAAGCTCTTTAAGAATTTTTTGAAATGTTTTTTTTCCTTGCTTTATTGAGGCATAATAGGCAAATAAAAATGCTATTTATTTGAGATGTAAAGCTTGTTGATTTGATATACATTTGCATTGTGAAATGGTTACTGCCCATCGAGGTAATTAACATATCCATCACTTCTCCAGTCACCATTTGTGTGTGTATCTTGGCAGATTTCAGGTATACTCTACATTATAATTAACTATTGCATCATCACACTGTCATTTAGATCCCAGAACTTATTTATCTTATAACTGAAAGTTCGTGTCCTTGGACCAACATTATCTCCTTTTTCTCTGCCCCACAATTTAGCTAAAGCTCTTAATCTGGAGTTTTCCCTTCTCCCCTCCTTTTCTTCCCCATTTGTTGAAGGAATTGGGCCATCTGTCTTAGAGTTTCCCACTGTGGATTTCCTCGATGGCATCCTCAACATTTGGTTCCCCTGAGGTACAGTTGGTACAAGCATCACTTAAAGCATCTGACTCAGCATGCAGAGAACAGTGAGGCGAGTTCCTTGTCCTTGAGAAGCTTGAGTGGAGATAAGTCATTACACCTGGTGTGAAAAGTGCCCTGGGGCAATTCAAATACGCTTAAAGAAAGGGCTAAGGTGGGAGCACTGGGAAGGGAAAGATGGGCAACCAGAAAATTTCAGAGAGAAAGCTTTGAGTTCTGAGGACAGTGGAGAACAGCTTTTCTGGTGGCCAGGTCAGCAAGCATATGCAAAGGCACTGAGGCTCTGAGATAATACTTGCAAGATTCCTGCTCCTGTTCAGCCCATGCCTGTGAGCCCAGGTATCCTGTCTTTCATTGGATGTTGCTTCTTCGAAAAGCACCAGATTCCTCGTCTTTGAGAAGTGTTCAGTAGATTTGATTAAAAGAGTATCTTTTTCTTCTGGTTCTTCATCAGCTCCATAACTATAGTTTTGAATGTCTCCCCTGGTGGCTTAGACAGTAAAGAATCTGCCTGCAATGCAGGAGACCAGGGTTTGATCCCTGGGTGGGGAAGATCCTCTGGAGAAGGGAATGGCAACCCACCTCAGTATTCTTGCCTGGACAGAGGAGCCTGGTAGGCTACAGCCCATGGAGTTGCAAACAGTCAAACATGAGTGAGTGACCAACACTTGACCTTGAGGTTCTCTTTCTCTGTATCTTACTCCTGTTTGGGTTCCTTTACATTCTACCGAAACACCTCCCACCCACCCCCACCCCTGTGAGCCCTTTCTCTCCATCTCCTGGCCAGAGGTGCCCGCAGACGTTTTAAGGAGCAGAGTCAATGAACTTGAACACTTCAGAGAGAAAGGAGGCGGAGCAGATGGCAGGGCAGTGGGAACCACTTGGTTTTACTCCTAAAGAAACACTTGAAAGCCACGTGGTCCAGAGCGTCATTCTGGGGTGGCAGGTCTTTGCTTTGGAGCATGCCTGCTGCTCCACAGCCAGCTGCTGCTCACCTGTGGCAAATGAGCAGTAATTAGTGTGTAATAAGAGCAGTTTCCTGCACGCACCTCCCGGCTCCTCCTCTCAGTGGCCCAGTGACAGCGGTAGACCTCTTCACCTCTCTGAGGTCCCCCTTTCTGTTCCCAGACTAACCTGTGGTTCTCCCCAGGGCCCAGAAGAAACTGCCCGCTCCGGCATCTGCCTGTGAAACAGCTGTGGGCTTCATCCAGGAAAGCCCGATACACTGGCAAGGTTCTTGAGGGTTAGTTATTAACCCACAGCACACCCTGGCAGCCCATTCTAGTCCTTTGATGGCTCTTGTTTGCTGGGGCCCAGGGCCCAAGTGACCTGCCCAGTGAGCTGCCGTCTGTATTGAGTGGCAGTGACGGTGGGGGTCAGAGTCCAGGGAGGAGCCCAGCTGGCTGGAGATGGGCTCCTGTCCCTGCACACAGGCTGCAGTGGCAGATCCCAGGGGGACTGGAGGGAGGGAGCTAAGGAGACGGGATCTGTATGTGGGATGTTTCAGCGGGAGCCAGGCAGTCCAAGGTCAGAAGCACTTATTCAGGATGCTTCAGTATTCTACATAGGACTGACTGACTTTGCTTTGAAGTCCAGAAGCATTTAGCTTTGTTCTCAAAGCTCTGGCGATAGCTCCTCTTCATTAAAAAGACTTCCGAAGAAAAATGCAAAAATTATGTGCCGTCTTCAGAAGAGAAAGGAAGCATTGCGTGTACTTGGATTACTGTTATGTGTCATTTATCTTATTAACTCATGTCACAGGATGAGCACTTCCACACAGATGAGTTTTTCGAGAGAGCCGAAGTTCATTCTGTTTACTGACAAGCTCTGCTTTACTCTGTTTCATTTTTTGTTAAAAACTACAGTAAAAAATGATACCGGCGATCTTATTTACAAAGCAGAATGAGACTCATAAACTTAGACAACGAACTTATGGGTAAAGATGGGGGGAGGGATAAGTCAGGAGGTTGGGGTTAACATGTGCACAGTTATATATGAAATAGATCATCAACAAAGACCTACTGGATAACACAGGGAACTTTACTCAATATCTGTGATGACCTGTATGGGAAATAGAATCTGAAAAAGAATAGCTATATGTATGTGTATAACTGAAGCACTTTGCTGTACACCTGAAGCTAACACAACGTTGTCAATCAACTGTACTCCAAAATAAAAATTTAAAAACAACACACAAAAACAGAACAAAACCTGAGATCAAAATACAAAAGCAGAGAGATCAACTAGTGTGTGTAAGGCCCCATGCAAGGAATATGAAATGATCAAAAATGTGGGCCCTGCTTCGAAGGAGCTCATTTGGGGTGGGAAGTGGAATTGTAATTGAATCACACTGCACGTCTCCTGGCCCCTCACGTTGCGTTGGTAGCCCAGGGTCAGTGTGCTAAGGATGTCAAGGTTAAAGGACCACCCCCTACTCCTCTCCCAGTCATCCACATCATCTAGCTACTCAAGTGGGCTGTGTATTGTGTTCCAGCCGTCACCCTGTCACTGCTTGCTTCCTGGCTCTGCCAGGGAACCCTGCTCCACCCGCAACCTCTACCCCAGGAAGGCCCAGTCAACAGTGGAATGCCACGTGCCGCTGTGTTTGAGAAGCCGTATTCTCTGCACAGTCACGTCCCTTATGTTTCTGTTTTAGGTTGAGATGAAGCTTTCCCCTTTTGTGGCTTTATTTAATCCTCGTAGCACCTCTGTGACAGAACTGTGGGCATTCCAGTTTTGTAGAAAGTTCAGCAACAAGGTTTCTGCCCAACACCCCACAGTAAGTGAGAGCACCGGATATAAAACCCTTTTCAGACTTTGCGTTCCCGTCTCCCCAGTTCTTCCCCAAGGCTGTCACCCTCATGGTTCTTGGGCTGCCCCACCCTCACACTTTGTACCTCTGCTGTTCATTCCCTTTCTTCTTGGCTGATTCTTATCTCATAAGGGTCCAGTTGTCTTTCAGGACCCATCTCAGATGCCACCATGTCTGTGAAGCTTGTCCCGAACCCCCACCCTGCTTGTACTCCATAGTATTGCCACTCATGTTTTGCCTTGTGGGGACTTAGTACATCCCATGTCATAGTAGTGGTTCATGTAGTAATTTGAGTAATAAATATATTACTTACAAAAAAATCAGTAATAAATTATTATTTATTTATTTCTTTATTACTTATTGTTTTGCAGAAGTTTTTATTTTGGTGAAATGCAAATAAAGTTTTAACCATTCCATCCACTCACAGTGTTAGGCAACCATTACCACAGTCTAGCTCCAGAGCCTTGTCATGACCCCTGAACCAATAGCATTGGTTCTTCATTCATTCATCCTCCATTCATCCTCCATTCTCCCCTCTTCCCAGCCTCTGGCAGCCACTAACCCTTTTTCTGTCCCTGTGGAATTGCCAACTCTAGATATTTCGTATAAATGGAGTCATACTGAATGTGTGGCCTTTGGGGTCTGGCTTTCACATAGCATGCTTTCAAAGTAGACTGACCATGTACATTATGATTTAAGCAGTTCACATGGCTTAGCTCACTGATTTCTCACAACCCTATGAGTTAGATAGTTCCTATTAACATCCTCCTGGAGAAGGAAATGGCAACCCACTCCAATATTCTTGCCTGGAGAATCCCAGAGACGAAGGAGCCTGGTGGGCTGCCTTCTATGGGGTCGCACAGAGTCGGACACGACGGAAGCGACTTAGCAGCAGCAGCATTAACATCCTCATTATACAGTATAAGGAGATCGAGGCACAGAGAGGGTAAGCAGCATGCTAGAGCGTACACAGCACATAAATGGTTTTGGTGCCTCCGCTGTCCTGCTAGTATCTGCTGTGCCTGCTCTTGACCTTGATCTTCAGAGATTACATGTATAAGTTTAACCTATGAAGTTGAATTTGAAGGAGAAAAACAGAATTCAAGACAGAATTAATCTACACTAAAAGAACAACATGTGATACAGCTCCAGCAGCAGAAACCTCCAGAGATACCGCTTGAGGGCTGCAGGACAGAATTGGTTGTGGGGGGGTGGATTCTGCAGTCAAAGTTCTTGGCTTAATTGAAGTGGTTGCTGTTGTTCAGTCATTAAGTTGTGTCCAACTCTTTGCAACGCCATGGACTGCAGCAAGCCAGGCTTCCCTGTTCATCACCAACTCCCGGAGCCTGCTCAAACTCGTGTCCATCGAGTCGGTGATGCCATCCAACCATCGCATCCTCTGTTGTCCCCTTCTCCTCCTGCCTTCAGTCTTTCCCAGCATCAGGATCTTTTCCAGTGAGTCAGTTCTTCGCATCAGGTGGACAAAGTATTGGAGCTTCAGCTTCAGCATCAGTCCTCCCAATGAATATTCAGGACTGATTTCCTTTAGGATTGACTGGTTGGATCTCCTTGCAGTCCAAGGGCCTCTCAAGAGTCTTCTCCAACACCACAGTTCAAAATCGTCAATTCTTTGGTGCTCAGCTTTCTTTGTAGTCCAACTCTCACATCCATTCATGACTACTGGAAAAACCATAGCCTTGACTAGATGGACCTTTGTTGGCAAAGTAATGTCTCTGCTTTTTAATATGCTGTCTAGATTGGTCATAGCTTTTCTTCCAAAGTGGAGCTTACTCAGTGCCAGGCATAGTTCTGAGCACTTCGTGTATACTTCCTCAGTTAATTCTCACAAAAACTTTATAAGGTAGCCACTGCCCTATTGCACAGATGAGGAAACAGGTGCAGAACAGTTTAATGTCCCATCTGTGGCCTTGCCACTAGAGTGTGGTGGACCTGGGAAGAGTGGCTCCAGCATCCGTCATCTGCATCTTTGTTTTTTTAATCTTAATTTTCCGTGTTTGGTTATAGCGTACCTCTCCTGAAGCATTGAGAACAAAGTAGCCTGGTTGCTTAACTAGGAAGCAAAAAAGGGAAAAATAACGAAAATACTGGTTTTATAAAAAATAAATATTATCCTGTCATACCAGCTCTGTACTTTAATTTAAAGCATGCTATTTATTTTAGAATTTTTAGGAATTATCAATTTAAAAAATACCAAATAAAAGTCATATCATACCTCCAATAAGACATCATCACTTCATTTACATTTTGGTGGTATCCCTATCACCTTTTTGCTAATAATGGATAAAAAATTGTTTCTTTCAACAAAAATTCCATCACACTCCATATGTTCTGTTTTTTAATTGTGGGGTAAAATGTGTTCTTAATCGTTAAACACTTTACTTCCTCTTATATTTGGAGAAAAACTTGGGACAATCTGGACCTCACCATGGGAAGGAAGGAGAAACCTTACCTTTGCGGCCAGGGGAGCAGCTGGTCCCTGGTAGAGGAGGGTCTGAAATGACTGTGGTGTGAGATGGCCTATTACTGGGGATTTATGGTTCATGACACAGCCAGGGTTGGTCCCAGGTTCTGATATACTGCGGAGAACACTGGGTCTTCAAGTGTGTGCCCAGCCTTCGTCTCACTTAATCCTCGCCTGGTCCACACCGCTCAGCAGCACAGTGCCGTCATCGCCATTTGGCGGAGGAGATGGCTGAGCCCAGCAAGTTGCATTTGCTCTTTTGACCTTTGGGAGCTGTGCCACCTCATTTTGCTTCTCAGGTCACCTTAGTATCAGGCAGAGTGACTTGGGCATATCATCAGAGCCAGACAGCTGAAGCTTTGTGAGGGTTTGTTGGAGGAAGAGGTCGATTTTCATCCGGAAGGGCTTTGGGGGATGTGGTTGCTGGGGTGATTTTGACTCTGGACGGAGGACTGACCAGCCTCACTGAGGAGGCTGAGGAAGACGTGTCTGGGAAGCAGAATGCAGCTCAGGAGAGGATGAAGCAGAGTGATGAGAAGGGAACTAGGACCACTGGATGCTTGGAGTTTGGCTCAGGGCTGGTTGAAGGTGGACAGTCATGAGGCTGTTAGCTGTATCTCGGGTCCGAACTAACATGGTGCTGGGCATGGACAGAGGGGGAGATGCAATGGAGTTGGGAGGACATGGAATCCAGTGACTTTGGCGGCTGGATCTAGGAGTAGGGTTGATGGGAAGCTGATCTGTGACAATCCCCCTCCCACTCCCGTTTTGTGCATGGCAGGTTGGCAGGGCTGATCACCTGGGGGTGGAATGGTGATGTGGAGAGGCCCTAGTACTGTGCTGGCTGGGTCCTTAGTTTTTTTTTAAAGTTTGCGAATGTAGTATTCATTTATTTATTTATTTTTGCATTTTATTTCTTTAAGAAGATCTCCAAATGGTATAAACTTCCAGGTGCCATAAAGCCTGGATTCCCTCCTGGCTGTGTTTTCGTCGAGGCCAGTGTGAGGGCCCAGTGGGATCAGACACCTGGAGAGGAGTGTGGTAAGGCTTTCAACGCAGCTCACATCCACCGGGCCAACCAGGAGGCCGAGACAGAGAGACGCAGAGGGTGCCTGCTGTAGACGTGTGGAAACTTGTTCCCGGCCAGGCTCTGGGCTGTGTCAGCCCGCACAGTCCCCGAGCACAGGTCTTAGGGCTCCTGCCACCATGGTACCCCTGGGAAAAAGAAGGCAGCCCGAGCTCTTGCCCCTCTGCTCTGTTGCCTCCCAGCCCTGGTGGCCTTGACATCTTCAAGGAAGAATGAAGAATAAGAAAAACAGGTGTTTGATGAGAGCCTGCTCTATGCACAGAATCATTCCAGGGGCCAGGTGGATACAAGACTGAGTCAAGATTGCATCTTTCCTCAAGCAACTGCCCATTTAGTGGGAAGATGCATCTTTGGGGTTTGCAGAGAACACTACAGCTTTACCTGAATGTTCACTGGAAAAGCTGAAACTGAAGCTCCAATACTTTGGCCACCTGATGCAAAGAGCTGACTCATTGGAAAAGACCCTTATTCTGGGAAAGATTGAAGGCAGGAGAAGGAGACGACAGAGGATGAGATCGTTGGATGGCATCACCGACTCAATGGACGTGAGTTTGAGTAAGCTCCGAGAGTTGGTGATGGACAGGGAGGCCTGGCGTGCTGCAGTCCATGAGGTTGCAAAGAGTCAGACATGACTGAGCAACTGAGCAACAAACCCACTTGTACCCAGTTTTCTTGCTTAAGAAGGAAGAGCCAGGGCAAGAGACAGGGGAAAAAAACAGTGGTCATCCTTGCTTCTCAGAGGTCACCACAGGTCAGAGCTCTGGGGTGGTGGTTGCCACACATTTTAGGTGCAGAAACCGGTATCTGGAACACAGGACCCAGACAAGAAAGCAGGATTTGAGTAATTCATTGAAAATCACAGCTCTGAATCCCAGTGCACGTTATCTTTATCTCAAATGTTTATCTCAGAGCTTTATAGTTTATCCACATAAGATAGCGTGAGAAAGGTGATAAAGACAGGTCGATACAGCGTGGCACAAAGCGAATTTTAAAACCCGTCTTTCTGTCTTCACAGGCATTATGCTGAGTGAAATAAGCCTTGTACAAGAGTACCTTCTGAATGATTCCATTTCTGTGTCACTCCAGAACTGGCAAAACTAATCTGGAGAAGAATCAATTCAGAATGGGTGTTGCTTCCTAGGGAGTGGGGATGGCCAGGAATTGACCCAGGAGGGGCACCCAGGATCTGGGGAGATTAGAATGTGTGGAATGGTACAGGAGTGTGGGTTGCACAGATGTTTCCATCTGTCAAAATGTGGTAACACAGTAGTTTCCATCTGTCAATATGGAGTGGCTCAGATTTGCAAATTTAGATGTAAGTAGATGTACCACCACCATCTGTGCAAAAAAAGTGTGAAAAAATCAATGGAGGGAAGGGGGAGGAAGGAGTAAAGATGACACTGAATGTTGATCCTTGTTAAACCTGAGTGACAGGTGTTTACTGCACTCTTCTGTCTATTTCACATGTTTTAATACGTGCGTGTGTGCTGAGTCGCTTCACTTGTGTCCAACTCTTTGCGACCCCATGGACTGTAGGCTGCCAGGCTCCTCCGTCCATGGAATTCTCCAGGCAAGAATACTGGAGTGGGTTGCCATGCCCTTCTCCAGGGGATCTTTCCTACCCAGGGATCGAACCTGCCTCTCTTACATCTTGGGCATTGGCAAGCAGGTTCTTTACCACTAACACCACCTGGGAGGCTCACATGTATTGATAATGACCCTGAAAAGGGGTTTTAAAAGTCGGGGCATGCTAGGTAATCTTTGTTGATTCCTTCCCCTTCCAGGAATCCAGCCCATTTGGTGTCCTCTGGGGAAAATACCAGTCTCGTGGGCACGGGAGTTGGTCCCAGTCACCCTGGCTATGGGTCTCCAGGCGTGCTCTCCTTCTGCCTTGTTGGTGGCTGTGAACTTTGGCTTCCTCCCCCTGGCACCTGCCATCGCCCCTGTCCTTTTGTCCTCTGTCCATTTGCTTGGGGGAACAGACCCTCCCCTTCTGTGACTTTGACCTTCCCACTCCACCCACACTTGGGGCTTCTTATCTGGGACTCCTCCCTTGGCGAGTCCTTCTCAGCCATGAGTGAATCCACAAAGGCGTGTTCACTTGGGCCTCATTTCCCTTCCACTTAGGGCTGTAAGGTCCACTGGTGTGCCTTTGTTCAGCCATCAAGATCGTGGATTGGAGGGGCTCGGGCCCCACGTGGCTGTAGAGGAATACAGGCCGTGCGCTTCCGTTTGCATCTAGAACTGCAAGATGGGCACAGCCAGTCTGCAGCCCCTGTGAGAGGGAGGGAGAGAGGGGGATTGGGAAGACACGCTCGGAACTTGCAGGAGCTGGGAACAGTTCTGTCTTTTGACCCGGGCGGTGGCTGCACAGTCATGGTCATTTCTGATCATTCCTAGTGTTGTACACATGTTACCTGGGCAGTTTTGTCTGTGTGTGTCATGCTCCAATTAAAAAGTAGACTAAAGGTCTGACAAGGCTTTAAAAAATTTCCACATTTTACATAAAGGAATTTCGATTTTGTAGCTTTCTTGAGCAACTGGAAAGTCTGATAGCACGGTCTGAATTCTCACAGAGCAGCAGACTAGATCTGTGTGGTGACTGCCCCCAGTTCACTTGTGAGCACCATCTAACAGGAATGTGCTGGAATGGGTGGCACCTGCATAATCCCGCACAGATTTTCCTCCTGCCCCTACAGTAACTCCCTAGGTCCCTGAGAAGGTATAAGGGTTGGGGTTCAATGCCTGGTTTAGAGACAGTCTTGTAGAAAAATCTTTTGACACAGATTTGAAGCTCAGGGTCACTGAGGTCTTCTCTTGTGTGTGAAATCGCTCTAGGTGAATTAGTTCTGGTTGAACTGGGAGAAGTTGGGGTTAGCTATGACCAATTCATAGCAGTGAGAGATGAGGAGTTGCTGTATGTACGTGTGTGTGTGTGTGTGTATGTGTTTAGTCACTAAGTCATGTCTGATTCTTTGTGACCACGTGGACTGGAGCCTGCCAGGCTCCTCTGTCCATGGGATTCTCCAGGCAAGAATTCTGGATTGGATTGCCATGCCCTTCTCCAGGGAATCTGCCTGACCCAGGGATCGAACCCGAGTCTCTTACATTGCAGGCGGATTCTTTTTACCACTGAGCCATCAGAGAATCCCTCTGTATTTGTGCCTAGGTGTTTAGTTCTGTAGATAATTTCCTATTTGTGTCTTCTGCTTTAAAGTGACATTCCATAATACTACATAGTACTAGTTCATACTTCTTTTTACCATGTTTCATATTGAGTATTTATTGCTTTTAAAAGTGCATCTGTGATGGGAACATTTTTCCTAGATCATGGGTAAGGAGAGGCTCACTTTCTGTGTGGTGAACTTGCAGCCAAGAGTCTTCTCACCACAGCTCACACTAAACACAGACCACTCACCTCATAATAATCTTGACAATGCCATCCCTGCAAATCCAGACCGAGGGAGTGCCTGTAGGCATCACACCCTCCTTTTCTTCTTCTGAATGTGTCATTCTCTGCCTTCTTCTTCCAGGAGACTTTTTTAAGACTACTGACTCACCAAAGGAAAAAGAGAGAAGAGAAGAATGAAAAATCAGAGGCCACCTGTAACAAGACAGCTTTATTTTACACCCCTCCATCAGGGACATGGATGATGGTGCCTCAGTTGCAGTTTTATGACACTAACAGTCATGCTCACCAGAGACAGGGTTAAAAGTTTTACGTGCTTTTCCACTTATTAACCTGTTTTGAAAATCTTCCACACACACAGAGCTGAGTAAATCATGCCCTGGAATTCTGTGCCTCAGCAGTTGGTGTGATCACTAAAAAGTGCTAAAGTGGTAGTCGCTCAGTTGTGTCCCACTCTTTGTGACCCCATGGACTGCAGCACGCCGGGCTTCCCTGTCCCTCACCATCTTCTGGAGCTTGCTCGAGCCAGATTGAAAATTGGTCCTAACTTGAATCTCCCTGTACTACTCGGCTTGGGCTGCTGTAAACAAAGTGCCATGGTCTCGGTGGCTTGAACAATAGAAATTTATCTTTTCATGGTTCTAGAGGCTGGAAGTCCAAGATCAAGGTGCCAGCAGAGTCAGGCCTCTCTCCTTGCCTTGTGGATGGCTGCTCTCTTGCCGCCCCGTCTCCTCTTATCATCAGGTGGTCTTTTCTGTATGAAGCCTTGGTGTCTGTGTGTGTGACCCCTGTTTATAAGGACACCAGATAGGATAGAGCACGTGCTAATGAACTCATTTTAACTTAATTACCACTTCTCCAGTTATAGCCACATTGGGAAGCATTGGAGGGTTAAGGCTTCAACATATGAATTTTGGGGGGACATAGTTCATCTTCTAACCCTCCCCAGTCACTCCACCTCTGTAAAGCTCATCTTCCACGAGTTGATAGGCCACCTAGAATGAGGCCTGCCTCCACAGACCTGCCCTATGGGTGAACCCTGGGGCCAAGCCCAGTTAAATTCATCATTTCATTTCTTGCCATCCTCAAACATTCCTACCAGGTAAGACATTTCTAACACCGGTCTCAGCCTAAACTGAGGACCAGGGCTGGGACTCAGATCCCTGCCACGCTGATCCCAGAGTCCATGCTGTCAGCCGCTGCATCTTGGGGTGTGTTGCAACACCCAGAACTTTCAGAGCTGTAAAGGGCTCCAAGGAGGGAAGGGGGGCGGTCGTTACTGGTCCCAGTAATTGAGGGAAGCATGCGAGGTTGCACCAACCTGCCTTACTCTGCAAATTTAGTTGTGTTCCTAAGTTGCAGGATCGGTGGGGGCAGTCGTCCACCCAAAATTAGTTCTTTCTGTTCATGTTTCTTGGCTGGGTTTCCTGGGAATTCGTTGCATATTTATTTATGTGGAGTTATTTGCTGTTAGAATCACATGGGTGGGGAATCTGCAATCTGGCTGCAAGAAGTGATTTGGCAATTTATTTTGAGGGCTGCCCTTCTTCCAGCAGCTTGTTCCTAACTCAACCTCTGGCACAAAGGCATCCATCATTTTGATTGCATGTTACTGTTTGGCCAGGCACAAATTTGTTTCATTTTCTTTTCCTTTCTCCTGTGGTTTCTTTCTTCTTTTTTTTCCCCCTTTTCTGATCCACCATTTTAAAAAGCCAAAAATATTTGCCCAACCCAGACACTTTTTATAGCCAGCAAGCTTTTAACACTGAAATTTTTGGTATTGCCTATTTGATCTCTAACCTTTCCATAGCAGAAATGCTAGGCTGGTCTTTTTGTTTCCTATTCAGGTAACATAATGCATTTGTCTCAAGATAGTTTTGAGAAAGAAAATTGTATTGGTCTCAGGGTCAGAAGGCTAGTGTTCTATTCTTGGCTTTGCACTGGCTGCCTGGCAACATGACCTATGTCTGGCCTCATTTTTCCCCATCTGTAAAATGAGGAACTCGAATGTATTGATTTCTGAGCTGTCTCTGCGTCTTATTTGGTAACTTGGATGCCTAGTAGGGCCTGTGTGGGGCCCTGGTCACCGTGGCCGGACACCTTCAAACCCTCAACATCTTTGCAGTTTGTGAAGTTTTCATTAAGTTTCTATTATGGAAAATTTCAAATATACAAGTTGAGACAATAGTCTGATGAAACTGTCTTGTATATAGCACCCATATATTATTATTTCTCTGGAGTATTTTCAAGCAACTCCAAGACAACTTTGTATCATTTAGCCTGTTAATACCTAAATGGGTGTCTCTCTCTCTACATATTTACCATCTGTTATCACACTCAACAAAATGAACAATGATTCTTCAGTGTTGTCTGATACCAAGTCCTTGTTCACGTTTCCTCCAGCATCTCAAAAACCTTTTTGTGGTCAGTGGTTGGCATGTTTGAATCAGGAGCCAACTACAGACAACACATTGCATTTGGTAAATAATGTCTTTTAAGTCTCTTTGAATCCCTAACGGTCCTCTCCCCCATCTACAGTGCAATTTATTGAGTTCTTAATACAGTGTTGGTGAACGTAGAGCAAGGCAGCTTTAATCATTCCAGCCCTTGATGTTAATATCTTTTTCCTAAACAGCTGCTGCTGCTAAGTCGCTCCAGTCGTGTCCGACTCTGTGCGACCCCAGAGACGGCAGCCCACCAGGCTCCCCCATCCCTGGGATTCTCCAGGCAAGAACACTGGAGTGGGTTGCCGTTTCCTTCTCCAGTGCGTGAAAGTGAAAAGTAAAGGTGAAGTCGCTCAGTCGTCCGACTCTTAGCGACCCCATGGACTGCAGCCTACCAGGCTCCTCCATCCATGGGATTTTCCAGGCAAGAGCTAGTGACCTTCAAAGAGTAGTTTTTCGGTTTGTTTATCCCCCCCTTTTTTTTCAAGACTCAGTATATTTATTATTCTAATTCCTTGTCTCCAAGCAGATGATACCTGAGTTAACATCACAGTGTAAGGATTCCTAAGAAAGTTTTTTAAAGTTATGGAAAACTTTTTAGCATACTAAATCTTTTATGTACACACACATGCCATGCATACGTGTTATATCTGTGTATTTGCCTGGTTTCCTTTCTGATTATCTATTGCATAACAGATTCCCCCAATGCTCAGTGGTTTAAAGCATCACTGTTTATCATAGTTCATGGGTTCTGTTGGTCAAGAACCCATTGAGGTGGGGCCAGGCTGAGATTTTCTTTGGCTCCTTCTGTCATGGACCAAGTCACCCAGGAGGACTTTGTTGCAAGATTGGCTGGTGTGGGTGGTTCATGCTGGCTGCTCTCACATGCCTGGCACCTTGGCAGGGATGGCTGGAGGCTGGACTCAGCTGGGACAGTTGACAGGAGCATCTGTTCACGGCCTCTTCAGTGTGCTAGTCTTAGGGGAGTTGGATTTTTTACATGGTTGTTGGCTTTTCCCACAGAGCAAGTGTCCCTAGAGAACTGTCACTCACCTTGGAAATGACAAGATATCACTAATACCATATTCTATTTGGTTGTAGCAGCGCCAGGCTCTTCCAGATGCAAAAAGGAGAAAGACTTGACATCCCTGTTTATAAGTGCCACAGTTTAAAAAGATCAATGTGAAAATGAGCACGATAGGTACTTGCCACCTGGGACCTTTCAAGTCCCCCATGTACTTGCTTCTCTTTTGATGTAAGATGGAGGGCACTAAGCTGGGAAGCACCTGCCTTCGAGGTCATTCAGGGCAGTCTCCTGCCCCCAGTCCCATTCTCTAGAGCTTCATGTGGACTCAGTTGGGCCAAGAGCATTGTGACTGGTTCATGACCCACCTTGCTTAGTAATAAAGGTGAGGAGAGTCTCCCAATCCAGAATTCTAAGAGTAATTTGTCCAGTGGACCTTGGTGTTAAAGAGGTTGTCTGATATTTTGTTACCCTCAGTAAGGATCACATATTAAAATGTGCTTGATAGTGTGTGCTCAGTTGCTAAGTCATGTCTGGCTCTTTGCAACTCCAAGGACTGTGGCCCACCAGGCTCCTCTGTCCATGGGATTCTCCAGGCAAGAACACTGGAGTGGATTTTCATGCACTCCTCCAGGGGTTCTTCCTGACCCAGGGATTGAACCCTGCCTCTTGTATTGGCAGGTGGATTCTTTACCACTGAGCCAGCAGGGAAGCCTGGGCATGATAGTTCAGTTCAGTCGCTCAGTTGCATCCGACTCTTTGCGACCCCATAGACTGCAGCATGCCAGGCCTCCCTGTGCATCACCAACTCCCGGAGTCTACCCAAACCCATGTACATTGAGTCGATGATGCCATCCAACCATCTCATCCTCTGGCGTCCCCCTTTCCTCTTGCCTTCAATCTTTGCCAGCATCAGGGTCTTTTCAAATGAGTCGGCTCTTCGCATCAGGTGGCCAAAGTATTGGAGTTTCAGCTTCAACATCAGTCCTTCCAATGAACATTCAGGACTAATTTCCTTGAGAGTGGACTGGTTGGATCTCCTTGCAGCCCAAGGGACTCGCAAGAGTCCTGATAGTAGGCATGATAGTAGTTACTCAAGAGGCCTGATAGTAGTTACCCCCAAATTAAAGAGTATTCAACCTGTGCTGTTTTAGGGTTTCTTACTGAGAGGAGGAGGTGTAATATTTGAAGTGTTGGGTGAAACCAGTTTTCAGGGCTGCCAGGATCAAGTAACTTTAGTGTCCAGACTTGATTCAGTGCTTTGAGGAGTAAAGGTGAAGGTCTCCCTTCAGCTGACCACTGAGTCACATGTGGTAGGCATGCTTGGAAGCAACTATAGGGAGGCAGAAACTGAGGTCATCAGAAGGTGTTAGGTATTCCACGCTGATTGCAAAAAGGTTCGTAAGATCATGGCTGTTGGGGCCATTTAATTCTCACAGCAGAAACAAATGAGAGCTTTGACTCTCGGCCCAAAGATGGCTTATCAGCCTGGAGCAGAGGCTGATCGATAGATAATAAGGGAGCACAGAGTCTCAGTTTTGGATTGATCGCTCCATCCCTGGAAGCCAGTGTGTTGGTGCTCTGTGCAGGAACCGTTAAGCCTACCGTCTACCTGCCCAGACCTCGTGTCCCATGTGGAGAGCCCTGCGCCCCTGGTTGGAAGAGAACCCCATCCACACTGCCTCCTTTCACTGAGTCGCACACCAAAACAACACTTTCTTCTAAGCCTGTTCTCACTTCCTTGTTGATCAAAATTAAGGGCAGTGGTATTGGTTGCTCCCTCCGATTTCTAAGAGATGGTTAGCCAGGCAGGTCAGGAAACTAGTATTACATATGCTGTTTTACCAGAACTGAATTTCCAGGAGCTGCTCAGACTCTTGGTGTCCCCCACAGACAGTGTCTTGGCTTCTGGGTTAGTGTGTGAGTGAATCAACTACTTTCCATTCTGCCCCAACTTCCCTGCCTCCAGACAGAATGGGAATTGCCCCCCACCTCCCACCAGGAAGCCTGCTGGTGTTTGACCTTGTGGCCCTGTCTCCCAGCTGTAGCCAAGACCACGCACGAAGCACTCTTTCTGCAGCCGTGTGTTGAATTGGGCTTAAGAAATATTTCTTCTTTGCTGGCTGGACATGTTGCATGTGTTTGGAGCCAAAGAGGTGAATGAACCAACTGGAGAAGTAGTGGCATGAGATGGAAGGAACTCTGTCCTAGGAATCCAGAGGGCTGGGTTCTGATTCTTGGTCTACCCCTTGTGAGTAATAGGAACTTGGTCATGTTGATCTCTCTGAGGCTTAGGCTCTTTCTCTGAAAACTGGGGTCATGGAACCTTGGTAAACATGGAAGCTTTCTTCAATTGGGAGGTGGAATTTATAAGCTGGACAGCATGGCCTTCAATCCAGCAGATTAGGGATCCTCTGCATTGTCTTTGCATCAGTAGATTTCAGTTTTGAGTCACCAGATCTTGCTGATGGCTGAGCTGCTATTTCTCACTCAGGATGAAATTTCAAGGTAACTTGATTCAGTAATTTCAGATATTTGTGTTTATGACATCCTGGTGTAAACAGTGTATATTTCTTTGTGATGACTTAGTAGTGATGGCAGTGGGAACAGAGACCCCTGGCGCTTCTGTTGCACATGCAGGTTCAGAGAAAAATAGCAAGTTATCAAGTTTGGGGGTGAGGGTAGGAAGTAGTAACTAACCATGAAATTAGCACTTCCTAGAGACAGTTGAAAGATGCCTTGAGGCAGGTACCTTCTGAGAACCAATGGCCAGGAAGACCACTGATGAGAACAGTTAGAGTTCTGAGGGCTGTTTAAACAAGGGGTGGTTAAGAACTTGGAGAGGAAGGAGTTGATCTCCAAGAACTAACATGGGTTTACCCAAAATCCCAAAGCCAGGCTAGCCTGTTTTCCTTTAAATGGGATTACTAGATCATGTATTTGTTCAGTTCAGTTCGGTCGCTCATTTGTGTCTGACTCTGCGATACCATGGACTGCAGCATGTCAGGCTTCCCTGTCCGTCACCAGCTCCCGGAGCTTGCTCAAACTCATGTTTATCGAGTTGTTGATGCCATCCAACCATCTCATCCTCTGTCATCCCCTTCTCCTCCTGCCTTTAATCTTTCCCAGAATCAGGGTCTTTTCCATTGAGTCAGTTCTTTGCATCAGGTGGCCAAAGTTGTAGTTTCAGCTTCAGCATCAGTCCTTCCAATGACTATTCAGGACTGATTTCATTTAGGATTGACTGGTTTGATCTCCTTGCAGTCCAAGGGACTCTCAAGAGTCTTCTCCAACACCACAGTTCAAAAGCACCCATTCTTTGGTGCTCGGTTTTCTTTATAGTCCAACTCTCACATCCATACATGACTACTGGAAAAACCATAGCTTTGACTAGACGGACCTTTGTTGGTACTTATTCAGCATTTGGAAAAAAAACACATTGTGTTATTCCTGTGGACATGTGAGAGAAATAAGGTTTGGATGAAAGTGATAATAATTCCTTTGTGTGTATAGGACACTGCAGGTGACAGCGGATGCTTGTTTGCTTTCTTTTTTATTAATGCAGTGACTTAGCAGGGTGGACAGGGTAGAAGAGAGTACCCATTTTTCAGATGGAGAAGCTGAGACTCATCATGGGGGTTGCCTAAAGTCACAGTCATATTGCTAGAAAAGAAATAGAGCTGGTTTTCCAACCTAACATTTTGGCCTCGAAGAGTCCCATGACGTGGCTCCACCATGGTACAATTGTGTGTATTTATAACCAGTTTGAGGCCACTATCAGATGGGCACCTTAATACTTAGAGCTAAAGAAAGACTCTACCCCTACTCCCACTCTCTCCTCCACCTCCACTCTCTGTCCCTTTCTGCTTATCAAATTTCCATATGTTATAAAACTTAAGATCAATAATTGGTAAAGGGAATGATAACCTGGGACCACTTGGGGGACTCTTGCTGTGGCCCACAGATGAGGTAATGTGGCCTGAGCCGTAATGGAGAGGAAAGAGAGAGCCTTCCGAAGATAAGTGCAGAGGGATTTGCCCTCTGATGGGTGTGGAGCCAGTGGATGGAGGGGAGAGAGCCTCATGTGCCTCCAAGGCTCCTGAAATCCTTGCTCTGCCCAGATGGCATGCTTCCCACCACCTAGGATGTGCACGCTTGACTGGCACTCTCACACACAGCTTATTTCCTCCTTTCAAACCTACCTGGGATGCACAGTATTGAATGCTGTGGAGACTAATGAGATTTAGATGGCTGGCATTCTATCTTCTTTGTTCTTCCAGGACCACTGTTGACTTATTACGTTGCATGTGGGTTAGGCTGCAGTGAGACTGTCCGTTGCATCTTATCTGAGAGGGTCAGGCTGGTTCATTTATCTGCGGGACAGTTAAGACATCAGCTGTCCAGCAGTCTTCCTTATCGGGACCTTGGCTGGGAACCAGCAGATAGACTAAATCGGAACCTCTGACTGGCCAGCGAAGATATCACAATGTCCATACCTTTCCCTGTTGGCTGCCTGCCTGACCCTGTCTTTAGCTGGCAACCCAGTACTCTTATTTTACATGGTTTTAACGTGCATGGTTATTTTTAGCTCCTGTCAGATCAGATAGAGCTGCTATAGAGAGACATACTGTCTCCAAACCACTAGTTGCTGGTCCTGGTGAAAAGGGATGTGTTGAGATGGGAGGCAGAAAAACTAGGTGATGTGGGTGCAAGAACTCAAGGGTAGAGCTCTCTAGATCCTGCTGCATTTGGGGCAACTCTCCATACGTGTCTTGTAGTTGGATTTCAAGATGGTGATCAGAACTTTGTAAGATTTTACACTGAGTATATTCAGCTTGGGAAGGCAGGGAGATAAGTGGTACTGCGACCTGTGGGCTCGAGTCTTAAGCTTTTTAGGCTGACTTCATTCCCCAAGAAGAATTTGTTCTTCAGTAGTTTCCTGTAGCTGCCCCTTCCAGACTTTGTGACCCCAGTGTACCCCATTGCCTGGAAGAGTGACTGGCATTTGATGAGCAGCTGATAAATATTTGTTGAATGAGTGAGTGAATTCATCACAGAGAGGGCTACTTAGTTAACGATGAGGCAACAGGATCAGCTTCTAGCCTTGTCACATTAGCTGATCTCCTTGTGTAATCACTTGACTGCACTTCATGTAATAGTCACAAAATCATGTTTAGGTAAATGGCCTTGGAAGTACAGCACAGTTCCCTAGATGCTTGTTCATGGAAAACAATTTGAAAAGATTTTAATGAGCATATTCTCATTTTTAGATCTGCTGCTTGTGAAATATCAGTCTGTTTTTTGTGCTTTAGCATGGCCCCACCAGAAGATCCATTTCATGGCCCTAGACCCTACACATCCCCCATCCATCCATCCATCCATCCATTCAGCAGACATTTGTGGAGTACCTGCTGGGAGCCAGCCAGGCATGTGCTTTGGGGATGGAGGAGAGAAGGGGTGGTACCCAGGGGAACTCAGCAGGTCTCTGTCCTTGGGAGTGCTCAGTCTGAAGCAGGAGTAAGATGGGAACATGAGTAGCCATGGTACACTGTGTTAAGTGTGCCTGTAATAAAGGCCCGAGCCTGCTTGTGGGAACCCAAGGGAGGGGCACTTGCTGCCTTTGAGAGGGGTGGGGAGAACAGAGCTGGGGAAGTTGCTGGAGAAGAGTATATTTGGGCGAGTAAGCCTGAGATGACAGCTTGTGGGCTGCTAGGGGCTGCTCTCGGTAAGGTGTCCTGGCCAGTGGTGCAGATGAATTATCTGGATGGAACCTTCTCAGTTTTGAGAGTGGACACACTGTGGGCTGGGAGGAGTGAAAGATGATTGATTCAAGTGCTGTGGTCTCGATCCTGTCTTTAGCCCCCTGGGACCTCTGTTTCAAGGACCTTTCTTTTTGTTCCAGCCTTCATAATTTCATCAGATTCTTTTTAGACCCAGTAAGGGGCACTGGGAATTCTCTCTTCCAGCAGAAAAGACCAAAGAGTATGCTTGGTTGGGAGGTGAGTGGGGGGAAGTGTTTATAGGTGAGTAAAAATGGTACATACTACCCACCAGACTCTGCTGTCTGCCACCTCCATGTCTAGCCGAGTATGGTTCTACCAGTAAGAGGAGGCCATCTTACATTGGCAGAAGGGACCCACTGCCCCTAGAAAGGTTATTTTCCCAACCACCACCTTGAGCTCCTTCTAAATTAAGAGCCATTTTAGAAAGACATCAGAAAAATAAAATTTGGAACGACCTAGACAAAGACTTCAGCTAATCCCCCTCATTTTACATTTGTGGAACTGTGCTTTTTTGAGTTCGGACCCCGGAGAGTGTTAAAATTACATACCTGGATGGTAAGCCCTGAACCAAAAGAGACCCAGGTGGGGAGCCGGTTGGATTTGGGATCAGTTGAGTTTTGGTGGCCCTGTATATTCAGGGGACCATGGCCAGGTCTGATTAGCAGCCATGGGGGGAAGTCCAGGGTGGTCGTTTGGATTGGGGGAGAATATGAATTGCTGGAAGGTTGCAGTTAGAGGTGCATCTGGGACTAGAGGTCTCTTGCTTCCTCGCAGCCCAGTTGTTTCTGCCATATCCTGCTGCTAAAGCTTTACTCTGACTAGTTCTTTCCCGCTAGGAAACCTGCTAATGAAGCCTTGGCGCCTTACTAATAGGTGTTGCATGGGGCCGGTAGCACTGGATAGTAATTGGAAAAAAATACCTGCAGAGAATGGATTGTTATGGGCAAGAGGAAGAGTGCCAGGATTGTGATTTTTTTTTTTTTTTTTTTACATTGTATTTGTTGCCTAACAACTGCCAAAAGATCAGTGTTAAAGAAAACTTGGGGAATAAACCATCCATCGTGTCTCCATGCTAACGCAACTGTTGTAATTTTTGCCACCCTTCTGTTTTCATCAAGTAGTCCATGGGCAGTACATGCATAGATTTATGTAGCTGGAATCACAGTTTTCTGTTCCCTTGTGCTCTGTTTATTGAACGTTTGTCATACGAATTTTCCATAGTTCTGTCTCATCTTCATAATTCTCTTTTGTAACAGCCGAATAATATTCTGATGTGCTGGTGGGCCCCAGTGCTGTGTTCTGTGATTGGAATTTTGATTGTTTCTCCTTTTTGCCCGCCCCCCAACCCCGCCCTATTTCTCCACTAGATTCGTTTACAGAGAATGTCACTGCATGTCGAGCCTTCTGGAATCTTTTGTTGAATTGTTGCTTTCAGAGGAGTATTTCCGGGAAGGAAGGAGACTAATTCATTGATGAAGTTTTTATTTCATTGTTTTTAACTTTTTGTTATTGTTGTAATTTGTGAAACACAAATAGAGACGTACAAAGGAAACAAAGGTACAGTTCATTGAACTACTGGAAAGTAGACAGACACCCTGGTACCATCACCCACATCAAAAGCGGGTACCCTCCAGCCAGCCGAAGTCCACGGTTGTTGCCTCCTCCCAGCCCCATGCCCAGCCCCAAGAGCAACACCTACCCTGACTTTATTGTAATCACTCTTTACTCTCTTTCCAGCATTGCTCACCCAAGTGTGCATCCCTGGATACTGCAAGTTAAGCTTGCCTGTTTACAAAGGTCTTTTAAATCTCTTTCAGTCTGTATGTGTTCTCCATCTCTTCTCTCCCCTATGTTCTGTATGTTGAGGAAACTGGGTCATTCGTCCTGAGGAGTTTCTAGAATTTCCCACAGGCTGGATCTTGCCAGTTGTGGTTCTTTGTAGTGTAGAACGTTCCGCTGCATTTCCTACAGTTGGATCTAGTGGTTTACCCACCCCCAAGGTAGATTTCTTTTTTTTCCTGTGGAAAGAGAGATGTGGGGAACAAGATTATACCTTTAGTGGTAGGATGTTTTTCACCTGGTTATCTGTCTCCTATTGCAGGGTTAGTAGCTACTGGCATCCAGTATTTAGAGCCTGCCGTTCATTAGAAGCTATAAAATCGTGCTGTCACAGTTTTGTTATTCTTTCTTCATTTCTTTGCTGGAATACTACTATAAAAAAACTCTGCCTCTCTGCTATTTTTAGTAGTTTATTTATAGAGATTCACATACCATACATTCACCTATCTGAAACATACAAATTAAGTGGGTTTTAGTATATTCATAGAGTCGTGCATCTACTGACATGGTCAATTTTAGAGCCCTTCATTAACCTCCCCCCAAACTCTGTTCATCTTTGCTGTCACCCTATAAACCTGGCAGTCCTAAGCAGTTACTAATTCAGTTCAGTTCAGTTGCTCAGTCGTGTCCGACTCTTTGCGACCCCATGAATCGCAGCACGCCAGGCCTCCCTGTCCATCACCAACTCCTGGAATCTACCCAAACCTGTGTCCATCGAGTCGGTGATGCCATCCAACCAGCTCATCCTCTGTCGTCCCCTTCTCCTCCTGCCCCCAATCCTACCCAGCATTAGGGTCTTTTCCAATGAGTCAACTCTTCGCATGAGGTGGCCAAAGTATTGGAGTTTCAGCTTCAACATCAGACCTTCCAATGAACACCCAGGATTGATCTCTTTTAGGATGGATTGATTGGATCTCCTTGCAGTCCAAGGGACTCTCAAGAGTCTTCTCCAACACCACAGTTCAAAAGCATCAATTCTTCGGCGCTCAGCTTTCTTCACCGTCCAACTCTCACATCCATACATGACCACTGGAAAAACCATAGCCTTGACTAGACGGACTTTTGTTAGCAAAGTAATGTCTCTGCTTTTAAATATGCTATCTAGGTTGGCCATAACCTTCCTTCCAAGGAGTAAGCGTCTTTTAATTTCATGGCTGCAATCACCATCAGCAGTGATTCTGGAGCCCCCAAAAATAAAGTCTGACACTGTTTCCACTGTTTCCCCATCTATTTCCCATGAAGTGATGGGACCAGATGCCATGATCTTAGTTTTCTGAATGTTGAGCTTTTAAGCCAACTTTTTCACTCTCCTCTTTCACCTTCATCAGGAGGCTCTTTAATTCTTCTTCACTTTCTGCCATAAGGGTGGAGTCATCCGCATATCTGAGGTTATTGATATTTCTCCTCGCAATCTTGATTCCAGCTTGTGTTTCTTCCAGCCCAGCGTTTCTCATGATGTACTCTGCATATAAGTTAAATAAGCAGGGTGACAATATACAGCCTTTAGGTACTCCTTTTCCTATTTGGAACCAGTCTGTTGTTCCATGTCCAGTTCTAACTGTTGCTTCCTGACCTGCATACAGATTTCTCAAGAGACAGGTCAGATGGTCTGGTATTCCCATCTCTTTCAGAATTTTCCACAGTTTATTGTGATCCACACAGTCAAAGGCTTTGGCATAGTCAATAAAGCAGAAATAGATGTTTTTCTGGAACCCTCTTGCTTTTTCGATGATCAAGCAGATATTGGCAATTTGATCTCTGGTTCCTCTGCCTTTTCTAAAACCAGCTTGAACATCTGGAAGTTCACGGTTCACGTATTGCTGAAGCCTGGCTTGGAGAATTTTGAGCATTACTTTACTAGCATGTGAGATGAGTGCAACTGTGCGGTAGTTTGAGCATTCTTTGGCATTGCCTTTCTTTGGGATTGGAATGAAAAATGACCTTTTCCAGTCCTGTGGCCACTGCTGAGTTTTCCAAATTTGCTGGCATATTGAGTGCAGCACTTTCACAGCATCACCTTTGAGGATTTGAAATAGCTCAACTGGAATTCCATCACCTCCACTAGCTTTGTTCATAGTGATGCTTTCTAAGGCCCACTTGACTTCACATTCCAGAATGTCAGGCTCTGGGTGAGTGATCACAGCATCGTGATTATCTGGGTCGTGAAGATCTTTTTTGTACAGTTCTTCTGTGTATTCTTGCCACCTCTTCTTAATATCTTCTGCTTCTGTTAGGTCCATACCATTTCTGTTCTTTATCGAGCCTATCTTTGCATGAAATGTTCCTTTGGTATCTCTAATTTTCTTGAAGAGATCTCTAGTCTTTCCCAATCTGTTGTTTTCCTCTATTTTTTTGCACTGATCGCTGAGGAAGGCTTTCTTATCTCTCCTTGCTATTCTTTGGAACTCTCCATCTAATTTCTATCTCTAGACTTAATTTTCTGGACATCTCAAATAATATGTGATCACTTGTTACTTATAACCAGGTTCTTTCACTTAGTATAATGTTTTCAGAGTCCATCAGTGTTATAGCATGTATTAGAACTTTATTCCTTTTTATGGCCAAATAATATTTCATTGTATGAATCTGCTACATTTTGTTTATCCTTTCATCAATTGATAGACATTTGGGTTGCTTCCACTTTGGGGCTATTATGAATAATGCTGCTGTGAACATTTTTGTACCAGTTTCTATGTGAGCATAATGTTTTCATTTTTCCTTGTATATTTACCTAGAAGTGGAATTGCTGAGTCAAATGGTAACTCTGTGTTTAACTGTTTAAGAAGTTGCCAGGCTTCTTTTCTAAATTAGCTATACAATTTGACATTCCCATCAGCAATATATGAAGGAGGATTCCAATTTCTCCAACATTCGTTATCTGTCTTTTTTGTTGGAGCCCTCCGAGTGGGTGTGAAGTGTCTAATTGTGGTTGTGATTTGCACTTCCCTGATGACTAATGATGTTGAGCATCTTTTGATATGCCTGTTGGCTATTCATCTCTCTTTGGTGAACTCTGTCTCTATCTCTATATATGTGTGTGTGCTCTGTCACTCAATCAGGTCTGATTCTTTGAGACCACCTTGTAGCCCCCCAGGCTCCTCTGTCCATGGGATTTTCCAGGCAAGAATACTGGAGCAGGTCACCATTTCCTTCTCCAGGGGATCTTCCCGAACCAGGGGTTGAACCCCAGTCTCCCGCACTGCAAGCGGCTTCTTTACCACTGTGCCACCAGGGAAACCCTCATCTCTATATATCCTTGACCTGTGTTTAAATTGAGTATTTGTCTTTTTATTATCGAGTTGTAATAATTCTTTATGTGTTCTGGAGAAGCCCTTTATCAGAAGTATGATTTGTAAAATTTTCTCCCATTCCGGATTGTCTTTTTACTTTCTTGATATCGTGGTGTTCTTCGAAGCATAAAAGTTTTACATTTTGATGATGTCCAGTTTGTTTTTTCTTTTGTTGCATGTGCCTTTGGTGTCTTACCTAAGAAACTTTTGCACAATCCAAGGTCATGAAGATTTGTGTGTATGTTTTATTCTGAGTTTTATAGTTTTAACTCTTACGTTTAGGTCTTTGATTCATTTTCAGTTAATTTTTGTATATACTGTCATCTACTCTTTGATTGGTCTTTCCTGGTGGCTCAGTGGTAAGGAATCTGCCTGCAGTGCAGGAAATGAGGGTTTGATTCCTGGGTTGGGAAGAACCCCTGGAGAAGTAAATGGCAACCCACTCCAGTATTCTTGGCTGGGAAATCCCATGGACAGGGGAGCCTGGCAGGCTGCAGTCCATGAGGTCACAAGAGAGTGGGACATGTCTTAGCAGCTAAACAACAGCAACTCTTTGGTTTCCTAGAGCTCGAGCTAAAGGCAGGATCAGTGCTTGACTTTTTTTTTCTGTTTATTAACCATTTATCATAATAAGGTGTTGGTTCCCTAATCATTCTATAAAGTAGTAGTTTGGTGGGCTTTTCTTGTCATCATGTATGCTTTGGATTTAATCATGAGTTTGTATTATAATAAAAAATAATTGCATTTAAACAAATTTGTGTACTCTGACACATATGTGTATGGTAGAGAGAGGAAAGTGATTTTGTTGTTTGGGATTTTTTAAAAAAAATCTTGTTTCCTATCAACTGTCATCTCCTAAAATTTCATCTACCCATTATCTTCCAGAAACACGCCAAAGGCCAGGATTTGTTTGATCAGATTGTGTACCACTTAGACCTGGTGGAAACAGATTACTTTGGCCTCCAGTTCCTCGACTCTGCCCAGGTTCCGGTAAGTACTCCTTTGATTCCTTACACGATGGACTGGCTAATCATAGGTCCGCAATTACTAGAAACTGGCAGAGAAAGACAGGAGTCAAACTGCGTTACTGCTGCAGTAAAGAGCATTGGGATGGCGGTGCTGGCGCCCACGTGAGGTGGTGCATCCATGACGCCCCACCCTGGAGGTGTCCGGTATCTTGTCGCACGTGGGGACGTGCTAGGGAGACATTTCCAAGCACGAGAATGCCGTGTAGGCACATCTCTGGAGTAGGTAGAGAGAAATATCATTATAAGGATTCTTCTGGGGATCCTGTGCGTATTTGTAACTAGCAGAAGAGGCTGTGCCACCCTCTTCTCATGGACTCGTGCCAGGTATAGAGAGCAGGTGCTGTGAGCACAGCGGAAGCGCAGCCATGCTTGGTGGGCCCTGGGGCCGGGTGGTCTGAGCAGGTCTTGGCATTGCTCGAGAGCCATCTTGCGGGCTCCAGGAGGTTGTGTTTGGTCAGCAGAGACTTCCCTCGCTTTGCCTGAGACAGAACTGTCCACAGTGGAGGTGCCCGAGTAAGTGAACTCAGCGCAGCTCAGAACCACTCTTTTGGTTTCTTTAATTTCTTTATCTAGTTTATAATTGACCTACAATACTATGTTAGTCCCGGTTACACAAGGTGGTAATTCAATATTTCTGTACATTTGTAAATGATCACCACAATAAGCCTATTTACAACCTGTTGCCATACAAAAATATTATATAGTTACTGACTATATTCTCCTTGCTGTACATTTCAGACCTGTGACTCATTTATTTTGCAACTACTGGATGTTTGTGCTTCTTAATCACCTTCAGCTATTTTTTCCTCCCTCCTTCCCTCCTGGCAACCACCTGTTTGTCCTCTGTATCTATAATTCTGTTTCTATTTTGAAATGTTTGTTCATTTGTTTCTTAGACTCCACACATAGGTGATATCATACCATATTTGTCTTTCACTGTCTGATTTATTTCATTTAGCATAATACCCTCCAGATCCACCCATGTTGTCACAAATGGCAAGATGTCATTATTTTTTATGGCTGAGTAGTATTCTGGTGTGTGTGTATAGATACTGCATCTTCTTTATTCATTCATCTATTGGTGGGCACTTGGGTTGCTTGCATATCTTAGCTATTATAAATACCAGTGCAGTGAGCGTAAGAGTACATATATCTTTTCTCATTAGTGTTTTTGTTTTCTCTGGATAAATATCCAGGAGTGGAAGTGCTACATCATGCCGTAGTTCTGTTTTTAATTTTTTGAGGACTCTGCATACTCTTTTCCATAGTGGCTGCATCAGTTTACATTCCCGCCAATAAACAATGCATGAGGGTTCCCTGTCCTCCATATCCTCGCCAATACTTGTTTTTTGTTATGTTTTTGATATTAGCCATTCTGACAGGTGTGAGGTAATGGGTACCTCATTGTGGTTTAGATTTGCACTTTCCTGATAGTGATGTTGATCATTTTTTCATGTTGTCTGCTGGTGATATGTGTGTCTTCTTTGGAAAAATGTCTATTCAGATCTTCTGCCCATTTCTAAATAGGATGGTGTGGATATTTTTGATGTTGAGTTGTAGGAGATCTTCTTGTATTTTGGATATTAATCCTTTATCAGATATGTCGCTTGCAAAGATCTTCTCCCGTTCAGTAGGTGGTGTTTTTATTTTGCTGATAGTTATCTTCACAGTGTAAAAGCTTTTTAGTTTGGTATAGTTGCATTTATTTATTTTTGCTTTTGTTTCCCTTGCCTAAGGAGACATATTAAAAAATTACTACTAAGATTACTGTCAAAGAGCATACTGCCTGTTTTCTTCTGGAAGTTTTGTGATTTCAGGTCTTGTGTTTAAACCTTTAATTCATTCTGAGTTTATTTTTATGTGTAGTATGAGATAGAAATTGTTTGATTCTTCTACCTGTAGCTGTACCAATCTCCCAGCACCATTTATTGAAGAGGCTGTATTTGCTGCATTTTATATTCTTGCCTCCTTTGTTGTTGATTAATTGATCATATAAATGTGAGTTCATTTTTGGGCTCTCTGTTCCATTGAGCTATGTGTCTGTACTAGGCTGTTTTGATTATTGTAGCTTTGTAGTATAGTTTGAAATCAAGGAATGTCATACTGTCAGCTTTATTCTTTTAAAAAGCAAGAAAGACTTCAGAGTTTCTATTCCCAGTAGAATCTAGCTTTGGGTTTCAAAGAGAATTTATTCAGCAATCTAAAAATATTTATTGAGGTCTTGTTGTGCACTAGGCCCTGTTCTAAGCAGTGGATAATGCAGTGTATGTATGTAATACCTGCGTAATATGACAGGTAGTAATAAGGGTTAAGAAAAATAAAACAGAGTGAGGAGACAGAGTAAGGGGCAGTGCTACTTTAGACAGAGTATGAAAGAGTGAGTTCTCTGGTAGGAGATATTTGAACTGAGACCTGGAGCTCCTCCTGTGTAGCTAAGCCTTTCTACCTGAAAGACACTTTTTAAATACTTCCTGGGGCTATGCATGATGGTTGTAAGGAGATACTCAAAGTCAATGCCTGGAAATTGGGTCCACCTGAGATGGATGGCGTGGTGCTCAGTCTGCGGGGATGCAGTGGAGCCAGGGCTTAAGTGTGCCTGGGTTACAGTGCCTGCTGGGCAGATGTGTCCCCCTGCACCCACTGGATGCCCCCTCTACACCACCAACTTCCTCCCCACCTTCAAGACCTCCTGTCTGCCTGCAGCCCACTCCCTTACCCCCTTGACTGTTGCCATGAGCATCCTGCTGCCTCCTTGAGTTCATGGTCCTGATTCCTTCCCGTGAGCTGGAGACTCTCCCTTTGGCCCCAGTGGCTCAGGGAAGGGCAGACCAACCATCCCCTGTGCCCTCCGCTGTGTACTTCTGCTTCCTTTGAGGTTGGACCACCCAGTGCTGCACCCTCTGACCTCAGCACTCTCTTCCTATCTTTCAAGGCCTCAAGTGCCCGTTTTCCTCCTCCCCAGGCAAACTCAGAATTCAAGTTGTTGACGCCTCTAAATATTCCAGACCTGGTTTCCTCTCACTGAAGTTTCATTTGAGCAAACTTCACCCAAATGCACCTTGGGTCTCGTCATTGTCTGTTCACTCCAAGATCCAGGATTCTGTTGTTTCTTATCTTGTGACACCCTCCTTCCAGTTTCTCCATGCGTGGCCTTGGCCCTCAATGACCCCCCTCCTGCCCTGGTCTTCCTCCCCGCCCAGTCAAGCCTCAGGCATGTCCTTTGTGTCCCCATTTGCCCTTTGATTCTCCTGCCCCCGTGACTGTCCCCTGACCCCCCTTCGACATGCATGCAGACCCATCTGCTTCCTCTGCTGCTTCTTCAGGGCTGCCAGGCGTTGCTGGAGAGCCACGGGCCATGCCTTCTGGCCCAAGCACAGATCACAGGTTCAGCGAAATCCAAGCCCCAAGCTGTTCCTGGAGCCTCATGAACCCCCAGTGGACCCTGAAGTGCCCCAGGGATCCCCTTCTGAGTCTGCAGCACAGACCTCTAGTCCCCGCAGAGACTGTTCTCACAGGTGACCTCACCTCCGGCTGAGAAGACCAAGGTCATTTAGCCCGAATGCCTTGAGTTTTTTTCCCTGTACCTCAGAGTGTCTCTTTCTCTCTGTCCATTCTTTATACTGCTTTCTCTTAAGGGAGTTTGCCTGTTTCTCCAGCATTTATACACCTGCATCAGAGTTCCATTTCCAGTAGCTTCCTGAGTGCTGAATTTAGAGTTCTCCTGGCCATCCCCAGCATCTGGCACTCATCAGTCCTCTTCCCAGAGCTGCTTTTCCTGTTGTCTTTTTGTATAGTATTTTTGGCTTTAGATTGTCTATGGCCCAGGACTCAGTTCAGGCCCTAATCTTGCTTCTGGTCTGATGGGCTTTAGATAAGCCAACTTCTCTCCCTTGGCCTCGGTCTCCTCATCTGTAAAATGGGTTTGTTGGACGTGTTCTTCCAAGACCCCTTCTGGTTTTAATGTCCCGTGATTTGAGACTAAAGGAGAGGTAGGGTACTGTCCCTCACATCTCCTCTAGCCAGAAGGGAGAAGACACCCATCTTTCTGCCATGAGAGCCAAGTACCTGTTGCCCTGGTGGCGTGGCCTCCAACCCCAGGCGACCACTCCCCAGCCACATGGGTTCTCCGAAAGCCATGGGCGTGACTCCATTATGAAAGTCTTTGCTGTGAGCCTTTGCTCACTCGGCTGCCAGGCTTTCCCGCCTGCCGGTGCCCAGGCCCCGTGTGGCAGGAGGGATGTTCACAGTGGGATCCAGGCATCCTTCCCAGGCCGTACACCTGCAGGAGCTCAGACTCTGACAGTGCTAAAGCCTTTCCAGCATGCAGCTCTGTAAACATGGCGTGCTTCTCTGCCCCACAAGAGCAGGTGCAGGGCTGTTATCTGCCTGACTCTGAGGATCCGAGCCATGTGGGGCAGCAGGAGCTCCCTGCCCTCTTCTCATCAGTCTGCCTTCCAGTTGGGGCTCGTTGCAGGCTAGGCTCTGGTGATGTTTTGTTGTTGCTTAGTCACTTTGCTTATGCTGGTACAGCTCCTGGAATGCCCTTTCTCATCCCGTTTAACTTCTGGCCATCCTTCAAGACCAACTCTGATGACAGCCCTTCATGCAGCATGCCCTGAACTCCCAAAGTGTTTTTCCTCCTCTGTGTAAACCTGAGTTTATTTCGCCCTCCCTGGCAGTTTGCTCATTTGGCCTCAAGGTCATTATTTGTGTATGTGAGCAAACCTTTCAGATTAGATCCTAAGACTTAGGACCTTCTCCTCTTGACTTGGTGACTCGTGGTAACAAGGCATACAACCTAGAACTTTAGTCTTTAGCCCCAGAAGGGACCTTAGGAGCCATTGGTCAAATTTCTCACGTCTTCTGAGTGGGGAAACCAAAGCTCTTAGATCTTGGCAAGTCACTGAGTGAGTCGCACAGCTCGTGCACGAACCCAGGTTTTTAACAATTTCAGGTTTAGGCACTCTTTTCAGTACATGGTACCCTGGAGCCCCAGTTTTCATAGCACCAAGGTGGATGCAGTAACATCCACTTCGCAGGGAAACTGAGGGACTCTGAGTTAAGGGAGGAGAAAGGGCTTTGTAACTCATCATGGTTGTGGGTGTCTTCTTCCAGGTGGGCAGGCTCATAAGTCATCAGGCCCCCAGAGGTGATGCACTGAGCTTAGCTGGAACCTCAAGGCTATAGGAGAGACCTTAGCAATTTAGATGAGACCTTTTGGAAAGATTCGCCAAGATTCGCCAAGCCATTGAGGTTTTTGGGGGCCCTAGGGTCTAGGATGCCAAGAATGACATCCCCACCCAGCCCCTGATATTCATATCAGAGGGCTGGCAGTGGCAGGGCTCTTGGCACAACTCTCTGCGTCCCCAGCTCCCTGCAAAGAGCCAAGCCTGGTTTCCATAGTGCGCTGCCCAGCCCTGAAGCCACTGTGACTTGGAGTGTACTCAGTGGCCAGCTCTGTGGTACATGGATAGGCTGGACAATGTCCCTGTCTGCTGCAGTCTGGTGGGGAGACAGACAAGTGGTCCCTTGGAATACTGGGGGCTCAGTCCTCTTGCCTGTGAGCCTAGAGCCTGAATGTCACTGACGGTGATCAAACTATCAGAGGGGGAGGGTGAACATGGGGAGGGCTACAGTCACAGAGGACGAGAGGACTTTGCCAGGCAGAGGAGTGGCAGGGATTTGAGGCAGGGGTCACCGCTGCCCCACCAAGCGGGAGCCTCCATCCCATCTTGGGGGTGGGTGTTCTACTGGGTAGGGGTAGCCATCCTGAGTCCTTTCCCAAGCCCATCCCAGCATGAAAAGAGAGCATCTTATGGTGATCCGTTTGGCCGCAAGGGATCCAGAAAAGGTGATTTGGGCCTTTGTCTCTAGACCTGTGAGGGGTTTTCTCTCCGGTGTCTGCAGCATGGAATCGGGTAGATGGATAATTAGGGGCCCACGGCTGTCGGGAGGTTGACACACAGACGTGGTGACTGCTGAAACGACACGCGGAGGGTCTATTGTGGCTTCACTCTGATAGGTGCCTGGAATGTCAGCATGTTTGCCACTTGTGCGGACAAACCCTTCCTTGCATATGAATGGTTCATTAGTTTCCAGAGACAGGGAGTTGATTCTTTAGCCAGCGTCAGCAGACAGCTCAGTGCACTGACAAGGAAGCTGAAGGGTGAGGGCACAGCCACACCCCAGGCAAGTGGCAGGGCTGGGACTTGAAATCTGGTCTTCCACCTCTTTCTCAAAGATGTGTCAAACAGCTCAAGAAATGCCCCAGGCCTCCCAGCAGCCTGCTTCTGAATGTGGGCAGAGCACGGGTTTTCCTGCCCACGTGCAGATATCAGCGCTGAGTGGGAAACAGTTGATCAAGGGAAGTCTCTGTTTTGTTGTTGTGTAGTCACTCATTCATGTCCGACTCTGCAACCCATGGACTGGAGCCCGCCAGGCTCCGCTGTCCATGGGATTTTCCAGGCAAGGATACAGGAGTGGGTTGCCATTTCCTTCTCCAGGGAATCCTCCTAATCCAGGGGTTGAACCCACGCCTCCTACATCTGCATTGTGAGTGGATTCTTCACCACTGAGCCACCTGGGAAGGGAAGGGAAGGGGTCTCTGCAGTTGAGTTAAACAAACCCCCAAGGAAGCCTGGAGTGGCCAGTGTACACAGCAGGTTGACAGGACTTCCTTCTGGATGAGGTTGAGGATGAGGCGAGAGCCCTCCTGTAGGCAGAAAAGGAGTGTCAGACCGGGGTGTGTGTGGAGGCCCAGAGCATCTTGCGGACACATGCTGAGTTAGAATCCTGCCTCACTAGTGCCGTGATGCACGGTACCGCTTGCCCTCACCACAGCCACCTTTCTCTACTCTGAGGCCCGAGAAGGCAATGGATGTTACATAATATAATGTGTGTTTTTTTCCAACACCACCAATATATGAATGCTCAGGTAGATAGTGTCAGGTATCCCACAGGTTAAGGACTCAGTCATTCAAGACTCCCCGCCTCCCTGCCCCTCCCCGACCCCCAAACACACACTTCAGATACTAATACCAAGTCCAGATTGTCACCTGTGCTTCTGACCTACTGGCTATAGGTGAGTGGGAGGTTCCCAGACCCCTTCCTTGGGTATGATCAGTTTTGCCAGAGCCAGCGCAGAACTCAGAAGAGCATTTAACTTACTAGGTTACCAGTTTATTGTAAAAGGAGGTAGCTCGGGAATAGACAGATAAAACAGATTCACAGAGCAAGGTATTGGGGGTGGGAAGGTGTGGAGCTTCTGTGACCCTCTGAACACATCACTCTTCCCAAATCTCCATATGTTCACCAACCCTGAAGACCTCTGAACTTTGTCTTTTTGAGTTTTTATGGAGGCTTCATCACACAGACACTATTGATTAAATCATCGCCCATTGGTAATTGATGCAGCCTCCAGCCCCTCCCTCCTTCCTGGAGATCGGGGGATGGGACTGAAAGTTCCTGCTCTCATGCGTTTAGTTCCCCTGGCAACCAGCCCCACTCCTAGGTGCTTTCCCAAAGAACCTCATTCACATAAACTCAGGTGTCATTGAAAGAGGTTTGTTATGAATATTAAGACACTTTTATTGCTGTTACCACTTAGGAAATTACAAGGGTTTTAGGGGCTCTGTGCCAGAAACCAACGAAGACCAAATATACATTTCTTATTATGAATCACAATATCACACACAATAAGCTCCAAAAGTGTTCGTTCTCTTCTTTCTCTTTATATCCTTTGGATATGATTATCTCATATTCCTTCCAGCTCTAATTTAAATGCAAACTAGACACTTTTTACGAGCCAAGAAAATCTAGAGGTACTAGAAAGCCAGTTATGAGTTCCATCACTCAAACATGATGGCCCAGGGGTTGTTCCGGCAGAGTTTTTAGACCCTTGTCAAGCCCTGAGCCTCTCCTGTGATTCAAGTGCTTGTGTGTAGGTTTTAGACAATTAAATTCTACAGCCAGTCTCATGTATGTCATAATTCTAGAACTGATGTACAGTCAGAACAGATGGGCTTTGCCAGATCATCTCACATCTCAATTTATGGAAAGAGTTTTGCCAGATGGACTCGGATGAGAAATTCAGATCAGAAGCTACCTAACACCCATTAGCGTGTCTGAGTTAAATACCTTGCCCTTTGAACTCAGAAACGCCCCTGTCTCTTTCCGGTGACTGGTTTACTGGTCTGATGAGAGGGCTGGAGCCATCTGTCCTGGTCTCTGCTGACAGGCGGCCTGGCTATATTTAGCCAGATGCAGGTGAATATCTGAGATAGGTCCTGCTGCTGCTAAATTGGGCTTCAAGCCAAGTACAGGATATGATTTGCTAAATGCCACACTGCCCCTGAGTACCTGGGGTCTTTAAGTCCCGGGGTGGTCTTGTGGGATTAAATACGAGTGATCAGGGTCCGGTCACCCCCTGCAGCTAAGAAGGAAGTTGGATCAGTTTGAACTGGTAGGACACAAGAGATGTTTTATCATCTGGTTTTAGGATTGTGACTGGCTTTCTTATCGCCTCTAATGCAGATGAGCAAACCTGAGCAGAACACCGCAGGGTCAAGGAGCTTTTTAAATGGAGCTGTTTCTGATTTTTTTCCCCAGCTTTGTGAGCCCTAGACCTCCATCCTGGTAGGTCCTGCTTGGGGCAGGGCTCCGTGGCTGGTGACTTGCTGGGAAGGATGGAGGCCAGTGCACGAGGATGAGGGGAACTTCTTTAGCAGTGTGGTCAGAGGGAAGGGCGTTTGCTGTTCAGGAGGAGCATCCAGCAATGATCTGCCTGTCAGTTAACACTGGGCCATAGCCATCTGGCTCCTAAACCCTGAAATTGCTGATTTTACAGACCTCAGACAGTAGTCTTCAGAAGGGGTCGTGGATGTTTCAGGATCCCCAGGGTCATTATTAGGACATATTCTTGGGTAGGAGAGGATGCAGGGAAACTTCAGCATTAAATATTTAATGAGCACACTGGCAGCCTTTGGAAAACACTAATGATCTAGGATTCTGTATAATGATCTTGGGTGGAACCTGGATATCTGTGACTGAAATGTGCAGCCAGGGTTGAAAACCACAGCTCAGGAAATGATACAGGCAGGGCCTGGATTAAGATTAGAGTTTGACAGTAGAGGGAGAGGAACAGTGGGCTAAAATTTATTCTATTCCAAATGTGATAAGGAGACTTGAGAAAGGAAAGAAATGGGACAAGCTCCTTTAAGCTCTGAGCCTCCGGGGCTAATAAGATTGAGGTTGGTTGTGGGGAGAACTTTCCTTGCCTGGTGTGGACAAATTCATTTGAAAGTGAGGCAAAGAACAGGTTTAGTCAAGCCATTAGCATGATACTTACTTTGGCAGGAAAGTAAATATGTTGATTTTTCAAGTCCTTGTGTGTCCTCTTCTCAGGGGCTAAGGGTCCAGGACTTCAGCTTGGCTAAGGGGCAGCAATGAGACTTCACTCTAATGAGACAAATTGATCATCAAAAACCACCGGATAGGCAAGTGGTGAATGAATAATAAAATTTGACAACCTGGCACACCCACCCCACCACACCCTCCACTGTGAGAATAATATTCTCATTAAAAGGAAGAAACTATGCAAAAAAGTGAAAAAGAAAATAAGTAGACATCATTCACAGTCCCACATTCAGAAATAACCTCTATAAATTCTTCTGGACATGTGTTGATAGGAAATAATAATTTTCTATAAAGGGATCCTACCTGCGTTTTTTTTCTTTTTCCATCTCACATTGTGTTATGGATCTCTTGCCACATCAATAAATATAGGCCTAAATCAATTTTAAAGGCTGAATAGTATTTCACTACATGGAGGAGTCATTTTTTAATCTGTCTTTGTTGATGGGCATTTAGGTCATTTTTCATTCAGAGGTATTAACAATGAGATGAAGCATCCTGTGCACAAGCCTTTAATTCATCTCTTATTTGCTTTTGTGTTGCCTTATCCCTCTCCTCCCACAGAGTCTCGTAAGGGGCTCTTTGGTGAGGGGTAGAGTGCACTGTACTCACTTAGTCCCGCCCGTTTTCATTGTTAGAATGTGCAGGGTTTAGATTGCTTCTGAAAGTATGTTGACGGTCAGCAGAATGACCTCTGACTCTGAACAGCGGTTAAGAAACCCGCTCTGTGCTGTGTTGTTCCAATTGCTGTCCTAACAGCAGTGTTCCACGTGTGCGGAGTTTCCATAAAGGAAAGTCCCTTTTTGCCCCATTTAAAAAAATTATGTAGAACATTTATTTCTCAAGAATCTAATAAGGCCTGCTGGGTGGCCAGCTCTGTGTGTGGCACAGGAAACTCAGAGATGATTAAGTGCCTGGTCCTTGCCCTCCAAGGCATATGTTCGCCTGGAGTGTCACAGTGTCATGTTCTTAAATGTTGTTTTTCATGGAAGTCAAGCTCCCAAGGCTCCTCAAGACTGTAGTGCCAACAGCTTGGATGTTACAGAGGAACTTTTATATGAGGGAAGTGGTTTTTGTAATTTCCTCGGGTGGGTGAGACTGAAGTGGTGTTTCTGGTGAAAGCTAGAGGAAGTTGAAACACCTTCATAGATCAGAGCAGAATTATCTCAGGCAAATCCCTTCCTGTCTTTCCATCTTCAGTGTGGTTCACTTAAAGGGTCATGAATTGTGGTTGTTAATTTTAGAATTTAGGGAGACCAAGTCAAAAAACCCGTGTATGAACAGAGACTTTTGGCAGCGTGGCTTATAGTCGTTACTAGATTAGTGGAGACTTGGTTCTATCCTGAGAAAACTCTGGAGGAAAAGGCTGATGATGGCTCCAGTGACTTGAAAGGACTTTATAGACCAATTAGGTAAAGGTTTTGGGGTTATTTTCAGCACCTCTTTGGAAAGCTAACTCTTCCCAGGAAAGATGAACTTGATGTGCATAAGCACAGATATTTTTTCTTTTTTTAACTGAAGTATAGTTCATTTATAATATTGTGTTAGTTTCATGTGTACAGCAAAGTGATTCAGTTATATACAAATTTTCTTCAGGTTATTTTCCATTATCGGTTGTTATGCGATATTGAATATATTTCCCTGTGCTAAACAGTAAATCCTTGTTGCTTATCTAGTTTATGTACAGTAGTTTGTATCTGTATTTTAATCCCAAACTCCTAATTTATCCCTCTCCCCTTTCCCTTTTGGTAACCATAAGTTTTTTTTCTTTTTTTTTGTGAGTCTGTTTCCATTTTTTTATATATAGATTCATTTGTTATTTTTTAGATGTCACATGTAAGTGATAGCATATGATATTTGTCTTTTCTCTGACTTACTATGATCATCTCTAGGTACATCCATGTTGCTGCAAATGGCAATATTTCATTCTTTTTTATGACTGAGTAATAGTCTTTTGTATATATATACCACACCTTCTTAAGCCAGTCATCTGTTGATGGGCACTTGGGTTGTCTGTGAACACTAGGGTGCGTGTATCTTTTTGAATGTGTGGTTTTGGGTTTTTTGGATGTATACCCAGGAGTAGAATTGCTGGATCAAATGGTGGTTCTATTTTAGTTTTTGAAGAAACCTCCATACTGTTCTCCACAGTGGCTGCTCCAGTTTGCATTCCCAGCAACAGTGTAAGAGGCTTCCCTTTTCCCACGTTCTCTCCACCATTTATTATTTGTAGACTTTTTGATAATGGCCATTCTGACCTGTGTGAGGTGATACCTCATTGCAGTTTTGATTAGCATTTCTCTAATAATTAATGATGTTGACACATTTTCATGAAGCACAGATATTTTTATACTATACCAAGCAGGTTGCAGATAACCATCTTAAGAGCTCATAATCTGGTCCAATCCCTGGTTTTGTGAGTGAAAGTCACTCAGTCTTGTCCAACTCTTTGCAACCCCATGGACTATACTGTCCATGGAATTCTCCAGACCAGGATACTGGAGTGGATAACCTTTCCCTTCTCCAGGGGATCTTCCCAACCCAGGGACTGAACCCAGGTCTCCCCCATTGCAGGCAGATTCTCTACCAGCTGAGCCACAAGGGAGGCCCATCCTGGTTTTAGTTAGGTAAGATTTATAGGGGAGGGTAACCCCAGGGGACTGTGAAATCTTATTGATGAAACTATTCCTAAAAGAAAAACAATTTTTTTTTCTTTCTTTCAGCACTGGCTGGATCATTCCAAACCTATAAAAAAGCAGATGAAAAGTAAGTAAGCAGAATTCAGTCTACTACCTTACTACTTTTTCAGAGAGTGAACTCCTTTGCCAATGTTTTGAAGTGTTACGTTTTCATTAGAACTTGGGAGCATTTTCAAATGGATTCAGTTCTAAGGATGTTTTAATTTCCTAAGACTGGCTAAATGTTAATAGTTTAAAATTTGAATGGGAGTTTTTAGTAGATGTTAAAAAACACACTATGTCCTCCTTTGAAATTAGACACTTCCCCCAATGAGGACTAAAAAATATGGTGTTCAGAAACATGACTTTATACCTGTGACATGCATTTTCTCGTGGGTTATGAAGTAGATTCAGAGAATGGGAGAGCTGGCGGGATCTTTGACCATCTGGTCCTGCTCTCTGATTTTATATTGTGGTAACCACATTTCTTCAATGTGGTTTATGTATGAGTAATTTTTTTAAAATTTAATACTTTTAAAGTATTTTTACTGTAGTTATTTTTAGATTACAGAACACTTGGCTGTTTATGTGTCACTTTGCTATAGCCCACTTAGTATTTTGTTAAAAGTAAGTGTCACTGGGGTATCTTGGCAGTCAGGGGTGAAAGTAAAATGTTAGCTCTCAGTAAGTCATCTAGATGAGTAGGATTTTCTTCCAGAATGAGATTACTAACTGCACTGTTTTTGTCAACACCAAAGTCCATTTTAGTTTTCCAAACTGGGGTTGCTTTGCATGTTCTGTTGTTATTTTCCAGTGGCGTGGTGGATATGTTAATAGATTTAACGTGTTTTTCCTTTTGTCCATTCTGTGATCTTCAAAACTTGGGGAAAAACATCTTCAACCTTCCATCTCCAAATGCTTAGTTGGACCTGCTTATGCTTTGCACTTTCGAGTTAAATACTATTCTTCAGAACCGAATAACCTTCGTGAAGAGTTTACAAGGTAGGACAAGATGCGAAGCAAGGTCCTTCCACCCACACCCCATAGCACTTGCCTTAGTTATAATCAGCAGGTCTTCTAGACTGTGGGCTTGCAACTTCTTCCATCTGCTGTCTTTGTGTTCCGAGCAAAAGTTATGCACACTTTGCCTGTGCTTATCTCTGTATTCTGTTGAAAACCTCCACTTCGCTTGATTGGGCCTTTTCTTAGTAAATCAAAATTTAAAAGTATATCTTCTCGTCCCATTTTTGTTTTGTTGGACCTCGGGTAAATTGGCTAGTTGGTCTCTGGCACTTTATTTTTTGTCTCAGGTACCAAAAGGGAAGGCAGATATTAGAAGAGCATTTCACCATCCAAAACTGCCATTTTGTTTCTTTAAGGAAACTGCAAAATATTCCCTCGATTGTTTCAGTATCAGAGTTGTTGGCGCTCCTTCATAGTGTTTTTCCACCCCATCGAGTTTCTTCCTTGGTATACCTGCCTGTGTCTGCCTCTGAGACTTCAGAGATGGTGTTGAAGCAAAACAGACTTAAAAAACATTTTACGTGTGGACTTTCCCTCCAGCCACCTTTCTGTCCGTGAGATTCCCGACCCAGTCTCCCGCTGCTTTTGATGTCCCCAGATGCCCCTTGTCGTTGTCTGTGATGGACAGCAGTGTGGACAGGTGGGCCATGGCTGTGGCCCCTGGCTTGGAGGTGACCACCTAAGTAGCACTCTAACGACTGACTTTATCACCGTGCCCCCCCACGGGAGGGGCCTATGGGCTTCTGTAGTTAAGATTTCCTACAGGAATTGGAAGATCTGGCCACATCAGCACTGTTTCCTCCTTAATATGGGTACTCAGTTTAATGGTAGTTGAGTGCCTGTCAGAAGTAGTGACATTCTGGAATGTACTAGAACCTTCACCGAAATGGCAACCCACTCCAGTATTCTTGCCTGGAGAATCCCAGGGACAGCGGAGCCTGATGGGCTGCCGTCTATGGGGTCGCACAGAGTCGGACACGACTGAAGCGACTTAGCAGCAGCAGAACCTTCACCACCACCCACATGTCTGGGTCACCCACATTATCCTATATCCATTCCACAGAGAGTGACTGTGTGCATTGTGTTCAAAGTTCAAACAAATTACATTATCCTAGGGCTCCTCTTCAGAGGCCTTTATGAAGCGTGCTGCTTCTAGCTGTCATCAAAGCCAGTGATTCTTAACCAGGGGTTGTGAATCAGAAACACCCAAGAAGCTTTTGAACAAATCACATTCCTGGGGACCACTCTTGCGTGTAAGATTCTCATTCTGTAGGTGTGGAGTGGAGCGTGGGCAGCTTTGGTTTTTACAAAGCACTGTAAGTGGTTCTGATGCCCACATCCTCCTGGTAAAAAAGGACACTTACTTAATCTCTTACTTCAGTGAACTCCACGGGTGTTATTTGCTGCCTTCCTCCCCATTTTCTGTGACCAGTTCCAGGATTTCTGTTTCCTGTGTTTGTGTGTATGTGTCTGTGTGTGTGCACACATGTGTTTTTTGGTTTTTTGAAGACAGAGTCTGTGGTTAAACTCAGCAGAAAAAAAGCCTCCGGCAGTCCTCACTGCAGTCAGCTGCAAACTCTTTGATACAATCAGCTGCATCCTTCCTGAAATCTGCTGGCAGGGTTAGCTGAGGGTCAGATGCAGTGGTTCCACCCTATCTGTTGGATTGTGTGAGCTCTGTGCGCGCGCGCGTGTGTGTGTATGTGTGTGTGTGTGTATGTATGTGTATGTCTGTCTGTCTCCTGGAGGCCCGCGGGCATTGAGGAGGCGTCATTGGACCATGCAGCTTTCCATGTTCCATCCTCCGAGTATCTTGCAAATTTCCTACATGCATCCACCTTCATAGCTACGTTCTGGAATGCCTTCCTGGGACAGGAGGAGATGCTTCCACCCAGGTTCTCATCTGACCTGGACTCCCTTGTTACAATCCAAACTTTCGGGATGCGTGGGGGTGGGAGCAGTGATGGGAAGCTGGGGATTGGAAGCGGCTGGGGAACAGTGACCCTCCATTGACTTTTGTATATGTTTGTCAGGTACCTGTTTGTTTTACAACTCAGGCATGACATTCTTTCAGGAAAGTAAGTATGTTTTTTTTCTAACCATTAACTCAAGATAGATCATAGTGTATTTTCTAAATAATTCACTGTGTGTGTGTTTTTTTATAACTCTTTACCCTTGTTCTCTTTTCAAAATTCAAAAAAAGTACACCTGGCATTGTAGTGAGTCTAATACTGGTATCACTGTCATCAACATCTTATGTTAAATAACTCCTATATGGCTTGAAGCATTTCCAAGAGCATTTACTATCTTCAGTGATGTGTATTTGGGAGTCATTTTCTCCCCGGTCACATCATTGCTCCATTCATAATGGCTTTTGTCGTATTTGCGAGCAAGATACTTTATTAGTGTGTATACACTTACAAGTATTTGGATCATCTGAAAGTCTCGCTCATCACCATCTGCATTTATGTAAAGAGGTTATGTTCTGATTCTACTAGAAAGAGGTTTAGATGTCTCATCTCATTTCCTTTTCCTCTCTGAAAAATGGTTTTTAAGTCCTAGGCCTCTGGCTATACAATGTTGGGCACGACAAGCATTGTCACTGAAGTGACTGATTTTACAGGCAGTGTATGTATTTTAAGGATATGCAATTTCAGCAGTCATAACTTTTACAGCTGCGTCATTTTTCACCAGACATATTGACTGTTTTCTGCTACATGAAAAACTAAGACCCACTGAATCTAAATAGCAATACCTGCTCTTGACAGGAATACATTTTGATTTTGAATATAACCTGAAGGAGATTTAAAATGTGATTTCTGAACCTGCAAATTCTCTGTAGAATATGTGCTACAAGAATCCTAGTGGAATGTACACTCTTGAACAAGTAGATTGTACAGTGTATACATTTGCCTTAGCCATGTGATACAGATCTTTGATTGCATGTGTATCAAAGTGTGTGTGTATATTTCTCTCTCACCATACTGTGCTCCCATACTGAAAGCCTCTTGAACCTAGTGATTGTCTTTGGTCTGGAAAAATATTAATGGCGACATCTTGGATTTGTATAGCACTTTGCAGTTGACATGCACCTCAGCCTGACATTACTATATTCACAGCAAACTGGTGTTCTGGCCCCAGCGTTGAATTTACCAGCTGGCTGGCGGTGGGCAGGACACTTGAACACTCAGTTCCTCATCTCTGAGGTGAAGGGTGGGGAGCACTGGCCACACCCATAGTAGGGGTTGACACACTTGATGCATTGACCAAACTGGATAATACACATATGTGAAAAGACTTTGAAAACTATGAAGTGCTATACCAATGTATGTTGTTATTATTTTTCTAACAAACTTTGTATATTAAGTATGAATGGGATCACTGGATTTGTAGTAATGCAGCTCTGTGGCAATGTCTCAGTTATTTGATTGCTTGGGTGTATCTGGCTGTCCTGGCCATCTTAGATATAGTGTCTGTCTGTTTATTTCTAACACTAGGACCTTATTTCAAGAAAGACTTAGGGCAACTTGAAAAGATGCATGTGTCAAATCATGATAAAATAAGTTTAAAACTAGTAAAGCAAAGGGAAGGGCTTTTCATTCTCTCTTCCAAACTTCCCCATTCTTGCCAGATTCAGGAAAATTGCCCATTATGCTTAGAGGTGAAACTATACCTCAATGGGGTTAATTTAACATATGAGGAGAACTGACTTTGGGAAACGGAGAGTAAGTCAGGTTGTTTGAATTTTTTAATGTAGACAGCAAAAATAGAAACCACAGAGAACAAAGATCATCATCTAAATATCACTACGTTCTGAAAAATGGCTTTAGTGACATTTTGTATAGTTATGAATATTAAAGATCATATTTAGAGTTAATTTCTTTCTTTTTTTTTCAAGATTGAAATGCCCATATGAAACAGCTGTGGAATTAGCCGCTCTCTGCCTACAAGGTACATTACTCGTTAGTGGTAATTAGCATTTTAAAGTTATTGCTTTTCCTTTCAACAAATGAGGGTCTACTATGTAGCAGGCACAGGGCTCTACTTTGGGGGTATAAATGAACATGATACAGTCTCCATCCCCAAGTAGCTTCTGGTCCCCTGAGGACCACAAGGCAGGATCACATACTCCGTGTGCACATATACAGCAGAGTGTGGTTCCTTCAGCAAGAGAGACCTGCAGGAGGCTCGGAAGTGGCAGGCCCATGGGAGGAAGGATAGATGGAGATGAACAGAGGAACCAAGGCACAGAGTAGAAAAGTGTACAGAGGCACCAGCAGTTGAGCAAGGTCAGAGGGCCAAGTTCAAAGATTTGGAGAGGTGGATGAACTTGACCCCAGTTAAAGTGCATCAACTTCATGCTGTCAGCAGTGGTGTGTTTGAAGAGGGAGGCAGGCCCCATCAGATGTGCGTTTTAGAAAGGCCACAGTGGTTAGGATGGGGAGAAGGGACAGGAACAAGGCCAAGACTGGGGCTGGGGGTGTAGTGAGATGTAGCTGTCATAAAACTGAACTGACCAAGGCTGGGGGTTAAACACACCCCCCCAAACCACATCAATAATATAAGGAGAAGGACCCAGTCATTAGGCTTCAGTGTTGAAAGAGGAGTCAGAGATGACTGCTAGGCTTTTGCTAAGAATGGGTGATGGTAACAGCAAATGGCTAGACTAAGAGTTGGGCTCTATGGCGGGACATCTGTGCAGTCTCTTGGCTCAGAGGTGCCAGTGGGGCTGCTGGTAGCTTCTTGAGTCAGTGCAGATCAGGCTGCACGAGAGAGGTCAGGCTGGAAGCGCTGACAGGGGAGCCATCAGCATCCTCTTCTCCAAGCCTACAGGAGTCCCTCTCCTGAAAGGTGGGCACTGGGATTGGGGCTCAGAAGCCAGTGGAAAGGGCTGCTGGATACACTAAGGGTTGCTGTCAACTCGGGGTGTTCAGTCATTGTGGTGTGTCCCTGTTTTGTAGGTTTCAGGTAAGAAGGCTGCCTGCCTGACTTTCAGTGTTGACCATTCCATCCATATGATGCATTGGTGGATTTTAGTTTAAGATGCACAGGAAACAGTCACTAAAGTCTCCAGCACTAATTAAGAGGATACTAATGTGTAGCTGCACATAAGGAATTTCGTTAGCACATCAGATAGACATATGTTGTGGACTCTTTTACCAGTGTGCTCGTTGGCTTCTATGGGATAATGAGTTATGATGTAGTCATTCATAATTACTAATTCTTTTTTAACACCATAATAAGATTTGGCTTCCGACTTTTGTATTTACCAAGTTTTAAAACTTGATCTAATTCCTTTCAAATTATAAAATCAGTACAGGCTTATTATAGAATATCAGGACAACAGACGAGTAGAAGGAAGGAACCCACCATCCTGCTCACAGACAAGCAGAATTTCTGTCTTATGTGTTTTGAGTTTTGAAAATGTAGTTCTGGTCATAGTTGTATACAAATTTTTTTGTATGGTTTTCTACTTGGTAATTTTAGTACATATATTTCATCATGTTTATACTCATAAAGATGGTTTTTAATGACCAGATTACTCCCATTCCCTGATAGTTCGGTTCTTTAGTCACCTTTAGTGCTTATTCTTGAATGGGGACTTGGCTTATTGGAGGTGATCAGTAAGTGCAGAATGAACTTGAAGAGCTCCCCAAGGACTGTGAAATTTCTCGAGAGCCTCTGTGCATTTGAAAACTGAAAGGAAAGGTGTTTCCTCTCATGCTGGAGCTGTGAACACGTGTCTTGCCACAGTTGTCCTTGAATCAGTGCCTCCACTGTTGTGATGCGATGGCCCTGCTTGCAGGCTCTGCTCTTTTGAGAACGAATTTTATGGTTGATTTGAAAATTAATTCAGGTACAAAGAAAAAGGAGGAGGGAAAACATAATCATTGTGGTGTGTCCCTGTTTTGTAGGTTTCAGGTTTATGGATAAGGCATTAGAGACCCAGGTGGTTAAGGGACTTTACCCAGGTCACGCAGGTCAAGTGGGAGTCAAGCCCTCCTGCCTCTGAGCTGTTTCCTCCACGCCCCCACCACAGCTAAGCCATGTGTGCTCTTGCTGGCAGGTTCTTGGAAGGCAGGCAGCATGCTTCCTCAGGATGAGTGTCCCTCAGGCCTGTTTTAGTCCCCCTAATGATAAGGAGGGACACTGGCCCCTCGCCTGGTCTCGTGGGAACCTTGTCATTGGCTTCTCCCTCCCATGCTTGATGATGTCAGAGGCACAGTTAATCAAGTCTCATGCAGACACACCAGTAGACGCATGGCTCACTTTGGCCCATGCTGCAGGGTGGTTCATATCAAGAAGACCTCTTTCCAGACTGCCCTTCCAACCTTGCTGGGTCCCCAGCTTCGGATAACATCTAGGTCAGAGGTCAGTTGCAGCCCCCAGCCTTGGAAGCCCAGCCCTCCCCTTTTCTGGGCAAATGTGTCCAGAGCAGAACCATCACCTGTGGCTGTGCCCAGAGTTCCCAGCAGCCGCATACCCTGACCCAGACCCCTGGTGATCTTAGGGGTGCCATCCAGCTGAGAGCTGAAGATTTGAGGGGCTGTGGTCAGGCGAGGAGACAGCCCTGAGGTCCCCACCCAGTGTCAGAGGCTGTCTCGTGCAGTCCTCACACCAGCCCTCCCAGTTTGGTATCACTGCTTCCTCTGGGTGGACAGGGACGTTTCATCCTCTTCTCCAAGCCTACAGGAGTCCCTCTCCTGCAAGGTGGGCACTGGGATTGGGGCTCAGAAGCCAGTGGAAAGAGCTGCTGGGTACATTAAGTGTTGCTGTCAACTCAGGGTGTTTGGTCATGTGCTGGCTTGTTGGTGGGATTCTGTGTTAAGCAGTGGTTCTCAAAGTATATTCCCCGGGAACATACTGCATCAGCTCCATCAGTATCACCTGGGAGCTTGTTAGAAATGCAGGTTTTCGGGGTGGGATGGGGTGGGAGGTGGGTGGGAGGTCCAAGAAGGAGGGGACATATGTATACCTATGGCTGATTCATGTTGTTATATGGCAGAAACCAATACAACATTGTAGAGCAATTATCCTCCAGAAATGCAGGTTTTCAGGCCTTACTCCAGACCTATGGATTCAGAACCTCTGGGCGTGGGGACCAGCCATGTGTGTTTTAGCAAGTCCTCCAGGCAATTCTGGTCCTTATTTGTTAGAAAACCCCTGTTGTAGATCCATGCTTTTCCAAGTAACATGTGCCCCACCTCCTGGGCGTCTGGTGGAAGGCGGGTTTGCTCCCACAGGTCTCAGGTGGGGCCTGAGATTCTGCATGGCGAACAAGCTCCCAGGTGATGCCCACACTGCTTGTCTGCAGACCACACTTTGCATTAGCCAGGTACTAGAGGTAACTGCAGAAAAGGAGTAGAGGGGCGTCTGGGGGATTCCTTTTCCCTCTGGGCTCTGCCTCCTGTCCTGCGAGGGTTGGGGGAGTGGAGAGAGATTTCCTCTCTCAGGTCTAGGAGGAATGGGCATCCTGTGTCCTCCGGCCCTGCATTCTGTGGGGGCGGCTTTGGGCTTTTTGCTTGCGATCGCCCACGTGGCTGTTGCTCCTTTCTGCACAGCTGCCTGCCTCCCAGGTTCTGCCTGAGTTGCCGCAGTTGCTCCCGCAGCCCTCTCACCCCCTCCTCCCTGCCTCCTCATGCCTTCCCTCTCCCTCCTGACATTCCCCCCACCTCAGCACCCGATTCTGCCTGTACCGAATTCTTGATTGGTCCTCTCCAGCACTGCAGACTCTGGTGTGCGGCTCAGACCCATCCTTAATGAGAGCTTTGTTACATGGATGTTTCTGGGCAGGTCCCCATTCCCTGCAGTTGCCTTTTATTGCAAATTTAGGCATTACAATTTGGTGGGGGTAATGTAATCAGGGCCTCCCTGGGCAGGAGAAGTAGTCGGGAGAGAGACAGTCATAGCCGAGATGATGGTGTATGGCCCAGTGGGGAGCGCATTGGAGTGATTGGAGGGGATTCTGAATGTACCTGTGGGGACCGAGCGAGAGTTAAGTCCTCCTGAAAGAAGGGCCTTGGTTATACCCGAGGGGGTACCTTTGCTGTTTACAGTCTGGCAGAGTGCCTTTGGACTTGCTGCTGCAATAACCAGAAGCATTCACTGTCTCATGTTTTCTCCCTTTTATGAAACCTGCAGCCGAGCTTGGGGAGTGCGAGCTTCCAGAACACACACCAGAGCTTGTGTCTGAGTTTCGGTTCATTCCAAATCAGACAGAAGCGATGGAATTTGATATCTTCCAGAGATGGAAAGAATGCAGGTACCTTGATGCTACCATCTAGCATTCCAATGTATGCATTTGGTCACGTGTAAGCATTGGTCAGAGGGCTTCCCTGATAGCTCAGACAGTAAAGAATCTGCCTGCAATGTAGGAGATCCAAGTTCAATCCCTGGTTCAGGAAGATCCCCTGGAGAAGGGAATGGCAACCCACTCCAGTATTGTTGCCTGAAGAATCCCACTGGACAGAGGAGCCTGAACCTGGCGGGCTACAGTCCATGGGGTCACAAAGAGTCAGACACGACTAAGTGACTAACAAACGTTGATCAGACTCTATCTGCTGATAGAGCAGCTCTGCTGATGACTGAAATTACAGCTCCAGCTCTTCACTGCTTTCTCTCCTGTGCCTCAGCCCTGCTTTTCGAAAGGCCCACAGGACGTCTCTCTTTCCATAGCTGTACAGTAAAAACCAAACCACATTCCGGGTCCTCTTGGAAATGCAGGGCCTGGTCCTGATTTGCTCATCGAATAACCAGGGCCACTATCCCAGCCTCCTGAACAAGCCAGGGGGTGCCGCCTGGATCCAGCCAGTCTGCATACCAGGGGCAGTGTGCATGGCCTGAACTTCAAGGCCAAATCCTATAGAAATATATCCTGTGGTCTCTTACGGGGACACTCATATTTGAGACCGTGTGTTGTACAGAGTTACATTTCAGGACACGTGGTCACCACAGCTAAATCCAACACTGTCATTTACCCTTTCCTTTGTCTCCTTTTCCCCCTCAATCACCCTAGCCTGGCAGTTTTATGCCTGGAGAACAGGCCCGCTGCCTTTCCTACTGCCTGCCCAGCTTCCCCAAACACTGCCCATGCCAAGTCACTCCTGGACTCAGAAACTTAGCATGGTCTCACGGTGTCCCACAGCCGTTCTGACTCTTGAAAATGGCATGTGAACTCCAATTTTGTGGTGGAATTCATCAGCACATTCTTGTATCTATCCCACTGAAACAATGTAGAAAAATGTGGATATAGAATCTTGCCATATTCCCCTCCCCATATGCCCCACTCCACTCTCTGCCCTGCAGGAGGATGCTCTGAGCAGTCAGCTATGTATACTCAGCCTTTCTCCTTTGCACACACGTGCACATATCTACACACACAAAAGTGCTTCCTCAAGCGTTCATATTGTAAGCCTGGCTCTGTCCTCTTTCTGTTAGCAGTCTGTCCTTGGAGGTTGTGTCACATTAATGTAGATGGTATCCCTCGTTCCTTTAATTGCCCCAAGCACCCTTAGAGTGGCCATGCCCTGCAGACTCCTGTGGGTGTCCACATGGCAGTTCACACGTGTCTTGTTGGTTTTTCTAAGGGGAAAGAGCCCTGCCCAGGCGGAACTCTCCTATCTGAATAAAGCGAAGTGGCTGGAAATGTATGGGGTAGACATGCACGTTGTCAGGGTAAGAACTGTGCCATTTAAGTAACTGGGGTTCCCCATGATGGGAAAAATGTGTAAACAATGTGCAAACAAAGTAACGCGGTGAAGAACTGTTTTGCATTCTGCTCTGTGACCACCTATTAGAACCTTCTACCGACTGTGCCTTCGTTTGTTTGTAGGGAAGAGATGGCTGTGAATATTCTCTTGGACTGACCCCGACAGGCATATTAATCTTTGAAGGAGCTAACAAAATAGGCTTATTCTTTTGGTAATTTAGTTTTGTCCTATATTAAAAATGTCTTTTTCCTCTTTTGTGGTGGAATTCTATGTGAGGGATGATGATCGAGGGATATTGGCAACACCCAGATTCGTTTTAAAAACACATAGACTCTTGCGTGTGTGGGTGTCTGACAATGGAAGTGGCGCTTCTGAATAATCACACTTACCTGAATGAATGATTTCTTAAGCAAATCGAAGCGTAACCGGTAGAAAGGAAAGGGCTGTGTAATGTGTAGATGGTTGCTCCTGCAGACTGCGCTTTTAAAATGCTTTCTCTCTGGCCAGGCCGAAAATTACCAAAATGGATTTTAAAAAGAGCAAATTGACACTGGTGGTGGTGGAGGATGACGACCAGGTAAGCCTTGCCCCCGTCCCTCCTCTTCGCTCGGAGGGACCCTGCATCGGTGTTAGCAGCCCCCGCGTAACCAGGAACCCACACTTCCCCTCCGAGGGCCGGGAGCAGGAGCACACGTTCGTGTTCCGCCTGGACAGCGCGCGGACCTGCAAGCACCTGTGGAAGTGCGCCGTGGAGCATCACGCCTTCTTCCGGCTGCGGACGCCGGGAAACAGCAAGTCCAACAGGTCGGACTTCATCCGGCTGGGCTCTCGCTTCCGGTTCAGGTAGGCGCCGTTTTTACAGCTCGATCACGGAGCCCCAAAGGAGGGCGGCGGGGATGTTCTGGGGAAAAGGAGCCGTGGATGTGTATTCGGGGACTTGCATTGGACCTCACGCTCCAGCTTCTTTTCTTAACATCTGAGCTCTTTCAGCCTCCCTATCCTGCTTGATAAAATGAGGCTAATAATCACAAAATGCTTAACCACTGACATTCAGCTGGAACCACGAGCTACAGGTGGCTATTTCGATTAATTCATGTTAAATACATTTTAAAATGTGGTTCCTTGGTCTCACTAACCAGGCTTCAGGAGCCTGGTGCAAATGAAAGCCGGTGGCGGTGCCACACTGGGCGGTGCCATGTATGTAGAACACGGAGCATCATTTCAGAAAGCTCTATCAACCACCCAGCACTGGAGCTTTTCACGTACCAACTGGTGAATCCTCCCTGTGGCCTTAATAAGATGGGTCCTCAGATTATGCCCATTTTGCGAATAAGGGAACTAGTGCCAGGGATGTAGATAGTCCGCCCAAAGCCACGGTCAGGTAGTGCTAGCACCGAGCCTCAACCCCAGGCAGTCGGGGTCCTTTGTCTTATATTTTAACCACTGCTCTATGGCCTGTCACATGCCAACATCTAGGTATTTGGTGACAGTTAGGAAGAAGAGCGGATGTCACCGTGTGTGTGAATGATCCAGACGGGCTCAGGAGTATTTGAAAAGACTCTGGAGAAAGAGAATTTATTCTGATATGTTTTTACTCATGATTCTAAGACCATGTCTCTTAAAGTGCACGAGGACTCCCTGGGTGTTTGTTAAAAATGAGGATTTAGGACCCCAGCTAAGACTTTTGTAATTAGAGTCTGTGGCTGCACACAAGTGCCTGTATGAATAAAACCTGAGAATGTCCATTTTAAATACACTCCCAGAGTTGATTTCTGAGGCGTGTTTACAGATCTGGGAATTGCTATTACAAGATCTGAAACTTCACATGGTTTCATAACCTGTTCCCACAAATGGCATGTCCTTGAACTCTATTTAAAATGCCAGAGGATTTGTTCATTTCAGATTCTTCGGCTGTGCACAGAAATGGCTGTGCACTTGTGTTTAAAGAATTACTTTGTTTGAATGTATTTTTAAATGCTGCAGAGGAGAGTTAGGGGGACCAAGTCCTTTCTGAGAAAGACTCAAATCAGGGGTCCTGTGGAGGGTCAGAGATGTCATGACCGCAAAGCCTGACAGAGACATTGCATGGTGTTCTGAAGTCTGCTCTTGTTGAAATGAGCAGGGGACTGTAGAAGTTGCCCAGACAGGCTTCCATCCCAGGAGGACACTCCTGTGGGGCTTGGCCAAGCCCAGTTTCCCTTGTGCTCTTTAAAGAGAAGCATGAGATGGAAGGGAGTTTGGAGACAAGGTTGCCCCTGGGAGGCAGTTAGAGCAGGTGGCAAGTGCCTCCTTCCAGGTGATAAATTGTAAACCGAGGGTGGCTGGAATGGGGCAGTGATAGATCAGACAAAGACAGCGTTGCCGCCTGGAAGCTGCAGCTGGGCGTCAGGGAGATTGAGAGCCTTACTGAAAGCAGCAGTGTTTTCTGGGCATAGCAAGGAAAGCCATGGTTTAGTTTAAGTGGTCATTGATAACAGCCTTTTAAAAGAGTTAAACGTCTACCTAATATGTTTTATGAAAGGTTATTTTATGTGCGATTCGGTATTCTCTTAATCAAACATTCCAGATACTTGGACCTCCTTGGTTTGTGTGGTCAAGTGGCTGGTCCCTAAATTGCAGGTTTGTCCTTTGGTAGAAATAGGATACAGCCTGGATTTGGCAATGGCAATTTTATTTCCAAACAGAAAGCTAAATTTAGTGTGTGTCTTTACCAAACGAGTTTGAGATAAGTTGAAATTTACACTGGAGCTCTTGAAAATAAAAATTCACTTCCAAATACATATACTGTACCGACGTTCCGATTTTGGTAGCATGCCGTGAAATGTTTGCTTTCCAGTGGGCGGACGGAATATCAAGCGACACATGGCGCCAGGTTACGAAGAACCAGCACCTTCGAGAGGAAGCCTAGTAAACGCTATCCATCCCGAAGACATTCGACGTTCAAAGGTGGTGCGATTTGCATGCTGTTTTGGAATTTTATGTCATGGTTTAGTTGGTTAAGCCCCAAGGAGTTTGGTGAAGCAGCTTTTGGAGCAACTGTTTATTGTTCTCTGTCACTGTGAATCTTTCAACAAAACCCCAGTGGGATTCTTTTGGTGGGAGTCAAGCTACTCTCACCGTCCATCTGTCTTTAGTCTTTCCCATTGGGTGTGTTCATCTCCTTCTCTCCCTTTTCCATATTTCCTTTCTTGTGCCTGTTTGCTTCTTTTGGACCCGGGACCTCAGAGATGTCATAGGTAAACTTGTTTCTTGCCTGTGGAAGACGATAATGTGTCTCTGAGGGGAAAAAGCCCCTTTCTCTCCTCCATATTCCAGTTTATTTTTCTCTTTGTTTGGGTTTTTTGGTTGTTGTTTTTTCAGTTTAAATTTACTTCGCTGATTTATTTTTGGCTGTGCTGGGCCTTCCTTGCTGTGCTCGCGCTTTCTCTAGTTACAGCAAGTGGGGGCTATGCTGTAGTTGCGGTGGGTGGGCTTCTCGTTGCTCTTGTAAAGCAGGGCTCTGGGACACGTGGGCTTCAATAGTTGTGGCACACCGACTTAGTTGTACCGTAGCATGTGGAATCTTCCCAGACCAGGGATCAAACCCATGTCCCCTGCATTGGCAGGCTGATTCTTAACCACTGGACCACCGGGGAAATCCTGTCTTCCATCTTCCAGTTTCAAGTGGGGACATCAGTCTCGTGCTAACCAGAGTTCTGACTATGTAAGAGGAGAACCAGCACTCTTAAATACTGGACTCAGGGCCCACAGTCAGTCCAGACACTCCCTGCCCTTAAATTTAGCCAGACCCCAGGATGTGGGCCCTACCCCTCCCTTCCCTGACCTTGGTCTGTCATTTACTACTGTGGCTGCGCATGTGTCTGGGCCCCAGTACCCAATACAGGTGCAGTCAGTGGATGGGCAGTCCAGGATTGTTTACAGTCCCAAAGCCTAGCTCTCCCATGTCCACACTTGCTTGCTCCTTCATTCAGGACATCGAGTTTAGCACTAGGATGCTTGTTCTTTTATAGAAGGACCTTTGCACTCTCCCTACCCCTCCCTTGTTCCCTGCTTGGATATCAGTGTAGTGGCCATTCCATATGTTTTTCTTGTATAACTCAGGACTTGGTGGGCCTTTGTGGGACCTGGTGCCTATGCTTTCCCATTCTAGAATCTTTAACCTTGTGTTCCCCACTGTTTCCTTCCTTTGTAAACCAATGGTGCAGTAGTATGGCGACCAGAAACTCTCTAAAGCCCTGCTTCTCTAGGGGAAAAATGCCCAGAGCCCATGGAATGTGGCCTCACTTTCAAGCAAGGCCAGAGGTTGAGAGGGTGGGGGTGTGTCCAGGGAGGGTGGCAGATCCGTGAAGGGTGATTGATTGCAGGAACTGGGAGTGACGGGTGATGGGGTGGGGAGAGAGATGAGAGCACGCTCTGTCCCAAGAGCTGTGTTCACCTCCCTGGTGAGCACTGTGCTTGTGCTTGTAGCCAACTGGTTCAAAGTTGCCCAGAAACACCCCGGTATAAGGAAGAAGTTTCTGATGTGGCCGGCCATCTTTAGAGAGTCCCCAGCCCCTGGAGGTGTGCAGACACAAAGGCTGTGGCTGCTGCAGTGGTCAGGAGCCTTGACTCTGTGGTTCTGTGCTTCTCCTCCACTTCCCTTCCTGGTCTCCAACCTCTTTTCCTCCTTTATTTTCCTGACATTTTCTCCAGCCAGAGTTCTGGCCTCTTTGGGAAACATGTAATGATTGTCTGTGCTCCAAAATGGAGTCTAGATACCCAAGGTCTGCCTCTGTCCATGGTCCTTCTGCAGACTCACACACGGACCGGGTCGGAGGCGTCTTCCCTGAGCTCCCCCGCACAGGCTCAGCTTATAGTATCTCCTGATGCAGTCTCTATCTGTATAGCTGTGAGCTCCTTGAGAGCAGGGACTGTCTCATCTCTGCATCCTAGGGCTCCTGGTCCTGAGAACTGGCTCAGCAATCATTTTCAGAGTAAATCGGAGGGTGGGGCCCAGCAGGAAGGTGATTTATGCTTCCTCCAGAAACGAGAAGTAACCAGGGTGAAGAGTCTGCCTCCTGGGATCGGGACTGCTCTGAGATCATGGAAGTCTCTTCCCCAGTCGTTGGTAAAAAGTGGTACAAATGGTAAAAACTGGTCAAGCTCTCTAAAATGTCTTATTTTTCTGTTTTTCCTTTAAAGCAAGTAACCCAGTGATAGCAGCTCAGTTCTGGTAAGTGCCCGCAGAGTCTGGGGACAGCTCTGCTGTAGAATTATTGTATTTATTTGCAGTGGTGACGTTTATCCTTAATACAATTAAATCATGAAGTGAGGCACTTGATGGTCCCCACCCCCACCCCCTTTTTCTGCTGCCAGGCTATATAGTCCACCTGGCTTTCAACACGTACACAATAGAACGTTCCAAGATAGTTTACTTTGGAAAGCACAGCTGCTTTGCTTGAGTGGCTTTGTGCTCTGGTATTGTAACAGTGGTGACGAAGGTGATCGGCATGTGTAGGACAGGGTGTGCTAACGGCTCTGCAGGCGGTGATGGGAAAGAGGGGCCATGCTATGGAAAAGCTGAAGCTCCCAGAGAAAAGCTGGGTTCGCTCAGTGACGTGTGGGTTTTATGTCAGACCACATGGAAGATGTTTATCAGACACCCAGTGACATTCCTGCAGGAAGAGAACTCGTTATGAGACTGAAACTCTAGCATAGCTGTCAGCAAACTTTTTCTGTAAAGTGCCAGGTAGTAAATATTTTAGATGTTGGGGGCTCTGCTGTCTGTCTCAGGACCACTCTGCTCCGTCCTTAGAACATGAAAGCAACACAGACAGTATGTCAGTGAACGACCGGGACTGTGTTCCGATTAAACTTTACTCACAAAAGCAGGTGGGCCAGGTTTGGCCCATGGGGCGTGGTTTGCCACCCCGTACCCAACGCACAGGTGGCCTACATCTTTCCTGTACATTGAAATCACCAACTGAGCTGTGCAGCCTCAGCCAGGCCGTACCCCAGGCTAATCAAATCAGTCTCTGGGGTGGGGACCCAGGCATCTGTGGTTTTAAAGCTCCCAGGGGGGTCTAGGTCCCAGGTCTGTCCCACCTGGTATGTACCTTTCTCTCCCTGGAACAATTGCTTTCTTATGTGAGTTTTGATCTTGGTGAACAGCTATTATGCTAGGGAACCCCAGACTATAATTGTTTCAGCCCCTGGGTCCAAGGTCCAGCCACTGGTAGGTCCTGTTTAGGTAGTCTCTGGCCATCCCAGACATAAGGCTCAGGCTGCTGGAGAGGGTGGTCTTCGAGGTAAGCACAGCTTTGGGGCACTGTGCACCCTGGGCAGTTGGCGGAGCTTTCGGAGGGGCGGGCTGGTGATGAGACATTGGGAGGCCTCTTGCCCAGCCCCAGTGGTGCACCAACCAGCTCTGGGCATTCCTTTTCCTCATCTGAAAACAAAGAGGTTGGGCTCGATCAAGTGTTTTTCAAACTTCTTTAGCCTCTGGCTTTGGGCCCCTAGGGGAAACCTGCTGTGGAAGGTTTTCCAGGACAGAGAACAGACTAGTTGGCGATGTTCTGGATGCTGCTGAGCTGGGACCCGAGGGCAGGGCTGGCACCTGCTGCTCGTCACCCTGCCCCACCCCCAGGCAGCCCCAAGACACCTCAGGGACCCCAAGGTTCTGGAGAACGTAGCTGGCCCTTGTGTTAACACAGCTGGAAACTCAATCTTGCATCTCTGATTGCACACGCTGCCTGCAGTGCTGTTCGTGGGCTGGGCGTCGGGTGTCTGACTCCTGTGTCTGGGTTCAGTTCCCAGCATCTCACGAAGGCCCCGAGGGGCCTGTTGAACTGCTCCACACCAGGCTTGGACCTCGAGAATAAGAGGAGAGCTCAGGGATCCCACGTGGGTTAGTTTTAGGCCCACAAGCTTGCCGTGTTTCCAGGATCTCTGTGGTGGGTAGTGTGTGTCTTGCTTTTCATTCTCAGGGGCTTATGACTTAGGTTTCTTTCCTTTGCTCATTCAGAAAGTGACTGTTTTGTTTGTTTTTCCCTAATAAAATTACATTTTCCTCATAGCATCTAGTAGAGATTATATATATCGGGAACTACAACAAGCTAAAAAAAAAGAAAAACTAACCCCAGTAAATATACCCTTTAGGAACAAATGAGCTAATAACCACTGTTCGCAGCTGTTCAATTGCTCTTCACAACCTGTGGGATCCTGGGGTGGGGAGGAGCGCTGTGGGAGCTGGGGATACAATTGTGCTCTGAGGGCCGAGGTAATGCCAGGAGTACGGCTCCTTGCAGACACTTAGCCCTCCTGGGGAAGGGCAGCGGGGAGTGAATCTGGCCCAGAGCCTGGCACTCTGCACTGCCCCCTCTGACAGCTGGAATCCAGGACTATTTGGACCTCAAGCAAGACTCATAACCATGATGGGTTTCCTTCTCATTGCTGGAGAAGCTTTGATTTTGCACATGCCGCCCTAGCAGCATAGCCTGATGGTTGTGCTTGGGTTGGTTTGTGGCTTCTCTGGCCAAGCATTGTGTTTTGCACCAGCTGTCTCTGTCCATAGTTCTGACCAGAGCGGTTAGACTTCAGATTCTATCAGCATAGGATCAGGCATGAGGAGCCTGGAACCTTTCCTCAGGTTCTCAGAGAGCCAGAGTGGCTTAGCAGAAAGGGTACAGACCTAGAGATTATGCAAAAAATGTCTGTGCCGTGGACTAGGCAGCAAGTGTTTTAACTCCTCTGTTAGGCAACCATTCCTTTATCTATAAAATGGGGTGGTAACATGTATGCACCTCACAGCCTTGCTGTGGGGGTTAAATAAAAGATATGAAGTTCCCAAGACAGAACTTTATATGGAACGAACCTTCCAGAGTGGTGGCCACATCATGGCTGCCTGGTTGAGAGAAGTGGGGCCCATGGTGGTGGATGCTCAGAAGGGACCCATGACTCTTCCGTCAGCTGGAGAAAGCCCTGGGCATCACTGGAGCTGCCTGGTACCATGGGCCACCCAGCAATGCCAGGGCAACCTGAAACGGGAGCTAAAGCTACTTGGTTTGCCCAACTGTGAAAGGACTTCTTTTTTACCACCAAAATATAACATCACAAGTGGGATTCTGGAATCTTACCTAGATATTTTTATTTGTGGGCTTTTTTTAAATTTGTGAACTTTAAGTGACTAATGAGCGCTGCTATTTAGTTTCCCCAGTTATATACTCATTTAAACTGCTAGTGACCAAAAAGAAATTGGGTTACAAAAGGATTTGTAAAAGTTGCTAACAGAGTAGCCAGCATCCTAAGATTAGTTTACAGCTGTTAAATAAATCAGTAATCAATCTGCTTTACAGCCTATTACAATTTTTCGTTTTCTTTTTCTTTTTTTTAGCTCTAAAACAAATCCTGAAGTCCATAATTACCAGGTGAGCTATTGCTTTTAAAGATTTTCATGTCATATTTCTTAAAGTGTCTAAATTTTACACACTGAGAAGTCATTATGCTTGTTACCAGGTTTTGAAGAAATAACAGCAAAATGTGTTTTTTTCTTTTTTTTTTTTTTTGAGAAAATGGTAAGAGGAGAACCTTCTCTCCAACCCCTCCTTCCTCTTGGTTTTCTGAGCTGCCTGTTTTTCTTCACCTCGTCCACTGGCAAGCATCAGGGGCATATGTCCAAACTTTCTGGGTGGTCAGACACAGCCTCTCGGGAGCCCCCTCAGGAGGCAGTTGTTGTCCAGGTGTGTTCTAGATCCAGGGAACATGAATCCCTGGAGATGCGCCTCCAGGAAAGGATGTGGTCACATGTTTGGGAAATGCTTCATCCTTCATTCTCTTCTTGGATCTTCCAGTGCCCTTTGGGGTGTCAAAAGTACCAAGAAGTCCTTCAAGGAAGACACGTTTTATTTTTTTTTAAATCTAGGGTTTCCCCAAATCATTTGACTATTGGACAGCCCCCTCCACCCCCATAAAAACAGCTAGTCTTCTCCACCAGTTTCTATTGGTGGTGGATCCATTACCATTCATGGAGTGATAGTTTCTAGAACCTGCTTTATAAGCACCATGCTAGGCCTGTTACCTGCAGAAGGAGCAAAGATGGGTTTCCATGGCTGGTGGCCCAAACCCCGTGCCTGCCCGTCAGCCACTGCCCGTGGGTAGCTCTCACTGGCTATTCGCAGCCTTGTACAACCTGGGTCCAACTTAACTTTTGTATCTGTATTATCTCTGCTCCTTGGATACAGCATGGGTTCTGGTCTTAGAGAATCACATCATCTTTGCCCCATAATTTTTTCCCACTGTTCCTTTACCCACGCTCATCTGCTGGGAAACCATCACCTTCAAAGAGCCTTCTCTGAGCCCCTTCATTGGAAATCATGCAGCCCTGCTGCACGTTAAAACCATCTGGCAAGCTTTAAAAAAATAACTGGTGCTTGGGGCTCACCCTGGACTGGTTGAGTCTGAAACACTAGGGTGGGCAGGATCTGGTATTTGCAAGCATCAGGGCCTTGAAGGTGGTTCTCATGAGTGACCAGGCAAGGACCCTGAGCTGATGGTGTGTTCCTGAATTCCTGGGTTGTCATGGGCTGAGAGTCAGCACCCATGTCTGATGACCCCCTAACGTGGGGCCAATTTTCTTGTCCTGGGCGGGTGTGAATGTCCAAGGGACACTCCTCTCCTGGGTTTCTGTGCCCTGTCACCAGTCTGGTTTTGAATGTCACAAGTAATTAAATACTCCATGATGACTTCACTTTGGAGCCTTATTCTAATCAATCTCTTTCTGGATCTTTCATTACTGTAGGTTAATTAATTCCTTAGATGGGACTGAGATCCCAGTGTACATTATCTTCATGAGACCTCCAAATTATGTTTCAGAATTTTATGATACTGTCTTCTGTACGTGAAATCTTATTCCTCGTGTGTAGAATCTGGATGTGACTTCCGAGTTGTTGTGAATAAGTATAAAACGTGCTTTGTGTCTGGTAGGGCAAAGGTCAGGTTTCCCGATCTCCTTGCCTTCTTTGGGTTCTTGGTTCCTCTTAGTTACAGATTTTTTTTTTTTTTTTTGAGGCACTTTCAGGTGTGAGTGGCTAGAATGTTGTTGATGGGTCACTAGTGCTTGAAGGAGAAAAAGATAAAAATAAGCAAAGCACAGCATTCCCAACTTAGTACTGCCTCTGCCCTGGCAGCCTCACAGGTGTGCCCTTTCTCTGCCTTCTCTCCTCTGAGTGAACGTCGAGGCAATTGTTCATTGAGATCAAATCCATGAAAACCGTTACCTGGATGTTATTCATCTCTTAACATCTTTGGCAACCACTGGCCCTTTCCCCTTGCCAGCCTTACAAGTGCTGTGTTGGGAATAAATTGAGTGGGCAGAGAACATCCTGAGAAGTGGCCCAATAAGCATCTGAGTGCTGAGAAGGGTTTCCAGGAAGATGGTGTTGTAGCATTGATGTTACTCTGAGCTCAGCAAGCCGAGCCACATGCAGACGATGGATTGCCGTGCTCTCAATGAGAGGGCTCTTGGCATTTGGGGAGGGACAGTTCTTCACTGCTTGGGACTGTCATTAGACTTACAAGAGGTTCAGCTTCCCTCTTCTCTGCCAACGAGTTACAGGTAACCCTCCAGTTGTTATGATAAGCAAAACTGCACATACCTCCTTACAGTTGTCCCCAGGGGGGCATAACTGCCATGGTTAAGAACTGTGTGGATTAACTTTAAAAAATGCTCCTTGACAACTTTCTGTTCAGTTCAGTTCAGTCGCTCAGTCATGTCTGACTCTTTGCAACCCCATGGACTGCAGCACGCCAGGCTTCCCTGTCCATCACCAACTCCTGGAGTTTACTCAGACTCATGTCCATTGAGTCTGTGATGCCATCCAACCATCTCATCCTCTGTCGTCCCCTTCTCCTCTTGCCTTCAATCTTTCCCAGCATCAGGGTCTTTTCCAATGAGTCAGCTCTTCGCATCAGGTGGACAGCTTTAGAGGGTATATAATTTTCTGAAGGAGAACAAGGAAGGTTCTGGAATATCCTTCTTCCAGGGCTTTATGGATAAGGTGACCACTTCTCTCCAGTGCATCTGATTTGGTTGTGTTTGAAGACGAGGTGTTAGAAGATCCATTTCTAGTCTAGCTTAGTCTCTTTTGTTGAACACCCAGTTGGTGGAGCCTGGTGGTGTGATTGAAATGCCTGAAACTGCTCAGCTTTGGGCGAGTCATTTATCACTTCTCTGGGCTTCTGCAGCCCCTAAAAGAGAGACACGTGCAGAGATGATTTCCAGGATATTCTAAAGCCCTGGTCACCTTTCAGACTCTGCTGCTGAGATTCTTCTCCAGATTCCACTTGCCCGTAGGATGTCCTTTGGTGGCTGCAGTCTTGCTGACCGACATCTTTGAAGGAGAAAGGCCGCTGGAATACCCAGTAGGCCAGGAGGGCATCCCAGGTCCAGAAACACTGAACGAACAGGATGGCTGAGAATTTTCCATAATAGAAAATGGACTCCTGCTTATTAAAAAAAACATCAGGGAGGGAGAAGAAGGGAAAGAAATGATGAAAAGAATAATAGTGGCCAGACTGGATTGACTTAAATGTCAGGAAGGCCTCATCTGCCCCACAGAAAGCTGAGGCTTGAGAAGCCCCAGGACTTCTGGCAGGGTCTGTGGCTGCTGCCCCCTGCAGGCCGGAAGTGGAGCTGCAGGCAGCCTGCCGCCCACCCAAGCCTGCCTTGTCTTGACCCCTGGCCATTTTTGTGAGTCACCCGTCTGGATCCTTTTTTTTTTTTTTTCATGTTAAAATGGGCAAACTACGTCTCTCTTTCTGTTTTATCAGGATCTAGATGGTTTATGGTTTTGTTTATTTCCGGGGGATGTTTACTTTTGGATCACCTGATAGAAAAGTATTTAAACCAGAGAAAGAGTTCGCGCACAGTCCTGCTCCCTTGGCGTTGTTCCCTGTCCAGTCCTGTTTGCAGTGTAACTGTTTACACACCGTTGTCATCCTTTTCAGCAATGGCAGAAATTGTTTCTAAAGAATAAATTACCCCCATTCTCCCAGTTTCTCTGGCCCCTTCCTTCGGCTCCCTTGGGAGAGATGAATACTGCCTGGCCCCGGGTGCTCTGGGGCACCCTTTCAAGGCAGATGCTTTTACCTTTCTTCTTAGAGGGCAGCCCCCAGCCTTTGTCATGGGGGAAACTTGATATCCTGGGAAATTGCCTCTCCAGGCATCAGTGAGAGCCTCTCCATCCTCAGCCAGTGAAGACCGTTGACACCAAAAGGGCATCGAGTAATCCATTTGGTATTTTATTTCTAGCCTCAGTATCATCCCAATCTCCACCCCGGCCAACCTCGGTGGCACCCGCACTCTCCAAACATAAGGTAGGTACCGGAGCTCCCAGAGCTGTCCTTTTCTACTTCCTGCTGTTCTTCTCCAAGCTCTCCTTTTCTGCTTCGTTGTGAATTGAAATTCTGCATCAGAAACCACTGTTAAAAGAGTTGTCTTGTCCTGGAAGAGACGAGTAATTTGCGAAGCAAAGGAAGCCAGTGATGGTGCTGGATTTACTAAAGCTTATGCTTGATGAAATAAAATGAACTGGGAGGGGGATTTTTGGATTTGTTTTAGTCAGTCTAACCTCAGGTATTTGGGGTTTAGTTTTATCTTTGAAATGTTGCTTAGAATTTAAGTAACATTTTTCTGTCCTGAGAATTCATCTACTAAAAATACAATTAAAACTCAGGGATTTTTGTTGTGGGACTTTTTTGAAAGGATTTTTTTTTCCCCCCAAGGATGGAGTGGAGGGTTGCTTTCTGTGATGATGCATTTTTTTCTAAACCTTGGGGTCAGTAAACTTTTCTGTAAAGGTCCAGATAGTCAGTATTTTCAGCTTTGTGGTCTGTGTCACAACGACTCAACCCTGCTATTGTATTGAATAGCTTGAAAGCAGCCACAAATGATACAGAAGTGAATGGGCCTGTCTGTGTTCCCGGAAAGCTTATTTATGAAAACAGACAGTGGGGTTTAGGCTGAGGGCGGTGTTTACCCACCTGTGTCCTAACCTACCATGGTCCTTCCCAGGTAAACTGGCACCTACCTTGTTGCATTTATGATTAAGCTTGGGATTTTTTTTTTTTTTTTAATGCCAGCTTCGTAAAGGCAAACGTTCCTTTTAAGATTTGAATTTCAGATCAGTCTTAATTGGTGTTTATGTATGAAGCTCTTTCAGAAACATAGTTGGCGAATTCAGTTCGTATAAAGTTATTTCTTAGTGAGATTGCGAGCCTGGTTCCTTGAGAGAAAGTATGGTGAATGGAGTGATGGGAATACATCCATTTAGAACAAGGCCAAGGAGAGCAATTAGTTCTTGATCTTTCTTACCCAGTCTGTTGCGGATCCTGTAGGACAACAGTGCAGTTTGATCATATGCACTCGATGTCCATGTAACATTGAAAAGCAAGTTAAACTAGTGAACTAATACCTCTAAAAAGTTTCTGTATTGCACAGACCATTTCTTTTCCAGACATGAGGCATGGAAGAAATTCATATAAGTGCTTTTTAATTTAACGTCATGCTTATAAAACATAACACTGATTTTCGCCTGTTTGGTCATGTTGGTTTCCTTGTGAGGCAGTCTTCGCTGGGAATGCTAGGAAGGCTGGACCAGTGCTGCTCACAGGTGGCCCTGATGCCTGTCAGCATCTGTGTCACCTGGGAACTTGATCATGCAGAGTCCCAGCCCCACCCCAGACCTCCAGCATCAGAATCTCTAGGGGTGGGGACCCAGCATATGGTATTTTATCAGACTCTCCATGAAAAGAGAATTATTTGGTCCAGCACTTTTAGAAAAGGCTGAAAAAGGCATTCGTGATGTATGTTCCCATGGCAACAGCTCTGAGAATTCCCATAGAAAAGGAACCTTTTTCACCATCACCTAGCTTTTCCCAGACTGACTAGATCCTTAGACACCCTTGGAGGGATGATGACTGAGCCACAGGCAGAGCTGTTCTCAACTTGGAAGTTGATAGAGGACCAGAGCACCTGAATTTTTAAAGCACTTGAAAGTAGAAAATCTGTTCATTTCTTGTGAAAGCCATCTGCATCATGTAGTTCACGGTTTCCCCTGCCCATTTCCTGTGCACTTGTCTTGTTTCACTCAATTCTCTGACTGTCTTCCATACCCCCCACTAACTGCTCCCTCTGCAAACAAAACAGGCCATCCTTTCAGGATGACAGGCCGCATTGGAAAGCGTCGGCCAGTGGAGATGACAGCCATTTCGATTATGTCCACGACCAGAACCAGAAGAACTTAGGAGGAAAGCAAAGTACGATGTATCGAGATAAACTCATGACTGCACTTTGAGAGACTGAAGCATCTCACTTCCATTCACCATCATAGTTTCATTCCATCCCATGGAAAGTGTCTTGGCATCACATGGACGTGTTTATAGAAATGTCTCCAAGAAATAGTTCTGAATGGTGTTTTCAGTGTCCGTGTAAATATTTGCAAGTAACCACGATAGGTAGTCATAACTCACTGTGGACTGCATTCTCAATAAAATGAAGGTAGTTAAAGGCTCAGGAATTGTTTTGATATTCTGATTTTAAAATTGGAGTATAAGTCTATGTTTATTGTATTGCTGTGTACCTGATGTTTCTTTGTTATTTAATGAATGGGACCAAATAAACCCAGGAAAACTTGGGAAGATCACTCTGTAGAGAGAGTCTTATGTAGTACCATGGTGGGGATTGGGGTCACTGGGGTCCAGCCTGTGTCACTGTGTGATCTTGGACAAACTTTTCCCTCTGTTGGCCTCGTTTTCCTTGCCCAAAAAGAGCAGGTTGGACTAAATGATCACAAGGTCTTCTCTAGCTCTAAAATTCTGTGATTTATCAACATTTAATATGTTTAGGCTGAGCACGTAACATTCAGACTTTCTCTAACAGAGGATTACCTCTTTCAGAAGCTAAATAAAGTATGTAACGTGTTAGAGGTTATATAAATACAGGGAGATTTTGAATTTCCTATCTTAAAACGGTTTAGCCACTTTGAATTTTAGCAGTTTTATTAATCATAAATCGCATAGCATTTGTCTTTACAGAAGTTGCTGCTCAAGTAGAAGAATAATTTTTTAATGTCTTAATGATCGGTGCTGCTAACTTGCATGATTTCAGAAGACATAATTATGCATACACACTGTCAGAATATGCAGAGTTTGAGGGTTGGTTTTTATCCTAGACGTCCTTGTTTTAAGAAGTAACCTACAGGGACTTCCCTGGCAGTTCAGCAGTTAAGACGCCACGCTTCCATTGCAGGGGGCATGGATTCGATCCCTGGTTGAGGAACTAAGATCTTGCATGCCCCGAGGCATAGCCAAAAGCTAAAATAAATAAACTTAAATATATATATATATATATATATATACACACACACACATATATATATATATGGCAACATGCATCTTAGACTCATTTATGGCTCAAATTAAAGCATATAAAATTTTAATGACATTGTGCCAAAGCGTCTGGGCAAGAGGACAAGAGGGTGTCACTACAGTCTTTGTAGAACCAGAAATCAGTATGTTGTCTTTTAGAATAGAACTTGTACCAAAATATTTATTTTCCCCCATTTCAAGCTCCCAAGTAAGACATTTTTTTCCCTCTTGATAGGTAGGCTCGAGATACTTTCCTTAGTGTTTTTGTGAAATCAATTCTTGTGCCATTTTCATATATGTAATGATAATTTGGCCCTCTTGAGCCTTTTTTTTTTTTTTTTTTTAAAGTGTTGCCATCCTTTGAGATAGTTTATTGCCGAAATCTGACCTTTTTTGGAGGGGTTATTGCAAAAGTCTGTCCAGGAGGAGAGAATCAACTGCACACCCTGCCTAGTCAAGTCGATCGTCTATAAACTCTCCCTGAGATACTTGTTTACAGGTGTAGTTCCTTGTAGCAGACATTTTGATCCTCAGTGTTTGTGCTGCATACAAGTAATTGTGTTCTGAATCTTTTGATTTTATTGATACAGTTTTCCAATTGTGTTTCCGAGGAATAAAGACTATTCTTGCTTTTTTTTGGCGGGGGGGACACCATCTTCATTTTACACTGCACAGAGGTATCATTTGTGGATGAAGTAGGTGATGGGACTTTGGAAGTCTGAAGATGAACATTCAGTTAGGTGGTGTGGAGCAAGCTCATCCTAGAATGAGGCTGCTCTTAGGAAGAGGGTCACTACTTGTAGGCACGGTAGCAGACAAATTTCTTCACCCAGGGCAGCTCTGGTGAAAGTTTCTATGACCTGGTCCCAGGCGGCAGGGGTTTTCCACTGTAACGGTCCTAAGGTGAGGGTGGGTGTTTGCCTTGGCAGCTGCTCATCCTGGCAGAGACCTCCACCCCTGTGTCTGTGACCTCCTGGAGATTTTGTACGCTTATCTAATAATCTCTAATAAATACCTTTCTGCCTAAAGTAACTTGAGTGGATTCCGTTGTCTGCAACCAAGAGGTCTAACCAGTGTACATACATATGACCTCCTAATTGTTAAAGGAAGTGTGTGCTTTTTATCCTTCAACTTCGCAGACCTTTCTCTACTGCATCTGACAATGGTAATCACTCATTCACAGCTTCTTGAAGCTAGTTCCTTGATTTCTGGGATTTCTGACTCTAGCCCTTGTACTTTTTCTTCTTTGTAACAGCCTCTGTGCCTGTCTTCCTGTGAAAGATTGGTGTTTTCCAGGGGTTCTTCCTCTGCCCACTGCTTTTCTCACTTATCAGTCTACCTGCTCTTCTCATCTTGTCAAGATTTTATAAGTGCTGTTGACTCTGAAGCTATTCTCTGTGATGCAGAGAACTCTTGTGAGTTTTTATACTGATGTTTCAACCTGTATATCCTTGTACACATCAAATATCACATGTCAAAATTAAAGTCATCCTGTTTTACTGGAAAAAAAAAAAGTAACTTCACCTGGATTCTCTTCTTCCTACCCAGGGTAAGAATTTATGTCATATACAACTCTTCTCCCTTTTGCCTTGTGTATCCAGGCAGTCCCCAGGTCTGTTCAGCTTGCCTTCTTAGTATCTGTCTGTCAATCCACATTTCCTCTCTATCAACAGTGATCTGTAGCAGCATCTTCTTTCTGGCCAAGAGGTGCCCTTTTCCTGATCTCCCTGACTCCTGTCACCTGACAAGCTCGTCCTCCTCACAACCACTGGAGTGATCTTTCTAAAATGCCATCTGATTGCATCCTTGCAAGGCTTGATATCTGCCAGGATTCTCCATCACCCATAGGACAAAGTCCAGGGCCTTCTCTGGAATTTCCCCGCTATCTGTTCCTGTCCTGTTGCTCCAACTAGGGTATTTCCCCCCATTTCTCACCCTCCTGTTTAAACTCCTACAACACCAAACTGCTTGCAGTTCCTGGCATTCACCATACCCTGCTGTTACTCCCATCTGTGCCTTTGCAAATACTGTTCCTTCTGCTGAGAATGCTGTCACTCCCATCCTCTTTGCCCAACTCCTGCTCATCCCTTAAGCCTCTGCTCATGATCACTGTCTTCTCCCAGGGACTCTGACTGCCCCCACCCAGCTCTGCAATTGAGCTAGTCTCTGTGCTCTGTTCCACTACTTCCCCCCTGCTCCGTGTACATCAATGATATACTCACTATTTTATGCTAAAACTCCCTCTCTTATTCATCTCATCTTGGAGGTGGTACATTCCTTAGGTCTAAGCTTTGTGTCACACTCTCCTTTGATCCCCAATCCTGATGAATAGCAAGTGCTCAATGAATGTCTGTTCAGGAGATGAATTATTTTGCATTCATTCTAAAGGAAACATCTCACCAGATGACAGGCAGGAATACATCACTTCTGAGCTGGTCTGAAAAAGTCTGAACAACTGTATCCGGCTCGGAGCATCGTCTTTTGAACAGGACTTTGACCACCACGTGTCTTCTGGATTCATCTGCCTCCTGTGAATATTATTCAGTGTGGCTATGGTGTTCTCGTTGGAGGCATTGCTATAATGTTGAGCGGGACAGAGGACGGTGTAGCCGTGTGATATTGGAAACTCTGGTAGGTGGACATTGATCCACAGAAACGTACAGGGGCTAGTAGCCAGATATGTGCTTCAAACTCTGCATATGTCAGGTCATGTGATCTTCCTGACTGCTCTGTGATACTCCCTTTCTCACGTGGGGAATCTCAGGCTTAAGTCTAACCAAGCAGCTTGCCCATGGTCACACAGCCGAGAGGTGGTCACTCAATTCTGACCCCGAAGTCTGTCTGTACATCTGTACTTTAAGGCCTTTCACTGCTACTTATTCCACCACTTGGGACCCTGTTAATCCACATCTACAGGAGACTTATTAGATGATGTTGAAGAGTCACTACACCGAAATCCAGAAGTACTAGGATGTCACCCCCCACCACCAGCAGTGTAGTGTCTGTCTGTCCCTCCTCCACACTGGTTGTCTATAACCTTGTTCATCACGATCACCAGTGAGCTAATAACCCTCCTCCATACCCTGTCCATTCCCCCACCCTTCCTCTTGCAGCCTAGTCACCCTGTCCATGCACCAACAGGACCCTTTTCAAAGGAGCAGAGATTGAGAGTTATTTTCATATTGAATCACTCATTTGAGATGATCCCTTTCTAACTTCCCGAGAGCTCACAAATTAGTCGTTTCTTCTGGAATATTATCTCCCGGCAAAACCATACTCAGTATTCCATAAACTAAAGGGATTAGCTTTTTACATTTTTGAAACTCGGTTACTTACTGGCCTTGTAAATATCACCCATTGTTTTTCTGTGATCGCTCAGAAGATGCAACAGTGAATTGACAGTGTCATCAGATTGATGTAATTCATGTCGACTGAAAGTCTTGAAATCATGAGAGGTAATTACCTTGCCCTTCAAAACCTGCTTGCCTGTTTCATCTCTTAGTCTACCACTTCCACTGAGAGTGATTCTCTTTAACAACAAAGATAAAGGAATAAGGACAGTGCATGAGTCCTTTGTTTTTCCTGCCTGTTAATATCCCACCATCCTTCCAGGTCAGTGACTCTAGCCTCCTGAGTCCTGCTCTGAACTCAACTAATGATAGATCCTTCTTGTTGCCCTTGACTCTCTAGCTTTTAACTAGGCTTTTAAGATCCGATCTCATCAAAGAGCTCCCTGAGCAACCATATCGATCCCTTTTGATCAATATTCCCTAAACTTGGCTGTAAGTCAATTCCCTGCCTGACTGAATCTTCCCAAAGTACCAGGTAAATACCCTAAATAGGCCTAGGATGATCTGCTTGCAGCATTTTGCTACCAGAGGCAACAAATTCCTAGGCAGGATATAAGGAGGGCAGAGATAGAGGAAAAGCAAATGCAGCTAAATGAAGGAAAGTCCCCTCCTTGCACATGAAAGGTGGCACATTTCTTTTTCATTTTTTAAAGTAAATTTTTATTTTTGAGATGATTGTATACACACGCGGTTGTAAAATAATATCAATCCAATTTATCCTTTACCAGTTTCCTCCAGAGGTAACCTCCTGCAAAACTGTAGTACAGTATCATACCTGGATATTGACATTGATAGTCAAGATGCAGAACATTTCCATCACCACAAAGATGCCTCATATTGTCCTTTTATAGAAAGGCATTGCATTTTAAGATATCCCAAGAGTATGTAAAAGGTGAAATAGAGGTGAAATTGACATTCAGCTGAGACTCCACTAAAGAAGAAATTCTCAACAATTCTGTAGAAAGCCTTGCCCCCCCCCAAAAAAAAAATTAGGAAGCCAAATAATTGCTTGAACAGTGTGTTAAAAATAGAGATGATGAGGCTCTAGGTGGTTGGGGCAGGCCTAAGAACCATCCTTTTAATGGCCACTCCAGAGAATCTGAGGTGGGCAGGTAAGCGCAGCTTCTTATCTGGTTTTGTTTGCCTTTGTTTTAGTGTCTCAATTTTAACTAATTAGAGGCCGACATTTTTTTTTAAGAAGCATAATGTTCAAAAGTAAATGGATGGATGCATCGTAAGCAGCTGCTTCATCTGACCTCTTGGCATAGTTTTGCATTTCCTTGAGCTCAGTGTGAAGCAGAAGAATGTGAGAATTCTAGTGGTTCTTTATATGGCTTTTATTTCATCATGACCTTCCTCCCCCTCAAGTCTATCAAGCCAGACTTAGGTCATTGTTGGGCCCTCCTGCTGAAGCAGGAGCCTAGTGAATTCCAACCACTTGAGAAGGAGAGGGTATCGCACACCCCTGGTCTGAGGACCTGTGTCAAGATTAGAGCCTGTGGTGGGGTAACAGGTGGAAGTTTGCAGAAGTAAAATGGCAGGATGTTGCAGGCTGATGAGAGAAAGGCTGCACCATCCGATGTGGAGTGGTGATTTTGTTGGGGCAAGAGTCCTGCAGTCTCAGGCTGGGTGAAATGTGGACTCATCTTTGCCCCCTAACCTGCCACGTGTCCTTTCGCCAGTTTTAGATCTTCTCTATGCCTCATTTTCCTCATCCCAAAATGGAATTGAACAGTATCTCCCCATTACGAGAATTAAATGGCACTATGTGTGTAAGACACTTTGTTTGATGCTAGCTGGTATGTTTGATGCTGCTGCTAAGTCGCTTCAGGCGCGTCCGACTCTGTGCAACCCCATAGAAGGCAGCCCACCAGGTTCCCCCGTCCCTGGGATTCTCCAGGCAAGAACACTGGAGTGGGTTGCCATTTCCTTCTCCAATCCATGAAAGTGAAAAGTGAAAGTGAAGTCGCTCAGTCGTGTCTGACTCTTCGCGACCCCATGGACTGCAGCCTACCAGGCTCCTCTGTCCATGGGATTTTCCAGGCAAGAGTACTGGAGTGGGGTGCCATTGCCTTCTCCGATGTTTGACGCTATCTGGTAGCAATTTTTAGCCGTTTGAGATTTAAGGCCTTAGCCGTCCATGGGGTAAGAAGTAGGACAAGGAGACTGAAAGTCTAGCTCAAGGAATGCTGTATCTCCTAGGTTGATGGGTTGAGATATATGGTCTAAGTTTAGCCACAGAAAGGGGTGTTTGGTTCCAAAGGAAAGAGCATATGGAAGAAGGTTCACACAATAGGTAAAGACATGGCTCTGAAACTCTTAACAAGTGAAGAGCAGAAACAGCGTGGGAATCTTTTGAGAGGGGATAAAAGGAAATAGAAATGATATTTCTGCCTGAGAATATGGGAAAGTAACTGTTCAGGGGAAATGTGGGCAATGCTTTCCAGTCTGCAAGACTTGGTCTGAACAATTGGTGAGAAGGAATTGGTGGAGAATCCATTCTGCTGGGACATTTTGGACTCAGAAGTTGAGAGAATTGAAACAGTTTCCATTCAGTTCCCAACCTGTCCCAACCTGGGATTTCACCTTCCCCAAAGCAGAGGATGCTTTTGACTATTTGGAGACAAAGTAGAAAGTTAGTAATAAAGGGAACTGCTGTGCTTTTCAACTTTTTTTAGCAAGTAATACAGAGAGTGGTAAAAATTCAAAAACATCTCTAAGAGTTACTTTTCCTTTCCACCCTTTTATTCCCTAGCTCTCCCTGGAGGCAACTACTGTCAGCATTTCTTACCAATCTAGAGCTATTCTGTGTATAAACAAGCACATATTTATTTAGCTAATCGGTATTGATAGACTTTTAGGCTGCCTTGAATCTCTGAAATGACAGCTTCGCCGCCACCCTTGTATGCTTTGTGCACTTGAGCAAATCCATCTGAAGGATAAATTCCTTAAAGTAGAGATGCTGGGCCAAAAGGAATGTGCACATTTAATTTGGATATTGCCTAATAAAATTTCCTTCCAGAGATGTTCTATCTGATTACACCTCTTCCCTCTGCACACACAATAGCAATCTGACAGGGCCTCTGTGATCCCATAGGAAGCATGCTCCTAGCTTTTGCTAACTTTTTAAAACCTTATTAGTCTGATTAGTCTAAAAATCAGAATTTGTTTCAGTTGTATTCCTCTAGAGGTTAAGTTGCATAGCTTTTCCTCATTTTGAATGCCATTTGTTCCTTGTTTACTGTGAAAACATCTGGAGCCCTTAATCTGGGGTCCTACTTTTTAGTAAAGATCAGATGGATGAGCTAAAACCCATCATCTTAGTCTTTTTACTAGTGAAGACAGGAAAGGCTGAGAAGAGTTGATCTTTACCAGATAGTCTGTAAAAGCATTTTTCGAGAAGTAACAATCAGCACGATACCTCATGCCCCGGAGATTTGAAAAAGGAAGAGGGGGCAGTCTAAATATATCCAGAATAAAGGAATTGATTTCTGATATCCACCTTCCCTTTCCTGTTTGGGAGTTAAGAACTTTCCACTCAGACATTGTGAATTTCCCTGGTGCATTTGATCAGCGAAGGATGGATTTACATTTAATTACAACTAAAATTCTAATCCATGCAATCTGAAATCACAGCCACATTTCCAAGACTTGCTAGTGGTTTTACTGGGGGGAAGACTGCAGAATTTAAAATACCAAAACTGCTATAGCCTAGGCAATCCACTAAAAAGAGCTAGAATAATTACAGGAACATCCCTGTAGGCTCATGTCAGAAGAAACCTGCAGAAACCTCCCTCATCATCCCCTACTGAATAGTGAATGGTTTACACATCCTCTTTCTACAGCTGAGACCTCAAAAGCAAAAAGGTGTTGCTATGCTGACAACTCCACCAGCTGCATTCATGGCTGGGTAGGGATGCTGTGACTATATTAAAGGCAATTTTGAAAGCCCTTAAAATTTGGCCCAGTATACAGCTTCAGAGGTTAACCTCCAAGAATTGAAGGACAGAGAGAAGACCATCTGAGATTTTTTTAAGCACAAATGAAAACCAAAATAAATGAATCCCCTTCTGTATCCCCTCAGAACCTCGTACCCAGCACTAAGCTCCTGCTCACACTAGGTCTTGTGCAATTAGAGTGTCTAAAACTGGCCCTGAACAGAGTGTGCATTTTATTCATCTAACCTGAACTTCTTTCTGGAATGAATAATTTCATTCATTTGGGTGTATTGGATGGTGTCTGCTGAATAGAAAAATAACCCTTGCAACTCATGCCTGAATCTGCCATAGCTCTTTCAGGGTGCAGGGGCTGATAAAGAACAGATTCTTCTTTAAAAAAAAAATAAAAACTTTTTATTTCATATTGGGGTATAACTGATTAATAGTATTGTGACAGTTTCAGGTAGGTGAACAGCAAAGGCACTAATCCATTCTTCCCCAAACTCTCCTCCCATCCAAGCTGCCACGTAACATTGAGCAGTTGCATGTGCTATACAATAGGTCCTTGTTGGTTATCCATTTTAAATATAGTAGTGTGTACATGTCCATCCCAGTCTCCTTAACTATCCCTTCTGGAACCCCATCCTTCCTCCTAGCAACCATAAGTTCAAGAACGGGCTCTTTAGACATTAATTTATATCCTAGCAGTTGTGCTTTCATGGCAACAATTATTTTGTCTTAACTGTTCCTGAAGGGCTCTCGTGTGATGCTGTTGGGGATGCATTTGAAGCAGTGGCAGGAGGCAAGTCTGTTAATGCTGTTCCCTGCCTGAAGAAGGGCTTCCCAGGTGGCTCTAGTGGTAAAGAATCCTCCTGCCAGTGCAGGAGATACGAGAGACTCTGGTTCAATTCCTAGGTTGGGAAGATCTCCTGGAGTAGGAAATGGCACCCCACTCCAGTATAGTTGCCTGGAAAATTCCACGGACAGAGGAGCCTGGGGCCACAAAGAGTTGGACACAACTAAACAACTGAGCACATACATATGTACCTAAAGAGAGCAGGGGGGAGAAAAGAAGAATCTTCTTTTAAGGCTAAGAGTAGGCACTGAAATGCAGACATGAGAGGCAAAAAGAGAATCTGTAAGAAACCAAGGAGGGAAAGCACTGCTGGATTTATTAAAAGTGAACACTCTAAAGGAAAACAACAATAATTATGTCAGTATTTTTTTCTTCAGGCAGGAAAGAGGTTGAATATGCTCTTAGTCATGAGCTTCTGTGCAAAAGTGAACTCATGAAATATTTATTCTTTGGACGCAGATCCTGAAATTCATCTGGAACTGCTAAAGTCCTAGATCTCCCCACAAAGTTATAGAGCCCTTCCTCACAGCCTCCCACACAGACAATTAGATTAAGGCTTCGTAAAACTGAGCAAGCATGACATCAAGATAAAATGGATTTTCTGGCAGATGTTCGACTTGCTTACCTGCTTACAGTGATTCATTGAAACCAATGGATAGCAGAGTCACCAGAGGAAAATTCCAGACTGACAGATGGAAACATATCCTGCTGTAGCTTACATGGGACAGAGAGACCTAGTTACCACCAAACAAACCTCATCATTCTTTAAGATGTGTAATGTTTTTATCTGCAGTTTTGCTGAGATCATAATGTAACATTAGGGACAACCGGGGAATTCGTGACCAGAGTGAATGAAGCTGTTATGAATGGACACTTGATAAGTTACCTAGGGAGAGTCCAGTTTTAATGCACTATACCATTCATCCAACAAATATTTAGTCTGCTGCTTCCCTGTACCAGGTACTGTATAGGTACTGGGAATTGCTTTTGAAAAAGACACCATCTTTGGCACCAGGCATCTAATAAACTGGGCTTCTTAGGTGGCTCAGCAGTAGAGAATGAGCCTGCAGTGCAGAAGACGTGGGTTCACTCCCTGGGTTGGGAGGATCCCGTGGCAGAGGAAATGGCAACCCACCCCACTGTTCTTGCCTGGGAAATCCCATGGCCAGAGGAGTCTGGTGCCCTGCAGTCCATGGGGTCACAAAGAGTTGGACACAACCGAGCAACTGAACGCACATGCATTTAATCAGCAAGAGCACTCAGTCTGCTGTGGATTCAGATATCACCTGTGTTAACACTAATTAGACAGTTCCAATTTGATTGCCTGGAAAATGTCTTAAAAGAAATATTTACAAATTGGGGAAATTTTTTTCCTGCCAATTAGTTCATATAAAAGATTAAAGCACGCAAAAAAAAAAGTGATTTTGACCTTTTCAGACAAGAGAAAAATGAGGTAGTGGCATTGTTTCTCTCTGGTCACTTTTTAAAAAAATATAACCACTAAGTTACTGTGGGAAGTCATCCCTAATTAATAGACCTAACATTTGTAATGTGTCACATTTCTAAGATGTAGGTACAGTTTCCTTCTGAAACCCATTACAAGAAAGTTATGGTTTTCAATTATACTCTTACCACCAAATGGTATGCTTGCACTAAATCAATAAGAACTTGTAGCGGTGTGTTGGTGTAATGCCTACTCTGTTTAGTTTCTGCTAAATTAAAATGGAAATAAGGGACAGGTGTCCTGGAAACTATGATGGGTAAATGCACCTTCTCCTATCTCTCAGCCAGATGTGGCAGAGATCAAATTATTTCATTAAACTGAGTTCCTAACATATAAATGCTTAATAAATCTTTGTCCAATGCAGCGTCTGGGGCTCAGAGAGGTGAAATGAGTTACCTAAGGTCACAGCTAAAGGGCAGCACAACCAAAGCTAAGTGCCAGTTAGCATCCTTTTAACGTCACAGTACTTCAGCTTTCATCATCCCCGTGGACCCACAGTCTCCTAGCACTGAAGCGAGCACAGGGCTCTAGAGTCATTGTCTGCATTCAGGTCCCAGCTCTGCCATTTACTAGCTGTGTCTCTTTGGGAGAGTTAATTAGTCTCTCTGGTCCTGTTTCCTGATCTGTAAAATAAGGATAGTAATAATTGTTCCTTATTCAAATGTTGAAAGGTTAAGTAAATTAATAGATGGCACAGTGCAGGGCATAGAGAAGGTGAGCACTTCCCTGCCTCTCCCCCAAGGGTATTTAGAGAGCATGATTAATGCACAGTCAGGAGGCAGGATTCTGGCCGACACCATCTGCTGTGATGGCATGGTACTTGAGTGGATTCTGCTAAGAGAGTCCCAGTCAAGAGCCACGGTTCCAGGCTAATGGACTGAATTATGGACCAGTAATGATGCTTCCCAACCTTTTTTTGTCCTTGGCACCCATAGAAACTGTGTTGTTGTATAGCACACTGGGTGGGCCGGGGGGTTGGGGGAGCGGCTTCCCTGCTAGCTCAGCTGATAAAGAATCCACCTGCAATGCAGGAGACCCCGGTTCAATTCCTGGGACAGGAAGACCCCCTGGAGAAAGGATAAGCTACCAACTCCAGTGTTGTTGGGCTTCCCTGGTGACTCAGATGGTAAAGAATCCACCTGCAATGCAGAGATCTGAGTTTGATCCCTGGGTTCTGAAGATCCCCTGGAGAAGGGAGAGCATGGCAACCCACTCCAGTATTCTTGCCTGGAGAATCCCCATTGACAGAGGAGCCTGGCAGGCTGCAGTCCACGGGGTCACAAAGAGTCAGATACAACGGAGTGACTAAGCACAGCACACATAGCACGCTGGAGTAAGCAGATAAGGCTGCTTGAGTCTCTAGGCTCCCCCAGTCCTGTTCACTTGCTCCAACAACTGAGAGAACAAATGATTTAACCTACTTGCAACCTTCCAAGCCTATCAATTGGGAAGCTCTACTGAGATATCTGTCAGCATCTCCTCAATGCTTGGGCTTCCCTCGTGGCTCAGCTGGTAAAGAATCCACTCGCAATGCAGGATACCTGGGTTTGATCCCTGGGTTGGGAAGATTCCCTGGAGAGGGGAAAGGCTACCCACTCCAGTATTGTGGCCTGGAGAATTCCATGGACTGTATAGTCCATTGGGTTGCAAAGAGTCAGACATGACTAAGCAACGTTCACTCCACCCCAATGCTTTAGTTCTGATTAGGAACATGGAATTGTCCCCACTTAGGCTAAAAGTAAAACAGGTGCCAGTTTGGCCCAAACAGGCTCCTCTGGGAGGTGTTTAGAGAACTAATGTGCTGCTGTGTGGGCTACATAGAAGCTGTTCCTGCCTCCGGGAACCCTGCTATGAGATTGAGACGTGCCAGCGTAGGTAAAAGAGTAACTGAGTACAGGCAGCACCCAAGGGTGAACAGGCAGCACCTAAGGGTGAACTGAGCATCCCAGAGAAGATACCAGAGGACCTTGGACAGAGAATGTTCATTGTGCTCTCCTAGGAGACTGGATGCTGGCATATCACCTTGGGGACTTCTTGGCCACCCAGACATCGGCATTCAATTTGCAAGCATCCTTTGACACCTTGGCCTTTCTGGCTGATGATTTGGTTGTTTGGAAGGTAAAAGAGACACTGCTGGGGTTGTGTTGTTAATTCTGGGTCAGCAAGGAAGACTGGGTTGAAATGTGTGGGTGACAAGACCCTCAGAGGAAAATGATCCTGGTGTCTTAGAATCAATAATATGAAGTGAATGGAGTTCAGGGTTTAATCCCCCATGTATTCTAATCTGTAGAAGATTAGGTTTCAAAAATATCAAACAAAGGGTAGATCTAAAAGGGAATTTTTTACATTCTGAAGATGTAAAAATTGAAAATATCAGATAATCTGAAAGAGTAAGGCATTCAGCGCCCACAGTTTAAAACAGTATTTTAAAGAGAAGAAAGTCAGTTCAGCTCAGTCTTGTCCGACTCTTTGCGATCCCATGAACTGCAGCACACCAGGCTTCCCTATCCATCACCAATTCCCAGAGCTTGCTCAAACTCGTGTCCACTGAGTCAGTGATGCCATCCAACCATCTCATCCTCTGTCGTCCCCTTCTCCTCCTGCCTTCAATCTTTCCCAGCACGAGGGTCTTTTCCAATGAGTCGGTTCTTTGCATCAGGTGGCAAAGATAGGAGAAGAAGGTAGAACATATCAAAAACAAAGGGGTGAGATATTTTTTAAAAGGACCTCTATAGATGCATGCTTTGGTTGGAGCAAAAGATGAACTATTGAATAACAGAGCCATGTTGAGGATGGTGTATGAAATTAATAGGACAGAAGAAGAGCTGCTCAACTTCTGTTTTGCTTTTCTCTTTTTCAACAAGGAAACCAGTCAGTATACTAACTACAGAAGGTAAAAAGAACAAAGAGGATGAAATTAAAGTTCAAGATAAGAGAGAGTAGTCAGGAAATATTTTACTGCTTTGTAGTTAAAGTCTTCAGGTTCAGGAAAAAAAAAATGGAGAAAATTTGAATATGTCATTGTTGAACCTACGAGTACTCTTTGAAAAACTATAGAGTCTTGGGGAAATGCCAGAAGAATAGACAGAGAAATGTCATACAGTTTCTTGAAAAATGAATTCTAAAACCTGGAGTGATAAGTTTGATGGTAAAATCCAGAAAAGTTTGAGAACAGATTTTTTTTTAAGCACTTTAACATAGTTTTCACTTAAGAACAGAGATTTGCTCAGAATAAGTCATGCTAATCTTCCAAGGGGCTTCCCTTGTAGCTCAGTGAGTAAAGAATCTGCCTGCAGTGCAGGAGACTGAGTTTGAGTCCTGGGTCAGGAAGATCCCCTGGAGAAGGAAATAGCAACCCACTCCAGTAATCTTGCCTGGAGAATCCCATGGACACAGGAGCCTAGAAGGTTACAGTCTATGTGGTCGCAAGAGTAGGACATAACTGAGTGACTAAGCACACAATCTTTCAAGATTCTTAGTAGGCTAAGAGTAGAAGGACTGTCTCTCACCTAATTTACAATTTATCACAAATCAACATTTAATATCGAAACACAATCTACCCATTTTAGAAATAAGGCAAAGATGACTGCTAATATTCAGTATCATTCGAGAGGTCTTACCATGCAATAAGCCAGGAAAACAAAATAAAGAATAAATGCTGGGGTGGGATGGGGTGGGGAACGGGAGGTGGGAGGAAGTTCAAAGGGAGGGGACATGTGTATACCTATGGTGATTCATGCTAATACATGGCAGAAACCAACACAGTGTTGTAAAATAATAATCCTCCAGTTATAAATAAAAAAGAATAAATGCTGGAAAGGCAGAAACAAAAGTCATGTGATTATCCCTAAAATACAAGTGAGTACCAATTAATGAGTCCAGCAAAGTGACCAGAGGCAGAAATAGCCTAAAGTTGGTAGTTTTATATATCTAGTAGTAAAAAACAAAAAAATTAGAAGAGAGGTAATAATGAGATCCCATTTTCACCTGTGACAGAACTGATGCATAGCTAGGAATCAAGTTAGTAAGATATGTTCCATACTGTTATGGAAAAATTAAAAATTCTGACTGAAGAACATTTAAGAGCATCTGAATAAATGGCAAGAAATGCCTTGTGAATTCATTCTCCCAAATTAATCCATTATATTTAATGCTTCAAATCATAATTCCAGTGGGATTTTTTTTTGGGGGGTATTAAAGTAAATTGTAATCTGGAAGAGTGAATGCATGAGGATAGCCAAGAAAAAAGAAAAAATATATGGTAAAGGAAACAGGATTTGTCCTGTCAGATATTTAAGACTCACATATTAAAACAAAAGTAATTAAGACGGTTTAGTGGGCCTCACCGGTGGCTCAGTGGTAAAGAATCGGTCTGTCAGCGCAAGAGACCCGAGTTTGATCCCTGGTCTGGGAAGATCCGACATGCCATGGAGCAGCTTGGCCCCTGTGCCACAACTATTGAGCTTGTGCTCCAGAGCCCATGCTCCCCAAAAGAGAAGCCACTGCAACGAGAATCCCATGCATGGCAGTGAAGAGTGGCCCCTACTCACCACAGTAGAGAAAAGCCCACACAGCAATGAAGACCCAGCACAGCCAAAAATAAATAGAACTATACAAATATGTTTTAAAAAGACAGTCTGGTGCAATACACAAATAGATCAATAAAAATATGAAGAATCCAGAAACAGACACGAATAGAGAAAGTGAAAAGGAACTAAAAAGCCTCTTGATGAAGGTGAAAGAGGAGAGTGCAAAAAACTGGCTTAAAACTCAGCATTCAGAAAACTAAGATCATGCCATCCAGTCCCATCACTTCATGGCAAATAGAGGGGAAAACAATGGAAACAGTAATAGACTTTATTTTCTTGGGCTCCAAAATCACTACAGATGGTGACTGCAGCCATGAAATTAAAAGCTCCTTGGAAGAAAAGCTATGACAAACCTAGACAAAATATTAGAAAGCAGAGACATTACTTCGCCAACAAAGTTCTGTATTGTCATAGCTATGGTTTTTCCAGTGGTCATGTATGGATGTGAGAGTTGGACCATAAAGAAGTCTGAGCACTGAAGAACAGTTGCTTTTGAACTGTGATGTTGGAGAACACTCTTGAGAGTCCCTTGGACTGCAAGGAGATCCAACCAGTCATTCCTAAAGAAAATCAGTCCTGAATATTCATAGGAAGAACTGATGCTGAAACTGAAGCTCCACTACTTTGGCCACCTGATGCGAAGAGCCGACTCACTAGGAAAGACCCTAATGCTGGAAAAGATTGAAGGCAGGAGAAGAAGGGGACGACAGAGGACAAGATGGTTGGATGGCATCCCCGGCTTAATGGACATGAGTTTGAGCAAGTTCCAGGGGATGGTGAAGGACAGAGAAGTCTGGCGTGCTGCAGTCCATTGGGTCACAAAGAGTCGGACACGACTGAGCAGTTGACTGAACAACAAAGCTTCTGTAATCTTAGTCGGCTATTCTGTAATGCCCGTGCCAACCACTAGAGGGAAACAAAGTTAAACCAGTCTTTGGAAACCATCTGCAAAGCACAGGGCAGTTTCCACATTGAATTCAATGACCAATGGCATCACCTTACTAGATGCTCTTGATAACCTAATGACAGGCATTGCTTTTATGCCCATTAAACAAACAAAGGAACTGAGACTCAAAGAAGGGACCTCCCTTGAGCATGGTCTGGGAAGCCTGGCGTGTTGCAGTCCATGGGGTCACAAAGAGTCAGACACGACAGAGCTACTGAACAACAAGATATTGTGCATCAGTCATGGGCAATTAGGAGAACTGAAGTCACTCTAGGCTTTTCTTACAGAGGGAATTTAATACAGGGAGTTGATTACACAGGGAAGAAGAACTAAGTGGCTTAAGTGACCAGTGAGGCAACTCAGAAATGAACAATAGTAGAACCTGTTTATTACTCCTAGAGCTGGAGAGACAAAGGGCCAAAGAGAGATGGCAGTGTTCCAGAACCCAGGACCTAGGAGCTGGGGCCACAGGAAACCAGTCTAGTGGAAGCTGAAGCCCCAGGGGATTGTAGTTACTGCTGGAAACATCCTCTGAGGTAGAAAGAAACGAGGGAGAAATACCTTAACTTATTTCCTTTTCCCACCTTCCAGTTTCTGTTGGTGCTTCCCATTGGTCAAACCTACATAAAAACCAGAGGGCAGGGAAACTGGAAAATGCATTTCCTTGGAAACAGAGCAGGGCAGGGGAGAGCAGAGAATGGCTCTAAGAGCCGTCAGGAAGGGTAAGAAAGAGTAAGCTGGGGAGAGGTGCCCAACCCAGCCTGGGAAGGTTCCAGTTTAAAGAAGGATTTAGGTAGCTCTTGTGAGGAAGAGGTCTCTTTTTTTCTGAAATGTAGAACTAATTGTCTCAACATCACTCAAGCACATGAAAACATGTGAGATGACAATCTCTGTTCCTACCGTATCATTGAGAAGACAAGATGTGTGCACAGAGATGTCTCAGGCAGTGGGGTTCAGAGGAGGTCTTGGGATTTTCCCGATGAGTGCATTTGGTGCCTTAAATAGAAGCCGAGGCAGATAGGAAGATGCAGCAGATGGGCGGCACTTGGGATGCTTGGCTAGCGGAGAGGTCGGAGTCCTGGACGATGTCCCAGGCTCAGCCAGTTACCCACTGTGTGACCTGGTCACCTCACCCCCTCCCAGTGGGCCCCCACTTCCCCATATGTGAAATGAGGAGGTTGGACTAGGGCACTGTTTGTCATCCCCGGCTGCACATTGATTTAGAGATAGATGGTGATGCAATTAGCCAGGGTAAGGATTGCACATTGATTTTTTAAAAATATCCCTTGGTTGATGTTTTTCATCAGCTTTATTAAGATATAAATTACATACTATGCAATTCACCAATTTAAAAATTGTACAATTCAGTTGTTTTAGCATTTTCACAAAGTAGTACAGTCACTACAGTCTAATTTTAGAACATTTTCACTTCTCCTAAAAGAGACCCCATGCCCATTAGCAGTCACCTCCTATTTCCCGCCATCCTCCCCAGTCCTAGTCTACTTTCTATCTGTATGGATTTGCCTATTCTGGACATTTCATATAAACAGAATTATGTGGTATGTGGCCTTTGGGGTTTGGCTTCTGTTACTTAGCATAATGTCTTCAAGGTTCATACATATCATAGCATGGATTGATATTTCATTCTGTTTTGTGACTGAATAATATTCTGTTATATAGATATATCACATTGTATTTATCTGTTCATCTCTTGATAGACATTTGGGTTGTTGCTACCTTTTGGCTATTATGAATAGTGTTGCTATGGATGTTTATGTACAAGTCTTTACATGGGCACTTTTTATTTCTCTTGGGTACATAACTAGAAGTGGAATTGCTGGGTCATATGGTAACTCAATGTTTAACCTCTCTGAGAATCTGCCAGGCTGATTTTCAAAGCAGTTGTGTCATTTGGCATTCCCACCAGCCGTGTAAGGGGTTTCCTCTGGTGCTTTTACTGTTCATCCAGAATCTTAAACCACCTGACTGGGCTTCCCTGGTGGCTCAGTTGGTAAAGAATCTGCCTGCAATGCTGGAGACCTGGGTTCAATCCCTGAGTTGGGAAGATCCCCTGGAGGAGGGCATGGTGACCCACTCAAATATTCTTGCCTGGAGAATCCCCATGGACAGAGGAGCCTGGCAGGCTGCAGTCCATAGAGTCACAAAGAGTCAGACACAACTGAGCGACTAAGCACAGCTCAACACACCTGGATGATATCTGAGTGGTTCTGTTTCTACAATTCTATGCTTTTTTATCTAAGATTAGATCCTCAGAGCTGCTTGCAAAAGCCCACATCACCCAGAACTTGACTGAGCTATAGAGTGGGTGATTGGTTCCTCTGAGCACTTGATAACTCCCAGCCTTATTTCTGAGAGAAAGCCCTGTAAGTTTCAGCTCAAGACCCTCCCCCATCCTTGCCCTACACAGGTCATAATTCTGGCAATGGATTCTGGAGGATTATTCTTAACAATTATACCATTATTTTACTAAATACTATAATTATTATAATAATTAGTGTAATAATGGTACAATAATATAATTATTATAATGTTACAATATTATACTTAATAAATCTCTGAATAATTATCCCATTTTCCAGTATGCAGTGCATTTTGATTGAGTACCATGTGTTTGGTCTGCTGGGATCCCAGAGTCAGGGAGTGGGGAAGCTCTGGCAGGATCAAGCAGGGCCGTAAAGGTCCCTTCACCATGTGTCTGCAGAGCTGTGTCCACCCCTAACACAGTCAAGAACATCCCATATGACACAGGCTCCCCCAGGAGGAATGCTATTTTCTCTACAGTTGGAAGGCAAATGAGAATAGGGGGCTTCTCCAGAGAGAAGGGAAGAGAAGAAATTAGATCTGGTTAGGGGCTTCCCCAGTGGCTCTATGGTAAAGAATCCGCCTGCAAGGTAGGAGATGCAGGAGACCCGGTTTTGATCCCTGGGGCGGTAAGATCCCCTGGAGGAGGGCAATCCACTCCAGTGTTCTTGCCTGAAGAATCTCATGGATAGAGGAGCCTGGCAGGCCACAGTTCATAGGGTCGCTCAGAGTCAGACATGACTAAAGCGAGTTAGCACACATGCACACACAACTTCTCACTCACATCTACTAACTGGGCACGTTACTTGCCTTCACTAAGCCCCAGTGTAAAAGGAGGCCGCACCAACTTCCTTGCAGGGTAACTGTCAAAGTTAACCTGTAGAGCACCTAGCAAGTGCTAGGCACATAGAAGCCCCCTTCTACCACACCAGATCCTTCTCAAGTGCCAGCTCATGGAAGCATGCACCTCTTCCATCACCCTCTGAAAACCAGGACTTGTGACCACCTTTCCAGAATGCCAGAAACCTGGTGAACCTCAGTCTCTGTTGACAGTGAGCATGGAGCTGGCCTCATCTCCTGGATCTTAGCCACTGGGCCCTGAGGCTCATGAGCTGCTGAGTGCTACTGGGTGGGCATGGCCTTCTCTGAGGTTCCTGTGGACAGGGCAGGTGCAGTGGGAGTCACTACATCATAGCTTATGTGACCATCACCCCCTGGAGTTCTGCAGGGAACAGTCCATGAGGCCAGCAGCAGTGGTTTCCTGAAAGGACCCACAACCCCACACAACGCCATAAGTTAGGGTCTCCTGGTTGGTCCTCAGTGTGTATGAGCTGAGAAAGCACCCAACTCATTCCACCCCTTCTTCTGAATCTTTGCTCTTCTAGAAACTCTGACCCTGAGAGACCCATGCTGCTTCTCTGACTCTCATCTATTTCTCTTCCTATTTGTCTCTTTCTCAGTCTTCCCCAGAAGTTGTTGTAAAGTGAAAGTCACACGTTATTAAATACAAGTTATCACTCACTGCACATATATTGATTTCCCTGTTTAACTTTTCACTCTGTGTTTCTTAGAAATAAAACACACACACATGCTTTTAACTTGGGAAGACGAGAAGATACATGATATTACTGCCTTGTTTCCAGTCCATGGCAGACATCACTAATCAATCACAGCACTCCTTCCTCCTGAGCTGGGCACAACCTCAGTGTCTTTATACATCAGACATTCCAAGCAGAGAGTGAGAGTCGGATGGAGTGAGCATGGGAGATATCTATTTACCATTCCTTAGAAATTCTTACTCAAAACTTACTCAAACCTCCAGCCCTGAATGTACACCAGGTCTCCGCTGTAGGGCACCTTGTTCCTTGGGGATTCATTCTCACATTCAGTGTAACCAATCTGAAGTTAAATCATAGTTTTCTCTCCTCCAAGCAGCCCTCACTCCCAAACTCCTTTTTCCTGTTAATAGCATGCTGTTTTCCTGGTCCTCCAGACTCAAGCATTCACCGTTTTCTGACCCCTCCACGTCTCTGAGTCTCCCCTTCTCAAGTCCTGCCAGTGCCCACAGCCTGTCACCCTTTCAGTGTTTCTCTGGTTTGTTTTTGCTGCCTCGACCGTGCAGACCTTTAATAGGCAGGCAGCAGTGTACTAACAGGGTGGGTGGAAGATGAGCCTCAAGTTGTGAAGCCTCCCAAGCTGAAGGGCATTTTCTCTGTTCTGAGCTCCCAGTCTCTTAAGACAGATATTGTTTTCAACATGCTTGAGACACGGGAAAATAATACCTCTGAGCTCTGCACTTCATAGCCTTGTTGTCACATCCCAGTTCCACGACTTCGTTCATTCTTCCTCCCTGTCTTCCTGCTTCTTTCCTTCTCTCCCTCCTGCCTTCCCTTCCTTCCTTTCATCAAATATTTATGGGGCACCAATTATGAACTAAGCAAAACCTCTACATGTGTAAAAAGGCATGGTTAATGTAAACCATGTAACCAATGCCTGGGGCAGAGCAAGTACTGGGTAAATAAGTTGGGGGCGGGAGTAAAGCCTGATTATCAGGCTTAGAAATACATCTAGAAATCACCTGACCCCTCTCATGTCACAGAGGAGGAAACTGCGGCCCAGGGCAGCTGGCCAAGATTCCTGCACAAGGTTGGGCAGAACCAAGACGAGACACTGGAAATCTCAGTGACGACTCCGGGCACTTTTTTTTTTGCTGCCATTGCTGCCTCCATGAGAAGGGTGAATACCCTTGCTTGTGCTTCAGGTTGGAGAGGTGAGGCTGACTGTGACCACAGACAAAGACACACCTTCCACATTCTTACACACACACACACACACACACACACACACATTTATTTCCCTGTTGAACTGTCCTGAGCAAAATCTCCAGGAGGCAGCCAGGGTGGACCGGAGACCTAGCTCATGGAACAACATAGGGACAATAGTGCAGTTTCTTCTGAGAAGCATCCTGTATCTCCAGCAGAGTCCTCCCTGTACCTCCTTCCCCTGTGCCCCACGTGCCTGGCCTGCACACCCCGCCTGCACTTCTTCAGATATAGCCCAGAGGGCTGCCCCTCTCTTCCATCCACTGAGTTTGCCTAGCTCATCATAGTCTCCAGGGTGTCTGTCCTTCACACAGCCCTCCGTGTGGATTTTCTAAAATGGAACTCCTATCATGTCACACCTTTGCTTAAACCTTTTCCACTCCTCATTCCCGCTCTAACCATTCTGCTTTTTCAAATGTCATTCCTTTGCTCATACTATTCCTTAGGATTCTAATAGCCATTTCCACCTTGGCACTCAAAAGACATTCCACAAAACAAATATGCAAAAAACAACACACCATCACCAATTTAGAGCACATGGGTTATAAATGGGAGGAATCCAACTACATCAAGCATAAATAAATAAATAGGACTGATAATTGAGAACTTCAGTGGTAGACCAGCTTCAGGCATGGCTGGAACCAGGGATTCAAATGCTACCAGTAAGGGTTTTTTCCCCCCTCTTTTCATCTAGCTTTAACCTCTGACCATCTTGTGTCCCTCTGTGCATTGACCACTTCCCACAGATACTTCTTTGTGTCCAGGGAATATGATCATAATTAGCCTCAACTTATATCATCCTCATAGCCAAACCTGACTTATCTGTGAGGCACAGTAGATGCAGTGCCTTGGGCTCACAATGCTTTTAGGGGCCCACAAAAATGATTTCATTTCTTTTAAAGTCAGAAAAAAATGAATTTTTTGTTGAAGAAAATGGTTTAATGTCTGATATTAATATATTTGTTTTTATAAGTGCAGTCATAAAATGTAATTTTTAATTTTTTTTCTAGAGAAGAGATGAAGGCCAAAGGGCTTTAGGGCCCACAAAAGTCACAGTAAGGCCTTGTTTGACTCTTAAAAAAAAAGAGAGACCCTTTCTCTCTGTTTCCATGAGTTAAACCTCCTGGAAAAATCTGATTGTCCCTGATTGGATCATGTTCCAGAGCAAGTCCCTGGAAAGAGGGAGAGCTCTGATAGGTCCACCCTGAGGGGAATTATCAACCTCATGCAAACACAAGAAATGTTTCCTGTTAAAAAAAAAAAAAAAGGATTCTGTTTTAAGAAAGTCCACCAAAACTTGACTCCCCCAGTGGACTCCCTTCCCCCAATGATTCCTTGCCCAACACCTTTACCAGCCCCAGGAAAACTAGTTGCCTTCCCCTGTACACTCCGTTCATGGCTCATTCGAGTGTGATTGTAACTGATTAAATGATAGTTTCCTACCCTGGGGTGTGAGCTCCCTGAAGACAGAATGAAGGAGTAAGCGGCAAAAATCTGATCTCTGGGAATGAGCAGAAAAAGGGATTGGCTCTGCTTAGGGGTGTGAGGAGACCTTTGATCTAGGTCTTAAACGCTGGAAGTCTTCCTGGAGGAAGGGGTGCTTTAGCTGAATTTGGTGATGAGGAACAACTCCAGGGAACAGAAAGAGGTGAAAGGCCCCAGGACAGGAAGAACTTGGGGGTATAGAGAAGAATATAGCCAAAAATGAGCTGCAAAGAGAAGGGAACAGGATCACTGGTTGGGAAACGGGGGCCAGGCATGAATGATACATAAAGGAATTTGGATTTTTCCCTGCAAACCAAGGCTCTGAGCCTTGGTCCATGGAGGGGCGAAAGAGAGCCTGAAGTTGAGTGTGAGATGTTGTGTCTGGGTGCCTTTTTCCGCAGAGAAGGTCCATAGATTTCATCAAATTTCATCTTAAGAATCACTAGCAACAGAGAGGTATCCAAGCTCCCGGAGGGTGGAGTGCCACCCTCTAAAACGTAATCAGAACAGCTCTCTGACTGCTGCTCTGTGGAGATGGACTAAAGAAGAATCAGAGGCTGGGAGAGCTTTGAGAATCTGTTTCAAGATCCTTAGGGCAATAACACCAAATGGAGCAGTTGGAATTAGAAGATGTTGTAGCAGGAACATTTAACAGGTGCTTTCTGCACCTGACAATGTGGGGTTGATGGAGAGGAGGAGAAGGTGACTCCAAGACTTCTAGTTTGTATCATGATCTTATTGTAGGATGTTTAATGAATTATTTTTTAATTTGATATTAGCCTTTGATTTACACTTCCCGTTTAGACGATGTCTTTTTTAAAAAACTGAGGTTATTTCAAACTGAAGAATCTTTTTAAGGGTTAGCATCTCTGATATATACAAATTTCCACATTCTGCTTTTCCTCTGAGTTGCCGTTGTTGCCATTGTGTCCTGGTCTACGACAACTCTGTGGAACTATTTGTTGCACCTATTTCTCTTGGTTGTCAATGCTTGGAGAACATCATTTAAAGAACAGACAAGGGTATCAAGACCCTCTGCTTTTCTAAATCCTGACTTTGACACCCTCCACAGCTACCCGCTCCCTTCCCCAGGGCTCAGCAGCTCTGACCGGCTGCCTTTTGGCCTCGAGGAGAACGGGGGGACTCCGTTCACCACCAAGGCTTCGGGAAGGCATCACCATCACCAGCACCAGCACCACACGAACTATGGCCTCTCGCTGACCCTGGAGAACAAGGAGGGGCTTTCCAGGTCCCCAAACTCCAGCAGCAAATCCCTTACAAGTAAGCTGGGGCATAGGGGGCGGGGGAGGGTGGCGGGGGGAAGCTGGGCTGCAGGGTGTGGGCGGCTTTCCGAGATGCCCAAGACATCGGTGCAGCTTGGAATGGTGGAAATATCCGAGCTGGGTTACCAGGTCTGGTTGAGAGCAGACAAGAGCCTTGTGCATTAAGCAGAGGTGACTTAGGGATTATGGTTTACCTGCCAACTCTGGTTTTGTTATGAGGGAGCAGATGTCTCTGCCTCATTCCACGCTGGTTCTCTGCTCCTGCTGTATCCAGCACTGGCTCGAGCAGTGGAACAGAGAGGGGAGTGAGGTGACTGAGTCTCTAATGCCCAACCCCAGGAAAGCTCATTCTGTCATTCTGTCCCATTCTGCCTCATTTTTGCCTTCTGAAAGCAAGGTGTCAAGTAGATCTAGCACACACTGCTAAAGTCCCAGTGAGAAGTCACGGAAATGGAGAATAAACAAATTAGAAATGTTTCTAGGGACTTCCCTGGCGTTCCAGTGGTTAAGACTTTGCCTTCCAATGCAGGGGGTGTGGGTTCAATCCCGGTCAAGGAGCTGAGATCCCACATGCCTCGCAACCAAAACACCAAAACAAAACAGGAGCAATATTGTAACATTCAATACAGACTTTAAAGATGGTCCACACCAAAAATATCTTTTAAAAAGGGGGAAAAAAGAAATGTTTCTAACAATATGACAGGGTGATTTTGTATCTGTTAAAACTAATTAAAAATGTGGGCTTGGATTTTGTATGCCTGTTCTTTTCTTTTTCTAGAAAATCCTTTTTATTATATTTCACCAAAGAATTTGTGTGTGACAGGAGGTGGGGGGAGAACTTGTTCTGTATCACATGTGGTTTGAACAGGTGCCAAGATAGAGATGAGAATCGAGAGGCTTCGATTCTAGTTCTCACGGTTGAGCCAAGTCCCCTCTTGGATCCAGGGTTTTCTCAACTATGGAATGGGGTGGAGGGTATTGAGATGATGGCCAAGGAATCTTACAGGTCTGATATTTCATGAGTCTGTGGCTGGTGAAAAGGATGAGCCACTGAGCCTTCACCTGTAGACCATGAATAGCAATTCTGGGTTGGCTGAGCTAGAAATGGTTACTCATCGTCCACTTTGGTATTGAAAAATTGATCCTATCCTCACTATCCAGGCCAGAATACTGGAGTGGGTAGCCGTTCCTTTCTCCAGGGGATCTTCCCAACCCAGTGACCAATCCCAGGTCTCTCATGTTGCAGGCATGTTCTTTACCAATTGAGCCACCAGGGAAGCCCCCATACACAATTAAATAAATCTGGTCACTCGTATTTGGAGTATTTGTACAGGTGTCTGTCTCCCAAATGGACTAGAATTGTGTCTCATTCATCTCCTTATTCCAGCTTCCCAGATGCCAGTTGCTATCACTGCCTGGCACAAACTTGAATATGTAATGAATACCAAATGTTTAATGAATATTTAATGTACCCACAGATAAAAACAAGCTAGTGGGAGGAGTGGTGGTGAACTAATCCAACATACAATGAATTTGATTTTAGAAATATAACATGGTTTTTAAGAGCACATTCGTCTGCCTGTTAGCCTGAACACTAATCTTTCCCATGTGCATAGTGCTTCTCCATTAATAAAGCATTTGCACATGAATTACCTCACTTAGTAATCACAGCAACTCTGCAAGGCAAGCAATTTTATTTTCATTTGAAAATGGCTCAGAGGCTCAGAGAGGTAAAGTAATCTGCCCAGGGTCACCCAGCTCACATATGGGGGGACTTAGGCTTTGAAACTTTGACCTTAAAATGTTCTCCCATCCCACCTGCTAGTGCATTCCTGAGAGATTCAAGCTGCCAGAGGAGGAACTAGGCAGCAAGGCTCTGAGGGTTGGTCTCTGGTAAGCATCTTTCATCGCCTGTATCTCTCTGCTCTTTCAACCTTTCCTTACTCACTTACAGAACTGAGTCCGGGAACACCTGCCCTTTTCAGCGAAGCCGCTGCCCATCTAAAGAAGCTGGAACTGGAAACTGTGAAGCCTGCTGGACCTTGGCCTGCTCTGCACATCAATATAAATAAGGTGCCAAGGATCAGAGCTGGGTGATGCACGTGGACCTGGGGTTTACTCACACCTCTCATTATGACCCCGCCTGCCTCTTAAACCATGTGCCTTTGTCTTGGAGGAATTTCTACTCAACCTCTCATGACATTTCTGCTCAGGCATGTCTCTTAGGAGCTGAAATTCACTTATATTCTTTTGGGGTGGATTACAGCAGTAGGGGCTGCCTGTGGTGCTGAGGCCCTCAGCCTGGATCTGTTCATGGTCCTCTCCATCCTTCTAACTGAAGTTCCTCCAGGGAAGCCTCCACACTTACCTCTTTCCGGTTTTACTCCTCTGTATTAGTCTGCACGGGCTGCTATCACAGATTACCATAGACCAGGTGGCTTAAACAGCAGACATTTATTTCTCATTGATCTGAAGCTTGGGAAGTCCAAGGTCAAGGTGTGGATGATTTGGTTCCCTGGGGAGCGCTCTCTTCCTGGCTGGGAGCCAGTTGCCTTCTCGCTGCGTCCTCTCTTGCCGGAAGAGAGGGCTCTTTCTTCCTCTTCTTATAAAGCCATTAATCCCATCATGAGGGTCTCACCCACATGATTTTATCTCAGTCTAATTACTACTTCTCAAAGGCCCCGTGCCCAGATCCCATCACAAGGATGGTTAGGGTTTCAACATATAAATTTGGGGAGGACACAAGTCAGTCCATAGCACCCTCTGTCTCTCTCAGCACCTGGCACATCATAGATATTCAGTAACTGTTTGCTAATGGAAGGAAGGGAAGGATTAGAGTAGAGAGGGAGGGGGACTTCCCTGGCTGTCCAGTGGTTAGAGCTCCACACTTCCACTGCAGGGGGCATGGGTTCAATCCCTGGACAGGGAACTAAGATCCCGCATGCTTCATGGTGGGCCAAAAAGTAAAAGGCTGGCTTAAGTATTGGAAAAAAATAATCAAAAAATAAAGAAGTAGGGAGGGAGGTCTTGAGAAAGGGACTGGGCAAAAGCCAAGTTCTCTTTTGGCTAGACCTATTCTTATATCCAAATGGGCAGCCTTATAAAAAAAACAAGTTGTATCTTAGAACTGTAGAAAGCCAGTGCTGGATTCAATCTATCATTTACTTCAAGCTTTTCAACATCTGAGACCAGAGGAAGGGACCTGGCGTTCTTGAAGTCAGAGCAGCGGCTGAGTCCCTGGACCCCTGACTCCCAGTACAGTGCCCTTTGCACTCCCACATGCTTCTTCAGTTTCTGCACTAGGGTCGCTCAACTTAGGCTCTAGTGATATTTCGGCCTGATACTTTTGGGGAGGGGCTGTTCTGTGCGTTGTAGGATGTTTTGCAGCACCCCTGGCCTCTACCCTCTAGGTGCTAGTAGCATTCCCCCATCCTGGTATGACAACCAAAATTGTTTCCAAACATTGCCAAATGTCCCCTGAAGGGCAAAATTGCCCCTGTTTGAGATCCACTGTGGCATACACTTTTTAAAATCCTTATAGGAATAGTCTTCTTTAGTCATGATCATTTTTTCTAACCCCAGTGCTTAGCTTTGCCTCTTTATAAGAGGGAATTAATAATTTGGAACTAATTAACAGTATCACTTTAATTATTAATTAAATTCTTTATAAATTATAATTTATAGTTATATTAATTTAATTATACATTAAATTATTAATTAACAACATCACTTTGCTGACAAAGGTCCATATAGTCAAAGCTATGGTTTTTCCAGTAGTCATGTATGGATGTGAGAGTTGGACCATAAAGGAGGCTGAGCACCAAAGAACTGATGCTTTCGAACTGTGGTGCTGAAGACTCTTGAGAGTCCCTTAGACTGCAAGGAGAGCAAACTAGTCAATCCTAAAGGAAATCAATCCTGAATATTCACTGGAAGTACTGATGCTGAAGCTCCAATGCTTTGGCCACTGATGCAAAGAGTGAGCTCACTGGGAAAGACCCTGATGCTGGAAAAGATTTAAGGCAGGAGGAGAAGGAGGTGACAGGATGAGATGTTTGGATGGCATCTCTGACTCAGACATGAGTTTGAGCAAACTCTAGAAGATAGTGAAGGACAGGGAAGCCTAGTACGCTACAGTCCATGGCGTCACTAAGAGTAGGACATGACTTAGCAACTAAACAACAACAACAAACTATTAATTAATATTAATTAATTATTAATTATTTGGCCTGGAATGGGACTTCCCATTCCTTACTCAAGTTGATGAACATGGGAACATTATACCTCCTATCTGGGCTGTTCCTCCACCCTAGACATCCCTCTAGCCTACACTAGACTTCCAGGGTTCCTCAAAAGATCCTCCATCCCATTGTACCCACCACAGTAGGAAAGCCTCAGGTCCCTCTGATCACTCATGGGCCCCAACTTTAAGACCCTGTTCACCCATTTTTCTTCAATACTACCCTCCTGGATAGTCAGCTGGAAAAATAATTCTTCCTGCAGGATGGCACTTATATTCATTCAATCAATAAATCTTCATTAAGCAGGCCTGTGCTAGCTGTTAGGAGTCAACCTGATGGATTATGTGCCTGGGATTGGTCTTTCTCTTAGTCTCCAGGTTTTCAACTTTTCTTCTGCAGTCCACACAATAAGTCATTTTAACAGGGGCTTACCTGGAGCTTGGCAAAATCGAAAATATTTTGCAGGAAAGTATAGCATACAGTAGCAGAGAACTCACAAGTTTTATGTAATTTGTGGTTGCTGTGAATATTGGTGGGACATTAACAATTGTGGCTTGCTCTGGGTTAAGGTGTAGTTGAGACAGCTGTGAGTTATTGAGCACTTGCCACACACTTGGGGCTTCCCTGGTGGCTCAGATGGTAAAGAATCTGCCTGCAAAGTGGGAGACCCTGGTTTGATCCCTGAGTCAGGAAGATCCCCTGGAGAAGGGAATGGCTACCCACTCCAGTATTCTGGCCTGTAGAATTCCATGGACAGAGGAGCCTGGTGGGCTACAGTCCATGGGGTTGAAAAGAGTTGGACACGACTGAATGACTAACTTTCACTACTCCCATGCACTCAAGCAATAATGCCCCTCTTTTCTCCTTCATGTGAAGAAATGGATCAGTGAGCATGGAGGATAGAGTGATGCCAGATAACCTTGACTTTGTCCTAACACATAGGCATGTATATGACTTCACACTATGATTCCTTATCATTAATAAAAACAGTCCTTGCAACAGGCATCATAACTTATCATGATACCACAACTGGGAACCAATGGTTCAGATGGCTTTTAAGGTTTTTTTCAGTCTCAAGAATCCTCTGATTCTTCTAAGGTTTGGATATGTTAATGCTGAGAAGACATTTTGATTGCCCAATTCCGAAGGTGTACCCAAAATTGTCACAGACATTTGAATTTCATCAGATTTGAAACGTGTAAACAATTTGTATCAATAGTTGAAAACTGCATCTGATCATTTATTTATCCCCAAATGACATGCTTAAACAAAAGGGCTATCTCCAATGACAATTATATCAAAGCCCAATTATCATTCATCTATGTGTTTTGAAATCTGAATTTCCATATTGAATGATACAACCTCTTTCCACAATTCAAGTTAAATGTAAAATACAAAATATGGTTACACGAAAGATAGAAAGCACAACATTCTTGGAGCCATCCTCCTGGCTGGAATTATAGTCGTGCTGTAATTCAGATGTTTACCCCTCATCGAGATGCCTTTTATGCAAATATAAATGCAATGATACTCAAGGTTTCCAAAATTTATGTTGGTTTTCACCTGAGTCAAGTCATAGAGCTGAACAGTAGCTCCTGCTTGGTCAGATAGAGCAAGAATAAGCCAGCTTGAATTTTCTATCCAAAAAGCAGTACAGAATTGCTAAATTCAAGGGGGAAATCAATGCTAAATTCTCACTGATTTCTTATTTTAGCAGCATTCTGTTTTCTTTTCAAAATGGGTCTTTGGTAATTGCTATCAGTATAGCTATATCCCCTTAAGCAATTGTCAAAAACCTCGAATGGGCTTTAGAACCAGTTCAATTCTTGTATTCCAGCATATCATTCCAAAAAATTAAATCGAATTAAAAATTAACCCTTCATACACCTGTGAAACCCTCATGGTAGTGTTAAAAAATTATCTTAATGTAACAGGATTTACAAATGCGAGATAAATTATCCTAAAACTATACTGTAATGCTCATGTTTCAAAATAAATATTGCTTATTATTTTTTGCTTTTGTTTTAGAGAATGCTAAGTTTCTTAGGCTACTGATTCCATTCAAAAGAATCTATTTTCTTTGTACCCAACTTGATGGCTTAGGATCATTAGTGTCCTCACATCTGTTGTTCTTTTCTAGTTGCATTTTGTTTCTAACATGCAAGTACCATTCATATCTTTTTTCTCATGTGATTGTCATGATAATCTTACGAAGAAAGAAGCTGAGCCTCAGAGAGGTTAAGGGGAGCCAGCGTGGCTGGGTGGTCAGGGGCTCTAGCTCTGGAGTTACCCAGTCCTGGGTGTGAACCTTGGCTCTTCTGTGTATTATGTGGCTTTGGGCAAGTGACTTACCATTTCTCTGCTTTGTTTTTCTCATCTATAAAGCGGGGATGGTGATAGCATCTACCTTCAAATGGGATAGTTAAATGAGAGGGTTCAGTGAAACACGCATCTTAAATCCTCCCCCTCCCCTCCTTCTCATCACCGTCACCATCTACATCATCATCTTTTTTTTTTTTTTATGGTGCTAATAAGAAAAAGAGCTGAGATTCAAATCCAGGTCTTCTGTCTCTGTTTATTTTACTGTTTTGTGAAATTGCTGAGTTCAGCTTGTCCTGCTGAATGCCCTCCATGTGTTTGGAGGTCCCACTGGGAAACTACATTCTCTGCTCTCTTTTCTTTATTCACTAATATCAACGAGCCAATTGCCTTGTGCTTCCTCTGTGGCTTTCATAATACCCCTACTGTCTGTATCGAGGTGCTCAGTAGGAGTTTTGAATTAGTAGATGAGGTTAATTTTGAAACTTGCAGAATTGGAGGTCTTTACAACATTTTGTTCTTGCTCAGGTACATTATGGCTAATATGCCATATTTAGTCCTGATGTCTTTGAGCAGTCACATGGTCTTATATCTTTCTTATTAAACACATATCATCTAGTAATGACTACCTATTATTATAATCTTCTTCAGATATTTTTTGAGCATCTTCTATATGCTGAGCACCACATAAGCACTGAGATATGCAATAAGGCATTATTTCCCAGAGTGTGATATGTGTATTATCAAAGTTGATTTCAAGTTATATATATAGATGAGTGTTCTTTAATAGTTATATATTTATCACAATTTATGTTATAATAAATAAAATAGTCACCAAGTCTGTAATTTCAAAGATATTATTGCTTAGGACACACTTAAAATAGATATCCCCAGGGTATTCCACCTTAACTGGATTATACGAATTATAGGTGCATGTTTAGTTAATACATGAAAAATGGCAAAAAAATAAAATAAGCAAGGTGGTACGAGATTATTGAAGTCTGAGACACTCTACAATGAGGCAACAGATACAGATTTCCTATTGAGAATCACAATTTTCAGCAAGATTATTGTAAAAATACGAACGATCCTTGAACTAACAAGTCACGGAAGATCCCCTGGAGAAGGAAATGACAACCCACTCCAGTGTTCTTGCCTGGGAAATCCCATGGATAGAGTAGCCTGGTAGGCTACAGACCATGGGATCACACAGAGTCAGACACAATTGGGTGACAGAACACACACACACACACGTCACAGTAGAGGAAACTCAGGGTTTGAGTCCTGGTTCTGCCACTGGCTCTGGCTGCATGAATCTGAAAGAGTCTCCTTGGACCTTCCCAGTCCTGTGACTCGTGAGCTTCCTACCACTTCCTCTCCCTGCTTCACACAAGAAGGAGAGGATGCACTTGTGAATCCTTGGCAAATAGTAAAAGCACTGATACAAACATAAGGAGTTGGTGACACACTTGTCTCTGTGTTATTTGCAGCGATGATTGTTGGGAAAGATGAATGTATGCTTTTCCTTAGTTCTTTGTTTACCATTTGTTACATGTATTTCGGTTCATCTCAGGCTGAAGAGAAAAAAGTTTCTGAGAAGACTCTTCAGACCCCACTTTTGCCATCCCCCGTGGCTGATCACGTGAAGTGTAACATTTTGAAGGCCCAGCTGGAGAACGCATCCCGAGTGAGTGCCCAGGTGCGTGCCTGCAAGCCTTTGATTTTACGTCGCGAGGTTTCATCAGTGACATGTAGAAGAGATGCTCTGGGACTGCTGTGTCAGTCGGGTCCAGCCAAGACAGGAACCACACCTGTTATGTGAATAGAGCTTTTAATATAAAGAGTTATTAACCAGTGTAATTATTGGGTTGGCCAAAAAGTTCATTTGGGTTTTTCATAACATCTTACAGAAAAACCTGAAAGAACTTTTTGGCCAACCCAGTAGTAGCTGGGGAAGTAAAAGGGCCAGCTCTGTACACTGTGGTGGGTCTGAGCTGCCACTGGCTGCTACATCTCCTGTTGATCTCCAGTGTGAGCTCAGCTGGCCTGGCTGGCTGAGTGGGTGTCCTTCCTTCCCCACACTTCTTTGTGGGACTCACTAGAGGGGGGAGGACAAGGCTTCTTTCAAAATCATACGGCGTGAATCCTCCCAGGCTTGTTACACTGATGTGAAAGGACACATTCTAAACTCTTTTGAAGGCTCTAAGTGCTATGTGAGCGTGCAGCTGCTTATTATTCCTGATCTAAAAATGTGAGCTAGAGAATTAAACTGTGGGTTTGACTTTTCCTACACCATCCTTTTCTCATTCAGTCCTGAGCTGGCACATAGCAGGTACTCAATAAGAGTGTGAATGCAAGCACTGATTGTATTTGAATGATTAAGTATTAATCCCCATGATGGGGAATGACTCAAGAAAACATTTTTTTGTTAAATAAACACCGAAAACAAAAAAAACCTGGTTATTGACTGAGTACTTGATGATCTACCTCTTTGATACACCTTCACATTTCTATAGTCCTTTGAATGTAGGACACTTGGGAACATTTTTGCATGCCAAGATAGTAAGTTTTGACTAACCTGCCTGTTTTCTTTAGCAGGTTGTAAAAGAGGAATCAACGTTTGTAAATATTAATAAGAAATCCACTCTTCAGGACACTAATGTAAGGTCTGTTGCTTCTTGTTTGAATGGGGAAACAATAGTACCATCAATATTATTCTCAAAACATTACTCACGAGGGCATTTGATAATAAAGTAGAGAAGAAAAAGAAAACTGAGAGAATGTGAGCATGAAGAGAGAGAGAGAGAGAAAGACTGTCTCAACTTCCTTTATGTCTCAAAAATGCCACTCACTCTGTTTTAATATTTCTACCTGCTGTACGAACAAGTCACTTTGAGTTGCTTCTCAGGCACGTTGATCTGACTGTCAGTCCCCTGTTTAAAGTCAGGGTGGAGTCCGTACTCCTTAACAGAGCAGAGGGAGCCCTTCAGGACCTGGCTTCTGCTCACTGTCTCAGCTTGGTTCAATACTCTTCCCTTGGTCCATTATCTGAGCCCCTGGAAGTACTAGAGTCACAGATGTTCTTTAAAGCCTCCGCACCACCACCAACCCAAACCTAGAGAAAAACCTTTCTTTCCTAATCTCATAGGAAGTAGACACTCTTCACCTCTCTGTAAATAACCACTTATAGGTCATGGCAGCCCCGTGGACACCTTGGCAGTCTGCTAACACTGGTGGGGTCTCTCTAGGATAAAGTTTCCTAAAATGTGTCCAGGAAACACAGTATCTTGTTAAAGCCAAAAACTACAGTCCTACTCCAGACCTTTCAGATCCTTTGGTGGGAGGTAGGGCAGTGTTGGGGAAATGGCGGGGGTAGGGGTGTTATAGTGGGGAAAGGCCAGAAACAAGAATTTCAAAAAACACCTTACATAATCTAGGAAACACTACCCTGGGAAATTCTTACACTTGATGCTAAAAATAAAAATGAATATTTCTCTATGTTATCTTATGATGCCTAGTCCATTTTCTTGGTATAAATTTGTCTTGCTCCAGAGACACATACCCAGCTGCCTCTTGGTCTTTTTGAAACCTTAATTCATCTCTTCCAACCCTGCCCTACTGTCCACTTCATCGTTTTCCTCTCTTGGTTAATGTCACTGTTGTGTGTGTGCTCATGAGCTCAGTCGCTTCAGTCGTGTCTGAGTCTCTGCGACCCTATGGACTGTAGCCATCAGGCTCCTCAGTCCATGGGATTCTCCAGGCAAGAATATTGGAGTGGATTGCCATTCCCTTCTCCAGGGGATCTTCCCGACCCATGGTCAAACCCACATCTCCTGCGTCCCCTGCATAGCAGGCAGATTCATTACCAATGAGCCACCAGGGAAGCCCCAATGTCATTGTTACCTACCTGTTATTCAAACCTGATGCCTGGGAGTCCTTGGCTTTCTCCTATTCATGCCCTCATCTAATTGGTCACCAAGTCCTGCCAATTTGACTTTCATATTATCTCCCACATCCATCCCCTCCTTATCATGACCCTCTTCCCAACCTACTTTCAGCCCTCACCATTTCTCATCCTGGAAAACCACTACTACAGTTTTCTAAGATGCTCCATCTGGCCTGTCCTCACCAGCATCCTTTGTTGCTCTAAGGGCCTTTCTAAAATGCAAGTCTGACCATGCCACTCCCTTGCCGAAAACCTTCAGTGACTGCCTTTGCCTTTATAGAAACAACTCGGCTTGAGGCACCTCATGCGTGGGCCCCTGGTTTCCCCTCTAGTCACAAGCCCCTGATCTTCCCCTGGAACTTTACCTTGTTGTTGTTCAGTTGCTAAGTTGTGTCTGACTCTTTGTGACCCCATGAATGGTAGCACACCAGGCTTCCCTGTCCTTTACTATCTCCTGGCGCTTGCTTGGATTCATGTCCATTGAATCAGTGATGCTATGACTTTACCTTATCCATCAGCAGATCTGGGTCTCCACTCTGTCTCCCACCTTGGAAGTCTTCCCTCCAGCTGGTTAAGTCTAAACCCCTCCTGGAAGCTTTCTAAACACCACCCATTCCACCCTAGCAAAGTTATGTGCTCCCCTGAGTTCTTCCAGGGACTGCATTCAGTTGCCTCTGGGGGGCCAGCTTGAGGAAGTCATGAACCTAGAATGCATTGACTCTATTTCATATTTGCTCATTGATGTTTCTTTAACACTTATTGCACTCTGGCCACATACCTATCACCACTAAATTAGGCACTCAGTAGAAGGGAAGATGAAGGCCCAGACGTGTTAACTGACTTACTGGAAGTCTCTTGCTGAGAATCTCAGTTTGTTTTGATGTCCATTGGTCCCGGAAAGTAATTACTGGTTTTTTTTTCTTTAAGTGAAATCACTCAATCATAAAAATGTGTAAAAACTTTTCCTTAAAATCACAGTTAGGAGTAAGCCCATTGGTTAACTGGCAGGTTTTTCTTGAGGAAATATAAAAATGAAACTTAGTTTTTAACATTTTAATCTGGACATAGAATTAAAATGTTTTACAGTGAGTCTTAAAGGTCTTCTGATTATATATTTTTATATGAACTACTCTATCATTCTTTATCTATTTAAAAAAGGTATTCTGTGCTATGTTTAAAATAACTAGATACTAGATTACTTACTTGGAAGTAAAAATGGGCTATCCACAGGTTTCCCTTTACTCTTTTCACTGGCAAAACCTGGTTATGAACAAAAACCTAATATTGGGAAGGGGGTGTTTTGGGCAGAGAAGTTTCGTGTGATACCCCAGTCATGTTCAGTTCCTGCTTGCTGTATTTTCCTCCTTGTAATTTGTTTATTTTGGCTTTTGTGGTATTTTTAAATAATTACATGTAATAGGTAGAGTGAAGAGGAGGAAAAAAATGGCTATCTTGCTATCAGTGTTAGTAGGGCATAAATAACTGAGAAAGCAGCCCCTCCTGTCAAAACCAGACCATAAACCTCCTTGTTGGTGGTGTTCTGCTTTTCTGATGTGTCTCTAGAAGTCCTATTCCTATACGCGTGGAGACTACACAACCAGCTATGGAAAAGCCGGAGATCAAGCCTCCCCGAGTGCGGAAGTTAACAAGACAATACAGTTTGTGAGTTCCATGCTGCAAGTTTTTCAATTATAACAACAAAGGCGATGCCAAATGTCCAGTTGTAAATGCTTCTTAGCCCTTTGCACCCCTCCCAAAGGACCGCCTCAAAAATATAGTCTATTTTCCAATGTAAGTCATAATGGTGCTGGATCTTTCTCCATGAAAGCATGACACAGGTGGCATATACATTCTTTATTGACTGCTATATAACAAATTACTACAAGATTTAGTGGCTTAAAACAATCTGCATTTATTACCTCACAGTTTCTATGGGTTGGAAGTCCAGGCATGGCTTAGCTGAGTCTTCTGTGTCAGAGTGTCTGTTAAGGCTGCCTTCAAGATATTGGCAACGGCTGCAGCCTTGAGTGTGGGGAAGAACTCAATTCGTTGAGGGCTGTTGGACTGAGGACATCATTCCTTGCTGGCTTTTGGCTGGAGGTTGCCTTTAGTTCCTAGACATGTAGACCTCTTCCACTTTCTCTATCAGAGAAAATACACAAGAAAAGCCATAAAGACTTCTAGAAAGGCTACATCACAGCCTTTTATAACCTAATCTCAGACATGACATTTCATCACTTTTGCCCTATTCTCTTCATTAGAAGCAAGTCACCAGATCCAGCCCACGCTTAAGGGGAGGGGCTTCCTCAGGGGCACAGATAGCACAGGAGGAACATGGGGAGCTATGTCGGATGCTGTCTCCATCGTGCCTTCGTGAAATGGTAGCACTGTCTGTCAACAGAGCCAAAGCTGATCCCTGAGCAATAAGAAGAGCCCTATTCCTGTAGGAATTCCCTGGTGGCTCAGTGGTAAAGAATCCACCTGCCAATGAAGGAGACGTGTTCAGTCCCTGGTCCGAGAAGATCCCCTGGAGAAAGAAATGGCAACCTACTCCAGTATCCTTGCCTGGAGAACCCTATGGAGCCTGGCATACTACAGTCCATGGAGTCGCAAAGAGTCAGACTTGACTTAGCAACTGAACAACAACAACAAATTTGTGTAGGAAGAACCATATTCCTGTAGCAGGAGCCCATATTCCTGTAGGAAGAACCATATTCCTGTAAAAGGAGTCCATATTCCTGTAGGAGGAGCCATAGGAGCCATATTCCTGTGGGAGGAGCCATATTCCTGTGGGAGGAGCCATATTCCTGTGGGCGGAGCCCTATTCCTGTGGGAGGAGCCATATTCCAAAGTGTGCCAGAACCAGCAGGACCTGTCCAGTTCTATTGAACTTAACAAAAGTTTCCTAACTCCCTTGTGCACAGGGATATTCTAGGCACTGTGAGGGAAGAACAAAGTGACTTTGACAATTCCCATGCAAGGACTTAAATTTGTTAGAGGGAAAGACAGATTGTAAATAACTTTAATCCAAAGAGGACAGGTAAATGCTGCAGTTAAATGTGGTGGTACATTAGTAAAATCACAATGGTTGTTCCCATTTCTTGACCTCAGCTATGGCCCAGGTATCGTGTCTGGATATATAATTGGTCAGAGAGCTACAAGGGGATCTTTGGGTGCAGTGGAAAGCATGGGGCTCTGAGTTAGAAAGGCTTCTTGTTTACTGTCATAAACGCTTGGGAAAATTACTCTTTGAATCTCTCTGTAATCTGTAAAATGGATAAAGATTTTGTGAGGGTAAACATGAGATAATGTGGGTAAGCTCTAGCAAGGGACCTGGCTGAAGGATGAGTTAGTTCCTCTTGCTTTCTTATTGTGGACCTAAAGCCTCTAAAAAGGTACCAGGACTACAGTGTATAGGACAAGGAGCAAACTGTAGATGCAATTCTCCAACAGCCACCTCTGGCCTGCTGCTTGCACCCTGTGAAAAAGAGAAGGGGGAGTGCTATTTCAGGGAAGACACATTCCACCTCATTAGCTTTAGTAGAAATTTCTGGACCGTGTAGCAGCTGTATTTCCTAGGAAAGTCAACATGAGAAACCTTCAAATAATTAACATTCCTAATGCTCTCTGGGGGACAGATTAACCAATGAAAAATCTGCTTCCCAGAGGATAAAGTTGGCAAGATTAGCCTTTCATTTTACATTTCGAAATTCAAAATGTTATTATCACCCATTCAGGATATGTAATCATGTTGGAAACAGTGACTAATAAATGGCCTGGAAGCAAAGAAAATTTAGCTAACTCACCCAATTGCCTCTTTTAAGGAAACCTTTTTTGGACCTCTGATTTCATGTGTATATCTTAAGATACCCCAAAGTATTCTGGTTTGAAAGTCAAAGAATTGCACCATTTTCCCCATTAGTAGTAAACAGCAAAATTAACAGATGGGATGTTCCCAGTTTTGCATTTTCATCCCATAAATAGTTCTTGTATTGTCAACACTAGTTACCACTACTTTACTCATCTCTTCCACTCACAGATATTGATGAAATTAATAAACACATGGTTAAGGGATATAGATTGGAAAAATTAAGATTTCTCATTCCCTCAGAAATAATTCTGCATCATTATTCTTGACATGTGGGAAGGTGTGTGCCTTTTTTAGTGGTTACAGTATTCCTAGTCCCTGGGTCAGAATTATATGTGCTTGTTTGGGTTTTAGGCTACTTCATCAAAGCATCATGATATTTAGGTTCTCTGAACAGGTTTTCAAACTGCTACTTTTTAGGATATAAACAAAAATCTCAGCTGTGTTCTTTTCTTGAAATACGACATAGGGAGGAAAAGTGTGGCTGCTGTATTTAGAGTGAAGGAATTAAACTCCGCAAAGGGTTTAAGGCAGGTAAAAGTATATCTTTATATTGAGATCAGCTGGTATGTTTAGAAAATGATGATCTGCTTAGTTTTCCCCCATAAATTGAACTTTACTATTTATTTATAGTGTAGGGACTTCCCTGGCTGTCCAATGGTTTAGATTTTGCCTTCCAATGCAGAGGGTGTGGATTCGATCCCTGGTAGGGTAGTTAAGATCTCACATGCCTCGCAGCCAGAAAACCAAAACATGAAATAGAAGCAATATTGTAACAAATTCAAAAAAGACTTTAAAAATGATCTACATTGAAAAAAATCTTTTTTAAAAAAGTAAAAATAAACATAGTGTAAAAATCTGAAACTATTCAGGCAAGACAGAAAAATCCAAAGAGGAAACAAACTAATCCCCTAGAATCATACCATCAAAAATAACCAATGTTCACCTTTATGACCATTACTCTAGACATTTTTCTTGCCTTTCTTTAAAACAGAAAGGAATCATTTCAAAGAAAAGAATCATACCATATGTAAAATTTTACTTATTAAAATATTTCATGAATTGACCTTAGATACCATGTGTTCTTCATACATCACATTAATAACATAAGCTATCTAGCATGGACCAAGACCTTAGGTGTGCAAAGCCACTTATTCAGCAGGATATTCAAGGGTCCATGGGTTCTCTCAGGAGCTTGTCAATGACCAGTGTTTCCTTTGGAATGTACAGAGTTCAAGCAACTGGGTCTTGCTGCTTTAGCACTTTCTTGCACAGGCAGGAATCTGGTTGGCAGCAGGCAATAGGGAACCTGTCTTAATTTTTGTAAGTTTGAGAAAATGCTGTCCATGCCAAGAGTGGAGGATTGATGATGCTTCTCTTTGCCAGGATGATCAGATCAGAAAGGCTTCCAGCCTTGGCATATCTTGTGAGAAGTCAAGCTTTCCCCATAAATTCAGGCTCTGGAGATAGGCCCCAGGTGCCAGCCCAGACTTCTCCTCCCTCGTGGTGACTTCCTGTCCAGTGTCCTTTCCATCATGAATCATCCTGTTTGATCAGAGAGGGTCTAAAATCAGAACTACTTGGCCCCAAGACAATTGTGCCCAACTCCTCCTTTATAACCAGTTTATCACCAAAGGGACTGTTGCTGTTAGACCATAAGAGGAGTCTTTCATTCAAAACAGTAGGTTTCTACAGTTCTTATATTTACCCTTCTATGGGAGGCTACTCAGAATAACATCCCTTGGTTTGGTGATTCTTCAAAATGTTAAACATAGAACTACTATACAACTCATCAATTCCCCTCCTAGGTAGAATTCCAATCCAAAAGAGTTGAAAGCAGAGACTCAAACAGATGTTTGCACACCATGTTCATAACAATAGCTAAGTGGCAGAAACAACCCAAGTGTCCATCAACAGATGAAGGGATAAACAAAATATAATCTATCTGTACAATGCAATATTATTCAACCATAAAAAGGGATGAAACTTTGACTTATGCTATGACATGGATAGACCTTGAAAACATTATAGTCAAAAAAATAACCCAGTACAGAGAAGGATTTACTATATAATTTCATTTATATGAGGTACCTAGAGTAGTCACATTCATTTGGACAGAAAACCATGTAGGGGAGGGGTGTAAAATTTCCCCTTTTCCCTTTCCGAGTTCTTGTGGCCAGACTAATAATAAAATAAGAAGACAGGTTATTAGGAGAACAGGAAACAGATTTTAATTTATGCACATGGAGATCTCATAGAAATAGCACCTAAGAAGTAGCCAAAGCAGGCAGCTTTTGTACTTTTTAGACCAAGAAATAAAAAATTTGTAAGGAATTGACAGGATAAAGAAACTTAGGTTTTGGGTGCTCAATTAGTGAAGAATCTAAACAGAGTTTGGACTTGGGGTAGTAACTTAAAGAAGTAGCAAGGTTTGTTTATATAGGCTTCTTGGCCTAAATTCCCTATCTCTGTGATAAAGGGGTCTTTCTGCCTACTATAGGGAGTACACCTTTCACATGAGAGATTTATATCCTTCTTTCAGGGAGACAGAGAGGAGGGTCAGAGTGCTGGTGGCCATTTCTTAAGTAGCTTAATTCAAAATAATCAATATGACAGACCTTTATACCACATAACAAGCTGAAAGGAGAAAGTCTATCAGAAATTAAGGAACAACTTTTTGCAATACTTTACATTATAATTTGACATTATGAAGAGAAGAAGAAAACTTAAGACCCTCGGCAGAATTTCAATATTCTCCATATAGTTTTATTAAAATTAAAAACAACTCTATCCTAATAAAAAAAAAATCACTATGCTATTGTGGCATATTTGAGGGTGGCCCATCCTAAGCCCCAACAGCAGAACAAACATTACCAGGGGCTGCAGGGAGGGGACTATGGGGAGGTATTGTTTGACAAGTACAGAGTTGCTGTTGGGATGATAGAAAAGTCTGGGGTATAGATAAACTAATTGCTATACAACACTGTGAATGTCTTTGAGCCACTGAATTATATGCTTACAAATGGATAAAATGGTAATTATTATGTTATATTTTTATATTAAAATTTGTTTTTCATCCCTTGGCAAGTGACAGAAAATCCAGCCCAAATTTGCTTTGGCTAAAGGTCAATATATTGGGTCCCGTAAGCTGGACATCTGGTAGACATCTGGGGAGACCCCAACCCCCACCTACCTCCACTCCCCACAGCCTGTTTATTATTGTAATGAGCAGAGCTTCATGTGCTTTTAGTAACCGCAGTGATGAAGACGACCTCCCTCCAGACCTGGCCGAGGCAGTGGGAGCAACCACAACTCCAACCACGGCCACCAACACCACCACCACCACACAAGTCTCAGTGCCACTGCTGTCCCCCAAAGTTCACAAGATCAGCTCGCCTCAGAACTCAGAAGGCAAGGGCCAGCTGTCCCCAGGGGCCAAGGTATGGGAAAAGCCCTGCGGAGTAGCTATACTTGCTGAGGTTTCTGCATAAATCCAGTGTGTGGCATCTATGTGCATTTGAACTTTGTGTCATCAACTCTGGGTGCTCCTAAACCAACAGTAACAACCACCCAGGCATGTTTTTTTTAATATAATCTGTCCCTGAAAGATAACCATGTATGAGAGACAAACAGTGTAATATAAAAGTATGTATTCTGTACTTACAGGGAAATTTAAGAGATTTCTGAGGGCAGTTTTGGTTTTAGAATATCATCCCTACAAATGCTATTACTCCACTGTGAAGACAGAAAGTGAGAAATGGCTTTTTACCCACCAAAATGGAAAAGCTGGAGAAGTAAAAACCTAGAAGTATCCCCATCTCATTCCTTATGGGAGATAGCCTGTGTTAATAGTTTGAAATTGGTCAATATTCTATTTGTCGGCTTGAAATTTCAGGAAATTGCCAGTGGTGTGAATGGGCTGTGACAAAGGCCTTACACAAGACATTTCTATTGGTTTTCTTTGAGTGATGCTTGGTTGCAGTCACTCTTCAGCAATTGGTCTTGCTCTCCAAGCAAATGCTGGGTCAAATATTGCTTGGTCCATGGACCCCATTGAGGAATGCTGTGTGCATGAGGAGGGACCCCCAAGGCAAGACCAGAACCACAGAGTCTATTCCCAATTGCTCCTTTCAAATACCTATGGCTGCTTTAAATGAGCAGTCACTCCATGGACCTTGTTTCTCTGAGCCTCAGTTTCTTCTTCCCAAAAATGAGAGTAAAATCTACTATCCTGCCCAACTCATGGGTCCAGTGGAGATTAAAGTACTTGTGCAAACAGGATGCCTGAGGCTTCTGCTGCTCCAGGCAGCACGATTCCCAGTAACATCAGGGTAACAACAGTCCAGGCCGTATCCCGCATGCCCACAGCCAGTCTTTCAGAGGGTCTGTTCCCGGGGGTCTCTGGGAATACCTCCATGTTCCTCAACAGAATCCTGGCTGGACCCCCTCAGCCTGTGACTGGCCCAGACTGAGGCTCCCTGCTTTTCTGTAGATCACCTCCTGGGAACTGGAGTCGGGTTCCGCTCCACTGTGCCAAGTCCCTAACACTGCGTTGTCCCAAGTGTGGACACAGGGTCCTCTCTATATCCCAGGCCGTGGTTAACACCATGCGAACACATTTACAAAACAGAAGGGAACTGGGTTGGAGATGCAGGCAGCATCCTATCAGAGGCCACAGGGCTCCCTCTCCTGGCCAGCTCTCTCCTCGGGGCTTTGCTTGAACCAAGTGAATGAGATTTGCGACTTATTTTTTGCATATAGGGCGTCAAGGCCCCCATGCTGCTGAGACTCCAGGGCACGACAGAAAAAATTTTTCCAAAAAATGAAAGATCCCACCCTCCCACCAGAAAGCTCTTCCTCACTATTGTGCAGATGAGTTTAGCTCCTTGAGGTCTTGACCCCCTGGATCCAAGATGGGGTCTTTTCTTTCTCTTTATATATTCAAAGGACTCTTTGAAGTATTTTTCCCCCAAAGGCCAGCCAAAGAGCACTCAGAGCATTTAAGAAAGATTGTTTGCAGCTTCAAAAAAGACAGTTCCCCTCCCTATAACCTGCTTCTACACATGAAGATGTCAGAAAAATTGGGGTTTGGTCTCAATATTTTGTACCCTGCTGAGCAAGAGAACCGTGAAGGGGGTTGGCGTAATAATGGGTTCAGTGCTAGTAAGTGAGGCGAGGAGAGAGGTAGGGAACACCTGTATTTTCTGATGAAATTCCATGGTCAGTCGAGAAGCAGCACTCACTGGGACATTTCTGTTTTCAGATTGTTTTTATTTTTTAATTGGAGAATCATTGCTTTACAATGTTGTGTTGATTTCTCCTGTACAACAACGTGAATCAGCTATATGTCTACGTACACCCCCTCTCTCGTGAGCCTCCCTCCCACCCTTAACTGGGATGTTTTTGTCTGCCTTTGTAGAGCCCCTCCAACCGCAGAGGTGCCTTTACCTTGGAGCCGGGGGATCTCCTGATGGATTTCACAGAAGCCACTCCTCTGGTAAACTTTCCATTTTGCTAAAACCAGAAAAGCCGCAGACCGTAGACATGTCTTGGCAGTGGGATGGATGGACGGAGGTGGGCATCACTGAGGGGAAGGCTCTTCCTCTTGTCCTGCTCACAGCCTGGAGGCTCAGGGTCAGCTTTCTTCCAGGGTTCAGGCGTCAGGGGTCCCTCCACCTCCCAGAGCCCCTGAGGGAGGGTGGTGTCCCCTTTCCTCTGAGGGCGGCAACAGGAGCCCTGCCCCACCTGACTGCTGATCCTTGAGCATCGTAGGGCTCCTCTGTGCCTGAGTCTCGGGTTCTTGGCTTCCCAGGCTGTGCCCCACATGCCTGCCATGGGGCATCTCTTGCTGTCTCTTCCAACAACATGGTCTGGCCTAAAGCACCAGCGCAAGGCCTCACCTTGGCTTTCCAGGCCCCTTGTGCCTCCCTACCATCCGCCATCCTCTGCAGACAGGTCTGTCCTTAGGGATGGGATTCCTGCAGGTGGGAAAGCCATTTGGGGGAGGGAGCACTGGACCAGGAGTCATGCAGACCAGAACTAGCTCCAGTCTCTGCTCCTCACCTTAAGATCCTTGCCACTGGATAATTACTGCCCCATCTTCTGTCCAATAAAGATGTCATTGTTTGCCCTGCTTCCCTAAGAGTATGATGAGGATCACACAAGAGAAAGAGCCCCACATAGAAAGCAACGTAAATGTTTATAAGATATTATTAATATCACTAGATGACACAGGCAAGATTGGATGTATCTTTGGCTGGGTTTAGCCTGATACCCAAGGGTACTGGAACATAAATCATGGTTTGCAAATTTGGCTTGTGAGTCAAAATATGAGCCAAGTGAAAAACTATCTGCTGAGAATTGATCTGTGTGTTTGGCTATGCGTGAGGCTCTGGGAGTGGATAGGGCAGCTGGAGGCTGGAGGGGCTCTGGTTGATAAAGGGTCAGAATCCACAGGAGAGCCATGTGCAGGATGCTCGGGGAGAAGTTAGGTGGCAGTCATTCAGAACAGGCTAGTTGGACGAGGGTGCCCTGGATGGGAAGGTTTTCTGGGCAGCATTCAAGAGGGGACATATGAGGCCAAATGCTGCACAGGCTTTAGGAATGATCACTGCTCCTGCCTTGGCTAGCACAAGGAAATCACTTGTGATTTCTGCAACTGTGCGTCTCATCTGGAGAGCTGGTACTGTTTGAGAGCTTTGCGTCAGCTCCTTCGGATAACTAGCTGAGAACTGACCATGGGTGATGCCCAGCTCGGAAACCTGCAGAGTTACTTCCTTCCCATGTTCAAGAAAATGGAGCTGGTAATTCATGCCCTTCTTGTTAGACAGATTGCAAGACACGGTAACCTCCAACAACAGGGAGCTTACTCCCTGTCCCTAGGACACTCTACCTATGTCTCTGGGCAGCTCTGACAGATCTCTAAAATAGGATCCAGGTGCTGCACTGCCCAGCCTTGGGACAGCCGAGGTCCTTGTACAAGACACAACTGCTCACTTCACAGCTAGAGTCAGCAGGGAGTATCTGTTCTCAAGATGAAGCATCCTTTGTCTTATTTGTGCAGATTTGAGGCACAGGTACATGTTCACATACACAAGCTAGGTGTGCTGGAGGGCTGATATTTCCGGTTTTACTTCAGTCCAGAGTCCTATCTCTGAGAGTGCTGAAGTGTTCTAGAGAGGAAGAGGGGCTCCAGCTGCCTGCTTCTACCTTAGTCTGGTCCTCTTACTTCCATCTCCTCCATTTGTTCCTCCCACCTTCACAGAAATAGGAGCTGGAGCCCTCCCTGCCCTGTTGCTGGGGTGATGGAGAGGCGTGGCATCTGTATCTCCTAGGATAGTAGCCAAGGAAAGACTAGAGTTGGGGTCTGAGACTGGAAGAACCTCCTAAAGCCACATCACTGCCCTGGCTCCTTGGGCCAGAGCTGGAAGGACAGGGAGCTGGAGAGAGAGGAGTGGGACAGCTTTTCTGAACTTCATTAAACCAAGACATTGTTGGAGCTAGTCTAACCCTTATGACTTTTGACCCTTATGATCCAGTCTCTGCATGGAATGAAGTATGGTCCAAACAGCCAAGAAAAAATAATTCAATCTTTAACTGGCATCTCTCAAAATAATGAAAGAAGATTAAATGAACACCTCCCAGTAACACTTCTCAAATCTCTTTTGCTTCTTTCTTAATTCTCTTGTACCCTGTACTGCCCTAAGGACTTGCATCCTCAAACTTGCCGCAAGAACATGCTTTCCAGCTTCACTCTTATAGCATTTCCCCTCCTCCTTTTCCCAAATCTTTTCTTATCTAATCTCCAACTTTTTGATTATGTAGCTCAGTTTAGCCATCCAAGTCCTGCAACCTCTGCAGCTTTGTTGTCTGCCCATTCCTGCAATCTGCATAGCAGACTCTTCGTGATCAGATAAGAGTTTCTGCCTGGGAGGGAAGCATGGGGGTGTGGGGATGGGAAGGGAAGAAGGCATGTGATTACAGACAGCACCCACTCTCCATCTGGCATTTTCATCTGCTGCGCACGGGGGTGTGGGTGTTGGTAGAGTGAGGGGAGGCAGAGGGAGGGCATATGGACAACACGAGTCGTGTTGACCTTGGAATGCATCATCCCATCTACTCCAGGTCAGTCACACCAGCTTCCCTCCCCAGGTAACAAAGACCATTAACACCCACACCTCCTGCCTCTCTGATGCTTTCTCTTGGGGGCTTGTCCCTCCCCGATCCCCCCACTTCAGGAGCCACTCACCCAACTGCCGAGCCAGTCAGGATCCGGGTCTCCTCTGGGTCAGGGAACATCAATCAGGAGTTCATGGGTCAGGGAGGAGATGGTTCGGCCAAAGGAAGGCTGTGTAGGGCCCAGAACTGGCCCTGGGTTGGGAGTCAGAAGAGTTGGTTTTCCATTTGTCTCAATAACTTAGTTTTTATTCTGACCCTCATTCTAGCAGGAGGGCTAAAGCTTAATCTCAAGTCAAATTGGGTGCCTCTTCCAGTCTCCCTGCGGTTGCGTCCGTGTTCTTTAGGGCACAGGGAGAGGGAGGGAAGTCTCTTTAGTTTGTGAAGTCACCTGTTGACTGGTGCATCTGGGACACCCTCTGCTTCGTTCATGCCCCTTTTGGATGGTGGAGGTCACAGAGCTTCTGGGATGTGAACCTCTCTGCTAGGGCGCAGGTCCCCTCTGCTCTTTTATTCTATTTTTTGAGGAGGAGTCTTACAGGTATATTTATTCATGCCTGAGGGCAGTGTCATTGCTACAAATCACCACAATGTCCCATAACACAGTCAGACAGACATCCCGTCCAAGGAAAGCTGGTTAGTGATAACCATGAACAGGTGTAGGACTGGAAGCTTCCAAGGCTTTACTTCTTTTATCAGCACTCCTGATTTTATAAACAATGAAGCCCACCAATCCCATTCCTACCCACATCTGGTAAGCTTGGGTATAGTGGAGCTTCATGGGGATCCAAACATTCTTAATAAGGCTTTGAAGCATCTTGGCACAGGACCAGTGGCTCAGGCAGCGCCAACTCAAAATGCGTCAGAAAGGTCACTACCCTCTGCTCTTTAATCTTTGTCCCCCAGCCTCCATCAATAAATGAGGGGGCACAGAGCCCCTTTGCTCAGCGCTCACTCGTGTCTCCCCTCCTCCCTTCCCCTGTGAATTTTCTCACCTATCTTCAAGCTGGCAATCTCTTTTGAAAGCTTACACATTTTTACCATCATTTATCTATACCTAAACCTTTCTATTCCCCCAAAGAGTCAGATTTTGAAACTCAGAAGCCACTCAGAACCTAGCTGTGTGAGTGTAGAAAAGACCCTAGGAGGGAAAGAAATACCAGGAGAAAATATAAATAGTATTTCAGAGTAGTATCCTATTACATGTGTTATCTTATTTCCTGTTCGTTTACTACGAGTCAGAAGTGTGGGAACCCCAGGGATGTTCTTTTGTTTAAATCTACTCAGATGCATTTAAAAATCTGAGTTTAAAATCTGAGTTCTAAATCTCCATTTAGAGAGGTCAGAGATGCTTGTGGAATGGACCAACATTTCTTTCCCAATAAAAGTCCGATGCTAGGCAGATAAGTCATCTATTATAATCTTCAATTCAGACTCTGGTGGCCAATACACATTTTGGCCTCGAGGCAGAATGTCCATGTTTCCTGGTGATTTCACGCCTTAGATAGCATCCTGTGGAACATGGGATTTGTCCCGAGGACCAGAAGGGGAGGGAGATTTTGAGTAGGCTGCTAAAACTTAACTGCAGGTGGCTAATGTGGACTCCCTTGTTTCTGAAAAATGGATTTAGAGACAATGGACAAGAGGGTCTAGACCCATGGATTTAGGTTTTGCAAATGTCATTTCTGCCTCTCCCACATCTGAATAATGAAACAAGGCTGTGTTGAAGGCCATTGGGAATACGGTTGTAAAAGCCCCTTGGAGATTGTCTAGGACTGCACAGTAGTCAGGAGGATGTGTTAGATCCATCTGGAGATGAAAAAGAAGGCTGCAACTTTCTTGATAATTTTTCAGTGAAACTTTCCCAGAGGCTGTCCTTGATCCATTATGGCAGGATCATACCAATGACTTAAGAAAATGCTCTTGAGCTAAAAGATACATGTATTTGTTCTCTGGAGTGAATGGTTCTTTCCTAAGACTCACACTAACCCTGTCAGTGACTCTCCTAACATCAGAGCTTTCTCTCCTCACCATCCTCACCCTCACTAGTACAAGCTGTCGGATCTCTGCTGGGTGCATGGCATTGTTTAGCACTGGGACTGGGTAACAAGGACATGGGAACCCACTCCAGGACTCTTGCTTGGGAAATCCCATGGACAGAGGAGCCTGGCGGGCCACAGTCCATGGGGTCACAAAAAGAGTCAGACACGACTCAGTGACTAAAAAACAACAACAACAGAACCGGGGGACCCAGTATCCCAAGTGACATGGCATTGTCTCACAATGCTTGGTACCTTCCAGCTAAGCAGCAAGGCTCTCCTTCCCCCCCAGCGCCTAGACGAGACGCCAAGGCCTGGGTCCGTAGATGTGGGAGGGGGATCATGGCCAGCACGTCTTCTGAACACAGATAAAAAGCCATGACAGATGCAGTCTTGAACTCTGTATTTCTCCTCACTGATGTACCTCTTTCTTGGAGCTCTCTGCTCACCTATCCACCATAATGTGGGTCCTTATTTAGCAGAGTGTAGGAGGCCACTGGGCATGGAAGGCAGACACTCTCAAGCGTGTGGCCATTGCTCATTTTGCCCCCATGGCTGGCTTTACCGATTCATCTGAGCTCTTTCTGGCTTGGCCTGGGCAACGCTTTAGCATCCTCAACAGCATACCAGCCCTGTGCGGTTGGCACAGGAGATGGCCTCCACCTGCCAGTTCTGGCAAGAGAGTTTTGATGGGTCCTTCTGCCCAGACGGTGGAGAAAACCGAAGAGGGCCAGGGAGGAGGAGAGAAGGAGGAGAGAGGAGGGAAGGGGGAGGGACCATAAGTCAGATGGCCAGAGGCTGGAAGAAGGCTGTGGGTGAGGCTGGCTGGAGAGCAGTCTGGAGTTGACAGATCCATCTTGCACTGTGCTATCTTTCTCTCCTTCCCCTCCCTTATCTCCTCCTCCCTTCTCTCACCACCTCGTCCTCGTCCTCCCCTTCTCTCCTCTCCTCGTGAGCAGGCAGAGCCCGCCAGCGCCCCCCACTGTGCCCACTCTCGCTGTTCTCCTCCACTCTCTCTCCCCATGAAGGAAGAGACCACTGGAGTTTGCATGCACCCTCCAATCAAAACGAGGCTGGTAGGTACCCTGGCAGGGAGAGGGGCCTGGCCAGGAGAGGTGAGGCGGGCAGGAGCACCAGGCGGCAGCCCCAGGGGTGTGCAGGAGCACCAGACCCTGGAGGAGCCCGGGCCACAGGGGCTGTCACTCCAGGATGGATGTTTGGAGTCCAGCCAGCCCTGGTCAAACTGGGACTCATGACTGTGGTCCCACCCCTGTCTCTGTAGGTCTCAAGAACTGTGAAGAGTTTGTTTTCCTAGAGCCATGATGTGCATAGATGCTTTCCGCAGAGAGAACACTCTTAGTTGCATTTCTGTTGCAAACAAAAGCTTTTAACTTGTCTTTTCCTGCTGTTTATCAAGATGATGATATGAGAATTGCATAATGACTTGAAAGGAATCTCCTGTAATTCCAACCTGGCACAACTCTTTTTTTCATTTTTGCATGTTTCCTTCTAATATTTATTTATATTCATTCACAGTTTTACATAGTTAAATCATAGCATCCATGTCACCTACTGTTTTCCTCTTTTCACTTAATTTGTATTGCTTCTAGCTTGTTCTTGGTACCACATTCTATGTATTCCATCAAGTGAATGGTCCACCATCTACCTAACAAACTCTTTCCTGCAGGACGTGTGCTTTGTTTCCAGTTTGTCGCTGTTCCAGGGAACACATATAATTTGTGCATCAGGGGCTTTATTTTTTCAGGCCGGACCCGGCTGGGTTCAATACTGCAACTTTGGCTTTACCCCCATTCTAACGTGGTGATACCAATGACAGCATCATCAGGAGAGTGTATGTGTTTTGTCAGAGCTCAGCAACCCAGAGGGTAACTGTTGGAATATCTTTTTCTTCTTTAGAGCAGGTATAAAATAACTCTTTGACATTGCCAACTCTCGCATTTCTTTAATAGCAATAATAATCCTCTTTTTCCCTTTTATTTCATGATGGTCTGAGTCTATTCTGTATGTTACTTTCACGTTGCTGTTGGTCTCAGCACACCACATTGAACCATTAAGCCCTGCAAGGAGTAAGGCTTCCCCCAGTCCTTTACTTGCTGCACAGCAGGTAGTCGCTACCAGGAACCCAAACTGGCACCTGGGTCCATGCGAATTTTGAGATGTTTAAAGAGACTTTTAAAAGAGAGTTTGGAGAGGGGGCGAGCAGGCTTGAATTAGACATCTCAGTGCCCACTGCAAGGACATTGTCATTTCTAGATGGGTTGAGTTGAGACCTACTCAACTCCCTCAGGAACCTTCAGCAGATTTGGGTCTGATATGATGTGTTGCTGTGCATCCCTATCTTACTCCCCATTAGAATGACTCAAAGCCATCAAGTAACTGCTGTCCATAGGCAAGACCCTGAAAGACGCTAAAGCGACTGCATGAGGGAAGTGGTGGCCTTGGTGTCTTGGCTGCAGCCCTCTGGTGGAAGTGGAGCAATGTGCGTTCACCAGCAGGCAGTTTCTGCACCCCGAGGCTGCAGACAAAGCTAGAGTCAGTCATCAGGACCCTGGGCCTGCTGGCAGTCTTCTTGGCCAGTTTAACGAAATATAACCCCTCCCCACCCCCTCTCCTCCAAAGGCCTCTAGGAGACCAAAGGTGAAACGACCCAAGAGGAAGAAATGAAGTAAAGGCTCTTTATGGCCAGTTGGCACTACCTGATCCTGCAGGATGTCCACCCTTTCCAGACGCCAGCACAGGGCACTTGTGATCACCGTGCCTTCTGTCCCCAAGGCCATGGTGGTAGGATTCTTCCAGGCTTACCTGGGTTCCCCTGCGGTTTCCCTCTATTGCCCAGAGTTTACAGGGAGCCCAACAACTAAAGTGAACGGACAGGAAACCCTCCTGGCCTGATTAGTCCAGGCCTCCTGGTACTCTGTCCAGTTTGGTAGACTGTGTTCCCTATCAGTGGCCTCTAGTCCATTCCCCACAGCTGCAGAGGGGCCATCAGCAGGCCCCCACGTAGCCCTCGCCTGCCTCATTACACCCCCTGGCTTCGGTCAGGGTGAGGTAGTGTAGGTGCGCTGCAAACACAAGACTCCAGCTTGTCTTCCATGCAGAGGCCTGGCCCTATTCCACAGCTCCAGGCTCAGATACAGCCACTAGGCAACATTCATAGGCGCTCTTGGTTTATTTTCTCAGCAAGCAAGGAAGGCCCGGTATGTGTTCTCCTGTATCCTTCAGTTCAGTTTAAAAGTGTGCTGCCAAAGATTTCAAAGTTTTGTTTTCTAATCTGAAAGTAACACTCTTCTCTGTCTCTTTTTTGAAGATAAAAACATTCCCGGCTGATACAGTGACCCCTTTTCCTGATCCTTTCATAACAGGGCCACAGTTTACCGTAAGTAGATCCGGAAAACAGATCTGTGTTTTAAGACATAGTTCCCAGGTGGCATGCTGTCCTGTGGATTGCCAGCTGACAATGCCAACAGCTTGTGTTTATTTTTTTATTTTTGGCTGCATTGTTTCTTAGTTGCAACATGTGGGATCTTTTTTTTTTTTTTTAGCGCATGGGCTTCTCTCTAGTTGTGGCGAATGGGTTTAGTTGCCCCAAGGCATATGGGATCTTAGTTCCTGGACCAGGGATGAAACCTGCATCCCCTGCATTGGAAGGTGGACCACCAGGGAAGCCCCACCAACAACATCTTTTGATCACTGTGAACTCTGTGAGGTTGAGGAGTTGGGGATTGGGGGTCAGCATTTTCTAGTTATTTTATTTTATTGAAGTGAGCTTCATGTAACATAAAATTAACAATTTTTGAAGTGACAATTTAGTGGCATCGAGTACAGTCAGCGTCATGTAACTACCACCTCTAATTCTAAAACCTTGTCATCACCCCCAAAGGAGATCTCATACTCAGTTAGTAGTCACCCCCATTTTCCCCTTCACTCTGGTCCTCGTCAGCCACCAATTTGCATTTTGTTTCTTTGGATTTGCCTTGTTTGGATATTCCATAAAAATGAAATCATACACTATGTGACCTATGGTGTCTGGTTTCTGTCACTTAGCATCATGTTTGTAAGGTTTATGTATGCTGTAGGATATATCAGTATTTTATTTCTTCTTATGGAGGAAAAATATTCCATTGCACTTATATACCACAATTTGTTGATCCATCCATTCATGGATGGGTTTCGGGTTCTCCCCATTTTTTTGGCTACTGTGAATAATACTGCTATGAACATGCATGTACATGCTTTCAATGCTTTCTCTGCTTTCAATGCTTTGGGGTTTGGATCTGCATCTTCATAATGGTATGATTTATGATTTTAAGTTAAGATTTTGCCACTCTGAGCACAACTCTCCTTTTATTTAAAGTGGAAATAGTAATAAGAACATCCTCCTCCTCGTATCTGGTTGAGGCAAGGGTCAAAAGGGATCAAGAACTTGAAAGTACTCCACCATGCACAGACCATCCCACGAATGTCAAGTATAATTGTTGTTCCTCAATGCTGGAGAGGCAGGGTGGTGTAATAACAAGAGCAGGTAGTCATGACAACCGGCTTTCCTGTTTCCATGGCTCTCTGTGTCTCTGAGCAGCTTATTTAAACTCTCTGCAAACTGCTGAAATGTTTTTAAACATTTAAATGTTGTAGTTTCCTCATCTGCAAAGTGAGAGAGTTCAATGATTTTTTAGGATTCTTTTCAGCTCCTCGACTTTTTTAATTAAGAGCTTGTGTAGAAGCTCACTCTCTGATGAGCAGAAGTGGGGAGTTTAGGCTCCCTCCTCTCTCTCCTTAGGCTTCCCTGGTGGCTCAGTGGTAAAGAATCCCCCTGCCAATGCAGGAGAGGCAGGTTCAATCCCCTGGGTTGGGAAGATTCCCTGGAATAGGAAATGGCAACCCCCTCCAGTATTCTTGCCTGGAAAATCCCATGGACAGAGGATCCTGGGGGGTTACAGTCCATGAAGTTGCAAAGAGTTGGGGATGACTGAGCACCCATGAATGCCTCTTTCCTCTCCCTCCCTTCTCCTCCCAGGGATCAGAGTTTGCAATTCCTAGAACCAAAGGGTCCCTGAGGTTCCTTCCAAAGGTCAGTCTAGAGGATCTCCCCGGTGGGCTGTGTGGTGCCCTAGGGGTAGCTTAAAGTGCAGTCTCAGGGGCTGGGTGATGGTCACTACCTGAGGTGGCTTCAGCCATATGAACAGGAGGGCGTGAGCAGTGGCTGATTCAGGTCTGAGGATGAACAGACCTGGGAAGCTGTTCAGCAGTCCGTGCAGAGACAAAAGTGGGTTTCTAGAAAAATCCATGGGGCTTCCCATGTGGTGCTACTGATAAAGAACCAGCTTGCAAATGGAGGAGACGTAAGAGATGTGAGTTCTGTCCCTGGGTCAGGAAGAGCCCCTGGAGAAGGGCATGGCGATCCACTGTTCAGTGTTCTTGCTGGAGAATCCCATGGATAGAGGAGCCTGGTGAGCTACAGTCCATGAGGTCACACAGAGTGGACACAACTACAGCGACTTAGCTTGCAAACATGCAGAACAATCTGTACTAGGGTCATGATCAGCTTCCAGCACCTGCCTATTAAAAAACAGAGAGCAGAGACACAGGGGCTGGGCCAGGCATTCAGTGCTGCTGCCAGATACTCATCTGGCCCCTGCAGTTTGGCTGGGCACAGCTTCCCCAGCTGGAAGCTCCAGCTCCACTTCCTCTACTGGCCATGGCGGGCACTCTGGCCTGCTGCCCAGCCTTGGCAGTGCTGTGAGACACCCAGGGAAGCCCTTCCTGAAAAGCTGGGGGCTAAGATGGAGCAGGAAGCCAATGTCAGAAACCATGCTGGGACTTTGAAAAACTGGGCAAGAGTGGCTTGAAGGCAGCTAGAGCAGGCATAGGGAGCAGCATGAGCCAGAGTTCTGGGGCAGAGGGGTCATCCCACCTCCAGGGGACTGAACTGAGGCCAGTGGGCCTAGAAGGCAGAGAGCAAGGGTGTGGGGCATGAGAGGAGGAAGAGGAGGAAAACAGGGACAAACCCTGCAGGGCATAACCATGCTTGGCTGATCTCAGATGGGAAGTCCTTTAATGAGAAGCCTTTGAAGGACTCTGAGCAGGGCAGTGACAGGGCAACTGCATTTGGCGATGATCCCTGTGATGGCAGTGAAAGGGGCTGGGTTCAGGCAGTGGGGACTCTGGACAGTCGTCTAGAAACCTCGAACAGTGGTTCAAGGGAAAGAAAGCAGAGAGCTTGATTCAGAGTGGTATTGATGGTGGAGATGGACAGATGTGCACAGATCGGGGAATAAATATAAGAGGCTGGTGAGGAATTAGATTGGATAAGGGAGAGAAAGGACCAGAAATGGCTGTCAGATTTCCGACTTGCAGAATGTGGATGGAGAGTGGGTGCATTCACTGAGACAAGGAAATCTGAGGGAAGACTGAACCAGGACGGATAATGAATTTGCCTCTTGCCATGATGTGTTAGAAATGCCTTGGAAATGCCTGGATGGAAACAGTGAATGGGCAGTTGGATCAGTTCCGTTCAGTTACTCAGTCATGTCCAACTGTGCGACCCCCTGGACTGTAGCACGCCAGGCTTCCCGGTCCATCACCAACTCCTGGAGCTTGCTCAAACTCATGTCCATCGAGTTGGTGATGCCATCCAACCATCTCATTCTCTGTCATCCCCTTCTCCTCCCACCTTCAATATTTTCCAGCATCAGGGTCTTTTCTAATGAGTCAGTTCTTCCCATCAGGTGGCCAAAGTATTGGAGCTTCAGCTTTAGCATCAGTCCTTCCAATGAATAGTCAGGATTGATTTCCTTTAGCATTGACTGATTTGATCTCCTTGCTGTCCAAGGGTCTCTCAAGAGTCTTCTCCAACACCACAGATGAATTCTTTTGTGCTCAGCTTTCTTTGTGGTCCAACTCTCACATCCATACATGACTACTGGAAAAACCATAGCTGTGACTAGACTGACCTTTGTTGGCAATGTGATATCTCTGCTTTTAATATGCTGTCTAAGTTTGTCATAGCTTTTCTTCCAAGGAGCAAGTGTCTTTTAACTTCATCACCATCTGCAGTGACTTTGGAGCCCAAGAAAATAAAGTCTGTCACTATTCCCATTGTTTCCCCATCTATTTGCCATGAAGTGATGGGATCGGATGCCATAATCTTCATTTTTTGAATGTTTAGTTTTAAGCCAAGTTTTTCACTCTCTTCTTTCACTTTCATCAAGAGGCTCTTTGGTTCCTCTTCGCTTTCTGCCATAAGGGTGGTGTGATCTGCATATCTGAGATTATTGATATTTCTCCCGGCAATCTTGATTCCAGCTTGTGCTTCATCCAGCCCGGCATTTCACATGATGTACTCTGCATATAAATTTAATAAGCAGGGTGACAATATACTGCCTTAACGTACTCCTTTCCTGATTTGGAACCAGTCCATTGTTCCATGTCCAGTTCTAACGGTTGCTTCTTGACCTGCATACAGATTTCTCAAGAGGCAGGTAAGGTAGCCTGGTATTCCCATCTCTTTCAGAATTTTCCACAGTTTATTGTGGTCCACACAGTCAAAGACTTTAGCATAGTCAATGAAACAGAATTAGATGTTTTTCTGGGAAGCAGAATTAGATGTTTTTCTGGAATTCTCTTGCTTTTTCGACAATCCAACGGATGTTGGCAATTTGATCTCTGGTTCTTCTGCCTTTTCTACATCAGATTGAACATTGGTTCATGTACTGTTGAAGCCTAGCTTGGAGAATTTTGAGCATTACTTTGCTAGTGTGTGAGATGAGTGCAATTGGGCAGTAGTTTGAACATTCTTTTGCATTGCCTTTCTTTGGGATTGGAATGAAAACTGAGCTTTTTCAGCCCTGTGGCCACTGATGAGTTTTCCAAATTTACTGGCATATTGAGTGCAGCACTTTCACAGCATCATCTTTTAGGATTTGAAATAGCTCAACTGGAATTCCATCACCTCCACTAGCTTTGTTCGTAGTGATGCTTCCTAAGGCCCACTTGACTTCACACTCCACGATGTCTGGCTCTAGGTGAGTGATGACACCATCATGGTTGTCTGGGTCATGAAGATCTTTTTTGTATAGTTCTTCTGTGTATTCTTGCCACCTCTTCTTAATAGCTTCTGCTTCTATTAGGTCCATACCATTTCTGTCCTTAATTGTGCCCATCTTTGCACTAAATGTTCCCTTGTTATCTCTAATTTTCTTGAAGAGATTGCTAGTCTTTCCCATTTTATTGTTTTCCTCTGTTTCTTTGCATTGATCACTTAGGAAAGCTTTCTCATCTCTCCTTGCTTTTCTTTGGAATTCTGCATTCAGATGTATATATCTTTCCTTTTCTCTTTTGCCTTTCGCTTTTTGGCAGTTGGATATCCAAGTCTGTATCAGGAGAGAGGACTAACCTGGAGATTATAATTAGCAAGTTATCAATACCAACAGCTCGATGGTAATGGAAGCCAAATTCATAAGCTTCAGCTTCCTAATTTTCTTTCTCCTGTGCATCATAGTCTCTTTTCCTCCCTAGCAAGGTCAAGATACCTTGCTGTAGAGTTGGCCCCTCCAGAAGCTTCCTGACCTATCCTGTCCACAGTCACGGGGAGTTCAACAGCTCCAGGGAACTCCATACAGTTATTCTGGTAGTTGATACAGCATTGACCTTAAGCCTGAATTCAACCAACCTTGGTTGGTTCTGAAGCCAGTTCCTACCTTGTATTTGAGCCTGTTGACTCTACTTGATAGTCAGCCAAGGGCCTCGGTCTGTCTAAGATGAGGACCTCTACCTGACTCTGGTCACATTTCTGACCCATGTTTTTCTTCCTAACCTGGCCTGTCCCTATGTTATCTGCTTTATTCCAGCAAATGTTGGTTCATTCATTTCTTCATTCAGCAAATATTAAAAAGACGAGTACTCAGGGTTGAGATTGAATAATAGTAATTTTCTCTGCTCCCTGAGGTCATTCTTGGGCTTCTCAGCTGATGCTAGTAAAGAACCCACCTACTAATGCAGAAGACTTAAGAGAATGTGGATTCAGTCCCTGGGTTGGGAAGATCCCCTGGAGTAGGAAATGGCAACCCACTCCAGTATTCTTGCTTGGAGAATCCCATGGACAGAGGAGCCTGGTGGGTTACAGTCCATAGGTCGCAAAGAGTTGGACATGACTGAAGTGACTTAGAACACAAGGTCGTTCTTAAATGAGGTTGGCTCTTTTTTTCCTATTTTGAGTGCATGGCAGTGAGGACTATAATGACTGTTAGTAAAGTTTGATGCCACTGCCTTGATTCATGCTAAGGCCCTGGTACCTTCCCCACAACTGCCTTTGTATGTAAGTACATTTTCCTCTTTTTCCAGAAAGAGTCAAAATTGGCATCAAAAGCCCAACCTACACCCACTTTATTGAAGCAACAGAATAACGTCTTTCCCCAGCTACTGTATCAGGAAGGCTGGACTCAGCCATGCTTTAAAATGACCAACTGAATTTCCTATTCATCCTGCATGACTGCCATGGGTGGGCTATGCCTTCTGCTCTGTGTTGCTTTGTTTCTGGGACCCTGGCTAATGGAGCAGCTGCCATCTAGAACACTGCTGGTCACAGAGGTGGGGGGGTGGGGAAAGAAGTGACAAATCACACACCAGCACTTAACTCTTCCAATGGCAATAAAACATGGTGGTTCATTTCCATGGCTAAAGCAAGGCACTGGCCATGCCTAACTTAAAAGTGGGGTTGAGGGGGACTTTCCTGGGGGTCCAGTGGTTAAGACTCTGTGCTTCCACTGCAGGGGCCACAGGTTTGATCCTTTGCTAGAGAGCTAAAATCCCGCATGCCAAGAAGCATAGACAATAAATAAATAAAAATTTATTAAAAATTTTTAAAAAATAGGCTGGGGAAGTGTAATCCTACCATGTGCCTGGAAAGAAATGAGCTAGCATTATCTAAGGAACCACACAAGTGACCACTACATCCCAATGTTTGTGAAAGCTCCATGTGGCAAATATCACATGCCAGCAACTCTGTGATGCTCTGTTCTCCTGGTCAGTTCTTTGGCATTGCTCCAGCCCAGGACAGCTCAGTTCTGTCTCTGGAGGCAGTTGTAAAACTAACAGGGGCTTGTATTTTTCAGCAGTAGTCTTTCAGGACTCTCAAAGATAAAGATTCTCCCCATTTAGAGTCTTGGTTCTAAATCCTGGTTATTAGTGCTTACTGTGTGACCTTGGGAAGATTACTTAACGTCTCTGAGCCTCAGTTTTCCTCTTCCATAAAAATCAGTTCCAAGATGTGCATTTTTCCACCTTCTAACATCTCTGAAATTAGAGTAGGTATTACAATAGTGGGCCTGACAGAGTTTGAATGGTTACTTTTTCTCTGTGGCGTGTGCAAAAAATGGTGCATCTTATAAATGATGGTGTCTAACGTGATGAAACATGATCTCCCCCTTAAAGACTGTGAAGAGGTAATACATGTAAAGTGCTTAGCATAGTGGCTGGCAGTAAATAAAATGGTCTAATAAATGGCTATTGATGAACTATTATTAAAAAATAACAGCTGATAATGTGAAAAGGAAACCCAAATTGAGATTGACTTCCTCTTTTCTGTTTCCCCTCCAGGCAGACTTTAGAGACAGTAAATTACAGTGCTGTCCTGGCCAGTCTTCCCCGCTAATTCCAGCAGCGACCCTGAGGCCCTTGACAGAGTCCGTGTCCACAGTGCAGACCATCTACACCATTCGGAAGCCTGTTTCTCCAGCAACCAGGTGTGTCAGATCAGCAGGTGCCAACAGGTAACTCTGGTGACAGGGAAACCAAGCACAGGCTCACTGTGTTTGTCACATCTGCAACAATGTTTGTGACTCTTTTATTCATTCTTTTCTTCGTGTATTCTCGAAGTATTTACTGAAAGGTCATCAAAGGCTAGATAGTATTATTCTAGGTGCTAACGATGTAGAGTGAGTAAAACGGAACCCCCTAACCACAAACTAGCCCCCCAAATTGTTTCCCACGCTTTCTCGATGCATATGCACACATTTTTTTCATCAGTATGATCAGTGTGTACATAATCTGTGATTACTTCCTCCATCTAACACATATCTTCTCTTTTCAACACTGATCCTGCTCTCACCACTTTCAATTTCCTTGTATTCATGTAATGTGGTTAACCTCACTTGTTGCCATTACTAGATATTTGAGTTATATCCTATTTCAGATTAAGCGGAAGAGCCCCTGGAGAAGTAAATGGCTACCCACTCCAGTATTCTTGCCTGGAGAATTCCATGGACAGAGGAGCCTGGCGCGCTGTAGTCCATGGGGTCGCAAAGAGTTGGACACAACTGAGCAACTAACACTTTGACTTTCACATTGCTGAGAGGGTGCTATGTGCCAGGTCCAATGTTCAGCTCTGGGGGTTCAGAGAGGAATATATATATATAACAGTCAGTTCTCTGAGGAGCGATACCTTCAGAAGCTCACTGTATGGTGGGGGAAATCCATAGGCAGCCAATTTCAGGTCACTGTAGGGCTGGCAAATGTAGGGATTCCTTAAGGAGCTTGAAAGAGCAAGTCAAGAGCTGAGCTCAGGAAATGGCATATAAACTGATAACTGCTCTTACCATTTTTGCGCGTGTATCTCACCATTTTGTCACCTCCTCTTTCTCAGTGCAGAGACACTCCGGCAGGAACTGGAGAGAGAGAAAATGATGAAAAGACTGCTGATGACCGAACTGTGAAGCTCTCCCCTGGTTGCCTGGAGGATGGCACGGTGCCTTCTGTCCGTTTTCTTTCTTCGGGCTTCACGTGCTCGCTATAGCACAGCATACAAACGTGTGCGCTGTTCGCCCAGGTCTCCGTGGTCAGTCAAAGCCAACCTCTGGCTTGACTTTTATTGGAAAAGTTATTTGCTGTCTCCTGAGTATTAGAGGTTTTCCTTGTACTCAATGTAGTTGAGACAAAATTTGGTAAGCCTAGGAGAAGAAAGATGGGAAAACCGGGATTCCTTTGCAGAAGCACCTGTGTGTACATATTAACAACCACAGGGGTTAATACGGCATGGGATCCTTTGCTCTCAGTCTCAACCACGTGATTTTGTATGACTGACACTCGCACCAAGCTTTGACTGTTTGTTAAAGAGTCATTTTTAATGAGAGAATAATTCTTTACTGCTGGTTTTTATTTACACTGGTAAATGCACAGATCTTATAAAGTCTTTAACGTTCATTTTTATTCAGACACGCGTAGGTGAACTGAAAAAGGAAAGTTGCAATCACCAGGACTGAAGTTATTTCAGCTTAATCTGAAATATAATTTAACTTGTGGATTTGGGGGCTATGATATTATTGGGGATACACAGAATTTATTATTGAACCCAAAGTAAAAGCTTAAATTGTCTGAAATAGTTGAAATTGTCTAAAAATCCTTACAAAGGGATTTGATAGCACGATTCATTTGGGTGTTCCATGAAGGAAAATTATCTCTAAAGTTGATCAACTCATGTCCTGTTGATAGAAACTTGACCAGAAGAAACTCTGCTCTTTTTTATATAGTTTCACGAAATGTGTTTTTAAATTTTTCTTATGCACTTGAACAACTTTGCAGGAATAAAAGAACCCCCTAACCACAAACTAGCCCCCCAAATTGTTTCCCACGCTTTCTCAATGCATATGCACACATTTTTTCATCAGTATGATCAGTATGTACATAATCTTTGATTACTTCCTCCATCTAACACATATCTTCTCTTTTCAACACTGATCCTGCTCTCACCACTTACAATTTCTTTGTAGTCATGTACTGTGATTAACCTCACTTGTTGCCATTACTAGATATTTGAGTTATATCCTATTTTTCATTCTCATAAATAGTGCTGCTATGAATGTCTTTGTAAAAAATATAACGTTTCTTCCTTTGGATTCTTCCCTTGGGAGTATCTCCAAAGAGAGATGACAAGGTCAGAGAGCATGAAGTATTTTATAGCTCTTGTTTCATATTGTCATATTGCTTTCTAGAAAGATCCAGTCTCCTGGTTGAAAGGACCTTAAAGGTCATCAAGTTCAGCCTCCCATCCTCTCTGAATGCTTGAATCCCCTCTACAATTTTTGATGCCACCAGCAATGTATAAGCATTTCTATTTACCAATGGTTCTGCCAGTATTGGGTTTTGCCATTTTTATTTATTTTTGCTAGTTTAATAAGTGTGTATAGTTGTTCTTAAAAGGTTGTTTTATTTCATTAATTGCTAGCAAAGCTGAGCACTTTTCCATGTGATGACTTAGTAGCTGTATTTCCTTGTGTGTAAAATATCCATCCATTTCTTATGACCACTAAAGTGGGATTGATCTCATATATTTGTATCAGAATTGTATTTTTATGTTGTATTGTATACTTTGCTCTCCCCTCCCTCTCCTTAAATCTGAATGGTGCCAATAATTTGATACTAATGATATATAAAAAAAAAAGCAATGCCTCATTGACTAGCATTGTTGTGAAATGAGGTAATGTACGCAAATATTCAGATAACAGAGGATTAACCCTTTTAAGTGACGAATCTTTAAACTTTTAATATTTTTTGAGGGAAATCTTTCTAAAATATATTACGCACTTCCCTGCCTTAGTAAACAGAGTACACTGGAGAGTACTTAACCTTTTCTTGACGAGTCATGGTCATCAGTACAAACATCAGCCCCTTTTGTACCTTGATGTGGTGTCATGATGTCATCTGGAGCCTGTCCAAACGTGCAGGGCTTGGCTTGCCTTCCACAGACTAACGCTCTTCTTGTTGATGATTTGCACTGCTGTCTGCTCTACTGGTGAAGCTGTCTGGGAACTTTTACCCCCTTCCATACTACCCGATCCCTGGCAGTATTTAAACAGCTTTCGCCGTTCTTTATGTTGTGCACACGATACAAAATGTGTTCCTGTACAATATGGGGGAAGTGTTTGTGTCTCGGGTTGTCACGTCCTGCCGATCCCTCCTCTTCTGACCTGCTTTCTGAGTCCTCTGCTCTTCACCTCCTGCTCTCTGATGGAAACCTCCGGGGCAAAACTGAAGTTTTCTTGAGGAAGCCGGGAAACACAGTGTTACATACGTGTCAGGCTGGCTTTGCTTCTGAGGAGGGGTGGTGCATGGGGTTTTTGGCCATTGTTCTCAGGAGGCTCTGAGCCTGCTGCTTCTTCCTCCACACCCCCCTGCGTCACAGATGTTTCGGAAGGTCGATGTCACTGGAAGTCTGATCACGAACAGGTTGGCTGTTACTGTATATGAAAACCCAGAACCTCTGGCAGCTCAACTCTAACCAGTAAAATCAAGAGGATTTCATCCTTTCAGCAGTTGCCCTGTTTTTTGCCTTTGTACACGTATGTTGGGTGCTCGGAGTTGGGACCTGAGAGGGGGACATTGTGTTGGGTGGATTCATAGCGATAAAAATGAACTGGTGTAGTCACTTCACCTTTTTAAAAAATATATACTTGAACCCAAAATAACAGTACCGTACAATCACACAATATATCCTACGTCCAGGAAGAAAAATCAGCTTGCTGACATAATCATTCCAGAGCAAGGGTTCCAAACTGTGGGCCACAGACTCCTGGTGGACATGGGGAAAGTAAAATTGTCAGTCAATCAGTCATATCTGATTCTTTGTGACCCAATGGACTGTAGACCTCCAAAGCTCCTCTGTCCATGGAAATCTCCAGGCAAGAATACTGGAGTGGGTAGCCATTCCCTTCTCCAGGGGATCTTCCCAACCCAGGGATCAAACTTGGGTCTCCTGCATTTCAGGCAGATTCTTTACTGTCTGACCCACCAGGGAAGCCTGGTGGACACGGGGGTGGGGAGTTAATGCAAGTGATCTGGGAATCCTGTAACCCTGAGTTTGTGGATTGTAGATTGCATAGGATATACTTATGTTTGAAGAGTTTAAAAACTAGGACCTAGGGAATTTGGAAGATCCCATCTGAATTCACCTCAAAGTTTATACCACCAAAATAGCACAAAAATATTCTGATGTCACCTTTATCTTTCTTTTACCATCTCAAAGATCACAGCTTTTAAAAACTTGAAATCCACCATGTTAACCATCTTAAAGTATATTTAGTATTTTTTTTTAGCATCTTCATAATATCATAACAATTCAGTTCAGTCGCTCAGTCGTGTCCGACTCTTTGTGACCCCATGAACCGCAGCATGCTAGGCCTCCCTGTCCATCACCAACTCCCAGAGTTTACTCAAACTCATGTACATTGAGTCAGTGATGCCATCCAACCATCTCATCCTCTGTCATCCCCTTCTCCTCCTGCCCTCAATCTTTCCCAGCATCAGAGTCTTTTCCAATGAGTCAACCCTTCGCATGAGGTGGCCAAAGTATTGGAGTTTCAGCTTCAACATCAGTCCTTCCAATGAACACCCAGGACTGATCTCCTTTAGGATGGACTGGTTGGATCTCCTTGAAGTCCAAGGGACTCTCAAGAGTCTTCTCCAACACCACAGTTCAGAAGCATCAATTCTTCAGCACTCAGCTTTCTTTATACTCCAACTCTCACATCCATACATGACTACTGGAAAAATCATAGCCTTGACTAGACAGACCTTTGTTGACAAAGTAATGTCTCTGCTTTTTAATATGCTATCTAGGTTGACCATAACTTTCCTTCCAAGGAGCAAGCGTCTTTTAATTTCATGGCTGCAGTCACCATTTGCAGTGATTTTGGAGCCCAGAAAAATAAAGTCAGCCACTGTTTCCACTGTTTCCCCATCTATCTGCCATGAAGTGATGGGACCGGATGCCGTGATCTTAGTTTTCTGAAAGCCAGCTTTTTCACTCTCCTCTTTCACTTTCATCAAGAGGCTCTTTAGTTCTTCTTCACTTTCTGCCATAAGGGTGGTGTCATCTGCATATCTGAGGTTATTGATATTTCTCCCAGCAATCTTGATTCCAGCTTGTGTTTCTTCCAGCCCAGCATTTCTCATGATGTACTCTGCATATAAGTTAAATAAGCAGGGTGACAATATACAGCCTTTAGGTACTCCTTTTCCTATTTGGAACCAGTCTGTTGTTCCATGTCCAGTTCTAACTGTTGCTTCCTGGCCTGCACACAGGTTTCTCAAGAGGCAGGTCAGATGGTCTGGTATTCCCATCTCTTTCAGAATTTTCCGCAGTTTATTGTGAACAACACAGTCAAAGACTTTGGCATAGTCAATAAAGCAGAAGTAGATGTTTTTCTGGAACTCTCTTATGTGTTTTTTGATAATCCAATGGATGTTGGCAATTTGATCTCTGGTTCCTCTGCCTTTTCTAAAACCAGCTTGAACATCTGGAAGTTCATGGTTCACGTATTGCTGAAGCCTGGCTTGGAGAATTTTGAGCATTACTTTGCTAGCATGTGAGATGAGTGCAATTGTGCGGTAGTTTGAACATTCTTTGGCATTGACTTTCTTTGGGATTGGAATGAAAACTGACCTTTTCCAGTCCTGTGGCCACTGATGAGTTTTCCAAATTTGCTGGCATATAGAGTGCAGCACTTTCACAGCATCATCTTTTAGGATTTGAAATAGCTCAACTGGAATTCCATCACCTCCACCAACTTTGTTCATAGTGATGCTTCCTAAGGCCCACTTGACTTCACATTCCAGGATGTCTGGCTCTAGGTGAGTGATCACACTATCGTGATTATCTGGATCGTGAAGATCTTTTTTGTATGGTTCTTCTGTGTATTCTTGCCACCTCTTCTTAATATCTTCTGCTTCTATTAGGTCCACACCCTTTCTGTCCCTTATTGAGCCCATCTTTGCATGAAATGTTCCCTTGTTATCTCTAATTTTCTTGAAGAGATCTCTAGTCTTTCCCATTCTATTGTTTTCCTCTATTTCTTTGCCATGATCTCTGAGAAAGGCTTTCTTATCTCTCCTTGCTATTCTTTGGAACTCTGCATTCAAATGGGTATATCTTTCCTTTTCTCCTTTGTTTTTTGCTTCACTTCTTTTCACAGCTATTTGTAAGACCTCCTCAGACAGCCATTTTGCTCTTTTGCATTTCTTTTTCTTGGGGATGGTCTTGATCCCTGTCTCCTGTACAATGTCATGAACCTCCATCCATAGTTCATCAGGCACTCTGTCTATCAGATCTAGTCCCTTAAATCTATTTCTCACTTCTACTGTATAATCATAATGGATTTGATTTAGGTCATACCTGAATGGTCTAGTAGTTTTCCCCACTTTCTTCAATTTAAGTCTGAATTTGGCAATAAAGAGTTCATGATCTGAGCCACAGTCAGCTCCCCGTCTTGTTTTTGCTGACTCTATAGAGCTTCTCCATCTTTGGCTGCAAAGAATATAATCAGTCTGATTTCAGTGTTGGCCATCTGGTGATGCTCATGTGTAGAGTCTTCTCTTGTGTTGTTGGAAGAGGGTGTTTGCTATGACCAGTGTGTTCTCTTGGCAAAACTCTATTAGCCTTTGCCCTGCTTCATTCTGTACTCCAAGGCCAAATTTGCCTGTTACTCCAGGTGTTTCTTGACTTCCTACTTTTGCATTCCAGTCCCCTATAATGAAAAGGACATCTTGTTTGGGTGTTAGTTTTAAAAGGTCTTGTAGGTCTTCATAGAACCGTTCAACTTCAGCTTCTTCAGCGTTACTGGTCGGGGCATAGACTTGGATTACCATGATATTAAATGGTTTGCCTTGGAAATGAACAGAAATCATTCTGTCGTTTTTGAGATTGCATCCAAGTACTGCATTTCGGGCTCTTTTGTTGACTATGATGGCTACTCCATTTCTTCTAAGGGATTCCTGCCCACAGTAGTAGATATAATGGTCATCTGAGTTGAATTCACCCATTCCAGTCCATTTTAGTTCGCTGATTCCTAGAATGTCAACATTCACTCTTGCCATCTCCTGTTTGACCACTTCCAATTTGCCTTGATTCATGGATCTAACATTTCAGGTTCGTATGCAATATTGCTCTTTACAGCATCAGACCTTGCTTCTATCACCAGTCACATCCACAACTGGGTGTTGTTTTTGCTTTGGTTCCAGCCCTTCAGTCTTTCTGGAGTTATTTCTCCATTGATCTCCTGTAGCATATTGGGCACCTACCGACCTAGGGAGTTCATCTTTCATAACACAACTAATTCCAGAACATTTCCATGATTCCAAAAAGAAGCTCCATATCTGTAGTCACTATCAATTCTTCCCCCACCCATTTGCTAACAATCGTTAATTTACCTTCTGTCTTCAGATTTCTATCTATGGATTTGCCTATTCTGGACATTTCATAAAAAATGGAATCACATATGGCTTCTTTCACTTAACATAGTGTTTTCAAGGTTCATCCATGTAATAGCATGTATCGTTACTTCATTTCTTTTTAATGGCTATATAATATTCCATTGTATGGATATGCCACATTTTATTTATCCACTCATCAGCTGATAGACATTTGGCTTGCTTTCACTCTTTGGCTATTATGACTAATATGAACATTTATGCCCCACTCTTCAAACTCTTGGGTATATAACTGAGATTGGAATAGCTGGGTCATACAACAATTCTGTGTTGAACTTTTTGAGGAATTTCCAAGATCACAGCTTTTATATCATAAACAATCAAAAGTGAAAAAAAAATCACACATATTACTAGACAGACAGAAGCATAGGCAAACCTGTTGTTACTGGTCAGGTACCGAGATGCAGCACTAGATTTTCAGGGGGAGGAGCGTTGTGAAATTCATAACAGAAAAAAAGTTGTTTTAGAGGAGTGGCTTTGGTGAGAAGAGAAAATAAGGGAGCTTTTTCTAACAAAATGAAAATGAAATTAAACTCAGGTTCATCTCTACGTTCCTGTTTGAATGGCCAACTCTTGTTCAGGTCGTGGTCTCAGAACATTCAGGAAACGTTCTTCCTTGGAAATTGTGTACAAAAGGGAAAACCACAATATTTCTTGGCCACTCAGTGGGTTCACGTCGCCGGGGAGCAGAGGGTATGAAAAACCTGGGATGAAACAAAGTAGAGAACATGTGCTGAGGGTAAGAATAGGTTTCCCTCCAGGGCTCAAATCTTGTGAGAAACAAAAATAAGAAAATTTCAGGACTTTTCCCTAGCAGTCCAGTGGTAAGGACATCACCTTCCAATGCAGGGGGTGTGGTTTCAAGCCCTGGTCGGGCAGCTAGAATCCCATATGCCTCGTGGCCATAAAAACAAAACATATAACAGAAGCTGTATTGTAACAAATTCAATAAAGGTTTTTTTTTTAATGGTCCACATAAAATAAAAAAATCTTAAAAAAAGAAAGAAGATCCCAAAAGACAATTTATCTGGATGGGAGATATCCTCATGAAAGAAAGCAGCCAAGTCCACAGGGAAACTGGAGTAGGCTCTAAGGCCCTGGAGTGGCATGCAGACTTGAAGTGACCCATGATGATTGTGGGTATTCTCCCTAGAAAAATCCACGTCACACATTATTCCAACACTTTCATTGGATCTTCACACCATTCCTGAAGCCCATCTAAGGCCTCCTTTGAGTCCATGGACCCCAGGTCCTTGATCATGGTTTTGGGTCATTGAAATCAGTTTACCTCCATGCCTCATTTTAGGCTGTGGGTGCACACCTGTCTCCAACACTACCGCCCAACATCCTCTGTAAAGAAAAAAAAAACCCACATGATTTTATCAGGCCAGTTTACCAGAGAATGGCTTAGTTTTAATATACTTTCTTTCTAGCATCAGCATTGTTAATTGTATTAATTAAAATGAAGGCAATAAAAATAAAGTAACAGGTAACAACTTGGATTCCCAAACCAGTGAATCAACATCAAAATCAGAAGTCCAGTGCTTGCCATTTCAATCTGGCCTTATCTTTCCTGGTAAACAGGAAGATGAGAAAAGAAAAACATTTCACTTTTTAAAGAACAAGGTGTTTTCTTAAATTTTTTTAAGGACAACTCTTTAACAGATTTTCAATTAATTGAATTTTTTGTACTTCAGAATTTTATCTTCTGCAAAGCTATGTATTGCCTAGCTTAGCAAAAAACAAATCTCTTTGTTTTGATTTTTAAAGTCACTATAGTTCATCTTATCTTTTTCAAGCAATAAATATGATCTATTTCTTGCAACAACTAGGATATTGGGAGACCTGGTGAAGCTCAAGGTTTCCATGAATTATACCCGAATCACCTGTCAGGTGATTTAAACGCCAATTGGACAACCCACCATCAGTGTTAAGTGATACCTAAAAGCAAACATTTGACCTCTGGGACATAAAAAACTTCTCAATTTCCACAGCAGTCTTCTGTCTCCCATCTGCCCTGGGCCAAAAAAAATTTGCAATTACCAGTTTCTTTTGAATATTTGTATAGCATAACCATCAGCATATTCATTCATGCCATGTCTAGTATTGAACTCTATTCATCCTCACCTCCACCATCTTACCTAATCTCCACTGAATCCTGGAGGTTGCTAATCACCACCACAAACAGCCTGATTTCTGGTTCTACATTAGAAACCTCTACACTTTTCTGCTGCCATAATTATTTCCTTTGTTTATGCAATAAAATAAAATTTTAAAGCAAGCTAGAATCCTGGCTCTGCAATACCAGCATAAAAAGAACTGTGTCCATATTTTCTAGCGGAAAACAGCAGTTTGAATGTGTTATCATTCCAAAACCATCATTAGGAAAGAATTACGGGACCTGGCACATAGTAAGTAAGTGCTTGGTGTGAATGAATGAATGGCAAGGTAATAAACCGAAAGAGAATTACACGCAGCAGGAATGGGTTTGGGAAAGTCCAGAATCCCACAGTCTGGGCCTGCCAAGGCCTGTGCGTGCCTGCTGTGGGGAAACAGCAAACCACTTGCCTGATTTTGAAGGGGGCATGTTACTCAAGGGCAAGGGCAGCCTCTGACTACACACTCCAAAAGTCTCAGTGAATCCAGCCCAAAGAGCTGGGTTCTAGTTCCCCTCCGGCTCTAAAGACCTCGGTTTACCCATCTTTAAAGTGGGGGTCTTGGTATTTCAACTTTTCCAGTCTTGATCCCAAGAAATAATGGATAGAGCGAGTGCCGTATGTAAACCAAAAAGTGCTGAAACAAAGTCGGGGAGGCAGTGACTCGGACAAGGTGTGCCCCCAACGTGAACCCTCCAGGGAGCACTTCTTAAGTGGGAACGTATATTGGGGCCTCCCGGGGATCTTGGAAAAATGCATCCTGATTCATATAGATGTCTGCCGTGGGGCCAGAGATTAGTGATGCTAACGTTCCTGGCACCTGGGGATGTTGATGCTCCAGGTCCGTGGACCACTTTTTGAGTAGTAGCAAGAGTGAAGTAGGGTCAAATCTGTTCGGTGAGAGACTCAGGGAGGGAGGGAGGAGAAATGGGGAAAAGGACGGAGGCAGAGACAGTCCGGCCGAGGAGGTGAGGATGTTAGGAAGAACCCGAGGCTCCGGGCGCGAGCGAGGATGCGCAGCCTGGGCTGGGAGGCGCGGCGGGTGCGGGCGGCTCCGCGGCTGCGCGGGCTGCAGGCTGGGGGCGGACGCGTGCTGGCGGCGACGCAGTCCCGGCCCCGCGCCCGCGGCGCCCCCGCTGCGGCCCGAGCGGCCTGGCTGCGGGGTCGGTGCGCAGTGATGGCGCCGTCGCGCCGGTCCTGGGCGCAGCTGCTGTTGCTCCTGCTGGCCGGGCCGGCAGCCTGTGCAGCCAGCCCGGCGGACGACGGCGCGGGCCCCGCGGGCCGGGGACCCGGGGGGCCGCGCGCGGGGGGACTCGGGCGCCGACGAGGCGGTGCCGCGCCACGACTCCTCCTACGGCACCTTCGCCGGGGAGTTCTACGACCTGCGCTACCTGTCCGAGGAGGGTGAGGCTACGGGAGGATGAGGGGCTGCGGGAGCGGAGACCCAGGATGGGGGACGGAGGTGGCAGGAGTGGGGTGGGGGCGGGGGCGGGGAATCGGTCAGGAGGCAAACGGAGGCTCCGCTGGCTCAGCCGAGGCCCGACCGCGGAGCGCAAGGCTCACCCTGCCCATCAGCCTGGAGAGGAGACCCGGAGAGCTCTCAGCGCCTTCCACCCGCTGCTGGCGTTACAGGTGGGGAGACTGAGGCCGGGAGGGAGGTGGTCAGCCAAGTCCTGCGGACCTGCGGACAGGTGGGGCTGAGTAAACCCCCTCGCCCCCCTCGCGCTCTCCCCCGCATCGGCCAGCCCCCCAGCCCCCCAGTTTTCAGCGTCTATCTGTGACATGGATGGGGTAGCGGATGGTAAGGGAGGAGACTGCCATCTGGCCTAAGTGTGTGAAATCAGAGTAGCTGGTGGGAAGCCGAAGTCCCCTCTTAAAGAGAGAGTGCCTTGTTTCCTCCCTGTCTGTATTGACCTAAATTTGCCGTGGCTAGTGTTCCAACTTCAGCTTCTGTTCCTGCTCGCTGCCCAGCACCGCTCCCCAGCCCCTAGTGTGAGCCACCATTGTTGGGGTCTCCTGAGTCCAGCTATTGGGGGTTTGTCACGTGGACCTCCCTGCACAGGCAGTATTTCAGTGAGCACAAAAGCCAAGTTGATTCTCTTCAGAAGGAATGGAAACTGGCTTCTTATTTCCGCTGTTTGGACAGTGATTTTCCTTTTCTCTGCTAATAGGAATATCTAAGAATCAAGTTGGGGTTTGAAATGTTGTGTGCTCCCTTGTGTCCCAGCAGCTGATACCATGCTGGGTGTATCTGTTACTTAGGATTAAGTTTAGCTACCTACAACAAACACACATTAGCAACACAAATAAGATAGAAATTCCTCTGTTACCTAAAGAAATCCAGAAGTAGGCAGTCTAGAACTGCTCATCTGAGACACTAATCCTGGTCTTCTGCTTCTTCACAACTCTTAGTGTGTAACTTCGTGGCCCAAAATGGCTGCTTGATTGCCAGCCATTACATTCACTTTCCAGACAGTGGGAAAGAAGAAGTCGGAAGAAGAAGGTCACTGACTATAAAGAGATTACTCAGAAATCCCATGAAACAATTCCACTTACGCTTCATTATCCACAACCTAGTCATGTGCTCACACATAGGTGCAAAGGAGACTGGGAAATGTAGCCTTTTAGCTGGAAAGGAATATGACTAGTTCAAAAATTGGACTGACTGTATTCTATGGAGAAATGGATTTGGGGAAATAGATTAGTTGGGTAGACGCTTACCTGTTGAAACAGGGACCCCAACATATAGTGGCTTAAATAAGATAGTTTATTTTTCTCTCACAAGAGTCTGACTGTTCTGGACTGGTAGGCCAGCTCTGTTCTACAATGTCATTCAAAGATCTAGGTTCCTTCCTTGCTGTTCCTGCATGCCTTAAGGCTTTGTCCTCATCTGTGTGGAAGTCATGTTGCTTGCATGTCTTCTTTCAAGCTGGAGGAAATGAGAAAGAGAGGAAGTTCAGGACAAGCAGTTACCTTTTAGTCTGGTTGCACAAATCCCTGTTATTCACATTCCTTTGGCAAGAACCTAATCATATGACTTAGCTGCATGGGAGGCTTGAAAGTGGAGTCTTCTAGCTGGGCAGCCATGTGGCCAGGGAGAAGGAGAGAATGCAGGGGCAGGGTAGAAGGACGGCAAGCAGAAGTCGAATCTATCACTCTGAAAAAGAATACATAGTATAGGACTTCCCTGGTGCTTCAGTGGTTAAGAATCTACCTGCCAATGCAGAGGACATGGGTTTGATCCCTGGTCCCATACGTGGCAGGGCTGCCAAGCCCATGCACCGCAACTACTGAACCTGTTCTCTAGAACCCATGAGCTGCAATTACTGAGCCCACGTGCCCTAGAGCCCATGCTCCACAAGAGAAGCCACTGCAAGAAGAAGCCCGTGCACCACAACTAGAGAGCAGCCCTGCTTTCTTCAACTAGAGAAAGCCTGTGCACAGCCACAAAAACCCAAAGCTACCAAAAAATAAGGACTACATAGTGTTAATACAAAACCTATCTCTTTCTGAAAGCGTTTAATACATAGTGATGCTGTTCATAGTCTGCTTAGCACACTGCCAGGTGACTCAGAGGTGGCATGTGAGAAATTATATTCTCACTGGGCACATGTTCTCTAATGGAGGACAAGGTCAGATTCTATGTCAGTTCATATATGCAAAGAGAATGGGGTTAGTTGTGTAGTCCAGGCAGTTCTATGAACGTGGACAGCAAGTGGGCTGCAGCCCTAAGAAAGGCTTTATAGAGTTGAACCAGGAAGTCTAAGAGACTTTGGTGAGACAGAAGAGGGAGGCACTTAGGTGTGGTGACCCCACAGGGGTAAAAAGCCTGGGATTGATGTACAGATTCCTAGTTTGTCTGCTTGTCACCCTTGACCATTTTGCACATGCTGCCTGAAGCCTGGCTCTAACCCTCAAAAATCTGTGACAGTTCCAACCTCCTCCCTGGATGAAGCTTCATCTCCTATACCTGGAATTTTCTCTCTGACTCAACCTTCTTTTACAACCGTCTCTCACTCCCTATCTCCCTTGCACTGAGTCTTCATTGTCCATTCTGCCCCTTTCTTTGACCATTTTGCTTATCTTCAAAGGCTGACCCTACAACCATCTGGTGGGTGCTAGTGGGGATGTTTGTGGGGTAAGCCTCTCAGGAGTTAGCATCTCTCCCAGATTACCTTGGACCTAGGCTTTAGCCTTGTGGGTCCTGAGTAGACTTTCCCAAGATCCTTAGAAATCATCAGTGACACTGCCTTAAAAGGGTGCTGCCAGAGAGGGAGAAGCAGAACAGGGGATGTCCCAGAAGGGTGTCCCACCCAGAAGGAGAAGGAGAAGAGGGCATCAGGAAGTGTCCTATGCCATGGGGAGGCCCAGGGAAGACTATAGTAATTGACAGATTCAGAAAATGAGAGGTGATGGGCAAGTTCTTCTGGGATGAATTCAGTGGAGAAGGAAGGAGGGAGGGAGCCTAGTTGATGCTGGAGGAAGTGGCAAGTGAAGAGGTGGAAATAGTACCTTTAAACTATTCTTTCTTTCTGTCAGTGCAAGTGGGGTTATCTTTTTCTAGTGATTGGGCTACTTGTTTTCTCTATGCAGGGTACCTCCTTCTCAGGTTCAAAATTGCCAATAGACTGAAATTTTAATAATAAAAAAAAAGCAGCCTGATAGTATGAAATCAGAAAAAGGGAATTAGAATAATGGGATGGAGAATTTCCTGAAACTATAGGACAGCCCAGTGACCATTACCTACCTTGTTCAGAGACCATTTCTCCAGTGTCCAGATTGTGCAAGACCCCCAGGCCAGAGAGTGAACACTGGCCAATTTGATGTTTCTAATCACCTCCTAAAATGTTTGTTTTTTACTTATATTTTGATTTAATGATGCTAGTTTTCAGAATTCTTGGGGGCTCCCACAGTCTTAGCCTATACTACTCTTCCTTACAGTCCCAGCTAAATGCCACCTCTTTCAGGGAGTCTTCCCTGATTTTCTCCTCCCATTCCCTGCTGTTAGGCAAGATATTTTCCCACAGCACACTATCTAACCCTGCCGTGACCCTTGAACTCTCTGTGGTTGAGTTTGGATAGGTTCTTAGTGCTTGAATCCTATGATTCATACCTTTTCCCCTTGAGATTCTCAAGCCAGAATCTATGTATTCAGAATAACAATAGAATATAAAACAGATTACTGCATGATTATGGGCAAACCTCCTGTTCTGAGGGTTCTCTGAAAAAAAGTCAAATTGGGCATTGAAAGTGAAAGTGTTAGTCGCTCAGTCATGTCTGACTTATTGCAACTCCATGGACTGTAGCCCACCAGACTCCTCTGTCCATGGAATTCTCCAGGCAAAAATGCTGGAGTGGGTTGCTATTCCCTTCTCCAGGGGATCTTCCCGACCCAGGGATTGAACCTGGGTCTCCTGCATTGCAGGTGGATTCTTTACTGTCTGAGCCACCAGGGACGCATATATACTAAGATTAAAAAGACAACCTCCCAACATGGGTACATGCTGTAGTATCTATTCATTTGTACTTCAGTTTGAACAAAGATAGCATCACCTTGTTCAGTGAAAAAGTAGAAACAGTATGTTATACTGTTTGGGGGCAGAAAAATAAAATGAAAACAAATAACAGAAAGGGTAAATAATTTAAAGGTAAATAATCTAAATCTAATTTATCTCCATGAATCTAGCCCAATCATAACACTAATTTGTGCTAACTTTTAGTAAGTGCTTACTGTGTGCCAGTCCCTGTCCTAAGTACTTTATCCATATTAACTTGATTCTTTAGGGCAATGCTCTGACTTAGACACTCTTGCTATTCCCACTTTAGAATTAAGGGAACTGACCTACAGAAGGTTTAAATATTGTAGCTAAAGTCACACAGCTAGAAAGTAGCAGAGAACTGGGTGGGTGTGTTGCTTGACCTTATGGATAAGGTGGTATAAGGTGTTGACCTGCTCTGGGAAATGCAATTGAACAGATAGGATGGGGCATTTTCATGGGCAAATTTGAGAAGAGGGGCTTGGAAGTGATGGGGTAGTCCATTGGGAGCTGCAGGTTCCTGAGTGATGGCGTGCTACGATGAAAGCTTTGCTGAACAGACTCCACGTGGGTGGAATGTTCCATTTTACAGAGCCCCTTGACATTTTCGCTTCACTGTGTGGCTCTGCTAAGCAGAAATGATTCAGACAGTCCAGAAAGAGAAAGCGGCTGATGCAGTCACTCTCAGAGATGTGAACAGATAATTTCTGGTTAAAACTTCACATGGAATTAAGTACTAAATTAATACCTGAGAGCTGTGATACAAAGAGTTAATTAGAAGCAGTAAATAGCAAACCAGAAGCCATTAACCACCCAGTGGAGTATGGCGAAACAGGCTCAAGGGATTGCAAAAGAGGAATGGATAGTGGCTGCGAGTTTGACAAGAGTGGAAACCACGAAAGCACGTTGAGAACCTGGAAAAATGAACCAAGAAAATAAGTGCCTCTTGTGTGATAGGAATAGCTGAAGGGAGAAAAAAAATGGCTTTCATTCTGCTTCAAAACAGAATAGTTATTGGAGGGGTTTACAGGACATATGTCAGAAGAAGGGAAGTGAAAGAGAAAAAAAAATTTGGCCCCAAACCAATATTATTTGGTCTTAACCCAAATTTTAATTTTAGATAGAGAAAAAAAAGATAGCACTAAATTGGAAAGTGGAGGGAAAGGAATAGATAAACAAAATCATAAAAAAACAGTAATAAGGGACTTCCCTGGTGGTCCAATAGTTAAGAATCTGCCTTCCAATCCTGGGGATGCAGCTGCGATCCCTGAGAACTGTGTGCCACGGGGCAGCTAAGCCCGTGTGCTACAACTGGAGAAGCCCCCGTGCGCCACAGGTAGAGAAAATCCCAAGCACTGCCACGAAGACCCAGTGCAGCCAAAATGAAAAATAAGTAAATAAAAAATTTAAAACCAATAATAATTTTTAAAATAGGAGCATGGACAAAGCTAAGGGGAGAATGAGAAGCTGGCCGGTCTGGGTATCTGACCCATATTTCTCAGGAAGATGTCTGAGTGTAGGAGAGGTAGAAGAGGGTGGGGAGAGGCCAGTAAAGGTCTCCGAGCAGCATTGTGACAAGATCCGATTGCTGTTTTAGAAACCTGGCACGCAGTGGAAGAATTAGAAGGGAAGTAGGGAAATCAGATCGGAGATGGTACAATGGCCAAGAAGCTGGCTCAGGTTTCAGGAGTGGGAATGAAAGGAATGGTGGTGGAGAAAGTGTTCCAGGTGGAGGAATCTAGGGTTTCAGGGTTGGGAGACTGGGGAGGGTGGTGGGATTCTTCACTAAGACAGAAAACATAGGAGGAAGACCATCTGGGAGGTGTTGGGCGCCTGGAATCACTTTGCTTGTGTAATGTCCAGGCGGAAACCCCTGGAGGCAGCTGATGGTTGGGCTTAAATGTTGATGTAGGAACAGGAGAAAAGCTGAAAAAACTGTGAGGTTAGAAAAAGAATAACTCTAAAGAAAATGGGAGGAAAGAAATAATAAAGATCTGCAGTATTTAATGGAATAGAAACCAAATATTCAGTGCATATGTGCTAAGTCGCTTCAGTCGTGTCTGACCCTTTGCAACCCCATGGACTGTAGCCCACCAGGCTCCTCTATCCAGGGGATTCTCCAGGCAAGAATACTGGAGTGGGTTGCAAAGAGGATCATAAAAGTAAAAAAGGATTTTTTTGAAAATACAAATGAAAGGGTTATTCAGAGAAACAGAACTGATAGGGTGTGTGTGTGTGTGTGTGTGTGTGTGTGTGTGTGTGTGTGTGTGTGTGTGTGTGTGTGTGTGTAGATGAGAGAGAGTGTGTAGATGAAAGAGAGACCAATAGAGAGAGAAATTTGTTTTAAGGAATTGGCTCACACAATTTTGGAGGTTGGCAAATCCAGAATCTGCAGGGTGGGCTGGCAGGCTAGAGCCCCAAGAGAGAGCCAATGTTGTAGTTCAAGGCTGAAGGCCATCTGCCACAGAATTCACTCTTCTTGGGGAACATCAGTCTTTTTGTTCTGCCCAGCTGGGGGAGAAGTCTGCCCACATTATGGAAGGCAATCTGTTTTACTCAGAGTCCACTGATTTAAAATGTTAAATGTTTGTCTCATCCAAAAACACTCTCACAGAAACATCCAGAATATTGTTTGGCTGTATATCTGGGCACCTGGCCCAGCCAAGTTGACCCATAAAATTAACTATCACAATAGGATACGGACAAAACTGATGAAGAGAAAAAGAGAGAAGACAGACCATGTTAGGAATGGAAGAAAAAGGAGAAATAACCCTATGGGTATGTGTGCTCAATCGCTAAATCATGTCCATCTCTTTTTTTTTTTTTAGTCGCTTCAGTCATGTCTGACTCTGTGAGACCCCATAGATGGCAGCCCACCAGGCTCCCCCATCCCTGGGATTCTCCAGGCAAGAACACTGGAGTGGGTTGCCATTTCCTTCTCCTAAATCGTGTCCAACTCTTTGTGACCCCCATGGACTATAGCCAGCCAGGCTCCTCTGTCCATGGGATTTCCTGGGCCAGAATACTGGAGCGGATTGCATTTCCTTCTCCAGAGGATCTCTCTGACCCAAGGATTGAACCTGCATCTCCTGCATTGCAGGTGGATTCTTTACCACTAGCCACAGAGGAAGCTCATTAAGCCTAGACATAGCAGAGATTTAAAAGCTAGTACATTGCAACCCAACATTAAAAAGACAGCTAACCCTATTTAAAATGGAAAAAGGCTCTAAATAGACATTTCTCCAAAGAAGATACACAAATAACCAATATGCACATGAAATTATACTCAGCATCGTTAGTCATTAAGGAAATGAAAATCATAATCATAACGAGATACCACTTCACATCTACTAGGCTGACTATAAAAATTTTAAAAAAGGACCCTTCCAAAATACATTGCTGCTAAGAATGTAAAATGGTACAGCTACTTTGGAAAATAATTTGATAGTTCTTTACAAAGTTAAACATAAGAGTTATATGATATGGCAGTCCTACTCCAAGAGAACTTAAAACATATGTTCATACAAAAACCTGGACACAGATGTTCATGGCAGCATTATTCATAATAGTCAAAAAGTAGAAACAGCCCAACTGTCTGTCAGCCCGTGAATGGATTAAAAACAGGTGGTATATCCATTCAATGGAGTATTCTGTAAATGAAGAGAAGTATCATTCATTCTGTGCACCCACCCAGGGTACTTAAAATTAGAATTCTACATTCAAAATAGTTTTCCAATAAAATTGTACAATGCATGCAAAATAGATCCTATTGAATATCATTTTCTAGATGTCAAGATGACAACTGCTAATAAGATGTGGTTTCTACAATACATTGTATTGGTAGTTAAGGATTAATACATTTAGTCTCTACCCATCAAGGTTCAGTCAGAAAGCCAGAAACCGATTTTTTAAGCTTTTTGAAAACCAGCCCAGATGACCAGCCCAGGGAGCTGTCTGAGAAGGTGTTGGGGGACTACAGAAGCAAAAAGGGAGCTCAGAGAAAGTCACTGTGGGAAGCAGCTGCCGGCCCTGGGGCTGAGGGAGCAGAGAAAAGGGCTTGAGATTTTGAGAACCTGGGAGCTCAGACAAGGGACCTCAACCCATAGGTTCACCCATCTTCTGAGAGTGGGCTGTCTGCCCAGCTAATGCTGGTTCCTTTGATGAGGCTGGTTCTGGGAGTCTAGAAAAGAAAAAGAAAAAAAGGCTGGAAACTCAAACCAATTGCCACTGCAAGGATGAAGTGGAGTTGCTGAGGACTTGCTGATTGGGCAGCAGTCAAACAGGAACAAATGGTCTTGTTTTGGCAGATCCTCCTGCCTCCCAGCCGCCCTCTGTTTCCTTTTGACAGAACCTAGCCAGCTGGCAGAGGAGAAATGTGGTTTGCAGAGTCCTAGCCCATCCTAGAGCTGACTGTAGAGGCTGGGCTGTAGCTGAGATATAGGAGCCTAAATATTGGCATGTGGTCCCAACTTACTTTATTCCAAATAGGGAGATCATTTAATTTCAGGAAAAAAATAAATATTGCTCTGTTTATCTTCTGATACCACACCCAGTTGTTGTCTTGAAATTCAGTTCTGGCACTCATGACCCCAACAGGTTAAAGGGCATGGTTCACAACAAGACTGTCCTCAACTTCAGACCAGCTGGCTACTAATCCAAGGGCCACCCACAATCCCTCTCGAGTTCTGTAATTCACTAGAATATCGCTGAGGATTCAGAAATAGGCTATGCATACAATTGTAGTTTTAGTATCAAGCAACTCAAGAACACTCAGGAACAGCCAATGAAGACGCACACGGGTCAGAGTCTGGGGGCCCACAAATGGAGTTTTCATGTGCTGTCCTGGAAGGAAATATTCCTCTCCGTGAAATCAGGACATGTCACCCTCCTGGCACTTCATTGTGTTCACCAGCCAGGAAGCTGCATTCAGCTTCAGTGTCCAAAGTTTCTGTTGGGGTTTCATCACCTAGGCATGGCTGCTTTAATCATTAGCTACATTATTGAACTTAGTCTCCAGCCCTTATACACTCCCCTCCCCTCTGCCCCACGTGGGCTGGCTCAAAGCCCCAAACCTGTAACCATGTGTTTGGTCTTCCTACTGACCAGCCCCCATCCTGAGTCATAAATGCAGATGTGATCCCAAGGGGCTCACGAATAACAAAGACCCACTGGGAAATTCCAAGGATTTAGCGTCTCCCTCTCTCCCAGGAACCTGGGACAAACCCCATCAAATTCTTTATTATACCACATCTTACAGGACTTCCCTGGTGGTCCAGTGGCTCAGAATCCACCTGCCAATGCAGGGGACATGGGTTCTATCCCTGGTCTGGGAAGATTCCACATGCCAAAGGACAACTAAGCCTACACACCACAACTACTGAGTGAATGTGCTGCAACTACAGAAATGCACATGCTCTAGAGCCTGTGCGCTGCAACAAGAGAAGCCACCACAACAGGAAATCCAGGCACCACACCAGGAGAGTAGCCCCCGTTTGCTGCAGCTAGAGAGAGCCCCCCCCCACAGCAACCAAGACCCGCTGCAGCCAAAAATAAATAACTTTTAAAAACATCTTACAAAATGAGAGAAACGTGACATTATTAAATGATGCCGAAATTCATTTGACAACATAAGTTCTCATTCCAAGATTTAGAAGCATATAAGATAAAAGGGAATCAGTGCTAGAAAAACCCCGAGAAACAAGCCATCTGCCAACACTAAATAAACTAGTTCAGTACATTTATAAGTGACCTTTGTTCTAAAACTTGCTCTTACTTGGAGCTTAGAAACCCATTCTTCTAGAGATGATCTTACCCAATGGTTAGTTTAAAAATGTAACAGTAATAATAAACCAATAATAATAATGACTGGCGTTTATTGAGCTGGAAACCTGCTGTATGCTGTTGAATTATTCTAGATGCTAGAAATTATAATGGAAGAAGATGGGGAACCTTAGTCAGAAACAAAATTACATGAGATTGTCTCTTTCAGACACCTCTAGAATCTTAACAAATGTAAGTAGTCGTTTCATTCCTGGATAAATATCCTGAGAAAAAAATGGCCATGGCATTGTACTGAGAGCTAAAAGGAAGAACGTATAGGAAGATGCTTGACATAGTTGTAGTATTGAATTCAATAAATATCAAGATAAAAACTCATCCAAGGCAGAACTCAGTCTGTAGTATTGAAGTGGATGTAGGACTTAGCATAAAATAAGCATGAAAGTAGAAAAAGTAATGTATTTTACCCAAGTACTTAAGGATGGTGAAAAGGTAGGGTTGTACTTTAGCATGTGATCAACATATAGGGTGGTTGACCTAGAGCAGTAGGATGGAAGAGGTGGGAGAGAGGCTGAAGAGGGAGGGAATATATGTATACTTACAACTAATTCACGTTGTACAGCAGAAACCAACACAACATTGTAAAGCAGCTATCTTCCAATTAAAAAAAAAAATCTAGGGTGGTAAAGATGAACAGATATCTGTCTGGTAGTAGAGATGAACACAAAATGCACCAGGCAAGTGTGACCTGTTGGTTTTTAAGTATAATTTAATGAAACAAAGTAAACAAAACCTCATTTAAAAAAGCATTACAAGTCACAAAAGACTTAAAAATAGTGAGAAAAGAAAAACTAATACAATAATTTTTTAAAAGTGTATTTGCATTGCCTAATATCTACGGGTGATTTAATTTATTCATTGCATAATCATTTCAATGTCCAATGCCAAGCACTGTGCTGGGCAGAGAATACCAGATGAATCACACACAATTCCTGTGTACATGGAGTGAACAGCCTAGAATAAAAATATCTGTGGTCACAAACTGGAAGTTCAGTGCAGGCTCTCCTTTGATGTGTGGTTGAATGCATTATGATGTTAAGTCATCTTATAAGAAAGATGCATGAAATGATGTGATTAACAGATTTATATGAGATGTGAAAATGTTCTCTACAGCTTGATGAAAAGCAAGTTCACAGAAACAGAGAGATCCTATTGTAATATATAGCTATAAATGGAAAGCCTCTGCTATCAAATAGAGAATTGTTCCTTCTCCCTTGTAGAGCAAGTGTATTGTGTAAAACTCTGTTTTCATGCTTCCAGTGGACAGTGGTGAGCCAGTGGTTATGATGTTACGTCCTCTTTCAGTGCCCTACCTGTAAATGAGGAGAAAGCCCTTTCTCAGTTAACATGTAGGCTGGGTTCAAAGATGTGTGGCCCACATCCACCCTCATGAAGAGGGTGATTAGGCATCAACTGAGCTCTTTTCTGAGGCCTTGACCGTTTCTAGATTCGTGCAATAGAGAATAGTCAACCTAAAAAGTAGCATTTCTCATTGAAAACGCTGTTCCTGGATTTTCTAACCATTATTTATTCTCACTGGCCAGGTTACCCTTTCCCTACTGCTCCTCCTGTGGATCCATTTGCCAAAATCAAAGTGGATGACTGTGGAAAGACTAAGGGCTGCTTTAGGTTGGTAGATCTGTGAGTTGGAGAACTTTAAAGCTAAGACTGATTTGCTTCTCAAGGTAGTATTTAAATTGCATGCAGTTTACTCTCACCAGGGGCCCACACCCCTCATAACTTCAGCACGGATGTAACCTATTTCCAATTGCCAGCCCAGGTTGCAGTCTTAAAGGCCTTGAGCTGTCTCACGCCCCTTGGCCCTAGAACTTACTTCTCTGGTTCTTCATTTATGACTGTATGTCATTGACTCGGGGGTCTAACCAGTTGGCTGTATGAAGAAGAATTACACGACACAGAATTTGTCTCTGCTCATTCAGCACAGGTGTGGGCAGGGCAGGCAATAATATTGGGTTGGCCTAAATGTTCTTTTGGGTTTTAACATCTTATGGAAAAACCACCCAAATGAGCATTTGGGCCAACCCATCAGATGTGTCTAAGACCCAATTCCTTTTTAAAACAATGGTCATGACTGTGGATAGCTATATGATCCTAGCTAGTCAGTATGCACTGATTATAGTGTCCAGCTAGTTATTTCAGATCTACTGCCTGATTATTAGTAGTATTCTATCTAGATGTGATAGACTGGAGCTAGAAAACAGCATTGTAGACAGTTGCCTTCCATCTAGGCAGCTCTGCTTCGTTGGGAAAGCCTCCTTTTCTTTGAGTCCTTAATTTCTAAAAACAAATTGTCCTTGAGTAAAGATTTTGATGGCCATTGCAATGAATGTGGGTTTTTTTTTTTTTTTTTTTTTTTTGGTTCGGGACTCAAAGTCCAAGGACTAAAAACTGAATATAGGGGGTTTGAGTTTTTGGATTGCAAAAGTATTTCTAAGGAATTTTAAAAAATCTAGTGATACTATTATTATTGAGGAAGATAGCCAGCAATGAATAATTCTGGTGATTAGGGGATATTTTTGAGAAGAAAAGGAGTTTTAGTACCCTGCTGGCTTCAGGGAGACTTGCTTTCTGGCCCACTCACTTAGCTTTGCTCACCCGTTTCAGCTTTTTCACTCCAGTTCCTATGGTCTTGAGCTTACACCCCTTGCCAGCTGCTAAGGGTATATGCCTGCAAAGCTGCATGTTCCCTGTCTCCCTCCTCCATCAGTACTTAGCAGCCTTGCATCCTATACCTTTAGATACCTTTTATCTGAGCTTAGATTATCCCACCCATTGCTGTTCAGTTGCTTCTGAAAGGCAGTATTCCTAAAACTAGTTCTTGCTGATCCTCAAAGGATCCACAAGTTCTTTGTAAGAAAATTTAAATTCATGTTTTCATTTCACTGATGCTCCTTAAACGGATTGACGAATGCATAATCTGATTATCTGGATAAACATCTTACTTTAGTGTCTGAATTGTATTAGCCCCAAGCAGCTCGATAGAGCAAAGGCAAATTTTTAAAGTAAATGATGCATTCGGATCCAGTGAATATAAATAAATGACGCATTCGTTTGGTGCCTTGTATGTATAAGGGTTTTGGAGCAGTTCAAACAGATAAAAGTGGAGGAGAATGGAGTTGAGTCTAGCAGTAAGACACAAGTTCAAAATGAAGACCCCACAGAGTACAATCAGACATACCATGGGTGGGTAAGTAGGAAGTCAGTTTCAGCCAGGGACGTCATTTATCCCCTGAATGCTATGAATTTAAAAGGTCCTGGTTTTGTAGTTTAATCTGTATTCAGTTTGTCCATTTTTCTTAATTGAAAATTTGTAAATGAAAAGAAATGGCAATCTAAATTATTTAAATTGTTAACTCAGGATTTTTTTGTTCTCTAAAAGGAGTCAGAAATAATTTGGTAGTAGCGAATATTTGAGAAACTCTAATAAGATGTAGAGAACCCTGGCTAGGACTTGAGGCCCGTGCCACAGCTTGATTCACTCTGCAAGTCCATTCTCATGGACCTCCTTTGTATGTAGATAAAGAGAAGCAGATCATCTTCACAGTCTCTCCTGAATGAAATTGTGATTTTGAGATCCCAGGTAGCAGAGATCTGATTCATATTGCTTAGCATCCTGCCTGACACAGAGATGCTCTCTTAATGTATTTTGAATACGTAGAGGAGGAAGCAGTAATACCTGTTTTGGTATACCCTATAGATACGGCAAACCGGGCTGTAATGCAGAGACGTGCGACTACTTCCTTAGCTACCGGATGATAGGGGCTGATGTGGAATTTGAGCTGAGTGCAGACACCGATGGTTGGGTAGCAGTTGGATTCTCTTCAGACAGGAAAATGGTAAGACACAAATCGTGGTGGAAGGTGATTTTTCTCTTCATTGTGCTGTACCACTTTAGATTTTAGAGAATGAGCATGGTTATGTTTCCCTAAGCGCCCATGCCACTTTTAAATGGGAGAAGCCAATTCCTGGTATTTGATTTTCTTTTTCCAAGCAAGTAAATTGATCACAGCATGATAGCGATTATACTAGTTATGGCTCTCTGATTAGAAGTTAAAAAAAATAATTCAAGTTATTTTAAACGGAGAAGGAACGGTTGGTTATGAGAGTACAGGGTATCTCCTGGTACCTGTATTCATTAGTTAATTCCACAATCATGCTGCAAGAGAGCCCCACAAAACCACATGGCTGATAACAGTCAGCACTGATTTATTGCTCACATGTGTATGGATTGGCTGGGACTCAGTTGCTTTTGGCTCCAGTCCGTGGCTTGGATTCAGGTATTGTCTAATAATTCTAGAACCAGTGGCTCCAAAGCATGTTTTTTTCATGGCAGAGTGAGAAGCACAAGAGTCATCCAAGCTGATTTCAAACCAGTGTTCACATCACATCTGCTGGTAGTATTCCACTGCCCAGAGTAAGTCACCCAGCCTAGCCCAGAATGAAAGGGCAGAGAAGTATCCTTCCCAACCAAGAGGCCTTGTGAAGGTGTAGATATATAATACAACAACAGGGGAGTGAAGAATTGGGTCCAGCAATTCATTATTCCACATCATACATTATCAAGAATGCATCTGGCCCTCAGAAAGGACAGTGGCCAGGAACAGGCAGGATCCCAGGTTGCTGTCCATTCCTTATGTCTGCTTCTCTCTGTGCTTCTGCCGCATTCTCCCCTCTTTCTTCCAGAGCCTCATCATTTGCATTGTGCCAAGGTGCTTCCCAAACAGCCACACTTTCTCAGGCCGTTGAACCTTTGCATGTGCGGCTGCTTTTTGTATAAGATGCTTCTCTTCACCTGGTCTGTTTTGAGGCTCTTAGAATGAGATGAGGGCAGCAGGAGTGGTGGGAAGGGCCCAGGTTTCAGATATGTTTTGAAGGTAATACTGACAGACTTTTGCTGGTGGATTGGACCTGGATTATAGGTGGGTCATAAGAAGAGATTCGGGGATCAGGCTAAGCAATCAAAACTCCATTGAGTTTGTTTTTGGAGAGGTCGCTAGAAGAATGAGCTTCTCATTCCAGGCTGCAAAACAATAGGTCCACCTGGTAAGACTGCATGGATACTAGTCTACATCACTTATCTCCTACTTCAGGGTCAATGGGAGAAAGAGTAGTTGTGTGCCATCCAACAGGCTGGCTTGTAGTGCAATTGACCATTTCTTGTCTAAGAATGAATTTGCACCCATGGTACGTCTATTACCATTAGGGAGCTCAGAGGAGGGAGGTTGAGCAAGAAGCATCCAAATTTCATGTTTGACATTTTGCTATCTAAAGGCCTTTAAAATCTAGGTTTCTTTTTCTCTTCCTATTACACTATAAGAAGCACAGATTAAAAAAATTTTCAAAACCTGATGCATAGGAAAAGCAAAATGGAACCTCTTTGTAATAGTCATTGACTTTTTTGGGGGAAATAATGCATTGCTGACTTCTTTATTAGATTTTATTCTTTAGAGAGGTTTTAGGTTCACAGCAAAATTGAAGCGGGTACAGAAAATTTCCATATACCCTGTCCCCACACATGCAGAGCCTCCCCCATTATCAGCATTCTCCACAGAGGGGTACATTTCTTATAGCTGATAAACACCTTTAACTTTTTTAGTTTTTTTTTTTTTTAATGTTAATCCTATAGACAAGTTGCAAGAGTAGGACCGTTGTCGTTGTTGTTCGGTCACTCAGTCATATCTGACTCTTTGCGACCCTGTGGACTGCCGCATGCCAGTCTTCCCTGTCCTTTGCTACCTCCTGGAGTTTGATCAAATTCACATCCATTGTGTTGGACATGTTCATGTCCAACCATCTCAGCCTCTGTTGCCCCCTTCTCCTTCTGCTCTCAATCTTTCCCAGCGTCAGGGTCTTTTCCAATGAGCTGTCTCTTCGCATCAGGTGGCCAAAGTATTGGAGCTTCAGCTTCAGTCTTTCCAATGAATATTCAGGACTGATTTCCTTTAGGATTGACTGGTTTGATCTCTTTGCTGTCCAAGGGACTCTCAAGAGTCTTCTCCGGCACCACAGTTTGAAAGCGTCAGTTCTTCAGTGCTCAACCTTCTTTATGGTCCAACTCTCACATCTGTACATGACTGCTGGAAAAACCATAGCTTTGACTAGATGGACCTTTGCTGGCAAATTAATGTCTCTGCTTTTTAATTCGCTATCTAGGTTTGTTATAGCTTTTCTTCCAAGGAGTAAGCGTTTTAATTTCATGGCTGCAGTCACTGTCTGCAATGATTTTAGAGCCCAGGAAAATAAAGTCTGTCACTGTTTCCATTTTTTCCCCATCTATTTGCCATGAAGTGATGGGACTGGATGCCATGATCTTCGTTTTTTGAATGTTTAGTTTTAAGCCAGCTTTTTCTCTCTTATCTTTCACCTTCATCAAGAGGCTTTTTAGTTCCTCTTCGCTTTCTGCCATAACGGTGGTGTCATCTGCATATCTGAGGTTACAGATATTTCTCCTGGAAATCTTGATTCCAGCTTGAGCTTTATCCAACCCAGCATTTTACATGATGTATTCTGCATATAAGTTAAATAAGCAGGGTGACAATATACAGCCTTGACATACTCCTTTCCCAATTTTGAACCAGTTCATTCTTCCATGTCTGATTTTAACTATTGCTTCTTGACCTGCATACAGATTTCTCAGGAGGCAGGTAATGTGGTCTGGTATTCCCATCTCTTGAAGAATTTTCCACAGTTTGTTGTGATCCACGCAAAGACTTTAGCATAGTCAATGAAGCAGAAGTAGATGTTTTTTTGGAATTCTCTTGCTTTCTCTATGATCCAACAGATGCTGGCAATAGGACCATAAATTCATATATATATATATATATATATATATATATATATATATATATATATATATATATATATATATATATGCTTCACCTGTTGTTCAGTTGCTAAGTTGTGTCCAACTCTTTGGGACACTCTGGACTGCAGCATGCCAGGCTTCCCTGTCCTTCACTATCTCCCAGAGTTTGCTCAAACTCATGTCCATTGAGTCGGTGGTGCCATGCAACCATCTCATCCTCTGTCATCCCCTTCTCCTCCTTCCCTCAATCTTTCCCAGCAGCAGGGTCTTGTCCAATGAGTCGTCTCATAAACTCCTATATATATGTTTCACCAAATGGTAACTTTTTATTGTGGTAAAACATATACAACCTAAAACTTCCTGTTTTAACAGTTTTAAAGTTTACAATCCAGTGGCATCAACTACATTCATGGTACGGAACCACCACTGTCTGCTTCCAGAACGTTTTCACAAACAGTAACGTTTGCCGCACGTGCTTTATCTCTCTCTGCTGCTGCTGCAACTGCTGCTACTACTCTGACTTCTACTACTTGCTATTTTTATTATTTTCTACAAACTTGAGAGGTTAAATTGAAGGTATCATGACCCTTTATCCCTAAATGTTTAAGCGGGTATTTCCTAAAATCAAGGATATTCTTTTTCATTATATAATTTATTAAATTCGGAAGTTTAACATAGATACAGTAGTATTATCAGGTACACTGTCCACCATCAAAAGTTGCCCTTTGCCCCAATACTATGCTTTATAGAAAATTTTATTTTATGATGCAGGGAACAACATTAGTTGTCATGTGTTGACATGACAATATCTTTTGTCTTCTTCTTGATTTTGAAACAGTTTTTTAGCTTTTTCTTTTTTTGTTTTTCATGATATTGACCCTTTTGAAGGTTGTAGGCCACTTTTTTTGGTAGAATGACCTTCAACTTGGATTTGATTGTTTGCTCATGATTAGGTTAAGTGCCTGTGTTTTTGGCAGGAATACTAGAGAGTTGGTAACGTAATCTTCCCTAAGTGGCACATGAGGAGACACTTAGTGTCAGATAAGGTAGTGCAAACTCTGGTCACTTGATTAAAGCTTTTTAATGGCATTTAAAGCAATTTTGGGGGTGGGACTTCCAATTACAGAGGTCATGAAATGTATGTTTTGGAGTGAAATTTCTCTCTAGCAGAAGGATTTGCCTAAGATGCACCTTTAACTTTTTTTCCCATCATCTTTTGTGTTAGGGTGGTGATGATGTCATGGCCTGCGTCCACGACGACAATGGCAGGGTCCGCATACAGCACTTCTATAACGTAGGCCAGTGGGCAAAGGAGATTCAGAGAAACCCTGCCAGAGATGAAGAAGGAGTTTTTGAGAACAATCGGGTCACCTGCAGATTTAAACGGCCTGTAAACGTTCCCAGAGATGAAACGATTGTCGATCTGCATTTGAGTTGGTATTACCTGTTTGCTTGGGGTCCAGCCATTCAGGGTAAGCTTACATTTTGGCATCTGGATTAAACACCAGACACTGCTGTGCTTGAGTCATTATTGACTGGGAGTCATTATTTACAAGAAAGTGATGAGCACTTTGTATAACATAGAAAAAGGAAACATGATCCTGCCTTCAGAATATAGTAATGGACTTACTATGCACATGACCACAGAATGGGACAAGTTATACACATGCATAGTTAAAGCAGGATATGCAAGATAATATATGATGAGCTCTGGCTTGATGAAACAGACCGTATGTCTGCTGTATATGGTGTATGGACTCTAATTCTCACAATGGTCTCATTTACTTCTCACCATGTCCTCCAGAGTTGTAGGAATTATCATCCTCATTTTAGAGAGCTTAAGGAATCTGCTCAGGGGATTCCCAGGTGGCACTAGTGGTAAAGAATCCACCTGCCAATGCAGGAGACTGAAGAGACTCGAGTTCAATCCCTGGGTTGGGAAGATACCCTGGAGAAGGAAATGGCTACCAACCCCAGTATTCTTGCCTAGAAAATTCCATGGACAGAGGAGCCTGGTGGGCTACAGTTCACTGGTTCGCAAAGAGTTGGATACGACTGAGTGACTGACACTTTTACTTTTTTTTTCCATCCATTGCCTGATATGATCTTTTTCTTTCCTTCAAATTGTTGCCATTGATTGATTGGAAATTTCATGCCTTTCTTTGCCTGTTTCTAGTTGGGAAATCATCTGGATGCCTCCAGATTTGTGACCCCTTTTCCATTTGCTAATTTCCCAGGTTACTGACAATGAATCTGCAATTATATTTTTGATTACTCTTAGTACCCTGGGAAATAAACTATGTCTTAGGCTGGAGAAATGAACTCATTTTAAATGATGGGGTTTGGAATCTAAAACACTGAGTTTAAGTGTTGATTCTGTCCCTTGGTAGCTGTATCTAGCCTTTATCTGAATTCTGAATTATAATTTCTTTTTATCTAAAATGAGGATAATAATGATATTGAATTCATAGCATTATTCTAAGGGTTGAATGAAAACAAGTATTTGACATTGCTGGAAAGTGCTGTACTTTGGAAGGTCATCTTCTTATACATATAGCATCATGGCCCAGTATTCCAAGGCCTCCCCAACACTGGAGACTTTGCCTGATAAGCACTATCAGCATTCTGTCATTGTTCTCAATTATCTCCAAACAACACAGATGCATTCCTACCTTACAGACAGGCTTGTGCTTGTCCTGTCTCGTGAACACTATTCTCATGGCTCTCTGGTGATCAAACCCTATCCATCCTCTTAAGGTCTCTCAAAGAGGATACACTGTGAGCTGAGCCTTGAAGGGAGGATATGGGATTATATGTCTCTCAAGAAGGGCATAAACTGGAGGTACACGGCTAAGCCTGGGAATTCACGAAGGTGACTGATGAGTGAGGTTAGGGAAGAGAGGTGAGTGGGACCTGTTGAGACAAAACCTCTTGCCAAGCTGAGGAGTTTGGTTTGTGTTAACAAGAGCCAGCATGGACACTGGGGTAGGGGCTGGGCATGTCAAGTATGGCACAGCTTCCCTGGCAGATAGTACCTTCAAAACCCTGCCTTCGAGGCCCGTTTTCCAAGGAGATCTTTGCTCTGAACTCATAGGCATGTCTCCCTCCCCCGAGTTTCATATTGGTTAATCAAAAGGTCAGGCCCTTCCTATCAATTTTAGCTTATAAAGCAGCCTTTACATACAGCCTTTCCCTTTTGCCTCTTCTAACCAGCTCAAAAAATGTTTTCCATCCAAAGACTTGTTTGGTATCTTAATTCTCCTACTTTCGTACCACTCCATTCCACTCTGCCAGACAGACATGCAGACTTATAGACACACAGCACATCCTCTGATCTGGCCTGGGCAGGCTACCACTTTACATCCCATAGACTTCCATCTGCAAGGGAGTCGGTCAGGAGTTGTTAATGAGCCATATATTAATATTAAAAATATATTTGAAAAAAATAGCAGCTCTTTGAAGATTTGTCTCATTTTTCTGTGGTTTGCATGTATCATTTAAAATCTGTACCTTTTTTCTCTTGCTGCTTCCTTTTTCTTTCTCTCTTCTCAAAGGCTCTATCACCCGACATGATATAGACTCACCACCGACTTCAGAGCGCGTTGTCAGTATTTACAAGTACGAGGACATTTTTATGCCATCGGCTGCCTATCAGACCTTCTCCTCTCCGTTCTGTCTGCTTCTAATTGTTGCCCTGACCTTCTACTTATTGATGGGAACCCCTTAACCACAGTGGCAGAGCCAACAGAGTCAATGCATTAGAAAAGCTTTAGTATATTTTTAAAAAAATATTCAGTATTATTTTAGCTTCTATTATGTAAAAAAATAAAAACAAGACACAGATGATTCAGCTTTTTGGAAAAAAGAGCAAGCTTCTTTTCTAACTGAAGAGTGTTGTTTAATAATGACCCATACTTTTAGAAGGTATTTAAAACTTTTCTAAGCACTCATTTTCAAATATGTTTTCTTACTTGAGCTTTACAACATGTCTGAGTTGGCTTGATGAAAATGATTGTTGCCATCATTATTATACTGATTGGAATTTGAGACCCAAGAAGACACTTTTTATGACTCTTGTGCCAGGTAGCCTTGGCTGCTCAGTCGGATAACATATAGCAAAGCAGAGAAAGCCAGGCTTAGAAACTATGTCTCTAAACAACCTTCACTCTTCCAACTACAGTTCAAGAGAGTTATTTGGAGTAATACTAAAGATAACTTTGCTGGATGGCCCAGGTTCACAGCCAGCCTTCTAGGCAGAAGAACTTTCAAATTTCCGTAGAGCATGAAGGTCTTTAGATATTTACACAGCTCATGAGGAGAATGATGGAGGTAACAGTGATATGAAGTGGTTCAGATTTATTTGAAATGTCTTCTCAATTAGTAAGTAGCTAAGGGAACACATTTTTTATTGCCGCTTGGAAAGGTTAGAAACAAAACTGTGAGTATTCCTGAAGATGTAGAATTATATTAATGATAAAAAATATGGGCATTCTTAGAAGTTAGAATTTGAACTCTACTACCACTGTATTTAATAAATTAAGATATTCATTTGTGGTTACAGCTAATTCTGTTGTCAGAATCAACATATATTGAGTACGATTAAATGTATTATAATAGACAAACCATCTTAAATATTCAAGGCATTTTGATAGTAAATTAACATTTTTTGGAGATTGTGGAAATTTGGAGTAGAAACCTTTTAAAGATGACATTTTTTAAATTAAAAAATGCCCCATCAAGTGAATTTACTTAGAGTATCCATACATTCACATGTCCAGACTTGTAAATTGGGTTAGCCGTCAGCATAATTTATACTAATATCTCGACTTAATGCACTTCCTTTTTTCAAAGGAACCCAAATGTTGCTTTACTCCAGCTGTCTGAGTTAACAGCCCATTTAGAGGGAAAGAATCTATGGGTGTATGCTGCTGAGGCATTTCCATTGTAGAGTTCTGGAGTCTTCTGGCTCCCCGCCACACCCCACCCCATTGCTTTAAAGCTGACTCCAACTTGGTGGGGTTTGTGATTAAACAACGCTGGAGACTGTGATTTCTAATGCCATCCTTGGAATTCATGTCGGAGGTGAAAGGCCACTTCCCCTGTGGAAAAGGCTTTCACATTCTTCTGGAACTGAACAAAAATGAGGAAAGCATCCCAGTTCTGTGACTTTGCGCAATTTACCACGTGCATCCAAGGGATGCAGGAGAAATGATCCTCATTGCAGATGGAGAGAGGTCAAGTGTCATTGAGCAATGGCTTCAAACTTAAGTCATCTGACTCAAGTCCCAGGCTCCACCTGACTGCAGTGGCCTCATTACAAAGCCCTCCAGCCATGGCTGAGGATGGCCTGTATGTCACCTTTAAGGTGGTTGTGTAGTGGTTGTGTAGCAGTGAGGACACTGAGTCTGCAACACCCATGTTGTAAATAAGAAAGCAAATATTTTTATATTTCACCCTCTCATGTATAATATTTCCTCTATAAATAGGTTAAAACTAAATCGAGACTCAAGCTAGTCTCTGTAGCAGGCAGGGAAAGAATAAATTAAGGGATTTTCCTTCTGCTTACTTTCAAGTCAGGCTAATTGTTTCATGAACTGTTTTTCCTTGGATTACCAGTTTTGCATATTTGTGCTTTGAACTTTCAACATCTCATTTCCATTAGTGTAAAATGAGAACCACTTTGATTACCTCCACTGTCATCTTTTGTCACCACTCCTCACCTTGCTGTGTCCCAGCAAGACTGAATTGCTCTCAGTTCTTCAGACCCGATTTCTCACCTCTCTTGACATTCCCTGTGCCCAGACATTCTCCACTGCCTAGGCGTCTGAACTCCTATGCATCTTTCAGGTCACAGCATAAGTGTCTCTTCCTCCAACCCCCTGGACTAAGTGGGTTCAGGCCCCTGCCAAATGCTCTCATAACACACTCAGCTTCCCCATCATTTTACTCATCACTCTTTCCTGTAATTGCTGGCTTGTCCTCCCTGCTAACTCCCTAAAGGAGGGACTATAGCTTGTTACTCATCATTGTAACAGACACCCTTACATAGTAGGTACTCAGCAAACATTTGTTGAATGAATACATAAATGAAACTACTTCTGTGGCAAGTCTGGTTCACAAAGCTTGTATTTCACATACATTGCCAGGCTGGCCAACATTTTTATATTCTTCTACCTGTGGTCATTCTCTTAGCAAACACTGAGATTTTGTCCTTTGAAACATAAATAGAAAGATCTTTTGTAACAATGCTGTTTTGCCCTGTAAAACAGTTTGACATTTTTAACAATAATCATTGTTCAGAAATGAGAATTTATAGACCAGGGATGCAAAACTGCATTTCACCATCATCTCAGAGAATCATCAGTTTATGGACATACTAAAGTTAAAATTCTGTAGACTCAGATTTAATTAATTCTTACCTAGTGTGGGAGAATAAACTTCTATTTTATCTCTGTAGTCCTTTTTTCTAACATCGTAGTTGTTACTGGGGAGATACCCAACCAGTGTATTTTTGTAAATGCCCAGATAGAATAATAATGTTTGCTAAATTTAGTTAGTGCTGTTCTAAGCACTTTACATGGATTAACTCATTTAATCCTCACAACAACCAGAGGAAGTAGATTCTATTATTAGTCTAATTTTACAGATGAAAAAACTGAGGCTAGGCATTTGGCATGAATTACCAGTGTTGGCTTCCAAGGTGGCGCTAGTGGTAAAGAACCTGCCAACCAGTGCTGAAGACCTGTGAAAGGCAGGTTCAGTCCCTGGGTTAAGGAAGATGCCCTGGAGGAGGGCATGGCAACCCACTCCAGTATTCTTGCCTGGAGAATCCCCATGGACGGAGGAGCCTGGAGGGCTACAGTCCATAGGGTTGCAAAGAGTCATACACGACTGAAGTGACTGAGCATGTACCAGTGTTGGCAAGGACTTGAGGCCCCATTTGATCCAATACACTTACTTTAAAAAGGCACATGCACATTCATTAAAACTTTCATTAAATGGAACCCACTATCCACACTCAAATTAGCCAAGTGCTTTTTTGCCCCATTAAGCAATTTACAATGAATAGGAGGACTTCTTATAGTTAGATTTAGGGAAAGGGGTACATTTTACTTTCTATCTTTTTCTTTTCTTGAAACATTTTGATTCTTTATTTTGCCATTTTAGTGCTTTTTATATTATTTAAAAATAATACACAGATTGGAAAATATTAGAATGTATTTGTCTTAAAAGTGACTTACCTAAAATCCGGGTCTTCCAACTTAGAGTCTAGTGCCCTTTTCTCGCTTCACTGTAGCCTCAGAGATAAATTTGCCAACATGATTTCAGACAAAATGCAGGGGCCATATTTAATTATCTCTAGTTGGCGTCTGTCCTTAAGGAAATCGGACAGTTTGGACAACTCAGGGATAGATTGCATCCCACAGAGTTTTTTACTACTGTTTCTGTAATTAAGTTTACAGTCTATATTCAGGATTTTGTGCTTAAGAGCTATTACCACTGAGGTTGTCATTCTTAGTTCTGGCCTGAGGGTCAGCCAAGGTTTTCTGTAAAGGTCCAGATGATAGATATTTTAGGCTTTAAAGTCTCTGGGCTGTTCAGCTCTGTCACAGACATAAATCAATGAGCATGGCAGTGTTCCAGTAAAACTTCACTGACGCAAATTCAAATCTTATATAACTTTTACATGACACCCATATTTTTTTTTAGATTAAAAAAATTTTTAATGTAAGAACCATTTTAGCTTGCAGACCACACAAAAATAGGCAGCAGGTTGGCCTGTGGACTGTAGTTTTCCCACTGTTGCTGTCAGCTAAATGACCCAGGTATCATGATCAATTGTATAGGATACTGCCAGTAATGTAAGTTGTTACTGGTAAACTGTAAAAATATCAATGTTAGTGAGTAATTTGTAAAATAAATTAGAATTGATGGATTGTTATCTTGATAATGCATTCCCATTAGAACCTGCATTCTAATGTATTTTTCAGAGTTGATGTGAAAGAGAGAGCAGTAAAGTGAGAGCTGAGTGAACAGCAGTTTTATTTTATCTAGGTTGAGGCAATTGTGAATGACTTTTACTGTGCCACTGCTCTTCATGGTGGGATTACAGTTGACCCTTAAAGATCACAAAGGCTTAGGGATACTGATACTGTCCTTTAGTGGAAAATCCACCTATAATTTAGAGTAAGCCCTCCAAAATATGAGGTTCCCACGTCTGAGGCTCCTCCTATCCATAGTCTCACATCCAAGGATGCAACCAGCCTCACTGTGTGTAGCACTGTAGTATTTGCTATTGAAAAAGATCCGTGTTTAAGTGGACCTATTCAAACTAGTTCCAACTTGTGTTGTTCAAGGGTCAGCTGTACAATGTTTCAGACTAATGTATTTTCCTCTAGACAGTTTGTAAGTATTGCCCAAATCTATTACATTCATGGGATGGGAGTGTTTTACACATGTGACTGTGGCATCACCTCCTGTATCATAATGGAAATATGTTTGAGAACCACCACAATAGTCCAAATGCTGAGATATGAATACTTTACTGTATAGAATTGCTCTGTTCTCTAAACAGAATTGGTTATGTTTAGTGAACAGTTTGATTATTCTCAGTGTGTTTGTATATACATTTGTGCATATGTGATAAGGACTGTGTTTATACATAAATGCCTATATATATATATACCATTTGAAAGTCTTTGTCAAGATTGTTTCTGTTTCTGATCTCTTAAATACTTTAAAACTCAAGAGGTAAAACATTATGTGTATTAATAGGCAAAACTACCCCTGAGTTTATGGTAGTTTAGTTTGTAGAAAGGATTCCTGGATCTTTTATTAAACTTTGCCTCCTCCATTCAACATTCTATGACTTGTTAAGAATGTATAAAGTATCATTGTTGAGTCTGACTTTTCTATACGGTTAGTTAAGAAACTAACACTAGTGTGAACTGAGTAAATGGCATGTTGATGCAACCTATCCGTGTTTTATATTTAATTAGATTCCTTATTCATTTAATTATTTAGTTTCAAGTTATACTTGGTTGTTTTTTATATTTAATAGATAAGTTATACATTCTTTTTCATGAAAATAGTGGCTATTAATGTGATTTTAAATATGATTAAAGATTTAAGTGAATCATCAAGCTCTTTGGGATTTTTCACTTCAACTATGCTGATAGTCCATTAACGTTTTCCACTTCCCCTGGATATTGGCCATTAGGCAAATAGCTGTTCCATTCCATTCTTCTGGAGAGTGGTCAGTTCTGTAGGACTATGGGGTGCTGTGGTGGTTGTGGCATTCACCCAGATGACTAAAGCCGTTATCTTTTCATCAGATAGAATGTCCTGACCACCTGGAAGAGTAAATGCAACTTCTCCACATGCCTTATTCCCCCAGATGCGCTGATATGCTGGAACAATCTGGCTCCAGAAGTGTTAATAATACTTTTTTGAGACTTGTCTATCAAATACTATTTTGTAAGAACTATGCCTTTAAATAGACATTGATGGGCTATATTTGTTTTATAATAATTGTGTACCTAATGTTCACTTGTGATTGATTTTGAGACTTATGTATATTTATAAGCCTGTCCTATGTGAATTTTTACTCCATGCTGTGTGGTATCTTACTAATAAAGAAATGGATTTCTATTTATGTAAAGTAATTGTAGCAATATTCCTAGATGCTTCCTAAGTGATTGTTCTGCCCATCTGACATCACAAATACTCCTATCTTTAGAGGATTATGTTAGAGTTAGAATATATTAACTAGATTTAAACTTTAAAATATAAATTCTCAACATGGTTTGAAATTCTTCAGTTGATGTAATTAAAGTTTGTAATTCTTTACTGCTTTACTTTGATGCATTTTTGATTTTATGTTTGTTTGTTTTACATCCTTTCATCAGTAAAGTCTTTGTGAAGTTATAAACCTTGGAGAAGATGAGAGCCTGTCATCCTGACAAAGAAAAAATCATGTTGCAGTAGTCAGGTAAAAATATTTGCAGAAAAAGAATTTGCAAAAGAAATCTGTATTTAAAGCTTCAGCCTAATACCTTTATCAGATTAGTAAATGGAGGCCTATAATCCCATTTAAATTGTATTAGTTGACTAACAGTGCATACTAGCCCCAAGAATTTTGTTATAGACCTTAGTGGTAGCTAAATCATATTGTATGTTAACAACAGTTAGTTTAGTGGTAAAGGCTTATGAAATTGCAGAATGCAATAGCTGAGCAAATTGAGAAACTGGGACTAGGTTGAAAAGTGCAAGGAATGTTATGTTAAGAAAGAATTATTACCACATTCTGCATTATAGGCTCTAATTCTTACCACCTCCCAAAACAAGTATTTGGTTATTTTTTGGTATCCTGGTGGTATTTATTTTGCAGTATCCTCAGTGGGTAGCTCAGCTGTCAGCCCTGACCCTGGCTGATGAGGTTTGACTTGTAAGTTTCTTAGGGCTCAGTCCCAGGTGCAAGGGCCAGGGGATGGGCTGTAAAAAGAGAGCGCTGGAGTGGACGTGAAAGTCACTTGCATCCAGGAGGTCAAGAAGCTTTAACCACTTGTTGATTGATTCATTCAATGAATATTTATTGAGGACTCTTATGTGCCAGTCTGTATGTGAGAAACTACACATGGAGGACATGAGGAAGACCCGCTCTTGATTTCTGCCCCTAAGAGGCTCACAGTCTATTCGGGGAGTCAAATACATAAACACCGCGATTGTATCCTTTGGTGGCTGCAATGTAAGGAAATGCTCAGGTAGAGTAGGGATCCTCACCCAGCCTGGGATAACCAGGAAAGCAGGTGTAGTACTGAGGCTGAATCTCTTTTTTAGCATTTATTTATTTATTTGGCTGCAGAGGGTCTTAGTTGCTCATGCAGGATCTTTTAGTTGCATCACACAAACTCTTAAGTGCAGCATGTGGAATCTAAGTCCCTGACCAGGGATCGAACCTGGGCCCCCTGCATTGGGAATGCAAGAATCTTAGCCACTGGACCACCAGGGAAGTCCCTGAGGTTGAGTCTTAAGGAAGGAATAGGAGTAAAGCAGGCAAAGGATCTGGAGAGGCATCTTCAAGAAAGGGGAGAGCAACCCAGGAGAAAGGCCAGCAGGATGTGTTGGGAACCACTGTCATTTGACAGGGTTTGTATTAGTTTCCAATTGCTGCTGTGACAAGTTACCATAAATTTAGTGGCTTCCAACAACAGAAATGTATTCTCTTGAAGTTCTGGAGGCCAGAGGTCTGAACAAAATTGCATGGAGCTAAAATCAAGATGTTGGAAGGGCTGGTTTCTCCTGGGATCTTCAGGGGTGAGAACCCTTCCTTGGCTCTTGCGGCTTCTGGTAGCTGTGGGTATTCTTTGGCCCATGGCCTCATGACTCCAATGTCTGCCTCTGTGGTCAGAGAGGTCAGGTTGCTTCTCCTCTTCTGTAGTCTAATCTTCTTCTCTCCCTCTGATAGAGATACCTGTGATTACATTTAGACCCCATCCATATTATCCAGGATAATCTCCCTACCTCAAAGTCCTTAACCTCATCATATCTGCAAAGTGTAAGTAAGGTAACATACTTCACAGGTTCTAGGGATTAGCTCCTGGATATCCTTAGGGGCCACCTAAGTGCTGGAGGATAAAGGATGAAGCAGGGAATGGGGAGAGGTGAGGCAGGGTGAGTGTGGCCCCATCACAGAGGCCCTTGGATGTCATAGTAAAGAGCTTGGAACCTTCCCACATGGTAAGGAGGATTTGAAGGGATCAGATTGTATTTTAGAATGATCATGCTGGCTACAGGGTAAAGAACTGATTGGAGTGGAGCAAGAGGGCAGATAGAGGGACCAGCTGGAGGCTGCAGTGACATCAGTGTGGCGCCACGGGTTACAAACAAGTATCTCTTAGGATTCAAACCCAGCAGGACTTGATTCTCAACTAAAGATAGTTTACTTGTAAATAAAAGAGGGATTAGTCTGGTCAGTTTGAAATGCATCCACCATCTCCTGATCAGTGTTGCCCTGATTTGCAGAGAAGGCTGGTTGTTTATACTCTGGGTAGCCTCAGTGTTAGCTGGAGTATCTTGTTGGGAACAGAGCCAAGGAAGACTAGGAATTCCAAGACCTGGTCCCTAGGTCTCATACTTCAATCATTCCAGATAAAATGTTCCAGAAAAAAATCACTTCTGTGAAGATGTGTCCTGTCCTACCAGCAAAGGACACTTACGGCCAGCCATTTTTTAGACAGGCAGTTCTGGCTCTTAGTAATAATTATTAATCACAAAATTCATCGTGTAGATGTCAGTCCCCTCTACCAAACTTCCTCCTTCCCCGGAAGAGAAAGGGGGAGCAGTTTTAGTTGCAGATTTTTTGTAAAGGGGGATTGTGTGTGTGTATGTTTTCCCCCAAAGAACTTCCCAGGTTTCTTTTACTCATCTGGGCTGTTGCTGGATACCTGGGTCTCATCTGGGTTGGTTGAACCAATTTGGTAATTTCTTCACTGACCTTTTTAGTGAACTAGTCAACTTGTCTTTGTTGACATGGCTTGGAAGGTCAGCTACAGCTGGATGGTACAAACCAGAAGGACAGGAACCTAGACTGGATGAACAGGAGCCTGGAGGCAGAAAAGGCTAGACTCCACTCAGTGAACTGGCAGGACTTGTGCTTTAAGTGAGGGCACATGTCTCAGTGCAGGAATAGAAGAGATAAGCAGGAGTGGTCAGCCAGGGCCCGATGGTATCAGACTTGGTTGCATCATTCTTTCTTCAGGCACTGAGATTTAAAAAAAAAAAAAAAAAAACTTTAGTAATTTCTCATGTTCATACTTCCCAAACTCTTTTCTTCTAAACCATTTATTTACATTTTTAGTCTGCCACTTTTATCTAGTATCAGACACTGGATGGTTAGGTTTTGTTTTTTTTTTAATTATTTATTTATTTGGCTGCACTTGGTCTTAGTTGCAGCACTCTGGATCTAGTTCCCTGACCAGGGATTGAACCCAGGAGCCCCTATGTTGGGAATGTGGAGTCTTAGCCACTAGGCCAACAGGGAAGTCTCTAGTTTAATATAGAAGAGGCAAATATGTTTCCTCTTGTGTGCTTACTTTGTGGAGTTGGTTTGGTTCAGTTCAGTTCAGTTCAGTTCAGTCGCTCAGTCGTGTCCGACTCTTTGTGACCCCATGAATTGCAGCACACCAGGCCTCCCTGTCCATCACCAACTCCCGGAGTTTACCCAAACCCATGTCCATCGAGTCGGTGATGCCACCCAACCATCTCATCCTCTGTCGTCCCCTTCTGCTCCCGCCCCCAATCCTTCCCAGCATTAGAGTCTTTTCCAATGAGTCAACTCTGCATGAGGTGGCCAAAGTATTGGAGTTTCAGCTTCGACATCAGTCCTTCCAATGAACAACCAGGACTGATCTCCTTTAGGATGGACTGGTTGGATCTTCTTGCAGTCCAAGGGACTCTCAAGAGTCTACTCCAACACCAGAGTTCAAAAGCATCAATTCTTCAGCGCTCAGCTTTCTTCACCGTCCAACTCTCACATCCATACATGACCACTGGAAAAACCATAGCCTTGACTAGATGGACCTTTGTTGGCAAAGTAATGTCTCTGCTTTTAAAAATGCTATCTAGGTTGGCCATGACTTTCCTTCCAAGGAGTAAGCGTCTTTTAATTTCATGGCTGCAATCACCATCTGCAGTGATTTTGGAGCCGAAAAAAATAAAGTCTGACACTGTTTCCCCATCTATTTCCCATGAAGTGATGGGACCAGTTGCCATGATCTTAGTTTTCTGAACGTTGAGCTTTAAGCCAACTTTTTCACTCTCCTCTTTCACTTTCATCAAGAGGCTCTTTAGTTCGTCTTCGCTTTCTGCCATAAGGGTGGTGTCGTCTGCATGTCTGAAGTGATTGATATTTCTCCTGGAAATCTTGATTCCAGCTTGTGTTTCTTCCAGCCTAGCGTTTCTCATGATGTACTCTGCATATAAGTTAAATAAGCAGGGTGGCAATATACAGCCTTGACGTACTCCTTTTCCTATTTGGAACCAGTCTGTTGTTCCATGTCCAGTTCTAACTGTTGCTTCCTGACCTGCATACAGGTTTCTCAAGAGACAGGTCAGATGGTCTGATATTCCCATCTCTTTCAGAATTTTCCACAGTTTATTGTGATCCACACAGTCAAAGGCTTTGGCATAGTCAATAAAGCAGAAATAGATGTTTTTCTGGAACTCTCTTGCTTTTTTGATGATCCATTGGATGTTGGCAATTTGATATCTGGTTCCTCTGCCTTTTCTAAAACCAGCTTGAACATCTGAAGTTCACGGTTCACGTATTGCTGAAGCCTGGCTTGGAGAATTTTGAACATTACTTTACTAGCATGTGAGATGAGTGCAATTGTGCGGTAGTTTGAGCATTCTTTGGCATTGCCTTTCTTTGGGATTGGAATGAAAACTGACCTTTTCCAGTCCTGTGGCCACTGCTGAGTTTTCCAAATTTGCTGGCATATTGAGTGCAGCACTTTCACAGCATCATCTTTCAGGACTTGAAATAGCTCTACTGGAATTCCATTACCTCCACTAGCTTTGTTCGTAGTGATGCTTCCTAAGGCCCACTTGACTTCACATTGCAGGGTGTCTGGCTCTAGGTGAGTGATCAGACCATCATGATTATCTGGGTCGTGAAGATCTTTTTTGTACAGTTTTTCTGTGTATTCTTGCCACCTCTTCTTAATATCTTCTGCTTCTGTTAGGTCCATACCATTTCTATCCTTTATCAAGCCCATCTTTGCATGAAATGTTCCCTTGGTATCTCTAATTTTCTTGAAGAGATCTCTAGTCTTTCCCATTCTGTTTTCCTCTGTTTGTTTGTCTTGATCACTGAGGAAAGCTTTCTTATCTCTCCTTGCTATTCTTTGGAACTCTGCATTCAGATGGGAATATCTTTCCTTTTCTCCTTTGCTTTTTGCTTCTCTTCTTTTCCCAGCTATTTGTAAGGCCTCCTCAGACAGCCATTTTGCTTTTTTGCATTTCTTTTCCATGGGGATGGTCTTGATCCCTGTCTCCTGTACAGTGTCATGAACCTCTGTTCATAGTTGGTAGTGGTTCCCTAATATGTTCTGCTAAGAAGGATTTTGAGGCTGTATCTAGGCTAGGTGAGAAAGAGTTCAGTGATTTATTAGCAATGTCTGCTATGCGTTTTGTGAAAAGAGAGTGGTAACTCATATGTGGAATCTAAATGCATGTCTGTTTGATTACCTTTTCACATGGCTTCTCCTGCAGTGTACACACTTCTTTTATGTGTAACGTATACACTGCACTGTAAGCACAAGATTTTTGTTTAAAGGAGGTGCTCATTACAACTCAGTAAACACTCAAAGACAGACATGCTGCCCTGGAGAATCCTCTCCTGTGTTTGTTTTACCTCTGGGGCTTTTATGTTGATGCCCTGGGAGTCTGTGAATGTTGACTGTGGTTTAAGAGATGCCTCTTGGCGTTTCTAGGACAAAATGAAGAGTCACCCTGGGAACCACTATCAGATTTTAATTATGTCCCAGGCACTGTGCCTCTGCTTTAGACACACTCTCCCATTTTATCCTCACGGCAGCCAATGATGTAGGTGTTATCATTTTATCAGCCAGAAAGCTTTCTGTTGCAAGAAATGTAAAACTGAACCCAAACTGGCTTAAATGGTTACGAAACTCATCAGTTCACACAACAAGCAGGCCAAAGGCAGTGTGGTCCCAGGGTCAACTTGATCCACTCTTCTGAATCTATTGCACTGTCACTGTGTTGCTGTTCCTGGATGCCCACAGAGGCTGTTCTTCCCTGAGGTGAGTTGCTACATGGCACTAAAGAATAAAACCCAAGTAGTCTCAGGCTTCCCTGGTAGCTGGTAAAGAATCTGCCTGCATGGCAGGAGACCTAGGTTTGATCCCTGGGTTGGGAAGATCCCCTGGAGAAGTGATAGGCTACCCACTCCAGTATTCTTGCCTGGAGACTTCCATGGGCAGAGGAGCCTGGCAGGCTAGAGTCCATGGGGTCGCAAAGAGTTGGACATCACTGAGTGACTTTCACTTCACTTCAAGTAGCCTCACATTTTGGAGGATGTGCCTAAAAGCATACACTCTGTGAGTTAGAGATTTGAGTAGACTGTGTGTATTTTGACTGGAGTGCAGAGAGAAAATGGAGAAGGCACTGGTGACCCACTCCAGTACTCTTGCCTGGAAAATCCCATGGACAGAGGAGCCTGGTAGGCTGCAGTCCATGGGGTCGCTAAAGAGTCGGACATGACTGAGCGACTTCACTTTCACTTTTCACTTTCATGCATTGGAGAAGGAAATGGCAACCCACTCCAGTGTTCTTGCTTGGAGAATCCCATGGATGGGGGAGCCTGGTGGGCTGCCGTCTATGGGGTTGCACAGAGTCGGATACGACTGAGGTGACTTAGCAGCAGTAGCAGCAGTGTGTACTCAAATTTATTTTGTAGGCCCTACATCCCAGGATTTTAATTTTTCTCTGCTCTTAATCATAGGACTACATAGGAGAAACATCCCCAGTGTTTCAGTACTATTTCTCACAGGAAGCACAAACAACTTTTTTGAAAGGATAGCGAATCATCTGTTCACTTGCTCAGCAAACTCTGAGCTTATGCTCTGTACTATGAATGGCCCACACCCCTGCGTCTCCGGCACTGGCAGGCGGATTCTTTACCCCAGCAGCCCTCAACAAAGTAAAGAGGAAAGAGGAAGGTTTAGGACAACTGAAGCAAATTATTTACAGAGTCAAAGTCCAAAGACCACTTGAAAAACAAGGACTGTGACTTGAAACCCAAAACGGGATGGAAAGGAATCACTTTTTCTTCCACTTGAAAATTTTTTGAAAACAGAAGAGGGGTAACTTGCAGAGTTTCAAAGTACTCTCATGTTGAGTCCTCAGTAAAACCTTCCCCCTTCCCTCTCTTCTTTCCTCCCTCCATTTTCTTCCTCTTACTTCTCTTCCTCTCCTTTCTCCTCATCCTTCTCTTCTTCCCCTTCCTTGTCTTCTTCTTTCCCTTCTTCCCCTCTCTTTATCTCTTCTTCTTCTAAATAAAATGCCATTGGAGGTGTTTTACAAGTAGTAGGCTTGGGTACCAGGACCTTCCCAACAAGAAAACAGAAGCACTATGCATTGTCTCAGAGCTTCCTTTTTCTCTTCTGACACAAGAATTTCTGTTATCACTCCCATGGGAAAGGGGAAATTAGGGTTAGGGGCTCAACTGACCTGACCTCAGGTCTCAAAACTGGAACAGTGGCAGTCTGAGACTCTGACCTAGTGTTCCTTCACTAGGAACACCCTGAATCATAAAACGAAAGAAAACCCTCCCTTCACTCACTGGTTACTGTCGTCTTTTAGGGAGGCAGACTCCCCAAAGAGTCTGGGGAGATTGCTCCAGCATTGACACCTACATGGTTGTCAACAATAGCTGTGCATTAGTTTTCTGAAGAGCTTTAAAAAAAATATGCTAAACATGCAGTGGTCCCCAGCTTTTGGCACCAGGGACTGGTTTCATGGAAGACAGTTTTTCCACTGGGGGTGAGGCTGGTTCAGGCTGTAATGCAAGTAGTGGGGAGCTGCAGATGAAGCATCTCTTGCTCCCCCATGCTCATCTCCTGCTGAGCCTGATTTCCTAACAGGCCCCTGATGGGTACCAGTTCGCAGCTTGGGGGTTGAGGACCCCTATGCTAAAGGCTCCCTTGTCAGACCAATTAATTAACCTAGTAGGTAAGAATCGACTTAGGAGTCAGACTCTGATTTTGAATCCTACCGCTGCGCGTACTAGCTGTGTACCTTGGCAAGTTACTTAACTTCTCTGAGCTTCAGTTTTCCTCATTGAGAAGTGGGGATAATAACACCATCTTCTTTGTAGGGTTGTTCTAAGGATCAGATGAATTAATAAGAATGAGACATTTATAACAGGGTCTGCCATATGGTAACTGCTATTTAAAATCCTGCCAAACACACCAGAGCCAACACTTAATTAAATAAATCAATAAAACTGAATATGGTAATTGGTCTTTTTAAAGTATTCGCCCACGGATTCTAATGTGCAGCTTGGGTTTTCAATCTGTGAAGAGAGTGACTCTTTGGGGAGCCTGTCTCCCCAGAAGTTGACAGTAACCAGCGAGTGAAGGGAGGGTTTTCTTTTGTTTTATGATTCGGGGTGTTTTGTGTAAAGGCTGTTACCTGACATTCCTCCCCTCCCCCCAGTTTGAGACTAATAGAACACTTGAATTGAGCTAGCATACCTTGCTCTTATACTGTATGTTGGTGGGGAGAGGAAAGTTTGTTTTTTGCCTCTTCTAACACGTAGACCCCAGAAACCTGTTACCCGAATTCTGCAGGGACCAATGAACCACAGGGAGCCCGAGGGCGAAGGAACGCTCGCTATACTCTCTGGGAGTTGGAGTTCCTCAAAGGCTGTGTAAGCGTTCAGTGGTCAGTTAGGAACTACAACTCCCACAATGCCGCGTGTCGCCCGCCCTGCCCCTCTCCAGGCCTCCCAGTACCGTCTCTTGGCGGCGGCAGCGGCAAAGGCACCATGGCCGACGACGGCGGCCCTGAGGAGGCACCCAGTCCGGGGGGCTCCCCGAGCCGGGCGCCGCGGGCTCCGCGTGCGGTCGGGGCAGGCAGCGGCGGCAGCGGCTGCGGGGAGACCCCCGCGGACAGCGGCGCTGGCGCTGCGCTTCGACAAGCCCATCTCAAGCAGGCCTTCTACAACACCGGGGCGGTGCTGTTGTTCGTGTGCCTGTGCTGCGGCGCCGCCGTGCTCGTCTACTTCATCTTGGAGGCCTTCCTGCGCCCGCTGCTCTGGGCCGTGCTGTGCGGCACCTTCCTGCACCCCTTCAAGAGCTCGCTGACGCGCCTGGGCCGCCACTGGCTGCAGCGCCTGCACCGCGCGCACACGCCCATCGTGCTGGCCGCGCTGCTGCTGCCCATCTGCTTCGCGGACTACGGCGTGGAGGCCCTGGGCGAGCAGGCGCTGCGCCGCCGCCGCCTACTGCTGCTGCTGGGCGCCGGCGGCCCGCTCCTCTACGGCCTCTACAGCCTGGGCAGCTACCTGGGCGTGCAGGTGCTGCTGGCGCACGCGGGCGCGCTCATCTGCCGCGGGCTGGACTACTTCAACAGCCTGTGGGTGAGTGAGCCCCGGCCCGGGCCCTCGGCCGTCCCGCTGGGCACGCAGTGACCTTCACCACACCCCCAGCTCGCTGGGGTGCAATCCTGCTGCCCCTCGGCAGCCAGAGGTCCAGACCTGAGCGCTCAGGTAGTGTCCGTCTCCGCCTTCCTTCCCGTGCACCCGAGGAGCTTGGCGCCTTTCCTTCCAAAGAGAGGACGGGTGTGGTTCGAAACAGTCTCCCCGTTTGGGGGACGTGTGCCTGGTAGGGAAGCGCTCTTACATTTTGCAGGGAGGGCTTTCAGCGCATCGGCAAGTGGACAGGAATTTACTCCTGGTCTTGGAGAGGGAGTGTTCAACATCTTCAGTTCTGCTCACGTGGGACTATCCTGAAGAGACCTTAGAGATCCTAGGCCAATCTGTCATCCTACAGACAGGTGACTTCTTACCCGGCTTGTTGGGGACAAAGAGGGGACTGGTTGACGCAAGTTTCTCAAGTCTTGAAACAAATCTTTCTTATTAGTTCAGAGCTGCCTCTCAGTTCAGGTGATTTCATTATACTTTGTGCCAGGCACCTAGGTGCGGAGCCCCCTGGGCCCGTGTCTTGCCACATTCTCTTCTTGGGAACTCCTTATGCCTTGTGCAGGGATTGCTCTGCAACATTACGTCTCCTCCCACCTGGATTTCTTAAGCAGACTGGGTGAAGGAAAGGCATATTTGTGATTCCTGGATCGTCCTGAGCTTATTCTTAGATAATCAGGGAGCTTTAGAGTTGGAAGGGATTTCAAGGATAATCTGGTGACACATTTCCTAAATCAGGCCAGATTGTAGATCAGTTAATGATCCAAACATTTCACTTTGTTGTTCAGTTGCTAAGTCGTGTCAGACTCTGTGACACCATGGACTGAAGGATGCCAGGCTTCCCTGTCCTTTACTATCTCCTTGAGTTTGCTCAAACTGCTGTCCATTGAGTCCGTGATGCTGCCAAACCATCTCATCCTCTGTTGTCCCCTTCTCCTCCTGCCTTCAGTCTTTCCCAGCATCAGGTTCTTTTCCATTGAGTTGGCTTTTCATATCAGGTGGCCAAAGTATTGGAGGTTCAGCTTTGGCATCAGTCCTTCCAGTGAATATTCAGGGTTGATTTCCTTTAGGAGATTTCACTGGGGATGACAAAAAATAAGTGGGTATTTAATGTATAAGACTGCTATTTCATTAATAAGCAGTACCATCTAAAAATAAATTTATTCACTTTTGTCCCTGTTAAGTGCACCTTGATTTCAAGTTGCAAAATAATTCTCTTTATCTGTCAAGCAAGGTTATAACTTGCCTGAAGTTATTGGTAGAGTCGGTGATTGATACCAGAACTTCTGTCTTCTCTAGCTCTATCAATGTAACCTGGCAATTAAAGTTAAAAGTTGATTATGTTATTAGGTACTGGACTTTGTGAGGGATTTAAAAGGATTAAGGTACAGGCTCTGTGTTCAAGGATTGTGTCATATGTGAGCGTGTTCTCATGGAGATGACAGACACACATCTAAATGTTTATTTCCCACCAATTATGGGCCAGCAAGATATTGGGGAGCACCTCATCCATAATTTTGGGACGCTGCCTGTGTGTGCAACTGCTTCGTGATCAGACAAAATCCTTGGCCTCCAAGAAATTTGGTTATTTCAATTTCAAAAGTGATACCCACTTTCTGGGTAGATTGTCAGGTGAGAGTGATCCTAGTGTTACTTTGCTCTTCTTGCCTGCCACTCTCCAGGAGAGGTTTCTGAGGTCCTGAGACTGTGACTGTCCCAAAGGCACTCAGACTTTGAACAAATCCAAGGTTCACATTCATGGAGCAGCAGTTAGACGTTACTTCTCCTTTACCTTGTTTTAATTTCAATTAAGTTGATTGAATGCCCCTTGCATAAAAAGCAGAATACTATATGCTGTTAAGAAATATAGAGATTACTATAACTTGATTCCTATTCTCAAGAAATTCAATCTTGTCAAATTCAGACATACTTATAGATCCTGCTAACATTTTTGACTATTGATATTACAGTATATTGTAAATTACTATAGGCAGGATCAAGTACTGTATCCACCAAACTGTAAGAAATTAGGAAAGAAAGACCTAACATATATGAATGCTGTATTTTCATAGTGAAGTTAGAATTGAATACATGGGTACATTTGGCATGAGTAGTGGAAACTGGGGCATTTGACCCCAGTCACTCACAGATAGTGGAAAGAGATGAGGAATTGAATAATTGTGAAAAAGTGCCTGAAGCTTAATGTATATAGATATGAATATCTTTTTACTGAAGATAAACCCTTTCCTTATATTTTATTGACATAATTTTTGTATGGGTTGTGGATTAGCAGAAGAGAAGTAAGGACCAAGATTAGCTAGATTAGAAGAGGGGAAGGAAGATAAAGGCAATTAATTATTTTAGCTGATGAGCTAAAGTGATGGGAGGAAGGGATAAAAACCCCATTACAAAAGGCACAGAGTGAGTGAGTTAGAAGCGAATAGGAGGTGGTGGGGGGTCTAAACTGAGGGAGTAGAGCCTGGAGGTTGATCTGAGTTGGAGAGGAACTTGCGGTGGTTTCTTGAAGCAGTCCTTTGGAGCAGGTGGTTGGACGGGGGTGAGCTAAAAGTTAAAAGTGTACCTGGGAAGCAGAGACAGGGAGCCCTCAGCTCTCTGTTGCAAGTGCTGATTAAGGCCTGACATGAAGCGAAAGCCAGTCCTGTGACCAGGCAGCTTGCCCTCTCTCTGACTTTTCTATCTCATAGTTCACAATGGTTTGGTTTTGTGAGCCCAAGCAGGGCTGCCTGTGATTTAAAAAAAGAGTCTTGATGCTTTCTAGACAGCCTGAAAATTTGAGCTGCTGCTGCTGAGAAATATGGATGGGAGAGGTATCAATGGGCGAGGTAGAGAGAAAAGTGAATTTAAGCAAATCTACATTTTGGAGAGCCGACAGTTCATGCATTTAAGATCCAGCTTTTGAGCATCTGCCATGTACTGGTAGGCACTTTCATGTGTGTTGTTTCATTCTCACGATAGTCATATGAAGTCAGAGGGATGGATTTCATAGATGGGAAGATTTCGAGATTGATCTGTTCGTTCAGTAAATGGTGCTTACTCAACAGACCTATCAGCAGTTGAAGGCCTTTTGTCATCAAGACCCTTCACTAAAGGTTTTAAAACGTTTTCCTCCAGTATGTTGTGGAGGAACACTTTTTAGTTTAATTTTTTTTTTTTAGTACAAATTGATTTTAGTTATTAGGGAAAAAAATAGAAGAATATCAGGGTTGGACTACCCACAGATGTTCCCCCAGAGACCCCTGAATTCCTGTCGTCTAGAAGTCTTAGTCGTCTCTCTTTTATCCTTATACCTGTTCGTTTATTTCCAAGGCCTATCCCGTTCTCCTTTGTAGTGTCTTCAGTACCCGTGTTTTCCTTTGTTCCCACTTCATCCTTCCCATTCAGTCTCTATTCCCCTTACTTTGGGGTTCCTTCAGTCTCCTAGCTCTTCTTCTCCTAATACTCCATCCTACCTGCAAGTGAAATACTAATCATTTATAATATGGGTGGTTAAAACAGTTTCAAATGCTGTACTGACTTAGTGATTTCTAAACACTGGGGAAAAAAAATCATCTATTGCACCAGACTCAGGTATAATTCAGTCCGTAGAGTCCTGGTCATCTTTGCTTGGTGTAGAGCTGTCAAGATAAATCTAAAAAGCTAGCCTTCCTGCTCCACCATTTTTCCTTGCTGGGAGTGTTTTTGGGTGTTCCTCTCTCCTTTAGTTCAGAATTGTTAGAACATTTGAAGACGTTTATAGCTTTTGCAGTAGTAATGGATTTGTTTTCTCCATGGCCTCTGATTGCATTGTTTCCATTTTACTTTATAAAGAAGCATAAAGTGGAAAGAACAGTGGCTGAAAGATAGGAGTGTAAATTCTAAACTGAACTCTGTCAGTAGCTTGCTTTGTGACTGAACAAACCAGGGTCCATCTCTGGGCTACTCAACCCTAGTTGTATGAAGTGTTGTCTTATCTTGAATGATGTCTAATTATCATCCTCATTTTAGAGAGCTTAAAGAACCTGCTCAGGGAATTCCTAGGTGGTGCTAGTAGTAAAGAACCCGCCTGCCAATGCAGGAGACATAAGAGACACGGGTTTGATCCCTGGGTTGGGAAGATCCCCTGGAGGAGGACATGGCAACCCATTCCAGTATTCTTGCCTGGAGAATACTGGAATGGACAGAGGAGCCTGGTGGGCTATAGTCCGTGGGGTCGCAGAGTTGAACACGATTGAAGTGACTTAGCATGCGTGCAGGGTTCCTGGATATTCAGTTTTACAGATCCTAAGAGTTTGGTAGTACTGCCAGCAAGGCTCTTTGGGATTGTATATTAGCCAGCCGGCCAGGCCTACTCCATTCCACTTCTAGGTGTGTTTTGCTTGCCTGGCAACAGTAAGGAGGAAAGTTTTCCAGTGCTTAGGTTCTTTCTCATGTAAAGACTTTGATTATAAAATATTCTTGACTCGAAGTTGCCACATCATGAAGAGAACAGAGTTTTCAAATTAGAATAAAATGGTTTTAAAGGAGAATGAAGTATCTGAAACAATGATCTGATTAGGGCTATGATTTGACCATGCATGCGTGCGTGTTAAGTCGCTTCAGTCGTGTCCGACTCTGAGTTTCCTTTAAAAAATCTGAAGTATGCAATCTCTCATTTTTTTCCTTGCTGTGCAAGTGATACTAATTCCTTATGAATACAGGTAAGAAACAAAAACTTGTTAGAGACTGGTTGAAAAGTATCATAGGCTTAAAATCTGAAAGCATATCCTCTGTGATCCTCTGGTTCAGCTTCTCACTGAGGGCACATTCTCCTACTTGGTCTTCCCCATCAGCTTTTGCCCAAACTTTTAGTGATAGTAGTTTATTTCCTTTTTAGATTTGTTGTTGTTCAGTCGCTCAGTTGTGCCCGACTCTTTGCAACCCCATGGGCTGCAGCACCTGGCTTCCCTGTCCGTCATCATCTCCCAGAGCTTGCTCAAACTCATGTCCATGGAGTCGATGATGCCATCTGACCATCTCAATTTCTGTTGCCCCCTTCTCCTCCTGCTCTCAATCAATTTATTAGAAAAATTCATTATATTAAGCTGAAATATGTTGCTTCCTAGTTTCCACTTGTGATTTCTGCTCTCAGAACTACAGAAAATTGTCTGTTGCCTCTCTCAGATGACATTTCCCCAGCTGTTTGAAGATAGCTGTTGAATCTTGTTATTGCCTTCTCTTTCCTAAGCTGAACAATTCTGCCCCCCCACCTGTATCTGTATCTCCTGTATTGTAATTTCCATTTCTTTTTGCACTCTGAATTTTATTGCCCAGGTGATTTGATAGTACAAGTCACTGAAACACTTTCCCTGATGTACTTTTATTAATAGGCATTCACACCCGTTATACTTCTGACGAGCTATTCTCTTCCCATTCTGTATTTGTATAGCTGAGTTTTGAACCTAAAAGCAAACTTTGCATTCCTCTCTACTAAATTTAATCTTACTTGGTTAGCCCATTGTTCTAGTTTCAGAGTATCTTTTTGAATCATTTATATTCACTATTCCCAACTTTGTGTAATCTGCAAGTTCAACTAATACGCCTTCTAGTCTTGCATCTAAATTACTGACTGCATGTTTAATAAACAGGACTGATTATGCTTGTGTCACATACCTCTGAGGACTATTCATTTGCCGAGGATCATTTTTAAAGAAAATTTTTGCAATTTGTAGTCATCAAAATCAACTGTTTTTATTTTCCCTTTTGAATACTGGAGCAGCTTTTCCTCTTTATTTTTCTGGCACTACCCTTTTTTCTCCTTAATGTTAAGAAAGTAGATTCTGGACCCAAATCCTCAGGTTCTAATCTTGACTCACTTTTTAGGTGTGTTACCTTGGACACGTCACTTCTTTGAAGTCTCAATTTCTTTCATCTCTAAAATGACAGTGATAGCAGTACTTATTTCCTGGGGTTATAAGGGTTAAGTGAGTTCATGTATATACTGTGTTAATATAGAGCAAAGCCTAGCCCATGGTAAGTGCTATATAAGTGTATTGTTGTTACACACAGATTTTGTTCTGAGCTCTACTAGCCTATCTCAAAATTCTCTAAATTCCCAGGGTTAAATCTGTGTGGTCCTACAAGCTTGAACTTTTTTGAGGCACCTGTGGGCTCACTTCCCATGTGCTCATACATCTTGGACTTTTGATCTCTTTAATATTTCATCTTACTAGTTGCTTGAAGAAGAATATTTTAATGTCCTTTTCTTTATAAAAGAATTAGTGCTTGTTAAAGACAACTGGGAAATTACCGAAAAAGGAAAAGCAAAATTTTATCACCTAAATACAACTTAAATTAGTACATTTCCTTCCCCCCCATGAAATAGATATAATCCTGTCATATGTGTTTATTGTATTTTGCTTTTTCCTTGATAATATCTTAGGAACATTCCAAGTTATGTAGTCTTTATTTAAAAAAGCCTGCTTTAATGGTTGGATAACATTTTATAGAGTGAATCATTCAGAGTTAACCATATCCCAGTTATTGAAACTTTGTTAATTTTTCAAGGTCCTGAATTAGACTATGGTGAGGTTCTTTACATTTTACCCTTTTTCAGAATTTGTCATTATTTAATAAGGTCCCAAAACTGAATTCTCAAGCCTGAAGCTATAAACATATTAGACCTGAAGAGTATTTTCAGAGATGATCAAAATAAAGTAGGTAGTTTTTTTCTGTCTTTTGTAGTAACCATATCAGTTCCTTTTTCTTCATTCTCTGGGTTACAGCTTAAAGTCCTTTTTTTGTTTGTTTGTTTTAATTTGTCTATGTTTTTTTCAAGGTTCAAGTTATTTTAATAAAATGTTGGTGCTTGCGTTTGTTCTAGTTTATGGATTATTTCCATCTTTTGTGTGTGTTCTCTTAAAATATGAGGCTATTTGAGAGTTTCTGGGTCAGTTACATTGATGGTTTGTGGGTACTTGGAGTCATTTAGTTTTAGGGTAGGGAAACACTGAGGAGGGGACTCTGGTTCACCTGTTCTTCTGTTCTCAAGTCTTCCTGTTTCTTCCTCTGGTAATATTTTTTTCAGCTGTACTTCCTCAACTGTGTGTAACTCTGGACTAGGTGTAACCATCTGTTACCTAGGTAATTTCAGCAGGGTCACACTTCAGCTGCCTGCCCTTTTTTTAGCTTTCAAAAAGCTCTTTTCGTGGTAACAGGCATATTTTCATAGGTTGTAATTGAATCTTTTAACCTGCTTCTTTTTGGAAAGCTTCCTTTCTTTCTCTCTCTCTTTTTTGGCCATTTTATGAGGCTTTCAGGACCTTTGTTCCCCAACCAGGGATTGAACCCGGCCCTCCTACCGCCGTTCCCTTCCAGGGATGGAAGTGTGGAGGTCCAACCACTGGACTGTCAGGGGAATTCCCACTTGTTTCTTCTTTTCTTTTGTAAACATTAATCTGTAGAGAAAACGTTTAAGAATTCCACAAGGTGAAGCTCTTAATTTAAATCCATGGCTTAAAAATTGAATATCTTAAGTACCTCTATGCATGCTGTAGCTTTTGAACTTAAATGAAACTATATTTGTGTATTTTTTGTTAAAGATATTTAATATCACTGCATGGGATTTCAAACCTGTTCATTTGAAAACTTGATTTATCAAGGCAGAGGAGGAGGACCTATGCCCTCTTCTGTTAGCAGCCGTCACCCCTGTTGTTCCCACGGCTCTCATGCGATGGGCTTGCAGGTTTTGTATAACTATATGTTTATTTCACATGTATATATTTTACAGCTGTGTCTGTATTTCATTTGTTTAAGATCTGGACCTTGGTAGTTGGCTATGTGTTGGCTGTTTCATTCAAGTGGAATGCAAGCACTGAACGCTACTTGAGAGCCATGTCAATACCCGTCTGGATTATATTGCTTTTTCATTTAGGTGGGTCTGTTGTTTTTCCTAAGAAAGTCTAGCTTAAGGTCAGCAGCGGCTGACCGTGTGAATCAAAGCGAATTTTTTGAAGTTTTATGTGTTGCATTTAAAATTCTTTAATCGTTTGAAAATGTTCTGGCTTAAACAGTCATTAATCTTGAATGAAAATGTTATACTTTAAGATATCTACTTTTAATTATATGGAATGTCCATTTTCAAAAAGTTCTTTTAAGAATAAACATTGGTATATCTTAAAAAGTAGAACACACTTGGACTGTCATGGCTGTTTCTGAGTGTCTTACTTAAGGAAGATACAGATAAGCAGTCAAAAATGACAGGAGGAGCTCAGAGTCACGTGAGAGGAGCTGTGAAGGGATCCAAAGATTTCACTCTCCGTAAGAGCAGAGCACTGGGGCTGCCGGGGAGGGGATTCACTCTCTGTAAGAGCAGAGCACTGGGGCTGCCGGGGAGGGGAGAGGTGAAGATGGAGAGATATCAAATATGGAAACCTATTTCACGTGCTTGAAGGATTCTGTTCAAGAGTGGTTTAAACAGATCTCTAACCACTTGGGGCAAGTGTCAGAGCAAGGAGTAGCTTTAGAGAGACACGACTCTGTTTAACATAAAGGATGATCAGTGTCAGAGCTGTTCAAAGTAATGAGTTCCCCTGTCCCTGTTAGCTGAGAGGCTGCTAGGATGTTGTCGAGTGATTTTTCAGGGACTGATTTATCTTTAAGTCTTAGTATATGGAAACATCAAGTTCTAATTTAAAAATAAAATTCTGTAACCTAGAGTAGTAGATCGCCTATTAGAAGTCGTTTTTAGAGCTGCTTATTGTTAGGAAAAAAACTAGAGTTGATTGGAAGTATGTCTTTGCTCAGAATCTGATAAGGACCAAAGCATAACTTTCTAGCTTGCTGACTTGGAATGCTAAAGGAATTTCTCAACAAGATACCCTAATATCTGTTGGGATTCATTTTGAGTTTGGGGAAGATAGAGGAGGGAGACTGGCAGGTATGTTCCTAAGGCTCTAGACCAGTTCAGGGAAATGCAAATGGCTTTTGATCCTTGGCCACTTGTTAGAAAGCTTTTTGCATGCTCCTGTGGGCCATTCCACTCTTTCTTGAGAGGTAGAATTCACACCCAGCTGTTTTCAGGAGTGCAAGTCAGACACCATGATTTAAGGTTCTGTGCCTGCTGCAGGTCATTCTGGGGCTAGACAGGGGCTTGATAGTCTTAAACCCTGAATGTGCTTTAGAATGGCCTTGATTCCTCAGGAAACATGCCCCTTAAAAAGGTAGACTGGCACATCCTCATTCTTTAGAGCGGGGCTGCATTTCCTGAGAGGAGCCCTGAATTGAGGTTTCAGCTGTCTGGTGGCCTTTAAAAAATTTTTTTTCCCCTATTAAACTATTTTGTTATTCACATATTTTGCCAAATTGTTCTGTCAGTCTACTAAACTGAGTCTTTTAAAGGCAAGTGCTAGGTTTTTATTTCACTAAACATGTTGATTCTTAATAATTTGCAGCATCCTTGGCTGGCTCATGGAGAATTCCAGTATTCCTGGTTATTGTTTTCCTGATGTCTGTGGGCACTCTCTATGAAAAACAGAATGGAAAAGAGTCTTCTGGTAAGAAATATGGCATACTGTTAATATTATTCTTAAGAAGTATTTGGGAGAGTAACTTTATTTTAAAAACATGCTGTGATGAACTGCTTTATTTCGGTGGTGTTTTCTGAACAGAAAATAAATTTGTTTAAAATATTTTAGATAGTTAAACCGTGTCCCAACTCTCCTTTTTGCATTTTTGAGGTTTAATTCATGTAACATAAAAGTTAACCATTTTAAAGTGGCATTTAGTACATTCACAGTGCTGTGCAGCCATTGCTTCCATCTAGTTCATTTTCATCACCCCACGGGGAAGCCCTGTGCCCATTAAGCAGATAGCCATAAAGTTGGGTTATTTATTTGAGGGTTTTTTGTTTTTTTTTTCCCTTGTATCGAGGGCTGACTTTCAATAGATCGCAGCAAGGGAGCTGCTCTGCTATGTACGAAACCCCGACTATTTGAGGGTTTTTTTTTGCTGTAAACTGCCCTCTTAGAAGTGCTTTTGTATCCCGTAAGTTTTGATGTGTTGTATTTCCATTTGCTTTGGATCAAGATACTGTTTGATTTATTCTTTGATACATTGGTTAACTAGAAATATGTCATTTAATTTCCACATGTTGTGTTCTATCTAACAAACCAATGCCAAATCCAAGGTTATGAATATTTACAGTCCCTGTAGATCTTGTCTCCTGCAACTTTGCTGAATCTGTTTATTAGCTTGAATAGTTTTTGTGGCTTCTTTAGGATTTTGCACATGTAGGGTTGTTTCTCTGCATAGTTTTACTTCTTTTCTAATTTGAATGCCTTTTATTCTTATCTTGGCCTCATTGCTCTGGCTGCAACTCCCACTACAATGTTGAATATACCATCTTGTTTTAAAGATTATTTTTGAGATTGCAAAATGGTTGCAAGTAACCTTTATCTAGACTAGTTTGTTAAAGATACTAATCACAGGGCTATTTGTGGCACTTTTGTGTATTTATGCAGCTACTTTATAGAAGTTTTTAAAATTAAATCACCCTCTATTATTTTATCTGATAGTTGAGTAATGTCTGACAATTGTAAAACATCTTTTGTCCATAAATATTTGTTTAGAATTTTATAATAACTACCTGAAACAAAGAAATTTTACTTATCTCTGTGACTGGAAACTAGGAAAGTTTCTATTTCATTTTATATTTTGCTATCTAAGTTTTCTTTTTTCAACCTGTCTTCCTGTGGTTATCTGTCAAAGTAAACTTCCTGTTTTGGCAACTACTATAGAAAGTTTGGTGGTTTCCACTTGTTCTTCTGGTAAGCTTAGTCTCTCTTTTTCTCCTTTCCCCTAGTAGTGATTCAGACAGCTCTGCTTAACCCCATGGCAGTTTTTTTCCCTTTTTTTTTTTTTCCTTCTGGCATTTTTTTTTCAATTGAGGTATATTTGACATATATAATTATATTGGTTTTAGGTGTACAACAATGGTTCCATGTTGTATATATCACCACCCTAAATCTAGTTAACATCTGTCACCTTACGTAGTTACCAAAAATTTTTTTTTGTGATGAGGACCTTTAAGACTTTCTCTCTTAGCAACTTTCAAATCTACAGTGAGGTAGATTAACTTTAGTTAGTTAAGATTAACAATAGTCACTGCTGTACCTTATATCTCTGTGACTTATTTATTTCCTAACTGGACATTTGTACCTTTTGACTCCCTTCAGTCATTTTTCCCACCCCCTACCTCCAGTTTCGGCAGCCACCAGTCTGTTCTCTGTATCTGTGAGCTTGCTGTTTGTTTTCAGATTCCACATATAAGTGAGGTCATACAGTATTTGTTTTTCTCTAACTCATTTCACTTAGCATAATGCCCTCAAGGTTCATCCATGTTGTTGCAGATAACAAGATTTCATTCCTTTTTAATAGACGAATAATATTCATGTGTGTGTGTGTATCACATTTTCTTTCTTTCTTTTCGTTAGTGGACCCTTAAGTTGTTTCTGTATCTTGGCTATTCTAAATAATGCCACAGTGAACATGGGTACATGTCTTTTCGAGTTAGCATTCTTATTTTCTTGAGACATATACCCTAAAGTGAAATTGCTGGATCATATGATAGTTCTGTTTTTACTATTTTGAGTACAGTTTTGTCCCTTTGACTGCTTTTGTCCAGGGCTAAGTAAGTATTTTATTGCAATTATATGAATAAAGTAGCTAGAACCAAGGGTTTCGGATGGGTTTTCTCTTGAATACAAATTCTAGTCAGCTGGTGATGGCAGCCTAGGGAGCTGTAGCACAGGGTTTCTAAGACCCAAGTTTTGAGCTTGGGAAAATAGACTATTTGTGTGATTATTATCCTCCCCCATAAACCTAGGTAGTTGTGTGCGAGTCCGCAAACCAGATTTCTGATGTTTGTATCTTAGCCTGTTACAAGAAAGGAAATCACAGACACAGAAAAATGTTGAGAGCAGATTTGGAAATGTCGGTTTTCCTTGTTTTGTTCCCTCATTCCAGCTAATCAAGAATAGGTTATTCTTGATTTAGAATCCTTTTATGGACTGCTAGTGTAGATAATCCTCATCATAAAATACATTTGTCTAACTTTTTTTTTTTTTTTTTAATTTCTGTATATTTTTTCCCTCTTGACCCTAGAACCTTGTTTTTTTAGGCATCAGAACTCAGGCCATATTGGGACAACCTTTCTCCTTTTTACAGTCCATTCCCTCCTGTAGATGTCACTGTAATATAGTTAGGCACGGGGATGCCTCAGTGTACTGCCAGCATGTGCGTCTGTTCCTTCTGCTGTCCCATTGTAGGACTTGCTCTTGTATCCTCGTCACCTCTGTAAGCATTTTTCTCTGTGTCTTCTGAGCTTGGAATCTTATGCTGCTTTACAATCTGTGGTTCACTGGATTCACAGAATTAATCCTTTGGATGTCACCAGACTTCAAAGCATGAATTTGTTTAGGGCCCAGATCCAGAAAACTCTTCTTATGGATTGTTTCTGAGTTAGTTCCAGTGGTTCTTTCTGAACCCAGGGGCCTTACTCAATGCTTTTTTTCTTAGACCTTGGGGGCGCTTACTTGATATTTCTTGGAACCCAAGATAGCGTAGGGGAAAAATGTTAAGTGTTGATCGTATTTTCCAGTGTACTATCTTTTTTAATCCACAAACAAAACAACCCCCCTCCCCAACCTTACAAAATAAGTATCTACATTTTTTCGGGTGAAGACATTTAATAATAGGTTAACTGACTTGCCCATAGTCCCACAGGTGACCCCTAGAGCTGAAATAGGAACCCAGTTCCCTGGCTCTCACCTGCTCCCAGTGTCCTTTCCTTCCACCTCTGACAGGCATCAGCCAACATGAAAAAGTATCGACTGATAGCTGAGTGCTTATCTCTCTCACACTCAGTTGTACTTGTCCCTTCCTTCAGTCTTCATGTTGGCCCCGGTGGCTCACCACAGGTATAGCACCTAGCTTCTCTGCCTCTTGGGTCTCTGAAGCTTACTTGGCAGAAGCCTGGAATCCAGCTTTGGTGTGTTCCCTGGGCCTGTGAGAAAAGAGGAGCATGAGCAGTATTGTCTCCTGTGGATGAGGCCCTGTTTGGCTCTTAAAACCTGCTATCTCTTTTAATTTTCTTAGTACTCCAGTGTGATTAGTATTGTATTTGTGGGACTTCCCTGGTGGTCCAGTGGTTAAGAATCTGCCTTGTAATGCACGGGACGCAAGTTCAATCACTGGTCGTGGAACTAAGATCCTACATCCTGTGGGGCATCTAAGCCCATGCTCTGCAAGTAGAGCCTGTGCGCCACAACTAGAGAATCTGAGCCCAAAGAAAAGATCCCACATGATCCAACAAAGTTCCTGCGGGCTGCAACTAAGACCTGATGGAGCCAAATAAGTAAATAAATATATATTTTTAAAAGTATACTTGTTTTACTGGAGAAGGAAATGGCAACCCACTCCAGTATTCTTGCCTGGAGAATCCCATGGACAGAGGAGCCTGGCAGGCTACAGCCTGTTCATGGAGTCGCAAGAGTCGGACATGACTTAGTGACTAAACCACCACCACCATACTTGTTTTACAGATGAAGAAAGCTGGCCATTTAATATGAATATGAGAAATGCTTCTTCAGCAGCTAGGCAGACAAGCATAAGATGTATCTTTAATACCTGGACACCCAAGATGAGATGTACAGGCAGTTACACCTGGACCTGCTCCTCCTGGGATTGCTCATTGTTTATGAGTGACCAGAAATAATCTTGATAAGGAAGCCTTCCTTGTCGTCTTGTTTGGGATAGCATGTGATATGAAGAAACAAGTTTTGTCCAGTTAAGCCCAAATTGGAAAAAGAAAAAGAGCAGACTAAATTTTCTTACTGCTTATCTCTCCTTCTTCAATTCAGTTATGCAGACCTGGAGATACTCCTAGTGGTCCATATCCAAGCCCTTATTACAGTGAAGTGGTACTAGAAGCCATTGAGGAGGAGATGTATTTTCCACACTTGTGATGGAAACAGAAGCCTTCTTCAAGGGGAACTTTATTTACATGCTGGGAAGAGTTTACTTGATATAAAGGGCCTCCTTCCAGTAAGCATCTTTGGAGGTATTCCTGGAAACTTCAACTAGCCCTGTGAAAGAGAACAGATTAGATCACGTTTCTCCTTATTTAGACTGGCTTCCAAATATATTTCCCTCTATTATTAAAAAAGCAGTTATTCTGCCCATTGTTGATTTAGCCATATCTACAGATATCTGAACATGTGGTGTTTTTCTTATATATCAGACTTTGAGTTTCTGTCCCCTGGTGCTCGGCTGCTAATGTGGGTGGCCTGCTTATTTAGATTTGTGTGGGTTCCTGCTCTTTGGGCCTCCATTTAATACTGGCCCAGCCCCTGGGTGGATTGACACTTGAAACCTTGGATGCTCTTTCCTTTCTTTGTTTATAGTCCTTGGGTCTCAAGATTATGTTCTCTCCGTCTGTGTGCCTATTTTTAGCCGGGGCTTTTTCCCAGTACCATGACTGCCTAGATTCTCGGTCCTGGCATTCTTCTGTCTAGTTTATCAATTCTCTGCCTAAACCCTTGTGATTTTTAAAGTGCAGAAGGATATTACTAGACAAAAGTCATTAAAGTACATATCTATTTGATGACTAAGAGCAGTTGCCAAATCTTAGATCCATAATTTTAGAATCTGTTGATTTTCTCTGTGCGCTGTTCCTTTTGTTCCGTTGTTTCAGGCATTCTAAAACTTTGCTGAGTCATTTGTGTATTAACTAAGATGATACTGCATTGTTTTCATTAACTTAGCTAAGATTTATTAAATATTTATTGTATATTTTAGTGACATCAGCAAGTTGAAGAAAGTTTTTAAGCCATAGTTGTGAGGATTTAATCTGTTGGCCTTAACTTTTCCTCAAGCTTTTTAGTGCCGATTGTATGTAAGATGTTGTGTAAAACTCAGTGTGGAGATCTGAAAATGTAAGGATAAGACTTAGGGAAATGGCTATAATATAAACCAGAAAGGGGATGAGAGGTACAGGCAAATACTCTAGGAGTGCTAGTGGCTTTGCTTGTAGTTTATCCTGTTAAAGCCAACAGTTTTGATATAGATGATGGTGATGATGGTATCATTTATTGAATCAATTTATGTTAAGTCCTGCCTACTAGGCATTGTTCTAAGCATTCTTTTATGTTTTGTTTCAGTTAATTCTCACATGAGATAGGAATTTATATAGGCTGCATTTGACACTTGAAGAGACTAAGACACCTAGATCCTAAGTAACCTGCCTGTTGTCATCCGACAAATAAGGAATAGACCTGAGATTTGAACCTGGGCAGTCTTGTTTCCTCACCTGTGATCCCAGTCACTGAGTTGTCCTGCCGCTATGCATAGTCAGTATGAGCCCTTCCAGCCTCTGGTCCCATTTTCCTCCTGCATCCTCCTGTCTCTCCACTCTTATCATTGGACCCTGTGTTTCGTCCTCATTAGACTTAGAGTTCTCTGAACAATACACTCTGCTTGTTCTTGCCTTTGTGTCTTTACACTTGGTTTTTTTTGTCTTCCAGGAGAAGTTTTCTCCCTCTGTCCTCTAAGAGACCAGTTTCTTCTTTTTCCCACAAGATAAACTTGTTCTGTCATCTTTATCTGGCTAACTTATGTAAATGGATTTCAAGGGTGGCATCTTTTACCATTCTTGTCAGATAGTCCCTTTGGAAACTCTTCCCTGAGCTCCTAAGCAGGGGTTAGGTTTCTCTGCTCGATGCTCCCCCAAATATTCTACACTTCCATCTGCCTTAGCGCTTAACATGCTGAATCATAACTGATGGTTTAGTGTGGGGCTGAGCTTGAGACTACGGTCTTAGTCTCTCATCCCAGCACATAGCCTAGTCACCTGTTTGGTGAATGAATGCTTGTTGTTGCTGTTTAGTTGCTGAGTCATGTACAGCTCTTTGTGACCCCGTGGACTGTAGCCCGCCAGGCTCCTCTGTCCATGGGCTTTCCCAGGCAAGAATACTGGAGTGGGTTGCCATTTCCTTCTCCAGGGGAATCTTCCCTACCCAGGGCTCAAACCTGCATCTCCTGTGTTGGCAGACGGATTCTTTACCACTGAGCCACTTGAGAAGGCGACTGAATGCTTAGTGGACGTTGAGAAGTATATACCAATGTACAAATGCCAAAATGGGGTGGGTTTTTTCAGCTAAACTAAAAGCCCATATTTGAGGAAGTGTAAAATGATTTTGTTATTTTGGAGCTACCTAACCATCAAGGGTGGAGAAGGCAATGGCACCCCACTCCAGTACTCTTGCCTGGAAAATCCCATGGATGGAGGGGCCTGGTAGGCTACAGTCCGTGGGGTCGTTAGGAGTTGGACACGACTGAGCGACTTCACTTTCACTTTTCAGTTTCATGCATTGGAGAAGGAAATGGCAACCCACTCCAGTATTCTTGCCTGGAGAATCCCAGGGATGAGGGAGCCTGGTGGGCTGCCGTCTGTGGGGTCACACAGAGTCGGACACGACTGAAGCGACTTAGCAGCAGCAGCAGTAGCCATCAAGGGACGACTTCTCAGTCTGTCAAAGATGAGTCACCACTTCATCTTTTTCACTTGTGAAGGGTAGGTGTAGTAATTGAGGATCTGGGATTCGTCTTCAGTCTTACGAGAGAATTCTTCGAGTTTTGACTGGAAGCATTTCTCCCTTTATTGTGCTGTCCCAGGCCATTAGTCATTAGGTGTTCCCAACCTTTGCCCTTAAGTGGAGCCCAAGAAGTCTCTTGTGGGCACCTAAGACTCTAAGACGTCTCTGGTGTAATCAGTTTGTGTTAAAGATTTCTGTTTGACAGTCTAAAAAGCACGTTGGTATCTCTAAAATCTCCGTCCATTTTCCCCACATGTTGTCTGTCTGATCATAATCTGGAGTCTGGGGGAGTCATGGTTGATCCTTTACTATTTCATCACCACATCTGGTCATCGTTGACTATCGTTGTCTCTTCAGTGTAACTACTTTCCCAGCTTCTTCCCTGTTAACCACCGCAGACCATGCTGTCATCATGTCTTGCCTGTAGTGTTGCAATAATGCATCTTCTGTACCTCCTCCTGGTCCTCTCTAATCTTTTTGTATCCCTAAAACTGATTATTTACAGAGTTGGGAGATGTGGTCATAAAAGGGCAATGTAAGAGATCTTTGCAGTGACGAAACTTCTGTGTCTTGTATCCATGCTGATACTCTGTAGTAATGTGCTACAGTTTTAAAAGATATTACCATGGTGGGGAAGGGGACACTGAATAAAAGGTACACGGAATCTCTCTGTATTACGTTGTAAAACTGCATGTGATGTTACAATTATCTCAATGGTATTTCAATTAAAAAAATCTCTTCAGTGCTTTCCTGCTCCTTTGGGATAAAGACTAAAGTCATTTAGTATGGTCTTCTGTGACTTCCATCATCTGACTTGCCATCTCTGTGTTCCAGACACGCTGACCTTTCACTGTCTTTAACATGCCAGCTTCTTCACTTACAGCCTTCTTATTTGCTTCCTTCTGTCTAAAAGATTATACCTTCCTTTGGTTAATTCCTCCTCATCTTTTGTGTATCAGCTTCATTTTTACTTCTTAAAGAAAGACTTTTCCTGATTTTCCAGAGTAACTGAGATTTCCTCAGTTAGGAAGTCATAGAATACCCAGTATTTTCCCTTTATGGCACTCATCATAGTTTCCCAGTATTTTCCCTTTATGGCACTCATCATAGTTTCCCAGTATTTTCCCTTTATGGCACTCATCATAGTTTCCCAGTATTTTCCTTTATGGCACTCATCATAGTCTGTGTACACTTGTTCAGTTGTGTGGTTCTTTGATTCATAGCTGTCTCTTTCACCTAACTCCTTTGTATTTTTATTCTCAGCATTCAATACAGTGAGTAAGGGAAACATGTAAGACGTGAAACACACTGTCTTTCTCTCTCAGCCCTTGTTCTTATTGGCATCAAAACAGCACTTTAGATACGTGTGCCAGGAGAATAGGTCCCAATCCAGATATCTAATTTATGCTCTCTTCCCAGATCATAACTTTGGATTTCTCTTGATTTGCCTAAAAATAAGCCTCTTTCAGGTTATGAAAATATTTATTAGAGGAGGGATAGGATGTGACTGAGCAAGATGAGTGCTCTTGTACAGAATTTTTGGACAGATCAGACAATTAAGCTTGGACCTGACATGCAGAAGCAATGCAACCAGAAGAAATGCTCAACAACACCAAAGGACCGTTTGAGCAGAAGTGCCACATAGTGCTGCTGCTGCTGCTGTTTGCCACAGAGTCAGAAATCAGACAGCAAAACCTCTGGAACTTCTGCTGAGTTCCTGCAGGAAAACCATGTGTCTCCATGACTGTCTTTGACATGAGAGCTTCCACATTACAGTGAGTCGCTTAGGGCTTCCAAGTCTGCACAGGTGTGCCTGCACTGGTATTCCACTATATCACAGGTGAAACAGTAGCTGCAAAGGAGTCCAAGGAACACAGTCTTTAGCTTTCTAGTCTCTAGGGAACAGGAAAGCACATGGGAACCAGGTGTTGGGTGATCTAGTCTGTGCTGTCTGCCATAGCTAATTAAAGGCTGACCATCACAAGACAGAGCTCACTGACCAGTGAATGTTCTTTTTGGATCTAAATTAAACTTGGTTTACTACCTGTTAGATACTTAACATGAGAACCTAGATTGTGAAACAGGGTAGTGATGATGTTGTAGATTTTCAGGTGGTAGATTTTGCCTGTGTTGAATTATGGACTTTATAGATATTCAGTTGACCCTTGAACCATGTCAGGGTTAGGGGCAGTAACTCCCCTGTGCAGCCAAATATCTGTGAACTCCTATCTCTGCTTCAAAAACAAAGGAATTGATATATGACTCACCCAAAGGCAGGAAGCTGAAACAGTTTGAGTAGAATCGGAATTCAAATCCTAATTCCACCTGTTATCTCTCATTGAACGAAAGCTTTTCCCCATACTTAGTTAACGATCTGTAAAATGAAAATACAGATATTATAGTTATTGGAAAAAAATCCACATATATGTGGACCTTCACAGTTCAAACCCATGTAGGCCAAGGATCGACTGTGTATGATTTTGTGTGATACCCATATATTTGCATATTCAGTCATGAAATGTTGTTTACAAGTGTGGCATTCTGTGTTTCTATCTACTATCTTCCACATGCACCAGCATCAAGTTCCCAAATGAGAGAGAGAGAGTCCAGAAACTTGCATTTTTAGCAGACTTTGCTGTTGATTTTTAAGCACTGTCTCTTGATGAAGAACCACTGGTCTAGTGGATCAGTAATAACCATTTTGTTTTATTGCTGTTGAAAACTAAGGACTGTGTTTCAGTTTGCAAGTTATTTTCCTTTTTTTTTTTAATTGCCTTTAAAAAGTTTTGTAATTGCATGCTTGTTTTACAGGAGCAGAGTTACCAGGACAAGTTATCTCCATGGCAGCTTCTACTCTAGCAACCTTGGCCATCTCTATCACGGGGTATGAATCGAGCACCGAGGATCACACCTCTACCCAGCCTGCAGGTGACTGGTGTTGGGAGAATGCCTTCAGAGTCATTCTGGAAAATGGGCTATACATAGAATATAAAATTAGGAAAGACACTAGCATCACAAAATGCTACTTACTGGTCCTTCATTTTCCTCTCTGGTTCCTATTTTTACACTTTTTTCCTTCTATCTTTGTTCCCATGTATCACTTTTTTCATTCATTTAATTATTTATCTTCATAGGTTTCTTACCTGGATTTTTCATTCTTTTCTTTTTTTTTAAAGGGCTTTTCTTATTTTTCTTTTGTTATTCTTGCTCACTATCTTTTCGTTTTATTTTCCTTTTCTTAAGACCCATTTACCTTTGTCTATATTTTCCCCTACTTAGTCCTTTTATTTGCCATTTTTTTCTACAACTGTCAGTTCTCCTCCATTGTTCTATTTTGCTCTTTTTATGTTGCATTTTTTGGTCATTGTTCCTTTTCTCCATCTCTTTCTTTCGATTTTTATTTTCCATCTTCCAATCATTCATTTCTCTGGCATTTTTTGCTTTTGTTCTTAAAGTTTGCTTTGCATGCTTCCTGCTGTTAGTATATTGACTGTTTCCCTTAACACAGAATCCTCTAATTATTTTGGACACAGAGCTCCTGTGAGATCCAGCTAATAGTTTTATACCAGCTTTAAAGTCATACCATACTCACACAGAATTCAGGAATGTAAAGGCCTTGTCTGTCTGTGCCAAGAGGCCCATTACTGCCAGAGATTTGAGAGTTAAGGAATTGTTTTCATGAGCTCTCCTGGAAGAACTCACTTTAGAGAAGTCTTGAAAGAAGGAATCAGCTAAGAAGAAGGCATTTGGGGTAGTAGGAGAACTTATTTTTCTTACACATTATGTTTTCAGCGTAGAGAGGGGATGATGTTTTGGTTATGGACTTACTATTCTTATGAATATCTGCCACATCCAGCAACATGAAGTTTCCAAATTAGGAAGACATTCAGAGAGCAAATTCAGAGAAGCGTATTATAATTAGCTTGGTGTTTAGCCCCAAACCTCTGGGTAGAATGTTAGTTTTCGTGAGATGGGCTGACTTAAACATGGTCCTAGTTACATCAGTAGTAAAAACGTACTCACAGCTAAGCATCATTTAAAAAAAAAAAACCACTAAGGAAATTATAGTAAAGCATTCACAGGGCTATTGTGGGGTTACTTATGAAAATTATGAAATAACAGGGAAGGCATTCTTAGAATAAAGACTTAATGAGTACCTTCTACGTGTCAGGTAATATTTTTTTGCACTAGGAATTCAGTGGAGGGGAGAGCAAGACAGACAAGGTCTTATTTCTCCTGGGTTTGGCATTCAACTGAAGGGAGAAAGTGAGAAAGGTTCTGAGTAGAAAATGATACAACTGTGTAAAACTGTATGAAGAAAATGGCGCAAACAGGGCATTGAAATTAGGGATGTTCATGGTTTTTTGTTTTTTACCTAGACTTTAAGAAATATGGTATACTTTTATTATTAACTTCTTTTAATAGAAGGCAAAATATAGGTTTTAGGATCTTACTCATTTCTATCATTGTGATGTATTCCGAGTAATAGTGAAATATAGCAGTAGTTGCATTGTTAGAAAGCAGTGCCTTATGAAATGATTCAGTGTGATATCCTATATTCGAAGATTCCTCACCCCCAGCAACCTGCTATTTTTTAATATCTCATTCTAAGAGAAAGATATGCTTCAAAGCCCTGGGTGCTTGTAAGAGCAGCTGGTCCCATTTAGGTAAAATGACACTGAAAAGCCATATTGTTTCAGAAACACATATAAATACATCTACAATAAAGTTAAAAGAGAAGGAATTTTTAAATAAAGAATTCTGTATGTTAATATTTATTGCTTTATATGGTTTGAGTAATTTTCGTGGGGTAATTATAATTCTGTTACTTTTCTGTGTGTTTTTCTTTAATCTAAATGCTATATATATATATATATAAATAGAAATGATAAATATGTCATTAAAAAAACTTGAACAGTGTAAAATGTATAAAGTAAAAATAAACCTTTTCTCATACGTAACCCTATCTCTCAACAAACTTAATTCCCTTAGATGTAAACACTGTCAGTGTTAATTCTCCACACCTTTTTCATTACATTTGCGAGCATACATCATCCTCCACACCCCTTTTTATTACATTTGCAAGCATGCATCCGGGTCTTATTTTCTTTTTTAACCCAGTGTAATCATGCTATCTTAGTACATCTTGAAGGCTTAAACCAGGCTAGCCTAGCTAATTGCTCTGTATTACTATTTATTAATGTGGACCCATATGTGGGTGATTGTTTTTTTTTTTGCCTTTCCTCCTCAGGGACGGAAACCATGGACAGGGGAGAACCCCCTCCAACACTGTCCTCATCTTCTTCATCCACCTCCCCTTCACCCGCCCTGGGCAGACAGAGATCTGAAGTTGGAACGTTTCTTAGGAAGAAGAAAACTAGTGACATCTACTTTGTGTCTCTCCTTTGGGCCATCGTCGGAGTCCAGATCTGGTCAAACCTGTGGATTGTGCAGTTGCTGCCAGTGCCTATTGCAGGTAATTGGTTAGTGATGATCTTGTCTTGCCTTTGAAGATTTTTTTTTCTTTAATTTGTGGATTTTTTTTTTATGTTTGAGATTATTTTACTGTCTCTAAATAAAAAGGGGGAGTAGGCTGTGAACATGGTGGCCCCCCACAAAGTTTTTACAACTGTAATTACCCTGGACTTATTCTTGAGACCATAGGAAGTTTCTTCCTAGGACCTCTCCCGAGGTTTAAAAATGCTGATGAAGGAATTGTTGACCTGGTGTGTAACACTGAGCTCATGGTTCAAAATAGTAAACTGTGAACTGTTAGATTACAAGGCCAGGGCTAAGGACACAGAGCTCCCTGGAGTCAGGGAAATCATAGTGGCTGGGACCAGTTATCTAGGGTCCAAACGTCAAGACAGCCCTCACAGATAAGTAGCACTTCCTTCTGGTCCCTCCTCCTTCTTAGTTAGCTTTTAACAGAAGGTTTAACCCCTGTTTAAAGGGAAACCACGCTACCCCACTGCAGAGGGGTACCTTCATTTTATAGTTTTAGTAGTTCCCGCTGAAATCAGGTAGTGTACAGCTGTTTGTAACAGCCCTGGTCTCTACTGAACCCTGGTGAAAGATTCAGATGTACAGAGCATCAAGAAGAGAAATAGAAATACAAATGAAAATGTTACCCTGTGGGGGTATAAATTGTTATAATTATGATGCGTATGGAATACCTTCTACTTACCTGGTCACTACACATCAAACATCTAAGGAAAAGAACAAAATTTGGCAAGAGCCGCTTTAATAGCTAAAGCGACAAGGACAGGTCAGAGAGTAGTATGCTTTATCCTGGAACGTACAGTGTGAGGGGCCGAGATTGTAGTCAGTGAAATCCTCATGATCAAGGTATCTGACATTTATGTGGGCTTTGAATCCCTGACCCCTTCAAGGATTCAGACTTCACAGAGAAGGTGGGAGATAGGTAGGTGGGGATTGTATGGAAAGTGTCCCAGTTCCATCAATCTGGAATATTTTGAACTTTCTTCCTTCTGTCCTCCATTAAACAGAAACAAAAGCAAAAAAAACCCTGTATATGTTAGCACTAGCTTTACTGTTTTAGGAAGGTTATGTGAAACTGAACCCGTTTGTAATCGCTATCTTTTTTGTGTGTGCATTTCTCATCTTCCTCATAGTCTGGGTACTCAAAAAGCTTGTCATTCACTTTGGCGTTGTGAACTTCCTGGAGAAGCGTTGCACTGTGTGGTGGCGGGTGATAGAGCACTTCCTGAAGGAGCGGCAGGAAGCCCTGGCCCCGTGGCCAATTATCGGGCTTGGAAAATTCTTGTTAAAAGTTGATAGCAAGGTATTGTATTTTCATAACTTGAGCTGCTTTCAAATGGAGTTTATGTATTTCGTTGTCTACAGTATTCCATTTTATGGTATATTAGTTTTTACGTTGTACTTGCTGATAACACACTTACTGTCTAACTCTGATGAAATTTAAAGTTTAGAGTGATGGATGGGATAGATGTAGTTTGAATAAGTGTTGTGTAAGTATTTTTACATCTTAAAAATGAGGGAAAAGGAGCACCTAGTTCAACTCTCATTTTATAAGGACCAAATTGAAATCTAGAGGGGTTAAGTGACTTGCCTAAAATTATATAGCCAGGAGTAGCTCAGTTCAATGAATAATTTTGGATAATTTTCATGTGCCAGATAGCATAAGTTTTAGGGAAAACCAGATGAATCCTGGAAAACTAGGTACAGAAGCTCTGTTTTAGTGGGGAGACAGCAATCCATGAAAATTTAGAGGCTGTGCCAGATTCAGAAGCTGGTGGTTAGGAGCATGGTCTCTGAATTCAAACTCTGGATTCAGATCCCAGTTCTGCTACTTATTAGCTCTGTGACCTTGGATGAGTTTTGTAACCTTTCTATGCCAATGAATATAAAGTATAAAAGCAAGTATATCTCAGAGAATGCTAGTGAGGGTTCAGTGAGTTAATACATGTTCAGTTCCTAGACTGGGATCTGGTACACTGTAAGCTCTGTATAAGCGTTAAGGCGTCGTTACAATTTGAGGGGAGAGGTGTGTACAGGATACAGTGGTAGTACTGAGCAAGAAATAACTCACTGTTGATGAGCAGTGGGAAAGGTGATACCAGAGCAAATTTTGAAGCACTGCTAGGAGTTTATTAGCGAGGCATGGCAAGAAGAGCGGGTAAATGGAGCAGTGTAGGGGCACGGAGACTCCCACAGAGTGATTTCTTAGTGAACACGAGGAAAGTGGGATATGTGAAATGTTGTAGTGGGAGGCAGAGCTGGAGAGTCAGGCAAGGCTGGATTGAGAACTCCTTTTTGTGTGCCATGCTGTCAAGCTGGACTTGATCACAGGGCTGGTGACTACTTTTAGCAGGTCCATCCATGGCTTAAGGTTGAAAAACACTGTTGGATGAAGCAAATGTAGATAGAGACAAGAATAGTATCTGCAGTTCATGTGAGGGGGAGGAAGTCAAAGGAGGTGCAGGGGATACATATTTTTAATATATTGCCCGGTTGTCTTCCAGAAAGTTTGCCAGTTTTAATTCTCATTTCAGCAGCATATGAGAATGCCCATTTCTTGGAGCTCTTGTGAATACTGGATATTATGGTATAACTGAAAGTCCATTTTAGTTTTGTAAAAAGAAGTGTCTCGGTGTTGTTTTAATTTGAACTTTTTAAAAATAACAGTTGAGTTGACCATTCTTTTATTTGCTTCTTGGCTGTTTATATTTTTCCTTTTTAATTTGCCTAGTGTGTGTGTGTGTGTGTCTTTTGTGACCATGATGTGTGGCTTGTGGGACTCTTAGTTCCCTGACCAGGGATTGAACCTGGGCCCTTGGCAGTACAGAGTTCTAATCACCGGACCACCAGGGAATTCCCTGCCTATTGTGTTCTTATTAATTTTTTTCAATTTTTAAATAAGAATCTAGAACTTCTCACAGATTTCAACATGTTGATCACATCTCCCTAATTAAGGTGAAGTTTTATCTTATTAGAGCAGATCTATCTCTTCAAGCTATTTAAAGGGGGTGACTCTTACATCAGTTAATTTCTTTGTCTTACCACTATCAGATGGCATAAAAACTAAATCCTATTTTCACTGTTCCCATGTACTTGTATTGGGAACACTTTATTTAGGAAAATGGTACAGTTGTGTTGGTTGAAATTCCAGAGGCATCAAAAAGTATTTGTTATGGGGTAGGCTTGTAAAAATTTGTCATTTTTATTCTAATTTATATGTCAGTCTGCTGTTCTTCAGGAAGAGAGACAGTAAAATGAATAAAACTAGCATTTTCTGTTATATATGATACATATCAGAATAAATGGCTATCACAAATTGAATATTTGTTCAATTATTATTGATACCAAAATTATGTTTTGTGCAGTATAATAATATATCTGGGGTCCTGCTTTGGGGAATAAATCTATTTTCCGTGTTTCTATTTAATTTCAATTGATTGGACCAGTGTTGAAATGATCCATCTAGAGAAGATTGTTCAAAGTATGTGTCTAAACATGTACTAGGTGTTCTTTAGGAATAACTAATTGATTGGACCAGTGTTGAAATGATCCATCTAGAGAAGATTGTTCAAAGTATGTGTCTAGGTGTTCTTTAGGAATAACTCTGCAAAGAGCATTTAGTCATTCAGATGAAATTAAGCTTTTTAGTCTTTATGCTTTTTATATCACTAATAATGCTTTAAATCCTATGTTTGCTGACTTTTATTTTATGTGACCATTAACTAGCATTAGTTATTATAGTGCTAAATATTGTGAGGTATAGATGAGGTAATGTCTATGTGAAAAGACAGCAGGATATTACATCCAGTAGAAAAATGCATGCCTGAAAAATTGGAAATTGCGCCTAATATGATCAGAATCTTAAATATGTCTGCTCTTTGACCAGGTGTTCACTGTTCAAAATGAGCACTGAAATGTTTTACTCTAGGAAATGTAAACTAAGTACTATTATAAAGCTGCAACTACAGAGTTCAATGAAAATGTAGTGTGTGAACAGGAATTAGATTTATATAGGGACTGAAAATCCTTTTAATGCATGGTATGTGAAAAATCTTAATTATCGCTTTGATCTTTGGAATTTGATGTGAAAGTTTAAGCCTGTAAACATTCAGGTTATCTTTATGTACTTTTAATCATTGAATTTCGAACAAAGTTTGTGGTTACCATCATTTCAATCGTGTGTCTTAAAGGAATGCTACATTCGCTTGATTTTGAAACTTCGTTGATGCATTTCAGTTTTTTTTCCAGTTTTTCCTTTGTCTGAGATAATTTCCTCCTCATGCCCTCGGTGACTCTCTTTTCTTTTCACACTATTACTGCATTCTCTAATGATATGCCACTGTTCTTATCTTCTCTCTCACCTTTACCCCTATCCTCAAGCTCTGGCACTGGCTAAATAAGAAGGTAAATGAACCCCCGGATGTTGATTTTACTCTTGAATTCTGTAACTTCCCCCTGTATCTCCGTTCTCACCCTGTTTCTGTTCATATGTCAGACTAAGTTTTTGTTTTTTAAAGTTCTAATTATAAGCTATGGAAGGTCATGAAGCATTAATATTGCCACAGTGCAATTTGCTAAAAACTTAAAGCCATTTATTTAGGATATGGGTGGTATCTCCTTGCCTGAGTGTGTTGACGTTCTGTCTCATGGTCCTTTTGTCCACTGTGACTTCCAGACCTTTTCAGCTCTATAATGTGGCCCAGCCTGATACTTTTGTCTCCTTTGATGTGTGAGAGCATTTTAGGCAAAAGTTACTGAAAAGGAAAGAGAACTCTTTATGGCTACTTTTTCTATAAATAACACCATAGTTTTTAAAAAAAGATTTGTAAAATGTTTGTATGATTCTCTTGGCTGATAGTGTTATATGTTGTCTTTTTTTTTTATAGCTAGTGTTTCAAAATTTTCTTTTTTATCTCTAAAAATGGTGTAGTCATGGCCCATGACATCTAGTTTTATGTATTTCCTAAAATATGAGGTTGTATCTATGGTAAATGCCTCACCTGATTGACATGGAATTTTCAGTAAGTTAAATGAAGCCTAATCCAGATAAATTAGAAGTACCATACCTTTGATATATAGTACACATACAGTAGTTCTGACAGTGTTTCAGATCCCTAGGGCAGATAGCAAAAGATGATATCATTCATGTGTATTGTCATTAAACACAATAAGACCTTAAAAATCTTCAGTGAAAATATTATAGGAGGCCTTAAGAAAAATGTGTTACCTCTTAGAAATAGTTCAAAATGAGGCTCTTGGGTGTAAAGATTAGAGTTTCGTTCTTTATGTTGAAAGAGAAGAAAGGGGAGACTTATTGACAGTGCTTATTATACTTTTAAACTTTGGATTGAAAATAAACTGTGTAAAATCAGCATACACACATACCACTGTGGGCACACACACACACACAAACACACATACACAAATGGCCATGTGTACCTCCACTCACAAAACAAAGGTGAGTAAATGAGTTCAATCCTTGGCAAATGATAGTGCTGCAAAAATAAGTTATGTTTTCTTACTTTGATTAAAGTAGTGGTCTTATGTATTTCCCCATTTTGTTTTTATTGAAAGGAAATTGTTCTCAAGAGATGAGAGAAAGGAGAGCTAAAGTCATTAGGTTCAATCTGATTTAACCTTTGGTGACTTGAGTTAGGTTATCTAATTCATAGCTGACTCATTGTGAATTAGTTTTAAAAGATTCTCAAGGGATCAGGTAACCTTTTCCTTTTCTTTGATGATTCTGTGTAGCATAGGTAAAGTATTGGTGTAGAGGTGGAGTAACTGCTTTAACTTCTGAGGGCCTGTGCCCCGGGAAAGCACATAAATAAGTTGAAGTCTGTTTTGTTACATATTTCATCCAAGGGCAGAAAATGTGCAGCATTGGGTATTGGTATTCCAAGTTCAAGTGGAGTGAATCAGAAACTAATTCAAGAGAAGTGAGGGTGAGAAACACGGCTGTGATTAATTGAAATGTAACTGTTTCTTAAGACTTAGTTGTTTTATTTCTCAGTATTTATTATTTGCACTGAGACTGCTAGAATTAGGTTAAGAAAAGCAAAGCAAAATAAAAACCTACACGTCCAGAATAATGAATAGAAAACTCAGTAGTGAAATGACAGTTTCTTCATAACTTGATAAAGAAGGCAAGTCAGTTTAGAAGCCTCAGAGTATCTTTTGATATAACTATGTATTTACTGACATTTCTACATTTAAAAAAATGCATGCCCTTTATTTATACTTAAAACATTCAGAATGTCATTTTAAAAGTACTCCCTTTCTACTTTTAGAAAATAAAATTTCAAGCCTAAAATAAACTGGGAAATAAATGGAGCAGGATAGGGATTAACAGGCAGTGTGATTCCCCTTGCTTAAAGCAGAGCATAGCCTCATGGGACAGCGCCCTGGCGTTTCTTTACGAATTCTCTCCTTCACCCCCATCCCCTTCTCATTTGCTTCCCCTGACCACATTTCTCTTTTCTGCGTTTATGAGTTGCAGTTTCCTTATGAGTCTTGTTCCGTTCACTCTTTTAGGGGGTTCGTTTCCTCCACAAGTTTTCTGTCCTCTTTGATTGTTTCCTCTCGATTGGTCCTTAGTTCTCCACATTTTTAAGTCTTTCCTGTCTCTCTTTTCCACTATTTTTCTCTCTTTCACTTTTGCTATCTTCCTTTTTGCCTGTTTTCTCACCTCATCTTAGCTGGCCATATGTAAATAGAAACCTCCCCCCAACCCCTGCTACACACAAACCCTTTGCTTGTATATGGAACATCTTAAGTGATTTTATTTACAGGCATGACTTGGAAATATTGTGGGTTGGGTTCCAGACCACAACAGTAAGGTGAATATTGCAATAAGGCAAGTCACATGGTTTTCTTTGGGTTCCTAGTACATATAAATTTGTTTGTACTGTACTGTAGTCTGGACTTCCCTGATAGTTCAGTTGGTAAAGAATTGGCCTGCAATGCAGGAGACCCTGGTTAGATCCCTGGGTCAGGAAGATCTGCTGGAGAAGGGAAAGGCTACCCAATCCAGTATTCTTGGGCTGCCCTAGTGACTCAACAGGTAAAGAGTCCATCTGCAATGTAGGAGATCTGGGTTCGATCCCTGGGTTGGGAAGATCCCCTGGAGAAAGGAAAGGCTACCCACTCCAGTATTCTGGCCTGGAGAATTCCATGGACTGTATTATACAAGTCCATGGGGTCGCAAAGAGTCAGACACGACTGAGTGACTTTCACTTTCACATACTGTAGTTTGTTGGGCTTAATAGGTGGCGCAGTGGTAAAAAGTTAGCGACTGAGTTGGACACATGTAGTCTATTAGGTGTGCAATAGCATTATGTCCAAAAAATTGTATAAACCGTAATTAAAAATACTTTATTGCTTAAAAAGAAAAAGGCTAAACATCATCTCAGCTTTCAGTGAGTTGTGGTAGTAACATCAAAAGTCACTGATTACAAATCACCATAGTAAAGTATCATAATAACAAAAAAGTTTGAAATATTGGGAGAATTCACCAAAATGTGATAGAGATACAAAATAAGCAAATGCTGTTGGAATAAATGGTGCCAGTATACTTGCTCAATGCAGGGTTGCCACAAACCTTCAATGTGTAAAAAAGCATGTTATTTACAAAGCACAATAAATTGAAACACAATAAAACAGTGTCTGCCTGTATTTTAAATTTTGCAATAAAACATCTAACCCTCAGTATTATCTCTTGAAAATAAATTTTTATTTAGGTGTCTGTTATTCCAGCCCTTAGGTATATAAAGTTTGTGACAGGAAAATTCTACCCTGGCTTGAAAAAAAAGTTTGACTTTTGTAATGTTGTTGTACATAATGTGTTTGTGAAGATTCCATGTTTTATATGTTAAAAATACTCAGACATAACTTTAGATACTTTCCAAATAATACATCTTTTATGTTAATGTATTTCAGGATGTGAATTTTCTAAAAGAAAAAAAAAAAATTGAGGCTCCTAAGTTATTTTCAGAAATTGTAATTTGTGAATACCAATCCAATCTTAATTCTGATATTTTCTTTATTTTGCCTATTCAAATATGTATTAGCTGAGCTTTTACCACGTGCTGTGCACTGTTAGGTTTTGGAGATATAAAGAGGAATCATGCAACGGTAGCTCTCTGCTCAGGTAGCTCTCTGCTCAGGAAACTCTCAAGAACTAGATGTTGAGTTAGTTTCTGATTGTGATACTTTTCACTTTTACTGATTTTAGAACTTACATTCAAAATATGACCTCTGACCTTCCATATCTTAGAAACCTGTTATTACTTTTATTAATTTCTGCATTGTCTTTGATGCTTTGGTAGCATGCACTGAAAATTAACTCTTCTGTTTGAAAGCTGTAATTGTCAAGATAAAAGATGCACTGTTTATCTTTGAGTTCACTGTAGCATTGATGTCTTGGTGACAGGGTCCTTCCTGAAAGATAAGGAGGTGCAAGCTTATAATCTTTGGATAGAAAGCAAATGTTTTAGAAGGCATGCTGTTTTAACCATCCTTCTTTGCTCTTGGATGTTTAACTGTTTAGAGAGCATAATTCATATTTAAAAGAAGAGTAACTTACTCAGCAGTGCTCATGTTGGGATTGAGGGGTGCATTGTGGTATTTCAGTCATCAGTCTGATTGTATTTTTGAAATGTTAATTGGTAGCTTTGCATGGCAGGAATTCTAGAAATCTGTCAGGATTAGATATTCTGAAAACAGAAGTTTTAGAGAATGTTGTATTACTTGTGACTGTGAAAGATGAGAGGTTATACTTAGAATGTCTAGTGGCATTTTGGAAAAGCATAATTTTAATTATTGATTAAGAGATAACCACTGCATTAATGATTATTCTTTATTTATAGTCAATTATAATTTGTCATAAAGCTTATGGTTTAAAAAGAATAGAAATTCCAAGTGGATTTCTTATTTTATTATGAAATATTTGAAATATAAAAGGATAGAAGAGCACCCACATGCCTGTCTTCCAGTGTGACAAAATAGTACCTGTACAGCTAAAGTCTCTTTTGTACCCCTCCTGATTGTGCATCCATGTCCCAACCCTTTTGCTTCCAGGGTAGCTATTCTGAAATTGGTATTTATCACTACCTTAACAATAAATTTTATTTGTAACCCTGATGACATTAAAGGAAAAACATATTTTGAATGTAATTCCCATTTTAATTTGCTCCTATTTTATCTGTATAGTTTAGGACATATCTGGATTGTAAGAGTCATCCTTTTTCTAAAGTCATATATATTTGCTAATTGACAGAGATTTGAGGTCACTAATGGATTGTCATTATTTAGTTTAGAATGTTTGTCAGATCGTAAATTCTAATTTGAAATGTAAACATACCACAATATGAGAATCCAAGCATAAATTTAGGTTATATTCAAATTGATTGCCTTTTCTTAGATGTGACAATAATAAGCTCTTTCTGTAACAACAGTTAACACTGTTAGTTAATTTTCTAAAGTGACTTATAGCTTTCACTGCTTTAATCATTATGCCATAGTTTCTGCAATGCTGAATATCCTGTTTTGTCTTCATGATGTTTGAATGCACATGTGTTTTTATTAAGTTGTGCTTGAAAGATGACTAATTCTCTTTCTCATTTCTGTGCAGATGATCATCTGGTTGGAGAAGATGTTAGACAAAATAATTAGCATTTTCATCATATTTTTGTTAGTGATAGGAACACTTCTTTTAGCCCTACTCCTGACTGCAAAGGTACATTACAACAATTACTATCACCATTAATAAACTCGTTAACTTAGAATTTGTTGTATGGTAAGAAGCCAGCAGTTGCATGCATGGGAAATGTTACTTTGCTTATAAATAATTACAGTATTTAAAGTATTTATGATTTTTGTATTCCTGGTTTTGCCATGAATTTGCCTAATGTATTTTTATCATTTAAATTTTATTATCATAATAATCCTCTGAGGTAAATGCAGATGAAAAATGGAGATACTGAGGGAAAAGTGGGTTCTTCTCTCAAAAGAACTATGATCTGGTCCATGACTCTAGCGTAGATCCTGTTCACTTGATCAGAATTTGATTCCTTCCTTCATGTCTCATTGTTCTTTCTGCTGATTTACCATTAAGATATTTCTCACTTTCCAGATCCTTCTAGCTTGCATTTCCTTTCCCGCCTTCTTAGTTTGGACTGCTATAACAGAATACCATACACTGAATGCCTTAAACAACAAGCATTTATTTCTCATAGTTCTGGAGGCTGAGAGCCTCAGATGAAAGTGTGATCATGGTCAGCTTTTTGGTAAAGGTTCTCTTCCTGGTTTATAGGTGGCTGTTTTCTCCTTGTATTCTCACATGATAGGGAGAAAGAACATCTCTGTATTTCTTCTTTTAAGGGTGCTAATCCCATCATGTCTTCCATCAGGTCTTCTGTGGTAGCTCAGTCGGTAAAGAATCTGCCTGCAGTGCAGGAGACCTGAGTTCGATCCCTAGGTTGGGAAGACCTCCTGGAGAAGGAAATGGCAACCCATTCCAGTATTCGTACCTGGAAAATCCTAGGGACAGGGGAGCCTGGTGGGCTGTAGCCATGGGGTCACAAGAGTCGGACACGACTTAGCGACTAAACCACCACCACCAATCCCATCATGAGAGCTCCACCCTTATGACCTAATTACTTCCCAAAGGCCCTACCTCTTAGAACTATCACATTGGATGTTAGGATTTCAACAGAAGAATTTTGAGAGGATATAAAAAAATTTAGTCCTTATTACCCCTCTTTCATCAAAGAAAATCATTCTCCAAAGTTCAGCTAAATTTTTTGTCTCCTACTGGCTTTTCAAAAAGCTTTTGTAATCTGTCACAGTCTTTATTTTATTTGGACCCTACTGAACTCTGCACCCCAGATTTTTATATGTTGTTTTCCAGAAATTGTGAAGCTTACCTGATATCCTGGGTGTGGACCGTTTTCATATAGTGCTGTGGAGATGTGGTAGTACCTGTTATCAGTAGATAATCTGATATGCAGCAATTTACTAAAGGATCACACTGTTTCCTACTACCTGACTTTCCATTTGGAAGCCCTGTTCTCAGTCACTCTTAGCCTCAGTATGCCCTGGTCTTATCGTTTGCTTCTAACAACCTTCTCTCTGTACCTGTTTCAGTTAAAATGCAGTTTTTACCTGTTCTTTGAATTTTAATCATGTATAGTCACTTATTTAGACTCTACAAACTTGAGAGGTCTGTCTCTTTTTTTTGTTATATTTCACCTAAGCCTTCCTCTGTATGTTTTTCTAGTTCTTAAAGAAACCTTTCACCGGTGTGTAATTCTGTTTTCCTTTTTTTTCTCTTCCTCTCTCTACTGTTCTACTCCCTTCCCTTTGTGTAGGGTCTTCTTGCCTGCTCGTCTCAATTGTTTCATCTTTCTTTCTCTTTGCTCATTGCATGCTTCAGTGAGCTTTTCTTCTCTGAACTTTGATAACAATTATTACTGAACCATTTCTTTGTGGTTTAGGACTCATGCAAACTGAGCTTTTGAAGGAAACTTACTGGTTATCTAGTTCATTCTCCCAGCCAATAAAAGGATCATTCTCTAAAACACCATGACAGTATCCATTTGAGTGTCTTAATAGACATCTCAAATATAACATGTCAGAACTGAATTCCAGACCCTCCCTTGCTTGTCTGTTCTTCTCATTTCAAGTAAGTGACAGCTTCATTCTGCTTGCTCAGGTGAAAAGCCTCAGGGTCATTCTTGACTACTTTTTTTCTTTTATTAATAGATGCATATCCAGTTTGTCAGAAAATCCTTTTTGCCTCCATGTTCCTAGTATATTTTGGGATAATATCAGGTGAGGTTGTTAGGTAATTCCTTTCTACCTAAAGCAAGAATAAAATGGTATATTATAAACACCGTATCAGGGCATTGAAAAATGATCAGTTAGGCAATAATTTGGGGAGTGTTTGCTTGTGAAAAACTACTACTGCATCTGGTAAAAACATGTAGTTTGTGGCTTTTTTACTTGGAATTACTTATCCTCATCTGCCTTGTGTGGGCAGAAAAAAACCTACAGATTTTCTTATGGGTTGTGGTGGATTTGGTTTGGGACTGGCAATAGAGAAGCTGTGAATTAAAGGGAGAGGTTCTGGAAGCAAGAGAGGCATAGAAGGGCTGAGATTAATAAATCACATTTTAGAATGGTATATGGGAGGCCCTAAGGTATCCTGTGAATATTGAAAGCCTAAGGAGATTTGCACATTTGTTGTACCTTTGATTACATTTCTCAAGTTTCACACATCTCAGGCTAAAAAGGATGAAGCTTCTTAATATGAAGTGCCTGAGCACAACTTATGTCCAAATTATCGGCTGACTGTTTAGCTATTCAGGTTCAGGGGCAAACCCGTTAGGCCTTTCAAAAAATAAAAAACACCGAGCAGAGACATTAATGACAGGGAAGACAAACCTTGAGGTTTGATTACAGGTAAGTTGTTTGCTTACTGAAACAAAATGACAGCTCTGAGTTACAAAACAATCTCGAGTTGCTTTGTGATGGATAGTGGCTGTTCAGTGCAGGTCTCTTAAGTTAACGGAAACTAAGATGTCTAATTACTTGACTCTTAAAGCATTGTTCCTAGAATAGTATAAAAGATAAATGTTAAATTGAGTTTAATTTTTATTGATACTCTTTTCTTGTCCATAATACAGGTTCATCAAGAGAGTGTACACATGATTGAAGTCACAAGCAATTTGATTAATGAAACTCTAGCAAATCATCCTGAGTGGGCAAAGTAAGAATGTAATTTTGACAAAAATAGAGATGGATGGCCTACGTTCTATGTCTGTTTTCATGAAATGATGTTCATTGGTACAGTTACCTTGGAAGAGAGAAGAGAGAAGAGTTTGCAAAACTTTGTTGAATTTTGCATAAGAATGACATGTAATGGGATGGAGGGGAACAGAGGGCAAAGTCCAGATATTGAATTGAGACTCACAGTTTACGACATGTCTTTGGTTTACTAAGATTTCCCCTACGTTATGTTGTGTGCGGAAGAGATTATCCCCATTTTACAGATGAGGAAACAGGATCAGAGATTAAGGGATTCGAGAAAATCCCCCCCATGGCAGAGTCAGCAGCGTTCCCATACTGTATCATTTTTTGTGGCAGAGTTGGCGGACTGCAGCTCAGAACCAAATCCAACCACCTGTTCCTATAAAGATTTATTGGAACAGCCTACACCTGTTCATGTCATGTTGTCTGTGGCTATTTGGAGGCTGCAGAAAAAAGCAGACAGAATTGAGTAGTTGTGATACAGATCATATGTCCCGAAAAGCCTAAAATGTTTACGCCTTGGCCCTTTACAGAAAAAAAAAGTCTGCCAACACCTGTAGGATCTCTTTGCCTACTTGTTTAATTTGGCTTCTGTGAGAGGGTTGTTATGTCTTTCGTGGAGAGTGTTCCTAGGATTATGCTGTTCACCTGATTGAACTTGATGACAAATTGTATGGCCTCCTCTTATTTTTTTTTTAACTACCCCCAAGGTAGTCAGTAATTTAAGTTAGAAAATACTCTGCAACTTTTAGAATTGTAAATTGTAAATTATTGTTTAAAAAATTAAGTTCCAGGGATTGCTGGTGCAGTACACTATGCCAGTTTTTCATTTTTCCTTTCTTTATTTTGAATTAGTTGGCTTCCTGAGGCTCAGGTTGTCCAAAGAGCCCTTAATTCTGCAGCCAACAACGTATATCAGTATGGACGAGAATGGATAACCCACAAGGTAAGGGAAGAGCCTATTTTCACAGCCTTTTCTTTGCAGGGTCTTCATTGGTAGTGATTTCTTGCTTTGATAAAACAAAAATGGAGATTCTGTTTATAATTTCTGCTTTTGAAAAAGGCTTAAATCTATAAATCAACAGGCAACATAGGATGAAATAAAACCATCTGGACGATCCTATTGATAATTGCTGGTAGCCCGAACAATCCAAGAGGCTGGGTATTTGCTTCATGTTCAAAATAGATCTGATTCATTGTACATTAGGACAGAATGATCACTAAGCTTGGCTGATCAAATATGGCTTTGTGGAGAAAAAAGTATTAACACCTATTAAATTTTATTATTTGCTAATAACTGTACTTGACAGTTTCCAATTTGTTTCATTTAATCTTTCCAAGAAACCTATAGTAGTCTGAATTATTTTACCCCCTTTATAGATAAGGAAACAGACTTAAGTGAATTTACTTAAGTAAATTCCCAGTGGTCATGTAATAAATTGCAGAGCTTGCTTTCAGACTGAAGACTAATTCTAAATCCTTTGCTCTTTCAACTATGATATGCTAGAAGTGTGTGCCCGGAACTGATTTAAGTGCTTTAATGTGGCACTTGAGATAAACTGTGAAGGAATGGAATGATAGATCCTGGATGAATAGAGAGAAGGAAGAGTGTATTTTAAGAAGGGATATTTATGTGATCCAAGATACAGAGATAGGAGTGTACTTGAGAGGTGAGTTTGACTGAAGTTTTGTAAAGGGGACATGAAAGGCAGAGGAAAAGACACAGCTCTTGTAGCTAAGGATCAGACTCCATGATACAGATTTGGGACATCACTTTTTTTCCCTAGATTTTCCTGTGGAAATGAAGGTAATTTGCAGTTTTAATGTTTGAGGTAATTAGGATTATCTAGGGATTGCCAAAACTTGTTGCACTGAGATGTGTGCCAAAAAACTTCCCTGTTTAAAATTTAAATTCAGAATCTAAAAAACAAAAGGTATCTTGGAAATTACACTGTATGTACATATCTACTCAGTTGCTCAATCGTGTCTGACTCGTTGTGACCCCATGGACTGTGGCCCGCCAGGCTTCTGTGTCCATGGAATTTTCCAGGCAAGAATTCTGGAGTGGGTTACCATTTCTTTCTCCAGAGGATCTTTCCCGACCCAGGGATCAAGCCCGCATCTCTTGCATCTCCTGCAGTGGCAGATGGATTCTTTACCACTGCGCCACCTCTTGGAAATTACACTATACATACAATAATCTGCTAACCTAAGGATAGAATCATGGTCAAGTTAAAAGTTAGGAGAAAGATGTGTTACTGATTTTCCTGGGTTCATACCAGATAACCAAATCCACTGTCACGTGAAAGTTTTAAAAAATATTTATTGAATAAACAAAAGATAAGTACAGTTGACCTTGAACAATGTGGTGGTTAGAGGTGCTGACCTTCCCTGTAGTTGAAAAGTCCCTGAGTAACTTTACAGTTGGCTCTCATTTACCTGGTTCTACATTCTCAGATTCAACCAACCACAGGTCTTGTACTACTGTAGTACATATTTAATGAGAAAAATTCCCGTGTAAGTGGACCTGCACTGTTCAAACCAGTGTTGGTCAGGGGTCCACTGTATGTGGATATACATCTCAGAACTATCATGGAAGGAAGACCGAATATTGCAGAGGACTTTTAGACGTTTAGATATATGTTTGCCTGACTTATTCTGTGGATAACATAGCATTTAATTCTTGGATTATCTGTTCAGGAGAAACTTTTATTCTGGATTTCTTACCTATTTGGGAAAATAATAAAGGGAATCTGGATAGCTGGAAGAATGTGCCTTAGATTTTAAAGTAAATTTTTAATTACTTAGAGGAAAAAATAGGTTTGAAACCTTATACTTAAGAATCTAAAATGGAAGACAGTGGAAGAGACATGATTTTCTACGAAAAGTTGTAAAATATTTGTGATCCTGATTTAGGAGGCACAGGGATAATATCTAAAAACAACCATTGAATTGAATGGATAAATAAAGTGTGGTATATCTGTATAATGGAATATTATTTGACCATAAAAAGGAAGTACTGATACATTTTACAACATGGATGAACCTTGACAACATTATACTAAGTCAAAGAAGCAGTCATAAAAGACCACATAAGTATGATTCCATTTATATAAAATGTGTGAAAGAGGCTTATCTATAGAAACAGAGTAGTGATTTTCAAGGGTAGGGGGATTGGAAGGAAATGGAAGAGTGATTCCTAATGAGTATGGAGTTAACTTCTGGGGGCTTGAGAATGTTCCAAAATTGATGGTGGTAATGGTTACATAACTGTGAATGCAAAAAAACCTATTGAGTTATACACCTAAATGGGTGAATTGTAAGGTGTGCGAGTTATATATCTCAATAAAATTTTATTTTAAAAAGGAGTCATTGAAATTGCAGGAGTAGCTCAGATCTTATCCATTTAAGAGTCATATAATAATTGAATCCTAAGAACTACAGTGTAGAAAGGGCCAAAACTAGGTGGGGGCAGAATGCCACACTCAGGAAAGAAAAACAGGTTTTTATAGCCTATGTTTAGGTGTGAACAGAGAAGGTTCCTTTCTATCTGCTTGCAGCCTGCTTTGTCAGCTGTGTCTCCTGTGTCCTCTGCTCATTGTTATGGCTCTACTCAGACCCCCTAGTTGGCTCTTTCCTCAGCGTTCAGTGATCTCGTTTTAGCTTGATTACCTCCTCCAAGACCCTGTCCCCAAATACAGTCACATTCTGGGGTCCTGGGGGTTAGGACTTGATGTAAGAATTTAGAGGTGGAGGGCACCATTAAGCCGATACTGTGGCCTAAGGAGAGAGTAGAGCTTGAGGAGGACCAGACATAGTTTCCTGCGCACTCAGGCTTTCGAAGGTCAGAGAAGTGGGCCAGCAGAGAAGATGGATGAGGAGTAGCCCTGGGTTGTACCCTGTGTGTCAGCGAGGCCTGCAAAAGAAAATGTTTCAAGAAAGACTTGGTTGGTTGTATCAGATGCTGCCAAGATTTCAAGTGAGGTTGGAACAGACATTTGCCTTCTGACTTACTCCTATTTTTGTAGATTAGGCTGTTTACCTTAAGTTACACAGCCCTCAGATGTCATTCTAACTGCTCTTAGGGTGGAATTGTGTTTCATATACAAAGAGCATCTCATACTACCAACGGTCTGTGTGCTTCAGTGATTTTTGTAACAGCAGTGATGTGCCCGTTAAACTCAGTTCTCTGGCCCAGTCTTCCTTGTGACTTTTGTTAATAAAATGTTGCAGGCTGGTAATCGGGGCCTCTAGTATTCTGCTATGATGGATAGCACCACAGATTTGAAAAGAGTATTTTATAACATGCTTCAAAATTTTGCTGAACTCTCTTTTGAGTTAGGCTTTCCAGGTGGTTCAGTGGTAAAGAATCTGCTTGCCAGTGCAGGAGATGCGCGTTCGATCCCTGGTCAAGAAGATCCCCTGGAGAAGGAAATGGCTCCCCATTCCAATATTCTTGCCTGGGAGATCCTATGGACAGAGGAGCCTGGTGGGCTACCATCCATGGGGTTGCAAAATAGTCAGACATGATTTATCGATTAAACAGCAGCAACTCCTTTTAGTTAATACTTGTGGTATTTTAGTTATTCACCGTTGTGCTGGGAGTGAGACTGCTAAAGGAGATGTCAGTTTGAAATAGTGCTTTATTGCAGTAAAGGCCACTGTACAAGCAGCCAAAACTGGAGGCTGTCTGTGACCATTTTAGGCCTCTTCTGGTAAAAGGAGATCCCAGAGGCTAACAGAATGGGTCATAGGACTGTGAGAATCTGACAATCGTAATATATAAAAGACACAGTTAAAGTCAGTAGAGGACTTCCTTAGTGGTCCAGTTTAAAAATCCACCTGCCAAGGCAGGGGACACGGGTTCCATCCCTGATAAGGGAAGATCCTGCATGCTGTGGGCAGCTAAGCCCATGTGCCGCAGCTACTGTAGCCTGCATGCCTAGCGCCAGTGCTCTGCAACAAGAGAAGCCAGCACATTAAGAAGCCCACACACCACAGCTAGAGAGTAACCCCTGCTCGCCACAACTTGAGAAAGCCCTCGTTTGCCACAACAATGAAGACCCAGCACAGCCAAAAACATTATGGATGAATAAATAAATAAAACTTATTAAAAAAGACTAAATCCCCATGATTGTTAAAAAATAAAATAAGTAGGGAGAATTAGAATAAGGGTAATGGTGGTTTTTAATTATTGTGGATAATTTGCTGTTAGGTGTTCTTTGTTCATAGGTTATATATGCTATAGATGAAAGAATATTAGACAACTTTTGATCCTAACTCTGCTACTTTTAATCCCAACTCATAGCTGCATGACCTTGGGCCTATCATAGATTCTCTGTTTTCTCATTTTGAAAGAATAAAGGGTTAAGCAAACCTTTTTCTGTCTAACTTTGTTGAAATTGTTGCAAAGGTCACAGAATATAGGTGAGAGCCATTTGTAAACTGTAAAATACTATGCAAAGATAAATGGCTTTTATATTCACTAATTTGTCTTTGGTTTATGAATAAATCAAACGTAAGAGAAAACACTGAGCAGATATATTTGTATCAAATATGTCAAAAAACTGGTTCAGGTATCTATAAGATCAGCATTAAACGGTCAAAAGGTATGGTTAGGTCACACAAAAGGAAATACACATTGACAACCAACATGGAAAATGGTCACTCTCATCACTAAAGAAAAATATAAATAATTATTACCGTTTCACACCAATTAAATTATCTAAGAATTTAATAATTTATCAGTTCATAAGGTTTGGGAAAAATTGGTTCTTTCATACAATATTGGAAAGTATTAATTGGTATAGTCCTGGTGGCTCAGATGCGAAAGCGTCTTGCTTACAATGCGGGAGACCTGGGTTCGATCCCTGGGTCGGGAAGACCCTCTGGAGAAGGAAGTGGCAACCCACTCCAGTACTCTTGCCTGGAAAATCCCATGGATGGAGGAGCCTGGTAGGCTACAGTCCATGGAGTTGCAGAGTCGGACATGACTGAGCAACTTCACTTTATAGAAGACAGTTTAGCAGTGTTTCGCCGGAGTCATTAAAATGCTTATTTCCTTCGATTCCTGTGTGTTTATCTTAATATTAGTAATAAAAAAGTTGCATAAGGATATTTATTGCAGTGTTACTTGTGACATTATAAATTGAGAACCATCTCTATGTCCTATGATTGAGTAATTATTAAATAATCATAGAAAAACTTAGCTAATATGAAATCATAAAAAATAAAAGTGTTGAAGATTAAAAATGAAATACTTATGATGCAAAAGAAAATATAGAATTCTAAGCTGTATCTGTGTAAGCAGGCAGAAAGTTGCAGAGGGAAAAATGGCAGCAGTTATATATATTAAGTGGGGCGACAAATCATTGTCTTTTTAAAAGCATCTTTAAGATTACCATATGGTTTTAGTAACATGTAAAATATAGGATGAGATACTATAATGAATAGCTTTCTCCAAGTTATCTTGTCTTAGTGTTTTTGATTTCCCAAACCCTGAAGCCAGTCTACTTCTTCATAACTCTGAGACATGACATCTCTGGCTCAGACAGTAAGGAATCTGCCTGCAATGCAGGAGACCCGAGTTCGATCCCTGGGTTGGGAAGATTCCTAGAGAAGGGAATGGCTGCCCATTCCCACGTTCTTGCCTGGAGAATCCCATGGACAGAGGAGCCTGGCGGGCTACAGTCCGTGGGGTTGCAGAGTCAGACATGACTAAGCAAATAATACACACTGAGACCTAACATCTCTCAGCATATTCAAAGGAAGATTTGTGTTTATAGCTAAGGTTCTAAAATTTTACTTAAAGTGGTGTGTTAATTCTAATACTAGTGGTAAATGTAACGTGACACTTCCATATAATGGATGAGCACCAGGGTCACTTGGAAAAGATTTTTCTCTGGGAAGATAAGATCAGAAAAGTCAGTAAGCATGGCTTCGTTCTCTTAAGACCTAAAGAAGTTTTCTTAGAGACCTAAGAATAAAGGAAAGAATAAAAAAGCAAAAAGACAGGAGAGAGGATATTTACTGGAAATACTGAGTAGAGTTTGAGGAAAGAGCAATGTGGTTGGAGGCAATTAAATAGTCTGGGACATTTTAGTTTGATTTGGAACAAATGTAAAGACCAGCATGTATTAATTTTACTGGATTGTTGCCTGAAACACTAACTCAGATTATATCTGCATTCCTTCCAGCTTCATAAAATTCTCGGAGATAAGGTGAATAATACAGCTGTAATTGAAAAACAAGTACTAGAACTTTGGGATAGGCTGTATCATTCTTGGTTTGTAAAGGTAAGTTATTTTAGCTAAGGATTTCAGTTGTAAACTAACAGTGTCCTTTTATGAACTCATTGACTAGGTCAGATTGTGTTAATACTGGGATTTCATTTATGGACATTTTTAAGCTGAAAGGTCTTAAACCTCAGGGTCATTAAAAATCAGCTTGAACTGATGATTAACCTCCATGGCAGAACCCACCAGTTTCTCTGTGATCGGTGTTCTATCTGCTTTTCATTATCCTCAACAGTGTCTCATCCTCTTAACCAGATCTGTACAGTAGAAGTGTGATGCAAGCCAAATATGTCCTGTTAACTTTCTAGTGGCTGCATTAAAACAAACAAAAAAAAACTAAGATGGATGAGATTCATTTTAATAATGTATTTTACTTAACACAGCATACCCAATATATGTCATTTCCATATGGAATGAATGAAAAAGTAGTGAGATTTTATATTTTATATGTAGCATATACATATAAAATCTTTTCCATTCTAAGTGTTAGAAGTCTGGTTTATCTTTTACACTAAGAGCATATTTAGGTACTCGGTAGCCAGAAGTGGGTAGTGGCTACTATTTGGGACAGTACAGCTCTGTACATTAAGAACTTTTTCTTTGAGGAAGTGAAAATAGATCTGAAAGTTTAGAGATAATTATTTTATTTTAAATAAACCTTTAGTGCTACTTGTACTGATGTGTATCATTTTTTACTAAATATAAACATGACTATTTGAAAGCAGGTTGGTCGTGCAGGACACTCTGTACAATGGGTTGGCAGGGCCCATGGGCCATCAGGGACTGTGCTGTGGAAGATGCCCGTGCAGGGGCAGGGAGATCGAGTGGGGCAGAGTTAACTTGAGTAATGGGGAGGAGGGCGCTATTGAAACTTTGCACATGTTCCCTAGTGGCCTATTTGGCATTGTGTACCCTCGCCAGTTCAGTTCAGTCGCTCAGTCGTGTCCAACTCTTTGGGACCCCATGGACCGCAGCACGCCAGGCCTCCCTGTCCATCACCAACTCACAGAGCTTGCTCAAACTCATGTCCATCGAGTCGGTGATGCCATCCAACCATCTCATCCTCTGTCGTCCCCTTCTCCTCCCGCCTTCAATCTTTGCCAGCATCAGGGTCTTTCCCAATGAGTCAGCTCTTTGCATCAGGTGGCCAGAGTATTGAAGTTTCAGCTTCAGCATCAGTCCTTCCAATGAATACCCAGGACCGATCTCCTTTAGGATGGACTGGTTGGATCTCCTTGCAGTCCAAGGGACTCTCAAGAGTCTTCTCCAACACCACAGTTCAAAAGCATCAGTTCTTCAGCACTCAGCTTTCTTTATAGTCCAACTCTCACATCCATACATGACCACTGGAAAAACCATAGCTTTGACTAGATGGACTTTTGTTGGCTCTTACCTAGGAGAAGTTGAAGGAATGGTAATGGGTTTTGTGGGTTTTTCAAAAATTGGGAGTTAAAACTAACTGGGAGTACCTCCTGGTGGTCCAGTGGTTAAGACTGAGCTCCCAGTCCAGGGGGCCCGGGTTTGATCCCTTGTCAGAGAGCTAGATCCCACATGCCACAACTAAGAGTTTGCCTGGTGCAACTTAAGACCCCACAAGCTACAACTAAGATCCAGTGGAGCCAAATAAATAAATATTAAAACCAAACAAAACCTAACTGGGGAATCTCTGGGTAGATGCCTGCTGAAGAGCCAATTACAAAGGTTATATCTGTTTCTTCTGCTAATTCTGAGGCTTCTGCTTACACACAAACAGCTTTTACTGTCCCTTATCCACTTTGAGCTTCCTGAATGGTCCAGGGAGGTCAGGTCAGTGTTTTAAAAGCAAAGGTTTGTAAGTGGGTAAGTGCATTGCTCTTTTACTAGGACCTAATGTTTTCATTGCTAATGAAGATTGGCATCCCTGGGCTTTTTGGACAAGTGCAAAAATGGAAAAACATGCAAAATGTTAAGAATCTACTTCTATTTCTAAATTTTAACCTTACTAGTCACTTCGTTTATTCATCACCCTTTCACATATGTTATTCTTGCATATATGCCAATGTAATTCCTTTCCAGATAGACAAGTTAGATTTCTCCTCTGCACCCTTCTTTCTCTTTCATATTCTGTTTTTCCCTCTTTTATTGAGATATGATTAATACATACCATTATATTTAATATTGCTTTTAGCTATACTTTTTCATATTTTATTTCTCTCTGCTCTCTTTAGCTTGTTTGGAAGAGTAATAAGGTAGATGAGGAAAGGAGGGAAAAAGCAAAAATGGGAGACTAAAAGAAAGGTTAGAGGGGAGAAAGGGGGAAAAATAAGATGAAAGTATATGCTGTATTCATATTCAGTTGAATATACTGACAAGTAAAATGTGTTCATGAACATGCTTAGGAGGGATGCCTTTAAGGTAGGCTGAGACACAGTAGCTAGAATATAAACAGAAAAATATATTTCAGGTCTTTTTGATGGAGTTCTTTGTTAATTCCTGATATAATACAAAGTTTTTCACCTCTGTGTATTTACTAAACTGCTCAAGTGGACCTGAAACAAAGTAGGCTATTTATATGTCTTCTTGTCTTTAGGTTAAGATGGGGATTTCATGTCTGAACTGTTTTATTCCATAGAACGTATCGCACTCTGGAAGGCACAGAGGACACAAGCTTCACATAAGTCGTCAGAATAGCTGGCTGGGGGACATTCTCGACTGGCAGGATATCGCTTCCTTTGTCCATGAGAACATTGAGACATTTCTTTCGGTAAGAAATCATATTTTTTAATCAAATTGGACTTAGGAAAAATCAGACTCTGATTCCCAGGTGTTTTTCATACACGTAAATGTCTTTCATTACCCTGTTTTTAATGCCATGAGATTTTGCAGTTTTGAGAATTCTAAATGCACCAGAAAGATGTCCAAAAGCCATAGGCCTCAAGTGTAGCTCCCCTGATACCTCCTCTATGGTTGAAGAGTAACCAAGAGATGCTGACTCAGGAAGCATGCATGATGCTATGGCTCCCGGGCTCTGAGAATGGTGTCCTCATCGCCTAGACTGATCAGAATGCCCTCAGTTGAACCACTAGCAAGGGAGCTGCCTTTGATTGGTGAAGTCCTTTGGCAGATAGAAATACGGTTCCAGTTACAATAGAGAGACTGGTTGTTTAAAGGGTTACATTTCTGTCATCCCTCCTGTCCTTCCTTCATGTACCATCCACTTCTGCCTTGTTTTCCAAAAGATTGGAGGCAGTAAGGAACAGTTTGCAGTGTTGCTGAGTTTCACTCCATAGCATACTTTATGAAGTCTCTCAGCCTGTGGCTTTTCACGGAGATGAGAAATCCTCTCTTGTGAATAAACTTGTAACTCTTATCATGTTAATAAAAATGGAGGCTTGGGACTTCCCTGGTGGTCCAGTGGTTGGGAAAAGTCCTTCTAGCGCAGAGGGTGCAGCTTCGATTCCTAGTTGAGGAACTAGGACCCCACATGCCTCTGTGCCCAAAAAAACAAAACAAAATGGAAGCAGTGTTGTGGCAAATTCAATAAAGAGTTTAAAAAAAAAAAAGGTCCACATCAAAAAAAAATCTTTAAAAAAATAAAATTTTTTAAAAAGTGGAGGTTTGCTGTTCTAGATGTTTTTAAATTTTAATTTTAATAGGAACAAGAGATGACCATAGCTGAAAAGTCGAAGATACTTTAAGGTGTTAAATAATGAATAGCGGTGCCCCTGCTCTGGGCTTCCCCCCTTCAGTCTCATTCTCCAGAGCTCTCCATTCTTTTAACTTTCTCTGTGTATTTACCTCTAAATTTCTAGAATAATATCTATGCTGCTCTTTCTTGGTTTCACAGTGTTATCTTCGGCTTCTGACATGGAAGGTGAAGATACAAGTCTCTCAGTGCCCCCTCACTGCTCCCCTGGGGTTTTCTTACGACTCTGTTGGGCCCTTTGCCCATCCCTGCACTCACATTTTCCTGTCCTCCCAGTTGCCTAATATAGCTGTGATAGTTTGAAGTTAAATCTAGAAATTCATGTCCTTCAGTTCTAAGAATGTTGCTTTTGATAATCCCTTCCCTCTGTTTTCTCTAGTCCAGTGGCTCTCAAACTTTTTGGTTTGAGAGCTCCAAAAAGCTTTTGCTGATGTGCATTCTATTGGTATTTATTGTATTAGCAGTTAAAACCGAGAACTTTAAAAATATTTAACAGCTCACTAAAATATAATGTTACTTGTTGATGTAAAGAACATGCTTTTTGTGTTTGAAAAATAACCATTTTCCAAAACAAAATAATGATTTAGTGATAAGAGTGGCTTTCATTACATTTTTGCAAACCTATTTAATGTCTGGATTCTCATACTTGTCACTGTACTCAAGTCTGTTGGAATATGTTGTTTTGGTTGAAGTATGTGAGGAAAATACAGCCTCACACAGATACGTAGTTGGAAAAGAGACAGAAGTCTTTTAGTAACCTTTTCAGATCATCGTGACAATTCTTTGATTCTGCTCTGACACTCAATACTCAGATGGTATTTCTTTAAGTAAGGTTAGTTGCAGTGTGGAATTTGAAACCGTGTCAGTGAACTCTTTCTACTCTCTTATATTAGGGTCCATGATCCATCTTGGCTGGGAATGGATCTTCCACCCTTATATGATTTTGTAATGTACACTGCTCATTTGGAATCAATGTTCACTAATTTCTAAATATTAACATATATATTCTAAATATTAACATATTTTATTATATGGTATTAAAAAAAATCACATTCTTTAACATTATCACCAAATTTTAAGAAACTGTCAAAGTCAGTTTTTTAGTTTTTTAGTTTTATAATACCCAACATCTATTTCTTATTTTCTGAACCTTTCTTCTTAATCCCTTTGAGTACATAGAAAAGTTACTGGATTGTGGCTGGCAACTACCAGTCTACAGTTAATGTATTCCGTTAATTTCTTAAGAATTACCACAGCGTATTTCCTACCAGTATGACCCAGAAACGTTTTGTTTTTTTTTTTAATTTTTAATAAAAATTCCAAAAGACTGAATTCCCCAGAAAAATGCTTGTCAAAATCACAAGTAAGGGCATTGTTGGTTTGTTTCTTAGAATCAGTGGCATTATTCATTCATTCTTTATCCCACAAGGTCAAACAGTCAGTCATGCATATTTTTGTAGGCATCGTGAAGCATTTGCAAGATTTTATATAAGGAGTTATTGTAAATGAAACTGGCCTTCCAAACTCCTCTCATGAAGGCTGAGCTGAGGTTTGCAAGAAATACCGAGGACAACAAAATATGCCTTTTATAAGTCGTACATTTGAGGCAGGAAAGGAATGGATAGGCCTTTCATAGAACAGATGGTATAACTTGGACATATGACAGAAAACAGAATTTCTCTTTTGGAAAGGGCACCAAAATAAAACCAGATATTAGGAGTTCTGGTGCCCAGCTCTGGTTCCACTTATTAGCTTCAGGCCCTTGGGCAAGTTTTTTAAAATCCCTGAGCTTTGGTTTGTATATCTGTAAAACAAAGATGATATCCTCTCCACTGCTTCCCTCGCTACCTTGCTGTGAGGTTTAGGGAAGCATTTTGAAAGCTATAATGGAAGGTGTTTTTCTGATCATCTTGCTTCCTTGTTTTTCATTAAGAGGAAGGTTAGTCCTCTTCAATCTGATTTACGTATTGACCATCCAGTGATGTCCATGTGTTCAGTCATCTCTTATGTTGTTGGAAGGAGGGTGTTTGCTATGACCAGTGTGTTCCCTTGGCAGTACTCTGTGAGCCTTTGTCCTGTTTCATTTTGTACTCCAAGGCCAAACTTGCCTGTTACTCCAGGTATCTCTTGACTTCCTACTTTTGCATTCCAGTCCTCTGTGATGAAAAGGACATCTTTTTTTTCATGTTAGTTCTAGGAGGTCTTATAGGTCTTCATTGAACCGTTCAACTTCAGCTTCTTCAGCATTAGTGGTTGGGGCATAGACTTGGATTACCGTGATATTGAATGGTTTGCCTTGGAAATGAACAGAGATCATTCTTTCATTTTTGAGACTGCACTCAAGTACTGCATTTTGGACTCTTTTGTTGACTATGAGGGCTACTGCATTTCTTCTAAGGGATTCTTGCCCACAGTAGTAGATATAGTAGTCCTCTTGGGGATAATAATAGAACGGACATTATCAAGTAGGACTTTAAATTCATGAAGAGATAGGAAATGAAAACATGTAGGTGTGCTACAAATATTATACATCTTCGTTCAGTAATATTTAACATGTATTAATATCTGGTTCTAGTGAATTTGCTGGTGGATCAAATGAACTCAGTAGGTCTTAATAAAGGGTCATATCTATCTGAGGAAAGATTTTCAGTTGCAGAGCTCTGACCCCATCTGTTCATTTTGTTTTTGTGACTTCAGTTCGTTTCTGTTATTGTGACTTTGGTGAAGTCATTGAAGTGATGTTTTTATATTTTTTGGTTGTTCTAAGTTGGAGATGGCAAGATGGTAGGGGAGGTAACTAATAAGACAAATATTAGAATTTCATGGCCTGCATTTGTGGTCCTACAAGCTACATTCAATCACAGGTTACATTCTGGCATATTCTCCTGTAGGTATTTTTTTCTCTGTGTGCCATTTTCACATGGTTATAATCATCCTGTGTATAAACTTTTTGTGTCTGGTTTTTTAGACATAGTATTATATCATAAAATATATTTCTGTGTTATAGCAGGGATGTTTTAGTGGCTGCCTAATGTTTGTAGTAGGTTCACCATCATTTACTTAACCATTTTCCTTACTAAGCATCATTCAAATGTTTGCAGATCTTAGAGTCTCTGTGGATCGTCATGAGCCGAAACGTGAGTCTGCTCTTCACCACCGTCACCACGCTCCTGACCATCCTCTTCTACAGCGGGACTGCCCTCCTCAACTTTGTCCTGTCGCTGGTATGTACACACGGGCGAGTACGTGTCACACGCCTTCCACAGGAAAGCATCTTCTTGGTTCCACTTGTGTTTCCTTCCTGTAGTTTCCAAATGTGGTATTTTAGGAGATACTGTCCTTTGTTTTGCAGATAATTTTCCTGACCACACTATTTTATCTGTTAAGTTCCAGTGATGAGTACTACAAGCCAGTGAAGTGGGTGATAAGCCTGACACCACTCTCTCAGCCAGGTCCTTCTTCTAACATTATTGGCCAGTCTGTGGAAGAAGCTATCAGGTAGGGATACGATTTATGCTGTTCTTACTTTCTTCAGAAACTGCTCTCCACGGGAGGCCTGTTTTTCTGTCTTGAGCCTTCCTAGCAGCATTCCGTGCTAAACAACTGAGGGACACTGGTGTTTTCAAATTTTTAAAATCTCCTTTGTGAGGATAATGTAAAACATTTTCAGTGTCCTACTCTCAAGTCTGTGGTGCGCAAAGATCTAGTGGCCTGTCCCCATCAGCTTTCCATCCACAGGCTCTTACTCCAGCTCCTAATCTTCACATGATTTATCCAGGCGAAGCCCCTCCTGCACCACACGCACACCTCACCTTCTCTCAGAAGCCTCCTCACGCTCTCAGGAATTCTGACTTTGCTCATGGAGGAGAGTAGACGGCCTTCCTGTTTCTTCCTGCTGCCCTCTGCAGCCAGGCTGTGCCCTCCTCAGGGGGTACTTTGGATGCTAGAAATGAGAAGTTTGGAGTTATCTCCAAGTCATAGGTTCTGTGTGTATCATAGGTTCTGGCCAGAAGCTTCCATCGTGTCATCTGATATCCATGTATCACAGGCTTGACTTTTGAATGAGCTGATTCTTCAACTTTTATTCTTCATATCCTCTTTTAAAGCCACTGACTCCCTTTTCCTTTTCATCACGTCAGGTAGGGAGAGGCCTTTTGCAGCCTTGTTTCAGCTCCTTCCCCAACCTTTGTCCCTCATTGTTCTTAACTCATTAATAAGACTCTGCTTCATTTTGACTTCTGTTGACTAGCTACTCAAATTAAGTCCTCATGTTATACGTGAGAGCTGCTCTTTTTAATAAGTTGTTAGGCATCTAAAGCTTCTCTGAATAGTGAATCTTTGGCTGGCATTTCGGTTTCCACATACTTTTAAGAAAATGGTAATTGCTCAAAACTAGTCTTCCACAGAAATCTTGACTTGACCTGATAATTTTGTCTGACTGATTTTGGCTATTTTTCTTTTCACTGTGTTCATGTAACAGCTGATAAGGATACCACTTTAATCTTTGGAAAATCCTTGGTTACACTCAAATAGCACGCATGCACCTAAACTGTATTTTTCTCTGGAAACTTTGCTAGGATTTTTTCCCCTTTTTCCTCCTAGACTTTATTGAAGATAGTTGTTGTTTTAGTCACTAAGTTGTGTCCGACTCTTTTGCGACCCCATGATCTGTAGCCCGCCAGGCTCCAATGTCCATGGGATTTCCCAGGAAGAATAGTGGAATAGGTTGCCATTTCCTCCTCCAGGGGCTCTTCCTGATCCAGGGATCAAACCCTTGTCTCCTGCATGGGCAGGCAGATTCTTGACCACTGAGCCACCTGGGAAGCCGTTATTGGACAGTGAATGGGATTAAAAACAAAAAAACTTGAATCCCCTTTGGTGCTCCTAGGTATCCACCTGGAGCCATCCATGTAATGATTCCAAGTTTGGGACTATATTGTCTACTGTAACACCTTTCAGGGTGAAGTTGTCTTCAGGATAGATAGTTTTTGGTTTCAGCAACCCTTCTAAGCCTATTTGACCTTCGGTTATTGTCTTTATTAATCTAGCAATAGATTAACTTTAGTTTATCTAAGTGACATCTGTCTGACTCAGATAAGTTTATGCAAATATTCTTACCAAAAAGGAAAAATAACATTCTGTCTTCCTAGTAGGGTAAAGTTATGGAGTCAACCATATCAAGGCTGTCAAAATCCTCTAAGTGATGTGACTTAAGCCAAGTCTTACAGAACATTATCTAGCTTGTCTATAGAGAACTTAAAGATACTACGTTTTCCTGCCATAACCTTTATTAGCGTAGCTGACTGTCCTCTGAATATCTGTCATTGAGTCATTTTTTTCCACACGAGATAATGGCATCTCCTTTGTTTTAAACATCATTCTTTAATGTCATGGTTTCTTGGAATTGGTAAGCAGAGCTGTGATTCGCAACCACATCCAGCTGATGGAGACCACACATTCTTCTGGTATACCTTGATGCTTTCTTCCAGGAGGAAGTGGTTGTGTCAAAAGTGATGAATTAAATTTGTGGTACTGTTAACATTATTCAGCTGGACACATGAAGCTGGCAGCTAAAATTTAGTTCTTTGCAGAGAAAGACAAATACCATATGATATCACTTATATATGGAATCTAAAAAAAAAAAGGATGCGAACGAACTTATTTACAAAACAAATTCACAGACATAGAAAACAAACTTATGATTACCAAAGGGGATATGGAGAGGGTCAAATTAGGAGTTTGGGATTAAAATATACACACTACCATATATAAAAAATAGCTAGGACCTACTGTATATCACAGGAAACTCGATATAGCACAGGATACTCAATATCTTGTAATAACTATAATGGAAGAGAGTGTAAATATATATATGTATGTATAAGTGAATCACTTTGCTGTATACCTGAAACAAACACAACATTGTAAATTGACTGTATTTCAATGAAAATTTTTTAAAAATTGAGGTCTTTGGTTCAGGAAGGAATTTGAGGTTAGAGAGAGTATAGTCATCTACAGTGATATGAGGAAATATATATCTCTTTACAGGTTAGATTTGCTTTATCTTCTTGGGATTGTACACATTAATTATGTGCTGTAACAGTAGCCCATGTCCTGGTTCTAATGTGTACTCATACAAGAACCATTCATTTTATTTTTATTTTTACTATGGGAAAAAAAATAACAACCCTCAGGAGCAGTACCATAAGCCTAATTGTTCTCAAAATTGATAGATTTCTGTGAGTCTGAAAAATATGTTACAGGCTGGGCCATTTTTCTAAGCACAACTATAAAGTTATATAAATTATAGATTATAATTCAGGATGATTTTTAGCAGTCTGAGTGCTTTTTATTTCTTTACTGGGTCAAATTCAAGACTTAAACTATGCAGTTGTACATAGATGCCTCTGAAGAAATCTCTCCTGTGTGTGAGATGACAATGGGCTCTAGTTCCACAAAGGACTGTCAGTTTTCTCATTCTTAGGGATTATATTCAAGATGGGATATGTTTCTTCATGGAGAAAGATTTTAAGAGAGAAAAATATTCTATAAATGACCGTGAAAATATTATTACAATGTCCTGAGGCTGTAGTTTAGTCTGTAAACTATCAGTTACATGAGATTTTATAAGCACCAATCATTAGTCATCATCAGTGTTGCAGTTAAGTGAATTATTAGACTCATTTCACATTATTCACTAATAAGTTAAAAAGCAGAATTGAAATTGGGAGTGAACTGCATGTCCAGACAGTGAGAGTGTCTTTGTTCTTTAAGCTTTGCCTTCTGAAATATGTGGCTATTTGATATAAACACTGTCCCATTGAATTTCTGAACCTTTGTTATTTTTCTCCATTCTGGATAAATGTTCCTCTATACTGACTACATTTGTGGTTGGGTTTACATTTCATGAATTTTTGAGTTAGTGGCATGCATCCTTTACCCTCAAATCATGTTCTGTTCCTCCCCTTAGAGCATGTCGTGTCCTGAATGTTTGCATCACACCCTTCTTCCCCGATGCTCCATTCTGCTTGCTCTGGTGGAGATATTGCACATTACTAAGTTGCATGTTGTCACGGCCTCAGTGCAATTTAGTGTGTGTGATATTTTCACATGAGTGCATGCACACGGGTATGGCTCTTGCTTGTGGGATTACAGCTTTTCAGGGCCAGTGGGGGGTGGTCCTAGTGATCAGTTTGATGGGAGAATGCGTGTACTGTGAGATTTTCATTTGGGAAGTAAACATGCTTCCCACCTCTAGTTTTGCAGAATTGAAAATACCAGGGTTAATAGAAATCGATGTCAATCATTTAGTAAATCAGTATTTCCAGTTTTCACTGGAAATATTAAATTTTAAATATTCATTGGAAATTGTTGTACATTTAAGATTATAAATATTGTTTCAAATGTATAAGGAAGAGTTTAAAGCTGTAAGAAAATATATTTTCACTTATTTGAAGAGATTTCCTAATGCTGTAATAGAGAGGCAGAATTTTATGCATATTCGGGGAAATTAATTTGTTTAAAGTAATTTATTAATAATTTAAGCTAGAGTTCTTAAATAATAACCAAGTCAGTACATAAAATGCCTTTTTCACTTACTTGATTAAAGATCAACCTAATAAGCCTAAACTTTGCTTCAGGTTTCTAAGGGAAATAAATGTCTTTTAAAAACTTCATATTTAGTTTCTCTTTGTGGTGCTTTGAAAATTGCTAAATTTGTTTTATTAGTCTTAAAATAGAACTAATGTTGAGATACAAATGTTTGCGATTTGTGCGTGTAATTGAAACAACCTCTTGTTGATTTTTTTAGTTAGTGCTAGAGGAGTAAGTATCTATGATTGGTAGGCATTGTCAAAGACACAAAACTGTGTATTAACTATATAAAAAGATTGAATTAATGTTTACCACCACTTAGGACTCCACATGGTTTCATGTGATGCCTCTGTCATAGGCCTGTGTGTGTGACTCACTCTTCTTTCCAGTGGGGAGAAGGTGTCCATGGGAGCAGCCCATCCTGAACCACGTAGCAGCACACTACATCTGTGTGCACAGTGTGCTTTCCCCTTCTGGAAATCCAGTGTCAACCAAGTTTCTGTCTGATTTACTGTGAAACTGGGTCTCTGGGGTGGCTGGTAAATCAGGAAAGGGAGGGAGTTGTAATGAAGGCAGCTGGCTGATCCTTTTCCCAGTTGGGTTTGTTGTTGTTTAGTCCCTAAGTTGTGTCCGACTCTTTTGTGGCCCCATGGGATTTCCTAGGCAAGAATACTGGAGTGGGTAGCAATTCCCCTCTCCAGGGGATCTTCCTGACGCTGGGTTTGAATGCACGTCTCCTGCATTGCAGGCAGATTCTTTACATTGCAGGTGGATTCTTTACCATCTGAGCCACCAGGGAAGCCCTCTGGGAATAGCATACTATAGTGATTTTCTTCCTACTAGAAAAATGATTTCATTATCTCTTAGACTAGCGTATCTTTGTCCTTAGGTCCCTTATGAGAATACAGCTCATTACCCCATTTTTTCTAGGCTTACCCCTTGGGATATCTTACCCTTTCCTATGATTAGGATTTTTTTGGCATATCTCAAATTTCTTGTCCCAAGTTTGCTGTTAAGCCTTGTCTCTTATTTCCAGCTACCTCCAGGGTATTTCCATCATCCTTTTTTTGGCTAGACATGGCCCAACTAGACATATTCCCTTTTCTTCCATGTTCTCTCCTATTCTGGGGTTCTCCATGACTTTGATACGCTGCCATTCTTTCTCCCTCAGGTTTAAACCCCAAATCTCTCATGTTCCTTTTTTCTTCCTTGTTTTCTATTCAGTTACTCTTCAGATCGTTTATATTTCCTGTAGGCTATGTCCCTTCGTTTCAGTCTTTTTGGTTCCTCTTCCATCGGTGTCCTTATTGTCAGAGGTCATACAGCACCTTTAAGATATTTTTGAGCGAAAGCCGCTGGTCAGTATGACAGGACTGTACAATTAGGGAGCCACTCTGTCACCAAGTCCGTGTCTCAGACGGGTATGAAATGACTGAATCACTAGGTTCCAGAGTTTGACTTTACTCTCACAGTACACCTCTTGGGATGCTTTAGAAAAGCTTGATGTGTCCTTCTCTGTGTATACAGCATCACCTTTGCTGCCACGGTCTCTGCTTTTTTCAGTTACAGCTTTTCCTTCTCTCCTGAGTGTGAGCGTGCCTCCCGTATACCCCCCAGATTCCTTGTTTTTGTGACTTTGTGATACCTTGGGATGATTTTAGGTTTGTTGCCCTTGTGCTCTCTCTGAGCAGTTCCTTATTTCTCCTCCTTAACACAGTCCTACCTGAAGTCTTCCAAATGAAAAACAAAAACGAAATACCCAAGATTGCATATTTTCATTCCTATTAATCATTGATTATGTGTGCCTGTTTTTACACCTCTTGTATTTTAATCTCTGATTTTACTTTGAAATTAATAAGATTTATTTTTTGTAAATTCTCTCCAAGTGACCTGCATTGTTTGACACCACTTTTAGACGTTTCTTTGTAAGTTGGGTTGCATGGTTTAAGAAATGTGGAAACATTTTGTTAACAAAAGAAGAAAGACTGATGAAGTACCAGTTGTATTATCCCTCACTTGCTCTTCCCAAGGGGAGGGCTGGTCACAGCCTGGATGTCTCAGAATTTAATTACCTCCTCAGAAATAAGATAATCACACTTATTTTTCTTTCTCTTTATGTTAGTGGTGAGTAATCTGCTTCAGAAGTGAAAAGTTGTTGAGTTGTTTCAGTGAATAGGTTATCTTAAGGTTTTTCTGTTATCTTTTCATTAGAGAAATTTAAAGAACCGTTTAGTAAATCTATATCAAGGTTTAAATAGAAGATTTGTATATTTTATTGACATAAAATGAAAACAGCATTCTCAGGCCACTGGAAGAATCGAAGCTATTATCAGATTTGGAATCTGATAATTCTAGCCAGAAGCCTAGAAATAATTGATTTTTCTGAATCCCAGTATGATACTGTGTTTATTTTGTTTCCACTTTATCTTTGGACATTCTAGAGGGGTGTTTGATGCTTCCCTCAAAATGGCTGGCTTCTATGGATTGTATACCTGGCTGACTCATACTATATTTGGCATCAATATTGTCTTCATACCATCAGGTAACAACTGTATCGTAACTTCTGCTGTGCTCTGTTTAAGGAACATTAAACCATTTTACATGTATCGTCATCTTCGTCAAACTTGAAATGCTAAACTTTGATATCTAGTCTAGATTAGCAGCAGAAATGTGATTTGTAATGTTTGTTTATTGCTGTGTCCCCAGTAGCTAGAATAATACCCAGTACACAGTAAACACTGCATAAGCAACAACTATTTATTTGTTAACTGAACATACCATTCTGAAAAGGGTTGATTGGGAAGTAAGGTCCTTCAACTAGCAAGGTTATTTGTGGTGGGTTTTTTCGATTTTTTGTTTTCAGATACACTTTATTAGAAAGAAGCAAGGTAAGAAATATATGTTCTCATCTGAGATTTAGAAACTAATCTCTGATTTGGCTTTGGTCTCAGTACAAATATTTGGCCAGTGCTCTACAGTTATATTACAGGACTGAACAGTTATCCTTTGGTATCCCTGAGGGAGTGGTTCTGAGACGCCCTGAAGATTCCACATTCTGTGGGTGCTCAGGAACCTTGGCTCTCTAAACCTGCAGGTTCCACATCTGAGGATACTGAGGCCAACTACATACGTATTAACTAGCCATCGATTGAGAATAATAGCTGTGGGACACTAACATTTGTGACTTAAGAGTAGAGGTAAACACACACTTCAGAAGGATTTTCATGATCCAGTTTTACAATCTTGGATTTCATTTAGCAGCAGATTCAGTTAAACAGGGCGTATCGTTGCCCTAAAATTTGAGTATATATTTGTTCAACTTGTTCTGGTGGAAATTTTTAAACAGTAGGAGCTAGTGTTTAGATTCTGCTATTGGTATTGCTTTGATGATGATGTTAAAGTTGCTTCTTCTTCTTTTTAATCTTATATTAGCCTTAGCAGCAATCCTTGGAGCAGTGCCATTTCTGGGCACATACTGGGCAGCAGTACCTGCAGTTCTTGATCTGTGGCTTACCCAAGGCTTAGGATGCAAAGCCATCTTACTGTTGGTTTTTCATCTCTTGCCAACCTACTTTGTAGATACTGCCATCTATTCTGATATATCAGGGTAAGTATTGCACTTCTGCAGTTGGTGATGAATCATATCCAGGAATTTCTTTGGCCTTTTTTTATGAAGGTTTATTTTTTTCCTTTTCCTTTTGGGCATGGGTGAAAGGACAGGTGATAGTAATTGCTTCAGTGAAGTAATCTTTTGTGATTCTACTGATACAATCAAAGTTTAATTTATATGATTAATATCATTTGCAAGGTATGCTATTTTGTTCTTAGTAAGTAGTATTTACAATATATGAGACCATGGTCTAAAGTAAAATTGTGAATAATCCTCTGGTTTAGTGACATTTAATGTAGGAAAAAAAGTACTCCTGTACATACTTCAAAATAAGAATATTTTAAGTACAGTAAGAAGTTAGTAGTTATTTTCAGAACTTCTTTGCTTTTGGATAAACACATTTTTAGATTGTATGAGGATTTCCATGTAAAATGAAATCTCCTAAGTTCATATCTCAGAAACAGTTCTTTCTTTCCTACTTAAGGTACTATAGTATGGTTCTATGATGAATGCAGGTTAAATTTAAGGCAGAAGCCAAACTAGAAGTATAATAAATATGTCATTTTTGTAGATTTTGATGTCTCTTTTAGCAATTTGCATTTACTAAATCAAGCTGATTTTCATTTAGCCACATAGCAAGATAAACATTACTTATTAGACTCTAGAATGTGACCAAATAACTGAATTTTATTCAGCTACTCAGATATAGAATATGACCTACTTAAACTATCGTCATAGTTAATATATTAAATTTTCTTTAAATAAAACTCATTACAATAAGGGTAGACAAGATCAAAGTTTACAGGAAGAGAACCCTTCAGTTAATTTGAAATTATGAAGAGACAAGTTATATGCTACTTTGTTTTCGTTCTAGTTAAAGTAGAAAATAAATATATAGAACTACTAAGAAGCCCCAAAGTTTCAAAGCAAAAAGAAATAAGCACATCCATAAGTGAACTTTAGGGGGACTTTTGTGCCTAAAACTTCAATATAAAAGGAGAACTTCACAGTGTGTTTAACTAACATTTAATAGTTGAAATTTAAATAATAACTAGTTACATGATTTATAGTTAAGTGTTTTCATTTCTTTAAATTTTGTTGTAAATTTTATATTAAGGTTTTAGCTAGAATTGATGTTACTATTGTATTGGGGTGCTATGAACTACACCCATATAAGATGGCAAATTCAGTTGCTAGATGTTGCATGTGTTTTGAACCCACTCCAGTGTTCTTGCCTGGAGAATCCCTGGGACGGGGGAGCCTGGTGGGCTGCCGTCCGTGGGGTCGCGCAGAGTCGCACATGACTGACGCGGCTCAGCAGCAGCAGCAGCGCGTGGGCTGCCGTCTCTGGGGTCGCGCGGAGTCGGACACGACTGACGCGGCTCAGCAGCAGCAGCAGCGTGTGGTTTGACTGCCGTTCCCCCGTCTTCTCTCTTTCCTCGGGTCTCCGAAGTCACTGAGACACAGCAATATTGAAAACAGACCAGTTACCAACGCTGCAGTGGCCTCTAAGTGTTCAAGTGAAAGGAAGAGTCAGATATTGCTCACCTGAAATCAAAAGCTAGAAATGATTAAATTTCGTGAACAAGACATATTGAGAGCTGAGGTAGGCCGAAAGTAGGCCTCTTAAGCCAAACAATTAGCCAAGCTGTGAATGCAAAGGAAAAGTTCTTGAAGGAAGTGAAAAGTATTCTTCCAGTGAACACATAGATGATGAGAAAACAAAACAGCCTTTTTGCTGATATGGAGAAAGTTTTGATGTTCTAGATGGAAGATCAAACCAGCCACAACATTCCCTTGAACCAGAGCCTAATCTGGAGCAAGGCCCTAACTCTTTTTAATCCTGTGAAGGCTTTGAGAGGTAAGGAAGCTGCAGAAGAAAAGTTTAAAGCTAGCAGAGGTTGGTTCATATGCTTTAAGGAAAGAAGCCATCTCTGGAACATAGAAGTGCAAGGTGAAGTAGCAAGTGTTGATGTAGAAGCTGCAGCAAGTTATGCAGATCTAGCGAAGAAAAATAATTAAAGTCACTACTACATGAAACATTTTCAGTGTAGACGAAATAGCTTTCTTTTGGGAAAAGATGCCATTTAGGACTTTCAGTGTTTGGCTTCAAAACTTAAAAAGACAAGCTAATTCTATGGCTAGGAGCTAATGTAGCTGATAACTTGAAATTGAAGCCAGTGCTCATTTCAATTCAGTTCAGTTGCTCAGTCATGTCTGACTCCTTGTGACCCCATGGACTGCAGCACACCAGGCTTCCCTGTCCATTTACTGTTCCAGAAATCCTAGGGCCCTTAAGAATTGTGCTAAATCTACTCTGAGTGTGTTTTAGAAATAAAACAACAAAACCGGAATGATGGCAGCACATCCATTTATAACGTAGTTTACTGAATATTTTAAGCCTACTCTTGAGACCTACTCTTCAGAAAAAAATGAGTTCCTTTTAAAATACTTTGGGACTTCCCTGGTGGTCCAGTTGCTAAGACTTTGTGCTCCCAATGCACGGGGCCCAGGTTCAATCCCTGATCAGGGAACTAGATCCCACATGCTGCAACTAAGAGTTTGCATGTGACAACTAAAGATCCTGCATGCTGCAACTAAGGTCCAGCACAGCCAAATAAAGGAATGAGTATTTTTTAAAAACACTGTGGCTCATCTGACATCACACCCAGTCACCCACAAGCTCTGATGGAGATAGTCAATGAGATTAATGTTGTTTTCTTGCCTGTAACACAACATGCATTCTTGCAACCTGTGGTTCAAGGAGTAATTTAAATTTTCAGCCTTATTATGTAAGAAATGCATTTCATAAGGCTGTACCTAGTATAGATACTGATCCTATGATGGATCTGGGTAAAGTCAATTGAAAACCTTCTAGAAAGGATTCACCATTCCAGATGCCATTAAGAACACTTGTATTGCATTGGGAAGAGATCAAAATATCAACATTAACAGAAGTCTGGAAAAAGTCGATTCTAACCCTCATAGATAACTTTAAGAGGTTCAAGACTTCAGTGGAGAAAGTAACTGCAGATGTGGTGCAGATAGCAAGAGAACTAGAAGTGGAATCTGAAGATGTAATTGATTTACTGCAATCTCATGATAAGACTTTAATGGATGAGGAGTTGCTTATGGATAAGCAAAGAAGGTGGTTTCTTGCCACTTGGAATCTACTTCTGGTAAAGATGCTGTGAAGATTGTTGAAATGACAACAAAAGATTTAGAGTAGTACATCAACTTAGTTGATAAAGCGGAGGCAGGGTTTGAGAGGATTAACTCCTGTTTTGAAAAAATTTCTGTGGTGACTAAAGTGCTCTCAAACAACATTGCATTCTACAGAGAAATCGCCAGTGAAAAGAAGAGTCAGTCAGTGCAGCAAAACTTTGTTGTCTTGTTTTAAGAAATTGTCACAGACTCTCCACACTCTTCCTGCGGCCAGTCATGTTGATCAGTCAGCAGCCATCACCATCGAGACAAGATGCTCCACCAGCAGAGAGATTACAATTTACTGAAGGCTCACATGATAATTAGCATTTTTACTGTTAAGTATTTTCCAAAGAATAGCAAGGAGAGATAAGAAAGCCTTCCTCAGCGATCAATGCAAAGAAATAGAGGAAAACAACAGATTGGGAAAGACTAGAGATCTCTTCAAGAAAATTAGAGATACCAAAGGAACATTTCATGCAAAGATAAGCTTGATAAAGGACAGAAATGGTATGGACCTAACAGAAGCAGACGATATTAAGAAGAGGTGGCAAGAATACACAGAAGAACTGTACAAAAAAGATCTTCACGACCCAGATAATCACGATGGTGTGATCACTCACCTAGAGCCAGACATCCTGGAATGTGAAGTCAAGTGGGCCTTAGAAAGCATCACTACGAACAAAGCTAGTGGAGGTGATGGAATTCCCGTTGAGCTATTTCAAATCCTGAAAGATGATGCTGTGAAAGTGCTGCACTCCATATGCCAGCAAATTTGGAAAACTCAGCAGTGGCCACAGGACTGGAAAAGGTCAGTTTTCATTCCAATCCCAAAGAAAGGCAATGCCAAAGAATGCTCAAACTACCGCACAGTTGCAGTCATCTCAAGAAGGCAGTGGCACCCCACTCCAGTACTCTTGCCTGGAAAATCCCATGAACGGAGGAGCCTGGTAGGCTACAGTCCATGGGGTCGCTAAGAGTCGGACACAACTGAGCAACTTCACTTTCACTTTTCCCTTTCATGCACTGTAGAAGGAGGTGGCAACCCGCTCCAGTATTCTTGCCTGGAGAATCCCAGGGACGGTGGAGCCTGGTGGGCTTCTGTCTATGGGGTCGCACAGAGTCGGACATGACTGAAGCGACTTAGCAGCACATGCTAGTAAAGTAATGCTCAAAATTCTCCAAGCCAGGCTTCACCAATACGTGAACCGTGAACCGTGAACTTCCAGATGTTCAAGCTGGTTTTAGAAAAGACAGAGGAACCAGAGATAAAATTGCCAACATCCAATGGATCATCGAAAAAGCAAGAGAGTTCCAGAAAAACATCTATTTCTGCTTTATTGACTATGCCAAAGCCTTTGACTGTGTGGATCACAATAAACTGTGGAAAATTCTGAAAGAGATGGGAATACCAGACCATCTGACCTGTCTTGAGAAACCTGTATGCAGGTCAGGAAGCAACAGTTAGAACTGGACATGGAACAACAGACTGGTTCCAAATAGGAAAAGGAGTACGTCAAGGCTGTATATTGTCACCCTGCTTATTTAACTTATATGCAGAGTACATCATGAGAAATGCTGGGCTGGAAGAAACACAAGCTGGAATCAAGATTGCAAGGAGAAATATCAATAACCTCAGATATGTGGATGACACCACCCTTATGGCAGAAAGTGAAGAAGAACTAAAGAGCCTCTTGATGAAGGTGAAAGAGGAGAGTGAAAAAGTTGGCTTAAAGCTCAACGTTCAGAAAACTAAGATCATGGCATCTGGTCCCATCACTTCATGGGAAATATATGGGGAAACAGTGGAAACAGTGTCAGACTTTATTTTTTTGGGCTCCAAAATCACTGCTGATGGTGATTGCAGCCATGAAATTAAAAGACGCTTACTCCTTGGAAGGAAGGTTATGGCCAACCTAGATAGCATATTGAAAAGCAGAGACATTACTCTGCCAACAAAAGTCCATCTAGTCAAGGCTATAGTTTTTCCAGTGGTCATGTATGGATGTGAGAGTTGGACAGTGAAGAAAGCTGAGCGCCGAAGAATTGATGCTTTTGAAGTGTTGTGTTGGAGAAGACTCTTGAGAGTCCCTTGGACTGCAAGGAGATCCAACCAGTCCATCCTAAAGGAGATCAATCCTGGATGTTCATTGGAAGGGCTGATGTTGAAGCTGAAACTCCAATACTTTGGCCATCTCATGCAAAGAGTTGACTCATTGGAAAAGACCGTAATGCTGGGTACGATTTGGGGCAGGAGGAGAAGGGGACGACAGAGGATGAGATGGTTGGATGGCATCACTGACTTGATGGACATGGGTTTGGGTAGACTCCGGGAGTTGGTGATGGACAGAGAGGCCTGGCGTGCTGCAATTCATGGGGTCGCAAAGAGTCGGACACGACTGAGCAACTGAACTGAACTGATTTTTAAATTAAGGTACCTTACATTTTTTTAGACATAATGTTATTGCACACTTAAAAAGACTATAATTCAGTGTCAACATAATTTTTATATACTCTGGGGAAGCAGAAATTTCTTGTGACTCACTTTATTGCCATATTTGGCTTTATTGTAGTGGTCTGGAAGCTGAACCTGCAATATCTCTGAGGTCTGCCTGTGTGTTATTTCATTCCAGTTATGTAAATGATATGTTATGATAAGCTGGAGGACAGTTATGACTCTCCTATGAAATAAACATCTTGGGCTTTCTAACAGATGTTTTTCTCATGAGGCCTTTTATCACTCCCTGTGTTAAAGTCTGCATTTTAGGAGGTTGCTAGAAGCCTAACTTAGGAATAACAGGAATGCCACTTTATTGTTATCATCTTTTAATAAAAACCATAATTAGTTGAATTACATGCTTAATTTTGCCCACTTAATTATTCTAGATAAAGGTAACTTAACAGGTAGCTTGTATAAACCATTCGTAAGCTAACATTAACCCACCTCATATAGCCACGTAATGGTACCTGTTAACACTGCTGACTTTACTCCTCAGTTGCCGGACCTACAAAAAGGTAAAGGTCACACATTTAGGCAGGAAAAGTTTTGCATCTTGATACTTTTACAATTAATATTCAGATATCCATATTGAAGTGATCTAAAGAAAGCCGATAACGTAGGGAATGAACAGTGTGTCAGAGAATGTATTTCCGACTTACTCCAGGGTTTACATTTTGTTAAAAGTTGTACGTAATCTGTGTGCTCTTCATTCCAGAGGTGGCCATCCTTACTTGACGGGCTTGGCAGTGGCTGGTGGCGCATACTATCTAGGCCTGGAAGGAGCGATCATTGGGCCCATACTTCTCTGCATACTCGTGGTTGCTTCCAATATCTACAGTGCCATGCTAGTGAGTCCCACGAACTCAGTGCCCACACCCAACCAGACCCCATGGCCTGCTCAGACTCAGCGGTGAGTTCCAGCTGAGTGATCATAAACTGTGTATGAAATTGAGCTCACTGGTCTCTGTGTTTTCACCTGAGTGCAGTCTGTTAAGATACAGAATATCCTTTTGCCTGCTATAGAGCTGTCACCTTGCGGATTCCCCTCTCCCCTGTGTTGAAACCGTATTTCCCAAAATTGTTTTCTTTCTTGATTTCTTCCTGCTTTTTGTTGGAGCACATCCTCCTGTAGATTTTTGGGAAAGAATGCATGGGAGGTAAATTTAGGGGATGATACATGTCTGTAAAGGCTTCTTCTAAAGTCATTCTTACTCAGTAGCTTGCCTGGGTAGAGAATTCTGTCTAAAAATTTTTCCATGTGTAACTTTATTTCTTCATTGTTTTCTAACTTTCATGGTTGTTGAAATTCTGAGGCCACTCTGATTCCTGATTCTTTGTAATTCAAATGTTTGAAAACCTATAGGGTCCTCTTTTTTTGTTGTTGTTTTTTAATCTATTTTTGTTGTGTTTGAATTGGCACTTTTATCAAGTGTCTCTGTGTCCTTTAAAACTGGAAATTTATATTCTGCCATTCTGAAATTTTTCTTCAATTATTTTATTAATGATTTCCTTCTCTCCCTTGCAGAAACTTAGTTTTATTTTGATATTGACCCTCCTAACTGGTCTTGTCATTTTAAAATCTTCTCTGATATTCTTCTGTTTCTGTCTTTTTGGCTCCCATTTTCTGGATTATTTCTCCAATTTTATCTTCTATCCTCTATAGGTTTCCATTTGAGCTATCATATTTTTGGGCAGTCTGGTTTATTGAGATATTATTTGTGTAAGTAAAATTTGCCTTTTTTAGCATATAGGCCTGTGTTAGTTTTCTATGATATGTAGCAAATTTTCACTAACTTAGTGGCATAAAGCAACACATTTGTATGAAAGTCATGAGTCGGAGTACAGGTACAATTCAGCTGGGTCTTCTGCTTAGGATCTTCCAAGGCTACAGTCAAGGCATGAGCTCAGGCAAGGGTTTCATCTGCAGATTGGGATCCTCTTCCAGACTTGCCTGTTGTTGACAAAATTCCTTTGTTTGCAGTTGTAGCCACAAGTTGAGGCTCCTAGAGGCTGCCTCTTCCCATAGGCATTTTATAACACAATGCTTGCTTCCTCCAGGCCTTTGGGAGTATTTTTCTGACTTGTGTCGCTGATGGCCAAGACTCTTTTGCAAAGGGCTCACCTGATTAGACCTGGCCCACAGAACATATTGTCATTTTGATTAAAATCAGTTGCTTAGGGACCTTAATTACATCTGTAATATCCCCTAACCTTCACCATATTAACACAATATAATAACAATATTAGGGGCTTCCCTGGTGGTTCAGTGAAAAGGAACCTGCCCACCAATGCAGCATATGCAGTTTTCATCCCTGGGTCGGGAAGATCCCCTGGAGAAGGAAATGACAACCCACTCCAATATTCTTCTCCTGGGAAATCCCATGGACAGAAGGAGGCTGGCAGGCTACAGTTCATGGGGCCACAAAAGAGTTGGACACGACTTAGCGACTTAAACAACAGCAACAACGATAATCACAGTATCAGGTGTCCGATACTTTCGACTGTTGGCTTACGCTAAGAGTGAACCACTCAGGATTTGTGGGTTGGTTATTATGTGAGTCACCATAATATAATCTGCCAGGACCATTGGTCTTGTGCAGTCATTGATGTCAGTGCTTTTTGGTTTCCCTGTGGGGCTGCTAAATTCTTCAGTGAAAGATCTTTTAATCTCCTGCTCGGAGGTTTATGGCTTGGCTGCCAGCATTCTGGGAGCCAAGACAGGGAAAGGGACCAGACAGCATTTGAGATGTAAATCCTCACTCAGTCTCCTACTGTCAGTATGTACCCCTGCCCTTATCCCTGCCTGTTGTCCCCCAGTCCAGAGACTTGTTTGTTTTACCTTCTTTAAGGGAGGAAAAGACTCGAATTTCTTCCAGTAATAGGGAGCGTTTGCCTGGCTGGGTGACAATATTGGACCCATGAGGTTTTACTGCATTTTAGGCACACTTTAAAGCAGTCCTTCTGTGTTTAGTCCCACCTTCGACCCCATTTCCAGAGTTACTTGATATCACCAATTCCTGAACCTTATAACTCCTGGCTTAGGATTCAGTTTTTTAGGTCATGCTGCAGTTCTTCCTCTGCTTTCCACTTTCTGAAAGTTTGTTTCTTTTAACCTCTTATGTTCTCTTTTTTAAGGTAGGTTTATGCCTTCTAATGGTTTTTTTTTTTTTTTAATAATATATATAGTGATTTATTTATTTGGCTTGCATCAGGTCTTAGTTGTAGCGCAGTGGCTCTCTAGTTGTGGCAGGGGGGCTTAGACATCTGGGCTAAGTTGCCCCAAAGCATGTGGGATTTTAGTTCCCATCCCTCTGTATTGAGGGTGGATGGTGGATTCTTGACCACAGGACCACCAGGGAACTCCCTCTAACAGGGTTTTGAAAAGGCCTGAAGGAATCATGTGTCCAACACAGCACTTCCTGGTGGAAAGTCTAAATGACCTCTTAAATAGTAACAACCAGCCACCACTGACATTTATTGGGACTCAGTGTGCCAAGTGCTTTGATAAAACTTTACCTGCATTGTCTTATTTTACTTAATCTGTCCAGTGTTTCCATGTGAGGTTAGGAACAGTTGTTTTCCATATCTTATAGAGGAAGTCAAGGCTTAGAGAGGTTATCCTGCCTGTAGTCACATAGAAATAAGCAGGTGAGGTAGTATGTTTTCAACCAGAGATCTTTCTTTTCCTTAACCATCCCCCCAGCCCTGCTCAAGAAAAGACATTCTGCTCTGTTTCCCTCCTCAGTAGATGGTACCCCTCGCTTACATGTGCCTGTGTGTGGTCATCCTTACAGTCTCCTATCTTCTCAAGTCACCATCTTTACCCAGTCCTACCTGTTTCATCTCAAATCCACCCTTTCCTCTTTTTCTCCAGTGCCACCCACCTGGGCCCAGCCACAGGGTTTCTCACCTGGACTATCGTGGCATATCAGTCTCCCGGCCAGCCTCTCAGCATCCACTCTTGCTGTCTTCCAGTCTCTTGACACTGAGCAGATGTGTCCTTTTTAAAGGGGAGGCATATCTGCTTGTGATGCTCTTCTATCAGAACTGGCCTCCCACTGTTCCTACCAGGAAGATCAAAATCCTTCCAAGGCCCTGCGTGGTCTGCCTGTGCCTGCCTCATGCATCTGTAACATCTTCTTGTCAGAGCTGCAGCCACGCTGGCTTTCTGCCAGGGCCTCAGATGCACCAGCTCCATTCAAACCCTAGGCCTTCAGACATGCTGCTTTCTGTGTCTGGACAGACTCTGCCCCTGCCCTATCTTTCCTTGCCTAATTAACTCCTAATCATTCTTCAGCCTGCAACTCAAATGTCGGTTCATCAGAGCTTTCCCTCCTCTCAAGACTAGGTTATGTCCTGCGTTTAATGCTCTTAAGGATACACCTCCTACCTTCCTTCTTTTCCGGCTTTCATTTGTACCCTTGATTATTGTCTTCTCCCTTTTTACTGTGGTTGCTGCTACTGCCGGGCCGTGCCTGTTTTAGTCACCGAGGTCTTCACCATAACCGACAGCCTTTGACAGGGCCCTCTTCCTAGTGCAAGGAATGATTTGGGTTATGAGGGAATAGTGTCTACAGGGTCATGAGCTATGGAAGGGTTCAGCTTGTCTTAGAACTCTCATGCTGTAACATGAGAATGTCTTCGTTCCATTAGACCTTCTAATTGTAGATGCAGGCACTGGTGGCTGAGAAGATCCATCAACATGACTGTTTCTGTGTATTGTTTCTAGGTCCTGTGTAGTGCTTCTCACTGTTGACAGTGGGGAATACACTATTTCATGGCAGTAAATGTCGACACAGCACAGCTTTGGGCTCCCCGCTCTTTTGGCCTCAATTCAATAATCAGAACCTATGGCTTCCCCTGTTCTCTATTAACACTGGGACTGTCTGGGAAGTGTGGGGAAAGACATAACACCCCTGCAATCACAATTTTTCAAGTCTCAATACTGTTTTGATTTTTGAATAGAATAATCAGACTTGATTTGATGTACTTATTTCATTCCTACGAAAACCTGAGCAGCGATCTTTGAACATTAAAGCTCAGAAAAACCTGTAAGAAGGAAGTCAGGAACTCCTCTGGGGATGCTGTTCGCTGTATTTAAGTTTTCCTCTGCCCTCTGCCACACTTTGACGTGACCAGAGGTGACAGCTAGAAGGTGGTCTTTTAAGGAACTCAGCTTTATCTTTTGGGGGACAGAGTTATTAGTAAACTCATTGCTGTTTTTAGAAGCATTATCTTAACCTGACTGCGATATCTTCTATAATTTAATACCCAAAGTTCAATCAAAGGTCATTATCTTTTTATGAAAGAAATTACAAATGATTCCCAAATTAGGAAGGTTTAACTTATGATTTTTCAACTTAGTGATCGTGTGAAAGCAATACACATTCAGTGGAAACTGCTCAGATTTTTAATGTTGATCTTTTTCTGGGCTAGCGATATGCAGTACAACTCTCTGTCGTGATGCTGGGCAGCGGTGGCTGCAGCTCTCAGTCAGCCACCTGATCACAAGGGGATACAACTGATATGCCTACAAGCACGCGCCACCCAGATGACTGTTCAGTTTTTCACTTTCAGTACAGTGTTCGGTAAATTACTTGAGATATTCAACACTTTTATTATAGAACAGGCTCTGTGTTAGATGATTTTGCCCAACTGTCGGGTTTCCCTGGTGGTTCAATGGTAAAGAATCCATCTGCCAATGCAGGAGATGCGGGTTCAATCCCTGGGTGGGGAAGATTCCCTGGAGGAAGAAGTGGCAACCCTTTCCAGTATTCTTGCCTGGTTAATCCCATTGACAGAGGAGCCTGGTGGACCTCAGTTCATGGGGTTGCAAACGAGTCAGACATGACTTAGTGACTAAGCAACAACAACAGGCCAATGTAAGTATTATAAGCATGTTTAAGGTAGGTTAGGCTAAGCTGTGATGTTTTGTAGGTTAAGTGTATGAAATACTTTTTTGACTTAAAATATTTTCAGTGTACAGTGCGTTTCTTGGGACATGTGTATGTGCGTGAGTCGCTCAGTCATGTCTGACTCTTTGCAACCCCATGGACTGCAACCTGCCAGGCTCCTCTGTCCATGGAATTCTCCAGGTAAGAATACTGGAGTGGTTGCCATTATCTTCTTCAGGGCATCTTCCTGATCCAGGTATCAAACCCAGGTCTCCTGCATTGCAGGCAGATTCTTTACCATCTAAACCACAAGGGAAGCTGTCTTAAGGATATTATTAAGTATGAAGCCAGGTATAATGCCATCATAAGACAAGGAAGATCAGTATTTGGCAATTAAGCTAAGGTTTAACATCTCCTACTTTTTAATAGAGCAAGAAGTTATTTTTGTCTGTGTAAAATGATATATGAAAATGTTCTCATAAAAAACCATGACTCCTCCAAACCTTTACCTAAACCTTGAGGACTGCATTTGGAGTACGCTCCCTGTCATTCCAGTTTAGGATAACTGCTCAATGAAAATTTGATGAGTTAATAGATTAGTGAAACCAAGAGCAGATCAGATTAAAAGATCTTTTCACTATAAGGCTAATAAAAGAGGATGGGCCATAGTAAACTCCAGCCTTAGACCTTTATTCCAAATTTTTGGAAGAGGCAGAAAGTACAAAAGTGATGACATGTGCCCTGTCACAAGGTGTGCTGGTGGGGGTTTAGGAAATACATACTCAGCTATCGTGAGCCTGCTAAAGTAAGTTACCTTAGTCAGTGCAGGCTTTTCATTTGTAAACATCCACAGTTTACTCTCTGGGAAGCTGGGAGTCAACAACTCTAGAATTGTTAAATCAGAAAAGACTTAAGCATTCACATAAATGGATTTTTAAAAAAATCTCCTTGAAAACGTCAGGGGAAACAGATCCCAAAATATTTTCAAGGAACCAAGAAGATTGCAAGTGAGAAATCACACCACACAATCCCCATTTTGATGAAAGGAACTGTAAAATGTTCACAGCAATCTTCTATCCCCTAGTCACCTGAGGCCCTGTTCCACCTTTCTTATTCTTGGTAAATTCTACCACTGTGGTTCAAAGGAACGTAACAACCCTTATGGTTTGGGAAAGAATACTGTATTTAGATGGTTTAGGTAGGACATTTACTATTTTTAGAAATAATACTGTCAAAGAAATACCCTGGCAGTCCAGTCATTAGGACTCTGTGCTTTCACTGCTGAGGGCCCAAGTTCACTCCCTAGCTGGGGAACTGAGATCCCACAAGCCGTGCAGTACAGCTGAAAAAAAACACTGTCAGTGCAATTTTTATTCCTTTGTCTCTTCCTAATGTAGAGGGTTACAGTTTTATGAGCCCTGTGGACTAGTTAGTGCTGTGCCTTTTGATGAGACCAGGAAGAAATGATATCTCTATCTCTGGGTTATGGAGTTTGTTTTCCGGGAGGTAATTGAGGTTCAGTTCAGATCAGTGTTACTTCTATAGGGTTTTACACACACACACACACACACACACACACACAAACAACACACACACACACACACACACACACACACACACACAATCACCACCCCAAACATCTAGAGAAAACATACTGTTGGGATGGAAAACACTTCGTAGCTGTTTTCTTAGTTTGCTTCATTGTGTTTTCTGAGTCCTTCTGGAGGCTTTCTTGGCCTGGAGGCAGAACTGAAGAGCAGGTATGAATTTCAGGGTTACAGCTAAGCTTACTTGTCAACAGAAAGCAGTCACCAGGCCAGCCACAGTTTTAATCTTATTTCATGCATCTTTGCCCTGAGGCAGCTGTTTTCATTCATAATTTAGGGGAATTGAATTAGAGATTGAAGCTTTCAGGTATCTTAGAAATTTGAAAAGATATGAAAGAATGAATTTTAAAACTTTTCGGTGTTGGAAAATGCTTTCTAATACTGATCAGTTTTTGGTTATTGGTTTTAAAGATATTCCAGGGCTTCCCAGAATCGAGTGCTACCTGAATTTCATATAATCTGGGGCAACTTGTAGCCAGCTTTACCTGTACACAAATGTAGGTGAGACTGTGAAAAAGAGATATATAAATAAGTAGGTAGGTAGCTATCTAGAGCAATGGTTGTGGGGGAGGAGGGTGAGACTTTGCTCCCCTCAGGGGACATTTGGCAACGTATAGAGACATGTTCATCATGACAGCTGTAGAGGGTAGGAGCAGGGATGCTGCTAAACCTCTCACAGTGCACAGAGTGGTCAGCAGTGCAGCTGTTGAGAAACCTTGATTAGATAGATACAGAGATAGATGGATATTAATACATATAAAAGGGCTTCCCTGGTGACTCAGCGGTAAAGAACCTGCCTGCCAATGCAAGAGACGCGGGTTCGATCCCTGGGTTGGGAAGATCCCCTGGAGAAGGAAATGGCAACCCACTCCAGTGTTCTTGCCTGGGAAATCCCACGGACAGAGGAGCCTGGCAAGTTAATAGTTCATGGGGTCGCAAAAGAGTCGGAAGCAACTAAAAGACAACAACAATACATAAAACATGTGTGTATAAATCTTAGTTTGGGGGAATTTTTCTCACTATAAAAATGTTTAAGGAGGTAAATTCATCCCAGTTCTTTGACCTGTTGGCATATATTCAACATGGTGAGTTCAGTCATGTCATATATAATCCCTTTCAGAGACACAGGAACCATAGCCAGGAAGCTTACCCCTTCCTCAAAGCTGTTCCTTTGGATGTAGAGCTGTGCTAGTTAGAGATGTGCTTGAGATATAAGAGGCTTCCAGCATCATCCAGTGAAAGAGCCTTCAGATAACTGAGCAAATGTAATCTTTTTTTTATGTATCATTTGACCTGTGCCCCACTTGACATTTAAGTACTTTCTGCTGCTGCTGCTGCTAAGTTGCTTCAGTCGTGTCCGACTCTCTGCAACCCCACAGACGGCAGCCCACCAGGCTCCGCTGTCCCTGGGATTCTCCAGGCAAGAGTACTGGAGTGGGATGCCATTTCCTTCTCCAGTGCATGAAAGGGAAAAGTGAAAGTGAAGTTGCTCAGTCGTGTCCGACTCTTAGCAACCCCATGGACTGTAGCCTACCAGGCTCCGCTGTCCCTGGGATTTTCCAGGCAAGAATACTGGAGTGGAGTGCCATTGCCTTCTCCGAAGTACTTCCTACGTGATGCTAAAGGGTTAACCTTTATTTTACCTCTGCCTGCCTGTCTAACCCTCCTAATCGGTGATATGGTTGTAAAGGAGCAAAGCAGTCTTTCTCTAAAAGGATGGTAATAAACTTGTGCTTCATATCTGTATCATTTAAGATAGTTTTGCCTGTATTAAAACCAAAAAAAAAAAAAAACTAAAAAAATCCCACCATCAGTAGAACTTTAACAACTAGAAGTTTATTTCTCTCTTGGCTGTAAGAAGTACAAAGGTAGGCAGACCAGGGCTTAGTGTGTCTGTTCCACAAACATCCATGCCAAGGTTGACCCCCCCACCTTGATGTTCTGTCAGCCTTGGTGTGAGGGCTTTTCGTCTAAGATGAGTGCTTGTTCATTGATAAACTCTGACCTGGCCATTTGGCTGCTAACAAAGATGCAGATCTGGCTGGATAAATTATGTAGCAAAGGCCAGCTAGCTACTACAGTCCTAAGTCAGGCCCCAATACAGCAGACCCCCTCCATCCAACCCAGTTATTACCAGCCAGTTAGCCACATTCACTTGGCTTGTTTGATGTAGGTCAGAAACAGTATAAGTACATGGTCATTTGATGAAAAGCCCTATCCCATTTCTCCTGCCCTGAACCACAACACTCAGAGCTGGGACATTGCTAGATCAGTTTTCCTATTTTGCAATAAAAGTTATCCAGTTAGCATTTAATCTTTAGTCTCTTATTGTTTTTCCCTTTAACATCATTGTGTCTACTTTCCAGTCAGCACGAAGGGGAAAGGTCAGAAAAGATCACCTTTCTCTTCTAAGGACATTGCCCAGAAGTCACTCAACACTTCTACTTACATCTCATCGGCCAGATGTTGGTCACGTGGTCATTAGTTTCAATAGAGTCTAGGAAAACAATCTTTTGGATAGACCCTCCAGAAAAAAACTAGAGTTCTTGTTACTGCAGGTTGAGAAACAACTATCAGACTTTGAAACAATACTCAGTGAAAATACTAAGAAAAAAACAGTGACTACATAATGGCACCAAGGCTCTCAACTTATAAGAATATTATATGACAATGAATTACTGGTTAGATGCTGTTTTTCTTTTCCAAGTATCTCTGTGGTTTTACTTTCCCCCTTTTCCTAAAAGCAAAACTAATCATTCTGTCTTCTTTTCTTAAAGGACTTTCCGTGACGTTTCTGAAGACCTGAAACCTTCAGTAGGCTGACCTGGTTTCCAACCACAGTGATTTCCCTAAGGAAGTTCAACCCTGACTGTGAGTTCAGCTCAGCCGTGGCCTCCTGTCCTTTCAGCCGTGCCTGGCAAACAGAGCCCAGGACAAGACGCAGAAGCCTCCTGGCCTTCCATACAGAATGCCTGGACAAGAGAGGAGTGGCTGTGGGCTGCTTTGCATTTTGAAGCACAGCTTTAGAGCTCAGAAATGTGGTTTACTCACTTAAGTGTTGCTAAGATGGCTTGAAAAGTTTCAGTTTATACACTGGTATTGTGGCTTGAAATTTTCCCACTTTGGTTATCTATATTATAATACGTATTTATAACTTTTTTTTTTAAGAGCGGTAAACAACCTGCTGTATATAGTGTGATTTTCTCCTGTTTTAAGAAATCTGTCCTTAAACTTTTCTACGACAGTCACTTTTCAATGAAGAGGGCTTTCACTTGTGAGAATGTAGTTGCTTGAGCAGGAAAAATGAGTCTTCTCCCTTCCACAATGTATGGTCCTCCCGTAAGAAAGATCAAATGTTCAGTGTAAGGGTGGGTGGCTTATTTGAAGTTCAGTTAGTTGTGTGTTGCAACCATAGGAGAAGAAAGACTGAAGCTCTTCCTCCCCTTCTCCATCCATCCCCTATTACTCTTTTGCCAACTTTCTAAAACTTGGCTGACCACACTGAAATTAATTATTAAGCTGCTACTAATGGTAACAATATGATAGAATTCATGTTGTGATTTTTTTTTTTTTTCTTTCCAAATGTTTTAAGTAAAAAAATCTCAGGGGCAGCAGTGTTCTGATTTGTTAAATGTCTCTGTTTTACTATTTAGAATTTGGCCAACTAGTTACTTACTAGCGTAAAATTTTGTGTAGTATTTTCCCATCATTTAGCACAGTGCCTTGCACACAGACTCTAGATGAATGCTTGTTGAGTTAAATTGTGACTTTTAAAAATATGTCAGATATCACAATAACCAGCATACTGGTCTACATTTCACAAAATCTTTTTGCACATATTATTTCACAGTCACTTCACATCAACTTTCATACAGCTTCGCATTGTTTTGTGTTTCACACAGACGGGGAAGCTAAGGTTCAGGAAAGTGACCAACTCCAAGTCATAAAGTTTAGTAAAATTTGACCTCAGGTCTTTCTGACTCAACAGTCTGCCAACCTTGCTATACTCCAGTGACTCTCTTAGTATCTTAACACAGTTTTTCCAGTGCTATGAGGTAGAATCATGTCCTGTCCTATTGCGTAGACTACAGTTAATGACAGGGGCAGGATTAGAACCCAGCTTTTACCTTTGTTCCCTTTCCCCTTTGTAAAACAACCTTCAGCCTCTTTCTCTGTCCCCAAGGGAGTATTCAGTATGGAGGAGAGAGGATTCTTAAGTAACAAAGATTTCCTTTTTGGAAAAACATTTTAAAAGTAGAAATACTTTTTTCTAAAACTCTATTTTCCCATTAAGAAGCATAATTAATGATAATTACATTAAATTTATTCTGATATTACTTAAGAAGAACTTGGTCTAGAAAAGAGGCTACTGTGAGGTCTTTCTTTATACAATAAACTATATGCAGATCTCTTATATTTCCTATGAATCCTTCAACAGTTACAGTCTGATATTCTACCAAGTGCTACGTTTGGCATTAATTAACTCATTCTTTTCTTTAATCACTTGTTCAGTCATTCATTCTTTAAAGCATTGGTTGAGAGTTTCCCAAACTCTTGGGTTCCATGCTGGGCACTGTACAGGGTGCTGTAGGCAATAACTCATAAGAAGGCCTTCTCTTACCTTAAATCTTAGCCAGATTATGTATATTGCTAAAATTAAAAATGTTGCATTAAAAGTTTTAAGAAAGAAATCAGGTTTGTTTTTGTTAATGATATAATGATAAGTTTACAGCTGTGATTAGCACAAATTTATAAGAGGCAAATATTATGCACAATGAGTTAATGTGCATATAAAATTATGTTCCTCCAAAGTGTTTTTAGCTGTATAAAGTGAAATGGTAAACATATAAATTTGAGGTAATATATGGTTCTTCCTGGTCATAATTATTAGTAAGAATACTAGGTCTTTAGAGGGGGACTCTGAGCCCTAAGAGAACAGTTTAGAGCTGTCAGAATTGGTTCTGATGTAGTATCACCCTGAAATATCAAGAGCAGAGGTGTCCCAGACTACTACCCAGTCATACTACCCAAAAAAAGTTTCCCTAAAAACAGATAATCGATGAAGTAGAAGTAGCTTCAGTAAAAACTAAGTACAGAAATCCTATCACAGTGTTTTGCATTTTATCGCTTTATTAAAGATAAGTTTGAAGGTCACATTCACTATTCAACTGTAAACTGAATGGAGGGGAAAAAAGCTCCCCACACAGTATGCTCCTCTCTTTCTGAGAGAGAACAGGGCACAGGATTTTCAGCATAAACCCATGCCATGTAAGTCCAGCGTCAGTTCCAAAATTTCTATCACACTCTCTGTTTCTGGAAGTGATCTCTGCCAGACTGCCTTAGATACCAGTTTTATTTATTTTTAAGTTTGCAGGAATTCTTAACACCCATTTCCATTAAAGGTGGTTAGCTGGCAGAGTTTTCTCTTGACTTTTGAGACTGGTGCAGATTGACTCTTGATACCCAAGAAGCGTTATTTAAACAAACTGAGTGGCTTTGGAAATAGCAGTTTATTCCAGTTGGAGGGCTTGCAGATGAGGTCCTCTGGCCAACCTTAGTCTTAATAAGAGCCCGCTGTGACCCATCTGGACTTTCTAGTACCCTTGGTTCTACTTTGGTTGTATTCAGCGTTTCAGGATGTGTCACTACCAAGCAAGATTTACTCAGAAATTCAGGCCATGAGGGGTTAGCCTAGAGCAAAGTAATTTCAGGTGAGCTCACCAGAGCTTTCAACCTCAAGGTTTATAGGAAAACTGTGGTCTCCACAAAGGGTCTTCTAAGACCCTTATAAAAGTATTAGAGTAGGCATTTTGCGGTAGACATAGCCCCTGGCAACATAGTTCCAAATGTTAGTTCCAGCCAAGAACAAGTATTTTTTTGTTTTTATGTATTTCCTGTCTTTGCACATTTTGCCATCAAAATATATTCATTTCGTTAACTTATGCACACATGCATGCTAAGTCGCTTCAGTCATGTCTGACTCTTTGCGACCCCATAGACTGTAGGCTGCCAGGCTCCTCCATCCATGGAATTCTCCAGGCAAGAATACTGGACTGAGTTGCCATTTCCTCTTCCAGGGGATCTTCCTGACACAGGGATCGAACCTGAGTATCCTGCGTCTCCTGTATTGTCAGGCAGATTCTTTACTGCTAGCGCCACCTGGGAAGCCCCAAGAGGAAGTTAGTGTTCAGTAATTATGTTTCAAAATCTCATTTTATTTGGAAATGACCTAGCTATTCAATAAACTTTCATCACTTAGTTTCGTTACTCCAATCTGGGGAGACTATTTCAGGTAGACATTCCTAAAGTATAATTATTCTTAATGGAGTTTGTCTAAAAGCTCTTGTCTCATTTATATTTTTCTGTTTTAAAGTTTCTTTACTCGAGTCACTTTCCTTGTTGACAACTTCAGCTTACATTAACCTAAGATCTGCCAAAAAAAATACTCAAGCTATATGAAACCACTGAACAGTTAATTTTCTTGGTAGTTTAAAAATAAGAGAATTATAAACCAGCATGTTCTGTCTGCCTCCTGGAGTCATAGAAGTTCAGCTAGAATAGGCCTTATACAATTAGGTGATCTGTCATTTAACAGAGAAGGAAACAAATCCATGGGTTGAAGTGTCTTTTCTAACGTGGTGCCCAGCAGTGACAATTCAGAGTAGGGTCAGTTCTTTTTTCTCTCAGTCCATTGTTCTACTTCTCTTCCCTTTCCCTCCTAGTTGAGTTGTTGTTCCGCTGCTAAGTCGTGTCCGACTCTTTGTGACCCCATGCAGCTTGCCAATTTTGGAAAAAATGTATTCCTTATAGCAGTAGTTCCAAGGAATGTTGTTAAGATGTTCTAAGTGAATGAAAATGTATATGGAGTAGGGGGAAGGGACTCTATGGTCAGTTCAAATTGAGGAATGCTGAATTTGTTTCCTTTCTGAAGTAGGACTTGGAAGAGTTTTTAACATGTTATTATATATTGTGAATTTATAAGAGGGGACAAAGACTCTGTTTACGAGACTTATTTGACCTTAAACTACACCTTCATCCTCTTTTTCTCAGAGCATCTCAAAGGACTTGGGGTCCTTTGGGAAACATGTCTCTCAAATAAAAGTTTACAGCTGTTTTAGAAGACATCTGTAATAGAATTCTGAATGGAACATCTACCATGTAAACTGTAATATATCTCAAAGTTTAGTGAAATACCAGCAAAAAACTGTATTTGCCATCCAGAGCTATACATCAAGTATAGAGATTCTTTTCCACCTCTGGTGTGTAAAGTCAGTATTTGTGTTTTACTTTTCAAAGTGTTTCAAAGATCAGTTAGAGTGCAAATGCAGTGGTGATATATTGATATGACATTTTAATAATGCTTTTGTATTGCACTTTATAGGTTTCAGACTGCTCTCATAACAACCCTGTGACAGGCATCAAGTATTATCAGATCAAAGCTCAGAAAGGTTTTTTGTGATTTTTCCCTTAAGTTTATACCACGAAATGATGGAGCCGGAATTCAGTTGCAGAAATTCTGACTCCAAGTCCAGAGTTCTTTACTCCATACCTGGTTTCTTACTTTTAATTCTAGCTTTATATTTTACTCTGAAACCTGTGGTAGCAAATTTTAAAACATTATTTCTGCTTATTATCAAATACTGTTTTTAATGGCAGTGAGCCAGAAGACGTAACTCCAATTGTAATTATTCCAAAGAAAACCCTTCTTTTGTGCTTTGCAGTGCCGTTTGTCTAGGTGATTGGAGTGTATTTCAAATACCATTTGATTTTGAAGCTAAGATTGGATATATATATATTGCTCATGTAACTTTTGGAAAATGTTATCATCTCTGCATTCTTAGGCAAAGTAGAGATGGTTTGAAAGTAAAAAAGATTATTCAAATATAACCATGTGTCTTTATTCTCACAAATGCTGTTTCTTAGCTTTAACTTGCTTTGACAACCTACTGATGTCACATCTTTGTAAATGTAAAAATATTTATATTTTGAAATAAAATTACTAGTGTTGAATGAATCAAGTAGTAACTTAGTCTCTGTTGAGAAATTTGATCTTCAGTGAAGTCAAACGTTAATGAATACATCTGTCCATCTCTTATGTCTTGTATCTTGCCTTTCCTTTGGCACCAGTGCGTACAATGAATTTTTATGGAACATGGACAATTTACATAAGGGGAGATGTGTTTGTGAAAGCTCCAGAAAGACTGTAACCTGTAGAAGTCCCATCTTAGGGTAGAAGCCCCTCCCTACAGGCTTGACTCCCGTCCTGGTCTACCAGTTATTAATAGTTTCAATCCCAGCGCAGTTTCCAGGAATCCTGGGGAATTCGGATTTAGGAAGAATCACTTCTCCAGAGGACAGGTAGCTTCGCTGAGCATGGATGTCCTTGCTCTGGTAAGAGGCCACATGTTCGTGGGAGGCCCTCAGGTATCCTGTGTCTCTGCTCTAGCAGGAGCGAGACTTGTGTGGAACCCACTGAAGAATGATGAGAGAAACAGGGTGCGAATGAGGACAGAAGGGGCGGGGCCCGGGCTGGGGGGCGGGGCTGCAAGGCGGACCCCAGACCGGAGCGCGTGGAGGCGGGGTGGGCGGGGCCTTCCGGGGGCGGGGTCTCGGGCGGCGCGGGTGCCTTGCAGCTGCGGCGAGCGGGCAGGCAGGCTGGCTGGCTGGCTGGCTGGCGGGAGGCGGCGGGCCCGCAGCGGCGCAGCGCCCCGGCTGCGCGACGGGCTGAGGAAAGGCCATGGCCGCCTCTCCGGGCCCCGCAGGCGGTGGCGGCGCCGGGGCAGCACACGGCTCTGGCCCGTCGGGCTTCGCCCTCGACTCCGGACTCGAGATCAAAACTCGCTCGGTGGAGCAGACGCTGCTGCCGCTGGTTTCTCAGGTAAAGCGGCGCGCGCGGCCCCTGGTCTCCCACCCCCAACCCCGGCCACGGCCCGCGATGGCGGCGGTCGCTCCGGGCGGGGGCCGGCCGGGCCGGGCCGGGCCGGGCGGGAGGCAGCCGCTGCCCCACATTCCGCGCCGGGACTGCGGCATCGGCGTCTGATCGCCTTTCTGGGGCTGGAGGACTGACCTTCGTGGAGGCGGAGGGAGTCTGGATCATCCGAAATCTGGCTGCGGGCCGGAGTCCGGCCGCAGGTGCGCCGCCAGCCTTCCCCACCCGAACCGCCCCGGGACTGCGACTCGGGCGGCCCCCGGCCCTGCTCCCGGGGAGCGGAGGGGACCCCCGCGGGGGCTCCGCTGGCGCTCAGCGGCCCTCCTCGCTGCCGTCACACCTTTGCATCTCCAGTCCCAACTCAGACTGTGGCCAGTCTGGCTGGCGCGTGCCTCCGAGTCCAGCGTGCTCTCTCCCCTAGGCCTTTGTCCCCTCCCCGGATCCTGTGTAAGTCAGCTCCCCGTCGCCCATTTACCCCGGGCCACCCTTTCCCTTAACCTGCCTGCTCACTTTAATTGGCTTTTGTCCGGCCTCGGAAGGGTGAAGTGGAGGACCGCCTGATAGTTAATCCGGGTACACATCTTTTTGCCAAGTCCCATTTGGGATGTATGGTTTATTGAATTTACCGCTCACAACAGAAGTCTGGAATCAGCTAATTGGCGCGCTTAGCTTTAGAGAAGTTTTTGTTACTGAGAGCCGATTTATACGAACCCTCGGGGCTAGAATTCCTCACCTAGGTCTGTTATGTGCCAAGCACTGTGGGCAGTGAAGAATTCTGTGCCTTAAGGAGCTCGTTGGATGTGACTCACAACTCCTTTGTAAGGTCTTGATGATTCACATTCGTATTGGCAAGATTTTCAAGGTAGAAGGAATCTTAAAAGTTATCTGACTCTGAATTTAAAAAAAAATTCTTTCTTACAGCATCCTTGACATCTGGTCACCAGTGCCCTGCTTAAACATGCTCAGTGGTGTGGGCCAGTAGCTCGTCCATAGAATGTTCAATATTACTGATATCTCTAATCCATCCCAGCCTGCAAATATTTGATAACAGTAGCCACACATGTCCCTGTATTCCTGTTATGCTGATTAAATAAACAGCCCCATTTTCTTCACCTGTGCTTATTTTAGCCTGGCTAACAGAACAGTGAATAACCTTGATGCTCTGTATGGGCCTTCCCTTCTTTGTCGAAAAGAAGCACTGACAGGTGGGATGAATTGAAGATCAGTTAGTGATGGCTGCATTGCCCCCTCCCACAAAAGAATACCATTACCACTGCCAACACAACCACAACAGAAAGTGAGAAATACTGGAGTAGTTTTAAGAGAGAGAGGGTTAAAAGAGTGGTATTTTATCCATTAAAAAAAAAAAATCCAGATAGAATGCTTACTATAGGCGAGACCGTGTTCTATGCACTTTATACATATTAGCCCATTTAATTCTCATAAATCTTACAGGGGTAGAGATATGTTTATTTTCATTATATGAATGAGGAAACTGAGAATAAGGGACTTGTGGGACTTTCAGCTGTAAATGTCCAACTGGGGTTTGCACCCTGACAGCCTGGTTGTCTCTAGAGATTAGAAGACATGATGAAGTCAGCTAGTAGTAGGTCCAGAAAAGAGAGTCACAATGGAAAAACAAGGTTGTTGTAATCTGGAGAAGTGGTAACTTTTCACAGTATCACTGCTAAAAATGTATCCTACAAGTTCTACATTGTGTAATTCAGGGTAAGAGAGGGTGGAGAGAGTAGGAGAGTGGAGGAGGAAACGTGCATTGGCTGCTGAGAGTTAACTAGAGGTCAATGCTAATGGGGGAAAATGTGGGCTTTTTTTTGTTTTTTCTTCCCTGTTAAAGGCTAATTCAGGGCCGTAGCTGAGTTTCTGCAACCCACACATTATGTGTCCACAGCTATATCTTTAGCATTATTATAACTGATCCTAATGATTAACTGTGAAAGGCACTCAGTCGTGTCCCGACTCTGCGACCCCGTGGACTCTACAGTCCATGGAATTCTCCAGGCCATAATACTGGAGTGGGTAGCCTTTCCTTTCTCCAGCGGATCTTCCCATCCCAGGGATCTAACCCAGATCTCCTGCATTGCAGGCGGATTCTTTACCAGCTGAGCCACAAGGGAAGCCCAAGAATATTGGAGTGGGTAGCCTATCCCTTCTCCAGGGGAGTCTTCCCGACCCAGGAATCCAACTGGGGTCTCCTGCGTTGCAGGCAGTACTCAACAACAACAAAAAGTTAAATCATGCTTAAAATCAAGAAATATCTATAGCATGGGCAGAACACTCACAAAGCAGAAGTGTGGACTATGATTTAGAATGATTTTTATATTTTAGTGGGTATTAGTGGATTTAAGTGAAAGTGAAAGTGAAGTCGCTCAGTCTTTTCGACCCTGTGAACTGTAGCCCACCAGGCTCCTCTGTCCATGGGATTTTCCAGGCAAGAATACTGGAGTGGGTTGCCATTTCCTTCTCCAGGATTTGAGTGAAGCTCTCTAGAAAACTCATGTCCAGGAGTCTCATCTTTCTAAGGATGCTGCATTATTATTCAACTCATGTTTTACCACTATATCCGTTAGACTAGTTGAAGCTTTTTAGGCGAACATTTGTTGTAAGCTTTCTAGTTACTACTCTTTGAGGGACTTGTATTCTAGTTGGGAGATAGGACAGGTATAGAATAGCATGTGGCAAGTGTCAGATCAACATCATCAATAGTAAATACTCTAAGAGCTCAGAGCAGGTACAGATGAGTCAGCAATGATCCCCTAGAGGAGATAGGGTCTCAGGTGAGCAAGTAGGGCTATTCTTGTACAGTTTAGTCATTTTTAAGCAGTTTCTACTCAGATCATTTAACCTCTTCTGACTCTTAAGTAAAAAGTTCTGGACTCCTGGCCTTATTCTAGGAATGCAAAGTTACATCAATATTAGACAAATGTACCTATCCAATTTTCTGCATTCACATATTAGAAAAGATACACGTTCTTTTCAGTGGATGTAGGGAAAAAAGTGAAAGTGAAGTCGCTCAGTCATGTCCGACTCTTTGGGACCCTGTGGACTGTAGCCCGCCAGGCTCCTCTGTCCATGGAATTCTCCAGACAAGAATACTGGAGTGGGTTGCCATTTCCTTCTCCAGGGGATCTTCCCGACCCAGGGATTGAACCTGGGTCTCCTGCATTTCATGCAGACTCTTTACCCTTTGAGCCACCAGGGAAGCATTCGGTTAAATTCAACTCCTCATCGTGATAAAGAGCACATAACAAACTAGTAATAGAAGTTGTTCAGTCACTCAGTCGTGTCCAACTTGTTGTGATCCCATGAGCTGCAGCCACTCCAGGCTTCCCTGTCCTTCACCATTTCCTGGAGCTTGCTCAAACTCGTGTCCATTGAGTCAGTGATGCCATCCAACCATCTCATTCTCTGTTGTCCCCTTCTCCTCCTGCCTTTAATCTTTCCCAGCGTCAGGGTCTTTTCTAATGAGTTGGCTCTTTGCGTCAGGTGCCAAAGTATTGTAGCTTCAGCATCAGTCCTTCCAATGAATATTCCGGACTGATTTCCTTTAGGATTGACTGGTATGATCTTGTAGTCCAAGGGACTCTGTAGAGTTTTCTCCAACATCATAGCTCAAAAGCATCGATTCTTTGGCGCTCAGCCTTCCTATGGTCTAACTCTCACGTCCGTATATGACTACTGGAAAAACCATAGCTTTGACTAGATGGACCTTTGTTGGCACAGTAATGTCTCTGCTTTTTAATACGCTGTCTAGGTTTGTCATAGCTTTTCTTCCAAGGAGCAAGTGTCTTTTAATTTCATGGCTGCAGTCACCATCTGTAGCAATTTTGGAGCCCAAGAAAATAAAGTCTGTCACTATGTCCATTGTTTCCCCATCTATTTAACGTCATAGCAACAAGTCAAATTTAAAATAAACATTTCCTTAAAACTAGAAACAAGAGGAGGGATACCTGCTAGCATAGATTCTATTCAGTGTTACTCGAAATCATAACCAATGCAATAAGACATGAAGTGAAAGGTGTAAAGATAAGAAAGGAAAAATCAAAGTATAATTACCTACATAGAGAAATGGAGTCTACAAATAAATTTTAAAAATTTAGAGGTTTAGTAAGTTCACTCAAGGTAAGATTCTTAAGTCAGCTGCACTTTGCTCTGCATTAATAACAGAAAAGTAGTCCTAAAAAATGATACCAGTTACAAATCAACTTATACTCCATTAAAAATTTGTTTAAATTTTTAAATACCAGTTAGAATAAAAATAAAAGCAAAATATGTGTATATCTGTGTCTAGTAAAAGAGTTGCTAAGCTTTCTGGGGAATTTTATGAGAAGGCCAAAGTAGAGTTAAATAAATGGGAAAGAAGTACCATGTTCTTGGCTAGATTGACTTGATGTCATGGGCATATCAATTTTCCCTGTGCCAAGTCGCTTCAGTCATGTCCAACTCTTTGCAAACTCATGGACTGTAGCCCATCTGGCTCCTCTGTCCATAGGATTTCCCAGGTAAGAATATTGGAGTGGGTTGCCATTTCCTCCTCCAGGGGATCTTCCTGACCCAGGGATCTAACCTGAGTCTCCTGCGTTGCAGGCAGATTCTTTACTATCTGAGCCACCAGGGAAGCCCCCAATTTTCCCTATTGATATGTAAATTTAATGCAATTCCAATGAAAATTTCAACAGGATTTTTTGAGTAGAATTTGATAAAAGTAATTCTAAAATTTATGTGAAAGAGCAGAAACCCAAGAATATCAGAAGAGTAGAGAACTTAGGAACAATCACACATATATGGAAACTTGATAATTCACAGAATGGGCACTTCTTGTCAGTAGGGAAAGGAACTTTTTAAAAAATGAAGACAATTGGTTACCTAAATAGAAATACATGCTATTGCATCTCTGTCACTCACAGTATATACAGAAACACTTCCAAATGGATTAAAAATATCAATATGGAAGTAAAAACTTACAGTACTTTTAGGCAAAAAAAATTGGGCAATATTTTCCCCACCTTATGGCGGGAAAGGAATTCTTAACAGACCGAAAGTGAAGGTTAATATATTTGCTCCATTAAAATGAATCTTTGCTCGTCAGAATTGAAAGGATAAGCCATAAAGCAAGAGAATATGATTGCAACAGAAATAACCAACAAATAATTGTAGCACCCAGAATAAAGGACTCCAATGAATCAAAAATAAGATTACCTGTTAGAAATTGGTAAAATAAATAGTCATCTTGTAGAAGAGGAAACAGATGTCTAACACATATGTGAAAAGATGCTGAACTTTATTAGAAATCAGTGAAGTACAAGTTAAAACCACAGTGAGCACAAGCATTGGAATGCAGAGCTAATGGAAATGTCAGTGGTACAACCATTTTGGAAAACAATTTGATGTAATATATTAAAGTTGACAGTGGGTATTACCTACGCCCATTAATTTCACTCTTAAATCCACACCCGTAGAGAAAATCCTGCACGTGTGTTAGGGACATAGTTTGGAATGTTGATAGTCAGTTTGCTTCTAATGGCTCCAAACTGAAAACTACCCAAACATCTTTTAGCAGTGCTGCTGCTGCTGCTGCTAAGTCGCTTCAGTCATGTCCGACTCTGTGCGACCCCATAGACGGCAGCCCACCAGGCTCCCCCGTCCTTGGGATTCTCCAGGCAAGAACGCTGGAGTGGGTTGCCATTTCCTTCTCCAGTGCATGAAAGTGAAAAGTGAAAGTGAAGTCACTCAGTCGTGTCCTACTCTTAGCGACCCCATGGACTGCAGCCTACCAGGCCCCTCCGTCCATGGGATTTTCCAGACAAGAGTCCTGGAGAGGGGTGCCATTGCCTTCTCCACTTTTAGCAGTAAAGATGTTTAAATAAAGAGTGCTAAGTTCATAAAATGAGATAACTACTGCAGCAGTGAAAAGAATGAACCATAGCTATAATTACCAGTATGGAAGAATCTCAAATGTTAAGGAGAAAAAATTAAAAGGTTCAAAGCAGGCAAAACAAAACCATGTATCATTTAAGGATATAACATAGGTGCAATAGTTATAATAAGGGAATGATGAGCACAAAATTAGGATAGTGGTTTCCTTTGGCTGGTGAGGGGGTGATACGGAAAGTGAGGGGCCCACAGGACACCTGGATTTTCAGAGGTGCTGGTAGTGTTTTCTGAAGGTTGGTGGTGGGTGTGTTTTGTCTTCCTGTCATTTCTTTAAATGATACAAATATCTGTTATTTACACCCATTTGCTGTATGTTTTGTAATTCAGTTTTTTTACATGCCCTGGGCTAAGTCCCAAGCACGGTTCCTGCAGAGCAGTACCCACCTTCTTTAATAATCACTTGATTCTTCCTGTCAAAACTCCCACTCCCAGTCTTACAATGCTTTTATGCAAGGAAGGGAAGAGGGAAATCTGCCACACAACCCCACCCTAGCCTGGAATGTTATTCTACCACCCACCAGTCTTTTCCTGTCTGTGATAGATTTACTCCACTTACCGTTACACAGAGGCTTGAAATCTCTAGGGTAGCTCCCCTGATGGCTGGTCTCACCAAGGTGGAAATGAATTGAGTCCATATGGGGTGCTCTGCTGATTTGTGTATATGAATACAGGTGTTTTTAATGCAAAGATAAAACACAAAAATGGTGTATAAAGTGAGTGAAAGAGCCCCTTTTCCTGCTTTTAACGACCTCAACATGATTCAGTGTGCTTTCTTCTATATTGGTTTCTATAGCAGATTAGTTGATTTTTATATGTAGTAATTTTGAGAGTTTACTAGTGAGTTAAGCCCAGAGATGAACTTCTCTGTCCTGGGCTGACTCCCTTGTGTTTCAGGTCTCAGGGAATTAAGACTTTCTTCTGTTTTCTGGCCTACTGCCATGTTTTTTTTTTTTCTCCCTGGATCTTCACCTATTTTCGTACTTTCCCACAAAATAAACTAAGATAATCCATTTCAATCAAGAGCGTACTGTCAGTTATCCTAGAAAATAAGATAGTATCACAAACATGAGGAAAGAACAGAGATTCTAGAAATGTAAGTTGGGTAACATCTAATCATTATGTGAAAGTGTTAATGACTCAGTCATGTCTGACTCTGTGACCCCCAAGGACTATAGCCCACCAGGCTCCCTTGTCCATGGAATTCTCCCGGCAAGGTTACTGGAATGGGTAGCCATTCCCTCCAGGAGATCTTCCTGACCGTGGGATCCAACCCAGGTCTCCTGCATTGCAGGCAGTTCCCTGGTGGCTTACATGGTAAAGAATCTGCCTGCAATGCAGGAGACCTGGGTTGGATCCCTGAGTTGGGAAGATCCCTTGGAGGAGGGCATGGCAACCCACTCCAGCATTCTTGCCTGGAGTATCCATGGACAGAGGAGCTTGATGGGCTACAGTCCATGTGGTTGAAAAGTGTCAGACAGGACTGAAGTGACTTAGCATGCAGTCATTTATGTAATGGTTACTAAGTACCAGACACTCCTCTAAGCATTTATTTACCATGTGGGTCTCTCCATAGCACTGGTTGTCCTCCATGATTTGGTAGCTGGTTTTCTTCCACAGGGATTGATCCCAGAGAGAGAGAGAGAAATGTGAGTCACAATGTGTTTTCATACCTACTCTCAGTTGCTTCTACTTTATTCTATCCGTTAGAAGTGGGTCGCTAATTTCATCTCACTTAAGGGGAGAGAATGAAGCTTGAAAGGAGAAATATTGAAGAACTGGAGCACACATTTTAAAACCACTACTGAGATTATACCACTGTCCTCAAAAATTGTTCCATGACTTTCTGTCACACACAGAGTCAAATACAAACTCTTTATTCCAATTTGCAGCCTTAGATGGCTGGCCCCTGCCTGCCTGTTGGGTATTGGTTTTACGCTTGTCCTCTTGCCCACTATTCTTTAACCACTTCTGGCCTTACTTTATTCTTTGGAAAAAAAGGACAGTCTCATTCTGAAGGATGCCCCTCCTTTTTCTTTTCTTCCCTTATTTTTCTTAAACAGTTATTTCTTCTCCCTGCAATACTTTGTGCCCTGAAGTTTACCAGCCTCTCTACTGGATATCATTTAGATCACAGTTTAAATATCACTTCTTCGTAGAAGGAAGGTCAACTAATCTCAGGTAGCTGCACAGATACTTTCTGTCACATTGTCTTATTTTAACGTTTTGCACAGCGTTTAGGTTAATTTCTTTAACCTATTTGTGTGATTATTGTGTCTCCCCTCCCTCCACTAGAATGTAAGCTCCCTGAGATTGTGGGCCTTTTCTTTCTTGTTCGTTGCTGTTTCATCACTGCCTAGAATTTTGTTTGGCATATGATAGGTGTTCAACAAATATATTTTGTACAATTGAATTCTTGTTATCTGGTTAGACTGTAAACAGAATGAGGGCAGGATTGTGTTCATCCTGTTCAGTGATGTATTCTCAGGACCTGGATTCTAGAACCTTTTCAAAATTTGAAAAACAGTATGAGAGATGAGGAAATTAGAGAGATTTCTAAGTAAATTTCCCTAGGTCATTTAGCAAGTAATGGCAGAGCCAAGAAACATACACAGGCCTTCCTGACTCAAAACTATTAATACCATAAGACATAAAGTGCCTGCCACATAGTAGTTGATCAAAGAGCAAGCCTCTTCCTCTTCTCTTAATTCTCTATTCTGGTCTTTGTTAATATACTTATAGAAATCATTTCAAAGTTATACGCAGTGGACATGTACCATTTGGAATTTACATTTTTCATGTAACATTCTTTAAATATTTTTATATGTCAGTATAGTTCATGTACTAATTTTCTAGGACATTTTGAAGATTTATATTTGCTTCAAGCAGCTTAACTTCTCACCCTTTATATTTTATTTCAGGGCCTGGAGTCAAGTGTTAAAACTCTTGGTATTTTATTTACTTTGAGTCTACAACAAACCTTGGTGAAATATAAAACATAGATTACATTGGTCCTTCTCAAGTGTCTGATTATTTCAATAAGCATCTGTGGTTCACATAGCATTTTGTACAACCTACACTCTGCTAGGCAGCAGAGTGAGGTCCCCAGTGAACAAAATGCTGTCTCTGCTCTCACAGCAGCCCAAGTCACGGTTGAAGAATCTAGACCTGAAGCGCTTTGGTGTCCTGTGGATTCTTTGAATGTAAGAATCCATCCTCTTCTACTTTTCTCCTGTCTTTAAGATTTGTTGATCTGTCTGGAGGGCTTACAGAAATGTGTGCCCTTGATAACCCCCCTCAGGTAAATTTGGAATTGTTATTAAAGGAAACATTGACATCAGGAGAGATGCAAGATGTTTGCTGGTTGTCTCTGGGTTGAAGCATTAAAGCTATCAATGAATTGAGTTTATTAGGCTAGTGTAGTATGCTGGGCTTAATTTTCTCGGTCTTTGTGATATAGCTTTAAAAAAAAGTACTGAGATAAACTTTAAGCAGTTTGCTTTTATCTTTTATTTTTAGATCACCACACTTATTAATCATAAAGATAATACCAAAAAGTCTGATAAAACTCTGCAAGCAATTCAGCGTGTAGGACAAGCCGTCAACTTGGCAGTTGGAAGATTTGTTAAAGTGGGGGAAGCTATAGCCAATGAAAACTGGGACTTGAAAGAAGAAATAAATATTGCCTGTATTGAAGCTAAGCAAGCAGGTATGTTGAAGCCTGTTTATACCAACTTTATTGCTTTGGACATCATGACAAATGATTGTCATATGTTGAATAAGGATGTGTACTGCCTTTTAATCCTGTTAGTACAGATGCCTAGGTCATTAAAGCCCTGGATTAGCTTCCAGGAATATTGAATGTCTCTTGGATCAAGTCCTAAGTCTGCATCATTGAATTTTTTCACTGGGCAGGGTAGAAGCCCACCACCCTTGTATATGTGTGCACTCAGCCATGTCCAACTCTTTGCAAACCCATGGATTGTAACCCACCAGGTTCTTCTGTCTGTGGAATTTTCCAGGCAAGAATACTGGAGTGGGTTGCCATTTCCGACTCCAGGGGATCTTCCCGATCCAGGGATCAAACCCACATCCCTTGCGTCTCCTGCATCAGCAAGCGGATTCTTTACCACCCTTGCCATCAGCCATTGAGTGTGAGAGGTGTAGAGAATGTGAGGCATGGACTCTGCTGTCAAGGAGCATAGTAGCCTATTTGCCACCGTATGGAAAATGGAAATAGAAATAAGCACGTTCCTGGGTCTACAGGAGACAAATCTGACTTCAGGTTTCCTGATGTCTCAGAAGCCTCTCTAACTGGCGGCATAGAAGCCTGAGAGAACTGGGGGGGTTTGCTGGATACAAACAGTTTTGTTGAGTATCGTTGATCCACTTATTCTTGAAATAAATATTTACTGAGTGCTGACCGTATGCCAGGCATTCTAGACCAACGGGATACAGCTACACCCCTTGTGGAGCTTGTATTCTAGAGAGGGAGACACAAACAAACGAACAAATAGGTAAGTGCCTAATGGCAGATAGTGATAGTTATAGAAAAGATAATAAGGCAGCATAAGGGTTAGGAGACCAAAGAAGGTTTCTTAAGGAGGCCAGCAGGGTTTCTCAGCTGTGATGCTGCTGACATTTTAGGCTGGGTAATTATTTGTTGGTAATTCTTTGTTGGGGTTGGGAGATGCCCGTGCATTGTGGAACCCCCAACTGCGACCTATTGGATGTCAGAAAATCCCTTCTTCCACCATCGAGACAACCAAAACTGTCTCGACATTCCCAAATGTCCTTTGTGGGATCAAAGTGGCCCTGAGTTGAGAACTACTGAAACGGGGAGAGGACATCCCTCTGAGGGAGTAACAGTGGGGCAGAGACAGCACTGAAATGAGGACCCCAGCTATATTAGTATCTGGGGGAAGGACTTTTCTAGCCAGGAGTAGAGTGAGAACAGGTGTGGCTTTCTAGGCAAAGATAGGTACTTTGGACTGTTTTCTCAGTGTCTTAGAGGAAGGTTTGGTGCAGGGTAGTGACACAAGTTCATTTATATTTTAAAAGGATCCCTAGTGGCTTCTGTACAGAGAATAGATTTTAGGAGTTATGAGAGTGAAGTCAGAGACCAGTTAGGAGGCAGTGATAGATGATGGTGACTTGGGGCCAGCGATAGCATTTGAGGTGGTACAAAACGGTTGCATTTGGTTATATTGAAAACGTGGAGCTCGTAGGTTTTGCTGATAGTTTGGATTTCGGATGTGATGGGAAGAGGGGTCATGGACAACTCCAAGGTTTGCCGGGTAGATGATGGCACTGTTGATTGAGGTAGGCGACCCTGAGGGAGGAGCAGGTGTGTTTGGAGTGTCATCGTGGGGGGAAGGGAGTGGGTGAGATAAGGCCAAGTAATGTGAAGGGGCCAGCCAGACGATGCATGCCCTAATGGTACATGAATGGCTTCAGGTACTGTTCTGTACTTGATAGGTGGAGGAATTTGGGGCCAGATGAAAGACAGTAGTTTTATGTTAGAAATCTTCCTGTTTGCATGGAGGAAATGAACAACTGAGGGATGATTTGAGAGAGGGTTGAGACTAAAGGCAGAGAGATTAATATGGAGTTAACACACTTTTCTGTTGTACCAGGCTAAATCAAGACAGTTTCTTAGGGGTATAAAAAGCAGAAAAAGTACACTAAATATTTACTAGGTGATTAAATGATAGAATTTGGTTATTGATTAAAGCAAAGGGAGGATTCTGAGTTTGGGTTTCTAGTCACTCACTAGGATATATCAATAGAATAGGAATGAGATGGCGTTAGTCTATTCATAATTTATGCTTTGCCTCATATTAAGAGAGATTTAAGGAAATTTCCTTGTGGTCCAGTTGGTAGGACTCAAGCTTTCACTGCCATGGCATGGGTTCAATCCTTGATTGGGGAGCTAAGATCCTGAAAGCTGTGTGGTTTGGCCAAAAAAAAAAGAGAGATGTAAAATAGTTACAATTAAATATATGATTATTAAACCCATTAAAATGAGAGATAGAAATAAGTATACTAGAAACTAATTGGCCAACATTGTTACTCTAATTAAACATGAAATTTATCTTTGTACTTCCTGTAAAGCTAGACAAAAAATGTGGGAAAGAAATGGTTATTTAATTCTCATTGTTTGTTGGAAGGAAACAAACCAGCTTGTCAAGAGGAGAGAGGCTTTTTTCCAGGAACTGAATTGTGCGGGCACTCACACAACAGCGTTATTACATAATGCGACGGACGGTTTGACAGAAGATGCGGAGGCGGTCCTCCCATTATTGTTTCTTAAGCAGACCCTTAATTAAAGCAAGAGGAAGGATTTTCAAATGAAAGGGCAGCCTGTGTCCTCACCTTGCTGGCTTCATAGCATGTCACCGTGCTCTAAGTGTTGGAGGAACAAGGACGTGTGCACGTACCCCAGCTCCAGTAGACTGTGCAGCCCTGAAAGTCCTGTAAGCCAAGAAGCTCCATGCAGGCATATTTTGGAAGCTGTCTGATATCACAGTCTCCACATGCTCTCTTTTATGTGCATTGTCCTTTAACTTCTTGAGAACTGCCTCTGAAAGTCACTCAGATAAAAGGATGAGAATGGTCATTTGAGGAACATAATCTCGGTTTTCTCATCTATAAAATGGGGATATTGTTAGTGTTTCTAGAAGTGTTTTGATATAATGCATGTGTGCATTTGACACGTAGAAAGTGCTCAGTAAATATTCGTTGTCATTATAATTTGTTTTAACTTTTCTTGTGTTGAACTTTTGCATTATAGTTTTGCTTTTTCCTAATTTGAGGTATAATTGACATACAGCATTATACTAGTGTAGTATTCAATGTAATGATTTTTTCCTTCTTGCAATGAGACCTTAAGATTTACTCTGTAACACCTTTCAAATATACTCTACAGTAGTATAGTATACTAAGTATGGGTGCTAGTCTGTACATTTATATCCCCATGACTTACTTATTTTGTAACTAGAAGTTTGTATCTTTTGACTCCACCCATTTCATCCACCCCCACACTGCTAGTCAAGCTTTACATTTTCTATGGGTGCTCAGTAAATATTTGTATTTGACTGACTTCCGAGTTTTTGCCTTAAGACAAAACACTAACACATATAGCAAGTTAAAAAAATGACAACCCTGAATCTATAAGGCAACTTTGTGACTTTTCCAAGGAACTAATTTCAGAGTAGTCTATACTTGGAACAACTCTAAAATGTTAAGGAAGCATTTAACTTTGTTGGTTCAACTAACCAAATGTTACCATCTTGCAAACTGTTTAGTCAGGAAAGTTTAAAAGATGCTATATGCACAAGCTCATATTAATATATTTGATGATTGAGAACTACTGGAAAAAGGAACATTTTCCAGGGGTGCAGAGGAAACATTTTTATACTACTTGCTATTGCAAAGTGATACTTTCCCTCCAACTCCTTTCTCTGTACATTCAAGTTTAGTTCTAACTTCTCTTTTCTCTTTATATTTTGCTGTATAATCTTTGTATTGGTTACTTATTGCTGTGTAACATATTAACCCAAACTTAGCAACTTAAAACCACAAACGTGTCTTCCCTCACATAGTTTCTGAGGGTCAGAAATCAAGGAGTAGCTTAACCAGCTGGTTCTGGGTCTGTGTCTCTGGTGAGATTGCACTCAGGGTGCTGGCTGGGCCTGCAGTGGTCTGAGCACTTGGCTGGACTGCAGGATCTGCTTTCAAGCTCCGCCTCTTGGTGATTGGCAGGCTTCACATTTGTGCGGACTGTTGGGCAGAGGGCCCAGTTTCTCCCCATGTGTACCTGTCTGTGGTAGTGGCTACATGCAGCATGGTAACAGCTTTACTCAGAGGGGGAGAGAAACCAAGATGTGAACCGCAGTGTCTTTAACAACATGACTTTAGGGGTAACATACTATCGCTTCTGCCACGCCAGCCCTGGTATGGCGTGGGAGGAGGTAACAGGAATGAAAATATCAGGAAGTGAGGACCTGTGGGAGCCACCTTGGAGACTGGCTACCACAGATTTCATCCATTAGTGAAACTCCAGCTGTGGTCATGATATGTAACCATTCCATATGTAGTGGCTTATCTTTTGGGTTTTTCCTGTGTGGTTTTAAGTTCCTATTGTCTGAAACTAAATTTATCATCTCCCTTCCCATGCCCTACTGACTTTTAAGTGACTTGGGTTTACAACCTTGAAGCCATTTTTTTCACTTTTCCTTTCCTTCTTATCAGTGTTAAGGTCCTGATTTTGTATTTTCTTTCCTCAGTGTCTCTCAAATTGTCTTTTTTTTATATTCCTATGGCTGTCATCCTGGTAATATCCTTACCACTTCACATCCACAATTAAAATAGCTGTGTGATTAGTAGCCTGGCTCTGAATCTCTCCTTTCCAGTCCATTTTATATGCTTCTATCAGACTAATCTTCCTGAATCATGACTTCATTACATCATACCTTGTGATATGTCCGTTAAAATTGAGATAATTTTTCTCGAGATCCTTAACCTCTTGGGTGTATGTAATAGTATTGACAGGAGGGCTTTTGTGAGAAAAATCAATCCATTATGGACTCAGATTTATTTAGGACTTGAAAAATGATCTTGAACATTACAAGATGATGAAAAGCTTATTTTAAAAAAAAGTCTGCTTAATTAAAAAGTAAGGTTTGAGAAACTGCAGTCCAGTTTCATTTAGGAGGATAAGAAATATTTGAATTGTTCTATTGATGGATAATTGCTACTACAAAATTAAAATATTTTCATAGCAAAAGTGAAGAAGAGACTTTTTCTAGAGATGGGGAGTTGGTTTGATAGAATGACTTATGCTGGGCACCATGAAAAGTATATATTCAGACAGCAAGCCTGAGGACTTGGGTTCTTAGGAGGAACAGTTTTGTTTTGCCACCAGAGCCCAGGCTGACCAGCAGATGAACTTGCTTATTGTTTCCCTCTGCCTACTGAGGGCTGATTTCTCTAGTTCCCCTTGTCACTGAGGATGCCTCCTGTTGGTGCCCAGAACTTTGTCTTCTCTCCCTGGCTGTCTGGGAAAACCCACGCCCCTTCAGATTGTGAAGACAGGCAGTGACCCGTTCTCCCCTGTAACCACCAGACACCACGCCCGCCTGCCCCCCCAGTCTATCCTCTCACCCCTGGGCAAACCCTGGGCAGCTGTTTACTGATCTGCTTTTAGCTTCTTCTTTGGTTATTGGCTCTCGGAATCGCTCTCACTTAGTCTTATAGAACAGGCTTTTGGGATCATGTAATTTGCATACCACTGGAAACAAAAGTTATAATATTTTTCAAACTCGCTGAAGGCAACAATTTTTCACAGTTCTTAGGAATGTGCCATTATTATGCCTTTAGGGAACCTTGTATGATAATCTTTGGCCTCATCAAGGAGCTATTTCTTGTTCCTCAAGTCGAGTTTCAACCCACTGAGCACATTACCTTAAAGATTAAAGCCTGGATTTTAATTTGTGTATCTTATTCCCAGTTTAATTCCCCCACACCCCCACCACCTTTCTTCTTAGGAGAAACCATCGCAGCACTTACGGATGTGAGCAGCCTGAATCATCCAGAATCAGATGGCCAGATCACGATTTTTACAGATAAAACAGGAGTCATAAAGGCTGCAAGACTGCTTCTCTCTTCAGTGACAAGAGTGTTGCTACTGGCAGACCGAGTAGTCATTAAGCAAATAATAAGATCAAGAAATAAGGTACCTTTCTCTTGTTTCTACTTGTATCTTTCAGGGTTGTTCAAAAAGTTGTTTTTTAAATTAATTGCAAGTAATTTGGCAATGTTTGTATATTTTAATTGTTTATTATTCTAATTGTCTATAGTTTAAAAGTGGTGTTTCATCTATACCTATAATTCCTAAATGTTGTGTATCAACATCATCATCAGTTCAGTCGCTCAGTTGTGTCTGACTCTTTGTGACCCCATGAACCACAGCACACCAGGCCTCCCTGTCCATCAACAACTCCCGGAGTTTACCCAAACTCATGTCCATTGAGTCAGTGATGCCATCCAACCATCTCATCCTCTGTCGTCCCCTTCTCCTCCAGCCCTCAATCTTTCCCAGCATCAGGGTCTTTTCAAATGAGTCAGCTCTTCGCACCAGATGGCCAAAGTATTGGGGTTTCAGCGTCAACATCAGTCCTTCCAATGAACACCCGGGACTGATCTCCTTTAGGATGGACTGGTTGGATCTCCTTGCAGTCCAAGGGACTCTCAAGAGTCTTCTCCAACATGACAGTTCAAAAGCATCAATTCTTCGACGCTCAGCTTTCTTTATAGTCCAACTCTCACATCCATACATGACCACTGGAAAAACCATAGCCTTGACTAGATGGACCTTTGTTGACAAAGTAATGTCTCTGCTTTTTAATATGCTGTCTAGGTTGGTCATACTTTTCTTCCAACATAATTCCTAAATGTTGTGTATACTTGACCTAAAGTTTTGAATACAAATAACATTTCTTCTCAGAAAGCCATTATCTGCTTTTTGAGGTTTATTGGTGAAAACTTTTGATGTGTACAGATTTGAGATAAAAAGTCAAGTATCATGACAATGTATGTAGTGGAAACCTACCTTTGAAAATACTGAATTCCTCAGTACCTCCCCCCACCAAGTCAGATATAATAGTAACAATTTTTATGCTTAGAAAATGCTTGGGTGGGAGGGAGGCTTAAGAGGGAGGGGTTATGTATATACTTATAGCTGATTCATGTTGTTGTACAGCAGAAACTAACACAACATTGTAAAGCAATTATCTTCTAATTAAAAAAGAAAAAAAAGAAAAAGCTCAATCACCTGAAACCACAATTATGCACATTATAAAATTTCTGTATGCAGAGTTTCTAAATATTACTGAATAATCACAAAATTTAAAGAACAGATTTTAACCCTCCCAGTCTAGACCTCTTCTAGTCTCTCAGATAATGGCCATTATCTTCTCCATCAAGCGGGGAGCCAGGGTGTGTATTGGTACAATCAGTTCTTTCCCTGGATAATCCCTAAGGCAAGGAGAGCAGTCAGCCAGGGAAGGGACCCTCCCACTAGTTTGAGGACAAGACTACCTGGAAAAGTGTAAGGCTGAAGAGAAAAAGAATTTAGAGGGGTGGATTGGGCCGTGCTAGAGGAATAAGAAAAACCTTCCTCTCTGGAAGACAGAGGTTTTGCTCAGTGGTGGGATCTGCCTTATTTGCCTTAGTCACCTGGACTTCCTGAGCTGCCAGGGCACATTAACATGCCAAACATCTATCATAGCCTCATTAAAAATAAGTCAACACAGGATATCTGTGTTTTCTTTACCTATCTTGGTCTGACTAAAACTAATCCAGTACTGTTGTTTTAGAGAAAAGTATTTGAAAATATGTTTCACATCTATTTACTTTATTTCTGATATCAAGAAAATACACAACACTGTCTGTTGGCTGTGTTACAAACATGTCATCTATCCACCCCTGGCTGCCCGAAACTTCTTGATAATTATTCACCACAAGCAGTTTCTGACTGATTCAAACTTTTCCTGCTCTTGAAGTCCCCCATCTCGCTTCCCACTCCTCAGTCTTCCTTCCACCTTTCTGAGAACGATAGGGTTTCCCCAGCTCTGGTTCTCTGAACCTTAAAGCTTCTTGTATCGTCTCTTATCCTCATCCCTGTCCTCGTTCTCTGAAGATTCGATTCCCTTAGCCCTGCCCAGCTGCCACCTTCTCCAGACTTTGTTACATAAATGGGAGCTCTTGCATATTTAGTCATTTCATTTACTTTTTCCTTTAATTTTCAAGGAAGCCCAAGTCTTCCTACCCTAAAAAGAAATCATTCCCTAGATGACTCTAACTTTTGAATCTACTTCTCTGAGCCCCTCCTTCTTCTCTGTCTTCTCCTGGGGCTTTTTCCTGACTTTCTTCTAGAATTTAGAATTTCTCTTTTGTTCCTCGGTTGCCTCAGGCTTGATGTCTTAGTCTCTTTCACATCTAAACCTGAAATAAAATAATCTGTTTTGCAGGTTCTTGTAACTATGGAGAGACTGGAGAAAGTGAATAGCTTTCAAGAGTTTGTCCAAATATTCAGTCAATTTGGAAATGAAATGGTGGAGTTTGCACATCTAACTGGAGATAGACAAAATGTATGTATTTACCATATTTAAAAGTCTTGAGATACACGCATATTTTTCAGTTTGGTTAGAGATGTGATCTTTGTGATCATTTGTATTGGTTGTCTTGCTTATTAAATCTAACTTTGCTTATTAAATTAACCTTGCTCTTAAAAGCCTTTCCTAAAGAAGCCAGGATAAAGTAAATAGATCTGTGTGTCTTTTGTTGCTCATGGATAATAGTTAAATATTTTCCCACCTCTCACACTGGGAAAGGTCATACTTGCCTTCAAGGCCCAATTCAAGTACTTCCTCTTTTACAGAATTTTCCATTTGACTCTTCTACAAGGGCTCAGGCAAATAAATGAGTCATCATACATATCCTGATAATATATTATTACATATCTCTGTTATTGTTCTTTGTGTAACTTGTTATATATTATTCTATTGTTACATCTTTCTATAATTCTTCTACATTAGTTTAATAGTAATAACCCAAGCATTGGGTTATTTGCATTGGCTATACGTTAGCTACTTAGTACTCATGATCTTCTTTGATTCTCAAAGCAGCTGTGTAAGTAGGTATTATTACCGTTTCACACATGAGGCTGAACTTGAGAGGATAATAAACTTTCCTAAGGTTACTCTTCTAGCAGATAGAACTCAATGATGTCTGATTCTAAAGCCTGTAGTTTTCAAGGTGCATCATGATGTTAGTTCTTTGTAGTAGTGTTCCCCAATTCAGAGTGTAAGTTCTGAAGTTTAGGGGAGGTAGAAGACCGCATCATATCCAGGATTGCCTTTCTTTGTTGGGGTACTTGTGCATGAGTTTATCATGGCAATTTAAATATGTAATTGACCTCTTCTTGAAATGCTCTGGTAGAGTCCCATAGACTGGTTTTGGGCGTGAACTTTCCTGGTTGTAGCTGGAGTTGAAAGATGATTATTGGCATGAAAAGTGGCGGGCTGGATTACATGCTTCACTTAGTGCTTCTTGGACATCCGGGGTTAATGAGACCTCTGTTTTGTCCTGTGGACCAGCTCTCAAACAGATTGAGATGCCATCTTTTTTGATCACTTGCTATCACCTACAATATGTGGTGTAATGTATGGTTTACAAGTGTTATGCATATATAGTTGATGCCTTGTCATCTAGACCCACAGGGTTTTTTTTTTTTGCCAGAAGTCCCGTTCAGTATGGTAAAGACAAGAAATAGGTGGAAATTTTAACAGTGACCTCAAATTTTATTTTTGGTAACTACTCCTGATGGATGATAATCACATGCAGGACACAGACCTTTGGAATGTTACCTTGTGATCTGAATTAGCTTTGGGGTTTTTTTACAGTTTTTCATTTACTAGATGTAAGTTTGTTTCCTATTAAAGAAAGCTGTATTGGGATGCAAGTGAATGAGAGTGATATTATTGTAGAGATAACTTTACATCCACTCTAATTTATTAAATAAAAGACAAATCATTTTGAAACTTTAGGTCTTTGTTATTTGTAAGAAAAGACTTTTCATCTGATTTACAAATGAGAGAAAAACTACTATGAAAATTTTATGTAATCCAAATTTCAGTGTCCATAAGTAAAGTTATTATAACACAGCTATATTGATTTGTTTATGTATTGTCTAAGCTAGCCTTCATACTACACTGGCAGAATTAAGTAGTTGTTTCAGAGACCAAATGAACCAGAAAGTCTCAAAAATTTATTATCTGGCCTTTTATTGAAAATCTTTGCTGACCTCTGATTTAGATGGTTATAATCAAGCTGTTATGAGAGTATTTGATTGTAGATTTAATCAGCAAGATTTGAGAACCCTCTGTGATAGCGCACCTTCATATTGAGGGCTCTATGAAGAGAAACCAAATGAAAAAAAGCAAACTACAGTGTCTACTTCAGAGTTTATATTCTAGTTGGGGAAAATTATATACCCAAGAAACAGCTTAAGAACATTTTAGAGCAGCATATAGGCTAACTTTAGGATAAAAAAAAATTCATATTGTGATGAATAAGCACTTAGATGGGATTAATCAGACATGGTCCCTGAGAGAGTTGACTTCTGAGTGTCTAATTTGAAGGAAATAATGGTCCACAAATGCTGAGTAAATAAGTCACTTTTAATTAAGTAAAGCCAGGGGATGGTTGTTTCTGGTTGGGAGTGAGGTGTCCTCACCTGGGCACGAGAATGTCAGGTGTGCAGGCCACCAGAACGTGAGCCACATGACAGCTTCTATCCATCTCCCTTCCTGGCTCTGCTGCCCTTACTAAGGGCAGCTGTTTCTACTCCAATGTGTTAATGTATTTACACTGAAGTGGTGACATTTTATGAAACTTGATTCCGTTTTTGTTTTTCAATTTGTCACTTTTTTTTTAAGCAGTGTTAGTTAAGTTTTTGAGTATTGTTTTTCTTGAATAAATGGTTTCTCAAGAAATTCAGTTTTTTACATGATCCTAGGCAGCTCAGTGGTTTTATTCCATTTTTAGGATTTGAAGGATGAAAAGAAAAAGGCCAAAATGGCAGCAGCTAGGTCAGTTCTTGAAAAGTGTACAATGATGCTGCTCACAGCTTCAAAGGTAAGAAAATTTTTGTTTTACTATGTTGTAAGTTAATTAGAAACCCTAAATGCACATAGTTTATATATATTTCACATTTTAAAAAGATGAAAGTGACAAATTGGAATATAGGCTATAGTAGTCAAATTTCAGTTACTCTTTAACAAGAAAGTTAACTTCCATCCCCAGTCCAAACATCAGGTAATCTGTGAGTGAGCTTTGATTGATCAGCTAAGCAGAAAATGGCTGATTAGATGCTGTGAATGGAGGCCTCTCACACAGGGTCAGTGCCTGCACGGCCTGCGCTGTCTCACTGGGGAGCCCGTACACACGCTCTAGAAAACACTAGGTGAGGTGGACTCTGTTAAGTAACAGTGGAGTGTTAAGTCAGCCCTTAGTGTGTTTACTCTGTAATTTCATACCTCTCAGTCCTTACTCTAGTCTTCACAAAATTGTCAATCAAGAGCTTGTAATTCCAAATGGCAGTCAGCCAGCAAATTGGTGCAATTCAAAAATGAACTGCTGAACATCTCATTAGCAGTTTGTTGGGAATTGCCTTTTCTACTCAGAACATTGCTTCCGTGCTAGGATCAGTGAAGGCACAGAAACAGGATTCCCTGGAGCCTGCTTGGAAGGCTCTGTTCACAGCTAGACCCTGGAATAGTTCCTCCTTCATATCGTTTTTTGAAAGTCAAAGATGCCTCCATAGTCATAAAACATCTGTCCATTTTTCCTCATTCTTTTTTTTAGCTCGTGCACATATTAGGCAACATTTTAAGTTTTAATCATGATGAAGATATAGGGTTGTTTTTTTTTCCCCAAAGTTTTAAGTAAGCATGTTAAAGTCTAAAGATGCAGTTTTATACCCTGCCTTTTTCACTTAAACTTGCTATTGCTCTTTACTCATCCTGCTTCCACCTTTAGTGAGGAGAAGTGCTGGGTGAGCCAGGGACACAGGAGATTTTGTTAAAGAACCATTTTTATTAGCATGGCATGTACTCTGTAAGATTTTGTGTATTATGATATGGGTCAAATCTTAACATAAAATTTTTCGATTGTTTCAAAGACTTGTCTCAGACATCCCAACTGTGAGTCAGCCCATAAAAACAAAGAAGGAGTATTTGACCGGATGAAAGTGGCATTGGATAAGGTCATTGAAATTGTGACCGAATGCAAACCAAATGGAGAGAATGACATTTCATCTATCAGTATTTTTACTGGGATTAAGGAATTCAAGGTAAGAATACAGAGAGCATATTTTGTTTTTTTCTTGCCATTTCAAAGAAACATCATTATAAATAATACTCATAGTTTTGTGTGGTATTTTAGAATATAGACACTTCACAAAGCAAGATATTTGTCTTTAAAACAATGCTACAGTATATAAGGAAGTTCCCTGTTGGCTCAGATGGTAAAGAATCTGCCTGCAATACAAGAGACCCAGGTTTGATCCTGGGTTGGGAAGATTACCTGGAGAGGGGAATGGCACCCACTCCAGTATTCTTGCCTGGAGAATTCCATGGATAGAGGAGCCTGGCGAGCTACAGTCCATGGGGTCACAAAGAGTCAAACACGACTGAGTTAACTAACACACTTACAGGGATAAAGTTAATATTCAGTAACATAAGGCTTAGTGCAGTTTGTACAGAGACTACCAGTGGGGTTATGGTAGTCACCCTGGCTGTGTTTAGCTGTATAGTTTAGCTGCAGCCTCCTGTCCTCTGTTCAGAAAGGCTTTCCCTTCACAGTCTGTAGAGCAGTACCGTACCATCCACATCTGATGACAGACAGTAAATCAATTCTGCTGGAATTCTTGCTCTTCCTTGTGCTATAGAATTGATACTTTGAGACTGTAGTGATAGCAGTAGTATTATAATTAAAATTTTTAAATGAACAATAATACATACTAACATTTATCAAGCACGTACTCTGTGCCCATCCTAAATGCTTTAAATATGTGTGTGTGTACATCACACAAGAATATTATTTTTATGGCATTATACTGTTGAGGAGACTGAGAAACAGAAATTAAGTAATTTGCCAGCTAGAAAGTGCCAGAGTTAGGATTTGAAAGTCGGCAGCCTGACCCCAGAATCCCCACCATTTTAGGGCAGAACTCACTGCACGTCAGAGAGGTGGTGATAGGCACTTTTTGGTAGGAGCACTGCCTAGATGGGAAAACCCTAGGAAGTCATCTAACAGGCCTGTGTTATTTCATGGATGGGAAAACTCGGACCCTGAGAAGCTCTCCAATATACTAAGGGTTACCTGTGTCTCCAGTAGCCAGGACTGCAGCAGGAATGGTATTCCTTCCATCTTACTGGCACTTGGGAAGTTTTTTTTTTTTTTTGGCTGAGCCACACAACATGTGGGATATTAGTTCCCTGACCAGGGATGAAAACTGTATCCCATTGGAAGCAGAGTCTTAACCACTGGACCACCAGGGAAATACTGCACTTTGACTTGTGTAATGGTCTACGTAGGAACATGGGGTGAAAGAGAAAAATGGAACACTTGTTCTCAATATTTTCTCACTTGTTCTCTAAACTTCCCTTTTAGGTGAATATTATCGTACCCATGTTTTTGAGGAGGAAAGCTAATGTGTGATAGAACCCTTGTTTAGAACCAGGACTCTGATCCCAGCGTCCATGACCTTTGGCTTTACACCTCTGGCTTTGTTTATGCGCTGTCCGTCTTACCCCGTATCTCTTCCTGAGAGGAAGGAAGCTACAGGGACCAGCCATTCTTCCAGAGTCTCTATTACTGCAAGGAATCTTAGGGATTATTTTTCTACTCCCCTGTTTTTGTTAAGGCTGAAAGGAGAGAGGTCAAAGGACCATTAGGGAAACCAGTCGGTGTAGAGCCAGGTCTCTGGCCTCCTGGCGCTGCATTTCTGGTTCCAGGTCAACTAGACCAGTGCGGTACCTGTGCTGCTGCTGTCGACCTTTCGCCAGCAGGCATTCTGCACAGAGAGCTGTTTTGAATACACTCAGTCTCACTGTTGGTGGTGATCTTCTTTGCATCTGTAGAGGGAAACTGGATGTATTCATTACTTCGAATATATGGACAGATCTTATGAAAACCTGCAAATGAATGGCTTTCATAAAAATGCTACTAAGTTGCTGTTTAAAAAGCCATATATGATTCTCTTTAAAGGGAAAATAAAAAGCCTTAAATTAAATGGTTTGTAGGCTGATTTTTATGTTGCAGTTATCTTTAAATTCTCAGGTTCTCCTTGTCAGTTCCATACTTCACTTTTATCTGTGTTCTTTTCTGGCTTAAAAAATCCAATTCTGTCTCCATAGGACAGAGTGATTACTGGAGATAACTTGGGCCAAGAGAAGGGGAAACTATTGCTTCCCTGTAGCCTCTCGACCTTCCCAAATCTTGGTATTTTCATGGATCCTGTTAAAATGGGTCTTATAATAAGGATCAATTTGAAATAATAGTTGTGAAAAGACCTTGAAGTATGAAGCAATTGTTAAGTTATCTTTATCTGCACAAGGATTTTGCCCACAATCATGATCATCACCACTTAGTGCCTCTTAGGCCAGGTTGTTTCTATGGGATATTTCAAGGGCTAAGGTTGAAGTGGCATAGCACATCTCAGACAGCTGAGAGAGAGAAGGTTGCCCTAGTGTGTGTGTGTGTGTGTTCATCACACATTCAGGGAGCTCTAAGCACAGGATGGCTGAAGTAAAAGGTTTAGAAACTCAGAAAGGTGAGAGGGACTGTTGGAAAGCCGCAGTACAAGTTTGGGCTTGGTTTTAAGGTGGTGAGGAACTAATTAGAGGGAGGTGGCTATATCTGAAGGTATACATTTTAGGAAGATTATCCAGGCCCCCTGGTAGAGAATGCTTGGGTCAGGGAGGTCTGATGGGAACATGAAAGAAAATGTTGGGAGACCAGTTTCGCTGAATTAATGAAGGAAAAATTGATGCCTTTCCCAGCCCTTTCTGCACCCCACTCCCTCCACACCCTTTCCCCTGGGCTCAACACATACTCGTTTTTGGCTGTAACATCCTCCAGGACTTTGCCTTGGCATTTTCTCAGTTAACAAATCCTTTATCTGGAGGTTGGTTCATTTTCCCTACCGGTTGCTACATGATCATGCTCTTTCACTGATCGTATAGAAATGTTTTGTTGACAGCTATCGGAATGAAGCTCTGTACAGCCACTGTTGGCTCTTGAACAACGTGGGCCCCCTGGGTTTGTCAACAATAAAGTCCTCGTTGGAGGTTGTATTTCTCCTGAGCTTTCAGACAGGGAAGGAAATTGCTAGCTTATTCTTGGGCCCTGGGAGAGAGTACAGCACATCTGATTAGGTGGGAATGTTGACTCCTGTGGATGTATATCCTTTTTGTTCTCAGGTGAATATTGAAACTCTTCGGGAGAATCTTTATTTTCAGTCAAAAGAGACTCTCTCAGCGATGTTGGAAGCCCTCTTGGAGCGCACGGAGGACTTCACTGATTGTGCCTACACCAGCCATGAGCACAGGGAACGCATCTTGGAACTGTCAGCTCAGGCGAGGATGGAATTGCAGCAGTTAATTTCTGTGTGGATTCAAGCTGTAAGAACTTTATTTCATCAAAGTAAATCCTCTGTGATTGCTTTGCCTTAGAGTTCTGAGAGTTATGCAGGTACTGTAATCATCAGGAGTGTGAATGTGATCCAGAATGGGACATGGGTATCTCAACCCTTTTCTGCCTCCTGCTTGACCAGAGCATCCTTCCCACCCAGCATTCACAGTACTTTATATCTCTCGGGCTGTTGTTTTTCACGCTGACCAGTCTGGATTCTGAGTCACCATCACTAGTTCACCCTGTTGTCCCCACTCGTCCACCAAAATCAGCTCTGGAAAATCCTTCCCAAAGTGCTTCTTCAGAGTAAAGATCAGAGTAGTAGAACGCCTACCTAGAGGTTCTTGGGACCTGAGTCTTACTGCTGGAGCCTTTCAGATGTGCACAGTTGTTAATTCTGAGGACACCTGATTAACAGACACAAGGATTTGGAAAACTCACTGAGGTTCAGATGCAGTGAAGACAAGGGTAGATCCAACTGGCAGGCGAAAGATTCTTCATCCTCACAGACTCCAGGTCTCAGATTGGTGTGCAGCCGCTTAAAAAGCCTTAAATAGGTTGCTGATGTGCTTCAAACATGGACGTTATGTGGGCAACAGTGGCAAAGACTGATAGCAGTGGTATAATACAAGGAAGTATGCATCCAGTCTCTTACAGAGGGTGGATTACGAAAGACAGAGCCCTGACACGTGTCTCTAGCACCATTTATTTATTTCTTAGACCTAGGCTATGTCAAGAACGCATTTAACATGATTTTTACAGCATACAAATCTGGAAATCATGGACATAAGCTTAGGCAGTAAAGATGAAGGGTGAAGGTGCCTGAGGACCCAGCAGTCTGCTTTCCTGTGAAGAGATGAATTTGTGAATGAAGAGTAGGATAAATCAGTGATTTCCCTCAGATTTTCCTGGCATCACAACATTGCAAATGCTCATATTAACAAGGAAGCTTAACTCAGGTAGAATGATGTAAGGGTTAAAAGCAGTATTTTGTGTTTAGCTTGAATTAAATTATCTATGTGGTATCTAATCTGAAGTGGAGATTGCTTCAGAGTTAAATTTTAAGATCAACATGCAATATAAAGAGTTTCTGTGAGGAAACACTCTTTGCATCGGGAGTCCAGTTCTATTAGTACTTAAATTTGCAGGTTTCACATGTTTCACAGCACTTGGATCTCTGATTCTGCACATCAGATGTATTGTTCATTCATTTACCCTTTTCAGCAGTTATTGCTCAGTGCCTTTTATATGTCAGGCATCAGAAATCTAAAGATGAATTAAATAAAATCTTTGCAAGAATTTTGCAATGTAGAAAAATGTGAGAAGGTATGAGACAAGTCCAAAAAACTTTGTAAGTGTCCCAAAAGAAGAGACAGATCATATGTTGAGAGTGTTTGGAGGAGGTTGAGTTTATATTTAGCAAGAGGAATCTAGAAGCTTCATGAAGAGATTGACATTTAGCTGGGATTTATTCATTCAAAGAATTGAATACCTGCTGCCTTGCATTTGCTATGCCAGGTATAATGCACTCACCGGTGAACAAAATACATGTGATCCCAGCCTTCACAGAGCTTATCAAAGCCTAGTGAGCAAAATAAACTTTAAACAAAAAAATAAAATAAAAACTACATATGTAATTGCAAATTAAGATGATTACTTTGAGAAAAGGTTAGAGAGGGTAAGAAGAGGGTCTAGTCTAGATTATGTGATCAAAGAAGGCCTTTCTGAGAAATAGAAATTTCTGTAAGGATTTGAAGATTGAATAGGGTTTTAATTTTTGTTGAAGTTAAGAATGAAGAGATGAGCATTCCAGGCAGAAGATAGATTAGTTTTAGCTATGATAAATTTGTTAAAGAAAATTAGATTTTAAAAATCTCCCTATTTAAAAGTTAGAGTTGAAAAATGTAACTAAATATTCTCTTTGGCACTTTAACATAAACAGGTGATTTTTTAAAATATACTTTTCATATAGTTCACAGAATCATATTAAAATTTTATTGTTATTTGTAGTTAGAGTAGAATTGGAATTGCTAGATGAAAAAGGTAACTCTTCACATGTACTTTTAAATTTTTTTAGCAAAGCAGGAAAACAAAAAGCATCGCTGAAGAACTGGAACTCACTATATTGAAAATCAGTCACAATCTCAATGAACTTAAGAAAGAGGTAAGTATAGTTGGAAATCTAGCCTCTTTTAATTCTTTGCAAGTTGTCATGTTGTACGGTATGTACAAAATGCCTTAGAATTAGTAATGTTCCTGTGCCCAGAGAATGTTATTTAAAAGTTTTCCTTTGCCCTAGTTATTTTGAAGCAATTGTTTTATTGGTGCCATCATCCTCAAAAATTGTAGACAAATGTTTATAACAGCCCCAAACTGGAAACAATCTAAATTTCCATCAACAAGGAAATTTATAAATGAATTTTGGTATAACTATGTAACTACGCCAAATACTATTCAGCAATGAAAAGGAACACTATTAATACGAGTAATAATATGGATGAATTGCTTAAACGTAACTCTGAAAAAAGTCAGACACAAAAGGGTGTGTGTGTGTGTGTGTGTGTGTGTGTGTGTGTGTGTGTGTGTGTGTGATTCTATTTAGAAAAAAAATTTTAAAAGGCCAAATCCATTTACAATGACAGAAACCAGATCAGTGACTGCCTGGGGTCATATGTAGGTGGAATATTTACTACAGAGGGGCTTGGGAGAACTTTTGGGGATAATGGAAATGTCATAAATATTGATTATGGTGGTAGTTACTTGGATGTAAATATCAAAACTCATCAAACTGTACCCTTGGTACATTTTGTTATATGTAAACTATACCTTAATAAAGTTGATTTTTAAAATATTCTTTTGATTAAGAAGATTTCCTGTTTAAACTTAATCATTTAATGGTTACTTTTAGGTAACTGAAAGTCACCTTAAGTCAGGGGTTTGTGAACTACAGCCAGGCTATTTTTATAAATGAAGTTTTGGGGGACGTAGTTCTGCCCATTTGATTTGGGCAGTTGTGACTGAGTGGCCTGAAAAGTCTAATTATTTACTCTCTGGCCATCTACAGAAAATGTTTACCAATCCCTGCTTTAGGTCATAAGACACAATATCAGTTAAAAGTAAGAATGTTCATTCCAATATATTCATCAGTATTTTGATTCATTCAGTTGTATGACTTCCCCTCTGTTCCCCACTCCTCCTTCCCCCACCCCCAGGGCTTTTGGGGGAGGTGAGGCCTCCTGTCTCTTTCAGGCCCTTCATCCCCGATTATCTAGCTTCTGTTCCAGGTCTTTGCCAGGCTCTGGCACAGGGAGAGAAGAGAGGAAGTAGAGAGGTAGAGAGTTCTTAGTGACCAGTGCCCTTATGAGACGCACTGGGCCCAGAAGGTGTTTAAAGCTGACTTTCTCGGTCACGAATCCCCGAGTGTGCCCCCCCGACCACCCCTTTTCTCTGTAACCCCACTGCCCCCTTGTCCCTCTGCTGTGTGTGCCTGGAGGGGAGCTCACTGTGAGTGAGCCAGTGCTCCAAACAGATCTTCCTTGCGAAAATGTTCCTTCTTGGTTACCTCTAGCTTTATAATTTTTAAGAGAGTCAAGGGCTCAAAAGAAGGGAGCTGGTTTGGGGGAGTTTCATATATAAATTATATGGTGATGTTTCATTGACCTCTGTTGAAACCTTCATTTTAACATCCTATTAAACATAGATGGATATGGTCTTCTATGGTTTAAAACAAGCCTACTCATTTTTTTCCAGCCTATTCAACTAAACTATTGTTAAGACTATCAGTAGAACGTAAAATTTTTTGGTGATAGATTGAGTGGTGTTCTATAAACTTCATTTTCCTTACCTCTGAAATAGGTATAAGGATTAGGGAGATAATGTCTATAAATGTGTATAATGTCTGCTTTCAGTACTTGCACAGAGCAGGAACTTCATGTTTATTCACCCTTCTCCCCTTGGGGTTTGTAAGTTGTCTCTAGAATCATTTATAAGATTTACGTGACCTTGAACAAGTCACTCAGTCTTTAGGGACCTGTTTCATAGTCTGTAAGATAAAGGGTTGGCATTAGCTATTTTCTAGGGCCCTGATGGTTAAACAAAATCTTTTGAATTCTTACGTGTGTTTAATTTCCAAAGGAAAATGCATTTTAATGTCTTTGTTTCTGACTGTAATTACTCTCACTTGAGTTCATGAGTGCGGACTACCCTATTGTTAATTTTGTACAGAGTCCTGTGATCTAAATTGACATTGGATTACTTCCAGGAAAAAAAGAATCACTCTGTACAAATAGGCTTAATTAAAAATCAGATTAAAAATATCTCTTTCTGGTGAGCCCCAAAATAACCTGTCATAACTTTTTTTTTTTTTTTTTTTTAAAGACAGGATAAGGAGAAGAAAAGATTTTGGAGTTGATTGTACAGAGAAATATTCAGTGAGAGTGAACCATGTTTAAAATCCATTCCACCTAAAGTTAAATAAAGCCTTGAGGTTTTCATTATTCTTTTGTCTCTCATTTCTCCTGTGACCCAAGAGTTAGAGCATAAAGTTCTGGATGGCAATATAGATAAACTGTGAGCTCCCTGAGGGAAGATGTTGCGTCTTACTTGTCATGTATGTCCAGCCTTTAGGCTAGTGCCTGTCCTGACGTAGGTATTTAATAAAATTTGTTGAATACATATTTGCCTGTATCTCACAATACTTTCCTAAATGTCTGTTTAAAAACACATTAATGATCATGAACTGCCATTTGATTTTCCTCTTAGTATACAGAATGCCATTCTCTTCCTAGTATTCTGATTTCACTAACTTTAAGAGTAGCAGAAGCATGGTTGAGGTAAGAGAGAAGCTGTGTGAGAAAGAGCCGGTTGATAATAGGATGAAAAGAGGTCCAGGCTACTCTGCCAGGGTGACCAGTTCATCTTCTGCAAACAGGATTACTGCCAACACCAGGGGACTCAAAGATGTCAGTCTCCTTCCTGCCCTTGGGAGAAGTTGCAAGCTCCCAGGGCTTTGCAGTCCTACTGTTACCACAGGAAACTTGACACTTTTCCCCTCAGCAGATCAGGTGGGAGTGATCTGAGGTTGCTACTCTTTAGTTTTTAAAGTACTCCTGAGGTTTTTCATCACAAAACCTTGTTGTTTGTTGTCTTTGTTTCACCCCCCACATCTGCAGCTTCATAGTACAGCAGCTCAGCTGGCAGCAGATCTGTTAAAATACCATGCTGATCATGTGGTTCTACAAGCATTAAAACTTACTGGAGTAGAAGGAAATTTAGAAGGTTTGGCTGAATATGCCTGCAAACTCTCTGAGCAGAAAGAGCGGCTTGTTGAGGTGAGTAATAGGTTGCTTGTTAAAGAAACATTAGTTTAATGAAAGCTGTACTGTCATCAGGGAATGTTAACACAAATACAGTTTTTGGCTTACTCATAAAAGCGTTTTCTCTCTTGCCTTTGGAATTTTAGAAACATCATGTTTTTCTGTTCTGCTCTTACAAGTTTGGCCTCTAAAAACAATAAAAAGTGCTAGAACCCACAAGGGCACTTCTTTTTTAAAAACAATATTATTGGAAGATAATTGCTTTACAGTATTGCACAAATGCACTTCTTAATCTTCTTCCTTATTCCGTCAGAGAGGTTAAATCTTGGAGTAGAGCAGTTGAGATACATCATGTGACCTTGTTTGTATTTGAATCTTTTGAGTCTCAAGAGGAAAGAGAGATGGCACATTCAAATTAGGTTAATTTTAAGAGGGTTTAATAAAGGAGCTGTTTACTGTTGCATGGACAGGGTGTGGGGGAAACCATGAGAGTACAGGAATTGGGGTTAGTGATAGCAGAGCTGACTCTGCTCCTACGACCAAACCAACATGGGGAGTGAGTGGTTTTGGAAATTGGAAGGCCATGGGGTCCTTCAAGAACCTAGAGACGTTGTGGTTTTAGGACTAAACACAGAGACAACTCCAGGCAACTTCCAGGGAAAGAGCGTGAGAATAAAGACCCTTACCCTCCTCATTCCCGCTGCTCTATTGCTGGGACTTCCACAGCCAAACACAGCTGTGGACCACACGGGTCAGTCTCCCAAGAAGGAAGAAGAACAGACATGGAAGCACAGAGAAAACATTCAATACAGTATTCGTTCTCTGAACCTCTCCTGCCCAGATCTTTGTTATGTGTTATTAGCGCTTTACTTGCCCCTTTTGTTCTAATTCCAATTATTGATTGATATTAGAAGACTTCTACTACTGAGAATGTCAGATATCTGCTAGTAAAGAAATGTATATTAGCCCATGTACATATGAAGAATATATACAAACACACACACATATACATGTATGTATAAAGTATGTGCTAGCCAACGTGTACATTAATGCACAGATATGAACCACCTAGCTGTCTTCATGTTATCTGTTAATATTACCCTGCTCAGTGACTCTCACATACTAATAGTTAAAGGAACTTTCGGACGAATTAAACTAGCTTCTTCTCCTTTATTTGTTAATATCTGAAAACTACTAGGGAGCATTCTTTTTATTTATTTATTTTTGATTGAAGGATAATTGCTTTATTATAATGTGTTGATTTCTGCCATACATCAGCATGAATCAGCCATAGGTATTCCCCTTCCTCATGAACCTCCGTCCCACCTCCCACCCCATCCCACCCCTCTAGGTTGCCACAGACTACCAGTTTGAGTTACTAGAGAGCATTCTTAAAATCACTGTAAATACATCTCCTTTTAAAAATAGATTTGATGCTGTTTGTTTATAAACCAAGTATTATGACCATAGGCAAACTTGCTAATTGTAGGAATCCTGCAGCAAGTCTTTTTAAAATGTGAAAAAAATTTTTTTTCCCTAATTTTCTATTTTAAGCCTCAAGATTATTTTTTTCCAGAATTCAAGATGGATACATTTTGTTTTCTATGAATTATATCTCAAAAAAGTAGATTTTAAAATTTCTGGATACTGACACAAATATTCTAAGAACTAGAAACACAGGCTACTACTATCAGTAAGGGGTTCAGGTAGAAAAAAAGTTCTAAATTGCTTTATTGCAAAGTCCTAGTTCTTCATATAGTAGCCAGAAACACTGATGCATTCTTTCATTGTTGGTTATTACTACTAGTTCAACTTTTCATGCTTTTTCACTTAGGTTGAATGTTTTGCAAAGAGGCTCCTCAAACCTCACAAATAGGCTTTTATAGGGCAGCCCAATCTTTCTTCTGGAAGAACTCAAACATGCTGTAAAACTTGTTAAGTTGTGTCCAACTCTTTGCACCCTCATGGACTGCAGCACACCAGGCTTTCCTGTCCTTCACTATCTCCTGGAGTTTGCTCAAACTCCTGTCCATTGAGTTGGTGACGCCATCCAAACATCTCATTCTCTCTTTTAGATAATGCTCATAAATGTTAAATGCACTGGACTCTGGGGTGATTTTATAGGTGGAAATCTTATTGTTTATTCCAAACAACCTGCCTTTATTTTCCTCAATGCTGATACTTTGTTTTTGTTGTTCTCTTAAGTTTTGCCAGGAATTTTATGGCTCTAACTTTGAAGCAGTTTGTAGTGCTTGACATCAGTAGTGGTTCAGGGTAATATAGTCATGTTTCTCATCTTGTGTATAACCTTGTTATACTCCTTCTGAATTCCGGTAGGGAATAAAATTGACTTTTTTCTTAAAGAAGGGAGTTTAATTCTATAGTGAACTTCAAGGACAGAATCATGCCCTTTTGTTAGAACTGGATTAACAACCACTGGGCACCATAGTTAGAAGACTGTTGTAGTTGGCATATAAACATAATAAATCAGAAAATAGACTGACATTGAGCAAAATGCCAAGTTGCTGGATCTGCATGAGGGACAGATTAGATTTCTTCCATTAGTGTTGCTCTGTCTCCAAGGTGAGAATGATATGGTGAGAATGAGAAGGATTTTTAAAATGTGTTATATAACTCTAACTAAACTGCTCATGTATTGATGAGTGACTTATTCAGAACAGATGAGGTGGATAAATGATGGGAAAAAAAAAGACAAATTCTTTGAAAGGAAAATCATCTATAGTATTGACTATACTCTTGAGAGTCCCTTGGACAGCAAGGAGCTCAAACAAGTCAATCCTAAAGGAAATCAACCCTGAATATTCATTGGAAGGACTGATGCTGAAGCTGAAGCTCCAACACTTTGGCCACCTGATGTGAAGAGCCAACTTATTAGAAAAGACCCTGATGCTGGGAAAGGTTGAAGGCAGGAGGAGAAGGGGACGATAGAGAATGAGATGTATTTTGGATAGCATCACTGACTGAATGGACATGAGTTTGAGCAGACTCTGGGAGATGGTGAAGGACAGAGAAGCCCGGCATGCTGCAGTCCATGGGGCCGCAAGGAGTTGGATATGACTGAGCGACTGAACAACAACAACAAATAAGTGATTGCTTGATTCCTTCTTCATATGGTTGTAATCAAATTCAACTTTTCCTATTTTACATACAAAATGATCCTGGGAATTGGACTGGGAAGAGAATTTCAATTGGCTTTGACAGGTTGGAGTAATTTTCAACATGGTTTTGAGATAGTGGTTTTGCTTGGCTAATACGTATTTTTCAATATTGTCAATTGAGACAGAAACTCCAAACATTAGGAAACTGCATACTGGCTGTTTTGTGCCAGGAAGGCACATTGACTTTAGTGTACAATGTTAAGATCGTGAATTTTGCTAAGTACAATTGCAAACACGTGTTCTATTGCAAGGCAGGCAATGAAGAGCAAATTAAAGAATAAACAATACAAATGGATTTCACTAAGAAAAACTGAATAACACCAACGGTGTTTTAAAAAATTACAAAGTTGTGCAACTACTATAACTAGTTTTTGCATTGCTAATATATTAATGAGTCATATTGGTTGTGCTGTTTCTTTCTACTTTTTAAATAATTGAGATTAAATCAGGGAAGCTTGTAATTTACAAATTCAGTCTTCTTTTTATTAGTGAAGGCATTTTAATACATGAGGAACTAATTTGAGGATGATTGAAATTTTAATTATTAAAAGTGGTCTTTTCTGAAATTTTATTTTGGTCAGATCAGAATACTACAGATTTTAAATAAAGACTGGTGTAGACCAGTATAGACCAGTCCAGACTGGTGTAGACCAGAATACACTGATTCAGACTGGATCAGATTGGTCTAGACCAGAATAGACTGGTCTAAACTGTAATACACCAGTTCAGACAGAAATAGACTGGATCAGATCAGTTCAGACTGTTAAGCCTCAAGATTTTCAATAATTTTTGCTGATACAGACTCTTTATTCATTATATCAGTCTGCCCAATCCAGGGTTCTTTCCAGTAAAAGGTATGCTAATTGACAGAAGTGTTGTTTGTTATCAGAAAGAATGTGTAGCTTGTGGCAACTGACATAGTTTAGCTGAGAGGTCTTGGGTAAGTCCTTCTCTGAACCACGTTTCTTCATACATAAAATATGTGGGCACTGCAAAATCTTTCAGGGTTCCTCCTGGTTCTTTTTTTCTTGGCTGTGCCGTGTAGCATGTGGTATCTTAGTGTCCTCACCAGAGATTGAACCTGTGCCCTCTGCATTGGTAGCATGGAGTGTTAACCACTGGACCACCAGGGAAGTCTCAGGATTTCTCCTGGCTCTTATATTTTGTGACCACCTTACCGTGTTCAGATGGGAAGTAGAAACAATAGTTTATATGCTCAACTTTTATTTGTTTCAGTTTTGCTCCTAGAGAATCTGTTTGGAACCAGTATAGTATAATAATCTCATTAATGTACAAATTTATTTTTTAGGTTTTGATGTTTTGTTTTCTTATAATTTTACTTATATTTATTTATTTTGGCTGTGCTGGGTTTTCATGGCTGCACGTGAGCTCCTCTCTAGTTGTGGTGTGCAAGCTTTTCATTTCCGTGGCTTCTCTTGTTGCCGAGCACAGGCTCTAGGGCACATGGACTTCAGTGATTACAGTACGTGGGCTCAGTAGTTGTGGCTCCCGGGCTCTAGAGCACAGGCTCAATGTTTCTGGTGTTACAGGCTTAGTTGCTCCGCAGCATGTGGGATCTTCCCGGATCAGGGATCAAACCCATGTCTCCTGCATTGGCAGATGGATTCGTTACCACTGAGCCACCAGGGAAGCCCTGTTTTATTTTCTTTATTAATCATAAAATGATGCTATGTATTGTGAAGAAGGAGAAGGCTGAACTATAAAAATGCTTTCTTGTAGACCTGTCGATTGTTGAGACATGTATCTGGGACAGAACCTCTTGAAATAACCTGTCTACACGCAGAGGAGACATTTCAGGTGACTGGCCAGCAGGTATGATGAACAGCAGATCGTTCCTTCTATATTATGTTTTATCTGAGTGTCATAGCAAACTGTGCACAAGGAAGGCACAAATAGTTCTGTACAGCTCCAGGTCAAATCTACTGAGAGAAATGAAGGTAATGGAGTTTGTGTTGATAGTGTGTCAGAACATTCCACTGGATTATCTGGTCATCTGCCAAATTAGAGATTGGCTCCGTTAACTGATGCCGTAGTTTATACCTATTTAAATGAAAAGCTGTTTACAGTGTAGGTTATGACATGTTTGCAAACTAAGTTATCATTATGTAACAAGCCATAAAAATACTGACGTTTTGACCCAAAAATTCCTAAAGACATAAGGCAATTAAAGAAAAGTAAAAGCATTTGTTACAACATTGCTTATAATAAGATTCAAATAACAATCTTAAATTAGGCAAATAGTATAGTATATTGTGACATTAGAATAATAATTATGATAACTAGAATTAGCAGCATCAAAAGGTGTTTTCTTAAAATGTTAGGTGACAAAAGCAGGATACAAATTTGTTTATATGCTATAATTGCTACATAAAATGTACATATACATGAAAGCGACTGTAGGCTTGTGCAGAAATGAATGTTCTGCTTGTTAGGGAGAATTGTGAGTTATTTTTTTTCTGAATTCTCTATAATCTTACTTTGTTTTTATAATTTTTAAAAGCATTTTAAAAATGGATATCCCATTTAAAAATGTCTCTGTCAAGTTAAGGGAAAACCTGAGGGACAGACCTTCTCCTTATTTAGATCTAAGCTCTAACATACAATTTACCAAGTGTTCTTATTTCATTTATCATGGCAGTCAAAAGGACTTATTCCTTTTTTTGCATTATTGGATGACAGATGTTGAGCCCCTGGATTTATAGCTGAGAACAGCAAAAGCATCTTAGTCTGTGCTGTCTCTCAGAGCCATGCTGGGTGGGTGTTTACGCTCCCCTGTAGAGGACAGTGTCAAAGGCTTGGAAGCAGAAACTGTATGAGTGGCTATCCACAGTGACCGTCTGCTGAGCATTTTATTAAAACCATAGGATCTCTGTTTATTGGGGGAAACTAAGGTTTCAAGATTTACTTGTCCATTTGGGAGTCATACTACTTGCTTTGGCTATAAATGTATTTCAGCAGAACTAAAATTCGGATCTCCTTTGATACACAATCAGCACTTTAGTCCTCAGTCTCTACTAGCTCTATGGTTGTAATTCTGTGCTTACTGTTTTTGTGGCAGTAAGGATATTAGGAAAAGCTTATTTTCTTCCCCAGCATGGTGACAGATAGAGGCTGTTGTCAATTTCTACAACTTGAAAGGCTTTTTCTATTCCCTGCGCCTCAGCTTTTATTCCGGGTCTTATCTATCTCTCAAAGGGGTAATTTAAGAACATAGAGCACACCTCTAGGGTAGTTTATATTACTTCTGGACATCTCTGCTTTGGCAGTGTCATTTTTATATTTCTTCTACAGTGTCCCATCATGCCCAAGGCACAGCTGAACAGCTGGCATACTTACAGTGGCTCCAGTTGAGAAGCCCTCACTGCAGTGTCTGGCTTCTTGTCCACTGGCGAGCCATGTACCCACCTTCCCTGAAGATGGGGAACCTTGTTCTCCTCATAAAGCTGCCACCTGCTTGTCAAGCCTGTGCCTGTGGGACTGTGCCCACCCAAGAGGAGCACCTAGGTCTAATTCTCTCGAAGGCAGCTCTGACCATATCGATTTCCTTTTTTTAATTGAAGTGTAGTTGATTTACAGTGTTGTATTAGTTATTAGTGTACAGCAAAGTGGTTCAGTTTTATCTCTTTTTCCTCCTCACGTTCTTTTCCATTACATATCAGTTTCTGAAAGCTCTTCAGTGACTCCCCGTCTCCCTCAGAGTAAAGCCTGTCCTGCTGTGTGCATTTCTGCATCACAAAGTCATTGGTGACCTTCCTTTTCTCCATGTTAGTCCAGTCACACTGGCCTGCTTGGCTGTTGTTAGAATATATAGAAATGTCTCACCTCAGATGCCTTTGCCCAGGCTTCCTCATGATTGCCTCACCTTTTTCACTTCTTCATGTACATGCCACCTTCGCCAGTGACCACCTAGCTTAAAATACCGTGACTACCTAATACCTTCCATCCTCCTTGCTCTTTGTTTTTATACTTATCATTTATCATCTTTGAGGATATTTCATGATTTACTTACAAATTTTTAATCATCTGTCTCCCCATATTATAATATGAGCCCCTTGAGAGAGGAACATTGATCTGTTTCATTCACAACTGTTTTCTCAACACCTGGAACATGGGTACAGTGCCCATGAAGAGCCATATATAAGTTACTTATATCTTTGAGTCTCAGTTTCTCCAGATATAAAATCAGAATAATGCTTATTTGAAAAGGATAGTATTTTGTTTCTGTGTTGGAGGATTAATACTAATGTATATCAAGCACAGTACCTCAAGGGTGTATCTATCATGTACTCGTAGGTATATGCATATATTACTACTACTACTACCATTACCATCATCATTACTGCCAGTGCTAATACCACTGCCAGTACTAATACCAATTCTGCTACCATTACTACTACTTCACTACTACCAGTACCAGTCCTGATACCAATATTGCTACTATCATCACTGCCACCATTATTACCACTACTGTTACTACTACTACCATGACTACACCATCTCTTCTGCAATATACAGTATGCTTTGTAGTCTAACTCTGAATTATGCTATGTAAATAGCTTTATTGAAACAGAACTTTCCTTGAATAAAGATAATTGATTGTAAGAAACAGTAAGTTTTATTCTACTATGTATGTCTATATTGCCCAACATGGGACTTACGTGTGGAAATTGCTTTGTATTAATAGTTGTGTCACTGAGTTGATTTTAAGTTTGGTTTCCAATATGATTCTTAGAGGTAAGATTTTGAAGTTTAAACCTGTGTATTGTTTCTTTAGATAATTTCTGCTGCTGAAACTTTGACATTGCATCCATCTAGTAAAATTGCTAAAGAAAATCTAGATGTATTCTGCGAAGCCTGGGAATCCCAAATTAGTGACATGTCAACACTGCTGAGAGAAATCAATGATGTGTTTGAAGGAAGACGAGGTGAGAAACTGTCCATATATTGAAATATATTCGTATTTTAATGTAACTGTTAATTTTTTAATGTCAAAAACATCAGATGCCAGATGAATAACTTTTATAACCCAACTGGATTATATTTATAATAAAGTATCTTACACAAAAAATGGTAAAAATATTACTTGTCCTTCAATGTAGTATCAAAGCAGTAAAATTTGTTGTACAACAGTATAGGGGATTCTTTTGAATTAGCATTCTAGCTTTCTTATTGAAATTAAATCATTTTTATATTTCTTATAAATTGTTTTTTAGTTTTAGTACAAAAGCTCTTCTGTAGTAAAGTAATTCTCTGATATAATTCTACTAACTTCATAATGAAATGAATGTAGTTATTTGATTTTCAAATTGCTTTCCTTCCACTTGGATGGAATATCTTTCCTTGATGACTACATAATCTTGGAATATTTCGTTTGATGGGTAAGTTCACTGGTATTTCTACAACGTGTAGAATAGCACCCTTCAATGTACAGAGGCATAATTTTTACTCTTTATTTTAATATCAACTTGGATTTTTATTTTCCATTGTACTGTGTGTCCAGTTGTTTATGTTTATGTGTTTTTATGTATTTTTTTCCTTCTTAATGGCTTCTGTTAGTGTCAGCATGCTTGTTTAAAATGTCATTTAAAGTCAAAATAACATCAAATTACATATTTATTTTTACTGAATATGAACATCTAAACATATCATATTTTTTAAAATACCCATTTAGGATAATTATTGATTTATTTAAAAGTCAGAGAATAGTAGACTTTGTAGATATAATTTGTAAAATGTAATAAATGCTTACCACACTTATACATTTAAAAATCGATAACTAGTCCAAATGGCACATTATTTTGATGCTTTGATAAAGTACTTATAGCTGAATGGGTCTTTATGTGAGGCAAGTTTTATATGCTGCTGCTGCTGCTAAGTCTCTTCAGTCGTGTCCGACTCTGTGCGACCCCACAGATGGCAGCCCACCAGGCTCCGCCGTCCCTGGGATTCTCCAGGCAAGAGTACTGGAGTGGGTTGCCATTTCCTTCTCCAGTGCATGAAAGGGAAAAGTGGAAGTGAAGTTGCTCAGTCGTGTCCGACTCTTAGCGACCTCATGGTCTGTAGCCTACCAGGCTCCTCTGTCCATGGGATTTTCCAGGCAATAGTACTGGAATTATAACTGATCCATATTTAAAGAAAAGGATCATTTAACCATAAGACTTGTGTAAGAAATGAAGAGAAGCTTCCCAGTCTTTCTTAAGGTTTGGGTAACCTGTCCCCCCAGATCAGGATTTTCTTAACTTCCTAAGTGCTAAACAGAAACTCCTCTTTAGGTAGGGAACTGCTGCCTTTGATCAATGGGACACCCATTCTTTAACTGGTAGCATCTTGCTGTTCAGAGGCATCCTTACTTATATGGGGTGAATTGAGACCGAGTTGCTTCATTTCTTGCATCGCCTTTTTTCCCCCTGACTGTTAATGTGAAGCTCATAAATATAGCTCTTCCTGCAAAGAAGTCCACCTCTGAGTTAGCTGGCGTTGATGAGCTGAGCCAGTGTGACAGTGCTGCTCTTCCTATCCTGTCTGGTTATTACCACAAACCTGCCTGTTAGCTCGCACATGCTCCCTGCAAAGGACAGAGTGGGTCCTTCAGATTCTGGTGTCTCTTTCAGTTCAGTCGCTCAGTCGTGTCCGACTCTTTGCGACCCCATGAATTGCAGCACGCCAGGCCTCTCTCTCCATCACCAACTCCCGAAGTCTACCCAAACCCTTGTCCATCGAGTCGGTGATGCCATCCAACCATCTCATCCTTTGTCGTCCCCTTCTCCTCCTGCCCCCAATCCTACCCAGCGTTAGGGTCTTTTCCAATGAGTCAACTCTTCGCATGAGGTGGCCAAAGTATTGGAGTATTGCTACTGTTATAACTCATAACTATGATTGGAAAGCCTCTACTCTGTTTTAGCCACCTTAGTTCTGCTCTGCATAGTTTGACTCCCCTGATTGGGAAACTAATCAGATATATTTGCAAGTATCAATTAGCCAACCAATTAAGTAGCAAACAACATGCTAAGCAGTGAAAAAGAGCCTTTAGTGTTTGCATATCTGAAGTCACTCTGAGAGCTAGGTGGTTGTCCCCTTACCAAGAGACCCTTAGATTTCATAATAGGGCCTCCTGAGATTGTGTCAAGAATTCAAAAATCAATCCTTGTCTTCCTGCCTCTCTGCCTTCATCCAATTCTGCCTTAAGGGAGGCCATGATCCCCCTTTGTATTAGAAGGGACCAGATCAAAAAGACTCCACCTTTCCTTAGTGATGAGTGTGTATCAACATTTAGAATTTGAGATTATTTTAGACAAATGTCAAATTCTTGCTTCCTCTCATAGCTTGCAGATTCTGTCCCTTATTTAAGGAAGCTGAATTTCCTTTGTTCTATCTGAACCATCTTGAAGTTAATCTGACTAGCCTGCAGCTTATAGGGATGTACCAGGTTCCAAGGCTCTGCCCTTATTTTGTCACTTGGCAGACTGGATGTATGGGATGCTGTTCACTGAAACGGGGTGAATAGGAAGAGGAGCATGCTTATGGATGAGTATGAGCTTACGTGGTGGGTGTCTGAGTTGGGAATAAGGGAGTGATCCAGCCAGATGAAAGATAATGGGGCCATGATGCTAATAGTAGAAATGAAGATAAGAGGACTGATTTAAGAAGAATTTTACAAGTAATATTGGTAGGATTTGATGAGTGTAGAGTTAAGAGACAGTTTGAGGATAACAACTGGTCTTGATCTAATCCAAATTCTGTAATACCCCAGTCCTACCACTGACAACATGAATTTTTTTTCTGATTGATCATGCCATGTAAAATCCCTTTCAGGACCAAAACTAATTATAAGAACTTCTAATACGAAATATTAGGGCATATTTTCAGTGAAATAATGAGGCTTTCCTGTCCTTGGGTGATTAACTTTGTTTTGGAGATGCAGAAAAGCTCTGGATATTGAAAGTGGACCTCAGTTAGGTTGTCATGAAAAATCATTTTGCATCCTCATACGATGAGAGGACCTTTGGAACTTAATTCTAGACTTAATTTATCTAGAGGTGCAAATTCAGAAGTAAGATGGCACAAATGTCATCTTGATTTAGGGAGTATTAAGAGTAAATTGTGAAGACAGTGCTTCAGAAACCATTTTATAAATCAAAATCTGTGCCAGCTATATTTTTTTCATGTTCACAAACCAAATTACAACCTTATTCCTCAGTCATATGTAATTACTAGACTAAATTATCAAAACTAATGTACTAACATTTGTTTATTTAATAATATTTTAAAAATTAAATGTGAGTAGTGGGAAATTTGTTTTCAGTTATATTATATTATTTGCAGGAGAGAAGTATGGCTACCTTTCACTTCCAAAGCCAATGGTAAGTAAAAGACCTTTGTCCACTTGAGAATATTTTTATTCAGAATTCAAATTATGTTCTTGTTGCCTGTTGCTCATGCCCGCAACCTCCAATAACTGACATTACCCCCCAAAAAGCGAGGATACTAAATATGGACTCTTCAGAATTGTAATTCTGAGTAGCAGTCTAGATGTAGCCCATAGTCTGGTTATTTGTGTTTGGTTTGGGGATTGAGGGAATAGGTAGTGGATTTTATGGTTAATAAGAAGCCGTAATCTGAAGTCAGTGGTTTTTTGTTCTTAATAGCTTGGGTCTAATTCACAAGGTCATGCTGGAACCATTTTATGCAGACTAAGAACTTTCTGAATGCTTTCTACCTTGATGAAAATAAGCCATTTTGTTTGTGTTTAGACACATGAAGTATTTTTTTTAGCTTTATCCAGCTAAAACTGATGCATCTGACTGCATTATAATTAGTGCCCACTAGATGGCAAGCTTGGTGATATTATTAGGATGGTTTCTGTACCTTTTCAGGCAGTTCCCTTTCAGTCTTCATTAAACACTTTAATAATAATAATTTGTAAAATTAAAAATAAAAACAATGAAAACACAACTAAATTGAAAAGAATAAAGGTGGAGTGTAAAATTCCAAATAAAATAAAACCTAAAAACCTCGAGGGTATTCTTAACTTTTCTTAAATACTTGTATCAATTGCTTTATAGTCTACTAGACTAAGGAAGAAAATACAGAGGATATAATTATACACGGAGCCAAAGAAATCACTGGTCATCTCTGCTTATTTTCTAATGAACCCGAGAGTCTGTGTGTGTGTGTGTGTGTGTGTGTGTGTGTGTGTGTGTGTGTGTGTGTAACTTTATAGATTCCCTGAATTTATTTTCTGTCCTTGACCTCCTCCCATTTCTTTTATGGTACACAACAAATATAAACTGTGGGACAGAAAAAAAGGAAAAATTTGCAGTTGTTCTGTTCTGCAGTTAAACTGGTGACAGAATAGCTGGTCAGAAGTAGTGAGTCATGATGATAAGAAGGGAGACAAAAAGGGAGAAGTGCACACATACTTCAGACTTAGGCTAAGCAGACACACGCGTGTTCTATCATAATTTGCACTTTGTGTCCGTGTGTGAATATATACTCTGTGGGAGGTGTGTGTGTGTGATTTAAATAAATGTTCCCTCTAAAAAGTAAATGGCTCCCTGGTCTCCTGGCCCCTTTTTCCCTACTATCCCAGCTGTTCTGGAACTGCTGCCCCAGCTAAGGGAGTTCCCACCGTATCTCAGAATGCAGGGAACACCCAACTTGGGCTGCCATCTCCAGAGAACTTCTGAATATATTTTTCAAAGAAACACTGCTATAGGTAGTGGTTTTTACAAGTAAGCAATCATCTGTGGGCCAACCTGGTAACCAAACTGGTGTACAATGTTTTCCCCTGCCCGAGGGGAAATATACCCTTGATTTTTAAATAGCCTACCTAGAAACTAACTTGCTGTTTGAAAGCTAGGGGCCATAAAAACATGCTGGTTCAAATAGTAAATCCTAAATTCTAAGTATAATTACCTATATAACCTGGGGTATAGGATTAGGAATTTGGAGGTAAGTGAAACCAGGAGGCTGAAATTTATCCCTCGAAAGGGCAAACTGGTTAAAGGAAATGAATTCCAGAGTCTTCACATTTGGCAGATACTGAAAGCTGCATGGAGTGGTTAATTTTATTACATCATTAGCGGAGGAGCCAGGGAGGTTTCGGTGTGTAGTCACTGGTCTGTGGGAAGACTGCGGAAGTCTTTGAGTCCGAGACACAGATGCTTTCCATAGCCCCACATTTCTAACTACCTACCTGTTCAAAGCTGAACCCACATATTTGGGAATTTGCCATTACAGTGGACCCTTGAACAACATAGGTTTGAACTTTGAGGTACATTTATTAGTGAATTTGTTTTCAATAATACATACTACAGTGCTACACCATCCGAGGTTGGTTGAATCCACAGATGCAAAACCATAGATACGGGGAGCTATGGATATGGAAGGTGGACTCTTTTTAAGTTACACACAGGTTTTTGGCTAAGGTGAGGGTCAGCGCCCTTAACCCCCTACGTTGTTCAAGGATCAACCATAATTGTTTTTACTTAAACAGTTTAATATAGTTTAAGTATGTACTGAAAATATTTTAGTTAAAATTTCATTAAGGTGCTTTGTTATGCTTTCCGTTACTATTGCATGTCTTCACAATTAACTGTACCGATTTTTAAGATGCTCTAATCTTTTTATTGTCACAGAAGAATAGTGCAAACCTGAGATCAGTAAAGGCAGACAAGCCTGACTCTGAGGTAAGATCTTCTCTTTTGCAATAGTCTTACTTCCAGTCTTACTTTTCCATAGTTAATGACTACATCGTTGTGATTCAAATGTATGTTTTGTAGGAGCAAGCCAAGATAGCAAAGCTTGGACTCAAACTGGGTTTGCTAACTTCTGATGCCAACTGCGAGATTGAGAAGTGGGAGGATCAGGAGAATGAGATGGTTCTATATGGACGGAACATGTCCAGTATGGCCTATTCTCTGTATTTATTTACTAGGTAAATGTAGTTACATTACCTTTTAAAATGAATTTAATGGTATCTGGTATAAAGAAAAGTGCCATGTTATGTCATTGATAGGTTAAAGTTGGTTTCAAATATATGTAAAAAGACTATAAGTAGTAGTTCTTATGACAGTTAAGTGAATGCAGCAAGAAGACATTCATTTAACGAGGATTTAGACTTAGATGAGATCCTCTTCTAGGTTTGTGTTCCATTCCTTCCATAGTTCTGAAATAATTTTGCTTCCTGCTTTTTCGTCATCCCACGTATCAGTGTCTCTCCCAGCCTGCATCAGTAAGTTTAAACAACATGCCTTTAAAATCTTTATGCAGTGACTGCTTATACACAGATCAAAGAATAGAGCCATGAGGTCTGCCATGTCAGTATCAGGGTGCCACACCTCCCTGGATCAGCATTCATTATGTAGCAGAGAGTTTCCCTAACTTTACATTTATCAGAGCTACATTCTCTGTCTTTTCTTATAATAACGGAAGGTTATACATATGGCATAGTATCGTTAAAACTTTAATCAGTTACACACTCAATAACCTGTTCTAGAATTTTCTCAAGGAATGGCGTCAAACTTTTCACTCATTTTCTGATATGTATCTTACTCATTTTTCAACACTGGAGAATACTTGATAGCTTCACCATTGTGGCTTCTCTTCTACTCATTTTGATTTTGCAATTATACCTGCTGGTTGTTTCAGTATTCTGGAATGTAATCCATTTGGTCTGAAGTCTGAAGCTCAGCTATACTAATTGGGATCTCTACCACTGTGTGGACTTTGGGGCTCAATAAAGAGCCCCTTTTTCTTCACCCAAGCTCAGAATTAACTGAAAAATAAGCAAAAGAATAGGCAGATGGGGACCAGTGGCATTTATAAAGCTGATACTGAATAATGTAGTTTATAGCCATAGGCAAATAGGTTTTCAAAAATAATACCTAGAAATAAGAAATCTTACCCCATGGGGGCAGAATGTATCTCTTAAAACACTTGAGAGACCAGATATATTCCAAGGGCACCTTTACAACCAAGAGAAAAAGGAAAAATGAAAGGGTTACCGTGCCCAATTTATTTTTGCAGTCACCAAAAAGACTGAGAATAAAAATCAATAAATGTCCACCCTCTTCTGAGGGGGGAGATAAGTGAGAGAGCAGAGAGAAGTGAGGGATGCTGTGCTAGTGAAGATTTCTTCATATGGAAGGAAGATTAGGAATGGGGAAGAAACAGTCATTCTTGTCTTAATGTCTTCTACCTTTTCAAGAGAAATGATAAGAGTTGAATAATTTTGCCGCTGGTCAGCAGTCATTTGTTAATATCTTTCCATATTTTCCATCATTGGAGACCTTTTTGTCCCCCTCTTCGGTGGTTTCCTTCCTTTGTTCTTAATTCTTAGCAACCTCCCAGAATTGAATTTTCTCAAACTAGTTTTGACCTCTTTTCTTAGTTCATATCACTTAAAAATCCAATGAGTCAAGTGTACAGAAGAAAGTAAAATAGAACTTGTTTACCGACACTCAACATGTGGTTAACTGAAATGTGAAGATTAACTCAAGAAACAGAGATCTTTACTTTGCACTGAAATCACACTAGTTATCTCATGGTGATAAAAATCAGATTAAAAAAAATTTTTTTGGCTGCTAAAAACTGAAGAAATAAATTTTTATTTACCAAATGTAGTTTGGTATATAAAGTGAAAATGTTAGCTGCTCAGTCATGTCCAACTTTTTGTGACCCTCCCTTGTCTGTAACCCACCAGGCTCCTCTGTCCATGGAATTCTTCAGGCAAGAATACTAGTGTGGGTTGCCATTCCCTTCTCCAGGGGATATTCCTGACCCAAGGATTGAACCCGGGTCTCCTGTGTTGCAGGCAGGTTCTTTACCATCTGAGCCACCAGGGAAACCCTTGGTATATAAAATCTTCCCAAATAAAGGATTCATCAGTAGAATTTTTTTTTTTAAGTTTGTGACTGCCCCTTTTATTTCTTGTTTCTTATCTCAGGATATTTCAGGATTACGTGGTCAGCAGTTTTTGTTTCTGAGTCAGAATAGTGGATCTTGGCAAGGGATGACACGTGGCCCACAGAGACTAGGAAGCATGAAAGGCTCTATTGTGAAGAGAAGGGATAACTAAAGCCCTGTGGAGGGGACTTGTTCCTGGGGTATGGTTATGGGACAGGAACCACTGACGTTCAGGAAAATAAAATGGATTTTCTGTAATGTATAACACCTTGTGTCATTCTTGCAAGTCTCAGTAATACAATTGTCATAAACTCTCAAGCTGGCTTTGTTTTCTACCCACCCTGTCAGTACACTTGTTTCTCCCCCAAATAGTTTTCCTGTTTTCCCTTAAGACAATGGCTTACCAGCCTCACCTAGTTGCTTTTATCTGAGAGTCATCTGTTAGTCTTCACAGTACCGATTTTGCAATTTTCCTGGTCGGTCTTATAGTTTTGCTTAAGGCTATTATTTGAGGTTGTCTTAACAGTTTGTATAGTTTCTTTGTCATTTATTTACAGTCACTCGTATTTCTTTATAATTTATGTATTTTAGATTTTCTAGTGCATTATACTTTTTAAAGATTTCCCATATGCCAGTGTCATATAGTCTTTAAAGTGGTTTCTGCTTCATAACTTCATTTGCCCTTTCAACGGTTTATCAGAGTAAAAGAATATTGTGTTCATAACTAGTAGCTATTAAGGCCCGAACTGGTACCTACTAGGTTTCAGACCTTCTGATTCACGTCTAGGCTGCTGCTCTTGTTAATGTACTCTGTTGCTCTTTGTTGTAATTTACTTTTCGTTTGTGAAGTTCTTAATTCTTCTTGGTAGTTTTCAATGTGATACTCCTTAATCTTCTTGATGAGAGTGGCAGCACAAATACCGTTCTTTTATAGACCCAGAATTGAAACCTAACTGACGTGCCTCATCAAAATCACCTAAATTCTTGCCATAGTTGGAATTAGAATCAAAAATGAGAATTTCCTGATTTTTGGTCTCATCTTCTATCCATTATGGAACAAAGGCCTTTTATTTTCAGATCTCATATCTTGAGTTTATGAAGCAAAATGAAGAAAGTTAGAAAAATAAAACTTAAATATGTCAGTTTTAATTTTCTTTACATTATAAAATTTAACATATATAATGTTTACCAGTTTTTAAAAGTGCCTTAAGCGGTAAGAGTTAAATATTAAAGCTGCTTTAAGAAGAGTGACAATATTACTCATCTCTTCAATATTATTCTTCAAATTTGGGGATCTGTAAATACACAGGATGCTCTAAAACTTTAATATAAAATCAATTTCTAGGCAATAACTTTTTCTTACCTCCTTAATAATTATTTTATTTCAGGGGAGAGGGGCCACTAAAAACTTACCAGGATTTAATTCATCAACTAGAGGTATGTTTAATTTCCATTTTATGATAATAGTTTAATTCTGGACTAAAAGTTGATAACAGATAGTTTTCTAAATGATTTACTGAATCATATTAGTGTGTTTACCTGTACATACAACACACGTGTACAACAGAAGAGTGGTAGAAAAGTCAAGGGTTTGCATAGCGTATTTTAGAGCTAAATCTAAAAAATGGTTATCTTTTTGGAAAAAAACATAGGGATAAAGTAGAATGGGCTTTGATAGTCACTAGATGGAATATTAAGTTTTAGGTTTTCCCAAGTAGATAAAAATATCCTGTTAGCAGATGCCTATCTCTTATATTGTCCTGAATACTAGGAAAGCTTTTTGACTTCTTCGTTATTGAACTGGATGGATGGTATTGATTAAATGAGGAAACACATAAGAAAGCATCTGTCACAGACTTGAGACCATTACAGCTTCTCAGGACATGTTAGTTTCCTTCTTCCGTAGTCCTGGTGATTTGGGGCATCAGGGAGAGACAGATACACTGACCCCTGCCCTTCTGCCCTGTGTGTCTTATGAAATTTCACACAGGCCTAACTCTAATCCTCCTCCCTTACTTAGAGGCTTAGATGGGTGAGATTACAAGATGCCTTTATTTCCCCTGACTCTCATGTTAGTCTGTTTGCCTCTCTAGAACCAAGGGCATTCTTGCATTTGAAATTTCTATCACTTTATCACCTTTATATCCTTTCCTTTGGCATTCCCATGTGCTTTCACCTAAGCCTCTTCAGGAAAGGGATTTCAGCTTGAGAGGATGCTAGTCAACAGAGTCAGAACTACAGCAGATATTTCATTTGGAATTTTCTGTAAAGTTGACTATAAGTGAGCTATTTCTCTGTTTAAAAAGTTGGAGTAAATTCTGGATCCATTTTGTTCAGTTTGACCTACATCCACTCCAAGGCAAACCACATTGTAGGGAGTATTTCAATGCAAAATATCCACTACTCACCTTCTTCCTGTGTTAGCTTATTTATTAAACCAACATCTGCTGAAGTGTCTACCTAAAATGGTCATCAAATAGTCATTAAATTTGTACTGGTGTGTCAGATCCTGCGGTTAAGAGCTCTGCGGAGAAAAGTGAACAAAAGGAAGCCCCTCCCCCTCCCCAGGGAGCGTACATTCTCATGGGAGCAGAAAGACAATGTGCAACTAAGTATATAATGCCCATATATAAGTACTTAGAGTTAAAAACATATAAGTGATAGAGGGGTCAGAAAAGACCTCTTTAAGGAGGTAACATTTGAGCAGAGTGTTGAGAGGGTGAGCTAGATGGGTATCTTGGGGATAGAATATTTTAGGCAGACAGAAAAGTGCAAAGGCCCCGAGGTATAGGAAATGTAGGTTCTGAAGAACAAGGAGACAAGCGTGGGTGGAATGGAGTGAACAAGAAGGAAGGTGGTAACGTATGACATCTCTGAGCCTTGGGAAAAACCTTGATTTTTTTTCTTTTTTTTCCCAAGAATGATAGAAAACCCATCAAGGGTTTTGCAGTGGCATGACCTGACTTCTGTTTTCAAAGGCTTTTGGTTTGACCAACAGGGTAAACAGTAGCGCCATTTACTGAGATAAGGAACAGGGGGACAACATTGGATTAGAAGCTGGAAATCAAGCATTTAGCTTTGTTCAAGTAAGATGTACAGTTCCTGTCAGGATAGCTCAAGAATGGAGAGAGAGACTTGGGAGTTATCAGCTTTAAGGTGGTTTTGAGACCTTGATACTCTGTGAGACAGGGATCTTGCTCCTAGGGGTTTCCAGGCTAGAAGGGAAGAGCAGACATGTACAAGGGAAAGTGGTAATGTGGAAAGATGAGGAGGAACATGTGGGTTAAGTGAGTCATTCCATTGGGTTAGAAGGTTGGTGTGAAACACATTGGTTTCCCTTTTAAAGGCTAAGGAAGGATGTAAAGGACTATTTGACCCTGAGATCAGTTTATCCCATGATAGCAAGGCTGTTGGAAAGAGGGTTGAAGTTAACCCTGAAATGATTTTCTCCTTCTTCATATGCTTTATCTAATTTATTACCAAGATCTATTTTTTTTTTCAAAAATCATTCTCAAATTTACCCAGTTCTTTTTCTCTTACTGCTGCCACCTAAAGCTATGTCTTCATTTCCCTGTTACCTCTCACTCTAAAAGATTCTATGTACCATTTAAAAATAATCATCCTGACTATTCTAAAGTATTTTCCAGCATTCTTTCCTATCATCCTATTCTCTTTACTAATACATTATAAAATGTGTGGTCAGTAGTGAAAAAGCAATCTGAATTGGTCCCCTCAGATGGCTGGTTGAAGAACATGTATGGGTGATAGATTCTCTCTTGCTAAAGTTGGCTTAAAGCTCAACATTCAGAAAACTAAGATCATGGCATCCGGTCCCATCACTTCATGGCAAATATATGGGGAAACAGTGGAAACAGTGGCTGACTTTATTTTTGGGGGTTCCAAAATCACTGCAGATGGTGATTACAGCCATGAAGTTAAAAGATGCTTACTCCTTGGAAGGAAAGTTATGACCAACCTAGGTAGCATATTAAAAAGCAGAGACATTACTTTGCCAACAAAGGTCCATCTAGTCAAGGATATGGTTTTTCCACTAGTCATGTACGGATGTGAGAGTTGGACTATAAAGAAAGCTGAGCACCGAAGAATTGATGCTTTTGAATTGTGGTGTTGGAGAAGACTCTTGAGAGGCCCTTGAACTGCAAGGAGATCAGTCCTGGGTGTTCATTGGAAGGACTGATGTTGAAGCTGAAACTCCAGTACTTTGGCCACCTGATGGGAAGAGCTGACTCACTTGAAAAGACCCTGATGCTGGGAAAGATTGAGGGCAGGAGGACAAGGGGATGACAGAGGATGAGATGGTTGAATGGCATCACCGACTCAATGGACATGGGTTTGGGTAGACTCCAGTAGTTGGTGATGGACAGGGAGGCCTGGCGTGCTGCGGTTCATGGGGTCACAGACAGTCGGACACGACTGAGCAACTGAACTGAACTGAACTGAACCCAGAAGCAGCAACCAGTGTTCTAATGCTTTTGACCTCATGTTCCAAGATTCATCACCCTTTTATAATTGGGGATATTATGGGATGAACTTCAGATCCATCCAGAAACCCAAACAATTTTTCTAAGTATCACGTGATCCTGCATGGTAACTGGAGGTGGCCACGTGTAGTGGAGCCTCTGCAGGGATAAGTTTGCCTCAGGTCTGGGAAATCTGGTTGTGGATAGAGTTAAACTCTTGTGCTTTCCTGGGTACAGCAAAAACCTTAGGAGTTCCATGACAGGTGTTTAATGTTTGGGTTTTAAGTCTTAAATTCCATATGAAAATTATCTATGAGTGTACTTGTTACCAACTACCTAGAAGATATACACCTAAAGTGGTGACGTTTTTCCTTTCTACCAGGTTTTTGCTGAAGAGGGTTTGAAGCTTGCTTCAAGTGTACAAGCTTTCTCAAAACAGGTAATTCACATATCCCCCTGCCTGGTCCTGGTGGTGATGTCATAAATACTCATTTTGAGAGTGTATTTTTAAGGTATAAAGGTATTTGATGTTTAAAAGATGGAGTTTCATTGGAATTGGTATAACTGCCATATTTACATTTCAGCTGAAAGATGATGACAAACTTATGCTTCTCCTGGAAATAAACAAGTTTGTTCCTCTCTGCCACCAGCTCCAGACAATAATTAAGACACCTTTACAGAATCAAGTGTTTCTAAAGGTAAAAGGGACTGTGGGATATGCAGGAAGGCACTTGAGAAACTGTCACACTCCTTTTTTTATTAGGTTAGCTTCCAGCCTTTTTCTTCAAATAATGTGTTAATACCCAAAGTACAATTTATTTCCATTTTTCCTGCCTCAACTGCAAGAACCATTTATCATCTGCAGTTATAACTGACCTCAGGGAGCAGTAGGTTCACCAGATAAATTAGCTTTTTGGACATAATTAATGCCATAGCACTGAACAGCTGCACCTAAACCTCACCATCATCACCTAAGGCACAGACCCTTCAGAAAGAAAGGCTTCTATCATTTATCTTAGGAAGTTTGTGTGCAGCAAAGTAGAGTGCAAGGGATTGCAAGTTAAGTGGGTCACTGCCACTGTTAGGCGCACACTGAGAAACCCCTAAATGGTCTGAAATAGAGCAGGTTGATTTTCCATTCATTCTTCCTGAGGTTCCATGAAATTGGCACAAGACTTCAGCAGCAATTGCAGCTTCTGTGTTCTGGGGCATCAATTCATCAAGTCAGTTCAGATGCCTTACTCTATATACCCTTTGAGATCCCTTAGATTTCTATAATGGTGAAATTTTAAATGATAAAGTCTTTTGAAGGCCCCCTGGTAAGAATTTGATCTGCTTGCTTTCTGTCACTATAGGTTGATAAGTGTATTACAAAGGCAAGATCCATGATGGCTGTTTTGGTTCAGCTTCTCTCACTTTGCTATAAACTGTTGAAGAAGGTGAGATGATTTCTCTGTCTTATGCTCATATTTTAAAAACTATTGTAATTAAAAATGCAAAAGAAAATAGATATTGTTTAATTTTGCAATTTTTATTTTAAGAGTAAAGCAGAAACTAATTATCTCAATTCTTTCCAGCTTTAGATGGAAAACAACAGATGGGTCTCAGTTACAACTGTGGATGGTAAAACTTGAGAAACTTTTGAGGTCAGATCTTGGAACACCATGTGGCAACACTGACCGTTTTAGAAAGCAAGTGATCCTTTGTTTCAGAAACTCAACAATTTTGCAGAGAAAACAAACTGAAATCTTGCTTTATTTTCTGATCATGAAACTGATTGTGACGCTGACAACTAATAAATGCCATGGTAGTTGCTATATTTCTAATTGCAGGCTGATTTTAAAATGGGACATTGCCTTGAATAATGTTAAGTCAAACCAAATATCCCAACTGTCTTAATATGACAGTTTAATCCAAAGAAGCTATTTTGAATATATGCTGATGGCATATTTTACCATAACTTTCTATTGTATAAAATTTAAACTTCTCATCTAGGACACTAATTTGCAGCAGAAGATACACAGTAGTCTCGGTGATGCAGGGTTTTTCTTAAGCCTGTGGTCTCTTCTTCAGTCCCTCCTGTCCACTGAGGGTGACTGGGCCTCTGCTGTCCCCTGTCGCAGGTCATCCATCCTAAGAGCACGTTTGTTCTCTAGTGTTTCAGAGCACAGGAAGTCTATTGTGATGCATGTCCCTCTCCTCTCCCTTCCCAAAAGCAGGATCGTGGCGCTCACGCCACAAAATCCTGGAGAGAAGCTCACTAGGAAGTGGTGGTGGTTCTCGTTCTAGCATAGCTGGTCTGTTTCTGCCCTGAACATTAGTTGGAAGCCTAAGCCTATGTTACTGACTTCAGAAGTGGTTTTTGTACTTCTCAGTAGTGACTGATGGAATGTAAGATAGAAGACAGAATAAATGAACTAAGCTGTTTAAATTCTGAGTAAACATACATTTTATATACATGCCTTTGGAATGTTCATTATAAAACAAATAAACATCTTTAGTCTTTCTGATTTTAGGGTTCAAAGCTTTTGTTTTTGTGGGGTGGGTTTGTAGGACCAGTTTATAAGTTCTGTCCTGATGCTGTATTGTTAACTTTCTGTTCTTTCATCACAGTGCTTTGAAATTCATTTTGAAATCTAACAGGACATGTCAGCTGCCAAAAGGCAGAAGTTCTATAGGCTTGCCTGATGATAATTATCCATGATCTTAGTTTTTTGAATGTTGAGTTTTAAGCCAACTATTTCACTCTCCATTTTTACCTTCAAAAGAGGCTCTTTAGTTCCTCTTCGCTTTCTGCCATAAGGGCAGTGTCATCTGCATATCTGAGGTTACTGATATTTCTCCCGGCAATCTTGATTCCAGCTTGTGTTTCATCCAGCCCAGCATTTCACATGATGTACTCTGCATATAAGTTAAATGAGCAGTGACAATATATAGCCTTGAGGTACTCCTTTCCCAATTTTGAATATGCACCAGATTCTGAAGAGCCACAGAACTACCACCTAGCTAGTCAGTTTTTTATTGAAGGAAATTGAATTTACTGTAGGCCTTGGGGAGAAAATGGGATGCAGTCAGCTTTGTTATGACCTTTATAAACTATTTCTTTATAAAAATCATCCAACATGATTTTTATTCCCTGAAACCAAAATATTCTTTTAAATTACAGTGGAAATAATGGGAGAATGCTGTGAGGTAACAGTATATGTAAAACAGATATATAATTCTTTTACTATCTTTATTTTATGACATCTCTGGGAATCATTTGTGCTACATGAAATGGGGATTTGCTGGTTTATGTTTATACTTTCAGCTCACAGCATAATCAGAGTAGAGGTTCAGTTACTACTTATATCATGTCTGGTGGGCATACTTAGGGGACAGGCTGGCACTTGAAATAATTTTCCTTATAAATCAAAAATAATTTTAAAACTTTATTCACAAAAGAGCTTATATACTCGAAATGAGAATTGTTCAATCGCTAAGTCATGTCCAACTTTGTGACCCCATGGGCTGCAGCATGCCAGGCTTCCCTGTCCTTCACTATCTCCCAGAGTTTGCTCAAACTCATGTCCATTGAGTCACTGAAGCCATGCAACTATCTCATCCTCTGTCATACCCTTCTGCCCTCAATCTTTCCCAGCATCAAGGTCTTTTCCTTTGAATTGGCTCCTCCTATCAGGCAGCCAAAGTATTTGAGCTTCAGCATCAGTCCTTCCAATGAATATTCAGGACTGATTTCTTTTAGGATTGACTGGTTTGATCTCCTTACTGTCCAAGGGACTCTCAAGAGTCTCCTCCAGCACTACAGTTTGAAAGCATCAATTCTTTGGCACTCAGCCTTCTTTATGGTCCAACTCACATCCATATGTGACTACTGAAAAAACCATAGCTTTGACTATATGGGGACCTTTGACAGCCAAGTGATGTCTCTGCTTTTTAATAAGCTGTCTAGATTTGTCATAGTTTTTCTTCCAAGGAGCAAGCGTCTTTTAATTTCATGGAGTCACTGTCCACAATGATTTTGGAGCCCAAGAAAAGAAAGTCTTTGTCACTGTTCCATTTTTTTCACCATCTATTTGCCATGAAGTGATGGGACCAGATGCCATGATCTTAGTTTTTTGAATGTTGAGTTTTAAGCCAACTATTTCACTCTCCATTTTTACCTTCAAAAGAGGCTCTTTAGTTCCTCTTTGCTTTCTGCCATAAGGGCAGTGTCATCTGCATATCTGAGGTTACTGATATTTCTCCCGGCAATCTTGATTCCAGCTTGTGTTTCATCCAGCCCAGCATTTCACATGATGTACTCTGCATATAAGTTAAATGAGCAGTGACAATATACAGCCTTGAGGTACTCCTTTCCCAATTTTGAACCAGTTCATTGTTTCACATCTGGTTCAGAATGCAAGTGTGGGTGGGAAAGGGATAACTTATGACTTGAACAGCAAAAGATGGTGGAAGTCCAAAAGAATTAACACATCAATGATAACATTTCAAAACAAATATTTATATGTTTGTATGCGTTGCAGCCCTTAAGGAAAAACAACAATTTAAAAAGCCCTTTTATTTGAAATTCATTGTAAATATATAATCTTAAAGCATAAATTCATAGATTTTTGTTTCTTTAAATGATATGATAGCTTTTTTTCTGTTCAAAGGCATCTGTGTCTTTGAATTACAGTAACTTCTTCACTGGTTACCCTGTAACTGGAGTGTGAGATTGAGTGACCACAAATACATGTGTTATTTAACACCACATGGTAATACTTCCATGTTAGCAAAGCCCCTTTCAAAGCCTTTTCATGTATCCCCCATTAAGAAGCCAGTGTTACAGTGCTACATTGTTCAGAGACGAAGGCCAACCTGTAGGAACAGAGAAGGCAAACTCTACACCCTTGCCTCTTCTCGGCAACCTAAGTGAGACCAGACGTTCTGGTGATGTCACACTGAAGCAGATTGGAGAAGAAAGGCTGGTTGTTTTTCAGCTTCAAGATGATGGAAATTTCAGGCAAAAACAATTACCATGCCATAACATTCAAACAGAATTATGTCAAAACACAGTAGTTGTTAATGGGCTACAGGATGATGGGTAAATTTTTCCTCAAAATGCTTTGTTGGTTTTTAACCAGGAAAACATCTCTTGCTTGCCAGTTGTTAGAGAAAAGCAAGAGAAGAACAGAGTGAGTACATGGGTAGTCAGATCTGGGAGGTGGAAGACAGAATTGAGGCTTGTTACACAAGACAAAGAAGGAAAACTTGGTCAGATTTTAAGATCAGGCCTCTCTGCGGATGGCCGGCTATGAAGTCTGCTTCACCCGTGCTGGTTCTTCCTTGGTGCACGGACTGGTAGGCCAGGTAAGGACAAGGGTGCCGCGTTGCTTTGACTCCATCTCAGTCCTCACCCCTCATGAGGTAGCTGTTGTGGCTTTGAAGCGTTTCATCACAACTTCTTCATACTCCTTTTGTGTCAGTAACCCTTCTGTTATGCTTTTACTTTCTTCAAATTTGGGCAACACAACTGCAATGTAGCCTTCGGTGGACGGCTAGAAGGGAAACAATATTTAATGCTGTTGAATGATTAAAAAATCAGATAAAAAGTACAGGATGGCTCATACTTCCCCAGCCCCTTTTACCTTCTCTTGAAGAATAGATGGTTTATGGAGAATGTTTTCATTCACTTCCATCAACCGTCCTCTAACACAGCTAGTTAAGAAAAAAAAATTGTTTTGAAGAAAAATATTAACCTCCTTTGTTTCTCCAAAGTTGTGGTTCAAAAGTAACTTACCTAGATATGGTATATTCTTCTCCATCTGAGCAGTAAATCTTACACAGAGGTGCAAGTTCTGTGAGAAACTGTGCCCCCTGATAATAAAAGGGAAGCAAAATTAATTGATGTACATTTTCATTTTTCTTTGAGAGGTAGCCCTCAGTGTTATAATAGCATGCTGCTGCTGCTAAGTCGCTCCAGTTGTGTCCGACTCTGTGCGACCCCATAGACGGAAGCCCACCAGGCTCCGCCGTCCCTGGGATTCTCCAGGCAAGAACACTGGAGTGGGTTGCCATTTCCTTCCCCAGTGCATGAAAGTGAAAAGTGAAAGTGAAGTCGCTCAGTTGTGTCCGACTCCCAGCGACCCCATGGACTGCAGCCTACCAGGCTCCTCCGTCCATGGGATTTTCCAGGCAAGAGCACTGGAGTGGGGTGCCATTGCCTTCTCCGTATAATAGCATATATTCCTGGAATTCGTGTTTTAAGTAAAAATGAGTGAAGTACAGAAAAAAACATTTATTTCTTCAAACATTTATATATTAAATGCCTGCTATGGGTCAGGTAACATCCTAAGCTCTAGGGGAAAAAGCAGTCAAAGACATATGTGCTAATAGTTTAGTTACGTATTAAGAATATATTTTATCTTATTATACTTTATATTTAACTGTATATGAGAAAGCTCCATATATCCAAGTGTAAAGATATCAAAAGGGCAGGGAAATCTTATCAATAAACAATATAAAATCCAGTATTCTAGCAAATGACAGCAATGTCATATACAGTTTCATTAAGATTCCCACTTGTTTTTATATTAGAACTTTACTAGATAAAAGGACTTCTTTACTAGGGTCAATCACTAAGGCTTTTTGAAGAGGGATCTTTTTTCTAATTTTAAAAACATGCACTTTAAGGAAAGTGTAGAAAAGAGAAAAGTTTTAAGTAGCAGTTAAGCGTAATTTACCCCTTACCCTGTCTCCCACTAGTGAATACTACATTTTGACATTAATCTCTCTGAATGTCATGGCACAGTTTTAGTTTCATGTACTCCACTATACGGATATATCGGGAGAGGTTCTGACAAATACCTACAAGAAGGCTCATGGGAAACGGATGCAAGCATGTCTCATGTGTTGCTCTTTTCTTCCAGGAATTTTTACTGCAGTGAACATTTGAGGTCTAGATGCTGTTCTCTACGGCCTCTTTACCACTCACAATATTATTAGACAGTATTCAGGTGTTGTTAGCACGCGTGCTTCACTTCTCTTGCATGTGGTGACTTTGTTTCAAAATACTAGTCAGTGTGACTCCCCACTTTTGGGAGAAGCAGTTAGGGATTCATCCTAGATGGTTTCTCTACCACTGGGTCTGTGTCAAAAAGAAGTGTTGTCACCCCTTGTTGTCACCTCCCTTAGAATAAATGATGAGCAGTGCTGAGATCCAATCAAAGTTTATCTACAGAGGGTTCCATATGCAGGTCCCTCTCTGTTCCTCAGTTGTAACAATGGTGTTACTGTTTTGGACAAAGATTCATCACAGGAACATCAGAAGCACTAACTGTTACTTGTAGTTTGTAGACTTCAAAGAATGGTCCATGCTTTTTAAAGTCCATTTTCTTCTTGAATGAGGGGGGAAAAAATCAATAATTATCAGGCAAGTTATTAAAGGCCTTTAGGCCTAGTATAAACAAGGGTCTTATAGAACAGTGAGGGTAATTAGCAGAAACTCTTTGTATGAACTCAGTAAATGAAAATCACTGCAGATGGTGACTGCAGCCATGAAATAAGAAGACACTTCTTGGAAGAAAAGTTATGACCAACCCAGACAGCACATTAAAAAGCAGAGACATTACTTTGCCAACAAAGGTCCATCTAGTCAAGGTTATGGTTTTTCCAATAGTCATGAATGGATGTGACAGTTGGACTATAAAGAAAGCTGAGCACTGAAGAATTGATGGTTTTGAACTGTGGTGTTGGAGAAGACTCTTCAGAGTCCCTTGGACTGCAAGGAGATCCAACCAGTCCATCCTAAAGAAGTCAGTCCTGAATGTTCATTGGAAGGACTGATGTTGAAGCTGAAAACTCCAATACTTTGGCCACCTGATGCGAAGAACCGACTCATTTGAAAAGACCCTGATGCTGGGAAAGATTGAAGGCAGAAGGAGAAGGGGATGACAGAGGATGATATGGTTGGATGGCATGACCAACTCAACGGACATGAGTTTACTGAGTAAACTCTGGGAGTTGGTGATGGACAAGGAGGCCTGGCGTGCTGCCGTCCATGGGGTTGAAAAGAGTCAGACACGACTGAGCGATTGAACTGAACTGAACTGAAGTCATCCCCTGAAACTTTCCTATCCAGGGGCTTTGTCAGGATATTTTAGTATGGTATTGAATTGTCCTTGGTGTGATACCCTCCTTTAATATTAATAATATGGGTCTTGCATAGAGTTGTAGAGGATAGAGGTAACATTTTTCTATAACTGAACACTATTTGGAGGAAGAAGGTATAGCTAGATGTGTACTAAATTGGCAATGATTTAGGAATGGGAAATGATATGAAGCAAATACTGTGTATTTTCTTAGGCTGATTTTTTTTTTCCTACTACCCCAGAACTTTTTTTTTCTCTTTGAAATTCACATGTGAAAATATGTGACAAAAAAGCATTGATCATCTAAGTTTTATAAAATTTGACATACTGGTTTAATAAAATTAGAAGGGACAAAATACCTTCTTATATTGGTATTAGAGTTGTTCTTTCAAAGGCCTACTTTCTCCATCCTTTATCCTGGGGATGGTAGGGATGGTGGTACAGAACCTATATGACAGATAATAGATCTTTTGAAATACCTTATCTTTTTGGTCTGAGAATTTCTTTTAGAGTTAAAAGTTAAACATGATTCTTAAAATCCTCTCCAACTGCCAGGGAAGTATGCTGGTTATAAGACTGACTGGCTCTATCATTATTATGGTAATAGAGGATTTAAGTAAAGAAATACAGGTACATACCCGCTTAAATTTCCCAGAGACTTTGTTCTGAAGTCTGCTACAGTTGGTACTGATTTGGTAAGAAATGCTTTTAATTGATTTTCCACTTTGAAGAACTGGATGAGATCCTGCCAACGTGATGACACATATTCTACGAGGAGCAAAAATTGATCCTGTATTATTGCATGGTATAATTCTTCCTCCTCTAATATAGTATTCCTACTGGCACAAGGATAGCTGAGCTGACATTTGTTTAGTCAACCTATCATTCCCTCCCCACCCCCTGCACCCCCTGCACTTTTTTTTCCCCAGCTACTATTGGAGCTTAACTGAAGAATACAATAATAAAAATGGAGAAAATGGGATTGAATTTCCTTCCCCTAAAAGGGAAGAGTACCGAGGTGTTTAGATAGCACTGAGGCATGCCCGTATGTACATTTGTGTTTCCACCCTGGCTCTTTCCATGGGCTCAGGCAATTCCATGGTTAGGCACAGGCTGGTTACTTGAGGTAGTCGCTGACTAAGGGTATGGTCCTCCATTTGGATGTCTGAGTAATCAAGTTTACTTGTTTAGTGTAAGCATTGAAAAACTCATTCTTGTCAACCAAACACCTATTGTATATGTAATACCATCTCAACACAGTGGAAGATAATCATTTAGTGAATACTCAATACAAGACCATACCAGGCTACAATATCAGAAAAAAATTTTTTTTGATAATTTAAAATTTCCAATTTGCTTACCGGTTAGAGTGCTGTAGTATACAGTGGTCTTCACAGGGTTTTCCTTTGACATCTAGAAGAAATGAATGAGTCTATGGCTCTTGAGTCAGTATTTACTGCCACTGTGTGGTACTTTCTTTGGTTCATGAAGATAGTTGATTGTGAAGACTAGATACATATGTCACTGGTATCGCCTCATTACTCAAAAAGATATACCTAAAGGCTTCCTATAAAGAAGTTAAAGAAATCTGGACCAGATGGAATCATTCATTCAGTGTCAAAGTGATGTTAATTCTTTGCTCCATCTTGTTTTATCCTCACTGTAAAATGATTACACTCGTTATTTCTATTAGAAAAATATATGGTTAGTGATGCATCTTTTTAATATCATATAGTAGCACATGTTTTCTTGGTCAGTTTTAATGAGTAACTCATCCTGGTTTGCCCAGGACTGTCCTGATGTTAGCACCGAAAGTCATGCATTCCAGGAAGTCCCTCAATCTTGGATAAACCTGATGTTTGGTTACACAAAGTTTGGCCAATAAGACAAATGCTATCATAAAATATTTCAATATTGCAAAAAATGATTACACCTATTATCCCTGAATGAATATAAGCAAGGATGTGGAGGAGGGGCCCCAGTGATGCTCCCATCACTCTTATTTGAAGGTACACAAAGCTCTCCAGTAGGATTCCTACTTGTAAGAGTGTGTTAGTCGCTCAGTCGTGTCTGACTCTTTGTGACCCAATGGATTGTAGCCCACCAGGCTCCTCTGTCCATGGGATTTTCCAGGCAAGAATACTGGAGTGGGTTGCCATTCCCCTCTCCAGGGTATTTTCCCGACCCAAGGATCGAACCTGGGGTCTCCTGCATTGTTGGCAGATTCTTTACCACTGAGCCACCAGGGAGTGGCGAAGTGTAATAGATTCTGCTTTCTTGTTGTTCTGTAGCTCAGTTGTGTCCGACTCTGCCACTCCATGGACTGCAGCACACCAGGCTTCCCTGTCCTTCACCATCTCCGGGTGTTTGCTCAAACTCATGTCCATTGAGTCCGTGATGCCATCCAACCACCTCATCCTGTCACCCGCCCCTCTTCTCCTCCTGCCCTCAATCTTTCCCAGCATCAGGGTCTTTTCCAATGAGTTGGCTCTGCATCAGCTGGCCAAAGTACTGGAGCTTCAGCATCAGTCCTTCCAAAGAACATTCGGAGCTGATTTCCTTTAGGATTGGCTGGTTTGATTTTGTTGTCCAAGGGACTCTCAAGAGTCTTCTCCAGCACCACTGTTCGAAGCATCTGCTATCTAAATGCCTTTCTAACCCACCCTCTTTTCTCACTCCCTATGCCTCTACCTTAGTTTCGACCGGATTGTTTAAATCATTTTATGGAGCACTGAGTCCCTTAAAACTCTTTAGGTACTCAAGGAGATTGCAATCCAGTTCCTACCTCCCTCGCAAATCTCACGTTAGACTATCATCCTCCCCCAAGCAACCCACCCTCCCCAGAATGCACCCTGCTGTTTTCCCACGTCTCTGCAAATACCATTCCCTTGGCCTAGAGGGGTACTGAGATCCAGTTCCTTCTGCTGTGGGGAGAGTGCGCGTGGCTTATGATCTGTCATCATAGTGCCAATGGGGCCCAGGAGAGACGAACATCATTCCCCACTTACCCGCTTTGTACCAGCGAGTAAAGTAACGATCCACAAGCGACGGCACCGCAGGCTCGGCAGCCAAGGCGGCCACAGGGTCCTCGGGCTCGGTAGTCATAGCGACCTCCAAGACTGCAAACCCCGCCCTGCGGGACCTGGACACTTCCTCCCGCGGGCCCAGGAGTAGGGTGTCTTTCCGGCGTGCTGCCCGAGACACGCGGTGTGCGCACGCGCGCTGCTCCTCCGATTCCCGCAGGCTCCGCCTAGCGGCGCCAATTATTGAGCTTTGGCATCTGACGTCAGAGCAGAGGTCAAATACAATAGGCTGGGCAGGAAGACGTAGCGGTAGGGGAGGTAGCCAGCGCAGCTCCTCACGGTACCTCGCAGGGCCCCGAAGAAGGCAGGCCACGCCCCCCCCTCCTCCGGACCTCGCTCCCGCGCAGCTCGGCTGGCGTCGTGCCTGGTGGCGCTCGCTCGTCAGGGTCCCGCGGCTAGCCTTTCCGAGGCCCCGTTTCAGCCACTACCGGAGGGGGTCGAGCGGCACGGCGACCCGGTGCACGCCGCTAGAGCTCGAGAGCAGCGGACGGAGGCGAGTGCGCGACCCAGGGCGGACGCACAGCTCTTTGCGGGGGTCCTCGGAGTGCGGCGCAGGTGAGGGCTCGAGCGGCCTAGGTGGGGTGGTGGGGCGCGGAAATGGGCCCTGTCCTCCAGAGGGGGTCCCGATGAAGAGACTCCCCGAGCGCTCTGCCGCTGCCTGCTACAGGCCCCAGAGTGAGGTGCGGCGTGACCGCCTCTGCCCTCGAGCCTTGAGCTCTCTGTCTGCCGACCTGCCACCTGCTGCACCCGCGGCCATCAGAGGACTCCTCGCGGCGTGGCAGGCGGGGAACACCTGCTGCCCCCCAGCCGCGCACTTTACCCACGCTCCGATTCCTTGCAGGGGCGGACAGTACAGCTGAGCCAGGTACTGCACCGATTAAAGCCTAACAACGCACTTGAGAGAGAGCCGGTCGGAGAAGTTCAGATGATGTGTTGTGAGCCCCTTCTGGCACCTGCGACTTTTTCTTGGAAATGTCGTCCCTGCGCTTCTCCGTGTTATAGGCTATCTTAGGTGGCCCTTTCCCCTGTTACCCTGTGACTTCTGTGGAGGCAGTGACTGTAGACATTTCTTGCCCAGAATTAGCACTTGGCAAGTGCTCAGTCAGTGTTTGATGTAGCCGATGGTAGGGTTACATACTGTGTAAAGGTTTCAAACTGTACATTGACAGGCAGGGCAGTAACCAGTGAATAGTTTATTATGAAAGTGTGGGCAAAAGGAAAACAAACACTGTTACAATTTGAAGGACAGAGAAAGTAGAAATGCCATGTCCCCAGCGGGGAAACTAGTTTGGTCAAGAATAGTAAGCCATTTAACAGGTTGCATTTGATGTGCATTTGAGAAATCCTAGCAGTAGGAGATTGAAAATGTGAGTTAAGTGTTCAGTTTGGGGAAGGTCAGGGCTAAACATTTAGAGCTAATAAGCATATTAATGATCTGTTTGGTACTTATAGTCATGGACATGATAGTTAGATAAGAGGTGGATGGATGAGGAGCAAGGGAAGAAAATAGAGGCATTGTCAGAATTTCAGAGAGGATCCAGGATTGATCTATGGTGTGGTGAGATCTTTAGCACATTAGCAGGCTGAGAAAGAATGAATCATTGAGGGCAGGGGAGTTGGAGATTGCAGATGTTGAAAAAAAAAGGGGACTGATAAGCCGAGGTCCTGGGGAGTTTGGAGGGTTCTCCTTTCCTGGTCTTGAAAAGGAATAGGACACTTCTGAGAAGATAAAGGAATAAAGATGATGGGTGTGAAAATTTAGAGAAGTTCATTTTAACAGCAAGGTTACAGGAAAAAGGGAGTCCTCAGTTCCTTGTGCCTTTACCTTCCGAATTATTGTGCTGGGTCCAGAGGTTATTGATGAATAGAATCCAAGTTTACAAGGAGACGTTTTGATCTTATCATGGCAACAATAACAGCATAATTATTATTGGCTAAACCAGCATGAAATACATCTCATCCTATGTTGCCTGGTTTCATCTCCTGCTGTTCTTTGTTTACCCCCCTCTAGCCCAGACATGCTCTCGTCTCACATCTTCCTTTGCTTTCAGATCTATGTCAGTGGTGTCTTTAGATGAAAGATAATGTAATTTCTATGTACTTTGAAAAAACCCAAGCTTTCTCTTCAGGATTAGAGCTAAATTAAAAGTTTGCATCGTAGAATACAGGTTCAAATAATTCCCAGAAATTTTTAAATATGTATGTCATGAAAGCTTACAAAACCATTGTCTGCCTTGATTCTCTTCCTCACTTCTACCATGTGTGGTCTTGCCTTCCTCTTAACTATTTTATGTTGTCTCATTCAAACTGCGCTTAATCGGCTATGTAAGTGACTTGTGTTTATTCTTTCGATGTCATATACAAAATGCAAAATGAGAGAATTCACCTTGGATCAAGGTGACAGTTATGCCAGTGTGGTCTGTGTAATTGTCACTCCTAACATAAGTTAGGGAATTCTCCTTATAAACCTTAAAGGGATCTGGATATAAATATCTAGCATATAAGCTTTTTTTTTTCCTCTTAGATAATGTTATGCATTAAAGCAAGACTGATTTTGCCAAACCAAAGTATATTTCCTATTGATCATTAGTTTCTCAGCGTTTCTGTTGCCCTGGTGAAAACCAGACCAGAAGAGTGGAGTTACGTGAAGTAGTGATATCAGGTTATCAAGCTTCTCCAATTGTTGATCATAGTTTTGAAGTATCCTATTGTAATTTCGTAGTGTCTTTTCTCTCTGAGAGCAGTAAATGCTTTTCTTTATTTTTATGTTTTATTTCAATTTTAACTTTTTAATTAAGATATAAAGCCAGTTTATAAATGTAGTTGGTGATATTAAAGTAATTGTATTTTCTCCAACTGCCAGTATGTATACATGTAGATTTTTATACAGTTTTGTAAATCTGTCAAGTTACAAAGATATCCGCATGTGCAAAAGTAACATGTTTTCTCATTCATTGTCTTCTTAACTTCCTTGCAAGATAACTGATGTTAAATCTTTTTCGAAGAAAAATCTCTGAAGTTGAGACTCTTGCCTCTTCCAAAGAGTGAGAATGTAGAACAGATTTCACAGCCTCACTTTGTAGACCCTAGATTTAAACAATTGGTTAGGTTGCTACCATGTATCTCTCTGTGGGTTCAGGTTACATCTTTTTTTTTCTGGTTATTCTGACTTCTCTGCTCCCTGAATCATTTTGCTTGTACTGGAGTGTCATTTGTCGTTATAAACCTGTTTCTATTTCTCAGAGAAATTAAAGCTTCAATAAGGGCATTTGTACTTTTTTTTAGGCATTGCTTCATCATGAGAAATCTAAAGTTACTTCGGAGCCTGGAGTTCAGGGATATTCAGGCTCAAGGGAAACCACAATGCCTCTCTCTCCGAACCGAGCAGGGGACAGTGCTTATCGGCTCAGAACATGGACTGGTAGAGGTAGACCCTGTCACGAGAGAGGTAAGTTATTGATGGGTTATTTGGGTAGATTCTGATATCTCTCCTTAATTATATTTTGCTACTAATGTATTTTAGGTGATGACATTCTTAGTCCCTTTTCCCCAGACTGTGTAGATTTTAGAAAATTGTAGTTTTTAGCTTCATGTTTTATTGGATATCTCCAAAGAGACCAGGTTTTTATTTTATGTTTACTTGGCAAAAGAAGCATATTACTGTTTTCTTTGTTAAAGATGGTAGTGTTGTGATATTTCTCAAGTGAAAGTTTGGATTTTAATCTAGGAAAAAAAATTTTGAAAGCTTTTGTATTATAAAAGAAACTTTAAAAAAATGTTTTACTTCTAGAAATGTTATGAATTGTTCTTGAAAGTAGATTGACTTAATTTGCTTGTTTGTCTTGGTGAAAGGTGAAAAATGAAATTCCTTTGGTGGCAGAAGGCTTTCTCCCAGAAGATGGAAGTGGCTGCATCGTTGGTATTCAGGACTTGCTGGATCAGGAGTCTGTGTGTGTGGCCACAGCCTCTGGAGATGTCCTGCTTTGTAATCTCAACACACACCAGGTAAATGAAAGAGACCAGGGAGGAGGAAATCTCAGGCAACCTCAAACGTCTTTTTTTTGTATCATGTCACTAGTTTTTCATAGATGCTTAAAATATTGGGAGCCATAATATTTAGGCATTTTGCAAATTAGAGTCTTTGCATTTTACAGTTCTTTACAGAAAACTGTTGGCATGGTTTTAGCTGTGTTTCAGGATTCTTCTAAAACTCAGTTTTGTCTGCTGCATTTATTAATTAGAGCAATGAGAGCATTCCAGATAAGAACAAAACCTCAAACCTGGCCATTCTTGTGTGGTATGGCTCAACTCTTGCTAGAATCCGATCCTGAGTTGTAACCCTTACTTCTCAGTTTAGGAAGTTTGGGATGTTTAGATGGCTCATGTTTTCTGTTACGAATGCTGAGTAGGCCTCTGTTTGATGACTTGACTGTAGAGTCCCTGAACTACAGGTACTAAGGTGATACATTTTCACTTTGTACACATTTTATGACTGTCAGAGGAGATAGATTTCAACAACTTGCCTCCTTCTCTACTCTAGCATAAGGCTGAGTTTCTGAATTTCTATACTCACCTTGATAGCTTTTTAAACTACGTTGATAGTTGATACCTCCCTTAGCTGTGATCTCTTTAACAATGATGTGTCACAAGAGTTATATTACTAATGGGATAATAATAACAGTTGGCATTTATTAAATGTTTACAGTGTGCCATGCACTTTTTTCTTTTCCTGCCAGGCACTTTTTAAAGTATTTTTCATGCAAAATTACATGAATTTTGTAATTTTTCATTACAACCTTATGAAGTAAATTGTTGTTTTCTCATTCTTCAGAAAAGGAAATTGAGGTAGGCCAAGGTCAAACAGTTTTCAGGTGAGATTTGAACTGTGGCAGTCTAAATCTGGTACCTTTGCTTTTTTAACGGTTCCATTTAGTACAGTAATAAATCTTCCTCTCAGTTCATGGTGAGAAACATCAAAGCCATCAAGTACAAATTGATATTTCTCACATTTAAAAGGTATGCTTTTACTTGTAAAACATTTTGTAGAATTTTTTCCTAATTACTGAGCTCCTGTGATCCGCTGGTCTCCATCAGATGGTGCTGATCCTCCCTATTTATGGCATCACGGTGTCTGCAAGACAGAATCCATGTTCCTTCTAGTGCCTTATCAGACGGTTCACTATCTGTTTGCCAAATGCTTTTTTAGCTTCACCTCCCACCCGCATTGTTCCTGTGTGTGTGTATACCTTATGCTTTAGTGGCAGCTGATTTTTAAGTGCTCTTTTTTATAATTTTGTGCCTTAGCACCACATTTTCCCCCAGTCTCTCCTTCCTACCCCTGTTTCTACCCTTTAAAGCAACTTCTCAGAGAGGCTTTCCTGGACTCACTTGGGCCATTTGCCCTTCTCTGCTCTGAGTCCCCACTTAATTTCTGGAGACCTCAGTTATAGCCCTCACCCTACTGTAGAGGCATCTTTCATCTCCTTAATGGGAGGAATGGAGTGGCCGTAGTCACGTCCAGTCCCCATGGTCTGTATCACACCTGGTCTCTTAATACCTGTTATTGAATACATGTTTACTGCTTAATTTCACCTTGGTGTGTTTTGTTGTGAATTATTTTGACTAAGGTCATAATAAACATTTATCGAAGTGCTTATATTTTCATATTTCTCTCAACATTTCAAAATGTCTCTCTCAGCTGGAATGTGTCGGGAGTGTAGCCAGTGGTATCTCTGTCATGAGTTGGAGTCCTGACCAAGAGCTGGTGCTGCTTGCCACAGGTAAGCATGTCACTGGTCCCTAACTCGTGACTTTTTAAGACATGACTCCTAACAGCTCAAAGACTTAAGTTTTAGAGTGCTTAGGTTTCAAAAAACCGTTTCTTGAAACAATTGAGTTAAGTTTTACTTCTTAACACATTGTTTTAAAAAGTTGCTGCGAAGTCTGTAGTTACAGTTAAAAATGTCAGCAATGTTTATTTCAACATACTCTAAGAGGAAGAGTTGCTGTATAAAATAAACTGATTCTGCAAACTGCTCTTCCAGTCCTTTTTGTTTTCCTATAAGTCTTTTCATTCCGGCTGAGGTTCTGTAAACTAGCACCCTGATGAGCTGTACACGCAAAGAGATATCTTGGTGACCAAACAGTTGCAGTTAGTGGAGGAGGAAGGGCTATGTGCACTTTTATGTCAACTTGACATACATAAATAGCTGAGAATAAGCACCAGGTGACTTACCCAGTCAAAACTATTTTTTTTTTTTTTTAATGAGAGTCAGAACATTTTGGATGAATTCTGTCTTCCCTATTTTGATTACAAATTCTTCCACTTCAGCGCTGTATCTTCCAGTGCTGTAGATACTTACGGAATGGCAGATTTGTTAAATGAGAACAAAATCATTCTTGTTTGTGCTCCTTCAAGGTCAACAAACCCTAATTATGATGACAAAAGACTTTGAACCAGTCATGGAACAGCAAATCCACCAGGATGATTTTGGTGAAAGTAAGTGTAACTTTGTTTGAAACATTTTGTGACTTTTCTTGCAGACTGATAGTCATAAGCCCAAAGAGTTATGAAGCTTAAACCTTGACTTAATTAAGTGTCTGATAGCCCAGTTCTTTAGTTCATTCCAACTCTTAAAAGGCATACCTCTGATGGCTCTTCAGGTCTGAGAGTTGGCTTTGTCAATAACCTGGGAAATAAGAATCTGTGCTTACAGATTGGGTTGTTGTTGCCCAAACCCAGGACAGGCTTAGTCATGGGGTTTGATGAAAAGGACTATGCTGGCTGGAATAAGGAGAGCATTTCTGATACACAGTTTGGGGGAAAATAAAAGAGAGGTGGGATACAGAGCTGACTTCTGTTCCGATTGATCAGTCTTGAATTGTCACGGGAACCATCAGATTGTTTTCTTGCTCAGATCTAGCTGAGGTGATATGGGCACTAGGCTGTGGAAGTTCCTATTGATTAGTCCTGAATAGTCACGGGAACCATCAGATTGTTTTCTTGCTCAGATCAAGCTGAGGTGATATGGGCACTAGGCTGTGGAAGTTCCTATTGATTAGTCCTGAATAGTCACGGGAACCATCAGATTGTTTTCTTGCTCAGATCTAGCTGAGGTGATATGGGCACTAGGCTGTGGAAGTATTGAAGCGAATAAGGGTGGAGATGCTTCTTGAGTCCAAGCAGCTCTGACCAACTTGAGGGTACCAGGCAGCTGGCTTGATTGAGGAGGGGAATGGGGGCGATGGTCTTTTAACTTTTGCCGAGTTCTCACCTCTTGTCTTCTTATTCAACCAGCTAAGAAATCATTTAGAAAATTGCTGCTCATTTTTTCATTCAAAAATAATTTGTTCAGAAATAATGTTTGAGTAGGTACTGTGAACCCAGCAGTGTGTTTGGTACTGTGGCTAAAACTGCTTTTCCCTTAAGGGGTCCCATTAGTTCAATAATAACAGAACATAGCAAGTATTAGGGTAGCATAAGGTGAGGAAAGAAGTCATGGAGAGGGAAGACCTCCCAGAGAAGGCCAACTTGAGCTGAGCTCTGGCTTATCTGGTGTTGGGTAGATGAGGGTTGAGGGTTGGGGAGTGGTCCAAGTAACTGAATCAGTTCTTTCCAAGGCACGGATGTTTCATAGAAGCCTTTGACACGTCTTGGCTGGTTCAGGCAACTGTGAGTACTTCAGCATTGCCTAGTGAGAGGGTATGGATGTGGAATGAAATAAAAGGGAGAGATTTTGATTAAGTTTGATAGAGAATTTAGACATTGAATTATAGTATAGGAGATCAGTCATTAAAGGTTTCGATGATGCAAGATTGATTGGTGGAGAGGGAGGAGACTGGAGACAGGGTGACCTGGTAGGAGACTGCTACAGGAACCCAGGGGGGAGATGAAGGTGGGTGTGGGTCTAGAAAAGGGGAAAAATGAGGGAAGTTTTGATTCTCAGTGAAGATAGGAATACCTTTTCTGGAATTATGAGAAACATTTTTAGAATATACGTGCCTGGTTCCTCTTTTGCCCTAGCTAGTTTGAGAAGTACCAGTTTAGAGGTGAAGGAGAAAGTTTAGTTGGACTGTAGCCAGAGACTCAGGTTGTGAAAATAAACATCCCAGTATCTGAGAGGAAAGGTGGGAAAATGTGGTCTGTAAGAGGTGGGTGGCGAGTTCTGTTTTGAATTTGTTTAAGGGCCGAATGGGATTACCATGTGAAGCAGGTGACTTAGAAGGGGCTGATGCTCAGGGGAAGCCAGAGCTGTGGACTGGGAGTCATTGACAGAAGCTACAGTTTTGCTAACTCAGGGAGCAGGTATGGTGTTGGATCTAGGGTCCAGGGTGGGACTCTGGGGCATCCAGCTTTGAGGACAGTCATAGAGATTGTTATAGAGGTAAGAAGTACACAGCTTTGCATGGGAAAGTGCTTTCTAGCTTATCCTGCCAACTTTTTCATAAGTCGGACAGAGTATAACAAAGGAGGAGTCCAAGTCAGGGTCTTTGGTCTTAGAAATGTATTTGTCAGTACAAAAAGTCACTCTGTAAAGTGGTGAACAGATATTTTTCTTCTAACCCAAGTGTCAAACTTGTTCTATAAGAGCTGGATAGTAATGTTTTTCAGCTTTACAGGCCATATGGTTTCTGTTGCAACTATCCAAGTATGCTGAAGTAGTGGGAAACCACCTAAAGATAATACATAAAGAAATTGGTTTGGCTATGTTCCAGTACAAGTTTATTTGTAGTGATGCTATAATGATTTGTAATGAAACTGTAGTTTGCTGATTTCTGCCGTAGTCCCATCACTTATTATCTGATCCCCCACTGGGAAAGGTTTTTTGCTTCCCTCCAGACCCTTTATCTCTCTGTGGAAACTTTGCATAGAAACCCAGGGGCGTGCACCAGGATAGGCACTACTATTTGACTACAACAGCAGGGCATGCTCTGAGGTGTGATCCATACAATACTTGGATGTGCCCAAGCAGAGCAGACAGGAAACAGTCATGCCAACCTGTAATTCATAGAAATTATAAGCAGCCCTGCTTCAGCAGAGTCAGCATCAGTTGTAGGGAGGAAGTATTTGAGTCCTGAATCTGATGGATGCTCTCAAGGACATCTCTGTAGTGGCTGTACATCTGGAGGATGCCAGATCCTACTTCCAGGAACAGAAAAGCTGCATCATTTCAGCAATTCTGACTTTATGTTTTAGGTAGTAAGCTCAGCATTATGATTTAAAAAAAAGCCCAACCTGGAAGGCAGAAGTCTTGTGATCTAATTATGGCCTCTGTCCCTGGGGAGTCTCTGTCTCTGTCTCTGTGAGGAGTTGAATTCCATAATCTATGATCTCCATCACTAGCAGGGAGATTGGATACATTTAGTGAATTGAACATTTAAAATTGGAATTTTATTCCCGGCTCGTCTTGAGTTCTATGTTTTTGTTATCCATGGACATATCACGTAAATTCCTCATGTTTCATTCTTCTTACTTGTAAAATGAGATAGATTGCTGACTGTCATCAAGGGAATTTCTATATGATGGTAGTAACATTCCAAAATAAGGGTATTTCAGAGTCTTCAAAATCACTGAGCGTATAATGTGGAACATAGGTTTTTAACATCTTGACTGCTGGTCAATTTATTGAGAGATCTCAGAGGACCTAACTTCTTGAATCGGCTTTTATTTTATTTAGCTTATTGATTGTCTTGCATGTTCTTACTCAATTGTTCTCTAGGCAAGTTCATCACTGTTGGTTGGGGCAGGAAGGAGACGCAGTTCCATGGATCTGAAGGCAGGCAAGCAGCTTTTCAGCTGCAAATGGTAAGGTTGGTCTGATGGATAAAGAACTTTGTTTGGAACAAATAGAAGTTCTGCTACCCACCAGGAACTCTTAGGTGTCCAGATGTTACAGAAAGGGATCCAGCTACTCGCTGCTCTAAAGCCAATCAAGAGGCAGGGTTAGTGGAAAGGAAAGTTTGCTTTATTCAGGATGCTGACAACTGAGAGGGGGAGGGGGGCACGTCCTCTCCAAAGGCTGGCATTCCCTGCCCCCCAGCCCCACCTGAACAACCACTTAGGCCGAGTGACAGGACTACATGCAGACACAGTAAAGCCAACTCTGACAGTCACCTTGAAATTGGTCATGCGGTGGTCTGATCCATGTCATCTTGATTATTTTAAGTACAGTTAATCTTTAGTTCTAGGGTCAGTTTGTTTCCATTTCTTTGAGGCCAGTTCTCAGAATTGCGGCAACTTAGGTCATGGCTACAGTCCGGTCATCATGTAGTTAGCTTCTTTCACCTATTGGGGGTTTTAGAATCTGTAAGATAGCGCACGGGATATGGCTCAGAAAATTAGCTATGGCTGTTGAGGAGTTAAAGATCCTTGACTATGCTTAATGGCTAAACTATCATTACTGAGTCTTGTTTGGCGTTTTCCTTTGTTTCTTCGTTTTTCTCGCTTCTCTGACTGACTTTATTGTTCAGCTAAAGTTTTTCCATGGACAGAAGGCAAGCTGAGGCCATGGTGGTGGGGGTGGGATGGGGGGCGAGGACCGCCATAGGGTCCTGCTCTGTTTCACAGGTAGAGGGTGGTCATGGACATAAGCTGTTTAGAGACATTAGGGAATGAAAAAGATCCTCTTTTTCTTTTTTATTGCTAAGTTAGTTTGTCATTTTTTTTTTTCACATAGAGAATAATTATAACCAATATTAATTTTTTAAAAACAAGTCATTGCAGACAGAAATGAAACACTCTGTGTCCCTTCCTGACACTCTTCTGCTTCCTCCCTAGAAGGAGCTGCTGTCCTGTATTCACTGTTGAGAATTCTCATGTATGTTTCTATACTTTTTCTACGTATATATATATTAGATTTTTTTTTTTCTGATTTCTCTTCTTGGATGAAACTCTTATGTTTTCCTTCTTTCTGGATACATTTTGAAGATAGAGCCCACAGGATTTATTGATAATAGATCAAATGTGGGGTGAGAGAGAGATGAATTGAGGATCATCCCAGGATATGGGCCTGTAGAATGGAATATAATGGAAGCATTTTTGTCTGTACTACATGGGAAATTTGCCTGAGCTGACCTTCTAGAATAGATGAAAATCATACACTGCCTGCCATTTGCATTTCCCATCCATAATTTATTTCGTGTAACTCATATTTTGTCTCAGCCCTTCACTGGAGGAAGTTTGCGTTCTATACTGCAGGGCAGTGTCACTGAGAATAAATCTTGTTAGGCTGCTGCGTATTCCCTGCCGACTGTGGCCCTAGCACCATTCTGACTTGGCTGTCGCTGGAAGGTGATGAAGGAGGTCCAGGTGGTCACTGGTCCCCAGCCCCACAGAATTGGCTTCTGTCTTCAAGGTTTTCAGGACTAAGATGCAAGTGGCACTTGAAACCTTTCTTCCTTCTGTGCTGCAAAACGAGGAGCTTATCCATGTTTTCATCGTGGCTGCTGGCTCATCTCTAGCTCTTCCTTGCCCACCTTCCTCTCATCTTCTTCATTCTTCGGTGCACTGGTGCAGAGCTTACACAGTAAATAACACGCCACTCGCTCAAATTTAGACAGACATTTATTTCTATATATAGTTACCTGATAGATTCGTTAGTTTAATATTTTTATATCTAGATCTGCAGCTCTTTCTCTGTTGCTGTGCTTAGAGGCCATTTTCTAATGCCCAGAGAAGGATTTTTTTGTTTTGTTTTGTTTTAGGTTTTCTTTTCTTGAGGATTTCTGGGTCTAAGGACCCGTCCAGAAGGGTTCCTGAGGATTCTGTGAAACTCATTTTCTAAGTAGCTTAAACCTTATATGAAAGATTTAACTTTAATAGCCTGAGACTGGTTAGATTCTAGATCATTTAAGGCCCCTAGTAACATCTGTGTTTTTCCCACTCTTTAGCACGAATCTGCTTTGCCCTGGGATGACCATAGACCGCAAGTTACCTGGCGTGGTGATGGGCAGTTTTTTGCCGTGAGTGTTGTTTGTCCAGAGACAGGTATGGAAATAAATTGCAGTTAAATAAAGCTTTTTAAAAATCTTACTTAGTTCAGGGAGTTTTTCTTCCTTTTGCTCCGAGGGTTTACTTTTCATTACACATGACGTAACAATGTGCTGCTTTAAGTGTTAAATGCGTAAAGAATAAGAAGAGTTCTTTGAGGCTGTTTGGTCCAGCCTCCTACATGTTAGATACAACTTTTTAGCAAGATTAATCTAGTTGGCTTTGTAAAACCAGGACAGTTTTTATTAACAAGGAAGACGTTTGGAACTTCTGATTGACAGCATTTATCACAGTGCTCTGAGTTGGTCATTGTCATCTCTTCCCCCTCCTTCTCTGCACAGGGGCTCGAAAGGTCAGAGTGTGGAGCCGGGAGTTTGCTTTACAGTCAACCAGTGAGCCCGTGGCCGGACTGGGACCTGCTCTGGCCTGGAAGTGAGTGGGAGAAGGAGCCTTGTAACTTCCTCCCCTGAGAGTTTCTTGGATCAAGGGTAGGGGTGGTGGTACCTATTGAATGTAGGTATTTATAAATCACAGAAGGATAATTACTTGTTCTCATTTGACTATAAGCCTGTATCTTTCTTAGTTTTCTGAAGTCTGAATGTGGTTTGAGTAGTAGATTCTGAGCTTCACAGATCTCATCGTCGCAAGGTCCACACGTTTTGTAAGCTGTAGGCAGGGCCTACAGGAGTCCACTGTGTCAAACAGAAAGTGGTGCTTAGAAGGGAGGTTGCAGTCTGCAAAGTGCGGTGGGGCAGCAGAGCTTTGGTGAAGACTAAGAAAGGGACTTCCATTCTCTGCACAAGCCTCCCGCACTAAGGGGACCTGTTCGCTGAGGAACAGGCAGGCTGGATTTGGGTCCAATTCACCTGTTGGCCCAGTACCCTTTTGCAGGTCACACCTTCTTGTCATATATGGCTGTCCTGATTACAGACAGAAGAAATAGCTTCTGTCTCAGAAGCATCTGATATAACAGATGTTATAACCTAGGTCTCTAGGTTTTAAACATCTGTTTCCCACCAGTGTTTGAGTGGCAATTGAATAATGGTACAAAGAGAAAGATGCATTTAAATTAAAATTCTAGAGACAGATAAAAACAAGATGCAGCGATCAAGCTGTTCTCAGTAGATGGAGAAGTCTTTAAGACTACTTACCTGAGCATTACTGAATGCATAGACTATTACTGAATACATGGAATATTACTGAAGGCATGTAATTGAAGGAGAATTAGGTTGTGGCATTATTGAACATTATACTGGGAATGGTTTAAATAGTTCATTGGTATTTTTCAAAAGTCAGCCAAGTGCAGTCTAAATCTGTGATGCTTTGTGGGCAAATAGAACCTTTGTGTGGACAAATCAGGAAAAGGCACTGCCTCCTCTGGGCAGATGTAGTCCCACACTAGGGTGACTGCTTGCCAGGAAATACAGAATTTAAAACTTCCTTGGATGGAGGCTTCTTGTTTTTGTAGAGAAAAAAGTTGTTTCTTTGAATTTCATGTTGTTCTTCACCAGCTGGGTGAACTTCTAGATGTTCTAACGCTCTGGGTTTGCCTTTAGGCCTTCAGGCAGTTTGATTGCATCTACGCAAGATAAACCCAATCAGCAGGATGTTGTGTTTTTTGAGAAAAATGGACTTCTCCATGGACAGTTTACACTTCCTTTCTTCAAAGATGAGGTTAAGGTAGGTGCCTTAGTTCTTTCACAGTCAAATTTAGAGGACTGTCCACAGCTGCAGAGAAAGTTTGTATCTGATATGGGTGTGTAAACAGAAGCCTGGGCATAGATGGTAACAAAAGCAGTGACTTCCTATGACTGAATTTTTTTTTTTTTTTTGCAAAACAGAAGCTGTTTTTCTTAAGTAGGTTTTGCAGAGGAGAAAATTGCATTCTTTCCTCACACTAGCTAAAACACAGAAAAGAAATAGAAATGCTAGTTTTTGTTTGTTTTGACAAAAGCGTAATTCTTCCAGTGATAAAGATACTTGTCACTTAATAACATTTAATCCTTAAGATGATTGTGTACCATTTGGATCTTTGTGGGATCAGAAACAAATTATGATTATTTTTAACTATGTAAAAAATTTTTTAATATAATAAAAATTGAGAGAAGAGTTTAATGAACTCCCATATACCTATTACTTAGTTTCATCAGATATATACCAGCATTTTGCAAAATTATTGTCATCTATTCTTTACTCTCTGGCTTACATACACACACACAGACACACACTTTGTAAAAATTTCATAGGATTTTAATTCTAGAAATCATATTTTCAACATTCATTTCTCTACAGTTAAGAACATTTTTCGTTATGTAACCACAATTCCATTATCACACCTTACAAAATTAGTAATAATTTCTTAATATTATCCAATACCTAGTTTGTAATCAAATTTCTCTGATTGTCTAAAAATATCACCATGCATTTGGTTAAGTATTTAACTGCATTTTTTTAAATGTCCTTTACATGTGATAACAGATTTGTTTAATAACTCCAGAGGTTAATAATTTACAGCTAGGGATCGACTCAAGTGTGGAATTATTTGACTTGTGAGAGTAGGAAATTTAGCTCTCATAAAGATTTCGAGATAAATATATAGTTAAAGGCCAGTGACAAGTCTTTTTTTCCCTACTAGGTTAATGGCCTTCTCTGGAATGCAGATTCCACTGTGCTTGCAGTTTGGCTGGAAGAACTTCAGAGGGAAGAAAATTCATCTCTAAAAACCTATGGTAAGACAGCACTGATATCTCAGCCTTCTGCCCCATAGAGTGTAGTTGAAAGTAGTAGGCTGTGGAGTTTCCTTTGTCCCTTCCACTTAGTCCTATAATGGATCAAAGACAGCTGAGCAGGGAGGTGGTGATGAGGGAGTGGTTATGGAATTTTCATGGGATGATTTCAGTTATGTATCAGGCAGGGTTCCCTAGAGAAATAGAATCAGGGTAGGCTGACTGGTTGGAAAATTAGTGAAGAGTTGATGTTGCAGTCTTGAGTCCAGAATCTGTGAGACAAGACAGGTCCACAAGTCTGGAAACTCGGACAGGATTCTGTGTTACAGTCTTGGGGCAAAATTCCTTTTTCTCTGGGAAGCCTCAGGTTTTGCCCTTACGGTCATAAACTCTTTGAATGAGATCTGTCCACATTATGGAGGCTAATCTGCTGTACTTAACGTCTGCTGATTTGCAAGTTTAATCACATCTGCAGAATACCTTCCCAGCAACATCTAGACTAGTGTTCCATCAAACAACTAGACACCATAGCCTAACCAAGTTGACGTATCAAATAACCAAGTCATTAGTGCTTTTTCTTCATGGATGATATTACTGTAGCAAATCAGAATGCTAGCCAAAGGAATACTGTGGAAGTGAAAGAGAAATGAGGTTAGATATAAGTAAGACTCTCCTATAGATTTTAAATTGTAAATCAAACTGTAAATATTATTTTCAGTATTTATGTAATATGTGAAAACATTAGAAAGTAAAGATGGGAAGAAAAAAAGTTCTTCCATAATTCTATCACTCAGTAATAGTCATTATTAAAATTTTCTTGTCTTCCTAGGTTTTATGTATATGTCTCAGTATAACTATGATCTCATTTTTGTTAAATATGTAGCTATGATACCTACAGGTTTATAGCTTGCTTTTACAATGTATCTCAAACTATTTCCATTTCAGATATGTGTATCATTTTAAATTGCTATATATTGCTTTATGCTACCATTTATTAAATCCTATTTTGTTAGGCATTTAAAATTTTGTAATTTTTCACTGTCATCAATAGCAGTATGCTGAACATTTTTTCCATAAATCTTTTTATTTATTTTCTGAGTGGCTTTCACAGTTTTTAATCAATAGAACTTTAGCTGAAATGTTATTTGTAAGTTCATTCATTCATTCATTCATTCATTCATCACAATAGTTCTCGACCCTCTCTGCACCTTTAGGAAATAAATTGCCATCCAGGCCTCATCTCAGAGTTGCTTTCAGTGTGTTATAGTGGAGACAATACATCGATATTTAATTTTATTAAAAAGAGCCTCAGGTGATTTTTTTTTTAAGGTGCAGCCAGAGTTGAGAACCGCTGATTCACCAGGTGTTAATGGCTGGCCCTGTGATATGCTCACAGGAAAAGTGTTAGTGCAAGAAGAGCCACAATACTTGTCCTCACAGAACATGAGTGTGTGATCTAACTTAACCCAAAGCTCAGTGGAAGTATTTATAACAACCTGGTTCAAGAACTAGGTTGGATTTGCTGTGATTGCTGAGTTAAGAGTTATTGATCAGGGAGATGCTTAAAGAAAAGAAATTCCTTAATACAATTAAAATATTCATTTATGTATGGTGGTTTAGTCACTAAGTTGTGTCCAACTCTTGTGACCCCATGGACTGTAGCCTGCCAGGCTCCTCTCTTCATGGGATTCTCCAGGCAAGAATACTGGAGTGGGTTGCCATTTCCTTCTCCATGGGATCTTCCCAACCAAGGAATCGAACCCAGGTCTCCTGCACTGCAGGCAGATTCTTTACCGACTGAACTATCATGATAGCTATCATCTGTAAAGTTGGCTGTGACGTGATTAGGTCTTTTTTTTTTCCCAGCTTTATTGAGATCTAATTGACATGTAACTGGTACATTCAGGAGGTATAATGTGATGATTTGATACATGCATATACAGTGAAATGTTTACCACAATAGGTTGATTAACTCAATCTTCACTTAATAGAATTATCATTTTTTGTTGTTGTTATGGTGAGGCCATCTGAAATCTACTCTGATAGCAACTTTCAAGTATACAATACAGTATTATTAACTATAGTCACCACACTGTACATTAGATCCCTGGGACTTATAACTGAAGGTTTATACTCTTTGACCAGCTTGTTCCTGCTTCCTGCACCCTGCAGGTTTAGGTCTTGTTCTTTTAAGAGATGTTGAAAAGGGTAATTGCATATAATCTCCCATGTATTTAACTGCATGCAAAACAGCTAGAAGAAAATAATAAACATCTTAAGCATAATGCAATATAATGATACTAGTCAAGTTCTCTTGGGTTGGGCATTTTAATCTAATGGCCAAATTTTCTTTCTAAGTCGTTATTAAAAAACAGGTCACTAAGGCCCTTTCCTATGTTGGTAGCTTTCCATCTTAACGATCATAAACTGTGAAGGTAGAGGCAAAAATGAACATGTGTGCTTCTGGCCTTACTGATGCTTAACATTTTATCCTCATGAAAAGCTATACTTTTCACAGTTTTTTTATGTTCATTTCGCTGGTCTTTTAATATTTATTTTTATTTATTTGACTCTGCCAAGTCTTGGTTGTGACATATGGACTCTAGTTCTCTGATCAGGCATCAAACTCAGGCTCCCTGCATTGGGAGCACAGAGTCTTAGCCACTGGGACTCCAGGGAAATCCTACTTTAACAATTATTGTTAATATTATTATCTTAACGAAGAGGCTGAGCAGAAAGGGTCATTTGAAAAAGAAAAATGCATCCCCATCCCTCTCTAGCAAGTGGTGGGAAGTCTGGCCCTCTGCCCTCTGCCTCTGATGGCCTTCATTTCATTTTCCCCTGCAGTTCAGCTCTGGACTGTTGGAAACTATCACTGGTATCTCAAGCAAAGTCTGCCCTTCGACATCTGTGGGAAGAGCAAGATTGTGTCTCTGATGTGGGACCCGGTAACCCCATACCGGCTGCATGTTCTCTGTCAAGGCTGGCATTACCTCTGCTATGATTGGCACTGGACGACTGACCGGAGCTCGGGAGATAATTTGAGTGACATGGCAAATGTGGCCGTTATTGATGGAAGTAAGGAGCTGAAAAGTGTCTGTGGGCCTGTGAGGGGCCTGAGCCGGGGCCTGCAGATGTGGTTTGATTGGAACTGGGGGATTTTTGTTCAATTGATTATTCTGGTTGTTTGCTTTGTTTTTACTTGTGCTTTTGGTTTGGATCGAATGGGAACACCTTCATACTTGTGCTTTTGGTTTGGGTCGAATGGGAACACCTGCAGTGAGGCGTGTACTCCCCTAAGAACCATAGTCTCTCCTCTCGACCTGCCTCCCCCAACGCCCTGTTGTCCTGCAACCATGACCTTTATATATTTACTTGTCGGGACTTTGAAGACATTGACATTTCTGACCCTGGGTCAAAAGGAAGACTGCAGTAGGGTTGTGGCATTGCTGTGTCAGCCTTGTTTTCATGCCCTGACATAGAGCTACCTTGACCCTCACCCCACTCTGTTACGTTGCTTTCTTTTTTGATAAATGCTCATTAATTATATACCTTTCCAGTATGTTAAGTTCAAGTCATGACATCTGTCTAGTTCAAGGATGGGATTGTTGTTTTTTAATTAGGTTGAGGGTGTTTGTTTACTGAGGGGGAAGAAACTGGGGAAAGCTGTAATCCCCTGAATAGACAGTTCATTTACTGCTGATGACCGAAAGGAAAGCTTGCTTCTGAGATTGTAATGTGAGTTGGTGTGCTGCTTTATCTTCTATGTAGTAATCGTAATACTGATTTTGCAGTCATGTGTTCTGTATACAGGACGTCAGCAGATACGCCTTGTTACCAGATCCATGCACAGGGAAGTGCTTTAAGGATTTTGGTTTAGTCTGGCTTGGTTGCAGGCCCAGGTTTAAAGCTAGAACTCTGACCTTTTGGCCTGCTTGCCCTAGTCCCTGGGACCTGACTCTCCAAGCCCAGAGATGGGACTGCTCGAGGCCTGGAGGTAGCCAGGCCTATCGTCAAAGTCTGATAATAGCCAGATACAGACAGAGCCCAGATACTTACTTTTTTCCCCTCCAGTGTATTTAAGCTAATTCATTATAAAAACACCAACAATTACTTTTTAAAATGGCCTTATTTTACATTTTGCACATCATGCGTCTAACCCTCTTTCTCTCTTGCTCCCAGACAGGGTGTTGGTGACAGTCTTCCGGCAGAGTGTGGTTCCACCTCCCATGTGCACCTACCGACTGCAACTCCCGCATTCTGTAAATCAAGTCATGTTCTCGGCACACCCTGAAAAGAGTAACAACCTCGCTGTCCTAGACGCCAGTAACCAGATTTCTGTTTATAAATGTGGTATGTTCAGAAACTGTTACCGGGATGTTCTGAATCACATCTCTCCTACACAAAAGCAAATTATAGTTTGGTATTGCCTTCTCTCTAGTGCTTCCAAAAATTTTGAAGTTTATAATTAATATCATTATTATTGTGCTGTTTAATTGACCTGTAGGGGTTTGGGGGCAGGGGTTCAACCCTACTCTGGCTAAGAAGAACAATTCCTTTTGGTTTATTGAAGTTGAGGGGTTAGTTATTTAAGAATAGTACTCAGCTCTAGAAACAGCGTAGTGTCTCATTACATCCTTAACATGTTTTACAGTTTTCATTGCCATTGCACACATTTTCAGTTGCTCTCACAGCTTTCCTAGGAACTGTGTCAGAGTGGGGTTTTCCAGTTATACGGATGAGGGGACAGAATGCCAGAGTGTTTGAAGTTTGCTTGAGCAGAAAGGGCAAGAACCTCACCTTCGGTGCTTTAGTTTATGACCTAGTTGTCCTTCCCAGTCCACTGCTGTCTCTTTCTGGTTGCTTTCCTGATGAGCTAGAAACCTGAAATTTGTGAATTCTCTGGTTGCGTCATGAGTTATACTGGTGCATGGCTGTGGTAACCTTGTTTTCAAATAAGTTTTGAATTCTCAGCCTGAAAGGTAGGCAGAAATTTAAGAAAGAGTTTGGGATGTGGTTATTTTCTAGATTACTTTATTTGTGAAGTGGATTACCTTCTAGAACCCCATTACATGCAGGACCTCATGTTGTCAATATCAGGAAAAATGTTTGTCATTTCCTGTGACAATATTTGCTTTTTTTCCCCCTAGGTGATAGTCCAAGTGTAGACTCGACAGTGAAACTGGGTGCTGTGGGTGGAAGTGGATTTAAAGTTTCCCTTAGAACACCTCATCTGGACAAAAGATACAAGTAGGTTGTTCTTAGTTATCTTGGACCTCTGGAAACAGGAGCAGCCAGCCTTTGTCCTAAACTCGGCCAGCCATTACTATCTTATCCTGTGCCTGTTGCCCAGGGGAACAAGAAATAGATACAACACCTGGGCCCTGGTTTTTCACCGTGGTTGGGGAAGTCAGTTACCTGAACGTCATGTATGCTGATGGGTGGTGATGGAGTGTGAGTCTTAAGCTGACTTAGAAACCCTTCCCCCAACATGCCTTGGAGAATTTTCTCCAGGGAAAATCCCCCGGGAAAGACGGAGGTGAAGATGATGGAGCAGAGTGCGTTTGCTTTCACAAGTGAGGAGTCATCCATTGTTAGTGTGGCTGACTTCACAGTGTCTACTCTGTCTCATCCTACAGTGTGGAACTTTTGGTCGCTGCATTTTGAGGCTCTCGTGTTGGAAATCAGGAGGCATGTTTCCATTGAAACCATACTATAAACAGTTGGATGTAGTAATTATGAGTTCATTTCTGTGAAAATCCAGAATTTGTTCTACTCTATTTAATACGTCCATGTTCTTAACTACTGTACTACTTTTTCTCCCTAGGCAGCATTTATTCCTAAATTAATGGGGAATAATGAACAAATAACTGAATTTAATACTTAATATTTTATTCTTAAATATATGCGTTATATTTAATAAATATGTTTCCAACCTCTGTATGATTTGGGAGCTGACTGTGTAATGCTTAGTAGTTTTTCAAAGAACATGCACATGGATTATTTCATTTCACAGACTGGGAAGAGATAAGAGGACAGATTTAAGACAAACTAGAAAGTGCAAGGCAATTGAGAATGTGGTTTCATTTTTTAAAATTGTGAGAGGGTAGCTCTAAGTCATTTAGAGAATATTTCATGAAGGGCAGGAATACTTACCTTTTTAAATTTTTTTTATTTACTTATTTTTTAAACTTTTTATTTTGTATTGAAGTACAGCCAGTTAACAATGTTGTGATAGTTTCAGGTGAATAGTGAAGGGACTCAGCCATATATATGCGTGTATTCAATGAATACTTATCTTGAACCTTGAAAAAGAGATAGGTTTAAGATTGCCAGAGAAGTATGGAGACTGTTGGATGTGACGGGCAGAAGAGTGTCAGTGAGAACCAGAGGTGGGAATGCTTCTCTGGGGGGAGTGACTGAGTCCAGGAAGAGCTGACTGAGTCGGAAGATCAGGCTGGTAACCCAGCTTCTTCAGTGAGCATCCCAGATCTGCTGCTTGAGCTGAATGGCAAGAAGTAGCCATCATGAGTTCCCGTGTGAAGTAGCAAAAACAAGGCCCTCCAACAGTGTTTAAATGCTACAGGAGGAAGGCATTAGCAGCAGAGAAATCATCTCTTCAGCTGATTAGTCATTTTGCTATGAGATGCTTAGGAAAGGATGCATTCAACTGAGACCTAAATATGTGCTGAATATTTGAATGCTGGAGAGTGGCGACAGTAAAAAACTGCTGGAGTTGATTCGTGTAGGGCCTAGTACAGTCAGTTTTTCTTGTGTAATCAGTTTCTTGAAGAGGTTTCTTCAGATCTAAAAATCTCAAAGTGTAATAAACTTAATTTTAAATAGCAGAAAAACATATTCTTAAGCCAGGTAAGCATTATTATTTTTGGATTTTCTAGTATTAGGCATTACTTTAGGTTTTGTCCCTCCAAATAATTAGGATTTGACTGGATAGAAAGCAGTACATTCTCCATTCAGGAAAACTTCAGTGACGTGAAGGTTTTATTCATGTTTTGAAAATTCTTCAATATTTAAAACAGAATTCAGACTGAGGACAGTGAAGCTGAAGAAGTAAACCCACTGAAGCTCAGCCTTCTCACCTGGGTTCAGGAAGACATTTTCCTGGCCGTGAGCCACAGTCAGTCTGGCCCCCAGTCTGTCATTCACCATCTGACTGTGGCCCCTTCTGAGACGGACGACGAGCAGGGACAGCTCAACATCAGGTATTACAACAATTCCCTGTATTCCATGTGGTAATAAGCACATATACAGGCTTTTTTCTTTTGTTAGCATTGGACTTTTTTTTTTTTTTTTTTTTGCTTCAGTAAGCAGGGTTGAGGGGTGGTTGCTGCCTTTTGTCAACACACTTCTCAAGAGCATTAAGTCTAATTTTTAGCTCTGTCAAAATATGGACTAAAATGCATCAGGAAGTGGTAAAAAATAACATAAATACCAGTAATGAGGCAAAATGTTGTTCAGTTCAGTTCAGTCGCTCAGTCATACCTGACTCCTTGTGACCCCATGAACAGCAGCACTCCAGGCCTCCCTGTCCATCACCAACTCCTCGAGTTTACCCAGACTCATTTCCATTGAGTCGGTGATGCCATCCAACCATCTCATCCTCTGTCGTCCCCTTCTCCTCCTGCCTGCAATCTTTCCCAGCATCAGGGTCTTTTCAAATGAGTCAGCTCTTCACATCAGGTGGCCAAAGTATTGGAGTTTCAGCTTCAACATCAGTCCTTCCAGTGAACACCCAGGACTGATCTCCTTTAGGATGGACTGGTTGGATCTCCTTGCAGTCCAAGGGACTCTCAAGAGTCTTCTCCAACACCACAGTTCAAAAGCATCAATTCTTCAGCACTCAGCTTTCTTTATGGTCCAGCTCTCACATCCATACATGACTAGTGGAAAAACTATAGCCTCGACTAGACGGACCTTTGTTGACAAAGTAATATCTCTGCTTTTTAATATGGTGTCTAGGTTGGTCATAACTTTCCTTCCAAGGAGCAAGTGTCTTTTAATTTCATGGCCGCAATCACCATCTGCAGTGATTTTGGAGCCCAAAAAAATAAAGTTCAGCCACTGTTTCCACTGTTTCCCCATCTATTTCCCATGACGTGACGGGACCGGATGCCATGACCTCAGTTTTCAGAATGTTGAGCTGTAAGCCAACTTTTTCACTCTTTTTCACTTGCATCAAGAGGCTCTTTAGTTTTTCTTCACTTTCTGCCATAAGGGTGGTGTCATCTGCATATCAGAGATTATTGATATTTCTCCCAGCAATCTTGATTCCAGCTTGTGCTTCCTCCAGCCCAGCATTTCTCATGATGTACTCTGCATATAAGTTAAATAAGCAGGGTGACAATATACAGCCTTGACATACTCCTTTTCCTATTTGGAACCAGTCTGTTGTTCCATGTCCAGTTCTAACTGTTGCTTCCTGACCTGCATACAGGTTTCTCAAGAGGCAGGTCAGATGGTCTGATATTCCCATCTCTTTCAGAACTTTCCACAGTTTAAAAAATGTTTTTAAGATGTATTAAAACTTAATTCAACTTATACTTACATTCCAGAGAGTAGCTATTAGCCTATGAGAATTAGCCACTCTAATTACCCTTGTTAGTTATTAAAATCATTTATAAGATTTCTGTATTTGCATTTCATTTTGATGTTGTTATTGTTCAGTCACTCAGTCATGTCTGACTCTGCAACCCTCTGCAGCATGCCAGGCTTCCCTGTCCTTCACCATCTCCCGGAGCTTGCTCAAACTCATGTCCTTTGAGTTCTTGATGTCATCCAACCATCTTGTCCTCTGTCATCCTCTTCTCCTCCTATCCTTAATCTTTCCCAGCATCAGGGTCTTTTCCAGTGAGTCAGCTCTTCCAGTCAGGTGGCCAAAGTATTGGAGCTTCAGCTTCAGCATCAGTCCTTCTAATGAAGATTCAGGGTTGAAGTCATTTTGATATAGTGACTTCAAAATACTTCTTCCAGCCTCCTCTTCTATAATTTTGTTTGGACTTGATTGCGTGTACTGCTAGAAAGTCTCCTCTGTTTTTGTTTGCTAAAATTTCACAGCTTGCTAACCCTGAGTTTCATTTTGATTCCTCACTGCATCTTTGTCACCTAACAGGTCTCATTAATGAATGTTGTCTTCTGTATTGTGAGTCCTGTTGTGCAGCAGATATTTTCTGGGCAGCTCTGAGAAATTCTCAGGTTTCCAATGTCAAAACTTGGTACCTTAGGCATACATTGATAATAATCCCTAGATTCACATGTAATTAAAGGTCCACTGATTAGCTTTAAATCCTGAAAACCATTGTTGCAAAATTAGGAACCTTTCTTGTATGTATAAAACATACTCCAGTGCTATTATTACCTTCTGATCTTTTAATGATAATGCTTCATATTTTTAAAAAACTTTTTGTGAATGTACTTGGATGTAGGATATGTTCTAGCTACATGCAGACTTAACAAGAGGTCCTTTTAGAAAACAGAGCAATTAACATTAGAAATGCCTAAATTATGCATGTATCTACTACACAAAATTTGAAATTTTTTATCATTATCTTGTGAAAGGTAAATTCCATTATCTCATTTGCTGTAAAGGAAGTGAGAAGTCATTTCAAATATATTTCTGCTGCTTTGACTTTTGTTTCTCAAAAAGGACAATTTCATTCATATAAAATATTAATGTGTTTGATGAATATAAAGTCCCTCAGTCAGCTTATAGCTCTTCATAGTTAACATTTACTATAACTGATGCTTTGTAAAGTGTACTCTTTTAAGTGCTTTTCCCTACGTTAACTCACTTATTTTTCACAACACGTCTCTGACATATACTGTTGGCACCTCATTTTACAGCTGAGGCACAGAGCAATTTAAGTAACTTACTGAGATAATGGAGGTGGAACCAGGATCCAGGCCCAGCAGTGCACCTCCAGAGTCCATTCCCTCGACTTCTTCACGGACAATTTATCCTCTGCAGATTTGTGGCTTTTTTTTTTTTTTTTCGTAGATTGGTTAAAAACTCTGAATACATGTTAGCATTGGCACCACTTGCTTATATCGCTACCTCCACTTCCTTTCAGACATGTCTACTCTTGGTTCATTGACTCAGAAAAAAATATAATAGCATTAACAGTTTCTCTTCTTCCCATTAATGAGGCCCACAGATTTCTACGGATGAGTACAGTAGCCATAGAGATACTGAATATGCTCACTTCCCTACAGATTCACTGCTTTATTTAATGCAGTTTGTATTGGGTTGGCCAAAAAGGAGTTCGTTCAGGTTTTGGTACAATGGTATAGAAAAATCTGAATGAACTTTTTGGCCAACCCAATATTGGCAGATAAATATTGACACCATATTGTCGACTGAAGGTAGCAAATTGTAATTCACAGTAAGTTGTATAAGTTGCTGCCAGAATAGGACTGATGACCTCAGTGTAGACACCTGGTTTACTGACATTGTGGAAAATAATGTCATGTTGACAGGTAATTGCATTACCTGGGCTTGTGCTTGCAGTAGTTTATCTGTTAGTGTGTATATAAACATATGTGTGTTAGTATGTATATAAACATGTTTATTATGTTTATATTGTATTGAACGAGGCAGTGCAGCACCAGAGGGAAATTGCTTCTTTTTCTGTTTTGCAAAATCAATGAATTGTCACTACTGTTGAGAAAAATGGTCTATTCATGTTTTCTTCACCTCCTTTTTTTTTTTTTTCACTCTTCTCAGTTCATCTGTGACAGTGGATGGGGTGATAATCAGTCTGTGTTGCAACCCCAAGACCAAGTCAGTAGCCCTGCAGGTGGCTGGTGGCCAGATATTTAAGTACCTTTGGGGTGAGTATCAGAATGTTAGGAAAGCATGTTTATGACTTATATACATATTTAAATCTTGAGAAAGTGTACTTGGGAGTGTTTTACGAGTGCCACATTGATTATTAGGTCTTGTAACTACCCTGGAAAACCTTAATCTAGAGTGGAATCAGCATGTGTGTTCTACCTGTATTTTCTCTTGGCAGTGAACTAGATTATTCTCATGAGTTTCCAAAACGCATTTGGAAAATGATTTAAATTGCATGTTAAGTGTTTTAGCAAGCATTGATGTGAGAGTTTTTTACAAAGAGCAGATCAGCTTTTGGTAAACCTCACCTGCCAAACCTGCAGAGTCCCCCTCTCTGGCTGTTGAACCGTGGAAGAACCCTGGTGGGTTTCCTGTCCGGTTTCCTTATCCGTGCATGCAGACTGAACTGGCCATGATTGGAGGAGAGGTAAGTGAACACAAGGCAGAAGAATTCACCTCATAGAGCTGTGACCCGGGAGCTGACAGCATTAAGTAGAAAGAGTGTGTACTTTGAAAGTGGACCTGAGCATCCACTAAATCTCAAGGCAACAATGAGAAGTTACTCATTTTCTTGAACCTCAGCTTCTCAGTTTATGAAATGGGCTTAAGAGGTTGCCTCGCATGTGTCAATAGTAGTTTGTTGATTCCTTTCCTTGGAGGTATAAATTCAAAAATAGAAAAAACGCAGTTGGCAAACTTATCCCCAGTTGTATAGAACAGTCAAAACAGAACATGTACAGAACTAACAAAGTTAGTCTTATAAGTAACTTTTGGGGACAACAGAAATGTAATCTTGAAATGGGTATTGAATACGTTATTATTCATCAAGTATTAGAATTGCCTATAATTGTGGTAGGAGGTAGGATACAGTGGTTACAGAACAAAACTGCCGACTAATTCCTGCCCTTCTGGAAGTTTTAATCAATCAGTATGGGTATGGCCATCCCCTCTGAGAGGAGAGTGAAGTCAGTGAGCAGAGGGTAGAGGTGGAGCACCAAGAGGATTGATTGAGGCTAATTAGAGGATGGTAGCTGTGAGGATGCAGAGGCCAACTTCCGGTGGTCTGGGAAAGTCTCTAGGAGGTAGTGGTATATGTGGTGAGATGTGAAGAAAAAGAAAGCTCTATCTCTGAGAAAGGGAGAATGTTTCAGGGAGAAAGAACTGTGCATATTGTAAATAAACTTAGAGCTCAGCTTGTTCAAGGAACCTAATGGAAGCAATGGCTAGACCCAGAGGAGTATGGATTTGCTCACTTAACAAAGACTGAGAAATTGATGATATTAATCAGGAAGTAATGTGATGTGCTTCATGGTTGAAAAGGTTATTCTGGCTGCCCAGTGGGAGTATACTGAAAGGGACGAGAGTGGAAATCACTGTTGGAGTGGAGGCAGTGAGGGGTGAAAGGTGATATGTTTGAGATGTGTAGGAGACAGAAATGTCAGGGCTTCTGATGGATTGTATGGCATCATAGACCACTTTGCCCTGGACCAACCACATCTTAGGCATCTTGAGTCTTGATTACAAGGACTCAAATGTGAAATCATAGGACAGTAGAACCATATAACAGAAAAAATTTCGTTTCACTAGTTTGGTTAGTTGCTAACTTGTGTTTGACTCTCTTGAAAACCAATAGACTGTAGCCCACCAGGCTCCTCTGTCCATGGGAGTTCCCAGGCTTGAATATTGGAATGGGTTGCCATTTCCTTCTCCAGGGGATCTTCTCAACCCAGGGATCAAACCCACATCTCCTGTATTGCATGAGGATTCTTGACCACTGAGTTACCAGGGAAGCCCCAGTTTGGTTAGAATTGTTAGTAATTTCATATATTATTTTTTTGCAGGAATGTATCCTTGGTCTGACTGACAGATGTCGCTTTTTCATCAATGACACTGAGGTATCATGGCTTGTTTTGATGCTGGATCTTTTTCCATCTTGATTCCAAATAATATAACTAACTCTCCCCCTTGCCTCCCCCACCTATTGTAGGTTGCATCAAATATCACATCATTTGCTGTATATGATGAGTTTTTATTGGTGACAACTCATTCTCATACCTGCCAGTGCTTTTGCCTGAGAGATACTTCATTGAAAAGTAAGTTTTCAGTGTAGAAGATAGAAAATAGTCCATTTTCTAATATCATTTGTCCTTTGAGGTCTCGATGACTTTTATGTTTGTCATGTATTTTGGCTTTTTATCCTGGAGTCCTAGACTGGAGAAAATGTCAAGTTCATTTACTTAGCCTCTTATCTCAATATCTCAGTTAAATCACTCCACGCCAATTATCAAAGAGTGGGAGGTCCTTCCTTAAAGCAGCATACCCTGAGATAAAGAAATTTTCAGGAAATTTCTTAACATAACTCATATTTTACTTTGAATTACTCTGTAGATGGCAAACTGGCAGTATCCTCAGTCTTCTTTATGCCACCCTCCATTGTGCATCTGGAGGGCTCCATCTTGTGATTTGTCGGGAATTGGCTGCAGTTTTTCCTCGATTCCTTGCACCCCTTCCCCTTTGTGTATGTGTGTGCATGCACACAGTTCTGTTGTTACTAAGAAAGAAGTAGCCCACTTGTTTTCTTTGCTTCTAACGTGGACTCTTTCACTGATGTGATTGTAGTGTACTGACAAAGCTGAGACAGCAAGAAACTGCCCAGTCCTCCCCCTGGTTTCCATGTCAGTTGAGAAGTTGTGTTTGTGCATCATGCGTGAGGGCCCTGTAAGAGCGGGCAAGATCCTGGGATGAACCTGTTTATCCGAAAGGCTGATGGTCTTGAGGCTGAGTGACAGAGCAGTCCGGCCTCGTTATTAATCGCTTCCTTCTCCTTCGGATAACGTGCCGTTTCAGCTGCAGTTAATGGGGAGTAGCTTGTTGTGACAGTGATTCTCAAGGCTCGGTCTGTGGTGTTTTTAGCATTGCAGGCAGGTCTGAGCGGCAGCCACGTGCCTAATGGCGAGTCTCTGCGGAAGGTGGAGAGGGGTTCCCGCATCGTCACTGTTGTGCCTCAAGACACAAAGCTTATATTACAGGTAAATTGATTTTTCAGGCTGTTTCTGATTGTCATTGGCAGTAAATACCAGACAGTTTTTGTGGATTATATTTTATCATTTGTATTAATTTATTACAAGCCTTTCCTTGCTAAGTTCTCTATTAGCTTTATACAAAGGATACAAAGGAATGTTAAAACAGGCTCTTCCCAGTAAGACTAAGAGGGAAACCTCTTAAAAGTCAAAGTAAATTTTGAGCACAACTAGATTTTGCCAAAAGTGTGCTGATTTTACAGTGCTGTGTTAATTCTCAAAGAAGAGTTAGGTAAAGTTGTATATCCTGGGTATTTAAATTTTTTCTGTTTAATTAAACATGTCATTGATTTGATTTCTTTATTTTAAGATGCCAAGGGGAAACTTAGAAGTTGTTCATCATCGAGCCCTGGTTTTAGCTCAGATTCGAAAGTGGTTGGACAAGTAAGTACCATGTGTATGATTAGTTAGCTTATCGTTATGACTTATGTGTGAAGGCAGCAAGTATTCTATTAAGATTTTTAAAACTTAAGAAGTATTTAAATATTTCATTACAGATATCTTCAGTCAGATTCTCAGAAGCTTTCTTCTTTTGGCACTTAGATTCTTAAATTGTATGTTGTAGAATACATTCCTTGCAGAAGGAATCAGGCTCATGGTATGAAACAGCTTCCTAGCCCAAGGGGATCCATATGGGCTTTAGATGGCCTGTGAACCCAGGGCAATTTTACACTATCCTGTGTCTGTGTATTTATCTGGACAGAAGGTCCAGGGTTTTCAGCAAACTTATAAAAAGGCCTATGACCCCAAAATACCTGAGCCACTGTTGTGAAGGAAATGATCCATTGTTTGAATCTTGGAATTTGGGGGAAAGTTTATATGGGAAAGATAGATGTTTACTAACATTTTGTTAAAATAGAAGGTAGCCCTAAGTTCCATAAAGATTTTCTTGTGTGAGTGTGTGGGGATCAGGTCCTCAGATGGCCTTAATGACTAAGTCGTCACACCATTTAGGAAGGTAAATGAACCTGGTGCCTGATTTTTTTTCATTCTATGGTTTCAGAGCAGAAATCTGGTAGTTTGGGGCTGTACTCTTAGTTTTAATTGGTTTGTATGCTTATGAAAATGTGCTGAGTCCAAGGAGCTGAGCTTTTGTGAAATGCCCCCTCTCTCCATTTTCTTCTCTCCCCAGACTTATGTTTAAAGAAGCATTTGAATGCATGAGAAAACTGAGAATTAACCTCAATCTGATTCACGATCACAACCCTAAGGTAACTTTCTAAATCTGATATTTATCATAGCGTACTGTAGGCTTGAATTAATATGATCTGAACTAAGATGTTTTGTTCTTCTTTTTATTTGTTTTTTGGGTAGGTGTTTCTTGAAAATGTGGAAACCTTCATAAGACAGATAGACTCTGTGAATCATATTAATTTATTTTTCACAGAATTGAAGTAAGTATTTTTAATAATCCATGAGTATCGTATCCATAATTTTCTCTTTTCTGGTTAAGGAAATTGAACAGATAAATAGAGGAGAAAATATGCTTTCAATATAGTTTTTTAAATCTCTAACTCTTAGATGCCACATGTACTGGATTTTTACTCTTTTCCCTTCTTTTTAAAACTGAGACTTTAAAACATGTCATAAGAATTATTCTTTGACTTTATTTTTAGGTATACATATAAAAAACTATTGAAATAAATGGCTTCTTCTTCTGCAGTGACTTTTATCTAAATTCTTAAATGAAAAATTTTGAACATATAAGAAAGTTGAGACAGTTGTCCAGCGAGCATCCTGTACCACCACCTAGATTCTACAGTTCATATTTTCCTGTATTTGTTTTATTACTATCTACCATCTGTCCATCCACCATTCATCTTTATTTTAGACAAATTTCAAGGTAATTGTAGACATAAATCCACTTTGCCTGTCAGTACCTCACCTTGTGTAACATTAATTAGAGTGTATTCTTTGTGTACAGGGTCCCACCCCCTCCACGTCAAATTTATCTATAGAAAAATGCACAGATCATAAGTGTACCATTCACTGAGTTTTGACAAATGTATACTTCCATGTAGTCCTGGCCCCTATCAAGATAGAGAACATTTTCTTCTCAGAGGGCTCCTCCAGATTCCTTCCCATTTATTCTTTCCCCACCCTCTTGGGAGCTGCTGTTTTGAGTTTTTCACTGAAGATCAATTTTGCCTGTTCAGGAACTTCATAGAAATGAATCGTATATCATAGTATTGACTTATCTGTGTAAATAAAGCTTCTTTCGTTCAGCATGTTATCTGGAGATTCATCCATGTTTTTACATGTATCACTAGTTTATTCTTTTTTATTGCTCAGTAGTATGCCATGAAAAAGAAAGTGAAAGTGTTAGTCACTCAGTCATGTCCAACTCTTTGTGACCCCATGGACTGTAGCCCACTGGGCTCTCTCTCCGTGGAATTCTCCAGGCAACAATACTAGAGTGGGTTGCCAGTTCCCCCAGGGATCTTCCCGACCCAGGGATCGAACTTGAGTCTTCTGCATTGCAAGCAGACTTTTTACCATCTGAGCCACCAGGGAAGCACAGTGTGCCATAGTATAAATATGCTACAGCTTATTTCTTCGTTCTTCTGTGGGGGGACACCTATACTAGACCCAGTTTGGGGCTATATCAATGTAACATCTGTAAACATTACCATTTAAGTCTTCTGTGGATATGTTTCATTTCTCAGTAAGTTGTTCCATATTTCACTATATATGAATATTTTTAGAATTAACTGCCTTCCAAAAGCCATTTTTATTTATTATCTCATCAACACTTCTATATATGTATTAGTAGTTTGATAGCTGGGATGTATGTTTGGTTTATGACCTTTTAATACACACTTTTTCTTAGGGAAGAAGATGTTACAAAGACCATGTATCCTCCACCAGTTCTCAGCACTGTCCCACTGTCCAGTGATGCTGATGAGAAAAAGGTAGACCTTATCTGCGATGCTATGAGAGCAGCCATGGAGAACATAAATCCTCACAAGTATGTGTGCTGTCATGAGTTGGCATCTTTTGAATAACAGAAGTGTGTAGTAGTTTTTCTTCAGCTTGTTCATCATTCTTATTGTGCTGTCCTTCACTTAACCCCTGCAGGTACTGCCTGTCAATACTCACCTCTCATGTGAAGAAAACTACCCCAGAACTGGAGAGTGCGCTGCAGAAGGTACACGCACTTCAAGGTAGAGACATGCTGACAGTCTGTGTGTACTGGGGCCCTAGCTTGCATCAGGTCTTCAGTCTTCGGGAGATAGCCCTGACCGGGACCAGCGCCACATCACCAATTCAGCCTGTGGCCTTTTGGTCTCCACTTTAAGATCTGGGTCTGTTGTTTTGAGTGCTACCCTACAAAGCATGTACAAAATCGTCAAAAGAATATATTCTGTCTGATGTCCACTTCTGTCAGGAAAATGTGTTACTTTCTCTTTTTGGTTATGCCGCTAGGTGTGTGGGTTTTTTTCCCCAAATGGTTTTGTTCTGTTTCCTTACACGTGGACAGGAAATGATCCACCGGTCCCTGACGCTGTGAGTGCCGAAGAGGCCCTGAAGTATTTGCTGCTTCTGGTAGATGTGAATGAATTATATGACCATTCTCTCGGGACCTATGACTTTGATTTGGTCCTCATGGTAGCTGAGAAGTCACAGAAGGTAGGTGGAGTTACTCCTTCGACATAGTTAGCATTTTTGTTTATGCGAACATGATAGTGTGAAGCAGTGCTCCTAACAGTGCAGAGTTTCGGCTGAAATTAAAGCTGTGAGTACAGGCCTCCAGGCAGATCTGCGAATCTCCAGGGTCCATACTTACAAGTTCATTCTCTATCACTGTTCTGTGCTTACCAAAGTGTTCTGATTGCTAGATTGAACAATTGAAATAAAGCTATTTGATTGTTTTCAAGCTTACAGGCAAAAATGAGAACAAATTCTCCTCTTACAAAGGAAATACAGCAGATGATTCATATTCCAGCCCAGTTTTATCATGGAGCATCTTTTTCCAGTGGAAATTGGGAACCTGGAGAATAGAAGGGTTCGAGGCCTCTTGTCTCACCTTGGCATGCTATGGTCCAAAAGTTTGAGCACCTCTGGTTTGCACATTTTTTATCTTTTTTTTTTTTTTTTTTTTTGCACCCTCAGTTTCAGCCCCTACCATTCCTTTCTTTGTTCTTGCCAGAATGACCTTCCCAAAGAGGAAAATTTGACCCCCATTCTTCTGCTTAAAATCCTTCACGGGCGCTTCTTTCCCCCTAGGAAGAAGTTCAGAGGCTATATGTTTAAAATCCTTCCGTGATCTGCTATTTGTGTATCTCTCAGTTCTCATCTCGTGATGTTATCCACTTTTCTCTGCAGTGTATGGAAGGCAGTACTTTTGTCTCCCAACTGCCACATACCTTTGCAGATAACATTACTTCTGTTTCCCTTGGGCCCATGCGCTTCCAGCACTCTCATCCTCTGTGTTCACGTGGCTGATTCTCACTCATCTTGGTTGAGGATGTCCAGGTGACATTTTTTCAGTAAACTGTTCTTGCTGCCTTCCTGCCCAGCATCCAGGGACTGAATGAGATGGCCTTCCTATGTGCTTTTATGATACCCAGTGCCTACCAGATGTACCAGTCTATCTCCTCTACTAGATTTTAAGATTCCTGAGGATGAGGGAATCTTGTTTTCCTTATTAACCTATGAAACAGTTGGTATTGTGAGATTTAGCTAAGAGTTAGTCATTATTCTGAATGAAAACTAAGAACACCCATATGTTAAGGCATTTTTTTCCAAACATGGTTTTATGTAGTTTGATTTTTTGTATAATTAATATATTAATACACTACATATTTTGAAGAGGGCTTCTGTGGTAGCTCAGATGGTAAAGAATCTGCCTGCAGTGCAGAAGACCTAGGTTCGATCCCTGGGTCAGGAAGTCACCCTGGAGAAGGAAATAGCTACACTCCACTCCAGTATTCTTGCCTGGAGAATTTCTTGGACAGGGGAGCCTGGTGGGCTACAGTCCATGGGTTCGCAAAGAGTTGGACACAGCAGAGCAACTAACAGTTTCACTTTCACGTATTTTGAAAATGATGTAGCTTTTGATTTATTGCTATAACTACTATATATTTTTATTTTTAAAAGTAAGTATAATCACAGGCACTATAATTATCCTTTAAAAAATTTTTTTTTAGGATCCCAAAGAATATCTTCCATTTCTGAATACACTTAAGAAAATGGAAACGAATTATCAGCGGTTCACTATAGATAAATACTTGAAACGATATGAAAAAGCCATTGGCCACCTAAGCAAATGTGGTAAGTGTGAGGGTTAGTGTATTTCTTTCTGTTCAGATATTCTTTGGTAGGGTATAAATTGAAATCAGATGTTAGTTTAGACAGACTGATTTCAGTTTCCACACCTGAAAATGTTAACAGCTGTGCCTGCAGACATTATTTTTGTCAGTTTTGATAAGCTGAGGCTACAGTGATGTCTGAGTGAACTCGGGGAGCTGTCAGTTTTGAAAAGCTGAGGGTACAGCAGGTGTCTCTGAGTGAACTCGGGGAGCCCCATAGCTCAGATCCTTTTGAGTCAAGCGATCACATTTGAAATTCACTTCCGTGTCTCAAAATCAAAATTGGTTGATGCTTCCTTCTTCTCATGGTGTATGCAAACACCTAAGGAGACCCAGCTTGTCTGAGTGGCCATGCCTCCTGTGCCCTGAAAGACACAGTTCTGACTGGCAGTCGTTTGAAGTAGAACCAGCACGATGCCAGGTGTTCCGTTTCACCCATGTCTGCCTGGTGCTGGAACCTCGGCCTTCAGTATTTATGATTTTTTGCTGAAGGCTGAGACAGAGACAAGAAGAGTCATGTGAGGTGCTTGCATTCAGGTCTGTCTTCCTTGGAGAATCAGGTTCATCTGGGCTGGGCTGGGACTCAGGCGTGTGTATATAGTTAATAAGCTGCCTAGATGACTCTTATTAAGAAGGTTGAGAAAACACTGGGCTGGATGGTCATTTCTCAGGGGCCGTGTAAAATTCCTTTTGAGCAGAACTCTGATCCCAATTAGTGCTTCTCAAATCTCAGAATCTGCAACGGTGCTCATTAAAGCTCACATTCCTGCATTCTATTTCTCTAGATACTCTAATTATGCAGGTCTTGAAAAGCTCCCTGTTGATTTTATGTAAGGACCAGTGGTAGAGATGAAATCCATTATGCTTCCCCAGTCTTGAGCTTGTGTGTGTATGAATCTTATTCCTGTAGGACCGGAGTACTTCCCAGAATGCTTAAACTTAATAAAAGATAAAAACTTGTATAACGAAGCTCTGAAGCTCTACCCACCGAACTCGCAGCAGTACAAGGTGTGTAACGTGAAATGAGAGCTCCCGATTTTGCTTTGCGCTTCTGTTGGAAAGGGGTGAGGATCCTGTGTCCCTGACACAGTCCTTGGTTTCATAGTTAATCTTCAAACTAATTACTCTTATGTTGAATTTATCCGAGAGAATGGCCCTCACCTGTTTTTCTTGTGAAGAAGTTGCCCAGGCCAGAAACCTAGGCATTGTTGCTGGATCCTCATCGGAAATACCACGGCAGCTTCCATCCTGCCCCCTCCAGCCCAATCTCACTGAGCATCCCGAGTAGTGCATCTTTCCCATATAATTCTGCATGAAGTTTGGTTTGTTTGTTTAAACAAACGTCTGTTTAGCTTTTCTCATGTGCTAGATACTTCGCTTATCAGCTACGTGAATTCTCACAACAGCCTGATAGGTGTTGCGCACAGTTTTTAAATGAGGAAGCACTTTGCCCGAGAACCTGCGATACGGAGCCCAGGCCATCATCACCACCATTTTCCATTCGTCCACAAATTGCACACATCTTTCTGTGATCTGGCCGCTGCCTCCCCTTGAGCATCGGCTGCCCCTGCCAGCCCTCTACCTCCCGTCCTTTAGCCCTCCTTGTCCTTCTAAACTCCCGGTTCTCCTCTGCCAGAAAACCATTCCTGGATGAGGTGCCAAACACTAAGCTCCCAGCACACTTCATTCTTGCCTTGGGGATGGCATTTATCAATCTGCTATGTACTGCTTTTTCCCCCCACAAGGCTGTGGGTTCCCTTAGGGTAGAGAACCCTACCCTATATCTCTCTGTTTCCCTGCCTGATGCTGAGCTTGGGGAACAGAGACTTTGGCCAAAGGCCGCCTCTTTGCTCTCATTTCCATTATCTGCTCCTCTCCTGTGCTTTCTCTGCTTCAGTCATACTGGCCTTCTTGTTATTCTGTCCTGTGTATTCCGTACCCATTCTTGCCTGATCGCCGCAGTGCCTTCTGCGCTCTTGGCGTGGAATACTCTCCCCTGACTCTAAACATGGCTTCTCCTCACAGCCCTCTGAAATAGCGTTCCCATCACTGTGTCCCTTTACCGCTGTCTACCCTTATATTGTTGACCATATCGTGTTCTTTAAGCATGTTCTCTTTCACCACCAGGACAGGAGCTTGCTCATGGTTCTTGTCAGTGTTTTTTGTGTTTGGTTGGTTGGCTGGGTTATTTTCCCTTGTTTTATTTTTTGTGTTGCTGTCTTCCTCCCACTGCCCAGAATAGTACTCAGTAATTATTTGTTGGATGAATAAACAGCATATCCTCGGTAAGGTTTTGAATGAATAAAAGCTTGAATTCACTAGTCATCCACAGGGTTTTTCTAAGTAATTCCAGGGAATTTCAAGTATAATGACCAAGACAGCCTTCCTTGGAGATTTAAAAAGCAAGTTACCACCTTTCCTCACTGACCCTGTGTCTCTTCCTGTCCCAGGACATCAGCGTTGCTTACGGGGAACACCTGCTGCAGGAGCACCTCTGTGAGCCAGCAGGGCTCGTGTTTGCCCGCTGCGGTGCTCACGAGAAAGCTCTCAGCGCCTTCCTGGCCTGTGGCAGCTGGCAGCAAGCGCTCTGTGCAGCAGCCCAGCTTCACTTGACCGCAGAGCAGCTGGCTGGCCTGGGCAGGACTCTGGCAGGTAAACATGGTCGTTAAGGGTCTCCCAAACGAGAACTTCCCCTAAGGGTTTGTGTTTCTTTGGTTTCATTAGGAATTTTTGCAAACACCTGTAAGGCAGCACACTCAGATGCCCTCTCACAGGCACTGATAAAAATTAATTTGGAATGGCTTACTAGGTAATTTGGAATGGCTTACTAGGTAGAGTAAAAGTTGAACTGCTACAAGAGTCCCCAGACATGATGGCACAACAAGGAAAGCAGTTCACATCTCTGTCTCACAGCGCTGGCAGGTCCTCCCACTGTGCAGATCTGCCATCTCTTCGGCAATAGTTGAAGCTGGATTTTCTCCATATCTGTGTTCCAGTCCTCGGGGAGGGGAAAGGCTGGAGTCATAAGAGAACGCTTAACTTTTCTTTTTAATACTTATTTATTTATTAATATTTTTAGTTATTTGGATGTGTCAGGTCTCAGTTGTGGCATGTGGGATCTTTAGTTGCGGCCTGTGGGATCTAGTTCCCTGAACAGGGACCAAACCTGGGCCCCCTGCATTGGGAGTGCAGAGTCTTAGCCACTGGAGCACCAGGGAAGTCCCAAGAATGCTTAACTTTAAGTTGGCAATGACCGAGCTAACCCTCCTCCGCCTCATTCACCGAAACTCACAGCTTATAGGTACCCCTGGCACAGTGTAGCTGGGTAGCCAGGTGCCCTGTAAGAATGTAAAGATGAATTTTGGGATGGAGCCATTCAAATACAGGCAGTAGATTGTTGCAAAACATAATGGCAGTTTTCAGAAATGAGGCCAAATGTATAAGCAGTCCGAAAGCAGAGCCAGTTTAGCTGTTTCAGGATGTGAAACCTGAACCAGAGGCAAGGCTATGCCAGAGTCTGATTAAGTTCCTAGAGTCGAGTGGCATCCACAGAGTGCCCAGGGGAAGAGACAGGTGGGGCTCTGGCCCTCTCAGCCATGCTTGAAGTCAGTGGCTGGTATATTTTCCCCCTATTTTTCAAGAGTCTTGTAAATATTGTTATGATTTCTCCCAAAACAGTCCTGAAAAAAGTTTCAAATTATAGCCTGTTAAACATACGAACATACTCTATTTAGTTATTTCACTTTGTTTTTTTCCCCCTTGGGATTAAAAAAACGTGTGAGATTATGACTTCTTTTTCTGGCATTTTCTGGTTATTAGATGGGCTTCCCTGGTAGCTCCGCATATTGGTTCTGTAGACTCTTCTATAAGCCCTTTCAATTTCGAAGCTGAAGTCTTTTTACAGGTATTGAGAAGTCCTTATTTGAGTCCTATTAGAACTGTTCCTTCTGGCTCCATTGATACTTCTGCTCTAGAAACTTGTTATTTGTAGCTTATACTTTCCAGCTCTGTCCTTGGGGTCTGTTATCTTACATTTTTTGCGACTCTTAGCTTCCTGTTTTTCCTGCCTTATAGTGCAGTTTACCTAGTTTTCCCAGATGTTTAGCAGAAAAAGGTGGAGAAGAGAGTGGTGAAAGATTTGGGGGAAATGTTACAAGGTGAGTCACTTCATTTGTACATTTAACTTAGGCAGTTTACACTAGTCACCAAAAGAGAGAAAAGATAGCTGTCGGAGGTGACTCTTCCTGGTTTTGTAAATGATAATATGCCCTGGAATTAGCGTGAAATGGAAGACGTGAATCTGCCAGCCCCTTAGTTAACTTTGGTTTCTATGTGCCTCTCATCGAGGCACACTCCCACTCAACTGGACCAAGAGTGATGCTCAAATCTAAAGATACTGCCACACCCCTGACAAATGCCAACTACCCCCATCTAGTGCTCAAAGAAACAGCAGCATCTTCCTATCACAGGAAGAAATGGATTAGTGAGAGTACTAGGTCAGTTTCCCATATGAATACCTTTGTAAGCATTTTTTCATGAATGATTTTGACTATATGTGGTTTTCACATCCTATGCTAAATTTAGATTTTAACTGCCACCTTAGGATAGGACTCTGGTATTCCTGCCTATATCTCTCATAGAAATTCACAAAGTATTAATACTTTGATGCAAAAAAAACATGCCGTAGGTGGCTCAGTGGTATAGAATCTGCCTGCCAAAGCAGGAGATGCAGGTTAGATCCCTGGGTCAGGAAGATCCCCTAGAGGAGGAAATGGCAACCCACTCTAGTATTCTTGCCTGGAAAATCCCATGGACAGAGGAGCCTGGCAGTCTGCAGTCCATGGGGTTGCAAAGAGTCAGACATGACTGAGCACATGCATCAAATACATAATAATGAAGTATGTCAGCAAAAGAATGGTTAATTCCATCTTATCCAGTGCTTCACAAACATGCTTGACCTGAGAATGGTTTCTTGGTCCTGCCTTTCATTGTTCTTTGAAATCTTGGGGAACACTTTTGAAAACGCTGTTTTAAAGCATCTCATTTTGAGTGTATACTCTGTTGAGCTCAATCTCCAATATGTAGGAGACCATTTTGATTTAAATAGTACCACTGAAAACCATTTCAACTTGTGTTTTGGTAATGCTGATCTTAGCCAACAATGAGAGTCAAATGCTTATTATTGTCTTTGCAGGAAAGCTAGTTGAGCAGAGGAAACACAGTGATGCAGCCACAGTTTTGGAACAGTATGCTCAGGTAAACTCAGTTCTTCCTTTCTAATCACACCCCCGCCACACACACACACACCAAGTAATTATTTCTCATTTGTACCTTACCAGTCATGAAAATGAAAGGAACTGTGGGTATTTAGGAAATCCAGAGATAGTATTTCCCTTGAAGTTCTTCCATCTTGCCTAGTTGACTTAGAAATCTAAATTCAATATATCTCTTAATAATTGTAATTTCTGTGAGGTAGAATACCAAAGAACTCTAATATGCACTAGTGGCTTAACCTTGGTGGAAAGTAGAAATTAAATCATACAGCAGTTATATTTTTTATATTAACATACCAAAGTAGGAACAATGAGAAAGGACCATTCTAAACCAAAGTGATGGAATTTGAGACCCTTTTTCGGCTTTCACTCCCATCATCTCTCTTGGAAATGTCTCTTTTACCTCGGGCAGCTTGATGGGTTCCAATTTTCAAGCAGATTATAAAGTATCCACACCAGCTTTTGATAGAATTGTAGGATTTATTATGAAAATAGTAAATCCGTGCATTGCCATGGGCCACAGACTCAAAGGACACAGGCATACAAATGTTACCAGAGATTCCTTCCTTCTAGAGTTTTGGCCTTTGATGAGAAAGTGTTGTTACAGTTGTTACTAGCAGGCACACTTGCATAACAAAATTATGCTTTTATAATACTTCATTGTCCTTTGTATAATAAGGATGAGTGAAAGAAGATAACTAAGATTTGATATCATTAGATCCTAGAAAGAGAATATGGTGATTCAACTGAAAACATTAAGAGATATCCCACTTAAGATGGTTAATTAAGTGGATAGGATGCTTGCCTGTGATTTCTGACATTTCTTTTTGAGTCTTAGGGTTTCTGTCTCTGGTCTCATCACCCATCTGTCCTTGCCTGTTGCCTCTTTTTCCCGTTTGAGGTGTTACCATATTTACTCATTTCTTAATTCCCAGCATCATAATCTCAAGATACCTGCCATATCAGAGTCAGGTTCTGATGCTTGCTCTGACTCTTCAAACTGCATTTTTATCCCTTTTTAAAAATGCCTTGTAATTTTTTGTCAAAAGCCTAATGTGATACGTGGGTAAAAAGAAATTTGATCAGAAGGCCTTAGTGACTTGGTGATGAGGCTGGGGTTTGGGTAGGAGGAGAAGTGTTCTCTCGTTTTGTGATTAAGCCTCAGTCTTTGAGTATGTGCTTCAGCTGTGAACTTCACCAGGGCTTGTCATTTTTTTTTCACCCTTCAGTAGGACAGGAAAGTTCGAGTGGACCAGAATTGGGTATTTCCCTTCCCCCACATTGGAGGTCCTGGTGAAATCCACTTTGATTAGGCTCTGGCAAAATACTTTCTCTTGAGGGCAGGTCTTGTTAAAATCAGCATGCTTTGGGTGTATTTTCACATGTCTTCTTTTTCCTTCCCCCTGCTAGAAATATGAGGATATTTCCTTGTATTTACTATGAGAAGTTCTCTTAGGGCTCCTGGAGGTAAAAACTCACAAAAGTGTAGCATCCCCCTAAGTATGGACCCCTGTAGAGTTTTTAACTCTTAGTCTTGTCTCCTGTGAATGATATTAGCTAGAGAAATTCAGTCTTTCACCCTGTGTGTGATGTTTGCTAGTTTTTGGCAGAGGGGTTGTTTGTTTAATAGATGTGAGAACCTGGTAAGGCTCTTGTTGGATTTGGCAGACTACAACCTGGGGGCCAAATCTAGCTGACCACCTGTTTTATAAATAAAGTTTTATTGGAACATAACCTCACCAATTGTTTACACATTGTGTGTGGCTGCTGTTGCACTTAAAACCACAAGAGTTTGAGGACTTGTAACAAACAGTCTGTCCCAGAAAGCCTAAAATATTAACTGTCTAGCCTATTATGGAGAAAAATTGCCAATCCTCGCCCTCTTGGGTTGAGAAAATTCTCTTCTGTTTCTGGTTCTGAGAGTTTTTATCATGAGTGGATATTAAATTTTGCCAAATGACTCTTAAAAATAAGATATGTTTTTTGTTTTATTTTTAGGTCAGTGATAGGGTGAATTGCATTGGCTTTTTTTCTTCTTTTTTATTGAAGTATAGTTGACGTACAATATTGTGTTAATATACAGGAAAGTGATTTGGTTATACACGTATATATATATATATATATATATACACATTCATATATATATATATATATATATATATATTCCTTTTTTATATTCCTTTCCATTATGGTTTATCATTGGATACTGAATATATCAACAGTTCTCTGCGCTATACAGTAGGACCTTGTTTGTCTGTTCCATATATCACAGCTTACCTCTGCTAACCCCAACCTCCCACTCCATCCCTCTCTTAGCCCCCTGGCAGCTGCACATCTGTTCTATAAGTGTGAGTGTGTTTCTGTTTCATAGGTTCATTTGTGTCATATTTTAGACTCCATATAAGTGATATCATATGGTATTTGTCTTTCTCTTTCTGACTTTAATATGGTAATCTCTAGTTGCATCCATGTTGCTGCACATGGCATTTCATTCTTTTATATGGCTGAGTAGTATTCCATTGCGGAGAATGCAATGGCACCCCACTCCAGTACTCTTGCCTGGAAAATCCCATGGACGGAGGAGCCTGGTAGGCTACAGTCCATGGGGTCGCTAAGAGTCGGACACGACTGAGCAACTTCACTTTCACTTCTCCCTTTCATGCACTGGAGAAGGAAATGGCAACCCACTCCAGTATTCTTGCCTGGAGAATCCCAGGGACGGCGGAGCCTGGTGGGCTGCTGTCTGTGGGGTCGCAGAGTCGGACACGACTGAAGTGACTTAGCAGCAGCAGCAGCAGCAGTATTCCATTGTATATACATACCACATCTTTATCCATTCATCTGTTGATAGACATTTAGGTTGTTTCCATATCTTGGCTGTTGTGGATAGTGCTGCTGTGAACAATATGATATATGTACACATCACGTATGAAGGAATATTATTCAGTCAAAAAATAATGAAAATTGGTGCATGCTACAGCTTAGATGAAACTTGAAAAGATTATGCCGAGTGAAATAAATTAGATATAAAAGGACAAATATTGTTTAATTCTACTTATGTGAGGTACCTAGAGTAGTCAAATTCATAGAGACAAAGGACAATGGTTGCTAAAGGTGGGGAGTAGGGAAAGAGGGGATTTATTGTTTTGTGGATATAGAATTTCAGTTTTGCAAGATAAAAAAAAAGTTTTGGAAATGGAAAGTGGTGGTGGTTTCACAACAATGCAAATTTGCTTAATGCCCCTGAACTGTACACTAAATGGCTAAAAGGGTACATTTTATATTGAATTTTACTGTAGTCAAAAAAATAAGGGGAGATAAAAGGGACAAAGAACTGATGAATCTTTCAAACATATCCTTAGTGGAAGAAGTCAGGCACAAAAAGTCATCTGTTGTATGGTTCCTTTTATACAATGTATTCAGACTAGGCAAATCCAGAGAGACAAAAAGCAGATTAGAAGTTACCAGGGGGTGAGAGGAGTGGGAAATAAAGGGTTGGTTAATGGATATGAAGTGTTTTTATGTGATGATAAAAAAAAATTTTGAAAGCAGTAAGAACTTGTGATTACACAGCATTGTGATATAGTAAACAGCATCAAAGTGTACACTTTAAAATTAACCGTTGTATGTTATTAATATATGAATTTTATGTCAATAAAACACACACACACACACACATTGCCGGTCAAGTAAAACACATATACTGTGTTTCTTTGGGACATGTGGTATAGGCCGGAAATGATCCTTTGGGGTCTGGGAAGAAAATGTTTATTTAACTTTCTTAGTTAAAAGTAACTTATTTAAAGTAGTATATATGTATTATAGATTGTTTAAAATACTGAAAGCAAGTACAAGAAAATAAAAACACCTTATTCCTACCACTCATAGGTTGCTATTATTAACATCTCCTGTTTCTTTCCAGAGTTTTCTCTCTCCTCTCTCTCTTCCCTACTCCCTCGACACAAGTGCGCGTGTGCACACACGCGCACACACACTACACACAGATATATTTTTTAACCAAAATGAAATTGTGCTGTTTGTAGATTTGTTTGGCTATAATCTTCCTCTCTCCATGTTGACACATTTTAATTTATCCAATAATTAAAATTTAAGTTCCCTCAATATTCCAAAGGTGTTTACAGTAGGTTGATCCACATTAGATTCCCTCCTAGATCCATGTATAGCATTCGTTATCTTACGTTCTTTAAATCCCTTTTTATCTAGTTTATACACCTCTTTTTATTACAGAGATTACTTGAAGAAACCCAGCCAGTTGTCTCTTTTATTTCATCTTTTAAAAATGTATCTTGTTTTATGTGCTTTCTTAAGAACATAGGGTAATTATATATTAGGGTATATGATCAAAAGTTTTTAGTGGTAAGGATGTAAGCATCACACATGGTTAAAGACTGTAGAATATACAGATGTTTATTAAACTTATTTCAGTTTTTATAGGTTTGAAGTTATTTGAAATACAAAGAGAAAAAAATAAGCATTAAAAGAGAAAAAAAGGTTTGGAAGGTTACAGTTCTAAGTCTACTTTTTTTTCAAAGTGTGGTCTTGTTAATTCAGGAGCCCACCTAAATCTCCTGACTCAGACTTGGAGATCCAGCTGGGGAAATGGGCATTTCTAACAGTCTCTCTTGTGGGCTCAGTGCTCAGGAATGTGGGGAGATGATGCCCACCTTGTATTTTGTGGTCATTTCCAGGATTGACACCCCTTATTTGTCTTTTGCATCAGCATTTATCAAGCATCCGCTCTAGGCCAGACCCTATGCTGAGAGCTGGGATTGTGAGCATAGAGGCAGCTCTTTGGGCAGTTTTGCAGTTTGTTATGGTGGCCTCTGACACGCTCCATTAGCCTGTTATCTTCCTTGATGTTCCCTTGTCAGGACCATGAAGAAGCTGTGCTCGTGCTGTTAGAAGGAGCTGCCTGGGAAGAAGCTCTGAGACTGGTAAGAGGACATCAGAACTCTGCCCTGCCTGAAGTGCTAAGTAGAACGAGAGCCTGCACAGGGGAGACAGTGTCAGCTGGAGTCCCTGGTCTTTGAGGCTTCCGAAGTTTGGTAGAGTAGTTCAGGTTCTGGTCTAAGGATAAGCTAGTGCTTTTTAAACCATTTAAATAATTTTTTCTTGATGTGTGGAATTAGTCCTCTAAATGTGAAATGTTACTCTTTTTTACTGAAACGATTTGTGTTTTGTTTGGCTGCCTTGTAGGCCTCCTCTGGAAAACATCCCGGTCACCTCTGAAAGTGATCCATTCCCTAGCATCTTAACTTTGCAGTGACTTGAAGTTTTCCTGCCTAAAATTATCTTATTTTTCCTTTTAGGTACACAAATATAACAGACCAGATATTATAGAAACCAACATAAAGCCTTCCATTTTAGAAGGTGAGGGTTGTATTTTAGAAAGAATTCCTGATTTGGAATTATCAAGATGGGAAGGACAGGGAAATGGGAGAGGACTGTCTTTGCTGTTACATCCTTTAATCATGTCAGTGATGAAAGAACGCATTTTATTGAGTCAATCAGAGTTCTCCACTGGGTGAGATAATTGAATTCTGACCATGGTTTTTAAATGTACTATGTTAAATGGGCTTCCAGTGGTAAAGAATTTGCCTGCCAATACAGAAGACATGGGTTTGATCCCTGGGTCGGGAAGATCCTCCCAGAGAAGAAAAATGACAGCCCACTCTAGTATTCTTGCCTGGGAAATCTCGTGGATGGAGGAGCCTGGGAGGCTACAGTCCATGGAGTCACGAAGAGTTGGACAGACTTAGTGTCTAAACAGTAGCGACAGTGCTGTTAAATAGTCACACATGAAATATTTGAATGTTAAAAACCTATGGGTAAGATACAATTAAAAATTTTTGCGTTGGGGAATAATCGGTAAACTTGCATACAAACTATTAGATAATATCATACCAAATGGTTAATTTTCTGCATTTAATAATTGTATTGTGATTATATACATAGTATCCTGATTCTTAAGAGAGAGATGCTAAAGTATTTAGGAGGGAAGGATCATATATGTAGCTTCCTTTCAAAGGGTTCCACAAAAATAATTGTGTGTGTGTGTGAGAGAGAGATTGGAGAGAGAAACAGAGGAAGCCAAAAATATAGAATAATGTTAATAATTGATAAATCTAAGTGAAGCGTGTGTGTGTGTATTCATTAAATTATTGCAACTTTTATATAGGTTTGAACTTTCAAAATAAAAAATTTTTTTATAATAAAAAGAAGGGCTTTTCCTATGACCTTGTAGTTAGGACACCTTCCAATTCTGGGGGCACAGGTTCAATCCCTTGTTGGGGAACTAAGATCCTGTATGCTGCACGGCATGTCCAAAAAATAACAAAAATGAAAAGGACCTCTGCAGAAGGTTAATCAGTAACAGGTGAGTGTTAGTCAGTTCTAGAATACTCTGTGTAATTGTCTTTCCTTAAATGCAAAGTGTAAGAGTAGGATGTCAGTTTGACGTATAGAAATCTTTGGCAGTAGAGATTGATTTTAAGCCCTGCACAGTCTACCCTGTAAGTAATGTCTAGTCTTTCTGACATTAACATGCATTCACATTCTTACCCTGTCTGCCCTCTGCTACCCTGTCCAACCTAAAACTGGGAGAGTTCTCTATCATCCTCTTTACATACTCCTACCTGGGTCCTGGAAGCATCCTTCTGGCCCCTGTAACAATCCTAGCTCACTCTTACTGAAGTTTTCTCCACTAATGAGAACCTAGAAAAATGCTGACAATTCATCGGCAAAGACCTAATACTTAGAGGTTGAGGAAGCATTTCATGACTTTCTTCCTATTTTTGTTAATAGCTTCCTGTACACTCCTTTTATTTGCCAGTCCTCTCTTGGGTTAGATATTAAAGACTCTTGTTCAGGTGATTTTACAAGTTTAGTGGTAGAGCGTTGATGATGTTGATGAACTTTAAGATCTTGAATCTCAATCTCTAGTTCATTCTTTGAAAGCAATGTTGGTTAATTCTCAATTAAATCTAAAGAAAAAAAATCTACTTGAAAAACTTGATAACTTGTGTTCTTTTCATTAAGCTCCAACTCCCTTGCTAACCCCTCACTCTAGTTTCTTCTCTTTGCATAAACATGTTTAAATTATTTTCCATCTGCACCCTCAGCCCAGAAAAATTATATGGCATTTCTGGACTCTCAGACAGCCACGTTCAGTCGGCATAAAAAACGTCTATTGGTGGTACGAGAGCTCAAGGAGCAAGCCCAGCAGGTGAACCTGGGTGAGTGCTTGTCTGAAGACAGTGAAGCTTGGGGGGGAGGGTGGAGGCAACATCACACTTTGTCTTATTAGCTGCTTACTGTGCCAAGTGGAAGTCTGAGGCATCTGTGAAGGGCATGTGTGTGTCTTGGTCGTGGGTACTGGGGAGAGTTTGAGGGCAGAATCAAGCACGAATGGGAAGAGGTCTACCAAACGTTCCCCACTCACCCGGCCAGAAGAACTGAGTGCAGTATTTACAGAATGAATCTCCTCATCTCCAGAAGTTCCTTTGCTTTAAGCAAAGAATAAAGAAAAGTACTAGCTTCCAGTAGTAAAATTGCATTTAATATCTATTGGTGACTAGTAGTTATTACATCACTGATTTTAGTCTGTTGAGCACAAGGAGAGCACCTCCTTGTTTTACTGAAGAATAGTTGATTGGCAGTGCTGTGCCAGTCTAGTGACTCAGTCATACACATTTGTGCCATATTTTATATCAACTTTGTACCAGTTTTCACAGCTCATTAGAGGTGACCTGGATAACTGTGGTTCATTGACCCTGCCGAAGGTGAACCTTACCTGCAGGGAGTTTTCAGTTCTGTGTCTGGTTCTTCTTTTCTAGATGATGAAACGCCCCATGGTCAAGAGTCAGATCTCTTCTCTGAAACCAGCAGTGTCATGAGTGGCAGTAACATGAGTGGCAGATACTCTCATAGTAACTCTAGGATATCAGCGTATGTATCGTGTTTACTCAGCACACTGACCATTCCGTGGGTATGTGGAGAAAGTACAAGTGAACAGGTCAGTTTTCCCCCAGGACAGTGCAGCGGGAGGGGGAGGACGTTCCTCAGCGCCCTGTGGAAGCTGTGTAAGGACCTTCCCAGAATATCTAAGAGATGAGACTTGACTTCAGAATGCTTTCTGCCACAGCTTTGTGGCCTATGTGTTTGCCCATTGCTAATACAGTACTTACTCTGGGTCCTCAGTTTATATTTAACATCTGATTTTATTCATTTAACAAATAGTAAGTGACTATATGTAATGTGTAGGCACTGAAAAACTAGAAAGATTTTAAAGAAAAGAGATTTCATACTTCTCCGAAGTTCAGTTGGTCACGAGTATTTACTGAACTAGTTGTAGTGGATATTACAGAAACCTTTTAAGGAGATGTGAATTAATAAGAATTTGTAGACTTACTTGGGAAACAGAAAACAATGCATGATGATATGTTTAAACCAAATGGTGTTTTAGGAATTTAGAGTGGACATCTGTGAGATTGGGTGGGATAATCAGAAAGTGCAAGAAAGCCACCTTGACTGGGCTTTTGAGAGTTGGCGTGAGAGTCCCAGATGAAACAAATGGCATAATTAAAGACCTCTGAGGCAGGAAAGAATGTGGGGTTCATTTATATATTTTATGATATTCAAATTCCAGTCTGATATGTCTGTCTTCTTACTTAAATTTAATTTTGTTGCCTTTAAATTTATTTGGTTTTTACTACAAAATTGAAGTTAGTTGTTCTCTTCATTGTTCCAGCTCTGATTATCAGATGTAATCTCATTTTATTCTGTATCTTAATCAAAACTTCAAGGCCAGGCATCACTTTTTAGGGCTTTCCTTATTATTTCCTGCCTTTTCTCTCCAGTTGAATTTTATGTATCATTTTAACACCTTCACCATTTTTCCCAAAATGCAAGCACCATCTGTATATACCCTGGTTTCCCAAAAAGTTGGTGACCATCGTTATTGGTACATTCATTTTAATCTGCTGAGCACAGGGAGAGCCCTCCTCTTTTTCTTTATTGAAGCATACTTGATTTACAACGTTGTGACAATCTCAGCTGTACAGCAGAGCGATTCAGTTATACACGTATATACATTCTTTGTTTATATTTTCTTCCATTATGTTTGTCACAGGATATCAAATATAATTCCCTGTGCTATACAGTAGGATGTTGTTTATCCATTCTAAATGTAATACTTTGCATTTGCCAACCCCAAACTCACAGTCCATCCATCTCACTCTCCCTCTCCTCCCCTTGGCACCCACAAGTCTGTTCTCTATGTCTGTGAGTCTGTTTCATAGATAGGTTCATTTGTGCTGTGTTTTAGATTCCATGTATGAATGATATCGTATTTCTTTCTCTTTCTTCTTTCTCTTACTTGACTTAATTTGGTAATCTTAATTGCATCCATGATATTGCACATGGCATTGTTTCATTCTTTTTATGTCTGAGTAGTATTCCATTGTAGATAGGTACCACATCTTCTCTATCAAGTCATCTGTCAGTGGATATTTAGGTTGTTTCCATGTCTTGAGGCTATTATGAAGAATGCTGCTATGAACATAAGGGTGCATATATCTTTTTGGATTAGAGTTTTCTCCAGGTTTATGCCCATGAGTGGGATTGCTGGATCATATTGTAATTCTGTTTTTAGTTTTCTGAAGAACCTCCATACTGTTTTCCATAGTGGCTGTACAAACTTATGTTCCCACCAACAGTATAGGAGGGTTCCCTTTTCTGCACACCCTCTTCAGCATTTGTTATTTGTGGACTTATGAATGATGACCGTTTTGACTGGTGTCAAGTGGTACCTCATTGTAGTTTTGATTTGCATTTCTGTAATAATTAGTGATGCTGAGCATCTTTTCACATGCCTGGTGGCCATCTGTCTATATGGTTTTTTTGGAGAAATTTCTGTTAAGATCTTTAGCCCATTTTTTGATTGGATTGTTTTTTGTTGTTGAGTTGTATGAGCTGGTTGTGTATTTTGGAAATAAGCCCTTGTCTGTTGCATCATCTGCAAATATTTTTCTCCCATTCCGTAGATCGTTTGCATTTTTCTATGGTTTCCTTTGCTGTGCAAAAGCTTGTAAGTTTGTTTACTTTGTTTCTATTTCTATTGCCTTGGGAGACTGACCTAAGAAAGCGTTGGTACAATTTATGTCATAGAATGTTTTGCCTATTCTCTCTTCTGGGAGTTTTATGGTGTCATGTCTTAATTTAAGTCTTAAATTAAGTCTTTAAGCCATTTTGAGGTTATTTTGTGTACAGTGAGAGGATATGTTTTAACTGCATCTGTTTACATGTGGCTGTCCAGCTTTTCCAACACCAGTTGCTGAAGAGACTTTTTCCTGTTTTAAATTCCTGACTCTCTTGTAGAAGATTAATTGATAGTAGGTGTGTAGGTTTATTTCTAGGCGCTCTCTTCTGTTCCATTGATCCATATGTCTGTTTTTGTGCCAGTACCATGCTGTTTTGATTCCTATAGCTCTGTAGTATGTCTGAAGTCTGGGAAGGCTATGCCTCCTGCTTTGTTCTTTTTCATCAGAATTGCTTAGTTCTGGGTCACTTATGGTTCCATAAAATTTGGGGATTATTTGTTCTAGTTCTGTGAAAACTGTCATGGGTTATTCGATAGAGATTGCATTACATCAGTAGATTGCTTTGAGTAATATAGCCATTTTAACAATGTTAATTCTTATAGTCCAAGAACATGGGATTTCTTTCCATATCTTTGAATCATCTTCAGTTTCCTTTCTTAATGTTTTATAGTTCTCAGTGTATGAGTCTTTAATCTCCTTAATCAGGTTTATTCGTAAGTATTTTATTTTGGGGACTGCAATTTTGAAAAATATTGTTTTTTTACATTCTCTTTCTGATATTTCATTGCTATTATAAAGAATGCAACCAACTTCTGATGTCATTCTTTTATCTTGCTACTTTGCTGAACTTATTTATCAGATCTAGAAGTTTTTATGTGGAGTCCTTAGGGTTTTCCAAATATAGTATCATGTCATCCCTATCTAATGACAATTCCTAATGACCTTTCGTTTCTTTTTCTTTTCTGATTGCTGTGGCTAGGACTTCCAGTACTGTGTTGAAGGGAAGTGCTGGGAGTGGGCATCCTTGTCTTGTTCCAGATTTTAGTGGGAAGGGCTTAAGGACAGCCCCTTTTAAAACATCTCTAATTTCTAACAGGCGATCATCTAAGAATCGGCGCAAAGCAGAGCGGAAGAAGCACAGCCTCAAGGAGGGGAGTCCACTGGAGGATGTGGCCCTTTTGGAGGCGTTGAGTGAAGTGGTGCAGGGGACTGAAAAACTGAAAGGTATATTTTCAATACTGATGATTCTTGCCCACATAAGAACCGTAGTAAATACATCACCTTAGGGCACATTCGTAAAACAAAACTTCTCAGCTGGTAGCCCAGAGGCCTTTCTCATTGGCATTCACCTACCCAAGATGTGAAGGACGATCACTGAAGTCAAAAAGTTTACCCAAGGCCGCACAGGGCCTCAACTGTTAAGCAAGTTTGCTACAGGATGAAAATAAAGGTTAAAATCCAGTCCATCCCCCTCCCTTGCTACATCGTGGACTTAGGAATAAGTCTTATTGGTCTGGAGAAAGACGTCTATCTTTCTATTTGGCCTTTTAGGAACTTCCCTGGGGGCTTCCCAGATGGTACTAATAGTAAAGAACCTGCCTGCCAATGCAGGAGACATAAGAGATGCAGGTTCGATCACTGAATTGGGAAGATCCCCTGGAAGAGGGCATGGCAACCCTCTCTGGTATTTTTGCCTGGAGAATCCCCATGGACAGAGGAGCCTGGTAGGCTACAGTCCATACAGTCACAAAGAATCGGACATGACTAAAGTGACTTAGCACACATGCATGCATCACTGAAATCAGGATAAAGGTTGAGGAGACCCTGATTCCCTGCTTGGGCTGCAATGGGTTTGTTTTCTTTTTGTAGTAGATATGTTGAATTATTCTAGCTTTAGAGGAGAAAGAAGAAAATATGGAAGATACTGTGTGATACTGGGTATTTTTTGCTTGGGAAAGAATCTCTGTTAGGATTTTACCAATGGAGCTGGTATTACAACTTAATCACTCTCTCAAATTTCTTCTCTCTAGATGAAATATGCCATATTTTAAAGATGCTCTTTCTCTTTGAGTTTGATGAGCAAGGAAGGGAATTACAGAAGGCCTTTGAAGATACTCTGCAGTTAATGGAAAGGTCGCTTCCGGAAATTTGGACTCGCACCCCCCAGCAGAGTTCAGCTACACCTGTAAGTTTTCCTCAAAAACAGAATGTGCTTTTCTTGTTAAAATCACTTTCACAGATTATTACTCTCATAGTGTCTTTACAATCAAAGCAAAAGATTTTCCTTTTCTTAAAACATACTTTACCACAGTTAAATTATCTTAGCAAGCTGTTGGTAAGAAGATTTTATGATTGACCATGTAGTTCATAGTACACTTTGGCCTAGGTTAAGTTTGCTGTTAGTTCTCTTTTCCACATGAAACCACTGTCATGGAGAAGATGGGAGTCAGGTGGTCGCCCCTGACCTTCAGTGAAATTGTTAAGGGTCAACCAGAATTGGCCCCTCACCTCTCTATTCACACTTATGATGGGATCTGAATTTTTAAAGGAAGCCCAGATAAATGCAGTAAATTTGACTTGTCACTTCTGTGTTGTTACGACACGATTACTAATAATGTTAAAGCTGTTTGTGTCCCATCAAGAATTCTGATGTTTTGTCATCAATTTATTGTTTATATCTGCACAGTCTCTTACACCTCAGGTCTGTTGCCCAGCATTTTGATTTTGATTCTGAAAGGCTGGTCTATCTGTGAGGGTCCATTAAGGACAACAGAAACCACAGCTAATATTTTATCAGAGAGATTTTAATAAATGGAACTGGTTAACCAAGTACTAGAGGACCAAAAAGGCAGAGGGGGAACACAGAGAAGGAGCACTGAGGTAATGCTAAGTGTGGGCAGCAGCTTATACCCCTAAGACTGAAAGAACAAAAAGAGGAGTTTGAGATTCTTAGAATTTAGACGCTTGGAGGTGGCAAATAGGTGGGGAAACAGTAGCTGACTTTATTTTTCTGGGCTCCAAAATCACTGCAAATGGTGATTGCTGCCATGAAATTAACAGACGCTTGCTCCTTGGAAGGAATGTTATGACCAACCTAGACAGCATATTAAAAAGCAGAGACATTACTTTGTCAGCAAAGGTCTGTCTAGTCAAGGCTATGGTTTTTCCAGTGGTCATGTATGGATGTGAGAGTTGGACTATAAAGAAAGCTGAGCGCTGAAGAATTGATGCTTTTGAACTGTGGTGTTGGAGAAGACTCTTGAGAGTCCCTTGGACTGCAAGGAGATCCAACCAGTCCATCCTAAAGGAGGTCAGTCCTGGGTGTTCATTGGAAGGACTGATGTTGAAGCTGAAGCTCCAATACTTTGGTCACCTGATGCGAAGAGCTGACTCATTTGAAAAGACCCTGATGCTGGGAAAGATTGAGGGCAGGAGGAGAAGGGGACGCCAGAGGATGAGATGGTTGGATGGCGTCACCAACTCAATGGACATGGGTTTGGGTGGACTCAGGGAGTTGGTGATGGACAGGGAGGCCTGGCGTGCTGCGGTTCATGGGGTCGCAAAGAGTCGGACACAACTGAGCGACTGCACTGACTGACTGACTGGAGGTGGGCCTTGCAGAGGTGGTTCTTGAAGCTCCGTGAAGCAGGGGCAGCCATCTGGTGCTGGTATTTCTGAGGGGGCAGATGAAGCTGGTTCAGAGTGTATAGAAATAAATGGAAACTGGAATGAACAGATGCTGTGGGGTAAAGAGCCACTGTTCCATCTCCTCCTCCATCCAGCCTTGGCCTGTCCCTCCGTCGGCTGCCCTTGCTGGAGAATAACGGCCGTCAGAGGAGAGGTGTCTTCTCAGGCCCACAGTCCCAGCATCACAAGCAGTGCATAGAAGGGTGGGTTTGGAGCTGAGACAGAGGCCGGACGTCAGCTCATAGGCTTATGAAATACATAAGCTTACTGGGTCTTGATTTCCTCCGTTATAAATGAGGATGATATTCTCTAGTATACTTCACTGAATGTTTTGAAGGTTCGATGAGAAGGTAGATATCAAAGCATTTAAAAGAAAAAACTATAAAGGCAACTAAGAATTAGCCTCCCATAAACACTTGAATTTACTGTAATAGGTATTTCCTAGAAGAAATGTGATCACCTTCAAAACTTGTGGTTTTGAAGCTAACAGTTTATAATGCCTCCCCAGGCCCTCCCTTATTCTCATCTATTCAGATCATATTAATGCCTAAGATACCACTTGAGTCTTTTAGGGGAAATGACAGGAAGATGGTGTTTTTGCTCTGGTTGGTAAAGCATGGTAATGTCATGTGTGTAGGATACCATGGGGCACGGGCCAGTGCTTTGAGCCTGTGACATCGCTGCTGGGCGTGCGCCAGGAGGGGACGGGCACAGAGCTGAGTGAAGGCGGGGCAGAGGACCTGGCATGTGCCCGCTGAGGCTCCTGCAGGCATGGGATTCCTATGAAGTCTCTTGTTCACCTTGAACACACGTGGAGTTGGCATTCTCCTCCATTTTGTGTACATAATTATTTTAATATAAAAATTCTCACAAATCTTTGAGTACCGTCTGATGCTCTGTGTATTCTATAATCTATTATTGTACCCCCTCCCCCCCGGGTTTGGCTCCCTCATTTGGAAAGGACCAGGCGTTTATCACTGAACTTTTCCTTTTTGGTCTTCCCCTTGTCATTACCTCGTTCTTCTGGTAGACAGGCGATATCAAGGTCTGAATGGAGACAGGAGAAATGGGCAAATTAAAATCACGTATATGTTTGATGCCATAATGAAAATGAAAGGCTACTTATTGCTGCAAAGGTATTTGCAGTCATCAGAAGTATAAAATAATCTTTGCTGATTCAGTCTACTTTCTACTTAGGTTCTAGGTCCCAATTCTACTGCAAATAGTATCATGGCCTCTTACCAACAACAGAAGACTTCAGTTCCTGTTCTTGGTTAGTATTTTTCTCTCTAAATTATTAAAGTACTAAGCAGAAGAAATATATTTTTGTAAGTGTTGAGGTTAGTAGTATAAGGAGAGACTGGGGAGTCACTGCAATTTTTCCTCTGTTCTAAGACTCTATCTTTAGTAAAATCAGTTTAATGCCTTTAGTGTTAGGAACCTGGGTTGGGGGATGAGAGATCCAGTGTGACATTAAATGTGTAATTTTTTAAAAACTTGTTCTGACATGCACACTTGTCAATGCAGTGGCATATATGCATCCATACAGGCACATCACAGTTGAAGTTTGAGTCTAAACAGTCTAATTTGCACGTACATTTTAAGAATTCTTCTGAATCATCATTTTTGGCTCTTGACAGTTTTGCATTGTGTCTTAGGGACATTTTCATATTTCTTACTTAAGAGCTGGACGTTTTTAGTCATCCTTAGGATTGATAGTATAATTGGAAAACAGATCCAAAGAAGATTATCATTTCATCTGCATTTCCTATTGAATTATACCTAAAATGTTTCTGTTTATTTTTCGGGATGGGGGGGGAAATGATTCTCAGTTAGGTTACATATTCTTCAGAGTTACAAACCCTAAAGGCTTTCTTTTCAAAGTTGGTTAAAGAAATTTTTGACAGATCAGTTTACCCTAAAGGCTTTCTTTTCAAAGTTGGTTAAAGAAATTTTTGACAGATCAGTTTGGTGCCAAAGTATTTGCCCTTCATGTGGATCATTCCAACATGGTAACTTCTTTTCAGCTTTGAAAAGTTGGCAGTTACTGTAGCTTCTGTTTGCATTTCTGGCATGTGACAGGCAGCATTCTGAAAGTTTTTCATTTAAATGCTATACTGTGTTAGCATTTTGATGACATTTGAAGTAGGCTTTGTGAGAGCCACGTCAAGTTTAACTTTAATGGTATATTTTGCTACCGGGAATATACTAACCACCTTCCATACCAGCTAAGCTCATATATCCAGACAGTTAACTGCTATATCCCTAGGCCCTCTTCTTCCTGGAGGCTGGCAGGCTGCTTTTGGTGTCAGCCCCAAAACACACACTTACTTCTGAGATGCTCACATTTCATCTCAGACTAGAGGCTGTTTTGTAATTGTTTAGTCTGTGGTGTCTAATCCAGTTGTGGTTTCTTTCCCCTGTTTTCCTCACTGCTGGCTTGATGCTGGCCTTTAGGTCAAGTCCAGTCATATACCTTTCCCTAGGGTGGTCTAGTTGGCTTTATCAAAGAGCACTTTCATTTCCCAGCTGAGCCTTAAAGACTTTTAAAATTTTGAGGCTGCTCATTATCAGCAGCCTCCAAATTTGTATTATGTATTATCAGCTCATTATGTGTATTATCTGTGTCCCTGTGTAGGAACACTGGTGTAGACTGTGTAGGAAAGGGGAAGTTCTCATAACCCAAAAAGGGGCAGATGAGCTACTCACAGAATTAGTGCCACTCAAATATTCCTCACCTGCCCCTCCCCAGCTAACAGTATTGGGAAGCAGTGACCTCAAGGGACATTTTCTGATTGTTTCGTGTTTACCATACAATGTAGTACCACACAAGTTGCTTCCAGTTGTTGCGAAAATGGAATCCATTTCATAAAATTGATTCATGTTTTACCCGAGTAGTGCTTAAATCATAAACCAGTTGGACTTGTTACAGTTGATAGCAAAATTGCTTTAACTATCAAAGGATAAAGAGAAGTCCTTGGAAAAATTGATAAAAGTCCTCAAGGTATTTTTATGAAATGACTTTCTTTGTGCTATGAAATTCAAGCATGGAAATATGAAAGATGTCATGCCTTGCTGTCATACAGTCCGTCAGAATAGTTTCTTTCCTGCCAATAAGTCAATATGTGGTATTTATACTAAGAAAGATCATCTTTACATGTTTTCTCATGTTTCTACTTACTATTTATTATTCCTACTTAAATAACTCCATAAATGTAGCTGAAAGAGGGCCTGGAAGTTTTGTCTGACAAATTTTCTCCAACTATCACCTGCCTCTTCTAGTTATTTTATTTATTTTTTAAGCAGGGACATTTTTATTGACCACTGTGTTTGTAAAAATTATCATAAAGTCTTTTCTGTCCGTTAGTTTTACTTACTGAATACATGCCACCAGTTTTTTCTTTTACTCTTAAAATTGAGGTAAATTTTACATACAGTGAAATGTACAGATCTTTTAAGTGTATAGTTTGATGAAATTTAATACACGTGTACAGCCTTGTCACCACTACAACCACCACCCTCTCCCATTTGAAATACAAAAGATTCTCTCACTTTGAGTCAGTTAGTGGGTGTTTTTTCCTTCAGCCCTCTCACCTGCCTGAAGTTGAAGTGGATTCCTCTTCTTGGAGCAGGGCCTCGAGGCTGTGTTTGCTCTGACCAGGATGCAGTTAGGGTAGCACGAACATTAACTCTGCTTCCGAAGCTCATCTTGTAGGTGCAAAGCCCAGTCACCTCGTTTTAGCTTGGAGTGATTGCCTCGGCTCCCGCCAGCAGGAAAGAGTGTGTCTGTCACAGTTTTTCTTTCATTTCCTTTAGATGCTGAGCTTTTTATACCACCAAAGATCAACAGAAGAACCCAGTGGAAACTAAGCCTTCTAGATTGACTCTGACCTCAGCTGGGAGACTCTGGCAGAGAAAGCGGTCTTCCTTCCACTCCTCACTCCTCGAGGCCTGGCTTTGGGAACTGGGAAGAGAAGACCATCTACCTTAGCACTGGGGAGAGCTGCTCTGTAAAGCAAACCTCGGCAGACACAAATTCTGTTTTATTTTATTTTGCATGTAATTGTAATCATTACCAAGACTTTAAGCTTCAACCAATAGTGCATCATTTTGTAAAAGTCACTGTTCTTTTACTTAGTGCTGGTGAGAGCATATTGCTGGTATTTATGGTAATCAGGACATTGGGTTTGAGTCCCAGCTATGGGTCTGAATCATATTGGGACCATAGACAAATCGTAGAATTCATTTGTGCCTCAGTTAATTGGGAATAATGTTTCGTGGCTTCTATCTCAAGTGTGAAGAAAAGTAAAATAATGTTTTTAAATTGCTTTATGTTCCTTGAGGAAAGCATTATATATAAACAACATGGCTATTAGTGGTCTCAACATATGGTCAGATTCAATCATTTAAATGACTTCTTCACCTTGAACTAAGCAGAATGAAAATTGGAATCTATTCTTTAGTGTTCAGAGCTTTCCTGTGCTGACAGTAATATCTTACCAGGTCATGTGCTTCCAGTTACAACCAGTTTGAGCCTCCTGTCACTACAGTGTCCATAGGGGCTGTTTTTACTGCCTGTGAATGTTCTGCTAGAATTAGCAGTATCAGAACTGGAACAGTCTAGAAATTCTGAAACAGTATTGTGCACATTTGGGATAGTGAGCAGTGTGCATCAGATGGCGTGCACAGTAGTAAGTTACGCCTTTTCCTCCAAGTGTTTCTTCTTTTAACATAGTGTTTTTGTCAGTGTCTAGGGCATTTCATTTATTTTTCTTTATGGTGCTTAACTGACCTCTGTCTTAGTTATTTTCTTTGGAAGAAATAGAAATGTTTTCCCTTTTCGGTGAATCTAGAAAAAGCTTAATTCATTTTGACAACAGCTTTGTTGCTGAGTTCTTGGGTAAGGCTAACAATGTATTTCATGCTTTTAATATCAGAACCAGACTTTTATTTCTCTATGTAAGCTAACAGTAAATGCTGCTTTTGATCCTCAGAGTGTGGATATACCCAGAGTTGTGTAACCAAATAAGCCTTTCCCTAATATAGCTAAATGTAAACTACAGAATCTAGGTGTGTTCACTGTATAATTCAATTTTGATGTGTCTGAAAATGTTCACAAAATGATAGAAAAAGAAGATCTGTAATTAACTGCACAGCATCAAAAGGCTGCAAGTGCTTTGTGACTACTGTTTGGTGTGGATTACTGAACATGGTAACGTACATGACATTTTAATATAGTGCTCTTGCTATGGATAATAGTAAAGGGATCCATGCTGATGGGTTGCAAATAGAAGTAAACGTGTCTTGATAATGGCGTGACTTTGCATGAAAATTCACTTTCCTTAAAATAATGTAGTGAAGCAGCAAAAAATAATTTGTGTGAATACAAATTACTATCACTTACTCTCATCTGAGCAAAATGGGATTTTATTCATTTGGAGAAGCAGCAGGTGGGAGCAAACCTTCCAAATTGAAGGGCAACGTCAAGGGGGAGTTCATGGGGGGAAATGGCTGTGTATGGGCAAAGGAGAACCTCCTGGTAGAGATGAATGCTTAATTTGGTGGGAAGATTCTGTCAAGTTCTAGAGGAGAGTATAAGATTCTTCCCCCAAATTTGGGCTTTTCCCAAAGCAAATTCATGCTGCAGGAAGCTAAAAGCCTCCATTATTTTGTTGGTGCCACTGAATCAGCTTTGGTCAGATGCTCTGCACATCAAGAGGAATTGTGCAGAGGATTGTCTCCTATGATCAAAGTGCATTTTAATTTAGACTCTTAAAAAACACTGAGGCAGGAGGTTATTATGTTTTTATCAGTAGAGCTTGGTATAATTTCTTAGCAGTGCTGCATATTTTAAAATAAATTTATTTTTCATATATACCTATGTATATACACACATGTATTTATGTGTGTATATACACACGTGCACACATCTGAGGGATTCTCTGTAGCTCTAATTGAAGAGGATGTTTTTAAAAGTAAATAAAACTGACAGTTTTTAGTAATTGTAGGTAACTATAAGTTTGGAAGGGTTTCCCTGATAGCTCAGTTAGTAAAGAATCCATCTGCAATGCAGGAGACCCCAGTTCTATTCCTGGGTCGGGAAGATCCGCTGGCGAAGGGATAGGCTACCCACTGCAGTATTCTTGGGCTTCCCTTATGGCTCAGCTGGTAAAGAATCTGCCTACAATGTGGGAGACCTGGGTTTGATCCCTGGGTTGGGAAGATCCCCTGGAGAAGGGAAAGGCTACCCACTCCAGTATTCTGGCCTGGAGAATTCCATGGACTGTATAGTCCAAGGGGATCTCAAAGAGTGGGACACAACTGAGCGACTTTCACACACACACACAAGTTTGGAAAGAAAAATTGGCTTTCTTCCTCCTCCTGTGGCTGCCTGTAATCTTCTGTGCTTCATTAGAAGTACCACTTGGACAAGTCCTTGGGAGTCTGGTTGTCCTTCCTTGTCTGTCACATAGTAACTGGGGGAGGATGACCATCTTAGAAGCTGGATCACCATAAATATCTGAGATCTGTAGACAAGCCACAGTTAAGGTGATGATGTCTGGCAGCCTGGAAGGCCTGCTCTCAATTCCTGTGCTCTCTGCGCTCCCTCAGCCCTTACCTGTGCCTCATGCCTGCAGCTGGCTGTTCCTCCAGTACTCTTACTGGCTTTGAAGTCCCAGGAACTTCAAGACCAACAGATGTCCTCCTGGTATTTGGAAAGAACAAAGTCATGGTCCACTCATCTTAGTGTCCTTGGACAAAGTCATTTAATCTCACTGAATCTTTTCTCCAACCTGTGTGTCCATTGGGCTAACCGGGGTTTCTCAGTCTTAGCATTGTTTTGTTGTTCAGTCGCCAAGTCATGTCCAGCTCTTTGCGACCCCATGGACTGCAGCATGCCAGGTTTCCCCGTCCTTCACTATCTCCCATAGTTTGCTCAAACTCACGTCCATTGACTCGATGCCATCCAGCCCTCTTACCCTCTGCAGCCCCCTTCTCATCCTGCCCTCAATCTTTCCCAGCATCAGGGTCTTTACCAATGAGTCGGCTCTGCACATCAGGTGGCCAAAGTATTGGAGCTTCAGCTTCAGCATCAGTCCTTCCAATGAATATTCAAGGTTGATTTCCTTTAGGATTGACTGGTTGGATCTCCGTGCTGTCTGTCCAAGGGAGTCTCAAGAGCACTGTTGATATTTTGGATTATATCATGCTTTGTTGTAGGAGGCTACCCTGTACATTACAGAATATTGAGCAATAGCCCTGGCTTCTACCCATCAGGTGCCAGTATGCCATACCCCCTCCTTCTGTTATGATAACCACAAATATCGCTAGACATTACCAAATGTCTATCAGGGGTCAAAACTGTTCCAGTTGGGAACAAGTGGGCTAAGATGGCTTCCAAACACTTATTTAAAACTTTCCATCTTTTTTTCTGTGAGGAAGATGCTTTTTTTCTGCAAGGGCTATTTATATGGAACAAGTGAGAGAATTCATAAAAGTGCTTTGAAAAGAGATTATACAGTTGTTCAGCCTTATATTGGTATTTTTCATTTTAAAATGCAGTATGGCATTTAGTCCTAAGATGGCCTAGGAGTTCCCATTCTCCAGAATCATCTCCCATGCCTCCACTTCATCAAGACCCTCTTCACCTTTTGGGGGTTCTTGACTGGGGGCTTAATAGACCCTTGAGGAATCTGAAGATAGTGTATTTCTATAATCCTATGTATTTTATTTGTTGTGTTTAAAGAATATTATTTTGAGGGGTCCATAGGCTTTATCCATCCTGTCAAAGAGGTCCAAAGGTTAAGAGTTAACCAGACTTCAGCTTTCTCATCAATGAATGTTCTTCAAGTGTTGACAGTAGTGGTTTGGGCAGAAAAAGGTAAACAAGGCAGACCTCTCAAGTCAGTGAACCCAACTCCTGTCTGATCTCCTGATCCTCCAGGGTAAGGCTTACCCTTGCTGACTAAGCCCTTCTGTGGCTATTTTTGCTTCTCTACTCTAGCTTGCTGGTGCCAGCCATCTGTGCTTACTCACCAGGCCTCCAGGGTTAGGCATTTGTGTCTTTAAAGGCTGTTTATAGGCAACCCTGGAGGTGATAAGGATGGCTTTGTATGGCTTCTCCCTGAGCCTGGTAGAGATGCCATAGCTCCGCTATGCATGCTTGAATGTGTGTGCCTTTGGGTGTATGTGTGGCTCAGGATCCTAGTAAGGCATTTGGGCTTCTGTATTTAAGCAGAAGAAATCTACAAGATAATACTGTCTAACAACTCTTACGATCACCTCCTGGAGGCCACACACTAGTTTTCAAGTGTTTCTAACAGTTTTTTCAAAGCTAAACTTTATTTTTGTTGTTTTGTACCTCCTATTTACAATCAGCTGTGTGAGGTAGGCATTTGAATTCAATTTTGTAGGTGAGTAGACTCAGGTCACGGGCTTCCTGGTAGCTCAGTGGGAAAGAATCTGTCTGCCAATGCAGGAGTCGCAGGTTTGATCCCTGGGTCAGGAAGATCTGGAGAAGGACATAGCAACTCACTCCAGTATTCTTCCCTGGCAAATCCCATGGACAGAGGAGTCGGGTGAGCTACAATCTATGGGGTCGAAAAGGAGTTGGACACAACTTAGTGACTAAACAACAAGACTTAGGTCGCATAGCCAGTTGGTAGCAAAACAGTTTCAGTGCACAGAGTCCAAGGCCCATGTTCTCTCCGTTATTTTATGCTGCCTGCCAGTGTTGGAGACAGGGCAGAGGATATATTAGGGACGGTTCTAAAAAATCAAAGGTTCAATTATAAACTGCCCACAGGAATACCCCAGACCATGCTGGGCCCTGGAAGGGCTTCCAGGCCATGAGGGTGTTTATGTTCCTTCGGTTCCTCAGCTGGGTTAGAGTGACCAGAATGGAACAGCCTCCCACAAACCCACAGCATCCACTGCAGAACCGGCAGCCTTTATCCTGCTGCTGCTAAGTTGCTTGAGTCGTGTCCGACTCTGTGCGCCCCCATAGATGGAAGCCCACCAGGCTCCCCTGTCCCTGGGATTCTCCAGGCAAGAACACTGGAGTGGGTTGCCATTTCCTTCTCCAATGCATCAAAGTGAAAAGTGAAAGTGAAGTCGCTCAGTTGTGTCCGACTCTTGGCGACCCCATGGATGGAAAATCCTCCGTCCATGGGATTTTCCAGGCAAGAGTAGTGGAGTGGGGTGCCATTGCCTTTATCCTGAGCCCATTCCAAACTGCTTGTCTACCCTGCGGGTTGATGGAGAATCCAGTCATGTCAGAGATGAGCAGCTGCTGTGTGAAATGTCTGGAGAACGGCTGTGGGTTGCATCCTCATGACCTTACTGCTGATAAACCAAGATAAATCTCCCCCAGTTCTTAAAGGGGGAAATCTATATAGCACCTATTCCCTGAAGAGTTTTTCCCTTAAGATAACACATACCTTGCTCATAACGCATGGGTTTCAGCAGCTAGTCACCATGATGGCTTGGTAAGAACTGATATTGAGACATTACAAATGACTATTGGGACTAAAAGAAAGTACAATCAAAGCAGGTGTTAGACATCTTCAGCTCTTCCGACCCTTCAGAGTTGCTGATCAAGTGTGAAATGTGCTCTGCTTCTTTGTGGGAGATTGAACCATTACCGCGTACTAGTCTTACCTGCCACAACAGCATTTACTCTATTAAATCTATCACACTCCCACTTCCAGAGTTTAACAGTACTATAGTACCTTATGTGGGGATTGTACAAAATAAGGGACAGAGTTATTGTAGAGATAATTTCTCCCCCAAATACTTCAGCAATCAACTTATAATGCATGTCTTTCTGGTCCATAATCATTCCCCCTTCCTTCCCTCCCCCCCGCACCCCCACTGCCCCTCTCTGTCCAGCCCCCACCACTGTTTGAGCAAATGTATATTCTAAGGCAGATGCTTCATGTATGAAGTTCTCATTGCGTAAGGAAAGAGAGACACACACTGTGGAAGGAAACATGAGGATTGTTTAATACTGCAGAAGTGAACAGGCTGACTCTGCTCCCTGTGTGTGAGATGGGTGCTCACCCAGCAGAGCCAATGCATGGCACAGCGGCCATGCTTCCCTGGAGTTCAGAAGCACCTTCTGTAGAGGAAGAAAGGCCCATGTTCCTCGTACTCAGAGCGGTGGACCCACAGCGGTTGGAAGCCCTGAAGCGATGCCAGGATGGAGCCCCCCGTCCACACTGCTGTGTCTCTTTCGGGCAACACGTTTACCTGGGGGGTGTCATTGGGACACATGCTGCTCAGTTCCTTCTGCAGACGGTTAGGGAAGCCGCTGAGCATAGTGCTCCCCCCGCAAAGCAGGATATTCCCCATGAGGTCTCGTTTGAGGGCGATGTCACACTTGTTGAGGCAGGACACCGTCTGGGTGTGGAGGCCCAGCTGCATGGACTTGATCAGAGAAGGCTTGAAGAACATTTCTGAGCAGAGGAATCTTTCCTGGCACAGGTAGATCACTTTCCCATCTGGCAGGGTGTACTGGATCATATGCTCAGAAGCTGGGACTTTCTTCTCTTCATTGGGGTCCAGGGCCACAAAGCAGCATTTCTTCTTGATGTCCTCCACGATGCCCAGCTGGCCCTCGGTGAAGTGTTTCCCTGCAGTGTTCATCAGGCACATCAAGTAGGTTGTCAGGTCAGAGCCCGCATAGTCCAGCCGTCCGGTGATGCTGGGCAGAGGGTAGCCCTCGTAGATGGGAACTACGTAGGACACGCCGTGGCCGACCTCCACCACCAGGCCAGAGGTCCTGCCGTAGGAGTACATGGACAGGCGGGACTGGTAGGCGATGTGCATCGCAGGAGTTTTGAAGGTCTCAAACAGCATTTCAGCATACTTCTCCCTGTTGGTGTGTGGGCTCAGGGGTGGATCTGAAACCAAGACTGCGTGCTCCTCTGGGGCAATCTTCATTTCTTGATGGAAGAGATATTCCCAGATATCCTGCACTGTATCCCAGTCCACAATGATGCCATGTCGCAGAGGGTTAATCAGCTTGAGACGAACCTCTGGGTTGACAAGCTCGTGCCCCACGAATGTCTCCTTGCGATTGTCGCCGGTTTTGGCGGTCTCCATGTAGGGTTTGCCCACTGTGGTTGAGATCCTGTGGGTGGGCTTTGGCAGCCCGGCAAAGCCACATTTACAGTAGCCTGTGCCAAGGTCCACGACCACTGCTTTGGTCAGCTCTAGCTTGGGCTTCTTGACCTCAGGTGATGTCGTCGGTTCTGGCTCTGAATGGTTATGGCGCACCCACACTGCCCGCTTGGCTGGGCCATCCTTCAAGGAGGCGGTCTGGAGGACCTGTGTCTGCGGGGAGGCCTGCTCACATATTTTCTCGGACGGCCCATCCCCTATGACTGCCGCCTGTGGGGCCCACACGCTCTCAAGAGCCATCTTGCTCTCAGAAAGTTCCTCAATCCCACCGGCCTCAAGGCCTGAAAGGCTGAAATAAGAGGGCAGCTTGAGAATTTCTCCAGTGGTGACATCACTGATTATGACATAAACGAGTGTCCCAGGGCTTTCTAGTTACTGGGAACCTTTGTCCTGTGTTAGGGTATATTTGAGATAGAGTTTTTGAAGTGAGTTACCTTTTTCTAAATTTTGTAATAAACCTGGCTTATCCAATCAGTATTTCTTAAGTGCTTGCTATGTGCAAGGCAGGCAGCAGTGAGGAAAAAAAAAAAGGACAAAACTCTCTGCCCTCATAGAACTTATATTCTAGTCAGTGGGGGTTGGGGGAGAGACAGACAATAACCAAAATAAATATATGGGGTGTGTGTGTGTGTGTGTGTGTGTGTGTGTGTGTGTGAGTCACTCAGTCGTGTCCGACTCTTTGCTACCCCGTGGATTGTAGCCCTTCAGGCTCCTATGCCCATGAAATTTTCCAGGCAAGAATATTGGAGTTGGTTGCCATTTTCTCCTCCATAGGATGTTCAGGGATTGAACCTGGGTCTCTCGCATTGCAGGCAGATTCTCTCATCAGGCTTCACAGGCCATTGCTAGGACTTCGGCTCTAACTCTGCATGAGGTCGGAAAGCACTAGAGAATTTTGAGCAAAGGCTTGATACCATCTGATTTAGGACCAATTTCTGCTATGGCAACTCTGCCAAGCACTAACAAAAGGTAACATATTCACAGATTCCAGGGATTCAGATGTGGACATCTTGGGGTGGGGGGCATTATTCACCCTGTGCCGCTTGACCTGTGCATCCCACTTCACTAAGACCCTCAAAGCCTGGCATGCTCCATTTCACTAGCTCCTCCCCCACTGCCCATGCTTGCCATCCTTAGCCCTTTGTGTGGTCAGTTGAATCCAAGCCCTTACCTCTAGCATTTGAGGTCTCCCCAAGCCCTGATGGCTCAGCGAGTAAAGAATCTGCCTGTAATGCAGGAGCCTCCAGAGATGCGGGTTCGATCCCTGGATCGGGAAGATCCCCTGGAGTAGGAAATGGCAACTCACTCCAGTATTTTTGCCTGAAAAAGCCCATGGACAGAGGAGCCTGGGGAGCTACACTCCAAAGGGTTGCAAAGAGTTCGGCATGACTGAGCACACACACCTAGCTGCCTCCACAACCCCCTTATCCTCATCTATTTTTCCAGACACTTTAACTACTGGGAACTCTGCGCCCTGCTTCCCTCAGACCCTTTGTTCAGGCTGTGCTCCCTGCCTGGGATGCCTTTCCCCCCTCTAAGCTACCTTACAGGCACCCACTTAGCTTTCAGTACTCTCTGTGGGCACCCCCTCTCTGCAGAACCTGACTCCCTCCCTCCTTTGTGCTCCTCTGTCCTCCCAACAGACATCCACCTGCAAACTCCTCTGCATCCATTCATCTTCCCGACTAGATTGGGCACTGCTTGTGGCCGGGTTGCTATCATTAGAGCGCTCACACACTTTAAGGAGACCTGGTACATTGAAGTTGGAGAAACTTGGGTTATAGCACAAACACTCCAAGAGCTATTTGCTCTTGGGCAAGTCATTTGCATTCTGAACTTTGATTTCCTCAGCTCTGCCTATCTCCCAGGATTCTGTGAAGTGTCACGTGAGATGCCTGCTACAGTGCTTGGCTCACTGTGCTGTGTGTGTGCTGCACTAAGTCGCTTCAGTTGTGTTCAATTCTTCGTGACCCTATGGACCGTAGCCCGCCAGGCTCCTCTGTCCATTGGATTCTCCAGGCAAGAATACTGGAGTGGGTTTCCATGCCCTCCTCCAGGGGATCTTCCTGACCCAGGGATTGAGCCCGTGTCTCATACATCTGCATTGGCAGGTGGGTTCTTTACCACTAGCATCACCAGGGAAGCCTTTGGCTCACTATAGGGGCTCAAATATTTATCACCCTCTCGACAAGCTGAGAAGCAAGAGGTGATCAGCTAGTGAATCGGGGATTAGGAATGAGGAAATAAGGCGAGAAAGAACAGAAACCTCTGAGACACAAGTGTGCTTGGATTTCTAAAACTGTGCTGGCCACCTGCTCTGTCCTGGAGCAAAGTTGAGTTAGGCCGATGGGGTTGGGGGGGGGTGGGGGATAAATCAAGGGCCTGCCCAGACCAAGCCTCCCCGCTACAACTGCCAGAATGGACCAGCCCATGTGACATCACAATTCCAAGGGGTTGCCAAGTCACTGCTAGAGACAGACCCTCATTTCTCCCCAGGGAGCTCTAGGATGTGGATGTGAGACAGGTGAGCAAGGAAGGCAGATGGCAACAAGGAACAGCCCTAGCCCCAAGCCGATGGGCACGGCTCAGGGGGACCCGGGAGAGGCAGGCACACTGCCAGGTCCTGATGCTGGCATCCAGGACACAAGTTTGGCCACTCAGCTGAAGACGAAGCCCAAGAAGGTGCGCAAGATCAAGGCGCTCATCATTGACCTGGGCTCCCAGTACTGTAAGTGTGGCTACGCGGGCGAGCCAAGGCCCACCTACTTTATCTCCTCCACGGTGGGCAAGCGCTACTCGGAGGCGGCTGACTCCGGTGACACTTGCAAGGAGACCTACGTGGGCCACGAGCTGCTCAACATGGAGGCGCCTCTGAAGCTGATCAACCCGCTCAAATATGGCATCGTAGTGGACTGGGACTGCATCCAGAGCATCTGGGAGTACATCTTCCACACGGCCATGAAGATCCTCCCCGAGGAGCACGCCGTGCTGGTCTCTGACCCCCCGCTCAGCCCCACGAGCAACCGGGAGAAGTATGCGGAGCTGTTGTTCGAGACCTTCGGCATCCCTGCCATGCACGTGACATCCCAGTCGCTGCTGTCCATCTACTCCTATGGCAAGACTTCCGGGCTGGTGGTGGAGAGCGGGCATGGCGTCTCACATGTGGTGCCCATCTCTGAGGGCGATGTGCTGCCGGGCCTGACCAGTCGAGCCGACTACGCGGGCAGCGACCTCACCAACTACCTGCTGCAGCTGCTGAACGAGGCCGGCCACAAGTTCACCGACGACCACCTGCACATCATCGAGCACATCAAGAAGAAGTGCTGCTACTCGGCCCTCAAGCCCGAGGAGGAGCTCGGCCTGTGCCTGGAGGACCTGCGCGTGGACTACGAGCTCCCAGACGGCAAGCTCATCACCATCGGCCAGGAGCGCTTCCAGTGCGCTGAGATGCTCTTCAAGCCCACCCTGGTAGGCAGCAACCAGCCCGGCCTCCCCGCGCTCACGGCCGCCTGCCTGAACCGCTGCCAGGAGGCAGGCTTCAAGGAGGAGATGGCCGCCAACGTGCTGCTGTGCGGCGGCTGCACCATGCTGGACGGCTTCCCCGAGCGCTTCCAGAGGGAGCTGAGCCTCCTCTGCCCCGGGGACAGCCCCGCAGTAGCTGCGGCTCCCGAGAGGAAGACCTCTGTGTGGACCGGCGGCTCCATCCTGGCCTCCCTGCAGGCCTTCCAGCAGCTCTGGGTCAGCAAGGAAGAGTTTGAGGAGCGGGGCAGTGCGGCCATCTACAGCAAGTGCTGAGCGGCGGGGTCCCCAGCGGCTAGGTCTGGGGGCAGGCGGCCACAGACCACTCTATACACATTTACAGAATTTCACATAAAATTTTAAAGTGCAGTGGCTCCTGCCTGGTCTGGATTTCTTGCTCTAGGCTGATAGCAGAAGGTGAGGGGGAGGGGTTGGGCTTTCAGTCTCTATCTGCTGGGTTGGGAGCAGCGGGGGCGGCGGGAGGCTCACCGGCCCCTCCCCCTCTGCCCTCTTCCTGAGGGTGACATCGTTGTAGAGCCCAGAATGTGGCTTCTTGTTCCCTTAGCTCTTCAGGGTTCAAAGCCCAATCCCACCGACACTCGACACTTGTATTGCTTGCTCACCCATCGACCATTGGGGGAACAAAGGCTCAGATTAAGGGACTGGCTTGGGTTACACAGCTACGTGGTGGGTGGGACTCTCAAACTAGGTGTCTCCTGTCTTTGCCCCTGCAGGCTGCCTGCCCACAGCTTTATCACTGCTTGACTGCCTCACTAACCGCCTGCTGCCCCCCCCAAAGGTACAGCCCATGGGTGTCCCCTGAGTGGGAGGGGTCATTTCTACCTTCAGTGGCCCTCTCCTTTTAGACTCCTGCCAAAACTGGCTATTTTTACAGTGTCACAAAGAGCCACTGGATCTGGAAGATGTTAGCGAAACCAGAAGGCCATTTGGAAATCATTTGGCTCCCTCCCTCCTGTAGAGATGGGGAAACTAAGGACCAAGATGGAGGGGACCATGTCAGTGGTTGAGCCTGGGTCTCCTGCCCCAGGTCATGATTATTTCCAGGAGAGCTTCCCAGATAGTGCTAGTGGTAAAGAACATGCCTACCAACGCAGGAGACGTAAAGAGATATGGGTTTGATCCCTGGGTTGGGAATATCCCCTGGAAGAGGGCATGGCAACCTATTCCAGTATTCTTGCCTGAAGAATTCCATCGACAGTGGAGTCCCATGGGGTCACACAGAGTCGGACACGACTAAAGCAACTTAGTAAAAGCACACAAACATGACTGCTTTGGTTTGGGCTGCTACAGGAGAACACCACACGTGGGGTGGCTTGTAAACCACAGAAATCTATCTTCTTACAGTTCTGGAGGCTGGAAGTCCAAGAGCAGGGTGCCAGCATGGCAGGCTTCCGGTGAAAAGCTTCTTCCAGGTTGCAGACCCCTGACATCCAGCTACATTCTCACTTGGTGGGTGGGATGAGGGGTATCTCTGGGGCCTCTGCTGTTGAGGCACTAATCCCATCCATGAAGGCCTTACCCTCCCAAAGGTCTCCCCTCCTCTAAAGCATGACTTTGGGCATTATGTTTTCAGCATAGGCATTTGGAGGTGGGGGTCAGGGACCGGGAGGGTGGAAGCAAACATTTGAACTATAGCAATGATTCTTAGTGGTCAGCAACCTTTAAGCACTTGACCAAGCATCTACTGCGGGTGAGACCCAGACTGGAGCCAGAAATGGCCAGTGTGGCCCTTGGGATCACACACAGCTACTGGGGGCAGCCACGTTGATAAGGAAACAAGGCCTGAGCTCAGTGTTTCTGGGGGTGGGAAGGTGGAGGTGGTGTATTGAAAAGCTGCAAATGCAGAAAGAAGTGCTGGGTGTGGTGACCACTTGGTAGCTTTGGGGCTGAAGGAGAAGACATCAAAACTTGTGTAGGACTTCAGCTGGTGAATGACTGTCTGCCTAGAAGAGAGTCATTCCTGCCTCTTCTCCTACCCTCGCCTCCAGATGGGGGCCCATGGCTGGGGGCCCGTGAGCAGAGTCAGTGAACTCAGCCATTGGTGGGCTGTGTAATCTGATGGGCCATCAAGTATCCCTGAGCCACTTCTTACCTTAGACAAAGAGTCCTGATTGGGGGGCGTTCTGTGAGGCTACCTTTGTCCCTGGTCCTGTGCTAGGGGCTGCAGTTTTTGGAAAGAACCAGACGTGGTCTTTATCACCTAATGCCCTGGCATCTAGGCCTTCCCTGTTGCCTAGAATTGGGTTTCTAGCCTGGAGCTGGGGTTCCTCTGGGACTGACAGGGCCTTGGTGCTATGCAGGGCTCTTGCCTGTAGAGAGAGCTTCAGACTGGAGGCTGACAGTGCCAGTCAACAGAGTTTATTTGGCCAAATGGTGAAAATAAATTTTTCTGGAATGTGAATTCTTTCAGTGGGACCTATATGCTTATGTTGCCAAAGCCTCTACCTCTCTGATATCTTCATACATACCTGCTGCTTCAACATAACTTTTGCTTTATTAGCCAGCATTCATTTCTGTGGCTTGCAACCCAAGAACCTTGGCTTGATATTTCTCCTAAAAGCCTGATGAGGTACAGAGAGGAGAGTGGAGGCTTATAGAAAGGCAATATAGTGTACCCCAAATCACACAGGCAGTAAACTAGTGCCACATGTAAATGTTCTTCCACATGCTGGTCTTGACAATTGTTGAAAACAATGTCTGTGTCTACCTCCCCGCCTCCACAATCTGTTCTTTCTCACTCCCTCCATTCTCAACAACTTCTTCTGTCTCCACAGTCACAGCTTCAGTGCTCTCACGTCCTGTTAATCTCCTCTAAAAACATTGCTGTGGCAGGTGCTGTAAAAACATGAATCACTTTAAGAGACTCTGATATGAACTTATTTAAGTCAACCATAGGCATGACAGATTTAATTTTTGTAGAAAAACATGGGTCAACAGGTTACAGCTTAGGTGACTGGCCACGTGTGTTTATCTCTTCTGCCTAAGCCTCACTGAAGTGATAATAGAGAAATACAGATGTATAACCCACTACAAACGAGGATGGTAGGGGGACTGAAGGAAGCCAGAGATCTCTACTTGATTGTGGAAGGAGGAGAGTGGATGCAGGGCAGAAAGGCTGCAGTCTGAAATGGGCAGGTGCTCCCCGCAGGGGAGGGCAGCTTCCTGTCCTGAAGGAAGAGAAGAGGTTTGAGACTTGGAAATGCCACGTAGGGGAGGAAGAGAAGTATGTGTGATAGGCTAGGGGCGGAGATGGTAACTAGTGGCCTTTATCTGAGAGCATAGCTCCCCTCTGTCCCTCTGCATAGGTAGAGGGGTGAGCCTGTAAGTGATGTTTTACAGACAAAAAAATTGAAGAGTTCTCTCTGTGATAGCAGTGCTAGTACAAGGAAGAGGAGGAGAGAACTGTATGAAGAATAGGTCATCAACCCCACCTGTATCCCTCTGTGGCTCCCCTAAAGCATGAGTCACTCTCAGGTCTCGCTAACATCCCCCAGGTGGAACCAATAGTTGATGCCCTCCATTTCCCCCCTCATCCCTTACCTACATCTCCCAGTTTCTATATGGGCATCAGATGTGGCCCGGGGCTGACTCCTGACTCCAGCACCAAAAGCAGAGCATATGACCTAGGTTAAGCCAATCAGGCCAGTCCATCGACCTCGCCACAGTGGTTGGCTGGGTGTCAGCATGTGACCTCAGCTGTCCATCTGTGTGCGTCCCCACCCTGCAGGGTGAGACACAGACCTTTGCTTGGAAGGTTGACTTGAAATTGGAGTATATGTAGTGCTGTGGCAACATTTGTTACCTTCCAGAAGGAAGCCAGCTTGAAGCTGACCCACCAAGGAGTGTGGAACTCAGAGAATCTCAGAGAAAGGGTTGGCTGTCCTGAAGCAAAGTGACCTCCTAGTGAAACCATGCCCAGAGCACCCTCTGCCATCAGGCCATCAGACTTTGTTTCCACCAGCATTCATCCTCATCCCTCAGGTAAGAGTTTGTGTGTGTCTGCCACTCTGACAGAACGTTCTAACTGCTTCTGTTTCCTTCTCAACAATGGCATTCCTCCTGAGCAGTCTGCGTGGAGGAAGAGCCAGGGCTGGAGACAACTTTTATAGTTGAAATGTGAAGACCAACACTTCATTTATTTCCCAACACAAAAGCTACCACATGTGAAGAATTTTTGTCATGGTATTAGAGAATGTCAGATAACACGTTCACATTTTAGAGGAGAAACCTAAGCATGTCTGTTGGCCATTGGCCTATATTCCCTTGTTTAGATGTTTGTCCGTCTGTGAGGTTAAACTTCAGCTTCTTAAGGGCAGGCACTTGGACAGCCTCCTTCGTGCAGAGCGTGGCATGGGGTGGGCGTTCAGTATGTGCCAACGGAAATGACATCCTCCCAGTCTGTGAGGCACAAGTTACAAGGATCTTTCTGCATTTTACAGGTGAGGACCCTGAAGCTTGGAGAGGTTAAGAATCTTGCCCAACTTTACTCACCTGGTAAATCAAAGTCTTCAGTTCAGTTCAGTTCTTAAGTCTTATGTTAAATCAAAGGTTTGTGATTCCAAAATGTTTCTCTGCCTTTGTCTCCTTTCTGTAAATTTTCCATCTCTTTTACAAGAACGGCTCCCCAGGTGGTAAAGAATCAGTCTGCCAGTGCAGGAGTCACAGGAGACTCGAGTTTGATCTCTGGGTCAGGAAGACCCCCTGGAGAAGGAAATGACAACCCATTCCAGTATTCTTGCCTGGGAAATCCCATGGATATAGGAGTCGGGTGGGCTGCAGACCCAGGGTTTGCAAAGAGTTGAACACAACTGAGTGACTGAGCATGCACACTTAAGAAAAGAAAAATGTATAAACGATTTCTTTCAATTCAGTTCAGTTCAGTCACTCAGTCATGTCTGACTCTGTGACCCCATGGGCTACAGCATGCCAGGCTTCCCTGGCCATCTCCAATTGCTGGAGCTTGCTCAAACTCATGTCCATCGAGTTGGTGATGCCATCCAACCATCTCATCCTCTGTCATCCCCTTCTCCTGCCTTCAGCCTTTACCATTAACAGGGTCTTTTCAATGAGTCAGTTCTTCACATCAGGTGGTCAAAATATTGGAGCTTCAGCATCAGTCTTTCCAATGAACACCCAGGACTGATTTCCTCTAGGATGGACTGGTTGGATCTCCTTGCATCCAAGGGACTCTCAAGAGTCTTCTCCGACATCACAGTTCAAAAGCATCAATTCTTTGGCGCTCAGCTTTCTTTATGGTCCAACTCACATCCTACATGACTACTGGAAAAATCATAGCTTTGACTAGATGGATCTTTGTCAGCAAAGTAATGTTCTTGCTTTTCAACATGCTGTCTAGATTGGTCATAGCTTTTCTTCCAAGGAGCAAGCGTCTTTTAATTTCATGGCTGCAGTCACTATCTGCAGTGATTTTGGAGCCCAAAAAAATAAAGTCTGTTACTGCTTACATTGTTTCCCCATCTATTTGCCATGAAGTGATGGCACTGGATGTCATGATCTTAAGTTTTTTCAATGTTGAGTTTTAATCCAGTTTTTTCACTCTCCTCTTTCACTTTCATCAAGAGGCTCTTCAGTTCCTCTTCACTTTCTGCCGTAAGGGTGGTATCATCTGCATATCTGAGGTTATTGATATTTCTCCCGGCAATCTTGATTCCAGCTTGTGCTTGATCTAGCCTGGCATTGTGCATGATGTACTCTGCATATAAGTTAAATAAGCAAGGTGACAATATACAGCCTTTACATATTCCTTTCACAATTTGGAACCAGTTTGTTGTTCCATGTCTTGTTTTAACTGTTGCTTCTTGACCTGCATACAGATTTCTCAAGAGGCAGGTCAGATGGTCTTGTATTCCCATCTCTTTAAGAATTTTCCACAGTTTGTTATGATCCACACAGTCAAAGGCTTTGGCATAGTCAATAAAGCAGAAGCATATGTTTTTCTGGAGCTCTCTTGCTTTTTTGATGATCAAATGGATGTTGGCAATTTGATCTCTGGTTCCTCTGCCTTTTCTAAATCCAGTTTGAACATCTCGAAGTTTATGGTTCACATACTGTTGAAGCCTACCTAGCTTGGAGAATTTTGAGCATTACTTTGCTAGTGTGTGAGATGAGTGCAATTGTGTGGTAGTTTGAACCTTCTTTGGCATTGCCTTTCTTTAGGATTGGAATGAAAACTGATCTTTTCCAGTTCTGTGGCCACTGCTGAGTTTTCCAAATTTGCTGGCATATTGAGTGCAGCACTTTCACAGCATCATCTTTTAAGATTTGAAATAGCTCGACTGGAATTCCATCACCTCCACTAGCTTTGTTTGTAGTGATGCTTCCTAAGGTCTGCTTGACTTTGCATTCCAGGATGTCTGGCTCTAGGTGAGTGATCACACCATCACGGTTATCTGAGTCGTGAAGATCTTTTTTGTACAGTTCTTCTGTGTATTCTTGCCATCTCTTCTTAATAGCTTCTGCTGCTCTTAGGCCCATACCATTTCTGTCCTTTATTGTGCCCGTCTTTGCATGAAATGTTCCCTTGGTATCTCTAATTTTCTTGAAGACATCTCTAGTCTTTCCCATTCTATTGTTTTCCTCTATTTCTTTGCATCTTTGCATTGATCGCTGAGGAAGGCTTTCTTATCTCTCCTTGCTATTCTTTGGAACTCTGCATTCGAAAGAGTATATCTTTCCTTTTCTCCTTTGCCTTTAGCTTCTTGTCTTTTCTCAGCTATTTGTAAGGCCTCCTCAGACAACCATTTTGCCTTTTTGCATTTCTTTTTCTTGGGGATGTTCTTGATCACTGCCTCTTGTACAATGTCACTGACCTCTGTCCATAGTTCTCCAGGCACTCTGTCTATCAGATCTAATCCCTTGAATCTATTTGTCACTTCCACTGTATAATCATAAGGGATTTGATTTAGGTCATACCTGAATGGTCTAGTGGTTTTCCGTACTTTCTTCAATTTAAGTCTGAATTTGGCAATAAGGAGCTCATGATCTGAGCCACAGTCAGCTCCTGGTCTTGTTTTTGACGACTGTATAGAGCTTCTCCATGAACAACAAATACAATGTAATTTCATGATCATCCCAAGGTATAAAAGTTAAGAATTCCAATCTTTTAGCAAAGGAGACAGCTTGCCTCAGATTTCTAGAGACATAAGTTAGCAAGTATCAGAGTGACATCCTGTGGTGAAATCCTACTATTTACCCATGGCAAGAGGCCTGTTATCCTCACTGCCTTATCTGGGCACCCTGATCTCTCTCCCCCAAGTGTATTACTAAGTTTTCCCCAAGAGTTATCTGTGTAAGGTGGATTTAAGCAATTAACTTTATTACAGTACAGACCGTTAATGATGTTCTATTTGATAAGCGGATTTTTTTGGTTTATTTTTTTGTTTGTTTTCTTGAATCCACATTGTCTTCTAATGCAGTGGTTCTTAACCAGTTGGGAGCAGGAGTATAGGGATTTGGTGATCCAGCTAGAGCTAGATCTTAATGGCTTGTGAGAGCCCATTGTTGATTATTCAGAAATTTTGTAAGCCAGTTCAACTGTGTTGGTAGCTTAAAATTGGCCAAGTTGAAAGTATTGCTTTTTTTTTTTTTCTCTGCAAGTAGGCCTTCTTCTTTTGAGGGCATCTAGCTAATATGTAACGCCAGGCTCCTCTGTCCAAGGGATTGTCCAGTCAAGAATACTGGAGTGAGTTGCCATTCCCTTCTCCGGGGGTCTTTCCAACCCAGGGATTGAACTTGGGTCTCCTGCATTGCAGGCAGATTCTTTACCATATGAGCCACCAGGGAAGCCCCAATATATAATACAGATACACATTACACACTAAAGGGGAGAGGATTGTGGCTCAAACAGCAGGGAAATTTTTATGTTAAATTTTTCATGTCTTAAAAATAATTTTGCTTCATCATGAAGATCTGCTCTGTAAGGTCAGAATGTCTTTTACCACCTGTCCAAGTTCCTTTCTTCTTCTAGGCACAACCTGAATGTCTGCTCCTCTGGAAGGCATTCTTCCCCGCTTGCCCCTTCCTACCACTGTGGCCTTGCATACCAGCCTTGGCTTTTATCATCTGCCTAATTTGGTGGAAAGGACAGACTGTGTCTCTCCCATTTGTGTCTTGGCTCGTTGTAGGTGCTCTGGGGAAAATAATTGGTATGCATTGCTGCGAGGCTCCTTAACTGTATTTGCCAGGCCTGGACATTTTGCTGTGTTGCCCCAGAATTCTGCAGAATCTCTAGGGTTCTCAGCCTTTCAACCCTGGCTGCTTGTCAGAATCAGCTGGGGAGCTTTTAGAAAAACACCACTGCCCAACTTTACTCCCAGTTAAATCAGAATGTGTAGGATGCAGTGGAAATACCAGTGTGATCTCCCAGGCCCCCAGGGATTCTGACGTGGGAACCTCTGCTCCAGGGCCCACCTCATCTTTCATTTTCACAGCCAGAAATGCCAAAGATTTCAGGCAGCACTCGGTCTAGAAAAATGTCCTTTTCCTGAGATGGAGCCCTTCAATGTGCCAATTTTCTTAGCCTTAAACATTTCAGAGACCACAGCATGGCTTCTAAAAGGAGTTGCACCCTTCCTGACTTCTACATTTGCATAAACACATGAATAATAACTAGGATTCAAGTAAAGCAATAAAACTACGCTCAGTGAGTTATGGAAAAGTCAGGCTGACATACAGTGCTTTAAGGGTGACCCTGGAGCAATTGCAGAGAGAAAAAGCCACTTCCTTGGTTTTAGGCTGTAAGTGTCCAGCAGAGAAAACTGGAGGATAGAAACTGGATCAGTTCGGTTCAGTCGCTCAGTCGTGTCCAACTCTTTGCGACCCCATGGACTGCAGCACGCCAGGCTTCCCTATCCATCACCAACTCCAGGAGCTTGCTCAGACTCATGTCCACCAAGTCAGTGATGCCATCCAACCATCTCATCCTCTGTCGTCCCCTTCTCCTCCCGCCTTCAATCTTTCCCATCATCAGGGTCTTTTTTGGTGAGTCAGTTCTTTGCATCATGTGACCAAACTATTGGAGCTTCAGCATCAGTCCTTCCAATGAATATTCAGGACTGATTTCCTTTAGGATGGACTGGTTTGATCTCCTTGCAGTCCTTTGTCAGCAAAGTAATGTCTCTGCTTTTTAATATGCTGTCTAGGTTTGTCATAGCTTTTCTTCCAAGGAGCAAGCATCTTTTAATTTCATGGCTACAGTCACCATCTACAGTGATTTTGGAGCCCAGAAAAATAAAGTCTGTCACTGTTTCCATTGATTATATTCTTATCTGATTATAAATCAGATTGATTATATTCTTTGCAGCTGAAGATGGAGAAACTCCAAACAGTCAGCAAAAACAAGACCGGGAGCTGACTGTGGCTCTGATCGTGAACCCCTTATTGCAAAATTCAGACATAAATTGAAGAAAGTAGGGAACTAGACCATTCAAGTGTGACCTAAATCAAATCCCTTACAACTATACAGAGGAACTGACAAATAGATTCACGGGACTAGATCTGATAGAGTGCCTGAAGAAACTGGATCAGTAAGACTTTGAATGTGTGCTCTCAACCACAACCTTGAGAATCACCCCTTCTCATTTTTAAGGCCAAATAAATGGACATAGAGTTGAATTCTGCCAGGACCCCCTTTTTTTCCGGCAATCCCAAAGACAGGTAATGCCAAAGAATGTTCAAACTACCACACAGTTGTACTCATCTCACACACTAGCAAAGTAATGCTCAAAATTCTCCAAGCTAGGCTTCAACAGTATGTGAACCAAGAAAACTCCCAGATGTTCAAACTGGATTTAGAAAATGCAGAGGAACCAGAGATCAAATTGCCAACATCCATTTGATCATCAAAAAAGCAATAGAGTTCCAGAAAAACATCTGCTTCTGCTTTATTGACTATGCCAAAGCCTTTGACTGTGTGGATCACAACAAACTGTGGAAAATTCTTAAAGAGATGGGAATACTAGACCACCTTACCTGCCTCCTGAGAGATCTGTATGCAGGTCAAGAAGCAACAGTTAGAACCAGACATGGGAACAACAGACTGGTTCCAAATTGGGGAAGGAATATGTCAAGGCTGTATATTGTCACCTTGTTTATTTAACTTATATGCAGAGTACATCATGTGAAATGCCAGGCTGGATGAAGCATAAGCTAGAATCAAGATTGCCGGGAGAAATATCAATAACCTCAGATATGCAGATGATACCACCCTTACGGCAGAAAGTGAAGAGGAACTGAAGAGCCTCTTGATGAAAGTGAAAGAGGAGAGTGAAAAAGTTGTGTTAAAACTCAACATTGAAAAAACTAAGATCATGGCATCCAGTGCCATCACTTCATGGCAAATAGATGGGGAAACAATGTAAACAGTGTCAGACTTTAGTTTGGGGGGCTCCAAAATCACTGCAGATGGTGACTGCAGCCATGAAATTAAAAGACGCTTGCTCCTTGGAAGAAAAGCTATGACCAACCTAGACAGAATGTTGAAAAGCAAGGACATTACTTTGCTGACAAAGATGCATCTAATCAAAGCTATGATTTTTCCAGTAGTCATGTAGGATGTGAGAGCTGGACCATAAAGAAGGCTGAGTGCCGAAGAATTGATGCTTTTGAACTGTGGTGTTGGAAATGGCTCTTGAGAGTCCCTTGGACTGCAAGGAGATCAAACCAGTCAATCCTAAAGGAAATCAGTTCTGAGAATATTCATTGGAAGGACTGATGCTGAAGCTGAAACTCCAGTACTTTGGCCACCTCATGCGAAGAGCCGACTCTTTGGAAAAGACTCTGATGCTGGGAAAGATAGAAGGCAGGAGGAGAAGGGGATGACAGAGGATAAGATGGTTGGATGGCATAACTGACTCGATGGACTTGAGTTTGAGCAAGCTCCAGGAATTGGTGATGGACAGGGAAGCCTGGTGTGCTGCAGTCCATGGGGTCACAAAGAGTTGGACATGACTGAGTGACTGAACTAAACTAAACAAAGGCAGCTTGGTACATTTCCATAGTTCTCAATACTTTCTTCATCTTCTTGTTGCCTGAGAGAACCAGGCCTCTTTTCTACCTCTCACCCTGGTGTGTGCCTGCATTCATGCATACACCTGTACAGATGTACATGTTTGTACACACGTGTACACAGAGAATTCAGTCTCCATGAAATAATTTGTCTTTGTGATGGGGAGCATTAAAACAGAGGGCAAAGCTCTTGTCTTGGCCTTGTGGTTCTCAAATTTTGTTGTTTATTAGAATCACACGAGGAGCTTTCAAAATTCCTCATGTCAAGGACTTCTGGCACCAAGATGGAGTCACCTTATTCTCTCAGGTCCTCCCTCTTACAACTAAAACCCCCTGCACACTGACAGAGACTCTCCTTGACCAAACTCTAGCCAGGGTCCCCTGAGGCCTCTCTTAACTAAGCCTCAGCTTTGGCCTATAAAGACTGGTTGTCACTGTTTAGTTGCTCAGCCATGTCTGACTCTTCTGTGACCCCATAGACTGTAGCCTGCCAGGGTCCTCTGTCCGTGGGATTTCCCAGGCAAGAATACTGGAGTGGGTTGCCATTTCCTTCTCCAGGGGATCTTCCTGACCCAGGGATCAAACCCGTGCCTCCTGCATTGCAGGTGGATTCTTTACCACTGAGCCACCTGGGAAGCCGAGAAAGCTGGGGAAAACATTAAAATAACTTAAGGCTATATCCCTAGGATGACCCCTGTTACCCTTTAGAGGGTCTGTCTGAGAAAAGTCAGGATACCCAAAGAATCTACTGTTTATTCCAGCCAACACCTGAAGGAAGATAGACTCCTTGTCTCCCCGGCTCTGTGGGAGGGTAGGAGTCCAACTTCAATAAATGTCAATTGGCAGGCCCAGGTGGGTTTCCCAGGGACTAACCTCTGCTTCCTACTTTTGCTATTTTTCACTTCTTTGACTCACTTCAGGCCCATGCTTGACTTCCTTTCTATGCATTCGTTTTCCCTTTAAAATTCAGTCACCTCTGTATAAATCAAGATGGAACTCTTTTTCTCTCCTATAATAGCATTTAGTGATTAAAATCTATTCTTACACTTAAACTAGTGTCCAGCTTTGTTTAACTTTGACCATAAAACCCACCAAACAACCCTAAGTGTGTTAGTCACTCAGTCGTGTCTGACTCTTTGCAACCCTATGGACTGTAACCCATCAGGCTCCTCTGTCCAAAGAATTCTCCAGGCAAGAATACTGGAGTGGGTTGCATTTCCTACTGTAGGGGATCTTCCTGATCCAGGAATTGAACCCATGTCCCCTGCATTGTAGGCAATTCTTTACCATTGAACCACCGGTGAAGCCCAGTTGGCAGATAAGCACATGAAAAAAAACTCAACATCACTAACCATTAGAGAAATAAATGCAGATTAAGACCACAAGGAGAACTATCACACATCAGAATGGCTTTTAAGAAAGAATGATGACAAGAGCATAGCTGGTGAGGATGAGAATGTAGATCACTCACATGAGATTGCTCGTGGGAATATAAAATGATACAGTCACTCTAGAAAATAGTTTGGTAGTTTCTTACAGAATGAAACACGTAACTACCATACCAGCTAGCAATTGCACTAAGACATTTATCCCAAAGAAATGAAAACTTTTCTTTGCACAAACACCTGTATACAAATATTCATAATAGCCAGAAACTGGAGACAACTCAGATGTCCTTCAACAGTGAAATCATCTGGTACATCCATACTGGGAAACCCTACTCAGCAATAGAAAGGAATGAACTATTGAAATACTAGAGAAGGAAATGGCAACCCACTCCAGTATTCTTGCCTGGAGAATCCCATGGACAGAGAAGCCTGGCAGGCTACAGTCCATGGGGTTGCAAGAGTCAGACACGACTTAGTAACTAAAGAGAGAGAGAGATTGAAATACAGCTTGGCTGAATCTCCAAGGAATTATATTGAGTGAAAAAAAAAAGGCAATCCTAAAAGGTCACATACTACAAGATTCCACTTACATAACATTTTTGAAATGACAAAAATTATAGAAATGGAGAACAGATTAATTGTTCCCATGGGTTAGGGATAGGTAGGGAGGGGGAGCTGGGTGTACCTATAAAAGGAAAGTTCAAGAGCTCTTTATGATTGTGAAACTGTCCTGCATCTTGACCGTATAAATATTAGTGTCATGGCTGTGATATTATACTATAGTTTTACAAGATGTTACTAATGGGGGGAAGTGGGATCTCTATATAATTTCTCACAACTCTCCATGAATCTACTGTTATCTCACAGTCAAAGTTTAACTGAAAATGGAGAAATGAGAAATGTGAAAAATAATACTAATGCCCAGACCACACTTTTAGAGTGGTTAAGTGAAACTCTCTGGGGGTGGGGCGAGTTACTAATGTTTATTTTTAAATTTTCCAAGTAGTTCTAACGTTAAGAATCAGGTAGTGTAGTAGTAAAGAATCTGCCTGCCAACGCAAGAGACATAGGAGACACAGATTCTATCCCTGAGTCAGGAAGATCCCCTGGAGTAGGAAATGGCAACCCTCTCCAGTATTTCTTGCCTGGAAAATTCCATGGACATAGAAGCCTGGTGTGCTACAATCCATGTGGTCTCAAAGAGCTGGACACAACCGAACACACACACACACACACACACACACACACACGTGTGGAGCATGAAGCATCAACATAGAGGAGGTGGAGAGTTTCAGGGTTGTCCAGATCAACTCACACTAGCCATTTGGCCTTAGGAAAGCTGTTTAACCTCAGGCTCTTTGTTTGTAAAACAGCAACTACCTGTCCTTACACTTCGCAGTGCTGTATTGAAAATCAAAGAGAAAATGTAGCTGAGTATTTTATAAATTGTAAAGAGCAATATAAATGTTCTGGTCAATATACAACACAGTATGTGTTGTTCCAGCCAACACATGTTGACTAGATGGACCTTTGTCAGCAAAGTAATGTCTCTGCTTTTTAATATGCTGCGCTATGCAGATGAAATTTATTTCTAAGAAAAGGAGAAGACACTAGAAACTTTGGCAACATAGTGTAAGGCCTGAAAAAGGTGCTCTCATTGACATTTCATTCTTTCTTTATTCATCCTATAGTGGGTTTTATGGAGATCTGTGTTTTTGCTCACTTTCATCCTTAAAAACCAAAGACTTAGTTTCAGGATGTGTCATGTCCTGGGTGTGTCCATAGAGTCTTAAAGAGAAAATACTGCTCTAACCATTACACACATTTTTCATTCCTCTCAGTGTTTGCTGCCTACCCCAGTCTCCCTGTAGACTTGATTGTGGGAACCAATAGTCAACACCGTGTTAAAATTCATTTGACACCTGTTTGAGACTGACCCAAAGTGTCAGCCCAGGTTCCTGGTCTCCAGGAGGTACACAGGGGTGAGTCATTTTGAAGACCTTGGATTCTTCCATGTCTGGTAATGGACACATGACAAACAGATGAGAAGGAAAGGTTTGTCTTTCCCCTAAGGTTACTGCTTCAGTGTTCCCAACAAAAAACAGATAGGAAAAGGTCATGGACAACTGGGGAACTGAAACAGAAATGATCTGCTCCAGCTTCTTATTAGATGAGAAAACAGAGGCTCTGGGTTGGGAAGCAGCTTGCCAAGGATACATTGCTGGTGAACAGAGGAGCTGGGACCATTGTGAGATTCCCCAGGGTCTTGTCCAGTACTCTCTCCACAGCATTGGAGCTTCTGGTGCAGCTGCGTGCAGCTTGGCCGATCCAAAGTCTTTGCACCGCTTTTTAATCCTTAAAGAACCATTTAAAGAGGAACAGACTTGTCTGCAGGTGCAAGTGACCTGGCAGGAGTGCACTCTTTGCAGAAACAATGATTGTGCTCCCTCTATGGAGAGCAAGAATGAGTTACCTCCAGTAACAGCCAAGCCAGTCTCTTTCACAATACTGGGGGGTGGGGTCGGGGTGGGGGAAGACTCCACACATCAAAACCATGTCTTCAGGACACAATGGGTTGGTGCTCTAGCCTGAATTCCCAGACACTCTCTTCAGGCCCCAGCTTTTCCATCACTGTTAGGGAGCTCACATGGCCAACTCTATGTCACCAGGAGATGTGATGGCATTAAGGAGACTTCCCCCAACCAAGGCCAAATTTAGCAAATGGCAAAGGTTCACAGCCAGATCAAGAAAAAGCCAAGCCTTCCTGTTGAAAATGGGTAAAGCAGGAAGAAGGCCATGGCAGAAAATAATAGGTTGTTTTAGCAAAACATTTCTCTTCTTTGATAGGATTTTTAGGTGGACACATGGCTGCTCAGTTGCAGACTGCATTTACCAGCCTCCTTGCCACTAAGTGTGGTGTGGCTATGGGACTAAACGCAGGCAGTGAGGTGTGCCTTTCCATACACATCAAATTGTTAACTGTGCTTACCTCACCATTTTAGGCAGCAGGCATAGAGAGGGATGGAAAGAGTGTTTACATTTTGTGATTTATATATTTATGTGCTGTTTGAATTATTAAAAGCATGCTCTACTATTATACTTTGCAAATAGCTTTAAAATATACAAATGCTTTTCCTACTCCGTGATGATAATCTTCTAGAGCTTTTTATGGTGTTTTTAAAAAGATATGCTTATTTATAGGATTATATCCAGTTTTCCTCCCATGTTAGACAATTGCCCCAACCGTTAAAGCTGCAATGATTTATAGATCCAGGGAAAACTGATACCTTTTATTTGTTCAAGCTGGTTTTAGAAAAGGCAGAGGAACCAGAGATCAAATTGCCAACATCCACTGGATCATTGAAAAAGCAAGAGAGTTCCAGAAAAACATATATTTCTGCTTTATTGACTATGCCAAAGCCTTTGACTGGGTGGATCACAATAAACTGTGGAAAATTCTGAACGAGATGGGAATACCAGACCATCTGACCCGTCTCTTGAGAAACCTGTATGCAGGTCAGGAAGCAACAGTTAGAACTGGACATGGAACAACAGACTGGTTCCAAATAGGAAAAGGAGTACGTCAAGGCTGTATATTGTCACCCTGCTTATTTAACTTATATGCAGAGTACATCATGAGAAACGCTGGGCTGGAAGAAACACAAGCTGGAATCAAGATTGCAGGAGAAATATCAATAACCTCAGATATGCAGATGACACCACCCTTATGGCAGAAAGTGAAGAAGAACTAAAGACAAAGTGAAAAAGGAGAGTGAAAAAGTTGGCTTAAAGCTCAACGTTCAGAAAGCTAAGATCATGGCATCTGGTCCCATCACTTCATGGGAAATAGATGGGGAAACAGTGGAAACAGTGTCAGACTTTATTTTTCTGGGCTCCAAAATCACTGCAGATGGTGATTGCAGCCATGAAATTAAAAGGTGCTTACTCCTTGGAAGAAAGGTTATGACCAACCTAGACAGCATATTAAAAAGCAGAGACATTACTCTGCCAACAAAGGTCCATCTAGTCAAGGATATGGTTTTTCCAGTAGTCATGTATGGATGTGAGAGTTGGATGGTGAAGAAAGCTGAGCACCGCAGAATTGATGCTTTTGAACTGTGGTGTTGGAGAAGACTCTTGAGAGTCCCTTGGACTGCAAGGAGATCCAATCAATCCATCCTAAAGGAGATCAATCCTGGGTGTTCATTGGAAGGACTGATGTTGAAGCTGAAACTCCAATACTTTGGCCACCTCATGCGAAGAGTTGACTCATTGGAAAAGACCCTAATGCTGGGAAGGATTGGGGGCAGGAGAAGGGGATGACAGAGGATGAGATGGTTGGATGGCATCACTGACTTGATGGACATGGGTTTGGGTAAACTCCGAGAGGTGGTGATGGACAGGGAGGCCTGGCCTGCTGCGATTCATGAGGTCGCAAAGAGTCGGACACGACTGAGTGACTGAACTGAACTGAACTGATACCTTTTATTAGATTGTTTCTTTCAGTCCTAAAAAACAGTACCTTACTCTACCACAAAGAGTCGGACATGACTGAGCGACTGAACTAGAACTACCCTACCACAAATTCCCTCTCCAATCTTAAGTCCCTAGGTAGAATTTTAGAAACTTGATTTTTGTGTACTTGCTTTTTTACTTAGCTACTTTAGTATTTATCTTTATCAGTTAATTCTCTTGGCCTTTCTAATTCCCTTAAGTCTCTGTTTTAGGCATGTTTTATAGATAATATAGTATGTAGTTTCATCTTTGAACTCAGTTTGTGTTTGCTAAGGACTATATCAAGCTTCCCAGGTGGCTCAGTGGCAAAAGAATCTGCCTGCCAAAAAGATGACGACTGCCAAGCTGGAGACTCGGGTTCGATCCATGGGTAGGGAAGATCCCTTGGAGAAGGAAATGGCAACCCACTCCAGTATTCTTGCCTGGGAAATCCCATGGACAGATAAGCCTGGTGGGCTACAGTCCATGAGATTGCCAAGAGTTGGACACGACTTAGTGATGAAACAGCAACAAGGACTTTATCCCACTTTCATTTAGTTCTATAACAGATGTTTGTTAGTCTGTTGGGGCTGCTATAACAAAAATACCATAGATTGGGTGGCTTAAACAACAAACATTTATTTCTCACAGTTCTAGAGGCTGTGAAGTCCAAGATCAAGATGCCGGCAGATTTGGTATCTGTTGAGAACCTGTTTCCTGGATAGCCATCTTTTCGCTGTCTTCACATGGCAGAAAAGAGAGACAGGAAGCAAGCTTTCTAAGTGACTCTTATGAGGGCTCTAATGCCATTCACAAAGGCTCCATGCTCATGACCTCATCTAATCCTAATTCCTTCCTAAAGGCGCCATCACCTAACATGTTCACAATGTGGTACAGTTTCAACATAGGAATTTTGGGGGGACACAAACATTCAGTCCAAAACATCTCTCTTTTGAGTATCCTTCCTTTTTATATCTTTCTCAGTGGTCTACCTCACTACTGCCATCCAAACAAATCTAGTATTTTGGGTTCTACTAGATAAAAGTTACTTTTATATCTCTTTAGATATAGGCTATAGAAGATATAAATCTTCTGAATTCTGTCCCGAGTATTATCACACATCATTATTTCTACATTATGGAAAAGTATTTTTAAAAGGACACCAAAATTGGGTGACAAGCTGGTTTGACATTTCTAAGTTTTAATTAGCTTTTCAGATAAAATACACTGAATATCTGTCATGTTTTGAGTCCTTAATACAGACTGGGTAATTCACAGATATTATCTAATTTAATCTGCAGGATATTTATAGGTGATGGTTATTTTGTCCTCATTTTCATGTGAAAAAATCAAGTCTTAAAAAGTAGGAAATGCCCAACCCCCAACCTCAAACAGCAAGTGGATTTAGACCACAGTTTCTTTCTACAAAGTTCCTATGCTTTCCTTCTTCTCACATTCCTTCTACATCTTGAGAGAAGAAATAATATCTAGTTTTGAATCAAATGAAAGGGCTAGGAGTGAGACGTCTCTGAGTATAATTTATTTTTGACTTAGACCCATGTAAATGTTTTAGTTTTTGAAAAACAATACAGGCAAAGTAAAGCTAATCCTAAAAGTGAGAATGAATTGAAACCAATAACCTTAACTCTTTATCAAATTGGTTATATACCCACATAGAGATAAGAATTATTTCAAGTGACTTTGGAACATGCTCTTCTGGTTTATCTTCTTGGTGGGGTATATTCTAAGGAAAAAAAATTGCAATAACTTGATACTTCACTCAATTTTATTATTAGGTGTAATACTTGTACTATAAGGACTACTATATATATATCAGGATAGAACAAATAACATTAATGTTACTAAGATCCAAAGTTTTCATTGTGAGAGAAATGAGATACAAAGTAAAAACCTGGTGTTAAATTTGAATTGTACATATTAATATGAACTCATGGTTAATTTCTTTTTCTTTTTCTGTTCATTGAAAGGACATAAAACCAATGCTACCTCAGGAGCAATGTTAACTGAGAATCTATCCCTCATTCTTGAGAGATAGTTTTGCTGCTAGTTCAGCAAAACCTCATCATCTGGGTGGGAAAGGACTGAGTGCCCTAGGCTAGGACTGTTTCTGGGAAGGAAATAATTCAGTGCTTAATTTAGCAGTCAGGGATCCTAAAGCTGTTTGCCAGGAGTGAGGTCTGCCCATACATAGCCTTATTCATCACCCTCACAACATCTTTTGTAAAGACTACATTGCTCACTAATGCTTTTATGTGAAAGTGGACTCTCATGAGTGAATGTGGAGTTGTGTCTTGTGTCTGGCCTGGGAGGTAGGAAGCTGAACCTGAGAACAGAGGAAATCCAGAGAATGCAAATCTCTGGGAATTAGCAAAAATTCCTGGAAGAACTTCAGGTTTTTAAAGGCTATATAATTGGTAAGATTAAAGCTCAGGTGACCAAGGAGGTAATGGACAACACAATTAGTGTTGTAAGAGGAATAAACAGAAAATAATGCTACAGTGTATCTACGATATGGAAAGATGGAAGGATCTAGAAGACCCAGGGAAGGCTGGAGGGAGCTACCAGGCTGGCTGCTGTGAAGAGGAACTTTGAGTTCACCTTCCTCTTTAACAGCCCTCTCCCACCCTCAAGAACACTGTCACTATTCCACAGCTCCTCAGCTGTCTGAGGTTGAGGTGCACTTCAGATAAACTCTGCTTTCAGATGCATCTCAGTGAGTCCTGGGGTTCTAGTTCCATTTCATACTTTCTGTATAGCATGGGATCCATTTTTCCATTCCTCTACTGTTTAGAGAAATAAAGTTTACTAACATATAGGAAAACAGACACATTAATTTGACAAAGGAGTCCTAGGGCCAGCCACCAGCAGAGATTAACCTTTTTCTCCTTTTCCAAATCAATTATGTTGGGACAGAGAGACACCTAAGATGGAGACTCTCAGGGAAGATTAGAATATGGGGAGCAGGGGAGGGCTTGAAGCTCACAGACCTTCTGGGGGATGGTAGAGGGATCCATGGTAGAATCCTGATCCTAGTGAGTACCTGGCCATGGATTGGACAGTTGAGTTCAGGATTCCTGTAGGAGGACAGGGTCCTTCAACTTTTGTTCACCTGTTTTGTTCCGTCTGCGGTGTCTCTGGGCCAAGGCTTCCCTTTGTGTTAGGGTTGCTATGGAGAGCAATCCTCTGAGCCTTTGAAAGCCTTGAATCAGATGCTGAGCCTCTGTGAGCAGGGGCAGGTCCCATGTGAAGGAATATACATGCACCTGCAGTCTGCAAAGAACAAGGACTGAAAAAATCAATTGAACAGGACATATAGAAATCCCTTCATGAAATTTTCAAAGGAAAACTAGAAAATATTTTTATCCACCTTAAAGTGACTAACAGAGATGGATCACAGAACTCTAGTAACTTAATATGGAAAATCAGATTATCCATGAATAAATGAATGTCTATGGCTTGCCTAGGGAGAAGAAAGTGAAAATTCAGTCCTAGTCACTCACTCTAGTCTCTCAAGTTTAGTGCCAAGTCAAAAAGAGGAACAAAGGTGTAGCACTGAAAGGTAAGATTTTGTCTAGTCAACTCTGGGCTATCCAGAGGTGTTAATCTCACCTTCCCATAGAGGCCCAGGTCCACAATCTCTGAGCGTGTCAGTTCCCAGAGCAAGTATCTATTAGGAAGCAGAGTGAAAGAATGATGCAGTTGGACCATGAGTCTTACCCACTGGTGGTGGTGGTGAGATACACTGGAACCACTATTGGTTTAGGAGGCAGAGCTCCTTGATCCTGATTTTGGACAAGCTATTTAACTTCCCCAAAATTCCGGTTCCTCCTCAGAGGTAATTCCTGGCCTCCATGCCTCACAGGGTTGTTGTGAGGATCACATGAGATAATGTCTGTGAAAGCCCTTACTATTATTGTCACGGACAATTTTATATACTAAATTTGGTGTTTTCAAAGTCTTAGTCTCCGAAACGTCTCTGCCACAAAGGATCATTTCACTCAGCCTCCTAAAATAACACTTTGTTCTTCTCTTCACCACAAGTAACCCAGGCTTTTGGATTCTCAGGCTAGACAGGCTGACTGAAAAGAATCTACTGGAGCACAGAATAAGGTTTCCTGGTGAACAGATTAGTCTCTCCCCTTTTTCCTGTATCCCTCTTACTAGGATGACTCCTGCAGTCCAGAGCTCAGTGCAGCCTGGGGTTGATATTGGAGGGGAAACCTACAGAGAAGGGAATGTAAAAGAAAGTCTTGGTGTGAGGAATCAGACAAGCATTGTGAAGTCTGGGATGTGGAGGAATACGGTATGTTTCTGGCTCGGTGAGGCCCCCATCCCAGCCTTCTAGATTTTAGCTTGTCGTCTGCAGCCACTTGGACAAGCTCTCTGCTAGAGGCAGTTTGTGACAACCATTTTTATCAAGATCCCCACTGTGAGTAGGGAGGCGAGGCCACGGAAGCTGACATTCTACTGTTTTGGGAGCCTATGGGAGATGATGCGGCCTCAGAGTCCTGGGCCTTCCACCATTCCTCTGAGCGAGGTCAGCTCAGTCTCTACCTTCAGCCTCTCAGTGAGCCTCAGAAAACCTGCAACCAGGCCCTCTCTCAGCCCGTGTACCTCTGGTTTCTACCTTCTCACTGGATTCCACAGAGGCCCAAGTTCCAGACCAGCTACAGACTCCATGGCACTGCCTTCCACCTTCTTTGGGGCCTCGCCAGAGGCATAGTCACCTCTCTTTTTCTTTTTTGACTGGGTACCCTATGGGGCCCATCTTCCCTCACAGAACTCTTAACTGTCTCATTTCCTCTCATTGTGTTCTGTTTTCTCTTTTTTCCTCTTTCGCTGCTCTCTGTGGTTTGCGGCTCTTAGTTCTCCAACTACAGATTGAATCCCGGGCCTTGGCAGTGAAAATGTGGCGTCCTAACCACTCAACCGTCAGGGAATTCCCTGTTTTCTGTTTTCTCAAAGTACCCCCTTACCACTCCTTTCATCCTCCATCACTGACTTTTGTGAAAATTTGTTTGGAATAGCTAAATTTTCCCAAAAGTTTTCAGAAGCATTCTTTTATTTAGGGCCGAAACCTTCCTTTCTATGTATGACGTAACAGGGGTTTTTAAAATTCTGGTTGTTCGGCCTCTTACACTACTTTTCATCCCCTGCCCACCTCCTGGTTGAGTCTTACCCTCCAAGGAAGGAAATGAGTGGATTAATTCCAAGAAATTGATAGCAAAGGAAGCTGGGTGGCACCGGAAGAAAAGTGAGTACAAACCCAGCAGACAGGGTAATTGCGTATTGTCTCCAAACCATGAGCAAACTGCAGCCTGGCATTGGGACTCACACCAAGGAATGAGCAATTGGGAAGAAACAAGAAAACAGTATTAAGGATGAAGACCTTCAAAGTATCATAGTTCATAGATAAGAAGTGTCAACAATTTAAACCTTAACTTGGCAGAGAGGAAAGCTCAAAAAAAAAGAGCAAAAGGGAATTTAATTTGCGGCTCTGGTGATCTTGTCTGGTGGGTCTCTGGGAGGCGACACTTCCTGCAGTTATCTGCTTTGGGATGACTCCTCCGATTCCTCTGAGGTTTTAGGACAGACTTTCAAGTACTTCGTATTGTGTGTCCGTTGACTTGGAATTACTTTTGTGTTAGTTGTTAACAGTACCTGGTAAGGTCCTCACTGAAGTTCAACCACAGTCTTCCTCTGATATTTGATCTAGTAACTTAAAAAAAATAAGGAGATTTGTGTTATTATTCATGAGAATGACAGGAGGACAGAGTTATCAGGATATTTTGGTAAATCAAAAGAAAACTCTTATATAGGCAAAATAACATGCTCATTTTATGGAAAGAAAACCCTACTATTACTCTTTTTGTATATATTACAATTTGCAATAAAAGATTTATAAGCCTTTTTCTGTGAATAAATCTATTAACATGGAATATACCCTTGAATTTTCCTTTTTGTCATTTATAGAATTAAAGCATATTAAATGCTTCGTATGTATATGTAGACATACATAAAGATATAATACACATACAATTTGTTTTTAAGATATACTTTATCTCAGCACATTAAAACAAGTGTATATATTACACTGAATTATCATTCAATAAATAATTCCTTAATAAACCATTGTCTTATAAACATTCTCATTTTCTGTAATTATTATACTAAATACAGTTTTTATAATTTTATTGATTACCACATTTAGCCAAAGTAACCAATTTTTGTTTTCTTCAGACACAGGGAAAAATAAACTGCTAAACTAAATTTTTATGGGTACATATTTTAGATTACCTTTTACATTTTCAGAAGACAGAATGAACACATCAACCAAACGCACTTACACACTCTACTAGAGACATCAGGGAAGTTCTATTAATCTATAGCCCTTATATAATACATATGAATATGGATAAATTAAAACTATATGTATATGGGTTTTTTTTAGCTTAGAAACCGTTCAGTTATTCAAATATTATATATCAAGTAACTCAACATTTTCTAAAGTCTTAACTTTTTAACTATTTGGAAGTTACAATTTTAGCTAAAAAATTAAGTCCTCATGATTTGTAGTATTTTAAGAATTTTATAAAATCTAAACTCTTTATAAGACATCTATCCTATGATTTCACTTAAAAACAATTTTATATTTTATAATCTCAAAATGTTTCAGCAATGATTCTTTGCTTGCCCCATAAAACCAATACACAAAATTTAGAAAGTTTAAATCTTAAAGTTTTAATACTGGTCATATATACTACAACATTGTCTTAGCATTAATTTTATATAATAAACCCAGAGCAATATAGATATAGGGTTGTCTCTAATCAATATGATTGAAAGTGAAAGTGAAGGTTGCTCAGTCACGTCCAACTCTTTGACACCCCACGGACTATACAGTCTATGGAATTCTCCAGGCTAGAATACTGGAGTGGGTAGCCTTTCCCTTCTCCAGGGGATCTTCCCAACCAAGGGATTGAACCCAGGTTTCCTGCATTGCAGGCAGATTCCTTATCAGTTGAGCCACAAGGGAAGCCCAAGAATACTGGAGTGGGTAACCTATTTCTTCTCCAGTGGATCTTCCTGACCCAGGAATTGAACCAGGGTCTCCTGCATTGCAGGCAGATTCTTTACCAATTGAGCTATCAAGGAAGCCCAATCAATATGATTAACTCATTTCAATTTGTCTCAATTGATTTATCAGAAATATTACAGGATATTTTAAAAATGTACTTTATAAACTTTGTATTCATGAGACAAAATTTAAATAGCCTTAAAATCTAAAAAAAAGCTCTTATACTGAAGGTAAGATAGATCATCCTTCATAGTTATAGTAATGAAGCCCATTCTTTAAATACATTTGTCTATATTATATAATGCAAGACAATTTACTGACATTTTTCTTACTTCTTAGACAATTATTATTATTTCAGTTCAGTTCAGTCACTCAGTTGTGTCTGACTCTTTGCAACCCCATGAACTGCAGCATGCCAGGCCTCCCTGTCCATCACCAACTCCCTGAGTCCACCCAAACCATGTCCATCGAGTCGGTGATGCCATCCAGCCATCTCATCCTCTGTCGTCCCCTTCTCCTCCTGCCCCCAATCCTTCCCAGCATCAGGGTCTTTTCAAATGAGTCAGCTCTTCGCATCAGGTGGCCAAAGCATTGGAGCTCCTGCTTCATCATCAGTCCTTCCAATGAACACCCAGGACTGACCTCCTCTAGGATGGACTGGTTGGATCTCCTTGCAGTCCAAGGACTCCCAAGAGTCTTCTCCAACACCACAGTTCAAAAGCATCAGTTCTTCGGCGCTCAGCTTTCTTTATAGTCCAACTCTCACATCCATACATGACCACTGGAAAAAGTGGATGAAGCATAAGCTGGAATCAAGATTGCTGGGAGAAATATCAATAACAGATATGCAGATGATACCACCCTCATGGCGGAAAGTGAAGAGGAACTGAAGAGCCTCTTGATGAGAATCAAAGAGAAGAGTGAAAAAGTTGGCTTAAAACTCAAGATTCAAAAAACTAAGATCATGGCATCTGGTCCCAACACTTCATGGTAAATAGATGAGGAAACAATGGAGACAGTGAGAGACTTATCTTCTTGGGCTCCGAAATCACTGCAGATGGTGACTGCAGCCGTGAAATTAAAAGATGCTTGCCCCTTGGAAGAAAAGCTATGACCAACAGAGACAGCATATTAGAAAGCAGAGACATCACTTTGCCAACAAAGGTCAAAGCTATGGTTTTTCCAGTCGTCATGGATGGATGTGAGAGTTGGACTATAAAGAAAGCAGAGAGCCAAAGAACTGATGCTTTTCAACTGTGGTGTTCAAGAAGACTCTTGAGAGTCTCTTGGACTGCAAGAAGATCCAACCAGTCAATTCTAACAGAAATCAGTCCTGAATATTCATTGGAGGACTGATGCTAAAGCTGAAACTCCAATAGTTTGTCCACCTGATGTGAAGAGCTCACTCATTGGAAAAGACCCTGATGCTGGGAAAGATTCAAGGTGGGAGGGGAAGGGGATGACAGAGGATGAGATGGTTGGATGGCATCACCGATTCCATGGACAGGAGTTTGAGCAATCTCTGGGAGTTGGTGATGGACAGGGAAGCCTGGTGTGCTGCAGTCCATGGGGTTGCAAAGAGTTGGACATCATTGCATTACTGAACTGAGATAAACACTAGGTAGGACAGGGTGTTAAAAACCCAATTTCACCAGGGGACACTAGTTTGATGGGAAACCAAAAACTCCAGGGGACAAATAAACTGATATTGAAGGATCAAAGAGACAACCAGAATCTAAATTCAGTGTAAAGCCACACAATCAAAGACAGATAAACGCTGAATGTCTTGAGACTTGAGAAGTCTCAGATGTGCACATCATTACTATCATCGAGGCCAATCCTTTGTAGGGAGGGATCTGAGCAAATATTCAGAGACCCTCCAAATTTCCTAATCAGGACACCTGGAGCAAAGTGGTAGTCTGACAAAATCAGGGTTATTGGCTCATTGCAATGGAGGTCACACATTGGAGGAAACATGCGGTGTGTCACCAAGAAAGGGAAAAAGTTATATGATTTGGGGAAGGGTGGCATAAAGTGAAATTTATATGAAATAGTATTTTGATATGCTAAAGCAAAGCAGGGCTTTGTGTAAAGTGGCAACATCATGTCTGAATGGCAAAGTGGACAGTAGGTCTCTTTTCCTTAAACACTAAAAATTAAGATAGATATGTAATGTTATATCCCAAACCCCCTTATCTGAATCTGGGTTGAGAAATGATTTCAAAAGCAGAGTTTTCAATGAACTATGATTTTAGAAAACAAGTTTTCTCAGTTACAAAGTAATAGTTCTGCTATTGAGTGTCATTTGGACCCTTTGCAGCTGGTGTGTTTCCTTGGGAGAAATAGAGGGTTTTTTTGCTAATTTTACAGCTGGCTTTATTTGCGATCTGTGTCTGTTTACCATTGATGAATGGCATGGTAGATTTTCATTTTTTTCAGGTCAAACTAATTTTCACTTTTTCAGCATGTAACCCAGTCTCTTGTTATACTGGCCTGTGGAACTTGCCAGAAAGAAGCTGGGGTGGCATGAAACCTTTTCTGGAAGTGATTAATCTCTTTCCTTCTTTCCTGTTTCTCACTTGCTAGCATGCACTACATAATTTTAGGGCCCCAGTGCAGCCTGGCATTGCTCCTGAAGGAGGAACCAATAGAGAATGGAATGAGAAAGCAAGCCTTGGGGTGAGGTACAAAGGAGTATAATGAAGTCTCAGATGTGAGGGAATGGGAAGGGAGTGGGTAACCTGCTTCAGGTGCCCTTATTCTTGCCAGAACTTCTTGTTCTGACTCTGCTCCTGGCTGCAGCTCGTAGCCTTTTGCAGTTTTGGTAGCTTCTGGGTCAGGTTGTGTGCAGGGAGGGTTGGGAAAGCATCACTGTGGTGTCTGACCTTCTGCTTAGGGGAATCCTGTGAAAAGATGCTGCTCCCTGTGTGTCCCCTTCAGTTCCAACAGCTCCTCTACTTGAGCTTTCTTAAACTCTGGCCTTCACCCCTTCACCAAAACTTTCAGAAGATCAACTACCACCCACCCTATGTCATTTCCCTTCTGGCATATTTATCAGCCTTTCTTCCCAGGACCCTGCAGAGTCTCATCTTCCCCTGTTACTCCCAATCTTGTATCTGACTCTGCTCCTGCATAATGTTTTCTTCTCATTGTGCCCTGCTCTTCACAATTGGTCCCATTCCTTCATCAATCCTTTCACTGGCCTCCTCTCTGCCACCAGAGGCTCTGTCATCAGCTCCCATGTTCTCACTCACCTTTTTCCCACTCCCATTATGGCCTTCTCCCCACTGTCCGGGAGTCCTCCTTGCCTCGATCTCTCTTAGTATTTCATTTATCCTTATTCTGCCCCATTACCAGCTTTCTCATCTTTTCCACCAAGGTCCTCTCTGCCTCCACTCTGCCCTCCCCTCTGGGGCCCTAAAACTATGTAGTGCATGCTAGGAAGTGAGAAACAGGAAAGAAGGAAAGAGATTAATCACTTCCAGAAAAGGTTTCATGCCACCCCAGCTTCTTTCTGGCAAGTTCCACAGGCCAGTATAACAAGAGACTGGGTTACATGCTGAAAAAGTGAAAATTAGTTTGACCTGAAAAAAATGAAAATCTACCATGCCATTCATCAATGGTAAACAGACACAGATCGCAAATAAAGCCAGCTGTAAAATTAGCAAAAAAACCCTCTATTTCTCCCAAGGAAACACACCAGCTGCAAAGGGTCCAAATGACACTCAATAGCAGAACTATTACTTTGTAACTGAGAAAACTTGTTTTCTAAAATCATAGTTCATTGGAGGGTTAAATCTCAACCCTGCAGATAGATCCCTTTCTGCCTTCAGAGCTACAATCTTAAGGGACTATCTTTCACTCCCATCATTTATCTTTTCTTCTTTCCCCTAGAACACCTCAGACACTAGACCTTCTTCTCTAACCAGATCCCTCCTCTTGCAAGATCCTACCCTTTTTTCAGAGTCTTAATCTCCCATCTTTCACAACATCCCATGAACTCCACGAATCCCACTGATTCACTTGCCTTATCACCCGACCATCATGTACAGTCTCTACCCACCATTGCCAGATTCTGATACTGACTCACTTTGGCTTGATTTAAATCCTACTGAACACTGTCCCAGAGATCTCATCTTCTGAAAATCCCCTTTGTCTGACTTCTATTGCAAAACACTTATGCACTGACTGCTCAAAAACTGTGCCCATTTCAACCTTCTCCCGGGGGCAGCTGTTAAGGGCTTGCTTTTCCCTACCTCCTCACACTGTGATTTCCAGCAGGAGGAGCTTTTTCCTTTCAACCATCGGGTCCTGTCTCTGAAGAGAGCCTGTGACCAGACATGTGGAAAGCAAGCAGTCACTTTTCCTTAGCTATGCTGTCCATAAGCTCCTGGGGATACATCACAAAGAGCATAGATTTCCAGATTTGTGAGGACAAAGAAGGGATCATTCTAAAACAACCGAGGGGATACTATCAACTCAATTCTTCTGCAACTTTTTTAGTATCACTTGCTGTTGAGCACTACTCTACAGCCCTCCAACCCTTCTAGAGATGTGAAGGTCCACCAGAGTAACTGCATAGTCCACAGGAGTCTCCAAATTCCAAAATCTTGGGAACTTCTGCAGCAGAAATGTAGTTAGCTTTTCAGAGGTCCCCCTCTCTGCACAGCGAGTCCCTGCTGGTGACCCTTCTATTCTTTGATAGCAGTCCCTCACCAGCCTCTTTCTCTGCTTATTCAATTGCTAATGTCCTCCTCCCCCAGTTCAAATGCAGTTAACTGAACTCTTACTCTTCCTCAGCCCCATACCTTGCCCTCACATTAAATCCTAGCCCCAGTCCTTGGGGGAAAGTTCTAGAGGGAAGGAGCTCACCAAAGATGGATGGTTATCTTCTCTAAGTTGAATAAGGATTTCCACTTTAGGAATTTATGACCCCTCCCCTTGCGGGGCTTACAGCATTGGTCCTTGAGTCAGCTTCTTTTCAATCTACTCAAAAAACGGTGTCAAAACTCTTTCACTTTTCTCAAGCTCCTGCCCCTCCCACACCCGCAACAGATTGGTTGTTTGGCCCACTTCTGAAAGGAACCATAAAGCCTCCGGATGGGAACTTTTCATCACCAAATCTTCAAAAACGGTTGCATCCCACCCTCCCTTCCTTTTTCCTTACTGCTCTGTAAAGCCGGGTCTTTCTGCGAGGCCTTCCTTGACCCTCCCAAGACGGGATTAGCAACCTCACATTCTCCGTCACAACTCGCTTTGTAATCTTGGGCTACTATCTAGGTCCCCTAAGTACCAGGACCTTCTCTATCTCCCTCACTACTGGCCTGGAGTACCGCAGGTAGCTAACGGTCGGTCAATAACCGTTTAGAGGAATTAACCGGCAAGCATCGGGCTGAACCTCCGGGGTAGAGGTTCTTCCCAGGATGCTTTGCGCCCGCCCCCACATCCAGCTGGGCCTGACCCTTGGGGGCGGGGCCACATCCGGGGCAGGGGTCAAGGTCTGGGGGCGTGGCCTGCATTGCTATATATCCAGCTTTTGTAGGTAGCGACTGCTTCTCAGGATCCTGGGTCTCAAAGTCGGAGCTCGGTCTTCTGCTCACAAAAGAGATTGTGACTGGGCTTTATGGCAGTCTGAGAGACTTTTCCACCTCCGCTCCCGCGGCGCTCCACCACGCGTAGCTTCACCTCAGTCTGCGGGGGCCTTGCTTCAGGTTGCGGCCTCCCAAGGCTTTGAAGGGCCCCAGCGGCCCTGAGCACGGGGCCCGCCCTCTCTGCCTGAACTTTAACATCTTCATTGCCCTCACCGTAATGCTGACTGCAGTCTAGTGAGCGCTGGGTGAGTCGTTGGGTTCCCGGCCCAGACGTCAACCCGCCCACAGGCCTGGCACAGGATGCTGCACCGACTTAGTGAGCTGGCAAGGGGAGTGGAAGGAACCGCGAGCCTTTGTGGAGCGCCGGGGCCCAAGGCTGGTCTAAAAGCTCTGCTGTGGTCGCCACCGGTCCCAGCAGGACCAGTATCCACACTGTGTGGGTTGTATGCCGCCCATTGCGACTTGTTCTATGAGGAACTACCGGGAAGGCCCTGGTGCCCCCAGCCAGGCCAGGAGGAAGGGCTGGTGAGGCCCCGAGGGGAAAGGGCAGCTTGACTGTGGAGAGGAGGCTACACCTGAGGACCCTTTGCAGAGGGAGGCGGGCTTCGCACCTGAGGCCTCCGGCCGACACCCTGGTCCGAGGGCACGGTTCCACGGGAACTCGGGCGTGATGGTGGTCGACACTAGAGATGTAAGGAAACACCATGGTTCTTCTTTTTGGGGACAGATTGTCTTCCTCTTGGCATAAATATTATATAGCGAATTTGCAAGATACAGAATAGTATTGGTGGATGGCAGGACCCCGTGGGCTCCTAAACTCAGAACACCTGATACTAACATTTTGGTGTATTTTTCCTAGTTTTGCTGTGCTTATTTTCAGTGTTTAAATTATATATATATATATATATATGTATTTTTTTAAAAGGTAAGAAGACATTTAACGTTTTATCATAAGCAATATCTGCATTATTGTACACATTCTTAAAGATTATTTTTAATGTTTTCCATATGAACTATTTTGTTTTTCTCTGATATGTAGGTTTGTTCTAAGTTTTTGATATTATAAGACATCACTTAACAGGTTTGTGTATGATTACACTTGCTTAGAACTGCCTTATTCCAAAATCATAAAACTCTTCTTGAACTTCAGATTATTTTCTCATCCAGGGTTCTGCCCTTGAGCCACCTCTGTTCTCTTTCTATAGTCTCTTAGGCAAAGTATCTACCTATGCAATAAGTTATTTCACTGCTGACTTCTCCCATTTGCTTCACATTTATGTATGCAATACTTGCTAAACATTACCAGCTTTGACCTCCCATAGGCATCTTATACCTAAAATCTGTAAATGTAGACCATGGTGCCTCTGCCACCTACTGCCTTTGCTCAAATAGTCCCAGTGTCAACTAGCACCTGGTTCCCAAGGCTGACCCGTAGCTACCTTTCTGTGCTTCTCCTCCTTCATCCTTCCTGTAATTCCTCAAATACCAAGTTCTGCTGAGTCTGCTGGTTACCTATTTCTCAAATTTTAATCTCCTCTTCATTCTTACTACTATCTTGGTAGTTCAGACTCTCGTGGTCTCTCACCAAACTATGCAGTGGCTTCTTAACTTACCCGATTTTAATCCAGTACTTGCTGATTTCTACTTCTTTAGCTTCTGCTACTCTCAATTCTGTTTTTCTACTCCAGTAAAAACGCCTATTTTGCTCAGTGCTTCCATGTCTTTACTCATTTTAATTGAAGTGTAGTTGATTTATGCTATTGTGTTAGTTTCAGGAGTACAGCAGAATGATTCAGGTTTAGAATATGTATATATACACATATTATACACACATGTTCTTTTTCAGATTCTTTCCTACTTTATAGGTTATTATAAGATATTGAATATGGTTCCCTGTGCTATACAGTAGGTCCTTGTTGTTTATCTATTTTATATACAGTAGTGTGTATTTGTTAATCCCAAACTCCTAATTTATCCTCCCCACTTTTCCCCTTTGGTAACCATATGTTTGTTTTCTAGATGAGTCTATTTCTGTTTTATAAATAAGTTCATTAGTATAATTTTCTTTTTAGATTCCACATATAAGCGATATATTTGTCTTTGTCTGATTTCACTTAGTATGATAATCTCTAGGTCCATCCATGTTGCTTCAAGTGACATTATTTCATTCTTTTTTATGACTGAGTAATATCCCATTACATACATGCACATACACATATCTTCTTTGTCCATTCATTTGTCGATGGACATTTAGGCTGCTTCCATGGCTATTGTAAAAGTGCTGCTATGAAAATTGCTGCTGCTGCTAAGTCGCTTCAGTTGTGTCCGACTCTGTGCGACCCCATATGGCAGCCCACCAGGCTCCCCCGTCCCTGGGATTCTCCAGGCAAGAACACTGGAGTGGGTTGCCATTTCCTTCTCCAGTGCATGAAAGTGAAAAGTGAAAGTGAAGTCGCTCAGTCGTGTCTGACTCTTAGCTATGAAAATTGGGGTATGTGTGTCTTTTTGAGTTAGAGTTTTCTCTGCATATATGCCCAGGAGTGGGATTGCTGGATCTCACAGTAACTTTAGGGCTGTCTAGGTGGCTCAGTGATAAAGAATCCACCTGCCAATGCAGGAGATTCGGGTTTGATCCTTGAATCAGAAAGATACCTTGGAGAATGAGATGGCAATCCACTTCTGTATTCTTGCCTGGGAAATTCCATGGACAGAGGAGCCTGGTGGGCTGTAGTTTGAGTTGGATACAACTGAGCGACTAAACACCAGCAATAATAACTTTATTTTTAGGTGTTCAAGGAACCTCCTTACTATTTTTTATAGTGGCTGCACCAGTTTACATTCCTGCCAACAGTGAAGGAAGGTTCCTTTTTCTTACTCATTATGATTTCTTTACATGGAGTTCCTTAGGCAGATAAGCACTAGAGTTCTCACAGTCTGCTATAGTAGGTCAGGGCTGTGTTTTTTCCCCCAGGGGATTTATCCATTTCATCCACGTTGGTGAATTTATTGGCATAGTTCATAATATTATTCTTATAATGTTAGTAGATCTGATGATGTGCCCTTTCACTCTTGGTCTTGGTAATTTGTGCCTTCATTTTCTTGATAGGCTGAGTAGAGGTTTATCAATTGTCTTTTTTTTAAAAAAAGAAACAGCTTTTTGTTTCATTAATTTTATTTTTCTCTTTTTTATTTCATGGATTTTGACTCATATTGTTATGTCCTTATGTTTGCTTTGAGTTTATATTGCCTTTTTCTAGTTTGTTAAGGTGAATTCTTGTTAAAACGTTGATTTGAGACCATTCTTCTTAATATAAATTTTTTTTGAAGTTAAATAATCTCAAGATTTTACTTCCTTTATAATAAAACAAAAGGTGAAGCCCAGAACTGGATGATTTGGACTTTTCTCTTGTTATCTCTTCCCAGTTCATAATCGGTTCAGTTCAGTTCAGTTGCTCAGTCGTGTCCGACTCTTTGCGACCCCATGAACCGCAGCACACCAGGCCTCACTGTCCATCACCAACTGCCGGAGTTCATCCAAACCCATGTCCATTGAGTCAGTGATGCCATCCAACCATCCCATCCTCTGTCGTCCCCTTCTCTTCCTGCCCTCAATCTTTCCCAGCATCAGGGTCATTTCAAATGAGTCAGCTCTTCACATCAGGTGTCCAAAGTATTGGAGTTTCAGCTTCAACATCAGTCCTACCAATGAACACCCAGGACTGATCTCTTTTAGGATGGACTGGTTGGATCTCCTTGCAGTCCAAGGGACTCTCAAGAGTCTTCTCCAGCACCACAGTTCAAAAGCATCAATTCTTCGGCGCTCAGCTTTCTTTATAGTCCAACTCTCACATCCATACATGACCGCTGAAAAAACCATAGTCTTACTGCATCTATTAATAGCTGGCATTCTTTTAGATCTATAATAGGGCTTAACACATTCAAGCCTTAGCATGATTTTCTTTGTAGTTTTAGCCTTTTGCTGGAAAACCCGCTTAGCCTGCTCACCATAGCCACTCTACTTCCTGTCATAACACTGCTTTCCCTGGACAGGCCAGAATTTACCCTTCTTACACTGTGTCATTTTAGGGGTTGTGGTTATTATGCTTCCTATAGAAAGTTTAGTGAGATTTAGGAATTTACCATGTTTACCAGAGTAGTAGCACTTTAAATTTTGAATGCTATGAATTTCCCTTTAAACACTGATTTATCCCACAACTTAAAAAAATTTTATTTATTTTTAATTGAAGGATAATTGCTTTACAATATTGTGTTGGTTTCTGCCATACATCAACATGAATCAGCCATAGGTATACATATGTCCCCTCCCTCTTGAACCTCCTTCCCTATCCTACAACTTTTGATGTGTCTTCATTTTCTATTCAAATTATTTTATAACTTCTCATTTGACTTTCTTTGAGTTATTTAGAAGTGTGGGAAATTTTCCAAATATTTTTCTATTCTTGGTTTTAATTTAATTCTATTGTGAATTCAAAGTATTAATTCAAAGTATTGAGAATGTACTTTGTACAATTTCAGTTTTTTAAACTTCGTCAAGATTTGATTTATGAGCCAGTATATTCTTGGTGACTATTTCATGTATATACATGACTGTTTATAGCCAACCCTTTGTATCTGCATTCTTCTGTATCCAAGGTTTCACATCCATGGATTCAACCAACCAGGGATTGTGTATTACTATGTTATTTACTTTTGAAAAATAATCCACATGTAAATGGATCTGTGTAGTTGCAACCTGGGTTTTTCAGTGGTCAGCTGTACTTGAAAAGAATTTGTATTCTGCTATTTGCTGACTAGAATTCTCTATAAATATAAATTAGGTCAAATTGGTTTATAATGTTGTTTAGGTCATCTTTGTCCTTCCTAATTCTTTCTGCTGCTTTTATTGCTGTGAGAGGGCTGTTAATGTATCTGTAATCATGGAATTGTCTGTTTTTCTTCTGAGTTCTATCAGTTTTTGCTTCATGCATTTTGAAGCTCCAATGTTAGATGTATTATATATATAGGATTCTTATGTCTTGTTGGTTAATTGTCCCCTTAATCATTATCTAGTAACTCTTTATTTCTGGTAATAGTCCTGTTCTAATATTCATAAAGGCACTGAGCTCTCTTTTGATTAGTATTTGCATGGTCTGTCTTTTTGTATTATTTTAACCTTTTTACCTATTTCTATCTTTATGTTGAAGGTGAGTTTTTTGTAGACAGCATAATGTGTTGTCTTGCTTGTTTATCCATCTGACAGTCTCTGCCTTTTAATTTGGGTGTATAGATTACTTATGTTGTTACTATTGACATGGTTAGATTTTAATCTAGCATCTTGTTGGTTGTTTTCTATTTGTTCCATCTGTTCTTTGTTCCTTCTCCCCTTTGCTAACTTGCTTGTGGATTATTTTTTATGATTCTGTTCTCTTCATTTTTGTTTTATTTGTTAAACCTCTTTTTTTGTAATAAAAATTGTTCTTATTTAATATTCATCTTTAATTTATCACATTTTTGAATAGTCATCTTCAAATAGTATTATTCAAGTTCATGTGTAGGGTAAGAATCTTACAACAAGATACTTTTCCTTCCTCCCGTTTTGTGCTATCGTTATGTATCCAGTGGGCTTACCTGGTAGCTCAGCTGGTAAAGAATCTGCCTGAAGTGAGGGAGACCTGGGTTCGATCCCTGGGTTGGGAGGACCCCCTGGAGAAGGGAACCCACTCCGGTATCTTGGCCTGAAGAACCCCATGGACTATTCCATGGGGTCACAAAGAGTCGGACATGACTGAGTGACTTTCACTTTCACTTCACTATGTATTTAGGGGCAGTATTATTTTAAATTAATTAAAAAATTTTAAAGTAATTTATGATTATATCCTCTGAGTAAAACTATTAAAACATTTCACATAAAGTCCCCTTGACCCCCCCCCGCCTTCCTTGGAGGTAAACAGTGTTACTAGTTTGTTACACATTCTTCCAAACCTCTGCTATATATTTGCATATTTGCATGTGTGTGTGTACATGTGTATGGGTGTATATATGTATGTGTGTATATATATATATATATATATATATACACACTTAGATTATGTACATTTAATTTTTTAGATATACTATGCATCCCATTCTATAGTATTCTTCTTTTATTCAACAATATGTCTTGTCAGTCTACTCATTAGTACCTATAGATCTGCCTCATTCTTTTGAACTGCTGCAGAATATTCTATCAAGTGAATTTCTCAGAGTTTTATTATTATTATTTTTTAAGCTGATGGACAGTTTTTCCTATTATTATGGTAAACAAGTAAATACCCTTTTGTGTGCCTTATTGTGATATTTTAAAGTGCTTTTCTAGACTGCATCCTTAGAAGTGGAATTACGTTCCTCATAGAACCCTCCAGCAAGAAATAAAGGGGAGAGGAAAGGCAGAAATTAACCTTAGAAGGTTTTAAGATTGTACTGGGGCTAGAGGGTATGGTAGTGGGAGTGGTGGGTGTGTCAGGGATGTGATAGAGGATTTGAAGCATTGGAAAGTCTTTGAAGAATTTCATATGGTAATGGTATCATCTTTGGAACTCAGAGACTTCTGAGGGAACATGTTTTGATTTATATTTTTATGTCTTGGGAATAAGAAGCAACTTTTTTTCTTCATCAGAGATAGAAAAGAGAAGGATGTGACTGCTGACCTTGATGGTCTATCACAGGAGTTAAATAAGTTGCCCCAAGTCACATGTCTGTCTCAGAGGAATGAGTGACAGTCCAGTGGACTTATAAAAGTTACTAAATTTAGAGATTGTCTCCTTGTATACCTTCACTCTTCACATGGGAAGCAAGGCCTGGAGAGAGAAAAAGACCGGCTGAAGGTCTTATAGTAAGTCAGTGATAATGTTGACATATTTCAGCCCAGCTGTAAGAAGCAGAAAACCAGAAATAAGGAGATAGCTTAGTCAAGGTAGGGAAAGTGGTGGTAGGGGGCTTAGGAGACAGAGAAGCAAACAACACTTCCACTTACTCCTCCTGCTTGCAGCCCACTGTCTTCCTTTCTCCAGATTCTTGTGAACTTCTTTCTTCAGCAGCATCAAAGAAGTCCAAAAAGGAAAAGTAAACAATGCAAATTACAGGATAGAGGAAAACCCCATTTCCATGTAAATATTACCATTCTGCAGCAAAACAAACAGTAGAAATAATGAGGCTTTGGTTTGGGTTTGCAGTGTGAAAAATGGACATAGTCTCTGGACTAACTGGTAGAGCTGTAGTAATTCTCTCCTGGAGGGTAGAGTGATGGGCACATTACCCAAATGCAGCTTTTCAAAAAGTGGTCCAGATTGCCTTGCAATAATTATTAATTTCAGGCAACAAAACAAAATTAAAAAACAACAGAAGGAGGGGTGGATCATTAAAACAAAAAAGCTAGGCACTCAGAAGACTTTTGGAAAGAAGACAGGTCGAAAGTTGTGGAAGTTGGATTTGAAACTGTCACCAGGTCTTGCCTACTTTTATAGCAGAGGCCCTCAAACTGAACTTCCCTGTCTTCCCTGGTGGCTCAGAAGGTCAAGAATCTGCCTGCAATGCGGGAGACCTGGGTTCCATCCCTGGGTTGGGAAGATTCCCTGGAGAAGGGAATGGCTACCCACTTCTGTATACTTGCCTGGAGAATTCCATGGACAGGGGAGCCTGGTGGGCTACAGTCTGTGGGGTTGCAAAGAGTCAGATATGACTGAGTGACTAACACTTAAGTAGACTAAGGGTGCCCTTTGAGAAGTGCAGCCTCTTGAGATGCTGTCCTCAGTTACTGGGGACAGAATAGACCTCCAGTTTGGAAATGCTCAAGGGGAAGTCCCCTAATGTAGTCCCTCTTCTGTCTTGGAATGCCTTTTAGAAAGCTGAATTCCTGAACTACCCCACTCCAACTCCAGTGCTGAATCTATGTGTGGGCCTGAATCTTCATGTTAAGCAGTCTCGCAGATGATTCCTCCTGACAGCTGACCCAGGATGGGCTTGCCCAATCATTTTGCAGTGATAAAGGTACTTTTTGAAGACCTGCATTCATTGTGTTGAACCCCTTTAGTAATTTCACATAGTTCAACCTAGTATCTTTGTTTCCTTTAAATTTCAACTGAACGCTAGAAAATGAGCTTTCTAGATCTTTGTTTGGAGGTTCAGGCAGAAGAGAATTTTTCAGGATGTGAACATTAACTGACAAGTGACCTGGGACTGTGGTTTCTTATGTTGATAAGTTTGGAAACATTTCCAGGGGCACCTTAGGATTCTGGTTTCTATTTGGAGCCATGAGGTTCAAAGATACCTGCTTTATGAGGTAGCAGTTTTTCATGGTTTAAAGGTAGTTATATTGTTATTTATGTACCAGACCTAATCCCTTTTTCAGAGTCTCTACAAACACACTGGGAGGGGTTTATCCTCATACTGCAAGTGAGGTTTGAAGATGTAAACCTATTCTGGAATGAGGCAGGAGCATCAACTCATTAATCAATCAAAACAAAACTCCCAGTGGTGAGTTGATAGGGCCAGGATCACAGGCATAATAATAATTGGGAGAATTAAGCTTTGAGTGTAAGTCTATTGGAAGCATCCTGGTGCTGTAAGAAAGAGTATGAATTAAATTCAGCTGTGATCCTAAATTGGGTTTGCCAGTTACTAGTTAGTTATGTGGTTACCTGGTCTAGTCTGGTAACCTCCTTGGAGCTATCTGCATCTCTAAAACAAAGAGAATGACATTTTGCTGAGCTGGAGGGTTTGAGGTATTGCTATTTTGGGGGAAGGTGTGTGAGACCCTCAGTGCAGTTTATGCCCACAGGCAGTGCTTAGTATTGGTTATGATTAGTGAATTCCCAGCTGAAAGTCTTTTTCCCCCACAGATGCACAGGAGCCTCTCAGGTAAGAAAAAGTGTCCCAGCCTTTTAGACCAGCTGCAACACTGCCCCTCCTCTCCCCACCATCCCCTTCACAGGTATAACTGCCCTGGGGCATCTGTCCTCCAGGGCGTAATTCCCCATGAAGCTGGCACATCTATCATGGGCACCAGTAGGTGCCAGCACAGGCTAAGCTTTCAGAAGGGCTGCTTCATTTGATTTTATCATTCTTCCATCCCCCCAGTGTGACTCATGAAAGCCCAGACTTTGTTTCCTTTCTTCCACAGTGATCTCTCTTCCCCAACCTTTCTTGCTTTCTATTCTGAGCCTGGGAGAAAATGCTCAGGGTTGCACTGTCAAATATCAGTGAAGAAAGACCTGTTTGGGGATCCTTGTAACAACACTGATAAACACTAGTGCTACATTTGGGCAGCACTTTACCGTTTGCAATGTGCTTTCATGTTTATTAGCTCATTTAATAGTTGCAAACTTCTGGCAAGGTAATGTGATGGTTAAGGGTCTGCAGATTGCCTTTACATTCCTATCTTCACCTCTTCTCAGCTGCATCATCTTGGGCAAGCAACTTAGCATCTCTGAACGCTGTACATTTAAGTGAAAAGTACTCAGAATTGGTAATAAGTGCCCAATAATTGTTAGCTATTACTTCTCTCACGCCCATTTTACCACATGACTTCAAGTTTTTCTGTAACCGCAGTCCATAGGGTTGCAAAGAGTCAGACATGACAGCGACTGAACTGATCTGAAGTGAGCCATTAATTAAATGGGTCAAGCCTTACTTTCTTCACTTTTCCTCTGATCCTCCTGCTTCCACACTGTCCTCAGCCTTACTTCACGCTCTCCCATAGCCTACACTGAGTTTTCCTTTTTCTGTTCAGCACTGGGTATCTCAGGCCTTTGTATGGGCTATCCTGTCTGTCCTGAGCCCACATCATGAACCCTGGTAAATAGCTACTCATCCTTCAAGTAGACTTGACTCCCTTTTATCCCAATGCTCCCAGAGTGCTTTCTGCACATCTTGATTACAACAAGATTGATATGACTCTCTTCCTATTTATCTTTTCATTAGACCCAGAGGTCCCTGGGGAAACAGATCATATCTTCTCATGTGTGGAACTTCTGTCCCTGATATTTATGATGTGCCAAATAAATGTTGGTTTGAATGAACAAATATTAAAGAATTTTTCAATCCACCTGAAACTTTCTTAGATAAGCATTCAGTTATCAAGACCAGCGGCTGTGGAGCCAGTCCTGAAACCCAGGGTCCAGCTGCTAGTCCCCAGGCTCTCTGGGCACTCCCAGCCTGTCTCTCATTGTGGTCTCCTGTCCTTGCTGTGTAATTTTTCCAACCAAACTGGACGCAGAAAGAAAAAAAAAAAACCTAATGATATGAAAGCACCAGACTTCATATTTACAGGCCCAGTAGAGGTTTCCAAATGACAGCAGGCAGCCAGTGTGCAGAGGCCTGCTCTTAATGCATCAGAAAAGACAAAATTACAGTGTGCCCGCCTTTCATGTGCTGTCTGTTTCGTCTTTCTGAATAAAAGGGAAACTCTGGCTCCAGGCTGATTTTCAATTACAAAAATAGACTAAATTCCTACCCTGAAATTATCAAAAGTGCCATATACTTGACAAGCAGCTAAGCAGAGAGCAGTAACTACCAAGTTAGTAATTAAACAGAGCTTCAGTCAAATTAACAGAGACAGACATTCTGGTCTGGCGGTCAGAACAGAGGCCTAGAGGGCCCCAGATTCGGCCTTTGTACTTCTTGTGTCAGAGTGAAGTCTTGATGTGCAACCATGGTTGCCAGGGAGAGACTCCATGGGCTCTCTCCACCCCTGTCTGACTTCTGGAACGCCTTTAGTGTGAACAGGAGATGCGTTCCTGTTGAGATATGGGATCAGGGAGAGTAGGCCTGAAAGGAGTCAGGAGGAGGCCAAGGGGATCGAACTCTTCTCTACTTCAGAATTTGTTTCCAGATATAAGGGACTCTGGAAGAGCTTTTTAAATATAAAATTATTGTAGCTTGGGATCTCTTGTAAGTGCTTTAATATAAATTATTCATTTACTCAAAAAATATTGAGTGCTCACAACCACAGACAAAGCTAAATCCTAGCTTTGGGTTGTGACATGCTGATAGAGGAAGGCAGACAATAAACAAGCAAATAAATGCATAGTATTTGAGGTGGGTCTGGGTGACATGGGTATAACTTTAGTAAAGGAGGAGGATAGGGAGTTCAGGAGTAGGAGAGAAGGGAAAGATGCAGTTGCTATTTATATTAGGCAACCAGGAGAGACTTTTCTGATAAGGTGACATTTGAGCAGAAACCTGCAATGGGGAGAGAATTTCAGGCAGAAGGAACAGAGAGTATAAAAGTCTTGAGTTGGAAGAGTACTTAGCAAGTTTGAGGAAAAGCAAGGATCCCATTATGGCCAGATTGTGACAAGCAAGGAGAGGGTGGTGGGAGATGAGGTTTTAAAAAGATCACGGTCTCAATCATGTAGGCATTCCAAGAACGCTGGCTTTCATTCTAAGCTAAAAATGAAGGTATTGAAGTTTTTCTAAATGTCCTATGGAAGTAATAGCAAGGTATGAGATAAAAAATTTTAAGTATACTTGTGTATGCCAAAAGTAATATAAATTAATATAAATATACATTAATTATATTTAAATTATTAATGACATCATTCAAGATGCTCCTATTCTTATTTTTCTGGACTTGATAAAATATTCTCAGAGAAATGGTAATATGTCTGTGATTACTTTTTTTCTTTTCCCTTGTATTTCTTCTGATTTTTTTTTCTGCGTATCTTTGTTGTTGTTAGATGTCTAATGGTTTATAGTGTCTATCTTTGTGAATTGTACCTTTTATCATTAGAAATAATCATTTTTGTTTCATTTAAAAATTAATTAAAAAATGAAGGCATTGAAGGCTTTAGAGCAGATCTTACATGTCTTACAAGGGTCACTTTGGGTTGCTGTGTTTAGAGTAGAATGTAGGGAGATGAGAATAAACAGCAAAGGTGAGATACAATTGTGGTTTAGATCAGGTGGTGGTAAAAAGTGGTTGGATTCACAATAACTTTTGAAAGTAGAACTTGTAGAGTTTGCTGATAGTTTGGATCTAGATGTTAAAGGAAGAAAGGATTCAAGGATGACTTTAAGGATTTTGGCCTGATCAAGAGGAATGATGGAGTTCTTTTTTAATGAGATGGAAAGACTTCAGGAAGAGTAGGAGATTTGGGAGATGGAAATTAAGAATTTGTTTTTGGATATGATAATTCTGAGATGCCTATTATACCACTATAACAATTTTTGGGAAAAAGCACAGCTCTGGGAATTAATCGGAATGCAATTTTAATTTTGTTTCCTAATGTCCTTTTAACATTTATTCAGTAGAGGAAGAGTTTTCCCTGCCATTGGGTAAAAATTCTGGTAGGCACCATGATTTTTCTGGCCACTCTTAGGTATAAGAAAGTCCCGTGGTTTTCTTTAAGCAGGAAACCTGACACTTCATTCAGAAACAAGATGTCCAGTCCAGTTTGTTATTTAATACTTATGTGTTTAGTTGCAAACTCACATCCAACTCTCTGAGGCTCGATGAACTGTAGCCTGCCAGGCTCCTCTGTCTATGGGATTTCCTAGGCAAGAATACTTGAGTGGGTTTGCCATTTCCTCCTCCAGGGATCTTTCCCAACCCAAGGATCAAACCCAAGACTCCCTCATTGCAGGCGGATTCTTTACCATCTGAGCCATCAGGGAAGCCCTACTTAATACTTAAATCTTCATTAAAAGGTCATGTTTCTTCTGCTTCCAACTTCTCTACCATAGGAGGTCAGCCACCCCCACTGGGAAGAAATTGTGGTTGGCTTTCCCCGCCCCTTTTTCTTGCTCCTCATCTCATTGGCTATGGTTTCAGCGGCTCCAGAATTGGTTTCAGCACTCCACTAGGAGGGTAGAGGGGAAAGAGATCAGCAAGTTCTTCCTTGGCTGGGGCTCTCCTAAATGATTTCACTTGCTCGGAGGCTAGAAACAGTTAACGCTGTGTCTTCCTCGGTTCTTTGGTGGACTCGGTGGCGCTCCACTGCTGTGGTCACTCCTCTGGTGTGGGTGATGCACCCTATTCCTCCAGCTGCTGTGCTTTTTCCCCGTAGCTCGCTCCACACAGACTTTCTCATTTACAGTCCCAGCACCCCACCAAGCAGAACACTTGAGCTAGGATGATGAGGCGCTTATTGACTCCACTGTGGCTCACCTCCTGCCCTTTGAAAATATACACCCTGTGCCTTGGCTGTCCCCAAGGGAATCTCTTCTCGGCTGCCACCCATGGCCTTAGCAACCTCTCACCTTTAGATTCCCCAGTGGCGGGGTGGGGTCAGACTCCAGTTAATTAAGCAACTCTCTCAACCCCTTTTCTTTAAACTGCAGCGAACACATATTAGCTCTCTGAGTCCTGCTCTATCACTTGGTCTGAGCTGAAGGGATTTCCTGTCATTCTCCAGGGAGAGGAACCATTCACAGCATAGCTTTCTTCAAAGAAAACCTTTTGCAGGGGTGAGATGGGGTGGAAGGTGGAAGGGAGGTTCAAGAGGGAGGTATATATATGGCTGATTTATGATAGAAACCAACACAATATTGTAAAGCAGTTTTCCAATTAAAAATTAAAAAAAATAAATTAAAAAAAAGAAAACTTGTTACAAATTATCTTCAATCTTTGGTAACTGGACCATTTTATGACAGTGGTTACAGTGAGGGCCCCAAGTTAAACTGTTTTTAGAAACCCACCTTAAAAATACTGATTTCTGTCTGCCCCTTACTTTAGTTTTTGATATTTCTTGTGCCTTGGTCTAAATTCCCTCTTTAACATCTTGTTACATTTTTAAAATTTGAGAGTCAACAGCATATGAATTGCCTTAAAAGCCATGAGATTAGAAGAAGTCATCTATGGTGTGAACAGGAGAAAGATCTGAGTATTGAGCCCTTTCATAAGCTAGAAATGAAGAACCCACAAAGAATTCAGAATTTACCCTGTTTCTGAATTGGCTTAAAAAAAAAAACAGTTTAGGCTCTTAGAACTCATCCTCTATTCAGAGTTATAATCAACACTTCTAGCAGTGACTTTTCCAATAGTGAATTTTCCATTTTCATAATGCCACTCTTTATATGTAAAATGTTTGGCATTTACAAAGTGTCCATGGTTTCATTTCAACTGCCTTATACCCCTGTGAGGAAGTAAGAGGCAGAGGTCTTTGGCTCCAGGTTTTGAGCTCTTTTTTCCATAGCCTCAGAGACACTCATGATGTTACTGAGTCCAATCTTGCCCTGCTCGCCACAAGATAAGTTGATGAATCTGAGCTCTTGGGGCTAGTAAGGGGCTTTATTTGGGAGCTGGTTGACTGAGAAGATAGCAGCCTAGCGCCTCAAAATAACTATCTTGTCAGGGCCTGGTTGCCAGGTTCTTTTATGGATCAGAGATGGGGGGTGGGGGAGGAAACAAAGTAAAAAGACCGTGTAATTCCTGCAAATATCTCCTAGAATGGCAAGCCTCACATAGGGGGATGTGTTAGTTTCACCTCCTTACATTCATTTCATGAGTGGTGTGAAATGGAATCTCTCTTGTCATATCAACAAATAAAGATGTCAGATCTATCTGTGATTCCAGCCTCCCCAAATGTGAATTTCTGGGCTGGTAAGCAGCAGACAAGGGGCACCAGGTGCTGTGCCATTTGCCACATGAATAATTCAAGAATGGCACAGTCCTTTAACAGGTGGACCAGGTCAGGTTATCTCCCTGAGGCAAGCTGTGGTAGTAGTAGTGTAGTGTTAGTCGCTCAGTCATGTCCGACTCTTTGCGACCCCATGGACTGTAGCCTGCCAGTCTCCTCTGTTCATGGGATTCTCCAGACAAGAATACTGGAGTGGATTACCATTCCTTTCTCCAGAGGATCTTCCCAACTCAGGGATGGAACCCAGACAAGCCATTATGTATGCTTATAATGACAAAAAGGGTTAAAGTCACAGAAGCAGATCCAGTGTAAATTCAAAATTAACCCTTCCTGGTTTTGATGGCAGTCATGTAAGGTTTTTTAAAAAAATTTATTTATTTTTAATTGAAAGATAATTGCTTTACAGTATTGTTTTGGTTTCTACCAAACATCAACATGAATCAGCCATGAGTTTACCCATGTCCCCTCCCCCTTGAACCTCCCTTCCACCTCTCTTCCCACCCCTCTAGGTTGTTAATGAGCCCTGGTTTGCGGTCCCTGAGTCATACAGCAAATTCCCATTGGCTGTCTATTTTACATGTGGTAATGTATGTTTTCATGTTACTCTCTTGATTCATCCCACCCTTTCCTCCCCCCTCCCCCCAGTGTTTTAAGGTTTTGCTAAAGTAGTCTATTGAATAGATACATGGTAAAAGTTTAATCTCACATGCCAGCTGCCATGCATTAATCAAAGTTACCTGGAGAGCAGTGTTTAACAGGATTCAGAGAGATAATGAGGTTTGGTAGGAAAGAGTACCTTAATCAATTAGTGATGGCTGCCTTGGTTGGTAGGGGTTCTGGTGGCTTATGTGCCATACATTTGACATCACTGATTCAATTATTTTGTGAGTGTCTGTGGGGGTGGGGGGCAGTGAGAGAAGGGGAGAGAGAGAGAGGGAAAGAGAGAGAGGAAAGGAGAAAGAGAGATGGATATTCTCTGGAACAGTTTTGTTTCTCAAAACACATTAAAAGAATGAGAAAAGAAAGAGCAGCCTAAAGCCACATTGGGTTATGGAGATGACAGCATTGTATACATGCATTCTGAGAGCATGCATTTTTAAAGATGTGCTGTTAGCAAAGGAAACAGCCTGAACTCAGAGCGGTCTTGCAAATAAATAAAACTAGCCTCTGTTCCCCAGCATTTTTCTCCCCAAATTTTTATTTTGACAAATTTTGAACAGAAAAGTTAAAAGAGTAGTACAGTGAATGCCTGTGTATCATTTTCCTAGATTTGCATCATTCATGATTTCCTAGTTAATAATCTGTCTGCTTTTATTCTGAATTATTTGAAAGTAAAAATTTCACAACACTAAATCATTAATCTCTTAAGAACAAAGACATTGTCTGACTTAATCACAATACCATTATCATACCTGCAAAAATAATACATAGGCCACATTTAAAATTCACTTGTCCCTTAAAGTAGGATCAAATTGAATTCATTGCTTTTTGTTCAGACTTTATTTTGGGAATTGACATTTTGTAAGATTTTTCACGTCATCGATAAAATGTCCTTCAAAAATGGCTGTGTTATTTCATTACCTGAATAGAGTACACTTTATTTTACCAGCCCTTTACTTTTGTACATTTAGTCTATTTTCTATTTATTGATTGCTGTTTTAAGTGCTGTTGCAGTGAACGTCATGGGGACATGGTGGATTGGCCTCAATGTATATTCCAATCTCTTTTTACGAGCTTTTCTAGACTCAGACAACTAAAATTTCCCCAGCCTGCCTTGCAGTTCAAGTTCTAGATGTAATTTAGATTCCATCAGTCGCTTGGCAGTTGCCTAAAGTTTACAAGGCAAAAGCATGAGGTAGAAGTCATGCCTTTGTTGCCCCTCTGTTTTTCCTGGAAATTAGGCCATTTATTATTTTTTCTTGCAGTGTTACGAGAGGCTAGGGAAAGCCATTGGAGAGTTGAGGGCAGAGGTATGACATGATCTGATTTAATCTGTAAAATCATGCTGGCTGCTGTGTGGAGAATAGACTGTAAAGGAGTGTAGTTGGAATCAGGAGCCGGTTAGGAGACCCTTGCTGTCTGGGTAGAGATGATGGTGGTTTGGACTAGGATGGTATCTGTTAGTAGAGGAGGTGAGAGACAGTTGAGTTCAGAATAGTTTGAAGGTGGGATCATCGAAATTTGCTGCTGGGTTGTATATGGGATGGGAGAAAAATGATCCCTGACTCCCTTGTAGCTACAATTCTGGATGTGATTCAGCTTTCACCTATCAGAGGCACTCTCGTGAGATGTGGAAGGTGAGATTGAGGTAGAGATCTTGCCTTTGCTGTTTCTGATTTCACCCACTGCCACTGGAGTATATATGGGTCGAGCTGTTGGAAAGGTGATAGATTTGGTGGTGGGAATACTGGAGGTTGTCTCTTGGGGTTTCATTTTTCTCATGAACTAAGAAGCAAGGATGATCAACTGAGATTGACAGGGTGTGGAAGGAGGGACTGGGATTTATTATTTTATCATGTGTTTCTTCCTTCTCTGCTAGGACGCTGCACAGTGTCTGGCCCCTCGAAGACAGTCAGTTTGTTGTTAACTGAACAATTTTCTACTTTCACGGAAGGATTTACTCATAAAGCATCACCTTTGGCTTCAAGATAAATGAGTGCAGTTAAAACTAAAGCAAGGAGATTCTCATGTTCTTTAAAGAAGCAATTCATTTTATATTTAAAATGTCAAGTTTCAAACAATAAATGTCTTTGAAAGTGATGCTATGTTTAGAAGTTTTTAAAAATCAAAGTATAGTTGATTTGCATATTATAGTAGTTTCAGGTGTACAGCATAGTAATTCAATATTTTTATAGAATATACTCCATTACAAATTATTACAAGATAATTGCTATAATCCCCTATGGTATACAGTATACCCTTGTTGATACCTATCTGTTTTATATACAATAGTATGCATTTCTTAGTCCCATACCCCTAACATGCCCCTCCCTCTTTCCCTCTCACCCCTGGTAACCAATAGTTTGTTTTCCATATCTCTGAGTCTGTTTCTCTTGTACTCCATACTCTCTCGTTTGTTTTATATTTTAGATTCCACATAAAAGTGACATCATATAGTATGTGTCTTTTTTTGTCTGACTTATCTCATTAAGCATAATAGTCTCTAGATATATTTTGCTTCAGATTCAGAATTCCATTCTTTTTATGGCTGAGTAATATTCCTGTGTGTGTTAGTAATATATTATATACATGCCACATTTTCTTTATCCATTCATCTGTTGATGAACACTTGGATTGTTTCCATGTCTTGGCTATTGTAAATAGTGCTGCTATGAATATTGGGGTGCATGCATCTTTTTGAATTAGAGTTTTCCTCTTTTCTGGATGTATACCCAGGAGTGGAATAGCTGGATCATACGGTAGTTCTATTTTCAGTTTTTTGAGGAATCACCATAATATTTTCCATAGTGGCTGCAGCAATTTGCATTCCTACTAAGAGAGTACAAGGGCTCCTTTTTTTCCATATCCTTGCCAACACTTATTTGTAGCCTTTTTGATGATGTGTATCTGTTAATCCCAAACTCCTAATTTATCTTTCCTCTCCCCCGTTTGGGCTTCCCACATGGCACTAGTGGCAAAGAATCCACCTGCCAATGCAGGAGATGCAAGAGACATGGGTTCGATCCCTGGGTTGAGAAGATCCCCTGTTGTAGGATCTCCAGTATTCTTGCCTGGACAGAGGAGCCTGGTGGGCTACAATCCTTGGGGCTGCAGAGAGTCAGAGATGACTGAGCAACTGAGCACACACACAGCACACTCCCCATTTATTCTCCTTCCCTTCGCCTCCTGTTTGTTTATTCTTAATCACTCTTTGCCAGGCACTGTTATAGACACTAGGGATATGGCATGAAACAAGATGGATATTGTCCTTGTTCTCTCATGGTCTTACTTTCTAGAAAAGGAGACAGAAAATAAGTGAGTACAAGCATAAACAAGTTAATTTGAGACACTTAGTGCCATGAAGATGATAAATAAGGCTAATGTGAGAGTGAAAGGGTAGGGAGCATGGTTTTATCAGGAAAGATTTCCTTGAGAAGGTGACTTATTTTGCAGTGTAAACTTTTTTGTCAACGTATAACATATGTACAAAAAATTGAGCGCAAGTCATAAGTGCACAGCTTGATGAATTTCTGCAAAGTGAACACACTCCTGTAACTACCACCCAGGCCAAGAAGTAGAACTTTGCTAACTGCCATAAGGAGGTGACATTTGAGTTGAGACCTGCATGCTATGTAGGTGGCTATGCAAAGATCTGGGTTTAGAGTATTCCAGTCAAAGAGGTCAACAGATGAGAAGGTGAGGAGAAAACCTTGGCATATTTGGGGAGCAGAAAGAAGGCCAGTGTGTACCAGTCTGTTGATTTAGCACTGCAATATTTGGTTTATGTGTTTGTGACATGATTCTTAGTTTAAGATTGGAAGGGAAACAACACTTTGATTATAATTGCTCTTCAAGCTCCATCCATCAATAAATTAGGCTCTTGAGTCTTAGTAGGAAAGTCTTTGAAGATTTTATTTATTGCACACTGTCCACCTTGTACAAGGAGAGCAATATCTGAACTCAGCTATAGAGAGAATTGTTATAACATGAGATTACAGGAATTAGTATGACTTACAGTCTCTCACATTACAGTAATTCTACTAGGTTTCTTTCAATTCCGCCCACCTGTGCTCACCAAAGAGTTCCTCCTGCTGTCTTGTCCAGGGCCCTGGTCTTGACATTTGATATTCCAGGATTTCATTATGACCATGCACTTAAAGATCCCTTGTTACCTAAACATTTGCATACAGGTCGGGTTGGTTCTTAAGAAGAGATATAGGGAAATAACAGAGGTTTTGAGAGGTGCTTACATAACTGGGGACAGTAGAAACACTGGTTAAGTCAGTACACAAATATCTGTCATTCACAGTGATTAAGCTTAGAGGAGATAATGTCAAATTGTGGCAGAGTAGGCAGTCTTAAAGGTTTTCTGCCTGACCTAGTTAAAGTTGAATTTTTCTTTAACATTAGACTGTTCCACAATTATCCCTATTTCCTTGTGTGAACAACAGTCATCCAGAATTTGACAAGTGAGGCCATCCTACCTTCACACCAGTACACAAATTAGCCTCCTTTGACCCCCCGACTGCTTTTGCCGAGGCTCTACCTGGGCCCCTAGCAACTCTTTAGGGTGTGCTTCCTGTGAGCTCACAGCATGTCTCCTGTTCCCATGTCCCTGCTGTGTCACCTGGAGGACTCTGCAGGTGTGCCCATTCCTGTGGTGGGCACAGCTGCTGTAGGTGGGCATGGTAGGGGACACTGTTCTGTGTCAGTCTGTAAAGAACAGTGACTTCTATGTTCTTCACTGGCTGCCACCCTGAGCCCTCAGGTGCCAGGGGTGTATAGAGGAGGACTATCACTTCTACCTGTGCTACACTCCGGTAGAAGGGCCCCAGAGCAGGAATGCCTGAGTTCCAGGGTGTTTCCATCTTTGTTTATAGTCTTTTGCTCAACAGAGGGCTTTGAGATGAAACCAGTAGGACTGGGTCAAGAGACAAATTGGAGGGGTAGGTACCTGGCTGAACTCAGAATTTTCCCATCCTTAGGACTTTCTTACCGCTAAACCAGACCTTTCTTCCCTTAGCACATGTTCCATCCCAGGAGACTTCTGAGCTCCCCACCATTCAGACATCTGTGAGGCCACTTCCCATGTGCCAGGTGTGCCCAGACAGTCCTGACTCACATTAGCTCTTTCTCAAGGCTGCTCGGCATGGTCCCTGACGGGCTATCATACAAGGTCAGAAAGGCCTGTCTCTTGCAGCTTTGAACTGGGGGCCCCCACCCCTTTGGAAGCAGTGCTCAAGGCTTTTTTCTTTTTTTCGATCAGCAAAAGCCTGATCCTTGTTTTGACAAGTCATGTCCCAACAAGAAAAGATAGCGCTTGTAGTGAAACCACCTTAATATGTAAATCTTCAGGGAAGTAGAATCATTTCTTTAGCTCATTTGTAGTGAAGAGCATGAGAGAGAGCGGTGGGCTCCTAACCATGTCTCTGACTGGAGTCTCACGCCCTGTAATTTATCTCGTGCGCATGGTGCCACTTGAGTAGTCTTTCTAAAATAACTGAGTCTCACCCCTGCTTTCAAAACTGTTCATGCTTGCCTGATGCTTAAAGCCCCAAATTCTTTATCCTGAGCAATGAGGCTCTTCTTGATGTATTGGCCCCCTTACTTCTCCTGACTCATTTCCCCGTATTTCCCTTTGTGCATCATCTTTTCCAGTCACACCATAGTCGACTCCAGGCCTGTACCTTTCCTCATACTGCCCCTTTCATCTGGGATACTGCTCTCCACTCGCCGTTACTACCTGGGGAACTACTCATTCTTTAGGCCAACTCACATGTCACCTCCAAGAAGCCCTTCCCTATTGATTCACAGGTAGTCTTCTTACTGTGGAGACAGTCCCCAGCAGGAAGCACAGTGCCTGCCTTGAAGCGTCAGAGCAGAGTCAAAGGCTGAGTTAGGGGTTGGCTGTTCCGAAAGGCCTGGTGCGCCTCTCTGCAAGGCCTGCACTTTCTCCCTGTTGTGTTGGTGAAATGCACTTTCTCTCCTTATTTGGCTCCTGGGGCCTAGTCTGCCATCCATTAGTGTATCAGGGAGTTGCCTCTTCATGCGAGATCATCAGCCTCCTTAATCCTCCTCTGTAACTGGATTGTGTCAGACTTCACTGTGTGCCTGGAGGCTTCCTATGGGTCTAATTTCAAAATAACCAAGGAATGTCATACTAACCACCAACTCCCCACTCCCCCTGTAAAAACAGATTTGTTTTTGAAACAGTTTAATAGAATAACATCTAGGGAAGAAACAAGAGCAAGAAGGGGAAAACCCCTCCCAAACCCATAAAACAGGTAATGCACCGAGTATGCTAAAGGGCTCTCCGCATCTCTGGGGGGTCTGTAGGAGAACAAAAAGGATTCTCAGGGCAGAGTGGGAGTACCTTTCCCCACTGGACAGATGATACCATGTCAGGTTGCCAGTGGGGAGAACCCATTATCAACAGGATCCTTTAATCAAAGCCCAAGTCATTGCTAATTCACTCAGTATTAAAACAACAAGAGGCAGCAGCTGAGGGTGGCGGTGGCATGCTGGTAGGGATGGTATAGATGAGGGGTGGGAGAATTAAAGTCTTGGAAAGTCAGAGCTGAGGCACTTAGAATGAGCCAGATTCTTTGGGTGATGCTGTTAGTGTCCTTTCTCTGCTTAAATGCCTTTATTGTTAACCTTTCAGAGCTGCTTACCCCTTTCCCCCTTTCTATAACCCATGACAACCACTAATCTGTTTTCCATTTTTGTAGTTTTGTCATTTCAAGAATGTTACATAAATGGAACTATACAGTACTAACCTTTTTAGATAGGCCTTTTTAAAACGAGGCATAGTTCCCTGTGTGTGTATGCTAAGTAGTATTCCGTGGTATAGATGTACCACCATTTGTTTACTGCTACTGCTGCTGCTAAGTCACTTCAGTCGTGTCCGACTCTGTGTGACCCCATCGATGGCAGCCCACCAGGCTCCCCCGTCCCTGGGATTCTCCAGGCAAGAGTACTGGAGTGGGTTGCCATTGCCTTCTCCGACCATTTGTTTAACCATTCCACAGAAGGGTGTTGTGTATCTTGACTGTGATGGTAGTCACATGTGATGAAATTGCATGTAACTAAACACATGCACAGGGCTTCCCTGGTGGCTCAGATGGTAAAGAGTATGCCTGCAATGCAGGAGACCTGGGTTCGACCCCTGCGTGGGAAAGATCCCCTGGAGAAGGGAATGGCTACCCACTCCAATATTCTTGCCTGGGATAGACAGAGGAGCCTGATGGGCTACAGTTTGTAGGGTCACAAAGAGTTGGAGGTGACTGAGTGACTAAGCACACACACAAACACATGTACACATACAAATGAGCACATGTGGAACTGGTGAAATTTGAATAAGGTGGGTAGATTGCATCAGTGTCAGTTTCCTAGTTGTGAGACTGCACTCTTGGTCTGGAGAATGTTGACATTGGGGGAAACTGGATGAAAGAGATGTATAATTTCTTACACTTGCATATGGATCTACAATTATCTTTATAAAAGTGCTTTTAGTGGCACTGTTTTGCTGTGGAACAAGGGCTAAGTCCGTTGGTCAGGAACTCAAGGCCCTTCTATGTTCTGGCTCCACTTTTACCTGCCTTTTGTCTGTCTTCTCTCTCATGGGAGATGTATTTTCACAGTGTGGACCCACTTGTGTGACGAGAACCAGATCAAGAAGTAGGACATTGCCAGGAGCCTGGGAGCCCCCATCCTCCTCCCGTCCATTTACTACTCTTGAAGGGTAATTGCTGTCTGATTTCCATTCCATATATTAGTTTTGCCCTTTTTTGAACTTCCTATAAATGAATTCATGGATTTTTCTTTTAAACTAGCTTCTTTTGCCCAACATGATGATTTAACATGATGATTAAATTATTCATGTTGCAGGTAGCAGTAGTTTGTTCATTATCACTGCTATATAGTATTTAGCCCACCGTGTGAAGAAACTACAGTTTTACAATTTATATGTAGTACTGTTGGTGATTACTTGGTTGCTTACAGTTTTGGGCTATTTTAAATAACTCTGCCATAAACCTTCAGACACTGGAATGATCTTGTCAGGCATCAGAGAACATTTAGGGATATCTTCAGTGTCATAAGCTTTCTGTATAGGCTTAAATCTCATTAAACATAAGCAGATTCATTTTGGACAGGAGCCTTATTTATGTCATGAGTGTGGCAAAGCCTCTAAGTTCTGTGATAGCCTTGCTGAACATCAGAGAATCCACAATGAAGAGAAAACTTACTGGTGTGAAGAGTGTAATACAGGATTCACTGTGTTTCAAGTCTGGTACCCACCAAAGAACCCACAGTGGAGAACATCATTATGAATGTAGTGAGTGGGGGAATGCTTTCATTTGGAAGCCAGTATTTATTGCCAGAAAACCCATAAATATTAAAATGTGAGAAGACTTTCACTTAAAAGCTCAATCCTATACATTGGAAAATCCACACCAGCACAAAACCTTTATGTATATAATATATACGTTTTTTTTTATGGATATATGTATAACTGAATCACTGTGCTGTACACCTGAAGCTAAACATGACATTGTAAATCAACTGTAATAAAATAGATTAAAAAAAGAGAGCTGGAAAAAACCAAATAACTCTGCCATGATTGCTCTTTTATATACCTTTGTCTCACATATATACTCATTTCACTTGGATAAATACCTAGAGGTGGGATTGTTGGGTCATAGGATATACACAAGATTTATTTTTAGGAGGTACTGTCTAATGGTTTTCCAAAGTGGTGCCATCAATTTTTACTCTTACCAGGAGAATTCTTGTTCTGCATCCTTGCCAACATCAGTCTTATAAATCTTAGTTTTTCTGGTGGGGTGTATAGTGTGGTAACTGTTATGGAGGACTAGTTTGCAGGTGGGCTTTCTTCACTTGCCCCAGCAGGAGAGCTATTGCCTGTTCCTCAGTGCAGAGGTTATCATGGGGTGACAGAGGTTCTCTGCTTCTCCTGCAGAGGCAGCTGCCTGTGTTTCTACCCTTTCTGCAGACAGTGGATATATGCCTGGGCCTTTTGCCTGCCTTTCCATTAGTGATTAAGGCTATGGTTTCTTAGAACGTACTGGAAAATGTGTGTAGGCCAGTGAGGGTTCTCTCAGCTCTCCTACCTGCCTCCGTCTGCCTTCTGAGTACCAGGTAGAGGTTGTGGAAAAAAATTTGGGAGTATAAACTCCTCTTGTGTCTGGGGCTCCCAGGGATTCTTAACTTCGTTCTAATCCACACTGGCTTTTAAGAATTTGTTATAATATAAACTTTTTTCTTACCCTCTTCCTCCAAAGAAGTCGGACAAAGATGGAGTAGCTCTTATGGCCTGCCTCTCCCTGGTTCGGTTGTCAGTCTTTGGAATTCAGTTCTCCTGGTTGCCTTGTAACCTCAGCTGTCTGACGGGCTCCAGGGAAGTTCTGATTTTACAGATTGTCTGGCTTCTTCCTCATTGTTGGGGTGGTAGCTAATGTTTTCTTTGTAGCTTTCTACCTCTCACTGTGATTTTAACCTGAATTTCTCCTGTGACTAATAAGTTTGAGCCCCTTTAAAGGTAACAACCATATCTTGCATTTTCATGCTCCACTGCCTTTGTCTGAAATGCCCTTTGCTTTTACTCTCTGTCTGTTCTTTCAAGGGTCAATTTAGGGGTCTTATGCAGCTGTCTCTAACCACCTCTGTCTTCTTCTGCCACCCCTGTCAAACCTTGCTCTCTCCTCCCTTCCACTTCCCTGGCACTTCTTATAATTTGGATTAGGAAACTGGGAGTTGGAGGAAGACTCCTTTTTTTCTGGTTTCCATCTGTTTTCCGTATGATCAGCTGGGAGAAGCAGAGCAGCAGGGTGAGAGGTGATATAAATGCCCAGGGTGGATTTTCCCAGGGTCTTGGAGAGAGGAATAGGGCACAGAAACAGTTTCTTCTATAACTGTTAGGGCTGCACATCATTTGCCCAAAGGCAGTGTTTACAGTCTGGGAATTTGTAGGAGGGTCACCTCACAAACGCCCAGAAGGCCTACTCCTGGTTTTGGTTGTATCTTTGTTCCTTGCCAGGCACCTTTCCTGCCTAATTGAGCCCAAATTGCTGAAAACAAACTTTCTCTGGGTTATCCTCATCCTGCTGGGTATCAGCTTTCCCTAAAACCAAAATTGCTGCTCAGTCTAGACCTGCACACTTACTGTTCTATTTTAAGAGAAGCCCCCAGTCCACATCAGAACAGCAGAGGTGTCTGTTCCACATAAAAGTCCCTTTCCCTTCGGCATCTTCTTGGCTCCCTGACAGTCCTGAACCCTTCTTTTGTACAGTGTCTGTCCCTGGTGGCTTCTGGGCAGTCCTCAGCTGCTCTGTTACTGCCCAGGGCAGCAGCAAGGACAGAAGTAGCATTTTCAAAGGAAGAGAAGAGAAAAATAGGATAAGTCTCAGGCACAGAATAGCAAGCCTGAATGCTGAGGGCTGTCATAAAGAACCACCTATTGACTAAGCCATGTCCACGGAGGCAGGGGTGGGTGTCCTTCACTTTTTATTTTCCTCTGATGCCATGGACTGCATTTCCCCTTTTCACTCTGCTTCTCTGTCTAGATTTTCTGAGTGAGTTGGTAAAGCACTTTATTTTTTTGGCCATGCAGCATGCAGAATCTTAGTTTCTGAATCAGGGATCAAACCTGGTCTTAACCACTGGACCCCTCGGGAAGTCTCTGGGAGAGTACTTTAGTTTCCTATAATTCTGTCTCACTGAGACCTCAGGACAGTGGTGTGCTGATAAATGTTTAACAATAGACTCTCTAGGAGAAGAAGCCCTGGTTTGCAATGTTTGCCCATTTCCTTAGTGTAAATACTCCTGCCATAGCCAATTTTAAGCTGCCAATGTAATATAACTGAATATGGAGTTGGGAAGAGATTCTCAGTAGCACACGATTATATAGTATTTTTACCATGTAAGTGAAATAGATGTTAAATAACCTCAAGAGCATAGATAAGTGGTTGGCAAATTATGGCTTGTAGGCCAAGTCTGACACATGGCCTGTTTTTGTGCAGCCCATGAGCTAAGATTGGTTTTTACACTTTTAAAGTTTTTTTTTTTTTTTTAATAATAATACATGGCAGAGACTGATTGTGGTCCCCCAAACATAAAATATTTAGCATCTGTCCCTTTATAGGAAAAGTTATCTGACCCTTGGCATAGGTAATAGTAAGATATAGAAAAATAATTAAGAAGTGATACATTTTGAGTATTTTTCACTCTTAGATTTTAATATGATTTATTTGATTGTAAATATATGTAACTAATTTTTTATAACAGTTATTTAATAACAAACTCACAGAATTCTCCCAAATTTAACAGTCAGTTTTCATGATCTAGTAAGAGCTGACTTCAGCATACCACTGCCTCACACAGGTCATTGCTGGAGGAGCCTCAAGTGTTCTTTAGTTCAGTCCCTTCACATTATAGGTGGGGAAGCTGAGGCCCAAAGAGGAAAATGACTTACACAAGTTTACTTAGAAAGCTAGTGGCAGAGCCGAGTTTCCTAATTCCAGTCTTGTCATCTTTGTTCATTGATGCTGTTTAATATATACCCATGGTTCCCTTTTTGTTGCTTTTACCTCTTTACCAAAGTTTGAGCCAGCAAAGTTAGCACCATTATATTTTCCTAGCACTGTGCAGCCTCAGGTCAGCACACCCTAAGAACTCTTGTCACCAACTTCCCCATGACCCTGTTCAGTTTACTGACTTATTTTTCTGTTTACTTTGAGGATAAGTATTATTTTTCTTTCCCCAAAATTGTTGCCCTGGGTATTTTATCAGCTCCTGACTTTTTGCCCAATCTTGTTTTTTTCCTGATAGGATGAGTGTCTTGTACTAACCTCTTCAACCACCTACCTCCCCTTTGGGGTTTGCACTGAACACTCTTCTTGCTAAATCTTTGTACTTTTCAGGCTGGGATCCTGTTTATTGTGAGGGAACCTGATGTTTTTCAGGGGGGATGAAGCAGAAGAGGGGGAGGGAGCAGAGGAAGCTGGATCTGAGAAAGTGAGGAAAATGCTAGTATCAGAATCTTATAAAAGGGTAGCTGACTGGGGCTGCATCTTCCATGAGTTGTTGAATGAGGAGCAATATCCAGGCTGGAGAGAAAGGGAAGTGAGGAGGGAAAGAAAGATTGAGAAGAGAGAAGGGAGAAAGAAGCAGAGGCCAAGTCCTGGGTTCTATGGCTTCTCAAGTCTCACAAGGCTAGGCTAACTTCTGTGCTTTGCGGGTATCTCGGGTATCTTCAGTAATCTTATAATTAAATTCCACATAATTTGAGAGAGTCTAAATGGATTCTTGCTCCTTGTGATTAAGGTTTCTGAAAACACTGGAAATCTCAAAATCTTTAGAGACTGAGAGGGGCTGAAACATTGAGAGAAACTGACCCTGTGACTAAGCAGGCACCTTTCTTTCTAGGTCTTCTGGCTGCTGTGAAGCTATGGTAAGGTCCCCATTATTTTCTGCTGTTGTCTCTTCCTCTTTGCTCAGCGTGGCTGAATACCAAACTGTTGTTATAGCATAATTGGTGCAGTCAAAGCCAGGGGCAGTTACAGATATTGGCTTGATTTTGATGTATTCTAAGATCACCACAGAGAAAGTTATAAATTATGAAAGAATCCATATAAAAAATGGAACAAAAAAAATCTTAGTTTGAAGAAAAATTTTGTTTGTTTCTGTAAAGCAAAATTAAATGCATTTGAATCAGCAGATAAAACAGAAAACTTGGAAAAGCACATGTATCTGACATTAAAAACTTAGCAAAGATGTTATATGTTGATTTATTATAAAGATGTCATCAGTTCAGTTCACTTGTTCAGCTGTGTCTGACTCTTTGCGACCTCATGGACTGCAGCATGCCAGGCTTCCCCGTCCGTCACCAACTCCTGGAGTCTACTCAAACTCATGTCCATTGAGTCGGTGATACCATCCAACCATCTCATCCTCTGTCATCCTCTTCTCCTCCCACCTTCAATCTTTCCCAGCATCAGGGTCTTTTCAAATCAGTCAGCTCTTCACATCAGGTGACCAAAGGATTGGAGTTTCGCTTCAGCATCAGTCCTTCCAATGAATATTCAGGGCTGATTCCTTTGGGATGGACTGGTTGGATCTCCTTGCAGTCCAAGGGACTCTCAAGAGCCTTCTCCAACACCATAGTTCAAAAGCATCAATTCTTCGGCGCTCAGCTTTCTTTATAGTCCAACTCTCACATCCATACATGACTACTGGAAAAATCATAGCTTTGACTAGACAGACCTTTGTTGGCAAAGTAATGTCTCTGCTTTTTAATATGCTGTATAGGTTAGTCATAACTTTCCATCCAAGGAGCAAGTGTCTTTTAATTTCATGGCTGCAGTCACCATCTGCTGTGATTTTGGAGCCCCCCAAAATAAAGTCTCTCACTGTTTCCATTGTTTCCCCCTCTGTTTGCCATGAAGTGATGGGACCAGATGCCATGATTTTGGTTTTCTGAATGTTGAGTTTTAAGCCAACTTTCTCACTCTCCTCTTTCACTTTCATCAAGAAGCGCTTTAGTTCTTTTTCCCTTTCTGCCATAAGGGTGGTGCCATCTGCATATCTGAGGTTATTGATATTTCTCCTGGCAATCTTGATTCCAGCTTGTGCTTCCTGCAGCCCAGAGTTTCTCATGATGTACTCTGCATATAAGTTAAATAAGCAGGGTGACAATATACAGCCTTGATGTACTCCTTTCCCGATTTGGAACCAGTCTGTTATTCATTAAGATGTCATAATGGCACTGAAAAACGCTTGAAAAAATTTGCCCAGAATTCTACTGCCTTGTAAATACTGCTTTCATTTCATCTGATGCTGTGCTTGTTCTTATTTACACAGGTACACTTACACACAGCTGCAATTACAATATATCAATACATACACATTTTTAAGTTATGGAAAGTTTGTGTTGCAATAATCTATAAAATTTTAATTTCTAATGGTTGAGTAATATTCTAGTGAATTTGTCAGAATTTGCATAACTGTTCTTCTATAGTTAGATAGTTAGATTGCTTCCAGTTATCATCTTCAACAGTGTAGTGGACATTTTTTAACCTTTGATTTTAAAATTACGAAGTAAAATTCATCAGCATGAATCTCCCAGAGTGAGATTACTGGGTGACCTGGGAAGACGGAAGTGGGATTACTGTATGACCTGGCACCATGGAAAGAGCACTGGAGTTAGTCGGAAGACCTGGAATTGATCTTTGATCTGCTACCTGTGTGATCTTGGTCAAATTATTTAGTGTTATTGACCTACAGTTTTCTCACTTGTAAACTTTATTTATACTCTTTCATACCTGGTAGGATTTTAGTGAGGATTCATGAGAAATCTGCTGTTTAGTCGCTAAGTCCTGTCCATTTTGCGGCTCCATGGACTGTGGCCCACCAGCCTCCTTTGTCCATAGGATTTCTCAGGTAGATCTTCCCAGATGGTGCAATGGTAAAGAATCTGCCTGCCAATGCAGGACATGCAGGAGACTTGGGTTTGATCCCTGGGTCAGGAAGATCCTCTGGAGTGGGAAATGGCAACCCGCTCTAGTATTCTTGCCTGGAGAATCCATGGGCAGGGGAGCCTGGTGGGCTACAGTCCACGGGATTGCAAAGAATGGGATGCGACAGAGCAACTTTCACTCACTCACTCATTAGTATTCTTGCCTGGAAAATCCATGGACAGAGGAGCCTGATGGGCTGTGTGTAGTCCATGGGGTCACAAAAAATTGGACATGACAGATAGCAACTGAGCACGCATGCATGCAATGAGAAATCATGTAACTATTAGCACATAGCATACTCAGTCATATTAGTTTTAGCTAAAAGGGGAGAGACATTTTTATTTACTTACTCTTCTTGATCCATATCACATTTCTTTTCAAAATATAGAATCATCAGTGATATAATGAGTATATACAGGTTTGAGTGCACCATGTTGAATTTTATGATTGTAAAAGTCAACATAATGGGCATAATATGTTAATAGAAAGGTACTTAGGGAAATTTTGAAGTGTACAAAAGAAATGCTTAGATAGTGAGAAGTAAAAAAAGAAGACAGCAGTAACAGGCAAAGCACAGCATGGTGTGAAATGACTGAAATGAGAGAAGGAATCAAAGGGACTGCGGTGGGGAGAGGGCTGTGGCAGAGGGAGTTGGCGCTGGTATTTTTTTGCAGCATCTCTAACCTTTGTCAGGTTGGCTTGTGTGTGGGCCACCACATGAGCATTTAATATTTCCCTTTCCCCTAGCCGGGTAGCACCCAAGCTTTCTCCTACGGCCCTGGCAGATGCTCCCAACTCTGTTCTTCCCTGTCCACCACCCTTAGGGGAACAGATGCAACTCTGGGAGGGAACAATGCCCACATTGTGAGCCCAGCTGTCACACAGAACTCCCTGATCCCCTCCCCACAGGCTGGCCGCCCCCCTCCACCCCCCATGTTGCCAGAGCCTCCAGGCCGCTCTTCTGCCCACTCAGGCTCAGCCCTGCCAGCCCCTGGGTGGGGGTGGTGGTGGGTGGAGAGGACAAACAATGCCTGGTTGTTCTCAGACCCCACTTTCCTTCTCCTTGCTGGGCAGCTCACCACCCTTTGTAGAACTGCCCTTGGCCCAGCTCTGTCTCAGGAAGGGAGGGTTTTACAAAACTGGGTCCTTGGAACTGAAAAAAGGGGTAGCCACTAGGTTCCAGAGGACCTGGGTGAGGTGACCTGGTCCGTTCCTGTCATCAGGCTTAAAATGGGCTTCATGAACTGAAAGGGAGGTGTGAGAACAACTCTGGCGAGCCACATGTTTCAGAACTGCTCTTCTGGAAACTTGCTGTGGTTTCTACAGCAATGGTCCTGACTGAACACCTGTACTCTGGGCTGAAGGAAACAACCATCTCTATATCAGACAGTTAATTTAAAATCCAGCACAACAATGTTCTGAGGTGGGAGGAAGATTTCTTCTACTATAATGGTGTTTGTCATTCTATAGAGCCTATTTTTATCCTTCTTTGAGAGAGATAGGACTATAAATGGGGAAACTGAGACCCAGGAGTGGAGAGTAGTTAATAAGAACTGGGACTTTGAAATCCATTCATTGATCTACTGGGAAAAATTGTGTTTTTTCCCACCATTCCACAATGATCTTAGAACAGAGCAGAAAGATAAGGAAACGAGCTCTCCCAGAGACCCCAGTGGGATGAACCTTGGAGGGGATCTGCAGAAAGCAGAGTGCCTTGTGTGTGTGCATGCTCAGTCGTGTCCAGTTCATTGTGAACCTCTGGACTGTAGCCCACAGGGCCCCTCTGTCCATGCGATTTTCCAGGCAAGAATATGGGAGTGGGTTGCCATTCCCTCCTCCAGGGGGTCTTCCCAGCTTGGGGATTGAACCCACATCTCCTGCACTGGCTGGCAGATTCTTTATCACTGAGCCACCCGGGAGGCCTTAGGATGGGCTTATGCAGTGGAAGTGAATAGGACTCAGGTTACTTCTGAGTTAGGTTTGTACTGGAGCTCCTTTGTGGTTTCCTGGGATACTCTCTCTACCTGGGTTTCTCCAGCTTCTAGTAGGACTGAGAAGGTTGCCCTGAGCTGAGCGTGCCCAGTGGCCTCTGGTGTGTGAGAAGCCACAGATGGAGAGCAGCTGCTCAAAACTGGTTTGTAATGGCCAGTGGATCGCAGGTCACCTTGATTAGAGACTGATGGTTTATGTTTCTCCCTTCTAGGGTATCTCCTATAAGGAAAATCTCCTTTCTCAGTACTTTTCCATGACTCCCCGGCAAACCCAGGTTCTGCTGAGTGAACTCTTTGAGCCATGTGATTGCTTTATTGCTAATGCTTACACCTGTGTGCCCATGACCTGAATTGGTTATCACCTTATAAAGAATGAAGAAAGAAGAAGCAGAGAGTCCTGGGTCTCTGACGAGAAGTAGCAGAGGAAAGAACAAAGGAGACAAAGGAAAGGAGAGAATCAGACTCTTGTTAGATCTGACTTCAGATTCTGGCCCCATGCTTCCTAGTTTTGGAATTTTGGGCAAGTTACTTAATCTCTCTAACCTTAGTTTTCTCATCAGTAAAATGGGGTTAATAATGGTTCTCATCTCATGGTGTTATCATGAGGTTTGTGTTAATGTGTGTAATGGTGTTTAGCAAGTGCCTCTGCTTATTAAGTCCTCAGCTTTGTTTATAATTAATTTCTTATAAAACACAGTATATGTACATATGTAAATAAGAATTTAGTCAAATCATTTCAGAGTATTTTTCCCCCTCTTCCTTTCTTTTCCTTCTCTCCTTTTCCCTCTCTCTCTTTCTCTTATCTCTTTCTTCCTTCCCTCCATCCCTCCTCCTCATTCTCTCTCTCTCTGTGTGTCTTTCTCTTCAGTAAACTTTATTGGGTGCCTACTGTGTGCCAAGGAATATCCCCAAGTCTGGGAAAAGATCTTGATGAGAAGAATGAATGTTTTGTTGTCTTTTCTTGTCCATGTCCCTGAGTGAACTTTGAATTTGTCTATATGACTTAGTCTTAAATGACAGACCCAGCCAATCCAGGGAGGTAGGGGGTGGATAAAAAGGCAGTGGGGATGAAAAAGGCTTCAGCGGGGTCTGCCTCCTTAGTTCTCTCCCTCTGCCCACAGCCCAGCAGGAAGTCTGCTTTTGTGATAGAAAAATGCCCTTTCAACAGCACCAGTGTGGAAGCTCAGATGTTTGTAACAGTTGCTTAATTTTAGGAACATGGATATATTTTGCCAAGTTGTGATCCCACCGGGACTCAGAGCAGTCTGAACTTGGAATGAAATCTAAACCATGAAGTCTTAAACTTTTGAAACTAGAAAAAAAAAAAAGTAATTTCCAGGTTCAAAGAAAAAACAGGTTTTATCAGGCTTCTGGATGAAAGAGTTGATCCAAAATATGATCATCCAAAAATAATATTCTGAAGGTTTACTTTAGAAAAATCAGAGACCAGTAGGTGAAATTTTCTTTGTAACAGAGATGCAAAAAGGTGAAATGTGGGGGAATATGTCTTCTTCCTGGAACATATTTTTTTGTGTGTGTGATGTCAAATACTCTTATTTCTTGACAAGGAAAGATCTATGGCTAGTAGATTTATAAGTTTGAATCCTCAGCTATATGGCTTACTTTTTTTTTTAATATAAATTTATTTATTTTAATTGGAGGTTAATTACTTTACAATATTGTAGTGGTTTTGCCATACATTGACATGAATCCCACACGGGTGTACATGTGTTCCCCATCCTGAACCCCCCTCCCACCTCTCTCCTCATCGCATCCCTCTGGGTCATCCCAGTGCATCAGCCCCGAGCATCCTGTCTCATGCATCGGATCTGGACTGGCGATTCGTTTCGCATATGATAATATACATGTTTCAGTGCCATTTTCCCCAATCATCATCCCACCCTCGCCCTCTCCCACAGAGTCCAAGAGACTGTTCTATACATCTGTGTCTCTTTTGCTGTCTCGCATATAGGGTCATTGTTACCATCTTTCTAAATTCCATATATATGCGTTAGTATACTGTATTGGTGTTTTTCTTTCTGGCTTACTTCACTCTGTATAATAGGCTCCAGTTTCATCCACCTCATTAGAACTGATTGAAATGTATTCTTTTTAATGGCTGAGTAATATTCCATTGTGTATATGTACCACAGCTTTCTTATCCATTCGTCTGCTGATGGACATCTAGGTTACTTCCATGTCCTGGCTATTATAAACAGTGCTGTGATGAACACTGGGGTACACATGTCTTTTTCATTTCTGGTTTCCTCAGTGTGTATGCCCAGCGGTGGGATTGCTGGGTCATATGGCAGTTCTGTCTCCAGTTTTTTAAGGAATCTCCACACTGTTCTCCATAGTGGCTGTACTAGTTTGCATTTCCACCAACAGTGTAAGAGGGTTCCCTTTTCTCCACACCCTCTCCAACATTTATTGTTCATAGACTTATGGATAGCAGCCATTCTGACTGGCGTGAAATGGTACCTCATTGTGGTTTTGATTTGCATTTCTCTGATAATGAGTGATGTTGAGCATCTTTTCATGTGTTAGTACGGCTTACTTTTGAAAGGCAGAGTTCACAATTATACTCTCCTGAGATGAAGAGGTTTTAAAATGAGTTAGACCAAAGACAAACAGCATTGTTCAAAGCAGATTTGGCATATCATAAACAAACTGGGATTATGAAGGATGGTGATGCTCATGTGATACTTCCTATTCTTCCTTCAGGTTGCACCTCAGATTTTAGCTTCTTCTGTAAACTTCCTATAAACTTTCTGTTTGTCTTTCCCTCAGCCTGTGTCTCTCCACTTCCTCGGGCCCATTTCCTTCCACCAGCTGTCTCCTGCCCCTGGTCTGTGGCTTCTCCCTCAGACCTGTTTACCACACCCCTGATCCAATCTGCTGCCTTGAGGACCTATCCCTAAGGACCCTCACAAAGCCTGAAATCTTTGGGAGCAGGGTGCAGGTGAGGAGTTCCAGCTTGTCTGAGGTGATGGGCATTTCCCCTTTGGACACCACTCTGAGTCAAAGGGGTTTCTTAGTCCTCCTGCCTGCTTTCAGGGAGGAATGGGAAGAATCTTGCACAAGTCCCTGGGAGGGATTGTCCATTTTAAAGAGTGTTGTCTTCTGTCCCCCCAGCAGGAGAATGGCTTAGTAAGTCATGACACGTTCAAAACGCGGAACATCATGCAGCCATTAAACATGCTGTTTTTTCCAAGACTTTGTAATGACTTGAGAAAATACTCTTTTTGTAATATTTAATTAAAATATAAGCTAGCAATGCATATATGATAGAACTCTAGTTTTGTTTTAAAAACACACACATGGCAAAAAGGACTAAAAGGAAGCACACCTGTATGATGAGGTGATGAAATTATAAGAGATTTTAAAAATAGTTTCTATTTCCAGTTTTCTAAAATGTGAATATATCATTTTTGTGAGAAAAATTGTTACATTAAAAGAGAGTATTTATGCCTTTCCTTTTTCTCACACTGAACATGGTATCATTTTCTCATCCTTAATTTCCAGTTTCCAGTTATGCATAAAGGGAGATATCATACTTACTCGAGGAAGTAGTTCCAAATAGGTAATACTAATTGAAAACCTGCTTTATCAAAACAAATTTGGATTAAATGAATTAAAATTTTTTTTATTTTTTAAAAAATCTATTTTTTAATTGAAGGATAATTGCTTTACATAATTTTGTTGTTCTCTGTCAAACCTCAGTATGAATAAGCTATAGGTATACATATATCCCCTTCCTGTTGAGCCTCCCTCCCTAGGTGGGATGGGGAGGGAGATGGGAGGGAGGATTAAATGAGTTTTAATCAGACTTTCAGAAAGTTAGTCCTTTCAGTTCTCCCTTCTCCTCTCTCTCACATTCTCTTCTTGTATAAGCTTGACTCTGAACCGTATTTCATCCCACTGAGTTTCAAATGCTTCTTGAAATTTCACACTTTCTGGAACAGTCTCCTGGAGATGCCTCCTTGTCCTGCTCCTATTCCCATCCTCAAACTTATGATTTCTTATTTCCTTAGGAGCAAGAAGTATATCTTTCTGGAACTGTGTCTCTAAAAGACACATTCACTATGCTAAATTAACCTTCAGAAAGCTTTCTTTCTCTGTTCAGCACTAATTCAGCTTTGTAATCTAGGAGATAGTAAATGGAATCCAAAAATGTTAGATTTGGAAGAAACCCCATAGATTATTTGATTCTACCTCTTTCTTCTAAAGGAAAGGAAACCTAGGTCCAAAATATTTTCAATGGCATTCCCCACGCGGCATGAATGATGACAAACCAATATCAGCGCCAAGTTTTTCTCACTGTTTGGAGGCTGTAGAGCCTGGTGGAAAGAGTAAGGGTGTTCGTATCAGACAGCTTTGAGTTCAAGTCACTGCTCTGCTGATTACTGACTGTGAAACTGAACAAACTTCATTGCTCCAAACATCATTTTCCCAGCTGTAAAATGAGGATATAGTATGTATCTTGAAGAACTGCTATGATATTAGAGATATTATATTTCATCTTCCTTTTAGATGATCAAAGAAAAAACATGCTTTTGTTGGGTTTTCTTTGAGCAGATAGTTTCTTCAGAGGAATCAATTCATGAATCATTGATATAGACAGCTATACACCCAGGAAACAAATATAGGTATTTTTAAAGTCCATAGTTTTAAACACCGTAGTTAACAAATGTCTTGCATAGGTCAACACCACCTTTATAGCAGTCTGTTCATTTCACCTTTTACCAGTCACACCTCTAGCTGCACATCCCATTTTTCTCTCACTGACATGGTTTACTTATATACTCATCTTCTAAAAATAATTTCTTTCCTTCATCTGTACTTCCAGTACATGTAAATCGCTGAGAAAAATATCTTTTTCTTTTATCCATAAATTTAAAAACTCCCCAGTCCTGGAAGTCATGTATATTGATACTTATGGTAATGATTCACTTGTGTGCATGAAAATGAAATTCACATTCTTTTTTAGGTTTATTAGATTGTAATAAAATATTAAAAGTGAAATAACTTTATTCATCAGATTGGCAAGAAAAACATAGACATAATATTATTAATAAAGGTGAGTTGAAATTTATATTATAAACTATTATATTAATAATTATTAATGTATTAATCTGTAATACTGTATGTGAAAGTGAAAGTGTTAGTTGTGCAGTCGTGTCCGACTCTTTGCAACCCTATGGACTGTAGCCCACCAGGCTCCTCTGTCCATGGGATTCTGCAGGCAAGATTACCGAAAGGGTAGCCATTCCCTTCTCCAGGGGATCTTCCCGACTCAGGGAACAGACCCGGGTCTCCTTCATTGCAGGTGGATTCTTTACCATCTGAGCCACCAGGGAGGGCCTAATATTTTGCATCAATAGGTGATTATTAGTGCAGCCTTTGTTCTGTTTGAATTTAAAAATGCACTTATCCTTTGTATACATGCATGTCCAAGAATATTTACTGCTGCTGCTGCTGCTGCTGCTAAGTCCCTTCAGTCGTGTCCGACTCTGCGCGACCCCATAGATGGCAGCCCACCAGGCTCCGCCGTCCCTGGGATTCTCCAGGCAAGAACGCTGGAGTGGGTTGCCATTTCCTTCTCCAGTGCATGAAAGTAAAAAGTGAAAGTGAAGTCGCTCTGTTGTCTCCGACTCCTAGCGACCCCATGGACTGCAGCTTACCAGGCTCCTCCATCCATGGGATTTTCCAGGCAAGAGTACTGGAGTGGGGTGCCATTGCCTTCTCCAAGAATATTTACCAAAGTGTTATTTATAATGTAAAAAATTAGAAGCAACTTAAATGTGTCTTGGTAAGGAAGTGATTAAATGAATTATGGTTCATTCATTTTATGGAATACTCTGATGCAGTTAGAATAATGTTATGGATATGCATGGACATGGAAAGGTCTCTAAGACATAGTGTTATGTGAAAAGAACAAGGTGATGAATAGTATGTATGGTATGATATCATTATATAATATGCAATATATAAAAAAGATGTGGAAGGATATGCTCCAAGTAGAGTGATTATTTTTGGAGAGGAAAGTGTTTTTTTTTAAAGTATTAGGATACATATTTTTACTTACAATATTAAAAAAAACTTTTAAAAATTAAATTTTAACATAAAAAATTTAGAAACTCCTCATGTGATTTTTGATGCCCATACAGGTTTAAAGACCAAATAACCTTGGAGTTTAGCAGCTTGAAACAGCACACATTTGAAAGAATATCATGCTTTCTGAAGGTTAGGGATCCAGGAATAGCCTATCTACATCCTTTGCGTTAGGATCTCTCAGAAGGCTGCAGTCAGGGTGCTCACTGAACTGTCTGGTGAATATAGCAGGTAAGTCAGAACTTCCCAGTCAAGCTGTCACAGTTTTTGCTTGGTCATCAAAGAAACATGATCTTGCATTATCCTAGTGGAAGATTATGCATTCTGGATGCTTTTGTTGTGTGCGGCTTTCAGTTGGTTTACTTGGGAGCAGTACTTGTTGGAATTAATCATTTGGATCAGTCACAGCACCTTTTCCATATACTGCATAAATCTTTTTTTTGTGTTTCAGTTGCATTTTTACCTTTCTTTTTTTTTTTAAAATTTTATTATTGTTTATTCTCCTGCAAAGCTGTTGCTTCACTGGATAAAAATAGCACCAGCAAACACAGTATATTGCAAAATTAAGATAGTAATATTCTTCATCGGACACTACACAACTAACAAACTTTTCTCCACTGGCAGTTATTTCTAGTGAGAAGATCATTTTGACCCAAATCCAAGGATAGCTGTAAGCAAGTTACAATGTCATATAAGGTTTAAGATAACCATGTTATCCATTAATTACATAATTTTTGTAACTAGTTTTACCAGAGATAATTTCAGGAATTCTGAATATTATAACTGGAGCCTAGTGTAAAAATCACAGGATGCTGTGGAGAAGATGCACAGTGTTTATCTGAAGTCATTAGAAAGTTAAAGGGTATTTTCTTCAGGAAACATTGTTACAAGTAGTTTCTTTTGCTAAAAGTTGCTTTTTAAATATCTGTCCACCACTAATTTAAGACAACTATGCTAGATTAAATTGTTTCAAAGTAGTTTATTTAGGGGTTCCATTTTCACTCCTCCATAGATTTTATGTATTTCTCATAGGCTTCTTCAGTCATTAGTTCATCTCGTTCTGAACGGTTATTGAATGTCATCTTGATCAGCCAACCATCTTCAGAACAGGCTTTGTTGAAAAGTCCAGGATTTGCTGCTAGAGCTTTATTAATTTCTGTTACTTCTCCTGATAGAGGAGAACAGAGTTCACTGGCAGCTTTCACACTTTCCAAAACACCAAACTCCTCTTGTTTGTTCAACTTTGTCCCAACTTCAGGCAGACTACAGTAAACAACATCTCCCAAAGCTTCCTGTGCCAAATTGCTGATTCCCACTGTTCCAGCACTGTTTTCTGTTGTTACCCATTCATGTTTTTCTGTGAATTTCCGCACCGACAGCAGAGCTGGGCAGGTGTGCAGCGCCGCGGTCCCCAGGGCCGTGGTGAGCAGGGCGCGCTGGGTGCCAACCGCGGCCTGTACCGCTCGCAGTGCTGTGGACATGTTGGCACGTGTGCAGAGGGTCTCTGCCCTGCATTTTTACCTTTCTTGAAATAATAACGCATAGTATAATGAAAATGTTGCTTCCCCACCATCTTCAATATTAAAATGGCTACACAAAAGGTTACCAATTTTGATAATTGTTTTGAAATGCAATGCTGATGTGCCGGCTGTCATAATACAGTCTAACAAAATTGTTTCCAATGAGGTTAAAGACAATTAAGTGCTGCTCCCAGGTGGCACTAGTGGTAAAGCTTCCTGCCAGTGCAGGTAGACTGAAGAGATATTGGTTTGATCCCTGGGTTGGGAAGATACCCTGGAGGAGGGCATGGCAACCACTCCAATATTCTTGCCTGGAGAAGCCCATAGACAGAGGAGCTTGAGGACTATGAGCTACAGTCCATAGGGTTGCAAAGAGTTGGACACAACTGAATGACTTAGCATGCACGCAAGAGCCATTTTATGGAAAAAACTGAATGAACCTTTTGACCAGCCAATATATAAAAGAAGGCCAGCTCCAAGATAAATCTGACTGTTTTTCTCTTGTGGGATAGTTTGCTATCGGTGCCAGGCAGAAAATGGCATTCTGGTACCTTGCAAAAATAGATGCCCAGGTCTCGTTTGGCCACAGTCGTTTCTTAACCTGTCGCTCCAATCAATAGACCAAACTAATGGCCTGACTTTCTCTGTGTGGAGATCCCACAGGTTCCTATCTTCTTGACTGGACATATCAAGTGCTATAAAAGACAAATTGGAACTTATTAACTCTCTTTGGACTCTGCCTTGACTTGGACCATTTGGAGTTTTGGCTTGGTTAATGATGTCTGTTTTTACAATTGTTCAACCCAGGGCTTCATTTCTTACCCAAGTGTTCATAGCCATGCCTATGAACGAGCTCAGGTTCACTTACCAGTTCTCTGCTCCAGGGATTCTGGTCAGGGATGCCCTGAGATTGGGGCAGTGAGTGCCAAGGTTCCAGGCACATTGATTGCACTCAGTTCCTACCTCTGTGCAAGCAGCATTGAGGGCTTTGCATGCTGATTATTTAATATGAGTCAGTAGGTTCAGTTAAAATATGTGAACATGGTAGGGTCAAAATAGCCCAACAGGGGCTAGATCTTGTTCATCTCTGTGTCCTCAAGACTCTACTCAATGTGACACTGAGAAAGGAGACCTGGACTGGAAATTTCCCAGATCTTGGTTGGAATTCTTACTAGGTTTATAATTCTGGACAAGCGATTTACGTTTTTAAATGTTCTCCTGCATTGTCTATAGAGTGGGCCTAATTATATTCACATAGTGTGAACATTGGTGAGATTAGATATGTGAAGGCACATAGTCCAGAGTCTGGTATATGGCAGGCTCTCAGTTGATTACAGTATAGTGAATCCTGGACAGAGGTAAGGGCTCCAAGTGTGTGAAGAGGAATCGACCCTGACAGTAATGCAGCTCTACCACAAGGAGGCGTCCGAGCTCCATGGTTGATTTTTTGACCAGTTCCATCTTAAAAGCCAGCTACGCAGTTCAACCCCTTCAAGTTTACACTTAATTTATTACTGAAGAGTCAACGAGTGGTCTACTCCTTCATTCCTTTTCTATTCAAACTGTTATGCTTAAAATTAAGACAGTCCTTTTTTTTTTTTGCTTATCTCCATGGGGGATACACGTAACACAGTTGGCTCACACCCTGATTCTTGTTCCAGAGATTTGGACTGTTAGGAGGATGGTAAGTGGAACTAGTCTCCATTGTCTTTTATACAACCAAGGAGGGTCACCTGTGGCCCCAGATGTGCTGTGGCTCCTTCTCGTTCCTGTCTTAGAAGCAGTCTCTGCCCCATCTTTGTTTATAGTCTCTGGACGGGTTCCCTGAGCTCTGGCAGTGCACTTCTAGTCTGAAGAGCGGGTTTGAGCCTTTATGGCGCTACTTTGCCTCACAGAGGTAAGATTAGGAAGCACCTTTAAGGAAGAATAAGCTGCCATCAGATGGGGAGACTGAGGGTCAGAGTAGGGCCAGAACCTTGGGCCCCATTTTCTTTGTGGGTAAAACAAGAGAATTGGGCTGAATATTCTCCAAGATTCCTCCACTGTGGACATAATTTTCATATTCAGATCCAGAGGCTGTGCTCACAAGCCCGGTTGTCCAGCTCACCTGAGGTGTGTGAGTTTGGTTATGAAGCGCAGACTGAGATGTTGTAAACTCGAGTGTCACCGTGATTTATGGGTGTTGTAACCTAGCCCTCAGAGCCATGTTGAGGCTTTCTCAAAGTAGACATTATGCCTTGGAACATGCTGTTCTGATGAGCAACACAAAGACATATCAAAGACTCCAGCTTTCCTGCTTGGCTTTCGGGCCCATGACTCTCTTTTTTATAGTCCTGTGATGTTGAGACAGCATTAGCATTTACTCCCATTTGGTAAGCACAACGTGATAAAAGAAGGCAATGGTCGTGAATATTCTCATAGAAGTAAGTGGCCAACCTAGGAGGAGAACTCAGCTTTCTGACGTTGGTTGGGCATTTGGGATTGACAGTCGCAAGAGTGCAAAGGAAGGGGCCCACAACTCAAACAGAGCCCTGTTGTTGTCCAGTTGCTCAGTCGTGTCCGACTCTTTGAACAGAACCTGCCTGGGTTTCAATTCTGCCTACTATTTCCTGGCTATGAGGTTTCAGGCAGATAGCTTAACCTCAATGAGGTTTCATTCCCTACCTGTGAAATGGGATATCAATACACCCCTTGTTCAGAGTGGTTTTTAAGGGGTGAAGAAAAGGTATTACTATAAGGTGTTCATGAAATATGAGATTAAAAATTTTTTTTTTCATTTTGACACAGGAGCAATATGATATGCTTTTTCTGTCCTGAAATGGAAATTGAGGTAGGGTTAAAAGATGTAACAAAATAACCTGAGGACTTAAAGAACTTTAATGAGCAGCAGGGTCTGAATTAGGGATAACTGAAAATAAAAAGAGAGTGATTAGGATTATGTGGGAAAAATACACAAGACTCACTAATGTCCCTGAGCTTCTGCAAGAAGAAAAGTCAGGAATCTTGAATTCATCAGGGGTTCCTGAAGTGCCAGATTGCCAAGGACCACATCAAGCTGGTGACCATGGCTTCTAATCTGTTCTCAGTCTGCTAGTGTATTTATTCTCTTTCTGACTCTTCTGTCTTACTGGACCATGCAGCTATCTGTTGAGCATCTATCATGACCCAGCCACATGTCACTGCTGGGGACAGGAGAAAGCAAGGGCAGGTCCTGGCCTCCACGATGTGATAGGAAAGGTCCAGGTGAAAAGGCAAGTTCACTACTCCTTGAGCAAAGGGTCTTAGTTGAGGCCTGCCCCAGCGAGGAGGGAGATGTGGGAAGCTCTTTCAGGCAGGAGTCAGGGAAGACCTCACTAAGGAGCAAGTGTCTGGACTGGAAGTGGGGGCCACTCAAGGCATGGTTGTGGAGGGACCAGTGATGGGAGAGAAAAGAGCCAGCTCCTGAGGAGGTGTGTGCTGCCTCTCAAGAGTTAGGGAGGAGGAGATGTAAGGATCGTTGGAATAGGCTGTTCACCCCTTCTTCTTCCTTCTCATAGAACATGAGAGTCTGTGACATAGACTATAAACATATCAGTGTACAATTTTAACTCTTACCTTCAAGATCTGATCTGATAGCATCATTTTAGATACTAAAGGAAGTAACTGAAGGAAGAATAAGGTCCCCAGGGAGAGTGTATATTTAAATCCATAGCTTCTCTAAGGGACTATTGTGAACTAACTCAATCTGCATTTGCTTTTTAAAAATGTTAACACTCAATATTGATGAGTTTCTGTTAAATATGAGACACTGTCTGTATTAGCAATAAAGATTGCTTTAATGCCTTAGAACAGTTTGGTAATCTATAGTGACAGCCATGAACATAGCATGTCCCAGTAAACCCACTGTAAGTTGAAAACATTGTTAAGTTCAAAATGAATTTATATACCTGACTTACTAAACATCATGGTTTAGCTTATCCTAGCTTACCTTAAATATGTTCAAAACAGTTGCTGTAGCCTACAGATGGGTAAAATCTTCTAACACAAAGCCCGTTTTTGTTGTTGTTTAGTCACTAAGTCGTGTCCAACTCTTTTGCAACCCCATGGAGCATAGCCTACCAGGCTTCTCTGCCATGGGATTTCCCAGGCAAGAATACTGGAGTGGGTTGCCATTTCCTTCTCCAAACACAAAGCCTATTTTATAATAAAGTGTTCAATATCTCGTGCATTTTATTTAATACTGTGCTGAAAGTGAGAAACGGAATGCTTGTGTGAGTAGCGTGTTTTAGGTGTTTGGGTTGGCCACCTTTGTGACTTTGTGGCTGACGGGGAGCTGCAGCTTGCTGCCACTGCCCAGCACAAGAGAGTTTTGTACCTCATATCGCTAGTGCAAGAAAAGATCAGAATTCAAAGTATGGTTTCCACTGAGTGTGAATCACTTTCACAAAATTGTAAAGCTGAAAAATCATTAAGCTGAGCCATTATATGTCAGGCACTGTCTGTATACATCCCTAGGCCTGCACCTGGCTCTTATTTCCATTCACCTACCCGCTAAAGGCACTAATGGAATCCCTCCCTCCCCCACTAAGCATCTTTTCTGTGTGATGCACACAGACACAGAGAAGGCAATGGCACCCCACTCCAGTACTCTTGCCTGGAAAATCCCATGGACGGAGGAGCCTGGTAGGCTACAGTCCATGGGGTCGCTAAGAGTCAGACATGATTGAGCAACTTCACTTTCACTTTTCCCTTTCATGCACTGGAGAAGGAAATGGCAACCCACTCCAGTGTTCTTGCCTGGAGAATCCTAGGGACGGCGGAGCCTGGTGGGCTGCTGTCTGTGGGGTCACACAGAGTCGGACACGACTGAAACGACTTAGCAGCAGCAGCAGCACACAGACAGTGCATTTGCTTCAGGGGTGTCATTCAAGTAGACAAGGGCAAAAGGGATGAGTGTACCACTCATCCTCTGGAGTGGTACACTGCTGCAGTCTTAGCAGAGACTTTGTCTTATTGAGTGCTAGATTCCTGGGGGCCTGGAATTGCATATAGCACACAGTAGGAGCTCTGTAAATACTTCCTAACCCATTATGGTGTGCTTAAGTGAAATGCCAACTCATGAGTCTGTTGTCTAGACATTTAAAATGGTCATTATGAAGATAATGCATAAACTCACTTATGTTGAAACTTTAACCAGTAGGAAAGCAAGACTTAAATTTCACTTCTACTGTGTAATTACCATCAGGCAGAATTGTATACAAATATGAAAACAAAGCCTGAAATGGAAATAAAAGAGGCAAAACGAAAATAGTTACGCTAGTATGCCGAGATTATGGGCCATTGCTTTGCAATGTTAAGAAGTTTGCAAAATCAAGTGAAGTCAGATATGTTTTGACCACACATTTAAGGCTGATTTAAGAAAAATAAGGCAAGACATTATTAGTAAGTAGAATTAGATTTAAATAACTACTTCATTTCACAACTGTTTTCCTCCCTTGGAGTTAATAAATATTCTTCAGGCATCTTTAATCCAAACTTTGTAGTATCAGTCCCCAGGCAATTAGCCTGTTCAAAACCAAAAGGACTGGAGATGTAGAAGAGTATTTTATTTTCAGTATCTACTGTGAGAACTCATGTAAGTGAGCAATAAAGAATCGTAAAGAGAAAAGCAAACCTTGGTTTGTTGGGAAGTTTAGATCCGCTAACTGACCAGAGATTGAGTTCCTCTGATGAACTGCGCATGCGGTGAGGTGAGTGAAATAGGGTCCAAAGTTTCCTAGGGCAGGATTGGCTTTGCCACAGAACAGTCTGATTTACCTGTTTCAATTTCAGTTTTATTCTCACTGCAAATGGATGAGTTCCTAATTGTGAGTATGGAATCTGAAATGAAGCTTCTTAAGGTTCAGTTCTCCATTCTACAAGAGACTCTGCATCCTTGGAGGAAGATGTGTTCCTTTTGCAAGTCTGATTTTCCTAGTCTCTGGCTGGCTAACAGTTCAAGCTGCCGCTGATTGCAGAGATGCCTATACAGCAGAAATTCTCAGTGTTTGGTGGGCATCAGAATCACCTGGAGAGCTTCCCAATACGAATTCTCAGGCCCTGTCCCTAGAGAGTCTAATTCAGTAGGTCTGCTTGGGAATTTCTAACCAACTCCTGGGAGATGATGACATTGATGCTGCCGATTGGGGTTGCATCACTTTGTGTAGCATTGGTTTACAGCTTTCTCAAGTGGTCACCAGATGATGTTCTAGGGGTTGTCTAGGTAAGGATTCATCTCTTCTATGACCAGGTTACAGTTACTCCCTAACTGTGACGTTAACCCCATTTATTTCTTGAGAGGTAGTCTCACAGTACAAAGAATGGGAGCTTTAGAAGTAGGTCCATGGTCCAATCTCTGCTCTGGCCTTTCCTCTGTGACCATGGAAGCCCACCCTCTCTGAGCCTCATCCACAAAAGACCCCCACCTGGTAGAGGTCTTTTAGAGATTAAATGAGACAGTGTTGGGAAAATAACCTATCACAGTATCTGATTCATCAGTTCAGTAGCTCGTCATGTCCGACTCTTTGCGACCCCATGAACCGCAGCACGCCAGGCCTCCCTGCCCATCACCAACTGCCAGAGTCTACCCAAACCCATGTCCATTGAGTCAGTGATGCCATCCAACCATCTCATCCTCTGTCGTCCCCTTCTCCTTCTGCCCTCAATCTTTCCCACCATCAAGGTCTTTACCAATGAATTAGCTCTTTGCATCAGGTGGCCAAAGTATTGAAGTTTCAGCTTCAGCATCAGTCCTTCCAATAAACACCCAGGACTGATCTCCTTGAGGATGGACTGGTTGGATCTCCTTGCAGTCCAAGGGACTCTCAATAGTCTTCTCCAACACCACAATTCAAAAGCATCAATTCTTTGGTGCTCAGCTTTCTTTATAGTCCAACTGTCACATCCATACATGACTACTGGAAAAACCATAGCCTTGACTAGATGGACCTTTGTTGACAAAGTAATGTTTCTGCTTTTTAGTACGCTATCTAGCTTGGTCATAACTTTTCTTCCAAGGAGCAAGCGTCTTTTAATTTCATGGCTGCAGTCACCATTTGCAGTGATTTTGGAGCCCAGAAAAATAAAGTCTCTCACTGTTTCCATTGTTTCTGCCTCTGTTTGCCATGAAGTGATGGGACCAGATGCCATGATCTTAGTTTTCTGAACATTGAGCTTTAAGCCAACTTTTTCACTCTCCTCTTTCACTTTCATCAAGAGGCTCTTTAGTTCTTCTTCACTTTCTGCCATAAGGGTGGTGTCATCTGCATATCTGAGGTTACTGATATTTCTCCTGGCAATCTTGATTCCAGCTTGTGCTTCCTCCAGCCCAGCGTTTCTCTTGATGTACTCTGCATATGAGTTAAATAAGCAGACTGACAATATACAGCCTTGACGTACTCCTTTTCCTATTTGGAACCAGTCTGTTGTTCCATGTCCAGTTCTAACTGTTGCTTCCTGACCTGCATACAGGTTTCTCAGGAGGCAGGTCAGGTGGTCTGGTATTCCCATCTTCTTCAGAATTTTCCATAGTTTATTGTGATCCACACAGTCAAAGGCTTTGGCATAGTCAATAAAGCAGAAAGAGATGTTTTTCTGGAACTCTCTTGCTTTTTCGATGATCCAGCGGATGTTGGCAATTTGATCTCTGGTTCCTCTGCCTTTTCTAAAACCAGCTTGAACATCTGGAAGTTCACGGTTCATGTATTGCTGAAGCCTGGCTTGGAGAATTTTGAGCATTACTTTACTAGCGTGTGAGATGAGTGCAGTTGTGTGGTAGTTTTAGCACTTTTTGTCATTGCCTTTCTTTGGGATTCATCTGATTCATAGTTGGTACTTTATAAATAGTGGTTCTTGATAGAATTTCTTTTGAGATGCTACAGATACTAGGATGCTGTTCAGCTAATTCTTTAAGCATCTCTAGGGAGGTTTACAAGAGCACTTTTATGGAGTGGGTAGGTGGAACTAAAAGAAAGGGAAATGGAAAGGGAGAAAAACCTGATCTAATTCATTAAACTGCAGCTTCTCTATTTGCCTCATTTTTGTCTTATCAAAGGGAAAATGCTTTCTGTTCTGTCTGTCCTGTCCTATCCTATCCTACTCATTAAAATTTGAAGTCCCTAAAATGCTGTGTACTATACCAAGTGTCGGAGAAGGCAATGGCACCCCACTCCAGTACTCTTGCCTGGAAAATCCCATGGATGGAGGAGCCTGGTAGGCTAGAGTCCATGGGGTCGCTAAGAGTCAGACACGACTCAGCGACTTCACTTTTACTTTTCCCTTTCATGCACTGGAGAAGGAAATTGCAACCCACTCCAGTATTCTTGCCTGGAGAATCCTAGGGACGGGGGAGCCTGGTGGGCTGCCGTCTGTAGGGTCGCAAAGAGTCGGACACGACTGAAGCGACTTAGCAGCAGCAGCAGCAGCATACCAAGTGTTTTCTGTCTCTAAGGAGAGGCAGCCTGAGGAGATACCAAAATTGTGGATTTTGAATCGGGCTGATTTGTGTTTGACTTTGGACTCTGTTACCTCCCTGGTTGCTTGACCTCCAAGCTGGTTATCTCAGTTCTTTTTGTAGAAGAGGGAGAATAACACTGAAACCACTAGGAGGCAAGGTGCTTGGCTTACCTGACTGACTGAAGGCACCTGATGGAGCCTGGGAAGAGCAAATGTAAAGCAATGAATCCCACCTCACAGAGGTATTGTGAAGATGAAATCAAGTACCAGATATAAAAGTATTTTGTTATAAACAAATTGAATTGCTGTGGATTGCTTGCTGTGCACATGTGAGGCAAAGAAGAAATAGTTTCCTTTGCACTGTGGGGCTATGAATATTCAGCTCTTCTCTCCTGCTCCCACTCAATCTTCTTCAGTTTTTCTCTTCCAATATGATACATTTCTTGGCAATAGGGAACACTTAATGCCACCTTCATCTTGGAACCTAATGACTCACTGCTAAAGTAACTTTAATTGTCCTTGAAATGGTAAAAGAAATTCTCCCTATTCTTTATGACAGCAGTTGATGCTTTCTCGTGTAGCTACAAGTTTCTTGGTTGATAAGATAGTCTACTATAGAGGAATGATCCTGGACTTAAAATTCAGAGACCCAGGTTTTAATCCTCAGTTCAGTTCAGTTCATTCACTCAGTCATGTCCGACTCTTTGTGACCCCATGGACTGCAGCACACCAGGCTTCCCTGTCCATCACCAGCTCCTGGAGCTTGCTCAAACTCATGTCCATTGAGTTGGTGATGCCATCCAACCATTTTATCCTCTGTCACCCCCTTTTCCTCCTGGCTTCAATCTTTTCCAGCATCAGGGTCTTTTCTAGTGAGTCAGTTCTTCACGTCAGGTGGCCAAAGTATTGGAGCTTCAGCATCAGTCTTTCCAATGAATATTCAGGATTGACTTCCTTTAGGATTCACTGGTTTGATCTCCTTGCAGTGCAAGGGACTCTCTTAATCCTGGCTCTGTCAAGTAACAGATCTTGGCAACTTCCTTCCCTTCTGTATAAAGATAGCACCAGGGCCAGAGGTTAGAGATCCTTGAGTCTAGGAAAGGCGAAATATAGGCTAGTGGGTCAAATATGGCCCACCATCTGTTTCTGTAAATAAAGTTTTATTAGGACCCAGCCATGCTCACTTGTTTACATATTCCATGTGGCTGTTTTCTTGATACAAAGACTGAATGAGTAGTAGCAACAGAGACCATATGGTGTACAAAGCTGAAAATCTTTACTATCTGATTGTTTACAGAAAAAGTTTGCCGACTCCTGCTCTAGTCCAACACCCCCTGTCTTCCTTTGTTAATATGGGAAATTAATTCCATAAAGAGGAAGGAACTTGTCCAGGAGACCATAAAGAATTAGCAAAAGCAAAAAGGCAAACATTTAGGAAAGAAAAAATTAAGGTTAGTGAATATTCTCCCATAACCCAGAGCTTTAGACATATCAGTTATACTAAGATCTTTCAGGTATATTTGAGGGACTTTGCCTTCCCTCATTTTATATCTGTCTAAGTAAGACAAATGTTATATTTACATGGTTCCAAGGAAAGGAGTGCCTTGGAGAGTCATATAATGAAGGCTTTGCTCTGTGACTCCAACATATTCATCTTCTTGAATGTATATAGCCAAAACATGCATTGGCATTTTGTTTTTGTAGTATTCTCTCTGATGTCATGATTAATCTGAACTTCACTAATTTGGAAGTTGTGTTAATTTGATGGCATAAGTTCTGGTTTAATTTATCTTTGCATACTCCTGACAAAATGCTTCATTAAGCAAGTTGATACTGTAAACAAGATGTTGGGAGAGTGGTGTTTAAATTACACAGAAGGGTGAATGAGTGTTTAAGCACTGCCAAATCATTTAGAAGTGTTTATTTGAAAATAGATGATGACTAGGCAAATCACAAACCATTTCTGTTTGCTAATGCATGTTCAAGGTCCTTCAGTTGGAAAACATTCTGACAATGTCTCTGTTCGGATACTGAGAGGCACTTCTCTCAGGATAGTCTATAACTCAGATTTTCCACTAATTATGATCATCCTTTCTCTACAGGAGGGCACAAATGGAATATAAATATAGGAGAAGACCTTAGAAATATTAGTTCCTAAACTGTAGGGATATTGAGATAATTTAGGTGATACAGTCTTGTAGTAAGAAGTTTTTTCCATTTAAGTTTTCTTTCAATATTTTTTTTCTCTTTTTTTTTTTTTTTTTTTTGATTTAGGGAAGTCTCAGATAGGTGTTGGAATATCCTTAACACCTCTTTACTAATTTCCTTGCTTCAAAACCAGAGAGCAGACATCAGGGAGCTCATCCTCGAAAGGCAGTGCTTCCCAGAGATAATGAAAAGCCTTGTTTTGTTTTCATTGTACTTATTTTTATGGCTGCCTTCTGTCTGGCAAGTGATAGTGGTTTCCATTCATGGTAATTCTATCAAGTTTCCTTTTAAAATCAATTTCAAGGAAGGAAAAAAGTGAGGAAACATGGCAATTTTAACCAGATGTAATATGAAAATAGTACATCTGTGTGTGGATATGACACAAATCACAATGTGGCATATGTTAACATGGAAAACATAGTGAAGATGGGCTCACATGATGAACGTTGGGGTTAAAGAAATCTAGTCCAGTTGTCTTATTTTATGGCAGAGAGAAATGATGCTCAGAGAGGGCTAGAGACAGCCTACAGTCTTACAACCTTGGTTTCAGAGCCAAGAACAAGAGAAGGGCCCTGACTCTAGTCTTACACTTTCTGCTACCTGATATCGCCTTGCACCTATTTTGGTATTCCTGCCCAGGTGTAAGCAAAAGCAATTGGGAATGTGAGCTAGTTCTAGGGAAAAATAAATAAATAAATAATTTTTTTTTTCCCCCACTAACCTGCCCTGCGTTAGAATGTTTGCCTTAAACTGGCCTGCCCTATGGCACTGAAGAAAAGTTTGCTAGAATGCCAGTCAGTGAAACATAGGATTGGGCCCTCATCCTGTTCTGGTTCTGATTCCTTCTGTGACTTTCCAGGAGCCCATACAATATCAGCTGATTGAGAAGAAAGAGATCCTTTCTCAGAATGTGATCCTCTTAGTAATATCCTAGGAAGAATTGGTATTCCCCCCTCAATGGAACTCGCTACTTCGTGACATAGCCTGTTCTATAAACGGTGGTGAATGCAATCTGAGGATCTTCTGGGGTTGAGGGGAATGGCCCATAGCTCTGAAACTTCAGATGCCTACGTCCGTAGACCCAAAATAGCAGGTTGTTGAGGCCTCTGATTGTGGAATCTTCTGGGAGTAGGGACTGCATGCCTCTTCTGTCTCTGCCTCTCCTTGCAGCAGGCCTGGAAGCAGCCCTGCAAGCAGCCCCTGCAGGCAGTCCGGGAGGTGATTGCCCCCTTTCCCCCATGCTCTTGGCCTCTGGCTGAAGCGGAGATGCTGGGTTCTTCCACCGCTGGGCCCCACCTATTAGCTGCGTCTCTCTGGCATCCCAGGCATGTGGAACATAGACAGATGTAACCTCCTTGCTTTGAAAGTAAAGCAATGGAGGGAACAAAGGCTCACTTCTTAGAGTATTGCGCCAGGACACATATTTCCTATGCATTTTTTAGATGCCGCTCGACCCACCCCAGCCAGTAATTGTCCAGAAACCACATACCAGCTCTAATGGCACATGTTGACATTTGTTTTTAACAGTAGCCCTTCAGGTGACATGGTGATTGGCAAATCAGGAGATGAAAGGCCAGATGAGGAAGCTGGCTGGAGATCAATATCTCCCCTCTGTCCCTATTTGGAAATGACGGAAGAAGGGTTTAAATAATGATAATACAATTACTCCACTTATTGAGCATCTACTTTCATCCAGGCACTGTCCTAAGCTCTGTATTTCTCTTGTCCTATTGAATTCTCTCAAACATCTTTGAAGCTAGATTCTATAGCCCTCAATTTTTCAATGAGGAAATGAGGCTCAAAGAGGTTAAGGTATTTGCTGAGGGCAAATAGCCAGCAAAAGGCAGAGCTGGGATTTAATCTTAGTTTTTTTCTGATGTTGGAACTTTTGATCTTTTCAAAGTGCAGCGGCCTTTATAGAAATGCTGGATTATCAAGATTCTCTGGTCTTGCCAAAATTATACTATTTATCAGTAACATGTTGGATTAGAATTCATTAAATGAGAAACATTACACATGGGGCTAGGAGAAGATTAAAAGGAAGAGATTATGGCTAGTTTGAATCCTCGGGGCAGATGTCCCATTGTCTTATGTCCACCAGAGTGTGAGTACTTCGAGGGCAGTGAACAACACCCAGCACAGGGCCTGGTACCAGGGGCACTTCCAGTTGAATTGGATTTAGAATTATTTATATCCCTGAGCCCTGGAATAAACATGCATTGGAGAGAGGGAAAGTCATCAGGAGCAAATTTGCATTAAAGTTCCAAAAAATGTTATTAATAAGTGTTTCACATTTTTAGCTGTTTTTTCCTCCAGTGCTATCTTTTCCATTCCAACATACATCCTAACTGCAATTAAGTCATTTTGATAATACCATCTTACATCCAAGTTTTCTGCCTCTCATTTCAATCGCTCAGTCGTGTCCGACTCTTTGCAACCCCATGGACTGCAGCACGCCAGGCCTCCCTGTCCATCACCAACTCCCGGAGTTTACTCAAACTCATGTCCATTGAGTCGGTGATGCCATCCAACCATCTCATCCTCTGTCGTCCCCTTCTCCTCCTGCCTTCAATCTTTCCCAGCATCAAGGTCTTTTCCACTGAGTCAGTTCTTCACATCGGGTGGCCAAAGTATTTCTGCCTCTAGTCTATCTCTATTTGAGCCCAGTTAATCTCACATGGTCCTGCCAGGACAAGGAGCATCTTTCCTAAATGCAATCCTGATTATACTTTTCCTTGGAAAAAACACTGTGTTCTGACAGAACTCTGGGAGGCCCTCTTCTCCCTTGAAGCTGGGAGTATTTTTGATTGCTCTCTGTCTCAGTGCATAGTGCTGTACCTCACACAAAGCAGGGGCTTAATAGTTTTCATTTTTTAATTGATAACCTTCCCTCTTAGTGAAATGTCCTTCCCTTTTTTTCTTAATTAAGACACATTTTTACTCATTCCTAGGACTGTCTTGGGTCAGGTTCCTCGAAGCAGAGCCTGAGATGGGGATAGTTTTGCATGTGGTTTGTTGAGGTAGTACACTCAGAAGGAAAACCTGTAAGGAAGTGAGGGCAACAGGATGAGGATGGAGCCAAGAGGAACTTTCAGTTGAAATCTGACCTCAGTTTTATCCCACAGGGAGGAAGATCACCTCTGGGACAGGCTCAGGCTTTTTCTACTCTTAACTAGTCAGGCATTGTTACGTCTGTTTTGTTTATGTTTGGTGGGGGGTGGACGCATAACGTCTCAGCCACTGGCAGGCCAGGTGGCTTCTGTCTGCTGCAGGCAGTTCTCAGAAGAAGGGCACAGCTGGGATCCCCTAGCAGCCAACTGAACTTCTGGGTGATCGGCGTGTGAACCAAGTAAAGAGTTGCTGGGTCTGGGGCACTACAGTATCGATTTCAAATACCAAGAGTAAGTATCACCTCCCCTATGACTCCCTGGGGTGGGGCTTAAAAAAATGAATGATTTTTATTGTTACCAACATAGAATTTGCTGCCTTGTTCAACATTTGAGTTATGTGCTTAGTCATGGAATAAACTGAAGCTTTGGAAGCCAGTCACATCTGGGATTCAGATCTAGCTCTGTCCTTCCTTGCATTTGAACATCACTTTACCTCACTGAGCTTAGTTTCTGCCTCACAGAATTGTTGCAGCACCCCGTGAGCTATGGGCACACAGCACCTGGCCCACAGGAAACTCAAAAGAGTGGATTCTATACATAAATGAACAACTTGCAATGAATTTTATGCTTTTCAAAGAGTTGTCAGTTTCCGCCTCTCTTAGTACCCACACTCCATGGATGAAGAAACAGAGTGGATAGGTCTGGTCACTTACAGAAGGTAGCAGTCAATAAATGGCAAGGCTGGGTCTTATCCTGGGACTCCGCTAAGGAAAAGCAGAGGTAGATTTTGCTGGACTTTTGCCTGTAGTCATCACTTTCAGCTCTGGGGAAACCCCAGTCAAAATTAGACTGGAGCCATACTTTCTTTACTTAAGGCAGACCAAGAATAGAACTAATATGCATTGGGCGCCTACCATGTGCCACATACCAGGGAAGGCATTTTTATACCTCTTTTAATCCTTATAACCAGGTGGGAAGTTTCACCCTGATTTAGTAGAGGAGAAAAGCTAGACAGTTGTTCAAGTCCCACATGTTATTTTGTGGAACCCCAGGCTCTCTCTTTAGAGATGGGCTGCCTTCTAGAAGGAAGGGGTGGTGGCTCTTGCATTTGTCCTCTGCTGGAGTCTGACCTCACAGCAGCTTATTCAGCCCTCATCCCTTGCTGTCTGCTCCCTTGGTGTGTGTCTCCACCCCTGCCCAGTGTGTCTGTGGATGGTATTTTTATTGCTGTGACGCAGAGCTAGGCTCTTCCCAGGCCAGTGCCATCTGTCTGCCCAGTGGACACTAGAGGCCCTTCATAGCACATACCATCCAGAGGCACATTCCATGCATGCGTTGCTCAAAGGTAGCATTGTGTGGGCCCACATGTGTGCGCTTGCCCAGGCATCCCAGGCCCCAGGTGAGGCCCCTGGGCTGAGACAGTCTGTCAGAATGTGTCTCGGGAAAGAGACTAGTGTGGTTGTTCCTGTTGTCTGTTCACAGATGTCTCTGTGCGATGCCTTGGTGCTGGAGGCTGGGGGCTCCCTCAGTGTGGGAGTCAGTACCCTTTATTAATTGGTCCACTCACACACTGCACCCCCACTTACTGAGCATCTGCTGTGTGTCACTCAGCCTTGTCCCTAAGGAGCTCAAAATCTGATGGGAAACATACAGAAAGTAAAAGACCATTACTGTTTAATTTGTAAAAAGATGAAAAATTGTTCACAGTTTACTGTAGTTGTTGCCGCTTCCTAAGGGAAATGGGATAATCCATGTTAGGAGGGACCCTTTGAGTTGAAGCCTTCCCTCTCTTGTAGCTCCTTCGCTGATGGGCTCAGGCAAGGCTAGCTACTCGCTCTTTTGTAGTCACCCCAGGGGTGTAACAGTCCACCTACTTGTCACTGTCTGCCATTAGATTATGAACTCTTTGAGAGGTTGAATATTGCTTGATCTTTTTGACTTTTGGAAGCAGTATGGTTTTGGGATCAGAGACACCCAAATTTGAATCCCAGAGCTGCTAATTACTAATTCAGGGTTAGGACAAGGGAGAAAAGAGTCAGGCACTTACCTTGGGTGCAAATTTAAAGGGGCATTGGCAAACTCAGTAATCAAGGTAAACAATGTTTTAGTGCAATATTTAAAATAAAATCAACATTAATGTAAAACGTCCATGATGAACTAAATTTTAGGTAAAGACAGGACCTGATACAGAACTTGTGTGACTTCTCAACTGCTTCTGTGTAATATTAAGTTTCATTAATTTGGATTAATTTCTGTATTAATATTGACTTCAAAAAATGTTTCCCTCAAGGAGCTCATGTTCTAGTGGAGTAGGTAGACATGTTCACAAATGAACATAATATACTGTAAAGGAATGTGTAACATACGTGTGCAAGAGGCACAGTTCACCTCCCAAGGTTGCTGTGGCTGCTTATGGAGTGGATGTTGGGAAACACCATTGAGAAGTGACATTTGACCTGGGTTTTGAAGGATAAGAAATCAACAGCTGTGTGAGAGGTAGATGGTGGAAGAGAAGCAGAGAGAATTGCCTGAGAAGAAGCAGAAAATCATGGGAGTGCTGATATATTTGTTGTCGTTCAGTCACTAAGGCATGTCTGACTCTTGGCAACTCCATGGACTATAGCATGGCAGGCTCCTCTGTCTTCCACTATCTCCCAGAATTTATCTCAAATTCATGTCATTGAGTTGGTGGTGCTATCTAACCATCTCATCCTCTGTCACCCCGTTCTCCTTTTGCCTTCAATCTTTCTCAGCATCTAGTCTTTTCCAATGACTTGGCTCTTCGAATCAGGTGGCCAAAGTATTGGAGCTTCAGCAACAGTTCTTGCAATGAATGTTCAGGGTTGATTTCCTTTAGGATTGACTAGTTTGATCCCCTTGCAGTCCAAGAGACTCTCAAGAGGCTTCTCCAGCACCATAATTTGAAAGGATCAGTTCTTCAGCACTCAGCCTTCTTTATGGTCCAACTCTCACATCTGTACATGACTACTGGAAATAACATAGCTTTGACTATACGGACCTTTGTCTGCAAAGTAATGTCTCTGCTTTTTATACTAGTACACAGTCTAGGTTGGTCATAGGTTTCCTTCCAAGGAGCAAGTGTCTTTTAATTTCATGGCTGCAGTCACTGTTTGCAGTGATTTTGGAGCCCAGGAAAATAAAAACTGTCACTACTTCCACTTTTTCCCCTTCTATTTGCCATAAAGTGATGGAACCAGATGCCATGATCTTAGTTTTATTACTGTCGAGTTTCAAGCCAGCTTTTTCACTCTCCTTTTTCACCCTTATTAAGAGGCTCTTTAGTTCCTCTTCACTTTCTGCCATTAGAGTGGTATCATCTGCCTATCTGAGGTTGTTGATGTTTCTCCTGATATTCTTGTTTCTAGCTTGTGATTCGTCCAGCCCAGCGCTTTGCATGATGTACTTCACATGTAAGTTAAATAAGCCGGTTGGCAATATACAGCCTTGTTCTACTGCTTTCCCAATTTTGAACCTGTCTGTTGTTCCATGTCTGGTTCTAACTGTTCTGCTTCTTGACCTGCATATAGATTTCTCAGGAGACAGATACGGTGGTCTGGTACTCCCATCTATCTGTTAGACTACGGAATGTCTAATAGGTTGGCTGTTAGTTTTGGTGAGAGCTGTTCAGTTGATAAGAGAAATCATAATTTCCATTCTTGTTGTGTTTCAAAGAGCATTCAAGGGAAGTTTCCCTGCAGGCAATTAGAGAGTGAGAGTGAGAATAGAAGAGAGGTTTTGGAGTCAGAGCTAAGAGGTAGGAGGTAAAGGCATGAAAGAATGCTTCTCAAGGGAATGGTGTGGGCTATCTGGCCCTTTACTTAGCTGACCCCTGGTCTATTGCAGAGCTGGTGTACATAAAGTTCCTTATATAATTATGTCATTCAACCTTTACAATACTCCTGTATGATAGATTTTATTAGTTTATTATCTCCCATTTTAGACATGAAGACCTTAGTGAGGTAAAGTAACTTGTCCAAGATTACATATTATGAGAGTCATTGAAATCTAGGACAGAGTTGAAGTCAGAGGAAACTGCCGAGGGAGAAAGTCGAGAGACTTTGTTTTGAATCTCTTTCAAAAAGGTTGCCAAGTTCCTTGGGAAGGCTGGTGAAAGCTAAGGACACCCCTTCTCCTCCTCTGCCCCAAGAACATATATGTGTAATATTTTTCATGTAATTTCAGGTGGTTGATGACTCCTGAAGTCACCTGTGATATTGTGACATAGGAAAAGAAATACATATTTGATCTTTGTCCCAATTCTGGTACAGAACTTCTAAAACCCTTGGAATTTCCTCAGTGATAAGAGCAATAAAGGTGTCTTAATATTCATAACAAACTCCTTTCAACCATACCTGAATTTTTGTTAATGAGATATTTCTGGGAAAGAACCTAAGGCTGGGGACTGGTTACCAGTAAAACCAATCATGTGATTATAGGATTAGAACTTCCAGTCACACCCTCCCCGACCTCCAGGAAGGGAAAAGGAGTGGGCGGTTGAATCTATTGCTGATAGTTAATGATTTAATCAAACATTGTAACAGAGCCTCCATAAAAATCGGAAAAGACAGAATGGTATCGATTTTTTAAAAAATAAGTTAGGATGAATCTCCATTGACATACCATACTCCATGATTTACCTTAGGATTCACTCTTGGTGTTGTGCATTCTGTGGGTTTGGATAACTGTATAATGATATGTATCAACCAGTATAATGTCATACAGTGTTTTCACTGCCCTAAAAATCCTTTGTGCTTTCTCTATTTAACTTTCTTCCACCCCATCCCTGGTAGCAACTAATCTTTCTATTGTCTCTATAGTTTTGCCTTTTCTAGAACGTCAGTGTAGCCTTTTCAGATTGGCTTTTTTCTCTTAGTAATATACATTTAAGTTTCCTCATGTTCTTTTTGTGGCTTCTTAGCGCTAAATGTAGGGTTGGCCAAAAAGTTAATTTGGCTTTTCGTGTACGAAGCTATGGAAAAACCTGAACAAACTTTTCGGCCAGCCGAATAGTATTCTATTGTTTGAATGTACCACAGTTTGTTTGTTCATTCACCTGTAGAAGTACATCTTGGTTGCTTCCAAGTTTTGGCAATTATGAATAAAGTTGCTATAAACATCTGTGTGCTGGTTTTTGTGTGGATGTAAGTTGTTAGCACCTTGTATAAATGTTAAAGAGTGTAGTTGCTGATTGTATGTAAGAATATGCAAAAACCAGCCAACCAGTCTTCCAAAGTGACTTACCATTTTGCATCCCTACCAGCAAGATATGAGAATTCCTGTTGCTCCACATCCTTGTCAGCATTTGGTCTTGTTAGCCATTCGAATAGATGTAGTGTCGTTTCCCTGTTGACATGTAATGTGGAGCATCTTTTCATATGTTTATTTGCCATTAGTATGTTTTTTTTGGTGAAGTGTCTGTTAAGATCTTGGCCCATTTTTAAAGTTGGATTTCAAGAGTTGTTTGTATGTTTTTGGTTATTAGTCCTTTATCAGATGTGACTTATGCAAATGTTTTCTCAGTCTGTGGCTTGTCTTCTCATTCTCTTGATTTTGTCTTAAAAATGAAAGTTTTAAATTTTAATGAAATGCAGCTTATCAATTATGTTTTCATAGATTGCATTTTTGCTGTTATAGTTAAAAAGGTATTACCATATCCAAGGTCATCTAGGTTTTCTCCTATGATATCTTCTAGGAGTTTTAAGTTCTGTACTTTACATTTAGGTCCATGATTTATTTTGAGTTGATTTTTGTGAATGCTGTCAGGGTCTTAGTGTGGCTTTCATTTTATATTTCTCTTACGACAAATGCTGTTAAGCTTTTTTCCACTTATTTCACATTTGTATATGTACTTTTATGGAATATTTATTCAGGTCTTTTGCCCAGCTTATTTGGGTTGTTTGTGTGTTTTGTTAATTTGTAAGGGTTCTTTATATGTTCATTTTTCCCCCACATGGATTTCCAGTGTTTCAACACCATTTGTTGAAAAAACTTTTCTCATTGAATTGACTTGGTTGATACCTTGGTAAAAAATGAGTTGGTTCTATATGTGTGAATCTATTACTGAACTCTCTATTTTGTTTCATTGATCTATTTGTCTGATGTCAATACTACCTTGTTTTGATTATAGTGGATTTTTATTGAGTCTTGAATTCAGGTAGTGTAAATATTTCAACTTTTCTTCTTTTTTTTGATATTGTTTATTTTAGTTATTCTAGGACTTTTGCTTTTCATATACATTTTAGAATCAACTTGTTAGCTGGAATTTTGACTGGGATAGCTTTTTGTTTATATATCAACTTAAAGGTATGGATACATAACACTATTGTCTTTCGGATCCATGAACTTAGTGTTTATCTCCACATAATCAGATTGAGAAAGTTTCATTTGTCCTCAGTTTCCCCCCTTTTTCTATTATGAATTGGTGTTAAATTTTGTCAAATATCTTTTCTCATCTATTTATCATCACATGATTTTTCTCTCTTATTCTGTGAATGTGTTAATAAAACTAGTTGACTGATAAACTGATGTTAATGCCTGCATTTCTGGGATAAACTTCAGTTGGTCATGATATGTTACTCTTTTTGTATATTGCTTAATTATATTGATATATTGTTAATATTTTGTTAAAGATTTTTACGTGTATGATCATGAGGAGTCTTTTTCTTGTTTGGTTTTGATATCAAATAATGCTGGCTTTGAAAAATATTTTGTTTTATTTTCTGAAAGAGTTTATAAATTTGGCATTTATATTTTCCTTAAATAGTTGATGTAATTCACTGGTGAAGCTATCTGGACCTGGAGTTTTCTTTTTTGGAAGGATTTTGATAATGAATCAAATTAAAAAAATAGATATGGTGCAGTTTGGTTTTCTAGTTTTTAAGTTTTGGTAAATTATCTTTTTAAAGCGACTTCTCCATTTATCTTAGTTTTCAGATTTGTTAGCATAAAGTTGTCTATTTATGTCCCCTATTATTCTTTTTTTAAAAAAATGTATGAATTTATTTATGGCTGTGCTAAGTCTTCATTGCTACGTGGATTTTTCTCTGGTTGTAGCCAGTTGAGGGTGCTGCTCTTCATTGCAGTGTGCAGGCTTTTCATTGTGGTGGCTTCTCCTGTTGCAGAGCATGGGCCCGAGCGAGCGTGGGCTTCAGTAGTTGTGGCAGGTGGTCCTAATAGTTGCAGTTCCTAAGCTCTAGAACATAGGCTCAATAGTTGTGGCACACAGGCTTAGTTGCTCTGGCGCATGTGGGATCTTCCTGGACCAGGGAATGACTCTGTATTTCCTGCATTGGCAGGTGGATTCTCTACCATGGAGCTACCAGGGAAGCACTCCTGTTGTCCTTTTAATATCTGTCAGATCTGGACTGAAGTCTATTTTTCATTTCTTATGTTGTTACTTCATACTTTCTTTTTTGTGTTTTATTAGCATTTTATCACTTTTATGATTTCTGATTAAAAAAAACAGCTTCTGACTTTTAAAATTTTCTCTATTTTTGTCCATTTTCTATTTCATTGATTCTGTTCTTATTAAAAAATTTTTTTTCTTCTCCCTGAGGAAAAGTTTGCCACTTTCTGGAACTTAGTTTATTTGGGTTTCCGTATGTTGTCACCTCTATGATGTGCTTGTAAAAAGCTATGATTTGGTAGTACACCTGGCTTGGTCATGTTGTTATGGTGGGAACAATAATCTCTTCTGACTCTCTACATCCTCTCTAACTGGAACTGCATCCATCTTTTAAATAAATATGCTGCACAATGAGCATTATTATTTCAGTTGAGTTCTTGTGGCAAAGCCCTGCTGAACTTTCAACACCGGTGAGTTCTCATTTACCATCTTCCACATCCCTTCCCCACCACATCAGCCACTTGATTGCTGAGTCTTAAATACCCATAGAACGTGCCAGACTCAGCTTTTGTGTGGGTTCAAAGAGTTTTCAGGAAGAATAGTTTTGGTTATTAAAGAAAAGAGTCCAGGGAAGCAAATGCTGGTGTGATAGTCAGAACTGAGTGCCCTCTAATTTGTGGGCTTTGTGTTTTGAGAAAGAATGAAAACTTCTAGCCTGTGACACACCCTGGCCAGGACTTGTTATAGCAGCTAATGTTTATCAGCCATATTGTTTTTCATGTCCTGTTTCAGGCTGTCTGCATTCTTGTCCCCAGTAAGAGGATGGATCATGGCAGAAGTGGGTAAAATAGGAATAATAAAACCTATCCTGCAGGGCTGGTAGTGATGAAATGAGGTAATGTCTATGACACAGATGGCATATAATAGATGCTTAATAAATGCAACCTCTTATTACCTTTAGTTAGAAGAAAGGGGCTCTCAGAATTGAGGATGTTTTTTATTTTCATGTAGAGACTGTATAGGACTGTTCAGAAATTGTATAGCTTGTGTTATTTGTGTAACTCAATTTAAACCTCAACCCTCTCCCCTGCGGGATTTAAACCTAGTTAGAGAACTGGTGGGGTATGCTCAACAGTAGTCTGTATTCCTCATCAACCTTGGAGCCTCCTGCAAAAAGTTCATTAAAGGGAAGAAGGAGTCAGGAGCACAAGCTTGGTCCAAGCCTTAGGGGCAACGCTAATCCTGTTCTTAGATCTCTTTTCTGCTTCAGCCCTTGTGGATTCCTGTCTTTGTTCTTAGAAGAGAGGGTGCTGTGTGTAAAAATCTTGTTGTTGTTCAGTCACTAAGTTGTGTCCTAACTCTTGCGACCTCATGAACTGCAGCACGCCAGGCTTCCCTGTCATTCACTATCTCCTAGAGTTTGCTCAGATTCATGTCCACTGAGTCAGTGATGCTAGCTAACTATCTCATCCATCTATTTAATTTGGTCTGAAATAATTTTGTGTTGAAATCAGGATTTCAAAGAGATCTGAACTCTTGTGTTTATTGCAGCATTATTCTCAGTAGCAATATAACGTCCATCAAAAGATGAATAAAGAAAATGTGGTGTGTGTGTCTATATATATATATATATAGACACACACACACACATATATATATTAGATTATTGATCAGCCTTAAAAAAAGGAAGTTTTTGACATTTGTGACATCATGAATGAACTCAGAGAACAGTATGCTAGGTGAAATAAGCCAGTCACAGAAGAACAAGGGCTGCATGATTCCTGTTATGTTAGGTATCTAAATTAGTCAAAGACGTAGAAGCAGAGTGGAATGGTGGTGGCCAGGGACTGAGGGGAGGAATAAATGGTGGTTTGTTGCTTAGTGGGTATAAAGTGTTAGTTATGTAAGATGATAGGTTCTAGCGATCTGTTACAACATAGTATCTGTATTAACCATACCATACACTTAAACATTTGTTAAGAGGGTTATCTTAAGAATTCTTACCACATACACACACACAAAAAGGACTAAGGAAACTTTTGGAGGTGGTAGATATGTTTATTATCTGATTGTGTATGCATACAGAATATGTGTATGTATGTAGATATATCACAGGTGTATGCATATGTCCAAACTCATGGCATTGTATACATTAAGCATGCAGTATTTTTGTACATCAGTTATATTTCTGTAAGTCTGTTAAAAATAAAATAATTCTGTGATGCTGAATCCATTACCATATAGCTTTAAGATCAATGTGATAGAGTGTGGCATGAGGGTAGGAGAGAGTTCTGCTACTTGTTAGGTAGCAGCACATATCTTTTTTCCCCCCTCCTTAAACCTCTTTGCCACCTCCCACCCCATCTCACCCCTCTAGGTTATCACAGAGCACCAGTTTGAGTTCCCTGAGTCATATAGAAAATTCCCGCTGGCTATCTATTTTACATATGGTAATGTATATGTTTCCATGTTACTCTCTTCATTTGTACTACCCTCTTTATCCTCCACTGTGTCCACAAGTCTGTTCGCTAAGTCTCTCTCTTTATTGCTGCCCTTCAAATGGCTTCATCTTTCTAGATTCCACATATATGTGTTAATGTATGATATTTATTTTTCTCTTTCTGACTTACTTCACTCTGTATAATAGGCTCTAGGCTCATCCACCTCATTAAAACTGATTCAAATGCATTCCTTTTTGTGGCTGAGTAATATTCCATTTTACATATATACTAGAACTGCTTTATCTATTCATCTGTCAGTGGGCGTCTAGGTTGCTTCGATGTCCTAGCTATTGTAAATAGTGGCCACATGTTTTGGCTAAGTGGCTGACATCAGTGGGTAGAGGCAAAGTCTTCAGCTGGGGCTCTGACTATAGTGCCGTTTCAAGGTCTTCCCAACTTAGTGATACCTCCTTTCTCTAGACCTGAGTCTTCTGTTTTTCTTAATGTAATAGGAAGGAAATTTTGGGCCACTAGAGACAGAGTTTGGTCTCATCCAGTTTTGCTCACTGTAAATTCAACTCACAAGCAGTATTCCTGTTCAATGGTGGAAGTCTTCAGTTGCCTACAGGATCCTGGACTCAGGGCTCGTGGCGGTGACCAAGACAAGGGTTTGTCCTTGTAACTGAGTCTCTCATGGTTGAGGTTGCCCCCAGCAAGAAGAGGAGCCTCCTGTGACCATTTTCAGTATATGCTTTGGTGCAGAAATTGTCGACTCAAGGTAAAATTCAATTAGACTTTATTTTGCTTCATCTGGGGTATAGGGAAAACTTCCTCTTTATTTACCAAGATGAACATTTCAGAAGAGCAGAAAACACTTCTGAGATCAGAGAAGGTCTATGTGTAGGTTTGGTGGATTGTACCCCACCAAACAGTGGGTGCAGACATGCAGATATCTTAGAGGAAAGGAGGCTTACCTTGGGTTTATTAGTTCCCCCTATACCCCTAGGGAGGAAGAATACTGTCAAGGCTGGTGCCAGGTGTTTCAGGCACCACTGAGGGATTTTCTCAAGACTGTCGCCAGGGTACATGCTGCCATAACTTCATTAGGCAGCAGTTTCGGGCGATTTAATGGGGGCTGAAAGTTGCAGCAGTATGAGCAGCAGCATGAAGCAGGGTTGGTGGCTTTGAGAACATCAAGGGACAAAGCCTCTGCCATAGTTCAGCATGCTGTTGCTGGCGCGTTCTGGCTGCATGGTGGCAGGAGGCACAATTACATGACTTGCCACCCAGCAGAGGCCAAAGAGCTGACAAAGGATGACACACACATCAGGAGAAAAGGAAACTGGTGAACACTATATGGTGGTGGGCAGGACTTGATCATGTGCCCGTGTATGATCATCTTGCTCCATTGGCTCAGAGTGGAAACTTTGAAAAAGGTTTTATTAATTTCCTAGGGCTGATGTAAAAAAAATGACCACAACTGTGTGGCTTAAAGTAGCAGAAATGTGTTCTCTTACACTTCTGTAGGCCAGAAATACGCAGTCAAGGTGTTGGCAGGGCTGCCCTTCCTCTGACCGCTTTAGGGGACAATCTCTGCTTGCCTCTTCCAGTTACTGGTGGCCGTTGGCATTCCTTGTGGCTGCCTTACTATCATGACTCTACTTCCGTCTTCCCACTGCCTTCTCTGTGTGTTTCAAATCTCCACATGCCTTTTTCTTATAAGGATGCATGTCATTGGATTTCAGGCCTACCGAGGTAGTCCAGGATGATCTCATCTCAAGATTCATAGAGTAATTACCTCTGAAAAGACCCTTTGCCCAAATAAGGCAATATTTACAGCTTCCAGGAGTTTGGTGTGGACATATCTTTTTGGAGACCACCAGTCCCACACACTGAAGAGGGACAGAGTCAGAAGCCTAATAAGGTCCAGTTGAGAGCTGCAGCTGGAGGGGTGGTTCTTTTATCTTGTGCTGCTGTGTCTGGCCTTACCCCCCTTTTCAAGCTGACAAGTGACTTGATCCCCTTCTTGGCTCTGTCCCTCTAACACAAATGGGCAATGACATACCACATTCTAAAATCTTTCTTTACCTTTTGATCAAAGAGCCATTTGCTGCTTTTTATGAAGCCTTGATAACATATTTAAAAGCAGAGACATTACTTTGCCAACACAAGTCCATCTAGTCAAGGCTATCATTTTTCCAGTAGTCATGTATGGATGTGAGAGTTGGACGGTGAAAAAGCTGAGCACTGCAGAACTGATGCTTTTGAACTGTGGTGTTGGAGAAGACTCTTGAGAGTCCCTTGGGCTGCAAGGAGACCCAATCAATCCATCCTAAAGGAGATCAATCCTGGGTGTTCATTGGAAGGACTGATGTTGAAGCTGAAACTCCAATACTTTGGCCACCTCTTGCGAAGAGTTGACTCATTGGAAAAGACCCTAATGCTGGGTAGGATTGGGGGCAGGAGGAGAAGGGGATGACAGAGGATGAGATGGTTGGATGGCATCACCGACTCGATGGACATGGGTTTGGGTAGACTCTGGGAGTTGGTGATGGACAGAGAGGCCTGGCGTGCTGCAATTCATGGGGTCGCAAAGAGTTGGACACGACTGAGTGACTGAACTGAACTGAACTGATGAAGCCTTGAGGCCCCGTCTTTACCAGATTATTAACATATAATACATACGTTGTGTGTGTGTGTGTGTGTGTGTTCAGTGATTGTTCTCTTGCAGCAAATGACTTGGGGGACCAACAGCTTCCCCATGTTCTGTGGGCTCACTGGGATTCTTTTTCCTGTGTGTAAGCATCATCTGGCAACATTTGTATTTTGGGGCCAAAACCAGGGAGCTGGTGGTAGGAGGAAAAAGGACAGCTCTGGAGTCAGACCTGCATTGAATGTAACCTGGTCCACTTGGCTCTGCTGTGGGACTGTGGCCGTGTCACTGAGCCTCTCTGTTTCCGTGTCCTGAGAAAACGGATAATAATTTCTATTTCTATGATTGTGGTGGGATTAAAAGAAACAAATACATGTGTGGCACCAGGCACAGAGGAGGTGCTTAATAGGTTAGTTCCTTTTATCCTTTATTTCCTCTCATTTGTGTGTCTTGAGAAATCACCTTTCTGTCCCCCAAAGACATAACTCACTTCTAGTACTTTAGCTCCGAAGACAAACACACAAATTGTTCAGCAGCAACCAATTTTGTGCCATGGCAACCTGCTGTTTTTAATTATCCGTCTTACCATGTAACAGCTGTGGGGCACTTGGTCTGGCCAAATGAAATTGAGCCTTGTGACGTGCTCCAGATGTGGAGGTGTTCTGCCAGGTGTTTATTTTGAGTATATAATGTGGCATTTTAGTACATGCAGTCTTTCTCCCTCCCCTGCCCCTCCTTCCTCCAACTCCACCCCAAATGTTCTTTCAGAAAAGATTTAGGCTCCAGCCCTCAGCTCCAGACCTGGGCCTTAGAGCCAGAGTTTTGAATTTGGAGTCTTTTTAACCTGGGCTTCCTTCCTCTGGGGGGGTTCCCCAGCTCCCTGGAAACTTGCTCTGTTAATTAGGAAAACCACTGCTACTGCTTTGAGAGGAAGCCATGCAATGCCTTGGGCCTTGCCACCTTCTGTGTTCTGAGTTTTCACTTAGTGACTCCACTTGCTGAGTAGGGGCTTATCTTTCTGTGAGGGAGGTAGCACTTTCAAACTGTAGCTTGAACAATTCAAAAATATATTATTTAGAATCTAGGAGGCCAGCCTTGAACTCAGTATACCAAGTGGCTTTCTCCAACAGCCTTGGACTGAATACCTGTTCTTTCTCATGCTGCAGCTGTCCTGGAGCCCTGCCTGGATATGGGATCTGGCTATTACTGAGTAAGAATAGGGTAAGAATAGGGATTGAACCTGCAGCTCCTGTATCGCAGGCGGATTCTTTACCACTGAGTCACTAGGGAGGCCCAAACCAACTATACTTCGATTAAAAAAAAGAACAAATTTAACTGATGGTGGCTGGTATGAAACTGGGTTTAGGTCATCATTTAATTCAGTTTCACTTTGATAATTACTTCTTGATCACTTGCTGTATACCAGAAACTCTTCTAAATGCTGGGAGAATAATTGCAAGTAAAGCAAAGTTCCTGCCCTCATGGAGCAGGTAGGGAACAAAATCTGGTAGGGAACAAAAATAATAAGTAAAATGAATAAATATATGCTATTTTTAAGGTATGGTAAATGCTAAGTGAAAATAAATCAGAATGAGAGAATAGAAAACAAGGATTTGTTCTTTTAGAAAACTTCAAAACAGTAGTTTAAACAAGGTAGAAGTGTGTATTTTTTTTCTTGTACAAGGTCACGCAATCCACCGCTGCCAGTCTAGCTCCCAAATCATCAGACACCTGGCATCTTTTGTCCTTTTGTTCTACCATCTTCATATGTGGCTTGCATGTCCTGGCCCTTCATGGCTGCTTCAGCTTCACCCATAGTGTCTGCATTCTAGCAGGAAGGAAGAAAGGAAAGGAGAAGGGAATGGCCCTTTCTTGAAAAATATTTCCTGGAAGTTGCCCATATTACTTCTATTTTAATTTTCTTGGCCAGATCTTAGTCACATAGCCACATAGCCACAAGAGAGGCTGAGGACATGTTTTTTGTATTCTCAGTAGCCACATGCTACTGGAGTCTTTTTCATAGAAAAAAATAGAAAAGTGGATGTTGGTAGATAACCATAAGTGGTGAGAAAAGACCTCTCTGAGGAAGCATCATTTGAAAAGAGACTAGAATGACATGATTTTCATCCAATACATTCCATTAATCAAATCATCTGAATGCCTTCTCTGTGCTTGGCATTAAAGATGTAAAGATAAACAATAATACATAGTTTTGTTCTCAATTCTTGCAATCCAGAGCAGAGGTGCCAAACGGAGGTGCAGGGTAGTATCTGTCAGAAGGTGAAATTTGTTTGGCTGCCATGTGTATTAATAATTAAGAAATTTCACAAGGATCTGTTCTTTTAGAAAATTTGCAATACAGTAGATCAAACAAGGTAAAAGTATATAGATTTCTAACTCTTCATAAAAACTTCAAAAGATCTGATAGTATAGGGTCTATATTTTCATATGGGCTTCCTTGGTAGTCCAGATGATAAAGAAAAGAAAGTTGGTCGCACAGTTGTGTCTGACTCTTTGCAGTCCCATGGAATATAGCCCACCAGGCTCCTCTGTCCATGGAATTCTCTAGACAAGAATACTGGAGTGGGTTTCCATTTCCTTCTCCAGGGGATCTTCCCGATCCAGGGATTGAACCCAGATCTTCTTCATTGCAGGCAAATCTTTACCAACTGAGCTACAGGGAAGCCCAGATGGTAAAGAATCTGCCTGCCATTCAGGAGACCTGGGTTCGATCCCTGGGTCGGGAAGATCCCCTGGAGGAGGGCACGGCAACCCACTCGAGTGTTCTTGCCTGGAAAATCTCATGGACAGAGGAGCCTGGTGGGCTACAGTCCATGGGGTCACCAAGAGTCAAACCTGACTGAGTGACTAATGTTCTCATCACATTTCATATGACTGGATCTGAATAACTCGAGCTGGTCACAGGCATTCCAGTTTGCCCCAGTCTCCCCCTTTACATCCCCAAAGAATGTTCAAACTACTGCACAATTGCACTAATTTCACACCCTAGCAAAGTAATGCTCAAAATTCTCCAGGCTAGGCTCCAACAGTATGTGAACTGTGAACTTCCGGATGTTCAAGCTAGATTTAGAAAAGGCAGAGGAACCAGACATCAAATTGCCAACATCTGTTGGATCATTGAAAAAGCAAGAAAATTCCAGAAAAACATCTACTTCTGCTTTATTGACTACACCAAAGCCTTTAATTGTGTGGATCACAACAAAATGTGGAAAATTCTTAAAGAGATGGGAATACCAGACCAACTTACCTGCCTCCTGAGAAATCTGTATGCAGGTCAAGAAGCAACAGTTAGAACCAGACATGGTTCCAGAGAAACGGACTGGTTCCAAATTGGGAAAGGAGTATGTCAAGGCTGTATATTGTCACCCTGCTTATTTAACTTATATGCAGAGTATATCATGCAAAATGCTGGGCTGGATGAAGCACAAGCTGAAATCAAGATTGCCGGGAGAAATATCAGTAACCTCATATACGCAGATGACACCACCCTTATGGCAGAAAGCAAAGAAGAACTAAAGAGCCTCTTGATGAAAGTGAAAGAGGAGAGTGAAAAAGTTGGCTTGAAACTCAGCATTTAAAAAACTAAGATCACAGCATCCAGTCCCATCTGTTCAGTTCAGTTCAGTTGCTCAGTCGTGTACGACTCTTTGTGACCCCATGAACTGCAACACGCCAGGCCTCCCAGTCCCATCACTTCATGGCAAATAGATGGGGAAACAATGGAAGCAGTGACAGACTTTATTTTCTTGGGCTCCAAAATCACTGCAGATGGTGACTGCAGCCATGAAATTAAAAGATGCTTGCTGCTTGGAAGAGAAGCTATGACAAACCTATACAGCATATTAAAAAGAGAGGTGTTACTTTGCCAACAAAGGTCTGTCTAGTCAAAGCTATGGTTTTTCCAGTAGTCATGTATGGATTTGAGAGTTGGACTATAAAGAAAGCTGAGGGCTGAAGAACTGATCTTTTGAACTGTGGTGTTGGAGAAGACCCTTGGGAGTCCCTTAAACTGCAAGGAGATCCATCCAGTCCATCCTGAAGGATTTCAGTCCTGAATAACACTGGAAGGACTGATGCTGAAGCTGAAGCTCCAATACTTTGGCCACCTGATGGGAAGAACTGACTCATTGGAAAAGACCCTGATGCTGGGAAAGATTGAAGGCAGCAATAGAAGGGGATGACAGAGGATGAGATGGTTGGATGGCATCACCGACTCGATGGACATGAGTTTGAGTAAGCTCCGGGAGTTGGTGATGGACAGGGAGGCCTGGCGTGCTACAGTCCATGGTGTTGCAAAGAGTTGGACACGACTAAGCGACTGAACTGAACCCCCTTTTCCAGCTGTCCCACACTGGCTTGTTTCCCTCTTTTCTTTATCTCCCTGGCCCCTGTGAGCATCTGAATTTCCAGTCTGTGGTCCAGAGGGGATAGAAACCAATTAATAAAATAACTAAAATAAAACAGGTTTCATAGTTTGGCTTGTTTCTCTCACCATTGAGGATCCACATCTATCTGTTTCTTCCTGAAACCTGAATACCTAAGAGAATTACGGGAATTTCAGTCAAATTCACTCTGCGTTTCTGGTTTTCTTGATCACATGACATGGTAGGTGAAATATCTGGCTTTGAATCAGAAAACTTGAGTTCAGGTTCTGCCCCTTAGAGCTAGCTGGGTGAATAATCTTGGAAAAGCTCCTTCCCCTCTCTCCCAGAGACTCATTTCCCTATCTTGTAAAAGAGTGAGGTTAATTTACCTTTCCTAATCTACTAGTCTTCTAGGATATAGGAAAAGGCAAACAGGATAATATAAAGTGGAAAGGATTTATAAGGTGAAGGTGCATCATTGCGGCAAAGAGCAGAAAGCTAGTTAGACTCTAGATGCAGGAAGGACCGTTAGGAATGACACAGGAATGTAGCATAGCCTCGCCTGTGGAGGTTACAGCTGAGAACTGGGAAACCATTAGAAACTGAAGTGGCTGCTTTCTTCCTCTCTCTCTGGGACCACATGAGTTTTTTCTTTTTTCCCCCTCCGTTTATCTAAGCCAGTCTTCCACGTCTTTGTAGACTATGTGTTTTTTTTTTTTTCCATTTTTCTTATATGCAGGTCCATAAAGGGTAGCTCCAGCTCTTAGCTATATAATTTTTTATTTTAACTGCCCACCATCAGTTAATGATTTTCTGCATCTCTTACTTCATACTTTAAAGAGGAAGATTCTTTTATTTTTAAATATATTTATTTTTAATTGAAGGAAATTGCTTTACAGTATTGTGTTGGTTTCTGCCGAACATCAACATGAATCAGCCATAGGTATACTTATGTCCCCTCCCTTTCACCTGCCTCCCCATCCCACCCCTCTAGGTTGTTACAGAGCCCCAGTCTGAGTTCCCTGAGTCGTACAGCAGATTCCCATTGGCTGTATATTTTACATATGGTAATTTATGTTTCCATGTTACTCTCTCCATACATCCCACCTTCTCCTTCCTCCCCTGGCTCCAAGTCCATAAATCTGTTTTCTGCGTCTGTGTCTCTATTGCCGCCCTGCAAATAATTTCATCAGTACCATCTTTCTAGATTCCTTATATATGCATTTTTGTACAATATTTGTTTTTCTCTTTCTGACTTACTTCACTGTGTATAATGGGCTCCAGGTTCATCGACCTCATAGAACTGACTCAGCTGTATTCCTTTTTATGGCTGAGTAATATTCTATTGTATATATGTATCATAGCTTCTTTATGCATTCATCTGCCAATGGACCTCTAGGTTGCTTCCATGATCTAGCTATTCTAAGTAGTGCTGCAAGGAACACTGGGGTACATGTGTCTTTTTCAATTTTAGTTACCTCAGAGTATATAAAGACTTCCCTGGTGGCTCAGATGATAAAGCGTCTGCCTACAATGTGGGAGACCTGGGTTCAATCCCTGGGTTGGGAAAATCTCCTGGAGAAGGAAATGGCAACCCACTCCAGTACTCTTGCCTGGAGAATCCCATGGACAGAGGATCCTGGGAGGCTACAGTCCATGGGGTCGCAAAGAGTCGAACACGACTGAGTGACTTTACTTTGACTTTCAGGGTATATGCCTAGGAGTGGGATTGCTGGATCATATGGTGGTTTTATTCCTAGTTTTCTAAGGAATCTCCATACGGTCTTCCATAATGGCTATATCAGTTTACATTCCCACCAACAGTGCAAGAGTGTTCCCTTTTCTTCACACCCTCTCCAAAATTTGTTGTTTGTAGACTTTTTGATGATGGTCATTCTGACTGGTGTGAGGTGACATCTCATTGTAATTTCGATTTGCATTTCTCTAATTATGAGTGATGTTGAGCATATTTCCATGTGTTTATTCGCCATCTGTGTCTCTTCTTGGAGGAAATGTCTGTTTAGGTCTTTTCCCCACTTTTTGATTGTGTTGTTTGTTTTCATGGTATTGACTTGTATGAGCTACTTGTATATTTTGGAAGTTAATACTTTGTCAGTTGTTTCATTTGGGGTTATTTTACCCACTCTGAGGGTTGTCTTTTCACCTTGTTTATAGTTTCCTTTGCTATGCAAAAGCTTTTAAGTTTAATTAGGTTCCACTTGTTAATTTTTGTTTTTATTTCCATTAGTCTAGGAGATGGGTCATAGAGGATCTTGCTGTGATTTATGCATAGAATGTTCTGCCTATGCTTAAGAGGTGGTGGTTAAGTGGCTAAGTCGTGTCCAACTCTTGCGATCCCATGGACTGTAGCCCACCAGGCTCCTCTGCCTATGGGATTTTCCAGGCAAGAATACTGGAATGGGTTGCCATTTCCTTCTTCAGGGGATCTTCCCTACCCAGGGATCAAACTCGGGTATCCTGCACTGCAAGTGGTCTCCTGCATTGCAGGCTGATTCTTTACTGACTGAGCTAGCAAGGTGGATGGCATGTTTAAAAGGAAGAGTCTTAACTGATACAGTGGTTTCCCTGGCTGAAATGACAAACCAAGACCCACTCACCCAAGACTGTGGAAGTAGGGGCACATAGTTCAAATAAGATAGTTCAGGCCCAGCCCTTTAGTAGGGTCTAATTAAACATGGTCATTTCTAGAGCAAGGGTGTAGCTGGGTAAGGGCACCAAGTGTGTCCTCTGCAAAATAAAATGTTTAATGTTACAGCTATGATTCTGTCTTGAATGGCTCTTCTAACATTTCTGGCAAGTGGAGTGGAAGGCTCTTTCTAAAGAGACAAACTTTCTGAGACAACTCTGTAATGAAAACATGATCATTTCTGGGTTATAGATATGTGTACTAAGGTTCTTTGAAAAATTGTGCTACCTTGCTGCTCTCTAGAACATACTTAATAGCTGCTGCTAACTTTTGGCCTCCAAAAGAGGGAATGGTGTACAAAGACGGACCAAGGAAGTGAAATGAGGGTTTCCACTGTCTTGAATGTGCATAAGACAAGAAATTTTTGAGCTGAAAGTCATCAATTCACCCAAAATGATTTTCTTCCTCTTTTTCATTTGTTTACTTGGTACGCAGAGAAACAGAGCAGGGAATGTTCTGGTACAAATACATAGCCTGAGAGAGTCAGGACTTTTCCAGCTAGGAACATCTTAAACAGAGCCTTGAGTGTTCAACAAACTTTGAGGACACTCAGAACCAGCTTGGGTAAATTTGAAGATAAGAAGCCTGGGTCTCATTCCTGACCATCTCTGAGTGATGTTAGGTGAATTATCAGTACTTTACTCTCTGCGTTTAGGTGACCCATCTGTAAAAGAAATAAATGCTGGTTGAATCTAAACCCTAATTGAGGTTAGCTAACAACCTATATCAGCTATGATTAGACTTGCCTGCAAATGAAAGAAACTCAGAAGTGGCTTTAGTACTTAAGGTTTTATTCCTTTGAGTAAGAGGCAGTGATGATGATGTGATGAAATCAGCAGAGACTCATGCTTCTCCTTCCTGTTTTCTGATCCACTATCCCTAGGGTGTTGGCCTTATCCTTACCAGCCAAACTATCTGGCAGGATTCTAGCTACTATATTTATGTTCCAGGCAAGAGGATGGAGGTTGGTGCATTTCTATAATTTCCTCCCGTTGTGTGTAGGCTGGACCTAGTGACTCACTTCTAATGAAATGAGTACAGCAAAAGTGATATGATGTCATTCCTGATATTAGGGTACAAAAAGACTGTAGCCTCTCCTCTTGCCTCCTCTCTTTTCCTCTCCCGTCTGTGCTCCTCCCCTTTCCACTTTCCTTCTCTTGTTTCTGGGCTTCCCTGGTGCTGGGGTAAGTGAGCTGCCATGTTATGAAGCAGCCCAATGGGGAGGCCCACATGGAAAGGAGCTGAAGCTTGCCAGCAGCCACATGGGTAAGCTTGGAAGCAGATTTTCCAGCCCTAGTTGCACCTTGAGACAACTGCAACTCTGGCTGACAGCTTCACAGCAACCTTATGAGTTGACCTTAAACTAGAAGCACCCTGCTAACCTGATGTGATTCCTGATGTGCAGAAACTTTGGGATGAGAAATGCTTTCTTTGTTTTTTTTTCACCTGCTAAATTTTGGAGTCATTTGTTATGCAGCAATAGAAAACAAATTCACCCTGCAGCTGTTTTAGAGACATTTGGTGAACTCTGGGTACATACAGAGATCCCCAGAGACAGCTGAACAGGAATTGTATTTTTCACCTTTGGTTCTCTCCAGCAGGACACGAGCAGTGTTTGGGCCTAAGGTTTGCTCAGTTTCCTATCACTTGAATATTTTCCTAAAATTTGCTTAGAGGAAAAGAATGAAACCACTACAAGCATTCTATGCATAGAGCAGAACGGACTTAGCACACATTCTAAGAGCCTGCTCTGGGCCTGCCATGGTTTAATCCTGTGCTCTGGGGCACAGGGCCCAGATCAGGTACAGACATGGCAGATGGATGGCGTCAATTCTGCTTGCTTTTGCTGGTTCCATTGTCCCTTAGAAGCAGGCTCTCTGGCTCTAGGGTCTTCATGGTTAGTTTTAGCCCTTTTCAGAGGCCAGCACACAGACTGCCTTCGTGCAAATCACACAAGGGCCCTTTCCTGGATGTTGTAGCTGAGGGGGTAAGCCTGGAGACTAGGGCAGACTGCTTTTCAGCTCCCATGTGTTCTCCTGGCCTCTGTACAGGATACAGTCTGCACCACTGTAGGTGGTGATGCACCTCCAAGGAGCAGCCATAAAGAGGATGGTAAATAAACCACTTGGTTCTTTTCACAGGGCTGACCTTTTTGTTTTTTTAAATTGAAGTATGATTGATTTACAATATTGTATTAATTTTGGGTATACAGCAAAGTGATTCAGATCTGTCTATCTATATTCTTTTCCAGATTCTTTTCCATTAGAGATTATTTCAAGATACTGAATAACCGCTCTCTTCAGTAAATACTTGTGGTTTATTTATTTTAAATATAGTAGTTTATGTCTGTTGACTTCCTGTGGCTCAGATGGTAAAGAATCTGCCTGCAATTCAGGAGACCTGGATTCAGTCCCTGGGTCGGGATGATCCCCTGGAGAAGGAATGGCAACCCACTCCAGTAATCTTGCCTGGAGAATTCCATGGACAGAGGAGCCTGGCAGGCTGTGGTCCAAAGGGTTGCAAAGAGTTGGACACGACTGAGCGACTAACACTTTCACTTTCATATCTGTTAATCCCAAATGCCTGATTTATCCCTCCCTGCTTCCCTTTTGGTAACCATAAGTTTGGTTTCTATGTCTATAAGTCTGTTTCTGTTTTGTAACTAGGTTCATTTGTATTATTTTTTAGATTCCACATATAAGTGATATCATGCATTTGTCTTTGTCTGACTTACTTCACTTAGTATAATAATTTATAGGTCCATCCATGTTGCTCCAAATGACATTTTGTTCTTTTTTATGGCTGTGTACTATTCCATTGTATATATGTGATATCTTCCTTATCCATTCATAGGTTGATGGACATTTAGGTTGCTTCCATGTCTTGGCTGTTGTGAATAGTGCTGCTGTGAACATTGGGGTGTGTGTATCTTTTTGAGTTAGAGTTTTCATCTTTATCAGATGTATGCCCAGGAGTGAGATAACTAGATCATATGGTAACTCTACTTTTAGTTTTTTAAGGAACCTCTAGAATGTTTTCCATAATGGCTGCACCAATTTACATTCCCATCAACAGTGTAGGAAGGTTCCTTTTTTTCCTCATCCTGTCCGGCATTTATTATTTGTAGACTTTTTTTTTTTGTCTTTATTTTTTTCTTTTTTTAAAAAATCAATTTTTTTTTAACTGAAGGATAATTGCTTTACAGAATTTTGTTGTTTTCTGTCAAATGTCAACATGAATTGGCCATAGGTATACATATATTCCCTCCCTTTTGAACCTCCTTCCCATCTCCCTCCCCATCCCATCCCTCTAGGTTGATACAGAGCCCCTGTTCGAGTTTCCTAATCTATATAGCAAATTCCCATTGGCTATCTATTTTACATATGGTAATGTAAGTTTTCATGTTACTCTTTCCATCTATCTCACCCTCTCCTCCCCTCTCCCCATGTCCATAAATTTATTCTCTATGTCTGTTTCTCCATTGCTGCCTTGTAAATAAATTCTTCAGTACCATTTTTCTAGATTCCATATATATGTGTTAGAATATGAAATTTATTGTTCTCTTTCTGACTTACTTCACTCTGTATAATAGGCTCTAGATTCATCCACTTCACTAGAACTGACTCAAATGCATTCCTTTTTATGGCTGAGTAATATTCTATTGTGTATATGTACCACAACTGCTTTATCCATTCATCTATTGATGGACATCTAGGTTGCTTCCATGTTCTAGCTATTTTAAATAGCGCTGCAATGAACAATGGGATACATGGGTCTTTTCCAATTTTGGTTTCCTCAGGGTATATGCCTAGGAGTGGTATTGCTGGGTCATATGGTGGTTTTATTCCTAGTTTTCTAAGGAATCTCTGTACCGTCTTCTATAATGGCTGTATCAATTTACATTCCCTCCAAAATGCAAGAGGGTTCCCTTTTCTCCGCACCCTCTCCAATATTTATAGTTTGTAGACTTTTTGATGATGGCCATTCTGACCGGTGTGAGGTGATATCTCATTGTAGTTTTGTTTTGCATTTCTCTAATAATGAGTGATGTTAAGCATCTTTGTGTTTGTTAGCCATCTGTATGTCTTCTTTGGAAAAATGTATGTTTAGTTCTTTTTCTCACTTTTTGATTGGGTTGTTTGTTTTTCTGGTATTGAATTGTATGAGCTGCTTGTATATTTTGGAAATTAATCCTTTGTCAGTTTTTTCATTTGCTATTATTTTCCAACCCCATTCTGAAGGTTGTCTTTTCACCTTGCTTATAGTTTGCTTTGCTGTGAAAAAGCTTTTAAGTTTAATCAGATTCCACTTGTTTACTTTTGTTTTTATTTCCATTACTCTAGGGATGTGGGGCATAGAGGATCTTGCTTTGCTTTATGTCATCGAGTATTCTGCCTATGTTTTCCTCTGAGAGTTTTATAGTTTCTGGTCTTACATATAGGTCCTTAATCCATTTTGAGTTTATCTTTGTGTGTGGTGTTAGGAAGTGTGCTAATTTCATTCTTTTACATGTAGTTGTCCAGTTTTCCCAGCACCATTTATCAAAGAGGCTGTCTTTGCGCCATTGTATATTCTTGCCTCCTTTGTCAAAAATAAGGTACACCCATAGGTGCATGAGTTTATCTCTGGGCTTTCTAACTTGTTCCATTGGTCTGTATTTCTGTTTTTGTGCCAGTACCATACTGTCTTGATGACTGTAGCTTTGTAGTATAATCTGAAGTCAGGAAGGTTGGTTCCTCCAACTCCATTCTTCTTTCTCAACAGTGCTTTGGCTATTCAGGGTCTTTTGTGTTTCCATATGAATTGTGAAATTTTTTTGTTCTAGTTCTGTGAAAAATGCCATTGGTAATTTAACAGGGATCACATTGAATCTGTAGATTGCATTTGGTAGTATAGTCATTTTCACAATATTGATTCTTCCTACCCAGGAACATGGAACATCTCTCAATTTGTTTATGTCATCTTTGATTTCTTTCATCAGTGTCTTATAATTTTCTGTGTACAGTTCTTTTGTCTCCTTAGGTAAGTTTATTCCTAGACATTTAATTCTTTTTGTTGCAATGGTGAATGGGATTGATTCCTTAATTTCTCTTTCTGATTTTTCATTGTTAGTATATAGAAATGCATGTGATTTCTTTATATTGATTTTGTCTCCTGCAAATTTGCTAAATTCACTGATTAGCTCTAGTAATTTTCTGATACTATCTTTGGGGTTTTCTATGTATAGTATCATGTCATCTACAGACAGTGAGAGCTTTACTTCTTTTCTGGTATGGATTCCTTTTATTTCTTTTTCTTCTCTGATTGCTGTAGTTAGGACTTCCAAAGCTATGTTGAATAATAGTGGTGAAAGTGGACACCCTTGTCTTGTTCCTGATCTTAGGGGAAATGCTTTCAGTTTTTCACCATTGAGAATAATGTTTGCTGTAGGCTTATCATATATGGCCTTTACTATGTTGAGGTAAGTTCCTTCTATTACCATTTTTTGGAGAGTTTTAATCATAATTGGGTGCTGAAATTTGTCAAAGGCTTTTTCTGCATCTATTGAGATTATCATATGGTTTTTATCTTTCAATTTGTTAATATGGTGTATCACATTGGTTGATTTGCATATATTGAAGAATCCTTGCATCCCTGGAATAAATCCAGCTTGATCATGGCGTATGAGCTTTTATGTGTTGCTGAATTCTGTTTGCTAAAATTTTGTTGAGGACTTTTGCAATTATGTTCATCAGTGATATTGGCCAGTTAAGTTCAGTTGCTCAGTCACCTCTGACTCTTTGTGACCCCATGGATTGTAGCATGCCCGGCTTCCTTGTCCATCACTAACTTTGTCTTTGGCTGGTTTTGGTATCAGGGTGATGGTGGCCTTGTAGAATGAGCTTAAAAGTGTTCTTTCCTCTGCAATTTTTTGAAAGAGTTTTAGAAATTTAGGCATTAGGTCTTCTCTAAATGTTTGATAGAATTCTCCTGTGAAGCCATCTGGTCCTGGGCTTTTGTTCTTTGGGAGACTTTTGATCATAGGTTCAATTTCAGTGCTTATAAGTGGGTTGTTTATAATTTCTATATCTTCCTGATTTAGTCTTGGAAGATTGAATTTTTCTAAGAATCTGTCCATTTCTTCCAGGTTATCCATTTTATTGCCATATGCTACTGCTGCTGCTAAGTCGCTTCAGTCGTGTCCGACTCTGTGCGACCCCATAGACGGCAGCCCACCAGACTCCGCCGTCCCCAGGATTCTCCAGGCAAGAACACTGGAGTGGGTTGCCATTTCCTTCTCCAATGCATGAAAGTGAAAAGTGAAAGTGAAGTCGCTTAGTCATGTCCGACTCTTAGCGACCCCATGGACTGCAGCCTACGAGGCTCCCCCGTCCATGGGATTTTCCAGGCAAGAGTACTGGAGTGGGGTGCCATTGCCTTCTCCGTTATTGCCATATAGTTGTTCATAATAGTCTCTTATAATCCTTTGTATTTCTGCATTGTCTGTTGTAACCTTTCCTTTTTCATTTCTAGTTTTGTTGATTTGATTCTTCGCTCTTTTTTTCTTGATGAGTCTGGCTAAAGGTTTGTCAATTTTGTTTATCTTCTTAAAGAACCAGCTTTTAGTTTTATTAATCGTTACTATTGTTTCTTTCATTTCTTTTTCATTTATTTCTGTTCGGATCTTTATGATTTTTTTCCTTTACTAATTTTGGTGTTTTTTTGTTCTTTTTTTTTCAGTTGTTTTAGGTGTAAAGTTAGGTTGTCTATTTGATGTTTTTCTTATCTCTTGAGGGAGGATTGTATTGCTATAAACTTACCTCTTAGAACTGCTTTTGCTGCATCCCATAGGTTTTGAGTTGTCGTGTTTTCATTGCCATTTGTTTCTAGAAATTTTTTGATTTCCTTTTTGATTTCTTCAATAACCTGTTGGTTATTTAGGAATGTATTGTTTATTCTCCATGTGGTTGTTTTATTTACAGTTTTTTTCTTGTAATTGATATCTAGTCTCATAGCGTTGTGGTTGGAGAAGATGCTTGATATGATTTAAATTTTCTTAAATTTACTGAGATTTGATTTGTGAACCAAGATGTGGTCTATCCTGGAGAATGTTCCATGTGCACTTGAGAAGAAGGTGTATTCTTCTGCATTTGGATGAAATGTCCTGAAGATATCAATGAGATCCATCTCATCTAATGTATCATTTAAGACTTGTGTTTCCCTATTAATTTTCTGTTTTGATGATCTGTCCATTGGTGTGAGTGGGGTGTAAGCGTTTCCTACTATTATTGTGTTACAGTCAGTTTCTCCTTTTATGTCTGTTAGTGTTTGTCTTATGTATTGAGGTGCTTCTATGTTGGATGCGTAGATATTTACAGTTGTTATGTCTTCCTCTTGGATTGATTCCTTGATCATTATGTAGTGTCCTTCCTTATCTCTTGTAATCTTCTTTATTTTAAGGTCTATTTTGTCTGATATGAAGATCGCTACTCGAGCATTCTTTTGCTTCCCATTTGCATGGAATATATTTTTCCATCCTCTCACTTTCAGTCTATATGTGTCTTGAGGTCTGAAATGGGTTTCTTGTAGACAGCATAAATATGGATCTTGTTTTTGTATCCATTCAGCCAGTCTGTATCTTTTGGTTGGAGCATTTAATCCATTTACATTTAAAGTAATTATTGATATATATGTTCCTATTGCCATTCTCTTAATTGTTTGGGGTTGATTTTGTAGATCTTTTGCTTCTTTTGTATTTCTTGATTATGTAAGTCCATTTAACATTTGTTGTAAAGCTGGTTTGGTGGTACTGAATTCTCTTAACTTTTGCATGTCTGAAAAGCTTTTGCTTTCTCCATCAATTTTGAATGAGATCCGTGCCAGGTACAGTAAGCTTGGTTGTAGATTTTTCCCTCTCAGTACTTTAAATATATCCTGCCATTCCTTTCTGACCTGCTGAGTTTCTGCTGAAAGATCAGCTGTTAAACGTGCCTTTGACAAAATTCAACATCCATTTATGATAAAAACCCTCCAAAAAGCAGGAATAGAAGGAACATACCTCAACATAATAAAAGCTATATATGACAAACCCACAGCAAACATTATCCTAAATGGTGAAAAACTGAAAGCATTTCCCCTAAAGTCAGGAACAAGACAAGGATGCCCACTCTCACCATTACTATTCAACATAGTTTTGAAAGTTTTGGCCACAGCAATCAGAGCAGAAGAGGAAATAAAAGGAATCCAGATTGGAAAAGAAGAAGTAAAACTCTCACTGTTTGAAGATGACATGATCCTCTAGATAGAAAACCCTAAAGACTCCACCAGAAAATTACTAGAGCTAATCAATGAATATAGTAAAGTTGCAGGATATAAAATTAACACACAGAAATCCCTTACATTTCTATACACTAACAACGAGAAAACAGAAAGAGAAATTAAGGAAACAATTCCATTCACCATCACAATGAAAAGAATGAAATACTTAGGAATATATGTATCTAAAGAAACAAAAGACCTATATATAGAAAACTATAAAACACCGGTGAAAGAAATCAAAGAGGACACAAATAGATGGAGAAATATACCGTATTCATGGTTTGGAAGAATCAATATAGTGAAAATGAGTATACTATCCAAAGCAATCTATAGATTCAATGCAATCCCTATCAAGCTACCAACAGTATTTTTCAGAGAACTAGAACAAATAATTTCACAATTTGTATGGAAATACAAAATACCTCGAATAGCCAAAGCAGTCAAGAAAGAAGAATGGAACTGGAGGAATCAACCTGCCTGACTTCAGGCTATACTACAAAGCCACAGTCATCAAGACAGTATGGTACTGGCACAAGGACAGAAACATAGATCAGTGGAACAAAATAGAAACCCCAGAGATAAATCCACACACCTATGGACACCTTATCTTCAACAAAGGAGGCAAGAATATACAATGGAGAAAAGACAATCTCTTTAACAAGTGGTGCTGGGAAAACTGGTCAACCACTTGTAAAAGAATGAAACTAGAATACTTTCTAACACCTTACACAAAAATAAACTCAAAATGGATTAAAGATCTAAACGTAAGACTGGAAACTATAAAACTCCTAGAGGAAAACATAGGTAAAACACTCTCTGACATAAACCACAGCAGGATCCTCTATGACCCACCTCCCAGAATATTGGAAATAGAAAAATAAACAAATGGAACCTAGTTAAAATTAAAAGCTTTTGCACAACAAAGGAAACTATAAGCAAGGTGAAAAGACAGCCTTCGGAATGGCAGAAAATAATAGCAAATGAAGCAACGGACAAACAATTAATCTCAAAAATATACAAGCAACTCCTGCAGTTCAATTCCAGAAAAATAAATGACCCAATCAAAAAGTGGGCCAAAGAACTAAACAGACATTTCTCCAAAGAAGACATACAGATGGCTAACAAACACATGAAAAGGTGCTCAACATCACTCATTATCAGAGCAATGCAAATCAAAACCACAATGAGGTACCATTTCATGCCCGTCAGAATGGCTGCTATCCAAAAGTCTACAAGCAATAAATTCTGGAGAGGGTGTGGAGAAAAGGGAACCCTCTTACACTGGTGGTGGGAATGCAAACTAGTACAGCTGCTCTGGAGAACAGTGTGGAGATTCCTCAAAAAACTGGAGGCAGAACTGCCATATGACCCAGCAATCCCACTGTTGGGCAGACACACAGAGGAAACCAGAATTGAAAGATACGTGTACCCCAATGTTCATAGCAGCACTGCTTATAATAGCCAGGACATGGAAGCAGCCTAGATGCCCATCAGCAGATGAATGGATAAGAAAGCTGTGGTACATATACACAATGGAATATTACCCAGCTATTAAAAAGAATGCATTTGAATCAGTTCTAATGAGGTGGATGAAACTGGAGCCTATTATACAGAGTGAAGTAAGCCAGAAAGAAAAACACCAGTACAGTATACTAACACATATATATGGAATTTAGTAAATCGGTAAAGATAACCCTGTATGCGAGACATCAAAAGAGACACAGATAAATGGAACAGTATTATGGACTCTATGGGACAGGGCGAGGGCAGGATGATATGGGAGAATGGCATTGAAGCATGTAAATTATCGTATGTGAAACGAATCGCCAGTCCAAATCCGATGCATGAGACAGGATGCTTGGGGCTGGTGCACCAGGATGACCTTGAGGGATGGGATGGGGAGGAGGTGGGATGGGGATTCTGGAAGGGGAGCACATGTACACCCATGGTGGATTCATGTCAATGTATGGCAAAACCAATACAATATTGTAAAGTTAAAAAATAGATAAATAAACTAATTCAAAAAAATATGGAGTTTCCCTTGTATGTTACTTGTTCCTTCTCCCTTGCTGCTTTTAATATTCTTTCTTTGTGTTTAGTCTTTGTTAATTTGATTAGTATGTGTCTTGGTATGTTTCTCCTTGGGTTTATCCTGTATGGGACTTTTTGTGCCTCTCGGACTTGATTGACTATTTCCTTTTCCATGTTGGGGAAATTTTCAACTATATTCTCTTCAAAAATTTTCTCATACCCTTTCTTTTTCTCTTCTTCTTCTCCTATAATTTGAATGTTGGTGCATTTGACATTGTCCCAAGAGGTCTCTGAGTCTATCCTCAATTCTTTTCATTCTTTTTACTTTATTCTGCTCTTCAGAAGTTATTTCCACCATCTTATCTTCCAGCTCACTGATTCATTTTTCTGCTTCAGATATTCTGCTATTGATTCCTTCTAGAGTATTTTTAGTTTCAGTAATTGTGTTGTTTGTCTCTGTAGGTTTGTTCTTTCATTCTTCTAGGTCTTTGTTAATTTATTCTTGCATTTTCTCCATTCTGTTTTAAAGGTTTTTGATCATCTTTACTATCATTATTCTGAATTCTTTTTCAGGTAGTTTGCCTATTTCCTCTTCATTATTTGGACTTCTGTGTTTCTGGTTTGTTCCTTCATTTGTGTAGTATTTCTCTGCCTTTTCATTATTATTATTATTATTTAACTTACTGTGTTTGATGTCTCCTTTTCCCAGGCTTCAAGGTTAAGGTTCTTTCTTTCTTTTGGTTTCTGCCCTCCTATGGTTGGTCCAGTAGTTTGTGTAAGCTTCGTATAGGGTGAGATTTGTGCTGTTTTTGGAGTTGTGTTTTTTTTTTATCTCTGATGGGCGAGGCTGAGTGAGGTGGTGGTCCTGTCTGCTGATGATTGGCTTTGTATTTCTGTTTTTGTGTTGTTAAGATGAGGCATCCTGCACAGGGTGCTACTGGTGGTTGGATGATGCTGGGTCTTGTATTCAAGTGGTTTCCTTTGTGTGAGTTCTCACTATTTGATACTCCCTAGGGTTAGTTCTCTGGTAGTCTAGGGTCTTGGAGTCAGTGCTCCCACTCCAAAGGCTCAGAGCTTGATCTCTGCCAGTCTTTCTGAGTCTCCGGGAGAGGTTGGAGCCTGTGGCTAGAAACACAGAAGGCATATTTGGGAGCTCATTCTACATGTGGGCATGGAAGTTGAATGCCATGCTGGTGGTGCCAGACGGATGACCCACAAACTGTTGGTCTTGGAGAATCTCCAGTAGAGGCTGGGGCAGGTGACTGGGAATCTGTAGGCTTTTTGATGATGGCTGTTCTCACCGGTTTGAGGTAATAATGTAACTGTAGTTTCAATTTGTATTTCTGTAATAATTAGTGATGCTGGGCACTTTTTTATATGCCTGTTGGCCATCTATACATATTCTTTGGAGAAATGTCTAATTAGATGTTCTGCCCATTTCTTGACTGTGTGTTTTTTTTTTTTTAAAGTGAGCGATATGAGCTCTTTGTATATTTTGGAAATTAAGCCCTTGTCAGTTGCATTGTTTGCAAATATTTTCTCCCATTCCATAAGTTGTCATTTTGTTTTGTTTATGATTTCTTTTGCTCTGTTTGATTAGGTCCCATTTGATTATTTTTGCTTTTATTTTTTTGCCTTGGGAGACTGATCTAAGAAATATTGCCACAGTTCATGTCAGAATATTTTGCCTATGTTTTCTGCTAGGAGTTTTATGGTGTCATGTCTTATATTCAGGTCTTTAATCCATTTTGAGTTTGTTGTTGTGTATGGTGTTATGGAATATTCTAACTTCATTAAAAAAAATGTAGCTGTCCAGTTTTCCCAGCACCACGTATTGAAGAGATGTCTTTTCTCCATTGTATGTTTTTGCTTCCTTTGTCAAAGATTAATTGACCATAAGTGTATAGGTTTATTGCTGGGCATTCTATTCTTTTCCATTGATATATATGTCTGTTTTTGTGCCAGTACCATGCATTTTGATTACTGTAGCTTTGTATTATTGTCTGAAATCTGGAAGGGTTATGCCTCCAGTTCTTTTTCTTCAGGACTGCTTTTGCAATTCAGGTCTTCTGTGGTTCCATATTAATTTTAGGATTATTTGTTCTAATTTTCACAGGGCTGATCTAAGCTCAGAAGAATGTCCTCCTGAAAGTAGACTTTTTTTTTGATTTTTCACCTTGTATAACTTGAATGAAAAAAAAATAGATCGCAAAACAGCATGAACAGTATGATCCCATTTATTAATAATTATATATCCACACATGTAATCACAAACAGTTTTCTTGTAAGTATTAGTTAGCGTTAAGATATAAATAGTCTCTGGATAGTGGAAATTCGGATGATATTTCCTCCTGTTTTTTCTGTAGTGTTATAGACTTTTTTAAAAAACATAAAAGAGTATTATTCTTTTAAACATATAATAAGTCCTGTTTTCTTTTTGAAAAAAGCACTATTTTCTCTTTCATTTATATAGTGCTTTGCAGAAAAGTGTAAATATTCTCAGTTCACAGATGCAGCAGCTGAGTTTCAGAGAGGTGCAGTGAATGAACTATTTGTGGAGAGAACTCTCTGCCACACTTTTTCTCTCCTTCCCTGCCCACCCTCCCAGGTGTCACCTGTCTAGAATTTTTTATGGCACCATCAAGACTATAGAACTTGGACTAGTCATTTCCCCTTTCAGTTTTCTCATCTCTAGACTTAAGTTAGTAATTAATTAAGGTAGATATTGTTACTACCTTATAGGGTTGTTATAGGGATTGAATGTAATAATTTGTGTGAAGCATTTAGCATAGCTCCTGGGCCCCAGCATCCGTAGCTATTAGCATTGGTTATTATTGGGTGACCTGGTGAAGGCATTTCCCTTCTCTGGGTCTGTTCCTTCAAATTCAAAGTGCATGAATTAGACATGATTGATTACTGAAAATTCTGCATTTCAGTACTCTGGTGCCAAGTGAGCAAGTGAAAAGAGTCTGTGGGGAGGGTGTTGTTGGCCTAGGAATAGCATATACATACACCTCAGCAAGGGTTAGGCAACCTGAAGGGGGTGTTAGGAGAATCCTGACGCCACGACATGGGCTGGCAGCTGTTTCCAGAGTCAGGTCAGAGCCACAGTCAAGGAAACAGTGCCCTGCTTCTCAGTGAGCCCTGTATGACAGGTTGCCAGACAGCTGAGGGATGTCATATGTAGCTTTTTTTTTTTTTTTTAAGGCATATTCTGTTAGCATCAGCTTTAAATATCTGCTTTTGCTCATTAGTGTTGGATTCAGGAGCATGAGAAAAGTGTTGAGTTCATGTCACATTGTAAATCAGAGGCCTGGATATGGCTTTTCCATCTTTAACAAGTCCACCAGGACATCTGTGGGTTTTCCTGCCCTGGCTGAGCTGGTAGCGGGAACAGGTATGGTAGGTCAGGAAGCTGCTAGGATGGAGACATTCTGAAAGTCCCTCTTCAAAGCCAGTTAGGAAGGTGCAGCTGCATGGCTGGGAGCTTGAGAGCATCTGGGTCATGGAGGGGTGGGGATCCAGCTATGACAGGCGCCAACCGTTAATGTTATCTGTCCTCTGTTAATTAGCTATAGAGGACATGCCTTTTGCTGTGGTGTCATTGTATTCATCTGGTATAAGAGAACCAGTCAAAACATTGGCTCCAAGTGTAAAGAGTCATTTTTATTGTTTTTTAAGGATGGGAATGGAGTTAGCAGAAAAAAAGAAAAAAAAATAAGTAAAGCAAGCAAACAAAAATTCCTGAGACAGAATGGAGGCTGCCGGCTAGTGAAGAAGGCTGTTCTCTTTCCCATCTATTTTTCTTGTCTTGTTTTTCACCCCTCCGATAAAACACTGATAAACTACTTCCTGTCTGGAGATTGTTGGAATAGCTCTGTCTCCCAGCTCCCACTGCATCCTCCACTTCTCCAGTCCTTCAGAGTGCTTTGCTAGCACAGTGACCTGGTCATATTAGTCCCCTTTCATGGCTACCTATTGGGTAAAGCACAAGTGCCCTAGCATGGCATTCTGGGCCTTTCATGATCTCGTGTTAACCCTCCTGTGTAGCCTCTTCTTGAAGTAATCCCATTCCTTCCCTCTGGAGCCATAGACTGTCAGAGCTGAAATAAATCTGGAGACCATCTAGTTCTTTACCTTGCTTTAAAAAAGAAAAGAAGGAGTTTTCTTAATAAAATCTGATCTGAAACAACAGAAGGGCAGAGAAGGAGTTAATGGCAGTGGGGATGGGACCCAGAGGCTCACCTTTGCTTAGACCCCTTAATCTCTTTCCTCCAAAACCTGCTGTGGCCTCTGGATTTATAGAGGGACTTCAGGGCTTGGTGGAAATGCTCGATAATGATTGATTTTATCCAGTTCTCTCCTATTACATAGAAGTTGGATTGTGTGCCCAGGGTCTGTGTAGTCAGTTCTCTGAGATCCAGGGTGGTGGCCTCGCCTGCATGTCTTCCCATCCCACTCCTAGTGTTCCTGCCCTAATTTAGATCGTTAACTCAGTGGAAGTGTTATTCAATTGTATCTCTAAGCAAAGTTCTTTCTACAAAGAGCAACTAAAGGAAGGTGCCAAGTAATCTTGGCTGTGTATCTCTTTCTTAGTCACTTGGTGTTTAGGGTCTTGATGTGGGCAACCCAATAGCCAGACTACTTTGCAATGTCATCACAACCCACAAAAATCCCAGTAGGGAGCCTCTTCTTTTTTGAGGGTTTATTGATTAGCTCCTTGAAATATACTCATACTCTTCAGTTCAGTTCAGTCGCTCAGTTGTGTCCGACTCTTTGCGACCCCATGGACGGCAGCACGCCAGGCTTTCCTACTCTTAGGGAATGTTTTCTCCTATTCTTAGGGAATATTCTCCTACTCTTAGGAAATATTTTCCTCCCAAATAGACTTCTTGACACAGGATCATATTTACCTTTAGAATTCCATCTCTGCTGGTTTATTTAGTTTTCACATTCTGAAGAATCCTACTCCAGCATCTAGGAATCATAAAGTTGGAGAAGGTGCCTCTTTCCTCTCATCTCACACAACATCCCTCTAAATCTCTGACATATCCAGTTTCTGGTAGAATTTGCTCAGAACTAACTTTGTTCCAGTTGCTAGGCTGGATGCGAGGGCTCAGATCTTGGGTAGCAAAAGTGAGTGTTTCAGTTCTTGACCAACTGGTTATAGTTGGTGTGATAAATAGAACAGAGGAGGCTGGGAATAAATCTGGTGCCCAACTTGAAGCTCTGAAGATGATCTTCCTGACTAAATGATACTGCTCCTGGTGATGGTGATGATGGTGATAATAATGGCTAATATTACTTTTGCACTGACTGTGTACCAGGCCTCACGCTAAATGGTTTACATAAATGATCATTAAAAACTCTTTATGAAAATCCTATGGGGCATATTCATTTTATAGGTAAAAAAAAAGTGGAAACTCAGAGAGTCTAGGTTATTGCCCATGGTCACTTAGCTAGAAAATGGTAAAGCCACCAAAGAGAGGCACTTAATTACGACTCTGTGTGTGACACTGTTTCAGTGTTAAAGTCAAGAAGGTAACACACACAATGAAAGAAATGACAGCGAAGGTTGCGCCGTCGGAGTCCAAGGACTGTGGTTTCCTGAGAGCCCCCACTCTCTGCGAATGGCCTCTGGGGACAGACTGGACGGCTGATTGATGCAAAATAACCCCCACCCCTGACCAGAGCTGACTGGTCGAGAGGTAGATACCTGACCACAGGGTATCAATTAATTGCCTGATCAGCAGATTACCAGTTTCTTCCTGCAAATTTGAACTGTAATGTGGGAATTGGAGTAAATTGGTCTTGGGCCTTTGGCTCAAATTATGAGTCACAGTAGAAGAGAAAACTAAAGTCTGCTTTCCTGTTTGCTTATTTCCCTCTTGTTCAGATGGCTCTTTTGTTTTGAGACCTGGATGAAGGAGGAAAGGGGAACAGGCTTTGAAACAGAGAGGAAAGATTGGTGAACTTTTACTCCATCCCACAGTGGCTATGATTTTGCCAGGTGACTTTAGAAAGACTAAGAAACCCAAGGCCAGGGAAACTGTGACTTGGCTTCCCAACCAGTGGGTGGCGGCAGTGGCCTAAAGCACAGGTCCTACTCCCCTCCCCGCCCCCGCCCCCCCCCCCCCCCCGGCGGGCGGGGGTGGGGTAGGGGGCGGTGTTGGCGCAGAGGGACACTAGGAAAGGAGAGAGAAGGTTGTGTTTCACATTTGCATCGGGCGTTTAGAAGGGAACAATCTGCTTCAAAGAGATAAGCCTGGATTATATATTTTGCCCTGATCACATGAAAGAAAGTTATTAGATCTACTCCAAATGTGAACGTTTCATAGCAATCATTATATTTCTGTCCGATTTACCCCTACGGCTAGGGATATGCGTGTCTGGATTTAAAAGCAAATTTATTACATTTCTTAAGAATTTATGAAGGTATCCCTCTGAAACTGGAGTGAAGAGGGAAAAAAGGAGGCTGGGGTATAGCTATGACTTCAAGCTGAGCTGAGAGAGATTCCCTCCTTGCATTTTTGGCTAGAACTGCACACACATCCTGAGAAATGTACTTTGTCCAGTTTCAAATTATTTTTCTCCATCATTGATGATGTTGGATACTAGCAACTCTGTTTATGATGCACTGTGGGATTCGTTACTGTCTGTGTAATACAGTCGTCATTAAATACCGGCTTTAGGAAAATTGGAATTGTTGTTTTGATTGTGGTTGCTGTGGCAACAAGTGACCCATTGGTCCTGAGTGGCTTGTGTGATGCTCACAGTGTTTCCTGGTTCTTGTGTTACATCATTACATGCAGGTAGCAAGTTATGTTTCCAATAGCTCACCTCAGAGTTATAACATGCCCAGACATAATCAGGGAAAGGCAGGGAGGGAGAGGAGAGCCTTCTTATAGAGAGGAAAGAGGGTGAGCTTGGATGGCTGCTGTCATCCAAGAAGGTTCTCTGGGCCAAATAGTCCTCTGTCCCTGCTGTACCTCTGCTTTGCTACCTTTTCCCAGGCCAGACTCACCAACCATCTTCCAGCTGTCCTCTGCTCAGGCCTTTGGACTTGACTAAACAGCCCTAGTCCCTTGGAGATCTCTTTTTGTGTCTTACACTCCTGTTCCAATCAGTCTGGGCCCATAGGCTTTTTGCAAGATCTGTAGTTTTGGTCCAACTTGGGATCCAGTTGCCTCCTGGGGACAGGGACCCTGATGACCTCTCACCACCACTTCTGTCATACAGTGTCAACTGCTCCAGCCTGGACTTCCAAGTGTCCCCTGCCTCTTGTCAGAGTCTGCCCCTTACTAGCATACTGTGGGTTTGCCTAGGTCTCCCACCATCTACTGAGCCCCCAGTCTTTTGCTCCCTATACTTTGCTTATGCCTTGACTGCCTGCTGGATTGCCCACCGTCATCTGAGCCTTTCCCCTCCAGAATTTTTCCTAGTCTTTTATAGATTTGTTTGGAACCCAGGTATAGCTTTTCTCTGCTTCAAGTCTTTTAGCCAGCATCAGAAACAACTTGTTTCTCTTTTCTGAAGTATGACAATGGACCAGTGGGACAGCTGTCGAATCATTTTCTGTCCTGCAGGTAGCTGTGAAAATTTATCTTGTTTCATTGGCACTTTCTGCTGGCTCTTAAAGAAGAATGAACAAATAATGCAGACTGAACCAGAGGTGAGAGGCAAATCCCTGTCCTCTTTTTTGTTTTAGGGTCCTATGACCCCATTCTCTGACTTTACAGAATCAGGTCTTTGCACAAAAAGCATTACTGCTTCCTTTTGACTTCCAAAATGAAATTCAACATTTGTCTAAATAAAGCCTCCTTGGGTCTGTCCTCAGCTTGCCTCTCCAGCCTGTGAAACTGGTTTCAGGATGACAGAATGAAGTTTTGGTACAATCAGGGAAGGGTTTATTTTTCTCCTACCTGTGTTTCAAAGGTGCCCTATTAGTGCTCATTCTCCCACTCTGTCCAACAGCTTAGGACAGATCCTCTAGCTGGTCACTTTAAGCTAAGAGAGATGGTCTCATTTTCAAGTCTATAAAAGCCCAGTCCAAATCTAAATTTTAATCTTCATCCTAATTCAGAATTTCTGTTCCTTCATACAGCCACCAGCTCAGGCTTAGCCTGAAGCTTGAGGAACCACTTAGTGGCATTCTAGCCACACTGGTTCCTGACAGATTCTAGCACTCATCAGCCATGCTTCATTTTAGAGCTTGCTCCTACCTTGTCTTTGCCCAGAGTGCATACTCAAAGCTGGTTGCATGACTGGTTCTGAGTCCTGCCTTAAAAGGACCTGTTCTGACGGACCTGTCTGAATTGTGCCCTTACTCCAGTTTCTACACATAATAATTGCTCTGAACTCTTTTCACTATTTTAGTGCATTTGTTGTTGTTTTTTTTGGTTCAGTTCAGTTCAGTTGCTCAGTCGTGTCTGACTCTTTGCGACCCCATGAATCGCAGCACGCCAGGCCTCCCTGTCCATCACCAACTCCCGAAGTTTACCCAAACCCATGTCCATCGAGTCAGTGATGCCATCCAACCATCTCATCCTCTGTCATCCCCTTCTCCTCCTGCCCCCAATCCTTCCCAGCATTAGGGTCTTTTCCAGTGAGTCAACTCTTTGCATGAGGTGGCCAAAGTATTGGAGTTTCAGCTTCAACATCAGTCCTTCCAATGAACACCCAGAACTGATCTCCTTTAGGATGGACTGGTTGGATCTCCTTGCAGTCCAAGGAACTCTCAAGAATCTTCTCCAACACCACAGTTCAAAAGCATCAATTCTGCAGCGCTCGGCTTTCTTCACCATCCAACTCTCACATCCATACACGACCACTGGAAAAACCATAGCCTTGACTAGACGGACCTTTGTTGGCAAAGTAATGTCTCTGCTTTTCAATATGCTGTCTAGGTTGGTCATAACCTTCCTTCCAAGGAGTAAGCGTCTTTTAATTTCATGGCTGCAGTCACCATCAGCAGTGATTTTGGAGCCCAGAAAAATAAAGTCTGACACTGTTTCCACTCTTTCCCCATCTATTTCCCATGAAGTGATGGGACCAGATGCCATGATCTTAGTTTTCTGAACGTTGAGCTTGAAGCCAACTTTTTCACTCTCCTCTTTCACTTTCATCAAGAGGCTCTTTAGTTCTTCTTCACTTTCTGCTATAAGGGTGGTGCCATCTGCATATCTGAGGTTATTGATATTTCTCCCGGCAGTCTTGATTCCAGCTTGTGTTTCTTCCAGCCCAGTGTTTCTCATGATGTACTCTGCATATAAGTTAAATAAGCAGGGTGACAATATACAGCCTTGACGTACTCCTTTTCCTATTTGGAACCAGTCTGTTGTTCCATGTCCAGTTCTAACTGTTGCTTCCTGACCTGCATACAGATTTCTCAAGAGACATGTCAGATGGTCTGGTCTTTTTTTTGGTTAGCTGAACTATTATCTGTTTTTTTGCCATAGTAATGTTAGCCCCAAGAGGGCAGAAATTGTGTTTGTCTTGATTAAAGTTATATATCTATGGCCTATCTCTATGTCTGTCATACTGTAGGCACTCAAACAATAGTTGTTTAATTAGTAATGAATATCTGTGTATTTATTTACTTATATTTTGGCTGTGCTGCACTGCAGTGGGATCTCAGTTTCCCAACCAGGGATCAAACTGCGCCCTCTGCGATGGAAGTGTGGAGTCTTAACTGTGGGACCGCCATGGGAGTCACAGTAATGAATTTATGTTTAAAATCAAATTTCAATATTTTGCCTATGGCTAAATAATAGATTAAAAGATATGAAATTGCTGACACTTGACCTTTTTTTGACCTGTAAGAATAGCAGTTTCATATGGTTCATCCTAATATTTGAAACATTTCCATCAAAATTAACAGCAAGATCAAGATGGTTGTTGTCACTAACATGTTATATTTTCCTGGAAATTCAGTTCTGATCAATATAATAAAATGAGAAATTAACAGGTATAATATTGGAAATACTAGTTTCAGAGGATAAAATTGCCAATCTGCAGAACCAACAGCAATCGACAAAAATTAAGGGTCCTAACAAATGAGTTCAGTTAAGATGACCATATAAAACACATCCAACTGGAAAATAATAATGATGAATGAGATAAAATATCTAATTCATAATAGCAAAAGTAAGATAATAACAATAGTACAAGATTTTCTCTTTCCCAAGCCCTAGAAATTAAGGAATATAGGTGATCCCATATGAAGAAAACTATAGAGCTTCCCAGAGAATCTTTAAAGAAAATTTGATGAATGCACAAAGACATTTCAGCATGAGAAGGCTCAATATTATGAAAATTCCAGTTCTTTCCATAATTAATGACATTAATTTTCATTTCAGTTAAACTTCTCATAGAATTTTGGGGATTTTGACAAAAGCAAATGCCAAGATCATTTGAGAGAAAACGCCATTCAAGAATCTTCTCAAAGATCGAATTATCCCACACAGGAGCTGCCTACCTCACTTACTCTTGCTATGTGAAATAATGTACATTTAAGCCATTTTGAATGGAGGGTTTTTTGTTTGGTTTTATTTTTGATTGCAGTAATTCCTGATCCATAATTTGGTACCAGGAGTAGACTAGTGTAGGTAAATAACTTAAAATGTCAAAGTGGCTGAATGGGGGAGGAAGTGTACTGGATTGGGCTTCCCAGGTGACGCTAGTGGAAAAGATCCCTCCTGCCAGTGAAGGAGATATAAGAGACACCTGCTGGATCCCTTGGTCAGGAAGATCCCCTGGAGGGAGGCATGGCAATCCAGTCCAGTATTCTTGTCTGGAGAATCCCATGGACAGAGGAGTCTGGCGGGTTACAATCTGTAAGAGCCTGATGCTGGGAATGATTGAGGGCAGGAGGAGAAGGGGGTCAATACAGGATGAGATGGTTGGATAGCATCATAGACTAAATGGACATGAGTTTGAACAAACTGTGCAAGACAGTGAAGGGCAGGGAAGCCTGGCATACTGCAGTCCATGGGGTCGCAAAGAGTCAGACACGACTGAGCGACTGAACGACAACATAGTGGGTTGAGATGACCCAACTATTTCAGATTGAAAAGCTAGTGACTCTTGTTATATCACCATGAAACTTTTTCTTAACCTCTCACCTATGAGACCTTAGGATCTTGCCTGTAAGCCTTAGGAGGGATGGTATTGGGGGAATGGTAAGAAAAACTCAGGGTGTTGGCATGGGTGGTCTAATTCTGTCTGTCTTCAGTAAAATGCTGTAAGAAAGGAGGCCCATCTGAATGCAGAAAGGGACGAAAATGCAGCTTTGCCAGGAGAAGTCCTTTCTGCCTATGACCTAGAATATAGTCCCATAATTTGGAGTCGTCACAATTAAAAAAACTGAATGTTGTATTCCAAAGCTATTATCAGCCAAACAGGGAGATGGGGGAGTTAGCAGGAGAGAACTGATGAGATTTGGGGATATCAAGCCTTATTTCTTCCTCCCAAATTTTCTTTTCCTTTGATTAATTAATTTTCTGTATTTTAATATATATATGTATGTGTTTATTTTATAGTAGGTCCTTGTTGGTTGGTTAGATTGAGAGTTTGGGGTCAACATGTACACATTGCTCTATTTAAAATAGATAACCAACAAGGTCCTTTACTTTAAAAATACCAACACTTCAAGTTGGACTTTTCTTTTACTTGCAGTTGAAAACTTCCTCAATGATTGAAAAAAAATAGCAAAATGTTGGAAACAAACAAGATATTCAGCAATGGGGGGTTAGTTAAACAATGAAGTGTTAGTTAAACCCTTCACACAATGGGATATCATGCAATGTGCATCATATTTAATGTGAAAAATTAGGTTTCCAAATTGTTGAACAGGAGTGGGGACTGGAGAGAGATCTTTTTGGTGTAATCAGTGTCATGATCACTACTGTTTAATGAGTAGTTGGTAAGTACTAGTTATTGTCCTAAGGGCTTTACCTGCATTAATTCATTCAGTCTGTCCAGCTGCACTCTGAGAAGGATGCTGTTCTTATTCATTTTACAGATGAGGAAACTGAAGCTGAGGTTTTATAACTTGCTCAGGAAAATGGTAGAACAAGCAATTCAAGCTCAGATCTGCTTCATTCTAGAGCCTATACTTAGAGCTCAGCTGTTTTTTGGTTTCTGTGTCTCCCTTGCTATGGTATATAGTCAGTTTATAAATTCTATAAATTCTGAATTTTAAATTTACTTTATTTCCATCCTTTCTTCTTATGTCCAATTATACCAGCCTAGTTCAGACCCTTGGATAATCACAGCAGTTATTTAACCTACTTCCTTTCTACTACTCAACAATAAAAAGGGGCAAACTAACCTTTTAATGGTTAAGTCAAAGTTCTGTTGCTATCTGTTCATGTGTGAAAGCTTTTTAAATTAATGTGGAGAAATTCATCCCTGAACTCTTCCTCTGAACTACCCTCCAGTGTCTTACACACCTTAATTTTTTTTTTTTTTTTACCATTCACACGTGTTTGTTTTATCTTTTCAGATCAAATTTCTCATTCTTTAAAACTTTTTAGGATATAGACATTTGTAGCTCATTTTCCCCATTGTATTCACATGGCAAACCAGTGAGGGTAGGCAGTGATGGGCTTACAGTTGACATTTTTTGGTGGAAGAAGCTAAGGTATTCTAAGGTTCTGTGATTTGCCAGTTGTCACAAGACTGGTCTTTGAAATCCAAATTTAGTACTGGTCCTTTTTGCCATCTTCCTGAGAGCAGCAACCAGGTCGCTTGAACACTTATGTTGCTAGTACAGTTCTGGCATTGGCAAGCAGTCAGTGAACCATAGATCAATAGTTTTCAAAGTGTGGTCACTGAACCAGTGTCCCCAGCATCCCCTGGGGACTGTTAGAAATGCAAATTCTCAGGCCCACCCAAAACCTACTGAATCAGACATTGTAGGGTGGGGCCCAGCAACCCATGTTTTAACAAGTCCTCTTGGTGATCCTGATGCTGGCTCAAGCTTGAGGAGCACTGGTCTTGGTAACCATGAGACATACTGCTTTTCTCTAAGTCTGAAATGATACTGCATGTTGGGAAGGCGCAGAAAGACAAGAACATTCCAGGCACATTGAATAGAGTGTGTAAACATAAGGGGACATGAAATAGCATGAATAGCATATAGGGAGCCACAAGTGGTTTAGTGTTGAAGTCCAGAATGTTTGGTTGACAATGAGGCCAGGGAAGGAGTCAGGAGGCAGTATGCTATTAATGTGCACTATTCCCTTTTTATTACTTCTTATTCATGCTTAATTCTGTTATTGTCTATACAGAACTGTATGTTTTTACAATATAATTACATTATATTGTAAGTATGTCTATCTGTTTACATCTTCTATTATTAAACACAACTCTAGTGCCTGCTCAGTACTAGAAATGGCATAGATTATGGCAGGGTCAGAAAGGTAGACAACATATGCACATGGAATACTAAAGGCTCTCAGAGTTCTTACAAAAAAGAATTTAATTTTATTAAAATTTTCACATTTACTTGATTATAGAAATCTTTTTTTTTCTTCAAAGAAAACCTAACACAACCCCCTGGACCCAGTGTTTCGTGATGTGTACACTTTGGGAAACCCTAGCTGATGGATCAAAAGCTAACTCCTTAGCAGCATGTTCATAGCACAATCCGTGTTCTGACTCCATCCTGCTCTGTGTATTTAGAAAACCAAAGATGGGGATCCAAAAGGAATAGGAAGCTTTCTGGTGAGCCTTCTCAACATCTTACATTCCTCAAGAATGAACTTTGGAGACTTCCCTGGTGGTTCAGTGGCTAAGACTCTGTGCTCCCAACGCAGGGGCCCAGAGTTTGATCCCTTGTCAGGGGATTAGATCCCCTATGCTGCAAATAAGAGTTCACATGCGGCAACTAAGGATCCTGCATGCCACAACTAAAACAAAAAAAAGATCCCACATGCTGCAGTGAATATCGAAGATTGCACATGCTGCAGCTGAGACCTGGCACTGCCAAATAAATAATTGAATAAATAAGTAAATATTAAAAAAAGAATTGACTTTGGACAATGCCACTCTGCACTTTGTGGCCTAGTTGCTGAGGGTACATTCCTTTCCTAGGAAGCCCATGTGCAATGCAAAGTGTGGTCATCTGTATTTCAGCTAGTTCTTCTCACAGATAGAAGAGGTTGAAGGTCCAGGAGAAGAGAGCTGTTCCTCCAGGCCATACCCTACCAGGATGGACAGTGTCTTATTCTGTTTGTACTGCTGTAACAGAGCACCATAGATTGGTGGCTTATAACCAACAGAAATCTAATTTCTCATAGTTCTGGAGGCTTGAAGTCCAAGATAAAGACACCAACAGATTCAATTTCTGGTGAGAGTCTCCTTTCTGGTACATAGATGGCAGTCTTCTTGCTGTGTCCTCACATGGTGGAATAAGCAAGGATGTTCTCTGTAGTCTCTTTTATAAGGGCACTAATACCATTTGTGAGGGCTTCACCCTCATGACCTAATTACCCCTCGAGGGCCCCACTTCCAAATATCAGCACTTTGGCTGTGAGGATTTAAAATGTGAATCTTGGGGGGACACAAACATTCAGTCTATGGCAGACTAACTCCTCTCCCAATAGACAGGACTGCAGTACAGGACACTGGGGCTCTCGTCACAGCATGGCGTTTGAGGCCTACAGAGAAATGCATTCTAGCCTTTCCTTTAGGGCTCGAGTAAGCTGGCTTAAGGAAAAATATTATGCTGAGTACCCCTGAGAGAAAATGAAATCATTGCTTGCTTGAGAGTGATTTATTCATTTATTAATAACATATTTGCTATCTTTCCAATGATAAATTAGGTCCTTACGGCAAGTGCTTTTGTTATAACTTGGTTTAAAGAAGAGGGCTGTGCATCACTAACTGGCTGTCAGTTTTCCTAGTGTTTGTGTTGGGTAAGCTGACAGATCCTTCAAACTCATCACTAGCTGAAGTATGTTTGAACTTTATTCTTGGGCAGTCTAATTGTCATATGTTATGAAGCAGACCTCTAGAAGGGGTTACTTTATAATTAGCAATGTGGCCTTTGAAGGAGGTACAATATGCAAAAAAAAATAATGTGAGAAAAAAAATCTAACACCTTCTCTGCTAGAGTTACTACACAAGGTCTAGATATAGGCCTTATAAAATGAAATCTGAGGTCATAAACATGCCTCACACATCTGGAATCTTGCCTGTGGCAGATATTCTAAAACTTGAGATGCTATAATAAAGCGAGGAAAGGAGCATTTATTGCATACCTACTAAGTGTTAGGCTCTTTCACACTTTACCTCATTACAGCAACCTTGTGAGGTGAGGTAATTTATTATCACGAGTTTGTACAGTAAATAGCTGGAACAAAGTAAAGATTCAAATTTCAGCTTTCTGACACAGTCTCATCATTTTCTGAGTGCGTATTGCTGCCACTCCAAGTCAAGTATATAAAATAATTTGCTAAAACACCAAATATGATAGTTTCATGTGGGCCAGAGAAAGGATTCTGGTTTTTCAGCATTCATGAGAAATGCTGTTTGTCCTGTGTGGGTCGACTGGTGGGGGCTCTGAGCTGAGGCTGAGAACTGGGTATTAGAATAATGCTCTGCATCCAGTGGATGTTTTTAAAATGAACACTGACTGACATGGCTATACATAATTCATTTATTGATTGAGTTTTGCTGTTTAGTCATTAACTCATGTCTGATTCCTTTGTGACACCATGGACCATAGCCCACCAGGCTCCTCTGTCTGTGGAATTTCCCAAGTAAGAACACTGGAGTAGGTTGCCATTTCCTTCTCCAGGATATCCTCCTGATCCAAGGATTGAACCCACGTCTCGTGCTTGGCAGGTGAATTCTTTACCACTGAACCACCTGGGAAGCCCAATGCCATTGATTTGGTTATGACCCTTGATTCTCCTCTGGTATCTTTTCTTACTTCTGTGGTAGAAGATAAAGAACCAGGATTTTGAAAGTCCTGCCATTTAGCTAAGAGAAGCAATCTTCTTACAAGTGATTTACCTAATTTGTATTATTATTAGAAATCAATGAAATGATTTCTTCCTTTCTTAGATGGACTTTTACATTTCTGCCTACATCACCCATCAACTTCCTCATTGGAGTGCTCTTGAGCTCAATAAATTGTGATACTCTTCCTATTGCTAAGCATGCATATTCAGTAGCCCTGGTGCCATGAGTGATGCTCACTTTATAGGTCTCCAACTTCCTGGCCCTTTGATGCGGTATGTGGCCATTTCTGGCCCACTGGATTGGGGGTAGGAGTGATGTGTGTCATTCATATATCAGAGCATTTAATTGTTGGTGCTAGGGTCTCTAGAGCTTTCTCTTTTATTCTAGAGCAATGACTTCCAATGTTCTGGAAGATGCTGGCTGGCTTCTTGCTCAGTGTGAGTCCCAGAGTGATTTTGATGAGTTAGAGAGCTTTTCTGATGTCCTCTGATCAACTCATACTGTGAACCAGAAAGAAACATTTCTGGTCTTAAGACCTTGAGATCCTGGGGTTTTTTGTTATCACAATGATCTAGACTATCTTGAAAGATACAGAAGTTGTTTACTGAATGGATAAGTTTATTCCTAGTTCGTGTTCTCACTACTGTGAGTCCTAATAAACCTTTTTGTTGTTCAGTCGCTAAGTCGTGTCTGACTGTTTGTGACCCCATGGACTGCAGCACACCAAGCTCCTCTGTCCTTCACTATCTCCTGAAAGTTGCTTAAATCATGTCCATTGAGTCAGTGATGCTATCTAACCATCTCATCCTCTGCTATCCCCTTCTCTTGCTACATAGTAAATTCTAGTAGAATCTTTTTAGTTCTTATTCATTTGTGTGTGTGCTAGGTAGCTTCAGTTGGATCTGACTCTTTGTGATGCTATGGTCTTAGCCTGCCAGGCCCCTCTGTCCAAGGGATTCTCTAGGCAAAAATACTGGAGTGGGTTGACATGCCCTCCACCGGGGATCTTCTCAACCCAGGGATAGAACCTGCATGTCTTTACATCTTCAGCATTGGCAGGCAGGTTGTTTACCACTAGCACTACCTGGGAAGCCCCATTCATTTGTATAATTATATTCCATTTGGCCTACTAAGTTCTAGGGCCCTATTTTGTCCGCCTCTCATTTTTTTCAAGCAAATTCATCTGCTTATGTGATTTCAGTTGCTACCTATATTTATAACTAAACAGTATGATGTATGTGAAAGAATATTAGGTTTGAAGATAGATAGGCCTAAATCCAGTCCTGACTACCACTTCACAGAGACCTTTCTTAACTGCTGAAACTGTCTCAGTTCTCTCATCTGTACAGTGGGAGTAATGATGACAGTCATGCCTATTGCATCAGGTCACCTGTGAGAAACAGGTGAGAGAGCAACTTCTGTAAACTGTAAAGGAAGTGTTTTTGAGGAACTCTGAACCTCCATTCCAGCAAAGCTCTTCTCTCAACTTCCTCATTATCAGGATCTACCTTACGTGGCCATTTCCTCATTAAGATGACCTGCCTCCACACCTGTGCTCATCGCCTTTGTTCTGGCTGCATTTTCACCATCAGCTCATTGTCCCGAGGGCCCACCCCACCCTCTCTCCCCATGGCCAGCCACATCTTGATTTTTCTATTACTTTTTCCTGATGATTCACCTTCAACAGGCTTCCTGGATTTCACCTGTTGGAACCTGGTAACCATCTCTAGGCAGTGCCCTAAAGGCTTATGCTGCCGTTGCAACAGCTGAACTCAGATGTGCATCTCCTGCTTTTCAAGTTCTCGCTCCTTTGACCCAACTTACTCCCCAGTAGTGAAAACAAATTTCTTGAAGCCTCACTTAACTTGTGTCACTTCACTCCTCAGATTAAACACTGGCTCCCTAGTGCCTCTGTAAAATAAGATTAGCCTCCAATTAAAATAAATAAATTAAAAAATAAAATAAAATAAGATGTGTACACAGGTTTTGTGGCTGTTACAATAGCAACTCATGTTTGATGTTGCAAAATACAGAACAATGAGTAGAAAAAGAAACAGATCATGTATTATCAAGTCACTTTAAGATAATGACTAAAAGCATTGCCATTTTTTTCTATTCTTACATAACTTATAAAAATGCTATCAAAGAGTATGAAACATACTGTTTCATACCTAGCTTTATTATCTTAGTAATATATTCTTAACATTTTTTCGGGTCATTAGGTAGACTAATTTAGTGAATCTGTGGCTATCATTGCAGTTCAATGAATAGATTTACCATAATTGACTTATTTAATTCCCTATGAAAAACCATTGATTATTTTTTATTATCAACAACACTTTAAAATATATTCATATGCATATATCTTGTGTAATCTTTTATTTTATACTTTTTTGGGGAAGGGGTAATGAATTTGTTACACATAGAATTGCTTGACTGAAGAATATACACATTTAAGATTTCTGAGACATATTGCTAATTGCCTTCCAAAACGTGTGTGCCAATTTATGTTCTGAGCTGAGTAGAGTGTCAGTGTCCAGACACTCTCAATGAATTGTAGTCTTTGCTAGCTTTATGGGGAAACATATCCCATCTTGAACTTTTAATTCAAATGGTTTTGATTAATAGTAAAATTGAATATTTGGTCATATAATAACCAACTGTATTTCTTCTTTTGAAAACTGACTCCATATAGTTTCCTCATTTTTATAATATAGGGCTAATCTTTTTCTCATTGCTTTATAAAATCTCTCTAATGAATTAAAGATATTCCTTACCTATCATATGTTTTATTTATGTTTTCTAGTTTATCATTTCCTTTTTTCTTACAATATGAAAGTTCTTTATTTTCAGATGGTTTAGTGTATCAGTATTTCCCTTCAAGTTATCAGACTGTTGTTATGTTTAGGAGGAATGTATATGTATTTTTTCTATTTCTTTCATGATTTATTTAAAAACATTGACTTGACTCCAACTGTAGTCTATTTTGGACTATGGTGGAAGTAAAAGTGTGACTTAATTTCCTTTCAAATAGTTAATCCATTAGTTCAACAAAATTTCCCAGGGACTGTAAATACTATCCTTCTCATATAGTTATACTTGGGACCACTTCTGAGTTTTCTATTCTGTTTCTTTGGTCTAGCTTTCTCTTCTAGTGTTGGTAGTTTTATCTTATCCTGGCTGTTTCCCAGTTAAGTAGATGACTGGCTGGTGCTTTCAGATAGTTATTCTTTTCATGTTAAAGAAGTAAATTTCAGTTCCCAGTTCTTAAAAACATCTTGAGTGACTATTGAATTTTATCAAATGCCTTTTTGGCATTTTTACAATGATCATATGGTTTTTCTCCTTTGACCTATTGATATTATGAATTATGTTAATAGATTTCCTCATATTAAACTATCCTGCATTCCTGGAATAAGCTCTGGTTAGTCATTTTGTGTTAGTCTTCAAGTACATGGCTGGATTTGATTTGATAATATTTTATTTAGGAGTTTTGCATCTATATTTTTGAAATTGGCCTATAGAGGGTATTTTTTTTTTTTTTTTGAGAGAGAATTATCTGTGTCAGGTTTTGATTTCAGGATTTTTCTAGCTTTCAAAAATATAATGGAATGGTCTTCATCTTGAATCAGTTATGTAGTATTCCTAGTAGGGACATGTAGGCTCTAAGGATGGTGTGATGTAAACAACACAGGATTGAGGATTAGAAGACAAAGGTTCAGGCCCTGCCTTTGCCCCATTAACTCTATAAATTTTGGCAAATTATTTCATCTTCCTCAACTTCAGTGTCTTTGTCTTTAAAATTGGAATTAAGTCCAGTTTCTGCCCTAAATACCTTCTTGCAAGTTTGTTGTGACAGTCCGATGAGCAAATGAGAATGGAAACACTTTGCAGAGAAGAGAAACAACATTCAGTGAGTTCCTATTCCATGCGAGGTGCTGTGTGTAGTATTTTACATAATGATGTCATTACTGAGAATCCTAACTGTAATCCTCACAGGCTCTAGTCACAGTGAGGACTCCTTAGTGCTTTGCAACAGTGGTCCATGGCTAGCATACTGTCATTACCCAGGAACATGTCAGGAGTACTGAACTGCCAGCCTTAGCACTGAAAGAGTCTGCATTTTCACAAGAATTCCTGGAAGATTTACATTAAAGTTGGCTTCTACATCATAATTGTACAGATTCCTCAGCATCAGCATAGAAATGCAGATGTAGCATTTATAAATAATTCTGATAATGGTTCTCTTAATCATTGTTCTGATATTGTGGATGAGATAACTTTACCATTGAGACTGTAAATGTTATTTAGAGCAAATACCATGAATATGTACAGTAATTTCCAATCGAAAGTTGACTGTCCTTGGGACCTGAGTAAAACTGACCCATCCACTGAGTTATTTTCTAAAAAGTCCAAAGTGAAAAAGTAGTTTTAGTGCCTGCAGATGTACTTTTCTCTGGGGAAAGTTGATCATGCTGCGTTCCTATCAGTCAATGTGAAGGAATTTTTTCAGCTGATCCTGAGCAACCACAGACCTTTCACTGGGGTGAGGATAACTATGTCATTTTCATCACAAAGATTACACTAGTCATTCCTCAAGCATGTTTTGACTTCCACCAAGAGCAAAGGGCAACAATGCTTTAAGCTTCAGCACACACATTGCATACCTGCATGCACACACATGCTTAGAGAACATCTAAGATTATGGCGGGAACTGAAACCATGGCGACCAAGAAATCAACAAGGATTCCCTCTGTGGGAGTTCTGCAGAGATGTGTAATGCAGTGGAGGTAACTGTTTGTTGGCTGTGACTGGCAGTTGCCATGGAGACCAGCAGTTGGGTGAGGGAAACCCTCCTCAGTGACGTGGCCAACAGCTGTCTTATTCCACTGGGTCTTGCATGCAAGCAATTCTTTCACACCCTACGTGGGAGGGAAGCACAGGTGTGTCTTTTGCTAGGTTCAGAAAGCAGAGGGGAAAGTCCAGTGTGAAGATAATTCTAATCATGGCTTTCTTTCATGATGGTCAGAGTTTAAATGGCATTAAAAATTATCCATTATGTTAAGGATGCTAACATTTTAACCCAGAGTGCAGAACTTTCTGTGGTTATAAAATAATTTCACCATGTTAGAACTTCCTTCCCAGTTGAAATATTGTGTCCGTAATGCTTTCTCAAGCTCTCTAGGGCAGAAATAATTGCTTCTGTGGATGTGTGCACCCAGAAATTTGTTTATAAGTCTTATAACATCTTGTGAATTATATTGTAGGTTACGTATAATCGTCTTGTCCACTTAACTAGTTCATCTCCCTTTGTTTGCACGTAGGTCTGGATCCATGGCCTAACCAAATAAATATGGCCACTGTGTCTAGAACAGTGCCCAATCCAAAGCATATTTGTGACTATATTAATGAGGTATTACTGTGTAACAAATTGCTACAAACTTAACACATTTATTGTCTCACAGTTTATGTGGTTTACCTTTCTGGCCCTTGCTTAGCTGGTTCTTTTGCCCAGAGTTTCATAAAGCCACAGTCAGGATGTTGGATGGGCTTCCTTTTCATCTGAGGCTCTCCTGGGGAAGAATTTGCTTCCAAGGTTATCGAGTCATTGGTAGAATTCATTTCTTTGTGGCCTGTAGGAGCTGAGTGCCTCAGTTCTACAGACTATTTCCAGCTCCCAATATATGGTCCTCTCTGTAGGAAGTTCACAACTTAGCAGCTTACTTCTTTGCAGCTCACAGGAGGGAAAGAGTGACTCTAGAGAGGCAGAGTTTTATGTAGCACAGTGTAATCCCGAGGGTTACCTCTTATCACCTCTGCCATGTTCTATTGGTGAGAAGCAAGTCACAGATCCTGCTCATACTCAGGGAGAGGATAATACAAGAGTGTGAGTGCCAGGAGTTGGGGATCACTTTAGGGTCTGTCTGAGATAATGACCCTTTGCAATTTTTCCAATGAACTAGCCATTCAGCTGGACCAGAAACATGAATACTCCATTTGAGCTTATTAGGATGGTAAAGGAGATACCTACTCATCATAGAAGTCTGTTATTGTCTGTATTCTATTCTTGTGAGAACTGACTTTCATTACAGTTTCATCACAGGATGAGTCCGTATCTCTTATAAAAGGCTTTATTTTATTATATTGGCCATTTTTGTATTTGAAAAAAGTTGCAAAATATCCAACTGGAGTTGTAAATGAAACAAGTGTTTCAGAAGAATTCTAAATGTTTTTACTTGATTCTGTGCAAAATTGTCATGGCAGCCATGAGACTGCGTGATTATAGAGAGTATGATTGACTAAGGCCCCCAGTTGCCCTGAAGTTCATCACTGCTCAGATCAAACTCTTACTTCCCACAGGTTGCTTTCTGCCACCTGGGGCCTTTTCCTCATTCCCTTCTCCAGTTTAACCTCTACTGTACCTTCCAGGTGACATTTTATTTTCTTGGGCTCCAAAATCACTGCAGACAGTGACTGCAGCCATGAAATTAAAAGGCACTTTCTCCTTGGAAGAAAAGCTATGACCAACCTAGACAGCATATTAAAAAGCAGAGACGTTACTTTGCCAACAAAGGTCTCTCTAGTCAAAGCTATGGTTTTTCCAGTAGTCATGTATGGATATGAGAGTTGAACAATAAAGAAATTTGAGCGCTGAAGAATGGATGCTTTTGAACTGTGGTGTTGGAGAAGACTCTTGAGAGTCCCTTGGCCTGCGAGGAGATCCAACCAGTCCATCCTAAAGGAAATCAATCCTGAATATTCATTGGAAGGACTGATGCTGAAGCTGAAACTCCAATACCTTGGCCACCTGATGCGAAGAGCTGACTCATTGGAAAAGACCCCGATGATGGGAAAGATTGAAGGCAGGAGAAGGAGGGGACGAGAGAGGATGAGATGGTTGGATGGCATCACCGACTCAATGGATATGAGTTTGAGTAAGCTACGGGAGTTGGTGATGGACAGGGAGGCCTGGCGTGCTGCAGTCCATCAGGTTGCAAAGAGTTGGTCACGATTGAGCGAATAAACTGACCGACTAACTATACCTTCCAAGGTAGGATTTATGGCTGGATATAGTGAGGTTTCTTTGGTTTCCTTGAACTCTTCACTCTTTCTCCTTCCCAATTCTCAGCTCACTTAAACCATCTTTACCAAGAAGCAGAGTCCTTCCTTCTACATTTAGGTACAACCAGAAAAAGTAGAGGAGTCTTTGAGGGAAGCCATGACCTAGATTATAGAACTAGTGTACATATATGTATTGCAGCTGAAAGCTTGTGTTTTGGACTCAAACTATCTGACTTCCAATCTTTTGTTCGTCTTCCTGTGTGACCCTGGGCAAGCCATTCAGTCTCTCTGAGTCCATTTTCCCTCATCTGCAGAATGAAGTAATGGTTTCTTTCTCTTAATGCTATGAGAACTGATAACCTCTTCCCAAGGCTGGCACATGGAATGGACTCAGTAAGTTGGCTCTCTCCTTTCCTTATATAGAACATTGTTTAAAATGGCTTTTTCAGTCATGCTAATAGCAATTTTGGTTCCTAATAGCAATATTTAAAAAAAAAATGCTTGAGTGTTTGCTCATGTTGCAGCTTCGAGCTTTGGAAAGTGAGAGATGCAGATGAATTGTGGGTCTGATGGTGAAGAGTAAATGGTCTTGGGCCTAGCTTCAGAAGTTGGCTTAAAGAGAAACACACTACTCTTAAAAAAACAAGCAGGAAGCAAAAAGCTTTCATATGTATGTGACGGCCATTCTGCAAGTGTAGGCCAAAAAGCTCTTTTTAATGGTCACAGGAAAAAAAACAAGGGGGAAGGGTAGCCAGGAGAGACCGTCTAACTAGTACCACTCTGCCTCCTTCAGTCTCTCACTTTGCCCAGGAAGGGAAACAAAGAGCTAGTGGTGCAGGATCCCCCACCTTAAATGAGGGTGACCTTCGGAAGCAGAGCCAGGGCAAGTATCTTTACAGGTTACCCTCCGTGTGATGCCAGAGGAGGGGTGGGGAAGTGCAAAGTTACCAGATCTGGAATCTGAAAAGCTGGTCTCTCAACTGCAAGCTACCACTTACTGATTGTGTGACTTGGAGCAAGTTGCTTCATTTTTCTGATCTCCAGTTTCATCATCTGTAAAATGGACGTAACAAAGTAAATCATAACATGGATTGTTATGAGGCTCAAATGGGATGATGAATATATGTGAATTCCTGTAAATTCCTGTGTAGAGGTTAGCTGTTTAGTGGAATACTGTGTCCTATTACAGTCCCCCTGAGTTAGAGCCTCCCCTGTGGTTATCATTGAAAGATGGTCTTTAAATCAGCTATGATAAGTTTGGGCTTCCCTAGTGGCTCAGACGGTAAAGAATCTGCCTGCAGTGCAGGAGATGTGGGTTTGATCCCTGGGTCGGGAAGATCTCTTGGAGGAGGAAATGGCAACCCCTTGCAGTATTGTTGCCTGGAGAATCCCATGGACAGAGAATTTAGAATAACTGGGTGAGTGCCTCATACAGTGGATGAGGAGGAGGAGGAGGATGACATTTGCATAACTCTAAGTGGCATATCAGAGAAGGCAATGGCAACCCACTCCAGTACTCTTGCCTGGAAAATCCCATGGACAGAGGAGCCTGGTAGGCTGTGGCCCATAGGGTCGCTGAGAGTCGGACACGACTGAATGACTTCACTTTCACTTTTCCCTTTCATGCACTGGAGAAGGAGATGGCAACCCACTCCAGTATTCTTGCCTGGAGAATCCCAGGGACGGTGGAGCCTGGTGGGCTGCCGTCTATGGGGTTGCACGGAGTCGGACACGACTGAAGTGACTTAGCAGCAGCAGCAGCAAGTGGCATATACTATGTAGGAGGAATTGAGGAAAGCAGTCTGGTTGCATGTGGGTGCTAAGAGATTTGTCTGGAAGCTGCCTTTCATGGCACAGACACTGTTTTTACTTATATCATACATCTGTTCATTTGTGGCAGCTGAAAGAAGTGCCAGTGAAGATAATGGGAGGAGGCAGGGCCAAGGGAGAGTTGAGTCTAAATATTGCTATAATGTTTTAAAGAGGAATTTTGGGTCTGCTATTTCATTTGAGTCTAGTAACTGTCTTGTTTTTCTGTTTCTTTTCCTATTTTACAAGGAAACTGAAGTTCAGAGAGGTTAGTTAACTTTTACAAGACCACACAGCTCATAGATTGAAGCTGGGATTCCGTATCAGGCCTGGCTTGATGCCCCTGAGGAAATGTATGTGTGTGTGCGGGATGCTTTGTAAGTGGTGCAGTCCCACGGAAATAGGCATCATCCTTCCTACTGCATTTAAACAGAGAAGGCAGTTGAAGCCCAGAGAAGTGCAGTGATTTGCTTAAGCCTATGCAGCTTATACGGAGAAGGCAATGGCACCCCACTCCAGTACTCTTGCTTGGAAAATCCCATGGATGGAGGAGCCTGGTAGGCTACAGTCCATGGGGTCGCTAAGAGTCAGACACAACTGAGCGACTTCACTTTCACTTTTCCCTTTCATGCACTGGAGAAGGAAATGGCAACCCACTCCAGTGTTCTTGCCTGGAGAATCCCAGGGATGGCGGAGCCTGGTGGGCTGCCGTCTATGGGGTCGCACAGAGTCGGACACGACTGAAGCGACTTAGCAGCAGCAACAGCAGCATGCAGCTTATAAGCACAAGAGGGGTCTGGAAGCTGGATTTCCCCATTCCTAGAACAGAGTCTGTTCTATGCTGGTTGCTGCCTTAAGAGTGCTTGCTAGCCAAGACCCCTACCCTCTGATCTGCCCCCTTTTCTTTTTAAAAAATTAATAAAAGGCAGTCAAGCAATGGCTAATGGGCTTGAAAGAGGCTAGGAAACATTTGTGAGGCAATCATAAGCTTGCTTTCAGTGAAACACATGATCTTGGTAACAAAAAAATACAGAAATACATTTCTTTGAATGCTCTTCAACCTAATCAGTCCTGATGCTGCTAAACTGTTCCTGACATTCTCTGGTCCTCCTCCTTTAAAGCCCCAAATGAAGCATAATGAAATAAGCTATAAGCATTTGGGGTTATTCAACTCTCTGAAGTGCTTGAAGATGCAATTTGTAGGCAAGATGTTAAGGAATTAGAAAAAAAGAAAAGCTGGCTGGTGCCAAGCCGCATTGTACCGATTTCTTCATGGCCCTGTTGCATGTTAGGTATGCATATGGTCCACACATTTTTCAAGAACATACCCCCAGGTGGCAGGGCCTATTCTTTAGAGCGTATCAACAAAATGTGGAGAGACGGGTGTGCTGAGGAAATGAAAAATAAAACCCCAGCTGCTCCTTAGAACATTGCTGTAATTTGGAGGCTTGGCATAGGCTGCAGTGTTCTTGTCTAGAGCCCAACAAATGCAAAACTCTAAAAGGTGACCTCCTGAAGGGCAGGACTGAGGGCACTGACTCATTGTCCCCTGGCCCAGCACGGGGCCCAGCACAGAGCTCCCCGGGACTCGGGGAGCTCAAGGTGAATAAATGAATGTGAGTGAAGCTAGTGATTAAATTGGTAATAGGAGAGAAAAGGCCCTTTAGAAGAAGCTGCTTAAAATAAGCCATGATCTCAATCCCGCTTTTCCCTTAGTCAATTCCTGCCTAAAAACCCACTGCCATTTTAAAGAGTTGGCTTGCATGTGTTGTGGACAAAGTGGGTAAGGAATCAACCAGGAAGACTTGGGTGTATAACCATCAGGATTACATTTGAGCCTTTTTTTCTTTAATGTAACATTTGTAGGGCACTTAGGGCCACATGTGGCACACAGTAGGCCTGCATTTCATTCATTTGACTTATAGTATGCCAGGCCTAATGTCAAAAGCTAGTGGTGGAAAAATAACTACCCTCGAGGAACTCAAAGTTGAGTGGATTAGGAGAACTTGACTGTTACTATTGAATTCTCTTGATAACCCTTTAAGGCAGAGACTGTTCCTTGAGTAATGAGGAAGTCAAGCTTTGGAGAAGCTCCATGGTCAGCCCCCAGCCCTGTAACCCTATGAACTGGTACTCAAATGAAACATTCCATCAGAGGTCACCAGTGGGCAGCTCACAGCTGAGTTCCGTCACAGCATATGTTTGGTTTGGTCTGCTTATTGTTTTTGGAGAAAAAAATATGGAATGGGAATGCCTTTAGACAGGGCACGTGCTTCCCAGTTCATATGATCCCTCCACACACAAGGTCTAACCGGTGGGCAGCTGAGTATGAAATCCCAGCTCAGATTTACTGTTTCCACATGCTGTGCACTTTCCAGTGGGCTTAGGGGTATCTTATCTGCTTTTGACAGGGCCTATATCTGCACTACTAATCTCTCTGGGTCTTTTCTGACTCCATGCTGATGGTTACCATGATCCTTATTGTAGTTTCTTTATCACCATGGACTGACTGCTAGCTTTGGATTGAATAGACCAGACTGCTTGAGACTGGAACAGATGCCTGTATAGTTCCTGGACTCTTTTGAGTCAGGAATGATGGTGGTGGTGGTGATGGTAGGGGGGACATTGTGTAGCACAGACTTGGCACATACTAAATGCTTGGTCAGTGTTTCCCAAACAAACAAAAAAATATTCTGAAGCCCAGCCTGCCTGTTCCAATAGCTCTGATTTTAAAAAGCTTTTCTTTTCTTTTTAAAGTAAAGGAGCATTGCTAGGCTATATTCAGTTTACTTTCCATATTTCTCTCGCGGAAAGGGTGGGCTGCTGGTATTACATAAAAATGTTTCCGTGCTGAGGTCATCTGTTCCATTTAATGTAGTGTGTGGAGCTTTGGGGTCTCCATCAATCACTGGGAAATGAGCTGGAGAAAATACAGATCTTTATTCAAAAATTCAAATTGGTCTTGGGTGCCCATGCTAAGTTGGACTTGAGCTGCCTTGGGTGGGGGCAGGTATAGAATCTGGTCCAAAAGTGTCTTCAGAGGAAGCAGGGCCTCCCTGAAGTCATAGAGAAGGAAGGCCCATTGGCTGTGCTGTAACTGATAGCACAACTTGTCTGCCCCTTTTTCACTTAGGTGACTTAATAAGGAGATGAATGAGTTCTAGGACTTGTCCAGAGCTCACTGACTATATAAGATGCCCCGTGGGCCATAATTGGTCAAGTTGAGATGGAATTGCCTGATGCATAAGAGCGAAGATTTGAAGACAGACTGCCTAGGTTAGAATCCTGGTTCTACCAGTTATAAGTTGTAAGACTTGAGCACATTAATGCCTCTGTGCCTCAGTTTCCTTACCTATAAAGTGGGTACAGTAATAGAACATACCTTATATGGTTTTTTTTTGTTTTAATTATTGTTATTATTTTTATTGGAGTATAACTGATTTACAATGTTATGTTAATTGCAGGTGTTTCTTTGGTTTCCTTGAACAAAGTGCATCAGTTATACATATATCTACTCTTTTTTAGATTCTTTTCCCATATAGGCTGTTCCAGTTCTTGAGGATTTAATTAACTGTTATTCAGAGACAGTGCCTGGCATTATTAATAATAAGCACCCAATGTGTGCAGCTATCAATCTTTCAAGATACCCCAAGCCTACCCCATTATTAGGCCTGGTCTACGGAAAGCAACCGACTTTCACTGACCAGCTTTGATCCTGTCCTTTTAGTTGACAGGAGTTGATGCAAGAATAATATTTCTATTCATTATACATCGCAGTTGGAGATAGCTTCATTATCCATACATTGTACTTGCAGAGAGACAGCTACCTTTGACTATGGATATGTTTGCTTTCTGTTGACAAAAAGTGACTGATGTTAGTGTTTTCACTTTGCATTTTTGTCAGGAAACCTATAATATTACCCACTGCTTACTTTGAGGGCCCCAAAGCATCTATTTTGTCCATTTTCTTCAAATGGATGTTTATCTTAGACTAGTACTTCTTAGTTTTTCGACCACTAAAAATAGCCAACGATAGTGACTGAGGGGAATTTGGAGATTATAGTCTTGAAAGTTCAAAAGTCTGAATTCTGTTTCAAATTTTGTACTTTAAGTTGAAAATGAATACATATATTTTGAACTTGAGCCCCTTTCATATCTACGTTTTTTTTTCATGTTTGGTCCGTGTTTTGAATTATCAATCTTTAAGTAAAACTGATGTTTCAGGAAGACACACCTCTGAGTTTATGACTCCTTGTGAAGCCATTAGTGCTGTTCATCAATTATTTCTGGTTCTTCCCCTTTCCAGGCTCATAGTAGGACTGTATGTCCTAGTCTGCCTGAAGTCAGGTGTGACCATGTGACTAACTTGGCCAAAGGAAGCACATTAGTTCTGGCCAGTGTCCAGTTTGCCACACTGCTTTGCTATGGTGATGGAGAAACTTGGACTAAAAGGGAGGCTCTATCAGCTGGGTCCCCAAATGACTGATGAGCCAGGTTTTTCTACTGGACAGGGTTGGACAGGCTGTGTGGACAAGAAGTAAATGCTGTGTTAACAGCCACTGAGAGTTCAAGGCTATTTGTCATCACTGTATGATGCAGCCCATCCTGATACACCCTCCTCATCCCCTTTAGTGCCCATCAGATTTCTGAAGGGGAGCCTGTCCTCTATTTTGAAAGTGTGGTCTCTGGTGTCTTGTCTAAAACAGTGCATTTTGGAAGGTGAGAAATACAGATGAAAAATGAAAAAGTTCAGATGCTGGATTCCCACTTCGCCATTTTCTAGAAAAATTATTATTTTTAATCTTTAAAATGTAGCAAATAATGTGAGATTTGTGAGTCTTGCTAAGATTTAGAGTCTTAGTAAGTTTATAGATTAAAATCAGCTTATTATTTGCTAATTTTGAGGCTGTATCACTCTTTAACAATTATTTATTTACTAAATGCCCAGGACTATGTACTGTGTCTGAAGGTGTGGATTATAAGTTCGCGTTGAGCCGTGAACCTTTGATCACTGGAGTTTGATTGCAGTGTAAATGAAACGTGAAATTGTTGGTTGCTCGGTCGTGTCCAGCTCTGAGATCCCATGGGCTGTAACCTGCCAGGCTGCTCTGTCCACGGAATTCTCCAGGCAGGAGTACTAGAGTGGGTAGCCATTCCCTTCTCCAGGAGATCTTCTGAACCCAGGGATCGAATCCAGGTCTCCTGCATTGCAGGCAGATTCTTTACCCTATCATGCCTAAATATAGTGGGCACTTGGTAAACGGTATGGTGAATGAGTGTACTTTCATTAACCTAATATTGAAAATTTGCAGACCCTTCTTCACATGTTTATATCTCACTTGGGCATTGATTTTATTTTGTTATTTTGTTTTATAGCTTGCTGTTGATGTGTCAGTCCAACTGACTAAAACACTGGGTTGGCCAAAAAGTCCATTAGGGTCTTTCTGTAACATCTTTCATGTGTGTGTGCTCAGTTGCTCAGTCGTGTCCAACTCTTTGTGATTCCATGGACTTCAGCCCACCAGGTTCCTCTGTCTGTGGAATTGTTCAGGCAAGAAATACCAGAGTGAGTTGTCATTTCCTCCTTCAGGGGGTCTTCCTGACCCAGGAATCGAACCCACGTCTCCTGCATTGGCAGGTGGATTCTTTACCACTAAGCCACTTGGGAAGCCCAACATCTGACATACTAACCCTTTTACGCAGGAACTAGATAATTTCATATTTGAGTCTTCCAAAGGGGATAATCCTAATTTCTGCACACAGCACATGTTCAGTAAATGCTTATTGAAATGAATTGAGTTAGGTGATAAATTGGTATTGTTTAGAAACCAAGGATCCTGCAGTGTGTCCTGATATTATAAATAAATTCCCTTTGCATTACCTTTAAATCTCAGCTAGAGCTCAGTCCTGTTTCTCTGGCAGAAACTTCTCACTGGGGTCAGTACAGTCCTGAGGCCTGTTATGTGGGCAAACTACAGCAGCAGTCTGACTTTTACTGTCTTTTTTTCCAATAATAAGATGAAAATGGCCCCAGCTCCTGGTTTACGAAATACTGTAGGATTCCTCTTTCCCAGCTGGTAGGACCAAAGCAGCTATCAGGGAATTTGCATATGTCTGTAACGTCTGAGAAACCAGTTTGCATAAAAAACTTGCCTTCCTGGAACTTGAGGATGGGAGAAAGATAAATGAGAGCGTGGGAAAGGAATGAGGCCTAGAGACGTCAGAATCCAGGTGCTTTGATTGTCTATTTCCATGTAACAAACGGCTCTAAAACTCAGTGACTTAAAAAAACAGTATGTTATTGTCCTTCACAGTCTGGGGGTTGCCTTGGCTCAACTGGGTGCTTCACATTGGGTCTCTCAGGTGGCTGTTGTCTGAGAGCAGCTAGGGCTGGAATCATTTTGAGTACCTTAATAGGTTGGCCTCTGAAGTGACTTCTTCACGCACATGTTTGGTTCATCAGCTGTGGAGCTGGAATAGTTAGAGGCTGGCCAAGTCTTTCTCTCTCCACATGACTAGTTTGGGCTTCCTTCTAGCATGACAATCTGAGAGAAGTAGGACTGCTTACATTGCATCTGGCTTCCCTTAGAGCAGGATTTCTCGACCTTGGCACTGTTGACATTTTGGGCTATTTCACGTAGGAGGTTGTCCTGGGCACTGTAGGATGCTGAGCAGCATCCTTGGCCTCCATCTATTAGATGCAGGTAGCATATGCCATACCCCACCCCCCAAAAACATCCCTAGACATTGTCAAATGTCACCTGGGAAGCAAAATTATCTCGGGCTGAGAACCACTGCCTTAGAGTGAGTGTTGCAAGAAACCTAGATGTAAGTTGCAAGACTTCTTATGACCTAGTATTGGAAGTTAGGCAGAGGCACTTGTGTTCTGCTGGTCCAAAGTGAGCACCAGGGCCAGTCCAGATTCAAGGAGAGAGGGCTGTACAAGAGCATAAACACAAGGATACAGGGTTGGTTGGTGGGAATCATCTTTGGAGACTAGGAGTGTGTTAATAGTTTACTCATGGAAACAATGTTCCAGTATTCTTTTTATGTTTTTTTTTTGTCAACTCCTTTTAATGATTCTCTGCTGTATGCTCACTTTGTCCCCATTTCTGTGAGAGGCACTGGATAAAATGACGTAAGTCATGGTTCCTGTTCCTGAGGATATTGGAGGCCACTTGGGGATACAGATTCAAAACCAGAGATTTTCACCATGACATGGTATATGATGAGATACAGAGTGAAAGGTGTGGAAGGAGCATGGGAAAGGGCGCGTCTTCTAATGCGGGAGTTCATACGTGGCTTCCTGAAGGAGGTGACCCGAGACTTAAAAGATGAGTGAATCGATCCAGCTGTGGAGATGTGGGAAGGGCGTTCCTGAGGACAGCACAGTGCGGTGGAGCAGCAGTGCCCCTGGGCATATGCAGTGCCTTCAAGCCCTAGGTGTGTGCATGCAGCGGGGCAGGGTGGGAGCCGGTGCTGCTCAGAAGGAGAGAGGTGGAAAGTAGGGACCCTGTGCTCCAGGCTGAAGAGCAGAGACTTGATGTTGTATCTGTTTCCTGGTCATTGATTTACCAGTGTCTAGTCTTCCCTGCTGGCTCAGGGAAGCATCTGCCTACAATGTGGGAGGACCCAGGTTCGATCCCTGGGTCGGGAAGATCCTCTAGAGAAGGAAACGGCAACCCACTCCAGTACTCTTGCCTGGAGAATTCCACGGACAGAGGAGCGTGGTAGGCTACAGTCCATGGGGTCGCAAAGAGTCGGACACAACCGAGCAGCTGCAGTCACTCAGTCACTAGGAAATGACACATCACTATCTAGTAAAGTCCACTGCAGTGAGGTTTTCCTTTTAGGGCACCAGCAAGCTGAGGTTACTATGGAGGCAAAACTGAGCCTGTAAACCAGGTGTGACGTGATTCTCTGCTTTTATGGGTGGGGAGGCCGAGAGGGCCTTTGATGGTGTGTCGTCGGGTGCCTCCTAAACGCTAAAGCCTTTGACGAGGGCTTTGGAGACCTCCTGCCTGTCAGTCCCTGTAACAGCTGTGTGCGTGTGTTCTAATCATGTGTGGATGACGTCACTGAGAGCCTCAGGCTTTCAGTGACCTGATCAGTGTCTCATAGTCCGGTGAAGAGCTAGGATTGTACCCAGGTTTTCTGATGGAGATATGTGTGTGTGTGTGTGTGTGTGTGTGTGTATTTTGATGTTGAGTTGCCTAAAAAGAAAAAAAGTAGAAAGAGAAAAATAAAACTGAACAACCTTGTGTGTTTTTGCTTTATGACTGAAGTGTTAGAAAATGCTGGCCTGTAATTATTGCCTTGGGGTGCTGGGCTCTGTTTGGTGTCTGGGAATGTCCACATGTCCCTGTGATTCTGGTACCTTCCCTTTTTAAAAAAAATGATTTTCTTTTAAAAAATTTTTATTGAAGTATAGTTGATTTACAGTGTTTAATTTTGTTTTACAGCAAAAAAGTGACTCAGTTACTCACATACATATATATATATTTTAATATATTTTTCTTATTCTTTTCCATTTTGGTTTATCAGAGTGTATTGAATATAGTTCCCTGTGCTATACAGTGAGATCTTTGCTGTCCATCCATCATATATATAATAGCTTGCATATCTACCAACCCCAAACTCCCAATCCTTTCCACTCACCCTTGGCAATCACATATCTTTTCTCTATGTCTGTGAGTCTGTTTCTGTTTTGTAGATGTGTTCATTTATATCATATTTTAGATTCCACATATAAGTGCTAGCCTATGGTACTTGTCTTTATCTTTCTGACTTACTTCGCTTAGTATGATTAATCAATAGGTCCATCCATGGCACTATTTTATTCTTTCTAATGGCTGAGTAATATTTCATGGTATAAATGTCTGTATATCACATCTCCTCTTCCATTCCTCTGCTGATGGACTTTTAGGCTGTTTCTATGATTTGGCTACTGTAAATAATGCTGCTGTGAACATAGCAGTACATGTATCTTTTCGAATTACAGTTTTGTCCGAGTGTTAATATGTCCCCGGGAGTTGGATCCTGGGTCATAAGTAGTGCCTTCCCTTCCTGCTCTGTTGTCTGCTGTCCACTTTAAGATTCTGAGGAGTAGCAACCAGTCAGCAGGGATGTTTCTAATGCACTCAAAGGATAAGGTGAAGGATTTGGGCTATCAGCTGAAGAAAGACTCTGAGAAGACACCTGGCTAGACTTTGATTGAAATCCTTATGCGTTCACTCCCTGGGCTAAGCCACAAGTTACCAAGATGAGTACCTTTGCTATTTAAAAGAAAGCCTCCAACGTAGTCAAATCCAAGAGACAGTGTTTTTAATTGTGAAAATATGTCTACATGAATCTACTCATGGCAAACCCATACTAATAAATCTACCCTTTGTTCCCAGGTTAAAGTTCCAACTTCTTTGCATGGCATATTAAGCATTTCCTAGTTTGAGCCCACCTTCCTTCTCCAGCTTCATCTGCTCTTACTGATAGTGAAATACCTGTTCTTCCTTCAAAAGCCTATACATTGAGCCTTTTTTAAAAAAAAACATAATGGTGCCCTCTTCCTGTAATGTGCTCTTTTCTCTTTTTTGTCTAGTGACTCCTACTCATTTCTTTGAGATCTCGATTGTTTATTTGGCACACGTTTATGGGCACCTCCAGTGAGTAAAAACCCTGTGCTGTGTGTGTGGGGGGGGAGGACACAGTGATAAGTAGGACATAGTCCCTGACCTCAAAGAGATCACAAACATTACTTTCTCTGTGCAAATACCCTTAATCCCCTTGGTAATTCCCAAAGCATGCTCTTAGGGTCTTTGTTATACCACTGACTACCATATGTTGCAGTTACTTGTGTATGTATCGAACTTCCTCCTCATTCTAAGTGCGAGCAGAGATCACACCTGACTTGTTCACTGCTGCTCAGGTTCACAGTGTCTAGCTCAGGTCCGGATTACGGTCAGTGCATATTTTAAAATAAATGAATAAATGAGTGAGTGAGTGAATGGATAAGTAAATGCAGCTTCTTGGTGCTTATTATCTCTTACAACAGTGGGTCAGGAGAATGACTTCCCTGTTCTACATGAAAGTTCAGTGTGAAGATTTCTATATATGTCTTTCACCTCTGAAATCTCTTAGTGGAAGAACAGGTTTTTGACACACAGCCAGCAAACCTGACAGAGTCAACTTGCTTTCTTTAAGAAGATTAATGAACAGGGACTTAGGAGAAGGGATGGGTGAACTGGTTACTAACAAGTAAGAACCAGCCATAAGCTCAACCCTATTTCGGGAACAAACCAAACCAGGATCTTTCAGGTTGAGCTTGGCTTGGTTCAATTAATCCTTCTCCTTCTCTTTGTGCCTTCACTGCTCCCACACCCACCACAGTGGCTCACTCATCTCTGTTGAATCATGAATCATGAGCCGGCAGCACCTCCATGCTCTGTCCTCTTTTGGATCTGGTTGTTTTTTCACTTTGCTGTCCCATGAGGACAGAGGACTGGGGGTGGAGAGAGAGTCTTAGATAAATAAGCCGTTTTGCATCTTTCAGAGCGAAGGCAGGTCTGAGTGGGCTTTGTGATTCATGGTGGAAGGAAGATGTGGAGGAGGGAGAAGGCATGGGTGGGATGAGAATCAGTGGAGAAGACAGGGAGATTGGGACATCTTATGGGGGTGGGTGGGAAAGGTAATCCACCAGAGTCAGATCAGAACTGGAAGGTCTTTGGCACATGGGTGAGGGATTGTAGGTAGAGTGGGAACACAGATAGGTACAGATATTTTGTTCATTTGCAAATTTCTAGTCAACTTTCAGGATCCAGACTGAATCCTTATGAAAACTTCTCTGGCTTTTCTGTTGTACCCTGAATTATTAACACTCTTTGGTTCCCTCTTCTACCACATCATTTTGCATACTGGTTCATTCTTTCTGCATTGCCTTCTCTTCTAGACTCTGAGCACCCCAAGGGCTGAGGTCTGGCACACATTTATACTGACCATCTTTTCCTAGCCCCAGATCGAGTCATGTGGCCTGGCACAGTATACACTGCCTGGTCTGAGTGAGGCACAGAGCATCTGAAATGAAGACCATCTTGGAAAATCTGGGACACATGGTGAAAACGTGCTTAAGACGCCTTGTGTACAAAGAGTCAATAGAATTTAATAGTATTCTTTTTATTGCCGTTCCCCCCAAATTCCTGGGTTTCTGCCTTTCCTAATATGAAGATGCATTTTGCTAAAATGATTCATTTTACAAAATTCCTGCAGGCCAAGCAAGAAGAGGCATGCACTTAGGTTTCAAATGGAAATGCATGATCTGGAAATCTGAGGTTTTGGTTCCAGTTTAGTTTATAGGTTCAGCTCGTTGTTGCAAACCTCCTTTCCTAACCAGAGAAAAGTGAGGAGTGCCCACCATCCCAGCATGCAACTATCAAAATCCTACTGTATTCCAGACCCTTTTGCTTATGTTATTCCATTTAGAACCATCCTAGGAGACAGGTAAATATTAGCTGCATATATTAAGCAGATGAAGAAATTGCTTGGCTCCTTGAGGGGCAGATATGAGCTATGCAAGAATCATTCTGAGGCTAACCACCCACATCACAATCCAGACAATCAATAAAAACTAAAAAGAGCTCTTGTTTGTTGAGAATGTAGGGACGGCAGCTGCCCTTGCTGCCTTTGTGGTTAGGCTAGAGTCACTTTTCTGGGACACTGGGGGGCAGTGTGGTACAGTGGTTTGAGTTTGGGAGTTGGAGTAAGGAAATTTGGGTTTGGGTTTGAAAGCTGTGTGGCCTTGAACAAATTAAGCAACCTCTCTGGGTCTCAATTTTCTTGTACCCAAATGGGGATAATCACTGTAATACCCATTCCCTGGGCTTTTATGAAGATCAGGTGAAAATTGATGTGGAAAGTGTTTTATAAATTATAAAGAGCTAAGTACTTGATTCTAATGTTCCTGTAAGTGCATTATTGGGGGTGGGGACTCCTAAGGTCCTTTCTGACTAAAAATCATTGCCCTCAAAACTGCCTTAATGATTAAGGCAGTTGACTTAGGTTGATTAAGGCAACTCCTTGAATCTGGAGTTTCCTCTTGGGGTTCAGATATACCCTACAGGAGACTGTTGATCAAATAAACATTCTCTGAGACAGAGATGGGAAAAGATACTCCAGTTTTTAATGGGGGGGGTCCATTTTTAGATTAATCTTCTAAAAGAAAAGCAGGTTGTTCAGGGTCCAGAACAGGTGTATTTGACTGGAGAGGGGGAAAGAAAAAGTGCCAGGACTGGATGTTATGGGAGGCCAGGTTAACATAAGGACTCTGGGGACTTCAACTTTGGGATCTGCGCTTGGCTGAAAGGAGAAAGACAGAAATCGAAAGTGATCTCTGGTCAAGGGTGAGTATTGAAGATCAGAGAATCTTGCGACCTTGAGGCAGGGAGGAGCTTTCTTGGTCTCCTAGTCATCTTCATTGTTTCCTTATCTTCAGTTATTCAAGAGTTTTGCCGTGTCTGCGTGTGCCCTCTACTGTCTTCTGCTTGATGGTTTTCTGTATGTCAGTTGACTGACAAGTAAATTCAACTTCATCTAAATCAAAGGTATCTATGAGTTTGCCTTATAACTACTAAAATAAAAAATACATATTCATGTATCATCTAAAATCACTCTGTGGGTCACCAGTTGTCCATGTGCTAACTTTACGAAAGCTTGTATTCCAGATGAATCACCCACCTGAAGATGGAGTCTGCTCTGCAGCGTCTTCAACAAGTAGTCCCCTACATCTGTTTGCACAGCTGTAGTGACAGGAGCCAGAAAAGGCAATGGCACCCCACTCCAGTACTCTTGCCTGGAAAATCCCATGGATGGAGGAGCCTGGTAGGCTGCAGTCCATGGGGTCGCGAAGAGTCGGACACGACTGAGTGACTTCACTTTCACTTTTCACTTTCATGCATTGGAGAAGGAAATGGCAACCCACTCCAGTGTTCTTGCCTGGATGGAGAATCCCAGGGACGGCGGGGCCTGGTGGGCTGCCGTCTTTGGGGTCACACAGAGTCGGACACGACTGAAGTGACTTAGCAGCAGCAGCAGTGACAGGAGCTCAGCTTTTCTCTTGAGACAGCAGTGCCGGAAAATTATTCTGTAGATTGTGCCCAAATCTTCTTACCTGTAATTCCACCCACTGGCTTTAAATCTTGGGTCACAAACCATGTCTGCTTCCGCTTCCCATGATTACCTTTTAGAAACCTGAAGCCAGCTCTCAGGTATCCCACACTTTGGTCAGGCTGGACGCCTCCAGTTCCATCCAGCATTCCTCTGATGACACCACTGCAAGTGCCCTTGACACATTTTGTCAATGTTCTTTGAAAAGACTCCAGTTTGGAGTTACCTCTTAAAAATGTAGTTTCTTAAAATGTAGTTTCTTAAAAATGTACCTCTTAAAAATGGGACATAATTCTCTAGGTGTAGTCTAGACAAATGAGGTTGAATGTGACTGTGGCCTCTTTCATTCTAGATATGCTACCACTATAAATACAGATTAAATAACACCCTCTTGATCATGTACCTACCAAAGGTCAGTAGGTCCTCTGCAGAATGACTGTTCTTACAGCAGTGCAGATATCTCACTCTCACCTGCCCACCCCAAAGCCAGTCAAAGGCATGTGTGGGCTAACTGACTGCCATCCTGGGCAGCGTTCTTTAAACCTTTTTGATTATGCAAGTGTCTCTGGAAAAATATATTGAGCATGCATCTCTAATATGTGCATGTTTATTTACTTATAAAGAGTGTAATGGGGCTTTCCCAGTGGCTCAAGGGTGCTTCGCCAATGGCTCAAGCAGTGAAGAATCTGCCTGTGATGCAGGAGACATGAGTTCAATTCCTGGATTGGAAAGATCTCCTGGAGGAGGAAATGGCAACCTACTCCAGTATTCTTGCCTGGAAAATCTGATAGAGGAGCCGGGCAGGCTACGGTCCTTGGGGTTGCAATGAGTTAGACATTACTGAGCATGCGCGCGCACACACACGCACACACACACACACACACACACACACACTCACATGCCCCTCTTTCAGTCTATGTCCCTTACGTATCTTTTCCTAAAAGACTAGAGATGTCTTTGGAATGCACAGAGGTATGCTGACATGCTAAAAAGGCAATAGTGATTTTGGGTGCCAGAGCAAAGAGGAGAAATCTTTGAAATAAGGTTCCTTCTACTGTAAAAACCTCAAGTGATAAACTGGAAGTGACCGGCCCTGGCAGGAGTTCAGAGGAGCATGAACAACGTGAGAGTGGATGTAAAGTCTCTCCAGGGGGAGAGGCTGGAGCTGCTGCATAGCTTTAACCGGAAGAAGACAGGGCAGGGCAAGAGTGCTCTTGGAGTCCTTGGGAATATGACTTTTACTCTCTCAGCATCCCTTTCCACACATACAGAATGGGCGACCCTGAAGCTTCACTTATAAGGAAAGAAAAGCAAGTGAAGTCGCTCAGTTGTGTCTGACTCTTTTCGACCCCATGGACTGTAGCCTACCAGGCCTCTCTGTCCATGGGATTTTCCAGGCAAGAGTACTGGAGTGGGGTGCCATTTCCTTCCCGACCCAGGGATTGAACCCGGATCTCCTGCATTTGGAAAGAGAACGTGTTATAAATTCCTTCATTCATTTAACAAATAGCTATTGAGTGCCTACTATGTGCCAGGCACTGGAATTTGTGCTCCATAAGCAGAGTTCTCTCAGTGGTTTGTACCCTTCCTGCTGGTGAGACATCATGAAGTGTCCATGACATATCTGTGGTCGGCATCTTCAATACAACCTGTGTCATTTGATGGGGAATCCACTTCATCAGCTATTTGAATATTGGTTTCACAATCTGAAGAATAGACCTGTGGTTGCCAAGTTTAAATCTTAGGCATTATCTGGTTATGAAATCAGTTTGGAAACATTTGTAGTGAGCTGCATTGCTCGGCCATTCTCCAATCCCAGTTTCTGGCTTCTGGAGGCGCAGTCACCATCTATTTGGAAAGGAAGTATAAATGGTAGCACTTACTTCCTAAGAGCCTATGTTGTTAAGAATTGAGCCTCATTTTAAAGGCACATAATGTAGCCAGGCAGTCACTGACAGAGACATAGGATTGGGTGCCTCCTGGAGTGGTGGGTGAGCCAGGCTCACTGGGATTATTCCCTGGACCTTTCCTCTTCCCTCATTGAGACCAACAAAACTGTGTTTATCATTTAAAAAGTTCCCATAGAGCCAGGGCTCTCATGTCCTCTGGAGTTTGTGCTATGCACCTTAAATGCTTTATCTAATTTAATGTTTGCAACTGCCTTGAGAGATAGGAACTATTACTATGACTATTTTATGAGACACTAAGTTGCTAAAACCTGAACCAACTTTCCTGAGGTCTTGTAGTTAGTAAAGGGCAGAGCAGGATCTTACATCCAGGGCTGTTTGACTCTAATGTGCGGGTTGTCACCATCGCCTCTCTTGGCATCTCTTAACACATTGATCTGATCCTGTCACTCTGTTGCTAAAAACAATCGGCAGCTACCTGTTGCCTACAGTGATGGCATTTTACCAAGGATTTGAGAACACTGTGATGCTGAATGCAAAATGTTTGTATGTGTGTGTATGTGTGAGTGTATTTTCTGGGAAGAGTATTCAGATCTTGGCCAGATTCTCAAAGGGTTCCTGACTTCAAGGGCTAAAGTACACGTGCTTCAGAGAGGCAGTCAAGACTCATCACTGTCAGAGCTTCACATTTCTCACTGGGGTATTTCCTTCAACTTCCTGTTCAGTTCTGTTGTTCCAAACTTCTAACAGCTTTCTGGAAGTTTCCTTGCCCTTTCACACCTTCAGGCCTGTGTTCATGTGGTTTCCTCTGCTAGTACTGCCTGTTGTCCTCTTCCTCACCAGAGAAATTCCAGCTCATCCTTCAAAGTCCAGCTAGGATGCCACTTACATGAAATTGTCCTCAATCTGCCCCCTGCTCTGGGCTTGTGTGAGTTTTATTCCCACTATGCATATAGAACTCATGGCATTGTCTGGGGACTGAATGCTTTTGAGCCATTGGAGACCCAGCGTCCTTGTCATTCTGTACTGTTTGGTAGAGGGCCTGGCCCTGGGTGAACATGCAGGAACCATCTGTTGGAATTTAAAAAACAATGAGTCATTTAGCTTTATCTGGGTCCCATAATCTATGGGACATATTTTTAGACTGGCCTTGGAGGGCAGGAGTAGCTTCCATCTTTTAGGCTACATGTGTTCTCCCAGATCTTACTTTCGTGAAATGTTTGATATGGGAAACCAAATTTGTGAAATAATAAGCCCTGTTACGCTTCTACTGGATAGAATAGAAAGAAGGCTGGACAGATTGAGAGCAGCCTCTGTGTAGTGACTGGTATATTCAGAGTCATATGCTAAGTCGCTTCAGTTGTGTTCGACTCTTTGTGACCCCATGTACCGTAGCCCTGCAGCTTCCTGTGTCCATGGGATTCTCCAGGCAAGAATACTGGAGTGAGTTGGCTTGCCCTCCTTCAGGGGATCTTCCTGACCAGGGATTGATCCTGCTTCTCCTGCAGCTCCTGCATTGCAGGCAGATTTTTTTACTGCTGAGCCACTGGGGAAGCCCTTCAGAGTCATAATAGTCAGATTTAATAATGAGGACGTGCTTTCTTCATCTGTCTGTTGCCTGCCATCTGTCTACGCATCCACTTCATGAAATGTCTTCCTCATTAAGATTTTCCTTCTCTTTACACTTTCTCTCCTCTTCCCTTGCCTTGCCTTCCCTACTGTTCTCTTTCCTTTCCATATTCTGGAACCAAACTTTTTAAACTTGAGTTCTGGTTCAGACATTTATCATTACTAACTCTAAAACTCAGTTTCTTCATCTATAAAATGGGGGATTATAATAGTACCTCACTAGAGGATGTTATAAGGAGTTAACTAAATGAATTAATATATGTGAAACTCTTAAAATTGTGTTCAGTCAACCTTAATGACTCTTGGTTTTCTCAGCGACTTTTTTGTTTTTCTTAATGACTTGCTTTTCTTTTGCTGTACAGCTTCTCTTTCACCTCCACAAGCGTGCTCTCTCTCTCTGGGTCTCAGTCCCTTTTTCTCAATCTCAGTTTTTCTCTCCCCCCATGCCAGTCCCCCCCTGCCCCCCGGGACCCAGTTATAGGTGTTCACAATCTTCTGTCTTCCACTGCCTGACTCACTAGAAGGGTCTCAAGTACCTTCTCTGGGCCCATGAAGCCTACAGACTCCCCTAGGAGACCCAAGTCCCCAGAGCCTTTAGGAGATGCCTGGGCCTTTGTGTCGTCCCCACCTTGACCTAATGATTCTTTTCCCCCAAGCTCCTGAGGAGCCCAGCTGTGGGTTCAGCCTAAGGCCTCCCGCACTGGGTGACAGCAGTGGGTGGTTGGCTGGCAGACTGTTCCTCCCTTCCCTTCCTTTCCTCCTGCACAAGATGAGGGAGACTATAAACCTTTCACTCATGCTTCATCTTAGAAGCTTCTGTACACTGAGGGTCAGTAAGACTAAGCCTTGCTTGGGAGCACCCTCTCTCATCATACTTCAGCCATGAGTTAGACTTATACCAATTTCTGACTTACTCTGTTAAAGCAAAGGAGGTTCCTGCTGATATACAGGATGGAAAGCAGAAAGCCCTCTTGATTCAGCTGCTACTGACGGGTGGCCTCACTGGGAAGGCTCTGTCAGCTCTTCCCACCTCTTCTTCTTTTATCAGGGGCCTCCTATCAGCCCTGAGCATCTTTACTTTCATTATATATGAAAGCTCCCACTTGCATATGTGTTCTTACATGAAAGTGCGTGAGCAAAACCCACACCATATATCCACATATTCAGAGGGGATTTTATTCCTTGAGAGCTGAAAAGTGATATGAAATCTGTTTTTTTACCTTGCTTTTGGATAATGTAATTTCAGCATGAAGAATATGTTTTAAATGTTTTATTCTTCTTCTTCCTAAGTAAATATACAGTCTGGCTTAAGTCCCAAGTGTCCAAATGAAGCAAAAATTTGCCACTATCATCTTGCCTAAGGATTTCCAGTTGAGCGAAATCTCTGAGATCTGAGCTGCTAATTGTTAGTGTCAACTGGTTATGTTCCTGTTTTCCAGGAAGGCTGGGTAGGGGGCAGCACTTCATTGTGTCCTCCGGACTCCCACCCCACTAGTTTAATTTCTAATTTTGCTCTTGGAGCAGCTCCCAGGAGACCTGTCTCTCCTGACTTTCTTTCTCAGCCTCTCCTGTACAGAGTCCTCCAGCACAGAGGGAGATGCTTCTAGAGAGATTTGACTTTCCTGAAGGAAGTTCTGCTCCCCAGACCACCAGGTGGGGACTGGCTTGTAGAGTTAGGGTCCTGCTTGCAGAATTTTTTGTGGACATGCAGGTTATTGAGTGAGACACCCTTTCCTAGCTTGTGGGGGAGCAAGTTTCAGGCTGATTCAGGGGTTCCTAGGACACAGAGGACTCTGGGCAACCCCTCAGGCTAATTGGGGTTTATTCCTTCACTTATTCACTCAACAAATACTAAATGAGTTCCAGGTACTTTGCTGAGCCCTGGGGAAACCAGGGTCAATGGGACACTGGCCCGTTCTCAAGGGGCAGATTCAGGTAGGAGAAAAAAAAATGTGTTTGTCATTTTTTTTCATCAGGCATAACTCCAGTGCCTGATAAATATTTGTTCTGGGTTAGCCTGCTCATGTTTATGACATGATATGACTCTACTTGCATATCTGTCAAGAATAAACATTTGTTTTTAATTCCTTCATGGGTTCTCATCAAAAGTGGCCACCAATTCCCATTGCTACCCAGAGAAGAATTTAAATTCTGCAAGAGCAGAAACTGTTAGTTTTATTCACAACTGTACACCCAGTATCTAGTAGCAAGGTTTTTAAAGTGTAGATACTCAGAAGCTATTTGCTGAATAAATTAATGAAAGGGAAGGTGAAGGGAAGATGGTCAACAGCAGTGTTTCTAGATTTGTGTAAAGAACTTGTTAAAATATAGATTCCTGTCCCAAAGACTCTGATCCAGTAGGTCTGGGGTGGAGCCTGAGTATTTACTTTATAACAAGCTCCCAGGTGATGCTGATGCTGTTGGCATAAGGGCCACGCTTTGTGCAGTGAGGGCCTATGGAGTGTTCATCCCTGTCCTACATCAGTGACAAGAAGTGCTGCTGGATCCTGTTCTCAAAGAACTGCCTTGGAGGTTTGGCCCTTCCCACCTTCCTAGTAGGGGCCCCAGGCTGTCATACAGGATCATTCCAAGCACTGGGGATTCTGTACAAGTGTATGAGAACATAGCCATGATGCAGGTGTTTAAGCCAACCAGTGGAAATATGAATGTGAATTTTCAGCAGTCAGCTTGTTAAGTGAAATACAGGTCAATGGAAGCATCTCTGCTTGTAAAACCCTTTTGTCTATCTTGAGGACTGTGATCCCTTCTTATGTAATCAGCTTCTTCGAGGAAAAGAAGAAACTCTTGTGGCAGTTTGGGTTTTTGCTTATTCATCGTCACCGTATATTCATGCTGAGTCAGTTTTAACTGTCTTTGACCACCCCCAGGGCTGTCAAATGGGGTTTGCTAACCCCACTCTCCAAACTGCTGAAGGATGCACTGACTAGCGAGGGGCAGCTTTCAAACCTTCCCAATCCCTCCTGCAGTTCTGAATGAGAGGTCTGCCTCAGTCTCAGTGAAACTCGGTGATTTCTTCCCTTCCCACAGATCTTTGGAGACTGGTGTCTCAGCCCAGACTTACTGCAGACTTCACCCCTCAGGTGTACGTATTACAGTCACTGTTGAAAGCTGTATCTGTTAGCTGTTAGATAAAATAAGCACTGTGGTGACAGGTAGACAGTCTTGGAGTCTTTGAGGAACTTTTTGGGAATCGCCTCCCCCACAACCTGGGCTGGGTCAAGTGCCTCACTGTCGAGCACTTACAACCCTAACACTTGTCTGCACTTCTACCATAGCACATGTTGTGAAACCACCAGGGCACGTGTCTGCCTCCTTTTTGGGTCTGGCGTCCCTTGAGCACAAGGATTGTCTCATTTCCTCCTTAGCTGAGGAGCCCAGAACAGGGCCTGCCATGTGGTAGCAGCTCACTTGGTGGCTCTTGGGCTTATGAGGAATCTTGTTCACGTACTAGCTGAGCTGCTTGCTGATTGTGTGATCTCTTAGTCACTTCTTAGAGCCTTGCTTTCTTTTTCTGAAAAATGAGGGTGAGACTATGTATGGGAGCATTGGCTTTCTCTGTGCCAGGCCTGATTCTGCATGCCTCTTGGGTGACGTCTCACGTAATCCTCATAATTACCCTATGTGTGGGTATTATTATTAACTATTTTCAGTAAGGGACATTGAGGAACAGAGGAGCTATAGAATTTTTTAAAGTTATCTGATAAATGGGACAAAGGATGGATCAGGATTTATAGTCTGGCTGTCTGATTGTGGAGAAGGAAATGGCAACCCACTCCAGTATTCATGCCTGGAGAATTCCATGGACAGAGGAGCCTGATAGGCTATAGCCCATGGGATTGCAAAGTGTCGGACATGACTGAATGACTAACACTGTCTAATCCCAGAGCCTACAAAATAGCCACTAGAGTAGTTGTTCTCAACTTGGGGTGATTCTGCCTCCCAGGGGTTGTCAAGCTGGAGACAACTTGGATTGTCAATGGGTGGCAAGAGGAAGCGCTGCTGGCCTCTAATTAGTGGAGGCCAGGGATTTTGCTAAACACCTTTGGATGCATAGGACAGCCCCCACAATAAAAAAAATGTCGTATCCAAAATGTCAGTTAAGGAATCTTGCATTACACTGTACTGCCTCCTAGAAATCAAGTGTGCTAAGAGCCAGGCCCAGAGCAGGTCCATAATAAATGGCACTTCATTCTCAAAGTTCACAGGCTGCAGCCTGGAGAAGAACAATCACTCAGTCTCTAGTTTCCTCCAGCAGCTCAAATTTTAGTCTTAATGGTTCCCGGCTGCTTGGCATCTCTAGCTCAAGAGTTCCTGTCTTTGTGAGATGTGCTGACAGTTATCAAGAGTTAGGGCAAAACTTTCCTTGGGAAAAGTCCAGCTTCCCCGAGACCTGGCAAGTTGAGACATTCCACACCGAACACACCTTCCCCCAGTGCCTCCTGGCCTCTGACCTCATGGCATGGTTGACTCTGGAGAGGGCTGGGTTTGTGCATGAAGCTTCTCCTTTCAGGGAAACTGACATTTGTCACCCTATGCATGGAAGGCATTGTGGTGTACTTGCCATTACCCTGCGATTTTGACGTGGACATTAGCATTTTCTGGTCCTTGAAAGTGAATGAGTCAAGGGGAACATGACAGACACCCTGTTGGCTCGTGCAGCAAAAACACCCTGCATTCTGGGCACTTTGGAAGGGAAGCTCTGGGTCCATGGCTTTACCACTGACCCACCAGGTGCCCTTGGACAAGTGCTTGGAACTGACTTCTTTCATTGTCAGCATGAGGGCCTCCGTCCTGTCTTGTGCAGCGTCATGGAATGACCTTTGGGAAAGTTGGCTTCAGGTCTGTTTTTATGTATAAGAGAGAACTAGAAAAACAGGAAGGTAATGACAAATTGAAAGGGTGCTGCTGTGCATGCAGCGGGTGCAGTGGCTTAGCATTTGGGGTTTTGTTTATTGTAAACTCATATTCCTTCACGCCTCAACAATGTAGAGTTAAGTCAAAACTGTTTTCAACAGTGAAGGACCATTGAATTTTTGTTGAAAGCTTGGGCACAGCCTTGCCTGGATCTTAATACCTAGTGTGACGTTTTGTACCTGAGAGCTCAAGAAAGTTTTACTTAAAATGCTGGCCAACAGTAGGCAGAGTATATTGACTCTGGAGAACCAATGGCAAACAGTGAGCTAGTATATCCATCCTAGCACAGGAGCAGAAGCAACTGGCTTCTCTGAGGCCTAAAGAAAAGATTGATTTCAGTTAGAATGTTACCTGAGATTTATGATCTGAGGGGAATTTGTTCCTTCTTAAAGCTGACATCATGTATGTATGCATATCTCAAAACTCATCAGGTTGTACGTATTAAATATTTATGACTTTCTGTATGTCAGTCATACCTTGAGAAAAATGGTTAAAACAAGTTGACATAGGACTCCAGATGGAACATTCTGTTGCTTCTCTGCAGGTGGGTGGGTGGGTAAGGGAGTTTGCATAAGAAGATTTTTCACTCCTTGTGCTTCACACAGTATGAGGATATCTGAAGAACTCTGAAGAACTGGCAAGTTACTTGACATCAGCACTGACATGGTGCAGGCCTTTGAATTTCACGAAGAGTTGACAGCTTGGCCAGGGTGTGCTGCTAATATCTCAGGATATGACTGCTACCCTCTGTGCTGCAAAGTTGGAAACTTAGATAAAATGTAAGAGGGCAGTAGAGCCAATGACAAAGTCCTTCCGTGAGTGAGTCTCCTTTTCTGAACCAAGTTTGTCATCTAAACTGGTTCCAAAGGTGAGATGGCATCAGTCATACCATACTGAGGAAAGGAACAGCTTCTAACACTGCGGGCACCCTCCCACCTGCAGGAGTTCAGTGGCTGCAGACCCACCCTCCATTGCTCAGGTGTGGAGGCTTCCTCTCACATTCTGTTGATAATTACAGAGTTGACATGCAAAGTGCCAAATTGAAAGGCTGTAGATGTTCAAAAGAGGGATGAAGTTCCAGCTCAGCTAATAGAATTCATATCATGTACTATCAGATAAACTTGACTGCATATGGCATTTTGGAGTCCTCTAAACAAATTATTTGGAGAGTTCCAAGTTGGATACCTCAGGGTGCTGTGGTATTTGCAGCAGGCCTTATCAGTGACCTGAAATGAAGTAATAATACAAATAGTAGTGTTTACAGCACTCATGTCCCAGCACCGTATAAGGTCTTTCATTTATAATTCTTTTAACAACCTGAAAAATTAATGTTATTTGCCCCCCCTCCCTTTTTCATGTGAGATGAATGAGACCTAGAGTGGTTAACTGACTGCAGATAACTAGTTAGTGATAAAACTAGAAATAGAACTTAGGTTTGTATGTCTTCAGAAAAAAAACAAAAACACATGCTTTCTGCATTTTTTTTTTTATATCAGTAGATTTATTCTTGAGAGTGAGATTATACAAATTCTAAAACAGCAAGTCTGCTATCCAGCAAGATGTAGAATATGAATGGAGAAAAGTTAATCTTCTAGGGTTGAAATTAATGTATAATAATTTGTGTTGCTTAAAACTATTAAAAGCACCTTAATACTTTTGCTAAAGTGTCAGTGCAAGACAAGAAAGAATAATGACAGGCTATTACTTTTTATATTGTCTTCTTTAATGCATTTCTCTTTTTCTTCCTGTCAACAACATTTGTATTACATTATTTTTACCATGAAAATAGAGCCCATAATTTTATAGATAAGGAAACAGAAACTCAGGGAATCCTGTTCAGTCTCTTAAGTCATGTCCAACTCTTTGTGACCCCATGGATTGCAGCATGCCAGGCTTCCTTGTCCATCACTATCTCCTGAAGTATGCTCAAACTCATGTCCATTGATTCGGTGATGCCATCCAACCATCTCATTCTCTGTCACCCTCTTCTCCTGTCCTCAATTTTTCCCAGCATTGGGGTCTTTTCCAATGAGTCAGCTCTTAACATCAGATGGCCAAAGTATTGGAGCTTCATCTTCAGTATCAGTCCTTCCAGTGAATACTCAGGGTTGATTTCCTTTAGGATTGACTGGTTTGATTTCCTTGTTGTCCAAGGGACCCTCAAGAGTCTTCTCCAGCATCACAGTTTGAAAGCATCAATTCTTTCACACTCAGCCTTCTTTATGGGTAGTTAGGGGAAAGGTTAAGCTGTAACACAGTAACCCCAATACACAGTGGATTAAATAAAAATGGGAGCTTATTTCTCTGTTACATAACAGTCCTATTGTAGGTAGATGGCTGGGAAGGCTGGGCAGCTCTAAGAGGTCACTCAGGGACATATGTTCCTCCTGTATTGTTGCTGTACCATCTCAGAATGTTTTCCTCATCTGCATAGTCAGTTTCTTGCCAGCAGCATGTCTATGGTCTAACCCTTGGGAAAGGAGAAAAAAAATGATTGACAGGAAATCATTTTACTATGAAGAATGTGACCAGAAGTCGTACATATCATTTCCTATCCTCACACCGTTAGGGAAACATGGTCATGTGGGCACACCTAGCTGCAAGGGAGTCTGAGGAATGTGTTTCTGGTGGCGTGGATATGTGTTTTGCCAGGATGGAGGTGTGTGTATGAGGGCATTTGTCTGTCCTAATACCAAATAGAAGAAGGAAAGAAGGGATTTCTGGAGACATGTAACAGTTGCTGATACATACTCTTTCATAAAATTAAAAACATAACATATCTTTCTCTCCCACTGCCTCTACCCTCAGTTCCAACACACCTTCCAGCAACATCTAACTAACTTCTTGTCCATTAAATCTCACTGCAACCTCTCTTCCTCCGGAGTGCCTTCCCTCACTCCCTGGTCTGATTCAAATGCTTCTTGCCTGTGATCCTGAGAACCTTTGTACTTCTCTCTCTTTGTGGTGTAGATCAGTTATTGAAAACAGAGTTTGGGTCAAGGCTTTCCCACTTCACTGGCTGTACAACTTGGCAAGTTTCTTGCTCTGGCTGGATCTCAGTTTCCTGGTGAAGTCTGGTAGTAAAGTGCCTATATGATAGGACTGCTGTGAGGATCCAGCGAGATGCAGTATATAAGTTGCTTGGCACAGTCTCTGGTGATGGAAAGCTCTCAGTAAACATTTGGGTCTGGCATCTGAAATCCATCCCTGTGTTTGGAAGATTCCCTCAGGATGAGACCCGGAAGGACTGCATCAACCTGTGTCTAATTTCAAAACTGAAAGTCCAGCTGCTGCTTTCGCCTCTCCATTGGGACCCAAGGCTTGGCTTAGCAGATACCCTAGCCTAACACTCAGTGTCATATCTTCCTGCACTACAAGGGTTTATCCTGTTCAACTTGGTGGCAACAAGAGTAGCCTGTTTTCCAAAGTAGCCATGGAAACAGGGCCAGCCATGTTGTCCATACCAGATCTTCCCCATGGTGGGATTTTGGCTGTGGTCCTGTTGTGTGGCCTTAGTTCCTGCCCATTTTTGACATCTTGTCCTCCAAGCTTCTCAGAAATTCTGTGAGAAATTCTTTTCCCTCCAATACATTTGTTTTCTACTTAAGTAAACCAGAATTGGCATCCGATGCTTACGACCAGGAGCTTGATCAGCAGAGTTAACTTTCATTATTATTATTGTGTTGTTTTGCCCTCATTATAGTCTACTGTAGTCACTGACTTACCTTCCTCCTTCCTGGACTGTGAACCCAGCTGTTGAACAGTCCCCAGCACAGTACTGAGCTCAGAATAGACTTAAAGAATGAGTGTATGGCATCTAAAAGCTTCCCAGGTGGCTAAGTGTAAAGGATCCACCTGTCAGTGCAGGAGCCACAGAAGTAGCGGTTTCAGTCCCTGGGTCAGAAAGATCCCCTGGAGAATGAAATGGCAACCCACTGTGGTATTCTTATCAGGAAAATCCCAGGGACAGAGGAGCCTGGCAGGCTATAGTCCGTGAGGTTGCAAAGAGTCAGCTGCGACTGAGCATGCACGAATAGAATATAAAATGATGGAGTGGGAAATGAATACATGAATGAGCAGATGAATGAAATATTTGTCAGTGCTTATGATGATTCTTACTGCATCTAACTTGGAGTTGAGGTATCCTGGGTAATGGTGACATGAACAGAGTTCAGATAATGCACTTCTACTATATATTTTCAATTTAGAAGGCCTAAATGACCTGCCTTTTCAGGCTGAAAAAAGTATACAGATAGTTACTGGGGCTCCCACATTGACACACGTCTTACATCCTGGTTGTAAGACATCGTTATAACATCCTGATTATAGCAAGGGCTCCCCAGGAATGACCATAACCATGTACATGATGTTTTGCCCTTTGTGATGTATGTAAATGCACATTCCTTTACTTAATTCTCACAAATGCTGATTGATAGGTATTGCTATCCCCATTTTACAGATGAGGAAACAGAGTTTCAGAAAAGATAAGTAGCTTATAGAAGATGACTCATCAGGAAATAGCAGAGTTATGTCTCAAATTAAGTCCTAATCTCTAAATACTATGCTCTCACTGTTTTACTTCTCCACCCAGGGAGTAGTAAACTGTCAACGAGGATTATTTACTGAGGGTGCTTTTTTCAATAAGGAAGCTGAAATATTCTAAAGGCACTAATCACATTATCTTGGGCACTCTGTTGGCAATGTACCAGGAGAATTTACATATGTCATAGCCTTGGAGCTACGCTTGATGTTTTGGAACTTACACTGATCTTTAGAAAACCACAGAAGATTGTAGTATATATTATGATTTGCAGTGTTATCAACCAAACCAAATTATTTTTCAGGGGTAATAAACCAGGAATCTTTGGCCAAGAACCCATATGGATTCTGTAGGACACCGCCCCAAGATGTGTCTGAATGATATATGTCTCCCTCCCATGTTGGCTCAAAGTGTCCCCTCCATTTTATTTCTGATATTAGCCATGCTCACACCTCTGTATTCCTTGTAGGAAACATGCGGATTTTGGATCCCGTCATGATTGACAATAATGGGTTTATATCATGGTGGAGCTATTTGCAGACAGGAAGTTTTTCAGAACTGTCTCCATTTTCTTTCGTAGCTTTGGGCTGGTGGGCAACCTCAGAGGAAGTGTAAACAGCCAAGGATGTTTTAAAGAGAACTGTTGGGTGAAATTGCGCACCTCCAAAGTGCATAATTCCTTGAAATGCTGTTTTGATAACAGGAAGCATTTATCTTGCACCTCAGCTCATTTGTCTTTGGCAGAACAACAAGATGGATGGAGTTATACAGATTCTATTTTACATTTTGTTCAGGAAAGTACAAACTTTTTGAAATAGGGTATATGACAGTTTTTTCATTCACTTAGTCATCATTCAAATGCATTTGAATGTTCTTTATAGCACCTGTCACTATGTGATAGTATCATGTGGATGTTTTTGTTTGTCTGCTTATCCTCTGTCTCTTATATCTAGAAGTGAACTCCGAGAGATCAGAGCTCTTCTCTTTTCTGTTTGACACAGGTCCATAGCACCTGGGACAGTCACGGGGACCTGATAGGGACTTGATGAATATAAGTCCCTATAAGTAAAGAAAAGTCCCTATTCAGTAAAGTAAATAACTGAATGGGACTGAGATCTTGATACACAGTCTCAGTATTCTGGTAGAAATATGTTAAAAGAAATACTAAAAAAAAAAAAAGACTAAGAAAATAATGGAAAGATGATTAAATGAGCAAAATTACCTCTAATTCTGTTACCATTTTCATCAAAGCCATGTTTCCTTATCTGTAATGGGAATAATGGTATTTACCTCACAGGTTTTAGAGAAGAGTAAAGTTAATTCTTGTACACTTGGGTGGTGTGTAGAATATTAATATAGAATTAACAGTAGGGGCACAGGAAAGTGTGAGGAGTATCCATCCAAGGACTGAAAATGACATTTTTAAGGAAGTTCTGCTTCCAAGTCTCAAATTTTATTTTAAGGTAAATTTGCATGTTTCTTCACAGTTTAAAGAGATCTTTTCCCATACTTTATTTCACCTAATTCTCACTCCATAATAGTGGTTACAGTTAGTCCTGTTTCACAGATGGGAGTCAGAGGTTGGGTCCAGATTTAAGTATAGAGATTCCCAAACTGTCCTTTCAAGAGCTTCCTGAGTGAGCTTTTTCTCTGTTCATGGGTACCTCCTCTTGCCTATCTGGCCAGGCTTGCCTCTCCAGCTCACTTTTGCATTGTTTTTGTGGAATTCAGACCAGGAGCCTCTTGAGGGCACAGCCTGTATTGTTTTATTTGCAAATTTTCAGATGCAGTCTGATTGTTTATGTGTTTATTAGTAACAAGGGTTTTACAAAGATACTATGTACCTGGTTTGTTTATATTTTGTTCAAGCAAATACACAATCACTCGTATTTTCTTCTCCCCCCCTCTCCACTCCCTGCTCCCGTCTCACAATCTGAACACTCTCTCTGTCAACCAGTGGACTCTGTGGGAAAACAAAGCAGGTAGGATGGGAATGCCTGCTCCCGGTGTCCCTGTCTCTTGTGTCTACCCTGGCTTTTGTATGTCTTCCCTGCATCTCAGTTACAAAACACCAGACACTAACCTACTACATGTATAACCACCAAAGAGACAGTGTTGTTAATTATAGATTGAAAATGTAAGTAGCCAGATCTAGAGAACCTTCAGGTTGAAAGAAACCAAAGGGGACCAAAGAGAGAGAACTCCTCCCTTTTCAATTTAACCAGTGATATATGAAGTATATGTCCTGCCCTCCCCTCTCTAGCTTGCTGGACTGATGGTCATTCTCATCATCGTTGGGTACTTCCGATGAGTGGCAGCTCACTTGGGAAGAGAGTTCAGGATGGCAATTAAGGGTTTTTAAGAATTTTAAAAGTTTTTTTTTTTTTTTTTTTAGGAAACAGTTGTTTCTCAGTTGCTTAGTTGTGTCTGACTCTTTGTGACCCCATGAACTGCAACATGTCAGGCTTCCCTGTCCTTCACCATCTCCTGGAACTTTCTCAAACTTATGTCCATTGAATCAGTGATGCCATCCAATCATCTCGTCCTCTGTCATCCCCTTCTTCTCCTGCCTTCTGTCTTTCCTAGCATTAGGGTCTTTTCCAATGAGTCAGCTCTTTGCATTAGGTGGTCAAAGTATTGGAGCTTCAGCTTTAGCATCAGTCCTTCCAATGAATATTCAGGGTTGATTTCCTTTAGGATTGACTTGTACAGAAAATGCAGTGTGGAAAATCCATGGGCTATGTGATGTCAGATGAATGGTCAGATAAAGCTAAAGTTACAGAGATAGGGAATCTCTTCCTTCAAACAGTATAACCTAAGGTTGTAAATTACACTGAGCAAAACAAATTACATGTCTTATAGATTATTTCCTCAAATAATTCAAGAGTAAATGCTAGGTATTATACACAGATGCTCAGATAAAACTCATTTGATGACAGGAGAGCATTTAGAAACAAAGCCAAAAATAAGTTCCTGGTAGAATCAGGAAGATAGTGTAGATATGTTTCAAGAAGTAAAGCACTTTGTCAAGAGGCTTAATAGTGACTGAGGAAAGCTATAAAATTATCATGCAATAATCAAAGGAGGGAATTCACATAATACAAAAGATTGTTTGTAAGAGTTACTGAAATGGAGATAAAATCTGTAGGTACCACTGTTAATGATGTAGTTTCAGTTAGAAATTCCTGCTATCAGCATCTTTTATAAGCAAAGAAGTGCTAAAATAGCTCTCCTGTTACCCATAATGGATATGTCTATTAACATAATGTTAGTGCTGGGAAAGCACCATGGTGATCTGAAGCTATCAGAAACCTTCTCAAAGTCAGTCAGAAAGAGAAAAACAAATATTGTATATTAACACATATATATGGAATCTAGAAAAACGGTACTGATGAACCTGTTTGCAGGGCAGGAAAAGAGTCGCAGATGTAGAGAAAGGACTTGTGGACACAGTGGGGGAGGGAGAGGTTGGGATAAATTGAAACAGTAGCATTAAAATATATAAATTACCATGTGTAAAACAGGTAACTAATGAGAAGTTGCTGTATAATACAGGGAGTTAATCCTGGTGCTCTATGATGACATAGAGGGGTAGGTGGGGTAAGGGGTGGATGCTGTTGCTAAGTCGCTTCAGTCGTGTCCAACTCTGTGTGACCCCATAGACGACAGCCTGCCAGGCTCCCCCGTTCCTGGGATTCTCCAGGCAAGAACACTGGAGTGGGTTGCCATTTCCTTCTCCAATGCATGAAAGTGAAAAGTGAAAGCGAAGGATGGGAGGGACATATATGTATGTGTGCTTGGTTGCTTCAGTCATGTCTGACTCTTTGTGACCGACCTGTAGCCTACCAGGCTCCTCTGTCCATGGGATTCTCCAGACAAGAATACTGGAGTGGGTTGCCATGCCCTCCTCCAAGGGATCTTTCCAACCCAGGTATCGAACTCAGATCTCTTATGTCCCTCCTACATTGGCAGGCAGGTTCTTTACCACTAGCGCCAGCTGGGAAGCATACTTACGACTGATTCAAGAAGAAGTGCAGAGAAAGAGAACAGACTTATGGACACGGGTGGTGGGGAGTGGGGAGGAAGGAGAGAGTGGGACGAACAGAAAGAGTAGCATGGAAGCATATACACTGTATAATATGTAAAACAGATAGCCAGTGGAAATTTGCTGTATGAATCAGGTTACTCAAACCAGGACTCTGTAACAACCTCGAAGGGTGGGAAGGAGTGTGAGGCGGGAGGGAGGGAACATATGGGTACCTATGGCTAATTCATGTTGATGTATGGCAGAAACCAATGCAATACTGAAAAGCAATTGTCCTTCAATGAAAAATAAATAAATTGAGAAAAAAGAGGAAGGGGGGGATATATGTATCTTACAGCTTGTTGTATGGCAGAAACCAATACAACATTGTTAAGCAATTATCTTCCAATTAAATTTTTTTGAAAATGAGAGAAAAAAGAAACCTGCTAAACATTTCAGTTGGGAAAGCCTTAAGAGAATATATAGTTCAATCCTTTGTTTTACACTTGAGCAAACTAAGATTCAGAGACTATGAGTTTTAAAGCCAGAACAACTTGGGTTCAAATCCTCATTCTCAAAATTGATGATCTTTTCCTCATTATTTCTAATTAAACCTATTTTTCCTCATCTACCACTGGGATTAAACACCTTCCTTTTGAGTTCTTTTGAAGTTTAAATTGAGCTCTATTCTTAAATTGTTCAGAGCAGAGTCTGTGCATACTAGACTCCCAGTAGAGCGAGTGAGTGAAAGTTGCTCAGTCGTGTCTGACTCTTTGCAACCCCATAGACTGTACAGTCCACGGAATTCTCCAGGCCGGAATAATGGAGTGGGTAGCCTTGCCCTTCTCCAGGGGATCTTCCCAACCCAGGGATCGAACCCAGGTCTCCTGCACTGCAGGTGGATTCTTTACCAGCTGAGCCACAAGGGAAGCAGACTCCCAGTAAAGAATAGATATTCTTATCTTGTAGAGCTGACGAGTTCATTTGAAAAATAATTTTCATGGTCAGGTTTTCTTTTTTCAGGTATAAATATGCTTATCCTTTTGAACCTAGTAGTCTGTAAAATGGGTATAATGGTACTTTGTCTAAAGAAATAAAAAACAGTAAGTGTTCAGAAATTTGTGGCAGTACTGTTTATAATAACATTTCCAAAATTCATTGAAAAGTCTTATAATAGAGAATGAATTAAATAAATTATCTGTCTACTCTGAGAAATACTATATATCCATTACAATAATAACTAAAATTGTGAAGTAATTTGAATAAAACTTACAAGATAATGTTAGATTTAACATTAAGAATCAAAAATTACATTTAAATTATGATTATGAAGATGGAAATAGAAATGTTTATGCACATGGGCAAGAATTTTTGTTGGTAGACCAAACAGAAAAATGGAAAAGACATTTTGGTGACTGATGAAATTCTGAGTATATGTTTTTTCCATTTTAATTTTCATTGCCATCACTCTAGGGTTATTGATGTAAAGATAGTCACTTTTTTTTTTTAAGAAAGAAATCTTTCTCTTCTGTTTAATAAGGTGGTGACCTCTGACTGAAGCTTCACCTTTCATCACCTGAAGAGCCATTATATTTTATGCTCTGTGGGACATTGTCTAAATCAGTGGGAACCTTAACCACAAGATTACTTTGGTTGCTGGAAAATCAATTGAAAGTTGGCATTGGTGGGAAGATCTAGAGCAGAAATTCTCTGATGTCTTGTGTTTTCTTTGCTTCTAAGCAAGAAACAAGCAAAGCAAGGCAGGGATGAATTAGCAAAGTCCAGTTTTATAGGAGATATGCCTTTGATCACAAAGGCTTCCCTCCTGCATGGACAAGTTATTACAGGGCGGGTGACGGGGGTGGTGAGAGGACTTGAAACTATGTCACACAAGGACTGGTTGAAAGAACTGGGTCAATAGACTGTAAAATGCTTCCTGCCTTAATATTTTTGAAGGCAGGTCAGACAGAAGAGGGACTAGACTTGTTCTACTCAGCCTCAGATTAAAGAATAGACATATCAAGTGACAGAGTTTAGTTCAACACAAGGAAGAGTTTTTTATTAGTCCGAGATGTCCCAAAGTAGGACGGTTCAACTCAGGTGGTGAGCTCACTGTTCTCGGAGGTATTGCCGTTGGAGGCTGAAGACTCTAGTTGGGGATATAATTCTAGGAAGGTAGGACTTGGTTTTTGAGGTGCCTTTCATCCTGAGATTCTGTGACTCTTCCCGGAACTTTGTTCCTAGCAAGTCTTAGGAGCCCACCCTCATCTCCTTTCTTGTCACTCACCCTGAAGCACTGAAAGGAATTACTCCCTTACACCATGTTTCAATAGCACCATTTCCAAAAGAGAGAAGTTTATGACTATTAACTGTGTGAATTTACTGTAGGGATTAATGAATGTTAGTAATGAAGAATTATCAAGAGATTAAATTTCCCTAGGGACAAATATAATCTGATTGCAATTTATGTGAATCATTTTAGGAGAAAGAGCTACAGATGACAAAATATTCTGACTCAGTATAACTAATATTTATTTTACAAGTCATTCATTCATGATATATTTATTGAGATCATAAAGACTCTAGGAATTTTCTATAACATATGACATCCATATGCTATATAATGCACAAAAATAGTACTGTATAATGCACAAAAAATAATGTAGGCACAATTGATTTTTTCTCACAAAACTTCCGGACTTAATCAGTTCAGTTCAGTTCAGTCACTCAGTCATGTCTGACTCTTTGCGACCCCATGAACTGCAGCACGCCAGGCCTCCCTGTCCATCACCAACTCCTGGAGTTCACCCAGGCCCGTGTCCATTGAGTTAGTGATACCATCCAACCATCTCATCCTCTGTCGTCCCCTTCTCCTCCCGCCCTCAATCTTTCCCAGCATCAGGGTCTTTTCCAATGTCAGCTCTTCACATCAGGTGGCCAGAGTATTGGAGTTTCAGCTTCAACATCAGTCCTTCCAATGAACACCCAGGACTGATCTCCTTTAGGATGGACTGGTTGGATCTCCTTGCAGTCCAAGGGACTCTCAAGAGCCTTCTTCAACACCACAGTTCAAAAGCATCAATTCTTCGGTGCTCAGCTTTCTTTATAGTCCAACCCTCACATCCATACATGACCACTGGAAAAACCATAGCCTTAATAAGAATTATTCTAAATCTCTTCTTACTCCTATTTTCTCCCCTCTCACCTTTAATTTATAGTCCATTTAGTATTTTATTTTACGCTTCTTTTTCAGAGGGTTCCTTGGATATGTTCAGTCACTGGAAAAGAATATTAAACATGGGTTTGCTTTTCACCAAGTGATAGTGATTTTTCCCCTTTTCCAGACTGTGCTGATTTATGCACATAACTTACAATAAGAGGCCATGAAACTGACAAAGACAGGAAGAATATAGATTATAATTCCAGTGGTTAGTGAGGCAGCCCTTTCTGTGTTATGCTCAGGAAGCAACCTTAAAGAGAGGTTTATTGAGTAACAGGGATCATCAAGGTAACTGAAGCCAGGAACTCTTCTTTCCTTTTAAACAGTGAGGAGTTATTAATAGGGTTCCATGTTGGAGAATAACTTGTCTTTCTACCATGAGGATATTTGCGTGAATTTAAAGAATGAATAGAAAAGTGCATAATTGAGCTCAGGTGTTAATAATAGTGAGTACAGATGTGACTGGGAGATTGAGTGCCGGCTTTGGCAGCGCCTTGCCAAGGGGCATGGTAGTGGGAAGGGTCAGCTTCAGGGGCAGTGATATAAGGTGTACTGTCTATAGAGAACTTCAAAACAATAACAAAAAGAATTAAAAGTTGTTTGGCATTTTATCACATGCATTTGCAATTTCCAACAATGTCACTGATACTTTACACTTTGAGAAAATCTTTTGTTCTAAGCTTTAAACAATGACTAGGGTAACTGTTAATAATACACGTATAAGCTTCATAGTAGCACATTTTTGTATCTTATCCTTTCTTTGTCTTCTACAATGATTAAAAAAACTCTGAGTTATGTAATTTATGCTTAGTGTGCATGAACTCAGGGCTTCCCTGGTGGCTCAGAGGTAAAGAACTTGCCTGCAATGAAGGAGACCCGGGCTTGATTCCAGAGTTGGGAAGATCCCCTGGCAACCTACTATAGTATTCTTGCCGGGAAAATCCCAGCAGAGGAGCTTGGTGGGCTACAGTCCATAGGGTCACAAAGAGTTGGACATGACTTTTTAAGCAGCAGCAGCATGCATGAACTCAACTACATGTATTGGTTTTGAGAGTAAGTTCATAGTGGTTTGGAATCTTTACTGCTCATCTCATATGTGCTTTGTCTCCAATGCCTATAGTCCACATATTCCTGTGTTTAAACTGGAGATTTGAAATAAATAATGATAGCACAGTGACTGTGAAGACAAACGAAATTCAAGTTATATCATTCTTTTAGTTTGTATGACCATTTAAAGGTTTTATTGGTGCTTAAAATTTAATATGATCAGACTTCATATGAACTGTGAGATGTAATCTTTTTATTTAGTAGATGCAAGTTTTTGTGTATTTGTGAAATAGCCTGCTGACTTTGAATAATATGTTAAGAATTGAAATTTGAAATTTATTCTTCTTTTGAAGCAATCATTTTAAAATAATGCTTATTGAAAATAATTTTATTGTACAGAAATAGACATTTTAAAAGAGAATCTTTTCAGATGTTAAATTTTCTAGGTCCGCCATTTGTGTTTAGAGTTGAGCAGTTTTTGGTCAAGTCCTTTGAGTTACTGAATCATTTTACACTTTTTCCATGAATGAAATCAGTACCTCCTTTGTAGAGTTACTGTGACATTAAATGTGATAATACATGTAAGTATCTAGGATAATACCATGACAACTGTAAATAAATGACAGTTTTATAATAATACTAGAAATAGTTGTTGAACTGTATGAAATGTGTTGTAGATAGAATTTTTATATTAAAGAAATTCAAGCTGAGATTCAAGCCATTAGAGACGTTGAGAATTCTCTAGAAATCATTTACCATCTTTGTTATAGGTAAGTGACTAATCTCAATCTTCCATTGATTTAAAAAAATTTTTTTTTTGGAGAAAATGGTGCAGGCACTATCTTAGGTGAGGTATGTAACAGCAAGTAAGACAGACAAGGAGCTTACTAGAAGGACTCTAGTGGAATTAAAAACCCCCACAAGGAGGTACCATTTCACGCCCGTCAGAACGGCTGCTCTCCAGAAGACTACAGGCAATAAATGCTGGAGAGGGTGTGGAGAAAAGGGAACCCTCTTACACTGTTGGTGGCAATGCAAACTAGTATAGCCATTATGGAGAACAATGTGGAGATTCCTCAAAAAACTGGAAATAGAACTGCCATATGACCCAGCAATCCCACTGCTGGGCATACACACTGAGGAAACCAGACTTGAAAGAGACACGTGTACCCCAATGTTCATCGCAGCACTGTTTATAATAGCCAGGACATGGAAGCAATCTAGATGCCCATCAACAGACGAATGGATAAGGAAGCTAGAATATTACTCAGCCATTAAAAAGAATACATTCGAATCAGTTCTAGTGAGGTGGATGAAACTGGAGCCTATTATACAGAGTGAAGTAAGCCAGAAAGAAAAACACCAGTACAGTATACTAACACATATATATGGTATTTAGTCAATCGGTAAAGATAACCCTGTAAGCGAGACATCTAATGAGACACAGATAAATATTATAGACTCTATGGGAGAGGGCGGGGGGGGGTGGTGATATGGGAGGATGGCATTGAAGCATGTAAATTATCATATGTGAAACAAATCGCCAGTCCAGGTTCAATGCATGATACAGGGTGCTTGGGGCTGGTGCACCGGGATGACCTGGAGGAATGGGATGGGGAGGGAGGTGGAAGGGGGGTTCTGGAAGGGGAAAACATGTACACCCATGGTGGATTCATGTCAATATATGGCAAAACAAATACAATATTGTAAAGTTAAAAAACAGAAAATTAACTAACTAAAAAAAAATAATGATAATACTCACTATTAATTATATGATGATAATTCATGAATTCACTCATTCAGTAAATATATATTGAACAACAACAACAACAAAAAACCCCGTAGGGACCACTCCGTGAACTTGGTAGACCCAAGCCCCAGTTATGGTCAGCTTTGTGGTGCCTAAAGTAAGTGGGGGAGTAAATAGAATTCCAGATTAACAGTGTGATTTGTTTGAAAGAGCATGACCTGGCTTGAATTCCAGCTTCTCTGTGCATGAGCTGTGTGAGCTTGGGCAGGTCATTTCACACCTCTGTGATTCAGGTTCCTCATCTCTAAAGTGATGATGATAATGCCTGCCGCACAGGGTGGTTGTGAGAAATAAAGCAAAAATGAAGATAAAAGACATGATGTTATACTATCCCTGACACATAAGGACACTCAACAGATGTTAGTTCTCCTTTCCTTCTCCTCTTACCAAACTGTGCTGATGAGAACCTAGCTCTTTACATCATTTTTACACACACATATCATCGCACACATGTTGAGGATGGTAGAGGTACGTTGGCTATTTGTTCTAGTAATTAGGGCATACTTGAAAGCATGCCTACTGATAGCATTAGGCCCCTCTGTATTTAATAGGGCAGCTACAAATTTCTCCCAAATTGTAGACCTGTACATTTACTCACCTGGTGTCTAGACTGAGTACCTGTTTGCTTCTGACAAACTATACATGTGGACTTCTTAGTCCATAAGGAGTAGGTCAACTTCAAACACTGTTGGCTTTTGTGATATTCTTTACCATCTTGTGGAGAAAATTAGTAAGAACATACTAACAGTTTTATGTTTTATAGACTTTTTCTTAAACTTTCACTCCATGGAAAGGAATTGCTTATGGGAGAAAATCTATGTCCACATAGATGAGAGATGAAAGACCGGAAGCCTGGTGTGCTGCAGTCCATGGGGTCACAAAGAGTCAGGCACGGTTTAGTGACTGAACAACAACTGACTAAAGCTCATATGGAATTTAAACCAACCTTAATACCAGCATGATTGGCAGCAGAGACAAATAGCAGTCTTCTGAGGGAGGAGATGATTTTCAGTGGAGTAAGTGATAAATCCTGCTGCCCAGTTTTTATAAAACTGTGTGGTAATAATATGACATCCCATTTGGATGAGGTAGACACATACTTTCTACCTCCCTAGACAGACAGAATAACAATAACAAAACATTGTATCTCATCATGATTTTTATTGTTTCAAACTAAGAATACCTCCTCAAGTTGATGCTGTCATCTAATGGCTGACAGAAAGAAGTCATCTAAGATCAACTATTCCAAAACCAATTTACTGACTTTTTTTTCCAATTTACTGAGTTTTAATAAAGATCCTCTGACATTTAACTAGCTTGGAGTTAAGAATCCTATGTGGTTGTCATCTTATTTGTTTACCTTCACTTGCATTTTGCGATTAGTTTATCTTGGAAGATTCACAAGGATATGATATTTCTTAATGTCTAATATTACACAGAAGCTCTGATGATTCTTTTATGATTGTAGTTGGCATTTAGAAGCACCTTAAATTTTTTTCTGGCTAAAATGAGTGTAGCATTGCATATGATGTAGAACTTTGGGGTCTTGATCCTTCACTGTCTGTGCACCAGACAGAACCCATGAATGTACAAAATTTGAACCTGTAACAGGTGCCTGCCTTTATTTCCCAAAGGCTAGTAGTGGGTTGGTCTTTAATCCAGGAGTAATTCTGTTTAAGCAGATGCCAATTCCTAGTAGTATATTCTTATGGTTTCCCTTATCCCCTCTCCTGTTCTTCCTGGAAGTAATATAATCGCCTTGAGTTTTAGGTATAGATTCCATTCCCCCACTATTCCTTGCAAGTAGATGTGTCCATGTCACTAAATGATTGAACAGTTGACCTGTGCCACTTTTAGATTACATTTTTACAAGGAAGTTGTTTGCCTTTCACTCTCTTTCTGTCTTTCCTTGACTCTAAAATGTCAGCAACTAGGGCAGCTGCCTTGGATTGAAAAGAAGCTTCTTGTTGAGGATGGTAGAGGTACACTGCCAGCCTGAGTCCCTAGATGACCTTGTGGAGCGGAGATGTCCACCTGTCTTGAACAAATGTCTTATACCTGGACTGTTACATAAGAGAGAAATAAACTTTGGTTTTATCCAAATTACTGTATTGTGGGGTTTCCTTATTACAGCAGCTTAACTTATACCTTCCCTAGGTCATCTGACAGATAAATCATTCAGAACTCTTCATAGTTCCACAGTATTGACTGTTCTGGATGCTGGTCACTTTCAATCCACTATCATTTAATACTTATTAGAAGTTTTCATGTGGGAAGTAAAATCACAGCGCCCAGCACATGAAGCTGTTAAATGAGTCCTCCAGAATTGCCAGATGTCTTTTTCGGATTAAGACAGACCATCAGAGAATTGTACACCTGGACTGTCTTGATTTGGCTCCTTGGAGAATTGCTCCATGGATCTGAGCCTTGGCCTTGTGCCATCAGCCCACACTGTGGAATGCTAGCAAACAACCCTGTGAGCCCCACTGCTGCATGTCCTGGAGGATGTGACTGAGGATGTGGTTGCTACTCTTTGTGAGGACCCGGGGGAAATGTTTCTCTCAGACCTTGTACCAGGAATAGTCAGGCTTCTCCTGAGCAACGGGCTTGTTTTGTTTTTTTGCGGACACTCTAAATTGTGTAACTGTCTGTCTTTCAAAGCCACCTCAAATCCTTTGGGAACAAGATGGTATAAAATAAAGCTATTCAGAGTCAAGACCAAAGCTCCCTATTTAACTCGTTATATTACTTTTGGAAAAGCCACTTCACTTGGCTTTACTTTCTTTGCTTGTAAGTTAGAGATAATGAGTTTTTCCTGTGAAGAGAATGTAATTAATGTTTACAAAGCACTTAGAGTTCACTCAGAACAAGTCATTGTGGAAACTAGCTAATATTTAAATTCTATGAATTTCTGCTGTTCTGTAATTCCCTCTCTTTTAATGTTCTTCCCGAACTTTGCCTGCTCATTCACTTATTCAACAAATTTGAGAATATACTGTTGCACCAAACACCTTGGGAGAATACAATTTAATAAGCCTGTCTGGATCCTTGCTCTCAATAGCATGAGAAGTTGAAGATGTGTTTTCCATTGAATTCAAGTTTTAAATAACAAATTAAGGAGTAAATGGGCTTCCCAGGTGGCTCAGTGAATAAAGAATCTGCCTGCAATGCAGGAGACTCAGACAGACGCGGGTTGGAGTCCGAGGTGAGGAAGATCCTTTGGAGAAGGGCATGGCAATCCACTCCAGTATTCATTCTTGGAGAATCCCATGGACAGAAACTCTGGTGGGCTACAGTCCATGAGGTTGCTCAGAGTCAGACATGACTGAAGTAACTTAACCATGCATGCGTCATGCAAAGGAGTAAATAAATACCCTTTTAAAAAAGTTTTGTGGTTGTAGTGAGGAGAAGGAATAGGGAACAGTGGGAGAGAATATGGTAGATATAGAAGTGGATATGGAAGGCATCTCTAAGAAGGCAACATTCAAGCAAAGATCTGAAGAATTTAAAGGGAACAACTCTACAAAGAACAGAGGAAATAAATCTTAAGGCAAAATAGGGTTGGTAAGGTAATTGATTTAAATGCAGACAGTGGTATGAGAGTAGTAGGCAAAAGAAAAAGGTGGATTTTGGAGACCAGGTCAGGGACCATGTCATTTGGGGTCTTGAAAGCCAGAGCATGGAACCTGGATCTTCTTCTCTTACCTTCCGCAGGATCCCCCTTGAAGCACTTTATGGGCCAGAGTGGTGAGGTACGGATAATGTTTTAAGGAGAAATAATTCTGTTTGTATTTCTAATGGGAGATAATCTCAACATGATAAAGAAAATGTTGAGGTGAGGTAAACACTGGAGTTAAGGGAACACAGAGGAGGGGTCCTCTAGCTTTCTCAGGCTAAGTGTTGCGCTATGTTCCTGTAGTGTATGGTGGCTGAGTTGAGTTGTTGAGGAATGAGGAAGAGTTAGCAGGGAAAGGATGAATTAGGCAGAGGTATGTGACAGCCCACTGTGGGTGCTGTTGTTTTTAAGCACCAGGTAAAACAGAGCTGGAGAGGAGATGAAGATGGAGAGGAGGCTAAGCATTGGATCATGGAGAACCTTGAGTGCTTGGTGCTTTCTTCCCCATCCCATGGCTGGTAGGTGGTAGGAAGCTGATTTCCATCTAATAATTTTAGGAACATTACTTGAGAAAATATTTTCTGGCAATCTCTTTAACAAAAACTTACTTTTTCCTCCCATGCTTTCTTTGAAATCAAGGTCCTTGGACTACTGATGGCCATGGGTGACTCTTCTGCAGCCTGAGCTAAAGCGTTAGGGAGATAGTCGTTCTCACCCTTGCCAGTACCTTGTCAGCTCCCGTCACCCCTGTTCCTTCCCCTAGCTCTTGCCTTCTCCAGACTTCTGCAGGGACAGGTAACCGGTGGATGCCGAGCCCACTTTCTAATGCATGTAGAAATGCCTAGTAAAATGTTCTGCAGTTTTGAGATATTGTTATTAATGCTAATAGCATTAGATTTAGAGTCACAGGCTGGTCCTGGGTCCTCTAGTTAGCAGGTGAGTGACCTTGAGCAGGTTACTTAACTTTTTGAAGCTGTTTACTCACATATATAAAGGGGGGCAGTAGTTACCTTCTTGTTTTTGTGAGAATTAAAAATTGAATATGTATAAAGTGCTTCTGCAGTGCCTGCTTAATAAATTGTAGGTGCTATTGTTCATGCTAGGAAAATAATAATCAAAAGGAAAAGTAAACATAAAGTTTGTTTGTTTTTTCCTGAACACTGAGCATGGAAGACTAGGAGATGGAAAAGCTACCAAAAAAAAATGAGGTAATTGATCTTGGCCAAGTTCCTTATTTCTTCATTTAAATAGTGAGAACTCCAATTTCCCATTTGTGTAACTTATTGACTAATTGAAAGGAAAAGATGTCATTATAGATGCAAAAGTTCCTGGAAAACTGAGAATTTTCTTTTTTGTTTTGTTTACGATGTTGATCAGGATCTTCTTTTTTTTTAATTTAAAAAAATTTTTTTAAATTAATTTATTTTAGTTGGAGGCTAATTACAATATTTTAGTGGTTTTTGCCATACACTGATATGAATCAGCCATGGGTTTACATGTGTTCCCCATCCTGAACCCCCCTCCCACCTCCCTCTCCACCCCATCCCTCTGGGTCACCCCATTGCAGCAACCCTGAGCACTTGTCTCATGCATCGAACCTGGAATGGTGTTCTGTTTCACATATGATAATATACATGTTTCAATGCTATTCTCTCAGATCATCCCACCCTCACCTTCTCCCACAGAGTCCAAAAGACTGTTCTATGCATCTGTGTCTCTTTTTCTGTCTCGCATATAGGGTTATCATTACCATCTTTCTAAATTCCATATATATGCGTTAGTATACTGTATTGGTGTTTTTCTTTCTGGCTTACTTCACTCTGTATAATGGGCTCTAGTTTCATCCACCTCATTAGAACTGATTCAAATGTATTCTTTTTAATGGCAATAAATGCTGGAGAGGGTGTGGAGAAAAGGGAACCCTCTCACACTGTTGGTGGGAATGCAAACTAGCACAGACACTATGGAGAACAGTGTGGGGATTCCTTAAAAAACTGGAAATAGAACTGCCATATGACCCAGCAATCCCACTGCTGGGCATACACACAGAGGAAACCAGAATTGAAAGAGACACGTGTACCCCAATGTTCATTGCAGCACTGTTTATAATAGCCAGGACATGGAAGCAGCCTAGATGTCCATCAACAGACGAATAGATAAAAAAGCTGTGGTACATATACACAATGGTCAGAATCTTGTCTAAGAAAAGGGTGCCAAAGATTTTATTTGGGGAAACACTTGTGAGGGAAAACAGGGTGGCACTGGAGAAGCTGGCAGAGCTGGCAGAACATGATGGAGGTCTGACCTGAGAGAAGGGGAGAGTTAGGGATGTTGAGTGGAAGCATCTTAGATGGCTGTGCCATCCAAGGAAACTTGGGTAGGGGAGACGACCTTGAGCCAAAGTCAACCAATAGAGTCCTTACAAGTTCTTTCTTCCCAGAATGAGGCACCCAAGCTATTGCTTCTGAGCTTGGTAATTGGCTGGGAAGAGCTTGTGGGATGTGTGGCCTCATCACAAAGAAGTGAATGGCCCCAGAGCAGAGGTGGGGCCATTGGTTAGTTCTGCTTCCTGTAGTTATACATTCTCATGGCCACAACACTTACCATGATGAAAAATCTATTTTCTTAACAGGATATACTGCTTGTAATTGAAATTAATTATTTGGAGTCCCTTTGATGTGTAAGAGAACTCTTCTCAGAAAGTCCGATGGAGCCATTCTTCTGGTAAAAGTCAACAGTGTGCAGTGCTCTGATAATAAGCCCTAAAGGAGCTTGTGAGCATGGGCTGTGCTTCATCATAAGTGGATCCATGAGAGAGCTATTGGAGAGGTTTTCCCTTAGAGCTGGTACCTTTCTTGATATAACATAGAATTTGTTATTCATCACCTCTGCATCCACTAACTTTTTAAAGAGAAATGAAAAGTACTCTCAACAGTTACTTGTGTTGGTAAAGCATTTCACATTTTATGCTTTCATATATGATTGGCACAAAAATCTTGAATGAGAACTTCCATTTTAGAGGGATCAAAATAAGGATCAGAAAGGTTAAACAAGATGTCCAAAGCACAGGAATCATAAGTAGCTAAGTGGAGACGTGAACCCATATGTTGTAATATTTCTAGCCTGTGTTACTGCTGCACAGAGTTTGCCAGCACCTTTAATTTGATTAAAAAAAAAGAACCGACAAGGCCCTACTGTATAGCACAGGGAACGCTACTCAATGTCATGTGGCAGCCTGAATGGGAGGGGAATATGGAGGGAGAATGGATACATGTATATGTATGGCTGAGGACCTTTGCTGTCTACCTGAAACTATCACAGCATTGTTAATTGGCTATACTCCGATATAAAATAAAAAGTTAAAAAAAAAAGAAACATTCTGAATCTTTTTTTTTTAATCATTGCTCCCAGTTTGAATGTCCTCATTTTATAAATAATGGAAAAAGCTGGAAAGGCTCCTCAGGAAAGCATTAGATGTTTAAAAATGAGCCCTTGGAGGAGCATTGAAAGGGATCGGAGTCCCTTACTTTTGAAAAGAAAAGCTAAGGCTTGACTTCATTACCTGCTTTTTTTTTTTTAATTTGTTTTGCCTTACATTGACATGAATCCACCATGAGTATACATGTTTTCCCCTTCCAGAACTCCCCTTCCACCTCCCTCCCCATCCCATCCCTCCGGGTCATCCCGGTGCACCAGCCCCAAGCACCCTGTATCATGCATTAAACCTGGACTGGTGATTCGTTTCACATATGATAATTTACATGCTTTAAGAGGTAAGGTGTTACTATGAGGTAGAGATGGACAAATTGCTCATCTTCAGAAACATCAGGATGTCAGGAAAAAGGGCTTAACAGGGAGGCAGTAGACATTTGTGAGTTGGCAGTGTAAAGAAACAAACAAGCCAGCAAGACCATGGGGAAAGGCTTGAAGAGAGCAAATACAGTTGCCTGGCTGATTTCCTACCTGCTCACATGGAGGAGGGAAGCAGCTGGGGACTTCCTGCCCTCTGTACCATGTCGGATCTATAATTCTTTTATCTTAGAACAGAGACTTCTGAATGTGTTTGTTATCTCATAATGTGATGGCTTGAATCATGTGAGATGCATGGCACAGCTCATTTGGCCTTTATCTTGGTATTACAAAAATCTGTCACTTTGTCTATTTATTCATGCAGCAACTATTTAGTGAGTGCCTACTATTTTCCAGGCACTATTTTGAGTGCTAAGGATCTATACAGTGGAGGTTAGACAAGGTCTCTACCTTTACCAATTTTATATCTTAGTGGGTGGAAGCAGACAGTTTATAAATAAATAGATAGATAACAAGTCCAGATAGTGATAAGTGCTATGGAAACTAAAACAGTGTTATGTGGTGGAGAGAGATTCCAGATACTTTGGACTCAGTAGCATGAGAAAGTGTATCTAACAAGATATCATTTAATCTGAGAACTTGGAAATGAGAAGGACTCACCTGTGCAAAGATTTAGAGGAAGAACATCCCAGGCAGATATAACATCAGTGTAAGGTAATGTCTGGGCTTTGCCTTTTGAAGCTGGCGATACAGTGGAGGGAGCACAACAGGGCAAGGGATACCCCAAGGTGCAGGTATTTTGACTAAGGATTGTGAAGCTCTTTCTAGGAATGGTGACTGGTGCTATTTAGCTGGAGGTAGAGTTCATGTGGAGCCATGATTCTCAAACTTGAATGTACTTCAGAATTACTAGGAGGCCTTGTTAAAACCTGGATTGTTGGACCCCACCCCTGGAGTTTCAGATTCAGTTTGTCTGTTCATGAAGCTTGAATGTTTCTTATAAGTCCCCAGACAATTTGATGCTGCTGATCCAGGGACCATGCTTTGAGAATCACTGGTAAGATTACCATTTTGCATAAAATTGTTACTAATACTAATAAGAAAAAAACTAACATTTGCTAAACCTTCAATATACGAAATCCCTGATGGTAGGGACTTCATAGATTCTTTTATGGAATCCATATAACAGTCTAATGAAATAGCAATTATGACCACCCCCATTTTACAGTTGTAAAGATAAACACAGATCAAATAATATTTTGATGCTCATAAGGCTTCTACACAAGGGAAGTAGCAGAACTGGGAGTGAACCATGACTTTGGAATTCCAGAGCTCTTTACCACCATGCTACAATTTACCTCCAGAATCCAGTGAGGTAGAGAGGTAGCAGCTGTCTGGGTAATTTGATCAATATGAGATGAAAGAATCATAAAAGGAAAATGCAGCAAGGGTATATTGTGTCCAGTTGGTTCTCTACTAAGTGCACCTTCCCTTTTGCTCTTTCCTAAGAGAATCCCAATTTTATTCAGATGCCACCTTTCCAGTTCTGGGGGTAAAACTTAATTCCTTTGAGTCTAGGTCTATCACTACATGGCATTTTTGGGCAACTGTTATTGGTTCTAGGTAGAATGTGTGTCCTAAACTGGTCACATTAGACTAAATGGAAGCCATATATAGTCATCCCTCAGTATCTTTGTTGGATTGGTTCTAGGACTGCCACAGACACCAAAATCCAAGGATGCTCAAATCTCTTATATAAAATGGTGTTGTATTTTTGTATAATCTACCCATTTCCACCTATATACTTTAAATCGTCTCTAGTTACTTATAATACCTAATACAATGTAAATGCTCTGTAAATAGTTTTTAAATACAATTGTAAATGCTGTGCAAGTTCAGTTCAGTTCAGTTGCTCAGTCGTGTCCGACTTTTTGCAATGCCATGGACTGCAGCATGCCAGGCCTCCCTGTCCATCACCAACTCCCGGTGTTTACTCAAACTCATGCCCATCGAGTTGGTGATGCCCTCCAACAATCTCTTCCTCTGTCATCCCCTTCTTCTCCCGCCTTCAATCTTTTCCATCATCAGGGTCTTTTGAGTCAGCTCTTCGCATGAGGTGGCCAAAGTATTGGAGTTTCAGCTTCAACATCAGTCCTTCCAATGAGCATTCAGGACTGATTTCCTTTAGGATGGACTGGTTGGATCTCCTTGCAGTCCAAGTGACTCTCCAGTCTTCTCCAACACCACAGTTCTAAAGCGTCAATTCTTTGGCACTCAGCTATCCTTTTAGTCCAACTCTCACATCCATACATGACCACTGGAAAAACCATAGCCTTGACTAGATGGACTTTTGTTGGCAAAGTAATGTCTCTGCTTTTTAATACGCTGTGTAGGTTGGTCATAACTTTCCTTCCAAGGAGTAAGTGTCTTTTTATTTCATGGCTGCAGTCACCATCTGCTGTGATTTTGGAGCACAAAAAAATAAAGTTTGTCACTGTTTCCACTGTTTCTCCATCTATTTGCCATGAAGTGATGGGACCAGATACCATGATCTTAGTTTTCTGAATGTTGAGCTCTAAGCCAACTTTTTCACTCTGCTCTTTCACTTTCATCAAGAGGCTCTTTAGTTCTTCTTCACTTTCTGCCATAAGGGTGGTGTCAGCTGCATATCTGAGGTTACTGATATTTCTCCCAGAAATCTTGATTCCAGCTTGTGCTTCCTTCAGCCCAGCGTTTCTCATGATGTACTCTGCATATGAGTTAAGTAAGCAGGGTGACAATATACAGCCTTGACGTACTCCTTTTCCTATTTGGAACCAGTCTATTGTTCCATGTCCAGTTCTTGTTCATGTTCCAGGTCAAGTTGCTTCTTGACCTGCGTACAGATTTCTCAAGAGGCAGGTCAGGTGGTCTGGTACTCCCATCTCTTTCACAATTTTCCACAGTTTATTGTGATCCACAGTCAAAGGCTTTGGCATAGTCAATAAAGCAGAAATAGATGTTTTTCTGAAACTCTCTTGCTTTTTCGATGATCCGGTGGATGTTGGCAATTTGATCTCTGGTTCCTCTGCCTTTTCTAAAACCAGCTTGAACATCTGGAAGTTCTCGGTACATGTATTGCTGAAGCTTGGCTTGGAGAATTTTGAGCATTACTTTACTAGTGTGTGAGATGAGTGCAATTGTGCGATAGTTTGGGCATTCTTTGGCATTGCCTTTATTAGGGATTGGAATGAAAACTGACCTTTTCCAGTCCTGTGGCCACTGCTGAGTTTTCCAAATTTGCTGGCGTATTGAGTGCAGCACTTTCACAGCAAGTAACTGTGCAAGTAGTTGCAGACAAATTCAACTTTCGCTTTTGAAACTTTCTGGAATTTCTTTCCCTAAATATTTTCAATGCACGGTAGGAAAATATGCAACCAGGGGATATAGAGTGTTGACTGTATGCCATGGCTGGAAGAACAACTTTCTCCTTCCCTTTCTTGTTATTGCTGGTAATCATTTTCAACCACACAAACAGGCAGTCTCTATACTGAGTTGAAATCCTGAGGCTGCAGAATGGGGAGAAGAAGAAAGCTTTTGATGACACAGATCTGTCATTGAACCAGGAAATCCAGAAGCTTTCTTGACTTCTGGGCTTTGTGAATATGAAATAACCATTTTCCCTGTCACCTGAGCCAGTTTGAATCAGGGTAACAGGCACCTGAGAGCTTCATGACTGATAGAATGAGCACTACAACCTATGAAGGAGAGTGTTTGTAATATATAAGCTTTAACATAAAAATGAGAAGTAAATGTTATAAGCCTGTAGGCTGTTGGGGGGATAATGGCAGGTGTTTAATCTGTGATGCTGTCTGCAAGTGAGGAAGTATGGGGAAAGGGAAAGGAAGAGTGAAATTGCGGCGATTTCTCTGTAATGGCCGTGGTCCCTCACACCCTCTAGAATGCTCTCAGTAAATTCGGATGTCTTTAAAGAAATGCTGGTGTCACCACATCTCATTACTTTCTATTCTTCTCTGTATTCCTCCTCAGAATAGGTGTATAATTCATACTTTAGCAGTCTAGGTGATATGGTCAGAAATACTTTGACCAAAGCAGTTTGGTGAAGAAGAGCTGGCCAGCACAATGATGTGACTTAAATGATCATCTGATAAAAAATTATGTTTTACAACCTTTTTTTTTTCACGTTTAAGTTTAATGTTAGTTGGTGATTTTTTACTTTCTGTGTCTCCCTGTTTGTCGCAAGGAAAGGCTGAAATAGTCCATATGTCTGTTAATAAGTGATTAACTGGAAAAAGTAAGTAACCAGTAATAGAGGATTAGCTGGCAGAACTTAAATGGCAAAAATAGATTAATTGAAAGAAATTAAATATCCTTTACAAAAATAAAAGCATAGCCAAGTAAGAGGGTAAGCATAATTGAATTAGGATTATAAAAATTTTAAGAGGGAAAAATGAATTTTCAAACTCATAAATTTCCAAATTCCAGATCCTCTTCTTCTTTACTGTTATTTAATTTAAAAATAATTGAATTCTTACTGATATTTACTTTTTTCAGGCCAGACATTTTTCTTTTCTTGGCCCACACCACATGGTTTGTGGGATCTTAGTTCATAGACCAGGGACCAAACCCTGGCTTTTGGCAGTGAAAGCATGGAGTCCTAACCACTTGACCACCAGGGAATTTCCCTGCTATTTATTTTTAATCGTATTACAGAAGGATCAGAAAAATGAGAAAGAGCATAATCTCACATCCCACTTGCTCAGGAATAAACACTGCCAACATTTGATTTATTTCCCTTTAGATTTTGAATGCAGAGATAATAATTTATGTATTTCTACATGGATATTGTTGACTGAAAAAAAATGCACAACTTAAAAATTGAGAAGTATGTTTTATTTGGAGAACTTATGAGGACTTAAGCCTGGGAGACAGCCTTTCAGATAGTTCTGAGGGACTGTTCTGAAGAGATAAGGGAGGAGCAAGCATGTATAGGAGTCCTTGCAAGAAAAAAAAAAAAAACCCAGGTAGTCTGAATATCGAAAGGTTATTGCTAATTAAAGAAGACCAGACATCTCATATATAGCTTTTATTATGTTGAGGTATGTTCCTTCTATTCCTGCTTTCTGGAGAGTTTTTATCATAAATGGGTGTTGAATTTTGTCAAAGGCTTTTTCTGCATCTTGAGATAATCATATGGTTTTTATCTTTCAATTTGTTAATGTGATGTATTACATTGATTGATTTGCAGATATTAAAGAATCTTTGCATTCCTAGGATAAAGCCCACTTGGTCATGATGTATGATCTTTTTACTATGTTGTTGGATTCTGTTTGCTAGAATTTTGTTAAGGATTTTTGCATCTACGTTCATCAGTGATATTGGCCTGTAGTTTTTTTTTTTTTGCAGCGTCTTTGTCTGGGTTTGGTATTAGGGTGATGGTGGCCTCGTAGAATGAGTTTGGAAGTTTACCTTCTTCTGTAATTTTCTGGAAGAGTTTGAGTAAGATAGGTTTTAGCTCTTCTCTGAATTTTTGGTAGAATTCAGCTGTGAAGCCATCTGGTCCTGGGCTTTTGTTTGCTGGAAGATTTCTGATTACAGTTTCGATTTACATCTCAAGTTAGTCAGTAGTGCTTTTCTACATATAGGAAGATGCAGGAGTCTGGGCTTATTGAAATTATTCCTTTGATATGTGCCTTGAGTCTTTAGGGTCACCATCCTCTTTTTCCCCACCCTGAATTCCCTCATATGCACTGTCGGGGGTTGGGGGTTTGCTGTAGTGGTTGACGTCTTGATAGCTGCCACATCCTTTGTTTACTGATATGGCAGGAAACATTTTTTGTCCACAACATAATGTACATGCTAGTATATTAGTATTTTTCGAAGCAACATACATGTTCAGTTCAGTCACTCAGTCGTGTCCAGCTCTTTGCGACCCCATGGACTGCAGCACAGGTTTCCCTGTCCATCACCCACACCCGGAGCTTGCGCAAACTCATTTGAGTCAGTGATGCCATCCAACTGTCTCATCCTCTGTTGTCCCCTTCTCCTCCTGCCTTCAGTCTTTCCCAGCATCAGGGTCTTTTGAAATGAGTCAGTTCTTAGCATCAGGTGGCCAAAGTATTGGAATTTCAGCTTCAGCATCAGTCCTTCCAATGAATATTCAGGACTGATTTCTCTTAGGATAGACTGGTTGGATCTCCTTGTAGTCCAAGGGACTCTCAAGAGTCTTCTCCAACACCACAGTTCAAAAGCATCCATTCTTCAGTGCTCAGCTTTCTTTATGATCCAACTCTCACATCCATACATGACTACTGGAAAAAGCATAGCTTTGACTGTATGGACCTTTGTTGGCAAAGTAATGTCTCTGCTTTTTAATATGCTGTCTAAGTTGGTCATAACTTTTCTTCCGAGGAGCAAGCCTCTTTTAATTTCATGTTAGTACTTTTCTAAGCAACATACATGTACATGTTGGTATTTTTCTACACAGAGGATTTACACAATTTTTAGAATAAAACAAAATGTAACTCAGACAATAAGTTTTTAAATGTTTCATGACTTTGGCCACTAAAGTAATTCCAAAATATGTTTCTTAAAATCATGGAAGGAAAGGGATAGTTGAAAATGAAAGGGAAATAAATAAATAAGGAGAATATTTTTGAAACTGAAATACCTAGAAAAACAGATAAATATGTTTAAGACATGTAAAATGTTTGCCAAACTGGCCTGTTGTTCATTTAGGTTAACAATACCTGGAGAAGTCAGTGATTGGGGATACTTACTTTTGAATCTAATTGTAATTAATCTTTTGTGTTGATCATCTTTTTTGATCATCCCATGGAGGGGGTGGTGGTGGTGGTGGTGGTAATTGTTATGGTGAATCAGACTTGATATGGCATTCAACCAAGAAGCACTAACTTGACTCATTTTCTTTCTTTACATAAGACTGTGATTTTAAAACTAGAAGTCATATAGAAAACCAGGAATGCCCTCCAGCCCTGGGCAACCTTGTTCTGCCCTGGGGAAACCAGGACAGTTGGCCACCTAAAGCTTTTTCCTCCGAATGCTGGGGAGTAATACAATCCTCTTCCTTAGAAGAGTAAAGACAGTTTGAAGAGCTGTCTTTGGGCCTGAAAGGTAAAACATAGTTGCTTTGTCTTTTGCATTTGCAAGGGTTAATATAGCAGTGAACAGGAAAAAGAAGTAATTTGGACTACAGACTAATTTAAGTGTTGAACTTTGGGTGACTCAAAGTAGGGAAACAAAGGCCCAGCCCCTTGGTCTTGTCATAGTGTCCTGTGCCCCTCTACTCCTTCTGAGTCCATTTTCCCATTGGGGATGTGAAGATTTCCCGAGCTACCCTGAGTCAAGGAGCTCAGAAATCAACCAGAGGTAGACGAGAACAATTTGCTGGAGAGGAAGAGTATAACACCTCCAAAGGAAGTGAAGCATGGGAAAAGGAGGGCTAAGATGATAAGATCAATAGAGTGGGTAATGTCCTCACTAGCTGCTGTGAGAGATTTCATATTAATACAGTTAAGAACACATACCATTGTTACAAAAAACAAAAAGAAGCACAGAACACCATCTTATATTAGTAGTTTGAGGTGGTTATTCTTTGCCAAGGAAGAAGAACATGCAGCAGAAGCATGAAAAGCAACTGGAAGAATGGGAATAGGCTAGACCGTCACACGCAGTGGATGCTATTGCATTTTGGATTCTGTGTGGGTGTTCATGACTTTCTTAGGTTGGAAGAGATGGTCAAGTATTGACCATCAGCTGGAACAGAACAGACTTATGGATGATTTATTTTGTTAAACAGTTGATGCTTCATTGTATTTAAGGAGGAAATTGATGTAAAGGAAAAAGTGACCTAATAGTGCTTTTACCAAATTAATAGTATCAAAATATGTTCTAAAAATATCTTGACAAATTTATCTAGTCTCAGTTATCTCTTTCTAGCTGTCTCTCTATCTATCATGTTGTCTTATTTGTTTTAACTTGTTTGGGATTTGGTTTTCAAATGGACAAGGACTTCTGCTTCTAGCTAAGGTGGAATAAAAGGGACTGGATATATCCTCCTGCCACACCCCACTCCAGTACTCTTGCCTGGAAAATCCCATGGACCGAGGAGCCTGGTGGGCTGCAGTCCATGGGGTCGCTAAGAATTGGACGCGAATGAGTGACATCACTTTCACTTTCCACTTCCATGCATTGGAGAAGGAAATGGCAACCCACTCCAGTGTTCTTGCCTGGAGAATCCCAGGGACGGGGGAGCCTGGTGGGCTTCCAAATGTGAGATCGAGAGAGTCGGACATGACTGAAGCGACTTAGCAGCAGCAGCAGCAAACTACCCCCTAAAACTAAACAAAAAATATGAGGCAATCATTTCAAGATACTGGACATCAGGCCGTAGGATATCTTTGATCCTTAAGTGATGAGAAACAAATGAGGTGAACATTATGAATGTCCCAGTTTACTGTCTGGAGAAATTTCCTGGTCATGGTTTAGGAGGGGTTGATATAGAGAGCCCAGAAAATGCTGTGGTAGAATTATTAAGTTATTAAGGAAAAAAGAGTCTAAACCACAAATAAACTGCAGACAGGAGATGGAGATTCTTCTGCAAGACCCCATCAGCTCTCCTGTAGAGAGGCAGGCTCTGAAGTTTACCAGCATGGACCAACGAGAAGAGTCAGTAGACGGCAGGGCGCAGGACTCAACAAGAGGGAGGAGCGATGCTGCGGCAGCTTGGGCTTCTTCAGTTTCCCGGTAAGGAGGGATTGGTTGTTAATATCAGAACCACAGTGTGGCTTGGTTCAAAAATTATTTGCAACTTGTTTTGTGGTATTTTTGCTTAAAGACATAATGAAATGTACACAATTCATTTTGAAGGATGGGGCTCCCTTTTGTTGAGTTCCTGTTTTGTTTTTAAGTCCTTCATCAACCTATAAGGAAGGGGCCTGAACTGAGTGTGACCCAGTCAGGATTTGTTGTCCCTTATCCTGGTTCCATGAGTATTTGTTGCCATTTTCAGAAAAGAAGCCTGAAGAGGACTCATTCTTATCTAGGTCGACTAACCTTCACATTTCTAGTGTTAAGAAGTAAGGAAGCAAAAGTGAGGTGAATATGACTGATTCATGTTCAGGTTTGACAGAAAACAACAAAATTCTGTAAAGCAATTATCCTTCAATTAAAAAGTAAGTAAATAAAAAAGTGAGGTGAAAGCAAAAGTTTTAAAAAATAAAACAAAAATGAAATTCATGGACAGATTTCTGTGTGTGTATTATTTCCTAAAATGAGGTGGAGTTTTTCTGGAAGGTTTTATATCAGAGATTTGCTAGTACCTGACGCTGATTTTATATTCATATATATAGTGACAAAGTGATATATAGTCCTGTAATCAGGTTAATCTTTTAATTGCTATTTCTTATAAGGAATGTGAATTATTTAAATTAATTAAAAATTTGTTTTAATTGGAGGATGATAACTTTACAATATTGTGATGGTTTTTTCCATACATTAGTATGGATTGGCCATAGGTATACATGTGTCCCCTCCATCCTGAGCCCTCCTCCCTCCCCCCTCACCCCATCCCTCTAGATTGTCACAGAGCACTGACTTTGTATGCCCTGCGTCATACATCAAACTCACACTGATCATCTGTTTTATATATGGTAATGTATATGTTTCAATGTTGTTTTCTCAAATCATCACACTCTCTCCTTCTCCCACTGAGTCCAAAAGTCTGTTCTTTACATCTGTGTCTCCTTTGCTGCCCTGCATGTAAGATCATCAGTACCTTCTTTCTAGATTCCATATATATGTGTTAATATACCGTATTTGTCTTTCTCTTTCTGACGCACTTCACTCTGTATAATAGGCTCTAGGTTCATCCACCTCATCAGAACTGACTCAAATGCATTCCTTTTTATAGCTGAGTAATATTCCATTGTGATGTATAATAAATGTTTTTGAATTTCTACTATGTATTTTCCTACATAGGTTTCCTATGTAGGAAAAAGGTGAGCTCCTCCTCTGAGGGCTCTTATGGTCTGGGAGTGTGGGGTTGGGGTGGCAGAATGCCAGGTGGGGACAGAGTTGAGGGAGGCTGAAAGACAGGCACATACATACTGATGGAATGTGGTAACTGGAGCTAGAATTGTTCTTTAGAGGTTCCATGACTAAGCTGGAGTTTTGACTTGTAGGAAGCAAAGAAGATCTTATATGGATTTACACTAAAGTGAAAGATCATACCCACAAGTCTCCTGGGAATCCTCAGGCATGTGGGCTTTGCTGCACGTAAAATGTTTTTGTGGCTTCAACTTAAAAACAAAGTTAAGCGTCAAGGTTTAGGACAAGCATTTTCTGGAATGTCACTATTATACCTCACCATAAATAGCTGGAAACATCATAACATTATTTTGGTGTCTTATGTGTGACGTTAGTGCTTAGGCGTGAATACAAAGTCACGTTCCTGGAGTTGGTATGGCAGGCCAACACCCCACATTCCCATCAAGTTTGGTCCTGTGGCAGTAGGTGTTTGCTTTCAAGTTTGGGTTGAGTCACTGTCATGATGACTCTCCATCCAAGGACTGGGGCATTTTGGGGGGTCCCAGAATCAGAAGCAGGTGTGAACTGGTGTTTGTGAGACTTCTGAGCTAGAAACAGTGACTGAGATGGGCTGGTAGAGAAGGGAGGGGATTTGGGCTAGAGATGGCATGCGGGGAAATGGTAGATGCCACACTGAGCTGCATTCTGAAAGCGAAACAGCACCTCTCGAACAGGGGTCAGAAGAGGGTTAATGGGTAGGTTTCATTAGACAAAAATATTTAAAAAGTCATAAAAGTCAAAAGGCAGCCTTACAGAAAGCATTAGCTTTGTGATTAAAGTATCAAGCTACTAATTATTCAGGGGAAGGTTGTTTGTCCAGACTTAGGTGTGAGACTCAGCACTGTGAGTCATGGGGGATTTGGTTGTTCCAACCAGAAAAACCAGAATAGGTCTTAAGGGCAGAATCCCATAGGATTAGCAGAGACCCTACTAAAATAACTTGCACATGCAAGGGTTTATTTTCTTACATGAATGAAGTCAGGAAATAGGTTGTCCAGCACTGGTATGGCAGCCCCACAAAGTCCTCAAGGGCTTGGACTCTTGGCTTACAGCATTGCCATTCCTAGGGTGTACCCCTCATATCGATAGCCCAAAATGGCAGCTGCCTTCATATAGCTATATTACTGTGTCCTTTATCGATACTAAGAGAACTTAGGCCCCCTGCCTTTGTCTGTGGGCTTTTTATTTTTTGGTTGATCATCATTGTATCAGTTAGAATGTTCTCTAACCTCACCAAGCAGTTTGTAAGAATTATTAACTATTAACAAGGAGACGTGTAAGAACTGCACTTTATAATAATGAAACTCTGCTGGAAATGTTGGTTTGTATGATTTAATCTTTAAAGACCACTGTATCAGAAGTAGAACCATCTAGTATTTCTCCCTAATTTTATAGGAAAGGAAACCTAGGTATAGAACAGGGTCAAATAGCTAGCTGGTCCTTTGGCGGAGTTTACCTAGGACCCCCAAATTGGAACATGCTGCTGTAGGCAGAGTTTAGTTTTAGAGACTGTTCAGTGGTCAGTGAAGTACAGTACATGAGTGCCCACCGTCTATGTGACCTTGAGGAAGTTACTTTTTAAAGCCCTTATTTCCTTGTCTTAAAACGGAGGTGATAACAGTGCTTACCCTTAAAGGGCTGTGGTAAAGATCAGAGGAAATATGCTATGAATCGCTAGGATAGTGACTGGCACATATTAGGTGGCATGTAAATGATTGTTTAAAAAGGAAAATAAACTTTTATTAGAGGAGAAAAATGACCCCTGGGCGTGTAAGATTAGAACTTTCTTTTTCTAACCCCCCTTTTGGTCACTAATATAGTAATAATATAATGACATTTTATGGGGCATGAGTATTTTATAGGTTATCAAATAATTTCATATGCATTATATAATTTGGTCTGCACAGAACTCTGCAAGCTGGATCCTGTTAGGTTCTTTTTAAGCTAAAGATGCTAAGGGTCAAAGAAGCAAAATGATTTGTTTAAACTCAAACATCTAGTCAGTGACAGACCCTAATGCACTTTCCTGGTAATACTATTATTGTTATAATTTTTATAGCACTTAACATGTACCAACAGCAGTGTGCTGCAGTTTTTTTTTTTTTTTTCCTTTAAAGTGTCAGCTCTCACCATCCTAGCAAGCCTATATGGTATTATCCCCATTTTATAGGTGGCAAAATTGAGGCCCAGAGAGGTTAAATAATTTACCTCAAGTCCCATAACTAATTAATGGAGTTATCAGAATTCAAAACAAGATCTGCTTAAGACCAAAACCCTTGTCCTTTTTGCTCTAACACACTAACACTTTATTACCATTTTCTAGAAGAAAAGATGGATTGTTGGTTCATTGGCTGTGAGGGCTTTGACAGGGATTGTGCCTTTCCATTTTTATATTCCTTAATCACAGTGCCTGGCACCAAGCCCAGTGTCTGGCATGATAAATGTGAACTGATCTAAATAGAACTGGAACCTTGTTGGTCATCTCTCTGCCCTCCAGTGAGGTTAAGAAGTTGAGTAGCTGGAAACCTGGCCCTTGACTCAGCTGGAGCTTGGTGTCAGGTCTCTACTTAAAACTATCAAAGTCGTTTAGTTTCTTCTCCATCACTGAATGTCATCAGATATCACTTCCTTTGCATTTTTTGGCTCTTCACTGGGAAACTGCTCAATGTTGTGATTTCACTCGTCCGTAGCAGAACAAGGGCTCAGTAATGAAATGATAATTGAATTGTTAGTGAAAACAGGCTTTGATGAAATGGAAACCTCAGTTCTTTGCCAGTTGGGAACATTCAAAACAGGGGCTGTGGGGAGCGTGATGTATGGATTCATCTGCGCTATCAGTGATTAAAAAGAATTGTAGAAAGAGGAAGATGTACAGTGTTCAGAGACTAAGACTCTAAACAGTCCTTGGGCACTTGATAGACAAATGGAGGCTGAAAGGTAATGACTTAGGTAGATTTTACCCAAATGGAGGGTCAACATTACTCATTCTCAATCATACAGATGAGGATCCTGACTTGGATATGGCAATGGCTAATATAAAGTCATAAAACAAATTGGCACTAGGTCTTAGCCTGGGACTCAGGCTCTTTATTTTCCATCTAGGACTCTTTTCACACAAGATTCATGATTGATTGGCTGTAGTGGGTGATGAGAATGCCCCCTATGCTTCCAGGTCTAATCCTGGGGGAAGGAGGAAAAGAGGTAACCAAGGGTGTTGTGTTTGACAAGTTTACTTATGCAACTAGTATGGTATTGATTTTTATTGTAAGCTGTTTTAGTGAACCCGGGGGTGACACGTCAATAGAATCTTTAGGTCAGCTATGTTGCAATGGGTTGAGGGTGAAAGGGAATTGAGATAGTAGAAACAACTAGGAATATTACACTTCTAATACATTTGGTAAAGGGAAAACTGAGAGGGAAGGTGGGAACTGCAAGGGGAAAAGAAGAGTTTGTCTTTTATTTTTATTTTTGTCTTTTATTTCTAAGACTTAAGTCTGCTTTTAGGCTGAGGGGAAGAAGTCCGAGTAGAGATAATTGAAGACAAGTTTTAGAGGGATGGCTGACAGAGCACAGGCCTGCAGGAAGATATAGGGGAAGGAGTCCTGTCCACAGGGCAGTGTGCTAGTTCTGGAGGTGAGGAGGGACATGTGAGGGAAGGAAATAAGGCATGAGTGCTGTTACATTTAAATTTAGAGGAGAAGAGGCTTCTGGTACTGGTGTTGAAAGCCTTTCATATTCTCTGGGAAGTAGGAAATATTCATTGATAAATTGGGTTGGACAAGTCCAACCATTGCTCACAGGGGAGTCAAGATCAGACAACACTGTCACATAAGGACATAAAAGAGAAAGGAATAATGTACGAGTTAGACACATTCCCATTTGTCTTTTGGAAATGAAGCATGAACAGAAGGGATAAATCCTGGCTTTTCTAATTATTTTGTCTCATTTGGGAGCAGCAGCGGGCAGTTGATCTTTAGCCAGGGTACTTGTGGATATGTACACATAACTGACATTTTTGTGTGCTTGTTAAACCTACCAGAAAACTGCTTCTTGCCAGATCATTGCCATTCCCTGATCAATCTTGGGCTCCTGATCAGTCTAGACCACTGTGGTGAATTCCAGCTTTCTTCCCATCCTCTGCTGAAATGCAGCCACTTCTGAGATGGAGCGTGAAACTGATTATGACAGAGCCAGGAAATCATTTCCTCCTGGAAAGGACAACCTGATGAAACTGGTGTTTCAGGGCTGGAATCTCTGTCTCCCATGGCACGGAGAAGAGTGTAGACTTCCAGTGTCCTTTTCTGAGCCCTCCCCGTGCTGTCCCATGATTTCAGCTACCTGTCGTGAAGTATTCAGTCTGATTTAAAGTCCCGTCTGTGGGGAGGGGACATGTGTATACCTATGGCTGATTCGTGTTGTTGTATGGCAGAAACCAACACAATATTGTGAAGCAATTATCCTTCAATTAAAACTAAATGAAAAAAATAAAGTCCCATCTGTGAAGCTTGTAAGGCCTGAGTGTTACAGTAGAAGGAGTTTCAGTAAACCATTTGTGTGCTGGATGTTGCACTAGGTTCTTCACTTTCATCCTGTGGGAAATCTCTGAGGTTAGTGTTATTATTCCCAGTTTACAAATGATGAAAGGTACCCAAGGGTGGAGTAACCCTCTTCCCCCTTTTGCCTTGGGAGAGTCCTCCAGTCATACTTATTGCCCCAGAATAATTGTTAATAAACTTTTCTTTCACTCTCAAAAATTTGGGATACAAACTATATGGTCACCCTGTGTGAGGGTGAGGGCCTGAGTCTGGGTAAATTTCTGGGTTCTTCTGAAGGTGTGGGTGGGAGGAGTTTGTTCAGCATGACTTTCTGTGTTCTCTTTCTGCCCTGCAACAAGGCTGCACTCTTATACCTCAAAAGCATGAGAGAGACTCCCTGCTAATCTGTTGAGCCCTGCCTGGGCTTTCTTAGCACAGCCAGTTCATCAAACAATAAAGGCAAAGAAATGAAGCTGTCATAGGAGAGAACCATTTGGTTATATGTTGAATTCATTCATTCACTCATTTACTGACTGCTTACTACTTGCAAGGCCCAGTGGCATGTAAGAGAGTGGGAGGAAGTTAACATCCAAATCCTGTCATCAAAAAGCTTACAGGAGACTTCCTTGGTGGTCAGTGGCTAAGACTCCATGCTTCCAGTGCAGGGGGCCCAGGTTGGATCCCTGGTCAGAGAACCAGATCCCACGTGCTGCAGTTAAGGGTTTGCATGCCACAACTAAGAGCTGGTCGAGTCAAGTAAATAAATAGTTAACAAAAAAGCTTGCAGTCTGAAGGGCAGATGCAACGAACTAAGATGTTCATTGCAGGTGTCGAGTGAAGGGGGAGTAGTCAGGGAATGCATCACTGAGATTTGGGGAGAGAGACCACTTCCTGTTTAGATTAAGTTGGAAATGTTTCTTTATAGGAGGTGACCTTAGGGCTAACTTTAAAGGTTTGGTAAGGTGTGGATCCAAAGCGGGGAGAAAGAGCTGTCAGCCAGATGGATCACCAAAAGCAAGGCAGGACATCTTAAAATGAGGTGCCTGGAGCAGTTCCATTTTATTAAAATGGAGACCATATAAAAGGAGGTGGGGGAAAAATAAAGGGAGAATATTTGGTTGCAGTTAGACCAGGATGTTAAGCACACTAGACTAAGATTTTTAAAATTTCAATCTGTTTGCAGTAGATACATACATATAAGATACATTATTTAAGTTTATTTATCTCTTTATTTTTATTTGTAGCAGGATAGTGAAATGACCAAATCTGGTAGTTCAGTTGAGAGGGACCCCGCTGGAGAGAGATCAAAGGCATGGAGACTATTGTTGAGTGTGTTATCTCAATAATAAAATAGAAAGAGAATAGTAAAATTTATCCTCATTCTAATATTTTGTAGGATATTGCAATTTTTATTTATAAACACATGGACCATGAAATACGGGGCATGGTATGAGTAACCCTAATGGCTGTTAAGGAGATATTTAGTGGTGTGACCCAGGAAGTATAATGGATCTGTAAATGGGGATCTTTTAAAGTTCAGACTCTGAAGGAAGGAACTTTTTGAGCCAAAAGGGGATTAAGCTCCACATATCATCCACAGTGTATAGAACATCGATCTGGGCAGAGAGATAGCACCTGCTGAAAGGAATATGAACATTCACTTCTCTGGTCAAAGTGACAGAGCTATAGCTTCACCCAACATTCTGATTAACAGGCTAAGTGGTTCTTAAAAACTGTGTGTATCAACAGTAAAAAGTTCATCATAGTAGAAATGGTAGCAATACTGTTGGTTTCTGAAGAACCAGACAGACAGCAGAAATGAAACCTAACAGGAATTGCATAGGCTGATAAGTAAAACTGGAGCCGAGGCCACTGAAGATTATAATCAACCTTAGACCCCAGTGACAAAGCTCTGGAAACAATGTATTCTTTCTAAAAATTTCTAGAATTCCAGCCATTTGAGATTGTATGCACACAGTAAGAGTTTTATGTTTTGTAGAAATAACCAGACGTTTCTGGTAACCACTGAATTAAAGAATTTTAAACATTAAACATTTTAGCAATGTACTGAATTTAGTACCCAATTTTAGTAATTCATAACTCAGTAGGTAACCAGTAAGTAGTCCTTAGATAAATGAGGATGTAAAAATCTATGGAATAAATTTAATATTCGCCAAGTAAAAATAGTTCATTTCTCACAAGGGGCCACTTTGGAATGAAACATATTGGCAACATTTTTTTTTATAGCAATTTAGAGGGAAATAATTGCCTCCCTAGAAATAATTGTAAACAGTTATTTGATCAAGAGTATAAGCAAAGAATAAGACTGAAGAGAAAATCCTAGAAATTACAAAACCACGCATCCATCCCAGGTCAAATGGTGTGAGACACATCCGTGTCAGACACACTAAGGAGCATCTGGACCTGTGGGGCACAGCTACGTACTGCAGCCAGTCTGGGAAGACATTTTCTCCAGCCTCTGTGCAGCCTGGGGACTGAGATAAGAACCTGTTACCCGTCCCATGAGAGAGTAAGCAAACATAGCTCATTTTAGAGCATGGGCTTGACCATGCTCAAAACACATCTTACAGTTTCATAAAACTAAAAACAAAAAACTACTCTTGAGGTGGAGTAGGAGTCCTCTTATCAGGTATGACTGGGGCCAGTAGTTGGTTGTTTTGAAAAGTTGGTTCAAATGGGGATAAAATGATACATACAAACCATAGACATTTAATTCCAATGTATGCTACTGCTGCTAAGTCGCTTCAGTTGTGTCCGACTCTGTGCGACCCCATAGACGGCAGCCCAGCAGGCTCCGCCGTCCCTGGGATTCTCCAGGCAAGAATACTGGAGTGGGTTGCCATTTCCTTCTCCAGTGCATGAAAGGGAAAAGTGAAAGTGAAGTCGCTCAGTCGTGTCCGACTGTTAGCGACCCCATGGACTGTAGCCTACCAGGCTTCTCCGTCCATGGGATTTTCCAGGCAAGAGTACTGGAGTGGGGTGCCATTGCCTTCTCCGATTCCAATGTATAGCACATATGTATATGTATCTTTGCTAATATTTTGATGGTAGGTAGTACTCTTGCCTGGAGAATCCCATGGATGGAGGAGCCTGGTGGGCTGCAGTCCATGGGGTTGCTAAGAGTTGGACACGACTGAGCGACTTCACTTTCACTTTTCCCTTTCATGCATTGGAGAAGGAAATGGCAACCCACTCCAGTGTTCTTGCCTGGAGAATCCCAGGGACGGCGGAGCCTGCTGGGCTGCCATCTATGGGGTCGCACAGAGTCGGACACGACTGAGGTGACTTAGCAGCAAAGCTTTTCTTTGAGAATGGCTAACAGTAATTATTCTTCCTAAACCACTGCCATGATGCACAGTCAACAGTCTTAATTCTTTAAAGTGGAATAAAATCTTAAAAAAAATGTGTGAAGTGACCTGGGCAATATTTCTAGATTTTTATGATTTTCTCCTCCAATTATTGACAGTCATCTCACTCACACCTATTTTCAAAGCATTTACTTAATGATTCCTCAAAGTATTTATGTTATTTTTCATAGAAGCAAATTTTATTACCTTCATATTTTATTTGATTCCAAAGATATTTAAATTGTCATTTTACTAGTAAGCATAGTTGGTTGGCATAAACACACTTGGATGCAAACCCAGGTGACTCTTGGTAAATTGGTATCAGATTGGTGGAGTGTTCTGGGGGGTAGCCTGATGTCTGTTCTGTGTGCTTTCGTTGTCCATATGATTTGTGTGTCTCCATCTGTTTAACAGAAAGATTTGAGAGTGTGATTAACTTAGCAAAGAGGTTAGATGGAGAGTACTCGAGATAAATATATAGGTCCCTATATTTGGTATGTTTGTCCACCTGAAACCTTAAAGATCCCAGTGCCTTGAGTGGGCAACGCAGCTGAGTACCCCCCACCACAGTACAGAATTCTTTGGGAATGAGTATTACTCCTGTCTGGGTGAATGGCATCTTATAAATATTGTGATTTTTAACTGCTAAGTGGAAAGTTTCTTGAAGTCTTAATATTCTTTTTTATGTCTGTAACTCCTAGCTGACATCTCTGTAAAAATGATAGGTACTTGGTTTGTGTTGGTTTGATGATTGAGTGGCTTCTGAACACCTCCTGCTTAAAGGAAAATATTCAAAGCTTTTAAAATACCTTTCAGAACTGGAGTGAACGTCTAATTATCCCCATGTTGTAGATGAAATAAAAGAGGCTGAAGTATCAAAGGATTTACTCAGGTTTACCAGAGTATGAAGAGGGAGTGGGAATGCGTTCTATTTTAATTGTGACACTAGTATCTATTAGCCATGTCTCTCTTGGTAGCATAAATTCATGTAGTTTACCCTACGTTTGAACATGGCACTGTCAGTTACTAGCTGTGTGATTCTGGGCAAGTAACATGCTATGTATACAGTGTTTCTGAGTTTGACTTTACTACATGTGAATTATGGATATGAATACTTGCCTGGCAGAGTCTTGTGAGGACTAAGAGCGTTAATGCAGGTAAAGTGCTCAGCACAATGCCTTGGCACAGAGTAGATGCTCAATAAATGATTTTTTTGATAATTAATAAATAAAAGTGTTTCAATGCTTATCATAAAGGAAAGGACTTTACACCAACAGTGACTATCAAATTTCCAGGAAACTTCTTTTCTTCAGTGGGTCGCAGACCACTGTCCTACTCCATCGTTTTCCCAGTTCATTCTGGAGTTGAGCTATTTCTGATTGAACCTTGCATAAATTTTCTTCAGTTCCTCACACTGTCAAGAGCTGGAACACTGAGCTCTAACCTTCTTGGTGGGCCCTGGCAGGTCTGCAAGCATGATTATTGCCTACCTACCTTAAAAACAAGGTTCACCTGTAGCCTGAAAGTATTGTCCAGGCTGAATAAAGACTGCAGTTGAATTAAACTTAACTTTGCTATTTATATTTCTCTGAGGCATTGTTAAAATAGAAACAGAGAATGTTGTGCAATGAGAAAATACAAGCATGAAGCTAAAGCAGGAAGTTAGTTAAAGACAATGAAAACACTGGCCCTTGTTCCCATCTCTGGGAAAACAAACAGGCAACCAACACATCAGCCACCACTGGAAAGCTTTAGAGTGTCCCCAAGAAAAATGTTTGCTTGTGGACAGAAGCCCAACCCTCTCAGAACTATACATCAGGCCCTTTAGGATTTGGCCCTACCCCATTCATGTCTCATTACTAGCTCTGCCTCCTTACTCTACCTCCTTCCCAAGTATCTGGTGCTTCAAACAAACCACATCATTATCCTAAAAACGCACCTTGTACTTTCAAGCTTTCATGAGGTTATGACTTCTATCCCAAAGGCTCTTTTCCTCCATTTTCCATCTGGTGAACACCCCTCACCCTTCACATGAAATCTCTTTTCCTAAACATCTTACCTGACCCTCAAACATCTCAATGAAAAATTATTCATCACATGATCAATAATTGATAACTCGCAATATATAGTTACAGTTGTGCTCACCATACTTTAGTTTTTCTCCTCTTCTTCTTCTTTCCCCTCCTCCTCCTTCTCTCCTTTTCTTTCTCCTCTCCTCCTTTTTCTTCTTTTAGTATCTGCTTTTATTCAAGAGCTGTGCTGTGTGATAGCTGTGAGCCATATGTGCCTATTTAACTTAAATTAGTTAAAATTACAGATTCCTTTCCCCAGTCACATTTCAAATATTCAATAGCCACATGTGGCTACTGGCTACTGGGCTGGATAGTGAAGATACAGAATATTCCTATTATTGTACAGCATTCCACTGAATGACACTATATTGGAGTATAAGCTCCTTATAAGGGTAGGAACCATGTTAAATTTACTTCTCCATATGCAGACATTAGCAAGATGCCTGGAGGTTAATGAAGGCTTGAGAGAATGAATGAAACTTAGCTAGGACTCTGACTAGTATGTTTGAATTCCCAAGACCCAGGTTTTTCAAGAAATATATCAATGCTAACTTCCAGTTCCCTTCCAACACCCCCAAATTTGTCAAATTCACAAATTTTAGGATAGAAGCCATTTTAGGAAAAATGGTTTGGATAGGTTCTTGCACTCCTGCTTTAATAGTGCTTCTTAAATGCATTTTCCAAAGATGATGGAGCCTTGAACAAAATGTGAGTGAAAAGAATGGAGAATGAAGAATACCTTAGCTGGATCTCATTTGTAATCCCACATCTGTTAGAAGAGGCTCATTTATGGGGAGAAGTTTCTGAAGTCCTGAAATCTTGTTTTGACAATTGGTCACTGAGGTAGTTGAGCTTATCTTTGCCAAAAGTTTCATCATTTTTGAGGGAAGTGAAATATGCCACCATTCCCCAAAGGAGGCCAAACATTGAATGGATTCATTGTAAGCTTTTGAGACAAGAGTTTTAGAATCCTTTGCAGAGGTAGTGAGATTAGGATACATGTAGAATATGCTAGCATTAAGAATCAACTTCTATGTCAACTCATGTTAGACCATTTAAAAGTACTGTGCCTCTTTCCAAGACAATGGCGAAGTCAGGAAAGATCACAAAATTCACCAGGGTCCTAGAGCTAATTAGCCATCAATTCCAGCTGGAACTCAGATCTTGTAATTCCAAGTTGAGGGCTCTTTTTATTATGCAAGAATTTTCTAAATCTGTATGAATTACTTGGGAACTCCTATTAAAAATAGCTAGACTTACTGAATCAGAATCTCCAGACTGTAAGTCTGAGAATTTGTATTTTTACCAAGTGGCCAAAGTGGTTCAGTATATATTGAAACAGAATGTGTCAATTCCCTTTGGGATTAAATTTTCATTTTAATATATTGTGGATCTTGCATAAAAGATCTTACTATTTAATCATCGGCTTGAGATTTAGAGCTGGGTCTGGTTATTTCACAGAGATACAAATTCATAGACTCTCAGTTTAAAGGTATGTTGAGGCCATTTGTTCTCATTCTCATGGGATGCAGGAATTATTATTACAGTGCCCCTGGGAAAGGGTCAAATAACAGTTAATTGATTAGTTCCGTTATTCTGTGGGGAAACTGCTTCCATTGCTAAGCTCTTCCTCTTATTAGAAAGCACTTCCTTCTCCTGAGCTAAATCTGCCTCCTCCTTGGCCCAGTTAGGACTTCCAGAGCAACAGGAAACAATTTAGTGTCCTAAGGAGTTAAGTGTTCTGTCTAGAGGGAACTTAGAGATCACATGCTTGAATCTTTTCATTGTTCAGCTGAGGAAACTGACATACATTCTTTCAGCATTCATTAATAGATATGTATTACGCTCTTCATTCAAAGATGGGCACAATAGGGGACAGAAATATCTTCTAAGAGAAGCAGAATATATTAAGAAGAGGTGGCAAGAATACACAGAACAACTATACAAAAAAGATCGTAGTGACCCAGATAACCATAATGGTGTGATCGCTCAACTGGAGCCAGACATCCTGGAATGTGAAGTCAAGTGGGCCTTAGGAAGCATCACTATGAACAAAGCTAGTGTAGGTGATGGAATTCCAGCTGAGTGATTTCAAATCCTAAAAGATGATGCTGTGAAAGTACTGCACTCAATATGCTAGCAAATTTGGAAAACTCAGAAGTGGCCACAGGACTGGAAACGTCAGTCCTCATTCCAATCCCAAAGAAGGTCAATGTCAAAATATGTTCAAGCTACCAAGCTTGAACTCATTGCACTCAATTGCACTCATTTCACATGCTAGCAAAGTAATGTTCAAAATTCTCCAAGCTAGACTTCAACAGTATGTGAACTGAGAACTGCCAGATGTACAGCTGGATTTATAAAAGGCAGGGGAATCAGAGATAAAATTGCCAACATTTGCTAGATCATAGAAAAAGGAAGAGAATTCCAGAAAAACGTCTGCTTCATTGACTACACTAAAGATTTTGACTGTGTGGATCACAATAAACTGTGGAAAATTCTTAAAGAGATGGGAATACCAGACCATCTGACCTGTCTCCTGAGAAAGCTGTATGCAGGTCAAGAAGCAACAGTTAGAACCGTACATGGAACAACAGACTGGCTCCAAATTGGGAAAGGAGTACGTCAAGGCTGTATATTGTCACCCTTTTTATTTAACTTATATGCAGAGTACATCATGTGAAATTCAGGGCTGGATGAAGCACAAGCTGGAATCAAGATTGCTGGGAGAAATATCAATAACCTCAGATTTGCAGATGATACCACCCTTATGGCAGAAAGCAAAGAGGAACTAAAGAGCCTCTTGATGAAGGTGAAAGAGGAGAGTGAAAAAGCTGGCTTAAATCTAAGCATTCAAAAAACAAAGATCATGGCATCCAGTCCCATCACTTCATGGCAAGTAAATGGGGAAACAATGGAAACAGTGACAGACTTTATTTTCTTGGGCTCCAAAATCTCTGTGGTTGGTGATTGAAGCTATGAAATTGAAAGACGCTTGCTCCTTGGAAGAAAAGCAATGAAAAACCTAGCCAGTGTATTAAAAAGCAGAGACATTTCTTTGCCGACAAAGGTCCATCTTGTCAAAGCTATGGTTTTCCAGTAGTCATGTATGGTTGTGAGAGTTGGACCATAAAGAAAGCTGAGTGCTGAAGAACTGATGCTTTCGAACTGTGGTGTTGGAAAAGATTCTTGAGAGTCCCTTGGACAACAAGGAGATCCAACCAGTCCATCCTAAAAGAACTCAATCCTGAATATTCATCGGAAGGACTGAGGTTGAAGCTGAAACTCCAATACTTTGGCCACCTGATGCGAAGAGCTGACTCATTTGAAAAGACCCTGGAGCTGGGGAAGATTGAAGGCGAGAGGAGAAGGGGCCGACAGAGGATGAGATGGTTGGATGGCATCACCAACTTAATGGACATGAGTTTGAGTAAACTCCGGGAGTTGGTGTTGGACAGGGAGGCCTGGTATGCTGCAGTCCATGGGGTCGCAAAGAGTTGGACATGACTGAGTAACTGAACTGAACTGAACTGAGGACTATTGCATAGGAGACAGAATTTCAGATAGCTCTGAGAAACTGCCCCAGAGAGGTAGGGAGTAAGATCAGTATGTGATTTTAGTGAAGGGGGAGTACCTGCAATCAAGGACATATTTTTTTGCAGAAGGTTTCTTGTGAGGGTTACTACTAGTCATGAGAAACAGATGTCACCCTGAGGGATTTTTGTGCTTTTCTGGATATGAGGAGGTATAAGAATTGGCTCATAAAATCATCTCCTGAAAATATCTCACTATCTGAAGACCCGTTCTGCCATTTTTCCCAGAGCACAGAGTGCCTCATTTCTCCTCTCCACCCTGAACTCTTTTCAGGGGGGTGTTGAAAGCCAGCAGCTGCAACAGCACCTGATTTAATCCTTGTAGAGGTAGATGGCAGGTGCCAATAGAAAGTGCCAATTTGTAGTTGACAGTGGTGAGGATATCTAATGGGGCCCTAACTGATCTAGGCATCAGGAAAGGCACCCTCAATGAAGCAGTCCCTGAGATGGTCAGAAAGTTGGGAGTTGAGGGTAGAGAGGAGCCTTTCAGGCTGCAGAACAGTATCTGCAAAATCTTCGAGGAAGGAGAGTTTTGAGAAACTGAAAGGCTCAGGGAAAAGTGGGGAGAGAGGTAGGATGAAACTGGAGTGTGGGGCAGAGGCCTTGTGTGCCATGTTAAGGATTTTTTCTTCATCCTAAGAACAAATGGGGAGCCCTGATACACTTGTGTTTCTAAATCTCAAACTGGCTGTCATACAAATACTGGACTGCAGTCCCTGTCTGAGTGGGTGTGAAGACACTAGTGATGAATTAAGAACTTACTGCACAAGCTCAGGTGAGAGATAAAGGTAGCTTGGGTTAGGGTTTTGGTAATGGAGATGGAGAAGAGTGGTCATATTTGAGACATACTCAGGAAATGGAAGGAGTAATATCTGTGATGTATTGATTATATAGGTTAAGAAAGGGTTTTAAGGAAGGACTGGTCTAGAGATCCAGATGAAGGGGTAATTCCTTAACTGAGACCACATAGGTAGATAATTACAAAGTAGAGGACAAGGCCAACAATTCTAAAGCCAGGATGTGGGTTAGCCTGCTACAGTGTGAAGGGACTCCACTTTGGCAGTAGGCAGACCAGCTTTGAACCCTGGCTTTGCCACTGACAAGCTCCGTGATCTTGACCCATTTCCTTTACCTCTTCGAGATGGGGATGAGGATGATAAACACACCTCTTTCATAGGTGATTTGTGGGAAATTAAGTGAGATGTTTGTAAAGTTTGTAAAGCTATTACTATGCCTAACACATACCAAACACCAAAATGATAACCTAGCTGAGGTTATTGTTTTTATTACTAGGAGTTACTGTATCTTCCTTGAGTCATCTTACTAATTTACAGAATTATTCCTCTTCCCCAAATACTAATGGAACATTCTGCTGGGCTCTAGTTACACAAGATTAAAAACCTTGTGGAGGCAAGGGTGCCCACTTTCACCACTACTATTCAACATAGTTTTGGAAGTTTTGGCCACAGCAATCAGAGCAGAAAAAGAAATAAAAGGAATACAGATAGGAAAAGAAGAAGTAAACCTCTCACTGTTTGCAGATGACATGATCCTCTACATAGAAAACCCTAAAGATTCTACCAGAAAACTACTAGAGCTAATCAATGAATATAGTAAAGCTGCAGGATACAAAATTAACACACAGAAATCCCTTGCATTCCTATACACCAATAATGAGAAAACAGAAAGAGAAATTAAGGAAACAATACCATTCACCATTGCAACAAAAAGAATAAAATACTTAGGAATATATCTACCTAAAGAAACAAAAGACCTATATATAGAAAACTATAAAACACTGATGAAAGAAATCAAAGAGGACACAAACAGATGGAGAAATATACCGTGTTCATGGATTGGAAGAATTAATATAGTGAAAATGAGTATACTACCCAAAGCAATCTATAGATTCAATGCAATCCCTATCAAGCTACCAATGATATTTTTCACAGAACTAGAACAAATCATTTCACAATTTGTATGGAAATATAAGAAACCTCAAATAGCCAAAGCAATCTTGAGAAAGAAGAATGGAACTGGAGGAATCAACCTGCCTGACTTCAAGCTCTACTACAAAGCCACAGTCATCAAGACAGTGTGGTACTGGCACAAAGATAGAAATATAAATCAATGGAACAAAATAGAAAGCCCAGAGATAAACCCACGCACCTGTGGGCACCTTATCTTCGACAAAGGAGGCAAGAGTATACAATGGAGAAAAGACAATCTCTTTAACAAGTGGTGCTGGGAAAACTGGTCAACCACTTGTAAAAGAATGAAACTAGAACACTTCCTAACACCATACACAAAAATAAACTCAAAATGGATTAAAGATCTAAATGTAAGACCAGAAACTATAAAACTCCTAGAGGAAAACATAGGCAAAACACTCTCCGACATAAATCACAGCAGGATCCTCCATGACCCACCTCCCAGAATATTGGAAATAAAAGCAAAAATAAACAAATGGGACCTAATTAAAATTAAAAGCTTTTGCACAACAAAGGAAACTATGAGCAAGGTGAAAAGACAGCCTTCAGAGTGGGAGAAAATAATAGCAAACGAAGCAACAGACAAACAATTAATCTCAAAAATATACAGGCAACTCCTGCAGCTGAATTCCAGAAAAATAAACGACCCAATCAAAAAATGGGCCAAAGAACTAAACAGACATTTCTCCAAAGAAGACATACAGATGGCTAACAAACACATGAAAAGATGCTCAACATCACTCATTATTAGAGAAATGCAAATCAAAACCACAATGAGGTACCGTTACACACCAGTCAGAATGGCTGCTATCCAAAAGTCTACAAGCAATAAATTCTGGAGAGGGTGTGGAGCAAAGGGAACCCTCTTACACTGTTGATGGAGAACAGTGTGGAGATTCCTTAAAAAACTGAGAATAGAACTGCCATATGACCCAGCAATCCCACTGCTGGGCATACACACCGAGGAAACCAGAATTTAAAGAGACGCGTGTACCCCAATGTTCATCACAGCACTGTTTACAATAGCCAGGACATGGAAGCAACCTAGATGTCCATCAGCAGACGAATGGATAAGGAAGCTGTGGTACATATACACAATGGAATATTACTCAGCCATTAAAAAAATACATTTGAATCAGTTCTATTGAGATGGATGAAACGAGCCCATTATACAGAGTGAAGTAAGCCAGAAAAAAAAACACCAATACAGCATACTAATGCATATATATGGAATTTGAAAGATGGTAATGGTAACCCTATATACGAGACAGAATAAGAGACACAGATGCATAGAACAGTCTTATGGACTCTGAGGGAGAAGGTGAGGGTGGGACGTTCTGGGACAATAGCATTGAAACATGTATATTGTCATATGTGAAGTGGAACACCATTCCATGTTCTATGCATGGGACGGATGCTCAGGGCTGGGGCATTGGAATGGCCTGGAGGGATGGTGTGGGGAGGGGGGGTGGGAGGGGGGTTCAGGATGGGGAACACATGTGGACCCATGGCTGATTCATGTCAATGTATGGCAGAAACTACTACAATATTGTAAAGTAATTACCCCCTAACTGAAATAAATAAATTTATTTAAAAAAATTAAATAAATTAAAAAAAATAAAATAAAAACCTTGTGGTATTTACAACAAGTGGAATAGTTGTGAAAGTTGGATGTCATGTAGCCACTGACTCTGCCTCTGATGACCAGGAAAAGCTTCTTAAACTGATGTTTATCTCAGCCTTGAAGATGTTTTTCACTTGGAGAAGAGGCAAGAGGTGATAGTAGTGGTAGTAAAGGTGGTATGGGGCATTTTATTAAGAAGAACACCAAGTGGAAAAACACAGAGGCCTGAGAAAACCTCTCCTTTGAGCATCTGCAAGAAGTTCAGCATGGCTGAACTGATTATTCCTTTTGGCTGAGAGGCATATGTCATTGGAAAAATGGGCAGGTGCTAGATTGTAAAAGAAATAGTAGGTCAAGCTAAAGATCTTAAAAGTTATTGTGTAGACAATCGAGAGATGCTGAAGCTTTTTAAGCTGAGTAACATGATTAGAATTTTGTGTAAAGAGGTTCCCCTCCCTCAAGGGATCATATTTTTTCCCTTGTGAGTCATTGTGGGTAGTCCCTCTAGAAGGTTTGATGTTGGAATTACTAGAGAAACAGTGCTTAGAAGGCGGTTGCCTTCCTCACAAGAATGTCTCAGAAAAGAGAATATAATATGATCATCTGTGTTTCTGAGTGCTTCAATGAGATGTCTTCCCACAGTCTGAAATAATAACAGTTCATAAATGTGCAGTGTAACCAACACATTTCAGAGAATCCAGAGATTCCAGTATGCATTTGGTTCTTCTGTACTGAAGTCGCTTAGGAGATCATTCTGGTTTCATCTGGATTTTTTTTCCATGTTTCAAATTGGTTAATTTCACTCATTCTGGTTTTGATTCTGGATTCTTAGTTGTTTTATTGTGTTAGCCTTGACTGTCCTCATGATGTTTGCTTGTGCCTTCCTGCCTTCAGTTTTTTCTTTGATGACTGGATTCACTCTGTGTTCTGATCACATGAAGGTTTTGAAATCCCTTTGTTTGAAATTGTTCTCTTTCTCTAGGGTTGGAACTGAATATGCATTCCTCAACTTTGCCATACCTTGACAGTTCCTCCATAATACTTTAAGTATCTCTTAGACTATATGAGCTTGCAATCATTATCCACCCAAATTGAGGGTGGGATATATGTTTGTTTATGTTTAGTATTGATTCAGAGATCCCTTTGTGCTCAGTAAATTATTTGCATGCAATGGGCATATCCATCCATGCCACCCAACTTCCAAATGCTGGAACTAGTTCCACTTCACTGCCTCATCTATTTAGGAACTTTGTGTCCTATTGTCTTTATCCTGGTCATAAATGTGATGTTCAGCCATGTGAAGGAAGCCAAGGAGCAAGTCCTTTTGTTATTAACTGTCATTGCTTTTAATTTGTGAGACCTGAAGACTCCAAATAGCTATTTAAGACAATAAGAGAAAACAAAGGAGCTAGACAGTAGATTGCCTTCTGGTATATAAATACAGGCATTTGACACACAAGGCAGTAATGCTTCTTAAATGGGCAGTTTAACATTTCTGTTTAAAAAGCAATTCTGGTATTCACATTTTCTGGATAAAGTATATACAGAGTGGTAAAGAGCTTTTGCTTAAAATTTGTGAGAAAAGGGACATTTCTTAGTACATTCAGCAAGGGTAATTTTGTTGTTCCTTTTTTTTGGTGCATGCTAACTTTCGAGAAGCCTCTTGGTAAGGATGGTCAAACACCTATCGGTGTTGGGAGCAGTATTCTGGAATCTGCTCTGCTTATTTCCAGTTGGCCTTCTCTATGATCCAGTGCTCTTTAGCCTTAAACTCTCGTTTTTCATTATGATCTTACTCGTATACTTTTAGATTTGATGCTTATATGTGGTCCATGATTATCAGGTTTGTTTCATAGATTTGGGCATATATTCTGTCCAGGGTTCTTCCCTCTCTGCATCTCTTCTTTAGTTTACCTTCTTCAGCCAGGCTCCCTGGAGTCTAATTTCTAGACATCCAATTTCAATTTGGGGAGTAGAAGCGACTAAAATGAGATTTAAGAAAGGGGAAAGTTTGCTCGGTGGAGGATGGGCAGCTGAAACAAACAGGAATATTTGAAGTGAGATGAAATGAAATGCAAAAATCTAAAAATATTGGTTGGCAATAACCTTCAATAACTGAAGGATCAATTAACCAGGCTCTCTATCCCTCAGACATTTCCATTAACTTTGAAAAAATTCTAAACAAAGTCATTAGAAAAAAAAACAGATGGATGAGGTCTGGGACTTCAAAAGAGGCAAAGTTTAATACAAGATTTTAATGGGACCCACCTGACAAAACAAAGACAGGACTTACGCTTGTGCTGTTGGAAATAAAGAGACAAAGAAATAGAGGCACACGAGACAATGCCTATCGGGCTGCAAGAGCTTAAATTGATCTTTAATGCAATTTTTAAAGCACAAAACCATGCACAGGATCTAGAGGACCTGCTTGGAATTAACTTCTGATGTTGCTGACTTCAAAGGCAATCAGGACACAGACCCCAATGAGGCAGATCTTCCCACAATAATATAGGAGGCATATTTCATGGCCAGGGACCCAGCAAAAGAGTTCATAGCTACAGATCAGACAGGAAAAATGAAGTATTTCTCTGCGAGAAGATGGTTTTCCAAATTAGTTGCCAGGTCCTATGCAGAACATTCAAAGCCCATGTGTTGGACGTGGGGGTCAGAGGGCATGGAAAGAAAGTGATGTCATCATCAAAAGACAGCAGCCAAATTACCTAGATTTTTATTGTGTTTTCTCACAGTTAGTAAATCCTAGTTAGTGCTTAACCAGTTATTGCACAATCAAACACAAGACATACTGGAACCTCAGTGGGTAGAAGATTCAGGCTCTACTGAGCTATGGCAAGAATCAGAGGACTGAAGGACTGACTCCAAACACAACATCTAAAAATGCTTCAAATTTGCTTCCATCTAGGCTGGACTTGACAGCCAGAGGTATTCAACCTGGTAGCAGTGCCTGACAAGTAGTGCTTTTTCAGTTCACGGGCACAGTTGTGGTTATAGAAGGTCTTCTGATATTGGGGCAGGGCATCAGCCAACTGCTTGGAAAGGAAGCAGGGACCAGCTTCCAGGAAGATGATGCTGGCTTAAATTAAGGTGTCAAGGCCACAGACCACTAGCTAATGTTGAGAGTAGAACTCTGTCCTATAAAATCTATTATGAACAAAAAATTGGGACCCAGGGAAGAAAGCCATATTGGTTAAAAGTTGTGTAATAATTGAGATAGGGATCACCCTGTAGATGCATTATATAATTGGCCTATGCAGCAAGCCTAATTCCAAAATTTCCTGAGTGTGCTAATATACTGGCCTCTCCAGTAAGCACTGTCTCAGTACAAGTCTTCTCAGTGGCTGCAGCAGAGTAAGGCTTGGAGGAGGAGTTGACCCAGTTCTAGACTTGGCACAAATGGACTTAAGACAAGCTGGGCTGTTTTGTACCCATCTGGAACTCAGATAATACAGCTTCAGAGGAACTGGCCACATGGTGTGTGTTTTAAATCTTCACAGTGTTTGTGGCTCTAACTTAGGGCATAAGCAGAGGTATTGAGCTGGCTATTCTCTGTCTCCCTAGATATGTCAAACACCTTCTCCACCCTGCTGTGTGCCCAGGGAGGCTGAACTCAATGAACCGCATCAACCCAGCCTCCTTGCCTGCCCTCTGCTCACTGGGTTCTTCATTGAGGAGCCATGATAGTCAGAGAACAGGTGGAAAGAGAGGATGGAATAGTATTTTCTCCCTGCTGGGCCATGGATTGGAAGTGGCTGCCTTCCCCACCCAAGGCCACATCCCCTATTACATGGCCCCTGCTTCTGCTATAGCCCTCATTGGGTTCTAGTGGCCTCTTACTCCTTTTTCTCCTTCAGGCCTGGCTAGTGGTGGATTCTCCACTTCTTCTGGGTCCATGCCTCTTTGGCTCATTATCATTGTTGGTTTCCCTTAAACCCAACAATACCTTTGTAAATACTCTTTTCCTGAACCTCCATTTGCTTCTGCCTTTTTGTCTGAATCTGATCAATACAGAAGTGTAGCCATGTTTAAGTGTGATATTTTAAAAATGTTGTTACTTATACTTAACAAAAAAATGGAAACAAACCAAGTTTCTATTGGTGGAGAATTGGTTAAATTAGTAATGATCTATTTATATCAAATGGTATAATATTTAGCCAATAAAAATCATGTTATGAAAACATTTAATGTCATAGGATAATAATACATAAAGGAGAAAAACATGGTATGAAACGATGTGTGCAGATCGGTGTCACACCCCCAGCATATATGTTGGGGGGTATAGAGGAAGAAAACACACCCAGTTATTGAAAAGGTTATCCTGCTGCAGCTGAAGGTGATTTTTGTTTTCTTGCTTTTGTACTTTCCAAGCATACTGCAATGGAAATATATTACTTTATATTTGGGAAAAAAATTATCAAAAACAAAATAAGAGAATACCTGTGATTTAGAAAGATATTCATCACTTGTGGGAGTACTATCATATTTGAAGGGTTGTTGTAGTATACTTTTATACATTCAGGTAAGTCTTGGCAGTCAGTCTTTTATATAAAATGGCTATTTAAGAAGGCGTTATATAAGGAGAAGGAATGGATGTCCCTTCTCTCATCAAAACTCATGGAGACATGTTACTGTCCTGCAATAAATAACCTTGTTTTCCAAGTGAGGCTCATCTATAACATTTTAATGAGTGGGGGAATTACTCATGTGCATGAGAAAATCTCTTATAATGCCTGCTTGAGTCCTGTCCAAGTTTGAGGTAAGAGATAATTGTGCCTCTGGTTGGGAACTCCATACTCTGTTTATGGTATTTAGGCTTTGTTTGTCTTTCAGTAACTTCATGATTTCCCTCCCTCCCCACCAACTTTTGTGGAAATCATCTTCCTGCTGCCTGAAGTGTGTCATTCTGGATCTTGCCAAGAAGAAAACCTCTCCATAGAGAAAATGACCCATCTCTTCCCCTCTGCAACCATCTGACTTAATTATGCACCATGCTTGGCCCCTGGAGAGCTCAGTGAGGAACACTAGGAAGTCCTGGCTTGATCGCCAAGCCCTAGGGTCTTTGTCAATTATCATCTGGCACCCACGAGTCTGGCCAAATTTACAGGCATGTCTGTCTCTCAAAACATGTCAGGCCTGAAGAGTGAATCACTTTTTTTTTTTTTGGAGCCGCTATAAGTAGAACAATCTTTTCCATTAAAACCCACTTAACTCTCTTCTCAACACCCCAGAGCTTCTTGAACACACCTCCTATTCCATGTGTGGTGCTGGCGAGACTGCAGTTGAATAACATGACTTATTTCCCAGGGCTCATGGCATGGATGGGGGCCTTTCAGGACCTGGGCTGTACAGGCAGGTGGAGGTGAATTTGAGAGGCCCATTCTTCTCTCAGCTAGCTGTGAGTCCTTGAGAGAGCCACTGACCTCTCTGAGCCTCATTTTCTCAACAGTACAGTGGAGATAATAACATTTACATGTCCGGCTCTACGACCCCATGTACTGTAGACCACCATACTCCTCTGTCCATGGGATTCTCCAGGCAAGAATACTGAAGTAGGTTGCCATGCCCTTCCCTAATTTGCCTCATAGGACTATTTTAAGGCAAAATTAACATAATTTTGCAGAATTAATACGAAGTAATTCTTCAAATTACTTCAGAATTAAGCAGAAGTAATTTGAAAACTAAAGCACAATAAATATTAATGAATTTAAAGAATGAGAAAAGCGGAATTCATTAACCATATTCCTTATTCCTACCCACCCTCCTGTTTAAGGGGGAAAATGGCTTTGTTCTCATCTCTTTTTATTAGGATTTCACATCATAGAATCCAAGGATCCCATTCAAAGTCATGCTTTCCTAACAAGTTATGAGACCCAGATTTACAATGTTATATACAAATGTTGTATCTTCTGAGGTGCCTCTTTTGACATTGACCTGCAGTATTTCAAGTGAATATGTGATTTTCGTGCACTATGGTGAATGTTTTCAGCTTTTTTTTTTTTTTTTTTTTTTTGTTTTCAGCTTTCTGAGGAGGCAGTAGCACAACTCCATTTGTTACAGGACCTGTTTTATTCCCTTGATGTTGTTTGCCAGTCTCTCTCCCTAAGCTTCAAGATAAGACAAGGTCTGGGATCTGTTCATCCCAGTCTACCCAGGTCCCAGCATAGGGGTTGGTACAGAGGACGAGGTCAGGATATGACTGCTGGAAGGGGAAAGAAGGAAGGAAGGGAAAGTAAGAGAAGAGGGAAAGGAAGGAAGAAATCCAGACTCGATATTCTTAGAAGTATAATCAAGGGACACTTGTAACACTCTATGAAAGCAACCATCCTGGGAAAACCTATTATTATATCCTGGCTTCAAGTGTTGTTTTCATATTTGGGAGGAAATACATTATTTGTGTTTTGGACTAGTCCCATCAATCTGGTCTCTTCATCCCTGTCCCAGACTTCCTCTGGAGTTGTGTGGGCAGGATGGGGAGGTCCCTGGTTTGAATTGGTAGCTGAAGGCTAGTGAATGTTTTCCTGCTCAGAGCCGGTAGCTTGTAGTTGCTCATGAGGAAACGGGTAGAAAAACCCTCCAAGTCAGAATCCTTGGGCTTCTGCCTTACCCTCAGTGTGGCATGTAGCTGCCTGTGTTAGAAGACTTTGGGAATTTGAAGATGACAGCCAAATACTGCTCTCAATGTATTCATAGATACCTCTTTAAAAACATTATGCCCATCAGAAGTTACATTGGTTTGATAAAAAAATCTGTTTTGGCAGTTTCCCCTTCCAAGTGAATGAGTTGAGTTGTTTGCCTTGATTTTCACAGGTGTCATGGAGGCGACTTCTTCCTGTTCTAAACAGCCTTAGCTAAAATTTGCAGCTGATTCAGAATCATGACAGTGACAGGAACAGTGTTTTAATTCCAGCTCTGTTGCATACTGGCTGTGTGACTCTAAGTAACCTATGAGACTTCTTTGAGACTCAGTTCTTTCCTCTAAAGTGGGGACAATAATACCAACTTTTCTAGCTTGTTGTGAAGCTTAAGTGATTTGATGTGTATAAAGCATAGTGCCTGGCCCACAGCAAATCCTCATTACGTATCTTGCAGGGAGGTGTCAGGGAACAATGCCTTCTTTGCTTTCTTTTAAGGCCTACAGATGGCCTTGAGAACTGGCATGGGCTTCAGGTCTGTATACTTAAGGAGAGACTGACAGTAAAACCAGCTATTCCAGAACCATGTGGAGCTCCTCCAGATCCCTAATGGTCACAAGCAGCTTTAGGTGGACTCCAGGTTAGTTAGCTAACAGATATAGTCATGTAATATTCTGTAAACACGTGCACACTAGTGGTGATGGTTTTCTTCTCCCCAATAATGGAAACAAACAAGCTTAAAATTTTCCATCCTGATCAATAGCCTGAACACACATTTTCAGGTTCTCTCCCAACCCTGATCTACATGGAGATATTTATTTTACACATTTGTGGAACTAGAATGCAGAAACTTTTCAGTGTTCTCCTTTTTTAAGGCAAACTCATCTACTGAACTGATCATTAGCCTAAAGTCTAGGCAGGACAGGTGCACAGCACCTGGATACTCTAATTGCTGGATGCTCCATGTATTGCTCCTGGAGTAAGAGCAGAGACTTCAGTGTCTCTCTAGGAAAGTAGTTCTCAGCTGTGGCAATTTTTTCCCCCAGGGAACATTGAACAGTGTCTGGGAACATTTTCACAACTGGTTTAGGGTAGCCTGTTAGCATCTGAAGTTTAGAGGCCAGGGATGCTGCTAAACATTCTAGAATGCTTGCTTTTCTTGCCAACCAAGACAGAGCCCAACAACAAAGAATTACTCAATCCAAAATGCCAGTATTGCTGAGATTGAGAAATTCTGCTCTAGAGAAAGAACTGGAGGCAATGAAATCTAAGAACCCCCTGAATGTGTAAATAAAATGTGTGTATATGTGGCTTTCAAAGAGTCTAAAGCTCTTATGAGATTCTCAAAGATCAAGAATGGTTTAGGAGCCTAGCCTCGTGTGAATGAATGATTTTCAGGACTGTTGAACTTGGCTGTAACCCAATGAATGGCATTTCATGTATGTACCCATCAGAAGAGGTGGTGGTCAGTAAGGGGCATAGAAAAACTGAGTCATGCAGGTAAACTTCTTCTTCAAATTAGCATATTGGTTTTCAGGCTTGTGCTTCAGGCTTCTATATGCTTGGTTAGTGTGAGTTATCCTCCCCAAATCTGCCTTTGGGACAATAACAAGATTGGGTTTCAGAGTCTGCAAGGCTGGGAGGAAGATATAGGTTGTGTCTTATATACACTGGGACAGTGTTGCCTTGTGCAACATCTTGGGAGAGGGAAAGCCAGTTAGCTTTTTCCTGGTGACACTTAACAACTCCATTCAGGCCCAACACAGGATACCCAAGGGACACGGAATGGGCTGATATGCCAATCCGTGGCTTGTCTGCTCTCAGATCTCGTCTTTGCCCCTCCCCTGTTTGGCTGCATGTTATAGGGAATCTGATCCTGAAATCTGATCCAGGCTCCCATGCCAACTGGCTTGTGGCTGAGTTTGGCCAATGAGAAGTACTAGCAGGAAATCAGAAGGTGGATAGAAAGGAAAAACCAGGGTATTTCTTCTCATCTCAGCCTTGGGCAACAGCTCCAGCACTGGTGGTATTTCCTTCATGGCTTTTGTGAAGACTAAAAAGCTTATACAATGTGAGGGAACCTTTAAAGGAAAAAGAGTTCAATGTTAGATACGGGGCTTTAGAAAAGGCCCAGGAGGGCAAAGATCCCTCAAATATAAGCCTTACTAGCTTCATGGTAAATCCACCTCCACCAAGGTTCCAGCTTCCACTGAGTAGACCAACTCCTGGTCCCCTTTTTATTCCAGCCTGGAAGTGTTAGCAACTATGTGCTTCCTGGGTCACCACGCCATCATTTGCTTAAATGTCTCCATTTTTCTGTCACCTGGGTTATTAAATAATCAATAATTTTTATGGAATTTCATGAATGATTTCTTGTTTTTCTCATTGGACTCTGACTGATCAAACAAGTTAAATCCAAGTAAAAAAATAAACTAATTTAAAATTAAATAAACAACAACAAAAAAAGAACCTGTTTTTGTCATCCATAATTCATATTTTTATTGATTTTTAAAAATTTTTATACAATTTTTAAAGATTGATTTCTGTTTGTAGTTATTATAAAATATTGGCTATATTCTCCACAATTTATATTGAGGAGATTTTTTGCTTGATGTGGATAAATAACCAGTTAGAAGCTGCTCAGTGTTTGGAAAGTTAAGGTAGGGCATTCACATTCATCACTCTTACAATTTGGGTGATACTTTGGTGATTTTATGGTACTGCTCTGAAGGAGGTCTTCATCCTGAGATAATACACGTAGGGCATTTTGATTTCAGAGAGCAGGGCTGGATAAGCTGGGAGTGCTGACAGCCTGAAGAATCATTCATTTCTTCAAGTGTGAATCGAGCACCTACTATGGGTCAAGTTGATTGGCATGCAGCTATTGGAGGAACAATTAGAGGCACTAAAGAATTTATGATCTAGTATGAGAGAGCCCGAATGCATGTTCTTACTACATTGTAGAGGAGTGTTGGATGTCATGCTAAGGAGACGGTCTGGGGAGGAGGGTACAGTGAGGGGTTTTGCTCTGAAGGTAATATTTTCTGTGCTTTATAAAGACAGCAGTGAGGAGGAGACTCTGCAAAGGCGAGAGAAGTGAACAGAAAGACTGGTTATAAAGGGATGACAAAAGCGCAGACAAGAGTTTGGCTAGGAACTGGGGCATTAAGGACAGAGGGAAGGGACAGACCCAACTCAACAAATGTGGAATAGAATAGGAGGAGAAGCCAAGAATACCTTAGCTTTTTACCTTGGACAGGGAGGATGGTGGTGTCACCAACCAAGGCAGCAAGCATCAGCAGATGAGCAGGCTTTGAAACAAAAGTCCAGAGTTGGATTTGGACAGCTGTTTGAGGCCAGTGTAGGACAAGAAGGTGTGGGATTCCACCAGGGTCCTGGCTTAGCTGTTGAGACACATCAAAGAGAGAACTGAGCTAGAGTCGAAGAAGATTCTGTATTCTTGGGGGTATGGGAGGCATCTGGAGCCAGAGTAGATAGCTACGGCATCTCCTAGGAAGAGGATTATGGAAAGAGAAGGGACTCTGGGGACAAAACTCCAGAAAGCCCATGCCCAGGAATGGACAGAAGAAGAAGTATCTGCCAGTGTGAACTGGGGGTGGCCAGGAGATTGGGAGGAATGTCAGGAAGTCAAGAGAGGGGTGGCTTTCCAGAAGTGGTGAATGGTCAAAGTGGTCCATACTGAAGTGAAGCCAAGTGGAGCCCCTGTTGTGTTTGGAAAGATCCCTAGTGACTTGCCCAGAATATTTCAGTCTCTTAGGGAAGGCAGAAGGGGATTTCCAAAGGCTAAACGGTGACTAGCAGATGAGCAGCAGCAGTAGGTGTGGGATACTCTGAGCAACATACAGTGGTAGAGGGAAGGGGACAGTTGGTGTCTGAATGGGGTTACAAGAAGTTTCCAGAATGTTTGCAAATGAGAGGATAAGAGTCAGAAGATAGGAGGGATATTAGCATTGAGCACTGTCTTCATCCATGAGTGCTCTCACTTTCCAAGCAAGTGATTTAGAGCCAGATCTCAGCACAGTCTGAGCTGAGAATATCAGAATATCTGCAACCATGATTCTTGATTCTAGAACCCGAATGGTTCCCAGACAGTGAATTAGCTGTGCTCACTGTAGAGTTATATTGAGGTTTGTGCCACAAGGGTGGTACTGTTGCTATCTAGAATAAGTAATTGACCCTTTAGAGGAGATAGGAAATGAAAGAGTGATGTGTATGTGCTTAAAATGTGTATTGCTGCCTCCATTCTGCACCATAACTGCCCTTGTAGAGAGAGAGAAATTGTCAAATAATCTCTAGGCCTTGTAGATTCTGATTGGAAGCTGGGCACTGGGCCAGCCCAGCTTGTCAAACCAGGTTACGTGGGAATGTGCCAAAGGCTTCTGAGAATAGGCAGCTCTGATCAGTGTGTATGGGCCTGTTAGACTCGGACTGGCTTTTGCTTTCCATCAAAGGGACACCTGAACCTCTCTTGTAGGTAATAACTCTGAGTTTGTCCCCATTGCTCTGTTTGCTTTGGTTACTGGTGCTTAGCAGAGGAAGCATCTTGTCGTGGTGGATGGATCTTTTCTGAGAACATTCTTGGCGAAAGGCTTTTCCACTGTAATAACGGTGGATGGCACTTATGGGGGACCTGTTCTGTGCCTGAAGTTCTGCCAGGGGCCTTGTGTGCATCTCTTATTCACAGCAAGCTGGCCAGGTGGGCATTACCATTGCCATCTTACGAGGAAACTATGGGTCCATGAGGTTGACTGACTTGCCCAGTGTCATACAATTGAAAGTTGCTGGGCTGAGTTTTTGTTGAATCGTTCTCCCTCTAAGGCTACCGTTCTGTGCTGCCTGCCTCTCACTTGGCACTAAGTCCTGATTCCCTGATGTGTTATACACTAGGTGCTATAACAGCCCCCATGGAAGCCTACGTGAAAAGTTATTAGGCCACATGACTTACTCTCTATTGTTCCTTTCAGAACAGATGTTCCACACAAAAACAGCTTCATCATGATGCCCAAAACTGAAACTAGTTGGAGATGGCTGAATGGAGAGGAAGCATCTGTCTAACCTTTAAACTGGGCTAGGCTCAACCTGGGGATTCCCTAGTAGCTCAACTGGTAAAGAATCCACCTGCAATGCAGGAGACCCCAGTTCGATTCCTGGGTTGGGAAGATCTGCTGGAGAAGGGATAGGCTACCCAGTCCAGTATTCTTGGGCTTGCCTGGTGGCTCAGATGGTAAAGAATCCACCTGTGATGTGGGAAACCTGAGTTTGATCCCTGGCTTGGGAACATCTCCTGGAGAAGGGAATAGCTACCTACTCCAGTGTTCTGGTCTGGAGAATTCCATGGACTGTATAGTCCATTGGGTAGCAAAGAGTATGACACGACTGAGTGACTTTCACTTTCAGGCTCAACCTACTTATGAAGAACTACAATATCTTGTCTATTTTTCTCTTACCTCCAAAGATGCCTTGGGGATTGTGTTAAGAAAGTTTTGCACAGGGGGCATTTTATGGTCCCCTGAAGAAAAACATCAGCTGCTTAATTATATGACCTTAATTAACTCTCTATAATTTCAGAGTTGATCATTGTTCTCATAGAGGTGGGGCCCCAATGTCATTTTCTTCCTTCCTCCACGATCTTTTATCGTGGTGTCACACATCAAATAGCTTGCTCTGTGATTCAGTTGCTTCCTAACTGTTCATTAAATTGAAAAGTTCTGTTCCTGCAAGGCAGGGAGTATTCTTATTCCCTAACTTAGGGATGAGAGAACTGAGGTTCAATACAGTTTTCAAAATCTCATCCTTTGCAATTACAGTGTTCTTCATTTTTCCACTTGTAACACTTTTGTCATAGCCAAAAGTCCATAAAATCACATTTTTAGGGCCAATCCAATGTCACTCTCACTATAATATCACTTCTGACATCCCCAGGGAAGGATAGATGACCTCTATCTCATTCTTTATAGTCTCTGACCTTTATTTTAGGGGCTGTGTACTTATCTGTGGGGGTGCTGGGGGTTGTGTTGATCCCTCATGTTTTCTATCTTTGAGTGTTAGTGTCTGGCACATACTAGGTACTCAGTGGTAAGTCTTTCTTACAAAGCTGCTTTACCTGCCCTTTTCATTGGGTTTCTAATTAAAAATAACTTTTTTTGTTTTTTCAAAGTTAGTCCCTGGGATTTTAAATATGCCCATGACTGGGCTTAGAAAAATCTTTCAAAAAATCCTCTGATTAGGCATCCTGATGACTGTTTCAAACAAGGAGGAAAAACCACATTCCATAAGGAATGAAACATTTCAAAGTGGCAATACTTTGAGTGAATCCAGTGCTGCCTGATCCCTTTTCTTGCTATTATGCAAATCAGATAGGTATACTGTTACTTCTAGGTCTATCCACTAACAGTGATCATCTCCACATGTATGATATCATCTGGCTTGTCAGTGAAGCCCAACTCTCAGAGTCCTGCTATGAACATTGTGTTGTTTTTGTCTATTTATAGAGTATCAGGCCTGGGAGGGTCCCAAGATCCCATCTAGCCCAATGCTTTCTCATTTTCCAGAGGCAGTTCAGTGAGTTGGGAGGAGGCCCATGAAAATGTACATGGGAGTTAAAGCACAGCCAAGAGTAGACACTTCCTACTCTTCAACCCTCGACCTCGTGGTGTTAATATTCTTTTACTTTTCCTGAATTTAGGTTTATTACTGTTCCCTTGTTAATGTCAACCCTTGATGACCTCCACATTGAGTAAGCATCCCTGTAAGGATTTTATCAAGGTAATTCTCAAAATCCTCCAAGCTAGACTTCAACAGTACGTGAATGGAGAACTTCCAGATGTTCAAGTTGGATTTAGAAAAGGCAGAGGAATCAGAGATCAAATTGCCATCATCCACTGGATTATAGAAAAAGCAAGAGAATTCCAGAAAAACATCTACTTCTGCTTCATTGACTACACTAAAGCCTTTGAGTGTGTGGATCACAACAAACTGTGGAAATTTCTCAGAGATGGGAATACCAGACCACCTTACTTGTCTTCTGAGAAACTCGTATGCAGGTCAAGAAGCAACAGTAAGAACCAGAGATGGAACAATAGACTAGTTCCAAATTGGAAAAAGAGTATATCAAGGTTATATATTTTCACCTTGCTTATTTAACTTATGTGCAGAGGACATCATACAGAAGCCAGGCTGGATGAAGCACAAACTGGAATCAAGATTGCTGAGAGAAATATCAATAACCTCAGATATGCAGATGACACCACCCTTATGGCCAAAAGCGAAGAGGAACTAAAGAGCCTCTTGATGAAGGTGAAAGAGGAGCGTGAAAAAGCTGGCTTAACATATGACCCAGCAATCCCACTGCTGGGCATACACACCAAGGAAACCAGAATTGAAAGAGACACATGTACTCCAGTGTTCACTGTAGCACTGTTTACGATAGCTAGGACATGGAAACAACCTAGATATCCATCAACAGACAAACGGATAAGGAAGTTGTGGTACATAAACACAATGGAATATTACTCAGCTACAAAAAGAAAACATTTGAGTCAGCTCTAATGAGATGGATGAAACTGCAGCCTATTATACAGAGTCAGAAACACCAATACAGTATATTAACGCATACACATGGAATTTAGAAAGATGGTAATGATGACCCTATATGCAAGACAGCAAAAGAGACACAGATGTAAAGAACAGACTTTTGGACTCTGGGAGAAGGCAAGGGTGAGATGATTTGAGAGAATAGTATTGATATTGTATATTACCATATGTGAAATAGACGTTCAGTGCATGAAGCAGAGCACTCAAAGCCATGCTCTGGGACAACCCAGATGGGTTTGGGGATGGGGTGGGGAGGGAGGTGGGACAGGGGTTCAGGAGAGGGGAACAAATGTACACCTGTGGCTGATCCATGTCGACATATGGCAAAAATCACCACAATATGGTAAAGTAATTAGCCTCCAATTAAAATAAATAAATGTATTTTTTTTTAAAAAGCTGGCTTAAATCTCAGCATTTAAAAAATGAAGATCATGGCCTCTGTTCCTATCACTTCATGGCAAATAGATGGGGAAACAATGGAAGCAGTGACAGACTTTATTTTCCTGGCTTCCAAAATCACGGCAGATGGTGACTACAGCCATGAAATTAAAAGATGCTTGGTCCTTGGAAGAGAAGCTATGACCAACCTAGACAGCATATTAAAAAGCAGAGACATTACTTTGCCAACAAAGATCCATATAGTCAAAGCTACAATTTTTTAAGTAGTTGTGTATGGAAGTGAGAGTTGGACCATAGAGAAGGCTGAGTGCTGAAGATTTGATGCTTTTGAACTGTGGTGTTGGAGAAGACTCTTGAGAGTCCATTGGACTGCAAGGACATCAAGCCAGTCAATCTAAAGGAAATCAACCCTGAATATTCATTGGAAAGACTGATGCTGAAGCTAAAGCTCTAATACTTTGGCTACCTGATGTGAAGAGCTGACTTGTTTGAAAAGACCCTGATACTGGGAAAGATTGAAGGTAGGAGGAGAAGGGGATGACAGAGGATGAGATAGTTGGATGGCATTGCTGACTCAATAGCCATGAGTTTGAGCAAGCTCCGGGAGATGGTGAAGGACAGGAAGCCTGGCGTGCTGCAGTCCATGGGGTCGCAGAGTCAGACATGACTGAGTGACTGAACAAGTGTTTTATCAGTTCACTTTCTGGAACACACAAGTGCTGGAATTTTTGTGTATGTCCAGTCCCTCATTAACCTCTCTGTCTTGTCTTTGCTTCTGCCAAAAATAAAGTATGATTTCTTTCAGGCACAGCAGGGAAAATGGATCGTGACTGCTCTGCTAAATTGAAAGGAAGCTAAGCTGTAGATATACAGTTTGGCTGAGAGACATTACAAAATCTTGATGCTAATTACAGTATGGATTCAGATGACTGTGTCTCTGATATGATTGTGTTGGTACCAATATTGAAGCACATGACATTGACAACAAATGAAAGCTTTTGTTTTTTTCTCAGCTCTAGCAAGACCTGTGTACATGTATGTTTCCAAAGACATAACCAGAGAGTTATTCACAAGGGTCACTGGTCTTGATAAGACATTACCTGCAAAAGGATCTCTTGGGCTTAAAAAATGTGGCTGGTGTAGGGTAGACGGAACCCTATCAAATTAGAGCATGGGAAAAGGTTTGTATAATCAAATCCCAGGCTTTGATTGGAAGTCAAACAGGTCTGCTTTAAAATTTTTTTTTTATCCCACTAAAGGAAAAAGTAGAAAGAAATTGACTTTTGGTTTTCATTATTTTTTCATTTCACATATATCTTTACTTCTGGCTTCCAACTGTGACTAGGGAAAGTGCCAAAATATTAGGTGAGGTAGTCCCAACTGGAATTTAAGTCTGACCAAAGGCTGAAAATATGAAAACTCCACCAAATGAGAAGAATCCAAATTCCAGACCTGTTGTGCACACCATGAGTTTAGGGGCATTTTCCTCAGACTTTATCAGATTATTACATTATTATGTTTCACCAAACTATTTGAACATTTTCTAGTTCATTAGCAAGTCTTCAAGTAAGGAAATTTACCTTCAAAAGAAAAGGTGTGGGGAGGCATAAGGAATGACTGCTTTTTTAGCCCTTAATATACCACATACATATATCATAGAATCCTCATAAAGCTCTGTGAGAATTCATTTTGCAAGTGGGGAAATTGAGTGTGAGTTTCCTGTGGTTGTACAACTAATCAAAGGCAAAACTGGGATTCAAAACTCAATTTGATTCCAAAACCCATGCCCTTTCCACTTCTCATTTCCTGATCACATATTTGGAAAGAACACAAAGCGATAGCCTCCTTTCTGTCTTCTCTAGTCTTCATAATGCCTGTGCTTTGGTTAATTGAGTTTGGTTTCTTAAAGTAATATAATTACTTACTCAAGTAAGCCAAAAACATTGGCCAAGACCTGAGATTTGTAAGTATGTTTAGATGCTTAACTGGGGTCAAGGCTATAATATTTATGTCTCTGTCATTTAATGATGATTTATGGCACCATGACTTCCCTTAAAGATTATGATATCAAACATTCTTAATTTAGGCAGGCTGGTGTGGTGGATAAGCACTGAATTTATGGTCAGGAAACCGGAGTTTAAATTCCAGCTTTGCTGCTAACTTCTTGGGTGACCTTGGGGGAATTTCTTCTCTTTGGATCTGAATTTCTCTTAATTAGAGGGGTTGGGCTGCAGGAGATAAACTGACTTCTGACTCTAACATGCTGGGATCTTGTCATATGATTAAATTGGATGTTTCATGAAGGTAGGGATTTTGTTTATTCACTGCTGTATCCCCAGGACCCAAACATGTGCTAGCATGTAGCTGGCATTAAGTATATACTTGCTGAGTACGTGAATGAACCTGCTTCCTTTATGAACTCAGTATACATTAGTCAGGTATTATTTGTTGAGTACCTGTTGTGTGATAGGCACTTTTTCTTTCTTCATCTTTGTTTGTCTTCCTTTCTATTTAAGTTCCTCTCTGGTTTGCCTCCTAAACGAATCACTTCTTTGGATTTGCTCTTCAGCTGCTCATTAGCACACTGGATTAGAGGTGGGGGGGGCGGGTAGAGTAAGTCCCTGGGGAAATCATGCAGGCTATTTGCATATTGAGGAGTCACTAAGGAGTGGCTGTGGCAAGGAATGGGAGGCGAAAGAGCTGGATCATTACCCAGAAATTCAGTTTCTTCTCTTAATTTATGGGGTTGGACTAGATCAGCTTTTATCAGATTGGTCTTATACTGAATACTCTGTCTGAGATTAATAGATATACAGCACAAAGGGAGTTCTGTAGTTACAAAAAAAAAAAAACAAACTTGGTAAACAGTGATCTAATTAAAAATAAGCATATGATTAATAAAAGTTTTAAAAGATGTCTGTACTGTGAGGCTTCTGAGAGCCTCTAATTTGCTAACACATATTATGATTCTCTAACGGGAGCTACAGGATGAAGCTGGGACATCTTGAGAGGTATGAGTGTTCAGAGTAGTGAGGTGTCCCTCAATTTGTACAGCCATTAAAGTTTTCACAGAGTGAGCTGAGTAGTACACTTGGTCATTCTAGATCTGGAACTGTTGAATTTAATAAAATGCAGTAGAGAATAAAGAGCATCATTAAATTGTTCAATTTCTTTTTTAAAAAACTTTTTAGTTTGTATTGAGGTATAGCTGATTAACAATATGATAGTTTCAGGTAAATGGTGAAGGGACTCAGCCAAACATATACATGTATCCACTCTCCTCCAAACTCCCCTCTCATCCAGGGTGCCACATAACATTGAGCAAAGTTCCATGTGCTTTACAGAAGGTCCTTGTTGATTATCCATTTTAAATATAGCAGCAACATGGATGAACCTAGAGATGGTCATACTGAGTGAAGTCAGACAGAGAAGGAGAACTATGATATGACATGCCTTATGTGTAGAATCTAAAAAGAAATAATACAAATAAGCTTACTTATGAAACAGAAAGAGACTCACAGACTTAGAGAACAGATTTATGGTTTCTGGGGTGGGGCGGGGAAAGGCTGAGGGGAAGAGACAGGTAGGGAGATTGGGATGGACATGTGCACACTGCTAAAGCATTAAATTTCTATGGTATATAATTTGGCACACTGAAACCTGGCAGTGGCAGAGGGACAGGTGGTGGACGAGGTCTTGGAGACAGTGGAGAGAGAGGTCACTAAATATTTGGCTCTCTTCTTTGCATCATTTATCTCTTGCAATTTACAATTCATAATCTAGAGCCATCTATTTCTAGCGGGCAGGTCACCTAAGTACTCAACCTCCCCATCGGCAAAGCGAGTACAAGGAGTACACAATAATTTCCAGTTCAAATGGCTGGTGATTTTGCGATTTGCTCTCTGGTTACTCATCAAGAGCAGGCCCAACCTTGAATGCATATAAGAATTAATCATGTCATGGGGAAATGAAACAATATTTGTTTTGATTATGCCACTGTTAATTAGGTACGGTTCACCCTGACCCTGACTGAATGGTGCGGGCAGGGGCTTGTAACATAAGAATTGAATCCAAATGAGAATGCATTACTTGAGCAGAGAGTAGGAAGCACTTAAGTTCCAATCTTTTGAGCTGGGATATGACTAGGACAGTTTCTAGAAGGGTGAAACCAACCCTGGTGAATTGTACATTGTTGAGTTGATACTTGTATATTCTTATTTATACTATGTTCTTTGCCATCCACTTTTATTTATTGTAATGCAAATAATAAAACCAACAGACTTGCTGTCGCACAAATAATAAAACTGACAAAACTGTGTCAAAGTAGTCACACTCGCTTAGAGAGTGACTACTGTCACATATTCTAAAGAGCTTTACACATGGTACATCATTTAATTTTTACAATAATCCATGAGGTATCTATTATTGCTGTTATAGATGTGAGGAAAATAAGACTCAAAGAAGTTAATTAATTTGCTTGAGATCCCACGTGATTTCATAAGGATTCAAACTCATGTCTATCTGACTTCAAAACAATGATGTGCTGGCAAGTGTTTAACAACCAGCTCTCTTTGGGGAGAAACAGAGCTTTGATTTGTTGGGTTTGCTGATTTCTGTGGTATAAATATTCCCATCATGGCCAAGTTCCAGTTACTAAGGTAATTACAGAGTTGGAAAGAGACAGGCACCATTGGTGTATGAAGCCAACATGACCCAGTGCCAGCTTGTCACTGCCACAGCTATGCTTTTCCCTCCTTTGCCTGACCCGTTTTCTTATAATCAGGATCACTGAGGAGTTTTGTTCAGTGTCTGGGTTTATAACTGAGCAAGTAGGGGCAAACTTTTAGCTTCAGGCTTACCAGATGCAAGAGGCTGAAATTTTTTTTCTGTGGGTAAGAAAAGTGTCTGTGGACACTAACATGGGGATGAAAATGATGATCATTATGATCATGATGATATATAGTATTAGCATTAGTTGAAATAGTTATGTTTTTAGAGTATAATTATGTACCAGATATTGGTCTAAGCTTCCAGGAGAGGTTACAGAATAGAATGCTTAGGAGCTTGGGCTCTAGACGGGCCTGGGTTTAAATCCCACCCCATTTGTGCTAGTTAACTCTGTGATTTGGGGCAAAGGATAGGGTTAGTACCTACCTAATATAGTCGGTGTTGGTTAGAGGATTTTGTGAGATCCAGGATGTAGCATCATGCTAACTAAATGGTAGCTATTGTTATGTCACTTTCCTGGTCTCATATAATTTTCACACCAGCATTTTAAAAAGGATTATTATTATTATTATTTCACCAAAGAGAAAACTGAGGGACTGAGAGGTTTAAGGAAGAGGATGGATAAGAACTGAAACTCTGGTCAGTGTACTTGTAATAACTGTACATTTATTTTGTAGGCCATTTTTGATATATTTTGCAGGTAAAGAAGGTGAGGCTCACCATGGTTGTTTGTCAAAGGTCAAACAGCCAGTAAATAGTAAAATCAGTATTTGAACAGAGCTTTGCGGGATCCCAGAACCCTGCTACTTTCTTGAAAGTATTGAAACATCATGATTTGTGGAGGTCTCACAGGTGACAGACCCTGAGGCTGAACTTCTTAGTTTCTCTCTCTGCCATAAGCTGCCCCACCAACACTTGCTAAAGAATCCATACTTTCTTTATGAATGTGAAGTAAATATGTACTTGAATTTGGTCTGTGTGTTATATGCACATAGCAGCTCACCTTTATACAAAAGTAGATTTTCACCTCAGATCAATGGAGACAACAAACAAATTTATAATATCCCCAGTAGTAAAGGCTCAAAAGAAAGAGAAAAATTTAGGTCAGGATTTTCAAAGAAGGAGAAATAGCCCTTTTTGTATAATTGCCTTTTTGTGTATCTGCACCACCTGCATTTTCTTCCTTTCCCGTCTTTTCCTCTGCATACTGGTGTAAAGCAGGGGAGAGTGCTTTGCACTGTAGAACTGAATTCATTCATTCAGCCAATGTCTACATGTGTATTCTCCAGGCAATAGAGAAAGAGCTACAAATGAAAGCTGTCAGTATTATTGTAATTGCAAAATTTTCATTTTCTTAGTAGAAAGCAAGTAATAAGTCTAAAATATGTTAATATGAAATACTTGGAAGAAAAATAAAGCTTGATAAGAGACAGAGTGATAGGGTGGTATTTTAGATTAATTCACCGGAGAAGCTCTCTTGTTTGAGCAGAGCTCTGAGTGAATCCGTGTGAATACCTGAAAGAAGAGCATGCCGCATACAGGGAAAGCAGGTATAAAGACTGGAGGTAGTAACATGTCTGGTGTGGTAGAGGAATAGCAAGTAGGTCAATGTGGCTGGAATGGAGGGAGCAAGGGAGAGAAGGGTAGGAAGTGGTATTCCAGTTAATTACTTAACTATAGTTAGTTATCCTGGTGGCTCAGACGATAAAAGAATCCGCCTGCAGTGTGGAGATTTGAGTTTGATCCCTGGGTTAGGAAGATTCCCTGGAGGAGGGCATGGCAACCCACTCCAGTATTCTTGCCTGGAGAATCCCCATTGACAGAGGTGCCTGGCAGCTTGCAGTCCATGGGGTCCCAAAGTTTCAGACACGATTGAGCGACTAAGCACACAGCACACATAGTTAGCATAGCAAACTAACAGTGGATTAAAACAGTTATCATCATCTAAGATTCTGGGCTTGGGTGGGTAGTTTTTCCTTAGGGTCTCTCATGTGGTTATACTCAAGTAGCATTGAGGCATGCGGACATCAGAAGGTTTGACTGGGCTGGAAAGACAAGCTGGCTTACTTACATGGCTGCCATTGACACCCGGGATTTCAGTTGTGGTTATTGACTGAAATGCGTGCCGATGGCTATGTTGTTGCCATGTAATCTGGTGGTCTGAGGGCATTGGACTTGTTAATTGGTGGCTCAGGACTCTCAGATATGATGCTGCCAGTAAAAGCTACTAGTCCTCTTAAAGTCTTGGACCTGAAAGTGGCAAAGGGTCACTTCCATCGTACTTGTAGTTGTACCATATTCAGATTCAAGGGGAGGGAAAATAGATTTCACCTCTCAGTGGGAAGTGGCTAGCTTTGATCTACAACACAAGAGCAGAAAAGTAGTCAGGGTCATATCATTGAAGTGTAAGCCCTGGGGAAGACTTTGGAGGATGTTTTTTGAGTGTGATAGAAGGCCAGCGTAGGGTTTGGAGCAAAGAATGGCATGATTTAATTTATGTTTTACAAAGATCACTGTGGCTGCACTACAGTCAGACTGGAGAGTGATAAAGGTGGAAATGGGGAGACGAATTAGGAGGCTTTTGTAAAAGTCTGATGAGAGATGATGGTGGCTTGGATTATTGTATAGCAGGATCGTGAGATGTGTTTCAATTCAGCATTCTACCTAATCTGAAGGTAGAAACTTTGGGATCTGCTGATGGATTAGATGTCAGCTATTAGAGAAATAGAGAAGTCAGAAATACCTCCTCTCTGGTTGTTTTGGCCTATGTGGAAGGAAGTACAGAATTGCCATTTTCTAAGATCAGGGAAAACAAAGAATTAGTGTTTGTGGGTAGTGGGTGTGAAGATCTAGAGTTCAGTTTCTGGTGTATTAGGTTCAATTTGTTTATTGGATTTCTATGTGAATAAAGCAAGTAGTTGGTTAGATGTACTAGTCTGGAGTTCAGAGGAGATGTTGGGCCTCTGGAGATTTGAATTTGGGTCATCAGTAAATGGCTGGTATTTAAAAAATAGAGAACTGGATACAATAATCTGGGAAGTTAGTGTATAAATAAAGAGTGGATCTGAGACCGAAACTCTGGACCCACTGCATGCTTGTAGGTTGGGAAGATGAAGAGATCCCAGTGAGTGTGTGGCCAGTGAGATAGCAGGTAACCAAGAAAGAACAAATTAAGAAGCTGGTTCAAGGAAGATGGAGGGATGTGCACTGTCCAGCATTACTGAGAATTCACCATTAGTTTTTGGTAGCATGGCCCCAGAGTTTGTCCGCAACCCAACTCTGCATGACCCCAAGCAAGTTATTATATTTCACCTCCTCTGCTCCTTAGCTTTCTCTTCTGAAAATGAAGATACTGATACTGATCTTAGAGTTGTAATACCATTAAATAATACTTTATAAATATATTTAATATATAATAATATATATATATATATTTTTGTTACCGCTTGCACCTTCCTCCTTTCCATTTTGCATTTTATTTATTTATTTATTTTTAATAAATTTATTTATTTTAGTTGGGGGCTAATTACTTTACAATATTGTAGTAGTTTTTGCCATACATTGATATGAATCAGCCATGGGTTTACATGTGTTCCCCATCCTGAACCCTCCTCCCACCTCCCTCCCCATCCCATCCCTCTGGGTCATCCCAATGCCCCAGCCCTGAGCATTTGTCTCATGCATATATATATATATTTTTTTTTTTACTTGAGTTCCTGACATATAATAGTGGTCAAAAAGTATCATTTAGTGTCCATTATCTTCCCCTTTATAAAATGCCTAAATGATATTAGATTGAGCCATGGAAAATTTCTGATTTTGAACCATTTTTAACTTATGAAATGGCAATATCATATGTTTCAACTTTGTAACTGAATTAGAATTCTGTGTTCTAAACAAGGCAGACTTTTACTGGCCTGTTCTCTCATAATAAGATTTCTAATTGCACATTTCCCACTTAATAAATTCTCCAGGAGAAAGTTCTCCTGGTAATAGTTTCTAAACTGCTCTTTGATTCTGTTCATTTTCATGTTGGCAGCACATCAAAGTCTACCACAAGGACCCAGTTTCATTCACACATACCACTTGGCATTTAGAACATAGATGTATAAACTCAGCTCTTCTGATCTACTTCCTGTGGCCCTGCTGTGATGCTCATCCTTTTTGGAAAGTCTGTTAATTTCCTTTCAGGTGCCATGCCTGCAATTTGGTGAAGCTGCTGCCAAGAGGACTCTGGGGTTAACTTTAGAGGCGACCATATCCACCAGGTTTTATTCTGCCTGAAGTGTTTTCCCCTTTGAGAAACCATCCATGGGCATCCCTAGTCACTAATACTCGTGGATCTGATTAAGTAGTCAGTTGCCCAGTTTCCTCCCATCTCCTAGCTCAGGAGAAACATAGCAAAACAAAATATAACAAAATGAAATTATTTTCTGTGCTCCAAAATTTGGCAGCAACTAGAAGAGAAAGTGATTAACATCTATCAGCAGCATGACTTCCCAATGATGTGCTTTTTCCAGAGGCATTTTTTAAGTACCTGGCTACTTCTCTTAGCTCCTTGCCCTGGAAATTTGGGTTTGCTAATTAGCTTACATACTAAAGCTAACTCATTAAGTCCTGAATAAGCCACCAATCTTTCTTCTTGCTCAAAAGGATCCCCTTTTAAATGAGCTGTACTACTCCCTTTCTGCAAAAGAGCATATAAATCCATTTAAAAAACAAGCCCAAGGGGTTCAATGAAAAAAAGTTACATTATTTTATGGTCCACCATTCCAGCAATAGGACAAAAATTCTTAAAACTTCAGCAAGAGTTACAGCTTTTAAATAAAATTGCCCTATTTGGTGTGTAGAGTCACTCAGAGTTCTGAGAAGGAATACATATTAAGAAAGAAGACCCTGCAAACATGTTCTGAGCTTCCTGTCATTAAATAGGTACAACCATATTCCAAGGAAGTGGAAAGGTGAAAGACATAATAGGAGAGGAGGAAAAAACTGCTAATAATTACTGATCATTTTCTATGTGCTAGCCTATGCCTCTATTTATGTTTCAGATAATCTTGAGGGCAGGTAATATCTACATTTTACAGATACAGAAGATTAGGCTTACAAGGTTCATTAATTGACTTGTTAAAAGTCAGACAGCTGGTAAGTAGCAAAGTCAGGATTTGAACACAAATATGTGCGTCACAGAACCCTGCTACTTTCTTCAAAGTATGAAAATAGTGGAAGCGTCTGAAGGTGGATTCTAGGGGCTCCAGGACTTTGTTCTTTTCCATAAGGTGAGCATTATGATAAAAGAAGGGTTTTAATTTATGACAAGCTGATGGCACAAGTCTCCAAGAGAGCCACACAGTAGCAGAATTTGCCATTGACCACCCAAGACCACTGTGGTGTTGGAGAAGACTCTTGAGAGTCCCTTTGACAGCAAGGAGATCAAACCATTCAATCCTAAAGGAAGTCAATCCTGAGTATTGATTGGAAGGACTGATGCTGAAGCTAAAGCTTAAATACTTTGGCCATTTGATGCAAAGAACTGACTCACTGGAAAAGACCCTGATGCTGGGAAGAATTGAGGGAAAGGGGTAGGGGGTGACAGAGGATGAGGTGGTTGGATGTCATCACTGACTCAGTGGACATGAGTTTGAGCAAACTCAGGGAGATAGTGATGGACAGAGAAGCCTGGCGTGCTGCAGTTCATGGGGTCACAAACAGTTGGACATGACTTAACAACTGAGCAACAGTAACCCAACACAGAAAGGTACAATGTTTAAGAGCATACACTCTGAAATGGAGCTGCATTCCTGTCCTTGGTGAGCTTGGGTAAATCATTTAACATGTTTGATCCTCAGTTTCCTCATCTCTGAAATGGGGATGGTAATTAGTCCATAGTTCATAGTATTTGTAAGCATTAAATGAATGTAAAACATTTGGTGCCAGAACCAGGCAAGAGTCAGCCTATTAGTTATTAGTCAAGACACTGCCATTACCTAGCTTTGATTATGCATAGGGAATAGGGGAAAGCATTGTCTTTTGCACAATTGTTGGACAAGTTTTGGTGTTAATGTGTCTCCTGGTGTTCTTTTGCTTCTGGAACTCAAGATAACTAAATGCTTTAGGAAATAAATCTTTTAACTAACTTTTGGCCTTCTTAGCTTAGCACATCTCATAAGAAAATCCCCACACAGACACAGACTCTCCAATGCTACAAAAATATATCAGGACATCTATGTTTACCATCCATAGTAAACATCTGTGTTTACTTTTTATCTTCCTTACTGCTGTGTATTAAATGGGAAAAGCCTAGAATGGTATAGTGGACATTTGTTGATTTGCTTCTCTAGCATCCATTGTCCTGTCTTCCTTCTCGAGGGCTCCTGATTTTCTGTAGGGTTTCATGTATTTCCACAGAAACTGCCTGTAACACTCTAGGCTTCAGGAAAAGGAATGCATACCTTCCCTTAGCTGCTATGATTGCTTTGAGGAAGGGGGATTTGTAACCTAAGTTATTCCAAGCAGAGTGAGTCTTGAGATTTTGCCAGGAATATTGGGGCAAAAACTTTCCTGCTGGATGTGGATGAAGAATCATCAGGCTCTTACAATTATAGACAGCCTTCTTGCTACCAGGATGGAGGCTGGTTTTAGGGTGAAGGTAGAGAAAAGGACGAGAGAAGTCAGGTTCTTGGTCACATCATTAACCTGATCAAGCTTCCTTGAATCCAGAACCATTTCCTGACTTTTCTGTTACAGAAGTCAAAACTTATTTTTAATGTTAGAGCTTTGCAATTGAAAAATTCCCTACTGACTTAATTGGAGACAGGCAGCTTGATTGTGCTCTGGACTAATTTTGCAAGACTTGTAACACTCAACTTTCGAATCTGTTAATTGGGAGTTAAATGAGATTATGGAGGTGAAAGCATTTTTTTAAACTCTAAAGTAATTATAAATGCAAGTCTTTGTTGTGATAATTTGACACTGATGTCATAATGGATGATTCTGTGTTTCTTTCATATCAAAGCCTTGTTTTGTTTGGCAGCTGGGGTTGACCCCCAAGCTATAGGCAACTGTCTATGACTGGCATTTTTACATTTCACCCTTGCAGGTTTTGGTAAGTGTTGGGGACTTGTGGATTTCATAGAGAACCTGATGGTTTGTCAAGTCACCATGAATTGGTTTACTCTTGATAATAATGGGCTTCCCTGGTGGCTCAGTGGTAAAGAGTCTGCCTGCAATGCCGGAGACCCAGGTTTGATCCCTGGGTCAGGAAGATCCCCTGGAGAGGGAAATGGCAACCTTGATAATAATATCTATGATAGTCATCAGCAAGTAGTTTCTTATTCTTTATTTTTCCTTCACCTGGATTTTGAGGTTTTAAGTCAAAGTTCTCTTTACCAGAGGATTACAACAATGTAATGATAGCATTGATGAGGTCACAAAGCATCCAAATAGCTCAATCAAAGGCAGGTAGGTATCTGTAACCCAAAAACCAAGAATTAGGGATAAGTGATCATTTTGTAGCATTATCCATCAAAAGAATTTTCTTGGTATGAGAAAAGAAAGGAAAACTCTGTTTACTGAGTAATCACCATATACCCATTACCAATCACACACATGCTTTCCTGTGGCATCTAAATTAATCTGGTAATAAACCTTCTATCCCATAGAAACTCTCTCTAAGCCCCAAACAATGTAACTGTCAGACTTGTAATGTCTTTCATGATCCAATGTGGGACAAAGTGGAAAGATGACCAAACTTGGACTCAGACGCTCTAGATTCCATTCATTAACTTTCTGGGGCCTCAAATTTTCACTTGCTAAATAGACCCATTTAGACTACTGTGTCCCACTTCATAGGCTTTTGTGAGGATTAAATTGGACTGCAGATAATAAATTGTAATATTCTGTATATTATTATCATTTTTATTAATGTCAGATAACAGTAAACCTGTGACCACTGAAGATAATTTTCATTTCAGTCACTATGTCTCAGGTTTTGATTTGGAAATTTTGTTTAAAATAATTCTTTGCTTTCTTGTTGCCAAATGTGCAGAGCAATAAAAATATAAAACTCATTACAGCAGAACACAAAAATATCATATATAGGATTATTTCCTCTAAAAGGTTCAGACAATTCCTTCTAAGAATAATTCCCAACTTGAACATACATGGTGTTATCCAGTTGTATAAGAGTAAGTTTTGTGGAATATTATGACATATTGTAAACACATTAGATGAAAAAATACATGTCCTTTTGGATACAAGAGATATGGATTTGTTTAACTTATTTACAGAATTATGCTCCTGCCAAGCCCCTGGGAAGTTTGAATAATGAAACAAGATATAAAACAACAAAAATGTATAGCGGGAAAGCTCCAGGTCCATCACCAGTTAGAAGAACTTCTAATCCCATCTGATACTAAACTAATTAAATGGCTATTCCCTGAGTTACATGCTCTTATACTAGGATAGTATTAATAGTTTCCGAAGAGTTCATTCCGGTGTTCTAGATCAATGATGCTCAAAAGAAATATGATGCAAGCCACAAACCAGAGCACATATGTAATTTAAAACTTTCTAGTAATGACACTAAAAAAGTAAAAAGAAACAGGTGAAGCTAATTCTAAAAGTATATTTTATCTTAGCATGTAATCAACATAAAAATTTCAATGAGGTGTTTGTATTCTTTTTTTGAACTAGGTCTTCAAAATCTGGTGTGTAAAAAGCCTTATATCACATCTCAATTCAGACAGCCACATTTCACATATGCAATAGACTGATGTGACAAATGGCTGTTGTACTGGACAGTAGAGCTCTAGCTTTCAATGAAGGTGATTTTTAGATTCAGAAAGACCTGGGTTTGAATGCCTGTTTCATCATTTATTTCCTGTGTGACTTGAACAAGTTACTGTTCTGCAGAACAGTCATTAAGACTTAACATGAGAAAAGTCACATGAAAGAGTACCTCTCCCATCATCTGATCCCTAATAGGTAGGTGATCAATAAGGGTTAGTTCTCATTCCAGATTTTCAATATGGAGGTGGAAGGTGGCTTGGGAGAAAGGCAGAAGCATTAGTAGGAAACCTAGATGAATCTTCTCATTCCAGGCAAAGCTAGCATGGATGAAAGGGCTAAAGGGTGCTGAGGTGCTGAACTGAGTGAACAGATGGAGACCTGACCGGCATTTCCAGATTAGTGCTACATGGTTACTACATAGTTACTCAAAAAGCTAAAGCATCTATCTTCTCTGTGCTGGCCTAGAATATTAAGGTATGTAACCCTTTTGAAGAAGAGCTGTCAAGGTATGAGGAAATGATCCAAAGTCATGCCCTAGAAGGAATGATTGAAGGAGGTGATTGATGTATTTTCATTAGAGATGAGGGCAGGGGAAGGGAAGAGATAAGAGAGAGATGAGACTGAGGAAAGAAAATGGTTTTATCTTTAAATAAACCATCTTTGTCTGGCCATAAGAGTCAGAACTATTGTGAAAACTACAGAGAAGGAGATTCTAGCTCAACAAGAACTTTTTAACAGAGATGCTTTGAAAATGGAATGAGTTGTCTTGTGAGGTAGTATTTTATAGAAGATAAGATATCACTTAATTACTTGGAGGGATACTATTAATATGAGGAGAATCAAACGAGGCAGCACATATAAAACACTGTGATTTACTATATATCATTATCATTATTGGCTTCCCTGGTGGATCAGGCAGTAAATAATCTGCCTGCAGTGTGGGAGACCTGGATTTGATCCCTGGATCGGGAAGAATCCTTTGGAGAAGGGAATGTTTAGTAAATGCAGTGACCACTTAACACAGGTATCATTAGACTAGATGAACTCTGAGGCCCTTTCAGTTCTTGGAGTCTCTAAATCACTCCTCCTTTCTGGGCACTACTGCCTAATTACCCAACATTGGACCTGATGCTTCTTCAAGGACATGACACACTAGGAATTGAATATCCGTTCTTTGGTTCTGACTATGGGAAGAGTGTCTTACCAAGAATCAAGGTGAGTTTCTCTTTCAGTCCCTTCCACACTGGCATCAGTTGTCTCTTTGTGTGGCAGGGCCTGGAGGAGTTGGAATGCTGTCCTACTTTGTTAAATGTTGGTTGCTCAGTTGTGTCCAACTCTTTGTGACCCCACTGGCTGTAACCCACCAGGCTCCTCTGTCCATGGGATTTCCCAGGCAAGAATACTGCAGTGGGGTGCCATTTTCTTCTCCAGGGGATCTTCCTGACCCAGGGGTCGAACCCAGGTCCCCTGCGTTACAGGCAGACTCTTTACTGCTGAGCCACCTCGGAAGCCCCATCCCATTTGGGGCTTCTCATCGCACAGTCAGTCTTGACATTCGCTTCCACCTTGCTTTCGGGGTGCCAGTTTCTCCCAGTTTTCTTTCTGACTGTTGTGCTGGACAGTACAGCTCTAGATTTCAGTGAGGCTGATTTGGGGATTCAGAAAGACCTGGGTTGGAATGCCTGTTTCATCATTTATTTCCTGTGTGACTTGAACAAGTTACCATTCTGCAGAGCTGTCATGGGACTTAACGTGAGATGAGTCATGTGAAAGTATACGTCTTCCAGCACCTGATCCCTAGTAGGTAGGTGATCAATAAGGGCTAGTTCTCTTCCTAGCTTTTCAAAATGGAGATGGAGGGTGGGTTGGGAGAAACCGTCTTGTCGCTTCCTACTCTTCAACTGTAGGAGGTTTTGTAGGGTCTCATCACCGCCACCTTCTCTCTCTTCCCCCCTCTCCACCTTTCCCTGGTGATGCGATCTCTTCTCTCAGCACTGCTCTTGACTCCCACATCTTCCCTCCAGCTCAGGTTTCCTCTTGAGCTGCCTTCCTGATGTCCTCCCCGATGTGTCACAGGCGCCTCTAGCCCAGCATGCCATGCCTGGACGGTTCTTCTTCAGCCCGCTCACCTTCCTTGGCGCCCATCATCTGCTCACTCGCCTCATTCAGACCCTGCGGTTTGTTTCTTCTTCTCTCCGCCCGCTACAACTAGTCCATTACCAGCAACTGTGGGCTTGAGCCCGTCTACATTTATGCTCCTTTTCTTCTCTCACCTGGGCTATTCTTGTCTTCTTGACCCAGTGCACACACCGCTTTCCAATACTAAGAGCTTAAGATTTTATAGAAGGGCCTCAGGTGCTATTGTGGGGCTGAAAGGAGGCCATATAGCACGACTCCTGATCCTGAATTACTGCTTCTACCAAAGCAGATCTGCTTTGGTTTGTTTCATTTCATTAAGCTTCCACTTAAGATTTGACTTGAAAGAAGGATTCTGGTATATAAAAATAAGCAGGAAAAGCATTCTTTTATGGGCTTTCCTACTTCTAGGCTTTTCTCCTCCAATGCCATATTCAAAGCGCACAAAAGAGATTTTTCTGAAGTGGAAATACAATCTTGCCATAGCTAACTTTAAACTGCTTCCTTAAATCCCACTACCTACAGGGTAAATGTCAGCTTTCATTCTCGGGCTTTTATGATGATTCTTGCCTGTCCCTGATCAATTGAAAATTGATCATTTTCAATTCCCCTGGAACACTAAAACACTTGCTCTCACAGTTTCCTTTCTTGGGAATTACTCCTTGCTGCCATCTGCCTGGTGAGTTCCAGCTTCTCTTTTAAGGTTTGGTTCAAGAATCACCTTTTCTTTGAAGCTTTCATAATAGCATAAGTAGAAATGACCCCACTTTCCATAGCTTGTGTACAAGTTACCATAACCTGTAATGTTCTGAGTGTTTTACTTGCCTTTCTCCATGATTCTACCATGAGCAGGAAACGTGGCTGTCTTCATTGTGTTTGTCCATTAACCACCAAAGGTCTTGGCCTGCAGGGGGTGCTCAGAAACTGTTGACTGTGAATAGTGTTAGTTGCTCAGCCCTGTCTGACTCTTTGGGACCCCATGGACTGTAGCCCATCAAGCTCCTCTGTCTATGAGATTCTCCAGGTAAGAATACTGGAGTGGGTTGCCATTCTCTTCTTCAGGGGATCTTCCCAACCCAGGGATCAAAACTGGGTCTTCTGCACTGCAGGCAAATTGTTGACTGTCTGAGCCACCAGGAAAGAAGGCTTAATTAAATCTTAAGAAGCAAAGCTGTGCAGATGAGCTGGTGCTAAGCCCCTAATGGGAGGCCAAGGGTGGCATTTTTTCTATAATTTCTATAATTTTTCTATAATTTTCTATAATTCCATGTTGTAAGTGGAATAGATAGTAACCAGCAAACATTCTGCTGACTACACATTAGTTTATAAATGCACTTACTTCTGTGGATGTAAAGCAATCAAATCAGCTTCTGTCTAGTCTCTCCAAATTTGACTTTTGGATAATGTCTATTACCAAAAGCAATGGTTATAAAATATTATTTGTACTGAACTTTGCGGCTACGATCTGTTTTACTTTCATTATCTTGTTTGATATGTACAGCAATCCTGTGGGTCATGCAGGGCAGATATTACTCCCATTTTATAGACGTGTGGAACCAGATTCTCAGATGTCACCTGAGTTTCCCAGAGTCATACAGTTGTTAGTTAATAGAGCCAGATATTTAAGTCTTCATTTCAAAGTCAGTTGATCATTCATGTCTATTTGAGGGTCCCATTGCCACTTAAAGGAACACCCTCTTGTTGTATTGAACATGATAAGTAGGTCCTTAGGGTCAGATAAAAATTCTTATTGACATACCTGTCTGACAGCTGGTCATCAGGAGAATGGAGTTTTTCATTATCTTACTTACTGGCTCCCTCATTTCTTCCCCTGAGGCTTCCCCATGTCAAGTTGCCAAAACTTGCAATGGTCACTGAAGTTTGTTGACAAATAACAAAGATAGTCCTTGTCTAGCTGTCAACTTTACATCCTCTGGGTTTGCCAGTTGAGCGCAACATGCAAGGAAAGGTTTTGTTGTGGTCTGTGACTCACTGCACTCACTCCTCTGCCACTCCCTGGGTGCAGGAGATTACAGTCTGCCCATTGCACAACTTCTCTGGGTGAACTGGCAGATGATGTAAAAAACTCCAACTGACTGAAGGTTCAGCCACTGCTACATGAATCAAAAGGCATACTACCATAGGAGAGTTACTCTAATCTCATCTGCAGATTGCTTCTGTCACCATCGAGAGATTTAGCGGAGGCATTCACTACTGAAGGGAAATGCCTTCTTTTAGGTGGTTCCATCTCCAAAGTCTTGGAATGTCTTTTGGAAAAAGGGATATTAGTAGGACAAAGGGCCCTTCTCACTTGTTCGGAAGTAGCTCAGTTCAAGTTCTGTTGATGAGAGGTGTCGTCCTCTTGGTTTGCTTCAAGACTTCTCCATGTGCTCACAGTTTGAGTCATTCTCCTCAACAGGACCTCAGAGGGTCAGTTTTTTTTGGGAGGGAATCACTGTATGAGGATAGCAAAAAGATTACTTGTGAATTACATTCAGCATGACATAAAGCAATTCAGTTTCTTGACAGATAGTATGTCTGTCATAAATCAAAAATTATATATGAGTGGAACTGAAGTTTATTATACTTGCCACTGTTAATTGCTACATTGTCTTCAAAAGGTCTCTAGTAAAATTTGAGGGCTGGAGAGGTGAAGGGAGTTAGTGTCTGGGTCTGTTGAATGTCCTTTCCTTCATCTTCTCTGTTTCATGGAACTCATTCATTGGCTGCTGGATAAGGTCCTGCCCTAAGCCATGCTCTGTGTTAGATTCCTGGGAGTCCACAGTGATGAATAAGGTACAGTCCATGTTCTCAGAAAGTGTTTAGTGTAGTGAGATGACCTAGGAACAGATAGTTGTAATACACTGTCTAGGTGCAGAATTTGATATATCTGCAAGGTGCTTTGAGAGTAGAGAGGGACAGCTCCTAGCTTAGGGAGTCTAGGAATGTTTCTCGGATGAGGAGATGACACTTGAAATGAGTCTTAAACAGAACTCCCTTGGATTTGTGCAGGAAGGGCCACTGCCCTGTATTCCAAGCTTTAGAGGGCTCCACTCTGGCTTTCTTCTAGCTCCCCATGAATGGCTGAACTCTGAATTTTTTGCTCAGACAACTCAGAGCCTGCTTCTAGATCCTGTGTGGGCCTCTCTTTCTGGTCCATTCTCCCTTTGGCTTATTGCATCTTTAGGTGACCTCCTAGACCTGAAGGGTAGTCCAAGAGTACTTGTTTTAGGGGGGTGGGGATGGAGTTTGGACATGTGGGTTGGGGCAACCACTTATGTGCATAAGAGACTTCTCACCCTGTAGGTAAGATCCATTTCAGGGGAAGAGAAGTGGGCAGGCCAGAAGCTGGGACAAGGTTCTGTTTTCTCTGGGTCTTCCAATCTTGCATAGGTTCCCTGCAGAGTGTTTGAAGCCTACACTTGAACCTGATCCACATTGTTGAGGGTATATTTTCAAGATGGGAAGAGAGTGACTATTTTACTTAACAGGAGGCTGGCTTGACTTATAACTTTTCAGTAGTTGAGTGAAGTCACTCAGTCGTTTCTGACTCTTTGAGACCCTATGGACTGTAGCCTGCCAAGCTCCTCTGTCCATGGGATTTTCCAGGCAAGAATACTGGAGTGAATTGCCATTTCCTTCTCCAGGGGATCTTCCTGACCTAGGGATCAAACCCAAGTCTCCTGCACCACAGGCAGATTCTTTACCATCTGAGCCACCACGGTAGTATAGACATCTGCAAATCAGACCTCTGTCTGATTGACCTGGACTCTACAAACATTAAGGGCCAGATCTTATGATCTTCTTATGAGTGTGGTATCTCCAGGCTGTGCATTGGTTTAGGTTCACTAAGCCTTAGAGAGTCTAAGCTTCCAGGGGCTCTGTTTAGTGGGGACACAGGCAAATGTCCAATCACAGTAACAGTATGCTGTAAGAGAGGTCTGTCCATGAGGCACAGAGAAGAGAGATATCCATTTGACTGGAGTGATAGGAAGTAGGAACTTTTTGACATGAGCCTTAAAATATAGATATGTGAGTCTGGTATAAGAGTGAGGGAAGAAATTTCAGACAGAAAAGGTGGAGACCTAACAAAGTATGAGAAAAGGAAAAATAGTCCAGCATTGTGGGAGCTGTGAATAGGAAGGGGAGGCCAGGGCCTGGATCCCGAGAGGTCTTACGAGTTAGGCTGAGGAAGCTCTTATCCCATAGACCAGGGGGACCTCTCAGGCTTCTAAACACATGGGAGACTAGAGTGATGAGATTTCCCTTTTAGAAAGACTCCTCTGGCAACTGAGTGCAAGCAGATTGATTGGAGGGGCCAGTTTTGGACCTCAGCCTCATTGCTCAAAGACTGTTCTTTTATGTGCGCATATTTCACCCATTAGACTTTTGTTGTACTAGCTCAGTGACTTGCCTCCCAGCTATTCATTGGGAAAAATTTTTGAGGAGGCTTTTAAAAAGCACCAATGCCAGCCCTGGTCCCAGACCAATTAAATTAAAATCTTTGGGGCTTAATTGCCTGTAACTTTCAGATACATCCCAGATAATTCTGATGCATGCTGAGGACTGATAACCACAGTGAACTATTTCAATTTGCCACCCCAAGGATGGGTGTGAACTAGTTATATTTAGGAGGTGAGTACTAGCACTGTGCTCCCCCTCCTATCTGCAAATTTTTCTTTCCCTGTTACTTGCACTTTGAAGGTTAGAGAGGTATTTTGAATATCCCTGATTTTATTGTAGGAAAACCAACTTTTGGTTTGAGGACTACATGGATACCCTCCATCGTGATCCACAAGTTCTTTCTTAATGGTTGCTTCCTTTTCCCACTTGGAAATGTCTCCCTGGGCAGCAGAAGCTGGGAGTGAAAATCACCTACTTGATATTCTTTGGGGATTTGGCAACTTAGCTGTTTCATGCCTCTCCACAGATAGATTATCTTCAAATTGGTTGCCTTGTTTTTCAAAGGAGTGCTTTACTCTTTGGGCTTAATGGGATGTCCTTGCGTGTCAGAGCTCATGGAGACAGTTTGATGACAAACTGCCTTCCACGTACCTGTGCAGGAGTGAGTAATGCGTCAGGTTGGTCACAGAAGAATGTCCCAGTTCTGTGTGAACTGAACTGAACCTTAAGGGAAGTGGAGTGGTTATTCCCACAGGCAGGGCATCATGGGTATGACTGCTCTGTTCGAAGCTCCCATGAGCCCTGTGTTTCTCTGTACACTACACTGAGATAATAATTGCCCTTGGGGCTTAGGTCACGGGAGCAGGCTTTCCTAGAGAAAATTCCTACTTTGTCCCATGTCCCAGCACAGACAGGTACTGTAGAGCAGGGAGGCATAGGAGCCAGAATTTGGGAGATGAAGTAGGTGCTGATCCACCATATCTAGCACTTTGAATATATTAGGAAGATGGATAATTAGAAGACATTCCCAAGGAACTGGGCTATCCCAGAGAGCAGGCTGGCCCCTTAGTGCACAGTGCTGATACCTACATTTCCTTCCTGTCCCAAAGGATGTTGTCTAGTGAAGGATGTCATTCCCTGCATAGCAGCAGAAGTCTCTGCAAGATCAGAATTCAACTAGAGGGTTTAATTAAGTAACCTAGAAAGTCTCTTCCAGTTTCAAGGTTCTAGAGCTCTCTGAGGGAACTCGTTCAGCTTCAGTACCACCTCTCCCACCTAATGCCAGCTGTGCCCATGGAGGTTGTGATATTTGCTTTTGTCTATTAATACCAAGAGTCCTCTCCTTGTGTTGTTCCTCTGTGCTGTTGAATCAACTTATTGCAACATGTGGATGGTTAAGTTCCTTATTCCCCCCATTTTATTTCAAACCATTTATTTTTATGATTTATTGTTAAGTCTCTCAGTTGTGTATGACTGTCTGTGATCCCATGGACTGCAGCATGCCAGGCTTCCTTGTCCTTCACTATTTCCGAGTTTGCTCAGACTTATGTCCATTGAGTTGGTGATGGCATCCAGTCATCTCATCCTCTGTCATCCCCTTCTCTTTCTGCCTTCCTTCAATCTTTCCCAACATCAGAGCCTTTCCCAATGACTTGGCTCTTCACATTAGGTGGCCAAAGTATTGGAACTTCAGCTTCAGCATCAGTCCTTCCAATGAATATTCAGGGTTGATTTCCTTTAGGATTGAATGGTTTGATCTCCTTGCAGTCCAAGGAACTCTCAAGCATCTTCTTAGCACCACAGTTCGAAAGCATCAGTTCTTTGGTGCTCAGTCTTCTTTATGGTCCAACTCTCACATCCATACATGACTACTGGAAAAAACTGTAGCTTTGACTATACGGACCTTTGTAGGCAAAGTAATGTCTCTGTGCTGTAATATGTTGGCTAGGTTTGTCATATCTTCCCTTCCAAGGAGCAATCGTCTTTTAAGTTCATGGTTGCACTCACCATCTGCAATGATTTTGGAACCCAAGAAAATAAAGTCTATCACTGTTTCCATTTTTCTCCATCTATTTGCCATCAAATGATGGGACCGGATGCCATGATCTTAGTTAGTGAATGTTGAGTTTTAAGCCAGCTTTTTCACTCTCCTCTTTCACCTTCATCAAGAGGCTCTTTAGTTTCTCTTTGCTTCTGCCATTAGGATGGTGTTATCTGCATATTTGAGGTTATTGATATTTCTCCCTGCAAGCTTGATTCCAGCCTGTACTTCATCCAACCTGGCATTTAGCATGATGTAGTCTGCACATGAGTTAAATCAGCAGGGTAACAATATACAGCCTTGATGTACTCCTTTCCCAATTTGGAACCAGTCTGTTGTTCCATGTCCAGTTCTAACTGTTACTTCTTAACCTGCGTACAGATTTCTTAGGAGGCAGGTAAGGTGGTTGGGTATTCTCATGTCTTTAAGAATTTTCCAGTTTGTTGTGATCCACACAGTCAAAGGCTTTAGCATAGTCAGTGAAGCAGATGTTTTTCTCAAGTTCTCTTGCTTTTGCTTTGATCCAGTGGATGTTGGCAATTTGAATCTGGTTCCTCTGCCTTTTCTAAATCCAGCTTGTACATCTGGAAGTTCTCGGTTCACATACTGGTGAAGCCTAGCTTGAAGGATTTTGAGCATGACTTTGCTAGCATGTGAAATGAGTGCAATTGTGTGGTAGTTTGAGCATTCTTTGGCATTGCCCTTCTTTGGGATTGGAATGAAAACTGACCTTTTCCAGTCCCGTGACCACTGCTGAGGTTTCCAAATTTGCTGGCATATTGAGTGCAGTGCGTTCCAGAGCACTGTCTTTTAGGAATTGAAATAGCTCAGATGGAATTCCATCACCTCCACTAGGTTTGTTCATAGTGATGCTTCCTAAGGCCCACTTGACTGCACTCCGGGATGTCTGGCTCTAGGTGAGTGATGACACCATCATGGTTATCTGGATCATTAAGATCTTTTTTTGTATAGTTCTTCTGTGTATTCTTGCCACCTTTTCTTAATATATTCTGCTTCTGTTAAGTCTATACCATTTCTGTCCTTTATTATGCCCATCTTTGCTTGAAAATGTTTGCTTGGTATCTCTAATTTTCTTGAAGAGATGTCTAGTCTTTCCTATTCTATTGTTTTCCTCTATTTCTTTGCATTGTTCACTTAGGAATGCTTTCTTATCTCTCATTATTCTTTGGAACTCTGCATTCAGATGGGTGTGTCTTGCCTTTTCTCCTTTGCACTTCACTTCTCTTCTTTTCTCAGCCATTTGTAAGGCTTCCTCAGACAACCATTTTGCCTTTTTGCATTTTTTTTCCTTGGGGATGGTTTTGTTTACCACCTCCTGAGCTCTGTTACTAACCTCCATCTGTAGTTCTTCAGGCACTCTTTCTATCAGATCTAATCCCTTGAATGTGTTTCTCACTTCCACCGTGTAATCATAAGGGATTTGATTTAGGTCATACCTGAGGGGTCTAGTGGTTTTCCCCACTTTCTTCAATTTAAGTCTGAATTTGGCAACAAGGAGTTCATGATGAGCTGCAGTCAGCTCCTGGTCTTGTTTTTTGCTGACTGTATAGAGCGTCTCCATCTTCAGCTGCAAAGAATATAATCAGTCTGATTTTGGTATTGACCATCTGGTGATGTCCATGTGTAGAGAAGTCTCCTCTGTTTTTGGAAGAGGGTGTTTGCTATGACCAGTGTGTTCTCTTGGCAAAACTCTACGAGCTTTTGCCCTGACTCATTTTGTACTCCAAGGCTAAACTTGCCTGTTACTCCAGGTATCTCTTGATTTCCTACTTTTGCATTCCAGTCTCCTATGATAATGAATATTGAATATATAAAACTGGTAAACAAGGAGAGTATAAAGAATAAAATAAAGGTTGCTCATTAAACCCAATGATAGATAATTTTATTATATACATATCCTTCCAATCATTTTCAATGTGTATGTAAATATGTATTAAAACAAAATCAAGATTTATATAACATTTTTTATTCTGTCCTTTAAATATACTATATCATGTTTTTCCTATGTCATCAGTTATTTTTGAAATGATTAAAATACATTAACTATATAATTCAAAATAGGGAATTACAGAGAAAAATAGGGAAATAAAAGTAAACAAAAAAATAAAAATATAATCTCAGTAGCCAGTGATAATTACTATTAGCTTTTTAGGTTTTATCTATATAAGTATATATATATTTCCTATGAGCAATGGATCCTATATATACACATAATACTAAGTGCTTATGGGAAAAGTTCGAGCATTATGGAAAAGTATAAATTAATGAGTTTCCCTTTCCATTCCCCTGACTAGGCTCCCGTCTCTGTTTTTTATATACACACACACACACACACACACACACACACACACACACACATATATATGTATGTATAATATCATACTTAAAATATGTCTAATAATTACCATTGTTCATAGTTTTTTTAAAAGATACGTATTATATAAAAGGCTTCCCGGGTAGCTCAGCTGGTAAAGAATCCACCTATAAGGCAGGAGACCCCAGTTTGATTCCTGGATTGGGAAGTTCCCCTGGAGAAGGGCTAGGCTACCCACTCCAGTATTCTTGGGGTTCCATGATGGCTCAGATGGTGAAGAATATGCCTGCACTGCAGGAGACGTAGGTTTGATCCCTCGGTTGGGATGATCCCCTGGAGGAGGGCATGGCAACCCCCTCCAGTATTCTTGTCTGCAGAATTGCCATGGACAGAGGAGCCTGGCGGGCTATACAGTCCATGGGATCGCCAAGAGTTGTACATAACTGAGTGACTAAATGAAATAATATATGTAGCTATATGTCTTTATTTCCACAAATTAGATAGTTTTCATGCTGTATTTTACCATGATTTTTCCATATCAGCATTTATAAATATACCACTTTCTTTTTAATACATGTGTGATATGGCCGTACTGTAATTAGGTCACTTAACCAGTCTGCTTTGTTTGAAATCTATGTTGTTTCAAGTTTGTTTAGATTGTGCTGTCATCACAATGCAGTAATAAAGATCCTGTACACATATTTTTGTGTATTACACACATACACACACATATGCAGGGCCTTGCTTTGAAAATGATGTTTTCAGATCTTTTTCTCTTCACTCAGTAATCCAAGACCATTTTTTTCTTGTTAATAAATCTGCTCCTGTAATATCTGTAAAACGATTGAATTGGATCCCATTAGACAAATAAACCATAATTTATTCAACCAGTTTCCTGTTGTTGGAGACTTAAATGCACACCTTCCTCTTCCTCCTTCCTTCTGTTTCTTCCCTCCCTCCTTGCATTTATTTATTTATTACTCCCTTCCCCTCCCTTTCCTGCCCTTCCTGTCCTCTCCTCTCCCCTCCCTCTCTCTCCCTTCCATCTTCCTTCCCTCCTTTCCTTCCTTCTCTTCCAACTTTTATTTCCACAATTTAAATATCTGGAACTACACTTGCCAAATGAATATATATATTCATATACATAAATATGTATACAGTCATCCAAATATATATAATTACAAATAGTCACATTGTGGTTGAGAACATCATATCAATTTAAGCTTCTGCCACCAATATTTAATCATGCCCATTTCTCTATATCCTCACATCTCCCAGTTGAATGCTCTTTAATGTTTTCTAAATTATGGTTGATAATCATTGTGTTTAGCATTGCATTTATTTAATTAATAGTGAGAAATATTTTTGTATATTTCTTGATATTTGTATTTCATATTTTGGACCTAGTTACTCTTCTCTGCCCATTTAAAACACAGAGGGTTGTTTTCCTGTTGATTTATAAGATTCATATTTTATGAATGGTTATGTTGCCGTAACTATTCATTGCAGATATTTCACCCGAGACATTGTCTTTTAGCTTTATGGTGGTTGGGGTGTACAGAAAGTTATTAATAAAAGTTTTAAATCAATTTCATCCTTTAGGTTGTGATTTTGAGTGCTGTGTTTAGGAATATCCTCCTCTTTCTAAGAAATACACACATTGATATATGCTTTGTTCACATTTAAATCATTAATCCATTGTGTATGTTTTTCCAATTTATTTTCCAGTTAATACTATTCATTAAAGTTTTTCCTCTTCTGATTTGAAAGGTTACTTCCTGATCATGGTCTAAAATAAACTTGAATTTGGTTTTGGACTGCCTATTGTTTTCTGTTGGTACGCCTCCTTATTTCTGTACCATCACCGTCTATTTATTTGTCTTCCCACTGGAGAACATTTCATCATCTCACTGAGCAAGTTCTCTTCTCAGTTCTTTTCTGTGTGTGGATACAAGAGGTAAAATTACAGCTAGTAAGAGGAAGCTACAAGAAGGCTCTTTATAGTAACTCAGTAACTGAGTTATTGAGAGAGAGAGAGAGTCCAAGTTGTAAAGGGGAAAATAGTTAGATGGAGGGATTATAACAAATTTAAAGCACCGTGAAAGACACACAAGCACCAAAGTGTGACTTTTCTCTTGAATAATTAAAATCATTGAAGAGATTTGAAAAGAGAACAGTAGTCTCACTTTGTAAGAAAGTTGTATGCCAATTAGGTGTTCTGTGTAGAATTCTCTCTCACACTTCTCTTACCTGTTGCTCGCCTTGGGAGTCTATGTGGTTCATAGAATTAAGGAAGATTAACTACTTTCGCGACCTTCTGGCACATACTAGTGCTCAGTATGTGGTAATTATTAAAGATGAATAGGCAAATTCAGAAGGAAGCCATCTCCCTTTCCCTTCCCAGGCGACGTGACGGGCACGTGGTAGGGGGTTTCTTCTCAGGCTTGAATGCGCACTGGAATCACCTGAGGTTCTTGCTGAAGCAGTTTTTCATTCAGTAGGTCTAAGATGGAGTCTGGGTTTCTGCATTTCTAACAAGCTCTCAGGTGATACTGATGCTGCTGGTCTGTGGACCATATTTTTAGTGGCATGATTGTAGGGATGATATAGTGGAGGCTGAGCTGAGTGATGTAAGACCCCTTTCAGGCTCCAGAGTTTTTCAATCTGTGCTTGGACAGACCATTCACAGTTCCACAAATTGAATTAGCACCAGGGAGAGATGGTGGTAGTACATAATTTAAAAATTACATTGGCATTATTGCAATTTTTTAATAGGTGGTACTTATGTTACAAAATTTAAAAGACACATAAGAGTACTAGGAGAAAAATAAATTACCTTCCCAACCCTTGTTCTCTGGCCACCCTGATCCTTTCTACAGAAGCAATAAGTACTAGTTTTTTTTGTTTATTTTTCTAGACGTAACTTATGCAAGTACATATGCATATTTTCTTACTTTTCTGTATTTTTTATGCCATACTTTTTTCACTTGAAAATGTATTATAGTTATTTTAGTACAGACAAGGCTGCTGCAACTATAAAAATTACTGCATGTGGGTATTATAATCAAATCAAACAGTCCTCTGTTGGTATGTATCATTTCTAAAACTTGACTAGTACAAATGTTTCAGTGAACATGTCTCATTTCAAATGACTAGAATAAATTCCTAGAAGATGTATTTAAAATTTTGATGGATACTGCCATACTGTTCTCCATAGGTGTTTTTGCAATCCATGGTCAAGTCCTACCAGCCACAAATGGGATGTTTCTTTCCCCCCACACTGGCACACACAGTGTTATGAAACATTTTGATCTTGCCAGAGTGATAGATGATAAATAACATCTCACTGTGTTTTTAATATGCATTGTACACTATGAATGATATTGAGACATCTTAATAATTGTTCTAGGGGGGCATTCACATTTCATTTCCAAGAACTTTCTGTTCATCTTTCTTACTGATTTGTAGGAGTTCTTTATAAATTAAATAAAATTAGTCATGTATTTGTGGTATGAGTTGCAGGCATCTTCTCCACATTGTTTTTCTTTTGACTCAAGAAGTCAGACATAATCAGTTTTATGTGGTCTCATTTATCAAGTTTGTTTTTTTTTTTGATGTGTGTGTGTTTTTTGTCCAACTTATAATCACCCTCTCCCCTACTTTGAAATACAAAGAGTGTGTTTACATCTTCTATTTTTATGTTTTAGTCTTTCACATTTAAATCTTTGATACATCTAGAGTTAGCTTCATGTAAGATGTAAGGTATGCGTCCAACTTTATTTTTCTTTCCAGATAGCTACCCAGTTGACACAACATCATTTATTGAATAATGGCCTCCATATATTCTCACATATATTTACGTCTATTTCTGAACTTTCTACTCTTACTATTGATCCATCTGCTTTCGATCCTATCTCAAACTATTTTTAATACCTTTTAAAACATTAAATATTTGGTAGGACTGGTCCCCACTGATTACTTTTCTCTCTTTTCCCTCCTCAATAGTAGAAGCAATAGAAGATTGCTCTCACTTGTTTATTTCCTATGTAAACTATAGAATATGCTTGTCTGTACTTGCCTGGTTGAAAAAAAATCCCATTAGTATTTTTATTGAAAGTGTGTTAAATTTATAGATTGATTTAAGACAACTTCTTCCATTTGCTTACTTTCTCTGCCTCTGAGTAGCATTTTGGAGTTTTATGTATATAGATCTTAAAGATCTGCTTTCTTTATCTAGATTTTTTTATTCCCATTTTTTAATCCCCAAGTCTATTATATTTTTTGATTATATTGTAAGTTATTTTTCTTTTATTATATGTTTTAATTGACTGTTATTATATGAAAGTTATTAGTTTCAGTATATTAATTTTGTATCCATCCATCCTAAATAAATTCTCTCTTTTTTTCCTTAAACATTTGTCAATTGCTTTTCTTGGATTTTCTAAGCAAATGATATTATCTGCAAGTACTCACAGTTTTATTGCCCATTTTCCAGCTTTTATATTTGTTACTTCTTTATTGTGTTGGTGAGTAGATTCAAAATAAGTATAAATATTAGTGGTGGCAAAGAACTTCCTTGTTGTATTTCTGACTTTAATGGAAATGCTTCTTTTACTGTTTTCCTTTTAATCATGATGAGATTTTGGTTAAGATGCATATTTTCTAGTGTTGAAATAGCATCTCTCTGTTCTTATTTTAAATATTAAAAAAATTGAGTGGGTTTTGAATTTTTCAAGCACCTCTCCAGAGTTTATAGGGATCACATATGATTTTTCCCTTTGACCTACTTTTATGGCAAATTATATTAAACTGTGTGTATTTGAACTCATCTTCCTTATGCCTAGTACTTGAAGGATTTCCTCTGTAAACTTCAGTGTCATTTTCATTACACTACCAGCTAGCTTTCTTTGAGGCCCAGGAGGCAGATTATCCGGAGTTATGTATCTGCAGTTAATTGATTTTCGCCCTTTCTACTCTGAGGTTTCCTGATGCAACTAAATGCGGCCCTGAGTTCAAGCGACATGGGTAATTTTTCTATCAAGTCTGAGTTCCCACTTTGTTCTTCAATGCTCAGCTAAAAAGAGGTGGAGAATGAAGAGCTGCTTCTTGAATTTCTATTTTGACAATCCAGTGGTACTAGGCTCCTTCCTGTTAATTATGTACCTGTTAAAAGACCATACTCAGTAACAAGACAGAAAACCACTCTAGAAGAATAAAACTGACTTCCTTGGCAGGAGGCACTCAATATCAGTCCTTACATATGTGCTTGATCAGTTGCCTCACCACCAAGCAGTCATCCACAGCCAACCTCCCAACACTGCCTGGGGTGTGACTGACACCCACTGATTCATCTAGCAAGGGCCTGGAGATGTGGACTCAGCCAGGCTTGTCTGACATGTACCTCCTCAGCAGTTTCTCCAAGTGCCGAGTCAGCCCAAGTGCTGGTCTTTTGTGAGGACTGTGATCTTCCAGTATGGAGTCATTATTCCTCAAGTCTGTTTATCTCCCCATCTCATGCACAGACCCTGGGGCCATGATGCTTTTCCATAGGTGGCAAAGATTTCACCCTGGGAAATGTCCTTTTTGCAATGAGAGGAAGTGTCAATTCAGTATAATAGTCATTACCTTCCATTGATCAGCTCAATTTTGGTTGCAGGAGGGGAGAATTAAAAGATGAATATGACTGCCATTGCTTTCAGTTCAGTTTAGTCGCTCAATCGTGTCCGACTCTTTGCGACCCCATGAATTGCAGCACGCCAGGCCTCTCTGTCCATCACCAACTCCCGGAGTCTACCCAAACCCATGTCCATAGAGTCAGTGATGCCATCCAACCATCTCATCCTGTCATCCCCTTCTCCTCCTGCCCCCAATCCTTCCCAGCATTAGGGTCTTTTCCAATGAGTCAACTCTTCGCATGAGGTGGCCAAAGTATTGGAGTTTCAGCTTCAACATCAGTCCTTCCAGTGAACACCCAGGATTGATCTCCTTTAGGATGGATTGATTGCTTTCAAGGAGTTCTCAATTTAAAAAGATACCTGATTATATGATTGGAGCCAACAAGTGTTACGTGAATGTTGTAAACTAACCTTTCTGCCTCCAGTCTCCTCCTTTAATCCTTCTTTCGCCCAATTTCCAGAGAGATCTTTCTAACATAAACCTAATAATGTCAGTCTTGTGTTTAAATATCTCTTCTTTGCTTTCAGGATAAACTTCAGATTTAACCTAACACAAGGCCCTTCAGGTGTGGTTTCAATCACAATGACCTGCCTCATCTACGTCTGTCCCCATTTATAGACAATAAAAGTACATTATCTGAACATAGCACACATTATCTGTATCTTTGGACAAGCTCTGTCCCCTGTATAGAATGCCCTCTCCTGTCCTTTTTATTTGCTTGATGATCTTCTGCTCATTCCCAAGACTCAGATCTAATGTCCTTCTGGTATCCCTTTCCTGCATTTGGTTCCCCCATTTTTTTTCTAAGCCATGTTAATTTTTCTCCTTAGCATTTTCCACAACATCCTATAAGTCTTCTAGTCAAGTGGCTTTCAAAGTTGGAATTCCCCAACTCTATTTTTATATGCTTTGTAATGTAGCTAATATGTTGATACAATGATACACGTGTGTGTGTGTGTGTGTGTGTCTGTGGGCGCGTGCTAAGTCACTTCAGTTGTGTCGGACTCTGTGAGACCCTTTGGACTGTAGTCTGCCAGGCTCCTCTGTCCATAGGATATACTTCATGATTAATAAATATATCTATACTGTGGTTGTGTGTTCAAAAGTTGTCTTACTGATGGGGTTAATAATCTGAAAAGCTTGAGGGTCATTGCTCTAGTGTAATAGTTAGATCTAGGAAGCATGAACACTTTGTTATTTGCAGAAGTGCAGTAAAATTTAGTTGAATAAGTGAATGGCCTCTGTATACCTATGTGAATAGAGGGAAATGATGACAAAAACTTTAAATGGGATATAAACAAGATTCTAAGAGTAGAAATATAATTGTGCATTAGTTCAGAAGTCAGAGTCTGACTTCAAATTATTTAAGAAAGATTCTTAGAGTCTGTTGTACTATCTAAGGTGTTATTCATTTTTCTAAACCAGGGCTGGCAAACCTTTTCTGGTAAGAGTCAGATAATAAATATTTATCTTCTCAGGCCATAGTAGTATTTGCAACTACTCAATCCTGCCACAGCTAAAGACAATATGTAAACAAATGGCTGTAGCTGTGTTTCAGTAAAACTTTATTCACAAAACCAGGTGACTGGTTGGTCTGGGGGTCATATTCTAGATGGCCAAGGAGTCTGTTCTAGATGATGATTCCTAGTTTTTGTGATCATTCTATTATATGAAATACCTTTGCAACATGCCTAGCCAATGATTTTTTTGTTGGTTTTAGTTGTTATTAAATAAATGCTTAAAAATCTCCACAATGATTAGTTCTGATTTAGGGTCTTAGAAGAAAAGAGTTGAGTCTTTAGGTTTGAGTCCTCTAGACAGAGGAGGCAGTGGAGGCAGGGTCTGGAGATGGAATGATCAGGTCTAGGAAACAGTACATGTAAAGGTCCTGCTGTCCTGTTAAAGTGACCCTGGAAATTGCTGAAGCATCCCTGGGTAATAATATGGCAGAAATAGTGAGGGGTAAATTCTCCCTAAACTGTGAAGTAGCAACCTCCTTACCTATAGTGAGAATTGGAGAAATGGCATGTCAAACACCCACTGCCTGATTGTGTCCTATGACCTGCTGGGAGACATCTTTTGATCCTGGCCTCTACCAGCTGTCTGATGCCAAAACTACTGGCTCCTCTGTTTTGCTGAACTGAACTTCCTTCCAGTCTACATGTTTAGGGCAATTTCCTTTCCATTCTGAGCTCTAACCTGCCTCAGTACTTCTTGCTCCACCCCCATTGGATCAGAATCAGTCGTCATCTAACATCTGAAGCATGGAAGAAAAGGGGCACCTTGGCTGGGATTGTTTAAGGTGCCGTCTGTGGAGCACCTGGACAGAATCACCTGGAAGTGACTCTTAAAAATGGAAATTTTTGGGCTTCATCCAGAGTTCTGGAGTCAGAATCTCTGCTCTGAGGCCCATTTAAAACTAGGTTTCAGGTGGTTCTTACAGACCTGCTGCTCTTCCAATTAGAGTATTAAAAAAATTTTTTTTCCCAAGGCCTCCCTTTAGGTTGCCTTATCTACCCTTTTAGCTCTTTGAAACCAGTGTAATCAGTGAAAGATGAAAAATTAAGCCAACCACTAGTTTGCCTATTTTTTTTTCCTACACAAAATTCACTTTAAAAATAACAAATTATGCAGTAAATAAGTTTACATGTAAGTAGATCCTAAAGTTGCTGGACTCTTCTAACGTGTTTGTTATCAAACAGCCCTGTCCCCAGGTAGAAGCTGTGCGCAGAACTTCCCTGGTTAGAAAGCTCCTGCAGCACTTCTTTCTTTGCAACTTTCTAATTTGCCTTCCTAGGTGGTCTCCCTGGGAGGGAGACTTTACCTTGGATTTTTCTGGTTAGCACTGTAGCGCACAGACTTCCTGATTAGAACCCTCCCACAGGTCCTTCCTTTCTCAGGTCTTCCCTAATATCCTCTCTAAATCAAAAAATGGGGTTAGGTAGCCTCTGCTGACGTTATCTCAGGCATTCTCTGCTTTGGTGATCTTTCAGTCAAGTCAGTATATCTATATGAAAATTCAATGGAATGTGAGTTTTAGCTATTATATATAAAAAGTTGTAGCCACCTATTTGTTCATGTATTGATACTATTTGCATCTAAACTTGCATAACAATGTATCAATCTAATCATTATGTTTGTGTGTATGTGTATATTTAATTATTTTCATGATTATGAATGTAAGAAATTCGCACATTCGTGACCTCATTAATTGTAAAAATTTCTGGCAGAACTAAATTTTTTATTCACAAAACCAGGTGACTGGTTGGTCTGGGGGTCATATTCTAGATGGCCAAGGAGTCTGTTCTAGATGATGATTCCTAGTTTTTGTGATCATTCTATTATATGAAATACCTTTGCAACATGCCTAGCCAATGATTTTTTTGTTGGTTTTAGTTGTTATTAAATAAATGCTTAAAAATCTCCACAATGATTAGTTCTGATTTAGGGTCTTAGAAGAAAAGAGTTGAGTCTTTAGGTTTGAGTCCTCTAGACAGAGGAGGCAGTGGAGCTGTCTTTCTGTCTTTCTTTCTGTCTTTCAAATGAACATACTGAAGCACTGGAAAGTGAAATGATGTTTCCAGGTTCACACGACTAGCACTTTGTTGAGGTAGGGCTCATATGTAGAAATTCTTGAACCTGCAAAGTTATTTTCCAGCTTCTCAGTTTAGGCCCGGGTCCAATTCCACCCTGGACTCCCTATACAAATAGAATTAAAGACTTAAAGACACCCTGAGAGAAGAAATCATCGAATATTTTGTAAGAAAAAGCATGCAGATAATAAGATGGCTTGGGGTTCTGGCACCCAGGATCTCTTAGCTACAGCTGAGGCACAATTGTGTCTTTATGGGACACACCTCTGGAAAAGCCAAAGGAACCACTAGATGGCAGTATATGAACATTAAAGGGGAAAAAGGCACCTACTCTTCATTTTGAATACCTTGAGTTGACCACGGTGAAAGCCTTGGCAAGGACATCCAGTTGGAACTAACCTTCCTAAGACAATGAATTCAGAGATCACTGCGACTTCGGGCTCCAGCCCAAAACACGATGGCCACATTTTGGTTTTATGAGAAGCTGAATCGGTGGTTCTCAGCCCCACTTGCACATGAAAATCATCTAGGATTCTGATTTCACTTGTTTTGAGGTGGGTCCTAGGCACCTGTATATTTTGTTAAAACTCCTCAGGAGCTCAGTTGTGTTCTCAGTGTCAGTAATCTGTGCTAGATGGAGGCCACCTGCCCCTGGGTTGCAAGAACCCAATCAAAGCTCCTGATGAAGCTCCAGGCACAGGGAGGAACACTGTGGCTGCAGGGTAAAATGAGACATTAAGACATGGTCTCTGTACTCAGGAAGCCATAGTTGTAAAGGAGCTGAGATTTGAAATTTCAAATAGGATCTGCAGTGCAGTCCCTGATCAGCTGCATGCTTTTGAGTGTGTCACTTGACCACTCCATAGTTTACTTTATTTGGTGGGTTTTGATGGGGTTCCTCATTAGGAGAAGGAGGATGGTGAGCTACGTGCCTCCAAGGATCTATGTAGCTGTGTTCCAGAGGGCCAGATCTTTTCCCTGTCAAGTTCTGTGTGTGCCTAGGAGCAATTTGGCTGTTCTGAAGAGAGATGGACTCCTTGGCCTGGCATTAGCTCAGCACTTCAGGCAGGACGGAGGGACCTTGCTGCTGCTGCTTTAGGGTCTGACTGTTCTCATTTGCATTTTATTTCATTGCAGGGAAAATTAGTTGATGATGAAGCCTTGAAGACATACCCAAATTACATGTGCTTATTTTGTAGAAATGTGTTCTAGACCAGTGGGACCAGGGGCATCTCCAAACCACAGAGGGTATCGCCCCTGTTCTTACTCCTGTACTCTCACCTCTGTATACATAGCTTCAGCATACCTCTGGGATTTCCTCTAAGGAGGGTTCCTGTTCTGGGTTCTTGGCCTCCTTATAGAAATTGGTAAGAGGCCAGATAAGAAATTTGGGCAAGGCTTTATTGGGGCTCCTTCTGCAACAGGAGGGAGCGAGAACAACAGGTTCCCTTGCTTGCTCCCTGAGAAGGGATAAGCTGGTTCTTTACATGGGGTGCGGGTAGGGGCAGGTCCAGGGGTCGGGCCAGAGGGGTGGCTTAGGTAGTTTGCCCACCCCTTTGGGGGTGTTATGTGCAGGGGCCATGAACAATAAGTACCCTGTTTTTGCTCCTGGCTCTTCAGAAGTGGCAATTAGGTTTTAGGTCTTTCTATACCTTCTTGTCCATAATTAGCCTCAATTGTACATGTACCCAATTATTTTTAGCCCCTTTTAGTTTCTTTCTGTTTTGTTACTTGAGGGAACGTTTGTTCAGGTGCAAGCACTGCAGCAAAGGTCCTAGGTCCCAGGTTCCAGCCTGTCTCAGGATGACTTCTAGAAGGTTACTTCATAATCTCCCCTTTTTGTGGAGGATTGGTGGGGCATAGAGGAATCCACAACCATAGCCTGCAAATCCCGAACTGCAGTTTATGCTTAAGAAAGACCTCAAGAGCGCAGACTAGATGTTACTCATCTCACTCATTTTAATAACTGGCACAGGAGCTGGTACAGAGTAGGCGTGAGTGAATGTTTGTTGAATTAAGGTTTCTGTAGTTGGATGTATTTAACAATGTCATGCTGATTCTAAATATTCACTTCTCAGCATCAGAAATAGCTTTGATGCTGTTTGTGTCTTACAGACACAGAATTTTATGAAATAGATTGTTCCTCTCTTCACACTGACTTCTGGAAAGCTCAGAGATAAGATAGTGGCTCACCTTTAGCAAATAAAGAAGAAAGACATGCTACACATTTGATTTTATGATCAATTTGATGATTATATGTGATCACATGATGCCTGCTTTCATTTTATTTTCCTCAAACTTGATAGTTATTGTACTGAATTATTATCGCAAGCTGCCACAAATTCTCTTTGGAACAAGGAATGGGGAAACTTACTAAATCTAAAGCAATGTCTGGGACAATTCCTGGTACATGGTCGGATCTCAGAATATTTATGAAGTGAGTGAGTGAAATATTTTCATTTTAATCTTTAGATTGAATTCAGTGTTTAAACAATTATCAAACTGAAAGTCACAGTCTCTCAAAATAAACTGGAATAAATGGGAAGACCTTCTGGGAAGTAGACCCAGTGAGGCAGAGTGACCTGTCTGAGATGACACAAAAATCCAGTGGCTCTGGATTAGCCCAGCCCAGTTATTTTTGATTCTTGATCTATAGTAGCTTCTATTACCCTAAAACTACTTCTTTTGATTTTCCAAGAGTGATAACTAGCCTCAAATATTTTCAAAAATGAATATGAAGAAAGGTATGTTCATTCAGTTGCCCCTCAGGTAAAACTGGTGATAAACAGGAGAATGATGCTACCTGTGTTTGATGAAACAACTTTGTTTTTCCTTTGACCAAGTCAATGACAGCTCATTTGGTGACCCATGATGTGATTTGTGTTCTAAGTTTCGTAAGGAGAAGTTAGGGAATGCTGGTAGCCCCAGTCAGCACTCTCCTGAGAGGTTGGGAAGGGATTGTTTTACTGACAGTGTTTATCCTGGACAGAAGCCAGCAGGCCTGTCGGCTTGAAGCTTGAGCTGCTTTATCTTGTCAAGCATCTTCGTCCAAAACATGGTCAAAAGAGAAGTGAGGCAGCTGAATTTTGATGGAAATTTCTCTTTCATGTACTTATTCAGTGTTCCTATAGAGAGCAAAAGAAGTTATGTTCCTATTTAACAGCCTGACCTGTCTACTTTTCCAGCATTTTCTGAACCATTGCCCTTTAACTCCACTATTGTTATTATTCTATATGCAAGTGGAAGTGTCTGCCCAGCAAACAGAAAAAATACTCACCAACCAAGAGAAGTCTTTTTCCTTTCTTAATCACTACCCTTGGATATTTTTATAGGCAGGCATACAATTTGCTCCAAAGCCAAATATTCATCTTCTTCAAACCAATCAATTTTCACTAGTATTCCATCAATGGAATGACCAATCTGGGAGCTCTGGCTTAGATGACATAATGTCCATGACCACTCTCTATGAATGATTTACTCTTCTTTGACTGTGCTCCTGCAGTGGATCCATCCCCGTGATGGCACCACCACAGTATGTTACTATTATAAGGTTATCTATCTGCTTTTCCCAGTGGACTGTTAGCTTCTCAAGGGCAGGAGCCATCTCGCCTTCATCTGTGAATTTCCTGAGCCCACCGTGGCCAAGGATATGGTAGGTGCTCACGTTCATATTTACCCATCCCATCGTTGATTCATTGCGGTTGCTCCCATTGTCTTACTCAGATTTTTGCCTGCCCTGCGAGGAGCGGACTCTGCAGAAATCCTGTCCAGAAAGCAATCTGATGTGCTAGTCAGAGCAGCTCACCTGTTGGCTCACTAGTATGAATGTGATGTGACGATCATGCAGCCCAAAGGCCTTTGCTTTGTTCACAGGCACAGAACTGTCTTCTGAGTCATGCTCATCCAGCAGTTGCCTGAGTCTTAGTCCAAGGATGGAGAAGACCCAACTCTCCTGCAGTTTCTTTTGAGATTTCAGCTGTTGTTTTCAATTCCTGACTTCAGCTTTCTCTGGGGAGTCTTCGAGTTTGGCTCAGTCCATTGGAGATGAGATTGTGGAGGTAGATACCCTTGGGAAAGGAGAGATTGTCCTTTGGGAGTCTATATTTAATCCAAGGTGAGATTATGAGTTCTCAGCTGTAGCCCAGCCTACCAGGCAAACCTGAGATCTTTCTCAGGCCAGAGGTATAATGGACTATGGAAATGTAACTTGTCACCGTGGAGGAGACAAACTGTGTCTGGAACAAAGTCCTAAGACAAAGGAATAGGAGAGGCAATAAATTGCTTATTTTTCATTTGAGAGAATAGAGAGGAACATCTTAGATTTAGCAAAGGAGAATGCCATTCAATGATTCTGTTTGGAAAAATGTCCTTTGCATTTGAAAGTTGATGTTGGGCATCTATGAGCTTTAAAGCTTTGGGATCTTTAAAATTCAGATACTTGTTTTCCCCTCTCTTCATCCTAATCTTTGTATCCATTAGGAAGGTCGTTAAACCAAGGCTCATCCCCTGGCTTGCACATGCTAGAATTGCTCCAATATAGTTTTTCCAGAAAATTTCAACCAGGAATCTATAGATTCTATAGGTTCACAGATTCTATAGATTCCTGGTTGAAATTTTCTGGAAAAAGTAGAAGGGGGAAAGGAAGAAAAGATTAGAATCTTCTAGCTTTGTTTGATTAAATTTGAAGTCTAGTTGGGAATGAAAAGATCATTTCTTTGATTAGTATTTTTGTCCTTTTGTGTGTAATCGGAGGGCAGAAATAACTCTGGTGACCCCTCAATAGACCATCTCACCCCTAACCTCAACTCTAACCCCAGCCTCAGCCCCACTAGTCTTGATTGCTTGAACTGTTGCAATTCACATAAGTCATTTGTGGGTTTGCAGACAGCACTTCCCTTCATCCTGCATACCAACACAATGGGACCCCCTTTACCTATTCCCTAGTGTAAGCAACTGTTGATTGCTGACTTGAGGGTGCTATTACAGGCCCTGTTATCTTCTCCTTTACAGGTCTTGGGTAGTGGAGTGGTCAGTGATTTTCTCAAATGGCCCTGTGTGCCCTACATCTGGCAGAAATTTCTCATTTATTTTGATCAATTCATGATACCATTCCTGAGATATTTTCTTATTTTAAAAGTAGGCGTGGTCATTTTAACAGAAATTTGGGGATGAAGAAGATTAAATCTATTAGAACTCAACAAAGTTTAATTTCAACCACATTGGATGAGACAGGATGGGAAGGAATGATATACTGGGATGAGGCTGGTTGTTTTGATGATCATAATGTTGCTTGTACAGTTTCCAAAGCATTTCCATATACATTATTTCATTTGATTTTTATGACAGATTTGAATAGGAAAAGTAGCAATGATTACTTATACTCTGCTAATTCATAAAAACATGCTCAAAAAAGTTTAGTAACTTACCCAAAAGCAGAAAACTTGTGACCCTCCTGGATCTTTTGTCTACTAAGACTTTATTCACTCAAGCTATAATAGGTATACCATCCTTTGGATACCATCCTCTCTATTTTTGTAATGCTAACAAGTACATGTAATGATATTTCCTTATTGTTTTTCTTTAAACTGACTTATTTTATAACTTAAATAAATTTAACAAGAAAAAAATCATAGTTCCACAGTAAATAAAAAATTAACATCACTTTGTAAAACTGGAAAGTAACCATGAAAATAAAAACAATGAGAATGAAGCAGTGCCCTTATACTTTAGCTAGGTATTGACTGTCATTGAAGTCTCTGATCCTAAGTCCTGTTCTGTCTTTCCTGTCACTGAAGTCTTTGATCCTAAATTCTGTTCTTTCTTTCTTAAAAAGAAAAATTTTAACATGTTTTTAGAGAGATGCTGAAGTCATATGGCATCAAAACGAATCTTTCTCGTTTATATCATCATAAGGACTGAAACAGAATTGGAAAAGGAATAATTTTTCCAACATGCAAATCAGTGTTATTTAATATTGTATCCGTGTGGATTTCTCTCACACATAATTAAAAAAATTTTAAGTTGTTAACCACCCTGTGAAAAACACTGCAGAATACCATCGTTATATTATTAAGGAGTAAATGTGGACTACATATTTAGGCAGTTCTGGTAGGCTACGTGGATATCAATGACAATTGTGCTAACTGAATTCCGTAAATCAGTATTACTATTCATCCATTCAGTGTCATCTAACGAGCACCTACTGTGTGCTGACCATGCAAAGATGAAGACACAATCTCATCCCTGAAGGAAGTCTGTGGTCTTATTTTCATTAGCAGTCGTATGAATCTTTAAGTTGTCCGTTATGAGGAAGACAATCAGCCGTGAGTCAAGGAAGGCTTCCCAGTGTGGTGATATCTGAGCTGCGTATTGAAGGCTAAGGGTTTTGTCTGCTGTAGATCCCCCAGAAGGACTACAGCTCCTACAAAGAAACAATGATAGGAAAGGACAAGGTTTTCTTGAGGAGTAAGTAGCTTCTTGGTTTGAGTAAAGTACAGAGCTGAAAGGGTAAAAGGATAATGGGGTAGGGAGTTGTCAGAAAAGGAGGCAGAAATGGTAGACACAACCCAGTCGGAGAAGACTTTTTGTGTGCCTGGTCTAGGTGTTTGGATTAGTCCCGTAGACAGTAAGGAGCCATCCAGATTGTGTAAGCAGGGGAATGACATGCTGAGATGTACATTTTAGAGAGGTCATTCTGGTAATAGTGAGGAGAGATGAGAAAGGAGAGAGTAAGATGTCAGCACAGATGTCTTCTTGGAATGCCAATATCAGCTTAAGTTATTCCATGCAAATTCTATTCATTAGCTCCCCTTGCTCATGTAAAGAGCTTTGGCAGCCATGCTGTGGCCAGAACGGATGATGCTCTGAATGGAAAGTCTTTGCTTTGACCTTGGCAGGATTGTTCCTGGGATTTTTACTCATGTAGAACTGCTTCGTGAAAGTGGGCCAGCCCATGTGGGCTGTTTAAAGGGCAACTTAGCAAAAAACAAGATTCATTTCACAACCAAGAAATTACTTCGAAGTTTAGCCTCCTTTTGACTTGTAATAACTTGAGTGACTAGGGACTGATTATGTATATTATTATTAATGCTATTGCAGTTCCCTCAACTCCCTGATGTACACAAGATGGGAATCTATGTAGCATGACAGGACAAGGAGATCTTCAAGATAATCGAGTCCACTTTCTTGGGAATCTGAGACATGGCACAGGTCCTTAATCACAGTAGATGCTCAGTAAAGGAGCCATAGGTATTCTGCATTGGTTGTACTGTTTTCCATATACACTTCACAGTGTGAATTAACAATTTAGTTTTTCTTTAATAGTTTGTATTATTCCTTTCTGTCTATAACCAATCTTTTTTAACCAAAAGACTGAAAAATAAGCTCTCTCCTGGTGATGATAACATGACACACTGTGAAGTGGGCACTTAACTGAAAATCAGAATTTAAGTCTTTACTAGGCCAATTCCTATATATGTCAACTGGGACAATTCACTTTACCTGTCTGAGACTCACTTTCCCTATCAGTAAAATGAATGCTTAGGCTATCCAGATAGACAGATAGCTTTCCTTTAGTGTGCCATCTTCAGGGGTGTGTTAGTGATTGCCCAGAGTGATGGTTCTCAACCTCACAAGAAGTCTTGTCAGACACTTTTTTATTAGTCACCATACCCTATGTGATTTTAATGTCCCAGATATACCATATATCTCTTTATGTACTGCAACCCTTTGAAAGGATACGTATATACAGTACCATTGTAATATCAAATTTTTTTTTCATCTTCCTAGAACCAAGTTTTGGGCGCTGGGCTTCACGTGGATTTGGGTACTGTACTGTCTGGTTGAGAATGCTTGGCTTAGAGGGAGTCTGCTGAGAGGCGTTGTGAGGCCATTGTCATGTTAGCTGAAAGTAATTGTTTTTAATAATTAATGTACTGGGTGTTGATTAGGTGTAGCTATAACTCTCAAATAAAAGAATCTCAATTTAGTAGTCATAAGCAGATAGCCATATCTGTGTAATAGTTATTTGTAATCCTTAATATTTCCTGGGTAATTAAGATGTTCTTCTAAGATATGCCTACATGCCATTGTAGTTCATTAGAAATTATTCAGTTCTGTTCTTGCAAATTTCTCAGGACTAGTTTCAGAGGCAAAAGTATCAGATGATTTGGTGACACTTCTAGTGGCTCTTTTAAAGCATGCCCCTGAGCTTGATTGAGTGGGAACTCTTTATAATGAGAATGTGTGGGAATAAACCCTGTGCTTTTCTGTTGGATGATTTGTTGTATTCAAATCCTACTTGGAGTCAAGAATTATGATGATGGGGATGGAGAGAGTATCAACTCTTAAGAAGCTTACAGCTTAATGGAGGCTATCAGCAGAAGTAACTCCTACCACCTATAAAACTGTAAAATGAGGTGACATTCCTTTAAGAACTGTTGTTATTGGCTTGAGCCTTTGTCAACTTTGATGGCCAACTTGCATCTTCCTTGATGTATTCTTAGTTGGTTCTTACAGTTCCTTTGGATAGTGGCTTATGTGTGTAAATAAATAAATCCCTAGTGTAGACCTATTGGGGCTTCCCAGGTGGCACTAGTGATAAAGAGCCTGTGTGCCAATGCAGGAGACTTAAGAGAGAAATGCAGGGAAGATTGGGAAGATCCCCCAGAGGAGGGCATGGCAACCCACTCAGTATTCTTGCCAGGGGAATCCTATGGACAGAGGAGCCTGGTAGGCTACAGTCCATGGGGTCGCAAAGAGTTGGACATGACTGAAGCAACTTAGCACACACTCACACATGTAGATCCATTATGACCTCTTTGCCATGCTGTGGAGCTTCTGTTGTTGCCAGTCACTGCTCCATTGGGTATTGGCATCCTCAGCTGATTATATTTCCTCTTTATCATTTCATTTAAATATAGAGCAAGTTCTTAATTTATCACCACACACTTGAGCCTAGATGATAAATTTAGAACACAACTCTGTTGGATGTTAAGGCTTAGAGGAGGTAAGTACAAACAGTAAATATTCTAGAACTGCTGTTTCCAGTGTCTGTTTTCAAGGACTATAGGTCCAGACTCATTCTCCCAAGGCCTCTGAATGGTCATTCCCCATCCTAGCTATTTCAAAGAAACCATTTTACTTTATGGGAGTCTCTGTGACCTACAGTATATCCTTTTCACCGGTGTTTAGACCTCAGTTTATGAAGGTCCAGAGAAAAAGAAGAGTTTTATTCTCTTTCCTCTTGTCACTGACCAGTCTTGCAGCCTTAGTCTTCATATGTTGTCCTTCTCTTGAGAAAAATATACAGCAAGGATATCCCTTCTTTTCAGATGAAATTCTGCCCCTGGGCCTATGATCTCCAAAATACCATCACATCAGAATGCAATGTTTCATCATCATTTCACAAAGCCTAGGTTGTTGTTCATCTTAAATAACATCTTATTGTAGTTCAAAATGACATAAACATAGTCAATCTAATCTCAACCTTGGCTTAAAGTAAAAAGAGTCTTTCCCATTTTTCTTGTAGTTTTTCAGATCTGTACTTCCAATCTAATGTGAAAAAATTCTATAAAGCACACACACAGTTCCCCAAGAATAAGCAATGATATACAATCATAGAGAAGATGAAAACTAAAGAAATTTTTGTTTCTAAAGAAGCTACAAAGTCTGCAGAGATGCAGCTACGCTAAAAGAAACATCTGACATACATATCAAAGAGAATTCTTTACTTCTTTGTATAAACATTTACATTAAGATTAATGGTTACTTCATTTTTCCTCAAATATATATTGCTTTACATCTGGGTAATTAAAGGCCACACTGGATTCATTTTTCAAGAACAAAGGACAAAGGATAGCATGACCCAAAGGTAAATTTAATTCTTTAGTTCCTAGAGGATAATAACTACTGAGAACTTTGAGACAGTTTTGTTTTTTCAGCATTAAGACCTATTTAAAAAAATCTTAGCATCCAGTTGAGTGAGAGCAACCTGTTACCTTAGAGCAGGTGTTGGCAAACATCTTCTGTAAAGGGACAGATAGCAAATATTTTAGATTTTGCATGTCATATAGTCTCTGTCACAACTACTCAATACTGCCACTAAGTCTGATGGTGGCCATAGAGAGATGTAAAGAAATGAAATGATCATGGCTATGTGCTACTAAAGCTTCACTTCAGTCAGTCAGTTCAGTCACTCAGTCATGTCCGACTCTTTGCAACCTCATGAACTGCTGGATGCCAGGCTTCTCTGTCCATCACCAACTCCTGGAGCTTGCTCAAATTCAGGTCCATTGATTCGGTGATGCCATCCAACCATCTCATCCTCTGTTGTTCCCTTCTCCTCTGGCCTTCGATCTTTCTCAGCATCAGGGTCTTTTCCAGTGAGTCAGTTCTTCACATCAGGTGGCCAAAGGATTGGAGTTTCAGCTTCAGCATCAGTCCTTCCAATGAATATTCAGGACTGATTTCCTTTAGAATTGACTGGTTGGATCTCCTTGCAGTCCAAAGGACTCTCAAGAGTCTTCTCCAACACCACAGTTCAAAAGCATCAATTCTTCAGCACTCAGTTTCTTTATAGTCCAACTCTCAAATCCATACATGACCACTGGAAAAACCATACCTTTGACTAAACGGACCTTTGTTGGCAAAGTAATGTCTCTGCTTTTTAATATGCTGTTTAGGTTGGTCCTAACATTTCTTCCAAGGAGCAAGTGTCTTTTAATTTTATGGCTGCAATCACCATCTGCAGTGATTTTGGAGCCCAAGAAAATAAAGTCTGTCACTGTTTCCATTGTTTCCCTGTCTATTTGCCATGAAGTGTTGGGACCAGATGCCATGATCTTAGTTTTCTGAATGTTTAGTTTTAAGCCAACTTTTTCACTCTCCTCTTCACTTTCATCAAGAGGCTCTTTAGTTCTTCGCTTTCTGCCATAAGTGTGGTGTCAGCTGCATATCTGAGATTATTGATATTTGTCCCAGCAATCTTGATTCCAGCTTGTGCTTCATCCAGCCCAACATTTCGCATGATGTACTCTGCATATAAGTTAAATAAGCAGGGTGACAATATACAGCCTTGACGCACTCCTTTCCCGATTTGGAACCAGTCTGTTGTGCCATGTCCAGTTCTAACTGTTGCTTCTTGACCTGCATACAGGTTTCTCAGGAGGCAGGTCAGGTGGTCTGGTATTCCCATCTCTTTCAGGATTTTCCAGTTTGTTGTGATCCACACAGTCAAAGGCTTCGGCGTAGTCAATTAAGCAGAAGTAGATATTTGTTTGGAAACTCTCTTGCTTCTTTGATGATCCAACGGATGTTGGCAATTTGATCTCTGGTTCCTAAGCTTCACTTAGGAACACTGAAATTTGAGTTTTATATGGTTTTTGCATATCACAAAATAGTAATATTCCTTTAATTTGTTAAAAACAAGTTAAAAACACCAAACCAGTCCTAACTTGCAGGTCATATATAAATAGGTGGCCAGTCATATTTGCACCACAGGTTTGAGTTTGCTGCCCCTTGCACTAGGGCCCTGTATTATATTATAAAATTATATCTCCACATTAAGTTTTATGGTAAGTATTAAAAGAGAGGAAAACACAGAGGCTGTGGGACTATGCAGAACCAATAAACTCAACTTGGAAGAATCTTTACCTTTTTAGACTTTGTGTGTGAATCTAAACATATCTAATTCCTTCCAAGAACAGCCTGGAATCTTCTGTGATTTCAGAGTGTTTTTCTCTTTGGAAAAAGACAACTTCCTACATGTCAAGAGAAAAAAAAAACTTGGAAGGCTTTTGGCTATCCAGACTCAAATGTGAAAGACAATTTTGATGAACTAGGCAGAAATAAGGCAGAAGCATATGGTTTAAATTGTACTTAACAGAAACATGTGTTTCAATCCTGCCTTTATGAGAAGTGTGACCAGTTTTATTCCTAATGGTTAGTGAGAAATCTTGGGGCTGGGCCCACAGAAACCTGGTTGAGTGGGTACAGGTGTGTGCAAAGGGACATTCTGATTGTGGATAATGTGTGTGTGTGTGTGTGTGTGTGTGTGTGTGTGCATATGTGCATGTCATGGCGAAATAACTAAAACTCACTAATCATTTGCCTTTGGTAAAATATTCTTCCTTCACTTACACCTGTCAAAGCCCATTCTTTTATCAAAGTTTAAATCGAATGTCATGTCCTCAGAAACCCAATTTCCAGTCAGCCTTCCTGCTGTTCCATTCTCTTGTCAGAATTAGTCCTTTATTTGTTGACTTTTACAAGTCTGACTTGAATGATAGCTAAATCTCACAAGATTGGGGCTCTTGAGGTAAGAATAATTTATTTATTCCTCTGTACAGTATCTTTGCCTCATCTCATACTTGCTGCAGGATAGCAATAAAAACCATTTGCTGGATGTGGCAAAGTGTCCTGAATGTATTACTGACCATGACTAAATGATAACAGTTTAATTTTAGACACCTCACATCCTCAGAAAGATGAGGTGTTTAATGATTTTTTTTTATTTGCATGTTTCTATGATTGAGGAGAGGGTCCCTCTTGGGCTCGCAGACTCATTCTCTCATATGTCAGATTAAAGAGAACCCTGGATCATGGTTGTGTTAACTGTTTTTCCCTCTGGTAGATAGACACCAGCCTTGTGTTTTTAACAGTAACTCATGTGCATGCCTACATTCCTGCCTAGCCTGAAATATGACTCACTGGGGCTCCCGCCAAGGTGCTGTCAAACTAAGCGCCCATTTCTGTGAATGTGCATTCAAGTTTGGGGTGGGAGATGGGGAGGCAGACAAGCTTCCAATGCAGGCTTTAGTTGCTGGCTGGATAGGTGAACTTGGAGCAAGACCCTGAATCAGATACCATCAGAGGTCATCTAGTCCAACTATTTCATTGTTGAAGTGGGAAGGCCAAAGCCCAAGGGGAATTGCCTGGCTCAAATTCACATGGCTTGTTACCGTGACAGCTGGGTTCCAACTAGCCCCTAGTCTGAGAGTCTTTAAAACTGCCCAGTTAATTAATCAATTGACCAAACATCACTAAGACCTACCATCCATCAGGGCTTCTGCTGGGCACTGGGGAACCCAGATGAATTAGGCATCCTGCTTATCGTTTCAGATTCTGTGTTTCAGTGGAGGCAGAGTGTAGCAGCAGTGGTGCAAGCTTGGGCTTCATGTAGACTTGAGTGTGAGCTGTCCTTCTGCCTTTTTCTGATTGTGGAAACTAGAAAAATGAAATGCATATGTCCACATCGTAAAACTATTGTGCAGATTTAATGAAATAATTCATGTAAAATTTTTAGCATAATGATTGCTACCTAGTAAGTGCCAATGATTTGTAGCTATTGATTACAATAATGAAGACACTCAACCCTTGGGCCAATAAACTGTTTTTAGTAACTTTATTTGAAAAGTACAGGTTGGAAGGCAAAGTATTTGGGGAAAATTGACCTCAGAAAAGTAGTGCAGGATTAACTCCCTTGTCTCTTATAAGGTTATTCTAATCTGTCTACTGAAAAGAAAAGTCACTTTCTACCTGTAGCTAGAACTGGATTGCGATGATTGGCTGAAAAAGAATTTCATCTGGGTAGAGATAGTTGTATTCACTGCATCCCTGGAAAGTTTAGGCTGCATGTAATTCTTGCCACGTTTGCATCTTACTTTTCACAGTGAGACATCATTTCTCTTACAAATCAAGGCCAGATTCACATTATCCAGCTGACTGCCGTCCCAGCCCTGCCCTGATTTGGCCACCTCTGGGGCTCCCCCAGAGCCAGGCAAGGGCTCCAGGCTGCTCACTGCTGACTGGTTGGCAGAAGCGGGTCACTGCCTTAGAGGCACTTTTCCGATCTCGTTTATGGCCGGCGTCCCATGGGGTGCAGTTCCCTCTGGTTTCATGTGGTGTTGCAATCGAAACTATTGACTCTCAAAATGGAATATAATTAAGGTCGGGTTAATAAAGTGTATTCCACTCATAGCCAGTAAAGGGTGTCATGTTTCTGCTTGCAGCTTTAGGCAAGGAAACTTAATCTCCAGCTTTGTCAGGGCAGACTGAATCACAGGTGTGTCATCGAGCGGAAAGCCTCTTGTTTTACTTGCTGTAGTTACTACACGGCCAGTCTCATCTTGGTAGATTTGTACTGAGCGCACAGAATCCAGCCCATGGCTGGGCCCGAAGGAGAAAGCTTTGTGTAGGAGGAATTAGGGGACTTTCACTCTCTGCTGGGCCCTGAAAGCAATCCAGGAGAAGGTGCCTCTGAAGTACAGAAGTCCTTGGGAGCACAGGGATGAAAGACTGTGAACAAAAAAGGAGGCCTCAGAGTAGCTTCCAGTGATATCTTCTTAGTCTTGATCTTGTCTTTCTTGCTGATTTGAGTCCTTTTCCTTCCCTTTTTTCTTCCACTACTCAATTTCAGGACACAACGTCACAGACTTCTCTGACCTCCCCAAGTAGAGATCGTTAATGCTTATTAGTGCTCCCTTAGTACTGGAGACAACTGTATCATCAAAATTTAACATTTAAGACCACTTACCCTGTTTATTATACATGAGGAAACTAAGGCTCAAAGAAGGTAAATTTCCCAGGGTCGTGAAGTGAATTTATTTATTCAGCATATGTTTATTCAGTTACATGCCAGGCCCTGGAAGACACATTCCTGAACAAACAGCCAAAAGATCCCTATCCTCACAGAATTTATATTCCAGTGGTGTGTGTGTGTGTGTGTGTGTGTGTAAAAAAATAAGCCGGCAAATTATATAGTATGTTAGAAGATCAGTGCCATGGAAAAATGCTAATGTGAGACTAGGCAGGAATTTGAACCCAGAGCTCATTTACTCCTGGCATGTTCTTAACCACTCAGCTGTGATGCCTATGGATCTTGGATCTCCTTATAATTACCTGTTTACTTCCAGACTCCCCCCTCCTAGACTGTACATTTCTCTAGGGCAGGTCCTTTCCTTAATTAGTTTCCTCTCCTGGCATACAGCTGAATGGCTGGCAGGGAGTCAGCATTCAATGAATGTTTGCCCAGTGTGTGAATAAGAGAGTGACCATATGATGACACAAGAATCTACCAGAAAATAGTAATTTCCCAGGAGACTGGCCAGTCCTGGAGGTTGGGCTCTGCCACAAATGTGTCCTGTTACCCTAGGCAATTGTTGGAGCCCATAAAATCTGCAGAATGGGAAAAACATAATGACTGTTTTTGACTTCCTTATAGATATGTCATGAGGATTAATGAGACAGTGCATGCTCAGAGACTTCAGTTTCTTTGAAGAAAAGGACTCATGTTTTTCTGATGGTGTTCAGAATTCCAGCAAGGAACTAGCATGGTATTTTTAGGAGGGATTGGCCCCAGAGAAATAAAATTTGTTTTACTGACAAGGTTTCACAGCAGGCTTTATGAGCTACCTCTTCCTGACTGTGGGGCTTGGTGAGAGTTTGCTATCACTTGCAGCAGCTGTGAAAATGTATTTTTCCCCCTTTGCTAAAGGTGGGCTCTAATTCAGCTCAAACACAAATTTTCATGGACGTTTCTCTCCCATTGTGAAAGTAAAAGGCTATTTTCATTTGACTGAAATCCCATTTGTTGGCTCTAGGAGGGCAGCTATTGGAATGCTTGTTGGCCAAGTGCCAAGGATAAGTTACCAAGAAAAGTGGCTGTGGATCTGTGTTCCCTAGGAGAGGAAGGCTCTGCCACTGGATGGTAGATAGAAGAAATGGGAAATCCCAGAAATGTCAAATATAGCATGAAAACTAAACAGGAAGGTTTGGTTTAATTTTCTTTTGTTGCTGACAAGTCATCACCCCAAACCTGTCCAGTTACTCCCACAGATAGAATGCAAAAGGAGGCCTTCTTGGTATTTTCCTGTTCATCTGACGCTGTGTCCTTAAGCATAATGAACTCAGTTAACAAAAAGCATTGCTAAGATTATATTTGACAGTACTAACTAGGTCAGCATTGTAGTATTTGCTTGATATGGACAATATGCATTCTTAGGAGTGGAGACCTGTTTCCTGGTAGGGAAAATCCCCTAGTATTACTCATCAAGGACAGGTAATAAGAGTTTGAATTTCTCTGGTGTCTCTTCTCTAAGAGTTCCAAGGTCTTTCTTCCATTTTACCTTGGTCACCTCTAGTAGCTTTGTTGTAAACGCAGAAGCAGGTGTTTTGGAGAAAGGAAAGCTGATGCACATTTTACTAAGTTGATCCACTTCATGTTGATTTTGCTTGGGTCAAGATCAAGTCTCCTGCCTTATACAAAGTCATTAATCAACTTAGATAAGACGTTGAATACATTATGCCCCAAGTAGGCTCATCCTGTGCTGTGCTGTGCTTAGTCATGTCCGACTGTTTATATATATGGTAGCTTATTTGATAAGCATTATTATTGCTGTATAGTAGCTTAAATAGATAATCCAAATTAACTAGTAATTTGCCATGCCATTACTTATATACTATTGTACTCAAGTTCAGTGTCTTTGTCTACATCAAAATGCCTCTTTTTGGGACTTCCCTGGCAGTCCAGTGGTTAAGACTCTGCACTTTCAATGCAGGAGGTGTGAGTTTGATACCTGGTCGTGGAGCTAAGATCCCACATGCTGCAGGTCATTTCCAAAAAAAAGAAAAAAGCACGCCTCCTTTTACCAATAGAAAAATAGAGTTGACTCTGATTCTGACAGGGCTATATTGTTGCCAAGGCCTGGAGACATGGGTGCCTCAGGCAGCTAATATGGTATTTGCTCATATCAATGTTTAAAATATATATTCTCACCATTTATTTTAGTGAGAGAGAAATTGATTTTCTATTAAATTAAGTTCCTTTCCTTTTATGTTTAGATTTAAAATGGGGAATCCACTACATACATTGATGCTAATATAACATTTTCATGCATCTGGCATAGCTGTCCAGCTCATAGTTTTTCCGTCACTTATAACTGGATAGTATAAGTCACTCACACACCAGAGGATTGGGGTAGCTTCCAAGAATATAGTTTCACAGTCTCATTCAAAAAGAGTTTAAAAATTGCTCTTCTTGGTTTGGTTTGCCTTTTGGCAAAAATTTTCCACTTTTCTATTTCTCATTCTCCCTTCAGCTTTTTTGTACGATTTACTGAACCAGACAGCTTCTTGGGAAGCCTATTAAAGGGATTAACATTTAAATATTACACAAAATCATTTGTTGCTAGTAAATGGCATGACCCCAGGTATGATTTGGTTTCAGATTTTCCTCTGGCTTCCAGGAACAAACAATTGGCTGGTCTCTGACTTGGTGGCCTGGCATGTATTGCATTGAGCAACCTCTGTCATAAAACGAATCAGCAGAGGTAGGGTGACCCCAGTGAGCAGTGAATGTAAACTTTCCAATCGAAGGTGCTTTCTGTTTCGGTGACCGTAGAATTAAGTTCAGTTTTACTAGTTGTGTAAGTGGAAGCCTGAGGTAACTGCTGGTGGGTTTTGATATAGTCCGTGATGGTTAGGGCTTCCCTGGTGGCTCCGATGGTGAAAGCGTCTGCCTACAATGTGGGAGCCCCTGGTTTGATCCCTGGGTCAGGAAGATCCCCTGGAGAAGGCAATGGCAACCCACTGCAGTACTCGTGCCTCGAAAATTTCATGGATGGAGGAGCCTGGTGGGCTACAGTCCATGGGGTCCCAAAGAGTTGGACATGACTGAGCAACTTCACTTTCACTTTCATGATGTTTAAAATTTTGAGATGGATACTTCTGTTTGTATCCTATGGAAGATTTCACATTCTGATAAGATATCTTATCTGAAATAAGATGGGTTATTGCCTAATTCTGGCCAATGAGCACTGAGTGGAAGTGATACATGTCATTTCTGGCCAACCAGTTTAAAAGCAAGGGCGAGTCCCTTGCTGTCTCCTATCCCTGGCAGTGCTGAAGCCTGAAGCCATTTTTTAAACTGGTGGTGTCGCAACCTGATTGCTTGCTCTACTGCCAGGCTAAGTCCCTGAATAACTAGATGGAGCTGAATGCTCTGCTGACCTACATTCAGTTCAGTTGCTCAGTCGTGTCTGACTCTTTGCGACCCCGTGAATCGCAGCACGCCAGGCCTCCCTGTCCATCACCAACTCCCGGAGTTCACCCAAACTCATGTCCATTGAGTTGGTGATGTCATCCAGCCTTCTCATCCTCTGTCGTCCCCTTCTCCTCCTGCCCCCAATCCTTGCCAGCATCAGGGTCTTTTATAATGAGTCAACCCTTTGCATGAAGTGGCCAAAGTACTGGAGTTTCAGCTTCAACATCAATCCTTCCAATGAACACCCAGGACTGATCTCCTTTAGGATGGACTGGTTGGATCTCCTTGCAGTCCAAAGGAGTCTCAAGAATCTTCTCCAACACCACAGTTCAAAAGCATCAATTCTTCAGCACTCAGCTTTCTTCACAGTCCAACTCTCATATCCATACATGACTACTGGAAAAACCATAGCCTTGACTAGACAGACCTTTGTTGGCAAAGTAATGTCTCTGCCTAGATGTGTCAATACCAAGAAGTGTCATACCCCTGAGATTTGAGGAATCTATTTGGCATTCTGACTAATGCAGTTGGTGTCCTGGGCAGCTACCTGGCTGGCCCACTCCTTTCTCTGATTGGATTTTGTATCTCTTTCATGACTTAATCCTGTGTTGTTGTTTAGTCATTAAGTTATGTCCAACTCTTTTGTGACCCCATGGACTGTAGCCCGCCATGCTTGTCTGTCCAAGAGACTTCTCAGGCAAGAATACTGAAGTGGGCTATTTCCTTCTCCAGGGGGTCTTCCTGACCCAGGAATCAAACCTGTGTCTCCAGCATTGTTAGGCGGATTCTTTACCACTGATCTTCCTGGGAAGCCAGATTCCATGTTCCTTTCTTCTTTATTTGTAAACCTAAGGTGCTTCATGGACAGTCCAGGTTTGGCTTGACTTTTATTGAACTCTTGAAAGGGATACTTCATGAGTTCTGGACTGATGAGTGCTGTCAACAAGCCATATAGCACTCACTCAGTTTTGGGTTTTCAGGATAGGAAGCAGAGAAGGGAGTGAATGTGGGAAAAAGGAGTGGAAAGAAGAGAGAATAGGACACTGGGAATAATGAATGTTCTAAAATGATTAGAATTGGGGGGAAATAGATACAAAGAGAACTAAGGTCTTCTTGCATTGTGGTCACTGATGGACTCAATCAATAATGTCCTCTTTCTCTTTGCTAAAATCATTTGTCCAGTATGTACATGATAAGATTTGTTCCAGGCCAGATCCTGAGCTACAGAGAGAGGAAGGACATATGCCTTGGCCTCCAGGAGCTTATATTTTTGTTGGGGAAGTATTCACAGAGCAGGACGTTTGCAGTTCATGGAAGCAGGAAAGCAGTACAGAACCTGCGGATGCACTAGAGTGGGTGTGAGGATTTCAGGGTGGAGTGAAAGTTGCTGCCAGGGCAGTAATGTCTTTCGGGACTGACCCAAGGCTTTGAGGTCCAAGAACATTATCATGTTAGTGTCCCTAGACATTAGCAAGTTAACTTTTGTACTCAGTGAATTCTTACTTCTCACAGTAGTGGTGTAGAAACTAAATATCAATGCCTGAATTTTTAAGATAGAAAGATACCTTCCAGATACTGTATCAAAGGAGTAACAATAAGAATTTATCACTGATAATAACTACCAGTGTATACAGGGCTAAGTGCAAACCTTGTGCACCCTCTGTGCATATTAAATCTCTTCCCACAAACATCATCTTGGTGTTTATCTCTTTGTTATAACTTCAGAGACAAGGGAACTGAGCCTCAAAGAGATTATGTTAGTTGCCTAACTAAGAAAATGATTGTGTTGGGTTTTGAAAACTGTAGAGTTTGCTACCATGGGCCATGCTTCTCTTCAGTATGTTGTACTGCAAGCCTAGCAAGGAAAGGAAATTAATCCTTGAAGTACCCTGGTGAACATGAAAGAAAAGCAGATGGAACTGGATGGCTTGGAGCCACAGTGACCCCTGTGCCATGATAAAACCTCCTCTCCAGTAACCAGAGGGCTGACCACCTAGGGTCAGTGTTGGCTATGCAGGCAGGGCTATACAAGCTCTGACAGGTTATTGGTTTAGGTTTACTTTTCTAGACTAGCACATGTCCTCCAGATATGAGCACTTGTTCAGATATCAGAGTGTCAGAATATTAACTTCTAACTCTGACAAATGGAGCTATAATAATTATAGTTTATTGACAGAATCAAGGGTATAGAATACTGTCTGAGTTGCTGTTGAGTTACAAAAGCATACAGACCCTCTTCCTTTTCTTCTTTAACTTCTCTTCCACAAGGATTTCTTACCATGGATTAGTTTACATCTTTCTCCATCATTACATGGTTGTGTTCTACTTCCCCTGCTTTGAATTGGAAGGTAAATCAAGTTGGCTTGGAAGAGGGTGGCCTCTTCAGCTGTGAGGACTTCCTTAGTTCACTTTTGCAGGGACTGCAGGCTCTGAATGAGAACTCCTCTACATACACCACAGTGCACAGAGCCGAGGCGAAGTCCTGGGCAGCATGAGAAGGAACTCAGAGGGTTTCCACAGCCCGAGCTGCACCTGGGATGGGCCATGTGGCTGGACTTGGAAAGCTGAGCACAATTTTTTCAGGAAGAGAAGATGGGAAAGACATTCCTCGGGAGGAGGGTGTTGCCTGCGCAAAGCATGGAAGTCTAAAGAATGACCTGAGTGTTCAGGGCAATAGTTAGCAGATCCATGTGGCTGGAAGTCAGGATGCTTGTGGAGACTAGAAGCTTCTGGAGGCCAGAGGCTCTTCTCTCTGCGTATCCAGCAAGGGCTGACAGAGTGGGTACTCAACCATAGTTTGTTGCATGAACGCATTGGGTTTGAACAAATGAAAGAAGAAATCATGGGAAGACCTATGCCCTTCCCTAAACCCCTTACTTTAATTAGCACCCTGTTTGATCTTAGTGGGAGTGGGGCCACACTTGTCTTTGCTCTATATCTGTGGACTTTAGACTTATCCTTAAAAGAAGAGGACCTTTTCCTGGTCTTTCTCTCCTTTCGGTAGTTAATTCTGTTTAAAATTTTAACGTAATCCACCTGTCTTTTTTTCTGTTAGTTTCTTTGTTTCTCTATGTAGTATCTGGTTTTAGCGGAGAGAGATCTAGATTTGTAGTCAGAAGCCTTGGATTCTAATATCAAGTTTACCCTTCCTGACTGGGTAAACATTTGTAAGTCACTTGATCATTTGATGCCTCAATCATTTATAAAATGTGAACAATAATACTTACCTCATAGGAATGTTATTAGGCTCAAATGTACCGTGTGAGTGTTTCTCATTGTCTGGTCTGCAGATTTTTGATAGAAAATGAAAGAAGCATCCATTTTTTGACTCTTTGAGTGTGGAAAGTTTAGGTTGGACAAAATGCATAAAATTCTCAAACTTTTGATGTGTTAAAATATCTTTTGATCACCAAAAGGGGAAGATGGTGGGTGGAAAGTATAAAATGCAAATTTTCGGGAGCAGGCACTGTTCATCGCCTACTTGATATCCTTTCCATTATCTTCTGTAAGAATCCTGACTTGTTGTAGTATCAAATAAGCCTAGCTCCGTTGCAGCTGGTCTTCGGCAGTTCAGAACTTGGTACTGTAACTCCATCCGCTCTGCTGGCACAGACTACAAATCGGAGGTGATGTTTGGGGCCTTGTGGGGTGGGTAGGAGCTTCCTTGAAGCACAGAAGCAGAGGTAGGGAACTCTGTGCAGAAGGCACAAGGCCCAAACCACTCACCATGTCATGGTTCATGTGTGAGAAGGGCCCCGGCTTACTCAGACCTTTGTCCTGGGTCTGAATAATGGAGCTTTGTGAAAGTCTGGGGTAGAGGGAAATGACATAAATCATTAGCTTCCTCTTCTCCACTCCCAGCATTATTTGCTGACAGGATTGTGCCCTGTGACCTCTCTCTGTTATAATTGCGTGCTGTATTTGGGGAAACAGGGCTTTCCCCAGGCCAACTTGAGACACCCTAATCCTCCTTGCTCAAAGGCACAGGGAGCAGCCGGGAGGAGCAGCTCTGCAACAATAGTGGAAGCGTTCTGCCTCTCAGACATTCTTAGGTGCTGCCCCTTGGAGGTAGGAGTGAGTAATCTCTGCATGGAATAGGGCACTGTGAGCTCAGACCTCAGGTTAGCAGCAACTACCACGTCCACGGCCTTTGGTCACTGTGCCTAAAGGTGGAGAGCCTTGGAGAAAACTACCAATGCGGCAAGCAGGTGGGGATGACAGGTGCTCCTCAGAGACAAGTGCAAAGGCAAGATTATGCCAAACAGACCCCAAAGGCTGCTGACATGTGGGTGGAAAAGGAAAGGCAAACGTGGGCACTCTGGAGCAAACTAAAGGAGGTTCACTCTGCTTCTGCAGGTACACTCTTAGACTTCAATTATCAGACCTATTGACGAGGGAATTTGCTCCCCTCCACCCAGTCTGGGGTCAGGTGTCTTCCTCTGGGCTAACGCATACCTCAGTCCATGTTGTTATAAACACCTGCCCTGTTCCGCTGATCCCTTCACAAGGCTCTGGGCTTGGGCCCCCCCTTCACACCGAGGGCTCATGCCTTAGTTTCCCCAGTACCTCATAAAAGAAGTGCCCAGTGGATGAAGGAATACGTTTATTTTAAACATTTAAACAGCATTCAGGTCCGATTTTCTAAGTTTGGCATCATCATCACCACTCTCCACATTCCTTTATTACTCAAAATGACAATTTTAATTTTTAATCTATGACTAGCTGTCATATTGAAAAAACCACTGAAAAATTCACTGCAGCACTATTTACAGTAGTGAAAGCAACCTAATTGTACATTGACAGAGGAATGCATAAAGAAGATGTAGAAGGTATATACAGTGAAATATTACTCAGCCGTAAAAAATGAAATACTGCTTTTTGCAGCAACATGGATGGACCTAGAGATTATCATACTAAGTGAAGTAAGTCAGACAAAGACAAATATATCACTTATATGTGGAATCTAAAATAAAATGATACAAATTATTTACAAAACAGAAACGGACTCACAGACTTTGAAAACAAACATATGATTATCAAAGGGGAAAGGTGGAGGGAAGGGATAAATTTGGAGTTTAGGATTAACATATACATTCTACTATATATAAAATCACGATGGTGTGATCACTCACCTAGAGCCAGACATCCTGGAATGTGAAGTCAGGTGGGCCTTAGGAAGCATCACTACGAACAAAACTAGTGGAGGTGATGGAATTCCAGTTGAGCTATTTCAAATACTGAAAGATGATGCTGTGAAAGTGCTACACTCAATATGCCAGCAAATATGGAAAACTCAGCAGTGGCCACAGGACTGGAAAAGGTTAGTTTTCATTCCAATCCCAAGGAAAGGCAATGCCAAAGAATGCTCAAACTACTGCACAATTGCACTCATCTCACACGCTAGTAAAGTAATGCTTAAAATTCTCCAAGCCAGGCTTCAGCAATACGTGAACTGTGAACTTCCAGATGTTCAAGCTGGTTTTAGAAAAGGCAGAGGAACCAGAGATCAAATTGCCAACATCTGATGGATCATTGAAAAAGCAAGAGAGTACCAGAAAAACATCTATTTCTGCTTTGTTGACTATGCCAAAGCCTTTGACTGTGTGGATCACAATAAACTGTGGAAAATCCCGAAAGAGATGGGAATACCAGACCACCTGACCTGCCTCTTGAGAAACCTGTATGCAGGTCAGGAAGCAACAGTTAGAACTGGACATGGAACAACAGGCTAGTTACAAATGGGAAAAGGATTACGTCAAGGCTGTATATTGTCACCCTGCTTATTTAACTTATATGCAGAGTACATCATGAGAAACACTGGGCTGGAAGAAACACAAGCTGGAATCAAGATTGCTGGGAGAAATATCAATAACCTCAGATATGCAGATGACACCACCCTTATGGCAGAAAGTGAAGAAGAACTAAAGAGCCTCTTGATGAAAGTGAAAGAGGAGAGTGAAAAAGTTGGCTTAAAGCTCAACATTCAGAAAACTAAGATCATGGCATCCGGTCCCATCACTTTATGGCAGATAGATGGGGAAACAGTGGCTGACTTTATTTTTCTGGGCTCCAAAATCACAGCAGATGGTGACTGCAGCCATGAAATTAAACGACTCTTACTCCTTGGAAGGAAAGTTATGACCAACCTAGATAGCATATTAAAAAGCAGAGACATTACTTTGCCAGCAAAGGTCCACCTAGTCAAGGCTATGGTTTTTCCAGTAGTCATGTATGGATGTGAGAGTTGGACTATAAAGAAAGCTGAGCGCCAAAGAATTGATGCTTTTGATCTGTGGTATTGGAGAAGACTCTTGAGTCTTCTCTCCTTGGACTGCAAGGAGATCCAACCAGTCCATTGTAAAGGAGATCAGTCCTGGGTGTTCGTTGGAAGGACTGATGTTGAAGCTGAAACTCCAGTCCTTTGGCCACCTGATAAGAAGAGCTGACTCATTTGAAAAACCCTGATAGTGGGAAAGATTGAGGGCAGGAGAAGAAGGGGACGACAGAGGATGAGATGGTGGATGGCATCATCGACTCAATGGACATGGGTTTGGGTGGACTCAGGGTGTTGTTGATGGACAGGGAGACCTGGCGTGCTGTGGTTCATGGGGTCACAAAGAGTCGGACACAACTGAGTGACTGAACTGAACTGATATATAAAATAGATTATCAACAAGGATCTACCATATAGCATAGGGAACTCTACTAAGTATTCTCTAATAACCTATATGGAAAAAGAAGCTGAAAAATAATGAATATATGTACATGGATAACAATCACTTTGCTGTATACCTGAAACTAACACAACATTGTAAATCAACTGTACCGCAATATAAGATACAAATTAAAAAAAAGACTAGTTCCTTCATTACTTATGATAAACCAGAGGCCACCCTATTGTTTATGTCTGTCATGCCCCAAATTGGAGAAGGTATACAGTTGACAAAGGCATTTGACTCACAGGGTTCCAAAGTGGTTCTCATAATACCCTTAGGTCAAGAAGAAGCTGCCATTCTGTTTGGAGGCAAGGAACCTGAGGCTTAGGGAAACTGGTGACCTGCCCTGGTCAGCACTGTGGGTGTGTGGACAGCTGAAACTTGGTTCCCCCTTCTCCTAAGGCTGCACTCAATAGACCTTCTGCTCCATTTGCTGCCTCGCCCAAGTCAAGTGGTTATTGTATAAACTCCTTTAATAATAAAGGTGACTAATTACCAGGTTTCTCTGTCTTGATGGTTTGAATTCTTTAATAGGCAAATAAGCTGCTTTACAGAAATGCACAAGAAAGAAAATTAATGCTACTCTTTAAACTAAAAATAAAGTGGTTATTATAATAATGGTGGTGATATGGTCAGGATTTCTTCCATTTCCTCAGCAACGTTTGATGTCTCACTGTTTGTACGTCTTCAGATGTTCTTCCTAAGCACTCCCATGTTAGGTAACCCTGCTTACAGCTTTGGAATCTCAGTGAGAGGATATGGTATGAAAATAAAGTTCAAAGTATTTTCTTCTCAAAATTTAGAAGGTTGGGAGAAGGGAAAGATCAAATCCTTGAGTAAACACGGCAGAGAAGAACAGTTATAACACATTATAATTCTGGAATTTTTTTTCTTTTTAACATTTGTCAGATTCCTCATTTCATGCTCATGCTTGTTACTCAACGTTATTGCCTCTGAATGTCCTGATCACATGCTGAAACCAACCTGACCACCCAGCATGAAATTTTTAGCTAGGATTCAAGAGATGAGATGAAGCCTCTTTCAGAGCTCCCTACCAGTGTCTGCACTGGCTTCGGGGTAAGAGATCTGGAAGCAGAAGCTAAACTTTTTCCACTTTTATTCAGCTTAAAGGATTAGCCCCTGTCTTCATCCAAGGCTCCCTAATGAGAAACTTTAGAGATTGCCTCTGATGCTATTTTCTGTGTGTTGTTTTCTGGGTGGAAGCAGGGATAAGCACTTTCTATGACCCATAGAAGCTGTGTAGAGTTCTCCCATTCCTTAGGACTCTGAACTGTCAGCTGCTGAGTGAGAGCTGTAAGGAATATGCCAGTTGAAGTCATTTCTACTCTCAAGCCTGGACTTCCCCTCGAGGAGAGGAGAAAGAAGTCCTTTTGGGCCATTAGCTGCAACCCTCTTCCCTCAGGTGGCCTCCTGTGGGAAGGCCCACATGGTGAGCCCCACCATGAAGCTGAAGCTGGCAGTCCCTCTCCAGACCTCTCTGGCAGTCCAAGGGATGCATCAGCTGCTGAGCACAGTGTGCTGTGGGAACCCTCCCAACAGTTTTGATCCCAAACCCTGTGTGTTTTTGGATTGGCTTGCAGTGAAAGTGGCAGAATAATATCAAGGATACCCAAAGCACTCAGGGAAATGGGAATCCTTTATCTCATGGAGCCAAGGGCAAGGAACCTCAGGGCTTGGAGAAGCCTTGATGGCTGTCCAGTCCAGCCTCCCATGGCCCACCACATGGCATTAGGCAAGCACACCTCTACAAATAGGGAGTGTTCTGCTTCATTCCTCCTTTCTCACTCATCCCATCCCACCCAGAAGCATCCTGACTCTCTGAACATTCTCCATTCAATTCAACAAAATCCAGCGAACGTGTACTGAGTGTGTACTCTGAGCCAGGCACCATGTTAAACACTGGGGACATGGCAGTGAACTCCCAAGATATCTACCCCCAGGTGTCTCAAATGAGCCCTGCTCCTTCTTCCTTCCTTCTACAGCTATGCTCATACTTGAGAACAGGGATCGTGTCCACAGGTTCCAGTCTTCTTTGCTGCAGACTTAGCATCCTGTGTCCCGTGCTCCGCTCATGTTCTTCTTTGTGTGTATCTTCCTGAAATTTGCATCTAGAAGGGAACACATATACTGACCTTGGATGCAAGGGGTGTTACTGGACTTTATAATGTAGTCCTACAGCAAGATGGTGCCTTAGCCAAGCGTATCTCAGAATATGGATCACAACATTAATTGTGGATAGAACTGAATTTGGGTTACATATAAGAAATATCATAAAAATATCTACCCTCTCCCATAAGTCTGACACCCCATTATTCCCAACTCCTTTGATACATTTTATTGGATATAATTGACTTAATAGAAAATTCAATGATCAGTTTCCAGGGGCTTTTTGAGTATGCTTTCGGTTTCTACTGGGAACCTCTCCCCAGGTAAGAATCACAGACAGAGTTATAAATTTCTTTGCTTTAGACCCCCAAAGGGCTTCCATTCACAATTCCCCAGTGTGCTTTGCCCTGGAACCTACTCTGTCTTCCTGACAGGTACTTCCTATGTGCATGTAGGGCTGGGGCTGGAGGTAGTAGTTAAAGGAGTAGCTTTTGCTCCATCCCTTTCTCCATACAGAGCAATTTCTCAGCACCTGGACACTATTGCCCTTCCTGACTGAAACCACACAGTGAATTCACTGGGCTATTGGCTCTGCTCCTTGACGACCTGCCTCTGAGAGGGAGATGGTGCTTTCTGACCCTTTTCTTTGTCTCGGGTGTTCTCGCAGGGAGCAGGAGAGTGTGTGTGGGGTGGTGGGGGAGGTGATAGCAAGGCTCCGTGTCTGATCCTCTCAAGCATTCAGTATAGTGCTTAGCACATGGTATATGCTCAGTAAATTTTTACTGAATGAATAAATGAGTGAGTAATAAGTGATTGATGTCGAATCAGAGGAAGCTGTATTTCCTCTCCTATCTCTCTGGGTACTCTCTCATCTTCTGATGGGGACCAGATATGAGAGAAGAGCTCTTCTTCCTCAACAGGGAAGAGGAGATGAGCGTTTCTGAACACCTGCTATGTGTTGGGAACTTTACATATCAGTCAGTCAGTTCAGTCGCTCAGTCGCTCAGTCGTGTCCGACTCTTTGCGACCCCATGAACCGCAGCACACCAGGCCTCCCTGTCCATCACCAACTCCTGGAGTCCACCCAAAACTCATGGCCATTGAGTCGGTGATGCCATCCAACCATCTCCTCCTCTGTCGTCCCCTTCTCCTCCTGCCCTCAATCTTTCCCAGCATCAAGGTCTTTTCAAATGAGTCAGCTCTTCGCATCAGGTGGCCAAAGTATTGGAGCTTCAGCTTCAACATCAGTCCTTCCAATGAACACCCAGGACTGATCTCCTTTAGGATGGACTGGTTGGATCTCCTTGCAGTCCAAGGGACTCTCAAGAGTCTTCTCCAACACCACAGTTCAAAAGCATCAATTCTTCAGTGCTCAGCTTTCTTTATAGTCCAGCTCTCACATCCATACATGACCACTGGAAAAACCATAGCCTTGACCAGACGGACCTTTGTTGACAAAGTAATGTCTCTGCTTTTTAATATGCTATCTAGGTTGATCATAACTTTCCTTCCAAGGAGTAAGTGTCTTTTAATTTCATGGCTGCAGTCACCATCTGCAGTGATTTTGGAGCCCTCCAAAATAAAGTTAGCCACTGTTTCCACTATTTCCCTATATATTTGCCGTGAAGTGATGGGACCGGGTGCCATGGTCTTAGTTTTCTGAATGTTGAGCTTTAAGCCAACTTTTCTGTCTCCTCTTTCACTTTCATCAAGAGGCTCTTTAGTTCTTCTTCACTTTCTGCCATAAGGGTTAGTATTTAAGGTGGATATTATTGGTGTTACTGTTATTCCTACACATTATGAAAACACAACATCTTAAAAGAGGTTTGGTGAGTTACCGTCTTACTTTTAGTGCAGAAGAGTGGAGTGGTAAAGACTGTCAATTCTATTGCCCTTGAGCAAGGTGTCATCTCCGTGCCTCAGTTTCCTCACTTATAAAAATGGGATGATTCTCCTCATGCGGTTAGTTGTACAGATTAATTGAGTTAACACTGTAAAGCGTTTGGAATAGGCAAAGAGTTAGCACTCAGTTGAGCCTTGCTTGGGAGGACACATGGCCAGTAAGCAAGGGATTGGGATTCAGAACCAGTTCTGATTCCATACACCACCCACGTTCTGCTGCCCTGGACCATTCCTCATCTAAATGCGTCTTTCAAAATGAAAGACTTTGGCATGGTCCAGCCACAGCATGCCTCCTATTATTCACTTCCTCAACCCCTGACTCTCCACCTCTGCCCCCTCTCCCAACCCCCCTACTTTGTTTTTAATAGATGAGAAAATCCAGAAAGGTCAAGTAACTAAATCTTAATCTCATTTGTGGCAACTCAGGATTACCATCTGAGGCTCCTGACTTCCAGACTTACTTTTTTAGTGAACCTAACCTAATATCTAGAAAATAAGAAAAGAATGAGATACACCTACTCACAGAGTGAAATAGCATATCTTGAATTTCATTCCTCCCTCCAACTAACACTCATAACTCTTGTGATCAGTAATTCATTCCAACAGTTCTGAGTTCTCCACGTGTGATTCAACATAGATTAATAGTGGCAAGTAAACAGGGTTTGGAGTCTCCATGGGAAAAGCACTTCTTTAGAAGTTCTGCATGACTGAGCTGCTGCGCATGCTTCTTCTGGACAGTGCTTGGAATTCCAGATTATGTTTGTTGAGTTCCACATCCTCTTTTCCACCTCCCCGAGGGTAGGACCAGTGCAGGCTGGGGTGGTGAGATCCACATGTCAGATAGAGGGAAGACGGGCCCAGTGGCTCCCTGGAGGGTGTGCTGAGGAGGGCTGGCTCATATGCTGGAATTCCCAAATAAAAACAAACAAAAAAATCTATCATCACATTGGTGTAGAGTTCTTACTTTTCAAGAGTTGGATTTCCTGGAGCCTGTTTCCTCCTGCTACAGCACAAAATGTTCCTGTAAGTGGGAGCTCCTAGTGCCAAGAGAAGATATATGGATCAGCTTGGGAAATAACTTTGGCATTCAAGGTGGCCCTGTAGCATTTAACCTTAGCCTACCTTTGCAGTTTACCTTGCACGACATTCGTTCATGCACCCTATACTCCAGCCAAGGTGAACGGCTCATAATGTCCATGCCCTAGTGGCCTCTTTGCCTAGGTTCAGACAGGCCTCTTTCCCTGAAATATATTCCTAGAATGCCCAAGCTCATCCTCTCTACTTGTCTGATCCTACCTGGTCTTCAAAATATAGTTTACATGCTGCCTCTTAACATCCTGTCTGATCTTTGGAACTGATGCTTCTTCTTCCATCTTCTCAAAGGCTTGTCTCATTATTCACTTAGCAAGTATTTATTGAGTTCCTCCCATGAACCAGGTACTGTTCTAGGTATTTGGGGTACCTCAGTGAACAAAGATCTCTGACTTTGGAGAATTTACCTTATGGTATTTCCCTTAATTTATTGCTAATGCTGAACACACATAGTCCTCCTGACAAATATTATGCCACTCAAGATCAAATTGGATGTCATGTTTGACACCTCTGTGTATCCTTTCAATGGCTTCTTATTGCTCTTGGTATAAGCTCATAAGTGCTGAACATTCCTTCCTTAGCCTTCTTTGCATCCAGCCTACTTCATATTATTTTCCTTCTAGCATTCTCTATTCCTGCTTCCTTTCAGTCTCCTCTGCTTACTCTGCCACAGTACCTTTACACATGCATTCCTTCTGAATGGAATTGTCTTTTTTCTACTTAGTTATCTTCAGATCTCAGCTGAAGCATTATTTCCTGAGGAGAGCTTCCTTGGCTTCCCTGACTAAATTAAATACCTTGATAGCATAGCAATTATATCACATATGCTGGTTTACTTGTATCCATGACTGCTTCACTAATTTCTGTCTCCCATTTCAAATGGTAAGTAACTCATAGGCAGAAGTGGTGTCTATTTTTATTTGTCATTAACATTCCCTGTACTGAGCAGAGAGTCAGTAAGTATTTGTTGAATGTATCAATGAATGAAAATCCTTTAAATATCATATATGCAAATTATGCCCAGCGTGCTTATACAATAGATAGTACATTAGACTTCTCTCAATAGTGGGCTCAATTGTAAGCACTCTGTTCTTTCTATGCATTTTTGGTTGTTTGAATATCCAACCTAATTTGTGTTTCAGAAAACATAGTTGCCCTAACTGGAGCAATGTTCTGTGCATATAGAAGGTGCTCAGTATATTTTTATGATTGCCATTGAATAAAGAAATGAATTCAAAGTGTGGTAGAATGAGGCAGTTGATGGGAGTGAGAATCACATATCAGTGGGAATTTTGTTGTAGCTAAAGCTGACAGTGATACGTCTACTAAGATATGGATGTGCACATTTCAAAAAGGCTCATCAAAGGAGGCTCAGGCCTGCTGGAGGTCTGTTTATATTGTGTCAATGAGGGATAAAGTGGATCCCACTGGAACTGTCACTCGAGGCCTACAGAGTTTTCCCTAAAGACCTTGCTGTCTATGTAGGAGACTAGTTGAAATGGAAGATAGTTTTCTTTTAAGTGAGAGAAGAGTAACACTGGGTAGTAATTCTTTCTTTTCATGTTATTTGGTCTCTAAAAAGAAATCAATGATTATATCTTAAGTTTACTAAATAAAGGAAAACAGTTGTCAGTTTTCAAAGTAAGTTCAAATCTATGAGCTTATTTTTATTATCATAATGTTCCAGTGAGAGTGATATCATTGTTCCCATTTTTTTTTTTCCACAGATGAGGAAATTCAGGCTCAGAAATCCATGCCCAAGGACATGCGGCTGTTGTGTCAGCCAGGAATGTCTAGGTTATGCTGCTGTAATAAGAACTCCAGAACCTCTGAGTGCGATGTAGGTTTGTTTTCTTGCTCACGCTGTTTGTTTGTTGTGTGTGCTAGGAGACTCTGCGCCATGCCTCATTCCAACATACGGTGTTTTCTCCTACCCCTGGGCCTTTCCGCAAGTTGTTCCATGTACCTGGAATCCTCCTCCTTCTTCTCTAGCTGGTAAACTGTTACTTGTTCTTCAAGATGGAGATGAAGCTTCACACTTTCTTCTTTTTTCTTTTCATTTTTTAGTAGCTGACAAGTAGAAGGTTTATGTTTATTAGAACATTATGTTACCCCACTGTCTATACATCCAGAAGTACCTTCCTTCCCTCTTATTTACAGAGTCAAGCAATCTATATTTGCAATATACTGAGGTAAAGGTAGCAAAATCTTGGGGAATCTTGGTTCCTAACGCAGGAGTGTATGTAAACAAAAAGATGATCAGAAATCTATCTGCCATCCTTGGTCAAATAGCCAAAAAGATTGCACTGTAGCACCATAGACATCCTTAAATTCTTTAGCCCCATTAGTATTAGATAACCAGAATGCCTTTGATTTTCTACTGGCTAAATAAGTAGGCATTTATGCTATTGCTCACACTTATGAGTTATTTTTTAATTTAATTTTTTATTTTATGTTGGAATAGAATTAATTTACAATGTTGTAGTAGTTTCAGGTGTACAGCAAATTGACTCAGTTATATATATATATATGTGTGTGTGTGTGTATACATATCCATTCTTTTTCAGATTCTTTTTCTATGTAGGTTATTATAAAATATTGAGCAGAGTTCCCTGTGCTATACAATAGGTCCTTGTTGATTATTTATTTTATATATAGTACTGTGTATATGTTAATCCCAGTGTCCTAATTTATCTGCCTGCCCTCCATTTTTCCTTTGGTAACCATAGTGTGTTTTTTAAGTTTGTGAGTCTGTTTGTGTTTTGTAAATAATTTCACTTGTACAATTTTTTCTTGAAAACCTTTCCTGAATTGGCTGAAATGGTTCTGAGCCTGACATTCACAAAATTCTCTGGACTTATGCCATCAGATTATTTTGCCATTTTTGGTTTATTTGACCATCAACTGTGTGCCGCAAAGTAGACTTTGTGCCTCTTGGAGGAAAGTACTGTGCCTTGATTATTTCTGCATTCTCAGTTACATTCATGAAGCCTGACTCCAAACAAGTTCTAACTGAATGAAGAATGACTTAAGCATGATTGAGAGAGTTTAGCTTGGGAGAAAGTTGAGAATGATGGGCTGTCCACTCTAGTCATGTATGCTGCAATTCTGGTGTGGTGTTTAATTTTGAGAAAGTGGACCCTGTGAGGCATGTCAATTTGATTTACCTGTAAACTGTATTCTAGATTAGTTGATCCATATTAAGCTATTGACTAAGATGTTTAAGACTGACCATTTAATCCTGATGAAAACCTAGCAAGTACAATTGTTTTTCAGACATTCATACAAAGTTTCTTACTCCTGGCAATAATAGATCATCAAAACTAACCACATCTCAAGGCCATTCCATCTAAATAAATTTGAATGAAATTTAACCTGTCAGTTTTCCCAAGAGTTAGTTGCATCTTTTTTGTTGCTTTTGGATAGCTTGATATATTGTTGTTTTTTCTTTTCTCTCATAGTTCTGGACTTTGACAGGTCATCATTTATAATTTGGTAAGTCGCTTTGGTAATATACCTGTTTACTGATTAATTATGAACTTTCAGTCAGTGGGGAGCAGTGACTTTTTAAATGAGTTTTCTCATTGCATCCCATTAGCATCATCCAGACGGGAGTAGTTGTCAGAAAAATAATGGACACGTGTTCCAGGCTCTCTCTAAAACTTGTGTGGGCATTTCAACTTTACAGGACTATGTGTGATTTTAGTAGGACACTGCAGACACGATGTAGCTATATATCCCTATGTGGGCACACCCAGAATATGAGTGTGATCAGAAAAACAGGCCTTCTGTTTTGAACCCCAGACTGGGGTACTAAGAGCATCTGTGATGGTTCGAGTTCCTCTGGCCCATTCTCAGGTTGCTGAAGTAGGAGAATGAACCTGGTTTTGGAATCGAAACACTGGAGTCCACATCCCACTTTTTCTTGCTTGGTTTGTCAAAGATTTATCACACAAGAGTCATCTTTGCTTTCCTGCTGGCCTGCAGCCTTTGGCTCAGGGTTTAATAGGCCGAGAATGTTTGTAGGAGGTCATGGTTTTCAACTAAACTGAATTTTGCCATTCAGATGTCCCTGCTACATGGTCCTCTTTGATCCTGGGTAAGTTGCTTAAATTCTCTTAGACATGGTCTCCTTGTTTGTTAAGAGGAGGATAACATTTACCTTGCTGAGAGTGGCATTTGTAATATGTCTGGTTGTGTTGGTGTTCACTAATGATCAGTTCCTTTTGCAGTTGTTCTCTAGTGTTTGGGGGTGGAAGAGACTGATTTAATAATTCCTCCTCTCTTCTCCACAACTCTCAACATACATCATTCATGAAGGGGACAGGAGAGGCCATCTGGGTCAACCCCAGTACCTAATATGTGAATCTGGGTGAGGTGAATCTATGTTTTATCTCTGCCAAAAGTGACATGTTATGGTTAAGTGTCCTTACACTGAATGTCGGATAACTGAAATGTTGACTGACATTGGGAAACTAAAAAAAATTATTTTTTTCCACTTGTTATTGACCTTGTGGCTCCTGATTCCACTAACAACCAAAATTAGAAATTTCATGGTACTGCCTTAAAGTCTTTTGAAAGTACTTTTGGTTAGCCAAACTACAGAGTGCAGGGGCTATCCTTAGGACTCTTTTTCCCCTATGAGATTGGAAGGTAGATTTTTATAAGGGATAGTCATACAAATACCTCTCTGACTCTTTCCAAATGTTCCAGTTTATTATGGCTTTGGTCATCTTCTGGCATTTTCTTCCATCAATATGAATTAAAAGCTCAAAGTACAAAGGAAATAAAAAAATAATAACCCAAGTTCTAGGATCATCTACAAAGTCTGACTCTTGTTTCAAATAGCAGGGAAAAAATAAGGCTATTTCTTTCTCTGTTCAGCTTTAATGTAAAGAGATCACTTTCAGATCAGAAGGATTTTTGAAATTTCTCAGACTTTCCTATACTTCTTGAATATATTTTAGAACAAAAAGCATTATGATATCACCTATATGTGGAATCTGAAAAAATGATACAAGTAAACTTATGTACAAAACCAAAATAAACTCACAGACATAGGAAACAAACTGATGGTTACCAAAAGGGAAAGTGTTTGTGGGGGGGGATAAATTAGGAGTTTGGGATTAAAAGATGCACACTACTCTATGTATAATAGATAAACAAGGACCTACTGTATAGCAAAGAGAATATATTCGATATCTTGTAAGAACCTATAATGAAAAAGAATCTGAAAAAGTATATATATGTATATATACTCACATACATACACATATATGTGTGTGTATATATATATACACACACACACACACATATATATTGAATTAGTTTGCTGTATACCTGAAACATTGTAAATCAACTATACTTTAGTTTAAAAATTAAAATTATAAAGGATAAAGTAGAATTGATGGACAAATAAAATTGCTGCTAATCAGAATGAAAACAAAAATAGTACTGCCGTTTCACCTAGCAATTCCACTCCTGGGTATATATCACAAAAAAAAACAACCAAACAACCAAAAACACTAATTTGAAAAGATATATGCACCTCAGTGTTCATAGCAGCATTATTTACAATTATCAACATATGGAAGCAACCTAAGTGTTCATCAACAGATGAGTGGATAAGAAAAGCTGTGGTGTGATATATATACTCAATGGAATGCTTCTCCAACATAAAAAAGAAAGAACAAAATTTCACCATTTGTAGCAACACGGATGGATTTGGAGGGCATTATGCTAAGGCTATGGTCTTCCCAGGAGATGGTGAAGGACAGGGAAGCCTGGCGTGCTGCAGTCCGTGGGGTCTCAAAGAGCCAGACATGACTGAGCGACCGAGCAACAACAGTGCTAAGTGAAACAAGTCAGAGAAAGACAAATATTGTATGATATCGCTTATATGTGGAATCTAAAAAATATACAACAAACTACTGAATATAACAAAAAAGAAGCAGACTTGCAGGTATAGAGAACAAGCTAGTGGTTACCAGTGGAGAGGTAGAACAAGAGTGATACAGAGGTGCAGGAGTGTACAAACTGTTGGGTGTAAGATAATCTACTAGGATGTATTGTGCAACATTGGGAATATAGCCAGTGTTTTGTAATAACTATAAATGGAGAGTAACCTTTAAAAACTGTGTACAAAAGTTGTCATGCCCTTTCACCTAAAGGAATAAAAAGTCCAAATCTTCAGTTCAGTCGCTCAGTCATGTCCAAATAGAAATGTATATATCAAAATTAACATAAAGTAGTATCTTAACAGTGAGCATGTAGCATATCTATTTTAACCACAGAATATTTGCCATCAGAATACATCAAAGCTGTTACCTGAATAAGCCATAAGTAAATTTAGCATTCCTCTAGTCTTTCAAGCATAATGCTGTATTTATTGAGATATTGTTAGTATGCAATTCAGATTGCCTTGATTTTGACAGAATTATAAACAGTGTTGGGTAAAATCTCTAAGAAAATAGCATACTCTGAGTGAATACAAGCTCTAGGCATGAAATATGAGGGGTAAAACTTGAAATCCTGTTTTCTTCTTTGTTTCTCTCCCTCCTCCTCCCTTTCCCTCCCCATCTTCCCTTCTTCCTTTCTTTTCCTTTCCGCCCTCCCTTCCTTTCTGTTTTTTAGATTTTTGGTACTTGACCCCATAAAGCTGCGCCACGTTTCTAAGAAAAGATTTCTCACCCACTCATTGACAGCACGGGTTTATCAGCTGTAACATTTTCACAAACTTCGGATTGCCATGAAAACTACCCCAAACTGGAAAGTAGGCAAATGAGGCTACTGTGTCTTCTGATGTTACAGCGTCAGTGTGGCTCAACAGACTTTCTACTGACTGAGCTATTCTATAGCTCAGGGGTCCCCCAACTTCCAGGCCTCAGATTGGTGCCTCCTGTCAGATCAGCAGCAGTAGCATTAGATTAAAAATAAAGTACACAATAAATGTAACGTGATTGAAACATCCTGAAACCTTCCTCCCACCACCCCCAGTCTGTGGAAAAATTGTCTTCCATAAAATCAATCCCTGGTGTCAAAAAGATTGGGGACTGCTGCTCTTGTTCTATAGGGATACCATGGTGGTGACTAGTAGATTTTTGTCTGGTAGAAAGGCAAATAATTCCTATTTAGTGGAAAAGATAACCCCAAAGATCAAGGGTTATGGCCACGTGGGACAATGGCCAGTTTTGTATCTAATGCAGAGATCTATTATATGTTACCTATGTGTGCCTAACTTCTCAAATACTTGTAGCATTTATTAATCTCCTCATACATTCATTTTTTGTTTATTAGAGTCTGAAAATGTACCTAACAGTATGTATAATGTTTTATTTGTATTTTAAGAGGAAGGATATTTTGTATTTATTTATATTGGTAGAAGCAATAAATCTAATGACATCTGGTGAGCTACAAGGTAGCACTGACTGTTATCAGAGAACCAAAGTGATCTCTAGAAAAGTTCCCATACATTGTTTTGTACCTGGTATGTGCTCAGTGAATGTCTTATTGTTGCTGTCACTGCTGCTAATGGAAAGAAAGGCAAGTATCGGGAGACCATCTCAACGGGAAGCCATGAGTGCGTGGCTGGTGTAGTCAGTTTTAACCCAACTATTGCTATCTTGGATCAGAGGATGAGGTAGTAAGGAAGTACCATGCGAGCATTGATAAGTAAGTCTAAATAAATTTCCTGTATATTCAAATATATTTTAACATACATTTGAAGAAAAGAAAAGACAGCAAGTAAAGTTTTGATTACAAAATCACAAGCTTATGAAAAATACAAGATACTTTTGAGAATTCTTTGAAAGAAACTGATATTGGAGTATGCTTGAGGACAAAAAAAACCATTAAAAATTTGATAACTTAAATACACTTTATCTTCAAAACGTTTTTTTAAGAACCTCTCCTAGTCAAATTTAAAAAGCAGCGATAACTCTGTCATGAGAACTTCCATGAAAATTCAAGGCTCAGTAGGTTTTCAGAAAGTAGCTCTTTATAAGAGGCTCATCTACACGACAATTGCCTAGGGACAATATTAAAAATACAAATTCCTAGCTCCAATCTAAGACTTACTGAGTTACAGTCTTTAGACAGTGGATCCAGGAATGTACGGGGGTGTGTGTGTGTGTGTGTGTTATGAACTTCAACAGGCCCCCAGAAGATTTGGATGTGCCTTTGAGTCTGAGACCCACTGGTGGGGAGATAATTGTATGGGTGGGCATCTGAGGTCAATAGCAGTCTAGGACCTTGCTGATTTTCTTGGCAAAGGCTTCTTCTGTTGACATACCTTAGGCACCACTGTGCATCATTCAGAGCTATTTGATCCTTACGTAAAATTGTTGCAGGGAAGAGCCAATTCTGACTCCATGTTAGAACTGGTTCTTTGACTTGATTTTCATTGCTTTTGTTATTATGATCATACATAATGGCTATGCCTCAGATAATCCTGGCCCTCTGCCTGATAAACTAGTCTTTGTTCAGGACCCTGTCCACCTGTGGATGGCAGGAAGGAAGAAATTAACACATCCCCTGCCTGCGACTTGCCATTTTAGGAGATATTTACAAGATTAATGGCTTTTTTACTTTGTTTCCAGCTCCAACCCACCCCCCTCACCCCCGCCATTCTATAAAAGAACGTGGCATCCAGATCCTGAGAAGATGGTTATTTTGAGATATTAGTCTGCCATCTTCTCAGTCAGCTGGCTTTTGCCTCAACGGTCTCTCAGATTTCTTGGCCTGTCAATGCAGGCGAGAAGAGTGAGCTTGGACTTGGTAGGTAACAAAATTACTCTTGTGAGGGGAAGTGAGCTGTATAATTATCCCAAGGGTCCAATAGTGGACAGGTCTGAATTCAAACCTCCTCACTTTTTTCAAGGTACTTTGTGTATTTGTCTACCTTCCTAGGAACTGTTCCACTATGGGGAGTAAAAACCAGTAACCACATTTCCAGAGCATAGGAACTTTCCAGAAGGCCAGTTAGCTTTGCCAATAAGAAGCCTTAAAGCTGAGTGTATCTGTTGTTGACTCTTTTATTTCACTTTCCCAATATGATCTAACAAAACTAACTTCATGCACTCAGTTTTTACAAAGTTCTTGGCAGTTTTATATATATATATATATATATATATATATATATATTTTTTTTTTTTAAGGAAGCACTATAAATACTATGATACATGGTAATGATCCAATCAATAGGATGTAGTCAACAGTATCTACAAATAATGTATAATGATGTAAGAAAAGTTATTGAGGGCTCACTTTGTTCCAGACATTTCTTGTCTGTATTTTTCAAATTTTATGTGATAAACATTTATTAATTTTATGGTCATAGCAGTGCCATAAATTTTACATTTTAAAGTCTTTATTCCTATTTTTGTGAAGAAATTTGTTAACAAGTCTTGATGGTTAAAAAGATGTTAATGATTAATGTTTGACTAAGAGACTAATTCTGTCAATAAATTTATTATCTTTCATTTTACATACTATAAGCAGTTTACTAAATGCAAACAAGAAAGCTTTTTATTATTTAATAGGTCTGTCTTCTGCCTGGCAATACTTTAGCAGTTTTACTTACTTTATTTTAAAGTCAGAGACTTATTATTCAGATGTAAATTGAAATTATACTCCTTCTTACTTCCCTTCAACCTCCTTTTCTTAATCTAAGTCAATAATGCTTTCATTTCTTTTACCTGCATCTAACAGCATATATACAAGAGTCAGTTAATTCTTTGTTTGGAGGGAATTGCCAAACCTGTCCAGTCTTCCAATTCATCTGAGGCATATTTTGTCACAAGTGCAGAGAGTCTGTGCTGATAGCCACTGCCAATCAGGGTTGGAATTTTCCCAGAGGAGCTTGATGAATAGGACAAGAAGTAGAAGGAGCAAGGGAGTGATTATGAAATACACTGCGGAAACCCACCTGGGGAAGAAGAAAGTGAGGATATGATAGAGATGATGGAAAGTAACAAATTTGCAAACCCAGTGGATTGGAGCTCCTCATTGGGCCAAAGAATTATTGATGTGGACATGGTAGATTATGTGAGCTGCTAAGACAGGAGGTGGGCATCCAAAAATGGGATGTTAAGGAGAGAAATTCCAGACAGGTGTAGTGTTGATTGATAAGGTCCAAGAAGTAACAAGGATAGCAGTGGAGAGGCCAGGCAGTAGATGAGTAATCTACATGGATGATGAAGTCATCAAGACTTTTATCAAGATGGTGAGAGAAGTGGTGAAAGAAAAAGCACCACCAAGTTCTAAACTCTTCGGGGAATGAAGACACCAACAGTGAGGTGGGTATAATGATATATCCTTTAATGAAGCAGACTTATTTGTTTCTGTTTTGGAGTAGGAATTAGGGAATGGGGAGGAGAAATGGTGTGCAGGCAGCAGAGGGGATCAAAAAGGGCATTATCCCTGAGATAAAACATTCCTTATGAGACTCACCTTGGAGACTTTAGGCTGGCAGCTTTTCTCCTTTCTTATTCTTACTTTTTCCCTCTCCACTCTACCTAGTTTATAACTTGACACTATGTTTTTCCCTCTTGATTCTAGATCAAAAATACTTAATGAATGTCAGATAAAGAACTCATGTCATTAAAATGTGCTTATGGAGCTTTCAGGATTTTCAAGATTTTGGTTTTCCACAAATTGGGGAACCAATTTTCTTTGGAAATCTATTCCCTCAGAACCTCAAATAGCTTCATCAAATTCCTCTGGTCTTTGAGTCTTGCAGTAGTTTTGGCTTGAAATTCCTCATGTAGGCAGCTACCTTTCCATCAACATTTCTTTTCCTAAACAACTTCTCTCATGTACCCCCCACCATTACATGATCTCTGGTATCCCTCAAGGGAGGGTCAGGTTCCCTGGCAGGCTCACTTGCCTTCTGAAATGTGCAACAGGCCTCTCCTGAATGGAATTTGAGTTTGAGTCCTGGCTTACCTTACTGTGAGATCTGCAGAAACTTATTAACATGTGAAGAATTAAGGATCAAAAAGATTGAAAAATTGGCCCAAGATCTTAGAACTCAGTAAGTTTTAAAAACCAGGGTGATGAGATTATAAAATTTGGGCTTTCTCTGTTGTCCCAAAATACTTCTCACATGTTTTCTAACCGTTGGTTTTAGGGGAACACTTTTCTCTTAATTCTAACACAGTATCTCAGATCATTATTTCCATTCTTTTTCAGCTCAAATGGAGCCTATATAAGAATGACAGTAATAAATTGACTCCTATGCATCAGTAACCTGCACATCTTCCTGTTAATAGAATATATCTTTAAATTACATGACTACTATTTTCTCTTGGGTCAGTCCCTAAGGTTGTTTCCATCATAAGCAATGATTCAAATGCTCAGTGTTTGGGAGGAAACACCTTTCCTGCATATCTCATTCATGTGATGATGGGTAATTAGGGTAACTGTGACTTCACTGCAGTCATGAGTTAGGCAACCAGGAGATCACGTGTGGTGCATAGACTGATCTGCTTAGCACAAGCCATTTTCCATAAGCTACACCTCTGTAGAAATTAGAGGTTTTCAAGTAGTAAGCCTATATTCAGTACATTATAGTTCTACCCAGTGGGCAAGGAAAAGAGGAAACTCATTTAAAGTAAAAGGGCATGAGACTTGGAATCAAATGTGGATTCGAATCCTGGTCCTGAAAGTTTCTGCCTATGGATCACCTCATTACTCCTGCTATCAGAGTTTTCAACAATAAAACATGATTCTTATATCCCTTTCTTAGGTCAACAATGAAAATCATATGGAGTGCCCATATATATAGGCTCTGAAAGTATTATTTTGTATAAAAGATTTTTTAGAGACTTGATATCTTAGTATTTGTTTCAGACGTGACTTGATGCAAATAGCATTTTAAATTATAACTTTCTTTCAGTGCAATATTTAGTATATTAAAGCAAGGACTGATATGGCTATTTGAATGAAAATTTTTTTTCTTATGTTTTACATGTTTGTGGGGTTCTAGATGCTGGGTTAAGTTTTTTTTTTTTTCAACAAAGAAAAATAATGATGTTCCTAATATGGTTTTGTATATCTTAACACAGTAAGCAAGAACAGATCTTTGTTGAAAGTTAGTGTTCTTAAGACAGAGAAGGCAATGGCACCCCACTCCAGTACTCTTGCCTGGAAAATCCCATGGATGGAGGAGCCTGGTAGGCTGCAGTCCATGGGGTTGTGAAGAGTCGGACATGACTGAGCGACTTCACTTTCACTTTTCACTTTCATGCACTGGAGAAGGAAATGGCAACCCACTCCAGTATTCTTGCCTGGAGAATCCCAGGGACAGTGGAGCCTGGTGGGCTGCCGTCTATGGGGTCGCACAGAGTCGGACATGACTGAAGCGACTTAGCAGCAGCAGCAGCAGCAGCAGTGTTCTTAAGAAATCAGAGTAAAATTAAATGTTTATTACTTTTACTCATACAACAATAAGAACTTCTCACAAAAGGTACAAAGGACTTACAGATCTATTATCATATTAGAACTAAATCCTGAACAATCCTGAGAGGTAGGAGGATTTGCATTTGCTATTGAGCTTAATCTTGATCTGATATTTGAGATATCAGCTTCTAATTAAAATGTATTTATCTTTATACAAATTCAATTCTTGGTCTGTTTTACAGACAAATGTTTCACATGTATTCTCTTCATTCTAATTCTCAACTTCTCCTTACTAATTTTCAACTTGCCCTCTACACACACATCTATAAATCTCATCCATCAACTAAAATAATAGTGTTTATGCTGCTTGGAGTGGGTGGTGTGTTTAGATGGAAAGCTAACCAGTGCTCTTTCATCCTCTGCAATGCCACCGAACAACTGTCAAAATAATAGTATCCTAGGCCTGTGAGATCCAAAGGCAAATCTTGGCTTTGTGAAAGGGGGAATACAATGAAAAGAAAACAAACTGAAGTTCACCTGAGCCAAGCAGCACTCCATCCTGTTTATTATTTGCAGAGTGCTGGTGTTATTTCAGCCATGTTGTCATTTTGAATGTGGCCATTGAAATTCCTGCCATTACTGTGAGACTTATCATTGTAATCTCGTGTCCCAGAGATGGCCTTTTTGGCCATTGCTGGTGACATATATGCAGTGTGTGTGACCTTATGTGTGTATGTATGGTTAGTTGGGGGAGGGGGTGCAGCATTAGTTATTTGGTTTCAGGTGATCAGTTTCATAGTCTTAGTGTTGGAGGAATGTTAAATGCCATCAGGAGTAATCAACCATTATTTAACTATTTTAGCCTCAAAATATTATATAAACTATAAGTTACTCTTTAAAATTAGAAAATGCATATAAGCAAAGTGAATACAACAACAACAGCAACTGTACTTTCACCACTCGTGAATAAGTATAATTAAGAATTAGGTGCATTACTGTCCAGAGTCTTTTTTGTAAATGAGATTGTACTATACCTAGTAGCAGTATATTGCTAAGTATATAAATACGTAGGTATATCTAATTTTTATAGTGTCCCATTGTCTAGGTTTACCATACTTTTGGTAACTAATCTCTTTTTGTTGGATTGTAGTTTGTTTCCCTTTTTTTTTTTTTTTTTTTTTGCTATTATAGATTACGTAAAATGAACAACCGTGAGTTGTAAGTCTTCCAGAGACTATCAGGTCAAACTGAGAGCCTTTGAGAGTTTCTCTGAGCATTTACAAGATGCTCTGCTTAGGAAGTCAAGGGGCAGGTTCTTGAGTGAGTGCTAGGAAACGCAAGGAGTCTCTCTAGCTGGGCCATCTGTCAGGGCTGTAGTGCAGGTAAGATTCTGAAATATCTGACAGGACAGTGGACTGCTCTGTATTTTCTGTCTAAGCTCACCCTGACCTATTTCCAACTACAGGAGTATGTCCAAGTAGATCGCTTCTCTGGAGCAAAATGAGTAACCTTGACTGATCCAGGTGATAAGGCATGTAGAGGAGAGCAGGAACTTCAGCAGTCTGCCATGTAATCCAGGCACGCCAAGTGTAGGGACAAGCCTGATTATCTTCTAATCTTCACTGTTTGGTTTCTTTGTCCATTTTCTTGAAGGAGTCTCAAGCTATGGAAACTTTTGCAATTTAATTGTAATTTAACAGCCAACAGGAAAAATAAATCTGGAAAATCCAGATCAGTTCTTAGATAGTTTTTGTGTTCCACTGTAGCTCAAAATTGTCTTTGTATGTGCATGTGAGCACACACACACACACACACACACACACACACACACACAGTGACCATGGTACATAAATCACTCGTGTTGCAGAACACACTGAATTCAAAGTTGAGGGTAGAGTTCCTTTTGATACAACCTCCTTGGTAGCTCTTATTGGCTGAAAGGATACAACAGAACCTGGAGTGTGTGAAAGAATATGTACACAGAGGGCACTGTTAGATGATTATGTATGTATTCATTTATTTTTAGAAAATATTTTAGACATAAGAAGTTTTATTAGATAGGGACAGTTGAGAAAGAGTGTGATATGGACTAGAGCATATTATGTTAAAACTGTCCTCCTGCACTAATTGGCCTCATTCTCTTCTCTTGGCACAACTTAGAATATGTCTTATCATTAACTGTCAGAGGTTGAAAATGATTCCTGGGTCCTCTCTTATACTGAGATAATAGCTGTGTTTTAGTTACAGTAAGTATTACATTTCAGCGTCATAGGTGAACGTGGAGCTCTCTGCATCCTGATTTTGAGAAGGGCAGTAGGTGACAGTAGTCTTGAGAGGGCACTGACAGTCTAAAGTGGGGAGTGAGGGATTGGGAAGTGGTTTAGGAGGGGAAATAAAGAAGGAAGGAAGTTGATGGAAGGGAAAGTCCTGGACTAGGACCCCATCCTGTCTTTTCATTTCACGTACTTCTGGAAAAGTCCAAAGAAGGAAGAAGCTGAGGCATCCACCATTTGGTGTCATACCTGGGCAGCCCAACCTCTCTCATTACATGAAAGTTTCCTACACAGGTGTATTAGGAAGCTAACAAGTCAAAAGCAACAGCTAAAATGAGAGACTCAGCATTAAAAATGATAGTATCTCTGGACTGAAACTTCATGTCATAGATGAGAAATCTGAAACCCAAAGAGGGGATGGAGTGTGCCCAAGGACACTCAGTGAAGTAAGTGCAGAACCCAGCTCTCCTGTTTTCCAGGGTGATGTCCTTCTCAAAGTGACATCTTTGAGAACAATGTGAAGTAAAGCAGTCCAGGCGAGCAGGCGCATCTGATGACCAGCTTTCTCTGAAAACCTTCCTAAACAAGAAACTGCTTAGATAATTGTGCAGAAGATATTTGACACATTGGAATTCCTTTATTCTAAAATACTGCACATCTTTTTTTTTTTTTTTTCTGGTTTTGCCATTTAGATTTATGGTTTGGCTGGCAGGCAGCAAGGTTGTTTTGCTAGGTTGTTAAATACCTCTCTTCACTCCTTTGTGGGGAGAGTATTCTGCTCTTCCTCTGTGGAATGTTTTTGTCATTTGTTACAAAAAGCAGGTTCAATAAATCATAGAATCAGAAGCAAACCTCCCTGGTCCTGTCAATAGTTTAGTAATGATGCTCTTACACTTCCATTAGCAATGGTTTACCAGGGGATTTCCATATCGTTCCTGTTATGCTCTGAGAAATGGTTCTTAGGATCCCCATTTTGGGGCTGTGAAAACTGAGGCTCAGGAAGGGAGTTCACGTGGTCTAAGCATTTGTGCAGATTCTCTGCAACTCAGGTTTCAGAGGTGCAGCCACAGGACTGGGGCGGGGTGGGGGGATCCATTTATCCCACTTACTGCATTCCCATATGGAGCTCCACATTTTGGGCCTGTCCAGAATTACATCCAGTCCTTCCTTTACCTCTTTTCAGTTTAGCAAACCTAATCAACTTTCCACGCACTGAACATTAGTTGTCCAGATGAAAACTTGGGTCATTGCCAGGCTTGATCAAACCCCATTTCACTTTTTTCTCAAAATATTTGAATTGAATTTACTTCATGTTTTATTCACATTTTATTATACTTTCATTATTCTGCTTCTTTCTTTTTAAAAAAATAAATATTGACTTTCTAAACTAAAGTTAATGGTCAGGACATTTGGTCTAGGATTTTTTTTTTTTCCTTAACAGAATTTGATTATTTTGATTAGATGGAAAGATATGGGAACCAGGCAGGTCAGGCAGGATGGCCTCAGTTTGGGATAATCTCTATATGGTATCTGGATTTCTCAGAAACTGTCCAGGCAAAGGCCTCTCAGCTCCAGATCCTGGAGACATTGTGTCAGGTGCTACAGTCTCTGGCACAGCTTAGTGTCAGGACCTGACAGCCTGGGGACATGGAGGCCCTCAAAAGTATCACAGAACTCCCAGAAAATTGTTAACAGGTAGAATTACAGTTTTTATTTGGTGGTTTCTTAAGAAAACATGCTTTACAGCTTCACAGATTATGAACGCTGAGGAAAACTTCAAATCCTCATTTCACCACAAATGTTGCTGAGGCCCAGAGAATAAGTGAGAAAGCTGTGATGGCCTGACTCCACCTCTCTTCCCCTATTTGAAACCTGCCATTTTAGGTTAAGTTTATAAAGTTAATCTATCATTGTGCCAAGATCCTTTGAATCGCATAGGTGTCTTCCCCTGCGTTAGACTCAGAGACAGAATTCAAGTTAAAATCCTATTAATCTGAGAAGCATATTAAAAAGCAGAGACATTACTTTATCAACAAAGGTCCATCTAATCAAGGCCATGGTTTTTCCAGTAGTCATGTATGGATGTGAGAGTTGGACTATAAAGAAACCTGAGTGCCGAAGAATTGATGCTTTTGAAGTGTGGTGTTGGAGAAGACTCTTGAGAGTCCTTTGGACTGCAAGAAGATCCAACCAGTCCATCCTAAAGGAGATCAGTCCTGGGTGTTCTTTGGAAAGACTGATGTTGAAGCTGAAACTCCAGTATTTTGGCCACCTGATGCGAAGAGCTGACTCATTTGAGAAGACCCTGATGATGGGAAAGATTGGGGGCAGGAGGAGAAAGGAACGACAGAGGATGAGATGGTGGGATGGCATCACCAACTCAATGGACATGGGTTTGGGTAAACTCCGGGAGTTGGTGACGAACAGGGAGGCCTGGCGTGCTGCGGTTCATGGGGTCGCAGAGTCGGACACGACTGAGTGACTGAGCTGAACTGAATCTGAGAAGTGACACCACTCTTCTCAAATAATTGGGTTCCACACTAGGTTCCAGTTAGTGGAAGCCAGTTGGCATCAGGTACCATGAGGCCATTTGGCTGTTGCCCCAGAGAATACTATTCAAAGTCCACAGGCTGGCATTAAAGGTTGTTCAGGCTTGAGTTCCAACCTATTTATAATACCTTAACCATGTTTAAACCTCGTTGGCTCATGGCTGTAAGCCTTTCTAGCCTGTCCTTGGTCTGCTGTGATTTACTCTAGTATACAGATGACACTCTGTCTCTAGTAACTCTCCCACCCTAACATTTTAGACTCAATGTGAATACTTGGTATTCCCAGTTCAGACTCTTACCTTGGTCTCAAGGCCTTGACCTGGAGTTTTCTTCATGTTCCGTAGCTTCTTTCCCAGAGGAAGATACCCTTATCCGCCTCGCGGAACTCATGCCCTATTTCCACGTTGCTTGTCTGGCATCCTGGCTGGCCTTCTCGGTCACCTATCGGGGCAGCCCAGCAGTAAGAAAATTCAGGACAACCATCGTAGATCCCGTGTGCCAGGCCTTGGGTTAAGCTGGAGATATTGAGATGGATTAGATGCCCTCAAGACCTAGGACCTGGTAGAGAAGGAAACTGTCTAAATAAGTGAAACTAGTAATGCACTGTGGGTGCTAAGAGATAAATCCATATGGAGTGAACGAGGGGTTTAGACAGGGGCCACGCCAGTTGCCCCACATTGTGGGGATGGTTGAGGAAAGCTTTAGCAATTAGGTGCTGAGTCCCCAGGGGCATCCCCTATGAAGGAAGAGTGCTTCACATAGAACCAAATTTCCTTCTTGGGGCCAGGGAATAGATTCTCTAGAAAAGATAAGTCTTTGGTTTGTTAACGAGGCCTTCGCAGACAGAGTAATGTGAGAAATAGGTCAGCGTCTCTTGGATGGAAATCTTTGACATTTGGGATCCAGAGTGCTCCATGGCCAGCCAGCCTGGTTGTGGGTCTAATTAGGTCTTCTTCAGATAGAGGAAATCCCCAGGGGCGGCTGAAGTGGAAATGCTAAATGTGGAAGGCTGACAGAACAAGACTCGTTTTATCTGACTGAAAAGAGGGGGAAATGGATCTTGATATGACCTTTCTCCCACGGAGAGCTGGCTTTTAGACTTGGAAAGCTGGCTCAGAAACAAAATGCCAAATGAAATGATAAGTCCAGAGCATTGGTGGGTAGTAGTTTCCCCCAGACTATTCTTCATGTGTGTTATCTGAGAAAGGCACAGTCAGGTGTCTGCCTCATTCCCCTCCCCACTTCACATCCAGAGGGTGTTGAACTGCCTGGCTCCCTGAGATGGGTGTTTCACTGGACACACTTTTCCATGGTGACATGGGTGGCAGGGCCCAGTGTCCCTGCAGGAAGTGGAGGGGTGGGAGGAATGGAAAAGAGCAGCGTTTTCCAGCAGGACCATTACCTTATGGAAACTATGACACTGATTTGCAAATATCTCTTTTCTCCGACTACCTGAGGCTTTTATTAACATCAGACAGCATGGTGTTTATGATTCAGAGTTGATGAAATAAAGCTACCTTCAATTAAAATGTGTGCAAGTAAATCTCAGGATCATATTGTTGAGTGACCAATAAAAGGCATAGAAGAATACAGACAATATAGGTGCCTAGACTATATGTGCCAATGTCAAAGGTACCAACATTGATTATATAGTGGCCACAGGTCAGTGAGAAGCAGCAGAAGCTGGTGTAGCAATGAGGAGGGAGGGACTTGGGATCAATGCTGACCTCGGTCACCAGCTCTGGCACATCTCTGAAGAGAGCAAAGACCTGGGACTTAGTGTGGGGATGGAAAGAAACCTGGAGAGGACAATCTGCTTCTCTTCTGGGATCTGCTAGTTCATGGTCATCAATCATCAGCTAAGATTTTACCCTCCCATCTTCCAACTCCCAAGTCTAGTACTTTCCACCTTATCAGGCTCAATACTGTATAAAACATTATTTTATGTTTGAAAAGAAAGACAGAAATGAATAATACCTAATTCTTTCCCTCAAGGTACTCTCAATCAAGTAGGGGATATTGATGCATGTATGACTCTCATTCATTAAAGTAATTCTAACATAGCACAAATAACATGTTTGGGGAACATGTAACACCGTGAAGAGGAAGGTATTCTGAGAGGAGTGTTTTGGAAAGAATTGATGGACAGGTGAGATTTTTGAACTAGGCCTTGAAAAATGATGATCAGACTTAAGGATGAAGGAGAAGACATTGTGGCAGAGTTAACATCCTGAGCAAAGCACAGGGTGAGAACGTGAAGGTCCTATGGGGAATAACTGAAATGATAATAGTGGGTAGAAACAGATGGGAAAAAGCCAGGAATCGAGTATTGAATCAATATGGGATGTGGCATTTACAACCTATTCTTACGTAGGAATCAGTGAAGGTTTTAGCAGAAATGTGGCAAAATCAGATCTCTGTTGTGGAAAGATTGCCCTTGTGGCATGGGGCATATGTTTTGAGCAAGAAGAAGGACTGAAAAGAGCCCAGTTAGGAAGGAGGCTATTGCAGTAGCCAATCTACCACCACTCTGATATCCCCTAAGAGGCCATGGACTCCTTAGGGTAATGAAGACAAAACAGAAACTGGCTGAGTTGCATCATGTTAAGAATATTTATGGCTCTCAAGAAGATTTGGAAGAATGACCAGTATCTGGGTTTACACTTGGCAGGCTTCTGCAGTGGGTTGTAGTGGGTCAAGAAATTGGGTCTCTCAGCTGACATCATTGACCAGGAAGCCCAGTAAACCCAGGAAGGGGGTTAGCTAGAGGGTCAAATGCAAGAAGTCCCAACGCAGGCAGCACTCAGCGGCTGTAGAATCAGTGAGGGGAAAAGGACAGACTGGGAGATTAGTGAGACCCAAGAGGGTTTCATGGATGCTCAGTGGTCATTTCTTATACACTTATCTCATGATCATGAGAGAATGGGAATTGGTTTTTACCATTGTGTTCTTTAAGCACATGTGGAGGCAAACAGTAGTAGGGGCAACATAAGTTCAAGAGTAAGGGATCATAGGTTAATTTGCAACTCTGTACTTACTAACTCTATAACCTCTGATGCAGCTCGTATCTGTGCTCTACCTCCTCTGGCTGTGACTAAAAAAGCAGCCTGGCTGGTGGTGAACAGGTAGGGCTCTGGATCTAGGGAAACCTGGTGTAGGGCTTTGTGGAATTGACTTAACTTCTCAGTGTCTCAATTTCTTCCTTAGTAAAGTAGGGAAACTAGTATTGCCTACCACTTGGAGTTGTGAGAATTAAATCAGATAATACAAACTAAATATTTAGCACAATACACGGAACACAGTATAATAATTAATAATATAGTGTAATTCGCTTGTTACATTACCTATGTGTGCATGTGCTCAGTCGTGTCCGACTCTATGACCCCAGGGATTGTCGCCCGCCAGGCTTCTCTGTTCATGGGATTATCCCAGCAAGAATACTGGAGTGGGTTGTCATCTCTTCCTCCAGGGGATATCCCCAACCCAGGGATTGAACTTGGGTCTCCTGTGTCTCCTGCATTGGCAGGTGGGTTCTTTACCACTGAGCCACCTGGGAAGCCGTATTACTAATGCATAATCATAATTATTAGCAACTGTAAAATGGGCATACAAATCTGTAGCTCTGAGAGATTCTGTGGGGATCAAATAATGAATATGAAAATGCTTTTAAACTATAAAGCACTGTACAGATGTAAGATATTAATGATAATGATAACAGTGTTCGAAATGAGATGCTCCCCAGGCGCACAAACTGAGCCAGGGCTGTGTGATTGTGGAGGGAACAGTTCATTTCTTCTGGATGCTTAGCCTGCTTTGTCTGCCCTGGCTTCTCTCACTGCTGAGAATTAGCTGATAATTACTCATCTGTCCGTGCTTCCCTGAGTGGGGTGTTTGGTCTATTCTCACTGTGGCTCATAGCAAGGATGCTGCTGTTATAAGCAGATAATGGATGAAGCCAACGTCCAACCTGAAGGCAGCCTCGGGTGGTCACAAAAGCCATCACTACCCAGCCCTTTGATGATGAATAACGCAGAGCCCAGTTGCATTTTGAGCCTCGTCACCTATAGAATTGTTAAGAAATTTGCCGAAAGGTCATGCAGTGGGGAAGCAGAGAAGGCCTCAGTTTTGGAGGCCTGTTCTGATTCTAAACCTTGTGTTCTTTTTGCTTTGTGCTCTTTGTACCTTTCATTGACCCTTTTGGGGGTGACAGAAGGGGGTTCATTAGTGTCTTGGGATGGGGGAAGTTGGCAGAAATACCCTGATGAGTTCAAAAGCCCCCTTGACTGTTGATTAGAGCCGATCACTGAAGTAGTGGGTCTTAACCCAAGAGGAGTGCTAAGTATTATCTGTTTGAAAAAAGTGATGATTGCCATTCCCAGAAATCATGGCAAGAGCTGATGTTCAGCCCTGGTAATCTTTCCAAGTAAGAATGAGAACTAGGCCAGGATGACCCAGAGCAAAAGTATCTTCTCTCTCCCATTTTTGCTCCTAATTTCAATGAGAAGTAAAAAATTCCTTTAGTTCTAAAGCTCAGAGTTTAGAACTAACACCGTCTACATCTTCCTCTGTCTTCAGTCAGCCCTTAAATCTGTTGTTTTTACCTTCCTAAAGTCTCTGTCTTACAATCCCTCTCTCCCTACAGAGCCCTGATCCATCTATGTCCCACTCACCCTATGTGTAGGTACCAGCATGAGCTTTCAGAAGCAAAGCTCTTTTCATGTCAGATTCCTTCTCAAAGTACTTCCTGACATGTCCACAGTGTACCAAATAAAGCTCAAAATCATGGACATGGTGTTCAAGACCCTTCAAGATCAGGCACCTTTGTCATCACTCATGCTTCCCAGTAACACCCTCATTACTTTCTCATATTCATTCTTAAAGGCTGAGCTTAAAAATAATCTTCGTTGTGAAGCTTTTCTTGATTCTCTTGATCTAGAATAGTCAGTTCTTCCTCTGTATTTCCACAGTCCTGGCTTGGGTGTGCTTATTTCAAACTTTTTTTATGTTTTTTGACTTATCTGCATGTTCATTTTCCTGCACAGATAGCAGGCTCCTTGTGGGCAGAGGCTGGGCTATATCCATCTCAGCATCCCAGAGAGCACCCATTGGTCCCAGGCAGCAGGCCACAGATGGGACTGAATGAACACTTATTCATCTGCCCCCATTCAACTGCAGCTACCTAGCTGAGCCTCAATAAAAAAGGAGGCACAGACATTTTGGACACAGTAGGGGAAGGAGAGGGTAGGATGATATGAGAGGATAGCATTGAACCATGTACATTACCATATGTGAACTAGATAGCCAGTGGGAGTTCGATGTATGATGCAGGGAACCCATAGCCAGTGCTCTGTGACAACCTAGAAGGGTGGGGTGGGGGAGGAAGATGGGAGAGAGGTTTGAGAGAAAGGGAACATATGTACACCTAAGGCTGATCCATGTTGATAGATGGCAAAAACCATCACAATATGGTGAAGTAATTATCCTCTAATTTAAAATAAAATATAAAAAAAAGCAAACAAAAAACTACTTTTTGCTGGATAACTCATGTATAGAGAGTTTCTGAGCTCATGAGTAGATCTCATGATTTTAGTTTTTGTGCCTAAAAATTCCAGGTAAAAGAGATATCCAGGCATAAAATCAATGAGCAACACATTAACGGTAGAAAAGCAGATACAGGATACTCTTCTCCCTCTGTTTGCAGCTAATAATGCTGTCCACGCTTTTGGAGGTGGGGGGTATTCATTTGTTGGCTTATTTTATGTATTTTTGCATTCTTCTTTTTCCTCTTACGGGCTTCCCTTGTGGCTCAGTTGGTAAAGAATCTGCCTGCAATGCGGGAGACCTGGGTTTGATCCCTGGATTGGGAAGATCCCCTGGAGAAGGGGATCGTACATTACATATGTTGTCAGGTGTTCCTAAATTGGAATTAAATTATGCAAGCTGTATATTTTTTTAAAAGGTAGCTTGAGTATATATTATAGTCACTTCTATGACACCAAATCTAGGAAGTTATAGAGAAGACAGGTATTGAAATAAATCTGTATCTACCTGATACAGGGATAGAAGTGTTGGTTTAGTTACTAAGTCGTATCTGACTCTTATGACCCCATGGACTATAGCCCACCAAGCTCCTCTGTCCATAGGATTTTGCAGGTGGGAATACTGGAGTGGGTTGCCATTTCCTTCTCCAGGGGGTCTTCCAGACCCAGGGATCGAACCCAGGTCTCCTGCACTGCAGGCAGATTCTTTACCGACTGAGCTACCATGGAAGACCAGGGAAAGAAGGGGCATGGTGAATCAGGTACTATGAGAAATCTCTGAAAGACAGAAAGCAGATGGATTTGGACTAAAGATGAAAGAACAGTCTGGGACAGATGTGAGAGGACTGTACCATGAAAGTGAGAGCAGAGCCAAGAAGGTGTGGGTTCTGGGACTTGAATAAGTGCAGGAGACACTGAGAGGGTGGGTGATGGGGTTCCAGAGAGGGAGCAGCCAGGTGTGTTGACTTCACTTGTTGCTAGGGGAGAGGCCATTTGCTCCCAGGCAAAAGGAGCACATGAGGTCTTTGAGCCAGAGAGATGGGCTGACAGTGCTGGGAGGAACATTTTAAAAAGTGTCCTTAACAATTAGTAAGAGAGAGAGAGAAACCAGAGCACAGGAAACAACAGTGAATGTTGTGCAGACATTTGAGTTGGGAATGAGATAGGGTCACTGACTTAGTAATTCAACAGATGAGAAGTTTCAGCCTTGAGTCCTCACCACTTAGAGTCACAACCATCTCCGTTTGCCCAGGACTGAAGGGATTCCAGAATCACATTTACTGCCAAAACCAAGACGGTCCAGGCAAACAGGGACAAGTTGATTACCCCACTGCCATTCTTCTTTTTCTCATCTCATCAGTCAAAACAGTGTCTCATTTGACCTCTTGTATCAAAGTATCTCTGGCTACTCTGTGGCTCAGTTTTTGTTTTTTGTTTTTTTTTGTGGCAATTCCCAATATTGGTGAGTGGGTCTCAGATCACTTACATAACACAACTTATTTCCCCCTGTGATTTATTGTCATCACTGAAAACATTTACAATTATATGAATTTGGTAATTGTTGAATGAAATATTTGATCACTATGATGCACAGGAAATAGACCCATATTGTATTTGTCATAACAATGATTTTTTTCCCGTGGCCAAACTAAGTTTTAATTCTAGGTTCACCAGGTTCTATAACTGATGCTGATGTCCTTGCCCTCCTTAATTATATTGACCTTCTAATCAACTCCAGAGTGGAATTATATAGACTAGACATAGATTTAAAAGACTAGATCTGATAGACAGAGTGCCTGATGAACTATGGACGGAGGTTTGTGACATTGTACAGGAGACAGGAATCGAGACCATCCCCAAGAAAAAGAAATACAAAAAGGCAAAATGGCTGTCTGAGGAGGCCTAAAAAATAGCTGTGAAAAGAAGAGAAGTGAACAGCAAAGGAGAAAAGGAACAATATACCCATTTGAATGCAGAGTTCCAAAGAATAGCAAGGAGAGATAAGAAAGCCTTCCTCACTGATCAATGCAAAGAAATAGAGGAAAACAATAGAATGGGAAAGACTAGAGATCTCTTCAAGAAAATTAGAGATACCAAGGGAACATTTCATGAAAAGATGGGCTCGATAAAGGACAGAAATGGTATGGACCTAACAGAAGCAGAACCTATTAAGAAGAGGTGGCAAGAATACACAGAAGACCTGTACAAAAAAGATCTTCATGACCCAGATAATCACGATGGTGTGATCACTCACACTCACCTAGAGCCAGACATCCTGGAATGTGAAGTCAGGTGGGCCTTAGGAAGCATCATTACGAACAAAGCTAGTGGAGGTGATGGAGTTCCAGTTGAGTTATTTCAAATCCTAAAAGATGACACTGTGAAAGTGCTGCACTCAATATGCCAGCAAATTTGGAAAACTCAGCAGTGGCCACAGGACTGGAAAAGGTCAGTTTTCTTTCCAATCCCAAAGAAAGGCAATGCCAAAGAATGCTCAAACTACCACACAATTGCACTCATCTCACACGCTAGTAAAGTAATGCTCAAAATTCTCCAAGCCAGGCTTCAACAATACATGAACCCTGAACTTCCAGATGTTCAAGCTGGTTTTAGAAAAGGTGGAGGAACCAGAGATGAAATTGCCAACATCCACTGGATCATCAAAAAAGCAAGAGAGTTTCAGAAAAACATCTATATCTGCTTTATTGACTAGCCCAAAGCCTTTGACTGTGTGGATCGCAATACACTATGGAAAATCCTGAAAGAGATGGGAATACCAGACCACCTGGCCTGCCTCTTGAGAAACTTGTATGCAGGTCAGGAAGCAACAGTTAGAACTGGACATGGAACAGCAGACTGGTTCCAAATAGGAAAAGGAGTACGTCATGGCTGTATATTGTCACCCTGCTTATTTAACTTATATGCAGAGTACATCATGAGAAACACTGGGCTGGAAGAAACACAAGCTGGAATCAAGATTTCTGGGAGAAATATCAATAACCTCAGATATGCAGATGACACCATGCTTGTGGCAGAAAGTAAAGAAGAACTAAAGAGCCTCTTGATGAAAGTGAAAGCAAAGAGTGAAAAAGTTGGCTTAAAGCTCAACATTCAGAAAACTAAGATCATGGCATCTGGTCCCATCACTTCATGGGAAATAGATGGGGAACCAGTGGAAACAGTGGCTGACTCTATCTTTTGTGGCTCCAAAATCACTGCAGATGGTGACTGCAGCCATGAAATTAAAAGACACTTACTCCTTGGAAGGAAAGTTATGATCAACCTAGAGAGCATATTAAAAAGCAGAGACATTACTTTGTCAACAAAGGTCCGTCTAGTCAAGGCTATGGTTTTTCCAGTGGTCATGTATGGATATGAGAGTTGGACCGTAAAGAAAGCTGAGCGCCGCAGAATTAATGCTTTTGAACTGTGGTATTGGAGAAGACTCTTGAGAGTCCCTTGGACTGCAAGGAGATCCAACCAATCCATCCTAAAGGAGACCAGTCCTGGGTGTTCATTGGAAGGACTGATGTGGAAGCTGAAACTCCAATACTTTGGCCACCTGAAGTGAAGAGCTGATTTATTTGAAAAGACCCTGATGCTGGGAAAGATTGAGGGCAGGAGGAGAAGGGGACGACAGAGGATGAGATGGTTGGATGGCATCACTGACTCAATGGACATGGGTTTGGGTGGACTCTGGGAGTTGGTGACGGACAGGGAAGCCTGGTGTTCTGCGGTTCATGGGGTCGCAAAGAGTTGGACATGACTGAATGACTGAATTGAACTGAAAACTACAGGTAAGAAAGCAAGGTTCTGGGTCTGATTGTCTAGCAGTTGTAGATCTCTTGCCTCTAATTACTCTTTGTGCCCCAAGTTTGAGGAGATATCTGAGGATAGTCCTGGGTCCTCATCCAACAGATTTCTCCCTATCAGAGGGTTTCAGCAGCTGTGACCTTTTACCCATTCAAAAGTCAGGGTCTTTAAGCATCTGTAGCTTTAATTAATTCATTCAATATTTGGTAAGTTGACAAGTGTTTTTTGAGAAACTACAGTGTTCCAAAAAGTTCTGGTGTTGAAGATTTAAGAGTGAATAAAGTGACAGAATCTCTGATTTCAGGGCATATATTCTAGTGGGAATGGGACACTGCTGAAAGAATGAACAAAGAACTACAGGACAAGCATAAACAAGAAAGCTGTCAGACAGTACGGGATGCTTAGTGAACAAATAAAGCTAAGTGCTATGATGAAAATTTCCTAGGTAGTAATGACTTCTTGATGGTCAGGAAGGCATTTTAAGGAGGTGACATTTAAGCTGAAATTGAATGGTGGTGAATTGGCCATACCCAGATGGCACACCTGTTAGAAGGAAAGCTAGGAACAAACTCACAGAAGGAAATAAGCCTGAAGTATCTGAGGATCAGAGTTGACTCACTGGAAAAAACCCTGATTCTGGGAAAGATAGAGGGCAGGAGGAGAAGCCGGCAACAGAGGACTAGATGGTTGGATGGCATCACTAACTCAATGGACATGAGTTTGAGCAAATTCTGGGAGTTAGTGAAGGACAGGGAAGCCTGGTATGCTGTAGTCCATGGGGTTGCAAAGAGTCAGGCACAACTGAGTGACTGAACAACAACAACAATCTGCGGATCAGCAAAAACCCAGCAGGGCAAGAGCTGTAGGTTAGCCTGAGGTATCAGGAGGCTGTGGAGAGGAGTTTGAATTTTATGCTAAGTTAGTGATAAATCTTTGGCGAATTTTGAGTAGGGGAGAGATACGATAGGAATTTAAGAAAATTATTCAGACTGTGGTGGAGAGAAAGGATAGAAAGATCCGAATGTGGAGACAGGGAGTCCAGTTAGGCTGCTACAGTAGTGGTCCAAGGAATGATGATAGTGTTGTTGACCTGAATGGCGGTGTTGAAGGTGGCAAGAATGAAATGATAATAGAATATTTGGTAGAAGTCAAGTCAGTGGGACTTGGGACTGATTTGATGTGGGAAGGAGGGTTGAGTTGTGTCCCTCAAAGATATGACCACTTGGATCCTCAGAATATGACCTAATTTGGAATAAGGGTCTTTGCAGCTGTAACTAAGATAAGGATCTTGAGATAAAATCATTCCAGATTACAGTAGGTCTTAAGTTCAATGTGAATGTCCTTATAAGAAATAGAAAAGAGACAGATACAGAGACCCAGGGAGACGGTCATGTGAAGACAGAGACAGAGATTAAAGTCATGCATTGACAAGTCAAGGAATGCCAAGGATTGCTCACAGCCAATGGAAGGTAGAAGAGGTGTGAATCCTTTAAAACCACCAGAAAGAATTAAAGCTGCCGACATCTAGTTTTGGATTTTTGGCCTCCAGAAGTGTGAGAGAATAAATTTCTGTGGTTTTAAGCCAAGTTTGTGGTAAATTTGTTATGGCAGCCACAGAAAACTAATAAAGAGGGGAAGAGGAAAGTCAGAAATATCTCCTGAATTTTTTAGAGGATGATACCATTTACTGACATGGGGAAGACTGGGAGAAGAGCACCTCATCTCCTAGAGGTGGCAAGGGGGATGGAATTCCACTTGAAGCAGAATTCAGTTCTAGTTGGCAGATCCAGGGAAGAGGAGAGAGGTAAGCAGAGATGGTTCCAGGTCTAGGATTCAAGTATGGGGATAGGGCCAAGAGCACTGCTCAAGTAATAGCCTGATGGTGGGATCTAGTGCTGCCTCAGTCTTGTCTTCCTTCCCTTACTTGTGAATGAACTAGGGGCATTTACTTAATTTCTTGGAATCTCATTTGTTTCATGTTAAAATAGAAGTTTAAAAAAAATGTAGCACTTTTATTTCAGAGTCAAGAAGATATCCCTTATTTTTATCACTCTCCTAAGATATTATTTTCCTCTTAGGAAAGATCAACACTTTTCTCTTTTTATTCCACCTACATCAAGAGAATTAATTGAAATGCACTAATGTGCTTAGGGCTTCCCTTGTGGCTCAGCTGATAAAGAATCTGCCTGCATTGCAGGAGACCTGGGTTCGATCTCTGGGTTGGGACGATCCCCTGGCAAAGGGAAAGGCTACCCACTCCAGTATTCTGGCCTGGAGAATTCCATGGACTGTATAGTCCATGGGGTCGCAAAGAGTCGGACATGACTGAGCGACTTTCACTAATCAATGGTTAAGGAGAAGAATGCTCCATCAGTAGAAGTGAGCTCTGTTACCTTGTAGTATTTGGGAACACAAATGTGTTCAAACCAGCTGTGATTTCCAAGTGCCTTAAATGTTATTTCAAAACATTTTCAGGAATTTCCCAACTTTTCATTCAAGAAAGTACAAACTCCTCCCTACCCGCTGCCAGTGCCTGGTCCAAAAGGGATCACTTTACTGTACTATGGTATTTATAAACACATCAAGGTACTTTAATGAAAAGAATTTTCAAATTGAGAAATCTAAGAAAAGCCTTTAAAATAAATCATGAAGACAGTTGCCTCTTGCTCTTCATGTAAGATCACAGATGCCATGATAAAAATCAATGGAATTGCTGAACCCTCCCATGTCAGTTGCCTATGAATTTTCAGGATTCGGTCAGTAAGCCTCGAATGTGGTGACAGATTCTTTAGGGTTTGGTTTCTGTGGTTAGAAAACATCTAGGAAGCTGTAAATGATGGCCTCTCTGACTTTGCTCAAGCTATTTTCTCTGCCTCCCGTTTTCCCATTGTCACATCATTCCTGCCCACCCACCTCCACCCTCAATCCTTCAGGGCACTGCTTTAAGGCCCCACTTCCAGGAAAATCACTCCTTTTATTGCATTCATGATGAGGTGGAGATGTTGGGAGAATTCTAAGTATTCCCTGCCCCAACCCCACACCAGCCAGCTGTGACCCTATTCTCCTTGGACCTCCTTCCTATGGCAATTTCTGCACCTCTCTCAGCTTGCTGACACTGTCTCCCTTAAATGCTATAGTTTCCCTTTTCTTGTTCTTTCTTCTTAGCATCTTGATCTATACTCTCTTCACCTCTGCACTCACTCATCACAACCTTACACAATGAGGAATGGAAAAGGTCCGTGGGCATGGATGAATGGATATGTGCTTGTAGGCATGCAGGCATACTGAATGCACGTGCTGTCTATAAATTTTGAAGTGGTCTTTCTTTGCCCACATGCTTGCTTTAGCAGTATGCAGCAGGTGCAACATAGATGGAATGTTCTAGCACTTGGGTCTTTTTCAGTTTAGCTTCTTGAACCACCGGTTTGGCTCCTTCTTCCTTACCTCTTTTTTCCTTAGAATCCTTTTAACAGCTCAGTCTCCCATAAAACTTTCCCGCAATACACACAGCTGATTTTCCCTGGATAATAATTCAGTTTATCTCTTGACCATGGCTTTCCCAACTACGGCTTCTCTGGTGTGATGAATAGACTCTTGAGTTACCTTGGATAAAACACTTCTGAGTTCAGTCCACTCTTTGGGGCTTTCCTTTCTCTCTTCTCCTATTGGATTTATCTTGGTTTTATTAATGGGGTGTTTTTCACCTTATTGATAGTAACTCGGGGAAGAACTTAACTCCAGAGACTTTATACTCCCTCTAGAAAGGCAAAGATTTAGAGAAAGCTATATGGCAGCCCCAGTTTATTTATACATCAGGTTTCATGCAAACCTTGCTATAGAGTGTATAGAAAAACTGCCTGAGCTTTGTAGAGTCATTTTATCAACAGTTGTAGTTTGGGGAGACCCAAATCCATGTAGCTACTTTGCCGCACTTGGTAGCGCCCCATAGTATGATGACATGACTAAGGATAAGGGTAGCTATTAAGACATAAGACTGTTTTCCCAAAGTTAGGCAAGAAAATCAGATTTGTTGCTTCTAAAATCCATTTTATATGTTCACATCCACCTCACGCTGATAATTTTACTGATGATATAATTTGAAAGATATCACTAAAACAGATTGGATTTCTCAATGTCAGTGTTCAAAGGCCCTTAGAGATGATCTAATGTGATGTTTTCCAAAGCGAGAGATTATACCCTTGTAGCACTGGGGTTGTTTTGATAAGGTACATAGATACAGTACTAAACACCATTGACTCCTAAGAGGCATACTCTTTTTAAAATTCTCCAGCTTTCTGATTAATCAAGGAAAAGCTGCAATTTGGATCCCAAATGTCTGTTTCACCTCTCTGTGACTTACTAATCATCTTTATTTATTCATTTGTTTATTTTAAAAAAAGAATAAACATACACAAGACTCAAATCTTCTGTAGACAACCCTCTCTGTGAAGTGAATTTTGTAATGCCTCTTTGTCACAGTGTTTATTTTTCATGTTTCATGATTACATGTGGCAAGGAATATTCATTTACTGTTTAACATGGTAATATAAGGCTTCCATTTATAAACATTTATATAAGTAAAATTGCGAGTTAACTAAAAGGGAAATAATGACACTTGTTGAGATCCACAGAGTTTCATGCTTTCGGAAGTCCATAGTGAAAAATAAAGATGCAGTCCCCACTCTCTTTAGCATTAAGTCAATGAGAGTTGGGCCATAAAGAAGGCTGAGTGCTTAAGAACTGATGCTTTGGAACTGTGGTGCTGGAAAAGACTGTCGAGAGTCCCTTGACCTGCAAGGAGATCAAACCAGTCAATCCTAAAGGAAATCAATCCTAAGTATTCATTGGAAGGACTGATGCTGAAGCTGAAGCTCCAGTAATTTCTGATATTAAGAGCCTACTCATTAAAAAAGACCCTGATGCTGGGAAAGATTGAGGGCAGGAGGAGAAGCCGCAACAGAGAATGAGATGGTTGGATGGCATCACTGACTCAATGGACATGAGTTTGAGCAAGCCCTGGGAGATAGTGAAGGACAGGGAAGCCTGGTGCACTGCAGTCCATGGGGTCACAAAGAGCTGGACACAACTTAGTGACTGAACAACAATGACAACAATTTGTTGAACCTCACAATCTTTATGACTTATGTTTGTCCTTCTAATTTGGAGCTTCTAGGAATCATTTCCATCAAGTACGTGACTTAGTTCTTCCTTATGACAGTGAACTCCTCAGGAATACATGATGCAATGGGAAGCCAGGCAAGGCTAGGATGTGTCAAGGCATTCCAGGTTGGGGCCACTCCTGCAGGCAACAGGTTTCATACAAGCTTCCCTCCATTTTATGAGGCGATTTAACTCATGGCTGATCCAGGAAAGAGCTAGTCCGCCAAATGCTTCCATGGCTTCTGTCAGAAGATGGCTAGATACTACTCTTGAAAGCTCTCAGGACCTCATGTAATCCCTTTCCCCTTGCAGAAGTGGAGTGAAGCCACAATCTGATAATTTCTTCAGAAACTACTTCCCCTCAATTGTCACCCTAGCTTTCACTTTTCTAAATCAAGTGGGGGAAAAAGATATTGGGGTCTGGTGAACATCTGGGTAACATATTTGTCAAAGGAATCTGTTTCTCTTTTCTTCTTACAATGAGGAAACTATCCTCCATTCCTAGGAAAATGATTAATGATAGTACACGGAAGCCAAAAGCATATGAGCTTTTACTTGACTTTTTTTCCCCCCTTCTACCTGTGAACAGATAGGCTTTTCCTATCTGTGTTCTGGCTTGGGACACTCAAAGTTCCAGGAATCTCTCAGGTCTGTTTCTTGAAAGGGCTGTGGATTTGCTGATTGACTTCCTCTTTGGTATACTTGAGCAATTATTTGTTGTAGATGATGCAGGAGTTTCTGAAGCATATAAATCTGCTTTTGCCCTCCACTTCAGTTGCTCTCTATCTATATCAAGTGATGGCAAACCACAGCCCAGACATACAGAAAGGCATGTTCACAAGTGTGTTGTGACCTGAAAGGGTTAGCTGACTCATGAGTGAGGTCAGGGTCACCTCCTGTGGCCATCTGATTTCATATACTACAGAGATAACAGAGACCTGGTCCCAAGCCCCAAGCTCACTCCTTCCTGCAGTGGCTTGAGGCCTCGCAGCTCCCTCTTCAGTTTATAAGAGCTGGGAAGCATGGTCTGATTTGATGCATGTACATAGAAGTGGGAGTTTTGGTGGCTTCCTGTAGCCTCATGAGGCCAATGTGGCATCTTCTGTCTCCCATAAGACCCTCCCCCCACAATCTTTACTTCCATTTTCATTTTCTCAGCTTGACTATTCTCCTCTGAGTACTCCCCTATTCCCACTTATGAGTACTTCCCCATTCCCAGGCCTGAGCACGTAGGTAACCCTCTGTTGTGATCTGGGTCTATAGGATGCTTCTCTTGCCTTATTCCTCCAGATTTATACCCCCTGCACTGACTGTTAACTCATTACTTCCCTTTTCCCTGTCCCTTTCTCACATGCAGAGGCCACAGAAGGCTTCAACTTATGGTGAAATCTGAGCCACAGGGGATGTATACATATATGCCTTATGCAAAATAGTTTAACTTATAAAAGGCTAGTTCTATTTATGAATATTAATGAATTAGAAATGGGAATAGAAAAAATATATTACATGAAGAAATGACAGAAATGATAAAATTTAGGAAACATTTAACAAGAGACTTGCATAACATGTATAAAGAAAACAATTCAGTTTTATTCTTATTTAAGAAACAAATGGTACCTAGTTTCTCCAAGACCTTGTAACCCAGGAGAGCTCTGATTGCATCTGCTGAAATGTGTCATTACTGTATTGTTGCAATGTCCCTCTCCATGTGTAATACCTGATCATTACACTGCATAGCTCTAGACTGTTTATGTAGTTATATGAGCCCGTGTTACCTACATAATTAAGCAAAGCTTTAATAATAAAAAAAGAAGCATTTAGTCAATAGCATACATTTTCCATAAGAGAGAGTGGTTAACAAGCTTATTAATAAGGTTAATGAGCACGTTAATAAAATTGATATGTTTATGCTCAACAAGTTAACCACTTGACAATATTGGCAGTGCTTATTGTAGAGCATAAAGGAATCTAGTGATTAGATCTAAATAGACTCTGAATCATTAGTTTCTTTTCATTTTGGAGACATAGAAGTAGATTTTAAGCCAGGGAGAATCTGTCTGTCTTTTCAGGTAAGAATAACTGAAGAAATACTGTACACTTCATTTCAATGTCTCTGTATAACATGTGTTCCTTTTTAGCTTATAAAAGAGTTATAAAAATAAAGTGACAAAATATTAAATTACTGATGTTGCAGTGCTTATATAAGGTATGCTTGTAAAATACAAAAAAATAAAAATTATATGTATTTAAGGTATACAACATGATCTGATATCCATATACATAGTGAAATTATTACTATGGCTAAGTTAATTATTAAATATAATTACCATTTTTGTGTGTGTAGTAAGAGCACATGATATGAATTCTCTTAGCAGATTTCCAGTGTTCAGTATATCATTATTAATAAAGTTTATTTTCTGCTGTATTTTCAACTATAACATATAGTTAGTGCATTGTAAAATAGAACTTGTGAGAATATGCAAATTTCTAGAGACTAAATGATATATAGTTAAAAATCAGAATAAACAACATTCTGCTTTAGATCTTAAAGTCAACATATCCCAAAGATAATACATTTTCCCATTAGCCAGTTAGTGAGCTGTTTTTACCTCTACCAATTATCTGTATAATAATTCAGTGTAGAATGCAAAATGGTGTGAAGTTGTAAAAAGTAACAGCAAAACAGCTTAACAGTGGCTGTGTGAAGAACTCTCAATTGCTAAAACATGTTCTTAGGTATCAGTTTTTTTGAAAGCCCTTCAAAATATATTGATGATGAGACTGATTTTTTTTTTTCAGAAATGTTTGTTGAATTCTAAACTGTTTTACATCATGGTCAATGGATAGATACCTGAACACAAGCCATCCATTCTTCTGAATGTTGGTGAAGACTAAAAGCTGTTTTTCATGGAGAAGCGAAATTTTTCATGGAGAATCCTGGCTCAATCCCTGGACAGGTAGCTCTCAGATAGGTGGGCTGGGTGCAGATGATGGTATATTTCCTGGCCAGGAACCCAGAGCCCACTAGGGCAATGTTTTTAAACTGTGGGTTGCAACCCACTGTTGTTGCTGTTTAGTTGCTAAGTCAAGCCCTACTCTTTTGTGACCCTATGGACTGTAGCCCTCTAGGCTCCACTGTCCATGGAACTTCTCAGGCAAGAGTACTGGAGTGGGTTGTCATTTTCTTCTCCAGGGGATCTTCCTGGGCCGGGGATTGAACCTGTGTCTCCTGCATTGGCAGGTGCATTCTTTACCACTGAGCCACCTGGGAAGCCCTGCAATTCATTAACAGGTCATAAAATTAGTTTACTATACTGTTGCCCAATAGAAATATGAGTTATCTAATAATTAAAAAAATTTCTTCTAGCCACATGAAGAAAGCAGTTGAAGTTAATTTTAATAATTTAATCTGTTATATTAAAATATTATTTTGACATGTAATATAAAATAAGAAATGAGAAAAAATAAGAAATAAGAAAGGCTTCCTCAGTAATCAGTGCAAAGAAATTGAGGAAAACAATAGAATGGGAAAGACTAGAGATCTCGTCAAGAAAATTAGAGATACCAAGGGAGAGTTTCATGCAAATACGAACACAATAAAAGACAGAAATGGTATGGACCTAACAGAATCAGAAGATATTAAGAAGAGGTGGCAAGAATACACAGAAGAACTATACAAAAAAGATCTTCATGACCCAGATGACCACAATGCTGTGATCACTCACCTAGAGCCAGACATCCTGGAATGTGAAGTCAAGTGGGCCTTAGAAAGCATCACTACGAACAAAGCTAGTGGAGGTGATGGAATTCCAGTTGAGCTATTTCAAATCCTCAAAGGTGATGCTGTGAAAGTGCTGCACTCAATATGCTAGCAAATCTGGAAAACTCAGCGGTGGCCACAGGACTGGAAAAGGTCAGTTTTCATTCCAATCCCAAAGAAAGGCAATGCCAAAGAATGCTCAAACTACCGCACAATTGCACTCATCTCACATGCTAGCAAAGTAATGCTCAAAATTCTCCAAGCCAGGTTTCAACAGTACGTGAACCGTGAAATTCCAGATGTTCAAACTGGATTTAGAAAAGGCAGAGGAACCAGAGATCAAATTGCTAACATCTGCTGGATCATCAAAAAAGCAAGAAAGTTCCAGAAAAACGTCTACTTCTGCTTTATTGACTATGCCAAAGCCTTTGACTGTGTGGATCACAACAAACTTGAAAATTCTTAAGAGATGGGAATACCAGACCATCTGATCTGCCTCCTGAAAAATCTGTATGCAAGTCAAGAAGCAACAGTTAGAACCAGACATGGAACAACAGACTGATTCCAAATCTGGAAAGGAGTACATCAAGGCTGCATATTGTCATGCTGCTTACTTAACTTACATGCAGAGTACATCATGTGAAATGCCAGTCTGGATGAAGCAAAAGCTGGAATCAAGATTGCTGGGAGAAAGATCAATAACCTCAGATATGCAGATGACACCACCCTTATGGCAGAAAGCGAAGAAGAACTAAAGAGCCTCTTGATGAAAGTGAAAGAGAAGAGTGAAAAAGTTGGCTTAACACTCAACATTCAGAAAATGAAGATCATGGCATCTGGTCCCATCACTTCATGGCAAATAGATGGGGAAACAATGGAAAGAATGAAAGACGTTATTTTTCTGGGCTCCAAAATCACTGCAGATGGTGACGGCAGCCATGAAATTAAAAGACACTTGCTCCTTGGAGGAAAGGCTATGACCAACCTATACAGCATATTAAAAAATAAAGATATTACTTTGCCAACAAAGGTCCATCTAGTCAAAGCTATGGTTTACCCAATAGTCATGTATGGATGTGAGAGTTGGACTATAAAGAAAGCTGAGTGCTGAAGAATTGATGCTTTTGAACTGCAGTGTTGGAGGAGACTCTTGAGAGTCCCTTGGACAGCAAGGAGATACAACCAATCTATCCTAAAGGAAATAAGTCCTGAATATTCATTGAAAGGACTGATGTTAAAGCTGAAACTCCAATACTTTGGCCACCTGATGCACAGAACTGACTCATTGGAAAAGACCCTGATGCTGGGAAAGATTGAGGGCGGGAGGAGAAGGGGATGACAGAGGATGAGATGGTTGGATGACATCACTGACTTGATGGACATGAGTTTGAGTAAGCTCTGGGAGTTGGTGATGAACAGGGAAGGCTGGCGTGCTGCAGTCCATGGGGTCTCAAAGAGTCAGACACGACTGAGTAACTGAACTGAATTGATAAAATTATTAATGAAGTATTGTACATTAACTTTTTGTACTTATTTTTTAAAACCTGGTGTTTATTTTACAGTGGCACTCCCATTCAGACTAGCTATACTTCACATTCTCAGTAGCCACATGCAGCTATTGACTATCACACTAAACAGCCAAGTTTTGTGCCTGCAAGTTTATTCATTGAAATATAGTGGAATAGTATCAGTTCAGTTCAGTTGCTCAGTCGTGTTAGGTCCATGAATCAAGGCAAATTGGAAGTGGTCAAACTGGAGATGGCAAGAGTAAACATCGACATTCTAGGAATCAGCGAACTAAGATGGATTGGAATGGGTGAATATAACTCAGATGACCATTATATCTACTACTGTGGGCAGAAATCCCTTAGAAGAAATGGAGTAGCATCATAGTCAACAAAAGAGTCTGAAATGCAGTACTTGGGTTCAATCTCAAAAATGACAGAATGATCTCTGTTCGTTTCCAAGGCAAACCGTTCAATATCATGGTAATCGAAGTCTATGCCCCAACTAGTAATTCTGAAGAAGCTGAAGTTGAACGGTTCTGTGAAGACCTACAAGACCTTCTAGAACTAACACCCAAAAAAGATGTCTTTTTCATTATAGGGGACTGGAATGCAAAAGTAGGAAGTCAAGAAACACCTGGAGTAACAGGCAAATTTGACCTTGAAGTATAGAATGAAGCAGAGCAAAGGCTAATAGAGTTCTGCCAAGAGAATGCACTGGTCATAGGAAACACCCTCTTCCAACAACGCAAGAGAAGACTCTACACATGGACATCACCAGATGGTCAACACCGAAATCATATTGATTATATTCTTTGCAGCCAAAGATAGAGAAGCTCTATACAGTCAGCAAAAACAAGACTGGGAGCTGACTGTGGCTCAGATCATGAACTCCTTATTGCCAAATTCAGACTTAAATTGAAGAAAGTGGGGAAAACCACTAGATCATTCAGGTATGACCTAAATAAAATCCCTTATGACTATACAGTGGAAATAAGAAATAGATTTAAGGGACTAGATCTGATAGACTGAGTGCCTGATGAACTGTGGATGGAGGTTCATGACATTGTGCATGAGACAGGAATCCAGACCATCCCCAAGAAAAAGAAATGCAGAAAAGCAAAATGGCTTTCTGAGGAGGCCTTACAAATAGCTGTGAAAAGAAGAGAAGTGAAAAGCAAAGGAGAAAAGGAAAGATATACCCATTTGAATGCAGAGTTCCAAAGAATAGCAAGGAGAGATAAGAAAGCCTTCCTCACTGATCAATGCAAAGAAATAGAGGAAAACAATAGAATGGAATAGTATAGAATGGAGTGTTTCAGCAGGCATTGCTTATAGTAAGGTAAATACTTTTTCAGGAAATGTAAGATGTGTTTTTGAATGAGGACTGTGGTTTAAAAGTATATTTGAGAGACTCATAGATGTAGAGCACAGACTTTGGGTTGCCAAGGGGGAGGCAGGAAGGAAGAGGGATGGACTGGGAGTTTGGTGTTGGTAGATGCAAACTATTACCTTTAGAATGGATAAACAACAAGGTCCTAATGTATAGCACAGAGAGCTATATTCAATATCCTGTGATAAACCATAAGGGAAAAGAATATAAAGAAGAAATGTATATATGAAATGTGTTTAACTGAGTCACATTGCTCTATAGCAGAGATTGGCACATCATTGTAAATCAACTATACTTCAAGAAAAAAAAATTTTAAGTATGTTTGAAAGCTGATATAGTACATTTTCCCAGCTAAGTATCTATGGAGAAGTACTAAAGACAGTTGCTTTCTTGGCAACATTAAGAGCTCCCTGGAGCACTTTCCAGGCTCACCACTTCTTGATATCTACTCAAACCTTAGATAGGTATCAAGTGAGACTTACAGGATTCCTTGAAGGACATGCAACTCACCAGTTTGCATGTATGCTCAGACTTTTCTGGACAAATTCAAATCAACAAAGAGATGGGGCTCTTGACTCTAATTGGGTTGTTTTTATTATACTTTGATGCAACATCACCATAATGATGTTCAAAGCTGCTATCACCATGTATATGGGCACTTTAACATGTTGCTGAGGGAATGTGTATTTGTACAACACTTTTGGTAGACAATTCAGTGACACACATAAAAAATAAAAGTAAAAATTGTGTGTGCCCTAGAACTCAGCACTTCTAGAAGTTTATTCTGCTTCCAGGAATAAATAAAGGTGATAAATGTGTACATGAAAGTTCAGCTATACTAAATGCACTGAGGTATGTTGGATTGGATCCTGGAACAGAAAAAGGACATTGGTAGAAAAACTAATAAAATCTGAATAAAGTATGGAGTTTAGTTAGTATGTCAAAGTTTTTTTCTTAGTTGTAACAAATATACCATGGTGATATGTCAACATTAGGAAAAACTGGGTGTGGATGTACAGAAACTCTGTGTACTGTGTTAGTGACTTTTCTGTAAACCTGAAATCACCCTAAAACAAAATGTCTTTAAAATATTATTTTTTAAATTAAATTTTTTATAAAAATAAAGATTTTCATTATAGTACTGCTTATAAAAGCAAGGATTTGAAAATAGCCTAAATATCCAACCTTGATCTTATAGGATGAAATACCAGGCAGTCATTTAAATGATGTTGTGGAATCGTATTTGCCAACAAGTAAAGATGCTCATAATATATTGAGTGAAAAATAACTTTCAAAATGTTGTTTTATTAAAATATATGCATACAGAGAATTGGCAGAATGTTCACCAAAATGTCGAGAGTGGTTATGTCTATATCAGTAAGATTAGAGAAGATTTTTTTAAATGTATGTTTTGTGTGTATATGTGTTTTCTAGTTTTCCTTTATGGTAGTTGTATTGGTGTTTTAATAAAAATTTTTAAATAGTTTTTTCTATTTTTAAAGAGCTTTATTGAGATACAATTCACATAGCATAAAATTCTTCCTTTTAAAGTGGACAATTCAGAGGTTTATATTTGCAGAAGCAGAATGGATGAGTCAGAGTGCCCTGACATGGCGTGTCAGTGATGAGTGTGCTCTCACCACAAACTTGGAAAGAAGGGACTCAGCTTTCCCTCTGAGAATTAGGCTCAGAAATCAACATCGAAAAGTATTAGCATTGAATTACGTGAAATCTCTTTAAAGAATCCGAATGACTCACAGGCCAGTATTAATGCTGGCTATAACCAGACTTGACATTCAGAAATGCAATCCAGGATGCATTTGTTGAAAAATAATTGATAAAGGCTGAACATGTCTGAAAGATCACAGAGATAGCTGGTGCCCATCTCAGCTGGCCTCAGTTTCTCTTTCTCCATGATAAGTCTGCCCAGTGGTGAATTGGAAGCATCATAATATTATCCTGCTGATAACAATAAGCTTTTAGATCAGGTTACTTCTCTGACTCTTATCAGGGTTAGGCCCACTGAAGAGCCTGCTGGTCTCTTGGCTCTCCGTGTAGCCTGTCCACAGTTGGTCAGGCTGACATGAGCATCCATCCACTTGACAGTGAGTTTCCTCATTGCGAATTAGCAGATTTGGCAGCAAATTTGATGAATGTCTCTGTGAGCATTGTTAGAATGAGTCAGTGCTCTGGGTCCAGTCATGTCCATGGCTTTGACAGGAGGAATTTATGAACCCAGGAGGGGAGTGGCCAGACTGTGGACCCTGTGAATTGCCCAAGATAACAGTCCCCTTTGGGCCTTGTCAGGCATCCTCTCAGCCTCATCTCCTCAATACTATGAATTGTATTTATCTTTGTATATGGCAGTTAATTCATTTTTTTTTGCAGTACCCTGCCATTCCATCTAATATTGAGAAAACCAATATTGGATAAGAAAATCAATCTTGTCCCCCTGGGTAGGGCATCAGAACCCAGTGAGGTGAATGCTACAGGAACCAGGCCAAAGGACTGAGAGAGACATGGGACCCTGACCTGACTTCCACTGGAGGTTGAGTAGTTTCAGGTATCCAACTGAGGTTGGTCAAGATAGCTCATATCACTGTCGCCATAGCGCTGTTGTGGTCAGAAAAACATTAAACTTGGAGTCAGCAGGTTTTAGTGCCATGATTTTGGCCTCATTATCTGGGTGATCTTGGATAAGGCAACTTTTTGGGTCTTTGACCAGGAAGTTAAGAATACATGTAATGCATCATAATAATATGTACCGCACAGTATTGTTGTAAATTTAAATGCTATGATTGATGGAAAAGTGTACTATAAGCTGAAAGAACTTTGTAATGTTATTTTTTTATTCATGAGCTGTAAGTGGAATTTCTTTGTGTGAGTGATATTTGAAATGCAAGCAAATTGAAATTTTTCATGTCCTGGGAAGTGGAGAGCCAATTTAGTTTGTTATGTAATGTATAGAAATCCATCTGTTACTGAAAAGACAATCAGCAATGCCCTAGCTTGCTCACAACTTCATAATTGAATATTTAAGTTATATTAAGAATTCCATCACTAGGTTTTGTTCTGAATGATTGCTTTGCATCCAAAGTAGATTTCCATTAGTTTTATTTTACTATGTTTTATTTGTTTTTGGTTGTGCTAGGTCTCTGTTGCTGCACAGGCTTTTTTGTTTGGTTGTGGTGAGGGGGACTACTCTCCAGTTGCAGTGTATGGGCTTCTCATTGTGGTGGCTTCTTTCCTTGCAGAGTATGGGATCTAGGTCATGTGGGCTTCAGTATGTAGGCTCAATAGTTATGGCTCCCAGGCTCTAGAACACAGGCTCAATAGTTGGGGTGCACAGGCTTAGTTGCTTCGTGTCATGTGGGATCTTCCCTAATCAGGAATCAAGCTCATGTCTCTTGCATTGGCAGGTGGGTTTTTTACCACTGGGCCTCCAGGGAAACCTCTGCTTTTTTTAAGATACAGTTTTATAAAGGTGATTCTTTTTCTGCCAAGATTCCAAAGTGCCACAGAAGCCTTCCAACCTAGAAGACCCTAGAATTCTTATGAGTAATTTTTTTCTGAGCTTACAGCCATATTACCTGATTCTGTTGTCTGGCCTGTGCCCTACTTAGAAGACTAACTTCACTTGTGACCTTTGCACGGCCAAACATGGTGCAGCAAGAGAAAGACCTCTGCAACTGTAGTTAGAAGACACTCACTGTGTGACTTCTGGTATACCATTTCACCTCTCCAGGTCTCAGATTCCTCTAACAAAATGGGAAAAAGACTTACACTCTCTGCGGGATGTGGTTTCAATGGAACACTGAAGATGAAATTACTTTGTAAACTATTTACAGTTCTATTACTTAATTATCTTCCTATTTTGTTTGTTCCATAAAATGGTAACACTCAATATTTTAAACTTATTTCTGAGACTGAGACATAGTGTAGGGCAGACTGGTATCCCAAACCAGACCATTTGATATTTGGATACCATTCTGCCAGGCTTTCAGGGCTTGGCCGTGTGTATTGATAGAAGACCTTCTATTGGTTGAAGTAACTATTCCTACTCTGGAAGAGCTCTACTTCTGAAATTATTTCTATAAATAGAAATTTGCTTCACTCTTTTCCATTGTTCTTAATTCTTCCTCCTCAAGTGACAATAGGAAAAAAATCTATGCCCTCTTCTGCTATGATACAGGTTCAGCTTTTGAAGACAGTTGTCAGGTTCCCTCCATATTTCTCTTTCCATACCTCAATTTCCTCTACTGTTCTTTGCCTGAGATGTTTTCCAAATTCTTCAACATCTTGGCCTAGCTTCTCCAGATATATGGCAGTTGGTCAACATACATCTTAAGATCCATCACCTGAATTGTAGTGATGGGTCTACGCTAAATATTAACATGGCTAACATTTATGGAGGACTTTCTCGGTAGTAGACACACTGTTATATAAGAACTTTATGTAAATTAGCTAGTTCAGTCCTCACAACAACCCTGTGAAAAAGGTATTCTTATTATCCCCCCCTTGCTCCTTTTAGGGAAAAGAATATAGAGGCATAAATGGCAATTTGCTTACCTGGGGAGTAAGTGGAGAATCTGGAATTTGACACTGGACCACACTGTATTATCTGGCCCTGTACGAAAAAGAACATTTGTCCCTATCTTTGGAATGATGAGAACAGGAGAATTCATTCTTCATTCACTCATCGGTCCTATTATTGACACACTATGTCTTATTCTGTTGCACAAGGCCAAGTGGCTTCTTTCTGGATCTTGTTTTTCCCACCCTTCATCTGAAGGCATTAGACAAGGTAGTTTCTAAAACATCTTTATAGCAGTAATATTTGATAATTTCATGGCCCAGGAATTTACAGTGATGGCAACTTAAAATGTCTGGCCTAGTTCCTGCATCAAAATATATGTAAATGATTAGACTTTCCAAAGTTAGTTGAAGCAGTTCTATTATCTAAAAAAAAAAAAAAATCCTATTCTTATCTTGGATATTGTTTCTATATGATGAGAGTATTTTGTAGAAAATTGGAGGGCTTCTCTGGTAGTCCAGTGGCTAAGACTCCCAATGCAGGAGCCCTGGGTTTGATCCCTGGTCAGGCAAATATAGATCCTGCATGCCACAACTAAGAGTTCACTCACTGTAACTAAAGATTTCATATGCCACAACAAAGACTGAAGATCCGATGTGCCACAGCCAAGACCTAGCACAGATACATAATTTTTTTTTTAAAAAAAAGGAAAATTGGTTCTGGTGAAACTGATGAGATTTATTTCAGATCTGATCTATAGTCCTCTCTATTCTTATTTAGCCCACAGGGCACTTACATGGTGATTTGTCTTTTTGAAGCCCAGATCTGATAGTTTAATCTGCTGACCAAGCATGGTAGTTCAGTCATGACTTCCTGGTGTTTATTGAATGGGGGCTGAACTTACTAGCATGCTGTTCAAGGTCCTTGATTCATGTTTGCATTCTTTCCTTCCATTGGGCATCTTTACCCACTATCAGCTGCTGCTTCTTTGGTTCACACTTTTCGCTCTACTTGGAATGCCCTTAACCTTTTTCTCCTGTTGAAATTCTGCTTGTCTTTCATAGTCAGCGCAGATAATACTTCTATTCGGAGCCTCTGTTCTTTCTTCATTTAGATAATTTCCCACCTCTAAACTCCTGTAGCTTTTAAACTGTGGTTGTCTCTCACTGCATTTACTCCAATTTAATAATTATAATAAGTATCGGTAAATAATTATTGGTAAATTATAATAATTATTGGTAAATGATCTTTGTTTTCAATGCATACAAAGCTAAATAAAAGTTCAGATATCATTTCTGAATACTAGGTTATTTTTTAATGAGATAACTGTAAGAAAACAGGTAACTGAAAATCAAGTCCATTTCAAGGACAGACTGAGATGTTAAAACTATCTTAGCCGTGACCAAGTAGGATCCATCCTAGAAAGTCTGCCTCAAGAAAAATGTTTGAGGTGAAATCTGACCCCACTTCTAAAATTTCTGGCCCTAAGTGTCTCATTTGTTAAATTGTATGAAAGGGTGTTTGCCCTGCTTGTGATGCTCAGCAACTTTGAATACCATTCTCATACTAGGGGAATATCTTTATGAATGTTGCTCCCTCAAGGAAGAAGCCAGCATTTTCAGGACATACGCATGTGACTACAAGCTCTGTTAGCCAGAGCTAATCACATGAGAATTCATTTTATTTGGAACAATCTGAGAATCAGCTGCTGTAAGAACTCCATCTTTTTTCTTTTTTAGTGCAAGTGATGATGTGGCATCTGTTTTCGGGATCAGCAGTTGCTGACTGTTTGTGTCTGGGCCCTATGGTTGGTGGTACAAGCCATGGTGTCTATTCACAGCTGAGATACCTTTACTGGAGGATGAATATGTTGCTCCTGGCAGGTAGACTCCCAACTGGATCCCAGGCTTTCTTCAGAGGTTCTGTGTACTATTTCAGTAAATCTCTTTTCTGCTTAAATTTGATGGAGGGTCTTATAGTTGCAATCAAGAACTCTGACTTAATAAGGGGGACTTAATTATTACAACAGGATGTTGAATGTGATTCTTCCAGTTCCCTTGTAATTTTAGCAAAAATCCCAAAGGAGAAGAAAAACATAATAGGTACTTGCCTAAAGCAAGGTACCAGGTATCTCTGCAGTACCATCTGAGCAACTATAGATCTGGTTCTGTCGATGTTAGCTAAGTCCCTTTCTAAGCTATATAAAATGTGGAAGCTGAGTGTCCAGGAGAGTGATGGATTTCTTTGGAGAGAGTTGTCTTTATCCCATGGATTTCAATCTAAGTGAGAGAGCCTTTGAAGGAATCCTCTTAGGAAGTTTGATATCGTGTGTCTCCTCTAGGTTGAGGGGGTAAAGAAGCAGATACTTAACTCATTCCTTGTCTGTGATTCCAAAGGCCATGATTCAGTGATGCTCATATTTTTTCCATTGCCTCATTGGGGGCTACTACCAGATAAAAATGTATATGCGTATATTCATAACTAAGTCGTCTAGTTTGTAATCTGTATATACTGCTCACTCCCATCAGCTTTGTATAATCTTTCATTGTCTTTTTGAAGCCCTCCATTAAAAAAAAATTCCCTGTAGGTGTTACTGTAGCTAATGATCTGGAGTGAATGGATCCCAGTTCTTGCTGTAAACCATTTTGATACCTAATAGAAGGAATAGTTGAACAGCTCTATTGCCTTCTACCTTATTATCTCCCCCACCTCCCCAAAACATAACTATCATTTTTGGAAATTTGATCATATCAGGCAAGTATCCATTTGTATTTGCCCTAACTTCTGGATACCCCTAACTCAGTATCTAGCACATGGTAGGTGCTTCTTTCCTAGAAAACATCCATTGTGTTTGATATCAGTTTTTGTATCAGTAGCTGACAGCATTTTTAACAGCCTAAAATGATGATTAATGCTTATGACTTTCTGTCGTCCAGTAATGTTATCCCCCACTTTCACTGAGGCTGGCAAGGACAGAGATATTGCATTTGTCTTACAAATTTGCTGGGGCAGAGCCAGAGTAAACATTGACTGAAGGTTCCATTTAAGGCCAACTCATTAGAATTTTAGCCAGTTTGCAAGAATAATCTCAATTAGCACAGCTCATTAGACTCTAATTGGACTTTAAGCCCTTCCTGTAACCTGGTAGCCTCAGTGGGGCTCCTGAGGATGTGGTCGGGGGCGGATGTCTATAGGATTGTGTACCTGTATATGTGCCAAAGAGTTAATTTTCCCATGGCAGGGTGGAGTAATCCAAAGAAAACAAACGAGGAATCAGACTGGCTTGACAAAAACACTATACGATTATAAAAGGCAACAGGACCCAAGCTTTGCATTTAAAAAAAAAAAAGATTTCTTTTTCTGTCTTTCTTTCTTTCTTATCATAGCCAAAAGATGCTGCTGATGTTAGTCTGTGCTCTAGACTGGTTAAAGAAAATGTCTTTGGAGAACAGCCACTGCTCTCTCATTCCAGGCCAGCTTTAGGTAACCTTAAGATGACTTACTCAGTATTACGCCAAGCTCTATCCTGGCCCTAGTCCTAGCCAGTACCTATCAAGTGCCTGCAGCAGTGTCTGAGGCATCTCTTCACTCCGGAAGGTTTTGTAAAGTGTCCAAACCATGTTCCGCTTAACTCTTTGTAGATGCCGGTGTTCCCCTTCCCCTTACCATCCTGGAAGTTATGAAATATTTTAAATATGTTGATTTTGGCTGTGAAATAGATCACCTCAAGACTCAGGACACCTACTATCTTTTCATGTGTTTGATTCCCAGGAGTTCACAGACTTGGAAGAGAACCCGGAGGTCCCACCCAGTGGAACTTCCAATTTGCATAGCATTCTCAGGTGCTCATGCCTTCATTTCACTTCCAGTAACAGGGGCTCCTCCTGCCTTCCTGTCTTCCATCCACCCCAAGTCTTTTGATTTCTGGAGCCACACTGACTATGCTGAATAAAGCTCCCACACAATGACTACCTTGGCTGTCTTCTTCTTGAGATGAAGAGCTCCATTCTCCTTCAACCATTCCTTCAGTGGTGCTGTTCTGAGATCCTTCGCCATCCTGACTTACAACCCTCCTCCTCTTTGTTACTCTTTCTTAGTTACAGTGAAAGGCTTAAAACAGAGAACATCCTTTTTCCTGAACTCCACCCCCAGCACAACATAGGATATATTTTTACCTTTCTCACCTTGCCCTTTATACTTCTGTTGATAGATAGTCAGCATGTGGGGCCTTTAGCTTTATCTTTGTCAGACTTTTGGTGCATACCAAGCATCATAGCCTACAAATGACCATATGGTCAAAACTATAGTTTTTCCAGTGGTCATGTTTGGATGTGAGTTGTTTAATAAAGAAGGCTGAACGCCAAAGAATCGATGCTTTTAAACTGTGGTGCTAGAGAAGATTCTGGAGAGAAGTCTTTCTGTAAAGATTTTGGACAGCAAGGAGATCAAACCAGTCAATCTTAAAGAATATTCATTGTTTGACCTGAATGAATGTTTAATATTCATTCGACAATATTCATTGTTCAACTCTGAATATTCACTGATGCTGAAGCTGAAGCGCCAATACTTTGGCCACCTGAGGGGAAGAGCTGACTCATCGGAAAAGACCCTGATGCAGGGAAAGATTGAGGGCAGGAGGAGAAGGAGGTGACAGAGGATGAGATGGTTGGATGGCATCACTGACTCAGTGGACCTGAGTTTGAGCAAACTCTGGGAGATTGTGAAGGACAGGGAAGCCTGGCGTGCTGCAGTCCATGGGGTTGCAAAGAGTCAGACACGACTTAGTGACAGAACAGCAGCAATAAAACATCATATCAACCAACCTCTCATACCCCGGCCATTTCAATACGGCAGCTCATATGTGTCTATCAGTGCTGCAGTGACCCTAAGAGCAGGACTACGTGCCAACCTCACTTAACTTTGTCTTGTTGTATGCTGATGGTCATTCTTAGTAACCCTGTCAAGCCAATGCTTGACAATAAGGACTGTTCAAAGCTGTTCCTTAAGGTGAGATATAGTCCCTGCCATTCACCTATTGTAACATACTGGCTTTTACTCAGAAAGCCCAATTTGTGATTTTTCTCACTCCCTTTGAATTCCAGATTCTAACCTTGTTTTCTGCTCACAGGGCAGTCAGTGTCTTAGAAGTGAAGAGAGCTTTGGAGAGGGCGAAAAATAGAGGAGATATTCTTCAACTCTTTTTCTTCTTTTGCTTTCTTTTCAGGGATTTAATAGCTTCCCCTCAAGAATGCAGTCATAGTCTTTCAAACTTGAAATGACATTTATTTCTCTATTACTTATAATCTCATAGAGACTGGGAATGGGGAAGGCAGAAAGCAGTCAGCATTCCATAGAGGAGAGATCATGACATTAGGATCTAGGCTGCTTCCTGGGCACTGACCTGTGCAGTTACATGGGGCCCTGTGCTCAAAGAGCCCTAGGTTTGACTTAATGCTCTGTCATTGCCATCTTGAAATTCTTAATTATTGAACAATGGATCCTACATTTTCATTTTGCACAGGGCCCAATAAATTTTGCAGCTGATTCATCTTGATTAGGAGTGTTTCTCTCTCTCTCCCTCCTTGTCTCCAGTCTTGGCATATTTTCTCACCTTATATATCTGCTGTAAGGAAAATAATAGTTTCTATCTCTGGAAATCTATGAGTCTAACACAGAAAAGACAGAAAAAGGGAGCAGTGGACTCTGTCAAGAAAACTCATATATATGGAATCTAGAAAGATGGTACCAATGATCATACATACAGGGCAGCAAAGGCAGCTTGGATGTAAAAAACAGACTTTTGGATTCAGTGGGAGAAGAAGAGGGCGGGATGATTTGAGAGAATAGCATTGAAATATTACATTGCCATATGTAAAATAGATGACCAGTGTGAATTCAAGGCATGAAGCAGGGTACCCAAAGCCAGTGCTCTGTGACAACCCAAAGGGATGGAGTGGGGAAGGGAGGAAGTTGTGGGGGTTCAGGATGGAGGGAACACATGTATACCTATGGCCGGCTCATATTGATGTACGGCGAAAACCATCACAGTATTGTAAAGTAATTATCCTCCAATGAAAATAAGTTAATTAATTAAAAAAAATAATTACAGGTAGAACTGAAGCTTCATATAGGTCTTTTGAACTTAGTTGGTCCAGGTTTATCATTTTATATTGGAGGAAACTCAATTCTTATAAAAGAAAATTGTCTCCTCAAGTCTCATAATCCATTGGAGTGGGGAGGATGACTCTACTCCCCAGAGGAGCCCACCAGGAAGGTAGCTAATGTAGCCATCACGGCCACTGTAGGCAAGGATGTAGCCAATGAAGGATCAGGGTGAGTGAGGTCAGACTGTTTCCTTCTTATTCCAGTGCCTGCCTTTGCTTCTTCTGCTCTCTGAAGGACACACATATACTCCAGATAGATTTATGCAGCTTTGTGCAAAGTTCCAGTGATAAATCCAAACCATTCAGAGCCTTAGGTAGAAAATCAGTCCCAGTGTTGTAGAAAAGTATGGCGATGCCTGCCCTGGCCAACCATACTTCCTCTGGAGATTCCCAGGATTGGCTCGCCATTTGCGTGCCTTAAAGGTACTTTGTCCTTCCTGATGCTGTTCTGTCTTCTTCCTTCCTGTAATCCCTCTGACTTTTAACATCTCTTTTTACAAATGCCAATATCCCTTCCATGTCTTTCTTTTCCCATAGTTCCTCTTCCCTTATACATGTGAAGGCCACAATCCCCTCTGGTGTCATGTAAATACTCATGACTTGCAGCATCTGCCTTGAGTGCAAGCTTCTCTCTAACCAGCCTTCTTTGCTGCTTGGGTGACAAGCTGAGGCTAAGGTCAGAGGGAAGAAGGATATGGGGGTTTATGGAGGGGCTTCTCTGTAGAGGCGTGAACAACTCCCATCTCACCTTTCCCCCTACCACATTCCCCCAGTGAAGTCTTTGCCTGTTAGACCAGTTTATGTTTCCAGCTATGATTTCAGGACCTAGTGCTGCAACCTCACTGCTTGCCTTTTAGTTACTATGGCTCGTCCTGACCATATTCTACCTTAATGTCAGTATAAAACACCCCTGCAACACTTCTCATGAAACCAGACCCAAGAATCATAGAAAGAGATGATGGATGGAGACCCAGTGGACATTCTCTCTTTTAGGTGTGGATAAGTATAGAGTTCCCTCTCAGTGTGTCCTAAGCTTGGCCATATTGTGTCTAAGGGGGATGATTCATCAATAATCTTCCTATTTTCACCATTGAAACAATTCTAACCCAAGCCAGTTTCCATTATATTGGAGGGAAATTCTCAGCCATGTTGAATGTGTTAATATTTAAAGCGGAGGTTGAAGGGGATGGAGAACATAAAGGCAGTCCATAGGGGAACACACATCCTGATTTATGGTCCATTGCAGAGGTTACGGACAAGGGGTTCTGATTACATCCCATGTTATTTCATCCATGTATACAAAAATTATCCTGGGCCAAACTCAGTAGTAGTTGTTATGGGTACAGATAGGAGTAAGACAAAGTTATTTCCCTGGGTATGTGTCTGTGGGAACATGCATCTGTATAATTGGGTGGGAGGGTTGTGGGTTGAGTATTCACTGTAATGCCAGACTGAGTGAGCTGGGTTAGTCCAATTAACTCTGTTAAAATGCAGGAAGATCCTTAAAAGAAATGCCATTTGGGCTCTCTGAGAATCTAAACGATTGATCAGAAGAGATGGTGGAAAGTGTGTTTCAGTTAAGTAGGATAGAATCAACAGAGGTCTGAAAGGCAGAAAGTATTTTGAGGCATAGGAAGTCATTGGTCTGGGGAGGATGATTTATTAGATATTAAAGGAAGTGGAGAAAACATACTGGAGCCATACCAAGGAGGAAATTTACACTTTAGCTAATGGTGGAGATGTGGTCCTAGGGGAAGGGATCTTCCACTTCTTTCTCCTATCTCCAACATCGTAAGTTAAAATTCATGTCCAAGATAAGAAGGCTGAACACAGAGAAGATGAGATCCATGGTCCCCATGAGTCATCCTTCAAAAGGCCTGACCAGCTCTGCTGCTTCCTAAGGATTTAATCCACAAATGCTTATTTCCTATCACCCTTTCAGCAAAATTTCACCTTTGTGTCAGCCAGTCTATGTGTCAATACTAGATTAAACCATAACAGAATTTCTGCTGTTTCAAAGTGCTCTTAGATGTTGGGAAGAGATATCAAACTGAATAAGACAAGTAGCCTTGTATGCCAAGTTTATACTGTGTTTTTACAGTCATTCTATGAGTTTTGTTTAGATGATAAACTGAGGCTTTGAAAGGTTAAGTAGCTTGCCCAGGATCATGTAGGTAGTGAGTAGTGGAGCCTGAATTCAAACCTGGAAGCTCCTGGATCTCACTTTCCTAGTCTGTTAGCTGAGGAGACTATAAATACATCATAGAATAGCTGAAGATTAAATGAAATAGCGTAAGTAAAGCCCTGGCGCAGTGCCTTTCACCTAGTTACTGTTGTTATTTTTATTGCCATCTACCTAAAGGAGATCAGTCCTGGGTGTTCATTGGAAGGACTGATGTTGAAGCTGAAACTCCAATACTTTGGCCACCTCATGCAAAGAGGTGACTCATTGGAAAAGACCCTAATGCTGGGAAGGATTGGGGGCAGGAGGAGAAGGGGACGACAGAGGATGAGATGGTTGGATGGCATCACCGACTTGATGGACATGGGTTTGGGTAAACTCGAGGAGTTGGTGATGGACAGGGAGGCCTGGCATGCTGCGATTCATGGGGTCAGACACAACTGAGTGACTGAACTGAACTGACAGAATTAGTGCATGGCAGAGCTGGGAAACTGGGGCACAGGGGTATCTAAGCTACTCCCAGGTTCATGTTCTTTTTGTAGCTCCATACTGTCGTGCTGCAAGATGATGAGGCATATTTAGGTTTAGCTTCTCAACATAAAAACTGAGGGTGTAAATAGACTAGAGAACCAAGTGGCTTGAAGAGATGCTGGAAAAGTGATTAGCAAAGTAGATGACTAGTCTGAAGTATGTGCCAGTCTGCTATTCTTCAGCATTCACTAAGCTCTCTCCTAGGATCAAGTCTAATTTCAGTGCAAATGTGCATCCAGCAGCTGTTGGACTTGAGCTCCGATGGCCTGCCTTCAGATAAGAGCAACATGACTTTGTGCTCATGGCTTCCACAGCAGTCCCTACATCCAAAAAGGCTTTGGAACTAGGCAGATTTAGGCTTACATCTTAATTCCAACACTTGTGTGCTCTCTGATCATGGGTTAGTTACTTAATTTCCTTCAGTTTCAATTTCCTCCACTGTCAAACAGGAATACTAATAACTACTTACAGGGTTGTTGTAAGGTTAGATGAGAATTAAAATTATATACTGCACTTGGTACTCTATCTAACAGAAGCTCTCAATGAGCTTTTGCTTTAAGTAAGTTTACATCTTTTGTAAGAAGGTTGTTGATAAGTCTTGAATAACAGTCCCTCTGGTATGTATACTTTTATAAGTACTTCTTTGGAAGAGAGAATCACTTCTCCCAGTCCAGCTGTTTCTGTGACTTTACTCAGAGGAATATACAAGAAGCCAGTAGGAAGCCCAGAAGAGATTGCCACCCCAAATTTCATTCTAAACAAGCCCACTGCATGGAAACCTGAACTTACAGAAAGATACATCAGAACGCAGTGACTCCCTTCTTAAAGGACTTGGAAAGAGTATTTGAAATCTGTCCAAAAGTAGTTTGGGAAGGCTTTAAATATAAAATAAAGCATCAATTTTAAATTAGGATCTTGGGTAATTATTTAAAATTTATCTTCCATTTTGTCATGTTGTTTTGTAGGAGAAGATATAAAAACAATTAAGTAAAAAATGTAAGAAGGATTAAATATTTTTAAAAATTGTCTTTTCTTCAGCTTTCTAGGAGCACATAATTAAGTTTAACGTGTATACTCATTTTCCTGTATTGTTTCCTTTGAGCTGTCCATTTTTCAGTTTCCCTCATTACACTTTATTCTTAACTCCATTATTCCTTATTCTATTCTCTCCTTTTGTATTTTTAGGTTATGTCTTTTGAAGGCAAAATACCTAGTTCATTTGGTCAGTTAGTCAAATTATTGTTTATTCAATTATAGGAAAAAATTCAAAACCACAATACAAAAAACAGACAAACAAAAAACCTAACACAAAACCCAAGCCACCCTCACCACCAACCACAACCATCACCCTGTACATCCAGACTTTCTCTTAGGCACTGAGTAGATCAGCTTCAAAGAGCTGTCTGTGCCGTTCGGTTTTTGTTGGCAGTGGTGGTAAAGCCACTCGTTTTTTGTTGATAAAATCAGCTAAGTCAGTTCCTCATTCATTTATTCCCCTCTAATTCTTAGAGTTGAGTATCCTTTCATGGTATGTCTTATTCTTAGAGTGGTTGAATTTTTCAAGCAATTGAGAACTGATTTTTAATCCTAACCTTGTCACTTAGGATCTAGTCACATAGTCTATGCCTCTGTTTCCTTATCTGTAAAATGGGGTACTACTATGAGGATCAATTAGATAAGAGATATGAGAGCCCTTTCTAAAGGCAAAATGATATAAACATGCAGGTGATTATTATCCCTTGTTGAAATTCTACTGCAAAACTAGTTTTCCAAAGATGCAACAGTTACTTTTAATAGTCCATGGACTCATTTGGGTCGAGAAATATGAATACCAACTACTATTTATTTAGAGATATCCTAATCCTTTCTTGAATAATAAATTATATATGAGGAACATTGAAATAATTCTCACTTTACTGCATTTAAAACATGGTTTCTGTTGATTTCCTAAATAATTCTTAACTCCCAAGTTCTCTGTTCTTATAGGTTACAAATCTGAAATCCCAGACTTTAAAGACATGTGGCATCAGATTACCATATCTATTGTTTATATGAATTTTTAAAGAACGTAAACCCAATCTGACTTAATCCATCCCAAATTCAGCAAACCATTGATGAGCATTGTAGTGGATGCTAGGTATCAGGAAAGGGACTGGAGAATAAAAAGTTAAACATAGATTGTAGAGGATGATGTGTACCTATGCAAGGGAGCTTGCTTGAAATTTTTTTCTACTAACATGCTGCTGCCGCTGCTGCTAAATCGCTTCAGTTGTGTCCGACTCTGTGTGACCCCATAGACGGCAGCCCACCAGGCTCCTCCGTCCATGGGATTCTCCAGGCAAGAATACTGGAGTGGGTAGCCGTTTCCTCCTCCAGTGCATGAAAGTGAAAAGTGAAAGTGAAGTCGCTCAGTCGTGTCCGACTCTTTGTGACCCCATGGACTGCAGCCTACCAGGCTCCTCTGTCCATGGGGTTTCACAGGCAAGAGTACTGGAGTGGGGTGCCATTGCCTTCTCCGACTAACATCATGAGAAAACAGTAGTTTAATATTTGTGCTATAAGACTTCATGTTTTATAAGGTGCCATGCTTTACTTTTATTGTATTTTCATAGTAATCATATGACATATATATATAATACATATATATACATAGGTAGATAGATAGATAGATAGATAGATAGATAGATAGCTTCCCTGGTGGCTCAGACAGTAAAGAAACTGAGACCCAAGTTTGATTCCTGGGTCAGGAAGATCCCTTGGAGAAAGGAATGGCAATCCACTCCAGTATTCTTGCCTGAAAAATCCCATGGACAGAGGACCCTGGTGGGCTATAGTCCATGGGGTCGCAAGGAGTTAGACAGGACTGAGCAACTAATACTTTCACTTTCATATATATGGCCATACTTAACTCTTATTTTATCTTCACAGTAATCATAGAGATAAATATTCACTAATTCTCTATTATAGGTGAGAACCTTGAGTTTAGCAAGGTTAAAGTTTTGCTAAAGTGTGAATCCCCAGTTAGTTAATGACAGAGCCAAGATTTACACACAATAGCCTGCATCTAATTTCTGTTTTTTTCTTTCTTACACCACACTGCATTCATCTTAAGAAAGATAATACATTCATCAAATAAATTATGGTCTCATTTTAGTGCTTTAATTTGGCATAAATAACATCTCTTTCTCCTTGCCAAGTTCACTAGTACTCATCTGTCTATTCTCATGATATACTAGACATACTAGAGCTTTGAACTTCTTGAAAGAAAGTAACTGTCTAAATTCAAGGTATTATTTTTTGCTATTACTATTAGCCAAGACAAATGAAAAGTGATGAATAGAGCATTTCTTGTCTTACCAGAACCATTTAATTAAGGAAATTGGTTATTTTCATTCCCTGTAGCTATGTAATGATTAATGCAACACAGCACAGTACATTCAAAATGTAAGACATATCTCACTAAGACCCATCAATAAGTGTAGTTCTCTAAAGAGAAAAGAATAGAGGCCAGACTAGACCCAACGCTGACATCTGATTTCTGTAGTGAAACACCATAATAAATTTTGCAAATTATAGAGAAGCTCTTTACTTCTAGTCTTGGGATCATAAAATTATCTAGTGGAACCAGTTTTGAGTCATTTTTTTTTTGTGTGAAAAAAAATCAGTTTTGCCTACCAGATCAAACAGAAGATATTGAAGGGCAGATAAATAGCTTATTAATACTTCATCATGCAACACCCTTTATAGTTATACAACAAAGGTGATGAATAGTTCTCAGTATAATATAGACAAAGAATTATAATAAAAGCAGTTAAATAACTTTGCCTCAGCTACTAACATTTTGGCAGCTGGTGGGTGCTGTGGGTATATATTGATATATTCAGTTAACTGTCTTCATTCTTTAGAGAAACTGGGATGCTACTTAGTAGCTGTGTGATCTTAGACAGTTTACCTAAATTATCAGAGATTCAATCTCTTTTTCTGTAAAATGGAGGAAATAATATCCACATCGTGAGTTTCTATGTATGAAGCATTATGTTTGATTATAGGGTCCAACTTGAGTGAGCGGATAATAAATTGTAGTTAAAGATGCTGATGTTGATGATGGTACTTTGACACCATGCTTCCACCACCTTTTTGAATAGGCCAAGAAAGCATTTGTTAATCACTAGTCTTTGAATTCCACTGGCAGGGATTGGGTCTCAGCCAAAGAATTTGGTTGTGACCCACAGCAGCACATCCAATCCTTTCATTCTGTCCCAAGCCTCCAGCACAGCCTCTGCTGAACAGGAGGCAATGAGGACCATAAAGAAAAGGTACTATTGCACTGTCTGTTTCCTTTGGATATTTGAAGGCCAATCACTTGGTCCTTGGGATCACAGTATCTCAGGCCTCTTGTTCTTCTGGGATCCTGATGGAGTCTCTGTTGAAACTGTCCCCATCTTGGTGATCATGACTGGGGTCAACTGAGTGTCAGGGTTGTAATTAGACTCACTTCTGTGCCGCTGACTTCTGATCCTCACCCCTGGGCTCAGAACTTCTGAGCTCCAGACAGCATGACAGGAAGAATAATTGATGATTGTGGGTCCCTGTGGAGCTTGGTAATCTTGCATCAGAGTTAACAAGACTCTACTGTGTCTCCTGCACTGGAGACCGTGGATCTCTCCAGGAAGTATGTGCGTCTCACTCTTTGCTTGTCTCATCTACTGCCTCTTAAGTTGTAGCTTCTTGAATTTTCAGTGAATTGAATTTTCTGACTTTGGTCTTTAGCACTGTACTCAATACTGATGATGATGAAGATGATAATGACAATGAGAGTGATGGAAGAAGAGAGAGAAAATGACAGAATTAGAAGGGGACAAAGTAAGTGAAAGTCACTCAGTCGTGTCTGACTCTTTGCAACCCCATGGTCTATAGAGTCCATGGAATTCTCCAGGCCAAAATACTGGAGTGGGTAGCCTTTCCCTTCTCTAGGGGATCTTCCCAACCCTGGGACTGAACCCAGGTCTCCCATTGCAGGCAGATTCTTTACCAGCTGAGCCACAAGGGAAGCCCAAGAATACTGGAGTGGGTAGCCTATCTCTTCTCCAGTGGATCTTCCTGACCCAGGAATTGAACTGAGGTCTCTTGCATCGCAGGTGGATTCTTTACCAACTGAGCTGTCAGGGAAGGGGACAAAGGTAGTCAGCAATTATGGGAAAGAAGCCATGACCCAGTGCTGGATGTTCAAGAGGGACAGTGGATATTACACAAACTATCAACTAGAGGAAAAAATGGCTCACATTTCCTATTGAGATTTGAATCAGAAAAAGTGTTTACTCCCACAGTTCACATCAGTTCAGTTCAGTCACTCAGTCGTGTCCGACTCTTTGTGACCCCATGGACTGCAGCATGCCAGGTCTCCCTGTCCATCACCAACTCCCAGAGTTTACCCAAACTCATGTCTATTGAGTCGGTGATGCCATCCAACCATCTCATCCTCTGTCGTCCCCTTCTTCTCCTGCCTTCAATCTTTCCCATCATCAAGGTCTTTTCAAATGAGTGAGTTCTTCGCATCAGGTAGCCAAAGTAATGGAGTTTCAGCTTCAACATCAGTCCTTCCAATGAACACTCAGGACTGATCTCCTTTAGGATGGACTGGTTGGATCTCTTTGCAGTCCAAGGGACTCTCAAGAGTCTTCTCCAACACCACAGTTCAAAAGCATCAATTCTTCGGCACTCAGCTTTCTTTATAGTCCAACGCTCACATCCATACGTGACTACTGGAAAAACCATAGCTTTGACTAAATGAACCTTTGTCAGCAAAGTAATGTGTCTACTTTTTAATATGCTTTCTAGGTTGGTCAAGGGTTTTCTTCCAAGGAGAAAGCATCTTTTGATTTCATGGCTGCAGTCACCATCTACAGTGATTTTGGAGCCTCCCAAAATAAGGTCTCTCACTGTTTCCGTTGTTTCCCCATCTATTTGCCATGAAGTGATGGGACTGGAGTTTTAAGGCAACTTTTTCACTCTCTTCTTTCACTTTCATCATGATCCACATAATAGCATAAAATTGATCATAGCCAAAATTTATTAAGTAGTTTCTCTGTGCCATCATTGTTCTTAGCAGCATACATCTATTATCTCATTCAAGGTTTCCAACAATCCTATGAAGAAGTCAGTACTGTTATTCTTATCCCCACTTTATGGATGAGAAAACAGAAGCATAGGGATGTTAAGTGATTTATTCAAGATTACACAGTTTGTAATTGACAGAGCTAGGACCTGAACTCAGCAATGTGATTCCAGAGCTACCCTCTTAACTATTGCTATTGCTCTTGATACACAAAGCAGTAAAGGTATGGGGCCCTACTTGCAAAGTGAGATGTAATCACCTTGGAAAACTGGGTGTTACAAACTTGAGTTTGGTTGTATTATGCTTTAATTAATCAGTTAAGACAAAATTTTGATTTTTTAGCAAAAACAATATATCAGTTGGTCAAAAAATTCACAGAGAGGGTAGAATAAAATCTTGGTCAAAGTAGTCTGAGAAAGGCACAAGTCAGGATGTTTCCTAGATTCAAGAATCCAGATACAGACACACATCACCTGAGTGATTGGGAAGACTGAGGCTCTAAGGTTGGAATTAGCAAAGGATAGTCCACTCCCAGATACAATTATTGCCTGTCAAAAAATTCGACAAATTACATCAGTAATTCTCAGCAGACTAATAAATGTAAACAAGGACTTGATTTTGAGTCTGTTATATTATCCTCTGGTCTTTCCTTTTTGTATAGGCTTAGCTATAATGTTCTCTCTTGAATATTTTCATTTTTATATAAAACAGGTTTTTTTTTTCATTTTTTTTCTGTTTGAGAAGGTGATATATCTCTTCAGTAAGACATATTAACTACAGAAACTTGTTATTAATCATTAGTTTGTGAACACAATAATTATTATTACATAATTGTTCTCTGCATCCTATAAGATTAGAGGTAGGTAGGTGTCAACATTTGTCACATAATTATAAAATCATGAAATTCACATGAAAGTCTTTGATCTAGAAAGTTGTGTAGTACAGCCTTGAACTATGTATCAAACACACTTAGAGACCAAAGGGTGGTAGCAAATGGCCCTTTAGCTCTCTCTTCCAGTCTGCCTTTCCGTTGAACAGATTCTGCTGCAGACGGGTATCTAGAAGTGCTTTAATTTTGATGCTCCTCCATCTTTCCCTTTCATCACCTCTGTCTTCCCCCAATCCTGGAGAGAACCTGATGCTTCCTGGCCCCATTCTGGAGCACAACTGTGGTGTGCTCACATTGTTTAGTATAGAACCTTTATAGACAAATCTTCCTGGTAGTTGTGATGCCTTCTTAGAGCAAAATTGAGTCATTATTATGCTGTCAGATGTCCTCCCTTCCAGAGGGAATGAGAAGGGAGATCACAAAACTTGACAGATGTCCATAAAAGGACAGGAACTATCATGCCACAGTCTGTTGGAATACAGTCATAACCTTAGTACTTTGGCCATTTGAATACCTGACCAGTTGGCAAAATGGCCTACTGGACAATTCTTGAACAAGAATTGGAGAGATACTGATTTGAGTCCAGGTACTGTCGCCTACCCACTATGTGATTTTTGGCAAGTCAGCTTTCTTTCTGAGTTTTGATATCTTCATAACACAAAGAAGTTAGACTAATTCAATGATTTCAAGCTCTTTAAAGAATACTCACATATCACCTTCTTTAAATGTTCCTGGGATTACAAACAGATAAAATATTAAAGCAGGGTGGCTCTGGGTTCCAGGTCTCACCCATGTACACCATCTAGAACCTATCTTTAACAGTTCTGATATCACTGTGATAGGTTACATGAATGATCTTTTCCAGTTCAGAAATTATGCATAATAATTTCAAGCAAAGGCGATAGCTTAATGAAAGTCAGTGTATGTATAAAATCCATATCAGCTATTTTAAAAAATATTTTTCTTAGAAAAACAAAAGCCCAATAGTTCCTTAATATATTTCAGCTCAAAGTAGGATTATTCTTTACCTCCAGGTGAACAACTTGTAGTAATGTTAGAGACAGTAGACCTCAAATGAAGTCAGGAGTTGAATCTGGGAACAGAAATCAGATTTCATACCTGTCTTCTTTGCTTCTTGTAAGCATAAGTGCTTCTGCATCAATTCATAGAGCATCGTTGGATTTGAGATTCTTAAAGTCAGTCACACCATGTGTGTATTTCACCATGCAATATTTCCACGCAGTTCCATTCCTCTTAGCAGATTTGTATCAGACCACTGAGTGTCTTTCAAACTGTTCATAGGGTTCAGTATGAAACCCTGATGCTGGGAAGGATTGAAGGCAGGAGGAGAAGGGAACGACAGAGGACGAGATGGTTGGGTGGCCTCACCGACTCACTGGACTTGAGTTTGAGCAAGCTCCAGGAGATGGTGAAGATCAGGGAAGCCTGGCGTGCTGCAGTCCATGGGGTCACAAAGAGTCAGACACGACTGAAAGACTGAACAGCTGAACAAAAACAACAACTAAGTGTTTTGGTATATGAGATTCTGCACACATAGTGGCCTTGAGGGTGGTGGACTGTTCTGCCAAAACTGTGTGTGTCTCTGGTTTGTCACCTGTTTGGTTGATTGATATTCTGCATTGCCTGATTTGTAGTTGGCCCTCAAAAATATCTGTTGAGTGAATGGATGAATTCAGGAAGTTGACTCAGGTCACTGAAAGGTCCCAGTGGTCACTCAAGCCAAGCCTTATTGAGAACTAGCCTAATAGTTGACGCAGCCATTCAGAGACCTAGCCAATTATTGTTCTTACATACACGTGACCATGGAAACATGAGCCTATGGAAATTATAACTTCACAAAATGAGAGGAGAATACCCAGGGCCTTTGTTTTATGTTCCCAGTAGCAAATAATATCTGGAAATCAGACCTTCCAGGATAGTGTTTAAAAGTAATTGATAATCTGATCCATTTAATAAAAAGTAGAAATATATATTTGTAAGATGTCATGCTGCCTATGCCTCATTGCTAGTGACAAAAACTCATTAGTCTAGGATTGACTTATCTACTGTCCACTTTGAATAAGGAATTTTGGTTTAATATAGGCAAAGGCAGGGTTATCACTATGAATACTGTGCAGTGCTATGGAACAATGAAGCCTGCCTTCACAACTCTGTGTGAGCCTCTTTGCCTTCAGATCCCTTAGTTCTTTGAGTTCTTGTGTGTACTTTTTATTGACAGGCTTCATCACCTCCTCTCTGAAGTCATTACCTTCTTATTTATCTTTCCATTTTGATCCATCAGTTTTTTTGTTTTTTCTAATGTGATGTGGGAGAGGCTAGTGCAGTTTTAACAACTATGTATAAAATAAGATGAATGTATTCTGAGATACATAGCTTTAGTAAGGTGTATGAGTATTACTTTAAATTCATGGTATTTAGTAAACACTTATTTTTTCCTGTTCTTTTATTTCTGCTTTATTCCCTGGACTGAATAGTTGCTATTTTGAATGTGCAGAACTTCTGCTTCTTAACATATATGACTAATGGATGAAAATTTTCTTTTGTTTTATTTAAAATATTAACATATTTTATTGTAAGAGACCATTAATTATTATACATTCTCAATTAGCCATATCGATACAGATCATGGCATCTGGTCCCATCACTTCATGGCAAATAAATGGGAAAACAGTGGAAACAATGGCTGTCTTTATTTTTCTGGGCTCCAAAATCACTGCACATGGTGCTTGCAGCCATGAAATTAAAAGAGGCTTACTCCACGGAAGGAAAGTTATGTCCAACCTAGACAGCGTATTGAAAAGCAGAGACATTACTTTGTCAACAGAGGTCCATCTAGTCAAGGCTTTGGTTTTTCCAGTAGTCATGTATGGATGTAAGCGTTGGCCTATAAAGAAAGCTGAGCACTGAAGAATTGATGCTTTTTAACTGTGGTGTTGGAGAAGACTCTTGAGAGTCCCTTGGACTGCAAGGAGATCCAACCAGTCCATCCTAAAGGAAATCAGTCCTGAATATTCATTGGAAGGACTGGTGCTGAAGCTGAAACTCCAATACTTTGGCCACCTGATGCAAAGAGCTGACTCATTTGAAAAGACCCTGATGCTGGGAAGGATTGAGGGCAGGAGAAGGGACAGATAGAGGATGAGATGGTTGGATGGCATCACCGACTCAATGGACTTGGGTTTGGGTGGACTCTGGGAGTTGGTGATGGATAGAGAGGCCTGACGTGCTGTGGTTCATGGGGTCGCAAAGAGTCGGACATGACTGAGCAACTGAACTGATACACTGTCTGAATGGCATCATGGACTTAGTGAACATGAGTCTGAACCAACTCCAGGAGATAGTAAAGGACAAGGAAGCCTGGAGTGCTGCAGTCCCTGGGGTTGCAAAGAGTCAGACACGACTTAGCGACTGAACAACAATAGCAGACAGACAGTTGCAACCAGTCAATCATCAAAGAACTTCCATTTGCCTGGTAGCACACATCATAAGTATAAACAGATTAAATAAGAATGAAATACTTATCAAGTTCAGTGATTACACATAAAAAAATAAGTGAATGCCATGTTATGTAGTTCTCTCAATCACACCAAATGGAAAATTTTCAAATCATGCTCAAGGGACAAAATAGGACATCTATCACTTCCACTGAAAGACACGGACTTAGTAGTGTTTCCATTATTGATAAAACTGAGCTGCCTGATGATATTGGATTACAATTCTGTATTTGTTCACATCTCTGTAGAAAGAAGTCAGGTGAAAATCTGTGAAGTCATAAATACATTAAAAAAATAATTTGGCCATGAGAATGACTTGAGTAGATCACAAAAACAAGAAAACCATAAATGAAGGTATGAGAAATTCGATTATATTAATACAAGCCCCCTGAAGACCTTTATCTTTTAGAAGTACAGACTAAATTATTGGTAAATTAAATAATATGATATTTTGAATTTGCTACAAAAGAGTACAGGATTGGCAGAAGGAGGGGTTTAAAACAGAAACAAGATTGTGAATTAATTAATATTGATTTATGTGACTAAGAGCCATTAATCTAAGGTTGAAACACCATACTGGAAAAATATTTGCAGCACTGGTAGGTAAAACAAAGGGTGATATTTCTAATATACAAAGGACCGTTAACCAATGCATGATAAAGTCTATATGAATAAAAAAGAAAGATAATAAACATGGACAAGTCACAAATGGAGAAATACTAATAGCCAATGAATATATATGAAGATTTTCAACCTCACTGATAATCAAAGAAAAATTAGTGAACATTAAACTCACCTATCAGATTGGCAAAGATTAAACATGTTCAGAAAAAAAAAAACCTCAAATATAATGAGAGTATAGGTAGATGATGTAATTTCCTATGCCGTCTCTGGAAGTGTGAATTGGCACAAACCCTTAAGAGTGTAATTTGGCAATATGTTTCAAATTATAAAATGTAAATATACATTGACATCCACATTCTACTTATGGAAGTTTATTTGAAGGAGATATTGGCGCAAATGGCAAAAAAGGGAACATTAAGATATTCTTGTTAATATGAAAGATAGAATACAGTGCCCATTAATAGGAAGCTGGCTAAGTGTTCTATAATATAGACAAATAATGAAATATTTTACAGCAATTAAAATGATTGTATATCTCCTTATTTATTGCTAAGGAAGAGATCCATGTCATGTATTTGAGGACAAAAGCAGTATTTAAGTATTTGCATTTTCCAATTTACAGAAAATACATGGAATGTCTGTATACATGCATAAAGAGAAATGTCTGGAAGAAGGTTCACATCTCTATTGGTTGGATTTCTGGTAATTTTTATATTCTTCTGTGTATTTTTGTACAGTGTATAACTAAGAAGTATAATTTATCAGAACGAGTTTGTTAAAATAGTTCATTTCATAAACCTAAATTCCCCCCAGGGTATTGAAGTGCTAAGGGATTGTGAGCGAGCATGTTAATTCAGTGATCTTTGTATTTCTAACTCCTCTTGGTGCCTAGTAGGGTCTGGGAATCCAGGCAGTGACCACATTTAGGAGTGAGGCTTGGGAGCAGAAAAATAGCAGCTCTTCAAAGTTCGGAGGAGTGGGACTGGGATTTAGTCCTGTGAATGTGGCCTATATGAGCAAAATATGCTAAATGGGGTGAGACCTAGTGTTGGGCAACTGTAACATCATCAGGTCAACAATATGATCACAGATGGATGATAGGAAACAAAAGAACAGAACTTGAAATGGCACAAATCTACATTGATGGGTACTGAGAGTTAGAATATGGAGCTACATAGGTGCCCTAGAATGAGAGAATTAGAACTTAGTTGTTATGTTAGAAATCCAAATTTATTAACCCAAGTTGGAAGCATGGCCTAATTTCAGGTTCAGTGGGAGGTGTGATAGGAAAGATTAGCTGATAAACTGGTATTTTGACCTACTTAGGTACCAGCTTAGGCACTGGGATAGTAATAGTTACTAAGGAAGAGTACATTTTGGGCAAGTACCAGGGCAATCAGTGGTAGAGGCTGACATCCTCTTATTTTCTGTCATTTATAATGAGATTTGTTCATGCAAATCATCTGTTGCTCTGTATCCTTTCAGTGTATGTAGTTCTTGTTTACTTCTAATCAGCTAGCCCTCACATAATCCCCTGGACAAGAGAGACATTCATTGGAAGGCAGTCAAAAGGAAAATACTGTGATGCATTTAAAAATATATAGGGCAGATAATGTTCATGCAATCAAAACATAGCCTACAAGTTTTAGCCCTTCATCTCAGGTTTTTGCATCCATTCAAAGTAAGGCTAATATTTCTTCCCAAGTTTATGTTTCTGAGCAATCTTCTAACCTGATTATGATGGACAGTAAAGTCATTGAAAGGTGTGTGAGTATGAGAGAGGAGACTGAAAGTATTTGATTTTATCACATTCTTAAAACCAAGTTTGGATTTTGTTTTGTTTTCAGAACTCTTTCTTTCTGTTGTGGGATCCACTGGGTCTTTTTCACCTTACCCCTGCTATAGAGTCTGCTAGCTCCTGGTCAAGTCCAAAAATGTAGTTCAGTAAGATTTAACAGAACCCTCACTAATGACTTTGAATGAATACTGCCCACTGTGGGCATTGAAACTGGGGACGGTTGGCACAGCAGATAAGTCAATTATAAGGATTCCGTAGGGGAGCTGCAGAAGAGTTCATCTCCCTGTTGACGGGATATCCTGTTCACAGCTTTAGCCTCTAGAAAGGCTTTGATTCAGCATCAAGTTGGAACTTTTAAACACTCCAATGGGCCTTTGTTGGCAGCTGCTGTGCCAGCATACACAGAGCGCTCATTCTTATTCAAAGGGCCACACGGCCTGCTGGTGGGCCAAACCAGTTTACACTGCTGCTGCTAGTGGGAGGGAGAAGCAGGCAAGCATGGATCAGCGTGGCCTAAAAAGGCCCCATTTATCCCTTTCCAGCTCAGTATCCTTTTCTCCAAGTGCATGCCTTCTTCAGTGTACCTCTTGTTTGGTGGCCTTTAAGCTGCAGTTCTCATGGACTGAACTACCTCTGACACTCCTCTCAAATAAATTCCTGAATATACAACAGAGGCTGTTACAAGGTGCCGTGCCTGCTGTCCCTTGGGGGAAATGCTTTGTGGAGAAGTAATGTCATCACATGCCCCTCCACACACCCACCTTTCCCTTTGATCTTGGTGTTTACCTGTGGCTTATTGGTACCAAAGCAAAGTGGGTATTGAGCATTTGACTTTGAAATAGGCCTGGTTGTCCAATAGGCATTCTTTTGAAGTCAGATCCATTATGCATTGTTTATTGCCCTTTCAAACATACCCACATGTATTTCTAAGACCAAGCCTCATCTTTACTCATTCAAAAGGAGCACTGGAGTTTGTTGCCATATTAATTATCCTTTGATATTTTTAAAATGGAAGAAATAATATCTCTGGAGTCCATTTTGTCCACTTACAAATTATTTTAACAATATATGTTAAGGGCAATTTTACATTCTCTCTATCCCATTACTATCCTCCAAAACACAATTATATGTCAATTGAATGACTCAGAACTTCTTCAGCCCAAGTAATAAATCATAAGTGTAATGGATAAAAAGAATTTGTCATTGTTCAGTGTGTATACAGAGTTATGTGGCATATAACCTCAAATTTCTTTCAGATCATATATAAATACATAATAAAATAATAATACTCATTAGTCAACACCAAATATAAGTTCCAGATGTCTGAACATCAAAGTATTTGTAGGCCTATAGGAACTGCCTTGAGACAGGAACAGTTCTTCAGAAATGGTACTGGAAGAAAGCAGGCTACAAAAACCTCCCAAATTCTCTGAAACAAAAGCTATTCTTGTTTATACATAAATTATGAATGACTTTTTAAGGGCTGACTCATTGGCCAGCGCATGTGCCTACAAATCCGGTTTCACAAGAGAATGAGAGCTGACCGGACTAACAGGAATTCTACAACAAATCATTTTTTCCCAGCTTGCCTCTAAAGCAAATCAATTTGTCCAGGTTTTTGAACACTACTCTTGTAAAGGCACAGTGGGTTTATTGCTCCTACTGGGAGCTCTGCCACGGCTCTGATGCCACTTAAATCACGTAGCAGGAACTGCTTGCTTTAAGTGCCTCGTGCACCAGCCCTCTTGTCTGTGAAGAAGGCTTTGATGTTCTCAAGCTAGTCCTGGGAAGAAGGGACTTGACAGCCCCCTCAAGTGGTGGAATTGGAAGGGCATCAGATAAACTTGGCTGAAACCATTCACCCAAGAAGCTTTTCTCTGGGTGTTGGCCTTGTGTCCAGGTAGATTGCCCTGGGAGACAACAGCCTCAACTTCTAATCTCAACTGTGCCATGTATTCAAGGTCTGATTTTAAACAAATCAATTGACTTTCCTCAGGTTTTTTCATTCATAAAATGAGATGTCATACAGGATAACCTTTCAGCTCCTGTCTGTCTCTTTGACGAGCTATGATTCAACTTTCCTCTACACAAAAGGAAGTAAATGAATATGTTACTTTGTTCATCTACATGATGTATTAGATCCCAGTGACCAAAACTGCTAATGAGTGGCCTAATTAATCATGATTCAATATAAGATTTCACTGTTTAACAGAACTTGCAAGACTTGAAACATTTCTCTCTTGGAAGGAGGAGAGGGGCCAGGATCTGATTATTTCCTGAGAGTTTAAAGATGAAAAAGTAAAGCCAAGACAACTCATTGGCAACATGAAAAAAAACCCTGTTATCTTTTTCTTCTTCAGATTTTATTATAGGAATTTCTTACAGGAATGAGGGAAAGAAGGCGTGCGCTTTTTAAAATGCAGTGATTCAAACCCTCCAATGACTGATAGTACATGAATGTCAAGAATTTTAAACATGAGTTATCCATTCTAATTTTTCTACCCAAAATGCTTTTTGTTGATTTTTCTAATCATGAAAAAATGTCCCTAAGAAGGAAGTGTTTGGTTCTTGAAATGTTGAACAGGGAGATGAGTATTTGAATCTGAGCTCCATTGGACTTTGGGGAGCTGTGACCACACTTCTTTTCCTCTTTTTCTCTGAAGGAGTTTGTCTTTATCCGCACACTTGTCTATGTATGGAATCCAGAATTTCCTCTGATAACGAAATTTGATCACTACAAGGTGGTAATAGTGTTCACTTATCAGTTCTCATTACTAAATAAATGACTTCAAACTTCACAGGCATCGTGGAATAAAATCAACATGGCAGAGCAATTACTTAAATCTTGAAGCTCCAATGTTGCACAATTAACAATAAATCCATTATTGCTTGATGTATTTTCTCAAACAAAAAACACATGTGACTGGGAATTTAAAAACTGAACAGGCATTGGCAAATGTTTTCCAAATATAATACACCATCCTGACAGCTAATGCATCAGCAATGTTTACTTCAGCAAATGTTTCCAATTTGGAGAAAGAAAAAAAAATGAGTGTCTAATAATAATCTTTTACATTTTAACATGTGTATGGTGCTTTAGAGTTTACAGAGCACTTTCTATGTATACATCCACTCAACTGATCCCTGAAACCACCCTGGGAGATGGATGGGACAAATATTGTCTTCCAGCATTTTACAGCTGCCCACTCTAGTCACACTGCTGTGTGTTTTTGTGACTTCACACGTGTTCTTCCTGAATCCTGGCATGCCCTCTTACCCCTCCTCTGTCTCATTTTTTGTCTAGCAAATTCCCAATTGACTTGAAAAATCAATGTAACTGTCGCCTCTTTGGAAATCCTCTGGAATCCCCTAGTCTGATTTAGACGTCTCCCTTCTCTGCTTCTTCTGTAAACTATGTAGTATAGCCATGATCATATTTGACTATGATCATCTTTTTTGCCTTTCTGTCTCCCTTGCCAGGCTGTGCACTAACTTGATTACATGGCTCTATTTTCATTTACTTGTCACCGTCACATAGTAAGTACTCAATGTTGAAAACACAAATGCACTTCATTTATGAGATGAGGAAACTGATACTCATGAAATTGTGTCTTGTTCAAGGTCACGTAGCTAGGGAGGCACTCCCAGTTCAGTAGCCTTTCTTTGATAGCATGCTGTGTTTGCTTTTTTGTTTATATTGAAATATATTAAGTGATCATGGATATAACATAACAGCATCTTGAGGGTATTTCTGCAGCAAATATAGGAAACCATTGAGAAGAAATATGCTAACTTTTTTCTTATTTATTAATTGATTATTTTTAATTCATTATTCACTACCTATTTTCTTCCAACAGGGATTCAAGGCAGCTTAAAATTAAGTTTACGTAAAACAAAGGTAAAAGACAAAGAGCCAAGTAAAAGAGAAAGCAGAGACATTACTTTGTCAACAAAGGTCCGTGTAGTCAAGGCTATGGTTTTTCCAGTAGTCATGTATGGATGTGAGAGTTGGACTTCATGTCAATGTATGGCAAAAACTACTACAATATTGTAAAGTAATTAGCCCCCAACTAAAATAAATAAATTAATAAATAAAAAAGAAAGAAACCTCACCCTAAAAAAAATTAATAATAATAATAAAATAAAATAAAATAAAATAAAATAAAAGAGAGTTGGACTATAAAGAAAGCTGAGCGCCGAAGAATTGATGCTTTTGAAGTGTGGTGTTGGAGAAGACTCTTGAGAGTCCCTTGGACGGCAAGGAGATCCAACCAGTCCATCCTAGAGGAAATCAGTCCTGGGTGTTCATTGGAAGAACTGATGTTGAAGCTGAAACTCCAATCCTTTGGCCACCTGATGTGAAGAGCTGACTCATTTGAAAAACCCTGATGCTGGGAAAGATTGAGGGCAGGAGGAGGATGGTTGGATGGCATCACCGACTCAATGGACATGAGTTTGGGTAAACTCTGGGAGTTGGTGATGGACAGGGAGGCCTGGCGTTCTGCAGTTCATGGGGTCGCAAATGGTCGGACACGACTGAGCAACTGAACAGAACTGAAAAGAGAAGGTAAGGAGGGAAAGAGTTGCATCAAAAGTCTTACAGTAAGGAGAGTGACGATTGAACTTAAAGCTTGACTCTGAGATTCTTGTGTTCCAGGTAAGCAAGGAAAACATGATGTGCTACATTGCTCTTATGTAAAGAGAAAGAACATCCTGGCAGACGATTTTTTTTCCCCTAGTGTTAAACTTTGGAAGGAATTTATTTGGTATATATTTGTATGAGTCTATGAAAAAACATAATGGAAAAACTTACCTACAGCTCCCAAAAGAGAAATTTCTTCATCAAACATGTATTGAATATCTCCTGTATGTTAGGCACAGTATTAGGACAAAGATTCAGAGATGAATACAATATGATCTTGCCTTCAAAACAATTCATAGTCACCTTGAAAACAAAAGTAGTTTACAGCTTACCAGACAAAAAAGGGCAGAAATTTTTGACAAGGTTATACATATTTAGGCATATTATCAATGTTTGATGAATGAAAGGATTAATGCCTTATTTGTTTTTGTTTTTCTTAATTCTTTCATTTAAAGTCTGTATGCTTTTCAATATGAGAGTGTATGTGCTTTAGAAGCTTATAAACATTATCCATACATAGATCATCTTTTTCAACTCTAGCCCACTCGGAAGTAAACCTAATAATAAATTGTCTGGACATGGTTAGAGTGAAAAGTCCACATTTTGTTCCTATAATTTGTAATGCACTCAGAAAATCCAAAGGCTGGCTCAAAACCAGCTGACGACCCCTCCAGCTCTGGGCTAATAATGGGGAGCCTATTTTTCTCTTTATTACTGGTAACTGGAAAAGCCTAGCAACTATTTTCCATTGACATTCTCTCCAGGATGGAGAGCTTGTTTTTCCTAGATTTTCGTATATTTTTAGATGGTCATCATGGGCAGTCTGGCTTCATATCAAAAGTGTATTTAATTGAAGAGGTTCTCCCTTGGGCTATTGGGTAGAAAAATACATTCTCTGTATCTCCATGCCTATTTTGGGGGTCACAACTGGATTCCAGTTCCCTATCTTTTTGCAAAGCAGCTGCCCTTTCATCTTAGCCTTGCAGTGTGCCTGGAATAAGGAAAAAGGAAGGAAAGAAAGACTCTGTAATCAATCTTCTAAATAGCTGATTTAGAAGTGGCAAAAGCAGCAACCTTGGGTCACCTACTCTATTTTCTCAAATTTATCGAAAATGCAAGAAATGTTGATGGAAAAGCAGCAGTGTTGATTTATTGGGCGATAAAAAGATGGTGGTCTCAAGAGTTGCTGTTGGATGGGACTTATGGGGGGCATCCCTGGTGGCTCAGACGGTAAAGAATCTACCTGCAATGCAGGAGACCCGGGCTCGATCCCTACATTGGGAAGATCCCCTGGAAAAGGGAATGTCTACCCTACCCAGTGTTCTTGCCTGGAAAGTCCCATGGACAAAGGAGTTTGGTGGGCTATAGTCTATAGGGACTTATGGTCGTGTTTTTTTTTTTTTTTACACCCAAGGACACTTCCCTTACCTAGCATTTTTCACTTGCACAGTTTTCATTTTCTTAAAGGCAGAACATACTAGTGCTTAAATTTGGGTTCATGAAACCCAGAACTTTTAAAAAGTCCTGACACATGTGTGGCTTTTGCTTCTTTTGCTTCCTGCTTGGTGTGATGAAACAAAGCACAGTTGTAAAGGAGAGTCATCCTTGATCATTTCAGAATATTGTTTAGCAACCTGACAAGTACTGGGCACTGGGTCTGTCTTAGAGAAGATGGGAAGTGAACTACCTGGGATCCATAGACTATAGGTCACTGATATCATCATAGATATTTTACCATGCTAACTCATTTAGTCCTCACAACCAACCAGGTATAAGAAAAGAACGCTGCTCTCACTTTCCAGTGATAGATTTCAGAGGTTGGCTGACTTGTGAAGGTCACACAGTTGGTAGTGGTGGAACAAAGGGTGACCTGTAGTTGATATAACTCCAAAGTTTGGTAATCCATTGTTAACCCCATGGATGCCTGGTGTGCTCAGAACACTATAATACATCTTTAGGAGAATAAAGGATATCAACATATTTCCTTGACAATTTCCCTTAAGTGATTCTTTCCACAAGGTAAGATCAATAGTAAGAGACGTGGGATCAATCCCTGGGTCGGGAATATCCCCTGGAGTAGGAAATGACTACCCACTGCAATATTCTTGCCTGGAAAATGTCATGACAGAGGAGTCTGGCAGGCTACAGTCCATGGGGTTGCAAAGAGCTGGACACAACTAAGCGACTGAGCACTGCTACTACAAGATTCTCAGTAGAGAAGAGTTTTAGACTACAACCCAGCCCTCATGTTCTGAGGAAAACACTGATTCGCCCAATTATATTATTCAGAGGAGACTAAGAATATGAGGCATCCACAGATGGCAAAATTCCTTTCCAATGAAGCCAGAGATGTCAGAGAAAAAATAATTAATGACATTTCATAATGGTTTATACACAGTGTATTTATCATGAGACTGCATGGTTTCGCTTGGAAAAGAAACATGCTAAAGTCAAATCTTTGAGGTGTTTGCTGATACTGTTTGTTGGGAGTGGCTTCTTTTCAACTGAGGCCATTGTGGTTCAAGTATGGAGCTAGAGATCTAGATCTAGGTTTCTAAGAATTTCACTGCTGCACTCCATAGAAAGTCATTTTGCTAAAAGGAGTTAACACTAGATGCTGCTTAGTATTCTGTGATAATTTGCTTTCATTTATAATAAGAATATTTTTGAAACTTGAGTTATAAGTAAAAATTCTTTGGAAGCTTCTAGGGTGTCTCAAGTTATTAATCAGCATGTATATATACTGGGGTTATGTTCGAAATAGTAAACATCTGCTTTTGGTATGGCCACCAGCTTTTAGAATGGCCCTAGCCTGCCGAGTTGGGGCTGGATTTGGGGAGGAGCCTTCCTTATCAGGCTCTAATCCTACAGGGATTGGGAAGGCCTAGGGTGGGGGAGGGGTGGGGGGGAGAGGGAGGCATTCCCAAGGGAGACACTAAGTTATCCAGAACAGCAGGGAGGGTCTCAGGTGTTATTTACAAACTGTTAGAAATTGTATACCATTTTAACAATGGTTATTGCATGAGTCTGAGCAAACTCCAGGAGACAGGGAAGCCTGGTGTGCTGCAGTCCATGGGATCACAAAGAGTTGGACACCCTGGACTGAACAACAACATTCCATGTCAGTGTGTGTGAGCTGAATATCTGTTCAGTTCAGTTCAGTCGCTCAGTCATGTCCGACTCTTTGCGAATGCATGGACTGCAGCACACTAGGCCTCCCTGTCCATCACCAACTCCCAGAGTTTACCCAAACTCATGTCCATTAAGTTGGTGATGCCATCCAACCATCTCATCCTTTGTCGTCCCCTTCTCCTCCTGCCTTTAATCTTTCCCAGCATCAGGGTCTTTTCCAGTGAGTCAGTTCTTTGCATCAGGTGGCCAAAGTATTAGAGTTTCAGCTTCAGCATCAGTCCTTCCAATGAATATTCAGGACTGATTTCCTTTAGGATGGACTGGTTTGAGCTCCTTGCTGTCCAAGGGATTCTCAAGAGTCTTCTCCAACACCACAGTTCAAAAACATCAATTTTTCGGCACTCAGGTTTCTTTATAGTCCAGCTCTCAGATCCATACATGACTACTGGAAAAACCATAGCTTTGACAAGACAGAACTTTGTTGGCAAAGTAATGTCTTTGCTTTTTGAAAAGTTGTCTATGTTGGTCATAACTTTTCTTCCAAGGAGCAAGCCTCTTTTAATTTCATGGCTGCAGTCACCATCTGCAGTGATTTTGGAGCCCCCCAAAATGGTCTGTCACTGTTTCCACTGTTTCCCCATCTATTTGCCATGAAGGATTGCGGGCGGGAGGAGAAGGGGACGACAGAGGATGAGATGGTTGGATGGCATCACTGACTTGATGGACATGGGTTTGGGTAAACTCCGGGAGTTGGTGATGGACAGAGAGGCCTGGTGTGCTGCGATTCATGGGGTCGCAAAGAGTCGGACACGACTGAGTGACTGAACTGAGCTGAACTGATGGGACCAGATGCCATGATCTTAGTTTTCTGAATGTTGAGTCTTAAGCCAACTTTTTTACTCTCGTCAAGAGGCTCTTTAGTTCTTCTTTGCTTTCTGCCATAAGGATGGTGTCATCTGCATATCTGAGGTTATTGATATTTCTCCCAACAATCTTCATTCCAGCTTGTGCTTCATCCAGTCCAGCATATCTCATGATGTACTCTGCATATAAGTTAAATAAACTAGGTGGCAATATACAGCCTTGACATACTCCTTTCCCAACTTGGAACCAGTCTGTTGTTCCATGTCCAGTTCTAACTGTTGATTCTTGACCTGCTGAATATCAGGTCTGTGTGTATGCAGTGAATTTAAAATAGTAATTAAAGTGCTATAGACATCAAGCGCTATGGGGATAAACAAGGGAAACACTGAAGCCTATATGAAACTCCTTTTATAAAGTCTTTTCTAGGAATATTGACAACTAATACTGGGAAAGTGATGTAATTGTATTTAAGTATACAGTCTCTGGAGTAGGCTTCCTGGATGTATTAGTTTCCTATTGCTACTATAACAAGTTATCACAAATTTACTGGCTTATCATAGTGCACATTTGTTCTATTACAATTCTGGAAGTGAAAAGTCTAAAATCGAGGTATTAGCAGGGCTTCTTTCCTTCAGGAGGTTTCAATTCTTTCCTTGCCTTTTCAGCCTCTAGAGGCCACCTATATTCCTTGGCTCATAGCCTTTTCCTTTTATCTCCTGCTTCTGATAACACATCTCCTATTAGTGAATTTGACCTTGTTGTTCCCTCATAAAAGGACCCTTGGGATTACCTTGGGCCCTCTTGTATAATCCAGGATAATCTTCCCATCTCAAGATTCTTCATTTAATTCCATCAGTAAAGTCCTTTTGGTCCTGAAAGTTAGTACCTTCATGGGTTCTGGGGATAAGATCATGAGCATCTTTAGAGGGTTATTATTTTTATACCACAATTAATTCCCACACTATTTCTGCCACTTCCTAGCTATGTGACATTGTAATTATCTATGAGCACATTACTTGCTCTCTCTGTGAGTTTCCTTGAATGAAAAATGGGGATAATAGCAGTCCTTTCCTTGTAGGATGAAGATTAAATGAGTTGTTATAGGTGAAGGGCTTGGGATCATGCCTGGCCCCTTGGATGTGTTCAATAAATGCTACCTATTGTGAACTGTGGATATCAGTGCTCTTCTGGTGAATCTGCTCCCTACAAACTCTGTTTCTTTCTCTGTTACTGGCTGCAGAGCAAATGTCCTTGTCAGGCCAATTTATTTATGTATTTATTTATTTGGCTGTACCACGCGACTTGCAGAATCTTAATTCTATCACCAAGGATGGAACCTGTGTCCCCTGTAGTGGAAGCACTGAGTCCTAACCTCTAGATTGCCAGGGAAATTCCTCTTGTCAGGCCAATTTAAGGAGACAGTGCCTTTTGTTTCTTTATCAGTTCGTTGCAGTACAACGACCTTTCTGGTTTCCTATTCCTGCAACCACTCTTTCACTGCAGTCAGGGAACTTCTTGAGTTCCATCTGCAGCATCAACCTTGGGGGCAAGAAAAAGGATAGATAACTTTGAGAAATCATAGTTCAGTAATACAGGATTAACCACGAATCCATATCCAAAGTCTACCAATTTCTTGTTTCAGTGACCGTCCTTGCAGGAATCTCCCAAAGTGGAGCTTCATCCTGTTCTTACCCATCTTCTTAGCACAGGGCTGCTGTCCCCAGTCTGATGGAAGCCCTGACACTGCCATCTTCTAGTCTTTATGCCTCACATCCCCACATCCTCCAAAGCGTTGTAGCAGACCAGCACCAGCATGTGCCCTCCCCTCTGGAAGGGATTTCAAAGCCCTCCCTTTATATCAAGCATGGGAAATAAAAGTCGGTTCTTTTCATAGAATAAATTGGATTTGGGCTTGCAAGTGTCTGCTCTCTGAGGGTTGTCATGACAGAAAAAAATGGCATGTCTAGATGAGAGTGGAACAGATGTCTCCTTCCAACGTGGGGATCTATGGATTCAGTTGAAACACTATAATGAAAATTATAAGATGCTCTCCTGGCATGTCTGAGTCCAGAGAGACAGTGTTTCCCAGAGTATTATAAGAACTTATTCCATTTCTGTAGTGTCCAGATTTGCCTTTTAAAAAATATCCCTATTCGTGGAAATTTCTTACCCATAAAACCATATGCAGATAAAGACAATATATTTCCAGACACTAAAAATCAATCTGTTTAAACCACTGGTCTTTCTCAGCCCCCTTTTCTGCCTCATTACCACCATTTGGGGGAAAAAAAAATTTCAGTTTGTGGCATCACTTTGGTAACTTCTATTGCTTCTAAACTGGGTTGTACTATTTTGAAAAACAAAAAAAGTATTTTACCCAGACTTATTTTCCTTGTCAACTGCCTTTGCCACAAAAGACTAAATTTGTCTCTATTATAAATAGAGCTCAGTAACAGAGACGTTTTTCTGGCTACCTTAAAAGAAGCATGGTTACTTTAATGAGTAGAATAATCTGAAAGTTTTATTTTCTTCATTTTCCGACCGTTTTTCAAATTAAAAGAAATCCTTCATTCAAAGTAATGTAAAAATGTCTATAATATCGAATTGTATAACTCTTTAAGCATCTGAAGAGGAAGACACAAATACTCAGCCCAGAGTCAGCTTTTAGTGTGATGATGTGAAAAGAACACTTAGCAAACCTGGGTACTAGTTCTTAGTTACTAATTATTAAGATGTTTGATTCTTTGTACTTGAGCTATTCGTCTGCAAAATGTGGGTAATAATTTCTCCACCGTAAGCACTTGTAACAGAGCTCCTGGGCAGTAATATTTAAGAAAATGTGTTGGAAAGTACGAAGGGCCGTTTTAAAATATAAAATTTCAGCACAGCATAGTAAAGAAAGCACAGGTCTGCTGTCAGCCTGTGCAGTGCATACTAGGTTTATCAAATGACAAGCTGGGTGACTTGCCTGAGTTAGTTAACCTCTCTGAGCTTTGAATTCCTGATCTGTAAATATAAAACCTTTCTGGGTAATTGTGAGCATGGAAAGAGAGCACAAAACAAGTGTTCAGTGATTAGCTCTTATTACTTTTCTCCACTGAACAAGTCATTCCTGTTTGTATATCCAAGCTATAAATACACTGGAGGTTTCCCTGGCCCAGGCACTCTTGGAACATTTGACTCAATAGACTTTCTCCTTTTTTTTATGAAAAAATTGATACTTTGGGTAGGCTTGTGGTTCTCCATGTCATTAAGTTCAGAAATAAATGTGCTCAACCACAAACTCCCCATCTTGCTCCAAAGGCAGCTCAAGTTTTCTGTCTGTGCATTAAGTAGAGTGTACTCTTGCCTGCAAGGAGCATATTCCTGTCCCTTCAGTCTGGGCCCAGGGCCCAGGTGGGGCTCAGGCCTGAGCAACTTTAAATGTATTCACTTTCTATGAATTTTCTTCACTTTCCTCAGAAAGGCCCAATGTCTCTTGCAGCTCAGTCTGGCATGGCTTTAAGTCAGCAAGTGCAAAGTCAAATGATGGCAGGGAGGTACCAAATGGGTGTTGCAGGGGCATCAAGAAGACCATGGAGAATAGGGAATTTGTTGCTGTTCACTAAGTTGTGTCTGATTCTTTGCGACCCCATGAACTGCAGCAAGCCCTGGAACAAATCCCTGTCTTTAACTATCTCCTGGACTTTGCTCAAACTCATGTCCATTTAGTCAGTGATGCTATCTAACCATCTCGTCCTCTGTCGCCCCCTTCTCCTCGTGCCCTCAATCTTTCCTAGCATCAGGGTCTTTTCCAGTGAGTCTGCTCTTTGCATCAGGTGGTCAAAGTACTGGAGCTTCAGCATCAGAACAGGGAATGGCAGCTCTCAGTTTAGCTGGTGGTTGCCAGATAAGAATGCAGGCCCAGTTTTATTATATACTTTTTGTTTTCCCCAAGAAAAGCCACAAATCTGAATTTTCATGTGATATTTTTCCAATTTGTACATGTTGGCAGCTAATCCTCATTACTCTCCAACTCTGTAGAGATTGGAGTTGTCCCATGGACAAGGTGTTTATCTTCTGATATGCAGTGCCAGCCTGTAGGCCACTAGTCACTCTGTGGTCCTGGAGACACCACTTTTATCTGCATGAACTTAGGCCACTTAGAAGCATAATCATCTTTAAATGAAAAAGCCCACACCTCCCCCCCCCAAACCCCCCCCCCCCCCCCCGCCATAGATAAGACTTTAGCTCTGAAATTATCTAATATCTTTGCTGTTCTTGACTAGGAATATTTTTCTAAAAGCTTAAGAAAAGGTAACCCTCTTTGATCATTATCTCTTGATAAAAATTATAGTTTTAAACCATGTTCATATAAGACGAAAGCACTTCAGAATAATATGAGTAACTCATCTATGCATGCAGGCTCCAAACACCAGAATGTTTTTGGAATGGGACAGAGAAATCTTGCCCAGATATGATTTGCTTCTGCATTAAGTTCTTCTGACTTGAAGACCTATCTAGGATCAACAGTTTGCAGATTGAAAACACAGTTGGAGTAGAGCCCTTGGGCCATCTATGGAGACAAGCTGATTTTGAACACTGTTCCCTCCACCCACTTAGATTGGGTAGAAGGGGAGGAGACCCACTCCTCTAGATAGGGGTAGTGGGGAGAAATGCAGCTGATAGCCAATTCCTTGTTTAGAATACCAGTGCTGGAAGAGACGATATACCCTTGGAAACACTCTGATTCAGTGGCTTTAACACTGTGTTCTGAGTCTTCAGAGAGAGCTTGAGATCTTTCAGAGTCCTTGGCCTTTTAAATGACACTGTAAAGCTTACTATATATTGTATAAGAAGTCATTTGATGAGACGGTTCTATTAATTAAAGAAAGAAAACCCCACTGGTCTAATTTTGACTTTTAGTTGAATAATCAAGGCAATATCTAAATTACTCGAGGCTACTCTGTTGACAAAAGTCAAGCCAGTCCAGACCCTGACTGTGTTGTCTCCAAGACCTTTCCAGCACAGTGTGCACATTAGCTACTTATTTTAGCAGATGATTAATCTCTTCTCAAAGATGCTAGAGGAATTTTCAGATATTTGCTGAAAGTTACAGTAGCTGGAACTGCTTTGTTTTTTATAAGTTTGGGCAATTTTTTATACTTTTGACAGGATCTTAGCAGACACTAGTTAGTATGTCAACCATATACTATTTAGACTCAGATATCTTTGGCTAGTGGGACTCTGGCCACCATCAGACTTTCTTTCTGGCCTCCATCCACAAGGACTGTGGTCAGTTGGGAGGATTAGAGGTGGCTCAGTAGGTAAAGTATCCGCCCGCAGTATAGGAAACTGCCTGCAATGCAGGAGACATGGGTTGATCCCTGGGTAGGGAAGATCCCTTGGAGAAAGAAACGGCCACCCACTCCACTATTCTTGCCTGGGAAATCCCATGAACAGAGGAGCCTGGCAGGCCACAGTCCAAGGGGTTGCAAAGAGTCAGCCACGACTGAGCGACTGAGCACAAGCACAAGCACACAACCTCGACTTGTTGCGCTTGCCAGTTTCCATTGTGTCAGTATTTCCACCGTGGCAGTCTCATGTTCAAAGGAGACAGCACTGAGCAAAAAGATGAGAACAGATATGCACACTTGGCTCTCTCCAGCGGTGTTAGCTGGTTCCAGCACATCAACGTACATTCTCCTCTTCTCACTTAGGAATTCATACACCCTTAGCTTAGACCCAGTTCTCACCTCCACAGCCAATATTTTTCTTTCTTCCTTACTCCAACATTTCTTTTCCTGTAATGCCAAACTAATGCCTAAGAACATTCGCTGTATCAAACTGACTGAATTAAAAGCATTCTTATATTATCTAAGAGTTCAAAAATGTATTTCAAAAATAAGTAAGACAATAAACACACTTTTTCCCATTCTGTCCTTTTAAGACCTTACATCTTTCATTGATTAGTATTTTTAACCATTTCTTAAGTTTTCATTTTTAAAAACCTTAAGTATTCTCTTATTTCACTAGATGGTGCTAGATATAGTTTAGACTTAGGGCAATTATCAGCTCAGAAATCTGGGAGTCCTCTGAGGAACATATTTCTTCTTATAACCAAAAGTTGTCATCAAACTGAAATTGGGATATTCCAATTTACTTTATTATTTTCTTTGCCTTTGTCTGTGGGACTGGTGAAAGCTTTTCACCAGGAAACACTGTCCTTTGTCACTTACTTTTAAGCATTATTTTCCCCAGTGGTGGAAGGTGCTTTAAATTTTCTCCGGTCATAAAGTCCTTGTCATATATTTTGTATCTTTGAGCTCTGCCACAAGTCACACTTCATTTGGAAGATGTCTCTGTCCTCTGCTCTGTGACCACTCCTCAATCTTTATCCTTTGGGTGCCAACATTCTCTGTCCCTGTAGTTTCACTTCTGCAGATTATGAGCTGCAGAATATGTTGCTGAAATAGTTCAAGAGGATTCATAAGGATTTGAAATTCTAAAAACCTCATCCAGTACTTATCATTTGGGAAGAAATGTATAAACTCTTCTACGTATTTCATTTTGTTTTCATTCATTAATACACACGAAGTTAGCATTTTAACCCAACTTCTATGGTGTTTTTTGTACTCTCCATTCTCAAGAGACACATAGAGAACCTCCCTAAAGAGAGGATTAAAAACCTTACCACCTGTGTTTTACCACCTGTAAAATAGTCATTAATCATTTTCACTGTTAGCCACAATGATATGTAGGCCTATTAATCAAGTGTCATTAATTTAAAAAATTAATTCTACATTAAGCAGAGAAATGAAGAAAAAGCTATTAACATTGAATATATCTTTACAACCACTCTATTGCCTCCAAGGAGAAGCCATGTTTTACTTGCAATTGTATCCCCCAGTAGAGTACCAGGTATGTAGGAGATGATCAGTAATAGCTGATACATTAATTGTTAGGTTGTACACTTTTAAATACTACCCCAATTATTCTTTTTAATTCTAGAAGAAAGCCACCATTATACCCATATTGTTCCAAAGAACGAGGGCATGGATTCTCAGAGACTTGTCCTTAAGTCCCACAAGTAACATAAGCAGAAGAGCTGGGATTTTATCCCAGGTTTGATTCCAAAAACCATCATTTTACTGATTTTATAAAGATTAAATATTAGGTCATCTGGAATTATTTCAGGTCCTGAAACCTGGGGGAGAATTACACATGTTTATTGGCTTTTCCTTTTTGGGAAAAATATAACTAAATGTTATGGCCAATAGGAATAGTGTAGCACTTAATTTTGCTAATCACATCTTTATGTTGTTGACATAAATATCATTCTCCCTACCTAAAGGGATGAAGCATTTTACTTCATATCTTGCAAGTCTTCACAACTGACTGTAAAAGAATTCTTTAAAATGGAAACATTGAATAGTACTTGACCGATCAGATAAGCCATATTGATTCAGTCTCCTTATATGTTATAGGTTCAGAGCATCTCTTTATTTTTGAGTCAGTTTTGGTAGCTTGTGTTTTTCTAGGAATTTGCCCATTTCATCTAAATTGTCTCATTTTAGGGCCTACAGTTGTTTAGAGTATTGTAATCTTTTTATTTCTCTAAGGTCAGTAGTAATGTCCCCCCTTTTCATTCCTGATTTTAGTAATGTGAATCATCTTTATTTTTCCCTGGTCAGTCTAGCTAAATGTCATCAATTTTGTTGATCTTTCTAAGGACTTACATTCCAGCAGGGGAGAGTGAAAAAACAAAACGGCTAGAGAAGGTCCTAAGTTATGTGCAGAAAATGAGCAAGGAGAGGTGATAGGGAAGGAATGAATGGATAAAGAGGGCAAGGCCCTCTTCAGGCAGCATGTTTGGAGAAGGTAACAATCTGAGAAGAAAGAGAAGGGGTTTATTGGAGGAAGCTGAGAAAGATGGAATAACCTGGCCAAGGGGTGTTAACATGGAAAAAGCTTGGTATATTCAAGGAGGGGAAAAGCTGGAGGCAGAAAGGTACAGACAAGATTGGAGAGCTAGTAGCGCTGATTAAACGGAAACTTTGATTTCCTGATGAGGACCCTGGGTTTTATTATCAGCGCCATGTTTGTATGGGTTCCAAAAGGTGAATAACAAGATCTGATGCATTTCAAAAATTTCTCTCCAGCTACTACGTGAGAATAAGTATAAAGAAGGAAGGTGAGAACAGTTAGAGGCCTACTGCAGTTGTTCAGCTAAGAGTTGATCAGGGCTTGAAGTGGGAAGGGGTGGTGGTAGAATCAAAAATTGTCTGCCTGGTTTCTGATGAGATCTCTAGCCTATTGCTAAAAAGATAAATAGATTATAGTTTATGAAGTCAGACTGGCAGGCTGATTTTAGGGGGATATGGCATAGAGGAAGGATGGATCAATAGATGGACAGGTGGAAGGAAGGAAACTAGATAGGTAAGTAGATCAGTAGGTGGGTGTGCCCCATGCCTTAAACTTTTACATTATTATCAAGTAGGATTTTAAAATGGCATGGTAAGATGTCCAGATTTGTATTTTTGTGAGCTGCAGTTCTCTGGGGGCTTATATAATACCATTGTTTAGTTGCTAAGTCATATCCGACTCTTTTGCGACCCTATGGACTGAAGCCCGCCAGGCTTCTCTGTCCATGGGGTTTCCCAGGCAAGAGTACTGGAGTGGGTTGCCATTTCCTTTTCCAGGGGATTTTACCAACCCAGGGATTGAACCAACATCTCCTGCATTGGCAGGTGGATTCTTTACCACTGAGCCACCTGGGAAGCCCATACAATACCTTGTTGTACCTATATTATGCACAAGTGGTATGAAGACATTCCTGTGCATTTGTGTGGCTTATTTAGGTTTTAAGTTGAATCTTATTTTTAAAATGTTTGAGGACCCTATCTTATTACTGACTTTTCATTAGGATTCCTTGCCTATGGTATGGACTCTGTAGTAAGTATTCTTTGAATTTAAAGTAATTGGAGCCAGTCAGAAAGCCCCAACTGGTGCGCTTTGAAACACATATTGATTGATGCCATTTTTTCCTTCCCACCCTGCTTGTTTCCTTCTCTCCCTCACTCCCTGACTCTATCTCTCTCTCCATCTTTTTTTTTTTCCTCTTCTTCTGCCCCCTTCTTTCTTTCCCTCCTTTCTTTCATTTCTCTGTTTTTTTTTGACTCACTCGCTAATGGGATTGGAAGTCTAACATCTCACTGATATCCCAGTGTTTGGTTTGCTATAGACTAGTCAGTAGACCTTTAAGTTTGGGGCAAGGAATATTTTTATGACAACCTATAAATGTGTAAAAATCATTGGAGTTACATTCTCAGCTATTCTCTCCTGTGTTCAGAGATATCATCATGCAGGCTGCTGTTGGTCTGAAGAGATCTGTGAGTGAAACATTTTTTTAGTGCTCTTGAAATAGAAAAAAGCATCAGCCCAGTTGCCCAGTGAAAAATGTAGCAATTAAAAAAAATAAAATAAATAAAAGAAAAAAAAGAAAAATGTACCAGTTGTATTAATACAGACTCAGTTTTTCTGGTCTTTCCTAAAAGACTTAATTGTGAAGGATTGTGAGAAAAGCCAGGGTCCTCTTTCACCTATGTTTCCCCTTTAAATCATAGCTCTCCCAAGCATGAGAGATGGGACCTGAGGCAGACCCCAGGTTGGGCTTGGTCAGTGCCAAGCCATGGATGAGAGGCCAGGAGGTGGAGTGCCCAGGAGAGCACTTGCCTACTTGCCCATGTCTGAGCTAACAGCACATCTCTCAGTGGGGGCAAGGGAATGTGAACTTGGTGACCAAAGGCATTGTGGGCCTCTCTTTCCTGTTCTTTCCTGGCATGCCACTTATATAGGAGGCAGCAGTTCTTTTTTGTGACTAGGAATAATTTTTGAGTTATCCAGAATGGGTGATATAGAGCCTGCTCAGGATAAGAAAGGAAGGTGAAGAAAATGGATCAAGGTTTACCTAGCAAAGGAAAATAGTCATTGTCCTCTTATTTCCTCTGGCAGCACTCACTTTACAACTGTTGTCCATCTCTTCATAATGGAAACATTTTTAAGGCTCTTTAAAAATTGTCTGGGAAGTGCCCTAAAGATAAGCAGACTGAAGTAAACAAACAAATATATACACGTTTAGAAGGTAATTTAAGATTGTTTCTATCCAGAGACTTAAAGAAATAGAGATTGATGATATGTTTAAAAGAAAAACAGTACTTATGTTGCCTGGGTGTTTTATCCTGAAGGATCTGGGCCATGCCCCACATTCCCCCAAGGGGTATATCATGGAATGTGTACTTAAACTCGGTGGGGTCCTGCAACAGTAGTTTGCCAAAAGTATCCCCTTGTTCTAGGCCAGAGGAAGGTTATAGGATGGCCTCTTCTCTCCCATTGGTTTCCCCACTGCAATACCAGATACCCCCATCAAGACCATTTGGCAGCACAATAGAGGGAGGCATGCCAGCAAAGCTCCCACAGTGTTTATGGTGCCCGCTGCTTCCTTGGCATCCGGCGGAGTTTCATCCTCTTTTGTTTGGGATTTTCTTGGAGCTCGTGCTAATTTCTTTAAGGTTGTACAAGGATGAAGTATTTCTACATCTGCAACTACCAGCGCTTCCTCAGTGGAAAATGATGAGAAATTGTTTGGTTGCTTCTGTAGGAAGCCGAAGGCACAGGTCTATACCACTTTACAAAGTGTTCTCACACCTAGTGTTTCACTGCAATCTTGGCAAGCCTGGGAAGTACATACCACTTGTACCAGCAATTTACAAGGGCTAATAAGTTGATTAGCCCAGGGCAATTTAACTAGTAAGCAGCAGAGTCAGAACTCAAACCCAAGACTTTTTTTTTTTTTAGTAAAATTTATTTTTTAGAGCAGTTTAAGCTTCATAGCAAAACTGAACAGAAAGTACAGAAAATTTGCATATACCCCTGTCCCTACACATGTGCATTCTTCTTCACTGTCAACATCCTTGATTGCTCCAGAGTGGTACATATGTTGCAGCTGATGAAGTACCTTGGCACATCATTCACTTCATTATCACCTGAAGTCTATAGTCTACATTAGGGTTCAGTAACAGTTTTGTACATTATTTGGTTTTGACAAATGTATAATGATATGTATCCACCCTTGTAGTATCATTAGAATAGTTTTGCGGCCTCCCCCCTACATCCTCCATGTTGTGTCTATTCATTCTTTCCCCTCCCCTAGCCCCTGGAAACCACTAATATTTTTCCTGTCTCCATAGTTTGTCCTTTTCCATAATGTCATAACTTATAATCATATAATATGTAGCTTCTCAGATCAGCATCTTTAGCTTAGTAATATGTATTTAAGTTTCCTACATGTCTTTTCATAGTTTGATAGGTTGTTTCTTTTTAGTGCTGAATAATATTCCATTGTCTGTATATACCACAGTTTGTTTATTTGCTAAAGGACATCTTGGTTGCTTCCAAGTTTTGGCAATTATGAAATCGGCTGCTGTGAACATTCATGTGTAGGTTTTTGCATGGACGTAAATTTCAACTTTGGGTAAATAACTAGATTTGCCAGATTATATAACTAAATTGCCAGGTTATATGTTAGGGTATGTTGAGTTTTGTAAGAAAACACCAAACTGTCTTCAAGAGTGGCTGTATTATTATTTTGCATTCTCACGAGGAATGAACGATAGTCCCTGTTGTTCCATATTCTTGTCAGCATTTGATGATGTCAAGGTTCCAGATTTTGGCCATTCTAATAGGTGTGTAATGGTATCTCACTGTCGTTTTAATTTGCAGTTCCTAATAGCATATGATATGAACATCCTTTCATATGCCTGCTTGCTATCTGTATATCTTCTTTGGTAAGGTGTCTGTTCAGGTCTTTTGCCCAGTGTTAAGCCAGGCTGTTTATTTTCTTATTGTTAAGTTGTGTGTACTTTGGGTAAAAGTCCTTAGTCAGCTGTGTCTTTTATTAACTCTTTTTTCCCAGTCTGTGGCTTTTCTTCTTCTTCTCTTAGCAGTGTCTCTGGTATAGCAGATGTTTTCAATTTTAATGAATTCCAACTTATTAATTCTTTCTTTCATGGATTGTGCCTTGGTATTATATCTAAAAAGTCATCACCATCATCAGGGTCATATAGGTTTTCTTTGTTATTTTGAGGAGTTTTGTAGTTTTGCATTTTACATTTAGGCCTATGATCCTCTATTTTTTTTTTCTTCTTATTGAAATACAGTCGATTTACAATGTTGTATTAGTTTCTAGTGTACAGCAAAGGTTTTCAGTTATACACACACACACACACACACACACACACACATATATATATACACACACACACATATATTCTTTTTAATATTTTTTCCATTATGGTTTATTACAGAATATTGAATATAGTTCCATATGCTATACAGTAGAATCTGTGTTTTTCTATTTTATATATAGTAGTTTGTATCTGTTAATCCCCAATTCCTAATTTATCCCTCCCCTAGCCCCTTTCCCCTTTGGTAATTATAAGTTTGTTTCTGTGTTTGTGAGTCTGTTTTTGTTTTGTAGATAAGTTCATTTATATCATATTTTAGATTCTACATATAAGTGATATCATATGGTATTTGTCTTCTCTTTCTGACACTTCACTTAGTGTGATAATCTCTAGGTCCATCCATGTTGCTACAAATGGCATTATATCATTCTTTTTTATGGCCAAGTAGTACTCCATTACTCCATTATGTGTGTATACCACATCTTCTCTACCCATTCATCTGTCAATGAATATTTAGGTTGCTTTTATGTCTTGGTTATTGTAAATAGTGCTGCTTTGAATATTGCCAAGAAAGGTGCATCTAGTCAAAGCCATGGTTTTTCCACTAGTCATGTATGGATATGAGAGTTGGACTATAAAGAAAGCTGAGCGCTGAAGAATTGATGCTTTTGAACTGTGGTGTTGGAGAAGACTCTTGAGAGTCCCTTGGACTGCAAGGAGATCCAACCAGTCCATCATAAAGGAGATCAGTCCTGGGTGTTCATTGGAAGGACTGATGCTGAAGCTGAAACTCCAATACTTTGGCAAAGAACTGACTCATTGGAAAAGACCCTGATGCTGGGAAAGATTGAAGGCGGGAGGAGAAGGGGACAACACAGAAGGAGATGGTTGGGTGGCATCACTGACTCTATGGACATGAGTTTGAGTAAGCTCTGGGAGTTGGTGATGGACAGGGAAGCCTGGTGTGCTGCAGTCCATGGGGTGACAAAGAGTCAGACATGACTGAGAGACTGAACTGAACTGAACATTGGGATACATGTATCTTTTTGAATTAGAATTTTCTCTGGATATATGTCCAGGAGGGGGATTGCTGGATCATATGGCAACTCTATGTTTAGTTTTTTGAGGAACCTCCATAAGTTTTCTGTAGTGGCTACACCAATTTACATTCCTATGAAGAGTGTAGGAGGGTTCCCTTTACTACACACCCTTTCCAGCATTTGTAAACACGTTAATAGTGGCCATTTTGACTGACGTGAGGTGGTACCTCAATGTAGTTTTGGTTTGCATTTCTGTAATAGTTAGTGATGCTGAGCATGTTTTCCTGTGCCTATTGGTCATCAGTATCTCTTCTATGGAGAAATGTCCATTTAGGTCTTATGCCCAGTTTTTGATTGGGTTGTTGTTGTTATTGAGTTGTATGAGCTGTTTGTATATTTTGGAAATTAGTCCCTTGTCAGTCATGTAGTCTACAAATATTTTCTCCCATTCTGAAGGTTGTCTTTTTGTTTTATTTATGGCTTCCTTTGCTGTGTTTGATTAGGTCTCATTTTTTATTTTTGCTTTTATTTCTTTTAGGGTACTGTTCTAAGAAAATGTTGCTATGATTTATGTCAGAGAATGTTTTACTTGTGTTCTCTTCTAGAAGTTTTAGGGTGTCATGTCTTATATTTAAGCCTTTAAGTCATTTTAAGTTTATTTTTGTGTGTGGTGTAAGGCTGTGTTCTAACTTCATTGATTTACATGTGGCTGTCCAGCTTTCCCATCACTTTGAGAAGAGACCATCTTTTCTCCATTGTAATTCTTGCCTCCTTTGTCAAAAATTAATTGACCATAGGTGTATGGGTTTACTTCTGGTTTCTCTCTTCTTTTTTTCCTTTTTTGCCAGTACCGTGCTGTTTTGATACTGTAGTTTTTGTAGTATTGTCTGAAGTCTGGGAGGCTTGTGCCTTCAGCTTTGATCTTTTTCTTTGGGATTGTTGTGGCAATTCTGAGTCTTTTATGGTTCCATATAAATTTTAGGATTATTCATCCTAGTTTTGAGAAAATTGTCATGGGTCATTTCATAGGGATCACATTACATCTGTAAGTTGCTTTGAGTAGTATGGCCATTTTAACAATGTTAATTCTTCCAATCCAAGAGCATGGGCTATCTTTCCATTTCTTTGAATTATCTTCAGTTGCTTTTATCAATGTTTTCTAGTTTTCAGCATATAAATCTTTCACCTCCTTGGTCAGATTTATTCTTAAGTATTTTGTTTTTTTTGGATATGATTTTAAATGGATTTTTTGTTACTTTCCCTTTCTGATATTTCATTGTTAGTAGAAAGAAATGCAACAAATTTCTGCATGTTAATCTTGTATCCTACTACTTGCTGAATTCGTTTATCAGTTCTAGTAGGTTTTGTGTGTAGTCTTTAGGGTTTTCTATATATAGTATCATGTCATCTGCATATAATGACAGTTTCATCTCTTCTATTCCAATTTAGAGACTTTTATTTCTTTTTATTGTTTTATTGCTGTGGCTAGAACTTCAAATACTGTGTTGAATATAAGTGATGAAAATGGGCATTCTTGTTTGTTCCAGATTTTAGTAGAAAGTCTTTCAGTTTTTCACCGTTGAATATTATGTTGGCTGTGGGTTTATCATAAATAGCTTTCATTATATTGAGATATGTTCCCTCTGTACTAACTTTGGTAAGAGTTTTTTTCACGAATGGATGTTGAATTTTATCAGATGCTTTTTCTGCATCTATTGAGATGATCATGTGGTTTTCACCTTTTCTTTTGTTGATATGGTGTATCACATTGATTGATTAGTATTTGTTGAACCATCTTTGTGACCCTGGGATGAATCCAACTTGATTGTTGTGTATGATTTTTTTTTAATGTGTTGTTGGGTTTGGTTTACTAATATTTTGTTGAGAATTTTTGCAACTATATTCATCAAAAATATTGGCCTGTAGGATCTTCTGTGGCATGTCTAATGTAGGGGGTGCAAATTTGATCACTGGTCAGGGAGCTAGGATCCAGCACACTGGGTGGAGAAAAAAAAAAGATATGGACCAGAAATTTTCTTTTCTGGTGGTGTCTTTGGTTTTGGCATCAGTGTGATGGTGGCTTCATAGAATGCCTTTAGGTGTGTTCCCTCCTCTTCAGTCTTCTGGAAGAGTTTGAGAAGGTTTGGTATGATCTCTTCTTTTTATGTTTGGTAGAATTCCCCAGTGAAGCCGTTTGGTCCTGGGGTTTTGTTTTCAGGGAGTTGCTTTATTTTTTATTTTATTAATTACAGATTCTATTTCATTTCTAGTGATTGGTCTGTTCAAATGATCTGTTTCTGCTTGATTCGGTGTCGGTGGGTTAGAAACTTGTCCATTTCTTCGAGGTTGCCCAGTTTGTTTGTATGTAACTAACTGTTCATAGTGTTCTGTTATAGTTCGTGTTTTGTATTTTGGTGGAACTTGTTGTTGTTTCTCTTCCTTAATTTTCTATTTTGCTTATTTTTGTTATTTTTGTTTGGGTCCTGTTGCTTTTATTCTCCATGATCTTGGCCAAAGGTCTGTCAGTGTTGTTTATACCAGCTCTTGGTTTTATTGCTTTGTTTCTATTTTCTAAAATCCCTGTTTTAATTTATTTCCTTTCTAACCTCTAAGCTTTCCTTCCTTCTGCTGACCAGCTTTAATTTGTTCTTCTTTTTCTAATTCTTTCAGGTTGTAGGTTAGTTTGTTTATTTGCGATTTTTCTTGTGTTTTGAGGAAGGCCTTGTATCACTATGACTTCTAAGAACTGCTTTTGCTGCGTCCCATGGATTTTGTATAGTTGTGTTTTCATTGTTGTTTGTCAAGATATTTTAACGTTTCCTCTTTGATTTCATCATTGACCCATTGATTTTTTTTTTTTAGTAGCATGTTGTTTAGTCTCCATATAATCATTTTCTCGTTTCCCTTTCTGTGATTGATTTCTAATTTCATGATTTTATAGTCACCATTTAAGTGTGATCTTAGCTGTATGTTTTGTTGGTATTCTTATCAAGTTGAGGAAGTTTCCTCATAGTACTAGTTTTGCTGAGTTTTTTTTTTTATCATGAATGGGTGTTAGATTTTGTCAGATCCTCTGTCTACATATATTGATACGATCATGTGACTTTCCTTTTTTAGTCTGTGCGGTAAGGTTACATTACTTGATTTTGAAATATTGAGCCAGCCTTGCATATCCTGGATAAATCCCACTCGATCATGGTGGCATGGTGTACATGGTAAAGGGGCCACACCTCACCTTTCACATCTTGGTGAATAAGACAAGCTTAGTATAGTTTTTTAAGAGGGTGAGGATTTTTCTAATCATAAAAGTACACTTCAGTTTGGTCAATACATTTGTTTATACAATGCTGTGTACACACAATTGTTTTATAAATACATACTGTATCAAAAGCATATTTCTTTGGGAAAGTCCAGGAAGGACAATAATGTGAAAACAAATGAGGGGGTTTTTGTTAGGATGGAGATTCCAAATTAACAGTCTGGAAAGGGAGGAAAGCAGATTAACGTAAAGAATAGAAAAAAATAATTTATTTTCTAAGTATTAATGTGTTTTGGAAAAATTCAAATTCAAAAAAATTCAAATTCAAATTAATAGTAGGTCAACCATATAGCATTTATTTCTGATCAAACAGCCAAATGAAGGTGCGTAGAATAATGTAAAATAATTGAGTACAGCATAAAGACTCTCAGAGTCTCAGGAGACATAATTCTGCAGGCCCACTCCCAAATCTGTTCTCAGTAATTTAAGGAGATGATAATGGAGGCCATTCTTCTCAAATATTTCCTGAGTACATATTGGGTGTGTGACATCATGATGAGGCCCTGGGGAGTAGTGCCTAACAGTTAAACAAGGAGACAAACTCCTAGCTTCCTAGAAGTTTAATCTGAGATGAGACATGGCAACAGGTATGCACGGTAGGAGGGATTAAGAATGGAGTCAACTGTGACTCTGATTGAAAATGTTAACACTTTGTCTTATTTTGGTCACAAGCCATATTGATCTGGTATAAAGGGAGAGGGGAGATGCCTCTCAGAAGGCTAGGAAAACTGGGGGCTCAGGTTCCTAGCTGAGTTTAAAGACTTCTTAGATTCTGTTCACCCACAAAATGATAATATAAACATTGGTGAATGCCACTGCCCACCCACCTCCACTCCACATGTGGGCTTTGTGAGCATGTAATTCTCAGCACAGGCACAATTCTCAGCCGTTCCCCAGTTCCTGGTGTACTTTAAGCTCAAGCTTATTTATTTCTCCAGCTGTGCTTTTAGACCTTTCAGGGCAGGTAGATTCCGTTAAACTCGATCAACTACTCTCCCCACTTGCCAAGTCCATTAGAAACATACTCCAACCCACATACTTAGTAGGCTCTTCTCTTTAGGGGGAAAATGTTTTTTTTTGTTTGTTTAAGCATTTCAAGTTGTGACCTGTAGCATTTATCTAGGAGACAATACCTGACACAATGAACAGTTTTGAAACTACCATTTTAATATCAGATTCATTTCAAGTTCTCCCCTGTCCCCTTTTTTTTTTTTTTAAAGCTGAAGAGTGTTTCTGGAGAAATCAAAATGCATATTAACTTTACAACATCTGGGCTAATTCAATATTCTCAATTTGCCTTTTGAATTTTAATTTAGATTCACATGACCAAAAATGGTTTCCAGCCATGCCTTCAAGTACTGACTTGTCTGTATACATTGTCACAGATTGTGCTCACATAAAGTAATGAGAGGGCTAGGTGCAGAACATATTCATTCTATATGTAAATTGCCCCGCACTGGAAACTCAAACCTGTATCCCAGAATGCACTTGGATACACAGAAGCTTCAAAGGGAAATGTTTCCCTGAAGGGAACTGGTAAAATTGGAGTTGGGTGAACCTCAAAGGAGTCTCGATTTGCAAACATTGCTTATGTTTGGATTTGGAATTGAATTTGGCTCCAGCGGTTGGCATCCCTACACTGTGCTGTGAACTACCCCAGCCACGGGGTGGGGGTGGGGAGAGGAGTCGAATTTCCAAAAAACACACAATAGTGCAATGTTGATGCAATTAAGAAAATTAGAAAATGAAGTTTAAATTGAAAAAGTCCGTCTTTATCTTTTGCTTCCTTTGTGATATCCTTTTAGCTCCATATCCTCTGTCTCCTTTGATCTCATTTGCCTTCTACTTTTCCTTCCCTTTCATTTTCTTGTAAGATTGCTATTCAAGCCTATTCCTCTCTTTCTTCCAGAGTTTGCCTCAAGGGCTTGAGTTATGAATTTCAGAGCTTAAAAAGTTCTGGCAGGTTGCAAAAGAGTATGTTCAGTGTGAGCTAAATTTTGAAAAGAGAAACTATGCATTTATTTATGTGCATGTATGTATGTGCACAGACAAGATTAGAAGCGTACTTACATTTTTCTACAGTGTTTTTCTTCTGGACCATGTGTAGTTTTCTTCCTCTTCTCCTCCTCCTCCTTCCTCTTTCTCTTCCTCTCTTTATCCTCCTCCTTTTTTTTTTTTTTGTATTCTTTGTACTATAATGGGTTTTCTCACTTTTCTGCAAAGAACACTTCCACTATAACAAATACCATATATATAAAGAGCTGGTGATTTGCCATGTTCTTGTTGTCAGTGTTTAGCAATGTTATATTCTTTTCTGCATCTTTTTGTTTTTTATTATTGCTGTTAGTTTGGATAAAGTTTTTATTTTGTGCCTATTGCATTTTAGTTTTAAAGGATGTTTTGCTTTGCCTTCATTTAAAACAGCTATTGGAGGGAGTTTCAAAAGGGAGGGGACATATGTATACCTATGGCTGATTCACATTGAGGTTTGATAGAAAACAGCAAAATTCCAAAAGCAATTATCCTCCAATAAAAAATAAATTTATAAAAAAAATCAGGACAAAAAACAGTTATTTAATTTGTGTGATTAAATAAGTATATCCTCACTTTAGACATTGGATGGGTTTCTAAAATGCTCTGGATAAGTAAAGGTTTAGCAAATAAATAATATTTAGAAGGATTTAGAGAAATATGCTCTTCTTACAAAACAATAAAAAAATCAATTCTTTTGGAAAAGGAAATCATGTCACAAAATTTTCCTTCTGGAGATTGTCACAGGCTAATTTTTCATTATAACATAAATAGTAATATGGCTCAAGGAAATAAAAAATAATCGTATCAGAAATATGTAAAAATCACATATTTTGTCAAGGAAATGGATTATTAACTATCTGTGCACACATGATATGTGTCTATATATACACATAAAGAAACACTGACTCAGACCTTTTCAGTTTTCTTAAATGCATACCCTTCAGTGAAACTCTGTTTTCATGGACCATGACAGAAAGCAAAGCTGCTTTAATTCTCATCAAGAATCTGAAAGGAAGATCAGTCTTGATTGGTAAAAGTCTACATTATGGAATATGTCTAGAAAGATGGGAGTTTGATTGCCTAAAAAAGATGGGAGTAAATGGCCCATTTACTGTAACTAGCCAAAGGATTTTCAAGGAAAGATGCCATAAATTCTGCATACTGAGGCTTAACTTATCATGCATTCTAGTATCGTGGTTGAAAGCATGAGCTCTCTTGCCAAACACTCTGGATTCAATCAGCACAGCCTCTTACTAGGCCTGAGACTTAGAGCTATAAAATATCTTCTCTGTACTTCATTTGTAAAACAAAGAAAATAATAGTACTTACTTCAAACAGTTGCTGTGAGAATTTTGTTAGAAAATATATGCATGCTCTTAGAACAGAGCCTTGCCATAGCTAGTTAGCTATAAGTAGCTATTATTATTTCAGTGAGGCGGCATGATACATGGAGACAGCTACAGGAGTGGTGGCATTATGTAATGGTTAAGATGGTAGGTTCAGAGTCAGACCACTTGGTCTTTACATCTCATTCATCTGTTTGCTAAGCAACCTTGGCCAAGTTCCTTAACCATTCTGCGCTTCAGTTTCCTCACAAGGAGAAGTGTGCTAATTGTAGTACCTACCTCACAGAAAGACGCAAAGGTTATTGTGAAGGATTAACATTTGTAAGTCACTTAGAAACGTATGTGGCACATAGCATTTGGTAAATACTGCTATTATTATTACTGGCTATTTGACTGCAGCACTCACTTTTCCAGTATGCTTTTCTATGAGTAAAATGGGAATAATAACTCACAGGATGCTCAAGCGCCTTCCTAAATTACTTTATATCTCAGAGGACTGATTTTTAAATATTGTCTCTCATCTCCAAAGTCACCCCTTCTATACCCTACATTGTGGAGCCAGGACAGGGAGCCTACAAATCTCTTTTCTGCCATAGCTGCCCCCCCACATTAGGAATCTGAGTGTGGTTTCCATGGGCTTCTGCATTTCAGTATTTCCACACTCTTCCGTTGTTCCCTGAGCCTGAGGAGTGAAAGCTGCTCCTTGAAATTGTTACGTGGCATGCTGCAGTCCATTGGGTCGCAAAGAGTCAGACACCAAAGAATGACTGAACTGAACTGAACTGAACTGATACCTTTGAGTCCTCTTCCTACTTGTTCTGTTACCTAGTTAACTACTTTACGCCTATTTAGCAATCCTTTCTGTTGAATTATCTCTGCTCAAATAACTGGTGTGGTTTCTGGCTCCTGATTGGATCCTGACAGGCAACTTGGGAAATCTCAGACTCACTCAGGAAGCAGAACACCTGGAGGTTATGGTATTTGAAGCAAAACGTTATGACAGACTGACATTCTGTATACACTGAGAGAAAACATCATTTTCTCCTCAGCTGCTATTAATATTATCTTAGCTTATTACCAAAAATCAATAATAGGCCAAAGATCTAATTTACATTCATGGCAGAAAAAGAACAGAAAATTGTGAAACTTCTCTCTACTATATTTTTGTCTTGAGTATATAGTTTTTGGCTAGAATTTTATTTCGGCAGTGAATCCCTTTGATTCAGCTCACAGGAAATCAGCATATCTCACTTGAGAAGTTAGGACTCTTTATCTCTCCTATTTACGCTTCTTTTTTAAGGGATCATAATCCCCACCACCTCTCCCAAGGCATGCGCGCGCGCGCGCACACACACACACACACACACACACACACACAACGCGCACGCGCGTGTGTGCGCGCGCACACACACACACACACACACACACACTGGAATGATAAACTACAATCCAAGTGCAGTTATTATGAACGTCCATTGGTGAAGTTTAAATTTAAAGGAAGCTGCTGTATTCTAAATCATTTTTGAAAAACAAGAAGGCGACTTGGAGAGAGGCAGGAGTGTGCTGTGACTAATGTGGAACTGAATTCAAACCTTGTTTTCCGGCTTAGTCTTTTTAATTGCGGCAAATTGTGACTTCCTGTTTTTTTCCAAGACAGGGACATGGCTAATGAATAAGGCCCCATAAGCATACTTGGACATCAAATGACTCTTACAAAAGAGCATTTTGATGATTTAAGTGTAAATAAATTAGAAACATACTGCAGTATTTGATGTCTTTTAAAGTCCCCATGAGGTTAAAAATGGAGAGCCAGTGAAGGACGAGAGAAAATGAGAAACTTAGTGACATGAACTATTTTGAAGTACTCTTGGATTCGATAAGTCCCTAAATAAGGCTAATTTGCATATTCTTATTTGATAATGAAAGTGTCTTTGTTAATCCTGACAATCAGAGTAATGCAAGTCAATTATAGTTGGAATCTGTTTCAGCAAATGAGCATGTATTTTTTATAAGGAAATGATCATATGCTAATACATTCTAAGTCATAGGTAATGTTTCCTGCATTTCCTAAATTAGGAAGTATCTTGTGAGAAAAATGAAAGCATTTTTCTGTTGTATGAGGAGTTGGGGGTGGGGGACGAAAGAGGGAGAAAAAAAGAAAAGAGATTATATTTGAAGCCTTGGTTTCAATTGGTTTGTTTCTAAGTTAAAACAAAATAAATTATAAACACTTCTTGCTACATTTGTTAACATTGACGTCAGAATTTTTTCATTCTGTTAAGTCGTCTTCACTGATTTCATAGAGATAATAAAAGCAAGTCTCTTATTCTTTTCTCCAAAAATCCTGGCACTAAATTGAATGCAGCATTAACCTGAAGGTGGAGAATTAAGGAACTGTATCTTCACAATACCTGAAGTAGGTTTATGACAATGAGCTATGCCCTTCCCCTTTTGGGACCCTGGTATCGTCTTCTGTAAAATGACAGCCTGGGAGTTGTTGAACTTTCTTGACTCTTGACCTGGGGCAGCTGGGGAATGAAACATTTTACACTGAGAATTTAACACTCTTTACTTAATCCCTAATCTCCATTCCTCTTAATACATGGACCTAATTAATGTAATCATATAATCAATAGCTTTGCCTCATATTTGTTAATTTTAATACTTTAAAAAAATCATTGTTTTGTTTTATCATCATATTTACAACCTTTTAACTGAGCTCTATGTTTACTACATTTCAGTAGTTAGCACTGAACCTTTTATACCCTGAATTCTCCATTCTTGGGTTTTTATCTTTCTGTAGACTGGTGTATATCTCCAAAAATATTTTTTAAATATATGTTTTCTGAGAACTTACAAATCTGAGGATATCTGTCTCCTGCATTCACATATGAATGACATTTGGACTTGGTGTAAAATTCTTAGTCTCTCAGGTTTTGCCTTCTCAGTGCACTGTTGCCATGGCTCTATTATCTTTTGTTATCCTCTTCTTTCATTTTACTCTTTTCTCATTTTACTTCATCCTGTTCTCTCTTTATGGCTTCTCCCTCCTTTACCCTCCACACCCAACTCTTACCTCATTTCAAAACTACCATGTTTTTTTCTTTATGCTACGAAGGATACCAAATAGCTTTCTAAAATTTTCTTCTGGTTCCTGTCATAAATCTTTTTAAGGAAGTAACTTATTCTCTGAATTACATGGTTAATATTCTTTTTCTGGTTGTTCTGTAGAGTTTTTCAGCAGTTTTCCCTTGAAATTCTCCTCATAATGAAAGCTCCACACAGATTTGACTTTCAACACGAGAAGCTCTGTCAGGTTAGGGTAGAGTGTTCTCCTCTCTTACCACTTGGCCCTTTGACACTTAGAACTGATGGAAGCCATGATGACATTCTAGAGTCCGGCATGCATTACTCTGTGACTCTTCCTCCTGCCTACAGGTCCCACTGTCTTCAGGTGGGTGCTTCACCTCCCAGGTGCACCATGCCACCCTCTTGAATGTCCTGACTTGTGAGTACTTAGAATTTTAGTCCTTAAATAGGCACAATAGGTACAGTATTTTTAGTTACCTCAAAAAGCAATGCCCATGCTACAGAGTGGAATTTCCAAGTTTTTCTGGTTGTTTCTGTCAGGCTTAATTTTCAGTGTTAATGGAGATTTTCCTCTGACTTCATGTACATTTTAATGGCAAAAGCTCCCACCGGGGCTGCTAGCCAGATGCTATTGTAAAGTAGAAATAGAATTACTGGGCCAAAGAGTCTGTACACTTAAAACTCTCTGTATATATTGCTGAATAGCATTCCAAAGACCTGGTACTGATCTTCTCTTCTGTCAGCCAGGAACTTTTTCCCAAGCTCTTGGATCTGTATTATTGATGTCTCATAGAAATGATTCTTTCAGCCAAGCATTTTTATTATCATCTCTCTATACCCACAGTCAGTCATGTTTGATATTTGTATCTTTAAAGCATCCAACTGACAAACTTGTATTTTTTTTTTTTTCTTAAATATAGCATCAGTGTGCTTTATGTAGCAAAAGCCCAGTGTTTGTTATCAGGAGTTCAAGCCTGGGTTTTCCCACTTACCTGCTGTGTGATGAGGACAAGTTGTTCAAGTTCTCTGGGCTTCATTTGCAAAGTGTTTACTGACATGCCTGCACACACAGTTATGACAGGCACTTGAGTTGAGGGCTGGGTAGTTCAGTTCAGTTTAGTCGCTCAGTTGTGTCTGACTCTTTGCAACCGCATGGACTGCAGCATGCCAGGCCTCCCTATCCATCACCAACTCCTGAAGTTTACTCAAACTCATGTCCATGGAGTCGGTGATGCCATCCAACCATCTCATCCCCTGTCATCCTCTTCTCCTCCTGCCCTCAATCTTTCCCCAGCATCAAGGTCTTTTCCAATGAGTCAGTTTTTCTCATCAGGTGGCCAAAGTATTGGAGTTTCAGTTTCAGCATCAGTCATTCCAATGAATACTCAGGACTGATTTCTTTTAGGATGGACTGGTTGGATCTCCTTGTTGTCCAAGCGACTCTTGAGAGTCTTCTCCAACACCATAGTTCAAAAGCATCCATTCTTCGGTGCTCAGGTTTCTTTATAGTCCCACTCTCATATCCACACATGACTACGGGAAAAACCATAGCTTTGACTAGACAGACCTTTGTTGGCAAAGTAATGTCTCTGCTTTTTAATATGCTGTCTATGTTGGTCATAACTTTCCTTCCAAGGAGCAAGAGTCTTTTAATTTCATGGCTGCAGTCACCATCTGCAGTGATTTTGGAGCCCCCCAAAAAATAAAGTCTGTCACTGTTTCTATTGTTTCCCCATCTATTTGCCATGAAGCGATGGGACCAGATGCCATGATCTTCATTTTCTGAATGTTGAGTTTAAAGCCAACTTTTTCACTCTCCTCTTTCACTTTCATCAAGAGGCTCTTTAGTTCTTCTTCACTTTCTGCCATAAGGGTGGTGTCATCAGCATATCTGAGGTTATTGATATTTCTCCCAGCAATCTTGATTCCAGCTTGTGCTTCCTCCAGCCCAGCGTTTCTCATGATGTACTCTGTATATAAGGGCTGGGTAGGTGCTTTGTAAATATAAATTCTGTAGGAATGTTGACCGAGTTATTGAGTTAGTGGGTTCTCCAGATGGAAAGGTATCACTTCAGCCACTTACTTGCTCTGGACCAGATTTCTAAACTCAGTTAGACTTGGTCTCCTCATCTGTACAAATGTCAAATAAAATAGATATAATGGTGATAAAATAGCTTTAAAAATAGTTACATACTCCTCAGAGTTGCTCTGAGAAGAGTTAAATTGGTTAAACAGGAAATCCATTAGATAGACGTGGCTCTAATGCTGTGGTACCTCAGCAGATCAAAATCTAAGCCTGTGAATGCCTCAGAGTTACAAAGCCCAGACTCTAAGGACAAGAAATTCCAAACGGCCAACTAGGCTTTAGGCATATCCAGATAATTTCCCTTCCTGCTTTTGCATTTTCTCTGTGTATCTCCCCCTCTTGGCTTCTGTCAGAGGAGTGCTCCTAACCACTTTCAGTTTGGCGCTGCCCAAGTTGATAGATTACATTCTTAAAACAATTTTAATGTGACTCTGTTTATCTTTTAGCAGGATTAAATGAGAAAATGAATGTAAACATCTCTGCACAAAATAAGTACTCAACCTACATTCAGTTCAGTTCAATCATTCAGTAGTATCTGACTCTTTGCCATTCTATGGACTGCAGCATGCCAGGCTCCCTGTCCATCACCAACTCCCGGAGCTTACTCAAACTCATGTCCATTGAGTTGGTGATGCCATCCAGCCATCTCATCCTCCTTCATCCCCTTCTCCTCCTCCCTTCAATCCTTCCAAACATCAGGGTCTTTTCCAATGAGTCGGGTGACCATTGTTTTGGAGTTTCAGGTGGCCAAAGTATTGGAGTTTCAGCTTCAACATCAGCCCTTCCAATGAATATTCGGGACTGGTTTCCTTTAGGATGGACTGGTTGGATCTCCTTGCAGTCCAAGAGACTCTCAAGAGTCTTCTCGAACACCGCAGTTCAAAAGCAACAAATGTTAGTCATTGTTAGAATCGTTGCCTTCTGTGGAAAAATCCAATATAGGTCACCCATATGCACATATATTTGTAGGGACAGAATCTAAGTAAAATGTGTGTGTGCGTGCTCAGTTGCTTCAGTTGTGTCCGACTCTTTGAGACCCCATGGACCCGCCAGGCTCCTCTGACCATGGGATTCTCCAGGCGAGGATACTGGAGTGGATTGCTATGCCCTCCATGAGGGGATCTTCCCCACCCAGAGATTGAACCCTTGTCTGTTATGTCTCCTGCATTGGCGGGCGTGTTCTCTACCACTAGTGCCACCTGGGAAGCCCTAGTAAAATGAAGTGCAGCAATTTCATACCCATCTATTTATTTTCTCTCCTAGACTATGAGTCTATTCTCCTAACCCATAACTGTGTTCTGAAACACTGGTTTACTTCCTTTTTAAATTCTTCATCTTTTTTTTTTCCTTTTGTTTTATTTCACAAAAACCTGATGGACAGTTGCAACAGTTTATTTGCACAAGAATTTTGTTTGTTTTCCTCATCTCACTCTCACAAACAGTTAAGACAAAACAAAACAAAAAACTCACAAGGAAAAGACATGATTTCCCAACCTTTTTCTTCTACCCGAGATTCCAAATAATTCTTTAAAAAATTACACCAAAGAAATATTTATGTTGTTATATTTTTTTATCCTTTTGTTATGTGGTTACAGCAAGAATACTTTTTGCTCATTGATTTTACCTGATTCTACTTCTCAGGTCCTTAATAGTCTGATATGTTGAATGAAAATGGTGTATAAGATTTGGGGAGAATTGAAAAATGTACAGTATGAAACATGTCTTAGCAGAGGCCCTGGCACATGGAGTGAGCTCACCCTGGTGTGCTGCGTTGTTTGGTTTGTAGCGATGAATAGAGCATAGGTGAGCACCAACTTTGGGTCTTCCAGCAGTAAGGACTTGTCACTTGTTCATAGTAGCATCTGGGGGTCAGCTGAGGCCTCTGTTGTTTTAGCATCTCAGTCCAGCTTCTCCCTCTGCCCCGCGTGACTTCCTTCACTGCCCCATAGGTGCTAAGCTTCTGACATTGTCCACTAATCTCCCTGCATGCAAATCTGTACTCTGAACCAGCTTCCCATGGAACCCAATCTGCAACACAACAACCCCTATGTGAACTTTCTGTTGATTCCAGGATGAAGTTCAACATTTTTAGCATGTTTTCAAAGGCCCCTCCCAGTCTAACCCTGAATTACTTCTTCTGAAACCTCCCTGAGAAATTTTTGCCCCTGTACTTCAGCCACAGGTCATGTCTCCCCCTGCCCATGACAAATGACACTCCGTCTAGCTTCTTTATTCATACTTTATTCTAGCTGCTTTATTCGTACTTTTCTTCTTCTGCCAATGGCTGTTGATCTTTTATCTATCTTTTGTTAAGCTAAATTCTTAATTGAAATCTCACTTTTGAAGTTCAGTTTCTTCCATTGTTCTTCTAGAGTGTCTCATGCTTGCTTTGGCTACCACACTTAAGCTCAGGTGATGAACTCAGAAAACCATGACCTTGACCCACCAGCAACCCATCCATCCTACTGCACAAGCCCAATATGCTGCCCAGGGAATCTGTTATTTGCATATCCATCCTTATGTCCTTGCTCTAGTCTTAGCCAATGCTTCCAGCTCTAATCAGGAATTTGTCCCAGGCTTTTTGTCTTTGCTTGATCCTGAGAATTCCTTTTACCGCCAATTTGATACCTGACTTTCATTCAATCACAGCAACTGCTCAGGTCCTCTTCAGAAGCTTTCCGTTTTTTCCTGTCTTCTCAGTACTTATGACTTCTCTTTCCCACTTTCAGCTATCCCCTTCTGTCTCTGTATTGACAATTGGAATAAACCCCATTACAATCCTGTCTCTCAGATTGGGAACAGGGAATATTTTTAATGTCTTTATTTCCACGTAATTGTGAACTCCCCGAGTGAAAGGAAGATGATGTATCTTTGTGTCTCCATTTCCTAGCTCAGAGCTTGCCCTGAGCAGGTGCCAGGATGACGTGTTTATGAGGTGAAGGATCATCAGATTATGGAGGCTCTTCATCAGCTGTGCTAAAGCGAGAACCTAACACAAAGATATTTATGGTGTTCACATAATTGTTTGGAATCTGATATTCTCTCTAAGAGGCAAGTACAGCAAAGCTCCATTGTTACGATGCAAGGGATATTTGGGGACAATTGTCAGTACGTGTTTCTGTGAGAAGAACCTCCCACATTCTAGACACTGGGCTGAATACTCTGATGATTTAAAAATAAAACCTATGAGGGTTATATGCCCAGTATGCTCACAATCTTAGAGAGCAGACAAGAAATACCTGTAAAACAGATTAGAAAGCAAACTATTTCAAGAGAAGGCTACTGATCATAGAACCTGGGAGCTGGGAGGAAGGAAAAAAGATAGGGGTCTAGGAGGAAGTGGGATCAGAATTGAATTTAAGTTCATCACCAGCCTCACTACAATGTGCTTCTCCAAGGCAAAATATGTGTCATATATGTTTACATCTACAGTGTCTCCTTGCACACTTCCACCTAATTCTCTTATGAAGAGTCTGGCACATACTTGGGTTATCATGAATATTGGATGCATGTTCATTGAAAGGCTAGAGAATCAAGCTCAGAGGATGGATGGGAACTCTGGAGAACTGGCACTGGGAACAACCTTGGAAACAGTCTCCTTTGGCCTCCACTACTGGCATCACTGGTCCTGGACATTTTTGTTCTTTGTCTCTGAATTATCAATATTCCTCCTTCCTTTGTACATAATTTCCCAAATTGCCCTGCACCTTTGCATCACTCCCTTGGGATCATCCAGAGTTCCAGAGGTGGACATCTCTATTTTTTGATTGACTAGGCCAAGATTAGTCGCAGGCTGCTGTCCCAGCATATGGGGAAGGCAGATGGGAAGAGGTGTTGGTTCCGTAGTGTGGAAATCAGTTCCTCCCTGTTCCTACACTGATTCCCTTTTCTACCCTCTTCTCCTGTATAGGAAGGGCATACAGATGCTGCTTAGTAAATGATGATAAATGTTCAACCGGGAATGAGGAGTTATGAACTTAGGCTTTTGGACAAACAAGTAAATTTTCTCAATTCTGCCAGTTGACCGTGGGCTGCACCCACAGAAAATGTGTAGAAGTGGATAATTATACTCTCCCATCTTCACCAGGGCTCTAACAGTTGGCAGTATTTAACTACTCTTAAAAGAATGATCCATGAAACTTGTCTGGATCTTTTTCAGATATGAAAACTAAATCCAGCTTTCTCCTGTTTGCCTGAACACCTGTGATATGTATTGTACAACCACAGAGATACCTTTGTAGTAGGAGAAGGTTTCCACAAGGGAGAAACACACAAACGGGAAACAAGTAAAACAGCCAACGTTGAGTGGGCAAGACAGTTGAAATTTGGCTTCATGACCACCCTACACCTTCTGAATCATTGGAAGAGTCAGCTTCTAGTGGTAACAGACCTGGGAAGCTGGTTATATTAGCCATAGAATGTGCCTTTTGTGGGGGATTAAACATTTTTTTTTCATGTTAATGCTTATGCCATGTTTTCTTTGGAATTCAGACTCAGCCTCATGTCTCAGATGAAGCAAACCATTTTCAAAGATCGGGAAATGTATTATTTTTCTGGAAGCTGATCAGTTTGTGCAAAGATTAATTAATGAACACATCAACAATTTCAAAGTTTTCTAATTATGAGTACTCTGAACAAGGACTATATTTTTATTAATTTTGCATACTGGTTCACATAGTAAGGTTGACTTATTTTGTAGTCACATTAGTATAGAGTCCCACTATTCTTATCTTATGGACATCTATTTGCTTCTCATGATAAAGCTCTGAGGCAGATGGAGAAGTGCTATCCTATTTTACAGTGAAAAAGCTAAGGCTCATAGAAGCTGAAGCATTTGTTAAGGTTGTTTAGTTAATTAGGGACAGGTTTTGGTCTACAGTACATTCTGGATTTCTTATCTTCAGGTCCACTGCTTTTATAACTAACATCATAATAAAGCCAAAATGAAGGAACTGGCCAAGAAATATCATTACACATTTACAAGGACTTGGTGATATCTTTTAACAAAAGATGTTTTCTTGATTGATCTTTTCAATAATTATGAAACACATAGACTGGTGTATTTCGACAGAAATGTTACTGGATAGCTTTACTTCTCTTTGATGCATAATGGAATTGGTCACATCAAAGAGTTTTCATAATCACTGGGATGTAGTGAGAAAGAACCTGGCTTTATCTTGTTCTGCTTTGGAGGAAGCAGAGAAATGTTGGTGATCCTAGCCCCAGGGATGTGAAATGAGTTTGTGAGGCCCTAAACCACAACCTTTACCTATACTAAAATATGAAATTGCACATTTAATAATGAAATAATATAGACATCTTGTTAATGTAGGTCACTTGAGATGCAATGAATAATCCCACGAGGTTATTCTGTTGCTATTGAAAAGATAAGAAATGTTAATCCATGGGGTTAATTAAGCTATGGGTTGGTAATAAATACAATTATACACTGTATTATGATCAAGATAGGTAACAAATATTTAACAATTGCTGGTAAAAGCTTTTAAATTAGTTCTTAAAATTAAATATTAAATAAAATACACAATGCATATATGCATGCAGTCATTACCACTTGTCTGTAACCTGTTTTTATCAGCATTTATAAATTAACAGGAATGATTTTCCTGTGATTATTAGATGCTTGTGTTCTATTGACTGAAGGGATTCTGTGAAAGCTACAATCAATTGAACCTTAGCTATGAACATTAAAACTATGTAAAACTGAACTTAGAAGAAATATTCCTAAATATTTTATGTAAAGAGAAACCCTACTTTATGTGGAAATATTCAAATTATTACAGAAATATGAATGCCTACTTTCTTTCTTTAAAATTTCATCTCTTTTTCTTAATAGTTACTAAAAATATAAGTAGGTTTTCATTGTTGTTCAGTTGCTAAATCATGTCTGACTCTTTGTGACCTCATGAACTGCAGTATGCCAGGCTTTCCTGTCCTTGGTTATCTCCCAGGGTTTGCTCAGACTTATGTCCATTGAGTCAGTGATGTTATCTAATCATCTCATCCTCTGTTGCCCTCTTCTCTTCTCTTCTCAATCTTTCCACGCATCAGGGTCTTCTCCAATGAGTTGGCTCTTCACATCAGGTGGCCAAAGTGGTGGAGCTTCAGCTTTAGCATCAGTCCTTCCAATAAATATTCAGGGTTGAATTCCTTTAGGATTGATTAGTAGGATAGGTTTTCATAGGTACACAGAAAAATGATGTACTAATCCTAATTTACTGTTGGTAGACTACTTGAGCCTTTGTTCATGGCCTTTTTCTGGTTCACTGGTGTCATTTCTTGGTTTAAAACTTCATGGCTATCCTTCCGAAAACAAAGATTCATGGATTAGTCAAGTACAAGTGCTCATCTGAATGGTTTGGTTTTTATTCCCTGCCTGGGTTCTCCAGGTTTCCAGTAACACAGATTCAGTAACACTGATTCATCCAGTAACACTTTTTCTTGGGTGTTCAAGGAACACAAAAAAGAGGCTGAAGTGACAGTATAGGCATGATTATGAAATGCAAAACAATGACATGGTTCAAATTTCAGTTCTCAAGATAAATTAGTTGTTAGTAATTGCATAGAGTGGCTCAGGAGTAAAGAACCCACCTCCAGTGCAGGAGATGAAGGCTCAAACCCTGGGTCGGGAAGATCCCCTGGTGAAGGAAATAACCCACTCCGGTATTCTTGCCTGGGAAATCCCATGGACAGAGGGGCCTAGCAGGCTATGGTGCATTGGGCCACAAAACAGTCAGACATGACTTAGTGACTAAACAACAACAATTGCATAAAGTACAGACTTCGCTGCTAGCTCTTCAGTCCACAAATCACTGTGTAAATAATAGACACATGTTGTGATCAGCAGCCTATCACATCACTTCTTTCAAAGCTTGTGGTGATTAGACACCCATAAATCTGTTACTTAATTCACACATAGAAAGCAGAGTGTGCAGTTGTGCTCTTTCCTCATCTCCCATTGAAAAAGTCATACACATACTATCATAAGAATACTTATGAAAATACAGGGCAATACACAAATACTCAGTAGCATTGGCAGTTAAGGGTATCCATCTTCATGATACATGGATGACTTTGAGAAAGAAATGGTCTGGATTCATGTCTAGAAATAGAACAACTCCACATGTCAGAAAGAAATTAGAAAAGAAAGTTTACATCCACCTCAGCTGTCTGCCTCAGACCTGGAGACAGTCTCAGATTGGAAGATCTCACAGCCACCCCCAGATTTGGAGGGAGTTAACTTTTGGTGCGGCCACAATTGTGTTCTGTTCTCTACCTTGCTACTCACTGAGGGAATCGCTGAGGTAAATTGTATTAATTCAGTATCAGTCCTTCCAATGAACATTCAGGACTGATTTCCTCCAGGATGGACTGTTTGGATCTCCTTGCAGTCCAAGGGACTCTCAAGAGTCTTCTCCAACACCACAGTTCAAAAGCATCAATTCTTCAGCGCTCAGATTTCTTTATAGTCCAATTCCCACATCCATACATGACTACTGGAAAAACCATAGCTTTGACAAGACAGACCTTTGTTGGCAAAGTAATGTCTCTGCTTTTTAATATGCTATCTAGGTTGGTCATAACTTTCCTTCCAAGGAGTAAGCGTCTTTTAATTTCATGGCTGCAGTCACCATCTGCAGTGATTTTGGAGCCCCCCCAAATGAAGTCTGTCACTGTTTCCATTGTTGCCCCATCTATTTGCCATGAAGTGATGGGACCAGATGCCATGATCTTAGTTTTTTGACCTACATACTTCAGTGTTTATTTGCTAAATGCAAGGGCGTTCTTCTACATAACAGTGTGCAAGGGCATTCTCCTATATAACCATATGATAATGGTCACAATTAGAAAATTAACATTACTACAGTATTATTGTCTGCCCTCCAAATCTTACAATTTCACCAGTTGTCCTCCTCATATCATCAGAGCCAAATAATGTTTTTTTTTGGCCTAGGATCCAATTTTGAATCACACACTGGGTTTAGTTGTCATGTCTCTGTAGTCTTTTTAAATCTGAAAGAGTTCTACAGTATTTATATTTTTGTCATGGCCTTGACATTTGTGAAGAGTACTATTCAACTTTTTGTAGAATACCCTTCAATTTGGGTTTCCCTAGTGTTTCCTCATCTTTAGATTCAGGCTGTGCTTTTTTAACAGTAGCATCACAGAACATATTTTTATGCCTTGTATCAGGATGTATACAGTACCTACGAATTTTTCTCATCACTAGAGATGTTACCTTTAATCTTTTGGTTAAGAGAGATAGAACGTAAAAATTCTGTGGCCCAAGTAATGGTAATACACAGATAGGCTGACTTAGGTTGCTTTCCGTTTCCTAAAAATAGGTGTTGATTCAGCTCTTTCCAGGTAATTCTTTTTAACTAAGAAGTATCCTGTGGGAAAATGTTTGAGACTATATAAATGTTCTGTTCTCTTCAGATTGTCACTTACTAGTTTTTAGCATATATTGGTAAGTTTTGCATGAACAATTATTACTATGGTGGCTTCTAAGTGATGATTTCCTAATTTTCTTTTTCCTTTTAAAGTTTTATTTTATCTCATAATCGATATAAAAAACTTTTCTGTTTTATTGTAATGTAAAAAATATCTAAATTGTTATTTGTATAAGAAGTAAACTGCTGGAATAATGTCATAGTTTTTGCTTCGTTGTCTTATTTTAATACATTATCCCTGTACAGTAAGCTCAGTAGGGTCAGGGATTTTGTTTTATTTGCTGATGCATTTCCAAGGGGTTAGAACATGTAGTAGTTGGCAATAAATGTTTTAAAATTTATTTTGTAGATAGAGAAATGGAGGCTTAAAGAGCTAGAATAACTCAAATATGGCAAAGTCAGGCTTCCAACCAAGTTGGCACACTTTCATTTACCTCATCACTGCAACAAATGGTTAATGTTTATTTTCCACAAGTCTCTTGAGTTTGAAGAAGTCATTACATTGTGTTTTGTTTTAAATGACATTCTGATGCTTATAGACCACACCAGGAATTTTCTCATTAAAAATTAATGAGACAGAATCAGTAGAACTGTATGACAAAGTTTATTCAGTCATGTTTTTATGCCTGATACAAGGCATAAAAAATGAAAAAGCAAGACTGTCCTATATAATCCAATGGTGGATTATCCTCATTGTAGTTCATGATGCTGGCAGAAGCTGCCGAGACAGGAGGCTTCTGCGTGACAAGAGGCTTTGGCACCTAATATAGACATTTCAGAGCATGTGACGTGCTTCCTGAGCACTAGACGTGACTTAATGTAGGAACAAACTCATGAGGACAACACATCCCTGATTTCTTTCTCAGTATAGTTGATGCATTGCTGTGATCTGAGGCGAAAGAAATAAGATCCAAAGAAACTGAGGGACTCCTTAGAGTATATTACAGCATTTATCAACGATGTGCTCAGCATAAATGATGAAACGTTGGGCTCAGTATAAATGATGTAACCTTAGAAGGAAGTTTTTGTTTATATTCACTTAAATCTGTACTGGAAAGGGCACAACTCACCAGTTTGTATTCTCTGTGTACCAAGTTCTGGTATAAGAGACGCAGTTAGTGGTTGACTGATGAGTGGATCTCAGGTAGATAAGACGTACTATCTGCCCTCTGGGACATCTTTGTTCTCTACCTCCCTTTGGACTTAACTGGATTGAAAATTAAAACTGGGACACACAAAAAACTATGTGTTCAGAATCTTTAAGCTATAGTAAAAAACTCTAGGAGTGGTAAGGATCAAAAGTTGGTTAAATTTACACACTTTTCATACTTCTAGCTGTAGAGCAATAATCAGCCAAATTATGATCTATCTTTATTATTAAAAATATGAAATCATTTACAAATGGACTTACATACAAAAGAGGAAGAGACTCACAAACTTAGAAAACAAACTTATGGTTGCCAGAAGGGAAGGATCGGGGCAAGAGATAGTTAGGGAGTTTGGGATGGACATATGTGCACTGCTATATTTAAAGTGGATAACCAACAAGGCCCTACTGTATAGCACACGGCACCCTGGCTGGGAGGGGTATTTGGGGGAGAATGAATATATGTGTGTGTGTATGGCTGAATCCTTTCACTGTTCATCAGAAACTGTCACAGCATTGTTAATTGGCTATACCTCAATACAAAATAGAAAGTTAAAAAAATAAAAAATCAAGTAATAGAAGGAGTTATTATGCTTAAATTAATTTTCCAAATCACTGAAATTTATCCCTGTAAGTGACGCACATTTCTGATTTTAAATGTTCTGAATGGAAATTTTTTTCTCAACTATATTGTATTGCATAGTTTAGGGGATACACAAAATAATTTAGGCTGGTAATATTAGATAGTTTATTAACTGTTTTAAAACATAGGCAGATCTACCTCTTGCTCTTCAAACCTTGTTAATTAAGATATGTACTCTGAATTGTATATATCTTATATATAATGCCTAAAGGCAACACTGTTCAGACCAAGGCTTCTGCTGTGGTTCAGTGTTGGTAACGGGCCATTTACAATCTTTGGCCTCCTTACTGAGCCTGAAATTCAGGGTTCAGTTTTTGTAACAACCATAATACCTCACAGAGGAATTTTTACTGATATATGGGAAGAGGAAGAAATCTTCATTTGAGTTAGTATTATTGTTCCTGCATGGATCAAGGACAGCAAAATTGTCTCCACTAAATTAGGTAAATATAATGAATACCATTGAGGGCTGAAGCAGAAGAAATCACTAGCAATCATTTAGGCTTCCACTCCCATTCTCCAGATGAGGAAACTGAGGACCACAGAGGAGACATTAAGTGGCCCAATTCCACAGATTTAGTTAGAGGTAGAGCTGGGATTGGCTTTCCTGACCTCTAGCCATTGTTTTTCTCCTTATTCTACACTGCCTCTCTTATCAGATATGTCTCATGTGGAAAAACTATGGTTCATTCATGAAAGTGAAAGTTGTTCAGTCATGTCTGACTCTTTGTGACACCATGAACTATAGAGTCCGTGGAATTTTCCAGGCCAGAACACTGGAGTGGGTAGCCTTTCCCTTCTCCAGGGGATCTTCCCAACCTAGGGATCGAACCCAGGTCTCCTGGATTGCAGGCAGATTCTTTACCAGCTGAGCCACAATGGAAGCCCAAGAATACTGGAAGCTGTTTTATTCTATTTACAATTGTATATTCAATAAAAAACAAACAAAATTTGAAAGGTATACTATCTGGGCTCTTGAATTTAGCCCCATCCTGCTATCCCTCTAGGATTTGCTTCAGCAACCATCAATAGACCAAGCTTTCTAGCCACTACTCCCTCATTTTAGGGTAGAATTGTCAAATTTAATGTATAAAAATAGAGAATTTCCAGTTCACTTGAATTTCAGATCCATAATGAATAATTTTTTAGAGGATCTAGAAGTAGGTCCTCTTGTATTTCAGGGTCATATTTATACCAAAGAGTTATTTGTTGCATCTCTGAAATTCAAATTGAACTGGCTGTCCCCCATTTTATTTGGCAAGCTGCTTCGGGAATCCACTAGAAGAACCTGCCTTTGTTGGAGGGAGAAGCAGTTGTAAATGTTGACTGATGGTTGTGTTGAGTCCCAGGTAAACAAAAGATTGGTTTAGAAAGACTCTCCTCAGGTTTCTCTCAAGTTTAAAGCTTTGAGGAAGAAGACTCTAATTACTAGAGGAACAGAACTGGGTTAAGGCATAGTCTTCCTAAAAGAGGTACAGGTTACCATCTGAGTCAGATTAAGCATGAGCAATCACCCATGTTAAAAGGAGGGTGGGAAGTGGGCAGCTGACTCTCCTTGGTCTGCTATGATGATTATGTCTTAAGGTTTTTGGTGTCTACAGAAGGTGGGTAGGCATACCAGTCCATCTGCCCACCTACATGCTCACCTTGTATTATTGAAATTGAAAGCCAAGTCACTTACATGGTTGCATAGTTTATTATTAGTTTATTTCTTATTTTAAGTCTTCTGATTAAGAAGATTTCTCATAATTAAGGACTCGGGACAAAAGAGGGAAGGGATTAGGTAACGAAACATGTCTAGAGAGTACTGCCTGTCCACCAGACAGCTCTGCCAGCTACAAGAAAGTTCAACCTCTTCTTCCTTCCTTTGCTCCTTTGTTCCCTCTTTCCCTCTCTCTCTTCTTTCCTTCCTTTCCCCACTTCCTTTTTCCTCCTCTCCCACAGACAACCATTCAGCATATTTTTTGTGTATTTTTTAATTTGTATGCTGTAAAATATTCAACTGTGTTTTTGTATGGATGCTTTTTTAAATTTTCAGAAATACCGTGGTATTATATAGCTCCTTCTTTGTAAATCAGTAACATGTATTTTAAGATACATTTATGTTGCCATGCTTAAAATCAGTAAGGGATTGGTTGGTTACTTTTAACTGCTTGAGTCTTTTTTTTATCCACAGTATACTCCTCAAAGGCCAGCCTTGTCTTATTAATGTTAGAATCTCCAGTGCCAAATTTAGAGACTGGCCCTTGAAAAGTGCTTGATCAATTTATGTTGAGGGTTGAAAATATGATATGAATATAAGTGTTTAATTAAAATGTTGGTGAACTGAAAGGAATGAAATGTAGAAGCAGCCAAATATTAGGGATATTAAAGATTCACTTAGGAAGAATTTCTATGTTGTCAGAATATTTGATGATCATTAGTTAGTTTTTCTAACTTCAACTTAATACCAATGAGCTGTAGTCATAAGTATGATTACCTTGGGACTTCTGAGTATAGTTTAGAAGGTTTTAACATAGTCTTATTTAAAAGTACAGCTTTAGGAAAACAAAAGTGACACACGCAGCACATAAATTCCAACTTAACTCACATCTGGGGTAGGATTAACCTTTAATGGAAATCAGTTAATAGTGTTGTTTAAGTACTATCAGTTCCTGTGAAATTCAAATCCCTGCCTTGAATAAAATTCAGTGCAGAAAATTCCACCTTCATTTCTCTCAAGTCGGAAACTTAGAAGTCTACATAAGAAAAAGACATTGACTCTGATAGTAACAGCACAACAATCACGGACCTAATTAAAAAAAACTTTTTTTTTTGAGCTGAAAATTATAAACAGTGTTAGTGAATTCATGTCTTGATCTTTGATTTTCTACTGCTATTTATTGAAGGAGCCCCAGACATGCAATTGGCTAGGGAAACACATGGATGTGTCACTCTGTATTAGCATAGCCATATGAGCTATGTGTATGGAAGAAAACTCATAATGCAATTATATGATTTATGGAACTTCTTAGAAGCAAGGCCCTAGAAGCCAATCATTCTCCTACTGTCCCTTGCCTGTGCCTCAGGAAGAGAGGAAATACTCAAAGGACACCTTGCTTGCCCCTGGGATTCAGGAGACTGGCTGGGGGCTATTGAGGCAGACATGCAGACGTTTGTATGAAGGGACACTAGGGCAAGTTCATCCTTGGGTTTCTGTACTTTCAGAAAGAAGCCTTTTTACAAGAAGATTATTATCAATTCCTTCTCAACTTTACAATATTGTGCAGTCATTAAAATCATGGACTTTAGAGCCAGGCAACCGTGGTTTGTAGATCAGCTCTGCCATTTACCAGCTGAAGGACTTTGCCAAGTGACAACTTCCACGAGTCTCCATTCCATCATTTTTTTAGTTACCACCTAAATGACAAGGTGAAACAGGTTTCTTCACAGCAGAACTTTTGAGGGTTTTTTAAGATGGTAACGTCAACTGTGAATCTCTGAGAGGCTATTAGGGTAATATAGGACTTCCCAAAGTATTTCATCATGGAGTACTTTTTTTTCTCAGAGCATCTTACAGAGCTAAATTTCTGAGACACATGTTTGGGGATTGTCACCATGTGAGGATGTTCTACATACTTATTTAATAAATCATGACTGAATAAGGTCCGTCTAGTCAAAGCTATGGTTTTTCCAGTAGTCATGTTGGATGTGAGAGTTGGACCATGAAGAAAGCTGAGCACTGAAGAATTGATGCTTTTGAACTGTGGTGTTGGAGAAGACTCTTGAGAGTCCCTTGGACTGCAGAGAGATCCAAACAGTCCATCCTGGAGGAGATCAGTCCTGAATATTCATTGGAAGGACTGATGCTGAAGCTGAAACTCCAATATTTTGGCCACCTGATGGGAAGAACTGACTCATTGGAAAAGACCCTGATGCTAGGAAAGCTTGAAAGCAGGAGGAGAAGGGGATGACAGAGGATGAGATGGTTGGAGGGCATCACCCACTCGATGGACATGAGTTTGAGTAAACTGCAGGAGCTGGTAATGGACAGGGAGGCCTGGGGTGCTGCAGTCCATGGGGTCACAAAGAGTAGGACATGACTGAGCAACTGAACTGAACTGAATAATAATTATTATTTGATAAACTGGCCCTATTCTGAATACCTTTCTTAAAAGTTGATTATAAAACTAAATATAAATATAGGTTTTATATTTATTTTTATAATCAACTTTTAAGAAAGGTATTTTTATTATGCCTGTTTTGCTATTGAGAACATTGAGGCACAGAGAATTGATTAACTAGCCCAAGGTCATATAGCTCTCCTCAACCCTCTAATTTGTTGTTTAACCTAAATCTCGAGTTTTTAGTTTCAGTGACTACATTTTTCATTTCTCCAAGTTCTATTTGGTCCCATTACGGATCCATCTGTTCTTTTTAACAGTGTCCTATTTTTTCATTATAATTTCCACTCCTTCTTAGATAAAAGTACTCTTTAATAATTGAAGGAGCCCCAAACATGCAGTTGGCTGGGGAACCGTGTGGAGGTGCCACTTGTATTAGCGTAGCCATATGAGCTATGTAGTATGGAAGAGAATTCTCCATAATTCATGAGCTAGATGTTATTGTTCTTTCCATTTTGCAAGTAAGAAAACTGAGTCAGTTTTCAGAGAGAATGTCAGTCTGCCTGACTCCAAAGCTTATTCTCAAAACCACCAAGCTGGGACCTCACAATTGCATTTAAATTTTAGAGTAAAATCAAAAGTGTCTTCCCACCCTTTCTCAGGTATGTGTTTTGCAAATATTTTCTCTCATTCTGTGGTGTTCTCTTTTGATTTTCCTAATAGTGTTTTTCTGAAGAACAGAGTTTTAAATTTTGATGGAGTTCAATTTATCAATCTTTTCTTTGGTGGATTATATTGTTAGTTTCTGTCAGATCTTTGCTTAACCTAAGGTCACAACAATTCTGTCCTGCTTCTTTCAGAATTTTCATAGTATATGTCACACTAGGCATCATATTGAGATTACTATGATGATTTTTTAAAGAATAAGGTTGTTCACTTCTTCTCTGTAACTCCGTGAGCAAAATCATGGCTGGCAGGTAGGAGTTGTTGTAGCATTGTGGTTGAACTCCGGGGCTGTAGACTGGGATTGTGTGGGTCTGAGTTTCAGCCTCGCTGCTACCTATGTGGCTTTGACAAGCTATTGATTTAAGTTCCTCTCGTCTATAAACTGAGTGAAATAATAGTGCCCACCTAATAGGCTTGCTGTGAAGACTTAATGAGTCACCCCATGGAAAGCGCATACAGCAGTGCTATCTCATTATATTACCAGAGCTTCTCAGTTTGTTTCCATTGAGGGAGGATGAGATGAGTGGAGGAATGAACGTGTGGAGGACTGGACGTATGAATGAATGCCCGAAGATTGATTTCCCCTTTGTGGACTCTCTTATTGCCATTAACACTTACTAGCTTTCTCCATTTTTGCCAGGCTTCAAATCTCAGCCGTCTCCTCCTTATTTTGCCACTCACATCCATGTGTCCATGTGTGAATGAATCTATGCAATATGCATTTATTTCATTAAATTTACAAGTATTGAGTACCTGGTAAAAATTCTTAAAAACAGTGTAACTTCTCAGTTGGAAAATAAAGGTTCAATTCTTGCCACTCAGAACTTTTAATCTAGTAGACAAGAGTACACGTGATCAAAATAGAAGGCACAGAATAACATAGGGACAAATAAAGTGCTGTCAAAATCTGAGGTAGAAGGCATATGTCTCTTCATGTAGGAATATCTGCAAAGGCTAATTAAAGAAGGTGACATCTGACGTTTATTTCTTTATCTCGTAGAGTTTAAAAATAGGTATTTCTGTACAGTGAGTGGCTCTCTGCTAGAAGATATTCAAGGACCTGGGGCCCTTCCATTTATGATTCCTTTACTTTGATCGCATGACTTCCAAGGTTGTCATACTTGTCTGCTTCAGGCTGGCAGAAGGGAGAAGAGCAAAGAGAATTATATGTGAGAGATTGTAATGGTCAGGTCTGGAAGTGTTGGCACCTGTCATATCAAGTCATTCTGTACTGTCTAGAACCAAAGCTCATGTCCATGTCTAACTACAAGGAAGCCTGGGAATGGTAATCTCACTGTGTGCCCAGGGCAAAGAGGAGATGGACGTGGTAAACAGCTAGCATCCAATGTCAATCTCAATGCATGAAGAATTTAGAATAGCTGTATATGCTGTGAGAATATTCCATAATAGTTTAAAATAGCCAGTCCTTTGCCAACTAGGAGCAGTTGTTGTCAGGAAAACACTGCTGCAGAAACACTCATGAAGAACAGAAAAAGAAAAGTTTTGCTCAAGATGTTCGATGTTAAAGGGGTAATTAGTTAACTTTCTGTGCTGGTTCTATGAAGTATATTTTCTAAAAGAGGGGAAGAGCAAGTTCCTTTTTTGTTTCCATGATTCTTATACAGATCATTCTTCTGAGCAACCAACTCATTCAGCTAGCAACAAAGGAAACTATAAGCAAGGTGAAAAGACAGCCTTCAGAATGGGAGAAAATTATAGCAAACAAAGCAACTGACAAAGAATTAATCTCAAACATATACAAGCAACTCCTGCAGCTCAATTCCAGAAAAATAAATGACTCAATAAAAAATTGGGCCAAAGAACTTAACAGGCATTTCTCCAAAGAAGACATACAGATGGCTAACAAACACATAAAAAGATGCTCAACATCACTCATTATTAGAGAAATGCAAATTAAAACCACAGTGAGGTACCATCTCAGGCTGGTCAGAATGGCTGCTATCAAAAAGTCTACAAACAATAAATGCTGGAGAGTGTGCGGAGAAAAGGGATCCCTCTTACACTGTTGGTGGGAATGCAAACTAGTACAGCCACTATGGAGAACAGTGTGGAGATTCCTTAAAAAACTGGAAGTAGAACTGCCATACGACCCAGCAATCCCACTGATGGGCATACACACTGAGGAAACCAGAACTGAAAGAGACATGTGTACCCCAATGTTCATTGCAGCACTGTTTACAATAGCCAGGACATGGAAGTAACCTAGATATCCATCGGCATACGAATGGGTAAGAAAGCTGTGGTACATATATACAATGGAATATTACTCAGCTGTTAAAACGGATGCATTTGAATCAGTTCTAATGAGGTGGATGAAACTGGAGCCTATTATACAGAGTGAAGTAAGTCAGAAAGAAAAACACCAATACAGTATATTACGCATATATATGGAATTTAGGAAGATGGTAATGATGACCCTATATGTGAGACAGCAAAAGAAACACAGATGTAAAGAACAGACTTTTGGACTGTGTGGGAGAAGGCGAGGATGCGATGATTTGAGAGAATAGCATTGAAATATGTATATTATCATATGTGAAATAGATCGCCAGTCCAAGTTCGATGCATGAGACAGTGTGCTCGGGGCTGGTGCACTGGGATGACCCTGAGGGATGGGATGGGGCGGGAGGTAGGGGGGGCGGTTCAGGATGGGGAACACATGTACACCCATGGCTGATTCATGTCAATGCATGGCAAAAACCACTACAATATTGTAAAGTAATTAGCCTCCAATTAAAATAAATTAATTAATTTAAAAAAAAGGACAGAAGACCTAGTTAGATATTTCTCTAAAGGCTACATACAGATGGCCAATAGGCACAGGAAAAGATGTTCAACATCACTAGCTATTAGAGAAATTCAAATCAAAGCTACAATAAGACATCACCTTACACCAAACAGAATGGCCATCATCAAAAAAGTCTACAAACAATAAATACTGGAGAGAGTATAGGGTAAAGGAACCCTTGTTCACTGTTAATAGTAATGTAAATTGGTACAGCCACTGTGGAGAACAATATATAGGCTCCTTAAAAAGCTAGTAATAGAGCTACCATATGATCTAGTAACCCACTCCTGGTCATATATCTAGAGAAAAGCATAATCAAAAGGATACATGCATCCAAGTGTTCATTGCAGTGCTAATTATAATAGCCAAGACATGGACACATTCTAAATGTCCACTGAAAAATGAATAGGTAAAGAAGATGTGGTACATATATACAATGGACTATTACTCAGCCATTAAAAATGAAATAATGCAGTTTGCAGTAACATAGATGGACTTAGAGATATTCATACTAAATGAAATAAGAGAGACAAAGACAAATATCATATGATATCACTTATATGCAAAATCCAATAATAAAATGATCCAAATGAACTTATTTACAAAACAGAATCAGACCCACAGACAAAGAAAACAAACTTATGGTTTCCAAAGGGGAAAGGTTGAGGAGTGATAAGTTGGGAGTTTGTGATTGACATATACACACTACTATATTCAAAAACAGATAACCAACAAAGACCTACTATATAGCACAGGGAATTCTGTTCAATATTCTATAATAACATAAATGGAAAAAGAATTTGGGAAAGAATAGATATATGTATATGTATAGCTGAGTTGCTTTCCTGTACATCTGAAATGAATACAACATTGTAAATCAACTATAGTTCAATATAGAATAAAAATTTTAAAAGTTAAAAAAGAAGAACAATTATAACAATATTCTGTAATAAAGGTTATATGAATGTGGTCTCTCTCTCTGAGAACACCTTATTGTATTGTATTCATCCTTCTTCCTGTAATGATGTGTCATGATAAAATGCCTATGTGATGAGATGAAGTGAAGTGAATGATACAGGAATTGTGACATAGTGTTAGGCTACTATTTATCTTCTGACAAAATATGTAAGAAGGAGGATCATCTGCTTTGGGTGATTCTGGATTATGGAGCCATTTGATGTCAACAGTTGGATGTCATGAGTAGACATCAGTAATTGGGGATCCCAGGCAAGACAGAATGGGATGGTGTGAGATTTCATCATGCAACTCAGAATGGCATGCAATTTAAAACTTATTAATTGCTTATTTCCTGAATTTCTTATTTAATATTTTCAGACTGGGATTTACCACTGATTAGTGAAACTGTGAAAGCAAAACCATGGATGAAGAAGCTACTATAATTTATTTATCCATTATATTACTGATGGACATCTGGGTAGTTTTCTGCTTTTGGCTTTACTAATAATACTGCTTATGAACATTCTAGTACATGCCTTTTGCTGATGAAATATATGCTATTCTTTTAGGAATATACCTCAGAGTGAAATTACAGATCATAAATTATTAGGCAATCTTTTAATCCATAGAACCAGTTGTAATTTTATGTTTCTCTTTTCATTCTCTGTATCATCTGAGCTGTCCAAATCTGCTGTTCCTGATTGGAGCAAGGGTAAAAAGGAATTAACCACTCATTCTCTTGCAGTTCTTCCATCTTGATTATGGATAGGAGAAACTAGTTTTTTGTCCCTCAGCCTTCTTGGCCTGCATTGGTAGAGATCTCTGGAGTATCCTTTCACCTAGTCTGGAACAAGAGTTGGGAGAGAGAAAGTACCTGACTTGTCTGATAATAGTGAGATGCTGATGAGAACTGGGCTGTAATAAACTCTTTCAAAGGACCAAAAGCCTTTTGAAAGCATCCATTCATACGTTTCCCATTGTCATATCATTAACAGAAATAATGTCTCTATGTTCTTTCCTCAAATGCTGGTGTAAGGCATAGGCAGGTCATGAAATGGTCAAAGAGAAAGGATGGCAGGAGCCACAGCAGGACAGGATGCCGGAAGATTAAAGTTATCCCTTCTCTACTCTTGCTGCTCTTCCAGACATCTGGCCACCCAGGCCAGGAAGCTGGGAGTCAGCCTTCTCATTGTTTTACTTTCACGTTTAATCAATCAGTAAGTTTCATTTATTCTGCTCTTATTGTCTCTTAAATCTGTTCTTTCTCTGTCCTCCCTGCCATGGTTCAGTCCCACATCATCGGTCTTCTTCTCTGTATCCCCAGTGTTTTACCTGCCCTTACTCCTCTATTCCTCACCCCTTCTCAGACACTTGCCCTCCATTTATCACTTTCCTTCATTTGCTAGAACTGGGTGATTCTAAAATAGAAATCTGGTTGACATACTTATTCCCCAGCCAAAATCCTTCATTAAACCCCATGGCCTTCAGTATAAGTTACAAAGTATATTTGGATATACCTGACAAGTTCAGGGGTCAAGTATGAATATAATGTGATTCTTGTCCATTTCTTCAGTCTCCTGTCTTACTGCTTGTCTCTCGCCTATAGAACCCTTTGTTCCAGCTACCCTACACTTCATAACACCATACCACACCACACTGTGCTACACTATACTATGCTACATAACACCACACCATTCCACACTACACTATACCACAACACACTATACTATACCACACCACGCTATACTACGCTACACAACATCACACTACACTATACTACACCACACCATACCACACTATACTACGCTACACCGTATCACACCACACTATACTATGCCACACCACACCATACTACACTATACTACACCATACCACACTATACTACACTATACTGTACCACACCACACCACACTATACTACACTACACCACTTCACACTACACTATACTATGCCACACCACACCACACCATACTACGCTATGCTATACCACACCACACAACACTACTACACAATACTACACTACACCACACCACACCACACCATGCTACACTATACTATACTATACCACACCACACTATACTATACTATACTACACCACACCACACCACACTATACTACACTACACCACTTCACACTACACTATACTATGCCACACCACACCACACCATACTACGCTATGCTATACCACACCACACAACACTACTACACAATACTACACCACACCACACCACACCATGCTACACTATACTATACTATACCACACCACACTATACTATACTATACTACACCACACCACACCATACTACACTACACTAAATCACACCACACCGTATTATACTACATCACACCATGCCACACTACACTGTACTACACCGCACCACACCATACTACATTATATTACACCACACCATACCACAGTATACTGTGCTATACCATACCACGTTACACTACATATGCTACACCACAGCACAGGACATCATACCATACTACATTATACTACACCAGATCACATCACGCTACACTATACTATACTACACCATACTATACTACACTACACCACACACTCCATACCACATTATACTACCCCACACCACACCATACTGCCTTATACTACAATACACCACACCACACCATACTACACTGTACTATACCACACCATACTATACTATGCCAGATCACACCATACTACATTATACTACACCACACCACACCACACTATACTACACTACACCACATCACACCATGCCACACTATACTATATTACACCACACTATACCATACTATACCACACCACACCACACCACCACACCGTACTACATTATACTACACCACACCACACCACACTATACTACACTACACCATACTACACTATGCTGCACCACATCACACCATGCCACACTATACTATATTACACCACACTATACCATACTATGGTGTAATATAGTATAGTGTGGCATGGTGTGATGTGGTTACACCACACTATACCATACTATCGGAGAAGGCAATGGCACCCTACTCCAGTACTCTTGCCTGGAAAATCCCATGGACGGAGGAGCCTGGTAGGCTACAGTCCATGGGGTCGCTTAGAGTCGGACACGACTGAACGACTTCACTTTCGCTTTTCCCTTTCATACACTGGAGATGGAAATGGCAACCCACTCCAGTATTCTTGCCTGGAGAATCCCAGGGACGGGGGAGCCTGGTGGACTACCGTCTGTGGGGTCGCACAGAGTCGGACACGACTGAAGCGACTTAGCAGCAGCAGCAGCATACCATACTATACCACACCACACCACACCACACCACACCGTACTACATTATACTATACCACACCACACCAGACCACACCACACCACACTATACTATGCTACACTACACTACACTATACAACTTTCAGTTCTGGAGAATTTCATACTGCCTTTCATTTTGCTCACACTGCTCCCTCAACCCTCATTCCTTACCCTGCCTTGTCTGTTATCTCCTTTTCTCTTCAAGTATAATGCAAGATGTCAGGTGCCTTCCAGCCAACCTGTGACTCCCTCAAAGTTGGGGTGGGATGTTTCCTTTAGGGTCTAATAGATCTTAAACTCACCACAATAGCAGTGTATGACAGTGATATATTTGTCTGTCTCTTTCCTAGTCATTCTGAACTTTGGATCCTCTTTGGTCTTTACCCCAATGATTATAATTTAATTAGTTAGCAGTGGGACCCATTAGAATTTTTGTAAAGCTTTAGGTAATTTTAACATGCATTCAGAGTTGAGAATCACTCTCTTAGACTCTAAGTTCCTCTGATCTTGGACCTCTTCTCAACTAACTGTATGTTTTCTCAGGGCCTGGATAAGAGTGGATTTTCCAGGCTCTGTTGCTATTTGTTGACTAAATGAGTATAGATCGTGAAAGAGCAAGTTTTGAGGGGGCATATTCAGAGATTCAGGAAGGGGAGGAGTTATTCCAGGCTCTGGTTGAGAACAAGCATCTTTCCTTGAATACTCATCCCTGCAGAGCTTGGCCAAGCTTAAGAGGCTGGAAGGGTGCCAACCCCCTACCTGGGAGATGTATAATCTTAGAATGTTTCATCTCCATTTGCACATTTCAGCCTCACTTGTCCGTCAATCACAAATGCTCTATGCATGAGTGAGTCTGGAAATAGTGGGAGTTTCCTAGCCCTGTAGCTTATGGTATAATACAATAATAGAATAGACAGAGTTTATTTAAGTGGGAGGACAGGGGATCATGGCTGTTAAAATTATTTTTTATAACTCTTCTCTAATCTTTCAGAGTTACATTTAGTAGAAGTCATTCCTGTTATTCAAAGAGAAGCTATTAAAGCAGCTTATGTCCCCCCACCCTGTGTACACTACAAATAAAAAATACTTACACTGATAATATTAGCTGTACTCAGGTGAAGGCTTTGGTTCTGAACTCATGTTTGTCTTCATTATGTCTTAAAACATCTACCCTATCAGCTCATTTGGCACTTTGTACACAGCAAAAGCAGAAGCTCTTTCTGAATTCAGAGAGGAAAAAGATCAAATATGTTCCCAGTGGACACCAGACTTTTATTTTTCCTTTCTTCTTCTCTCTGCCAAAGTGATAAACATATCCTATTTTGCTATTTAGAATTGTGTTGTTTTTTTTTTAATTGGAGGATAATTGCTTTACAGTGTTGTGTTGGTTAAAAATATGGAACACTTCTGGAATTTGCATGTCGTCCTTGGGCAGGGGCTGTGCTAATCTTCTCTGTGTCGTTCCAATTTTTAGTATATGTGCTGCTGAAGCGAGCACTAGAATTGTGTTATTTTTAATGTTTTAATGACTAGAGTAAAAACCTTTACTGAGGGCTTGAAGTGAAATACAGACTATCTTATGGAGACAACCTTGTTTATAGTTCCTGTCTTTCTGTTGGTTTCATAGCCTTCAGTGAATCCTGGGTCCTAAGGCAAAGATTAAGGACACGCATTGTCATTTCAAAAAAAAAAAAAGCAAAGGGAAGATAAGAATTCACAATCTTTTGGACACTGCATACAAAATTACTGTTTTCAAGAATCAATAATGGTGGAATGTTGGTGATTTCATACAATTTAACCTCATACATCACACAGCATACCCCACTAGTTTGGAGTGTGATCTTTGGAGTTCTCCATTTACTAGCATTTACCATTTACCATTCTCCATTTACCATTTACTCCATGCAACAATACTGTAACTTTGGGCTGGTCAGTTTCCCCATTTATATCATCTTCATTGGATTATTGTGAAGATTGAAGAAAGTTCGAGGACTATTGTGAAGATTTAACCTGCTTAGAAATGTGAACTGTTGAAAAATAACATGTTTATCTAACAGATGGACACAGGGAAACTTTTGCAGGTGCCGGATATGTTTACTACCTGTACGGTGGTGTTGATAACATGGGTGTATGCATGTGTGCGTGCTAAGTCACTTCAGTGTCTGACTCTTTCCAACCGTATGGACTGGAACTTGCCAGGCTCCTCTGTCCATGGGATTCTCCAGCCAAGAATATTGGAGCGGAATGCCATGCCCTCCTTCAGGAAGCCCAACATGGATGGATACATAAGTCCAAATTCACCAAGTTGTATACATTAATTAGGTGCAGTTTTTTGTATATTAATCATACCTCAATAAAGATGAAATTTTAAAAAAGAAATAACTCATTTTGAAAAGTGCCTGGCACATAGGAAATGTTCAATAATGTTAACTATTATAACATTATTCCAGACCCCAGCAAACAGTGCCCAGTAACATGGTAGGAATTCAATAAATATGCATCAAATGAATGAATCCACATAACGAGCTACGTACAGAGCCTGGTTCATTGTTCTCCCTAAGTGTTATGCTACAGTATGTAAAACATACTATAATTATGTTTTCTTATAAAACCTTACAATAATCTACAATAATCTACAAATACAATAATCTACAAAATCTTACAATAATCTACAAAATCTTACAATAGTTACTGTTGTCTTTTTTTTATTAGAAAAGATAAACTGTTATAAAAAGATGAAGTAAATTTCCATGGGATATACAGTAAGATCAGACAAGTTACTTTGTGCTCACTTATAGGGAATGCTTTTTAAAATCCAAGCTCTGAACCCAGAGGAAAACCTGTAGTAGCTTCCACTCACTGAGTGTGTATTGTATGTGGCTGCAAAGCATTTAGGAACAAGAAAACTGAGACTCATACCAGTTCTTCTCAAAATGTATATGACCCATTGTGGGATCTTGTTAAAATGCAGAATCTGAATGAGTAGGTCTGGGATGGAGTCTGAGATTTTGCGTTTCTAATAAGCTCCCAAGTGATGCCAATGCTGCTGATCCATGGACCACACTGTGAGGAGTAATTTGCTCTCAAATCAGAATCTCCATCTTAACAGGATCACCAGATGAATCATGTTGAGAAGTGTTTTCCCTCAACACCAAATATGTGGTGTCTCTTTCAGTATCAGTTCTGCAATTATCCAGATACTAATTGAATGTCCAAGAATTTAATTCAATTATGAAACTACCTGGAGTTAGTATCAGATCCCATTAGTTAAAGGGCTTAGTCCCTCAAGACTGCCCCTACTTCAGACACCAGGTGAAAATGAATTGTCCAGGCTACCCACATTTCTGATTGGCCAACTACAAATTTGGGGGTTTCCACAACCTTCCCTCAGATTTGATAAATTGCCAGAATGACTCACAGAACTCAGGAAAGCTGTTTACTTAACTATTCTTGGGTTATCATGCTGCTGCTGCTGCTAAGTCGCTTCAGTCGTGTCCTACTCTGTGCGACTCCATAGAAAGCAGCCCCAAAATTTAGGAGCAGCTAAGTGGAAGAGGTGTATAGAGTAAGATATGGGGAACGAGGTACAGAGATACCATGCCCTCTCCAGGTATACCCACCTCCCAGCATCTCCATGTAATTTACCAACCCAGAAATTCTCTGAACCTATTTTTAAAAGTTTTTATGAAAGTTTCGTTATGTAGGCCCAACTAATTAAATCATTGACCACTGGTGAATGAACTTAATCTCTAGACCCTTTTCCCTCCTGGTGGGTAAGGGTAAGGGATACATATTCCAGCCCTCTAAGCATGGCTTGGTCTTTCCACCAACTAGCTGGTGTCCTCTAGATATCTAGGGTCCTCTGAAGAGTCACCTCATTAGCATAAACATAGGTGGAGTCTAAAGTGGCTTGTTATGAATAACAGAAGACACTCCTATCGGTCCTATCCTCAGGAAGTTCCTAGTGTTTTAGGAGCTCTGTGCCAGGAAATGGAGCTGGGATCACACACACACACACACACACACACACACACACACACAAATTTCTCCTTATGCCACACATGTAAAGGTAAATTTAGGAGTGATTTATAGTAGTTATACTTTCTGCATGTTCCTTTGCTATTTAGAAAGTACTTTCCCATATTTTGTCTGCTTTGTTCCTCACCAAACCCTATTCGTTATGTTTGCAGTAGAATTAGGCCCATGGGTGTGTCAGTCACATTCTATAGTTCAGATAACTTGCTACGTTGCCATAGTTGTGAATTTCTAAAAGTGCACCCAAACAACTGAGGATTATACACACCTCATTCGTTATAAGAAATGGCATTTCTTTAGAAAGAAAGGAGAGTGGAGATAAAGTAATGAAGTGTGAAGTTGCCTGGGATTTGCTTAGCCAAATGTTAAAATGCCGGTTAGCATCCTTCATTTGTTGGGTCTGGGAGTGGAAGGGGAGCTAGAGAGCCAAGAGGACTTTAAGAGCTCAGAGAAGTCATGTGTCAGACTGAGGAGAGGAGAACTGGCAAAGGTTTCCACCAGGGGCTCATCCAAGCTGCTAATAAATGGTTTGAGTAAAAGCCAAAAAACGGTCTCACATTTATCTAAAAAATATCAGTTCTGGGCATTTATTTCAAGGAAAAACTATACTACACGTTAACTTACTGTAGTTTTTTTTTTTTTAAATAACACAGAACTGGAAACAAATCAGGTGTTCAAATTACTAGAGAATTGACTAAGAAAGTTAACAATTTGATGAACTGTGCAGTCAAAAAAAAAAGAAAAAGCCTAAATTTCGTATCAAAAAATGAAATAAAAAATAACAATTACATATCAACATTGAGAATATTTGCAATTGAGTGTGAAGTGAAACAGCAGATTATCAAAATTTATGTGTTCTATGATTGCAATCATGTAAACTAAAGCTAGGAGTGGGGTTGGAATGAAATTTTTTTGCTTGAGTGTTGGCATTAGAGATGATTTTTCTTCTTTGGTTTCTTCCACTGTTGTTACTGATTTTACAATAAAAAAGCAAATAGTCTTGAGAATTTAAATCTGCTGTTTCATTTAATGCAAATGTTGTGTCCCAACAGTTCATGATGAGGGAGGACAAATGCTATAAACAAACTTTATTAATCTAATATTTATATGAATAAAATTAATTTTCTTCCCCCTAATTTGTCATATGGATATGATTGGAAATTATTGTCAAATTCAAAACTATATCTGAGTGGATCTGACTCAACATGTAGGCCACGTGGCATTCATGGCCTTCTCTTGGAGAGGTTTTTAGTGTGACAGCTCATAGAACCAGGCAGTTGTAGTCCAGGGCTGCTGAGCTGTGGACAAAGAAGGCAACTAATTTTAAATGTGAACTGAAGTCAGTGATCACCTGACAGATACCTCAAACTATAGACATTGATTATGATGAGACTTTTCCTCTTTAGGGCAACTCAGTGTAGAAAATGGATGATAAAGTTGAGCACAGATGTGTGTATTTAATGACAGAAAAAGAGTTGTGCCAGCAACATTAGCGATATTGCCTAGATACCTAATAATTAAATGTTACATATTAAAATGTTTCTATAATTTTTCCTATATTACAATTAAAATCAAAATAAAAATGTTTTTATACTTTATAATTGTATATCCCTTATGCATATTGGTACTAAAATATGGATAATTATGAAGAAATGAAATATTTTGTTACTCATGTAATTTCTTTAATTTACTCAATTGATGCTATTGGAAAGTAGATGGACTCAGTACTTCTCAAACTAGCCCATCTCACCCACCTGTCCAGGAGTAATAAGTGACACTTTTACTAAAGGCACTAACACAGTCTTAGCGGAAAATGCCAACTAATTAAAGGTTCCCATAACATGCCAGGAGCCTGGCCCATGCCATTGAAATCAAGCAGGGACTCAAAGTCTGAATTCTGCCTGCCAAAGGCAGTCTGGTATATCCCCAGACTTCCCTCCCAGCAGTGTACACCCACTGGTCCAAGTCCACCATGTGACTCCATTCCCAGAAACCTCACCTTAGATTCCCTCCCTCTTGTAACCTCTCTTATTACCATTACTGATCATGTACTGATCATGTGCTGGTACTTAGAATCTATGAACCAGTTTTCAGAAAATGAGATTATATATTAAACCGTATGCATTCTCTTCTGTTAGTGATGACTTTTAACAGTAATTCTAGAACTATAGAAAATAAGTATAGTTAAAATGTAGATTTCTGGAGATGTATTATTGATGGAAGGAAATCTTTTGAAAGAAGATACTAGTGTTTAACTAGAGACACTGACAACACAAAAATAATTATTCCTTTTTAGTTGCAGCACAAGTTAAGGCATCTTGAAACTATTTTTAAAGGATAATTTAACCTCAAAATCAAAATTTAGCACTCAAAACCTCTAAACAAACAGCTGAGATGAAATTACAGCAACATATTTACCAGCGAAGGATTTTGGGTTAGCTGTGAAGTAGAAGTGGATGCATCATGACAAACAGCAGGGGGGTTCTTCTAGCACCATTTAGAGATGTTACCAGACAGGACAGACTGTCTTTATTCACACTACCCTCTTGGCCTTGCACTACTCTCTTGCCCCTTCTTTGATATCTAACTGACACCCCTGTTTGACTTGGAATACTTAGCTTAACTCTAGTTACAGAAAACTTGAGTTCCTGAGTTTTCTTTCCCAGGGTCACACAGTTATAAAGGGGCTGGATCAGCTCTGATTTCAAAAGCCATGATTTTAAGCTCTTTGTTTCACTGCCTCCTGTTTCAGTCTTTTCCATGCCTTTCCATGTAACACTCATCATGTCTGTTCTCTAGGAAATGGGAAACATATCCCAAGCTCCAGTAGGATGGAGTGATCAGGGCCTTCTGTCAGCATAATTTATCTCTCTCTCCTACTCCTAATGAAAATATAAACATAAAAAAATTGCACTGTGTCACTAAATGTGATATTAAAACAGAACTAATGGCTCTCAAACAGTTTCTAATAGTTGTCGCCTGGAAAGTCCCCTCCCTGGAAGACAGTCTCAGGGGTGGGGTCTCAGCCTACAACCTCTTGGCACTTCTGCCTGACCTCTTCCATAAAGGCAGTTCCAAATCCTTTTGCCAAGAGTCCTCCCGATAGTAGCAGAAATTCTGGTATCACTTGATTAAGAAAGTTCAGGACGATGCTAAAACTGATGTCTTCAATATCCTCTAGACTTGGCTTTGGATCTCCATTCCCCAGGTATGTCACATTGGGTGAGTTATGAAGCCTCTGTGAGACTCAGTTCCCTCACCTGTGAAGAGAGGGCAACACTAGAAAACTGGCTTGAGCTTAAATGAGATAATAAACCATAGGAGATACAGAGGGGTTATGCATGTGAGGAGAAGGAGCCGACAGAGGATGAGACGGTTGGATGGCATCACTGACTCAATGGACATGAATCTGAGTAAGCTCCAGGAGCTGGTGATGGACAGGGAAGCCTGGCATGCTGCAGTCCATGGGTCGCAAAGAGTCGGACATGACTGAGCGACTGAACTGAACTTGACTTAGGTCTCAAAGCTAGTAGGTGAGGGACCCAGAATTTGAACCCAGTCTCACTCTAGAGTACCCCTTGCAACGTGATAAAGGCTATAATGGGAGAATCCAGAAAGGGCCCAGGCCAAGAAGGAAGGGGTCAAGAAAGCTTTTCAAGGGTGACCCAAGCTAGAAGCTGTAGGAATTAACCAAAGAAAGAGGTGGTGTTGTGGTGGGAAGGCAGGATATTGGGCGGTGAGGGTGGGGTAGGAGAGAATGTTCTGGGCAGAAGGAGCAGTATGTACAAAGACCAGGAGGCAAGAGAGCATGTCACATTTGGCTTGATTAGGCAAGCTAGTCATCGTGACTAAACAATGTGATAGAAACATTGCTATGCGAGTGCCTTCTGCACCAGGGTTACTGCATTTACAACTCTTTTTTTGTGCATAGAACATCTGGGTTCTGTGGCCTGTGGCCAGGATGGCTGCTGTAGTTGCCTTTTGTGTTCTGTGTGAGCCCAGTGCAATTACAGGCTTCCTGAGGGCAGGACCCAACCTTTGGACTTAGTTTCTTTTCCAGAATGGAACACATACCTATATCTCCAAACATATTGGGTATAAATTTATCTGTGAATGACTTAGTAAAGCTCCCCTGCTATTAACAGAAAACATTCTCTAAGTACCAAGAATACTGAGTGGTGGCCAGGATTTGTTTTTATCTTTGAGGAACATCAATGCCACGTGGTTTGTGTGGACAGTCAGTGCTGGCATAGACTCAAGAAGCAGACAACTGACAGGCACTGCCCAGAATCAGATGACAAATTCAGAGACGAGGCTTTGCTTTCCATTGGGATGAGCAGGCATTGCTGTTGCTATTCTGGGCAAGTGAAAATAATGACTATAGATGAAGCTCTGTCATGAAGCTGATTGTTCGCGACTCCAAGGAAATGGTTATTGTCTTGTCTCCTTAGAACCAGGACCCTCAGCATGGCCTGATGTGACCATTTTCCTGTTCACATCCAGAAATATAACCTTTAACTTTTTGTTTTTTAAAGAGAAAACATGTGGGTTAATTATTTTGCTGCAATCAGTAGGTATCAATTTTCTCATTGTAATTTTTAGGATAATAGAAAGTTATTATTATTTTTTTCACTACGAAAGATCATAACAAAATGGGTAAATGGCAGCAGTCCCAGAAGGGGTAGTGCCAGCCCCCAATCCAGACATGAACACCGAGCTGGGAGGACTTCTGCGGTGACCCTGCTCATGGCTCTCATTTACTGAGATTTGGTTTTGTAGTAAATGTGCATGAGGGATGCCATGACTCTGTATTTTTAGAGATGTTCTTAAAATGCCCTCTTTTGCTCTTGAATGAAGAGTGGTTATAATTTTGTGGTGCTGGTGGTAATCATTTGCATGGCTTAACTTTTTTTTTAACTTTTTATTTGGAACAATTTCAAACTTGTAAAAATAGAGCAAAGAACACTCCTATAGCCTGTTTCCAAGTTTATCTATTGTTGACATTTTGCCTTAATTGTTTCATCTGCCTGTTTGTCTATATAAATTTTTTTTCTGATCAAATTGAGAGTAAGCTGCGTGTCATTTTTATTTACCCTCAAATACTCCACTGTCCATTTCCTAGGAATAGGGATATTCTCTTCCGTGAGCACAGTATAATTATCAACCTTAATAAGTTTAACTGCGACACATACTTTTAGCTAGTTTATGGTCTATATTTCAATTATCAATTAACCCAATAATGTCCTTTTTAGCACTTCCTCCTCTAGGATGGTTCTCTCTAGTTGTGCATTTAGTTATCTCCTTTCATCTGAAACAGTCGCTCAGCCTTTTGTTGTCTCCTACGATACTGATATTTTTGGAGAATATAATTTCTTCCTTCCTTTTAAATGAAAATGTTCCTCACTTGGTGTGCATTCCATGTTCCCTCTTCCACCCCTCAGCTTGTTGTTTAGTTGCTAAGTCATGTCAGACTGTTCTGTGACCCCATGGGCTGTAGCCTACCAGGCTCCTCTGTTCATGGAATTTTCCAGGCAAGAATACTGGAGTGGGCTGCCATTTCCTTCTCCAGGGGATCTTTCCTATCAGTCTTCCAGGGATTGAACCCGGGTCTCCTGCATTGGCAGACGGAATCTTTACCACTGAGACACTAGGGAAGCCCTTCCCCTCCAGCTCGATTCATGTTATTCGTTCATCCACTGGATGTGTGACTTTTAAAAAAGACTTGATCACATATATAGTAATCTAGGGGCCTTCCAAGGTGGCACAGTGGTAAAGAATGCATCTGCCAGTGCAGGAGACACAGGAGACATGAGTTGATCCCTGGGTCAGGAAGATCCCCTGGAAAAGGAAATAGTAACCAGTTCCCATCCTAAAGGAGATCAGTCCTGGGTGTTCATTGGAAGGACTGATGTTGAAGCTGAAACGCCAATACTTTGGCCACCTGATGCGAAGAGCTGACTCATTGGAAAAGACCCCGATGCTGGGAAAGATTGAGGGCAGGAGGAGAAGGGGACAACAGAGGAGGAGAAGGGGACAACCGAGGATGAGATGGCTGGATGGCATCATCGACTCGATGGATATGGGTTTGGGTAGACTCAGAATTGGTGATGGACAGGGAGGCCTGGTGTGCTGCGGTTCATGGGGTCGCAAAGAGTCTGACACGACTGAGTGACTGAATTGAACTGAAAATATTCTTGCCTGGAAAATTCCATGGACAGAGGAGCCTGGTGGGTTACAGTCCGTGGAGCTGCTCAGACACAACTGAGCGACTGAGCACACATAGTAATCTAATGGATCACCTAGATCCAAATAGGATATTTTTGTGAGCTATGTTCCACCAGCCTCAGATATGGGCTCAGCCCTGCCGGCGACCTCCTGTGCTATCCTGGGCTAGTTACCCTTGTAGTCTCAATTTCCTCACTTACTAAAAGAAGGGACTGAGTTAGATGGACATTTAATAACCTTATGGGTGAAACAATTCATGATTTTTTTATGAATCTATGATAACAAATGCTTCCGTTCAAAGCCAGTTAATATTCTTATTAAAAGGGAAAATAATAGTAGTAACTTTCTTAGCTGTCTAGATTGTTGGAAAGAAAGCTTGGTCTGGATTTAATAGCAAAGCTGAAACTTCAGACTAGAAAAGTCCATTGTATCTTGATTAGTGACATGAAAGATTATGTCTTTGGCCTGGGCACAAAATACAGTTTATCCAATGCAGATAAACTGACACATTAACACCAAGGTTTCAAGATGCTCACATATGTCAAACCATATACCTAGAATCTAAAGCCTTCCTTCTGGCTGATAACAAGATTCCTGTAATAACATGCATTTAGGGTATTTTCCAAATACCCAAAGGCACGCCTGACTTTAAAGAACACATGTGCATTTCATTGCAGTAAGCCATTTTTGTGCTTAATTAAATTCCTTTTGGCAGAAATGGCGTTTTGAATTTGATACACTATTATAGCATCACATTGCCAATACGCCTCTCTGGCTCCTGCCCTGGACACCCCTGATAGAAAGCACTCTGCGGCAGAAAGGAGGAGCCTGTGGAGCTGCCAAAAGGCAGGCTGAGCACTCCCCAGGGTAGCCCCCAAAGACCTAGAAAGAACATGAGAGCTCACAGGAGGAGCAGATCCCTGGTGCCTAGGAGGGCTGCTCAAGTACCCCTTGCCCAATTGGGGAGCTGCTTTTTCAGTCCTAGCAAGTGGAGAGAGACCCTTTCCCATATTTGTGTTTAGTTGGCTCTCAGGCATTGGTGTTGGAAGCAGCGTGGAGTGAGGTGGCAGTTTCCAGAGCATTTATGTTTATATTCCATGGGAGGCAGCCTGGAGGAAGGAAGGCAGCAGATAGACAACCTGTGTACAAAATTTAGCTTTAACGAGTCCTAATAATATGACCATAAGCAAGATGTTTAGCCTCTTTGAGCCTCCTTAGTCTGCAAAATGGGTTCTATAGTGTCTGCTGTCATTGTGAGGATTCAAAAAGATATAGGTATGTAAGCTGCCTGCCCAGTTTTTCAAGGGAGGTAAATATTAATGGGCTAGCTGAAAATCACAAGTTCAAACCCATCTTGGGACTTTAATAGTTGATTGACCTTAAAACTCTATGAGCCTCCACTTTCTTCTACATAAAACAGAATTGGCAACATTTGTCTGCCTGCCTTATCTCCCTTGCAAAGCTGTCTCCTGGAAGTTGATTATCTAACTGAGCCAATTTCAATAAGGCTTGAGGCAGTTTTTTTTTTTTTTTTTTTTAACAAACTGAAAAAATTTTTTACAATAGTTTTAGATTTACAGAGATGTTGCAAAAATGACACAGAGAGTTCCTATAAACTCTTTATCTGGTTTCCCTGATTGTTAACATCTTACATCACTGGTACACTTGTCACAACTAAGAAACCAACATCTGTACATTACTGTTAGCCATGAATCGCTATGTCACTATTAACCAAGCTCTGCATTTTATTTGGACTTCACTAGGTTTTGCCTAAGATCCTTGTTCTGTCCCAGGATCCCATGTTAGATTTAGGGATCATGCCTCCTTAGCCTGCTCTGCTATGTGACAGTTTCTCAGACTTCCCTTGTTTTTGATGACGTTGGCAGGTTGAGGAGTACTGGTTAGGTAGAATGCCCCCCACTTTAGTGTGACTTTGATGTTTTGCTTATGATTAGACTGGGGTATGGGTTTGGGGGAGGAAATGTTTTCTTCTTTGAAAACATTTTTTATTGATCATCTTTATTGCCCTCAGTTGGAATCAATCTTGTGTGATTTTTATCTTACCAAATGCAGAACCCAACTCGAAGATAAAACCCTTTGTGACCAACCCGGAGCTGCTCAAAAGAGTCTTTCACATGCTATTTAATTGTATCTCTGGGTTGACTCTCCATTTGTTTTGCATGCATTTAATTACCAGATTGCTCCAGGTGAAATACTCTTTGATAATTACCTTATTGGTATTCCAAAAAGTGACTCAAATAAAATTTATGAATTATTTATAGGATTTAAAAGTAAGCTCCATTTTCCTATTAGGGTCAGACATTTTCTTCTTTGTGCCGCCTTCCTCGATCTTCTTGTTTCTTTGTTCTTGATACTTCAGACCTTTCTAGTAACATCTTTACTATAGAGTCTATAGAATGCATTCCTAGGTTAAAAAGTATAATCCTATGATAACCACCTGGATAAGTCAGCATTGCCCATTTGACATGTCTTGTCATTCATACTTAGCAAAAACCCACCTCAGATGTTTTGTCAGCTTTTGATCAATGTGTACATTTAATTTTGTTTCAACTGAGTATATATATGCTTCAGAAAAGTCGTATGGAGAAAAATCAGTCAGCATCAAGGTGTGGTTTTGTGTTGGAAGGAACACATGCAGTGCTTTGCCTAATGAATGTATAACAGAGGACAATTAGTAAAAATTCTCAAGGAGTGCTAAAGAGTGACCAAGTAGAAAACACAAGAACCATAGATGTGATTCATTCCAGCTGGGTGCCACCAAAGAACAGACTCTGAAATAAGAACAGACTTTGAATAATCTACCTTTGCAGTCCTCATAGCACTTAGCCTAGTGCTTTGAACAGAGTAAATGTTTGTTTGATGAGTATTTTTATAGACTCATTATTTTGCCAGGTAGTGTGCCAACTACTGGGGTGATAAGTAAGAATAAGACATAGTCTTCTGATTTGAAGAGCTCACAGTCCAGTAGGGTAGATGTGATAAGGGATCATTGTGGTGCTGGAGAAGACTCTTGAGAGTCCTTGGACAACAAGCAAATCAAACCAGCCAATCCTAAAAGAAATAAACCCCGAATATTCATTGGAAGGACTGATGCTGAAGCTGAAGCTCCAATGCTTTGGCCACCTGATGTGAAGTGCTGACTCACTGGAAAAGACCCTGTTGCTGGGAAAGACTGAAGGCAGGAGGAGAAGGAGTGACATAAGATGAGATGATTGGATGGCATCATAGACTCAACGGACATGAGTTTCAGCAAACTCTGAGAGATAGTGAAGAACAGGGAAGCCTGGCATGCTGCAGGTCATGGGGTGGCAAAGAGTCAGACATGACTTCATGACTGAACAACAACTAGATTTCAGTGTAATCAGTGCTCTAATGAAAGAAAGGCATGTTTCGCTCTATCTGGAAAGGTCTTGATGATTTTCAGGAGATGGGGCCTGTATACTGGATCTTGAAATATAACCAAGAGATTGTGAGGCAGAGAAAAGGCACAAAAGTATTATTTGTGAAGTAACAGGCTGTCTTGCTGAGAAATAAATCATCAAATGTTGTTGGAAAAGAGACGATCTGGTGTGAGGTAAGAAACATCAGGCTGGTAGGTTTGGAGCCAGATTTTTAAGCACTTGTCTGTCTACCATGTTGATGAGTTGGTACTTCATACTAAGTTTTAAAGTAACATTCAACAGTTATAAGCAAGGGAGTGACATGATGAGATTTATATTCTAGATGGTTTGATCTAGACTGGTTTACTTCCTTGCTGTCCAAGGACTCTCAATATATTATATTCTAGATAATCACATATTATATTCTATAAGATATATATCATAGATGATGCTATGGCTGCTGCTGCTGCTAAGTCGCTTCAGTCGTGGCCGACTCTGTGCAACCCCATAGATGGAAGCCCACCAGGCTCCTCCACCCCTGGGATTCTCCAGGCAAGAACATTGGAGTGGGTTGCCATTTCCTTCTCCAATGCGTGAAGGTGAAGTCGCTCAGTCATGTCCGACTCTCAGCGACCCCATGGACCGCAGCCTACCACGCTCCGCCGTCCATGGGATTTTCCAGGCAAGAGTACTGGAGTGGGGTGCCATTGCCTTCTCCATGATGCTATGGAGGTGAGAGGAAAGCAGGGAAACTGGTTTGAAGATGCTTGCAACAGTTCACCCAATACTTGAAGTGAGTGTGAATTTACTATAAACCAGTGTCTGTTGCATCTTACTTACTGTCTCATTTGTTTGGTAAAACACTTAGCTAATGTCATGCATCATAAATACAATCAAACTATACAGTTCTGAATGAAAAATACCCCCACTTTCTTAGATCAATATAGAAGCAATTACACGCGGGCAATCAGTTCAGTTCAGTCGCTCAGTTGTGTCTGACTCTTTGTGACCCCATGGACTGCAGCACGCCAGGCTTCCCTGTCCATCACCAACTCCTGGAGCCTATTCAAACTCATGTCCATCACATCGGTGATGCCCTCCAACCATCTCACCCTCTGTCGTCCCCTTCTCCTCCCACCTTCAATCTTTCCCAGCATCAGGGTCTTTTCCAGTGAGGTGGTTCTTCGCATCAGGTGGCCAAAGTATTGGAGTTTCAGCTTCAGTATCAGTCCTTCCAATGAATATGCAGGACTGATCTCCTTTAGGATTGACAGGTTGGATCTCCTTGCAGTCCAAGGGACTCTCAAGAGTCTTCTCCAACACCACAGTTCAAAAGCATCAATTCTTCGGTGCTCAGCTTTCTTTATAGTCCAACTCTCACATCCATACATGACTACTGGAAAAACCATAGCTTTGACTAGACGGACCTTTGTTGGCAAAGTCATGTCTCTTCTTTTTAATATGCTGTCTAGGTTGGTCATAGCTTTTTTTCCAAGGAGCAAGAGTCTTTTAATTTCATGGCTGCAATGATTTTTGGAGCCCCCCAAATAAAGTCTCTCACTGTTTCCATTGTTTCCCCATCTATCTGCCATGAAGTTATGGGACCAGATGCCGTGATCTTAGTTTTTTGAATGTTGAATTTCAAGCTAAAGTTTTCACTCTCTCTTTCACTTTCATCAAGAGGCTCTTTAATTCTTCGCTTTCTGCCATAAGGGTGGTATCATCTGCATATCTGAGATTATTGATATTTCTCCCGGCAATATTGATTCCACCTTGTGCTTCATCCAGCCTGGCATTTCGCAAGATGTACCCTGCATACAAGTTAAATAAGTAGGGTGACAATATAGAGGCTTGCTGTACTCCTTTCCCTATTTGGAACCAGTCTGTTGTTCCATGTCCAGTTCTAACAGTTGCTTCCTGACCTGCATACAGATTTCTCAGGAGGCAGGTCTGGTGGTCTAGAATTCCCATCTCTCTAAGAATTTTCCACAGTTTGTTGTGATCCACACAGTCAAAGGCTTTGATGTAGTCTATAAAGCAGAAGTATATGGCTTTCTGGAATGCTTTTGCTTTTTCAATGATTCAACAGAGGTTGGCAATTTGATCTCTGTTTCCTCTGCCTTTTCTAAAACCAGCTTGAACATCTGGAAGTTCATGGTTCAAGTATTGTTGAAGCCTGGCTTGGAGAATTTTGAGCATTACTTTACTAGTGTGTGAGATGAGTGCAATTGTGCGGTAGTTTGAGCATTCTTTGGCATTGCCTTTCTTGGGGATTGGAATGAAAACTGATCTTTTCCAGTCCTGTGGCCACTGCTGAGTTTTCCATATATGCTGGCATATTGAGTGCAGCACTTTCACAGCATTATCTTTTAGGGTTTGAAATAGCTCAACTGGAATTCCATCACCTCCACTAGCTTTGTTCATAGTGATGCTTCCTGAGGCCCACTTGACTTCACCTTCCAGGATGTCTGGCTCTAGGTGAGTGATCACACCATCGTGGTTATCTGGGTCATGAAGAATTTTTTTGGTATAGTTTTTCTGTATATTCTTGTCACCTTGTCTTAATATCTTCTGCTTCTGTTAGTTCTATGCCATTTCTGTCCTTTATTGTGCCCATCTTTGCATGAAATGTTCCGTTGGTATCTCTAATTTTCTTGAAGAGATCTCTAGTGTTTCCCATTCTATTGTTTTCCTCTATTTCTTCGCAGTGATCACTGAGGAAGGCTTTCTTAACTCTCCTTACTATTCTTTGAAGCTCTGCATTGAGATAGGTAGATCTTTGCTTTTCTCCTTTACCTTTAACTTCTCTTCTTTTCTCAGATATTTGTAAGGCCTCGTCAGACAACCATTTTACCTTTTTGCATTTCTTTTTCTTGAGGATGGTCTTGATCTCTGCCTCCTGTACAATGTCTTGAACCTCTGTCCGTAGTTCTTCAGGCACTCTGTCTATCAGGTCTAATCCCTTGAATCTATTTGTGACTTCCACTGTATAATCATAAGGGATTTGATTTAGGTCATACCTGAATGGTCTAGTGGTTTTCCCTACTTTCTTCAATTTTAATCTGAATTTGGCAATAAGGAGTTCATGATCTGAGCCACAGTCAGCTCCAGGTCTTGTTTTGCTGGCTTTATAGAGCTTCTCCAACTTTTTCTGCCAAGAATATGATCAACCTGATTTCAGTATTGACCATCTGGTGATGTCCATGTGTAGAGTCTTCTCTACACGTGTTGTTGGACGAGGGTGTTTGCTATGAGTAGTGTGTTCTCTTGGCAAAACTGTGTTAGCCTTTGCCCTGCTTCATTTTGTACTCCAAGGCCAAATTTGCCAGTTATTCCAGGTAACTCTTGACTTCCTACTTTTGCATTCTATTCCCCTATAATGAAGAGGACATCTTTTTGGGGTGTTAGTTCTAGAAGGTCTTGTAGGTCTTCATAGAATCGTTCAACTTCAGCTTCTTCACCATTACTGGTCGGGTCATAGATTTGGATTACTGTGATATTGAATGGTTTGCCTGGGAAACAAATAGAGATCATTCTGCCATTTTTGAGACTTGAGTATGGCATAAGCCCTCTTGAAGGAGGTCACCATTAACCCCACTACAGAAATACCAGAACTTACACAGGACTGGGGAGACAGACTTTTGGAGGGCACAAACAAAACCTTGTATGCACCAGGACCCAGGAGAAAGGAGCAGTGACCCTACAAGAAACTGACCCAGACGTGGCCATGAGTGTTCAGGAGTCTCTAGTGGAGGCGTGGTTCCAGGGTGACCTGCTTCAGGGTCAGAGGCATTGAGTGCAGCAGTGTGCTCATGAGACCTTTTGAAGGAGGTTGCAATTATCTTCATTGCTTCCACCATAGTTCGGCCTCAGGTCAAGCTACAGGGAGGGAACACAGCCCCACCCATAACAGAAAACTGGATTAAAGATTTACTGAGCATGGCCCTGGCCATCATAATAAGACCCCTCAGTGTGTCTCTCCCATCAGGAAGCTTCCATAAGCCTCTTATCCTTATCCATCAGAGGGCAGACAGAATGAAAACCACAATCTCAGAAAACTAACCAAACTGATCATAGGGACCACAGCCTTGTCTAGCTCAATGAAACTATGATCCATGCCATGTAGGGCCACCCAAGACGGATGGGTCATGGTGGAGAGTTCTGACAAAACATGGTCCTCTGGATAAGGGAATGGCAAACCACTTCAGTATTCTTGCCTTGAGAACCCCATGAACAGTATGAAAAGGCAAAAAGATAGGACACTGAAAGATGAACTCCCCAGGTCAGTAGGTGCCCAATATGCTACTGGAGAAGAGTGGAGAAATAACTCCAGAAAGAATGAAGAGATGGAACCAAAGCAAAAATAACACCCAGCTGTGGATATGATGGGTGATGGAAGTAAAGTCTGATGCTGTAAAGAGCCATACTGCCTAGGAACCTGGAATGTTAGGTCCATGAATCAAGGCAAATGGGAAGCGGTCAAACAGTAGATGGCAAGAGTGAACATCGACATTTTAGGAATCAGCGAACTAAAATGGACTGGAATGGGTGAATGTAACTCAGATGACCATTTTATCTACTAATGTGGGCTAGAATCCCTTGGAAGAAATGGAGTAGCCATCATAGTCAACAAAAGAGTCCAAAGTGTGGGCAATAGGGAAGTATTTACTTTAGATGCAAAGCAGGGGAGTGCCCTGGAAATGAGGTGGATAGTGTCTGATGCTCCCCTCAGGAATCCAGACTCCAGTCCTCTGGAACAGCAAGAATCGGTGTCCTTTAGAAACAGAGGTTTATATTTGCATTTCCCCTTCCTTTGCTTCAGATCCCCATTCCTCTTGTTGATTCTGCTGTCTGCAGCATGCATGGATGCAAAGAGCTCACCTGAGGAATTATCTAATAATGTAGTCATGCTTTTTGCCATCTGCATGAACCTTGTTTGATAAACCATCAGGGTACAGGGACAAAGAGAGATCATTGTATCACTGATTTCAATGTTCAATCCTGTCATAAACTGTTCAGTTATACTTCATAGAAAATAAAGAATATATTTGGTGAAGAATGGAGTCAAGTTAAAACAAGAAAAAGAGCATGTTCTGTTCTTTGGTGAATTTTCCTCTGCTAAGTGCTAAAGTTCCACAGTTTTTAGGGCTATATACAAGGCTAGGGGCTAACAGGGCCAAGAGCTGTACACAAGGCTGCCCAGGGTAGACAAAGTCTTGGAGTTGATGGGGGTCAGGTGGTAGTATGGTGGCTGACTGTGGAATGTGATTTAAAGAACACCTGAAATCAGCTCATTTGGGTTGAACAACTTTATGACTCATGGTTTCTTGTCCTCTCTACATGTGGCAATGATAGGAATAAGCAAGAGACATCCAAGCAGAACAGAGAGATCCCTGACTGAGGTGGGACATTTCTGAGTTCAGGGTCAGTTGTCAACCCTAACCCCTGTGAGACCTTGGTAAAGTCACTTCAACTATCCAGGAGTTATTTTCTGCATTAGTGAAATGAGAAGGTTGGGTAAGAGCATCTCTAAGTTACGTTTTGCTCTAACAAATCTTTTGCTCCATGAGGCTTAATCTATGAAGAGTTACTAACAGCCAGTATGTGGTAGTGAGGGCTCAGTGTCTTTCTCGTTACACAGGAGTGATACCACCTCCCTCACCAAGATGACTTGAGGATCACATTTAAAATGAGATCGTGAGTGAAGTGATTAGCACTAAACCTGTTAAATAGTGGTTCTCAGTAAATCAGAGTGTCCTTTGTCAGGTCTCCCATTCATTAAAATGTTTATTGAGCACCCACTGTGTACCAGGCAGTGATCTAGGAGCTGGATGCATAATAATGAATAAAAGATGAATTTGCTGCCTCCATGGAGCTTTTAGTAAACAGACTGATAAATATACACGAGCACAGCATTTCTTCCCTTCCTTCCTCCCTGGCTCCCTCTTCTCCCCTCCTCTTTAACTCATTTGCTCTCAATTCCTGTTGTAGATTATGTTTGGCTAGAATCTAGCCCCAGGAGTGACAGACCTGAGGTCAGGTCTGGTATGTGAAGCCCAGTGTTTCCATGTGATGGCTAGGGCTTGGACAAATGAACATCAACTGGGACAACAGCAGGAACAGAGTTAAACAAAGTAAGGGGACACTGGGACTTGAGGATTTCCTACATCTGAGAATGTTGGCAACACTGTACTGATTAGTTCTCTAGATGAAACACCTGGAAAGCCATACATACAGAAGAGTGTATAAAGAAAACAAAACATTTATGACTCTACAATCAACTTACATTTACTCAACACCATCTGGAGCAGGCTGAGCAAGGCATTGGCTTCCTGGAGGTGAATAATACTAAATTTCATACTTCAAGGAGCTCACATTTTCCTGAGGAAGGCAAACATGAATCTCAATATACTGTGCTAAGTGCTCTTAAAGATGTGTAAATCCAAGAAGCTACACAATGTATAGCAAAATATTTTGACCTCATCATTTTGACATTGCCGTTTTAATGCTATTAAGGTAAAATTAAAAGTTCTTCTGAGATTTAACAACCTCTAAAAACACTGATTTTATTTTTCCGCCTGCAATGCAGGAGACCCCGGGTTGATTCCTGGATCGGAAAGATCTGCTGGAGAAGAAATAGGCTACCCACTCTAGTATTCTTGGGTTTCCCTTGTGGCTCAGCTGGTAAAGAATCCGCCTGCAATGCGGGAGACCAGGGTTCGATCCCTGAGTTGGGAAGATGACCTGGAGAAGGGAAAGGCTACCCACTCCAGTATTATGGCCTGGAGAATTCCATGGAGTCCATGGGGTCACAAAGAGTCAGACACAACTGATTGACTTTCATTTAATGAAATCACAACTAAATATTGCAGGTAGAGATAGTGAACATAAGGCAATATTGATAACAACAAATATGTAGAGAGTTAAACTTCAATGATCAAAAATTGACAAAAGATTTTATTACCTTAAAGAGATTATCTGAAAAATTTATCCAGATTAAAAAAAAATGCACTCAATAGAAATAACAGTAACAACAACAAATCACTGTGCAGCAGGTATAATTTGAACATTTTACTACATTTGAACATTTTTATATCAGGGGAAAACCTGATAAATTGAAAAATGTCTTTATTGTGATGTATAAAAAAAAAAGACTGTGTGGATCACAACAAACTGTGGAAAGTTCTTCAAGAGATGGGAATACTAGACCACCTTATCTGCCTCCTGAGAAATCTGTATGCAGGTCAAGAAGCAACAGTTAAAACCAGACATGGAAAAACAGACTGGTTCCAAATTGGGAAAGGAGTACATCAAGACTGTATATTGTCACCCTGCTTATTTAACTTACATGCAGAGTACATCATGCAAAATGCCAGGCAGGATGAAGCACAAGCTGGAATCAAGATTGCCAGGAGAAATATTAGTAACCTGAGAATCAATAATCTGAGAAATATCAGATATGCAGATAACACCACCCTTATGGCAGAAAGCAAAGAGGAACTAAAGAGCCTCTTGATGAAAGTGAAAGAGGAGAGTGATAAAGCTAGCTTAAAACTCAACATTCACAATACAAAGATCATAGCATCCAGTCCCATCAGTTCATGGCAAATAGATGGGTAAACAATGGAAACAGTGAGAGACTTTATTTTCTTGTGCTCCAAAATCACTGTGGATGGTGACTGCAGCCATGAAATTGAAAGATGCTTGCTCCTTAGAAGAAAAGCTATGACCAACCTAGACAGCATATTAAAAAGCAGAGACGTTACTTTGTCGATAAAGGTCAACGTAGTCAAAGCTATGGTTTTTCCAGGAGTCATGTATGGATGTGAGAGTTGTATCATAAAGCAGGCTGAGTGCCAAAGAATTGATGCTTTTGAACTGTGGTGTTGAAGAAGACTCTTGAGAGTCCCTTGGACTACAAGGAGATCAAACCAGTCAATCCCAAAGGAACTCAATCCTGAATATTCATTGGAAGAACTGACACTGAAACTCCAATACTTTGGTCACCTGAAGTGAAGAGCTGACTCATTAGAAAAGACCCTGATTTGGGGACTGATTGAAGGCAGGAGGAGAAGGGAGCCATAGAGGATGAGATGGTTGGATGGCATCACCAACTCAGTGGACATGATTTTGAGTAAGCTCCGGGAGGTGGTGAAGGACAGGGAGGCCTGATGTGCTGCAGTCCATGGGGTCGCAAAGAGTTGGACATGACTGAGCAACTAAACAACAACAAAGGAAAAGACCATGTGGCCATATCTTAAGTAAATATTAAAATACACAAATACATGTGGTTTCACTGTGCTGTAAAGATTACTGATCAAGGAATTCAAATGGCATAGAGTGGTTTGCCTATACAAAACACATTTTGGAGGAAAGTTAATCAGTGTTGAAGTCAACCAAGAGTGTACTTTGTGGGTCACAGAGCAGAAGGAAAAGATAGATAATAGGTCTTGGCGGGGGCGGTGGAGGGGAGGAAATATCTAGCATGTGTGCTGTCTCTCTAGTAAGTCAATAAAATTGACACAGGATTTTTTGCAGACTATTTTATCCAGTTTATCTTTGTGTACTCCTGAGCAATTAATAGCACATCACAAATTGTGGTCACTTTGTAAAGATTTGGTGAGTGAATGAAGAATAAAACAAATGAAAATTAAATGGACAGTATACCACTGGCCCTCAAAGTATCACAGTCTACCTTTGGATAATAGTACGTCCTATCACTTTGTACTGTAATAATCTATTTTCATGGTTATCACTCCTATCAGAGATTGATTTTCTGCAGGGCAGGGAAGATGTTTTTAATGTATGTTTATATATAGGCATTCAGAGACTGTTTGCTAAATAAATGAATGACAAAATTTTATATTAAGGGTCAGGTTACTTAGTCTAAGATTTCTCAGATGTTTCCCTCATATTTCATTTTCATCATAGTATAAGTTCAGATGAGAGCCAAGGGCACATGATTTAGGGGGCTTCCAATCCCTGTAGAATCAAATCTGATTAGGAAATGTACTTTGTAGAGATAACACCTACACCATTTAGGGGAAAATATGAAATGAGAGGATATATACTGAGGGCTCTCCCTAGAGCTGGTTTCTACTCTACCCTTTCCCTGGAGACCCCTAGCTCAGTTTGCTCTGTTCTTAGCAAGTTTTTGGCCTCAGCCTTGACAGCAGCTTGGAGGCAGACAGGAACATTATTTCATGAAGTAATTTAGACACGATTTTTAAAAAATCTCATCTTGGCACAAACCCCGCAAGAGCTTGGGTTTAACCTGTTATTACGACATTTCAAGGAATAATAAATAAGTTGCAAAATGGAAAACTGTAGAAGCTGGGGAAGAAAGAATTTACATTGCAATTTGCATACAAGACACTCAACATGAAATAAAAGGGCATTCAAAGGAGCAAGTTATGCTAGTTAAGTAGTATAAAGTTCTCATTTTTGCATATAATTACAGGAAAAACACTTGTAGAATTCCTTCTTTGCTCTGATTTTCAGACAAGATAGTTTCTTTGAATTTTACAACTATGGATAGAATCTTTAGCCAAGGATGGTTGGAAATAGTTGATATTAGGCCAGGAGTTTTAAGTGTCTGGTAATGGTATATAATTATAAGACCTTTTTAGAGCTTCCACCTTTGGTTTGGTCTCAGAGATCCACTTTATTATCTAGCTCAATCCCACTTCCTAAAAAAGCTAATACTTAAAGAGATGGGAGATACAGAATTTAGCTTTGCTGTAACACAGATGAAATATATAAATTTGGGCAAGCTATTCAACTTCTCTGAGCTGTTTCCTCAAGTGTAAATGGAGATTGAAGGAGGAAAAGCATGTAAAGCCTGTAGCGCAGGACCAGGCACAAAGATAACAGGATTTGATTTTCCTTGAAAAGTTGAGAGCTTATCCTGACTCTTCATGTACATTATTCATCGTTGCTCCTCACAGAAACTCAATTAAGTAAATCCAAGGGCATCTGTTTTTCTAGCTGAAGAAACTGAGGCTCACAAAGATGAATGACTTGCCCAAGATTACTCCTAGGAGACATGGCAGCACTGAGAGTGAAATCTAAGTTCACCCTCCGAAGTCTAGATACTTTCTTCATCCTTCTGTCTCCTGCAGAGATGATGTAAAGACCCAGGCCCTTCATTCAGCTTCATGAAACACTGGGAGTTGGGGATTAGATAGGGCCCCAAACAACATAGAAGGGGCTGTTAATCTTATTAAGGACGTGTTGATGCCACACAACAGAAACTATACATATCAATTGGCTAGTACAAATGGTTAAGACTTGGTCAGATTTTCATCTCAGCAGAAGAGAAACTGGAAGGTCTTTATAAATTTTTCTTCTCAAGGTATTCTCAAAATTCATAAAAGAAGAAAATTAGGAAAGTATCAAGTCAGAAGAGAGATAAAACTTTAATAATTGATGGTGTAAAGTGACCTTGAGAAAGAAACGGCTGATTGGGTGACAGGAGTCTGATGAAGTCTTCATATACTGAAGTTCTAAGACATTTTTTGGGGGGTGGAAACTATACTGAATGGTCAGCATGTGAAATCACATACAGTTTCTCAACCTGCTTTTCTGACCTCACAACTTTTTCTTGTTTTTCTCTCTTCCTAGATTGCCCTTCCTCCCATTGGTCAGTGATGAACTCCTATTCGTCCATCAAGACCCAGGTAAGATCACATGCTCAGTGAAGACCCCTGTGGGCCCCAGAGAGTCCTCTGCTCCTCCCTCCTATGAGTCTTCCCTCAACCTTGTCCATATTTCTAAGAAATGGGATGCAATAATAGCCAATGTATTTGAAGTATTTGTATATATCTAACCATTTAACGCTAGGTTCTTGAGGCAAGAGACCATGTCTTATCCATCTCTTCACCCCAGGACCCACATACATGCTGGCACACAGTAGACTGTCAAAGACTTTTGCAACAAACTGAAAAGACTTACAACATGGGAAATTCTTCTGTTAAACATATCTTATGTAACTGGGGAAAAACTCATATATATTTGCATATTGTCTCTAGGTTAGATGCACTGGTAAATAGAAATAAATGTCAGCATTTAATGAGATTTCTCTGCTTATAGTCATGCTATGAAAAGAGAACATTGCCATTGCTTGTAGAATTTATTGACATCAAGATTACATGTTGCTTTTGGAATGCACACCATGAAATATAAAAGGATTGGCTAGGAAAATGGGCAGAAATGTGAACATGTTGGTAAAAAAAAATATTTAATCTATAAAATTATATTTGAGTATATTTTAATTTGAACTGATGTTCATAAATTATGCATTCACCTAGGTGACAAGTGAAGAGGTCCAAATATAAATCTCGACTTTGCCACATGTTCCCTCAGTGAGCTCTCAAGCCTTTTGAACCTAGTTTGTTTTTAGAAAATGTAAACTGTTTGTTATTAAAATTATTTTGGTGTGAAGAGGTTAATTATCCCTATATCAATCCATGAATTCAACCCAATCCCTATTCTAGTGGAATTTTTAGAACTTAATAAAATAATTTAATGAAATATTTCAATAATTAAAATAATTTAATGAAATTCAACTTCATCTAGAATATAAGGATAGAGTGAGTCCAGAATACTTTGGAAAAGAGGACTGATTAAGGCATACTTACACCAAATGTATGAAAGCACATTATAAAAAGCAGAATAACTTAAAGTGTTGGTGAAGGGATAGGGCCAGATATACAGATAGTATCCTTGATTTTAGTAAATGATAAAAATAGGGTTTCCATTAGGAATGAGAGCAGAGGTTATTCAGCGAATGGGTTGGCACAAGTGGCTAGTCACTTGGAAAAGTATAGTGTTATCATATTTTCATAAACTTACAATATAATCCTATTTTGTGGGGTGGGGGGAAAAACGCATATAGATACTTGTGTGTATTAATATGTATATATACATACATATATACGTACATATATGTATGTGTATATATATATATATATATATATATATACACACACATATATGAAAAAGCCTGAAATGGGGAAATCAAAAATATCTCTGGGTAGTGTGGTTATGGATGATTTTTACCTTTTTTTTTGAATTCCCTTATTGATTGTCAGAATTCCTTGCAATATACATGTATTTCTTCAATTATGAAGTGTTTAAGCCTTGAATTAAAGCCTTTTTTTTTCTTCAGTTCTACCAGTTTACTGCTACCAACCCATCTCCCTCCACCCTCATGCACGTGTACTCAGTCATGTAACCCTGTGGACTGTAGCCCACCAGGCTCCTCTGTCCATGGACTTTTCCAGGTAAGAATATTGGAGTGGGTTGCCATTTACTTCTGCTAAAGCCTTTTTTCATGAAATTAATAGAAGAGGAAGATTCTCAGAGCACAATAAATGTATGTGTTCCTAGAACAGTGTGATCTCGATGATGTTTTGATGAAAATCTTATAGTAAAAAGCCAATGAGGCCATGTAAGTTATCAATTTCTTCATTTAAATTTCACTGTGCTCTGAGAACATGACTTGTGCAATTCCTACACTTGGGAATTTATCTGGCTTTATTTTTGCAGCCAAATATCTGATCTATATGTGTAGATGTTCCATAAATCTTGGATGAAGGTATTTTATCTTCCCCTGAAAGTTAATATATATATGTATATATATTAAGTTTAACTTTATTATTCATATCTTTATATTCTTCCCTGGTTTTTATAAACTTGAATGGCTAAAGCTGGAGTGGTATTTCAGTCTCTAATAGTTGTGTTCCTGTATATTTTGCATAGTATTTCTAATAGAGATGCGTTTTTGTTTTTGAAATCTCTGCAGGCTGTGCTTTTGGTCAGTATGGAAGGATACCCCCTTCCTATTTAGTGCTACCTGCTGCATATTCTTTTTTGTCTGAAATTAGTACTGTGACTTCTCATTTCTTTCTGTTTGGACCTGCTAAAATCAAAGTGTGCCTTTCCCTGTCTTTGTGTTTTTAATTTTATAAAATAATTTAATACTTTGGTTTTAGAGCTGTTAGAGACAGGTTTTGATTTCTGACTGTTTATATTTATTGTCACAATTGATATATTTGGTCTCACTTCAATGATAGTCTTTCTGTTACACTTCCATACTGAATCCATACTGATTTATTTTATTCTCCAAAGTAGGGTGCATATTCTCCAGCTGGTATACGAAATCATTCATTGGAGGCTCTGAAGAAAATCTTATTTTTTACTTAAAAATTAAGGAAGCTATTAAGCTGTAACAATATTTAATGTGAGTTAATACTGGTACTTTGTTCTGGTCCGCATATAAGGCAGACTTAGTCCGTTTAATCCTAATAATTGAGGTAGAAGAGAGTGACTTTTAGAAGTCAGGATGAATAACGGTGACACTTGAACATTTTGAGCACTTTCCTGAACTCATTGGAATTTTAGTGTACTCAGTTAAGTGAATTTAGGGTTGTTTTGTTTACTTTTATCTAAACTATGTCACAGAATTGGCAAGGTTCTTAAAATGATTCCTGGGGTTGGGGGGGGTGGGGGGAAGCAGGCTAAAAGTAATGTCCATTATGGAAAAGCAAACACAAGAGAACAAGAACAACAGTCGTCTCCCCGCCTCCACAGAAGACCAGCCAAGCTCATACTTTCCCTTTTCCTGGCAGGAATTCACCATTAGCCACATTATGAGGTAAGAGAGAGCATTTTCAGAACGGATGTTTGGAAATGTTTCCCAGTGTGTTTCCACTGCTATCTGATACATTGCTGAAAACGATGTAGATGTTACACCTATAAAATATAATCTCTCATATCAACACACTTCAAAAACTTGAAATAGAATTTTTATTCTGTTTAAAGGTTTTGGAGAATTTTAAACCCATTTGTTGAAACTTAAAAATATAACATGGACTAATTCCCTTTGCAAGAGCAATTGATGGATATCAGTGGAAGGTGGAAATTTACTACCACATTTCAACAATAACAATTACATAATTGGTGGAGGGAATAGGACATAAGCGTCATGATTATTAAGTGTAGCCAATGACATACTTCTTCACTTTGAATTTGTCTGTCTGTGAAGGATTATTCAGCTATTGCAGTCACTAAAACCAAGTTTGAAATAAAAATGGACCCAGAATCACACCTTTGAATTGCCATATTGCAAGAGGTAGAACCAACCAAGCTATTTAAAAACATTGAGAGGATATTAATCATTCACTCCTGTTACAAATTATTATTTTAGTGAAAGAAAAGAAGTTGCTTTGTTATTAATAAAGACAATTAAATTTATTTTAAATTAGAATTAATTTCAGGTATATCTCATCCTTTTGATGATTCTATTAGCATCTATTCTATAATGCATACACATAAATAAGTACATACGATGGAACATGTGCCTCTATATAATTTATTAAGGAATCACTGAACTGGGGAAATACTGCTCAAAGTCTCACTGATTAAAAAAAAGAGGTAATCTTTTTATTTGGCCTATACTTTTCCCTATAACTAAAAATATATTTGAATTTATTTTCTTTTATTATTGATGTTGAGAATTAAGCTATATTCATCTCCATTGCATAAGAAATTTAAACATGGTTTTGTATATCTTTTCCCACATGTCCTCATGTCCTATTTTTATTGATAATAATTTTTTACTTTAACCCAATTATTGTTATCTTCATCATATAGCTTTTCTTTTAAAAATTATTATTGGGCTTCCCTGGTGGTCCAGTGGTTAAGGGTCCCCCTGCCAATACAGGGGACACAATACTTGATCCCTGGTCCGGGAAGAGCCACTGGGAAACAGCTAAGCCCTAGAGCCTGTGCTCCGCAGCAAGAGCTGTTTCCCTGAGTTCTGTAAGCCATTTTAACAAATTACTGAACCCAAGAAGGAGGTCGTGGGACTCCTCAATTTATAGCTGGTTAGTCACAAGCACAAATGACATCCTGGACTGGTGATTGGCACCTCAAGTGGAGGCAGTCTTCTGGGGCTGAGCCCGTAACTTGTGGGATCTGATGCCAACGCTAGGTAGAGTGTCAGAATTTAACTGAATTATACGACACAGAGTTGGTGTCCACAGAGAACTAGAGAGTCGCTCTGTGTGAGAAACAGCACACACATCTGGCGTCCCAAGTGAAGTACTGGTGTGAACGTAGTAGACTATGGAAAAACAGAGTTTTCCTTTAGCTGGTGAAGAGAATGTAGAGAGGAAACAGTTTTTCCTCTCTGAAGGCTCAGCGAGGTCATCTTGTGGTACAGTGTGGATAATCGGAAAGGGAGGAATGTGCAGCCATTAAACCAGCTATCACACTAACAATCTCCTACATTCTATTTAACAGTAGAAAAGTATTTGTCCATCCTCTGTGTGATGGTTCTAGGTCCCATTTCTTCCATCCTCCGTCCCCTGAGTCCTCTGTCTCCAGCCAGACAATGCAGAAAGATTCAGTAGAGAAGGCGTCCTGGCTTCTTAAAAGCCTAAACACAGGAGAGATGTTTCATTTCTGCTTATATTCCTTTACCAAAAACTATTCATATGGCTCAAGCCCAATGTCAAGGGGCAGGTACCTCCCAAGAATAAAGACGGAAGGGGGACTATGAATTTCTGGTGGTCAGTCAGCTATCTATGTCACATTCAACAACTATGTTTTTTCACTTCCACTGCTGAGTTTGTTATCAGACACTCATTCAGAAACCCTCTAGAATCTTTCTGACACAAACTGGCATATCTGTGTTCTTATTTCTTAGAGTAAATATTTGAAAAGAAGCATTTCATCTTTTCAAGGTGATTTTCTTCTTTGGACTTGCAACGTGACCTCCCACTTGAAGGGGCTTCTTGTTTCTCTTATGAGCATTTTCTTCTTGATGTGGCCTCTGGCTCAAAGAGAAAGCCTAGCAGCAGAACTAGCATTTTGATTGTTGAACTTTCCTATCCTAAGGTCCCTTTTCATTCTTGCAAATTAGTTGGTCTCACAGGAATTGTCTGGGTCCCTCCACCTCCTAACTCTCCCTTCTCTATCACAAGGACATTCATGACTAGAGCCTAAAAGGTCCCCTTCCATTCGTTACCACCAGTCTGTGTGAAATATACACCCTCTAAGGTGTCAGGCATGTACATGGCATCCTTCCTATTTTCCAGTCCTGATGCTGGGTTTTCCCTAATTTTATATCCATTGGTCATCCCATTTGACTGAGGGTGGAAGGCTGAGTGTTGGACGCTTGCACTTACATCATCATCAGAAGCAGAGGAATTACACAGTCTCATGTTGAAATGCTTGTGGAAATTATATGGCCTGTGATATCAGTTTCTTTAAAACACCTTGTAAACTTTTACTTTTGGAGAACTATCATAAATCTGTTTAATTCAACAGTTTATACTAAGTACTCCAGTATTCTACTTAGAAGTAAAGCATTTTTCTGCTCGATTGAAACTTTGTACTATTGGAAGTTGAGAATACCATTTGTTGTGCCAAATTTCTCCATATCTGATTATGAAAAATTTTGATAGCTCACATGTGAATCCATTTAGTGAGTAGTTCTGAGGCTGCCCAGCTGAGTCAGAAGTACTGTTGAGCAGTGGGGTGCTGGCATCTGGAGTGACACTTCTGCCCTCAAGAGGCTCACAGTTGTTGATGGGCAGATAGCAATTGAATTAGTTTGATGTTTTGGAAGATAAACCATCATACTCTCTTTTTCTCTTCTTCCTTGTATATGACCCTTCCTCAGTGGTTTTCACACTAACTCTGAGGGAAGCAGGATTGAAAGGGTAAGAAACAGCAGATGGGGTAAGCTTTTCTTTTTCAACCTTCAACATAGGTTTTTGAGACCCAAAACAGAAAAGGCAAGCTTGAGGGAAAGTGAAAGTGAAAGTTGCTCAGTTATGTCTGACTCTTTGCAACCCCGTGGACCATACAGTCCATGGAATTCTCTAGGCCAGAATACTGGAGTGGGTAGACTTTCCCTTCTCCAGGGGATCTTCCCAACTCAGGGATTGAACCCAGATGTCCTGCATTGCTTGAGGGAAGCAGGGGTTAAACTGTATGCCAACACAGGAAATCTTGAAAGCATTCTCTGTCACTGGTGGGTAGGGTGTGCTTTGTGGAGAGGAAGAGCAGCTTCTGGAGCTGCCTGGTGTGAGATGGAGGGTCAGATCTGGGCATCTATGTGAAGGATGACAGTGTCCACACAGCAGTCCTCTACAACTTCTTCAGCCCAAGACCTTGTAAGGGGTGCCCTTTGCCATCTTTTCCATGGCTTTTAGACAATGATATATCCTCTAAAAAAATAAAGCAAATGAACAAACAATCCATCCCACACGCACACTCAAAACCAAACCAGGTTGAGAGTTGTGACACCTGAGAAGTAGTTGATGGATTGGCTTTAGGACAAGAGTGGGCAAGGGTGAAACCTACTCCTTTTTCACAGATAATTGTAATGTGGGCTTCTCAAATAGATTTTTATGTAGACAGTTATTAAGTAGAGAGAAAAGGAAATGGTGCTGAGAGTTTCCAGCAAAATGGGACTTTACTAACTTGTGTCCTTTTGGGAAAGGCCAGCAAGAGTGTATGTGCTAATACAGCGGGAGTGAAGACAGTTGTGGGGTGTTGGCTACATAGTTTTTGAACTCAATATAAAGACACCATCTAGCAAAAGACTCTCAAATGTATTTATATGAAAAGATTTTCAAAGGCATATGAATCAAATCATGTATAACCATATGTTTAATAAAAACCACCTTAATTTAAAAAATAATTTCATGAAGTTATCAGCATCCTGGAAAACCCTAATCCCCAAGTGCAGAGTAGAGAAAATATTATGAGCATTCTAAAATTGAGCTTAAAATATATATTACATGTGTAATATATAAACATATTTCTACTCATAGGGAAATTATCATGGTTTGTAAGATTATGGGAGAGGTTTCTTTCTCATTTTTTCAAGTTTCAAATGAATATGTATTTTATAATTAGAAACAATGTGATTATAATTCTTATTGAGGATATCTTCTGATGAATAAAGAGTTTTTCTGTAAATTTTTCTCCATAAATTATCTTGTTATATCTATCAAAATAATAACAAAGAAAAGTTGACATTAAGGTTGGTTTTAAAAATTATTTTGATAAATTTTATTTTAAAGAGGAAATTGTTCTTGATTTTGTCCAATGTCTATTGAACTTGCAACTCTACCTTAAAAATTTGGCATTTTCAACATGACTAATAAATTCTAAGTATAATTGCTTTGAAAAAAGAAAGAAAAAAAGCAATTTTTGTTCTTGAAACCAAAGACAAATGATCTTATGGCCCCGTTTCCTCTAACTTACTTCATTTGATTTGACTTCACTTTGACATCTATTCCGTGTCCTGTTTCAGTAATAACCTGCTTGACATTGATCTCAACATTTCATTAGGAATTCATGCTGGAAAGAAATTACTCTGAACATTTGTACCTTGTTCATACAGTAAATGAAGTGTCATTTGCATTTCATATCTTTTTTTGCTAACCTGTAACCCCTTGAAGACTTTGGTACTTTTCCATTGTTATCTCAAAGACATTTATTATCATTTTCCCTCTTGATTTATGCTGAGACTTCAGTGATTGAGCCATGATTCTCAGGGTCATTATATAAAATTGCATAAGTGCTCCATGAACAACAAATTTTCTTTAAACTTCTTGACAACAAGCTAAAAGGAGTTGGTTTCCTAGCTTTCCCCTTTAAAAGGGACCCTGTTATTTTAATAGAACAGTTTTAGCTACTGTGGTTTGATTTTCTGGATGTGAAAAGGTACAAATTTAGATTTCAGAAATGGCATTTTACAGTGAAAAGAACACCAGCTTTAGAAATGACAGACCTGAGCTCTCATTCAGTACTCAGATAATTACTTACTGTGTATTCTTAGACATATTACTTCACTTCTCCAGGCTTCTGTTTTCCCATCTTAAAGTGAGATTTAAACCCTGCCCCTGCAACTGTCTTTCGTATCGTTATGAGGATGAAAAGTATAATGTCCCAAGTACCATGTCTGTAGTAAATGCTCAATAGATGGTAGTAATAGTTCACATCTTTGCTTTCTCCTTTGTCAGTTCCTATGGTGGTGGAACAACTGGCACATGAATGGTGAATTACCAACTGTGTCTCTGAGCTTGGGAATTTAATTTAGGAAGCTATAATGTGGAACACATGAGCTCTTAGCTGTACGGAAGCCTTGAAAATTCAACTGCTTTCTTATTGTACAAACAGCAGGGTGCTCAGTCACACATTTGTAGTGACTATGTCCAACAGCTGTCATAATCGACATGTTAACTATTTTAAAAGACAGCCAAAAACCTATGGCTGATTAATGTTGTTAACTGTGAAACCCATTGGTTTTTAAGTTCAATAACTCTTCACTGAGCCATTACCAAGTTCTTGAATACAGAATGAAAAGGACAGGCAAGACTCCTGGTTGCATGGAAATGGCTTTCAAGTGAGGAGAGAGTTAAGAAAAAAGCAGATCTGTGAATAAATACAATAAGTAGAGCTTGTCCACAGTGTTGGGGGACTCAGCTGGGGAGTAACAGAGAACTTATTGAGATAGAGTGATCCTACTCCTGGAAGGCCTAGGGCTGCGGCTGACATTTAAGCTTCAATGAGAAGCAACTTCTGCAGAGCAGGGACGAGACTGGTCCAGGAAGCCAGAAAAGCATAGACAAAGCCCTAAGTCTAGAAACATGGACCATCTGATGGAGAGCCAGGTTGTTTTCAGGGCCATGATAACCTTTTCTTCTAGCATCCCAGTTGTTAAATAAGTATTGAAGTTAGGCTTGTGATAATTTGATACTTGTTATCCATATATTAAAATATTCTGGAATAAAATAGTCCAGAAGATTATATATAGGCAGGCATAATTTCTACTAAACTAGGTTTACAAGTCACTAAATAGAAGCTATTCAGTTTGTTATTTTAAATAATGATGATGATAGTAATAACACCACTGTTTCTGTATAGTGTACTAGTAGTCCTCAGAGAGCCACGGAAATATTAGAAAACTAAGCAGAACTGGGGAATTGGGTTTTGTGTCTTTTTCCTCAGGCTCTCATGAACATTATTAATGTTCTCATCATCTAAGTCTACAGGGTGTCTTAAGTTCAGGTGGCTCTGGAACCTCCATCACAAACTTGACTCCAGAATTTTTGCTTATCTTGGGAGCCCCAGTGACTAGATGTTACTCATAGGACCTCCCTCAACTCCAGCATCTTCCTTGCCTTGGGTATTCTCTGTCTTCTATCCCTTTGTGTTCCCCTTTCTCTACTCAAAGGCACTCACTGCTCCAGTTTCCCCAGCAATATCGTTTCAAGGTCTCGCTTTTGGAAGACAAGAGCCAGGAAGGGAAGTTGACTGTGGGCAAGAGAATGACCTTGACTATCTTTTTTGAATAGGTTGGAAAAAACACAGGTGAGAACCAGACCCTCATCCTTGCCATCAGGAGGCGCAGAGTGTAATATGATATATTTTCTGGTTTTGAAATTCATGTTCTGTTTTATCAAAGCTATACATGTACATAATTCTATGAAAAATAGCGCTTCTCTATATCTATATTCCTCTTCCTCGAGGCAACAGCTTGCAACACTTCGAACAGAGTCTTTTGGTCTTTAGTTCTATATATTTAAACCAAACTTACATTGCTATTTCTTTGTAAAAACTACTTTAAATACTAATACTATTTTAAGTACTACACTATAGTAGATGCAGATTCATTGCTATCCACATTTCTCATTTTTTTCCTTCTCTCAATGTAATTGTTATGACCATATAATGATGATTGGAGGACTACAGTCCGTGGGGTTGTAAAGAGTCAGACACGACTGAGCATAATGATGATCTATAGCTGGGCATGCAGTCTTATGGTGCTTCCCTGGTGGCTCAGCAGTAAAGAATCCGCCTGCTAATGCAAGAGATGTGGATTCAATTCCTGGTTCGGGAAGATCCCCTGGAGAAAAAAATGGCTACCCACTCCAGTATTCTTGCCTAGAAAATCCCATGGTCAGAGAAGCCTGGCAGGCTGCAGTCCATGGGGTCGCAAAGGGTTGGACAGGACTTAGGGACCAAACAACAACAAACGTGAAGTATTATATGATTAGTTTCCTGCACAAAATTTTCTTGTCCTTGGAGTTAATCTTGTTATTATCCTTTGCTTAGGTTTCTATGTACTGATCATTCATTCATTCATCCCCAAACTTAACACTCAGTTGTGTAAATTTAAAACATATAAGGTAGTAAACTGATCAATTTTCATCTCTTCCAAAGAACACTCTTTGCAGCTTCTGGTTTCTCCTAAAACTTTTAGTTGCTCTCTTGGGAATAGAAATGGCATGGAAATCGGATGTTCATCGCAGCACTGTTTACAATAGCCAGGACATTCCATTCTGGATGTGTTCGGTACATAGACTCAGCCATTAAAAAGAATACTTTTGTCTTGCTCCAGCCTTGGCCTTGTAAGACAGAATCAGAACAGACAGCCTAGAAGGCAGGGAGGTGGAGGAGGGTTTCAGGTGTCGATGTATTCATCTCTTTGTAAATAAATAAATTTTAAAACATATAAGGTAGTCTTATCAATTTCATCTCTTCGAAGAACTTTCTTCTGGACTCTTTTAGCTTGCTCCAACTTGGGCCAGTAAGGTGGACACGGAGATGTGTTGCCTAGAAGGCTCTTCAAGGAGGAACCTTTTGTTCCAGCTGCTGGGAATGAGTCAGCAGACAGCCTCCAGCTGTCAGCGTCTTCATCCTTTGTGTCAGCTGCAGAGAGCTGTCCCACCCAAGAACATGCCTTTGGGTGGTCCATATCTAGTGACTGATAACGGAGAGGTTATAAACGTCACTTTAGCCCACTGAGGAGCAACTCAAATGGACTCTAATGCTCCAGAACTCCCTAAAGGATTGGCCAAGACTTCATTGTATCTGCATCATCATTCAACTTCCCCTTCTGCTCAGTTTTGCTTCTCATCTCTCACTTTTCCCCAATTCCTGAGAAGTACTGATTTCTAATGAATTCTCTACATTCCAAACTCCTTCTCAGCCTCTGCTTCTGGAGAACCCAACCTGAACTAGTTACTCTCTTAAGGCTTCTGCACAGGAGTTTTCTTACAACACCCCTCACTGTCACCCTGGAGATTCCCTCTGGTGTATTGCTATGTTGGGTTCTCTGTTTCTTGGATCTACTGCCTTTTTCTCTTTGATTTACTCTCTTGTTTTGATGCGGCACATTCTCTAGTAGTTTCCTGAGGAAAATACATGAAAGATCAAGTTTTTTAAACCATGCGTGTCCAAATATGGGTTTATTCGCATCACATTTAATCAATAGCTCGGTTGGTTTTAATCTTCTGGGTAGGAAATAATTTCCTTTCAGAATTTTGAAAGCATTGCTGAATCTTCTTTTGGTTCCAGGATTTCTGTTTGAAACTATGATGCCAACATAATTCTTGAACTTTTATATGAAAGCTGTATTTCTTCTCTGCAAACTTGTAGGATCTCCTTTGTTCTCTTTGTTTTAAAATCATTGCTTCCAGTTTAGGATTCTGCTAAGTCTATTCCAACTGATTCAGTTACTTTCCAAACCTTCCAAAATTCTGTTGCTCTTAGCTTCTATTTCTTTGTCTTTGTGTCTTTATATCTTAAAACAAACAGATAGGCAGACAGATAAATAATAACAAAGCACTATAGTGCCTAATGGCATTAAATGACAGTTTTGGGAAAGAGAAAGCAGAGGTTAAATATGTGTGTTCAGCTTAGCATATTTAAGCAGAAGTAGAATTTGATTTTTTTGAGGAAAAATTTATCTGGTAAAGCTGCTGTTTGTATCTTTCTTCCTTCCCTTCTCCTCCCTCCCTCCCTTTTTGTTTTTTTGTTTTTTGTTGGACTCTTTTTCATTAGCACTAATTGCATAACTATACTACATCACACCTGGTGTCTATAAAGTCATTGATTTGGTGCCTTTGATTTTACATCTTCAAGATTAGGGTGAAGATCTCTGCTTTCTCCTGATTCCAATCCTGTGCAGACAGTGCTGAGCTTAACCAAACTGCTGCTGACAGTGAGGAGTTCTGTTTATGCACTAGAATTAAGCTGGATAACTGTGAGTTTCCTTAAGACTCCAAGTCAGGAATGTCTGTCTTCAATAAGAGTAGAGAGTTATAGGTCCCTCTAGGAAACAAACATAGTGGAATAGAACCTTAAGAATACTACTGAAGATTCCTACGAACAGTCACTTTTTTGGTGGAAATGACTGACAAGGTGAAAAACAGGACCCCTTTACCTGAAATGAATCAATAATTAACCCTGAGAGAAATTACAGAAAATGGATTCTAATGAATCAGTTGCCTAATTCTTTCTATCCTTTGGAATTAGACATGATCTATATATCAGATACAACTATTTAGCACTATGTGTCAAGTTATGTGAACTCATAGACCATGATTGTTATGGGGTTTAATTAGTTGTGAAAATGAAGAATAAAGTTGAAAGCTTTTAACTTCTTGTTCTGTGTGTTATAGTGATAAAAGCTAGTAGCAGAAGAACAGAAACCCCTGTTTTGTTTTTGTTTTAATTTCATCCACTATGCTTTATAGCTTTATGACTTTGGGTAAGTTACTTTGTCTAAGATTTATGTTTCTTAGTTGTAATTTGGAGAAAATATTAATTTCTCCAATAGGGTTGTTATTAATGAGTTAAAGTATGTAAAGCTGTGAGCACAATGTCCATATATGACAGATGTTCAGTCAATAGGAGTTTTCTTCCCTGTGCCATCTATATTTGGCCAAGAACATAGTAATTTTTTGTGTGCAAGAATATGTTGGTGCCACACTTCCTTCAAAGAATCCACAAGATAAGAAAGTTTCACCTGTATTAACTGAATTGTAAATTCAGATATGTCTTAAACTCCTCCATACACATTCAATCCTCAAATTAGGTCCAGTCAATTTCAGGTGACATGGAGGCCTCAGAATCAGGGAAGATTTCGTAACTAGAGTTAACTGCAGCAAAGGAAATTAGGTCTGTAAATAAGAATGGACAGCTAAAGCAAAGATTAATTTTAATGGCATGCATTAATAATATGCAGTTTGAGATTGGCAGTGGAGAATTCTCCCTGAGAACTGGCATTAGGCAGTATGGGACTTGACAGGGAAATTCACATGGGCAAGCGCATTTATTCAATACACCTTTTCTATCCCAAAGACATTAGTGTACTGAGAGACCCACAGTATCAGGGAAAGTGGCCTATTTATTCACATCTAATCATCATATGTACAGTCTGTTTCCATTTAATTGTCAGGAATAAGGACTCTCTTGGTATAACTTAGAAGTGACAAGGAAATTGGATGGAGCTTCGTAGGGTTGACTCTAGAAAAACAGTGAAAGAGTGACTAGAAATCCTAAAGTTAAATCCTAATATCTATAAAGGCTTGGAGGGTTTGTGTCCACATAAACAGTGATGGCAGAAAGGAACCCAATTATTTACTGAGGATCCTTGTTTCGGGTTAGATTCTGGACGAAAGAATGAAACCACTATGATCACCAGCTCTTCTTCATGATTGTGGATGGGGAAAAACCAAAGAGCAGGGAAATGCTGAGGTGCCTAGATGTTTTAGAATATCTGCTTTAGAACTGTCCAACTAATGTTGATTCTCTGGGCAGGCCAGAAAAACATAACATTTTGTACTTCATTTGAAGAAATTCAGTTACAGCTAACTGTATTTGTCCTTGCTAATGAGAATGTTAGAAAAGATGAATGAAAGTTATGTGAAAGTTTTAGAAAGGGGAATATGCAAAAATATTATAGTTTTTACATTTCAAACTATACATTTAAGTAATAAATTGGTCAAAATCTTATTAACTACACTTTCTTAGCTGAAAGATATCTTTTTCTAAGTTCATATTTTCTAAGAAAATGCAGTTCCCCATTTATTGAGAGTGCTCTCTTATTCTTCTGTTAAACAAAGTATAGATTTTTGGTGTATAGAAAATGGTGTTTTCTAATATCACATACCCTATATTTGGTATGTTTTTACAGAAAACGTAAATATGTGATTCGTGGTTATTGAATAGTTAGGTATTTGATAGATGGACATAATACTGAAAATCAAGGATGAGATGGGATTTTTTTTGTGTGTGTGGAAGGAGAGGCTTTTCCCTGTAGAATTATGATAAGATTTGAGAAACCTATTCATGTCCTAGGAACTATCTGTAGATTGAATCAGTATCATGTATACACAGGGAATATTGGACTAGTCCAGGAAAGTTTCTTTCACTTTAAAATGTTGTCCTCAGAAGAGACACGTGTACCCCAGTGTTCATCGCAGCACTGTTTACAATAGCCAGGACATGGAAGCAACCTAGATGTCCATCAGCAGATGAATGGATAAGAAAGCTGTGGTACATATACACAATGGAATATTACTCAGCCATTAAAAAGAATACATTTGAATCAGTTCTAATGAGGTGGATGAAACTGAAGCCTATTATACAGAGTGAAGTAAGCCAGAAAGAAGAACACCAATACAGTATTCAGTTCAGTTCAGGTCAGTTGCTCAGTCGTGTCCGACTCTTTGCGACCCCATGAATTGCAGCATGCCAGGCCTCTCTGTCCATCACCAACTCCCAGAGTCTACCCAAACCCATGTCTATCAAGTCGGTGATGCCATCCAACCATCGCATCCTTTGTCGTCCCCTTCTCCTCCTGCCCCCAATCCTACCCAGCATTAGGGTCTTTTCCAATGAGTCAACTCTTTGCATGAGGTTGCCAAAGTATTGGAGTTTCAGCTTCAACATCAGTCCTTCCAATGAACACCCAGGACTGATCTCTTTTAGGATGGATTGATTGGATCTCCTTGCAGTCCAAGGGACTCTCAAGAGTCTTCTCCAACACCACAGTTCAAAAGCATCAATTCTTCGGTGCTCAGCTTTCTTCACCGTCCAACTCTCACATCCATACATGACCACTGGAAAAACCATAGCCTTGACTAGATGGACTTTTATTGGCAAAGTAATGTCTCTGCTTTTAAATATGCCAATACAGTATACTAACATATATATATGGAATTTAGAAAGATGGTAACGATAACCCTATATGTGAGACAGAAAAAGAGACACAGATGTATAGAACAGTCTTTTGGACTCTGTAGGAGAAGGTGAGGGTGGAATGATCTGAGAGAATAGCATTGAAACATGTATATTATCATATGTGAAATAGATCGCCAGTCCAGGTTCAATGCATGAGACAGGGTGCTCAGGGCTGGTGCACTGGGATGACCCAGAGGGATGGGATGGGGAGGCAGGTGGGAGGGGGGTTCAGGATGGGAACACATGTACACCCATGGCTGATTCATGTCAGTGTATGGCAAAAACCACTATAATATTGTAAAGTAATTAGCCTCCAACTAAAATAAATAAATTAAAAAAATAAATAAATACAATGTTGTCCTCACATTTGAGGAATTTTATAGCCATTTTTTTCTGTTGTGAATTTCCAACATAATCTGTCTGCCACCTCGTCTGGTGCATATAGCTGTGGATGGGAAACAGATACTAAGGTTTCCTTGGACCAGATAATGAAATTAAACTTACAAAGGGTCTGTAATGTGGTCAAGGCCATGCAGCTGGTTAGCAGTAGAGCCAGGTTTAAAACTTGAATTGGTCTGATTTCAAAGCCCAAACTCTTTTTACTCTACCATGTTGCCTTTCAGCTGTGCAGATTTGCTTTTTTTATACCATGCTTTCAAAGATTCAGTTCCCATGAGAAGGCAGCAAGAACATGTGTACACAGGGAGGTAGAACTATATTTGTGGTGTTGCTTTAAGTCTCAGTAATCAGCTGTTAAAGCAATAAAGGAGAGGGTTAAGTGGTGCCCAGAGTGTGGAGGAGGAAGAGGGAAATGACTCTGAACCACTAAGGAGCTCCTGCAAGCATGGAAAGAACTCTGCATGGGGAGTCAAGCAGCCAGGCATCTTACTTACATGTGACCTGAGGGAAGTCCCTACCCTAGTCTGTCCTTTATTCTCCCATTTGTGAAATGAAAAGGTGAAACCAAGCCTCAGAAGCAAACTCAGTATCTGTTCTGGTTTCCTAATCCAACTGTGCAAGACAGCCACAGGCTATGGAACAAAATTAGACCCAAGACTTCATTGTTATCACTGATTGTATTTCTTGAGCAAATAATTTAATCTACTTTTCTCCCCAAATTATACTGATGAAGAAATCACAATATTCTCTCATTTACTTTCCCAAAAGGCAAGTAGCACTATAAACCCATTTTCTGATTGGATTAGCATGATATTAGTTTCACTGTTGAAAAAGAACATGGGAAAATATACACAGAAAAATACAAAAATTTTCTTTGCAAATCAAAAGAATTATGAAATAGCCACGGGAGAAATTGTATTATTGAATGGGTCCCAAGGACCCATTATAGACAGTATTCACCATAGAAATATTGTGAATGAGATTTTCAAGGAGATTTATTAACAAATTAATATATATATATTTATAAGCAAGCTATCAAAAATATCATATTAAACCGATTAAGCACAACTGCACAAGTATAACTGGAACTTACTGATACTCAAGGCTGGTGAGGTGTTCTTAGGTCTCCAGCTCTAGAGGGATGGGTAGAGATTGAGGAGCCTGCCCTGGGGCAGTCCTCAATTCCCAGGGCCTTCGTGGTGAACTTCTCCACAAAGTTTCTCTAGCCCTCTGGCCCCTCCAGTAGCAGAATGTCTCGGAACCCAATACAGCTGTCCTCATTTTGAATTGTAGAGAAAAGGGGGTTATAGATATTATTTTTTCCTGAATTATCTGAGAGTAGAAACATTGTGCAACACTGAGAGAGAAACACAAAATTTTGAATCTGAGCATTTTATAGTTAGAGAGGAGTCTTAACGGTTCTGAAGTGTTAACAAACCGCAGGAAAGAGATAAAGGCTGCAAGAGTGTGACTTTCTGACTTGTGCACTGAAGGGGGAAGAAAAATTCAGGGGCAGAATGGAGGCAGACCAGTGTCAGAGAGATGGTAAAATTTCATGTCAGTGTAAGATCTTGGTAAATAAGCCAGAAAAACTAAAGTTTCAATTAGGAATTGAGAGAACCTGAGGTGATGATGACTGCTACCACCACAAATCAGTTAATAAGAATGATAACAATGACAAAAAGCAATAATAACAGTGACTCTTTTGCCCTTTTTAGACACACAGCATTGCCTTGAGAGGAATCCTCCCCCCCAAAAAAGAAAGGAAAAAGGATGTAGGAGTTCAGGAAGATGGTCTTGACTTGGATCCTGTTCCTGTTATGCCTACATACAAAGGGGACCTTTCATCTTATAAGTAAAATCCAAGTTTGATGGAGTTCCTCTGCATTATGAAACTACTTGCCTACAGCACTTTGAAAGGGGAGAAAGAAATTTGGCTTAAAAATGCAGCGTGTAAATGTGCAACAGTGGGAACCAGGGCCTCACTGTTCAATCCTACAGGATATTCATGGAGAAAACTGCTTTGCTTGTCACACAGATTCCCTTCTAATTCTGGAAAAGCAACGCTTTATTACAATTCTTAAATGTCAGGTGAGAAGTTGTTGATATTACCTGCCTCAGCTCTCCGAAAGGCTCATTAGGGGATAAAAGGAAACTAAGGGTGCTAGAAAACCCAATGAACTCTTGCATTTCAGTACTTGAGCCAAAGAATCAGTTCTGTACAAATGTGGTGGAGAGAATAATTGCTAAACTTGGTCAATAATTTTCAAGGAAACAGGAAAAGTGGAATGACAACCCATCTGTTAAAACCAGGCTTAATTGAGGCTGACTGGTAATGAGGGGTGACAGGCCCCAGGCCGTGATCCTTCACACCTTTCCTGGGGTTAATTCTACTCTTCTTAGAAGCCTAGCCTTCCAAACAGATTGAATACTGATTCTTTGGCCAACGTACCTAAGTTTCTTCTTGGTGCCAGCCAGCAGCTCCTTATCACGCAGGTAGTCTGGGGAAATGGCTTTGTCTAGTTTCTGGAGAACCAGGTTCTTGCTCAGGTGGCCCTGGTCTTGCCCAGTATCCACGTTGTGATTGGCCATTATTGACCACTTGTATCTGGTAGCAGGCCTTGGTGAACCTGAAATCTGCCAAACCACTGAGAAATAAAAATCGCCATCCTTTTGAGAATGAGGGCTTAAGACAAAGACCAAGGTCATTGGTAAACTCCTCCTGATTGACCCTCACAGAAGCAAGAGTCCAGGAAGTCTCCTTTTCCAGGTAGTCTGCCTCAAGGAGAAAGACTGCTGAAGTAATTGCCGTGAGTGGGAATTACTTGGAGCCCCCAGCACCACCTTCTGTCTCTGTCAGAAGGAGGAGATGTGGGAGACACTGCTGAGCTGGGTAATGAAATGGTGGTTTCCCCAGTGAAGTGCTTCTTTACGTCCCAAGGCAAAGCTTCATGTGTGCCTTTTGTGCAAGCACTGTTTATCCAATTGTGATGTCCTGGGGTCTAAGCACCTTTCATATATCAAAGTTGAAGTTCCAAACAATGGGAGAGAACAGAAATGTTTCAGGGGCTATAAAATCTTTATCTAGGGATATGCCATCTTAATAATTTTAAAATTTGCTGAATATTCATCTATCTTCCAGCTACCGTTGGTTCATCTAGCTTACCATCTAGCTTCTGTCAACTTCTAAAAACCATAATTATGAAAGCCCCTGGAGTGGAAAAATTGGTGAAAGAAAACTTGTATGGTAAGGACATGGCATTTGGGTCTCCCAGCCAGCACTCAGAAGAGCTTTGGCATGCCTCTCCGCCCTTCAGGCAGGTACAGGGCGCTTGGGCCATCTCCTGCCCTGTGTAAGCACATCCTAGCCTGGAGGGATACACGCCACTGGTCCCCAGTGGTCAGCCCTCATGGGAAGTAGTGCAGCAATGCCTCTCCCCACATTCAAGTTTCGGAACCTTAGCCTTCCCGTGTGTAAAATGAGTACAGTAACAATAGCTTGTGAATCAAACAAGATAATGTGTTTAGTTTCCCAGCACAGGGTCTAATTGATTCCATTCTTTTGCTTCATCTCTGCTATTTCCATTTTTGAATTACAACCAATCTAAAGTTGCTATGGAATCAACCTCCACACCCACAATCTTCTAATTCTCCCCTCTCTTGAGGAAGACAAGAAAAGTCTACACTTTTTTTCTCATAAAAATGGAGCTCTGAGCTCAATGCTCTGTGATGACCTCGAGGGGTTGGGAGGGAGGTTCCTGAGGGAGGGGATATGTGTGTACTTATAGCTGATTCATGTTGCTGTACAGCAGAAACCAATGCAACATTGTTAAGAAGTTATACTCCAATCAAGAAAAAAAGAAACTGGACCTCTTTAATCTCTCCCAATCAACGTATCTCCCATGTCACTGTACCCTCAGACCCTGAACTCCTGCCAGAATCACCACTGCATTAATCGCCCCTTCCCCTGGGCCATATCTGACTGCTGCACTCTTGTCACTGCATGAATCATACTATTCTGTAATGTGCCATGTCTGCCTCCTCTGCTATACTGTAAGCTCCTTGAGGGGAGAGACTAGATCTTGTTTGTATTTGATATCAAGTGCCTAATAGGTAGCCAATAAGCTTATGGTTAACAAAACATTTAAGCAGACTCTGGGGAGTTGTAATAATGGCCTGAATATTTTAGAGGGATACTTTGATTTCTTTGAAGACTTCTTGCCAAATAAATACATATGATTTCATTTTAGAAGGAGGATAATTGATTTTTCTTTTTGAGCAAGGAAGACACTAGCTTTTTTTACCCTTCTTACTGATGTGTGATGAAGGACATAAATTACACAGGAAACAGGACACAGAGACATAAACCTGCTTAATCCAATTATATATTTCAATCAACAGACAGGGTCCCAAGGGAGGAGAGGATGCTGTGCGGATGGAGACCACTGAAGGGGAGCTAGGAGGCTGTGTGCTTCAGTTTTCTTGAGAAAGAGAGGAGCCAAGAGAGGAGAAGGAGACGGAACAGCTGTCATAGGAAGTGAGAATCAACGTTATTTGTTACACAATATAAAACAAATCTTGAAGAGGATGTTCAGTCTTTGGAATGTTTAACAGTGAATACATAAATAATTTTCTGAAGACAAATGAAAAGAGGCAAAGAGAAAAAAAGCATACAAACAAAATAAAACAAAGAAGCCAAAGTGAGGAAAACAAAAACCAGGCTTATAAAAGGAAAGACAGTCTAATTACAGCCATTTGACTGAGAAAAAGTCACGCTTGTACCCTGATGCAGACGGTGCACAGCTTGACTTCTGATTCCCAAGGGGGAAAGAGAGAGAGAGAGGGAGAGAACCTGAAGACCACTGGGGTCGGGGAGACAGAGGAGCAGTGGGAACACTGATAGTGAACATAGAACCAGCCGTTTTCATTTCACACACTCTATTTCAACGCAGTAACTCTGTAAAGCAAGAGTTCCTTACTTGCATTTGCAAATAAACTGAGCCCCAATACTATTTCAAGGTCAAGGATGTTTGTTTAGCTAGGTAATGGCCTAGCTGAGATTGAGCCCATGTCTACTTGACACACCTTCCACAATTCCTCCACTAACTATCCAGTGCTCCTTCCACAATGGGACATGACTCGTACAACCCTGTTCCCCTGGCTGCAGGCTATTTGTATTGTTGGTTATGAGCTCCAGGACAGGACCTCCCAGTTCCCGTTATGGTGTTACTGCTAATTAAGTGTTCTTTGCTTACGCTGTAGCAATGGAACCTCTCTCTTGTGCATAGCCTTGCCCGTCTTTCCTTCAGCTGAACTCTTGGGTTCTTACCTGGGACCCAGATTAATTAATAATTAATCATCATAACAGAGACAAGAGTGTCCTGGAGAGTTTCAAACTAGTAATTATGTACCCCAGAAGTGACACTGCTTACCACTCATTTGCAAGAGCCAGACTCATGGAAAGCTGAGCGCAGGAAATACTTAGTGAACAGCATCAGTGACTGTTGCAGCATTTCTTGTCTTTAACATACTGTATGTTATGTGTATTTATCATGTTTATTATCTGTCTCCATGTCTAGAATGTCTGTTCTATGAGGACAGAGGTCTTTGTTTCCTTCATGAATGCCACTTCAGTGCCCAGAACGGGATTTGGCAAGCAGACTCTCAAGAGTTGATTGAATAAGTAAATAAGTTATTGTCAGTTCTACCCTCACTTGCTGAGCAGTCTTCGGCAAGTCTTTCATACTCTGAGCCTCCAAGTTTCCTGAGATAAGCAGGAAATTCATGAGAGAAGCAGGCTAAGGAGTAATATAAGACCTAGCCCATGAAAAGCTCTAGACAAATATTAGTTTCTTCTCACCTCCAGTGGCCAAATTAGTCTTCTGACGGTAATCCAATTTTCAGGAAATTTGTGTAGAGAAAGGAAGAGAAAGAAAGAGAGGGAGAAGAGAAAGAGGAGAGAAAGAAAGAGAAATGGAGCAACTGTGTAGTTTGAATACATTCCATAACTTTTCTGTTTCTTGCCCAGTGTGCAAAACAATACTGATGTTCCTCCCAGAAATTTTTTTCTCTAATTGCTGGAAAACTCTGTAAGTGGAGCAAGCTTTATAACTCAGGGTGGGAGTGAGGCTGGGTACAGCCACTGGCCAAGCCTTTCAAATAGTATAACAAATGATGTGTGGGCATAGCCAGGGAAAATGCACACATTCTTCACGGGTCTGGAGAAATCATGTTTGGCTCCCAGGTGCACTTGACCTGTTAACCATATTTAGACAGATTTATCAGCTGTAAACTTTGCACCAAGCAAGAGAAAAAAGAACACTATTTTTTTTTAAGCGTAAAGCTGAAAGATTTGTTAGCAACAGGAGGAATTCAAACCAGCTAAGGAGAGGGCTTGATTCACTCGCCTCAGTTGTCTGCTTAGGGCACAAGGACTCCAGGCATGAAATTCACAGAAACCGGGAGAATTTCCGGGTACAAGTATTTCAGTGAGGGCTGGTGAGCCCTAGTTATAAGAGCCTGGAGTGAGTATAAAAAAAGGACAGCACGTTTTTAATTAGCACCATAACAAAGAGGGAAAAAAGAAAGCACATACAAAAAAAAAAAGCGTACAAAACTTTGCAGAACTTTTTGTGTTTCTATTCTTTATGTATTCTTATGAGATCATCTGCTTGGAAATGTGTTGTTTGAAAAACTAGACGAAGTTCCTTTAAAAACACACTAGATCAAACTGATCACAACGTCAGAATACCATAAGCCTTGTGTCTATGAAACATCTTTCATGATATGGGGGAAAGAGAATGGGATTTGAACTCAAGAAGTGAATCCATGCTCCACAATTTACTAGCTGTGTGATTCTGGGTGAATCACTAACCCTTTAAACCTTAGTTTCCTCATTTGTAATATCAGTTCAGTTCAGTCGCTCAGTCGTGTCTGACTACGACCCCATGGACTACAGCACGCCAGGCCTCCCTGTCCATCACCAACTCTTGGAGCTTACTCAAACTCATGTCCATTGAGTCAGTGATACCATCCAACCATTTCATCCTCTGTCGTCTGCTTTTCCTCCTGCCTTCAATCTTTCCCAGCATCAGGGTCTTTTCCAGTGAGTCAATTCTTCACATCAGGTCAAACCAAATTGGAGGGGCTGTTGTGAGAATTCGATGAGCTAATGTTTGTGAAGTTGTGTTATCAGTTTTCAAGTGTACTAATGGCATTTATAAAGTTTCTGGAGAATAATAGTCTAAAAAAATTTTCCTGTTTGTCTTTGGAGAGGAGATAGACTCAATACCCACTTCCCCCTTAGCCACCCCACCCCATTTTCCTATAGAGCCAGTTAGTGTGTGTGTATGTATTATACATTACATATATATTACAGTATAATTAGTATTATATACACACATTATTATATATCAGTGTAGTATATATGCTAATTATCAATTAGTATAGATATGTATATATCTATGTAGAGGGCTGTATATCTATATGTTTATCTGTATCTATGTCTTGCTATTGCTATTGCAAGAACATCCTTTCTTTAGTATTTCCACTGTCACTCGTAATCTCTTTCCTAGATGGTTGAAATAGCCAGACTGGCTATCTTGGTGCTGACTTCCTAATCCGAAACAACCTAAATTAAATGTATGTCTGACCATGTCACCTAACCTTAGGAGTCTGTAGCCCAGTATAATGTTCAAGGTCCTCAGTTTAGTTCAGTGATTCTCAGCCAGGAGATTTTGCCCCTTCAGGGCCATTGACAATGTCTGGAGACATTTTGTCTGTCACAGTGGGGAATCAGGTGTGTATGTGCTGCTGACACCTGGTGTATGAAGGCCAGGGATGCTGTTAAACATCCTATAACACTCAGGACAGCCACCGTAACACAAATCATTCTGCTCAACATGTCAGCAGTGCCGAGGTTGGAAACCTGAGTTCAGCCCATGGGATCTCCCTGATAAGCTTCTACTCACATCAAGTTCCAGCTTCATTGCTGTCTTCACATCTTGGTCTCTAGCCAAGGTAAATTACTGTCAGCTCTCCTGGTCATTTCAACAGTTCCCAAACTGTGTGGCATCTCTAGGCCTTTGGCCTGGCTGCCCTTCCTGCTTTGAACATGCTCCCCTTGGCTTCTTCAGCTATGAACTCACCTTTGCATTCTCTTGTGTATCCCCTTACATCCTTTAGGAGGCCTTTCACTTCCCCTGGGCCCCTTCTCTGCATGTCCACAGCCCTCTGCCTTCTTCTCTCACTTGACTTATCACACTGTAATGAGATGGATTTTAGTCTACCATGACATCTCTTTGGACCTGACTCTCCCACCCTTCAGTGAGTTCAGAAAAGTCTGGGACCATTCCTCCTACGTCTTTGTATTCCCTTGGAACTATCTGGGCACATAATCTTGGTAATTATGTGTTGATTGACAAAGAGAACAAATCTAGATCAATGGCCATCTTATAACAGAAGCTACTGGACTCTTTTGCAATGTTATAAGGTGGACCACTTGAGCAAGAATTCTGTCCCATCATTCTTGTGGCTGCTGTGTGCCCCAGATTGTCAGAGATAGTCCCATGTCACCAACGGGAGTTAATACATATTGATCCTTAGCTTCTCTAAGCCAGGAACATGCAAGGATTTAATATTTTTTAAAAAATTATTCAATATAAAATTCTACTGAATCCCAACTCTTATACAACTTCTCATTATTTCCATTTTACAGATGTGGAAAATGAGGCTGGCAAGTTAAGAAAATACATTATACACAATTGATGAAGCCAGAGTTTAATCTAGGCATTCAGACCCCAGAGACCACCCTCTCAGCTGCTGTGTTATACCCATTCTTTGTCAGATCCACTGTCCTGATTTGTGGTCCCCTGGGGACACAGTTTCAGTGGGTCTGCATTTTAGAGATGAAGAAATAGAGCTTGTAGGAAATAATCATCAATGACACATCCCTGTATAACATCCAAACCAGAAATTGAAGTCTTTCCACACAACAATATCTCAAAGATCCAACTAAGCCTATATTTGTCAAAATTTGCCCATCTGTTGGAGCAAAGAAGCCTGCATTTGCAGGTCTCACATGAGAACAGACCCTCAGAGTCTCAGTGTCCACCTTGGGGATCTGCCACAAATAGATCTTTGGTAATTACTTAAGTCCCTAGAAATCTTTCCCAGATCTGAGGCAGCTTTGATTCCTGTCTGGGACAAGTTCTACATCCTGGGAGGTCTTTGTGCTGAATCCCATTTGCTACAGATCTCTAAAAGCTTCCAGGCTGCTTAACTCTTCCCAAACTTTTTGGTTTAAAAATACATTTCTAATCAGTGGGTCTGGGTGCATTCTTTGTGCCTAGAGAATGTCGTTCCCTTCAACGTTGGAGCAGGCTAGTACACAGCACAGACCAAAAAATGTGACACTCTGTTTCCAGACTGAGTGGGCTAAGAGCACAGTGTGGGTGGAGGGGTTTCCCACACAAATCTGAGAAGAGGGCTTTGTTTTTCCAGGGTGGTCCAGTGGCCTTGGATTGCAGTTGGCCCTATTTGCTGGGGTCCTATGGGAAATCTCTTACTGCATAAATTCTCACTTTTTCTTTCTTTATAGGGCATTTTTTCCATAGTGGAAAAATAGCCTACTTTCAACGTTGTTGTTTATCTTTCCTGATGTGCTGTAGATGGGCGCTTTGTAAACACCTATCTTAACATCAGTACCAGGAAGTTCAGTTCAGTTGCTCAGTCATGTCCGACACTTTGCGACCCCACGGACTGCAGCATGCAAGGCTTCCCTGTTCATCGCCAACTCCTGGAGCTTACTCAAACTCACGTCCATTGAGTTGGTGGTGCCATCCAAAGATCTCATCCTCTGTCCTTCTCTTCTTCTCCTGCCTTCAATCTTCCCAGCATTAGGGTCTTTTCTAATGAGTCAGTTCTTTGCATTAGGTGGCCAAAGGATTGGAATTTCAGCTTCAGCATCAGTCCTTCCAATGAATATTCAGGACTGATTTCCTTTAGGATTGACTAGTTTGATCTCATTATTGTCCAAGGGACTTTCAAGAGTCTTCTCCAACACTGCAGTTCAAAAGCATCAATTCTTCGGCACTCAGCTTTCTTTATAGTCCAACTCTCATATCCATACAGGACTACTGGAAAAACCATAGCTTTGATTAGATGGACCTTCGTTGGCAAAGTAATGTCTCTGCTTTTTAATATGATGTTTAGATTGGTCATAGCTTTTCTTCCAAGGAGCAAGTGTCTTTTAATTTCATTGCTGCAGTCACTGTCCACAGTGATTTTGGAGCCCAAGAAAATAAAGTCTCTCACTGTTTCCATTGTTTCTCCATCTATCTGCCATGAAGTGATGGGACCAGATGCCATGATCTTAGTTTTCTGAATGCTGAGTTTTAAGCCAACTTTTTCACTCTCCTCCTTCACTTTCATCAAGAGGCTCTTCAGTTCTTCTTCGCTTTCTGCCGTAAGGATGGTATCATCTGCTTATCTGAGGTTATTGATATTTCTCTCAGCAGTCTTGATTCCAGCTTGTGTTTCATCCAGCCTGGCATTTCACATGATGTGCTCTGCATATAAGTTTAATAAACAGGGAGACAATATACAGCCTTGACATACTCCTTTCCCATTTTGGAACCAGTCTGTTGTTCCATGTTCAATTCTAACTGTTGCTTCTTAACCTGCATACAGATTTCTCAGGAGACAGGTAAGGTGGTCTGGTATTCCCATCTCTTGAAGAATTTTCCAGTTTGTCATGATCTACACAGTCAAAGGCTTTGGCATAATCAATAAAGCAGAAGTAAATGTTTTTCTGGAATTCTCTTGCTTTTTCTATGATCCAACAGATGTTGGCAACTTGATCTCTGGTTCCTCTGCCTTTTCTAAATCCAGCTTGAACATATGGAAGTTCACAGTTCATGTACTGTTAAAGCCTGGCTTGGAGAATTTTGAGCATTACATTGCTAGCATGTGAGATGAGTGCAATTGTGTGGTACTTTGAACATTCTTTGTCATTGCCCTCCTTTGGAATTGGAATGAAAAATGACCTTTTCCAGTCCTGTGGTTACTGCTGAGTTTTCCAAATTTGCTAGCATATTGAGTGCAGCACTTTCACAGCATTATCTTTTAGGGTTTGAAATAGCTCAACTGAAATTCCATCACCTCTGCTAGCTTTGTTCATAGTGATGCTTCCTAAGACCCACTTGACTTCACATTCCGGGATGTCTGGCTCTAGGTGAGTGATCACACCATCACAGTTATCTGGGTCATGAAGATCTTTTTTGTATAGCTCTTCTGTGTATTCTTGCCACCTCTTCTTAATATCTTCTGCTTTTGTTAGGTCCATACCATTTCTGTCCTTTATTGTGTCCATCTTTCCATGAAATGTTCCCTTGGTATCTCTAATTTTCTTGAAGAGATCTATAATCTTTCCCATCCTATTGTTTTCCTCTATTTCTTTGCACTGGTCCCTGAGGCAGGCTTTCTTGTCTCTCCTTGCTATTCTTTGGAACTCTGCATTCAGATACTTATATCTTTCCTTTTCTCCTTTGCCTTTAGCTTCTCTTCTTTTCTCAGCTATTTGTAAGTCCTCCTCAGACAGCCATTTTGCCTTTTGCATTTCTTTTTCTTAGGGATGCTCTTCATCACTGCTTCCTGTACAATGTCGCGGACCTCCATCCATAGTTCTTTAGGCACTCTGTCTATCAGATGTAATCCCTGTAATTTATTTGTCACTTCCACTGTATAATCGTAAGGGATTTGATTTAGGTCATACCTGAATGGTCTAGTGGTTTTCCCTACTTTCTTCAATTTAAGTCTGAATTTGGCAATAAGGAGTTCATGATCTCAGCCATAGTCAGCTCCTGGTCTTGTTTTTGCTGACTTTATAGAGCTTTTCCATTTTTGTCTGCAAGGAATATGATAAATCTGATTTCGGTATTGACCATCTGGTGATGTCCATGTGTAGAGTCTTCTCTACACGTGTTGTTGGACGAGGGTGTTTGCTATGAGCAGTGTGTTCTCTTGGCAAAACTGTGTTAGCCTTTGACCTGCTTCATTTTGTACTCCAAGGCCAAATTTGCCAGTTATTCCAAGTAACTCTTGACTTCCTACTTTGCATTCCAGTCCCCTATGTTGAAAAGGACATTTTTTTTGTCTGTTAGTTCTAGAAGGTCTTGTAGGTCTTCATAGAACCATTCTGCTTCAGCTTCTTCAGCTGTACTGGTTGGAGCACAGACTTGGATTACTGTGATATTGAATGGTTTGCCTTGGAAATGGACAGATGTCATTCTGTCGTTTATGAGATTGCACCCAAGTACTGTATTTTGGACTCTTTTGTTGACTATGATGGCTACTCCATTTCTTCTATGGGGTTCTTGCCCACAGTAGTGGATATTATGTTATCTACATTTGCCAGCTAAGGTGAGGGAAGCTCAAGAGGCAATGTGGGTAAAGTAACTTATCCAAGCTTGCATGCCTATCCAAGCAAACACAGAGATATGATTTTAACCCAGTATCACAGTCAGAATTTTCACACATCATTCTTTAGCTTCAAACTCATTTTCACCAAATGTTAATACTCAACCCCAATATGTTGTAATAATCCCCTGTGCTTTGCTGTTTCTCTAAATTTTGTTCTTTAAAGAAAAGTGGGTGTGCATTACTATTTACCAACATGAAACCTCCATCCCACAATGCTTTGCATCAAGGACTCTATGGCTCCAGATCTTCTACCAGAAACATCTTCTCATCCCAGGGTGTACTGCCTCCCTGGCCATGTTCAAGTCTCTCTTACCTCTGTGTTCACCTTCCCAGATGGTCAGCACAGGTGCCTGGGTGAGCCTCCCTGTTCCCTCATAGAGTGATTCCCCTCTTTCCTTTGGAGCTCAGTGTTTACCCTCAGGAGGAGTGTTGACACCTACATGATCCTCAGGTTGTAGAACACATCATCCTATTCTTGAAGATCTTTCGAACTTACCTTAATCTTTTCTGAAGTACCACTCCCAGCCAGCTTGCTTGGGTAAGTTTAGTTGCCAAGAAGAAATAGCTCCAGTTATCTCAAATATGGAGCCAATGTGGTGCTGTGTATGCAGAGAGCTGCCCTTTGACTCCATCAGGTCTGGTCCCCAGCTTTGCCAAATAGCTGTTTGAACATGGGCAAGTCCCTTAAGTTTGCTGAAGTTCATTGTCCTCATCTGTGTATGGCGATCATAAGGCCTACCTCCCAGGATTGTTTTGGGAATTTCTTGGATAGAGCTTGTCACAGTGCCACCTTACAAATAAACAGTGCTCATGATGCCCATTATTATTGTGAGCACCCCTTCCCTGAAAATCTAGGTGATGCTTCATCCTAAGCAGCTTTTATAATTTGTGTGCATGGCGGGGGTGGGGGGGTGGCGTTCTTGCCTCATTCCCTCCAAGATAGGTTGGAATAAATCCTTTGTGCAAATGATACACTGTAGCTCATGAACAGACTGTGTGATTCTGTAATTTTTTTCACAAGTGAAGCTTGTATACATGGTTATTTCACACGGTAGTGTTAAGGATTAAGATCAACTGAACGTTGAAATGCCTTTGTAAACTATAAAGTAGCGTGTGTTTCTGTTTGTGATTTTTATTTTTTAATCAAATTTTTTCCATTATAACTGACATAATACAATGCTTACATTTTAAGTTTATGCTTTGATGAGTTTTGACAAATGTATGTACAAGGGCAACTGCCACCTCAATATGACACAAAATAGTTTCATCACTCCAGAAATTTCTCTCATGGCTCTTTGTAGGTTCCCTCCCCACCCCCATCCTTGCCTAAGGCCAACACTTATCAGATTTATATTACAATTAATTAGCTTTACAAGATCAAGAACTTCATGCAAATGGAATCATATTGGGTGTGTTTTATCATGTCTGGCCTCTTTCACTAGGTGTTTGAGAGTCATTCATGTTGTTGCATCTGTTAGTAGCTCATTTCTTTTTATTGCTGAGTAGTATTCCATTGTTTAAATATACTTCAGTTTGGTTATATACTCACCAGCTGATAAACTTTTGGGTTATTTCCAGTTTGGGGCTATTATGAATAAAACTTCCTTAAATATTCACATTAAATCATTTTGTGAATATATGTTTTCATTTCTTTTAGGCAGTTACCTATGATTGAAATTGCTGAGTTATAAGATAAGTCTATGATTGACTTTGGAAGAAACCATGTAGTGGTTGCAACATTTTACTATACAAGTAGCAATGTATGACTTGCCCCCTTATCCTTGTCAACACTTGGTATAATCATTGATCTATTAATTATAGCGATTTTTGTATGTATATAATGGAGTCTGATTGTGGTTCTAATTTATATTTGCCTGATGATTAAGGATGTTTACTATCTTTATCCACTTATGGTCATTCGAATATTTTCTTTAATTAGGTATCTCTTTAAATCTTTGGTGTATTTGTTTTTATTTTTTCTCTTCTTATCAAGTTGGAGGAGTTCTTTTTATTTTATAGTTCTTTGTCATATATCTGTATTATGAATATTTTCTTCCAGTGGTTGACATTTTCCATTTCTTAGTAGTGTCTTTTAAAGAACGGAGCATTTCAATTTTGATGATAAATTTATCATTTTTTTCTTTTATGTTGCATGCTTCTTGTGTCTTGTTTAAGGAATTTGCATTTCATTTGCCTACCCAAAGTTTATAAAGATTTTCTCCTTTGTTTTCTTCCAGAGCTCTTACAATTTTACCCTTTATGTTTATGTCTGTGATTCATTTTAAATTAACTTTGTATATGGCATGAAGTAGGAATGGAGATTATGGGGTTTTATTTGGGGGAGGAGTTTGGCACATGGATGTACAGTGGTTGCAGAACCCCATGTTGAAAATATTCTCATTTCACATCAAATTACACTGGTGTATTTTACAAAAATCAGCTGGTCATATATGTGTGAGTTTATATCTGGACTTTCTAGTCTTTCTTGTTGATCTATTGATGAATCTGTATCCTTAGTCAATAGGTGAGATCTTGCTTAACAAAGTTTATGGTAAATCTTTGCATTATGTTGTGTAACTCATCTAACCTTTTTCCTTTTTTACTACTACTATTGCTATTTGTGGCCCTTTACATTTCCATATACATTTTTGAATCATCTTGTCTTCTAGAATTTTAGCTAAGGTTGCACTGGATCCATGAATCAATTTGTAGAGAATGGACATATTAACAATACTGAGTTTTCTGACCGTAAACATATACCTATATATCTATTTAGATTTTTTAAAACCTACTTCAGGAAATTTGCTAGTGTTCAATGTGGAGGTTTTGTACATCTTTCATTAATTTATTTTAAAGAACGTTATATTTTTCATGCTATTGCAAATGCTATTTTAAAATTTAATTTTCCCATTATTTGCTCTTAGTTTTAAAGTTTATAGTAGGAGAACTAGCTTGGTACCAGGTATTCTATCATAAGCCAGAAGCAAGGTTTTATTTTTAATAATAAACACGGAAACGTTGAAGAATCTCCTCATGAACTGCTATTTTTCTTCTTTGTAAAATGCTTCCAGGACTCTCAACAAAACAGACATTTTTTTTTTATCTCTGTTAGATTCCAAAGCATTAAACAGGTGGGCAGATTGTGTGTGTGTGTGTGTGCGTGTGTGTGCTCTTGATGCTACTACTTGAATTTCATAAATTCTCTCCTGGAGAAATTTACCAGTATCACTTTTTGGGGGGAGGGCGGGAAGGGCGTCAGTAAACTAAGACCAATTTGTGAGCATAGCAGGTATAATATTATTTTTGGTTCATTCACAAGCCTGAGAAGCATCTCAAACTTCCCAATGCCCAATTAGAGGCATTGCTGAAATATTAGCTAAATGCCAAGCAAGCACACACACACACAAAATAAACAAAACAGGGTAAATATTGACTTATTCAACAAAATTGTTATATTTGCATTTAAGGCACTTTTGGAGACTTGATGAAGGTATTTAAAAAAAAATAAGACTGAAAAATAGCCCATTTATGTAAGTTCTTTATTGTTGTTCAATTGCTAAGTCCTGTTTGACTCTTTGCAATCTCATTGACTGTAGTATACCAGCCTCCTCTGTCCTCCACTATCACCCGGAGTTTGCTCAAATTCATGTCCATTGAGTTGGTACCATCTCATCCTCTGCCCCCTTCTCTTTTTGCTTTCAATCTTTCCCATTATTAGGATCTTTTCCAATGAGTTGGCTGTTCACATCAGGTGGCCAGAGTATTAGAGCTTCAGCTTCAGCATCAGTCCTTCTAATGAACATTCAGGGTTGATTTCCTTTAAAATTGTTTTGTTCTCCTTGCAGTCCAAGGGACTCTTGAGTCTTCTCCAGCACCACAAATCAAAAGGGTCAGTTCTTCAGCACTCAGACTTCTTTATGGTCCAACTTTCACATCCATTCATGACTCCTGGAAAAACCATAACTTTGACTATGGGGACATTTGTCGGCAAAATGATGTCTCTGCTTTTTAATATGCTGTCTAGGTTTGTCGTAGCTTTTCTTCCAAGGAGCAAGCGTCTTTTAATTTCATGGCTGTAGTCACCATCTGCAGTGATTTGGGAGCCCAAGAAAATAAACTCTCTCACTGTTTCCATTGTTTCCTCATCTATTTGCCATGAAGTGATGGGACCGCATGCCATGATCTTCATTTTTTGAATGTTTAGTTTTAAGCCAGCTTTTTCACTCACCTCTTTCACCTTCATCAAGAGGCTCTTTAGTTCCTCTTCACTTTTTGTCATAAGTGTGGTGTCATTTGCATATCTGAGATTATTGATATTTCTCCCAGCAATCTTGATTCTAGCTTGCAATTCATCCAGGTCAGCATTTCTAATTACGTGCTCTGCATAGAAATTAAATAAGCAGGGTGACTATATACAGCCTTGACATACTCCTTTCCCAGTTTTGAGGTGTTCCATGTCTGGTTCTAACTGTTTCTTCCTGACTCTCATACAGGTTTCTCAGGAGACCCCATGGACTGTAGCCCACCAGGCTCCTTCTGTCCATGGGATTTCCCACACAAGAATACAAGAGTAGGTTGCCATTTCATTCTCCAGGGATCTTCCTAACCCAGGGATTGAATCCATGTCCCCTGCATTGGCAGGTGTATTCTTTACTCCTGAGCCACCAGGGAAGCCCACATAAGTTATTAGACAAAAGAACTTCACGTTATTGATAATGACATATTTTTGTGCCCTACTCTCTACTTTTTAAAACATTTTCTCTTTCCACATTAAACGTATGTTTCTGTGTACATATATTTACTCTCTTCTGTCTGCCTTGAGTACCACTCCTTTCTCTTTCTGAACATTTAGTCATTCTTCAACAATAATCTAATTTGTTCCCAACCTCCCCACCTCTACCTCCATAACTTTATTACAACTCCTGTCATAATATTCCTCCTCCTGTCTTGGTCCACAATTTCTTGATATCCCCATGATACTTTTTACATTCAATCGTATTATTAGCAAATATTACTTGTGCCTCAATTCTGCTCAAAATACAGTGTCATTGAAACATCACAGGCACTTTCAAATACCCAAGGTAGCATTTGCAGAGTTTTTCTTCCTTTCTATAAGTGTAATTCTGCCAGCATTCGGGATTTGTTTTAGGTGTCTTCTTTTCCCACGTTCAAGGGAGGGGAATCAATCTTCAATGCATGCAGACAGAGGTACGCAAGATATGCCGGCAGTCACCTGATGATTTCTGAAAAAACTAATTCAGGGGCAGCACTGAGGGTGGGAGTAGAAGGAGCTCAAGGTCAAAGGTCCTGAGTGCTGGTCCTGACTTCATCAACAACTAATTCTGTGACCAGGCCAATGCTTGCCACGCAAAAAGTCTTTATTGATGAGTAAATGAACTTTAGAAAGTTGGTAACCTCTGTTTGCCATAGTTTCTACAACTCAGAATAAAGGAGTTGGAGCTAATGGTCTCTAATGCCATTTCAGCTTTATAATTCATAAACTTCTTGTGATTCTTTAGCACCTAAATCTGTCATTATAGTAAAACTTATTGTTTAGATAACAGGAAAAGGAGACTAGAAATGACTTTTGTAGAGTGCTTACTCTGTATTAGATGTTTTTGCTATCTTTGGGGATGTTTAAACATAAGAAATCATACTGATCATCCTACCCTCTCATTTCTATGGGTTCTGTTAGATTTCATTATCTGTCTAATTTCTTCAAGTCAACTTTCAAGTGAGCAAGGATTAAGAACCAATCTTCTAGGATGAGACAGAAAGGGAATGAACTGCTCTATGAAGAGAGATGAGTGCTTTAGACTTGGTACAGTCATTATTTACATGCAAATGTGTATTTCTAATGCACTTGAAGCTGAGCTAAGTAAATATACCATTTCCTTGAAGTTGATTGACTTCCTTAATTACCTCATTTATGCCTTCACCTTCTATAAAGATAAATTTAGTATAATTCCTATCACAGAATTCAAATAAGTGGAAGGTTTGAGTTAATGAACTCTTACTGTGTGTGTGTGTGTGTGTGTGTGTGTGTGTGTGTGCATGCTCAGTCATGTCTGACTCTTTGCAACCCCATGTATTGTAGCCAGTCAGGCTCCTCTGTGCATGGGATTTTCCAGGCAAAAATATTGGTTGCCGTCTCATTCTTCCGAATGAACTCTTACTTCATATGCTATGTAAGGATGTTTGACAGAATAGACATTTTCTTGGGCAGGATAACCTTTGGAATTGGGTTGCTCCATGAAAATGACCCTGTTCCGTGGCTGCCAAGAAGAAATCCACTTTGCTTCACAGCCATCGTTCTTCTCTTTCATTGTTTGAGAGATTGATTACCTTAGGTTGTGCTCCTTCTGAAGGAAAACTGGTCAGATTTGATCATGTCAGGTGACATACAGCACAGAGCTTTGTGCACTCTTTGGATGCTGGGTTCTAGAATCAAGGTCTAGACCCATGTTATTTTCTGGATGACCCTATGTATGAGTTTGCCAGGGCTACCATAACAAAATACCACAGAGTGGGTCAGAAATTTATTTTTTCAGAGTTCTGGAGGCTAGAAGTCCAAGATCAAAGTTCAGCAGGGTTGGTTTCTGTGGAGGCCTTTTTCCTTGGCTTGCAGATCTTGGCCATCTCCTCGCTGTGTCCTCACATGGCTTGTTCTCTGTGTGCACACATCCTGGTGCTTCTCCTTCTTATAAGGACACCAGTCATATTGGATCAAGGCCCCACCATTATGGCTTCATCTGACTTTAATTACCTCTTTAAAGATCCTATCTCAAATACAGTCACATTCCAAGATAACTCGGGATTAGGATTTCAACATACAAATTTGGGGAAGGGACACAATTCAGTCCATGACACACTCCAGGGACCTGAGCATCTGCATTGATCTGATAGCACCTCCATTCTCTCCTGCCTTCCTTAGGGAAGGTTCAGGCCAATTTTGGGTGGTTTATGTTAGATCCAGACCCCCTGGGTCACTGAGAAATAACATTCACTTCTCCTGTGAGAGGAAGCACAGGGAAGAAGAACCATTTGCCTCTCTTTAGACCCTAACATGTCACAGAGTTGAAATACAGTGACCCTACTGAAAGAATTGTTCAGAAAAAGAAAGCAGCTGGTTTCTGTGTTTAGTGACAGTTCTAGAACTTTAGAGGATGTACAACCTGCAAGAAAGAGCTTCTCTGAAGGGAGGCAGTCCTGGGTCTATCAGAAGTGGTACAGTTCATAACTCACAGCCATACTGCTGTATTTGTAAGCATATGCAAGACTTTGTCACAAGTCCAAGTTTTGTGGTGTGTGTGCATTTAACCATAGATTCATGATGCTTACACTGGAGGGCTGATCAGAGTCTAGTCCTAGGCCTGCTGCTGTTAGACATGGCATGGCAGGAAAACCCACTGGAGCCTGGTGGGCCACGTGCAGAAAGCTACAGCCGTACAACCAGAGGATAAGGTTAATAGAATCCTGTATTACAAGGGCTTCCCAGGTAGTACTAGTGGTAAAGAACCCGCCTGACAATGCAAGAGACATAAAAGATGCGGGTTTGATCCCTGGGTCAGGAAGATCCCCTGGAGAAGGGCATGGCACCCCATTCCAGTATTCTTGCCTGGAGAAATCCCATGGACAGAGGAGCCTGGTGGGCTATAGTCCATGGGGTCACAGAGTTGGACACAACTGAAGTGACTTAGCATACATGCATGTATTACTCAAAGGTGAAGCTTGAGTGACTTTGTTCTTCTCTGAGACCTACCTATCATCAGACACAGGAAACCTGATGGATCTGGGAGGCTCCGTGCCCTGGCTAAACTAACAAGCTCTGTTTCATGCAGAGTGGTACCAAAGGCTGCCACAGTGCTCGAAGGCCTGAGGCCTGTGTGATAGTAACAACAAGGATGTTGGATAGGGAATATGGCTGGACTCTAGGACTAATTGCAGTACCTTGAGCAGTTTATTTAACTCCCTGAAGGTCTCAGTTTACTCCTCTATAAAATAGAATAAAATATCTCTGTGGCACCTTCTAGATCTAAAATGCACATTGTTCAGGCAGAAATTCTCTTAGTTCAGTTCAGTTCAGTTCAGTTCAGCCTCTCAGTTGTGTCCGACTCTTTGCGACACCATGAGCCACAGGATGCCAGGCCTCCTTGTCCAACACCGACTCCCGGAGTCCACCCAGACTTATGTCCATTGAGTCGATGATGCCATCCAACCATCTCATCCTCTGTCGTCCCCTCCTCCTCCTGCCCTCAATCTTTCCCAGCATCAGGGATTTTCAAATGAGTCAGCTCTTTGCATCAGGTGGCCAAAGTATTGGAGTTTCAGCTTCAACATCAGTCCTAACGATGAACACCCAGGACTGATCTCCTTTACAATGGACTGGTTGGATCTCCTTGCAATCCAAGGGACTCTCAAGAGTCTTCTCCAACACCACAGCTCAAAAACATCAATTCTTTGGTGCTCAGCTTTCTTTATAGTCCAACTCTTATATCCATACATGACCACTGGATAAATTCTCTTAAAGCACCTGCAAATTTTAGAACAAGTGGTTTTACCCAGGATTTACTCAGGATCTCAGAATCGCATGAACAGTCACTTTATTAGATGAGAGTTTATGTTTTTAAAGTACACTGGTCTGCAGGACAGCAATGGAGACATAGACATAAAGAACCGACTTGTGGATATAGGAGGGGAAGGAGAGGGTGGGACAAATTGAGAGAGTAACATGGAAACATATACATTACCATATGTAAAATTAGATGGCCAGTGGAAATTTGCTGTATGACGTAGGGAGCTCAAATCTGGTGCTCTGTGATAAGCTAGATGGGTAGGATGTGGTGGGAGGTGGGAGGGAGGTTTAAGAGAGAGGGGACATATGTGTACCTATGGCTGATTCATGTTAATATATGGCAGAAACCAACTCAATATTGTAAAGCAATTATTCTCCTATTAAAAATAAATACATTAAAAAGGAACACTGATTTTTTTCAAATCTCTTAAGAAAATGAAACATAAGGTTTTTAAAAGTATATCTTTAAGAATGTGTTCAAGTGGCTTTACAGGAAAATAAATCATGCCTTTTTAAAAATGCTTACTTTTTAATAGGTCAAATTACTGGCACTGAATTCCTAATCAAGGTGCTTACTCATATAATGACATGTAGAAATTGTTTATGTAGTAGACATTCTTTGTGTCTGAAAAACAGATAAAGGAATTAGAAGACAGGAATTCCCTGGCAGCCCTGTGGTTAGGACTCAGCACTTTTACAGCCATGGGTCCAGGTTCAATGCCTGGTCAGGGAACTAAGGTCTCGCAAGTCACCATAGCACAGCCAAAAAAGGAAAAAAAAGAAATTAGAGGGCTACACATATGGACACCTATTTTAATTATTTCTGCGCACTCTTTGTGGTAGAGAGGACAAAACACCTGTCACCTTGAAGGAAAGGATCAGGCTGAGTTTCCTTCTTTTTTATGATCACTGAAAGCTGATAATTTCATTCCCATATTTAAAGTATTTGTTGTTGTTTAGTCACTAAGTTTTGTTCAACTTTTTGCGACCCTATGGACTGCAGCAGGCCAGGCTCCTCTGTCCTCCCCTACCTCCTGGAGTTTGCTCAAATTCATGTCCACTGAGTCAGTGATGCCATCTAACCATCTCATCCTCTGCTGCCCTCTTCTCCTCCTGCCTTCAATCTTTCCCAGCATTAGGGTCTTTTCTAATGAGTCAGCTCTTCACATCAGGTGGAGCTTCAGCTTCAGCAACAGTCCTACCAATGAACATTCAGGGATGATTTCCTTTAGGATTGACTGATTTGATCTCCTTGCAGTTCATGGGACACTCAAGAGTCTTCTGCAGCATCACAGTTTGAAAGCATCAATTCTTCAGTGCTCAACCCTTTTTATGGTCCAACTCTCACACCTGTACATGACTACTGAAAAAAACATAGCTTTGACTATACAGGCCTTTGTCAGCAAAGTGATGTCTCTGTTTTTTAATATGCTGTCTTGGTTTGTCATAGCTTTCTTTCCAAGGAGCAAGCATCTTTTAATTCCCTGGTTGCAGTCACCATCTGCAGTGATTTTAGAGTCCAAATAAAGAAAATCTGTTGCTGTTTCCACGTTTCTCCCTTCTATTTGTCATGATGTGATGGGACCAGATGCCGTGATCTTAGTTTTTTGAATGTTGAGTTTTAAGCCAGCTTTTTAACTCTCCTCTTTCGCCCTCATTCAGAGACTCTAGTTCCTCTTTACTTTCTGCATATCTAATGTTTGCAGAAGGTATCATCTGCATATCTGAGGTAACTGATATTTCTCTTGGCAATGTTGATTCCAGCTTGTGATTCATCCAGCCTGGCATTTGATGTCCTCTGCATAGAAGTTAGATAAGCAGGTGACAATATATAGCCTTGACATATTCCTTTCCCAATTTGGAAAATATAGGTCATGAAAATATTTTTCTTTCTAACTATAATACTAACTAAAAACAAATTAATAATATTAAACAAATTAATAATATTAAACAAATTAATAATATTAATAATTATATCATATCCTATGAATTTGTCATTAATAAAATGACAAAATTAAAAGCTATTATGTATTAATTTAATCAACGTGATTGCTTGTTTTCATTGTAAATGTCCTACATCTTGCCTTCACTTCAACAGATCAATGTGTCGTTGGGGTGAGAATGTCTTTTAAAATACCTAGTGTGAGCTTCAATCTCAGATTTTCAAATAGGTACATTTCTTGCCCTCTCAGCCCAGATCAAGCTCACCTCCATAGTTTCCTCCTGGTTACTGGAATGGCTACTTAGTCACGCAGGCTCATCATTCCCTGCCACCCGTAATGCTTCCCTCTCTTCCCACCAAGTCATACTGGCTCTGCTTAAATTCATCCTCTTTGCTACTGCACTGCTGTTGCCCTGCATTCCGCTTTCCTTAACATCACTTAGTTGAATCTCTTGCCATTTATAGGTTGAACTTTCTAAAGAATAATTCTGGTCATCTCATTGTGCTTAAAACCTTCAGTGACTCTCTAGGCATGTGGAGTAAAACCCATACTCTTCCATTTGTCAGCTCATCCCCATCTCAAGATCCTTCACTTAATTTATGTGCAAGGTCTCTTTTTCAAATATGTTTATATATCCAGGTTCAATCCCTGGGTCAGGAAGATCCTCTGGAGAAGGCAATGGCAACCCCCTCCAGTACTCTTGCCTGGAAAATCCAGTGGATGGAGGAGCCTGGTGGGCTACAGTCCATGGGGTCGCAAAGAGTCGGACACGACTGAGAGACTAAACTTTCTTTCTTATATTCACTGGTTCCAGGGACTAGGCATCTTTGGGAACTGTCACCTAAACTACCTCATTGTTCTAAAAAGCAAAGTAGGGATTTTTTCAGACCTCTCCCAGCTCTATAATTCTATGTCGAGGCTTTTAGAGAGATGGCTGACATTATTATATTAGATTCGGAAAGATTTAGGAGAGCAAGTGGAATGGTTGACAGGAAAGCCGACTCGGGACACTGGGTTACTGTAGATCCGCCCCTGCATCCTACCCTGGGCGTTTATTCTGGGCAGCATCCTCAGGGGTGAATTTTCCATGACCTTTGAATTCTGCTGCAGTTGTATCCTTAAAAGCACCACTGAATTTTATGAAAGAGACCTTTGAGTTGGACAAGCACTGTAAGTTGTATAAATTAAAAGCTGTTTTAATACTACAAGTCTTGGACGAAAGCATCACCTCAGCCTTAATAAATTAGCTATTTAGTAAACATCCACCGTGTACAGGATGTTTCCCATGTATCATCAATACCAATCTCATAAATTAGGGCCAGTCTGCATATTTTTCAAATAAACAGATTTTTCATATCCATTTGGATCCAAGTTTCGGCTCTTTCTCTTAGGTCCTGCTGCCTGTGTGTACATGGTATAGAATTGATAGCAGCAGTGGAGTTGGACCATATACCTGACATTTCTAGAATAATTGGTAACATCACATCACTGGGGGTTTGGGCATTCTTGATGCAGTTAAATGCTTAGTTCTTTATGAACCTGCCTGGCAGGGTGGAGGAGAGCTCCATTTTTCTTGAAAGTAACAACTTTCCCTGCTCTGGACTGCATGGAGGGACCAAGGGAAATTTCTTCATTCCCTCTGGCTTCTTATGCTGCTGCTCGTGGTCAGGATATGCACGTGCAGCACTTACGTGGCCAGTCATTCGCCAAGTTCCCTTGCCTTATGGAAACCAGATGGAAGCTGGAGTCGAGATTCTCGGCCACAGAAGTGAGGCTGGGCTGCTTTCTGGATGGAATCGCTGAATGTAGGCGGCATAATCCTCTTTCCTCCTCCTCCTCTGCCCCACTTCTGCTTCTAAAAACTAAGAGTCAATTTCAGAGATACAGCTTTTCTCTGCTGCCCAGATACTTTTTTTTTTTTTAATTTGTAATTGCAACTTTGTTTGTAGTAAAAGCTCTGTTTGGTTGTCATAATTGTAACCAAGAGGAATAATATCCACAAAACAGTCCGTGCTAGCATATGCTTTGAATAGCCTAGATTGATAATGTGAGGTCTTACCCGACTTTAGTAACTTCTACCAGCATTTTGGAAGAATTAAACAAACGCACAGTAAGACAAACAAACAAAACAAAAAAAAAAAAAAAAAAAAGGAAGCTGGGAGAACAGGGAGGGAGGAAGGGAGGGAAAATTTCACAAATGTGTTGGTTACCAGTGAAACTCAACAAGACTGGTTGAGCCTTATCCTGGAGTTTTCAGGAAATCAGCCTCTCAAAGGGTAGGAGTGATCTTAAAGCTCACCCAATAAATAAATATCTAGCTGTTTCCTATTGGAAGGGCCCAGGAGTAGTTATTTCTATCATGAAATATGATTGTTATATAACATCCTGCCTTCTAGTTATTAACTTTTATAGTAGTAGAAGGAGTAATGATAATTATAAAAGTAGACAGTTGTGGAATGTACGATATGAAAGATTGAGGATTCCATCAATAGTCACACACTAGTTCCTTGCCTTGGGGCAAGTCCAGTACAGTGGTGAGAGCATAGAATATGAGTCAGAAAGGCACTGGACTCGTACTTCTTGGCTGTGTGGCATTGAGGAAAGTGTTTGACTTCTCTGAGTTTTCATTTTGGCATCAGAAATAAGGTTAGGATGAACTTAAAACGTGACAAAGCTCAGTCCTGGGAACATGATATGTGCTTTAAGAAGTGGTAGCTTCTGTATTTGTTATGTCATCCCATAAATTCTCTACAGGTAGTGTATCTACATCTGCCCTTCAGGTAAGCTTGCAGCAGAGGACTATAGGGGAATTCATCTTTGGACACAAGCCCTCTCCTCCACCCAGAGCCCCTCTCCATTTGTAGAAGGTTTTGGTCCTCTGTGGAGGAGTCCCAGTATGGTATAAGTTGGTACCAGATAGCCTTGAACTTGGCCTTCCCGGGTGGTGCATTGTTAAAGAATCCACCTGCCAATGCCGGAGACGTTTGTTCGATTCCTGGGTCAGGAAGATCCCCTGGAGTATGAAGGGGCAACCCACTCCAGCATTCTTGTCTGGAAAATTCCATGGACAGAGGAGCCTGGTGGGCTACAGAAAGAGTCAACACAACTGAGCGACTAAGCACGGCATAGCATGGCAGCCTTGAACGCAGTCTCTGAGTAGTGTCTGGAGACGAGTCACTTAAAGCAGGTCCAGGCACACTGTGTAGATACTAAATAAATCTCAGCTGAATAAATGAGTAAGGGAATGAGGTGCTTTTTTCTATCCTTGTTTACTTGGAAGTTTTTTAGCTCCTTCTTCAAGGTCCCATTTACATTATTTCTCCTAGACTTCCCCGCCCCCCACTCCAAACACTGACAGACATATATTATAGCACAGTTCACAGTCTGTGTCCTTCAATGATAGATAATGTGGTTTGCAATGACAGGACTGTCACTTCGCATTCTCTGAACATAGCCTGGTTTCTGGAAATTGATTTTTAAAGAAATTAATTAATGTGTAAAAGAAAGAAAGAAATCCTAAAGACAGCATCCCAGCCTCTCCTCTTCCCTCCCTTCTGGGTTACTTTTGTGGTTCCCAGACTCAAGACCTTTACAGAGAATTGGTTACCTATTGCTTACTTCCTGTAAGCAATAGGTAACCACTGTAAAGTCACTGTGATTTACTGCCAGTACTTAATGCTTATTTCATCAGGAAGGGGGCCTAGAATATTAGAGTATTTCCTGAGTAGAAGCAGAAAGCCAAGGTGTGTCTCTGAGCTTAAAACAGATTGACTGATTAGGCAACCATAATTTTGGCTGAGTATTTTCAAGACTTGGCCCACTGAAGAGATTCAGAGCATGAGCTACTCCAACCCAAAGAATTCTTTCTTCTTAATTTCTCTATTTCTTCTTAAGAAAGTGTTCTGCTCTCAGTCAACCCAAAGCCCATCTTCTCTTTCTTCCTCAGCACATTCAATCAGTTATCAGGTCTCATTAGTTCTACTTTGTTAACTTATGTAGATTTGCAGTATTGTTCCATGGCTTTTTTTTTTAATTAAAAAAAAATTTAGGGACTTCCTAGTGGTCCAGTGGTTAAAATTTTTGCCTTCCGAAGCAGGGGATATGGGTTCAATCCCTGCTCAGGGAGCTGAGATCCCACATGAAAGTGAAAGTGTTAGTTGCTCAGTTATGTCTGACTCTCTTCGACCCCATGGACTGTAGCCCACTAGGCTCCTCTGTCCATGGGATTTCCCAGGCAAGAACACTGGAGTGGGTTGCTGTTCCCTTCTCCAGGGTATCTTCCCAACCCAGGGATCAAACCCAGATCTCCTGCTTTGTGGGCAGATTCTTTACCACCTGAACCACCAGAGAAGCTAAGATCTCACATGCCTTGCAGCCAAAAAACCAAAACAGAAAACAGAAGCAATATTGTAGCAAATTCAATAAAGACTTAAAAACATGGTCCACATCAAAAAATTTCATTTTATATTGGAGTAGGGTTGATTCACAATGTTGTGTTAGTTTCAGGTGTATCCAGTACTTAATGAACTATTGAATTTGGGGTAAATCACTATATTCTCTGAGCCCTGGCATCTTCATAAGTAAAATGGGGTGATAATCCATTCACCCTTCCTTACACGACTGTCTGAATGAGATTTGATCATGGAAGGGAAAGAGCTTTAGCATTTGTGAAACACTGGCATCATTAGTGGTCACTGTTTCTATGATTTGATCTTCTGGAGTGACTGATGATCCTAGTTCTCCCTGGGCTGTCCAGTTTTATATCCTGAGAAACTTCTCAGCTCTGTGAAAACAGGGATGTTTGGTCATCCTCCCCCTTAATCTCTGTTTCCTTTGCCTCTTCTCCAGTTCACTTCCTTCCTATTGAGCATTTGAGACTTTCCAAGACCTCTCAGGTCTGTCTCCACCAATGTTACTCACCTGTTACCACTGGCATAATTTCTCTGGAGGGGTGTATAGATGGAGAGATACTTCTGCACAGTAAAACAGAAGAACTGTTTCATGGGGACAGAGAGAAGGAGGGAGACAATGTAGGTATGATCGAAGTTGCTACTTAGGCAGGAAAAATGGTGGATGTTCTCCAGGCAGCTGGTGCAGAGTTGTTCTGCCAGGTTCCTACCGGAACTTCTGGTGTGAGGCTGACTGAAGCCCTCTGACCTCAGAATCACACTGTGCTGTGATGATCCCCAACCCTGTGGGACATTGCAGGAAGCAAAGACTTTGAAGTCATTCTGGTCTGGATTTGGGTCAGGGCCTGCTACATAACTGGCAGAGCCAACAGAAAGGACATGGGACATGGAAGGTGAAAATGAGAGGCCCCATATGGAGAATTCAGTCTCTGCTTCCCATAAGATCATCCCCTAAGGGATTGCAACCTCTCTGCAGGGACACTCTTGGTACCTGTGTGGGAGTGAATAAGAGGTCCCCACTGACCCACCTGCTGAATGTGTGCAGCACTGCTAGCCCATGGCAAGGACAGGCACTGCCTTGCCTTATCCAGAGATGCTGAAGGGCACACACCTGACGTGAATTCTTCCTGTGCCCACAGGCCCACTGTAGGTAAAATGAAGGCCTCTTCCTGCCAACAAGACCTACTTGCTGGCCTGGGTGGAGGACCCAATGCTTGTGGGTGGGGCAGGCAAGGCCAGGCAGCAGGGAGCTGGGGTCAGGAAGCAGGAGGCTAAGAATCCATCCAGGGAGTCAGGGAGGTGGTGGAAAAGGAGAGTGCATATGAGCTGTGGGCTCCAAGCTCCAAGAACATGTGCCATTGGCCTATTAGACTTCATTTATAAAGCTCAACTTCAGAGATAAGGTTATTAAAAATTTCAGAATGGTGACAACTGGGACACTTGACAGCACCAGGCACCACAGGACTACCTGGATTGCATACTCGTGAAGCCAGCTGGTTCTAATTCTAGTTCGTCTACCTATTACCTAGAACAAGTCACATCTCCTTTCTGCCTTAGTCTCTTCACATGTGAATTGGACTGTCACACCTACCTCTCAGGGCTACTATGGTAAATGGTATTTTATATATCATGCAGGACAGAAGCTTCATATGTAACGCATTGGTTTCCTTTTCCCATTGACATACAGTTTAATAACAACTCTAGCTTCTTGGTTCAAAATTGGGAAAGGAGTACAAGATTTTTTAACTTCAATGCAGAATACATCATGCAAAACGTTGGACTGGATGAATCACAAGCTAGAATCAAGATTGCAGGGAGAAATATCAGCAACCTCAGATATGCAGATTTCTCTAATGGCAGAAAGTGAGGAGGAACTAAAGAGCATCTTGATGAGGAGAGTGAAAAAAGCTGGCTTGAAATTCAGCATTCAAAAAATTAATATCATGGCTCTGGTCCCATCACTTCATGGCTAATAGAAAGGGGGAAAGTGGAAGCAGTGACAGATTTCCTTTTCTTGGGCTCTGAAATCACTGTGGATGGTGACTGCAGCCATGAAATTAAAGACACTTGCTCATTGGAAGGAAAGCTATTACAAACCTATACAGCCTATTAAAAAACAGAGGTATCACTTTGCTGACAAATGTCCATATAGCCAAAGCTATGGTTTTTCCAGTGAAAGTGAAAGCCATTCAATCATGTCTGACTCTTTGCAACCCCATGGACTATACAGTCCATGGAATTCTCCAGGCCAGAATACTGGAGTTGGTAGCCTTTCCCTCCTCCAGGGGATATGGTTTTTCCAGTAGTCATGTATGGATGTGAGAGGTGGACTATACAGAAGGCTGAACACTGTGGTGCTGGAGAAGAGTCTTGAGAGTCCCTTGGACGGCCAGGAGATCAATCCTAAAGGAAATCAACCTTGAATACTCATTGAAAGGACTGATGCTAAAGCTGAAGCTCCAGTACTTTGGCAACCTGATGTGAAGAGCTGATCCACTGGAAAAGACCCTGATGCTGGGAAAGATTGACAACAGGGAAGGAGAAGGGGATGACAGAGGACGAGATGGTTGGATGGCATCACCGACTGGATATGAGTTTGAGCAAACTCTGGGAGATAGTGAAGGACATGGAAGCCTGGCATGCTGCAGTCCATGGAGTTGCAAAGAGTGGGACACATTTAAGGACTAAACAACAACAATCCTCAGAGCCTAGTATAACAGCGTATAGTCTGTATATAAAAATGTGAGTTAATCAGTGAGCAACTCCTTTTTATGCATTTTAGAGTAGGACTTTTCCTTCTTTGCATCTTTTCCTTTAATTCATAGTTTATTCTTAACCCCATCCTTTTAGCCTTGAATTGTGAAAAAGAGTTTAGGAAGCCCTAGCTGATGATATATTATAATACAGTATATGTTAACATACAATATGTAAATTTAGATGAGGCCCTCTAAAATAAAAAGCAATAGAAAATTAATAAAGTAAATAACTAGTTAATTTGACTCTAAAATATAGGAAATTTAACTATATTATTTATTTGTTACATATAATAATATTAATATATGAGAAGAAAAAAGGCCATACAGAAGTTTACCAAAATTTCACTAGAGTTTGTCACTGGAAATGGGAATTGGAATTTATTTTTCTTTTTTAACTCATATTTTTGAAAGTTTGTACAGTTATTGTGTATAATAAATTTATAGTACATTATTTACATTACTTTTCAAATATAGAAGCCATCACTTAAGGCCTAGGACATGCGACATTTCTTCCATACAACAAGTTCCTTTCCATTCTGCTCTAACTTTATATACACCACAATTCTGTGAGGTGAGTATTTTTGTTATCCTCATTTTGCAGATGAAAACACTACAGTTAAATGATAGTAAAAACTTGACCAGGGTCAAATAGAAAGGGGTGGCAAGCCTGGTGTTTAAACCTCAGTTTTTCAATTTTTAGGTGTCAAAGCCAGACACCTTACTACTACATTCTCTTCCAAACTTCTTTAGTGCTTTGAATGTTACTTAGTACACTCTGCTTTGCTGTTTAGTTCTTATCTCTTTCTCCTTCTTACTTGGAAGCAATGTGTGTTTAGTGGCTGTGGTTTGCCTTGGATTCCCACAGAACCTCACAGGCAAGACGGGCTCAATAGGAACCACATGTGGGTTGATTGAATGCTTGAAAATGAATGAAGAGTGGCTCCACCTAACATGATGGTAAAGTTTATAGCCAATACCATCTCTCCTTTTCATTGTAGCTACCTCCTGGGAGGACTTGGATATTCTGCCAGGCGTTTCGCTGCGTGTGCTTCTCAAAGCAAAAGCAGCCTTTTATTTTAAAAAGTGTTTTTAAATATCAAAACAGTGAACATTATTTTTTGTTTTTTTAATTAAATTTTGTTTTTGTATTGGAGCATAGACTGTTAACAATGTTGTGATATTTTTTAAAAAATAAATATTAAACTGGAGGTCATGTGCTTAAAAGTCAAGGTTGTTTCTTTTGTTTGACCCAAATAAACTCCAAAATGGATTAACAAGTGCTTTGGTTCCTGAGGCATTATGGTAGTTGGAAGAGATTTTTTGAAAATAATAATCTTGATGTTCAGGTTGGTGGCCTTAAAAAGGTCTTACAGCTTTTGGGAGATGTGTATAAGATAGAATCAGAGCTTCTTTGAAACTAGAAATTACAGGAGTAAGATTCTAGTACATTCTAACCATACCATTCTTCTTATGGGCTTCTGCCAGTTGGTGCTAAGCTCACCAGATGAGCCATAATCTTGGCGTCTTTGGCCTAAAAATTGAACATACGTGAAGTAGTGTTTCATAAAATATATATTAGAAATTTGAGTGCATTTATTTCTTAGGATATAAGAATTTCTTTACCTTTTTCCCTTCCTTCATCCCTTTCTCTTTTAAAAGTTTTAAATGGAGTCCTGTTGATTCTATGTGTTCCTCAAAGAAATGTGCCTAAACCAGCCAATCATGTTAAAGGTACTTCATTGACTTCACTGACTAATTGGAGAAAAAACAGTGCAGAATAGGAAAATATTCTTTGTTTCTCTTGAGAGCAAATTAGAGTTTGCGTGTGTGGAGTTTCAGAATGTTGATTTGCATAAAATAACTGCCACTTAGCTGTAACAGACAGTTTGCCACTTGGCTACATATGATTGGATGGATCAAAGATGGATATCTAATCCAATCATCTTATTCTGAATTGTTACCAAGATATGAATTGTAGTCTGGAATATTTGTTTAAATTTCTGAATTGTTACCCTGAAATTTCTGAATTGTTACCAAGATATTAATTATAGTCTGGAGTGTCTGTTTAAATTTAGATAATGAAATTTTAGGAGCTCGGGAGAAAAGTGTTAGTCACTAAGTTGTGTCCAATGCTTTGTGACCCCATGGGTTATAGTCCGCCAGTCTTCTCTGTCCATGAAATTCTCCAGGCAAGAATACTGGAGTGGGTAGCCATTCCCTTCTCAGGAGAGGCAAAGAATAACAGAGACACAAAGAAGAAGGAGTGAGAACATGAGAGACGTTGTGTCTGAGGTCTTCTAGCCCATCCCAAGGGGTTTGGTTGCTTCCAAAATGTGACTTTGAATTTAATGCAATGTTTTCTCCTTCTGACAAATTTTCTATCTTTATTAAGCTGCTTCAAGTTGGTTTTTGTCACTTGCAAACCAAAGAAATTTGTGTATATATCCATCACTACTCTTACCATTTTGTTTTAAACTAGTCCATGGATCACTTTCCCCCATTAAATTGAGAGATTCTCAAAGTTACAGACCTGTTTTTTCCTATCCTTTGTACTTTGCATATGTCTGGCACAGAAAGAAATTCAGTGATTGATTGAGAAAGATAAGGAAAGGGTAGGGAAACAGATGGCACCCTGTAAACTTACTTCATTCATTGAGAAGATCTCCCTGTTAGAACAGTATGCATAGTTGTCTGTCATTTTTAGATGGTATGAGTATACTGTGATTCATCTCAGCTATATATCAAGTCATAACAGTACATACACAGACATGTATCTCCAGGGTTCTGGGAAGTCATTGGGGCAATAAAAAGGGGAAATCATATTTCAAAAGCAAAGTAGATGTTAGAGAGAGAAACTTAGCATATTGAGATGCATATCTAGAAGTATTGATTCTTAAAAGGGAGTGAGAACAGAGAAACCGGTATGGGGACAGATAAAAGAGGAATGACTTTAGGCTTGGGAAGGCTTTAGTTCCAGAACAGGCTCTAAGAGGACTCCTGAACCTTCAGCATTTAGTGTGTGATATTGGTAAGTCCTCCAATACCCCAGAGGGGGGCTATACGCATAGGGAACATTTTGTGTGGCCACATGGTTCCCTTGGGAGAGACGGAGGGTTGTTAAGAGCTGATTACCATGCCCAGGCACACTCATATGAATCTGCCAAACTCAATAGCTAAAAAGGCCTTGACATGTTTCCATTTCTGATTCTGTCCTTATAAAATGTGTTGCTAATTAAAATAACTGCCAGCTCAGACTTCTGCAAGAAAACCCAACCACGTGCTCAGAGACTGTTGTTTTCCATGTTCCTAGCTTTTGTTAAATAAATAAAAACTACAGAACCAAGCAGCAGAACTCCCCACTTGAGCTCAAGTGGGGAGGCGGGGGGCGGGTGATGGTGGTGGTGGTGGCTGCCCCACGTGTAAGTAATCAAGCTACACAATAATTCAACCTTCCTTTCAATAGAGAAGGAAAGGGTTAACTAGCAGATCATACTACTTCTACACAGTGCTATAGGCATGTTTGATTTGGCAAGTGGAAAAAGAAGTACAAAAACACATGTCCTGACAAAGTCAAGAATTATCAAATTGAATTCAGTACTGTTACTGAATTGAATTTGGAGTATGTCTTTCTTCTTCATTTGAGCTGTAGTTTGTGCAATTGTTTAAAAATTCATATCTATTCATTTTACTCCTTGCTATACTGCCTTCACTGACTTCCCATCACACTTTGCGTAAAGTTTAAACTCCCTTAACATGGCTAGAGGACCTTTTGTGATCCAGACCTCATTTACTTCACTGGCTTCTGGTCTCATTGCTCACTCTTTGGCCACACTTACAGTGCCCTGAAAATGCCACCTTGTCTCTTACTTCCATTCCTTTCACACACTGTTCCATATACCTGGAATGCCCATACCACCCATCCTTATTTCCCTGGTAAACTAAGCAATTCTATTAATAAACTCAGGTCAGGAGTCTGTTCCTTTTGTATATCATCCCGGACACCTCCACTTCCCCTACACCAAGTATGGAGAGATATCTTCTTTGAACTTTCCTGGCTCCTGCTCTATTTCTTTACTATTATGCCTGTGTGTGTGCTCACTTGTGATATTATGTCTGACTGTCTGTAACCCCATGGACTGTAGCCTGCCAGGCTCCTCTGTCCATGGGATTCTCCAGGCAAGAATACTGGAATGGGTTGCCATTTCCTCCTCCAGGGAATCTTCTTGACCCAGGGATTGACCATCTCTGCTGCATCTCCTGCACTGGCAAGTGGATTCTTTACCAGTGGATCACCTGGAAAGCCCTACTATTGTGCCTACCATGTTATAATTGATATAAATGAAGGAAAGAATTGCTCCAGAGCTATGTTTAGAGTCAAAATCTCAGGGCACCCAAGACCCTAATGTTGCAGACCTCCCAATTGTCAAAATAGGGATTGCAAAGCTGAAATTGTATGGAGGACTGAGGACCAAAAGTACTAACCAGTTTTAGATGTGATGTTTGATTAGAACTATGAAATGATAAATTTCATAAATTTCACTCATTCATTCATTAATAGTTTCATTTTTTTTTAATTAAGAATTTCTTTGTGCTACACCTACAGGGAATACTAGGGATTACAAATATGACTTTGACCTAGGTGGTTCCTTGTAGCCTGAAACTTACAGCTTAGAAAGGCATACATATGTACATACATACAAGCAATTTTTAAACCACAAATTTAATTAAACCAACAGACTAATAGCAAGTCATTAAATGAAGGCTATAATAGGGAGATCTAACCGAATCTGTGAGTCAAGGAATGCACCCCTGAAAAAGTGCTATTCAAAGTAAAACAGTAGTTGTCTGTCTTTATATACACCACAGCCAATTCTCTTTCTATGAGTATGCCTTGCAGTCTTGCTTCGAGTTCAGGGTAGGAGGGAAAGGATATCAGAGAAAAGGAACAGCACCTGCAGAGACTCAAAAACAGAAAAGAGATTGACATGATAAGGGAGCAAGGAAAGACCAATGGAATAGAGCTATGAATATGAAGGGAAAAGATGAGCCTGCAGAAGTCAGTGGGATGAGATCATGCAGAGCCTCATAAGATAGGGTAAGTCGCTTGAATTTTACCAAAGTATAATTAAAAATCACTGAAAGGATTTTAAGCCAATTTTAAATCCACTTTGCAGTGTTAAAAATTATTTTGTCAGCATTGTAGAGAGATGATTAGAAGGTGTAAGAATGGAAGAGTAGACCAATTTAGAGGCTGTTATAGTATTTTCAGGAGAGAAGGTGGCTCCCCCTAAAGCAGCTGGAGAAGTGATGCAGAAGAGTAGATGCAGTCAAGAGATATTGAGGACCCAGAACCATTGGCCCTGGGAATTGATTAGCAGTCAAGCAGGATGAGATATCAACACTTGCCACAAATAGGTTCATTCAATTCAATTAACTGGCTTTTATGTGACAGATAAGCTAGTTGAAGATGCTTTTCACAAGCCTCTGACTGCCTTCTCTCAAACATTGCAATACAAATCTGTTTATAAGAGAGCATTAAAAAGTTTACTTTATTTCTGGTGCCTAGTTGATTGTAATACAAACTTTTAAAGGAAGGTTTCCCACTAAGCTTTTATCAGGTCATATGTTGAACTGGTTACAACTCATAACCCCATTCCCACCCACTGCCACTGAAGACAGTCAATTCTCTTTTGATGAGTATGCCTTGCAGTCTTGCTTTGATGCACCATCATACACTTCTAGTGGTCCACTTAGAATATTTTGAGACTCTGTCCATCAGCCCTCTCTCCCTGACTTTCATGGGCAAGTAACACATTGAATTATGCCTCGATCTCTTACTAACTGCATATTAAGCATGTTACTAACCTCCCTAATTTCAGGGTTTTCCTCTCTCAGTTCAGTTCAGTTCATTTCAGTCACTCAGTCATGTCCAACTCTTTACGACCCCATGAATTGCAGCACGCCAGGCCTCTCTGTCCATCACCAACTCCCGGAGTCTACCCAAACTCATGTCCATTGAGTCAGTGAGGCCACCCAACCGTCTGATACTCTGTCGTCCCCTTCTCCTCCTTCCCCCAATCCTACCCAGCATTAGGGTCTTTTCCAATGAGTCAACTCTTCGCATGAGGTGGCCAAAGTATTGGAGTTTCAGCTTCAACATCAGTCCTTCCAATGAACACCCAGGACTGATCTCCTTTAGGATGGATTGATTGGATCTCCTTGCAGTCCAAGGGACTCTCAGGAGTCTTCTCCAACACCACAGTTCAAAAGCATCAATTCATCGGTGCTCAGCTTTCTTCACCGTCCAACTCTCACATCCATACATGACCACTGGAAAAACCATAGCCTTGACTAGACGGACTTTTGTTGGCAAAGTAATGTCTCTGCTTTTAAATATGCTATCTAGGTTGGCCATAACCTTCCTTCCAAGGAGTAAGCATCATTTAATTTCATGGCTGCCATCACCATCAGCAGTGATTTTGGAGCCCCAAAAAATAAAGTCTGACACTGTTTCTACTGTTTGCCCTTCTATTTGCCATGAAGTGATGGGACCTGATGCCATGATCTTAGTTTTCTTAACTTTGAGCTTTAAGCCAACTTTTTCACTCTCCTCTTTCACTTTCATCAAGAGGCTCTTTAGTTCTTCTTCACTTTCTGCCATAAGGGTGGTGTCATCTGCATATCTGAGGTTATTGATATTTCTCCCGGCAATCTTGATTCCAGCTTGTGTTTCTTCCAGCCCAGTGTTTCTCATGATGTATTCTGCATATAAGTTAAATAAGCAGGGTGAAATATACAGCCTTGACGTACTCCTTTTCCTATTTGGAACCAGTCTGTTGATCCATGTCCAGTTCTAACTGTTGCTTCCTGACCTGCGTACAGGTTTCTCAAGAGACAGGTCAGATGGTCTGGTATTCCCATCTCTTTCAGAATTTTCCACAGTTTTTTTCCTCTCTAATAGATTTTCCTCTCTAAATAGGGTCAATTTATTTGATGTCAATATTACTAATCTCCTTTATGGGCAGTACAGTGTATTGTGCTTCCAAATGTGACATAATATGAAGTAGATCTACTCACCTATGATGTTTTCTTATCACAGACTTTTAACTAGAATATAACCAAACCTTTAGGGCCATCTTCCAGCTTGCTGGAAACAAAAGATGTAGACAGCATAAGGGAACAAGTCCAGATAGTGGACATTCTACATAACAACTGGCCTGGCCTCTTCCTGAGCCCACTGAAGGGGGCCTTTCTTAATTTAAAAGAATTAAGAAAAGAGACATAATAACCAAATGCAGTACTTTTGGTTATTGTAAAATAACCAAATGCTGTGTGTAAAACTCAGATAACGTGTTGATGTTTGGGTTTGTTAAAAAGTGGAAAGATCTTTGTCTAGTTAGAAACCTGGTCCTCACATACAAGGTATGATAATGGCCTCAACATAGTTCTGCAACTTGCATTCATAAAGGAGCTTTACTGGTGAAATCAGAATGCCCACCAATTCAGGTTTCCTCCAAACAGAGAACATCTTTTAATAGCCTCCATCCTTTTTTGTGCTTCTTATATCATGTGTCCATGGTATCAGTTCGGGAAGGAATGTCATGAGCTAGATTTTAGGAAACCTTTCTCATGTCCCCATCATCATGCTAGGCCCTTCACAAAGATTATAGTATTTAGTCATCACAACAACGTCATGAAGCCAGAGTTCATGTCCCTGGTCTATGGATGGGGAAAGCCAGGGATGTTATGTAACTTGCTTAAAGCCACACAGCTAGGAGAGGAATGGAAAAGAGAACCTCCAATGTTTAGGGCAGTGAAAACTTGACTATGCTGATTATAGCCCTATTCCCTACCCCTCCCAAAAAGTTGTCACAGACTGGAAATAAAAATAGACTCATGCAAATGTTTGCATACCTACTCTGTGCTCTGCTGCGGGTGTAAAGTGCAGGCAGTAAACCTTTGCTGGGGCAGCATGGGAAGATTGGTGCTAAATGATTCACAGGTGGGTTTGGAAGAGAAAGCATATTCTCTTACAAAATATCCTTCAGAGGATAATGCATAAAAATTGAAGTACCATGTTTGCAATAGTGCCAAAACCCGTAACACTGAGGAACCCCAGCAACAAAAAAAACTGTCTCCTTAAACTTTCCCCAAGCCAGACACCTCTCCTGTGTCTTCTGCCTGTAACTCACCACAGGTAGGTCTTTCCGGGTGGAGTAAGGTAGAGAATGAGATGATTGTGATGATAATTTTATGGAGAAGTAGCTGGCAATTTTTCTTTTTTTTATTGGTGCATTTTCTTTTGGAGAAGGTGCATACTTTGGGGAATAAGGAGCTCAAATCTCAACTTTATTCTAATGTGTGTAAACAGAGCCTCAGCCTTCACCTAGTACACCCACTGAGGTATGACTTGGAGCCTCCCTTTTGGCTTCTTTGATTTATTTCTTTTCTGGACAAACTCTTATTGTGTAGGAGCCCTGTGAAAGCTTCAAAAAGGCCATTCAGGCTGAAATGTTTCTCAGTTCATTTTCACATTACTCACTCATCATTTCCAAAAGCCAGTAACTGGGGGAACTCAAGTAATCTCAGTCCCATTTTCCCAACTGAAGCCCCACTTTCTATGACAGAGTTACAAACGTTTTTAGCTCCGCTTTGCATACATTCTAGAGAACTTCTTGGCAGGGTCTTTAAAGTGTGTTTTCATATTCTTTGGATTTCATCTTTGTAGCATAGCCTCATGGAAAAACGTCACATTCCAAATGTGACTGGGAAGTTTCATTCACCACAGCGGTTGCCAATAACATGTGGGGAGTTTATTGTCCCTCTAGCGAGCTCATCAAATCCAAACAAAATGTGTGCACTGTAATTTTAGCTGATTCATTTCCATAAGATGCAAGTTGATGCTATTTACAAGATACCCCAAGATCAATTTAAGAGTGTAAACTATGGTGGAATTAAATATACAATAGTTTTTGACTCAGTATATATCATTAGAGTCTTAGTAGAAAACAAACGGCACGCTCAAAAGGGTTTAGTGAAATATAATTTTGTGAAGAGAGTATTTAAGAGGCATAGGCATGGTTAAAGGAATCGACAAGGAGTGGTGAGGCACTCAGGAATTGTCAGCATTAGGAAGCTCTTGCTGCCCCAGGCAGAAGGGGTAAGGGGGTAGGGCTTGGAGGGTGGGTGCCTGGGAAGTACTCTGGATGGTCCAACAGGACCTGTAGCTGAGGAATGAGGTGTGGCTCAGCACAGCAAGGCTGGATGGAAACAGGAGAATAAATTCCCCACCCTCTCCACTTGTATCCTCTAAACACTTGCTGATGCCACTCATTGGCCAAGCCCGGCCAGAAGCCGGAGAGCAAGGGAGAGTGGGAATCATTGAGGTCAGTCTCCTGGGGGTTCATGACAGATAGAGAAGGGCAGAAATTGTTTTGGTGTATCCTATACCAACTGATTTCAGATTTTACTACAACAGAGTGGCATAATAGTGTGAACATAGGTTTAGGTATCAGAAAGATCTGGATTCAAATTCTACCTACTAATAATCAGATATTGGGATCTTTTCTGGAGAAAACCTGTTGAACTGCTTCACGAGAGTTTCAGCTTCCCTTCTCTGAGTTTCAGTTTCTTCATCCAGTAAAATGGAGATTATAATAACTGCTTACCTGCCTAATTGAGGTCCTCTGAATATTAAACAAGTTGCCTAAGTAAAAGAGCTTGACACAATGCTTGACGCATGGAATGTATTTAGTATTTGTTGATTTCCTTCAGGGAGCCCTCCACCAGTTATCCCTTACATGGTGAGATGTCTACCTTGTGAATGTTGAAGAACCGGTCTGACCGTCTTTCTTTTCTCTTATTGAGTTCTTCCTGGAAATCCCCTGATGAGTCACAGCTGGAGTAATGGAGTAATGGAGTAATGAATGTTCCTGGAAACGTGTTTATTGGGGTCTCCCTGTCTGGAGAGAATCAACCATTTATTTGGTGTCACTTCTCTGAAGAAAACCTATTGGGACATCTTCAAGAGAATTCTGGTTTTCTCTCCACAGGGACACTAGTTCTTAGGGAACTATTACCTGCAATGCTATTCTTTTTTTTTTTGTTTTTAATTAATTTATTTTTTATTGAAGGATAATTGCTTTACAGAATTTTGTTGTTTTCTGTCAAACCTCAACATGAATCAGCCACAGGTATACATATGTCCCCTCCCTTTTGAACCTCCCTCCCGTCTCCCTCCCCATCCCACCCCTCCAGGCTGACACAGAGCCCCTGTTTGAGTCCCTGAGCCATACAGCAAATTTCCGTTGGCCATCTATTTTACATGTGGTAATGTAAGTTTCCATGCTACTCTTTTCATACATCTCACCCTCTCCTCCCCTCTCCCAGTGTCCATAAGTCTATTCCCTATGTCTGTTTCTCCATTGCTGTTCTGTAAATAAATTCTTCAGTACCACTTTTCTAGGTTCCGTATATATGCACTAGAATAGGATATTTATCTTTCTCTTTCTGCCTCACTTCACTCTGTATAATAGGTTCTAGGTTCATCCACCTCATTAGAACTTCACCTTTTCTTCATCAAGTTTAATTCACCATTCATAAGCTGATGCTCAAAAAACTTGTCCTTCCTCCTGGTGTGCACTAGCTGTTGATAAGGCATCGGCTGCTTTTCCAAGAACTTGACCAATTCGGTTCCTGATAGTCAGGTGTTTCTTTCTTACTTGAAGCTGCTAGGGGAGCTTTTGGTTTATTGTTGTTTGTTGTTGTTAATGTTTAACAGTTTTGGAATATGTGGGAATGTTTGGTTAGTTGTGAATTTTGATTATACCCTTGGAAAGAGTACTGATGACTGAAAAACCAATTTCAACTGGTGATTGAAAATGAGGATCACAAGAGTCATTTATTGATTGCATTGGCTCAAACTAGAATTTATCTGCCCTGCATAATGCCTAATTCCCATAATCTTCCTGCAAGGTAGTGTCTTATTTTCATTTGATAAAACAGAGGCTCAGATAGATGGGGTGACATGTCCAGCTGATAAGAGGTGAAGCTGGGCTAGAGATTGTAGCTTTATATGAATCAAAGCACAGAACTCTGTTTATCTCTGAGATGGTTACTGAGAGTCAACTACAATAATTGTCATTCCGCTGTGGCCATTTAAAAATAAAAATCATGAGACTGTGAGTTTCCTCATGACAAGGGGTAAGTCTAATTCATCTCTCTCTTTTTGCTGTTGACTACTTTACCTCTGCCATAGAATGGGCACCTGATGAAAGTTTGTTGAATGAAAAAATGAATGACTAAATGAACCATCCATACAAAGACATTTTTGTCTCTGTTGTATTTTTCTAATGCATATTTATATTTCATTTGACAGTGTTTGCAAATTGCATAATATTCCCCTTCAGCATAACTTGTAGCATGGAAATGCTTCCATATGCTAGATGTTTCCCCTCATTTGACTGAGGGAGAAGAAAGACTAAGAAAAGCATAACATAGTGGCCAAGCATCCATATAAACACAAGTTATAGCATGTACTGTTCATGAATGGTGCATTTTAGAAGGGCGATTTTACGAAAATATTGAAGTGGACATTAAATTTGGATTGATATTGGTTGGAAAAATGTTCTTGTGCAGCTAAATGTAGTTTTATATTAATCCACTATGTTGTAGGAGGTATAAGATAGGGAAAAAGAATATGGGTCCTAGAGCAACTGCCTGTATTCATATCCAGGCTCTGCTACTTAATAGCTGTGTGACTTGGGCAGCTGATTCAGTCTATCTGTGTCTTAGCTTAACCCCTTTGTAAAATGGAAATAAGAATGCTGTCTCCCTCACCAGAAGGTTGAACAAGCTAAATGAGTTAATAAGGCTCAATAAGTGTTATTGTCCCCAAGTCTTATGAAGTCGAGTTCAGAAAAGTCGTATTTTTTTTCACGTCTTCATCCCCATTGTTGTTGTTTAGTCACTAAGTTGTGTCTGACTCTTTTGCAACCCTATGGACTGTAACCTGTCAGGCTCCACTGTATCCCCATTATCTCTGTCTTATTTCAAGAGCTCATCAAGTCTTTCCTGTCTTTCTTTACCTACCCTCTTCACGCTTCACATGGGGTCTAGAGTGAATGAATCCTTGAAGACTCACATTGAACCAGACCCTTCACCTTCTTCAAGCAATATCATTATTCCCTATCAACTTCATGACTAAGTACAAGCCCTTAGCATAATTTTCAAGGTCCTTCTTGAACTCATTCTTTTTTCCTCTCTTGGCCTCATCTCTCATTATTCCCACATACATGCTATACTACAAGTATCAACAAATGCCCAAAGTACAAACAGTTATACTGGCTTGATGAGTAAGTGATATTTGAGTGAGAGGAGTGAGCAGCTGATTTTGCTCATGGGCTCATAGAAAGCTTCAGAGAAGAGACATTTAAGTTGTATCTTGAAAAATAAGTTGATATTGGCTGAGCAAGGTAGAGTGGAATGTGATTGGGTGGATCATGTAGATTGAGGGAAGGATTTGTGCATTGGAACAGAAAAACAAGGTATATTCATGGAATGAGAACTTGTCTAATGCTGAGTGGAGAAGGAGCATCAAAAAAGGCCCTTAAGTCTGGCATGAATACCTGGACAGAATGGTGATGTTGTTAATAGAGATGAGGAATATACAAGAGAAGGTATGTGGGTGTGTGTGTGTGTGTGTGTGTGTGTGTTTTGAACTGGAAATAATAGGTATCCATTTTGTATAAAACTCACCTGAGAATAGCCAGTTCTAAACTCGTGATCATGTCCTCAATCACAATCCCCAGACCTGTTTCCCAGCAAATTTCCCCATCTTAGCAAATAGCAACTCTGTTCTTTAGTCTTCCATGATTCCTTCTCTTAAATCCTATTTTTGATCCTTCAGCAAATTCTGCTGGCTTTTTCTTCAAAATATATACAGCATATGACCATTTCTCACCATCTTCAAGGCTACCACTCTCATCAAAACCATCATCATCTTTTATAAGATTATTGAAAGAGTCTCCTAAACTGCCTCCCTGCTTTCTACCTTCAGCCTGTTCTCAACTCAGCAGGCAGGGTGGTCCTCTTAAAAAGAAGTCAGATCATGACTCCTCTGTACTTAGCTTCTCGCAGGCATCTCCATCTTACTTAGAGTAAAACCTCCAAGTATTTACAGTGGTGGTTTGCATGACTGAGCCTTCCCAACCCCTGGCCCTATTGTTACTTATACTTCCTCTCCTACTTCAGCCCTCTTTGATGTCACACTGCCACATTGGATCTCTTAGTGTTCCTCAGACATGCTTGGCATGCATCTGTTTATGAGACTTTCCAATGACTGGTCCCCTGCCTAGAATGGTTTCCTCAATTGTCCATCTAATGAGCTCCATCAGATACACTTCCTTCAGCTCTTCACTCCAATGGCATCTGCTCAGCGAGGCCTCCTGTGAACTGGCTCCTCCCTTTTACATTTGATCTTCCAATCCCTCTCCTACTTCTGTGTATTTTTTCTTTAGCATGTATCACCATCTATCAAACTCTATATTTCACCTTTAGATTTTATCTATTATTTGTTTCCACACCCACCCGCAACTCTCTTGCATCTACAATTGCTTCGTAGATTTTTGTTGAATGAAAGAATAAATCCAGGTGGGGTTTATAGCAGCGTGTTACTGTGAGAATCTGGTACTCATGAGATAGATCAGGGTTAAACATAGACTTGGCAATTCTTCACAATGAGTGATAGATAGGTGGGAGTAGCTAAGACAGAACAAGGAAAAGACATTTAATGAGATTTTTTAAAAGACTAACATAAAAATTGGGAAAAGAAATAAAAACTGTCAGATAAATATCAGAGTTGAGAACAACAGCTTTGAGATGGCAGACTTGAGTTAAAATCTTTTTTCCACCAATTTATGACTATGGGCACGTGACTAGATGATTCTTGGCCTTAGTGCTTTCAAGAGTAATTGAAAGAAAAAAGATCTCCACTTGAGAGGGCTAAGAGAATTGACAATAAAATGCATAGAGATCACTTAGCTGAAAATACAGAATACAAGTGGTGGTGGTTGTTGATACTAGCACCATTATTATTTTTAAAATTCAGCAAAAAATTCTGAAAAATAGAAGTAGGAGAGCATAATGGAAGATAAGTAAGGAGAGGTCTTCAAGAAAGAAGACAATAAACTCTGTAGACGCTGCTCAGTGGTTAAGGCTAGATATCCTAAGGACTATATAAGGTCTTGTGTGCGTGCAGGCATAGTCGCTTAGTCATGTCTGACTCTGCAACCCTATGGACTGTAGCCAGCCAGACTCCTCTGTCCATGGGATTTTCTGGGCAAGAATACTGGAGTGGGAGGCCATTTCTTTCTCCAGGGGATCTTCCTGACCCAGGGATCAAACCCGGGTCTCCCTCGTTGCATGTGGATTCTTTATCATCTGAGCCACCAGGGAAGCCCATATAAGGCTGTGGGGTAGAGCTATTTGAGAGAACAATTTCACTTGAATCCAAAAGTCATAATACCATATTATAAAATGAGCTAATGTTTCATGGAAAATAACAATAATTGTCCTAGGGGAAAAAAATCAAAAACAAAACAACATTGGACCCTCAATTGTGTCCAGCTGACAAATGTAGGAACATGGTGTCCCCAAAAATTTGCTCCTCTCTGGTCTTTGGGAGATTTACTTGCTCACTAGTCAGAACTAGTTTGCTGGTTTTATGAGGTTAAGCTATTGTGCAATACTGTTTAGCTGGCTCTGTGGGTGTTTATTTACAGATGGCTGCCATCTTGATTTATTGTCTGTCAAATTATAATTATTAAGGATGAAGTTAATTGTCATTTCAACCATCTGGTAATTGCCCACTGTGCTTTCATGTGGTGACAAATCAGTCCTTTGGATCAAAACTGGAAGGTTCATAAGATATTTCATTTCCACATTCATCTCCATTCATGTCTTGTTCAAAATAAGTGATTAGAGGAAATTATCAATACTTTTTAGTGTAATTTGTGGGCCTCCAGTGAAAGAATTGCTGATTGTTTTAAATGTTTCTGAGTAGTAGGGCTGGTATGACAAGAATCCAGTGATGTGAGTTATAGTAATTGAAATTAAAATAACGAGGCATGCTCTTTCAAAGGTTGGTCTAATTAAAAAAATTTAACAATGTTCCAGTATATTCCATGGTGCATCACTTGTAATGATGGTTTATAACCCTCCTTATTTGTTTTCCCTATTGTTTATCAAAACCACTTTATCCATATGCCCTTCTGAACTTTTGGGACAAGAGGTAACAGAATCAGTGAAGTTACCCTTGTCTTATAGAGCCTCAATTACTTTGATTCAGGGCTATGAATGAGATAGTCTGCTTGGTTCCTTTTTAGGATAGAACCAATGGGAACAAAGAGGAAGGGACATATCTATGTCATAGGAGCTACATCCCTCCTCCCATTTTTGGTGTCTGGTCCCTTGTTTGTGTGCTTTTCCTTTTTTGGCTTTTCCCAGTGGGTATATTTTCACACATAATTTGCTAAATTGATCAGCAGAGATCAAGCAGAAACTTTCCTGTGAAAGCACAGCCTTGTAATATTATTATGGTCTCACTATCTCTTTCATCTCAGGAAACCTGTATAGACCAGGGGCCTATAGAGGGGAGAAGCCTATATCCCCGGCTCCTCAATGCTGCTGCTACTGCTAAGTCACTTCAGTCGTGTCCGACTCTGTGCGACCCCATAGATGGCAGCCCACCAGGCTCCGCCGTCCCCGGGATTCTCCAGGCAAGAATACTGGAGTGGGCTGCCATTTCCTTCTCCAGTGCATGAAAGGGAAAAGTGAAAGTGAAGTCGCTCAGTCGTGTCTGACTCTTAGCGACCCCATGGACTGTAGCCTACCAGGCTCCTCCGTCCATGGGATTTTCTAGGCAAGAGTACTGGAGTGGGGTGCCATTGCCTTCTCCATGTTCTGATATAAAGAACCAGTTTATCATGATTTGGCTGCATTTTCCCGTGGGAGAATGAAATTCTATGCGGTTTTCTTTGCTATAAAAACAGAAACATCTGCGTGTGTTAAAGGTGCTGACCAGCAGCCCGTGGGCAGATGGGAATCTCAGCTCTTCTCCTGTCAGAGGTGTGTACTCCACAGATAAGAGCGATTAAGTATAATTTAGGAACTTGAAATTATTCGATCACCCTAAAATATTTTGTTTTCCAGTTGCTTTGGTATATTTAGTAATATTTAGCAATGCTGCTGCTGCTGCTAAATCACTTCAGTCGTGTCCGACTCTGTGCGACCCCATAGATGGCAGCCCACCAGGCTCCGCCATCCCTGGGATTCTCCAGGCAAGAATACTGGAGTGGGTTGCCATTGCCTTCTCAATATTCCCATGCAAAGTCACTTTCTAATTGACAGCTGCCATTTTAGTGTCCTTGGCACTTGTTCTACTGTGAGACTCAGTTCAGTTAGTTAAGTTCAGTCGCTCAGTCATGTCCGACTCTTTGCGACCCCATGAGCCGCAGCACATCAGGCCTCCCTGTCCATCACCAACTTCCAGAGTTTACTCAAACTCATGTCCATTGAGTCGGTGATGCCATCCAACCATCTCATCCTCTGTCGTCCCCTTCTCCTCCTGCCCTCAATCTTTCCTAGCATCAGGGTCTTTTCAAATGAGTCAGCTCTTTGCATCAGGTGGCCAAAGTATTGGAGTTTCAGCTTCAACATCAGTCCTCCCAATGAACACCCAGGACTGATCTCCCCTAGGATGGACTGGTTGGATCTCCTTGCAGTAAGGGACTCTCAAGAGTCTTCTCCAACACCACAGTTCAAAAGCATCAATTCTTCGGCTCTCAGCTTTATTTGTAGTCCAACTGTCACATCCATAGATGACCACTGGAAAAACCATAGCCTTGACTAGATGGACCTTTGTTGGCAAAGTAATGTCTTTGCTTTTTAATATGCTTTCTAGGTTGGTCATAACTTTCCTGAGGCTCAGCCTGGGCCAATTTCTACTAACACCCCTTCCCAACTAGAGAGCCAGGCATCCATGGGGCCAGAGAAAACATGTGAGGGACCTCTGCTTTCCTTCACTTTGTAGGATTATGAATCAGTTAGTTGAGGAAGGAAAGCTCAAGGGCCAGAGGTGGGTATCCAGGATATCTGCTGTTTGTCACCAGGCTCAGGCATTTCCTGATTCCTCCTCAAAGATGCTGACCTGCCATATAGGGTTTCCACTTCCGGGATAATTCTCTGCAGGCAAATGCCCTGGCAGGCTGCCCCTGCCCTCCTTGCCTCATTTATTCCATGAGGCCACAGAAAAGATCTCTTCTTACCCATGAGATCTCTTTATCTCTAGTACCTACGTCTTTCAGTCCACCCTCCATATTGCTGCCTGAGAGAGTTCTCAAAATCCTCTTGGTGCTTCATCTAAGAGTCCAAAATGTTCACCATGACATTCAGTGGCCTCTGTCATCCTCTACTTATACCTGCAGTCTGGTGTTTCTATACTTTCCCTTGTTGGATGATATTTCAAGGCTTTTCCATTGAAGGTTCCAACTGTTCTTTCCCTTTTCCTGCCATTCATCTGGAGATCAGCAGTCACCTCCTCCGTGGAGTCTTCTGTGATCATCCCCACTTCCCTGGCAATTAATTCTTTTCTTTGTTGTATTGTTTCTGTAACTTACATTTCTTTCTACTTTGCCATATGTTTTTTTATTTTTTGTCTACTTGTCTCCCTCCTGGGGTCCTCCAAAGTAGGATCTAGGATGGACATATTTCTGTCATCATAGAGCAGGAGCTCGATGATCCTTGATTACATTTTTGTTCCAGTCTTTGTACGCCCCCCTTTCTGTAGGGCAGTGCTGAGTGTGCAGGGGATACAAGATACATAGTTGCTGATAGATCCTTATTAAACAGAGCTAAAGTCTTGGCTAATGTTCTTGGTGCCAATGTTAGAGTATATAAGTGTCTTTATGGAAAAATAAGAACTGGCTTCATGGAGAAGAAGTTGACCCTTTATCCAAGACATACATGACAGCTGCTGATTGGAATAAAGGACAGATAATCATATCCAAATGGAAAGAAAAGAAGGCTTTGGTTTGGGTTAAGAGAAAACATTCTTTACTAAATGTTAAGGAAATGGGATATGCATTTCTTTTTATGGTTAGTGTATATTTTTCTTTGATATGAGAGATTGCTGTGGAACTCAAAGGATGTTCTACCCCCCCCCCCCTTTTTTCCCTCCTTCCATCCCTCCCACCCTCCATTTCCCCTTCCTTGCCTCCCTCTCTGCCTCCTTCCCACCCTCTTTCCTTGCTACAAAGATAGGCAATCTTGGGCAAACATAGGGGGCTGCTAACTTCTATACAGAGAAAATGGAGAATCTGTTTTCATGTCAGTACAATCCTTCTGATGGCAGATTAGGCCATCGCATCCCCAACCCAGGATTAGGACTGCGGTACACATTTCTGAGAAATTCTTTTCTTACCCTATGTCTATATGAGGATCATTGGTCTTACTGGTCCCACATGGGGATAGTTCCATGAATTTCTGGCAAACAGTCTGTCTTGGTTGGAATCAAACAAGGAGTATATTTTTCTGAAATAAAGCTTCAAATGAAACTCGAATGGTTCTGTTTTGTTCTACTCTGATATCATCAGGAACCTTTTGAAACAAAGCCGACAGACAGGTTCTAGAGTGGTTTAAAAATTGTACTAACAGAGCAGACAGTTCCTCAAAGTCCTGTCAGTCTCCAGGAACCATTAATTACTGTCACAGTGGTTTATGTGTATAGATCTATTATCTTCATATCAGAAAAGTACTGTGGCCCAAGCTGGAGGCAGCTGGAAAAGCTGTCTGGAGTGAAAAGTCCTGAGATTCAACCCTCACTGCTGTTGGGGAAACTGAAACCCAGAGAGGGAAAAGGGGTGGGCTTTCAAACAAACATCCACGGGGTGGCTGATCCCGGACTAGAATTTAGCCTTGTTGCCAGACTGTCATTCTGGACAGTTAATACTTGAATTTAGGAGGAGAGATTTGACAGAATTCCCTTTCGTGATAAAAATACATCCGATGTTAAGGGGAATTTTCTTTTCCAGATAGAAACTGTCCCACTCTATTCCGTTATACTGCTTGAGCTGATCATTAACAGAAGGAGTGGAGGTATCACAATTCTTTCACAAAAGTGAAAACGATTGGACGATGGAATGTGGTTTAAATCCCATAGCTGACTGACCCACAAAGAACAATGCACATAGGACATTGTAGTGTCTGATAGAGAATCTGGGCCCAAAGCAACAAAAAAGCTGTCAATCCTAAGGAGCTGTTAACCATGAATGTCATTGGGAGCCATGGATTGATGAATGTAAGTCCACACTCTGGATTCCTGAAAAAAAAGACAGTAAACTCTCTGATGTTGGGAAATCTGAAGGCTGGAGGAGAAGGCGGACAACAAAAAGGTGTTCTGTTTCATCAACCTTTCGATTTAAAAATTTGAACAGTCAGGAAATGATCGAAAAAGCCGGTAGGCTGTATTCAAAGTCCTGAGATGTAGCATACAAAGACTGCTTTAATACACAAGAGAGAGAATTGGGGCTGTCAGAGGTATGCAAGCTTGAATGCCAAAACTCCCCATCAGATTGCCTGAATGCTAGGTCGAAGGAGCTGTCGGTGGGTTGCTATACTAGATGGGGGTCCGGAGAATGTTTGACAAAATTTCCCGTTAGATAGCATGTAGCAGCAACTCAAAAATTAAAGCCATTGATTGTACCAGCTGCTGTGTTTGTGCCCAAACAAACACAGCACCAGTCTCTACAGTTCAGTTCAGTGAATATTTTTGTTGTTGTTTCAACAGGTCACTCAGCATCCAGCTCTGTGAGTACCCTCTGGAAAACCCCAAGAGAAATGTTCTCAGTAGCAATGGTGGTCACTGTCGATGCGAGGGAGTCAAGGGGAACTAAAATCCTATCCCATGTTCTTCAGATCTAACAGGAGTGAATCCTTTTGTAGCTTTTGTCTGGAGGTCTGTGGTTTGCTTTCTTTGGTTACAGATTTCCCCAATCCTCTGTGAATCACGAAATTTCCAAAGAGGTTGAATGGGATGGGTCAGGACCAGGGTATGCTGGTAAACCAGCTCTCCAGAGGATGGGGAAAGGAAGCCCCGATCTGTTGTGTTTGCCAATATCTGTGTCGCCATGGCAGATTTCAAGCTATCAGTGATTTAAAAACAACGTTGCAGAGTTCCTGAAAATTTAGCAATCAGTTCTCACGAGCCTGCTCAAGCCTCTGTAGCTCTCGGCGCAAGCGGGCTGGGGGCGGGGCCGGGGAGAGTTGTGGTTGATCCTGTTTAGTTCCGTGAGGTCAGACCTCACCTGAGAGGGTGTGTCTGGTTTCAAGTCTGAGATTCTGAGAGGGACACTGACAAATTGAAAATTTGGGGGGGGGGGGGGCGTCGGGGGGCGCGGAGCGGGGGGCTTGGTGGTGAGCTAGAAGCAGTCTCATCTAGGAAGAAACTACTGGGAGGGAAGGTATTGCTGGGGTGAGAATCCAGAAGAAGGAAAACACAGGGTGGTTGGGTCTTTGTTTCCAAATCTCTGTGGAGCAGTGACTGACTTGTCCTGGGCATGGGGGGAGGTGTCCAGGAGTGGGAAGCTGATTGAAAGGCAGGACTATGGGCACTGCAGGGAGCACTTTCAAACCAAAGGAATCAAGACGGGGGGCAACCACTAGGTGGGGCTGTGGCAGTGGGGACTCCAGGGCCCTTCCAAGTCCGTGGGGGCTGATCCTGCTGCGGAGCCCTCCTCCTTCTTCTCCCATTTAATTGGTTTCATCCTCTTGCTTTTTGTTTCTTTTTTTCTCTTTTTCTTCTCCCCTGCCTCACTTTCTCAATTGCCTTCGGCTTATTTACCTGGCTTAGCCCCCTCCTTGGACAATGACCTCTACATCTTTCTGAAGAGAGAAGACTAAGCCCTGGGCTTTCTCCCGACCTCTTGCATCCTAGGAAGAAAGTACAAGCTTTCCTTTCCCCCCTCATTTTCCTTTGATTTCTTCTCTCTCTTTCAACATTCTCAGCTCCACATTTGTGACTGAAGAAGGGCAAATAAACAAATTGAAACTGAAACTGTGTGCTGGCCATAAAGTGAGGACATCTGGAAGGCTTGCAAGGAAATTTACATGCTTGTCGGGTTTCAGGTTACATATTTTGTGTTGCTTGGTAACGGGCCCCACAGTTTCCTTTCATGCTTTATTCTCCCTATCCCTTGTTTATAGTGTAATTACCACTGTGACATCATAATCCCCCATTGAACAGCTGTCAGGGGGGCCCAACTGCTGAGTAAACAGGGCTTTACAATCTCTCCTCCCACAGGCGGGTTTACTAAATAGATCAATATTTGGTTTGTAGGCACAGGGCTTAGGAGGTGGAAGTGTCTTTTGAAACAGCCCTCTCTCTTCCCAGGGCCTCCAATGCACCTGAGAATGCTGGAAAGAAAAGCCAGGTTCACGGACAGAAAAAAAAAAAAAAATCACCCAAGTTGCTTTCACCTGCATTTCCCATGGAGCAGCTCGTCTGTAAGAAGTGAGACCTCTTTGAGAATTAGTAATGTCTTAGGTTCTTTATTCTAGTGCTTAGAGATGTCCACTTTCTTCCCTCTTTCTTTGCCTCCCCCATTGCTCCCCTTTTTCTGCCCTTGATCGCATTTGATTTAATCTTTCTAAATGGATATTATAGCCTCAGGGACTAAAAGAATGACACATGAATAAACAGGAACTAAGCTCCTGAAGATTTCCCCCAGCCCCCCCACCATTCTCTCCACCCTACTCTGGGATTAGTAGCTCCACAAAGAAAAAGCCAAGTCAAACTAGAGAGCCCTGGTTGAGAGTTTGGGCAAGAATGATTTAGATCTTTCCTCTCCTGGGTCAGGAAAGTTTGACTCAAACACACATAGGAGCAAAGGACTTGGAATACTGGCCTTGAGTTATAAGGAGATGTGAGTTTTAATCCTGATGCTGAACTTGCTCTGTGACCTTGGACAAGTCCCCTGAGGATGCAACATTGAATTGGGCTGTAAGGATCTCTAAAGCCTTTCCCAAGAGGCAAGGTGGAGTGTTAGGCTTGGCAGGGCTCAAAATCTGGTCCTGACACAAATCAACCGCAAAGCTCGCCAAACCACAGGAAGCTCCACGGAACTGCATCTGCTTAACTGTAAAGAAGGGGAGAGTTAACCCATCACTGTGAGGATTAAGTGAGAGTGTATTTGTGACACACCTAGCCGAGGGCAGGAGACTTGGTGGGTGTCCTTTTAAAACTAACATTGTTTAATTCCTGTAAAAGCCAACATGATGGTAAAGAAAGGCTTGGAGGTAATTAAAAGGAAGAGGGGAAATAAAAAGAATAGTAATAACCCACACTTGTGCAGCCCATTCATAGCATACAAAATCCCTTCACACATGGTCTCAGGTAATCTTTACAAAGTCTTTGAAGTAGGAAAAATCACCCTGTTTATTGATCTCTTTAGAGTGGGCCAGTTGGGGTCCTGGCTTTTCATAAGCATTACCTCCCTTGATCTTCATGAAAATGGCAGATTCTTATTTTCTCTATCTTGTAGATAACTGAGGTTCAGAGAAGTGACATGATCTATTCAAGGTCACCCAGCCGATGAGTGTTGGACCCACTCGGATCCATCTGGTTCTAAACATCTTGTATTTGCCCCTGTGGCCATAGAAATGGCCAAATCAACACAGAAAGAGAGACAGCAAAACAGTGAGGTTCTGAATGTTAATGACCTAAGTGAGGGAAAAGAATATTTACACAACATCCAATGCTTCACAGTTGTCACATACCACCATAGTGCTGGGCTGGTTCACTTTTTCACAGATAATTACCGTTGGTGTCTAAAAAATAAAACACTGTGACTGACTGGTATCTCTTGGACTCTGGATGACTTGGGCAATTTTAAAAGGACTGTACATCTGTAAGTGTTCCCTGAAGGCTGAAAGTACCCAGAATGGAGGAGAAACTAGGCTGTGGTGATGGTGGGGGAGAGGTCGACTTGAGACAATCTACAGAAACCTGGTTCCTGATTTTTCTGTGCAAGGAATAGCGCAGGCGTCCTGTGACTCCTTTAATCTCTCTGGCTGGTGTCTTTCTCTTTGGAAGACTGTATGATTTCAATTCAGTTTCATATAGATCTGTGTGTAGATCTGTACAGTGATAACATTCCTCTGTGCTAAGTCTGTCCAAGATAACTAACCTGTTTCCAAGATCTAATTTTGTACGTGGGAATCTTGCCTTGCCCTGATTTCCAGACCGACTCCATCCTCCAATGTACCCTGTTTTTACTGGTAAGGGGCCAAATATCCCAATCCTTGACACGGCCAAATAAATTAAAAAAAAAAAAAAAGTTCTGGGAGTAGCAGCCCTCTAGGCTACCAGCCTTCTCTGGCTCCGCCTAGTGAATTCTGAATTGTTCATCAATATGGAGCTTATGACACTGGCCTCTTTAGGGTTGTTCCTGAGCAACCTACCTAATCAGAGAAGATTTTCCTTCTCTTTATTTAATCTTACAGTGGCCATGGCAAAGTTGCATTGCAGCCCTTAGTACATTCTAATTTGACAGGCTTCCCCGCCCACTATTACTTCCCTCGTGGTTCAGATGGTAAAGAGTTCAGCTGAAATGCAGGAGACCCAGGTTTGATCCCTAGGTCGGGAAAATGCCCTGAAGAAGGGAATGGCAACCCACTCCGGTATTCTTGGCTGGAGAATTCCATGGACAGAGGAGGCTGGCAGGCTACTGTTCATGGGATCGCATACAGTTGGACATGACTGAGCCACTAACACTTTCACTTTCCTGCCCACTAGAGAAGGAGACTGACAGCAGAGAACAGGAATGACTCTACCTGAGGTTCCCTGAAGTATCAAACATATGTATCTCAACCCTAGCTACACCTTAGAATCGCTTGAGGAACTTGCAACAAATTCCTACGCTCTGCCCTTTTTGCAGACCAGTTACATCAGAAATTCTGGGGAACCAAGCTATGATTCAGGCCTCCAGCCACCAGATTTCCTACAGAGAATGTTCTCAGCAGCTGTGGCTGCATGCTGACTTTGTGCTTTTGTAATCCAGTATCTTGTCTATGAGGCAGATGGAAAAGACTTTACAGTTACCATTTTATAAGTGAGGGAAAGCTCCAAGAGAAGATCACAGGTTGTTTCAGTAAATAATTAGTGCATTGTTTCATTCATTCTCCATTCATTCATTCATTCAACAAATATTTTTGTAGGATCTACCATGTATCTAGACATTGGTAAACAATGACAGGCATTGCCTCTGCTCTCACAAAACTTTCAGTCTAGTGAGAGCGACAAACTGATCAATCATGCACAGAAATGTAAAATCACAGGCCTGATAAATGCCGTGAAGGAGGGTGTTTTACTCAAGGGAGTGGAGCACAGCTGATTTTGGAGTTCGTAATGTGGGGAGGGCTTAACCAAGTCTAAGAGGCTACGAGTGATTGCCCTGGAAAAGATCAGTTAACTGGAGAAGGGAGGGATAAGATGTTCTCTGGGCAAAGAGAAGAAGGCAGAGTGTCTCAGGCAGAGGGAGTTATGGGAGGCAACCAGAACCGAGGCCTGGCAGAGCCAGGTCTACTGCGTGGGTCTGGGCTTCCGTCCTCACCTCAGCCTTTCTCTTCACCACTGTCTTAGGGTAACAGGCGGGGCTCCAGGGAAATGTAAGCTGTGTGTGTATGTGCATACACATACACGTATATGCATGTGTACACAGATATAAGCACACGCTTATAGAAACACATATCTCATACACAGAATTCTTTTGCTCAGAGCAGAGCAGGGCTTCCTACTTTGGAGCATTCCTATGTTGATACTCAAGGCACTCTTTTCTCCAGGAAGCTGGGAACAAGTGTTAAACGGAATTATTTTACTGGCTGTCCAGAGTCTTCTGACATGATGGGTGTCACCCTATCGCAGCAGCATGGGAGAGGTGTGAGGAACTGCAGCTGACACAGGGAGCTGGGAACCACAGTGCCCAGAACCGTGGCGATACATTCCCCCTCATCTCATCTCAGCTGAGCTCAGCTCAACAAAACTCTTATTGTTTTGGCAAGACTAGAGAAAGGTTTGGGATTCCCTGTCACTCTTTTCCAAGCCTTTGGGTTTTCAACTGCCATGGTTGATGGTACATCAATTTTTCTTTAAAAAAACAAGACAAAACAACTTATCTTTAAATGGTGGGGAAAACCTGGCATTTAAATATTGCTATCAATAAGAGCCCATGGACTCATAAACACTTGTTTCTTAAAAACAGGTGTTAGGTAACATGGGACGTGTTTTACTTGTGTTATCTCAGGACATTTCCACACAGAAATTATAGAAGAAAACTGAAGTTCAGAGAAGTTAAATAACAAACCCCAGGTCAAACACCTAGTAAGTGAGATTCAAGTCTACCTGGTTCTGAAACTTAGGGTATTTTCCAACATCACAATCCCTTGGGCCTCTGCAACTCTATTTTGTCACCTGTAAAATGGCTAACAATATTCATCCCTTTATATATCTTTCAGGGGTTATGGAACAATAGCTGTCATTAGCAAGAATAACTTCAGTTTGTATAGTACTTCAGTTTTCAAAGTGCTTTTGTATCTTGAATCTCATTTGAGCAACAAAACAACCTTGTGACATAAGCATTATCAAACCCATCTTCCAGATGAGGAAACTAAAGCTCAGGGAGGTAAGGTGAGATTTTGCCTAAGGTCACAGCCCTAAAGAGTAGTAGCACTGGAAAATTGATAGCAAGGTCAGTGCTTGGTCTTCCTAACATCAGCTGCCTTTTAATTACCAAGATAACTGTAGTAGGTTCAAGGTTTTCCATGAGAAGGAAGGACTCATGGTATAATCTTATGTAAGGGGTTATTATTGTTGCCTTTCTTGTTACTGATTGGGTTGTTTTGCCCTCAGCAGATTACCTTCTCTCTTCTGCTAGTCAAACTCTCCTCCATGTCTTGGTTCTTGAGACCACAGAGATCATTTTCCAAGCTGTTCATATGCTCACACGGCTCTTGGAAATTAAGAGTCTGAACTTGGTTAGGTGTTTGGCAGCTGTTTAAAGGCTTTCTTCTCCCTTGAGTGAACTGGAGGAAGTTGGGGTATTTAGGAATTGAATTAATTCCTTAGGTACATGAATGTTAGCTATACCCATTAAATTCACCTCTGATCCCTTGGGGAAACTGAATTACAATTAGGAATATTCTTGACCCTTGTGTACGTGTTCAGTTTCTTCAGTAATGTCCAACTCTTTGCCACCTTATGGACTGTAGCCTGCCAGGTTCCTCTGTCCCTGGGGATTCTCCAGGCAGGAATAGTGGAGTGGGTTGCTGTGTCCTCCTCCAGGGTATCTTCCCAACCTGGGGATCAAACTCACATCTCCTGTGTCTACTGTATTGCAGGTGGATTCATTATCACTGAGTCACCAGTCAAACCCCCTTGACCCTTGGGGCTGGCCAAATGGACCAGTGAAGGCCGTTAGGGGAAGTCCAAAGTAGTCACTCAAAAGGGAGGAATAAACTATTACTGAATAAGAAAGAATATCGTAGAGTTGCAGTGGTTCACAAATTATGCATCAAACACAGTGTGGAGAAGGTTTTTCCATTGCTGGAAAACTTTTCTAAGTTTCTGAAAATTGATCTTAGCCATGGGAGTTATTTGGGGAGATCTTTTGACTTAGAAAGTATGAAATTTAGTATCTAGGAATGAAGTGACAAAAGTAATGAATGGTCCTAAAAGGAACACATGGGGAAGAATTCAAGGAACTGGTATAGTGTAAATTAGGTTTGGCATAGAAGGTGACCATACACTTGATTATGTTCTGAAACAAGAATGCATGAGATGTCAGGAGTCTTCTAGAGCAGGATTAAAACAGAAGAACAACCAGAACATTGTCCCTTCTTCCCACATTTTCCCCTAAACCCATAACATGGGAATTTCTATCCACTTAAGATTACAGCTGTGCCTCCTGGCTCCTGTCACTGATTGGTGAGATAGCAGAAGTCTACTTCAGTTCAGTTCAGTCACTCAGTCATGTCCGACTCTTTGCGACCCCATGGACTATAGCACCCTCGGCTTTCCTGTCCATCACCAACTCCCGGAACTTGCTCAAACTCAAGTCCATCGAGTCGGTGATGCCATCTAACCATCTCATCCTCAGTCGTCCCCTTCTGCTCTGCTTTCAGTCTTTCCCAGCATCAGGGTCTTTTTCCAATAAGTCAGTTCTTTGCATCAGGTGACCAAAGTATTGGGGCTTCAGCTTCAGCATCAGTCCTTCCAATGAGTATTCAGGACTGATTTCCATTAGGATTGGCTGGTTGGATCTCCTTGCAGTCCAGGGGACTCTCAAGAGTCTTCTCCAACACCGCAGTTCAAAAACATCAATTCTTCAGCGCTCAGCTTTCTTTATAGTCCCACTCTCACATCCACACATGACTATTGGAAAAACTATAGCTTTGACTAGACAGACCTTGGTCAGCAAAGTAATGTCTCTGAAGCCTACTTAGGTGAGCATTTCTCTTGGATGGGATAAATACTACTACTCATGAATGGCCTTAGTCTCTTGGACTCTCTACCCTCAAAAAAGCAAAGAATGATGCTCCTTGTAGTTGAAGCTTTCAGACCCAACTTGCCTCAGGTGTGGTTCTCAAGATCTAAAACTTAGGGAAAAGAATAGAAGCTCACATTTTCTAATCCTGTTTTTTTTTTTCTTTATTGTTAATACTGATATTTAAACTCTTCCTTGGCTTCAGTGTTTCTTTCTTAATAGATTCAGAACTCAAATGGGAGAGATGTGATTAATTGGTCCTCTAAGTTACCCCAATAGAGTGGAAAAAGCTAGAGATCTTTTCAAGAAAATTAGAGATACAAAGGGAACATTTCATGCAAAGAAGGGCTCAATAAAGGACAGAAAAGGTATGGACCTAACAGAAGCAGAAGATATTAATAAGAGGTGGCAAGAATACACAGAAGAACTATACAAAAAAGATCTTCATGACCCAGATAATCACGATGGTGTGATCACTCACCTAGAACCTAGAATGCAAAGTCAAGTGGGCCTTAGGAAGCATCACTACGAACAAAGCTAGTGGAGGTGATGGAATTCCAGTTGAGCTATTTCAAATCCTCAAAGATGATGCTGTGAAAGTGCTTCACTCAATACGCCAACAAATTTGGAAAACTCAGCAGTAGCCACAGGACTGGAAAAGGTCAGTTTTCATTCCAATCCCAAAGAAAGGCAATGCCAAAGAATGCTCAAACTACCGCACAATTGCACTCATCTCACACGCTAGTAAACTAATGCTCAAAATTCTCCAAGCCAGGCTTCGAGAGTATGTGAACCATGAACTTTCAGATGTTCAAGCTATATTTAGAATAGGCAGAGAAACCAGAGATCAAATTGCCAACATCGGTTGGATCATCAAAAAAGCAAGAGTTCCAGAAAAGCATCTACTTCTGCTCTATTGACTATGCCAAAGCCTTTGACTGTGTGGATCACAACAAACTGTGGAAAATTCTTCAAGAAATGGGAATGCCAGACCACCTGGCCTACCTCTTGAGAAATCTGTAAGCAGGTCAAGAAGCAATAGTTAGAACCAGACATGGAACAACAGACTGGTTCCAAATTGGGAAAGGAGTACATCAAGGCTGTATATTGGCACCCTGCTTATTTAACTTATATGCAGAGTACATCATGAGAAATGCTGGACTGGATGAAGCACAAGCTGGAATCAAGATTGCCGGGAGAAATATCAATAACCTCAGATATGCAGATGACACCACTCTTATGGCAGAAAGTGAAGAAGAACTAAAGAGCCTCTTGATGAAAGTGAAAGAGGAGAGTGAAAAAGTTGGCTTAAAACTCAACATTCAGAAAACTAAGATCATGGCATCTGGTCCCACTACTTCATTGCAAACAGATGGGGAAACAATGGAAGCAGTGACAGACTTTATTTTTTTGGGCTCCAAAATCACTGCAGATGGTGATTACAGCCATGAAATTAAAAGATGCTTACTGCTTAGAAGAAAAGCTATGATCAACCTAGAGAGCATATTAAACAGCAGAGACATTATTACTTTGCCGACCAAGGTCTATCTAGTCAAAGCTATGAGTTTTCCAGTATTCATGTATGGATGTGATAGTTGGACTATGAAGAAGGCTGAGCACCAAAGAATTGATGCTTTTGAACTGCGTTGTTGGAGAAGACTCTTGAGAGTCCCTTGGACTGCAAGGAGATCCAACCAGTCCATACTAAAGGAAATCAATCCTGAATATTCATTGGAATGACTGATGCTGAAGCTGAAACTCCAATACTTTGGCCACCTGATGTGAAGAACTGACTCACTGGAAAAGACCCTGATGCTTGGAAAGATTGAAGGCAGGAGGAGAAGGGGACAACAGAGGATGAGATGGTTGTATGGTATCACCGACTCAATGGACATGAGTTTGAGTAAGCTCCGGGAGTTGATGATGGAAGGGAAGCCTGGCACGCTGCAGTCCATGGGGTCACAAAGAGTCAGACACTACTGAGCAGCTGAACTGAGCTGAGGTCACACCAACAATATTCTATAAGCCGATTTATAGTTTAGTTTTGAAGAAATGCCTCTTTTCACAATTATGAGATACAGGTAGAAATAGACCATGTAGGAAAAAAAGAACCTCTTTTGAGATGAAAACAGAAACAAATGTTGAAAGGATTTTTAAACTCTTAGATGAGGATTAGACCCTCCCAAGGTCCTTTAAGATTCTATTATTTGACAGATTATTAGCCTAAAAGGAAGTCTGATGGAAAAATGCGTATATGTGTCTTGCTTTCAGAACGGCTATAAGGAGTGAGTTTTCCTCGTATGGTCACAGAATTGTCTTGGATTAGCCATGGAGTTCCAGATTAAAGGAACCCTCAGTGCTAAACAATGTGGAGGAACTCTCAATGGTCTGGGAATCTTATCTGTTGCCACCAACGTGAGAGGGATGAAAATCACTTGTAGAGAAACCCACTATAGGGACAGTTGGATAATCAGCTTCTCTGTCCCCATTCTCTACCCCCTCCCCTGGCCCGAAAGCCCAGTCAGATTGGTTATCATGCCCTGAGAATGTGAGACATTTTGCATCATACAAAAGGAAAGGAAGAAACATTCCAGGCACTTACCTATACATTATATTACTTAATTCTGTGAGCATGTGGATCTCATCCTGGCTTACAAAATGCAAAACCAAAGCTTACTGTATGTAAGCTGCTTAAGACTAAAGAATTTGTAAGTGGCCGAGACTGGTTTAAATCTAAATCTGATTCTGAATTCCATTTGCAAATATGCTGAAAGCCAAAAAGATTCTTCTCCCTGCTTCTGCTTATTCTTTTCTCTTTACCTGAAATGTCATCCATTAATTCAATAACTATTTGTAGAACACTTACTGTGTGCCTGGGAATTGGTTTAGCTCTGGGAAAATAGATGAACAATAATATGCTGCTACCTCCCAGAAGCCTATCTGTCTCTCTAGGGAGAAGCAGGCATGGGCAAGAAGAAAGAAACATAATGTGATAAGTTCTGTGCATGAAAACTAGACAACACTCTTTGAAATCATAGGTAGTTAGACAGTAAACTCCATTAGCAGACAAGAAGATGGGTAGGAGATGGAGAGGGTAGTGAAGAGAGGATGCTTCAGAAGGCATTTTCGAGCTCAGGCAGTAAAGAATCTGCCTGCGATGTGAGAGACTGCAGTTTCATCCCTGGGTCAGGAAGATGCCCTGGAGAAGGGAATGGCAACCCACTGCAGTATTCTTGCCTAGGAAATCACATGGACAGAGGAGTCTGGCAGGCTACTGTCCAGGGGGTAGCAAAGAGTTGGACATGAGTGAGCGACTAACACTTTCACCTTCATACATGAAAATGTTTACCATGGAATCTGGAAAATAGCACACAAAAAATTTACTTGCTAGTTTTAAAAAATTAATCCAACAGATATTTACTGAGGCCTCTTTATGCCAGGTACCATTTCAGGCATTGAGGATCAAGCAAGAATTGAAGTCGCTGGCCTCATGAAGCTTACATTTGAGTCGGAGAGTCAGATACAAAATAGTGAAAAGCTCTGAAACATAAGGCTGGGTAGTGATTACTGTCATGATGAAAAATAAAGCTGACGAGGGAGTTGGAAGTGGGGAGCAGCTGGGATTTCAGGTAGTCTCGTCCTTTGGGGAGAGAGGATGGAGCTGTGTGACTTTCTGAGAGGAGAATGGCTTTGGCTGAGAAAAGAGAGTGAGGCTCTGAAGCCTGGGCATGCTACCTGATATTGCAAACAGAGTAAGAAGGCCAGAGTGGCTGGACAGAACAAGAGAAGGGAAGACTAATAAGAGATACGAAGGGAGGTAGCCAGGGAAGACCAAGAAGTAGGGCTTTGTAGGCTTGGGTAGCAACTGAACCTATTTATTTAGTTACTATTTCTTATATAAACCAATATCTGGATGTCTTATTCAGAATAACAGGATATCATAGACTGGGTGTCTTATAAACAACAAATTTGTTTCTCACAGTTCCAGAGGCTGGAGTCTGCCATGAGGTGCTGACAGGGTCAGTTTCTGGTGAGAGCTGTCTTCTGGGTTGCAGAGCCATTTTCTTGCTATGTGCTCAACATGGCAGAGAGGGCAAGACAACTCTCGGATATCTTTTTGAAGGGCGCTAATCCCAGAGTTCCACCTTCATAATCTAATCATCTCCCCAAAGCCCTTCCTCCTAATGCCATCACATTTGTATGTGTGTGTGTGTGAGTTGCTCAGTCATGCCCCACTCTTTGTGAGCTCATGGACTGTAGCCTGCCAAGCTCCTCTGTCCATGGAATTTTCCAGGCAAGAATACTGGAGTGGGTTGCCATTCCCTTCTTCAGGGAATCTTCCCTACCCAGAGATCGAACCCAGGTCTTCTGCATTGGAGGCAGATTCTTTACTATCTGAACCACCAAGGAAGCCCTGGTCTTATAAATTTCAACATACAGAATTGACAAGGAAGGACAGAAACATTCAATTCGTAACACTGGTTGCAAGGCTGTTCAACAAATATTTAGAATACAATTCCTTCTACAGATCTAATATGAAATAAAATGCATTTTAAGCATGTATTTTATTGTGCTGGCTCACCCATGCTCAATTTAATCAAAGTTGCTATTCCTAATCTCTGGTTGACATTGACTTTAGAGCCACTTAAAGGTGAGATGTCTATTATCTGAAAAATAGGAAAGTTATCTTTTAAAAGAAAATTTGAAGTTGAGGAAACATGCAACAAAAACTTCATAGGAACCAGGTGGAAACTTACGACATGGATCAAAGCCAGAAACTGTCTTCATCTGATCATTTTAGTTTGATTCCTTTTACAGGTTCACTCAGAAAAACTGAGCATTTTCAATGATATTCCGACCTTGAGGTTGGTTGTAGAAGTCTAGGTGTGAAGGAAATGCCAGAAGCTGAAGGCATTAGAGTCTGTCTTTCAAGTCCTGAAAGGTCTCAGTTTTAGCTGAGCCCCCTTTGTCTTGTTCCGAAGTGTTTATAGCTGGGCTTTCCTGGTGTGAACACAAACCATGGAGGTGGCTGTGGGGCCTCCTGTGGATCTGGAGAGGCCTGATTTACAGCTCCCGCAAAGCGGATGGGCATCTGAGCCTGCTGTCCACCATGAGAACTAAGCATTTTTCCCAAGGTCTGGCTCTGCTCCCTGGCAATTCTTAAGCCCTGGACATCAAGAAGATCCTTGATTCCCTGCTGTTACTGAGAAGACAAGCCAAAGGGAGGAGTGGGAGAGGCCGAATCAGTCCTCCAAGATCTATTAAAGCAATCCTTAGCAAAATAGGAACCAGGGGGAGGTGATGGAAGGGAAATCCCTATTGACTTCCCACTGTACTTACTCCCCTAAAGAGCTCCCATGGAACATTTATTTCCTCAAACTCACACTTAATGATAACAACCACCAAACTCCCACCTAGGTACATGAGAATGTTTCTTCATGAATTTGAAAGGTGATGAGTTTTGGGGCTCAAGAAACTTTCCATAGGTCAGATTCCTTTCCTTTGGTTCTTACTGAGGCTCTGGAGGGAGGAAGATGGGGCTCAGAGTAGGTAGGTCTCTTGGGACGAGGAGTGAGTTTAGACCCTCACTGAGAGGTTCCAGCAGTAGTGCTCCCTCTTCTGAGGTCCCTGTCCAGAGGACAGTGGGGTCATCCCCACAGTCGCAAGATATCCTCCCCACTCACCAGGAACCCCCCCAGTTCCCTGAGGACTCCTAGGTGTGTCAGCATTTTCCTCCCGTGGGGGACACCTCTTTTCTTTGCCCAGGAATAGGAATCCTGCTGACCTCAGGAGGCCTACTTACACGTCCACAGTCACCCTCAGTTTTCCCAGTGCTGAGAGTTTCTCCCATGTTTCATTAATACTCAGGTGAAGCCCTACCATGTCCCTCACAACATCTCCTCACTCCACCAGCACTGCTGAGGAAGTTGAGGCTAGAAAGAGAAAATGGCTTGTTTGAAGTTCCAGACCTACTCTTTCCCCTATTTCTTGTTTGGAAGGGCTGTTGTACAGAGGAAGGCTACAAACCCACATTCTTCTCTAGCTGTTTTCCCGTTAAACTTTTTCAGGGGCTTACAGTGTAATAGCTTCCTCTAATTCACTCATGGATAGCAGACCCAGAGCACATGGCTTCCCACATCCCATAATTATTCTTCTTAGGGGACCCCACATTCCCTCAGACTCTTCCGTTAAGAAACCCTTTGGCAAGCACTGTGGAAATGGACATTTGAAAGTGAAAGTATTAGTTTCTCAGGCATGTCCATCTCTTTGAGACCCCCATGGACTGTAGCCTGCCAGGCTACTCTGTCCATGGGATTCTTTAGGTAAGAATACTGGAGTGGGTTGTCATGCCTTCCTCCAGGGATCTTTCCAACCCAGGGATAGAACCCACGTCTCCCACATTGCAGGCAGATTCTTTACCATCTGAGCCACCAGGGAATCCCTTAGGGAATGGGCATTTGGAGCTCTAAAAACAGGTGTTGAGATGTTTCGACTGCAAAGGCAGTGTTTGGAAATTATCTTGCTAGGTTATCTTAACTCTGGGTTTTCATTAAAGTCTTTAGTTTAATTTTGGTCATGTAATCTTGGTAAGGGTTTAAGTGGTTTCTGAGTAATTTTCTTAAAATCAGGCAAATACACACACACACACAGACACCCCTAAGGTGCTCACACATCTCTTACTCATTCCACATCCTAGATTTAGTTTTATTTTTTCAGTGCCTGACCTTGTAATTAGAAGTACATTTTCTTTGAAGAGACAATTACATTTATAGATGACAGTGAACGGTAAGCTCAGAGAATGTTCCCCGGTGTTAATCAGAGGCCATTTGAGTTAGCACTGAGAAATCTTGCTAAAGCTTCAAACTAATAAAGTAAAAATGCTTACAAAGTTTCCAAGAACACTGCTCTAAAGGTGTAATTAATTATTTAGAGAACTGCTATGTCACTGCAAGAACAGATCTCTGGCTCTACTTTCACATCCACATAGCATCTTAGGTGTCTGTGTTACAACTCCGGAAGTACTCCTATGCAACCTGGGGTTGGAGGTAGTTTTCCAAAAAGCTGTTTGGTAAACCCAATTAATCTAAATAGGGAAGGCCAGGCCATGGGACAAGTAGGTATTATCAGTTAGATTAACTCAAGAAAGTAACAATCCAGATATCTAAAAATCAAGCTGGTTGCATTGGATAGTGGCAAGCTCCCTCCCTGTTTGTGAAAAGGTGTGAGACGCAGCCTGTTCCTTCCGTGACACGAGTGCTGTGAAGAATCTATGAGTGGGAGGAGATACGTATCCAGTTGGTTGAGGAACAGCTATTATTTCTGCTCCCCCAGGGCTTCCTTTTGGACTTGATATAAGCCAGCTTCCTGTATGGCTGGATTATTTGTAAATGTATGTGAGATATAATATATATGTGTGTGTGTGTGTGTGTGTGTGTGTGTGTGTGTGTGTGTGTGTATATTCAGTGAAACTTTCTCTGGTTTCCATACAGGTCTTCCTGCTTGTCCTTTCATTACTCTACAGATCATTCTTGACACAGTGGCTGCAGTAAAATGAATTTCCCAGCATTCTCAATCCCCTTTGCCTTGCTCTATTGTTTTCCGTACCATTTATCACTGTCTAGTCAAATTATTTCATTTACTTATGCTTATTATTTTTGTCTGTCTCCCCTCCTCTCTTCTTCCCCAAAAGAATTTGAGCTCCACCAGGAAAGGGTTTTGTTTTGTTTACTGAAGTAGCCAAGTACTTAAAACTATTTCTAGGCACATATTAGACATTCACTAAGAATATTGGTTGGATAAATGATCAGACGGATGCTCCTGTAATTTTTCAAGGTTGAAGCCATCTGCAGAAAGGGCTTTCCTATTTCTTGCTCCTAAGATCTTGACTGATGCCATCCTGCACTGACATCTAATAAGGAGGTTTAAGACAAAAAAAAACATATTACAAATATAAATGATGGGCCCTGGACTATGTCAGTGGCAACAGAAATTCCAAAAAGAAAATAAAAGAGATTTTGAGCTTCAGTCCTGGGGACTTGTGCCATTTTACATAAAAATGAGACAGTATTCTGGGGCATAAAAGACTGCTAGACTGGGAATCAGAAGACTTGACCTAACTGCTACAAGTCCCTTTTCATATCTGCATAAATATGTCATGCATTTTTTCATTGGTTAATTCACCATCCATCCATCCCTCCAAAAAATATTTTTTAGAAAATTACTATGCCTTAGGGATTACTTCAGGAGGTGGGAACATAGCCGTGAACATGACAGCAAAGGTCCACCTTTCCTAGAACTTGTAATCTAGCAGGTGTGATAGACAAGGAACCTGAAAGCATGAAAATGATATGATTTGAATTAATAATAAATACTCTGAAGAAAATAAAGCAAGGGGACTAATAGACATTGTTGAGCTGCGTGATTTCAAAGTCCCCTTTTCATTTTGGCATTTGTAGATTCTATGAAGCTAATTCTTTCTTTAAGAAAACACCTAAAAAATCCACCCAAATCACACCAAATAGAATTCAGGAAACTTTACACCTCAAAGCTTTCCAAGTAGCTTTTGAAAAAGTACTGTTTCTTAACTAGAATTTAATAATTATACTTTCGCATTTTAAATCTAAATATTAATCTTATGTAATTGTAGGCATGTAATGTAACTTAATTTTAAAACCTTTTTGTTTTGACTCAGTAAACACTTATTGAGCACCTACTACGTGCTAGGTGGTATGCTAGGTGCTGGAATTACAAAGAGGAATAGTAAGTTGCCCTTCCTCTTAAGAGACTGAATATTTCCTGGGACATATAAACAAGAGAGAAGGCAATGGCAACCCACTCCAGTACTCTTGCCTGGAAAATCTCATGGATGGAGGAGCCTGGTAGGCTGCAGTCCATGGGGTCTCGAAGAGTCGGACACGACTGAGCGACTTCACTTTCACTTTTCACTTTCATGCATTGGAGAAGGAAATGGCAACACACCTCAGTATTCTTGCCTGGAGAATCCCAGGGACAGAGGAGCCTGGTGGGGTCGCACAAAGTCAGACATGACTGAAGCGACTTAGCAGCAGAAGCAGCAGCATATAAACAAACAGTGACAGGACATCAAGCCAAGTGGTAAGAGCTTTCAAGATAACATTTGCACGAAGTCCTAAGGGAGCACAGAGGAGAAAGTGACTAACTCTGTCTGGCAGTGGGAGGGGAAAGCCAGGGAAAATTGCAAAGAAGAGTTGACTTTTAAAGTTGAGTCTTAGGGAATGAAAAGTTGCATGCATGTGCCATTTATCTATATTTGAACTAAATCAAGATGATGCAGTGTGAACATGAATCACTCCATGAAGGCTCTTGATAGGGGAATAGGTTGGCCTACTTTGCAAAGAACAGTGTGGTCATTTCAGCACCGACAAGCTACAACATGAGAAGGAAACTTCAGCAGTTCTGAGAACATACAAAGAATGTGTGCAACTTAAGTTATCTAATAACAATTAAAAAAAAAAAAAGACAGTTGAAACACATAAAAACTTTTAGAAAAAAAAAACCCCAAAGTTTAACACTTAAAAAGAGCCCTGCGATGCCCTCACTTCCTTTCACCTTCAGGAAAATTCAAAGAAACTCTGCCAGAGTTGATCTGAAGGGGCCTAGCTTCATCTACTATGATCCCCCCTCTTCTGGTTGTTCTAGAGAATGGGTCACAGGCCATCATGTAGCCCAGCAGGTCTATAATAACTAGAAAAAGGAAGCTGTCAATAAGACTTGGAAAGACATGAAGAGTAGTACCTTCTGGTCTATCACCATAGCCCAGACCCAGAATCAATAAGCTTGTGCCCCTAGTTTGCATTAGAATAGACATAGATCATTTAGTCCTCACAGTGCCCTGTGAATTAAGGTCATCTTTTCCATTTATGGACATGGAGCTGAGAGAAGGACCAGTGAAGCAATGTCCCATTTGTTGAGCTAGAAAGTAGCCAGGCTGAAGTCCTAAATCAGGTCTTCTGAAGATCAAAGGAGATTAGTTAGAAATTTCAGAAATGAGGCAAAAATGGGGAATTTTAAACATCAGTTTGCAACAGTAAGGCAGAGTAGATATGCAGAGAAACAGTCTCAGTAGAGGGAACTTAGAGGGTTAGATCTGGAGAAGGCAATGGCAACCCACTTCAGTCTTCTTGCCTAGAAAATTCTGTGGACAGAGGAGCCTGTTGGGCTGCCGTCTATGGGGTTACACAGAGTTGGACACGACTGAAGTGACCTAGTAGGAACAGCAGCAGGGAGTTAGATCAAGTTGTTTTGTAAAAGCATAACTGAGCTTGTGGGAAAGCAAGAAAAACACTTAGAGGCGAAAAACATAAGCAAGTAGGATTCCAGAGGCATAAATAAGTGTAGGTTGCCCTAATGAACTCTACAGATCTTAAAGTTTTAGTTTTAATGTGCTAAGAAGACAGAGCATAGGAGAGAAACACGTCGCAGTAGGATGTGACCACAGAAATCTTTGCCACAAAATTGAGGTTCACCAAGATGTCCTCAGCGTGTGACCTAAAATAAAGGCTGCCCTACAGAGGGAGAAAGCCATGGACTTGACCATTGTGGCCTTGGCTCAGGGTAGCATAGCTGGGCAGGGAGTTGGACAGACAGCAGGTGAGAATTTCTAAACACAAGCCTGTCTATACCCATGTTTAAAAAAATCTCCCTCCGTTATTCCTTTCCAGACTCATTTTGGAGTCTGCCTTTTTGGGCCATCTCCAGAATCAATTGTCTTAGAGTGCTTTCCTAAAAATAGACTTTCAGCGAGTTGATTGGGGTACTCTCAGTAGTTACCCCTCTGATCACAGAGTGAAGCAGGCAGGATGGGGAAAAGAGGAGTTGCCCCTTAGCCTGGTTGCCAGGGATGTCTCAGCCAGTCCTATGAAAGCTCTGGAGCTAGGGCGGCTCCTTCAGAATGACTCCATACTGAGGCAAAGGGCTGGGTGTTTGGAGCCCTGCACTGGTGGCAGACCAGTGGGAGAGGCTGGACCTGTGCCAGACAGTTCCCTGAAACTGAGAGCAATCCCCAGTGAAGGGTACAACTGCGAGTGATGTTGCTGAGAGTCCCATCATCCACAGAATGATGCCAGTGAAGGGTACAACTGTGAGTGGTGTTGCTGATAGTCCCATCATCCACAGAATGATGCTTCGGCTCCGAAGAGTTAATCTTGGCAGAATACCATAATACCCACAGCACCTCTCTCTACAGATTCTATTTTTTAAAAACCAATTACTTGTTCATTTCAATCATGCTTCCCAGGATGTGTGGCAATTCCACAAGTTCAAGTGTCTCTTTGTATGTTAATCTAGCCCTTTAAGGAGCCAACATTTTCTGTTGTTCCTTGCAGCTCTGTTTGGAATTTAGGATGAATCCCCACACCAGTCAGATTTTTGTTAATACAAGACTGAAACATATTTGTAACAGGAATGTTTAATGCTCAACAAGCCACAGAGTCCATGTGACATTTATTTGTAACATTTGTTAGTAGTATATTTAGCACCTCAGTTTTGCAAATAGGGAAGTTATTTTAGATGCATTGGGGGTGGAGATAACCATGATGTTTAAGAATATCAGAACTGTGGATTTTTCTTTTTTTACACAGGAATAGACAAAGCAGGAAAAGATTTGCTCTGAAGCTGCTAAAGCTTAAGCTTCAATTCTACTCACTTACCCAAGCTTCTTTCACGTGGTCATATAATTTTATAATATTTACAAATGAATATATTTATATTATTATTTCCTTTTTCATTCCAAATAAACCCTCCTTTTTATAATGTACATTGGATTTGTAACTTACTGTTATTTTTCTTATCTATTATCTCTATTTCCCCTCACCACACGCTTGTATAAAAATAAAAATGAAATCTTCCCTGGACAAGAATAGGCAGAAAGTTGCTCCCAGCATAGTTATAAATATTTGAGCTCCATTGAGAGACAGGCAAGTTGATGCTTATTGGCCTGAGATAGCCAACGCTGTTTTTGAATATTGAAATGTTTCCAGGTTCTGACTTATTATGCTTATATAATGGCTTGTCCTTTGAATCAAATTGTGTTATTAACTACTTACTTATGAACAGTGTAAATATCTGTATCATTACAGTTTGAGTCTCTGAATAACTTACAAGTTAGGTATTACAGATGAGCTTTCCTGGTGGCTGAGATGGTGAGTCTGTCTCCAGTGAGGGAGACCTGGGTTCAATCCTGGGTTCGATCTCCAGGAAGATCCCCTGGGGAAGGAAATGGCAACCCACTCCAGTACTCTTGATGGAGGAGGCTGGTGGGCTATAGTCCGTGGGGTTGCAAAGAGTAGGACACGACTGAGTGACTTCACTGTCAACCAAGAATTAGAAAACTTAACTTGCCAGATGTCACAGGGTTAGGAAAAGGCAAGCTGTAACTCAATATCAGCCTATGCTACATCACCCATAGAGCTTGCTACTCTGCCACAGTAGCCTCTCTAATGGAAAAGTTATCTAGATCTCCATGACAATGTTTTTCTTTTTTTTTTAATATAAAGAAAAAATTTCCCAAACGTATTCAAAAACTTATATATTTCTATTTCAAGGCTTACTACTGGAATCAAATTATGTAGAGTCTACCTGATCAGGAAAGTTTCAGATGATGCTAGAAGAAGTGAATGTGGAGAGGATAAGGGAGATTTAGGAAGTGGAGTCTGTAGAATTTAGTAATGGCCTTGATGTGTGGAGGTGAAGGAAAAGTCAAAGATTACACAGATTAGTAGCCTGAACAACCAGAGAAAAGAATACTGTAATTACTGAGAGAGCAAGCACAGGTGGTATGGAAGACAGAATAATGTCTTCCCCAGAGATGTCCACACCCTAATCCCCAAAACCTGTGTAGCTTACCTTACCTCGCAAAAGGGACTTGGAAGATGTGTTAAATTAAAAACCTTGAGATGGGGAGACTATCCTGGCTTATATAGGTGGGCCCGACTTAATCACAAAGGTCTTTAGAAGAAGGAGTCAGGAGGGTCAGAGTCAGAGAAGAAACTGTAATGACAGGACTAGAGCTCAGGAAGAAGCGAGAAGTTGAAGACGAGTCAGTGCTGGCCCTTGAAGATGCAAGAAGGGACCATAGTCAAGGAATTCTAGTACCCTCTAGAAGCTGAAGAGCAAGGAAACATTTTCTCCCAGAGCCTCCAGAACCCTGATGGCATCTTAATTTAAGGACTTCTGACCTTCACAACTTTAAGATAACTAACGTGTGTTGTTCTAAGCCCCTGGGTTTACGGTCATTTGCTACAGTACCAATAGGAAGTTAATACAGTTGATAAAGTAGGTCTGGAATCAGGGGAAGAATGCAGAGTTAACTTTGGTTATGTTGAGTTTGAGACGCCTAAACAATGTCCTGATTGATACGTCTGATAGGAAATTGGATATAAAGTAGAGACTTTTATACAGATACAGATTTCATGATTATGGGTGTGTGGTTAGGTAACAGCTAGGAAACGAGATGTCAGCAGAGAAGAACAGGAAGAGAGTCTTCTCCTTTGGGCTCTGGTATACACTATCCCTAAGGAATGGACAGAGGAGGAAAAGTTTGGGAAGAGCTAAGAAGGAATAATGCGAGGGGAGAGGAGAAACAAGGGAGAATGGTATCATCAAAACCCACACTTGAGGTAGTTTCTAGGTGGGATTGGTGGTCAGCAGTGTCAAGCAAAGGCAGTTCTGAAGTGTGTGCCTGCTTGGCCGTTACTGCACATGAAGGTTGTCAGTGGCCCTGATGAGCCAGTGTCAGATGCCTGATGGCAATAAAAAGTCAGTCAGATTGAGGAGTGAATGAGAGGTTGGTATGGAGAGATGATGAGTGTAGGTCATTCGTTCATGAGCACCTGCTGTGATTCCATGTGGACAGAGGTGTCTTAGACTTGGAGAGGCTGTAATTTGCAGGGATGGAGTTGCAACTGAGCGGCAGGAAGTGACCCTTACAAAGATGAAGGACTTATGGGATCTGTCAGTAATCTCAGAAAAGAAGAAAGCTCATGCTTTGAAAGAAAGTTTGGCTGCTTTCATCTGCTGCAGCTTCATCACTTCTTTTTTTGTGACCACCATTTCTGTCCCCATGTAACTGGCCACATTAAAGCAATTCAACATTTCACGTTCTGCTTTAATTCAATATTCACCTGTTCATTTTGCCTCTGTACCTTGTGTCTATCTATAACTCTTTTGGGTGTATTTCTCGTTCTTAGCTTGACATCTCTACTTAGATGTCCCAGGAATACTCTATGGCTATTTACTGTTGACATATCATCTCTTTGAATCTCCATTCACTGCATATGAAAAATGAGGATAATATTGAGCTCTGGATTTTTTAATGAGGATTAACTATAATTATATTTGAAAATTCCTTAGTGTATAGTGTCCAGCATGTGATATGGCTCCTTGCACCCTTCTGACCATCAGTATCCCCATCTACCAATGAGGATATGAATGCCAATTTCATAGAGTTGCTTAAATGATTAAACAAATCACATGCAGAATGATTAAAACAAATAACATACAAAAGTATTACAACAGAGAGACTGACAAAATGATAGTAATCAGCAGTATCTCAGTCATGTATCCATTCATTCAATATTATGTAATTGGACCATTTTATCCAGAGGCAGGTAAATTCTACTTTTGCCTTCTGGAAGAAAATCTTGCCTTCTAAGTTCCATGTAGCCTGGCATGAGTGACATGGGACTGAGCAATCCTGTTCACCCATCTCTGTTCTTCATAAATGTCTTCAGAGCAACTCAACCTACTCTAGGTTCTCAGCACCCTCAGCCTGTTTATATTTCCCCTCTCTTCCCACAGCTGCTGTTCTGAGCCTTTTCTTCTCCATTTTGCAGCCTGGAAATAGTAACTCAGTTTTCAAAGGACAGTTTGTCCCTCATCACAAACAGTTCTCCCTTATTTCCTTCTTAATCCAAAGAACTTACTAGCACTTGTTTAATTCTCATCAGAATATTTGGACAAGGGTTCAAGACTATGACAATTCTCTCTAGATTTAAAAAAAAGAAAGAAAAAAAGAGGGAAAGAAGATACATTCATCTTTGATAACCCAAATGAGCAGCAGACCTTGCTAGCTTTTTGGCTCTGAAAGGCTGGTACGGCATCAAGATTCAGTGATCCAAACCCAGAACAGTGGCTCTTGGTCTGAGGTTTCTGACCCCCTAAGGGCTGACCTTCAGAATGAATGTCCAATATTGTGTGCTTTCCCATGATTAGGAGGAGAGTATATCAACTCAGGAGTTCTGAGTTTTCTGTACGTCATTAGTTAATAAGAGGAAGAAACATTTTTACAGGTTCTATTTTTCTTGGTAGATGAAATTATTCAAAGCATTACATTGGTATGGGGACAAGTGGAACCAATTCTTGGGAATGAGGAACTATTAATCCAGGGGGAAGAATCACGCCCTGGGAAGCAGCAGAGTCTTGCACATGGTAGATGATTGGTACATGTTCATTAAATGAATGAATGTGACATTTTTTCTGAATCCTTGTCCACTGTTAAATACTTGATTGTAGACAAGTCTCCTGCACCTGAAATTCAATATACTCCTCAATAAACTGCAGGATAGTAGCAGAAGTGGCACATCCAAATATGCACAGTGTCAGATGGGTAACAGATGAGACAGGATGGCTTCCCTGGTAGCACAGGAGGTAAAGAATCTGCCTGCAATATGGGAGACCCGGGGTAGATCCCTGCGTAGGGAAGATCACCTGGAGAAGGGAATGGTTACCCACTCCAGTATTCTTACCTGGAGAATTCCGTGGACAGAGGAGCCTGGCGGGGTATAGTCCATGGGGTTGCAAAGAGTCTGACACAACTGAGCAACTAAAACATATGGGTAACAGATGAGACAGGATGCAAAATAGTTATCAACAAGGTGGCTTCAATAAAATGTTGCATGTAAGGTAACGTAGTCACAGGTTCTGGCAATTAGGGCATAAGCATATTGGTGGGGAATTGGGGGAGTGGGCATTATTCTCCTGGTACCCCTGGGCAGCTAATATTTGGACAGTTCAGGCAAGTGCTGAGTTCTCAGCTCACTGAAGGCAGGGACTCTGTTCACGTTAATTTTTCTTACCTGTATGTTGTTGATGTTCACTTAATGTTGATTTTTGAATTACTGTAAATATAGGATGTCATAATAACAATGACCTTAGCTATCTCGTTGTTGTTTAGTCTCTAAGTCGTGTCCAACTCCTTTGCAACTCCTTGGACTGTAGCTCGCCAGACTCTGCTGTCCATTGGATTTTCCAGGCAAGAATATTGCAGTGGGTTGCCATTTCCTTATCCAGGGGATCTCCCTGACTCAGGGGTCAAACCTACATCACCTACATTCCAGGCAGATTCTTTGCTGCTGAGCCATCAGAGAAGCCCTAGCTATCTAGTACACTGCACTTACTTTACAGATGAGAAGACCGAGGTCTAGGGAGGAGGAGATTTTTTAATAATCTGGATTCTCAGTCTATGGCCCACTCTTCTATATCTAGGTTTTCTTAGACCATTAGCAACTATAGCAGTGTGCCTATGTAACGACAAAACAATCAATTGTGGTCATGTTTGGAAAAAAGGTGGAAAATGGCATGTCCTTAAGAGATCACAGCTGGATACAAGGCAGTAGTGAGGTGCCCTGAATGAAGTGGGAAAGAAGAGAGGCTCCTAGAAAGTTGAACTTTAAAATAAATATACAACATATTAGAATACAGCAGAAGTTGACAAATATTTTCTGTAAAGAGCCAGATAGTAAATATTTTAAACTTTGCAAGCCATATGGTCTCTGTTGCAGCTACTTAGCTGTGATATTGTAGTGCAAGAAAAGCCACAGACAATGTAGAACTTAATGAGTATGGCTGTGTTCCAATAATACTTTATGTATGAACATTGAAATTTGAATTTCATATAATTTTCATATGTCATGAAACACTATTCTCCTTTTGACTTTTAAGCCATTTTTAAAAAGTAAGTACTATTCTTCATGGTCTGTACAAAACAAATAACCAAAGTTTAGTTTGCCAACCCCTAGAATAGAGGTACAGCCACCAGGAAAAGGTAAAATGTCTCTCAGGCCATAAAAGATATAATGATCTAATTGAAGACACCACCACTTCTGGAAACTGAATGTGCCAATCTGAAAGGAATCCTGGTAACCAATGAAACCACGGAAGAAAAGTCAAGGGGAAGTCATGGGGCAGTCAGGGATAGTGCCCATTCTTAAGTGCAGGAAAAGGTGGTCTTAGTTAATAGAGATCATGTATTAAGACTCAATTTTTTAAAGTTCGTTTTGTGAACTTATTTCAAACTATGTTAGTTGATGCTCCCTTTTTAAATTAAAACTATGTTGTGTGTATATCTCTGGGTCAGGAAGATCCTCTGGAGAAGAAAATGGCAACCCACCCCAGTACTCTTGCCTGGAGAATTCCATGGACAGAGGAGCGTGGTAGGCTACAGTTCATGGGGTTGCAAAGAGTCGGACACGACTGAGCGACTTCACTCACTCACTATGTGTATATATCATTTTATATGTGTGCATACATACACATATATATGTATGTATGTATATATATCCATGTGTATGTATGTGTGTGTCAGTTCAGCTTAGTTGCTCAGTTGTGTCTGACTCTTTGGAACCCTGTGGACTGCACCATACCAGGCTTCCCTGTCCATCACCAACTCTCGGCGCTTGCTCAGCCTCATGTCCATCGAGCCGGTGATGCCATCGAGTCGATATGTGTGCTTAGATGTGTGTGTGTGTGTGTGTGTGTGTGTGTGTGTGTGTATCTGTATTATTATCTGGTCGATTCTTAGCCACTTTTTAGCTCTATCATTTGGTGAAATTCCTTTACTGTGCTTTCTTCTCATCTGTAAAGTGGAGAGATAACAGTGCCCATGTTAATGGGTTATTTTGAGAAGTAAGATAATGCATGTGAAATATCTAGCATATAGGAAGTCCTTCCCATAAAAAATGCTGTATAGTAACTTTAATTATTTTTGATATCTAAGTTATATAAAAATATAATACATTAATAAATATACATAAATGATATATAGTGTATATATGTGTATATATATATATTATCATGTATCTGTACATACACACACGCTAAGGAAATATATTTCACACTAAGGGCCCTTCTATACATGCTGTTCTGAAATTTGCATTTTTCTTTTAATATGTCATTACTAACCAAGAGACAATATAGCGGTGGAGTTAAGAGCTTCGTACCCTCTAATCTGACTGCTTGGGCATGAGTACTGGTTCCATTACTGTGAGAACTTAGTTATTTCTGTTTTCTAGCCCATGGTGTTTCTTGCACTATGATGGTAAGAACAGTACCTAACATACACAGAGATGTTGTGAGGATTAAATAAGAAAATGTATGTACAATTCTTAACACACCTGACATCCAAATAAATAAAGTTATTAGCACAAAGCTAACTTAGAGCAAATATTGTAACTATATATTATTCTTTAAAAAATAAAACTTTAGTATTTAAGAAAATGTTATAATGACCTGGAATATGTATTTAGCTCTCTCAAAAATTCTTAGCATGGCAGTAATAGAAGACATGTGGGAAAAATCTGTTTGAGGGAAAAAAAGAATTATTAAATTTGCTTCCTGCAGCAAGGACAATAAAACATCCACAAAATGAAGCTGTCATTTAACTTTGGATAATGTTTTGCATTTATGCGGCATCATAAAGTAGGTTTCAGAAGTAGCACGTTTTCAAAGACATTGCTACCAAGCATTAGCCTGAGTCATCTCCAGATTACTGTGATAATTAGGTGATGAATACATTTTTAAAAGGTGACTCATAATCTATTTTAACCATAAATTATTCACTTTTAAAATGATCTTTCTGATACATGGAAGTTTCTTCAAGACAAGTCTCTAACTTTCTAGGTGATTTATGGAATCATCCTTGAAGTATGAGATTTGGTGGGTTGATTTATTGCAGTTTTCAATTTTACTGTAGTTTAACTTGTGCATAAAGCAATATGAGTTAATTTCAGAAAATGTGTGTGTCTAGAGGTGCAATGAAAGGAAATGTGTCAATGTCACCTAAAAGATTTGTTGAAAAGTAAAAATTTGAATCACTTTTTTATATGTGTCTGCAACAGTAGGGAGTGATTGCTGCCAGATTTGTCTAAATAAATTAAACTGCTAATGCTGCAGAGATACTAAATGAGGTGACAGGCAACTTCCTCAGTGTAGATGCTGGATGAACGTAACAGTCTGTTTACTAGTTACTGCGAGTTTGCCATGTGCCAGAGCCTCCAGTTGCTGCCTTGTTTAATTGAAATCTACACAACCCTATGAGTGTAGCGTAATCATCATTTTACGAATAAGGGCATTGAAACTCACAAAAGTTTCATTCAGAGATAACACAAACTGAAATGGATTAGGTAAGTTCTGCTCTTTCCTCATGAGTCATCTTCCCTATTTTTTCTTCAACCTTTTTCTGCCTCTCTCCTTTGCTTTCTGTTCCTTCCCTTTTCCTCCTTCCCTCTCTCTTCCTCCTCTCCTCCCTCGCCCCCTCCCTCCTTTTTTTCCTCCATGCCTCCTTTCCCTCTTTTCTTCTTTCCTTCCTCCCTCCTTCAGCAACTGAACCGTGCTGCTATGGATAAAATGCAAATGTGGCCTTTTAACATTGTAGTATATGCCTGGAGAATTCCGTAGACAGATGAGCTTGGTGGGCTAAAATCCACGGAGTCGCAAAGAGTTGGACACAACTGAAGCGTCTTAGCACATACATGCACTGTGTTCATGCTTTTGTATGGAGGTTATGGGTTCTTTCTCAGTGAAAATACCAACCCTATGATAAGACTGATGAATGAATTAATCTTTATTAAAACTATTTTGAAACACTCATCTTCTTCAAAGAGAAATTATGAAAGAGACTTACATGTAAACTTCATTAAATGCCATATTTATTATATCAAAGATGTTTTCCAAATTGTAATGCCCATTAGAGTCTGCCATAGTTACTTATTCATGCATCTTTCCTGAATAAGGAGTGAGCTCCTAAATGCCAAAAACACTCCCTAAATCCCTTTGTACCAATTTCAGTGTTAAGTTGAAATGAAAGGAACTTTGAAAATATGATAAGCTTATTGATAATTCATCAAGGTCCAACATCAACTAATACATTAGTTTTGCATTTCTCTGTGGGTGTATAGTCTTCTCTGCCTTGCTAATATTGCAGAAAACAGTGAGATGGTGGAAAACATGCTTCTTCCACGAGAAGGAAGTGTGAACATATGGGGTGGAAATTGTTGAGAGAGAAAGGCTATTTACATGAAATAGAGCATAATTTCTCATAAGTTTGAGGCAATAGAAAGCACTATTCTGAAGCTAGGAGCACTAGGTCTAAGATCAGTTCTATTGCTAATTAGTCATTAGAACTTTAGACTAATCAGTTAACCTTGCTGGGTTTTGATATTATTATTTGTGAAACAAAGTACCGAGTTCCCACACCACAGCTGACTGCATCTGATTACTCAGACATCAAGATTAAGAATACATAGTCTTTTCTCTACCTTCCTAATCACCAGGGGGAGGATAACCAAAGAAAACATAGTTCATTATTAACAGATTAGTAACAAATCAAATAAGCATTAACATCACAGACTCTTTAAAAAAATGGCCAACTGAGAGTTAAGATATTTTATAAGAATAAACATAAAAGGGATAAAATTCTCTCTTAAGTAACACAGATTTTCAGATTGGACCCCCCCCTCAACTAAAGCTTTTGATATTTAAAAGAAATACAACTAAATCAAATAATGCAGATCAATTAAGATTAAAAGATGAGTAAAGATAATAGCAGGAAAATAAAATTAAAAGGAAAGCATGAATTGTAACAGCAACAGCCCAATATTTAGAAAAAAATGAACTCAAGGAAAAGTAGATAAATAATCAATAATCAATAATCAGGAAAGAAATTTTTAAAAATTATGAAGTTATTAGACATAAAAAACTTCTCTTGTAGACATTTTATATAAGTGATTCCAAACTCTTAATAAATTCTATGAAACCTGTTCTGAAACCTAGAAAAAGATAAAACTTAACTTTATAAGCTAGAATAATTACAATATTGAAACCCTGACAAAAATTTAGACCCATCTCATATATAGTGACCTTTTAAAAAACACTTTATATGACACTAGTAAAATAAATTTATTTTTGTTGTTCAGTCACTCAGTCACGTCCAGTTCTTTGTGACTCCATGAACTGCAGCATGCCAGGATTCCCTTTTCTTCACCATTTCATAGAGTTTTCTCAAACTCACATCTATTGAGTCAGTGATGCCATCCAACCATCTCATCCTCTGCCACCCCCTTCTCCTCCTGCCCTCAATCTTTTCCAGCATCAGGGTCTTTTCCAGTGAGTTGGCTCTTCACATCAGGTGGCCAAAGTATTGGAGCTTCAGCTTCAGCGTCAGTTCTTACGATGAACATTCAGGGTTGATTTCCTTTAGGATTGACTGGTTTGATCTCCTTGCAATCCAAGGGACTCCCAGGAGTCTTCTCCAGCACCGCAGTTCAAAAGTATCAATTCTTCGGTATCCAGCCTTTTTTAGGATCCAGCTCTCACTCTGTACATGACTACTGGAAAAACCATAGCTTTGACTATTTGGACCTTTGTTGGCAAAGTGATGTCTCTGTTTTTTAATATGTTGTCTGGGTTGATCATAGATTTTCTTCCAAGGAGCAAGTGTCTTTTAATTTCATGGCTGCAGTCACCATCTGCAGTGATTTTGGAGCCCAAGAAAATAAAGTCTCTCACTGTTTCCACATTTTCCCCATCTATTTGCCATGAAGTGATGGGACCAGATGCCATGATCTTCGTTTTTTGAATGCTGAGTTTTAAGCCAGCTTTTTCACTCCTCTTTCACCCTCATCAAGAGGCTCTTTATTTCCTTTTTGCTTTCTGCCATTAGGGTGGTGTCATCTGCATATCTGAGGTTATGGATATTTTTCCCGGCAATCTTGATTCCAGCTTGTGCTTCATCCAGCCTGGCATTTCGCATGATGTACTCTGCATATAACTTAAATAAACAGGGTGACAATATACAGCCTTGACGTACTCCTTTCCGAATTCAGCACCAGTCCATTGTTCCATGTCCGGTTCTAACTGTTGTTTCCCCTTCTAACAGGCTTCTCAGGAGGCAGGTAAGGTGTTCTGGTACTCCCATCTCTTTCAGGATGTTCCAGTTTGTTGTGATCCACACAAAGGTGTTAGCATAGTGAATGAAGCAGAAGTAGATTTTTTTCTGGATTTCCTGGCTTTTTCTGTGGTCCAACAGATGTTGGCAATTTGATCACTGGTTCCTGTCTTAGCAGAATATTAAAGGAACCCTACTTTATGTCCGGGTTGAATTTTTGAAAGGAATATAATAATAGTTTCATATTAGGGAAACTGTTACTACTAAATATTACAGGACTTTACTGGTGACCCAGTGATTAAGAATCTGCCTTGCAATGTAGGGGATGGGGGTTCAATCCCTGATAGGGCAGCTAAGACTCAGAGTTGCATCTACTGAAGCTGGTGAACTCTGGGGCCTGTGTACCACAACTGGAGTCCATGTGCCACAATGAAAAATCCTGCATGATGCAGTGAGGATCCCACGTGTGCAACTACTACCCAGCGGAGCCAAAGAAATAAATCCCATCTTGCAACCAAAGGGAAAAACTGACATTCCATTGTCAGAACCTTTATGTGTCCCCAAAATTCACATGTTGGAATCCTACAGCCCAATGCCCTACCAACACCCTGATTTTAGACATTCAGCCTCCAGAATGGTGAGAGAATGAGTGTCAATTGTTTTAAGTCACTCAGTTTGTCATCCTTTGCTACGGCAGCACTAGGAAACTAATATAGCCTGTAATAAGCTTTGTTGCTCTTGATTGTGATTTGTAAACTTTAAAACTACTTTTATAACATTTATCCAAAGAAATATTTTAATAGAAACCTAATTAAAGTTGGCTTAAAACTCAACATTCAGAAAACGAAGATCATGGCATCTGGTCCCATCACTTCATGGCAAATAGATAGGGAAACAATGGAAACAGTGACAGATTTTATTTGGGGGGGCTCCAAAATCACTGCACATGGTGATTGCAGCCATGAAATTAAAAGACACCTTCTCCTTGGAAGAAAAGCTATGACCAACCTAGAGAGCATATTAAAAAGCAGAGATGTTACCTTATCAACAAAGGTCCATCTAGTCAAAGCTATGGTTTTTCCAGTAGTCATGTATGGATGTGAGAGTTGGACTATAAAGAAGGCTGAGCAATGAAGAATTGATGCTTTTGAACTGTAGTGTTGGAGAAGACTCTTGACAGTCCCTTGGACTGAAAGAAGATCCAACCAGTCAGTCCTAAAGGAAATCAGTCCTGAGTGTTCATTGGAAGCACTGATGCTGAAGCTGAAACTCCAATACTTTGGCCACCTGATGCAAAGAATGGACTCCTTGGAAAAGACCCTGATGCTGGGAAAGATTGAGGGTGGGAGGAGAGGGGGATGACAGAGGATGAGATGGTTATGGCATCACCGACTTGATGGAGATGAGTTTGAGTAGGCTCCGGGAGTTGGTGATGGACAGGGAAGCCTGGAGTGCTGCAGTCCACGGGGTCACAAAGAGTCAGACATGACTGAGCGACTGAACTGACTGACTGAATTTTAAATATTTTTTTCAAAAAAGTATCAAGCCTTAAGTCTATTTCCACTTTAGGGAAATGTTTGTTGCAAAAGCAAGCCTTGGATGGATACTGTATGCTAAAAAGATGGGGAACCGTAGTTAATTGCTTTAAAAATTCTGAAAATTGACTCCGAGTCCTAGTAGCAGTACATAATATGACAATATACACTTCTAATAATAGTATGTGTTTAAATACTTTTTATTTTTTCATAGATCAAATAAATAATTTTCTGAGCTTTTATTAAGTTCTTAGCACCTAAAGTACCAGGCAAAGATCCTGCTTTGGAGGAACATGCACTCTTTTAGGGAAGTAAAGATATTCAGCTAAAAGCTATTTTGTATGATACAGAAAAGGAAGAGGAGCGTAGGATAATTTTATCGAAATTTAAATGAAAGAAGTCATTTTCAACAGGACTGAGCGTGGAAGTCATAGCAGAAAAGTAAGCTGGTCCTTGAAGAACTTGGACACAAGAGGAAGACCATGCTAGTTCAAGGTATACATAAGCTAAAAGACAGAATTGGTAATCATGGTGATTACTTGAAGAACAGCAAGTAGGACTGCTTATAAAATGTTTGCAGCCACTCTGTTCCATTAACATTCATTACAACCAAGCAAAAATCAGTGAATTGGCTAGAAAGCTCAAATAGAGTAAAACAATCGTCCAGAATTAGATAACGTGAACAAATGAATCAGTTATTGGCTAAGATTAGGGTGGACTTTTTTTGTTGTTTTTGGTTTTCTGAGATTTATTTCTTTATTTGGTTTATTTTTTGCTTTATCCTACATATTGAAAAGAAAAAAAAATCAGCAACAATCTCAATGAAGTGGAAGGTGAGGAGAGGGTCCCTTTTATTTATTGATTGATTGATTTATTTTTTGACCTCTTGGGCAACAAGCAAACCAATGAAACCTTGGAAGTCAAAGATGAAGAAGCACAAAGGTGTAGTTTGCAAACTGCAATTCTGATTCGTTATTTTCATTAGTGAACTTCCGTAGTATTCTGTTTCCTAAAACAATGGATTTGCTTTCTTTAAATGATCAGATAGTCAACCTATAGATAAAAGTGTGACATAATTTACTCTGTTTTACTGTCTTTTGCATCACTTCGTCTTTGCTACTAGGCAGAAACTGACTTACAAAAAGAGATTTTAAAAGAAAGATTCCTTGTTACTATTCATGACTTGGGAAACAGGGATAACACCAACTTTAGCCAATACTCTTTTAAAATGAAAACACATAAATCATTCAGCATCTACCATTGTTTCAAAATATAAGATAAAATGTGGAGCAAAATTTAAAGACATGCAAACAGGTTCAAATCAAAACTCTTTCACTAAGTTTAACTGCTGTAAGAAAGCATTTGGGATTTTCTTTTACCTCTGGGGACACTTGCAACTCCCAGTATTTCTGAGTGAGTGAAAATCAGAGGACCAGCGTAGCAGTGTTCTCCTTCATCAACTATTTGTGGTTTGGCATTGAGAGTCCTCACAATTGTGCCTGTGTTACTTTAGCATTCTCCACAGTCTGGCTTCCTCATGCTAGTATTCAGCTCTGGTTAGTTAGCTTGTCCCACTGCTGCCTACATACGTGCACATGCGAACGTGTGTATGCATTTTGGACAGGAGGTGGGAGTGGGTGTGTTAGTTGCTCAGTCGTGTCTGACTCTGTGCGACCCCATGGACTGCAGCCCACCAGGCTCCTCTGTCCATGAAATTCTCCAGCAGAAATACTGGACTGGGTTGCCGTTTCCTTCTCCAGGAGGTGGGAGGGGGCAAGGCAAAAAGTTGTCTTCTTGTATATCATATTACTTAATTAATAGAAGAATCAGACTGAGTTTTGAATTTATGATTTTTTTCTAGTCTATATACAGGCCTAGAAAATGTTACTTTTTAATAAAGGAAAAGTTACCTTCAAGAATTAAGCTCCTTGGTAATTTTACTTTGTCGTAAAAACTAATGGCCTCTTTACTAAGTCTTGCATGCATGTATGTGCTCAGTCTTGTCCAATTCTTTGTGACCCCACGGACTGTAGCCCACTAGGCTCCTCTGTCCCTGGAATTTTCCAGGCAAGATACTGGAGTGGGTTGCCATTTCCTTCTCCAGGGGGTCTTCCTGACTCAGGGATCAAACTCATATTTTTTTATTATCTTCTGCATGAGCAGGTGGGTTCTTTACCACTGCGCCTCCTTATGAAGTATTACAGTTGAATAAATGACTCTGGCAGATCAAGCTATTTCTTAAAGGCATAACTTTTTTAGTTTTTTCCTTTCATTTTTTAAAAATATTTTTTTCTATTTCTTTACTCTTTTTTTTTTTTTTTTTGCCAGACGTCGTGGCTTGTGGAATCTCATTTCCCCGTCCAGGGACTGACCTGGGGTTCTGGCAGTAAAAGCCCAGCGTCCTAACCACTGGGCAACCAGGGAATACCTCTTGTTTCTTTTAAGCCTAGGGTATTAGATACATGCATGGCCAGAGTGCCAGCACTATGATCACAGACTGTGACCATCAGACATTAAGAGTGAATCATCATACTCTTTACTCTCTGAGCCTGCATCCAGTCTCACACCTTTCTGAGTAAGAAACTCTAGAAAGTCACTAATGACTGATCAATATTAAATGCAACTTGTAAAGTTTTCTATCCCTGCTTTAATTTTTGTCAATATTTGAAGCTAATTTTTTGATTTGCTTATTCTTTTCCTCTATTTTTGCTGACACCTTTCATTTTGAAGTTTCCTTCCCAGGCTATTAGAATTGTCTAAGGAAAAGCAGATTTTGGTAGTACCTACTGGTATAATCAGTGTAGGTGGACTTGAAATGCCACAGAGCTAAATTTTGCTCATTTCCTTTAACGAATGATTGTTGAGCATGTGTTACAAAGCAGCTTATTCTTTATACAGAAAGTAAAAGACAGAGTTCCTGCCTTCAAAAACTGTATATTTTAAACAGGGAAAGACCTTTTAGGGAACCATTTATCCTGTTTCCAAGAGGATCATTTGGGCTGTCACAGTGCTTTCACAAACTCTTCTGGATAAGCAACAGTCTCAGATACAAACTCTATGCAGCATTCTGCTGAAACAATCCAGCAAGTTGACAGTATCCGTGATCAACCCCAACTGCTCTGAATTTTTTGGAGAAAGGCATGAGCCTGTGTATGCTGTGTATGATACAGGAATGCCACCAAAATCCAACTTAATCCATTAACTCATAAAACAGATTCAATGTTTGTTTAGTGCTTGGCAATACATTTTCTCCAATTTCAAAACTCATTGGAAATCCCACCCACGTTTGAACATATTTTTTCCTTCTAAAATTCTTCAAAGTAATCTTTGCAGAATAGGAACACCAGAATGTTCATGTAAGTAGGGTTGAAATTCCTGTCATCACCTGACAACTTGGCACACTGGAAAGAACATGGTCTTTGAAGTCTAGAAAGACCTTCCAGTCTTTTTCATATGAGCCTTGGCAAATCAGGGGGTGTCTCTGAAACTCATTTCTTCATCTCTTGAGTAGGGATACTATCTACCTGCCAGGACCATTATAAGGATTAAAGGAACAATGCATATTAAAATCTTGACACATACTAGGCACTTTATAAAAATTAGCTGTTTCTATCATTATTATTAGGAGTAGTAATACTGTAAAGAATCTCAGTTGAGCTTATGTTTATAGCTGATTTATTCATTTAATAGTGAAGAACTGACTCATTGGAAAAGACCCAGTGTTGGGAAAGATCGAAGGCAGGAGGAGAAGGGGACAACAGAGGATGAGATGGTTGGATGGCATCACTGACTCAATAGACATGAGTTGAGCAAGCTCTGGGAGTTGGTGATGGACAGGGAAGCCTGGAGTGCTGCAGTCCGTGGGGTCACAAAGAGTCAGACACGACTGAGCAGCTGAACTGACTGACTAAACAATGTCTGTTGTTTTGGGTGCTATGGGGCAGTGGTCCCCAACCATTTTGGCACAAGGGGCCAGTTCCATGGAAGATGTTTTTTTCCCACAGAGCAGAGGAAGAGAGGGATGGTCTTGGGATGATTCAAGTGCATTCCATTTATTGTGCATTTTATTTCTACTATTTGCATTGTGATATATAATGATATAATTATACAACTCGCCATAATGCAGAATCAGATCATCAGGCATTAGACTCTCATAAGGACTGGGCCACCTAGATCCCTCACAGGCACAATTTAAAGTAAGATTGGGACTCCTATGAGAATCTAATGCTGCTGCTGCTCTGACGGGAGGTGTTCGGGCTGTAATGTGAGTGATGGGGAGTGGCTGTAAATACAGACGAATCTTGGCTTGCTTGGGTGCTGCTCATCCCCTGTTGGGTGGCTCGGGTCCTAACAGACCACAGACCCACCGGTATTGGTCCATGGCCTGGGGTTTGGGGACCCCTGCTATAGAGTGTGGATGCACATAATACAAACACATAAATTTGCCTTCAATAGTCTTATTTTCTAGTTGGAAAATAAGGTGTAATGAGAAGAGGAAGTGCCAGGAGAGGCACACTAAATGGTACAGGGATTAGCAGGAGGGAAGGGTCTGATTTGATGAGGAACTGAGGTGGAAGGGGAAATAGGGAAAGGCTTCCAGAGAAAATACAGCTCTGTTCTCCCTCTCTGCTGGGTAAGCGGGTCCTTTCAGGTCAATGGGTGCACAGCAGAACTACCCCCACCTCCTCTGAAGTCACTGACATTCTCTTTTATGTTTCCAGTTGCTGTCAGCAGTCTCTTCTAGAGGTCTCGCATTGTCCTAGCAGATCTGAAAGGGACGTTGAAGATCAACTCCTTCACTCCCCTGAAGGATCTTACTGAAAGAAAAAACAACAACTCTATTTTAAAAAGCCACTGTTTTCTTTTTTCGTAAGGTGTGAAGAAACTGTGGGGCTTCCCTGGTAGCTCAGTGGTAGAGAATCCGCCTGCCAGTGCAGAAGACGCGGGTTCAGTCCGTGGGTCAGGAAGATCCTCTGGAGAAGGAAATGGCAACCCACTCCAGTATTCTTGCCAGGGAAATCCCCTGGGCAGAGGAGCCTGGAGGGTTACAGTCCACGGGGCCACGAAAGACTTAGTGATTTAGTGACTAAACAACAGGGCCAAATGAGGCAACCATATATCCATCTCTTGTCTGCCTGTGGACATCCTTAGTTTAGTTTCATGTTTGGGTGATGAGGTTCCAGGTTCTCCACGTAATTACCTGATCTTTGTTCAATTTCATGGCGGTTATTTTGCTCTTCTTAAGCAGTTTGTAGTCATCATTTCATTTTAAAAAAATACAGTGAAGTTGTTTTTATAGCATATGGTTGAACTTGAGATTTTGGAGATGCGTCTTTACAGAATCGAACATTTGTCCTTCCCTGTGAAAGGCAATGGATACAATATAACTAACATGATTCCCCCATTTTTATTAAGAAACTCCCTGTAAAATGCAAAACCTAGCTGTAAGAATTACTTTTTGTAAGTACTGTAATGGATATTAAAAAGGCTTAAGTACCTTAATGGATATTAAAATAAAACAACTTTTATTGATTGTTCCTTGTTAAAAGTCTAGGAGGAACAGAATTAAGATGCTATTTTTTCATATAATAAACATACATTTACATACTAATTTACATACACACATACAAGCACACATTTCACACACAGTGCCATTCCTTTAAAATCAGACGCAAGTCAAGCATGTCTGTTATCCCCATTATTACTTAACACTGTTTTGGAAAAATCAGCCATGCAAACAGTAAAGAAAATAAAGAGATATAAATACAGAAAAAAATTCAAATTTACAACTTCATAAAAAGTCAAAAAACCAAGTAAAAACTCATAGATATAAAAAGAGAAGCCAGTCAGGTAGCAGGTTAAAGATTGACTGTATAGAACTCAAAAAGTTGTTATCTAACAAGAAGGGATCAGGTAAGAAATACAATGGTGAACATTCTGATACAAAATACAGCTTAATACATAAAAAATATAAGAATAAACAAAAACTAAAAGTTCAGCACTTTTCTGAAGAAAACTATAAAACCATCAAAAGTCGCAGAAAAAGAAGAATAAAGAGCTACAGTTGGTTCTTGTATGAATACTCACTCTAGTTATGCAATTATTCACTGAACAAACCTTTGTATTTAGCGCAATCTTGATAATTTTTTATTAAATTACTTTAAAGTTTATCTAAAAATAAAAATTAGCATATTAAAAAAATTTCTGAAGAGAAAGAGCAACTGAGGAAGGCACTGAGGTGCCAAATATTCAAATACCATAAGTGTGGAATGGCCAATAAACATTTGAATAGATGCAGACTACACCACACAATCAGAGTCATTATCATGAATATTAATAATCAAATAAATAAAAATTAAAATAAAAATGGAGTTTTATTTTTGCTGTTTTGGCAGATGTTAAAAATAATAAAGATATCTAGGGCTCATAAATATAGGCATCAGGTTTCATATGCTGCTAATATAAGTGGGTACAATTTTCCTGAGAGAGATTTGGCAATGTATTTCAAATTTTTAAATGTGCACACTCTTAAGGCTGTACACCAAAGTATGTAGGCATGAATGATGTAATGAATCAACTGTTTCATCTGGGAATTTTTCCTATGTAAATAAGTAGGTGAGTGCCTCAAGATATATGAACAAGGATATTGATTACAGCTTTATTTATAAGCAAAAAGGATACAGATAAATAAAAAGAAGAAACAAAGACTTTATTTATGAAGAATTGATATGATCATTTATGTGATCATTTACTTAACGCAAGAGCAAGAATCTTTAACATTTAGCTGAAAAAGCAGGCTATAGCACAGAAGTATGATGTACCATGTTAAAATATGTATGAACACATATATACACGTGCATACGTACATATACACACATATATATACACACACAGTGGGCTCTCCTTATCCAAGAGTTCCCCATCCATGGATTCAACCAAACTGCAGATCAAAAGCATTTTTAAAAAATTCAGAAATTTTCAACAAGTAAAACTTGAATTTGACATGTGCCTGCAGCTATTTACGTAGCATTTACATTGCATTATGTGTAACAGTATAAACAAAAAAAAATCTACTTTTGCTTCATGGTCTACTCTAAAGTCTTTGATTGTGTGGATCACAGAACTGTGGGAAATTCTTAAAGAGATGGGAATACCAGACCACCTTACTCGTCACCTGAGAAACCTGTATGCAAGTCAAGAAGCAACAGTTAGAACTGGATATAGAGCAATGGACTAGCTCAAAATTGGGAAAAGAGTACATCAAGGCTGTATATTGTCACACTGCTTATTTAACTTCTATGCAGAGTACATCATGCAAAATGCCAGCTGGATCAATCACAAGCTGAAATCAAAACTGCTTGGAGAAATATCAACAACCTCAGATATGCATATGATACCACCCTAATGGCAGAAAGCAAAGAGGAACTAAAGAGCCTCTTGATGAGGGTAAAGGAAGAGAGTGAAAAAGCTGGCTTAAAACTCAGCATTCCAAAAACTAAGCTCATGGCATCTGGGCTCATCACTTCATGGCAAATAGATGGGAAAAAATTGGAAACAGTGGTAGACTTTATTTTCTAAGGCTTCAAAATCACTGCAGATGGTGACTGCAGCCATGAAGTTAAAAGACACTTGCTCCTTGGAAGGAAAGCCATGACAGACCTTGATAGCATGTTAAAAAGCAGAGACATCACTTTGCCTACAAAGGTCCATATAGTCAAAGCTATGGTTTTTCCAGTAGTCGTGTATGGATGTGAGAGTTGGGCCATAAAGAAGGCTGAGTGCAGAAGAGTAGATGCTTTCGAACTGTGGTGTCAGAAAAGACTCTTGAGAGTCCCTTGAATAGCAAGGAGATCAAACAGTCAGTCTTAAATAAAATCAACTGTGAATATTCATCAGAAAGGCTGATGCTGAAACTGAAGCTCCAGTACTTTGGCCACCTGATGTGAAGAGCCGACTCACTGGAAAGACCCTGATGCTCGGAAAGATTGAGGGCAAGAGGAGAAGGGGACGACAGAGGATGAGATGGTTGGATGGCATCAGTACTCAATGGACATGAGTTTGAGCAGACTCTGGGAGTTGGTGAAGGATGGGGATGCCTGGCGTGCTGCAGTCCATGGGTCCTAAAGGGTCAGACATGACTTAGCAACTGAATAACAAGATATTACATAAACAACACTAGAGATGATTTAGAGTATACAGGAGGATATGCATAGGTTATATCCAAGTACTATGCCATTTTAAATGAAGAATTTGAGCAACCACAGATTTTGGTATCCATGAGGGTCCTGGAACCAATTCCCCACAGATACTAAGGGATGACTGCACATGTATAAATATAGAAAACACACGAGTGAACATACATTTGGTGGAGAATTCACCAGAAAGTTAATAATTTTAATCTCTGGGTGGAATGATTATTAATAACCCTTGTTATTTTCTTTCTTTGAATCTGGATATTTTAAAATAAACGCTTAAACTTTCAGTTCTCTGTGACTCTTGCTGTAACTGTTGTCACTCAACCTCCTTTTGTGTGAGCCTTGAGCAGACATCTCTGCTCTCTCAGGCCAACAACGATCTTCTTTCTTCTTATCAGTAGATTCCCATTACCTCTGGCCTTCCTTGATGACTATGAAGCCACAGGAAGGGACTGCTTTTTCATCACGAGGGCTGGAATCGTCTCTGAGAATGCTGATGTCTGAGTTGTTATCTGATGTTTCCAAAGCTGTTGCTATGGTGGGGATGAATTCTCTGGAGTCTCTTAACTATTCACCAGACCGATTCTTTTCCTTTGAAAATACCTGGCAGGACTAAATTTCCACAGCAGCCCTTTATATTCTTTCCTTTGTCTGGCTCGGTGTTCGTACCTGAGATCACCTTGAAAACCATGTTGAAGGTGACAGAACATGACTCTTTGAATGACTTGTGATCAGAGTCGCTCTGGCAACCTAGAATTGCTGTGGACTATTTCTGAGTGTGCACTGCACACACACACAAACAAAACACAAACAAAGCCAAAAGCAAACAACGAAACCAGTTATGTGCTTGAGCCGTTATGCTTGTTTTAGTCTATTTGTTGTTGCAGATACTTGACTCTAACTAATTCCCAAACTGTCATTTTGTAATGCAGTGCTAGGCAGTGTCCTTTCTCCCACTCTGCCTTACATTGTGTGCCCTGGTCAGCCCAGCTTGTACCCATGTATCGGAGTCCTTTATGAGTACAGCTTCTCCAGATGGTGCCCCAGTCTCGTTCTCCACATGGCTCCCCTAAGAGTTTGTGTGGCCCAGCAGGCAGCATTCTTAGACACCGTCACTGTAGTATTCTTCCTTCCTCTTCTGCCTTCTCCTTAGATGTGCATATTGAACTTTCTTTTAGCCAAAACCATCACGGCTCCAGATTCATAGAGAAGACTCTTAATGCTTGTTCTTCCCAATTGATTATCTGTGCTGAGATAGCTTGAGGCTAAGCAAGGATTCCCATGATACCTGCAAGAAAGTGTCTTTTTTCATGGGATGTTTGTAAGCTGCTAAGTCTAAACTAAATGAACTAAGAACCTCAGGCATCATGGTCATAAATGAGGAAGTGGTGTTTAGCTGGGAACACATCAGAGGGACCTGGACTTGCATCTTGCCTCTCAAGATGACATTCTCTCTGACTCTCAATTTCCTCAGCAGCAAAATGGGGGGAAAAAAAGAATTTCTACATGATAAGTGCATTCTGAAATGTAAATGGGACGGTCTTTATAATTTGCTTGGCACTTAATGTCACAATAACTGACAGGTAAATTTGATAAGAAGGAGAGTAATGACAATGATAGAAGACATAATGGAAAAGTCCACTGGGTTGAAAATCTGTAGGAGGAAGGGAGAGGGAGTGAAAGAAAGAGAGAAACGTGAGTACTCAAAGGGTAGACACTGACCCTGAAAAAATTAAATTACAGTCAGCGGTATTTGACTATTCTACGTGACTCACAGTTATTAAATACAGCTTCAGAGCTAGCATGGCAGTTTAGTCTGCCATGTCTGTGGTGCTTATTCCTTCACCTCCTCAAAATTTTCATTATTCTCCTTTGACATATTTTATGTGAATGGAGATATTTTCAGCAGGTTATTATGCCCCATTGCGATATTAGCACCTTCTAGAGTACTTCATGATTTCATCTCCTTAGTATGTATTCCCATGGAAACAGAATATACTATAACGCAACTGAGAAGGGGCCCCATACGCCCTTTCTGTGTATATCTTCAAGAACGACATTCACTAGGGGAATGAGGCTGGCAATATGGGCTTTATTGTGAATTTTCATAGTGATTCCCTTTGCATCTCTCAAAGAGTTCTGTTTTTAATAAACATTTACTAGAAATGTAACATTACCAAAAAGTATAATCAAGTGCATTGTATATGTATGAATCATAATAAATGGGGATTAGATAATGTTTTTGCTTACATAAATAGGCTGTTTCACAGTTGATATTTATTTTTTAGTGGAAAAATTTGTTTGGGTGAAGCAAGAGAAAGGCTGTAGAATAGGGCTGACTTATATTCAAGTAAAATTTATGAATACACATGAAGTCAACCACAGCGTTCTCTCTACCCTGTGCTTTGCTCAAGCATGGGCTCAACTGGTGAGTTCTGTGGGCTCTAAGGATTGCAGCCATCTGAATTCTCAAAGGGGATTAACTTCATGGTATTTCTTAAATTTGTTACCTTGAACACCTAATTTCTCTTAGTCCTGATTTTTCTCCTTTGTAAAACGCAGCTGCTAAAAGTGGTGAGCCTAGCACATGTGACAGATGAAAGCATATCATTTTGAGCACCGCCTCTCCTCTAAGTGACAAAATGATTTTCAGTAAGAATAATAATAAAATGAATGAATAATAATAGTGGCAAGGAAAAAATACAGACAGTAAAATTTTTCTATGAATGTATATATAATCATGTCAATAGAAAATTACATCATAAAAGCAAAAAATTGAAGGATTAATGTTTTTAATTATATTAATGTATTTTTTAAGAGGCAAAAGAGCTTACACCTACTTTTACATAATAGCATTATAGTTTCTGATTTTGTACTTTGTGCGGATGGGTCAATGATGTTATCGAATTTGGTCTTCTTTGCCTATTTATATTCAGTAAATATTATAGCCAGACTTGTTAGTCTGTCTTTCCTTATAATTGATAAGAATTATTGGTTTTAATTAATTAAGTAATATTCTAGTTTGAGAGATATAATTGACATACAGCTCTATATAAGTTTAAGGTATACAGCATAATGGTTTGACATATATACATCATGAAATGATTATTATAATAAGTTAGTGAATATCCCAGAGAAGGCAATGGCACCCCACTCCAGTACTCTTACCTGGAAAATCCCATGGATGGAGGAGCCTGGTGGGCTGCAGTCCATGGGGTCGCTAAGAGTCGGACATGACTGAGCGACTTCAATTTCAATTTTTACTTTCATGCGTTGGAGAAGGAAATAGCAACCCACTCCAGTGTTCTTGACTGGAGAATCCCAGGGACAGGGGAGCCTGGTGGGCTGCCGTCTATGGGGTCGCACAGCTCTGGACACGACTGAAGCTACTTAGCAGCAGCAGCAGCAGCAGTGAATATCCATCATGTTATATAAATACAAAATAAAAGAAATAGAAAAAAAAATTTTCCTCATGATTAAAACTCTTAGGATTTACTCTTAACAACCGTCATATACAACATGCAGTAGTTTTCATTATATTCATCATGCTGTACATTACATCCCTAGTATTATTTATCATGTAAGTGGAAGTTCGAACCTTTTAACTACCTTCATTTAATTTCCCCTCCCGTCCCTGCCTGCCCCTGGTAAACACAAATCTGATCATTGTTTCTATGAGTTTGTTTGTTTTTTTTTTGAAGTATAATTGACCTATCTTCTCTCATAGTTGGTTACAAACTTTTTCGTTTTATTAATTTTAATTAAAACTTTTTATTTTGCAAGAATTGATTGATACACACATAGTTAAGAAAAAATATTATACATAGAATAAGTTTGGCAAATTCATAAAACCCTGCTTCACAATAAATGCCAGAAATTATTATATAGGCTATGTATTGGTCTTTGAGATTAATTCTACTGCTTTCAAATGTCTTTGAAATTTAAAAAACTAACTAAAATAACTTTATCAGAAAATTTATCAAAAAGTTTCATATTTTGTAAAATGTTTTGCAAAAATCAAGGAAAAGACTATATGACAAAAATACTGACATTATTTGATCAATTGCTTTAGAACAAGTGTCCAATTTCTTGAAAAAATGATGGAGGGGGTTCATTAACCTTTTGCACTTTTGTTTTCTAGCAATGTAAGGCAAGCATCTTTTGTTGCTTCTTCTTCATTCTTCATTGAAATTTTAATCTTTTTTTCCTAGGCAAAATACTCATTTTCTTACATCATGTTGGTGTACAGTTAGTTACCTTTTGCACAATTTCTATATGCTGAGTGTCAGAAAATATAGTGTTTCAAGGTACATTGATTAAGCTGATTCTGGGTTTTTTTAAGTAGTGTTTTCATATAAAAATTCAAGTTTATTTGTGAGCTAAAATTTGCACTTAGTCTTTGTAGAGAACCTAACACCAGCAAGCCCTTGTCCTAGTGAATTTCTCAAACTAGTGTGGTATCAAAGGCACAGTGATGTGAGCAGTTACATCATCACATGCTATGATGGTGCAGGCAGTGAGGAGTCCATTATCCAAGAGGATAGCCAGCCAGGAACATAATATCTTGTACCTTTGCTGTTTTAAGTTTTAGATGCAAATCAGTTCTCCAAGAGGTCACTCAAAATGTCAAAAATGAAATCTCTGGTTCTGTTTCTTCATCTTTTCCAATTGCTGTGTTGTTGATGTTCATTCAGAATCACCCATTTAAATATAGTGACAGGTAAGACCACAAATGCTAGGGATGTGAACTACACTTAGTACAAGCTGGAATGGTTCCAAGTTGTCACAAACATAATCTCAACATCAGTACCCATAGCTGCTGTCCCTGTTGAGGACAGCCTGAATAATTGGGAGTTCTCTAAACCAACTTCTGGGTAGAATATAAGGTTTATTAAAGATTAAATAGCAAAAAAGTATTAATTTAAAGTTCATATATATATTATCAAAACTCAGTGGTAACCACAATAATTGTTTAGAATTTAGACTAAGAGAAAATTTTTCTCAGGGAGGAATAGTTTATCACAGGTGTTGTTTAGAATTTCTGGCTCGAAGTGGTAACAAAGAGCAGAATAACTTTTCAGTCCATTTTCGGTATTGCTTTATAATCCTCTTGGATAATGGACCCCTCACTGCCTGCACCCATCATAGCACGTGATGATGTAACTGCTCACATAATTGTGCCTTTGATACCACACTAGTTTGAGAAATTCACTAGGACAAGGGCTTGCTGGTGTTAGATTCTCTGCAAAGACTAATTTTCAAGTTTAGTCACATCCACCCCAGACTTTACTCAGCAAGATATTTGTCTACAGAAGTGGACAGGTAAAAGATAATTTTAAAAATAATTGTTATAATTATTATTTATTTGGCTGCACCATGGCACGTGGGATCTTCGTTAGCCAACCAGGAATTGAACCTGTGCCCTCTGCAGTGGAAGCATGATGTCTTAACCACTGAGCCACCAGCAAAGTCCCTCAAATATGCTTTATACATTTTCTGAACATCCATACAATATCAGACACTGACCTGACCTTTGGAAATACAAGAATGAAAGGCCTGGCAGTCTCTGCATTTGAGGAACATACTAACCCATTAATGAATAAATTATTTTTCAAAGTCTCAGCCATTATTGGAAGTTTTCTTTATGTATCTTCAAAATAAGGACAGCTTCAAGTCACAGCATGAATGGCTTAAACTGTAAGGTCATTTGTTATTGGATTCACATTCTGTCTAGAAGTAAGGAATGAACAAGACAAAGATCTCCATGGAGCTGTGTCTATCTTCTCAAGAAGAAAGTTTGCTACAAGTCATGTTCAAAGGACATGTCAAGATATATCCTCTTAGATATCTAAGGACACTTCAAGGTACTTGAGAGGTGAGTTTTGCTCAAAAGATATGAGTGATTCTTAGCATTGATCTGTTCTTATAGGTTTTTCCAATACAATATAGCAGAGAAAAAAAAATAGAATTGAACATTCCTGGTTTAAATGCTCCCTTTCATTATTTACTATCTGTGTTATATCATAAGTATGGTATTAAACCCTCTTCAAGGCTCTGTCCTGCATCTTTGAGACAGGGATGTTAAAGATGGCTGACTCTATCTCCCAAAATGAAAGCATAGCATCAAGATACAGGAATGTAATTGGGAGGACTAAGCCTGCCACTAACTGTGTGGGCTTAGGGAAGTCCCTTCCCCTCTCCGAATGTAAGGTCCCACATGTGTACAATGAGGAACTGCAGCCAGATCAGGTACTTTGTAACTCAACGTAGCAGTTATTATATAAATGATCACAAGAGAAGGCCACCTATCAAAGAAGAAAGGAATCAAAGAAAGCCTAAGGATGAAGCCGTACTAAGCCAGTTTTAGGGACTATTAGGAGAGTCAGTGAGGGGGTCCAAGGACAAGACAGTGGAGTAGAATGACCTGAGCTTACTTCCTCTATGGCAACTAACCACTGAACAACCGTCAACAAAAAAGACTAGAACCAACAATAACAAAAAAAGGTATTTTACTTACAGTGACAAAGAAGCCAAAATGAGATGGTAAGAAGGGCACATTGGCGATACAATCAAATCCCACATCTACCGGGTGAGTTACCCACAAACTGGAAAATAATTATATCACAGAGGTTCTCCTAAGAGAATGAGAGTTCTGAGCCCCACTTCAGGTTCCTCAGTGTGGTTGTCTGCGTTAGGGGAGGAACCCAGAGCATTTGGCTTTGAAGGCCAGTGGGACTTGATCACAGAAACTCCACTCTTGGAGGGCACATTCAAGGTCTTGTGCACACTTGGGCACAAGGAGGGAAAGCAGCGACTTCATAGGAGCTTGGGACAGACCTACCTGCTGGTCTTGGAGGGTCTTCTGGAGAAGTGGGGGTGCAGCTGTGACTCACTGCAAAGATAAAGACACAGGTGGCAGAGGTACTGGGGAGAATGCGTTGGTGTGAGCTGTGCTAGAGGCTGCCATTTTGATGCCAAGACCTGCTCCACCCAGATGCTGTACATCTGAAACTAACACAACAAAAAATTAAAAAAAAATTTAAAGAATAATGACAATTTTAGGACAACTATTGGACAGATTTGGAACCATCAAGAGCAAAAATTATTCCATCTTGACTTTTCAGCTTTTGAAGATTCCCTTTAATCATCACAAAATAGGTCCTAAAGTCAGTCAGTGATCTCACTGTACAACATGAGTGACTACATGGCAGCAACTTCAGGGGTCATCTTATTTATATCTTCACCACCCTTTTTTGCCACCCTTTCCATCACAAGAGTAGGAAGACAAGGGGAGGTAGAGTGATAGAGGATGGCTTCTAGAATTCTGTGGTTGAATTCTGCTTGCTTCCTGCATCCTGCTTCAACCTGCTGCCTGTAGAGTGAAGGGGAAGTTTCCCAAGAGACACTGTCTTTCCTAGACACTCATGCCTTCATGCTCTCTCCTTTGCTACCTGCTCAACTGTCCTCCCTGATTTCCTGGAGTATACCAACCAGTCTGGCTTTAAGTGGCAGTCAAAGCATTGGGGACAAAATTCTGGTTCTCACCATTGTGGAGCATTCCCAAGTCATTTTTCATACGGCACATTAGGAAAAATACTTACTTCTTTATTGACCTGATGCATTCCATTATCTCTTCATTAGGTTTTGTTATACCTTTGTCATTGACTCTCTGTTCTGTTGCCCCTAATTTTACATGTATCTCTGTCACACTCCATGCTAATGATCTGTTTACTGGTGTTCACCTCAACAGACTTTGAGTTCTTTGATGGCAAGACCTGTGTCTGGCCATCCTTACTGCCTGGTGCCTGGTATAGGACATGGCAGAAAGAGAAAGTGCTGGACTCAGTGACAGCTGAATGGATATGTAATCTGTGAGTCTGACCCCACTTGTTGACTGATGCTGAGCCAAGCTCTTTGACAGCTGAAGAATTCTGCACCCTCCACAGGCCCCAGTTTTGGAACTCTGGTCAAGTTTGTGAGGAAACACTTTCCCCATTAGATAGAAATCCCCATCTGGACCACATTCCATTGCCTCAAAGGTCAGTAAATATTTCAGGAGGCAATAAGCTAACTTTTTGGATATGGGCTCAAGTTGAGGAATCTCAAAGCAGATAGAAGATGAGATACTGTTTCAAGCTGTAGTGTCAACACACATTAACACACATAGAACCATATCCATCCAAATTCATATCTCAGTGAAGCAACCCATAGAGTGCCACTGAAAGGACAAAGGTCCGTCTAGTCAAAGCTATGGTTTCTCCAGTGGTCATGTATGGATGGGAGAGTTGGACTATAAAGAAAGCTGAGCACTGAAGAATTGATGCTTTTGAACTGTGGTGTTGGAGAAGACTTGAGAATCCCTTGACTTCAAGGAGATCCAACCAGTCCATCCTCAAGGAAATCAATCCTAAAGGGAATCAATTCTGAATGTTCATTGGAAGGACTGATGCTGAAGCTGAAACTCCAATCCTTTGGCCACCTGATGCAAAGAACTAACTCATTTGAAAAGACTCTGATGCTTGGAAAGATTGAGGGCGGGAGGAGAAGGGGACGACAGAGAATAAGATGGTTGGATGGCATCACCAACTCGACGGACATGAGTTTATGTAAGCTCTGAGAGTTGGTGATGGACAGGGAAGCCTGGTGTGCTGCAGTCCATGGGGTTGAAAAGAGTTGGGCATGACTGAGTGTCTGAACTGAACTGAACTAATTGATGGGACAGGAGGCTGACTCTTAGGCAAAGGAAGACCTAACAAGTTTCGTGGGGTAGAGGAGGAAAATGACATTCCTTCACACTCTTGTGGTTCTAAAAATTGAAGTGATTCAGCCTCATAGCACAAGAGGCTAGACTTAAGATTAATTGATAAGTTAACTGAACCCCCAAGCAGTACTCAATAAATACCCATTCTGCCTTCATTTCTGAGTTTTTAAAAATGAAAAAGAGCTTATGGTATTGGGAGAGACAGCTAGTTAGAGTACTAGATGGTGAGAGCTGTAATAAAGAGAAGTTCATGGCATGATATGGGGGATCTAACACTGCCTGGAGAGTAAGGGAAAAAAAGAGGTATGTTATGGGCTGAATGTTGAGGAATGAATAAGTAATAATCAGATGAAGTGGGGTGGAAAGAGCTCCGTGTGGGAGGTCCGCTTAGATAATGGTGCGGGGACCAGAAAGTCCAGCAAATTGGAAGAATGGTAAATTATTCTGTACAGCAGAGAGACAGAAGATTGAGAAAATGGTAGGTGAGGAGACCAATCATGGCAGAAGGTAAGGAGGGAGAGTTGGGTAGGAGCCAAATTATAAAATGTCTTGGAAGTCATGATAAGTAACGTTCAGTCCTTCCTCCTGGGAGGCCCTAAGCAGCCACAGGGAAGTTCTTTTGGTCTGATGTCATTTGTCTGGATGGCAGGGGCAGAGGCATGTTCATTAAGGTTGCTTCTCTTCCAGTGCAGCTCAGGAAAACAAAGGGGCAGATGGACATATAGCATCCTAGGACTAGGATCATAAATTCTTAAAGAATAAGTAGGACTATCCAAGGCAAGTGTCAACTAGACAAATGGTTTATAGAAGGAACTCAGTCCTCACAATTACATATTGTATTTTGTATCAGAGAATTAGGAGAAAAGCAGCCAAGGACTGGGATTAAAACATCCTTTACACCCACCATCCCCTATTCATCTGTAGATGCAGTAGCAACTGAATGGCCGAAGGAAGAAGTGCAGAGTTTGAAAGACGTAAGAAGGGATCCTAGGAGTTAGGTCCACTTCATCATATTCTAAGTGAAGGGGGTGGGAAGAAGCAGCATATGCAGAAGATTAGGAAGGGCAAGAAAGAAGTCAGAGGAAAGAGGGGAGGTAGAGACTAGAGAGAACCCTGGTGGAACACCCTGTCTCGGCCCACACAGCAAGGACTTGCTCCTTATGAGGTATAGGAGGTAAATTGAAGTAACTCAGTCATTACTCAGTAATTTAACTTAAGCACAGCTTTTGGCTATTTATTAGAATCATTCAATAAATAACTGGTCAGGACTTCCCTAGTGGTTCAGTGGTTAAGAATCCACCTGCCAATCCAGGGGACACAAGTTCGATCTCTGGTTCAGGAAGATTCCACATGCCATAGAGTGACTAAGCCTGTGCACCACAGCTACTGAGCCTGCACAGCCCTGGAGCCTGTTCTCTGCATCAGGAAGAGTCACGGCAATGAGAAGCCTGTGTCCACAACCAGAGAGCAGTTCCCACTCACTGCAGTTAGAGAAAGCCCACGCAGAGCAACGAGACTCAGGGCAGCACCCCCTGCCCTGCCCCCGATGATCACTTATTCATTCCTCAACATTCAGCACATACCTTATCTCTTTTTTCCCTGACTCTCAAGGCAGTGTTAGATTCCCCTATATCATGCCATATATATATATATATAAAACTGGTCAAACTTCTCTTGGTTTAAGATGGTGAAGGGAGGTCAGTGGTTTCTGATGGTGACAGGTACATACCCCATATGGAGTACAAAACAATTGAGAATATTAATCAGTAGAAACTACAAATTGGAGAGCCAGAAGACTCGTTCTGCTAACTTTCCTCTCTTTTGATCATATCTAGAGATATTTTCTGAAGGGTGAAAAGGATGAGACTGGATACAGGAGTCTGCCATAGGGATTAGTTACCATTTATTGGGAACATCCTATGTGTTAGGGGCTGAGCTAAGTGCTTTATGTACATGATCTCATTTAATTCCTACAGCAATACTGTGTTACGTTTACTATTTATCTTCATCTTCCTTTTAGAGATGAGTATAAAGAAGCTTGTAAACTATGTTAAGAGTCAACATGGTAAGTTGGATATCCTTATGCTACAAAATCCATAAAACTTGGGGGTAAAATATTGAAGGAAGCAGGGGAACATTCCTTTAAGTTGGTGAATTAGTATTTTTGAAACTGTAGGCCCTGTCCTACCAATGTGTGGGAAAATCAATTTAATGAGTTGTGACTTGCATTTAAAAAATGAAATGGAGTGGAGTGGAATGGAAATGAATGGAATGGAGTAGAATAGAGAAGAAAAGGAAAAATAAAATAAAATATCAGTGTGTAATGTAGATAGTAAGAGTACATTTTGTTCCATGAATGGTAAGTTTTTATGTATGCTGGGTTACAATGTAAAATATGTATCATTATGTGAGTCACTCACAGAATTTGGAATCTGTTAAATTACTGTTTAAATACATAGCAGAGATGGTTAGAAAATCAGGCAAATCTTTAGGAGACCAAACGGAGCAAGATCCCCGACTCTAGAGATGTGACAGGGATTTGCTGGGTAAAGCACTGGCTGAAAGAAGGCATCCTTTTAAATTGAAGTTTTAAATGTATTGGTAATTTTTGCCATGGTTGAAAAATGTGAACAAGCAAGCAGAAAGTGCATATAAGCTAGAATTTTTATAGGAGATAAATGGTTACCAGTGGGTGTTAGAACATTCTTTTTTATCCAACATTCTTTGAAGAGTTACTTTTACCATTAAAATACTTGAGTACATGTATTAGGGCATTGGGATGCAATAATTGGTAAATTTTAGAGGAAGATTTCATTTCAAAGTTAGTTTTTCAAAACTATATTATCAGAATGATTCTCGCAAACTGATGACGAGAAGAACTCCCGTGTTCGATTTTCCTCTTGGGACGACTCCTGAGGAGCAGCATTTCCTCGTCTCTAGTTCCTTAGAAGGTATCGCTCTCACTTCTGTGATTCTGTCTAACATCTCGGAACAACGCACTGAGGGAACATGCTGAGTAGTTGGCAGGCAGGCTTAGCGTCTCAGGGAGGAAACTGATTACCATTTCAGGACTTCCATACAGCCACTGTCGAAATCACAGTGAACATGATAAACCCTAAGTTAAACTGACCTCCTGCTGATACGCCTGGAACACCATCAAAATCTTATTTCCAAATATCACGGAAAGGACTATGTGGAATCCTCTGACTTCAGGAGCATTCAGTTGAATGGGGAATCTGTTTTTTATTATGGTTGGGATAAAAAAATAATGTTTAACTATTGCATGACTCTAATGGAACACAGATTTGGTTTGTCTTGGAAATGACTGTTGGGCATCATAATTACAATTTGCTTTCTGCCTCAGTGAAGGCACACAGTGGAGTCGGCTTCCAAATCACAGAGGCAAAGAAGTGAGAGCTTAAGCACTAAGATACATATGTGCATACACATGTGTGCACACACACATGTGTACATATACATCACTTGCTGTTTCATTTGCAATTCATGAAACTTTGAATTGGGAGGATTTTTTTTTAAAGGCATATCCATTTGCTGACAAACTCATAAATCATTTTATTTCTCTACTATAAAGCAAAAATCATTTTTAAACCATTGAAATCTTTGAGTCTCTGTTCATTTGGCAAATGTACCTCATACTGAAATAACCCTGCTGTCAATTTTGACTGGAAGCTCACATTCCCTGAATGTGTGTGTTTTGCAGTGTTCATCCAGAGGCCCACACTTTGGATTTTGCTCTCATTGAAGTTGCCTTGCCAGAGTGCTGCACTCAGCATTTATGTTCATCCTTTGCGGGCCTTGCCAGGGTAGCCCTTTCTCTACTTTTGAGGGCTTTTAAGTTTCACCCAAAGTTCAAGTGTGATAGTAGAGTCTGGAAAGAATCCAAATGGGGCAGGAGAATGAAGCAGATTTAAACTAACAAGATTCTGCAAGCAACGTGTGTTAATTCTGGGGCTTTCACTGCTTTCCCCTAGAAACTATAATCCTAGGCTGAGTTAGTGTTAGAGGAGGGATGGAGCTGGTGGCTGTTAATTACTCAGTGTCCCATGTTTCATCAGCTGTGCCTTTGTGCTTACTATTCTCTCTCCCTGAAATGTGCATTCTCTGTCTTTGCATGGCCAACTCCTCATCCTTTAGGTCTCAGTTCATTTAATTCTGTTAATTATTATTCATTGAGTTCAGTGTTACTACCACCTCTTGAAAGATAAAGAAACTGGGGCTCCAAGAATTTAGGTAGTTTGTCAACGGACTTAATACTTATAGAGACAGGATTCCATCTCCATTGTTCTAATTCAGAGACCATTTTCTTAAAGATCATAGTGTGCTGCTTAGTTCTCTGCTCTAAAAAGGCTCTCAGACTAGTATAGAGGGAAAGTTAATTTTTACTAACCAGTTGCAGAATGGAGGTGCTTGTGTGATGCTGCAAAAGTCTGGGGGTTCATTGAAGAATTCCTGAAGGAAGAGTTGAATCTTGGAGGAGTTGAAGAGGAAAAGATGTTTTATGTAGAGGAACATGAGACAAAATGGAAGACAGTATGTAGGTTCCTTAAAATCTAGGAATAAAACCACCATATGACCCAGCAATCCTAATCCTAGGTATATACCCTGGGAAAACCAAAATTGAAAAAGACACATGTATCCCACTGTTCATTGCAGCATTATTTACAATAGCTACAACATGGAAGCAACCAAGATGTCCACTGGCTGATTAATGGATAAAGAAGTTGTGGTACGTATACACAATGGAATATTCAGTTCAGTTCAATCGCTCAGTCGTGTCTGACTCTTTGAGACCCCATGAATCGCAGCATGCCAGGCCTCCCTGTCCATCACCAACTCCCAGAGTTTACCCAGACTCATGTCCATCGAGTTGGTGATGCCATCCAGCCATCTCATCCTCTGTCGTCCCCTTCTCCTCCTGCCCCCAATCCTTCCCAGCATCAGGGTCTTTTCCAATGGAATATTACTCAGCCATAAAAAGAAACACATTTGAATCAGTTCTAATGAGGTGGATGAACCTAAAGCCTATTATGCAAAGTGAAATAAGTCAGAAAGAGAAAGAGAAATATCATATACCAACACATATATACAGAATCTAGAAAGATGGTACTGAAGAATTTATTTGCAGGGCAGTAATGGAGAAACAGACATAGAGAACAGACTTATGGACATAAGGAGAGGGGAGTAGAGGATGAGATATATGACGAGAGTAACATGGAAACTTACATCACCATATGTGAAATAGATAGCCAATGGGAATTTGCTGTATGTCTCAGGAAACTCAAACAGGGTCTCTGTATCAACCTAGAGAGGTGGGATGGGGAGGGAGATGGGAGAGAGATGGGAGGGAGGTTCAAGAAAGAGGCGATATTGTGTACCTATGGCTGATTCATGTTGAGGTTTGCCAGAAAGCAATAGAATTCTATAAAGCAATTATACTTCGGTCAAAAAGTAAGTAAGTTAAAAAAAAGAAGATACCTGGCATACTAAAGTACAGAATACTAAAGTGATGTATAATGTTGATATAATGATGATAATTATAATGTAGATCATGTATCATTCTTCTTAGATAATAATTTTCCATGTACCATATATTTTAGTAAAATAAAGAGGAAATGGATACATGGCAAAAAAAAATATATATATATATATATAGAGAGAGAGAGAGGAAAGTGTGTTAGAGAGAGTAGAGTCCTTAGACAGACCCACATGGCACAACCATGTTTACGGAGTCTCTGGAACAAGAGGAAGTCACAGGAGAGTCTTGCAGTCTGAATGAGGCAGGTTCTAAGAGAACTTCTTCACCTCTGTAGCCTATGGCTGCCTTGTCTTTATAAAATAAGAAACAACTTCTGTTTGGTGATGAAAAAATAGTATTCAGAAGGACCTGTAAAATCATTGTAAACCTGTCGTTTGTCTGCGTGTGCTGTGGTTAGGTGATCCTAAATGGAGGGCATAAAAGTATTCTGAAAGTTAAAATTGCTCTTGAAGAAGGGTACATTTTTAATATGTTTTTATTAGAAAATTTCAGGAATTGGAGTTTAAATACATGAACATTTTGAATGTTCTGTTTATTATTATTTTTTAATAAATCCAGCTCTGTGATTTTATGGCAGTTACTTTCACAAAGTTCTGGCCCTTAATTGTGACAGTATGCTCAATGTTAAACAGAAAATGGGATAGGAGGGGAAAAAATTATCTCCATTATTAATCATTCAAAAGTTTGATTTATGTAATTGTTTTCTAATTAGACTTCATTTGCGGCCAGCCATTCCCATTCTTATTGAGATTTAACAAACTTTGAATGTGTCCCTGCTGTCTGCCTGGAGCTATGCTAGGCATTTTGATATGCAATGTTTCCTTTAAACCTCACAACAGGTCCAGAGTGAGGGCAGAATGATTTTGTCCATTTTACAGATGATGAAATTGAGGCTCTTGGAAGTAAAGTGATTTGTTAAAGTTTGTTCAACCAATTAGAGGAGGCCAGGGATATGAATGTGTGCATGTATACACACACACACAGACACACACACACACACACAGACACACACACACCACAGATATTTTAAATTTTAAGTGTAGAGTTTTCCTTTTTCCCCTTTAATATAACTGCTGTTTCTAAATCTAAAATGTGGTTCACATCTTGCTGATCTTTCTAACTGAATAAATTTTTTCTCTCTTTCTTTAACTCTTGAGCACCCTAGTCCCACTGAACAAATGTATAAAAGCAGGGAGAATAGGTGAATCTGTGACCTTTATAAGATAACCATTCCTGTATCATCTGTCCAAACTGTTTTGGTCTACATAGTTGATCATTTTGATTACTGGTCTAAAGGAAATCAATGGGTAGTGTATAAAATTCAGTATCAATGATTTTCCCATCAACTTCTTTGAGACAAGAGGATTAGGTGATTCATATAAACTCGTAGGGCTGTTTGGTGTCAGATTAACTATATGACATACTACATATTTAAATATATCCAAATTTTCTTTAAGGTTTAAAAAAAAGCATGCCTTCAGTGAGGTAGACCTTTATGGCTGCAGGAAAGAATCTGTGCTAGCAGCCTTCAGTGGTTTCAGTTTCTAAGTAAACTCCCACACTTGGCTCAACAAAATATACATACTTGCTGTTACAACAGTTCAGTTTTTTGTTTTCTTTTATTTCACTTCATAGGAAACTGGGTGGATACTGCGTCTGTATTTGAGAGGGAAATTCTTCTGTTTTTCAACCAATAGATTTGTCAGGATGTAAGAGCAGGCCATGGGGGGTGGGGGAGGAAGTGAAATTGCTGCATGTATCTAGTACATCAGCAAATTCTATACACGAAGATTTTTGATGAATGCAATGAATTTTAGAAAATCAAATGACGATTGTCCAGGAAGGGTCAAAATCCACTCTGTTTGTTTAGTTCGTTCATAAATTCAGCAAATGTTCGTTGAGTACCTACCCTAAGCTGGAACCTCTGCTAGACACTGAGGGCATGAATGGATATGGTTTCTGCTATTACTCTCCAAGGTATTAAGTGGGTCACTGTGAGAGCCTACTATGTTCCATGTATATGGAGGCATCGGAAGTGGCTACAGATATTTGCAATAGCCCAGATATCTGATGATTAATCTCTCAGAAGACTCCTTGAGGAAGAAATTGAACGCTTAATCTAGATGGAGGCTTTCTCTGTTTTTGTTGCTCTTTCAGGGCGTAACTAGTAGTAGAGAAACCCTGCTATGAGATCTGATAAATAGAGAAGGGAAAAGAGGTTGAAATGGAGAGTCAAGTGGAGAATCAAAGTGTGTATTTGAATTTACCTGATACTTTCAAGGAGTAGAAAGGAACTGCAAACTATGCTGCTGCTGCTGCTGCTAAATTGCTTCAGTCGTGTCCAACTCTGTGCGACCCCATAGACGGCAGCCCACCAGGCTCCGCCGTCCCTGGGATTCTCCAGGCAAGAACACTGGAGTGGGTTGCCATTGCCTTCCCCAAAAATTATGATGAGAGTTGCTAAAAAGGCCTCAGTCTAGAAACTTCCTTTTCACCTGTGCCAAGTCCCTAAAATGCTATCATTGTTTAGTAAAAATATTTAGTACTAACTAGAAAAATAATATAAAAATGGCTAGAATCTATTGAGTGTCTATTATTTGCTAGGTCTTATCCCAGTTATTTCATGCACATGATCTCGTTTCACCCTCAGAACATTTCTGGGGGGAGGTGTACATTATTATCATTGCACCCATGAACAGCATATCATAGATGTGAGATGACTGCACCCAGGTTATGTAACTATTGTGCTTCCCACATTTGTGGTTCCCTTGATAGTTGTCCAGTTACTCAGTCGTGTCTGACTCTTTGTGACCCCACGGACTGCAGCAAGCCAGGCTTCCCTGTCCTTCAGTATCTCCCAGAGTTTGCTCAAACTCATATCCATTGAGTTGGTCATGCCATCTAACCATTTCATCCTCTGTCTCCCCTTTCTCCTGCCCTCAATCTTTCCCAGCACTGGGCTCTTTTCCAGTGAGTCAGCTTTTCGCATCAGGTGGCCAAAGTATTGGAGTTTAAGCTTCAGCATCACTCCTTCCAATGTATATTCAGAGTTGACTTCCTTTAGGATTGATTAGTTTGAAATCCATGCAGTCCAACAGACTCTCAAGAGTCTAATTCCCTTGATGCCAACGTGTAAAATCTATATTGTAAGTACTTTATTATTCAAGTTCCCCACCATCACATGCTGCCTGGCATTGGCAAGACATTCTCCTGTGGTAACCTTTCACTTGTTTCACTTTTTTCATATTCTAACCGACAGATAAGCCAAAGACATTGCATATATTATCTCTATACATGTGGTGTTGACATCATCTCTATTTTATTCATATACTGAAAGAGGTTGTTGGAGAAGACTCTTGAGAGTCCCTTGGGCTGCAAGGAGATCCAACCAGTCTATCCTAAAGGAGATCAGTCCTGGGTGTTCATTGGAAGGACTGATGTTGAAATTGAAACTCCTATACTTTGGCCACCTCATGCAAAGAGTTGACTGATTGGAAAAGACCCTAATGCTGGGAAGGATTGGGGGCAGGAGGAGAAGGGGATGACAGAGGATGCAATGGTTGGATGGCATCACCGACTCGATGGACATGGGTTTGGGTAAACTCTGGGAGTTGGTGATGGACAGGGAGGCCTGGCTTGCTGCGATTCATGGGATCACAAAGAGTGACTGAGCGACTGAACTGAACTGAACTGGAAGAGTTTCAGAGAGTCTAGGTAATTTGCCCAGGGTCATGTGGCTTTTAAGGAATCAGTTAACCAAGAAGAAGGAATGTGTTCTTTGAAGTGATTTCCTACCTTCATCTCTGTTTCTTATCACCTGTGTTGGTTATCTATTGCTGTGTAACAAGTTACCTCAAAACTTGATAGCTTTAAATAACACATTTATTAGCTCACGGTTTCTGTGGGTCAGGAATCTGGGCTGGGTTTAGCTGGGTCTTCTGGATCAGGGGGTGTCACAAGGTTACAACCAAGGTATTGCCAGACAGTAGCCATCTTGAGGTTCAACTAGGGTGAGATCCAATTCCAGCCTCACTCAGTGGTTGCTGGCAGGATTTAGTTATTTATGGAATGTGGGACTGTGGATCTGGCTGTTGGCCAGAAGCGACCCTCAGTTCCTCACCGTGTAAGTCTCTCCATAGTACAGCTTACAGCATGGCAACTGGCTCCACCAAAATGAAGAAGTGAAAGAGAGGAAACGAGCAAGATGAAAGCAAGTCTCTTAAAATTTAATTGTGGAGGTGACAGTCCATGCTGTATTTTATTTACTAGTGGAAAATCACTAGCGCTAACCCACACATAAGGGGTGGAATTACATAAGGATGTGTGTACTAGTAGGCATGAGTCACTGAGAGTCATTTCGTAAGCTGCCTACCACCCTACCGGTCTGAGTTGGCGAAGTTGACTTAGCCGTTTAGCCTTGGTTTCCCCATGTTTAGAGTAAGAATAATATTCACTGTTGATATGAGAATTAAATGAAATAGGCTGTATAAAGTCCCTGCCCAGAATAGTTGCTCAGTAAATTATACTGATTGTTATTGTTTTGCTGATATTGTAAGTTGTCAAGCCAGAATTTGAACTGAGATATGTGTGATTCTAATCCATGCTGTCTCCTCATCACCTCCCACACAAGTTGGCTTTTGGTTTGAGGTCATTTATTCTGAGACAGGTCCTCCTTTTCTAAGATGACTTGCTTAAAATAGGTCAAGAAGAGCCATCTATCCCAGTGTCATGTGCAAAGGGAGAGGCAAGGTGGATTTTTTTCCTTTAACAACTATAAAATATGAGGACGCCTAAGAGAGATTTTCTTTGCTTGAGTCTTTAGCTAGTCTCATAAGACATTTTAATGTTAATAGGGCTCCCAGAGGGATAATATAATGGATACAATACTCTTCCAAAGCTGTTCTAAACATTGCAGTCACTGGGATAGAGTAATATATCTTCTCAATGTCAGAAATGCTGAGTGGTTACTGAATTCCAACATGTTCAGTTCTGGGATGGTTTCTTTGAAAAAGAATCTTAATGGGGAGGCTCTCTTTGGAGCCATGGGAGCAAGCCTGATGATTGTACTGGAAGTGCTGCAGTGGCCTTTCAAATGCCTGAAAGCCACTGAAGGAAATACAAATGCTGAAGAGAATTAATGTGATAAGCAAGTGCTGTTGGTGAAGCATCTAAAAATCACAGACTGGATTTTATCAAAAGCACGTAGTATGGTGGAAAGATCATGGGCTTTAGAGTCATCCTGACAGAGCTGGGTTTGAGTTCAAATTTTGCCTCTTACTAACTGAAACAAATAATTTAACATCTTTAAGACTCAGCTGCTTACCCTCAAAGTTGGGTAACAATAACTATATCTCTCACAAGGTTGCATGGGTATCAAGGATCACAATAAAGGTTATAGATAAGTTTCAGCTCTCATCTTCCTCTAAAAGCTTGTGTGAATCCAGTAGAGGTAATACTTAACAATGGCCAAACCCTGATATGTAGCATTTGCCTATATCTGTGGTGAAAAAGTTCTACCATGTTAACATCTAGCTACTAACCTGGTCACCGAGCATGGAGTTAGGAAGAGATGTGTGAAGTCGATTCTTAGGAGTTTCTGTCTCCCTGTCTCTGTCCAGCTTTCACTCTCTTTTATCCTGACTTACGCCATTTGTTGGGGCTATGACCCATTTTTGCAAAATTAAAAAAAGATGGCTCTGTCTTCTTCCATCCCCTCTGAGTAGACCACACCCCATCCAGGATAAGGCTTGGTTAACAGATGGCACATTTGTCCAAAGAAAAAGGCACTCCCTTCCCCCTTTCTCTGGAAGTATATAACCCTAAGTCAAGGCATATCACTTTGTAAGAAGAACATCAACTGGATTTCACTGTCCTCTCACTCCCTTGGCTGAATACCCTTGTACAGGATACAACCGCTCCAGTTTGATCAGGTGGTCTTGCTTTTTGTGGTTTCCATTTGTAAAGTCCAATCCCTCCCCTTCCCTGCTGACAAAGTAACTGCTCACCAATAGGCTATGACTACCATGATAAACAAATAAACTTTCATCCCCCATTTTTTATTCCTTCCTGAACAAGAAAGAAAGAGAATCATGATTGTCTTTCAATACCTGGTTCTGTGCAGAAATAACTGTGTAGATATGAGCACATGTAGGACTCAAAAGATTGGAGGAGGGAAATCAAAAAAGATGTGTGTGAAATTTTCCTAGTTATTAAAATGCTTCCTTGGGAATCAGCTGTTTGTTTAATCACTGAGATTCCTTTTAGATCATATAAAATGCTCACTTCTATACCAAATAGGATGGATCACAAACCACTTTCAGAAATGTTATCTCATTTGAAACTCACTTTGTGAGGTCATTAGTATAATTATCCTATTTAGCAGATGAGCAGACTAAGACTCAGAGAAGTTTATGTCATAGAATGCTAAAAGTGGGCCTCAAACCAAGGTTTTCTGGCTGTGGGTTTCTGGCTTTCTTGACTGCATTGTCTCTGTTCCCTGTTATCAACTCATCCTTCTAGGCAGTCTTTCTTGATTGGGATTTCCCATCTGAACCAAGGAATACAGAAAATGATTAGAATGGCCATTATCCGAATTCTCCCAAGGATGCCTCTAGTGCATCCTAGATGAACAGGGAGAAGTTCAGTCACTATGGACAATGGATGCCTTAGGGCAAAGTTCTCTTGCCCAGAAACATATAATTCATAGCTAAATGCTTCAGGACCCCACATCACCAACCGTTCAAGGCTACACTCAAAGACGTTTTCCTTCCAGTTCCACTGCTACATTTCACTTCTTGCTAGCCAACATCCAGCTCTGTTCTAGGGCATATGAGATATTTAAAAACAAAACAAAACTGTGCTCTTAGAAAATGTCCTGGGTTATACATGCAAAACTGGTCGCCTGGGCCTCCATGTTATATTAACACTACATCTCTGGGCCTAGGCTTTTCATCTGTCTAAAAACGTCTACCTAAATCCACAGTCAGAAGATAGCATGAGCACTCGAGAGCAACGCCACCAAGCAAGGCATGCTGGCCTCTGTCTACTGTGCAACAGGACGAGAATTTAGAGACAAAACATGATCTCAGCTTAGTAAAGAAACTGAAATGTAAACACCTTATGACAGACAGCTGTAATAAAAGAGGGAACCCAGAGGGCAAGCCTGGGGAAGGGGAGGGGAGTGAGGATTGGATGAGACTTAACAAAGAGAGAGATTTTTGAATTAAGTGCTCAAGTAGCAGTAGGGGTTTACGAGGGAAGGATAAGAGATGGGGAGCAGAGGATGGATCAATAGACTCAATGAGTAAATGATATGCCATAAGCCAGGGTGAATGCTATGACACAGCGGGAAAAAAGGCTGAGAGTGTTGGCTAAGGTCACATTGTAAAAGGACTTGAATGCAATTTTGAGTGGCTAGAACTTTATCTTGAAGACTAGGAGCTCTCAAGACAGACGAGGAAGAGTCGAGTTTATCCTGCATCAGATTCATTTAGAGCTTTGTATTCAAATGTTTGCCAAGTTTATATAGTTAAATATATTAGTCTTTTCCAGAATAATTTGTGCTTTTGGTATTATGCTTTAAAAGCCCCATTTGTATGATTATTTGCTACATTTTTTTTCTGGTACTTTGTTATTTGTATTTTTTCAATGTTTAAAGATATAATCCATCTGGAATTTATTTGCCACATGGTATTAGATAAGACTAATTTCCCCCTAAATTGTGAATCAATTACTAAAGCTCAGTTTGTCGAATAATGCATCTTTTCCTTACTAGAGTTTTTAATCAGTTTCTTACCTGTTATTCTCTTGAAATCACCTAATTAGTATTGATGCTACATTGTTTTAATTGTCACTTTTTTTTTTTCTGGCATACTTAGCATCAGTGAAAGTTCCTCTTTGCTATTTTTAAGTTTTTAATGTATTTTGGCAAGATTTCTAAATTTTAGAATAAATGTGTCAAATTACAGTAAAATCTTTCAATTTTAATTGGCAAGTTACTAGATTTTTATATGATTTTGGGAAGGACTGACATATTTCCAGTATTGCATCTTCCCATCCAAAAGCAAGAGTTCTCTTCATTTAACCCAGAATTCTTTTATTATTCTCACTAAAGTGTTACTTTTAATTTAAGTACTGTATATTTTCTTGGGCTCCAAAATCACTGAGGACAGTGACTACAGCCATGAAATTAAAAGACACTTGCTCCTTGGAAGAAAAGGTATGACAAACCTAGGCAGCATATTAAAAAGCAAAGATGCCACTTTGCCAAAAAAGGTCCATATAGTCAAAGCTATGGTTTTTCCAGTAGTTATGTATGGATGTGAGGGTTGGATCATAAAGAAGGCTGAGCACCAAAGAATTGATGTTTTAGAATTGTGTTGCTGAAGAAGACCCTTAAGAGTCCCTCGGACAGCAAGGAGATCAAACCTGTCAATCCTAAAGGAAATCAACCTTGAACATTCTTTGCAAGGACTGATGCTGAAGCTGAAGATCCAATACTTTGGCCACCTGATGTGAAGAGCTGACTCATTGTTAGAAACAATCCTGATGCTGGGAAAGATTGAAGGCACGAGGAGCAGTAGGCAACAGATGGGATGGTTGGGTGGCGTCAATGACTCAGTGGACATGAGTTTGAGCACACTCTGGGAGATGGTGAAGGACAGGGAAGACTGGCAGTCCATAGGGACACATAGAGTCAGACATGACTGAGTGACTGAACAGCAACTGCATATTTATTATTATTTTGAAGTATTTTATTTTTTGCACTATTAATTGAATTATTTCCTATTATGCATTATGTATGTATATATAATAGGCATGTACATATATTCTGTATGAATACATAGTATTGACATAATAGATAAATATTTATGAGCTATATATGTGTATGTAACTATAGTTGCATTCAGTCAGTTCAGTGGCTCAGTCATGTCCGACTCTTTGCAACCCCATTGACTGAAACATACCAGGCTTCCCTGTCCATCACCATCTCCAGGAGTTTGGTCAAACTCATGTCCATCTAGTCACTGATGCCATCCAACCATCTAGTCCTCTGTCATCTCCTTCTCCTGCCTTCAATCTTTCCCTGCATCAGGGTCTTTTCCAATGAGTCAGTTCTTTGCATCAGGTGGCCAAAGTAATGGAGCTTCAGCTTCAGCATCAGTCCTTCCAATGAATGTTCAGGACTGATTTCCTTTATGATCGACTGGTTGGATCTCTTTGCAATCCAAGGGACTCTCAAGAGTTTTCTCCAACACCACAGTTCAATAGCATCAATTCTTTGGCACTCAGCTTTCTTTATGGTCCAACTCTCACATCCATCCATGACAACTGAAAAAAACATAATTTTGACTATGAGGACCTTTGTTGGCAAGAAAGTTATAGTTTGTTTAATTAAAACTCAGTCCTGGGCTTCCCTGATAGTCTAGTGGCTGAGAATCCATCTGCCAAGGCAGGGGACACGAGTTTGATCCCTGGTCAGGGAAAATCCCACCTGCTGGGGAGCAATTAAGTTCATGTGCCACAACTACTGAGCCCATGCCCTAGAGCCTGTACTCTACAAAAAGAGAAGCCACCGTAGTGAGAAGCCTGGGTGCCACAGTGGAGAGTGGCCCCTGTTCTCTGCAACTGGAGAAAGCCCTCACACAGCAACAGAGACTCAGCCGAGCCATAAAAATAAATAAATAAATAAATAACTTAGTCCTTTTTTTTTCTTGCTAGAACCTATCAGTTGGTTTGGAGTAAGGGTTTTATGTAGACAATAAGAATGATTTTCTTTCCTTCTCAAAATGTAAAAGTCTCAAATCTTTAGTTTGTCTTATTTCTTCCATTGGCTAGGTCTTTCACAATAAGGTTAAACTGCAGGAAAATACCAACTGAGATCTCATCCTATGAAACACTGTGCTCATGCTTAGTCACTCAGTCGTGTCTGACTCTTTACGACCCCATGGACTGTAACCCACCAGGCACCTCTGTCCATGGAATTCTCCAGGCAAGAATACTGGAGTGGATTGCTGTCGCTTCCTCCAGGGGATCTTTCCAACCCAGGGATTGAACCCACATCTGTGCCTCCTGCATTGCAAGCAGATCTCACTGAGTCATTGCAGAAGCCACTGTGAAACTGACTGCTATGGGCTAAATGGTATCCCCCACCCCTCCAAATTCATATGCTTAACTCCCATTTTGTTAATATTCTGAGATAGGCCTTCAGGAGATAACTAGGTTTGGATGAGGTCATGAGGGTAGGGCCCTCATGATAGAATTAATGCCCTTACAGGAAGAGATAGCAGAGACCTTGCTGGCTCTCTCTCTCTTTCCCCAACCATGTGAGGACACAGAAAGAAGGTGGCTGTCTACAAGCCAGGAAGAAAGCTGTTATCAGAAATGGATCATGCTAACACCTCGATCTTAGATGTCTAGTCTCCAGGACAGCTTGAAAATACATTTCTGTTGTTTAAGCCACACAGTCTGTGACATTTTGTTAAGGTAGCCTGAGCTGAGTGCGATACTGGCAAAAAATAAAAACTGGATAATACCAACTGGAGCAGAGACATTGGATTTCAGGCTATCTCATGAAGAAATGTATTGGCAGCCAGACTAGAGTGCAATCTGGCACTACTCATTTAAACGATGTATGACCCAGGAGCTTCTCCTCTTAGTATATCTCCCAAAGACAATGACACATATAAAAGGATGATGGTTGCTTCATTAGGTGTAGTGGCATCAACTTGAAGGCTACCAGGGCCTATATCACTGGGGAAGAGTATAGGCAAATAGCAATGAACACACATCATGGAGTATTATGCAGTGCTCCGAAGTTATTGTTTAGATATTCAGTAGAAGAGTAAATTGATCTTAAAACATGTTTCTGAATTTAAAATAGAAACATTTACATCATTTAAAGTAAGTAACATTAAAGGACAGTGCACATTTTACAAGAATTAGTAGAATCAAAAATGTATGCATTAAATGTATTGGAAATGTATGCTTCTGCCTGTGATAGAAAAACAGGAACTCTGGTTATTTTTCAGCCCTAAGTAGTTAGAAAATTAAAGAAAGTATATGAAAGAATAGTTTTAAGACGTTGAACAGTGACTGAAAATAGGCAGCCTAGAACAGTGACTCCTGAGAGGACAGTAAGTTCCAGAACATTTCTGGGAGGGGGTTGAGGTTATAGGATAAGGGGAAGGATCCTAATCAGAGCCCACTGGACTCCTTCAGTTTAAGAGGAAGACTTCAGAATTTAGGGAGGCTGAGAGAACTAGAATTTTCAGAACAGAAAATCTAAGAGGAAAAACTGCATGCGGAGAGAACTCTGAATGTCTATGGAGGGTTCCCTTTGAATCCTCAGTCAAGTATTGGTCTGTTCACGTATGTGAGAAATGATCTGATGCTGGGAAAAGAGTCACCAGAACAGAGTAGATGGAGCAATCCATGACCCACACAGGGCTAGAAATAGTTTATTTCTCACCTGCCAGAACATGAAGAAATTCTTATATGAAAGGGACAAAGAACTCGGTGCTCTCTTGTATTGGAAGGAAAATGGGTTCGCATCTAGCAGCATAAGATCTAGGCACATATGCCCTTTGACTTGTTTTATGAGATTATCCTTCATAAGATCCTGAGAGCTGCCCCTTGTTCAGATGCAGACAGTTTAGAAAGTTGGATGGGGTTTCTGTTGACAGTACTAACTTGGCGTTAGATGCCTCATTACATATCCAAGCATTGAAAGATGATTTTATGACTAACATTTGGGTTGAATCTGTAGACAGTGTTTATCTTTGACATTATTTCCTTTAAAAAGGCAATAACAGCAACGTTCTTCCCTCCCATCATTTTGGCCTGCGTGAGGGGTAGGAAGGCAATGATGACAAGAGGTGGAGATGCTATCCCTCCTTATATCTTCCAGTTTTGCTGGTAGAGGGGAAATGTTGACATGACATAGAAGGTCTTGCCTCAGGGAGTCCCATGAGTAAAAATTGATGGATGCTCACTACCAAATCCCTTTCTGCATGGGATGTTATCATGTCACATTTCTGAAAATACAGAATGCACCCTGGATAATATTTTCACATATGCTGGTAAATGCAGCTGCCAAGAAAAGCATGCCTTAAAAAATCCAAGAGAGGTGGAGGGTTGTGACTCTCCTTGAAGAGAATTTATATTTTCGAGGTCTTTCTCAATTCTCTCAGTGATACTGTAAGGTTTATCTGTTCTCCTCACTGCTTATTCCCACCTTAACCTTGTCCAGAAAGAGAGAATTGGAAATAATTAAAGCTTGATTCTTAGTTTTCCAATAATAAATGATGATGGAGATAATAAACTTGCCCCATTTGGGGTGAAAAAGAGCACACACACACACACCACACACACAGAGCCAAACCAAGCGAAAATGAAGGACAATTTTAAAAACGTAAAACAAAAGTATCCCTAACTTATACATAATTAAACATATTTTTATTTTTATTTTCTAATCTTCAGTTTATATATTTTTCATCAATGCAATCATTTTGAGTTCAACCCTCCAAGTTTCAAGGAGGAAATTGAGCCAATTTGGCAAGGTCATGATTATCATTTTTTATGTCTCCAGAGTAAGCAAATAGAAAAGATATTCTATACTGTAACTAGCTATTTCCCCTTTGCATAAGTGGGTTGTTTTCCATTTAACTGTAGATAGAATTGCAATGACAATCTTTATTCCTTGGCTTTTGTTTTAGCTTTGATTGAATCACTTTCTTAAGAAGAAATTTAAGAATTTTGAATATAGTTAACCATTTTTTTTTTTACCACTTATGCCAAATTATTTTCCAAAAGAGATTTGCCAAGAGTTTCTGTGGATACCATTCCCCATATCCTTAATTTCAGATAGCAGGACAGCTTTCCATAGGCATTAGGGCCTTTGTAAAATGTTCAGAGACACACTTAGCAGGTGTGGAAATTCAGGTGATCAGGAGATGGGAAAAGGAAAGAAGCATCCCTGATTATTTCAATTTAGGATCAATGGATGACACTTTGAACAACAATAAGAAATTGTTTTTCTCTTGCAGTGTCTCCTGTGAATGACACAGATAGCCTGTATTAATCAGAGTATAGAATTATATATTAGTTCTGATAGAATAATCTTACCTCTGGCGTCATGTAATTTTTTTGTCCTTATATTTACACAATCCCAGTTTCTTTCCTTATTTATTTTTGTATCCATCTTTTTCTAGTTATTGCCATAAAATCATCTTTCGGACAAGGTCAAAATAATTTTAAGAAAGAATTCTATTAGAAAAATGCTCTGATGTAATACAGTCATTGAATAACTGCTGGGTGAGTAAGCGGATGCACTGTTTAGGAAGATCTTGAATGGTAAAAGAGCATTTGTTAATACTCATTTTCATATAATACAACTAGGCCATATAAACCCTGACCTAATAATTTTTAAAATTATATATTCATTTATTTTTGGCGGTGCTGGGTCTTCATTGTTGCACAGGCTTTTCTCTAGTTGCGATGAGCGGGAGCTGACCTCCAGTTGTGGTGCGCAGGGCTTTTCGTTGCAGTGACTTCTCTTTCTGCAAAGCACAGGCTCTAGGGTGCATGGGCTTCAGTAGTTGTGGCACGCGAGCTCAGTAGTTGTGCTTCCCGGGTTCCCAGGATGCATGGGCTTAGTTGCTCCACGGCACACGGGAATCCTCCCAGACCAGGAATCACACCCGCGTCTCCTGCATTGGTAGGCGAGTTCTTTACCACCAAGCCGCCAGGGAAGTCCCTGGCCTACTAATTTATATTCTTGCTAATTTAAAATTTTACAGTTTAAAAAGTAAGTTTATGTCCATTATCTTTTTCTTTTTTTTTTTTTTTAATAAATTTATTTATTTTAGTTGGGGGCTAATTACTTTACAATATTGTAGTGGTTTTTGCCATACATTGACATGAATCAGCCATGGGTTCACATGTGCTCCCCCTCCCGAACCCTCCTCCACCTCCCTCCCCATCCCATCCCTCTGGGTCATCCCAATGCTCCAGCCCTGAGCATTTGTCCCATGCATAGAACATGGAATGGTGTTCTGCTTCACATATGACAATATACATGTTTCAATGCTATTGTCCCAGCACGTCCCACCCTCACCTTCTTCCTCAGAGTCCACAAGACTGCTCTATGCATCTGTGTCTCTTATTCTGTCTCGCATATAGGGTTACCGTTACCATCTTTCAAATTCCATATATATGCATTAGTATACTGTATTGGTGCTTTTCTTTCTGGCTCACTTCACTCTGTATAATGGGCTCCAGTTTCATCCATCTCAATAGAACCGATTCAAATGTGTTTTTTTAATGGCTGAGTAATATTCCATTGTGTATATGTACCACAGCTTCCTTATCCATTCGTCTGCCAATGGACATCTAGGTTGCTTCCATGTCCTGGCTATTGTAAACAGTGCTGCGATGAACATTGGGGTACACGCGTCTCTTTCAATTCTGGTTTCCTCGGTGTGTATGCCTAGCAGTGGGATTGCTGGGTCATATGGCAGTTCTATTCCCAGTTTTTTAAGGAATCTCCACACTGTTCTCCATAGTGGCTGTACTAGTTTGCATTCCCACCAGCAGTGTAAGAGGGTTCCCTTTTCTCCACACCCTCTCCAGCATTTATTGCTTGTAGACTTTTGGATAGCAGCCATTCTGACTGGTGTGTAATGGTACCTCAGTGTGGTTTTGATTTGCATTTCTCTGATAATGAGTGATGTTGAGCATCTTTTCATGTGTTTGTTAGCCATCTGTATGTCTTCTTTGGAGAAATGTCTGTTTAGTTCTTTGGCCCATTTTTTGATTGGGTCGTTTCTTTTTCTGGAATTCAGCTGCAGGAGTTGCTTGTATATTTTTGAGATTGTCTGTTGCTTCATTTGCTATTATTTTCTCCCATTCTGAAGGCTGTCTTTTCACCTTGCTCATAGTTTCCTTTGTTGTGCAAAAGCTTTTAATTTTAATTAGGTCCCATTTGTTTATTTTTGCTTTTATTTCCAATATTCTGGGAGGTGGGTCATGGAGGATCCTGCTGTGATTTATGTCGGAGAGTGTTTTGCCTATGTTTTCCTCTAGGAGTTTTATAGTTTCTGGTCTTACATTTAGATCTTTAATCCATTATCTTTTTTCGATCCTCACAACAAGCTTATGAGTCAGAGAAGACTGACATTGCTTGCTCCATTTCACAGAAAAGCCAACAGAGGCCAAGAAAGGCTTTGAGGCCTTACTGCAGATCATGCCCATGCCAAGGGCTTTACTGTGTTAAACTGTGGCAGGTATTGTTATCCTGATTTTACCTATATAAAATGGAATTTTGTTGAAATTAAGTAGCTTGCCTAGGAGCAGGAAGAGCACACAGACCAGTTGGCTTTCAGGCCTCATGCTACACTTTTTACATCACTTACCGTGTTGGTCACTCCAGCCACCATTTTACAGGGTGATAACTATTCTTCTTCTACAGATGAGGGAACAGGCTCAGAAAGGGTTGTAACTTGCCTAAGCTCATGCAGCTCATAAGAGGAGCATCCCAGTGTACACCACAGTCTTTGTCAAAGAAATCTGTGCTATACTCACTACTTCAGTGGAAATGCAGAATACAAACATCAAAAGCTATCTTTGAGGTCATCTTGTATAATGACAAAAACAACCAGAACAGCTAATATATTGAGTATGTACTTTGTGTCAAGCATCGTACTAAGTATTACACACACACACTCACATGCAGAGTTCTCACAAGAACCCTAAGAGGAAGGTACTGTTATTAATCATCCTTTCCCTTTTTATAAAAACAAAAATGAGACCCAGAGCTGTTAAGTATTTGACCATTGTCACAAAGGTAGTAAGGGCAGAACAAATCTTGTGCCCGGTGTGTGAATTACTTTACACAGCTCAACAAGCAGTCTCTGAGCCCTTGTATCTCCAGAGACAAAGGTTCTCATCTTAAGGCAGTCTATCCAGCCTGCTGTAAAAGTCATTTGACATCTGCCTAAGTGACCCCACTCAGGGGTTTAGAAGAATGCCTGGCACATATTTAGCAGTGTATAATGTTTGTGAAATAAATGCATGTATTTCTTTCAAAGTCTTGCTATGTACATCAGTTTGCTTTTCCTTGCTGAGACCTTTCTGAGACTGGAGTGCTAGGATTTTTGTTTTTATTTTTCTAAGTTATTTCTTCTCCAGAACACATACCTTCATCCCATTTTTCCCAACTATTTCCCACCTGTCATGTTTTTCAATGCCTTTATTATTTTTCTTCCAGAACCTTCAGTGTAGATTGAGTACTAGAAGGCTAATGCTATTTTCTACTAAATTACAGAAAACCATCCTGTCTGGAAAATACATGTTCTCAGTTAAGTAACAAACATAGATACATCTCCTATTTCATAGCCCACCCCCCCATTTCCATTCTTAAACCCCTGGAATAGGGGGCTAAAGGGAATCATCACAATAAAGGAAATCCACTGGCTTCATGGTAAAATAGGCATAGTGACTTCATAAATTCTTTTCTTTTTGTGATACATCTCCAAGTTAAGCTTGGGTCATCTGTCTGTTAAAACTTTTCCGTGTATTTCTCCTCATTAAACTAAAATGCTTTTTATTATTAAAGATACTACATTTGTTATAGTAAAACATTTTCCATAACTATCAAAGTTAAAGATATGCACAGCCATTTGTCCAGCAATCTGTTCTAAGTGTATACCATAAAGAAGTGTGTGCACATATGAACCAGGAAGTTGCAACACAGATATTTATATTATTCTTGGTCCAAATAGCCCCAAATTGGAAACAATGTAAACATTCATCAACTGCAGAATGGATCAATATGTCATAGAAAATTTATATAATAAGATATTATAGAGTAGTAAAAACAAATCAATTACAGATACATGCAACACCACCAGTGAATCTTAAAAACATAACGTTGTGCAAAAGATGTCAGACTCAGAAGAATACATCCAGCTTGAGTCAATTTATACAAAGTTTTAAAACAAAGAGTGTATTGTTACAGGAGGTAGGGAAAAATGGTTGAACAATGCATATAAACAAATTCATTACCATAAAAGTTTAGAGAGTAGAACCTTTATGGTTGGGAGGGGCCAGCATCCTGAAATTCTTGAAAGGGCAACTTCTAGGATGTTGGTGACTGTCTTTTGAGTGGAGAGTGGTAAATAGGTATCCAACAACATTTCACAAACTCTTTGCCTACAGGTTTAAACTTCATTGTTTATGTGTATGCACCCTATTTTCCATTTAAAAATGTTTTAGGAAAATAATAGCAGTTAGGAGAAAAACTAAATTGCCACATGCCTGCTGCTTAAATCCCCCATTAAAAACATCTCAGTGTATTTCCTTGCAATCAAGAAAATACACTTCTAGCCCCTTATCCACTTCACTCATGGCTTCTGTGAAAGTACAGCAGAATGGGTGAGGAGAGGAGTGAAGATCACTTTGTTTGGTTGCCTTTTAGTTTGTTCCCCCTGTATTAGAATGAACCAGAGTGAATAAGCAATGAGTTGATGGAGAAATATTGTCTAATTCAGACACATATTTGCTTCTCAAATGCATTTCAGGTCCCTAACATTTACCATGTCAAAGATAATGAAATATTAGGTTGGCCATATTCTGGCCACAGGTGAGACCTCATTTGATGAGACGGCATGCCAACTGCCAGGCTGTGGAATTTACTAGAAGCAATAAGTAGTGGCAGCAGTTGTAAGCAGTGCCAGAGTGATCCATGCTGAGGCCTGTCAACCTTTCTCTCCTCTGAGGGGAAGTCAAGGGGCTCACTTCCACTGTATTACACACATAAGATGAGAAATGGAATCATGATGCACCGACAGGCTGCACACAGCTTTCAACTGGCTTCTTGTCAAATCTTCCAAGACATCTAGCTTTTCCCCAAATAGGCATTTGGTATGTACCCTTAGGGGTTTCCTAGGTGGCTCAGTGTTAAAGAATCTGCCTGCCAGTGCAGGAGCCACAGGAGACACGGATTCGATCCCTGGATTGGACGATCCCCTGGAGGAGGAAGTGGCACCCCGCTTCAGTATTCTTACTGGGAAAATCCCATGGACAGAGGAGCCTGGCCGGCTATATAGGCCATGGGGTCACAAGGAGTTGGACACAACTGAGCGTGCACATGTACACATGTACTCTATATGCTCTGTCACTGACCCTCACATACATCACAAAACATTTTTGCTTTATTTGAATTGCATCATTGCCTAAATACTTATCCTTATTTTTCTAATCATGCATGAAAACTGGATCAGGATAAATATGAAGCAAACCAGGCTTAATTCATCCAGGTCACTCATATGAATGAATAGTGAATCCTCCTGTTCACTCAGATGTAGGGCTCATTTTGGGTTCTTCCCATGTTGACTGAGAGTGGAGCTCAAAACATCAACAGCTGCAAGGTCATGCATCTCCATGAGGTGGTTTTACCAAGGCAGGGACATATCTTGGCATTTGGAGAGATTAATGGGCTGGCATGGTATGTCTGTCTTCCAGATCATCTGGTGTGTTCTTTTGAATCAGACAATGACTTCAGTAGGACAAATGCATTTTTGCCTGATTGAATTTACTCAGGGCTACATTTATGTGCATCCACTATGTGCCAGGCCCTAAACTCTGTCCTGGAGCTCAGAAGGAAATTAAACTTCACAATTGACATGGAAACAAATACATCTCAATCAAGTGAGAGGAATGCCATGTTATGGTGTTTATGAGGACATCAAGAAAGAAATTATTAATGATTAATGTTGAGAAGGGCAAGGACAGGTAAAATGTCCCAAGACACTGATATTTCCATGAAGGAAGGAAAATTCATTATAGCACTGACAAAGCAATTTGGAAAAAGAGGGTAAAACTAAACCATTCCTGGGCAAAATGAGGAACCTAATTGTTTAATGCCCTGAAGAACACTCCTACTGGAGAAACAAAGAGCATTAGGTAGCTAGAAGTTCAATTCTATTATCCCATCAAGGTGAGCGAAAACAAAACAAAACAATACAAGCATCCAACAGTGAAGAACCTCCAAGATTTTTCAAAATGGAAATACAGCATAGTAAATATTCTTCTGTGACTTACTTATTGTTGTATTCTCAGTACCGAGGATGCTTCAGTAAATGCATACCAATGGAATGAACATGAAAAAATAGGTACATACACATATGTATAAAGTGTGGAGGCAGGTGTCACATATATGATATGTGGAAACAAATATACCTGCAGAAAGGGCTGGTTCTAAGTGCCCTATCTGTTGAAAGCATGATGCTCATAAGAGCTTGGTTTCTACACTGTCTCTTGTGTAACCTGGAGAGTATATGCAAACTGCCCAGCCATATATAGTAGACTTTCTTTCCTCATTGCTTTAAAAGGAGATTGGGTGAGAGAAAAGAGACACACAGATATACTTCTGTTCACTTTCTTCCAAAATGGTCAGATGCATTAAGAGAAAAACTTTCAAAGAGAAAACCAAAGCCAGGCTTTCAGTTTCTGAACCATCCTTCAATAGACCATTTCTATCTTCCTTTGACCACCTCACCCCGCCTTCACTGTATTTCTCCAGAATATTCTGGCTAAATGTATTCTAAATGGCTTGGTGACCACCTCAGGGTAATCTGTTATATTTGAGCACCCACTCACTGGTATGGGGGAGAAAGATGATTGACATATCTGCTTCTCTCTGTCCAGGCTCATGCCATTGTCTCCAGCCTTGCAGTAGAAATTCTGTCCCTGTTGAAAATGAAGGTTTTAGCTCGCCTTAAGATTATGTCCTTATACTGACTAATGATGAATTGATGGGCAGCTAACTTTCCATATCTGGACCTCAGTCTCAATCTACAAAATGACTGAGGTTTGAAAATAGTGGTTCTTCCAGTTATTATAGTCTGTTAAATTTCACTATATTCTCAGAGATGTAGTGTGGAAGAAAAAAAAAAAGAATTTGGGACAAAAGTTCAGAAGAAAAACAAACTCTCAGTCCTCTCATTTAGCAGGAAAAAAAAAAATCCAGACACAAATCCCAAAATGTCTATTTCAGTGACTTCCCATAATATATTCTTTCAATAAAATGCAAATGACTTAGCAACAAGGCCCCCTGCAAGAAGAGATTGACGACTTCACTATTCCAGCTTCTTAATGACACATCCTCTCAAAGACTGTATATTTACTTCCTTACCCTTTTCTTGAAAGCAAATTAAATTTGTAAATATAGTGTCTCAGTTCAGATGAGTGAAATGGGGAACACTTCACTCCCTCCTAAGATTTATGAAGGGCATCTTTATGAGAAATTCCACAGTTGCTTTTAGGCCCATCTCCTGTGGCTGGTTATTAGATATTGCTTCTTAGATATCCCACAAACTTAGCATGTGTAACACTGAATCCCTTAATCCTGCCAAACCGTTCTTCAGTTTTCATTATCAGTTAATAATAATTACACTTTATGTTTTAAAAGAACTTTACAGCTTAGAAAACATTTTCACATACATTCTTCCTTTGATTTTCAGTTTAAATTATCCTCAATTTTCAGGTAAAACAACTGATGCCCGGAACGGTTAAATGCTCCATAACTAGGAAGACAGATTATTTTCAGAATATCAGAGATGCTTTACCTGACCTTATTTATCTGTTAAAAATCCTTTTCTGACTTTCTATCACTTGTAGAATAAAGTTCAGTCTCCTTAGCCTAGAATTCAAGGACCCCGTCAGACCCACACATCTTCCACATTATCTTTCTGTAAATTTAGGCATTCTTCTCTCAGATGATGCCAGACAAATCACCATTACTGATCTGCTTGCTGCATTTCCTTTGCACATTCTGTTCCTTCTGACACAGTTCTGTCTCCTGGGACCTTGTCCACCTTTGTGTGTGCATGTGTGTGCTCAGTATTGTTCCACTCTTTGTGACCCCATGGACTGTAGCTCACCAGGCTCCTCTGTCCATGGGATTCTCCAGACAAGAATACTGGAGTGGGATGCCGTTTCCTCCTCCAGGGGATCTTCCCAACCCAGGGATCAAACCTGTGTCTCCTGCATTGGCAGGAGGTTTCTTTACCACTGAGCCACCTGGGAAGCCCTATCTATCCTTTAGGACAGTTCAAACACTGGGCCATAATCCTTTATCTGAAACCCTTGAAGTCAGTTGTGTTTGGAGTTTAGAACCTTTTTAGATTTAAGAAAGGTAATAGAGTTCATCTTCTTATATTACAAAATATCTCCAGTGAAGTCTAGAGCAGCACCTTCATTCAGCTACACTAATATTTTACAGCAAAGTATAAGGATACTCATACTGAGTGGAATACATTAAGATACTAAATAGATCAAATGAAGCTTTACCACCTACTAACAAAAGAGTTGGTTTCTCATGCTTTGGGGTTTGGAATTACTCAAAAGTGACTACAGACCTGTATGCTTGTTTCTGAACGTCTCCCCAGTTTGACCTGCTCTGCGCACAGGGCACCATTTTCCCTTGTCCCTGGAAATTTTATTCAGGGACATGAATGCTATGTATTCATTAGTTCATTTGCCTGTTACGTAAATATTTATTGTATATTATGTTTGCCACTGAGACTTCTGTGATAAATCAGACTGCCCTTTGCAGGTCCTGGCCTGATGACAAAAGGCAGAGACTTAAAACGGCAAAAACAGGTGGAAGGAGTCCTCGGGTGGAGCTGAGCACAGGAAACTACAGGAACAGAGAGGAGGCGCCAGCCCAGCCTGTGGTAGCAGGTGAAGGGGAGAAACAATAAAGGTTTTCTAGAAATGAAGTCATCTGGACTGAGCCTTGAGCAAGGAACAGGAGTCAGCCAGGCTAAGAAATAGAGAATGGCATTGGGGGCAGAGAGAACAAGATGTTAATAACACAGAAGAAAGGCAAAGCTAAGGTGATTGGCGTCTGCATGTGTTTGGTTTCAGAGGACTGAAGGATGCTTGCAGGAAAGGGGGCAAGAAGTGAAACCACTAAGCTTGGCTAGAACCAGAACTTGAAATATCTTGTTGTTGCTTAGTCGCTCTTTGGGCCCCATGGACTATAGCCCTTCAGGCTCCTCTGCCCAGGGGATTTCCCAGGCAAGAATACTGGAATGGGTTGCCATTTCCTCCTTCAGGGGATCTTCCCTACCCAGGGATCTAACCTGAGTCTCCTGCGTCTGCTGCTTTGGCAGGCAGATTCTTTATGGCTGAGCCACCAGGGAAGCCTTAAATGGGTGCTAATGAGTTAATACTTTATCTTTAAAGGTCGTGAGCATAGGGCAAAGCACTCACTGCGTTGTGGAAAATGAAAGTAGAGGAGGCAGTTCTCTTCAGAATGCTATCATTATAATCAAAGGGTGAGGTCAACACTGAGGAAGAGAAAGCTCTAGCATTTCTTCACCCATGACAGCACTTATCCTAGATTGTCCCATGTTCAATTTAATTTTACAGGTGATCTTTCAGGCAGGGATCATGTCTTAATTTACTCATTCAGGACATTTTGTTGAACATCTACCATGGACTGGGACCTATGCTAAGCTGTGGAGACACTGCTGGGCTTAGATACAAACCAAGGCAGACCCTTCTCACAGAGGTATTTATTCAAAGGATGTGGCAATAGGAGGAGGTCAAACAAAGTATAGGCAAAGCAGCAAGCTAAATCCCAAAAGTGAGAGGTAGGTGTTGTCAGAAAAGTAAAATAGAGTTATGTGATAGAGTGAGTGGAAGGGATGCTCTGAAAGAGGAAGTGATTCTGACTGAGGCTTTAGTGATGAGAAGGTGTCACCCAAGCAAAGGACTAGGGAAAGAGTGCTCTAGGGAGAAGAAACAGTGATTGCAGAAATCCTGATGTGAGAACTGAGCCGGCTTGGGTGATCAAGGCAGAGAGAACTTCCAGTGCGTAGAGAGCTTAAGGGGGTAGGATAGCTGTGTCAGAAGTGGGACAGGGACAGGCGGCAGTGACTGGGTCAGGTGGGGTTTCTTGCCAATGGTAAGGAGCTTGGATTTTATTCCAAGTAACTTAGGAAGTCATTGGAAGATGGTAAACAAGTAAGTGTTATAATGTGGTTTAGATTTTACAGAATCCACTCAGCTGCTGTGCAGAAGAGGGACTGAAGGATGACAAGAGTGGAATTAGGAGATGTTAAGGGCTACTGCAAGGATCTGTGTAAGTGGTAATCGACCAGGGTTACAGCAGTGAGATGAAGAGATTGTATGAGATCATGGCTCTATTTTGGACCTGTCTGTGGAATGCATGTATGTGTGTTAGTGAAAAAGAAAGAAATCAAGGGTATTGTGGTCACCTCAAGACTTGGCATGTAAGTAGTCCTAAAAAGTGTTTGATGCATTGAAAGCATGTGTTTCTTTTTATTTAAAATAATCGTCTCGCTAAATGATGATATAACGACACAGCCTATATATCACGTGAGCTTACTGAAAGTGTCCTAAGAGACAAAATTGCATTTAGAAGTAAATATTTACTTGAGTACAACTCATTTGTGAAATTAAGTCATCTTTATGAGGCATACTCAATTGTTTTCATAACTAGTGAGCAGTATTATATCTGTGGAATTATGCAATGTGAAACCTTTCTAACTATCTTACTTGGAAAGCATAAACCCAGACTTTGTTTTTAAGTGCATTTACAGACAAAACAAGTTTCTTAGCACCTCAAAAACATCTAGCAAGTATGTGTGCAGTGCCTGAATAGGTACAAGTAGAAATCTAGAGAAGTGGGAAGCCATGACTTCCTCTGTGCTTTTTCCTAGTTATAAAACAACTTACAGAATGCTGGAATAAAATTCAATTGTGCATCTAGTCTATTGTGTCTGCATGTAGCACTTTCCAGACTAACGGGGGACATCAAGAGGAATGATCTCTGCCCTAGAGGAGTTCCTTTAGGTTAGTGAGGAGAAAAGGGGAGAGAGGGAGGTTGGGGGACAAGTCACTGATAGTTGGGTGTGCTAAGTGCAAAAGTAGATGCAAACTCAGGGTGCTGCTATGGGAGCCCAGAAAAGCAGCCAGCTCATGGAGGAGTGGGTGAGGGATAGAGTCAAGGGTCAAAGGGATGATCTCCTTTAGGGTGGGAGGCATGCTTAGAATCTTGAAGGATGAGCAGGAGCTATGCAGATGAAGTGTTAGTCACTCAGTCGTGTCCGGCACTTTGCGACCCCGCGGACTGAGGCTCACCAGACTCTTCTGTCCATGGGAATTTTCCAGGCAAGAATACTGGAGCGGGTTGCCATTTCCTTCTCCATGCAGATGAAGGGAGAGGAAAAAGACAGAGAGAGAAATCCAGGCAAGGGTTGGGAGTGAGAAAGCTGGTGGAGCAATTGTGATGAGGTGAGGAGGGTCATAGCATCTTGTGAGGTAGGAGCCCACCGAGTGACAGAGGATCTTGTCTGCCTTGCTAAGGGCCTCATTCTGAAGACCATAAGGGACCTCTGAAGGGGACCCCAGCAAGAGAGATGAGCAGATTGGCCTTTTACAAAGATTTATCTGTTATCAGTGTGGCAGGTGGATTGAAGGTCAGGAAGAAAATGTAGGAGGTTGCTTGACATCCAGGCATGCAAACTGAGGCTCTGGGGTTGGGAGGGAGACTCAGAAAGTAGGATAAACAATGCGAATGTGAAAGGATGGTACGAAAGAGGAGACAAGGCTGGCTTAGATGTAGGCTAAACTCAGATTACTTTATATTTTAATAACAACAAAAAAAGCAAGCAAGCATGTTGGACAACAACATCATACTTCCAGTCTTCTTTTTTCCTAATTTAACTCTTGTATTTCATAGATGCAATACATGTCCCATGACTGCCACTTTACATTTGTCAGTGTTTGATGCTATTTTGTATGTTTGAAAATACTTTATTTTAAAAAAAAATGGAATTTGGGTTGCCTCCTAAGCATTTTGCCTTATCAAGGCCTTGAACTAGACTCCTAAGATCTGACTGTGTTGTTTGTGAGCAGAGGGGACGTAGTGAAGGAGCTTGGTATTAGAAGCATCTGTGGATTGAGCTCATAGCCTCAACTGAGGTAAACAAAAGTGCTTTCCTCTCACTGGGCTGTCATTTGCTTATCTGTAAAAGGGGGTTACAAAAATTGTGTTGATACCCTTTGAGTTATATAGTGATGTTCATTAATTCAAGATGTTTATTTGAACTTATTTTATATATTTTAACTTACTTTAATTCTCAGTACACAGCTAGGAGGTAGATGGTCTATTTTTAGTGCCCTTTTACAGAGAGGGTCAGTAACAGCCCATGGTCACACTGCAAGCAAGTGGAAAATGTAGGATTTGAACCAGGCAGTCTGGCCTCAGGGCCTTTGCCATTAACCACTTCACTGTGTGGGCTTCCCTCATAGCTCAGTTGGTAAAGAATCTGTCTGCAATGCATGAGACCCCAATTCGATTCCTGGGTCTGGAAGATCTGCTGAAGAAGGGATAGGCTATCCACTCCAGTATTCTTGAGCTTCCCTTTTGGCTCAGGAGGACAAGAAGCTGCCTGCAATGTGAGAGACCTGGGTTCGATCCCTGGGTTGGGAAGATGCCCTGGAGAAGGGAAGGGCTACCCACTCCAGTATTATGGCCTGGAGAATGCCATGGACTGTCTAGGCCATGGGGTTGCAAAGAGTCAGACACGACTGAGTGACTTTCACTTCACTTCACTTCTTCACTTCACTCTGTAGCTTTGTGTATGGTTTATGTTCCATTCTGCTCTAGAAGAATATTTAAGTTGTTCTCTTTTATTTTTGCAAAAATCAACACAGCTTCAGTAAGTACGGCTCCATGGAGCTCCCTGTTTTCACATGCAAGCATCTCCCAGCAGTTAAATTAATTAAACAAGGAGGTCATTAGACTGAGGTAACTCTTAACGCCTTCACAGCTTACATAAGCAAACCAAAACCTAAGCTAAAATTTCTTGAGTTTGAGAAATCAAAGCCAATCACAAATGGGCAACTAGGCTTCTCCTGATAAGGCAACACTTAAGCTGTAACATAACCAATCAAATGATTTACTTGCTTTGCTTGCACATCTTTTTTGTAGAAGTCTTTCCCCTTGCTTTGAACTGCTTCAGTTCTGGCTACCTGATTCAAATCAGTTTTTGCTCACATAAACTCTAAAAATTTTTAATATGATTCAGTTTATCTTTTAACACTATGAATGTATTGCTGAGTCACTCTCTAGAGCACTACACACTGGTTTCTGCCTCCATCACATCATCCAGACTGCTCCTTTAGAAGGAAAGGACTGAAACCCCGCACTGAAACCTGGTTTGGCTGACCTCATTCACCACATATCACAAGGTCTAGCCTACAGAAGGTGGTCTGTGGATACCTGCATCACAGAGAGCAGGAGCTGGTCTAACGGAAGTTAGCTTTGCCATTTACCAGACTTTAATATGGGAAAATCACTGATCTCCTTGAGTCTCAGTTTGAAGCATGGAGAGCAATCACTATCTTGCCCACTTGAATCATTTGCTATTCAGGTAGGATGACGGATCAGAATGTACTATGTGTACCATAGGGCATGACATAAATATTAATATAATTGCTAGCGTTTTCCAGTAATTACCAGCTTAACCCAATTGTTAATCAGTTCTATTCTTTTTACAGATCAGGAAAATGATTCAGGGAGCTTAAACCATTTGCCTTAGACCCCAGAGGTGCCAGCTTGCGGGCAGAGAGTAACCAGATGCTCGCACAGCCTAACTCTCCTGCCTTTCCTCCTCCTTCCCTGTCTTTTCTCCTCCCTTTTCTTCTTTGGCTCCCCATCGTCTCAACTCCCACCCCTGTCTCTTCACTTAATTACTTTTTAACACCAATAATCCTTGCTTGACCTCATCCTCAAAACTTTTATTCACTAAGGGACCATTTCCTACAACTTACTGCTACAGGAAACTATTTAATAGTGCCCAGTGTGGTGCTGAGAGCCAAAACCACTCCCCAAACTGACGATTGGAAACCAGAGACCCAGGGGATCTCTCTGGCCCCTTACTCTCCTCATACACTGGAAGAACAAGGAGTGATAAAGCACCAGAGGGCTTGATTCACGAATGTGATTTGCTTTAAGATCCAGATGTGGTTTTGATGGGGAGAGGAGGCATGAAAACAACATTCATTCAATAGACACTTAGCATTTACTAAATAAGAGCTGGCGTTTATACGAGCACTTTATCAAGTTCTACCCTCGTTTTCCTATCTGATTTGAACAACGGCTCCATGAATCCCATTTTACCCAGGGGGGGAAAAAAACTCAGAAATACTCTGTAAATGTGTCCAGGTCACATAGCTGGGAGGTGGTGCCGATGTGCCTGGAGATTCTTAAGCCAAATCCTGCATTTTTTTTTTTTCCCCTGTTGTAGCAAGCTACCAAATACTGAGAAAGTTAGCAAGGGGAATAACAAATTCAGGAGGGGATTTTTAAATTGTTCCTTCTGCCTAGGATGCTCCCACCACCGTTACCCCATCTTTCTAGTGACCACCACACCTTGGAAGAGCTCTGCTTTTTCTGAGCGCCGGCTCCTTCATCCAGGCTGAGTCCCCCACCTTCCTCTGTGCTGCCTCATTAATGCTCCTGTTGTTACCCCGAGTCCCTTCTCCCCTCCCTTCCTGGAGGGTTTTTGTGTGAGTACGGGCCTTCTGCCTGGCTGGAAGCTGTGGATTCAATCGTACATCACCCATACCTCTCCCTTGTCTCCCACTCTGGCTCCTTTGGTCAGTTCTCTGAATTTCACGTAATCAACTGGAAATCAGCCAAGGGGTGGATGCCACTCTCCTTCGACCCGTCTCTTCCTAAAGCCCTGACTGCCTAGTTGGATCCATTCCAACCCAAGTTGCCAGATTTTGCTAGAGATGTACGTATACAAAAATTTATTGTTTAGGATCTGGGCACCCTGTTTTGGTTTTAGCCAAATCTGGCAACTATATATAATCCCAACTCTTCCCTTTCCAGAGGCCCAAGCAGTGGAAAGGAGCAGGGGTGAAAGGTTGTGTGGGTGGGCCTCAGAAATCTGCTCTTTTCCGAGTTCTTCTCTATGCTCTCTGTGAAGCCCTGGTAGAATATTCATCCCTCACAGTGACTCAGTTTCCCTCTATGGACAGTGGGAAGTTAAATCAGGTAGTCTCTGAGGATGCTCCAGGCTCTAGTTCTGTGGCATAAGAGAGAGGTCCTCTATTTTCCATGTTCCTACCACCTTACTAAGATGGTAATGGGGACATTTATTTAATTATGGAACATGGTCCCACTAGATAGAAACTCCTAAGGAAGTTCAAAGATTGGTTTGCATTCACAGGCAATTTGGTACTGTAGGGGAAAAAAAGACATTGACATCCTGAGTTGAAGACCTGGCAACACTATCTGCTGCTGTGCTGTGCTCAGTCATGTCCAACTCTGTAACTCCACGGACTGTAGCCTGTCAGGCTCCTCTGTCCTTGGAATTTTCCAGGCAAGAATACTGCACTGGGTTGCCATTCTTTCTCCAATGAATCTTCCCAACCCAGAGGTTAAACCCATGTCTCCTGCATTGGCAGGCAGATTCTTTACCACTGTGCCACCTGGGGACCCCAGCAACAGTATTTACAAGTTACTTAACCTGTGTAAGCCTCAGTTCCTATATCTTTTTACAATAAGTGGATAGAGGTAAGCTCCTAGCATCCTCTCTGCCACATAGCAACACTTAATGTGCAGTAGCTATTATCACTGGATTTGGATTTCCAAGCATGGCAAGGGTTCTGACCCAGAATTGGTACTCTTAAGTATTAGATGAAAAAAAAAAATGATGGGATAATTAGAGACCTAACCTTAAAGGTTCACTGGCCATTTGCACCAAGCGGTGCCTGGAATCTTCTTCTTTGCAGAGAGGATTCCCATAGGCCTGCATCTACTGGGCTTCATGAGAAGTCAATTGCCTTAGAGCCTATGAGCACTCAGCTCACGGGGATGAGTGTGGTCTGAGGCCCTCTTCCACGCTTGGCCAATCAGCTCCGAGTAATGGATCTTCACAAAGGAAAGTCCTCCCAACTGTCAGAACCTGGCTCCAGTGCATAACTAGAGGCCTAGGATGTCTGGCCACCTCCCAGACAGTCGGAAACATCCAGTGCATTCTTGGCCATAGCACATAATATGTAGATGAGGAAATGGGAAGCATGGTTTATTCTTTGTGCCAACTGGAGGCTTGATGAATGGGTGTATTCACCCAACTTTCTGACTAGAGTACCAACTGTAGAGGATAAAGATCTAATTCTGAGGGACCTGAGAGTCGCAGCAAGTCCAAGGAGCAGAGTGGAGGAAATTGAGCGACAGCAGAAAGGCAGTGGAATTAATCCACTCAGGATAGAGCTGAAGCCCCTGGAAGGTACCATGTTGCTATTAATAACAATAGCAATAGCTAACATTCACTAAGCACTTAACTATAGGCCAGGCATTGTGCTGAGTCCTTGACATGCCTGGATTATGGATTATGAAATGTAATCATGATGACCGCTCTCTGAGGTATTTACCAATAGCAGGCCCCATATTGAGCTAGTATGACTGTGTGCTAAAACACTGAAATATTTCCAATCTGGTGAGCAGATGGCTCCTGACCTGATCTCCCTGAGTGGCCCCCACCCTTCTGGATGCCTCTGCCCCTCAGGGGGCTGTTCTGAGGGATCCATGCCATGCTGCATGGGTTGATATGGATTTTTATATTGTTGCAGTATACTGAATAATGGCTCCCAAGGATATCTAGGTCCTAATCCCTGGAGTCTGTGGTGTTACCTGACATGTGTTAAAAGAGGCTTTGCCAATGTGATTAAGGATTGTGAGGTGGGGAGATTTTCCTGGATTATCCCTGTGGGCCCCAAGTGCAATCAGAAGTGTCTTTGGAAGAGCAGGCACATAGGGAGATTCGACACAAAAGGCTGATGTGATGTGATGATTGAAGCAGAGGGAGATGCTGCTGGCTTCAAAGATGGACAGAATGACCACCATTCGAGGAGTGTAGCTCCAGAGCTGAAAAGGGACAGGGAATGAGTTCTTCCCTAGAACCTCTGGAGGGACAAACTTCTGACCTCTAGAACTGTAAGCAAATAAATTTGAAGCCTCCTTGTTTGTGATAATCTGTTAGAGCAGCCTTAGGGAACTATACAGTTGTCCTGACTAGTTCCCCTCCAGCTGGAGAGACTGAAGTTTGATGGGGTAGGTGATTTGCTCCAGTTGTTGGTCTGCCTTTGAATTTAGGCTGTCAACTCCAGAACCCGTGTTCATAACCACTAAACCGGCTTCCGGAAATGCTGAAAGGAAACTGTCATTAAAGCCATTTCAACACGAGATCAGTCACAGAGGCTTAATCGCATGACTTTGTCTGAGATCAGAGCTTTGCCTAAAGGGCAGAGCTAGGATTCAGAGTGCTGGGGGATCTCGTTCTGATGACTTCTGCTTTACAACGTCCTCCTGCCCTGTAGCCTGGGCTAAATGGTGGCTGCAACTTGGAGGTTTGTGGGTATCTAGAATTCAGTCCTGGTCACCAGCTGCTGGCCTTAAGGGGTGGCAGTCTCCCCCTAGTGCTGGAGGCAAGGCTGCAGGTATTCATCCTGGCCAAGTGGAAGGGCTTAGGAATGTAGGTGGAGAACCGCCTGCACCAGGCAGGAGGGCTGCCTCAGAGAGCCATGAACACCAGGGTGGGGAGAGGAAGTGGCCCTGACTCAGCCAAGTCACACGCTGCTCTTGAAGAGCCCGCTTTCTGGATTCAGCAGCATCCAGAAAGCTCAGTGGAAGGACACTCCTTGGCTGGCAGGCAGGCTGAGGCACACACCACAGAGGGACCCATGGGGTGTCTGTTAGCCAGGACTTTCCCGGCCAGCTATGGTGAGTTTGTGCCAGTGCCTCTGTTCAATCCTGGATTCTCTGAAGAGTTTCCTTGGGCCATCACTGTGAAGAGTTTCAGATCTGGCCAAAGAAGGCACACAGACACTCTATAGTCTGTGAGAAGCTGAGCAAGGCATAAAGTAGTACCTAGGGACCAAAAGAATACTTACTTCTCCCTGCACAGCCCATTCCTCTTGGTAATTTTCTCCAAAATATCACATCTTATGAGGCAGTATAAGACAAACACCAAAAGATGGAGAGACCAAATCCTGATAAGGAGGAGGGTGGGAGGGCTCCATCTGGATGAGGCACCCAGGTATGTTCCCCAAAGATATTAGACTGAGACTTGCAAAATGAATAAGACCTGTGATAGACTGAATTGGGTCTACCAGAAAACTATGCTGAAGTCTTAATCCCAGGTACTGTGAATGTGACCTTTCTTGGTAATGGTCTTGAGAGTTTGCATTTAAGTTGCTTCGGTCGTGTCTAACTCTTTGAGACCCTATGGACTATAGCCCACCAGGCTCTTCTGTCCATGGGATTCTCCAGGCAAGAATACTAGAGTGTGTTGCCATGCCCTCTTCCAGGGGATCTTCTCAACCCAGGGATAGAACCTGCGTCTCTTATGTCTCCTGCATTGGCAGGAGGGTGCTTTACCAGTAGTGTGTCACCTGGAAAGCCCGTTAATAGTTGTAACCAAGCTAAAATGAGGTCATTAGGGTGGGCCCTTAATCCAATATGTTTGGAGTCCTTATGAGAAGAGGAAAATGCCATGTGAAGGCTCAGAGACACACAGATACACAGGAAAGACCATGGGAAAACCGAGGCAGAGACTGCAGTGATGTAGCTGCAAGCCAGGGAACACCAAGGATTGTGGGCCCCCACCAGACCATAGTGAGAGGCAAGGAAGGAGTCTGATCCTTAGAGAAAGCAAAGTCCTTTGCCTCCTTGATTTCAAGCTTTTGGGCTCCAGAACTGTGAGAGAATACATTTCTGTTGTTTTAAGTCACCCAGTTTGTTGTACCTTGTTCCAGTAGCCCTGGAAAACTAATACAGGATCAGAGGGTTCATGTCTTGAAGTAGCTTGTTATTTTTCATGTCTCCCTCAGACCTGGTTCAAGACCTGTCACACAGGGGCTCCAACTAAGGCCAAAAGTTGAGGTGTGGGAAGACCCATATGTGCAAAGGCCTGGTGGCTGAAAGCTTTGGATCATGTTAGAGGTTAAAAAGAACTTGGCTACCCAGCGGCCAGCCTTGGTGAATGAAGCTGGATAGGCAGCCCAAGGCCAGGTTGTGACCGGACTCATTCCCAAGCCAAATGCCATCTTCTCAGCTTTGGACTAAACTCTTTCTCAAAGGGAGTAGACCATGTGGATATCATGTGAATTACCAGAAAGACAAAACATCAGGGTCAACCTCTTCCTTCCCTGCCCTTTCCAGAGACACACTGGGGTTTGGCTGAGTAAAATTTCCTGCTTCCATGTTCTAAAAAGTTGATAACTTCCTTCATTTGTGCCTATATTTGGAACAGATTGAAGAGAAGATGCAAGAGTCAGCATGATGGATATCAAAAGATGTCTTTCAATATGATAAACCTTTGTTTGGATGCATGGTTTAAAATGAGAGTCAAAGGCACCTGGCTTTGGAAGAGTTAAACCATAATAAAGCTGGAGTCTGCAGAGCAGACCCTCTGAACCATAATCACGGCATTGTTTTGGTTTGGGATAGAGGGGAGAAGTCTGGCAAATCCTTAGGATCAGGATTTTTGATGAAAATAACCACAAGGAGCCATGGAGCAAGAGCTGTCTGCCCAGCCAGGACTGTGCCTCTTGAGGGAGGAGTCAGGGCAGGGCAAGAGGCCAAGTGCTCAAGGAAGCTCAGAGGTGTGGAGAATGAGCTTTGCATCCCTTGAAACTTTAACACTATGCCTGTGTGTGTCTACGTGACACCATCTTGGAAGGAGGGCTCCAGTGGAAGATGGGGGAAGGCTTCAGACCCACGCTGAGACAGTAAAAGCTGTGGAACACTGAGGAGGAGCCAGGTGAGAGGAAATACCAGGTTACTATCAGAAGACATGGGAAGGGAACTCAGACCTGGGCTCTGTAACAACCTAGAGGGGTGGGATGGGGAGGAAGGTGAGACGGAGGTTCAAGAGGGAGGGGACATAGATATACTTATAGCTGATTCATGTTGATGTTTGGTAGAAAACAACACGATGCTGCAAAGCAATTATCCTTCAATTAAAAATAAATGTCTTAAAACACACTTAAGAAAAACAAAAACATGGGATATTTTTGGCTTTTCTATAAATTTGTTGACTGTTTTGCAAACTCCTTTTCTTTGGAGGCCTCAGTTTTTCAGTTGGACCAAAAAAAAAGGGCATGCATATGTGTATCATTTATTATCATTTGTATGGCATATATCATATGTATGGCAGTGATGGTGGTTTAGTCACTAAGTCATGTCCGACTCTTGTGACCCCATGGACTGGAGCCTGCCAGGCTCCTCTGGAATTTCCCAGGCAAGAATACTGGAGTAGTTTGCCATTTCCTTCTCCGGGAGATCTTCCCAACCCAGGGATCGAACCCAGATCTTCTCCATTGCAGGCAGATTCTTTACCAACTGAACCACCTGGGAAGCCCTGTCATATGCATGTGTATGTGTGTATGTTTGTGTATGTCATATATATTCCTCTAAACCCAGAGCAAGGTCATGATCTTGGGGACAGGGACCTGAGTCAAATGCCTCTGGGAGAAACTGTAGAGACAGTTACTTAACTGAACTTAATAGAACAAATGTCCACCAATGAGCCTTTGCCTAAAGGCAAACACAGTAAACTGGTCCCTCACTGCAGGCTTCTGGGCGTCTCAAGGAGCAGTTTGTTTTTCACCCTGACATTTGCTACCACTTTCAGGTGGCATGAGAACAATGCTGGGCTAGTCTATAGAAAAAATTATTAGATTCCCACAGGCCTCTCAGGATGGGGCCATTCTAAGGTGTAATGATGGTGTCCCTAGAGTTGGGAGGCAGAGGAGGAATCCCTCCAGCCTGTAGCCCTACTCTCTCTTGGTGGGAGAGGGGGAAGGAAGCAGGGAACCAGGCCTCTGGGTAAGAGGTACCCTTCCCCCGGGCCCCTGGCTCCTCATGCCTTGTCTGCTCCCAACTGACCTCTGTGGGCTTCCCAGAGCTCCCTCAGTCCACAGCTCTTCTCTGCATAGGCTCTCCTCTACTGCTTAACTACCTCCTACGACATGCTGAGGATTCCCAGGACTGTGTCCCAGGCTTGGCTATCCTATTGCTTGGGTGACATCTCCACCTAGATGTCCCAGTGCGTGCACGAGTGCTAAGTCGCTTCTGCTGCTGCTGCTGCTAAGTCGCTTCAGTCGTGTCCAACTCTGTGTGACGCCATAGACGGCAGCCCACTAGGCTCCGCCATCCCTGGGATTCTCCAGGCAAGAACACTGGAGTGAGTTGCCACTTCCTTCTCGAATGCATGAAAGTGAAAAGTGAAAGGGAAGCTGCTCAGTCCTGTCCGACTCTTAGCGACCCCAAGGATTGCAGCCTACCAGGCTCCTCCATCCATGGGATTTTCCAGGCAAGAGTACTGGAGTGGGGTGCCATTGCCTTTTCCGTAAGTTGCTTCAGTCGTGTCCAATTCTTTGTGACCTTATGGACTGTAGCCCACCAGGCTCCTCTGTCCATGGAGTTCTCCAGACAAGAATACTGGAGTGGGTGGCTATGCCCTCCTCCAGGGGATCTTCCTGACCCAAGGATTGAATCCATGTCTCTTATGTCTCCTGCATTGATATGCAGGTTCTTTATCATTAGCGCCACCTGGGAAGCCCTAGATGCCCTAGAGGATCCTCAAACTCAACATGTTGAAAATCAAAGTCAGCATCCTTGTCTTCAAACCAATTTTCCTTTCTCTGTGAATAATGCAGCCTCTACTTGGTCACCCAAGAGAGAAACAGGACATCATACTGAGCATCCTTCCTCTGTCCCCCATGGAACACTGAGTCCTGACAGTTCTACTCCTTTAACATCTCCTGTATCTGCCTGTCCTCTCCATCCTCACTCTACCGGCTCTTGGCAGACTCCTCGCTGGTCTCCCTGTCTCTGAACTCATTTTCTCCTCTCTCCTCCTACAGACCAGGAATCAGCATTTTTTTTTTTTTTTTTGGTCTATGAAGGGCCAGGTGGTGGACACTTTTGGCTTTGTGGGCCCAAAGGTCTTCAGCACAACTACTCAACACTGTCATTGCTGTGTGAAAGCAATACAGATAATACACAAAAGAATGAGTGTGGGTGTGTTCCACACAAGCATCACTTACTTACAAAGATGGGTGGAGGGCCAGATTTGTCCCACAAGTCATAGTTTGCTGGCCCTGGCTCTACACTGGGATCAAAATGATCTTTCTAAAAGTCAAGTTCAGCTGTATTTGCTGTTTTGCTTAAAGGCCTTCACTGTCTCCTTGTCAGCTCCCAGCTCTTCCCAAAGCCCAGTAGATATGGCCCCTTGCCAGCTCTCACACTGGAGACTGCACTATGCCCCCTGCAGAATTTGTAGCATGATATATCTTGTTTGCTAAACCGCTCCCTGATGGCTCAAGTGGTAAAGAATCCGCCTGCAATGCAGGAGACACAGAACACAGGAGTGTGATCCCTGAGTCTGGAAGGAGGAAATAGCAACCCACTCCAGTATTCTTGCCTGAAAAGTCCCATGGACAGAGGAACCTGGCAGACTATAGTCCTTGAGGCCACAAAGAGTCAGACATGACTGAGCATGCATGCACTGTATATATCTTGTTTGCAGTGCCCAGAATACATGGTTCTGTTTGTCAGTGCCATCCCTTTGCATACCTGTCCCCTCGCCCTGGAAGGCATTTCTCTTCCTACCAGCAAGTTTCTGGGGATGCTGTTCATCTTTGTAGACTCAACTCAGGTACCCTCCTTTCTTGTCTTCATTCACTGGTTCCTTCATATGTGTATTCATTTAGCATTTATTTAAGAACCACTTGGTGAGCAGTTACTATGCTCCAGGAAAGCCTCAGGGCATAATAAAATAGGGGTGGAGCCTGAGAACTATTTGGCATGGACTTCATGTCAGTAAATTGAAGCGTGAGGCATTTTCTTCAAATGAGAATACTTACAGGATTAAGAGAAGTCACTTATACAATTTTAAATTTGTGTCCCATAACTGGAACGTGTTGTCCAAGATACACTATAATTCAGTTTTTAAAAAATACTTGAGTTATTCTGTGACTAACAGAATAACAGCATTCTGTTTATAGAATGTTCATTTATTACACGCAAACATTTTAAAAGCAGCGTAAATTTTGTAATCTCTTTCTGGCATTGCTTCCTCTTGAATTTTATTAGAAGTATAAAATAAATGAATATGGGCCTCTCTGGAGTTCTAAAATGCTATGGGACCATGGCATCCCAAGGGGGCGGCGGAGGGAGGTATCTTGAGCTGCTTTCCTAATCTCTAACACCGCCCCATCAAAGCCATGCCAGACATACTTGCAACATAGGGCTTGTTTGAAAATAGAGCTTTAATTCTATTCCTATTCCACATGCGTTGCTATCTCCGTCAGTTCCTGGGTAGAAGTTCTGCAGGTGTCACTGACCAGAGCTGAGCACTGTTCTAGATGCTGAACATACAGTGGTGTCCCAGAGAAACACAAGGTGTCCCTGCTCCCAGAGCTTTCATTACCATGTAAGTCACAAGTAAATAGACAAGATGGTGTGAGTTCTTAACAACGAAAGAAATTATACAGGTGATGTGATGCAGAGGGATAGATGGGAGTGGAAGAGAGATCAAACAGAGCCCCCGAGCAGTTCCACTGGCCACAGGGAGAGCTCCTGAGTTGTGCAGTTGGAGACCGTGCTCCCACTAACCTTGACTAGCTTTGTGATTAAGCCTGATGCTTTCCATCTATTTGTCTGCTCCTCTGTCTCTCCCTGTTGTCGCTGAGCTCTTCAGCAGCAGATAACACACTGAGCGCTCCTACATTCTTTGTTCCAGTAACTGTTTTGTTAGAATTTGCTGAACAAGTACATCTACTTGCTGCCTGCATTGTTGCCACTAACTGCAGTAAGTGATGTAGGGAGACCATGGAGGCATCAGGGGAAACCTTGAAGTTCAGTTCAGTTGCAAGCTGATGAAAGGCCTACTTCAAAGGCGGATGACTGAAGAAAGATAGTAATGCATGTGCCTTAAATTTACCTTAGAAATTAACAACAAACACCTTCTAAACAGGTGCCATGGGGGTCTCACCAATCATCTAAACATCTGAAAAATAGTCAGATGACCACACACAAAATGTCCCTGAGTTTAGTTGACTGTGGTGACGCCTCTAAATAAAAATAATCACTCTAAAGCCTGATCCTTTGATAAAGACGAAGTACTCTCAGTTCGGATAGAAGAAAATCCTAGATTTTAAACCCTACTTTTCAAATAAAGATAATTTTTTTTAACATATTCTTTATTTCCCAGTCATGAACATTGGAAAAGCACAGAAAATTGCATGAAGTGCTCATTCTAGTCTCTGATCAGTACAACTCTTATGCTCACAACAATTAGGAATAGGTGGGAAAGTAACATCTGTTTCTCTTTTTTAATTGAAGCAAAACACACATAACACAAAATGTACCATTTTAACTATTTTTAAGTGTGCAATTTAGTGGCATTAAGTACATTCCCAATGTTGTTCACCCATCACTAATATCTATGTCTAGAACTTTTTCATCATCCCATACTGAAACAGTAGCAATTCATCTGCCCCTCCCTCAGCTTCTGATAACCTCTATCAATACTTTTTATCTCTATGAATTTGTCTATTCCAAGTACCTTATTTAAGTGGAATCATACAATATTTGTCCTTTGTGTCAGGCTTTTCATCCATGTTGCATGTGTCAGAATGTCCTTCCTTTTTAAGAGTGCTAATTGATTAAACAAAGCGGCCGTTAGACTGGATTGCCTCTAATACCTTGGTGGCCTTTGTAACCAAATCAAAACCCAAGCTTGTAAATGTCTCAAGTTTAAGAAATTGAAACCTAAATACAACTGATCATAAACAGGCTTTCCCAAAGGAGGTAAAATGCTTAAGCTATAGCCAATCAAATCATTGCTTTGCTTCACGCTGTCTCATAAGTCTTTCCCTTGCTACTGCTGGTGGAGGACTCCTAACACCTCAGGTTTGGTGTTCCTCACTATGGATCGACTTTTGCTCAAATGTACTCTTAAAAATTTTAATATTCCTTGTTTTATCTTTTAACCAGGGTGAGTAATATTCCGTTTTATGTTTATATCATAGCTTATCCATTCATGCATCAATGGGCATTAAGGTTTTTTTTCTACCTTTTGGGTATCGTGAAAAATGCTGCTGTGAAAAGAGTGTGCAAGTAGCTATGTGAGCCCCTTTCTTCAGTTCTTTGGTGCATGTTCCTAGGAGTGGAATCAGTGGATCATATGGTGCTTCTGTCTTTAACTTCTTTATGGGACTACCAAATAGTTTTCTATTTCCCTCAGCAATGGACAAGAATTCCAATTTCTCCATACCCTAAAAGTGAAAAGAAAGAAAGTGAAGTCTCTCAGTTGTGTCCAACTCTTTGCAACTCCATGGCCTGTAGCCTACCAGGCTCCTCTGTCCATGGGATTCTCCAGGCAAGAATACTGGAATGGGTTGCCATTTCCTTCTCCAGGGGATCTTCCCGACCCAGGGATAAAACCCAGGTCTCCCGCATTGCAGGCAGACGCTTTACCGTCTGAGCCACCAGGAAAGCCCCTCCATACCCTAAGGAACATTTATTATTTTTTCATTTTTGATCCTAATGAGTGTGAATTGGTATCTTATTTTAGTTTTAATTTTAATTTGCATTTTCTAAATGCATGTCTTTTTTTTTATGGAGGAGGAGACTAAGTTACAGCAAAAGTAGCATTCAAATTCACACAGCTAATCTGTAAGTTACAGATGCTAATCTGTAGACACAAGATTTAAACCCAGTTTCCTCTGACTCTGTGTTTTTAATTGCCTTGCTAGTTTGCCACCTCTTAGATCAGAAATGCTTGAGGTGGCTAGTGGTATACAGGTCAGAAATGGTTTTCAGCAAGAAGTCACCCACTAAGTGGGAGATTCCCTAGGTATACAGCGTTTGCTTAATGACCACTGAAAGATGTCTTTGCTCTCAAAGATCTCTCAGACTTTGAGACAGTATTTTCAGATTTGAAGTGAGGAAGTTTTATTGCTTTAATTTTTAAGAATAATTTTATTTATTTTTGGCTGTGCTGGGTCTTTGCTGCTGTGCAAACTTTTCTCTAGTTGTGCAAACAGGGCCTACTTTGTAGCTCAGTGTGTAGGTCTCATTGTGGTAGCTTCTCTTGTTGTGGAGCACAGGCTCCAGGGCATGTAGGCTTCTGTGGTTGCAGCCCTTGGGCTCAGTAGTTGTGGCTCCCAAGCTCTAGAGCACGGGCTCAATAGCTGCAGTGTATGGGCCTAGTTGCTCCGCCACCTGAGGATCTTCTTGGACCAGGGATCGAACCTGTGTCTCCTGCATTGGCAGGCAGATTCTTTACCACTTGGGCCACCTGGGAAGCCCTACTTCCTTAATTTTTCAATCCATTACATATGATGTTTTTTATAAACCACATTAAAAATGAAATACTAGGAGAAAAGACATTCATAAAATAAAAATGTAATAAAAGACATACATAGTATATACTATCTTGTTATTTGATTCATGGCAAAAAAACTTGCTCTGTCAAATAACTGTAAAGGTTTGCTGCTGCTGCTGCTAAGTCGCATCAGTCGTGTCCGACTCTGTGCGACCCCATAGACGGCAGCCCACCAGGCTCCTCCGTCCCTGGGATTCTCCAGGCAAGAACACTGGAGTGGACTGCCATTTCCTCCTCCAGTGCATGAAAGTGAAAAGTGAAAGTGAAGTCGCTCAGTCGTGTCCGACTCTTCGCGACCCCATGGGCTGCAGCCCACTAGGCTCCTCCGTCCGGTTTACTTACTCTCAGTTTTTGTACTTATCGCATGGTGGATCAGTAAGAGGGCCCAGAGATCACTGTCCACGGCCTACATGTGCAGGGCAGAGCACGATTCTCAGTGAGAAGACACATATATTGAATTTAAAGGACAAATGTGAGTTGCGCCTTGTTAATATGGAATGCACAGATCTCCATTGTTTCCATATATTTTCTTGAGGGATGAGAACTTGGAGCACAGAGCAAATTCCATGAGCCTTAAAGTTTGGCTGCCAAGAACTGATGAGGTAAAAATTAAAATAGACTTTGGAGTCAGGCTGATCTAGGGTTAAATTCTAGAAACTGTGTGTTCCCAGTTGGGTGGTCTAGAGCAAGTCAGTTCTTTCTGAACCTTATTATCATCATCCTAAAAAAAAAAAAAGGAGGCTAGAAAAATCCTGTCTTATAGGGATGCTGTTGAGATGGAATGGCACCAAGTATGTAGTTCACTTAGCATAGTGCCCAGGCTGTCATAGCTACTCAGCCAATAAATGGTAGTCCCTTCCTTTTCCCTTGGCAGAGCTCTGACAGCTTTCAGAAGCTGCCAGCAGAGTAAGACCACAGCAGTCTAAAAATGCATCCTCTCTTAATTACTGTTTGGTTTGGAGGGAGACTGACTCATCTTTAGCCTCAACAGCAGCAGCAGGTCCTGGTCAGGAGAGAGGCAGGCCTGGGTCACTGCCCTTACCCTGGAGCTCTGCCTCTTCCCAGCATGCTCTGGGCTGCTGCCACACCGGGGCCATTCAGACTCAGCAAAGCACAAATACTGGTAACATTCCTTTTAATTTGAAAAAGGTGCACTTTGAAAGAGCCCAATAAGGGGTCCTTACAAAGCAGGTGTAGTGTTTCCCATTATCCTGGCTTTACTTTGAAAGAATCAAGTACTTTACAGAAGACTTTCACAGCATCTTTGAAAAATCTGAAATCCTGATATCCCTGAACCTTGGTGAGTAAATGGTGTTCCCCATCCTCTCCTTTTTCCTTTTGGCAGGACGTTTTTGGACATAATGCCTGGTAAGTATTTGGTTTGGATCTGGGTTGAAATTCTAAATCCACAATGCCAGTTGTGTGACCTTGGAAGAATCACATATAAAATGGGTTTGTAATTATCATTGTAATGCAAAAGTTCATTTCTTTGGAAAAGAAAATTTTCTCTCTCGCTATTTACTCTCCCTAAGTGGAAAAGGGCAAATGGGTTTAGGCACAACTGAATGTTTTGGGGCTCGTGGCTTCGGAAACAGTATCAAGGATGTTCTGCTTCTGATCTAGAGTAGCAGGGTTACCTCTGGGCTGGTAGAGTGTAAACTTTTACTGTGTAGAGGGCATACAACAAAGACTAGTTTGGCTGCCTGCACACCTCATAGTTAGCTATTCTGAAATGTGAGCACAACTGCTGAACAAAGAAATAATGTGTGGCTGAACAAAAAAATAACAGGTTCTTCATTCTTTAAAGGAGCTCTGAACTTACACCAATAACAGGGAGCCTGTGTTTATCTGGATTATTTCTCTAAAAAATTGATAGCTCAGCACAGGCCTAGAAAAAAGGGATGAGGAATCATGGGGACCACATGGCCCAAGAACTTTCAACTGACTTCATGCTCACAATATTTAGGACTGTGTTTTCCCTATTTCTTCAGTGGACTAGCCTTTCCACATGCCTTCAGGAGAGGCCAGGCATCAGCCTGCTCCTGGAGGGTGGCACCCAAGCAAAATGATAGATGTACCAGCGTTGGACCAGTGCTCTGAGAAGCTCAGCAAGGTGCCTTGATGCTGGCACCATCCTCATTAGCAGTTCACACCTTTCACAGATCTTTGAATTCACTCCATACCCTACTGTTTCCTCCTGTCTTAATGCAAAGAGCTTTTGCTTTCTAGGTGAAAACCTTGGTAACCTGGCCAAGCTGCTTTAGACTGCCTTGTGCAACATCTCTCCTACTTCGACCTTGACCTTAGAATCCTTTCCACCACAGAGCTGTCTTACAAGCAGCCCTCCACCTCGCTTTTACCCCATGCCCAGCATAACTTGTTCATCTTGAATATGTATTGGGCTGGTGGGATTGGAGGTAAACCACTTCTCTTGAAATTCAATCAGTGGATATATTAGGAAGCCAGAGTGTGGTAAGAGGATTTAGATGGAAAAGAACAGTCCCTTCTGTTTTTAAATCAACCATAGGACTAACCATAAACATGTTTTGAGTTCTCCTCTCTTTGTGTTGTGACTGATCTTTTAACTTTTAAAGGAAAAGTGCTCCTGAAAACATGTTCTCTTAAAATAGTCAGGAGAGAGATAACTTTTCATTTTCTGTGCTAAAGGAGGGACAGAGGCATGGGCAACCCAGAGGGACATATATCCCCCACATCCTTGATATTTTTATTTTGAATTTGTTATCATAATTGTACAACTGGTAGAACATGTACTGCTGGAAAGATGCAAAATAGTCTGTGTGGGATGAAGGACTTTCATAACTGTTGTTAAAGATCTGTAGGCAAATTTACTACCATAATTCATGCAGTTTTTTTTTTTTTTTAATCACCTTGGAACATGGGTGAACTAACAGTTCAAGCTAAAATGATTCTATAGAAAAGTGGACTTTGTGCTTAGAGGGCTGCATGATTCAGGGGAAGAGAATAGACTTTAGATTTAACTTTTTTACATGGGACAGGACAAAAGAAAATAAAAATTTCTTATTTAAAAGAACTATATTTATGGGGCTTCCTGGTAGCTCAGATAGTAAAGAATCCACCTGCAATGCGGGAGACTGGGGTTCAATCCCTGCATTGGGAAGATCCCCTAGAGGAGGGCATGACAACCCACTCAAGTATTCTTGCCTGGAGAATCCTCATGAACAGAGGAGCCTTGCGGGTTACAGCCCATGGGGTCGCAGAGTCGGACACAGCTGTGTGACTAAGCACAGCACATACCTATTTATTTAACAGTTCATCTTTGGAGTAATATTGCTGTTTTGTTATAAAAGCATTTTGATAAAGCTACTGGTTATTCAAATATAAAACCTTGGACCTAAAATGGAGGGGAGACTTAAGACAAAAGGAAGATAAATTATTCTGCTTATAATATAGAACAGTCTTATGGACTCTGTGGGAGAAGGTGAGGGTGGGACAATCTGAGAGAATAGCATTGAAACATGTATACTATCATATGTGAAAATAGAACACCAGTCCAGGTTTGATGCATGAGACAAGTGCTCAGGGCTGGTGCACTGGGATGACCCAGAGGGATGGGATGGGGAGGGAGGTGGGAGGGGGGTTCAGGATGGGGAACACATGTAAACCCGTGGCTGATTCATGTCAATGTATGGCAAAAACCACTACAATATTGTAAAGTAATTAGCCTCCAACTAAAATAAATAAATTAATAAAAAAATTAAAAAATAGATGACTGAAAAAAAAATGAAAAAAAAAAAGTAAAAGCAGTCTCTGTTAGGGAGAGAGGTTTTTGATTGTTATCCAGGAAGGTAGAGAATCCAGAAATGCAGAGTCTGGGACTCTAAGAGACAGAGTGAAGAGAAGACTCAGGAGGAAGGACTTAAGTATGATAGGAGTAGGTCCAGCAATATGATGACAGATGGGTGATGGGAGAGGCAAGGGAGGTGTTGAGGTATGATTGTTGCCCAGATATAGTTCCACAGCAGTGCTATAAAATTCTCCACCACCTCTCCATCTTTTTTCCAACTTAAATTATGGCGGAAGAGGAAGAAAAAAAAGAGGAGACAGCCTTGAGCTGACCAAATTTTAATCTTGAATTGGCCAAGTTTATGTAAAGAAGCTGTTAAATTTGCCATGATTTTAATTAAATTTCATTAAATTATAATTAGAGCATCATCCTTCTTTGAGTCAATGCCTATGAAATACACACCCACACTCATGAAATCTGCTGAGTTTTCATCCAGACTTTGTGATTTCAGTGGTCATTGTTTTCCTGGGAATTGATGACATGCTAGAATGGTTTCCTGTCTCCATGCCACCTATTTCTTCCCCATCACAGCCCCTCCCACATGTCTGTCTGTTCACTTTTCTCTTCTTCTTGAGCTTCAAGAGGGCAGACACTCTGGAGACCACTTTCACGCCTGTATCCTGGTTCTTAAGCAGAGTGCTCAGAAACGTAGTGGGTACAAACAATTGTTTGTTGAATGAATGCCTGAAAAAAGGAGGAAGGAATGCCCAGGAGAGGAGGAGCAGTCACAGTGGGAGCAAAGGAAGGGGTGGTCAATAGGTCCTGGGGATGAAGAGGCCTTTGGTTGGGTCATAAAACTGGGTGTCCGGAAGCCACCAGCATGGCTGCACAGTATAAGGAGGAGAAAGTTCAAGGTGGGACAGAGACAGCACAGGGAAGTTGCTGTAATCCTGTGTCAAGTATTCAGTGAGCTGGAAAGTGTCTGATTCCCTCTGATAGTCTAATTAACTATCAGCCTGCTAAAACGGTAGCTCAGATGGTAAAGCGTCTGCCTGCAACATGGGAGACCTGGGTTCGATCCCTCGGTGGGGAAGATCCCCTGGAGAAGGAAATGGCACCCTACTCCAGTACTCTTGCCTGGAAAATTCCATGGATGGAGGAACCTGTGGGGCTATGGTCCATGGGGCCGCAAAGAGGCGGACACAACTGAGCAACTTCACTGAATACTGATAAAATGTTGTCAGGTGAGGAGGGGATTGAGCAGGCTGGTTGGGTTCAAAGTATCAAAGTCTTTCAAATTCTCACTAAAGTACAGATATGATGCCAACTCTGTGACTCTGAACAGTACTCTTATCCTGTCCCACTGCAGTCACTTACTTATCACTTTGAACTCTCCTTTAGGATGTTCTGCCAGTATGTGAAGCCAGAAGCTCAGAGAAAACCAAGACCCTCTGCCACAAATCCTAAAACACCACCTGGATTATGTTATTCCCTCTTCCGGCACCTTCAATGGCTTCCTCTTGCCTTCAAGAGGAGGTGAGGCTTGTTTCACACAGTGGTTAGGAGGAGCATTTGATGCCTCTCCACTCGAGTAAACCTTCTTGAGTGGGAAGGTTGAGAATCCTCATTCCTTACAGATTCTGTTAGGGAAGAGGAATGGGAGTGAGGATAGAAGCACTGGGAAAAAATCCCCAGTGGATGGAAGAGAGTGTGAGCTTGTTGCTGGGCAGAGACTTGAGTAGGCTGGGTGATAGTGATAGGAAGTGGTGAGAGCTGACACCTCTATTGGCAGAAAACTTCTTCTTTCCTATTTCCTCCTCTTCCCACTCAGCCTCTCTGGCTGGATTCTTTATATTGCTGTCTAACCCATTATGAGTTAATAGATAAAAATGCTTAGAGCTGAGGCTGACTCAGAGTTAGCACTGAATAAATATTTGTTACTCTTGAGCTTGTTCTATTCTTTCTGTTTCTCACTGCTCAAGATTTTGCTACTTTTAAAAAAGGCTTGAATCAATGTGCTGCATGTCAAGGTGAATGTGGGGTGAGAGTGGTATCCAGGAGGTTCGGTGAGGAGATCAATCCAAGTATAAGTCGGTAGGTAGGTCGGCAGACAGTGGCTGGTAGGAAGGTCCAGTGTGAGAATCAAATGAAAATGGCATAGCTCTGCTGTGGGGCTTGGGTCAGAAGGCACCAGGTAGTTGCCTCCTAAATTTTCACTGAACAACATGCAGGGTGGTATTTGACTGGGCTTTGAAGTGTGGCTAGAAGTAGCAAGAAGGAATTCTGTGACTATAATCATAAAAGAATGTGGGCCAAATGGAAAAAAAAAAAAAAGAGGGAACAGAAATGTAAGTAAAAGCATGGGAGAATTTTGCCTTCCAGATTTCTGAATAAGCTTTCCTCATGCCATGAGACTTAGGAAGATCCCCATGGAAGTCAGATGTGTGTGCAATGACACCAGGCGGGTGGTCTTCCTGCCCAGAGACATCGTGCCCACCCACCAACATAAGGAGAAAGCTGAGCGCGGTTCCTGGGAATGCTATTAGCGTATGCTGAGTCATCCCCGTTTGCTCTGGAGCTGTGTTCTTAAGCATAACATAAGAACCTTTAAGAACATTTATGTTCTTAAACATAAGTTGGGCAGAATTCCTCTCTGCCCCGCTGCCTGAAGGGTAAGTCCTGCTATTTAGCTGACCAGGGTATGTCCCTGGTGACTGCTCCAGCTTCATCTCCTGCATACCTCACCCATCTGCATCAGCCACAATTCTGTGTCATAGGAATGCTGGTGAGTGCACAGACACACTATCCTCTTTTCCAACTCCATGTCTATGTACATATCTTCTCCCATCTGGATTTCTTTCCTCCCTTTATATGCTTGTCAAGCTTCTATCCATCCTTCAAAACCTAGATCAAATGGTCTTGCCTTTCAATAGCTTTCTCTGAAATACTGCCACCCTCACTTAATATAATCTTTTGATAGCAATAAAATAACATGTACTTATTTATAGTCTCTTTGCCTGCAATGCAGGAGACCTGGGTTTGATCCCTGGATTGGAAAGATCCTCTAGAGAAGGAGATGACAATCTGCTCCAGTATTCTTGCCTGGAGAATCCCATGGACAGGGGAGCCTGGTGGGCTACAGTCCATGGGGTTGCACAGTCTGACACGACTGAAAGACTAACACACTTTGATAGCAATAAAATAGCATGTGCGTATTTGTATTCTCTTTTAAATGTGTCTTTCAAGAGCCTTCTTTTATTCAGTAAATATTTATTTTGTACCTATTATGTACCAGAACTCGGGGTAAGGAATATATATTGCTCATCTTTATTTTTCATTGCAATAAACAAGTGCTGTAGAAGTATAGAAAAAGTGAATGAGTGAGTATATGAATGAATGAAATGAACCACCTCCTCTAGGCTCTTCAAGTTCCTACCAGAAACCTGGTTTGATGTGCCATGAGAATTTGAGTACTCTGAGCTCCTAGAGAAAATGCTGACACTTCTCTGGGTTTCTCTGGCTGCCTACAATTTTTTGTAAGCCAGAGAGTTCTATGCAGTTCTCCAGAGAAGAACTCTCTCTGATGATCATTCAGTCTCTACTTTTCTGAACTCATGTGTTCCTGTGGTTCTGGAGGTTAAAATAAAGTGATGACATCATGAGTTACCATCCTCTTATCATGTCATGGATGGGCTTCTTGGCCTACATCCCGCCACGGGGGAGGTTGACCACCCAAACCGGCCTCGCTGCCTGTCTGTGTCTTGTTGTCAAATTAAGACCAAGGCTGAAGCAATTAAGTTTGTTTTTGTTTTTTGTTTCTTTCCTCTAAAAGTACTCTGTACCAATTTCAAAGGCAACTCTCAAAATGGGATTTGAGGAATAAATAGGCCTGCCATATAATCACATTCTTGTCTTCTTTGGGAAAAACATAATAAACCCCTGTTTTGTTTGATGATGAATAGCTTGGTCTATGTGTTTCCAGGTTCTTGGCTGTAATTAGAACATTTCTATAAAGGGTGACTGAATCAATAGGACTGATTTCTTCTCACCAGTGCCTGAATATAGATATCAAATGATGGTTCAGCACCCTCAATATGGTCTCCCGGAGAGTGATGTACTAGAAATAGTACTTATTGGGAGTCAGAAGTACCAGGCATCAGCTCTCAGCTCTGCATTTACCAAAGGGTGACGCTTGGTAAATCACTCACCTCCTCCTTTGTAAAAATGCAGATAATGCTGCCTTTGCAGAGATGTCTTAAGGTTCACATGAGGCAATGGAGACAAAGATCCTAGCACACAGAAGATGGTAATATGTGTGAATTTCCTATGTTTCTTTGGAACCCATGTGTTCTTCATACTCATGTTGCCTTTGGAGCCTCCCTTTGAAAATGACTAGCAGAGTCATATGTCAAGTGACAGTATTACAGCTACCATTTATTGATGATACTGGGACTTCTCTCAGTCCCTGGGATTTGCTGGGAGCCGCTGGTGATTCATTTTCTGCTCTGCTGTCCTGTTTCTCTCGGGGCCAGCATCTTTAAGAAGGGGAGGACACTTGTCTGGCTATGGACCCCCTTCCCATTGGTCCATGTAGAATGGAAAAAGAAAGAGACTTAATCCAACAATTTTGAGATGTTTGAGAGAACTGTCTGCATTATCTGAGATCAGTGACTGTGGCCTGCCAATAAGGTAACTTATCCCAGCTTTATTAGGTGGAGTGAGGGATAGAGCAAGGGGCCAACAGTGTTCACAGTGGACCACATCCAAGAGGACACAACCCGTGACACTCAAGCCCCGACTAAAGCCAGGCTGTACCTGTCTCGGGGGTTGGGCCGTCCCCTCAGCCCCCCACTACTGCCACGATCCAGTTCCTGCAGCATTCACCGCCAGTTCACACCCTTGCACAGAAAGGAGATAGATGAGCATACTGAAGGTGCTCATCCTGCCTGGAGCTGTCGCTTGGACTCTTTCTTGTTCCTGGTTTCCTGCTGTCTGCCGAGCTGGTATTGTATTGGTGTTTTGATTAGCTCTTAATGAGGCTTCTGAATGGTTCTTGTTATTACACTTTTATAGATGGGCTGTTCCCAGTTCACTTTTTCTCACAGTTGAGAGCTCCAGCCTCCCCATGAGAATCAAAAAGAGATCAGTGGATGAGCTGCCTGAGTTCCCACCAAGACTGTGGAAAGTCAGAGTCACCTGGCCTCACGGAGTGCCTGTCAGAGCCCCGGATCAGAAGGAGACAGAAACCTCTTCCCAAGCTGTCAAGTCGGGCCTCAAAGCTACACTTTGCCCTTTGTTGGGAACTTCTGTGAAGACCAACCTTGGGCTGATGACTTTTGTCCCTGTTTGAAACAGAAAAGAAAAAGGTCACAAGTGCCTAGAGTGACTCAATGCTGAGTGATGGAATTTCTTCTTCAGGTAATCAGAATTTTTTCCAGGAAGAGGAGTCAGTAATTAGAAAGACACTTTGCATAGTGACTTAAGAGCAAAACCCTGCACTTTATATTCTTGAACTGTCGACATATGAATGAGGCTCTTTGTGTCTCCTTCGATCTCTATTTTAATCAGGTAGCAGCATTTAATTAACTTCACAGTTCGTGAAATTGTACCAGATAGAATATAGCCTTTCACTGAAGCCTTGACTCGAAAGCATCATGTGTCCTTTATAGAGAAAGATGATGGAAAATGTAGGCAGAGAGAGTAGAGTATCTTAGAGATGGAGAAGGGCTGCATGTCCAGTGATGAGTTCAGCTCCTGCTCCACCTGTTTTATTCTCTAGGAAAATGAGCAAGCCTGAGAGTGGCTGGCTTCTTAGTGTGTGTAAAAGGCAGAGTTCTGGACGCTGGGGTGGCAGAGTCCCACCTGGCGTGGAAACAGCTGGCTTTCAAGGGGCTGCTTCGGGTTCAGTGAAGATTCATGATGACCATGATGGACTGGGAATTAGCCCTCCTCTTTTGGAGGCCTCCCAGATTTTGATGTTGCTTTCCGAAAAGAAGGGTCTACCCCTTGTAACTGAAATTGGATTCATGCCACCCTGGTAGAATGGGAACTCAGAGTCATGTTTAATTTGATGTAAATAGAATATGGAAGTTTTTTTATTTCTTATATGCCTGGAGATGCAAACTGAGATTCATACTTTCATTTATAAAATAAGTTGAGCCTTTAGTGTTACCTACTTGCAGAAGGACCCTCAATAGGAATGTTATACGTTGGTAATTTTATCCTTAAAAATAAGAGTTTGGTTTTTTATCTTGTTTTAGCTGAAATGTCAAATTTTCTTTGAAACCCCATGGCTAACCCCTTTAGCCCACCAGGTTCCTCTGTCCATGGAATTCTCCAGGCAAGAATACTGGAGTTGGTAGCCATTCCCTTCTCCAGGGGATCTTTCTGACCCAGGGATTAAACCCAGGTTTCCTGCATTGCCAGCAGATTCTTTACTGTCTGAGCCACTGTCCCAGCCCTTATGCACTATGTCAATATACAATTCAGGTGAAAATGTAAATATCCTAATTGGAGTTGGTGGAACCCAGAGCCCTTCTACTTGGCCGGTCTCTCACACTGATTGGCTATAAGTGAAGCCTGTGGAGTACAAGGGCTCTGACAGTCAGCTTGGAGCCATCTTGTGGGTCACAGACTTGCTGTGATAAGTAGGTGGCTGAGATATCAAATAGCTAACTTCTGGGTCGTGCCAACCTTCCTTAGCATTTTCCTCAAGGTCCTTTATCATGTGGCCCATTCCTCCCTGACAGCTCTATCCTTGGCTACTTGTATCCATCTTTGTATTCTGAGGGACAGCCCTGGTGTCCAGCTCAGTGCCTGGTGCAAGTAGGTGCTGAATAATGGAAAATCAGTGATGTAGTGCATATCATTTGAGAGATGTCATCTTGCAGCCCAGATTATTCAGGGAAATGGAATAAAATTTGGGGGATGACAGAGAGAGAGATAGGAAAAAAGTTAAGCTTTACTTTTGTTTTTTTACTTATTTAGTTCAGGATGACATCTATACAGTTCTACCCACATTGGAATTTAATATACACAAGCTACTTGCATCTTTCACTATACCTCTTCCAACCTCACAGGACATGGCTACACACACATGCACACACATTGTATTTAAAACCAGTTGAGGGATAGAGAAGTCAGAAAGAAGGTGATCAAAATAACTTGCTAGCGATGCTGGATCAGAGAATGTGTTTTGAGTAAGCTTCTTCCTCTTGTCCTTAAATCTTGACTTTGGAAAGAGCTGCCTTAGCTCAGTAATTGGGCTTATTTAATCAGCCAGCTTAACCTCAAGGCTCCAAAATCACTGCAGATGGTGACTGCAGCCATGAAATTAAAAGACACTTACTCCTTGGAAGGAAAGTTATGACCAAACTAGACAGCATATTTAAAAGCAGAGACATTACTTTGTCAACAAAGGTCCATCTAGTCAAGGCTATGGTTTTTCCAGTAGTCATGTATGGATGTGAGAGTTGGACTGTAAAGAAAGCTGAGCGCCAAAGAATTGATGCTTTTGAACTGTGGTGTTGGAGAAGACTCTTCAGAGTCCCTTGGACTGCAAGGAGATCCAACCAGTCCATCCTAAAGGGGATCAGTCCTGGGTATTCATTGGAAGGACTGATATTGAAGCTGAAACTCCAATACTTTGGCCACCTAATATGAAGAGCTGACTCATTTGAAAAGACCCTGATGCTGGGAAAGATTGAGGGCAGGAGGAGAAGGGGATGTCAGAGGATGAGATGGTTGGATGGCATCACCAACTCAAAGGACATGAGACTGGGTAGACTCTGGGAGTTGGTGATGGACAGGGAGGCCTGGCGTGCTGCAGTTCATGGGGTCACAAAGAGTCGGACTTGACTGAGTGACTGAACTGAACTGAACTGAACCTCAAGGAATCATGGGCACAGCATACCTGGACCTCAGAGTAAGAACAGAAAGATTTGAGTCTTCAGAGTTGCCTCTGGGCTCCAGTCCAGATACACTTCCATTTGGAAGCTGATGCAAAGTACAACACACACACACACAAACACCCCCAAAAAGAGAGAAGAGAGACTTCTCAGAGAAGTCTTTCCTACTCCTTGCAGTTGGGGGTGGGAAGTAGAGAGTTAAGGGTGGGGGAACTACTTCCTAGTATTTATGACGGGATAGTAGACCTCAGTCTATAGAACAGGGGAGAAAATTCAGAAGATATCCTTAAGAGTCATGTCCCACTACATTAAACCCATGAAAGGCCCCATGTGGATCTTCATGTCAATCAGACCTCTTGAAATGTGGCTTGTATGTTTATTGACTGGGACAAGCCCTAAGCTCATTTCTGGCAAGGCGACCGTACTTGGTGGTTACTGCACAATTGATGAATTCTACAAAAATGAAGCAAAACTAACGCAAAAGATATGAGGACTGTGTTTACAAATGTATAACGAAGCTGTACATTAAATGCCCTAAAAGAATTTGGCTTTAGCCCTAGTGTATATAGTTAAACCCTAGTATACACCAAACATGATATGTATGAGTAGAACTTAGGAACTGTAAACAGATGGGCACAGACGAAACACAGCTATGCGAGTGAAAAGACGCAGGGTCAAACAGCCTATTAGGTCTAGGAAAGCAGTAACACAGTTGAAGATCAACATATAAAATTAATCATCCCGTTCAGCACCCCTGCTAAGTGAAGTCTTTAACGCCAGCAGTTTTCAAGGGGAGAGGCCAGTGGAGACTATAGTCTGAGACCAGGTTGAGGGTAATATAAAAAGAGCCTGGGTTGGACAGGTTCCACAGAGAATGAAGACAAAGGTGTCAGTGATGGTTCATAGGGAGAAAAATGGTGTGCCAGCCAGACTCCTTGGTTGCAAGCAGCATCCAACTCTCTTGGAATAAAAGATATTTTTTTGTAATTCATGGAAGCTTGAAGAAGTAGATTTGGCAAACAGACAAGATTCAAAGAGCGTCTGGAAGCCAGGCAGCAGCATGACCAGGGTCATAAACCACCCTTGCTGGACCCGACTGCAACGGAGGCGTGTGGCCTCCGCTGCTGTTAGTGTTCTGCACTCTGGGTCATCACTGCCAGGACCAGACACTGAGCTTAAAGGCCATGGATCGGTGTGACACTGTAATTAGTTCCACCATCACTTCTGTTTAGCATCTCTTGTTCTGATTTCAATTTCCTAGTAAAAATGCGTCTTTGGCTCAATCTGGGTTATATGCCTGTGCCTCTGTCAAAGGGAGAGTAGATATTTCCCTTCATTTGCTATTAAGAAAACATGCCATGGGAAATGTTCCCCACCTCCTACCCACCAGTGGAAGGAGAACTGAATGATGGGCCACTCTCCTGCCCTAAACACGTTCACATATAAATAAACTAATGGAATGTTATTTGTCTCTTGAGTAGATTAATGTTCAAATGCCAAAATTAAATGTACATCTGAAAGTATTAGGTGCCAGAAAACAAACAAGCAGACAAAAAAACAGTTTTTCTAGTCACAAAAAGTAATATTTAGTTAGTTTTATGATCACTTTTTAAAACTAAAAATCGAATTATATGTCATCTTATATTGACAAATTACAAACTGCCTTGCCTAGCCCACGCCTTCTCTCTTATTATTTCTTCTTTCCCTTTTCTACCTATTTGCCCTTGCAATTGTCAACATATATACATTATATAGAGAGTTAGGCAGTGGCCAATAGAAGTTACTACGGAAAAAGAAAAATCAAAATGGAGCAATGATGCAGTTAACTTTTTTTTTGGACACATATGTTGACTCATATGTTAACAGATAGATTGTACTAGTTATGCCCGCTAAATAAAATACCTGAGATAATAATAATAGATAGTATTTATTGCATGCTACTGAGTCAGATGCTTTGCATATATTATCTTGTTCAATCATCATAGCAACTGGGTTGAAATTATGACTACCGTTTTACAAAAGAAGAAACTAAGGCTTAGAGAACACAAATGACTTTAGTGAAGGTTTTAAAACCGAGCAAAGGGCAGAACTGAGGTCTTAACCCCTTACCTGTGTAACCCAGAAAGTCCTTTCAGGCCATGCCTCCTCTAAGTTTTATTGCCTTTGAATGGACCTGAGTCAGTGTTACTCTGATGGGTGTTGGCTTCCTGCACAGGCACATTCCTTCAAAGATAAAGGCATTGCCACACTCACAGGTTTCTTGGCAGAGAGAATGGGAATCTCAGCTGCAAACTGAAACTGAGGATTTTTTTCAGGAAGTGGGGATTGGCAGAAAAGGGAAAAAGAGGGTCTTGAATTGCAAGAGGCAAGCACTGGCTGAATAAGACTGCCTGGAAAAGCAGTGCTTTTTCTTGTAGGCTGTCTTGGCCAGTGAAAATAATTCGGGCCAAAGATGTCTTCCTCACAGCAGATGGACACTCATAGTCTGCCCAGAATAATGCGGCACAATTTGCCTTTATTTGATGGTTCTTTCTGCCTCTGGGATGTCTTCCAGGCTTTTATTTTTTTTTAAATACAAGCATTGATTTTATAATTGAAAGAGAAAAACGTTGTTAAACATTTTATAAATCATGACAATTTTGCCGTGACGTTGGATTTAAAAAAATAATACCCAACTTCTGTAAGTAAAAATAATCAGAGAAGAGGCTTTAAATTGTCAAAGTGTGGTGGGAAGACTTTATCAAGTAATAGTCAATAGAAAGTTAAGAATCTGTCTTAGCGGTTTACTTAGTGCTACTTCTTGCCATCATTTTGAAATTTTTAAACTGGCATAGTTCAGAAAGCAAACCCAATGCCTTTTTGGGAGATGGAGCCACATTCTTGCTCTGGGTAGGGTCACCTCTGCAGCAAGGCAAAATACTTGTAGGTTTTCCCTCTTCATTTTGTCCTCACATTTAGAGTTACATTTGTTACAAAATTCTATATTTGGGATGCTTTTTCTGTAATTTTATCATTTGTTTAAAAAAAAATGCCCAAGCTGAATTGCAGCTAAACTGGAAGTACAAATAAATTCATAAACATCAACATGCATTTCTTATAAAAAATGCCAAATGTATTAAAAAACCCATAGGTCTATACTATATACTACGTGCTAAGTCACTTCCCCATGGAATGGGTGAATTTAACTCAGATGACCATTATATCTACTACTGTGGGCAAGAATCCCTTAGAAGAAATGGAGTAGCCATCATAGTCAACAGAAGAGTCCCAAATGCAGTACTTGGGTTCAATCTCAAAAATGACAGAATGATCTCTGTTCATTTCCAAGGCAAACCATTCAATATTACAGTAATCCAAGTCCATGCCTCAACCAGTAATGCTGAAGAAGTTGAAGTTGAATGGTTCTGTGAAGACCTACAAGACCTTTTAGAACTAACACCCAAAAAAAGATGTCCTTTTCATTATAGGGGACTGGAATGCAAAAGTAGGAAGTCAAGAAATACTTGGATTAACAGGCAAATTTGGCCTTGGAGTACAGAATGAAGCAAGGCAAAGGGTAATAGAGTTTTGTCAAGAGAAAGCACTGGTCATAGCAAACACCCTCTTCCAACAACACAAGAGAATACTCTACACATGGACATCACCAGATGGTCAATACCAAAATCAGATTGATTATATTCTTTGCAGCCAGAGATGGAGAAGCTCTATAAAGTCAGCAAAAACAAGACCAGGAGCTGACTGTGGCTCAGATCATGAACTCCTTATTGCCAAATTCAGACTTAAATTGAAGAAAGTGGGGAAAGCCACTAGACCATTCAGGTATGACATAAATCAAATCCCTTACAATTTACAGTGGAAGTGACAGATTCAATCTGATAGACAGATTGCCTGAAGAACTGTGGATGGAGGTTTGTGACATTGTACAGGAGGCAGTGATCAAGACCATCCCCAATAAAAGAAATGCAAAAAGGCAAAATGGTTGTCTGAAGAGGCCTTACAAATAGCTGTGAAAAGAAGAGAAGCAAAAAGCAAAGAAGAAAAGGAAAGAAATACCCATCTGAATACAGAGTTCCAAAGAATAGCAAGGAGAGATAAGAAAGCCTTCCTCATTGATCAATGCAAAGAAATAGAGGAAAACAATAGAATGGGAAAGACTAGAGATCTCTTCAAGAAAATTAGAGATAGATACCAAGGGAACATTTCATGCAAAGATGGGCTCAATAAAGGACAGAAATGGTATGGACCTAACAGAAGCAGAAGATATTAAGAAGGGGTGGCAAGAATACGCAGAAGAACTATATAAAAAAGATCTTCATGACCCAGATAATCACAAAGGTGTGATCACTCACCTAGAGCCAGACATCCTGGAATGTGAAATCAAGTGGGCCTTAGGAAGCATCACTACAAACAAAGCTAGTGGAGGTGATGGAATTCCAGTTAAGCCATTTAAAATCCTAAAAGATGATGCTGTAAAAGTGCTGCACTCAGTACGCCAGCAAATTTGTGGCCACAGGACTGGAAAAGGCCAGTTTTCATTCCAATCCCAAAGAAAGGCAATGCCAAAGAATGTTCAAACTACCACACAATTGCACTCATCTCACATACTAGCAAAGTAATACTCAGAATTCTCCAAACCAGGCTTCAAGAGTACGTGAACTGTAAACTTCCAGATGTTCAAGCTGGATTTATAAAAGGCAGAGGAACCAGAGATCAAATTGCCAACATCCGCTGGATCATCGAAAAAGCAAGAGAGTTCCAGAAAAACATATACCTCTGCTTTATTGACTATGCCAAAGCCTTTGACTGTGTGGATCGCAACAAACTGTGGAAAATTCTTCAAGGTCAGATCACCTAACCTGCCTCCTAAGAAATCTGTATGCAGGTCAAGAAGCAACAGTTAGAACTATACATGGAACAACAGACTGGTTCCAAATCGGGAAAGGAGTACATCAAGGCTGTATATTGTCTCCCTGCTTATTTAACTTATATACAAAGTACATCAGGAGAAACGCTGGCCTGGATGAAGCACAAGCTGGAATCAAGATTGCCAGGACAAATATCAATAACTTCAGATATGCAGATGACACCACTCTTATGGCAGAAAGTGAAGAAGAACTAAAGAGCCTCTTGATGAAAGTGAAAGAGGAGAGTGAAAAGTTGGCTTAAAGCTCAACATTCAGAAAACTAAGATCATGGCATCTGGTCCCATCACTTCATGGCAAATAGATGGAGAAACAATGAAAACAGTGACAGATTTTATTTTGGGGCTCCAAAATCACTGCAGATGGTGCTTGCAGCCATGAAATTAAAAGACGCTTACTCCTTGGAAGGAAAGTTATGACCAAATTAGACAGCATATTAAAAAGCAGAGACATTACTTTGCCAACAAAGTTCCATCTAATCGAGGCTATGGTTTTTCCAGTAGTCATGTATGAATGTGAGAGTTGGACTATAAAGAAAGCTGAGTGCTGAAGAATTGATGCTTTTGAACTGTGGTGCTGGAGAAGACTCTTGCGAGTCCCTTGAACAGCAAGGAGATCCAACCAGTCCATCCTAGAGGAAATCAGTCCTGAATATTCATTGTAAGGACTGATGCTAAAGCTGAAACTCCAATGCTTAGGCCACCTGATGTGAAGAACTGACTCATTTGAAAAGACCCTGATGTCGGAAATGATTGAAGGTGGGAGGAGAAGGGGACGACAGAGGATGAGATGGTTGGACCGCATGACCGACTCAATGGACGTGAATTTGAATTAACTCTGGGAGTTGGTGATGGACAGAGAAGCCTGGCTTACTTCAGTCCACGGGATCATAAGGGGTTGGACAAGACTGAGCGACTGAACTGACCTTAAGTCACTTCAGTCATGTCCGACTCTTTGCGACCCCATGGACTGTAACCAGCCAAGCTCCTCTCTCCGTGGGCTTCTCTAGGCAAGATTCCTTGAGTGGGTTGCCATTTCTTTCTCCAGGGGTTTTCAACCTAGGGATCGAACGTGTGTCTCTTACGTCTCCTGCACTGACAGGCAGGTGGCTTTACCGCTAGCACCACCTGGGATGGACCTATGTACTATAATGTTACTATAATATTGCATACAATATTAAAAATCTTTTTTCCTCCCTAGAGGAAGTACATAAGTTAAATCTTTGAATAAGATGGAAAGAGAAGAGAATGAACTGATTATAAGACTTGAGTAAGATGACTCTTCTCAAATGTTTTCTACCTATTAAGATTTATGTCTTGAACATCCAATAATGTAAATGTATCATAAATCGTGTGATAAAGGGACAAATTACTTTATTCAGTTATTTTGCCACTTTAGTAACTCAGGCACAGAAATTGTTTCTTTTTCATACAGAGTCAAGGTATATCTGAGTTTCTCTAACTTTATGTCATAGACATTTCCCATGAATATGTAAAATTTGGAATTACAGTTTTATTGGTTGCATCAAATTCAGTTGAGGGGTTATGTCACAATTTATTTAGCCAGCTTCCAATTTGAGAACTTTAAAATTGTTTCTAATTTTTCACTATTATGGAAGACACTATGATAAATCTAGTTTTGTATTTAATTTCCTCCACTTCTGCCCTTTTAGGGAACTAGTTCCGTAAAGTAAATTTCCGGGAATTGAGTCACTCGGTCTTATGAAATGAACTATTTGCTATTCTTGGTAGATGTTATAAAATTGCTTTCCAAAAAAGTTATCAATTTACATTGCCACCAGCATTGTTACTGTAAGCCATTTTTTATTGCAAACTTAGCAGCGGAAGGTATTTTATGTCTTTTAAATTGAGGTTATTTAGGGGAGATTTCTCTGAGTTGAAGTGTGGCTAAAAACTCATTGCTCAGCTATTGTGTGAACTCAGAGTTGACTATGAACTCATAGCAATGAAAACTGAGGATGTCAGAGGCCTTTTAGTTTGATCTGTCCCTCTGTGGCAGGTGTTGGATTATTACCCCCATGCCAGTGCTTTGGGGGACACAAATGAGTAGAATATGTTTGTCAAACATGTCAGTCAGAATTCCCATAAGACTTGGCCACAAAACCTGGACAGAGCTGGAATACAAAGGCCTGGCTCTTTGCCTGCCATCCCCTGCAAGGCTGGCAAGCCCATGAAAGAAAGGGCATCTCCTGGGTACGCTACAGAGACTCTCTGGGTTCCAGAACTTTGCTTGGACACCTGGAATTCAAATTTCCACCACTGCTGAACCGGAATAAACAGATGTACCCTAGGGCCACCTTCTACTATTTCATTCTCTGAATGTGTCATTTGTAATGTTGAAATGTATTCTACTGGAACACCATTGGACTTGAAAGTTGCCAAGGCATTGGAAACCATCTGGTTCAGACCCCTCAATCAAAGAGGAGGAAACTGAAGCTCAGCGAGTGGAAGGTTCTAAAGCTTAGGTTTCTTCATTCCCAAAGTCATGGTGGAACTTCCCAGGTGACTCAGTGGTAAAAGAATCCACCTGCCAATGCAGTAGATGCAGGAGACTCAGCTTTGATCCCTGGGGTGGGAAGATCCTCTCGAGGAGGAAATAGCAACACACTCCAGTATTCTTTTCAGGAAGATCCCATGCACAGAGGAGCCCCATGGACTGTAGTACAGGGGGTCTCAAAGAGTTGACATGACTGAGCACACACTAATGTCATAGTAGTGCCCATTTTCTCTATGTATTATTTCTTGATGATGAGATGTTTTCTTACAAAAACTGATTCAGGACTCTCTTGCTAAATTAATCTATTAGTGGAATCTTCCTTGTTACCAATGACTGTTTCTGGTGTATCAGGCAGTAATTGTAAAACATATACTAAGAAATAACTGGGCATTAATCTCAGGAATTCTGTATAGTTCAGTTATAGTGAAAGTAACATTTATTTAGTGCTCACCCTGTGCCAGACTCTGTTCCAAGTAATAGTCATGAACAAACTTATGTACTTCAACAGTTTTCTGAAATATATTTTACCATCATCTTCATTTTATAGAGAGTTAAGTTGAAATTGGTTTTTAAATAGTATATTAAATAATATAAGCTAAATTAGGCTGCAATAATAAACACCTGCAGATCTCATTGACTTACAACAATGAAGCTTAATTTCTCTTAAGTCCATGTGCATTGTAAGTTTGTATATATACATATATACTATAAAATACATGTATTTGTATGCATATCTCTTTATATATTATATTTCATTATGAAATATTTATGCATTGTATGTTTTAAATATTTACATGCATTATATTATATTTTACATATTGCATATCATAGCTTCATTTTAGTTGCTTAGCCCCTGTTTGTTTCAACATGACAACCAGAACTACAAACCACTAAATCTAAATGTTCAGCTATAATTTTATGTATGATTTCCAGGTTTGTATCTATAACTTCTTACTGACCATCATCACTGGAATGTTCTGCAGGCACCACAAAATCATCACTATCTCTCCCAGCTTTTTGCTTTAGTGCAGATGTTATGGTCCCCCCAGTTCTTCTGTTTTCCAGCTTTACATCTCAAAACATCTCAGTTGCCGTTTTTCAAGGTACTTTGATACTTTCTGTCTTGAATAGAGGGCTTTCCTGATAGCTCAGTTGGTAAAGTATCCACCTGCAATGTGGGAGACCTGGGTTTAATCCCTGGGTTGGGAAGATACCCTGGAGAAGGGAAAGGCTACCCACTCCCATATTCTGGCCTGGAGAATTCCATGGACTGTATAGTCCATGGGGTAGCAAAAAGCTGGACATGACTGATGGCGTTTGTATAATATTATTCACCCCTCCCCTTTTATTTATACTCTTGATAGTATAACTCCACAAATAAAAATGAATTCTTTAGATTTAATTAGCGTGATTTTTTTTCTACAATGAATTAAAAATGTTTATCAATTTCCATTTATACAAGCCAAGTCTGATATTTAGAATACTCAGAAATGCTCAGAGATGAGGTAAAAATATCCCCAAAGCCTTTAATACATGCTTCAGAAATTATTACAGGATAAAGAATACCTTCCCCTTTTGATAAATAAGATGGTTTTGCTTTCATCCTTATTATTTACTTAAACAACTGGTTTACATGTGAATATAGGGCTTCCCAGGCAGCACTAGTGGTAAAGAACCTGCCTGCGAATGCGGGAGACATAAGAGATGCGAGTTGGATCCCTGAGTGGGGAAGATCCCTTGGAGGAGGGCATGGCAACTCACTCCAGTATTCTTGCCTGGAGAATCCCATGGATGGAGGAGCCTGGTGGGCTGCAGTCCATAGTGTCGCAAAGAGTCAGGCACGACTGAAGCAACTTAGCATGCACACAGAGAATACATATAGTTTATTTTTCTTCAGTAGGTGTTTGACAAATTCTTTTTTAAAATTGGCTTTTAATGTCAGGGAAGCTATTGAAGTAGACAAAATCAAACCACTTTCAGAGATTATCTAAGATAGTTTTTATCTTTATATTTTTTAAGTTTTACTTCCTTTATTTGATGTCAAGTACTCAAGGATTTGTTATATTTTTCAACTGTAACATATACTCCATTCCGTTGTACAGTTTGTATCTTTAGAATAACATTCCTTTTACCTTATAGAAACTCTGTGAAGGGAAGGACCACATCTTTCTTGTTCATCACTGTCCCCTCAGTGGTTAATATAATGTGTGGTACATAATGGGAACTAAATAAATATTTGTTTAATTAAAAAGTTAAAAGTAGTGGAGACCTTAGGGGAGTGACTATAAAATTTGCTTCAGTTATTCATGCTCAGAATATCACAAATTACTATAATTGATCTAAAAGCATTGGTGGTAGGGTGGGAAAAAAGAGATTTTAGATCCGTTTAAGAAGTACAGACTGGTAAAATATAGCAAATGACTGGAAGATATGAAAAATTAGAGGAAAATAAAAGTCTAGGAGTGTCTGCTTTGAGTGACTATGAGTGAGTGGTCATGGATTGTTCATAATAGTCTATTCCTTAGTTTTATTAATAAAGTTTTATTGGATTTGAGCCACATGCATTCATTTCTGTGACTTATTTTACACCATAATGGCAGAGTCAGGGAGTTGTGACAAAGACTATATGGCCCACAAAAAATCAACTACCTGACACTTAAAAAATAAAAAAGGTTGAATCTTGCTCTACAGAATATAGATTTTTTGTTGTTGTTGTTGTTATTATTCATGAAAGTGAAAGTTGCTCAGTTGTGTCTGACTCTTTGCGACCGCATGGACTTTACAATCCACGGAATTCTTCAGGCCAGAATACTGGAGTGGGTAGCTGTTCCCTTCTCTAGGGCATCTTCCTGACCCAGGAATTGAACTGGGGTCTCCTGCATTGCAGGCAGATTCTTCTATTATTATTCGAAGGGTGGCTATTGGGGCAAATAACTTATCTTAATTAATATGCTGAATTTGTGGTGCCTGTAGAATATTTTAGTGAGAATGTTCGTCAGGAACTTGTAGATGCAAGCCTGAACCTCTGGCATGAAATTATGGCTAAACATATGGGTTTACTGGTTTGGAGTCAAGCTGTGGCTTGGGCGACCACATCAAAACAATATGGTAATTAAGCATCTGATGTGAAGATACTGTTGTGCTCCGTCGCTTCCATCGTGTCTGTGTGAATCTATGGACTGTAGCCTGCCAGGCTCCTCTGTCCATGGGATTCTTTAGGCAAGAATACTGGAGTGGGTTGCCATGCCCTCCTCCAGGGGAACTTCCCTACTCAGGGATGGAACCAGGGTTTCCTGTGGCTCTTGCATTGCAGGCAGCTTCTTTACCATTGGGAGCCTGGGTGGCTCAGATGGTAAGGTGTCTGCCTGAAATACAGGAGACCCGGGCTCAATCCCTGGGTTGGGAAGATCCCCTGGAGAAGGAAATGGCACACCACTCCAGTACCCTTTCCTGGAAAATCCCATGGAAATCCATGGGGTCGCAAAGAGTCGGACACGACTGAGCGACTTCACTTTCACTTTCACTTTTCTTTACCATTGAGCCCCTGAGACACTGGGGAAGACGGTACTGTTGGTGAGACATCATACTGAGATCTAGCTTAGGCGGTGAATCAGCAGTGTTTGATTCCTTCCTGTATAAGCACATGAAAAGAAGGCCAGGGGTGGGTTCGGCCCATTAGCTTCCTCTTCCAGAGAGCAGGGTAGGGGCCCACTCAGCCAGAGGCCCAGGCAGAGTCCTTTGTCGGCCAGCACCCATTTTCTTCAGAGCGAGCAAGGCTGCTGCACATCTTCACAATCGGCCCCAGGCTGAAATCAGAAGCACTCCTTTCAGTTTTCCAGTGCAGCTCTGCCAGCCCAACCACAGAACATCTCATACTGGTTGATTAAGAGGAGGAAAAACTAAATGTTGGTTATAGTTCGAAAACGATGCCAGCCCTGGAGACGTGCAGCTCTGCCGTAGCCATCAGGGTCAAGCCTAACAAGGCAGCGCATGTCCTCTCCAGGCTGTTTTCCAGCTGGTAAGTGCGTGTTTCTGTACTGCCTGCAGTACAAAGCGCTCAGCCTAGTGCAAGGACAGTTTGTTCCAACAGAGTTTGTAGGCTGGTTCCAACATGCCTTTGAATCCTCTTACTTCCGGAGTGATTCACTTCCACTTCCTCTTTCGCCAAGTAGGAGAAATAGCAATCCCTCTTTCTCATCCTTGGTCAATGTTGAAAGAATGAATATTTTGAAAGAGATGGAGAGGATACAACCAGATGGATAGTGAGCTTCTGGAGGGAAGACGCTGCTGCCTTTAGAGACTGGAAAAGTAGTAGAGACTCAGGTTGTTGAATATGTGGGTTTTCAAAGAATAATTTACTCCAAATGTTGTACAGAATTTCTAATGTGGTGATCCATACCACAAACATTGACTGTCTTAAAGAAGCAAGATTATTGGCAACTGTGCTAAGATGGCCCTTTTTTTTTTCCTTAGCCACTGGAGATAATGAGCTTCAGGCATGCGACTGATTTTTTGTTGGTGGTGGTGGTGAATTTACCTTAATAGGTGGGAAATGCTGCTAATAGCTCTGAATTTACTCTAGTACACATTCCTGAGCTGTATTTATGGAAATGTTGCTTCAGAGCACACGTGTTTGAATTTTCCCAATTCCAGCAGAAGCCATTATATGCGATAATGCAAAGTACATTGAAAAGTGGGTGGAACAAAAGGGGAAAGAAAAAGACCCTCAATACTAAGAGCAGATTTTTCCTCTGATCTTGTTATTTTTTTAACCTCATTAAAAATTGTTGAATTTTATTTTTAACCTTGAATTTCCATCCTCCCTTTTTGGATTTCATGTGTATGTAAGCACGTGCCTATGTGTGTATGAATGTTGCTATGTCCGAATGTGTACATGTGTGTATGCACCCCTGCCTGGCTGGAGTAAATTTCTGAGTCTGTGGGCGGGTAAATGTGGGTGTATTTTCCTTGTGGATATGCTGCTCTGATGGAAGGAAATCTTAGATCCCACAAGAGCCACATGCCTATCAGAAGGGATCTTTGTTACGTTTTTCAGCACATGCATTTGCAGAATTAAAGAGTGTAGGCACCAGGACAACCACAGAACCCTCTGTGAACTATTCTGGGTCTCCATAAAGACCTTTAATTTTACTATTGTATTTAGACACAGTGCATGGCTTTGCATAGTTGCACATGGTTATCTGCTCGGTGGTCTCAAAAGATAGACTAACACCTAGCTGTGATCAACTCAAAGGCTGAACTAGCATCTACCGAACCTTAGTTGAACAATACATTTCACTCGAGAGTTTTGTTTGCTGTTGTTTTCCTCCTGGCTCACTCTTGGCCCAGATTCAAGATAAACTTTGCTGCCTTTCTGCCTGCTGTGCTTAATTTTCTGTGGTACCTAAAATGCTGGATTTGTAGCCTTTTTCGTTTGGCTGTGGTTTGGCTTCTCCTTTCCAATTCAATGTTCAAGTTTCCTCTCTGTGTGCAGGACTCAGAAATGTTTCACTTGAGAGTTTAAGTTTCATGATTTTAATTATTCACATCGTCTAAACTTGGCTTTGAAATCAACCATATCAGGCATGACAATTCACCCAAGAGCCTGAAATGGAATAAAGAAAGCAGAGATGAGGCGACATCTGGTGCCAAACCACCCCTGCGAGGTGCCCATATGTTTATGAAGGGGGTGAGGGAGGTGGAGGGGGCTTGGTTGGAAACAGAGGAGAACTAACATGTATGAAGCACCTATGATGAGATAAGTGCTGAGAGTGAGATATCTTATGCACTTCACTGTCCCAAGAATCCTTTTGGAAGTAAGAATTTCCCAAGTTATTTTTCAGTTCCTTCTTGCATTTCTATACATGTGTGCTCTAGGCTGGATGCTGTAGTTACAGTGGGGTTAATAAAAAATACTACTCTTAACACTGTGGGTTAGACAAAAGTGTGTGTGTGTGTGTGTGTGTGTGTGTGTGTCTTTCTCTTTCTCCTCTCTTTCTCTCTTTCTCTCTCTCTCCCTCCCCCTCTCTCTCTCCCTCCCCCTCTCTCTCTCCCTCCCCCTCTCTCTCTCCCTCCCCCTCTCTCTCTCCCTCTGTTATCCAGAAGTTTTTGTCTCTCTGGGTGTTTTCTGTATTGCATTAACAAATGCCACCCTGGTTTTATGAACTGAAGCTAAAAACTGCCAGCTCAGGTTTTGTGTTTTTTTTTTGGCCACCAGTAGTTTATTGTTCAACTGTTTCCTGCCCTCTATGTGTGGGTTCTTTCTGTAATGAGGCAACAGTCTAACATTAAGGATACTACAGCATCAGGTTCAGAAAGTTCTGTAAACACAGATTTGAAACTATAATACCCAGGAGAGAGAAGCTTCTGCAGTCTCTTCCTGTCCAAGGCTTTTTCATTTTTCAAGCTCTTCTTTAATAAAGTCACATGCTATCAAGACACCAAACATGAGATTTTCTGCACGGGAGGATAGATGCATGTCAAACTTATTTGTTTTATTATAAAGGTGTAAACATATTGAAAAAAGAAGGCAGTAAAAAATAAAACATGCATCACCTAATCAACCCGAAAGAACTGTACTAACATTTTCATGTATTTCCTTTCCCTCCCTCCATCCCTTCCCTCCTTCCCTCCATCCCTTTCCTCTCTCCTTCCCTCCTTCTTTCTTCACTTCCTCTTCTTTCCACTCCGTCCCTTCCCCTCCCCTGTTTTCTTCCTTCCTTCTTTCCTTTCTTCTTCTCTTTTTCTTCTTTTCTTTCTACATGCTGTAAAAAACAATGTAGCTCCTGTCTTGGACAGAACAACTCTTTAGATACAATCATAAAGCAAAATTGCTTCACCTCTTCCATGTGTCTTTTTAAAATTAATTAGAAGAAATAGTTCTTCCTCTGCCCTAAACTGAAAGACTGAGGAATCTCATGATTATCCCTAAGCGATAAGAGAGCTGATGGTCTTTTTCAACAAACGCACAATTGCAATTCGGAGATTACAGTTCCATGTCCCTTATGGTAGTCAAAGCTTTGATTTAAAATTGTCTTCTGCACATCCCTAGCTAGACTACCTGCCGCTGGAAAACATGAGGAAGGCAAAGAGGGTGCAGTTGACTTCCGCTCTCAGTTTTGGCCCTTCACTTTTGTTCATTTCTGACCTTTCCAGGGTTGAAAGTCAGGGGAAGAAACAGAAGTTTCTTAGTGACTGCCGCTCTCCAAGGGGACTTCCCACTCACTGGGTCAGGCAAACGCTGAAATCGTTGCTCTCATTGACCTTTAATGTGTTCTTTAAGACACTCCTGTCCCCACACGATGCTTCCCAAGGTCTTTTGTCTGCAGTTTTCTTGTTGCTAGTGATGTCCTCTCCTTCTCCAACTCATGTTGATGCCTTTCTCAGTCCCTAGTAATCCAGCACTGCCTTCAGCTTCTCTCTAGCAGGACTGTCTACCCTCCAAGAGTCTTGGTGAGTAGGACTCCAACCCCATACGGGTTCTCTCACTCTCCCTTGATAGTTGTTCAATGAGAAACACATATTCTTTGCTCCTGCTGGAGTTCTTGCCCTCCAACACAACCTACCACCAGCAGAGGTAGCCACACTGGCTCCTTCCGTTGAGATTTTCCACTGTGTGGCTCCCAAAGTCAAGAAACATACGTCAAGTTTCTGGGTGGTTCTGTTGAAACTCTTCTCAGTAGGCTTGAGAAGAGTTTCAGGACACTGTCTCTAACACACACACACGCACACACACACACACACACACACACACTTTGTTGACACACATAGAGAGTACTCACACCACAGCAGCAGTTTTCTCCAAAGACATTCTCCCTCAAAATTCCTCTTTCTTAACTTTCAAAACTGGATATTTTCATATTCTAAAGGTGAATAGGGATTTAAAGAGTAACAGCCTTTTTAATAACCATTTCCTTTAGAAATCTGCATCTAGACCTGGAATCTCACTTTGAAATGTTATATCTCTCGAATCTTAGTAATGATCAGCTCTCGTGATTTAACATTTTCACCAGCTTTTATTATCCTTGTTTTCAAATAGCATTTATCTTCATTATGATCCTATAGCATTATTTCCAAAAATATGAATTTTAATGGTGTTTTAGTACTAAAATGAGTTTCCTATTGCTCCTGTTACAAATTACCACAAACTTTGTGGTGTAAAACAATGAAAATTTATTGTCTTGTAGTTCTGGAGGTCAGAAGTCCTGAATCACTCTCAGTGGCCTCAAATCAAAGCATTGGCAAGGCTGTGGCTTCTTCTGAAAGTTTCAGAGGACAATATGTTTCTTGGCCTTTTCCAGCTGCCTACATTCCTTGGCTTGTGGCCCTACATTACTCCAACTTCTGTTTCCATCGTATTGCTTCCTCTCTCTCTGCTTCCACTCTCAGATTGCCTGCTCTCACTCTGAGTCTTTTGCCCATACCTTTGTTCGGACATTGTACCCATCCAGATAATCCAGGATAATCTCTCCATCTCAATATTCTCCACCTAATCATATCTTCAAATTCCTCTTTGCTGTGGAAGGTGGAATATTCATAGGTTCTGAAGACTAGGACCTGGATGTTTAGAGGGGCAGCAAGGGCATTATTTCATGGACTACACCCACATTTTGGATGTTTCACAATTTAACTAATTTTATTTTCAGTCCTTTTTTTAAATATTATTAAAATGCTATAGTGAGATTCCTTATAAATGAAAACATTTTTATGAATTTCTCTGATGGTTTCCTCAATGTAAGTTCCTAGAAGTGGAGTTATTGGGTAAGAACATTTTGAGGACTTTTGATTCACCTTGCCAAAATCCTTTTTAAAAAAATTTTGTAAAATTTTAACGATTTCATATTTAGAAGTCATGCCCTATTTTCAAGATAATTTGAATATTTGCTATTATTTATTTTTAAATAATTGTTTTCCTTGTTCCACTTAGATCTGTAAAATATGGAATTTGAACTGTTGGCTATGTAATCTGAGGATCATAAAAGTATTTTTCTCCCCATCCTTTTAGCCATGTTCCCTAATATCTTTCGGTGAATATTATTGAATTTTATTTCTTCCTTTGCCGTGTAGTAAGTTCTATACTATTTTATGATTGTTCTATAACTTTGTTATTTTTGACTGATACAGCTGTCTCATCTTATAGCAATATGTTCCAGTTTTAATGATAATAATATTATATATGCTTTGGTAGGTGAACTGTATCTTATTTCTCTTGTTTTAAACTTGTTCTGCACTATTTTATTCCTCTAGTCATTCTCTTCTGAATAACTTTGCACTCATTTCCCTAATGTAAAAACTATGATCATAATAATCTCTCTATGATTATGATAATCTCATATGTTTACTTAGGAAGATCTGGCATCATTGTTCATTCATCTCATCTGGGAACTTAAAATATCTCTTGATTTTGTAAAATTTTCTTTTGAGTTTCTATAAAATTCTAAAGTTTCATTTCCATAGATCACACAATTTTATTAAAGCTATATAAGAGTATATTTGAATATTAATATAATCAACCTTTTCCACCATATTTTTAAAATAGATATTATTGCTAAATAGAAAAGTTATTGATTTTATTCTTAATCTTAATTACCAATTTACTGACTAATTTACTCTGCTCTCTTATTAGTCCTAATAGATTTTCCCTGACTTTTTTCCTTTACGTTGACAATATGTAGTCAATCATTTAAAAATAATAATTTTATGTCCTTTCCCCCAGGATTCTTGCTTTATTTTTCTGATCCTTGCTTTATAGTATTGGCTAAGGTGTCCAGAAAAATAATAAGCATTAATGTAATGGATGGTATCCTTTTCTTTTTTAATTAATACATTAATTTTAATGCTTCTGGCATTTCACCATGAACTAGGGCAAAGTAGGTTTTCTCCTCATGGAAGCACTCAAATATTGTTCTAATTACACCCCCTGAATATCTTCATTAGAATTATTAGAAAAGTGTATGTCAGTAGCCCAGAAATATAACGGACAACTTTTATGCATTTGCAACAGCATTTTAGGACAAAGAAAAGAACATGTGCTTTAGAGTAGGGGCACTTGGGTTTGAATGCTTTTTCTAGCACTTACTGGGTGGACAATTTGCACAAAACACTTTCAGTTTTTATTTCTTTCTTTTTTCAGTGTAGGTGATACTATTCCTTTATAAGACTGTATTGAAGATTCAATAAGATATTGGAAAAATACCTAGAGCAGTGCCTGGTAGACAGTAGAGTCTGAGCATGGAAGATATCCTGTGTGCATTGTTTTGTTCTGCAAAACATGGATTGCAAACCTGCAGAATGAATTTTAATAAAAAAGGTGAGACCTTGCTGGTGACCTCTGTGGATTTAAACTTCATCCTCTGTGCCTGCGTGCTGAGTCGCTTCAGTCTGACTCTTTGCAACCCCATGGGCTGTAGCCCACCAGGCTCCTCTGTCCATGGGGATTCTTCAGGCAAGAATACTGGAATGGGTTGCCATGCCCTCCTCCAGGGGATCTTCCTGACCCAGGGATCAAACCTGCATCTCTTACGTCTCCTGCATTGACAAGTGGGTTCTTTACCACTAGCGCCACCTGGGAAGCCCTTGTCCTCTACTTATATATAAACTAAATGGTTAGTACAGTCTCTCCTAGTGGAGAAACTTCTGAAAATTCTATTACTCTCTAATCAGAGCCACAATAGCACCCATTTCTCAGATTCTGGGGCAAAGTGGCTGTCAAGGCAGTCCTTGACCCAGTAGGATTTCTGCAGAAGGAAGAGGAGAAGCCACTGGGAGCCTGGGTAGCAGCTGTATTTTCCTCGCTGGCCCCTCCTCTGGGAGCAGAACTTCGTGTTGTTGCAGTTGTACTGTAGTGTTCCACCGCATGGTTTCATAGTTAACATTTTTCTTCCAGGCACTTTTAAAACATTTGGCTCACATCCGACTTGAGCTGTTTTATAAGGGCAATAACCGAGACCAGGGTGTGCTCTTGTCAGCAAGCAAAGCACGCAGCAGAGGCTGCCAAAGAGTTTCCTGCTCAGGGGCCACCCATCCTTGGCTGCAGGACTCATGGCTGGAGCTCATGGCAACTCGCACACAGCAAGAGCTGGAACTTTCTGTTCTCAGGGCTCGTGCTTTGGATTCCATCCTTCAGGCCTGCTGCATTGATCAGTGGAGGCTGTTGTGTTTGCGCTTGTTTGGGACTAGCTCAGAACACATGTCACAGCACTGGTTCAAGGCTTAATTCAAAGGCTTGGAGCTGGTAACATTCTCTTTAAAGACAAGTGAGAGTTAGCTAGCAGACACAGAGTTCCCACGAGTCAGCTGAAGGGAAGACAGGCATCCCCTTCAGCCCACTCTCTCTGAATTAATTTCTGGAATGGACAGACAGCATAGATGCCAAGTGGAAGGTTCCAACACTGCCACCCCACCCTCTTTGAAGTCCACCTTGGCAGGAGCTGATCTCTTTTCATGTGTTATTTGTTGCCAAGGACTGTGACGGGGAGGACCTGCAGCAGATTGCTGAGGCTGTTTTTTCAGGATTTCCTTTGATTGGAAGCTGTTGGCTGTGCCTTCTGCCAGTGGCTCCGTCACAGAGCAGAGGGCTCGGCATGTCCCCCAAGTGACAGCTGCCTTGCCAACACAAAGGAGGTGCTGGCTGTGAAAGTGCCTTGAGCTCTAAAGAATTGGGCAAGGGATGGGATATTGTTACTGCTTCCCTTGCCAGTAGGGAGGCAGTGTGATGTTATGAGTGAAAGAACAAAGGCTCAAGCCCAGGAGATGCAAGCTGAAATGTCAGCTTTTTCATTGAACCGTGGTGTCCTCTTGACCTCAGTCTTCTCATCTGTAAAATGGCCATGAAAAGATTGACACCCCCCCCCACTCCCAGAACTTTTAGTCAAGGATTAGTAAGATAGATGTGTGGAGTGTTTAGCTCCTTTCTTCTGAATTCCAAAGTTAGTCCAGAAATTTTAATGCAGTCTGGGTTGCTCTTTATGTTGTTGTCCAGGTGCTGTCAGGTTCGACTTGTTTGTGACCCCATGGGCTGCAATATGTCAGGCCTCCCTGTCCTTCACTATCTCCTGGAGTTTGCCCTTAATACTCTATCACCTTCATTTATCCATTATTCACTCAATCAGCATTCAATACAAACGTTGGACCACTTAGGTGCTTTTAAAATTTTAGGTGGTGTTCTTTCTAAGTGCTAAGAATCAAAAAAGTACATATTCAAGACATGGCTATCTCAAAGATTAAAAAAATGGAAATGATATTAAAAATGTAAGGATGTTATGGTGCTTGAAGATTCAGGGGATAAAGGGTAAGCAAGACATATACCTTTACACGAAAATACTTATACAAATTTGTGGAGTAACAGAGATTTTATGGCAGAAGGGACATTTAACCAAGGGATGACATCAGTAGATAGAGAGCAACATAACATATTTCAGAATTTAGAGACAAGGACCCTTTGAAACGTGATTGAGAGTGATTCATGCTTAGAGATGGACAGTCAGTTCAAGGGCTGCTATGGAAAGGATAAAAATGTCAAGTCTCATCAAAGAACGCCGGTAATGAAATTCAACCAGGTCTTACTCAACTGAACTGCCTTTGTCAGTTGGGCACAAGGATAGGCTTAGTCAATCATGGACTGTCTGAAAGCTAGAATTGGGATTGGACTGCAGAAGGATAGATTCTATCTCCTTATCCTACTTCTAAAACACCTGCTTCTATTTCTCCTGGACTATTTCGTTACTGCATTCACCCAATCTTTAGGTTGAGCAAAGGATTCCAGACTAAATTAAGATTCTGTAAACCATTGCAGTGTACCCTATTACCTAGGAAGAAATTTTTTGGAAGATGAGTTTCATTGCTGGTAACAGGAATTTGCATTGTGATTTCCAGAATTTCCTTTTCTTCTCCTTTGCCTTCCCCTTCATTGTCTGAGGATACCTGTTGTCCCAGGAGCTTCTTGAGAGCAGGGACTTTGGCTAGTCATCATTTTACCCCGAGTCGGTAATGGAATACTGGACAGACAGTTGCTATTCATGTACTACTCAATACTGCCATCCAAATGATCACTTTAGTGTACATATTTGACTAGCTACTTGCCCAATGCTACTTAATATTCTCCAGTAAAAGCTTATCAAGGGTCTGGCACTGAGTGTGGGGATAAGGAAGGAATATTAAACACAGCATGAGACTAAGAAGGAGCATCTCCTTTCCTTATGATGCAAGTTGCAGTTTAACCTCAAAAGAATTGACCGACAGCCAAGGTGTAGAAGGAGTGTACCAGGAGGAAGACTAGAGACAAATGATGGACAATTAATTCCAAGTAGACAATAGACATGATCTTCTTTAGGTTTTCTGCTCCTACTCACAGGACTTCCATATTTTCATCACAGGTCTCCTGAAAATATTCTGAGGAGAGAAAGATGCTTGGATATTAATCCTTCTTTCTAGTAAAAAGTCCTGTTAAGGAACTCTACTGGGGCCAGAACGATACCAGAATATCCACTTTAATAACCCCTTTTGCTAGGGAAAAGTTGTGGGAACCGGGGAGGGCACAGAATGCTCAAACCAGATTAATAAGTAGAACTGCTAAGGTCACATTTATGCATCAGGAAACAAATTCAAAGCAAGGGAATGAGTTGACCAAATTCTCGTTATTGCCTTGGATCGGGGCCCATATTCTTAAACTCCTCATCAAATACCATTCATACTAAGATCATGTGTGAAATGACGTCTTTTATCTAGTTTAAGCTTGAGTTGATCACAATAATGTAGCAGAACAATTTACCCAGTTTATGCACAAGGTACCTAAGTCTTGCAGAGACTGTCTGAGCCTTTGTACCTTCAAGGTCATTTAGGATAGACTCATTCCATGATTTCACCTTGAGTGAGTGTCTCATAGTTGTCCCCTCAGTGATAGGACAGTGACAGTGATACTGGGAACACTCTTCATGTTCCTGCCATTCCATCTCAGGGCAGCCCATGAAATAACCCCTGGCTCTCCACCATTTACATATTGTCTGTGATATCAAGCATAACAATTGGCATTTAATCCTCTGGCTAATAGAATCCTGAAATTATCTGGGGAAAAATACAATTAAATCTCTTCTTGGATAGATACTCAACTTGATATATAATTTCTCTGGATTTAAATCATAAGTATAGTATCCATGTATATTAATGTATATTATTTGAAGTTGAATCAACCTGATCAAAAAGAGTACTCCTTTTATAACTTATATTGATAACAATTTTTTTTACCCATCTTATTACTGCCCTTGTCAACATAATAAGATAGCGATCTACAAGTGTACAGCACTTGAGTGTGCATTGCCTAATTACTCATCAAGTTAAACTTTAATTCTTAGAGGCCATCATAGATACCACAGGAAGTGATTTTGGAAATCAACTTTTTTGCATGATCGTTACTTGTCAGTAGTGGATTTGTTGACATCAACACCATATCTTACAAATTAGAAAGGTAGTCAGAGCTGGATGAATGTGGAGGAAATGTGATAGCCTGATTGTTTCCAGTATCTGTGGGTATGAGGCACTGGAGGGTGAGAGAGTAAATATGTACAGGACCATGTTTATGAAAAAAAAGTAGCAAGTCAAATAAAAGGGAAAATTTCTTCTGTGTTAGGTGGCCAAGGTGAGGTCAGTATCAATATTGGCACTGGCACTGCCAAGTTCATGTTTTGCATGACGCTAATTTAATTAAGATGTATTGGTGACAAAAGACTTATCAAACACAGAATGTTTTATTACATAGGTTGGTTTGTTTGACAAAAGTGACACCCATCTTCTTTCATAATGCTACTGCAAAATTCGTATCCGGCCTTGCAAAATTTTATATTGACAGCCAAGACTGAAGTATATAAATTTATTGAACATTTGACATGCTTCTCATCATTAAAAAAAAAAAAGGTGTTTCTTTTCTCAGGAAACAGGGATGTTTATTTTTATCCCGCAGAAACAAAATGTATTAATATAATAAGGGCTATGTAGATGTGTCATCTGGGAGTTCTAACATATATTTATTGAATCTGACAATATTTTATATACTAAGAGAAGTACAGATATTGTCCTGTTTTTACTGTTTGGTAAACTAATACGTAATGAATTTGAGATACATATCAACTTTTTCTATTACTTTGTGTGCTACATTGCTCAGTTGTGTCCGACTCTTTATGACCCCATGGACTGTAGCCTGCCAGGTTCTTTTGTCCATGGGATTTTCCAGGCAGGAATGCTGAATGAGTTGCCATTTACTACTCCAGGGGATCTTCCTGACCCAGGGATTTAACCTGTGACTCCTGTGTCTCCTGCACTGACAGGTAAATTCTTTACCACTGAGCTACCTGGGAAGCACTTCCAATGGCATTTCTGTTACTTTAGGCAACTATAATAGGTAACCATCTGGTAAAGCCAACCAGCACTAAGCTTTGAGTTCTAAGAGACCAGCTCAGTAGAACATTTTTTGTGTGAATTTACCCCTTTATTGTTTATTTGGTGTGTTTATTCATTCAATTTCTGCCAAATTTCCAATAAAAGTTTTGCCACCAAAAGCCTTTGAAAAAGAGGGAAATTTTTTAAAATGTTAAGAAAATTCTATTCACAGGCAGTTTCTACAGGTGAGGACCAAATTGAGCCGAGTCTTTTGTTAGTTAATACAAAAGAAAGAAAAGGAAACAGAATGTAACCTCACTGTCACTACCAGAATAAGAAGTGCACCTCTACATAGGTTGTGACAAAATTTTCCCATGCAGTAAACTAAAAGAGAAATTCACCTACTGTTTTATGTACACACACACAGAGGACATTTAAATAACTGTCATTATTGTCGACAGAACCACTGAACCAACTGTGATACGAATGAGAGGGGCAATGGAGTTCCTTTTTGTATTATTCATCGAGCTTCCAAGGGTAGTGACTGCTCGCAGGAAGGTTAAGGTCATTTGTAGGTCGTTGCCAGGCTTTATAAACGGTGAAATATTCTGATTAAAAAAGATGCATTGCCCTTCCATGAAGACTGGCTCCGAGTGGGAGAAGTTTCCATATTTCTTTTAAGGGGACTGACCAGCTGTGACGTTCATTCGCAGCCATATTCTCCCATACGTTCTGTGCACACCCCTCCTCCTCATGCTGAAGATCTGTTTTACCAGAGCTATCGTGGCTTCTTCAGAAATTCCACCCACCTGTTGAAATTTTGAATCTGGGCCACACCCATCAACTCCATTTCTTCCTCTTAACTGCAGGCCTTCAACTGTTTGGAGATGACTGTCATGAGTGGTAGCTCCAGACTTCTGTGTAGAGAGATTTGAGGGGGGATATTCTGGTTGCCTAAGGAGCCAGAGGACTTATAGCACTACCTTTCTGTGGCAAGCATGCTGTTCTGATGTCTTCTGTGCGTTTATGTGTGTTGATTTGGAAAAGGAGGTGTTATGTAGATTAGGGGTTGATCCTTAACTATTCTCACCCCAGCCTTTCTGTCATCAAGAGGGTTTGGAGACATACAGGCAGTGCCTACTGACCTATGGGCCCACTGGTATATGGGGAAACAAGTTAGGATAACTCGACTCCCAACTCCCGTCTCTCAGCTACCTGAAGAGAATATCAAGAAAGGCACTTCTGCCTGACGCCATATGTGAAGACAGCTTCCCTCTAAGCCCATGTTGTATCCGATGGAAGTAAGTGGCTCAAGATTCAAGGGCCCCAGGTTAAAAACCAGCTATTAAAGATTGTTTAGGCAAAAGGGATAGATGGGCTGGCAGATAGTATCATTATGCTCACGTGTGCTTCTAAGAGACATCTTATGTGGTTGAGCTATACCACAAAACCCAGGTTTGTGTATAGTATTAATGTAACCTCTTTGTATTGTTAGGGATGGAGGAATGAGCTAATCTGATCTGTGGAATGTTAGCTCTGGAGCATCAGTGTCTTCCTGAGCCTGCTGTTCATTTCAGTTCAGTTCAGTTCAGTTGCTCAGTCGCGTCCCACTCTTTTAGACCCCATGGACTGCGGCATGCCAGGCCTCCGTGTCCATCACCAACTCCCTGAGTTTACTCAAACTCATGTCCATTGAGTCAGTGATGCCATCCAACCATCTCATCCTCTGCCGTCCCCTTCTCCTCCCGCCTTCAATCTTTCCCAGCATCAGGGTCTTTTCAAATGAGTCATTTCTTCGTGTCAGGTGGCCAAAGTATTGCAGTTTCAGCTTCGAGTCTCTGAGATGGGTAACATAACTCCAGTTAGATTCTTTCTGATCTCTCAACGTCTTCCCTGACAGAAATGCCAAAATCCACAATCATAATATTGACAGTAACCATCTTTTACATCTCTCTTATTTGGCAGTGATTAAGGAAACTTGACATTTGTTCCTTATAGCATTCCTGAAATGGTGGTATTAAAAACCCTATTTTACAGCACACAAAACTGTGGTTCAAATGGGTGATATGATTTGCTTTCAGTTGTATAGCTAGCAAGTTTCTGAAGCTCTGGGCAAGTTTTGACTCTTTCACTTAAAGATGGGTCTTTTAAGGTGGGCGAAGTGCAAAGATAGTAAATGGTGACTCAGCTTGAGAATGGAACTTTCTCTGTGAAGGAACAAAGGGGTTAAAACCTGAGGCCAGAAAGAGGAGGTGAAGCAAGAAGAGGCAGGGAGAAGCTGCTGCCTGGGAAGTGAGTCAGCACTGTCTTGACTCACTCTTGACTTTCTCATTTTCCTGTTCGCTGCTTGCTCCTCTTAGACCTTCTTTAGCAGAATTAAGTAAGGTTAGAAGCTCTTGTCCTGTCTTCAGAAGGTCTGGGTTGGTAGACCTAGATCTGGTCAGCTCCAGGCTTTGGGGAAAGCCCTTTGCACTTGCGTTGACCTGCTTTCTCTTCCTGAGCCGCCTTTTCCCCTGCAGAAGAGTGCTCAGATTCGAGGAGCTAAGGTATCCATTTAGGCAGTGACATGCTGGTAAAAGTTTAACAACAAAAGGGTATAAGACAAAAGAAAAGAAAACAAAGTCCCGATTTGTAGCATTTGCCAAGTTCTGTGGTGTGAAGATCCTCATCATGATCGATATCCAACAACCAGCTGGACATCAGTTGACTCACCGAGTTCTTGAAAATTTAGCTATCTGCTCACACAAGCCAGTACAAGCTTCTCCAGGACAACACTGGTTAGAAAAATGACAAAGGGGAACAGGAGACCAGCTAAGGCATTTTCCATACAACTCAGCCTGGATCATCAAGGAACTATGTAGATATTTAGGCCGAAGTTGCATAGTTACAAAGACTGTGTGTAGATTGGACTCTATCCTTGGGACATTTATTTGCCTTAGAAACTGCAGGGGTGACAGGTCAAATAGGATGTCCAGAATTCTCTAATAGTCTTACATTTCTCTCTCTCTCAAAAGACATCTGTGTATATGTGTGTATTGGAGATCAAACCAGTCTATCCAAAGGAAATCAACCCTGAATATTCATTGGAAGTACTGATGCTGAAGCTGAAGCTCCAATACTTTGGCCACCTGATGCGAAGAGCCAATGCATTGGAAAAGACCCTGATGCTGGGAAAGATGGAGGGCAGGAGGAAAAGTGGGTGACAGAGGACGAGATGGTTGGATGGCATCATCAACTCAATGGACATTGAGTTTGAGCAAACTCCAGGAGATAGTTAAAGACAGGGAAGCCTGGCTTGCTTCAGTTCATGGAGTCATAGTCAAACACTACTTAGCAACTGAACAACAACAACAATGTATGTGTATAAGTACGCACATATCCTCACAAATATATAAACTCCCATTTTATTAACCCAATTTATAAGCTCCAACCTAAGTAGAGCAGATGTTGAGATATTGGGCAATAATGAAATAGCCATATATTTGATTCCCAGCTCTTTTACTTAGGCAAGTTGCTTAAACTCTGTCAGTTTCCTTATATGTAAATTAGGGATAGTAAGTACCTGGGCTTCCCTCATAGCTAAGTCGATGTAGAATCTACCTGCAATGGAGGAGACACAGGTTTGATTTCTGGGTTGGAAAGTCCCCTGGAGAAGGAAATGGCAACCCGTTCCAGTAATCTTGCCAGGAGAATCCCGTGAACAGAGGAGCCTGTTGGGCTACAGTCCATGGAGTTGCAAGAATCGGACACAACTTAGTGATTAAACCAGCAGTAAGTACCTGATAGGCTTGGTCTAGAGATTAAAAAAGATAGTAGTGGTTTAAAATTTGTTAACATCCGATAAATAGTAGCTGCAGTTTTTATTTTCCCCATACCCACTGTGATGAATTCTCAGCTCTTATCAATATCTTTCCTCCTTGTCCTCTATGGACACTTGAGGAATAAGCTGCAAAGTACATGATGGCAGAGTGACATTTATTTGGTTCCTGTTTAAACTGAGTGATAGGGGTGTTGATAATCTTGTGCATTTTTTATTTAAATAATTTTCCCACACATTCAAATAATAATAGTTGTCACCCTTTACAGGTCTGGGAACCGAGCTTATCTGCTTTGCCACAAAATGGTACCTGCCTGAGTAAACACAAATACAGAATGGAGAGACAAAGTCTTTGCTTAGCATTTGTAACCTAATTCGCTAAAGCAAACAGACAATATGGCCACCAGGCTTAGCCTTCCAGAGCAATTTTAATCACAAAAGCAATGATTTATAAGTATTTAAGATGCAAATAAAACATTGTTAAATTGTCCCAAGGGGTATCTTAAATCCTTAAAGAAAGAACTAGAGTGTCAGTTAATATGGATATGTATTTAGAAATTAAAATAGTTCCTGAGAACCAAGGATAGACGCTAATGTCTAATCATTCTCTATAACTTGATGCATTTATTTTTTTAAAATTAGTTTCCATTTTTATCAATGAGATTCGCACACGTAGCTTAAAGAATCAGATAATTCTCCTTGCAAGTATGTACACTCATTCTTAGTTTATTCTTTCATATTTGCTTCATATCATCTCAATAACATGCTTAGAATACTACTTAATTTTTATTTTAATTTAGATATTGTAAATTAACTTCCAATTATGGAAAATGAGGATTTAGATCTCTTTCACCCTCTGTTACACTTAATCCAGGCAAACTTTTGACTCCCTTTTTAGCCCAAGATAACTACGCTCTAACTGGTTTGACCAACTTTCAGTATTTACATCTCGATGATTATATAAATATTATTCAGAGTTGATTCATGTTATATATTTCTATTCCTGCACAATCTTTTGGTCTTCCAAAAATGTTTCCTTTTGGCTTAAATTTCTGCATACATATCACTAATTTATCCCTCAATTTGTCTCAGGTTATGACTACTCTCTTAATACGTTCAAATACATTAGCTAATACTGATTTCATCTTGAAGAAGTACTTCCGAGTCCTCTGAAGTTCTCTTATGTAGACAGGTTGCTCTCTAGACCTCTTGCATGATTGACACTTTGGGACTTTCACCTTTGTCTTAGTGATTCCCCTTAGCCTGTCTTCCATGTTGGATCTACTGTTCCCTGGATTCTAGATCTTTCTGAATTTTCTCTCTCTTGGTGGTGTACATTCTCAAATGGCTTCCTAAGGTGTTACAGTGAGTCATTTTTTGGAGACCTTTTAAGTTTGAAAAGGGCTTCCCTGATAGCTAGGTTGGTAAAGAATCCGCCTGCAATGCAGGAGACCCCAGTTGGATTCCTGGGTCGGGAATATCCTCTGGAGAAGGGATAGGCTACCAACTCCAGAATTCTGGCCTGGAGAATTCCATGGACTGTGTCCATGGGGTCGCAAAGAGTAAGACACGACTGAGTGACTTTCACTTAAGTTTGAAAAGATCTTTATTTTACTATCTCAGTTAATTGATGGCTTGACTAGGTATACGGGCTGCCCTGGTGGCTCAGACTGGAAAGAATCTGCCTGCAATGCTGGACACCTGGGTTCGATCCCTGTGTTGGGAAGATCCCCTGGAGGAGGGCATGGCAACCTACTCCAGTATTTTTGCCTGGAGAATCCTGTGGACAGAGGAGCCTGGTGAGCTATAGTCCATGGGGTCATAGAGAGTTGGACAGGACTGAACAATTAACACTTTCACTTTCACTTGGCCAGGTATAGCATACTCATCAAGAGATCAATTTTGAATATATTGCTCATTTTTATTCTTGCTTTCAGATGTGCTTAGAAAAGTCTGCTACTTTGCTGATTGTTGGTTCTTCTTATGTAAACATTTTTTCCCTTGCTGAAATATTTTCAAGATTCTTTTTGTTCTCAGCAATCTAAGATTTTGTGGTAATGTATTTTAATATAGATATACTTTCAGTTATTATGCTGAACCCACTCAACCTGAGAACTTCATCCCTCAATTCTGAAATTTTTTCTTGATTTATTTCTTTAATGATGTCTATCCTTCTATTTCATATCTTGTTTTTTCTGAGTTTCTTTTTTTTCAGATGTTATTATGGAATGACATCTATTTTCCTCTTTTGTTTGCCATCTCTTTTGTTTATTTTTCTTTCTGGACAATTCCTCAGATTTACCTTTAATCCCCTCTTTTAATTGTTTTTGGTTTATACTCTCATTTAAAAAGTTTTCCTATGTGATTTTTGTTCTCATTTCTTATATATTGTTCTTATTCCATTGGTGCAAATTCTTTTCATCTCTTAGAAAAAATTGATGATAGTTTCCTGAAGTTTTCATGTCCCTGCTTAGGCTACATTTCTGGTTTGCTTATTAACTTGATCTTTGCACTTCATGTTAGTTGCTTTCCCCAAGTAACTCATATTTAAGTGTGGGACACTAAAAAGCTCTGTGTACATGGGAGGCTGTTGCATGAACTTCAGCATATGGTTTTCTGGTTGGGCCATCTTATTCCCTAGTGTTAGTATTTGTAGGTTTCTTCCTCTCAAAATGATCAGATTCCCCAGCAAATTCCCCTCCAGCCTCCTTCCTGGAGAATATAAGTCTAATTGTTGCACCCCAGAAGCTATATGAGGGAAAAGTCTGAATAACAACATGTGGTGTGTACATTTGTAGTCAGTAACCCCTTTTCAGTGTGGCACCCACTTTTCAACTCTGTAGAGTGTTTTCTAAAAATGTGCTGTTTAGTCTCATCAAAGAAAAAAGGCTCCAATTTTCCGCCAGGTGAATATTCTGCACAGTGAAGGGAAGGGGGTCTCACTGATTTTCAAATATACTTTCAAGCAATCCTCCTGTATTGAACTCTCTTTACAGAAGTACCTACTGCTACCAAGCCTGGGCATTCTGCAGCTTTCTCTACTGCTGGCTTATAATTCAGCTTAACTGGGACTGCTAATTCAGTCCCATCTGCTTCCCATCTTCCAAAAAAACTATTTCTGTTTTCTCCCGTATTTATTCTTGTGGGTTTCTGTCTTTATTTCTCAATCCCTAAACTTGTACAAGGACTTACCTGTAGCTCAGATGGTAAAGAATCTGCTTGCAGTGCAAGAGACCTGGGTTTGATCCCTGGGTCGGCAAGATCCTCTGGAGAAGGGAATGGCAACCCACTCCAGTATTCTTGCCTGGAGAATCCCATGGATAGAGAACCCTGGCAGGCTACAGTCCATGGGGTCACAAAGAGTGTAACATGACTGAGCGACTAGCACTACTCCTACTAAACTTGCCCAAATGGAGTTTTGAGACAGAAGGAGAGGAAAATGCATGTGTCCTCAGTCTCTCCGTTGTGTCCAACTCTTTGCAACCCCACGGACTGTAGCCCGGCAGGCTCCTCTGTCCATGGGACTTTTCCGGCAATAATATTGGAATGAGTTGTCATTTCCTCCTCCAGGGTATGTGTATATTTTATAATTGAAGTCTGTATTTACTTCTCAAATAATTTTTCCTCAGTTGTAGTCACTGTATTTTTCCCCTACCTTATTTTAATCATTTTTTCCCACTGTATCATCACCTTTAAGTCCGATTAAACATGATGTATGAAGTAGCTACTAGGAAACAGGCACTATACTGACTGTTGTAGATACACAAAATCAAGAACACAGCTCCCCTTGAGAAATTTTGGTGATACTGATTGTAAAAATATCAAGTTATTTTGAAACAGCCATTCTGCTGAACTTAAATGTATGTTCCAGTTTCATCTCGATTTTCCCATCTCCCTTTTGGTTAATCTAAATGTTTACAATTTTCCCTGTGTCTTCCAATGCCAGCAATGTGAACATAAGGCCCTTTGCTTTTGTAGTCAATATATCTTTATGTTTTACCTCTAGGATTCATCAGCCTCACTGTCATGCCTTGTTCCTGCTTCATCCCTATCATGTGCTATACCTAATGAATCTACTTCCTATTTTCTTTTTTTTTTACATGACACACAATTAGCATACTTACAACATTTAAGAAAAGTCCTTTCATTTTCACATCTGTAGTCCCTTCATTGCAAACTAAGATGTAAAGAGATGGTCCTTGCTTGATGGAAACGGTTGCTTTGTTAGAGAGATGGATATGTAACCAATAATTTCAAGATAATATATCATGTGCACTAATAAATGCGATTAGAAATGAGTTACTCATTCTTCAGATGAAGGAAAACTTCCTGGAGATGGTGGCAGCTGAGCTGTTCTGAAGAAGGATTAAAAGTTGACCAGGTACTTCCTGTAATACATAATAGGGTTATAAGTTCCTCACTATGTCGTAAGCATATTAATACAGGGCCAATATTTGGATCACTTCTGGAATGCTTGAACCCTGGTGTGCTCCGTTCTATGGGGTGGCAAAGAGTCGGACACAGTTTGGCAACTGAACAATAACTTGAATGCTACCTATCGAGAGCAGTGCCTACCACATGGTAGAAGCTCAATAAATGCTGTATGATGCAAAGAGAGAGAAAGTGTAGAAGTCTGAGTTAAATCTATACTGTGCTCAAAACTTTCCCTGAGTTAAGTAGATAAGTAGATTAGTACATAAAACCAATAGTACAACCTGACTTTCCTATTACAATTTTGATTAACTAGCAAGTTATTTACTATTTTATCCTTTTCTTCAAAAAACATATTTTTTGAAGTTAATTTTTTTAAATGAAATATAGTGTTGATTTACAATGCTGTGTTAGTTTCAAGGGTATGTGTGTGTGTGTATGCCACCTCATGGACTGTAGCCCCCCACGCTCCTCTCTCCATGGAATTTTCCAGGCAAGAATACTGGAGCAGGTTACCATTTCCCACTTTAGGGTATCTTCCTGACCCAGGGACTGAACTTGCATCTCCTGCATTCACAGGTGGATTTTTTTTTTTTACCACGGTGCCACCTGGGAAACCCTTCAAATGTATAGCAGCCTATAATGGAAACAACGTATGTTTTTAAAATCCTATTTACTTTTCCAAAATTACCTTGCATGTTCCCACTAACTTGACTGGAGATACTATACTTGATAAAACCTTGTAAGACAATCAACTATTTCTCCTCCTCCAAAAGAATACTATCATTGTAATTTTCAAACAAACAGAAAAATTTAGTGCTTTAACCCTAGACTCAGAGCAGACGCAGTCACACTTTATCTTCTGTGATCCTCACCACAGCCCTGAAATGCAGAACCTCGGGTTACAAATGAGGAAACTGAGGCACAGGAAATTTAAGTTCCTTAACAAGGCCACATGAGTAGAAAGTGGCAGAAATGTGATTCTCTGGGGGCAGAACCCCAGAGTAGATAAAATGTCTCTGGTAAGCATTCTTATCTGTGCACATGTTGTTTAGCCACTAAGTTGTGTCTGACTCTTTGAGACCTCATAGACTGTAGCCCACCAGGCTCCTCTGTGAATGGAATTTTTCCCAATAAGAACACTGGAGTGGGCTGCTATTTTTCTATTCCAGGGGATCTTCCCGACCCAGGAATCGAACCTGTGTCTCCTGCGTTGGCAAGCAGATTCTTTACAGCTGAGCCAGCAGGGAAGCCATGGATAAGCACATACTTTTACTTATCCCACTTGCAATGTTAAACACAATCATGTTGTTATTAACTGAATTTTATTCATTTCTGCCTTCCCAGGGCTTCCCAGGTAGCTCAGCTGGTAAAGAGTCTGCCTGCAATGCAGAAGACCTAGGTTCAATCTCTGGATTGGGAAGATCCCCCGGAGGAGGGCATAGCAACCCACTTGGGTATTCTTGCATGGAGAATCTCCATGGACAGAGGAACCTGGTGGGCTGCAGTCCATGGGGTTGCAGAGAGTTGGACACGACTGGCACTGGAAGAACAGTTCCTTGAGGTCATAAACTCTGATTTTAGCTTACTGTTTGATCTCCAGCACCGATCACAAGTATGACAAAAAGCTCAATAAATATTTATTCAGTATATTCAATCAATCAATCAATCCAGGTCTCTTTCTCTATCTAACTTTCCAATTAGAGCTTTTCAATTTCTGCTGGACTACACTTCATTGTCTGGAAAGTTGTGTTTAAGCTGACCAGAGGTGTCAGCTCTAATACAGAGGAATATTAAAGTTCAAACAATTTACATTTCTTCCTCATTTAAGTTAGAAGACTACAACTGTCCTCAAATCTAATGCAGTTATAGGAAATAGAATTTATGGTAAAAATAGAGGTTTTAAAAGCATAAGAGTAAAGGGAACCCTGGAGTATTTTTCAAAATCTGTTAAAATATGACTAAGAAAGGAACTTCCATATTTATCAGTGACATTTTTAATCATCTCTAATTCCTTGTATAGAGCAGAGGGAGAACTAGGGGTGGAAACTGGAAGGCAGGTATCCAGCCCCAGCCTAGGACATTTGAGGACTTGTAGGGATAGTTATTTAGACACATCTCTTACTTTAACCAGCTTTCCTGGTGGCTCAGCTGGTAAAGAATCTGCCTGCAATGTGGGAGGCCTAGGTTTGATCCCTGGGTTGGGAATATCGTCTGGAGAAGGGAAAGGCTACCCACTCTAGTGTTCTGGCCTAGAGAATCCCATGGACTATACAGTCCATGGGTTTGCAAAGAGTCGGACACGACTAAGCAACTTTCACACACTTACTTTGACCATGCAGTGCCATAAGCAGTACTCACTTTTAGATAAACCTTATATTTCAGTGTGCCTTCTGCTTGCCTTCACTCTCAGTATTGTAAGTGAAACTCTCTTTGTTGTTTAGTTGCTCAGTCATGTCCAACTCTTCTTCGACCCCATGGACTGTAACCCGCCAGTCTCCTCTGTCTATAGGATTTTCCAGGTAAGAATACTACAGTGGGTTGCCATTTCCTACTCTAGGACATCTTCCCAACCCAGGGATCGAACCTGTGTCTCCTGCATTAGCAGGTGGATTCTTTACCACTGAGCCACCAAGGAATCCCTGAAACTCTGAAGCAGTCAGTACATGATGCTCTGAAGTGAGGCCCCATTGCAGATGTGAAGGCATCCTTTCTCACTAGCTGTGGTCTGTAAGTGCTACAGTTCCTCCCTCTCATTCCTACAGAGCAGGGTAAGCATCAGAACAATGAAAGGAAAGGAAAGAAATTGACCCCAGGACTCTGTTGGCTGCATTCTGGAGCTCTCAGAATCTTAGATTCCCAAAGATTTCCCTCCTCCAGTTTCCTTTCTCTCCTGTCACATCAAAATTATGTATCAACATGTAAAAGGTCTAGGTTACCTTGTTCTTGGTCCAATCCTTGTCTTTTGTTGGTATTTGCTGTGAATTTTTCTTTTGTTTTTGCACATATGCTTGGCCACATTCTGTGCTAAGTACTTCATCTGGATTATCATTAACCTTTATAATCATCCAATGAGGTACTTCCACTGCGTTATTATCTCCATCTTACAGAAGAGGAAATGGTTTAGAGAAGTGATTTTACTTATCCAAGTTAAAAAACAAGAGTTAGAAAATGAAGTCATCCACAGAAACTGTGACACAGGAGTCCACATTTTAAAACCTATATTCTGTCTCAGGGATGATTTCTTACCTGGACAATTACACCGTTTTTCTGACTATCTTTTTGACGTCAGTCCGGTTCCCAATATTCCAATCTCTAAATGAACTTTTACAAAACTTGATTTAGTATTCCTTAAATATATGCAAACATAAAAGTAGTTATTAACTCTTTGTACTTGTGGCGCTTTTAAAAGTACCAAACTTAAATTATATGAGCAGCTGCTGCTGCTGCTGCTAAGTCGCCTCAGTCGTGTCCGACTCTGTGCGACCCCATAGACGGTGGCGCACCAGGCTCCCCGGTCCCTGGGATTCTCCAGGTAAGAACACTGGAGTGGGTTGCCATTGCCTTCTCCAATGCACGAAAGTGAAAAGTGAAAGTTCAGTCATGTCCGACTCTTTGCGACCCCATGGACTGCAGCCTACCAGGCTCCTCTGTCCATGGGATTTTCCAGGCAAGAGTACTGGAGTGGGTTGCCATTGCCTTATCTGAGCAGTACAATTCAAATGGAAAACTTTAGTGAGATATAAGGTGTGTTGAAAATTAATCGTGTGTAAGTTTCACGGCAAATTTCAGAGAGGAATATTTCACTTGCTGTCTACTTGATTATTTTGATGTTGGACTTGATGAACCAGAGTGATTGATTTCATCTCAGATCTGACCATCTTCCTCCTGCCCCAACTTATCTGGGATGTAGCTCTTGGCTTCAACCCCATAATCCCAGTCCCTGTCCACTTCTTTGCACTTGATACTTGAGTTGTGAGACATGCCAGGGAGTTCTTACAACATGCTTTTGAACACACACTGTTTCTTCTGCCTTTAATGCCCATCCATCATGCCCACATGAGCTGTTAAAAAACTCTTCTAACCTGTCACCTCCTCTGGGAAGCCCTGGGCACTCCCAGAAGCTCTTATACGCTGGACTAATTGTGTGCCTTGTACATATTTATGGAAATTGAACTCATCTTGGGAAATGATTGGTTTGGGGCACCTGTCTTTCCAGTGACCTGTGAACTTCTCAAGGAGAGGGGCAGTGTGAGGAGTGTGGTCATTTTCATCCCTCCATTACAGATTCAGAGAGGTAGATCAATTTGACCAAGGTCACTCAGCTGGGTCTCCCGGTATAAGGCTCCAACAGCCTGATTATTGTACAGAGACCCAACTTGACGATTTCCTTTTCTGAAACTGGTGTTTCAGATGGTGGTTTGTTTCTTCCATGCTCTGTTTTCCTTGGTGGCTCGGCACCTGAAGGGAGAGCCTCAAAAGGCCCAGGTTCCCTCCTTGCTGCTGGTAACTTTATGTGAGATCTTGAACTAGTCTCTCTCTCTCTCTCTCTGGGCCTCAGTCTTTTCATCTGTCAAATGAGGGTGTTGGGCCAGATGGCATCAAGCCTCCTTTGATTCAGTCCAGTGTGTGTGGGTGGCTTACAACCTTGTCATGCCAATAACTCAAACTGCCAAAAGAGCTAAGCCAGGCTATGGCAATGGGCAGAGGAAAGAATGGCTCCTTCACACGGGCCATTTGTGTGGGGTGAGTGTTAATCACTGGAGGAAATTGACTCAGGGAGATAGCACCTTGGTATCAGAAAAAGCCTGGCTATCGGTGGGCAGCCCCTACAAGCCTAGCTCTCCTTGCCAAGGATGTTGGGCTGGGAAGCCAGGCTTCCTGCCACTCAACGAACATGGCACCAGGCCCAGGATAGGCCACTGTGGGAAAGTGCAGAGCAGAGTCAGGCTCTGGGGATTCAGAGGGCTCAGACAGGCTCGGGTGCTCTTTGTGGTACTGGGACACCTAGGCAATCAGACCTCAGGCTAAGTCACTCTAACAGAGAAGGACAATGTTTCCCCCAAGAAACAGTCTGTGATTTCCACGGTGCCTGGTTCTCTGTCCTGTGCCAGGCTTCTCTGTCCTGTGTACTCCTTTACTGAGTCAAGGGACACCCAACACTGGTTCCATTCTGCCTGCCATTTCCGTGAAACAAGGGATACTGGACAGCAAGCACTGAAGCAGCTTTGGCCCATCTTCAGGAGCTGCACCAAGTTTTCCCAGCTCTTCCTGCTGCTTTTGCTGGTCCTACTTCACCTTAAGCTTCATACCTTAGCCCAAGGGTCACCTCCTCCAGGAAACCTTCCTTGACTTCCCATAGTTTAGGTTGGGCAATGAACCCAGCACTTCCTTTGACCTTGGCATTGTCACTCTGCTTATTTCCAGGATTCTGAGAACCTTGAGAAAAGAGATCACTTTTTCTGCTTTCACTCATCCATACATGCATGCTAAGACTCTTTGCGACCCTGTGAACTGTAGCCCACCAGGCTCCTCTGACTGTGGGATTCTCTAGGCAAGAATACTAAAGTGGGTTGCCATTTCCTCCTCCAGGGGATCTTCCCAACCCAGGGATCAAACCTCTGTCTTTTACTTCGCTCGCATTGGCAGGCAGATTCTTTACCACGAGCACCACCTGGGAAGCCCTTCACTCATCCATAGGTTAAGCAAATATGCACATGTGCTTCCTCCCCAAGAGACACAAAATCTTCAAAGGAAAAAAAACTCATAAATTGTCCCCAGTGTCATGACACATACAGTCTAGTAAGGCAGTTAAAAAGATCATTGTCCAGTACATGAAAAGCTGAAATTTAAAGGTGCTTGGAATGGCAATAGGAGGAGAATTTGATATAGTCAGGGAGGGCAGAGGAAGCCTTCCCAGAGAAGTGTTGATGGAGCTGAGGAAGAGCTAGGGTGATAGGCAAGGAATCAAGGAGGTTCACCCATGTCTCATTGATCCTTGTGTCCTAAGTATATTGCAGGACCTGAAAGTTACACAGTAAATGTTTGTAAATACTGAAGCCACATTGTCTACAAAGTTGTTTCTGAGGCTTAGGTCCAGTCCCAAGGCAAGATCAATGCTTTGTTCCTCTGTCTTATAACTGCCTTCAGCAACTACTTTTGTTTCACTGTCATTCTGAAAAATATTATTCTCTCGCCCAAACTACTTACCCTTAAGATCCACATTCTTTGATCTAGCCCTGGACAAAAACCCTGGCTATACTGTGTGCTGCAGACTTTCATATGTCCTCTTTCTATGGGGGGTCTCCAAAAAACCACCTACACCTTGGATTTCTAAGTTACCTGGTATTTCATGCCTGTGCCGTTTGCCCAAACCGTCTGACCTCTGCCACAATAACCCCAGGTATTTCAGTATTCAGCTGGCCACTTGGGCTCCTGTTTCTGCCACTGCCTCCCAGTCTCCAGAGAATGGGATTAGTTCTGAGGCCCTGACAGCCTTGATTCATAGCAGCAGACCAGCCATGCCCAGCACTCTCAAGAGACACTACCCAAACTTTCTTAGTATTGGGTTCATCACAGCCAACAAGACATTAAGTTAATCAACCCTTTTTTTCCAAACTGGAGCCACTGTGATCAAGATTGAAAATGTGCCCCCATTGTAAGTGGCTACTGTTTCCAATTACATATGTTTCTCCCAACCACCATGCAATCTGTTCACTTCATGCTGGCTTGCAAGAGCTGTTCACACCAAACCATTGACAGCCACTATCTAAACTGAAACCATCTGCTTAGCCATTTGCCATGCATGGCTGGGTCTTGCAGGCTTACCCAGTTGAAGCCCTGTGGAGCAGTCCATAAAACAAGCATGAATTAACGCAGCCTGTTTTTATTAAATGTCTTGCAACTGATGAGAAGATGGACAAGCCTGTCTGGCAAGGATAATGGCCAGTCCTCAGAGCATCTGAAGTCCTGGATAAATGCCAACAGCACCCTGCATCCCAAGACCATCACACACTATTTCAGGAGTGTGGTCATGCTTAGAAACAGTTCATCTAGAAAAGCCTTTTTAAAGATTTTGTGGTTTCTCTTCTTTGTTGTGAAACAGAGTTTATTGGTGAATTCTTCAGCCAGAGCTCTGCTCCTTCTGTTCTCTTTGATATTACTTAAAAATGCAGAGAAGCAGATAAGAGTGGCTAAGAGCTTTAGTGGAACATGAATATCCACGGATATCCTCCATTGCTATTACCACCTCCAAAAGATTGGGGGTGGTTAGCATTTCTCGTATTCATATGAGGTACGAGTCAGGTTATTCATAACATGAAGTACTCCTCATGCACTTTGTCTGAAAACCTTGACCAAGGTTGTGAGGCTCCAAAGGAGAAGATATCTTGACCCACTCACACCAGCCACATCTTTGTGACTGGAAAATTTCCAATGCACTGGAGAGAAAAGATCAGAGGTCAAACCCAAGGGCACTGCCAATAATTGGGAAAAGTCAGCATATTCTGGCTGCTCTGATTTCAGTATCATCAGGTGACTTTCTGATATTTTGGCCTCCCAGGTAGGAGAACTATTTGTGAAAAGAGACTGAGCTCTAGAACAAATGCAAGCATTCATCCCCCTTGATATTTCATACTGTAAAGTAGTAAAATGGCATAGGTTTCTAATATATATATATATATAAATATAAATATTATATATAAACCTAGATATGTTTACATATGTATATATGTGTATATATAAGGTTGATATTATTATTTAAAATTTTGTTCAAAGTAAAATAATTTTTATTTAAAATTTTTAAATGAATTAAGAAGGGAGAGTTCAAGCGAAAAATGATATGCCCCTTCCCGTCTGCAGGATATTTTCAAAATATTTAACATTAACCACTCACTCATGATGGATTCTGGCTGGAAGCAGGTTGGTAGCTCATACTGGCTTGTTCAGGCTGAACAGCAGTGCTGCCTTGACTGTATGCTACATTCTATTCATTCAAAATTAGGTGAATGGAAAGTTGGTAACTAGGGTCACATCCCTTACCTTTCATGATTTGATCTTTAAGATCACATCAACCATTGCTACCATCAGCACTGGTTGTGTGCAGTTTGCTTTTGTACTTGCTGTAAGACCAGTCAGGAGTCTGTGACACACGGATCACTCACCCAGCTGTCATCTGCTGTCTTACTCAGACCCATCAACCCCTCTGGACTCCAGAAATCTAAAGATGGGGGAGAACATGGTCCCTTCCCCCAAAGCTCACACTCCAAGGGTGAGAGACTGTGCTCTGTTATTCAATATTACTCACATGAATTCCTAAGTAAGATGTTTGTTTAAAGATGCAGCCGCAGGGGAACAGGGAAAAGAAAAACCCAACAAAGCAAAACTAGAGCAGTCCCCAAAGACAAACACGTTTATCTTCTTTAAGCAGCTTTTACAGTTTTTGCTCCTCAGATAAAAAGAGCTACAGAATTTTATATTCTTGTTTTTCCCACTGCTGGGAAACTCAGAGCCCAACGTGGTGCTCCACCACATCAAGGAGAATTACGTTTTCCCTTAAAATTCCCAGTCTTCTTTTTTCTCATGTTTTTGGTTCTGCTTTACTGCTTATTCTTTAGTGAATTTCTATGTGCCTGGCCCTTATTGTAAACGGACTTTAATCCTTATTGAATAGAACCTCAAATGACATAAATGCATTTTTATAAGTATGCATTTTAAAATAAATACATCTTTAAGGGCTTAACTTTTTAAAAGCAGTTTTAGATTTGTAGCAAAATTGAGACAAAGGTACCGAGATTTCCCAAATGCTCCTTTTTTCCCCGCTCGATACAGACAGATTCCATTATCAGCATATTCCACCAGAGTGGTACATCTGTTACAGCTGATGATCCTACACTGATGCATCATAATCACCCAAAGTCCATAGTTTACATTAGGACTCGCTCTGGCTGTTATACATTCTATGGGTTTGAACAAATGCACAACATGTGTCCACCATTATAGTATCATACAGAGCATTTTCACTGCCCTGAAAGTCCTCTGTGCTGCACCTAGTCATCCATCCCCAAACCCTGCATTTTTAAAATTAAAAATGCTTGGTTTATTCTCACAAATTTTGTTTGGCCCCCCAAAAAAGGAATTCCAGTTTTTGAAACTTTGAGAAATGCAACACCCTTTGCTCATTCCTCTCTGACCTTCCCCTTCTCTTTTCACATTGCTTTTTGAGCTTATGAGTTTGTTGATTGGAGAATATTAATTCATTAGAGGGGCCATCTGGCCTATTTGTAGGGAAAAAAAATGATGGCTTATTGTTGATTGGATTTACCATACAAAGAGACACGTGATTGTTATTTCATGTCATAAATGAGGCTCCTTGTTTGCAAATGATGGACCCTGCAGGACTAAGAGTTGGTCCAACTCTGTGGCCACATTTACCCGGACACCCAGGGCACTTGGTGTCTTGGCTGCCACTCACGCTCAGTCTCTGCTTTCCCATCATATGCGCCAGCCCCACAATCATATATCTTTCCTTTCTTGGCATAAGCTGTCAAGGATCAAAATGGTTGGAATTCCCTTTGGTGATGTCCCTGTCGGGTGCCAGGCTCTGTGCAAATACATTCACACATGTACTATTTGACCCTCGCACAATCTCCTGATAGTTAGTATTAACCCCGTTTTGCAGATAAGAGAAGGAGGCTCAAGGAGATTAAATGCAGCTGTTAGGGAAAGAAGTGAAATTTTTTTAACCCTTCAAAGCCAGTGCCTATTTTAATGTACCAGGAAGAGTTAGGCTATGAAGAGACATACTGTCACTAAACCTAAAATAGACCTGAAGACAGTGGAGGAAATAAATTATGGAAGAGAACAGGGGTTTAATAGGGTCATAGCAAGAAATTTCTTTTTATGGTAATGGGGTACACCCTTGAGTGCTTGCTGCTTCAAAATGGAAACCAGCGTAGAAAACAGTGAGGCCTTGGTCCAGGCTTCTCTGATTTGGCTTATTTTTATTTTCTGCATTTGACCTTATCTCTGATCTCTGGGTATTTTTGTTTATATATATATATATAATTGAAGTATAGTTGACTTAGGTATAGAGCAAAGTGATTTGGTTTTATATATTTATATACACACACACACACGTGGTGTGTGTGTACTCAGTCACTCATCCATATCTGACTCTTTGTGACCTCGTGTACTGCAGGCATCTCATCCTCCATCACTTCCTTCTCCTCCTGCCCTCAATCTTTTGCAGCATCAGGGTCTTTTCAAATAAGTCAGTTCTTAGCATCAGGTGGCCAAAGTATTGGAGTTTCAGCTTCAATATCAGTCCTTCCAATGAATATTCAGGCTTGATTTCCTTCAGGATTGACTGGTTTGATCTCCTTGCTGTCCAAGGGACTCTCAAGAGTCTTCTCCAGCACCATAGTTCAAAAGCATCAATTCTTTGGCACTCAGCCTTCTTTATGGTTCAACTCTCACACTTGTACATGACTACTGGAAAAACCATAGCTTTGACTATATGGACCTATTTTGGCAAAGTGGTAGCTCTGCTTTTTAACACACTGTTTAGGTTTGTCGTAGCTTTACTTCCAAGGAGCAAGGGTCTTTTAATTTCATGGCTGCAGTCACCATCCACACTGATTTTGGAGGCCAAGAAAATAAAATCAGTCACTGCTTCCATTTTTTCCCCTTCTATTTGACATGAAATGATGGACTGGATGCCATGATCTGAGTTTTGTTTTTTTTTTTTTTTCATGTTGACCTTCAAGCCATCTTTTTCACTTTCCTCTTTTACCTTCATCAAGAGGCTTTTTATTTAGTTCCTCTTCACTTTCTGCCATTAAAGTGGTATCATCTGCATGTCTGAGGTTGTTGAAATTTGTCCCAGCCATGTTTTCCCCCACCCCTGGCAATCTTGATTCCAGCTTGGGATTCATCCAGCCTGGCTTTTTGCATGATGTACTCTGCATGAAAGTTAAATAAGCAGGGTGACAATATACAGCTTTATTATACTCCTTTCCCAATTTTGAACCAGTCCATTGTTCCATGCCCCATTGCTTCTTGATCCATATGCAGGTTCCTCAGGAGACTGGTAAGGTATTCCCATCTCTTTAAGAATTTCCCAGTTTGCTGTGATCCACATAGTTAAAGGCTTTCACGTAGTCAATGAAGCAGAAGTAGATGGTTTTCTGAAATTTTCTTACTTTCTCTATGATCCAATGAATGTAGGACATTTGATCTGTGGTTCTTCTGCCTTTTCTAGAACTAGCTCATACACCTGGAAATTCTCAGTTCACATACTGGCGAAGCCTAGCTTGAAGGATTTTGAGCATAACCTTTCTATCATGTGAAATGTCTACTTTTGTCCTTGGGTTCATTATTATCTAGGAGAAGTAACAAATATGAAGAATTGTGATATCTAATTTAAGTGCTAACCTTGAGCCAAACACTGGGTTAAGTGTATTTTTTATCAGTTATTTCTTCTAGCAATGCAATGTAGTAGGAACTATTTTACTCCTGATTTTAGGGCATTTATATTTGCTTCTTTTTTGCTTTTTGGTGTTTTGTTTTATTTTTACCATTATAAGTGAGGCTGGGACGGCCATTTTTGCCTAAAATTGCAGAGAACTTCTTCAGGATGACTTCCAGGAAATGAGAGAAGTTACTCAGTCAGTTCTTGTGAGCAGTTTTAAAGCCTCTGATGCAGACTACCCAAGAGCTTTCTGGAAGGTTGTACCAGCGCCCCCTGAGGCTGGTAGGGCATGTGCTTACTGGATTCTCCAAAGCCTGCTAATAGAGTGACATATCATGAGGAGACTGACAGAAGCTTATCTTTTTAGTGAATCTGAAAACAAGTTAGAAGGCCTCTGGCCTGAGACCAGAAACCTGGTCTCTGCTCTACAATTCAGCCCATGTGACATCGAATTAGTGCTTTTGCCTCTCTCTGGATCACAGTTTTCCAAAGTGAAATGGGGGTGGGTGCACAGATGATCATGTACACTGTTCCAGCTCAAATTTTCCTTGACATTTTGGGAGAATATAACTTGTCTTTCAGCAATAGGTGGCTCAGAACTAAAAGTGTGATGTTTTCATATATATGTTTATAAAGCATCTAGTAAAATTGCTTTGTAGAGGCAGGCTTGGATTTTAATCCTGTCTTCACCATTTTCTATGTGGGAGATCATGCAAGATCATCTCTTCTTTCTGAGCTCTGGTTTCCTCATCTGTAGGAGGTAGATAACAATGTCACAGGGTTTTTAGAAAGGTCACATGAGATAAAGCATATAAAACAGGGTACGAAACAGGAGCTCAATAAATAATAGTTCTCTTTATGGAGGAAGATGTGATACTTGCCTTCCTCCCACCCTTTTTAAAATGTATGATCTTGTTTTCACTTGAAATAATTATTTTACACATATTATATGGTTTTAGCTTTATTCAGGTATAATTGATGTACCAAAAATTGCACACAGTAAGTGTGTACATCGTCTTTGTTAAAGTATAGTTGATTTATAATATTGTGTTAGTTTGAGGTATACAACACAGTTATAACATTATGGACTATATTCCCTGTGCTGCACATGACAGCCCTGTATCTTATTTATTTCATAACAGGTAGTTTGTACCTCTTAATCCCCTTTACCTATTTCATATATCTTCTAACCCTCTCCCTGCTGGCAACCATGACCCTGGAGGGTAAGTTAAGTGAAATAAGTCAGACAAAGAAAGACAAACACTGTATGTTTCACTTACATGTAGAGTCTAAAAAAAAAAAAATGAAACAACAAATAGAGCAGAAACAGATTCATAGATAACATTTACATCTCGATGAGTTTAGACATCGGCATACATCTGTGACACCATCACCACAGCCAGGTTACCATCATCTCCAAACATGTCCTTTTTAAATGGTAAGAGCATTTAACATGAGGTATATCCTCTGAACATATTTTTGAAGTGCACAATACCATATTGTTAACTACCATGTTTACCACAGATCCTCTTCGCACTCTTAAGAATAAAGGATTCTTTGTTTGTTTGTTAGATTCCACATGTAAGTGAGACCATGCAATATTTATCTTTCTGTGTCTGGCTTATTAAAGCAGCTCTGAGTAACTATTCAAAGATATTGAGCCCCTAGAGGCCTCAGGATTCTGGTTTGTTACGTAGGCATCTGCAGTTTCCAGCATCCTTCAGCTTAACCTCCCATCCCTGAGCACCATCTATTCAGGTCCATGTGTTTTCAGGTTTAAAGTAGATTGGAGAGTTCCATGTGACACGTTAACTAGAGGCACCATCTCCTGGATACAGATCTGTTCTGACATCACGGGTTAGCCTCAGCCACTTTGATGTTACAACAGTTTACTAATGACTCTGTCAGTTCAGGGAGCTCTTTGACATAAACACTTGATTGACTGGATGATGAATTCATTCTGCAGGTTTGCATATGTTCACCACACATTTGCCAATGTGGACTTCCTTGGGTAACAGAGTTACCAAGATAAATAAGAGTTAGTCCCCTCCCTTTGTGGTTTCCAGACTAGTGGATGAGAGGCCCCAGTAAACAAATAATTATAATACAATGTGATATAACCACTATAATTGAAGCAGATGCAATGAGCTTTGGGAGCACAGAGGAGGGAGTGATTCATTATGTGGGGCAAGAGAAGTTGATACAGGCTTCCCAGAGGCTGTGTCATTTAATTTAGATCTTGAAATCTGAATAGAAATGTGTTAAGTAGATGATGAAGAATAGGATGCTTGAGTGTAGCAAACAGTTGGAAAAAGGCATAGAGGTTTAAAATAAAGAGTTGAGCCTGTTTGTGGGGAAATCAGATAGGAAGTGTAGTAGGAAATGAGACTGATAATGTGAATTGAGACTATAGCATAAAGGGTTTTCAATGCCAGGTTAAAGGGCTTGGCTGTTGCTGTGTGCTATGCTCAGTTGCTCAATTGTGTCCACCTCTTTGCGACCCCATGGATGGTAGCCCACAAGGCTCCTCTGTCCATGGAATTTTCCAGGCAAAAAGACTAGAGTAGGTTGCTGTTTCACTCTCCAGGGGATCTTCCTGACCCAGGGATCAAACTTGCATCTCTTGTGTCTTCTGCATTGGCAGGCAGATTCTTTACCACTAGTGCCACCTGGAAGCCCACAAAAGGCTTGGATACCATTCTGCAGAGTTACAGTGTCTACTATGGTATCCATTAAACATGTATGGCTCTTTAAATATAGTTAAACAAAATTTAAAATCTAGTTCATCAGTTGTACTGACTATATTTCAATGGTCGATAGGCTCATGTGGCTGAAAAAGTGGAAGTGTGTTAGTCACTCAGTTGTGTCCAACTCTGCGAGCCCATGGACTATAGCCCACCAGGCTCCTCTGTCCATGGAATTCTCCAGGCAAGAATACTGGAGTGGATATTCATTTCCTTCTCCAGGAGATCTTCCTTACCCAGTGACTGAACCTGGATCTCCTGCATTGCAGGCAGATTCTTTACCCTCTGAGCCACCTGGCTGCCATATTGGATGGCACAGATACAGAGCATTTTCATCATTGCAGAGAATTCTATGGATCCTGCTAGGAACTAAAGAGCCTCTTAATAAGGGTGAAAGAGGATAGTGAAAAGGCTGGCTTGAAACTCAACATTCAAAAAACTAAGATCATGGCATCCAGTCCCATCACTTCATGGCAAATAGAAGGGGAAACAATGCCATTTTATTTTCTTGGGCTCCAAAATAACCAGAGATGGGGACTGCAGCCATGAAATTAAAGGATGCTTGCTCCCTGGAAGGAAAGCTATGACAAACCTAGACAGCACATTAAAAAGCAGAGATATCATTTTGCTGACAAAGGTTTGTATAGTCAAAGTTAATGGTTTTTCCAGTAGTCACATATGGATGTGAGAGTTAGACCATAAAGATGGCTAAATGCCAAAGAATTGATGCTTTTGAATGGTGGTCCTAAAGAAGATTCTTGAGAGTCCCTTGAACTTCAAGGAAATTAAACTAGTCAACCCTAAATGAAATCAATCCTGCATATTCATTGGAAGGACTGATGCTTGAAACTGAAGCTCCAATACTCTGGCTACCTGATGCAAAGACCCAACTCACTGGAAAAGACCCTGATGGTGGGAAAGATTGATAGCAAAAGGAGAAGGGGGCAGCAGAGGATGAGATGGTTAGATAACATCACTGACTTGATGGACATGAATGTGAGCAAATTCCAGGAGACAGTGAAGGACAGGGAAGCCTGGAGTGCTGCAGTCTGTGAGGTTGCAAAGAGTTGGACATGACTTGTGACTGAACAACAACAAAGAGTGAGAGATGGATTTCGAGGGGACCGTCATGGACAAATTTGTCTGTAATATGTAGAATGGGTTTCAGGGAGGTAAAAGCAGAGGCAGAGAAAACAGTGAGGGAGCTATTACAACACTCTAGACAAGAAATAATGAGAACTGAATTGGAGCATGAACCATCATATGCAGAAGGGAACTAAGACTATCTTGCAACTCATGAAATACCAAGAAACCGAAGACTATGGTAATCGGTGCAGTTTGCCAGTTGGGATCTGACAGAGTTGAGGAATATATCCATCTCATCTCTTGTCATGAGCACCTTTTGGCTCCAAGCCCCAATCCTCAAGCTCCTTCCCTGGCTCTGGAGGTATAGACAGACTTCCAAGTATGTATGAGCTATCTGGAGTCTCCCTGCCCCTGCTTGCCTCTGTTTTGGCATGCCATTGTGTCTTAATCAGATGAGTATCTCCTTTGGCCCCTGCTCTACCCATGGTGACCGGAGTTTGGAACAAGAGCATTGTATGGCCAACCCACGCGTCTGTTTTGCTCTGAGTGTCTGGGTTCCATGGTTATAACAGTGGCAGATTGGATGATAAGATGTGGTTCCTAGTCTCCTCCCTGCCTGATAGGATCTCTGTCAACCATAAACAAATAACTTCCATTCACAGCTGACAGGAGGAAGAACTGTACTCTGCAGGGAGAGTTGCTAAGTGTACTGTGGTAAGGAATGTCAACTATTTTCTATGAATCAGTGATGCTCTCAAAGACAGTCATGGTGCCATGGACAGCTTACCCCACCCCAGGAGACAGGGCCTCATTGTGGGCTCTTCCTTGCCATGTTCCCCTGGCTCAGCTTCTTACATCATAGAGAGTTCTTGCTGTCATTCTGTCTCTCAATCCTTTCCCTGTCTGATGAGAGCTGTTGAAGAGCACATATGAAGCATGCTACTCCTAGAGAAAAAAACAAATTCTCTGATGGTAAGCACTGATTTTCTGAAATCCTGTTTGTTCAAACTCATTCTTCAAGACCCATCTCAAGCACTAACTGCTTTGTGAAACCTTCACATACCTATTTCTGCTCCAGTGGGCTCTGAATTCAAATCTCTTTGGTCCACACCAGCTGTAGTTGAATAATTATGTTCCTGCTTGCTTCTCTACATCATGAGTATTTCTGAGCAAGATTTGGCTTAAATCAAGTTTACACATAAAGGATGTGCCCAAAATTCCATTCCGTAAAGGTTCACTGAATCATGCAGGTTATGATGTGTAATCTCCAATATATCTGGTAAAAAGCAAGTCAGGAAAGATCTGAGAAAGACTTCAAATAGGAAGCTAGGGAAGAAAGTAACCATTTATGTTAGGTGTTTTTGCTTATTTCATTTATTTCCGTTATTCTTTCATTCATGTGTTCACTCCACTACTCTACAAACATTTACTGAGCCCCTGCTGATGGCCAAGCAATGTTCACATAGAGAGCTTAATAAAATTGAGTTCAGAAACTGATTGGATCATTAAAGTTTTAAGTAAATAATGACAGTCCATTGTGGGAACCACTCTTCAGGAGGGACAGACCAAGTACAGGTGAAGAAAATCAGGGAGAAGCACTTGCTCTGTTAAGTGAGGAGCACAGACTCTGGAGTTCAAATCCTGGCCCCATAATTAGTAGCTAGCTGGCCTTCGGCAGTTTATCTTTTTGCTCCTCAGTGTCCTCATCTATAAAATAGACAGGGTTTTCCTGGGGGGAAATACGATGACATTTATGAAAGTCTTGACACATGTCTAGAACAGAGTAAATGGTCAATTGATGTTTTTTTTTCAGGCCTTCACATCTGTCAACCTAAATGATCAGGATCATTTCCAACTTCTCTTTGCTAGAGATGAATGAGACTAAATGTGTTGAAGAACTTGAGACCAAAGCATAGTGCTCACATGTCTCTGATATCATGTTTTAGATGAGTCAGCCTTTGACCAGAGACCTTTCTAATGCATGTTCTTCTAGATTTGGCTGCTAGAAGATTAACTACATGAGTCTGATTATATTTCACTTTCCTGTGAGACAGAAAACCATGAATAGTCAGAGAACTGTAACTGTTTGGGGCTGGGATTGGTGAGTAATTTTTCACAAGCCTTTTTTGTAAACATGCTTTATTGATAAAAAGTTCTGAAGGGGCCATAGAAATTTTTTTGAAAAGACTGGTAGTATATTCTCCCTATGGAAAGCACATATACATCCAGATCATGATTGTGATTACTCTTGTCATTATTAAACCAACAGGGAGTTAGTGTTATCATGGTTGCAGAAGATGGTTATTGATGTTTAGAGTATTGATCAAAACAGGGAAGAGGAGCCGCTGCCACCTATATCTTCAGAGAGGCAGACAGTAAAACTGTGAGATACTAACCAATCAGGCAATATTGTTGTCTTCTTCCCTGTGGAGCAAATAAAAGATTGGCTAGTTAATATGCTCTCTGACTCTTTCCTTTGCTCGAAATAAAGACCAAGAGAGACCATGTCAAGTTTTGATAACTGTCTCAAAGAGGCAAGACAAGGCCATTGGTGGCAGGAGAGAGGGAAGATTCCTCACTGGTCTTTTTCTTTGAAGCTTTTCTTGCTCCTTATTGATTGAGAATAAATATCTTGGATATTCAATAATATGTTTGTTCAAAAAGGTCTCATTTCTAAACCACTGATCTAGAGCAGTCAGCTTTTCTCAAACACACTTAGAAATTGCTATCCCTCCAAGCAGTTGCTTTAAGATAAGGAGAAAGGAAACTATGCTTAATGGATCCTTTGCCTCAAAATAATGGAGTATCTTTATATTTCATTCAAGCAATCAAAAGCTTTAAAAAAAAAAAAAGATATGTTGGGGAAAGCAATAGTAGGTGCTTTTACTAGCTCAAATTCTCCTGATTTTAAGTTACAGAAATCTAACTCAAAAGAGTTTAAGTGACACACCTTGGTTATATAATTAGGAGGGAGAAATGGTTTAGGAATGACTTGAAGGTGTGTAATAAAATTTATTTCTCAATTTATCCATCGTTTCTTCTCTGCTCTGCTGGATTACTATGGCAGGATATTCTTGAGACTTTTTTTTTGGAGGATAATTGCTTTACAACATTGTGTTGGTTTCTGCCGTACATCAACATGAATCAGCCATAGGTATACATATGTCCCCTCCCTCCTGAACCCCCTTCCCATTCCCCTCCCACCCCACCCCTTTAGGTTGTCACAGAGCACTGGGTTGAGTTCCCTGTGTCACACAGCAAATACCCATTTGCTATCTATTTTACATATAGTAATATCTATGTTTCCATGCTGCTGCTGCTGCTGCTAAGTCACTTAGTCATGTCCAACTCTGTGTGACCCCATAGACGGCAGCCCACCAAGTTCCGCTGTCCCTGGGATTCTCCAGGGAAGAACACTGGAGTGGGTTGCCATTTCCTTCTCCAATGCATGAAAGAGAAAAGTGAAAGTGAAGTGGCTCAGTCATGTCCGACTCTTTGTGACCCCATGTGAGCCTACCAGGCTCCTCCGTCCATGGGATTTTCCAGGCAAAAGTACTGGAGTGGGATGCCATTGCCTTGTCCCACTCTCTCCTAGTAAACTAATGCTCAAAATTCTCCAAGCCTGGCTTCAGCAATACGTGAACTTCCAGATGTTCAAGCTGGTTTTAGAAAAGGCAGAGGAACCAGAGATCAAATTCCCAACATCCACTGGATCATTGAAAAAGCAAGAGAGTTCCAGAAAAACATCAATTTTTGCTTTATTGACTATGCCAAAGCCTTTGACTGTGTGGATCACAATAAACTGTGGAAAATTCTGAAAGAGATGGGAATACCAGACCATCTGACCTGCCTCTTGAGAAATCTGTATGCAGATCAGGAAGCAACAATTAGAACTGGACATGGAACAACAGACTGGTTCCAAATAGGAAAAGGAGTACGTCAAGGCTGTATATTGTCACCCTATTTATTTAACTTATATGCAGAGTACATCATGAGAAACGCTGGGCTGGAGGAAGCACAAGCTAGAATCAAGACTGCTGGGAGAAATATCAGTAACCTCAGATATGCAGATGACACCACCCTTATGGCAGAAAGTGAAGAAGAACTAAAGAGCCTCTTGATGAAAGTGAAAGAGGAGAGTGAAAAAGTTGGCTTAAAGCTCAACATTCAGAAAACTAAGATCATGGCATCCGGTCCCATCACTCCATAGGAAATAGATGGGGAAACAGTGGAAACAGTGGCAGACTTTATTTTTCTGGGCTCCAAAATCACTGCAGATGGTGATTTCAGCCATGAAATTAAAAGACGCTTACTCCTTGGAAGGAAAGTTATGACCCACCTAGACAGCATATTAAAAATCAGAGACATTACTTTGCCAACAAAGGTCCATCTACTCAAGGATATGGTTTTTCCAGTAGTCATGTATGGATGTGAGAGTTGGACTGTAAAGAAAGCTGAGTGCCGAAGAATTGATGCTTTTGCACTGTGGTGTTGGAGAAGATTCTTGAGAGTCCCTTGGACTGCAAGGAGATCCAACCAGTCCATCCTAAAGGAGATTAGTCCTGGGTGTTCATTGGAAGGTCTGATGTTGAAGCTGAAACTCCAATACTTTGGCCACCAGATGGAAAGAGCTGACTCTTGGAAAAGACCTTGATGCTGGGAAAGATTGAGGGCAGAAGACGAAGGGGATGACAGAGGATGAGATGGTTGGATGACATCACCGACTCAATGGACATAGGTTTGGGTGGACTCAGGGAGTTGGTGGTAGACAGGGAGGCCTGGCATGCTGCGGTTCATGGGGTTTGCAAAGAGTCGGACATGACTGAGTGACTGAACTGAACTGAACTCCTTCCCCCACTGTGTCCACAAATCTGTTCACTATGTCTGCATCTCCACTGCTGTCCTGCAAATAGTATCATCAGTACCATCTTTCTAGACTCCATACTCATGTGTTAATTTTGAATGAATCTATATTTGTAGAACAGCCAGATAAAAACCTTGATGCTTCCATCAGCTTCTGGGATGTTTCCAGTCCATGTCTCTAGACAATGAGTCCAGCTGTTATAAATTGATGGCTGAGTCTTTGAATTTCTTCTGCCAATGTGTCCACTTTCTCTTCAGTACTTCCTTTGTCAAGAAACTCATTCCTTTCTGGGGTAGCTAAATGTTTTTCCTGAGATTACTTGTTAGAGGGCCTTTATTCCTTCAGCCTAGTCAATCTCTTTTCTTCAATATGTGCTCTGTGCTTAGTTGCCCAGTCGTGTCCGACTCTTTGCAACCCCATGGACTATAGCCTGCCAGGCTCCTCTGTCCATGGGGATTCTCCAGGCAAGAATACTGGAGTGGGTTGCCGTGCTCTCCTCCAGGGGATCTTCCCAACCGAGGGATCGAACCCAGGTCTCCCACATCACAGGTGGCTTCTTTACCATCTGAGCCACCAGGGAATATATTCTTCGGTATATTTTCTCCAATAGTACCATCAGGCATCATTCATATCTTTCAGACTAGAACTTTCAAAGCTCAGTTTATTTGCACTGATTCAATTTGACTTGATTCAACTAAAATTTGCTGAACACCTTCTGAGTATGTGGAACTCAGCTGGATTTTTGGAATATAGAAGTAAGTACAATATACTAACCACTCTCAAATTTTGTGCCATAGATTGTGGCATGAATATAAATTTTTTGAATCATACAAGCTTTGGAATGAAACAGAAATGTATATGAAGTATAAGGAAGTTGTCAAGTGTTTTTTAGGTACTGGGAACACAAGAATAAGTAAAATATTGCCACTGTTCTCAGGGAACTCCAGGACTAGAGGAGAGCATAAAATCATTATTTATTATAATAGAATTATTCATATAATCATATCATTAATGATGGGATTCTCTGGTGGCTCAGATGGTAAAGAATCCACCTGCAATGCAGGAGATGTGGGTTTGATCGCTGCATCAGGAAGATGCCCTGGAGAAGGGCACGACAACCCACTCCAGTATTCTTGCCTGAGGAATCCCATGGACGGAGGAGCCTGGTGGGCTACAGTCCATGCGGTTGCAAAGAGTCGGACATGACTGAGCAACTAACACTTCTCTCTCTTCTTATCATTAATGATGCATTATATTATTACATGAAATACCACATATTATCAAAATAAATTATTGCTGATTGAGAATATAACTGTATTATATTAAACTATATATACATAGGCTTCAAAATTGGGGATGGTGACTGCACTGATTCAATGGACATGAGTTTGAGCACGCTCAGGGAGATGGTGAAGGACAGGGAAGCCTGGCGTGTTGCATTTCATGGGGTCGCAAAGAGTCGGACATGACTGAGCAACTGAACAACAACAATTTCCTGGGAGTTTTTTCTCCAGAAGTTAAAATATTAACACATGGAGAGAAGCAACCTCTCTCCTGGACAGAGAGGGCGCTGTCCAGCTTTAAGCCCTTTCTCATGGAAGCAGGGATCTCTGAGACTGTCCCAGCATGATGCAGAGGGTGGGTCTCCTTGTCTGGACCATTTGGCCTCGATTTTACATTCCCCAGGATTTTAGTATCACAGGGCTGGGTGGGGTTGAGAGGCCATCAGGACAACAGTTTCTTGTTTTAATTTCCCCAGAGGCGAAGAATCTACAACTTTCTTCAAAATATTTTCAAGTCTCTCGACACCATTTAAAGTGAGCAGTTTTTCAGTGGTGCAGGTGGAATTTGAGGCAGAACACTTTTCTGTTGTGCTGAGCTCTCCCTTGATTTTCAGGATATTTATCCTTGATCTCTGCCACTAAATGTGAGTAGAGTCCTCACCAGCCATCAAGACAACCAGAAATGCCCTACCCTTCGCTGAACACCCATCCCCAGAGGAACAGTTCCAGTCCCAATTTAGAGCCATTGGATGATGCTACCAAACCTGGTTTGCTTTGTTTTTTAAACGTTTTATTTTGTATTGGGGTATAACCGATTAACAATGTTGTGATAGTCCAGGTGAATAGCGAAGGGACTCAGCCGCATATATACATGTATTCATTCTCCCCAAAACTCCCCTCCCATCCAGGCTGCCACATAACATTGATCAGAGTTCCAAGTGCTATTCAGTAGGGCCTTGTTGGTTATCTGTTTTACATATAGCAGTGTGTACATGTTTATCCCAAGCTCCCTAACTATCCCTTACCTCCTTCCTTATCCCACTCAGCAATCATAAGTTTGTTCTCTAAGTCTGAGTCTTTTTCTCAAACTTGGTTTTAATTGAGTCTCAATAAATGATTCATTTATGTAAATCTTGCAAAAGCAAAGCACTGAAAAATGCTATTTTGCACCTTTAACTGTCACAAGCTGTGAGAATAGAGGTGAGTAAGACACCTACTGAGATCTTACTGCAAGTAGGAAGAAAAGATAAACACAACTGTTGAAGTCGTTGCCCATTCATTTGAAAATATGTGCTGAACATCTGTTTACCCTACTTTGGGAACTGGGATTCCAACAGCGTTCCATGTACCCAGAGCAGAACGGAGTGCAAAGACACTGTGAACTCGGAGAAGGCATCCTTCTCTGAGGAGATCTGGAAGTTCCCTAAAAGTAACATTTCAGATGATACTTAGAAGGATTTGGGTAGTTGGAGATTGGTGATGCCTGGGGTGAAACAACCTAGGTGGAGAAACCCACACCCGGAAAGTGACATGGCAGGTGACCTACCTTGACTATAATGATAAGAGAGAACATGTGACCAGAAACGTGAGAGGGGAGAGTGTGAACTCTTGGAGAATTTAGTTTCCAATGTATTGGCCCTTGAAGGGATTTTGAAAGGCATATTTATCTCAGAAAGCCGTGTTTCTCTGATTAATATAGGTCAGTTTCCTGTATTATTGGTTTCATTGTACCTAGCTTCCCATTTACATTTCATGGGATAGCTTTTTGATTAGGTGTGTCTGCTTCAATAACTTGTAAGCATAAAAGAGCAGGATACCATGTTTGTTTTTCTCCTGCATTCGGCATGTAGCTCTTCAAGGGCTCAGTGGCTAAATGAATGAATAGACTGGCTTCCTATGTTGTGGGACTTCATATATCATGCCATGGGATTTACATGATCTCTACCTATACTGATTGATAATGACAAGAAATATTGAGAATAATACTTTAACTCCAACCTATCTTTAACTCCAGTCTATCTTAGCCTGAAAAGTTCTGGTCAAGAAAAAGTCAGTAACAATTTTTTAAGGCTAGAAATTAAAAATGGAGGTTTTGAGGGAATTTTGTTTTTCTTCTGCAGTGTTGAGATTTACTGTGTGCATGAGAGCTTACATACACACTTGGCTCCCAAAGGATGCTATCACTGACTCATCCAGGAGAGATTTTAAAATGTGGTTCCTAATCAAATCATCTGTTGAACCATCAGGTGCTTCCTATGAATTCTGTGGTAATTAAGATTCCAGCATGAGATATCAGTCATTAGCTTTTCTCATAATCCTGTCAGTTCTCCTGGAAATAGAGTCTCCTAAGTCATCATTCAGCCACACTGATTTATTAAAACCCAGTGACCTAGGGCCACAGTTGGGATTCCATACTGATGAAATGCTTTCTGGTAACTCCTTTTCTCTGGAGGCCAGAGAGTGGATTTACATTTATTAAGATCAGGTCTTGGTTGTACCTATTTCCAAACTTAGAAACAAGATGCAGTATCAGCCAAAAACTAATACCCAAGGTCCACCTCGGTGTACCAGTCCCTTAAACATCCTGGGCCAGAAGAAATTAAAAAAAAAAAATTAGGAAGCCAGGATCCAGATCTCTATTCAGGCCACTGAGCAAACTTTCCACTGACCATCCCATCCTGCAAGAGGCAGAAGAGGCTGGACTTGTCAGTGACCTTCAGCCAAGAACAGAGGATTCTGGCCAGAAGGAGAGGCACATTACTCAATGACTGGCCTCCCGTCTGCAAAGCAGCAGGAACAGGACCCAGGGAAATCGCAAGCTCAGAACTAATGAACAGACTGATGGAGCAGAGTTCCTAGTTGTGCCACAACTGTTCAGTATCATCTGTGTATCTTTCTGGCTTCCTTCTCTCCTGCTCATCTTCCTGCTCATCTGCTCTCCCTGGCCCCTTATATCTTTTGCTTCAAAGCAGTGTCTTCCTGGATACCTTGTCTTCTTCTAGAGTAAAGACCACAGACCCAGCCATATGTATCCTCCAACATTCACCAGGATCAGACGTCCTGTTCTTTCTTCCCTGCACTGTCGTTGCTCCCCGACTCCCCACCTGCACACACCATGTGAAGAATCCTCATTATACCTGATTTCTGGAGACATTCCTCAGCCATAGCAGATGTGTATTAATGAGATGGGAGACATCCACTGTGTTGAAACAGATCAAAGAACTGACTCTTCTAGGCTGATGCTATTGAGTGTTCCCTCCAAACCAACCTCGTGGCATTCAGGGTGAACTTCCAGAAAGTAGCACCCTGCATATCTCCTTTTAACAATTTTAGATCTCCCTACAATGCATAAATAATAAAACTCAAACTCTTTAAACTAGCCTTTACCGACTTTCATCCCTTCTTCCCAGTGTTGCCTTCTATCATTTTCCTTGGCCCTCCCATCTACACTCCCATACATCAGTTGTTTTCTTGGTTCCTGACATGGCAACCTTTTCCATTCCTCTCTGTGTTTTGCCAGTGCATTCCGTCTGCCTTACATAAACTTATCCTTGTACCTCTCTACCCAGAAAACACTTCTGCCCGCAAGACACGGGCCTCAGGCCCTTTGTCATCTTCCTCTCTTCTCTATCCTCATCACTCCCAAATATAGGAATTCCTTTTTCTATGCTATTTGAGCTTCTGATTCCACCTCTATTTAGTTTCAAAATTTCTGTTAGGGACAAACAGACCCTGGAACGTCAGATACAAGTAGGAGTCTGAAGGTGAAAATTACATTATCAGGATGAGGAAGGGAGACAAACCAGAGTGTGTGGTCACACTAGCCACCCAGTGTGGGTGAAACACCAGTATGAAGACAAGACTCAAAGTCATATTTAAGAGTAATGGCAAAGGGTTCAATTCAAGAGGGTCACATTGACAAGCAGAAGCAAGATGCCTTGCAGCTAGAAGAGGGAGCTATACAAAGTACTGTAAGGATCTAAAGGAGGGAGGTAAGTAATTGTATTTGCAGAGATTGGTCAAGGTCAGCTTTCTCGGAGGAGGTGACATTGAGCTGAATTTTGATGAATTTGTACTTGCCAATCACAAAAGGAAGAAAGAGTATCCTAGACCCTTACTATCAATGTTCCTAGCAACCAGGCAGATAGATGAGCAATCATACCAGAGAGAGAGGGAGCAGCAGCCCTATTCATTTTCTGTAGAAATGTTATCACTGCAGTTTTGATAATCTGTTGTTCATTAGCAAATTACATGGAAATAGTGATTTAAAAAAAGGGCTTTTCTTCTGGTAGATTCATACTCATGAGTACATCCTCTCACAGATTCATGGAAGTTTATAAACTCTGATTCCAAAATCAGTGAGGAACCTATTGAGCCATTCTGTTAAGTGATAGTATCAACTGTTTACACAGATATGTGCTATTAGTTATAAAGAATAATGGGCTTTCCTTGTGGCTTAGGAGTAAAGAATCCGCCTGCCAGGAGGTGCAGGTTCAGTTCTTGAGTTGGGAAGATCCCCTGGAGAAGGAAATGGCAACCCACTCCAGTGTTCTTGCCTGGGAAATCCCATGGACAGAGGAGCCTAGTGGGCTACAGTCCATAGGGTTGCAAAGAGTCAGTTACAACTTAGCAACTAAACAACAACAAAAAATAACACCTGGCACTTTCAGTGTATTTGATAGGTGTTCTCCATGCTTATCTAACTTATATGCAGAGTACATCATGAGAAATGCTGGGCTGGAGGAAGCACAAGCTGGAATCAAGATTGCCGGGAGAAATATCAATAACCTCAGATATGCAGATGACACCACCCTTATGGCAGAAAGTGAAGAAGAACTAAAGAGCCTCTTGATGAAAGTGAAAGAGGAGAGTGAAAAAGTTGGCTTAAAGCTCAACATTCAGAAAACTAAGATCATGGCATCTGGTCCCATCACTTCATGGCAAATAGATGGGCCAACAGTGGAAACAGTGGCAGACTTCATTTTTCTGGGCTCCAAAATCACTGCAGATGGTGCTTGCAGCCATGAAATTAAAAGACTCTTACTCCTTGGCAGGAAAGTTATGACCAGCCTAGGCAGCATATTTAAAAGCAGAGACATTACTTTGCCAACAAAGGTCCATCTGGTCAAGGATATGGTTTTTCCAGTGGTCATGTATGGATGTGAGAGTTGGACTATCAAGAAAGCTGAGTGCCGAAGAATTGATTCTTTTGAACTGTGGTGTTGGAGAAGACTCTTGAGAGTCTCTTGGACTGCAAGGAGATCCAACCAGTCCATTGTAAAGGAGATCAGTCCTGAGTGTTCATTGGAAGGACTGATGTTGAAGCTGAAACTCCATTATTTTGGCCACCTGATGCGAAGAGCTGACTCATTTAAAAAGACCCTGATGCTGGGAAAGATTGAAGGCAGGAGGAGAAGGGGCTGACAGAGGATGAGATGGTTGGATGGCATCACCGGCTCGATGGACATGAGTTTGGGTAAACTCTGGGAGTTGGTGATGGACAGGGAGGCCTGGCGTGCTACAGTCCATGGGTTACAAAGAGTCGGACATGACTAAGCGACTGAACTTAACTGAACTCCATGCATTATCTCATTTAATCCCCATGGGAAATCTGTAACTAAGTCCTGCTCTTACACACATTTTACAGATAATGAAAGTGAGGCATAGAGAAAATACATAACTCACCCAAGATCATATGGCACAAGCATTTGTAACTGATGGGGTGACATTAAGAGTCCAAGCTATTTTATCTCAAGTCAATCCCCTCAACCACTTGTTAATAAGAGTGGGTGGATTTTGTTAAGAGAATTTTTTGAAGAGAACCGTTCCAGTGCTAAGTTCTTTTCAACTCAAGACAAGTGATGAGACTTTAATAGGACTGCTTGAAGAACCTGGAAGTGTTTTCCCTGTGTTTGCTTGGTGTAGAAATTGGTGTCCCTCCTGCCTAGAAAATCTAGGGAGTAAGAGACTAAAAGCTTCAAGGCCAGAATCAGGAGAGCATGTTTGCTTTGGCATCGATCTGTTTTCCTAGGTTGTTGGAACAAAGGAGTTGTATTTCCTATGGACCAGTTATGGGCCATGTGGAAGAGAAAATTCTGTGAGTGTGTGTGTTGGTGGAGTGTATTGTTTCACTCAGTGGTATCATTTTGAGGTCAGAGAGAAAACTAGTGGTAGTGGTTGGGAGGCTGGGGTCACTAAAAACCCTACCACTGAGGTAAGAGTTGATAAGGACTAGCTAGAAGAGTGCTACATCCTGCCCCGTCCAATAACAGCAAGGTCAAATCTACCTCGAGTGCAGAGGAAGGGCTGTGCATAGTCATCTTTGATAGGTGACCTTACGAGACTCATTAATAAGTCCCAACTGAAAGGCCAGCTTCTTATGCGTAAATGGTTAATCAATAGCTTAGAAATCATTACTTTGTGGTTACTGTTAATTGTCAGACTTTGCCAAGTCATTTATCTCTCTGAGTCACAGTCTCCTCGTCTGTCAGATGGAGATAAGAATAGCCCCTCCCACACGTACACACTGCTATATTTAAAATGGGTAACCGATAAGGTCCTGCTGTAGAGCACAGGGAATTCTGCTCCATGTTATGTGACAGCCTGGATGGCAGAGGGGTTAGTGGGGAGAATGGATACATATATATGAATGGCTGAGTCCCTTTGCTGCTCACCTGAAACTATCACAACACTGTTTGTTAATCGGCTATACCCCAATACAAAATAAAAAGTTTAAAATTTTTTTCACATTAAAATAGAAGAATAGCCCCTCCCATGCCACCACAGGTGGGTTTGCAGGTGAGGCTGAGTGAGGGGTGGCTTATAAAGTGGCCAGTACAGTTCAGGCAGCACTCCTAGTCCCTTGGCCTAGCTATGCTCCCAGACCTTCTTGCCCTTGCTTCTTTTATTCTGCACTTAGCAGGTTGAATGGTAATTCTACCCCTATAGCTACACCAGAGCTGTCATCATGAATCGTGAATGTAGCAGGTCCAAGTCCCTGGGATATGTCTGTGGGTCTGTGCCTTGTCCTTACCTGCACTCAGGACTCCAAGGTCTGGTGGTTGCAGCTCTGTCTAGATGCTTTGCTGGCTGGAGGCCCATGCTGGTTATACACACATGTGCATTTATACACACAGCCCTCTTTCATCCACCACCTCATGGCTTAGGAGGCTCCTGAAAGAAGGCGCTTGACTGTTATTAATTTCTAGGAATCTGTGGGCTGAGAAATCTTTTCCAATCACCTTCTTCTCCCTACGTGTGTGTACATGTGTGGAGGGTAGTGAGGGGGAGAAGAGTCAAGCAAAATGCACCAGTCACTATCTATGGACCCAGAGGATGAAAGCAACCCCCTAAGACAGTCCTACCAGCACTGCAGGGTTAGTACTCTGTGCTAATGTGGACATGCTGTGGGAGATGCCAGGCCACTTAACAGTCACATGCAAGAGAACCCTGAGGAAAGTACTGGGTGCTTATGTAGAGGTCACTGCAAAGGACAAAAGTAACAACATCCTCCATTTCTCCATACATACATGTATATATTTAGAGAGGGGGTTGTCAGTGGGGGTGGGGGGAAGGGCTTGCTGCTGATACAGAATGAAATAATTGATTTAAAAAGAATAGATACTGGAATCAGTTGTCCTGGATTTGAACCCTGACTTGATTGCTGAGTGCCTTTGACAAATCATGTAATCTTCCTAAAACTCATTGTCCTTACTTGGAAAGTGTGACAATAATAATTAATATACTATGGAGTTGTAGAGATATATGAAATATATGATATAAAATTAAAACAGAATGATAAGTGTAAATAAATGTTGGAGATGCTGAGAACTTTTGTAGATAGATACTGGCTGTATCATCAGTATCATTGCTTTTGTCCTCATCTGGATGTGAGCTGTAGTAACTAGGTTTGTTAGATGGTAATTGTGTTGGGGGGACTATTAAACTGCGGGTTTCTCATTGTATCCTCCAGATCCCAGAACTTACATATCTTCCCTGGGATGCATAACACAGAAAGAGTATTTTTTGAGAGATAACTCTGTACTAAGTACATGAAACCTTCCACTACAACTGTATATGGGTAGTGTTGTACTTAGCCTTCAAGATGGCCCCCAAAGATCCTGTCTTTTGCTATTCATATCCTCCTGTAACCCCTTCCCACCTTGTGCCAGCATAGGTCTGTGTGACCAATAGAATATGGCAGAGATTATGGTATGTCACTTTTAAATTAGATTATAAAACACAATGTGGCTTCCATCTTGAGTCCTCTCTCTTTCTCCCTCTCAGATCTTGTGCCTTGGGGAAATCAGATGCCATGCTATGAGAGGCTCCCAAGGTAAGAAACTGAGACCCCTTCCAACCACCATGTGACTGGACTTAGAAGTGGATCTCCTAGCCCCAGCCAAGCCTTTAGATAATCACAGCCCCAGCAGACAACTTGACAACAACCTCATGAAAAGTTTTGAGCTTGAACCACCTAGATGTTTTTGTTGTTCAGTCGCTAAGTCATGTCCAACTCTTTGCAACCCCATGGACTGCAGCACGCCAGGCTTCCCTGTCCTTCACCATCTCCCAGAGCTTGCTCAAACTCATTTCCATTGAGTCACTGATGCCATCCAACCATCTTATCCTCCGTCGTCCCCTTCTCCTCCTGCCCTCAATCTTTCCCAGCATCAGGGTCTTTTATAATGAGTTAGCTCTTTGCATCAGGTGGCCCAAGTATTGGAGCTTCAGCTTCTGCATCAGTCCTTCCAATGAATATTCAGGCTTGATTTCCTTTAGGATTGATTGGTTTGATCTCTTTGCTGTCCAAGGGACTCTCAAAAGTCTTATTCAATACCACAGTTTGAAAGCATCAGTTCTTTGGTGCTCAGCTTTCTATATAGTCCAACTCTCACATCCATACATGACCACCGGAAAAACCATAGCTTTGATTATGTGGACCTTTGTCAGCAAAGTAATGTCTCTGCTTTTTAATATGCTGTCTAGGTTTGTCATAGATCTTCTTCCAAGGAGCAGGCTACAGTCACCGTCTTCAGTGATTTTGGAGCCTAAGAAAATAAAGTCTGTCACTGTTTCTATTATTTCCCCATCTATTTACCACAAAGTGATGGGACTGATGCCATGATCTAGTTTTTTGAATGTTGAATTTTAAATCAGCTTTTCCTCTCTCCTCCTTCACTCTCATCAAGAGGTTCTTTAGTTCTTCACTTTCTGCCATTAGAGTGGTATCATCTGCATATCTGGTGCACCACCTAGCTAATCTACTCCTATATTCCTGACTCTCTGAAACTGTGTAAGATAAAAGATATTTGTTGTCTTTAGCTACTAAGTTTTGGATTAATTTGTTATGCAACAATTGATAGCTATATAGGAGGTAGGGTCATTCCTGTTTTATAGGTGATAAAATTACAAATCACAGATGCTAAGTATTTTTTTAAGGTCATACCGTTGAAAATACTAGATTTGAACCAAGTCTTTTTACTTCAAAACCAGCATGATCTGCCACTAAATATGCTGCCTTCCCATGATGAAAGTCCACTATTATCCTGAAGAGGGAAAAAAATAAACAGAAAAATTAGCCTTTCATGGAAGACACTCTCTTTTTGTATATAATTTTATGATTACTTTAACTAAAGTCCCAGAAAATTATTTTGAGTAATGAGTATTCTAAACTGAATATACAACAGACTTGGTTGTTTTATGTTCAAAGGGGAGAATCAGCTCATTTCTACACAATTGTCTTGCTACCCACTGAATATCAGGTTCTGGGGATAAAACTGAATAGAATGGCTCCTATTCTCATGAAGCTTACAGTCTGCTGTGGAAAAGTAGTTCAATAGAAGATTACAGTTAGACAGTTTAGAATAGTAGTGGAGAGATCTAGAATCTGGAAGAGTTTGGTAAAAAAAAAAAAAAAAAACTATCACTTTACATTTGTGCGATCTTGGACAAGTAGCTAATTGCTTACCATGCAAGGGGCCTTGCTCCACTCTTCAGATTCACCTTCTTCTCTTTCAGTGCAAAGCTCTTTACATGTGTGATCATACATAACAAGTGCTAAGCTCTTTACATGAATTATCCCATTTAATCCTCATGAAAATCCTTTGAGTAAGTATTATTGCCCTAATTTTGTGGATTAGTACCTATCTCACTGGGTTGCTAAGAGAATTAAAACTTCTAATCCGAATAAAGAGCTTGACTTAATGTCCAGCTCATGGTAAATGCTGACTAAGTAACTAAGTTTGGGATATTCCGGAATCAGTCCCTGAGACAAGATTATGTGTGCCAGCAGATTATTTGGAAAAGAATTCAAGAAGCTGTGAGAGAATAACTAAATGAAATGACATAGGGAAAGGAAGCAGAGAATAAGGAGTGTATTAATGAGCGGGTTACTTCTCTGGGCAGTGGGGGTTCAATCCCACCAGGAAACTCCCTGAGACACAACGTAGAACACACCTCAGGATTGTCCCAACAAAATTACAGAAATGGGTTATTTGTTTACTGACTGGTAGGCCTCATTGCTTAAGGATAATCTTGCAGAGTTTCCAGCTTCCCTGGGTGTGAGTCAAACATGTTCTGCGAGGACAAGCATCTTCAGGCAGAGGCACAGAATCTCTTCAATTGGAGAAACATCTGCAGAAGACTCAGAAATAGGCCCAAGAAGCCTCGGTTTCTAGTGCATGTACGCATGCATGCTACATCGCTTCAATTGTGATTGACTCTTGTGACCCCATGGACTGTAGCCTGCCAGGCTCCTCTGTACATGGGATTCTCCAGGCAAGAATATTGGAGTGGGTTGCCCATGCCCTCCTCCAGGGGATCTTCCCAACTCAGGGAACAAACTGCATCTCTTGCATCTCCTGCATTGGCAGGAAGGTTCTTTACCACTAGTGCCACCTGGGAAGTTTCTAGTGGTTGTTGATATTTTTAATATTACTATTGTGCTAAGTCACTTCAATCGTGTCTGACTCTCTACGACCCACTAGATTCCTCTGTCCATGGAATTCTCCAGACAAGAATACTGGAGTGGGTTACCATGCCCTCCTCCAGGGGATCTTCCTGACCCAGGGATTGAATTTGTGTCTCTTATGTCTCCTGCATTGGTAGCCAGGTTCTTTACCACTAGCGCCACCTGGGAAGCCCAGTATTACTGTTAATATGTTAATATTACAGAATGTGATAAGGCTATGACATAGCTTGCACACACATGAAGGTCACCTTCTATACCTGGACAAGAAAGTTAGGACAGGCTTCTCAGAGATGTAGGGTCAATAGCAGAAGAATAGAGGTTAGGAGAGAAAGGAGAGTATAGAAGTTGTTCCAGGGAGAGAGAAGCTCGTGTGAGAACTCCAACCAAGGGTCAAGAGAAAAGAATTTGAGCAATTGAAAGAAATCTGGTTGTCTGAATTTTGAGTAGAAAGGAAAGAGCCTGGAGAGTAGAGTCTGAAAGGCCAGACTAAATATATGTAAGTCAGATCACATAGGCCTTATAGGCCATATTAAGGAATTTGGACTTTATTCTGAGAAAAAATGGAAATTCTTAAAAAGATTTTTAGCAGATTCATGTTTTGACATTTCATTTAAGTTTCTTTGAGGAAAGTAATTTGGGGAAAAGGAAAGTGATTTGAGGGAAAGCAAAGAGAAAGATTAGAGAAGCAGCTGCAGTACTTTAGGTAAGAGTTAACATGGACTAGACAGAAACATAATGTTGTTGTTGTTCAGTTGCTAAGTCATGTCTGACTCTTTGCAACTCCATGGACTGAAGCATGCCAGGGTTCACTCTTCTTCACGATGTCCCAGAATTTGCTCAAACTCATGTCCAGTGATGCTATCTATCTCATCTTCTGCTGCCCTCTTCTCCTTTTGCCTGCAATCTTTCCCAACATCAGGATCTTTTCCAGTGAGTCAGTTCTTCACGTCAGGTGGCATAAGTATTGGAGCTTCAGCTTCAACATCAGTCCTTCCAATGAATATTCAGGGTCGATTTCCTTTAAGTTTGATCTCCTTGCTGTCCAAGGGACTCTCAAGAGTCTTCTCTAGCACCACAATTCGAAAGCATCAATTCTTTGGCACTCAGCTTTCTTTATGGTCCAAAAATAGAATACAGGTTTCATAGTGAACATCCATATCTCACATAGTTTTTGTGGGTCAGGAATTTGGGGATATCTTGTCTGGAGGTTCTGGCTCAGGGTTTCTCATGAGACTGCAGACAGAAAGTTGACAAGGATTGCAGTTATCTGAAGACCTGATTGGGGCTGGAGAATCTACAACATGACTCACATGCATGGATGTTGACAACAGGTCTCAGTTCCTTGCCATGTGGACCTTTCCATAGGGCTACATGATGCCCTTATAACATGGCATCTGATTTCCTCCAGGGTGAGTGAGGTGCTGTATATTATGACCTAGTCTCAAAAGCCACACTCTTATCATTTCTGAAATATGCTGTTGGTCACCAAGGCCAGCTCTACACAATGTGGGAGGAGGCTGTACTCTACAAGAATGAAGACGCCAAAAGGCTGGGACCATTGAGGACTATCTGGAGTCTGGCTGTGACACTCTGACCTCAGTCCACAAAGGTTCATATCCCTTCCACATTCAAGACACACTTCTCCCTGAGGCTCTCCCCAGTCTCATTCTATCACAGTATCAAATTAAAGTCCAGAATATCACCCCCTTGATCTGAACTCCTGTGAACTCAAGAGAAAATTTATCTGCCACCCACAAATGGTAGGACAGGCATAGGATAACTGCTGTAGACATTGTTTTTCTTAAAACATCACCAGAACGATTCTGAAATCTAGCCAGGAAAATGTTGGAATTCCCTTGGTTAGTATTTACTCTTGCTCATGCTGAGGAATAGTTCTTGACTCCCCATGGTTCTTGGATCTTCCCTACTTCTGCCTTGCATTGGACATGTAGCCCAAACAAAAAATAATTGAGTGTCACTAAGATTTTAATGGTTGTTTTTTAGGGCAGCATAACCTAGCCCATCATAACTGGTAGAGTTATCATAGGGAAAAAGAATTTAAAGAGAAAGCAGAGAGGTCTGAGTGGAAACTAACAGGTGGGGAGTTTAGAATAAAACAGAGATAGAATAAAAATCAACAAACTTCAGGGTAAGGAAAAGAGTCTTTCAAGAAGTGAAAAGTGTTAGTTGCTCAGCTGTGTCTAACTCTTTGAGACCCCATGGATTATAGCCCTCCAGGCTCCTCTGTCCACGGAATTCTCCAGGCAAGAATACTGATGTGTGTAGCCATTCCCTTCTCCACAGGATCTTCCCAAACCAGGAATTGAACCTGGGTCTCCTGCATTGCAGGCAGATTTTTTGCCACCTGAGCCACCAGGGAAGGGGAGTAACTCAGTACCTTTGAAACATCAGATAAAAAGTTCCTTGGAAAAAAAAAAAAAAAGAAAAAAAAAAAAAATAAAAAAAAAAAAAAAAAAAAAAAAAAAAAAAAAAGTTCCTTGGGAGTGATTAGGAAAAAGATGGCTTGGAGAACAATGGGAAGGAGTCATTTCAATAGAATGGAGAGATCAGAAGTCAGATTATATGGATTGAGGAGTAAATAGGTGCTTAGTCACTCAGTCGTGTCCAACTTTTTGAGACTCCATGAACAGCCCACCAGGCTCTGTTCATGGGATTGATTCTCCAGCCAAGACTACTGGAGTGGGTTGCCATTTCCTTCTCCAGGGGAATGAGTAGGAGGAGGTAGAGAATTAGAGGCAGGAAGTATTGGCTGTGAAGGGTGATAGCTGGAGGGAAACATGAGTAAGAAGGTTTTGTTACAATGAGAGAGAGTCAGCATCTTTAGCTTCATTCAGTTCAGTTCAGTTCAGTCGCTCAGTCGTGTCCGACTCTTTGCGACCCCATGAACTGCAGCATGCCAGGCCTCCCTGTCCATCACCAACTCCCAGAGTGCACCCAAACCCATGTCCATCGAGATGATGATGCCATCCAACCATCTCATCCTCTGTCGTCCCCTTCTCCTCCTGCCCTCAATCTTTCCCAGCATCAGGGGCTTTTCCAATAAGTCAGCTCTTTCCATCAGGTGGCCAAAGGATTGGAGTTTCAGCTTCAATATCAGTCCTTTCAGTGAACACCCAGGACTGATCTCCTTTAGGATGGACTGGTTGGATCTCCTTGCAGTCCAAGGGACTCTCAACAGTCTTCTCCAACACCACAGTTCAAAAGCATCGATTCTTCGGCACTCAGCTTTCTTGATAGTCCAACTCTCACATCCATACATGACTACTGGAAAAACCATAGCCTTGACTAGACAGACCTTTGTTGGAAAAGTAATGTCTCTGCTCTTTAATATGCTGTCTAGGTTGGTCATAACTTTCCTTCCAAGGAGTAAGCGTCTTTTAATTTTCATGGCTGCAAACACCATCTGTAGTGATTTTGGAGCCCCCCAAAATAAAGTCAGCCACTGTTTCCACTGTTGGCCCATCTATTTGCCATGAAGTGATGGGACCAGATGCCATGATCTTAGTTTTCTGAATGTTGAGCTTTAAGCCAACTTTTTCACTCTCCTCTTTCACTTTCATCAAGAGGCTCTTTAGTTCTTCTTCACTTTCTGCCATAAGGGTGGTGTCATCTGCATATCTGAGGTTATTGATATTTCTCCCGGCAATCTTGATTCCAGCTTGTGCTTCCTCCAGCCCAGCGTTTCTCATGATGTACTCTGCATATAAGTTAAATAAGCAAGGTGACAATATACAGCCTTGATGTACTCCTTTTCCTATTTGGAACCAGTCTGTTGTTCCATGTCCAGTTCTAACTGTTGCTTCCTGAACTGCATACAGGTTTCTCAAGAGGCAAGTTAGGTGGTCTGGTATGCCCATCTCTTTCAGAATTTTCCACAATTTATTGTGATCCACACAGTCAAAGGCTTTGGCATAGTCAATAAAGTAGAGGTCGATGTTTCTCTGGAACTCTCTTGCTTTTTCAATGATCCAGTGGATGTTGGGAATTTGATCTCTGGTTCTCTGCCTTTTCTAAAACCAACTTGAACATCTGGAAGTTCACGGTTCATGTATTGCTGAAGCCTGGCTTGGAGAATTTTAAGCGTTACTTTACTAGTGTGTGAGATGAGAGCAATTGTGCGGTAATTTGAGCATTCTTGGCATTGACATTAGCCTCATAGAAAGGACCAAATAAACTGGAAAAGGAAGAAACCAGAGACAAGATGAGGTCTTTGAGAAGGCAATGGAGGTGGTGGGGTGGGGGGTGGCATCCAAAAGCATCTTAACAGGAGAAAAGGATGAGTCATTTCTCCTGGAAGTGTTGAGTGTAGAACAGGAAGGCTGAGGAGGGCTTGGTAGATTCAGGTTGTGCAAGCGATTCTCCACGACTGGAGGGTTGCCTGCCTTGGAGGCCAATGAGAGGAAGCTATAGGAGGAGGATGGGAGACTAGGAGAGGAGGTTAGGGAGGGCCACCCACTGGAAGGGCCTGGAGTGATAAGTTGAGACTGTCTGTTGTAGATAATGGTTATTCACTTGGGGATTCCAAGCAGCATGATGGGACTTACTGTACAGACAGGATTGTGTGTGTGTGTGTGTGTGTGTGTGTGTGTGTATGTGTATGTGTTAGTCGCTCAATTGTGTCTGACTCTTTGAGACCCCATGGACTGTAGTTCACCAGGCTCCACTGTTCATGGAATTCTCCAGGCAAAGATGCTGGAATGGGTTGCCATTCCCTTCTCCAGGGGATCTTCCTGAGGGATAGCACCTGGGTCTCCCACATTGCAGACAGATTCTTTACCATAAGAGCCACGAGGCAAGCCTGCATACAGGACTGGTGACCAATTACCTATGAAGGTGTGAGGGAGGAAGAGAACGTCTCTGACGTGCTAGTAACTCGGAAGGCTGTAGCTATTGATGCCGTTGACCTACACAGGGGATTAACAGGATTGGACATTTATTTTGGCTACTCAGAATGTATTCAAAATTTCTGCTGAGCTGGGTGAACCAGGCTTCATATCACTGATGTAAAGTGGACCCAGAAGTTCCAGGTTTCAGAGTCAGGGCTTATCAGAGTCTCTGAGACTCTATCTAACACTGAGCAAAATGCTCATGCCACAAATGGCTTTACACATCATCAATGGCATTGGAGATGTTTGAACGTGAACTTTTTCCACATCTAGCTTGGACCCATAAAAACCAAGGGCCAGATGAAATCCAGGCAGGGTTGTCAGTTTGTAAGGACAGAAGCACTGAATATCAGACTTGCCAGTTATCTCGCAGCTGACCTAGTTCTGGTGGACATGGAAGAATGGGTCCATGTATGGGACCTTGGGTACATCACTGGATACCTGAGTCTCAGATTCCTCAGGCAAAATGGTAACATGAATGCTTAACTTCAAAGATTTCTGTAAAGGTTAGTGACACTTTGGTTTTAGTTATTTATATAATATCTACGGTGTTACAGGTACTTTTCTAAGCATTTTACTAAGTTAACTCATTCGATTCTCAAGCTGCCTTTTTTAAATGGGAAAAATGAGGCCCCAAGAGGAGAAGGGACTCGGCCAAAGCCATCTAGGTCTGCAAAGGCAGAGCCAGGAGAAGTAGCAAGGTCTCCTGACTCTCAGATCCATGCTCTCCATGCTTTTAACTGAATAAACACAGGCATTTTCCAGCTGTGTCTTCATGTACCTGTGCATGGCTTATTTCCAGGATGTGGTTTATGCCTGAGGAAATGCTGGGAACACGGCGACATTAAAAGGTCACAGAAGTTTCTATTAGCGTTTCATGAACATCCTCTCCCCAAGCCCTCGGCCAGGTGTTCGCTAATGCTGTTAGCTCTACTCTGAGAGGGAGGGACACCCCAGAGGCTGGCTGGCTCTGCCACAGCGAGTAGGGAGGACTAGTTAGGGTCGTGGGAACTGGTTAGGGTCATGGGAACCCATAACCTGAGAGAACTGCCACCTGGGGTCCACCCTTTCTGATCTTGTTCATCTTAAAAGGACCCGCATTGCTTGTTTCTACATTGAGTGTTTCTCACTGTCTTTGTTCATTCATTCATTTCAGAGAAGGTCCCCAACTTCAGGGAATCATGACAGAATTTGAGCCAGTCAGTATTCTCCTGCTTATATATTTGATGGTAGATACAAGAATGTGGACTTCTCATTTGTCTCCTGCAGAAATATAAGAAGAAAGTTGGTGACCTTAGCTTTTATATATAAACAGGCAGACTCACCAGGTCAGAAAAACTCAGTATCCAGAGTTATTATAATTAACTAGTAAGCAAATGTTTCCCGGATTGTTAAGAACCTTAAATGCCATCTGGTCTGAGTGCCCATTTGATGCTTGAAGCTCCTCTAGCCTGCTATGGAACGGGCATGGGCATGCAGCAGGCTCCATGCCTCTGGAGATTAAGCACTTCAATCCCTTGTGAATCGGTCAAATCCCCATCTAGAAATTTCTTGATGCTGGAACCTCCTCTTTACTCCAAGTCCAAAGATTTGTTTCTTCAACTTCTACCCATTGGACTTGGTCCCAGGTTATTAAAAGACAGTTTCTACAGGGTCCCTATCTAGTACCCTGGACAATGAAGTCCAAGCTACAACCTTCTCACAGAAATCTCTCCCTCTCTTCCCTTGTTTAAAATGGAAATAGCTGTCTTTTCTTTCACCATCAAAGTCCTTTCTTCCCCAAACTTCAAATAAAGTACTTTCATGATTTCAAAGCTTTTCGTATTTTAAATAACCGAATTGTTTTATCGAAAGAGAAAAGAATGGAGCCACCCAAACCCTTCCACGTGCCGAGATTCGGGAACACCTGGTACCTGGGAAGTATTAAGCTGGGCCCTGGTCACAGGAGGAAGTGATTTGAGTAATCACATCTGCTGCTGGACACCATCATCCTGCTGTTCTGTGCGGACCCAGGAACCAGGCTGTGTCTCAGATCAAAGCAGCAGTCAGGCCGCAGGGGAGCATCTCTGGAGGGGCGGCGGCCGGAGAGTGACAGCGGAGAGCCGGCTCCCCAGAACGACAGGCTGCAACATTTGCGGGTTCGATGCAAAAGGAAAATGTGGAGCCTCTTGTTAAAATTATGAAGAATTTTAAGATGGCAACAGCAGAGCATGAAACAAGCACAGGCCCCAGGCAACTGTGGAAGAGCCACCCCACGCCTCTGGCCCGTGTGGTTGGTCCCCTTTGTTCTGTTCAAGGAACCCTCCGCTGCTTAAGGTAGAGGATGCCGCTTGGGGGTGGTTGGGAAGGACCTTCCTCATCCTCTTCTGCAGGGCGCCTGTGGAAAAATCGTAGCAGCATGCCTCCTGACTTCCTATTGCGTGCGTTTTCTACTCCATTTGCTTTGTTTTCTCATCTACAGGCAAGAGACATTTAGAAACAAATTTATCACTTTTTCAAAAGTCTAAAAGGAGGTCGATGGTAGGGAGTTAGGGAGACAGTGCCCGTCACTACCCACTAGCCATCTAGCAGGATGTCACCTAAGAGCTCTGAGCCCACTATCCTCACCTCTAGAATGGCAATAATAGAGTGCAGGTTGCCTTTACATCATAGGCAACATTAGATAAAAAATAATATATGTACAGTGTTTGATACTGGACTTGGCTGGTGACTCAGATGATAAAGAATCTGCCTGCAATGTGGGAGACCCAGGTTCAATCCCTGGGTCGGGAAGATCCCCTGGAGAGAGCATGGCAGCCCACTCCAGTATTCTTGCCTGGGAAATCCCCTGGACAGAGGAGCCTGGTGGGCCACAGTCCATGGGGTCGCAAAGAGTTGGACACAGCTGAGTGACTAACACTTTTGCTTTCGCTTTGGCATATATATGCTCAACATATTTCACTAATAGTTTGTTGGCATTAATATATGGAAGAGAGGAGGAGCAGGGAGATGGAGAAAGGAAAGAGGAGAGGTAGGAAAGGAAGAGAAAAGGAGGGGGCGTGGCCCGTGGTCCTCTGTGCTTCTGCCTAGAATGCCCTTCTCCTCCTCTCCCTCGGAAATCTCATTCGGAGGCCCAGCTCCAGTGTCATTTCCATGGAGGAATCTCTCTTCTAAAACTGCTTCTTCCTTTCCTCTGGGCTTTCCTCTGTCATGGGCCCCCGTATGGGGAAATGTGTGTTGGCTTTCTTTTCTGCCACTAGACCCCATGCTCCTGGTGGACACCCTCCACGCCATACCTGCCTCTGTGTCCCCGGAGTCTAATCCCATCTTGCCCAGAGGAAGTATTCTGTTCACACTTAACTGAAAGAAGGAAGGAAGAGGATGGAAGAGAGAGGAAAAAAAAAGAAATGGTGTGATGGCAGAGACGAAAGACCTGCAGAAGTGGAGTCTCCTGGGGCAACAGATTCACTGTCTGGTACAGTGGGACCAGTTTTTCAATGTCTGTGAATTACTCAGGCCTACCAAGCATACACACTACCTCTCCACAAGCCTCAGCTTGTAGCCTCAACTGATCACAAGGTCTTCCTTGGAAAGATGAAAAAAACAAAAAAAAGAAATGCGATGGAAGGAATGAGAAAGGTGGAGGGAGGAAGTGAAACAGAAGACTAGGAGTTTTAGAATCTTGGCTGCAGTCCTTGCCCTGCATGGTCAGACCCAACTTTGGGGAACAGGCAAACTGATATTCTCCTTAGGCACCTAAAATGGCATGGCCCACTCAACATGAAGGAGGGCTCACACACCGATGAGCTGGTGGCTCCAAAATCGACCCTCATCATCTCTACTGTACCTCTTCCAACACTTCCTCTAGACTGTGCCTCCTCCTGCAGTCCTCTTCTAAGAGACTTCATCCATCTAAGTCAGTCTGGACAGAAGCATCAGTGTCTTTCTTCACTCCTACCTGCCTCACGCCTCTATGGACAGTTCTCTCATCCGATCAGCTCCACTTGCCCATTCCCCAGGCACCGTCCCATTCAGACCACCATCAGCGTGAACATGGAGCTTCTCTCCCTTCTTCTTTCCCTTGGCCTCCTCTCATCAGGCTTCTGGGATGCAGCAACTGGATTATCTACAGCACCGTCCTGATCATGTTTCTTCCCGGTTGAACATGGCCAGACCCCTTTCATGTCTGCAGGAACAACGGCTTGTCCTGACTTTCAAGGCATTGATGGATATGTCTCCAGCCCCTCTCTCCTGTCTCATCCCTCCCCACTCTCTCCCCTTAATCCAGTGTCTGCAACATGCCAAACGTCTCTGCTCTTTTACACCTCTGCACCTTTACTCGGGCTGTGTCCCTGCTGGGAATGCTGTCCTGTTCCACTTTGGCCTGATCACTGATCCATGAGTGGCCTCTTCCACTTGTCCCATAGAAAAGCTCAGCTAAACTGTCCCCTCCTTACTGAACTCCAGTGGAGTTCCTCAGCCCACAGCCTGCTGCCCAGAATGGGTTTGAAACACTGGTTGCCTTGCATGCTAATTAGCAATCTGTGCCTGTTGTGTCCCCTCCCTGAAGGCTGAGACCCCTCAAAAGCAAGGATTGCCTGGTCAGAACAGACCTCAGTGTATAGTTGCTGTCTGAACAGCCTTGCGGAGGCCTGGCACCTGGTGCTGGCTGTGACAGGGGCACAGCTCCTAATTAAAACAGGCTAGAGACACTCTGTCTCTCCTTGCCTCAAATCCACCCTGGCAGAGCCTCCAGGGGAAGACACAATATTAGCATGGACAAGTACATTACTGTAAGTGGCACATCAGAGACTCATAATTAGGAGATAAACATCTGGAACACATGCATTTCAGCAGATAGAGTCCCTACAGAGAGCCCGCCGACAAGTCACATGGAATGAATGGGTTTCGGGTCACATGGCTGTTTATCAATGCAGTTATATAATATGGGCATGTTGCTCTGAGTGTGGGGCTTCCCAGGTGGCGCTAGTGGTAAAGAATCTGCCTGCCAATGCAGGAGACACGAGAGATACGGGTTCAATCCCTAGGTTGGGAAGATCCCCTGGAGTACAAAGTGGCAACCCACTCCAGTGTTCTTGCCTGGAAAATTCCATGGACAGAGGAGCCCAGCAGGCTACAATCCATGGGGTCTCAAGAGTTGGACATGACTTAGCAATTAACAACAGCAACATCAACAATACCTTCTCTAGATCATTACTGACAAGAACAGAGTTTGACAGAGGAGATGGGAAAGGAAAATGTTTGCCTGGCCCACTGTGTCCCATCAGTAAGAAAACACTCTTTTATCTCAATCACTAAACAGTTTACCATGATCAGCAGTATTTCAGCCCTACTTTACACATGAAGCAAGTAAGACTCCAGGGTGGCTGGTCTAGAGATTGGAGCTGTGTGACTGAGGGCAAACCCTACATCCTGCAGGACCAGATCGTTGCTCTTTCCTTCCTCCCTGAGGATGTCCAGATCAAGGGTCCATCCCCTAAACACAGGACGCTGTACCTCGATTTCTCAGGGAGACCCAGCCCTGCTCACCCTGTACCTCACTCCTCATCCTAATCCCCTTCTTGTCCTCCTGTAGAGTTTGCTTATGTCACAGGCAAATCTCATCTCTACAGCATGGGGGCAGTGGAGACCCCAGGTTCCCCAAGGGGTCTAAAAGGAGTCCAGTGGCCTCCAATTATTCAGTCCAGAGGCTGGAACTGACTTAGAACTTCATATATGTTCAGCACTGGCCCCATGCAAACTGCTGTGCCAGACTCCCTGCAGACAAACAGATATACCTCACCTAAGGTCTCCAGGCATCAGTTTCCCCTTCTGTAAAAGGGAGGATGAAGTAATGTTTCTTCATTTGGACTGACTCTGTTACTAACCATTAAAGTCACTTTCCTTTATGAAACTCCACATCCTGCCCGGAGTCTGGGCAGCCAGTGAGAGACCATGCACTGCAAGGGAAGATGCAAATCCTCCAGAGATTAGCAGTTATTCTTCAATAAACTTAATTGTATTTGATTTGGACTATTTATTCGGCTGCCACAGTATTTTTGACAACCCAGAATAACCTTTAAAAGTATGGCTCTGGAGCCAGACCGCCTGGGTTGCATCCCAGCTCTACTATTTACTACAGTGTGGTCTTGGGCAAGCTAACCTAATCTCCACATTCCTTAGTTTCCTCATCTGTAAAGCTGAGAAGTGCTAGTATGGACCTCATGGGGGTATTGTGAGGATTAAATGAGTTAGTGCACATAAAGTTATTAAAGCAGGGCCCACAACTAGGGAGCATTTAATAAATATTGTTCTTTTTTTAGCATTTTTCAAAAATACATTTTGGTATTGCAGTGAGTTTGCAGTCATAGGAAATGATCCAGATCTGGCTTTGCTGTTCTTCTGCTGACATCACATAACATTTAGGCTGGAACTGAGAATGTGCTTCTGTAAAATGCAGGTGGGAACAATAACCCAAAGGGATTTTCCTCATTAGAAGTACAAGTGGGGAGGTGGCTTGGTATAGTGACGTCTCTATCTCAGCCGAAACTCTGTCACAAAGGATAGTGTGCTTTGGAGCAAGTTGCTTCTCTTTTGTGAGATTCAACTTACTGATCTGTAAAGTGTGCACACAGGTGCATGTGCAGGCTTGTAGGTGTTGGCAGATGGCAGGAGGGGTGGGGAGAAACTGTGGTTGGACCAGACGATGGTCTAACTCTGCACTTCAAGGTCACATCGAGCATGTGGCAGAAGCTATTGACTCCCAGTGCCAGCTTGAGCATGTAGCAGGGATAATGAGGGAGGCTCTCCAGTTCAAGCCAACATCAGGACAAGGACCAGACAGCCGGCTTTGAAGTCAGGCCAGGCAAAGAAGGGACAAACCTGCTCATGTCCAGAGGGTCAGACACAGACAAAGCTGCTGACACAGCTAGGGCTTCTCAGGGTCCAAGGTGGGGTCCAGCAAGGGGAACAAGGAAGAGGGAATCTACCCAGGCCATTCTGTGATGAGGAGCAAAGAGGCACTCTGATCAAAGCAGATCACCAGTGTCAGACCCTCAGGACAGACCAGGGTTTCTGCATTTGTGTTGACACCGCCACGCAAAATGCGTTTTCTCCTCTCTAAGTCTAGCCTCTCTCAACTTTCCAAACAGTCATATTTTATAGCCTCAAATCCCAGGAGTGTCATTCTATTCAGGCAACGTTGTTTTCCTTCCCCGTTCCCCCCAAGCATGGCATGAAGCAACGGTGCAACCACACAATGAACTTGCAGTGTCGGAGTGGAGTTGAGGAGCATGCTTACCTCTCAGTACACTTACTATGTGACCTTATGTATGATATTCTATTTTGCAGCTTCTGGTCCCTCATCTGTCAAGTGAAGAGGATGAATCCGCCAACCTCTAAATGTCCCCCAGCTCTGGAATTCCACAATTGTAGTTTTTCATGTGAAACCTAATTTTGGTGCCAAGAGTCTCCGCTCACACAAAGCAGAAAATTCTCCATACTTTTCTTAATAATCCTAAAGGGAAAGTATAGATGTCCCTGACCCGAAAGAATGTACATTCACTTGGCTGCTTTGTCATAAAGAAACTTCAGGAAACACTATTTTACTATTTTAAGGAGCATATGTTTTGGCATTAGGGGCCTTAGGCTTGAAAAGTCTCTTGACTTTGCTTGAGATTCTGTCTATCTGCCCTTAGCCTTTTAATATTTATTTATTTGGCTGCACAGGGTCTTAGTTGCAGCATGTGGGCTTTAGTTCCCTAACCAGGGATCGAAGCCAGGGCCCCCAGCATTGGGAGCATGGAGTCTTAGCCACCGGATCACCAGGGAAATCCCTGCCCTTAGCCTTTTAACACCCCTGTGTATCCACCCATGAAGCACTGAAAAGCAGCATAGATATAATTTCTTTAGTATTTCCTATTACTGTGTTCCCAATACTCTGGATTTGGGTCTTCCCAGGGTTTTTCCATTTCTGACATTTACTTTGAGTTCTCCTTGTTTCCAGGACCCTTTAAACAGATATCCTGGAGTACCAGTCTTAACTTTCCAGACTTGGCTCAGAAGCCCTGAATGCATGCGTGCTAAGTCACTTCATTTGCGTCCGACTCTTTGCGACCCTGTGTACTGTAGCTCACCAGGCTCCTCTGTCCATGGGATTCTCCAGGCAAGAGTACTGGAGTGGGTTGCTGTGTTCTTCCTCCTCCAGGGGATCTTCCCAACACAGAGCATAAGAGACATTCACTCAGGGAGTCCTCCAGTGTCTCTCCTTTCCCTGTTGTCTCTCAGGAAAGAACTTGAGTTCTAAACTCATCTCTAAATGGGGCATGATACTGTGTTCCTTGGCAGATGTACAAAAGAGGGCTTTGGAAATGGAACACAGCTACACGACCTTTTTGGTTTGAATACTGGTTCAGAACAGTGGAGAAGGTAGCGGATGAGTTGGGTTCTAATGTCGGCCCATTTTGAGCCTAGGAGAAAGCAGCCTCCTCCACTCCTGCAGTGCTCCCCTTTGGAAAAAGGAGATTTCAGAATTTGCCAGCTCTTCGCCTCAGAGGGGTCATGATGTGGTTCCTCTTAATACAATAGGGAATTCAAACCATACTGTGCAGCATAAAATATGAATTCAGCCCGGGCTCTGAGAGCTGTTGCATGTTGGAGAGGAAAGAGGGAAGTGGTGGGAGGGGGTGTAATTTGTGTGGAGGAATGACAGATGTGGTTGATCCACTTTGGATTTATCTGCCCATCTGGACTTTCAAAAGAAAAGAAAGTGGTGTGGTAACAATTTCATAGCAAAGGCCACAGGCTGGTTAATCTTCAGGGATTTTTTTGAGCTAACTTCTGAAAACGTCGATTTGGCCTATTGATTTCATATTAATTGCCTCTGACTAGCTGGCGCATGGCCAGAGAAATCCTGGCATGGCTCATGCTGCAGTTGTCAATCCTGCCTTCTCCAGAGCTCTCTAGGGGTGCAACGTGGCTGGGTGGCTTCTGCCACGGCACGTGGAACCTCTTCTAGGAAGCTCTTTCGGCCAGACCCGGGGATTCTGAAATGAAAGGAAAGCTGATGATGCGGGAGAAAAATTAACCCTCCCTGTGCAGTATTACCTCTCCTGGAAAATGAGCCCATTTTGTTTGGGAACAGAGCCAAGCCACTGAGCTTCAAAAAGATTCCGAAAGAGAGAGGGATGGGGGATGGAAAGGAGAGGGCAAGAGAAAGAGAGAGAGGAAGAGAGAGAAAAATACAGCAGGAGAGAAAAGAATAGAGAGAAACAGAGAGAAAGGAAAAACCAAGAGATAGAGACACAGTGAGAGACAGACGGAAACTTACAGAGGCAGAAAGAGACAGAGAGTCAGAAGTCCAGACACGCAGAGAGAAACTGAGAGAACAGAAAGAAAGACAGAGATAAAAAGACAGAGAATACAGAGACCCGTAACTTCGAGAAACACGGAGATAGAGATGTATAGTCAGAGAGACAGAGGTGGAATGGGCAAGAGACTCATCCTGCCGGGAGAGGAAGTGGAAACGCTGGGAGTTGGCCAGAGTGCAGAGATAAGGAGAGAGAATGATAGCGAGGGGCCTGACAAGTTGCGAAAGAGATGAGAAGAAACTCCTGCAGCCTCGGCCCCAGAGAAACCCAGGGGCCCTAAGAACAGCCTCACACTGGGAGCCGCCCACTCCGAGCTCCTGCGGCTGCCTCGTGGCCAGCCGGCTCGGAGGGCAATCACCTAGGATCTCTGCCTGCAGCCCCTCCGGAAGCCGAGCTGTGGCCCAGCAGGGTTCCCACCCCAGGGCCTGCAGAACCGGTTGGCATGTTGTTGTGTGATGGAACAATGGCTGAATCATGAACAACTAAAAACAAAACAGGAGAACAAAGCGGGGAGGAAAAAACCCACAGTAATATTTTGGAATCCTAATTTGCTACGTGCAGTTGCTAAGCAGTTTCCTGCTGTGTGCGTTTCTCGCGGTCTTGGAAAGTACAAGGGCTATGAGGAAAGCAGGTGTCCGGGAGGTCTGCTGTGTGGTCTCCGTGTTCTCTGCAGCGGAGGGGCTGCTCTTCTTGGGCGGCCACGAAAAGTGCAACCATCCTGAGAAACAAACTATAAAGGGACCGACTTCAGAGGCTTATGGCTCAATTCCCTCCCAAGCACCCGCCGCAGAAAAAAATGGGGACCAGTTAATATCAGGGACATACCGTCGCCTAGGGCTTCCCAGGTGGCTCAGTGGTAAAGAATCTGCCTGCCGATGCAGGAGACTCAGGTTCGATCCCTGGGTTGTGAAGATCTGCTGGAGAAGGAATTGGTAACCCACTCTGGTATTCTTACCTGGAGAATCCCATGGACAGAGAAGCCTGGCAGGGTACAGTCCATGGGGGTCACAAAAGAATCAGACGTGACCTAGTGGCTAAACAAAAACAACCATCACCTAAGTCAGTAAACTGACTCCTGTGAACTTCTCCATGTTACTAACTGGGTCACTGAGCCCCTCTGCCTCTGCACTGTGGCTGTAGCCCCAGCCATCCTACATCAGGATATCACACCATGCCTCCAGCCTGGGAGGTTTTCTTCAACACAAATCAAACTATGTCACCCAAGGGCAGAGGCTTCACCCTACCCACCTCTTTGGGCCAGTGCTTAGCACAGAGAAGATGCTTGGTTTGTGGTTACTGAATGGATGAAAACACCTGTGTGTTAAAATCATAGACTCCCAGGATCTGGTCATCTGGCCCAGCTTCATCACATTACAGATGAGTGAACTCAGAAACCAACTGAGGATGATATGTAAGTTCCCCATTTGTGCTCATTCAGGGCCAGGAAAGGTCTTGGTCATTTGTAACCCAAAGTTTTGCATTGTTTTCAGGTTGATTCCCAACTCCCCACCCACACTCTGGTTTACGATATCTCCATGGGGGTGTGCCCTTACTAGTCTACATTCAAAACTTCCCAGAGATGCCAATGGGCTGTGATTAGAGGCCCCCAGCCTCAGCAGGCAAAAGTCTTATTTATTTGGGGCTCTACCAATTAATGTTGTTTTGATCGTCAGCAATAGATCTATTGGCTAACTTGAGGAAATCAAACCCAAACCAAAATTTATCAGAAAATTTATCACAGGAGAGATAATCAGGTCAGGGGTAAACCAGGATCTGGGGCAGCCCTGAGGATCCAGATGGCGGGAATGTGGACAACCTTCTCTCACCTCCTCTCAGGGAAGAGCTGGTGCTAGGTGTATTTCCCCTGTGGGACTGCTCAGAGCTCTGGGGCAGGGGTTCTCCTGGGCCAAGAGAGGAAAGACATTCTGGTTAAGAATCCCACGAAGGCTGACACTCATTCCCACAAAGACAGCATGACCCGGAGGAGCAGAAGTGCCCTAATGAATGGTCTGGGTAACATTATGAAAAGAGGTGGGAGGGAACATTGGACAAGTACTAATACCCACTTACCCACTTGGGGAGTCCTGTGAACTTTCAGGGGGTGAACCAGAGCCTTGTTGTGCAACTCATTCATATTTAGGGTGAGCTCTGTTCTTCCTCTTCAAGTTGTTTGGGAAAGAGCAAAGGGAGAGGTGTGCATGGTCACCTGAGCTGGGCAGTGAGTAGGGAAGGATCACTCTGGCCTCGAAGCAGAAGAGCAATAGTGAAATACATGATAGGGGTACGGCTCTTTCTTGGTGTTCATTGTCTGGGAACCCTAATTCTATATGTAGACTACATATAGTGAACACTAACATACTCCCCTTTATCAAACTTATATGAGAATATAGGGGGATATTTTCCAAAGGTAATGGTCCCTTTGGAAAAGCCATTCAACCAAATGAGCTTACCCTTTGGCAACGGTTACAAGATTTCCATGCCTGAGACAGATCAGGGTGAGCAGGCCCCAGTCCTCTGACATGCCAGTGGATACTCACTGCTCAACACAGCCTTGTCCCCAGCCTTTTCTCATAATGAATATGTTGTGAATGCCATGATTCCATTGTACTTCTTATTCACAATATCCCAAAGGCTTAGTTTAAAAAAAAAAGAACACAAAACTTTCCGTATAGAAATACAGATACCACTCCCAATTATGAGCATCAAGTTTGAAACTTGGCGGACCTTCAGGTTGAACACCTGGGCCATTCTGGCTGCTGCCAGTGGCTCAAGGAATGCACGTCTATTTCAGTACAGCCCACACAATAATTAAAAGGACAATTTGTTTCTACATAAAGAATCACAGAACGCAGCCCCAAACCACATAAAAGCTGTTTCTGCTCTCACTGCAGTTTGGCTCTCCCCAGCCGGCCACAGTCTGTCCTGGGAATAGTGACTGCTTTGTCTAGGGACTTTCAGAGGCAGCAGAGTGGTGGAGAGAATCCCCTGGTCCTTACCTGGCCCTGTAATTCCCATGGAGCCACTCTGAAAGGCAGACTTCCCATCTGCAAAATGGAAATAAGAATGCAAACTCTGCCTTTCTCAGGGTTGTAGTACAGCTCAAAATGAAGAAGTGTGTGTGGAGTTACTTCAGACAATGTAAAGGCTCTGTATAAATAAACAGTCAATTGCTTTGACCTCTGTGAACATAATACTAGAATTTCTCCAGAACGGCACAGAAAGCTTTAGGGGTAGAATTCAATAGCCACAGGGGAGGCAGGGAAAAGAGGATATAAGCAGAAGGTGTGAGCAAAATTGTGGGTCCCCACAGTTGAATGCAACTTCAAGTCAGAGGTGTGTTGGTAATTACTCAACAACTAGATCTCTGGAGGGGAAAAAAGTAAAGCCTCAGTTACAGCATTTACCAATTTTCATGGCATGAATATTGCCAACCATGGCCAACACCAAGATATTAATATGACATCAAATGGGTAGAAAACTCCTGAGAATCCCAATCTCTCTGTCTCTATCTCTCTGTCTCTGTCTGTCTGGCTACCTCTGTCTCTGTCTCTCTCTCTCTCTCTCACACACACACACACACACACATACATACACTCATGCAATGAAAACAGTGCTGTGATAGATAAAAACACAGAGCATTCTGGAATAGGTTCATCTACACTGGGAAGATCAGGGAAGACACCCCAGCTTTTGCATGAAAAAAGCACCCCGACTGCTAATAAACAGCATCTGTAGAGTGCAGTGGACAGTGTGAGCATCATCTAACACCTGGTCAGATGCACATAGCAGCCAGGAAGCAGAGAATGTGGAGGCTCTCACACTTCCTTCCGCCTGTACTCTTCCCTATGGACCAGAAGGCAGGAAAACAACAACCTGAAATCTGGGAAGAAATGACAAGAACTAGTTGTATTGTAGATGCTTTACCGAACAGATAGCTAAAAATTTAGATTGCGATCAATTACTGCATCTCTCTAAAATTGCAAGAAATGCTCCAGGTCCATTTCTAATTGGCATTTGGCAGCTGAAAGGTCTTTGGGGGATGGCTCTAACTGTGGAATACCAGCACATTCTGGAAGGAGCTCCAAATTGGGAGTTTTTTCGGTGTCTAGAAACAATAAAAGATTTTCCGAATCTGCTGACACATTGTTTGCTGATGGAGTACAAATGGGAATCATTTGAAGTCTCCATCCTCCAGTGGCTTTTGGAGCTTTGTTTTGACCTCTCTCCAAGTATCTGAGAATAAGGGATACCATGCCCTTCTTCAGAGCGAGCTGTGACGTTAGCGACAGTAATGACATGGCTGCATGGGTGGGTGGCTGAGCGGTGCCGGCAGTGAGAGGCAGATCGCGCCCTGCAGTTATTCTTTCTCTTGCACCTGGTTCTTCTGCACCCCTTGGGCTTCTCGGTGACTACAGAGTCACAAGGTCAGTCATCTATCTTCTTTATCAGTAACCACCTGGCAGATCTCTCTCCTTAAGGCCCATCTCAGATGCATCTGCCATGTTCTGGATTCCGGCTTCCCTCTGACCTGACTTCCTAGGCGGGCTGTGACATCAGGACCCAGGGAAGCGGAGAGTCTCTCAGATCCGAATGGTGCCTCCAAAGGATCTGTTGACTATCAGTAAACAACTAGAGAGACAGCTGTTCAGAGTTCAGTGAAGGGATGGATTTTCTCTCTCCTTTTTTTTTTTCTTCTGGCTTATGCAAGTATTCAGAGATCCAGCCCAAATCCTCCAGTAGTTGGAGTTGGGAAAGTGGTGTGTTTTCCAGGGCCCCAGAAATTTCAGCTTATTGGTCTTATTGAAAAGGAGTCTGTGGTTTCAGGCATGAAGAGCTTGGGGCTTAGAGAAAAGAGCCTTGATCCATTCCACGCCAAACAGAGATGCGTCCCAGGAGAGCCACGGGGCATCTCCAAATGGGAGACAATTTTACCTCCCAAATCCCAGCCCAGGGAAGGATTTACCGCAGAGGAGGAATTCCTTCTGTCATGCAAATAAAGAGTAACGACTTCCCGCAATTTTCTGGAAATTCTGTCAACAAATACATCTAGCACAGCTTGGAACATGGGCGTGGATTTGGGGAGAGGAGGACGAGTCCCCTTTGGTTTACCTGCCGGTTCATCACCCCAGGTCAAGGCACCTTTCATTTTTCAAGAGCAACAATGACATGTGTTCACTGAGCTATGGTTCCTGTCTCAAGTCACTTCCGAGTGAACAGCCAGTCAGCATGCCTGTCTGTAAATGAAACCCAGGACTCATCTCCTGAAACATGTAAAGTACATTTCTGTGATTTTGCCTGTGATTCGGTGAGAGGGAGCTTAATTCTGAAGTCTGACTCTGACTTTTCGTTGGTGAGATGGGGGTGATGTACTAACAGTGTCTTTCCTGTTATCCCAGTGGCATCTGGGGAGGAACCATAGGCAGTTAGGACTGTGAAAGAATTTGTAAAGTGTTTTGTACAGAATAGACAGATGCCCAGCACCATGTGGCATTCCTGAGGAGCAGGGAAGGGTAATGCTTTTGCTTTTCCTTCCTGGGTGGGATATGAGTACTGTTCAGATGACAGTGATGCTGTGAAGGACAGACTCATAAGCGCATTTGCAGTGTTGTGATTTATAGCAAGAAATATTTATTTGGTCTTTTTCCCCTTTTCTAGTAGGTGTGTGCATGTAAGTAACTTCAGTCATGCCTGACTCTTTGCAACACTATGGGCTATAGCCCACCAGGCTCCTCCCTCCATGGGGTTCTCCAGGCAAGAATACTGGAGTGGGTTGCCATGCTCTCTCCTCCAGGGGATCTTCCTGACCCAGGGATGGAACCTGAATCTTTTGCATCTCCTGCACTGGCATGCACCTTCTTTACCACTGGCACTACCTGGGAAGCCCAGAGCTCCTAAAATACTTGGAATTTCCTAAATGATGAGAGTGGCAAAGGTATATTTTATTATGTTAATAAGGTGACTTTGGAATGGTTCTAGGTCACTTAAAGCTAAGAGCTCATCACTAGAGGAACCAATCATATGATGAGAGGGAGGGAACTTTCCATCCCATACCTGCTGGACCTCCAGAAGTGAAGAGGGACTGGAGATTAAATTCACTCACCAGCAGCCAATGATTTAAGTAACCATGCCTGTGTAATAAAGTCTCCACAAAAACACAAGAGGCAGGGCTTAGAGAACTTCCAGGTTGGTGAACACATGGAGATTTGGGGAGAGCAACCTGCTCTTAGAAGGCATGGAGACTCTGCGTCCCTTATCACACACCTTGCCCTGTGCATCTCTTTCATCTGTCTGCTCCTCACTTATCTCCTTTTATAATAAACTGGCGATCTAGTAGGTAAAATGTTTCTCTTGAGTTCTGTGAGCTGCTCTGGCAAATTAATCGAACCCAAGGAGCAGGTCATTGGAACATCCGATCTACAGCCAGTCAGTCAGGAGCACAGGCGACAAGCTGGACTTGCAGTTGGTGTCTGAAGTGATGGGAGGGGGCAGTCTTGTAGGACTAGGACTGAGCCTTCACTTATGAGGTTCCAATGCCATCTCCAGGTAGACAGTGTCAGAACTGAGTTGAACTGTAAGACACCTAGCTGATATCAGATAATTGCTTGGTGTGGGAAAGAAACCCGCATCAGTATTGGGAGGAAAAGTATAGCACCTCAAGCAGTTTGAACATATAGATCATTTGGAAGAATGCCAAAGGCTTGATGCTTGCAGATAGTGAGAGGAGAATTGACAGTTACTCCTCAGAATGCATCCTTGTAGCAGAAGCATTCAAACAGTGGTCCCTAACAAGCTCTGGGAAAGAAGGTGTCGAGTAAGAGGTTCTGGAAAACTGGAACTCAGAGGCAGAAAGGTCAGAGGGCTACACAGGTGCCCAGTGCAGAGGTGGTCAGGGCCAGGCCCAGCTGAACACACCATGACATTACACTCTAGAAGAGGGACCACCCTGCTGACCCTCTTTGGTGCAGGCCAAGAGGGGAGCAGTCCTGTAAGTCGGGAACAGTGTGTTCAAGTTCTAGCATCAGCTGCCCGGGAAAGATGTGAACCAGTGATGGGAACAGCCCTTGAAGACCTGGTGAAAAGTAGAGTTTGTCCACAAGCCTTCTGGCTGGAGAGAGGCACTGAGATTCTCAGGGAAAAATGCTGCTTGTCTCCCCACAGATGTCCTACCTGGATTTCTGAGGGAAGAAATGTGGGAAAAGGAGACAAAAATTCCAACGCATGAAGCACCTACTATTATTAAGCTATGCCAGTGGCTTCCCATATTTGATGTCATTTAATTCTTCCAAAAACCCTGTGAGAAAACTGTTAAATCACAGTTTAAAGATGAAGGCCTGGGGTTCAGAAAAACTGAACAACTTCCTCAGATTACTGAGGAGAGAGATAAGAATCCAACCTGTGTTTCGACTCCAACGTCATGGTTTTTCTTCTCCTTGAAGGTTAAAAGAGCTCTCACAAGCTTAGAGAGATAGAGAATGTTGAAATCACCTGAGATGAGGAGCAGACCATTCTGAAAACAAGCCCAAACAGGCCCCAGCCTAACAGTTCTGTCTCCATGATCTGGAATGGGTTCTGGGCGCTGGTATACTTTAAAATCTTCAGATGATTCTAAGATGCAACCTGTTTGTTTTGTTTTGTTACTTACAGCATTCAGTAGAGCTCCTCATTCATCTGGAGCTCACATCAAGTCTGCTTCCAGGGACATTCATTCATTCATTTACTCATTCACTCATTTATTCATTGAGGAGATCCTTAAGCAGACAAGGGTGAGGAGCAAAAAGAATACCCATGATCTGTGGGAATTTGTCTGTACACCAGGAATGACCAGTCTCTAAATGAAATCACTAGTGGGATCCACTAAGAAGACAGACTGATACTGCTTAGTTTTAAATGATCTAACAACATTGAAATTTGTATCTGAAGACATTTTGGTCTGTAAAAATTAAGAGCACACATACACAGGCATACACACACCCACATGCACACCCCAAATGATCGCTAGTGACAGGAAGTGTGGACCAAGGAAGTGGTTCCTGATTTTTGTCAAAAGGCAGGAAGGAAAGAGGCGCTGGGAGTTGTGAAATAATAACAGCCAATTGCACTGGAAATATTTGCAGCAGATGGATTCATCCTTGAGAAATACCTCATTGCCCTCTCTCTGTTTCATTTTCCTCAATTCCTGTAGATCATTTTTCCTGTAGATCTTTCTAGTTGCCTGTCTGCTCTTGCGTTGCTATCACTCCATGATAAACAGGAGCAGCACAGAGACAGAGAGCTCACAAATGATAAAGAGATGAAGTTCTATATCTCCCCACTCCACTCCCCAGCCTCAACCCTGATGGCCTCTCTGCTGTTTAACCTTCCGCTTGGCCTCCAACATTGCCCATCAGAGCGCAGTGATCAGAGGGAGGAAACTGGAGCCAGACTTCAAGGTCTGAATCCTAGCTTGGCTGGGCTGGACTGTGTTAAGCTCAAGCAAGCTACTTAGCCTTCTCTGTAACTCGGTTTCAGAGAGATAATAATAGTTACTATCTCATAGGACATTTTTGAGTTTGAGAGTTAATGCATGGAAAATGCTTAGACGTGCATCTGGCGCACATTAAATGCCCAATAAACGTTAACATAATTATGCTATTGTTATTGCTGCTGTTATCACCAAGGGTTTGAGTCTCTCCAGCCCCTCTCCTGTCTTTCCTCCTCCATACAATTTACATTCCAGACACACAGAAATACTTGCAGTTACTGGAAGTTATCATTTTCTCATATGCCTCTGGGCATTTGCTTAAGCTTCCATATTGGTAAACCTTCCCCATTGTCTTAGTTTTCTATTGTAACAAATTACCACAACCTCAGTGGCTAGGAAAACACACACACACACACACACACATTTATTATCTCATAATTCTGGAGGTCAGAAGTCCAGCACAGGTCTCTCTGGACAAAGACAAGGTGTCACCGGAGGCTCCAGGCACAATTCCTTTCCTTGCCTTTGCCAGACAGGCCACCTGCATTCATTGGCTCACAGCCCCTTCCTCCATCTTCAAAGGCAGCTACAGTGGTTTGTCTTTACATCACATCCCTCTGACCATTCTTATGTATTCACATCTCTCTTTGTCTGTAGCCCAAATAGAAAGGTTCTCCATTTTGAAGGACCTGTGTGGTTGACTGGATGGCACCCACCTGGACAATCCAGGCCGATCACTTCACCTGAGATCCTTCATCTTAATCACATCTGCAAAGTCCCTTCTATCCCAGGTTCTAGGGATCAAGACATGGATGTCTTTTAGGGAGAAGAATATTATTCTGCCTACCATACCACTACATTTCTGTTATCTTTGAATATTCAGCTCAAACATTATTTCTTCTGAACATTTTCTGTTTCCTCGGGTAGAGCAAGGGCTTTGTGCACCCTGTACTTTGAATAATGTGCTGTTTTTGAAGGTTCTACCACAATATTTTGCAGTAATTGGCTTACGTAATTGCTGACCCCACAGACCCGTGAGAGTCAAGGCTGGTTTCATTCATTTTTTAAATTCCCGGTGCTTGATAGTGAGCCTCAGTGCTGCTTTTAAACAAATGAAGGGACTTTGTTAGCGTTCCAGTTGTTAAGTCTCACACTTCCACTGCAGGAGTTGCGAGTTCAATCCCTGTTTGGGAGAACTAAGTTCCCATATGCCACAATAAAAGAGGAAGCTTCATATGACCTAGTACTTCTCTGCTAATGGAAATAAATGCTACCCAAAACTTGAGGCAAAAGGTCTGGTTTAATATTTAATGGCAATGACTAGTAATTTTCTCTACTGTCCTTCACGTACTCATACCTTTGTCACAATCCTACAGTGAATGCAAACAAGCCGTCATTCATCAGTGAAGAAAACTGAAAAGTCAGAGATCTGAAATGCCTCATCCAAAGTCATTCATAGAAATCTTTAGTGGCAAGGTGCAGAATCTTCATATGTAAATTATAAGACACATCAATTCTATTCAGCCAGAAGAGCAGTAGTATGATGATGAGACAGTAAATCTGGGAGAAAGTTTCAAATAAGAAACTTTTGTGGTTAAAAAGCCTTTAATTTGGAGCAACTGAATGGAGAGGTAGTAAAAAAATTAATGGAAAGAGTATGTGCTTACAGTAATTACAAAAACAATGAGTCTGTATCAGGGTATTCTTTGTATGAAAATATTTACTATACAATATTATATAATTAAGTCATATAATAAGTTAAAGTTCTAGGTACTTTGGTGGGTTGGAGGAAGCAAAGGTGAACCAGACATAAATTCTATTCGACAGGAAATCACAGGAAAGTAGAAATGTTAAAACACACTTCAGTGTCTATAATACAAGATGGTATAACATGCCATTAAGAGGCTGATATGGTGCTGTGGGACTTAAATGAGGATGCGAGTCTAGCTGTGGATACTAGGACACATGTTGTAAAAAGTCTAAAAAGGACTCATAACAACTTTAATAGATGAATAAGAATTAGTTTTAAATGAGTTAATTTACATACCTGTGTTTGGAAATAGTTCCTTTCTGTGGCTATTCAAAGTTTTTTTTTCCCTCAAACATGTAAAATATCAACTCAATAATTATACCTGCCATCATTCATTTTTTAATTGATCATTTTTCTCCTAGATAAGGCAAAATAAAATCTTCCATCACTATTCATAATATGAAGTCCCAAAGCCCTCAAATGAATGAAGTTTTACAAAGCTTGTCGATCCAGTGGTCCATAGCTAGCTTTTCTGAACGGGTAGAAGCTCGGAGATCACCTGAGTGTGCTCAATATAAAACAATAACTAGACCTGGAAAACAGTATTCTGAAAAATCTTATTGCAATGTATATGGGAGAGATACATTAAAAGACTCAACATTTGTAACCCATCACATTTGTGAACAATGGCAAATGAAACTGTGCTTTTATGTAGGAAAGGAAAGAAGAGTTGGAGCAATTCAGTTTCTCAGGCTGCGCTGATCATAACGATGACAGTAGCAGAGTGGAGTGGGAGATGCCACTGCATGTGCTGATAAAGCCCTCTGCCCTCTTTCCCTTTACACACTGTACTGAGTGACCCCCGCCCCGAGCTCATTCACTTTCTTCTTGCGATGCCTAGGTCATCCTTCTCCATATCCTTCCAGACCTTCTCAAATATCACTTCCTCTGTAAAGTCTTCCCGGTAGCTTTGGTGAAATTAATTGTCTTTTCCCGTGTTTTCATAGTGCTAAGTTCATTTCAATCACATCTTTGTAGCTCTTTTTGAATTTGTCTTCCCCACCAGACAGGGAGTTTCTCAAAGGCAGGATGTCCTCTTCATTTTTTATCCTGATTCCAGTAATATGGCATGACATAAGGAGGGTGCTTAATAAATGTTTGCTCAGATGAATTATATTATAGTTTAACATCATTTCAAAGGTCTGCCCCAAACCCTGCTTGCTTTTAATGATTGTGTATAAATACAAGTAGGCACATACATCTTCCAACTGTCATGGAATTTCAGAAGCTGAAAAGCCATAATTAATGAGACATGGACATGCAAAGTCTTAAATATGCAAGATGAACAAACTTGAAGTCAAGGAGATAAGTCTCCTCTCTATTCACTGAGACAGAATACTCCATGTGACCGCATTTAGGTCATATCTGTGATTTTTACCAGTGTGCTTTATATTTTATTATTCCATTATCTTTGTAATAAAAAAAGTATGCAATTACACAGTGACTCCTGCCTCACTAAATCAGAATTGGGCTGGACTCCAAGGATTCATTTTTTGTTGCTTTTTAAAAACTCATATGATTCTCCCAAAGAAACTATCTAAATCTGTAGCTTCCCAACCTTTCCTGTGAAAATCTATTTAACTGCTTTATTACCACTGGTGCTTTTGGGATACAGGTTAAGTGGCGTACGTGCTCAGTTGCTAAGTCAGGTCCAAATCTTTGTGACCCCGTGGACTATAGCCCACCAGGCTCCCCTGTCCATGGGATTTCCAAGGCAAGAATACTGGAGTGGGTGGCTATTTCCTCCTGCAGGGGATCTTCCCCACCCGGAAGTCAAACCCATGTCTCCTGCATTGGCAGGTGGGTTCTTTGCCACTGAGCTACCTGGGAAGCCCAAGTTCAGTGGCATCCAGAAGCTAATGGAAATGGGCTTGCTAATGTGGAAATGAGGCAGCATGGAGAAGGAAGCAGGGACGGAGCAGGTTAATTCCTTAACTTAATTGGAGGCATCTCCCCTAAGGAATTGTTCTTTACACCCCAACCACCTGTCCTGCAGGATGGATTACGGACCTCACTGGTTGAGTCCTTCAGCTTCTTGGGCTTGTTTTCCTTCTGTGCCTGAGATCTTTGGGCTCTGCATCCCCAGTGTCAATGACAGAGCATAACAAATCTAAGGCTCTGAATGAATGACCGAAAGAATGAATGCCTCATTTTGGGCATTGGTAACCTGTAAATCCTCTTGTTTCAGTTTAGAAGGATTCTAAACTGGTAAGATTCTGTAGAAACCAACTGCAGCCAGCCTAAGTCAGACATGGGATTTACTGGAGAAAGCGTAGCTGTGTAGACTTGCAATAGAACAGGCTCTTGAGAGACTCCAGGGAATAGGCTAGATAACTGACAGCCTTTTCAAGTCATTTTTTGGGAGGGGAGAAGGTGAAAAAAACCTCTAACCATTTTATTCAGTTCTTGTCTGACTGCTTAAGATTCAAATTCCAAGGGGAATGAAGAATTCACTTCATGGACTTTAAGAGTGGTGGGGGCATCTTGATGGATTTACTAGGACTGCATCCAGAGAGGAAAAGCAGTTTTTCAAATAAAAAGGGAAGGAGTTGCAGGGGGTGCTGGGCAGAAAAAAAAAATTCCATACCAGTTCATTTTCATGAAAAGTATATCCCACAGTTCTACTGATGTAGACTTTGAACACAGGGGTGGGGGGCTGGTCACCTGCAAGATCATGCTTTAGGTTATCCTATGGTATCCCTGACTGAGACAGGACTTCTCTACTAACAGGGATTGCCTTCCTTACCCGGTCAGCCCAGCATTTTAATTTTTCCTTCAGAATCTTCTGGATATTAAAAAACATATGTTTACATGTATTCCTTTTTTTGAGTTGAAGGATAATTGCTCTACAGTATTGTTTTGGTTTCTGCCATACATCAACATGAATTAGCCATGGGTATACATATGTCTTCTCCTTCTTGAACCTCCCTCCGAACTCCCACCTTCTCCCACCCCTTTAGGTTTTTACAGAGTCCTAGTTTGAGTTCCCTGAGTCATATAGCAAATTTGTCCATTTCTAGCCTTTCCCTTCTCCCACAGGATTTTCCAGAACAAATTAACTCCTTCTTCCATCAGATGACAGTGCTCTGAGCTCTGACCCTGTGCCTTTACAACTGCCCAACCTCTGCCTTTCCCATAATATGGTCACTATAATATAATGTGTCTCACTGGACAGGGCTCCCATTGGACCTGTCCACACGTCCTTTTGGAGCTTTCTAAGATTGGCACCTATAGCTCTCCCTGGCTTTGCCCAGCCGTGACCAGTTTGTCTTCTCGAGCCCATCTCTTGCAGAGCCTGCTGCCAATGCACCTTCAATTCCCTGATATTCTCATCCTCTCTTGCAGTCAAGAATGCTGGCCTTGCCATTAGGCAGTTCTTGTTCTAATCTTCTTCCACAGTCTACTCTTCATGTTTTCAGAGAGTAAATGTCTAAACTTTCTGAGACTTAGTTTCTTGATCTGTGATTTAACGCACACCTTTAGTGGGTTGCTCGTGAGTTGTATGGGATGACACACTTAAGACAATTTTCACAATGCTTTGAAACTAGGTGCTTAACAAATTACAGTTATCCTTTTAAATATTGGTTTTATAATTTACAAAATCACCAATGATGCTCTATCTCTTTTTTAAAAAAATTAAGTATTCAGTTCAGTTCAGTAGCTCAGTCATGTCCGACCCTTTGTGACCCTATGGACTGCAGCATGCCCAGCTTCCCTGTCCATCACCAACTCTGGGAGTTTGCTCAGAGTCATGTCCTTTGAGTCTGTGATGCCATCCAACCATCTCATCCTCTGTTATCAAGCCATAAAGCAATAAAAATAAAGGTGAAAGGTCAAAGTAAAAAGTGAAGAATCTTTCTTCTCTCACTAATCCCAAGTCCCACCCCCAAATTAACCATTAGTATACACTCTTCCAGAAAGTTGAAAATATCTTTCTCCTTATCCACAAACATACTTTGCTATTTCAGTGCAGAATATGACTGAGACAACTTTTTTGCCCATGTTTATATCTCTGCCTTGTTCCTTTTGATGGCTGCATAGTATTCCATAGTATGTATATGCCATCATTTACTTAACCATCTCCCCTTAGACCCCATTTAAGTTTCTACTCTTTTGTACATGTATGCATATTTCAGAAAGATCCACTCCTAGAATGGAATTGCTATGCCAAAAAATTTACACATTTTACATTTCAGTTAATAAATTACTTTTGAAAATAAACTTATCAATTATATTTAGACCCGCAGTATATGAGAGGTACTCCTTCTCCATATCCTCACCATAACTTTATATTATTAAATTTTTCATGTTTTGCAAACTATATGGACTGAAAATGGGATGTGGAAAACAGCTTTATGTTTTACTGATTTCCCTTAAGGTTCACTATCTTTTCTTGTGTTCGATGGCCATTTGCATTTTCTAGTCTGCGAACTGCTTTCCAAGGCCATTTATTTATTATTTTGACTAGGCCATTTTTAATTCACTGAAGTATTGAAGGTCTTTATATGTTATTTGTGATAAGTCTTTGTCTCCTATATAGCAAATATTTTCTCCCAGTGTATCTTCTATTGGAAAAGACCCTGATGCTGGGTAAGATTGAAGGCGTGAGGAGAAGGGGATGACAGAGGATGAGATGGTTGGATGGCATCACCAACTCAATGGAAATGAATTTGAGCAAGCTCCAAGAGTTGGTGATGGACAGGGAAGCCTGGCATGCTACAGTCCATGGGGTCACAAAAAATCAGACAGAACTGAGTGACTGAAATGAACTGAACTGATATCTTCTATCTTTTAAACTTGCTCAGACTGACTTTTTCCAGTCATAAATTTTAAAATTTAAGTTATATATATTTTTTCTTTTATCTTTCTTGTGTATTGTTTAAGGTTTACCTACCCCAAGAACACATTATAATAGTATTATAGTATTTTTTATAAGATCTGGGTTTTTAGCCCATCTGAATGTTTTTCTGAAATAGTATATGGGATAAAGTGCTATGTATATATATTTAATGGATAGTCAGTTGCTGATTTAAAATGCTCTTTTATTATATACTGAACTCATACTAAATTAGGCACTTGAGTTCATTCCTAGGTTCTCTGTTCTCTTCTAGATATTATTGCATCAGTACCCAAAAGTATTTTAATTACTATAAGAGTATACATGATATACTGTTTGAATATTCTCTATCTATTGCATATATATTAGGTTGGTACAAAAGTAATTGGGATTTTTCATTGTTGAACTTTCCTGTTTAATATTGGAATACATTTTAAAATAAATGTCTTTATGTTATATATCATTTTAATGAGCATTTCTTGTTTTGTGTTTTTTTGTTAATGATATTACTTTCTGTTTATTTTATATTTATTTTAGATTATGGTAGCTCAGATGGTAAAGTGCCTGCCTATAATACGGGAGACCCGAGTTCGATCCCTGGGTTGGGAAGATCCCCTGAAGAAGGAAATGGCAACCTACTCCAGTATTCATGCCTGGAAAACCCCATGGACCGAGGAGCCTGGTGGGCTACAGTCCATGGGGTCGCAAAGAGTCGGACACGACTGAGTGACTTCACTTATTTTTTCACTTTTTATAGAAATAATGTTAGATAAAAAGCAAATTCAAGTGATTTTTTTTTATTCGAGTTCAACATGGTCGTAAAGCAGCAGAGACAACTTGCAACATAAACAACACACTTGGCCCAGGAACTGCTAACAAACGTATAGGGAAGTAGTGGTTGAAGAAGTTTTGCAAAGACAAAGATGAAAGATGAAAGGCCTAGTGGCCGGCCATTGGAATTTGACACCAACTGAGAGCAATCATCGAAGCTGATCCTCTTGCAACTACACAAGAAGTTGCCAAAGAACTCAACGTCAATCATTCTATGGTCGTTCAGCATTTGAAGCAAATTGAAAGGTGAAAAAGCTCCATAAGTGGGTGCCTCATTAGCTGACCAAAAATAAAAAATACCATTGTTTGAAGTGTCATCTCTTTATTCTGTGCAACAACAATGAACCATTTCTCAATCAGATTGTGACATGTAAAGAAAAGTATATTTTATATAACAACCAGTGACAACCAGCTCAGTGGTTGGACCAAAAAGAAGTTCCAAAGCACTTTCCAAAGCCAAACTTGCACCAAAAAATGTTTATAGTTACTGTTTGGTGGTCTGCTGCCTAACTGATCCACTACAGTTTTCTAAATGCCAGCAAAATCATTCCATTTGAGAAGTATGCTCAGCAAATCAATGAGATGCACTAAAAGCTTCAATGCCTGCAGCTGGTGTTGGTCAACAGAATGCGCCCAGTTCTTCACCATCACAGCGCCCAACTGCACATCACACAAACAATGCTTCAGAAATTAAACAAGTTGAGCTCTGAAGTTTTGCCTTGTCTGCTATATTCTCCTGACCTCACACCAACTGATTACCTCTTCTTCAAGCACCTCGGCAACTTTTTGCAGGGAAAACACTTCCACAACCAGTAGGAAGCAGAAAATGCTATGCAAGAGTTCACTGAATCCCGAAGCACAGATTTTTATGCTATCAGTTCAGTTCAGTTCAGTCGCTCAGTCGTGTTGGACTCTTTGCAACCCCATGAATCACAGCACGCCAGGCCTCCCTGTCCATCACCAACTCCCAGAGTTTACCCAAACTCATGTCCATCGAGTCGGTGATGCCATCCAGCCATCTCATCCTCTGTCGTCCCCTTCTCCTCCTGCCCTCAATCCTTCCCAGCATCAGGGTCTTTTCCAAGGAGTCAACTCTTCACATGAGGTGGCCAAAGTATTGGAGTTTCAGCATCAACATCAGTCCTTCCAATGAACACCCAGGGCTGATCTCCTTTAGGATGCACTGGTTGGATCTCCTTGCAGTCCAAGGGACTCTCAAGAGTCTTCTCCAACACCACAGTTCAAAAGCATCAATTCTTCGGCGCTCAGCTTTCTTCACAGTCCAACTCTCACATCCATACATGACCACTGGAAAAACCATAGCCCTGACTAGATGGACCTTTGTTGGCAAAGTAATGTCTCTGCTTTTTAATATGCTGTATAGGTTGGTCATAACTTTCCTTCCAAGGAGTAAGCGTCTTTTAATTTCATAGCTGCAGTCACCATCAGCAGTGATTTTGGAGCCTATAAAAATAAAGTCTGACACTGTTTCCACTGTTTCCCCATCTATTTCCCATGAAGTGATGGGACCAGATGCCATGATATTTGTTTTCTGAATGTTGAGCTTTAAGCCAACGTTTTCACTCTCCTCTTTCACTTTCATCAAGAGGTTTTTTAGTTCCTCTTCACTTTCTGCCAAAAGGGTGGTGTCATCTGCATGTCTGAGGTTATTGATATTTCTTCCGGCAATCTTGATTCCGGCTTGTGTTTCTTCCAGCCCAGCATTTCTCATGATGTACTCTGCATATAAGTTAAATAAGCAGGGTGACAATATACAGCCTTGACAGACTCCTTTTCCTATTTGGAACCAGCCTGTTGTTCCATGTCCAGTTCTAACTGTTGCTTCCTGACCCGCATACAGGTTTCTCAAGAGACAGGTCAGGTGGTCTGGTATTTCCATCTCTTTCAGAATTTTCCACAGTTTATTGTGATCTACACAGTCAAAGGCTTTGGCATAGTCAATAAAGCATATAGGCATAAACAAACTTATTTCTCATTGGCAAAAGTGTGTTGATTATAATGGTTCCTATTTTGATTAATAAAGATGTATTTGAACCTAGTTATAATGATTTAAAATTCACAATCCAAAACTGCACTTACTTTTGTACCAGCCTAGTACAGTATGACATAATATGCATAGTATAATATATATGTGTATATATATTTATTTCACATGTAATCTGCATATATGCACAGACATACCCATTTGGAGGTCCTGAGAAAAGACTATGGGATTTCACTGGTGAAAGAATTTGCTTGTAGTATCAGAAATTAAATAAGAGCTTGATGAATGGGTGGCATTTGAACTGTACCTTGAGGTAGGAGTTGGTCATGATTGACAAACCAAAGTGAATTTCAAGAAAAAGGAATTGCTTTAGCAAAATGACAGAGATGAGAATATAGAGGTTATGATTTTGACCACCACCAACTCATAGGAGCAAGTGTTATAGCTTGGTTGGAATATAAAGAATATTTGGAAATGAAGATGTTGGGAATAAAGTTGGAGAAGTCAGATGCGAGAGAACCACAGTAGCCTCAAGGGCCAGGCTGGGTATGATGAACCATTTAGGGGCAAGAAGGAGCCTCGGAAGGATTTAGCAGTGGCATGGCCTTGCCTGAGTTTCAGAAAGATGATGGGTAGGGAGGAGATTCGAGGGAAGCCAGAATAGAGACAGGAAGAACAATCAAGTCACTGTTGCAGAGTTGTAGACAGAAGATGAAGAGGCCTAAATAAATTGTAGTCCAAAACAAAAAGTTCCAGCAATGTTTTTTGTCAGCATTTTCTATTTTCCTCCTAGTACGTTGTATTAAAAGGAACTGATTGGGGTTTGCAAAGCTAAATCTTGTGTTTATCCAACAACCAGAGTAGAAAAGGCAACTTTCCCACTTTTTTTGCCCTGAGAGTCCTCCAAGATTCTTAAAGTATTAAAAATTGTGCTGTCTGACTCTGAGTATCCCTGTAAGAGATGTTCTTTTAGGAGAGCAGCTCTGACCAGGGCCTTCTATCTTGTGCAGGCTTTCTCTCCTTGGCACTATGGACATTTTGGATAAGATAGCTCTTTGTTGTGGGCGCTGTGGCCACATACTTGGCCTCTAGATCCCAGTAGCATCCTCCGGCCAGTTGTGACACCAAAAATGTCACCAGACATTGCCAGATGTCTGTCCCCTGAGGATCCCCTGGTTTGTGGGCCCTTGGGCCAAGTTCTCTCTCTGGGTGGATTGGTAGCAGTTCCAAGAGGCTAGTAAAGTGCTGCTGGAAAGCACTTGAGCTTCGGTGTTGGGCACTAACCCAATCCCACTACTTAGTAGCTGTAGGTCCTTGGAAAAATCCCATATAAGCTCACCAAGCCTCAGTCTCCTCGCCAAGAGAATAAAGATCTTAATAGCAACTTGATTGGATTGTTGTGAAGATTAGATGAGTTGACATATGTGTGAAGAGACAAATGCAGTGTTTGGCAGACCACAGTTCTTCAAAAAATATGTGCTGACTCAGATGCAGTTATCTGCATTGCCTCAGTGCAGTTTTTCCTGATATCAAGGGAGATTTTTATCTTTGCTGAAAAATGTTTTAAAATACTCAAATTAAATCTCAAGCTTTAGGGTCTTGCCCCTTTTTTATATAAGGCACAGGAAGAAAATTGAGCTGATCACCAATATCCCAGAGTCCATCACCAGTCAACACAGGAGAGCTGCCTCCATGACAATATATGAAATAATATTTTTCTGAGTAATGCCATCGCCGGGCTCCCCGGGTGGTGCTAGTGGTAAAGAATCCACCTGCCAGTGCAGGAGACTCAAGAGACCCAAATCCCTGGGTCGGGAAGATCCCCTGGAGAAGGAAATGGCCACCCACTCCAATATTCTTGCCTGAAGAATCCCATGGACAGAGGAGCCTGGTGGGCTACAGGCCACGGGGTCGCAAAGAGTCAGACAGGACTGAGGAACTGAGCACACCCACACAATGCCATAGAGACCCAGAACAAGCCCTCCCCCTGGTTGGGTTGCTATGGCAATCCATTCAGATCAGAGCCTCTGGAGTTTTAAAAAGGAGAATGTGAGGAGCTGAAAGCAGTGGGTCTCCACTCTACCCATGAAGACTCCAGATGTAATTTCTTCTCAAGTTTAACATGCATGTGGCCCCTCTTTCCCCCTTGTGTTCTCTCTCTTCTCCTATTCTCTCTTTACTAAGAGGTTGGTCTTTCTTCTCCACCTTTACTCTCTTTCTCTCACCATCTACAGAAAATTGAGCTTTTTTATGATGAATTCCATCCCCTGCTTTTTTCCTCTGTCTTTCCCATATTGCCTCTTTCTCTACCTCTCAACTATTTTCTCTTAACTTCTCATTGCATATCTAGCATTTACTTGTGAAAAAAAAAATGCTCCCTGTTCATAGTTGTCAAAGTAGAAGACTTGAACATTAAATTAAATTTCTTTTCATGTTTTAACGACATTTTAATTAGATGTCAATTTAAAAACCTTCTGGACCCCTAAGAAGAAAGATTCCTAGAACTCTTGACACAATTAACTTCATATCTTTCCCTCATCACTGTCCCCACAGAAATATATTGGAATAATTGTAAGTTTTTCTTAGCAGCTGGTTTAGGCAGAGATGGAAGGATTACTGTGCAAGTATAGGAAAAAACACTGGATATTTAGAGAGTGCTGTTGTTTCAAGAATCTCTGGAGAGCTTGATTACTCCTAACAAGACTAGAAATAGAATCAAAGAGTTGGACACGACTGAGCAACTGAACTGAACTGAACTGAACACTCACTTCAGCGGGACTCCTGCACCAAAGGAACAGTTAAACACTACCAGTCCCTCCTCCCCAGTACAAACACCTTTTCCTTCCACTTCCTCATTCCTTTGGCTCCTTTTGAGCCAAACATCCCAGGACCCTTGGTTTCTTTGACAATTATCCTACAGCTCCTGGTGTAGGTGATGCTGGAAAATGAGGGATGATTATTGACTTGGATAGGAGCCCAGGAAAGCCTCCTTTTTGCACATAGTAGGCACTCATTATGGCATTGAATGGAAGCCACAGTTACCCCATAGCTGGGGGTGGAATTTGTATCTTGAAACAACTCCCTGTGATTTAATCTTTAGTGCCTTGTATAACATGTATACACATCAAATAAACACAACACAGAAAGACTTCAAAGAGACACCGGCTGTTTTCATAGGCTGATCAAATAAGGATAAAAAGTAGCCGAGGCAAGTTTAGTGGTGTTTGCTCCAAAAAGTGCCCACCAGTTTCCTGGGAAATTTTGCTGACCTGGGCGAGGCCCAGGCTTTGGGTGTTTCCATGGAGACACCAACAAACCTTATAGGAAAAGCAATTCAACATACAACCGATGGAATAGGCTTATGTACGAGAACTCCCAGTTGATTTTTGGAGCTCAGACTAGACATCCCTCCATTTTTGAGGTCTTCCTCATTGCTCAGAGGAGACCACTCTGCTTCCTTCTCTTTGATCTCTTGTTTATCGCTTTTGACATGCTGCGTTGTAATAATCTCTTTTCTTATCTCTTCCCATTCCTTGATGGCAGAAACAAAATTTCACCCTTCTCTGTATCTATACAGAGTCTACAAAGAGTCCATCCCAGACCAAGACTAATAAAAAAAAAGTCCCCTGTGGTGGTCCAAATCCCACCCACTGCCTGTTTTTCTAAATAATGTTTTATTGGTACACAGCCAGGCTCATTTGTATACATATTGTCAATGGTGGCTTTGCTGCTACAATGGCAGCATTGAGTGGTTGCAGCAGAGAACATACTACTCTCAGAACCTAAGCTCTTCACTATCTAGCCCTGTACAGAAAAAACTTACCAACCCCTGCACTGTGGCACCCAGCCAGTTTGAGTCAACCAAACCACTGCCACAAGTTATGCTAACTTGAATTGGAGAGGCCAGAGATCCTTGAAATAAGAGAGCCCATTCTGGGTTCTCTCAAGAAGACCTTATCTTTTGTTTAAAAAATATGGAAACCAACTCACCTCCCCCCCCCACCCCCGACATTTGATTTTTGTCCTCATTTTCCACCCCCTTCAAGGTATTTCTTTGATAGGCTCTTCTTTCATTCCAGTAATGGAATACTCTGCAAGATATCATTTTTGAAGTGTGTTTTACATCATAGTAAATAATACTAATAATACTAAGTGAAAAAGAAAAAATATACAAATGTACATAGAGTCTAATTCTAGCTAATGTGTTCCAAAAGCAAAGTCTGGGGACAAAGAGAAAAAAGGGTACTACAGTGTCGGGAGTGATTGCTTCTAGATAGATAAGCTTGGGTGATGTTCACTCTTTTCTTTCTACTTCAGTATATTCACAATAGTAAAGAATCCATCACATCTGTCAAGTGTCTCTGCTTTAAGCAGTTCTGAACAGAGCCTCTGTTCTTACAGACTCGGTCTCAAATGGGCCCTCCCACATTGCTACACATTAGACTTACTCATAAATCCTACCTATGATTCATCTGCATCATATTTGTGAAATTGCTTTGGATAAAAGTGACTGTGTATGTGGAGAATATTGTCAGCTCCATATTTTGCAATTTGGAAAAAAAAAAATCGAGTCATCCCCAAAGTTTGAGTCTAATTTGTGATACCGGTTCTATTCTTCAAGTCTATTCATGAAGACAGATTCCACTTTCACAGTTCGCTTTCTTTAATGAGGATTTTTGTCTTTGTTTTTTTCTAATCCAGATTTCTAGTTTGTGCCAGAGGCTAAAAGAGAAAGCAGTGTATACAGTTTGGGTAAGGTGGAAAGACAGTGGGGCATGGTGCCTTCAAAGGTGAGTTCCAGCTCAGCTTTGATGCCTTCGACTATGTGATCTTGGGAGGGGCACACCAGCTCTTGGAGTCTGTTTCTTGCCTGCAAAATTGTATTACTAACAACTCACTGGGTTCCTGGGGAGATTAAAGAGAGCAGTTTTCATGCAGGCACTTAATGTCAGTCTAGTACCCAATAGGTGCTTGATAAATAGTCTTTTATGAAAATAAAGAAATGTGTTTAAAGCCAGTGAAAGCACTTGCTGTGGAAGGAAGGGCAAGGTGCTGCCCGTGGAAGAGCCCCAGGAGGAAATGATACTTCCCCTCTCCCCGACTCAGCCAGAAGCAGGAAGAATCTTCATTCACATGCTTTCCTAATTATGTTCCACAGTCCATCTGAGTACAGAGCCCTGAAAGATGAATCAAGGGATCCAGGCCCAGCTTGGCCTCTGCTTTGCTCTGCCATCTTCAATGTGCCCTTGTTTGCTCATCTGTAACATGAAGCCTTCAGACAAGAATCTCTGTGAGGTTTTAAATTTCTAATACAAAGAGGCTGTGACTCAGAAGATTGCAAAAGCATGTCATATTGACCAAATAAGCCAATAAAGTCTTTGAAAATGTCACCTCTAGAACAGAGACATACAACATGGGTACAAGAGTTTCCCACATGTTTTCTTGTCTGTGATCCTCAGAACGGTCCTGGGAGATGGGAAAGACAAGTACTATAATCCCTGGTAAAAGAGAAGGAAAGGACACCTGTCGTCACATAGTTTGCAAAGGACTGAACCTGGATATGAGCCTAGGTCTGCCTAATAGCAACTTTTGCAAACTTCCTCCTCTACCAAGAATACATTTCCATGCTCTGGTTTACTGACCTTGAAGACCTTAAATTTCCAGTAACTCCTTTATTAGATTACCCACATCTTTTTCTCTTCGACTGTTGGTCTTCCTTGTTCTCTAGGATTTGTCTTGTTCTGGGAAATTCATTTGCACAGGGTCATCTGTACAACGTCCTCAGTCTAGCTTTTATTGAAGGGGCATATCAAATTGAGAGATACTCCCTCTCATTTTCACTGGAAAATTCATTCGTTGCATTTTCATTGGAAAAGACCGTAATGCTGGGAAAGACTGAAGGCAAAAGGAGAAGTGAGCGGCAGAGGATGAGATGGCTAGATAGCATCATGGACTCAATGGACATGAATTTGAGCAAACTTTATAGTGGAGGGCAGGGGAGTCTGGCTTGCTGTAGTTCATGAGGTCAAAAGAGTTGGACACAACTTGGTGACTGAACAACAACAACGACCCTCAGAGTGCATCCAGTAACATCAGAGCTTAGAGCTTAGGCTGAGCAACAACTCTTCATTCCATGGCCTCGGGAAGCTGGAAGAGAGTTACTTCAAACAGAACTCCCACTGGGTCTGTACATGGATGAAGGAATGGCTCTGGTAGGAAGTAGCCTGGACTGGAGACTGAGCGCTGGGCCACTTGGGGCCACCTACCCTCCTGGGAGCCTCAGTGTCCCCAGGGGCACACGTGTAATGTAAAGTGCCCAACCATCTTTCCTTGACTTTAACCAGTTGACTCAGATAGCTTTTCCTCTAAGAAGTCTTCCCCAGTTTTTTCAAGCAGGATCACTGATCTTCCTCTCTATCCCTACATCACAGTGATTGTGTACTGTATTGTCTACTTACCACATGTGTGCATGCATGCTTAGTTGCTTCAGTCATATCTGACTCTTTGCAACTCAGTGGACTGTAGCCCACCAGGCTCCTCTGTCCATGGGATTCTCCAGGCAAGAGTACTGGAGTGGCAGATTCTTTACCCCACCGAGCCACCGGAGAGCCCACTTATTACATGTATGATTCTTATGTGCTTACTTACCTACCTTTCCCACTACACAGGTAAGCTTCTTGAAGGCAGTGAGTGTGTGATTTTTTTTTCAGTACTTTTTCTTCAGTCTGAGCTATTGAAATCCCCTAGGCATTCAGACTTCGGGTTTGCAATATTGTACCCTAACAGCATCTTCACAATGACCTCGTGGGCCTTACAGGACCTCCCCTAATCCCTGATCTGTCTGAGTCTCCACACTCTCCACACTCCTCATTTTGCTGTAGTCTTATTGGCTTCCTTACTGTCTGATCCACAGGACACTCTCTTGGTTTGCTTCTTTGAGGGAACTCTTCTCTCTTTCTGGAATTCTCCTCCCCCAGAAACCTCTAGGCTAACTTCCTCACCTTCTTCGTGTCTTTGCTTTGATCTCACCATCTTAATGACACTCCTCTTGACCCCTTCTTTAATTCTGCAGCTGATTTCCCAGCATTCCCAGCACCCTTCCCAGGTTCAACATTCCTGCTCTTCCATAGCAGTTATCAACTTGGAACATACTGCTTGTTTTTATTTACATCGGTCTCCTTCTCAGGTAAGTCAGTTCCAAGAGAAGCACTCTTTGCAGTGGTTCACTGGTATAGCCCATGTCCCATGTGTAGGCATGACCCTAAAGATGCAGAGTCCCGTGGTGTAACTTTGCCCACAGGACGTGATGAGTCCTTAATAATCAAGCTCTTTTATAGCAATGGTTTTGCCTTTTGAAAAAAAAAATCAAGTTTCTTTTTATACAATAGTTCCAAAACTGAATATTCAAAATGGGTGGAGGTGTCCTAGGCCCTCTGGAAGGTAGGATGCCCTCCCCCCATTTGGAGAATCCTGGACTGGAGCAGAAAGCCCTTTCTGTGGGCTCATCTTCCCCCACTTTCGTTATCTTCCGCCTCTACGAGTCATTAACTGTGCTAATCACAACTAAAACAAAGCTAATAATTGCTTCTTGGAACGTTGTGTAACGCCATGGAATGTTGCCACTGGCCTCTGAGAATCGGCCCCTAACTCTGCTCAGAGTAATTTCTCAGGGATTTTTAACTCAGCCCATCTTTAAGCTGAATGTTTATCATTTTCCTTTTTATTGTTTCTGGCTCCTCCCCTACCTTTGAAGTTTCTGAAATCTTTAAGCACTTGGCTGGTCTCTATACACCACAGGTCTTCTCCCTCAAAGAGGGCACCTGGCCAAGAGAAAGGAATCGGAGCTCCTCTCTTGGCTGAGCCCATAAAACAGTCAGATTGCTCCGCAGCCTGCCATCTGAAACGTGAGCTGTGCTAAAAGTACAGATAATGCAGCATGTTCCAAGGAGATTAGAATATCCCAGTGGGATTTCGGGTGAATGGAGAGGGAGAGTAAGCAAGTCCTCCACACACAGTGTAACCCTCTCTTCTCCAGACTGCATCGTCTATGGGGAAGGCTGAGGGCACAGACCTCTGCTCCCTCTCTTTCTCACGATCATTTTGATTGGTGAAATGTTACAGTTTATAGCTGACTTTTCTTCATGAAGCTATTTCCTTGTTCTCTTCTGTACCACTTGGTAACTGCCATCAGTACTTATCCTCCTCTTGGCCTTGATAATCCTGGATCCCGAGGGAGCCTCACAGGGGAGGCAAACCCCAATGCTTATGCTAGCGCCCTTGTTAATTTCCCCCAAAGTAAGGAGACTTCTTCCCCACCTCCCACCTCTCACAGGGTTTTCAGCTCTTTTGATACTTTCCAAGAGAAGGCGTGGGTTCCAGCCACTCTTCCATGAGGAGTCCCTGGACAACCCAGCTCAGAGCCCAGAGTGAGCATCCATATTGAAGAGAAAGCAGATTATGTGTTTGAAGCTTAATTCTCAGAAGATCAGAGCCAAAATAGGCTTTATTCTTTCACAGACTTGTTCAAACTTGAGGAAGTTAAAAAAGTTGAGGTTATTGGATTCACCCAACTCCAATGTCAATTTCTTAACACTTTTTTTTCCACTTTCTTGGCCTCTGCTTGTTATCCTTTCTACTGTGTCCTGGGAGCTCAAAGTTAGCCTTCCATTGGGCCAGCAGCACTATGATGAAATCTGTGTACCTGGTGGGAATGCTAGTATATGAAGCAGCCTGCAAATAGGGCCAGGTGAGGCAAATGGTGATGGGACTCAGAGAGTCTCATAATTTGGTGTGAGTGAAGGTATGACAGGGCCAAGCCTACCTGTAATGTGTCCCACACTTCCAGTAATCAATTTCCTTTAACAAAAGCTGGATAGACAACAAAACTGATGAAGCTCCAGCTGTCAGTGAAGGAGGGAAAGTGTTCCTGCCTATTTTGTGAGTTAATAGAATTTTGAACCTTTAGTTTGTCCAGCTTCAGTCCTTGTCATTCTTTAGTAGGGGGAGTTATGAGGATCACACCAGTTGTTAATGAATGGTTTCTTGTTGGGGGGAAAGCAGCAAATGTCACGATGTCTCTGCCAAGCATTGTTCAATTGCTGTCTTTGACTCTTTGCGACCCCATGAACTGCAGCACAACAGGCTTCTTGGTCCAACACTATCTCCCTGAGTTTGCTCAAACACATGTCCATTGAGTCAGTGATGCCATCCAACCATCTCATCCTCTGTTGTCCCCTTCTCCTCCTGCCTTCAATCTTTCCCAGCATCCAGATGTTTTCCAATGAGCCCGCTGTTTGCATCAGGTGGCCAAAGTATTGAAGCTTCAGCTTCAGCATTAGTCCTTCCAGTGAATATTCAGGGTTGATTTCCTTTAGAATGGACTGGTTTAATTACCAAATCACTGATGTCCTGAAAGGATCACTGGTTGATCTCACCCAGATACAATGTGCCTGATCAGAGTCCCCCCCGTTTGGATGTTTTTGTTGATGGTGAGCGTCCCATATCCACAGGCAGCCAAGTTTCTGAGCACAATACTATTTCTTTGGACTTTTCTGATTATTAGAAATGTGTGATGATGTGGTCTGCATGCCTACTGAATTGATAGCTGTCTCTTGAAAAATATCAGGATCTCATGGTCCCCATTATTTTATAGGAATTCTCAAGGAAAATTTGCATCCCTCAAACACATATGACTTCATCCAGCTGCCTAGGCTCAGAACAGTAGCTGCTGTAGGAGTTATAGGACACTGTGCATCCTCCAGACCCTCAACTACTCCAGGTTGCTGGCTGTTCTCACGCTCTTTCTCTCCTAAGTCTCTGTGAATCAAAACATCTACTTTCTCATAGCTTCCAGGAGAGATTTCCCTCAACATCCACTGTCTGCAATCCCAACCTCACTCCCAACATGGGGATAGAAAGAATAAATGTTATCCCTGAAAAGAGAGTTACAAGATCCCCTGACCAAATCAGTCCCCGCTAATGCCATGAGAGAAGGCTTCTAATAGTTAAAATTGCTTGCATGAGCATTCACGCATGTGCACACACACACACACACACACCCTATTTCAATATGAAGCTTTTGGATTAATCTTTTGTCTTAGGTCAGTTTTCCTAGAAGCAGACCCTGAGATCATAATTCAAACGCAAGTGATTTATTAAGGAAGTGTTCCCAGGAGAACTTGGAAAAGGAGAGAGGGAAGCAAGATAAGGAAGGGGAAGAAGGCGAGCAAGGGTGCAATTTCAGGCAAAGTTCAGCCTCAGCCTGATCCCACAGGAGGCTTTAGAGTAGAAATTACACCTGAGCTCATCCACACTCAAGGCCAGGGAGCCGAGTGTTCAGACTGTTCACCCCAATTAGTCATTGGCAAAGCGCAAACTTTGCGACCCCAGCAGGTCACAAACTCCCAGGTATTTCTGTTAGGGGATGCACACTGACTGAATCCACCCGCCCTGGCTAGGCACCAGAGTAACCATTTTCGTGAGTTATTTTACGACAGTAGGTCTTGGTAAGGAACACAGAAATAGCAAGCCACCACCAACAGGAAGAGTTTAGGAAAGGTCAAAAGGAGACACCATGTGTCTGACCACCTCCCAGCATCCTCCTCACTAGCATCCATCTTGGCTGAGCAATGCGTGCACTGCCAGGAAGGACTCTGAGCGAGAACGATTAGTCAAAGGCAATCCAGAAACGAATCCCATCACCATAAAACCTGAGGTTGTGAGCCACGAGGCAAAGCAGCTCTCCTGGGTCCCCTTCCCCTACTGCTCTCCGCCTGGGCGCCCCTTCCCAATAACGTCTCTTCCTTTGTCAGCATGTGTGTCTCCTCAGACATTTCACTGCCGAATGTGAGACAGGAGTCCAGTCTCGGGCCTTGGAAGTGGGGTCTCCCTTCCTGCAACATTTCCAGCTCTCAGACCTGTTGGGTACAATGGCTTCAGCAGCCAAAGTTAGCATCTGTTAGAAACAAAGACACTGGAAGCCAGGGAAAGGGTGCATGGAAATGTAAAAGGGGTCTGACAGGTTCTGGACAATCAACATGTCTACTCATTCACCCACATCACCCCCAGTGAGTTTGCTTGGCTCTAGACTTTATATGCTGCTAACATAACTCAGAATCTGGACTATAAAAAAATGGTCAACAAACACTGAATGGAGTTCTCAGGGTAGGGTGGGACTGGGAAGATTCTGCTTCATCACACACCCCACTGAGTGTATACAATGCAGTCTAGGTCCATACTGACTTTCTAGTGTACATTCACGTTTTGATGGACACTGTTCAAATAAATCTTTGGAAATCATTTTCTGGAGGCTGCTGTGAAGTCATGTTTGCTGAGCCTCTGTGTGCGTATGAGCTTGGTCATGTCCCCTCCTTTACTAGAGCCTTTTATCCAATTGCCCATCAAGACCGGTCAAATCACCTCCCAAGATGATAAAGACTTTTACAGGCAAATCCAGAGCATGTCTCCCAGTTCCACATTTGCTGACATCTCTTGGAAAACATGCTTGTATCTATGCAAAATCAGCCACATAAAACTCCTCTGCAAAGATAAATACAAACTCAAATCAAGCTGCTTTTACTTTCCTTACAGTAAACAAACCAAAAGCTAGACAGCTCTCACATTAAGTCTTTATCTTGGTGGGTGTGTTTATATCTAGTTTTCCAATAATAATTACTGTAACCCTGGTGCTGTATCATTTTATGCCCAAGAACCTACAATGGGACAAAGGAATCTCAAGTCACTGCCATTTCAGTTTTCACCAGAGTTTTAATAACCAAATGTTAGGTTCTGTTCTGTTTTTTTTTTTTACTCTCCTTTTTTTTCTCCCTTGAGTAAATAAAAGCATATGTTCCTTTCCCCCTTCTCCTTATATCACCTTAAAAATCAGGAGAGAGAAAACTCCGAAGAGCAAAGCTCTTAAGTCAAACCAATCCGTGCGAGTTAGATTCTCATGTCTGTTAACAAAATTCATCCTGCTTCCTCTGACACCCACACTAATCCCTGGCACATGGTGGTAGGCATTAAATAAGTGTGGCTCCCAGTCTCTCTCCCCTTCCTTTTCTGTATCTCTGGCGCTACCAAAGTCCTCCCCCTTTGCTCTCTCCCAGCCCCTGAGTCTTGCCTTGAGAACTTGTTTCACTGCTCCTCTGCTTGTCCACTGCCCCCACCGAGAAGAGAAGTGAGTGAAACCACATTTCTGAACATTTACTATGTACCAGGTAGCATCTACCACGTATCATCTTATTTTAATCCTCACAGACTCCCCTATGAAGTAAGATTGTTTTCCCCATTTTAGATACAAGAAAACTGAGGTACGAAGGAGTTCGATGACTGTTCTAAGATCATACAGTGAGGGACGGTACAGAACCTGAAGCTGTGTCTAAGTCCAGTCATTCCAGTCCTACGCAGTTTCTGTTCCCCGGAATAGGCTCCGGGTCCTCAACCCCCATGTAAACACTGAGGAATGTTAAGTATTTCTGAGGCTCCACATTCATAATCCAGTTGTGAAAAACTCTGATTTTCAGCACATGAAAATCTATTTAAAAAAAAAAAATCAACAGCATACACTTGGGAAAAGAGAAGTGATATCTTCCTTCATTCCGAAATGCCTGTAACTCACCAGCCTTATTGTCAGCCTGGAGTGAGACCGAAAGAACCCTTGTTTACGACTTCCGCGGAATGATTTTGTAACACAACGTTTTTAAAAACACTTTTAATATATGGTTCAATCAAACAACAATCCCTATGGCTTGCAATTCAAAATGTCACGGTGGTGAAATACTTGTTAGTCACCTGCCATAAGTTCAATGGAATGTGCTGGGACACGGAGTCTGTGAAAGCAAACAGCCTCGTTGAGCTGTCAGGTCACATAATGTACAGCCTCACACTACGACACTGTCATCAGGAGGAAGGCTTAGATTGTGTGCTTCACAAACCAAGAAACTGGTTTCTGGAAGCCTGGCTTTTCACTGAACGCTCTTTAAAGCCGAGTTAATGTGTTTCCTACGACATGTGAGTCACACATGTGGTTTCGAGATTCCTAAACTGGGACCTTGTGGCTGCTGATGTAATCAGAAATAACCTTTGGGTCTTTGAGATGAGAAGCTTCGGGAAGAAAACTGCCCAGGAGAGATACTTGCTGATTTTCCTGAGCACTATCACCAGCATTCCAGCATTTAGGTCCCCTTGGGAAATTGTTCATTAATAGCCTATTTTGATTTGGAAAATATCTTTACTACCAAGGCAAATATTTCCAGGATTTTGCCCACAAGCTCATCTTGACCCACTGTCTGGAGGTAGGTTGTTATGGGGGAAAAGAACCTGAAGTTGAGTGTCAGGTGGATTGACATGTAAATTCCAACTTTGCCACTCACCAGCTGTGTGATTTCAGATAGGTTACTTAACTCCTCTGAGCCTTGATTCTTTAATATGGAAAGCAGGGAAATTATTTCTATCTCACAACGTAGTGAGAGTAACATTAGAGAGAGAATAACATCTGATAATGAGCCAACTAATTGAAAAATACCCTGATGTTGGGAAAGACTGAAGGCAAAAGGAGAAAGGGGTGGCAGAGGATGAGATGGTTAGATAGCATCACTGACTTAATGGACATGAATCTGAGCAGTTTCTAGGAGCCTGGCGTGCTGCAGTGCGTGGGGTCACAAAGAGCCAGACACGACTGAGTGACTGAACAACACAACAACAGAACTATAGGATGCAACACAGACAACCAGGTATTTGGGCCCAGTCCTGCCCCCAAGGTAACCAGGCTTGATTAATCCTCTGAATCTTGAGCCTTGCGTGGCCAAGATAGGAACCTGCACTAGTTCTGGGCCCTCCAGACCCTTGCTTCTCTCCCCAGTCTCCTAACCACAGGATTCATTCAGACAATCCCCAGGGCTTCACAGGAAGCAAGTGGAAGATGAGAATGAGACAGGGAATGGAGGTGGTGGTGCTGAGCCAGATCTTGCGAGAACAGTCTTTCCTACGGGAATGCCATCTGTCAGTCATTAAGATCGCAAAGCAGCAGGAGTATGTGACTGAGAATTCTGACCTTCAGAATTTCTGTAAGCAGCCTCTTTGCTTTATAATAAGGAGGAGGATGTCAGCTGTGCAAGAGGAATACCATGGAAATGCTGAAGTTTCATGTGGGGCAGAGATCATGGTGAAGGAGAAACCATAAGTCTTCGGAGAGCTATGGATGATTCATTAAGCAGGAAAGAGGAGGATCCTCGGAAGGTTGTTACAATCATCCAGAAGAAGGAAGCATGAAGGATTTGCTCTGCTAACCACATTGTAGCACTTGCATCCTCAGTCTTCTTCCAGTTCAAAAGCTTTTCCATATATACTGTATATTTTGAGCCTCACCCCAGCATAATGAATCAGGAATCTTCTTTTGAGAGATGAGAAATCTGAGGCGCAGAAGCCCTGTCTGAGCTAGAATTATCTGCGAGATCACACTGGAGAAAGAGCTGTGTGTTGCCTCAGTGGAATGGGTGTCCCTTGGTTTGTACTTCTTTCTTAATTGCATCATGAACTTGGATTATATCCTGAAGATCTGGGGAAGGGCAAAAGCTGTTATCCAGTTTATAAAGTTTTTTTTTTCATGTTCTAGTGGTTCTGTTCCAAAAGAAGTAAGAAGGGAAAAATGCAAAAAATGATATGCTGCCTTAAAATTCTGTAGTGAAACATGAGAACATGGAGTGGCTGCGCTCTTAAAAGTTTATGTTTTTAAAAAAAGAAAGAAAAGTCTTTAAGAAGCAGTAAGCATTTTTATCTTATCAAAGTCTGATATGCAAATAAGAAATCACTTCCTCTTTCTAACAAAAATAACAATCATAATTTCTTATCATATTCCAGGCAGCATGGTAAGTCTGTTACATTCATTATCCCCTCAACCCAATGGGACAGATATTCCTTTTCTTAGAGATGAAGAAGGGGAGACTTAGAGAAGTTATGGACATATAGTTCATAAGTGGCAGGACCAGGATGTAAATGCATTCTGATGCTCTAAAGCCAGAACGTGTGCTCTCAGTCTTAACTGCCACCTCCCAGAAACTGTACTGGCGGATCCCACACATATGTGGGATCTGAATTATGGAAGAAAAAAAAAAGTCTCACAAGGGAGGAATTATTACTCTAAATTCTCAGATAAGGTGATTCAAGTTCAAAATTCTTTGACTTCTCCACGGCTGCACAATTGGTCAGGGGAGGCATCAAGATTCAGATGCAGAACTTTGATTTTGTGCCAAGGGCTGTTTCTTTCTTCACACCTGGCATTGTATCTCTTGATGAGAAAAAACTGGGTTAGTGCAGTTCCTTCATAGGAAGAAATTGCTGAATTGTACAAAGACTTACAGCAAGTGGGACCACCCCACTTACTACCAAAACACTCATTTACTCAATCACCAACCAATATTTATAGAGCATCTAGAATATCAGGCATTGTCAAGTACCTTGGAGTACAGGACAAGCACAGAGTAAAAGATAGGTCTCTATCTCATGGTGCTTATCAGGTCTCCAAAATACCTTCATTTCCAGACACACTTTCCCAATATTGATGGAAAAAGGCATTTATCTCTAAATCTCAGTGATTTCGTAATGACTTTCCCCCTGAAACCCCCATTGCCTTTGACATAGTCTAGCTGCATGACTGAAGTGACTTAGCAGCAGCAGCAGCAGCAGCTGCTTTGAAGGGAACGCTATAGAGCTGTAATCACAGTGAAGGTGACTGTAGTGCATGCAAGCTTGTGCATGCTAAATTGCTTCAGTCATGCCCAACTCTATGCGACCCTATGGACAGTAGACTGCCAGTCTCCTCTGTCCATGGGCTACTCCAGGCTGGAATACTGGAGTGGGTTGCCATGTCCTCCTCTAGGCAATCTTGACTATTGTGCAAACACATTAGACCCCTCCTTTACTAGCTTAGCAGCTCGTCCTGAGTGACTCTGGCTGTGGTCAATGCCAAGCAGCAATCTCAGAGCACAGACATGCGCCTCGATATTATCCTGAGTGCAGACACCTGCACAGCAAGTCTCTTCGGACCTTCCTTGGGATGGCCTGCATTAGACCAGATGGTTTTCTGAGCCTTGTGGATGGACTGCCTATAGGAATCTTTGGCATTTCTGCTGCCTGGAAGAGCCACCAAAGGGAGAGTCCTCAGAGTGGTGATGAGAGGGCATCTGGTTTGTCTTTCCTGAATGCAGGCAAGGACTGGAAAGAAGCAATCAGATGAGATGGTTTGGCCATTAGCAGTTTCCAGCTGATTTTGCCAGGCCCAGAAGAACTATGACCTAACCTCTGCTTCAAGGAGACTACAAACAAATATAAACAATCAGTTTCCAAGGCCAGCATCCAGCTCCTGGTGTCTTGGTCCCCCTCTGCATTGTAATGTATGTCTCAGTATCCTGGTAACTGCTGGGAAAGGCTCTCAGTTGTGATGACCAGTACCGACTGTGATCTGAATAGAAGGCAAGGTCCACAAGTGTACTTCTTTTCACAGTTAACAAGATCCTGCTATTTCCAATACCTCACTCCATACCCATAATAATATGGAAAGGCCAGTTTTGCTGTTCTCATGTCACAAATGAAAAAACTGAAGTGTAAAATTAGCAGCACAACTGGGGCTAGACACAAGGTCCAGCAACTAATGGAATGATTCTTCATCTTTTGCTTTATGATAAAATGAGATGATTAATATGATAGTAAGAACTTCCCTTGGAGAAGGCAATGGCACCCCACTCCAGTACTCTCGCCTGGAAAATCCCATGGATGGAGGAGCCTGGTAGGCTGCAGTCCATGGGGTCGCTAAGAGTCAGACACAACTGAGCGGCTTCACTTTCACTTTTCACTTTCATGCATTCGAGAAGGAAATGGCAACCCACTCCAGTGTTCTTGCCTGGAGAATCCCAGGGACGGAGGAGCCTGGTGGGCTGCCATCTATGGGGTCGCACAGAGTCGGACACGACTGAAGCGACTTAGCAGCAGCAGCAAGAACTTCCTTGAAAATTTCTGATATGGGTTGCACATGCATACTATATAAATAAATTAATAAGTGCATACATAATATTTCTGAGGTGGTGGTAGTGGTAAAGAATCCACCTGCCAATGCAAGAGATGAAAGAGACAAGATCTTCCCAACTCAGGGATTGAACCCAGGTCTCCTGCACTGCAGGTAGATTCTTTACCATCTGAGCCACCAGGGAAGCCCAAGAATACTGGAGTGGGTAGCCTATCCCTTCTCCAGGGGATCTTCCCAATCCAGGGATTGAACCCAGGTCTCTTGTATTGCAGGCAGATTCTTTACCAGCTGAGATACCAGGGAAGCCTATATAAATAAATTAATAAATACTTCCGAGGTGATGCTAGTGGTAAAGAACCCAACTGGAAATGCAGGAGATGGAACAGATGAGAGTTTGATCCCTAGGTTGGGAAGATCCCTTGGAGGAGGGTATGGCAACCCACACCAGTATTCTTGCCTGGAGAATCCCATGGACAGAGGAGCCTGGTGGGCTACAGTCCATAGGGTCACAAAGAGTTGGACACGACTGAAGAGACTTAGCATGCAGGCACACATATATAATACATACATATATATGGCATTTAGACTTTTACTTGGCACATAATAGTCCCTCAGTAAGAAATACCTTTTTTTGTTTAAACTAAGGCAGCATAGCAGAATTGTTGACCTATGACTTATGAAGTCAGGTGAACTTAGAATGATATGACCCTGGCCAGGTTATTTAACCTCTCCAGGTATGTACTAGTTTCTTTATCTGAAAATGGGAAAATAACTAAAACAAAAATCTTTCTAAGATTTGAATGAGAGTTGTATAGATAAAAGATAGGAATTTTCTCCCTAACCATTCTTTTGGTAAGGCGGTGTTGAGGGGAACTTTGTCTCCTTTTTTGGCTATGTACATGGTGCCTGAAAGATGGAAGAATGACCTCAATTCTTAAGTTTATAACTGTTCTCTGAGATGTTGCAATGACAATATTTACATTCACAAACAGGAAGCCCTTTGCTATCATGCTAAGCATGAACATTGTACTGTTTTGTAAAGATCCCAGTGGTCTCAGACTCTCAGAGTCTCCCATTCTCAGTGGTCATTTCTGTGACATCTATGTCTCATCCCATCAGAGATTCTGGCACTTCTAAGGATGCTGCATAAGTTCTTGGCATTAGTGAGACTTGCCACAGCATGTCCCACTTCCCCAGGCTCTGGGATGATAACCTTTGCTCACTTTGTAGGCCCAGTTGTGTCTCCTTCTCCAGCCTAGATACTAACTTCCCTCAGTAAGTTCCTCAAACAAATGCCTGGAGGTGGAAGTAGGCAGGAGGGCAGGCCTATGACACAAAGGCCTTTAAGAACTCTGTTAAGAGGAGGGAAATTTTCTCCAGATGCCTTTTTCCAACCTCCTATCAAATGGAAACACAAATTAATATCCCAGTATGTTTTCCAGCCTATTAAAATAAAAATAATGAAGAGGAGGAGGAAAAAGGGAGAAGGAAAGAGAAGGAGAAATAATATATGCAGTGTCAAGTACAGTACAGCATATCATAAACACTTAGTAAACACTTACAACTACTGTGGTGTTTCAGTTTTATGTTACCAGGACAGCCTTGTAATACTTAAGCACTTTCTCTCTGTGCTTTGCTAAAATAGGGGCTTCAGGGTGAAAAACGGATATAGAAAAAGCACTTTGTCAGATGGACAATGACCAGATTCTCCCAAATGAACAGAAATGAGATCATGAAATCTCATCTGAGCCTTTTCTTGCTAACCTCCCCTTACTTTCCTAATGTAGTTTGGCTTGGCTCAAGAAAGGGGATTTGGCATACATTGATGTTGGGCAATATCATCTATGTAAGTGTCATAAATAAAATGTGAGCAAATCCAAACCAGCAGTACTTTAAAGGAATAATGCACTCTGACTAAGCAGGATTCACTTCAAAAATGCAAGGATGGTTCAATACTGAAAATGTTGATAACTGCATTACGTCATTCATCAGATGGTATAAGAGAAAAAAACCATGATCATCTTGATGAAATTTACCATACTGTCCTTATTAAAGTTGAAATAATACAGAAGGAGTAGAAGGATAATTCTTACATGGTAAAGAATACAAGAAGTCAAACTGAACATCAGGTGCATTACATCAAATTTAGGAACAAAGCGCAGATGTCCACTATTATCTCTTATGATTTAACATTGTTCTAGAAGCATGTCAGTGAAATAAAGTACAAAGAGGCAAATTTGTTAAAAAGGAGATTCAAAAATCAATTATTAAATTCTGTTTCTTAACCCCAAAAGAAAAAAAAAAAAACTAAGCACTTATTAGAGTTTAGAAAAATTACTTGTGCTCAGTTGCTTCAGTCATGTCCAACTCTCTGTGACTCTATGAACTGTCACCCACCAGGCTCCTCTGTCCATGGGGCTCTCCAGGCAATACTGGAGTGGACTGCCATTCCCTTCTCCAGGAGATCTTCCCAATGCAGGGATTGAACCCGTGTCTCCTGAGTCTGCTGCATTGCAAGCAGATTCTTTCCCTGCTGAGCCACCAAATAAATATATACAAGTAAATATATTAAAATCAATAAATTCTCTATATAACTGCTGCTGCTGCTGTGTCGCTATAGTAGATAATTGAAATACTAATAGGAAAAAGGGTAAATTAATTTTGTAAACTAAATGGTGTAAACCATCTAAAAATAGATTTAATATACTATAAACAAAAAATAGGTCAATATTTGTAGACACTTAAATGTAAGAGCTATAATTTTATAACCCTTAGGAAAAATATAGGAATATATTTAAACTACAGTGTGTTAGGAAAAATCTTTTCATATAGTAACCAAAAACACAAATAGTAGTAGAAAATATAGATTAATTGGACTTGATCAAAATTTAAAACTTTTCTACTTCAAAGAACATTATCAACAAACTGAACATAACCCACGAATATGAAGAACATGGTTATAACTGATAATCTGACAAGGGATTTGTAACTAGAATGTATGAAGAACTCTTTCAACTCTATAATAAAATGAAAGCCCAGTTTAAAAACGGACAGACAATCTGAATAGACATTTCTCTGAAGAAACTATACAAATAATCAATAAGCACATGGAAAAATGCTCAACGTAATTAGCAATTAGGGATATGCAAATCAAAACCACAGTGAAATATCACTTCCACATCCACAAAGATGGTGATGTGTGAGAACTAGTTACTCAATTATCGTATCAGGGAAATGTCAACAAATAATGCTTAGCTCAATATATGTCTAAAAATGATATTTCAAGAAATAGCATACATTTCTCTTTCTAATCTTTCATTGTTAGGGTATAGGAATGCAAGAAATTTCTGTGTATTAAAGCTGCATCCTGCAACTTTACCAGATTAATTATTAGTTCTTTAATAGTTTTCTGGTGGCATCTTTAGGCTTTTCTAGGTATATTATTATGTCATCTGCAAACACTTAGCACAGTTTTCTGTAGTAGGGGCTCCATTAATAAAATATACATGAAGTTGCAAGAATTTCTTGATCACAGGTCCTTTTCTAGGTACTGTGTTCAGTGCAAAGGGGAAGAGATGTGAAATAAAGAAAAGAGGCAGTATTTGTCCTCAGGCTTGAATTGTTGGTATGATTTTGATATTTATCCCTAGGAGAAATCTCTAGGGATGACATGAGAAAAGGCGCAGAGGTGAGAAAGAGCAACTGAGTTTAGAGATCAGTAAATAGTTAGTTCCAATTGGCTGAAGGTGAGAGGTTGGAGATTGAAAGAATTGCAGGAGTCCTTGTGTGTCAGACCACAGAACTGGACTAAATGTGACCTGCAGGAGACAGCCTTTCTATATTTCAGTGCAAAATTGGGATGTGAATCAGAGTCAGACTTTGTGAAGATCATTTTGACTTCCATGTTAAGGACAGATTAAAGTGGAGAGGGCCTTGAGCAAGTAGAACAATTAAGGAGTTATCATATAAGACAATGGCTGGTGCAACCAACCAAGAGGAAAAATGGGTCCACAGAATGTTATGCTTCACAGAGATCAAAGAGAAGAGAGCCTCTCAGTAAAGCCACTGGGCAATTATGGTGACATGCCAAATACATAGATTGATGAGGTACAACAGAAAGTTGGTTAGAAGATTCCCCAAACCCTCCTTAAATAAAAGATTCACCCTGCAGTCCTTCTCCTCTCAGTTTTGCTAGATTACAAATATACCATTTACATTAAAAGGTAAATGATAAGCCAGAACTTTCCCTTGGCCGTGTGATTCAGTAAAACAATACCCTTAGAACAGACAAGTCCTAGCTCTGACTCTCAATAATGTCATGAGTTAGGGTGAATTGCTTAAATAAACTCGAGCATCAGTTTCCATTTCACTAAACCAGGCATAATAACCTTTACTATTTAGGATTATAGTCCATGGGAACACAAAGAGTGGGACATGACTGAGGGGACACACATAAATATACACACAGACACACACACTACTACAGTGTGGGTGAGTGATTATACATGGAGAGCCTGGCTCAGACTGTCGAGGCCACGAATGTAGTGATACACCCAGCCTGCAGCCCTCCAGCAGTCCTCCATGTGTGTCCTCATGCTCTCTGCAATTGAAATCTGTTGCTTTGTGTCCATTTTTCTCAGGGAAGATACAAAGATGTTATCGTGGCCTTTTCTCAATATACAGCTTTTTAAGTCTACAGGCTTCATCTCTGCCTCTCTCTTGACATTTTACCTTATTTAATTATCTAGTTAGCAGACCTAAACCTATGGCTTCTCTAACCCAGATGATACTTGCATAAGCTCAGAGGCTTGCTAAAATATGAACCTCCCCTGCTGCCAGGGATGCAAGTCAGCTGGCACTGCCTAGTCCCTCCTCTGAAGTTGCCCAGGCTCTCCCAGAATAGTGGTTCTAGTGGTGCATTCAGATAAACAGTGCCCAGGATTCCCCTACTGGAGCCTGTCTGTCTATCGCTGCTTGTCTTCCAAGGATGGACAGTAGGTGACCAATGGTGGCTTCCTACCGTTTGTCAGCCCAACTCATGCATGTCTCTCTTGGTATGAAAAGAACCAGGCTGAACACAGAATGGTCCTTGACAGAAAATGTAGCAATGAGTCAGGGCAAAAAGCAGAACAGAGCCATGGTGGACTTGAGTTACCAGAATGGCATCTGCCATTCAACAAACATTTATCAAGCTATTCTGTGGGCTGCTGTGTTCTCACATGTCATCTCACCAAATCCACTGTTACCCCATGAATAGCCATTACCTTCTAGTTGCTGCGCTTCCCAGGTGGTGCTAGTGGTAAAAAACCCACCTGCCAGTGCAAAAGACATAAGAGATGCAGATGAGATCCCAGGGTTGGGAAGACCCCCTGGAGGAGGGCATGGCAACCCACTCCAGTATTCTTGCCTGGAGAATACCATGGACAGAGGAGCCTGGTGGGCTACAGACCATGGGATCTCAGAGAGTCGGACATGACTGAGTGACTATCACTTTCGCCTTCACCTAGTTTCACAGATGAGGAAAAACCCAGAGATGTTAGGTAACCCTCTGTGAGGTCCCCAGCTAATAACTGCTTGAGGTAGAATTTGAACTAGTGTCTCCAGGTAAATTGTTTCTTCCATGTCATAGCAACATCTGCTTCAAGCAGGCAGGGTACTAATGGATCCTTTGGAGTAGGAAATGGCAACCCACTCTAGTATTCTTGTCTGGAGAATCCCATGGACAGAGGAGCCTAATAGGCTATAGTCCATGAGGTTGCAAAGGGTCAGACACAACTAAGCACACACACACACACACACACACACACACACACACACACACACACACACCCTTATAGTTACCTAAGAAGATCTCAAGTTGAAGAGGATGATATTTGATATCTGAGGTTTGTGCTTTTTTTAGGACCATATTTCCCCAGCTCTCAATGTGTATTCATAAATCCTGCAGTGATGTACTAAACACTTCCCATGTGCCTGGGATCATGTTGAGTGCTAGAAATACAGAGAAGGGGACATGGCCTCAACACAGCTTAGAGAAGAGCAGAGGATGTATCTAACCAGTGTCAGTACAATATGGGTAAACACGAGTGCGACTGTCAGCTCCTGCTTCCCCAGGCTGGCTCTCCAGCCACCCACGAAGCCTTCAGCTTACAAGTTCTGCCCTAGCCTGCCTACTTGGCAATTCTGATCTTAACTGAGGAGATGGTACAACAGCAAGTTAGCTCTGAGAGGATTCCTGCCACTGGGCACTGCCAACAATGACTGGTGTCTAGTGATCCTGGCTGCGGCCTTTAGGCAGCTCTGTGCCCCTGGGATGCTTACAGCACACCCCCATCTAGGACAACCAATGCCCATTGATACCCCAGGCATCGCCCCCACTCCTGAGTTCCATTTCTCGCTTGGATAAATGCCTAGTCTGAGACCTTAGACCTCTTGCCTGGGGTCTCAAGGACATGTCTCTTTCTAGTTGCCTTCTTTCTGAAGCCTGGGCTCTTCCCACCACCCTAGACCTCTTGTTGATAAATGGAGATGCTTCCTAAACCAGGCAGACCTGGAGTCAACCATGCAGATTGAAGGAAGGTGGACACGTGGCTCAGGGCTCACCTCTGCAGACCCTACCTACCTGTAGCTCTCAGTGTAAGCGCAGCTCAAGCCCAAAGCAGGGCTCACAGACAGGTGTCCCTTTAAGGTGACAAATGACACAAAGTCGAGCTGCCTCCACCACAGAGCCCTTGTGAAAAGATCCTCAGGGAAGTGAGAAAGGTCCAGGAACTGGCAGCCTCTCTGCAGGCCTCAGAGAGAACCATGCCTGTGATGCCTCATGGGTCAAGAAACAACAGCAGCTTGAATTTTTGTCCTCTCTGTCTTGGGGTTCCCTGTGCTGGTGCCCCCTCTTCCAGCACTTCCCTTCTGTTTTTCTTCTAGCTTCAGCTGTTTCTCCCTTTCTTCACAGCTTTCTGCGTTATTTCCACTCTTTTTCTCTGAATTTTCCCTAAGTATCGTATTCACAACTTCTCTAGAGAGATCCTGATTGTGTCCCTTTGTCAGCATATAATATGAAATATTCCTGTAGGGCAGATGCGCAGGCCAGATTCCCAGGGCTCCTGCTCATTACCTGATGTCTAGATTCTAGCCAGAGAGTGACTCTTTGGTCTAGTTAGTTATCAGTGCGGTAGGGAGGTTACAGGGCACAGAACGTAACCAGTTATACCCAAGGCACCATAGCACCATAGGCACTTAACATTAGCCCCCCACATTCATCCCCATCATTCACATCTCATCAAAGATTAGCCTTATCTCACCTTTCCCAAAGAACCCCTGAGATCCCAGCATGCCTCGCAGTCTGGCCCAGTGAAATGACCAGAAGATGACTCACATGAAGTAGTCCCCTCTTTGTTGTGGGAGAGACCCAGTGCTAAGAAACGGAAGAAGCCATCTGGCTTTTGTCAATTACTGCCCTTCTTTCTGGTTCATCAGGATCCCAATTTCCTGTTTTTTTCACCAAGTTTTTTGTCCGTCTCTTACAAAGAAACAAACCTGATTTCTCATGAACTCATTTAGTCTTGGCTTCAGTTGTTTTCCCAAGTAACTCACTCCACATGTGTATCCCTCTTGCCTGATTCAGCTCTCCTGGAGGATCTATTTGTTCTTCAGCAAACATTACGTAGCTCAACCAACAAGCCCGGTGCTGCCCTGGGATCTGGGAGCAGTCGATTGCCAACCTCATCAAAAGCATTATCATTGCGGGCAGCACCGCCACATACTTAGCAATTGCTACGAGGCAGACACCAGGACAGGCACCTTCCAACCATGCATTGTCTAATCTGCGTAATCCTAACACAGTGACTCTGGGAAGCAGTTGCTCTTATGTCTCCATTTCATGGAGAGAAAATTGAATCTTAGAGAAGGTGAATGAAATTAATTAGATCAACTTGAGCTTTTGGAATTTCTAAGTGACCCACCAAGTGGAGATAGTAGACTGCCCTATAGCTTGAATCTGCTTATTGATCTGAATATGATCTGAGTGCTTTTTCTATACCAACTTCTATTCAGAAACGACAACACGATTTCTTCCATAACAATAAATGAGGTCACAAGGTTCTCTCTGGCCCCTGCCACCCAAGCAGCAGCACATACAGTGCCAACACAGGCCATGTGAGTGAACACGCTAACTCTTCACTGTCCTTTTTATAAACCCATGGAAATAATGCTCCATATTTGTCTGGCACCTCATAGATTGTCCTGCTCTTATGGTTAGATTGTCCTTACATATCTTGTATCTTTACTGCAATAACTGTGTGTGCTCCTTAGGGACAGATATCATTATCCTCATTCATGCTTCCCTGAATTTATGGACATATCTATTGCTGCATTAATTCAATGAATATTTATTAACTACCCTTTGCAAGGCTCCATGCTAATCAATAGAAGCACACAATGTGAATAAAACTTACCTAAGTGAGAGGAGAGTGAAAAAGTTGGCTTAAAGCTCAACATTCAGAAAACTAAGATCATGGCATCCGGTCCCATCACTTCATGGCAGATAGATGGGGAAACAGTGGCAGACTTTATTTTTCTGGGCTCCAAAATCACTGCAGATGGTGATTGCAGCCATGAAATTAAAAGACGCTTACTCCTTGGAAGGAAAGTTATGACCAACATATACAGCATATTAAAAAGCAGAGACATTACTTTGCCAACAAAGGTCCATCTAGTCAAAGCTATGGTTTTTCCAGTAGTCATGTATGGATGTGAGAGTTGGACTATAAAGAAAGCTGAGTGCAGAAGAATCGATGCTTTTGAACTGTGGTGTTAGAGAAGATTGTTGAGAGTCCCTTGGACTGCAAGAAGATCCAACCAGTCCATCCTAAAGGAGATCAGTCCTGGGTGTTCATTGGAAGGACTTATGTTGAAGCTGAAACTCCAATACTTTGGCCACCTAATGTGAAGAGTTGACTCATTGGAAAAGACCCTGATGCTGGGAAGGATTGGGGACAGGAGGAGAAGGGGACGACAGACGATGAGATGGTTGGATGGCATCACCGACTCGATGGACATGGGTTTGGGTGGACTCTGGGAGTTGGTGATGGATAGGGAGGCCTGGCATGCTGCGGTTCATGGGGTCACAAAGAGTCAGACACGACTGAGTGACTGGACTGAACTGAACTGAACTTCAAGAAGCACAGTCTACCGGCAGGTGTGTGCGTGCTCAGTTGCTCAGTCATGTCCGACTCTTTCAACCCCATTGACTATAGCCCACCAGGCTCCACTGTCCATGGATTTCCCAAGCAAGAATATAATTTTCTCCTCCAGGGGATCTTCCTGACACAAGGATTAAACCTGCATCTCCTGTGTCTCCTGTCTTGGCAGAGGGAATCCTTAGCACTGAGCCACCTGGGAGCCCTTCTACTGATCGATACACTTCCCCAAACAGGCAGGACCTTCTAGAGTAATGTGTGCCCTCACTAAAGAGCAGTGACTGAGAGAGCAGGGAGCACATGGGCACAGGATGGTTTCGGAAAGCAAGGAGAATCAGAGTACACGTGGGATGCCTGGATGTTAGGGTAAGGGGTCTGGGCTTTATCCTGAGGGTTGTAGACATAGGCTCAGAGCAGTGAGAGAAGTTGTCTGAGCTGGAGGGAGTCACTACTGCATTCTTGTCCTTTCATAAAGGGGCAAAGTCATCCAGAAAATCCTCCAGAATGCACAGGCTGGAGGATCTATGGGAGCAACAGCATGGTTTGTCAGAAGAGTCAGAGGAGAAGGAGAGGAAAACAACATTTATGGAGGCTGCTATGAGCTAGTGTGCTTCATCTATGGACATGGTTTTAATTCCATGTTAGAAATAAGGGGGCTTCCCTGGTTGCTCAGACGGTAAAGAGTCTGCCTGCAATGCAGGAGATCCGGGTTCGATCCCTGGGTCAGGAAGATCCCCTGGAGAAGGGAATGGATACCCACTCCAGTATTCTTGCCTGGAGAATCCCACGGACTGAGAAGCCTGGTGGGCTATAGTCTGTGGGGTTGAAAAGAGTTGGATACAACTGAGCAACTAACACTTTCACTAGAAACAAGGAGAGATCCAGGAAACTTGGTTTCAGGCCTGAGTCTCACCTCTGGCCATGAGACCTTAGGCAAATTGCTTTATTGCTCTCCAGTTTTATCCTCAGTGAAACAAGGGGAGAATTGGGACTTAAGAGAGGTAGTACCTGAAACGTGGCATCAGATATTCTAAGGACTGTACACAAGCAAGGCTTCTTGTTTGCTTGCTTGTTTGCTTGGTTAGGGAATGCTGACCCCAAACCTCAGAGCATCCCTTGGCCCATTCTAAGATAAGAAAGCTGACAGTGTACAGAAATGAGGCACGAAGGGGTAGGGAAGAGGAATAAGAAATGGGTATGAGTTACAGGTGAGATTCTGATCCCAGCTCATGTTGTGAATAGGCTATATCTCGCTTCCCATATATGAGATATATGGGAGATATGAGATATATATCTCATATCACACACACACACACACACACACACACACACACACACACACACACACACACACACACACACACACACAGATATATGGGCTTCCCAGGTGGCGCTAGTGGTAAAGAACCTGCCTGTCAGTGCAGGAGACATAAGAGATGTGGGTTTGATCCCTGGGTTGGGAAGAGCCCCTGGAGGAGAGCATGACCCACTAGAGCATTCTTGCCAAGAGAATCCCGTGGACAGAGGAACCTGGTGGGTTATGGTCTATAGGGTTGCAAAGAGTCAGACACGACTGAGAGATTTCATTCACACACACACACAGATTCTGTGGTCAGATTCTCCAGCTATGAAAAGAGCCTGTTCAGAAGTGTCTATGAGTCTGTTAGACAGGGGAGAAGGTAGTAGTTCTACAGGGTAAGAGTAAGTTCTACAGGGTAAGAGTAAGTGGAGGAGGGGAAAAAAAAAAAAAGAAGTCTTATGCATGCACACATTCCTAGCTCCTGGCCCAGCCCCATTTGCATGATTTTGGAATTTCTTTCTGTTTCCTGAAGACAGGGAGTTTCTTAGTAAAGGCTTCCAGGAAAGCTGAGGTCTCATTTTCTCTCCACTTGGGAAAGGGAAAACCCCTGTTCCATTTCAAATAAAATATGAACCTCTTCCACCTTTTCAATTCCCTGTTTGAATGAACAGCATCACCAGGTGGCCAGCCCCCCCAGCTGGTGTCCTGGCAACCATTCCAGTCTCCCTCTCCCTTGTCTGCCACATCCAGTCACCAAGTCCTCTGGATTCCGCCTCCCTAGCCGTTCTCCTAAACAGTACCTCCCCTCTCTTCTCACCCCAAGTGATGAGGTTTCCTCCCTCACTATTTTTACCTGGCTTGTCACAACAGTTACCCAAGTGGACTCCCTCTTCCTTCTCACCTTTCCACAGACTCTTACCATCACAGAGAGCTCACAATCAACCACTCTGCGTGCCCCATCCCACACACATGCAGCCCACCTTTCACTCCAGCCACTGCTGGAGGGGTGTGAGGCACTGTTCTCAGCATCATGTGAGGGCCTCCTCACTCAGGCTGGGGTTTCTCTCACGTTATAATCCTTGGGTACCTGCTCAGCACCCATGCTTGGGCACACCTGAACCTGCAAGGAAATTAACATCTCACAGAGCAGTCCTTAACCAAGAGGAGAGGGAAGCAGGTGGATCAGTGACCCCATTTGCCAGACAGTTTTGAAGCACCTTCTATGTGCTCCTTACAAAGGCTGTGTAAGACAAGGGTCTTCATGATACTGAGGACATAGGTCAGGGTGGAGGAAACAGGCCCTGGGAAGTTCAGGAGCTCCCAATGCTAGAAAGTATTCCTGCAGAACTCACACAATGGTGTGATTATTCACATGTTCTCTTCCTCAATGTACCTAAGAGCTTTAGGGGGCCAGAGATGGAGTCTTACACATCTCTGTGATCCCCTCAAACCTGAGCCCAGTGTGGATTCCAACACATCCCCCCAAAACGCTGGATTCCAAGCCTTCTCGCTGCTTCTATAGCTTCTGTCTTTCCCTTTCTGTAATATAATGAGTTTTTCTTGTGGTCTTGCTATAAGGAATTTAATCCTCAAATAAGCATATGAGCTTTTGTGGTCAAAGCTCGAACATCCAGCACTGTGTAATGGCCTTTGAGTGTTTTCTGAGAGCCCCTGAGGGTCTCCAGGGCAGGGTGCTTGTCTCCTTTGCTTCAGCAGCCTCCTGCCCAGGGCTGGGCATGGAGGAGAAGCTCTAGAACAGCGTGAGGGCAGGACAGCTGGGACAGGCCCATTACGTGTGGCGACCTGATGTTTTCCCTAGCTGGGCCTGGGTCCTGTGTCAGCCTCAGGGCTGACCTTCACGTCTAGGACCTGCTTTGGGATCTGGCTTCTCCCAGGATCCCAGGTAAATGGAGCAAATAAAAGCATCATCTCACTGGTGGGAAGGGGAGGGGCAGAGGCAGCAGGAGCTCAGCCCAAACCTGAAGTAAAGGTGCGTGGGGTGAGGACCACTGCTTGGGTCAGGGATGCCTTCACTGGCATCCCCAACCCCACCTTCTCCTTCCAACTGACCATAATGAACATCTGCCACCTCCCAGGCATCTAGGTGGCACCTCTGAATCCCCAAAGCAGGCACAGGGTAGCTGCTCAGTTTGATAAATGGAGCTGTTAAATTAGGTACCATATATCCATCATCTCATTTAATCCCTGTAAATTGCCTATGAGATCAGGTTTACCAGCCCCACTTCACATATGAAGGCTGAAGCCCATAAAGTTAAGTAATAAGCTGAGAATCAGGAGCAAAAAATGTGGAAAGAATCTGGGCTTGTCTCCAGGTTTTTTGCCCCTCACTTCTGAGCTTGTCCCAGTCCACCCCATTGAGAAGGTGTGACAACCTCAGAGCTGATGGTAAACTGCTCAGTTTCCCTTCTCTCTGCCAGGGACATTTGCAAGGATGGAAGGGGAGACCATTAAGAAAGGAAGTCAGTTTGTGTTTTCTTTTTTCAGTTATTTTTTTGGCTGTGTTAGGTCTTCATCACTGCACATGGGCTTTCTTTAGTTGCGACAACTGAGGGCTACTCTCTAGTTGTGATGAATAGGCTTCTCATTACAATGGCTTCTCTTGTTGCAGAGCATGGGCTCTAGAGTGCAGGGTCAGTAGTTGTGGCTCATGGGCTTAGTTGCCTTGCAGCAGGTAGGATCTTCCCAGACCAGGGATTGAACTAGTGTCCTCTGCATTGGCAGGCGGATTCTCAACCACTGGATCCCCAGGGAAATCCCAGCTTGTGTTTTTTGTGCATTCCCTCTGTTCAGCTACAACAGGAAGAGCAGTTACCTGGGAGTCAAGGAACCCCGGCTTCAAAGGCCCAGAATCCTTGGCCACTAACATGTTCCACATACTTGGCAAGGGGCCTCCGCACTCTGGGCTGCAGGTTCTCTGATTAGGAGTGTGTTTGAGGTGAGCCCTGACCCCAGGCAGCTCACATGGCTGTAATTTCCTGTCCCATATTAGGTGTTCCACATTTTAGAGGAATCTTCATCACTTTTACCTCTCCTGAACCGTCCACAGACATAAGACTTTCATCAACACCACGGGTTCCATCAACCCACAGAACAAAACCCAGAGCAAAGGGAGGTTTAGCTAAGCAGTCTCCTGGCTCTGCCCATCTGCATGAATTTTTCTCGCCTCCCAATGATGTTGCAAAGATGAGGAGACTCCAAGGAGAACTGTGCTCCATTCTCCTATTTTCCTCATGTGTTTCAGGATCTGGCTCTCTCTAACATTTCATTCTCCAGACGTGATTCAGAGCAGAAGTTCCATTACATCTTGACATTTTCCACCGGGTCTGAAAGTCCTGCATGTGGGCCTACCCTGAGGCTCCCTTGCTGTTTGTTCAGTAACTAATTAGTGCGGGTAGAGGAACAAGTGTAGCCTCAAGGTTGTTGCCAAGACCAACAACATCCAATTCTACAGGAGGTAAGCGGAGGTGGGACAAAGTCCAAAGTCTGGCTGAGGCCAACAGAACAAGGCCGTGTTGTGACAGGGAGGGAAGAGAAGGTGGTGTGGAGGGGGTGGAGGGGTCAGGGGGTGGGGGTACCTGCACAAGAGAAGTGTAGCTGGACCTAGAAGAGAGTTTAGACTTAAAGTCATAAGAATATCGTCTCTTCCCTTCCCTTCTGCTTGCTGACATCACATGTCCTGGCTCAACCCCAAAGTATAACACGTCTGAAATTGAGGGGGAAGGACTGTCACTGTGTATTAGGTCTGGAAGAGTTTCATTGTCAGTCTAAAGATGTGGGCCTTTACACGTGCACCGTCTAATTACTAGCCACATGAGGCGATTCAAATTAATTCAAATAAAATTAAAAATTCAGTGGTAAAAGCAATATTTCAAGTGCTCAATAGCCAAATACGTCTAGTGGCTTCTGTACTGGGCACTGCAGACACAGACCATTTCCATTGTCAGAGTGCTGTTCCAGACAATGAGAAGCATTGAAGGTTTGTAACCTGAGAAGGGACTTCCCAGATGGCTCAGTGGTAAAGGATCCGGCTGCCAATGCAGGAGACGTGGGTTTGACCCCTGTGTTGGGAAGATGCCCTGGAGGTGGAAATGACAACCCATTTCATATTCTTGCTTAGAAAGTTCCATGGACAGAGGAGCCTGGCAGGCTACAGTCCATGAAGTTGCAAAGAGTCAGACATGACTGAGCGACTAAAAACAGCAAGGTAAAAACATTTCATGCCATGCCCAATGCACAGTAGGGTGGCTTTTCTTGCCCGTATTATTTCCTCTTCCCCCAGCAATGTTCTCTGAGAAATCTCAACTCCAGCCACTCCTCCCTGCACTCTCCACCCGTTTCTCATCCCTGACTCTTAGGTCTGGAGAGAATGGAAATGGGGAAGGTGAGCTGAGCCTGTGGTCATGTCTATTACCAGAAACCATCTATTCGGAGAGCTCATTTAGTTTGTTTTTAAGCAAAAAGGAGTCCTGAAAATGGGAGTATGAGTGGCCTTCCTTGACTGGCTGATGGAACTTGCTTGTCATCTGGAAACACCCTCATTTGTCTCACAGTCAGAATCTGCCCTTTAGTGAGCAGGGGGCACTTTCCAGGAGTAGCCCTCCCTGAGCGACCACTCCCTGGCGAGGAACAAAAATGCCTCTTCCCACTGACCTTCTTGTTTAATCCTCCCTGTCCTTTGGTTTCTCACTTTGAAGTTGATTATTGCTTAGAATTTAGGCTTTTAAAATATCATTTGCATTTTTTGTATTTTCTCCATCTGTTGCTATGATCTTAGGATTTTTTGCTTCAATACACAGCTCTTTCAATCATTGTCCCTCAAAAATTGATCATCACGGTGGTGTTGTCTTCCCATTGTATCCATTTGATCCATTATCAAAAGGAGTTCTCTACCCACTCAACCCTGAATATTTAAAAGAAGGACTGATGCTGAAGCTCCAGTACCTTGGCCACCTGATGCAAAGAGCCAACTCATTGGAAAAGACGCTGATACTGGGAAAGACTGAGGGCAAGAGGAGAAGGGGGCAGCAGAGGATGGGATGGTTGGATGGCATCACTGACTCAATGGACTTGAGTGTGAGCAAACTTTGGGAGATGGTAAAAGAAAGGGAAGCCTGGTGTGCTGCAGTCCATGGTGTCTCAAGGAGTCAGACATGACTTAGTGACTGAACAACAACCTTCTCTGACCCACTGAGCTAGTGATCCGTTGTGTTCCTACATCAATGTTATTTATGGAGATTCTGCATAGTATTTATATTTATACTTGAAAAGAAGTTTGAGATTTACCCCATAAAGAAAAGTCCCAAGAAGATAGACTTCAATCCATCTCATCAATTGTCATCCGTTCATTATTCATTTGTTCATCTAACCAGCACTAATCAGATATCTCCATTGTGCCATGCAAGGCAGTGCTAGGTTGGTGGAAATGGATCAGACCAACTCCTGCCCTCAGGAAGCTCATAGAATGAGAGAGAAAACCCCTGTGAAAGCAGCTATGGTGTGCTCACTTTGGCAGCACTTAAAATAAAATTACAATGATACAAAGAAGATTAACTTGGCCCCTGCACTAGGATGACATGTAAATTCATGAAGCATTCCATATTTTTGTAGAGCAATTATCATCTAATTAAAAAAATAAAAATAAATTAAAATCTCTATCTGACCAAAAGAGAAAAGAAGGAAGAGATGTGGTGCAAAGAGCTATCAAGAATAAGTAGGGAAGAGAGCAGAGAGGAAGGACAGATGAGATCTGCCTGAGCGAGGCAGAGAAAACTTGAAAGAGCTGCAGGGGTGTAAAGCTAAGACCTCTCCCTGCTCTATCTGCCATCTTGAAACTCCCTTCATCCCTTGTGGTAGCTTCACTTATACCTTATTCTTCTCTCCCTTTCAGCCAGTTGCCTGGTGGATCTGGCATTTGGGGCCTTCTCTAAAGCAACAATGTGATATTAACACTTTGGGCCTGCCAGGTGGCTCAGTGATAAAGACCTGCCTGCTAATGCAGGAGTCTCTGGAGCCGTGGGTTCGATCCCTGGGTCAGGAAGATCCCCTGGAGGAATAAATGGCAACACACTCCAGTATTCTTGCCAGGAAAATCCTATGGGCAGAGGAGCCTGGTGGGCTGCAGTCCATAGGGTTGCAAAGAGTTGGACACGACTAGACACACACACACAAAGCAACAAGCTCCCCTAAGAATTCACCTACGCTCCTTCAGCTCCTCATTCTCTTTTTTAGTTTTCAACTTGTGGAATTAGAATATCTCATCCGTCTGCTAAAACTATTTCTTCAGTTGTTTCCTAATCAAAATACCTAGGCTACGTAGAATCAACAGGTGTGTGTTACAAACAGAAATAGGAAACAAAGATGCTGCTGCTGCTGCTGCTAAGTCGCTTCAGTTGTGTCCGACTCTGTGCGACCCCATAGACGGCAGCCACCAGGCTCCACCGTCCCTGGGATTCTCTAGGCAAGAACACTGGAGTGGGTTGCCAATTCCTTCTCCAATGCATGAAAGTGAAAAGTGAAAGTGAAGTCTCAGTCGTGTCCGACTCTTCACGACCCCATGGGCTGCAGCCCACCAGGCTCCTCTGGCCATGGGATTCTCCAGGCAAGAGTACTGGAGTGGGTTGCCAGTGCCTTCTCCGGGAAACAAAGATAATCACCATCAAATTGTCTAAAGATCATAGTTGAAATCTCGAATCCAGCTTCAACTTCATAGCCTTGGGCAAGAGTGTAACTTCTCTAAGCTTTAATTTATTCCTCTGTAAAATAGAGACAGTCATGTCAAGTTCACCGGAAGATACCCATGAGATGGTATAGAAGAGAAATTTCTCCACAAATGTTTGTCACTATGGAGATTGTTATTATACACATACTTTAAAAAGAATCTACTATCAACTCTGAAGAGTTTTCGATATCTTTAATTTATCATGGTAGTCCTTGATATTCTAATCTCATAGAACCCTGTAAAAGGAAACATGTCCAGTGCCTGTTACCTGATTTCTGTTTGTGGTCATATGGACCACTGGGCTGTTTGTGTCTCACTGGTCCTCATCCAAGCTCTAGAAATAGCCTCAGTGAGAAACAGGATGTTTTCCTTGTTAAAAGGGCAGATAGCAAATTTTGGATCATTGAATCTCCTCCTTTTTATTTGGTGCTTCCAAACTTTTTATATGCCCTGTTGTGTGGTTCCTCCCCCTGTCAGTCCTGGCTAACCCAGGAGGCTAAGGATTTTTCTCATGGAGAACAGATGAGGCTCACAGGAGATTAGTTATATGTCCCAATACTGCCCCCCAAATGGCACCAGATTGGTATGAAGACAATGGCGCACCAGTGATAGGAAGCTTATTTCTCAGACCCTACTCTTAACAGTGAAGTCTGCAAAGTGCATACAATGATCAGCCATGACTTAGCATCTTCTTAGAAGCACTTGTTCTAAATAAAAACAGACCTGTGCCAAATTGAAGACATTATTTCTAATTCCAGCTCTGTCAGCATCTCCCTGTGTAGCCTTTGGTGAGTCACTTTCTGTCTCTGGGCCTTCAAGTCACTTGAAGTTTGGGATGCTACACTGCATTCCTTCCCTATACCCTTGAAAATAATCCTAAAGCACTTTCTGCCCTCCCACTCCTCTCAGCTCTGAATGTGTTATGTGGCTGAGCCAGGTTGCCAAAGCTGCAGTCTGATTTCCCAAGCAGAGCTGATGTGAGTTTGGGACTCTTGTTCATGGTGTTGGGGTTGGGGGACATAAAGAGGTGCATAGACCAGGTCTGCATGTTAATCTGCTTTCAAGGACGGTGTAGATGGTAAATTATTGCTCTGCCAGTCTGGGTTTACATTTCACTCTCACCAGAGCAAGACCCAGGACACTTAGAAGACCACGTTAAAAATTTAGTGCATTAGTACTGTAGGATAATGGTATAGAAAGGGCATGGAGGTCAGACTGTGGAATCAAATAAAACTGAATCTATCTCCATTCTTACTGACTATATGAACTTTGGAATATAGTTTAAACTCCCTGACTCTCAGTTTCCCATTTAGAGTGTCATGACAATTAATTAATGGTGGATGTGACTTAGGGTACTACTTATTAAAACATCATTATAGCTTAAAAATGAAATATAGCTTCCGATAGCAGTTTCCTTCCAGGCTACAGTATAGAAAGAGGGGAAAAGAATAACTTTACAATGGAGAAAGCTGATGTACACTACCTCAGTAAAGGTGATCAAGGCAAACACCAACAATGATAAATCATGCTGGTAGTATGAATGCTTGGTATGATGTAATGATACGATGTGGCACTTTATATCTGTGAGATCATCCTCTTACAGACTCATAAGCCCAGTCTAATCATGAGAAAAATATTAAAGTCCAATATGGAGGCGTTCTGCAAAATACCTGACCATTACTCCTCAAAACGTCAAGGTCATCTAAAACAAAGAAAGCCTGGAACTGTCACAGTCAAGATGAACCTAAGAGGGGATGAGTGAAAGGAGGGGCAGATTAACAGGTTACAAAATAAATGAGTCACAGGGATAAAATATACAGAGTGGAGATTATAGACAATCATATTGTAATAACTTTATGTAGTGACATACTTAATAGTAACTAGACTTACTGTCGTGAGCATTTTGCAGTGTATTGAAGTAGAGAATCACTCTGTTGTACACCAGGAACTAACACGGTGTTGCAGGTCAGTTACACTTCAATTAGAAAATAGGAACACGTAATCACAGTATTCTAATGGGCTCTACAGTGAATAACATTTATATTCTTATAATGATGCAAACACTAGTTGTTGATATAATTTAAAGTATGACAGAGTTTTGGGGAGAGGATGAAAAGGAGGAATGGAGGTATTAAACCTTTGTCTCTTGTAACATTCATACGTTTTTAAGTTGCGTTTTTCTCTTTATCATATCTATATGAAATGAGAGATGTTATCTAAACCCATTGTGATAATCATTTCACAATATATGTAAATCAGAACTTAATTCTGTACAGTTTCAATTTATACAGTGATATATGTATATTATATATATATCAATCACTCCTCAGTAAAACTGAAGAAAAGCTTTTTTTTTAATGTCAAGTTGAGACTAAATCGTTTAAAAGAAAAAAAGTGGAGCCCAAGGAAAAATGATGACTAAATATAATGTGGTGTCCTAGATAGGATCTTGGAATAACAACAACAGAAAAAAATTAAGCATAAAATAAGGAAATCTGAACTCTAATTAATAATAATAAATCAGTATTGGTTCATTAATTATAGCAAAAGTGCCATACTAACGTAAGATGCTAATAAAAGAGAAAACTGGGTGCAAGGTATATGGAAACTCTGTACTGTCTTCTTAATTTTTCTGTAAATCTGAAAAATAAAATATATTTTTAAAAATGGATTATAACAGCCCCTTTCTGTGGACTCATTGAGTTAACACACTTGTATGAAGTGTATATTCTGTGCTAAGCCTTGTGCTGGGTGCTGGATTACAGACTGAACAAGGCCTGGTCCTGGCCTCCCAAAGAGCACGGAGCCTGTGGGAAGTCAGCCAAGAAATCAGGCCTCCCATTCACTCTTTTACACTGGAAGGCTCTGTACTTCACCTTGGAGGACTAGCTGGAGTACAGCAGGTAAAGAAGGACCTGGCAGCCTTCTGGGCTGGGGGAGCTATATGTGTGAAAGAGCTGAGAAGTGGGAGGGCAGTGAGGAGTATGTTGGAGTAGAGTGGAGGCAGAGATATGAAGCTAGAAAACTAAGACCTCATTTATTTCTTAAGTATTTTTGAGCACCTACTTAGTACCTGGACTTTCCAGGTGGCTCTGTGATAAAGAATCCATCTGCCAGTGCAGGAGACCCAGGTTCAATCCCTGGGTTGGGAGGATCCCCAGAAGAAAGGCATGGCAACCCACTCCACTATTCTTGCCTGGAGACTCTTGTGGACAGAGGAGCCTGGTGGGCTACAGCCCATGGGGTTGCAAAGAGTCAGACATGACTCGGTGATTAAATAACAAACTCTGTACCTAGGAATGTGTTGGGAGCTGCCTGAAGGTGAGAAGGAGAACATGAGCATGGTCTCTGCCCTAAAGAAGTGGGAATAAGGACAGTGCACAAGTCATCCCAGATGATGGTTTATTTGGAAATTGATCATTGACATGAGAGGATCAAAAGGGAATGACTAGTAAGTATGTGTCCCTGTGTACATGGAGGGTAGGGGTGCTGCTTAAATTAGATTCCAGGGCTGCTATAACAAATCACCACACAGTTGGTGGCTACTAAACAAGAGACATTTATTTCTCACGGTTATAGAGACCAGGTGCCTGAAATCCAGGGGTCAGCAGGCCTGTGCTCCCTCTGAAGGTTCCAGGGGAGGAGCCTGCTTCCTTGCTTTGTCCTGCTTCTGGTGGCTGTCAGCCTTGCTTGGCTTGGCTTCTCACTGCAATTTTTACCTCCATCTGCATATCACCTTCGTACCTTCTTCTTCCTGTGTGTCTCTGTGTTTTCCCCTTTTTTTATAAGACCACCTGTCATTAGATTTAATATTCACCCTAAATCTAGGATTATCTCATTTCAGGATGAATTTAATTATACCTGCAAAGACCTGTTTTCCAAGGTCACCTTCACAGTTTCCAGTTGGGAAACATATTAGGACATAATGTTGGGACGTAAACATATCTTGTTTTGGGGCAGGGGGCTGTACTCACTATCCGACCCATTTAAGTAGCCGAGGAAGGACTTTCTGAGATGGGGACATTCTTGTGTAAAGTCTGGTTTGCAAAGAATAGGGAAGAGGGCTCTAGGTAATGAGAATGCCACACCCAGAAACCTTGAAGCAGGGAAGAGCTGTGTACATCTGAGAAGCTAAAAGGACTGGAAAACTGTAGGAAAGGGAGAGAGGAGCCAAGAATACCTTGTACGGCCTGGTAGGTGGGTCCATCCTGAGTCACAGATGGTCAGGCTGGAAGGGATCTCAGAATGACTTGGGCCAGCGTCCAATCCAATCTCATTCTCAACCCCGAACTCTCCTTTCACCTACCTCCTGCTCTGGAAGGCTTACTCTCAGTGCATGACAACAGCTCCTGGGCCCTGATCCGGTGACATTCTGCCCTGCAGAAAGAAGCCCTTTGTCTGCATCTATTTCAATGTCATCCAGCCAGAGTGGCGGCAGCTTTATAGTACCCTGTGAGCCTGGGTCTCAGTGCCAGCTTCCAGTTTTGCTGCAACAAGCCCCATCAGGCCCCACTGTGAGCTGCTAGCTGCTTCTCTGAATAAGCCCTACCTGGTTTTGTTTCAAGTCACTCAAGCAGCTGTTCTGTTGGGGCCTGAGCTCTGGCCTGCAGTCTAGGAGCTAAGGTTAAATCTCTTTTCATACTCTTACTGGCCACACAGCTTTGGACAAGCCAGTTAGCCACTCAACGCTTCATTTCCTCATCTGTAAAATGAAAACGAGAAGCCCAATATCACAGCAAGATGGTGAGGCTCAAATAAAATGATGTGTTTGAGGTGTTTTGTGGATTCCAGTGTTCTACATGATGAAGGAGGTGTTAGTATCAAAGCCCTGGAGTCGCTCGTCATCTTCCGGGAGGCAGGGAATGCTCAGGACCCCGCTCATCACATCATACATCTCTCTACTTCGCACTGCCAGCTGCATGTCACTGTCCATCCCTCCCTGATGGGGTTAACTTGCCTCATCTCCCATCGAGATTTCATCCTGGAGCAAGCTCCCCAAATGGAAAGAAACAAAACTCAAATTCATGTCCCTATAAAAAGCAGCCTGCCTTTGAAACTTGACCTTGTTGAAAACCTACTGAATTGAACACAGAGGAGAAGGAGAAGGGGATTTTAAAAAAAGGGAAAAAAAAACCCAACGTGAAGTAATTAATCAGCATTTTGTCCAACCCAATTTGGTTTCAAAGACATTCATCAAGACCAACATACCTGTCCAGGCCAATCCTGGGAGCCCTGTGAGTGGCCACGTGGACTTGACCTCCTGGTTGTCTGCAGTCTCGCTCATTTACAAAATGGTTTCAAAGAAGGTAACAGTTTGTGGTAATGGGAAACATATGGGCTGGTGGCTGCTGTCAGTAAAAATAGCCGGCATGGCCCATGTGGCCAGACGCAACGTCAAACTGAGTGCAGGAAGACAAAAGCTGTGTGAAGAAGGGAAAAAAAGTTGTTTCAGAAGACTAGAGACGGGAGCCTGCCTGGTGGGGGAAGAGGGACTGGGACGTGAAGGCAAAGGACTCCTCAAAGGCAGAGACGTTTGCATGAAACACCAGCCCTCCCTGGCCTGGTTGTCCACACTCTCGTGCCCCAGTTGAGAGGGGGCACAGAAGGTTCTTTCTGGGCACAGAGCCAAGGCTCAACATGCAGGACAAATTTCTGTAGGATGTGCACCGGGGTACGCATCCTCTTACCCAACCATCCTGATAGAGGATGAAGCTTGAAGGAACTAGACAAGGAGGCAAGGCCAGCAATCGAAAGAAAAAAAATGAAGCTGAAACTTCAGGATCTTTTTCGCATGTATCCTGCTTCATAGTGTAATAGAAAGAATATGGATTTGAAAATTGTGAGCCTGATTTATCCTGACCATAAACACACCCACTGTATAAACATAAGCAAATTAGTTCGTCTCTCTGAGCTTCCATTTATTAGTCTGTAAAGTGAAGATAATGTAACCAACGACTGTTTTCAAGACTATATGTGCCGATTCTCCTTATTTTTTAGTGGCTTGCCCTGTTCATGCATTCATTCAACAAATATTTATTAAGTACCTGCTGTGGGGCCAGGCATGGATACAGAGGAATAAATCAGCGAACAAAACAATAATGAAAAAAAACACGTGCTGTCACAGAATTTACATTCCAGTTGTAAGTAAAGCATAGACTGTTGGGAGGCAGAACACGCCACAGACACAAGCAAACTAGGGAAAGGGGTTGAGAGAACAGGGATTGAAACGCAGTTTTAAGTGGAATGGTCAAGGAAGGCCTTGCTGGGAAGGTGGCATGTGGACAAAAATCAAAGAAGGTGAGAGAGTGAGACACAGACCTGTTTGGGGGGCTCGTACTGAAAGTGGAAGAAGCCATTGGAGTGGCAGTCTGGGGTGCTCCAGAGACTAGCGGAGCTGGAGTGAAAGGAGCCAGAAGTCAGAAAGGTATGAGGGGGGCCATGCTGCCAGGGCGGGTGATGGTGAGAAGGAACTTGCCTTGATTCTGTTGAAGTGGAATGTCTTGGAAACATTTTCAGAGAAGTGACAGGATTAGATTTGTCTTTTAATTTTTTTAAATAGGATGACACTGGCTGCTGTTTTGAGAAGAGTTCCTCCCTGAGCAGGTGCTGAAGCAGAGAGACTAGTCAGGAGGCTGTTGTAGGCATTCAGGTGAGAGACAAAGATTTCCTTGATTGAGATGATGACATTGGAGGCGGTGCGGAGTGGCGAGTTCCTCCCGAATTTGCTGCTAGTTTGAATGTGAGTTTGAGAGAGAGTGGTCAAGAAAGGCTCCAAGAAAGGATACATATATATGTATGGCTGAGCATCTGTTCTGTTCACCTGAAACTATCACAATATTGTTAAATGGATATACTTCAATACAAAATAAAAAGTTAAAAAAAAATATTGCTGCTAAAAGAAAAGAAAGGCTCCACAGCTTTGAGCCTATGTAGTTGGAAGAAGCTGCTGTTAGCAGAGATGGAGATGACTGTAGGTGAAGCAAGCTAAGGAGGACAGACTAGGTGTTCAGTGCTGTACATGTTAATTTTGAGATGCTTATTAGACATTCAAGTTGAAACAGAGCATCCAGGTAGATGAGAGTCATAAACGCATAGATGATACTAAAGACTATGAAACACTGGATTATCATGGTAGCAAATGAAGACAGAGATGAAAAGGTGGTGATAAGCATTGGGCATCAAGGATTCACAGAGATTAAGTAGTTTTCTACACAACATCATCTTCCAAATGCATGAGCTACAACAAAGGCAAACACATTGTGTATGTATGTGGACATGAAACCTTCTGTGATAGATGGTGCTATTACTATTTTATATATAAGACTATAAGAACCCAGAGAAGTAAAGTGATGTGCTCAATGTCAAACAGCTAATGAAAAACAGAACAGGAATTCAAACCCAGGTGTCCTGACCCCAATTCTAATGCTCTTTCCATTCCAGCCATTGGCCCAGTGCTGGGCTTACTTCTAAGGTAGACATGCATCTTCATCCTCAATATATTCCTCATGCTTCTCCAAGTTTTCAATCAAAAACAGGTTCATTCTAACAGCTAAGTACTCTTGTTTTCCAAGCAGGAGGTCTTGCCAGCCTTAGCAAATAAGAAAATTATGAGAAACTGTTTTTGGCAAAGCCTGAGAAAAAAAATAAAAGGAACAAGAGGAAGAGAGAAAATGACAAAACATCTTGCCTTCTATTTTCCCCATAGGTACTCATTGTCTCCCGGACTCTAAATCATCTTCTCTGTCTGTGGAGGACATAGATATAAGGCAGATACAATCTCCCCTGCCTTCTAAGTCAGGCACGAGGGAGGGATAGAAGAATAAATTGTTGTCTGTGGGGTCACCCAGCAATTTGTGAATGTGACTTGGAAGAGGTCCTAGTTATTTGGCACCTCTCCTTCCCCCTAAAGTCTAATACCACGTTGTACCATGCATAGAGAAACTGGTGAAAATAAAATAATATCTAGTAATTTGTGAAGCACTCTTTCTTAATTTGGTGGATAATTTCTTTACAATGTTGTGTTGGTTTCTGCCATACAAAAATGTGAATCAGCCATAAGTATACATATGTCCCCTCCCTCTTGAAACTCTCTCCCACTGCCCACCACATCCTACCCATCTAGATTTTCACACAGCACTAGGTTGAGCTCCCTGCGTCATACAGCAACTTCCCATTAGCTATCTATTTGGTAATGTATATGTTTCAATGCTACTCTCTCAATTCATCCTACCCTCTCCTTCCCCAGCTGTGTCCACAAGTCTGTTCTCTATGTCTGTTTCTCTATTCCTGCCCTGCAAATAGATTTATCAGTACCACTTTTCTAGATTGCATATATATATATGCATTAATATATGATATTTGTTTTTCTCTTTCTGACTAGCTTCACTCTCTGTAACAGGTTCTAGGTTCATTCACCTCACTAGAACTCACTCAAATTCATTTCTTTTTATGGCTAAGTAATATTCCATTTATATACCACAACTTCTCTATCCATTCATCTGTTGGTGGATATCTAGGTTGCTTGTGAAGCACTTTTTAATCCACTGTTGATGCCACTGTTTGAGGCAGTTACTGTGCATGTTGACATCCATTTTAAAAATGAATAAACATGGCTTGGAGAGATTAAATAATTTGACATGCTTATGTGCATGCTAAGTTGCTTCAGTCATGTCTGACTCTGCGACTATAGCCCTTCAGGCTCCTCTGTCCAGGGGATTCTCCAGGCAAGAATACTGGAGTGGGTTGCCATGACCTCCTCCAGGGGATCTTTCTGACCCAGGGATCAAATCCGTGTCTCCTGTACTGCAGGCAGATTCTTTACCATGAACCACCAGGGAAGCCCAAGTGATTTGACAAAGGTTACCATAAAACAAATGCTGTAATTTTACCAAATGTGATTATTGTCACTAGAAAATAAATGTAAATTTATATGAAAAAGTGCCTCACTTGGCATCCACAGAACCTACAACAATCAAGTCCAGTTTTGCTGTGGCATCACCAATTTCTTCAGTGTGGTCAAGAGTCTTACCTGCATCTGCCTTCTCCCTTTCCTATTTCGCTAACTTCACACCTTTCTGAGAAGCACTTAATGTTGTTCCTTTCAAAGGAATGGCCTGGATCATCTCCATCCTTTATGCCCAGTGCCTCTTCTGTTTCCTGTCACTGTGCAGGGAACTGCATATGTTGGCTGGGCTGCGCTGAGCTGAAGTTGATGAGCTGAAGGGGAGAAGGAAGAAGGTTGGAAGAATAGCTTGGGGTTAAGACCACAGAGAGCCTTGAATGCCAAGCCAGGTTGTGTGTATATCCATCTATGATTAGCAGGAGCCAGGGCCACTGCCTTGTTTAGACCCTAGGTTCTGCAGCTCCATGCTGGATTGTCTTAAAAAAGACATAGTTTCCTAAGTCAATAAAGTGGGGATGGACATGTCTTCCGCACAAACATCAGAAGAACCTTGCCAACACGTTTCAGATTTGACAACTTGACTGTATTTTTTTCTTCGCACTCATGTCTCAGGTCTTGTTATGGCTTCAGAGAAAGAAAACCAGCTCAGACAGGGCCATTTTAGGCTTGTTGGGAGTCTAAAGTGGGGAGACAGCAAGTAGGCGGTGACATCTGATGTTTTGAGGCTTCCTGCTCAAATTTAAGACTCAGTAATTTAGTGTGGATTATTTGAGTCAGATGAACTAGGGAGATGTGTTCAATTCCATTCAACTCATCCCATATTTATTAGCTGTGCTAGGACTAGAAGGAAGAGAGAGAGACTCTAGCTCCTGCTCCAGTGCAGCCATCTGTCTGTCTAAGGAGAAAGGAAGAAATATACAGATAAGTGCACAACCAGGCAGAACCTGATTCTAAGAAGTGGTGGTAACGTGATACACAGTCTTACAGATTTTGGGGGGGGGGGTGGAGATATATATTTCTCTAGACATCCAAAGAAGTTCCCAGCACAGAGTTTAAGGTTACAAGGGAGAGGAAGAGGAATAAGGTTCTAAAGACTAGTTGAAATATGACCACAAAGAGCCTTGAATGCTGAGCTAAACTGAATGTATATCCATCTGTAGTTAACAGGCAGCCAGTGTCACTGCAACATCTAAACATCAAATTGTTCCAACCCTTGTTTAATCTTCCAAATGTGATGCCAAGAGCTCTGGAATCAGGGATTGTCCTTTTATATTTTCCATTTTGTGCCCAGCCAATTGCTAGACATAGAATTTGACATTAGCTTCTAGAGAACCAAGACTTCCTCTCAAGCCACATTGGAGAGTTACCTCCTTACCTTAGGGATGAAAATCATAAATTCTTACTAAATTTGTTTTCAGGTATTTTTTGTATTTCATAGCCCAGAGAATTTTTGAAAGAGGGGAACAGTCATAAGGTTGTTAACTTTTTATCCTTTCAAGTAATTCAATTAAAAATAATGACCAAGGAAGCCCAAGAAAACTGGAGTGAGTAGCTTATCCCTTTTCCAGCAGATCTTCTCGACCCAGGATTCAAACCAGGGTCTCCTGCATTGCAGGCAGATTCTTTACCAGCTGAGCTACCAGGGAAGCCCATTTAAAAAACAGTTTCCATCAATTGTCATAAACATTTCATAAAAGGATGAGAATTTTAACAGCCACCCCCGTCAAAAAAGAAAGATGGAATCTCAGAAAGAAAAACCATCTTTTCAAAAAAAAGTTGACAATCTAACACTGTCATTTAAGGACATTCCTGTAAATCTTAAAATAAAAATAGAATGTAAAATTATACTTTATGCGTACATGTGTTTAGTTGCTCAGTCATATCCAACTATTTGTGACCCTATGGACTATAGCCCACCAGGCTCCACTGTCCGTGAGATTCTCCAGGCAAGAATACTGGAATGAGTAGTCATTCCCTTCTCCAGGAGATCTTCCTGACCCAGGGATCAAACCCAAGTCTCCATTACAGGCAGATTCTTTACCGTCTGAGCCACCAGGAAAGCCCATTTATGCTGTAGACAGTATTTTTTTTTGGTAGAAGTCAAGCCTTCATGACTTGCCCAGTCACATACCTGGTTAGTGGCAGAATATGAGTAAGTCCTTCTATCAGGTCCCAGCATGTCCTTGGCTAATATTCTCTGCTGTCCAGGACCTGTCAGAGGGTAAGCTCACGGGAATGTTGCCCAGATGAAGCTGTGCATAAGTAGCTTCCTCTTCCATATGACAGTGTTGGCCCTGACTACCAGGCCACCATTGGAGGGATTCATAAAATGTCCCACTAAGTCATCTCCAAGGTAATTCATAAAATATCCTATTAAAGGTGAGCTACAACTATGACTATAATCTTCACACAGCCAAAGATGTCTTAGTTTGTTACATTTTTTGGTTCAGCAGTAAAAAAAAAAAAAAAAAAAAAAAAATCCACCTGCCAATGCAAGAGACACAGGAGATGCAGGTTCGATCCCTGGGTCAGGAAGATCCCCGGGAGGAGGAAATGACAACCCACTCCAGTGGGACACAACTTAGCGACTGAACAGCAACAACAACAAAGTTAGACTGAGGCCTGAGGAAGTCCCTAGGTCTCTCCCTTATGGCTGGGGGTCAGGCGGGGCTACCCTCTCCTCTTCCAGCACAACTGACTGCTTGAAGGGAAACTCTGGCCCTCACATGGACCCCTGCTGCACTTCATTTCACTGGATGCCACATGAGTCTGGCTTATCATCCCAGCCAACTGAGATCATTTAGAAGTTTGATTTTGCATCAATCATTTCTTCTCTCCCTCCTAGCTGTGTGTCAGCTATAGCTACGATAAGTAGACTTTATATGTCTTTGTCCAAATCACTGGTACCAAATATTGAGCAGGTCTGAGGACAGTTCTCTGGGGCATACCTCTGCACTGAACCCAGGGCATTTGCTTTGCCCTGGACTCCTGCATTTGTCCCATGCTATTATTGATTTTTTACTGCTATATATAAGTGCTTTAAGAGCCAAGCCTTGACTTTATAGTCCTTTTAATCCTTGTTGGACACAACGCTGACTGTTAAAGAAAAACTCAGTATTTGCGACAGGGCATTCAACAGAGCCACTGATTTGGTGTCAGAAGAATCAGGTTCAAGTCACATTTTACCCACTTCTAATGGCTATGTCTAAGCTGTTTCTCCTCCAAGGGTCTCAGTTTCTCTATCCATAATATAGAGATAGGTTATCCTTGCAGACAACCTCATTCAGTTGTGCAGCTCCATAAAGTAACGCCAAGTTTGCTTTTCACTCACTCCTAGTCATGCTTTTACATGGCATGTCTTCAAACTGAAATTCCTTTCCCCTCTCTTTTCTTCAACACTACGCTTACCCTGCTCCCCTTCTCCTGCTTCCCTGGGAATCCTTCCTGCCCCCTTAGTAAGCCATCCCCTCCTTCTCTGGACTCCCATAGCACTCTGCAGGTCTTCATTGGGACACTTATGTCCCCAGTTGACTATTTTTTTTGTCCATTTTCCCTCAAGACAATGGTCTTAGAAGTCAAGAGCTACTTCATAGATATCTGGCCCTGGCGCCTGGAGACAGGAGGACACTCCATAACAGGTTTATGGAACCTGTTATGATGATTGCAAGCTGCCAATGCAGTCCCATTCTTGCCTTAGTGAGGGGCCCGGGGAATGGTGTGGCTGCACAGGTCTTTACTTGGGCCCTGGCAGGAGTCACATTGAGCACAGCTATTCTGGGGCTGAATGTCCTTGGTTTATCCTTATGCTTAGTCAACTGTTCAGTAGTGTCTGACTCTTTTGCGATCCCATGTACTGTAGCCTGCCAGGCCCCTTTGTTCATGGGATTCTCAGGCAAGAATACTGGAGTGGGTTTCCATTTCTTTCTCCAGGGGATCTTCCAGACCCAGGAATTGAACCTGTGTCACCTGTGTCTCCTGCATTGCGGGTAGATTCTTTACCTGCTGAGCCATTGGAGAAGCCCTCTGGTTTATCCTTGGGGAGAAACAGAGGTGGAACTAATGGACAAATCCAGCCCCAGAGCTCTGTGAGAGCACATATCATATCTGTTTTGCTTATCGCTGTTGCAGAGTGGGTTCCCCAGCAAGCAGACTCTGAGAGGGAAGTTTGCATCCAAGAAGTTTACCGGGAGGGTCATTGGGATGGGAGAGCAGGGGAAACAGGATTGGGCAGACAGAACTTGAACTGCAATGTCATGGCCAAAAGAACTCAGCTGGCCCTGGGGTGAACTCTGGAGCTGGGGACAAACCTTCAAAGTTGTCCCAAATTGAGACAAGCAGATGGGGCCTCAGTGGACACCCTCCCATTGACCTGTCTTGGATGAGGGCTGCCTTGACAAAGGGGGTGTAACTTGTGGCTGGGTGGTTCTCTTCAGCTGAGGACATTTCCGGAGAGAGACAAAGTTGAGAGCTGCCGACACTTGGAGCTGCTGGTGAATGAGAGCCTCAGTGCTGGAGCAGGCGTGTCTGTTAACATCGCTGAGATCAGCAGCACCTCAGTTGTTGAAACCCTTAGTGAACATTTGCCAAGTGAATGAAGGAGTCTGTGACCGATCTCCAGTGGAATCTTGTAGGCTGTCTGCGGGACTGTCCATTCAGTCCATGTACCTGTAGATGTGCAACCTTTGGCCAAGGTTGTGCAGGTGCCTGGCTCAGGAATGAGTGAGACATGTTCCATTCTCCCCAGAAAGAAGGCAGATGTAAACAGCTAGTCTGACTCCCGAAGGAGGACTATAGAAGGGGTAAGCTCAGAGGTCCGTGGTAGCAAGGAAAGCTTCTTAAATAAGTTGACATTGAAACTGAAGACTGAAGGGCGAGAACCAAGCAGATTCTAGGACAACATGAAATGTAGACAGATGATGCAGTGTTGGTGTGAGAGACCCTGGTGTGGACCCTGTGGTGGAGGCAGGCCGGGCCAGGTTCTCAGGGCCTTGCGTGTCAGACTGCAAAGGCCAGAGCAGACCCTAAAAGCAGTGAGGGAACAACGACAGGTTTTCGGCAGAGGGCTCACAACCCAAGTTTTCCTTCCCGAAAGAACACGGGGTTCAGTTGAACCACCACCCACCTAAGCACATACCATACCTGGGGCCTCCACCCAGAGCACGGCATGAACTGTCCCTGACGCTGGGACCTCCAACAGGTTGAGGGAGCTGCTGGCCCTCGGGAGACAGGGCATGTTCTTGCCGTGACATGCAAGCAGAAGCTCCTGAGGGTGTGACCCCAATGAAAGGAAGTCCCATCAACATGGCGAAGTTGGGGCGACTCTTCCCACACCAGAGACAGTATCAACACACAGTGGGAAGAGCACTGCCGGAGGAGTCCATCCTCAGACACTTACTGAATCTATGGTCCAGGCAGGTGACTAACCCTTCCCCATAAAGTGAGCAAAAGAACTCACCACATATGTGATAAGGATACTCACAGTAACCTCACAATGGGATATCATTTATGTGTTTCAGATTGACAAAGATTTTTTAAAAGAATGATTAGTGCTGATGAAAGTGGATAATATGGGCTGGCTAATTCACCGTGGGTAAGTCTAGCAAATTGGAATAAACAATGAAAGAAAGTGAGAGTGAAAGTCACTCACTCGTATCTGACTCTTTGCGACCCCATGGACAATACAGTCCATGGAATTCTGCAGGCCAGAATACTGGAGTGGGTAGCCTTTCCCTTCTCCAGGGGATCTTTCCAACCCAGGGATCGAACCCAGGTCTCCCACATTGCAGGCGGATTCTTTACCAGCTGAGCCACAAGGGAAGCCATAGCAATTTGACAACTAATACCATTTTTGAAATGCACATATCCTTTGACCCAGAGATTCCACTTCTAAGAATTTATGCAAAGGAAATAATTAGAAATAAACAGGGAAAATGTATGCTAGAGGTATTCAGCAAAACATATGAGCAAAACAAATTCAACAAAATAACTTTACTCATGAGAGTAAAAATTCCCATCCATGGAAATAACCTACATGTCCATCAACAACACCTAGCAGCTGATAATGGTAAATTTCAGCACACCAGTATATGAAAATATTATGTGGCAATGAAAAATTAGGCTTGCGAATTTGATTTATCAACATAAAAAATACTTGTAATCTAACGCTCAGAAAAGAAAAAAGTTTATTTATATTTCAATCCCAATTTTTTAATCACAATAAAATCTAAAAAAAATCTGCTATAAAATTGGCATTGAAATATATTTTTGTATTTTTTCTCACTTAGCATTGCATTATAAGCAACTGGTTTACCAACATGTTAACTAATTATCTATCTGAGTACTAGGCTAATTTTAATTTCCTACTTTTTTAAAGTATTTCGGGCATTCTACAAGTGTTATTTCTATAATTTTTTATAATCAGAAAAACAAAAACATTATCTTAAATATGAATAGTGTATGTTTTCTAGGACTCCTGTGATGACAGATAATACACATGAAAAAATCCTATAAACAGTAAACCCTGTATATATGTGAGGATATGCTTTTCTGAAACTCTACATTTCTCTTTACCATAGCATCTCAGGGTAAGGGGAGTAACCATGCTGAGGTTCTGGGACCCAGGAAAGGTCTTTTGTTGGAATGAGTGATTTCTCTGAGGGATAACATCACAGCAATCTATGAAGGAGGCCTCTTATCCAGCTCCCCAGTCCTTCCAGTCTCTTCAGCCCCATTGTCCTGCCTGGTTCAGACCCTCAGCATCTCTTTATACCACCACATCAACCCCATTTCTGTTTTCTCTGGTTTTTTTTTTTTTTTCGTCTCCTGCATCCCCATCTCATTCACCTACCATGCTGTAGCCATGCCAATTGTTCCATGGAGCACTTCTGACCATGTCTCTCTCATGCTGTTCCATAGGGGGCAGCCTGAGCTTCTTGGTGTGGTGTATGAGGCCATTCATAATCTCACTCCATATAACTCCTCGGCGACTTCTACTTTTCCACCATGTCCAAAACCACAACCTTGGCCCTAAAACTGTATTATGTTAGTTTCTGAGACACCCTATTTGGTTTTTAGTGTCTCCATCTTTCTGGAATGTTTTTTCCCCCTTCTTCATTCTGAAAACTCCTAGGCATTCTCTGTGAGGTTGCCTTCTCTCTACTTCCCATCCCATTTCCAAAGATGTATATTGTGACACAGGCAATATATCTAATATGGGTAATTCTTTATATGTCTGTCTCCTCCACTGGATTACAAGCTCCTCGAGGAGGTATCTTATTCACCTTTGAAACATTGCCACCTAACATGTGCCCAATACAGTCCGGGTGTTTGTTAACATGATGTTGAATGAATTTTGTCAGAATTGTACCCCATGGTATAAAGCAAATCATACCTACATTTCCCCTGGCTGCTCTGTAATGCTGAGTTCACTAAGTCCCCAGCCACCCAAGTGATCTCTCATAGTTGTCATCTGGAGGACAGGAGAGCTTTAGGGGAAAAGCAGAACCCGTCAACTTCCTGAATGCTTCTGCTGCTACCCAAGAGGATGGTCAAGAAATCTTATTAGAACAGAAAGAGTCATCAGCTCTGGGTACTGGAAAATGCCACCCATGGCCAGTGGGTTTTGACTTTGGGGCAGAAACAATCATGGGATAAATGCATATCTAAGTGTTTAAATCAATAAAAGCAAGCAATTATTGGGTTATCGACTATGCACAAGGCCCCCTTTTGGGTCTGGTGAGAGATGAAGGGTTGAGCAAGAGGATCATTGCTTTTCAACTGCTCATTTCTACTGGAGAGAAAAGGTTTGGCTCCAAATAGCCATTAATTACAGTGGAATAGGATAAAGATGGAATGGAATGAAATGAAATAGAATAGACTAGAAAGTGCTATGTGTGTGCCAACTGGTAATATAAAATGACGGAGAGCGCACAGGTTTAGCAGGCAGTCAGATTCAGGCTCGAATGCAAGCTTAGCCAGTTACCTTAGACAAAGTACCGTACCTCCTGCTATCGTTATTATTGTTTAGTCACTGTGTCATGTCCAACTCTTTTGTGACCCCAAGGACTGGAGCCCGCCAGACTCCTCTGTCAATGGGATTCTCCAGGCAAGAATACTGGAATGGGATGCTATTTCCTTCTCCAGGGGATCTTCCCAACCCAGGGATCGAACCTGCATCTCCTGCATTAGCAGGCAGATTCTTTACCACTGAGCCACCACAGACCTCTTATAGCCTCAGTTTTTTCAGCTATAAGATGGGCTTAACAGCTATTTCACAAAGAAGGAGTTTAATAGAGATTAAATGAGACGGAGCACATGGGCTCCTAACCTACAGCAGCCCTAGCCTCCTTCCCTTTCACTTTCATTCAGAACTGAGATCCAGGGACCCCATGAATAAGTGTGAGCAAACACTCAGAGGTCCCAAGAGGGAGTGTCAGGAAGGGAGGCCAGAGGCTGCTGAGATGACAGCTTTTGCCCCATTCTTATGGTTTTCAGAAGAATGTCTACCTGTTCTGTTATCTTGGGTCTGTATGTCTTTGGACTTAGCAAATGCTCTGTCAGATAGGTTAAATGATTTCAGTTCACGTAGATTATAATTTCTTGCAGCCTGAGAAACTGAGCTGGGCTTCCTCGGACCGGGAACTGAGGTTTGCCACTGTGGTGGCTTCCCTTTGAGGTACCCAGCTCCTTGCCAGACCACAGAGTACGCGAGAAGAGGAAAGTAAACAACAATCAGAGAAGACATGGCCTTCTCCATGAACGGGCTTCTACCCTGGCCTGTGGTCTTGAACAACGCAATCAAGCTTGGAGAGTCTCGCTTGGTTTACAATGCCTGATTGTTGGAATGCTAGACTTCTGAAAGAGTGCATGGGACGGTGGGTTCATGTCTCTGAGTCTTGTTCATTTTGTATATGAAGGAAAAAAGAAATCCAAGTCTATCTATAAATAGGGAGAACAACCAACTTTTCCACTTGTGGCTCTTTTTACCCAAAATCCAACTAAGCGGAAATACTATTTTCCTCATTATATTCAGGCTTGGAGAGCTTAAATGCAGCATAACCAATAAGAGCACTGGATTAGTTAATAGAAGACTAGGGAGTCAGTGTTGTCTTAGCTCCCTATGGTCTGGAGAACTTTGAAACTGTGATTTAAATCTCTTGGGATTCAATGTCTTCATCTTTCAAATGGGCACAGTGATACCTATTCCACTGGGTTTGTTTATGGATTAACGAAGTTAGTATGAAAGAATCTGGCACATCATTAAATGTGAGTTTGTTTCAAAGCTCCTACCCCATAAGACATTGGGTAAACCCTTTAATCAGTGTTAGAATTTCTCTTTTGTAAAACTAAACCCATCTACCTTACCCTTTCTACTTCTCAGAGCTGATTGGAGAAGTTAAAGTGATGGTAGAATGAATGTGCTTTGTAACTGGAAAGCATTAGGCAACATAGTCTATAAGGATGGCTCTTTCAACCATGTGGGAATCTCTCAGGGGAAGAGAGTGTGCTCTTTTAAAGGTCTACTCTTTCAGTCACCTCTTACATCCAAGAGACAGTTTAGAATAGACCAGACTGAATAATAAGTTATTATCAAGGGGCTAAAAAAAGATTCAGGCTCCAGCTGTTGTTGAAATGAAGCCATGTTGGCTACAGGGCCAGTGCCCAAATCCTTTGAATGCCATATAGCCTCAAAAAAAAAATAAATAAAAGCTGACAAAGCTTGACGCCAGCTACACAATTAACTGGACAAAACCTATACACTCTAAGCCATGAGATCAAAGAGAACACTCTTTCCAACAAGTAAACCCTCTTAGAGAGCTGGGACATGATTCATCCTAACAAACCACTTAGGAGTCAAACAAGCAGGCTGTCCCTTGCCTGGGGAATTAGATGCAGTTCTGTCCCAGAGAGGAGAGTGACAGAGTCATCCCTAACAAACTTCTTATCCAGAAGCAAGTGGTCCATGACTCGAGTCTGACCAGAGAGAGTCTCCCCTGGATCTACAAAGTGAGATTCTTGAGGAGGTATGCATCAAATTCAGCTGACATACCATTTCCAGTTCAAGGCCTCACATAGATTGGGTCCTCAAGAGATCAGTTTTCCATGCTTGTGTCAGAAGGTCTTCACTATTAACTCACAGCTTAGCCCAAATTTTCCTACTGAGGTTTCATTTCCACCACCTACCCCCATGGATAGAAAGATAGATGAGGAGAAGGAAATGGCAACCCACTCCAGTATTCTTGCCTGGAAAAGTCCATGGACATAGGAGCCTGGTGGGCTGCAGTCCATGGGGTTACATGACTGAGCATGCGTGCATGAGGGTGGAGGGAGATGGGTTGGTAGCAATAAACTGGTAGAACTAAAAAAAAAAAAGAAAGAAAGATAGATGAATGAGTGTAAATAAATGTGCTTGCAAGCCTCCTCTTGAAATCATCAAAGAGGCTCAAATCAACTGGGACAAGGAGATGGCTGGGATACATGGCATCATTATTCACCTCTTTTCAGTAGTGTTGTAGACTGACTGTATCCTCCCAAATCATATATTGAAGCCCTAACCCTAAGGTGATGGCATTTGGAAATGTACCCTTTGGAAGGTAATTAGGGTCAGATGAGATCATGAGGGTGGGGCCCGGGTCTGATGGGATTAGTGCCTTATAAAAAATTATACCAGAGAGCTTGTTCTCTCTCTCTCCCTGTAAATACACTACAGTTTTGGAAACTGGGAGTCCAAGGTCCAGGTAAAAACATGGTTGGTTTCTGATGAGACCTCTCTTCCTTTCTGGTAGTTGGCCACCTTCTCATTATGTGGCCTTTCCTCAGTAAGTGCTTATAGGAGAGAGAGAAAACTCTCTGGTTTTTCACTTGCTTAAGCTATGCAGTCCAGGATATTTTGATATGGCAACCTCAGCTGAAAAAGACAGCAGGGAAAAAGAACTCTGCTCTAGCAGTTGGCACCATCACCTACCCATTTGTCTCAGCCAGAAACCTGGAATTTATCCTTGACTTTTCCTACTCCTTCTGTCTTTCTGTCCTAAGACAAACAATGTCTTAGGAAAAATTCTTCACTTGTTTCATTCTGTACCATTGTTTCACCAGAAGAGTCACTAAATTCTCTCCATGCTTTGGACTGTGCACTAGTTCCAACCTCCAGCATTTCTCACCAGGACAGATGTAGCAACTCTTCGATAGTCTCCCTGCCTTCGGTCTTATCCTTCCAACCTAGCCTCCAAGTGAGCATCAGTGTCACTTTACAAAACTTAACCTGGTGCTCCCCCGTGGAAGGCCCTTCATTGGCTCCTGTTACCCAACCTCGGCCTGTTATCTGGATGTGTACAGGGCTCTGGGTAACTTGCCCCTATGTATGTCACAGCCTCATCTCTCACCACCCTTCAGGCCCCATCCCCTGACTCACCCCACGGGTGCTGCAGGACATACTACCTTCCCATTCCCTATTCTGATTTCCTGCATTTCACTCTCCCACTTCCCCAAGCAGCCTCCTCCTTGTTCTCAAAATCACAGCTTGTGTTTCTTTCCTGGTGGAGGCACCTGTGTCAGCCTCCCAGCCCTCCCCTCGGAATTGGGGAGTTCCCCTGGGCTCTAGAGCAGCCCCAGCTCATGGTCATCCTGTTGTTTATCATGGGGTATTTTAGCAGACTAATGCCTTACCTTCTAGAACCAGTGTATGTATGAGTTTTCTCAGGGTGCCGTAACAGAGTACCATAAACTGCACGGGTTAAGCAACAGAAATGTATTTTCCCACAGTTCTGGAGGCTGGAAGCCTAAGATCTTCTGAAGCCTCCTCTTTGGCTTATTGATGGCCATCTTCTTCACATGTTCTCCCTTCTGTGTGTATCTGTGACCTAATCTCCTCTTCGGAAAAGACACCAGTTGTATTGGATTACGGTCTACCCTAATGACCTCACTTTAACTTAGTTATTTCTTTAAAGGCTCTGTCTCCAAACACAGTTACATTCTGAAGCACTGGGGGTTAAGGCTTCCATATCTGAATTTGAGGGGGATACAATTCAGTCCATAAGAACCAGCCATGAACTCCTCAGTAGCAGGTGCTACATCTCATTCACACGCATCATCAGACTCAGCCCAGCTTGTGGGTCATGGCAGATGTCTCAGGAGTGATCTGTGGCATGAAGATACTCCAGGAAATCCCAAGCTGAGTATAGAGGCCTACCCTCTCTGCTCTGTGGACACCACCTCTGGGGAACCCTTCTCAGGCCTCAGTTTTAGTTTGAATCAGATAAGCCAATCAAATGTTTGAAGGTGGTTGAGATAACAAGAGGAAAATATTGTTAAGCTAGCTTGGGTTCCTATTCAGGCTCCATATTAGCTGACTGCCCTCCAGCAACTCACTTAACCTCTCTGAGCTTTGAACTTTTCAAATGAAAAGTGAACCACTGGAAAAGAACCGGTGGTTTTCATAACTGGCTGTCCATTAGAAACTTCCGCAGGAGAGCCTTGACACTGATATTTTTTTTAAGTTCCCCAGATGATTTAATAGCCAGAGTTTAGTATTGCTAAGATAGAGACAGAAATGGTGGCCTGTGTCAGCTGGCATGAGGATCACTCAGTCTTACTAGTATTCAGTCAGCTAGTGTGAGGGGCAATATTTGTAGTGGTTTAGGCAACAGTCAGAAGCATTTTAAAATTTCCCCATCTCTGAGCAACTTCAAATACTTATCAGATGAATACAAAGGAAGAACCCACCCAAAAATAGATGTATGGACTCATTCACTGCGCCAGGCACTGCCTTAGGTGTGTGATCTAAGGGATTCACCACCACAATCCTGTAAGTGTTCTCCTCATGTTACAAGTGAGGAGATGTGGACTCAGCGAAAGGACATGATTTGCCTAGTGGTGCAGGCGGTAAGAAGAGGAACTAGAATTAAGGTCAGGCTCTGACTGCAGGGTCCATGCTTGCAGCATTATAAAGTGCAGGGTAATGACCGTCATCATAGAGAAGAGTTCTGACAAAACGTGGTCCACTGGAGTAGGAAGTGGCAACCCACTCCAGTATTCTTGTCTGGAGAACCCAAAGGACAGTATGAAAAGGCAAAAAGCAAACTCTGGGAGATAATGGAGGACAGAGGAGCCTGACATGCTACAATCCATGGGATCTCAAATAGTCCATAGTGACTGAGCGACTGAACAATAAAGACAACACAAAGACCATCTGGGACTAGACCCAGGACAATGACACACAACAGGTGCTGAACAAAGGATCGTTGAAGGAAGGAAGAGGGGAAAATTCCCTCCACAAGGCAGCTGAGCCAACTGTGTTTGAGCGCAGAGGGTAGGTAGTTGTTGGGCTCAGACTTTAGAACTCCAGAGATCAGGAGCTTTCCCTCAGGGAAGGCAGCCAAGAGGACAGCCCTCCTCTGTGCTCCCCTTCCGCCAGCAAGATGCTCACAGGACAGCCGGGGCTTCGAGCGAGGCTGCTGGCAGCAGAGGGGTTTTCCCTAGGAAGCCAGAACAACCGAGGCTTGCAAAGTTAAAAATAAAAAAGCCCAGATGCGGAAGTCAGAACTTAGCCCTCTGAGTGAGTGATTCATAGCAGGGAGGCGGGGTTGGCCCTGCCTGTTCATTTTTAGCTTCCTTCAAGCAGTTCTTGAGGAGATACGGCCTTTCTGAGTTGAAAGCAGGAGAAAAGTATCAAAATTATCTTATCCTGTTGTCCTGTGGTACTTCCTCCAGCTCCCACCAGAAGACAGAAATCTATTTTATAAGTGGCAACCCCTCCTTTGCTCACAGAAGGGGCTACTTTAATTTGTACTCATGGCACTTGTCACTGGGAAACACATGAAAGTCACGGACATAGCACCAGTGTTGGAGTTCGTATTTTCTGAATTCAATCCTGTCTCCATGCACTATTGCTCAAGCTCCTTTACCTCTTAGAGCCTCGGCTTCTTTGCCTGAAGAGTGCAGATGATAACAATAGAAGCCAAAATGTATTGAGCAGTCTGATATCTCAAGTCACTTCGAAGAGATTTTAGTTGAGCCATGCAGCCTCACTGCCACACTTTCCACCACACAGTTCTAGTGTGTCTAGGCAGGTGTTGACAGCTTTGATGGCTTACATGCATTACTGTATCTGAGATCTCATTTGATTTTCATAATTATCCAGTGAGGCAGACCCAGTAGAGATGATGCTCCCATTTGAAAATGAAGAAATGATGCTCAGAGGATGTGAGTGACTTTTCTGAGGTCACCTAGTCTACAAGTGGAAGAGAGAAGTCTGAACCCAAGTCATAACCGTAATACTATGTGCCAAGTTGGTGTCTCACAAGTTCCGTATTTAATATGAAGAGCAGTGATTCTTGACAAAAGATGATTTTGCTCCCTAAGGGGCACTTTGTAATGTCTAGAGATGTGGAGGGTGATTGCTTCTAGTATGTAGAGGCTAGGAAACTGTTAAACATCCTACAATGCACAGGATAGCCCCCCATACAAGGAATTATTTGCCTTCAAATGTCTTTAGTGCCAAAGTTGAGATACTGTGAATCAGAATAAAACAATACAGCGAGATGTTTCCATTGACAGTGATTTACCAGCTGGCTGGAGGGTGTCTGCTCTAAGAATGCCTGCATGTCATACAAATTAGAGCTTCATCATTATTTTGAAACTCTTGACATAAAGAAGTTTAATTGGATTTGAAGTCCATTTGCATTATTGTAAACAATCCATTGTTGCCAATAAAAAAGGAAGAGCTGTTAGGTTCTTTAAACACAATTTCAACTGTGGAAAATTTTAAATCGCTATAAAAATGTCATAATTTGAACCACATCCATGTGAAAAGTTTCTGGTCAAGAATTTGAAGAGATAATTATTAAAATATCATGGTCAGGGATTGTGCAGTCATTTCAAGTATAAAGACTAGAAGTTTCTAAATTTATACTAATGAACACAAGCTAAATTACTCATTAGAAATTTTAAAAATATTTATTTGGGAGCTTTATATACATTTAATATTTAGTATATTCTTTAAGACTTTGTTTCATCATAATTTATACATATGTTTTCTATATCTGTGAGTCTGTTTCTGTTTTATAAATAAGTTCATTTGTATCATATTTTTTAAATTCCACATATAAGTGATATTATATGATACTTGCCTTTGCTGAGTTACTTCATTTAGTGTGATAATCTCCATGTCCATCCATGTTACTGCAAGTGGCATTATTTGATTTTTAATGGCTGACTAATAGTCCACTGTATATGTGTATCATTTTTTTTATTCATTCATCTGTTGATGGACATTTAAGTTGCTTCCACATCTTGGCTATCATAAACAGCATGCAGTGAATGCTGGCGTGCATGTATCCTTTCAAGTCATGTTTTTCTCCACATATATACCCAGGAGTGAGATTGCTGAATCATATGGTAGCCCGATTTTTAGTTTCTTAAGGAACCTCCCTACTGTTCTCCATAGTGGCTGCACCAACTTACATTCCCACCAGTAGTGTAGGAGAGTTCCCTTTCTCCACACCCTTTCCAGCATTTATTGTTTGTAGACTTTATGATGCTGTCCATTCTGCCTGATATGAAATGATATCTCATTGTAATTTTGATTTGCATTTCTCTGATAATTAGTAATGCTGAGCATCTTTTTCATGTGCCTCTTGGTCATCTTTACGTTTCCTGTGGAGAAATGTGTATTTAGGTCTTCTGTCCATGTTTTGATTGGATTGTTTGAACTGAAAACTTTAAATACTTGTTCAGACATTTCTTCTCACATATAGACCCATGACTTGAACTTGTAATATCTACAGTAGTAGCCACCGTTTATTGAGTACCCGTTATACCCAGCACCATGTTAAGCACCACATAAACATTTTTTATTTTCTCTTAAATAAAATATTTGATATACACAGAGGCATATACATATTGCATCTGCAAGTTTCAAAGCTGATAATAGTAAGGAACCATTAAAAATAATCATTATTTGTAACCCTCACCACAAACCCATTGAACAACAACTATTATTGTCCCTTCTTTACATATGAAGAAGGTGAGACATGGAGAGAATAAATTACCATCTAAGACCGAATGACAAATTATATTATTTTTGGCTATTGGTACATGATTGAATGGCTTAATTAGCATGTCTAAAAATCTATTGATATCAGGCCAATGTAGTATCAAAGACTTGAAGAACATTTTCTACAAATAAAAGAGGAAATGTTTGCATAGGTCTGACGGATATCAGGAAAAACTATATTTAGAATCTAAGAAATAGTCCCCCACCATAACTTTTTATAGGAGAAAGGGATCGGAAGCAGGAAAAAGAGGAAGAAGAGGAGAGCTCGTAGAGATCTGAGATGAACTCAGTAATATAAACTGAAATCCCACTCACTGTATTCTTAAGTAATGATTCAAAAAAGTCAGAGGACAGTAACAAAGCTAAAGATATCTGATCTTATGGGAGTTTTTAAAGCCTGAAATTATGTATGTATCAGTGAAGCAATCCAAGAAAAAGAGCAAGATTTTTAATGACAAAAGCTACAGACTACAATGGCCCCACATCCTTTTGTCTGACAGTACCCTGACCTGCTTTGTGGTCATCAAAGACATACAACTGGCCATGGTTGGGGTGGGGCTTTCACTAGGAAGGAAGAAGAAGATAAAAATTTCTACCCCAAACCCCATTTGTTCCCTTTCCACAGGTCATATAGAACAGTGAGGCAAGACTGGGTGTATTCTTTGCCTGGGAGGCCCTCAAGAAAAGATAAAGAAGGATCTAGAAGAAACAATTCTGGATTGAAATTTGTATTAGGGAAGGACCAAAGAGATATCAAAAAGTTTCACGTTTTGATTTTATCAGTTCACTATGGTGGGAAGAAAGAAGGATTCTAGGTGTCAGACAAGCTAAGTGTACTTAATTCAAGTACCTGGGTTTACACTGAATCTTCTAGGGAAATTTAAGCATGATCTTGGTGTCACAGAGGGTGGAGTATGCCTAGCAGTGAGCCAGTAGGTCTAGATACATGATCAATAAGCATAGCATACTGAAATTAACGTGATGGTAAGAAGTAATGTCTCCAGATGTCACTAACAACCTAGCTAAGAGTGAAATGCATAGTGTGTCTGCAAAAATGTTATTTCCACCTTTCTCTCTCATGGATAAGAAAAATTATTACTTTAAATAGATTTAACAACAAGCAAAAAAAACAAGTGATTTAAATATATTCTTCAGTGATTTAGAAAAGAAACAGTAAACTAGATAGCATTTGGAATGAAAGAAGAAGCTAGCAAGAAGAAGTACACACACACACACACACACACCCACACACACAGCTTTCCTGGTGACTAAGATGGTAAAGAATCTGCCCACAGTGTGGGAGACCCAGGTTTGATCCCTGGGTCAGGAAGATATACACACGCATATATATACATGGCTTCCCAGGTGGCTCAGTGGTAAAAAAAAATCCGCATGCCACTGTAGAAGACCTAGATTTGATCCCTGGGTCGGGAAGATCACCCAGAGGAGGAAATGGCTATCTACTCCAGAATTCTTGCCTAGAAAATCCCAATGGACAGAGGACTGCTTTACTCAAGTCCACCAATTTAAATGTTAATATCATCTAAAAAAAAGACACCTTTACAGAAATATCCAGAATAATATTTGACCAATATCAGGACACTATGACCCACCCAGATTAACACATAAAATGAGCCATCACAACTAATTTACGGAATGAATCTGTTTAGTGCTTTGAAATGCAAAAAAGCAAAATGACTGTCTGAGGAGGCCGTACAGATAGCTGTGAAAAGAAGAGAAGCGAAAAGCAAAGGAGAAAAGGAAAGATATACCCATTTGAATGCAGAGTTCCAGAGAATAGCAAGGAGAGATAAGAAAGACTTCCTCAGCAATCAGTGCAAAGAAATAGAGGAAAACAACAGATTGGGAAAGACTAGAGATCTCTTCAAGAAAATTAGAGATACCAAGGGAATATTTCATGCAAAGATGGGCTCAATAAAGGACAGAAATGGTAGGGACCTAACAGAAGAAGAAGATATTAAGAAGAGGTGGCAAGAATACACAGAAGAATTGTACAAAAAAGTTCTTCAAGACCCACACAATCACGATGATGTGATCACTCACATAGAGCCAGACATCCTGGAATGTGAAGTCAAGTGGGCCATAGGAAGCATCACTACAAACAAAGCTAGTAGAGGTGATGGAATTCCAGTTAAGCTATTTAAAATCCTAAAAGATGACGCTGTGAAAGTGCTGCACTCAATGTGCCAGCAAATATGAAAAACTCAGCAGTGGCCACAGGACTGGAAAAGGTCAGTTTTCATTCCAATCCCAAAGAAAGGCAATGCCAAAGAATGCTCAAACTACTGCACAATTACACTCATCTCACATGCTAGTAAAGTAAGGCTCAAATTCTCCAAGCCAGGCTTCAGCAATACGTGCACCATGAACTTCCAGATGTTCAAGCTGGTTTTAGAAAAGGCAAAGGAACCAGAGATCAAATTTCCAACATCCACTGGATCATCAAAATATCAAGAGAGTTCCAGAAAAACGTCTATTTCTGCTTCATTGACTATGCCAAAGCCTTTGACTGTGTGGATCACAATAAACTGTGGAAAATTCTGAAAGAGATGGGAATGACAGACCACCTGACCTGCCTCTTGAGAAACCTGTATGCAGGTCAGGAAGCAACAGTTAGAACTGGACATGGAACAACAGACTGGCTCCAAATAGGAAAAGGAGTACGTCAAGGCTGTATATTGTCACCCTGCTTATTTAACTTATATACAGAGTACATCATGAGAAACGCTGGGCTGGAGGAAGCACAAGCTGGGAGAAATATCAATAATCTCAGATGACACCACCCTTATGGCAGAAAGCAAAGAAGAACTAAAGATCCTCTTGATGAAAGTGAAAGTGGAGAGTGAAAAAGTTGGCTTAAAGCTCAACATTCAGAAAACTAAGATCATGGCATCCGGTCCCATCACTTCATGGCAAATAGATGGGGAAACAGTGGAAACAGTGGCTGACTTTATCTTTTTGGGCTCCAAAATCACTGCAGATGGTGACTGCAGCCATGAAATTAAAAGATGTTTACTCCTTGGAAGGAAAGTTATGACCCACCTAGACAGCATATTAAAAAGCAGAGACATTACTTTGTCAACAAAGTTCCATCTAGTCAAGGCTATGGTTTTTCCAGTGGTCATGTATAGATGTGAGAGTTGGATTATAAAGAAAGCTGAGTGCCGAAGAATTGATGCTTTTGAACTGTGGTATTAGAGAAGACTGTTGAGAGTCCCTTGGACTGCAAGGAGATCCAACCAGTTCACCCTAAAGGAGATCAGTCCTGGGTGTTCATTGGAAGGACTGATGTTGAAGCTGAAACTCCAATACTTTGGCCCCCTGATGCAAAGAGCTGACTCATTGGAAAAGACCCTGATGCTGGGAAAGATTGAGGGCAGGAGGAGAAGGGGACAACAGACGATGAGATGGCTGGATGGCATCACCGACTCTATGGACATGGATTTGGGTGGACTTAGGGAGTTAGTGATGGACAGGGAGGCCTCGCATGCTGTGGTTCATGGGGTCGCAAAGAGTTGGACATGACTGAGCGACTGAACTGAACTGAACTGAAGTTCTCAGTGTACATTTATAACCATCATTTTCTTTAATCCACTCAATAGGTTATTTTATGGTAGCAAACTAAAGCTGAAATGCTGAGTGACTCTCCAAGCACCCACAATCAATAAGTGTCTGAAGCAAGTGTCCTGACTTTCTCCACTGTGCCATCCTCGCAGTGGTGCCAACCCAGTCTCTGACTCTAGAGCTCTGCCCTTGCCTGGGGTCAGGCTCAACTCCAAAAATAATAATCCAAAAAATAGAGACCAGTGTGAACTGATCAGCAGACAGAATTTGTCATTGTGGGTGCTAAGGAGCAGGAAGTAGGTGAAGAATATCTTTCATATTCTTCTTTTGTAATATTACCTAGGAGCAATGATTTTGCTAATGCCTTTACTTTCCTTATTAGAGAAGATCTTATCTGCCCTGAAATTCTTTCCCTTAAAATCCGTGTTCTTTTAAAAATCAGCTTCACACATGGATCTTTTGTATGTCTATTTCAGTGAATATTTGTTCAGTGCCCCACCCATGGCAAGAAAGAAGATGAATTCCCAGTAGAAAAGCATCAGAAAATAGATACAAAAGCGTACATGGTGTACAATTTCATTTATATGAAGTTCAAGAATAGGTAAAATTAAAGTCAGAATAGTGATGTCTTTTGGGGGGAAGTATTGGCAAGCAAGTAGCACATAGGAGGCTCCCAGAAGCTAGAAATAGTCTATGTGTTGATCAAAGTGGCAAAGTGGCTGTTACACAGGTATATATATTAGGCAAAAAAAAAAAAAAAAATCACTGAACTGTATATCTGAGACTGGTGAATTTTTATTGCAGGTATATTACATCTCGGTATTTCTTTAACATGTTACAGTTGAAGAAGAGGGAGAGGGGAACCACTGGGAAGTGCTTGTTTCCTGCAGGGGCATACTGTCGGCAAGCATGAGCATGAAAAGAATGCACCTTGTGGGCTTTTGTTGCAAAGAATCAAATAGTCAAGGAACATGGGAGGCAAGACCATGAGATGAAGACTTCTTCTGTTCAGCAAAAATTTGCAAAGCCAAGCCCAACTCCAGGATGGGATGTAGGGAAGAAAGGAAATTAGGAAATTTTCCGTAACATAAGGAAACCACAAATATACTATTTCCTGAACATCCTGGGGAGGAGGTAGATGCCAAACCCCCCTATTTTCTTGGGAGATTTACAAGTCAAAAAGTGAAGTGAAACATGACCTAGTGTATTAGCTAGTTTTAGAAAAGTTAAACCACTTTTTAGGAGAAGGCAATGGCAACCCACTCCAGTACTCTTGCCTGGAAAATCCCATGGACGGAGGAGCCTCGCGGGCTGCAGTCCATGGGGTTGCGAAGAGCTGGACATGACTGCGCGACTTCACTTTCACTTTTCACTTTTCACTTTCATGCACTGGAGAAGGAAATGGCAACCCACTCCAGTGTTCTTGCCTGGAGAATCCCAGGGACGGGGGAGCCTGGTGGGCTGCTGTCTATGGGGTCGCACAGAGTCGGACACGACTGAAGCGACTTAGCAGCAGCAGCAGCAAACCACTTTTTTACTCTAAAGCATGATTTCCAAAATCCAGAGCACACATGTGTGGATGAGGAGATCCGATCTCCTGCAGGAACCTTAAGGAAATGTTACCTGGTCTAGTGGGTGGAGCAAAGCAGCTGCCTAACTTCTTAATAGAAAGTTTGGATATGGTGAAACCTCCTGTGTGAACACCTTGTGACCTTGACCTCTGAGCCCTTCCAGGCAGGCGCACCTTTCTATTTACATCCAGGAATAAAAGAGCAAAAGGAAGACAATACTCTCTTCCTGGCCCTTGCCTCCCCTCTGGTCCTTGAGATTGTTCTGAGACAAAGGAAATGTTGCTGCAAGTATGCATTTCTGGGTGGTTTCTAAGAGTTGTTTGGGATTTGGTGAAAACAGAATTGTTACAGATAGGATCATCTTGGATTTTATACTCACATGCTAAATTGCAGCAGAAACCCAGGGCTCTGTCCACTCCAGAGGCTGCCCGCTGGGCTTGACTCCCTGGAAGCAGAGGGGGCCGGCCAAGGTCAGCATGGCCCACAGCCCAACACCTGCCTTGATTGGGCTCTGCTGCTCAACCAAGTGCAGAGGGGCCTGACTGTGAACCCTGAGGACTCAGAGAGGGAACAATTCTGACTAAGAATGACACACCTGGTTTTTGGAGACGCACTCTCTGGACCACTGGGGCCACCATCTTGTGGTCCTAACAGGGGGATCTCATTGCACTTATTATGAGAAGTGTTTATGGGGCTGGATCCATCCTGGTCACAGATTCCTGGATGCTAAACCTTCCTGGTTTAGGTAAGAAACATGCCAACCTCCAACCATCCTCCAACCACCACTGCCACCATGGGGACAATGGCCGTATCTCCAAAGACACATGAGTGTAGGAGGAACACAGTGACCTGAACTAGCAGTCCTCTGCTAGGTTAACCTAGAAGTTCTCTTCTGGAATATTCTCTGTCTCTTCCCCTTTTATTCACTCCTCTCCTCCAATCTCTCTCTCTCTTTCTCTGTGCCTCATTTTTTCATAGCACTTATTTCCTCTTCTCCTCTAAACTAACTGAATGTGGACATTTTAGCTGAGGTCTTCCTTTTAAATATGGAAACTAATTTCTAGAAAAAACTGGGAAAAATCCTTGAGACTGTAAAACATTGAAACAAGAGACATGAGCATCCAAGCTCATGTGATGTGCATCCTAACATCATTTCAGTTACCACTTCAGTCCAGCAGTTATCTCCTGACTCTGCCCAGCACCGTGTAGAATGCTTCAGAAGATCAGGGTAGAATGGAGAGAAATGACAGCGGGTGAAGCACTGCTAATAGCCGATATTTACTGAGCATTCTTGGTGTCAAGTTACGTGAGAAGTTTTTTTGTATGTATTAGCTCGTTTAACCCTCTCAAAACCTTATGAGGAGAGTCCTGTCGGTCCTTTATTGCAAAAGAGAAAACTGAGGCTTAGAGGGTCAGATAACTTGACAAAACTGATGGGCTGGTTAGTGGGGGCGGCTGTCTAATCCCACAGCACTAACTTGTACTGCCAGACCCTTCATTTATATGATCCTACTCGATCAACACAATGAACTTGCAAAATGGGTTATGTTATCCCTGTTTCAGAGATGATAAAACCAATTCAGAAAGGTTGAGTGACTTACCTAGCGTCACACAGCTGATCAACAACAACAAAAAAATGAACCCAAGTTTGTCGGTCTCCAGAGTGTATCTTCTTTCCACCAAACCATGTGGTCACGGCCTTCAAAACTAAGGAGTTCTTAATTTGCTAAGAGTGTTAAGACACACAAACAGCTATGGTGTCTTTAGAAAAACAAGGTGTGGAGGAAGAAAGGCCACCTCTAGTTCAGGAGCCAGGAGAGGCCTCCAGGGGAAGGAAGTATTGAGTAAGGTTGAGATGCATTGAAAATTTAGTCCACCAAAGGCTTCACATCTCAGGGTGAACATCACCCCACTCCCTGTCAGCCTAAGTGCCATGGCGCCGCCCCAGATTTAATTTTTCATGGTCCAGCTCTTTCTTCTGGTAGAAATCTTCAGCAGAAGGCTATCCAAATAGAAAAAATTGAAGGATGAATATGGAATGGGGATGTTTTTCAAAGAATATTAAAATAGTGGCTTTCATACCTAAAAAAGCAAAACAACAACTTTTTTATTAGTAATTGTGATAAGAGAGTGATGACTACTTTGAGCTGTGATGGCATTGATCATCCAAACACACACTGCTCCATAGAATGAGTCTCATCATCAATAAAGAGATTGCCTCTTCCGTCCTAATTACTATCCTAGAATGGGGAAACAGCTGCTGGGGCAGCCAATTACTATCCTAGAATGGGGAAAAGGCTGCCAGGGCAGCCAACATGGGTTTCTGCAAATAGGTCACTAAATCTTGGAGAGAAGATGAGGGAAAGACTTCCCAGGTCCTCTCCCCTTTGGGCTTCTTTCTTTGTCCCCCAGAAAGAGCAAATCTGTGTTAAGTGCCTGCTCTGGACCAGGAGCTGTGCTGGGGCTGAGAGGTATGGTGCCCCAATGGGAAAGAGGCAGAGGTGCTCGTATACCAGAAATTGCCTCCAAATCTGTGCCTCAGTGAAGTCCTCCTGCCCCATTGCACAATGTGTAGCTTACGTAACTCACATTTGAGCAACCTAGAATCTTGCTTCCAATCAAAGGTTTCACAACTGCATAATTGATTTCCAGCCTCTCACATGGCACTCAGTCTAGTTGTCAGAGACTGGAGAAGAAACCAGGTCAACTTCAAGAACTTGAGAGAACAATAATCGCTTCCTGAGAACGCACTAAATGGGCCAGGTCCTTCCACTTGTAGCCAGGTCTGTTGGCAAAATGGAGAAAGAGTGGGAATCAGGAATATCTTCACAGACAGATGCTTGAGCTTGGTTTTAAAGGATGGATAGGGAGAGTACAGGCAAGCAGAGGAGGAATTGCTTCCCTCAAGCAGAGTGAAAACCTGTGCAAAGGTACCAGGGTATGAAGTTGTATGATGAATTCATGAAACTATGGTAGTTGGCATAACTAAGTCCTGTGTGTGTTAGTCACTCAGTCATCTCCAACTCTTTGTGACTCCATGGATTGTAGCCCAACAGGCTCGGCTGTCTGGGGGATTCTCCAGTCAAGAATAATGGAGTGGGTAGCCATTCGCTTCTCTATGGGATCTTCCTGACCCAGGAATCGAATCTAGGTCTCCCGCATTGTAGGCAGATTCTTTACCATCTGAGCCACCAGGGAAGCCCAAGTAAGCCTTAGTGATCCCATTACATTGTTCTAACACAGGGGAATCTTTACAAGCCTACCATCCGAGATGCTCTCCAAGAGTCTTTTTGCATAAACAGCACATGGCCTCTTAGAAAACATGGTGAAACCCTTCCAACTGACTCAGACCTCCAGTACTCTCAGGATTAAAATTCTATTTTGTGGAGATCATGGAGGTTCCTCAAGTGCTTCAGTGATAATTCTTCAAGTGAGTCTAGAACTCATCTTGGGTTCTAAAAACCAGAAGAAATTGGCCTCAGATTACAATTCTGGTCAACTAACAGTGAGGGGTGTTTCTGAGATTGATATACAGTTGTGGTGCTTAAATTCTCTCCACTCGATCCCTGATGTGGAAAGGGGTCAAGTCAACTGAGGAAGAGACTAATTAGGAGCCGCAAGTTGCTCTTGAGAACTTGGGGCAGGCTGTTCCCAGGCCTTTGCTCTGTGCCATTTTCTCTGCGGCTAGTACTTGAAAGAAAGTCACAATCCTTGGATCTGCTCCTGATGAGGTTGGGGACTTTTTTACAAATCTTTTCCAGGGACTGGAGGTCATCCTGGAGCCTTTGAAGTATGTTAACATTGCTACTGCAATACCTCAGCCCCAAAGGCACCACATGAGGGCTGTCATCACGGCTGGAGTTTCATCATCAATAACAATGAACATAATCAATAATGATTAATGTGTGAACCAGCCCTTTTCACATACAGTACTTCCCTTATCACCTATAACATCAACCTTAGGTAGGTATGACTAATAAGAGCTCCAGTTTACAAATGAGGAAATTCAGCCTCAAAGAGATTATAGAAACTGCCCAATATCATATAGGTAGTGACTGACAAGGCAGAGATTTCAGGGCCAGCTCTTTGTGACTCCAGAGCTCATGGGGTTTTTCAATGTGGTTGCTATTAAAGTGTTGTGAGGCACCACAAACTAATACCCTTCAGTCCTAGGCCTAGTGCTGCTAAATGTTCCTTAGTTTGACTGTCCTTTTATTCAAGTTCAACTGCTCATCTCAGGGTGGGAGAAAAGTTCAGTAACATTGTATACACAGTGACCAGGCATCCAGCCACAAACAGGCCAAGTATCCTGAACCCCTGAATACTCAAAGCAACCTCCCAGAGATGCGCTTGTCTCTGAGTGGGGATATTGCGTTTTCTTGTTCATTTGTTACTGTGCCTGCTGCTTGGAAGACATTCAATGTGTATTAGCTGAATAGTAATGAGCATCTCTAACCCCATTTTCTTAAAGAAGCAGCCTGAGACTCAGGGGAGCTGGGCAACCAATCCTTGGTATCACAGAGCCTTTGAGAGATGGCACAGGAGCTCAGACACAGGCTGCCTGTGGTCAGAGATCCCACTCTTTGCCTTTTGCCAAGAGTCAAAAATGCAGCCTTTCTAGCTACCAACCTTTTCTTTCTCTGAACTAAAGCAAGCTGATGACCTCACCTTTGCACTGCACAGCTTGTAAGTCAAATGTGTGTGCATATGTGTGTGTGTGTCCTCTTACTCATGCTTGTGTTTGGGGTGTGGTAGGGAGGCTTATAAAGGATATAGCAGTCTTGTTTTGTTTTGTTACAGCAATCTTTTTCAAACTTCATTTGCTTATAGTTGAAGATCTTACGCTTCTGGGAATTTATTGCTCGGAACATTTCTAGGAGCCTGGTCCTATTGCTCAGTTCTAGATAATTCTACTCATCTTTTCATGCTCACTGGGATACTTAGAGTTAACTGGGACTCTTTCCCTTAAATTTCCAAGAAATGGCTTTTTCCTACTAGACAATAAGCAAAGTTAAAATCTTAGTGTATATGAGACTCAGCTCACTAGTACTGTCATGTGAAAAACAGATTTTACCATGGTGATGAGTCTTTCATCCTTGGGGGAAAAGTTGGGGGTGTACCATCTCTGTCCCAGAGGCAGCAGACATCTATGATTAACTATACAAAAGTGCCAGTTTGATGATAAAAACTGTACTTAGCATTGACTCTTCTGCTGTAGCAGGAGTCTGGGGGGTATAGCTCTTGAAGATTTTTTTTTTAAATGGAAGCTTTTGTTAACATCAGATATCTAATTAACTTAGGTTTTCAGACTACTGAGGTGCTGTGTCCTCAAGAAAGATGTTTATCAAAATAGTTTCAACTGGCATAGTTACCCTAAACCTACAATGGAAGAAAGAATTAAAATTTTCTTTAAAAAAAAAAAAGGAAAGCCAATGTATTGAATAACGTGGAAGCATGTTGTTGTGGGATTTATGCAGTTGAGGCTACATCAACTTACTCACCAACATAATTACTGTATCCAGAGTTTATCTCAGAGAATTGCCTTCCAGAATAAGGAAAACACAGCATCTGTGCCCACATGGCTGATTTGGCTCCCCCTGAGGATGAAAGCTCCAGCTGCTCGATAGTTATAATCAAACTGACTACCCCCCACCCTCCTGCAGCTCATCCATTACTCAGTAATAACAGAGTTGCTGGCTGCTGATCTCTGGAATGGTGTTTAAAATATCAAATGCTTCAACTATCATCTATGTGCATGAGGACTCCCAAGTGTGTGTCTTCAACCAGAGTCTTCCTCTTCCACTCCCCCAGACTCCAAGTCAAGCTCTTCAGCTGCCTTTTGGACACCTGGACTTCCCACTAGCCTCTCCAAGGCAGTATCTCCAAAACAAAACTCACCCTCTTCCCCTCTCTACCTCCAACCATAAATGGATTCCTTTGCTCAGATTTCTTGCCTTCCTTATCCTGATAATCACTCACAACCCTAATTTTAAGAGTTAAAATTATCATTTTTTAGTAGGCTTTATATTTGAAAATCATTTTAGAATTACAGAAAAATTGAGACAGTAGTACAGACAGTTCCTATTTATCCCATGTGTGCTAAGTTGATTCTGTTGTGTCCGACTCTTTTGCGACCCATGGACTGTAGCCCATCAGGCTTCTCTCTCCATGGGATTCTCCAGACAAGAATACTGGAGTGGGTTGCCATTTCCTCCTCCAGGGGATCTTCCCAACCCAGGGACAGAACCCACGTCTCTTAGGTCTCCTGCATTGGCAGGTGGGTTCTTTACCACTAGCATCACCATAGTCAGTTTCCATTATTAACATCTTTTATTAGTATGGTGTATTTGTTGTGACTAAGTAACTAATATTGCCACGTAATTATTAACTAAAGTCCATGTTTTACTCACATTTCTTTAGGTTTTATATAATATCCCTTTTCTGTCCTAGGACCACATCTAAGATACCACAAATATTTAACCGTTGTGTCTCCTTAGTTCCTCTTGGCTGTGACTGTCTCACAAGCTTTCCTTGTTATTGATGACCTTGATAATTTAGAGGAGTGCTGCTCAGGTATATTCTAGAATATCTTTCTTTTGGAGTTTATTGATGTTTTCTCATGACTAAACTGGGAGTGGAGGTTATTAGGAGGAAGACTGCTGCTGCTGCTGCTGCTAAGTCACGTCAGTCGTGTCCGACTCTGTGCGACCCCATAGATGGCAGCCCACCAGGCTCCCCTGTCCCTGGGATTCTCCAGGCAAGAATACTGGAGTGGGTTGCCATTTCCTCCTCCAGTGCATGAAAGTGAAAGTGAAGTCGCTCAGTCATGTCCGACTCTTTACGACCCCATGGGCTGTAGCCTACCAGGCTCCTCCGTCCATGGGGTTTCCCAGGCAAGAGTACTGGAGTGGGGTGCCATTGCCTTCTCCGAGGAGGAAGACTACAGAAGTTAAATACTGTTGTTAAGAAATTAAAGCATTGTTAGACGTTGGAGAGGGTCAGTCACTGCCTTCATTTGATAGAGGAAAGGATAATACTAGCTCATATATTGCACTTCTTTATCAAACTGAATCATAATTATTCATTTTCCTCTCTCTCGTAATTTCTGAACTCTTTGAGAGTAGAGACTGTATCTGATTCATACCTGTATCACCAGGATCTAACACTGGGTATGAAACCAAGTCAGGGCTTGATGATGTTGGAAACTTTGATCTGTTTCCTTATTTGTAAAGTAGAACAGTAGAACTTACTTCATAAGAATTTGATGATTAAATTAAAATATTAAAATAATCCATTTGGACAAGACACACTAACAATAGTTCAGATTGAAAGAAACATAAGGCACAGCTCCTACTCTCAAGATCTTAAAAACTGACTGTCAGATAATCATACAGGGTAGCATTTGGCAAGGAGCCAAGCAGGGGCCATGTCGGTGTGGGAAGTTCTGAGAAGGGACTATGTCTATATGGACTGTGTTATTGCTAAAGTCTGGGATGTGGGCATTGAATGATGGGTCAAATTTGGATATACAAAGAGAAAGGAGGCAAAGGCATAAGCAAGGATCTGGAAAGAGTGAGTATACAGGAATTCAGTGCCTGCGAGAAGTCCAAACTGCATGGCCCTAGGATTTATACGCAGAAGAGTCGAAGAGGGCTTTGGAGAGAGACATGAGCTAGAGCAAGAGAAGAGAGTGGGGATGGCGTGAAGGCTGGCTTAAAGGGTAATGGAGAGCCACTTATATTTTTGACCAAGGGAGTAACAGAATAGAGATGAAATTTCCAGGAGACAGTATGCTTGCAGTGGGCATGACTAGCCAGAAACAGAAAGACTAGTGGTGGAAAGACTAGTGAGCAAGTTCATTCATTCATTTATCCATTCATTGATCATATGTACACTCAACAAATATTTATGGAATTCCTATTAAAACTCTGGTCATATAAAAGATACAATCCTTGGCCCCTGTCTTCAGTGGGCTCACAGACTCAAGTGAGAGAGATTAAAAGAAGCTTCTGCTAATCTGGACTAAATCATAGTGAAACTGGAGTGAAAAGAATGAAATAAAATGTGAGAGATGCCAGATAGAGAGATAATAGCTAGATAAAGATATCTATTATATAGACAAATGAAAGGGGATTCCCTGGTGGTCCAGTGGTTAAGACTCTGTGCTTTCACTGCCAGGGATGCAGGTCCAGTCTCTAGGTGGGGAACTAACATCCTGCAAGCCATGTGGGACGGCCAAAAATAAATGAAAAACAAACAGTGACGGTGACAACAACCAACAAAAACACAGACGAAGGAAGCCATGGATCAAGAATTAGGAGGCAAACCTAGTATAAGCACGTTCTAAAACGGCAATACCTTATCAATTATGTCAAATACTCCTGGTACAAGACAGAAAACTTGACCAGCAACGATGGCAACTAACAGCAACAGTAATAAAAACAACAAAGATAACACCTTTAAAGAGCTACTATGTCCCGGACCTTGATACCGTCCTAAGGTGTTACTATACATTTTCTCACTTTCCTTCGGGCCTAACGTAACACAACACAATAGCAGTTCTCAATAAATGACTCACATTCTAGGCCAAACTTGAGTGCTCTTAGGGATTTGGGTGGATGTTCGGGTAGGATAGCTGGTGCTGGAATGTTAGAAATGGGGTTTACGGGTCGATAGAGTAGGAGTTTCTTTCCTCAGTTCACACTCTTTGGGTTAAATTGTTGGTTCACTCCTGGTCGGTAAAATCCTGTCTGATAAGATGCCTTCCCTTTGTCCTGTATGAGAATGCATTTCTTACTCATGTGGGGTTGGGTGGAGCCCAGAATGTTCTTTGGTCCAACCTCTCTGGCAAATAGAACCTCTGGACCTTTGGGAGATTGGTCATTCCTTTGCTAAAGCACTCGTGTTCTAAAGGACATTACAGAGTGGAGGGCGTGTTCTGTCCCGGATAGAGCAGGGGGTGGATTCAGACAGAGAAGTTGTGGGAGGTGGGGGTTGGGGGGAGGAGTGTACTGTACTTCCAAGAAAAGTTGCCAGTGCCGATGAACTTGTTCTTATTTCTCTCTATGGCATCTTCGAGGGGACTGCCCTGGTGGTTTAGTGGTAAAGGATCCGCCTGCAATGCAAGAGATGTGGGTTTGATCCCTGGGTCGGGGCGCTCCCCTGGAGAAAGAAATGGCAAGCCACTCCAGTATTCTTGCCTGGGAAATCCCATGGACTGAGGAGCCTGATGGGCCACAGTCCACGGGGTCACAAAAGAGTCAGACACGACTGAGTGACTAAACCACCATCACCATGGCATCACAGAACTGCTCTATATTCATCCAGAGACTGACCACAGTTTCGAAAAACAGGAGATTTCTGCTCAGTGACTTTCAGTTTGGGGAACCAAGTCTCTCTCAGATGCAAGGGGAAACATTGAGTTAGGAAAGATTGCTACCACTGGTGCACCTTCGGTTTAGGCTAGGACTTACTAAATTGTTCTGTAAATTGCATCCAATGGCTTTCTACATACCGTTGAGTTTGTGAGCTGCCCACCCAACAAATGTCTCTAGAGAGAGTTTTCAGATGTGCAATGGGGTATCGTATAAAGTTACAGAATACTAGTGAGAAAAAAAAAAAGAAACAAATACATTTAAACACAAAATTTTTAGGGTCTTCCTTGGTGGTCCAGTGGCTAAGACTCTGCACTCCCAATAAAGGGGGACCAGGGTTTGATCCCTGGTCAGGGAACTAGATCCTATTTGCCCCAACTAAGAGTTCACATGCTGGATCTAAAAGATTCCTAATGCCACAACTGAGACCCAGTGCAGCCAAATAAATAAATAATAAACACACAAACTTTAAAATGGAGAGCAGAAACTCTGATGCTAAAATAAACCTTAGCAAACAAGCCTACATCCTGCTCATAGTGTCTCCTCTAATAAACAGACAGGCCTCCAATGCCCTCTGAGTCACAAACTCAGTGCTAAATACTTCTTCTTGCCATAATGTTCATTCCCTATCTGAAAGGCATGGAACAAAACACAGGTATTTATTAGAGTGGAAGATTTCATCCATAGTCACTCATGAAAGGAATCCAGGAGTCAAACTTGGTTCTAGCTACTACCAATTTCTTCCTATCAATATGATGGCCTTCTATAATCTAACATTGACCCTATGACATCAAAAGTAAAAGTGTTAGTCGCTCAGTCATGTTCGATTCTTTGCAATCCCATGGACTATAGTCTGCCAGGCTGCTCTGTCCACGAAATTCTCCAGGCAAGAATACTGGAGTGGGTAGCCATGCCCTTCTCCAGGGGATCTTCCCAACCCAGGGATCAAACCTGGGTCTCTCACACAGCAAGCAGATTCTTTACCATCAGTGACACATGATCAGTCAAAAGTCACAGGCAAAAAAATCAGTTTCCTTCAGAAAGCATGAACCAGTCTGGAAGAAAGAAGTGGAACAGCAATTGTGGTAATAAAGAAGTAGGTGATGAGAATCAACATTAGTGGGTAGCTTGGTTGGGATGAAGGCAAAAGACTAGTCACTTACAGCAGGGGTCCCCAACCTCTGGGATCTAATAAAGTGTACAATAAATGTAATGTGACTGAATCATCTGGAAACCATCCTCCACCCCCAGTCCATGGAAAAATTGTCTTCCGTGAAACCAGTTCCTAGTGCCAAAGTCTTAGAGTTGTTTTCCTTGTATTTACAAAGGCCTTTTTGCTCATCATCATGAGTTTCCTATAACTACATCCTCTTGTTCATCATATTTTGAAATCATATATCTTTCAAGAGTATCAGTTCAGTTCAGTCATGTGGAGTTCGCATCAGGTAGCCAAAATATTGGAGTTTCAGCTTCAACATCAGTCCTTCCAATGAACACCCGGGACTGATCTCCATTAGGGTGGACTGGTTGGATCTCCTTGCAGTCCAAGGGACTCTCAAGAGTCTTCTCCAACACCACAGTTCAAAAGCATCAATTCTTTGGCGCTCAGCTTTCTTTATAGTCCAACTCTCACATCCATACACGACCACTGGAAAAACCATAGCCTTGACTAGATGGACCTTTGTTGACAAAGTAATGTCTCTGCTTTTTGGCCACCACATATTTCCTGAGCCTCTAACATGCAAAAAAAAATGCAGCTGACTTCACCTGGGACACCAGGGCAAAAAGACACCCAAACCCAGAGTTCCTCTTGGCCCCCGTGTCACAGGAACAACCTATAGAGAAAGACACGACTGTGACTAGAGCAACCGGATGGAATGAGGTGCCCAGATTCCAAACTCTGATGTACCTATGGTAGACTGACTCCACCTTTTCTAACCTCTACTCCAGAATCTCCTTCTGAAGTGGATTTTTTTTTTGACCTTCCCATCAGTCCAGTGGTTAAGACTCTGGGCTTCCACTGCAGGGAGCACAGGTTCAATTCCTGGTTGGGGAACTAAGATCCCACATCCCAAGTGGTGACCAAAAAAAAAAAAAAAAATCAATGATGTGGGTATTTTGACTATCTGTTTAACAGAATTAGGATGCCAGCTCAGCAGTATTGAGTGACCTGTCCATGCAATAGGAATTTTAATTGTTTTTCCCTAAATCCAAGAGGTTGTTAGCTGTTTCCAACTTTGGAAGAACTTTTCCATGAGGTTCATATTCAAGAGTACAACGTTTAAAGAGAACTTGAGCAGAAATAAATCAACCCCAGACACTGGGAACCAGTTATGATGTTACAGGTTGATCTAAGCCTTGGATTATAGGCTTGGCTCTGCTGTTTACTAATTAAGTGGCCTACAACTTGTTACTGTTGTCCATGAATTTGCCTAAGCCAGACTCCCAGGTGTTGTCCTTGACACTCACCCTCCACAGGCAATCCATTCTTACTGATTCTGCCTCCTAAATATCTTCAACCTTGTCTACCTATTTCCTTCTTCACTGTGGTAACTTTGTTAGTCGCTCAGTCATATCTGACTCTTTGCAACCCCATGATCTGTATGTAGCCTGCCAGGCTCCTCTGCCCATGAAATTCTCCAGGTAAGAATACTGGAGTGGGTAGTCATTCCCTTCTCCAGGTGATCTTCCCGATCCAGGGATCAAACCCAGGTCTCCCACATTGCAGGCAGATTCTGCATCTGAGCCACCAGGGAAGCCCTGCCATTACTTTAGCCCTAACTATTATTGTAAGAAGTCTTAACTGTCACTCCTGTCCCATGTTCCCCATTCATCCTCTCCCAGTTCACTTTTTCCCCAACAGCTTAAGTCCTAGCACATCAATCCTTGACTTAAAACTGGCAAACAGCTTCCATTTAACCCAGGATAAAACTAAATCTCCTATCGTGGTCTCCCATGCCCAGTCTCCCTCTGCAGACTTATCCTGACTTGCTTTCTACCTGGGTTTCTAGGCTCCAGGCACGCTGGTACTGCTGTCTTTCAAACCCTCGGTGCTCCCTTCTGCTCAGAAGCCCCCATATCCTTTGGCCCTTCCCAGGGGAGCAGTTTTCACATCCTATTTCACCCACTTGACTCATTCTTCAGATCTCAGTTCATTATCCTTGCCCTCGGAGCCTTCCTCATTCCCGCCCCCCCACCATTAAATCTGTTCCTCCTGTTACACACTCTCATGGCTTTCTGAACTCAACACAGTTTGCAATTACATATCCTATGGTGATTTCTGTCTCACCCACTAGAGTGTGAGCTACATCAGGGTGGAGACTGTATCTGTTGTCTCCACCACTGTCTTATTCCCAGCTGCTCAGTGCAGAGCTTGGGAGGTAATAAAAGCAACAATAATGGTGCTAATGCAGGTGGCTATATTACTGATGCCCAGCATGTGCCAGTCTTGCTCCTAAATACTCCAATGAGTTCTCCTGAACCTTGCTCTATGAATTTATAGGTCTTGATGAGATCTTTATGAATGAATACACTCATTTCTTTGAGCCTCATTTTTCTTATTGATAAAAGGGAGAAAGTAGTATGTGAGTGAATCACAACCAAAACTGCAATGCTTTATATTTTCTCTAATTACAAATCAAAGAATCGAGCCTTCAAAAATTTGTCCATGGGTTTTGGGACTTCCCTGGTGGTCTAGTGGCTAAGATTCTGTGCTCCCAATGCAGGGGGCCTGGGTTTGATGCCTGGTTGGGGAGCTAGACCCCACAAGCTGCAACTAAATACACTTCACATGTCACAACAAGAGATTGAAGATCCTGCATGCCACAACTTAGACCCAGCACAGCCAAATAAATAAAATAAATATTTCTTTAAAATAAAAAAAAATAAAACTTTGTCCATGAGTTTTAAAAATATGTAAATGTGTGTATGCATATACCCTTTACCTTCTTCTAATTTAGTGTTTCTCAACCTTAAAAAAATAAATGATTGGCACCACCCCATCCCCCAGGGCTTCCCAGGTGGCTCAGTGGCAAAGAACTCGCCTGCCAATGCAATATACATGGGTTCAATCCCTGGGTTGGGAAGATCCTATGGAGAAGGAAATGGCAACCCACTCCAGCATTCTTGCTTAGGAAATCCCATGGTCAGAGGAGACTGGTAGTTTACAGCCCATGGGGTCACAGAGGAGTCACAGAGGAGTCAGACCTCATCCCCCATTAAGAGAAAACATAAATTAAAATGCTGCTTACCCCTAATGAGGGAAATTAGTAGGATTTCTTTGGGCAGAGTTGAGCTTTGGAAAGTCAGACACCATTGTAATGGCTAATTTTTTTTCATATTCTAAGAATTCATTTCCATCTCCTTGGTAATAATATCACTGCTCCTTTCTTTAAGAATGAATGTTCTAAAAGAAAGGAAGGGATAAAGTGAGAAAAGGAAAGAAGGAAGAAAGGAGGAAGAGGAGGGAGAGAGGAAGAGTGGATTGAGTTAGCAAGAGATCCCATGATGAAAGATGAGAGCTCAAGATGAAGCTGAGCCACCAGTTCAGCCCTGTGATCAGACCACCTGTGCCCCTTCATGGTCCCCTCTGCCCCTCTTGGTGTGAATGCTCACTTCCTTTCACATTCCTCCTACCTCTTCCTTTTAAATTGCAACCCTGAAACATGCCAGATGCGGCTCCATGTTGTGTGGATCTGAGAGTAAGTAGCCAAGTGCAGTGGCTGTCCTCAAGGGAATACAACTTGATGATGGCGGCCCATAGAGAAGAGTAGGGAAGGGTTGATGCCGTTTGGGAGAATAAGGAAAGGCTTGAGAAAGTAAGGTAGCCTTTGCGGTTGGGCTGGAAGGAGGGGCAGGATTTTGATAGGAGGGGTGAGAGTGAGGAAGAAAAAATTGAAGGCATCCAGGGTAGAGGCCTGGGGGAAGAGCTGGTGTAAGAAGTCTGGTATGATGGTGTGGCATGAAAGGAGGGAATGGGAACCAAGACTAGAACTATTTTGGAGAATCTTAATAACAGGATGAGAGATTCACTAGGCACCATGGAAGGTGTCACCAGTGGGATGACATCAGAAGATATATGCTTTAGAAACCTTGATGTGGCCAGCTGGGTGGAAGGTAAAGCAGAAAGAGAGAGGAAGAACCAGTGAACAAGATTTTCCCATGGACCAGGCCAGGGTTTCTCAACCACAACAATTGTGACTTTGGGGGCTCAGCATTGTGAGGGGCTGTCCCACACATTATAGGATGTTTAGCAGCATCCTTGGCCTCTACTCACTAGATGCCATTTGTGACAACCAACAATATTTCTGGACATTGCCAGCTGTTCCCTTGATGGGGTGAGGGGGACAAAATTGCCCATCTGAGAACCACTGATCTAAGCAAGGACCAACAAGGGACAGATCCAGGGCAGCCACAAAAGAAAAGAAGGACGACAATGGAGCAGCTGATGTCTCCAGCTCATCAGTATCAGGATAAAGGCTAACGTGGAGTCCAGGGGAATCTTCACATTTCAAACATGAATGCTTGGGAAAATAGCAGTAAAGTTCATTGATAAAAACATGTTAGAAGGGATGCATCAGGAATTTCATTTTTAAATGTTTTGTTAGATGTTTCTAGACACACATGGAGATGTGTGTGTATCAAGTGATACACACATATAAAGATGTCCTGTGGGTTATTAATAGGTGCATAGTCAGGTTCTCATGAACTAATGAATAATCATATCAATGGCATGTATCAAAAGAGAGACTGGAAGCTAGGAATAGGACCATGTGAGGGGATGAAACCACTATAATACAGTTTAGAAAAATATTAGACAAGAACTGAGTTTAGAACTTTACATAATGCTTTTTTGCAATGGGGAGTAACAGGTATAAAGTTTCTTTTCCTTGGTATAACCCTGATGGTATATAGTTGTCTTTCATTGTTCAGTCTCTGAGTTGTGTCTAACTCTTTGTGATCCCATGGGCTGCAGCATTCCAGGCTTCCCTGTCCTTCACTATCTCCCTGAGTTTGCTCAAATTTGTGTCCGTTGATTTGGTGATGCCATCCAACCATCTCATTCTCTGTCATTCACTCCCTTCTCCTCTTGCCCTCAATCTTTTGCAGCATCAGGGTCTTTTCCCATGAGTCGGCTCTTCACATCAGGCGACCAAAGTAGTGGAGCTTCAGCTTCAACTGATATATAACAACAAACCAATATCCTTGGGAGCTTAGGAACTTGGCTCAAAGTTATCTCTAAAAGCACAACATTTAATAGCAGTTTCAGTTGCATCTTAAAAATCCTCTTGAAAATATGTATTTCAGCCCATATTATGAACTACTTCATTCTACCTTGAAAATATTTTAAAATATTTACTTTCTCCCCATAATGTTTAGATAGTGTGGCTAGTCTAGTAGATTCCCTACGCCTGCTAATATTTTTCCCTCTGCTGTCATCCAGGATACCCATATCCAAGCTTGTGATACAGGATTACAGAAAATGATACAAAATTGGGAGTTTGACAAATCCAAATGCAATTTCTTAGCCTGCCACTTTCCAGCTGTGTGACCTCAAGTAGGTATCTTGAACTCTCTGAGTTTTGCTTTCTCAACAGTAAAATGCGGTGACTACTCCCAATCTCCATTATAAAAGTTAAAGGAGATAAGCTGTATAAAATGCATTGTAGATATTTAATAGGTAGCAGCTCATTTATTATTTGAATGAGGAAGAAAGAAAGGGGGACATGTAGTGGCAGAGAAGGCTGGGATAGCAAGGATATAACTATAGTTTAGTATTCTGAAAGCTCAAGTTGGAGTTCCCAGAGTGAAATTATTTTGAAGCAATTATGCACAGGTTCAAAAAGGATAGAAGCATGTGAGAAAAATCTTTGCAATTGGTATTTGAGGGTTTTTTTTTTTAATTTTTAAAAATGTTTATTAGAGTGTGGTTGATTTACAGTGCTGTGTTAGTTTCAGATATACAGCAAAGTGATTCTGTTATATATATATATATATATAACAGAATATATATCTATATATATATTCTTTTTTACATTTTCTTCCATTATAGGTAATTATAAGATATAGAGTATGGTTCCCAGTACCATACAGTTAGATCCTTGTTGATTATCTATTTTATATATAGTAGTGTGTATACTTTTTTATTGGTGTATAGTTGCTTTACAATGTCGTGGAAGTTTTTGCTGTACAGCAAAGTGAATCAACCCATATGTGTGCATAATTATGGCCTGAGAGAGTGGTGTGAAGGGGACCTGCTAATGACGTAGTCCAATTAACTAGCAAGTGGAAAGTGAACAAGAGGTAGGAGAAACCTAGAATATTCTTCCCACTCATATGATGCATGGTGTGGGAAACCTGAGACTGGAAAAAATCATGAAAATGAACTTTCAACCAACTACCCAAAGCTTGAAAAGATCTCTAAGAAAATGGATAATGTCAATAGAATCTGAATGGAAAATCCATACAGAGAACAGAATATTGGTTGTAGTCATGTGTCTTGCATTTTTTAGAAACAGTAGAAAATCATGCATTACAAACTTGCACTCTTTTATACACACACACACACACACACTCTGTGGTCATCATAAACGCAAGCAAATGCTGTGTTTACACAAAACTGTACAAAACACAGTTTCTTTGTTATATTATGAATCTCCAAGACAGAAAAATACCTACCATATCCTAAAAGTTAGTACACAATGGAATTTTTTTCTCCTTAAAATGACTCCTATAACTTGTTTTTCAAACACACTTTTAAAAATTTCTGCCCAAACAATTCTAACCATAATCCTTTTAACATACTTAATCTATGCAGACGTCCTTCAATGTACTAGAATCTTCGAACATCATGGCACACAACCTTTCCTACTGTGGCAAAATCAGGGGAGCCCCCAGGCTGATAAAAGATCTCTAAGTCTAAAAACATTTGTAACTGTCTACAAGTATCTGTTAGGTAGATAAAATCACAATATACTGAAGCACAGAAACAACCAAGTCAATGACAGAGAAGTTTTGTTATGATCACCGTATCAACAGCAACTACTACATTTTTAGGCATTGGGATCAGGAGTTGAAATAAAGCTAATATCCAGGCTTCCAAGTACTTAGTAGAAAAAAAATATATATATATATATAATTTCTTGCAAACCAGCAGAGAATACTGGGAGCAATTCACCTTCAGCCATTTCTCCTTTAAACACTTGGATGTTGTCCTGAGATGTTTTACTGTGAGGGCAACGGGGATGTAGGTAAGGGTCTGTGAAATGCTCAGGTGAGGAGAGGTAAGGGAAGTTGGTGAAAGGATACATTAGTTGATACGGTTGTTTTCTTCTTGGATCATCTCCATGCATCCACTGTAGAGAGAGATAATAGTAATTCCATGCTTTCTTGTCTAAACACCAAAAGAACTCATCCCTCTAACCAGCCGCAGAAATGGCAGAATGATAATAATCCACCAGACACATTAACACATTCTCATATGACCTCAGCATGTTTTTAAAACCTGTTGTGAAAGAACAGTGACAGACAGGCAGGAGAAAAATGCATTGACATCACTTCTGTGCTGGGCTGAGGCACAGGCATTACCAAGAGGACAGCCGCCTTTTCCTAATGAGCCTTGAAGACACAGCAGTGTCAAAGAGGCTCTGTCCCTGGAGCCCTTGCAACAGCTGGCTGGAGTCAGAGGGTGGGGCAGCTGAGCCTTTGCTGACCTCCTTGGCTGCTGGAGAAATGGTCCCAGACACGCCTTAGGCGAGCATGCTTAGCTCACCCCAAGCAGCTGCTCTTCCTCTCCTTCCACATGTAGCATCAGGCACACTTTGTTCACCTGCAGGAGATAGGGGCCATAGTCCCCTGAGGTCTCTCTGCCTCTCCCATCCAGACCACTGCAAAGACTTCCTAGTCTCTCTACTACTTTCCCCCCTTCTCCAAGCCACCCTTTGCATGAAGACTGTCGAATTTGTAAAGCAAGCTTAGAATGTGTAAATCACTGGCTTGAAAGTCTCCACTTGTTCTCATTGAGTGGAAAATTCATTCTCCTTCACCTTCAGGAGAAGAAACCTTGCATCCTAGCCCCTGCATTTTCTCCAGTTTTACCTCCCATCCCTTCTCTGCTTCCCAGATGGCTCAGTGCTAAAGAGTTCCCCTGCCAACACAGAAGACGCAGGAGACATAGGTTTGATCCCTGTGTCAGAAAGATCTCCTGGAGGAGGGAATGGCAATCCACTCCAGTATTCTTGCCTGGAGAATCTCATGAACAGAGGAGCCTGGCAGGCTAAGGTCCATAGGATCTCAAATAATTGGACACGACTGAACAGGCATATGCACCCCTTCTCTGCTACTCACAATGTGCCAGCTGATTTCTGAGACAGAGGCTCTTTCCACAACTCAGTGGCTTTGCACGAGTTGTTTTCTTTACCTTTCATGCTTCCACGACTTCTCCCTTGGGGGAATCTGCGCCCCCTCCACCTTATCCTTCAAGATTCAAGCTCAAACATTATTTCCACAGTAAAGACCTCATTGATCCCCCTGGCCACCAAAGATGGAGGGACTAATCCCCTATCTTCCTATCACTTTCTGCACAGCTCTATAAGGGAGGCAGTACAGCACAGTGACTAACAGGATGCACTCCACAGTAGGTTAACTGGGTCTACACATGCTCATTGTCTGACCTTGGTCAAATTACCTAATCTGTGCCTCAGTCTCTTCAACTGCAAAACAAGGAGAACAGCAGTAAATACAATGCAGGGTTTCTATGAGGAGTAAACGTGTTAAGCAGTTAAAATGCTCAGAAGAGCATCCCATTCACAATAAGTGCTCAGTAAGTGTTAGCAATTATTTTTATATCCACTAAAAGTTTAATACTGTCATCATCTATTTAGGTGCCTCTCTCTCCCTGTCTAGAGAAGAGGGTGGGGACTATTTCTTATTCATGCTTTTATTCTTCATGCCTAACAGTTCTAGGTAATAGCCTCTCAATAAATGTTTATGGAATAATTTGATTATTTTCTAGGCAGTAAAATATCCTCATGACTTCAGAGATTATAACTCAAGGAACTTTCTTTCTTTCTTTCACTCTAAGGAAAGGAAAACATTACATGAATCCATAAAGTGCTACCCTAAACAGAGACATTTGAAGTTAATCTTATGAGTCTCTCTGTGAAGTAGGAGTCTGGAAGCCTGATCAGAGTCTTTGTTCTACCAGGACTGTGTGTCTTTAGACAAATCACCTTCATTCATTTACTCAAAATATCCTTGTTGAATATCGATGATGTGTTAGGAACTGTTTTAGGGGCTGGGGAGAAAACATTGCACAAGGTTTGTGACTGGCATGATTTCTATTCTCATGGACCTTGTTCAGAGAAAGAAAGTGCATTCAGCAATGAATAAGAGAAAGAAGAATGAAAAGTTGGAGAGTTATATGTTCTATGATTTAAATGAAACAAGAAAACATGTTAGAAAGTGTCTGGGAAGGCTACAATTGAAAAGTCAGTCAAGGAAGGTTTCTCTGAAGGTCAACAATAACATTTAGACTTGAACTTGAGACTTAGAGGAGGAACATTCCAGGAAATAAGGGGCAGCTACTATAAGAATTCAGTGTGAAACTTGAACTTGGAGTGCTCCAGGAATCAGAAGAAAACCTGTGTAGCTAGAACTTGAGGAGTGAGGGTAAGAGTTGTACCACCTGCAGTCACTGAGGAAGGGAGGAGCCCCACAGGCAGAGGAAAGAATGCAGATTTTATACTAAGTGCAACAGGTTGTTATTGGCAGGTATTGAACAAGAGAGGAATATGGTTTGATTCACATTTTCAGGAAATTATATTGTTGTAGAGAGAATGGATTATGAGGGAAGTGGAGGCAGGAGAAGAGGCAATGAGACTAGTTAAGAGGCTATTCCATTAACACAGGTGAAAAATAAACAGCATCAGTTCAGATGGCCTGTGTGGAGAAGGAGCTGATGAACCAGAGTCCTGATATTGATCAATTGAATGTAGGGGCAAGAGAAAAAGGAGAATCAAGGATGGGTCCTAAGTTTTTGCCCAGAGTATTTGAGGCAGTCCTGTGACAACATGTTCCACAGCCAATACCACAACTCTAGTCCATATTCAAGGTGACAGGGAAGGCTACAGTTACGGGCTATGACAGGCAGACATGGTATAGACTGAAGGTGAGAGATTCAAGACTTGTCTTCCAATTGTTAAGTTTGAGATGCCCACTAGATATCCAAGAGCAAAAGACAGAAAGTTGGGTATTCAGTGCTTGAGTTCAGTGGGAGAGGTGAGGACCGTAGATATGCAAGTAGTGGTGTTCAGATGACATTTAAGGCCACAGGAGCAGGTATGCTCACCCAGGGAATGCCTGTGGTTGAAGAAGAGATACAGTCATAGTCCCAAGGTAGAGCTCTGGAAAGAACAGCATTTGCAAGTGGGATATTCAGAGCCCACAAAACAGACAAAGAGATAGCAGCCAGTATCAAAGGACAAGTTCTAGAAGACTACATTGTCATGGAAACCCAGAGAAGAAAGTGCTTCCAAATGGGGGGGTGGGGGAAGGGAGGGGAAGTGGTGGTAAACTGAGTCCAGTGACACCAAGAGGTCAACTAGGAAGAGGATTGGATTTGGCAACATGGTGACCTTGAAGAGATCAGTTTCACTGTTCATCTCTTGGACCCAGGGACATGTTTTAAAATAAATGAAATTATTTTCAAACATTTTTAAAGCATAAGTACTCTTTTCTTATGCAGGTCAGGAAACAACAATTAGAACTGGACGTGGAACAACAGACTGGTTCCAAATAGGAAAAGGAGTATGTCAAGGCTGTATATTGTCACCCTGCTTATTTAACTTATATGCAGAGTACATCATGAGAAACGCTGGGCTGGAGGAAGCACAAGCTGGAATCAAGATTGCCGGGAGAAATAACAATAACCTCAGATATGCAGATGACGCCACCCTTATGGCAGAAAGTGAAGAAGAACTAAAGAGCTTCTTGATGAAAGTGAAAGAGGAGAGTGAAAAAGTTGGCTTAAAGCTCAACATTCAGAAAACAAAGATCATGGCATCTGGTCCCATCACTTCATGGCAGATAGATGGGGAAACAGTGGAAACAGTGGCTGAATTTATTTTGGGGGGCTCCAAAATCACTGCAGATGGTGACTGCAGCCATGAAATTAAAAGACGCTTACTCCTTGGAAGGAAAATTATGACCAGCCTAGATAGCATATTAAAAAGCAGAGACACTAGTTTGCCAACAAAGTTCCATCTAGTCAAGGCTATGGTTTTTCCAGTGGTCATGTATGGATGTGAGAGTTGGACTATAAAGAAAGCTGAGCACAGAAGAGTTGATGCTTTTGAACTGTGGTGTTAGAGAAGACTCTTGAGAGTCCCTTGGACTGCAAGGAGATCCAACCAGTCCATCCTAAAGGAGATCAGTCCTGGGTATTCATTGAAAGGACTGATGTTGAAGCTGAAACTCCAACACTTTGGCCACCTGATGTGAAGAGCTGACTCATTGGAAAAGACCCTGATGCTGGGAAAGATTGAGGGCAGGAGGAGAAGGGGACGACAGAGGATGAGATGGTTGGATGGCATCACCGACTCAATGGACATGGGTTTGGGTGGACTCAGGGAGTTGGTGATGGACAGGGAGGCCTGGTGTGCTGCGGTTCATGGGGTCACAAAGAGTCGGATACGACTGAGCAACTGAACTGAACTGAGCTCCTTTCTTAAAGCATTAAAAGAATCCCAAGATATGTAATAGAACAAAATCAGAACAGTTGTAGGTGAAGCAGGGGCTTTAAGGACTTCTGCAGTCCCACATTTGCCCTTGTAGTTGACACAAAGGCAGCTCTGGCTTCTTGGAAAGAAGACCCACAACTACTAGGCTGGAGTTCTGTAAAGGACTCTTTGGCCAAGAGAGTCTAAGTGGGAAGGTGTAAGTAGCTCTCATTCTGGTGAGCAGCAGGCTATCCACTGGTTAGGAACTTCCTTACATGGTCATGAAGAATACAAACATCCCTGGATTATAGATGGGAATGCTTAGAATCTTCCGTAATCACAGTTCATTCTGGTTTCTGAACCCAATTCCTTCCAGAGTAGGCCATTGGCTGCTTAGGGGCACACCCATTTGACTGGTTTGCCCGGATCCTGCCACCCTGCCACACCTCCAAAAAGCATACAAAGCCCTTCCTTTGTTGCAAAATGATTCAGTGTCATTTCCATAAAATGTGGGGACCTGAGCCTATGTTCACACACGCACTCTGTGTATTCTGGGAGTTTTAAAGGGAGACATCCTTCAAAGGAACAAGCCTGCCAGAATAAATTCTTGGTTGTCTTAAAGGAACCACCAAGCATCACATAGTTTGCACAGTCCATGTTCTCTCAAAAGTGAGCTATGGTGTTACTCCATTGGAAATAATCTCAAAACAGATGTTTAAGTTGGTTCATGGGAGATGAGGAATAACAAATAATGTGAAGGATCTTTACAAAGTATCCTAAATAAACTGACAGAATGAACTAAATTCTTAATTCATGGGGTGCCCACTTGATGTCAGGTACTCTACTGAGCCTGGGCAAATGATGGGGTGGATGTGAAAAGAGAATTTCTTGGGGACATCCATTTTGTGTATCTGAATTGAGTCATCTTCCTTCAGTTAGTTTCAAGACAGCTTATAATCAGGCTGTTTGTTAGAATTTCAGGATTTTCCCAAGCAGCGCATTCATTTGGATCAAAAGTACCTACATCACAGTGGAAAAACAACCACAACTGACATCTATCTGCACAGACAGACACTCAAGTTTACAAAACTCTTATACATTATGAGATAGAACATTCCTTTATCTTTTGGTTTGTATGGACTTTCTGTTTTCCTGTCATTTTCTCATTAAACTGTGTTGGCTGCTACCTTATTAGCCATTTTAGAGTTGTTTTGTTGTGGTGGTTGGTTTCTCAGCTTGCCCCCAAAACAAAGGCCAGACATGAGAAAACATCACTATGGAACAGGTACCAGGGTGACTGTTCCAAAGGGGTCCAGTGACTTTGCAGAATCACTGATACCCACTGACCACTGGCTGATGTTTATTCTAAAGGAAAGCCAGTACAGTCAGAAGCTTTTAATGGGGAAGTGATAGAGGTAAACAAGTACTTTGATGTAGGCAGCAAATGTCAGGGAATCTACATTGGGAAAGCCCTTTGGAGTGCTAACTGCCTGATCGCCTTATATCATCCACCCCAAGGAACACAAAACTTAGGCGAGACCATATCCCCCAGGCTGACTCATCAGCACGGTCACATCCCAGGAGCAAGTGAAGCTGGGTGATAGAATCTGGGGAAGGAGAAACTCTACTGTACTTGCCTGGAAGCCTGATGAGTGGGCAAGAGGTGACAGGCTTCTAAGTGGGATTATCTTTGCTCTGAGTTCACAGACAGCTCCCATCTGTGAGATACCTTCCTTACAATTTACATTCAATGGTTCTAGAAATACTATTATCTCACAACCACCCTATATATAGGGGGGGTATATATATTAATATTCTTGTTTGATAGAAGTGGCCCAGAGAAGTCAAGGTACGTGAGCCAGGCCACAGAGCAAGTAACAGAGCCTGGATATTGACCTGTTTCTCAATGCTATTGTCCTAACTGCCCACCATCTGTAGCAAGGCTGAGATTTGAACCAGGTCTCATTTCCTAAAGCTGTCACCTGACATCCATTTGCCATATGTTTAGATCTTGGGTTTATGCCTGCTGTTTTGATGTCTGAGTACCGTCCTCCTTTTCTTTCATCTTTTTACAGATTTGGTTATGAAGATATTCCTCTCGGAAAGTATCTGGTTTGGCAGGTTCCTATGGCCACTGGGGATTCAACTTGAAGGGAAGCGCTAGGAAAATATTTTTTATGACTGGAATAGAGGGAAAGGACCCCATTCAGGCTGGATTCCACCCAAAAAAGCCCTCCCCAGGTTTTGTGAGGGCTAAGGCAAGGGGGCTGGCGTGGTGCATAGAGCCCCCTCCCCTGGGTGGAAGGTGAAATGCATTGTGTCGGTTTGAGGTTAGCTCTGCTTATTTGTAGCCTGAGATTAATGGACCACAGATCCTCATGCAGCGGTGATAGAGATCACACCCAGATTTGCATCTTAATCCTTGGAGTTGAGCAAACATCAAAAGGCTCAGCAGGTTGGCTCAGATCATTAAGATAATGATTAATAGCAGGCTTGTTTATGGAGCTTCCATCTCCAGAGCTTGCCATTGCCTTTACGCAGGAGACACTGTTGCATGAAGATTAAAAACAACAACATTGAGAATCCAATGAGTTCCCCCCAATAAATCAATCTTTCCGTAATCTTTCACTCCAGCTCTCCTCCTGAACACCTCTGCAATGTAATCTCCTCTTACTCCACTGATTCAAAAGCCATTTTGCCCATGTAAACCAGAACATTTCATAGAATAATGAATTGTATACATTTCTAATCCATATTATGTCAACACTAACTGTATGTGCCTCTCCCTCTAGATCCAGAAAACTCAGAGACAAGACCATTTATGACTCATCTTTTTATTTGTGGCACTTAGTCCAGTGTCCTAAACATCGCAGATGCTCAATTAAATATTTGCCATCTTGTTAAATTTATGATGTCACAAACATAATAGTTTTCTCTCAAGCAATCAGGCAGAGCTTCCTTACTTCACAGAGAAGGAGCCTGAAGTCCAGAGAGTGGACATGAATTATCCAGGGTCACTAGTGAGTGGAGGAGGCCTGAATCTAGAAACTCTGTCACTTGACTAACCTCCTATTTCTGTTTCCATACTATATATTAAAGCCTGGAAAGGACAGGTCAATCCAAGATCTCAACCCTTCATGAAATCTGCTATCAGAAAGTCTTGAACAAGATGACCCGGTATAACCTTGTTACCAGATCTCTAAGCCTCTCTGATAACTTCCCAAGAGAGAACTCAACAGTACTGGAACAGTCCTAGGATGGAATTATATTAGTCAGGCTTTTAAACTGGAGTCAGAAGGAGCAAGAATGTATTCTCCTTGTATTCCAACTAACTTTGAATCGAAATGGAGAAAAGTCCAATGAAAGTTCATAGTTTTTTTTTAAACATTGCCTAGGAATAGAAGTGGTTCTAAATAAGGACAGATGTTAGCATTGCTTATGACATTAGGAAGTAATGGAAGCACCAGTAATTATTGCCTTTGTTCATTTGGTAACAAAAGGAAAGTCTCAAGTCTCAAGGAAAAGCAGAAGGATTTCTGAGTAGTTATTATTCATTCAAAGAGCTTAAAGAAATGAATTCTTATCCTTCCAATCTGATCCAACCAAAAACGTCTCTGATTGTTCCTATCATGGAAGAAAAGATTAGCAAGTTTTACTTTGGAAGTCTCAAGCCTTGAAAACAGATAGTCCATATTTCTGTCTCAAATTATTAGGTCTGTGCTGGGGCCTAACATCCTGATCATTGACCCCAGGCCGAATGATCATTCCTGTAGATGGATGGCTTTGTGCCCAAGTACACTTTCTCTCCAGACTCTCTCTTGAAGTCTAGCGAAGGAACAGTATGATGAGGCTACTGGATAAAGAGATCAGGCTCATGAATTTGGCCTTCTTATTCCCAGAACATCCTGAGCCGAGGATCCACAGCAGGTCTCATTTCTAAATGTTGCTGTGGAGCAGTTAAGATGTTTAGTAGGGTGGCACAGGACCAGTGGTAAACGTGTTGGCTGGTTCAAACATGTCTCATTTGGGCTCTAGTGGAAGAAAGGCAATGACCCATACCTACTGTTCTGCAGTTCTTATGGGCCATGTCTCAACCTTAGACCTGTGGCTGATTAATTTGGTAAAAAATAAATAACATTAATTTGATGAGATACTGAATGATTTACTTAAATGATTTATTTGATTTTTTTAATGTAATTATATTTTTAATGGTCTTAAGCAACTCTGACCAGATGTTCTGGTTTTATCTGTATTCAAATTCTACTGTGTCACTACAAATGAGCTGTTAGGTATCTCTCACCTTGAGAATTCTATGATTCTATACTCTTGCCTGAAGTGCTAGAACTTGCAAGTCTTTGTTTACACACCGCTGAGATTCTTATATAATGTGCTTTGACTGCCATGACTTCATGAAAGAGAGACCTTCAGGAAAAGAGAATTGCCACCTAGCAGGGAACAGAGAGGGCTTCCCAGGTGGTGCAGTGGTAAAGAATCCGCCTGCCAATGCAGAAGATGCAAGGGAAGTGGGTTCAATCCCTGGGTTGAGAAGATCCCCAGGAGTTGGAAATGGCAACCTGCACCAGTATTCTTGCCTGGAAAATTCCAGAGACAGAGGAGCCTGGCAGACTACGGTCCATAGTGTCACAAAAAGTGGGACATGACTGAATGACTGTACACAGCACAGGCCAGGAAACAGAGGGAAAATTTTCAGTGTTCATTAGGGAAATGTGTGAATGAAAGAAGATAATAAGAAAAACAATAATTTCAGACAAGAAAAAGCAAGATGTGTCATTTCCAACGTTGTGTACTTTCTCACTTGAGCAGCCAAAATATTTAGTAAACAGTTAATATAGTAGCCACTATTTCCAATTTTTAAGAGACTCGTTTATTTCACATAAATATCTGAAGAAAAAAAATGCATAAGTAATACAATTATCTTCCTTCATTCTCATCAGAAGAGAGAGCAGCATGTTATTGCAAGAGTCCAGGTTTAATGATCAGACTTGAGTTCCAGTCCTTGATCCACTCTCTGGGTGACCATGGCTAATACTTTACTCTCTCTGAGCCTTCATGTCTTCATTTTTTTAATGGAATGGTAAATAGTTTCTCCACCCTAAGTGATACTCTTAAAATTAGCTTAAAAAATATTAAAAACATGGGACATCCAGAGCATGTAATATCTCTTTTTTTCTCCTTCTCCTGAAGTCTTTAGTTTCATATCCTTTAAAAAAAAAAAAAAAACAAACAGAAGTCCTGAACTAAATGGATTCAAATGCATGCTGTCCTTGTTTCTAGCGCCTTAGTCAAACTGAAGGATGATTCCATGGTTAATGAAAACAGGTGATTATAAGCAGCATGGCCCATTCATCCACCAGGCAGTCTCTCAGAATGATCAGTATGACTGATCACTCCACTTATTTTATGGGAAGACTTCCTTGCTGCTAAAGAACCCCAGATAAGACTTGGTTGTGAGATGAGGGCATGCCCTTGAGGGTACCTGGGTGTCTACGTGTGTAAGAGGGCGCTATCCCCACACAGCAGGAGCACCTGTGTGTTCTGTGGGGCAAGGTGATAGTGTCCATCTGTGTGACATGTGTCAGGGTTTGGTTTGTGGAGTCTTTTTTGACTGCCACCATATTCTTGAGTAGATTCCTCAAAATAGTAACAGCACTTAGATCCTGACCCTCTTTCTGGGGAGAAGAACTTGGATGGTCCTCATGTGACAGGCATCCAATTACTAGCTCCTGCTTCCCTCTCCTGGGCCTCTTCACAGCCTCTGTCCAAGCATTTGTGGACATGCACGTGTATGTGTACACACTATGCTTAAAAATCACGGTGAACTATGCATAGCTTCCTGAGATATGCAGCGTTATTTCACTGTCACTCCCCAGCTGTGCCGGTCCCTCTTCTTAGGACTCTGGACAGTCTCTCACACCCACTCACATCCTTATAGAATCAGCTGGGGTGGAACCTCCTCTCGGAGCCTTATCTGACTTCGTCAAGTTAGGTGGAGGCATCCCTTTTCCTATTCTTCTTGAACACTCTTTTTTTTTTTAATTATAGCATTTTCGCACTACAGGTTAATCACCTGTTTATGAGCCTATCTTCCCAAATGAACAGTCAGTTTCTTGAAGACTCAGAGCATGTTTTATTCATCTCAGCATCCACCATGCCCAGCATAGGACCTAGTATTTCAACATATATTGAATGAGTGAATGAATGAGTAAATAGATGGTTTGGGGTACCGGGCCAAGTTAAAGTGTAGTTACAGCCCCAAAATACTGAGAGCTTTGTAAGTCAGTGCATGAGGGGTCTTACTCAGTAACCCATAAATCATTAGGACTTCCGAGAGGAAATAGCTCCCTAAGACAGGTGCTCTGACTTGTATAGCATGCGATAGTTGAGTGGCTAATAGATCAAGTAATTTGTCCACTTTCCTGGAGTGAAGTTTTGGGCTCATCTCCATCCAGAAGGCTGAGTACATGATGTTACATGTCTCCTTCAGTGGAGTTAAATTAAGCTTAATATCTTATGACTCAAGAGTTTGCACACCAAGGCTTGGCACTTAATATTGTAATTATTCCTTTTGATTAGAACTACCTTTCATAAGCAAATCGACGCAGTGATTTGACAAGCTTGAGGAATTGTGTTTGGAGCTCACCCTACGAGTTCCACAGGGACCTGTAATCATAGTAATTACTATTGAAGCGAGATTCCAGTTCTCGATGAACCAGGAGGTGAGTGAGTAAGAGTCACACGCTGCATCCTCTCCCATCTCAGGATAGGCTGTGTGGCTGAAAACAAGCGAAGTGGAAGTAAACACAGTGTGATCAGCCATTGGCCCATAGGCTGTGGTATTTCTCCTTCGACAGGGCTCAGCCTGTGTGGAATTCACTACATTGAAATGGATTCTTTAACACACACTTGGTGGCATTAGCTCTTCTGGTCCATGCTAGTAAATTTTGTGAATAGATAGATAAGGCAGACAAGAATCCACACACTCTATCCTTTGCTGGGTTCCCAAAGTACTCTTAGGGTGGATGTGGAAAATAGTAAAAGCAGGGTCTGTCATAACCCAGAAGGCTGAGCTCAGATTCACTGGCGCTCCAGTCAATCGAAAGATCAAATGTTCCCTGAGGGGTGAGTTCAGAGCTCCACTGGAGGTGTTCAGAGCATTTTGAGCTAGTTTTTTTTTTTTTTTTTGCATAAAATTTTATTTTATTTTATTTTATTTTTTTTAATATATTTATTTATTTTAGTTGGGGGCTAATTACTTTACAATATTGTAGTAGTTTTTGCCATACATTGACATGAATCAGCCATAGGTTTACATGTGTTCCCCATCCTGAACCCTCCTCCCACCTCCCTCCCCATCCCATCCCTCTGGGTCATCCCAATGCCCCAGCCCTGAGCATTTGTCTCATGCATAGAACATGGAATGGTATTCCGCTTCACATATGATAATATACATGTTTCAATGCTATTTTCCCAGAACGTCCCACCCTCACCTTCTCCCTCAGAGTCCACAAGACTGTTCTATGCATCTGTGTCTCTTATTCTGAGCTAGTTTTTAAAGGACAGATGCCTCACTGAGGACAGGAGCCTTATTCCAAACCACAAGAGAGCCTTGCAGCGACAAAAACATTCGGCTTCCAATTGAGCGACTTTGCCCTTCTGTTCTATGGTCCTGGGGCTGGTTTCCAAATGCTGAGGAGGAACAATTCCCCATGGGACTCACAAGGGGACTCCGAGAAATAGTTGTGTCTTTTCTTTTTCTTGTAGAGATTGTTTATGTTAGGGGCCCCCTACTCTCTGGAAACATGATCTCTTAGGCACACACCCCACAATTATGGCTTCCCACTGTCCATACTGTAGGGGTTCCCTCCCCACGCCCTCTGATTTTCCCTCCATCATCCGCAGCCCGAAAATCCATTTAAAAATTAACAGCACAAGGAGGAAAATGCCACAAGACCCAGATTGCTAGCAGATGCTCGGGGGTGCTGGCAAGAGAAAAGGCAAGTTGAAATAAGGCATTTGGAGGCCAGGGTTTCCTTCTGTGCCTTTCTAAAAAGCTTCATGGGATCAGGTGAGACACAATACACCTCCATCCACTTCCTCACTCATTCTCCCTTTCAACAGATATCCTTTGAGGAATAATAGAGTGTGCCAAGTCCACTGCTGGGTTCTGGAGCCACAGTGGTGATGATAATTAACATTTATCAAGTGCTTACTACATGCCAGGCACAGTTCTAAATATTTTGCTTACTAACATGTTAACTCAGTTTTTTTTAAAACACTGCCATAGTTTTAATCATCATATGAGGAAACAGAGGCACAAAGAGGTCAGGAATTTTTCCCAGTGTCACATAAGCAGCAGGAAGAGGGATCCGGCCTAGATCCTTGGCAGTCTGATTTCACAGCCTAAGCCAGGAGTCCACACACTTTTTCTGCGAAGGGCTAGATAGTAAATATTTTCCCTTCGTGGGCCATCTGGTCTCTGTCGCAACTTCTCAGCTCTGCTGTCATAGCAAAAAGCAGCCATAGACAGTCCATGGCTGTGTTCCAATAACACTGTCTTTGTCGACACTGAAATTTGAATTTTATAGAATGTTTATGAGTTATGAAATATTTCGTTGATTTCTTTTCAACCATTTAAAAAATGTAAAACCATCTCTACCTCATAAACCATGCAAATCAGGTCTTGGGCTATAGTTTGTTGATCCCTGGCCTAAGTTGTACTGGCTCTCCATTAGTGAATAAGGATGAATTGCTGTCCTACTGGGCGAGCCATGCAGACTTTAATCCCTCTAGAGAATCCTTCATCTACGCATGTGCTGCTGGCTTTGTGTGAATTTCTCTACTCCTCATCCTCCATCCTCCTGTTGGCTAAATCATGTGTGCCTTTCAGATGCCAGCTGGCTTCCACCTCTTTCCTTGACACTCATCCACCTTATGCCCAGCCCCTCTTTGTTCCCGGCATTCTGTCCTCTCCTCTGTCACAACACTCTTCCAGTCACCTAGTTAGTTACCCATCTGCTTCGGGAGGACCACGGATCCCACCCATCCCTGCTTCCCTGGATTCTGCCTGGATCCTTGGTGCTGGTAGGCACGAAACACAAGTGGTAGAATTAACTTGTAGGTGAAGGAGTCTCAAGAAAGATCAACAAAGAAGGGAACTTTCCAAACTTTGGGTTGAACAAAGGGGTTCTCCAAGTCAATAAGATGAGGAAGTTTGCTCTGGAGAAAAGCATGAACTGTGCATGACAAAACGCAGGGATGAGGAAAACATGCAAATATGGGTGTTCAAGGAATCACGAGGGGCTGGCAGAAATGCCAGAGGCAAGAGATGAGGCAGAGAGCATCTATATCGCCAAAGCTCTGATCCCCACAGGACAGTTTAAAGGCAGTGAGCTTGGGAGTGACATGTTCAGACTTGTGCTCCAGGACAGAGGTCAGGAAACTAGGGCCCACTGACCAATTCCAGCCCAAGATCCCACAGTGAAGAGGGAGCCGGAGAAGAAATTCAGGGGTGTGTGAGGTCCAGTCTGTGTTCTTTCCCTCTACCACACTGCTCTTCCTCATCTGGGGATCTAGACTTGGGCTGGGGCTGGCTAAACGTCTCGGGGACCCTGCCAGCCTAAACCCAATCCCAGCTGCCCCTGATGGCCTTGGGGGAGGACTGAGACATAACTGGTGTAAGGCTCTCTGGTCTTGCTCCTTAGTGCGTCAGTGGTGTGTAAACTCGAAGCTCATGGCCTGTGTGCCACTGATCTTTCCATGATCTTTGGTCATGCACCTATTTCTCCTTGAGTCTTTTGTCCCAGTCTAAGCATGGGCTACATCCTCTTGAAGGACCCTCATCATGATAAGATTCTAAACATTGGAAGGATTCCACATGCCATAGTAAAATGGCATTGATGTGGCTCAACAGTTTATACACAATGAAAGTCCTGGAAATGGAGGAAGCAGAAAAGACATCACTCTCACCCTCAAGGTACAGAGGTGAGCAATGATCCAGGGCTTTAGGAAGGAAAGGAGGATCCACACCAGATTAGCTCTGAGGGGAGGGAGCTTGTTAAGGGGATTTAAAGTCTACGTCTTAATAGTCCTTTGTAGTTCTTTGGCGCCTGGCTTTTCTTGAAGCTCAAAGTATTTTGCAAACATTAGCTCATTAATACCGCCAGCAGCCTTGTGAAGTGGATAGTGTGAATGTCTTATCCCCACTTGGGATTCTTGAATTTGAGGGGAAAAGGGGTTCTGGCTGATGACTAGTGCCTAGTTGAAGAGAGGCCCCAGGGGTTGGACTAAATTTAATACTCATGTTTGTTTCTCATTCTACCAGAAGAACAGTGGATGGTGAGAGAAGCACAAGCCAAATCTGCGTACCAGCTCAAACTAGGCTTCTCCAGCTTTGTGAATTTGGATGTCCCTCAACTTTTGTGAAACTAAGTTTTCCCTTGGGAAACGGGGGCTAGTGATAAGAATTATAAATGCAATGTTGTTGTTGTACTAAGTTGTGTCTGGCCCTATTGTGGATCTATGGACTGTAGCCCACCAGACTCCTCTGTCCATGGGATTTCCCAGGCAAGAATACTGGAGTGGGTTGCCATTTCCTTAACCAGGGGATCTTCCTGGCCCAGGGATCAAACCCACATCTCCTGCGGCTCCTACCTTGGCAGGCGGCTTTTTTACAACTGAGCCACCAGGGAAGCTGGTAAATATAAAATACGTGTTAAAGTCATTTGACTATTGAAGTTTCAGTCAACGGATCTAAGATATTTTTATTAAAGCTCACTATACATTTGGCTCAACACTATAGGGGCCGTGTGTTCTGATGAATGTTCTCTGAGGTGGGTTAGCAGGAGCAAGAAGGAAATCCTGGAGATTGCACTGTCTTGGGCTTGTGCAGGAAAACCAGCCAACCAGCCTGAGTAGAGTTGTCTTGAGATAAAACCAAAGAAGGGGATACATGGGAAAGGAGGATGATAGATGGTTAGAAGTTCATTTCACCTAGGAGCCTCGGAAGGTTTGAGCAGGGAACCAACCTAGACAGATCTGCCTTGTGAAGATTAACTCTGATACCAGCACAGAGAATCAAGGACAGCAATGGTATCGGCAACTGATGGGCAAGATAATCCACTGTGGCATGGGAAGAAAATTTTTATAACATCTCCTTGCTATTTTCTAATTCTCATCCTTTGAAATATTTACTTTTAGACATGACTTTTGTGTATAGGTTTTAAAGGCAAATATATTTTAAAAATATGATATTTATGTGTAAAAATTAACATAAAAAGCAAAATTTTTACTGATAGGGGCATGTGATCTGAAGTTTGGAGCCTACTCACTGCATTAGAAGGGGAGAACCAAATGCAGAGTTCCATTTGAAAGTTCTTTATGACATTCAGGGTGAGCTAGTAGGAGCCTGGATATAATAGTGGCTTAAGTGGAAACCAAAAGGAAAGAATATCAGGAACGTATCACACAGGAAGAAAAGGCAGGACTTAGTCATCTGGAGACATAAAGAGAAAGTTACTAGAGAAGAAGGAAGAGGCAAAGTTGGTGGTGAGATTTCAATTCTTGGCCAAGAGAATGCTGGCACTGCCAAAGAAAATGAAGAAGGTCAGAAAGGAGACCTGATGGAGGGAAAGGTGAACAGTTCTGCCTTCACTAATGGGATTTAAAGTAAGGCAAGAGAAACTGAGGGACTGGAGATGTGAGGCTGGGGCTTGTAAGAGAGCCCCAGCTAAAGGTGGAGGAGCTCAGTGTGGAGATGAGTGGAGACTGGGATCCCCTAGGGAAGCGGGTGGGCAGCAAGGAGTTGGTCCAAAAGGAGGAGATGTCCTCGTCCCCAACCAGATGCAGTCATAAGAAAGCCTACTGTCAGAGGCCAGCGATCATTTCACGTGGTCTCAAGTTTATAGACTCATAGAACATCAGAGAGTGAATGGCCCTTCGAGACTACCTAGCTTATGGTTGACTTGGTCTAAGTAAATTTTTAAAATCACAATCTTAATTGACCCCAAATGTGTCAGTGAGGATTCTTAGTTGCAAACAACAGAAACCACTCTGGCTAATTTAAGCAGAAAACAAATTTCTTAAAAGACATTTAAAAGGATATCAAAATTCTTAGAAAATCTCAAGAAACAAATTTGCGGCTGTGCTTCCAGGAACAGTGTTCAAAACCACAATACAATGGATTATTGTTTGGCAGCAAAAAGAAATGAAGTACAGATCCTGGCTGCGACATCAACGAACCTTGGAAACTTCATGCCAAGTGAGAGAAGCCAGTCACAAAGGACCACATATTGTATGATTCCATTTATATGAAATGTCCAGAATAGGCAAATAGAAAGTTGATTCATGGTTGTTTAGGGCTGGGGGGTGAGGGGATGGGGAGGGTGGGAAGTTGGAAAGTGACAGCTAAGAGATATGAAGTTCCTTGGCGGGCTAATAAAAATGCTCTAAAACTTTAAATGAGTGAATTGTATGATATGTGAATATATCCCAAAAAATTGTCACACACACACACGCACTCCATAGAAAGGCTGATGAGAAGAGGATTATGACTGTCACCACAACCAATGCCAAATACAAGATGCAAGAACTTAGCTTTAGCACAGCATCCACTCTCAGCATTCCTGGTGCCAGCCCCGCCTCAGGGACTCAATCAAGCAAGCACTGGCTCCCCTAAAAATTTTGGACCTCTGTCACCATTCAAATGAGTACATGCAATGCCTAGGAAGATTCTATTGCTTCGGAATGCTCACTTCCAATTTGAAGTCCTGTTTGGATGTATGTATCCAACTGATGAGGCCAAGAATACACTGTGATCTAACTGCCAGGTTCTCTGAAAATTGGATTTTTGATAACTACATTGGAAATCAGGAGAATGTCCCAGAGAAAGGCTAGTTGAAAGACGGTGTGGAGGGAGGGATGAATAGGAGGAGCACAGAATATTTCTAGGGGAGTGAAACTACTCTGTATAATGATGACTACATATCTTTATACATTTGACAAAAACCATAAAACATTACAACACTGAGACTGAACATTAATGTATATTCTGAACTTTGTATGATAACTCTGTGTCAATGCAGGTCCACCATCTGTAACAAGTGTGCCACTCTGATGGGGATGTTGATAATGGGGGAGGTTATGCATGTTGAGGGCAGGAGGTCATGGGAAGGTCATAGGAAATCTCTGTGCCTTTTGCTCAATTTTACTGTGAATCTAAAACTGCTCTAAAAAATAAAGCCTATTTTTTTAAAAAGCTGAGGGACAGCTGCAAATATAATTCACATCCACTATTAAAATATATTGGGCTTGCCTGGTGGCTCAGACAATAAAGAATCTTCCTGCAATACAGGAGACCTGGATTTGATCTCTGGATTGGGAAGATCCCCTGGAGAAGGGAATGGCAACCCTGGGAAATCCCATGGACAGAGGAGTCTGGCCGCCTATGGGGTCAGACACAACTGAGGGAATAACATTAACATTAAAATATATTAGAGTTTCAGAATAACACTTAATAGAGCTTGATAATTTTAAGGGCTCCCCCAAGAGTATTTTTTTTTAACTCTAGAAGTGAAAAGCAGCCACGTTCTGTACAAAGAGTGGCAGGAGTGGTAAGGGGGAATGCACAGGCTTTAGAGTCCGGGTTTGAATTCAGGCCAGCCCCTTATCAGCTGTTTGATCTCTGTAAGTCACTTAATTTCACTGAGCCTCACCTGCAAAGTGACAACAGCAATGCCTACTTCCCAGGGTTTTATTTCCAGGACTAAGGCGATGAATGCTAAATAAATCTTCGCTTCTGCCAGTGAAGTGAAGAAGTGAAGTGAAAGTCACTCAGTAGTGTCCGACTCTTCGTGACCCTGTAGACTATACCGTCCATGGCATTCTCCAGGCCAGAATACTGGAGTGAGCAGCCTTTCCCTTCTCCAAGGGAACTTCCCAACCCAAGGGTCGAACCCAGGTCTCCCACATTGCAGGCAGATTCTTTACCGGCTGAGCTACCAGGGAAGCTGCCCTCCGACCCCCACAAAAGGGAAAACAAATGTAATTATTTCTGTCAATTTTTATTAGATTAGACTCAACTGTTATCCTGATTCTTATGTTTTCATAATTTTTAAAGGCTAAACTATTATTATATTTTATGCTTGAAAGTGAAAGTCGCTCAGTCATTTCCGAGTCTTTGCTACCCCATGGACTATACAGTCCATGGAATTCTCTAGGCCAGAATAGTGGTGTGGGTAGTCTTTCCCTTCTCCAGGGGATCTTCCCAACCCAGGAATCGAACCCAGGTCTCCCACATTGCAGGCGGATTCTTTACCAACTGAGCCACAAGGGAAGCCCATATTTTTTTATGCTTACATCAAGCTTTTTCTAAGGGTCCTTTTATTGCATGTGGGAGTTTTATAAGCTCAACTACAGGAAAATTGTATAGGAAAAGTGCAAGAAGACAATGCTACAGAATGTCAACAATGGTCATCTCTGGTTTGAAGGTAAAAAAAAAAGTTCTTGTTCTTTCTACTTTTATTGTTTTCCGTTTTGTTGTGCTCTTTTTAAATAGTGAGAATATACTGCTTTCAAAAGCAGGTACAAGTGAACAATTAAACAAAACAGAAAGAGGGGATGAAAGCGCTATGAGCCAGCATATAAAGACCGAGGAATTCTTTCACCATTAAGTAGCCATATTACCTGATGTGCAGAAAAGTGAAAGTGAAAGTCACTCAGTCATGTCCGACTCTTTGCAACCCTGTGGAAACAGTCCATGGAATCTCCAGGCCAGAATTCTGGAGTGGGTAGCCTTTCCCTTCTCCAAGGGATCTTCCCAACCAAGGATCAAACCCAGGTCTCACGCATTGCAGGCAGATTCTTTACCAGCTGAACCACCAGGGAAGCTCACAGAAGTGAGCTCTAATTAGTAGCCAAAATATCATCTCATGGACCACCAGCTCCAGGTGTGGTACTGGACTCCTCGTGACCTACTCATCCTGTTATGGCATTCTAGGTCCCAACTCATGTGACAGAAAGATAAGGGGGGAACTTCACATATTTTCCAGAAACTTCCAGATTCAATTCACTTTGCAGGATTTGTCTCTCAGTGCATGAGGCCCAAGTTCCATGTGGCTCTGGGGTTACTTAAAGCAGGATGAACGGTGAAAGTGTTAGTCACTCAGTTGTGTCGACTCTTTGTGACTCCATGGACTGTAGCCCACCAGGCTCCTCTGTCCATGGAATTCTCCAGGCAAGAATACTGGAATGGGTAGCCATTCCCTTCTCCAGGGGATCTTCCTGACCCAGGGATCCAACCCAGCTCTTCCACATTGCAGGCAGATTCTTTATCATCTGAGCTACCAGGGGAATAGGATAAGTCAAGCTTATTGATACCCTAGCTAGTATCCTTAGCATTCTCCAGGCACCCTGTCAAATCTGACCCTCACAAAACTCCTTTGCCATAGGTTATGAATAACCAATAGAAATGCTAAATATTTCAGGGGCTCCCAGTAGTGGTATTCCATCTCTCCTGATTTTGTGTTCTGAATCTTTCTGATGCTCATAACTTTCTTAGTTTCTGATGGCCTCATTGGTAGGCCTTCTTACACCAAGTCATGACCACCTTACTATTTTGGCAGTATTTGAGGATGACATGACATGAAATGCTAAAGTGTTAGGAGTCATTCAAATAGCCATAAAGATAAAAAACATTGTACCACAACAGAGCACAAAAACAATTTGATGTGTCTCCATCTGACTCATACTTAGCTTCTCAGAAACACCTTCTTGATGTCTTTGACCACATCATTGACTTTCTCACTGTCTTCTTGGTAACAGTGATTTCCTTTGCTCTTAAATTCACATTCCTTGGTTTGTCAGTTAAGGCCTTTTGGCCTTTTACCTGGTTCTTTAATTCTATCTCCTACTTCCTCTCAGTCACATCCATGCTGTGATTCAGCCACATCAAACTTCTGGCTTTTTCCTAACACATATACTCAGTCTTATCTCAGTCTTATCTCCTCACTCAGGTGCACAGCTCCCTCTGCACAAAATTCTCTTTCCTTCTTCTTTACCCTAAGACCCACTTAACCCTAGCTCTTCCGTAAGACTTCCTGCCTTCTTTAAGGAAAAGCAGAGGCTCTCTCCTGTTTCTTTCGAAAGCACAGAGGCTTCATTCAATAGTCAGTTCACAAACATTTGCATAGGGCATCGAATAGTAAACTCTGCACTGTGCTCCCACAATCCCTATACTTACATCTATTACAGCAAGAGTCACACTGGGTATCATTATTTGTTTACCTGTCTGGAAGGTGCCGCCTGGCGACAGACAGCCGTGTGGATTGTTTGGTTAAGACAATGGCACTATTTCCTCTTTCTCCAGACCCACCCAACTACAGTGACCTCTGCCCTCTGTCTCTGAGCCCAGCCCAGAATGCCAAGGGCCTTGTTTCCAACCCCAGGGAATCCTAGGGAAGGTCACATACCAGTCCACTGCCTACCAGCCCTGTACCCTCTTCCTTGTGCATTAGTCTGGCCCACACGACTGGGTGTCTATCTCAGTCTCTCTGACAAGCATGCTATTTCACTGTTGCCATGGAATCTATGTGTCTGGAATTTTCTACTTTATCTGGCTCATGCCAGTAGTAAAGACTTGTTCCAGGGAGCCCCAGTGGTGAAGTGGTCCTGTTTGCCACATGTTGGTGATTAAGAACCTTTCAGCTGATACTGTAATTGCCTATTCCAAGGGCTTGTGACCCTGTGCTGAATGGAGCATCACACCTGGCCTGCCTGGCCCTCTTTCCCCTCTTGCTGACTCAAACTTCCCTCCTGGACTAGCATGTCCCTCTGGACTGGAGACTCCGCCCTTAGATGTTCCTTCCAACCGGGAAGGTGGGCTGCCCTTCTGGCCGCGGCCTTGCCCAGGCAGCCTTTTCTTCCCCCGACAAACTTTACTCAATAAGGACAAGTAGAAATGCGTGAGCTGAAGATATGACATGCCCTAGGGAGAAGCCAAGATAACAGGAAAAAGGGGCGATTAAAATAGCCACAGAGAAAGACTTCGGTGGTATTCCATTAAAAGCATAGGGAAAACATAAGAAAAGGGAAGCCTGTAATTGGGTATGAGAACTCTAAAAGAGCCAAAATATCAAGGTCTTTGAATGTAAAAAAAAAAAAAACACTTGGGTTGCTTCCATGTCTTGTCTATTATAATAAATACTGCTGCTATGAACATTACAATAACATGCATCCTTTTGAGTTAGAGTTTTGTTTTCTGCAGATATACACAGGACTGGAACTGGTAAATCACGGGCTTCCCTGGTGGCTCAGATGGAAAAGAATCTGGCTGCAGTGCAGGAGATCCAAGTTTGATCCCTGGATCAGGAAGATTCCCTGGAAAAAGGAATGGCTACCCACTTCAGTATTCTTGCCTAGAGAATTCACATGGACAGAGGAGCCTGGTGGTCTGTAGTCCATGGGGTTGCAAAGAGTCGGACATGGCTGAGTGATTAACACAGACACCCACACAGGGTATTTCAAATTTTTACTTTTTTTTTTTAAATAAATTTATTTATTTTCGTTGGGGGCTAATTACTTTACAATATTGTAGTGGTTTTTGCCATACATTGACATGAATCAGCCATGGGTTTGCATGTGTTCCCCATCCTGAACCCCCCTCCCACCCATTTTTACTTTTTTTAAGGAACTTCAATACTGTTCTCCATAGTGGCTGCACCGATTTACATTCCCACCAACAGCATATGAAGGTTCTCTTTTCTCTACATCCTACAGATAATATTTATTATTTGTAGGCTTTTTGATGATAGCCAGTCTGACAGTGTGAAGTAATACCTCATTGTGTTTTTGATTTGCTTATCTCTAGTAATTAGCAATGTTGAGCATCTTTTCATGTGCCTATTGGTCTTCTACCCATTTTTTGATTAGGTTGCTTGCTTTTTTGGCATTGAGTTGTATGAGTTGTGTATATATTTTGGATATTAACCAGCTACTGGTTGCATCATTTGCAGATATTTTTTCCACCATTCCATAGGCTGTCTTTTCATTTCATTGATGGTTTCTTTTGCTGTTCAAAACATTTTAAGCTTGATTAGGTAACAACAACAAAAAAAATGACATGAAGAAATGAAGTAACTTTCCTTGAGACTAGAAACTGCAAGAATGCTCATCAAAGCGAAATGGTTGAGTAAATCATGATTTCTCTCAGCCTGTTAAGTGAACTAACAGTCATTGAAAAGAAAATTCAAACTATAGCAGTTGAGTTAGGAAGGGATTTTTCTAGAGGCCACGTCAAGTGGGAAAAGCCAGATACAGGTAAGTGTGTATAGTATGATCCCACATTTGTTTACTGATGAAATAAACTTCTTATCTGTATACGTGCATATATATTCACATATATATACACTAACCAGCATAGTATGGTTCCATTTCAGGGAAAAGAAAATAGAGCCCTATGCATGTGTCTTTATCGTCGATTGTGTCTGAATGAGAAATGAGAAAATGATGGAAGCAGGGACATTGGTTTGTTGACCTTGGCTGTCTCAAAAGGAAGAGAGACATTAGTGTGGGCAAAGAGAGCTTTGGGGCATTGGTCCTGCGATAAGCATGTGTTGCTTTCATAATATGAAACAGTCAAATGAAGAAAATTATTTATAATAAATAAATATTACCCACAGTTACATATGGCCCACATAGCTTCACCTGAGTGTTAAATTGTGAAAAAGGAAAGAATAGTTTATGCTTCAATGGTCCCCCTCTCCCATGCTCTACACCTGGGCTTGGATCCATAAAGGACTTTCACAGACCATTTGTTTCTGGGATATTCTCAGCTTCACTGTTGTGTAGGATCATTTATATTTTAATTATGATCTTTCCAGACACTATAGGTCACATGTTAAGGCCAGGCAGAAGGCACCAATGAAAGTGAAGGGTTAACTGCTCAACTGTGTCCAACTCTTTGCAACCCCATGGATTGTAGCCCACCAGGCTCCTAGGTCCATGGAATTCTCCAGGCAAGAATTCTGGAGTGGGTTGCCATTCCCTTTTCCAGGGGATCTTCCTGATCCAGAGATCAAAGCCAGGTATCCCGCGTTGCAGGAAGATTCTTTACCATCTGAGCCACCAGGGGAGTTAAGAGAGAAGACTAAATAGCAGTTCAGAGTTTTGGACTCCAAATTCAGTGCTCTCATGTTGAGGGTCTAAAATTGTGTAACATAGAAACACATTTTAAAAGACCAATTTTTTAAAAACTGTAAGAACCAACCTAATGAATATATTGACAGCTTCTATAGGTACAAAGCATCATTATTTTAATTAGCCCTTAGTTCCCCTTTTGCCTATCATTAGGGGACGATGCCATCAGTTACGTGAGTAGTGGGTCCTTGATTATAGCCTGACACATTCATTCAGCAAACATTTACTGAGCACCTAATATGTGCCCAGCACTCAGTTGGGTGCTGGCTCAGCCTTAATATCTGAACACACAAGCTTCCCACAGGCATTTGGCCAGGAGTGATTAGTACATGCCTACACCCTTCATCCTTTTAAAATTAAAGAGACTATTTTATTAAACATGAAAGTTTAGGAAACATTAAAGGCTTTTGATTTCAGAAGGACTCTGAATCAGAAAATACTTAAAAGAAATAAGCACCACTTAGAGAAATATAGACTATAAATAAGTCCAGCATGAATGAGCGTGATGAACAGTGACTAGAACTAGCATTTTGAGTGCACACTATTGCCAGACACTTTATATGTGTCATTATAATAAGTGCTCACAATAACCCTATATGGAGGGGACTGTTATTATTAAGTTTGCCAGAGAGGAGACTGTAGCTCAAGAAGATGTGAAGGAATGTTCCCAAGGTCATAGAGAAAGCTTTAGTGCCAGGATTCTAGTATAGACATGCCTTAACTGCAGACATCATGGACTTCTTTTACTATTTTGCCCCACTGGCAAAGGAGACTGTTCTTCTAAAGAGCTCATCAGGTTTCCAAGGCCAAGATGAAACAGTGGTTAAGTGTCCCCATCACCTGGGCCATGTGTACCAGCTAGTGGTCCCTTGTTAACACTAGAATAATAACACTAACGTTTACTGATACTCCATTACCTGCCAGGCTCCATTCTCAACACGGTTCTATATTCTTTATACAGATCATTTCCAACCTTCACTGACAACGGGTCCTCCTTGCTTCTTCACTTGTCAGCCTATAGCCACCTTCAGTACAGTCATCAGAAGAGTCTTCTTAAAACCCAAATCTGATCAGTTCTCTCTTCTGACCAAAATGCTCAAATGGCTGGTAGGTCTTACACATTCTACCCCCTCTCCTTGACTTCATGTCTCACTTCTCTCCCTTTACTATCTTGCCTCTTGCCCTTTTATTGTGTGATCTTGGTATCCTAACTGATCTGATTTTTTAATTAAATTTTAAAAACATTTTTTAAAAATCTGGCTAGAAAGTTGTGGTGCTAGTGGTAAAGAATCCGCTTGTCAAAGCAGGAGATGCTTTGTATGCTAAGAACGCATGAGACTGTTACAGAGGTGAGCCCAGGGGTCAGAGTGCTTTGACTCTCTCACATGAAGGTTCTTTTTACATGTGTGTGTGCTCAGTAGCTCAGTCATGTCCGACTCTTTGCGACCCCATGGACTGTAGTCCACCAGGCTCCTCTGTCTGTGGAATTTTCCAGGCAAGAATACGGGAATGGGTTGCCATTTCCACCTCCAGGGGATCTTCTGACCCAGGGATCAAACTCACATTTCCTAGGTCTCCTGCATTGACAGGCAGATTCTTTACCACTGTACCACCTGGGACGCCCTCTTTATAAATACTTACTGGTAAATATGAAAATTGACAGGTGTGATAACATCGGCTCTGCTGGAGAAGTTCCTGTTTGCCCAACACAAATTGCTGCAGTTAAGGCCAACACACATCCCCATTCTCCCCCTGACATTAAACACCCCAGGGCAGTGAGGACTGCCATTGATCACTATAAGGCAAAAAGCCAGCACAGCCACCAGGAGATCATACCTGGGCTTGTCATTTGTCTGCTTCTTTTTAAACATGCATCACCTGCCTTCCCTTTCCTAAGCCCTGTGCTTGGTTCCTGCGGCCACATTATTGAAGCCAACAATTGCTTCCCGGTGGTTGGCATTCTTATAGGGGGACAGACACACAATGAATGCCATATAAGTGTGGTTTGAGAGAGAGAGAAGCAAACAGCTGATGGCTCTCAGTTCTGGAAGACTTCTAGAGAAGATAACACTTAAGTCAATGAGGTTCCCCTTGGAGCACATGGATTGGCAGGATTTAAGAGTGCTAAATTAGGCTCTGAGCCTGAAACGTTCAAAGAGGAAACGGGGCGACTCCTACACTGTGTGTACCTGGAACAAATCCCTGAGAAGCAGGTGGCCTAGAGGTACTTGTTGCAAACTAGGGGTTAATGATTAGCTAGGCCCAGAGTGTCTGCCCTGCCCTGTCCTAAGCTCAAGGAATTCCTAACAGCAACTGCAATATCCATCATGAGTTGAACTAGGGGCCAAGCCCTATACTATACTTTTCATTTGTTATCTAATTTAATTGTTGCAATAACTATTTCACAAACAAGGAAACCCAGGTTCACAGAAGTGAAAGGCTTTACGTAAAAGCCTTGGAGCTGAAGGCAGTATGAGAATCTGGGATTTAGGTTTCAAAATCCAGTACTCTTTCCAGAATACAAGGCACTTCTGGCTTCTGTTTAATGCTGACATTGCTCTTATTCTCAGCTGTGAGACCAGTGTCTTGGGGAAGTTGGAGCAGCATCTGCTACCATGGGGCAAAACAATGACAAATAGAATTTTGTCGTGAGGGTGACTTAGGATCCAGTTTCAACTCTCATTAACTCCACTTGTAACCTCAGGGAAATCGCTTTACTTTCCTGGAGACTTAGGTTTTCCTTCTGGAAAAAGAATGCCATGGTAGTATTGTGAGGCTTCAGTGGAAGGAAGTCCACGACATACCCCGAACCTAGCAGGCAGTCAACCAAGCGTCACCTCTCTTCTGGAGAACTCTGTGCTGAGGGCTCTTGGCCAAAGTTCCGCTTTGGGAGACAAGTGAGGATGGACAATGACCACACATACATGAGCTGTCATCGTGTCCTCCTTGAGCTATGTGTTTTTTTTTCTTTCTCTCTTTTTTTTTTTTTTTTTTTGCTGTAAAGAGAGAAATTAAGCACTATTTGGGACCTATCATTCTTGAAAACAAACTACACACTTATGATTAGAATGCTCTTCACACTTCCCCAAGTCACAGCAGGCATATTAGGAGTGTGGACCACCACCCCATCCTGCCTCCAAAGCTGAGTTCTTGATTTCTTGACAGATGGTCAGCCATCCACTGCAAACTCTTCACAGCCAAAGGTGTCTGACCCTGAGTAACTACTAAGGGAACACGGTGATTTCCTGCCTAGGAAATATAGTGTGAGCCCCACTGTAATCATGATGGAAACCATGAGGTATAATTACCAAACCGGCTGCGCAAATGACAAACGACCTGGCGCTGTCAGGTCAGTCTGTGTGCTTGTTGTCAAGCAGCAGCTGGCAAGTCCTTTTATCACATGAAGGCGATTGATCAATTAGGATTGATTCTGATTGATCTAATTAAAAAAAAAGAACTTTTTTCTTTTTAAATGGATGTAGATTCGTAGGCAGGCAATGGCAACCCGCTCCAGTACTCCTGCCTGGACAACCCCATGGACGGAGGAGCCTGGTGGGCTGCAGTCCTTGGGGTCGCTAAGAGTCGGACACGACTGAATGACTTCACTTTCACTGTTCACTTTCATTCATTGGAGAAGGAAATGGCAACCCACTCCATCCCAGGGACGGGGGAGCCTGGTGGGCTGCCATCTATGGGGTCGCACAGAGTCGGACACAACTGAAGCGACTTAGATTCATAGGCAATTGTAAGAAATAATACAGGGAGATTTCTAATGCACCTTTTACCCTATTTCCCTCAATGGTAACATCTTGAAAAGCTATGGTGCAGTATCATCACTAGGATATTGACTCTGATAGGATCAAGATACAGAACGTTTCCACCACTACAAGGATCCCTCACGTGGCCCTTTGATAGCGTACTCACTTCCTTCTTGCCACCACCCCTTTTAGAATCCCTGCCAAGCATTGAGCTGTTCTCCAGTTCTACAATTTTGTCATTTCAAGAATGTTAGATAAATGGAATCAAACAGTGTATATGACCTTTCAAATTGGCTTTTTCACTCACTATGATCCTCCAGAGGATTCATCCACATTGTTGCATATGTAAGGAGTTTGTTCTTTTGGGTAATGGTCCATGGTGTGGTTGTACAACAGCTTGTTTAACCACTCACCTGTTGAAGGATAATTGGGTTGTTTCCAGTTTGGCACTATTATGAATAAAGCTGCTATGAACATTTGTCTACAGGTTTTTGGGTAAACATAGGTCTTCATTTCCTTGAGAAAAGTACCAGGAGTGCTGAAATATATAGTCTTGGCATATTCGATTTTTAAAAAATTGCCGAACTGTTTGTCAGTGTGGCTGTACTGTTTTACATTCTCACTAGCAAAATATGAGTGACTAATATCTTCACATATGTGTATCCCTTTTATTTCCCTCTTTGTATATCCCTTTTATTCCCCTCCCCCTTTATTTTGCTTTCTTGTGCTGGCTAGAACTCCAGCACTATAAATGTTTTCTAAAATGATTTGAGAAGCATTTCCTCCTCTTCTATTTTCTGGAGGATGTTGTGTATAACTGGGATTTAATTCTTTAAATGTTTGGTAAAATTCTCCAGTGAAACTATTTGATCCTGGAGATTTTTTTTTGTTTTTTAGTTGCTAACTTACAAATTCAATTTCCTTAATAGCTGTAAGGCTACTAAAATTGTCTGTTTCATACTGAGTGAGTTGTGGTGCTTTGTCTTTTCACGTTGTTATTTTCATGGTTTGTAATGTTACACTGTTTCATTCCCGATACTGATTATTTGAATCTTCTCCTTTCCCCTACCTGCTGCCAGTTTTGCTAAAAGCACACTCAAGTGTCAATTGCATCACTTCAAAAAGGCTGATGAATGTGAACATTATTTGTTGGAAAACTCAGAAAGACTGGTAGAGCCCTGGAACCAAGTCTCACTTCAAAGGCTGATGAATGTGAACATTATTTGGCTTTCTTGTGGTGAGTGAATGAAGGAAATAAGTCTAGGGTTCTAAGGAGTCTAATAAGAATCCTTGAAGTTGGACTTCCAGATGTCTACACCCTCATTGTAATGGTGAGCTAGATATCAACTTGGTTTCTACTGCCTCAAAGAGGACCACAAAGATAACTGCACATTGCACATTCTGGTAGAAAGTAAAGTGGTAAAAACTCTCTTAAGAATTCATAGTCACAACCCTCCCATGTGTTATATCCTTACACGGGCTAATTTCTACATGGAATTGTCTTCAATTACAGCTTTAAACTCTAAAAGCCTTAAGAATTAATGCCGATCTGCACTACAGGTTTTCTCAAAGGAATCAAGGCAAATATTTGAAAGAATACAACAACCAAAAAGCAAACTTTCTTGAGATATGTTTTCCTTTTCTCCATCTTTCAGTCTTTTCCCTTCATTCCTAACCTGCGTATTTCAATGCCATGCTGTTTTTACCCCTTCATCATTACACTGACCATTGGGCTCTCCCATCCTGAAATTTGACCAGCAGTGACCATCAAAATTCCTGTCACCATACACAAGATATGCTGAGCTGATGCAGGTTAACTAGAGAATCCCAAGGCTCCATGCTCCTGGTCCTCCTTCCTGCCACTTAAAGGAAAGAACACAGAGCTATTAGTAAACTGAATTTCTTCTCTATGATTCTTATATTGTTTTTTTAATAGGTGGGAGCCATTTCTTTTTTTGAATGTATTCATTTTTAATTGAAAGATAATTACAGTATTGTGTTGGTTTCTGCCATACATCAGCATGGATCAGCCTTAGGTATACATATGTCCCTTCCCTCTTGAGCTTCCCTCCCATCTCCCACCCCATCCCACTCCTCCAGTTTGTCACGGAGCCCAGGTTTGCGTTCCCTGAGTCATATAGGAAATCCCCACTTGCTATCTGTTTTACTTATGTTAGTGCAATACTTTTTTTTTTAATGTGGACAATTTTTGAAGTTTTTATTGAATGTTATTATATTACTTATGTTTTATGTTTTGGATTTTTTTTTGGCCATGAGACACATGGGGTCTTAGCTGCCTGACCAGGGATCGAACTCATACACCCTACATTGGAAAGTGAAGTCTTAACCACTGGACCACCAGGGAGATCCCTGATTCTTAAATTTTTATGCTGAATACAATTTCCATTCTATTCTACCACAAAAAACTAAGCTATCATATTAGTTAAATAACCCACACATACCATTCGCCATACAGACAGAACCACACTCTCTGCTAACTGTACAGACAGAACCACGCTGCTGCCAGCATTTCAGACAAATTTGTGTGCATCCTTGAGCAGTCTGTTGAGGGAAAATAAAGTCGACAACCATGAAGGGAAGGGACATTTACACCAGGGTTTTTTGTGTGGGAGGGAGAAACATATATCATTGTGGAATGCTTTGCTATGTAAGACTATTTCATGCTAAGCAACTATCCCAACCTCTGCCACTCTGTGAGAATTCCAGGGTACCAGGAAATGTCCTGTCCAGGAATACCAGCAACTATAAGGCATAGTAATTATCTCTGCAATACTCAGTGGATGTCTCATCCCCAGGATTACAAAAGTTCTCTGTAATCAGTTAGCTTCACAGTGACACAGAAGCACCCCCTCATATGCTTCCTTTCTCTGGAGTCACCAATACACTAAGACGTCCAAACACAAAAGTGTGATTTTGCCACACAAACATCACACAAAGTGACCTGAATGTCAGATTCAAATTGGACTACCTATATTGAGAGTCTACTCATACAATTCTTGCAACAGCAGATGAATTGGCTGCTCTATAGGCATTTTACATATAAGCAACTTAAGGCTTCAACAGGCTAAGTAACTTGTCCCAAACTAGACATCCAGTAAATATCATATCAAATCTTAGACCCTGTTTCTCTGCCTCTTAAGTACTGTGTTCTTTCCACTGACCAAGCCGGGAATCAAAGCACGAGATAAATTCTGTCCCCGGCAAGTGGGAAACGTGAAGCAACAAGGCTGTGGGCTTGGTTCGGGGCAATCAACTTTTCTCTGTCCAAGTGGCCTAAACTCTAAATACTGGGAGAGTTGAGCCAAACTGGTTACAATCGCAGCCGAGTAAGAATTTGTTGGTGGCTAACAAAGTTAATAGTGAATGAGAACATCTGTGTGACATTTCTTCATTTTCAATTTCCCTTTCTTGTTTATTATCTACTTTGCATCTCCAAAATAAAACAGGATGTGTTTTACCATTCTCACTCTGCAAATAGGGACACGTAGAGTCAGAGCGGGGTGTGCAGTGATTGCCCAGGATCACGCAGCTGGTAAGGGAGACTAGAGCTGGAAGCCAGGGACTCTGACTTCAAGCTCGGAGTACTTCCTGCTGCCTAGAAATAAACCCAGACTCTCCCTAATGCTTCAGACTTTATCTTAAAGCCCTTAACTTCTTGAATGGCAATGAGGGGAAGACCATACATTCATATCTTCCCAGCTGAGTCTACGTTGTCATCTCTCACCCTGTTGCTCATCTGGCTTCTCATTCATTTCCTTCTCTACAATACATGCCAAATGAGCAATACCAAATGCTTGATCTCTCTGTTCCACTTCCTTAGTCATTTACCTAGGTAAGATGCAGAAGCTGAAGCCCCACTCATGGAGCTTGTGTAGACATTTGTCAGTTGTCCCATCATCCATCCCTTTGTCACCTCTTCCTAACTCTGCCCTGAATTCCCCCAATAAAGTGTTTTGAGTGGAATTAATCCTGAATGCTGACTCCCTGGAAATACCATCAAAATAAAGTGGATAAGACAAAGCTGAGTATATTTTTATCAAGGTAAGAGAGAATCTACCATGAGAGAGTTGTACTAACATCACAGGGGCAGAGTTGGGATGTTTATAAGATTCTGGAGTCTAGTTTAAGATAAGCTTTAAGTGGGGAGGCTTAATTAGGATTAGACAAGAATCATGGTATAAGAGCTCGAGACTGGTAGACAATCAAGTATTTTGAGGCAGAGTTTCAAAGAGTCTTGGAGAACAGACAGTCATTTGATGCTATATTGAAAATTCAAAGTTCGATGTCCATTTAAATTGTAGCCCCACAAGTTGCTGTCAGTAATCTTGCAAAAAGTCTTCTTGGAAGAGAGCCAATGCTAAGGAAGAAGGACTGAGAAAAAAAGAGAAGCCAGGTCCTCTCTAATTACTCATCTTGTTCTTGGCTGTGATAATAAACAGGGCTCTGAGATAACCAATTGGTCATTACTGAGCAGATTCCAAGTAGCAGGTCAGATTTTGGAAGCAGGTTGGATAAATATTAGCCTTTATCACAACTCAAACAGTGTCAACTGCCAAACCAAAGAGTTCTTGGGGAGGAATTGTGTTCCCTCTTCCTCTTTGGAGAACCAGAAATCACAAAGCAATTTTGTCACACTGCCCTGCAGATAACTCTCTTTTCTAGCCAGTAAATAAAGGTGGGCACTACCCTATGTGTTTAAAGGTATTGCATGCCTACTCTCACTTCTCCTTCAGGTAAAGAGGTGCAGGGTTTTTTAACAAGAGGTGAGTTTGCCTCTAGCCAACCTGAGAACTCTAGTCATAAGAAAGCCAGTCTGAACAGTCTGAAGGATTATTCAAAGATATTGCAAACACATCCAGGAGAAAGCAATTTCCAACTTTATGTTCATGGCAGAATCCCCTTCCAAATTTCAAAAGCTGTGTCAATACAGACCATGGGTGTTGGAGACCTGAAGCAATCATCTGGGGGATTCAAGTCAAAATGTTTTTCCCTAAATTATTTGATTGTGAAAAGAGAATTTCCCTTCTGAATTACTTAGACAATCATCTTAACTTTAATAGCTCATATTTGTGCATTTCTTTATGGTTTTCAAAGTACAGCCCAGGAGGTCTTGTTCAAGGGACAAGACACCTGTAACAACAGTCTTTCTAAGTGACAGTGAGATAAATTTAATGCCACAGTGGTATTGTGGACCCTGGCAAGTCTTCAGCCTAGTAATGGAGCTGGTGTCTAGGTTTTACTGGGAAAAAGACAGAAAGAGAGAAGGAGAGGGAGAGAGAGAGAAAGAATGTGTATCTGTGTATGTGACACAAACTTACATTTTTCGGCCCAGAGTGTCTAATAATCCTTTTGGATGGCAGTCAGCTTTGGGCCATAAATCACCAGGCCCATCATTTCTTTAGGGAGATATTTGTAACCAGCCTTGGGTTGGAAAGAATATAAATTTTCTGGAAGCCTGAAAAAGATGAAAAAGCATTGCTTTTCTGGTTATTCATGCAGAGTGAGTAGCCCCTTTCCCTCTTGAAATAAAACAGGACTCTCAACTTCCCATGCTTCACTCTAGATTTCTGGAAAGGATAATATGTCAGCACTCAGGAGTTAGTCACCCCCGGCTGCCTCTCCCTGTGTGATTGGTGACCAGAAGCCCTCCTGGAATGGAGATTGTCAGGAGCAGAGGAGTGAGTCTGAGCTAAATGAGAAGCCATGTAGTACTCAGTGTGGCAAGAGAAAGGGCCACTTCAAGATGCACATCTCTCCAGCCAGAACCCCTGACAGTGAGAGGGTTCAGACCCTGAGAGGCCATCTGTGTCCTCAAAAACAGGCAACAGACTAGGGCTCCAGACCAGCTTTATCACTGCTGGCTCTACGTCCGCAAGCGTGTTACTGTTCCTCTCTATGTTCAGAGTCATCATACATAACATAGTAAAGGGGACTGGTCCAGCTTGGAGATCTAGTCCATTGAGAAATCTTTACAAATCAGTTCAATTCAATGCACAATCAGCGAACACTACTTGAGTCCCCGGCCCTGGGCTCGGGGCTAGAGTCATGCATGAGGCTGCTCCCAGTGCCTGCCTTCAAAACACTCCCATTTTAGTGCCCGAAACAGACCAAAAACTGACCTACAATTGAAAAAACAACCAGAAGATACAGGGAAAAGGAAAGAGATTGCATGAAGTTGACGGGAGGGGGTGGTGGAGGGGGTGATTAACATCGGAAAAGTAGGGACAGGGAGGTCTGGGGAAACTTTGGTGGGGAGGAAAGATAATGAACTGGACATTGAAGGACCAGGCAGAAGGACCAGCAGGAATAAAGCCAATGGGGAGAAAAACACTGAGTGTGCGAAATAAGGAAGAAAATCCCACTGTAGCCGGAGCACCCTAGAAGCGTCCCCATGTCAAGGGCCATGTCTTCCTTCCCTGTCCTGGGTCACCATGGCCTCCGCCTTTCGTGACATTCAGCTGGAGCACTGAAGTGGAGCCACTGGGCTTTCTATACTGGGCTTGCGGAGAGCTGCTGTGTGCTCTGGTCAGTTCTGTCAGACTCTTTGCAGACCCCTGGACAGTAGCCTGCCAGGCTCCTCTTTCCATGGTTCTCCAGGCAAGACTCCTGGAATGGGTTGCCATTTCCTCCTCCAGGGGATCTTCCCGAACCAGGGATTGAACCTGCGTCTCTTGCACTGGCAGGTGGATTCTTTACCACTGCCCCACCAAGCTGGGGGTAGTGGACAAAAAGGAGCAAGGCTGCTTATAGCGCCGCCACTGGAGTGTAGAGGTAGGACAGCAGGAGTGGTTTTTAAATCCTTTTTTGTTATTTTACTTGGCTTCATTCTACATATACCCGCAATTAACATAAACTGATTCAACTCCATATGTGTGGGTTTTTTCCTCTTTTTCTTTCTGGCTTGGCTTCCTCATCTCTCTCTCCTCTCCCTGCCAGCACTATCTCTTGCCTCTGCAATCCCTTCCCCCAAGGACCCCCTCTTAACAAGATGAGTCAGGGCCCTTACAGGGAACAGATGGCACATTCATACAGACTATTCAAGGAGATTTTATTAAAGAGACAGTTTTAAAAGTGTGAGTTGGGTCAGGAAAAACCAGCAAAAGGTGATGAAGCAAGAGTAGATCGGCTACTAAGCTTGAAGGGCCAAAAATACAGATTATAAAACAAAGAAAAGAATCATCAAGAGGTCCCTCACCAGGCACTGGGATCTTCAGAGGAGTGGCACCTACCTGCAGCCACCACCACTGGCTGGAACGAAGCCAGGGGAACATCCCTTGACCTCACATTCCTCCATCTTTCTTGTTCTGTGCTGGTACTTCCCCTATCAAACCAGTTGGAAGCTGAAGGGTATACTGGTCTATAGCCACAGTCCATCAAGGTCAGGGTCGAGGGCACAGAGCTGGTTGGGGAAGGTAGGGAATGGATGTGGGAGACAAACAGAAAAACCCAGCATAACTTAATACACATTCTTCCAAAGATTTCTCTGCAGCATTTAATTCTCTTTGTTGTTGTTTTAGTCTCTAAGTCCTGTTTGATTCTTGGCAACCCCATGGACTATAGCCCACCAGACTGCTCTGTTCATGGGATTTCCCAGGCAAGAATACTACAGTGGGTTGCCATTCCCTTCCCCAAGGTATCTTCCTGATCCAGGGATCAAACCCTCATCTCTTGTGTCTCCTGCATTGGCAGGCAGAATCTTTACCACTGAGCCACTAGGGAAGCCCACATTTAATTCTCTAAATACCTATATATTCATATATATCATACTTGAGATTTTTACCCCCTCCTTTTTTCTTTACCCAGAAAGGCAGCATATTGCCCCACTTTTGCTTATTTTGCTTTTTTTTCATTCAATAATAGCTCATAGACCAATTCTCCAATTCATCTTTTGGAGCTTCATTCACTCTTTATTCTTCTTTTAAATAGCTGCAAAATATCCCATGAGATTAAAGTATGATTAATTGCTCAGTAATTCTTTTATTTTCCAGTTATTTTGCCAGTATAAGCATTGCGGCAAAAAAAAAATCTGCATATTCTTGCCATTAAGTTTTAGTGTTTTCTCTATGCTATAAATTCCCAGAATGGAGATGACTTGGTTTAAGAGTATATTTGAGAATCTCTGTACCTTCTCAATTTTTTGTTGTGAATCTAAAACTGCTTTTTTAAAAATCGTCATTGAGGAAAGAGCATATTTTAGTATGTATATGTATTTTAAATAGAAACTGTCAGAATATAAGCATGCGGTAACTTTCTCAAGTGCTCATGAAGAACAGGCAAAGAAGGGAAATAAATCTAGTGACTCCATTCACGTGTCACCTTCTCCAGGAGGCCATCCTTGATCTCCCTCCTCCATCCCCTTTGTTGTCACTGTTCCTGGTCTACTCTTCCTTGTCCATACCCCCACTGCATCCCAAAGACCAGAAAATTTCTGAGGTTAGGAAACGTGTTTGAGCCAACTCTGAGCCTCTACCATCTAGCAGTGGAGTCTGCAACATGTTAGACTTTTCATGTTTATACATGAAAGAATGAATGAACCGAACAAAGGTGACGAGAACCTTCCAGTCTCTTCTCTGCCTTCCCAGGGTGGGGAAATGAGTAGGACTGAATTTCTACAAAAGCATGCCATTGAGTGGAACATTCTCTGTGGTCCACTTCTTGCATCCTGAACTTGACAGATAAGTTGCCAGTGGTAGGGAACAGACCTCAGATGTGGAAGAAAAATACGAGATGACCACCAAGTGTAGATTAGATTAGACCTTTCCCCCATATATGGTGCTTTCCTCCCTCTCAAGAAGGGAAAAGAAAAACAAGACTGCAGCTCATTGAAAAGCATTGGGAAGACATCTCATAATAAAGCAGAGATCCCAGTGACAATAAGGAGAGCCTTCTTTCAGCAACTTCCGTTTGGTTGCATTAACTCCCTTCCTGCCCTCAGGTTACTCACTGCAGACCCATTGTCTCAGTCCACCAGCTGGTAAGGGTGTCGGCAGAAGTCATTCTCCTCCGAGTTGATGCTTTCAGAAGAAATAAAAGGGAATGACAAAGCTAACAATGAACGTTCTGCTTTTAAGAAACAGAAAAGATTGTTTTGAATGTTTTGGTATGCTTCCTTTTTGTGTGGGTGAATTTTAATGTTTGTCTTTTCTGGTTTTCTCAGAAAACCTGGCTACCTTGTGTTCTCCTGGAAAATATATCTGTCCTTGCCCGAAACTATCATCGCAGGGCTCAATAGATCTGAATTGAGGATGGTGTGTGTTGGGGTGGGGAATCTAACTGAAAACAGCTACAGAGACTGACTTGGAGAGGACTGACTCTTGGGGCCAGGACTTATCTGCCACCACCTTGGGTTCCTCAGGTCCCCAGAGAGGTGATGTTTGGGAGAAGCAGAGAGAAGAGACTGGATGTGCTTCAATTAGTAATGGGTGCTGTTAGAGAACACTGGTAGGACAGGATGTTCACCTGGACCCATGTTGAGTGGGGGTCATATACGTACATGTTTGGAGTTAGCACTGGAGTATCATGTGCTGGCAGGGACAGATGCTTTCCTAGAAGTGGCTAGAGGTAGACAAGTCAGAGGGAGCATCTGGAATGTAGTCAACCAGGAAAACCAAGATTAGAGTCAGGGAAGAAAGAGCACATTCTAGCCCAGGGTTTCTCAATGTCAGCATGTTTCGAATTTTGGACTGTAATCTAATCTCAGCAGTGGCATCCCATCAGGTTTGTTGTTGTTTAGTTAGTACGTTGTGTACAACTCTTTGTGACCCATGGACTGTAGCCCACCAGGGTCCGCTGTCCATGGGATTCCCCAGGCAAGAATACTGGAGTGGGTTGACATTTCCTTCTTCAGGGGATCTTCCCTACCCAGGGATCAAACTCCTACCTCCTGCATTGCAGGCAGCTTCTTTACCACTGAGCCCCCGGGGAAGCCCCCATCAGGTTTACCAAGTTCTGTTTGTTAGAAGCAAGTCCCTAAGTTTAGGGGACAGTTTTATACAGGCATGAATACCTGGAGGTGAGGGTTGTGGTGAGCCACTGCAGAAGCTGCCAGCCACAAGGAGTTATCAGGGCACCTTGAGCTTCAGAATCATTGCCACTAGGAAAAATTTACTCCTGTCTCAAGGTGTGGACTGTGGGCAGCAAACTGCACAAAGATGAGCTGTGAGTTCTGGCTCCTTCCGTGTTAGTGCTGTGCCGTCACTCTCTCTGACTTACAGCCATTGTAGCATTCATAGCATTAATGTTACACTCTATCTCTCCTACTTGACAGTGTCTCGGGCCTGGGACAGAGCTGGTGCTCCAAGACTGTTATAAGTGAAACTGAACCTACACTTGCCATTTGTTGTGCTAGCACTTTTCCCATTGGACTAGGCTTTCTTTGATAAGAAAAATTCCTACTGGGTTGAAGTGGTATTAGATGCCAAATAGAGGGGGCTTAAAATCTATATCTACTTCTGCTTTATTGACTGTGCCAAAGCTTTTGACTGTGTAGATCACAACAAACTGTGGAAAATTCTTAAAGAGATGGAAATACCAGACCACCTGACCTGCCTCTTGAGAAATCTGTATGCAAGTCAAGAAGCAACAGTTGGAACTGGACACGGAACAACAGACTGGCTCCAAATCAGGAAAGGAATATGTCAAGGCTATATGTTGTCACCCTGCTTATTTAACTTAAATGCAGAGTACATTATGCAAAATTCCTAGCTGGATGAAGCACAAGCTGGAATCAAGGAGAAATATCAATAACCTCAGATATGCAGATGACACCACCCTTATGGCAGAAAGTGAAGAAGAACTAAAGAGCCTCTTGATGAAAGTGAAAGAGGCGAGTGAAAAAGTTGACTTAAAATTCAACATTCAGAAAACTAAGATCATGGCACCAGGTCCCTTCACTTCATGTAAATAGATGGGAAAACAATGGAAAAATTGACAGACTCTATTTTTGGGGCTCCAAAATCACTTCAGATGGTGGCCCCAGCCATGAAATTAAAACATGGTTGCTCCTTAGAAGAAAAGTTATGACCAACCTAGACAGCATATTAAAAAGCAGAGACATTACTTTGCCGACAAAGGTCCATCTAGTCAAAGCTATGGTTTTTCCAGTAGTCACGTGTGGATGTGAGAGTTGGATTATAAAGAAAGCTGAATGCCGAAGAATTGATGCTTTTGAACTGTAGTATTGGAGAAGACTCTTGAGAGTCCCTTGGACTGCAAGGAGATCCAACCAGTCCATCCTAAAGGAGATCAGTCCTGGGTGTTCATTGGAAGGACTGATGTTGAAGCTGAAACTCCATTACTTTGGCCACCTGATGTGAAGAGCTGACTCATTGGAAAAGACCCTGTTGATGGGGAAGGTTGAGGGCAGGAGGAGAAGGGGACAACAGAGGATGAGATGGTTGGATGGCATCACCGACTCAATGGACATGAGTCTGAGTAAGCTCTGGGAGTTAGTGATGGACAGGGAGGTCTGGCATGCTGCTGTCCATGGGGTCACAAAGAGTTGGACACAACAGAGCGACTGAAGTGAACTGAAGCAGAGAAAAACATTGAGTCTTAGGTTGAGCACGAATGGCTTGGCCTTTCCTGAATAGAACAGAGAGAACATAAATACTGAACAGGAGACTACATTATTGGGATGACTTCTACTCTCAAAGGAGTAAATGTTCAATGTCTAAGTGGTTTTGTTTTGCTTTTTTTTTTTTTTTTTTTTGGAGGAAGTTTCTTATACTTGGACTTTTACATAGGGCTGACAAAGAATCTATTTAAAGAATTACCTTCCCCCATTATGGTAGATACTTCCAACCTTCATGTTACTCTTATTTAAAAAGTTTGGAAAGCCAATTAGAATCACTCATAGGCTTTGAAAGAAAGAAGTGAAGTAGGGGTCATTTCTTTGGCTCCTGGCTGTCTCTACTGTTAGGAAAGTTTGATTTTCTTACGGTGGGTTACAGTATCTGTTCTCCAGGGTTCTGGGTATTGACAGATAGTGGTGGTGGTACAAGCTTCTGGATCTGACTTCTGGTGCCAACTTGCAGCTTTGGGCAGCTGTTATCCTGTTCCCTGCTATGGTGGTGGCTCCCACCCAAGGTGTCCCCAGCACCAGTGGCATCCTCAGAAGCAACAGCTCCTCTGGTGATCAGTTTCATATTACTTAGCTTAGAGCCTACTCCTTCAGCCTTTAAAAGTATTTGGTAAGCACACAACCTGCCATGTGCTTAGTTGCATCTGACTCTTTGCGACCCCATAGACTGGAGCCCACCAGGCTCCTCTGTCCATGGGATTCTCCAGGCAAGAAGACTGGAGTGGGTTGACACTTCCTCCTCCAGGGGATCTTCTCAACCCAGGGATTGAACCCCTGTCTCCTGCATCTTCTGCATTGGCAGGAGAATTCTTTACCACTGAGCCACCTGGGAAGCCCCTAAGCACACAACTGTTGATATTAAATCCTATTCTGCTTAAAATACCTACAGTGATTTCTGATTCTAAACCAATTGCTATCTATTTTGTCAACTGAAATCCACCATTTTAAGGACTTCTCTTTGGAACTCAAAGCCATTAACTCCTACGTAAACATAACAGAAAGAATTCTAGGACGTGCAGAACTTCGGTTAATAGCCCAGACCCCAAGCTAACTTATTTCCTTGGGACCTTCCTTTATAACTTGTGAAATGATTTTCACCAGGCAGAGAGGACATTATGATGGACTCCAAACTTCAGGCACCATCCCAGACCTCCTCGTCCTTGAATGTAAAAACATCCTGGAGAGCCTGAGCCCATGCTCTATGGGGCCAACTTCTTCCTTTGCCCATACAGTGGACTGTGTGCAGCTAGCTCCATTTTCAGGTATGGAAAGGAATCTGCCCTGTATAGGAAAGCAGCAAAATCAATCATCTCAAGCAACTCAATCTCCATTTTCACTGAAGACAAAGTTGTGTCCCAAGTTTCTTAGAACACTTGAAAATACTAAGAATGGACATAAAAGTTTAGCCGTCTTAGGGAGTCAATGAGTTCGATGGCTTAAGTGGTATAGAATCTGCCTGCAATGTAGGAGACACAGGAGACTTGGGTTCCATCCCTGGGTCGGGAAGATCCCCTGGAGGAGGAAATGACAAGCTGGTCCAGTATTCTTGCCTAGGAAATCCCATGGACAGAGGAGCCTGGTGGGCTACAGTCTATAGGGTCGAAAAGAGTCAGATGCGACTGAACACACACGTACAAGTTTTAGAGACAGGACCAGTGGAAATGAGTTCTAAGCCAAGTGCAACACTTAGAAGATATGTAATCTTGCAAATACCATTCAACTTCTCTGGACCTCAGTCCTTCGTCTGTAAAATGGAGCCAGCACTTTGCAGAGTTAGTGCAAAGGGTAAATAAAATTATCTTTCTGATTGCTAGTAAATGGTAAATAACGGCAGTTCCTCTCTCTCAAGCCCATCCTATAAGAATGTAACCAATCACAGGATCAGGTTCTCATAACGTGCAAGAGTTGGAAAGGGCCAGCATGGTTACTGGCAGAGAGTTGGCAGGCAATAAATGTTTGTTGAACTAATGAATTAATTGCTGAAGGATGTAATTTAATAATTTAACAACCCTCTGTGAAAGTCAGAAACTTGGGGCAACTTGCCAAAGTCCCATAACTAATCGGTGACAGGACCAAGGATCAACATACAGCCCTCAATTCCCAATCAGCCTTCCCTGCCCAGACTCATATTTTTATAAAGCCATATCCAGTTCTCAAAATGATTTGTAGGCAAAATAGCGCTGATTTATGGAAAGCAAATCATAAATTATTCTCAAATACTCATTTCTCAGCATCTGAGACCCATTTTACATAGAGCAGGAATTCAGATTTCCTATTGAAAAATCACTTCAGGGACCAAGGATTACGCAGCCTACTTCCCAACAGCTAATGTTTCCCAAATCTCCACATCCCACTCTACCTAAGATGCTGCCAGTGAGGCCAAGAGGAAAGCCCTGGATGCTGGACTGTGGAGGGCAGGGAAAGAAGCCCCTTGCGCTGTGTGCTCTTAACAATTGCTCAGAAATCTTCTCCTTTCAGGAAGTGAGAGGACTGAATCTGAGGTCTACACAAGGACATCCTTAGTGATACAAAAATATTATGAGTCGGCAACCTGAACTACTATGATTCACAGCAGAAAGTCCCATTAAGCAAATGAAACCACTGAGCAAGAAAGAAGAGACAGCTGAATATGAGAAGCAGCTCGGAGGAATCATGAGGTTCAGAGAACGGGCAACCCTGGAGAAAATTGCTATTGATTTAAGTGAAAACAGTCCAGAAGTTTAGGAATAACAGAATCATTGGACTGGCTTATTTCTCTGGTCTGTACTCCGCATATCTCTTCTTCCTGCAACTCCCCAGGCATATTCTTCTTGTGGATGAATTAGGCCGGGTGAAGAGAACAAGATTGTTGCCCACAATTTTTTCAGCATATCTAGTTGATTTATCTGTTGATACCACTGTGTTATGGCAGTTAAAACACTGCAACATTAGAACAAGCTGGAACAGACTTCGGGCATTCATAAAAGCCATATGAAAACCACATGGAGGAGATGTGGGAGAACCGGTCCAGATAAGAAAGTGGATGCAAACATTTGCAATTCTTTGCTCAAATCTGAAGCAAGATGAGTGCTTGGCTGCAGAATTGTAAACACTACAGTGGAATTTGGGAATCATCACCGTGTCGAAGCCTGGAGGCGGAGATGATTCTGCTTTGGGACAAGTGAATGGCCAAAGCTAGTGGGATCAACAGCCCTTCATCCTCCTACTATAAAGACTCTACTTGACAACAGGAAGATTTTAACTTTCCTCATTTGCAGTCCCTCCCTCTTTGAATCTGTGCCTTTTAGGGAGAAATTGGAGACTTTTAGTCACTGTCTGGCTAGAAAACTGAATTTTTCATAAAGAGGTATTGTGGATGGATCTGGTGTCAGAGATCGGAGCTAGAATTTGCTAGTTCCTGGGTGTGTGACCTTGGGTACCAATATAAACCTCTCTTCTGATTTCTCATCTTCAAAATGATTGTGATAATCACTCACATACTTCAAGGAGAGAATGCGGAAATGTTTCTACAACTCGACAAGGATGCTGGGACTCAGTTCAGAGCTCCCGAAACTTGTGTAATATGTATAAAGTCCTTCAGATGGTGGGGGAAAAAAACCTCCTCATAGAAGCCTAAGAAAATAACCTCAGGAATGGGATGTGGTCGCTAAGATGCTCAAACTGAAGCGATGAATGTCTCATTTTGTGTACTAAAAAAAAAAAATCCTTGCATTTCAAATGAATCATTAGTATTGTTGAAAGTAGTTTTTAATGTATAATGGGTAAAATTATTTTGAAGAACATCATTAAAACAAAAATGGACATGTGTAAAACTATGTAACTATGGGCTCTCTAAGAATGAACCACAAATCAGTCCTTTTTTTTTTGAGAAACACTGGCAAGGCAATTCAGAAGTCAGAAGTCAGATTTTAATCCTGGCTTTGCCATTTACTAGCTGTGTGATTTGGGGCAGGGAACCTAATCTCTTCTAAAGCCTCAATTTCCTCAAAGTACTGATTAAAGGTGAGAAAACCTCCTGGAATCCTACTCTGAAAACAAAATCATAAGGGAAAGGAATTCTAGTCAGGGGGTCTTAAAGTCAAGGGTCAGGACCAGCGGTGCAAGGTCGGGCACGCCCTTTACCCTCTCGGAGCCTCAGTTTCCTTTTGGAGGAAAGAGAGCGATAACCTCTGGGGAGTTTATCTATCTTGCCGAGCTGCCAGGAGGATCAAAGTGTTTACGTGAAGTAGGCTGCCCGGCAAACAGGGAAGCGCCAACCAGGACAGAACTTCTCTTGGAAACAGGATGCTTCGACATTGCTCAAGGCTTAGAAACCATCATCCCTATCTGAAAAATCGAATCCATCTTGAGGTTAGAGTTCTGGTTTATGATCCTCTGCATCTCGAGCCAGAAATGAGCTCAGCCGAAAGTGCCATTAACTACCCGCTGCTGGGGTGGGTTCGCTGTCAAGATCCTTTTTATCAGTCAGCTGGCTGTGAAAAGCCAGATAATGCTTAAATACAGCCATTACCCAGAGAGCCCGCAGCTCTGCTTCCCAGGGCTCTGGCAGAGCCTGCCTCTCTTAGGAGAGAGCAAAATTAATGAATTCTCTTCTCCCTCCCTGGCTGCCCTGCAAACCAGTAGAGCTAGAAGGAGTAAGTGAGAAGCCAGGGGCATCCCTGAGTGGTTTACCTACTGTCTATCCTTCTTCCCCTCACTTTTTGCTCCTCTACCCTAACCCAGAATCCCATATGATGATGAGTCAGGCTTTATAGAAAAGAGCCCAGAGCAATCTCTTTCCAGCCTTCTAGAAATCATAGGGGAAGATCTGTTAATATTCAGCACATGTTAATTCAGTTATCTCCTCTGTGCCAGGAGCTGGGCCAGGGCCTTTCTCACTGACATTATCTCTGATTCCTATTCACAATCAGCCTGACATGTTAGAATTATTATTCCCATTTCACAGCCAGGAGGTAAGGGAGAAACTGACCCTCTCTGCGCAGGCTCATCCGAGCACCACGCTGTTGGTCTATAGCATCCGCTCTGGCTGTTATCATTATGACTGTGGCCACTCAAAGAAGGACCCCTAGATGGTAGGAGGATGGTCCTAATTCCAGCGCCACCCCTTGGGGTGTGCCATTGGACCTTCACCTTAACCTGCTCTGAGCCGCAGTTTCCTCCTTTTTGACTTCTGCCTCTGTGTTTGTGCAGATTAACTGAGACAATACACATGTATTCTCCTACAGCGCAGGGCATTTAACCCCTGGGAAGGTTGTTACTAAAGTCATAGAGAACATTGTAAGCCCTTCACTCAGACACTAAGTCATCTTCTGAAAGAGGCAGGCATCCTGCTGATATTCAGTGAAGAACTGAAGAGGCTGCCCAGAGTGTGACCTAGTTACTGAAGTCCAGCCTAACCATATCCACTTATACAGAACAACTTGAGGTCAGGACTGTGATGGTCCGCTGTGATCACAAGAACTGTGAGAGCGAGTTCGTGTCTCTGTCTGGCTGCTGTGCCTTCTAGCTATGTGAACCTAGAGGGCACCAGCTCTACGAACCTCAGTCTCTTTTCTAAAATAGAACTGATATTTGCCTCCTTACCTTACAGGGCTATTGTAAGGATTAAGTAAGAGAAAATGTGTGAACACACTGGCACAATGCCCAGAACATCAGGGAAGCTCAAGGGGTGTTTATTTCTTCATGTGTGAGTCTTGAAAACTTGGTTTGGTTTGCATACATTGTGCCACTGCTTTTCACATGGGAAAATCCCACTGGGGCACGGAACAAGAAGGGCTCTGCTTCCCATGTGTAAATCTATGGGGAAAACTTCGTCAGAACCGCTGCAGGGGAATAGTGTCTGTCCCTAGGAAAAGCGTTCAGAAATCACCAGTAGGTATTCTGAATCTGACCCCAAAAGTGTAAGAAATCCAAGAACACTCACTGCCAGTTTTAGCAAACTATTCAGATACCTGCTCTGGCTATGATTAATAACCAAGTTTCATTTGGATGGCAAAGCAGTGGCACTTTCCAAAGGAAATTTCATAATTGCCAGAAACTGCTATCTTGGTGCTGAGTTGGGTCTCACTGTTTGGCTCATCTGGCTAGTAGCAGCTGGCTGCCAACTGTCCTCTGCCCTAGGTATGGAGCAGACATCAGCCAGATGAGTTGACTGACCTAAGTGATACAATCGTTAAGTCCAGGCAAGAGCTTCTTCTTGGAGCTATACTTGCTTCTCTGCTCATTTCTCTTTTCGATTTCCAGTCAAATTGTGACTCTAAAAGGCAGGCAGAATTTTACCCGTATAAAGAACACAATTCTATTTCCTGGTCCCCAGACTTAAGGTTTCGATGGTAATTCCAAGTTCCACATGTCTCTTTTCAGTACTCTGTTTTTGGCTCATCTGAATGTTTGAACAAAAAATTACAGTGAGAGCAAATGGATCAGAGAATCCCAAGAGAAGCATAATACGCTGTTGGAGAATAGTTGAAACAGTGAAATTTTTGAGGTGAGGAATAAAGAGGTGGCAATTAAGAAGCTTGAAAGAAAGGTAGAATTTGAAAATGTAGAAATGGAAGAGAAGTGTATTCTGGGGCTAATGGAAAAATATGCACAAACCCATGGAAGCAAAACACTCAAAGGATTTTAAAGAGTAAGGAGTTTGAATGTATACCTGAGTCCCTTCACTGTTCACCTGAAACTGTCAGAACACTGCTCACTGGTTATAGCTCAAAACAAAATAAAAAGTTAAAAAAAAAAAAAAAAGAGTAAGGAGTTTGATGTATGTGGACTATGCGGTACACCCTTTATACACACAACAGTTTTGTGCCCTTGTGCATGAAAGACAGTCATTTTATAGTGGATTTGGGGTAGAGAACAAGCTTTCTTTTTTTCCCAGATACATGGGAGGATTCTACTTTCCCACCACCCCTGTAATTAGGAAGGGCTATCTGATTAGTTCTGGCCAATGCATTGGGTATAGAAATGGTAAGTGTCAGTTCCTGGCCAGAGAAATTGCCAGTTCAGTAATATCCAGCACCTCTGTCCCTGCCATGTCAACAGAAAAGGCTTTATTTTCCGAGTAGTATAGCTACCACATAGTGGAGGCTGCTTACATATAGATTAGTGAATTGCTATGTGGAATGGAAGTGGCTCTGAAAGTTTCCTGGATCTTATGTGTACTTTTCACAAATAAGAATCATCTCTGGTGTTAAGCTATTGAGATTTGGGAAATGTTTGTTATGGCAGCATAACCTAGTTTATCCTGACTAATACAAAGCATTTCAGAAAACATACCATGAGTTCTGAAGACACATCTTGACCTAATACATTTACTTGCTGTTCTTTTTTTTTATTTTAAATTAGTTTATTTACATATTTTTTAACTTTACAATATTGTATTTGTTTTGCCATACATTGACATGAATCCACCATGGGTGTACATGTTTTCCCCTTCCAGAACCCCCCACCCACCTCCCTGCTCCCAATCCTAAGCATTCTTAAGGTCAGATAAAGAGAGAGCTATTTCATTTGTACCAGGCATCTGGCACTCATAGATACCATCCTCATTCCAGACAGAATTTGTTCAAGATAGCAACACAAAGAGGGCTTTGTGGCCTTATTTTGATGCAACGATTAGGGAAAATTTTGTTGACAACCCCTAAAACTACACTGAGAATTGAATAACTTAAACAATGACCTCATAGCAGCTTTTCATAGTAATAATTACTACCATTTAGTAAATTACTCAGATTCCAATATGTTAATGGACTCCTTACAGCCTTGGCCAATTTCACCCTTACACTAATCCTACAACATTTAGATTTTACCCCCAATTTACTGATAAGAAAACAGGCTCAAAGAAGGAACATAACTTGCCCAAGTTCACTGAATTCAATTAGAGGAGAGCTAAGACCCAAACACAGACATATCTGACTTTAAACCATTTCTGGGAGGCTATCTTGTCTATGAAAGCTCACAGGAAGGATAGATAAAAATATAATCTTATCCAGAATTGTTCATCTTTATTCTAACAAGGAGGAAAAAATTGAAATGTGGCAGAGACAGATCATACTCTCTAAATATTCATTTCTTCCTCTACATTCACAGTCTCTCCAGCAGTTACTCTGGGGTCATGTGACTGATTTTGACCAATGAACCATGAGAAAATGTGACATGTGTTATTTGCAGGCTGAGATAGTTAAAAGCCAATTTATCCTTCTCTGCCCCTACTTACCTGGGAAATCACATAGTCCAGTTGGTGTGACTACAGGATGGAGGAGAACCTCTAAACCTTCATGGGATTTTATGCACAGGAGACATAAGCCCAAAGATGCAAAGCCAGGGAAACTGCCTTCTGGACACTTGTTTTGTTCTTAGGGGGCCACAGGTAAATAGAAACTGAATTAATCCTAATGGTTCGTGACACATTTTGATCACTGATCTTTGCACAGCCCACTTTTATTTCCTTCACTATATAATTAGCTATTTTAAATAATGCACATATTCATGAAACCACTTCTCAGAACTTGAACTAGGACCTTGACAATAACATTCATCTAGCTACATAGTCCTTCGATCAACTCCTTTCCCTTCCTTCCCTCATATATAATAACCATCACCCTAAATCCTGTATTCTTCATTCCTTTGCTCTCCTTAAAATACTGCTTTATTGTATCCATGAATAGGAAGGAGAGATAAGAAAGCCTTCTTCAATAAACAATGCAAAGAAGTAGAGGAAAACAATAGAATGGGAAAGACTAGAGATCTCTTCAAAAAAATTAGAGATATCAAAGGAACATTTCATGCAAAGATGGGCATAATAAAGGACAGAAATAGTAAGGACCTAACAGAGACAGAAGAGATTAGGAAGAGGTGGCAAGAATACACTGAAGAATCATACAAAAAGGTCTCAATGACTGGGGTAACCACGATGGTATAGTCACTCACCTAGAGCCAGACATCCTGGAGTGTGAAGTCAAGTGGGTCTTAGGAAGCATTACTACAAACAAAGATAGTGGAGGCAATGGAATTCCAGCTGGGCTATTTAAAATCCTAAAAGATGATGCTGTTAAAGTGCTTTGCTCAATGGTGGTTTAGTCACTAAGTTGTGTCCGACTCTTGCGACCTCATGGACTGTAGCCCACCAGGCTCCTCTGTCCATGGGATTCCCCAGGCAAGAATATGGGAGTGGATTGCCATTTCCTTCTCCAGGGGATCTTCCCAATCCAGGAATTGAACCTGGGTCTCCTGCATTGCAGGCAGATTCTTTACCACCTGAGCTACTGTATTCAATATGTCAGAAAATTTGGAAAACTCAGCAGAGGCCACAGGACTGGAAAAGGTTAGTTTCCATTCCAATCCCAAAGAAGGGCAGTGCCAAAGAATGTGCAAACTACTGGACAATGGTACTCATATCACATGCTAGTATGGTTATACTCAAAATCCTTCAAGCTAGGCTTCAACAGTATGTGAATCGATAAATTCCGTATGTACAAACTGGGTTTAGAAAAGGCAGAGGAACCAGAGTCAAATTGGTAACATTTACTAGATCACAGAGAACACAAGGGAATTCCAGAAAAGCACATATTTCTGCTCCTTCATTGACTGTGCTTGACTACATGAAAGCCTATGACTGTGTGGATCACAACAAATTGTGGAAAATTCTTCAGGAGATGGAAATATCAGACCACCTTACCTATTTTCCTGAGAAACCTTTATGCAGGTCAAGAAACAACCATTAGTACCTTACATGAAACAACAGACTGTTTCAAAATTGGGAAACGGGTACATCAAGCCTGAATATTGTCACCCCGCTTATTTAACTTATAGGCAGAGTACCTCATGTGAAATGCTGGGCTGGATGAGGCACAAGCTGGAATCAAGATTGCCGAGAGAAATATCAACAACCTCAGATATGCAGGGGATACCATTCTAATGGCAGAAAGTGAAGAGGAAGTAAAGAGGCTCTTTATGAGGGTGAAAGAGTAAAGTGAAAAAGCTGGCTTAAAACTCAACATTCAAAACACTAAGATCATGGCATCTGGTCCCATCACTTTATGGCAAATAGAAGAGGAAAAAGTGGGGGCAGAGACAGATTTTACTTTCTTGGTCCCCAAAATCACTATGGACAGTGACTGCAGCCATGAAACAAAGACACTTGCTCCTTAGAAGGAAAGCTATGACAAGACTAGACAGCATATTAAAAAACAGAGACATCACTTTGCCAACAAAGCTATCATTTTCCCAGTAGTCATGTACAGATGCGAGAGTTGGACCATAAAGAAGACTGAGCACCGAAGAACTGATGCTTTTAAATTGTGGTGCTGAAGAAGACTCTTGAGAGTCCCTTGGACTACAGGGAGATCCAACCAGTCAATCCTAAAGGAAATCAACCCTGAATATTCACTGGAAGGACTGATGCTGAAGCTGAAACTCCGATACTTTGGCCATCTGATGCAAAGAACCAACTCATTGGAAAAGATCCTGAATGCTGGGAAACACTGAAAGCAAAAGGAGAAGGGGGAGGCAGAGGATGAGATGGTTAGATAGCATCACCAACTTATGGACATGAATTTGAGCAAACTCAGGGAAATAGTGAAGGATGGGGAAACCTGGCATTCTACAGTCCACGGGGTCACAAAGAGTCAGGGATGACTGAGAGGCTGAACAAAAACAATGTGTATTTCTAAAAACGCTATGTGTGTGTGTGTGTGTGTGTGTGTGTGTGTGTGTAGTCCTTGTTTTCCCATCTATATAACAGTTGCTATGAAAATTAAATCAGATGATGCAAGCTGAGTGCTAAGAACAGGTCCTGAAGTAAAATAGATGCTCTTTTAAATTCTAGTTTTCCTTTTCTTTAATTTATATTTATTTATTTAGGCTGTGGTGGGTCTTTGTTACTGTGCTCAGGCTTTCTCTAGTTGCAGCAAGTGGGGGCTACTCTCTAGTTGTGGTGCGCGGGTTCCTCACTGCAGTGGTTTCTCTTGCTGTGGAGCACGGACTCTAGAGTACTAAGCTTCAGTAGTTGTGGCTCACAGGCTTAGTTGCTCTGCAGCATGTGGGATCTTCCTGAATCAGAGATCAAACCCGTGTCCCTTGCATTGCAAAGCAGATTCTTAACTGCTGGGCCACAAGAGAAGCCCTTTAGTTTTCTTTTTCGTCTTCCCTTGGTAATTTTCTCAGAGACATTTTGGTAAAAGAGCAGATCACAATATGATTTGAAATATCTAAAAACCATTATGCAACTTACCAAAGCAACAGCTAAAAGGGCAGAATCCATATCAGAAGGAAAAAGACTTCAGGGCTGAGAAAGCTTTTGGCTTTCTAGATGTTTGTTTTGGCAAAGGCAGAAACTCTAATTTCTTGCCTGGTTAAAGAGCTGAAGCTCACGGGGAACTGACTGTCACCACACCTCCTTCTGGATAACAGGGCACCCGGTCAGTGATGTTAAGTAGCATCCTTCGGTACCACCAAGTTAGCCCTCATGAGAATCCGGGAGGGATGTCAGCTTTACACTGAAAGGAGACACATTTTTAAACGTGGGAGGGGAAATGCTGCAAGAGAAAGTAGCTCAGAAGAGGGGGAAGATTCCCTGAGACTTACTTCAGATGACAATAAATAGTAAGTTATTCCAAGGAGGAACATAAATATTGGGAGAAGCTAAGGATGCCAACTACCTGTTCTATGGATTGTCCAGCGAGCTTACTCTAAAAGCAAGGCACACGAGAACTGCCAAATATGAGAGAAGAGAGTGGATCTGAGGAACTCTTACAAGGAATACTGCTGTTCCAAGGAGAGAGCTCTCCAGTGGATGTAGCAGAGTCAGGCGAACCATCTAACAAGAAAGTTGCAGAGAAGAAGCTGACTATCAAAGGAAGCTGGGGAAGGGGTAGAATGGGATATCCAAAGGACTTTAAGATCCCTTTCAATCTGGCTATCTAACTTGACGAAAGACCTAAGATGATTTTCATAAAAGTCCAAAAGTTTGGCCCAATCCTGACCATAATGTTGGGTTCCCAGATAGCTCAGTGGTAAAGAATCCATCTGTCAGTGCAGGAGACACAGGAGATGTGGGTTCAATCTCTGGATCTAGAAGATGTCCTGGATGAGGAAATGGCAACCCACTCCAGTACTCTTGCCTGAAAAATCCCACAGACAGAGGAACCTGGCAGGCTGCAGTCCATGGGGTCGAAAAGAGTCGGACACAACTTAGTGACTGAGCACAAACACAGACACATAAACGTAACGTTGCTCCCTGGTCAATACAGGGCACTAAAAGGTGTGATTCTCACAAGTTGCCTTGTAATAACCCTTCACGTTTGCATTGGGGTTTGCAGCTGATGAAACTCTTCAGTTGCTCTATTTATTGTGATCCTCTCAATTGGCCCATGAATGACATACCTCACAAGGATCCGAGAGGCAACGTGAATTACCCCCAATGACGCAGCTAGTAAGTGCAGCATCCTCCTGGCATCAAGCATGGTGTTTTTTCCACTGCATCTCAGCCACCTCCCTGCTGATCCAGGGGTTGGGCGAATGCCCAAAATCCAAAGCCCAGCTCTGACATCTACTTACTCCTCCTCATGTGGCTTAGGCATAATGATACTGTTTATCCAGCTCAGCTCCTGCCAAGGTGCCCAGTGCAATGTTCCTGCTCACGTAGAGGAGTCGCTAATCCCCAGTCCCATCCCTTCCTCTGCAGATTCCTTCCTGAAGAAACACTGGACTCTGGAGAAGCCTGAACTGCTCAACCCCTCCGGGGCTCACTAATGAGTTGTTTTAAGCTGTGTGTGAGCTCAGTGTTCAGGAAACCCAGGAGCTTAGCGACTGTGCAGGCAGGAGGTACCACCCATCTCAGCGCGCCTGCCCTTCACTCAGATGTTACCACCTCTTTTGAGTGGCACTTCCACCCGCCCTCAGCCATCCCTCCTTGGGCAGGGATCCCATCAGATTTTACAAGCTGGGCAGGGTCAGGCCTGGTGAAAACGCGAATGGGAATGCCCAGAACAACAAAGGCAGCAGGCGGTTTCCCTCGGGAGATGAGGGTGTGCCAAGCCACGTTCTGGCAGTTCAGTTCTGGGAAGACAATGAGCAGGACAGTGGCAGACCCCAATAAGAGGGCCCTCCTGAGGGCAGATCTATCAGAATTAGCCCAGAGCCTACAAGGAGAATTTTAGTAGAAAAAGATTTTAGTTTCGATGATTTCTAAAGAGCTAGATTACCAGGATGGAGGCTCATGAGCTGCAACTATTTCTAGACAGGGGTGGGCAAACATTCTCTGTAAAGGGCCAATAGTAAATATTTTAGGCTTTGTGCACCCATTGGTCTTTGTTGCAACTACTCACCCTGCTACTATAGTGTGAAAGCAGGAATCCACCATAAGTAAATAAGTGAGCATGGCTGTGTCCCAGTAAAATTTTATTTATGGACACTGAAATATAATTTGCATATAATTTTCCCACGTCATGCAACATTCTTTTTTTGATTTTTTTAGAACCATTTTAAAATGTAAAAGCCATTCTTAGCTCATAGGCTGTAGAGAACATGGACTGGATTTGACTTGTTTGGGCTGTATTTTCTCAACCTCTGTTCTGTGGCAATGGTTCTCAAACTATGTGATACAGGACCAATTTTTCTTTTAATTGCCAAGTTTTCTCAGTTAGATTGTTTTTGTAATTTTATATCAAAATTAGCTACTGGAAAAAGGGAAAAGAAAACAAAAGGGCTCTAAAGTACAAGTCCACCAACAATTGATACCACTGTTTCTAATACGTACTCTCAATGTCTGAACTTAACTCACTAAGGACTGGACCGTAAGAGTATATGACCCACACTTTGGGAGACCCAATAAATCTTAAGTAACTGTTGTGTTGATCTAAAAATCAGTTAGCACACCAATTATTTAAATGATCATGTAGTGTTTTTGAACTCCTTCAAGTTTGTGGTTTTCAGACAAAGGCCAACAATTCCCCTTTCAGTCTTGTTTTCCTGTTTGTAATGAGTAATGAGTTTATGTGCTCAGTCATGTCTGACTTTGCGGCCCCATGGACTGTAGCCCACCCAGCTCCTCTGTCTATGGGATTTTCTTAGGGAATCTTTTAATGCCCCATCCTGAGTTGGCGAAAGCACACCCATTGAGGAGTTATAGTTCTATACAATAAATACATTGTAAAGTGTAAACATTACTATCAGTATTTCTCTGGCTCTGCTCCTAACCTCTCAGTCCCCCTTCAAATTCCCATTGACCATCTGGGAGGTCATCTGTTGAGTCTGTCCAGTGCCCCGTGGTCTGCTGCTCACTTCCTTGCCTTCTCTGAGGTCTGGGTTCAGACATCTGCAGAGCTTCTCCCATTATCATACATGTGACAGCATGATGGTTACTCTTCCCTCCTGTCTAGAGATTACCATGCTGTCCTTCTCTTAAGCTGCAGTGTCTACCTTACTCTGGACCATTCCTAATGTGCTCCTCCCACCTCCCCAAGCAGAGAAAGTCATAAATACCAATGCCCTGTGGCTCATCTTTCCACAGGAGTCACAAAGACCAGCCTTGTACATTTTCACCCAATTGTATTTCAGCCCCATCCCCCTAGGCTGCCCCAGAGGCGGTCTCAGTGGCAGCAGCTAAGCTGTGTTCAGAACCCCTTTCTCTCCAGCCTCAGACTACTCAACTTGTACCAATCTTCTGGACCTATTCTCTCTTTCCTGATGCATCCTTTTTAACTGTGCAGTTTAATGAGTTTTGACAAAATGCACATACTCATGTAGTCATAACTCTAAGATAAAGATGAATTTCCATCAACCCATAAAGTCCCCTTGTGCCCCATTGCCCTCAGTTTCTGGCTCCAGGCAACTACTGATCTGTTTCCCATTGATATACATTATTTTAACTAGCCCTAGAGTTTAAGGTGAATGGAATCATATAATTTATATTCTGTTGTGTAAGGCTTCTCTTACCTGGCGTAACGTTTTTGAGGTTCATGCATAATTTTGCTTCCATCAGTGGTTTGTTTCTTTTTATTACAAAGTAGAATTCCATTATATGAGTATATGATGGTTTGTTTATTCATTCACCAATTAACATCTGTATAGTTTCCAATTTTGAGGTCTTATGACTAAAATTGCTATGAACATTCCTTTATAAGCCTGAAGTAAAAATAATGCTTTCATTTCTTTTGAGGGTGGAATTGCTGAGTTGTATAGCAAATGTATGTTTAACTTTGTAAAAAGCTACCACAGAGTTTTCCAATGTCATTTAATCATTTTACATTTCTACCAGCACCATGAAAGAATTTCCATTTGCTCCAAAACTCACCAATGCTTACTACTGTTGGTCTTTTTAATTTTAATAGATTTGTAGAGGTCTCTTATTGAAGCTTTGATTTGCGTATTTCTGATGGTTGATGTTAATGTTTTACGCTTATTGGTCATCCTCATATCTAATTTTGTGAAATCTGTTAAAAGTTTTTGCACTTTTAAAATTTGGGATATTTGTCTTATTACTGAGTTTTGAGAGAGATAAATAGATAGATAGATAATAGATAGATGGTATGTATGTATGTGTTTTTCCAGTGGTCATGTATGGATGTGAGAGTTGGACGGTGAAGAAAGCTGAGCACCAAAGAATTGATGCTTTTGAACTGTGGTGTTGGAGAAGACTCTTGAGAGTCCCTTGGCCTGCAAGGAGATCCAGTCAATCCATCCTAAAAGAGATCAATCCTGGGTGTTCATTGGAAGGACTGATGTTGGAGCTGAAACTCCAATACTTTGGTCACCTCATGCGAAGAGTTGACTCATTGGAAAAGACCCTAATGCTGGGTGGGATTGGGGGCGGGAGGAGAAGGGGACAACAGAGGATGAGATGGTTGGATAGTATCACTGACTCGATGGACATGGGTTTGGGTAGACTCCGGGAGTTGGTGATGGACAGAGAGGCCTGGCGTGCTGCAGTTCATGGGGTCGCAAAGAGTCAGACACGACTGAGCGACTGAACAGAACTGAACTGATGTATGTGTTAGTCACTAAGTCATGTCCAACTCTTTTCTACCCTGTGAACTGTAGCTCACCAGGCTCCTCTGTCTATGGAATTCTCCAGGCAAGAATGCTGGAGTGGGTAGCCATTCCCTTCTCTAGGGGATCTTCTCAATTCAGGGATCTAACCTGGGTCTCCTGCATCACAGGCAGATTCTTTACCGTCTGAGTCACCAGGGAAGACAATAGATAGATCTATAGGTAGGTAGGTAGATAGATAGATAGATATCCTAGCTATAAGTCCTTTGTCAGATGTATTTTGTACAAAAAATTTTTTCTCCAATGTGTGGTTTGATTTTTCATTTTATTAATGGTGACTTATAACAAAAAGATTTTTCTGAAATGCAAGTTTCCATGTGTTCTTTAATGTTTAATGCTTTTTTTCTATCCACCCTAAGAAAGTTTTACCTATACCAAGATTAAAAATGTATTCTGTAATGTGTTTTTCCCAGAAGAGTTCACATTTTATCTCATGTTTAGGTGTATGATCCATCTCAGGTAAATTTTTAATTGTAGTGTGAGGTAAGAATCAAAGTTTATTTTTTTAATGCAGCTATCCAATTATTCCAATGCCATTTATTGAGAATATTATCCGCTCCCCACTGAATTTCCTTGTTGAAAGTTACTCAACCATATATCAATATGTTCTTTTTCAAAATTGTCCTGACTGGTCTAGATTTTTGCATTTTTAAATAAATCTTAGAGTTGAATGAAATGAAAATGTGACATTTTTACTGATTATGTTTAATCAATAGATCAGTTTTGAGAGAACTGAAATACTATATTGAGTCTTCCAACCAAGGAGCATGGTATATCTTTTGATTTTTTTTTTTTTTTTTTGGTCTTCTTTCATTTCTATCAGCACTTCTTGGTAGATTTCAATGTAGAAGTCATCCACATATTTTGTTGCATTTACATTTGCTGTATTTATTGTTATACTTGTGTTATATATTTATAAAAGATTGTCAGTATAAGTTTGAAAATAGTGATGATATCCTTACATTGTTCTCAGCCTTAAGAGGGAAAGCATCTAATCTTTCACAATTCATTATGATGTGTTAGGGTTCTATACATGGTCATTGTCAGACTGAAAAACTTATCTTCTAGTCCTAATTTGCTGGGAGGTTTTTCAATCATAAATGAGTGTTGAATTTCTTGTCAAATTTTTTCTGCATCTATTGAGAATATAGATATTATTTTTATGTTAAATGCCATTTGTTGGTTTTTGATTATTAAACCAATCTTCAGTTCAGTTCAGTTCAGTCGCTCACTCATGTCCGACTCTTTGTGACCCCATGGACTGCAGCATGCCAGGCCTCCCTCTCCATCACCAACTCCCGGAGTTTACCCAAACTCATGTGCATCGAGTTGGTGATGTCATCCAACCATCTCATCCTCTATCGTCCCCTTCTCCTCCTGCCCCGAATCCTTCCCAGCATCAGGGTCTTTTCAAATGAGTCAGCTCTTTGCATCAGGTGGCCAAAGTATTGGAGTTTCAGCTTCAACATCAGTCCTTCCAATGAACACCCAGGACTGATCTTCCTTAGGATGGACTCGTTGGATCTCCTTGCAGTCCAAGGGACTCTCAAGAGTCTTCTCCAACACCACAGTGCAAAAGCATCAATTCTTTGGTGCTCAACTTTCTTTATAGTCCAACTCTCACATCCATACATGACCACTGGAAAAACCATAGCCTTGACTAGACGGAACTTTGTTGGCAAAGTAATGTCTCTGCTTTTTAATACGCTGTCCAAGTTGGTCATAACCTTCCTTCCAAGGAGTAAGCGTCTTTTAATTTAATGGCTGCATGATCTTAGTTTTCTGAACTTTGAGCTTTAAGCCAACTTTTTTACTCTCCTCTTTCACTTTCATCAAGAGGCTCTTTAGTTCTTCTTCACTTTCTGCCATAAGGGTGGTGTCACCTGAATATCTGAGGTTATTGATATTTCTCCTGGCAATCTTGATTCCAGCTTGTGCTTCCTCCAGCCCAGCGTTTCTCATGATGTACTCTGCATATAAGTTAAATAAGCAAGGTGACAATATATAGCCTTGACATACTCCTTTTCCTATTTGGAACCAGTCTGTTGTTCCATGTCCAGTTCTAATTGTTGCGTCCTGACCTGCCTACAGGTTTTGCAAGAGGTAGGTCAGGTGGTCTGGTATTCCCATCTCTTTCAGAATTTTCCAGAGTTTGTTGTAATCCACACAGTCAAAGGCTTTGGCATAGTCAATAAAGCAGAAATAGATGTTTTTCTGAAACTCTCTTGCTTTTTCGATGATCCAGTGGATGTTGGCAATTTGATTTCTGGTTCCTCTGCCTTTTCTAAATCCAGCTTGAACATCTGGAAGTTCACGTTTCATGTATTGCTGAAGCCTGGCTTGGAGAATTTTGAACATTACTTTGCTAGCATGTGAGATGAATACAGCTGTGCGGTAGTTTGAGCATTCTTTGGCATTGCCTTTCTTTGGGATTGGAATGAAAACTGATGTTTTCTAGTCCTGTGGCCACTGCTGAGTTTTCCAAATTTGCTGGCATATTGAGTGCAGCACTTTCACAGCATCATCTTTGAGGATTTGAAATAGCTCAACTGGAATTCCATCACCTCCACTAGCTTTGTTTGTAGTGATGCTTCCTAAGGCCCACTTGACTTCACATTCCAGGATGTCTGGTTCTAGGTGAGTGATCACACCATTGTGATTATCTGGGTCGTGAGGATCTTTTTTGTATAGTGCTTCTGTGTGTTCTTGCCACCTCTTCTTAATATCTTCTGCTTCTGTTAGGTCCATACCATTTCTGTTCTTTATTGAGCCCATTTTTGCATGAAGTGTTCCCTTGGTATCTCTAATTTTCTTGAAGAGATCTCTAGTCTTTCCCATTCTATTGTTTTCCTCTATTTCTTTGATCACTGAAGAAGGCTTTCTTATCTCTTCTTGCTATTCCTTGGAACTCTGCATTCAAATGGGTATATCTTTCCTTTTCTCCTTTGCTTTTCACTTCTCTTCTTTCACAGCTATTTGTAAGGCCTCCTCAGACAGCCATTTTGCTTTTTTTGCATTTCTTTTTCTTGGGGATGGTCTTGATCCCTGTCTCCTGTATAATGTCACGAACCTCTGTCCATAATTCATCAGGCACTCTGTCTATCAGATCCAGTCCCTTAAATCTATTTCTCACTTCCGCTGTATAATCATAAGGGATTTGATTTAGGTCATACCTGAATGGTCTAGTGGCTTTCCCCACTTTCTTCAATTTAAGTCTGAATTTGGCAATAAGGACTTCGTGATCTGAGCCGCAGTCAGCTCCCGGTCTTGTTTTTGCTGACTGTATAGAGCTTTTCCATCTTTGGCTGCAAAGAATATAATCAATCTGATTTTGGTGTTGGCCATCTGGTGATATCCATGTGTAGAGTCTTCTCTTGTGTTGATGGAAGAGGGTGTTTGCTATGACCAGTGCGTTCTCTTGGTAAAACTCTGTTAGCCTTTGCCCTGCTTCATTCTGGATTCCAAGGCCAAATTTGCCTGTTACTCCAAGTGTTTCTTGACTTCCTACTTTTGCATGCCAGTCCCTTATGTAATGAAAAGGACATCTTTCTTGGGTGTTAGTTCTAAAAGGTCTTGTAGGTCTTCATAGAACTGTTCAACTTCAGCTTCTTCAGCATTACTGGTCGGGGCATAGACTTGGATTACCATGATATTGAATTGTTTGCCTTGGAAATGAACATAGATCATTCTGTCATTTTTGAGATTGCATCCAAGTACTGCATTTCAGGCCCTTTTGTTGACTGTGATGGCTACTCCATTTCTTCTAAGGGATTCTTGCCCACAGTAGTAGATATAATGGTCATCTGAGTTAAATTCACCCATTCTAGTCCATTTTAGTTTGCTGATTCCTAGAATGTCGATGTTCACTCTTACCATATCCTGTTTGACCACTTCCAGTTCGCCTTTATTCATGAGCCTAACATTCCAGGTTCCTATGTAATATTGCTCTTACAGCATCAGACCTTGCTTCTATCACCAGTCACATCTAGAACTTGGTGTTGTTATGTCCCAGTGGGGTTTATTTCAGAAATGTTAAACCCCACTGGGACATATTACTGAATTTAATACCCAAATACTCTCCTAAGGAATATTGTGTCTGTTGAGGGGTTTCCTGGGACATGTGATTTTTAGTGCTAAAACTGGAACAGTTGTGCACGTGTATACCTGTGGCCGATTCATGCTGATGTATGGTAAAAACTATCACAATATTTTAAAGTAATTATCCTCCAATTAAAAAAATTTTTTAAAGAGTTTAAGTTTTAAAAGATTAAAAAAAAAACAAAACCTGGAACAGCTCCAGGCAAGTTAGATGTTTAGTTAACCCAGATATTTCTTTCTAGATATTAGTCTCTTTTCTCTTAATATCTTGTCTGGTTAATATCTTTGTCTTAATATCAAGGCAATACTGGAGATATAAAACAAGTTAGTAAGTCTTCTCTCCACCCCTCTTTTATGAGATATTTTGTAGAGTTGATATTTCTTCCTTAACTGTTTGATGGAATTCCCAAGAAAAGCCATTTATGCCCAGACTTCCTTGTGGACAGGTTTTTAGTCACCAATTCTTTTTTTTTTTTTTTTTTTGAAATGTAGGGCTATTGTATTTTATATTTCTTCTTGTTCTATTCCACATGTGAATAGTAGACAGAATGATGCCCCCCACCTGACAGCTGTTAACATCATAATCCCAGGAACTATGAATATGTTATGCTCCACAGCAAAAGGCAATAAAGTTGCAGATGAAACTGAGGTTGCTAATACACTGACCTTGAAATGGCAAGATGACCACCCTCGATTAGCCGGGTGGGCCCAATCCAATCACAAGGGTCCTTATAAATGGGAGAGAGAGGCAGAAAAGAGAGAACCAGAGAGATGGCAGCATGGAAAGGACATGATTGGATGTTGCTGGCTTTGAAGATGGAAGAGTTGAGCCATGAGCCAAGAAATGTAGGCCACCTATAAAAGCTGGAAAAGACAAATACATGGATGGTCCTCTAGAGCCTATAGAAGGAATGCAATCCTGCTGATACATTGAACTTAGCCTAGTGGGACTTATTTCAGTCTTCCTACCTCCAAAACTCTGAGATAATAAATCTGTGTACTTTAAGCCATTACATTTTAGCAATTTGTCACAGCAACAATAAAAAAGTGATGTTATTGTTGTTCAGTTACCCCGTCGTGTCTGATTCTTTGCAACCCTGTGTCCTGCAGCTTGCCCGGTTTCCCTGTCCTTCACTATCTCCTGGAGTTTGCCCAAACTCATGTCCATTGAGTTGGTGATGCCATCCGACCATATCATCCTCTGTCACATCCTCCCCATGGGTCACAGCCTGGTCATGGGGAAGGGTCTTGTCTAACTCAATGAAGCAAAGAGCCATGCCGTGCAGGTCCACCCAAGACGACGGGTCACAGTGGAGGGTTCTGACAAAATGTCATCCACTGGAGGAGGGAATGGCAAAGCAGTCCAGTATTCTTGCCTTGAGAACCCTATGCGCAGCATGGAAAGGCAAAAAAGTGATAGCGTGTATTATTAATTTGTCCATCTTATCTGAGGTATCAAATTTATTTTCATAAAATCATTTATAACATAATCTTTTCAGCACTTGAATAGTCATAGAATCTGTACAGACAGGCTCTCTTTTATTGCTGATTTGATCATTTCTGTCTTCATTTGAGTCTGAAGTTTATTAATTCTACTAATCTTTTCAAAGAACAAGCTTTTAATTTAGTTTTTGCTATTTTTAGTTTGATACTATTTTAGTTACTTCTATTCTGACTTTTATTATTTCCTTTCTTCAGCATATTTTGGATTAAATATGTTCTTTTTTTCATTTCTTAAAAATGGAAGTTTACATAATTAGTTTAGACCTTGTTAAAAGACAATTCTCCATGGATATCTCATATTTCTGCATATTTCACAAGCAGAAGCACTAAGTGTCCTGGTCTGGACCATCCTTTTGAGGATGTTTGTATGGTAAACAGTTGTGGAGAATATAGTACCTCCTGCCAAAGCAAAAGACAGGTGTATTTACTGTTCAATATGATAAATAGAATATCTGTCTCTCTGGGACGTAGGCTACTATCCATTATAAAAGATCCGAGTTTCCTAAGCTTGGGTTTCTTCTCCTATAATGTAACTCACTCCATGTTCAGGAGTTATCTGGCCCTTTTTTTTTGTTTTTTTTTATCACCCTGTGGGAACTGGGGCTCAGGGAATCATCACAAATACTGATATTCTGGCTGTTGCTATTGCTGTTTATAGAGTTCTCTGTCTCTGACTCAGGAGTGTTGTGTCTTGTACCAGCAAGCACTCATGAGACCATGAAAGGTAATTTGTTAGCGTGCAAGTAGGGAAAAATCTCAGACCACTCATAGCACTTATGGTTGGTCTTCTTTTTAATATAAAAATTTTAAGCTATTAACTTTTTTGAAGTATTGCTTTAACTGAATCCCACAAACACTGGGTTTTTGGAATTACAATTTAGTTCAACATACACCACAAAGGCTCACAGGCATGAATGTATATGAGCTTTCCTGTCTGCATCCAAATACAAGTTGTGGAGTAGAAGTGTTCTAAGAGATGAGACAAGAAGGGGAGACATGTGCTCAGTCATGGAGGCTAAGTGGCTTGCACTTCATCTTTGGAGCAGTGGAAAGATTTTGGTACAGGAGTGTGACTATGCCAGGTGAGCATTTGAGAAGGATGACTCTTGAACTGGGTGGTATAAGATAGCAGGGATCCCTGGTGGAAGACATTGTCACTTTGAGGGTTAGAAAGCACATATAGAAGAAACAGCTTAGATTTGTCATTGGTATACTTTTTGTATTACTTACATCAATATATTATTTAATTTCTCCAAACAGCCTCTGAGGTAGTTATGAATTTCCCCATTTTCAGGTAAAGAAACTGAGATTTAGAGAAGTTTGGCAACTTGCCTCGAAGGTCAAAACTAGCAGTTTTATGGAACCAATATTTGAAACAAGACCTGTCTCATCCCAAGTCTGTACTTGTTCCTCTGCACCAGCCTGCGCTCACAAAGCATTGTCTTCCCCCTCACAATTTTCTTATTCCTTTTCAAGTTGTGCTCTTCACAATCTATCTGACACCAAAAATGAATTCCTAGAATCCTAAGGACAATTACAAAACCAAAAAGATACATTGGTTACTGTCAATCAGTAGCTCTCAAGAAAAAAAAATAAATCATTGTATAATGTTTGCCAATTTCCACGGTGTAAATATTTCTAGCATGGCTGACTTGAGCTACGAAGTATATGCTATTATATCACTGAGTGCAAAGTTAGAAAGAGATGCACACAACCAGCTGTGACAAGCTAGCACCAGATAGATCTGCACACCGTCACCTTCAGCCAGGACCTCAGCATTCCACAAAGCACTATGGAGTAAGAGATGATGACATTCCCTGTTTTCAAATTTGTTTGTTCATTGATTACAGTTTATTTGGAAGACAAACATGCCTAGTTAATAGAACACTTGGTAACCTTTTTTTATAATTTGTGCTAAAAGTCAGCTAGGGAAAAGGGAGAGGTGAACAGATCAAATCTAAAGCCAGTAGTGATATAATCCATAATTGGGTACAATCCTTTGAGGAAGCAATAGAGTAATAAATATCAGGTTATAAGTTCAGTTCAGTTCAGTCACTCAGTTGTGTTCTACTCTTTGCAACCCCATGGACTGCAGCACGCCAGGCTTCCCCGTCCATCACCAACTCCCAGAGCTTGCTCTAAATCATGTCCGACTCTAACTTGAGTCAGTGATGCCATCCAACCATTTCATCCTCTGTTGTCCACTTCTCCTCCCACCTTCAATCTTTCCCAGCATCAGGGTCTTTTCCAATGAGTTGGCTCTTCACATCTTATGGCAAAGTATTGCAGTTTCAGCTTCAACATCAGTCCTTCCAATGAATATTCAGAACAGATTTCCTTTAGGATGGACTGGTTGGATCTCCTTGCTGTCCAAGCGACTCTCAAGAGTCTTCTCCAACACCACAGTTCAGAAGCATCAATTCCTTGGCACTCAGCTTTCTTTATGATCCAACTCTCACATCCATACGTGACTACTGGGAGAAACATAGCTTTGACTAAATGGACCTTTGTTGACAAAGCAATGTCTCTGCTTTTTAATATGGTTTTTAATATGCTTTTTAATATGGTCTAGGTTGGTCATAGCTTTCTTCCAAGGAGCAAGCATCTTTTAATTTCATGGCTGAAGTCACCGTCTGCAGTGATTTTGGAGCCCCCCAAAATAAAGTCTGTCACTGTTTCCATTGTTTCCCCAACTATTAGCCATGAAGTGATGGGACTGGATGCCATGATCTTAGATTTCTGAATGTTGAGTTTTACATCAACTTTTTCACTCTCCTGCTGGCTCTCCTCCAGCCAGCATTTCAAGTGATGTACTCTACATATAAGTTAAATAAGCAGGGTGACAATATGCAGCCTTGACGTACTCCTTTTCCTATTTAGAACCAGTCTGTTGTTCCATGTCTGGTTCTAACTGTTGCTTCTTACTTGCATACAGATTTCTCAGGAGGCAGCTCAGGCAGTCTGTTCCCATCTCTTGAAGAATTTTCCAGAGTTTGTTGTGATCCACACAGTCAAAGGCTTTGGCATAATCAATAAAGCAGAAGTAGATGTTTTTCTGGAAAACATAAATGTTTTTCTCTCTTGTTCTTTCAATGATCCAATGGATGCTGCCAATTTGGTCGCTGGTTCCTCTGCCTTTTCTAAATCCAGCTTGAACATCTGAAGTTCACGGATCGTGTACTCTTGAAGCCTGGCTTGCAGAATTTTGAGCATTACTTTACTAGCATGTGAGATGAGTGCAGTTGTGTGGCAGTTTGAACATTCTTTGGCATTGCCTTTCTTTGAGATTGGAACGGTGAAGTTGTTCATAATTTCAACCAGTAATCCCACCGTAGGAGTTTACCTAAGCAGCTGTCCCTATTGGTGCAGAAACCGAGCGTTAGGAGTATTCACTGCAGTGTTATCTACAAAAGTAAACAAAGGAGAAGATAAAACACCTACCCACTCTCTCCATATCCAACAAAAGGTAAAGGTTAAGTGTTACAACTTATGTCTGCAGCAAACAGAATGATGACCACCCAGTGATGTCCCTGGCTTCCCTGGTGACTCAGACAATTAGGAATCTGCCTACAACATGGAAGACCCAGGTTCAGTCCCTGGGTTGGGAAGATCCCCTGGAGAAGGCAATGGCAACCCACTCCAGCTTTCCTGACTAGAGATTCAGGCCACTTTACATTTGATTGCAGCCTGTGTGGCCCAGAATTCTAACCTCAAATCTGTGAGATACTATATATGTGTGTGTGTGTGTGTGTGTGTGTGTGTGTGTGTGTGTGTGTGTGTGTGTATGTATAGACTCCAATACTTGGGCCACCTCATGCGAAGAGTTGACTCATTGGAAAAGACCCTAATGCTGGGAAGGAGTGGGGGCAGGAGGAGAAGGGGACGACAGAGGATGAGATGGCTGGATGGCATCACTGACTTGATGGACAGGGGTTTGGGTAAACTCCGGGAGTTGGTGATGGACAGGGAGGCCTGGCGTGCTGCGATTCATGGGGTCACGAAGAGTCGGACATGACTGAGCGACTGAACTGACTGATTTCTGTTATTTTAAGCTTCTAAATTTGTAGGAATTTTGCAGCAGCAATAGAAACCTAATCCAATACTCCTCATCTATGTGAGGTAGTTATATTCGTATTTTACAATGATCATTGTAAAGATCTTGTAACCCAGAGAGCACTTTGTGAAATGATGAAAATGCAAAATAAAGATTGTTCCGTGAATTCCTCATAACCTCTCACATTAAAAATGTGTGTGTGAAAAAAATATATATATGCAAGTGGAGACCAGGACAAAAAGAGAATATGCAAAGACAGAAATACTTAGGCCTTAGAGATACTTCTTTCTTTAAGGGGTCTAAGCATCACTTCTTAGAAGAACTTGCATGTATCTCCCAGATGAGAAGGTCCTCACTTTTTCCAGCAAACTGGCATTCTTCAAGGGACCACGGTACTCAGGAGCTGCAGCTGAATCTCTGACATCTTTTCTCCAGCTACAGAAACAATGAAGTCATTGGTAGAGCCTCCTCAATGCTAAGTTTTTCTGTGATCTTTTCTTGCTTATACCCTTGGTACCTGCTACCACCTGGCCAACAGTCACTGGAACTTGTGTTTGAATTGATAGGGGCTTCCCTGGTGGTTCAAATGGTAAAGAATCTGCCTGCAAAAAAGCATAAAGACACAAATGAATATGAAAAGAGAGCTCGGAGAAGGATAATCAAGTTGCCTTTAGCAGTTATGTTTTCATTTGTGGTGGTGATTTTTTCTATCGCCTGCTGACTATATTTTCAAGTCTGGAACTTGTCTGTTTGAATTGATAGGGGCTTATGTTCTGAGGTGAACAGAATTCAATCTAAATGAAAAAAGCTGCTGGATCTAATGTCAGCTTCCTGGAAGCAGCCAGTTTCACTTCCAAGTCAGACTTTTAGAGTGATGTGGGCACATCATCCATGTCTGGAAGAGCATGACCAGGGCAATGATTACTAACATCTTATGGACCCAGCGTTTGGCTCAGCCCTTGGCTTATCTCATTAATATGACCATTAGACAGATGGAAAAACTGAGGAACAGAGGCAGAGATGTGACTTAGTCAGAGTCAGACATACAGCTCTGTCTCTGCCTGATACTTCCTTTAAGACACCAAGAAAGTGAGGGGTCAAGAAGTTGAGTCCTTTAAGATGACCCAGAACACTGGAGCTGTCACCTCTGGAGCAGGGACAACAACAAAAAAAACACATGAAGAAGCCTCAGATTTCAGCAGGGCTGCCATGAGGACAAACAAAACCAAATTCTTCCATGTGGGTCTAGAAAACTAGTAAGATTTGGTGGTGGGGCTGGGGAAGACAGAAAAATACCTTCCAGCAATGACAGTTAGTCCCATATGCAATGGGAGTGAGGGACTGAGTCCCCGTCAGTGGAGGGTCAAGCCATGCCTGCTCCTGCAGTTCCCAGGGTCACACCACTAGAGGTGGGTTTCTGCCTTCGCTGGGCGGCGCCTCCCACCTCAAAGATTCTGTGAGCTGGTGGGTTGTGATTCCTCATTATGTCTACAATGTAAGGGAAAGGAAACTAGCATTTCCGAAGCCCTCCTCTGTGCCAAGTAATATGCCAGGCCTTCCTTTTATGTCATCACGTTTCATCCCCAACCACCGATTCTTATCTGCAAGCCAGGTAGCAAGGCCGACCTCACTAGCCCCGTGTCTACTATAGATTCAAGTGCATTCCAATCAAACTTTGCAATGCTCGGATCTATGTCAAGTGCCAGACAAAGAGGACTGGGGACTAAAGCCATCGCCCTGGCCGCTAGCTCTCCAGAATGACCTGCTTCCTGGCTCGTGTTCAACAAAGGGCCATTCTCACTTCCAGGAGAATGTCAGCTAAACCCAGTAGGCAGAAAAAGAGAGGGAGGGAGGTAAGTCCAAATGTGTGGACAGTTTTTCCTAGCCAGGGGATAAAGATGTTGAAGCTCTGTTTTTGTTTTGGTTTGTAGGATTAGTACTGTGTGTGTGTAACTAATTTATTCAGCTTCTAAGATAAAAGTTATCTTCTCTAATAGGCAAGTCTTGCTCTGGCTGAAATGACAGAGGGATACAGACAATTCCTGAGACAGTTTCTCTCTCTCTCCAGCGGGCTGGCAGACCTGGCTCTCCTTCTTGTCTTCATTCCTGCCTCTCCACTGGCAGCTGGCTTGGTGGCACGCTGGACCCACAGCCAAATGGCCAAAGAGAATGGAGGGAAAGTGTTGGTGTGGAAAGAACCTCTGTATGGATGCGCAGAGTCACATGAAAGCGAGATGGGGAGAGACGAGAGAGGCACTGGATGGAAAGAGAGGGTGAAAAGCAGCAGGAGGAGGGAAGGATGGGACAGTGATGGGAGCGAGGAGTAGAGAGCAACAGGAGAGGAAAAACAAGGAGACCTGCTTCCGGAGTGGACACTTACGGTGGGAGCGGTTGTGGTTGGTTTCTCATGCTGTTCTAATAGCAGGCAAAGGGGTCTTGTCATAGCCTTTATACACCAGAGAAAATCAAGTAGCAGCCTCGCATTCTAGAGGCATGCATTGAACGCTCCATTCCCTTGAACCCTCATCACATGTCCCTCATGGATAGAACCTGGATTTAAGATCTGGAGGTACTTGGTGCTCACCCAAGGACCCAACACAGAGACTTAAAAAATCCTGCTTTCGCTAGGCATTGGTGATGTTCATTCTAGCGCATTGCAGAGATAAGGGCATTCTAGTCAACGGATTCCGAGGGCGACGGCCCCACTCTCAGGGTTAGCCCCCCTCAGGAATGGAGGCCTGGGGAGGTACATCAAACCATCCTCACTGAAGAAGCTATCTTAAACTTACCCCTCCACCACCCTTGCTCAGATGTCATGCTCAACAAGTAGATTTCTGATTATTTACTTCTGCGTCACCTCATTCCAAAATAGCAGTCGCCAATATGGCTGTCGGAAAAATCTGAGAAGAGGGCAATGATGTGCTTCACTTTGCTGTGTCAACTCGGGTCATGTGGAACTAGGTTTCCTAGAATCTCCTTCAGCGTACAGTTCCAAGAGAAACGACGCAAAGGAAGAACTTGCGTGGGATGTGGGAGACCAAGGTGAAGTAGCAGCTGTCACTTTCAGAAGTGAATTGTGAGCAGATGGGTGCAGACAGACAGGCACAGAGGAGTCCTGTGGGCCCCCTCCTCCTAAGCCCCCTGGATCCATGTCCACCTGCTCCTCTGCTGGCTCACCACAGATCCTGGGCTGCAGTCACAGACGTGGTGGTTGTATAGAGGTCACAGCCGTATCACCCACATCGTACCCACAGCACATGGGCGACAGGCAGGAGGTGCCATGCCTGAAGAAAAATGTGACATTCCAAAGGTTTTGAAAACACAGAGGAACTGTTTATTAGTGTGTAGTAGATTTTTTTGCATATTGCTCATTTATTGAAGTATAGCTGATTTATAATTAGTATTTCAGGTGTACAACATGATGATTCAGTATTTTTATAGAAGCCATTCAGATGGCTAACAGGCACATGAAAAGATGCTCAGCATCGCTAAATATTAAGAGATATGCAAACCAAAACAAAGAGGTGTCCCCTCACACCTGTCAAAAAGCCTACAAATAACAAATGTTGGTGAGCATGTTCCTCCACGGTTGGTAGGAACATAAATTTGTGCAGCAGTTTCCTGAAACAACTGAAAATAGGATACAGCAATTCTACTCCTGGGTATATATCTGGAAAAAAATAAAAACACTGATTTGGAAAGATACATGCATCCCAATGGTCATAGCAGCAATATTATAATATTCATGATATGGAAGCAACCTAAGTGCCTATCAACAGATGAATGGATAAAAAAGATATATATATATATATATATATATATATATATAAAATGGAATACTACTCAGTCATGAAAAAGAATGAAATTATGCCATTTGCAGCACCATGGATACACCTAGAGAATATTATGCTCAGTGAAACAAGTCAGACAGAGAAAGATGAGTGCTGTAGTGGATATTTTTTATACTGGATATTTTTCAAACTAATTGGAGAAAACAAATCTTAGGAATACTATTGATAACTGATCTAATATTTAGAGTGATTTGTAAGCAGATTAGCAAACTTCAAGTTTCAAAATTTGATAATAATGACCCTAACACAGAAGGAGTGTAGACTCCAGATGTAACAATGATGACGTCCACAGAGAAGGGTCAACCAACTCCGTACAACAAAGAAGGAAAACTCGCACACAACCTCTGTCAACTCTAAACACCTGACACTACCTGGCTAAGACTTTTTAATCCATCCCTAACCGAGGAGGAATATAGAAGAAAATATCTATACCCCGTTTTTTATTTTATTTTTGGCTGTGCTGGGTCTTTGCTGCTGCACAAGGGCTTTTTCTAGTTGCGGCGAGCAGGGGCTACTCTCTAGAGTTGTGTGGTGCATGGGCTTGTCATTGCGGTGTCTTGTCTTGTTGTGGAGCACAAGCTCTAGGCTTGCAGGCTCAACAGTTGTGGCACACAGGCTTGGTTGGTCCTTGGCATGTGGGATCTTCCTGGACCAAGGATTGAATCTGCATCCCCTGCATTGGCAGGCAGATTCTTAACCACTGGACCAGCATGGAAGTCCCCCATTTTTAAAATGTATGATGCATGAGCACACACATCTATTGTGGAAATGAGGAAGCATGGTGCAGTGCCTACCTGCATGGATGCTAGGGCAGATTTCCTGGCTCACATCCTGCCTCTGTCCCTTACAAGCTCATTATTGTTGTTGAGTGGCTCAGTCATGTCCAGCACTTTGTGACCCTATGGACTGTAGCCCCTCAAGCTCCTCTGTCCTGGGGATTCTCCAGGCAAGAATACTGGAGAGGGTTGCCATGCCCTCCTCCAGGGGATCTTCCTGACCCAGGGATGGAACCAGAGTCTCTTACATCTCCTGCATTGTCAGGAGGGTTCTTTACCACTGACACCATCTGGGAAGTCCCTCTCTCTCCATACCTGCATCTAAGAATTGTGACAAACAGGTGGCACTCTCCTGGCAATTGCTGACAGGGGCATGGTGCTTAGGGCAAGCAAACCCTGGATAGCCATCTCCCTACAGAATTTTGCTTTGCAAAGACTGACTCCTGACTCCCCGGTTGGTGTTATGTCCTTCAGTGGAATCACTGAGTCTCTCCAAATAATTTCTCTGGGTGTTCTGCCAAGGCCTGGTTTGAAAGACCTCTTCTCTCACCCAGTGGGTCCTGACTCTGGGTCCAGCAGAGCTGGCAGGACCTGCAGGCTCCTTCCTCTCGTTTACTGTCAAATTCCAACCAGTTCTCTTGGGAATCTTAGCAAATCCACCAACACTCTCTTTCCTGCCATGGGGCAAGGGCAGGTCGTTCTTCTTGGCTCAAAGCTGTGTGTTTTCACCTGATGATCTCCCTCCCTGTTGCTATAATATCCTTTCTCAGTCACCAGTCAAGGCCAGGTGATGGTCTTCCTAATTAGCACCAAGGCCTGCTGACCCCCTTCGTCTACTTGTCCTGTATCCAGTCCTAAGAAAAGTGCAGAGGTGGTTAAGCAGTAATGAATGTGAAATCGGAGAGGCCCTGTCCTGCCCTGGGCCCTCAGCCTCCTTGGCAAGTCATCTCCTGTGGGCCTGTATACCCCAGAGGCATTTGGAAAGAAGTGGGATGGAGGGGAAAATGCCAGCCATATTTTGTGCACCTCCTTGTCACAAACAGGCAGCTGGAAGTTGTCGGTATTCACATGTGACAACTTTAATTTCACAAACTGCCTTAAGCTCATACACGGGCATGTACTCACTGGCAAGCATGACAGCCCTCCCCAAGGCCCCAGTGCGTGCTGACCCTCTTGGTCTACTTTTTCTGTATTAGGTTCCAAGGAAAGTGCAGAGGCGGTTTTTTTTGGGGTCCTAATAAGTGATGATGCTTTACCTCAGAAGAGTTCATGGAACACCTCCTCAGTCAAGTCTCAGAGAGGCAGAAATAAATCAGACACAGCACCACCCACATCCCCCACCCCGCTTGCCGCCCAGGAGACATGTGCAAACAGATGAACCACAGGACAAGCTGGCGGATGCAGGAAGCAGAAGCCCAGGGTGACGGGAAGCGGAGGAGCCTCCATCCGTATTGGGGGTCAGAAGAGGCTTCCCGATGGGGGCCGGCATGCCTGCTGGGCCTCCAGGCAGAGATTTCCAGGAAGCTAGTGGCTGCATCAGCCTGCTGCTCCACCAGGAGATTACGGCTGAAGATAAAGATGAAGGAGTCCTCTGCATACTGATGGTCACTGGAATTAAAGGAACTGAAGGCAGACGTGGGCCAGTTAGAATAAGCAGAGAAGGCAGCCTGAGTGAAGCCTTTAGTCCAAACACAGAATACTGTTCAGGAGATAGCTGTGGTCTGATTACAAGTGTATGAGTGGATGGGTGGTGAGGTCACAGAGGAGCCCTGCTGGGCCTTGCATTGCTTTCCAGGAAACAGCCTTGGGGCAAGAAGAGGCCTAATCCCCCTCTGTTCCTTCTGCCAGGCCCCTTCCCTGGGCCAAGACAACAGCTCTGGGCTGGTCACCCCTCAGGTCAGCTCAGCACCCTCCTCTTGCCCCTTTTTCAGGTTCACCAGACACCACTTTGCTGACAAAGCCCTGTACAGTCAAAGCTATGGTTTTTCCAGTAGTCATGTATGGATGTGAGAGTTGGACCGCAGAGAAGGCTGAGCACTGAAGAACTGATGCTTTTGAACTACGGTGATGGAGAAGACTCTTAAGAGTCCCTTGGACAGCAAGGAGATCAAACCAGTCAATCCTAAAGGAAACCAACCCTGAATATTCATTGGAAGGACTGATGTTGAAGCTGAAGCTCCAGTACTTTGGCCACCTGATGCAAAGAACCAACTCATGGGAAAAGACCCTGATGCTGGGAAAGATTGAGGGCAGGAGAAGAAGAGGGTGACAGAGGATGAGATGGTTGGATGGCACCACTGACTCAATGGATATGAGTTTGAGCAAACTCAGGGAGATTGTTGAGGACAGGGAAACCTGGCGTGCTACAGTCCATGGGGTCACAAAGAGTTGGATATGACTGAGCAACTGAACAACAACTACCATTTACAAACATGCTATCAAGCACACAGGGAGTCTGGTCTCAAGTTCCCCTGTGACAGGAACCTATGTGCCTTGGTGACTGAGCTCTCAGTAGAGCTCAGAGCTCAGCTATCCCGGAGGTTCAGGAATGAGAACTACTTCTCCATTCCAAGTAGCCCCCTGAGACCTAATTCCTTGTCACAGGAAAGAGGAAGAGCAGGCTCTGTCCTCCCACTGGGTCTGTCCCTGCTGGGCTGTGGGCCCCTTGGGGTGAGAAATTTTCCTGCTCCTCCTTGGATGCCCAGAGTTCACTGGGAGGTGCTCAGTGGCTGTGGGGTCTTTGCTAGAGGTGCCAAGAGTCACAGTAATGGCATGGATTCCATATAGCACAGACATGAAGATGCAGGAAGTTGAGAATTATGCTCCCCTCCCCAACAGAAGATTTCTTTTCCTAGGGTGACTCTGGAGAGACAACATTTGAAAGTGTTTGATGCTTAAAACAGAACACTCAAAAGAGTACTAATATAAACACCCACCTGCTTTTCCAAGGACATAAAATAGCTTTTAGAATGACACAAAACCTTCTTTCCATGCATTCCATAGAGCACTTCCTAAATGAGTTAATGAATCTGGGTCCAGAAATTCTATCACGTGACTTAACCTGCTTTTTTGCTTTTTTTCTATCCACTCTGATTGCAGCTAAAGCATTCCAGGGAAACTTGCTTTCCAAAACTTACACTTCTCCAGAGAGGCAGAAAATAGCTTGCTTTCAAATCCACTGTAAAGGTTTCACTTAAAAAATAAAATAAAATAGAACCAAACACTCTTGGCATCTAATCTGACTACAAATTGAAAACTATACTAGTATTTACATGACTTGGGGTTTTACTAGGAAAGAGTTGCCCGGAATTAATAATATGATGTTTGGCTGGAATGGAATTCCAGCTCTCCATCTCTCCAGACTCTGGGGCAGTAAGAACACCCTGTCCATACTCTGGGCCTCTGTGGACTCATTCAAGGAGGAGACACAAATGAGATGTTTAGGACACAAATGAGAACACAGTCGCTAAGGATTTGATGTCACAGATTTACATAGATAAGGCCTAGGTGGTTTCCCACACCCCTGGTTCTGGGATATCATTGATCTCACGATACAAAAATGGGGACACTGAGGCTCGGATGAAGTAAGTCCCTTGCCTAGGAGGACCACACAGTCAGTAAGGGAACAAGAATTTGCATCTGAGTTGGCCTTCGTTCATCAGATGCTTTGATTCACCCAGCTGACTTGATGGTTTTCAATGACTGTGTGTGTGTGTGTGAGAGAGAGAGAGAGACAAAGAGAGCGAGAGAGAGATTTTGCTTCCTCAGGGACATTTGGCCATGTCTGGAAACATTTTTGGATGTTACAATCACGGTGGAGGGAAGGTGCTACTGGCACCTAACGTGTGTGTATGTGTGTGTGTGTGTGTGTGTGTGTGTGTGTGTGTGTGTGTGTGTGTGTGTGTGTGTGCACTCTGTCGCTCAGGTGTGTCCAACTCTTTAAGACTCCACGAACTGTAACCCCCTTGGGCTCCTCTGTTCATAGGATTTTTCTAGGCAAGAATACTGAAGTGGGTTGCCGTTTCCTCCTCCAGGGGATCTCCCTGACCTAGGGTATGAAACCTCATCTCCTGCGTCTCCTACTTTGGCAGGTGGATTCTTCACCACCAGCACCACCTGGGAAGCCCCTGGCATCTAATATGTAGAGGTTAAGGATGCAGCTAAACACCCCACAAAGCACAGAACCACCCCCACAGCAAAAGAATGGTCCAACCTCGAATCTCAACAGTCCTGAGATTAGAAATCCTGAGCTGACTCTAAGTGCCAGGTGAACACTCAAGCTAGTGGTGTTTTTGAAGGACAGATACAGATGCTTGTTCCCACAGTCACACCAGGAAGATGAGAATTCCTTGATAATTGATAAGTTCTGTCATCAGTAGAAAAGGTTAGCTACATTTTTTCATGAAAATTATTTAAGGGAAATTATCATTCAGTCGTGTCTGATTCTTTGCAATCCCATGGACTGTAGCCCGCCAGGCTTCTCTATCCATGGAATTCTCGAGGCAAGAATACTGGAGTGGGTTGCCATTCCTTTCTCCAGGGGATCTTCTCGACCCAGGGATCGAACCCAGGTCTCCTGCGTTGCAGGTGGATTCTTTACCGTCTGAGCCACTAGGGAGAGGTGGCTAATTTTAATTGAAATATTTGGGGAAGAAATAATTGGGCAATTTCCTTTTCCTTTCTCTGAATCACAATGGATCTTTACAGTTTTAGGGACATTTGAAACTTTCCTAGGGAGCCCCTGAGCAGAGTGGGAAGTCAGGAGCACTGGCTCGCAGCGTAGCATAGAGGCCTCTGTGTTCGGGTGAGAGTTGGAGTTTTGAGCTGCTTCTTTTTGGAATCACCCCTCAGAAGTCATGGTAGACAGAGCTTGCTGAGTTGGGGTATTTAGCAGGAGTAGGCTTGACAGATTAAAAAAAGAGAGAGTGAGAGAGCACAAGTCTGGAATCACTGGAACTACACCCAAGAAGTTTCCAGAAGTAGAAAATGCAAAGATGTCAGGAGTCGATAAGTCATAGAACTGGATATAAAGAAGGAAGCAGGCAAAAATGAACAAGAGCTCAGTGTAAACTTGGCCACGTCTTGTTGTCTGGGTGTCCATCTGTTTATTTTAGAGGCTCCAGGTGAGATAAAAATCAAATGAATGCATTTATAATCCCACTTTAACTCGGAAAAAGTCTCTAGGTCTCCTCCCTAAAATCCTGGCCTTCTGCATAACCTGAAAGAAAAGTTCCACAGAGTGAGGCAGAAGCCATCACGCTGACCCTCCTGTGCCAACACTGGTGGGGAGAGAGGCACCCACGTGCTCATGTTCAGCCAGCTGCAGCCCTCGTGAGCACTTATGCGCTGCAAAGGCCAGTCCTCAGCTTCATGCCTCCACGTGTGGAAACCACGGGCTGGAAGCAAGACAGAAAGGACACGATGTACCTGAGGCTGCATCTGAGCAGAGACTCAAGGAGATTGCATTTCAAGCCACACCGGGCCTGCAGAACCTAGGCAGAAGCTGCTCTGTGCCATACTGCACTTAGCTCATGCTCTCCAATTTCATCATTTCTGGCTCAACATGGGCCCGCAATTTTCATTTCTTTATGGGCTTAAGTAATCTATTGCAAATGTCACCGGCAGGCTGTAATGCATTCTTGCTGAGGAAACTGTTCTTTTTCTTCAGTAACTTTCTGGTGGATTTGCTTGGCTGGGTAACTGTTTTACATTAGCTATAATGGTGTTTACATTGGATGCACCAATGTTTAAATCACTGGACATATTTGTTATTAGTAGGGAGGCAGTGGCATTGTTTAGTCCGAGTATCAGGGTTGGGGTGGGGGTGGGGGTTGCTTCTATTAGTATTGATAATATTTTACAAGGGACCTTGCAGGGATGTTTATAATAATAGCAATGCTGTTTATCTTACCAGGATTATGTTGAAGCAACTTTAATTGTATTCGTATTAAACATATCAATGTTAGAACTGATGTAATGTGTTTAGCATTAATATGAAGGTTGCTAAGTTGGGGGCTTTTGCGATAGAATTAAAGAGCCAGGAAGACAATGGGCCATATGGAAAGCATTTGGGGGGTTTCTGTTCTTGTCTAACAAGAAGGATTAGTGCGCTCGCCGAAATACAGTATAAGATGTACAGTGGGCTGTAACGCCAGCATGTGTTTTCCTTACGATTGTGTTCTCTTGGCTTGAGTGTGCGCCTGATTTCTCTGGAGTTCTCGCTCCTCACAAGTTCCACCAAAGCCCAAATGTCAGGGATACTTCAGATGCTTTGCAGCTGGCTGTCGCACCCAGAGATGTTTCAAAATGGATTTTGTAATGGCTTATAAAAGTCCCACATTGTGCACGGGCGGTTATTGAGTGTGATATAGTGTGCACAAGAATGTTCCAAATTCCCTCCGCGCTACATCCATCAATCTGGCTCTATTAGGGTTGGCAGGATAATGGCTGGAGGGAGGCTCTGGACTTTATCTTCAGCTGAAAGAAGCGTCCTAATTATCTGCTCATCAGAGCTACCCCACTCCTGGCTCGGGGAGACCCCTGCCAGCTCAGGCCCCGAAATTCCAGATCGTCACAGTCACCAGGCAGGCCCACGAAGGCCAAGATCCGAGATTGTCCAGCCCAGCTGGGGAATCGCGGTCCCAGCAAATCCTGGAAATCCATCTCACTCCCCAGCTGGAGGAACCGTCCAGTTAACCCATCACGCCTCAGCTTCCCACTCCTCCTGCTTCCAGTCCAGTTCCGGCCGAGGCTCGGATCCAGTGCAGGCAAGTCAGGAGCCCTGGTTTTCTGTGACATGGGGACAACATCTGCTCCTCCTCCCTCCAAAGGCTGTTGGGAGGATTAAATGGGGGAACATGTGACAGCACTTAGCAGAGTAACAGAGCACATCGTGCACTTATTATTGGCCAAATAGAAAACCTAGCGGAACATTAGGACTTTACAGGAAATGAATGATTTTCTTGACAAGAGACATGTCCGTTTTCTATTAATAGTAGAATACTCAAATAATACTTATAAAGAAACTTCTTCTTGGGACCTCCCTGGAAGTCCAGTGGTTAAGACTTCACCTTTCAATGCAGGGGATGCAGGTTCGATCCCTGGTCTGGGAGCTAAGATTCCACATGACTCGTGGCCAAAAAACCAAACAAAAAACAGAAGCAATATTGTAACAAATTCAATTTAGACTTTAAAAATGGTCCACATCAAAAAAGTCTTAAAAAAAAAGAAATTTCTTCTTTACCCATGACTCTTCACAGGTAGCCATTACTCTTCACAAGTATTATCCTGTAAGCTTGTATTATTATCATCATTTTCCTCCCTATTTAATTGGTGAGGAAACTAAGGCTCAGAGAGATGAGATGACTTGCCCCTTTGCTCCTTGATTATCTCCTGAACTCCTATGAGCTGGCCATTCAGGCTGCACAAAGGGTCCCTACACCACTGAAGTTACTAAGTGGCTGACAGAGGCGTAAATACACAGGTTCACCAGCTCCACATGCTTTTCCCTTCTGAAGCCACCATGCTGCCTCCTTTCCAGAAAGTTCCATGGATGTCTGCAGATGTGGGAAGGGGTTAGGAGGAACATGTGGATAAATAATCATAACATAAGGCACAAAGGACTGAGGAGCCATGAGACACAGTGTGGTGGGATTTAAGATAAGAGAAAGAGGCTGATTGGTAAGAGGCAAAGGCTTTGTGGAGGAGGTAGAATTTGAGCTGTGCCTAAGAAATCAGTAGGACTTGAACATGCAAAGGGAAAGAAGGGCATTATGAGCAGAAGGGACAGAATGAGCAAAGACACAGGGCAGCAGGAAGAACAAGCAGGGAATAGAGGTAGTTCCCCTTGAATTCCAGTGACAGATATGGAAAGGGATACGGCAGAAGATCCCATTAACTGCTGATGTGTGGTGAACAGCCTTTTCCCTTCAAGAAATGGGGAGCCACAGAAGGCTTTAGAGCAGGAACATGACCTACGTGATCTGTGTATGATCAGTCGCTCAGTCCTGTCCGACTCTTTGGGACCCCATGGACTATAGCCTGCCAGGCTCCTCTGTCCATGGAATTTTCCAGACAAGAATACTGGAGTGGGTTGCCACTTCCCACTCCAGAGTATCTTCCTATCTCAGGGATCGAACCTGTGTCTTCTGCATTGGCAGGCAGGTTCTTTACCACTAGCGCCACCTGGGAAGCCCTGGGTTTTCAGAGGTTTAAGTGAAAGCTGTGGATGAAGTAGGTTAGGAAGAGGGGCAGGCTGACCAATGACACAGCAATTCAGGCTAAGAGAAGGGGAGTCTTTGAACAGCAAAGAGTAGAAAGGGGCAGAGAGTATCCTTCCAGAAAGACCAGACGGTAGAAATATGACCACATATGACTCTTTCCTCCCTGTGCCCCTTGGAGGAGCAGGAACAGCAGCTCAAATGAGAGAGGCTGCAGGGCAAGCCCTGTGCCAGCAAGGTTCAGCCCTGGTTGTGTTTCCCAAGTGCTAGTGGGTGGCGTCTTCGTGTCTCACCTTAGATATAGGCTTTAAAGGATGTAGTAGTTTTCTTGAGCTGCCACAGACTAGATAACTTAAACAACAGAAATGTATTTTCGCACAGTTCTGGAGGCTACAAGTCCAAGATCAAGGCAACAGAAGAACTGGTTTCTTCTGAGGCCTCTCTCCTTGGCTTGTGGACGGCCGTCTTTCCTGTGTCTTCACGTTGTCTTCCCTCTGTACTTTTCTGTGTCCAAAATTCCTCCTTTATAAGGACACCAGTGATGCTGGATGAGGACTCAACCTAACGGCCTCATGTTAACTTAATCACCTCTTTAAGGACCATGTCTCCAAGTACAGTCAGATTCTGAGATACTGGGGGTTAGGACCTCAACAAACTTTGAGAACACACAATTCAGCCCATCACAGAGGAACTTGTAGATTTCCCCCCCACATGCTTAGTGTTCTGTGAGCCCATCCCAATCCATACTGAAATCAGGCAATTTCCTGGACTCTCCCCTGTGGTCCAAGAAGAACTCACCTCTCCCCAGCAGCAGACAGAGCCAGGAACGGGTGGTGGGTGAGCTCTGCAGCCAGCCTGGCTGGGTTCAAGTCACAGCTCTGCCGCTCACACCTGTATGACCTTACAGGGATTACTTATTGTCTTTGTGCCCGGATTTCCTCATTTATGAAGTGGAGTCAGTAGTAATCTCCACCTGATAGGTTTGTTATGAGCGCTGACTGAATGAACGTATGTATAAAGATCTTAGATGGTGCCTGGTACATAATAAATGTTCAACACGTCTTAGTTGTCACACCCATTAATGCACAGGGTCCCAGCTGCATTGAGGTGTAGAAAGAGAAAGCAAATTGCTGTAAGACTCAGGGAACTTAAACCGGGGCTATGTAACAACCTAGAGGGGTGGAAAAGGGTGGGAGGTGCGAGGGAGATTCAAGGGGGAGGGGACTTTGGTACACATATGGCTGATTCATGCTGATGTATGACAGAAATCAAATCAATATTGTAAAGCAATCATCAATCAATTAAAAATAAGTGATTATAATTATTTTAAAAAGAAAGAGAAAGCAATAGGTCAAGAAGGGTTTTACCGAGGGAAAATAAGATCTACGAGCTTTTATCAGCATATTACAAAGACCACAGGCATGTGTGCCTTTATTCTCCAAAAGGCTATAGACACTAAAAAAAAGTCCAAGCCCTTTCCTTAGGTTCATTATTCAACATACCTTGAGTGCCTAGTAGCACAGATGAGGCTCTGGGCAAGGCGAGAGAGAGCTGGGTCCTGATGAGGGCTAGCACAGGAGGGGAAGCCTGAGACCTGACCACATGGTTTATTAATGCAAATCCACCCTGGCCTGGGTGGAGAGAGGGTGGAAGGGGGTTGGTGGGATGCAGGTGGTGAGTGACTATGTGACATAGCAAGTCAAATGCTGCCTTGTAGAGGTGTCCCCATAGGGCTGGGACCAAGGGTAAGGTGAGTGAACACTGACCTCAGGCACAGAATTTAATAGGGTTGGGGGAGGTGCTAAAATTCAGTAATAAAGATAAAAATAATGCTTTAACCAAGTCCCTTCAAAAATCAAGGTTAATTTAATGCAAAAAACAAATTCATGATGAACAAAATATCAAAATTTTAAATAGAGACAAGATCTGACCCGCCCTTGTGTCATGACCTTGCTCACCTAACCTTGATCCTGATGCCAGGTCCCCAGGCTTCTTCCTGAGTCCAGCCTTACTCTCTGGGACTTTGGCCTAAGTCTTTGCCTTAAGCCACTCCTCCTCTGGGGGTAGAGATAGTCTGGCTATTTCTGAGATATGAAACCTGGGGGATTTGTTTCACTTTATCTGTAAAATGGGTCTAGCACCATCTACATAGCAAGGTTATTGTGAGGCTTAAGATAAAAAGGCCTGCATGTGTTATAGACCCTAGTTCAGTGCTTGGAGCATAGTCAGCACTCAAGAAATGCTTACTGGAGCTAGAGGAATCATTTTACATCAGTTTTCATTATTATGTGTGGACACTAAGTGGGGAAGTTGATGTCTAAATTCAGTAGAACATCTTCATATATGGTACAGTGTAATTGAAATACTCTGTAAGTATTTGTGTATTGAAATGAAGTAGAAAATGTTTTTCCAGAAATGGAAAAACAAATATTATATCTTAACACATAAGTATGGAATCTGAAAACATTAGTATAGATGATCTTATTTACAAAACAGAATAGAAACAGACCTAGAGAATAATCATATGGATACCAAGGGGGAAAAGGGGAAGGCAATGGGACGAATTGGGAGACTGGGATTGATGTATATACATTACCATGTACAAAATAGATAACTAATGAGAACCTAGTGTAGAGCACAGAGAACTCTACTCAATTCTCTGTGCTAAATGGGAAGGAAATCCAAAAAAGAGGGGATATATGTATATGTGTGGCTGATTCACTTCACTGTACAGCAGAAACTATCACAACATTGTAAAGCAACTATGCTCCAATAAAAATTTCTTTTAATTTAGAAAGAAAAAATTTAATCATAAGGTGAGTTTGTAAAACTTATAAAAGTAATAGATATTTGAAAAGAATGTACCTGCAAGCTTATTGTATGGAACCTGACCATAATATCAGGAAGTACAATTTTTAAAAAGTGAAATGCAGACATTAAATTTGGACCTTAGAAGGAGAAAACATGTACATCTAAGACAAATCTAAATGGCCCCTTCAGACTCACCAAACCTCTATATGATCAGAGTACCATTTTATGGAGAAGACAGGTGAGGGTCTGAAATGCTTTGTACCCTGTGCCACCTTGCACAGAACATCAAGCAGAACCAGGAACAGTGGCCAAGCAGAAGCCTGGCTATTATATCTGAGCATCAGAGTCATGCCTGGGTCCTCACTGGGGTAACGTGGTGCTCCGTGTGGGGTTGATGCTAATTCTGGGAGCCACAACAGGACAGCATGCCAAGTGGGGTCTAGCCCCAGGTTGCTGAGATCTGACTGCTACCAACCAACGATGCTGCCCCAGCACAGTGTGGACATGCCTCCTGGATGCCCAGGAGGGTCCTAGTTCACACTTGCTATCCTGGCGTGACTGTTAGTAGCTCACAGTTTTACTATCAAACATGTCCCTTTGTGGATGTAAACCTTAACCATCACCCTATTTACAGCAGCTCTCAGGCGGTAGACATTGATCCATGGAATTTCCTCCTCCCCCACTAAATCCTTTGCACCTGAACGAAGCTTCCCAAGGGCCAGCTCTGTGTCTGCTCTCTGTTTCCCCAGTGGTGGCCCAGAGCCTGCCTCGGAGCAGACATGCTGAGAATAATTTGTTGACTGGAATTGAACTGAGTAAGCCAGGTGACTTATCTGCTCTGCTGCAGAGCCAGCCTTCCCTGAGCTCCCCATAAAGGCAGTCATTCCCCAGCACTGACTCTTCCAGGGACAGGACAAGTATCTCCGGAGCCCCTGTGCTGGGCGTGAGTCAGAAAGGAAAGCAGAAGTGAGAGCTGGCCAGAAGCACAAGCCTTCCCTAGCCTGAGCTTGGTGGGGAACAGGGCAGAAGGCACGCCCTGCTGACTAGGAACAGGATCCCACTCTTTCCACTACAAGGGGAGACTCCAGCTGTGTTCCTCAGGCCACTGCGGGAGCCTGAAGCCCCTGCACAAACGGAGAGGCTAATGTGTGGCTTCCTCCATCAGCCACTCAGTGGAAAAAACCTCGCTGTGTCAGGAATGTGGGACTGAGAGGCAACAACAGGTCCTGGGCTGGGAAGAGGACATGACGGGCATCACTCTGTGCCCAAGCCCGGACTTCCTGGATCTTTCTTTCATTTCCCTCAGATGCTCCCCTCGAATGTGAAGTCCCTCCTTAGAGAAAGTCCTTCCAGGTTGGGGTTTTGCCTCTCCCCTCAGCTCTGAAGGGAACCTGCCTTCATCTCTTGGTTCACCATTACGCTCTTTTGCCAGCCTCTCCTCAGGCCACCTTTCCTTACATCGGTGGTTTCCAGACTTAGTGCATCAGAATCACCTGGAGCACCTGATCAGTACAGATCGCTGTCTCCCCAACCCCAGAGTTTCTGATCAGTAGGTCCGGGTGGAACCCAAGACCCTGCATTTCTAATAAGTCCCCAGGTGCTACTGCTGCTTGTCCAGAGAACACACTTTGAGAACCAGAGCCCTTGACTTTCTCTGGGAAAAGGCCTCCTCCCTGGGTCTGGAAGATCCCCTGGAGAAGGGAATGGCTACCCACTCCAGTATTCCTGCCTGGAGAATTCCATGGACAGAGGAGCCTGGTGGGCTACAGTCCATGGGGTCACAAAGGGTCGACAAGACTGAGTGACTCACTCAGCAGCTGGACTGTTTTCTAAAACAGCACCCTTCCATCTGGCCACGGGTTATCATCAGCTGAGGAGCTTGTAAAAGGTCCCGCAGTTCAGTCCACACCCTGGATCAATTACATTTGGATCTGTAAATGGGATCTGTACAGTGGGACCCAGGCCATCACCATTTTCAAGTCTGCTCGGGGCATTCCGAAGTGCGATCAAGGTCAAGAATACTGCTCTCAAGCCTCCTTTCTGCGAACTTGAATTTCTTCAGCCCTTCTGCCAATCACAGCTGTCCTTCTAAACTGAATCAAGTGAGTCCCCTTCCTCCTCCCAAGTTCTCAGCATGATTTTTCCCTCATTGTAAGGTTTCCTCACATTTAATCCATCTACATGGGACTGGCAGGATCTTCACTTGTGACACCTTCAAACAATATTCTTTAAAAGTTTGTCTAGCATTTATTTAATGAGGATGATGAGAAAATTAATTTTGCTTAATACAAGTTGTATTCAGAAACAGCTTCTTCTGATCATTTGCTCCCATGGTCAAAAGATGGTGAATGTTCTTTAAAAAAAAAAAAAAAAAGGAAGAAATTCTCATTTTTCTGTGGTTCTGGCCTTCCCTTCAGTTGTCTTTTGTGATTTTCTGACTCAAAGACTTCTTCAGAGGACTCATAAAGTGTTTATATTTAGAGAGTGAAATGAATCACTAACATAACGAACACCACATCGACACACTCTTCATTTTCAGTCTCAGCGACAGCTCTTGCCGAGCGTGACCCAGAAATATGCAGCTGAACCAGGCAATTGCTGGCAAGGCTTTTTTTTTTTTTTAAACTCCCACTCAAAGGCATTTTGTACTTGGGTGAGAGAGGGCCCAATTTACATTTTGCCAATTATGTAAAGTGTTATACAGAGTTTCTAAATAAACTGGCTCCATGTTTCCAATTCATTCCCAGGAAATTTAGCCTGCAAAGGATCCGTGCCCTGGGAGATGGTCCAGCTTGGCCTTTCCTTCAATCTGCTTTGGTTTCCAAGTTGTTCTTTCCATCAAAAGCATTCACAGAGGTGGATACAATAACCAAGTCTGCTCACCAGAGGGATGGCTCTCAACAAAAATTAAGGGAGAGAAAGTTGCCGCTCACAGAAGCTGTCACCAATGTCCAGTGCAACTGAGAGGCCAGATAAGATGAGACTTTGGATTTTTAAAATATTTATTTTAACTTTTTAAATTTATTTCAATTTTTATTATTTTTATTTATTTATCTACTATTATTTTTTTTTTTAATTAGGGAAAAGCTCTTTTGAAAGTTTGGCTTAGGAAAGGAAGAGGGAGCTGAGAAAGCTAGAAAGAAGGCAAAGCCCAAGGGGAATTTGGTTTATTTGGTTTTTATACCTGCTTTTTAAGATAAAAGAGACTTGAATTCATCTTTACAGATTGCAGGAAAACTGGTACAAGCTAAGAGATGAATATATAGTAAAGAGGATGCTGATAACAAATGGCGTTGTGTCATTCAAGAGATGATGAGGGTGAGATTAAATCTGGGTGAAATTTACCAGATGTTTGCTTCACTTGCTACCTTTGTATTCAGTTGCTGCCTTTTTTGTTCTCATGCACCAAGGAGTACTTTGTCTCTAACAAACTCCCTAGAAGGTGCACATTACTAGGTAACAGGAGGGCTGACCACAGGGAAAGGGGCTTCTTGGTAGACGATTGGGTTATAATGGCAAATATAACAATGAGGTTTCTAAAATTCTGTTTGGTTTTTTAAAATTTTTGTTAGTTTTGTCTTTTACTTTTTTTACTGAGTTAAAATATTCAATAAAGTATACTATTCTCATATAGAGCCTGTTGAATTTTTACATACATATGCACTCACGTAAGTGTCCCCAGATCAAGATACAGAACACTCCCAAGCATCCCAGAAAGTTCTTATACCCTCTCCCGTCAATACCCACTCCCCATGACTGCTATTGAGACTGCAGGCACTACCAATTAAGTCTCCTTTTCTTGGACTTCATATAAATGAAATTACATATAAATGGCTTCTTTTGTTCCCCGTAATGTCTGTGAGATTCATCCATGCCTGGAGAGTGTCAGTATTTTGTTCACTTACTCATTGCTGGCAAGTATTCTATTCTATGAAAACATTGCCATCTATGTAGCCACTCTTCTATTGGTAGACATTTGATTGCTTCTGGTTTGGGGCTCTTATGAATAATGGTGCTGTTGAACATTGTAGAACGTCTTTGGTGGTCTTATGCACTTTTTTCTCTGGTGGTAATTCTGGGATTGGGGTGAGTGGGTCTTAGGTTGGTGTGTGTTTAGCTGCAGGAAATAAGAAGAGGATGATTTGAGGTTGTGGGGCTTCCTGTGACCCACAGAATGAGGGCTTTATAAGCAGTGGGACCTTCCCTTCTATTGCCCGAGTCTTCTTGTCTGAACTTATCTCTCACCATGGCCCTCCTGCCTGTCCAGAGGCCATTTAACATTGTATATTTCCCTCAAAATTCTTCATTATCTGCTGTCTCCATGCCTATTCTCTGTCCATCTCCTCTCTCTGTGATGTGTTCTGCCTCTTTTCCTTGTAGAGAACTCCTATTTACCCCCAAAGACTCTAGGCAAAAATTACTCCATCACCAGATCTTTCCCCTGCCCTTTCCCTTCTCCCTGTCAAGAACATTTTCTTTTGTGCCCACTGGTCTCCCGTGCATACATGGATGAGCTCCAGTCACTGTGCTGAGATTACTTGGATATAAGACGTGACCTCCTGCAAGGCAAGGCCTGCATCCTGGTCATTGCTGTGTTCTCAACCCATGTGTAGGACCTCAAACTCAGAAGGGTCTTAAAAAATATTTTTCAGATTTAATAAGTGAACTGGATTTTTTTTTTTTAAAGAAAATGGCCTACTTTTTCCTCTCCCAAGATACAACAGTAAGAGATGAACCATCCAGTTCTCTAACATTTCAAGTGGAATTGCTTGTCATACCTGCAACAAAGAAGGAAAATGAGAGTGAACAAGCGACAAGCTCTAAAAGTTATGCTGGTGATTCAGACTTTATGTCCCAGAATACCAAACACTTGGATACTAAGGTTTTTTTGTTTTGTTTTTTGGCAAGCTGTGCAGATGTTTCCAAACATCCAGATGTTCTCCCTGATATAACCCAAACAACTCTGTGTCACATTTTATTAAGCGATTTAGTACCGTGGAGACACAGCTTGAATTGAGTTGAAAATTCAGTAAAGGTAGAGCCAAGGGCAGGAACGTTGACTTACTCACTCTCCTCTAGAAAAGACCTGTGAGATGTGGCCCAGAGATAAATCCAGAAGAGATACCTGAGATGTGCAAAGTCGTCAAAATCCAACCATTCCAGAGAGTCCCTGGTCAGTGTGCTTCCACTGATCCACACAATTACGTGAAGGAGCCTCCCAGCTCACTGTTCTGATCCTTCTTGGCCATGCTGGATAGCAGCAGCCTTCTTCAAATATGCCAAGTGCTTGAGACCTCTAAGCCTGAGCTTACACTTGTCCCTTTCTCTACAATGTGCGGGCTTGCTCAGTTGCTTCAGTCTTGTCCGACTCTTTTCAACCCTATGGATTGGAGCCTGCCAGGTTCCTCTGCCCATGGGATTTTCCAGACAAGAATACTGTAGTGGGTTGCTGTGCCCTCCCCCAGGGGATCTTCCCAACCCAGGAATCAAACCTGTGTCTCCTATGTCTCCTGCATTGCAGGCGGATTCTTTACCCACCGAGCCACTTGGGAAGCACATTTCTCTGCAGGGCCTTTTCCCAATTCCTAACCAGCCCGGCCTTTCCTTCCCCACAGATGAAAATGATCTTATGTTCTCTTCTCTCAGTCTCATCTCCCTCCAAATCCTCCTAAGAGTCAGCTCAGAAACCTGTTCCCTGCAGAAAGTGATCTCATGTTCCCTAGATACCAAGTTCTCCCACCACTGTCTGCTCTCTTTGGGGGGATTTACTTGGCATTTTCTACATTTATAGCATGGCTTTCTATGCATAGATTACCACCTCCCACAAATGTAAGCACTTTAAAGGCATGATCTATATCTGCTGTATATTGAGGCCTCCAAAACTGATTAAAATATTAATTGAATGGGGCAGTTTCCATGTGTGGCAGCTAGTACATGCTCAGCCATGTCCAACTCCCTGTGACTCCATGGACTGTAGCCCCTGCCGGGCTACTCTGTCCATGGGATTCTCCAGGAAAATGGGTTGCTATTTCCTATTCCAGGTGGATAAGGAAATGGAAACCCACTCCAGTACGCTTGTCTGGGAAATCCCATTGATGGTGGAGTTTGGCCAACTACAGTCCATGGGGTCGCACCCAGGGATCAAACCCACATCTCTTGTGTCCCCTGCATTGGCAGGCAGATTCTTTACCAGCTGTGCCACCTGGAAAGCCCTTCCATGTATGTCTTATAGTCATAATCTGAATGTCCTAAATCAAGGAAATAGAGGAATGGGCTCTGGATTAAGAGTCAGGCTGACCTGAGTTCCACACTGATCTGCCACCATCTAGCTCTATGTCTTTAGATAAGTCCGCTCATCCCTCTGGGCCTCGGTTTTCCCCTCCGTAAAGCAGCAATATCTTTAAACCTGTTGTGAGAGGATAGCTGTTAAGGCAGAGTTAAACTCGGTGCCCAATGACATCAACATTTCTCTTTCCTGTACAGAGTTAGGGATGAGTGAGTATTGGGGGGTAACTCTTTCTTTGTTCTTGAGATACACCTTCACTGTACACATTTGACAGAGAAGAAGGACACAGCATAACCAACTGTGCCTTTGTGCGGAGGCCTGGGAGTCAAGCTGACTTATTTCTATATCCCCAATGCCCTTCCTGGCCTGGCACGTGAAGGCCTTAGGTCAATGTTGAGTGAATGAATGAAGGTCTTTATCCATCTGAGGTTCAGAAGAAAGGCAAGGACATGTTCTAAGGATTGGAGACAGGGAAGGAAGCTGATCTTTTAGAACTGAAGTGTCGGATCAGGGAATAGCTATCAGCCATACTGAAAAAGTGAGTTCCCAGAGAATTAGACCAGGGCTTTGTAAATCATGCCCGGGGTTTCGTTTAGGGTCCCTCCTTAAAGCCCTTAAAGGGACATGGTTGAGTCTCTTACTGGGAGTCACGGGGCTCCGCTGTTAGGAAAGGTGGCTTGGGCCATTCAGGAGCCTGACAATGACTGGCCGAGTCTCTCTTGAGGGCAAGTCAACTGCGTGTTTCCTGCAGGTCCTTTGAGCTCTCTGGCTCCCCTGGGTCTCCGCCTGTCTGCTGAGCGGGGCTTCCTGCCCTCTCACCCTTCGTCCCTTCTCTCTCCCTCCCTCTCCTTTAGCTCCTTGATCATGCAATGGCAGGTTACACAAAAGCCGCAAATTCCAAGCTATATGTAGCATAGAGCGGCTGTTTGTCCCAAAATACCACGTCGCTGACTACAGCAAACACAAATTACAAGCTTTATCGAATCACAGTTATGGGCCCCGTCATTTTTGGTTTCCAAAAATGACTGCGAGTGGCGTGCTTATGCAGCTGTTGGTGGCACTGGCTTGGGTTTCAGATCTGAAATGCACCCAGATGCACAGGGAGATGGGCATCCCAAGTGACCGATTCAGAAAGGGAAATAGGACAGGGAAGAGAGGAAGTACAACTCACCAGATCAACAAACGCCGCTGCTTGCAACCTCAAAAATAAATGATTTAAACTCGTTGTGTTGCATCGCCACCACACCCCGAAAGTTATCAGTCCTCATCTCCCTGGCATCTGCTCTCCTAACATAAGAGGTGACACCAGAGTCATTCTCGAGCGGCCACACTGGGGAGTGGAGGAAGTGAGGCTTGCTCGGAAATCACTGATGTCTTTTTGGGGTTGAATTTGTTTGTTTTCTTTGCTTATCTTTTCATCAGGAGGTGGCACTGAGGAAAGCACGCTGGGCTTGGAGTTTGGACCCTGGGTTGGCTGGTGACCACAACCTGGGTCACGTCTCCGAGTGACCTTTTGAATCGAGGGAGGCTGATCACACCACCCAGCTCCCCGGGGCTGACAGGAGGGTAAGATGAAGGCGTGTGTGGAAGTGCCAGCCGCCCATTGGGCACATCTCGCCCTGGATGAAAGGAATGGGCCGCTGGCTGGGAGCTGGATTCTCTTTCTGCGCCATTTCATCATAACCATCACTGCTTCTTACACCCAAGGATGTGGGCTTTCACTCGCGAGCAACAGGCAGGAGGGGGCCCAACTCCTCTCCTCTCCTGAGGGATTACCTGGGCCTGTGATTCAGAGTGTCACACAGGGCCGCTCAGATTCATCCAGTGTTCCGCTGAGATTCCAGGGCACACATGCACACGTTCGGAAGGAAGGCACTCTCTCTCTCAGCGAGCTTTATATAAGTCAAAGACATGCTTGAGCGAAGCTCTCGTTAAAGCGTGAAAACACTGAGGAAAGCACAGCTCTATAAATATCTGCATTCCTCCACACCAGAGAAAAATTGCACCATGCCACCGTCTCCAGAGGACGTGAGGTCCCACAGCATGCCTCCCCGGCAGCCGAGGTCTGACGTCCCCAGGCCAGCAGAGGGGATAAGGGGAATGGACAATTCCCCCCTAGGCTGAAATAAGAACAGTGAAACAACGAACAGTCCGAACTCAAGCTGACTTTCACTTCCCTAAACTATAAATAAACCAGTGCCTTTTTCTCCCCTTGACTTCAATTCCACGTTAGTCCTTCTCATGAATGGGTCTTTTAAGAGAAAGAACTGGAATTTGAGCATCAAATTCTAGCTGGGTAATGCTGGAAAATTCAGCTCTCCCCCTCACTCTGAAAAGAGAGGATGTTGGATGAGGCGTCAGGGCTCCTTTAAGCTCCAGCATTCTATTCTACGGAGGAGGCCATCTTGGGAAGTGGATTGGAATAAGGATCTTACACAAAGGAAAATGGTTATTTTTACCTGCCATCGTATCTGTTGTTAGCAAATTCGGTCTCCCAGTTCCTCCAATAAATGAGTAATCATAGTTTACTGTGAGCTGTGCTTAGTCGTGTCCGACTCTTTGTGACCCCATGGACTGTAGCCTGCCAGGCTCCTCTGTCCATGGGGATTCTCCAGGCAAGAATACTGGAATGGGTTGCTATGCCCTCCTCCAGGGGATCTTCCCAACCCAGGGATTGAACTGAGGTCTCTCGAATTGCAGGCAGATGCTTTATCATCTGAGCCACCAGGGAAGCCCTGGTAGCTTACTAGAGATCATCATTTCTCAGCCTCTACCACACTGGAAAAGGGACAGAACTCTGGAACTGAGGCAATTGAAGCACCAGCCACAGTGCTGAAGGTAGTTGAATTCTGACTTCAAAGCAGAAACCCTAGAAGAAATCATAGTAACAATAAAAGTTAGCTTTGTAGGGTCTCTACTTTAAAAGACAGTTACTCCTTGGAAGGAAAGTTATGACCAACATAGACAGCATATTAAAAAGCAGAGACATTACTTTGTCCACAAAGGTCTGTCTAGTCAAGGCTATGGTTTTTCCAGTAGTCATGTATGGATGTGAGAGTTGGACTATAAAGAAAGCTGAGTGCTGAAGAATTGATGCTTTTGCACTGTGGTGTTGGCGAAGACTCTTGAGAGTCTCTTGGACTGCAAGGAGATCCAACCAGCCCATCCTAAAGCAGATCAGTCCTGGGTGTTCATTGGAAGGACTGATGTTGAAGCTGAAACTCCAATACTTTGGCCACCTGATGTGAAGAGCTGACTCACTTGAAAAGCCCCTGATGCTGGGAAAGATTGAGGGCAGGAGGAGAAGAGGATGACAGAGGATGAGATGGTTGGATGGCATCACCGACTCAATGGACATGGGTTTGGGTAAACTCCAGGAGTTGGTGATGGACAGGGAGGCCTGGCATGCTGCGGTTCATGGGGTCGCAAAGAGTCGGACACGACTTAGCAACTGAACTGAACTGACTATGTATTACGCAACATACTTGAGGGTTTCACACCCTTCATTTCATTTCACCCTCAGAACTATCCTATGATGTAGGTGTTTCTATTACCATTTTGTCAACAATGAAACTGAGATATAGAGATAAAGTAACTTGCTCAGAGTATTTCTCTCTGTCTTCTGACTGCTAGGAAGTTCAAGGTTAACCGTGGTCAAATACAAGTGCACAGATGTTTGTGCTTGTGGTTTTGTCATTCCCAGCTCCCTTTTTTCTCAAGCCCTATTTTCCTGTTTTCTTTCTCCCTCCTGCCTCTGACAACTCATTTCTGCATTTCTCCTACGGTATAAAGTAACCTTCAAACCTTGGAAAAGAGAGAAGTGTAAATAAATGGACCAGCAACAGCTGGGCATTGATTCAGGCAAGATGAGAATGCAGGTCCCACTAGATGAGAGAGGAGTTTGGGGGAGAATGGATACGTGTATGTGTATGAATGAGGCCTTTTGCTGTCCACCTGAAATGATCACAACATTGTTAATCAGCTATACTCCAACACAAAACAAAAAGTTTAAAAAAAGAAACCTCAAGTCCCAAGTCCCTGTTGTTCAGTCACTAAGTTGTGTCCAACTCTTTGCAACCCTATGAACTGCAGCATGCCAGGCTTCCCTGTCCTTCACTATCTCCCAGAGTTTGCTCAAACTCATGTCCATCTCATCCTCTGTCACCCCCTTCTCCTCCTGCCTTCAATCTTTCCCAGACTCAGGGTCTTTTCCAATGAGTCAGCTCTTCGCATCAGGTGGCTAAAGTACTGGAGCTTCAGCTTTAGCATCAGTCCTTCCAATGAATATTCAGGATTGGTGTCCTTTAGGATTCACTGGCCTGATCTTGCTGTCCAAGGGACTCTCAGGAGTCTTCTCCAGCACCAGTTTGAAAACATTAGTTCTTTGTTGCTCAGCCTTCTTTATGGTCCAGCTCTCACGTTTGTACATGATTACTGGAAAAACCATAGCTTTGACTATACAGACTCTTGTCAGCAAAGTGCTGTCTCTGCTTTTTAAAACGCTCTCCAGGTTTGTCACAGCTTTTCTTCTAAGGAGGCAAGCATCTTTGAATTTCATGGCTGCAGTCACCATCTGCAGTGATTTTGGAGCCTATGAAAATAAAGTCTGTCACTGTTTCCATTTTTCCGCCATCTATTTGCAAGAAGTGATAGGACCAGTTGCCATGGTCTTAGCTTTTTGACTATTGAATTTCAAGAAAACTTTTGAGTGACTTCCATCTCACATGTTCTCTGCTCCTGAAGGGGCTGTTTGCCTAGAAATGTGCATTTGCAAAGGTGAAACATCCACCAGAGGTCAAAAAAGACTCCCAGTCTGAAACTATCACTGGATGCTTAGGTTCTAGCTGAGGATGAAGTGAGAAGTACAGAGGTGGAAATCCAAGCTGGAATCTTCTTGTGGAAGAACTCAGCTCTTTTGGTGAGATGTTCAGAGGATGGAGACCTGAGAATGAGGTCCTTGAGGGAGAAAACCAAGAGTACCTCTTGACTATTGGTAGAGGCAAACCTTCACATGGCTCAGGGAACTGAAAGACTCTAGCATCTCTTTAAGGAACACAACTATGGCTTTCAGAAACTGTAAGCCTGTGTCTACCCGAAAAATCCCTAAGAACCTGAATAGAACCATCCACACAGTGATATAAGAGCTTCACAATAGGGTGGAGTGCGAGATAAAAGGGCAATAATCTATAACATCATTTTTGCATGTCAGCCGGAAACACTTCTGGAAGTGTAAAGGGGCAAAGAAATCCATTTATAAGACATAAAAATTGGGGGCAAGCTGAAGATGGTCCAATGAAGCTGCAAATTGTGGCTGGGAGAAAACAAAAAGGAAATGAAAATTAAGTGCCCAAATTGTGGCGGGCATTGTGCTGTGCGTTTCACATCCCTTCCCTTGTTAATAGTAATGACACCCCTCTGAGTAGTTTTATCATCTCCGTGTGGGTAAGGGGGAGTAAGGATCAGGGTGGTTCAATAACCTGGACAAGCTAGCAGGAGGCAGGACCGAGTTCATACCTAGGCTCAGTCTCATTGTAAAGCCCAGTTTTTTATGCCCAGCTACAGCAGTTAGAAGGAATGACTCAAGTTCAGGTTCAGTGATCACCCAATAATGGTTGTATATCTTAAGTGGACACTACCCCAAATATCAATTGGCCTCCTTTTAGAACTCGCCAAATTAAAGATCATAGGAAATATAAATGCATGAGAACACATATACAAAAGAAAATACTGGAAAAATAGTCGTAGAAGAAGGAATTAAAATAAGTCACAAAGCAGGAATAATAAAAATCTACAGGGAATTCTCTGATGGTCCAGTGGTTAGGACTCTGTGATTCCACTGCAAAGGGCATGGGATGGTCCTAGTCAGGACCAAAAAAAAAAAAAAGTACATAACAACTTAAAATGTACAATATTCAAAAAGTAAAGAATGTGCATTTTTATAACAGAAAAGTACATAGGATTATTTAGTATATAATCAAGTAAGCATCAATGGGGATAATTAATTCTTATTTAATCAGTTATTTGATGTAACTGGATTACAGTTTGGAGATAATTTAGGTTACTCTATATATGATATGAAAAAATAAACTCCAAATGGATTAAAAAGTGAACTATTGAATTACACCATAGAAATAATGGAAGTAAAATAGAATTTTTTATAATTTAAAAAAGTATGCATTTATTTTTGGCTGTGCTGGGTCTTCGTTGCTGGGCACAGACTTTCTCTAGTTATGACGAGCAAGGGCTACTCTCTGATTGCAGTGCTTGGGCTTCTCATTTGAATGGCTTCTCTTGTTGCAGAGTTTAGGCTCCAGGGCATATGGGCTTTACTAGCTGCGGTACATGGGCTGTTGCCTCACAGCATGTGGAAATCTTCCTAGACCAGGGATAAAACCCATGTCCTCTGCATTAGCAGGTGAATTTTAAACACTGGACCACCAGGGAAACACCTAAAATAGAATATTTAATCATAAGTTTGGAGGAGTGTTTATTTCATAAATAGCAAATAAAAGTACAACTTCCAAAGGAAGAAAAAATTCAACTCTACAACCACAGCTTCTCCTCAAAAAAATGTCTCTTCAATAAAAACAAATGTCATTAGAATAAAAGGAAAGCTATTTATTCTAAAAATATAGCACAGATGGCTTAATTTAATACCTATGGTGCATGTAAATAGCTAATACAATCAGGACCCAATAGAATAAAGGATAAATATCAATTAATACAAGGGAAATAAGGAGAAAATAAATTTATTTCCAACCTCAGAAAACAAAAATGCCGTAGAGCACAATTTGATACATATTTTCTGCTGGCACTGTATTTTGATTTCCTTTCAGAAAACAATACAATAACATGTGGCAACACCTCTAACACTATTTGTACTCCTTGAGTCAACAAATCTATCATAGAAATTTATCCAAAGGAAATAATCCCCCCAAAATCAAAACTTGTAACATATTTCTTTTAATTGTATCTAGATAGAAGCTGGATGTTAGCTGAACCTATGGTGGTCATCATTTCACAATACACGTGTATCAAAACACTATGCTGTACACCTCAAACTTATATCATATGTGTCAGTTATTTCTCAGTGAAACTGGAAACTAAATTATAAACACAAAGACGTTCTTTGTAACATTATCTAGACGAATAAAAAAGAAAAAAACATACTTGCGATTAATGACCTAAAAAAGTGAAATGGTGAAATGGCTGTGGTATAACGACAGGATGGAATATTAGGCCGACAATATAAGATGATGTAGCAACAGTACTGGCGGGGGAAGGGCAGTCACAAGTGTGAGTGTGGACAGATGCTGCAAATACATACACGTGTATGTGAATGCAAGAGTGCTGGCAGGGGCCATGGAAAAAGGGAAGTTTTATGAAGGAGGGATGTGATGAATATTTTCCATATTTTGAATTCCCCTCAATGTTGTTCTATGAAGCTTTAACCATAATTTAAAATCTGGTTTTAAAACAAGGCCTTATTGAGGACCCAAGGGACACCTAGCAACGTGCTGCAGATATTTCAGAAGAATGATTCTGGACCTTGCTGCCAGAAGATATTATTGTTGCTTAGTCACTAAGTTGTGTCCAACTCTTTTGCAACCTGTCTGCCAGGCTCTTCTGTCCATGGGATTTCCCAAGCAAGAATACTGGAATGGAGTACCATTTCCTTTTCCAGGGGATCTTCCCAACCCAGGGATTGAACCCTGTGTTACAGGCAGATTCTTTACCATCTGAGCCACCAGAGAAGCCCCACCAGGAAATGTAGTCCACCTCTATTTACTACAGGTAAGAGCATAGCTCCTGGGACAGGAAGATAGGCTAGAAAGACTCCCAGTCCCTTTCAGCAGTACGTATCTGTGTTAGTTACCTGGGGCTGCTATAACAAAGGGCCACAGACTGGGAGGCTTTGACAATAGAAGCTTGTTCTCTGGCAGTTCTGGAGGCTGGAAGTCTAAGGCCGAGGTGTCGGCAGAGCCAGGATCCTCTGGACTCTCTGGGAAGATCCTTCCTTGTCTCTTCTTGCACCTGATGGGGCCCACAATCCTTGGTGATCCTTGGCTTGCAGCTGTATCACTCCAATCTCTGCCTCTGTCATCACGTGGCATTGGCTGTTTGTCTTCATATTACCTTACAAGGACACCAGTCATATTGGGTTAAGGGCCCACCCTAATGCAGTATGACTTTGCCTTGACTTGACTAATTGCACCCACAATGTCTAATGCCCAAATAACATCACATTCCATAAAGTACTGGGAGTGAGAACTTTCTATATATCATTTTTGGGAACACAATCCAACAGTGTCTAAGCCCATGAGCTTTCAAATCTGACCTGCCTCATCTCCAAAACCCCCAGATGCTTTTGAGCCTTCTTTCTGCAATTCTCTCAATTTTCCCATCAATCTGATATAGGCAGGAAATAGGATGATAAACGTTAAATTTGGGAGTTCTCTGACCCTGTGCTTCCAATGCAGGGGGCACAGGTTCGATCCCTGGTGGAGGAAGAAAGATTCTGTCTGCCTCACAGAGCAGCCAAAAAATTTTTCAAAAATTAAATTTCACAATAGCCGTTTGGAGGAATGGGTCAGCATTTTATACCCAACCACAGACACTTCTTGCCAGAATTGCCTTGAATGGGAGATATGGGTTAAACAAGTACTGACCTCAAGGAGGATTTTCAGATGAGCTCTCTGACTTGGGGCCTGAGGACTGTTGAGTTCCATGTTGTTTTCCATGGTGCTCTATTAGTTTTGTCACTGGGCTTAGCAAGACTTAAAGTGTGCATGGAATTCACCCAAGGTATATGGCTATTGTGACTGGCTTCTGTCACCCTTAGCTTGGGGGACTTTAGAGGCCTTGGTGTGGAACAAAAGGCAGCAAAGAGTCATCACAACGTGGCCTGGCATGTGCAGAGGCAGAAGCAAAGCAAATCTGGGGGACACACCCAGATTCAGAAAGCCAAAGACTGCTCAGCAAAAACATAGAATCGTTTAGGGATGACTTAAATAACAACTAGGGGCAATTCACAATGTTCAAGATAAACTTTAAAAGGCTTCCAGAAGGAGATTCTTGAGCTCTGATGGAAACAAAGTTCCTACGCTCTAATCTGTGTAGTTCCCCTTTACTGATAAGATCAAGTCCAAACATTGTTGCATGCCCTCATGGTTTGTCCTCAACCAACCTCTCTCACCTCATATTTCACATAAACCTCAGTGCTAGCTTGACGTTTCCTACACTGACCTTCTTTAGTACACTGATCGCTTTGCCCAAGTACTCACCTGGAGAAGGGAGCAGGTGACACTCTAAGATTCTAAAGTTCCAGCTAAAAGAGCCCTCTGCTACACTGGCCTGTGATCATTTTCTGCACTTTCTCCACTCAGCCATCAAGCCCATTCAATATTTAGTCATATGTTTTTATTCATTCATTCATTTATTCTTCCCAGGAAGACTGTAGAATTCTTCCCACCCCTTCCTAGCTCCCGGAGGTTGCCGGCAGTCCTTGATGTTCTGTAGCCTGCAGCTGCGTCGCTTCAGCCTCTGCCATCAAAGGGTGTTCATTTCTGCCATTTCTGTGTGTCTCTGTTTCTCTGTCTCAGCGTTCAATCTCCCTCTCCTTTCTCTTATAAAGATACCAGTCCTTGGGTTAGGAGTCACCCTAATTGAGCACGACTTCATCTTCATTCTGTTGGTTTTTTTTTTTTTCAGTTGACCTCAACTGAAAAATTGACATACCCTTGAATATCTGTTGACAGCTGACAATGTGCCAGGGACCATGTGTTGCATGTGAGGAACCAGTGGATGATGGCTGGATCATGGATTTCAGCTTGTGGATAAAGAGTTGGAGGTTTGACTGGAGAGCTCTATGGGGTTGAAATAAGGGATAGTTAAAGACCCCATACAGTCAAGACTGTATATTGTCACCCTGCTTATTTAACTTACATGCAGAGTACATCATGAGAAATGCTGGACAGAATGAAGCACAAGCTGGAATCAAGATTGCCGGGAGAAATATCAATAACCTCAGATATGCAGATGATACCACCCTTATGGCAGAAAGTGAAGAAGAACTAAAGAGCCTCTTGATGAAAGTGAGAGAGGAGAGTGAAAAAGTTGGCTTAAAACTCAACATTCAGAAAACTAAGATCATGGCATCTGGTCCCATCACTTCATGGCAAATAGTTGGGGAAACAGTGGAAACAGTGACAGACTTTATTTTTCTGGGCTCCAAAATCTCTGCAGATAGTGACTGCAGCCATGAAATTAAAAGACACTTGCTCCTTGGAAAGAAGCTTATGACCAACCTAGACAGCATATTAAAAAGCAGAGACATTACTTTGTCAACGAAAGTCTGTCTAGTCAAAGCTATGTTTTTTCCAGTAGTCATGTATGGATGTGAGAATTGGACTACAAAGAAAGCAGAGCACCAAAGAATTGATGCTTTTGAACTGTGGTGTTGGAGAAGACTCTTATGAGACCCTTGCACTGCAAGGAGATCCAACCAGTCCATCCTAAAGGAAATCAACCCTGAATATTCATTGGAAGGACCAATGCTGAAGCTGAAACTCCAATAGTTTGGCTACCTGATGCCAAGAACTGACTCATTGGAAAAGACCCTGATGCTGGGAAAGATTGAAAGCAGGAGGCGAAGGGGACGACAGAGGATGAGATGATTGGATGGCACCACTGACTCAATGGACATGAGTTTGAGTAAACTCCAGGAATTGGTGATGAACAGGGAGGCCTGGCGTGCTGCAGTCCATGGGGTCACAAAGAGTCAGACATGACTGAGTGACTGAACTGAACTGAACTGACAGACCCCATGCTCATTCCATGACAGTGGGCATTTGGAAGCTCTGTTAGGACAGCGGTATGGCTCTTTATTCCCAAAGCAGCCTGTCCTCTCTGCGTGGACTGCTGCAGCTTGCACACAAGAGGTACCCTTGGGATGGGAATTCTCACACCTCAGTTGAGAGTCCGAGAACAGAAGGTCTTCATGGGCCCAGCCTGTCCCCATCTGCAGCAGTGGCCACACCAGGTGGCCCGAAGAGGAACACAAAACCTCTGAGAGCAGCCTCCCCATCCTCCCATGGGAAGCCCCGAGTCCCTTCCCCGGAGATACAGGCACCCCAAGTGCTTTGCCTTTGGCAGCTAGCAAGCATCACTTCTTGAGCTAGGAGCCAGGTTCTGGTCCCCTGAGCCCAGTTCTAATGGGAGAAATATTCCAAGTTCAAAAGCACCAGGGAAAGTTACTCATCGTCCCTGGTCCTCGTCGGGCCGCTCTGTGCTTCTGTTAGATTAGAACTTTTATTTCCTCCTCGCTCCTCTATTTTTGATTGCATGTACTTCCTCTATTTGCTGCCCCAATGGTCCAAGCCACCCCCTGCATATCACTTCCACAAGAGAAATAAGCAGAGGTGAGTGAACCACTTCTTCCTCGGTTCCCCGCAGGGCTCTCCCTTCCCTTCACCACTGCAAAAGCCACAGCTTGTGGGGACTGCCAGGTTCCTTGTCTCTTGGGCCCCTTGGACTGTGAGCTTCCCAGGGCAGGGACCCTGCCTGCTGCTTCTCTGCCCACCGAGGAGAGCCCGGTGCGTATGGCACATCTAGGTACTCACCGCATGGATAGGATAAAAAGAAGTTGATTATGCCTCTGTGTTCTGATGTTTACCTTGATTTCTTAGAGTCTCTCTAGTTAGTGTTAGTTGCTCAGTTGTGCCTGACTCTTTGCGACCCCATGGACTGTAGCCCATCAGGCTCCTCTGTTCATGGAATTCTCCAGGCAAGTCTACTGGAGTGGGTTTCCATGCCCTTCTCCAGGGGATCTTCCTGATCCAGGGATCGAACCTCAGTCTCCAGCACTGCTGGCAGATTCTTTACCATCTGAGCCACCAGGGAAGCCCAGAGTCTCTCTGGATAAATAAAAATGGAAAAAAATTATATTCTAACATCTCTTGCTATTCTCCCCAAGCTGCAGACTTTTCTATTTCCAGACCTGTGTTTAGAGGAACAAACTGTTGCATACTGAATGAATGAGAAAGACAAGACTGGAACATCTTTTAGAGGTCAATTCAACCAACCCTCCATGACCAGAGGGCTTCCCAGGTGGTTCAGATAGTAAGGAATCTGCCTGCAATGCAGGAGACCTGAGTTCATTCCCTGGGCCAGGAAGATCCCCTGGAGAAGGGGCATAGCAACCTACTCCAGTATTTTTGCCTGGAGAATTCCGTACAGAGGGGCCTGATGGGCTATAGTCCTTGGGGTTGCAAAGAGTCGGACACTACTGAGCAACTAATACATTCACTTCACTTCTATGACCGGATAGACCCTGAGACTCAAGCTCTGGCAGTGAGTCCCTGGCAGACACAGGAGGAAAATGCAAGTCTGGATTCACAGGCACAGTGTCTCCTTCCACACATCACCTCCTTTCTCAAATCTGTTCAAAGATGTCCAAAATACAGAGGGTCAGGGTGGAGGGCCATCTTCCCGCTGGGTACTCAGCAAGTCCCTCCCTCCCTCCCCATCTGTGCGCTTGGCAGTGCCCAGGTGTGTCACCGGCTCTACTCAGGATGCAAGCAGTTTCCCAACAGGGCCAAACAATGTTTGCAAAGGACATCGAAAAAACGTCCGGAGCACATGTACGAATGAATGCAGAGAGCTCGGTCTTGCCAGCCCCTTTACTTCACTGGCCCAGGGCCACCCCAAGTTGGTGCGTCTTCCTACCCCAGGAGGCAGAGAGAAACCTGAAGTTCCCTCAAGGAGTTGGGCCACAAATGCAGGAGGAACACTTTCCTCACTGATATTTCAAGACTATTTCACAATCGCCAAACCGCCAGCCACATGCAATCACTGACCAAAAAGCAAAAAGTGCAAGTTTGGATTGTGTGTGTATATGTATTAAAACACAAATAATAAGGTTTGAAGGAAAGTCAGACAGCCAACAGAATTCCTTGTGATGGCACTGTGGGTTTTGGCCGTGTTTAAGGCGGGAAGAAGAGAGGCTTATTTCAGACAAGAGCTATTTGTTTGATCACCAGATTTGAGGAAAAAATCTGGGAGAAAAAAAATCTCCCTAAGGCAAACACAGAATGTGATATACAAGGACAGAATTGTGTTCTTTAAACACAAATAAATGTTAAATTAACAGAAAAGCTGGAACTAGTATTGTTTTTACCTTTTGCATTGAATATTTTGGATGCTATGATGTCACAGGTTGAAACATCTAAAAAGGAAGATTTCATCAAGATAACAAAACCAAAATGTTTACCGGTTTTTTCTGTTGTTGTTCATTTGGTTCAGTTTTTTGCTAAAGGAAGTGACACCAAAAACTGTTATGCTTACAACCGCAGGACCCAACTCAGTCCCTGTCACAAATGGCAGAGGCGCGGTCCAGTACAAAGATCACCCAAAGTTAAGACTCAGTGCTTCCAGTGCAGGGGGTATGGGTTCGATCCCTGTTAAGACTCAGTGCTTCCAGTGCAGGGGGTATGGGTTCGATCCCTGGTCAGAAAACTAAGATTCCACGTGCTGTGAAAAGTGGCCAAAATATATAAATTAAAAATTTAAAACTGCTATGCTTGAATCAGGGCTAGGGTGATGGCCTTTATGCACTTCCCTTTCTCTGCCAAAACATCCCAGAATGACACTTGTGGATTCTCTTGGGTCCCATCAAGCACCATGAAATGACCACTAGTGTGGCTTCGGATTCAAAATCACCACCGCTGTGCTTGGGTCAAACACTAACTTCACTGAGTCTCAGTGTCCTCATCACTCAAATAGACAAAATAACAGTTACTAATACCAAGATGGCATAGCCTACACTAACATTTATGTAAGGGCATCAGATGCCGTGGAGGCTTCCGAAGTGGCACTAGTGGTAAAGAACCCGCCTGTGATGCAGGAGACGTAAGAGATGCAGTTTCGATCCTTGGGTAGGGAAGATCCTCTGGAGAAGGAAATGGCAACCGACTCCAGTATTCTTGCATGGAGAATCCCATGGACAGAGGAGCCTGGTGGGCTTCAGTTCATGGGGTCTCAAAGAGTCGGCCACTACTGAAGCAACTTAGCATGCACGCACATCAGACACGGTAACACTTAAATAAGTGCATTGGATGCTGGAAGGCAGTGTACCAGGAGGAGTTCATCCAGGTGTTTGCTTTCATGTCAATGAAAGGAGAATTAGTAGAAAATTGGGTGGACTTTTCATTAGTCCTATTTTTATCAACTTGTCACTCCATCCATTTACCGTTTTTTACTATTACTCCTGAGAACTTAGGGATAGATTCTGGTAGGTCTACGGTGGCTCTTAATAATGGATTCTAAAGCGTTGAACAAATTATGACTGCAGTGTCCATGAAGGCTGGCCAGGGAAACAAAAGCTAAATTTACGATGGATCTTTGGTCTTTCTGGGCAGCCAGGATCACATTCCCTGACTGGACACTCAGCTGCTATAACCCCTTGACCCTCTGGTGTCTCAAGTGAGTTTGTCCAAATTTCTTGGTTTCTGGGAAGACATTTGGATGTACTAAGAACATCTGGTACATACATAACACAAGACTGGGGCCCCGAAGAAGGCCACTCTCTGACTGGTCTGCCAAGTGAGGCTTTGCCCAGAGCCATGTCTAGTGATGCTATGCTTGTACCTTCCCTCCCCAGACTGCTCTCTGGCCATGTGCTTTCCATCCCATCCCAGGCTGAGACCTCTTGGGCTTTATCCTTTATCCTTCTTCATTTCCAGTCACCATCTGTCATCCCTAAGCATTCTAGATTCTAGGCCTTAGCTTCCTAGGAACACAACCTTAGGGAATCCTGAGAAGTGAGAACCCAGGAGTGTTGCCTTGGCCTAGGGTGATAAATAATTTGTGTATCCTCAGGCTGGTCACGTCTTTTCTTTGTGCTTTGGTTTCCACAAAAGCACAAAAGGTTGGGAGAACATGAAAATGATGGGTGTGTGCAGAACAATTTGTAAAACACAATTCAGTTATCAGGTTTATGTTTCTACCAGGGAGTTGAGGCTTTAATCTACTCTATATTCTCCCTTCCTAATGCCTGTAGAAAGTATCTGATCTATAAATACATGATCTCATAGCAGTGAATTCTTGATGCTAGTCAGATTAAAATATTTGTTGAAATACATTTAAAAAGATGGATATTGTAAATCGTCTTTCTCTTTGATGTTCTGAGTAATTAAATCTGCCCTTTTCTGCAGTACCCCAGTGGGCACGTTTCTTCCACAGGGAAAGTTTCATGGTCAGAGTGCCTTCTCTGGTGTGAATTTCTAGTACAAATGAGAAAAGCATACAGGATTGTATTTCACTTGGCAGCAGAAGCAGTGGGGCTGGGGTAGTCCGGGCTACCCAGTGGGACTGGGAATAGGTATTGATGTGGGTGAAATTGTTTCTCCTCAGTAGGTCAATCAGCCAGGACTTGATCAGACTGAGAATAAAAAGAGATTTATCTAGAAGCCTCTACTGAAAGTCCTATGCCTGGCTCCCCGCAGCTTACATCTCTTACAAAGCTATCCCTTACATATGAGGAGTCCCTGAGTGTTTTTCTCAGGGCATATTTACATTCAAAGGTAAGAAAAAATACGACTCCAATGGCATTGGTATTTTCCAGTGTACCACCCAGATCTGCTCTTTTAGACATACTTGTAGACATGGGAAGGGAGAGTTCACAAGGAAACTTGGAGGCAGGGCCACGTGAGATGACTGTTTGCAAATTCTTCGAATTTTGAGGTAGAGGAACCAGATTCACAGAAATATCACTCCTTTAGCAGACAGTAAAGGGGCACTCGTGAGAAAACATTGTGAAAGCAAAGGAGAGACAGAGAACATGGAGAAACCTTGGTCTTGTGTAAGCATTTCCATTTCAGATTCTTCAGCTGTCCTAAGAGGGGACCTCATTCCATCCCACACTCCTGTCTGAGTGTCCTTTCATTCTCCCATTCAATGTCAGAGGGCACTTGACCTCCTAGAGCTAAAAGCCTGTCCAGGATGGCCTTGGCCATGGTACCTCCCCGCACACATGTCTGGAAGTTTAGAAAGAGTTCTTCCCATCCATGAACTTGCTTTCTCTTCTCTGTCACCCTGGAAATAAACATATGATCACACCCACACTTCAGATAAGACCAGCCATAGCCTGCCTGCACAAGAAGGAAAAAGCCCATTTGCAATTAAAGTCTGTCTTGTTTAGGGAATAGAGTCATTTTTCTCCATTAAGCCAGCTCTATTGAAAATGTCAGCATGGAATTGCAGCCACTGTAGGCAAGCCTGCATTGTAAGTGCCTGCAAATAAATTGTTCTGAGCTGAGGCACTTCTCCTTGGGACAGAATGGGAAGGCTGTGTGGTCGCCTGGCCCTAATGTGGGTACAGGCTCGGGGCATGGATTTCTCCAGAACACTAGAATCGCCTAAGTGCTTATCCACCCCCTAGTTCAACAGATGAGGAAACAGGGGTTGAGAGGCTGAAAGGCCTTCACTGACCACGGCAGCTCCGTGCGTGTGTGCATGTGTGCATGTGTGTGTGTGTTGAGGTGAGAAGCCAGCACTAGGAAAGGATTCTTTGGGAGGTGAAGCCTAGATGGGTCTCCCATGGTAAGCAGAGGTTATATGGGTAAAACAGAGAGGGATGGTAGGTTTGTCGAAAGAGAATAAATACAAAGTGCGAGAAGTCTGGGTGTTTGAAGGGGTTGCAGAGAATTCAGTTTGTCTTAGAAGTGAGTGGAGATTGGGAGAGAGAGGGCAGGAGCCAGATTAAAGACTTCTATGTTCAGGCTAACTGCCTCTGCCTGCTCTGTGCCAGCTGCTGACTCCTGGAGAATGTGGACAAACCCCCCTGACATCAATCCTTACCCTGAGGAGCTTACCTGCTGTCAGCTGCCTCCTGTCCATCAGGAGACCTCTCAGATCTCTATCTCTACCTAGATCTCTCTCTGGTGGCCCCCACTCATCTCACACCATCCGAAATCCCATAGGAATAGAAGAACATGCTACCAGACATCTAGGGTGAAGAGAGAGAAGGGGTGGGCATTCCCACTCCTTTGAGAGAGTCACAGTGGACACTGGGCACCCCTTCTTCCTGTCAATATTTTTTTTTATCCACAGTCTCAGGAAAGTGGAAGCCAAGGAACCCCATGAGCACCAGTCCTGTGTGGCTGACCCTACTGTGAACAAGATGTTCATGCCATGCTAAGGCATCAGCACTCAATGCCTGCATCATTGGGCTTGGGCCACCAGTGAAAAACACAAGGAGTTATCTGGAGCTGAGGGTTGTTCACCACTCCAGGATGGCCCCCGTTTATAGAAAAGGTCTTCAGAAATAGACCCGTCCTGCTGACTTGAAAAACAGCAACATTGTATTGCTCTCTGTCTTTGATAACTTGAAATTTTTGAGTGGAAGGTATTTGATTGCTTTGGGAAAAGTTAGAAAAAGCCCATCATTACATTGGTTCCATCCATGGCTGGAGCTGGCTAGTCCTGGCTCACAAGAACAGAAGGTGCACATCAGTTCTCAACTCCATGGTCAATGATGTCAACTTGGTGGCTTGCAATCAATCCTGGAGGGAGTATTTGCACCATGTTGCTGCTGATCATTTGCTCAGTCGTGTCTGACTCTGCAACCCCAGGGACTGCAGCACACCAGGCTTCCCTGTCCTTCACTATCTCCCAGAGTTTGCTCAAATTCATGGCCATTGAGTCGGTGATGCCATCCAACTATCTCATTCTCTGTCGCCCCCTTCTCCTCTTGCCCTCAATCTTTCCCAGTATCAAGGTCTTTTCCAGTTAGTCGGCTCTTTGCATCAGGTGGCCAGAATATTGGAACTTCAGCTTCAGCATCAGACCTTCCAATGAATATTCAGGGCTGATTTCCTTTAGGATTAACTGGTTTGATCTCCTTGCTATCTAAGGGACTCTTAAGAGTCTTCTGCAGCACCACAGTTAGAATGTATAAATAGTTCAGCTCTTAGCCTTCTTTACGGTCCAACTCTCACATCCATACATGACTACTGGGAAAACAATAGGTTTGACTACACAGACCATGGATAGCCACAAATACTTCTAACTACCACTGATTTCTCCTCATATACACACAAAACCAACACTCAGAGCAGAAAACTAACTTCTTTATACAAGTGACCTGCAGAATTCTAGTACCTTGGAATGGCCTGAAAAAAGTGAGAAACATCACACCTTTAACAAGCACTTACCTGACAACCATCAAACAAATACAATTTTTAAGTTGTTTTATTTTTTGCTCCAGAACAGGGATTATTTCCAGAGTACAGTAACAGGAGATCTGAATTTGGAACTGGAAGGTTTAAGTCTGAGCATCACCATCGATTAGATACACATGCTCTCGGGTTAGTCTTTGAGCCTCAGTTTCTTCATCTCTAAAACGAGGTTGCCAAATGACTTCCCACCCTGATCATGAGGACTGAACAAATTAATAGACATTAAATATAAGGATTCTGGATGAGTAGCAGACAGTAAATGAATGACAGGGGCTAGAAAATATGGAAACCTCTTGCCAATTGAATGAAGAGTTCCTCTCTTTCTTTATGGGAAATTCCATCCCCCCCGGGTGAATTTAATGTTGCTCCAGTATTCACTTGGCGTTTTCATCTGCAGGAGCCACTGGGATCCATGCCTGCTCGGCAGAAGAGCTGTGAGGGCAAGTGAGAGAGCCTCCACTGCCTTGTTATGCCCTCTTGGCTGGTGGTGCTGGTGATGACTCCCTTAGGTTGGCAAGCACGTGAGGGAAAGCAGAGTGTGTCATGCTGGCATATTGATTATTTTGAATTAAATCTACTTAAGAGACAGCTGGTACAAGGACACTCTGACCCTTCTTTGTCCTCCTTAAAGCAGGGAATAAATCTTCCATGTAAAAGGTACTTACCCTATCCAGGGAAGAAAAGAGACAGTCTTCTCATCAGAGACAGGGAACTTAGGGTGGAGAAAGCTGTATAAACAACCCTTGTTACATCACTAATTTAATGTTCCAAGCCCAAACCTCTTGGTCTTGTCAACTCTTCACAAATGTATTGTTTCTCTGTCTAAAAACTGCCTGCTTTGGTCACTTCTTTGAGTCTCATATTTTTCCAGACTCCTGTACTTATGAAATTATTTTTTTTTCTCCTGTTCCATGTTGGTTTAATTCTTAGATAAGCAAAAAAACAAAACAAACAAACAAACCTAGAAGGAGGAAGAGAACAGTTTTTCTTAGCTACACATGACAGCTCCAGAAACTTTTCTAGCTGTAACATCTTTGATCCCTGGGAATCTACGCTCATGAAGAAACAAATCTTATTAACTGTGCCATGCACACACTTTCTTCCCTTAAGATCTCTGGAGAAAGAAGTACCTGTTGCTGAGAGTCTTAAAAGAATGAGCCCTGGCAGAAGGTCTGAGGGCAGTGTTCTGTTTACTGCTGCTGTGTAACAAAGTATGCCAATACTTAGTGCCTTAAAATGACCATTTTTGTTTATGCACAGATTCTGTGGGTTGGGGATTTGGAAAGGGAACAGACTCGAACCTGTTTCCCAATATCTGAAGACTTGGTTGGGAAAACTCAAAGGCTGGGGGTGACTTAGCAGCTAAAGACTAGAATCATCTGCAAGCATCTTCACTCACATGTCTGACTGTCGGCAAGGATCTCAGCAGGTGCCGGTCAGAGAACCTGCACGCATCCTCTCCTGTGACCTGCGCTTCCCCACAGCATGGAAGCCTTAGGTTTCTTAAATGTCAGCTCAGGACTCCAAAAGCAAATTGTCCCACTGCAAAGGTGGGAGCCTACCTCCCTTCCCAACCCCAACCTTTGATGACCTGGCCTTCAGCAATTACTCAGATCACTTCTGCAGCATTCCATTGCTTCTGAGCAAGTTGGGAGCCCTGCCCAGATTCAAGAGGAGTATGATTAGACTCCACCTCTTTTTTTTTTTTAATTTATCTTGGCTGCATCTGGTCTTAGTTGTGGCACACAGGATCTTCAGTCTTCATTGCAGCATGCTGGACCTTTAGTTGCAGCATGAGAACACTTCACTGCAGCATGTGGGATCTAGTTCCCTGACTAGGAATTGAACCCTGCCCCCCTGCACTGGGAACACCAAGTCTTAGCCACTGAGCTGCCGGAGAAGTCCCTAGACTCTATCTCTTGATGGGGAAGTGGCAAGGCTCTAGAAGAGCGCATGGAATGGAAGGTATAGTTGCCACCAGTGTTGGAAAACAACAATCGATTGCAGGTAGCAATCAGTATTTCTCATGAGAGGCCATTACCTTCCCATCTTGGATGTCTGCCCTTGGCCTTTATAGGGGTCTGCTCCTCTCTAAGCCCAAGGCAGGGCCATTTCTTCATGATGTTCCCATTAAAGGGATTTTGCAAGCAGCTTGGGGGCCAACTCCATGACTTGTTTGTTTGGAATCTCCCATCCACATGCTGCTCCTGGCAGAGCAAAACCTGAAAATGTTTATTGAACTGGGATTTTTAGGTTATTCAGATCTTATGGAATCTATTGATAATAATTTTAATAATTGTTTAGGCAGTGCTTCCTATGTGGCAGGCACCACTCTAAGTGTGTAGAAATATTATCTTATTTAACCCTCAAAGAAGTTAGAGAGGTAGGGACTAGTGTTATCCCTATTTTACAGAGAAGGAAACTGAGGCACAGGAAGGTTTAATGACTTGGGCAAGTGACCTTACCCCAGGTCACTCAGCTAATAAGTGACAAAGCCAAGATTTGAGCCCAGCAGCTTGGTTCCTGGAGCCTATATTCCTAATCAATATATCACACTGCCTCCTGGGGCGTGGGGAGCCTTGGTCAAATTAAACGGACTTTTTAGGATCAATGGCAATTCTGCCACCTCCTTGAGTGTATGTAAGTAAGTTCTTGTCCCTTTCCAGGTGTTCACGCCTTTACCAGTAACTCAAAGGGGCTAGACCAGATTTCTCAGAACTCCCAGCCTGCTATGGAGATGATGTCTTCATAGGTGGACTAACTCAAAAGCTGAACCTTTTATGATGCAAACTTTTATGGTCCTCTAGACAGAGCACAATGAGGACTTTCAAAGGTTATTGAGGACCCAAAGTCCTGGGACTAAAAAAAGCTGTAAACCAGAATACAGAATTCATTTCAAGTCATCCATTCTAGGAAAGCACGCTGAGCACCATCCTTTGCCAGATGCAGTGTCAGCCAGGGACTGTCATAATGAATGGGACAGACTTTCCGGGGAAGGTGAGTGGGAGCCTGCTGACCACAGCACAGAAGAAGGCACTGCAAGGGTGTGAGGGAGATGAGCTTGATCCTCGGGGCGCCATGAGGGGGCAGAACCCCAGGATCTGGCTTTGAGAGGAAGATCCCAAAGTGCATGATTCTCATTTTGTGATCCTGGCCAGCTCTGAGCCTTTGTCTTCTGGGACTGCTCAGAGCACTGCAAGGGAATCCCCTGAGACGCAGGCAGGGTTCCAGCCCACGCTGTCTCTTCTTGACACCAGATGCTCACCTGGCCTGCTCCTTGCCAGGCCAGTGGAGACGTTCAGGGCAGATAGCGTAGATGACCCCAGAGTGATATTTTGAACCCCTGCTCGTTTCAGTACTGCAAAACCAGTGCCAAATCAGAAACCCGTTTCTCCCCTCCAAACTGCCATTACCGAGTGACTTCCATTTAAGAAAGGGACCCAAAGAGGGCTGCGAGGGGCTAGGGAGGTGGGCCAGCAGTAGAGAAGCAACAGGCCACCAAGAGGCTACAAATTGGCTCCTGCCAGCCAGCCTGGGTGCCTGCAGTTGGCTCTGGTGCCTGAGCTGACTGACCCATCAAAAGCCAGTGCAGGGGAGAGCTGGTGAAAGGTAAATGCCTTCCATTTGTTCTGCTCTATGGTGCTATTAGTAGCACACGGAAAGAATTTGGGTGTCAGATTTTTATCCCGAAAGCCTCACTCAGATAACGGGGCATTTTGCTTACATAGCAGTCTTCTTCTGATAGGATTTCCCTCATGTTTTTAAAACTCTCCTGCCTCAAGCCTCACCTAAGCACAGCTTTGAGTTCTTTTTCTGCATCCTTTCTCTCTTCCACCTTGGCAACAGTGACAGCCACCGTTTTCTGAGCTCCTACTGTGCAGAGGACCCTCCCCACACTTGGGAATTGTGAACAACCCTTTGGAGATCACAATCATTGTCCCCCCTACCCCCATAGATGAGCCTCTGCAGATTCAGAGAAGCAAAGTCTCTGACCCAAGGGCACACAACTGATGGGTGGCAGATCAAGGGAGGGTCCTGCTTGAAGCCATAAGGGCTCACCCCACCGTGCTGCCCCACCCCCTAAGTGCTTCAGAAACTCCAAGTCACTAGAACCTTCGCATTTCACACAAGTTCCTCCAGTGTATAGTCTCTGTGCTTAATCACTCACTACAGATGTGTTAATATTGGTTTGGGGACATTTTCAAGTCATTCTGGAAATTTCTCTAAAGCATGTTTGATTTTCCCTGAAAAGGACATATTTCTAAGTTGAATGTAGAAACAGAGATTTGTGGCCATTGTTGTTGTTTAATATATGGTGGGGAGCTTTGATTATCCTTTTGTTGTTTTATTTGGTATCACTGAGAACTTGCTACATCTACTTCAAGGGAATAAAATGATACCAGAATAGATTTATGGAAAATGAAAACAGGAACTGGCCAAGTCAACGCTATTTCACAATTATTTGCTAAAAGAGTTTGCGACACTCGGATTTAGTTGCTTTATTACTTTTTGTTGTTGTTCTGTTTCAAATGAATGATTAGTCTGAATTTAAGACATTTTGAACTTGCTAGAATGCCACGTGCCCAGGGGCGGGTGTTGGAGGGGGGAAGGGGTGGAGAACTCTATGAAAAATCCAAATTAGAAACTTGGTGAGATCTTCTCTGCTCCAGTTTCCCCTAAATTGGGAAGCTGATTTCTCTGTAACCTCAAGGAGCCTGAGCTGCCTCTTTAGAGAACAGAAAGAACAATATCCCCTTTTAAAGAGAAGCTGCTCCAGCCAAGGTGTAGGGACTACCCATCTGCTTGTCTGTGGACAAAGGCTGGTGAGCCTTTGAGAACCTTGGTGTCATCTCTGAGCCTAACGCCGTCTTTACCAAAACAGCTGCCGAGAGACTGATCTGTCCCGTGTGAGACAAGGATGTGAAAGAGCTTTACATTCCACACAGTTGAGTTCTGCACAACCTCATGAAGGGGAGTGCTCCTTAGAGCCATTGTCAGAATCCAGAATATAACTTGACGAGTAGGCACAGCCCTCACAGTACATCCCATGTTTCAATGAAGCAGTTTCAACAGAACTAATTCTTATCTGATCCTGGCAAATGTTTCTTCTTATGAGTGATTCCAGGAGTTCGCATTGACTCAGTCAAGGGCTTGGTTTAAACTACCTTTGATACTGAAGGGGGGGGGGCAGGGGTTGGGGGGAACAACTCACTTTGTCATTCATTCATTCATTCAACAAACCTTTTTTTTTACAAACAAGCTTAAACAGAAGCCTTCCCATAAGGAAGAACTTAAGCATTTTTAGAGGCACCATTTACACAGGCTTTTCACATGTTAAATATTCATTTACCAAGACTGGGTGGGAAATTGCTCTGCAAACAGTTAAGGTTATGGAAAGGTGAGGCACTCACTTTATAAATCATTTTGACCTCCTCTTTAAAGCAGCTCCCAGAGATGCCTCTCGTTCACCTTTGGATCACCTAATTTAGGTGTGCATAAGGAGTTTTAAATTGTCAAGCATATTTTAAAGTTATGTACCATATGTATCTGTGACTTATCTATTTTCAGCATAGATTTTGTCTAGTTCTTTCTCTAGCACTAAGATTTTACAGTGAATGGAGACAGTGGAGGGCAGGACGAACAAAGGGCTTTCCCAGTACACGTGTGTGTGTGTGTGTGTGTGTGTGTGTGTGTGTGTTCAGTCATGTCTGACTCTTTGTGACCCCATGAAATGTAGCCCACCAGGCTCCTGTCCATGAGATTTTCCCTACAAGAATACTGGAGTGTGTTGCCACTTCCTCCTCCAGGGGATCATCCCAACCCAGGGATAGAACCCACGTCTCCTGCGTCTCCTGCATTGGCAGGCAGATTCTTTACCACCACACTGCCTGGGAAGCCCAGTGCAGGTACCTAGAAACAAAAGATTTGCCTCTTTTGCAAAGACCTGAGTCTTTGCAAAGTGAGGGGGTGGGGGTGGGGAGGGACGGGACGGGGCAAGGTTGACTTTCTGGGGGCTGATCCTTCTGAAGCTTGAATCTTCTTAGAGGATTGGGTCCTCCCAGTCCCGCCCTGACTTGTTCTACCTTTGCCTGCACAGATCATGCCATTTTAGGGGGTGTTTGCTAGGTCTCTGGAGCCCCATGAGGCTTCTCCCCACCCTGTCTGATTCCTGAGTGGGGAAGAGATACACTGGGAAGAATTTTCGAGCAAATGAAACCATACACCTCAGATGGGATTCAAACCCAGCGATAGAAACTCAGATTGGGAATTGAACCCTCTCTCTCTTTTTTTTTTTTTTTTCAGGCAAGGCTTTATTGCAGCCCCTGCTGCAGCAGAGGAGAGTGAGAATCAAACCAACTGTCTTTTAATTAAAATCACACACCTGGCCCCAGGACAGAACAAAGCTCAAATTCTTTATGTCTCAGTGCAGAGGGAATTGAGCAAGAGGCAAAGTAATAGGTAAGAAGTGGATTTACTTAGGAAGTTCCATCGACATTCCATAGACAGAATGCAGTCTGTATCAAAATGTGAAATATGGGCTTCCCTGGTAACTCAGTGGTAAAGAATCTGCCTGCCAATGCAGGAGACATGGGTTTGATCCTTGGGTCAGGAAGATCCCCTGGAGGGGGAAATGGCAACCTATTCCAGTATTCTTGCCTGGAATATCCCATGGGCACAGGGAGCTTGGCAGGCTACAGCCCATGGGGTCACAAGAGTTGTATGTGACTTGGCGACTAAACAATAACTTTGTATGGGCTGGGTAATGTCATAGGCTAATAAGAGGGAGGAATAGTCTGACTATTTGGGGCAAGGGGCGGAGATTTCCGGGAATTGGACCACTGCCCTTTTGACCTTTTATGGTCAACCTAGGATTGAAGGCAGGAGGAGAAGGGGATGACAGAGGATGAGATGGTTGAATGGCATCACCAATTCGACGGACATGAATTTGAACCAGCTCCGGGGGTTGGTGATGGACAGGGAAGCCTGGCAGGCTGCAGTCCATGGGGTCACAAACAGTCAGAGACGACTGAGTGACTGAACTGAACTGAGGGAATGTCATGGCGCCTGTAGGTGGGTCATTTAGCTGATGTGTTACAGTGAGCAGATGCTGAGGCTCAAGGCCCATGGGAAGTCGACTCTTCTGCCATCTTGTACCTATCGCTTCTCATCAGTTTTTGTCATAGCCTCAATGACTGTCATTTTTTTAAAGGTCATGCCCCTGCCCCCTTCCCTCCTATTTCACAAGTAGATGATAGGATGACCTGCTCTTCAGATGGGTACCCCCAGAATTTGGGGAAAAGCTCTTTTTGGAAAGGACATTGAGAACTGGGGTAGCCAGAATATAAAGAGGGTGCACAGCTGTCTCAGCTTTAGCAGGAGACAATGGACACCGAAGAAAAGGAGCACATGCCCCTTGGGATTATGTAGCAAGATGCTTACACTGAGCTTGTCATTTCACAGGTCAAGCCAATTAAGCCCCGCAAGCCTCAGTTTCTTCATCTGTAAAATGGAGAGGATAATAACTCCTACAGTTTTACTGGGAAGACTAAATAAAGCCACTACTCTCTGTAAAGTAACAAGCACTCTATCTTTGAAGAACAGTGAGCCTAAAAAGAATGGTTAACACTGGGGCTGATCAGAGGCGCTGTCAGAAACGCTAATGCAAGCACACGACAGCTCTAGCCGCTGGGTCTCTTCCAAAGCAGTGGAGGTGATGGTATGTGAGCACCCTGCCCAGAAAGCTTCCTGCTCTGACCATTTCCTCCCATTCCTTGCTTGTCTTCTCAACTTCAAAGCTTGTTCTAGACACCATCTGCCTCCCACACCAGAAGTCATCTCCCTGTCTTCTTTCTACCCTCCCTGCCAAGTTCTTGCCTGAAGGTTATCAGAGAGGGGCCCCTACCATTGTTCTCAATGAGCCCGTCTCATGCCCCACAGCGGTACCCTAGCTCAAGCCCACCTATCTCTCTCCTCAGCTGAAATACTGCCCCTTCTCTGGTCTCTGTGCCCTGCCCCTTCTCCCACCCCACACCCTCCATCTCAACAACCCACAGATCTTATCAAGCCTCCTGTCTATAATCTCTGGATTGGGGTTCACATACCCCATGGGTGGTCAGGCTGATCCACTGAACACAGAAGGACAAACATAGGAACTTACTCTATATCTCATTTGTTTTCCTTCCTATTCATGAGTATACTTTACATTTTGAGCTAGCATTTATTGAGTACTTACTATGTGCAGAATCCCCTTGAATTTATCCTATGAACTCAGACACTCATCACAGCAACCCTGGGTTATCATCTCCACTTTAAAGATGGGGAAATTGAGGCACAACTCTGTTAAGTAACTTACTTGAGGTCACACAGCCAACAAGGGGCTGAACTTGTACTCTTAAAATTATTCCAATAAATATATATTAATTGGGATAGAATACTAAAAATATGGTTGTATATTTTTTATTTGATTTAATTTAATGCTTTTAAATCGAAGTATAGTTGACTTACAATGTTGCATTAGTTTCAGGTATACAGCACAGTGATTCCATGTGAACAGTATATTCTTTTTTAGATTCCTTTCCCTTATACCTTATCACAGAATATTAACTAGAGTTCTCTGTGCTATACAGTAGGTCCTTGTTGGTTATCTATGTTATAAACAGTAATGTGTGCATAGTTAGTTAGAGCTGACTTCAGGTCAGTAATAGTCAGTCGCTCAGTCGTGTCCGACTCTGCCACCGCCCCCATCCCTCCTCCCCGGCCAGGCTACTGTCCATGGAATTTTCCAGGCAAGAATACTGGAGTGAGTTGCCATTTCCTATTTCAGGGGATCTTCCCAACCCAGGGATTGAACACATTTCTCCTATATCTCCTGCACTGGCAGGTGGATTCTTTACCACTGTGCCACCAGGGAAGCCCCAATGGGTGTATGTTAATGCTAAATTCCTAATTTATCTCTCCCCTCCCTTTCCCCTTTGGTAACCATAAGTTTGTTTTCTGTGTCTCTGGTTGTACAATTTTAAAAGCTTGGACTAGATCTATACCCTGTATCTTGGCCTTGCAGGGCTATTCTGATCTGACTGCTGCCTCCCTCTGCCCTCTTCTCTCTTAGCGCTTCCCTCCCTTTGCAGAAACACCAGGCTTCAGGACTCCAGATCTTGACTGGAGCTGTTATCTCTGCCCGAACGCCCTTCCCTCCAGACCTGTCAGCACAGGTGAGATTCCAACTGAAGGGGAAAATGTGTGCTTTAATGGGAAACTTTGTGTTGTTTAAAGGACGTCTTCCAGGTTATCTGATTGATTTCATGGGAGCTGTTTTACAACTCTGGAAACCCTAGATAAGTGATTGCAATGCAAACTTATTCTTGTTTATAGACATGTAAATTATGTCCTGTCCAGAGGGGTGCAATTGACCTCTCTCTGGACTATGAGTGAAGCTAGTTTTGCCTCTGCTTCCACATTCATTGCCATATTCCTCATCTGTATCTGTGTCAGTTCTCTGGATTCTCCTTTGAATTGGTTGTAAAATCTGCTTGGTGCCCTCACTGATCAATGAAATAAATGAAATCTTTGGCCCATATCTACTTTCGACTTGGACGAAAGTCAGGATGCTACCCTTGTCTGAAACTATCCTTTAGTAACAGTGAACTCTGACCCCGAGCCTGTCTCATTCATTCACTGAAAACCTACTCAGGTGTTGGGTCCTTGGGATCACGGATGAGTGAAACACTGTCCCCACCACCTACTGACTCCAAGTCAGGCTAGAAGGAGAAGGCATAAGGACATGGAAACTGTAATCAAAGTGAGGACCTGAGCCTCTACTGGAAACACAGAGAAAGTTTCCTGAGAATCAAGGTAAAAATTAATGCAATGAACTAATCCCATTACAACAAATACTAAAATTCCATCCCCCTAGATTGGACAAAATATAATGTTATGCTGAATATTATTTGAATTAAGTGAAGTAAACCTTGGCAACATCTGATTTCTCATGAGATAGGTTAGTAATGATATTTGGCCAGCACTTGGCTTGAAATAATAACTGTACTGGAAATAATACTATATCCTTTTCCAAGGAACATAGTTTAATATTTCCAAATCCCCAGGACAAAACTGTTTAGTCAGATTTATTCAAACAACAGTCAATCATCAAACAGTCATCCCCATGGAAAGGAAAACAACAATGGGGCCCTAAAGTTTTCCTGACACAAGACAAAAGGAATGGGAACATGTGTGAATCTGAAATTAAAGCTAAGACAGGCATATATTTAACTGAGCTTTGGATTTGTTATCCATATACAAGCTTGTCTCTTCACAAGTCAACTGATTTTGTTCATCTTGGTATTCAAAGTGTCTTATGCAATTAATCTATCCATTCATTCATCCATCATTCATTCTAAAATCTTCACTGAATGCCTGCTTGGATCCATAGGCCCTCAAGGGGATATACGATGGAAAAACAGACTCAGCTCCTGTTCTCAGTCTTGTGGCTATAAATGGGAGAGGGCCCACATGTAAATACCCATAGAGCAATTTAAAAAAAATTATTTGACTGTGCTGGGTCTTAGTTGCAGCATGCAGGATCTTTTGGCTGCAGTGTGTAGGATCTAGTTCCCTGACCAGGGATAGAACCTAGGCCCCATCCATTGAGAGCACAGCATCTTAACCACTGTACCACCAGGGAAGTCTCAATAGTGCAATTTAATTCATGCTACAATATAAGTTATATTCAAAGTTCTATTAAAAGGAAGGAGAAGGGGAGGATGAAGGAGGCAGGGAGAACTTGTGAAACAGAAGGTGTTTTGAGGAGGTCAAGAAGCCTCCACCAAAGGAGACAAACAAGACAAGGCTGGGCTAGACAAATCCAGAATGACAGCTCACTCTCACTTCCAAGAGTATGTGCATCAAGAGTGTTATTAAAGTATAATCTTCACAAAGCTAAAAACATGACTTTCCTACAAATATACAATGGTGTCCCACCTAGAGGGATGGGATGGTGTGGGAGGTAGAAGGGAGGTTCAAGAGGGAAGGGATGTATGTATCAGTTCAGTTCAATTCAGTTGCTCAGTTGTGTCCAACTCTTTGCAACCCCATGAACTGCAGCATGCCAGGCCTCCCTGTCCATCACCAACTCCCAGAGTCTACCCAAACCCATGTCCATTGAGTCGGTGATGCCATCCAACCATCTCATCCTCTGTCGTCCCCTTCTCCTCCTGCTCTCAATCTTCCACAGCATCAGGGTCTTCTCAAATGAGTCAGCTCTTTGCATCAAGTGGCCAAAGTATTGGAGTTTCAGCCTCAACATCAGTCCTTCCAATGAACACCCAGGACTGATCTGTTTTAGGATGGACTGGCTGGATCTCCTTGCAGTCCAAGGGACTCTCAAGAGTCTTCTCCAACACCACAGTTCAAAAGCATCGATTCTTTGGCACTCAGCTTTCTTTATAGTCCAACTCTCACATCCATACATGACTGCTGGAAAAACCATAGCCTTGACTAGATGGACCTTTGTTGACAAAGTAATGTCTCTGCTTTTTAATATGCTGTCTAGGTTGGTCATAACTTTCCTTCCAAGGAGTAAGCGTCTTTTAATTTCATGGCTGCAATCACCATCTGCAGTGATTTTGGAGCCCCCCAAAAATAAAGTCAGCCACTGTTTCCCCATCTATTTGCCATGAAGTGATGGGACCAGATGCCATGATCTTAGTTTTCTGAATGTTGAGCTTTAAGCCAACTTTTTCACTCTCCTCTTTCACTTTCATCAAGAGGCTACTTAGTTCTTCTTCACTTTCTGCCATAAGGGTGGTGTGATCTGCATATCTGAGGTTATTGTTATTTCTCCCAGCAATCTTGATTCCAGCTTCTCTTTCCTCCAGCCCAGCATTTCTCATGATGTACTCTGCATATAAGTTAAATAAGCAGGGTGACAATATACAGCCTTGACAGACTCCTTTTCCTATTTGGAACCAGTCTGTTGTTCCATGTCCAATTCTAACTGTTGCTTCCTTACCTGAATACAGGTTTCTCAAGAGGCAGGTTAGGTGGTCTGGTATTCACATCTCCTTCGGAATTTTCCACAGTTTATTGTGACCCACACAGTCAAAGGCTTTGGCATAGTCAATAAAGCAGAAATAGATGTTTTTCTGGAACTCTCTTGCTTTTTTCGTTGATCCAGCAGATGTTGGCAATTTGATCTCTGATTCCTCTGCCTTTTCTAAATCTAGCTTGAACATCTAGAAGTTCACGGTTCACGTACTGCTGAAGCCTGGCTTGGAGAATTTTGAGCATTACTTTACTAGCATGTGAGATGAGTGCAATTGTACTGTAGTTTGAACCTTCTTTGGTATTGCCCTTCTTTGGGATTGGAATGAAAACTGACCTTTTCCAGTCTTGTGGCCACTGCTGAGTTTTCCAAATTTGCTGACATATTGAGTGCAGCACTTTCACAGCATCATCTTTTAAGATTTGAAATAGCTCAACTGGAACTCCATCACCTCCTCTAGCTTTGTTCCTAGTGATGCTTCCTAAGGCCCACTTAACTTCACTTTCCAGGATGTCCGGCTCTAGGTGAGTGTGAGTGATCACACCATCATGATTATCTGGGTCGTGAAGATCTTTTTTATACAGTTCTTCTGTGTATTCTTGCCACCTCTTCTTAATAGGTTCTGCTTCTGTTAGGTCCATACCATTTCTGTCCTTTATCGAGCCCATCTTTGCATGAAATGTTCCCTTGGTATCTCTAATTTTCTTGAAGAGATCTCTAATTTTTCCCATTCTATTGTTTTCCTCTATTTCTTTGCATTGATGTATGTATACTGACCGCTGATTCAGGTTGATGTATGGCAGAAACCAACAAGATGTTGTAGGGCAATCATCCTCCAATTAAAAATAAATTAATTTTTAAAATTAAAAAATAATAAATAGAATAATCAACAACAGCCTACTGTATATCACAAAGAACTCTCCTCAAGATTCTGTAATAATCTATATGGGAAATTACTCTGTTGTATACCTGAAACGAGCACACATTGCAAATTAGCTATACTCCAATATAAAATTTAAAAATTAAAAAAAAACCAGCAGTGTCCAAAATGTTTTTCAATTCTTTCATTAATAAGATATTAAAACCAGTTCAAGTGAGAATTCAAGGAACTAGGTATTTATGGGCAATTTAATCAAAAAACATTCCAGATTGGATATAAAATTGGCTAATAAGCAGTAACTTTTTGATTGTTGACAGAGGGGGTCCTGACCTCGCTAAACCCTATCAGTGAACTGGGCTAAATGTCCTACTAAAGACCTGGTCAGTCATGGAATTGTGGGCCCCTCCAATCAAGCTTGAGATGATCCTTCAAGGATAATGTTAGATGCCAAATGGTCTTATCTGCACTTGGTTTTTCGATTCCTCTTTCCTATATCTTATGTGAGAGATGTGGTGGAAGTTTGCAGAAAAGCAGTATGTAGGCAGTTGGTGTTTGGAGGAAGAGAGCATTCATATTTTTAAGGTCCATGGTATCACAGTGTCATAAAAATTATCTGAAATGCGAAATTGGTGAGAGAGTTTACTGGTGGTTTTTCAGTGCAGTTCAGGGCTTTGACCTTTATTGGCTTTCTATTGATGAAGCTATTTTAAATCTGTAAGGGCTGAAGTTAACGTGTAGATTTTTTCTTTTGTGTGTGTGTGTGTGTGTTTTTTATTTTGGTAGAGATGCAAAATTTCTGACAGTATTAAGCTCACATAGTTCATGCTGTGACGACCTTTGTGGTATTTCAGTGGTAGTGGGTTTACCCAGTCTGGGCTTCTTTCTGGTCAGTTGTAGCAGCAATGGTAGGACCAGAGGGATGAGGTGATTTGCCAAATCCCACTGAGGTCACTCCTCCCCCGCACTTTGAGACGATTCAACCAGCATAAAACAAGAAAGAAGCTGGTGGGTGTTTTCAGGAAACAAGAAGTTTGTTATGACAGACGAGTAGTCTGGGGGCTGGGGAGGATGGGGCAAAGTGGTCTGAGGAAATCAGTGAGCCATGTTAAGGAGAGCATACGTTCTCCATTCTAGACTCGAACGAAAGGCACACATAACCTGCAGAGGGTCTGAGCCACAGAAAGACACGGTCTAGCGTAAGTGCTCCAAAGACTGGAGTCAAAGAGTGCAACAGGAGGCACAGGAATTGTTCAGAGTGGGATGAGGAGGGCTCAGGTATTTTAGCGAAATATCAAAGTGGCAGAATTTACCGAGTTGGTAACGAATCATGTGAGGAGTAAAAGAGAAGAAAAGTCAAGAATCTCTGTTAGTTTTCTAATTTGAGTGTCTGAGATAAGGTGTACCATTTTAGAAAATGAATTAAAAGCAGGTTTAGGGAAGAGGGTTGAAGATGGTGAATTTATTCCTTGAAATAGTGAGCACCAGGTAGGAGCTGACAATCTCAATGAACAAGATAAAATGCACGGAGCCCTTGGGGGTCTTTGTTTTCCATGATGGGCCGGCCTCGCAATAACATACACCCTTGAAAGTGTTTATAGAAGCGACATCCTCTGAGGCTCACACAACAATTCTGGCATAACAAGAGGCCTCTCTCATCCTTGTAGCCAATCATTTGTGAGGATCTAAATACCTCTTGTGTGTTGGGCGTGTGCTGGGATGAAGTTACTCAGACATGTTCTTCATCTTCTGAAACGTTCATTGTATCTGAGAAGTGAATACCAACAGATGAGATGGAAGACGGGGAGGGGACTTGAGAGTCACAGGGAGGAGGCCCCTCCCACTCCTGGTGGCCTGCAGCCACTCCCTCCAGGGACCCAAGGCCAGCTGATCACAGGGTTTCTGTGCCACCTTCATCTGATAAGAAGTCACTCACAGGAGGAAGGGGAGAAAGTAACTAAAAATAAAGTGGTTTCTGATGCGAGTGTTTTGCAACCTTCTTTGGGTCATTTTAAGGAACAAGACCCTGTGTTCCTATAGGAAGAACTTGGAAATCAACAGCCATAGATGATCTGAGTCATGAAATGTTTAAGGCCTGGACCAGGCTTCTAGAAATCCTCCAGACATTGCTTCTGTCTAAAAAGAAGAGAAAACGTAATTTTCCTTTTCCCTTCTCTCTTCTCCCTCTCTCTGCCTCCACCAACCACCCCCAATCTCCCTCTCATATTCTCTTCCTCCTACACACGCCCATCCTCCTCTCACTCTCAACCCTTTCTCTCTGAAATGCAGGTGCTGAGAAATAAATTGATTTGATGTCTTTACTCTCTGGTCAATAGCATGATGTCACCATGGGATCCAGTTCAGGTACAAGGTCTCAAGCCTTTTTAAGGCTGCATATCTTTCCCAAAAGCCTTTGTTGGAGGGAGGCTAGATTCCCTAATTATCCGTCTCTCAACCTGTCAAAGGCTGCCCCATCCCTCTCCCAGGTGGATACGATCCTCCTTGCTGGAGGCTCACATAGCACTCGACCTGCGTATCTCTTTCTGTTTCTTATACTAGCAGCCTGCATGAACAGTAAGTTTCACTGTTGTGGCCCTAGTGACTGCCACAGTTCCAGGAACACAGCAGGTGCCCAGTAGTCTTTGCTGGATGCAGGAATTTGCCACCAGATCCTCAGTACCTATCATGGTGCTGACCACTTAGTAGGCTCTCAATAGTCACTGGCTAAATGTATGAACATAAATTCATCCCTAGTGGCTCAGTGGTAAAGAATCTACCTAACAGTGCAGGAGATGTGGGTTCAATCCCTGGGTTGGGAAGATCTCATGAAGAAGGAAATGGCAACCCACTCCAGTATTCTTGCCTGGGAAATCCCATGGACAGAGGAGCCTGGTGGGCTACAGTCCATGGGGTCGCAAAGAGTTGGACACGACTTAGTGACTGAACAACATAAACATAAGTGCACCTTTTCTCTCTGATTGACAGGTGTAAGGTGAGCCATCGCTCTACGGTTCCTGTCCCTTCCCCACCTCACCCCCACCCCATCCCCACCCATGAGCCAAATTTAGCACTTTGTACATGGCTAGTGCTGGGTACATACTTTAAAATTTTTTTTTTCATATTTATTTTGTTTAGTTATTTAGCTCACTGGGTCTTAGTTGTGGCATGCAGGATCTTTGATCTTTGTTGCAGCATGCAAACTCTCAGTTTTGGCTTGTGGGATCTAGTTCCCTGACCAGAGATTGAACTCAGGCCCCCTGCATTGGGAGCACAAATTCTTAGCCACTGGACTACAAGGAAAGTCCCTGGGCATGTGTTTCTTAAAGTTATTTTGACAAGGAACTCTCTGTACTGTTTTCACAATTTTCATGTAAGTCTAAAAGACAAATTTATTTTAAAAGTTAATTTGATCTTCCTTTGGAAATTTTCTTCTACCAGTAAACCACCAGAACACTTTGCAAGTTCTTTTTATAGCTCTTTTCATTGACAACCCTGCCTTTTATTTCACAATTTACGTAGATTTATTTGAAAAACATTTATATCATCATGTGCCAAGAGCCACTCTGGGTCCTTTGTAAATATAACTGATTGAATATTCGTAACAACCCTGTGGTATAGTTATAAATAGTACAATTCTCTGTCTACAAATAAAGCATTGAGGCATAGAGAAGTTAGGTAGCAGTCATCAAGAGGTGCAAAGCCACATTAGTCTGGTCATCTTAGGATGTTCTTCCTTCCCTGGGTCTTCTTTACTCATGAACTGAGAGGTAGTCTTGTTCCACTCAGCCTAAAGAACCCAGTGCTTGAAGTTCCATCACTGCAGGTGACAACATCAAGCAGCTCTGAGAGAAATGTCACTATGTTTGCTTTCCCTGGACACTTCCTGAAAGAAAGAAAGATCACTGATTCCATCAGTCTGCACGTGAAACCAACTTCATGTCCACCTTCAGCTTTATAGAAGCGACATCCTCTGAGGCTCACACAAATAAAGCCACTGGACAAGCCAGCCAAGCTGTGAAGTCACCTTGTTGGTATGAGCAAGAGCCTAGCTCATCTTCACACCACATAGGATATGTTGTTCTAACTTTCTGAGTCAGCTCATCCATTTCCAGAAGTTTTACCTACTCCTTGTATGCTGACCACTGTCTCCAATTTCTGTCTCCAGACACCTGGCCCTACATATCCCTCTGCCTTGTTGGGTACTTGAAACTGCCATCCCCTTGGTCACCCACACTTCCTCAGTACCCCCTGCACATCCTCCCACCTCTTCCCAACTTGTATCCTTTGTTCTCCTTTCCCTCTTCCTGAAATAAACTCTACTTCCTGGCCCATCTGGTGGATTCCTACCTATTTTTTCATAACTCATCCCCAAATACCTCCTCCTCTTGGAAACTTCCCTTGACATTACTAGAAGTCGCCTTTGGGGCCCCACTGACTGTCAAGAACATGGATTCACCATACTGTAAGCTTATTTCCAAGCCTAGTCTTAAATAATTCTGCACAACTTTTCTCAATATTTTTTAAATTGACAAACATTTACATAACTGAACTGCACAGATCTTAAGTGTATCATTAAATGGAGAAAAGAAAGAGAATGTGTGCTCATTTCTGTCCAACTCTTTGTGACTCCATGGACTGTAGCCCCTGGGGCTCCTCTGTCCATGGGATTTCCCAGCAAAGATACTGGAGTGGGTTGCCATTTCCTTCTCCAGGGGATCTTCCCGACCCAGGGATCAAATTCCTTTCTCCTGTGTCTCCTGCATTGGTAGGCGGGTTCTTTACCACTGAGCCATCTGATGAGTTTTTAACAATGCAGACGCTCATGAAATAAAGACATCAATCAAGATTCAGAACATTACCAATATCCTGGAACATTTCCTCATGCCTCTTCCCCTTCATAGGCATCTCTATGAAGGCATCTCTGCCTTCATAGGCACCATTGCCAATATCTCTCACCAAAGATTCAACTTGTGATCTTCAATTTCATATAAATGGAATCACACAGTATTGCTTTCTTTTTTTCTAGCTTCTTTCATTCATCATGTTTTTGAGATTAATCCTTATTTTGCATGTCAGTCATTTACTCTTTTTTTATTGCTGAGCAGTATTCCATTGAATGAAGATACCATACATTGTTCATCCATTCTTCTGTTGATGGACTTTTGGGTTCTTGCCAGCTCTGAGCTGCTATAAACAAAGCTGTTGAAAGCATTCATTTACAAGTCTTTTGTAAAACATAGGTTCTTACTTTTGGGTAAATATTCTTTCAAAGTGTCTGATCTTCCTGGGACCAACTTATCATTTTCCCTCTTACACATTTTCAGTGTCTCCATGTCTTAAAGGCCCAGGGCTTTTAAGGACCACCTTCACAATAAGTCTATGAAAAAGCCACAATTAACCCCAAAACTCAGAGGAGCCAGTGGACTTGCCCAGAGTGTTGCCCAAGGGACAAAATAGGACAAGAAGAGAGACTTCTATTCTCAGAGCCCTACCTCTTTCCTTTCTGACAAAGATATGCTGCCAACAGTATGTGTATTTAGGAAGCTCCTTCAAGTTAGCCCATTTTTCCTCCCACCAGTGTTCCAGGGCCCTTATGTGAGCCCAGAATTCGAGGGTCCACAAAAGGCAGGAACTGCAAGTTCAGTACCCTTTTTATTTTTGCTTTGTCTTCTTGCTACTCTGGTAGATAAGTATCAACTGGACTGCTCTGGATATTCCAGTGTTTGATAACCATGCCCTGGAGAAGAAAAGAGAGATATTTGAGGCATTTAGATATAATTCACATGGTGCTGGAGTCAATTCAATGAAAACTTTTTTTTAAGACAATTTTTAAAAAATTTTGTTTATTTATTTATTTTGAATGTGCTGGATCTTGGTTGCTGTGCTCCAGCTTTCTCTAGTTGTGGCGAGCGGGGGCTACTCTTTACTGTGGTGGCCTCTCTTGTTGCAGAGCACGGGCTCTAGGTGCATGGGCTTCGGTAGTTGTGGCTCATGGCCTTAGCTGCTCCAAGGCCTGTGGGATCTTCCTGGACAAGGGATCGAACACATTTCTGGCAGGCAGATTCGTATCCCCTTCACCACCAGGGAAGTCCTCAGTGAAAACTTGTGAGTGCCTATTTTACACTAGATGCAGAGAACATGAGGATGACTGCAAGAAGATCCAACAAGTCCATCTTAAAGGAGATCAGTCCTGGGTGTTCATTGGAAGGACTGATGTTGAAGCTGAAACTCCAATACTTTGGCCACCTCATACGAAGAGTTGACTCATTGGAAAAGACCCTAATGCTGGGAAGGATTGGAGGCAGGAGAAGAAGGGGACAACAGAGGATGAGATGGTTGGATGGCATCACCGACTCGATGGACATGGGTTTGGGTAAACTCTGGGAGTTGGTGATGGACAGGGAGGCCTGGCATGCTGTGATTCATGGGGTCGCAAAGAGTCGGACACGACTGAGTGACTGAACTGAACTGAAGGTCTAGTCTGAGTTACAGGGAACTCACAGCCTAGTGAGGTAGATAGATGAGCAATAATGCAAACAAACAAGGCCTTGGCACCAATTGTTGATGGTGGGTGAGGCCTACTTTCTAGAGGAACTGAGATTGGAAGCTTTTTTGGAGGTAACAGCACTTGCATTAACCCTTGAAAATTGACTAATTAGATTTCTATGCTTGGAAATGTATGAGCCAAGTCTTAAATGTGGAAGAGTACAATAAACACTTTATTGATTGGTGGATTTTTGCAGAAACTAATGCCTGTGGCCTGCGGATTTGTTATGTAAATAAATATCAATAATGTTCAGGTAACGAAAGGCATGTTAATTAATACGGATTATTAATTCATCTCTGGTCAAATAGTTCTTAAGATAACAAGGTAGTGCCCAGGAGAATGTGGCTGGAGCCTAAGGCTCATTCAAGGCCATCATGAATGATTCACAGGGTTGAAGGTGGCTGGTTGGGACTGGGTCACCAAGGGCCCCCATGCCAAACTGCATTGAGTTTGACTTTCCGATGGGTATCAGTAAATAGACCCAGGTTTAAGAGGATGTTGGAGCATTGAGAAGATGGACTGTGGAGGAGGAGGGAAGAGAACGAGTCATCAGATGAGATGCTGCAGGCCTATGTATGGAGCAGGGACAGTGGGGGACAGGCAGAGAGTGAGAGACTCGGCAGAGAAAGAGGGATGTCTTCAAGGACAACGTCAGCAGAGCAGAAAAGAAAGGGGCTCCAAAGCCATATCTGCGGATGGCAGCCCAAAGGGCAGAAGTACTCACATTGGAAAGTGGCGGCAGATGACCAGCTAAGGGCAAACAGGAGATGAACAGTGCTTTGGGGGAAACTGGCAAGAACAAGGAAGTCCAGTGCGCTGTGCCACTTGCTCCAAAGCCAACACACCTGACAAGGTTGGTAGAATGTTGTTTGCTTTTGTATGTGTTTGGTTTTTGCTTTGTTTTGTTCATGTCTGTGTTAAGCAAACAGCACCGCAGACTCCTAGGAGCAGAAACAAAGGGAATCTCTCTGAAGGCTCAATCAACCACTGCAACAGAAATTAAAATTGGGAAGAGGGGCTCTTCCCCTCCTCATGGACCTTCTCCTAGTGGAAATGGGGCTTCCAAGGAACTGGGAGACCTGAGCTCCTGTGTTGCCCTCTAACTGGGAGACCCCAAGTACATCATTATCCACCTTCCCCACTTTCATCAGCTAATTCCTGCCTTACCATCCTCACAAGCTGGTTTTGAAGATCAAATAATACTGTAAATCAATGAAGTTTATGAAAATGTAGTGCCCTACTACGTTACTTCGGCCGTGTCCAGCTCTTTGCGACCCCCACAGACTTTAGCCTGTCAGGCTTCTCTGTCCATGGGATGGATTCTCCAGGCAAGAATACTGGAGTGGGTTGCCATGCCTTCCTCCAGAGGATCTTCCCCACACAGGGAATGAACCTGCATCTCTTAAGTCTCCTGCATTGACACACAGATTCTTTACCACTAGTGCCACCTGGGAAGCCATGAAAATGAAGAGTGCTATTCAAATAGGAGGCAATCTCATTCCTATTACCATTTTGGTATGCCATCTGCCAGGAAGAAAAAGATCCTGATGTCACCATCCCTTTACACCAACACCCAGAAAAGGTAAAACTATCACTGGCCAGATCTTGTTTAGCCCAAGAAAATGTAAATGTCATTGACCCCAAAAGGATGACGCATTTCATAGCATTGTTTCTAAGTAGTAATTTTCCACGAAGAAGAACAATGCCACTTGGCTTGAGGGTTTTTAGCAAGACTTACTTATTTTTCCCTCTTAAAGAACTTCTAAGGATTTCTGGAAGCACCAAATCATCCTTGAATCCTTTCATTTCCTACTAATTATCCACAAAAATACTTGTGACTAATATAATAGGCTACAACATCCTGAAGAACATCAGGCATTCATTCAGACAAATGTGTCTGGGTGACCTAGACAGAGCAGGGAACGTGAAGCCAAAGGGACTTCAGAGGCGCCCTGTCCTGTCCTCATGTAGGATCCCCACCTAAATGGCCTTCTGACAAAGGGGGTTTTTTTCAAAGGGGGCAAACTTCTCATGGAGAAATAAAACCAGATCAGGTAGGTGCTGAGGGTGGAAAGTTCTTGGCTGTGTCTGTACCACACAGTTGTTGAGTACATCCCCTACCCCACCATCACGACCCCCCATAAGAGCCTGTGGTCCATGCACATGGAAATTAAACAAGGTGCTCATGTTCCAGGAGCTTGCAGACTTTCTCAGCGTTACTGAAAAGCAAGTTGTTGACTGTGCATACGTGCTAAGATGCTTCAGTTGTGTCCAACTCTTTGTGACCCCATGGACTGTAGTCCTGCCAGGTTCCTCTGTCCATGAGACTCGCCAGGCATGAATATTGGGGTGGGTTGCCAGGCCAGGGGATCTTTCCAACCGAGATCGAACCTGCATCTCTTATTTTGGCAGGCTCTTTGTCACTTGCGCTACCTGGGAAGCCTCAGCTGCTGACTATCTCTGCTCAGAAGAGCCTTTGTTGAAACTTCCGATTAGATTTCATTATGTGTATATGAGAATGTGACTTCATTACTCCACTATCAGTTTAATAGGTTTATTCTGTCACTTTGTCCCAGACACACTGTCCTAGGCTCTGGGGAAACAGGATGCAACAAACAGCCCTTGCCCCAGGGTATACTTACAGCCTAGTGCATGATATTGACTGGGTTCAAGAGTAAGAAGGGGCCCAACAAATGAATGGATAAAGAAGATGTGATATATATACGATGAAATAATGATATATTTGCAAAGAAAAATACTCAGCCATAAAAAAATATGAAATAATGCAATTTGTGGAAACATGGATGGACCTAAAGATTATCATACTAAGTGAAGTAAGTCAGAGAAACGCAAATATATGATATCAATTATATGTGAAATCTAAAAAAATGATATAAATGAACTTATTAACAAAGCAGAAATAGATTCACAGACATAGAAAACAAACTTATGGTTGCCAAAGGGGAAAGGTGGGGAAGGGATAAATTCGGGGTTTGGAATTAACATATACACACTACTATACATAAAATGGACAAACAGCAAGGACCTCCTATATAACACAGGGAACTACGCTCCTGAACTGCTGTTCAGATGAACACTAAGTAGATCTGAAACTAGCAACATTCTGAATTAACTATACTTTAATCTAAAACATGGTTAAAATTTTTTGAAGACTATAGGATGGGACCACTGAAAACCCTTTCTATTTTCAAATTCACACTTTTTGAATGACACAGGTCTAATGCAAGTTTTTTCCATTTGTTTGTTTTTAGAAATCATGGTCACTCTTCTGCCAACCCAGAAGGAAACAAGGAATTGAGAACGAATTGGGTTAACCTGACCCATGTGTACAGAGACGCTGGACATTTAGAACTCCTCAGATCTGCATAGGAGCCAGGATGTTCTGTCCTGCAGCCTATAGTGGTCGGATTAACCTGAATCCATCCGAAAGCTGACTCTCCTCAGCCAACTCAGCAGAGGCTTCAAGTTACAGCATAGGGGAAGGCAGAGTACAAAGTAACATTATGAAGAGTTTGGTGAGAGCTGAGAAAAAGAAAAAAGAAAAAAGCATTTTAAGTGAGCATTGGGCAGTCTTGCAAATTCATATGAAACATACACAGGGGAATCCTTCTCAAGGCTGAATTGGTGAACAGACCAATTTTACCCTCCCTTAAAAAAAACTGGCATTGATTAGTGCGTGTGACTGAATGAGCTATTTGGAGCTTTAGGTTTCATTCCAAGAAACTGGCAGCGTCTCTCACCACTGATCTCCCTAAATTGATGGATGGTAGCAATTATATAGAGTTATTTATGTAATATGTTGTAATAGCAGCACACGTTGGCTGTCACTTTGACCCAGACACCCCCTTGCCCAATTATAAAGAAACCCTATCACAGAACTGCCTTCAACAAGGGGCCCGGAAGAGAGAAAAAAAAAAATCTCTTCATTCCACCTCCCACCTCTTACGGAAATAGAAACTTAGAAGCTGTTAGAGGAAATAATGTCCCTTCTGTAGGGATACTTAACAAGTATTGTTCAGTACTAATTTGTCTTTGTGGTTGATCAGTCCATCCGGGCATTTACCCCTGCTTGTCCTTGGAGCAAGTGAAGATGAAAGAAGACTGAAGGTCATTCTTTCACTCAATGAGTATTTAACGACTGCAGGAGATGCAGAGTTCTAGTCTGGTCTCTAGGATGCAAAGGTGAACCAGCGCTCCTGGGCTCCGGAAGCTAGGTGCCTGGTGTCTCCAAGATCAGAACAGGAATAACAAGCATAATAATCACGGCTCTCATTTATTGAGCACCTGCTGTGTACCAGGCCTTGCATTAGATGCTTTAAGGCACAATCTCATAACCTCCGGTGAGGCCTTCTCCTCTCTGGTCCTCCTGCCTTCAATCACTGATTTCTTTGTTCTTCCTTGAACATCTAGGTGTGCTCCCACCTCAGGGTCTTGCACCATTTCCTCTCTCTAAACTGTCCTTCACCCAGAAATCCACGTCTCATTTGCTCACTCATGCAGGATTTTGTTAAAATATCCCTTTATCTGGTGGGCCCTTCCTGACCACCAGCATCTTCACGCTTCCACACTTATTTGTCTTCCTAGCAGTTAACGCTTCTAACAAATTAGAGATCCCTCTGAAACTGACCAAGAATCAGATAGTGGTACAGTCACACAAGCTTGCTATGTGATAAAAACCACTGAATCGTGCATTTTAAGTGGGTGAATTTTATAGTGTGTGGATTATATTGCAATATGGCTAACAAACAAAGTAATAAACTGAAAAGACTTTAGTGTCTCTTCCTCCGCCTCTCAGAGGCAAGCAGGACTCTTCCCAGTTTTATTCTTGGGTCTGAAAGAAGCATCAAGCAGAATTGTCATTCAATAAATATTTGCTGAATGAATGAACTTATGAGAAGGAATTTTGAAAAAAGCATTGATTTGCCACAAGTATGTTAGTATTTTACTTTTTCCCCATCAGTGAAGACTGGTTTTTCCTAGAAGTTAGATCAGAATAACTCCTGGCACCTTTTGTCTGCTTCTCAAAGAATTTGTTGGGCTTCTAGATTCCTTTTTTTTTTTTAGTCAATTGCAGAGTCATCAAACCGAGAAGTGAAAAGAACACTTAACTGATACACTTTTCTAGATTCACACTAGATTCATACACTGGCTCTGCCATTTGTAGTGTATGTCCTCAGTGAAATCAATTTTTTTAACCTCAGTTTTCACATCTGTAAAATGGGGGTCATAAAATCTTATACTGAGTTCTTATGAGGATTGAATAACAGAACATACATGGACTATCCTAGTAGCTTCTGGGTATATCAATATAATAAACAACCAAGAAGCCAAAGCACCTTGAGGATATTCAGATTTAATCCGAGGGTGCAAAAGTTTCACAAAAAAAAAGAAAAGAAAAGAAAATCCCATATCTCAAGACAAATGAATCTAGATTTTAAAGCAACAAGAAAATGCCATGACTGCCCTTCTGCTGGGTGTCTAGTTTCATGCCCACCTCACCTGTCATCATGAATGCAGACATCTTGACTTCTATGCCATGGGCATTGATCAGCACAGCAGAGTGGAGGAAGTGCTGGCTGACCTAGGTTTGAACCTGAGAACTGCTTCTTTATAACATTGAGCAAGACGCTTGATCACTGATTCTCAGTTTCCATTCCATAGGAATCACATGCAATTCTCCTCCTCTCTCCATCCCCTCTCTTGTTGACTCAAGGTGGAATGAAGTAACACGCGTGCAAACACAGCTCACATTCCTAATAATCAAAGTGCCTTATATTCCTTACCCCTGCTCACCAGATGTTGGCTTTAAGAACTATTCAGAAAGGCTTTCTTCCATTCATTCCTTCAATCATTCAATATTTAATGGGTACCTCCTCTACTGAGCTTGGAGGAAGCATGGATTTATAAGACAGACTTGATGGTGTAATACTCCCCTTGCAGAGCACAGAGTCTGCAAAACCCCGGGTGAAACAACCCTCTCCTCTGCCTTTGGGACTCATTGCAAGTAGGACCAGTGAGACTTAGGCTCTGGGGCTCCCCTGGTGCCTCAGTGGTAAAGAATCCACCTGCCAATGCAGGAAACATGGGTTCAATCCATAGTCCGGGAAGATCTCACATGCTGTGAAACAGCTAAGTTTGTGCACCACAACTACTGAGCCTCTGCTCCAGAGCCTAGGAGCTGCAACCATTGAGTGCTCGTGCCAGAGCTACTGAAGCCTGACTGCCCTGGAGCTCATGCAATGAGAAGACTGCGCACCACAAAGGGTAGCTCCCACCGGCCACACCTAGAGGAAAGCCCACGCAGCAACAAAGACCCAGTACAGCCAAAAATAAAATAAATAAATAAATAAATATTAAAAAAAAAAAAATCTTGGGCTACAAAACAGCAGCAAGCAGCCCTCTAGTCCTTCCTCTCCTTCCCTCTGCGGGTCCCAGAGCTCTAGGGATCGAAATTCCTAAAAGGAGGAGCCTTTAGTCTCTCCCCCTGATGACACAAATGAACTAAGGCAAATCCTCTCTCTAGCTTCTAAGAGTTCTGGATTCCTTGAAAAGATAAAATCTGACCCCTGGCCCCAAAGACCAATGGTACAAGATGTTGGATTGCCATTAGCCCCAGTATCAGAGGAACATCAGATAAATCATCCACACTTGAAAACAGTAACCTGCTATTATTGGGATGATATGTGGATGGTACGTGGATGTACCATTTCAGTAAACTTTCTCTGCAACACTGAGATTTTCATTCCAAGAAGGGAGCTAGTGCATCTTCCATGGACCAATAGCTTCATTGGAAACAAAGGTATTAATCAGTGATTTAAAATTTGGAGTAGGAGAATTCCATGGCAGTCCAGTGGTTAGAACTCTGTGATTTCACTGCCAAGGACACAGGTTCAATCCCTGGCCAGGGAACTACCATCCCACAACCAGTGGTCTGACAAAAAATAACAACAGCAAACAAACAGAAAACAAGTAATGTGAAATCACTAAAAATAAATAAGTAAAGCTTGGAGGAGAATGGGCAGCATATTAAAAAGCAGAGACATCACTTTGCTGACAAATGTCTGTATAGTCAAAGCTATGGTTTTTCCAGTAGTCATGTATGGATGTAAGAGTTGGACAATAAAGAAGGCTGAGCACTGAAGAATTGATGCTTTCAAACTGTGGTGTTGGAGAAGACTCTTGAGAGTCCCTTGGACAGCAAGGAGATTAAACCAGTCAATCCTAAAGGAAATCAATCCTGAATATTCATTGGAGGGACTGATTGTGAAGCTGAAGCTCCAATACTTCCGACACCTGATGCAAAGAGCCAACTCATTGGAAAAGACCCTGATGCTGGGAAAGATTGAGGGCAGGAGGAGAAGAGGGCAACAGAGGATGAGATGGTTGAATGGCATCACCGACTCAGTGGACATGAATTTGAGCAAACTTCAGGGGATAGTGAGGGACAGGGAAGCCTGGAGTACTGCAATTCATGGACTCACAAAGAGTTGGACACGACTTAGTGACTGCATGGCTACAGAATGAGCAGAACTCAGCTCCCTGACTCACCTTGTAAAAAAATCCTGTCCAAATATCAGGGCACTCTTATTGCTTGTCCTTAATCACAATTTGGTGGAAGGAACACATCCCTCCTTTCAAGAGATGCTGCCTGTACTGTGCTTGAAAAAGAAACAGCCCATCCCTGATCCTTGTCATCAGCTTTGACTTTTTGACCTTGAAAGATGCCTTTGCAGGCTGTCACAAGGCTCCACTGCTGTGTAGCATCGTGTGCCTATAAATGTGGATGCTTAGGTCTGCTTTCAGGATGTGTGCTTACACTGTCTGGAATATAATATTTGTCACATGGCTCAATTTCTCTGTTAAAAAACACCAAATTCTTTCACGTCTAATAACAAATTATTTTATAGCATATTACCACGTGCATTATCTCACTTAATTTTTATAACAATCCTGTGAGGTAGGTATAATCCTTTTTATAGAGGAATAAACCAAGACCTAGTAATTTTATAAGGAGTAAAATCAAATCCAGGTCCTCAGATTTCAAATCTAGTGTTTTCCATGTAGTCCACATGGTCTTGCAACATTTTCCTGGAGCCATTGTAGAAATTAAATATATACATGTAACGTGTGCATGCATGCTCAGTTACTTCAGACATGTCCAATTCTTTGAGACACTATGAACTGTAGCCTGTAAAGCTCCTCTGTCCATGGGATTCTCCAGGCAAGAATACTGGAGTGGGTTATCATGCCCTCCTCCAGGGGATCTTCCTGACCCAGGGATCGAACCCACGTCTCCTGCATTGTAGGCAGATTCTTTACCTGCTGAGCCACCTGGGAAGCCCTGCATATATTATGTGTGTGTATATATATATATGTGTGTGTATATATATGTGTGTGTGTGTGTGTGTGTGTGTGTGTGTATAAATATGTAATTGCTTTTATTTTATGGGCAATAATGAGAAACCATTTGGCCATAAAGCAACAGAGAACAGAACTCATTTCTTTTCTCTGTATAACCCTCTTGCAGTAATCCCGGATATTTAAAGCAGTTTTTAACGACTTGAACTTACTGTAGAATGCTCAGTCTCCATCTGAAAAGTGTGGGCTCTGTTTACTATCCCTGTAAGTCAATCACAGAAAGACTTAGGGAGAAATCCCTGGGGAGGAAAAGGATCTGGGACTCCCAATCACAGGTAGAACCATGTATGAAGGGCAAGCTTACTTAAGGAGCGCCCGAAGAGCCAGCCAAGCTTCACTGGGGCGTAACAGTATAATATGCACACACATTTTCTCTTTCTTCATGAGTTTAGGCAATAGATGGGTTCGAAAGAGTTGTATGAAATCACATGTTCATCAAGTCACTCAATACATAGTTTTAACAGGGATAGTCTTTTGGGGAGAAACACCTAATTGTCTTTTCTCCCCTTCTGACTCTACACTTCTTTGTTCATGATCTTCCTTCTACTCACATCTGTTCCTCTTTTGAGCTATCTTTCTTGAAACACTGGCTCCCAAATTTCCTAGAATACATGGTTGTAGAAGACTAAAACCAGAGGATTTTTAAGTTATGTTTCTGGTTTAGAAAGTTTAACCAAGCTTACTCAGGAAGTCAGTGTTTACCCTACTGAGATTCAGCCCAGAGAAGAGCATCACCCACAGGGCTCAAAGCTCATGGACAGAAGAACTCAGGCACCAGGTATTCTGACCCTCTAACCCAAACTGCAGAGTACATGCAAGAGTCTGGAGGGATCTTCTGGAGGATGGGCTTACTGGCAGCCCCTGTGAAAACTCCTTGTCTTCCCACTTCCCAAACACACTGTGGTCAAGCCTCAGAAGCAAAGATTAAGGAAAACCATGTCAAAGAAGAAAAGGAAATGCCCACTGCCCAACTCTCCAGCCTCATCTCACTACTAAGGAGCATCACACTGCAGGATGCTGGGGCCTGAGCCCCCAGCATTACTCCAGCTGATGCCTGGAAATTTCAGAGCTAGTGTGGCATGGGGTTGAGGACATAGGCTTGAAACTGAATCTCTTCAGTCTGAATTCCAGCTCCAGCACTTGTTAGCTATTTGACCTTTAGAATAAAAACATTGTCAACTTCACAGTGAAGATTAAATGAATTAACCTGTGTAAAGTGCTTGGAAGAGTCCCCAGGACATAGTAGGTCCTTCATAAATGTGGAAGCAGAGTAAGGTGGAGGTTTTCCAAGGAAGTTGGGGTGGAGCCCAAAGATTTTTCTATTGAGAGATTCCTCCTTGTCCCCCCAGAATGACTCTACTCTTAGAAGACTCTCTCCCTTGGGTTAATCTGCCACTAAGAAGTCCTTTGTAGGAGGCTAGGGAGGGAGGGAATGACTCCTTAAGCCCCTGTTGTGTTCTCACCCTTGTAAATTCCCTCACCCCATACTCTACAGCTGACTATGGCCCCCTTTCCCACTCCAGTCTCCTGATCCAACTTGACTGAGAGCTCAGTGTAGCTTTCTCCACTTTCCAACCTGAAACTACCATTTAATTTTCTTCAAACAGTCCACGACTATGGTGATGAAAAAAGGAAGGCATTTCAAGAACACAACGTGTCTTTCTGCTAAGAGAGACAACAAAATTCAACATGCACACACTTGTCTCTATTTAAAATCTCTTCCATCGTATATCTGAAATCTGTGACAGCTTTTCCTGCTCAATATTTAAAAGCAGCTTAATCCCTCTTTCTAAAGAAAAGCTTCCCTAAGGACCAGCAATTCACTGCAGTGTCAAAATGAGGTGAAATAAGAAAATAGTTCCAACTGGCAATACTTCCTCTCAACATAATGTTTGCTACCCAGGAAAGTGTGGCGAAAAGAACATGGATTGAAAATCAAAAGACTCGTCTTTTCAGATCATTGTTTCCTCTCCGTTTGATTTGCTGTGTGACATTGGATATGGGGCTCTCTCTCTGGGACTCCACTTTACAGTTTCAAACTCAGGGGCTTGAAGTGTAACAGTGATCTTCTCTCTCTGCCTCTCTCATTTCCTTCCTATTTTCCTTTCTCCCTTCCTTCTCTTCCTCTCTTCCCATCTTCCTTCTCCTTTCCCTTCTTCTCCTTTTTCTTCTTTGATCTTTCTTCCTATTTTTTTTATTTCAAGTAGTAGAAATCCCCTTCCTCCCATTAAATGAAGTTTCATCCAGTTGGCCAATGTCTTAAACATGAAGATAGAGTTGCTCTTTTGATGGTCTTCCCCTTGCCTTCAGGAGTATATTGGTAGCTAACTAACAACTTATGTCTCCTGAGAACCTAGGTTTTTTTAGAAAAATAAAAATTGTCACTGAATTATAGGATAAGAAACCACACAGTATAGTGTGAAGTGCATCCATTTTGGAATAAGACTTCAGTCCAAATTCATACTCATGCCTGCTCTTACCAGGGCACAACTATAGAGGAGTCATTGTACATGAGTTACTCTTTGAACCCTCATCATCTGTAAAATGGGAACACTGTCTAGTCAATACAGTTATTATGAGGATTCAAGGGAAGACTGTATTAAAGGATGAGTTAAATTACTAACAGGGGCTCAAAAAATATTGAGAAGACCAGATGTTCCACACAACACCTGTAGTCCTGGAATCATGACTAATAGCACACCCTTTCACTCAAAAGGTTGTGGTTTAGACAATAAATCATATGACTGTTAATTACCATCTCCTAAAGTCACCTCTCCAGTTTTGATTCTGGGGCTCTCAAAACATGCATGAGTCTATTGGTTGAGTCTTAGAATCCCACAAGGGACTACAGACAACTTGTTAATGTTAAGGCATGAGGATGTGGTTGGTGTCATGGCAGAGGTAGGCGGGCAGCTCACAGACATAGAGGAAACTTTTGTCTGATGCTTTTCTACTTCACCAGGGGAGGGGTCCCCTCAACCCAATAACTGGCAAATTCCACAGGTGTCCACATTTGGAGTCAGAGCGGACAAGAGTTCTGAAGGAAGCCAGTTTTCCAGGAAAGCCAGCCTTTGCTCGTACTAAGAGGACATGTGTTTGGAGTCAGCAAACTCTTATTCGTTTCATGTCTCCTGCAATCCTGCTATTTCCTTTCCTTGTTGAACACAGACATGCACTATTCACTCACACTGTTGGGAAATAAAACACTTGAATTATAAACTCAGAGCTGGGACTAAGTGAACACTGACCTTAAGAGTGTATTCTGATATACAGACAATGTGCGTGGGGGCAGGGATTTTGTGTGATTGTGTGTGTTTGTGGTTACAAGTAAGTAAATCCATTACCAGCCAACAAACACTTGTGGACTTTGTGTGTGTGTGTGTGTGTATTATTGATTCTGTTCCCAAGCCATTGGCTTATTTGTAGAACTGAATAGTTTGTTCATGGAAAACGAACCACTTCAGAACTGTGTTTTAGGCTTCTACAACAGCCTTGAGAACAAGAGAGTAAATACCAGTGGCACTTATCACTCAGGCAGGCTCCACAAACAGCATTTTGGAGTGTTAACAGCCCTTAATAAAGACTCTCACTGGTGTTGGTTAACTAAACAGGCAGTAAGGTGAGGAAAGCACTCATCTCCATATTGACTGATTGTTATCCTATTTGGCCTCAGCTGACACTCCGGCACATTCCCGCCCCAGCACCTTCTGATGAGAGCCAATGGTATTCGCCACCTAGGAAATAGAGGTTTTATTGTTTAAACCTCTATTGAATCAGGTGGCTGTCAACAGACATTGTGCTACTTTCAAATGTTAGAGGTAATCTGGGGATGGAACTTGAATATTTAAATATTATCATTTCTGGGATAGTTTCATTACTGATAGCGTGAGTGGGGCAGAAAGTTTAGAAAAACCAATGACCCTTAGTATCTGTGAACAGCTTACTCATCTCCTTGGGAGAGAGGAGAAGGGAAGGGTGGGCAATATAAAGGTTTTTGTGCAAATCACTATGGCACTTTAGAGTTGGATCTATAGTTACAGCTGGGCTGCCATTAGTTCTGTCTTAAGTAAACTGGAAATTAAGCAGGGGTGATGTAAACTGTCTGTACTCCTCCTTTTCCACAATCAGTAAAAGCCCACCCATTCTCCCAGGTCCACCTCAAACAGCACACATCTCCTCTAGGAAGTTTCCTCCATCAGGGAAAATTATCTTTTCTCCTCTGAATTCCCGCAATACAAACTTCAGCTGCATATGAGTCACTAGAGTTGTTTACAAACAAGGGAGGTACCTCTCTACTCCAACAACTGGAAATCCTAGCTACAAATTTGAATCCCTTGAGAGTGAAAGTGAAAGTCTCTCAGCCATGTCTGACTCTTTGCGACCCTATGGACTGTAGCCTGCCAGGCTCCTCTGTCCACGGAATTCTCCAGGCAAGAATATTGGAGTGGGCTGCCATTCCCATCTCCAGGGGATCTTCCTGACCCAGGGATAGAACCTGGGTCTGCTACATTGCAAGCAGATTCTTTACTGTCTGAGCCACCAGGGAAACCTGAATAATGCTCTCTAAGTGAATTGTAAAGGCAGACAGAGCTGAGAACCAACCACTGCTTTTCTCCAAAGGGATTCTGATTCCATTATCTGGAGTAGGCTCTGAAATTTTCTTTTTTTTTTTTTCTGTAGGAATTTTAATTCTTAACCAGTATCTTGGGGTTTGTTCCCAGTTCACATTTGAGAAATACTGTCATGGCCCTTGGGCTCTAAATGGGGCCTGATAACTAACAGCTTAACATTGCTTTATAAGACGTGTAAATCCTGGAAACTGAAGGTTCCTTTGGTCTTCTAAGCATCACAATGCTGTCTTCATGTACAAGAGTGGAGGTAAAAGCTGAGGCAGAGGCAAATTGTTCTATTCATGGAAGAGAGAAGGCTGAACATGTAGAGGTGGGGAAGGGGAGTAGGGTTGAGAGAGGAGAATGGGGAAGGAAACTGGGGTGGACAAGGCTGAGGAAGAGAAAGCAGGAAACCCACGACTGGGGCACGTGACCACATCCCAAAACCAAAGCTGAGGGATAAAAATATTTCAGGAGAATGAGTGAGTGAAAGTTGCTCAATCTTTGTGATCCCCATGGACTGTAGCCAGGCTCTTCTGTCCATGGAATTCTCCAGGCAAGAATACTGGAGTAGGTTGCCATTCCCTTCTCCCAGGGAGCTTCCCAACCCAGGGATTGAACTCAACTCTCCTGCATTGCAGGCAGATTCTTTACTGTCTGAGACATCAGGGAAGCCCTAATTTGTCAATTGTTTGCTCCAAGACATGCAAAGCAATCTCCCTCCTCCATCTCCCATTATAAACCTTGAGTAAAGAGGTGCTGGGACCTTTTCCACGTTAGCAAAGGTAGGAACAGGGAGACACTTGAAGAAGCAGAGGAGGAGAAGGAAGGACAGCTCACATCTGGCTGACATGTATGTACCTCATCGTTACACGAAACAGGTATTCAACAAGTATTTGTGAAACAAATGAAATAACTACTGGGGAAAGTTGAGAAGGAAGACCCATGGTTCTTACCACCACAGAGGACTGACAAGGGTAGAGAGAGAAATGAAGTGGCCTTTGCCTTACCTTACCAGTTTGCAAAGGCAAATCCTAACTTCCTTAACTTCAAGTTAACACAGTACACGAGCATCTGCCAAGAAAGAGCAAGCAAGTTCAAAGCGTCTAGTGCCAAAGAACCATCCATGTGACATTAGCTTGGCTATTGTTATTGTTTTGGAAAATTTGGGCAAGAAAAATTAAAGGAGGCAACTGAAAATACACAGAGGAAACTTACCACATTCCACGTATTCTGGTGTGCATGGCACTAACCTAAAAGCAAGCAGAGCATGAGACGTCCACACAACCCAGCTGGTTGAGTGAAATTTTGCCCTGGGTCCCATCTGTTCTAAGCCAAAGCGACAGATATAGCCTGGGGCTTCTACTCACAGTTCAGATTCACACAGCTCAGCAGCAACTCTTCCTTCTTCTGCAAGTCATGTTACTTGGCTTGGAAGCTATATTTATCTCTGAACTGACAGAATTCACCTTGATGACCTTAGAACAACTGTCCTAGGACTAGCACTGACTCAGAGAGAGACCTAAGCAAGAACCAGAAGCAAGTACTTTCGTTCTCTAGGGCTGTCAAGGTGGGGTGGATATCCTTTGTGTCTGTCAGTCCAACACCCCTCCTGACTTTGGACAACTCTCTTCTTGATTCTGTGTCATCCCCAGCAGAGCTACCAATCTCCATATCCACCAGCATCCCCTTCCTGACCACAGGGTAGGTCATGTGACTCCAGAGTAGCCAATCTCAATGCTCTGGGTCCCTAGCAACAGTGGTTGATCCAGGTGTACCTGGCTGTTCAAAGCGAGGCCACTCAAAGTCTTACCTGGATTGCTAAATGGGTATTGGAAGTTAACAACCTGGAAAACATGTGAATCTGGTGACCAGAGTCAGTCCTTGGGCTGGAGCCAATAACCAGAAGGACACTGAGCTAAGGGGTAATGAGAGGCTGGTCCTTGGCGTCACTGTTGGAACCCCTGAATCCAGCTGTACCTGAAGGTAGGTCATCTTGGGACTTGACCAGCTGGTGAAATTTCACTTTGTTTGTTCATTTATGCTTAGGTTAATTTTAAATTGGGTTTCTGTAACTTATAACGGAAAATATTGTAATGAACATAAGTGAATACAAAATGGTTATATTCAAGCTACTTTAGTGAAGCAAAATGGAATCATCTCTTTAGTTATTGGTTGAACACCCATCAGAGCCAAGACCTATACCAAGACAGGAAATGTATACCTCGTTTAATGTCCCACTTAGCACATGTTAGAACTGAGACTTGGAGAGGTTGCTTGTTGTTGACAAAAATCACTGAGCTAATCAGTGGAGGAGTGGGTATCCTCATCTAAAATCAGCTAACACTAAGGGAGCATGGATAAGGCCATCTAGTTATTGGGGATTAATTAGCGACTCTTTCATGCTTATTTAGTTAGCAGAATGCCAGGACTTCCCTGTGAAGCTAAGCCATCAGTGCAGCTCCTCTTGTCCTACACAAGGCTCTGAGTTTCCCAACCAAACTCTTGAGGGAGGCAGAGCCCAGCCTGAAAACCCGATGGCCACTGCACTGGTCAGGTGGGCTGCCCGTGCCACACCCCAGGCCACTAGAAGAGGCTTACTCTGCAATTAGCACTTGCTGGCTGAGAGCTGGAGGGGAAACAAACACCAAGATGGTGAGTTTCATCCAGGACCAGCCGCTTTCTTGGTCCACAGTGAGCTCATTCAGCCTTTCCTGAAGTGGAGAAGCAGAGGAGTTGATACCGTTCTGATACGTCAAAAAAAATGAAGTGAGCATGACCAGGTTCATCCCTGACCCCATATGCGACTAACTCTGTCCTTCCTCCCTCTCCTACTTCCCCTTGGAAGCAGCAGGGGAATCACAGCCTAAGGAACACATTCCAAAGGCTCATTAATGAGGTTTTCCTTTGTTTGAATGTCAAATCCCATTTCCAGTTTTGAAAACTGCATGATTTCCCCTATTCAAATGCTCAGTCTGAATTTTGAAAACGCATAAACATAGCCTGGACTTCCCAGGTGTCTCAGTGGTAGAGACTCTGCCTGCCAATGCAGGAGATGCAGATTCAATCCCTGGGTCAGAAAGATCCCCTGGAGGAGGAAATGGTAACTCACTCCAGTATGCTTGCTTGGGAAATCCCATGGACAGAGGAGCCTGGTAGGCCACAGTCCATGAGGTCACAAAGATTCGGACACGACTGAGCTACTAAACAACAACAACAAAACATTGCCCAGCACCACCATTCATTGCCTCTGTGACTCTGGGAAGGCTGCACAGTCTCTCTGAGCCTCAGTTTCCTCTTCTGAAAAATGGGTATGATGCTACCTAGCCAAAATTATCACAAGAATTTAACAAGGTGATTTCCATCACTCCCCCTGGTGCCTGGCAGGTGGTGAAGTCACTGTAATGGTAAATATTGGCAGGGTTTCTCCCAAGTATTCACGGGAACAAACTTCATGTGTACTGGACACTGACTCCTCTGCCTCATTTTGAGTTGCTGCCTATTAAATAGCCAACTTCTTCCAAATGAGGCAGGAAGTGAGTGACAGCTTTTCCCGTTTGCCTTATTCCATGACCCTATAATCCCCGCAAATAATTGCTGGCCAAATAATTGTGTGGGAATAATATTGTCTGTCTTACAGTTGATGGACTACATGGCTCATAAGAAGGAGGTCAAGAAATGATGGCTATTGACCATTATTCAGAGTAATTAACTTGAAAATATAACATATTTCTCTCCTCTGTATAGAAGGAACAGGAAAAGAAATATGACTTGAACGTTTATGTGCTAGCTCTAAACTAAAGTGTTTGAGGTCCATAGTGTTATGCCAATTTCACAGAAGGGGAAACTGAGCCCAGGGAAGAATAAGGGACTTTTATCCAGGATCCCAAAGCTGAATAAGAGGCATGGACCAGTTGCATCTGATTCCAAAGCTACATTCTTTCCCCACCACCTTGTCTCTCCTGTACCCTGGTTGTGGGCAACCTATCCCTTCCGAACACAGTACTCCACAGTCAGAGGCTCTGAATATTAGCTGTCAAGGCTCCAGCTCCGACTCACATCCAGGCTCTTTCCCTGGCTGTGAAGCCGACAGCCTGTTTACAGGACACAGGTCTGGGATGGCAGAATCTCAGTGCCTGTTTGTCTTCTTTTCCTTCTCCTCTCTCTCAGACCTTTAGTGAGTCAGTCACGGTCATACCCACGGACGGTTTGTGCTGAGCTCATTCCAGCTTAGGGAAGGTGTCTGAAGCCCTGAAGGTCACTGGGTGAAAGTACCAAAGCAGACAGACAGATGACCTCTTGCCTCCTTGCCGGAGGGAGTTGTTTGTTGAGTAAAGAGGTCAAGAGCATCCTCTCCAAGTCCCAAACAGTCCTGAATCACCACCCCCACTCTCCAACCACAGATGTTTTCTTGCTCACAGCCAGGTTCCAAATGAGGCAGGCCCTGCCGGATGGAGCCCTAGAAGAGACAGCGAGGCTCCCCTTGCAGCGGGGGAATGCGAATCTGACACATTGTTTTCACCACTCCAAACCCGACATCCTGGTCCCTAGCCCAGTCCCGCCTCAGAATTCCCCCTTCTAAAGCAGAGATGGCTACATGCTCCCAAAGATTCCTGCACCACCCTCCTCTCCATAGAGTGGAATTGCCACTGGGACGTGGCTGCCTGGGCAGTGATCCCATTTCCCAGCATACCTTGCTTCTGGTGGGGGTCATGTGACCACTTCTCACCAATGAGCAGGTGGTGTGTCTCCCTCCTGGAACACCACATACCTTCTTTACCCTCATCGCAGACAGAAGCCACAGGAAGAAGGAGCTTGGGTTCCTGACTCACCATGTGGGAGGTTTCTGAGACTAGGAACACCCACGGAGATGGAATGGTGATTGAGAAATAAAGCTTTATTATTTTGAAGCCACTGAAAAGTTCAGATTTACTGTTAAAGCAACTAACATTACGCTCATTAGCAACCCCCAGGGTTGAGATAGCAGCATCTACTGTGGACACTTAATCTCAGTAACAAATTTCACATTTCCTTGTGCACCTTCCTGCCATTTACAGCCTTTTTTAAGTCCCCTGATAGAACCTTCCCTGTTCTATTACAAGTCCAAACCTTACCTACCTTGTACTAATGTCAATACAACCACTTCTAGAAATCCTTTCCTGAAATCTAAACTGGGACTTCTGTCTCCCTCTCCTGAGCTCAGGCAGCAAGACTTCTTAGGTCGTGATAGCTTTGAAACCTGTTGATTCATTACTCAATCCCATGTCTTATCTCCCTTCCCAGTTCCTTAGAAAAAGAACTCCAACTGTTTCAACTATGCCTTCTCCATTTCCAGTATTGAATGCCTGGTACCTGCCTTCCCTGGTAGCTCAGCTTGCATTGCAGGAGACCCTGGTTCAATTCCTGAGTTGGAAAGATCCCCTGGAGAAGGAATAGGCTACCTACTCCAGTATTCTTGGGCTTCCCTGGTGGCTCAGATGGTAAAGAATCTGCCTGCAATGCAGGAGACCTGGGTTCGATCCCTAGGTTGGGAAGATCCCCTGGAGGAGGGTATGGCAGCCCACTCCAGTATTCTTGCCTGGAGAATCCCCATGGACAGAGAAGCCTGGCAGGCTATACAGTCCATGGGGTCGCAGAGAGTCAGACACGACTGAGCTACTAAGCATAGCACATGCCTGGCACAAAGGTGGTATTTGAAAAGTTTACTAAGTTAATTCAAAATTATAAGTCAAGGAAAGACTCAGAAAAGGCAGATGATAAGAAGGAGTCTTCGAGTAAACCACGATGAGGTAACAAGTAAACACTGGCACTGTTTAACACAGCTCAAGGTCACCTCTGACTCTACTCACAGACCCTCAGGGGTCAGGCAGCTTCCCAGAGCAGAGCTCCTCCAGTCAGTGAGGTAGGATCCAATTTCCTCCCATCCCGAGTCCCTTGCTTCTAACTGTGCAAATATGGTTGCGAGATCATGGAAATTGCCCAGGATATTTTATAGGTAGGCTGGAATTGGTGTACCCGCTCAGGGCTTGAACTGTTGTGTATGAAACCAACAGTACTGGCATCTTTTGAGAGCATGTTGAAACACCGAATTGTGGGCCCTTCCCCAGACCTACTGAATCAATCTGCATTTTTTTAAGATTCCTAGGTGATGGATATGCCCATTAAAGTGTGAAAAGCACTAGTGAACATCATTTCTGCCCACATTCCACTGGCAGGAACTCAATCTCAAGACCCAAACCAATTGCAAGGAAGGCTCAAAAAATTTCCCTACCCTGATGCCTAGAAAGAAGAAGTGGATTTTGCTATATGCTGTGTGGAATAGCATCATGTAAGAAAGAAAGGGTCCATTCCCACCTCCAGGTCAGTTAAGTCATATAGTAACTCTGCATGTTAGTCAGCTGCTCTGCAATAGCCAGGGATGGATGGAGCTGCTATGTCTGGCTGAATAAGGAACAGGCTGTTTCAAGATGGCAGAATCTAGCAAAAGGGCAGAGACTGCCAACATCTCTATAGAGAGATGGAAGCCAGGTGAAAAGTCACATTAGAAAAACCTCTCGGCTAATGACATTGAAAGAGCATTTAAGCAGTTAATGTACCCTGAAGAAAAGAGCTCCCCCGTGCTCCCACCAGTGGGCATTCAACCAGTGCAAAAGGCAGTAAGCAGCCACAGCTGCAAGCTGAAATAAGCCATTGTTCATTTTCTGTGAAGTTTTGACCTGTTAGATGCAACTGTTCTCACAGTTTCCATTGGTCATTGTTTCTCATTGTTCTTATTAGTTGAAATTTATTCTGATTATCCTGTGACTCTATTTTTTCAAGAACACAAGGATTTGAGGTCCACATACTTTCATCTTTTCTTTATGATTGGTTAATTAAGCAGCACTGAGTGGAGCATGAGAAGTGGAGGAAATGTTTAAAGATCCTTTTCATGTAAATATGTAGACCACTTAAGAAAACTCAGCGGTCCTTTGTAATATTTGTTCTTGATGGTGTTTTACTTGGGAAATGATGGTAAGCCAACTCTGATCTTAAGTTTTAAAACATTTCATTAAAATTTTAAAAAGAAAAGAGAAAATTATTTCATAATAAGATTAGCTTCCATGTGCTAGACATGGAAGAAAATCAACCCTGAAACAATCAAAATTTCTCCATCAACACTGAGCATATAACTTTTATAGCAGAACATCTCGTCCAAATATAATATATTTTTATTTTCAAACCACAGGGAAATAAATTATCTAGAAACTCATTAGGAGAAAAGAAATCCTTGAAAAATACATATCATGTAAAACATTTCTAGTGCTGAGTATAAATTAGCATTTCATATTCACTGGTGATTTTTTTTAAAAAGTCTTTATTCAATTTTTTACTATGTTGCTTCTGTCATTTATATTTTGGTCTTTTGTCCATGAGGCATGTGGGATCCCAGCTTTCTGACCATGGATCGAACCCTTACCCACTTCATTGGAAGGCAAATTCTTAACCGCTGGACCACCAGGGAAGTCCTTCACTTGTGTGATTTAACATTAGGAATCAATATGGTGTTACATAATCCATGAGTGAGCTTCTAGCATGAATGAGTAATGTACATATGTATGTCATCAATTATGGGGAAATGCTTGCATTGTTAAAAGGCCATATGTCTTTTTCTCTTCCTTTTGCTTTCATTTCTCTTCCTTGTGCTTTCATTCGAGGCTAGACCACCTCTTCAGACAAACCATCCCTCTCATGGCTTCAACAGCTGAGTTGGTGACTCCCAAGTCTTCCTCTTGAATCCACCTTGCTCTTGAACTTTATACGTACATGGCCAATTCAATGTCGGACACTTGTTTCCAGGTGACTTAGGCCAAATGAAACCACCTTGGTTGTCTATCTTGTTAGTTTAACAATTAGGTAATTGACAGTGGACTTAGGTAAATAACCTTAGTAAATACCTAAATTAACCTTTCCTTGATGACTATCTGCAAAAGAGGAGATCTTCTTTCCATGGTCTTTTCTACTTCTCTTATTCTAAGGAGCATCCTAAACTGAAATGTTAGTCCTGTATCATAAAAAGATAAAATCTAAAGATAAGTAAAGTTCTAAGTTAGGAAGTAGAGAGAAACTATGGGGAAAATTACTTCAGTGAATCCCCATAATGCCTCTTGAAGGACGTAATAATAACCCAGTTTACCATAAGAAAACTAGACTCATTGAGATTATAAAATTCTAGCACTGGGATTCATAGTCATGTCTATTTGGCTCCAAAATCAATGTTCTCCCTATGGTCCACAGTAACACACACAAATGTTCTCTCTGCCTCTAAGACCCTGAGTTTGCACTAGATTCTAAGAATACTTATGGTTACATTAATGCTGACTTCACAGCAACCCTTAGTCTCCATCATCCTCCACTTCAAGTTGCCCCCAGTTACCTGGGATCTCACCTGTGCTGAGCACATAACGTGTGCAAGGCCCTGGGCCTTAGTATCAGTTTACCTTCATGATTCTCCTAGTAAGTGGGTATTGTTACTCCCTCCCATTCCCAGAGAGGGAAATTTACTCAGAGAAGGGAAATCACACCTCAAGTCACATAGCTGGATGAGGTGGATTTCAGATTTGAATCTACAGCTGTTGGCTCACAAGATGACTGCTATTACTGATTGTAGGACCATCTAAGAATGGTGACCGTATAAACAGAAAAAAAAAATCTAGCATTTCAGTGCCTTCTTGATGATGACTAGTGAGATCTGTCTCAGGCCACTTTCCTTCTCCTGGCCATAGTCTTCACATCTGTAGAAGAGAAGCCTACTTCAGTACCCCGTGCAGTGGGGTTACCAAATAATCAAATCCATTATTAAGTAATGAAATCAAAGGAGTCACCTCAAGCATTAAAAACAAGAAGAAGAAAAAAAAATCAGAGCAAAGATGGATATTGCTTCTTGACAAATACATACACTCATGCACACACACAGGCATATATAGGTGTGTGTGTGCGTGTGTGTGTGTGTGCACACTAGGTCATGACACGAGGTCAATTTGCCACTGTCACTGTCAATTTGTTGCTGTCAGGAAGTTGAAAATTACTGCTTTAAGGTACCTTTCAGACCAGGCACTTCGGACTGAGTTAGTTCTGACAATTTTTGAATGCAAACCCACTAGTTTCCTGGATACTCTGTAGACCAATAGACAAAGGAAAACCTTAGAATCAGAGAGACATGGATTTGAATCTGAACTCTTCTACTTCTGACTTTACACCCTTGGGCAAATCATGTCATCTCTTTGGGGTGCAGTTTCATCATCTATAGAATTCAAGCAGTAATGTCTGTCTTATAGGATAATAATGAGACTTAAAAGAAAATGCAAATACTTAGCAGAATTCATAGCACATAGTAATGCTCAAAATATGTTAATTACAACTATTATTATTAACCTAAGTATTTTATTATGGCCATTATCATTATTTTCTAATTGCATTGAAATCGTTTATTTACACATCTCTTCCTAGACTAGACTTACAAAGAAATCCCAGGTATTCTTTGTTGTTATATTTTCAAAGCACATTTTATTCAATGCAAACTGATTATGTAGACAGTACCTCCAAAGTTAGAACTCAAACCAGAAGATATAAAAAACACTCCCCACACCCTCCCACAAATTTGTGATAGAACTTTCATTCATTTAAGGGCTCTTTGAAAAGACAGTGTAGTCTTGAAAAGTGGTAACAGTAACAAAGAGTAAGCACAGTTAGGCATTTTATCCTTGCAGCATGAGATCACCCACGTCATTTTATTTCAATCTCACAGCCTCACTGCAGGGGAAATAGTCAATATTATTTTCCTGTCCCACTACATAGACGTGGATGCTAAAGCTCAAACAGGCAGAATGACTTACCCAGTGCCATAGAACTAGGAATACTGACTTCAAGCCATATGTTCTTTCACTTATATCAGTGGCTTTTTAAAAACTTGAGTTAAATTAACATATAATATTATATTAGTTTCAGGTGAACAACACAATGACTCAGTATTGTTATACATCATGACCTGATCACAGCAATACCAGTTATCATCCATCACCATACAAACTTGTTCCAATATTATTGACTACATTCCCTATGTGTACACCATAAGCCCATGATTTTATATGTGGAAGCTTGTACCTCTTAATTCCCTTCACTTTTTTTATCTCCCCGCCCCCTCCCCTCTAGCAACCACTAGTTTTTTCTCTGCATCTATGAGTCTATTTCTGTTTTGTTTAGTTGGTTTGTTTTTTAGATTCCATATGTAAGTGAAATCATGTGATGTTTGTTTTTTCCTGTCTGACATTTCACTTAGTATAAACTTCCAGGTTTATCCGTGTTACCACAAATGGCAAAATATCATTCTTCTTATGGATGAGTAACATTCCACTGTACCTATATCGAGTGCATGTGTGTGTGCTCCATTGTTTCAGTTCTGTACAACTCTGCGACCCCGTGGAGTGTAACCCGCCAGGCTCCTCAGTCCATGGGATTCTCCAGGCAAGAATACTGGAATGGGTTGCCATACCCTTCTCCAGGGGATTTTCCTGACCCAGGGATCAAACCCGCGGATTCTTTAGCAACTGAGCCACCAGGGAAACCCCCTATATACCGTATCTTCTTAAATATTAGGATGTGTGCAAGAATAACCAGGGTTCCATTCAAAAACATGTTACCAGCCTCACTCTCAGAGATTCTTAGTTCCTTCATTGTGGACAAGCAGGATTTGGCTTCTAACGAGCACCTGCAGATGACTCTGAGCCAGGTAGTCAAAGAGATGCACTGGGTCTCCTAAAGATGCCCACTGACAAGCAGGGGCCTTCTTTCTGCAGCCTGGTGGACCTGTTAGTATATTTTCCAAAGGCTGCTCTCAGTTGGATGGACACGTAGGGAACTGGAATCAAGAAAACTCGGCTTTTATTTTACTAGTGGTTTTCATCCTTGACCAAGCCTTAGGCCCTGGTGCTGACAGTGGTAAGAGGGGCATCTTCAGAGTGTCTCTCTTTTCTAATCCACTCTTCATGACCCAGGAGTGGGACCAACCTGTAACTGCACTACACCGTGGGGACTGGTAGGTTCCAGCATTCTGAAGGGCTTTGGGAGGGTGAAGATCCACCTTCTGAGAAGCCATCTTCCACTGCTTTAGCTAGAGTTGGTCCCTCCAACCACGGCTCCTGCGTCCTTTGTGTCCAGAGTAGTGTTATTGTTACTTACAAGCCGGTCACCCAGAAAGAGAGGCCCGGGGAGGGTAGGCAAGGGAATCAATCACTTTTTCTTCATGTTTCTATCCCCAGGACCCAATCCCAGGCACTCAGCAGATACTTACAGAAAGTGTGAACCAACAAACAAATGAGTGAATGGAGAACAAACGGAATCTTGACTTACTCTTACTACAGTGTTTAATGAAACTTTCCTAGATGCTTTTGTCTTTTTCTAGTCATTAGGTTTGACCATCTCTAGAATTCAAAGGAGAAGATCATTTTTTTTGACCATGATAAAAACTTCTTTTGCTCTTCTTGGAATACTTTAAAAACATAAAAAGGAACACTTCTCATGAAGCTATAAAAATGATGCACAATGAACCCTGTGGTTTGTGAGACATGAAACACCATAAACTGTTTTGAAAAGATAATTTTACTGGAAACAATATATTTGGAAACTAATTAGCCATCTCAATTGCCAAACCTTGGCCTGCTAATCCCCTCGAGAAATATGGGGCATGAGGCTTTGTGGTGCAACCAACAACCAACATTTCACAGAATGATTTTCCCAGGACAGGTCTTGTGCATAGAGCATCCAGTCCAATGTTCTAAAGGCATTCTCTCAATCGCCCTCTGATAAAGAAGGTACCATTCCCGTTTCACAGCTATAGTAACTGAGAGTCAGAAATCACATGGCTAATAAAAGGTGATGTGTGTGTGTGTGTGCACTCAGCTGTGTCTGACTCTTTGCCACCCGCTGGACTGTAGCCAGTCAGGCTCCTCTGTCCATGGGATTTTCCAGGCAAGAATACTGGAGCAGGTTGCCATTTCTGCCTCCAGGGGACCTCCCCAACCCAGGGATCAAACGTGCTTCTCCTTCATCTTCTGCATTGGCAGAAGGATTCTTTTACCACTGAGTCACCTGGGAACCCCCTAAATAAGAGGTGGAGCTGGATCCAAACCTAGGTACTTCTGAATCTCAGTCTGTGGACTTCATGTAACTCTCAGGCTAAAAGCACTTCTAATGAACTCTTGTTCAGTTGCTAAGTTGTATCTAACTCTTTGCAACCCCATGAACTGTAGCACACCAGGCTTCCCTGTCCTTCATTATCTCCTGGAGTTTTCTCAAACTTATGTTCATTGAGTCAGTGGTGCCATCTAACCATCTCATCTTCTATCCCTCTCTTCTCCTCCTGCCCTCAGTCTTTAATACAAATCAGTGAAAATCCAGGCAAAAAAAAAAAAAAACAAAACACTTTCCTTCTCAAAGAACCCCCTTGACCCCTTTCTCAGTCTCCCGTGCCACATGTTGTGAGCTGTATAAAACATGCAAAATTGTCTGACAGCTGTTGCACCATTACTTTGAAGCTCTCAAGTCATGTGGACCCTCAGAAAAATCAGGCTGCAATGAAAAGACATAATACAATTTAAAAATAAATACTCATCAAATGAAGTTTGGAATGAATTGAAAATAAGATACAGGACCCATAACCTAAAGACTGTAAAGTAGTTGATAATCCCTTGGAGAAATATATGGAATCATAGCATGTAGCGTATAATACTATGTCTTTATTTTTCCATTTAACATTTTTTGAGGTGCAATTGATGTATGATATAAGTTTCAGGTGTACCACATATCGATTCACAATTTTTAAAGGTTGTATTCCATTTAGAATTATGATGAAATATTGACTATATTCTCTGTGTTGTACTTTATATCCTTGTATCTTACTTATTTTATACATAGAGACTTGTACCTCTTGATCCCCTACCCCTATCTTGCCCCTACCCACTTTCCCTTCACATTTATGCAGACACATCCTGCCATGCATTGAAATAGTCTTCATGGGTTTTACTGGGTGCATAATACTCTGCTGGGGAAATATCCACTAATTCAGTTCAGTTCAGTCACTCAGTCGCGTCTGAATCTTTGCAACCCCGTGGACTGCAGCACACCAGTCTTCCCTGTCCTTCACCAACTCCCGGAGCTTGCTCAAACTCATGTCCATTGAGTTGGTGTTGCCATCCAACCATCTCATCCTCTGTCATCCCCTTCTACTTCTGCCTTCAGTCTTTCCCAGCATCAGGATCTTTTCCAATGAGTCAGTTCTTTGTTATATACTTAGGTTGTATTTAGTTGTTCATTACTCTATGCAATTCTATAATAAACAGCTTTGTAATCAAAGCCTTTTAGAAAGCCTTATGTTTTTGACATTAGGACGCATCCCCAGAAATGGAATTATAAGTCTATCAGGTTTGAACATTACACCAGTTGCTGAGCTCTTTCTGAAAGTTTATGCTATTCTGCATCTCATCACCAGTGAAGTTCCTTTAGCTGGACCAGGGCGACCTTCCTTGGAGCCCGACACTCAGAAGGGCTCTCCATTGGCTTCAATGCTCAGTTGGCACCATTCTGAAATCAGGAATAATTTTATCTTTGCATATGGATTTGTGAGTAAAGTCTGATGGACCATGGGAAGAGTCAGGTGAGCAGAAGAGATATGGGTAATGTGTGTCCACCGTTCACATGTCGTGTCAACCATGCCTCATGAGCAGAAAATTCTGGGGGATCTGCAGTGTGTGGGAGTTCAGAGGGCTGAGAGGAAACACACGTGTTTCTTCTATGACTGAAGAAGCTAGGAGGGCCAAGGCACTGACCTTGCTAAGAGGCCATGCTTTTTGTTACAATCAGAACTTGCTTCACATGAGCACCCAGGCCTGTCACAGGTTTTTGTGTCTACGTGAGCTCAGTCATGTCCAACACTTTTGTGATCCTATGGATTGCAGCCTGCCAGGCAAGAATACTGGAGGGGATTGCAATTTCCTATTCCAGGGGATCTTTCCCATCCTGGGATCCAAACTTCATCTCTTACATCTCCTGTGTTGGCAGGCAGATTCTTTACCACGGCGCTATCTGGAAAGGTGATGTCACAGGTTTTAGCCAGCAACTTGGTTCCATTTCCTTGCAGTCCATCCTTACTCACCAGCAGGCCAAAGGTCAAGAATGTTGTTAGAATGTGCACTTAACAAGAAGCGGGTTAGAAACAGCTGAATTAGTTTGGTGCAGATTTTACACTGTTCTGGTAGTTCAATGGAAGCCTCATTTTTTCCTTTAGTTTTAAGGCTTCATTTAATATATGCATTCTGCATGCATATGCATCATTTCTGAAATATGTAACTTGGTGATTTGGATAGCTGTAAATTCACTCTTGCTCTTATGAATTGACTCTTCTTTGTAAAATTACCAAGTTTTCCTCCTAAGGACATTATTACAGCAAACTCATTTTATGTTTTATAGCCCGTGTGCAAAATCCCCTCGGCTGATAACCCATAGCCTGGAGCTGTAAATTCACTCTTGCTCTTATGAATTGACTCACTTTGTAAAATTCCTACCTCCTAGGGCTCATTTTATGTTTTATTGCAAAATCCCCTCTCACCCATAGCCTGAACACTCCTACCTCACCTTTGCAAATGTCACTGCTCGTTAGGAGGAGCGGAAGAGCCTCACAGGGTGGGAGAGCCTGGGTCTCACCTCCAGGATTCTGATTCAGTGGATCTGGGGCGCCCTGAGAGTTTTGTTTTGTTTCTATTTTTTGGCCACAAACCGCAGCATGCGATTTTAGTTCACCAACCAGGTACAGAAACCACGCCCCCCAGCAGTGGAAGCATGGAGTCTTAAACACTGGACTTCAGGGAAATCCCATAGGCTCTGAGAGCTTTAAAGGCTTTCCAGATGATTCTCTATGCAGCCCCAGTTTGGGAGGTGCTTAAGGCCACCGCTCTAAAATCTCATTTCGTCAATTTTGAGGAGGAAATCCATCCAGCTGGCTCAGTCAGACCACCAGCCTCCACACTGGTAGGATTCAGCAAATAATTACCTTGCTCCTGTTGCCTGACTGGCCTAATCCTAGGCCCTTTGGCAGCAGTGAATAAGCTAAGCTCCCAGCCTGGAGGAGCTTCCCAGATGGAGGGCAGGTGAGAAGGTCAGCAACTAGGATGAGAGGAGTGTGTCAGTGGAATATCTAGAACAGTTACAGCCAGCAGCCTGTAGGACATGGGACACGTGTGTAGCCTCTGGCCAGGGACTTGCAGGGCACTGTGCCAATGGTGGGGGACTTCCCAGGTGATGCTCGTGGTAAAGAACCCTCCTGGCAATGCAGGAGAGGGAAGAGGCCCAGATCCCTGGGTCAAGAAGATTCCCTGGAGAAGGAAATGGCAACCCACTCCAGTAGTCTTGCTGGGAGAATCCCACGGACAGAGGAGCCTGGTGGGCTATAGTCCATGTGGTCACAAAGAGCTGGACATGACTGAAGTGACTTAGCATTAACACATGTGCCAATTGTGTATCAAGCAGAAAAACAAAAAAAAACCTACAAAGCAGTGAGCTCTATAGCAAGGATGCTATCTTTTTGACTTTATGTCCCAGAGGACCAACACAGTGCTGGCCCACAGTAACACAATGCTGGTCATCAACAAATGTTTGAAGAATAAACAGACAGCCCTATTTGCAGCATAAGATGCTTGAAGGACTGAAACCAACAAGGTTGGAAAGCTATGTCTGGGCCAGATTGTGCAACTCTGGAAAGTTCTTGAGCTGAGCAGTTCCATCATCTGAGCTGTTCGTTGGAAAACAAATCTGGGAGTAGGCATAGGCAATGCTTTGTTTGGAGACTAAACCTGGAGATGGTTTAAGAAGAAGAGTTCAGAAAGGGGGGAGGTGCTAATGGGGTCCTGAACTATGCCAGAGAAAGTGGGGATAAAACGGAAAGTCAGGTTAAGAGATGGTGCACTGATGTGTTTAGGAAAGAAGCCTTATTTTAGGGTACCTCACATGGAGCCTCTCCTACCCAGACAGCCCAGAGAAACTCAGAAGCTACCATTGCCACCTAATCTGACTCTTTGGACAGGATGGACACAGACACGAACATCTGCTGCCTAATACTTCCCCAGTCAGTCCCCTCTGTGTTCCCAGAGGCCACCTGTAGTAGTCACAGTACATGCCACTTATTGACTACCTGCCATGTGCCAGGCTATTGAAGTAGACAGTTTTGAGATGTCTGCTCAGCTTTGACAGTGAATCCGAAGCCCCAGCTAAAAGGGTGAGTGATAGAAGAGAGGCACTAAATTTGAATCCTACCCCTTACTGGTTACTTGGGCAAATTCCTTAGCCTTGCAGGGCCTTTACTGCCCATGTGAGTGAAAATTGTTCAGTCGTGTCCAACTTTTGTGACCTCATGAACTGTAGCCAGCTAGGCTTCTCTGTTCATGGAATCCTCCAGGCAAGAATGCTGGAGTGGGTAGCCATTCCCAAACTTTACCATGCAAAAGAAGGAATAGTAGTGTCTGCTTCCTAGGGCTGTAGGCAGAGCTAACTGAAGAGACACACGGGAAGCCTGTAACAACATTGCTCCAAAGACAGTGCCGTATTTGGTGTCAGCACTTTGCCCTTCATTTCACCCCTCACAGATCACCAGTGTGCACACCTACTGCCCAGGTGGAAAGAGGACCAAACAAAGTCTCCTGCAGGCCTCAGCTCAGAGGGTCAGAGCAGGAGGGCTGAAGAGGTTGTGCTATCCCAGTCTTTGCAGGTGATGGAATCCAACCACCCGTTTTATGGATTGGGACATCAGGCCCGGAGAAGGGCTGCCAATTGCTCAGACCTGGCAGCACCTTGGGGTGCTCAGGGAGACTCCATTAACCAGAAGGGAGGAGAGGCAAGGCTGCCCAGGGTGTGGCGTGTCCAGCCCTGCTCCCCACCCCACCCAGCCCCCCACGCCCCGAGAAAGGCTTCTGGAAGAACAGATCCAAATGCTGACCTGGGAGGCTGTTTTGTTTCCCTCCAGCTTGAGGGGCAAGGTGCCAAAAACCTCCCTAGAAACGTCTCTTCCCAGGAGATCTTTGCTACAACTGATTCAACAGGTCTGACCACCTCCTGTGGGCACTCAGAACTAGAGGCTTTATCCTAATCAACCTCAAACCTTCCTCCCCACACAAATTAATCACCTTCACTAATAACAAGACAGAAGTGTTCCTTCCATTTTTTAATAGAAATCCACCTTTGGAACAGCTACTCGGTCATTGAGAGTCACCACAGACCAAACAGGGAGAGAATGAGGAGGGATCGGGATTAGCAATGACTCTTTCCCCAGCAAATTAGATTAACCAAAAAGTCCCTGTCTGTGTCCAAATTGACAAGGATGGTTCATTTTGTGTGTTAACTTGCCTGGCCATGGAGTGCCCATGTATTTGGCTAAACATTATTTGGGGTGTATGAGGGTGTTTCTGGGTGAGATTAGCACTTGAATCAGTAGACTGAGTAAAGCAGATTGCCCTCCCTGAAGTGGATGGGCCTCCTCTAAATCCTTTGAAAGCCTGAATAGAATAGAAATGAGTAAGGGGGAATTCACTCTCTGCCTGTCTTCAAGCTGGGAAGTCAGTCTCCTCCTGCCTTTGGACTCAGGGTCAAGCTGGAATTTGCACCATGGGCTCTCGCAGTTCCCAAGGCTTCAGATTCAGACAGGAACTTACACCATCAGCTCTGGGTCTCCAACTTACCCACTGCAGCTCCTGGGACTTAATCTCCGTACATAACTGCATCAGCCAATTCTTTACACACACACACAAACACACATATGTACACAGACATGTATATGTACACACATGTACATATATATGTACACAAACATATATATGTATATATGTATGCATATATATATATATTCTATTGGATCTGCTTCCCTGGGGAGCCCAGACCACTACAGTATCATGAAGGACTTTGCATGCACATTCATGTTTAATTCTCACGACAATCTTCAGCAGAGGGAAAGGCAGAGCACTAGTGGTTTTCATCTGCTTGGGCTACCACAACAAAATGCCATAGACAAGGTGATCTTGTCAATAGAAGGTTATTCTTCACAGTTCTGTACAATAGGATATTCAAGACTGACCTGCAAGCTGGTTTAGTTCACTGTTGGAGCTCTCTTCATGGCTTCCTGCCTTCTTGCTAGGTCCTCACTAGGGGGAAAGAGCTGCTGGTGGCTTTCTGGTGTCCTTCTCATAGGGCACTAATCCCATCATGAGTGCCCCACCTTCATGATTCTCTCTGACCCTAACACTTCCCAGAAGCCCCATCTCTAAAAACCATCACATTGATGATCAGATGTCCATGTATGAATTTTGGAGGACACGTGCATTCAATTGATAACAATGTGTCCCCCCATTTCACAAATGAGAACACAGAGGCTGGGAAAAGTGAGGTAACTTGCCAAGTCACCAAGCATATAAAGTACAAGAGTCAGAACTCGATGCAACGTTTCTCCTGCAGATGCCATTCTGGCCTCTACAACCATGGTTTTTATGTTAGCTATTCTAACATACAGCAAGGACTTCACCTTTAGAAATAGCCAGTAAAGATAGGAAAAGTTAAGTTGCTCTCTCTTGCTAGTTATCTGGGACTACTAATTGAAATGACAGGCCAGACTTCATCTTTCACTCACCAGATGAAAATCAGTAAAAATTAAAAGGCTAATATCTAGTGTCAGTGAGGGAGGGGGAATGGCATGCTCTTAAAAACTGCTTGCAGGAATGCACATCAGTGGACTCTTTTGAGGGCAATTTGGCAGAATCCATAAAAATTTTAAACATTCATTCTCTTTAATCAAGCAATTTGAGTTCTTGATACCTACCTCAGGGAAATACCTTCACACGGATGCAAAGAGGTGTACACTGCTTTTTCAGGGAACAATGAAACGTTGGTAACACCATGTTACCTGATGGTAGGAAATGGCTAAAAGACCTGGGGTGCATCAAGCCTTTGGCATCTGTGAAACCAACCAAAAGAATGTGGTTGATTTGTATATTCTGACAGAGGTTGCTTTATTCAGTGAAAAAAAAAAAGTAAACTGTGGGGTATGTATAGCCAAATTCTATTTATGAGATTTAAAGAAAAGACCATAATGTCTACATTATATGTCTATAAGTATATAATTTCATTAAAAACATCAAGGACACATATACATGAGGGAAAATGGGAGCAAAAACGCTCTTTTGTTCTGAAAATGTATTGATTGAGACTTCACAGACTACATTCGTGTTATTGTTTGTATAATTACAATAAAGAAATATATACATAAAAGCATGGGAAAGAAGGTGCTTTCCTTCACAATGTTTCCTTTTCCTTCTTCTAAGAATGACGTCTCCAGGCTGACAAGATAGGGTGATTGTCTCAATATTCTAAACAAGAAAGCAGGGCATCTGAGGGGAGAGGAATCTGAGCAACAAGATAGGTTAGTGATAAAGCCAGGACTAGGATCTAAGTCACTGGGCTTCCCTGGTAGCTCAGGTAGTAAAGAATCTGCCTGCAATGCAGCAGACCCAGGCTCCATTCCTGGGTTGGGAAGATCCCCTGGAGAAGGGAATGGCAACCTACTCCAGTATTCTTGCCTAGAGAATTCCATGGACAGAGGAGTCTGGTGGGCAACAGTCCATGGGGTCTCAAAAAGTCAGACACAACTGAGCAACTAGCACTTTCACTTTCAGACTCCACTTCCAGTGCTCCATGGATTGCATCCTTTGTTTCACTCATCTTCCAAGGTCTTCACACCACCTTGCCCATGATGAAAGGAAGCTATCAACCCATCCTTTCAAGAGAACCTCCAACTCTTAAAGAACAATAAGGCTTCAAGATTTTTTGCACAGTGTATAATTTGATAAAACCCAAAAGAACTCAGAGCTCCCAGCTTGAAGCAGAAATAGAGAAAGTGGCTGGGAACCTGACTCAAGCGGAGAAATCCATCAAACACTATTTTTAGAACTAAAACCTGATTTAAAAAAAAATACCCATCAGGGAGACAGATTAGTGTTCTCCGAGTAAGTTTCTCTCAGCACATTTGAACTGCTTGAGGGACCAAGATCAAAGGGCCTTGTGTCCCTGCAGCTCGTTTACTGGGGAGGTCTTGTTTGAAGCATCGTGCAGTGTCTGAGCCCCTCACTTCCTGCCTTCACAACACCCAGCAGCTCCCCACTAGCTACAGAGAGCTTACAAGCTAGCAGCCACACTTCATTTTGCTAGTGCGAAGTATTCTAAAATTTGAAATGTTGGCATTTCACATTAATAATCAGAAATTTCACAAGAAAAAAAAATCAGAAGATCTGGCCATGTGGGGTCCAAATTCCCATAGAGCTTTAACGGGTTGAGGCTGAGTCGTGGTGTTGTACCCTTAGACAGCATTCACTTCCTGCCACAATCCCCACCCGTGCATGCTCGGCCTTTAGGGATACTTGAGGTTGCAGTACCTGGTCTTGAGAATTATTGTCTGAACTTCTCAGAAGGGCGTTGAAGACCCTTCACTACTGGCTTGGCTTCTGGCCAGCTCCTCCATCTTCAGCCTCGCCCAGTTCTTTACCCATGTATTTAGTCAGGAAGACTTCACTGAAGGAGGCTATGTACCAGGCTGTGTGCTAGATGTGTACGGAGTTGAACAAAATGCATTTATCAGTCAAGGTCCCAGGAGGTACACCGATAAACTAGGAAAGCTCAAGCAGTACTGGTTGAAGGGCAGAAGAACGGCAAGAAGAGTATAGCACACTGAGCTCAGAAGTTCTGGGACTGATAGGACCTCCAGGCCTGGAGGAAGGAGTTGCTTACTGGAGAGCAGCTACAACCTACAGCTACAGCCAGCCCAAGATAGCCCTGCCGAGCAAGAGTTCGGGGAAAGATCACCTGTGCTCTCTCTCCTCCTTACCTCCAGTCTTCTCTGGGGACTCACGCCTTGGCCAGAGCCAGAGCAAAGGGCAAGGAGGCTTCCTGATGCTGTCCACAAAGGTCAGCTTCCCTAGACAGAGAACAGGGCAGAAAAGGGCAGAGTGGATCAGAGGTGCAAAGAGATGATACTGAGCCAGCCCATTCTGTCCTTCCAGAAACTCAGTCTAGTGAGAAGAAAGACAAGACCCAAGACTTCCCTGGTGGTCCAGTGGTTGGGACTCTGAGCTCCCAATGCAAGGGGTCTGAGGTTCAATTCCTGATTGGCAAACTGGATCCCAGATGACACAGTAAGATCTCGCATGTAGGATCCATGTGCCACAACTAAGACTCGGTTCAGTTCCGGTTCAGTCGCTCAGTCATGTCCGACTCTGCGACCCCATAGACTGCAGCACGCCAGGCCTCCCTGTCCATCACCAACTCCCAGAGCTTGCTCAAACTCATGTCCATTGAGTCAGTGATGCCATCCAACCATCTCATCCTCTGTCGTCCCCTTCTCATCCTGCCTTCAATCTTTCCCAGCATCAGGGTCTCTTCCGATGAGTCGGTTCTTCATATCAGGTGACCAAAGTATTGGCGTTTCAGCTTCAGCATCAGTCCTTCCAATGAATATTCAGGACTGATTTACTTTAGGATGGGCTGGTTGGATCACCTTGCAGTCCAAGGGACTCTCAAGAGTCTTCTCCAACACCACAGTTCAAAAGCATCAATTCTTCGGCGCTCAGCTTTCTTTATAGTCCAACTCTCACATCCACACATGACTATGGGAAAAACCATAGCTTTGATTAGACAGACCTTTGTTGGCAAAGTAATGTCTCTGCTTTTTAATATGCTGTCTAGGTTGGTCATAGCTTTTCTTCCAAGGAGCAAGCATCTTTTAATTTCAAGACTCGGTACAGTCAAAAAAATAAAGAAAAAAGAAAGAAAGATGAGACCAACAAACAATGCCAGTGAATTAGGGGCAGAACTTTGTTAATGAATATCATGGTGGGCTATAGGAGCTCAGAGGGGCTAACTACCCAGGCACAGGCAGTCAGAAGCCTCTCCCTCCTCCCCCCAACCTACAAAAAAAAAAAAAGAGAGAGAGAGAAAGCACTGAAGAATAAGGACTTAGATAGAGGTGAGGAGGGAGAGGTGGGGTGTCCCAAGAGAGGGAGATTTTATCACTTGGACTTCACAAGCACTGCATACTCAATCTGTGGGTTACCCAGTGTTCCCCAAATGCCTTTGGCTCTTTTACACCTACATGCCAGTGCATGGACCCTTCCTCAGCTAGGAGAGCTCCCCTTCATCCTTTTGGGGAAGTTGTCTCATCCTCTCTAATCAATTCCACTTCTGTGTGTACCCAATAGAAATATAAACATACATACCCCAAAAGACACATTAGAATGCTCACAACAACATTATACATCGGGCCAAGGTTCACTGGGCTTCCCCAGCGGCTCAGCAGTAAAGAATCCACAAGCAATGCAGGAGACACAGAAGACTCAGGTTCGATCCCTGGATCGGGAAGATTCCCTGGAGGAGGGTATGGCAACCCACTCCAGTGGGGTTGCTGGAAAAATCCCATGGACCGATGAGCCTGGCTGGCCGTGGTCCTTGAGGTCGCAAAGAGTAGGACATGACTGAAGAAACTGAGGCGCACATGCAGGCAAATTTCCATCAACAGAGACTGGCTCATTAAATTATGATATATCCATAGAATAGAATACTATACAGTAATGAGAATGCATGGTCTATAATTATGGGCAAAAATATGAAACAATGTGCAAATATGATATTGAGTTAAAAAAACCAGACCTAAAAGAGTGTATCTTTTATCAATAAGATTCCACTGATAAAAAAGTTCAAAAACAGGCAAAATCAATCTGTGGTATAAGAATTCAGGATAGTAGTTACCCCTTAGTGAGGTGGTAGTTACTGCAGGGTAGCACAAGAAGGAGGACTCTGTGTTCTTACTGATGTTTCATGAGCTGGGTGCTGGTCACATGGGTTCATGAGAATTCATTCAACTGTACACGTATGTGTGCTTTTTGTCACGTTATATTTTAAGTCTCCTTCACTGGGAAATCTTCCCAAGTTATTGAATAAGAGAGGCTTCATGTCCAAAGAACTCAGAAAACTCTTCTGTAAAACTCACCCAAGACATTTGAAAACCACCAAGGAAAGACAAATGACACAGAAAGTTTTTTTACCATACACCAAAAAACTCAATTTAATCAGGGTAATGGCATTTATACAAAATGCGAAAATCTTACAACAAAATTCAGTATTATATATGTGTGGTCAGTCTCCATGCAAGTCTGGCTGCTACATGTTATGTCTGGCAGTTTTATAAGCATCAGAGATCAACGGGTCCTCCAGCTTTTTCTGAACTCTATGCCAACCCTGGACAGCCTCTGCTCGTAAAAAGGCTGCAACTCTAGGCTGGGGGGTTCCCGACTTCCTCATCAAGGAGGAGGCCTGTCACTAATATTCCTCCCATGAGCCCCACATAATGATAGAGGATGAAATTTTTTTAAAGATGTTTACTCAGTCAAGACATGTGTATAGACCTGTCAACCTGACCTTGCGACCAGCATCAGAGAACCAAGGTACCCTCAATGTTGCTGTTGTTGTTCAGTCGCTAAGTCGTGTCTGACTCTTCGCGACCCCATGAACCGCAGCACACCAGGCTTCCCCGTCTTTCATTATTTCCCAGAGTTTGCTCAAACTCATGTCCACTGAGACAGTGATGCCACCCAACCATCTCTTGCTTTGTCTCCCCCTTCTCTTCCTGCCCTCAATCTTTGCCAGCTTCAGGGCCTTTTTCAATGAGTTGGCTCTTCGCCTCAGTATTGGAGCTTCAGCTTCAGCATCAGTCCTTCCAATGAATATTCAGGTTTGGTTTCCTTTAGGATTGACTGGTTTGAACTCCTCGCTGTCCCAGGAACTCTCAAGAGTCTTCTCCAGCACCACAATTCAAAAGCATCAATTCTTATGTCTTCAGTCAAAGCTGTGATTTTTCCAGTAGTCACATAAGGATGTGAGAGTTGGATGATAAAGAAGACTGAGCTCCCAAGAATTGGTCCCTCCAGTGGGATGTGTAATTCCAGCTCAAAGCAGATTAATATGATAGTTTAGTTCACCCAGGAGTATCCACTGCAGGGGCTCAATGTAGCATTTCTGTGATTAATTTTGTGCTTTAGACATTCACTCAGAGCCCTTATTTCTTTTTCTCACATCTCTCAAGATGTCACCTCTTAAGTTGATACCACCATATTAGTTCCCCAGGCTACAGACCAAAGAGACTTTGGGTTTTGTCTACCCAAAGATATTTCTTGGTACTACTTCCTGACTTCTTTTCAATAATCAGCTGAAAATGATATGGTCTTTGTGGTGCTACATAAGCCAAGTGAAATGAAAGATGATTATTTTAATTATCACTCAGTCATGTCCGACTCTTTGCCACCTCATGGACTGTAGCCCACCAGACTCCTCTGTCCATGGAATTCTCCAGGCAAGAATACTGGAGTGGGCTGCCATTCCCTTCTCCAGAGGATCTTCCTAACCAGGGAATGGAACCTGGGTCTCCTGCATTGCAGGCAGATTCTTTACCCTCTGAGTCACCACGGAAAAATACCAATACTGGCTGCCATTTATGCAGCATCTCTTGTGTGCTACCACCACTATCCTTGCACCTTACATGTGTTCCTGAGGGCTGTGAAGTCGGATAGCATGAGTTCAAATTCCACCTCTAATCCTTACTGGCTCAGTGACCTTAAGTGAGCTGGTTCTTAGACTCTGGGTCCCCATTTTCTTATCTGTAGGAGGGGCCTCCTAACATAGTTAGGCCACTGAGTTATTAGAATGACCGAATGCATTTCATCCATGAGAACACATGACCTAGCACTTGGCACAGAAGGATTGCTCAGAGAAGAAATTCTGCTTTCTTCACAACAGCCCTTTCAAGAAAGCATCTTTATCCCCATTTCATAAAGGAAAAACTGAGGCTCAGAGACTTGCCCAAGATCACACATCAATTGAATGGTAGATCCAGGAATTTTTCTTTTTTTTTTCTTTTGGCTATGCTGGGTCTTCATTTCCACATACGAAATTTCTCTAATTTCAATGCACAGGCTTCTCTTTTTGTGACACGTGGGTTTCTCGAGCAGCAGCACATGGTCTTTGTTGCTTCACAGCATGTGGGATCTTAGTTCCCAGACCAAGGATCGAACCCACATCCTCTGCCTTGGGAGGTGGATTCTTTATACCACAGGACCACCAGGGAAGTCCCATATCCAGGATTTTTAACTCTTGCCCTTGACATCAAAGCCTGATCCCTTTCCACTAGTAAACCTCAGCTGAATGCCTCAGTAGTTGCTTCCAATCTCTCATAAACACAGAGTATTTTTGAGAGAAAGGATATGTTGAATATTTTACTTGATTATTTTAAACAGCAAAATTAGGTAAGACTTTCACTTTTGTCATAAAAAACATTGTTGTAATGTCATTGTTTACGGACTCAGGATTTTTATTATTTTAGTTGCTAAGTTGTGGGCAACTCTTTTAAGACCCCATGGACTGTAGCCCTTCCAGGCTCTTCTGCCCAAGGTATTTCCCAGGCAAGAATACTGGAGTGAGTGCCATTTCCTTCTCCAGGAGATTTTCCCGACTCAGGAATCAAGCTTGTGTCTCTTGCATTGCCAGACAGGTTTTTTACCATTGTGCCTCCTGGGAAGCCCTAATTTTGTGAATGCTGCCTATCTTGTTTCAGTCTTTGGCAAAAGGCTCAGGGAACCTTGGCCAAGCCATGTGATCTTGGACATCCTCTTCCCTCTCAACTGGGCCTTGGTTTCCCTTTATGTAGAACCGGATAGTAGATGGAGGCTCCCGCAGTTCCTGTGGCCTTGACAGTGGAAATCTCACTCTTGATGACATTCCAGGGCCTTTTACACACATGAGCAGCTGGGCTTCCAACTGCCCTGTCTGTCTGATTCTTGCTCTTTTCTTCCTGAACTGTGTCAGAGAGGAAAATTAAAAAAAAAAAAAAAAGAAGAAGAATCCAACATCTGTTTTCACACCATGGCTGGGAACTCATTCCTCAAACATTTTTAATACTTGACCAGAAGGGCATTTCATCACGAGTAAGAGGATCCGTCCCTTGCTTCCTGGCCTCCTCTGCAATTTGCTGATAAGACAGTAACGAATGTGCTGATGTGCATTTCCAGAAACCGATGCTTCTCCCGGCCCAGGCCTGCTGCCTTCTCAGAGGCAGGTGCCAGATCCTGGGGCCTGCAAGGCCCTCCCAGGCAAGCTGGCCAAGCCACTGTCCTTGGGCTCCCTCTCTCCCCGCCAGTACCTCCTCAAGGCCTGGAAGGCAGGGATTGACCACTGACACGATCACCAGTCAAACATCAGGGACTTTTCTAATGAGTCGGCTCTTTGCATCAGGTGACCAAACTATTGGAGCTTCACCTTCAGCATCAGTCCTTCCACTGAATATTCAGGGTTGGTTTCCTTTAGGATGGACTGGTTGGATCTCCTTGCAGTCCAAGGTACATAGTAATCAAAATTACTAGGAAACAACCAGACACAACTGGGCTATAAGCCAGAGACACTATGTTGTTTGAAGGGTCAGGGAAGAGTTTTCTGAGGAAGCGGCCAGTCTTGCTGAGACCTTAAAAACTGAAACTGCTTTGTAGGATGACCCCACTGGTGGTCTCCTTCTAATAAGGTTCCTTCTCCATCATAGCATATGCCCTTCCCACTCCTTCTGTTAAACATTTTCAGCCCAAAGACATTCACCCATGAGAAGCTCTCTATTTCAGCTCAGAAACTCCTTCCTAGCATTAAGGGCCAACACAACAGCTCCACGGTTCATGTATAATGGCAGAAATTGGTGGCCAGGGAGACAGGAGGCAACTCAGGGAGAGAAAAGATCTCTAGCTTTGGGCTCCAGTCCCGTCCCAGGCTCTGCCTTTCCTGTTCACATGCCCCCAGTTAAGCCCCTGTTCAGTATTCTTAGCATCCCCAGCTGGACCCACAAAGAATAAAACCTTCATCACGTGATTAGAGTGATAACCCAGTAAGTCAATGTGTGCAAAAACACCTTATGAGTGTACAGCATGTACAGAAATTCACAAGCATGTGAGTACAGAAATATTGACAATCTTTAAATTAGAATCTGTCAGACACAGCGGACAAAGCAGCTTTGTCTCTGTTACATGTTGAACTCAACGCTTAAATATACAGTGCTTCACAGAAAGTCTATAATTCAAAATATAGATTCTTTGAAGGACGCATAGTGGTTTTTGTCCTTTTTCCTAAATGCAGAGCCACAAATGCAAAAAAAGCAGCTGTAATTCCTTCAAGACAGAAGTCTTGGTGATTCAAAGCTTGTTGTTGCTCAGCTTGTTTATCTTTTAAAACTGAACTTTCTCGTAAGATCTGCTAGGGCGTTTGGAGCCAGGCACTGTGTCTCATCTCAGCTCTGGATCAGTGATCACGGCAGGTTTTTGAATAAGTTTCTTCTCTTGTTTTGGCCACAGTTTTCACATCTATGAAATGTGTGGGGAGGCTGCAGGAGACTTTGTATCAATATTTCTCAATTATTGTTTTGACTGTATCAGTACTTCTTCTCTATGGTGGGGGAGATTTCAGGAATTGTACTCTTAAGAGAAAGCAACTTAGTGACAAGATGAATCACATTTCAATTCTCTTTTTATCCTTCAGATTACAGGGCAAAGAGAAATTCTCATCTTGGTGCTTGCAGGTCCCCAACTCTTGACATTTGGCACTTTCCTCTTTAACTGAGAACATGTTTCAGGACCAGGCTTCAGCAGACAAGAATGTTTAGCTAGAATTTAACTTCATTATTTGTTATCATTCTGCATACGCCTTGGTTAACTTCTACTTTAGCAAGTAACTCTGTTGGTTTTCATAAATCGTCATGTTGTAAAGTTTCCTTTGTAAATAAATTCATCTTGGTCTTAAAAAGCGAGTTAGTTTAAAAAATAAAAAGTATGGGAGATGTTACAGGAAGTGTATAGCGACAGCAGCGATGCTGGCCATGTCACTCAAGTTAGGGAACCCTATGTGCTCATGTCTGAGGTCACTCCCTTACTAAGCTAAGTCACAGCTCCCACTCGGTGGCTGTGAGTGGGTCGGTCATGGGAGGTCCTCCCTGTCTGCCATTCCTCTATTATCCAGGCTCCCTGTGTGCTGATCTTGTCCTAAACAGACTCTGGGTGAGGGAAAGAGAGATCCATGTGGCTCAGATATTTTGTTATGCTGCAGGGAGAAGAACAGCAGGCAGATGCTCCAAGAATAATCCTACTTACAACGCAAGAAGGCTCTGGCCATGATTTTAGCCATATTCAGAAGAAATTATCATAATCTTGAACTCTCCATGATTTACGAGCTTACAAGGTGCTTCCTTGCATCTCAGCTCAGGATTTTCACCACAATTTAGATATTATTTCTGACTTCATTTTGCAGGATAGGGAGCCAGGCTCAGAAGTTGAAATGACTTAAGAAGTCACACAGCTAGAAAGTAGTTGGAGTGAGGACCATAAATCTGCCTCTTGTGTCACCAAAGTTCATCCTCTTTCAATTATAAATGAGACTAAGGTTTGGAAATAAATCAGAAAGATGAACCCAGATATTTTTATGGCTATGAATATCTCATTCTATGAATGTGCTAAATAGTCCCCTACTTTGGAAACTATCTTGAATCCAATAAAGAAAAAATCTTGTGGCTAAACCCTTGTGTACATCTATAATATGTTTATAAGATTTATTGTTGATCATTCAGTCGTGTCTAACTCTTTGCGACTACATAGACTGCAGCACGCCAGTCTTCTCTGTCCTTCACCATCTCCCAGAACTAGCGCAGATTCGTGTCCGTTGAGCCGATGGCGCCATCCAACCATCTCATCCTGTCATCCCCATCTCCTCCTGCTGTCAATCTTTCCCAGCATCAGGGTCTTTTCTAACGAGTCATCTCTTTGCATCAGGTGGTCAAAGTATTGGAGCTTCAATGTCAGCATCAATCCCTCTAATGAATATTCAGGATTGATTTCCTTTAGGATTGACTGGTTTGATCTCCTTGCTGTCCAAGGGACTCTTAAGAGTCTTCTCCAACACCACAGTTTGAAAGCATCAGTTCTTCAGCACTCAGCCTTCTTCATGTCCAACTCTCACATCCATACATGACTACTGGAAAAACCACAGCTTTGACTATATAGACCTTTGTTGGCAAAGTAATGTCTCTGCTTTTTAATATGCTACCTAGGTTTATTATAGCTTTTCTTCCAAGGAGCAAGCGTCTTTTAATTTCATGGCTGCAGTCACCATTTGCAGTGATTTTGGAGCCCAAGGAAATAAAATCTGTCACTGTTTCCATCAGCAGGCAGATTCTTAACCACTGGACCACCTGGAAGTCCATTACCTTCATTTTTAGTAACTCCTCCCTCTCCTTACATCCCTGCCAACTCCACCATTGATCCTATCCTTGGGAAAGCAGACGTGCAGAAGACAACCATCTCCATGGCAACCAGAGGTGATGTTCCTGACATGTTTATAAAAGAATGTATCCCAGCTTATAAGAAGAGAACAGCAAAGCTTTAAGAGGCACCTCATACCTGTCTTTAACCAAACAATCACTGGAAAGATTAATTTATTATAGATTTCCCAACCTAGACAGCATATTAAAAAGCAGCGACATTACTTTGCAGACAAAGGTCTGTCTAGTCAAAGCTACGGTTTTTCCAGGAGTCATGTATGAATGTGAGAGTTGGACTGTAAAGAAAACTGAGTGCCGAAGAATTGATGCTTTTGAACTGTGGTGTTGGAGAAAGCTCTTGAGAGTCCCTTGGACTGCAAGAAGATCCAACCAGTCCATCCTAAAGGAGATCAGCCCTAAATATTCATTGGAAGGATTGATGCTAAAGCTGAGACTCCAATACTTTGGCCACCTGATGCAAAGAACTGACTCATTTGAAATGACCATGATGCTGAGAAAGATTGAAGGCAGGAGGAGAAGGGGACGACAGAGGATAAAATGGTTGGATGGCATCACCGACTCAATGGACATGAGTTTGAGTAAATTTTGGGAGTTGACGATGGACAGGGAGGCCTGGCATGCTGCAGTCCATGGGGTCGCAAAGAGTCAGACACGACTGAGTGACTGAACTGAGTGATTAGATTTACTTTAGTGATGATTATTTTAAATTAGAAAAAAAATGTTCATTTTTCATCTTGGGTGGGTATCTGGTTAAGATAAATTTCACTTAGCTGAAAATGAAGGAAGTTGAAATTCCTCCAAGCTGATCATTGCATGAAAATGACTGTGTAAAGACAGAATGGCATTGCATCAAGGAAAGTATTGGAAGTGAATGTCTTAATACACTAGGGTGGCTCACAAATATATTTTATTTCACATGTTCCAGTGAAAAGAGGACTTGCACATTTTAATCTTGACCTCCCTTTACATCCCATTTCCCATCCTTTCAGCTGGACTGACTTACCCACACATCACACTCCTGATGGTCAGTGAAAGTGAGCTGTAGGCAGAGCTGATGTGAGTGTTCATGGAGGAGCCCCACCCTCTATGTGACCTCTGCCTGCTCTCTCCCCTTCTGAACTCCTGGCTCCATTAATGGCTCTCCTCTGCTGGTCCTCACAGCTGGCAGTGCCCTTCCTTACTGTCCACTGAATAGTTTCTAGCTTGGTAAAGTTCTGCTAGCTGCAGATGTCCCAGTCCTCCTAATCCCCACCCCGCAGCCTCACCCAAGCTCTCAATAGAGTGAAGATGAGTAGATGTCAACACATGCCTGGTTCCATCTTTGCAGCAGGAGAATGCGCGTGGGCATTTCACTAAATTATCACATGTATGCTTTTGAACCAAATTGTTGTTTTGGCCCACGTCTGCCTTCAGTCTCCTTTAGTACGTTTCTGATTACAGAGAATTAAAAGTTAAAAAATATTTCTCCCAACCCCCCTAGCAATGTAGAGCTTGTCTTCTAGAACCTCTGAGATTTTGTTAACCTTTTATTTCCCTGCACTAAACTCTTTTTCTGCTTAAACTAGCTAGAATGTTTTCCACTGCCTACACCAAAAACCTGACCAATATACTTCCTCTCCAGTAACTGATGCTTAAGGTGGATTTTAGTTTTATAAAGCGCTGTTTCAGAATTTTTCTTTCTTCTTTCTTTGGAGCCTCATTAAACCCCTAGGATAGATTATGCATGTCACTAGACCCATTTTTCCCTATGATTAAGCTGAGGCTTGAGGCTCACTCAATATCCCATTTTGAGAAGCAGTAGAACAATACAAACCCAGATTTTCTGATTCCAGATCCCAAGCTCCTCCCGCCATATCACACAACCTCAGAACCCAGCAGTCTCAGACAGGGTGTCTTTGACATAAAGCTTTTCCTTCTCATGGTGCTGCAGACACAATTAACATGTAACAGGGTTGGCTGGCCAGCCAAACCTGCACAAGGACCAGAGCAAAGGAGACCAGCCTGGAAGCCCCAGCCCCGCACTGCCTTATACCAGTTGTGTGATGTTACTCAATTTATTTTAACTTTTTTGATTCTCAGTTTCCTCATCTGTAAATTGGAGATCATAATACTCCCCTTTTAAGGCTAACATGATGGCTAAAAAATAATGGCTATGAAGTGCTTATCACAGTGCCTGACTCAAAATAAACATCCAGTAACTCAATTATTTCTCATGATATAGGGCCTTGTGCTCAGTAAGAAAGAGGCACAGGCCATGGGAGAATGCTGAGTGAGAAGACCTGAATTTCACTCCCCTGGGAAGCCTCCCCTGGCTCTCCTAAGTAGACTCGGGGTTTGATCCCACAGTATCTTATTTGTGTCTCCATTAAGTCATCAGTCATAATGAACAGTCATGGACTATTTGCATGTCCATCTCCCCAGAAGACTGTGGGAGCAGGCACTAGTCCTCTGGTCTTTATATGTGTAGGTATGGATAGTGCCTGACGTGAAGCAGACACTTGCTCATTAAATGTGGTTGAGTCAATGAATGAACAAATGAATGAATGAATGTTACATCACTGTGAAACTTTAAGTCAACATCACTCTTCAGAAGGAAGGTGTCAGTGGCCTTACTGATAGGGATCCTCTCAGCCCCTATTTTTAAATCCTTTCCCAGTTCTCTCAATTTTATAAAACTGATTAAAAGAGGCTGTTGTTTTCTAAGGAATGCAAAACCTTAAAACTTATATGCTTGGTACAATTTATAAGAATAATTATTGTCACGAATCAATACCTCCAATCCAAGGTTACAATTAAAAAAAAAAATAGCAGCCTAATGAAGTATTCATAGGATGCTAATTGATGAAGTTAAATCTTCTTCCTTCCCTACATCCCTTTAACTTCTTTCCATTTCCAGTTCATACCTCTGTAAAGTAAAACATATAAATAATAGCATTTATTGAGCACTTACTATGATGTGCTATGGAGAAGGCAATGGCACCCCACTCCAGTACTCTTGCCTGGAAAATCCCATGGATGGAGGAGCCTGGTAGGCTATACAGTCCATGGGGTCGCTAAGAGTCGGACACGACTGAGCGACTTCACTTTCACTTTTCCCTTTCATGCACTGGAGAAGGAAATGGCAACCCACTCCAGTATTCTTGCCTGGAGAATCCCAGGGACGGCAGAGCCTGGTGGGTTGCCGTCTATGGGGTCGCACAGAGTTGGACACGATGGAAGCGACTTAGCAGCAGCAGCAGCATGATGTGCTATTCAATATTCCAAGAACTTTACAGGTCTCTTGCATTGCAGGTGGATTCTTTACCAGCTGAGCCACAATGGAAGCCCAAGAACACTGGAGGGGGTAGCCTATCCCTTCTCCAGTGGATCTTCCTGACCCAGGAATTGAACTGGAATCTCCTGCATTGCAGGCGAATTCTTTACTAACTGAGTCAGCAGGGTCCCTTAATGCAACTCTTCATGCTGTTCAAAAAGTCTCTCTGACAGAATCCTGCATTGTTGTCCACATCGAGTAAATGCTGCCAAACAAAAAGGTTGGTGGAAGTTGTTGCCACGCAGAGGACCACTCTGAGCCTCAGTTTCCTCATCTGTAACCCAAGCATGCTCTGGACACTGCAGGGTTGTTGGAGGGCTTTCACAAGGCAATGAGTGGGTGGGATGTGGCCAGCCCCAGGCCTGGCACAGAGCAAGGCTCCAGAAATTGGAATTCCCTCTCTTTCTTTTCCTGCTCCCCTACCCCAGGGAAATTCAGAAAGCCAGGTTAAGGACCCCCTGGGGCTCCTCTGGCCACCTGACCAGAAGGGGAGGGACCACTGGGACAGAGAGCAGGAAAAGGGTGGTGTGGTGTAAAGCAGGTCAGCTTCTTTCCCCTGTGGGATCCAGCAATTTGGAAGTGGACTCCGGTCAGTACAGCTGGGGGTGGCCCTTCCCAGGACAATGGCAGGATGCCGGCCTGTGCTCACCAGCTTGGGCATGCAGGCCTTTGCACACAGAGGGCCTGCAGCCTCAGTATCAAGTGAGGGAGTCTCTGGTGTGGCCCCAGGAATGTGGGAGTCCTGGGAGACCTAGTGAAGAAACAGGAAAGGAGGCTCGGGGCTCCCTGGAGCATTGATGTGAGGAGCTTCCTACCCACCATGTTCCCTCCTTCTTACTCTGGGCTTGAGCTTGTGTTTGGATTCCTGGTGTCCCCTCAAAGTTCTTTGCCAGACTCTGGATTTCCCTAATCGTTGAGAATCTGCCTGCCAGTGCAAAGGACACAGGTTCGATCCCTGGTCCAGGAAGATTCCACATGCCACGGAGCAACTGGTCCCACTCACCACAACTACTAGAGTCCATGCACAGCAAGAAAAGCCACCACAATGAGAATCCCATGAACTGCAACTAGAGAGTAACCCCTGCTCACCACAACTAGAGAACCCCCAGTCACAGCAATGAAGATCCAGCACAATCAAAAATAAGTAAATAAATAATATTTTTAAAAAGTCTAAATTCTTTAAAAAAAATTTTTTAAAGGTCTTTGCTAGACTCTATGCTGATCCTAATGTTAATATAATAAGCTGCCATTTTTTCACTGAGCACTTGCTGTGTGCCAGGCCTGCTGTGAAGGACAGTCAGTCCTTCTTCTTAGAGTCCATGTCTTCAGATTTACCTACTCTGCTAAAATTTACTTGTAACCCCTCCAAATCAATACTTGCTGATTTTTTTGCACTTTCGACATCACTCACAGACCAGTGGAGAACAGCAAAAAATTTGAGTTGCACAAGGGACATGCACTGAGGTCGAACAAGATAAATTCCACCTTCTGGTTTTAACTCTCGTACTGCTACAAGTATCCTTTTCGTAGTCCGTGTACTGCAATGCTTTTCACACTTGGGTAGCTTTTCCTTGGTAGTTTTGCTTTTTGAAATGGCCTGCAAGCACAGTGCCGAAGTGCTAGCTGGTATTCCCAAGCACAGGAAGCTATGGTGTGCTGGATGAAGAAAATACATAATTTAAACAAGCTTTGCTCAAAAACAAGTTATGGGGCTGTTGGACTTGATGTTGATGTTAATGAATCAACACTATATATTAAATGAGCTGTCTCTAAACAGAAACACAGGTACAACAAGGTTGTATGTTGATTGGCTGATGAAAATGTTGTAACCAGAGGCTTACAGGAATCTCACCCTATATTTCTTCAGGGAGCAATGGCTCGGTTTTCATGATTTGGTACCAGGCCCTCCTGACTCTGAGCTCTCGCTCTGGCCTGTACCTGCCGCACCTCTAAGACTCTAAAAAGTTTACTCTCTGATGGCTGATGTGCAACGGAGAGCTATTAGGGACAGGGCAGCATGGTGCTTGCAGCTCTATAATCCTTACCATGAACTACCTTTTCCTAGAAGCAGGTTCTCATGCTGCTTGCTTGTTGGAGGAATTGTTAGTTCTCTACTGCTCTGTAACAAATTGCCACAGAACTAGCAGCTTAAAACAAACACACACAATTATCTGATAGTTTCCATGGGTCCCTGCCCAGGGTCTTACAAGGCTTCAGCGAGGGGGCCATCTGGGCCACATTCTCATCTGGAAGTTTGACAGGAGAAGATGCGTCTTTGTTTCCAAGCTCATTCAAATCGTTGGCAGAATCCATTTCCTTGAGAGTGTATGACTGAGGACCCCAGCTTTCATGGGTTGGAGGCCAACACAGATCCCAGAAGCTGCCCACAGCTCCCTGGCACGTGGCCTTCTCCACAGGAAGTTCACAATAAAGCAGTCTGCTTCCTCAAGACCACAGAAGAATTTCTCCTTCTAGTCCACTAAGATGGAATCATATACGTGCAACACAATTACGGGGGTGACACCCCATCACCACTGACATGTGATGGAGAGACCTGTTATTTGTGTTTCCATCATCATCTGCAATTATTATTATTATTTACCAGTGTCATAAATTCAATATTCTAAAAGAGTACTAAAATATTATTTACCTTTCACATAAAAACCTTCTGTTATACCCGGTGCCTCTGGAGTAAAATCCAAGTTCCCAGCCTGCCATTCATGACCCCTGCTGTCCTCCCGGCTGTGTCTCTGCCCACTCCTGGCTCTTCCTCAGTTGTATCCAATTCTTTGTGTCCTTTCAGCCCATGCAGCCCCCTGCCTTGCCTGCCCTTTGCTTTCCTCTCAGTCAGCAACATGTGCACATCTTGCAAACCCATCGGGAAGATGACCTTGACCCTTCCAGGACTGTCAGCCTCTCTCTTCTCTGGACTCCAGAGCTCTGTGTACATGCCTCTTTATACTGTGGTCACACTGCATCATATAATGTCATCAAACAGTGGGTTCCAGTTCATCTCCAAATTCCAGGGCTGGGCACACATCAGTTCTTGATAAATCATGCTGACTGAATACACCATCAATATGATTAGCAACTTTTTCTGACAGCCCATTAAGATGTGCAAATTATATTAAGCTGATATAGACAAATCTGGAATAATGACATTGGGCAAAAGACAGAGACAGCCAGCTGGGTGACCCGAGCAGGCCCAGGGCAGTTCAGGACAGGGTATCTTCTTCTTGTAGACTGATAGGTTTCAGAAAGAAGCCACAGCTCCTCTGAAGAGCCCTGGGCTCAGCACTTCCTGTATTCACGACTGTTATTCTCAGCGCTCCTCTTCCTCAGAGCCTGCTTCCATATTTTCAGGTCTTTGAAAGTTGCAGCCAAACCACTGGTGTGTTTCTGAAAGCAGAACCAAAACACCCCACCAGCCACCGCTCCTCACTGACTTCCTGCTCCTGGGGCTCCAATCCTGGCTTCCCGCCTCCCTGTGGGCCCCCTGCTTCCTGGCCCTGGGAGCAGGTCCACTTTCTATGCACTGGCCGTGCACCACGCCTGCCTCTGCTCTGAACCTCCAGCTTCCCACCTCCTCCGACCAGGCTCCTGGGACCTCCGCTCCCGCCCAGAAGCCCTGCTCTCCTCTGCTCCCTTCCTGTGGAACCACTTCCCTATTTGAATACTTTATGTCCTTCCTCCCTTTCTTCTGGGGAAAGTTGGTCCAAAACCCAGCAGTGACTTCTGTGGGTTAAAGGTCAGGATGAAGAAACAGAAGGCGCTACCATGTCTGTCTCCATAGCACAAGTTGGCCAAGCGAAGGGGCCATTAGAAATGGCTGTACCAGCCGGCTCCTGGGAAGGGGACATCAGGAAAAACCAAAGCCCACCAAGACCTGGGCTCATTTTAATAGATGATGGCTCTCAATTTTCAATCTGAAATCGAAAAGCAAGACTGAGTGAGAACAAAGGGGCAGGTTTGTGGCCCAGGGCAAGCCAGGTGAAACCTTATAAGACTGAGTTTCTCCTAACAACAAGAAGCATAAAATCTTCCCCTTGGGATGAGTGAGAGAATCAAATGAGATAATATTATATTTAAAGTGACTAGCACAGCATATAAGACGGAGAAGTCTCGCCAAGCAAAGCCAATGACCTTCTTCTTTAAAATTGCTGTTGCTCCCCTTGGTGGAGGCCCGGGAGGCTGTCTGGCTCTCAGCCGCCCTGGCTGGAACACAGTCAGTACCTTCAGGGCGCTGCCCGCAGAGGTTACGGCAGGCAGGCCGGCCTCTGGTCCCACCGGGGTGGTGGTAAGTGGCCCTGAGCCAGCGTCCTCAGCAACTTCAGGAGCTGCCGAGAAGGGGTGACTTTGATGTGAAGCCAAAGGAAGACGTCTTGCAATTATCTAAATTACTCAAGGCCCCCACAAAACTCAAAGAGCTGCAGGTCACTTGCAAATTTAAAATTCCCTGCCTACCGCTCTCCGTCACACCAGCCAGACTTTCAGCGCCCCGTCAGATGCTGCCGTCTCACACCTCAGTGCCTCTGCATGCGCTTGAGTCTCTGCTAAGGATTCTCTTCCCCCACCTCTGTAGCCACCCAGAAAATTCCCCATCATTCTTCAGATCTCAGCCCTGTGGCCTCTCTTCTGGGAAGCCATCTCTGCCAGGCCCTCACTGTTGACCACACCATGTGGCCTGTGAGATCATAGTTCTCCCAACTGGGGATCGAACCCATGCCCTCTGCAGTGGAAGGGAGGAGTCTTAGCCACTGGCCACCAGAGAAGTCCTACCTCCCTGGTGCTTTCTACGTGTGGCGTTTGCTACTCTCAACTGTCTCTGTGCCTGGGTCCCCAACACTCTGAGAGCTCACCAAAGACAGGGGCCAAGCTCTGCTTATATTCACGCCTATTGCTCATTCAACACCTGCCGCCAAGAGGTTCTCAACCAGTGTTCATTGAAATCAGTTCAGTTCAGTTCAGTCTCTCAGTCGTGTCCAACTGTTTGCGATCCCAAGAATCACAGCATGCCAGGCCTCCCTGTCCATCACCAACTTCCGGAGTTTACCCAAACCCATGTCCATCGAGTCAGTGATGCCATCCAACCATCTCATCCTCTGTCGTCCCCTTCTCCTCCTGCCCTCAATCTTTCCCAGCATCAGGGTCTTTTCCAATGAGTCAACTCTTCGCATGAGGTAGCCAAAGTATTGGAGTTTCAGCTTCAACATCAGTCCTTCCAACGAACACCCAGGATTGATCTCCTTTAGGATGGACTGGTTGGATCTTCTTGCAGTCCAAGGGACTCTCAAGAGTCTTCTCCAACACCACAGTTCAAAGCATGCATGTCTGCAATCATGTGGCCGTGGAAAGAACCAAACCTTTCAAATGAAAAGGCCTCTTTTTGAACTCCAGCTGTTCGCCTAAATAACCCATAACACTGACTTGAGTTCCTGAGCCTCTACCCCTCAGGTTCCAGTTGGTAAAACAGGACCATGAGGCAAGCCCTAGAGAATTATTTTGAGGAAACTCAGAGAGAGAGAGAGAGAGACGCACACACAGTCACTCACTCACACTTCGGAGGCCAGGTTTCCACAGTTAGAAAGAAATAGAAGGCACCACTTACACTGACACTCTAGGCCACACGTTGGCCTCTCATAGGTGTTGACCTTGGCCTCAGCCTCTTATACACACAGGTGTAAGTCCTAGGAATAGTCAGCTGGGCCGGGGGACCAGGTTTCTCTCCCAAGAACAGAGCAAGCCTTGACCCCTGGCCAAGGGTCAGAACCCTTCACACAGACCTCAGGCAGACCTTTGGTCCCTGTTTGGAGCCTGCAATGACACTGAGAGGGGTGTTTCCAGTGGATCCTCTCTTGGGCTGAAAAGAACAAATGCCCTGGTTCTTAGGTTCAGTTTCTGGCTGGCACTTTGAGAAACAGAAGGGCAGCAAGGACCCTCAATAAGACTTCTCTTCCCCAGGGCACAAGCCTGCATTTGAAGCCGGGACACTTTTCCTGTTGTTAGGAAGATTTACCCCATGGGTTAAGGATGAGTTAGGATAGACTGGATATTGCTTCAGTAGCAAACAGCCCCCCAGATCTCAGTGGCTTACAATCACAATGGTTTCTTGCTTGCTGCTCTGGTTTTATGGATTCTGAAGACTTCCCATGGCAGGTGCTCTCCATGTGATGGTTCAGAACAGCAAGCCCACACTGGCATGTGCTTCTACAACCCCCGAGTCAAGAAAGAGCAAGCACAGGGTCTCACTCAGCAATGACATGCCCCACCTGAACATGGGCATGTGTGTTTACCTCTTAGATTGTAAGCTCCTTCAGATACAGAGCCATATGTCTTTTTTCCCCCTGCTGCATGCCTGCTCCAGAATAAACAATATTTGTTGCATAAATGAACAAGAGAATGAATATATTTATCATTCATTTCTTTCTCAGCTGGTACCCTAACCCACGCCAGGCTCTGGGCTGGATGATGGAGACACAGCTGGAAATAAGACTCATCGTCTACTACCCGGTGAGCTCTCAGGCTAAAGAGAGAAGCTGATACACGAAGAAAAACTCATTCGGTGAAGCATAATAAGGACCATAATTGAAACCCATGAAATCTGCTGTCTGAGCAAGTTAAGGGGAAAACAGTTTTCCCAGGAGATCCAGAAAGGACTTAATGGGGGAGGGATACGAGAACTGGCTCCTAAAAGCTGGATATTGCTGGGTAGAAGGGATGAGAAGAGAGAGACTGTGGAAATAGCATAGATGAGCACATGGATGTTAGAACAAGCCCAGTGTGTTCAGAGAAGGGAGAGCCTCATTCTGCGTGTTGCTAGAGGGTTGTGTTAACCAGGGGGATGGTGAGGGGACCATGGATGTCAAGCTTAGGAGTCTGACTTTTATCCCATTGGAAATGAGAGTCCTTGGAGGTTCTTCAAGAGAGAAGTGATACAGTCTCCAAGTATCTGTACATGTCCTGTCAGCAGAGGAAGACTGTGTTGGCAGGGGAATACGTAGAGCGATGGGGCTGAGTAGAATGCATCTCAATAGACTGAGCCTGTCCAGTCTCTCTGAAAGGCAGGCGCTCTTGCTCCTGCATCCACAGCAAGGATGTCCTTTGATGTCAATACGCATTTTTTTTTTCTGTAGCCCACTAGGCTCCTCTCTCCATGGGATTTCCCAGGCAAGAATACTGGAGGGGGCTGCCATTTTCTTCTCCAATTCAAGTATATCTTATCTGTGTGTGGACCTGTGGATACGTATGCATCAGTTCAGTTCAGTTCATTTGCTCAGTCGTGTCCGACTCTTTGCGACCCCATGGAGTGCAGCACGCTAGGCCTCCCTGTCCATCACCAACTTCCGGAGTTTACCCAAACTCACGTCGGTGATGCCATCCAACCGTCTAATCCTCTGTCGTCCCCTTCTCCCCCCGCCTTCAGTCTTTCCCAGTATCAGGGTCTTTTCCAGTGACTCAGTTCTTCACATCCGGTGGCCAAATTATTGGAGTTCATAGGGCATTTCAATATTGATCTAGGTATGTCTTACATATAAAACCTCTCCAAGGAAAGCAGACAATAGTAAAACTGAACTCACCAGGTTTTAAAATTAAAACTACAGCATTAAAATTACAGCTGACAGTTGTCATTTTTCTACAGAGAGCTAGAAGCATTGGAGTGCATGACCCAATACCCATGTGCACAGGGTCTGGCATATGGACTTCTTTTTTCTTATTGTGGTAAAAGTCACATAATATAATACATACATTTTAAAGCAAATTTAACTGCACAATTCAGTGGCACTAAGTACATTCACATTGTTGTGCAACTTTCACCGAATTGTTTCCCTTCCTAAACTGAAACAGTCCGCATTAAACATTAATTCCCATTTCACCCCCACTACCACCCAGCAGCTGGCATCTACAAATGTACTTTCTGACTCTATGAATTTGACTATTGTAGGTATCTCATATAAATGGAGTCAAACAGTATTTTTCTGCACCTAATGCACATTGGAATGCATTTTTAAGATTAACTTAATATACGTGGCATATGGACTTCTGAGTGCAGTTTTATGCTTTCTATTTCTGTGAGGAGCTATGCCATGAGGTGTCAAACACATCATGATGGTGTCAAAATAAGATGACCTCATAAGTTCCCCTCTGCTCTGGCATCTATAAAACTCGAGGGTAGAAGGGCTAAATTACCATGCAAGCTTGCCCTCCAAGGTTATCAGAAGCCTAAGACAGAGCTGTCTGGCACAAAACAGCTGAGGTTGGTTGTTTTATCATCACAAGTCACATCTCAGAAATACACATATGGGGCCACATTATTTTATGGCAAAAAAAAAAGCCCAGTTATTTATTTAGTAATTATAGTATTTTTGAAATCATTACTATGAAAACTGTTCTAAAGAATTATTTTATTGGCTGTATTTATAAAAGAGCAAAACATAAGACCATCAGGGCAAATCTGGTGCCAGTCATGGCTTAGTCTAAGCGAGTAAGGATGTTGGTGTTTTCAGATTGAATGGGTCAAGAGGGAGCAGATGATCACAGAGGACCCCTTGATTTTGACTCCAAGTTACATCAAAAAGAGCGGCCCTTAGCTATAGTTTTCCTCTAATCATGAAAGAAGATCAACTTTCACAGAAAGCAGGTGAGGTCTGACCACCTGCTTGGCTCCAAGATTCAACTGACAAACTGTCACTGAAAACTTGGCATAGTGTGGTTTTCAGCTTCATTCCCCTTCAGCTGAGTCAGGCTGAGCAGGACTGACACTTAATCAGCAGACCTACTCTCATGAGCCCACTCCAAGGACATTGTAGAAACAGGATAAGCTGGCCTCTGATCAAAATCTGTAAATTTCTTCTGGATTATTTATTTCACTTAAACCCTATGTATCAATGAGGGTTCTCCAGAAAAAACAAAACTATCTATCTATCATCTCTCCATCCATCCATCTACCCTGCTGTCTAGCCATCCCTCTCTCTATATGTGTATATAGACACACATACGTATATAGTCTGAAGTCCATAGGGCAGGCTAGAAACTCAGGCAGAAATTGATGCTGTAGTCTTAAGTCAGGATTTAGTCTTCTCCAAGAAACTTTAGTTCTTGCTTATAAGGCTTTCAACTGATTGGACAAGGCCCACCATGTTATCAAGGGCAATCTCCTTTACTCAAAGCGAACTGACTGTAAAAGTTAACCACACTTCCATAATACCCCCATGGTAACACCTAGGTTAGTGTTTAGTTAAAATAACTGGGTACTATAGCCTAGCCAATTGACACCAAAAACAAACCAGCACACTGAGCTTCTGCCATTTCTCAAAATCTGTGATTCCACCGGACTTTAGGGCAAGTTAGCTACAGGAAATCCACAATTTTTCCAGTTGCCATAAGTTCAATCTATCTGCCCAAATCAGTCACACTCTTGTTTTTTCCTGGTAATTTTGAGTGCAGTATGCCCAGATGTCTTGTCACATCAATTAGGAAGCATAAACTCATGAGTCATGGAGGGTCTGGCAGGATGAATTTTCAATACCCTTGAATAGGTTTCTATAATCCGGCCATCTGATTGCCCTAAAATAAACCCAATTGCCATGCTCTGTTTCACCTCCTTCCAAATACCCCATGACCTGGAGATGACTCAGAGCCCAAGAATGAAGAAAATACTCAGAATCCCAATCACTTCCTCATTGCATCTTCAGGGAGCCTGATTGCAAAGCAGAAGCTCTCCAGATGAGTGAGGAAAGTGGAAGCTGAACCCAGCAGCCTTCTTTTGGACATGAATGAACTGTTGTAACATTCCTTCCCATCTGGGTCAAGGGAGCTCAGTTTTTTGGTTGTTTTGTTTTTCCTTTTTTGCTTTTAGCCTGCAAGTCTCAGATGCCACGTTGGCAGGTGGATAGCCCTGCTGCTTCTTGTGTGCTAGAAAATTGTATACAATTTTCAGACACAGAATGAAAAAGGCAGTAAATAGCAAGTTCTACGGAGAATGTGGAGGAAACAACCATCGAACACTGCTGCTGAGCATGTAAACTGGTACTACCACTTTGAAAACCTGTGTGACAACAGCTGAAAAAACTAAAAACACCTCCTTCCCCAGCAGTTCCCCTCCCAAGTGTACATCCAGCAGAAATACACACACTGGAATGCTCACAGCAATGCTATTCATAATAACCCAAAGCTGGAAACAACGCAAATGTCTATCAACAGTAGAATGATAAATAAACATATTCACATAATGGAACACAGCAATGAGAGTGATGATCTGTAGCTACAAGCAACATCAGAGAGGAATGTCATAAAAATAATATGGAGCCAAAGAGACCAAAAATAGCATGATTGATAGAAAGTATAAAAACAGAAGAAATAATCTGTAGCATAGGAAGTCAGGAGCGTGGTTACCACTGGAGGAAACACTGTGACTGGTAAGGGTCACAGGAGTCTTCTGCAGTGGTTGATAATGTTTATTACCTACTGCTGTTCAGTAAATTACCCCAAAATTACAGGCTTAAAACAACAACCATTTCTTTATATCTCATCAACTTTCTGGGTCAGGAATTCAGGGTCAGGTAGGTCTCAGCTGGGTGATTCTTTACGCCATGTGTGTTTTCCTTTTGTTTTTTTGAGTTAAAAATGATTGCATTTTTAAAATTGAAGTACAGCTGATTTACAATATTTCAGGTGTACAGAAAAGTGATTCAGTTATACATATTTTTCCTGATTACTTTCCATTATAGGTTATTATAAGATATTTAATAAAGTTCCCTATACTATGCAGTAAATCCTTATCTGTTTTAGGTATAGTAAGTGTGTATACGCATATCCCAAATTCCTAATTTATCCCTAGACCCCCTCTCCCATCTTCCCTCCTTCTTGTGCATGGAAGGAAGGAATTGATGGCCATCATCTTGGAAACAAGCTGTCCCAGGTAATGTTCTATTTCTCGATTCAGATATTGGTTTCAGGCTACATTCAGTTTGGGAAAATTTTCCAAACTATATACTCATGGTGTGTACCTTCTCTATATGTATATGTATAGACTGAATAAGCCTTCAGTTTGTGTTCCCCCCAAATTCACATGTTGAAACCTAATCCCCAATGTGATGCCACTTGCCACTGAAGCCTTTGAGAGGTGGTTGGATTAGTGCCCTTATAAAAGCAACACCCGAGAGCCCCTTTACTCCTTCGTCCACATGAGGACACAGCAAGAAGCTGACCATCCATTAACCAGGAAGCAGGTGCTCACCAAATCTGCCGGCCATTTTATATTATAGCAGCCACAAAGGACTAAGATAATATAATTCTCATACAAAGTTTACATAAAAAAGAATTATCAAGCAGAATCAATGGCCCTGGGACCAGGCTGGCCCCATGGGAGCTTTTCTGTGCCATGACAGACACTCTTGCTTCAAGGTGCCACCTGGCCCTTTACCAGCCCCAAGTTCTTGGGCCTTTTCTGCTAGGTCCTCAGTTTCAATGAGGAAGAAAAGCAGCTGGTGCCTCCTTGGGTCCCAGTGAGGGAGATTAAGACAACCTAAGAGAGAAACTCCCATACACCCTGGTTCTCAGTTAACCTCATTTCATTGCAAACACTGCCTCTGACCCCCCGACTCCTCAGTTCCTGAGGGAATTAGCAGCTAAGACTTCCTAGAAGACCAGGGGTCCACTCCCTCCCTATGGTCCTCATCTTGTGAGCAGAGACAGGCACACATTCTCTGGCACCTGTGACCTACGGGGGTGTTGGGTGAGGGGGAGGGTCCGGGATGCCTGGATCTGAAGCTGATGGAAACACACAGCCAAACAAGCCCAGAGTCCCGAAGCGGAGTGACAAGTGAATCACCTCGACTCACGCTTAGTCATTGCAAGGTACTTTCCACATGGACACATGGAGATGGTTACCAAAGAAATGTCTGCTGGCTGCTCGCACATCAGCTCAAAGAAAATGTTGTTTTAACCTTTACTTTGGAGGGGAAAAAAATAGCATCACTTTCCCTTTTCCTTTCCTTTCCTTTTTGGAGAGAGATTTGTTGGCAAAATAGTTGAAGTGGTTGTTTTTGTTTACCCTGGAGAAAGTTTCCAGAAAGCTCTGAATCCCAAGCCTTGTGTATGTGGCAGGCTCTTCGCGTCCAAAGCACTTAGTGTCTAAGTGTGGAAACAACCCCTCAGAGGGGATGGTCCCATCAGACTCTCCAATCACCAGCGGAGTCCTCCGGGCTTTACGGAGTCAGAGAGCCAGGCTTCGTATTCTTGCTCCTGCCGTGCACCATCAGTATACCTGGGGGCGGGGCCATTCCAGCTTTATGAGCCCCTGATTCTTCATTAATACTAATGAGGATTAGTCATGCCCACCCACACACCGGTTATGAGTTAAATGGGCTTATGTGTAGAAGCTTTGCAAACAATGCTTGGCACTCACATAGTAGTTGACTAGTTAAAATGAGTTCCTCCCTCCCTCCCTCTCGCCTGACCCTCCCTTTTTTATTTCCCTTTCCACCTTTTTCTTTTTAAATTCCCTCCCTTCTCCTCCCTTCCCTTCACTCCAAACTTAACCAACCCTCAAGTCTCTCCTCCCATCTCTGCTGTCTGCTTCCCTCCCCTCTTTTTTTCACCTTGTTTTCAAGTCTCAAACCCCCTCTGCGCTCACAGCCTTCTCTCTGGCTGGTACAACCTTGGCATGGTGGCTACTGAATGCCAGCCAAGTTCTGGTTGAAAAACACTGCGATATTTGGCCAGACTTTCTCTCCTTACAAACGAGGGTGATGTTTCAGTCACGGGAAGTCTTCCCATCCATTGAGGCCCCAGGCAAAAAAAAATATATATATAGCAATGCCTCAGTGTGTGGCCTTAGGTGGACAGTGATGTGAGGCTCTGAGTACTGACAGAAATAAATCTGGTGTTTCTGAAAATTGTGAAACACGCACAGTGGATGTGTCATCCTAGCAAAAGTGAGTCAGTCCCCAGGCCTGGGCCCAAATCTGGCTGCGCTGGCTTTCTAAATAGAAAGTATATTCCTGGCCAGCCTAAGATTAGCAAATTGGCGGTCGATGAGAGTGGAAAGAGTGGCAGAAGAGGAGACCTGCAAATCTATACTTTGCAAGAAATTTTACTGGAAAAATGAAGTTCTCTCTCTGTGATTTTGTTTTTTAATTACTCCTTTTCTCTCTATCTGCTGTCTGTGCCAAGCTTTTTCTCCCATCATTATCTTAGCACCAAGTTCGAAAGAGGGCTTTGAAAATAGGACTACAACATCAATGAATGAATGGATAAAGAAAATGTGGTTTATACACACACACACACACACACACACACACATACAATGGATGTTGTATTGTTCAATCACTAAGTCGTGTCTGACTCTTTGCAACCCCAAGGACAGCAGCATGCCAGCCAGGCTTCCCTGTCCTTCACTATCTCCCTGAGTATGCTCAAAGTCATGTCTATTGAGTCAGCGATGCCATCCAACCATCTCATCCTCTGTCGCCCCCTTCTCCTCTCGCCCTCCGTCTTTCTCAGCATCAAGGTCTTTTCCAGTGAACCAACTCTCTGCATCAGGTGGCCCAAGCATTGGAGCTTCAGCATCAATCCTTCCAATGAATATTCATGGTTGAGTCCTTTAGAATTGACTGGTTTGATCTCCTTGCTGTCCAAGGGACTCTATGAAACCATAAAAAAGAACATCTTGCCATCTGCAACAACATAGATGGAACCTGAAGGCAGTATGCTAAGTGAAATAAGTCAGAGAAAGACAAATACTGTATGATCTCACTTATATGTGAAATCTAAAAATAGCTGATCGACACAGAGTACAGATTGGTAGTTGTCAGAGGTAGGCGAGTTCTCGGAATGTGATGTACAAAGTGGTGAATACAGTTAATAAAACTGTATTGTATTTGAAAGTTGCTAAGAAGTAAATCTTAGAAGTTCTCACCACCAGAGAAAAAATTTATTGCTATGTATAACGACAGATGTTAACTAGACTTTCTGTGGTGATCGTTTTGTAATACATACAAATATCACATCATTATGTTGTACATCTGAAACTAATATAATGTTATATGCCAATTATACCACACTTCAGTTTTTTAAAATGATTGGATAGTAAAGATTGTCCAAAGTAGAGAAGAAGAAGAAGAAGGGACTTCCTTGTGGCCCAGAGGTTAAGAATCTGCCTTGCGATGCAGCAGTCGTGAGCTCAGTCCTTGGTCACACATGCTGTGAGCTGTAACTACTGAGCCCGTGCATGCTAGAGCCCCGTGTGCCACAATTAGAGAGCCCGAGTGCCACAACTAGGGAAGCACATGAGCTCTAGAGCCCACCCAATGAGTTTATGCCACATTGAAATGATTCAACAAAGACTCCATGTGCCACAGCTAAGATCCAAACAGCCAAATAAATTAATTAATTTTTTTTAAAAAAAGAAGAGAATGAAAGAAAGAAAGAAAAAAAACAGGACCACAAGTTGCATTGAGACAGCCTGGGACTGGATGCTGTAACCTTTAGAATAAAACAGACCTGGGTTCAAACTCTGGTCCCACATCCAACCAGCTGTGGGATATGTGTGTGTCTATGTGTGTCTGTGTGTGTGTGTGTGTGTGTGTGTGTGTGTGTGTGTGTGTGCAAGACAGAGAGAGAAACCTTGAGCAAATCTCTCACCTCTCTTGAGGCTTAGTATCACTTCACCCAATGGAAGCACCCAGGCTCTTTCCCTGTGAAGGTTAAAGGAGGTGACGTCAGCAGAGCCTGGCCCACGGTAACTGCCCATTATATCTGGGCACCTTTCTCTTCCCCTCCCTGGGAGGGTAAGCACCAATGCCAATGCCTCTTCACTCCCTGATTCTCTGCACACACAGGGCTGCCTCTTCTGGAGGTTGTGAGCCCTGGGCCTACAAGAGCAGCAGTCACAGCAGCAGCGGCTCCATCAGCTCTGCCTCTCTGCTCCAGACAGATTCAGGAGAAAAGGAGTCACACTGGATCCGGGGCCTCCCGTGCCAGCATCCCTGGCACACAGGGGTGCCTGAGTGACGTGGTCTCAGTGGTGCCAGAGGAAGTGATGCAACCACCCTCCGGCTTTGGGTCAGCCAGGAGGAAAGTGTCCTGTTACAGCCTGGGCGTGGCTGGCTTCAAGGCTCCAGGCCTGCACCTTGTCCCAAAGCCACAGCAAAGGGGCAGCAGGAGACCCTGTCTTGTGCACACACTGCCCGCTATTTACCCCGTTTTGTGCACCACCATCTGGGCTCCACAAAGGGTCCGGGCAAGCAAGTCAGCTCTGCCCTTGGCTTCTCCCTTCCCCTTTGCTCCAGCTTACAAGCTGCCCTGACTACAAACACCTGTTTCCTTTTGCCCCTTCCGTGGGGGTCCAGCTATTCTATTGACTTCATATGCATAGCAGAAATATAATTGAATTCAATTACGATAAGTGCGCTCATTAAAAACCTATGTAATGTTCATTAAGCAGCCTAGGTAATATGCAATTAATAGAATTAGCATATGAATTGAGCATTGGGTCACTAATATGCACATTATGTATGATGTCCAACGTATGCATTAATTACAGCATCTGCCAGAAAAACACAACATTCAAAGCTTGCAGGTCCGTCCCAGTTACAAACCCTTTTGATCTCATCCAAATCTCTTTTATGGAACAGCTTTTTCATTTGCTTTTCGGCTCTTTACACCAAGTTGGCTGTTAGAAAGGATTCAGAGAAGGTGGTTCAGTTCAGTTCAGTCGCTCAGTCGTGTCCGACTCTTTGCAACCCCATGGACTGCAGCACGCCAGGCCTCCCTGTCCATCACCAACTCCCGGAGTTTACTCAAACTCATGTGCATTGAGTCGGTGATGCCATCCAACCATCTCATCCCCTGTCACCCCTTCTTCTCCAGCCTTCAATCTTTCCCAGCATCAGGGTCTTTTCCAATGAGTCAGTTCTTCGCATCAGGTGGCTGAAGTATTGGAGTTTCAGCTTCAGCATCAGGTTAGCGCTGGAGTTGAGGAAACCTGAGGAGCCTGTATCGGAGTTTATACTGGAGAAGGGCCATGACCTTGAGGGCAGAGTTCAGACCTTCTGGGTTCTGTCCTGGCCTCTTTGGAGACCTCCCCTGCCAATCACTACCACCTCCAGTGGACATCCATTATCTGGGAAATGGACATAATAGCACTTGACATCACTGGGACATTAAGGAGATTATCTCATTAGGGGGACTAACAGGCACTGGGAATGCAGAATAGCAACAGCCCTGAGCATCACTGCCAGGAACTTCCCGACGGAAAACCTCTCCACTAAGGAAAAGTGCCCGCTCCAGTACACCCAGCCTGCCCTTGACACGTGTCCAATGGCACTTGGCCACGGTGAGCGGGCATCAGTGACGGCTGCCCTTAATGAAGGGCTCTCTCCTCCGCTCTCCTCAAAGCCGAAACTGAAATCCACCTAACATCCACCTACCGCCTGACTCATTATTCTCAATTGTCTTCCTCCCCACTTTGCCTCACTCACCTTTGTTTTTCTCACTGGCCTTGAAGAGCGCTTTGCCCAGTGTAGGTACTTGGCTCACTACTGTTTCTTGCAAAGATCCAAATCAAAGTCACCTCCTCCATGAAGCCCTCCCCAACATCCTAAGCAAAGTTGCCTCCTCTCCCCACCCAGCACCCCCACCAGCATCCGTTTGTGCTGAAGGCACTTTTAGGGATAATTTACCATCTATCCTTCCTGCTCCCCTTTCCAGCCCACAGTGTGACCCACCAGCATGTCTTCTTTATTTTTATGTCCCCACATGGAAGAATCATGAAGAATTGGTCAAGCTCATTAATTAATGCATCACAGAGGGAGTTTGAGGGAGCCTTGCAAAAGAAAGAACAAGCACTTTGGAGTCCGACAGATCTGAATCAGTCTCTACTTTTACATTTTCAAGTGGAGTGACCTTGGGCAAGCCCCATAGCCCTTAAATTTTCAGTCACTGGCGTAAGGGAGGGAGGGAGAGAAGGAAAAGAAGGAGGGAGGGACCATAATCTGCTCTTCACAGGACAGTTTGAGAATTCATGAGGTATTGCACCTAATACCTCATGAGATATTGTAACCCTAACCTTAACCGACTCAATGGCATCACCGACTTGATGGACATGAGTTTGAGTAAACTCCAGGAGTTGGTGATGGACAGGGAGGCCTGGCGTGCTGCAGTCCATGGGGTTGCAAAGAGTCAGACATGACTGAGCGACTGAATTGAACTGAACTGAACTGAATCTTAACCTAGAGGCTGCACCCGATAGACCCTGGTTATCTTTTCCCTTCTTTCCAGCCATACAGCTGGTTCTCCTGGTCACTGTGGGAAGGCGAGGTGGGGCAGGACTCCTGACAGTGAAGTGGGGTCCAGGCCCCTGCTGCCTCTTGGATCATCAGACCATCTCTCCCATACCAGGTGGATATCCTGAGCTGGAAAGAAAAGCACCCCCTGTTTGCCCAGCATCCACTTTGTAGCTGGTGTCTACAGATTTCACATCACTAAGGCCTCTCTCCTTAGTGGAGGGAGATGGGCTGGCCCTGCTGTGTGGTTTGTGAACTGTCAATCAAGATGAAGACGGCCCTTATTTCCCTTCTAGAGGGAACTGAGGTAAAGAACTCCTATTCCGCTCACACACCTCCCAGAGCTCGAGCCTGACAATGGCAAAGACTCTGGCCAGGTTTGGTGTTAGAAACGGCATTGTAAGAGGAGGATTGGTTCAACTCATTCATTCATTCATTCACTCATTCCTTCCTTTGCACACACTGATTCATTGATTCACTCATTCATGTGTTGGTCCCCTAAATGTGTACACAGTGTATATTCTGTGCCAGGCTCTGTGCTGGGCTCAGGGTGAGGAGCTAAGTGTGACTCCATTGATCTTTGCAGTTGAGGAGCTGAGTTCTTTACATGCTTCTCTGCTGAAGGTGTACACGTGTGTACAGGCTTGGCCTGAAAGCAGGTCACCGCCATGTGGCTTCTAAACACACCAAGGAGACTCCAAAGACAGACCTGTTTTTGCTCAAGGCTGGAGGCTGGAGTGTTGGCATGAAGTCAGCCAGAGGTGAGCGGAGAGAGGGCTTTGAGTCCTGGAGACGTAGACGGTTCCTCCAAAGAGTTATTCTTTGCCCCTGGCGAACCAGAGCCATTGAAAGCCTTAAGGCCAAGAATTGACTTAAGAACCGCCCTCCTTCCTGCTGCAATCCCAATGTAGTTCGCTCTGCCTTTCCCACTGCATTGCCCCAGGGGGCTAGAGACAAAGTAAATGGCCTCTCAGTTCACACCAAACACTCCTTTGTATGACTTCGGCAAATTGCTTCATTTCTTTGAACCTCCGAAAGGAAAACAGCAGCAATCGTGAACCTCCTCACCAAATAGCAGGGCCATGTTTTGAACAGGTACAGTTTCAGGGGTTAAGCAGGCAGGTGCAGGGGTCAGACTTAGTTGACATGCTTCCTATTATTTTGAGATCTTAACAACTTGGATCCTCAGCTTTCCCACCTCTAAAATGGGCATGATCGCATTTCCCCTGTGATTGTGTGCATGGAAAAGGATAGCATATGGAGAAAGATGGCACAGTGCCAGCACACAGTAAGCACACGATGCATGATATTATTATTATTATGCCTCTTTTCTTAAAATTTTTATTGGAATATAGTTGCTTTACCATGCTGTGTTAGCTTCTGCTGTACAGAAAAGTGAATATCACTGCCCCTTTGTTAATACCGTATGGATATTATCCATTGCCTGACACTAGGGTCTCTACCCAAAATGCAAGCTCAGTCCTTGTTTTTGCTGAACACTCTCAAAGGTCTCAGGTCAAACTCCGAGTCCAAGCTCCCACAGTGCCCCCTCCTAGGGTTCCAATATCCATTTGAGAAGAAGGGAACTGCCAAAGCAAATCCAACTGCACGGTTTCGCTATCAAAGAGAAACAAAAAAATTGCAAAACACTCGCCAGAACACACTGGTTTTTGTCCAGGGACTTCCTAAACATCTGTGGGCCTTTCCGCAGTGCTCTGGGCCATGCCAGCCACCAGGATGGTTCCCAGCAGATGCCATGGGTACCCCCAGCCAGGCTCCAAGGAAGGCGCAGGGGAAGGCCCCGCCAGGCACAGCCACACCCGGGGTCAAGCCGTGCCCATCTGTCCCGGCCGTGCTGGCCTGTGGAGAACGTGGAGCAGGCTTTGGGCTGTGTCCAGGGTTCTGAGGAAGAGGCTCTTTCATCTCCAGAACAGTGAAGTGCTCCTGGCACGCCTGGCCACCTGCTGCTGCTCCTGGGCACCCAGAACATCATTCCTTACTGCGGCTCCTCCTCCACCATTTCTTCCCTGCTCTGCTCTCCCATTTGGGCAGAGCCAAGACTTCATCCAAAGTCCCTCCTGTGCCCTGGTTAAGGGCCCCAGATCCTCAGGAGGCAGATGGGAGAGGGGACTGGACCCAGCTCTGGGAGCCTGAGGGTAGAGCCGCTCAGGGTCACCGCTGCATGCTGGAAGCTGGCACCGCAGCCCCGAGCACATGGTAGGGGCTCCCCAAATAGTAGATAATTAAGCAACTTATCAGGTTTCTGAGCGATTAGATGTTATATTACTTCATTTTATGCTCATCCTAACCCAACAAAGCCATTGTACACACTTTGTAGAATTGATTCCCATGCATGCATGGCTGACATTTCCTCTTCCAGGGGGTCTTCCCGATGCAGGGATTGAACCTATGTCTCTTATGTCTCCTGCACTGGCAGGTGGATTCTTTACCACTAGCACCACCTGGGAAGCCCAAAGGCTAAATAAATTGACTGTGGTTCCAGGTCTTCGCTGTAGCTCAAATGGTAACAAAGCTGCCTGCAATGCAGGAAACCTGGGTTCAATCCCTGGGTCAGGAAGACCCTCTGGAGAAGGGAATGGCAATCCACTCCAGTATTCCTGTTTGGAGAATCCCATAGACAGAGAAGTCTGGAGGACTACAGTTCATGGGGTGGGAAAGAATCGGACACGACTGAGCGACTAACACTTACTTACTTACTCCAGGGATAGGAATGATGGTGCAGGGACCAGAATCAAGCCTGTCTGACGCCAGGGCTCTTTTCCTGCTGCAGTCCTGCCTTTCCAGGTCAACAAGCCTTCAGTTTCCAGACTCTGCTTGCAGGGCTACCTGCAGTGCTCCAGGTGTGGAGGGGGGAGACTGAGACCTGACCACTAACATCCAAGGCCTTGCATCCTGACCAAGAAGACAGCTCAGGGAGAAAATCCAGAATGAGAATAAAAAGAAGTTTTTATCAATGGTGAGCTGGAGAGAGACAGAGGGCCCACTGTGAGTGTGATCAGTGAGTCAGCACATATGGGATTCGAATGCCTGGGATCACACAAATGCCAGGCACTAATTCCTCTCATATTAGCCTCGGTCAGGAAGACTCCATGCAGGAGGAGCTTCTGAAATCCAGATCCAAGGAGTAAAGCAGTAACACTAAAAATGCCAGCTGCCTACACTGTCTAGATTAAAATTCCCATGGATGGAGGAGCCTGGTGGGCTACGGTCCATAGGGTTGCCGAGTCAGGCACAACTTAGCTACTAAACAACAACATTGTCCAGATACTCTGCTAGGCTTGGCATAGATGTAATTGTATTTAGTCCTCACAACAACTCCAAGGGTATGAGCTATGATCCCATTTTACAGATTGGAAAAACTGAGGCTCGGATTACAAAAATGAGACTTGTGGTGGGTGTCATCAGAAGTGGTGGAGTCTGGAGAGAGCTGGAGAGTTCATGCTCTAGCATTTGAGAATGTGACTACCGTGATCAGATCTTCTCACTTCAAGATAAGCCAGATGTAATCTCTACTCCTGGGTGTAAATCCAATATTTAAATTTTGGGGATTAATTTTATAAAAGTCTAAACTTTTGGCAATCTAAACAAAGCCTGTCTGAAAGAAAAATATGGCCCACAGGTCACCATTTTGCATTCTCTGAACCCCAGTGTGGGTGGTAGAGGGCCCCCTGTCACTGGAGGTACTCAAGCAGATGTGATGGAACTGACCTCAAGGGTGGTGAAGAAGCAAATGGAGAGGAAGTTGCTGAGAGTGGGCCTTTAAGATTCCACCCCTGACACGCACTGCCTGATCCATGAATTGGCTGAGTGGAAATGGGAGGGTCCCTAAGCAAGAAGAAAGTTCTGAGCAAAGGTATGGACAGATGGAGCCAGGAGTAGTCCTCCCATCTTCACTCACTCCAGCTTCAAAACCTTCCATGGCTCCCCATTATCCCCTCTCCTTGGCATTTGGGGATAGCTTTGCCCTGAAGCTTGTTTTTTTTTTAAATAACTTTATTTAGTTTTGGCTGTACTGTGTCTTTGTTGCTACATGCGGGCTTCCTCTAGTTGCACTGTGCAGACTTCTCATGGTGGTGGCTTCTCTTGTTGCAGAACACGGGCTATAGGGTGAGGGCTCAGTAGTTGTGGTACATGGCCTAAGTTGCCCCCTGGCATGTGAAATCTTCCTGGAAAGGAATCAAACTTGTGTCCCCTGCTTTGGCAGGCAGATTCTTAACCACTAGACCACCAGAAAAGTTCTGCCCTAAAGGTTTTAGAGTTGAATTTATATCCATTCAATGTAACATTTTTTTGCTTGTTTTACAGTTTTATGTGGGGAAAGTCCTTCTTACAAAAGGGCAACTGCAAAACTCAGAGACCTCTGCCACAATGACTTGGTTTTTCAGAAAGGATGAGCAGGATCCAAGAAATCAAAGCAGGAAAGGGACAAACCAGGAGCCTCCCCAAGTCATATTCAGGACACGGAGCAATAAAACGCAGAGCTAAAACTTCTGATCAAGGAATTCTATTTCTTTGTAGAAATTGTTTATTATTTGGTACAGCATGATGTATTCATCCAGCCTCATGAGGAGTGTGCAGGGGCACTAGGAAATACCGCCTTCTGTGCTTCCTAGACTTGCCTCCATGCCTCCCACCTGCCCAAGCCTGCATCTCCCCTTCTCTAGGCCTCTTCTCCAAACTCTCACCGTATTTATAATGGGAACTCCCAACCTAGATGGTCACAAAGGATGGTCACCAGTCGTTTGCCTTTTCTCCCCAGATGGCCCATAAACCCTGAGTGTTCATGGCACTCCTGCTGTGTTGGGAGCTCTCTGCTGGGCATTCAGGCCTACACTGTGGACCAGACAGCTGTGGTCCCTTCTGCATCCACAGTTCCGTCATCTCATCAGTCCCGGCAGTGCAGGAGATACGCAGCAAAGACTTGCTAAATGCAAGCAAAACTTAACCACCCCATCTCTCTCCCTCCAAGCCTCTGTACCTCCTCCACCTGCAAACATACAACCCGGGCAATTCTTCCTAAAAATCTCTCATAGGCATTAGAAGAGGTACAGTTGTTAAAAAAGAATTTTCAAAGCCTTGGGAACCTGTATAAAACGTAGTCAAAAGGTGGCGTCTTTTTTTTTTTTTTCCCCTAATGTTCTCCTCCATCCACCATGGCAAAGGCCCACTTCCAGACACACTCCTCCTGGAGCTGGAAGCTGGCCCTGCCTCTGCTGTGGCAGGCGGCCCTGGGTCAGCTGCCAGGGCCTGGGGGTGGAGTACAAATAGCCCCATCCCCGCTCCAAGGAGACTGAGAGCCAACAGCTCACCCCCCTGGGCACCCAGCCAGGTTCCCTTCAAGCCAGCGCCTGAGCACATGGGCCCTAATCAGCTAAAATCCCCCACCCTTCCTTCTGCAAACACCCTCGTGGCCAGCCTCAGGGCGGGCCCACGGGCAGAGTTGATCTCCTTGACCTCCTGGCGAGGCTCCAACCTAAGGAGCCGGCCGGGGACCCTCACCCCAGCCAACTTCAGCTGGGTCATCTGAGAAGGGCTGTCAGCCGCCCTGGGACCCGGAGAGGCGTTCAGATCAGAGGAGGACTCGGACTCTGCTGGACGTCTGCCCGCCCTCGCATTCCCTCCAGTTCTCTGCTTAAAGCCACCTTATCAAAGAGGCCAGCCCTCACCTCCTGCCATTAGGGTTAGGGTTCACACACAGCCCCCCACCCCATTGAGGCCCTTGACCATGCTTTCTTCGTCTTTATAGGAACTGGTTACCATTTAACAGAGCTTTTGTTGGTTGGTTTGTTTGTCTGTTTTACTGTTGTATTTGGGAAAAGTGCTTCTTATGAAAAGAGCAGCTGCAAAATACAAGGAACTCTGCCACAGTGGGGCTTCCCTGGTGGCTCAGATAGTTTAAAAAAAAAAAAATCTGCCTGCAATGCAGGAGACCCAGGTTCGATCCCTGGGATGGGAAGATCCCCTGCAGGAGGGCATGGCAACCCACTCCAGTATTCTTGCCTGGAGAATCCCCATGGACAGAGGAGCCTGGCAGGCTACAGTCCATGGAGTCGCAAAGAGTCGGACAGGACTGAGTGACTAACACTTTCAACACTTTCTGCCACCATGATCTGCTTTCTCTGAAAGGATGAGGGGATCCAAGGAATCTGAGCAGTAGAGAGATAGATCAGGAGCCTCTCCAAGTCATTTTCAGGACACAGAGCAGCAGAACACAGAGCCAAAATTTCCAATCAAAGGGTTCTTCTTCTTTATAGACCTTGTTAACCATTTGATGCAGCATGTTGTCTTCACTTGTGGGAAAATTACTAGAATGAAAGCCCTGTGTGGACAGGGACCTTCTTGTTCTGTCACTGTCTGCAGCTTACAGTCCTGGCTCCTCCCGCATGTTCTGCAACCGAGGCAGGAAGGGAGAGAGGGAGAAGGGAGAAAGGGAGGGAGGGAGGGGTTTTGGAGGGGGAAGGCCCTGGTTGGCCTTCTTTTCTTCCCGGTTGGCAAGTCTCTCCTCCAGAACTACCCCAGGCTGCTGGCCCATGGCCTTCCTTCCAAGTGACATGACTTGAGTTACCACTGCTTTTTTTTTATATTGGATCATAGTTGATCAACAATATTGTGTTAGTTTCCGGCATACAGCAAAGTGATTCACTTATACATATACATGTATCTTTTCTTTTTCAAATTCTTTCCCCAGCTAGGTCATTCCAGAACATCACACAGAGCTCCTTCTACAGTTGGTCCTTCTTGGTCATCTACTCTAAACGTCACAGTGTATCCTTGTCACTCCCAAACTCCCCACATATCCCTCCCCTCACCCTGGCCCCCTGGTGACCATAAGTTTGATTTCTGTGAGTCCGACTCTATTTTGTAAATAAGTTCATGTGTATCATTTTCTAAGGTTCCACATATAAGCAATATCATATGATATTCGTCTTTCTCTTTCTGGCTTACCACTTCTTAAACTGCAGAGTTCTGGCCCACTCTGGATTAGGCAGCACGGACATGTGACCATCTTTTCGCCAACTCTGAGCTCTGGGCAATGACTTTGACTCAGCTTTCTCAGCATCAGCACTCACGACCTTCGGGCCACATCATTCTTGGTTGTGGGTATGCTGTCCTGGGCGTTAAAGAGGGGTCAGCACCATGCCCCGCCCTTGGCCTCTCCCCATCAGTTGCCTGGAGTGCCCTGCCTCCCTCCTTTGTGCCAACCAAAAAATGTCTGTGGACATTGTTGAGTGTCCCCAGGGGGCAAGAACCTCTGTGTTCATCCTACAAATGGGGAAGCCAAGGCCCAGAGAAGCTGAGTGTGTTTCAGGTGCTCTATCCGAGGCTGGAATCACCCCAGGTCTGTCCTGCTCAGAAGCTGGTGTTCTGTCCATCTGCCCCAGCTAGGCTGGCCACCCGGGGAGCAGTCACTGGCAGACCCAGAGCCTCTGCCCAGGCACTGCTGGTGTCCCTGTGGCCGCAGAGCAGTGCCAGGGCTCTGACGTGGGGCAGAGCCATCCCAAGCAGCCAGAAAAACACTTACTCACTCGCTGGCCGAGCCTGGGAAGCATCACCAATGATAAATCATATCTCTTAATTATCTGTGATTTCTGGGGCCAGCCAAGATTTCCTTTTCGTGACAAATATTTTCTCGGAGATTCCTTCCCTCCTCCCACACACCCGCCTCCCCCCAAAATGAAAAGCAAAGCGCAGGGGAGCCCAGACAGCTCCGGTCAGCCGCAGGTCCCACCCAGCCCTTCGAGAGCTGGGTTCTTGCCTGGGCCTGTCCCTTCCCTCCATGCTTCGAATAGTGAAATCCTTGGGTTTCTGTTTCATTTGTTTTTGGTTTTTGTTTTCTCAGAAGGGTTTCTGAATGTTCACTTAGCTGAGCCCTGCTTGAAGTCACTGTCAGAGAGATTGGAAGATAGAAAAGGAAAGAAACAGGGTCAAGAGGGAAAAGAGCAAGGTTCAAGTCACCTTTAACCTGCTGCAGAAAAAGTTACTCCACCCCACTCACACCCCTCTTCACTGTAAGGAGAGTAACCAGGCTCACAGTCTCCAAAACTTTCAGCTTTTCAACCTCTGGGAACTCATCCCCGCCCCCACTTTCTCTCTAATTCTCCGTCAGGCTGGACCTACTGACTAGCTTTTAAACGTGATTTTGCCCATTATTGTCTTTACAGTGAATACTTTTCTCTCTTCTCTTCTTCAGAAAACTCCTATTCATGCTTTGAAACCCCATGTAAATATCCTTTCCTTCTCCAATCTCTTGCCTCCAACCCTGACCAAGTTCATCCCTCCCTCTCTGGGATCCCTCAGCAGCTTATGCCGATATCAGTTTAACTTGGTTTACACTCAGAAATATTTGTGTAGCAGGATTCTAGAGGAAATGCTGAGTCAGTGGCCAGAGCAACCAGGGATTGTCAACAGAGATGGGAAAGACATTCAGATTGCTTTCAGATGACATGGACCACCACCTCTTAGGACAACAATCTGGGTTCTGGTTAGGGTTAGTGTCACTGTTGTGGAGCTAGGCTCTTTGAAGGCACCTGTGAACATGCGTGTGCTGTCACTTCAGTTGTGTCCGACTCTTTGCGACCCCATGGGCTGTAGCCCACCAGGCTCCTCTGTCCATGGGGATTCTCCAGGCAAGGATACTAGAGTGAGTTGCCATGCCCTCCTCCAGGGTATCTTCCCAATCCAGGGATCGAACCTATATCTCTTACGTCTCCTGCATTGGCGGGTGGGTTCTTTACCACTAGCACCACCTGGAAAGCCCCTGAAGGCACGTGGCCCCAGTCAGTGCCTTTGCTCTTGGTATGGTCCAGGGTGACATGGAGAGCATAAAGCTGGCATTCACCTCAGCTGGTCGGCCTCCAGCCATAAATCCTCATGTTTACCCCTCAAGCCACCTGCAACCTGGCTGAGATTCAGCGACACTTCTCTTCTGCTCTGATCCTTCTGGGAGAGGAAAGAACAGGTCAAAAGATCTGCCTCAGGTGCTCAGAGCTAGCTGCCTGTCCCTCAGTGATGCCCCCACCCTGAAAGTGTCCCATGCCTCCCTGAACTAGAGTGGCCAGTGATAACCACATAGGAGCTCCCCCATGGAGGCTGGGTTTGCGGATCTGCAGTGCTCTGCTCAGCAGAGATGTGCCTGGAATGCTGGGAAGAGCCCAGTGGGGCCTCTTACTCTTTTTATCTACGCCTACTCCAACCCCAGAATTTACTAAACAGCAGATCTGTTTGGAATGTTACCCCAGAAACGTCATTCAGAAGGTGGTCCCAAGCCCCACCCAGAAGATCCCAGGCTGTCATGGAGTATAAAATCCAGAAAACCGTATTTGATGGTAAAGGATGAGATGAAGGATGAGGAGGGGATACAGCATAGGAATAGAAGGGGTAGGTATTGAATGACAAACACAGGATTTTGGCCGTAATTCTTCAGACATTTTGCAGCCAGAGGAGTGGCATGTGTCTAACCTGGTCTCAGGAAACCCCAAGGGGCAGTGCCAGAAGCCAGGAAACAAGAGAGTGGCTACAGCTGCCACGGAAAGAATTGCTGAGGATCTAGACCAGTGCAGGAGGTCAGGAAGGAAGAGGCAAATCTGAAACGTATAGAATGAACCAAATCAACAGGACTTGGCCATTTACTGGATTGGGTGGTTGGAAAGGGGCATCATCAAGATGAGTGTCCTGACTTAGGTGACTGGTGGAGCCCTTAACTAAGACAAGGACCAGAGCCAGAGGGACTGAGTATGAGAGCCTGGGAAGGTGGAGAGGACGAGGGAGGTAATGGACTTCAGTGTGGATTCACTGCTTTAGAAGTCTCTGGGCAACATCCAAGTGAATACGGATGTGCGTGCGTGCTAAGTCACTTCAGTTATGTCTGGCTCTGTGCGACCCTATGGACTGCAGCCCGCCAGGCCCCTCTGTTCACGGGATTCTCCAGGCAAGGCTGTTGGAGTGGGTTGCATGCCCTCTTCGTGAATATAGATATAGCAGCATAAGCCTCAGGACAGAAGTCAAGAATGGAAATCCAGCTTAGAAGCTGCTAAATCCATAGAGAAAGATGCTTCTGCCCAGAAGGAGTGGAGTAAGAAAAGAGGAGGTTAGAGCAGCCCCCTGTGACTTGCAGCCTGTGAGGGAAAGTCTAGAGAAAAGAGATTGTACAGAATGAGACAGACTCAGCCAGGTAAGAGACAGAGAGCTGGCACATGCAGGGAGAGCATCATGAGGGCTAAGTTAGCCCTATGAGGGCAGTTGGTACGGCATCCAGCACCTAGAAGATGTCCTCCGTGTTGGCCACTTTCTATCCAGTGGCAATAATGCAAATGGTAACTCTTACCAGACCAAATGCTGAGCACTCTCCCTAGGGGCTCACACATTCTTCTCAGTCACTGGGAAGTTGGTACTATTCAATGTTACTATCTCCATTTTAACGATAAGAGGGATGAAGCACAAAGAAATGAGTAAGTGTGGGTGACACTCTGGTTTACAGATGGAGAATCTGAGCACAGGATGACAAGACAGAGTCCATCTTAGGAAAGCAGGTACTAGAGCAAAGAAGTGAGGCTGGTCCCTGGACCCAGTTCCCTATCCACACCTACCAACTGCCACTGACTGCTGTGCAGACTGTTGCTTGCCTGCTGGGCGGTCCAGAGCGCTCTGCACCAGACAGCACAGCACATGTTGACTCCAAGTCAAAGGGCCGAAAGAAGCCTCCAAGGTCCCCTGGCTGCCAGACTGTGATTGCAAAACAATTTCTGATGATTTAACTGTAAATGAATCTGAAACATACGGGCTGCATTTCCCTTGAACTACACATTAAAATTTTCATTTAATAATAATAATTTTAAAAAACTCTGATGAAAAATTGTAAAGGAAAACAAGATGGTGATTACATGGGGGTCAAAGGGTCTGGAAAGCAAGGAGCTGGTAGAGAGAAAACACTTCTCATGTCACCCAAGTGCAAAGCAAGTGAGAGATTTTGCAAAGGGCTGTGAATTTCTTCTGCCTCTCCTGGATGACACCAGCCTCCTGAAACTCACAGCCAGGGTGGGGGAGCCCACTGACTGCTGCGGAGCTGGGGAAAGAAGGAACCAGTTATGTAAGGTGGGCTAGATGTGTGTGTGTGTGTGTGTGTGTGTGTATACAAGTAACTGCTTGAAAATAAGGGACATATACAACACATATATACATATACATATATGAACTACTCTTTTGCATTGAATTTGAATGGGCATGCATGCATATATATATATATATATATATATATAAATATAATTAAAATGATTTAAAGAACCGTTTTATACATAATGATTTAAAGAGGCACTTTATTCATAAAATTAAAAGTTAATTTATGTGCATTTATATAGAATTTCACATATAGAAAGCTTCCTTCCCAAACAGTTAAGTGTGTGTGTGTTACATATGTAGTTATAGATATATAAAGAGAAGATGGTTCATATATATAGATATGTGTGTGTATGCATGTGTATGTATAAATACATATATATGTGTATATATACATGTATAAATACATATATATGTACACATTATATAAGTAAGGTAAAACTTTAATGTATCATATATGCCCTAAATAGACATATTCTAAAAATACAGATTTTAAATATGTATATCCTAAATGGGCTTCCCTGGTGGCTCAAACGGTAAAGAATCTGCCTCCAGTGCAGAAGACCCAGGTTTGATCCCTAGGTCGGGACAATCCCCTGGAGAAGGAAATGGTAACCCACTTCAGTATTATTTCCTGGAGAATTCCATGGAGAGAGGAGCTGGTATGGTAGGCGACAGTCCATGGGGTTGCAAAGAGTCAGACATGACTGAGCAACTTTCACTTTCATATTCTAAATTTCTTTTTAATACTTGTACTGTATATTCTAAAGCAAAACACAGCAGGAACACAATCTTGTGGGAGAGCAGTAGAAGCTTGAGAACACTGACCCAGCTCCCAAACTCAATCCCTAGGTGCTGGGATGTGTCAGGGACAGTGACTGGGATTTTAGGAGCTCAGCTTCTGGTGGCCTCTGAGCAGTTAATTTAACTCAAGATCATATGAGAACTGAATTTCACCATCAGAGCTGAGCTAGACATGTAGGCAGAGAGCCAGTCACCATGCAGCTCCTCCCCGGGACCCAGCGGTCCTCTCCACCTTCGCATCTGGCTTCTTCTATGATCGGTATTTCTAAACCATCTACTATGTGTTCTTCATCTCCTTGAAGTCACAACTGTTGGCCAAAACTTCCAACGAGGTGAAGAGAATTCCCCTTATCTAAAGAAAAACAAAAATCACCTTTGCCAGAGAAAGAGCACCAGCTCAGAAACTCTGGTTTCAAATTATGAAGAACCCAGAGCCACACTGTAGGCTTTTTAGAGGTGGCAGTGGGTTTATTTTGTGTTTTTCCTCCGCAATAAATTCTACAGTCCTGTTCTAATTTACTTCCTCTCCTCTCCTAACCCCTCAGTGCTGTTAAGAAATAGTTTTGGGAAACACAACAGCAAAAAATGGGTTAGCAGCCAATATGTTTTTCAAAAGAACTATTTGGCAGCACTGAAACAGATTACCACGCTGGTACAAACCTTGGCTGCAAGGTTACAGATGTCAGAATTGTGCGTATCCAGAAATATGCACAACAAATGGAATCTCTATGCTAACGCCTGGCCCTACCGACATTGCAAAATGCTGGCGAAGAAGAGGAAGACCATTCGTTCACAAGCTTTCTCCCGAGTGAAGGTGGGGCTCTTGCAAGCCACAATTCAGTTGTCAATAAGGGTTGGAAATTCCTTGACTCTACCCAAATAAACTGAACCTTTTCATGCATGTCTCTGTTGAAAATGACTGTCTTTTAGGAGAGCTCCGTCAACAAAAGGGTATGGGAACCTTTGCCAAGGCTGTGATGGGATGCGTAGAAACTCTGCCAGTTCTTCTGGCACAAGGCAGGAGTTAACCCTTGACAATCCACTGCTGCCATTAAGAGCACTGACTCAGGAGCCAGATTGGATCCATTCAAACCTCAGCTCTAAAATTTACTTGTTATGGGACTTTGAAGGACTGATGCTGAAGCTGAAGCTCCAATACTTTGGCCACCTGATACAGAGTGCCAACTCATTGGAAAAGGCCCTGATGCTGGGAAAGATTGAAGGCAGGAGGAGAAGGAGTGACAGAGGACAAGATGGTTGGATGTCATCATTGACTCGATGGACAAGAGTTTGAGCAAACTCCGAGAGATAGTGAAGGTCAAGGGAGACTGACATACTGCAGTCCATGGGGTTGCAAAGAGTCAGACACGACTGAGACTGAACAACAATAACATGGGGCTTTGAACAAGTGACTTAACTAACCTCTCAGCCTCAGCTGCCCCACCTGTAAAATGGGCATGATAATAACTGTAACTACATTTAAAGATAGTATGAGGATTAAATGTGATAAACATGACAAATAATTTAATTGTGCATGTGGGTGTGTGTTAGTCGCTCAATCCTGTCTGAATCTTTTCGACCTATTGACTATAGCTCACCAGGCTCCTCTGTCCATGGATTTCTCCAGGCAAGAGTACTGGAGTGGATTGCCATTCCCTTCTCCAGGGGATCTTCCTGACCTAGGGATCGAACCAGCATGTCTTATGTCTAACCTGCGTTGGCAGGTGGGTTCTTTACCACTAGCACCACCTGAGAAGCCCCCAATAAGGTTCACAGTCTAGTTGAAAAGATAAGCATAGCCAGAATGATGATCCAAGGCACAGCCACCCCCATGCTCAATAGGATGGTCCACATAAAGCAGAGGGAAGAGCACTGTGTTCTGACTCGAGGAATCTGAGAAGGTTTCATGGTGGGTAGACTGAGTTCAGGCTTGGAGGTGAGCAGGATATCGTTAGTCATACAGAAAAGCACTCTATGCAACAGGAGCCAGATAACAGAAGAGTCGAACGTCCTGCTCAGGGGGTAACAGTCCTTCCTGAGGACAAAAAAGGAAAGAAATGCAGGTCAACTTGATTCCTACTTGCTAACTTTGGCTAAGCTCAGACATCTCCTGTCACAGGACCCCTCCCCTCGCCCTCAACCTGTGATGCCCCTTCTTTGCTTTGGCACTCACAACGCTCAGGTGGGCTCATCGGCTACCCTGCCTTCTCTTCTAGATCTGGCTCCTAGAAGGCAGGGTTGAACATCACCGTACTTCCAGTGCTAGCATATGACTGTCATCTAGAGCACAAATATGGGAATGGGTGAGAAAGCGAAGGAATGAATGAATCAATCCATCCATCAACAAGGAAAGGTGAACTGAAGATGATAATTCTGAATTACCAGCAAGAGAATTGCTGGGAGAAGACAGGACTGGCCTGATTAATTTCCTTGAAAATACTATGTAAATATCAGAAAGACCCCAGCAGAGGAGCAACTGTCTAAGCATTTAATCAGTTTGTGTCCATCATAAAGATATGAGTCAGTGCTGAGATCTGAGGCTCCCCAGGGTGAACTAGCACCTCTTTTGCCAGAGATCCAAGGAGACAGAGGTCAACTTGTACCATGACAGAGTGAGAAGAATATGGATGTGGTAACATAGTGTCAATTACCCATGGAAATGGGCCATGGGGAAACTTGCATTGAAAAATCCCATAGAAAGGAGCCTTTTAGTCTTGTTTTTAGATTTCAATCTTTCAGCAAGCAGGGCTCCAAAGCAGAAGAGGAAAAGAAAGGAATACAGACTAGAATACTGTGATAAAAAAATAAAAAAAGAATCCCATGATAGTCCAAGAACTGTGCTAAATCCTTCACACATAGTCTTGGAAGATAGGCAGTTGTATCTCCATTTTGCAACTTAGGCTCTTAAGGCTCAGAGAGGGCAAGCAACTTGTCCAAAGCCACACAGCTAGTAAGAGTCAAAGATGGTAAATAAATCCAGGTTTGCTGACTCCAAATCCTGTATCCTTGCTCTTGAATCACACTGTCCCTCTTCTCTTTCATGCTCTCATGGGAGCACTCCAATTCCCACCATACATCCAGTTCTCAAAGGAAACCTTAACCTTGGTGTGTGTTTTTTTTTTTCATTATCATTTGGCAACTGCACACAGTTCTTCAGGGAAATCCGGGAGCTCAGGATGAAGATCCTGCCTACAGATTAGCTGAAATTGCTTGTGTTTCCTTGAAAAATGCCTGGCACTGCCAACAACTCTGGTCTGGTTTCCAGCAGTGGCCAGGCATTGTCCAACTAAGAGGCTCTGAGAATCGATTGGCTGTGGTCTCCCTGACACTGATGCCAACAGATGCTGTGAGTCAGAAGTTGCCATCTGTCCATGACACTCAGCTTTATGGGGGCTTCCAGAGCTGTCCAACCTAAAGAATCAGTCGAAGCCCCATCAGGACACTGCCATGGTGCATCCCCAGCACTGATGGAATGCTAGTTTTCCAGTGGGAAAATGCTGGTGGGCTTTGGGATCCAGAGTGTGCTCAACCACAGCATGGAAGACAAAGGGGGTGCAGTGCTCTCCTGGAGGCCAAAAGCATGGCTGAAAAGATACTACTCGTGTGACAGAAGGGGGAACAGGAAGGTTTGTAGAAGGGGAGAATGCTTAAAACACCAGCCTCGACATCACTTGCAAGAACCAGAAAATGGGAACTCCACATTTCGCGAACACTGTGCCTCCCCAGGAGTAGACAGGACACTGGATTTGGGATTGAGAACCTGGGTTCACACCCTGCCCTCACAGAGTACAAGCTGGGTTACCTGAGGTGATCACACACTCTCCTCCCCTGCCCTTTCCACTGTCAGTCACACCCCCACCTCCCATCACTGCGGTGTAGTACAGCTATCTGGCTATGCTTCTATCTCCTCACTAGGCTGTGAACCCTGTAAGGGCAGACACCATGCCTACCCATGCCAGCATCCTCAGCCCTCAGCATTGTGCTGGGCCCTGCTTGGCATTCTGTAAATATTAGCTGAATTGAGCAAAGAGAACAAGAGATATGACTTACCAATTCTGCATAAAGTGGAGTCCACTATCATGGATCCTCCATTCTGAGACATTTTCAGAATAACCTCAAGAACAACTTCGTTTGACAGGAGACTCTGAAAAAGTATCTTGAAAGAGAACTGGGGAGAAGAACCAAGAAGGAAGCAGGGAGGGGCCACTGGCTGGAGGGCACAGAAGGCAATCTTGAGTGAATGGCTCAAGGACCCCGAGAGTCTCAGGAGATCTCCAGCACTCAATGGGAACAGATAAATCCTCCCACTAGAAGGTCATGGGGGGAGATGGCTCTGTTAGAGATTATGCAGAAGTCCCCCACCACCTCCAGAGGAAGTAAGAACGATGCTCTAACTCTCCCCTAAACAGAAGTATATGAATCTCAGTTCACAAACTCAGATGGGAGAGAAAGAGCACAATACTATACACAAATCAGGTTAGTTTTGATCCTGAGCTCTCTCCTATCAGGATGAAAGAAATTCAACCCCATCACTCCATTTCTTGAACCTGCATCAGTGACTCTGGGGCATCACTTGGTACCCAAGCATTATGGAGGTCCTTGTGTGGTTATAAATGGCTTGTCCAGAGTATTCCCTCCTGAAACCAACCTTCATCGTCCAGCCGCCATGATCCCACAGGTCTAACCCCTTGCCATGTGACATCAGGCTGTCTGACTTGGGGAGCCGCACGTGTACTACCAGCCACCTGTGGTGGTTTAGTCACTAAGTCGTGTGACCCCCATGGACTGTAGCCCGCCAGGCTCCTCTATCCATGGGATTCTCCAGGCAAGAATACTGGAGTGGGCTGCCATTTCCTTCTCCAGAGGATCTTCCCAACCCAGGAATCGAACCCAGGTCTCCTGCATTACAGGCAGATTCTTTACCAATTGAGCTATAAGAAAAACTCCACTAGCCTCCTGGGTGAACCACAAAATTATTCCCTCTGAGTTCTTGCTCTGCTCTTTTGGTACTTCAGGGATTCTCCTCAAGGACTCCACAGACACATCCCTCTCACCTACAGCCTGGGTGAATGTCTCTTTCATCTGGGAGAATCCTCTCCCCAAAGCCTGGACCCCATTGCTACATCAGAGGTCTGCTTTCAACTGTCAGGATGGGTTTTATCCAGCAGAGTATACACTGGCACCTGTCTTAAAAACTAAAGTGAATCAACTGAGAATCATCTCAATTCTTTAGAAAAGTGAAAAGATCTGGCATCTCTTGGGCCAGAGTGGTAGCTGATCCCTTCTGAATGACTAAGCCCTCTTCACTCTGTATGACTCCTCCACCACTAATCACATTTCCATGCAGCCTATTTCCTCTATGTTTTGCCCCATCTACCTGAACCCTGAAAGAATCTGGTTTCAACACTGAGGTTAGCCATGCACTTCCAGCTATAAACCTCTGAGATAAAGAAGCACGACTTTCTACTGACTTGAATGAGAGAAAGTGAAAGAGAAAGGAAAGGAGGAAAATCCAAGGTTATAAAAATAAATTGACACTTTAAATGATCCTGCCTTGAAAGTATTAACTAGAATCATGCTAGGGGCCAAAAAACAAATCTCTGGGCTTTTCAAATCTCGCAAAGGCCATCGAAGGAGCTAGAAAGACATAGCCCCACCACCCAATATGATGAAAGGGCTGACTTAGTGCCTGGGGCACCACTAAGTGCTGTGAGAAGGTGGGGGGGGGGGCGGTGGTCTTGGTGTCTATAAAGGGCTAAGATAGGACCTGGCATTCACCAGGCATCCATACAAGTCCTCATTACATTAAAAGTCAAAACATTCGAACTTTACTTAATTCCCACAACATCCCTGCAAGACCAATAGAGATATTCCTGTGGTACAGGTAGAAAAAACAAGGCTTCTGGAGACAAAGTTAACTTGTTCAAGGTCCCGAAGCTCACTGGGACAGACAGTTGTTGTTGTTCAGTTGGTAAGTCCTATCCGACTCTTTGTGACCCCGTGGACAGCAGCACACCAGGCTTCCCTGTCCTTCACCATCTCCCAGAGTTTGGTCAAACTCATGTCCATTGAGTCCATGATGCCACCCACTCAATACTGTTGAGTTCCAACTAGACTAAGGACAGATGCATAGTCCAATCGGAACTCACCATCATTTCCATCAAGTGAAAGAACCAATGACACCAATGGGCTTGGGGATCCCGGCTATTCTGAGCAAGGGGAGGGAAGTTTGGGCACCAGTCATGAAGCCACTGGCCTGGAAAGGGCTCCCTGGAGGAGGAGAAATACTGGGCAGCAGCCTGGAGTGGAGGTCTGGGGCATCGATTCCAGCCTGAGGTTTTGGGTTCAACTCCTGTTCTGCTTCTTTTTACCTGTATGAAGTAGGACAAGTTATTTCACTTGTATGTGCGTCAGTTTCCCCGTCTGTGAAATGGGGCTAGTGATAGTACCATCCTCACAGAGTTGCTGAGTGTTTGGAAGGAGCTGAAATCTGCGATGCACGAAAGATGGTACCCAGCATATGCACAGTCTAAGAGTTGCCCTAGTGAATACTGGTAGTGTCCCCGAGTCACGGCAGCAGGCGAGGCCACACTTCGGGAATTCAGCGCAGTTCCGGAGGCCTCCCTTGGGTCCTGGGCCTGGCACGCTCCAGGTTCAGAGGCCCTCCTCTGAACCGCTTCCGCCTGCAGGCTCCTTGAACGTGGCCGCAGTTCACCTGTATCCTTCCCCACTCTCGGAAGTGTAGAGCTTCCAAAGGCAGACCCACCGCAGGGGCTGATCTTTGTTATTAACAGCCAACACAGCATTCAGTTCCAGTGACTCCTTTTCAGATTTTACGGAGCACGATAAGCTTAAGCAAAGGAGAAACACAGACAGTTTTCGAAGTGTGTGAAATTCAGCAGCTTGAGAAGCCGTAGGAGAGACTGGTGGGCGGCGGAGGGGACGGAAGGAGCAAAGGAACACAGGGCTTAGGCAAGGCGGGGCATCCATGCGGGCATCAGGGATGAGAGGGTGAGCTTGCAGCAGGAGAAGACAGCAGGCATTGGTATGGAACTGGAGAGCATGATCAGGGAGCAGAGCCTTCTGGAAGCAGATAAACTGCTCTGGAGCAGTATGACTCTTTGCAGGAAGCCTGGGAGACACAGGGCTGCAGGAACTCAATTACTGGCCTGGGTTGACCTTGGTGGGCAGGGGAGGGGGCAACTCCAGGGCCAGGGGTCATGGATGACCCTCTCTGCCTGTCTCTAATTCTCCTGTCTATGCAGATTCTCTGAGGGTTTAGACTTTATGAAAGTGTTAGTTGCTCAGTTGTGTCCAAATCTTTGTGACCCCATGGACTGTAGCCCCCCAGGCTTCTCTGTCCATGGGATTCTCCAGGCAAGCATACTGGAATGGGCTGTCATGCCCTCCTCTAGGGGATCTTCCCAACCAAAAACCCACATCTCCTGCATTGCAGGCAGATTCTTTATTGTTTGAGCCACCAGGACTTTCAAACCCCCAGACTTTCAAACAAGGTTTTAGGTATCAAGTTCACTGATATCTGAGATTCAGATCTGCCATATACTAGCTGTGTGACCTTGAGTAAGTAATCCCTGTATTATAAAGTTGGTGTGAAAATTCAATCAGTTATTCAAAATTAAACTCTTGGCTGCAAAGAGCAAATTATACAAAAATGATTACAGTTATTATGTAAGCAGAAAAGGTAGGAGATCCCTGGAGAAAAACCAGGCCTGGCTTTCTTCACCTAAGAGAAGCCATTTTTTGGCCTAAGTCATCTTGTGATCTAAGCCTGGCCACAAGACTTGTCCTTGAACAGGTTTTAGTCATAATGATCTTAAGGGAACAAAACAATGAACTGTTATCAGGCAAGAGAGGTAACAATAACAAAGATAGCAAATCAGTTGTAAAAACTCCCAGTTCCTTTTCAATGGTAAAGAATGGCTTGAAGCACTTTGTTGAGCCAATTTACAAAATTTAAATCCTCCAGGGGCTCAACACTCAGATCGACTGAACCTAAAGGATGATGACATTGAAATTTTCTAAACCTGTAGACTTTAAGTATGTTAGTCTGTGTTATCTGACTCTTTGCAACCCCATGGACTGTTGCAATGCCAGGCTCCTCTGTCCATGGGATTCTCTAGGCAAGAATACTAGAGTGGGTTGCCATTCCCTTCTCCAGGGGATCTTTCTGACCCAGGGATCAAATCTGGTTCTCCTGCACTGCAGTCAGACTCTTTACCTCCTGAGCCACCAGAGAAGCCCTTTAATCATCACCCAAACTCCTTCATGAATATGCATATACCCTTAGATTAAAACTTCCTCAATTTCTCAGGGAGACATAGCTTTGGGAAAGATCCCTGGAGTTCTCCTGACTTGCTGAAAGTGATAAATACTTCAGTCTTCTGCTCTTGACATAGTTGGTTGTGTCTTTTAACTCCAAACCTGCCCAGAAGCTTCCCTGATAGCTCAATTGATACAGAATCCACCTACAATGCAGGAGATCCTGGTTCAATACCTGGGTCAGGTAGATCCGCTGGAGAAGGGATAGGCTACCCACTCCAGTATTCTTGGGCTTCCCTTGTGGCTCAGCTGGTAAAGAATCTGCCCACAATGCGGGAGACCTGGGTTCGATCCCTGGGTTGGGAAGATCCCATGGAGAAGAGAAAGGCTACCCACTCCAGTATTCTGGCCTAGAGAATTCCATGGACTGTATTCCATGGGGTAGCAAAGAGTTGAACACGACTGAGCGACTTTCACTTTCACTTTCTGCCCAGAGGCAAACCCAGTTTTCTAGAAACAATTACCCTTGTGAGGGCTCAACTTCTGATTCCCTGACCTCAATCGCAGGCTTCCCTGACTCCAGTTTTCTCTCCTTCCAGTCGTTTCTCTGGGCTGTAGACTGGCTGCCTTCTCTCACTGGTCCTAGGACTAGGACTCCTATTTATTTTTTTTAAATTTTTACTGGAATATAGTCGCTTTACAATGCTGTGTTAGTCTCTGCTATACAGCAGAGTGAATCAGCTGTACATATACATATATCCCCTCTTTTGGGGATTTCCTTACCATCTGAAGTGAAGTGAGGTGAAGTCGCTCAGTCATGTCTGACTCTTTGCGACCCCATGGACTGTAGCCTACCAGGCTCCTCCATCCATGGGATTTTCCAGGCAAGAATACTAGAGTGGGTTGCCATTTCCTTCTCCAGGAGATCTTCCCCAGTCAGGGGTTGAACCCAGGTCTCCCTCATTGTAGACAGACATTTTACCGTCTGAGCCACCAGGGAAGTTCCTTACCATTTAGGTCTTCCCAGAGTACTGAGTAGAGTTCTCTGGGCTATACAGTAGGTACTCATTAGTTATTTATTTTATGCATCCTGCATGTTAAGTTGCTTCAGTCATGTCCGACTCTTTGCGACCCTATGGACCGGAGCCCACCAAGCTCCTCTATCCATGGGATTCTCCAGGCAAGAGTACTGGAGCAAGTTGCCATGTCCTTCTCCAAGGGATCTTCCCAACCCAGAGATTGAACCCTCATCTCTCACTTCTCCTGCATTGGCAGGTGAGTTCTTTACCACTAGCGCCACCTGGGAAATCCCTCTATTTTATATGTAGTATCGATAGTGTTGATTTTTCCAGTAGTCAAGTACACATGTGAGAGTTGAACCATTAAGATGGCAGAGCGTAGAAGAATTGATGCTTTTGAACTGTGGTGCTGGAGGAGATCAAACCAGTCAATTCTAAAGGAAATCAGTCCTGCATATTCATTGGAAGGACTGATGCTGAAGCTGAAGCTCCAATAATTTGGCCACCTGATATGAAGAGCCAACTGATTGGAAAAGACCTCAATGCTGGGAAAAATTGAAGGCAGGAGGAGAAGGGGACAACAGAGGATGAGATGGTTGGCTGGCATCACCAACTCAATGGTCATGAATTTGAGCAAACTCCAGGAGTTGGTGATGGAGAGGGAAGCCTGGTGTGCTGCAGTCCATGGGGTCACAAAGATTCAGACAAGACTGAACAACTGAACACCAAAAACATCAATGTGTCAATCCCAGTCTCCCAATTCATCTCATAACCCCCCTGAACTCCTTTGCCTGAGATCTTCCAAAGGCTTCCCGAAGGCACTGTGTCTTGGCAAGACTTTGTGCCCACTGTTCTCTCAGCAGGGAACACCTTCCTTAGCTGACAGCCCAAAGACTTCCTGAGGATCCCCAGCCCATCCTGCTGAGCCACTTCTGAGTTCTTGGCCCCCGTCAGATCTCCAGGGATGGTTCTTCATGGAGTCACTATGATCATCCTCTAGGCCTGCTGGCCCAGAGCGTGCCTTGGTTACTGCATTTATCATACTCCTTCCAGAGTGGTTCCTACATCATAATCTCCCTCCAGATACAAGCTCTGCCCTGGGGGCTCAACACACAGCAAGTGCTCAGTGAATATTAGTTACCTGAATGCATGAATGAAAGATTGGGTGCATGAATGTCTTACTCCTCGGCTTCTCCCTGAACTCAGCCACATTTCTGGCTCCACAGGACTCCTAAGTGTCCCTGTAACCGGAACAAAGAATTTGACTTTCTGGGGTCTTGTCTGCACCTGACCCTAAAAACTATTGTCTCCACAGGACTCTTATCATTTCTGGGAAAGGTGAATTTCCATTATTTGTGTCTATGAAAAAATAATATATAAGAGAGATGGGGATCAAAATGGATTGTATGTATCTGAGAACATGATATCTAACTTCTTTGTGATTACACTGGAGGATTTTTTTTTAAGTCAGAAATGACCTTTAGACATTAAAGGAGGGTCCCCCAAAGTATGACCTCATAGTGCCCAAAGGCAGTTGCCCCCACCGTGGTGACACCGTCACAGGTCTATGGCCCAACAGCAGCTGCAAACCTTTGACTCTCCTTGCAAACTGAAAAGCCAAGACCTTGAACCTGTGTCACATGGACTTGGAGCCTTGGGTTCCTGGCTTGGCTGGGGAGGTCATCTATTCACCAGGATGGACTTGTGGCCGGTAAGGGAATAGAAGCAATGGAAGCAAAAGAAAGGAGATTCACCTACTGGACACCTGAGCCCTCACTGCATGCCTGTCGCTTTATATACATGATCTTATCTTACCTTCACAAGTGGAAGGGCAACCTGATAAGGTGGGGTCCCATCCCCACATACCAGGTGAGAAAACCACACTCCATAGGGACTTACCTTGGGTCTCATCACTAGTAACTAGTGGACACACAATTTGAAACCAAACAGTGTAGCTCTGAATCCTATATTCAAGGCTGTTGCAGCCTCTGGGGAATTTGATGAGTGCTATGTACCTGAAGGGGTTTCCCTGGTGGCTCGTTGATAAAGAATCTGCCTGCCATTGCAGGAGACGTAGGTTCAATCCCAAGGTCAGGAAGATCCCCTGGAGAAGGAAATGGCAATCCATTCCAGTATTCTCGCCTAGGAAATCCCATGGACAGAGGAACCTGGTGGGCTACAGTCCATGGGGTCACAAAGTGTGGAAAACAACTTAGCAACTGCAGAACAACAACAATGTATCTGAAAAGCCTCTGATACTTACTGCCTCTTTTTTCATTTTGAGTATCAAGCATGGATTGAGCACTATTCTCAAATCACCCTGGGAGAGGTGGCCTGAACCTCTCTTCTGTTTTACAGAAGAGAAAACATCTCAGCCAGGTGATAGACATTGTTTTCTTGGTTAAGACCTCTGTCAGCCTGGACCACGAGCACATCTATAGCCCTGAGGAAAGAGGAAGAAGAAGGACTGTGACAGGTTTGCACTCTTTCCCTGCTGTGCTACTGTGCTGGAGTCCTGTGTGCAGACAGAAGTGCCCAGGATACAACCTTCACCTGCTTTGTTCCTGTTACGTACTCTTCTCCCATTTGCCCAGCTACTACTGAAGAGAAAACTGGAGTGAAGTGTGCTTCCACAGAAGTGCCCAGGATACAAGACTTAAGGCTCCTCCTCAGGTAACATGGAAGTTTCCCAGGAAGGCTGCTGAGCTGAGGCCAGGAGTGGCTCCTTTTTGTTCACCCAAGGAAAGATGTAGACTTTCATACGTGAAGCCCCTTCTTTGGCAAAAGGGAACTTTCAAAAGTCAAATATAACCAAGCAACCACCTTCCTTAATATCCTTAAGGTTCCAAACTCAGTTACCACCAGGATTTTGACCCAGTAGCTTAGCCAGACGTCAGGAGCTCTTCCGCTGGCCTCTCCAGCCTCCCTCCCTCCACCCCTCCACATGAGCACTGTGTTTCCACCTGGTCATATGGTGTAGCCGCCCCCCAAGCCCTCCAAGCTGCACAGTGACTTAGGCTTTTTGCTGTTGCTCTTCCCCATCTCAGGAATTTATAGCCTTCTTCTGTAATTGGAGAACATGTCCACAAGCCTTAAGACTGATGCCTGAACATCCCCTCATAGCCCTGACACCATCCTTGAGGCACCACCCAACCATCTTACAACTCAGTGAAATCCACACCCCTCTCCCTGGATGCTCCTCTGCCTCCCAGTGGTCTCTCCACACCAGTATTTCACACCATCACTGTTTCTCCACTGGCCTATCTCCCCACCAGACAGTGAGCTCTCAGGGGCAGGCACTGGGTCCAGTTAAATTCCAGTTTCCCTAATGTTTGGGCCAACAGTCTTTTTCTCCTGGGTAGACTGAGACCAAGGGTATGTTCCTCTCTGCTGAACCCGCAGGACTGTTGAGAAGAGGTGGAGGGAAAGAAGCAAGCAAAGTGCCTTGGGCACAGTGGTCCTTTCATTGGAAGAAGATTCCTGCTGTCTGGCACTACACTGTGATGTCCTGGCTAAAGAGCAGAAGTGACTCAGTGTTCGCATTGTCTGAAATATCCCCTTCTCTGGTCTGCTCTCACGCCTACCCCATATCCAGTCTTTCATCGAGTCCTGTGGGGTCCGCAGACACAATATATCTTGAGCCCAGATACTCCTCACTGTTCCCGGCACTGCCACGCTGGTCCGGGCCACCCTGTCTCTCTTGTGGTTTGCTGCAGTGGCCACCAAATTGTTCCCCCTGCTCCTGGCTTTGCTCTCCTACAGCCCATCCTCCACCCAGCAACCAGAGGGTGGTTTTTACAAACTGAAAATCAGATCATGTTTTGCTCCAGCTCAAAACCTCCCCGTGGCTTCTACTCCCACTTAGAATAAGATCCAAAGTTTTTCCCACGGCCTGCAAGGCCCTCGTAATCCAGCTTCAACCCCATCTCTGACCTCATATCCCCCCTTCTCTCCCTGCCCTGCTCTGCCCCAGACACACTGGCTGTCTTGACATCCAAAACACGTCTCACATGATGAGGTAATCTCTGATCTTCCTCCTCTCTTCGCCTAAAAATCCAATGCCCCCTACTCCTCGTTGGTCAGGACTACTCTTGAATTTCCCTTCCTTAAAGCGGCTTTCTTGGTCACCCTACCCCGAACACTAGACCCCACTTCTTGCCCCTCGCCCCTTCCTCGATTATTCTTCAGAGCTGTTGTCCTCAGCTGAAGGTATATTACACGTCACATTTTCACATCCATGGTCTGACTCACACTTGAATGACAGCTTCATGAGAAGGGAGGACGTGGTCTTGTTTTTACAGCTGAAATGCCAGTGCTTAGAACCTGGTAGGCACTTAATAAATATTTGCTGAATGAATGAACAATTGAGAAATTTAGAAAATGAATGTGATGAATGTTTTCGGACAAACTTCTGAATCAACATGTCACTCCTTACCAGTTGGTGACACGTCACAGATGACATACCTCTCTGAGACTTGGTTGCCTGGCACCGATATTTTGAGGACTGAGAAAGGGTATTAGAAGGGGGAGGATGTGGTTATAAAGGGTCAACGGGAGTGATGCTTACAGTGCTGGCTCTGTCGTGTACTGTGAAGATGATGGCAAACTACACTTGTGATAAAATTGCACGGAACCGTATACACACAGGGAAAACTGGAGAAATATGAATACAATCATAGATGGTATCAATGACAATGTTCTCCTGTATATGTTTATGTATTACCGAATCACTTTTTCTCTGCATCTGATACTAACACAACATTGTAAATCAACTTATTTCAATAATTTTTTTTTTAAAAGACAATATCCTAGTTGTGATATCACACTACAGATTTGTAAGACAATGCCATTGGGGGAAACTGAGTTCATGGGATCTTTCTGTATTTTACTTTTTTACAACTACATGTAAACCCAAAGTATCTCAAAAATTTCAATTAAATATTAAATTAATTAAATGGAGGGGGGACATTCTGTGCGTTGAAGCACTCAGTTCACTACCTGGTGCATCAGTTCAGATGCTCAGTCGTGTCTGACTCTTTGTGACCCCCTGGAGTGCAGCACACCAGGCCTCCCTGTCCATCACCAACTCCTAGAGCTTGCCCAAACTCATATTCATTGAGTCGGTGATGCCATCCAAACACCCCATCCTTTGTTGTCCCCTTCTCCTCCTGCCCTCAATCCTTCCCAGCATCAGGATCCTCTCCAGTGAGTCATTTCTTTGCATCGGGTGGCCAGAGTATTGGAGTTTCAGCTTCAGCGTCAGTCCTTCCAATGAATATTCAGGAATTATTTCCTTTAGAATTGACTGGTTGGATCTCCTTACAGTCCAAAGTACTCTCAAGAGTCTTCTCCAACACCACAGTTCACAAGAATCAATTCTTTGGCACTCAGCTTTCTTTATAGTCCAACTCTCATATCCATACATGACTCCTGGAAAAACCATAACTTTGACTAGACAGACCTTTGTCTGCAAAGTAATGTCTCTGCTTTTTAATATGATGTCTATGTTGGTCATAGCTTTTCTTCCAAGGAGCAAGAATCTTTTAATTTCATGCCTGCAGTCCCCATCTGCAGTGATTTTGGAGACCAAGAAAATTAAGTCTGTCACTGTTTCCATTGTGTCCCCATCTATCTGCCACGAAGTGATGGGACCAGATGCCATGATCTTAGTTTTCTGAATGTTGACTTTTTAGCCAACTTTTTCACTCTCCTCTTTCACTTGCATCAAGAGACTCTTCAGTTCCTCTTCACTTTCTGCCAGCAACGCTGCTGTCATTTGCATATCTGAGGTTACTGATATTTCTCCCTTTCATCTTGATTCCAGTCTGTTGTGCATTCATACAGCCTGGCTTTTGACCTGCATACAGATTTCTCTCCCAGGCATCTTGATTCCCATCGGCTTGTGAATTTTCATACAGTTTGTTGCATCTTCATAGTCAAAGTCTCTTATTTTTCTATGATCCAATGGATGTTGGCAATTTGATCTCTGGTTCCTCTGCCTTTTCTAAATCCAGATAGAACATCTGGAAGTTCACGGTTCACGTACTGTTGAACCCTGGCTTGGAGAATTTAAATTCACTAAAGGTTAGTCCCTGCTCCTAAATACTTACTTTACCTCCTATCAGCTTTTCCCATGTTCTATCACTAAGTGATTTATGTCTAGCTGTTTGAGCTGGCTGGCCCAATTCATAGCCCTGACTGAGGGAATAAAAACTTTAGATTCCACCCAGCCCTGGTGAAACATTTCTCACAAAGATGTGCATTTCAATAGTAAGACTGGTATTGGGTGTGTGTGTGTGTCTGTATGAGAGAGAGGGTTTGAGGGGTGTTTTGAGCTAGTTGGATAAGAAGGAATTAGTAACAGCTGAACAACTAGTGACCCCTGGTTGCCCCTGTGCCTTTTCCTAACCACTGCCATTTCAAGAGACTTCTATCCCAGATTTTCTGCTTTGCAGTGGAAATCTTGGTACAGAATCCATCGTGGTTAGCCCAGCCCTGCTGTCCTGCAAAGCCCTGACATGTTCCTTCTCCAGGAACAAAAGTCTCCTTCCCCCCAGTACAGTCTTTTTGTTGTTTTGTGTTTTTAATGTAGACTTTTTTTAAAGTCTTTCCCTGGAGAAGGAAATGGCAACCCACTCCAGTATTCTTGCCTGGAAAATCCCATGGATGGAGGAGCCTGGCAGGCTACAGTCCATGGGGTCACAAAGACTCAGACACGACTGAGCGACTTCACTTTCTTTCTTTCTTTCTTTTTTAAAGTCTTTATTTAATTTGTAACAATATTGCTTCTGTTTTATGTTTTGGTTTTTTGGCCAGGAGGCATGTGGGACCTTAACTCTCTGATCAGGGATTGAATTTGTACCCTCTATGTTAGGAGGTAAAGTCTTAACCACTGGACCACCAGGGAAGTCTCCCACACCCAGAGTCTTGACCTGAATCCTCCCCTCTCCACCCAAACCTGAGACCCTTGAATCTGGGCAGTGCATCCTCTTGGGAAGCTTGGATCCAATTTGTTTACCAGTGTCCATCTCAGCTGCTCTTTACTCAGTTTGATGCTGAGTCTGGGGAGCACAGTATCCCACAGCGAGGGCCCATCTAAAAGGCTGATGAGTCCCTCTCCTGCTAGTTCTACCTGTTTCCTTCCCTTTTCCTTCCCTACTGCCTTGCTTGAGTCCAACCTACAGTTCAATCACTCAGTCGTATCCAACTCCTTGCAACCCCATAGACTGCAGCACACCAGTCCTCCCTGTCCATCACCAACTCCTGGAGCTTGCTCAAACTCAAGTCCATCGAGTCAGTGATGCCATCCAACCATCTCATCCTCAGTCATCCCCTTCTCCTCCTCCCTTCAATCTTTCCAGCATCAGGGCCTTTTCAAATGAGTCAGTTCTTCGCATCAAGTGGCCAAAATATTGGAGTCTCAGCTTCAGCATCAGTCCTTCCAATGAATATTCAGGACTGATCTCCTTTAGGATGGACTGGTTGGATCTCCTTGCTGTCCAAGGGATTCTCAAGAGTCTTCTCCAACACCAGAGTTCAAAAGCATCAATTTTTTGGCGCTCAGCTTTCTTTATAGTCCAACTCTCACATCTATACATGACTACTGGAAAAGTCATAGCTTTGACTAGACAGACCTTTGTCCGCAAAGTAATGTCTGTGCTTTTTAATATGCTGTCTAGGTTGGTCATAGATTTTCTTCCAAGGAGCAAGACTCTTTTAACTTCATGGCTACAGTCCCCATCTGTAGTTATTTTGGAGTCCAAGAAAATAAAGTCTGTCACTGTTTCCATTGTTTCCCCATCTATTTGCCATGAAGTGATGGGACCAGATGCCATGATCTTCGTTTTATGAATGTTGACTTTTTAGCCAACTTTTTCACTCTCCTCTTTCACTTGCATCAAGAGGCTCTTTAGTTCTTTGCTTTCTGCCATAAGGGTGGTGTCATCTGCATATCTGAGATTATTGATATTTCTCCTGGCAATCTTGATTCCAGCTATGCTTCATCCAGCCCAGCATTTCTCATGATGTACTCTGCATATAAGTTAAATAAGCAGGGTGACAATATACAGCCTTGACAATACTCCTTTCGTGATTTGGAACCAGTCTGTTGTTCCATGTCCAGTTCTAACTGTTGCTTCCTGACCTGCATACAGATTTCTCAGGAGGCAGGTCAGGTGGTCTGGTATTCCCATCTCTTTCAGAATTTTCCAGTTTGTTGTGATCTACATAGTTGAAGACTTTGGCATAATCAATAAAGCAGAAGTAGCTTTTTTTCTGGAATTCTCTTATTTTTCTATGATCCAATGGATGTTGGCAATTTGATCTCTGGTTCCTCTGCCTTTTCTAAATCCAGCTTGAACATCCAAAGTTCACAGTTCACGTACTGTTGAAGCCTGGCTTGGAGAATTTTGAGTGTTACTTTGCTGCCAACCTGCCAGCCGCATGTTTACTTTGAGTCCAACCTGCCCTGAGGTTAAAGTCCCAAAATGAAAATGAAAGTCACTCCATCGTGTCCGACTCTTTGTGACCCCATGCCTGTACACTCCATGGAATTCTCCAGGCCCGAATACTGGAGTGGGTAGCCTTTCCCTTCTCCAGGGGATCTTCCCAACCCAAGGATTGAACCCAGGTCTCCTACATTGCAGGCAGATTCTTTACCATCTGAGCCACAAGGGAAGCCCTTTCCCAAATCCTGTGTCAGGCTATCTGATAAGCGCCGGGTGTTCAGAGAACAATAAAACACACTTCCCTCCCTTGAGGCTTCTATGGGCTCAGGCAGAAGTGGGAGGAGAGAGAGGTGATTCCAAACTTTGGATATGGAGATGTTCTAAGATGCCATGGAAGGCTAAAGAAAGGAAGGAGAACCAAAATCCGAAAGATGTCAGGGAAAGACTTCCTTGGTGGTCCAGTGGCTAAGACTCCACACTTCCAATGCAGGAGGTGAGGGTTCGATCCCTGGTTAAGGAGCTAAGATCCCATATCCCACATGGCATCGTCAAAAAAAAAGGTTTGTTGTTTCTTTTTTTGATTAAAAAAAAAAGACATTAGTGAAGGAAATCTTTGAGCTGAGACCTGAAATATGTCTAAGGACTAGGTAAGAAGACACAGTGAGGAAGTGTTTTTTAAGGAAAGGGATTGACAAAAGCAAAAGCCTGAGTCGGCACGGCTGCATCTAGAAACACCAGGATGTCAGTAAACCTGGAGCATGAACTGTAAAGGCTAAGTGTCTGGAGATGAGCTTGAAAGAAAGACAGGTCAAATCATAGACAGCCTGGGGTGCCTTTATCAGGAGCCTAGGTTTCTAACATGCAAACCCCTGAGGAAAAAGAATGAGTAATATAACTCTTCAGTCAAAAAAAAAAAAAAAACTTGCACACAAGTTATCTGGAGATGTTAGTACGTTAGTCTACCCCATAAACAGTTGAATTTTACCTGGATACTGATTAACCCTGGCCATGTGACTTCCCACAGGTTCCATATGTCCTTGGGAGGAATCTGGCTAACAGAATTGCTCTCCTGGATTGCTGGGGCATAAAAAGTAGGAGCCACAGGTGACTCTATGGTTCCTTAGCTGAACTTTCACAAAGAGAACAACAAAGTGACTCATGGTGAAAGTACTTTGGCCATGGAGCTCTTTCTCAAGATCCATCATCACCAAGAAAAAGCCCATGTACTCGTGGCCAGAGGACCCAGGCATCTGCTCAGCAGATGCTCTTCCCTCAGACTGGATACAACTGGCGTCCTGGTTCACTGTGTGCAGAGATGAAGATCCAGTGTAGGCATCAGGGTCAGGCATGCCTGTGTTCACAACCCAAGTCTACCATGGGCCAACTCTTCCATCAGGGGCAAGGGACTCCGAGACTCAGTCTCCCCATCTGTAACACAAAAATGTCCATCCTCGCTTCAGAGTATTGCTAACTAATAGAAAACCAGGAAAGCACTTGAAAAAGAAGAGATTCTCAAAGACGGAGATAGGTGTTATTATCGTTGGCAGTCAAGCCCTGTTTTTAGCTAGATCTGGAGAGCAAGGCACTGAAGATCTCAGAGAGTCAAGCCTTCTCCCAGCCACGTGGCTATACCTCATTCCAGGGCACACAGAGACTCAGCCAAGGAGGAGCTGGCAAATGACCGGTCCTCCTGGCATGAGCCTCTGTCTTCCTCTGGCTGTTTGCCTCCCCATTCGGCAATGGGAATGAGTGCCCATCCCCTGGATGATGCTTCTATCACTGCCAAGGAGCCTGCCAAGGGACCCAAGGTTGGAGGACTGAAGGTCAATTCTGGCAAGAAAATATTTGCCCAAATCCCTTTAGAATTCTGAAGTTCCAACCCTGACACTTCAATGAGAGACAGAAGCAAATATCTCCCAAGTCCATGGTCAATGGGCTCAACCCAGCAGGAAGAAGCTGAGAATGAAGTGACTGCTATATGGTAGTATTGCCCATGTAACCTTGGGCCAGGGTTGACTAAACAGAATTAGCCCTAAATTAATTTCAGACCCTGGTGTCAGGGAATGTCAAGTGCATTACACAGGAAGGGTAGTAGGACTGCGTGGAGAGTGAGTCTTCCTGCCAACTGGGACTCAAATGCTCTTCTTAAGGTCACAGCAGAGAACAGTCACCCTGAAGCAGGACATATTCTTTCAGAAAAAATATAGACCAGTGTGTTCAAATTCAAAAAAGGCAGCTCCTCCTTCACATTCCTTGTCAGCAAGGAGAAGACATAGGCAGCATTGTAGAGAAGATGTTAGAGGGGAAATTCACCTGCCATAGGACTTCCCTGGTGGCTCAGTGGTAAAGAATCCTGCCGATGCCAGAGAAACAGGTTCAATCCCTGATCTAGGAAGATCCCACATGCCGCAGAACAACTAAGCCCATGCACCACAACTATTGAGCCTATGTTCTAGAGCCAAGGAGCTGCACCTATTGAGCCCATGTGTCTCAGCCGCTAAAGCCCGAGTGCCCTAAAGCCCATGCTCCACAACAAGAGACGCCACCACAATGAGAAGCCCGAGCTCTGCAGCTACAGAGTAGCCCCCGCTCGCTGCAATGAGACAAAAGCCCGTGAAGCAACGGAGACCCAGCACAGCCGAAAACAAATCAATAAAACTATTTTTCATAAATAAAGGAAAAAAGAAAGGCAAAAAAGGCAAAATGGTTGTCTGAGGAGGCCTTACAAATGGTTGATAAAAGAAGAGAAGCTAAAGGCAAAGGAGAAATGGAAAGATATTCCCATCTGAATGCAGAGTTCCAAAGAATAGCAAGGAGAGATAAGAAAGCCTTCCTCAGTGATCAATGCAAAGAAATAGTGGAAAACAATAGAATGGCAAAGACTAGAGATCTCTTCAAGAAAATTAGAGATACCAAGGGAACATTTCATGCAAAGATGGGCTCAATAAAGGACAGAAATGGTATACACCTAACAGAAGCAGAAGATGTTAAGAAGAGGTGGCAACAATACACAGAAGAACTCTACCAAAAAGATCTTCATGATCCAGATAACCACTACGGTGTGATCACTCACCTAGAGCCAGACATCCTGGAATGCGAAGTCAAGTGGGCCTTAGGAAGCATCACTACGAACAAAGCTAGTGGAGGTGATGGAATTCCAATTGTGCTATTTCAAATCCTAAAAGATGATGCTGTGAAAGTGCTGCACTCTATATACCAGCAAATTTGGAAAACTCAGCAGTGGCCACAGGACTGGAAAAGTTCAGTTTTCATTCTAATCCCAAAGAAAGACAATGCCAAAGAATGCTCAAACTACCACACAATTGCACTCATCTCACACGCTAGTAAAGTAATGCTCAAAATTCCCCAAGCTAGGCTTCAATACTGCGAACTTCCAGATGTTCAAGCTGGATTTAGAAAAGGCAGAGGAACCAGAGATCAAATTGCCATCATCTGTTGGATCATAGAAAAAGCGAGAGAGTTCCAGAAAAACATCTACTTCTGTTTTATTGACTATGCCAAAGCCTTTGACCGTGTGGATAACAATAAACTGTGGAAAATTCTTCAAGAGATGGGAATACCAGGCCACCTGAACTGCCTCCTGAGAAATCTGTATGCAGGAATACCAGGCCACCTGAACTGCCTCTGAGAAATCTGTATGCAGGTCAAGAAGCAACAGTTAGAACTGGACATAGAGCAACAGACTGGCTCCAAATTGGGACAGGGGTATGTCAAGGCTGTATATTGTCACCCTGCTTATTTAACTTACATGCAGAGTACATCATGTGAAATGTGAAACAGTGACAGACTTTATTTTCTTGGGCTCCAAAATCACTGCAGATGGGGACTGCAGCCATGAAATTAAAAGATGTTTGCTCCTTGGAAGAAAAGCTATGACCAACCTAGACAGCATATTAAAAAGCAGAGACATTACTGTGCAGACAAAGGTCTGTCTAGTAAAAGCTATGATTTTTCCAGGAGTCATGCATGTTTGTGAGAGTTGGACTATAAAGAAAGCTGAGCGCCAAAAAATTGAAGCTTTTGAACTGTGGTGTTGGAGAAGACTTTTGAGAGTCCCTTGGACTGCAAGAAGATCCAACCAATCCATCCTCAAGGATATCAGCCCTGAATATTCATTGGAAGGACTGATGCTGAAGCTGAGATTCCAATACTTTGGCCACTTGATGCGAAGAACTGACTCATTGGCATCACTGATTTGAGATGGTTGGACTTGAGTTTGAGCAAGCTCCAGGAGTTGGTGATGGACAGGGAAGCTTGGTGTGCTGCAGTCCATGGAGTCACAAAGAATCGGACACGACTGAGTGGCTGAACTGAACTGAACTGAACTGAACTGATTTTTTTCTAGAAAGAAATCCAGCAGTAAAGGGGCAGTGATTTCAGAGTCTCTTTTGAGTAAGTCCTCAGGTGGAGTTTGTCAGTTTTCTGTGATTGTGGTTTTCATTTTGTCTACCCTTCGATGGATAAGGGTAAGAGGCTTATGGAAGCTTCCTGATGGGAGAGACTGACTGAGGGAAACTGGGTCTTGTTCTGATGGACTTGAGTTTGACTAAGCTCCGGGAGCTGGTGATGGACAGGGAGGCCTGGCGTGCTGCAGTCTATGGGGTCACAAAGAGTCAGACACGACTGAGTGACTGAACTGAACTGAACTCAGGTGGAGACTAAGGACCTCTGAAGGGAGAAGCTGGTGTCTCAGTACTCACTGCCTGAGATAAGATGGCATAGAACACCCCAGGTGTTCCCTGGGAGAAAAAGAGTCAATGTGGGATGAGAGTTGAGTCCTCACCCACCCTTGGTAAATGCCATTTCCTGAAGTACCAAGAGGGAACCTAATATCAGTGCCGAATGCAGAACCTGTATGGTTAGTAGACTCTCTATAGAGAGACTCTACATTACCTTCATAATTATCATTATTGTTGTTCTCATTATCATTACAGAGTATGGGTTCAATCACCAAGGTATCATTAACAAATCCTCTGTCACCTTCATAAAGGCCTAAGTCTAAACACTACCCTGGGGGTGGGGTGCCTGCATGCGGGGTGCCTGTGTGTGTGCTAAGTCGCTTTAGTTGTGCCCCACTCTGTGCGACCCTACAGGCTGTAACCCACCAGGCTCCCCAATCCAAGGGATTCTCCAGGCAAAAATATTGGGGGGGGTTGCCATGCCCTCCTCCAGAGGATCTTCCGACCCAGGGGTGGAACTCGTGTCTCTTAAATCTCCCGGATTGTCAGGTGGGTTCTTTACCATTAACACCACCTGGGAAGCCCTGGGGTCGGGGGGGCGGGGGGGATAAACTGGGAGATTGGGACTGACACATATCCACTATTGATACTATGTATAAAATGGATAACTAATGAGAACTTCCTGTATAGCACAGGGAATTCAACTCAGTACTCTATGGTGGCCTAAATGGGAAGGAAATCCCAAAGAAAGGAGGATATTTGTAAACATATAGCTCATTCACTATGCTGTACTGTAGAAACTAGTGCAACATTGTAAAGCAACTACATTCCAATCAAAATTAATTTAATAAATCAATAAAAATAAAAACTACCCTAGGGACTTCCCTGGCTGTCCAGTGGTTGAAGACTCAGCGTTTCCACTACAAGGGGTTTGATCACTGACTAGGGAACTAAGATCCTGTATGCCACACAGTGTGGCCAAAAAAAAGTATGCAAAAATTTTCTAGGTACAAGTATGAAAAGGTTTCCAGCTTAGAAAGATTTGACCTGACTATTAAAATCAATATTCTGTTGCTCAGGGTGGGTAAGACAAGATAAGCAATTATTTAGAGACACTGGCAGTAGCCATGCCTATTTCTTGCCAGATATGACACATGTTACACCAAGACCGTGTTCAGCCTTCTCAAGCTGGAACAAATGTGGAGGCCTGCTGCTCAGATCTCCCTTCAGGAAAGAACTCACCAGTCAGCTGCAAGGAAAGAAGGTAGCTGGTAGCTTCCAGCCATAACATTACAGGCTGTACCTTGGCTTTCAAGCCAAGGCCGTGGTCTTCCTGGGAACCCTCTAGCCAATGCTCACATGTGATGGGCCATTTCTGCCTAGCACAGGATTCCTTTGACAGGTAATCTTTGCTTCAGAGCAACCAACCGAGTTGGCAGAAGCATTGTACTATCTGAGTTACAGTCTGAGGCGCTCCTTATCTCACTGCTCTATTTTTCTTTTCACTCAGTCAGCTTTGCATCATGGTCTTGAAGACTTTTTTCTGCCCAATTCTGCTTCTTCCCTCTCTTATCTGTCACAAGCATCAAGCCTTACCGAGAACTAATAAACTGCTTTACTCCTAATTCCACCTCATGGGCTGCTTCGCAGAAAACTCAATTGAAAAACCCGGTACCTTGTTTAACATGGCTACCAGCTCGCAAAGTAGGTGGTGATATCCCTATTTTACAAATTCAGAGGGTGAGAGTCAAGAGAAGTACATGGGGGAGCTGTCATTCAAACCCAGGTCTGCTTGATTAGAGAGAAAAAAAAAAATTAGGAGGCAACATTTGCTATTCAAATTGTCAGTAGAAAGGAAAGTTTTGCTACTGTTGGCTTAGTCTGAGTGAAGACATGACAAAAACTCAAAGTTGAGGCAAGGGTTCTTTTATCCCTCACGAGATTTGTCTGGGCAAAGGGAAGTTCCAGGCAGAGATCTGGCCCCAGAGGTTTCTGAGGAGGAGCCGCTACCATCATGACAAGCATGGATTTTTGTACAGGAGCCCCTCTGGCAGACTGGTGGCACCTACAGACCACTTCTCAGAGCAATGTTTTTAAATGCATTGAATGAAATATGTCAAATTGCAGGGAAAGCCAATTATATTAAAAGAAAGCTATTAAAATGTGTTTAAAACCTGACTTTTTAGTAATGCATTAAATAACAAGGTCTTAGAAGTACCATAATTTTGAAGCAGCTTTGAATTTTAAAAGTATGTTGAGATGTCTACAATGACTCCAGCTTGATGTGAAAAATCCATGATTTGTATCAGTGACAAAGTCAAGGTCATGCTAATATTACTGTGCTTTGTTGCTTATGTTGTGAATGGAAAACATGTTAAATTTCAGTTAGAGATTAGTAAAAACAAGGATGTAATTTGTTCCCATGCAAGTTCACAAACCCTAGATTAAGAAGCCCTTCAGTAAACTTTGATAATATTTGACAAACTGTGTGGTACATTCTAACTGACTCAAAACTATAATCATTCCCAACTAGGCAGTATGTAGACCCTTGGAGGGGCTTTCCAAGTGGTGCAGTGGTAAAGAGCCTGCCTGCTGATGCAGGAGAAGCAAGATCAGTCCCTGGGTTGATCAATCCCTGGGTCGGGAAGATCCCCTAGAGGAGAAAATGGCAACCCACTCTAGTATTCTTGCCTGGGAAATCCCATGGATAAAGGAGCCTGGTGGGCTACAGTCCATGGGATCGCAAAGAGTCATACACAACTGAGCAAGTGAACACACACACGCAGAGCCTTAGAGAGGGACAAATGAGCTCTAGGAGCCATTGAGATTTCCAGGAATAAGTTATAGGAAATAATCCTATTTGATTTTTGTGATAGAATCAAGAGACGAATAGGTTAGGAAGGCTCTGTGTATGACCATATTATGCCTGAAAAGCCCTTGACCCAAACCCTCATGATATCTTTTAACTAAGATAAAGAGATGTAATCTGGACAATAAAGCAACTGGTTTAGGTTGACCTCCTAGAGAGTTCAGCCAGCCTCCAAATGGTCAAAGCCAAGCTGGAGAGTGTATTCCAACAGCATCCAGCAAGATTCAGTCCTAAGCCCTGGCTGACCCAACGGGTTTTTTTGTGGAGACTTGGATGAGAACCTAGAAAAACAGCTGAGCCAATTCTCAAAAGACGTGAAACCCTGAGGCTTGTAAATACTCTGGATAGCAGAGTTCAAATCCCAAACAACGCTAGGGAACCAGAAATAAAAAAGGAACAGAATTTCTCAGGAAGGAATTTAATAAAGATGGATGAAAAGTCAGACCTTGAAATTTACAAGTCTAACTGCAGGTGCAAAGGATGAAGATGAAGAGCTTATGAGCAGTACATGTGGTGCTAAAGACCTGAGGATGCAATGTCTTTCACTGAGGTAGCTGGTGCTACCCTAGACTGAAAGCTATTGTCCAGAATAAGGGGGACAAGCCTCTTCCTCTTTGCAAAGCTGGATATCCCAAACCCAGAGGTAGGGGGAAGAGGGATGTGTGCTCTACTAGGAGTCATATTAAAGGGCTTGTAATGAACAGGATTGCACTTGGAAGAGAGCCAAAAGAACCAAACTCTAGGACATAGAAATAGTGGTTCAAACTACCAACAGCATTTGGTCTGATAAAAAGCACTTTGGGAAGGAAAAGGACAGGGAGAGAAGATCAATTTTCTCAAAGGCCATTATATGTCACTGGAATCAGCAAACATTTTCTGTAATGGGTCACATAGTAAATATTTTCTGCTTTGCAGACCTGTGGCACGTCTGATTTCTATCACAGCTACACTCTGCCATTGGATGCAAAAACAGCCATAGACAATACAGAAATGAATGAGTGTGGCTGTGTTCCGATAAAACTTTATTTACAAAAACTGATGGTGCATCAGGTTTAGCCTGCAAAACATGGTTTGTCCACCCTTGGTGTATAAGGAGGAGAGTAACACTTCCTTAGAGTCTGTGCTGTGCTGTGCGTAGTCACTCAGTCGTATCCAACCCTTTGCAACCCCCTGGACTTAGCCCGTCAGGCTCCTCTGTCCATAGGGATTCTCCAGGCAAGAATACTGGAGTGGGTTGCCATGCCTTCCTCCAGGGGGTCTCCCCAACCCAGGGATCAAACCCAGGTCTCCCGCATTGCAGGAGGATTCTTTACTGTCTGGGCCACCAAGGAAGCCCAAGAAAACTGGAGTGGGTAGCCTATCCCTTCTCCAGGGGACCTGCCCGACCCAGGAATCGAACTGGGGTCTCCTGCATTGCAGGTAGATTCTTTACTAGCTGAGCTACCAGGGAAGCCCTCCTTAGAGTCTACTCTGTGTCAGACATCTGCATATTATCTCATTGATTCCTCATAGAACTCATAGAACCAAGGTAGGTACATTTTTACAGATGGGAAAACTGAGACTCCATATATTCCTATATTTGTATATGTCTACATGTAAGAAAGCACACCCCAAACCCCACAGCTAGCATGAGATGGCCCTAGAATTCTAACAAGTGTCTACCATGGCACTCATCCCCTGGAGAACCGGTGTGTGGCCATGGGAGGATCTACACGTGGCCCAAGTACTATGCAAATAGCACATCTGGAAGGACCACCAAGTCCCAGAAGCATCTTGAGAAATACAAAGACCATGATTCCAGTCACAAGGGGAAGACCTGGGTCACTGAGTTGAAAACTATGATGAAGTGATCTTTGGTACCCACTCTCGATGGGAACAAGCCAGCTTAATGTTTTCTCATTGTTTTAAGTATTTTTTTTAATTAGATGATTCATCAGCCACAGAGATATTTTCTACAGTACCACTTACCGCAGCGCTTCCTGCCAAGAACAAGGTCAGAGGCAAGGGTCTCTGAAAGCTGTAGCATTAGGGTTAGAGTGAGGCAGTAACATCTCCTCCCTGCCTGGGCAGAAGAATTGCCTTCCCCCTCTCCTGCCTCCCCTCACAATACAGCCCTTGGAAGCCTCCCCATAGCTTTCCAGCCAGCCCTTAGACAGTCAGTCACTCCCTGCTCTGCACTCTCTCCACACCATTATCACATACACCATTACTCATTTCTTAGAAGGACCATCAAAACGGCACAAGTTGCTCACTGTGACTGCATGCTCAGTTGCTTCAGTCTTGTCCAAATCTTTGTGACCATAAGGACTGTAGCCCACCAGGCTCCTCTGTCCATGGGATTCTCCAGGCAAGAATATTGGAGTGGGTTGCATGCCCTCTTCCAGGGGCTCTTCCTACCCAGGGATCGAACCTGTGTCTCCAGCATCTCCTGCTTTGCAGGAGGATTCTTTACCACGGAGCCACCAGGGAAGCCTGAAATTGCATATTACTTGTCACTGAATCCCGTGGCGCAGAGGGTGCCTGATACATAGACTCGTTCAATAAAAGTCTGTTTCATTAAACTTCACTAAAACAGGTCTCAAGCAAATGCACTTGCCTACATTTCCCACCTGACTTCCATGGCAATCACTTAACAAATCACCCTCTGTCTTACTTTATAGAAAAAATAAGAAGTCCCAAAAGGTACCTGGGTGGAGGCAGAAAGAGCAGTTGGTGCCGCTAGAAGCCAGGCCTGTTTCTCCCATGCTCCGTGAGGTCTGTGTCCCTCCTCCACTTTGAGCCACGAAGAACATTAACACGGATGTCAGCCAGGTTGCCAACTGCACAACTTTCCTTTGGGACATTTCCTGGAGGACGACAATTTTTTTTTTTTTCTCCCTAGTTCAAATCAGCCTCTAAAGGCCACTTCTAGAGCAAACTGAGAGTAAACTAACTGGATAGGCCAGTTCTGCCCTGGACCCACTCTACGACATTATTGCAAGAATTGCCTTCCTCATGTGTGTTAATTGATCAGTGTCTTCACAGACCCAACGCAGTATAAAGAAGAAAGCAGAGCTCTGACGTCCGACAGACCTGAGATGAAATCCTGCTTCTGCCATTGATCAGCTCTGCGACCTTAAGCAGTTTGCTTAATCTCCCAGGGCCTTGATTTCCTCATCTGTAAAATGGGGTTAAGTATGTCTACCTTGTAAGCTTGTGAGATTAAGGGAAATAATGGGCCAGGAAAAGCATTTGTAAAGTGCTGATATAGATTAGATAGATCAGTGATAGACTGATGGCTAGGTAACAACATATAATGTGAAATATATTTTGTAACTTGAGAAATTGAGTGTTGAGATTTTAGGAAAAGGAAGAGTAATGATATTCTCATAAACATTTATCCTCTTTCTCAATGAAGGACCTGAGACTGAAGAGATATGAGATAACTTGCTTGGTGGCACACTGCTAATAATTGACCTGCACTTGGATATCATACAACCTGCAATTGGACACTGTCTGGTATTGCACTAGGCACTCAGTAAGCACATGCAGACCAATCAGCTGAAGGAATGACAAGATGTGGTCTAAAAACGCAGGAGTACAGTGCTCTGGTCTCCCTCAGGAAGGGCCATTCTTATTGGGATCAACGGTCTTAACGAGTTCTAGTGTCTCCAGGAGGTGTTGTCGCCGTAGCTCCAAGAACTAATTTAAACTTGTTGACAATCTTCTAAGCAAGAGAAGCTGGCGTTCAAAAACATGGCAGTTTTACCTGCTCCAGTCTAATGTTTCTGATTGGTCTTAAACAAGTAAGATCAAGTTCTTTTGCAATGAGACTATTACAAAATTCAATTTACTGATATTCAATGGACCATCAGTTCCCATTCGCTTTAATGGCCTAGAACTAAGTTGAGTTCTATAGAGTCACGGTGGTATAACAGAAAAAGCACTGGATTAAACATTAGGGGCCATGGGTTCAAATCTTGGTCCCTATGAGCTCTAGACAAGTATCTTAGCCTCCTTTCCTCTGTTTCCTCATCTATAAAATGGGAAGATAATACTTGCCTCTCTCCGCTGTAATAGTGAAGACTAAGTGGGGATCATGTATGTTAAAGAGTCTGTTTTGGTGCTTAGCACATGTGTGTGCTTTGCATTCTAAGTCGCTTCAGTCATGTGCAACTCTTTGGGATCCTATGGAATTATAGTCTGAGGGCTCCTCTCTCTGTAGGATTCTCCAGGCAAGAATACTGAAATGGATTGCCATGCCCTTCTTCAGGGAATCTTTCCAACTCAGGGACTGAACCCGCATCTCTTAAGTCTAGTGCATTGATAAGGGGGTCCTTTACCACTAGAGCCAGCTGGGAAGACCCCTAACACATAGAAAAAGCTTAATAAATATTTATCCTTCCGATGCAATGCATGTGAGGTATGTGACATATTATATGCTCATATAAGAGGCTATCCAATCAGTTCAATCTTAACATTTAGACCAGAGTCCCTAAAAGGCACTTGTGTGCGTGTGTGCTCAGTCGCTCAAACTTGTCTGACTCTGTGACCCCATGGACTGTAATCTGCCAGGTTCCTCTGTCCATGGGTTCTCTACACAAGAATACTGAAGTGGGTTGCCATTTCCTCCTCCAGGGGATCTTCCCGATTGAGATTGAACCCGAGTCTCCTGTGTCTCCTGCATTGGCAGGCAGATTCTTTACCACTGAGCCACCTGGGAAGCCCAAAAGGCATTTAATAAGTGCTTATTCACTCAATGGAATACTTGCCCTAAGACAGGCATTGTAGTTGCTTAATGAATGTTCATTCAATCCATGGAATCCCAGCACAGTGCATAGCACTCAGTCGACACTTCATAAATGTTAGTCAAATTCAAGTTAAGGACAATGTAGCTTCATTCATTTAATGAGATTTTCCAGTCTCATAAATATTGTATGTTGTTGCCAGTGCTTTACAAAGCATATCAACCATTCCTGAAATGTTCTCAGCTTTTGCTGGTTAACAAACCGTTGTAAACTGTTTTCCAAACAAGCAGCATTCCGTGAATGCTCCGTAGTAACACTGGAAATGCTGAACACCCCCCAGATCCTAAACAAGTGATGGGAGAGTGCAGCATATGAATTGACTCAGAAGTCAACAAAGGATCCATCTTCACAAACGAAACTACACAATCTTTCCTAAGCTTGCCCAGAGATCCGCTTGACAACTGTTCTGGCAGATCCTAGAGACACTGAACTCCAAGAAAAAATTCCCAAGTGTAGACAGAGTCTGTCAGGAATTAGAAATGCACATATGCAAATGTGTGTATTTGGCAGAGTGTATGTATAGAGAAAATCTTTTAAAGGATTAGTCATTGAAAGTTTTAGGTATGCTGCAACATTCCAGCATTTTTTTCCTTGGGAAAAAGGGGAGTGGCTTTTAATCATGTAATTTCTCCTTTTAGTGGCCACGTTCTCTAGAATGACCATCCAGGAGAGACTTTCAAGAAAGGAGGGGCACTTGGTTTTCCCGGTCAATCAGAAGTTCAAGAGGGAGGGACTTCCTGGTTCCCCCACCCATACACCTCAGCTACTGAGCCTGTGCGCTCTAGACCCTGTTCTCCACCAGAGAAGTCTGTCCGCTGCAACTAGAGAAAGCCGGAGCCACAACAGAGACCCAGGGCAGTCAAAAATAAGAAAATAAATTTAAAAATTTTTTTAAAAAGAAGTTCAAGAGGGAGAGACAAACTCAATATGATTCCCGTGCAGAGTAAGTGAGTGACACCGCAGTTTAGTTCTGAAAAATGAGCATGGATTGTTTCAGCAGGAAAGGCAGAGCAAGAACATTCCAGGTCTGAAAGGGAAAGTGACATTTAAGGTATGGCAATGAGTTTGATGTGACTGAGGATCAGGTGGAGCCCATTGCTTAGTAGCAGCAAATGATGCTGGAAAGGTGGGCCAGGCTGGGAGATCTTTAAGCCATGGTCCATGACCCCTGAGGAATGCTGTGCTTGCCTCTCTTTCATAACACTTATCTCCATCTGTCTTATTTTGAATTTGGGTTTTTTCCCTCTACTTCCTTCTTCCAGTCTGGAACTCCTTGAGACCAAGATTGCATGCTTGTTACCTTCACATCTGCGAGTCTAGTTTAGCATACTGCCCCTAAGAAGTTCAGAACAAGTTTACAGGTAAATAAAAATCAGTAACACCCTTCCAGAAGTTAATAGCTGTTGCCTACTATCTAATCCTTCTTCGTATACAAGACCAGCGTGTCAGTTAGGAGTTAATACAGAGAAAAGAAGTCTCTCCAGGTATTTTAAACAGAGGGCATTTAATACAGGAATGAGGTGCTTCTGTAATTATTTACTATAAATTTTTAAATTATTTTTTAATTGAAGGATCGTTGCTTTACAGAATTGTGTTGGTTTCTGCCGAACATCAACATGAATCAATCACAGGTATACATATGTCCCCTCCATTTTGAACCTCTTGGAGAGCTAAAGGAGCCACTCTGAGGCAAGTGGCTCAAGTTCACAGCTCCAAAGCTGAGATTCAGAGGTCAGTGCTATTACCGCTGCTTCTGATTTCAACTGCCAACACCTCTCATACTCAGAAAGCCAGTGACTGCATTACATGCCTTAACCCTGAGTCAGTCCACAGACACACGTGTGTGTCAATGACCTCACTGGCCAGTAGCAATGACAGCAAGACTGGGGCTTCCAACTCACTTTAAACCCCCAGGTCTCCTGGAATTTCATCTCATTGGTGGAACCTAATTTGCTGCCAGAACCCCCACAGCAAGGGAGTCAGGAAAATGTAGTTTCTAGCCCCCTGTGAAAAAGAAAGATCCCTAAGAAGCAGAAGGGAATAGTTGCCTGCTTCTAATCAAGGATATCCAGCACAGTAAAGAATAATTCTAATAATTGCCTGCTGAATACATGAAGTATGGGCTCTTTAAAAAACAAACAAGCAAAAACCTTTTTCTAGCCTGGATAAAGTTTTCTCAGAAATGAACATTTTTTCTAGCAGTCTTATTTTTTAACTAAAATCAAAAGCACCTGAAGCCAGATGAAAGGACCCCCACTGGCCAAATCTAGGACCCTTTGAACATCAAAATAAATAATGACAGCAGAGGATGATAAGTCATTGAATAAAATAGGAAGCAACTGATAAACAACTTTGTACGGTGCCCATCTGACCAAAAACAGGATATTAAAAAAATATTTAGTTTCAAAGTACATGCCCATAAAATTGCAGAGGGAAAAAAGAGTGTCATGTGACAGCGAGAATTTCACATAGCACGCCAGGATGCAATGAGAACAGCATAGTTTGTGGAATTGTCCTGCCGAAGCGGTACCTCTAAAATAATGTTGTGAAGACATTATCTGCTGCTGCTGCTGCTGAGTTGCTTCAGTCGTGTCCGACTCTGTGTGACCCCATAGACGGCAGCCCACCAGGCTCCCCTGTCCCTAGGATGCTCCAGGCAAGAACACTGGGGTGGGTTGCCATTTCCTTCTCCAGTGCATGAAAGTGAAAAGTGAAAGTGAAGTCGCTCAGTCGTGTCCAACTCTTCACGACCCCATGGACTGCAGCCTACCAGGCTCCTCCGTCCACGGGATTTTCCAGGCAAGAGTACTGGAGTGGGGTGCCATCGCCTTCTCTGAGAAGACATTATCAGAAAAATGCAATTGAACTGATGTTCTATGAAATAACTGGCTTGTAATCTTCAAAAGTGTCAAGGTCATGAAAATAATGAAAGACTGAGAAACTGTCCCAAGCTGAAGGAGACAAAGGGGCATTAACAATTGAGGACAATGATTTGAAAGCTGGGTCTTCCAGCAGAACTAACAGGAACTTGTTAGTGTGTGAAATGTGCATGGGGTCAGAGGATTAGAAAATAGTATTGGCTAGATGTTAATTGCTTGAATTTGATGATTGCATTATGATTACATGGCTTCCCAGGTGGCTCAGTGGTAAAGAATCCATCTGCCAAGCGGGAGACGCGGGTTCAACACCTGGGTCAGGAAGATCCCCTAGATAAGGAAATGGCAACCCACTCCAGTATTCCTGTCTGGGCAATCCCATGGACAGAGGACCCTGGCTGGCTACAGTCCATGGGGTCGCAAAAGAGCTGGACATGACTGAGCAGCTAAAACAGCAACAACAAAACTGTGGTTATATCGGAGAATCTCCTTGTTCGAAGGAAATACCCACTTCACTATCTGAATGTTATAGAACATCAGATTGGTAACCCTTCAAATAACTCAGAAGGAGATAAAACTCTTCACATAGTACTTACCACTCTTCTATAAGCTTGTGCGTATTTCCAAATAAAATTAATTTGTAAACAATGAGAAGCACCCATGCTCCAAGGAGAAGGCATTTTTATGAAATCAAAAACCAAAAACCTCACCTGACTTACAGCTTCGAAAGAACTCCATTTCACCTTTCCAAACGAACGAGGGTCCTTCTTCTTTTCTTATTAGATCTGGGAAACATTAAATGAAATTGCATGAGGTTTCTGGAATAGGCAGTCTTCATGGAGGCTTTGCTGGATATATAGCCACCTCCAGCCTTCCAGTGTCAATCATAATGTACGGAAAGAAAACTCAGTGAGCAATAAGGAGACCCAGGGTCTGAATGTCATCTTCCCCACTTCCTAAATATGCTACTTTGGGCAATTGCTTACCCTCCCTAAGCCTAGGTTTCCTTAACTATAAAATGGAGATAATAATTACTCCATAATTACTTCACAGTATTGTTGGAAGAGTTCAATACAATAATGGGTGTGAACCTGCCTGCATAATGATTGGCATCATGGAGCACAAGGGTTTTGTTTTTAGTTGTACAACAATTTAATCTTATATAACCTAACAAGTTCCTTTGACCCTGACATAATTTCTCCTGCTTGTAGCTGGACATGTTTGCCACTTATTCACTCATTCTCACGCATTTATGCACTTAATGTCTGACAAATACTTACTGAGAATCTACCATACATAGTCCTATGGTACAAGTCAGAAACAATAAACTGCAAGTTACCCTTTTCTTTTTCTTTTTCCTACAAAAGAAGAAGATGCAATGGAAAATGCTTTACATCCAGCTGTGAATTATGAATTTAAATCAGTTTAACAATCCAACTAAGGGCGTGTTTGCATTTCGTTCCCTCTCTCTTATTGTTGCTGTTGAATCCACCCACGTCTCCATCACATACATATTTATTTTCCAATGAGTTCTGAAAGATTTCCAAGGTAGAGCAAGACACAGGGAATGCAGCTGACGTCTGCTTCCCCCTGGGAATTATGTCACTCCTTCATTTAATTCCTCCTGACATTTTCCCCATTGTACTTTCTGCTCTTCATCAAAATACATCCCTCTCAGAAAACAAATGTACTTACTTATTGACTACCCAAGACAATCTTGGCAACAGTTGCAATTCATCCTGCGTAGAGTTTAAAAAAAAAAAAAATTGAAAAACCAAACGCACAAATGTAAGATCTCCAGAGCAGTAACCAGTTGGTTGATTCCGACATCCAGAGTCCCAGGGATCTCTCAGTAAACCCCACTTAGGCGAGGCAGACAGATTTCTTTTCCATTTTTAGGCCATTGGCAATTTCGTTTGCTTAGGCTTAATTGTTCCCGGATATTGAGAGGGTACAGAAGGTAATTGTATGTTTGATTTTAATGACTCTTTTGGCCTCGATTTAACATCCTTGCTGAAAATATTACCAACGAACCCACACGCACACAGGGTTTTTTGTTTGTTTTTCAGTTTTCTTCCTCAAGAAATTCGCCTGGGGGTGACATGCAAATAAAATCCAGCTCGTCCATGTCAATGTATGGCAAAACCACTACAATATTGTAAAGTAATTAGCCTCCAATTAAAAAAAATAAATTAAAAAAAAAAAATCCAGCTCGGCAGCCTATTCTGTGAGTGGACGGTTCTCAGCCGCTCAGAGCAGACATCACAAGCACAGTCTACAAAGGGCCTCTTTTCTGTGTCAGAACCAGGGGGGCGGTAGCTGTGTCTTCAGCCAGCCAGGGGAGCCCAGCGCCTCCCCCCAACTCTGGCATTTCCCCTTAGCCCCACAGGCATCCCTCTTCCTGCAATCCCAACTTCTAAAATTTCTCTGGCCAAGTGGCACCATTCTGGGGACACCCACCTCGCCGACTGCCCAAAGATGGAACAATTTTAACTGCCAGAAACATGGCACAACTTTCAGAAGTGCATGAAATCAGCTTCCTAAATTGTGAAATAGCTGCTGTGCGACAGCATCAGAGAGTACAGTCAAGGTCCCCTTGCAAAGAGGAGGTGACCTGACCGCCATCCTCCTGGGCATCGGCCTTGCCATTAGCCTAAGTGCCACGTGCGCCCAGAGCCAGCCACGCACAGGGCAGGCCTCACCCCAGTCCTCTGCAGTACCTGGTGCAGGTGACCACACCCTAGAAACCCCCTCCTCCCTGCCTCCTCCCCTCTAGTCCCCACCCCCCTGCCCCTTCTTCTGTTTTTCTTTCAATCATCTTTCCCAGTCCTCCCTTTAAAAATTGGCATAACCCAGGCCTCTGGAGGAGCAGGGAGAGCAAAATGCCAGCTGTATATATCAGAATTGCTAAGATAGGATAAATACATTTTGAAAAAGCATATTTAATAGTGTAAGTTAACATTTAATAAAGGAAAGAGATGTCTGAGTTTTTTTTTTAATGTATGGGTTTATATAACACTGTTTAAGGTTCACGTGTACAGTATTGTTTCAACTCCTGTGTACCCAACAAGGTTGTTGCTGTTTAGTCACTAAATTGTGTCCGACTCTTTGAGACCCTATGGACTATATCCTGCCAGGCTCTTCTGTCCATGGGATTTTCCAGGCAAGAATACTGGAGTGGGTTGCCATTTCCTTCTGCAGGGGATCTTCCCCACCCAGGGGTCGAATTTGCATCTCTTGCATTGGCAGGTGGATTCCTTCCCACCGAGCAGACGGGGAAGCCCACCTGACAGCATGCTCACCACCAAAACGTGTAGTTTCCACCCCTCACCACACAGCTGACGCTCTTAACCCGCTTCGCCCCCAACCCCACTCTTTCCCCCCAGGTAGCCACTACTCTGTTCTCTATATCCACCCGTTTGTTTTGAGATGTCTGTTTTTTAATACAAAGCTCTGAAACTTACACTCGGGAAAATCCCCTTGGTGATGAAAGAAGCAGTGACTCAGCTGTACTCATGGAGTTCTATCAGTTTGTGTTTCAGGGATGTTGGAGGGTAGGGGGCTTATGTTTACCAAAACAGTACATGCCCTGCGTGTGAAGTTGAGAAACGCTGTTCTCAGTAACCTCATCCACTCCCACAGCTTCGATTATACCTCGAAGCCGACAACTCCCAGTGCTCTATCTCTAGCCCAGATCTCTGCTTAGGATCCCACGGGGACTCCTTACTGGATGTTTCCAGTTATGAAGCTCAAACCTAACAGGTCTGAAGGTGAGCTCACCATCTCTGCCCCATGACCCAGACTAGGCCCTGGGGATGCCTCCTCGCCCTGGCTCTTCTCATGTTAGAGTCAGCTCTAAACTATCTCATACACCCATCTTTTCCTCTCCTGCACTGCAGGCCTGCCTCTGCTCAGCCCTCCCTCCAGGGTCCCTTCAGAGATAACAGCCTCCAAACTGCGATCCTTGGCTTTGAACTCTCCTCCCTCCATGCTCTTGGGAAATGGCCCATCTAAAATACTCTAGTGCCTCCTTGTTGCTTATAGAATAAATTTTAATGTTCTCAGAATAACCTCAGAGAGCTCACCACAGTAGGACTCCATTTCACATTTCCTGTTACTTTTCTTTCCAACATTCCTTTCAATTCCACTTCAGCTGCCTGATTCCCCCAACCCTACAGACTCCTTCCTACCTGCAGACTTTGATGCACAGGGTTCCTTCTGCCTAGAATTTCAGCTCCCTGCCTGACTACATAGAAAACTCCTATTCTTCCTGCAGAACCCAACTGAGAGTCACCTTCTGTGTAGAGCCTTTCTGTTGCAGGAAGGGGACTTCTTCCAGGGCCTGAGAGTGGGCTCTTGTCTAACACTCAGAGAAGAATGGTCCAAGGAGACACACATGCTGACAAAGCAAGAGACTTTATTGGGAAGGGGCACCCGGGCAGAGAGCAGCAGGGTAAAGAAACCCAGGAGAATTGCTTTTCCACCTGGTTCGGAGTCTCGGGTTTTATGGTGATGAAATTAATTTCTGGGTTGTCTTTGGCCAATCGTTCTGACTCAGGGTCTTTCCTGGTGGCATATGCATTGCTCAGCCAAGATAGATGCCAGCAAGAAGGATTCTGGGAGGTGGAAGGATGCGTGGCATCTCCTTGTGACCTCTCCTGAACTCTTCCAGTTGGTGGTGGCTTACCAGGACCTCCTGTCATAAAATAATACACAGATAGTTACTGTAGTGTGTGGCCAGAGCAGGCAGTTTCAGTCCGTATGCTTCCCCTAACATTTCCACAATTCTGCAGGTAAAAATAATGGTTCCCTTCATTGTTTCCTGCTGCACTTTCTACGGTCTCCTTAAAGGCCTTATTAGTTTGCAAATTTAGTTATTGGATTAGAGTCTATCTTCTCCTGTATATGATGACTTACTCAAGTGTAGAAGCTGAAGTGACATCTACATCTATGTTTCCCTAGAATCTTACATGGAGCCTGGAAGAGAGTAGGTACTGAATGAATGAATGAATGAATGATGGTGCCCACTGCCTTTTCTCAAAGTTATTGTCCTCTCAAGTCCTCAGTGATGTAATAGGACCATCAGGGCAGTAAAGAATTGCTTTATATTTACATTAGGTTCACTAATGCTGCATAACAAGTTACCCCAAACTCAGCAGCTTAAAAAAAAAAGTCAGTCATCACTTGTGATCTCTCTCTGGACAGGGCATTTGCACAGGGCACTAATCCCTCCCTCATGATGTCTGAGACCTTGACTTGAAGACTCAATGGCCGGGGCCCAGAACTATCTGAAAGTCCATTTTACCCACATGTTGACATTAATGGTCAGCTGGGGTTTAGCTAAACTGTCAGCCAAAGCATTTCCATGTGGCTTCTCCATGTTTCCTGAGCTTCCTTACAACAGGGTGTATGGGTTTCAAGGACAAGGGTCCTAAGAGTGAGAAGAAAACCAGATGGAAACCATATTGACTTTTATAAACTCCCCTTGGGGGTCGTACAACCTCACTTCTGCCACATTCTATTGATCGAGGCAGTTACAAAGCTCTCTCCAGTCAGGTCCAAAGGGAGGGAACATAAAGTCCACGTATTGGTGGAAAAGTGTTAATATCACATTGTTATAAGAACATGTCAGTTCAGTTCAGTCGCTCAGTCATGTCCAACTCTTTGCGACCCCATGAACTGCAGCATGCCAGGCTTCCCTGTCCATCACCAACTCCCAGAGTCAACCCAAACCCATGTCCATTGAGTCAGTGATGCCATCCAACCTTCTCATCCTCTGTTGTCCCCTTCTCCTCCTGTCCTCAATCTTTCCCAGCATCAGGGTCTTTACCAATGAGTCAGCTCTTTACATCAGGTGGCCAAAGTATTGGAGTTTCAGCTTCAGCATCAATCCTTCCAATGAACACCCAGGACTGTGGGAAGGCATATACATTGGTGTGGCTGCATTTGGAAAGTATCTGCTATGATCTCAAGGAACACCACCCTCTGCTATCATGTGGGCGCTAACCTTAATGCCATGAAGTATTGGGAGCACATTAGACAAATAACCCTACATGGCCTTATAACTTGGTCATGAACAGTTGCTGTGAATCTCAAATGGAAGCTTTCCATCTAATTAGCAAGAGTCTCAAAATCTGACTGAAGGTAATTATTTAAGATCTGTTTATTGAATTCACTCACCAAAGACTGACTACCCTGTGCCAGCTCTATAGATAATCCAGACACATCCCTCGCCTTCCAGAAACAAATATACTCAAAACCACTTTTTCTTGTTAACATTAATAAACATCCTTGAGCCAAGCTGGTACACTTTTACATTCCCTTGATACAGAACCTTGATTCCATGGGTAAAATGGACTCCAAGGATGTGCCCTGGGATACCTGAATCCAGGGACAAAGACAATTTAGGCTTCCAAGCTGAGGCTCTCTATTGCACAAGGAAGAATTAAATATCTACTATAAAAGTAAAACAGATAAAATATTCTTAGTGGCTAGAACATGTAGCTATTGCAGGACTCAGTCTCTTTGTGTGGGAAAGCTACAAATCAAGAGCTAAATTCTGCCAGCAGACTCTCTTTACAAAAAAGTTTTATTGGAACACAGCTCTGTTCATTGATTTAAGAAAGGTCTATGGCCACTTTCTTTTTTTTTTTAATAAATTTATTTATTTTAGTTGGGGGCTAATTACTTTACAATATTGTAGTAGTTTTTGCCATACACTGACATGAATCAGCCATGGGTTTGCATGTGTTCCCCATCCTGAACCCTCCTCCCACCTCCCTCCCCATCCCATCCCTCTTGGTCATCCCAATGCCCCAGCCCTGAGCATTTGTTTCATGCATAGAACATGGAATGGTGTTCCGCTTCACATATGATAATATACATGTTTCAATGCTATTGTCCCAGAACGTCCCACCCTCACCTTCTTCCTCAGAGTCCACAAGACTGTCCTATGCATCTGTGTCTCTTATTCTGTCTCGCATATAGGGTTACCATTACCATCTTTCAAATTCCATATATATGCATTAGTATACTGTATTGGTGTTTTTCTTTCTGGCTTACTTCACTCTGTATAATGGGCTCCAGTTTCACCCATCTCAATAGAACCAATTCAAATGTATTTTTTTAATGGCTGAATAATATTCCATTGTGTATATGTACCACAGCTTCCTTATCCATTCGTCTGCTGGTGGACATCTAGGTTGCTTCCATGTCCTGGCTATTGTAAACAGTGCTGCGATGAACATTGGGGTACACGCGTCTCTTTCAATTCTGGTTTCCTCGGTGTGTATGCCCAGCAGTGGGATTGCTGGGTCATATGGCAGTTCTATTCCCAGTTTTTTAAGGAATCTCCACACTGTTCTTCATAGTGGCTGTACTAGTTTGCATTCCCACCAACAGTGTAAGAGGGTTCCCTTTTCTCCACACCCTCTCCAGCATTTATTGCTTGTAGACTTTTGGATAGCAGTATGGCCACTTTCATATGGCAGAATTCATTAGTTACAACAGTGACTAGTCCCACAAAACCTAAAATATTTATCATCTGGCCCTTTACAGACAAAGATTGCTACATTTTATCTAGGCTAAATTTGTTTACTTGCTTGCATCAATCATAGTGGCTGCCTTTTGTTATGCCTCACTTACATGCCAGGCTCCGTGCTAAGAATCTCTGGATGCATTATTTTCAGAGTTACCTGGAACCACCATCTTGCAGATGGAGAGAATCAAGATTTTAAGAAGTAAAAGGTTTGCACAAAGGCACAAACCCAGGTGGGTATAATTCCAAAAACCATGTTCTTTTCTTCATGTGCTAAGTCGCTTCAGTCATGTCTGACTCTTCGCAACACTATGAGCTGTAGCCTGTCCGTGAGGATTCTCCAGGAAAGAATACTGGAGTGGGTTGCCATGCCCTCCTCCAGGGGATCTTCCTGACCCAGGGATGGGACCCGCACCTCCTGTGTCTCCTGCATTGGCAGGCAGGCTCTTTACCACTAGGGCCATCTGAGAAGCCCTTTTCTTCACACCGTTCAGTAAAAACATGGGGTATAGATACTTCTGCTGTCTGACTGAGAAACAGCTGGCCTCCAGGAGCTGCTGGACATGATTATTAGCGTAAGGAATCTGCACTGAAGCAGAACCACTTACCCCAAATGACTGTTTGTAATGAAGAGGATTCGTCATCCAGAGAAGCCAGGATCATGGATTTTGCCCCCTTGAAGTGGCAGAATGAACAGAGAGGGATGGGCCACCAAAGCCCAGAGCACACACAGCTGAGACAGGGGACTCGGAGCTAAAGACCGGAACCGTGAAGTGAATTCATCACTTCCTGGAAAGCTCCTCAAATCTGGAGGGTTGCACAGGCCATCTGGGGATCAGAAAGAGTCCAGTGGTGACAAGGAGCACTTATCTGGACAGCAGCCACTGCTACAGTGAAACTTAGAACTTGCCAGATTCTGTGCATCTCCATTGCAGCTGGAAGTTAGTACCCCTCAGTGTAAGTCTGCATTCGCTGGCTCCAGACCATTAGCTTCCTTAAGTGATGGGAGGCAGAGATGTTTGGGGGCACAGGGCACCCAGGACCACAAGGAATCTGCCCAGACGTTCCCTGAGGACTCACACATCATACACATATTTGTTGGCACTGGAATCCAAGTTCGAGCTCTGCTAACAAAAAGGAAGACATTGCCCAAGTATACTAAGGTATTTTGTGGTTGTTATTTGGTTTTTAAATTCTCTCTCTTTCATTACACATGTTTTTATCGAGCATCACCATGCTTGATAAATAAATGCAAGAAAATTCCCTGCCATCAATAACAATTATTGAGTGCTTACTCTATACCAGGCATTTTTCTAACAGCTGTGCATGCAGGAAGACATTTAAAGCTCACAGAAACGCTATGAGGTAGGTACTTAGCCTTGTCTTGTTTCACAAAAGAAGAAACTGAGGCACAAGAATGATCATTCATTCAACAAATTCATCACACACACACCTAGAGAGAACAAACTTTCTATGGTAATATTCCCAGTAACTAGCATGTATACAACTCAAGACCTGAAGTTAAAAAAAAAAATCCTAATTGTACACATTTAAGTATATTTCTGTGATTGGACCATCCCTGCTAAAAAAAGCCATTTCATAAATGGGAAAATCTTGGAGAGGTTTAAGGACTTGCATAAGGTCACACAGCCAGGCACAGCCTGCCTACCAGGGCAATGCTTTTCACAAGACCAGACTAAGAGATCCTCGAGGTATCTTTCAGCTTTAGAACCCAAGGGACCATCTGCAAGGGGCTGTCCCTCTCCTACTCTGCCCACGTCCCCTCACTGGGAGTCTCCTATTACTTGCAGATCCCTTCCAGCAAAAATCAAGTGTTTCCAACAGTGTGAAGTAGATTTAGAAACCCCTTACTTTCAGGAGGTGAATAGGCTGAGTACCAGCCACCTGCCTTCAGGGTCCCATAACTTGGCCTTAACCATCAGTGCAGAACCCCCTGCAAAACAACCCAGTGAGGAGGCTAAGTGCTCCCCTGGGAGGATCACAAAGGAAAAGCCACCACTAGAGCACATTTCCTTCCTCTGATGAGAGGCTAAGGGCCTCTGACTGTCCAAGAACCACAGTGGGAGCAAGTCACCCCCTGCAGAGAGGAAGGAGGATAGCCTTCCAGGGAGCAGAAAGCCACTTGGAGTGAAGATGAACAGGGTAGGGAGCTAGGGACATGACAGTTGCTGTTTAGTCACTAAGTCTGACTCTCTGCGACCCCATGGACTGTAGCCCACCAGGCTGTTCCGTCCATGGGATTTCCTAGCAAGAACACTGGAATGGGTTGCCATTTCCTTCTCCGGGGGATTTTCCCAACCCAGGGGTCAAATCCGGGTCTTCCACATTGCAGATGGATTCTTTACCAGCTGAGCCACCAGGGAAGCCCCTAGGGACAGGTTGCTTGGTCCCAGAGCACCTGTGCCTGAGAGCTGCAGGTCTGGCTTCTGATGCTGCTTGTAAGTGCATTCTGGAAGCTTCTGAGAAGTTAGCATTGGTGAGATCAGCCTTCCAGAGGGCATGAGGACTGGCTGCCAATCCAAGACCCTCCAAGGGATTTTACTGTCCTGGGTTAAACAATGGTGATCATTTTAGGGCAAAAAGAACATATGAATGCCAGGTGCTGGCTGGGGGCATGTTCCAAGAGTTGAGTGCAGTATCCTGGTGTGAGACTCGAAGCACCCACCATGCTGAAACCAAATGGATTCAGCTTAAGATCTTCAAGAGGAGTTTGCTTCAGTTCAGTTCAGTCACTCAGTCATGTCCGACTCTTTGCAACCCCAAGGACTGCAGCATGCCAGGCTTCCCTGTCCATCACCAGCTCCTGGAGCTTGTTCAAACTCACGTCCATTGAGCCGGTGATGCCATCCAACCATCTCATCCTCTGTGCTCCCTTCTCCTCCTGCCTTCAATCTTTTCCAGCATCAGGGTCTTTTCCAATGAGCCAGTTCCTCGCATCAGGTGGCCAAAGTACTGGAGTTTCAGGTTCAGCATCAGTCCTTCCAATGAACACTCAGGACTGATTTCCTTTAGGATGGACTGGTTGGATCTCCTTGCTGTCTAAGGGACTCTCAAGAGTCTTCTCCAACAGCACAGTTCAAAAGCATCAATTCTTCAGCAGTCAGCATTCTTTGTGGTCCAACTCTCACATCCACACATGACTACTCAGGAAAAATTTCCTGAGTATCTACCAAGCGTCAAACATCATTCCTTGTTGCTGGGGTTACAAAGGGGAAAACGGCAGATCCCTGCTCAGACCTGTGTACGTATCAACAGGTGCACAATGAACCACAGTGCCGGGTGAGGGCTGGGGCAGAGGATGAGCAGGAGAAACACTGACTCTATGGTACCAGGACTGGGATAAGAAGACTCCCCACACTACCAAAGCCTTGTTTGAGCCATGTGACCTTCATGCAGTTACTGAAACTCTTTTTGCCTCAGCTTCTTGTCTGTAAAATGGAAATAAAAGCCATGCTTTCACTGAAAGAGTATTGTAGGATTAAATGTTAATCTATGTAAAGTATTTAGAGTAGTCCCAGTCACATCGTGAGTTGTCATTATTGGAGAGTTGTCATTAGTAACTGTTCACTATGAACTAGGTCCTGTTCTAAGTTATACATGAACCAACAACTCTATGGTAGGGACTCTTGTTGACCCTATTTTATCAGTATACAAGGAAGCACGAGGAGCCTGGGTGGAGGAGGTTGCAGAGATTATAAGGATTTGACCCAGGCAGTAAGGCTCCCAAGTCAATGCTTTTGACCTAATATTAATACAATTCTGCCTAAGGAGCCCACTGTGCTGACCCAGCACGGAAAGGGAACAGGTGAGTGGGAAGTCATTCCAGAAGACAGAGCACTGGAGCTGGTCTTTGATGACAATTGGTATTTGCAAGGAGTTAGTGCAGTAGAATCGAGGTGTGCCACCTGACAGAGGGTTCAAGGGCATTGATCTGGGAGTTAGAATCTCCACTATACCATTCACTAGCGGTACAACTGCCAGTGAGTTTCTAGGTATCGTCTCAGTTTTCTCATGTGTAAAATGGGAATCACCATTAAGATGCAGTTATGGCAGATGAAATGAACTCAAGCATTTCGAATGCTCTCTGTGCTGTGCTTAACAAATGTGCAGGAAGTGGAGGCTATTTCTTCCCAGCTTCTCTCATCTTCTGCTTCCTTGCAACCGTCTTGCTTTCACCCTTTCTCCCTCCTGCCCCTGGCTATGACCCACCTCCATTCTCCCTAAGGAACACTGGAGGTTAGTTTTGCTTTGTCTGTCTTACTTTGTTCAGCTTTTCCTTATCCCTTCTGGGACCACTTTTAAGTAACTCTTTTCCATTTTCTTTCCAAGTACCTATTCCTGTGTCCATTCTTATATATATATATAAATTTCATTTATTTATTTATTTTTGGTTGTGCTGGATCTTCATTGCTGCTGGAGGGCTTTCTCTCTAGTTACGGCGAGGAGGGACTACTCTTTGTTGCCATGCACCAGCTTCCCACTGCAGTGGCTTCTCCTATGGTGGGGCACAGGCTCTAGGGCACATGGGCTTCAGTAGCTTGGTGCACAAGCTTAGCTGCTCTGCAGCAAGTGCAATCTTCCCGGACGAAGGATCAAACTTGTGTCCCCTGCATTGGCAGGCAGATTCTTATCCACTGTACCACTGGGTGAGTCCCCTATGCCCATTCTTAAACACTGATGTTTCCATGGGTTCCACTATTAGTCATCTCATCTCTCCCCAATCCACATACCTGTGTAATCTGTGCATCAGTATACTGACAACTCCCAAATCTATATGTCTGGAGTGGATCACTCTTTTGAGGTCCTGACCCACATTTCCATCTACCATCTCTACTGGGATGTCCCAAAGCTATGTGTCCAAATTGGAACCATCCTTTTCATCCCTAAGCCTGCTCTTCCTCTTGGCATCCCAGTCTTAGCAACTGGTACCAACACCCATTCAATTGCCCAAGCTAGAAACTGGGAGTTGTTCTAGAATCCTCTTACCATTCCACCTCCACATCTAATTAGTCACCAAGTCTTGTTGATTTCACCTCTTCTGACACCTTCCCCTTCTCTCTAGCTCCACTGTCTCGGCCTAGTTCAGACTATAGGCCATGACTTTAACAGCTTATGCAGGGCTTCCTAACAAAGCTCCTTTTCACCAGACTTTGCTGTCCTTTAATCCATCCTCTTACATCAGAAGCTGAAGAACTTTTTCTGTAAAGGATCAGATAGCAAATATTTTAGGTTTTGTGGCTGTAGGATCTCCATTAAAACTAGGGGATTCCGCCATGGCATGCAAAAGCAGTGACTGACAATGCGTAAATCAATGGACATGGCTATGTTACAGCCAAATTTTATTTAGAAAAACAAGAGCTGGATGGATTGGGCTCATGAGCCATAATTTGCCTATGCTTGTACTACATTATAGCCAAAGTGGGTCTAACAAAGCTTAGGGCCCCATTCATTCATCTGTTGAAAACCTTTCACTGATCTCCCAATGCTGTCAAAATAAAGTCTAAAACCCTTAATATGGTTATAAGTTTCTTTGTGATCTGTCCCTCCCTTCTTTTCCTCCATCCTTTTCTCCTCATCCTCCTTCTCCTCCTTCTTCTGTCCATTTATCACATGTTCCCTGTTCTTCAACTTCTCCCAGCTACTACAGATCCTAGAGTACATTGTGAATTTGTTCATCTCTGTGCTTGTACACATACTGATCCTTCTTCCCCCAAATGCTCCTTCTCATTTATTTAGCACACTGGCATGCTTTCCCAAAATTCAAATTAATTTTCATTACTTATTTGAAGTCTCCCATTCCACAACCTTGGAAAAATAGTACTTCTTGTGGAAATACTTGTCAGTATTTCACTGACAAATTGAGAGGTCTTTGATGATAGAACCTATGTATCATTCATTTCAGTTTTTTGATGACTAAAGGAACCCTCATTTTTCACTGTACATAAGAGGAAACTGAGGCACAGGAAAACCATGTTACAAACTTGAGGTCACGTAGCAAAGAAGGCTCTATGCTGGAATTGAAACCTGCAAAATATAAAGCCTGAATTCAAAACCTCTGCTCTCTCTACCTCACTTTGAAAGTCAGGAAGAAAGATCTTTTTCCAGTGTCTACCTATTTAATAGCATGAAAAAAATATCACTAGGTTTTCTCCATATCCATGAAAGCCTTCAACAGAAGAACAGCAGAAATGGGATTCTGTGTGGATCCTTCAGGAGAAACTATGTGATCTTTCTCTTTCCTCTTACCCTCATTCATCTGGGCAAGCTGATGAATGCAACACATGAAGTTCCAAGTGACACTGCCGCCTCAATACTCTAAATAGATTTCTTGGAGTCCCCTAACTGGCTGAGTAAGTCTTCCGATGTTGGCTCACTTCTCTGGCCCTTTCTGAGTGCATCCGTCACAGAGTAACTCATTCTGCAAGCAAATGAATTCTCCTACCCTATCAGGTGTGCTCACAACACAATGGACAATGAAGTTCATGGTCTCCATGGTGATCCAGTCTCATGTCACACGCATTATTGTACGGGGAGTGCATACTGATACTGCACTCTGTCGTAAAGGTATGCGATAATGTGAAAAGACCAAAGATGGAAATATAAGACTCAAGTTCATCCCTTCTCCAGGGGATCTTTCCGACCCAGGTATCAAACCCAAGTCTCCTGCAGTGTAGCCAGGTTCTTTACCAACTGAGCCACCAGGGAAGTTCAATAATTTGAAGGCCCAACTCAGCTGACTATGTTTCCATGATGCCCTCCTTTATTTTCTCAAGCATAATTAGTCTGCCACCTTCTCCATAATCCCATAACCCTTTGTTCACAATTTCCTCAAAGCGTCTAGACACTGTACTAAAATTATTGATCTGTGTGTCTCATGTTCCAACCAGCAGTCCCTTAAGGGTAAAGATAGGGTCTTAGACATCTTTGTATAGGTCACTCACTTCCCTAACACCCTGACCCCTACTTCCCTAACACCCTGACCCCTTCCCTGGAATTATCACTGCTTGATATGTATTTTCTGCTCAATAAACATAAAAATGAATGAATGAATCATGGATATAAAATATTAAAAACACACAGACACAAAGAAGAAAAGATTCATCCTTACTAGGAATATGAGAAAAGGCTATGTAGAGAAGATGGCATAAAAATTGAGCCTCGAGAAATTATTAGAAGTGTTCCTACAAGAGAGGGGAGGACACTCCTAGGGAGGAAGGACGATGGGCAAAAGCAGGGAGAAATGAAAGAATGTGACAAACTTGGGGAATGATGACTACATTGATCTGGCTGGAGCTAAAAAGCAGAGAGCCAGTATGGCACTGGATAGGAAGGTGGGGGTGGGGTCAAATAATGATGCTCTTGATGTCCCCTCTGAGGAGTATAGATTTTATCATGGGGTCAATGGAGAGTCACTGCAGGAGAGTAACATTCAGACCTGCATTCTAGGAGGTTAGGCGCAGACTAATCAGAGGGTGAGAGATTGGAAGCCAGGAGACCCTTCAGAAGTTGTTGCCTCCATCCCTGTCTAGACGATGGATGGAGAAAATGAGGACTAAGACCACGAATGTAAAGGTGGAGAGGAAGGATGGTTTAATAGAATCTTAGGAAATGACTCGACAGGAACTCTAACTTTGCAGGAAAAAAAAGAAGCCCAGACACAGAGAAAGGAATTGATGAGATGGTGAACTAAGGGAGGCAGAATCAGATCATCAAGTGATTTGAAACGCTAAGGCAGCGGCCTTCCCGAAGCAAAGGGTACAAACTCAGAAGTCAAAGAAGTGTTTCTGTGAACAGGGAACCCACACTTCACATTTTACAGGGCTTGCAAGACTGGCAAGGAAAGCTGGGTTCTTGGATGAGGTTTGAATTGGAACTGATCACCAAGGGCAACACGTGCATGACTAACAACCCCATAATAGGCCCTTCATTACGACTGTAATGGGAGCTACGCTGACAGATGTGCCGGGTGTTCTCAGCAACCCTTGGGGAGTGACAACTGCAGCGCTCACTTACAAAAACAGGTGAGACTCATTCTTGAAACATCCTGGCTGTTGGTGTGTGAGCATGCTGGGTTCTTCAAGCACCCTGAGAGTTTCCTTCAACCATTTGGAAGGGATATCCTAATGTCGCTGCTGGGGCTCACTTCCATTATCTGTAAAAGAGGGATAATATACCAGCTCCTTTGAAAGGTGATTATGAGAAATTGATGAGTTTCTTGCCAATGAATTAAGAAGCATGAATAAATGTTCCAGGGTTAGCAGTAGTATTTTACAAGTCAAAGCTGTACCTGGCATTTATAATATTTCTCCATATTTCTGTGGCCCTTTTCTGTAAGATTTGTGCAAACTATAAAAAGAGTTCGCATTTTTTTTACCCTCATAGAGAATAATTTTTTCTCTTAAAAAAGAATTGATAATGAGACTTCCCTGGGGGTCCAGTGGCTAAGGTGCCACGCTCACAATGCAGGAGGTCAGGGTTTGATCCCTGGTCAGGGAACTAGATCCCACAGGCCGCAACTAAGAGTTTGCATGCCCCAATGAAGATCGAAGATCCCAAGTGCCGCAGCTAAGACCCAGTGAAGCCAAATATATATAGATATATGTTATGTTATGTTATAAATATGTTAATGTTATGTTATAAATATTATAAATATGTTATATAAATATATATAAATATATTAAAAGGAACTGATGCTTTGCTAACAGAAAACATATCAGAAATGTTGAGTGTGATTTTCCCAATGCCACTCAGACAAAGGAGCACCAACAGTATGAACCTTGGCTCTGAGTCGGCAGAAGGCAAATGGAGCAGACCACAAGGCCAGGAAAGAAGATTCTAGAGCATGTCCCCCCTCAAAAGGCCCCAAAGGTAGCCACCAATGGCTTGCCACATCTCTGCAAGAACTTGGAAACTAAGATGGGAAAGAATAGCTCAACATCATAAAATGTGCCCTCTGATTATAAATGGATACTTATTGGGAAGACTGCCAAAAACATAGACTAGGGAGGGCCGGAGACAGACTTTTTTGTTTTTAAATAACCTGTGTTCCCTGCTTTGGGAGCTCTAAGTCTTAACCCCTGGACCACCAGGGAAGTCCCAAGACTTTTTCTCTGTGACATATCTTACATGCACAGGTTTGTTTAGAAAACACTTTCACTCTCTAGCCCTCACTAAGCCATTAAGACAAAATTGTTGTGTTTGGTTTTATTTCCATGTAAGAGCTAAAGGAACTGAAGCTCAGAGAGATAGGCAGTCACTAGCAGGACTGTGACACCTGGATCCCAGTTCACCTTCTCCACATACACAACCCAACAGCAAGCTCCCCAAGTGCAGAACCATGGCTTCTATTTCCCTTTATGCCTAATCTACTGCTCCAAGTGAGTGCTTCCTGATTCAGCTATCTTATTTGCTTCTATATGTATTCACTCCATGCATAGGTATGTGTGTGCATGCTCAGTTGCTTCTGTTGTGCCCAACTCTTTGCAACTGTAGCTCACCTGGCTCCTCTGTCCATAGGATTCTCCAGGCAAGAATATTGTGGAGTGGGTTGCCATGCCCTCCTTTAGGGGATCTTCCCAACCCAAGGATCAAATTCACATCTCCTGCATCTCCTGCATTGTGGGTAGATTCTTTACCCACTGAGCCACCTGGGAAGCCCCCACATATAGGTAGTAGGCACCAAATAATGCTGCTGTAGATAATGAATAACTTATATGCAAACTAAATTCTGCTTGAAACCTGGTAGGGGAGAGTGTGAGGAAAATAAGCAGAAAGAGCATTTCGAATTGAGCCTATAGGAAGAAACACAAGCAGAAAACAGTATTGGAAGAGACTGGCATAATAGCTGTTGCCAGTGAAGGAAGAATGATATTGGGGAAATATAGGGAGCCTTAATCCACTTCCTCCAAGCCAGGGGTTCTCAAACTGGTGTGTACCAGAATCACCTGGAGAGCAATGGAAAAACACAGAGGACCAAGCTCCTTGAAGGAGGATCGGGTCTAGTCCTTGGTATTTTACCAGAGTTCCCCAGGTGGTTCTGACTCTGGCCAAAGTTTGAGGATATTCTAAGCAGACTTTTCTCAGGGGTGATACTCAATAACCACGACTGAATTTTCTCTGGTTCTTCCTTGGTGTCATAAAGGGCACGAGGCTTCTGGTAGAGGTCAGTGGTTGACCTCTGCCTGATATAGGGTACTGCCTATGTACAAACCACAAGAATTAGTCAGAGCTGCCAGTCTCTAGTTAGGACTTGAGGAGGGAGAACTGGTGGTTGGGAAGCTCTCTAGGGCCCCATCACCACTGGGAGGGATATTATTTAAGCTACATGCTCATGACGGCTTTCCCAACACACGCTTTTGCCCTTTAAACAAAGTTTCATCCGATGAACGCTGACGAAGCCGCTACCATGTGCCCATGTCTGGAGAACTGAGTCAGTCTCAGAGGGCAAGCAGTCAAGTTTCTACCTGCAAAGGTCTCCCAGGCTGGTAGAAGAGACCAGAGCCCAGTGAAATAGCATCGTAAATGCTGTAACAACAACAACAACAAAACTGATGAGAGCCAGTGGATGGAAGGCTAACTCAGATAGGGCCAGGAGAAGTTCCCAGAGGAAGTGACATTTGAAAAGTATAAGCACATCAGGCGGGGAAGGGGAAGCAAGCTCTGGGTAGAGAAACCAGCTGGTGGCAAGGCCAGAGGGCAGCCCAGGCAGATCAGGACTAATACACAGGGGGTGGCTGAGAGGCAGGATGCAGGGAACAGACAGGAGGAGAGGTGGGGCCGGATGCGAAGGGCCTGGGAGGCCAAGGAAGGGAGTGTAGGCTTCATCTCAACAATCAAGAGCCTTCCCCTCTGTGTTACCTTCCCCTCTCACTGGTTCTTTCTGTTTTATGTCTCCCCTTTAGGAGACTTGAGAAGAGAGAAAAGAAAAGGGGGAAGGGAGGGGTTGCCAAGGGAGAAGGGAGAAAGGAAGAGAGACATTCCAGTTCCTTTTTGTTGGCCCCACCTTGACATGCTGTTGCTTGTGTCTTGTAAAGAACTAGAAATTTAATGATTTCTGGCTTCACAAGAGACATGAGTGCTGAACTTCAACACAGGAGGGCTAGGCTCAGTTCTTGGGTCATAGTTTAGGTAGAACAAGTAGAGTTTAGAGGTTCCCAAACTCTTGACTTCAAAGGTCATCCCTCATCTGCCATGGTTTTATATAGGCTTGTAGCATCTATTGATGGAGAGAATACGAAAGGGAAAAAAAAATCCGTTAATTCAGGAGCACTCTAGAGTAAATTTGTATTCATTCTATACAATAGCATCCACACACTTGAAAGTTCATTAGTAAACAAAAGGCAAATAATACATATAGACAAATATCTGTAACATGTGATAAGCCAAGGGTTATTCATTGGAGGGGCTGATGCTGAGGTTGAAGCTTCGATACTTTGGCCACCTGATGTGAAGAACCAACTCATTGGAAAAGACCCTGATGGTGGGAAAGATTGAAGGCAGGAGGAGAAGGGGGCACAGTGGATGAGATGGTTGGATGGCATCACCAACTCAATGAACATGAGTTTGAGCAAGCTCCAGGAAATGGTGAAGGACAGGGAAGCCTGGCATGCTACAGGCCATGTGGTCATAAAGAGTCGAACAAGATTGAGTGACTGAACAACAAAAAAATGCCTTAATATGTAAAGAGTTCTTACAAATTGATAAGAAAAAGACCAACAAACCAATAGGATTAAAAAAATAGATAGCAAGGGACATTTGCAATGGTGTTCATAGAAAAAAAACATTACAACTACCTTAATTTTTCTCATAATAAAAATATTTTTATATATGAAATATCATTCTTAACCTGTTAGAGTTGCAAAGACTAAAATGTTTGAAACTTATGGAGTGGAAAGGATGTGTGGAAAGTGGGAAAATGCCAATTTCATTCATCACTGGGAAAATGTAAATGGAACAAATTATGTGGAGGACAATTTGACTACATCAATCAAAATTTAAAATATATTCTTGCTTGCACAGAATTCCACTTGTAGAAATTTATGCTGCATATAAAATCACACTTGTTCACAAAGAATGCAGCATGAACTGGATTTGATAAGTGGCAGTTAGTATGCAACTTTGTTTTTCTCACCCTGTCCTCTACCTTATCCTTTCATGCATAGAAAGTCTCCATCATTTCAAACCACACACCAGCATATTTACCAGAACTCTGAGTAATCTTCAGGATGGACCACATAAAGAGGAACTAGAGAAAGGGGTGGGATTTCACCTGGCCAGCAGTGCTGTGCCCTCTGGGCTGGATGGTTTATTTGAGTTTCCCAGAAATCCCACACTTGGGAACTTTGCTAACGATTTCCTAAATACTAATGAGGCCTCCTCCTGTGTTGGTATTATTCAGTTGCTAAGTCTTCCCTGTCCTTCACTGTCTCCTTGAGTTTGCTCAAACTCCTGTCCATTGAGTCAGTTATGCCAGCCAACCATCTCATCCTCTATTGCGCCCTTCTCCTCTTGCCCTCAGTCTTTCCCAGCATCAGGGTCTTTTCCAGTGAGTTGGCTCTTCACTTCCGGGGGCCAAACTATTGAAGCTTCAGCATCAGTTCACCTCCCTTCTGTGTGTTCCCTTTAATTTCTGCCTTAGGCCCTGGACAGCCCCCTTGTTTGTTCTTTCTAAAACCCCGCTGGGAAAAGTCTCTTCCAAACAGCCCTTGTCTCTCTCTCTCCCCCTCTCTCTCCTGCTGGTCTTATTTCTTCCTTTCTATTATTATTTTATTTTCTTTATATTTGTTTGGCTGCACCTCACGGTATGTGGGATCTTAAGTCCCTGTCCAGGGATCGAACCTGGGCCCTGAAGTGGAAGCGCAGCATCAAAACCACTGGACCGCCAGGAAATTCACCTGCTGACCCTTTTTAGATGCACAGAACCCAGATTCTTCTAGCCTTTGTTGGAGAAAGCGTCCATGTTCCCAGCAAGGTGCTCTCTCTTTCTGCCACGTCAGCCCAGCCTGGCCACTCCTCACTGATTTTAGGGTCCCGAGCTCAGGCCCCAGAATCTGATGCCATGCTCTTCGAGAGTCTCCGCTGAACCTTTCTCGCTGGACTTAATCCAACCTACCTTTTGGAAGGAGATGGGGAATGGGCTGAAGTCAGCTTGACCACACTCTCGAAGGGAGTCTCCCTCCCCAGCCTCACCCCTGTCTGCCCTCTGAAGACCCACATCAGGGGATGGTCCACGCTGGCTGTACATCTCAGCAGGACCTGCTTAGGTGGGTTAGTGCCTCATCTAGGATTGGGGAGGGAGATATTTAGTACTGACTGTGTTGTTTCCGGGGATTTGGAGCCTCAACTGAGGCTAAGCCTAAGAGCTCAGTCTAAGGCTGAGAAACAGAGCCTAGAAGAGCCACCATGTACTATCCTGTTGTATGTACAGACCACATACATCATTCACAGCACTGTTTAAAACAGGAAAGTGAAAGACAGTGAAAGTGAAATCACTCAGTCGTGTCCGACTCTTTGTGACCCCATTGACTATAGCCCACCAGGCTCCTTCATTCATGGAATTTTCTAGGCAAGAGCACTGGAGTGGGTTGCCATCCCCTTCTCCAGGGGATCTTCCCAACCCAGGGATCGAACCCATGTCTCCTGCATTGCAGGCAGACGCTTTACCGTCTGAGCCACCAGGGAATCCCAAATGTCTAGTAAGTAAATCATGGAACAATCATATGATAATCTGCATATGTCATTATAGGAAAAATTCTACACGATATATTATAAGCTAAAAAAAAATACAGTGCAGAACACTATGGCCTCCATGAGTGATCTTAAAAGGACATTTTGTCACATACACAGTTGCATCTGCATAGAAATTTTGTAGAGGGGGTTGGTGAGAAGACCTACTATTCACTGTGTAACATTTTATGCTTCTTAAATTTTTACAAGGAGGTATTAGCTTTGTAATTTTAAAACCTATTATTAACAGAAAAAAAATAAAGACCACCATCGATCCTTTTTAGAAAGCACTGGTTTTATTTACAAAAACAATACACTTTCATTCAAACAATTGTCAATTAAAAAAAGATGTACAACTTGAGAGCTGTGAGTTAAGTTTTAATTAGGGCAAAATGAGGACTGAAGACCAGGATAGATCTGAGAGACTGCTCCAAAGTGGCAGTGGGGGAAGGTCAATAAAAAGGTTTTGGTGAAGGGGGAGTTCAATACCATGAAACACTCATTTTACAAAAAGTTTTTTGTTAGTCATGAGGATCTGATGTCACCATGAAGGGATTTAGTGCCTCTCTAGATATGAGGCTTCTCTAGATATTGGGCTTCCCTGGTGGCTCAGACAGTAGAGAATCTGCCTGCAATGCAGGAGACCTGGGCTCAATCCCTGGGTTGGGAAGATCCCCTGGAGAAGGGAAAGGCTACCCACTCCAGTATTCTGGCCTGGAGAATTCCACGGACTGTAGAGTCCATGGGGTAGCAAAGAGTCAGATACAACTGAGCGACTTTCACTTTCACTCACAGGTATGAGAAGATGCAAGGATTGAGATCATAAAATCTGTTCCTAAAAACATCCAACTATCTAAAGACCTGTCCCACCAGATTCCCTGGAGCACAGAGTGTCTCACTCCACCGTGAACTCCCTCAGGGTTTGTTGAAGGTCAGTAGCTATAGCAGCATGGTGTTCAATCAATCTCAGTAGAGGCAGATGGCAAAGGCCTTCTGTTGTTCAGTTGTTGGCAAGGTTCTTGAGTGAGTGAGTGAATGAGTGAGTGAAGTTGCTCAGTTGTGTCCGACTCTTTGGAATCCTATGGACTGTAGGCTACCAGGCTCCTCTGTCCATGGGATTTTCCAGGCAAGAGTACTGGAGTGGGTTTCCATTTCCTTCTCCATGGCAAGGTTCTTGGTAAGTGCCAATTTGTAGTTGACACAATATAGAAATAAATCAAGAAAAAAAAAAAAAAGAAGGAATCTACAGAAACTATCCAGAAAGAAAAAATGAAAAACATATACTCCATAAATTTTTTTAAAAATACTCATCTCCCACCCTCCCTCTGTCCTGAACAAAGTTAACACTGAATTGTTAAATTAAAAAAAAAACAGTTAAGTGTACATCTTCTTCTAGGTGTTTCTCTATGACTTTATAACATGTATAATTTTTTACACCAAAAATGGAATTCCACTCTACAGGATGCTCTTAAGCCTGAATTTTGTTTTCACTTTAAAGTAGACCTTGGACCACCTTCCAAGCCAGTGAACAGAGATCCAGCCCACTCCTCCCAGCCTTTGAAACAATACACCTCTGTGTGTCCCCAGTGTGCACACAGCTACTTGACTTAAGACCGCTGCTCTTTTTGCCACTGTGGTGATGACTTCCACAGGTCTGTGCACTGTAACACCATCCCCAGCCATTAGATCCCTAGGTAGGGTTGCTGGGACTACAGTGTTGACAGACATAGTCAAAACTCCACATAGCTGTCCTCCCTCCTGAATACTCAACCCTGAATATTCACTGGAAGGACTGGTGCTGAAACTGAAGCTCCAATACGTTGGCCACCTGATGTGAAGAACTGACTCTTTGGAAAAGACCCTGATGCTGGGAAAGATTGAAGGCAGCAGGAGAAGGGGGCGACAGAGGATGAGATGTTTGGCTGGCATCACCGACTCAATGGACATGAGTTTGAGCAAACTTTGGGAGATGGTGAAAGACAAAAAAGCCTGGTTTGCTGTAGTTCATGGGGTCGCGAAGAGTCAGACACAACAGAGTGACTGAACAACTCTCCCTCCAGGCCTTCCACTACACCACCCCCTACCATGACAACTGTATGTGAGCAGTCTTATTGACACAATTATAAACCACACTGAGAGACTCAAGACCCGGAGATTGGGACCCATGGACCTCACTAGAGCTTGGTCAGACCATGGAGGCCCGACCATCCCTACAGTTATGTGGCAGAAGAAAATAGGAGAATGAAAAGGACTGTTGTATTTACATTATACCACTGAGTGACTAAGCACACACATATAGTTGATTTACAGTATTGTGTTAGTTTCAGATGTACAGCAAAGTGATTCATTTATACATATACATATGTCTATTTTTTTCAGATTCTTTTCCCATACAAGTTGTTACAGAGTATTGAGTTTCCCACGCTATACAGGAGGTCCTTGTTGTTATCTATTTTGTATATAGTAGTGTGCATATGTTAATCCCAAATTCCTAATTTATCCTTCCCTGCTGCCCACAAGTTTGTTTACTAAGTCTGTGAGTCTGTTTCTGTTTTGTAAATAAGTTAATTTGTATTATTTTCTTTTATTCCACATGTAAGCAAAATCACATGATATTTGTCTTTCTCTAACTTACTTCACTTAATATGATAATCTCTAGGTCCATCAGTACTGCTGCAATCAGAAACCTGATTTAATTACAAAAGAAATAGTGTCTCATGGAAGATTCATATCAACCAAACACAAAGAAATGGATGTGCAAACCAGACTGTCAGTACATTCATTTATAAGCAGAGAGAGTCATCAGGTCGACTAGAAATTCAAGTCATTCTCATCAGACATTCTTTTCCCCTTGGCAAATGGACTCATTGAGGATAGTTGTGTCCATGGAGTTGTAACTCTTAAGGTCTATCGCCTGAGACTGACTTAGATGATGGCAAGATGGGCTCTGCCCAGGCACCGCTGTGACTTCCCATAAAGCATGGATGGTGAAACTGCCTTCATAGAGTTTCTTCTAAAACATAATTACCACGATCCTGATATCGACAAGTCCCACTGTTCTGGGAGACTCTTTTTAAAGTGACTTTATGGATTTCCACTCTGGCTTATCATATTTGAATTTCATGTCTCAGCTCTCATAGGACAGATCCTGTTCTGACAAGAGAACATGTATAAGGGGCCTTGAGGGCTTACCATGTCCTGTAGTGAGAGGCAGTGTGGAATCCTAGATAAGAACACAGACACCCCAGATGGAATCCCAGTTCGCTTACTACATGACCTTGGGCAAGTTACATAATCTCACTCTGCTTCAGTTTCCTCTTCTGCAAAATGGAGATAATGATAGTGTCTGCTCATAGGGTTTGTGGTAAGGATGCAACGAGTTGATAAACAAAGTCTGCAGTAGTAGGCTTTGATATAAACCTTGCCTCCTATTCCTCACCATAGACAAGTCATGGTCTTGTCTCTGCTTCGCCAGGGAGAAAGCAGAAGCTTAGCAAGTTCAGATTGAGAGCTGGAATTGAAACTTGGGTCTCTCTGACTATGAAGGCAGGATTCACTCTGCCACGCACATCCCAGAGGATCCCTCCCACAGACTGAGTGGAACCACTTCTCTTCTCTTTCTTGGGTTCAGGTGGGCTGGGGGGAAAGCCTATTTTCATCACCGCAGCTTATCCTTGAGCAAGAAAATTGATGGTGTCCTCTACCCACAGTCAGGCCAGAGCTAGCGGGTGGGAATCACAATTGTGTAACATGCGCAGCTGCTGCGGTAGATGTGTCCACAGCTAAACACGGCAAAGTTTCATTTCCAGAGTCAAGAAACAACACCTATCCCAAACATCCTCCACGATTTTGTCAGTGGTGGAGGCGGGCATGACCAACGGGCAGGATCAGGTACTCCTACGGGTAGACTTCATTCTCTTTTGGATGTAATCATTGTGAAAAGTGCCACCCTGCCAGATCCCCATCCAGACACTGACTCTAATCACAGAGGTCCCTGGGCCTTCTGGGTTTACTGGACATTTGAACATGGCCCCCAGAGCCATCACATATGTTCAGTTCAGTTCAGTTCAGTCACTCAGTCATGTCCAACTCTTTGCGACCCCATGAATTGCAGCACACCAGGCCTCTCTGTCCATCATCAACTCCCGGAGTCTACCCAAACCAGTGTCCATCAAGTCGGTGATGCCATCCAACCATCTCATCCTCTGTCGTCCCCTTCTCCTCCTGTTCCCAATCCCACCCAGCATCAGGGTCTTTTCCAATGTGTCAACTCTTTGCATGAGGTGGCCAAAGTATTGGAGTTTCAGCTTCAACATCAGTCCTTCCAATGAACACCCAGGATTGATTTCCTTTAGGATGGATTGATTGGATCTCCTTGCAGTCCAAGGGACTCTCAAGAGTCTTCTCCAACACCAAAGTTCAAAAGCATCAATTCTGCAGCGTTCAGCCTTCTTCAGCGTCCAACTCTCACATCCTTACATGACCACTGGAAAAACCATAGTCTTGACTAGACGGACTTTTGTCGGCAAAGTAATGTCTATGCTTTTAAATGTGCTATCTAGGTTGTCCATAACCTTCCTTCCAAGGAGTAAGCGTCTTTTAATTTCATGGCTGCAATCACCATCAGCAGTGATTTTAGAGCCCCCAAAAATAAAGTCTGACACTGTTTCCACTGTTTCCCCATCTATTTCCCACGAAGTGATGGGACCAGATGCCATGATCTTAGTTTTCTGCACGTTGAGCTTTAAGCCAACTTTTTCACTTTCCTCTTTCACTTTCATCAAGAGGCTCTTTAGTTCCTCTTCACTTTCTGCCATAAGGGTGGTGTCATCTGCATATCTGAGGTTATTGATATTTCTCCCAGCAATCTTGATTCCAGCTTGTGTTTCTTCCAGCCCAGGGTTTCTCATGATGTACTCTGCATATAAGTTAAATAAGCAGGGTGACAATATACAGCCTTGACGTACTCCTTTTCCTATTATGAAAGAGACAATAATAAGAGAAAGAGAGAGCCAGTGGCCCTGACACTGAAGGCCACTCTGCAAGAGACTTCCATCCATTCTAAGTGCTTCCTGCAAGGGAAGGCAGGGTAGATGGACAGGCCTGGGTTTCGAGCTGTCTGTAGTAGTTTTCTGATTTCAGTCTAGCCACTCCACCTCTCCAGCTTCAATTTGCTGTGTTTCAAAGTTGAAGCATATTCTATCCTGTGGGTTTGTTGTCAAGAAGAGCAAACGTGTGTGAAACGCTGGAAGTATTATTATGGAATTGGTCTTTCGGCTCAGATTAAGTGTAGCATGGGGGCTTCCGTCATGGCTTGGTGGTAAACAATCCACCTGCCAATGCAGGAGATGCAAGAGATGCATGTTCAATCCCTGGGTTGGGAAGATCCCCTGGGGTAGGAAATGGCAACGCGCTCCAGTATTCTTGTCTGAAAAATTCCATGGACAGAGGAGCCTGGTGGGCTACAGCCCACAGGGTCACGGAGTCAGACACAACTGAGCCACTGAGCATGCGTACCAGGAACCACCATTAGCCTAGGACACAGCACAATCAAAGTCCAGGATGGATGGACTTTGAGAGGCCAGATGATGGACTTCAGAGACCAAGAAAGCAAAACAGTTACCTTGTTATATAAGTAAATCAATTGCAAAGGAAAGAGAGAAAAGGAACAAATATTTTTAGCACTAATACCTACCACAGGCCAGAGATCTTATCAGGTCCTTTACCTTCATTGAATTTCACGTATTCCATGTGATGGGTCTTATTACTTCTGTTTTACAGATAATGAATGCATCAGAATGGGAGGGTTTACAAGACCATGCAGCTAGCCTCTGGCATGGGGAAGCCCAGAACCAATCTGGATTGAACTGTATTTATTCCAAAAGAATAATTGTTGAAATGTGGAAGGCATCGGGGCCTCACAAAGCCAGGATTTAGGGTGATCCAGATTGGATTTGCTCGATGTCAGGCATTGTTTATTTCTGTTGGATGCTCCAAGGGCCTGTTTATTTATAGTGAATCTGTTTTCCAGATCAGCTGAGAATGTGGGGAAAGCAGAGAAATTGGCCATAAGCCCTGTACATCTTAGGGCTTCCCTGGTAGCTCAGTCAGTAAAGAATCTGCCTGCAATGCAGGAGACCCTGGTTCAATTCCTGGGTCAAGAAGATCTCCGGGAGAAGGGGTAGTCTACCCACTCCAGTATTCTTGCCTGGTGAATTCCATGGAAAGAGAAACTTGGCAGGCTACAGTCTATGGGGTCTCAAAGAGTATAGTCTATGGGGTCACATACAGTTGGACACGACTGAGCGACTTTCACTCACTCACTCTGTGCATTTTTATTATCCTTGATGCTGCTACTTTGCAAGACTCTGGGGTCCAGTGGTGCACACTGGTCTCAGACCCCAAGTGAAAGCAAAGAAAGTTATTGAGTTTAAGAGATCCCATGAGCCTGCAGAGTTGACCTCCCTTCTATTAGTACCAGAGAAGAACTTGCAGGAGGGCTCTTGCTAAACTTCCTGAGATTTTTACATGGTAACTGTGTTTTCTGAACCCCAAACTGGCAACAAGGGAAGCAGAACATAAGAAAGAACACAGCCACTGGTATCAGAAACACAGGGACTGGCATTCCACTCTCCCTTCCTAGCTGTATGACTACAGCCTCGCTTCTTATCCTCTTCTGACTTCACTGTCCTCCCTGTAGGATGGGGAAAATTGAGACCGCTGACTAAATGAACTGATGTGAGTGGCTTCAACCTCCCCCAGCTGCCGTCTGATGTCAGGAGGTTTTCAACATGCGTAAGCTATTGTTAGATGAGCTGCTTTTCAGCCAGATTGGCTAAGTTGGAAATGCCTTTGAATTCTTATTAACTGGGTTCTTTTCTACTTTATTTATTTTTTGGCTGTACTGCACAGCATGTGAAACTTCCCCAACCAGGATGGAACCTCTGCCCTCTGCAGTGGAAGCTCAGAGTCTTAACCTCTGGACCACCAGGTAAGTCCCTTAACTGGGTTCTTGACAAGCTGGAGGTTATAGTCACTGCAGAGATGCTGGAGATTATCCCAGAGTTCAAGGACAACTCACAAAACTGAAACCAGTTTTGAGATGTAGATACAGATATAAATATAGGTGGGCTTCCCAGGTGGTGCTAGTGGTAAAGAACCTGCCTGCCAATGCAGGAAATGTAAGAGACGTGGGTTCCATCCCCGGGTCGGGAAGATCCCCTGAAGGAGGGCATGGCAACCCACTCCAGTATTCTTGCCTGGAGAATTCCATGGACAGAGGAACCTGGTGGACTACAGTCCATGGGGTCACAAAGAGTTGGACATGACTGAAGCAACTTAGCACACACACAAAGATATAGATATATAGATACAGATATAGGTGGCTCAGTGGTAAAGAATTCGCCTGCCAATGCAGGAGACTCAGGAGGCGTGGGTTCCATCCTCGGGTCAGGAAGATCCCCTGAAGGAGGGCATGGCAACTCACTCTAGTATTCTTGCCTGGGGAATTCCATGGACAGAGGAGCCTAGTGGGGTCCATGGGGTTGCAGTGTTGGACATGACTGAGCGACTTAGCACATATGCAGCAATATAGATATAGATAGATATAGGTGGCTCAGTGGTAAAGAATCTGCCTCCAATGCAGGAGACTCAGGAGATGTGGGTTCAATCCCTGGGTGGGGAAGATTCCCTGGAAGAGGAAATGTATTCTTGCCTAGAGAATCCTATGGACAGAGGAGCCTGGCAGGCTACAGTCCATGGGTTGCAAAAAGTCGGACACAACTAAGCACACATGCACTCATATTCTGGAATTTATATGTAATATATATATTCCACTTCCTTGTTAAGCAAGTAATGCATGGTTGATGATGGTTTCGTTGCTAAGTTGTATCCAACTCTTTTGTGACCCTGTGGACTGTAGCCCACCAGATTCCTCTGTCCATGGGATTTCCCAGACAAAAATACTGGAGTGGGTTGCCATTTCCTTCTCCAGGGGATCTTCATGATCCAGAGATCTAACCCGGGTCTACATGCATTGCAGGTAGATTCTTTACTGGCTGAGCCACCAGGGAAGCCGTAAGTAAAACATAGTTATAAATAAACTGTGTGACTAGATAGCTCAGCTTTTCTACCCTGCTTTATTAGATCAACATGAAGATCACCTTTCCACATCAGTACCCTCTCTTCTATGACACAGAACTGCCATGTATTATCAACACACCTTCTCTCCACATGGCCCCTTTGAAGGTGTTCAGGTGGAATCGTCCAAGCCTGGATGGGCCCAGGGGCACAAATACCCTGAGAAAACACCCACCCGGCTGCACACCCACCCCTCAGCCTCTGCCCTCCCTCCAGGCTCATCCTGAACCTCCCAGATGTTTTTGGCCAAAGTTAGAGCTGCTTCCTGGGATCCCTGAGGGAGAAGGAGGCTGTGGGGTGCTGTGAAATCAGGTTCTCAAACTGCGGAGGGTTTGGAGGGACAGGGTGGGCAGGGTGGGGACAAGGAGATGGGCTGGTCAGGAAATGCCAGTTTAAAGTTAGCTCTGACCTATTAATCAGCAGCGGGGACAAAGATGCAGGAGGGGCGGGAAGGCCGGACATGTGCTTGCGCCAGATTTATGGGCCCAGAACAAAGGGTGGCCAGCTCGTTTAGAGAGTCCCTTTCCCTTTTCCTCTGGCAAAACGAGGACATTGTTTGAAAAGCCAAAAAGAAAAAATGTTCTACTGACTGAGGTCATTTCCAGAGATGCAACAGGTCCTGATGGGGATGCATAGGCAGGCGAGGGTGAAGAAGACTAAGCAACGCGACTGGGAGCATTGGGGGATGGGGCGGGGGTGGGAGAACCAGGCCATGAAGCAGAGACCGCAGACCCCCTCCCTATGCTCTTGGAGGAGCTGGTCCCCCTGGCTGGTGCCACTGTGAAGGTATCTGACAAGCCCACCCGAAGCCCCTCTAGATAAACCCCAAAGGCTTTGGGAGGCCTTCCATGAAGGCTGGAAATGATCACTTTCTCTGCACTGCAGGATTTTCTGGAAAAGTCTTCTGGAGGGTGGACTGTCTAAAATGCCGCTGACCTCAGTTTCCTTCACACCCAGGAGAGATTCTTGTTTCCACACCCTGTCCTGTTTAATCAGACGGGGAGAGACAAGAGAAGAGTGGGAAAGGGAGAAAGGAGACAGTTCTTTTCCTCAAATAGCCAAGCTGCCCCGGGAAGAGAGACTGGCTCTGACTCTCTCATTTCTCAGGGTTTGGGGACCAACCAGCTGTGTCTTTACAGCCTCTCCTTTTCCCACCTTTAGTCAGGTGTTGGTTGCCACCTACCTGGAGCTTCTAGAAGGGTCTCCTTTCTTGTCTTCTCACCCCTTCCCAGATACTGGGAGGAACTTTCCAGACTATGTATCTGGCCATCTCTTCCCTGGCTGAAAAGCATTTGCGTGACTCTGCATTTTCTGCAGAAAAGGGGTTCCAAAAGCTCAGCCTGGTGACAGGATCCTCCATGTTATGGCCCCACCTTCCTTTCCAGCTCATCTGCCATCTTTCACCAGCCACTACCATGTCCTTTAGTCTCACGGGATTATTTTCTCTTCTGTGAACATGGCACAGCCTCCTGGAAAAACACTAGCCATTCTTTCAAACCTAATGCTTTCACCTCCAGGAAGGAAGTCTCCCTTATGTTGAGACTTTACACCTTGAGCTGGCTGAATTAACCACTTTTTTGTCTGAGGTCCCATACACATGTTCATCCTGCTGATAATTATCATTATTAAATAGCATAGCACTTTTCATAGAGATTATGCTACTTAATTGGAGGGTCACTTGAAGGCATGAACTCTATTGAATGACTGTTTGAATGAATGAACAATGACTTTCTAGAAAGGGTTACCCCTAGGGTATGTGGAGGCCCATGCAAATATTTTTATGGGTAGTCTGTATATACCAACAATTTGAGTCACCCCAAATCACTGACTCAGCACCATTCTGAGAGCCCAATTTTGTGTGATCCTACAAAAGAAATGCTCTCTGGCCACCAGGCAAGATGCTCCTGGAACTGGGGCCTGGTCATGGGTCCTTGGGATGGTTACTTAGGTGCAAGGCCTGGGGCTCCTCTGGGACATCTATCAGTGCATGCACCAGGTAGAAGGTTGGAATGCATGTCAAAGGGGAGAGATGGGGACCTTGGTAAAGGGGGTTCAAGGTGGGTCCAGAGCACTCTGGATAGCATTGCTAACTGGCCAATCCTGATCCCTAGGGCTCTTAGACAGTGTTGGGGATGGCATTCCAAAGTTCAGGAGCCTCCGAGACCAAGGACCCAGGCAGATTCCCTACTGGCCCAGGTGGTACTGCTCCAAAGTACCCATGTGCTTAGATATTTTGTCACTCAACAAACATTTACTGAGCACATGCTATCCACTAGGTACTTAGTTAGAAGCTGAAGTTACATATTCACTGGTATTTATTACTATGAGTTAGTAAGCAATCTCTCCCAAGGAGAGAACTTAACAATAACACACCAAGACCTGCAGAATGTGAGAACAGGGGTATCATCTCGCCCAACAGGAAATTGGGCCGGAAGAGGCACTCATATGTTCCATGAAGGTCCCACCATGACCTCTATACCTGGGTGTGGTTACAAATGCAGCAGAGAGGTTCCTGAAAGAAAGTGAATGGTATCACTTCCAAAAATAAAACAAAATGTGAGGAGAGAGAGAACAATGACAGAGAGCCTAATCTGAGGTTCAACAGATGATGGAAATAATGATGAAAACACATTCAAATGGCTCCCTACTGTGCTTTCAGCAATTTGGCCACTAAGCCAGCTTGACCAGCCCCTTGGAGCACAGTGATGGCAAATGAGGTGCCCTGAAACCCTGAGGGGTCTCCAGCGTCCACTTCTCTCCCTGAGCCTCGGTCTCCTCATTTGCAGATGGGGGTCAGGACTCTGATGTGCTGTTGCAAGATCGTGTGCACTGGAAGCTCTACCCCTGAGATGTTCACTGTTAATTAAGAGGCAGAGAGGTGGTTCTGTGGCTTTCTCACCTCACCAAACAAAAACACACAAAACGGTGGGAGTTTCCATCATGTGGCTCTTATTCCACAATGAGACATGCAAGGAAAGAAAGAGATCACTCCCCTGATAAACCCTGGAAAGCCCTCCAGTGTATAACTCCATGCTGTGCTCGCTACACACATACACACACTCACACACACATACATTCTTCATGGAGGGTCACCTGAAGGCATGAACCTCGTTGAATGACTGCTTGAATGAATGAGTGATGACCTTCTAGAGAGGGTCACCCCTAGAGTATGTGGTTTGTTGTTCAGTTGCTCAGTCATGTCTGACTCTCTGTGACCCATGGACTGCAGCACACTAGGCTTCCCTGTCCATCACCATCTCCCGCAGTTTGCTCAAACTCATGTCCATTGAGTCAATGATACCATCCAACCATCTATTCTCTGGCCAGTAGGAAAGAACCTCTTGGAACTGGGGCCTGGTCATGGGTCCTTAAGATGATAACTTAGGTGCAAGACCTGGGGCTCCTGACCTTTGAAACATTTCTTCTTCCAAGTCTTGGTTCACAACCTAGGGAAATTTTGCCCCACTTGGAACATCGGCAAAATCTGGAGACATTAGGTTGTCACCCCTTCAGGTTGGGGGCGGAGAAGGCAATGGCACCCCACTCCAGTACTCTTGCCTGGAAAATCCCATGGACAGAGGAGCCTGATAGGCTGCAGTCCATGTGGTCGCTGAGAGTCGGACACGACTGAGCGACTTCACTTTCACTTTTCCCTTTCATGCCTTGGAGAAGGAAATGGCCACCCACTCCAGTGTTCTTGCCTGGAGAATCCCAGGGACAGGTGAGCCTGGTGGGCTTCCATCTATGGGGTCGCACAGAGTCAGCCACAACTGAAGCGACTTAGCAGCAGCAGCAGGTTGGGGGAGGACAACTTGTTACTGGCATCTAATGAGTAGAGACCAGGGATGCTGCTAAACACCCTGCAATGCACAGGACAGCCCCCACGACAAAGAAATAGCCAGCCAAAAATGTCAGTCATGCCGAGGTTAAGAAACAGCCCTGAACCTTTATTTATGCTGTTCCTTCCTCTGTAAGCATTCCCTTTCCTCTTCTCTCCTTCCTTAAATCTTACCTCTGCAGAGAGAGGACAGTTCCCATCACATGCTGCTGGAGGTTTTGAACCAAAAAAAAATCTTCTGGTAAATTGGCCAGAACTAAGAGAATCGTAAACACTCATACCCTTAGAATAAGCCATTCGCTGCTCACTCCCACAAAGTCCTGTGCATGAGGATGTTTATTGCAGCACTGTTTGTGATAAGGAAAGACTAAACACAACTTAACTGATCCCTTCAGGAGAGATCAGTAGCTTTAAATTTTAAATGATAAATTGCTTTCAATACAAAGCAATCATCTGCAGCCCTTAAAAGGAGTAAGGTCATTTCCACAGAGGCTGATGGAAAAGGTCACTGAGATACACTGTTAAGTGAAATATCAATGTCCAGGACAGCCTTTTTAATATGTCCCTTTTGGTAAATTACTAAAAGGACACTCAATATATTGATGTATATCTACAGAAAATATCTATAGGCCTGTATTGAAAACTGTTAATAGTGATTGCCTTTGAGGAGGAGGACTTGATCAGGATAAATAAAGATTTACTTGTTGTTTCATTATGCTTCAGGACTCTCTGGATATTTTCAACTATATGCAGGCTTTTTATTTTTTTTAGGAAAAACTAGCTCATTTAAAAAATCCTTAGTTAATCTAACTGAAGGGCATGTATGAATTATTTTACTATTCTTACAACTTTTCTGTTGGTTTGAAAGTTTTTTCAAAATAAAAACTTACTAAAAACTTCTAGACAAGAACAAGTGGGAGAATGTCTTCATCATCTTGGAGTAAAGATTTCTTAAATAGTGCACACACAAAACACTAACCCTAAAAGAAAAAATGACATACTTCTTTTTATTAAAATGAGAACTTCTTTTCCTAAAAGCAGTCATGAAGAGAAAAAGGGCAAGCCACAGACTGAGAGAAGAGATTTGCAGTAGAATAGCCCAAAAAGGACTTGTATCCTTCATATATAAAGAACTCCCCCAAATTGATAAGAAGACAGCCAACACTTTTTTAAATGAGCAAAAGACTTATACAGACACTACACAGAAAGGATATTTAAATGGTTAATGATCACATGAAAAGAAGCTCAAAATCATTAGTCATTAGAAAAGTGCAAAATTAGACTATGATGAAATAGCACTGCTCCCCCACCAGCGATGCTGAAAGACTGGCAGTATCAAGCAAGGATGAAGGGTAACTGGATTTCTCATACGTCACTGGTGGGAGTATAAAGTGGAACAACCACTTTGAAAGTTCTTTGGCAGTATCTACAAAAGTGGAACATTTCAAACTTACCTCTATAAATCCAACATGATCTACATAAATTTTCCTAGATAAGCCTTCTGATCTGTACCATGTGTTTGCTACTCTTTAAATTCTGCCCTGAGTTCTCAAACTTCCTTTGGTTCTTTTAACTAATATTCAGTGAACACTTCCTCAATGAGGCATTTGGGAATCTTATCACCAGCAATGAGGAGAAGACCTATTTTATGGACCCTATTTTAAATGCCCTGTAGGAGCTCATGGACCAGATGGAGGTGGAGACAGACAGACACTGCAGAAGACAGACACCACTTTAGACTAGCCTTCTGTTCCTAACAAAATTCCAGGATCAGATCTCTGCCTCATACTTGTTTCATCTTCATAGTGCCTGAATTCACAATGACCCAGGGTAGGAACTAGGAAAATAAAAACCTGCTGAATTCACCTAGTTGATATGTATCCACGGACAGCAAGAAAGATTTGGGCTAGGTAAAAGAAACAGATTTTGGTTGTCAACAGCTTTAAGAATGGGATTTAGGACACTTAAAATCTCCCCCTGGGGTTCCCTGGTGGTCCAGTGGTTAAAAATCCACCTGCCAATACAGGGGCTATGGCTTCAATCCCTGGTCTGGCAAGATCCCACACGCCACGGAGCAATTAAGCCCATGTGCCGTAACTACTGAGTTCAAGTGCTGTAACTACTGAAGCCCAGGTGGCAAGAGCCCCTGCTCCACAACAAGAGAAACCACCCAAATGAGAAGCTCGGGAACTGAAATGAGGAGTGACCCTGCAACTGAAGAAGGCATGTGCACAGCAACTACGACCCAGCACAGCCAAAAATAAATAAATAAATAGATTAATTTTAAAAATGCTAAAATAAAATAAAACCCAGCCTGATGCTGGCCAACTTTATATTAATTCATCCTCAGAATTATTCCCAGAATAATCCTGTGACATATTAATAGGTATCATTACACCCATTTCGCAGATGAGAAAGTTGAGGTTAAGATAGATTAGTCGCTAAAGTCACATAGCCAAGAACTAGCAGGGCTAAGAGCCAAACACCTGGCCCCTTATTTTAAACTTTAGCTCTTTCCACTACATCACGTTCATCGGAAGCATCCCTATACAACTTAGGAGATGTGTAAATTTACACTTCTCTCTGGTTTTGGTCCCTTGTACAAGCTTCTCTTTTCCCTGAAATTTCAGTTCAGTTCAGTTCAGTTCAGTCACACAGTTGTGTCCGACTCTTTGTGACCCCATGAACCGCAGCACACCAGGCCTCCCTGTCCTTCACCAACTCCCGGAGTCCACCCAAACCCATGTCCATTGAGTCAGTGATGCCATCCAACCATCTCATCCTCTGTCGTCCCCTTCTCCTCCTGCCCTCAATCTTTCTCAGCATCAGGGTCTTTTCCAATGAGTCAGCTCTTCGCATCAGGTGGCCAAAGTATTGGACTTAGGTGGGCACTATCTTTTTTCTCTTCTCTGATCCTTCCTTCTCTAGCCAACTCCTCCTTCTTTAAGTCTCTACTTAATTTTAGTCTTTCCAGAAGGCCTTTCCTGATCCCCTAGACCAAATGTTGATGCCATGGCCATGAGTGACCAAACCACGCTGTACATCAGTAATTTTACTACCCTATGTTGTCATTGGGCTTCCGTGGTGGCTCAGGTGGTAAAGAATCCGCCTGCTATGCGGGAGACCTGGGTTCAATCCCTGGATTGTGAAGATATCCTAGAGAAGGGCATGGCAGCACACTCCAATATTCTTTCCTGGAGAATCCCCATGGACAGAGGAGCCTGGTGGGCTACAGTCCATGGGGTTGCAAAGAGTTGGACATGACTGAGCAACTAAGTGCACACATGTTGTCATAATGGTTTATAGTTGTCTTCTCTAGGCTGTGAGCTGCTATCTTTCCAGTTTATCACTGAATTCCCAATGCCTTGCACACGGTAGGGGTTCGTTATATATTGTTTTTATTTATTTATTTTTGGTGGCACTGGGTCTTTGTTGCTGTGAGGGCTTTCTCTAGTTGCAGCAAGCAGGAACTGCTCTTCATTGCTGCACGCGGGCCATGTGCTTCTCATTGTGGTGGCTTCTCTTGTTGTGGAGCACAGACTCCAGGCACATGGGCTTCAGCAGTTGTGGTGCATGGGCTCAGTTGCCCCACGGCACTAGGAGTCTTCCTGAACTAGGGATCAGATCGAACCCATGTCCCCTGTGTGGCAGGTGGATTCTTAACAACTGGACCACCAGGAAAGTCCCCAGATTGCTTCTTTAATCCTGTCTAGCACCACGTTGCGGAGCAGGCAATGGCACCCCACTCCAGTACTCTTGCCTGGAAAATCCCATGGATGGAGGAACCTGGTGGGCTACAGTCCATGGGGTCGCGAAGAGTCGAACATGACTGAGTGACTTCACTTTCACTTTTCACTTTCATGCATTGGAGAAGGAAATGGCCACCCACTCCAGTGTTCTTGCCTGGAGAATCCCAGGAACAGCGGAGCCTGGTGGGCGGCCGTCTATGGGGTTGCCCAGAGTCGGACACGATTGAAGCGACTTAGCAGCAGCAGCAGCAGTACCACGTTGGCCTGGTGCTAACATAGGACTTAGCAAGGCCTGGACTTGACCTGTTCTAGGAAGTCAGCTCTGCCTAAACCCATCTGCATTCACAGCTGTAGGAAATCAGCTCCTATGGGCTTCATATGGTTTCATGAACATTTCTGTGGCTACAAGGTGATGCATGGTGATGAAAGTAAAACTCATGAATGACAACCACATAACCCCTAACATTCTCCTGGTATGCTTTCTCATAATAATCAGGGGTTCAGAACTATTCTGAGTGTTGCCAGCTCTGCCATTATCAACTGGTGTCCAGTTGCTCTTGGAAAGCCCAAATTTTAGATGGTGCTATAGCTTTGGAAAAAAAAAAACTTCTCTGGGAAAAGTGAGTAGAATTAAAATATTGTTATCCCATTTTTTAAAATCTGCCTTGTACATAATTAAGGACATTAGGAGCCATCTGGCCTCATCCTGTACAGCATCACTGTCAGATGGTCCTGGAATTCTTGCCTAAAAGCCCCTAATTATGGGAGATCTCACTACCTTTGAGGAGCACATTCCACATTTGACAGTTCTCATTGGAAGAAACTTGTTGACTATGTTTAGCTGAAGTCTGCCATGTTGCAGCTTTTCTCCCATTAGACTGGTTCTGTCTTCTGCATACATGGAGTAAATGTCTAATCCTCTTCCATATGACAGCCATTAAAAACATTCAAGGATGGAAGGAATAAATAGAATTGGCTACATAAAAATTGAAAACTACAGTAAGCAAAAACAATCAACCAAAACAAACAGGCCACCATAAAGTAGTTTAATTGGCACATTCAAGGGAAAAACGTGTGTATAACATGTATGAAAGACAAAGTATTATTATATCTACCAAGAACTCATACAAATTTATTCCCCAAAATAAGCAAAAGATATTAATTGGCAATCCATAAAATAAGAAATGTAAGGGTACTAAACCTATGAAAGAGTATTCAAATTTGCCAAAGTAACCTCAGAAATGTAAATTAAAACAAGATCAGACTTCCCTGATGGTCCAGTGGTTAAGCATCTGACTGCCAATGCAGGGGACATGGGTTTGATCCATGGTCTGGGAGGATCTCACATGCCTCAGGGCAACTAAGCCCGCCAGCCACAACATTCTAGCCTGCGCATTCTAGACCCTGTACTCTGCAACAAGAGAAGCCCCTGCAATGAAAAAACCACACACCACAACTGGAGAAAACCCACATGCACCAATAAAGATCTAGTGCAGCCAAAAGTTAATTAATTAATTAATTATTTAAAAAGCAAGATCATCACAGAGTATAAATTGGTTCAATCTTTCTGGAAGGCAGTTTAATGGTATCAAAATGTTAAGTGTGCAAATATTCTGACCCAAAAGTTTTACCTCTAGGAATTTATTCTAAGAAGATAACTAGCCAAGTGGATAATAAGTCAAGAATATTGATCAAAATGTGTGCTTGTAACAGCAAAAATATTTAACAACTAAAATCCTATCAATAGGAAATTGGTTATATAAATTTTTATGGTAGATACATACAATGAAATTCTAAACAGCAATTAAATATGATGACCTAGCTGACATGATACATGTGTATTATGCAGTGTTGAGGGAGAAAAAAATTAGTTTGATATCTTTCATATAAAACTGTATATATACTGTATGTGTACGGATTTGCAAACTGCTGTCTAGAAGCAAGTTCATCGAGATGTTAATGGCGTTCTCTTGGATAATACAATTCAGGGTGATTTCCCTTTCTTCTTTACCCTTGTTGGTTGTGTTCATTTTTTTCTTTTTCTGCATTGAGAATATATGATTATATGATTTTCTACATAATAAAGTTAGGCCTTCCTAACTCTCTTTTTTTCTATGCTAACTCTTTCAAAATTTCTTCATATGAAATGAACTAAAATCCCTTGCCATCTTGGCTTCCATCTTCAGAAGTCCCTAACCAGAGGTGACCTACATCCCCAGAAGGTCCAGGAGCCAGAATGGAATACAGTGCTATGCATATGGTCTCTCCTGCCCAGAGTAGAATCACACCCACCTCCAAATACCATGCAGCAAACGTGAGATAAGCTTTGACTTCACCACACCTCACTGCCAACGTACAATTGCTGCGCTAATAACAGCAAAAATATTTAACAACTGAAGTCCTATCTGGTCTCTTTCACACATTTTTTGAAGTCACTGAGTCCCCACTACCTATTAATACTACTGTTTACTTGAGCCCAGATGAGGGACTTGACAGGGCTTCCAAGATGGCTCAGAGGTAAAGAATCCTCCTACCAATGCAGGAGACACAGGTTCAGTCCCTGGGTCGGGAAGATCCACTGGAGAAGGGCATGCAACCCACTCCAGTATTCTTGCCTGGAGAAGTCCATGAACAGAGGAGCCTGGTGGGCTACAGTCCATGGGATGGCAAAGAGTCGGACACAACTAAGTGAGTGAGTCTGCACACCTGTGGGATTTGAGATCTGTCTCTATCGACATTTCCTCAGTCTAGACTAAGGTCATTATTTTAGCCTGTAAAAAGCTTTATTGAACCCATGTCATCCAAAGGTATCTTTGCTATCCCCCTGCACAATTAACAACTTTTAAAGACATGGTCATTTTCTCCCAAGATTATCCCAGTTCCTCCTTGTAGGACAAATATAGGTAGATTCCTCTAGCTCCTTCCTCCAAGCTCTGGGAGATGAAATGGTCTACCTTGCAAGTGAAAAGTATGTATTTTCTTTAGTCCATTATTGGCAAGGATGTAAGTTGATTCAGAGTTTCTGGAAGGCAGCTGAAGGATGTTTATGTAAAATTAAATGTGGATAAACTTTGACACCAAAATTACACTTCTATAAAAGTTTCTTTATATACTGCCTCAGGGATGACTTCCTAGAAGTGTGTTAAATGTATGTATGTATGTATATATATATATATATATTCATCTTTAATCACGACAGGATTTAAAATGCTGAAAAATTGGAGGTGAAATAAATCTTAAAGCAATGAGGAATCAGGTATCAATATGTGATGTGCTCAGTCACTTCAATCATGTCCAACTCTTTCCACCCCATGGACCGTAGCCCAACAGGCTCCTCTGTCCACGGGACTTTCCAGGCAAGAATACTGGAGTGCATTGCCAGCTATCCTCCAGGGGATCTTCCTGACCCAGGGATTGAACCCAGGTCTCCTAAGTCTCCTGCACTGCAGGCGAATTCTCTACTGCTGAGCCACTGGGCAAGCCCATAAATATATGATAGACTATGCAACTGATTGCAGTGTAGACATTAACATAAAGATGTAGTGCACTAAGTATTATCATATAATTATGATATTAACATGTTATTAATATGCTGTATGATATAATATTAAAAACATATTAAGTGGGAAAAGTATGATTAATTCAATTTCTTTTTAAGAAAGAAAAAATATATAGGAAGAGAGAAGTGTTTGGAAGGATGTGTTCCAAAGTTGCAAGAAGGTTATCTCTAAATAATAAATATATATGTGACTTTCCATCTTTTCTATTGTGCCTTATTTTTTTTATAGTGAGTATGTGCTGTTTTTTAACAGCTTGAAAATCAATAATATTCATTTGGAAATTCTTAAAATATGCACTTATCTGTTTCTATTTGAATAAAGTTTTATACTTGAAGTCCAATTTAATATTACCTCCTACATTAAATTTTTCTATAAAGGGACAGATAGTAAATATCTTAGGCTTTACTGGCCAGATAGTCTCTGTTACAGCTACTTAACTCTGCTACTATAGAACAAAAGCAGCTATAGACATTATGTAAACAAATGAATTTGGCTGTGTTCTATTAAAACTTAATTTACAAAAACAGGTGGTGGGGGGCTGAATCTGGTTCATGGGCAATAGCTTGTTCTACACCAACATCAAGAGTGCATTTTTATTTTCCCACTTGGTGTTTGCAATCTGTTGCATATACCATGTAGGAGTTAGTTTTTGCTGCATAACAAATCATTCCAAAACTTAGCAACTCAAACCAGCAACCATCTATTTGCTTATGAATCTAAGGGTCAAAAGTTTGAGCCAAGACCGACTGGGACGACTCGTCTCAGCTCCATCTGGGATCAGCTAGGCCCACTCATTTTCCTGAGGTCCACTAGCCATCAACAGCTTCACACATGTCTGGCTGGCTGTCGGTCAGGAGGGGTGATGGGAGTAACTGGACCATGTGTCTCTCATCATCTAGCAGGTGGCCTAGGCTTGTTCATATCATGGTAGTCACAGTGTATCAAAGAACAGTAAGAAAGGCTCTCCCCATCTGAAGAATTTTTCCAGCCTCAGTCTGCATCACATTTGCTAGTATCTCATTGACCAAACAAGCACATGGTCAAGTCTAGATTCCAGGGTTAGAGATCCCACTTCCTGATGAGAGAAATTGCAGCCACATGCAAAGGGATATGTATTTAGGGTGGGGGATAATTTGTGACCATTTTTCACCATCTGACAAACATCCTCAAAAATCTCACCTCCCATCCTATCTCCTTCCAGAAGCTCTTTCACTTCTCCTTGGGCAGAGCCATCACTGTATCTCTCAGCAAAGAAGCACCATCTCAATGCATCTTTTCCAGACACAGGACCATAATTCTTCTCACCTGTAGTCAATTGCTACTCATCCTAGAAAAGTAAGGTGAGCAGCCATTTATAATTTTGCTCAAAATATTTCTCCACACTCTGTTTTCCCTCTTCCAAATCTGTGCTTGAATCATTAGCCTATATCACTTCCCATTCACTGAATCTTCCCTGCTTTCCATGTGTTCATATGTTTAGGCCTTTGAAAAATGATTATAAAACTGGGACAGTTCCCATGGTGACACATTGGTCTCTTTGATCCTCTTTACTCTCACATGGCGAGTGAACCACCCAGACAGCTGAAGTTCATTATAATCCTTTCTGTGAAGAAGGATCACGCCTTCTTCATTCACTCTCCTTCCCCCAAAAGCATATACAACACTGCTGGCAACCTTTAAAAGAAAAACCTTTTAAATCTTGCTCAACAACCATCATTGAGGGAGAGTTTGAGTGACAGCTGAGATGTAGAGGAAGGAGGACCAAATATGGAGTCAGAAGTCCAACTGGGTTCAGAGCCAGCCTCCACCACTGTTGGTGTAATCTGGGACAAGGAGTTTTCATTTTTCTCGTGAAAGCATCTAGCATAATACAGAGAAGAGTTCTCAATAGATGTTTGATCATTATGTTTGCTCACTGTTGTGTGCAAAGCACTATGGGAAACGGCCAACAAAGGGTCCAGGGGTCAGTAAGACCCAGCGTGCCAGCAGGGAGCTCACGATAAGGTGGTAAGTGATAGCTCACAGCTCAAAGTTTCTATTTTTTTAATTCTCAATAAAAGGATGTTGAATAAGTAAACACTTTTAAACGTTTGTCACCTTCTGAGCTTAATAAGGAAAAAATGCACAATAATGATAATGACCTTCAGGCTCATTTCATCACCCTGGGCATCCCATCTTCAGTCCCAAGTCCTGAACTGTTTCCTATGGAAGTACCCCCTCTGGTGTCAGCCCACCCCTGGTGCAGCTTCCAGCAGCCCATCCTTGAGAGATGAAATCTCAGAAAAACCTTGGAAAGCTCAGTTCATCCAGGGCACTAGATAATGAAGTGATGGAGCCACAAATGACAACTGATTATGCAGGAGAATCTCCAGATAGAGAAGAATAAGAAGGAAGACCAAAGGCAGCTATCTTTTTACAAGAAACAAAGGCTATTTCATTTTGGTTTATATCACTGGGTTGTTTATTTTCATTCTTAAAAAAAATGGCAAGAGAAAATTGAAAATAATGAGTCAGTTTAAATTAGAGCTATTTGCAAATCCAATCTGTTCTTTGGGTGACCGTGAGAAAAGTACTTTAAACTCTCTGAAACCTAGACTATTCATCTATAAAATGAGGATAATTACCCTTATAATATCTGATAACATTTCCACATCGAATAGAGAGCACTTCGAAAATAAACAAGTGACTAATATACTCTACATTATTTGCTGGTACCCCCAAAGTGGTCTTTAGGAGAGCAGGCAGGGAGAGGTGGGAGAGAGAGAAAAATTTTGCACCTAAGATGTGCCAGGCGCTTTCAATCGGCAGCTCTATCTGTCTTTATTTTTACAGATCAGGAACCTGAGGCTCAGAGAAGTTAGGCAACTGGGCCAAGATCACAGAGCTATTAAGTGGCAGATGACGCTGACTCCAAAACTAATACTCCTCCTAAGCCAGTCCAAATCATGCTAACCACAGCCACAAACTATTACCGAGTGCGGCCTTGATGCCCCCCTCGAAATGTTTCTCCTGCAGTGACTTTTGGGTTAGCGCTTGGTGGGGGGTCCCCAGGGAAGGTGATCTGGCCTTGGCTGGTGGCAATGTCTGGCAGGCACCCTGGGGAGCTGTGTTGGGGCTGGCCTCCTGTACGGTCTGCCACAATGAGCAGGAAGAGGGTGTAGCTCTGGCTCTAATGAAGTTCGCAGATGCTGGAGACATGTTGTAAACACCAATGGGTGTGGGTGACTAGGAGGGTGGAGAAGCAGGCAGGGGCTGCTCCAGCAGCTCAGAGCGGGTAGAAATATGGGCGAGAGGTAATGAAGGAAACTCCATCCACTGGGACTTGTTTGGGAACAGAGAGAGGCCTGGGGCAGTCCCTGAACAAGAGGCAAGGGGCTATGGAGGCGAGAGGGGCCCTAATGCCAGAGACAGAAGTGCCAGGAAAAATGACACAGAAACCTAGGAAGTGCCGGCCTCGTCCCCTGGCAAGTGCTGACCGAGTGGCTCCTAGTATGAGCCTCCGCAGCGAGGGTCTGAGTCTAAGACTTGGTCCCAGTCACCAAATAATGGGGCTTCCCAGGTGGCTCAGTGGTAAAGAACCCTCCTGCCAATGAAGGAGATTCAGGTTCGATCCCTGGGTCAGGAAGATCTCCTGGAGGAAGAAATGGCAACCCACTCCAGTATTCTTGCCTGGAAAATCCCACGGACAGAGGAGCCTGGTGGGCTAGAGTCCACAGGGTTGAAAAAGAGTTAGACACGACTTAGCAACTAAATAATAACAACAAAAACAAATAATAGCATAATTAACATTAACTGACTTGAAACTTGACTCCCCCGCTCACTAGCTGGTGCCTTGGCAAATCACTAACTTTAAACTCTACTTTTTCAATTGCAAAATGGGTAGAATAATTAGTACCTTCCACATAAAGTCATTTTGAGGATTAAATGATACAATGCATGTGAAAAAAAAAGAAAAGAAAACACTTGGCATAGTGCTTAGCTCAAGTTAAGCTCATAATAAAGGGTGGCTGCTAATGGTACTATTAAGAGTCTCTTACGTGCCCAGGCACCAGGTTTGTCATTGTGCAGGAACTAGCAGGAAACAGATGACAGACTCACTTGGGACACTTAAAATACATTTTATCCCAGGGACTATTTGTTGAGGTCTGGGTGGGAGTAAGGGGAAGAGTAATACATCTTGAGACACCCGGGAACTTATCCTCTGTCCCTCAGTCTCAGCTGAAAGCCAGAGCCCAAGGACATCAGCCACCAACCACAACAGCTGGAGTTGGAGCGTGCAGAGAGGGATGCGTCCATTGGCCAAGAACCAAGCAAAAGCAGGGGGCGGGATTAGGAGGCCCTCCCTCTTCCCGAGTGCCCCTCAGTCTTCTGTCACTGCCTCCCCTTGGCTAAACTCCAAGGGGAAGGTGGAAAGCAAGGAATGCCATTCGGGTCCTCCTCCCAGGTACCAGTGAAGCAGGGCAGAGGCTGGTGAAGCACAGATCCGAGGACAAGGAACCAACAGAACAACTGCCCAGACTCCCAAGCTCATTTATTCATCTCATTAAACCCAAAAAAGTCAGGGTCATTATCTTCCTTTTTCAGATGAGGGAATTTGACTCAGGGAGGTGCAGCAACTCATTCAGAAACCCAGCTTGAAAGCTGGTGGAGCCCCCACTGGAATCTGAATTCATCTCCTCATTGTGGCATCCATGGACTCCGTCACACCAATCACTAAGAGAACAGATTTGAAAGCCCCTCCTTATCCAGAAGGATTGAGTGGGAGGGTATTCCCACAGGAAACCAAAAGGTTGCCTAGAATTTTAAATGAATGTGGGTTAAGGAATGGTTTGTACAAACAAGCAGAATAAGAAAAGTGGATGCTGTGTGCCCATGTGGGCTAGGAGTTCGTCATCCATCAGGAGACATGTCCTTGAGCGCCATCAGCACTCCCTGCAGGACCGGAAGTGACATGTCAGCTTGTAGACACAGCCTTTAGGTACACGGCATTTCCAAGAGCCACAGCTCTTCCAAGCACATTCTGTGCATTTACACATTTTAATAGTAGATGTAATTCACTTAGCCATCATTATCTCATGTAATCAAACATGAGTACGGCCCTTGAAACACTGACAGGGTCTCATGTAGGTGAATTCTGCTTCACAATGGTAGGAAGAGCCGACATCGAAGGATCAAAAAGCGACGTCGCTATGACCGCTTGGGAGCCACAAGACAGTCATCCCTGTGTTAACTTTGCTGACACCTCCTGCTTAAAACCCCAAAGGTCAGAAGGATCGAAGGCCCCGCTTTCATGGTCTGTATTCGTACTGAAAATCGAGATCAAGCAAGCTTTTGCCCTTCTGCTCCACAGCAGGTTTCTGTCCTCCCTGAGGACACCTGCGTTACTGCTTGACAGGTGTACCTGTACCTCGTGTAGGAGTCTTATGTACAAATGATTTCAACGATGTGACCAGGGACACGGTTGCTAAGTCAGAGGAACAAGCAGATGTTTAAAAGCAGACCGAAAGGTTAGTGACCCAGGAGTGGGCTGGAGGCAGCTCTTACGGGCACCTTAACCAAAAATTCAGTGACTACACTGCTAACTTGAAAATGGCCATGGTGGGAGTGAGTGGTCATCACTATAAAGAAAGGTTGGATTTGTTTTTGTTTGTTTGAAGGATTGTTGTTAAATGTTTACCAGCACACCTCTGCCTGGAGGGCTTCCTCGAGGAGGAATATTTAATACAGATAATTTATAAGGAGATGAAAAGTTGCCCCAGTTCCTCCTTCCTCCTTCCTTTCCACACCCTTTCCTCAAGCTTCATTGAACCAAATCAGGCCCCACCCTCACTCTGTATGCTTCTCTGCCCTCTGCCCTCTGCCCTCTGCCAGGAAGGTCCCTTTCCCCTTATCTCCCAGAGACGCTTTCACTCTTGGTGAATCTCTTTACAGACTGTGAATGCAAACACCTGCCCGGGACCCAATGCCAGCTGGACAAACTTGGGCATCCTTGTCAATTCAGAGCCTTGTTTTCTAGGCTGTAAAGTGGGGGAAACACAAGCTGCCCTCTCTGCTCCACAGAGTCTTGGGAGTGGAATAAGATGATCGAAGGGCCACCAAGGAGAGGTGAGAGCCAACTAAGGCATGCAATGAAATGCTGGCCAGCAGAGCTGGGAGCTGGGTCAGAAACCATCGAAACCTATCATCTCAACTTACAGATGGGAAAACCAAAGTGCCGTGGGCTAGCATGTTCCTTGGCTAGATTGTTGAGGGCAATGGGAGAACATGATCTCGTGAGTGTCCCAGATTACTCCTTGTGCCCACCATGGATTTGTGGGTGCCCCCAGGCCAGACCTCCCAGGAATGAGATACTGGAATCAGTACAGAAGCAACAGCTGCCCCCAACTTCCCAGGCAGGAGGCCAAGGAGAGGAGGGCTGCCTCTCGAGGGAAGAGAGAGCGAGGCGTGCCCGTGCTATGCAGAGACCTGGTGAGGCAGGGTGGGTCCTATTGCCTCACCTCAACCCCCACCCCATAGAAGAGGGGAAGGAGGGAAGGCAAAGAGAAATGGGGCCTTGCCAGGGAGTAAGAGCTGGTCTACCGGGAGAGCTGGAACCTAGAAGCTCTCTCTGAGACCTCAGCGAGATGAGCATCACCAGCTGCAGAGAGAACTGTTGGGTGAGGTCAGGTCAAGCCCATGTTAAATCTTGGGAAGCAGCCAATAGGGGTTGACCTCGTAAGCCCATGGTCATCAGCAAGGGCCCAGACAGGAGGTGGATACCAAGAGCCTAAAAAGCAGGAGGGTATGGCCGAGACCCCGCAGGAAAGGCTGCTGCTGTCATCACACACTTGCCAAAGAGGTCAGAGTAAGGATTTGGTTGTCTTTATAAAGATGTTTTAATTACACAAGCTCTACGTCAATACATTCTCAATGCAAACAATCCAAACATGACATGCAAAGCAGAAACCCCCTGGATATTCAACCCATCCCATCATGCTCCCCAGAAGATCACTTTTCTAAATTAATTCTTTTGGAGTACAGTTGGTTTACAGGGCTTCCTGGATGGCACGGCGATAAAGAACCCGCCTGCAATGTGGGTTAGATCCCTAGGTCAGGAAGATGCCTCGGAGGAGGGCATGGCCACCCATTCCAGTATTCCTGCCTGGAGAATCCCATGAACAGAGGAGTCTGATGGGCTACCATCCATGGGTTTCAAAGAGTTGGACATGACTGAAGCAACCGAGTATGCAGGCATAGTTGATATTCAGTGTTGTTTAGTTTCAGGTGTACAGCAAAGCGAATCAGTTATACATAAACACGTATCGATTCTTTTTTAGATTATTTTCCCGCATAGGTCATTGCAGAGTGTTGAGTCGAGTTCCCTGTGCTACATATGTAGGTTCCCAACCTGCACATGTAGGTCCTTATTAGTTATCTATTCCACGAGGCTCATTTTGATGTGCATCCTTCCCAGCCTTTGTCTATGAGTTTGTAATTTTTTTATTTACTGGGTCTTCATTGCTGCGTGGGCTTTTTCTCTAGTTGCAGCGAGAGGGGGCTACTCTTCGTTGCAGTGTGAGGCATCCTACTGACATGGTTTCTCTTGTTGCAGCTTAAGGACTGGAGAGCACAGGCTCAGTAGTTGTGGCTCACAGGCTTAGTTGCTCCGCAGCATGTGAGAATCTTCCCAGATCAAGGATTGAACTCGAGTCTTTTGCACTGGCTGGTCAATTCTTTACCACTGAGCCACCAGAAATCCCCCGTCTGTGAGTTTATACCCATATATATTCATGGGGAAATATGCGGCTGTGTGTGCAGTTTTGTATTCATGAAATCAACCTTACACAGTATCCTGAATCTCACTATTTGCACTGAGATCACTGTGCACACACGCGTGTGCACACACACACACACACACAGCAGAGCCATCACATTCCTTGTAAACCACCACATCTATCCCCACAGTCTGGGGGAGTGACAAATTATCTGCTCCAACCCCCCCGTAATACACATATTAGACTGTTCCTACTTTCCATTATTGAACAATGTGCTAATGAACATCCTTTCACAAGCTTGTCACCAGGAAGCAAAGAAAATTGCATTTCACGTATAGTATTCTTTATTTCATATAGACAGATATATAAGGGTAAAATTTATTTCAGTGCTGAGTGAGAAAACCTACCCACCCCACCCCACCCCCACGCACATTCCCTGATTTAAAATCATTCTAGACAAAGAAGTCGAAAGAATGCCACCTGTATGGCGAAAACTACTACAATATTGTAAAGTAATTAGCCCCCAACTAAAATAAACAAATTCAAAAAAAAAAAGAAAGAATACCACCATCAGGAGCTGTGGCTGCATAAACTCAAGACGGGACCGAGAACCGTAATAAGTCGTTTCCGTCTCCACTTGCAAGGGCTCTGTACATTTCGTGTCCCCTTAGTCATCATTTGGGTGAGTTCTACATATTTATGCTTGTTCTTTTTTTCATCTGTCCTCATAAATCAATCCCTGCAGTCTCCTAATGAAAGCCAGCTTTTCAAACGAAACCGTAGCCGGGTGTTTAACTAACTAAATATTGTTTTTCCCCCAGCACTGACAGAGAGGGGGTGGGATGCGGCCTTGATAATTGTCCTCCCTTCCTCCAGCGACTCCAGGAAACCACGTGCCGCCCCGGCACTGACTGACGGGCCCCAGGTGGGCGGCAGCCGTGGGTTTGGAGGGAACGGCAGTTGGGAGGTTTTTCTTTGCTTGCTGGACTTCGCCTTCTGCATCCCCAGGGATCCCCAGGAAGTCCGTAGGTCACCTTTTGCCTGGGCTACCCTTAATAAAGGAAGAAAAAGTGTGAAGCTGCCCAGAGTGGCACCCAGCTGGCCACACACCCTAGAGGCAGCATGCTCAGCTCTCCTTCCCTGGAGCCTGTCAACCTCCAGGCCCAGCTGTCACTGGAGAACAGAGGATGTCAGCTCTTGCTACTGTGCTTCCAGCAGCCTCCCACTGTGCTCTCAGGTGGCTACCAGTGTGGCCTCAAGGTAACAAGACTGACCTTGAACCTCATCTTGAACTGCCCTCAATCCTTCAACTGCCCCCACCATCTGCAGCGGGGCTTCTCAAAGTGTGGTCCCTGGAAACTTGTCAGAATTTGCAAATTCTCAGCCCCCACCTCAGAACAACTAGATCAGCCCCTCTGGGGGTGGGGCCCAGCCGTTAAGTGTTTGGAGGAGTCCTCCTGGCGATTCTGATGAACCCTCAGGTTTGAGAAGCACTGACCTGCATGATGATGTCCAAGCTCCTAACTCAGACTCCCCAGCCCTCCATGCCCTGGCCCCGCCAGCATCCCCAGCCCTCATCTCTTTCTACTGTCCAGACAGAACTCAACATCGCACGGGACAAACACACAGAGGTGGGTCTCTCCGTATCCCTGGGCTTGCTGATCCTTCCACCTACCGTGCTCTCTCACCCACCCGCCTCCACATAACAACACTTTTTTTTACATCCCAGTTCTGTGCTCTAGAAAGCCTTCCTTGACCTCTCCAAGTAGACAGGACGGCACCTAACATTTACAGGGTGCTTACTATATGCTGGGTACTAGTCCAAGAACTTGACTTTCATTTCTTTTTATTTTTTAGAACTTGACTTTCAAAAAAAGTTAAGTTTCTCGGACTTCCCTGGTTGTCCAGTGGTTAAGAATCCTCCTGCCAGTGCAGGGGACACAGGTTCAACCCCTGGTCCGGGAAGGTTCTACATGCCATGGGGCAATTAAGCCTGAGAGAGGCAACTACTGGAGCCCAAGCCTAGAGCCTGTGCTCCGTGACAAGAGAAGCCACTGCAGTGAGCAAGCCCCTGCTTGCCGCAACTTGAGAGCTCCTGTGAGCCGCAATGAAGACCCAGCACAGCCAAAAAAGAAAGAGTTAGGCGTCTCAACAAATCTACTAGGAAGATATTATTATGACTCCCATTTTACAGATGAAGAAACAGAGGCCCAGAAAGCTTAAATAATTGGCCCAAGTTAGTTAAGAGGTGAAATTGACATTTGAACCCCCAGCCCTGTGGCCTTGAACCTTTTGCTCTAGTGCCTCCTATAATATACCCAAGCCCGGCAGTTTCAGAGGGTCACCCTAGGCCCCCTCAGAACACACCTGTCACCCTGCTTCAAAACAGCCCTTCAGGTGTGTGGAGAAAACTCTCAGGTCCCACCCAGAACTGCTCTTCCCCAGGCCAACATCCGCCATTCCCTCCACTGGCCTCCACGTGACTTGGCTGTGTAATCACAGCTGCCAGTCGGATCGCACAGCTGGCTCCAGGACCGAGGAAGCTTCCACACTGTCCTCTCACTGGCTGCCTTTGATTTCTCCGATTTCCTGTTTCAAATCACAGGGCCCAAGCCTTTGCATCAAGAATGATGACATGACATGCATGCTTTCTGAAAAATCTCATTTTCTAAAGGCATTTCCTATTGATTTCCTTCCTTATTGAGGCCCCTCCCAGCCTGACTTGTGTTCCAAAAAAAAAAAAGGAAGAAAGGGGGAAAAAAAAAAGAGAAATCTATGTTTTTCCAAGCTCAGAACTGGCTGGCAGAGTTGCTGCCTGGGTCACCCTATGGATTAGCTGCTCAACCAGTGTTTCCCAAAACCACAGGCCTTGGAACCATCTATGCAAATCCAACTACCAAAACTCCCTTTAAAAATCCCTCCCTTCACCACCTGAGTGGGCTTTGCAGCAATCGTGTCTCTTGGGGAATTCTCTGGCTTGAAAGATCAGCCTTGGAAATGAAAGGACCAATTCTCATCTTTCCTCCACTTAGGAAGACTAGTTTTCTCATCTTAGGGACCCATTGCTTTCTTTCAAACACCCCCATATTTCATTTGAAGGGAGTCTTGGCTCTGGGGTCTGATAAGCCCGAGCTTGAACAGCAGTTCCTTGTTACCTGGGCAGCTTTGAAGAAGGCATGTAACCTCTCTGATCCAGTTTTCTCATTTGTAAAATGGGGGTAAAGATAATGTTGTAATAGTGCCCTAAAGTGAAGTGAAGTGAAAGTCGCTCAGTCGTGTCCGACTCTTTGCGACCCCATGGACTAGTCCATGGAATTCTCTAGGCCAGCATACTGGAGTAGGTAGCCTTTCCCTTCTCCAGGGGATCTTCCCAACCCAGGGATCGAAGCCAGGTCTCCCACACTGCAGGCAGATACTTTACCAGCTGAGCTACAAGCCAAGCCCAATTGTGTCCTAGGGCTGTGGTAATAAATGAGCACAAACTGGGTGGCTGAAAACAACAGAAATGTACTCTCTCACAATTCTAGAGGCCAAGAGTCCAAAAGCAAGGCGTCAGCAGGCCTGTACTCCCTCTGAAGTCCCCTGGAGGAGGACCCTTGTTTGCCTCTTCCAGCTTCTGGTGATCCAGGTATTTCCTGGTTTATAGCAACATCACCCCAACCTCTGTCTCCATCTTCATACCGTCTTCTCCTTCCCTTCTCCTCTGCCTCTATCCTCACCTACCCACTCCCTGTCCTGGGAAGCTGGTCTCCTGAGCTGACTGCTTGCAGCTGGCTCAAGGCCGGTAACAATCATATTAACAAACTGTATGCAGTCATGCTCCAGGAAGCCCTCTTAACATAGACAGACCCATTCAACTCACATCAACAGTCTGGTTGGTATTTCACGGCAGGTACTTCGTTTATCCCCATATTACAGATGGGTCCATGGAGGCTGGGAGAGGTTATATCACTTGCTAGGCCCACTCAGCTGGTGTTAGTGTATTAGTTGCTTAGTTGTGTCTGCCCTCTTTGTGACCTCATGGACTATAGCCCACCAGGTTCCTCTGTCCATGGGATTTCCCAGGCAAGAATACTGGAGTGTGTTGCCATTTCCTCCTCCAGGGGATCTTCCCAACCCAGTGATCGAACCCAGGTCTCCTGCATTGCAGGCAGATTACCGTCTGAGCCACTCAGCTGGTAACCGATACCAAGTGAAGCTCTCAAATTTCCCTGAACTCTAATGTGTGAGCAAAGGGTGATATTGAGGAAGATGCCCAGCTGTGAGTCGTCTGGAGGTGCCAAGAATGCAGGGAGATGACTGCCCAAGAGATGCCATCCCTGCCAAAGGTCAATATCAGCTTCTGCCTTTGCTGCTGGCCAGAACTTAAGTGTAGACAATGCAGCCATCCGCCCAGGCTGCATTAAGGCACCAGGCCACCTGAACCTTCCATTCAAATCTGAATAACTTCATAGTTGAAGTTCTTGTTTCAGAGTCTTGTCATGGTCTAAGGAGTCAGGTGGGAAATAATCTCAAAACCACGAGTGCCTGGCCTAGTATAGGTGTCCTGATAAACTTTTGCAGGAGGAAAGGAGGAAGGAAGGTCTGCCTGGGTGGTAGGCCCAGTCCAGTTCAGATGCTGTGTGGTTTATTAAGCATGTACCAAGCCCTCTCTATGCCTCAACCTGGCAACATGTGGGCAGAGTAGGGTTTGAATAAGATGATTGCTCAGCCTTTCAATCTCATCCATTCTAGGAATCCCAGATTCTAACTCCTTTGTACCATCCAGCTTGTCTGAGAAGATAAATGAACACAAAATAAAAGCTGAGTCATGGAGTCCCAAATCTCTTGGTTTTTTCTGCTTTCTAAGCTGAGTTGTGTTGCTTCAGGCTTCCCAGGTGACTCAGTGGTAAAGAATCTGCCTGCCAAGCAGGAGACATGGGTTCTATCCCTGGGTTGGGAAGATTCCCCTGGGGAAAGAAATGGCAACCCACTCTGGTATTCTTGCCTGGGAAATCCCATGGACAGAGGATCCTGGCAGGCTACAGTCCATGGGGTTGCAAAGTGTCTGACTTGACTAAGCAACTAAACAACAGTTTGTTGCTTCCCACATTGATAAGATGGAAGTAAGGATGTATATTTCATACTTGGCTTTCCCTGCTTAGCTGCGTGATCTTGATCAAGTTATCTAACCTCTTCAAGCCTCAGTTTCTTCATCTACACACGGGAAAAATAGCAATATCTATGTTATTGGGTTCAGCTTCCTAGGTGGATCAGTGGTAAAGAATCCACCTGCCAATGCAGAAGATTCAGGAGATGCAAGTTCAATCCCGGAGAAAATGGCAACCCATTCCAATATTCTTTCCAGGATAATCCCATGGACAGAGGAGCCTGGCAGGAGGGTTACTGTCCATGGGGTCACAGAGAGTCAGACACAACTGAACAACTGAGCATGCACATGTTATTGGGTTACTGTGAGTATTATATATGCAGAGTCATTGACACAGCATCAGGTACATGGGAAAAACCCAAACACTATCATATCACCCGGGCCACATAGATTGCAACTCAAATGTAGTTCAGCCACCAAATCTTTCTGCAGACTGTGTTAGTCGATTTGATCCCCTTCCTCAGTATCTAAAGCTGGCCTGGGAGCATCCCTCCTGCTACCTTCCTGGGCCTCTCAGGTTGCAGCTGAAGCCGGGAAGATTCTCGAGGGGCTCCAAGCCCAGAAAAGGAGGTGGAGAGGGAGGGCCCTGCACAAACCAACTGCCACAGGGGGACATGCCAGCAAGTTCCTTCTAGAAGTGGCTTCAGGTGTTAACCTCCATAATGAGGTAATCACTAGATCACTTGTGTGTGCGTCCATGGGTGCATGTGTGTGTAGTGTGTGCATGTGTGTGTGTTGTGTGGAATTTGTGGAGAGCTGTGTATCCGAGTTGACCCGAGCCTGGAGCTTCCTCTTCTGGGCTACATAACCTCTGTTAGTCACTTCCTCTCCTACAGCCTCAACCACCCTCTCATAAGCAGGGAGGGAAATGTTAGGATGATTCAGTGATATAAAGGGAAAGGGAGCTTAGAGTTCTATGAATAACTGCATTCTCTCCTTAAACCAGGGCAGACGGAGAGTCTTGCGGATTGGGGCTGTGGCAGTGGGGTGGGCGGCATGTCCCAGGCCCCAAAGCACCCCCAATCCTATCAGCTAGGCTGATTTCCCTAGAAGGTAGGCTGCTGGTTCATTCCTTTTCTTATTCATTCAACAGTTACGGATCCCTCCTTGAGTTGGAGGCTCTACATACTGTTGTGATTCAGAGACAAACAACACCCGACCCTGCCTGGAGGAGCCCACTGGCCAGTGGAGAGACAGGCCCATCCAGAGATCATGGTTTGGCATCCAGTGACGACCGCAATGGAATCTGAATGGAGGGCAAAGCATGGAGGAGGGAGAGGCTGGCTCTGGTGGTTGGGGGGGAGTAGGAAAGCCTTTGGAGAAGAGGAAGCCTTGCATATGGGCCTCCAAGTGGGGGGAGCTCACACAGCAGTGGAGGGAAGGAGAGGATATTCCCAGCAGAGAGGCAGCTCTAACAGCGTGGGGGCATGGAGGGCTCTGGGGTGTCAACTGAGCGATGGGGAGCATTAGTGAGCAAGTGAGGTGAGTTGGGTCAGGAGCAAAAGGGGCCACATGGCCCTTGCCAAGGAATCTGGACAAAGGAAACCAGAGACATAGAAGATATGACTTTGTCCACAGTGCCGTCTGCAGGCCTACAGATCAGCAAAACCAGGAGCTAGTTAGAAATGCACGTTCTTCAAATCCTCATGTCATATACCCAAAATTTACACAGTGCTGCGTGTCAATTATATCGATAAAATCAGGAAGAAAAAAAGTAATTTAATATTTTAAAAAGGGAAAAGAATTACAGATCCCCAGGACCCACCCTGCACGGACTGAATCAGGAGCTATGGGGGTAATACCAAGGAGTCTGGATTTTACCAAGGCCTCCAGGTGATCCTGAGGCAAAGCGTAGCCTGAGAACACTAGTATTGAACATAGTAATGATCTGCCTCTGTTTACAGAGCCCCTACTTCGTGGTAGACACTAGGCTAAGTCCTTTACGCACTTATCTGATTTAATCCTCGCAACAAGCCTATGAGGTGGGTCTATCATTATCCCCATTTTATAGGTGATAAAACTGAGACTCACAGAAGTAACTTGCTTGAGGTCGTGGAGCCACTAAGTAGCAAATCGGGGATTTTAACTCAAACTGTGAGACTCCCAGGCACCACCCAGAGAAAGGTGGTCCACCTTAGGAGTTTCTGATGCTAGGAGGTGAGAAGGAGCATCAGAGAAACAGGTCTTCCAGGGCTAAACAACAGGATCCATTGACCTTGATAGATATGGGGAGAGAGCAAGAATAGACAAGGAAGACCCTCGGCTCCCTAGGCTGAGAAATTGAGGGAGTGGAGATACAGGGACATCAGGGAAGAGATGAGGCTTCCCACTGGTTGTGCAGAGCATAAAGGGAACATCAAAGATGCAAATGTTCCCAAGAAAACTGGAAAATAGGGTTGTTATCTACCTCTTGGTGGGTGGTATCACCATAGGTATATTGGATCAGACCGAAAAGAATACTCATCTCAAATTATTATAGTTTAGGAGTGTCAAAATTTAGAGGGGCTAAGTTACCCCACAATTTATGAGTGTATAGGGAAGGGTTAGGGACATTGTTCCCACCATGAGCAGCAGTGAGGGAACCCCCCAAGTCTTTGAGACTCGTCCAGTTCCCCAAGGACATACGGACCTTGATATGACTTTGCACTGGGTCTCGAAAAGAGAGGGTGAAAAGCCTGCGCTGCCAGGAGAGGGTGACAGAGCAATTAATAAGGCGGATTCTAAAGCTTCTGAAATGCGAGGATCCAGGTGCTAAATTCATCTGTTCTAAAGATGAGAAAACAGAAAACCCTCTTTTGGTTCCTATTTGGGTAAAGCTGGACATAAATCATTCTTTGAAAAGGTGTCGTGGGTGCCTTTGGTCAGAGGGGCTCAGGCCCTTTCCAAACAGCGCCTCATTAATCCTGGCAAAAGAAAGTCCGACAGGCGGCACCTTTTGTGTAACTGAACTTAAAGACCCAGCCAGGTTCCAGGTGGACCTGGCACAAGACCTTGCTCACTGATGTTAGCTACCCTGCCCTGTGGGGTTGGGGGAGGGAGGGGTTGTCAAGGAGGGAGGGAGGGAGGGAGGGAGTGAGTGAGTGAGTGAGTGAGTGAGTGAGTGAGTGAGTGAGTGTGTGTGTGTGTGTGTGTGTGTGTGTGTGTGTGTGTGTGTGTGTGTACTCTCTGTGTGTTTTTAGCCTTCTTAATTATCTTAGTCCAGGAAAAGCAAGTGAGGCCACAGCAGCTGAAGGCTGGGTGACTTGTTACTGGGAAGTCCATATTCTCTTTTGAAAATACCGGATTTTTACAAAAAAACATACACATATATAATCCCATTTTCTTGGGGAACTTGTCCTTGATAAATGCCTCTTGTTTATTTCCAGCCCTTCCACATGTGTGGGCTTTATGGCAACGTGTAGTTCTAACCCCGCAAAACGGGGGAGGGGGAAACAGGGAAAGGGAGTGAGTGGAAAAGTCAAGTGCAAAACCCAACAACAGACACCCAAGGGCAGAATTTGCCTCCGCGGGGTCTGTGTGGGGGTTGAGTACGGTTTGTTGTTTCAAAGTCAGGAAAAGATCTAAAAGTACCAGGTGTCTTAGAAATGGAAAACATTTGATGTCATCTGTCCTTTTCTTTTTAATGAAGAAGGGAAAGGAAATAAAAGAGAAAGAGAATGCAAATAAAGAGAAAAGGAGAAACAGAAAGCGAGAAGGAAGAAAAAAGAAAAAGAGAGAAAGCAAGAGAAAAAACGGAGAGCGGGAAAGGCAGGCAGAGAGGCGATGGCGAGCGAGCGCCAGCCGCGCGCGGTCCAGGGCTCCCTACCCAAGATCGCCGAGCGCTTTCCGCCGCGGCCGCGGGCTCGGAGCTTTTAAGGGTTTCTAATCCTGGAAGGCTGTCTGACATCACCCCGTTTCTTGTCGGCTGATGTTTCGTACAAGCCTCTCATTTCCTCAGTGTTTTCAGAGCACCAATTACTGCAACAATCTCGTGTTTATGTTTGCTCTCTCTCCTGCCTCGCTGGCCCTCCGCCTGGAGCCTCTGCTGCTATCCGACGCGGGGAGCCCAAGGGGGCTGGGGGGAGGGGGGGACGCGGTGGGGAGGGGACCTGGATCGGACACTGCAGAAAAAGGGAGGGGTCCCCCTTAATTTTTTTTCATTGACTTCAGCACCATGTGATCAGGAAGTCTGGCCTCCCTCCATTTCCCCTCCCGACTAAAGGGAAACATTGTGTAGCAGCCGCCGCGGCCACCGGTGGGATGGCCTTCGCCGCCTGACGTAGGGAGATAAAAATAACCGGCATATTTAAGGCAGGAGCAGGAATCCCTGCGCTCACACGCGGCCTGGTCGGTTCCCGAGGCCGGCCGGGCGCAGGGCCTGCGGGGAGGTCCCCGCGCGCTCCTCGCGCAGGGAGCCACCGCGCGTGCCATCGCCGGTGACCTGGGGACCCGCGCCTATCACCCGGGGTCCGCGGAGCCTCGCAGGGCCCCCGAGAGAGGCCGGCAAGGCTGGCTGGTCGCCGGCAGCCTGGCTTGGGCCGCTGGCCTGGCTTCTGTGTGCTGTGTCCTGCCTTCCTGGAGATGGGAAGATGCTGTGGCAGAGGGAGGGCGACGCGGAGCCTGACACTGAGCCGGAAGGCACAGACTGAGCTGCCACTAAGACAGCCTGCCAATCACACACACCATGGTCCACACACCCTCAAGTCCCCGTCTGCAGTCTCTTAAACGCTGGAACTGCCTGTTGCAAAGCAGGACTGGAAACAAACAAGAACCAGCTCAGCAAAGAAAATGGGGCGGATCCTTGCAGAGTTCAGCAATTTCAGAGGAGAATACAGACTTCCCAGGAGAGTGCTACTTAGTCACCCACCCACCTAAGGCCCCTACAGGTTTCCCCAGAAGTCCTCACCACTGTCCTTGTTCTGACCTGTCCAGGGACCCAGAATTTGAAAAGAAGGAAGTGTCGCTGCCCCCAGATCCGTCCACATCCTGGGTCTCCCCAGGACAAGCCACGGGGAACAGGGCTCTACCCTGTATGGCACCTACCACAAACGACCCCATATGGGAGGTTCTATTATCCCTATTTTACATGAAAGGAAACTGAGGCTCTGAGGTGAAATGATTGTCCATGTCCACTTGTGGGAAACACTCCCCATCACCTCAGTCACCTCCCTCGACTGCATGTACATGGCCACATCGATGTATCATTCTGGAAACCACCTTCCATCTGTTCCTCCTACTCCCTAAAGAAAATTAATACCAAGCAAAACAGTGTTGGTGAGCTTTCCACTGACCTGTGAAATCACAATTTTGCCCTTGCGCTGGGCCACAAAGAAGTTTTTATTTCTAATTAATAATGGGAAATCTCCCAGCCTTCTGATGTCTAAAGGAGCAAGATATTTCAAAATTTCTGGCAGCTTTTCACCTAACCAAAGATTCTGTTGATAAATGAAATGATACTCATCCCTATTTTTTTTTTTTTTTGGCATTACAGAGATAACAAATAGCTATTTTCTGGAAGAGGCAAACAAGTTTCATTTAGGGAACTTGAGGAATTTGGCCACCCATGAGGATAGAAACCCCACCGTCTGCATGGTCATTGCCAGACCAAATGCCCAGCACACTGCCTGACAAAGTATTCAAGCAGAATCTTTGGACCAAGTGAAAAGTGGGTTGTGCAGAAGTGAGGGGAAGCTCCGAGAGACATGTCAGGGTGCTATGTGTTGGCCTTACTTGTGGCGACTGTAGAAGCGTGACCACATTTAGTCCTTGCAATAAACCTAGGAGGAAGACAAGATTATTTATCCTTGCTTGGCTATAGAGAAACTGTAGCCCAGAGAGAAATTACCCAAAGTAACACTGTTAGAAAGTACTAGTGCTGGAATCCGAACCCAAGGAGTCTGACTGCAGAAGCTAAGCCCTTAACCACTAGGCTAAAGCCAAAGAGGTGCCATGAGACGTCAGAGAAAGGGGCCCACCAGTTACTAAACACCCCTCTGGCTCAAGTTCCATGCTTGCTGCTGGGTTTATGGGGCTCATACCACATGTTCCAGGCCCTCAGACAGGTGAGTCCGGAAGCAAGGCAGGACCATGGGTTCCGTGTAGACAGTCCTGCTTCTCATTGTCTCTACATTTCCAACCTCAACTCTCACAAATGCCTGTTCAACTGTCCCTCCTGAGAGAAGCCTTCTCGGGCCACTGCCAACGCAGCTAGTCAGCTTCCTTTTCCATCCTCCCACTGGGCACTGCTGATGTCTGCATTAAATTACCTGTCACCTGTCACAGCTCCTTGCTCACTGGCCAGCTTTCCCACTGGTTGGAGAGCACCCGGAGAACAGAATTAAGGTCTGGTTCAGCTCTGTATTCAGACTTGTATCCCAATACAAGTCCAGGGCGTGGTGGCCACTCACTAAATGTTGGCTAACTAGTGAATGAGTATGCATTACGCCTCCACTAGTCTCCTAACAATACAGGCTGCCATCAACACCACTCCCAATTTTCTCTACCTCAGCACCCCTCTCTGTTGCACCCTGGAATTTGTCACAGTTTGTAATTGAATCTGTTTCCTTCCCCTCCCCCCAGTAATCCATATGTTCAGGAGCCACTTCTGTTTTCCCACCATAGTACTCCTTACATCTATTAAGATGCCACACACATTGCGGGCACTCAGTAAACACTTGTGAATAAATGAATGAATCTACACTCTTTAGAGCAAGTCTTACCTTTCCATGTATAATAAGTTTATTCCAGCGTCAATCATAACTGAGCAAAGCCAGTTGAAATAATGTCACTGCCCAGATTGTATTCATAAAGTAAGTGTTTTTTGTTTGGTGATCACTTCAAATCCAAGTCTCATCCATATTGATGATAAGACTTAAAAGGGGGGGTTATTGAATGAGGTCCTTCTTCTCACACAATGTGGGCTCCAGTGACCACTATAGTTGGAACTACACACAGACTCCTTTTATGCCCCTCTGTTTTCATTAGCTCGGGTAACTTGCCAAAGAGTGATCCTTTTGGGCTGAAATTTTCCATGCTGGGTCTTGGCAAAAGGTGAATTTTGGGGGAAAGTTTGAATAAAATCCCTTCAGCCATTTTTTAGTTTGATGAGTATAAAAAAAAAAATGACATTTTTTTCTTGCTTTTAATTGGAGACATTTTTAGGACACAGGAAACTCCAAACCAGTTGAACTTTGAAAACTTCAAACTCATGTCTAAGCCCATCTAAGGAAACTGTGGGGTGATTTGGGGTTCAAAAAATCTTTTTTAATAAAAAAAAAACTAAGAAGTAATTGAAAAATCTCTTTACAGCCTTAGCAGTCAAGACATTTTTCCCCACTTGGGCTACATAGGTCTTTCTGTGATTCTAGCAAATTATAAAAGCTCAGAGCTGTTCAGAAGGGATTATAAAACTTGGATTTCAGTTCCTCTGCCATGATAGATGATATTAGGCCCCTTTTCTCTTTTGTCTCAAGATTCTTTTAGTGTCATACCAGGAATATAGGATTTAAACCATAGCCTCAGAAAACAAAAAAACTGAGGTTCCTGGAATGAAAGGACCACTCCTTCGAAGCCAAATCTACAACTTGCTTTCCAAAGCTTTCTTAGACAAATGCTAACCAAAATATTCTATCTCACATTGGACTTTCTCACTACTCACATCAGTATCAGATTCTTGCTTTCTTATTCACTGGAAACTACCTTAGACTAGCCATATGTTAGTTCTTACCACAGAATTATTTTCAAAGAACAGCCGTAGGCTGGAAAATCAGGAAGATCTGTGTTTGACTCTCTGCTCTGATATTTACCAAGCAAATATCTTAACCTCTTGAAAACTCAATTTGCTCGCTTGTTGAACGGGGATAATATTTACTCAGTAGTTATCATAAGGATTAATTTAGGTCCGGTACACCCAACAGTGCGTAGTACAAAATATGTGCTCAATAAACGGCATTCTTTCTGCCCCCCCCATCAGCTGTTAATTCACATTTATTCTGTCATTATACCACCTAGTTGGCATCTCATGTCTCTGGTTCTCAGTTCATCCTGGTGTCTAGTACAACCTGAGGCACATGGTCGTTGTTTAGCAGAAACGTTGTTATTGTTCAGTCACTCAGTCATGTCCTACTGTTTGCAACCCCATAGACTGCAGCACGCCAGGCTTCCCTGTCTTTCACCATCTCCCGTGACTTGCTCAAACTCATATCCATCGAATCGATGATGCCATCCAACCATCTCATCCTCTGTCGTCCCATTTGCCCCCTGCCTTCAATCTTTCCCAGCATCAGGGTCTATTCTAATGAGACAGCTCTTAGTATCAGGTGGTCAAAGTACTGGAGCTTCAGCATCAGTCCTTCCAATGAATAGTCAGGACTGATTTCCTCTAAGATTGACTGGTTTGATCTCATTGCTGTCCAAGGGACTCTCAAGAGTCTTCTCCAACACCACACTTCAAAAGCATCCTTCAGCACAGACACACAGGAAAAAATCAGCGGAGTGCCGGCCATTTCCATCAATGCTGTGTATTTCCAATGACACAAGCAAATGTTCTGTTTTTACCCATATCCTTGTCTTTCTCTCTTACCGGAAGGGTCTCTTCCACCTTTGGAAACCCAGGATGTAGCTGGGTAAGTGACTGAGTGGATGAACACACCAGTCAAGGTCTCTTGTTCCTTTACAGGATCTGTATCCTGAATCTTGGCCTCAATTTTCAAGTCGTTTTATTTTAGCTCAGGCATTGCCAGACAGCCCAGATTTGTTTGGCCTGCTCCCTGACCTTGGTCCTGTATTCCAAATCAGCCGCATCTCAAATGATCCTCTCTCCTTGCAGTTTGATTTAGCAGTGAGCAGGCAGGGAACCTCCCACTGAAGTCCTTTGTTGGGGCTAAAGCTGCCCCTGTTTGAATTTCCCTACTCCCCAGACATAAAACCACTTCAAAAGAGGAAAGCACTGTAGGATCTCAAAAGGAAAAAGGAGGGGGACTTCCCTGGTGGTCCAGGGGTTAAGAGTCCACCTGCCAATGCAGGGTCCATGGGTGTGATCCCTGGTCTGAGAACTAAGATTCCACTCCACATGCCCCAGGGCAACTAGGCCCATGTGCCACAATTACTGAGCCCGCGGACCCTAGAGCCTGTGCTCCGCAACAAGAGAAGCCAACCAGAGTCCATGTGACACAACGAAGGCCCAGCATGGACATAAATAAATACACAAATTTAAAAGGAAGAAGGAGGGAAAGAGGGCTGGAAGGGGGGAGGACCCGCCACCACCCCCAAATAATGTCTATCTGATCATTAGTTTGTTTTAATTTTCTCCTGCAAGATTGGGTGGCCTTCTTGCCTCCTCTTTAATAGTTAATTTTTTTTAATTAAAGATAATTGCGTTCCAACCCTGTGCCATTTCTTTCGGCACATATTGTATTTCATCCTCATCTCGTTTTATGGGTGGGAAGCAAGCTCAGAGAGTTTAGGAACCTTGCCTCCAGTCAGACATCAAGATGCCCCGGTGCATTATAAAAGCCTTTCTGCTTTACAAGGTTTCTCCAGTATTATACACCACTTCACGTCCTTCCCTTGTAACACCCAACCCTACACATGTGCTCGCACACACGCGCACATTTGATTGTGTTTCATAGAAAGAGTCGAAGAAGCCTTGAAACAAACAGAGGAGATGAGTACCATTATGCAAAGGATAACCTCAAATCCACTACAGAATTAACTTTGAGGGTGGAGGGGAATGCAATCAGAAAAGAGTGCATAGAAAGCTTCAGCTGTTGTTTGGCCCAGTTTTACCTCTTAAGCAGGGTGGTATTTATGAGTGTTTCTTGTTGGATTCTATAAATGTTCATTTGTCTCAAATGTGTCACAATATGTTTTTTGAAGATTAAGCAGCATCGCCTGGTGCTTACTCCCAGTTCTGGCCATTCACACACACACACACACACACACACATCCTTAAACACACACACAGAGTCAAACTCGGTACACACTCATCCACTGACAAGTACATTCAAGCACCAACACACACTGTACATAAACATTCACATGTTCACCTACACATGTTCAGTCATAAGAACCCATACATTCAAGTAGACACACCCACACACATACAGTGCCCACCAGCCCCAGCCTCACCGCTACTCCACTCCCTGAGTCAGGGGCAACAGGGTCCACACAGGGACCCTGAAACCTGGGGCACAGAAATGACACCAGCTGAGCGATGGGACCACGGGGCAGAGGGCAGACTGAGGATGCACGAGGCTGCTTTCAGGGGCTGACTCAGCTGATGCCGCCGAGGCCGGTCCCGCTGGGACCAGCGTGCAGTGTTCTCCCTCTGCAGCTCAGCTGGGAACGGACAGAGTTAAGGAGCACGGGGAAGGCGCTGGTCTTTCGCAGTTCAGGGTGGGAAGCAGTGACTTGTGTGGGAAACAACCTCCTTGGAAACCATAGCAACACCCATTTGGCGGCTGGGATTGGACCCTGACCAGACGTTTATTAAGCAGCCTCATAAGCTGTGGTCTCCAGAAGAACAATACCAAACTGATCAAATGTTAATAGCTTCAATCTGTTCCTCCTCCCAGAACTCCCGCCCCAACCCCCTCTCTCCTGTCTTTGCCTTTCTGCTTCCCGGTCTCAGCTGAAAACCACCTCTGCCGCTAGCCAGCCCAGAGCTCCAGTTCAAGGCCAGATTGTGAGGTGCAGGTGACTTAGGCAGGTCAAACAGGGAGACCCCGAGGGTCCAAAGAGGTGAGCCGGCTCCAGGATCATCTGATCCAGTTGTTCTCAAACTGGCCACACTTGAGAATTACCTGGGGAACATGTTTCTGAAAACAGGCAATGTGTGGATGCCACCCTAGTCCAGTTCAATCTGAATCTCTAGGGGGTGGTCATTTGTATTTTGTAAAACCCTCTAGAGAATTCTCATATGCAGTCAGGGTTCAGAGTCCCTGAATTACTCTGACCGCCCCCCTACTGTAGAGGTAGGAGTGGGGGAGCCCAGAGAGAGACAGGGACTGGCCCAAGGTCCCAGAGCTGGGGAGGCACCAGGCTGAGAAAGGAGCCCAGACTTCCTACTGCCAGCCCAGCTGTCTGTCCATTTGCATGGGCTACAGCATTCCATGTGAATCTGAAAAATGTGTCTCTCCCCTTGACTCACCATGAATCCTGCTCTTTTCTGCCTGGAGCTGGACAGTTGGGGGGTGGGGTGGGGGGATGGCACAGGGAGGAGAGGGATAAAATAAATCCAAGAAGGATGTAAGGAAATGTAATTTTGACAAAAATATGGGAACCGGACATTCAAGGAATCCCAACAGCCACACTGACTGACTTCCAGTGTCTACCACGGTCACACAGAATTTATCCACCAAGAGACCTTCACCCGGACATCCAAGTACCAAGGCCAAACCCTAGGAGACAACTTCAACTCACTTAGTTCTGTCACTGCCACCTGCAGTTTGTCTCCAAGCCATGAAGAGTTGACCTTGTAAGGTTACAGCCTCCACAGTCCAATTCCCTGGCTGATGCCCAAGTTCATGCCACCTACAAAGCCCAAAGGCCTCCTAAGCAGTCTCCCTAAATAGGCGTATGTTCTCCAGTCCATCTCCACAGAGCCTTTTAAGTCATGGAAGATGCTCTGTGTTTAGCCTTTGGATTTCAGAAGAGTGACCAACCATCCCAGTCCCAGTATACCCAGGACCGAGGGGTTTCCCAGGACGCAGGATTTGCAGGGCTAAGGCGTGGGGGATGATGGAGAGGAGTGGCTGAGCATAGTTTCCCAGGTCTCTGACCTGCACTGCCCGTGTGTGATGGAGCCACAACTTGGAGGGACTGGGATAGGAGGGAGGGTAACAAACTCAGCTGTTGAGCTTGGGAAGTTATGGCAGTATTCAAGTGGAGATGCTGGTAGCTAGGCTCCTGGTTCTATGGTCTGAAGCTAGAGGTCTTCACAGAAAGATGAAGATTTGCGAGCTATCAGCATAGAAATAGCCATTGAATCATGGGAGTGGATAAGGTGCCCAAGGATAAAATTAAAGACAGCTCACAGGAGGACTTACATTCCAGCCTTGAGGAGTTCCAGTGTTTAAAAATCTGATAGGCATGAGTGAAACCCACCAGAGGAGACTGAGGAAGAGCAGCCACCGTGGCAGGAGGAAAACCAAGAGCCTATGATGTCTCAAAGCCTGAGAAGTGCAGGAGTCCAGAAGGACAGAGTGGTCCATCGTGTCCAGCGCTGCAGGAAAAATCAAACCAAATGGCAGGGTAATGCCTACTGACTCGGGAACATAGAGGAAATGATGACCTTCTCAGAAGTATTGCAATGAGGTTAGAAGTATCAATAGATCAGGTGTGAGTGGAAGGAAGGGAATGGAGGCAGTAGAGATAGCATAGGAAACTGATGTGGGGAATTGGCTGGGAAGGAAATTGATGGGGCAGGAGGTGAGCGATCTGACTGTGGTTAAACACTGATGGAGAGGATGCAGCAGAGAGGAAGAACTAAAAACAGAGGCAAGACAAGGGCTGTCACTACACCTCACCTCCTGCTGCACCTGGCCCCCCAAGGACTCCCTGCTGTCAGTCTGTGGGGTACTTTCCTTTTGTCCACATCAAAGGGTGACCCCGAGAGGCCTTCCCCGCTCTGTGTTTACACAGCCCAGTGTGCACACCTCCACCACTGCACTCAAAGCTGGGTGGTTTCCATGTTGGTTCTCCAAAGACAAGACGCTTATCTCAATTCTTAGCCCACAGCATTGGCTGCCTAGAGGATGCGCTCAGGAAATGTTTGTGGAATGAATAAACAAACGAGCGCTGTTATGAATGAATAATGATGAACTTCAGGGCGCACATGGGTGACTCTGAGGACAGTCTGGGCTGGCACGTGAAGGGGTCTCTGTTCTCCAAGTGCAGCCTTGAGAGAATCCAGTTCCCGAGGTCCCCACTAGGGGCAGGGAGGCTGGGTGGAGTGGACCCCTCCCTGGGTCTGCATTCCTCCCTTCCATTGTTCCTGACAGCTGCACGTGGAAAGTACAACATCCACCAGGGCCCATATGTTCCCCCTCCTCCCGGCTCTCAGCAGGAAGGGAACAGATGGGCGTAATTTATGCCCGAGCCCTTCCCTTGCAGCCCTGGCACTGGGGAGAGGGGTTGCAGGGGCCAAGATCCACCCAGGTTCCACAGACTTCTCTCAGAATCTAGACAAGAGGACCGCAGCGGGGGCCAGATGGGGTGGGGTGCAGGAGAGGGCAGGCAGAGGAGGAGGAAGGGGGAAAGAAAGGGGACCTTCATTGTGTGTGACCTTGGTGTTCTCGCCCAGGAGCCACCAGGGTGCATGCGTCACCTCATAACAATTCTGCAACGAATAGGCTCTTGCACCTGCTTCAAAGGTGAGGAAACTGAGGCTCAGAGAGGATCAGGGAGGGCTCCAAGTTCACCCAGCTGGAAACTGGCTGCAGAGCCAGGATTCCAAAAAGGTCAGTTTGCAAAAACTGTCCTGTCCTCGCCACCAGACGCCATGTCTTCCAGCCTCCCTTCACCGTCCCTCTCGTGGGCCATCTGGGGTGACAGGCGAAAGGGACCTGGCTCCTGTACTGAGGGGATAACAGACACTAGAAAACACACAGATGAGCAGAAGCCCGGGCTGGAAACATGAAGGGGCACCTAGAGGGTCCAGTAGTGAGTCCTCTTGGGATGGGCATTCCTTTGACTGGCTTTTGAGGTCAGTCCACTGCGGGGGACTGTCCTGCAGCCAACCCTCATGGCTAGGTTGGTGTAGAGGTGAGAGTCTGAGGGCTTTTGAGCTTTGAGTGCCCAAAACACACCTCCCAAACCTCCCTTGCCTCCTCACTCAATTCCACCTGAGTCGTCTGCCATAGAACCCACATGTGTGGGAGTCAGTAAACATGGGTTCAGATCCTACATGCCAGCCACGTGCCTGGGGACAAACACGTCACCTCCCTGACTGTCCGTTTCTTTATCCGTAGAATGCACTTGTGAGAAGGAGACGACGGCAGAACCCAACCTCCAATTGGTCCATTTGGCTATTTTGGTGTTATTTGGTTCCTTTTGCTCTATTGCATCGGTGGTTACTTGTAAAAAATGAGAGACTGTCCTTCAAAGTACAAATTTCCAACCTCTTGAACGAATCAGAATGCCTGCAACTTGGGCCTGCGTGGCCCATGGCCACAATTTAGAAGGACATGCATACCTGAGTTTTCCACTGTGCCCACCATCCCTTTTGCCTGCACCCATCTCATGGGCCAGTGGGATGGGGCATTTGCTACCCTTGCTGTCAAAACCATTTGCCAGAGCTCTGAAACTCTTAGCACCTGGACTGCAGAGTGTCCCGCCGATCATAGTTCCTCCATATCCCCTGGAGCCCAGCACAAGGCCAGCAGATCGCTCAGCCATTCATTTGCTTAACAAATACCTATGTGTTGAGTCCCTGCTCTGTGCCAGCACCTCAAGCAGGGCTGGACCTCGAGCAACACACAAGCCAGATACGAGTCGTATCTCACAAGAATCCGTAAGACCAGCTCTGTCATCATCTCCTCCACACAGATGAGAGAGGGAAACTGAGGCACCGAGAAAGGTAGACACTCACACAAGATTTCATGAAAAAATGAGGCAGAGGGAGGATTCAAACTCGGTTCAGCTGATTCAATGTTCTGAGCCAAATCTTGCACACCACCTGTGTTTTGTTGTTGTGGCTATTCTTCTGTTTTATTTTTTGGCTGTGCTGGAAAGTCTTTGCTGTGTGGGGGCTTCCTCTAGTTGCGGTGAGTGGGGGTAACTCTTCCTTGCAGTGTGCAGGCTTCTCACTGCTGTGGCTTCTCTTGTTACAGAGCACTGGCTCTAGCAGGCACAGCTTCAGTAGTTGTGGCACACGGCCTTAGTTGCCCTGGGGCGTGTGAAGTCTTCCTGGACCAGGGATCTAACCCGTGTCCCCTGCATTGGCGGAAGGATTCTTATCCTCTGAACCACCAGGGAAGTCCCCACCTGTTTTTATAAAGTTTTGCTGGAGCACAACCAGGCCCTTTGGATTACCTTGTCTGTAGCTGCTTTCCCAGGATAATGGCAGAGTCGAGCAGGTGCAGTGGGGTGATATGGCTCCTCAGAGTCTAAGATATTCACTATCTTTGTTCAGTCACTCAGTCATGTCCAACTCTTTGTGACTCCATGGACTGCAGCACTCCAGGCTTCCCTGTCCTTCACGATCTCCCAGAGTTCACTATCTAGCCCTTCACAAAACAAGTTTGCCAGCCCCTGCTCTGAGCCATTATTCCAAGCATCCTGCCTTCGTAAGAGGGTTGTTGTTCTCATAAAATTATACTGGGGGTGGGGGTGGGGGTGTCAGATAATTTTTTAAAATATATTTAAAAGGCACACGCTAAACAACAAGGTCCTACTGTATAGCACAGGCAACTATATTCAATATCCTGGGATAAACCCTAATGAAAAACAATAGAATAAAGAATGTAGATATATGTACAACTGAATCATTTGCTGTACAGAAGAAATTAACACAACAGTGTAAATCAACTTGACTTTGATAAAGATAAGTAAATAAATGGAAGGGCATGTGCTGTGGTTGAGCAGGCCTCGGCAGCACCTATATTGAGTACCCAGGGAAGGCCTTTGAATAAAGGTCATGGGGCTGAGATCTGAGTGATGGGGAGCTAGTCACACAGAGAAAGGGGAAAAGAGCCTTGCAGGCAGGGGTATGAGCCAGGCGGAGGCTCCAGGAACACCAGGAAAGCCAGCACGCTGGAGCCCAGAGGGTGAGGAGGAGGGTGCATGGGTAGAAAAGAGTCTGGCCCAGAGGACGTCCTAAAAATGCGTGAACACATGAGCTAAGCAGGGCCTGGAGGAGCCCAGAAAGCCCCATCTGACATGCGCTGGCTTTTTGCTTCCAGATCCTCCCTTTAAACTGGCAGGACCTCCTCTCCCCGGGCTGTAAAATGAGTTCTCACTCTGAGCCGCCCTTCTGGGACTGATGTGGGCCAGAGGCAATAAAGACATGACGGAAAAGCCCTCAGCAACCACGCAGGGCTGCCCTGAGACCTGACAGCTGCCCCTGCCCCTGACGTGTGTGCTGAAGCGTGCTGGGACACCCTCCCGACCCCCGAGAGCTGCAGACCCGGAGACCCAGCCTCGTCCCTCCCCAGTTAGGCTGACTCGCAGTATAGCCTTGGCCGACCACCTCCGCTTCACCCCGCCCTCAGCTAAAGGGGAAGGTTTGTGAAAAAGAGAAGTGGCCATTGGAGGGGACCAAAGATGTGACCTGATAATATGTGACCAGAGCAAACCGAGATTTCTGTCATTTACCTAGCTCCTGGGTTTTTGCTGGCAAGGGTACTGCTACGTACCCATTTCAATGACTGACTTGACAAATCTGTGAGTAATTAAAGACTGATGAATAACATGAATGATGTCCAGTTAAAAGCCAGTTTGCACTTCTTAGCTGTGTGACTTGTAGAAAATCATATCCCATTATTAGAGCCTCAGTCTCCTCACCTGTCAGGTGGGAATACCACCTTCTTGAAAGGGTTGTTTTGAGGGTTAAGTGGGATTGGAGTGATTGTGTGAAGCACCTGGCAAAGCGCTGGCCTCACCGTAGCTCTCCAAAGTGTCAGCAACGATCCTTCGCCTCTTAGACCCCAGGATCTGGCAACACACCTGGCACAGCTGGGTGGGGGATCCTGAAAGGTGCGAGAGAGACTGGGGTTCTGAAGCCCCTGTGTGTCTGATAAATGCAGAATGAGTTGGTTCTTTGGGACACATGGATGAGAGTCCTGAGAAAGTCCAGGGTAACAAATGGTCCTGTGATGTAGCTTCATTCATTCATTCACTCAATAGTAACAATAAAAAATTTGTATTAAAGTATAGTTGATTTACAATGCTTACCTAGCAAGGGCGATATCACGATTTGAAGGTGATTTTCCCAAGGCAAGGCTTATCGATTTCACTCAACAAAAATTGGCAGGGCATGTCCTATGTGCCGGACCCTGTAGGAAGACCAGGCATACAGAGAAGAGGAAGTGAAGAGGTGTCAGGAAGCTATTAGACCTCCAAGCTGAAGAAGGATAAATGGCACACACTGGGCACACAAGTTGAAAGCAATGAGTCAGGGCCATTCCCTACGTTTTCTGGGCACTGATGTGGCTCAAACACAGACAGAGTGGTCCTTCCTGCTCATGGGAAAACATCACGTCAATCAAAAAGCAGGATAAGGGAACAACTCAGCTTTTATCCTTCAGTCAGGTCTAGATTCAAATGCCAGCGCCTCTAACATCCAACTCTGTGACCTGGGCGAGCCATTCATTCTCTGAACCTCTGGTTCCTTAAGGAACTCAACTTAAAATGACAGAGGCTGGGAAGGGTGGAACAGGGGGAAGGGAAGCTTATATTTGTGGATCTGACTCTAGTTATCTTCCACTATCAATTTCCCTCTCCTCTCTCAATAACAGAAACCCTTGACACTGGCTGAGGACATTGATACCCAGAATAAATCACAGCCTCTCTTACTGCTATATTTGGCCGACTGACTAAGCTCTGATCAGTGGAATATAATTGGAAATGTTTTCTGCAGCTTCCAGGAAGTGTGCTTCAAGTGTGCTTGTCCTCATCTCTATCTTTCTTCCTTCCTGCTTTCTGGAATGCAGATATAATGGCTGGAGCTACAGCTGGCATCTTGGATCAGGAGGTGATCTTAAGAACAGCAACAAGACAAGGAGACTAAGCCCCTGATGCTGTCACATGCTGAGGGGTTTGGAGGAAGGGCAATGTTTCAAATCCTTCCAACGGAATCCAATTCTTACTAACAAATCACATTCAGGGGGTCAAGGCACCAGAGTTCTCATGACTAGTGAGCTCTCAAAGGGTAAGCACTACTCTGTAGGTGGTGGTCTCCATTTCCTCCTGGCTGAGGATCCATTGGCCCTGGCACTCAAGTGCCTTCCATGAGCCCCTTCCTTGCTCCCAGTTCTCATTCAGTGAGATCACAGGCCTCACAGGATGCCCTTCCCAGCTAACAATGGCTCTACTGCAGAGGTCAAGTGGTTGCAAGGTTAAAAATACGGGCACAGGTTTATAAATGCACCCAGATGAGAATATTTCCAAAAGCGGGGTCCAAATTCCTACACAGACCAAGGCCAGCTGGGTGATTCAGCACCAGCAGCCTACAAAGCTCTTGTTCCCTGTGTACCAGGGAATGCCTTCTCCAGCTGGGGCACCATGCCAGAGCCTGCAGGTGGAGGGAGGGGGAGGCCCCGTCTCCAAGAACCAGGAGCCAGTGGCCACATGAGGACCTAACAGGTTCACACAACACAGTTCATTCATCCCATTCAGTCACTCATTTATTCAGGGACTGTTTATTGAGCACTTACTATGTACCAGGAAAGGGGCCAAGGAGAAAATGGATACAGAAAGGAATCAGGAATCCAGCCTGGGGCTGCCCATTGAACATGAAAACATCCATCCTCACTATCTCTGTCCCACTGAAGCCACATGTGCCCCCACACTCCCTCATTTTTGAAGTTCAAATATTTCTAACAACGAAAAGGGCCATGGGGCTTAACAAACAGACTTGATTTTTCAGGAGCTGACCATGGGTAGGCAGGGGTCAGAAGTGCTGGGAAAGGGCCAGTGATTTTCCACAAGACCAGAGTTGATCTGCATCATGGATCAGCTGCTGCCTCAGGTGGTAAGACCCTCTCTCACCAGCCTCAGTGTGCTCATCTGTAAAATGGGATGGTAATAAAGAGACAGCCCTGTCATTGGGCACATCTGAGATGGAATCTTGGTTTAGCCACCACTCAGCCAGCTAAGCTGTGTCACCCTGGTGGATTTGTTCAGTGTTTCTCAGGACTTCCCTGGCAGTCCAGTGGTTAGGCCTCTGAGCTTCCACTGCAGTACTCACAGGTTTGATCCCTGGTTTGGGAACTAAGATCCTACAAGCTGTGAGGCATGATAAAAAAAAAAAAAAAGTTAATGTTTCTATAAAATGGGAACAATATGCTACCCACCTCATTTGGTACTAAGAGGATAAACTGCTCTCTGTTTATGGAAAAAAAATGAAGGATCAGGAGCAGGCAGGAGTAGGGGGGGGTGGGTGGGGGTGGTGAGAAGAGTCTAAGAGCTCCCACCCAGCATAAAGCTGTATCCTACATGTTATCTATTCATGTTTTAAACCTTTTTAAAAATTACTCTTATTAAGTATGTGTCATGTGCAAGATCCCTCCCCTCTGGGCCTCAGTCTCCCCATTCAGAAAGTGAAGGGGCTAGCCTAGCAGGATTCTGCTGCCTGGCTTCTGTTCAGGAGAAGCCTCCTGTAACATTGAACTGTAGGGTTCTCTGGACTTTCCCTCAGTGTAACTTCACTGCAGAGTTTTATATTTGCAGGGCGTTTAACAGTCAGTCATCTCAAAGCAACGTCAGGTAAACATTTCAGCAGGAAGTAAAAAGGAGGGGTGGGCAGGGGGCACGTGACCCAGCCGGGATGTGACAGGCATGGAGCGCAGTGTGGCAGGCACGCTGGAGGCTGCATTCCAGCCCTGCTCTCCAGACTAGCCAATCCGAAGTCCCCCACTCTATCCAGAAGTCTCGTTAAGTCCATTTTATAAGTCTTTTTTGACAAGTGAAGCCTTTAAAACATGTTCCTCATTGTGCAGAGGGTGAAGTTCAGTCTAAACATTTGTCTGCAGGAGACACTGGGAGGACCCAACTGCCTGGGGACCATTATAAACTCCACTCACACTCTGGGGCCCCAGGAAGGAGGAGCTTCTTCAAGACACCCTGTCGGGGGCTCTGCAGAGAATTAAATACAAAAAATAAAAAACTCGGTGCCCAAACACCTCCCAGCTAGCTATACTTTCTATGATCTTTAACCTTTAACAGGTATTTTTATCCTAGTTTATCATCCATAGTCACACACCCAGAGACGGACTAAGCCGGCATCCAAATTCTGGTACCTTGGTACAAAAGTCTTAATTCTGTGTTTCCCACCATCCACTTGCCAGGACACAAGGGCGACACACTGCATGCTGGGAGTGGATTCCCTATCCCACCTATTCATGAAGAGTCCTGCGGGAGCCTAAATCATTACACTTTGTGTCGGGCCCCAAAGGAAGACCACTCCCCAACGTGGCCAGTCTTGGTGTTGCGTATGGTGAGGAAAGCTGAGTCAAAGTCAAATTCAGCATCCATAGGATGGGGCAGCCCTGCTGGAAGGAGACACGCCTCATAGCAATTGGGGACCAGATTTCAAAAGTCTTACCTGGGAAGTTTCTTGGGGCAGATCAGGTGAGACGGGCCCCTCAGTGACTCCTGAAGACCGCTAGAGTCACAAACACATACTTGTTAAGAGAAGGTCAAGGTGGGGAAGTCAGACCCTGAGGGAAACAGGGGACAGGACAGTGGAGGGAAAGCCAGACTTCTCACACCCACCAGGGCAAGTCCCCAGTGCCTGCCTTAGAGGTCAAAGTCCGGCTGCCTAGAGCAAGACACACAAGTCCTTCGTGGACTGGCCTCTTCTCCCAGGCAGCTGCCTTCTGCCCAACTCCTCGCTGTCTGTACAGGGCCAGTGCTCAGCCACACAGAAAGACCAAACACCTCCGACGCTTCAGGCTCTCCTCAGCTTCACACAGTTTGTTTCCAAAGTCGACTCCACCCCTGACCGACCTCTGCTCATCCCTCGAGGCCAATCCGACTGTCATCTCCATGGGAGGCCTTTCTAAGTCTCTGGTTGCTCCTGTTGCCCAGCGCTGTCTGCTCCTGTGTAAACTATCAGGCGAGTTGATGGCTCAGTTCCCACCTTTGTAAATCAGAAATAAAAAATAATAATAATAACGTATCTCACTGGGTTGATGTGAAGATGCAGTGACATGAAACAAATCCAATGATGAGACACAGCCTGGCCAGCCTCAGTGCTGAGCCATCCGGCATTGCCACCCTGGTACCAAGAGAACTGGTAGGGAATTTTCTAACAGGAGCTGCAACCTCAAAAGCAACCCCCTGAGGCTTTGCCTTTGATGGGGACTCCTTGTTTCTATCAGGGCTCAGACTAAGCTTCTGTGCTGCAAAGGCATCCTTAGCCACCCTAGCAGAGAAGCCCTCACCTGCCTGAGGTCCCTGTTCAGCTGTGTTTGTGCCACTGTGAAGCCCCCAGACTCCTGTACAGCAACATCTGTTTCCATGCCTCTCTCCCATTACACTGAGATGGGGACCGTTTCTGAATCCAAATGCTCGCTGTTTCAGTGATGCAAGAATGCCAACAGGAGGACTGTGTTTTTCACACACCCCTGAAGAAATCCCCTATAGGCGGGACACAAGTCCAGTTAGAGAGGAGCAGCAGCGGGTAAACATTTTCTTAGGAAGGAAAAGGAGGGGTGGTCAGGGGGCACAAATAAAATCTGCAATTTTTGCCATAAGCTGTTGTCTGTGGAAGTGGGAAAGAGGCAAGGATTTTGTACACACATTTACTTCACTTTGATCTCAGACTTTCAGAGATTTGCAGCATCGTATTTTGGCAAAAAACCTGAAAGACCCCCATTGAAGGTTGAAATACCATTCCAAGAGCATACCTCCAGTGATAGGATACTTGCTACCTATCAAAATAATCCACCCCACATTTGATATCTCTGACTACTGTAGTGTCCTTTAATGTTGATCTACAGCTTTTTCCATTAGTCATCCGTCTGCCCCTTGAGCCCCATAGAATCCTCTGCTTCCTCTTCCCAGGACAGACCTTTCAAGGCAGGGCTCTCATACCCCCAGCCCCATCCTTCCTCCAAAGCAACACCCCAGTTTCCTCTGCCAAGGCTTCAGGGCCCTCCCCGACCTGGTCATCTACTTCCACTTCGATGGATTGCCACCAATTGGTCCCACTCACAATGCAGAACCCAGAGCTGAGGGCAGAACTTGTGGTTGACTCCAACCAGCTCAAAACAACAATTTGACTCTCAGAACCAGAGGTCCTTAAAGATGATCCCAGAAAGCCCAGGTCTCCTACCTTACAGATGAGACCGAAGGCCATAGACACGCAATAATATACCCCAGGGTTCTGATATCCCAGTAGAACGACGGAATCACCCCTGTCAACAATAAACAATATCATCATTGTTGTTATTTTCATCGGCAGTCACATCACAGGATGAACTCATACTGGACTTCAGTCTCAGAATTGTGATGTCTTCTTCAATGATGTCAACATTAATCTTGCAATTCCTTCTAGTAAACAAATCAGTAAAAATAATAATAAAATAATAAATAAATCATAGATAAGTAGGTAGACAGACAGATAGAGGAAATCCTCAGAAACAAGAAGTAGATTAGTGGTTGCCCGAGAGCTGCAAGGAGGAGAGGATGGGGAGGGATTGCTAATTCGTACAAACTCTCTTTGGGGGGTGATTAAAATGTTCTGAAATCTGATAGGGGATGGTTACACAACTCAGTGAATGTACCGAAAGTCTCTGAATTATGCACTTAGAAAGGGCGAATCTTATGGTATGTGACTTTTATCTCAAAAAAGCTGTGATCATTTGGAAAAATATAGGAATAGTTGATGTCAACTTTCTTCAGCTCAGTAGCCTTTCCTTAGAGCCCTTAGTCAACAGATCCTCAAAGGATCCCAGGGATTCAGATGACTGATATCACCAGTCAGAACAAACCTTGGAAATTCCTTCTTGGATGTTTTTTAAACTTCTGATTCCAAGTCAGCATTCCAAGAAATGGACTCGACCACAGTCTGTTTGGGTCTCAGATGTGAACTGCCAGGGTCCAAGTTATGAACACTCCCTGTGTGTCAAAAGCCTTAAATAATCATCTTGCTTAGTCTTCCCAGAAGTCTCTTAGGCAGTGGTTCTCAGACTTGCGAGTGCATCCGAAATGCCCAGAGGGCCTGTTGAAACACAGATTGTTGGTCTCCACCTCAGAGTTTCTGATTCAGTAGGTCCAGGGTGGGACTCAAGTTTCCAGGTGATGCCGTTGCTTCTGGCGTGGGAATCACACACGACACTTAGTTCCCCTATTTTACAAATGAGGAAATGGAAGCTCAGGGAGAGTCAGTAAGGTGCCCGGAATCACAGGATGTGGCAGAGACTATGGTGAGCTGCCCCAAGAACATTTCTCACATCTTTCCCCTCTTGCTATTCTCAAGAAACAGTGTGAGGACTTCCCTGGTGGTTCAGTGGTTAAGACTCTGCACTCCCAATGCAGGGGACATGGGTTTGATCCCTGGTTGGGGAACTAAGATCCCACATGCTATAGGGTATGGCCTAAATAGTAATTAATCAATTAATTTTAAAAAAGAATAGAGGTTGAAAATGTTCATTATCTTTTTCCAATATTCCTTGCAGCTGGAGTTGGCTCAGTGACATGATTCCAACCAGTGTCCCTCCTTCTTTTACCAAATCCTAACAGGATGTTGGGAGATTTGTTTTCATGTCATGCTAAAGACATGCTAGAGACATTGAGCAAGAGGAAAAAATATCCCCAGGTTCTTGAATATTGGCAGCTGACTCAGCAATCCCAATACTACTGTACACTTTTTGTTAAGTATGAAAAATAAACCCCAATTGGTTTAAGCCACTATTAGTCATACATTCCATTATTTATAGCTATCATCCCTAAAGATACACAAGAATGATCAATATCAGGGCGAGGATGTAAGCCCATTGAACCACTGACTTATTCTTTCCACTCTCCATACTGCCACTAGAAATGGAATTTTAGGGCTCTACTCAACACACCTAAGAAATATCTTCACTTTCATCTAATAATGTTCATCAAAGGGAAGTGGCTTGAGGAATTTGCCTCAATTCTCAAGCAAAGGAATTGGATGTGGTTTGAATCTAACCAGTGTCCCATAACTGACCCGAAGTAAGGGTGCCTTTAGAACCTTATACTCAAAGTGTGGTCCACCAACCAGCAGCAGCAGCATCACCTTGGTGACAGAAGCAGAATTTCCACCCCAATCCCAGTCGTGGGAATCAGAATCTGTATGTTATCAAGATCCCCAGGAGCTTCACATGCTCACTGAAGACTGAGAAGTAGAGTTCTGGCTCAATTGTTACCAAGACTGAGGGTTAGAATCACCCGGAAATCTACAACCAAATATACAAACCAAAAAAACTGAGTCCCAGACCTCACCCCAGACCTACTGAATCAAAATTCCGCTTCGGTAGGAACCAGAAGCCACATCTCTAGTTCTTTATACTATTTTGTTCAGGGACCTTTTTGAGAAATTCATTAAAGCTGTACTCTTTCTTGCAGAGAACTGAACAACTACATATATGCATTCTACTTCCAATTTCAGAAATTCAGTGAAGTCCACCCAGAGTCTTCCTAGGACGTGTGAACTGCAAAAAAAAAAAAAAAGGAGCTCTCTTTACATGTCCAGGCAGTTGCAGAAGTGCACTCAGGATCCTAATGGGGAGAGGCAGCCTCGCTCCTTCAGCTGGACCAGCCTGGTTAGTTCTCACCTGAAGATGGTTTATGTAACCAGCTAGGGCCCAAGGTCACCATTCAGTTAGCAGCTTCTGCAGCAAGCACAGCTTTGTGCTGCCCAGGCTTTCCCATCACCGCAGATTACAGAGCTTTTCATTTCATTTTCACCCAATTAACCTAATTCACATGGAGGATGACTTCCTGCTCAACCACTGCCCATGAAGATACCACAGAGGCAGGTGCCTTGTTCAATTAAGAGGAGATTTTGAAAAACACATGCACAGCACACTCTTCAAAACAAGGTATTCAACAGGCAGGGGCAGAGTATCTCAGCCTCCCCCAACCAACTGGCAGCATTATCTCCCTCCACCCACACGTTTCTGCTGCCACCATTATTTCCGCATTTTATCATGTAACTGATTACTCGTTTTTTCAGACCTCAGGCTCCTGGAGGCAAATGATGAGTTTTCATCACTCATCATTTATATAGTATATGGTAGTATATATCTAGACCTGGTAAAAGTAGGCGCTGAAAAGATGATGATTGGGTGGATGGGTAAATAGAGAGATGGAAAGATGGATGTGCTGGTCTTGATAGTAAAATGAAAAGAACAGGAAGAGTCTAGAAAACTCAAAGACAGGCTCTCCTTTGCTCTAGATAGCCATGAGGTCTCAGTCAATGCCTGTAACCTTGACTCTTGGTTTAATCCCCCACTTCATGGATCACTGCCTTGTCATGGCAAAGGAGCTTGCTATGAACCATGCAGTGCAGGACTACCCAAGATGGACGGATCATAGTGGAGAGTTCTGACAAAACATGGCCCGCTGGAGGAGGCAATGGCAAACCACTCCAGTATTCTTGCCATGAGAACCCCGCGAACAGTACACAAAGGCAGAAAGATATGACACCAGAAGATGAGCTCCCCAGATCGGAAGGTGTACAGCATGCTACTGGCGAAGAGAGGAGGGCGATTACTAACGGCTCCAGGCTCGGGCGAACTCTGGGAGATGGTGAGGGGCAGGGAGGCCTGGTGCGCTGCCATCCATGGAGTTGCAAACAGTCGGACACAACTTAGCAACTTAACGACAACAACAACTTGCTTTACCCCTATAAGATGGATGGCGTCACTAAGGACACACAACTGGATTTCTGCTTACTATGACAACTGAATTAGAGAATATATGTAAACACATTTTTGGAGAGAGCAGCTCTCAGACTAGGACATAGAAAGGGATGGGTCCCAAACTCTAGCAGAGCTGGGCTCCAGGTCTGGCTTTACCATTGCCAGGTATTTGACCTTGGGCAAGCAGTCTTAAACTCTCTGTGCCTGCTTCCTGTTTTGAGTAATGAGGATGGCAGTGATTCCCTCCCTGGGGCTCTGAAGGAGGCAGTAAGACGTGGGCAGAGTGTGGTGCTGGCCAAACACACATCTCCATTACTTAAGCCCCTTATGCCACATTGCTGGATGACATCTACAGTCTTGGAGTTGCCAGTGGGATGCCAGTGGGACGTGGTTGGATAAGAAAAATTGCCATTTTCAATAAATGTGATCAAATTGTGCGGGAAAGCATAATCCAACAAGCAGATCTTTAATTAGAGGTGGGGAAGGAGCAGGCTGTGCTAGGAGAATTCTCACCATGTAGGACTCACAGCTCAGCACTCTACAGAACATAAAGGTTTCAAAGCCAAGTTTCACAATTTTCCACCACATGAGCAAACTTCATTTGCCTCGATGAGGCAATAACTTCACGCTTTTATGTATTTCCTTTTTCCTCCCTTTTCCTGGCCTCCTCACTCCCCCACTGCTTTCTTCACAGCCCCCTGCTTCATTCTGTTTCTCTCCCAGCCCCTGAGGTGGCCAAGCTGCTCAGCGATTTAGGGCTGGAGTCCTGGGTTCAAATCCGCGTGCATGACCTCCCATTAGTCAGTTCACCTCCCCGGACCTCAGTTCCCTTCATATCCAGGATCATCGACTCAGCCTCAGGGGCGGGGGCTGCTGTCAGTGGTTAGCAAAATATCACAGCTGCTATGATGGGTGCTGGCAGGTCATAGTTTCTATCTTCGGTGTGTGTGTGTGTACACAGGGATCCAGCTAGAAGAAGCTCCAGTGGATCTGATTCATTTGCTCAGGAAGAAGGGGAAGTGAGAAATCCCCAGACTCAAACCAGTCTTGGGTGGAAGCCCTTTACTGCAAAAGGCTATAGAAACATCCTGGTATTTTACAAGCCTCTGGCGCCTTCCACCAGGGCTGGGAGGCTGATTCGGCCATAAGGGCTAGCAGATGTCCTCTTGACCGCCCTGGGGTTCTGCCTCCCTCTCTGCCCAGCTGCTGTCTTTCCAGAGGCAGTTAGGCATCAGCCCAGGAAGGGATATTCTTGGCTCAGAATGATCCTCCCCAAACACCCAACTCAAGAACCCAAACCATGGGCAAGCTTGTGTTTAGGAAGAGCTCTCACAGCAGAAGAGCAGCAGGGAGGCTTGTGAGGGGCACGCTTCCGAAGCCCTATTCTGTGGGACAGTGGTCAACTGCCCATCCACGTTGCCTGAGTCCTCCCTCATCCCAGTGCGGCTCACGTCAAACCCAGGCTCACACACGTGGGGCTCTGGGCAATGTCTGCTATCATCTCCAGCCCCATCAGTTCTCGCAACAGGGAGAGGAGGAGAATTGCTAAGTAGCCCTGGGAGACTGAGCTGCTCAGTTTTCTGCCTACTACATGCTGGGCTCTTTCATAGGCCTCTCAAGTCACCTCTGCCCCTTGGTGGACCCTACTGGGTCCATTTTACAAATGAAGAAACTGAGGCCCATGAAGGTATAAAGTGCCCAAGTGAACTCAGCTGGACCATAGCAGACTCAGGTTTCAAATGTATATCTGGCTAATATTCTGTGCGGTGGCCTTTCCACTCCCCAGGACCTGTCAGACACCTGCTGCTCTGTAATTTTTCAGTCTTTCTGCTCAAGTTTCCGGTGTCTTCAAGGCCTAGCTGAGGGCAAGCGGAAGAAAGCACAAGGTGCCACCCAGCAGAATACACACGCTGGGGGGTGAATCGGGGCTTTCCTTCTGCACGGTCACAGGACAGGAACACCCAGCCTTCGCCTGGAGTAGCACTGACCATGGCTCCCGGAAGTCATCCCACAGCAGAATGGGGCACAGAAGCCATCCCCATCAAAGTTCCAGAGTTCACAAGTTGTCAAAGTTTGTAGCCTCCGGCCTACAAAATACTCCTCACACAGCCAACTTGGGCCAAACGAGCACCTCTCAAAGGCCGCACTTATAGCAGGGAAAAATGACTGAGCAAATGTGGTTTGGGCCTATAGGCTAAGATGCCAATGGTAAATACCAAGCTGGGGGGAAGAAAACAATTTATCAGTAGAATGATAGGAAGCCCATGGGTTAAACCAGAACTGCACTTTCTCACCATGCAGAGTGGATGTGAAATTTCCCCCCATTTCTCTGTAAATAAGGGGCTGGCACTATCGGTGAAATAATTTACAACCCAGTGTGTTCCATTGTAAATGGCTGCTCTGTTTACGGGCTGTAAAAACATCTCTGAACACACTGACCTTCAGCAGGTGAGCCCTGGAGTTTACAGTGCTGAGGAATTGTTTTACTGCTCTCGCACCCTCTGTGGTCATGCTGGACACCTGTTAGGGGTGAGAGGTGGGGGACACGGGCCTCCAGAATCCCAGGAAGACAAAACCCACAGAGGAGCAAGGGGCCCCCAAGCGAACCAACCAGATAAAACAAACCACCGGTGCCCAGCCAGAGCCTGGCCAGGGGCAGGCATCCAAGTCCAGCACGAGCCAGTTAAACAGACCTAAGCAGAAATTCCCTGGCGATCCATGGGTTAGGACATGGCACGTTCACTGCCAAGGGCCCAGGTTCAATCCTTGGTTGGGAAACTAAGATCCCGCAGGCCACGTGGCATGGCCAAATAAACAAGAAAATAAATAGACAGACCTAGGCTAAGGAGTGTGGCCTGGAGGGCACTGCTCGAGTTGGAATATCCTGTCAGAGTTTTCCCAGGTGGCGCTAGTGGTAAAGAACCCACCTACCAATTCAGGAAACACAAAAGAGACGTGGGTTCAGTCCCTGGGTCGCAAAGATCCCCTGGAGGAGAACATGACAACCCACTCCAGTATTCTTGCTTGGAGAATCCCACAGACAGAGGAGCCTGGTGGGCTGCAGTCCATAGGGCTGCAAAGAGTCTGACAGAACTGAAGCAACTTAGCACGCAGGCAGGTCAGAGGTCAAGAGGATGGAATCCTAGACAGGGCCTGAGGGAATGCCATGGGCCAAACTGGGATAACCTAAGTAAATTGATAATTATGAGGGGCAGGAGCAAGAAAGCTTAAAGGTGGTGTATTAGTCAGGATTTCCAGAGAAATAGAACCAATAGGGTGTGTGTGTGTTTCTGTGTGTGTGTGTGTGTGTGTATACCACCAGGCTCTTCTGTCCATGGGATTTCCTACCCCAGGGGATCTTCCTGACCCAGGGATTGAACCCACATCTCTTGCGTCTCCTGCAGGTGTATTCTTTACCACTGAGCCACTTCAGAAGCCCATATATGTATATAAAGATATTTATAAAAGGAGATTTACCTTAGGAATTGGGTCATGAAGTTATGGAGGCCAAAAGTTCCACAATCTGTCGCCAGCAAACCAGAGAATCTCTGTCAGAGGTGCTCAATGCCTGACACCCGGGAGCACCGAGGTCCAAGGGCAGAAGACGGATGCTTTAGCTTAAGTAGAGAAAGAACTTGTCCCTCCCCTGCCCCCGCCATTTTGTTCTATTCAGGCCCCAGGGGATTGGGTGACACCCACCAGCATTGATGAGGATGACCTTTACTCAGGCTACCCATTCAAATGCTCATCTATCCTGAAGACACTCTCACAGATACACCCAGAAATCAGGTATTACCAGGCATCTGGGCATCCCTTAGCCCAGTCAAGTTGACACATCAAATTAACCATCACAGATGGGGGAATTCCCTGGTGGCCCAGTGGTTAGGATGCTGCCCTTCCACTCCAGGGGGCACAGGTTCAATCCCTAGTTGGGGAACTAAGATCTCACAAGATGCATAATGCAGTCAAAAAAAAAAAAATCGTCACAGATGGGGAACTACAGCCTGACAGTGAACAAATCTAGATTAGAGGCCAACTGAGAAATGTTTTAGAAAGTATTCATGAGTCAAAGAGCCAGAAATGATGCATGGGTGAACTGAACTGACAGAAAAGAGCAGGTTCAGGGCAAATAAAAGTACTTTTTCTTCTTGACCCCTCAACTTGCTCTGAGAAGGTTTCCTTTTTCCCTATCAATGGCTCCATATGGAGATTTCAGAGGGGCCTCAATGTGGAGCTCACATCCCCAAAGCTAATCACCAGACTTCCCGGGAAGATGACAAGTACCAACCTCAGCTGGGCGAATATTGTTTAAGTCTTCACCAGAAAGCTAAGGCGACATTTGGCCAAACCTCTAGCGTTTCACACCATGTTATCAGGCACAGACCCTTTGAGAACAGAGAGATTATACTAGAGACTGAAGACGGCCCAGCTAAAAGCACACTTGGAGGGTTCCGAGCCCTTAAAGGCAGTGATGCAATCAAGGACTGTGTACAGTTTGTCCACATGAAGAGTCCTGGAAGACGGCTTCCCACTCCACAAGCATCCTGGCCAAATGAGGAAGAGTTGAAAGGGTTGGCTTGAAGTTGCCCAATACTCTGGGCCTCTGGGGAGAAAGGAGGAAGTGGGCCATTGTGTCCAGACCAAGTCAGAAAACTAGTGGCCCCCATTCCTGGTGTTTTTAATACTGTGCCTTTGAAGGGAATTTTCATTTTTAAATTGAAAAAAATATTACGGTTGATGACCTGCCATTTCTTCACACATACAATTATCATTGAAAGCCAGAGGCCTCCAGCTTTCTGTAAATAAACAGGTAGAACAATGTCTGAGAAGACTTGAAACTTGGGGTTGGTGGGGTTGAGGGGGAGTCCTTCATTTCTGCTCTCCCAGTACACATATCACATGTCCACTCGTGTACATGAGCATACACAGACACACACACATGCACACACTCACACACATGTGACTCCTCCAGCAAGGCTTCTCCACCATCATAAGCCAGCACTGAGCACTGGGGCTGGGCTAGTATGGCTACATAACTATTTGGCAAATAAATTATTTAATAAATAAGGGTATAAATGAAAGCTAGGAAACAGACTATGAGGAAGAGGGAGAGGAGAGGGTACAAAGCAGATGCAGGTTGAAATCTTGCACCCAGAGTGCTTGGCAGTCTATTGGCAAGAGCAAAATTGCATAACACTTTCAAGACTACAAAGCCCCTCCACAGCCCACATCACTCGATTCTCATCTGCATGCAAGAGGTAAGGGTCTTCGTGCTGATGTTATAGAAGAGGAAGCTAAAGTCCAGGAAGGTCTGCTGGTTTGTCCGAGGTGGAAAAGAACAGAGCAAGGAACTGAAACTTCTGAATTCTAAGCTCTGGTGGTTCCTGGCCTACAGGCTTAGGACCCCTGAATTAAATCTAGTGACTCCATCACAGTCTAGGAAGACAGGAAAAACTAACAATGCCCACCTATTCATTCCTTTACTCAATGCTTTTGTAATGGGCACTTGATATATTCTAGGTTGTTTGAGGAGCTAGAGTCACAACAATAAATAGGATGGTCCCTGTTCTTCCCAAAGACCAAAGGGTGAAAAAGATAAACAAGACAATTAGAGACTGGGAGGAGTGCCGTTAAACAGAGAAACAAGGCGATGAAATAGAAAGTAATTGTGGGACTTCCCTGGTGGTCCAGTGGTTAAGAATCTGCCTTGCAATGAGGGGACACGGGTTCAATCCCTGGTCAGGGAACTAAGGTCGCACATGCCACGGGCTGACTAAGCTCCTGTACCACAACTATTGAGCCCGCACACTCAGTAAGATCCCACATGTCACAACTAAGACCCAACAGAGCCAAAATAAATAATAAATAAATAATGTTTTAAAGCTAAAGAAGTTATATTCTATTTTTTAAAAAGAAAAGAAAAAAGTAATTGTGGGAGTCCATTTGGATGGGTGGCTCTAGAAGCTTCTGAGAAATGTTCATATGAACCAAGAGCTAAAGGATGAGAATGAGCTAGTCTTGCTGAGAGCATTCCAGGCAGAGGGAGGGAGCACGTGTCAAGGGCTGGAGGCAGTAAAGAGTCCGTAGAGTCCTAGATGAGGAAGGATGCCAAGGTGACAGGAATAGGACTCGGAGAAAAGAATATTTCCATGGATGTAAATGTCAGTATAGACCTGGATATTGATGGACCCCATTTGGTTTTGCCCGCCCAACTTCCCACTCCCTTCTTCTGGCTTTAGAATATCATTTTCCTTTGAATAATTACCCTTCCACTATTCTCATGCCATGAAATTGAGTGGGTTGACTCTGCTCCCAGCACCAGAAATGGGCAGGAAAAGCATGCTAGGATCATGATTCCCTGCCTCCATCTACCCTGCATCATCCCACCAACTAACCCACCCACCCACCCTACCAGCCTGGACACCATGTTACTCAACGAGGCCAATAAACAAGACTTCCACCAGAACGTCTGGGAAGGATGTAAGCATGAGTTGTGACTGGGGACCATCACATCACAGCAAGAGGAGGACATGCCTTAGAATAAACCACCCCAGAGCAGAGCAGAGCTGAGAACGAGTCCTGCAGCTATTGTCTGAGCCTCAGGATCCAGCTGTACCTAAACTTTTCACCTATGTGAGTCATTAGATCCATTTTTTTTTTTTCCTCAACCAAGTTTGAGACAGAGTTTCTCCAACTTACAACTCATGCATGATCCATACTTACACAGCCATACTGACTGCCAGGTGGCAAACTGACCAAGAAGGGACAAAAGTAGACCCTTCGGGAGGCCATCTAGGCATCAGGAGAGAAGGATCCAAACTTCCACCCAATAGCATCCAGATTTTTGGAGCAATTGATTATACTGAAAAGTCTGGCCATCTGTATACTGCATCCTGCTCAAAGGTCAGGTTCACCTGATGGAGAGAGGCACCCACACTTCTCGTGTGTTCCCTCCATCCACCTGGATCACTCTCATATTCTAGGTCTCAGTTCAAATGACCCTTTCTCAGACTGGCTTCCAGGAAATCTACCCGAGTGGACTCTACCACTTCTTTTTTCAAAAAATAAATATTTATTTATTTATTTCGGCTGTACCAGGTCTTAGTTGCAGCATGGAAACTCTTAGTTTCAGCATGTGGGATCTAGTTCCCTGACCAGGGATCGAACCTGTGTCCCCTGCGTTGGGAGCACAGAGTCTTACCCGCTGGACCACCAGGGAAGTCCCGCCACCGGTTCTTTTCTATCCCATCACTTGGCTCATGGGTTCACAGCATATCGCCATGGTCCATAATTATCTTGCTTACGTATTTGTTTGTCCCTTTGGTCTGTCTCTCCCAGGGGAATGAAGGCAAGCTTGAGGAGCACACGGACATGTCTCTCCTATTCAGCCCCCCTAGCTATTATGTCTCTGGCTCCTAAACACAGTCAGAATACAGCAGGTGCTCAATAAATACAGTCTGCCTGCCTTTTGACCCCAGGCCTACTCTCCTGACAATTATTCCAAAAAGGCTACTCAAAAGAAACCATTTAATAGAAACACAGATAGTCCTTCCAAACAAAACTGTTTCAAAATCAAGGTCCTTAGGTGAATAATGCTATAGCCACAAAGTGGTTACTGCAGTCTGAGAGAATTATAAAGATTTAGAAAAATGCCCTCAAATAATATCAAGTGATAAAGGAAGGACTAAAACATTATCTGGATTGTGCTTGTATTTAAAGACAAACACCCACCTGTAATCAAAATCTAAACACATGTGGATAAGTACAGGAAGGGAGGGGAGGTACAAAAATAAACAGGTGATGTGGAAGGTATATGGATCCAGGTCTTTTTTTTTTTTTTTAACAGTACTTCTTATCTCCTTCCGAGTGGATTTAACAGTAAATGGGCAACATGGAATTCTGCAAAACGACCAGATTCAGAATAAAATACTGTCAGACATGGGGCTGTAGGAATAATGTCGACCATACAACTCTTGTGAAGTTTACATGGGATCCTGGATTAAGAAGTACCCAGTCCAGGTCTGGTATAAATGTTTGTGCCATAAAATTTAGTAATAAAAGAACTACAATAAAAGCATAATTTGATAAGCATCATCATCTGAAGGTAAGAGGATGGGCTCCACTCCTACCTGTGTGACCTTGGGGAAAATATTTAACATCTAGGAGCCTAAGTTTCCCCATGTGTAAAAGGAGATGATGACAGTATCTACCTTGTCCAGTTCTTTTGAAGCTCCCTTGGATCCGGCAAACACTCAGAAGAGATCATCACCATCACCGTCTGCACTGAGCAGTAAGAGCAGTGAGGAACAAAGCTTCAATCAGGCCTATATTATTCTGTCCCTTGATCTGGCCGAGGCCCACAATCCCTTTACTGTTGTTAACTGGGTGCAGAGAAAAAGGCTTCAATGGACACAGACATGTAGAAAGAAATGAATCACTGACCCTTCAAGAGAGGGGATTATTTTTTTATATTATTCCTATGTCACATCAAAAGGGCACTAGACTCTCGTAAAATGCTTTGCAATCACTTATTCGCTGCTCGCTGGGAGTCGAGTGGGGGAAGCCTAAATCATCTGCCCTCTCTTTTGCAGGCCTGCTGTGCTCCTGAGCTCCGAGATCGGGTGAAGAAGCAGATGCTGTCCATGCCCAAGAGGAGCTGTCTCTCCAGGTTCAGAGATGCATCAGGAACCACTGAAAGGGCAGGACCGCTTTGCACACAGTCCATCACTGGCCTGAGAAGCAGACAGAGGTCCAATCCATCCTGTGTGCCAACAATTCAACCTCTCAGCATTGCTCCCAGCTGTCTCTGGCTTTCCCTGTCCTCACCCCAAGCACCTTAGAGCAGTCCTTGGACCTCCCTGACCTCGTTGGAGGAACAGAATTCTAGTCAAACTGCATCTCTATTCTGAGAAGGCAATGGCAACCCACTCCAGTGTTCTTGCCTGGAGAATCCCAGGGTGGCGGAGCCTGCTGGGCTGCCATCTATGGGGTCGCACAGAGTTGGACACGACTGAGGTGACTTAGCAGTAGCATCTCTATTTAACTTCTAACTCCACCTCTTCCTAGTGTGACTCTGGACAAGTTATTTCAACTCCCCGAGGCCGTTTGCTGCTGAGGCTATTACAAGGATTAAATAAGATTTGGGGATGATGCCTAGCACAAGTTCTGGACATAGTATGTGTTCGAAAAGTGACAGTTATTAGTAGCAGCAGTAGCAGTAGTACAAAGACTTGAGAGAGGATATCAGAAGCCAGTTAGGAAGTTATAAAAAATGAGAGAACAAAAGCAAGGAAGGGAGAGAAGGGCGAGGGAGGGGGGAATGTGACCGCAAGCTTCCCCAGCGTAAACCCGGCCGGTCAACCCCCTTCATTTACAGGATGAAGTCCATCCTCTTGACACGCCCCACGTGAGGGGCTCCAGGGTCCAACCTGAGCCTCCCTCCTAGGCTCCCCTCTTGCTACTCTCAGCACTTGGACATGCTGCTCCAGTCACACTGAGCCCCTGGATACTCTTCCAAAGCATCATGATCTCTCATGGCTGGGCAAGGGGGTCCCATCTCTTGCTCCCTCAGAGTCTGTGTATTGCACTCAGGAGACACTTAGACACTGAGCTTTCAGGGAACACCTAGCTGTCAGTCTGCCCCACTAGTTCCTTGAGTCCCCTTTTGCAAACTCGCATCTGATTGATTTTCCTCTCCCATTACCTCTCACTGAGCTCAACCTGCCTTGGAGTGAGTGGATATATGACAAACCGTGCATTGTGCGGCAGAAACAATTCTGGTGGCTTCCCTGGTGGCTCAGAGGTAAAGAATCTGCCCGCAATGCAGGAGATGCCAGAGATGCAGGTTCAATCTCTGGATTGGGAAGATCCCTAGAGGAGGAAATGGCAACCCACTCCAGTATTCTTGCCTGGGAAATCCCATGGACAGAGGAGCCTGGCGGGCTACAGTCCATGGGGTTACAAAGTCGGACATGACTAAGCAACTGAGCACACACACAAGGAGAGAGTGAACAATTGTCAGGGAGACCCTGGTTCGATTCCTGGGTCAGGAAGATCCTCTGGAGAAGGGATAGGCTACCCACTCCAGTATCCTTGGGCTTCCCTGGTGGTTCAGCTGGTAAAGAATCCACCTGCAATGCAGGAGACCTGGGTTTGATCCCTGGATTAGGAAGATCCCCCAGAGAAGGGAAAGGCTGCCCACTCCAGTATTCTGGCCTGGAGAATGCCATGGACTGTATAGTCCATGTGGTAGCAAAGAGTCGGACACGACCGATCAATTTTCACTCACTCACTCGAGCAAAGGCTCTGCATTTACCAAGGAGCCTGGTTCCTGACAACTAGCCCCAGCTCTGCCCAACAGGGTGAATCAGGTCGTCTGCCTTCCACCCACAAGGAGCACCCACAGACCTCAAGCCACCACTCTACCCTGCTGATTTTCCTCCCCCGAGCTTGAAGGAAAGCAGAATGAACAGCATGTCTGCACATGCTAAAGGTCAGAATCACCATCCCCCATGCTCAAAAGGTCCTTCAACCACTCTTCATTTTCCCAACCACTCTTTCTGAGTCTCAGGGATGGAGGCAGGGGATGAAAAAGAAAGAAAGTGAAAGTGAAAGTCATTCAATTGTGTCTGACTCTTTGCAACCCAATGGACTATACAGTCCTTGGAATTCTCCAGGCCAGATTACTGAAGTGGGTAGCCTTTCCCTTCTCCAGGGGATCTTCCCAACCCAGGGATTGAACACAGGTCTCCCGCATTACAGGTGGATTCTTCACCAGCTGAGCCACCAGGGAAGCCCAAGAATACCAGAGTGGGTAGCCTGTCCCTTCTCCAGCGGATCTTCCCGACCCAGGAATCAAACCAGGGTTTCCAGCATTGAAGGCGGATTCTTTACCAACTGAGCTATCAGAGAAAGAAGGACCAGATATTAATGGGGCACTCCTCTGAGAAGCAAAAACACAAGTTCCAGAGAGTTGGAATCGAAGACTCGTGTCCTGAGAATTATACTATCACAAGAATGCTATTCACTAGCTCATGACATAAAAACAGATTTATTCCCCCAATTCACATCATCATTGCTCCCCAGAAATTGATCACAAGCTCAAATCCTTCAGGGCTTGATATAATTATCCCTATCCACCTTCAAAGAAAGATATTTTCCTGAAGATTAGATTTATTGTTATCTTCTATAAATACCGTGCTTTGCAGATAATGAGGTAGGAGCCAGTTAAAGTACACTAGAACATGTACAGGAGAACTGAAGATTATCACCACTGTTCCTGGGCTGGGTCATAAAGCTGAACAGATGCCCAACTGAATGCCAATAATCACTCTGCATAAATGATCATGAATGCCTATTTTATACCTCAATGTGAATGTTTGGTTTTTTTAACCATGTAAAGGACAAGATGTGGCCGTTAACATTTCCCACTGTGACCAACTCAGTGGACGTATCTATCGAAAGCAATGCCATGTAAACCTAGATTTTCTAATGACAGTTGGAATAAATCTCTCCTTCCCTGACACATCTCAGAAGACTTGAAAATACTGACGTGACCCATGTGTGGTTGCTGAGGTATTGAGATTCCTATAAGGGAGTTTGTGCACGTTTAGCCGCCAGAGTGTCAGTTAGAACATGACTCCTCAGAGGCAGCCTCCCCACCACCCATTGTGTTCCCGTGGGCTGGCATATGGGAGGGAGGCGACAGGTTCAGATGAATGAATGAATGAATGAATGAGCGAATGAGTAGGTGGAGTAGATTGTTTCAAACATGAGCCTGCTTATCTCTAGGACTCACTGTGAAAGCGTAAAGTTGAATTTCAAAAACATATCCTTTCCTGTCCCTAATCCTAGGGTTTCCCCTACACCCATTGGTCAAGCACTCACAGTTTAAAGAACATATATTAATTAGGGTGTTTTCAACAGCAAAGGATAAGCCACCCAATTTAAAGTGGCTTGAAGAATTAGGACAAGTACAGGCTTCCCTGGTGGCTCAGTGGTAAAGAATCTGCCCACAGTGCAGGCAACATGGGTTCATTCCCTGGGTTGGGAAGATGCCCTGGAGAAAGAAATGGCAACCAGCTCCAGTACTCTTGCCTGGGAAATCTCATGGATAGAGGAGCCTGGTGAGTTAAAGTCCATGCGGTCGCATGGAGTTGGACAAGACGTACTGACTAAACAACAAATGATCTCAAATACACCAACTACTGGGGTTTCAAAGGTTGTTACAGAAGAGGCCCTTCCCACCCCCACACACTATTAAGGATGCTGCTGCTGCTAAGTCGCTTCAGTCGTGTCCGACTCTGTGCGACCCCATAGACGGCAGCCCACCAGGCTCCTCTGTCCCTGGGATTCTCCAGGCAAGAATACTGGAGTGGGGTGCCATTGCCTTCTCCACTATTAAGCATGAGTGCCCATTAAAGTAAGTTTTCAGTTTCATTATCCAAAGGTAGAGAACCTTACTGAACTCAGAGTAACCACACAAGGCAGGTGTAGATCAGAGCATGTGTCTTAGTGAGGCTCCCCTAAACTTCTGATACACTTACAGGGCTGTCACTGACTTCTTATTCATGCCTTGTGTCACTAGACTAGAGGAATCTACATCTATGGCTTCTGTTCCAAGGGAGTATTCAAAACAATCATGAGTGAGTCCATTTCCTCACTGCAGAAGAAAGCAGAGTCTGTGTTCAGGAGTCCTCAAACATCACTCTGCGTTCAGTATCACAGGACACCAGAAAACCCATTTTCTCATAGTTTATTTGAGGATTTTGATACAGAATGCTAGCACAGTGATGACAAATCCATTTTTCCCAATTCAGATAACACAAAGATGAAAGAGGTAGGGTGAGTTTGAGGTTGATTTGACAACTTCATCAAGGATCCAGAATTTTTCCGTGTCGAATACAGCAACTTTGTTCCCAGACTGACTCCCTTCATGGTCACAAAATGGATGCCACAGTTCCAGGCATCACAGGAACAGAAAAATATCCAGAGACAGAACAGAGACTTAATCTTCTAGTTTCCCCTTTTGAAGAGTTGAAGAAACCTTTCCAGGGAGGCTCCCAGAAGCTCTGCCTTTATTCTATCTCTTAGGCCATAGTAGATGATACATCTGCCCTAAAATTCATTGCTGAAGAGGCAAAGGGTGGTTACGGTAACTAAGTAAATGAACGACAACTCACCTGAGATAGATACCTTCCACTACCAAACTGAGATTCTGTTAGAAAGGGGGGTAGGCAAAGTCCAGGCAAGTAATAGGACCTGCATAAAATGTTCCCCATGAGCTGGGACCTTTCCGATTTGAAGCTGTCTGGGTTCTAGGCATCTCTTCAGGCAGGGAGGCTATGGAAGGGAAGGGCTTAGGCACTTGGGTCACCCATGCTGTCTGCTTCTGGCTCCTCTAAGGGCCTCAGCAAGTCTGTGGTGGAGGAGCGGAGGGGAGCGCTGGTGTGATGATTTCTGGCAGTGCGGCCACTGCTAGCTGTTCACCTGTCCACAACACTTCCCCAGGCTTCCGCGTCTCGCAGGATATGACAGGAAACAATATAGTCAGGGTACAAGAGCAAAGGCAGCCACTTTATTGGGTGCCTCCGGGACACACGGCATTTTCTTACACACCAGATCATTTAATTCTCACAGTAACTGCCAGCTAAGTTGTCACCGGCACTCTGTCATAAATGAGGAAGCTGAGGCATGGTTAAACAACTGCCAACATCCCACAGCTAGAAAGTGGCAGAGCCAAGCCTCAAGCCGCCTAACTCTAAAACCTGCAGCGTCTGAATGCAGACGTGTTACCCTCCAGTGGGGGATGGAGTACCAAGCTGCCAGTGATGAGAAAGAGACACACACAGAAATTGTGAAGTCAGTGTAGGAACACTGCCAGAAAAGCTGAAGAAAGAGTCAACAATGTTCAGGAACCCAGAGACTGGCATCACATTATGACCCCATAAACAGATCACACACACACAAGGTCCAAACAAGTCACCCTCCACTCCCAAAGCTCCATCCATTGGTCATCACGAGTGTATTTCATAAGACCCCCTAAACCAGTGTCACTCAAAGAATGGCCCAAGGACCCATGATGGGCCACAAACTATTTGTTTCAAACTCAAGATAAATACAGAAAGGAAAGCGAGTAGAAACCTCTATAATGCTTTGACATGGCTGTGATGCTCAAGCCCATAATTAGCAGACTCTCACGGGACGGGGTCTGTTCGAGTATTGAACGCAGGTTGCATCTGCCACAGGCTACATTCTAGCACTGGCCTGGGATGAATTTTTAAAGTGTTTACCGAAGGTAAATTCATAAATTTTTTTAAACCCCACTTCTTTACCACAGAGCATTGGAAAAGCACCCCCATAGTGTTCTCTGGGTAGACATAATTACTCCCATTTTACAGGCGAAAATGATGAGACTCAAAGAGACTGAGTCACTCACCCACGGTCAACACCAAGAGGCAGGAGAGACAAACTCTCTTGTTCAACCAACAAATGAGAACCATGAGATCTCTCAGCTCCTGACAACAGAAAGAGTGCTGGCAAGAGGAGCTGTTAAAAGGTAAAAAGGTGGAGGCTTATTTAAAAAAAAAAAACATTTCCTCTATTTCTTCTTTTGCCAAAAGTCCAGCTAAGATGCCTCAGGGAAGAACTGCCTATAGAACAAAAGGGAAATGGATGGCTTGGTTCCTGACAAAGACCAGTCTTTTGCACCCTGATGTACAGATGGGCTTACTAATTGTTACTGCAATTGTACTTCCACAAATCAGGAAGGATTCTTGAAAATCCTCCCAGTCTGGCTCTAGAACTCACCAGCCCCATCACTGACCCTAGGACCAACCCGACTGACCCACCCACCTCCCCAGAGCTTGGCCCTTCCTAGAATGTTCTACCATGACCTCTTCTTGGTCCCCAGTTGGAAAAACTCTGCTCTGCCTGAAAGCATTTTTAGTATAGATTATTGTTAGAGCAACACTCTGGGTTTCAAGAACTAAGAAGCCTTCAAGGTGATTTTCCTTTTTTATGTTTTTTAACTAATAATTTTTACAGATACTATATTTATTGAAAAAAAATTCACGTATCAGGTAAACTTGTACAGTTCAAACTTGTGTTGTTCAAGGATCAAACATATTTGCATATATATATTACATATTTTTATTTTTAGATAAATAAAATGAAATCTCTATTTTTACATAAAATGAAATCTCTATTTTTATATATATTTGCTTTTGTTAAAAACTCTCAATTCCTATTTTCTTGAGTATTTTTGTCTTCTATGGATGTTGTTTTTATTGAAGGCTTTTTCAGCATCTATCGAATTTTCTTAGATTTCTACTATTTTTTTCCCATGGATTTTTTTTATTAAAGTATAGTTGATGTACAGTGTTTCTAGTGTACAGCAAAGTGATTCAGACACACACACACACACACACACACACACACACACACATATATGTGTATGTATGTATGTATGTATTCCCTGATAGCTCAGTTGGTAAAGAATCTGCTGGTAATGCAGGAGACCCCACTTCGATCCCTGGGTTGGGAAGATCCACCGGAGAAGGGATAGGCTATCCACTCCAGTATTCTTGGGCTTCCCTTGTGGTTCAGCTGGTAAAGAATCTTCCTGCAATGCAGGAGACCTGGGTTCGATCCCTGGGTTGGGAAGATCCCCTGGAGAAGGGAAAGGCTACCCACTCCAGTAATCTGGCCTGGAGAATTCCATGGACTACAGAGGGTCGCAAAAAGTCAAAGATGACTGAGCAACTTTCACTTCATTTCACTTCATAACTGATAAATATATATATATGTATATATATATCAGGTTGTTTTTCATTATTCAAGTTCATTTTAAAAGAGGGGATATATAGTGGGGCCGCTCAGAGGTCTCCTAAAGATACCCCAAGACAGGAGCAAAAGTAGAGGATCACACTGGGTACTAGAAAACCGTTGCCACCCAGGTACTTCTTGCTCCCTCTCTCATGGAAACCACCAAGAGAAGGCAGAGTCCCGGGAAACTCTCTTACACTTATTATCTCAGCTTCTCTCCACCTGTCTGCCCCAGTCTCCTTTTTCTCCCATGATCCTCTGCTTATCTATTATTTTCCTGCCAATCAGAGTCGTCTCCCAGCCTCAACTCTACCGTGTAACTCTGTAAATGCAGTACCAGTGCCAACTAGATACATCTCTATTCCCAAGTCTAACTTCCTAGAAAAGAACTCCAGTTAGCTGAGCACATCTTTGTAAGCTAGGTTGCTAATCAATGGTCACCGGCCTACCTGAGAATCAGCTGTCCTAGGGTCCAAGGTCAATCTCTGATCTCAACAGCCATTGACAGTAAAGGCCAGGTGTGTGATATGGAGAATGTCTGCTTCTGTGAAGGAAACTTTAAGAAGGCAAGCCAACACTGCTAACATGGTCTGTGTAGGAATAAATGAGAAACAAATGCATTCCTATTCATCTTTGAGTTCCCAACTCTGGTGACACCTTCTCTGGGAGGTCTTCCGTGATTTCTCTAGGTTGGCTTCTACTCTTTATGGTCTAGCAATTCAGTGTGAATCCCTCTGTACGAACACTCTCCTTATTAACTGGAAACTGCTTTCCTGGGGCTCTGCCTTCTCCACCAGACAATGAGGACTCTAAAGATTCGGACCGTAACCTGTGTTTCCTCCATGTGTGGTGTGGCGTCTGGTGCTGGGTGAAGAAGGAGCTCAATAAATGAGCCAGGAGTAAATGAATAAATGAACACCTGAGTCAGCAACTGAATGAAAAGACTAGACAGCAAATCATGCTATTCAACTTGACAAATTTAAGTCCCTCTGCATCTACTCTAGATAAGGGGGTGAAGGAAGAAGAGGAGGAATTAAGAGGTCAGAGGATTCTAGAAGGACAGGTAAAAAGAAAGAAAATTAGCCCCTAAAAGAAGAGACTAAGAAGTAGGTAAGCTGCTGGCTGTGTTGCAACATCTTTTATTTCTAGGCACTTCTTTTCAGGGTTGTCAGATTCCTTGAAATAGCATTTGAGAATAAAGGATTAAGGCTTGGATTCAGTTTCCCCATCTATAAAATGGAGCTAATAGCAGCTGCTTTGATGAGTGGCTGAGAGGATAAAAATGAGGTAACAGGTGAAAAGTGCCCAGCAGAGCACCTGGGGGCAGGTATAAGGTGCCCCTGGGTTCTGGGAAGGGTTTTAGACCTGCTGGGAACATCCAGGCAGTCTCTCAATGGCAGAAGCTAGCTTGCATGGGGACTTTCACAGGGAAGCACTGAATCTGGATGAAATTGTTCTTCACCGAAGGGCTGAGGGCACAGGGGAGCTGACAGCAGGGTGTGCGGCCCAATGACAGCAGGAGGCTGGCGCAGGCCAATAACAGTGTTATGATGTTAATCATTAAAATGCTCTGTCTGTTTTTGTCTGGAGACAGGCACGTCGATCTTTGTTCTCCCTCTATTAAGATGAAAGGTGAGGTGCTACCAAAGGTGGTGACTCCAAACTGAGCCAAGAAGATGGCAGGCCTGCCTGGGCACCTACAGGGCAAGGCTATCTCCCTCAGTCCCCAGCATTCTTGGGGTCTTTGGAAAAGACAGCTGAGTCGGGAGGAAAGGGAGGGAAGGCAGGTTAGTTCCTCCTCCCAAGAGGCCAGGCTCCATCCAATTAATGAGAGTCTTCCTTGGCTGGCTGGCAGAAGAGAGTTAACAAACAAGAATAAAAAAATTTTAAATAATGTTAAAAATTAAAATAAATTTTACAATTTTTAACTTTTAAAAACAAAAATAAATTTTTAATTTAGAAAAAACTGAAAGCAGGGTGAAGATCTATACCCAAGAGAAATGAACCATATCTTCAGGCAGAAACTTGTATACAAACTTTCACAGCAACATTATTCACAAGAGCCAAAAATGTGGAAACAAGCCAAATGCCGATCGACCGCTGCGTGGATGAACAAACTATAGCATACCCACATGGTGAAGTGTTACCCAACAATGGAAGGAATGGAATACTGACACTGCAAGGGTGAAGTTTGAAAATATGATGCCAAGTGCAAGAAGTCAGTCCCCTTCCCCCTCAAAAAAAACCCCACATATGGTATGATTCCATTTATATGAAATGCCCAGAATCAGCAAATCTATAGAGACAGAATGGAGATTAGAGTTGCCAGGGGCTAGGAGACAGGAGACTGGGGGGCAGACCCTAATGGGAACATTAGGGCCCTTGTCAGGTCCCTGTTGAGTGATACTCCCTAGAGGCTCTGCTGTGGCCTTCTCCTCTCTTTAAGGGCCCTCAGCTGGCTCTGAGCTCTGTTTGGCACTGATCTGAGTCGGAAGCTTGGTGAAGGAAGAAAACACGATACTGTTAGTAAGAGCAGAGGCTTTAGACTCAAGCATATCTGGATTCCAGGCAGACTTACTTCTACTTCTTCCTGGCTAAGTGCCCTGGGGGTGGGGCTTCTCACCTCTAAACTCCATTGTTACCCTTTTACAGAAGAGTAAACTGAGGCTCAGACAATTAAAGTCAAGTGCCCATACTGCTAGTTGATGACAGAACCACTGGAAGACTTGGCTTCCACTGCGGGGGACACAGGTTCATTCCCTGCTTGGGGAACGAAGACCCCACGTCACACAGAATGCAGCGCAAAAAAATAAATAAACCCAATAAATCTGGCTCCCAGAGCTTATGATCTTTACCACCACACACTACAACATCTCACAGCTCTGAAACTGGACAATCATGTCTGTGTAGTGCGTGTTTTGTGAGAACTGACAGAGCTAGTGCACATAAAGCATCTTTCTTGGTGCTTGAAATACAGTGTCCAACAAACGGCACCAACCCTGCCACCCTTACACCCCTGGCGTTTAAAGCGCATTCTGCTGTTGGAAGGGATTTTTTTTTTCAGACTTCCAGGTGAGGTGTGTCTGGGGAGAGAGAGACAACGCTAACTGTCCAGTATTCCCTGAAGTTCCCGTGGGGTCCTGGGATTCCCCCTACAGAACAGACCCAAGAGAGTTGACTCATGCTTTCAAGGGAAACTGCTGGCATCAACTGCAAGGGACCTGGACCTGACAAGAGCTCTGAGCTAGATGGGGGCTTCAGTGGCTAAGGGGAGGAATGGGGAGGGCTCCCAGGAGGTGAGCTGAGGGTCCAGTCTGCTTGGCCCTGTCAGCAACAATGGTTCTCAAAGTCAACCTGGAGGGAGAAGGAAACTTTAAATGAGAAACTTTTAAAGGAGCCTAGAACCCCAGCTTGGACGTGGATGAGAGGGTATGGCATTTAGTCAAAGGAGAGCTGCATTTCCCCCTTTGGGGAGCAGGAGTCAGGAAAGCAGTAGAGAGACATGGAAGGAAATCACTTCTAAAATCATTTCTAGCACTTACCAGGAAGGAACTTCTAACTGTTGCCAGACTCCGTTTCTCCATTTTCAACATGAAGCAAATAACACTGACCTTACAGAGCTCAGAGCACCAGATACATACAGCAAGTATCCAGCACGGGGCAGGCACATAATAATAATAAAATTTATTTGATTATTTATTTACTGTGCTAAACTTTACAGGTGCATTTGATATTCTCATTGAATCCCCACAATCACTTTATGAGGGAGATCTCATTATTAGCCCCATTTCGCAGATGAGGAAACTGAGGTTTAAAGAGTTACAAGATTGCATGTTCAAGATCATACAGCTAGGGAGCTGTCAAGCTGGGATTTGAAACTGGGCAATGAGATCTCCGAGCCTCCATCTGAACTGGTTCCACTCTCCCTGCCTCTTCTCAAGAGATCACACAATCAACCCAACGCCAGTTCACAATAATGAGGTCATTCATGGTAACCTGGACAGTGTGGAGGAATGGCCGAGACCATTGATTGACTTTAGACAAGACCAGCTCCTCCTTTATAGCGGTGATATAGTATTATCTCATCAAATCCTTGCAACAGTTCTGTGTTGTTGTTGTTCAGTTGCTAAGTCATGTCCAACTCTGTGACGCCATGGACAGCAGCACACTAGGCTTCCCTTGTCCCTCACTATCTCCCAGAGTTTGTTCAAACTCATGTCCATTGAGTTGGTGATGGCAGCTCTGTGAGAGATGTAATACATTAACTTCACTGTGCAGATGAGGAAACAGAGGCAGAGCAGTGAAGTGAATCATTCAAAGTTACGGTCAGGCAGTAAGAAGAAAATTGAGAGCCCACTTCAGCCTTAGGTTGGGTTCCAGGGAAATAGTTGCTAAATAATAAGTTATCTCACCTCTGGGAGGCCAGGCAGCCTTGTGTCTACACAGGAAAACAAAAGTAGATAAATGCAGGAATTCACAGCCCTATAAAAAATGAATTAAGATAAAATACGTGTACCCTTACTACTTAATGAGGGAGGTTTATGAACACAAATGCATGACAATGACTCAGAGGAGCATAATTATCTTATCATAAGTTAAAGGCAATCAATTTTCATTTCTAAGTAAACATTATATTTCCTTGATCCTAAAACACACCTTTTTTTTTTTTTTTTTTTACATTTGGTCATTTCTGAAGTCCAGGGATAGGCTCGTTGAATTTGTGTCTTTCTTCCCTCCCATAAAAGCTGGTATTGAATGGCGACTGGATCAGAGAACAGATGTTGCCTTAGAATTGAAGTTCCTGCTTCTTGCCTCTGTCCTAGGTGAAGGCCCCCCTCCCCCGCTCCCCTCGTATCTTCCTTTCCTTCTCTCAAGTCAAAAAAGGAAAAGTGGGCATCCTTGTTAGGAATAAGAGGTAGCTAGGGGACTCATGGAAGAATTAAGTGGTTGGGGAAAGCATAATAGAAGTCTTCTCTCCCCCAGCCCAGGACTCCCCCTATACCCTGATCCCTAATGCAAAGACATGGGAATGGATCCACCCATCCTAGGCTGGAGGAGTGTGGTCAGTGGAGAGAGGGTCTTTGTGAATCCAGATGGCACAGACCCCTCAGCAATGCCACAGTAGAAGCTGGTCATCAACCTGAGGTTCTGGGTTCCCAGAATGGATGCTTCTCATTCTACTGCTTCTGATTGGTTCTCTCAACATCCTTGTGGGGAAGGACCCTCCCACTGGCCCAGGAGACGTGATGCTGTCCTCCCCGAGGCAGAATAGGCTTCGTGCCCCTGGGCAAGTCATTTATCTCCTCCCAAATGCCCCCAGCTTCACCCTGCCCCAAGCTCTTTCTCTGAATTAACAAGGGGCCTCCTTCAAGGGCCTTCAGTCTCAAATGTGGGATTGACTGTGATCATGGGCCCTCAAGGTTCTCCTTCTCTCTCCTGAACTCTTAAAATATAAAAGAAAGAAAAGACTCAAAGAAAGTACCCAGTCAAGAATCAGAAGTTCCAGGTTCGGTCCTGACCCTCACCCTTCCTTGTCTGTGAAATGGGCACAGCTCTTGCCTATCTCTGAACCTGATTTCCTACTGCCTTTCCAGCCTGGTGTCTGAGGCCTACAGGCTGTGACCCAGAGCTCCCAGCAGCCTCCACCTGGGCAGGGACTTCCTGTAAAGCCCCTGGACTGTAAGCTTTGTGGGGGCATCCTCTGGCCTCCCTTGTTAATGTGGGTTGAATTGAATCACTCAGAAACCACACTCTGGCCTCCTTTTAAATAGCAGACCCCAAAGACAGACAGATACAACCTCAGTGTATGTCTCTTAACAAAACTCTGGCCCAAGGAGCTTTGCCTCCACCCTTGGGTGCAGAGCCAAGTCTCAGCCCAAGCTGTGGGGGATGGTGTGGGGGGAGGGCAGAAATGGGAGAGCAAGGCGGTGGAGGAAGTCCCCAAGAGGACCAAAGGATAAGTCTCATCAAGGCGAATGGCTGGTGGCACCCAAATCAGCTGGGAGCCACTGAACCCAGCCAGTACTCAGCAAGCACACAGCTCCCCGGGGCAGTGGGTGCTGGGTGAGAGCCAGGCTACTGGATTCACTCTGCCGCCTACAACCCGTCTGACCTTGGGCCACAACTTCACCTACCTGTAAAATGGGAGTAAGTAGTACCTGCCTTCTAGAGCCGTGGAATGATCAAAACAATGCTAGCACACAGCTAATTCTATGGTATTGTTCGCTGCTATTACCTGCCCGGAGGCTCACATACACTATTATCTCATAGAATCTTCAGGACAAGCCTGGGAAGAAATAATTGTTTTCTAGATGAAAAACTTGAGGCTCGAGTCACACTGCATATTTGTAGCAAGGCTGGGATTGAAAGGCTCCCTGTTCTTGCTCATTTCAAGTTCCATGGTACCAGGTCCCCTCCCAGGAGGAGGGAAGAGTAAAGTACAATGTCATGGGAAAAGGGAAAGAAAAATAATGAAGGGAAATTGATGCCACTGAGAAAGGCTCAAGGTGGGAGAAACTGGCTGGTGGGCAGGTAGATGGAGCATCTTTTCCCACCGTGAGCACTGCCTCCCATGGAGGATGCTGGCTGAAGGCTGAGGGTCTCTCAAGAGCTACAGGTCTTTCCCAGCAAGGCTGCAGTCTCTGAGGCTCAGGAAAAATCCTGCGCCGACCACAGATCAGCAACCACAAGGGAGGAAGGAGAACAGGAGGAATGAGGGCCTGTCCTCAGGCCCTTGGACAGCAAGGAGATCCAACCAGTCCATCCTAAAGGAGATCGGTCCTGGGTGTTCATTGGAAGGACTGATGCTGAAGCTGAAGCTCCAATACTTTGGCCACCTGATGTGAAGAGCTGACGCATTGGGAAAGACCCTGATGCTGGGAAAGATTGAGGGCAGGAGGAGAAGGGGTTGACAAACGAGGAGATGGAACCTGATTCAATGGACATGAATTTGAGCAAACTCTGGGAGATGGTGAAGGACAGGGTGTTGCAGTCCATGGGGTCGCAAAGAGTCGGACACAACTGAGTGACTGAACAATAGCAACAAGGACAAAAGGACAGGCCAGCCTGGGCAGCCTCAGGTCAGGCCCCAAGGATGGCCCCAGGCTCCCTGGGTCCCAGACATTTCATTCTGGAGAGGGGAATGGGGGTGGGGGTGGCCACATGGGCGGGTGGACAGGCGGCAGCCCTTCCCATCCCAGCCAGCAGCAGGCAGGCCTGTGGGGAGGCGAGCAGGAGTCCAGAGGGCAGGCAGCTGTGACCGCAAGCCAGGCATCTTTCTGGCCACAAGGTTTGGCAAAGGACAACCAGACTGCCTTCTCAGACTGCAAAGAGAAGGCGTCTCTTCAGCTCAGAGGAATTCCTGCCTAGTGCCACTGGTCTATTCCCAGACTCGCCAAGCACTGGAGCAGGAAGGGGTTTCCTGAGGTCAGCCAACGGGACCTTCTCATGCATGGGGAGGACAGGAAGGTCACCCAAGTCGGGAAGGTGTAAATGAGACCAGAACCTGGGTGCTCCAATACCAACGCCCAGTCCCATGGTCCTCGGGGGAAGTTGCTGAGACTCAGGTCAGGTCTCCATGACTCTGGCTCTGTTTCCAGCTAGCAGTCTTCTGGAAGCAACCTTCAGCTTGTAGATTCTATAGTTCTGAGACAGAGGGTGACCGGCATGCACGCGAGTGTGCATGTGTGTCTATTCATTCAACAGTAAATATTTATCTAGGGCCTTGGGCCAGGCTCCACTTCAGGTCCTAGAGATAAAGCTGTCCACAAAAGAGAAGAAGCCCCTCCTCTTGGGGGGCTGACATTCCAGGGAAGAGACTTACAGTCTGTGGGGGTCTATGTAGAAGGACCCTCGTGTATCACTGCTGCCCAGAGGCTAGTAGTTCGGGAACGTCCCATCCATACCACTGAGATCCACACCCTTCTCCGGGCTTCCTTGTGCACTGCAGCGGACTTGGACAAATCTTATGAAAGCATTTCCTGGTCCCTCACCCCGCACCCTGACACCCTGCTCTCACAGCACCCCAGACTGCTTTGTTCCGACAAGACTTGCAATCACCGATTCTGTTTGCTGACTGCGTGAACAACCTGAAAAGAGCCTGTATCACCGTCTCCTCTGGTCACCAGTGCCTGGGAGACAGGAGTTCCCTGAAACCTCTTGTTGAATACAAATCTGACTGAATGAAGCCATTGATTCTGAGCTCTGATCGCTCATCTGGAAAAAAACAGGCAATCACTCTCTGGATGACTCCTGACTGTCCCACAGATCAGATGAGACAGGAGATGAAAGGACCTTGGAACCAGCAGGCTGTTCTGCCAGCGATAGTTCTTATTATCCCCCATAAAAATGGCACCAGTTAAGTGCCTCTCTCTGGGAAAGGACTCAGCAGTAGTGATCCTGGCACTGGCGGGGGAGTGTGTGCTGGTGCAGGAGTGGCACATGTGCATATAAGGCCCAGGGATGCTATGAGGAGGACCTGCCACCCAGGCCAGCAGGGCCCTGCTGAGTCAGCCCACGGCAGAGGGCAAAGGGGAGGAAGGGAAAGAGAGCAGGCAGCGAGTCCCCATGGCCATCCATCCATCTGTCTGCTGCAGCCAGTAACCTCCAGGCAGGACGGAAGCACTGCCCGGCCGTAAATGACTGCTGGCTCCAGGCTGGCCACCCTCCCTGGCTGCCCGCACGGAAGGGCCGGACTTTACCCAGCAAATCGGGAAGGAACTGGAACCTCTGAACTTGGGACTTGGGCTCCGTCGATAAGGCCAGTGGACAAACAGAGGGCAGGGGCTGAGGTTCCCCTTTATACACACAGAAGCCCGGCTCCAGGCTGATACTGCCGAGATCTTTGCCCTTTAGTTCAAACAGGAAATCTTAAAATGGAAAACGAGCTGCGTAAGGAAGGGGCGCGGCCACCAGCTCACAGGGAAGACGGAGCAGGTTGTTCCCAATAGAGCTTTGAACGGGGAGGGATCCAGCCAGCCAAGGGTGTCTGGGGGACAGAGAAAGCGGCGCTGGGCAGGTGAGAGCAGCCTCAGACTGCCTTCCCCGTGGGGTATGAGGCTGCTGGAGGGCCAAGGAGAAGCAGAAGGCTCATCTGAGCCACAATACACCACCTCTTCCTCGTGGGGCTTGTGGGGCTTGAGTTCACCCGTAGGAGCCTCAGTTTCTCCGTCCATAAATTGGGCTAGTAATGCCATCCCCATCAGAGAGCAAACGAAAGGACCTGAATGAAGGCATGAGTGTGTGCTGCAAATTGCAACGGGCTTGACTGGCATCCTGGCAGAGCTCCCCCCCACACACACACACACCTGCACCCCACCAGCCCCCAAAGGTATTTCACAATTGAAAGGGGAAATCCCAAATAACATCTCCTGCTCCCCAAGCCACCCCCATACACCCCCGTGGTAGCAGTTCAAAGAAGAGAAAATTGAGAGAAGATAAATAATTAGAGAACCTCAGCAGTCTCCCTGCTGAGGTTTCCAAGTAATTATTCATCTGTAAATTACCCCCTCTCGCCTTAATTCTATCTCCAGATCCTTTTGACAAGGTAAATTCATTTATTTACATCTCTAACTATCCTGCTTTGGTAAACATTCCAACAAGCTTGGATGGCCCATTAAAGAAACAAAAAGTTGGAAGAAGTAAGGCCGACAGGAGAGAGAGAGAGAGAAATTAACTCGTGGTCATTACTGGCACTTACAGAATTAACCTTGGAGGGTAATTAATGAGGACTCCAAGCCAAGGCAAACCTCATCCGCTGCCAAAAGGGAGCCCGTCACAGCGGGGTGGGAGCTGCTGGAGGCCCCTGTTCCACTTGGCCCATACCTCCCACCAGCAGTAGGGCTGGAGGGGAGATGACTGGAAGGTTCCAGGCACTGGTGTGGGCTGCACTTTCATTTTCAGGAAGAACACTCCTTATCTGGTGAAGTCACTTCCTTCTCATTCACTGACCCCCAGCCCTGCCAGACCACCCCCCACCAAGGCCTGGCCACTTCTGGACCTGGCACATTTTAGCTGCTGAATGAATGGATCAATGTACTGTTCATTCTGGTGTCTTAAGGCATGTCAGATGTGTCCAGTTCCACAGCTGCCCCTCTGATGAAGGCCACCATCCTCCTTTGCCTGGACCAGTCCTCTCAGCCTCCACACAGAATTATCTCCTTAAATAGCAACCCCCCGAAAAATCAAGCAAGGTAATACACTTCAGTTCTGACCACCAAGGAGAAAGTCATGGTTAAGACAGGGATCCCTGGGTGATTATCTGGTGCTTAGGTGGTTAGGGTCTTGCAGGAGGTCCAGTGGTAAAGAATCCACCTACCAATGCAGGAGACACAAGAGACATGGGTTTGATCTCTGGGTAGGGAAGATCCCCTGGAGAAGGATATGGTGACCCACTCCAGTATTCTTGCCTGGAAAATTCCATGGGCAGAGGAGTTTGGTGAGCTACAGTCCATGGGGTCACAAAGAATCGGACACAACTGAGCATGAATGAACCATCCTCAGTGGTTAGGACTCAGAGCTTTCACTGCTGGGGCCCAGGTTCAATCTCTAGTCAAGGAAGTAAGATCCCGCAAGCTGTACTGACAAAAAAAAGACAAAGATCCCTGGGTCTGAACAGACCACCTGTGAGGCTTTGGGTAAGTTACTTGACATCTCTGAACCTTGGCTTCCTCATCTAAGAAGAAAATAACAATAGTATCTATTTCTTTACAGTTGTTGTTTGTGTTATAAGTTAGTGAAGGGATGTTGAGCACTTAATAAATATTAGCTATCAGCAGCAGCACAATTATGATTGTCATCATCATCACTGCTTAAAATGCCTTCACTGTTTTCCCATTGTCTTTGGATTAAAAGTCAAGCTCTTTAGCTCAGCACCTGGACCTGCTGGCCTCCCAGCCTCAATTCTCACTCCTTCCCCACCCTTTCTAGTCCAGCCACAGAAATTCTTGTTGTTCATCACTAAGTCGTGTCTGACTCTTTGCAACCCCCTGGACTGCAGCACGCCAGCCTCCTTGTCCCTCAAGAAGTCTTTGCGATTTCCCAAATGCTCCTTTCTCTCTCCACCTCAGCTCTCTGCCTTGCCTGCTTTCCCTGCCTCCCAGGACCCAGACACGCACAGATAACAAACCCAGAGAAAAAAAAAGTCTCCATCCCACAAAGAGGCTCCATCCTCAGAGACTTACCCAGATTTGGGCAGAGAGTATGTGTGAAGCTGAGTTGGACCTGAAACCAGCCTTTCGAAGTTTGCTGTCTTCTAAAGAGAGCTTTCCAGTTGCTTTGAAATATCCAATAATTCTATGAAAAGAGAAGGTAGACATGACCACCTCCACCTGAAAATGAAGGAACTATGGTCCACAGAAAGCCAGTGCTTTGCCTGCGGTCACTACTTAGCAGCTGCAGGAATAGAATCTTCAGTCATCTCAAACAGCAGAATGGGGAGAAAGAATACCCACAGGAAGGTAAACCCGAGTTTGCATCCCCAGGAAGACCGTGGACAAATTTTAAGCTTCGAGTTTCTTCATCGATAAAGCAGAGATAAGAATGACTCTTTTGCAAGATGCTTTGGAAAGATGATTTGAGATACCTGCTGTAGGAGAAAGGGCTCAGCCCTGGCCTGGCCTTGGAAACGAGCAGAGGGATGGGAGGAGAGGCGGAGCTGCAAGGAGGAATGTGAAAGTGGCCAGAGGGAAACAGGAGAAGCAGCCTCTGCCTCCATCCCTGGGCTCAAGGACCTTCACAGCCTTCAATTCACTCTCAAAGGTCAAGGGCAAATTGCATTCTCAGCAGAGAGGCACGGGGCAGTTAAGACTGGAAGTGGAGGCAAGATTGGGGCTGGGGACACCGATCTGGGGGAGCGAGAATCCATGAGGAAGCCACAGTGATGGGATTGGGTGCAACTTCCTAGGAGAATGCTGAAGATGGATGCCGCAGATACACCTGGGACCAGGAGGCAGAAGAGACTTGGAAAGCACAGGGACCTAAGACACAACAGTGATTTTGGAATTGTTCTCACAACCACCAGCCCAGAAGTTTCAGCTCTATTTAATCAACATTTTCTTTCTTCCAAGTGTTTTCTAAGAGAGTTTTATTTATTTCACTAAAAGAACAAATGATCCCACCAATGCTATGATTCATGTTAGGGGAAAGTAACACAAGTTCACTTCACTGTCCAACTAGGACATGGATTTCTCAGGGACAAGGTTTAGATCCAGAGCCTGGCCCAAATATCTGGCCCCAGCCTCAATATAGTGAATGAATGAAGAAATTAAAGAAGAGTGAACACTAGGATAAAAAGGGGAAATACCTAGAGAGCCCTTAAATTCATGTTTTCTTCATACGAATATTACTTTAGCTATATAATAACAATAATGATCTGATTATTATCATCATTTTACCTTATTTTCCAAACAACAGAGTAAGCTATTACATGAATAGAAAAACAGTTTTGAGTTAAACTAACCTGAATTAACTCTTGCCTTTTCCGCTTACTTCCCTGAGCCTCAATTTTCTTGTCTGTTCAATAAATATTCTTTTTTGAAATCAGCATTGGTAAGATTTAAGATTATGTACATAAAGGGCCAGCCATATGTTTTTCACTTAATACATGAAAACTTGTCTTCCAAACCATAAACCAAGTCCAACAAAATTCAGAAGCACAGCATATGTGCTGCATTCTCTGACCACAGAGCAATTCAGTTGAAAATAAGTAATGAAAAGATAACAAGGAATCTTATGGTTTTAGAAACTTATGAGCATACTTCTACAGAAGTCAAAGATCCAAGAAAGAGTTAAAGTAGAAATCAGAACATAGGTAGAACTATTGTCAATGAGAATGTTACACATCAAAACGGATTGAACATCAACATTCAGTGAGGATATGTAACCTTAAACGATTAGCTGAGCAGAGAAGAAAGGTTGAAATGCCATGAGCTAAATACTTTTTAAGGATTAAAAAAACAACCACAGGATAAACCCAAGGAGAACAGACATAAGAAGGAGATAAAAATAAAAGCAGAAATTCATGAAATAAACGATAAAAATAAGATAGCCCCAACAAAGTCAGAAGTTGGCTCTTTATGAAGTCTAATAAAATTGATAAACTTTCAGTGAGAATGGTCAAGAAAAAAATGACAAGGCTTAAATAAATAAGATTAAGAATAATAAAAGGGGAAAATCATGGATAGGTAGAAATTAAAAAGATGAGTCAAAGCTATGGTTTTTCCAGTAGTCACGTATGGATATGAGAGTTGGACTCTAAAGAAAGCTGAGTGCCAAAGATTTGATGCTTTTGAACTGTGGTGTTGGAGAAGACTCTTGAGAGTCCCTTGGACTGCAAGGAGATCCAACCAGTCCATCCTAAAGGAAATCAGTGCTGAATATTCACTGGAAGGACTGATGCTGAAGCAGAAACTCCAAAACTTTGGCCACCTGATGTGAAGAACTAACTCACTGGAAACTAACTCACTGGAAAGATTGACGGCAGACAGACAACAGAGGATGAGATAGTTGGATGGCATCACCAACTCGATGAACATGAGTTTGAGCAAGCTCTGGGAGTGACGGACAGAGAATCCTAGCGTGCTGCAGTCCATGGGGTTGCAAAGAGTCGGACACGACTGAGCGACTGAGCTGAACGAAAAAAGACGAGAAATACTCTGAACAACTTTCTGCCAATAAATGTAAAATTTAGACAAGCTAGAAAAGCATAATCAGGAATTCCAAAGCAGCCCAGTGGCTAGGACGCAGCAGGGGTTCTATCCTGGGTGAAGAACTAAGATCCCTCATGCTGCATGGTGTAGCCAAAAAAAAAGTGTAATCAACCAAAATTGTCTGAAAAACTAGAAAATCTGGCTTTTCCTTTAACCATTAAAGATATGAAATCTGTAATTTAAAACCACCCCATAAAGAATTGACAGGCCCGCTGGTTGCAAAAACAAGCTCTAACTTAACATCACGAACAGGTTAATTACAGGAAATGCCCTGGTGATCCAGTGGTTAGGACTCTGTGCTTCGGCTGCAGGGGGCAAGAATTTCATCCCTGGTCAGGGAGCTAAGATCCCTGAACAATACATTAGCAAATAAACTTCAGAAATTATAAAGAAAGATCATACACATGAATAAATGTGGTTTATCTAAGAAATGCTATGTTGGCTTAAAGTAGATATTTATTATGCTACTCATCATCATAAGGCATTAAGTGAGAGAAATCACAATATCATATGAGGAGACATAGAAAACTAAAAATTCAGCACTAGTAGGTGTTTGGGAAAAAAGAATTAGCAAACTAGAAATAGAAAGAAATTTCCTTAACTTTAAAAAAGGATATTTACAAAAATCCAAAGTAAATATCATACTTGATGGTGAGTTACTAGAAGAATTTCCTTTACGGTCAGCAAAGAAGCAGCTATTTTGTTTAAATTTGATTTTTTTAGAGGTCCTACTTCATGCAATTAGAGAATACAAATCGTTTAAAAGTATAAAAATTATCTTTATTCCCAAACTATATGACTATCTACCCAAAAAATCAATGGAAACTATGAATTATTAGAAATAATAAGAAACTCAGAAAAATTGTTATCAAACAAAACTAAAAAATTTCATTTAAAATAATTATACTTTTATAACCCAACACTCATCAGTTGAAAATACAATTTAAAAAATACAATTTATCATGATAGCAAAAATGATTCTAACAAAAAATGTGCAAATCTTTATGAATAAAGCTATAAAACTTATTAGGTGACATTTTAAAATATTTAAATGGAAAGAGAGAGTTCATAGATAAGAGATTATGTTCACAGATAGAAAGTTTCCATAGATTGATGTCAAATATCCCCAAACTTATCTACAGATTCAATACAATTGAAATCAAAATACCAGCAGAGTTCTCAAGGGACCTTGAACATCTCATTCGAAATGTATGACCACAAGCAAAAGGCCAATAATAATTCAGACAATTCTGAAGAATAACAAATATCAAAACTTGCCTTTCCAAATATCAGAGCTTATTATAAAATTATGAAAGTATGGAGGGGACACATCTATACCTATGGCCAATTCATATTGATGTATGGCAAAAACCATCACAATATTGTAAAGTAATTATCCTCCAATTTAAATAAATAAATAAATAAAATTATGAAAGTTAAGATAGGACACTATCCATATGTGGAGAGACCTATATGCCAACTGGGAGATAACAGAGCCTAGAAGCAGACCTATGCATTTATAGATACCTAAAATAGGAAAGAATTTCATGGCAGGTCAGCAGATGGACATGGACTATTCAATAAACGGTTATGGCACAATCGGTTATGCATACAGAAGATATAACAAAATTCTTGATCTCTAAGTCACCCTTACCAAAAAATCTGTTTCGGGTGTTTTAGTGACTAAAATGAAAAGCAACACTTTAAAATGTTTTACCAAAAAAATATAGACTGTATTATTGATGGTTTTAGGGTAGAGAGGGAATTCTTAAATTGGAGACACTGAAAAAGCATTAACCTTTATCAAATTGTTACGTTCAACAACTTCTGTCCCTCAAAATACAATATAGAAAAGGGAAGAAGCAAAAACTGGGAGAGAATATTGACAACACTAGCCAAGGAACGGGAGGTAGAGCACATACAGCACCATTACATGGTACTTTCTGTATCAAAGTTATACAAGCACGCTTATCTTTAAATGGCAGATGTCTCTCCCTCTCTTTTTGTTTTTGGTAGTTTCTAATTTTCTACAATGAACATGTATGTCTTTTATAATCAAGGAAAGAAAGAGTAAATACTTTATTTAACAAGACAGACCCCCTAATTGTAAGGATAAATACCAGGCAGCTGAAAGGAGAAAGAAAAAACAAAACAAAACCCACTAGGTATAAAAATAACTTTCCCTGGGTTTGATCTTCCAGCAACAAGCTACAATCTCAGGAACTCTTTCTCCCCTGAGCTTTTCTGAGTCCCATGCAACAAAATAAGGCAAAATGTGCCTGTTGAATTATATTGTTCTCAGTCAGGTAGAAAAGAGAACCCTTTTGAGCATTTAAGGGAAAAAAGCATACTGGTCCTCCCAAGTCTTATTTTTAGTTTTACTGTAATTCGGTCTCCTAAAGGCTCTGCAGCCAAGTGAACTCAGAAAGTTTGTTTTTCCTTCTTGAAGCGCCATTTGTTGCTCTGTTTCTTGTGGAAGTGAGTGCCATGCAGTCTCACTGCAGGCAGGGACTTCCCTGGAGATTAGCGTGTTCCCTGGCGTTCATCTGATTTGGCCCCAGCCCCTCGCCGGCCTCCACAATTGCTACATTATTTCCTGGGAGGAGATTCCAAACTTGGGGCAGTGAGGGGATGAGAGCAGCGGAGAAGCTCAGCTGGGATTGTGGTCCCCCTGATGTAGACGTCAAAACTCAAACACCAAGAGGTGAGTGATCTGCCTTTTATCACCCCCAGGGAACCAGGTATGGAACCAAATGCCACAGACTGTGACCAGCTTGGCCTCGAGCCTTGCCCTGACACGCTCAGATGCTGCCTTTTAGTCCCTTGGTGACATCCCACCTACCCAGCTGCCAAGAGGCCTTAAAAATCTTCTCGTGGGCGAAGTATGGAGAGAGGAGAAAGAGCTGGAGCAGGAAAGGAGAAAGGAGACAAGAAGAGACTTATCTCCATCATAACAGCCAGTGCCTTCCGCGTGCCAGACTTTATCCCAGACACTTCTTCACTCTACAGTATATCATTTAATCCCCAAAGCAACACAATGGATTCGGTAATGGGTTTTGTTTGTTTGGTTTTGCCTGTTTTTCAGAGGACAAAACTGAACTTCACCATGTTTATGCGTCTTGCCCATGTTGTTCAGTCACTCAGTCGTGTCCAACTTTTTGGGACCGCGTGGACCGCAGCACACGAGGCTCCTCTGTCCTTCACTGTCTCCCGTAGCTTGCTCAGACTCATGTCCAATGTGTCGATAATGCCATCCATCTTGCCCATAGTCATGTGCTATTAAGAGCAGGAAGTAGGACTTGACCCTAACATTATGTGTTTGGGCTTAAATCTGAGCTATGATTCCTTCTACTGATCCTTCCCCAAGTACCCATCACAGGTGCCTGAGGAGTTGGGGTTTTTCCTCCAAAACAGAAAAAAAAATAAAAAGGTGTATGTGTGCCCAGTTGTGTCTGACTCTCTGCGACACCATGGACTATAGCCCACCAGGCTCCTCTCCATGGGATTTCCCGAAAGAATACTGGAGTGAGTTTCCACTTCCTCCTCCAGGGGATCTTCCCAACACAGGGATCAAACCTATGTCTCTGGGGTCTCCTGCATTGGCAGGGGGAATCCTTACCACTGAGCCACCCGGGAAGCCCACACGTGGCTTGTCTGCCCCCAAATATTCAGGGGCTCCCTGTTTCCTGAACTTATTTATCAGGATTCCATATCTACCTCTTACAGTCTCTCCCTAGGATGACCCCTACCCATCTACCCAAATCCCAGGTCTGTGCAGGATGCCTGGTCCCCACCTCGGGCCTCGACCCTTCCAAGTTCAAGGCTGTCTCTGGTTTTAATTGCCAGGTAGCTTCTCTCCTTTCTCCAGTTTCCTGGAATGACTTCTTTTCAGCCCAATAAGTCAAGAACCCATCATGGATTCCATTAAGTGCATTAACTCCTTCATTCAACCAGCAAATTTTATTAAGCAGACACAATGTGACCAACCCTGTGATTTAAATCCTGAATAAATACTCCAGTGAAACTCACAGGGAAGTCGAGAAAGACTGTTCTGAAGAACTGGTGGTTGATTGGGGATCTGAAGGTTGAGCAAGAAAAGTTAACTAGAACAATTGGAGGAGGAAGTGTTACTAAGAGGATGAAACAATAGACAGACTAGAGACAAAATGTAAACTAGCTGTGGGAATAGGGCCAAGTTATTCTATCAACCTTTTTGAATCTCAGATACTAAATGATGTGTGTGTGTTAGTCGCTCGGTTGTGTCTTGCAACCCCTTGGGATGTAGCCCACTAGGCTCCTCTGTCTGTGGAATTCTCCAGGCAAGAATACTGGAGTGGGTTGCCATTCCCTTCTCCAGGGGATTTTCCTGACCCAGGGATGGAACCCGGGTCTCCTGCATGCAGGCAGATCCTTTACCATCTGAGCCACCAGGGAAGCCCTACTAAATGATAGGGTATCATTATCCAGGCAACTCCAGATCCCTGACGTCACCACCATCTGTTATCCCTGCCCAAACCTCCACTGAAGAAAGGGACTTCACTTGTTTGGCTCACTACTCTATCTGCAGCACTGAAAAAAGTGCTAAATTGGGAGCGTTTGTTGAATGAATATCTGATGTCTTTACTCATTTGCTAGACCAATGGTTCTCAAAGCCTGATTCTCCAAGCAGTGGTGGCCTGGATCTTGCTAGAAACACAAATTCTCAGGCCCCATTCTAAGCCTACTAAATCAGGAACTCTAGAGTGGGGGCCAAGGAATTTATATTTTTCACAAGCCCTCTCCCCATCCCCACACCCCCGCCGTGACTCTGATGCCCACTTGACTTTGGGAAAACACTGATCTAGAGATGAGCTCCTAGGGCCAGAGGCTGGCTTATTGAATTCCAAGCACACAGTGCTGAGCAAGCTCATCAGCTCTAAAAATCGGTTGTCCTTCCCAGAACTCAAATTCCAAGCAAAACTCAAGCCAACCTGAAGAATGTCAGAACCATACCTGCTCAGGGAACAGGGCCTCCTCCTTTCACCAGCCCCCAGAAAGATGCTCCTACCTTTGCCAAGGATGGCCTTCCCTTCTGGGTGCAATCAAAAGAAAAAAAGAAAGTGAAGTCACTCAGTCATGCCCAACTCTTTGCAGCCCCATGGACTGTAGCCTACCAGGCTCCTCCGTCCATGGGATTTTCCAGGCAAGAGTACTGGAATGGGTCACCATTTCCTTCTCCAGGGGATCTTCCTGATCCAGGGATTGTAAGCAGATGCTTTACCGTCTGAGCCACCAGGGAAGTCTCCTTCTGGGTTTCCCAATAATCTAGTGGTTAAGAATATGCCTGCCAATGGAGGGGATCCGGGTTCAATCCCTGTTCCAGGAAGATCCCATATGCCTCAGGGAAGCTAAGCCCATGTGCCACAACTACTGAGTCCAAGCACCCTAGAAACAAAAGAAGCCACTCCAATGAGAAATCCATGCACCACAACGAAGGGTAGACCCTGCTCGCCACAACTAGAGAAAGCCTAAGCGCAGGAATGAAGACCCAGCACAGCCAAAAAATTAAAATATATATATTTTTTAAAGTCTCCTCTGGAAAGACTTTGAAAGCAATTCCTGGAAACGATCCCTTGATGTGTTCCTGAGTTACAGAGTAGACCATTCATTATGGCCAGCATCCCATGGTGGCACATGAATTAATTTAGAAGCATGTCCCTGTAGACATGCACCGTCCAGCATGGAAGCCACATGTGGGTATTGAGCACTGCCAATGGGATTAGCACAAATCAAGATGTGCTATGGGTGTAAAATCCACACCTGATTTGAAAAAAGAAAATTGTAGTAGGAATAAAAGAGTGTAAATTATCTCATCAACAATTTTTTAGTGACTACATGTTGAAATGATAATTTTTGGATATACTGGGTTAAATAAATGCATTCTCAAATTAATTTCACCTGTTTCAGCTTTCAGATGTATCCTATATGGCTCACGTTTGGTTTTTTTTGGCTGCTCCGGGTCTTGGATCTACATTGCTGCCTGCAGGCTTTTCTCTAGTTGCAGAGAGTGGCAGCTACTCTCTAATTGCGGAGCATAGAGAGTGGCTCCGCACTTCTCATTGCAGTGGCTTCTGTTGTTGCAGAATATAGACTCCAGGATGTGCGGTCTCAGTAGTTGAGGCACATGGTCTTCCTTGCCCTGCAGCATGTGGGATCTTCCTGGAGCAGGGATACAACTCATGTCCCCTGCATTGGCAGGCAGATTCTTAACCACTGGACCACCAAGGAAGTCCTGGCTCGCTTTTCTAGCTCTATTGGGCAGTACTCTCTAGACACTTAGAATTCCACTGTGGTGAAGGCCAGGGCTCACTCACCTTTGGATCTCAACATACATCCCCTCTGTGGCATGATCCCCTCTGGTCCTTAAGAAATGAGTGTAGAAAAGTGAAAGAATTCGAAACACCTCAAGGCTTAGAAACAAGTGTTGATCTTCTTAAACATCGATGCATTGATATCAACATCTGGGACCAATTCAACTTGTTCCAACTCAAAGTCAAAGAAGGAGGACAAGCTTGTGGAGTTTAAAGGCCCCGGTTCTGGGCTGACCCCTAAGCAGCCAGATGATCTCATGAGCAACTCAGTCTCCTTCTGAACTCCAATAATTGCTGCCTTGCCCATCCCATGAGCTTTATGGGAGCTGAATGAGAAGACGAATGGGAGCCTATCAGCATTGGAGAAATGTGAAACATTCCCCTCCATGCCTCCAGTTGTTGTTTGGCTTAGATTTTCTAGAAAGCTACAGAGTGTGCAGACATTGTGTTCCCAGGATTTATGGCTCGGTTTACAATGTTTTGGGTGAGGCCAGAAGCTTTACATGCACTATTTTTCTTTGTTCTAAAACTAAATTTGCTTTCTCTCAAAGAGAAGAATTCAAGAAAGAGGAGGAGACTACCAAGGTGAAAAGTCTCTGGCTCCCTTCCACTTGATTACCCAGACAGCGTATTTTGATCTATGCCTAGGGAACTGGAAGGAAAGTTATCTTCTTCAAGTAGCAGGCTTATCTTACACTAGCCTCGCGAGTATGAGAAAATTCAACAGTCTAGAAACTTCTCTGGTGGTCCAATGGTCAAGAACCTGCCTTGTAATGTAGGGGTCGTGGATTCAATCCCGGTTAGGGAACTAAGATGCCACATGCCGAGGAGCAACTAACCGCTACTGCGACAACTCCTGAACCCGTGCACCACAACTAGACAGTCTGTGGACCACAGTGAAAGATCCCACATGATACAACTAAGACCCGCTGCAGCAAAATACATAAATATTTTTAAAAATTCAACAGTCTAATTCTATAGCTGTGGTTGGTACAATTACCGTCAACCTTCATGATTCTCAAATTATTATTCCTGATTTATGAATTCACCTAGTTACTAAAATTGATCCAGAACCCCCAAATCAAGGCTCACAGGGCTATAGAGCTCATTCACAGATAATTGCAGAGCAGCAAAAAATTTGAGTTCCCTGATATATATGGTTGTGGGCTGTACTGGGTCGCCCCAGATTCATAAATTGAAGCCCTAATCTGAGAATGTGACTCATTTTGTGACTGTTATTTGCAGATTAGGCCTTTGAAGAGGTAGTTAAGTTAAAATGAGGTCGTTTGGGTGGATCCTAATTCAATCTGACTGGTGTCCTCATATGAACGGGTTCAGGACACACAGACAGACACAGAGATCATGTGAGGTTGCAGCAAGAAGGTGACCATCTACAAACCAAGGACAGTGGCCTTAGGAGAAACCAAACCTGCCAACACCTTGATCTCAGACTTCCAGCTCCAGGACAGTGAGAAAATGAAACTTGGTTGTTTGAGCCACCCAGTTTTTGCTTGTTGTTGTTATGGCGGCCCTAGCAAACTATTACACAAACATTCCCAGCTGGGGTCGTGTGTCAGCTCTCAGACTGTAAACAAGTGTCCTTTTCATGGTCTGTTTAGCCACATTTTTTCACATTTTTTTGTGCTTTGGGTTATGATTTTGTGCTTATGATTTCACTGTTTAAAATGAGCCCTAAGAACAGTGCTGAAGTGCTATCTGATATTCCAAAGCACAGAAAGCTGTGATGATGTGCCTTACGGAGAAAATACAAGTTAGATAAGCTTCATCCAGGCGTGATTTATGGTGCTTTTGGCTGTCAGTTCGATGTTAATGAATCAGCACTGTATATTAAGTAAGGTGTTTCTGAACAGAAACACATTACAACAAGGCTGTATATTGATCAATTGATGAAAATGTTGTGACCAGAGGCTTGAAAGAACCTAACCCTGTATTTCCCATAGGAGCGACAGCACAACAGTCACTAATTCCGTTTTCATGGTGACTTTGTAGACCATTAATGGAGCAAATAATGAAAATCAACTGGATCCAGCTATTCCACTTCTGGGTATTTATCCAAAGGAAATAAAATCACTATCTCAAGAATATATTTTCATCCCTACATTCATTACAGCATTATTTACAAGAGCCAAGATACGAAAACAACATGTCCATCAATAGATTAATGGATTAAAAAGATGTGAGATATATATATAATGGAATATTATTCAGCCATATAAAAGAAGGAAATCCTTCCATGTGCTACAATATGAATAGACTTTGAGGGTGTTGTGCTAAGTGAAATAAGTCAGACAGAGAAAGATAAATAAATACCATATGATCTCACTTATATGCTCACTTATATAAAAACCAAATTCATTGAAACAGAGACCAGATTGGTTGTTATCAGAGGCAGGGGAAGGGAATGGGAAAAACAAATGAAGGTGGTCAAAGGTACAAACTTCCAGTTATATGATATAATGTACAACAAGACGATTACAGTTAACAATACTAGATTGCATATTTGAAAATTGCGAGCAAAGTAAATCTTTTTTAACATTTTTTATCTATTTATTTATTTTGGCTGTGCTTCATGGCTTGTGAGATCTTAGTTTCCCAACCAGGGATCGAATCCAGGCTCTTGGCAGTGAAAGCACAGAGTAATAACCACTAGACCACCAGGAAATTCCCAAGAGTAGATCTTAAAAGTTCTTATTATAAGAAAAAAAACTGTAACTGTGTGGTGATGAATGTTAGCTAAATTTATTGTGGTAATCATTTCACAATATATACATATATCAAATCATTATGTTATACAACTAAAACTAATACACGGCTATATATGTCAATTATGCTCAATAATTTAAAAAAATGTTTTAATCAGCTATACATGTCTTTAAGTAAGTGATTTCTGAATTCTGATCTTTTGTTGCATTGTTTTTTCTGTGTATCGACCTCTCTGGTCTCATCCCTTTTGAACTGACAATCACCAGCAAATAACTCAGTGAAGTTCAGCAGAGGTGCTCAGACAGAGAAGGAATAACTGATCATTGCTCATTGTTGTGAGTAGGAAATCACCCTGATTTGTTTCATATTGTTTGAGGAGGGGTTATGTTGGTCAGATATAGGCATCAATCATGTGGACTGAAGAATGGAAATTAAACCCTTAATTGGGCAAACTGGCTCTAAATGTTCGGTTATTAAAAAGAAATAAAATGCTGCATCTTTACCACTGTACTGGCACATGGAATCCAAAACAAGATATCCAAACAATAATAAATGAGATGGCCTAGCACATTTACTAGCTACTTGGCATGAAAGGACATTTGCCTTGAAAGAGGGAAACCTTTGACCCTACTTCCTGAGTCACTCATCTGGCATTTCTCCTGCCCAATGGAGAGGTCAGGGGTTATGAAGTCAGACAGACACAGGTTAGAATCCTATCTGCCCCACTCCCTGGCTGTGCAAACTTTAGCCTCAGTATCTTCACCTGTTCAGTTCAGTTCAGTTCAGTTCAGTCGCTCAGTCGTGTCCGACTCTTTGTGACCTCATGGACCGCAGCACGCCAGGCCTCCCTGTCCATCACCAATTCCCAGAGTTTACCCAAACTCATGTCCATTGAGTTGGTGATGCCATCCAACCATCTCATCCTCTGTCATCCCCTTCTCCTCCTGCCTTCAATCTTTCCCAGCATCAGGGTCTTTTCAAATGAATCAGCTGTTCACATCTGGTGGCCAAAGTTTTGGAGTTTCAGCTTCTACATCAGTCCTTCCAATGAACACTCAGGACTGATTTCCTTCAGGATGGACTGGTTGGATCTCCTTGCAGTTCAAGGGACTCTCAAGAGTCTTCTCCAGCACCATATCTCCTCATCTGTAAATTGTAGCTAATACACTAAGTCCCCCCCACAGGAACAGGTTCCATTCTGAGAGCTCTTTTGTTCAGTCCAATTTATTCATAAGTCCAACAAAGTTAGCCCAGGTGCCCAACTAATACAATTGGCTCTATAGTACTGTCCTATAACAGGTTTATAATACTTTTCACACAAATAATACATTAAAAACAAACACAGAAAATAAAACATTTTTAATCTTACAGTATAGTACCCTGAAAACTATAATAGTACGGCACAATGGCTGGCATACAATGGCTGGTACCGTGTTAACAGACAAGAAGTGTTACTGACTGGAGGAGGGAGAGGGGATGGAAGATGGTAGAACTAAAGGATCATCAGCAATCAGAGACAGAGGGCAAGCTGCAGTTCCACTCATGCCTGATGCTGGTGGAAGGCACATTCGAATCTGTTCATATGCAGAGGACTTAAGATCCCCAGGAGAAAGGAATGGCAACCCACCCCAGTGTTCTTGCCTGGAGAATTTCAGGGCCAGAGGAGCCTTGAGGGCTACAGTCCAGGGGATCACGAAGAGTCAGACACGATTAAGCAACTAACACTTTCACTTTACTGTAATACCTATTCCATGGGTTATTGAATGGATCGAGTAAAGTAAAATATGTTTGCAATCCCTAGCACATACTGGTTTATTCAGTAAGTGAGGGTCATTTTGTGAGTGCACGTTTATTTGTGAATATCATCTCTTAGCAACCCTTTCTCCTCGGGAAGGAAGGACTCTGTGTCAAACCTTCCGTCCTTTAGCAAAGTTCTACTGTGTACCTACTGTTTACCAAGCCCTGTATGATACAGGAGAAGCAAAAATGCAAAGTTCATGCAATTTGTTTCTGAAGGAACTCTCTCTAGTGTCCACGATAATACCTTCATATCATAAATAATAATATCTTAATATCTTATATAACCCTGACGACACAAACAGCGTGATAAGATAGTCAAGGAATCAGGTCTAGGGCTGTAAACATTCCACAGAAGATATTATTTGCACCATGGTGGGGGTAGGGAAATCTGAGAAGACTTCCTGGAGGAAGGAATGCTCCATATAAGCCTTTAATAAGAGAAGAACAGCTGAGATGAAAAGAGGGCAGATGGGAGAAAAAGTGAGTTGCTTGATTTTCATAGAGATATCAGAGCCATGAGTGGAAAACCACACAGTGAAAATACATTGGGTTAAATTTCTTTCTATTGCAAGAAATTCAGCTCAATTCAATTCCTTATCTGCCATGCCAAAGCCAGTCTTACTTCTTCCCTCTTTCCTTTAAAGTGGAGGAATTTTTAAAATTTATTTTCTAAATTATATAAATATTGAATGTTCAATTAGCAAATTTAGAAAATTCAAACAAACAAAAATAAAATTATGATCATCCATGTTCCTCCTCCATGGAGATAACCACTGTTAGCGATAAACCCCTTTCTAGAATATTATGTGTCTATTTGTGTGAGAGGGAGAGAACGAGAGAGATACAGACGATGTTTACAAATTAAGATCCTAGTGTGTGCCTATTTTAGAGATTAATTTTTACCAATTGATTAACATGTTGAATATGTTTTCAGTGTCAGTAAACACAGAACTCTTTTCTTTAACAACTATGCAGCATTCCATTGAATGTATATACCCTCATCTATTTAACCCATCCTTTCTTGAAGAATTCATTATGTGCCTGTGGCTTTTTTTTTTTTTTTTTTGGTCACACCATGCAGCATGTGAGATCTTAGTTCCCCAATCAGGGATCAAATTTGTGTCCTCTGCATTAGGGAGTTCAGAGTCTTAACCACTGGACAGCCAGTAAAGTCTTGCCCGTGTGTTTTAAAGAGTGTTCTAATTATTATAAAATAAATATTTGCTCAGATAGACTACTTGGAAAATATAGAAATGTAGAGGTTTTCTATATTAACTTTCTTATAAAAAATAATTTTCAATCAATATAAATTATCTAGAATAACAAGGACCTAATCAATAAACTGATTTTACTTCACATCTAAAGCATCCAAGAAATTCAGACCTTGATAGTAATGCCTATCTGATAATGTGCACAGCAGTGCTAAGTTTTCCTAGTAGCTGACTTCATCCTCCTTTCTTTTCTTTTTTTTAGGTATTTATTTATTTGACAGTGTCAGGTCTTCACTGGGGCACACAGACTCGAGAGCACACGGGGGCTTAGCTGCTCCATGCCATGTGCGATCTTAGTTCCCTGACCAGGGATTGAACTCAGTCCCCTGCACTGGAAAGTGGATTCTTAATCTCTGGACCACCAGGGAAGTCCCCATTCCCCCTTTTAATTAAAAAAAAAATCCAGATACTTTAATGCAGACTACCCCAAAATTGCATTATGTAGAAATCGAGTTATCTTAGAATACATGTGGGCTTCCCTGGTGGCTCAGATGGTAAAGAACCTGCCTGCAGTGGGGAAGACCTGGGTTCAGTCTCTGGGTCAGGAAGATCTCCTGGAGAAGGGAATGGCAACCCACTCCAGTATTCTTCCTGGAGAATTCCATGGACAGAGGAGCCTGGTGAGGTATAGTCCATGGGGTCACAGAGAGCCAGACATGATTGAGTGACTAACACTTTCACAGGACTTTCTCCATCACCTATTTCTTTAATGCTTTCAATTTCATTCAATAAATGTGTGTTAAATTTGTATCAGAACAAAGTAAAAAATTTTTAAGACATGAGAAGTTGCAAGAAAAATAAAATCCCTCATCTTCCCATCCACTGTTAATATTTTGGTGTATTTCTCTCTAATCTTTTTCCATGCCTACTTGGGAAACTAATTTTACACAGCTGGGATCATAGTATCAATATAATCTTATATCCCACTTATTTCAATCATAACATCAGCATTTTCCATTTATGAGCTCTTCATAAACTGTTTTAATGACTGCATAATATTCCGTGGAGCTGCTATGTAATCATTTACATAATGCTTCCCCTATGTTTGAATATTAGTTGTTTCAAGCTTTCCTCTATGATACATCAAGTTTCCATCTTGATGCATAAATCTGGGTCTGCACTTAAGATTGTTTCCTTATGAGAGATTCCCAGAGGAGAAATGACTAGCTCTAAGGCAATGAACATTTTTCAGGTCTGTGATACACATTGCCAAATTGCTTTCCCAAAAGGACTGTACCACTTCACACTCCCACTGACACTGTTGCTCATTCCGTTTATAATAGCATCATGTGACTGAAATGGCCAATTGCAAGGTTTAAATAAATGATCATACATCTCACCAGTGAATTATACAGCCCATGAACTTCATTATGAGGCCTGCATAACAACATGGAAAAATAGTTATGTTGCAGCGTCAAGCAGGAAAAGCAGAAAACAGAATTTATGTAATTGCTGCTGCATTAAAAATAAAAAAAAAATAATAGCTCTGCATAATGATGAGAACTGGAAGGATAAAACAAAACAGGAAACACTGACATATAAGGATCCATGTGGCAGGGTGATGACTACAGGATTTATCACTGCTCCTCCAGTTTCAATTATTCTCATTTTCTGTGTTAATTTCACCCTATGTTGCTATAGCACTACTTCATATTTCAAAAACTTAGCACACAGGCAAAATATTCAGCTACAAGATGGCACAGGGCAAGACTTCTTAAAAGCAAGCTGCGCCTGCCGACGAATCCTAGCAGTTTTCAAGGCCAGCCTCAGCATTCGTGGCTAAAGGATCATGGTGGTCTTTTCTGAATTCCCAGAAATCATGAAGTCAATGAATGGAATTTTCTCGAATGTAAATTCTCCCATGATTTTTTTCCTCCAACCTCTGACAACTGCCACCACTCTTCTGCTGGCAGATGACAAGAATGAAGACTTCACAAATAGTAACAGAAAACCACCAAAACAGCTGGTCGCATTCTATGGATCCTGCCCTTGTGGTTGGACCATTTTGCCCTAGCAGGGAAGAGAGTCATATTTTCTGCTAGCAAAATTGTTCCAAATCTTGTGCTGGTGCGAATATCAATACATTATGACGATCATTCAAGAGCACTGTGATATCAGTTGCTAGGACTCACCATCTGAAAGACTCGGGCAAAGCTGAGTTCTGACCTTTTCTCCGCCCTTTTCTGAGTGGGAGAAACACATAAGACGACTTAACCCAGAGCTGATAGGGTCTGACTCCCAAAGTTGACTGGAGAAGCAACATCCTGTTTTCCTAGTGTCTGCTTGACCATTTGCCTGCCTCCAGTGTCTCTCGGCTTCCCTGATAGCTCAGCTGATTCCTGGGTCAGGAAGATCCCCTGGAGAAAGGATAGGCTACCCACTCCAGTATTCTTGGGCTTCCCTGGTGGTTCAGCAGGTAAAGAATCCCCCCACAATGCGGGAGACCTAGGTTTGATCCCTAGGCTGGGAAGATCCCCTGGAGAAGGGAACGGCTACCCACTCCAATATTCTGGCCTGGAGAATTCCAAGGACTATATAGTCCATGAGGTCGCAAAGAGTCAGACACGACTGAGCGACTTTCACTTTCACTTTCATTCTCTCTCTGCATCAGCCTACAGTGATTTGAAGAACAGCCACTTAACATCTTTCTATTTTAAGGGTGTTCCAGGGACCAGTAGCATCAGCGTATCCTTGGAACGTGTAGAAATGCAGAATGACAGGCCCCGCCTCAGATATATGGAGTGGGAATCTGCATTTTAACAAGAAACCTAGGTGATTCACAGACACAGTACATTTGAGAACCACGGGGCTAAACCACAGGACTGATGTCATTTCTTCTGCCCAGACACTCTTAGTGGCTCCCTGTGGCCTGAAGGAAACCATCCAAGCTCAAAAATTTCATCCCAGCCTACCTACTCAGCCTCTTCTCAATTAATTAATCCCCCGTATTCAACACTCTCTGAGTACATAAGGCTTTCTCAAGCCCAACACAGCACAACTCTGTATGTGTAGTTTTCGCTGCAAGAATGCCCATTTCATAAATGGTGAAATCACACTCAGTCTTCAAAACCCAACTCAAAACCTCTTCCAGGAAGCCTTCTGGGACCCCTCCTCCCAAGACACTCCCTACTCATCCTTCCTCTAATCTCTGAGGCCCTCATGTGTGCTTAGTCGCTCAGTTGTATCCGACTCTGCAATCCCATGGACTGCAACCCGCCAGGCTCCTCTGTCCATGGGATACTCCAGACAAGAATACTGGAGTGGGTTGCCATGCCCTTCTCCAGGGAATCTTCCCAACCCAGGAATTGAACCCAGGTCTCCCACATTGCAGGCAGATTTGTTACCAACTTATTTTGCAGGCAGATTTGTTACCATCTTAGACACCAAGGAAGCCCAAAGCCCTCATAAGCTCAGTCATCTGTGTGCATACATGGGTGTGGCAATTTCCTGTGGGTACCTCAGTAAAGACCCTGATGCTGGGAAAGCTTGAAGGCAAGAGAAGGGGGCGACAGAGGATGAGATGGTTGGATGGCATCATTGACTTGATGGACAGACGTTTGAGCAAACTCCAGGAGATAGTGATGGACAGGGAAGCCTGGCGTACTTCAGTCTATGGAGTCTCAAAGAGCCGGACATGACTTAGTGACTGAACAACATCTCAGTAGATGTCTAATCCGTGTTCCCAAAATGAAAACGGATGAATGAGTGAATGGATGAATGAGTGAATGAATGAATGAATGGTGCTACCTCTGGCTCCACCACAGAAGCACTGATGTGACTTTTCCCTTTGGAAAGTACCCTATCTCACAGGGACATTGTGAAAATTAAATAAGCTTTGTTCTAAACCCAGCACTTCCCAAGGGCTCTGCTTGGGGTTATAGCCCCATCAGCACGACCCAAAGGGATATTAATACAAACAGATTCCAAGGCCCTACCCGCAAAGATTCTGATTTGGGAGGAATTTTGCATTTTAACAGGCTTCCCAGGTATGTCTGTTGGTAAAGAATCTGCCTGCCAAGGCAGGAGACACAAGAGACACGGGTTCAATCCCTGGGTCGGGAAGATCTCCTGGAGTAGGAAGTGGCAACCCGCTCCAGGATTCTTGCCTGGAGAATCCCCATGGACAGAGGAGCCTTGCGGGCTACAGTCCATGAGGTTGCAAAGAGTCGGACACAACTGGGCACTTGCGCACTGTATTTTAACAAACTTTTCTGGTGGTTTCAGTAGAAAGCCCCATCTGGAAACAGCAGGCCTGTGAGGCTTGTGAAGGTCAGCTCACACCCCTTGACCCAGGTCAGGAATAGGGTGAAGTAAGAGTGTATAGTTCAAGGAGGCCCTCACATTCAAGGTCAGGGAAGTGCAGGGTCTGAGCCTGAGAGAGAGAGAGAGGCTTCGAACCTTAAAACTATGCCCCCAGGTGGCTCTCTGGCTGCACCCAAGTGCTGGTCCTGCCTTGACCACCCAGAAAAGCAGGCCCAGGTCCAAGGTGTACCCTTGCCTGCACCCAGCCCTCAGGAGAACCCGGCCGCATGGGGAACTCGGCCACTGGCCACAGACAGACCCAGGTAAGCCGAGGACAAGGTGTTCTCACAGCTTTGGAATTCCAGGCCCGACCACTGCAGCCCCGTTCACAGTCTGTTTTCCCTGAAGTGAGGAAGAGGCAGGCTGATTCCAGCCTCATGCCCCATGAAGTCTGACCACCTTGGGGCACCAGGGTCCTTTGAACAAGCTGGGGCTTGGCACCTCAAGCAAGATTCCTCAGTTCTTCAGACCTGAAGGCAGCCTTGAAGATTTCTGTGGGTGGCACACCATCAAGTGGGGATGTCCCCAGGATGGCCGTACACAAGGGCAGGTGAAGGCTCACTTTCCAGGCTGCTCACCTTCCCTTCTCCTCCCCAGAGCACATAAAGCTTGCTGCCTGATCTCCCTCTGTTTCTCATGGGCTGTGTGAGGACTCTGTGTCAAGCTCCATGGAAGACACATCACATGTGTATTTCTTTTATATCATCGCTGTGAACCCGCTATGATGCTGAAGCTGAAGCTCCAATACTTTGGCCACCTGTTGCAAAGAGCCAACTCATTGGGAAAGACCCTGATGCTATAAAAGATTGAAGGCAAAAGGAGAAGAAGGCAGCACAGGATGAGATGGTTAGATCACATCATGGACTCAAAGGACATGAATTTGAGCAAACTCTAGGAAATAATGAAGGACATGGAAGCCTGGCATGCTGCAGTCCATGATATCGCAGAGTCAGACATGACTCAACAACTGAACAACATGAACCCACCAGGTAGAAACTATTTCACAGATGTGGACACTGAGGCTCAGAGAGGTGAGGGAAGTTGTCCAAGATCACAGAGCAAGTCCATGGCAGAGGTGAGATTTAAGCCCAGGTGCTCTCTCTGCTCCTCCCCCGGCCTCTCTGAATTTACTTTTTCACATTTTATGCCCCTGCTTTGTATTTCCAAGCTCCTTCCTCTGTTTTCCTGGACCTGTAGATAACAGCCATCAGTGGCCTTGAGTTTTGGCAGTTTCCCTGAAGGGTATTTCCTGGAGTCTAAGGCTGGATTCTTGGGAACTCCCTGGTGGTCCCCGGATTAGGACTTGGTGCTTTGCTTTCACTGCAAGGGCCCTGGTTCAATCCCTGGTCAGCGAACTAAGATCTTGCAAACTGTGTGGCACGACTAGATTTTTTAGAAGTTGTGGTGGGTATGTGTATGTGTGTGTGCAGGTGTGTAAATGGGTGCACTGTGATCTCTGGATACCTTCTCAAAATAATGTCCTGCCACTGAAGGAGACATAAGAGATGTGGCGTGAGTTCGATCCCTGAGTCAGGAAGATCCCCTGGAGAAGAAAATGGCAACCCACTCCAGTATTTTTGCCTAGAAAATCCCATGGACAGAGGAACCTAGGGGACTTAAGTTCATGGAGTTGCAGAGAGTCAGACACGACTGAAGCGACTTAAAACACATGCAGTAAATTACCTTTGATTACAAAGGAAAGCAATTGTGCAAAACCTCAATTATCAAAATTGGTTTAGTCCAGTCGCTCAGTTGGGTCCAACTCTTTGCGACCCCATGAGCTGTAGCATGCTAGGCCTCCCTGTCCATCACCAACTCCCGGATACTAAAGAGCAAATTTGTGATGTAATAATACAGGCTTCTTTATTATTGCATTAAATATAAGCTCTAATGTGAATCTAATTTCTTTAGTGATAGCATAAATGATTTGGAGAAATCTGCAATAATTATCATTTGAAATGAAAAATACCTATTATATCCAGATATAGCACATATACACACTTGTACACAACTACCACACATCAGCAGAGGCCAAACAGAACGAAATCAACTACCTTCCAGAAGGCTAATAGGAATACAAACGGGGCTGCCTTGAGTTCCAGCTCAAAATTCTCCCTCTGATATCACCTTAATGCTTCTTCATTTAAAGTGCTCACATATAAATTGTCACAAGGTCTCCAGGATTGCCCAGAAAGAGCGGAGCATGACCCTCTTCTTGAAAAGGTGGGAAATGAAGGATCTCATTCAAGGTCACGGCTAGTGAAAGAAGGAATCAATGAATTTGCAGACCTCTCCTGCCCTTTCCCGCATCCCTGCAACTTGTCAGCCCAGAGCCAGTTACACAGCATCACATTTGAGCAGGGAGACAAGAAAGTATATGTAAGTTTCCCAGGGTTATTCATTCTGATTCTCCCAGAACTGTGCAGAGGCCAACACTTACCCAAGCAACCTACTTCACAGGCCTCACCAAGAAAAACTAACTTCCAAAAGCAGACTGAATGGGAGTGAATCACATAACAATCCAAGACATAGCAAGTGAAGACAGGAATCCCCGGAGTAGCAGCCTGGCTGGCACGGGTGCCAGGGATCAGACAGGTTAGCTGAGTGGGAGCTCAGATAGTGGAGCATCTCAGATAGCAGAGAAAGAGGTTGGCAATTTCTCTGATTCACAGAAAATGGGGAGTCACTGAAGGTTTTGTGGGAGAGAAGAAATCCATTGAGCACTGTGTTTCAAGCTCACAAAACTCAGCTCAGGGCAGTCAGCACCTTCTGAGATTGCTCTACACAGGTCCTTCATAGGGCACTGGTCAGGGCTGGGGGGAGGGAGCTGGGCATGGACAGTTGGGGGGTGATAGAGAGATAGTGATAGAGAGAGGAAGAAGACAGAGCCCCCATCACCAGAGCGCAAACAATCCCACAGTACCACCAGTATCAGGACCGAAAGAAGCTCTAGGAAGGCTTATTGGGAAAGGTGAGGTCTGAAGAAAAGACTGGATGATAAATAGGCATCACTGACTCAACAGACATGAGTTTGAGCAAGCTCCAGGAGATGGTGAAGGACAGGGAAGCCCGGCGTGCTGCAGTCCACAGGGTTGTAAACAGCTGGACATGACTGAGCGACAGACAACAAATGGGAGTCTCTTTGGAGGAGAGGACAACCAAGCTGCATAGGGATGTGGTGCCAGACACTTGCCGTCTGGCCCCCAGGCCCACTCTGCATACTTCTTCACCTTACTCTGCGCCCCAGGAGGCTGACCTTTACAGACTACATCAATGATAACATTGACTCTGACTTCTGCTTGGGTTCAGCCTATAGAAGACACTGGCAGGGGGCTGGAGAGGATGGGGAGAGAGGCTAGTAAACTGCCTTCTTCCTCTTGACCCTTCCGGTCTGGGGGAGTAGCCAAGATGCCCCCTGCTATTAGAGGTAAAGTACTGCCCTGTAGCTGCTGGGTTTCCCCAAACCACACCCAACTCTTTGTAAAAGTCATTTTTTAGAAATACCCTCCCTGGACTTCCGTGCTGGTCAGATGATTAAGAATCTGTCTTCCAATGCAGGGGACACGGGTTCGATCCCTGGTCAGGAAAGATCCAACCTGCCCAGGAGCAACAAAGCCCTTGAGTCACAACTACTTGGCCTGCATACTACAACTACTAAATCCCGCATGCCTAGAGCCCACACACTGCACTGAAGAGTAACCTCTGCTTGTTGAAACTAGAGAAAACCTACTTGTAGCAATGAAGACCCAGCACAGTTGTAAATAAATAAATATTAAAAATATGTATGTGTGGATAAAAAATTAATACTCCCCAAATTTATTGTGTCCTGTGAGGACCATGCCTGATATAGTAGGTCTGGAGGAGGTCCACTATCTAGAGGCCTTATGATGAGAGCCTAAACCAGGGGAGAAGCAAGGTTGCTACTGTGTGACTGCTCAGTACTCTAGAGTTAGCAAAGTCCTTTCCCAGTCATGGATTTCCTCACGGTTCACAACAACCCAGTAAGCATCAGGCAAGTCTGAGCTGCCAACTCCACCTCCCAGAGGCAGCAACAAGGCCCAAGAGTGTGTGGGCCTTGACCAAAAGGCACGGCTAGTCAGGAGAGAGCCAGGGCCTCAGCTTGATTTTTAAATTGCTAATCCAGTCCCTTCTTACCAAGACAATTTAAAAGCAGGCCTGGGATGGAGGAAGAAATTCAGGAGACCTTATACACACACACACACACACACATTCACCAAGAATTAGTGATTCATGCAACAAACATTTATTGACTGAGTTTCCAGACTTGTATTAGAAACTAACGGATAAAAAAGATTAGATACAGGGAGAAGGAGGATGAGTCAGAGGAGAAGGGGTGGCCCTGTGGAGTGCTGGGCAGAGGGCAGGGGCCCTGGGGTCAGAAGACCTGGCCTCCAGGCAAGTCTATGAGTTGTGGCCCTGACGTTGTCCATTGCTGAACTCTCAGGGAGTCTGCAGGGGGAAAAACGGCTCCTGGTTTTAGACGAAATGGTCAAATCACTTTCAGATGGCAACTGCAAGGTTGAAATCCCTTCAGCGGCTCCAAATGTCTTAGTGTGATACCCATGGCCTGTGTTGTTGTGCTCAGTTGCTCAATCATGTCCAGCTCTTTACGACCCCATGGACTGTAGACTGACAGGCTCCTCTGTCCATGGAATTTTCCAGGCAAGAATACTGGAGTGGGTTGCCATTCCCTTCTCCAGGGGATTTTCCCGACTCAGAGATCGAACCTGCATCTCTTGCACTGGCAGGCAGATTCTTCACCACTGTGCCACCTGGTTCTCGCTTCTCTCTCCAGTCTTGGCTGCTGGAGGCTCTGGGATTCCTGCTACCTTGACATTGGGAGCCACACACAGGTCCCCATAATTGCACTTCCCCTCTTACCCACAAGACTTTGCACTAGATTTGTTCCCTCTGCCTAACAGGCTTTCCCCTATCATCATTTCACTTTCCTCACCTGGAAAATGCTCACTCAGACTTCATGACCCAATTCAGGCAGTTACCGTATCCTCAGGAGTAACCAGTACATACCAGGTACCAAGAAAGTCTCCAATTTTTTTTTGAAGGGGGGAGTTAATGATTTGATTGATAAAAATAAAATAGCTAGCATATTGTGAGTATATTCTGTCTCCATGGCATAATAATAGAAATATCATTCAGACTTTGCGGAACTAGAATCTTGAAAGTGGTTGAAAAGTAAGTGGCTGCATGTTCGGATGGATGAGTGAGTAGATGGATGGATAGATAAACTGAGGATGGGTGAGGCAGATGGATGGTGAATTAAATGAGTGGCTTTATGGATGGATAGTTGGATGAATGAAATAACTTGCTTGAACTTGATCAAGTTCAGTCATCTTAAGGCAATGAGAAAAGGCAGAAGTTGAACTGGTAAGATTGGGACTGTAGAGCTTGGTATTAAAAGAACATTTGGAACCTTGCTAGCCAATGTAAAATGTGCTTGTCGACAAGGAACCATTTGTGCAAAGGCCTTAGGAAATTCGAATCTGCTGTTCCAGGTGAATCCCTAAGGATGATGCCCGTCTTCAAAGAATAACTGACTGACAGGGCTTGACTTAATGGAAGCCCAGCAAAGTTAGGTCAAGGAATAGAAATCTGACTTTGAGACTTCCGGGAGCTGACAAAGACATTTCTATGACTCCTATGACAAGACAACAATGAACAAAGAGATGGAAGTACAGGGAACATGTACGAGGGGATGTTAAATCAAGGTGGATCAGCACTTTACTATACACCTGAAACTAACACAACATTGTAAAAAAATAATAATAATTGTAAAAATACACTGAAAAAAAATTGTAAAAAAAATAAAAAATTGCATAAAAATTAAAAAAAAACACAAAAGTCCCAAGGTGGCAATTCCTCTCCTGGTGTCAGAGTTTCAGATGAAATTTTTGCCCACAACATCAGGTCCTAAGCCAGCCTGCCTCCTCCTCAATCCCTCAACAGGCTTCCTCTACCATGAGTTTGCTTGAATCCCAGAGGCTTCTGACAGCTGAGTCCCACATTCCGAAGCTCCTTGGAAACCCGCAATTCACATTACTCCCCTCCTCCAACCTTTAGGTCCTCTCCTTTTCCTTCCCCCGGTAAAGGGTAATCAGTAGCTTGTCAAATTCGTGCCTCTAGACCTTGCCGAGAGCTGGAGAGAGCTCCCTGGAGACCCATCCAATGCACTTGGCCCAGGATTACTAGGGTGGGGCTGGATTTCCTTTGGAGCCAAAGATGAAGCATCAGCAAGAGTCTGCTTTCTATGATGGCCTGTGTGCTGAAAGAGGAATCTTTTTTTTTTTTAAGTGAGAACTCAGACTTAGCATGGAAAGCCAGTGAGGTTTCTTTCCAAGGTACTTCCGCTTTGATCAAGCCCTTTCCCATAGTTTTTGTTTTAATCTCTACAGGAGCCTTCTGAGTAGACTCTCCCCTTTGATTGTATGATAGGATTACCTGGAGAGTTGTTGTTGTTGTTTTAACCTGGAGTGTTTTTTAAAACCCTGATGCCCTGGTCAGATCCAAGAACAATTACACTGGTGGCTCAGAGGGTAAAGTGTCTGCGGAGGAGCCTGGTAGGCTACAATTCGCAGAGTCGGATACGACGGGGCGACTTCACTTTCTTTCTTTCTGGGGGATGGAATAGGTCCAAGTGAAAGTGAAGTCGCTCAGTCGTGTCCGACTCTTTGTGACCCCATGGACTGTAGCCTACCAGGCTCCTCAGTCCATGGAATTTTCCAGGCAAGAGTACTGGAGTGGGTTGCCATTTCCTTCTCCAGGGGATCTTCCCGACCCAGAGATCGAACCTGGGTCTCCCGCATTGCAGGCAGACACTTTACTGTCTGAGCCACCAGGGATGCCCGGATCCAGGCCCCAGCTAATTCCAGTTGGGCCTCTGTGGTGGCTCAAATGGTAAAGAAACTGCCTGCAATGCAGGAGACCCAGGTTCGATCCCTGAGTTAGGAAGATCACTTGGAGAAGGGAATGGCAACCGACTGTAGTATTCTTGCCTGGAGAATTCCATGGACAGAGGAGCCCAGCAGGCTGCAAAGAATCAGACACGACTGAGAGTCTAACACAACACAATTCCAATGTCAGCCCAGGTAAGAACAGGTACTCTGGGGGTCAGCATCATTTTGCCAAGACTTGGGAGCCTCCACAGGGGCGAGATAAGCTGGTCTGAGATATCGCCACCAGTCGGGGGAGCTTCAAAGCCAGGACCTCTGTTCACTCACAGACCATCAATCACTCTGTGTTCTTCGAGGAGTGGCTCTCAGGGTCACGGGAGACAAGCAGTTACTGACAAACACAGCTGACCCCTGAACAATACCAGTTTGAACTGCACAGATACACTTATATATAGATTTTTTCAGTAAACACATACTAGAGAACTACAACACCCATAGTTGGTTGAATCTGCGGGTGTGGAACCACAGATCCAACAGCCACTGAATTGATACATTCCGCACAATGAACCATAAAAATAATTATAACAAAAATAGGCTGCGTGAAAATCTTTAAATCTTCCGGTTGTTATCAAATCCCATTAAAGTCATAGAGCGGGTAAGATGAAAGTTTCTTCCATCAACAAAGTGATTGGTAGGCTGTTTCTTTGTTTTTGAGTATTCTATTCTACCAAGTTTTGCCTGTTTCCGCAACATTATTATATCTGATAGGTAATTGAATGTATGATTTTCTGCTTGTCAGCCCTTGCCAAAAACCCAGTTGAGACAACTGATACTTGAAACAATCTAAGACAATGCAAACACTTCATTTCCCTGGGGTCTCTTGAAGCTATTCCTACATCAAACAGAAAACCAGAAAGCCGCACAGCTTAACTCTGACGCTTTAATTCATCATGTAGGGGCTTCCCTGGTGGTCCAGTGACTAGGACTCTGTGCTCCCAATTCAGGTGGCCAGATTCGATCCCTGGTCAGGGAACTAGATCCCACACCCTGCGACTACGAGTCCGAATGCTGCAACTAAAGATCCCTAAATAAACATATATATTTTTAAAATTCATCGTTTAAGTGCATCAGAACCTGTCATTTCTTGGTGCTAGAGAAAGCCAAAAGAGAACACTCCTACTTCTTTGGTAACAGTTTTTTCCGGGGTGGGGGGGGACTTTTTATCTCAATGCTCCTTAACGTTTTATCTTATAACTTCTCAGAGTTTACCATTGAAGAAAATGACTACTGATGAGCTGGTTCACTCTTATTTATCGTCCAATGTGACCTATAATTCATCCTTTTGCATTTTCCTCTTGATTGCTAGGGATCTTTGTTCTAACTTGTATGTATTAATACAATAGATACTTTTACACTATGGATCTGGACCAACCTACTTCCCCACTACATTTCATTGCTTTTGATCTTCTTCCTTATTTTGACAGCTCTAGTTTATGCCACCTCAAATCTCTTTTAGAAAAAAAAGTAATAAAGCAGAGCATAATAATAGAGTAATGGATAAAGGAGGATACCAGTACCCAGACTTAAATGTAACCGAATCTGCTTTCTGAATTAAATAGAGGATTCAAAACTAATTGCTAATTTTGAGTGCCTGAAACTTAACAAAAGGCTACTGAAAGCAGATTAATGGCTTAATTGATGTTGGAGATAATTATCTTCAACAAATACTTTCTCATTGAAAAATTTACAGACTTTAGCACAGTACCTGACATACTGTCAGAATTCAGTAAATATTTGTTGAATAAATGAAGGCAGGGACAAACAGCCTTCAAGGTCATCCAAGAAAGCTCAGTTGATAGAAAATTTGAAACAATAAAAATCTTTCAAAAAGATGATGATTATGATCATTAGTTGTTGGTGTATATTGTAGGCTTCCCAGCACCAGTTCTATACAAAACACTGAGCAAAGCAGCATATTAGGGCTTCCCTAGTGGTCCAGTGGTTAAGACTCCATGCTTCCACTGCAGGGGGCACGGGTTCGATCCTGATCAGGGACCTTCCCACATGCTATGAAGGGCAGCCAAAAAAAAAAAAAAGGTTAACAAAAATCCAGCATATTGGGACTTCCCTGGCAGTCCAGTGGTTCAGACTTCGCCTTCCAGGGCAGGGGGGGCAGGTTCAATCCCTGGTCAAGAAGCTAAGATCCCACATGCCTCATGGCAAAAAAAGAAAATGTAAAACAGAAGCAATATTGTAATAAATCCAATAAAGACTTCTTAATTAAAAAACCCTGCATATTAGTACTCCACAAAGCCTGTATCATTATACCCCTTTCACGATTCAGAAGCCAAGGCTTAGAGTAGCTAAGCACAGCTAGGAAATGTTGGTGTTTGGATTCTGGTCTGTCTGATGTCACAGTCCACATTCTTTATCACCATGCTGTACTTCAAATATTTTTGAATATTTTTTACCACCTCTGTAACTTGGTCATGCGTCAGGACACAAAATTGTAAACAAAACTTAAATATGGCTTTTTTTCATCTTGCTGATTTTTTTTAGACAGTTTCTTCCATCTGCATCCACAAAACAGGAGAGGGAGTAATAGAGGGGAGGATATATATGTATATGATATGATATATATGTATGATATGATATATATGTATATGATATCATTATATATATGAATATGCATATTGCATAAAGCATGGAAGTCTTCATTCAATCATAAGTTCCTCCTCCCTTCAAGTGTACCAAGTGATTTTTCACATCCATTATTTGAAGAAGGGAATAGCAAATCACTTCAGTATTCTTGCCTCGAGAACCTCATGAACAGTATGAAAACGCAAAAAGATATACCAGAAGATGAGCTCCCCCTGCCCCAGCTCAGTAGGTGTCCAATATGCTACTGGGAAAGAGTGGAGAAATAGCTCCAAAAAGAATAAAGGGGCTTCACCAAAGCAGAAATGATGCTCAGCTGTGGGTGTGTCTGGTGACAAAAGTAAAGTCCAATGCTGTGAAGAACAATATTGCATAGGAATCTGGAATGTTAGGTCCACGAATCAAGGTAAATTGGACATGGTCAAGCCAGAGATGGCAAGAGTGAACATCAACATTTTAGGAATGGGTGATTTAACTCAGTGAACTAAAATGGACCATTATATCTATTACTGAGGGCAAGAATCCCTTAGAAGAAATGCAGTGGCCATCACAGTCAGCAAAAGAGTCCAAAATGCAATACCTGGGTACAATCTCAAACACAAAAGAATGATCTCGGTTCATTTCCAAGGTAGGTCATTCAACATCACAGTAATCCAAGGCTATGCCCCAACCACTAATGCCAAAGAAGCTGCAGTTGAACAGTTCTATGATGACCTACAAGACATTCTAGAACTAAAACCAAAAAAAGATGTCCTTTTCATCAAAGGGACTGGAATGTAAAAGTAGGAAGTCAAGAGATACCTAGAATAACAGGCAAGTTTGGCCTTGGAGTACAAAATGAAGCACGGCAGAGACTAACAGAGTTTTGCCAAGAGAACACACTGGTCATAGCAAACACCTCTTCCAACAGCACAAGAGAAGACTCTACACATGGACATCCGGAGATGGTCAATACCAAAATCAGATTGATTATATTCTTTGCAGCTGAATATGGACAAGCTCTATACAGTCAGAAAGACAAGACCTGGAGCTGATTGTGGCTCAGATCATGAACTTCTTACTGAAAAATTCAGGCTTAAATTGAAGAAAGTAAGGAAAACCACTAGACCATTCAGGTATGACCTAAATCAAATCTCTTACAATTATACAGTAGAGGTGAAAAATAGATTCAGGGCATTAGATTTGGTAGACAGAGTGCCTGAAGAACTACGGATGGATGTTTGTAATATTGTACAGGAGGTGATAACCGAAACCATCCCCAAGAAAAATAAATGCAAGGAGGCAAAATGGTTGTCTGAGGAGGCCTTACAAATAGCTGAGAAAAGAAGAGAAGTGAAAGGCAATGGAGAAAAGGAAATATATATCCATCTGAATGCAGAGTTCCAGAGAATAGCAAGGAGATATAAGAAAAATTTTTAAGTGAATGATGCAAAGAAATAGATAAAAACTATAGAATGGGAACAACTATAGATCTCTTCAAAAAATTGGAGATACCAAGGGAATATTTCATGCAAAGATGGATAAAATAAAGGATAGAAATGGCAAGAATTTAACAGAAGCAGAAGAGATGAAAAGAGATGTCAATAATACACAAAAGAACTATACAAAAAAAAGTCTTAATGACCCAGATAGCCACGATGATGTGGTCACTCACCTTGAGTCAGACATCCTGGAGTGTGAAGTCAAGTGGGCCTTAGGAAGAATCACTACGAACAAATCTAGTGGAGGTGATGGAATTCCAACTGAGTTATTTCAGATTTTCAAAGATGATGTTGTCAAAGTGCTGCACTCAATATGCCAGCAAATTTGGAAAACTCAGCAACGGCCACAGGACTGGAAAAGATCAGTTTTCATTAGGGCACTCAAAGCTGGTGCACTGGGACAACCCAGAGGGATGGGATGGGGAGGGAGGCAGGAGGGGGGCTCGGGATGGGGGACACATGTACACCCGTGGCTGATGCATGTCAATGCATGGAAAAAACCACCACAATATTGTAAAGTAATTAGCCTCCAATTAAAATAAATTAATTAAGTTTTAAAAAAATCAGTTTTCATTCCAATCTCAAAGAAATGCAATACCAAAGAATGTTTAAATTACCGTATAGTTGTGCTTATCTCACATGCCAGCAAGGTAATGTTCAAAATCCTTCAAGCTAGACTTCAACAGTATGCGAACCAAGAACTTCCAGATGCACAAGCCAATTTAGAAAAGGCAGAGGAACAGGAGATCAAATTGCCAACATACTTTGCATCATAGAAAAAGCACAGGAATTCCAAAATACATCTACTTCTGCTTCATTGGCTATGCTAAAGGCTTTGGCTTTTTGGATCACCGCAAACTGTGGAAAATCCTTAAAGAGATGGGAATACCAGACCACCTTACCTGCCTCCTGCAAAACCTGTATGCAGGTCAAGAAGCAACAGTTAGAATGGGACATGGAACAATGGACTGGTTCAAAATTGGAAAAAGAGTACATTAAGGCTATATATCATCAACCTGCTTACTTAACTTCCATGCAGAGTACATGCAAGATGCCGGGCCTGATGAATCACAAGCTGGAATTAAGACTGCCGGGAGAAATATCAACCACCTCAAATATGCAGATGATACCACTCTAATGACAGAAAGTGAAAAGGAACTAAAGAGCCTCTTGATGAGGGTGAAAGAGGAGAGTGAAAAAGCTGGCTTAAAACCCAGTGATCAAAAAACTAACATCATGGCATCTGGTCTCATCATTTCATGGCAAATAAATCAGGGGGAAAGTGGAAAAAGGGATATATTTTATTTTTTTGGTCTCCAAAATCACTGAAGACCTTGACTGCAGCCACGAAATTAAAAGATGATTGCTCCTTGGAAGAAAAGCTGTGACACACCTAGACAGCGTATGAAAAAGCAGAGACATCCCATTGCTGACAAGGGTCCATATAGTCAAAGCTATGCAGCTATGTTTTTTCTAGTGGTCATGTACGGATGTGAGAGCTGGACCATAAAGAAGTCTGAGCACTGAAGAATTGATGCTTTCGCATTGTGGTGCTAGAAAACACTCTTGATAATCCCTTGGACAGCAAGGAGATCAAACCAGTCAATCAACCCTGAATATTCATTGAAAGGGCTGATGCTGAAGCTGAAACTCTAGTACTTTGGCCACCTAATGCAAAGGGCTGACTCACTTGAGTCTTTCCTGATGCTGGGAAAGATTGAAGGCAAAAGAAGGAGGTGCCAGAGGATGAGACGGTTAGATAGCATCATCGATTCAATGGACATGAATTTGAGCAAACTCTGGGAGATAGTGAAGGATAAGGGAGCCTGGCGTGGTGCAGTCAATGAGGTCACAAAGAGTTGGACACAGCTTAGCAACTGAACAACAAAATGTCATTTAACTCTGAAAACCTATAGGGTTGGTTCCATCATTTCTGCCTTCCAGGCGAGGAACCCAGTCCATGGAGATGAAATGATCACGATGGTGCCTGGACAGTCCCAAGCCAACCTGGTTCCAGAGCGCAGGCGCTAATCCTTTCTCACAGCTTCCTCATGCTCTCAGCCTGGTCCCATAAGGACTCACAAGATGGTATGTGTTCTGTGCTTAGTTGCTCAGTCATGTTCGACTCTGTGAAACATGGACTGTAGCCCACCAGGCTCTTCTGTCCATGGGGATTCTCCAGGCAAGAATACTGGAGTGAGTTGCCCTGCCCTCCTCCAGGGGATCTTCCCAACCCAGGAATCAAACCGAGGTCTCCTGAATTGCAGGCAGATTCTTTACCACCTGAGCTACCAGGGAAGCCCAGATGGCATGTAAACCATGAGAGATGTATGTACATCCCAAATGTACAATCATAGACACATTTTTGGCAGAAGCGGAGGCTTTAGGTATGCAGAGGTCAGGAATATTCTGGAACAGAGATGAGCCAAAAGGAGTTGGGCCTCTTATACTGACCTGGGCTGAGCTGAGGATATGCAGATGTAAGGAAGGAAGGGCCTACACTGAAAAAGCAACTGTGTTTGGATTCAAGCAGAAGGACTATTTTTTGTTTATACAATATTAATCTGTTAGCTAAATTTCTGTCAACTGAAACCACCAAACTTTGGGACCTCCTTGGTGATCCAGCTATTAGGACTCCAAATTTCCACCTCAAGGGGCCCGGGTTCGATCCCTGGTTGGGGAATCAGCTCCCACATGCTGCAACCAAGACCTGGCACAGCCAAATAAATTAATTAATTAAAAAAAAAATACCACCAAGCTTTTACTTGCAGCTTACACAGCAAAGCCTGCCCACCCCACCTTCAGGTTTCCGGCCTTAAGCAGTTGAGTTTAAGATCTGCTGCACACATGTAAAACCCGCCCATCCTTCCCAGGCTTCTGAGTCTCTCTTTCAACACCTTAAATTCCTCATCTCCCCTTCTCCTCTTAATCACCACCCCAGGGAGGCCTTGAAAAAGAGTGAAAAGGGGCAGACCAGGGCTCAGCTTCCCTCACACTTCAGGGGGGCCAGCTGGCGAATTAGGCCATTCCTCTAGATTTTCTGGCAAGTTCTCCAGGGAGCCTGCTGTCCCATGCCCCGATGCCGTTCTCTCTGCCTTGAAAGCCTTTCTTCCCTCCTCAGCCTGTAATTCACTCTCTCAGAAGTCAGCTCAGTCACCAAACCAGAGTCCATCTTCCCCCTCTTGCGCTCACAGCGCTTACCACGTTCGAGTGAAATCACTGCTTCTCACCTCTCCCGCTAGCAGGGTATGTTTCAGGTTCTGAGGTTTACACCTCGCTGTTTTTGCCTCCCTAGCCTGGGGCCTTGCACACAGTGGGCAGATTAAACACCTGCGGTCCACACCTCAGTTCTTGAATGTGTGTCTATACTTAACAGTAGTCCCCACTCATGAGAACTCATGTTGGCAATGGGTATCCTAATTTGCACACGACTTCATATGACACCACCTGCCCCGATGCTCAGCGCGGCCTTAGGATCTGGGTATCACCAAGAATGTTTTCAGGTGAGGAAACTGAGGCTCATAGAGTGACGATGGCCCCAGGTCACACGGTGAGGAGAGGTAGGACTGGGATCCCGGCCTCCTGGCCTTTCCTGGCCCCCACCCCTCCCCCACACACACCACTGGCCCTCAAGGGACGTTCGCAAGTCTGTGCTATGTATTGTTTCTCGCGTGTTGCCATGGACATCATTAGTCCAGTCTAGGTAACGTATACAGCTCACTCTTACTAGGACAGCCTCGCCCTCCGTCTGCTGTTTCTAACTTGATGTCACCAACAGACTCCGTTCCTGGACTGAGCTCATCTCTTTTCATAAAGCAGGACTGTCTGGACAACTGCTCTCTCCTTCCACCCAAGCCCGAAGCAAGTCCTGGGGAGTGAAAGGTATAGATCTCCTGCTAGAGGAAGGAGATTCCAGTTCAGAAAAAAGCCCTCCCAGGAATTCCCTGGCAGTCCAGTGGTTAGGACTCTGAGGATTCACTGACGAGGGTATGGATTCAATTCCTGGTCCCACAGTCCCGGGTTTTTTGTGTGTGGCATGGCCGAAAAGGAAAGAAAACCACCCTCCTGCACGCATCTGGGCACGCATCTCACTCTAATCTGCCACCCGAGGGAGGTGAACTGTCAGAGGGGTCCGTGCTTGCTCGTCATGTCCAAGAGGTATCCCTGGAACTGGCATGCAGACATTAAAATCCTAACTCAAATGCACGAGGAAGCTTGGTATTTAGAGGAGGCCTGCTGGCATTGATTAAACTAAGGGAAGATTCCTGCTCTAAGGAGAATCACTGGCCCAGAGTAATTCATTTACACCTAATGGGTTTACTTCAAAAAGGATCCACCAGCTCCCACTTCCACGCTCGGGGTACTAGGACATGTGATCTTTCTCAGGTCCCCACTACCTGGAATCAGAGCTTCATTTCCTCAGCCTGCTTCCTTTCCCTCCCCAAATGTCTGTGCAGATCTGAGGTCCTGGCCTGGGAGTTGAGGAGGGGCCTTGGCGTGGTACCCCTTTGGGAAAAATAAAAACACTCAGCTGGCAAAGCCTGTAGCGGATGATGCATAGGGGAAGAAAGACGTGTCTACATTTCATCATGGCTCCGTCTCAAAGATCAATTTCATTTTTACATCAGGGACAGAATCCGGTGGCTCTTACTCACAGTTGCGTCACTGAGGGCAGTGATTGTGTTCCCGACACTGAGTGGCCCTCGCACATGTGTTAGACGGGGGAGGGTGGTGACGGCTCTGAAACATCATTCAGGTCAGCCTCTTCCCCATCCCTGGTTGAGGAAGCTCCCACCCCTATTTCTCTCAGCAGCTGGTTCTAAATCTCTACCCCTTCCTCAAACTCATCGCTGCATCCATCCCAAAAGGCTCCCTGATCCTCAGCAAAGAAGACATCCGGTCCTAGATCTCAGGGTTCCTCAGCTACCCTTCCAGTCCTGTTTCTCTTCTTCCACCTGAGCCTGCCGCCTCCCAACCATCCCCTCGGTGAGTTTTATCCTCTCCTTGAAGTGTCTGGAATGGACTCCTTTCCACCAGCTCTTCCCATCAACAGTTAACCAAGCTCACATCTCTCACACGACAAAAGTAAATATCCCTTCATCCCAACTCCCCTCCAGCTAGTTCCTCAGCTCCTGCTGCAGTAGGTTCAACTCTCCCACAACCCACAAGCTGGCGTCAGACCCATTCTGCTACCAAAACAGTTCTTACCAAGGTCACCATGATCTTCTGTTGGCCAAAGCTAATGGTCAGTCTAAGTACCAACCTCCTCCCCACTCACAGCCACTACTCCTTCCATCATATTCCCTAATTTCATCCTCAAATTCTTAATTGCTCCCACAGATGCCTGGCCTCAGCAGATCCTTGAGCAAGACCAGCAGATGTTCTGTCTATAGACACACCTGCCCCTGGGAAAGCACAGTAGAATCTTGGAGGCTCCCAGACACAGTCGTGTGAGCTGAATATTGAGCAGAGTTGAGCCACCATGTCTTAGAGCATCCCTCTTCGCATACTCCTAGTAGAGAAAGCTGCCAACTCTGATGTTGAGATGCTGTGAGTCTCTGCAGTTCCCACTTTCCAAGATTCCAGGAATGACACAATCCTCCTTTAGATATGTTAAAATTCCAGAAAGCCTTGCCCTGGTCAGCAGCTTTATCTCTTTTCTGATTTGCATATCTCTGGTCCCATTCCTACTTTGTTAGTTTATATTCTCTTAGAATGTGACCTCATTTACAGGTGCCCATGACACTGGCATGCTGGTATTCTGGGTATCACCAGCAAGGGATCTGTGACTGGTATGAGGTCATCCACCTGGAGTTACTGATGTTTTCACCTACTGACTCTCAAACTGTCCCCTGATCCCTGCTCCAGCTCCCTCCTCCAGTTCTTCTCAAAAGCTTCCTCAGTTCTTTTCCCATCCTAGTAATACAAGGCCCCAGCCTCAGTTCAGGCAGAAAAAATGGGTCCCCCTCTGGGTTCCCTCCCATAACTATAAACTTTATCACACTTGAGTATTGATTACTCTTGACATTCTATTAGGGCCATTTAGGGCTTATTGTCACATTTATTTTCATTTTAAAACAGAGTATTAAAAAGCAATCTATGACTGACTGATACCTACACAAACATCCAGAGCCATTATGTCAATAACCTGGTAAATGTTTCACTCACTGGTTTCCAGCTGGTATGGGGAGAGCTCTTGCCATTTGCCAGATGCTCAGATGCTGCCTGGGAAACAGATCTATAAGATGCATTTGACAGGACAGAGGGGTGCAGTTAATCAACAATTTGAGGGCTGTTTAATGTTTCATTTTTTTTTTTAGAAAATAAGAAAAGAAAAGTATGCTGGATAAAGGGTGAATTAAACTTGGATTCATCTTGGACAAACTAGACTCTAGTCATGACAGTACCACTGCCTGGAACTATGCAGTCTCTGGGGCTCAGTTTCCTCATCTCTACAATGGGCACAAAAAACAACAAGACTGCCTGTCTCACTGGGGAATGTTGGGCTAATAGATGCAAAAGGCGCCCATGAGCTATAAACTCAGACTGCGAATGAAACACCTTTGCCTTGACCCAACTGGGTCACTTTAGACACAAGATGCCTGCCTTATGTCACAGAATTCCTTGGGGTACAGTGATATAGGAAATGACAAATAACTTTGAAAAGGCAGGAATCTGGGGCGAGTCTTGGGGCACTCAATAGCAGTAACCCTTTATACAGAAAGGGCTTCCTGTGTAGCTCAGTTGGTAAAGAACCTGCCTGCAATGCTGGAAACCTGGGTTCACTTCCTGGGTTGGGAAGATCCCCTGGAGAAGGAAATGGCAACCTACTCCAGTATTCTTGCCTGGAAAATCCCATAGACAGAGGAACCTGGCAGGCTATATATAGTCCCTGTGGGCATATTTCACAAGTGTGTGGGAGAATATGAAGGGAAAACCCGGTAAATTATTTATATCTTGCTCCGTACTGTGGCTCACTCTCACCTAATGAAATATATAAACAGTATACATATTGGCAAGAATCGAACCATCATATTGGTCTTCCCTGATGGCGCAGATGGTAAGGAATCTGCCTGCAATGTGGGAGACCCAGGTTCCATCCCTGGGTCAGGAAGATCCGCACCCCATCCCCCGCCCCGCCCCACCGGAGGAGGAAATGGCAACCCACTCCAGTATTCTTGCCTGGAGAATCCCATGAATCGAGGAGCCTGGCGGGCTACAGTTCATGGGGTTGCAAAGAGTCAGACACAACTGAGCGACTAACCCTTACCCCGTAAACCAATATCGTCTTGCTTGTAATGATGGAGAGAGGTGGAGTGATTTCTTTTTTCCTTTCTTCTTGTTCTTGTCATAATGTTGTTTACAAAAGAATACAGTTTTGACATATATACACAGATATGTGTATATATATATATATGTATTAATATATATAATGTGGTATGCTCAGTTGCTCAGTTATGTCTTACTCTTTCTGACTCAGTGGGCTGTAGCCCACCAGGCTTCTCTGTCCATGGAACTTTTCAGGCAAGAATATTGGAGTGGGTTGCCATTTCCTCCCCCAGGGGATCTTCTTGACCTAGGGATCAAACTCTCGTCTCCTGTATCTCCTGAATTGGCAGGTGGATTCTTTACCACTGCGCTACCTGGGAAGCCTGTAAACATACATATATATTTTTTAAAATAATTGTATTTATTTATTTTTGGCTGTACTGGGTTTTTGTTGCTGCATGGGTTTTCCCTGGTTGCAGTGAGTGGGGGCTACTCTTGAGTGGTGGCACACAGGCTTCTCATCGTGGTGGTTTCTCTCGTTGCAGAGCACAGGCGCTAGGGCATATGGGCTTCAGGAGTTGTGGCTCCTGGGCTCAAGAGCACAGGCTCAGCAATTGCAGAGTGCGGGCTTAGTTGTTCCTTAGCATGTGAGATCTTCCTGGATCAAGGATCAAAACCCTTGTCTCCTGAATCAGCGGGTGGATTCTTTACCACTGAGCCACCAGGGAAGACCCTATATATATTCTTTTTTTTTTAATTTAAAAATAAAAAACAAACCTTACCCTGAAATGATGTGGCAGTTGGCTCTGAAGATGCCTTCAACACCATAAGTCTTAAGTAGATGGAGACAGAAATCTACACCTTGCAGGGAGAAAAGTTAGAAAGTGTTAAAGTATTCGAGTCCCAGTGCGTTTGGGAAAGCATCCATCGGTGCCTCAGTGCATCTTCCTGAACACAGAAGGTACTCGAGGACTGGGCTCTCCCCTTTCTCCCCCATGTGCACCTCCACCAGCATCACAAGCTGATCAGCAGCTGACTCTTCCCCAGGCTCCTTTCATCCAGGCCAGATCCTCTGTTTGCAGTTCAGGTCTCTGATCAACATTATCTCCCTCCAGAGCCCAGCCCGGATCATTCTATCTCATTATCCCTATTTATTTTCTTGGTAACACTTGTATGCTATCTAGAATTATCTCATTTGTTTACAGGTTTATTATGTGCCTTTCTTTCTCTAGAATATAAACACCATCAGATCAAGGGCCTTATCTGTCTCACTTGGCCACTGTATCTCCAGCAATGGAACACTGGCAAGGCAGTCACTCAGTATTTAAGAATAAAGGAACAAATGAACACGTGTCAATTGCTAATGATGAGGGGATGAGTAAGGGATAGATAAGCAATGCCCCACCTTCCAGCTGACTGACATGCACACATACCTGGGCAGAAATTCAGGCATTTTAGCCAAAGAGCAGGTGGCAGCCAAGGCCAAGGTATAGGTAGCAATTGGCACAGAGGTTCCGGTCATAGTAGAAACCTGTAAGTTTCAGCAACATCAGCTTTGTGTAACTTTGGACAGAAATCTGCTGGTTAGACACAGCCACATAGATCTGATGTCTGGGCTTTGGTGCAGCCGTGGATACCAGGCCAAAAGTCTATGTCCTTCCTTGAATTAAAAAAAAAAAAAAAAAAAAATCTGGCTCAAGGGAAACAAATTCTTGGGAAATAGCACAAGCTTACTTTGATTCAACCCACATTTACTGGGCCAAGTTCTGCAACAGGAAGAAGAAGATTCAGAGTGTATATCTCGTAGGGTGATAGGACTAGAATGGGAATAACTAACAAAGCAGAATGAGGAGAGAGTACTAAAACAGCCCTTACTCGTCCTGGAACACCAAGGAAGGATTCAGAAGCTCCATCTAAAGCTCAGTCCAGGCTCTTCATTCTCGTAGAGTTACAGGTGCCATCAGTAGGCAAATCCACAAGAAAAACAGCCCTTGAGAACCTCAGTCGTCCTTGCTGTCATTGCAGATTGTCCTACAAGTTCTGAGATCCTTCTCCAGCTCTGCAAACAGTGGCGGGCCTGGGGGGCAGATCGACAAACCGCTTCCCACTATTGGCACAAAGCAGGACAAGATCTTGAACCACTCAGTTCCTCGGAGAGAACGGCCAGTTCTTCTGACCACAGCCTGGGCAGTTCTAGGGGCTGCTGCTTAGACATAGCAGGTGAAGGCGGGGCGCTGTGCTCCAGGAGAAAAATATCCCGGCATCTCCTTTAGCAATAGACCTGCTCCTGAAAAGGGTGTACCTAAGGGTCTTTGTGGATCTTTTTAATCATTAAACAAAAAAAGAAAGAAAGAAAGAAAGTCTCTCCCAGCCCATCGTCTTGCGAGTACACACCTGGTGCAATGGTTTTTGGAAAGAACTCTGGGGTCTACACATCTGACTTCAGTTCTGTTTCACCCACCACTTTTCTTAAGCAACTACCCTTCCCTTCTCTGTACCTCAGTTTCCTCATTTGTAATCAGAGGGACCAGTGGTGTTTTTCAAACTACAAGTTTTAATCCAATGATAAGCAATAAAATCAATAGAGTGGGTTACAACCAACATTTTTTTTTTGAAAGGGAAATAGAAGAGTTTAGAATATAAAATATCTGAATGCATTGCAATTAATAGGTAAGTATTGTCTTGTAGAACTTTTATTTCATCTATCGACATGCTTACACTGAGATCAAAACAAAATGTGTTTCATACTATGGGTTACTGTTTTGTTTTGTTTTTTTAAAGTTCAAAACATACTATTTGAGTTTTCAAGGCTAGGACCAGTAGGTCCAATTCTACTCCTGGCCTAATTGCCGATTTCCCATTGTTTGCCTGCAGACCAAGCCCAGCTCCAAGTGAACCTGTGATTTGGCTCATGAATAGATATACCTAATCTCCAAAGTGACTGAGGGTGCACTCAGAAGGCCTGCACCATGACCCGTCCTCCCCAAATGACAGGGCTTTCCTGACTTCTCACAGTGCACACTAGCTGGGTTTGTTTTTTGAACTTCATATAAATGGAATCACAGTATGAACCCTAACTGTGGACACGGTGACCTAGAAAGGGGATGCTCAATGCTGCGTTTATTGTCCAGCATGACATCAGCCAGAAGGCATTGCGAAAATAATAATATTATGATTATTGAGTGAAGGCCTGTTGGGTCAGACTCTGTGCTAAGGGACTTAAAAACATTCAAGTTCATTCTCACAAGGTCTTTGGGATTTGAGGTGTCTGCTATGACCCTCATGTTTCAGAAAGAGAAACTGAGGCAACGGGAAGTTGCAATGCGATATCCTCAAGGTCATGGAGCCTGCAAATGGCGGAGCAGGGCTGGAACCCTTATCTGTCTGCCCCAGACTCCTTTCCACTACACTTTTTCCCCAGGGCTGGGGTACTTCGCAACAAAGTATCTTGGAGACTGCTTGGAACCAGTCCTGTTGTACAAGGAACCAAGTCCTCTCCTATCTGGCTCTCACCCACATTTGGTGGAATCAAGCTGGTTTATACTGCTGAGGAGGCAAGCAAACTACCCTTCCTGAAGCCAGGGGGTTCCAGAAGGCCTGAATTAGCTGAGAGGTTTAATTTGGGGATATTCTTACCACACAAAATTTCTTTCAGAACATTTGGTCCTTTGGGACTTCCTCAAATTGCCAACGATTAGACAGAAAATTCCATCTCCTTCTCCTTGGTTGCTTCATAGTATCCAGCAGTTCCCCTACCTTAACCTACAAGTGATTGCCTACTTTGGCAGCTGCTTACTAACCAGAGAAATTTGACTGTTTGGGGTGGGGGGGGCGGGGCAGGGGGGGAGTGCTTTTGTTTCCTTAACAAATACAGTTACATTTCACTACTTCATTGGTGCAGCCACATCTAACCAATGAGATTGGTTGGTAACTTGTTCAGTCTACTCAAGAATAGAGGATAAAAGCATCCATGTATCAATTCCCTCATATTAGAGATTTTAAGAGTCACTTTTTGGTTTTTGTTTTTAGTATTAGCCATCCCGATTACAACATACCTACTACTCCAGAGTTCCAAGGAAATTAGTCAGGCCTTAAAATTAAACTTTAACCTTAATTCAAATTAAAAATACAATTTGCCACATTAGTTTCATATGTTTGTATTTCCTGGCCTCAAAAACACTACTAGCCCCTTGACTACAGTAGTTGAAATCCTACTTAGCACTCAATAACCAACATAACTTCCTCCACCCCTCCAGGCAAAGCTAAAAGAGTGGTCCTTTTGCCTCCATAATGTTCTGTAAAATAGAGGCTTGTACCTCCAACTCTTAATCACCACCACCACCCCCAAGCCCTGAACTCCCCTCAGGGCAGTAACCACATTGTATTTATATTTGTCCTGATATTTACCCCCCAACGCTGGCAGGATCAGGTTTCCCCGCACATAGCAAGACTTTAGTATACATTGTTCTTGAATCAATTTCTAAAGAAACTTTTTATTGAAATATAAGATGCATATGAAAAGGCCCAGGATCGTAAGTGTTTCAATGTTCACAAAGAGAAAGAAAATATATCCATTGCTCCCCACCCCGTCCACCTCCATCCCCCCTCCCCCTCCCCCACCAGCCCCAGCTGGCCTGCACCGTGGCCCTTCCTCCAGCAAAGACAAGACTTTCCAGACTTCTAAGGCCCTACAGTAACTTTGCCTGTTTGTTGTTGTCGTTGTTGTTTTGAACTTTGTATAAATAGAATCACAGCGTGAGCTCTATGGGTTTGGGCTTATTATATTAAACATCATGCTTGCAAGATTTAACCTCACTGTTTTGTAGCGTGCTGGTTAATTTATTCCCATTTGCTGGCCAGCATTCCACTGTGGCTGTGCAGTTATATATTTATCCATTCTACTGCGGATGGACACTTAGCTTTTTTCTAATTTGGAGCTCTTATGAATAGAGTTACTATGAACATTCTTGGATATTTCTTTCTGTTAACCATTTACCTAGGAGTCCTATTGTTCAGCTTTGGTGGATGCTGCCAAACAGTTTTTAAGTTTTTGAGGTGGTTGTGGAAACTGAAAAGCTGCTTCCGAAATTTATATGGAAATACAAAAGGCCAAAAATATTCAAGACAATCTCGGACGAAGCTAGAGGTCTTACACTATGACATATTGTAAAACTACAGGAATTAAGACAGGGTGGTTTGGGCACAAATAGGCCAGTGGCTTGGAAGAGAGAATTCAGATACAGATGCAAGCATAAATGTTACTTGATTTATGATACAGGTAACATAGCCATGTAGAAAAGACATAGTGATGTTTTCAATAAATGGTGCCAGATCAATTGGATAAACACATGAAAAAAAAAAAGCTTAACCACACGTAAAAATCAATTCCAGATGGATTGTAGATCTAAACATTAAAAGGAAAACAGTAAGGTTTTATAAAAAAAAAAAATTATGTATAAAATTCACTAGAATATGAATATGACTGGAAGACCTGAAGTAGGTAAAAATTTCTTATAAATAGGACATAAAAAGCTCTCATCATAAAGGAAAAATTTGATACACTGGACTACTTCAAAAATAATGGTTCCTCAAAAGATACCATTAGGAATCGAAAACACAGCACTGATTAAGAAAAGATGTTTGCAAACATAGACCCAACAAAGGACTTGTAAACAGAATGTACACTGAACTCCTACATGTCAATCATAAGAGAGAACCAATAAGAAAGTGTGCAGAAGGAGAAGGAGGAAAAGGAAAAACTTGAATGGCCATTTAAACACATACACACACTATGGCCAAATGGCTAATAAACATATGAAAAGGTGCATAAGGTAAATGCAAATTAAAACCCTCAAGAGACATCTCTAGACTCGGGAAAACTGCTAAAATTGAAAGCCACGTGATACCTGATGTCGGCGCGAATGTGAAGTAACCAAGCTCTCCTACACCACTGAGGTTAAGGAGCAAATACTGGTCTGTCCACTGAATTTTTATCAGGATCCGCCCCAATTTTTCCCTGTTCCCAGGCCCCAGGAGAGTGGACTGGAGTGAGCGGGTGGTGGTTGGAAAGCATGTACAAACCTCTATTTATGCCTTTTCTTCATTCTGTGCATTGATCCAGGCTTCACCCACTCCCTGAACCGTATTTTCCAATAGATCCTTTGCTAGAGCCTGTGCAGACGTTAGAAGTAAGATCCATTTCAGACCAGGGTGGCCTCCCTCATGAGCTCCTGAAACAAACAGGCACATACTACAAACAACGTGTAATTCTTATCTCATCCAAAGACCCAAAGCTTTCTGATGCCTCTTCAATATGTCCCCAAAATGAATTCCTAGAATTCAAAGCTATGCTCATTTTTATTTCCCTACAGGTTCAAGTTGCAAAATCACCCTCCTGAAAGGTTGCATCAACTTTCACTCCCACAAGAGGCAGACACATGCCCCATTTATCAATGTGCTAGGTGAAAAACAGTATTTTGTTTCATTTAGCTCTTTGATCACTAAAAAAGCTGAACTTTCAAAATCGGTTTATTGGTCATTTTTATTTCTTCTTTTGTAATTAGAAGTTCACATATTTTGTCCATGCTGTCATTAAATTTTTCTTATAATTCTGAAAGAGGGCTCCATGTAGCAAGGATATGAACTTTTCACTTGTTACATATTGTACATATACTGTGGATATTTTCCCCAATATTTGGTGTTTCCTCCTTTTATTTATAGGGTTTGTTCTTATACAAATGAATTTTAAATGTTTATATACTTTAAGAAAAAATCTATCCGTTACAACCTTTGAATTTTTGCAAATTATTTAGGAAATCTCTTTCCATTTGAAAATTATAAAAATGGTTATACATTTTTCCAATATGGTTACATTTGTTATCTTGAAATATTTGAATCACTCGGAGTTCATTTTGCATAAGTTAAGGCTCCAGTCGTGTGTGTGTGTGTATGTGTGTGTGTACATTCTTTTTTTCCAGAATGGCAGCCAGTAGTTCCAGCACCATTTATTGAAGAATGCATACTTGACCTATTCATTTGTCTGTTTTTGGGGTAATACTGTTGAATAGTAAGATTCACTATCAGAAGAATCTCCCTGGCCTTCCAGGTGGCAGATTGACCCCAAGCCACCAGAGTGGAGATGCGGACTAGTAGGAGGCTCAGTTGCAGCAAACAGTGTAGAACAGGCGAGTGCTGGAATTACAACAAGCGCAGGGGGAAGGTGAGGCGTGAGGACTGACTGCCCTCGTTGCCTCCCTCTGGTCTCCTATATTCACTTCGTCTGGCTGTCTTTCCACATCTGTAAGCTTCAGCAACTGTCAAGGGAGGGAATAATTAATCCTGGTAGCTAATCTTGGAGAATCTGGAATCAGGTTACTGTGTTTAAATCCTGACTTCACCACTTACACCAACCTTGTGATCTCAAGCAAGTGTCTTCATATTTCTGGTCTTCAGTTAACCCCTGAGAAGTTAACCCCTGAGTTAATCCCTGAGAAGCGGGGATCATAGTAACATCTATTGCAGAGCACATGGAGGAGGGTTTTAAGGAACTAAGTTATATGCAGCTCTTAGGTTGGTGACTGGCACAGAGTAAACTCGTGGAGTCAACATTGTTATCAGTTAATTTTTAAGGAAAGTCGTGACCGTCTAGTGGAACAACACATTAGTCCTCCCTTGGGCTGGGTCTGAGCCTGAGCAGAGCAGTTAGAGGAGTAGGTGGAACTGGCAAGCCGATGGGAAGGTTTTCAGGTCAAGTGGTTGAAGGCACTGGTCTAGAAGATGTTTTCTCTGTGGAGCCTCTATTCTTTAAGGCATACTTATGCAATAAAGCTTACAAACAAAGGACTAGCATATTAATTAATGTTGCCATGTATTGGGGCTTTCCTGGTGGCTCTGATGGTAAAGAATCCACCTGCAATGCAAGAGGTCTGGGTTTGATCCCTAGGTTGAGAAGATCCCCTGGAGAAGGAAATGGCAACCCATTCCAATATTCTTGCCTGGAGAATTACATGGACAGAGGAGCCTGGTGGGCTACAGTCCATGGGGTCACAAAGAGTTGGACACAGCTGAGGGACTAACACTAACACTGTATTCCGCCACCCTCACCCCACTTTTAAACATAACTGCTAATTAGTTTAGGTAAAGTTTTGGTCAGAAGTGGAGTTTGTCTTTCCTTCTCATATTTTTCAGAGAATGAGATAATAGCTATAGTTGATTGACTCCATCATAGGCGGACCTTTAACAATTATTTCATATAATACTCTGTAATATATCTAAGGTTGTCATTATCATCCCCAAGGTCAAGAAGAGGAAAGGGAGCTTCCTCGAAGTGAGGAGGTAACTTGCATGCAGTTGCCATAACTAAGAACCAAGACTCAACCCAAGTCTCTCTAACCCCAGGACTCAAGCTCTAAACTCAATGAAGAACACATGGATATTGAGCTGGAATTTTGGAAGCTGGGAAGTCCAGCTTGGCAGATGGGAGAAATTACTTTCTGAAGGATTTAGTGCCTTCTATTTATTTACAAAATGGTCATGCCTGGAAGGACTTTGGAAGGAATCTATCCAGAGTCTTCATCGTACAGATGGAAAACCTGGAGCCCACAACAGGATGTGTTTGAGCCGATTGTACATGGAGATCTCTGCTGAGTCTTGGTCTCCTCACTCTGTACAGTAACCTCCATGTAACCTCCATGTGGCCTCAGATAGAAGGGGAAACATGCTTGGTGCTACACAGACTGCATGTCATCCCGGCCCAAAGAAGCTTGCAAATCATCAAGGGAGAAAATTCATGCAACAAATAACAGTCAAAAAACAAAGATCATGGCATCTAGTCCCATCACGTCATGGCAAATAGAAGGGGGAAAAGTGGAAATGGTGAAAGATATTATTTTCTTGGGCTTCAAAGTCACTGCAGATGGTGACTGCAGCCATGAAATTAAAAGATGCTTGCTCCTTGGAAGAAAAGCTATGACCAACCTAGACAGCATATTAAAAAGCAGAGACATCACTTTGCTAACAAAGGTCTGTGTAGTCAAGGTTGTGTTTTTTCCAGTAGTCATGTATGGTTGTTAGAGTTGGACCATAAAGAAGTCTGAGTGCTGAAGAATTGATGCTTTTGAACTGTGGCGTTGCAGAAGACTCTTGAGAGTCCCTTGAACGGCAAGGAGATCAAACCCAACAATCCTAAAGGAAATCAGTTGTGAATATTCATTGGATGGACTGATGCTGAAGCTGAAGCTCCAATACTTTGGCCACCGGATGCGAAGAACTGACTCATTGGAAAAGACCCTGATGCTGGGAAAGATTGAAGGCAGAAGGAAAAGGGGACGACAGAGGACGAGATGGTTGGATGGCATCACTAGCTCAGTGGACATGAGTTTAAGCAAGCTCCGGGAGATGGTAAAGGACAGGGAAGCCTGGCATGCTGCAGTCGTAAACAGTTGGGGTCGTAAACAGTTGGACATAGCTTAGCAAAAGAACAACAACAACAACAAGTAAAAAGGTGAAAAGCACGTTGGGGTCTTTGGAGCACTTTATCCCTCTGACCAGAATCAGGAAAGACTTCTTGGAGGAGTTTGCATAAGAGCTGGGTCTGCAGTAGAAATGACAGGAGGGGCACTCCAGATGGAGAAGGGACTACTAGTAATGAAAGCTAACATTTATAGAGCCAGAGCATGCAGACACCATGATAAACACTTTATACTTATTAATTCCTTTAAATGCCACAGGACACTATAAGGTGGGTACCATAATTATCCCCATTTTAGAGAAGGGGAAATTAAAACACATAAAGGATAAATAGCTTCTCCATGGACATATGGCTAGGAATTGGCAGGTTCCAGGATGAGAATACCAACCGGAATGACTCCTCATTTCTTGATGCCTGAGGGGAGGACCCAGGGAGGAGCACTGGGAAGAGGATACAGGATGAAGGAGTAGGATATAGGTTCTTCTAGGACAAGTCAACTTCTAATTGACCCTTGGCTTTTCCTACCATCTAGGGACTTCCTGAGATAGGCAAGGAGTACTCAGTTAATGATAATTAGGAACCCAGACCCACTGGCCTCTCTGGATCTTCCAGAAGCTACCAAGACTGAGCTCAGAGACTCTGGTCGAAGGGCCACAGAAGCCATTTGGCTCACTCTGGGGCCACAATGTCCAAGAACCCATCCTGACCGATCTCACACCAGCTCCATGGGTTTTCCCAATGCCAACCATAGCTGTGGCTCAGACCACCTGGAGACAGAGAGGTTTAGAGATAAGAGCACAGAATACAGCAACAGCCCAAGTCCAGCACTGAGAGCTGTGTGACCTTGGGCCAGCTCTGACCCTGGCTGGATTTCTGGGAGCATCCGGAAGGGGAGATCAGCCTGATTTCATAGGTTTCTTGGGAGGAATCTATGAAAACAAACTGATGAGGGTGTGCACAATGCCTGGTCCCAAAAGTGCTCAGTCAATGCTAACTTCTTGCCCTTGCCCTTGAAGCTCCTCATCTTCTTGGAGCAGGCTAAAAATTGGATAGACTCATCCCATTCCTCACTTTCTTGTTGTCCCTTAAAACAGATCTACAGGTCTTTGGAATGTTGGCAATGTGACTGCTAATCACTAGAAACAGGAGACAACAGCCACTGACATGGGAGGTAACGAAGGTCTCAGCACCTGGGTGCATTCCCCCATCTGCATCCCCCTGCTCCAAAGCGACGGCAGCCTTCCTTGGACAGCACTCACTCTTCAAGGCAGGAGTGGGTTTCTTCAACTCTCTTCCACCCCAGACCTTCTCCAGTTAGCATTCGAGTTTCATTCATTAACTGCTCATGAACACCTATCCAATATTCTTGACATGAGCTAACTCACAGGCAAATGGGAAAGCAACAGCAGTGTCCATAGATAGATGACGGATAAATGAAATATACTGTATACATATAATGGACTGTTAGACTTAAAAAAAAAGAATGAAATTCTGACACATGCTGTAATAAAGATGAATCTTTATGAAGACAGCAGGCTTGTGGAATAATCCTAATGCAAGAGGACAAATATTATATGATTTCACTTACGTGGGGCACCTAGGGTAGTCAAATTCATAGAGGTAGAAAGAAGTTACCAAGGGCTGAGAAGACGGAGGAGCCTGGTAGGCTGCTGCCCATGGGGTCGCTGAGAGTCAGACACGACTGAGTGACTTCACTTTCACTTTTCACTTTCGTGCATTGGAGAAGGAAATGGCAACCCACTCCAGTATTCTTGCCTGGAGAATCCCAGGGACGGCAGAGCCTGGTGGGCTGCTGTCTATGGGGTCGCACAGAGCCGGAAACGACTGAAGCGACTTAGCAGCAGCAGCAGCAGCAGAGAAGAGGGGAGGATGGGGAGTTAGTGTTGAATGGGTACAAAGTTTCAGTCTAAGAAGATGAGAAAGACATGGAGATGGAAGGTGATGGTTTCACAACAAGGTGGATGCACTTAATGCTCTTGAACTGCTCACTTAGAAATGGTTAACATCGTTTGACATCAATAAATAAACACCCACAATATCCTTTAAAGAGTGGTTAAAATGGAAGCTTTACGTTATATTATGCTGTGCTATGCTTAGTTGCTCAGGCACGTCTGACCCTGCAATCCCATGGACTGTAGCCCACCAGGCTTCTCTGTCCAGGCAGAATACTGGAGTGGGTTGCCATGGCTTCCTCCAGGGGATCTTCCCAACCAGGGATCAAACCCAGGTCTCCTGCATTGCAGGCAGATCCTTTACCATCTGAGCCAACAAGGAAAAGTGAAAGTGAAGTCACTGGGTCATGTCCAACTCTTTGTGACCGCATGGATTGTAGCCCACAGAATTTTCCAGGTAAGAGTACTGGAGTGGGTTGCCATTTCCTTCTCCATGAGATCTTCCTGATCCAGGGATCAAACCCGGCTCCCCCGCATTGCAGGCAAAGGCTTTACCTCTGAGCCAAGGGTTACTATCTGAGCCACCAGAGAAGTCCATTATATACATATTTTACTACAATTTAAAAAATATGTGAGCAGATTAACAATGGATTAAAAAACTGTGGTACGTCCAAACAATGGAGTGCTGAAAATTATTATTACCATTATTAAAATTATTATTCAGTGCTGAAAATTAATAAGCTATCAAGCCATGAAAAAGCATGGAGAAAACCTAAATACATATTACAATGTGAAAGAAGCCAATCTGAAATCTACATACTGTATGACTCCAACTATATGACATTCTGGAAAAGGCAAAACCATGGAGATACAGAAAAGGAATCAGTGGTTACCAGGGGTTGGGGAGGGGTGGAGGGATGACTAGGTGGAGCACAGAGGATTTTCAGGGCAATGAAAACACTCTGTATATCATAATGATGGATACACATCATTATGTATGTCATTCTACATATATTCAAACTCACAGAATGTGCAATTCCAAGGGTGAACTCTAATGTCAACTATGGACTTTGGGTGATTATGATGGGTGAATATTGGTTCATCCATTGTAACAAATGTACTCCTGGATGTTGATAATGAAGCAGGCTATGCATATAAGAAGTATACGGGAAATCTCTGTACCTTACGCTCAATTTTTCTGTGGCTTCCCTGGTGGCTCAGCAGTAAAGAATTTGCCTGCCAATGTGGGAAATGCAGGTTCAATCCCTGGGTCTTGAAGATCCCCTGGAGGAGGAAATGGCAACCCACTCCAGTATTCTCTCCTGGGATATTCCATGGACAGAGGAATTGTGGGCTACAGTCCATGGGGTTGCAAAGAGTTGGACATAACTTAGTGACTAGAAAACAACAACAAAATTACTCTGAAAAAAAAGTCTTTACAAAAATAGGGGGCAGAATGCAAATGGCAGTTTCCTGTCCCCAGAGATCTTGTCTGGTTGAGACACAGAAAGATAAGCCATGTGTTAAGAGATCTCGATGATGCAGGGAGCCTCAGATGTCTCAGACTGGCCCTTCTGCTGCTCAGAGTATAGAAGGTTCTCTGGAGGCAGTGAGTCCCTTCTATATGGGGAGGCCTGCAGCCTGGGTGTAGCCATCTCAGTGGGTCCCCTAACCCTTTCTAGAGAAGTCCCTTCAAGTTGGGCCACGGGGCCCAACCAGTCCTGCCCTCACAAACCACACCAGCTTCGGTGCTCTATGGGAATTCATTCTTCTGAGTGGGCTTGGCCTTCACAGAAATGGATATCATGGACTCGTCACTCCCCAAATGACCCCCCCCTCTGCCGCTCCTGAATTTCTCCCCCAGCCCAGCTCCATATTATTCAGCTCTCCTCTTTCTACCCCATCTCCCCCACCTTCTTTGAAGAACTCATAGTCATCTTGACCTCTCAATACCCACTTCCAGAGCCCTAGGTGGGAAGGGCTGTATGGGTGCCAGAGAGCAGCTATCCACTCATGCAGCTCAGTCCCAGGACTGGAGTTAGAGCTGACAGTGAGATACCCTAAAGCATTGGGACAAAGATATGCAAAGCTGAACAGAGACAGGACGGCTCTTCCAGAGCAAAGCTGAACTGGATTTAGGATAAAAGAAGGGACCTGCCCCTCAGAAGAGGCTGGAGGCATGAAAGGAAGGCATGTCAGCCTCAAAGTCAAAGTGTTAGTTGCCCAGTCATCTCTGACTCTTTGGGACCCCAAGGTCTCTAGCCCATCTGGCTCTTCTGTCCATGGGATTTCACAGGCAAGAATTCTGGAGTGAGCTGCCATTCCCTTCTCCAGGGGATCTTCCCAACTCAGGGATCAAACCCTGGTCTCCTGCATTGCAGGCAGATTCTTTACCATCTAAGTCACCAAGGAAGTGTCAGCCTGCAGGTGCAGGAAAAGTAGAGTCATTCATTCATTCATTCATTCATTCATTCAACAAATAGCTTCTAAGCCCTTATCAGGTGCCAAATGCTGAAAGGTATAGGTATAGAGATGAGAACACAGACACAGAGTGAAGGAAGCAGACTGGAGTCCTGCTCTCGTGTAGCTGATAGCTATGACATTCTAGGGAGACCATAAGAAAGATAACTAAGACAAAGAAAAGATATGTCAGATGAATGAGCTCGGCAAGGAGAATAGATTTCCAGGTGCGGGAAGGGAAGACCGAAGTATTTTAAAGGCCAGTTACACTGAGAAGTAGGTACCAGGCAATAACTTAAATTGAGAAACTGCTATTTGGGTGCCTGGAAGAGCATTCTGGAGACAAGATAGTGCAGATGCAGAAGACCCAAGCAGGGAGAATGCCAGGAGTGCTGGAGGAGCTCCTAGGAGGCCAGGGTTGGAAGGGAGTTTTTTGCAAGTGGAGAGCAGGAAACGAGGTCAAGAAGGAAACAGGGAGCTGGGTGGTCTCAGGTCTGGTAGAGGATGGCAAAGACTTTGTGAGATATAAAGGTTGATCCCAGCGCAGTTCAGTCGGGAGGGGGGCCTCACCAATGCATCTTTAGCCTTCCTCTCACAATGGCAGGATGGATGCATGGGGCTGTCAGGAACCTGCTTGAATTCCTTGCCCACAAAGTAACTTTCTGGTCATACCCTGGCTTCCCACAGACAGGTCTTCTAGGGCGAGAGACTGCTGGCATCCAGGGTGTTGTCCTCACTGTGACACTTCTACTTTTCGTTGTAAATCGATATATAATATGGTGTGGTATGGATGGTATGACACAGTATGGTATGGTATGGTATAAACCAACATAATACAACGCTGCAGCTGCTGCTGTTTTGTCGCTCAGTCATGTCCAACTCTTTGCAACCGTATGGGCTATAGCCCACCAGATTCCTCTGTCCATGGGGTTTCCAGGCAAGAACACTGAAGTGGGTTTTACGATCTAACACACAACCATATCTCAGAGCTTGTATAACGTGACTCCAGCCCCCAGAGTGGAAGCAGCCCTCGTGGGTGGACTAATCCAGTCTCTAAGACAACCAGGCTCCTGAACTAGGTCCCAGGGTCACAGTGTCCTCTCCATGACTGTGCCACTTGGTGAGGCCACTCGACAGCCAGTCAGCTGCCCTTCTCTTGGCACTGTCCTGATCTCACCACTCAACTTTTGAACCAAACCACTGAGCCTCAGTTTACTCAGTTGTAGAATGGGCATAATACTTTCAACCTCCAAGGGTGGCTGTAGGAACTGAACGAGATAAAAACCTCCAAGAGCCAGCAAGGCTCCTGGCTTCCCCTCTCACCCTCCCTTCCCTGACACTCACCCCCCTTTTATGGGAGCACTCTCAGCAGGGTCTCTGCAGCCTCCCAGCTTTCATCCTCATGCCTGTCGGCACATTGTAGACAACTAGGATGCTCCAAACTCTTTTAGCTGCATCTAGGCGCCCTCACTCTCTACCCCTGACCTAGAAACACAGTACTCATCCTTTACCCAGTGGGATGTGCATCGTTGCCTCTGCACATCTTCCTCTGGTTAGAATGCCCTTCCTCTTCTCTGCCTGATGAGAAGCCAGAGGTCCTTCAATTCTAGCTGCGATGCCACCTTTCCTTTAAAGCCTTCCCAGGCTCTTTCTGGGGCTTTTCAGGTGACGCTAGTGGTAACGAACCCATCCGCCAATGCAGGAGATGTGGGTTCAATCTCTGGGTTGGGAGGATCCCCTGGAGTAGATAGTGGCAACCAATTCCAGTATTCTTGCTTGGGAAAATCCCATGGACAAAGAAGCCTGGTGGGCACAGTCCATAGGGTCGCAGAGTCAGACACGATTGAAAAGACTTAGCACGCTGGCACCCAGGCTCTTTTTGCTCTTCCCGTCTGGTCGGTTCTCTCTCCTGTCTGCTTACAGCACCCTATGCTTTCCTCTATCACAGCACTTACTGCTGCATTGGTTTAAAACTACCTGGGTTGTTGGTACTATTTCTTTAATCTAAACTAAAGCTCGAGCTCCCTGTTGACAAAGAAAGATCATCTTCTCTTATACCATGTTTCATCAAGTTTTGGCTGCCAACAAATTTTTTGACTCACCATTATTTTGTGTACCATTAAGAAAGAAAAAAATGCACCACTTACGTCTTGACACCTTGGCTTCTTGGGTTTAGATTTGATGCATTGTGAAAGAATTCTTCTGAACTTACTTAGAAATAGTGTAGATAACATTTATCACTTCTGTGCATATCACATGTATTTGTACATGAAATCAATTGGTAAAGGTATCACCACTTGCATTGTGACTAGTACCTGTCCAACAGCAACTGTAAGAGCCATTGATTGTAACACCTACCCCAGTTTTAAAGATGTCAAAAAATGAAAGGAAAAAAAAAGTGCTACGGATGTGAGAGTTGGCCATAAAGAAGGCTGAGCACCGAAGAATTGATGCCTTCAAACTGTGGTGCTGGAGAAGACTCTTGAGAGTCCCTTGGACTGCAAGGATATCTAACTAGTCAACCCTAAAGGAAATCAACCCTGAATATTCATTGGAAGACTGATGCGGAAGCTGATGCTCCAAGACTTTGGCCACGAGAAGCAAAGAGCCAACTCATGGGAAAAGACCCTGATACTAAGAAAGACTGAGGGCAGGAGAAGGGGGCGACACACTTCTGGCATCACTGACACAGTGGACATGAGTCTGAGCAAACTCCAGCAGATAGCAAAGGACAGGGAGGCCTGGCGTGCTGCTGTCCATGGGGTCGCAAAGAGTCGGACATGACTTAAGGACTGAATGACAACAAAAAACTTGAAACATAGATTATCCCTTTCTCCTAGACTAGTGTCTGGCACACAGCAGATGTTCAATCAATATTTGTAGGCTTGCTATAGCTTTGTGACATGACTCAGGCCAATCTACAGTGACAGTGGTCATTTCTATATAGCCCGGGACCTCTCAAGTGTCCAAGGCTTCCGGAAGTACATGCCGGCACCAAGGCGTACCAGAGGTCATTTGAGGAGGAGCTGGAGGCAGGGGAACCTCTGAATAGTTCCTGGTTTCCCAGTGGACAATTGGACCAGGAATGGAGTGTTGCTGGGCAGAGAGGAGGTAGATGTGAAGTCCTTAAAACCCTGAGAAGTTCAACAGGGTCAGGCTGAGACTATGAACTTTGGAGCACAAAACCTTAGCTGTTAGAAATACATTTTTATTTATGTATAAAGTTTGGACCCCATGTCCAGAAACAACAATAAATCTTGGGCTCTTTCTATCTCCTGCTGCCCCACTCTCAGTGATATACAAGCTGGAAAAGATTTTCTATTCTTGGATAGTGAGAGACAGGGCAACAGAAAGTTATAACCTAAGGAAAGTAATAACATGTTCTGGCCAGAAATGCCCCACTGTGTCTCCATGTGAATGTCATTGTGTTTGAACAAGTTGAACTGAATTTTATCTGGCTGATTTTGAATGCACAATGCACAGGCACACACAGAAATTACACGAGAGAAGAACAGAAAGACCCCCATTGCTTGGCATCATATTTTAAGCTTAGACAAACTTGGAAGGCTGTTCTCAAGCCTCTGACATTTGGCTACCCCGAGTCTCACTCTGTGCACAGAGGAGATTGTCAAAACTCAAGTGGGTTCAGTCAGTCCACATGCTTGACGTCACAGAGAACAGGAGAGGCAGGAGGAGGAGGCTTGACTGTGTCCTGGGGAAGAGACCCGGAGGCCCAGGCAGAGCCATCCCATGCCTGCTGCGGGGCTGGGTTTAAGTGTAAAATGGGACCTGTGAAGCCTCCCCTCTGGGCAGAATTCACCAGGCATTTAACAACCCATGTGGCTGGAGGACTGCAGTGGGCTCCAGGGGGCCCCCACGGCACCTGGAGTTAATCCTTTAGTTGCTGGATCACAGGAAGGACCAGGGGACAGTGGGTGGGGGACACTAAGGACAGTTGATATTTATTTACAATATTGATATAATATTGCAACAAGCAATTGGACTGTATCTGTGTGTGTCATATGAAGAGCACCCTGTCGGTGAACTTTCTGCGAAAATGAAATAAAATCAGCAGATGAATGAATGAGTGAGTGAATGAATGAATGAGTGATTGGGCACCATGCACTGTGCTTGTGAGTCAAGGATGCTCTCATCCAGTAAATATTTATTGAATGTCCACAGTGTGCAGTTTTCATGTCAGATGCTGAGGATGAAGAGCTGATTCCGAAGGAACCCTTCTTTGGAAAGTCCTTCTTGAGGCAATAAGTGATGGGTGGGAAGGGCATCTCTTGTGGAGGGAACAGTATGAGCAAAGACACAGAGGCAAACACGAAAGAGAGCAAATCAAACAAGCAAGCAAATAAAAAGCACCTTATCTTGTTCTGGAAGCAACGATCTGTCATTGTGATCAGTATAAAATTTGAGGCCAGAAACAGCAAGAGATAGGGCTCTTGGAAGCATAAATAATGGCCAGTCTTGCGAGGGGTGAACACTGCTGTGTGGGAACGTGATGGATGAGCAATAGCAGGTCATTTTCACACTGAAATAATCACCGCACAGCAGTATGGGGCCTGGCCTCCAAGGGCTGAGGCCGGAGGCAGGGAGGCCACTTAGGGAGCCACTGCAATAATCCAGGTAAATAAAGTGGCAAAATAAAAATTGGGAGGATAAACTGAAAATATTAAGTTTGGCTTATTTTTTTCTTTTACGAGGAGAGAAAGAACTTGATCAGCAAACCTAGGGTTGAAGAGAAACTGACATATGACCAAAATATAGTCAATCCTTTATGATAACTTGGTATGGAGTGTGATCTATTAAAATATCCAGTTATTATGTTGCACACCTAATATGGGTTATTCCTGGTGGCTCAGCTGTAAAGAATCCACCAGCAATGCAGGAGATGTGGGTTCCATCCCTGGGTGGGTAATATCCCCTGGAGGAGGAAATGGCAACCCACTCCAGTATTCTTGCCTGGGAAATCCCATGGACAGAGGAGCCTGGTGGGCTACAGTTGCAAAAGAGTAGGTCATGACTTAGGACTAAACCGTCACCACCACCCACAGCTAATATACTATTATAATGTTGTATGTAATATAATAAACATTGTAACATAATATTATAAGTCAACTATACTTCAATTTTAAAAAAGAAGAAGAAAAGAAACACTTAGAGGGTACATAAAGTAAGACAGGGTTCACAGAGAAGGAATCAATTCAGTTCAGTTCAGTCGCTCAGTCGTGTCTGACTCTTTGCGACCCCGTGAATTGCAGCACGCCAGGCCCCTCTGTCCATCACCAACTCCTGGAGTCTACCCAAACCCATGTCCATCGAGTCAGTGATGCCATCCAACCATCTCATCCTCTGTCATCCCCTTCTCCTCCTGCCCCCAATCCTACCCAGCATTAGGGTCTTTTCCAATGAGTCAACTCTTCGCATGAGGTGGCCAAAGTATTGGAGTTTCAGCTTCAACATCAGTCCTTCCAATGAACACCCAGGATTGATCTCTTTTAGGATGGATTGATTGGATCTCCTTGCATTCCAAGGGACTCTCAAGAGTCTTCTCCAACACCACAGTTCAAAAGCATCAATTCTGCGGTGCTCAGCTTTGTTCACCGTCCAACTCTCACATCCATACATGACCACTGGAAAAACCATAGCCTTGACTAGACAGACTTTTGGTGGCAAAGTAATGTCTCTGCTTTTAAATATGCTATCTAGGTTGGCCATAACCTTCCTTCCAAGGAGTAAGCGTCTTTTAATTTCATGGCTGCAATCACCATCAGCAGTGATTTTGCAGCCCAAAAAAATAAAGTCTGACACTGTTTCCACTGTTTCCCCATCTATTTGCCATGAAGTGATGGGACCAGATGCCATGATCTTAGTTTTCTGAACGTTGAGCTTTAAGCCAACTTTTTCACTCTCCTCTTTCACTTTCATCAAGAGGCTCTTTAGTTCTTCTTCACTTTCTGCCGTAAGGGTGGTGTCATCTGCATATCTGAGGTTATTGATATTTCTCCCGGCAATCTTGACTCCAGCTTGTGCTTCCTCCAGCCCAGCGTTTCGCATGATGTACTCTGCATATAAGTTAAATAAGCAGAGTGACAATATACAGCCTTGATGTACACCTTTTCCTATTTGGAACCAGTCTGTTGTTCCATGTCCAGTTCTAACTGTTGCTTCCTGACCTGCATACAGGTTTCTCAAGAGACAGGTCAAATAGAGAAGGAATAGCCAAGGTAATTCCCAGGTTCCTGCACTGAAGACCCAAAGGTGATAGTGTCCCCAAGACCAGAACTGAGGAACAAGGGGATCTGAGGGGAAGATACGAGAGAGGGTTAAGCTGGAGGAATCTAGAATGCCCAAGAGGAGGGCTTCAGTGAGCAGGTTTTCCTCAGGCTTACCCACAGATTTTCAGAAGGTTTGCTTTGACTCACACTCTCTGAGCCCCAGGACAAGAAAGAGAAGGGTATGGATTCCAATCACTTTACCATCATCCTCGAGCTGACATTTTGTAGTTTAAAAACTTGGCTAAGGATTCTGCCCAGCATGTCTTTTTTTCCCCTTGATTATTGAGGTGTAGCTTACATACAGAACAGTGCACGAATCAGAAGTGTACACCTAGACAGTGCGATGGGGTGGGAGGGAAGTTCAAGAGAGACGGGACAAATGTATACCAATGGCTGATTCATGCAGATACATGGCAGAAACCAACGCAATACTGTAAAGCAACTGTCCTCCAATTAAAAACAAACAAAAGCTAAAAAACAAACTATACATCTCAACAAGTATTGGAGCAGGCAATGGCACCTCACTCCAGTACTCTTGCCTGGAGAATTCCACGGACGGAGGACCCTGATAGGCTGCAGTCCATGGGGTCGCGAAGAGTCGGACACGACCGAGCGACTTCACTTTCACTTTTCACTTTCATGCACTGGAGAAGGAAATGGCAACCCACTCCAGTGTTCTTGCCTGGAGAATCCCAGGGACTGGGGAGCCTGGTGTCTAGGGTCGGACACGACTGAAGCTACTTAGCAGCAGCAGCAGCAGCAACAAGTATGTCATTTGGATTGTATTAAAGACCTTAAAAATACTAACAAGTGCACACACACAGAGACATATATGAAAATAGAAACCAGTCTCCTCTCTAAGAATTTTCATTCCAGAGGGAAGGACTCTGAGCAGTCAATGGGCATGAAAACATCATTAAGCCCAAACACCCTACTTCATATGGAATGCAAGACCCTCCGGCATCTGACCCCTGCCCACTTCTCCTCCCTCACTTGTTGCCAACACCACCACCATCCCCTCCCCAAATTCAGCTCTGGCCTCGCTAAGCCTCAGTGTCCTGGATCCCAGCTGCTCACCCATCCATCCACACCCACTGTGCTTCTCTTGCCTTTTCCCACTTACTCCAGGTCCATCCAGCAAATTCTCTCTTGGGCTTTCAGGCCCTTCCAGCTTGCTCTTCTCTGAAGGCCTCCTCCACTAGTTTCCTATTTCCATCCCTATCGCAGTTCCATCACTATTTTTTTTTCTATTTCTAAATTCTATCAGCACAATTCCAAGGCTGTGTCTCCAGAATGAGGTTGGATACACCTTAACTCTCTTTGGATGCTGTTACCATCACTGAGCTCTCAAAAGAAAAAAGAAAAGTATGTTTTGAAACAGACTCACAGACTTAGAGAATGAATTTATGGTTACCAGGGGGGACGGTGGGGGAGAAGAACAGATTGGGAGTTTGGGACTGACATGTACACACTGCTAGATTTAAAATAGATAACCAACAAGGACCTACTATAGAGCATAGGGAACTCTGTTCAATATTCTATAATAACCTAAATGGGAAAAGAATTTGAAAAAGGATAGATACATGTATATGTGTAACTGAACCACTTTGCTGTACACCTGAGACTAACAATGTTAATCAGCTATAGTCCAACATAAAGTAAAAACTTTTTTTTAAAAGTCTGTTTTGACTTGTGGTTGCCAAGGAAAGAGGAGTGGGGAGAGAAGGATTGGGGGTTGGGGATTAGCAGATGCAAAGTGTATGGATAAAAAAGGTCCTAATGTATATCACAGGGAACTATATTTAGTATCCTGTGATAAACCATGATGGAAAAAATACGAAAAAAGAATGTACACATATGTATAACTGAATCACTTTGCTGTACAGCAGAAATTAACATGACATTGTAAGTCAACTATAGATGAATAAAATAATTTTTTTTAAATGTCTCTTTTGAAGAAAGCAAGAAAGGAAAGAAGAGACGGATGGAGGGAAGGGAGAAGGAGGAAGGGAAGGAAGAAGAAAGAGAGAAAGAAAGGAAACAAAGGAATGAGGAAGGAAAGAATATACAAGAGAATTCACTTTTATTCTCAGTTCTGAGCCTGGCTAAAATGTGTTGGCTATGTAAGACCAGGAATCAGAGGCCCAGCTGGAGTCTAAACTTTACAACTGACCAACTGTGGACGATGCACAGGTCAGTTCACCCCTCTTTCTGATTCCTTTCACTTTGCAATTGTCCATGATCCTCAAGCCAGGAATTTAAAATTACAATAAACAGTATGTTTAGTGATCTCACTTCTCTGCTTCCATCATCTCTCTCTTGGTCTCCACTCGTGTGAACGGAGACTGATGCAAAACATATTTCTTTTCATTTTTACCCTCTGAAATATAAAACTGGAACAGAGAGGGAGAGAAACAAGAGATGCTGAATTCTTTCTACACGCAACATAATAAAGTCAAATAATACACATTTTAGTCGTCCTACAAGGGAGCCAGATTAACAGCTTGGTTGGCAACACCACGCTGGCCCCTCTCTCTTTACAAACGCAGCAAATGTGTACATTGTCAAGGGCCAACTGGCCAACCACCCCCGCATCAGTCATTCTCTTTAATGACGCTCCTCCATCAGACCCCATTCTCTCAAAGACAATTCATTTTATGAAACGGCCGCAGCTGCCATTAGAAGTGGGTGAATCCAGGCATGTGTTTGGGTTCGAGATCTGTCTTGTGTGATGTTTCAAATACTTTAGGTTTGGCAGAAGCCAAGACACATTCTGTCAAGTTCTTTTTCCCCTTCGTTTTTTAAGCCCGTGTGGATTCGAGAAAAATGTGGCCATCTGATTCTCATTCGTTTTTGCCTAACTCAACAACAAAAATTGTCTCAGAAGAACTAGAAAATGTCCAAGTGGCAAATACAGCCTCTTTCACAGAAGCCTTCTTAGACTCTCTGTTGGTCCACCCGACAGCTTGACATTCTCCAAACAGGCCAAGCATTTTCACTTCTTTGTGCCAGCTGCACTTGCTCCCTGAGCCTGGAATGTTCTTCCCTTTCATCCTCTCCTCTGCTCATCTACCCTTGCTCCCCAAGCCCCATGCAAAGACAATCTCCTTCATGAAGGTTTTCTCCACCGTCCAACTTGTAGACACTCCCTCGGTCCCCTGAACTCTTGCAGGACTTCACCTGGAGCCCTAAAGACCCTCTATTCTGTGCTGCTTCCCGTTACAGTGAAGGTTTTCTCCACCGTCCAACTTGTAGATCCTCCTACGGTCCCCCGAACTCCTGCAGAACTTCACCTGGAACCCTAATGACCCTCTATTCTGTGCTGCTTCGTGTTACAGAGGTCGTTGAACCACGCGAATCAAGCCCTCACTGATGTTGACCTGGATTTCAAGCTCTCAACCTTAATTAAAGGCCTTCACGAGAAATGGCAGACAAGAAGTGGCATTTGTGGGAAAGCTGTTGCCAAAAACATTAATTATTGTGTCTCTCAATGTCCCTAGGTGGGCTTCCAGGTGAGAAGTGAACTTGAGGCTTAAGGACCAGAAATAACAATGGGCTTCTTCCTCTATGATAATGAGAACTATGTTCTCTTTTTCTCCTGGCTGCCAGGAAGCTAAGCAGCAGCTCTGATGTTTGTTCATAGCAACTGTATCTCATGCCAACTTCCTTTTTTTTTTTCCTTTGAGGACTTGGTTTTCAATTTCTACGTAATTAACGTATAAAGGAAAAGAAAATCTATCGTCCACCATGAGTCACTTCAAAGTCTCTGTAGAGTAGCCGAGTGAAAACAATAAAGAGCTATTTGTGATGGTTTCATCTAGAAAATAGCTCTAGTACTTAGAAAAAGGTTTTGCTTTTAGTCTTAGGTTTTTCATTTAAAAAAAAACAGAAAAACCTTGGACCCTTTTACCAGGTGCAGTAGTAATTAACAAAAAAGTCAATTTTTAACCTAAAATTGTTAAAAACATAATCATTTATAATTCTGACTCCCCCAGAACACAGCCCATGTCATTCATCTCCTCTGAATCCTCCTCCATATCGGAGCACTCTGTATATAACTGGCATTCGCCACATATCTGTTAAGTGGACGAGGAACAAAGTTCTCCCAAGTCAGTTTCTGAAGCCAAAGAGAAAGCCCTGGACTCCGTATCCATAGCCTCTCCTGGTTTCGAAGCCCAGCTCTGGCTGACCACTAAGCCTTGAGACAGGCGGTGACTTGGATCCATCTGAACCTGTTTTCTCATTTGTAAAATGAGGCTTTAACTACTTCTGTTTCAGGGTTGTTTTGAGGATTGATTGAGAGATGAGCTGCTTAATATTGCTAATTCCCTTCCTTTTATGTACAGGTGCTCCTGGGCAGAAAAACAGTATTATATGTTTTAAACAGGAAACTGACCACAGGAAGTTGCATTGCTGGAGAACACAAGAGGAGATTATGTGGGCAGCTGTCATTAGCTCGATAATGCATGCTCTTCAGTTCAGTTCAGTGTCTCAGTCGTGTCCAACTCTTTGCGACTCCATGGTCTGCAGCACGCCAGGCCTCCCTGTCCATCACCAACTCCCGGAGTTTAAACTCACGTCCATTGAGTCAGTGATGCCATCCAACCATCTCATCCTCTGTCATCCCCTTCTCCTCCTGCCTTCAATCTTTCCCAGCATCAGGGTCTTTTCAAATGAGTCAATTCTTCACATCAGGTGGCCAAAGTATTGGAGTTTCAGCTTCAACATCAGCCCTTCCAATGAACACTCAGGACTGATCTCCTTTAGGATGGACGGGTTGGATCTCCTTGCAGTCCAAGGGACTCTCAAGAATCTTCTCCAACACCACTTCAGAACCACAGAAATGGGAAAAAATGAGATCCAAAAGAGAAGCCAAGCCCGCGGGCTTCTTCCAAAGGAGGCAGTGGCCCTTACTTGCTAGTCATAGAAATCAACAATTTAGACAGAAGAGATTCTGCTCAACCATTAAATGAGAGACATGAGTGACAGAAGAAATAAATAATCTTTTGGTTTTTAACATCTAAATTGCTCTTATAAACATCAAGGTCCTACTGTTATACAGGGAACTATATTCAATATCCTGTGACAAACCATAATGGAAAAGAATATGGAAGAGAATGTATGTATATGTATAACTGAATCACTTTGTTGTATAGCAGAAACTAACACAACACTATAAATCAACTAAACTTCAATAAAATAATTATTTTTAAAATACCAAGAAAAAAAAGAAAGAAAGAAATTGCCGTAGAGTTGTGGTACAACGGTTTTCATCAAAATGGAATACAAGTACCACTGATGGGATTCAAGATGATTTTATATGGCACGAGAGAAGCATTTATTCTTTTAATCATGTATTTATTGTATATTGTGTTATAGAACATTGAGCTAGTACAGCCAAATTGTGATATTATACAAATTATTATGGAGTATATTTTAAAGTTTTACAATATTTTCTAAATAAGTGGATGTACAGAAAAATACCGAATGTATCATGGCTGGCAGAACATATCTATGCTAAGCAATTTTAACATAGTTCTAGAATTACTGGAAGTGTGGAAAATACAACTTTAATCTGTGGGTCTTCTTGAGCAGCTATTTGGGCCCCTCAATTTTTGCCCCCAAAATGACTTTCCAAATATTACCAGTCTCATCTCCGCTCTCCACTTTGACCCCACTGGACTTCACACCAGTCCATCTACACAGCCTGCACTCTCCCACCTCTGTGTCTTGCTTTGCCTCAGTGCCCCTTCTCTTTCCTCCCTGCCAGGCCAGCCTCAAGCAGACTCAGTCTCTGTCTCCTCTGGGCTCTCGTGCAATCTTGTGCACAACGCTTGCTGTTGCAACACTCCGCACTTTGTTTTACAATTTCTTTCAGGGGTGGTCCTAGGCAGTGTCTTGGGTTTTTTAAATTATTTTTTCCTTTATTGCAACATGGTTGATGTGCCATATTACGCGTTTCAGGTGATTTGACATTTGTATACACTATGAAATGATCACAATAAGTCTGGTAACCATCTGTCCCCATACAAAGTTATTACAGTATTATTGACCATATTCCTTATGCTGTATATTACATCCCTGTGGCTTATTTATTGATGTAACTGGAGGTTTGTCCCTCTTAATATCCTTCACCTATTTTCTCCAACATGCCCCTCCGGCTTTCTGTATCTATGAGTCTTATCAATTTGTTTTGCTTTGTGTTTTAGATTCCACATAGGCTATACCGTTTGTCTCTATGCCCTGAGACCCTGGCCTAGAACATTAAATAACTCAAAAAGTTAATAACTTAGAAATACCATTGAGGCTATGCTAGGTTCAGAAATTCAAAGGCATAAATACTTGTGGTAACTGTCAGGGATCATAGTCCACAAGGAGGACATGACTTTCCTCTCCCCACTGTACTCCTTGTATACCCCCACTAGGCCAGTTTCCTTTTATAAGCTTTCCTGTCCCATGCCTCCTCTTTCATAGCAGTGTTTGCACTTTGCTATTATTTTTTTCTTGTTGCTGTTATTTGACTAACATTTTTTCCCAACAATAGACTATAACCTTCCTATGGGCAGGATCACATCTACCTTTGTTCACCATTGGCCTTTCTTCTTCTTTTTTTTTTATATTTATTTATTTGGCTGTGTTGGGTCTTAGTTGCTGCATGTGGGACCTTTGTTGCACAGTGTGGGATCTTTCATAGCAGCACAGGAACTAAGAGTGGGCTCAGCACTTGTGGCCCATAAGCTCAGTTGCCCAGTGGCATGTGAGATCTTAGTTCCCTGACCACAGATCAAACCCATATCCCCAGCATTGCAAGGATGATTCTGAACCACTGGACCACCAGGGAAGTCCTCCACTGGGCTTTCAATCAATGCCCAGCACTGAGTCAGACACACAGCTGGTGCTCCCTAAACATCAACTGTATGAATGAATGAATGAATGAATGAGCGTTTCTCCCTACATACACACACACAACAGAGGCTTCTAGCACCTACATTGTTGTATAGATCACTGAGTAGGCAGATGGGTGATGCAAAGACCAGTGTAAACTCTACTGTTTGTTTTTCAGACAGATTACAGAGGAAACACAATGTTTGCCAACTAGACAGGGAGAAATTCAAATGGTAAACGGAGCGTTCTTGTTCACAGCACTCTATGAGGGCTTGACAAGCAACATGAGCCAAAATAAATGTCGAAAGTATACTCCAGGCAAAAGAGTATTGACTGTGTCTTTTCAAGAATTTTCCCAGCCAGCAAGAAGAAAAACTGTAAGGACTGGACTTTGAAGAGGACTCAGGCAACTAGGGAATGTAGTCTCTATGCTGACGACTTCTCAGAAATGGGAGGACACTGAGGCCACAGGGAAAAAGCAGAAGAAAGAATTGATGTCCTATTAAAATGAAGGCAAAGCCACTCTAAGAATTGCTTTTGTCCAAGCTAACAACAGATTTTCTAAAAGGATCAAAGTTACTTGACCAGCACAGTTTTCAGCAGAGTTGTATGGAGGGTGAAGAAGAAATGTCTCAGCTTTGACAGCCACCAGATTTACTGCTTTTTTTTCCTTCTCACTTGAGAATATCTCGGCTGAGACCATCCAGAAAAAGTCAAGAACGGACCCCACCAACCCAATTAATCCTGATCCTTTGAAGCCACGGGGGCCTGGCTCTGCTCGCTCTCCCGTGTGCAGCTGAAGAGCCCAACATGCAGACAGAGCCCGTGACTGACCTCAGCCCACGTGCGTGCATAGCAAGGCATGGACTGGTGAGTGAGCGAGTGACAGTTGTGTCTGACCCTGCGACCCCATGGACTGTAGACCGCCAGGCTCTTCTGTCTATGGAATTTTCTAGGCAAGAATACTGAAGTGGATTGCCATTCCCTTCTCCAGGGGATCTTCTCAACCCAGGGATCAAACGCGGGTCTCCTGCATTGCAGGCTGATTCTTTACCCTCTGAGCCACCAGGGAAGCCTGTGGACTAGAGGCCATCCCATCAGTTTTGTGGTCAGGCTCATGTCCCTCCCCATCCTGCTCTGTGACTACCCCAGACCAAACACCAAGCCTCCACCTGCCCCAGCCCTAGTGACTGGCTGTGAAAATCTGCTTGAAGATCGGCCAGCTGAGGGCCAGGTGTTAGTTCATCTGTGGTCTTTGTCGCAGTGCTTTTTCTATCCCAGGACATCCCCACTCGGTGCCACCATGTAAACAAGCAGTGAGCCTCTTGGTAGTATCTTTTCTTAAATAACTGCCAGTTTCAGGCAACCTAATCAGATCCCAATCGTCTAGAATACAAGACAATATATGTTGACTGGCTCTGGAGCTCCTTGAGGGCAGGAACCGATTTTTACTTATCGGTGCAGCCCCAGCGCCCAGGCTAGCGTCTGGCTCACGGCAAGACAGCAAAATGGGAAGATGCCCCCAAATCACACAGAATCTGAAATTTAAGTCAGAGAGAACCACATTAGAATCCTTGGCCAGAAGCTTACAAAGATGCCTAACCTCTGTGGACTTCAATTTTCTCATTCATAAACTAACACATAAAATGCCAACTACCTAACAGAATTGCTACAAGGACAGAAGATGATGAGTGTAAGTGTGCAGAGCATCAAGCCACGGGATGCGCCGTCAGTAGCCCTTACAATGACGTCCTTCGTCGTTGTAGGTGCAAGAAAAGGATGAAGTAAGGCAAATTGTAATTGGTTCTTTTCTAGGAGACAAGCAAGTAATAAAGAAAAGGAACCAACAAATGAGTTACTCACCCTGTGAGTGGTCAGACTTTCCTCCGCTATTTATTGTCAGAGCTCAGGGCCCTGCTTTAAAGCCAGCCCTGCTCATCCCAGCTTCTGCTTCATCTCCCACTGAAGTCATAAAGCTGGGCTCACTCTCTGTCTATTGACACAGAGAGCCTGTGAGTCACAAATTCAACAGGATGACTTTGCTGCTGTGTGATTGACTGGAAAATGTTCCCTCATCTGAAAGACTTTTTTTTTTTTTTCAAGCAAATGGACATGCTTATTTTTGTAACATGGAGTGCAAGCTCTGTATTTATTTGACGTTGGTCTCTGTGACATTCCAGCCGGCCAAGGGAGGACTCAGAATGTTCACAACTTGCCTTGCAAAGTGACACATATTTTTCCCTCTCCCTCTCCTTCTCCCTTCCTGCCGACTAGTATATCTAAAGCAAACAGTCCCAGCACAATAGTTAGATTGCACTTCATTTTGGTGTTTACTTGACATTTACACATGGGCCATGCTGGACAGCTCAGTCATTCCAGAAGAGGACCCGGCCAGCAAGCATTGGGTTCCACTCGTGCTCAACCCCTAGCAACACAATCCCTGAACCATCTAGATAATGTCTTGAGAGGTGCTTGTGCTGCTGGGTTTTACTCTTACATGGGGATGCAGAAGACATGGTTTCGATCCCTGGGTCAGGTAGATCCCCTGGAGGAGGAAATGCAACCCACTCCCTCCTTCTTGCCTAGAAAATCCCATGGACCCAGAAGCCTGGCAGGCTACAGTCCATGCAGTCACACACACACACACACACACACACACCCCTGGAGTGAGGTGCCAGAATGTCTTCAGTCATCCCAGGAAACATCTCCTTGGTCCATTTAGGGCAGATGGGTCTTGCTGATACCACCCTTCCTTGCTTTAAACCCAGCGCACACTTTGCCTCCTCATTCACTCTAAGACAGATGTAATCTAGTTCCCCGTACTAAATCTCCTTAGGACTGGGCACAGGTTACTCATTTGATTAACTTCATCTCCTGTTTGTTCATCTTCTCCTCTGTAGAGTGCAATGAAGAATACCTACCTCACAGGGTTACGGAGGGCCCAACATAGGCAGAGTACCTGGGGTAGGTGGGAGTGCTTAGAAAGTGCACCAAGGCACTTCTCTGGTAGTCTCGTGGTTAAGAATCTGCCTGCCAACGCAGGGGACAAGAGTTCGATCCCCGGTCCAGGAAGATTTCACAAGCCATGGAGGAACTAAGCCCATGCACCACAACTACTGAATGCATGCTCTAGGGCCTGCAGCTGAAACGATTGAGCCCATGTGCCACAACTACTGAAGCCCACGCGCCTAGAGCCCATGCTCCGCAACAAGAGAAGCCATCTGCAACGAGAAGCCTGAGCACCGCAACAAAGACCCAGCACAGCCAAAACTTAATTAATTAAAAATTTTTTAAATTTAAAAAGAAAGCACACTGAAAATGTTGGTTCTCATCCCCTACTGAGGTCCACACTTCTGGCTGCAGGAGGGAAAGGGGCTCAGGGCAGGGCGAGTTTTAGGGGTTCCTGTCAGTCACTGCAGTTTGAGGCAAGCAAGGAGCTGGGACTTGGCTGGGAGTCAGGACACATGTCCTGTGGTCCCACCTCTGCCAGTGTGTGGCATGCACAGCCACTTCTGTCCCCTAGGCCTCTGATTCTGTATGTGCAAAGTGGAAGCCTCTGATTGCATTTTAACATTGTCTGATTTCCACACCCTCAAAGTCTGGAAGCTATTCAAACCAACTGCCCTATAAGGTTGACTAGCCTCAAAGCTGACATATGTAGATGCCTGGATTTCAAAGGAGTAGCAGGGAACTGTACTCAATATTTTGTAATAACCTATATCGGGAAAGAACCTGAAAAAGAATATATATGTATATAACTGAATCACTTTGTTGTATACCTGAAACACACGACATTATAAATCAACTATACTTCAATTAAAAATAAATCAGTTCAGTTCAGTTCAGTCGCTCAGTCATGTCCAATAAATAATGAACTTATTTTAAAACAGAAACAGACTCGTCGTCTTGGAAAACAAATTTATGATTACCAAAGGGGAAGTGTGAGATGAGGGTAGGGATAAATTAGGAATCTGGGAATAACATGTATACACAGTACCATAGGTAAACTAGATAATCAGCAAGGACCTACTGTATAGCACAGGAAACTCTCCTCAATATTTTGTAATAACCTATATGGGAAAGAATTTGAAAAAGAATGGACATACGTATACGTATGACTGAATTATTTTGCTGTACACCTGAGACAAATGCAGTATTGTAAATCAACTATACTCCAATATAAAATAAAAATTAAATTATAAAAACAAAAACAAACAAAAAAGCATAATAAATAAATCAAAGAGTAGCAAGAGAGTAATATGCTAATACTCAGTGCTGGGCAGCATGTAATACTGCCATGTAGCTTGCCCTTTTGTCATCCTTGTTTCCTCCTGTCCTCAGCTGTGCCAGGCTCCCCTTCGTCCAGAGTTTTTTTAGATCAATTTCTCCAGCAAATAAAGTTCTAACCTTCGGTTCAAGTTGGGGGCAAAGTAGTCACACTGTTGTATGGGGTAGGGGAGGAATCTTAGGGCTTGACTGATTGGATGGATGGATGGGTTAGTGGGTGGATGGATGTAATACACCTTGCTAATGGGAATGGAAATGCTGATGGGAATGTAAATTGATGGAAACATAACTTTTTAAGGAGCTATTTGATAATGAGTAATGTTAACCTAGTAAAGTAATTGCTATAAATTGAGCCTAATGAAATTAGCAAATTTGTCTAAGGTTGCAAAAGGAAGTTCTGGAATAGTGAAAAATTGGAAACAATCTACATGACTATCAAAGGGCAACTGATTAAATACCAATATTAGGAACTACTATGATGTGTTTAAAAATAAGAGGTATATCTATGTCTTAACATGTACAGCTGTGCTACATTGCTAAGTGAAAACAAAAGCAAATCTGCAAAGCTGTGTGCAAATGGTAATTGGTATTTTAAAAATAAATTTTACTATTTGTATATATGCATAAAATTTGTACACCTAACTGTTAACCACAGTCATACGTGGATAGGTACCATGTGGATTCATTTTTATTGAATCCACACTTATTGATTGATTTTGTGAGTAAGCAGGCATTAATTTTCAAAATCAGAAAAAAAAACCTTTAAAAAATGAAACAAAAGGAGCAAAGGGTTTTTTAAGAATCAAACATGGTGTATTCAACAAAAGTGTTTTCTGATGTTCCTTCTGACACCCCATTCAGGTGACAGTAAAGAATTAAAAGACAAAACCTACCAGGGCAAAGACAGTGGGAGCTGGGAAGCCACGGACATATAGCCACAAACTTAGATCAGAGGAAGTGGAAGACCAGGCAGATTGATTTCAAGGTGCAGGACCCTTGAAAGGATCAGGAAGTGGAGACACCAAGGGGTTACTCAGAAGTAGGGTGCATCTGGGAATAGAAACAGGATTATTGATTGAAAGCCTATATAAGTAGTTGCTGGAAAATCCATTCACCTATCCATTCATCCATCCAATCAAGCCCTAAGATTCCTCCCCTACCTCATACAACAGTGTGACTACTTTTCCCCCAACTTGAACCGAAGGATAGAACTTAATTTGCTGGAGAAATTGATCTAAAAAAACTCTGGACAAAGGGAAGCCTGGCACAGCTGAGGACAGGATGACAAAAGGGCAGGCTACATAAGGAGAAGGGATACCCCAGGCCTCTTTCCCCACGTGGACTCCAAGAACACTGGCTTCCTCACTCACTTAGCTGTACAAGCCTGGGCTAGTCACCTTGCCAACTCGACTTTGTAGTTTCTTAAACTGTAAAATGGATCTCACTTATTAAACAAATGTGTGTTGAGCACCTATTACGGGCCAGCAAACTACATTACATTCTGGAATAATAGTCAGTCAGGGTCCTTATCTCTTGAAGCCTGCATTCTAGCGCCTCAATGGCAGTGCCAACCTCAGAAAGTGCTCGGCACAGTACCCGGCACTGTGTCTGATAGTTGTGATGTTAATTATTAATTTGAATGTCGCAGCTCCCTCTGCTTCTTGGAGAGAGAACACAGCAGATCTTTCCAGTACTCCCAGAAAAGACAAGGTTAGAGCTTTGCCTAGATTGTTAACCATTATATAACTCTTCATGGCAAATTTTTTGCACTTTCATCACAAGTCATTCTTTCATCTCCCATAAGACAAGGAATTCTGTCCAAGAACCCTCCTTCACTGAGTTGAAGCAAGAGGGGGCAAAGAATCAAACTTAGATAATGATGCTCTAATCCACATTCACATAGACCAAAGAGTCTGTCATGTCTTTAAAGAAACTCAAATGAGTTTCTATTTTAATAGAAAACTGAGTTTGCTGAATGAAACACAGAACACTGAAATTCATCAGTTCAGAGCTTCCCTTAAACACGTGACTCTGAGAACTCTGTTGGGTAAGTGTAGCAACCCGAGGTCTTCCCAGGTGGTGCAGTGGTAAAGAACCCACCTGCCAATGCAGGATACACAGGTTCGATCCCTGGGTTGGGAATATCCTCTGGAGTAGGAAATGGCAACCCACTCTAGTATTCTTGCCTGGGAAATCCCATGGACAGAGGAGCCTGGCAGGCTCCAGTCCATGGGGGTCGTCAAGAGTGAAGACATGACTGAGCACAACAACAACAATCTGAAAAATTCATGAGTAATGACAGTATAGACTCAGTGAGTCTCTGCACAGCTTAACTTGTTGAATCTCTATTATAATGCTGGGAATTCCTGTAAGATTAGGTAACTATTCTAGGGCTTTCTCTTTCAAGAAGCTTCTGATCATCCCTGGATCTAAGAAAAGTCTGTGTCTAGATTTGAGCTAGTGACTTTGAAAAACACATCAAGCACACTAAGAGATATGTCAGTGCTGCCAGAAATTTATTTTGACCTTTGTTAAAAAAAAAAAAACCATGGACACTGGCCACCCTCCCAGCACTCTTCGCACCAGCCAGGACATTAAAATTGATTAACACACACAATGTCTGTGAGAAAGAGTCAGCTGCAGTATAATCAAATGTATTGTTATTATTTTTTTAATAATTTCTTTGGCCAGGAGTACATAATGTCAAATTGGCAAAAATAACTTATCCTCTTGTCCAGCCCACAAACTGAGAAGAAAATTCAGCACAGAATTGTTTCTTGTTTGCATTTCTCAGGGTGTGAAGCCTTCATTTTCAAACGCTCAAAATCTCTACACTTTCCATAGTGTAAAAAACTGCCCTCCCCCCGCCCCCCAAAAATTGCCCTCCATTTTGATTTAAACCAGGGAATCTTGTTGTCCTCAGAAGGGCGATATTGTATTAGTCTAAGAATCTTAAGTATAGAGACGTTTTCCCTCACAGTTGTATTGAGATACAATTGCCACACAGCCCACGGAGGCTTCTAAATTAAGGAGATAAAATCTTCTAGAGTATAACAGGCTTCTCAGGTGGCACTAGCGGTAAAAAACCCGACTGGCCATGCAGGAGACATGAGACTTGGGTTTGATCCCTGCGTCAGGAAGATCCCCTGGAGGAGGGCATGACAACCCACTCCAGTATTCTTGCCTGGAGAATCCAATGGACAGAAGAGCCTGGCAGGCTATAGTCCATGGGGTTGCAAATAAGCAGACACAACTGAAGCTACTTAGCATGCAGAGTGTAATAATGTTCTGCTTCTCTTTTCAACGCCAATTCTACGTGAGGAAATTGTTTATCAGGCCAGGAAAATTTGGTGAACCAAGCCAAGGAGAAAATTCCAGCAATGGTTTTTCTCTGCTGATTTGCCCTCTTTGTGGGTTCATTTACCCCCTTTTTTTTCTTGGCTACAGCATGCGGCATGTGGGATCTTAATTCCCCGACCAGAGATTGGACCAGAGATTGAATCCGTGCCCTCCGCATTGGGATAACAGAGTCTTAACCACTGGACCACTGGAAGTCCCTGATTCATTTACTTTTAAGTGCTAGATTTATTTTCAAAAGCCCATAGTAGCAGAGGATTCTTCTTGTGGCCTTAAAAACAATCACAGTTGATAAAAGATGGTAAACGTTAGACCCTAATTATTTGTTAAGAGAAATATTACTACTATGCACCTTACTCTTAAAAGATATTACTTGCTGTACTTAGGCATTTAAAAATAACCTAAAAAGAGATTTTGTTTGTTTGTTTGTTTGCATTCTCTTAATATCTCAGAACAAGCTGAGGACACTGAAAGGCTGAATTTAACATATTGCTGTCAAAATAGCTCAAGTCTTTTAAGATAATCCCATTAAGTGCAGATTTCTTTTTAAATAGCTTAAACCCGGCCTCACATTTTTGGGCTAAGAATGTAGCTTAAGTGATCAAACCTAAAGGTTCATGAAAAAGATTTTAATTAAATTTCTGAGAACTGATTTTTAAATGTCTGTGATTCATTTTCTGCTCTAAAAACTTCAAAACCCCATGTTTGGGTCTTGAAAGGCAATGGATTTGGCTCCAGAAGAGCGGCCGCTTTCTCTGTTTGGTTTTGGTTTGGCTTTTGGTGGTTCGTGTTTGTGTTTTCTGGTTTGTTTTATTACAATGCCTTGGGCCGAGCTGTTCCCTCCCTAACTCGTCTAACTGCTTTGAGAGGACAGAACTATGAAGGACTTTATTTTCTCTGTCCTTCATAGAATTTTTCAAAGAAGAGAAGCGGGTGGAGGAGGAGAAGGGACTGGAAAGCAGAGGGCTGAGCCAGTGAACTCTCCACCACGGACAAGCTATTGACAAGATAAGGGCAGGCTCCCAGATGAAGCCTTTCACCAGGGCAGCTCTGCTGGCCCTCTTCATGCTACAGCAAACACTCACTGAGCATTTGTCCCAAAGATGCCCCAGCAGAACAGGAGCCACAAACAGTAACCATATCCTCGCAGACCACTGGGAAATGGCATGGCAGAGTGGCCACACGGCTTCATTAGAGCTCAGAGGTAAGAGGATGGATCTAGACAGGGACTAACAGACCAAGGGACAATTAAGAGGGACTGGGGAGCCCGACAAAAGCCTGAGGGCACAAAAGGCATTTCAGACAGGAAAAACAGATGAGGAAAATACACACTGTGTATTCACAGACTTGACAGAACATCCAGTTAAAGTTGAGGGAGGGTGGAGTCTCTGGAGATGATCCTGTCAGCTTGTCTAGGGCCAGGACGAGTTTGCTACTTCAGGCTAAGGAGTTTGGTCTTGCTCCTTTAGGCCAAGGAGGGTAGTTGAGGAGGAAGTGGAACTGTGGTGATTTGAACAAAATGGATTAGATCTAATTCCAGGGAGGCTATTTTTTTTTTTTTTTTTTTTGGCAGCAAGGCATGTGGGATCTAAGTTCCCTGACTAGGGATTGAACCTGTGCTCCCTGCAATGGAAGCGTGAAGTTTTAACTGCTGGACTGACTGGCAAGTCCCTCCAGGGAGACTATGGAGGAGGTGGAAGAAGAGGACAGCAGTTTGGAGGCTTACAGCAACAATTAAAAGTAAGATGAGCCCATGGGCAACTAAGACGCCATGCAGCCAAATAAAAAAAGAAAAATGTATACATATGTATAAATGAATCCCTTTACTGTGCAGCAAAATACATTGCAAATTAACTATACTGCAACAGAGTAGATTAAAAACCCCTTTTTCTAAAAAAAAAAAAAAAAAAGTGATAGATGAGGAGGGTTTGAACCAAGGCAGCCCAGCCTGACAGTAGGAAAAAAATGACTGAGATATTTAGGAATAGAAAGGGCTGAACTCTGTGCAGATGCCTGAATGCACAGGTTAAAGAAAATGAGGCACGAGTTGAGGGAAATAAGAGCTTGGGAAGCTGGGGGAGAGTGATGAAATAAGGTGGGAAAAATGAGTCTGAGTGGATTAAGGTTCTTGACCATGAAGGGGATTAATGAACATACAGTTGAGAACTTAAAGGGAAGACAAGCTCTCTGTTGACGGACTGCTGACAAAACAAAAGTTCATTATTTATTCACTCAACAAACACTTAAAGAGTACTACAGTATCACTGTACGAGAACTTGGGAATATGGTAATGAAAAAACAACAGCTCCTGTCCTCATGAAGTTGAAGGTGCCCTGGAGAATCCTGGTGGTAGAAATCATACCTGTATTGAGTGTTAAGTCCTACACTAAACACCTTACTTGGATGATCCCGTTTATAATCCTTATTACTTTCAGCAGTAGATACTATTAATATACCCATTTTGTAGAAGAAAAAAAGGGAAAGTGAGGTCAACGAACTTGCTCAGCTAGAAAGCAGCAGAACCAGAACAGAAATCCAGGAAATCTAGTGTTACAGCTTACTTTCTTAACCTCTGCACAAGACTGCGGTGAAAAAGAGGCTGGGAGTTTACCAGGACATGGGAGTCACTCAGAGGCTGGGAAAAGATTTGCCACCCTGAGAAAGCTGCAAGATCCCCTCTATGCACAGTAGGGTGCTGTCAGATGGTGCCCAGCTCTGGGTGTCAGGTCCTTCCCTCGAAACACTGATGTAGCCTCTGTTCTGAAAAGAGGGAGGGTCATAACCCTGATGTCACACCATGCACCTGCCTTGAAAGGAGATGACTTGTGAACTTGAAGTTCCTTACCTCTTTTAGAAATGCTGGAGCAAATCTAGAGAGTTCCCTTTATGATGCAATCAGAGGAATAACCAGAAAGCTGCCTGCCACAAAGAGGCACTGGCTTTCCTCCTCCAGAAGGCTGTTGGGAAAGTTTGCCTTTTTTAATTGAGTTTCAGAATCTTGTCTTGATTACATGACATAATAATAGTGGCTTTCCTATTCATGTGTAATATTGTTTTTTCACTGTGGTGGTTACTTTTGTTGAAGGGGAAGGCCTACTGCCTTAGATAAATAAGAGGAAAGCAGAAAGCTCCTCATGCACTGGTTCCCTAACTAGAAAATGCCAAGTCCTGACTTTACACATCAGGAGGGTGAGGGTTGCCAATCAAGGACTTATCCAAGTTCAATGCAACTTAAGAACCTTGGCTTTGATGGTAAAGTGGATTAACTTTTCCATGTATACTTCAAGCCCCAGTATCCCAAGAAATGTTTGCCATCACAATGAAAGGAACAGGGGGAGGAGGCTGCAGGTATCTTTCTTTCTTGGTTCCTCCTTTTGAAAAGGGCAATATTTTCAGAATTAAAGTAAACTGGCTGGCTCCTATGGAGTGGGGTTGAAACCCTCCAGGCCGCGGGAAGAGGGTCGGGGGTTTTCCCGCGAAAATCTGCTCTCCCGGCTGGAGGATCCGCAAGGGCTTCCAACTCTCCGAACCGAGCGAGATTCCTGGCCTTGGCATAAAGGGCTGAGTGGATTCATTCGGGGCGCGATGCATTCCAAGAATGCTTCTGTGGTTGGCAAGGAGTAGGAAAATCAAGGATAACAAATATTCTAAGGAAACCTAATAGGTACCAGGAGCGTAGGACTCAAATAAACAGGTGACTTAAAAGTACGAGGTAACTGGATCTCAGTGAGGATGAGCGCACACTGCCCAGGGCTGGGGCTTCGACCTTTCCCCATCTCCTCCCTTTTCTCTCCTGGGCTGACACCCGGCCGCCTTTACAGACAAGGGGGCTTGGTGCAGAGGGCGGGCGGAGCCCAAGGCGCGCCTGAATCCAAACATAACACCTCGCAAGCCTACGTTTAGAAAGCGATACCTAACACCACACTCACGTTTAAAAAAAAAAAAAAAGGCACTGTTTGCAGAGAAGATGACGGCGAAAACATTTCCCGGCTGGAAAATTACTGATCACAAACTAAGGGGGAGTGGGGGTGGGGAGGCCGAGTTATAAGACTGAAATAACGATTGCCGTTTCCTCTTCTCTTCCTGGTGGGCAGGGACGGCTGCCGCGAGCTCCGTGGGCCCTTTTCCAGTACCCGGGTCCCACCGCATCTTTCCACGTTCTGGCACGGGGCCACTTTCCAGCTGAGCCCCTTTCGGTGGGTTTGACCGCTCTAGAGCCTGAGCCAAGGAAACGAGTTGCCGTTTGACCTTTACCTCGCCACTTCACCTCTTTATGACTCAGTTTTCTCATCCATAAAGTGGAGAGTTGCGTGCTTTGCAAAGCGCTTTGAGATTCCCGGTTGAAAGGTGTCCCCGCGCCTCACGCCCCTCCCCTCTCCCCCCACCTCACATAGCGAAATCTCTTTCAGTCCCTTCCTCGCTCCTTCAGCTATCAAAACCGTAGCTCTATTTCCCATTCCGGCCTCTTTCCGCCCTTTTCAGACGAGGAACACCCCTCCCGCTTTCTCAGTCTCCGAGTCCTCGCCACGCAGTTGAGGGCACCCACCTCCCTTCTACTCCCAACCCCCACCCAGGCAGACGAGCCCAAGAAGGACTATGCGAGGCCAGGCCAAACGCCCGCACCGGCGCTCGGGGACTAGAGCAGGGCTCCTGTGTGCGTATGACGGACCCGAGCTGGATGAGTCACGCGGATAATCGCGCTCTTCTCCAGCGCGCAGACTGCGCGGCAAGCGCGCACCGGAGCGGGGGTGGGGTCGCGCTACCGTCCCCCTCTCCCCTACCGACCCTCTTGGCCGCGAGCTTCGAACTCAAGGAGCGGCCCGTGGCGACGCCGACTGTCCCGGTCGCAGGGCGACCGGACCTGCGCCCCGTACCCAGATCCCAGTGCCGGGCCCGCTGCCGCCACCGCCGCCGGCGTCAGCGCGGCTCCTGCCCGCCAGCTGCCGGGCTGGCGTCACGGCCCGCCGGGCCCCGCCTGCGCCCCTCCCTCCTCCCCGCCCCCACGTGCGCAGAGTTTGTTTATTTAGCTGCCATGGCAACGCGCGGGGGGCCCCTGGAGGGAGGGGAGAAAAAAGGGAGGGGCGGGGCCTGGCGGCGGGCCCCAGCGCGCAACGGGTAGGAGGCGGGGGGAGGGCGGGAGCGGAGAAGTTATAAGTAAGGAGCGCGCGGCGGCCGCCGGCAGTTCCCCGGCCTGAGAGAGCGAGCGCGGTTGCGAGCGCGGTTGCGGGCGCGCGGGGAGCAGAGGCGGTGGCGGGCGGCGGCGGCACCGGGAGCCGCCAAGTGCCCCTCCCCGCCCCTCCGGCCCCCCACCCAGCCACCCACCCGCCCGCGGCCAGCGCCCATGGCCGCGCGCGCTCCGCGCAGCCCCCCGGACTCCGCGCCTCGCGCCGCCGCCCAGTCCGCAGATCCGCGCCACCGCATCCAGTCTCACCTGGCGGCGCCGCCCGCCCGCCACCCCGGCCACAGCCCCAGCGCTCACGGCGATAGCCGCGGCGACCGCGACAGCGGTGGGGGACGCTGCTGAGTCGAAGAGAGCGCAGCCTGGCCACCGGACCTACTTAACTCGCCTTGCTGATTGTCTATTTTTACGAGTTTACAACTTTTCTAAGAACTTTTGTATACAAAGGAACTTTTTTTTTTTTAAAGGCATCTCCTTTTTATATTTAATCCAAAGAAGAAGGATCTCGGGCAATTTGGGGTTTGGGGTTTTGGCTTCGTTTCTAAGTTTTTTTCCTCTTCGTTGGCTTTGGGGTTCGGGTACCCCTACTGCTTCGGACTCCCGAGGACCTTTTGGGCCCCCACATTAATGAGGTAGGTGCGGCGCGGGGGGCAGGGAGGGGTGAGGGCGGATGGGACGCGCCAGAGCGGCGGTAGAGAGTGGCCCCTGACTTCTGCCTCTGCTCCCCACCCGATCCGAAGGCAGCCACCTGGCGAGTCTGACATGGCTGTCAGCGACGCGCTGCTCCCGTCCTTCTCCACGTTCGCGTCCGGCCCGGCGGGAAGGGAGAAGACACTGCGTCCAGCAGGTGCCCCGAATAACGTGAGTGTCGGCCCGGGCCTTTGGGGCCCTCCGGTGGGCTTCTGTGGATGGGATGGGGACGGGCGGAGCCCTGGGGCCACCGAGCACCACTAGACGACGGGTAGGAGTGGCCCCGCACGGGCTTCTCCGCAGGCTAACCGGGATGGCTTCCGCGCCCTTGGCTCAGCTGTACATGCGTGTGGTCCCGACGCGGTGGAGCCGCCGGGGGGCACACCGGGTCCGCACACGTCCCAGAGCGCGCGAGCGGCGGGGCGGGCGCGCGGGGCACCGGGCGGGAGGTGTCTGTGTCCCCAGACACTGGCTGGGCCAGAGTGAGCTTGGCGCGTAGGCGTCCCCGTGGCGAGGGCGCACCAAGAGAACCTCGGTGTCCCAATTCCGGGGGCGGCGGGAGCGTCCCCGGGATCCGGCGGGGGAGGGACCCAGGCTGGCGAGCTTCGGCGCTCGCTCACACGCAATCGGGCAGACACAATCTAACATCCTCCATATATCCACGCACCGCCTCTTCTCAGACGCGGGTGTGGGCCATGATTGCAGCACTGGCACCCACAGACCTCGGGGCCCTTCCTGCCCGTCCGGTCCCCGTGTCTAGGCGGTGTAGGCGCGGCGGGCCCACCACTAACATTGGGTGGCAGTTAGGGACAGCACTGACTGTCTCTCTCGCGTCTTGTCCCCACAGCGCTGGCGGGAGGAGCTCTCCCACATGAAGCGACTTCCCCCGGTGCTTCCCGGCCGCCCCTACGACCTGGCGGCGGCGACCGTGGCCACCGACCTGGAGAGTGGAGGAGTCGGCGCGGCTTGCGGCAGCAGCAACCCGGCTCTCCTGCCCCGGAGGGAGACGGAGGAGTTCAATGATCTCCTGGACCTGGACTTTATCCTCTCCAACTCGCTGTCCCATCAGGAGTCCGTGGCCGCCACGGTGTCCTCGTCGGCATCAGCCTCATCCTCGTCCTCCCCGTCGAGCAGCGGTCCAACCAGTGCGCCCTCCACCTGCAGCTTCAGCTATCCAATCCGGGCCGGGGGCGACCCTGGCGTGGCGGCGCCGGGCGGCGCGGGCGGCGGCCTCCTCTACGGCCGGGAGTCTGCACCGCCTCCGACGGCTCCCTTCAACCTGGCGGACATCAACGATGTGAGCCCCTCCGGCGGCTTCGTGGCCGAGCTCCTGCGGCCCGAATTGGACCCAGTGTACATTCCGCCGCAGCAGCCGCAGCCGCCAGGTGGCGGGCTAATGGGCAAGTTCGTGTTGAAGGCGTCGCTGAGTGCCCCTGGCAGCGAGTATGGCAGCCCGTCGGTCATCAGTGTTAGCAAAGGCAGCCCGGACGGCAGTCACGCGGTGGTGGTGGCGCCCTACAGCGGCGGGCCGCCACGCATGTGCCCCAAGATCAAGCAGGAGGCTGTCTCATCGTGCACCGTCGGTCGGCCCCTAGAGGCCCACTTGGGCACTGGACCTCCTCTCAGCAATGGCCACCGGCCGCCTGCGCACGACTTTCCCCTGGGGCGGCAGCTCCCCAGCAGGACTACCCCGACCCTGGGTGCCGAGGAACTGCTGAGCAGCCGGGACTGTCATCCTGCCCTGCCGCTCCCTCCGGGCTTCCATCCCCACCCCGGGCCCAACTACCCTCCCTTCCTGCCCGACCAGATGCAGCCGCAGGTCCCACCGCTCCATTACCAAGGTCAGTCCCGGGGATTCATAGCTGGGGCTGGGGAGCCCTGCGTGTGCCGGCCGTCCGGGGCACAGGGGATGACGCTGACCCCACCTTCTTCACCCCTAGAGCTCATGCCACCCGGTTCCTGCCTGCCGGAGGAGCCCAAGCCAAAGAGGGGGAGACGGTCGTGGCCCCGGAAAAGGACGGCCACTCACACTTGTGATTACGCAGGCTGCGGCAAAACCTACACGAAGAGTTCTCATCTCAAGGCACACCTGCGCACCCACACAGGTAGGAGGACGGGAAGCTGTGGAAGGGGGGGAGCGGCTGGTGTCCAGCCTCGACACTCCTCAGGGCCTCCCTTGGGATGTGGGGTGCAGTCTATCTCCTCCATCTCCTGGATCACAGGAGAGAGCAGCAAACTGGCGCCTACTATTTTGCCCAGGAGCCTTTTGCTAGGTGGATGGTATCAGTGCTTGAAAGTGCAGTTTTGTTATGCCTTTGAAAGGCGGGGAGATTCCAGGCTGCAGGTGGGCCTCTTCTAGCTTGAGCAAAGCATTGCCCTTGTAATCAAGAAATTATGCCTTGCTATGCAAAGTCGTGATAAGTTTTTTAAGCAGTTTTGTATTCTCCACTATTTTTGTTCGTTGTTCCCTTCCCAGGGTTTACCACCTCCCCATCTCTAGTCCTAACAATTAGGTTTTATTTAAATCTCAAGGACTTAATGGTTAGGCTTGCTGAGATTCTGATTTAAGATTGTCACCACAGAGAATCTGTGGATGTAAGTAGGTACAGAAGGTCACTAGGTATAGCTTTCATTAATAATAACATTGATACAGGAAAAGTAGTAGCCGCCTGTCACTTTTGAGAATCAGTTATAGTGGGATAGGATATTACTGCTTGGTTTGGGCTAGGAGAGACACACTGACAGTCATAATTTCTAAATTCATTTCCTGCCCCTACCTTTGCTCAAAAGAATGAAAACGTTAGTCCAACAGAAGTATAGTTTTATGTGGTTTTTGTGTTTTCTGCGATTATCTAATTTCCCTTAAAAAAAAGCAAAAAAATAATAAAATTCCTGTTTACGATCTGAAATTTAATACAGCCTTGAGAACGTATAAAGACGTTTCCTGGATCCTTTCGGAATGGGGTTCTTGAGTTAGTTTGATGTCTATTCTCCAAGTTCTTAAAATTGCATCCTTCAGGAATAGCTTCCAACGAGTTTATTTTCCTTTTCTAGGTGAGAAACCTTACCACTGTGACTGGGATGGTTGTGGGTGGAAGTTTGCCCGCTCAGATGAACTGACGAGGCACTATCGCAAACACACCGGGCACCGCCCCTTCCAGTGCCAGAAGTGCGACCGGGCATTCTCGAGGTCGGACCACCTCGCCTTACACATGAAGAGGCACTTTTAAATCCCCGAACGGTGGATGTGACCCACACTGCCAGAAGAGAATTCAGTATTTTTTACCTTTCACACTGTCTTCCCGGTGAGGGGAGGAACCCAGCTGGAAAGCACTACAATCATGGTCAAGTTCCCAACAAGTCAACTTGTGAATGGATAATCAGGAGACACAAGGAAACCAAAAGACAAACTCAAGGAAAAAAACAGATGGGGTCTGTGACTGGATCTTCTATCATTCCAATTCTAAATCCAACTTGAATATATATATTCCTGGACTTACAAAACGCCAAGGGGGTGACTGGAAGTTGTGGATATCAGGGTATAAATTAGATCTGAGAGTTGAGGGGAGGGAAGACCAGAACCCCTTGAGAATTGTTTTGATGCAATATAAGCATAAAGATCACCTTGTATTCTGTTTGCCTTCTAAAAGCCATTATGACGATCTTAGAAGAAGAGGAAGAAATTCAGGTACAGAAAATGGTGTTTAATAGCCTAAACGATGGTGCTTGGTAAGTCTTGGTTCTAAAGGTACCAAATGAGGCCAAAGTTCTCAAACTGCTGCATACTTTGACAAGGAAAATCTATTTTTGTCTTCCGATCTACATTTATGACCTAAGTCAGGTAAATACACCTGGTTTACTTTAATCTTTTTATGCAGACAGTCTGTTATGCACTGTGGTTTCAGATGTGCAATAATTTGTACAATGGTTTATTCCCAAGTATGCCTTAAGCAGAACAAATGTTTTTTTCTATATAGTTCCTTGCCTTAATAAATATGTAATATAAATTTAAGCAAACTTCTATTTTGTATATTTGTAAACTACAAAGTAAAAAAATGAACATTTTGTGGAGTTTGTATTTTGCATACTCAAGGTGAGAATTAAGTTTTAAATAAACCTATAATATTTTATCTGAGCATTGTTTTTGTTTTGCATTGTTTTTCCCCGGGAAAAGCACATAACAGAAACTGCAGTTTAAACCTAGCGGGTAAAGCATGGGAAAAGCACCCCCCAAAAGCCGACTTTATCTCAACAGATTAAAAGAAGACTTTTAAACGACTACTTAGCTTTACAATGAGTACTGTATAATGTTGTGGGCTGAAAGCTCTGAGGATTTATGATCATAGAATTAAACTTACCTAGTTCAGTTTTCTCTTTCAAATGTTCATTACAAGATACAGGAAAGCAGTTTCCCTGCCTGACTATGAACTTCCAGGTAGAAACAGCTCAGCCATTCTTAAGTTTCCTCAGTTTACTATGAGAGTAGTCATAAACATACATGTTCCAGTTTCCCATGTTAAAAGATCTGTATGGTTTGGTCTTTAAAATCAAATGAAAATGTTAAGTCTCCCTTTCCCAGGCCTGGCCTTGCACTCAGAACAATTTGTATAACAAAAGAACCTCCCCACCGCGGACAATATCAAGAACGCAGTTCCACAGTGCCCTCCTGAGGATTAAAGGATTCACTTATGTTTTGTGTGTAACAGATACATTACTTTTAGAGCTCCAAAAGAGGGTAGAAAATTTCAAGCAAATTTTTAAAACTTCATCAGTCCTCAGATAAGCCAGCACCATTGTTTCAGTCGATTGAAACAAAAGAGGCAAAAATGACTCAGTCACAAAACCAAGGGTAATGTAAATTTGAGTACGTTTTAAACTGTGTTTTTGTCAGTTAGTAGCATATTTCTTGAATTATTAAAACCTGTTTTACGGTGGATACCCAAGAATCTGAAGTTCATTTGTGGCTATCACAGAATGGAAAAAAGCATTTGTGACACTTGTTGACATTATGTATTTGTAATGGTGATGTGGGTGACTCATTAACATTGTCAAGCGGACAGAAGCTGACTGGCATTTTCTTTAGACTGCTTATTACCTGTCCATTATAGCTGGTGTTCAGAGGTGTGTTGGCACTGTGGGTACATTTTGTAAATGGAATGAAAAACAGAAATTCGTAAGAGGCTCATGGTAGATCAACGCAAAGTATTTTCCTTGGCTTTTGAGAGTCCAGCATGACTGGAAAACGTGGCATGTGTCTTAGCTTAAAAGAAAACAGGTGCATCAATAGGATGGAATTTTATGTGGCCAAGAACATATTCAAAGCATATTTAATGACATGGAAAAATGCTCACGGTATGTTAAGTGGAAAAAGCAGGATATAAGACTATAAACAGAATGATTCCAATTGTATAAGTTCAAATGTGTGCATTGAAGGAGAGAAAAAAAACAAAATTAAGAGTAAAGACCGGAAAGAAACATCAAGATACTAATACAGGTTTTCTTGGATTAAAGTTTTTAGCTTCCAACTATTCCAAAATAAGTACCTATTTTAAATGGAGAAACTTTTTTAAAAAGGGTATAGGTGCAAATATTTAGACTTTGTTTTTAAAAGAGCAATTAAAGTTACTTACACAGAAAGTCTACATTCTGTTACCCTTTTCTTTGTATTAAATTATGGTGACTGCTCTTGAATCCACCTTTCTCTTATACAGAGGTTTCTGGCATGTAGTTTGTGTATGAAAAGTGTTTATCGAAAGCTTGTTTTTACCATTTTCCTATTTACTAACTGTCTATCATCTCAGGTAGAAGAAACACCATAAAATAGCAAGACATATTAAATGTGTTTACATCTTCTTATGTCATAGGGAGGAAATATTGCATTAACTTTTTCTAACCTGATGAAGAAAGCTTCGGTATCTAAAGTGAGATTTTCGAAAAATGTAACAGGACAAAACTATTCAAGATGCACGAATAGCTAAACTATTTACTTTAATACCTATCAGTTCTGAGCTCCTAGGTGTACTGTCATGACTGCATTACAGAGCCATTTATACTGTATAATAAAGAGTACCCAATAATTGAGATGCCTGCTTATTACATTTTCCTCATGACATTTAATTTTATATGTCCTAGATTTTAACTTGTGTGTGTGTGCGCACGCACACACATACAGGATTAACAATAGTGTTTCCTACACATCAACAGACTTTCAGTCTCTTATCTTCCAACAAAATGGCTCTTCCAGCAAAATAATTCTTTGAACCTGAGAACCTGTTTGACTCCTACAATCTTGTTTGGGTTTGTTAAAACAGGAAACTTCACCGTCTCAAGCAGGACAATCGGGGATTAATCCTTTCTTTTAAAAACTGTCCCCGGATTTTAGAAATAAGCAAAGTTGTTTCAGATTTGGAGAGTCACAATTTTTACATACAATTTTTTCACGTATAAGAAGTCGAAGTGAGACAGTCTTTAAGCCATGGAAGCAAGTCTGCAGGGAAAACATTAAAACAAGCGGTGGTTGGACCCATTGTACTTTGATCTATGGGAATATCTAAATTTAGCAGCCTATGTAGCCACCTGTTCCATTATATGTTCTAGCTTCTGAAGCTCCGTTCAGCATAATACCTAACACACTCAGAAGTGAATTTATAGTCCTTATTCTCTTTCTCCCCACCTTCGCCCTTCTCCCTGTCTTGTAAAACACACAGACACCATCCAGACCTACCCAAACCTTTTTTGTGTATTTATCATTTTGTCCTTGGTATTTATCATTATGTGTTAACCTTTTATGTGTTTTATTTCCTCGTCTTTCCTAAGCACATTTTACACACTATTGTATAGTGACATGTTTTTACAGCACTAAACTGAAACTATTTCTGCTTCCTAAAAGTTGTTTAGGAAACTCATTCACTGTTCACATGCAGAGCACTCAGTAATATTTCATACCAAACTACCAAGAATTCTCTACATAACGAATGCTGTGGAATATATCACGGAATGTTCTATATTCCGTGAAAATGCAAAGATAGTACTGTTGCAATCAGAATGCTTTTGATTGCATTTGATTGTATAATATCTTCCCCCCCCCACATTAAGTGAAACTAAAATGCAAGTTGAGAACAGACACCCTTTCGAAAGCTTTAACTTAAAAAAATAAAATAAATTTGGGGTAAATTTCTCATCATCTCCTAAAAAATAATAAATTCTTAAATCCTTCTAAAGTACCTAGGGGTTCAACACCCTGGTCACAGTCGAAACGCAAAGGAAACCATCTGCCAAAATGCTAGCATAAACACAGAAAATCTTTCAGGCTGCCCTCTAGGCCACCATAGGCAGCTGACTTAGTTGTGGGGGAGGTAGGGCATAGGGTTGGAATATCAGTCAAGTTGCTTCTCTGGAAACACAAACATCCCGAGCCCATCTTTCTAATTGTTTTCCCCATGCCTGTGCTATAATACCACTTTTTCAAATTGTTTCAGTCTTCTCAACACCCTAAATGAGTCAGCATGTTGCAACCCGTCCTCCCAAATGTCATTCGCCACTTGTTCTTAAAGGAAAAGGAGGAAATAAATAGAATTCTAATTTAGTAACAACGACAAGAAATAAATTCACACTTCCAGAATCCCTCTGACATCTGGGTATGCCTACTAGAACATTTTTCGATGATACAACACAATAATTAACAATTATGTTCCAGAGTATGAGGGCCATTTGCCATCCTTTTTTGTTTCTTTCCACCTCTATGTTAAATGTTATCATCTAAACAGAAAAAGAGAAACAGCTCTTTATGGAGAGACAGATAAGTAGATGGGTGGATGAAGCTGCAGGTAGAGATTCGACAATTATCTAAAATCAACTAGGGAAAATAGTCAAGGGTGTCCAGTCCAAGGTATCTGAGGCTGAGAGGTTGAGTGGGGTTACAACACCTATCTCAGCTATAATATTTGAATCTGTACTACCTGGTACTCGATCAACATATTACTGAATGGTGACTGGATTATCAAGGCAAGAAGCAAATGCACTCACACTCTCTACCTGCACTGTTGTTGTTTTTTAGTCACTTAGTCATGTCCAACTCTTTGCAACCCCATGGACTGTTACCTGCTGGGTTCCTCTGTCCATGGGATTTCCCAGGCAAGAATACTGGTGTGGGTTGCCATTTCCCTCTCCAGGAGGATTGAACTTGCATCTCCTGCATTGGCAGGTAGATTCTTTACCACTGAGCCACCAGGGAAGCCCTACTCTACCTTCATGACCTCTTAAAACAGCTAAAATGGATAAGCAACTTTACGGGGAAATTGTAGGAACTCTAGATACACTTGCTGAAAGCCAATGAGAAGCGTGAATTTGTGAAAACCATAAGCGGAGTCTCTTTGTCATGACACATGGAAGGAATTTCTCAGTAAAGACAAGCCTACCCCTTTTCTGATCCTGGTCACGTTTGCTGATATATAGTCACCTCTTATTTCTGCACAACTGTCTGAGTTCTCTGAAGCATTTACACGCTCCATCACCTCAATTAATCCTCAAAACAAAAGTTAGGGGTGGGATTTCCCTCTCTCATCCCCATTTTATGGACGAGGAAACCAAGGTTTCCTTTCCAGGTTAGTGTTTTGTTTTTGTTTCTCATTTTTGCTGGCATACTCAAAGCATTTCTCTTCTAATGCTTTTGTCCTCAGTCTGCTGGGCTGGTAGGGCTACAGGCAAAATGGATACACCCCAATTCAGAAGGATTTACTAACATCCAGTTTCTTCCAGTAAACCTTTTTAGGAGTCAAAAGCCCCAGACTTTCTGTCTCCCAGTTAACATGAGACTGCCTTTGTCAAGGTAGACAAGATGGGGAAGTTTCCTGTAGAAGTTTCTGGAGCTTATCACTCTGCCACGAATATGATTTATACTTTTAGTGTGAGGTGGAAGAACAGCACCTGTGTCTGTCTCAGCACACAGCTTTCCCGGTCAAACAGATCTGGTCAAGCCCCTCCTCTACTCATTACCTTCCCAATGTCCCTAGGACCTAGTGGGTAAAGATTTAAACTGTGGCCCCTCACTACTTGTCAAGCTTCATCTCCTTAAGTATCCAATCATACTGTAAGTGTACCAGCCAGGCAAAACTATTCTGGACCCCTCAGTGCATGATGTTTTAGCCTTTGAGCCTTTGCTGGCAGACGCTGGTCTCTACTGGTTCTCAAAAGACCCATATTCCCCTGACAAGCAGTCATATATCCTTCATAGGGAATTCTTAAAAAGCCCTCCCACCCCTTCAGTCTAGATCTTTCCTTAAAATCATATCCTTATAGATCACAAAATTTTATACATACCACTAAATATAAAATAGATAACCAACAAGACCCGCTCTATATCACTCTTTATTTCTATCTTGTAAAAACCTGTAACGGAAAAGAATCTATAAAAAGAAAAAAATACTATACATACATGCATATATATATATATATATATATATACATATATATATATATATATGTTTGAGTCATGAGTCATTTGCTGTATATATGAAACTAACACAACATTGTAAATCATCTATATTTCAATAAAAACTTTAAGAAAAAGATTTTATGGGCGTGGCTCCCCCAGCAGACATGAGCTCCTGAAGGGCACTGGAAGCTTTCCTTATGTGCCCTTGAATACCTGTAGTTACTGGATTTCATTGAATACAACTAATTATTTATTGATTATTTAGCCCCAAATCCTGGCATTTCTTTCTAAAGGACTCCTCCTTGCTGGGTGTTTTTCAGTATTGATTCTGTAAAGCATTTTGTTCATGACTGGGTGGGAGAGGGGTGGTGTTGATGTGTGTTAGGGGAGGCAGATGGGTGTCAGGTGACCCACTGGAAGTAGTTAGGAGACTACTGGGCATGGCCTTCAGGAAGCCAGAATTTGGGAAAAGGAAATATTTTTTTCCTCCCTTTGCATACCCATTGTGCCTCCTCTCAAGGGTGAAAATATAAGTAAGTGTACTGTGAACATACGACAAACACTTTAAAAGCTTTAAGAAGCTACTTTCCATTCTAGGATCCTGGATGGGCCAGTCTGGCCAAATAAGGAAGGGCCACCTATTCTTCCAGTTTGTTGCTCTTCAAGCTTGAGACTCTCCTTGCCGCTTGGATGACAGTAATTTTCTTACTTCTGAACATGTCTAAACTGTTCTAGAAAACTGACTCTAGAAAACAGTGCATAGAATTGACAAATGTTCCTCCCTGCCTTTGAGGCATTGTTACTACCTCCCAGAGGAATGAAGAACAGACTGTAAGCACTGAAAGCTATAAAATTACACAAGCCGTCTGAGCAGGAAAGGGTCTTCAAGACCCTTCAACTCAAGGAGAGAACTGAGGCCAGGATAAAAGACTGGAACGTGCCCAAGGTCACATCAAGTGGGGATCTGAACACTGTTGAAGACCTAGGTCTCACTTAAAAAGCCAACAGCTGATGGCTCCAGTCTGAGAACCCAAGGGGACAGTAGAGGGGGATGCAGCTTTTTTTTTTTTTTTACAATACATACATCCTTTTTCTAGAAGGAAAGTTCTAAATTCAATGTGATATTGTGCTCTGATGTCCCAAAATTGTTTCATTATTCTCTGTTGTGCTGCTATAGTATTGTGTTACCAGCTAAGATGGGGACTATTCACTTATCACCATGCTCCTCACGGGAGAACATAGCAACCATTTCCTAAAAGTATAAAAATATAATTCTGACTTGTTCTGCTTTCTCTTTCCATGCAACTTCACTCAAGCATATATAATCTGTTCAACACCTAACTTACCAGCAACTGTGCAAAAAGCGATAGAACCAAAAATGAATCAGTACATATAAATGTGCATGTCTACAGATATTTTTTCCTAATGCAATTGCTCTATCCATGTTGTAACCCAGTAAAAATTGTTTACCTTCCTTGGAAAAGTGACTGGATAGTTAGTTCTTTGAGAGACTTAACTACTTGACTACAACCACACGAGCCATTTTTTCCCTACAATTTTCTTGATTGCTTATTATTTCAGATACCTCCAACTTGTTTATCAGGCGCATGTTAAAGCGTGTTGAAACGCGTTATTCAGGTTCAGCATGAAGGATTTGGTATTATTCAACAAAATATAAACTTCTGTTGAAATGAATGATTCCAGCAAAATGGAGCTTCATCTGCAAATCCAGGTACCTTCGGTTTCTCAAGTTTGGAGACTGTATATCTAGACCAGGGGAACAACCTGATTTTGCTCTAAGCACAATTAACTTTATGATTATGCAGCATAACTGACTTCATAGGCTCTTTTGGTGAGTGGTGCCAAAGCTTGTAGAAACAGGGGAGGCTTTGCCTAAGGGATTCTTTGCATTAAAGACTTTGTTAGGCAAAGCCAGCCTGGCATGGGAGTCTGATTTGCAATTTGTGTCGTTGTAAAAGGATTAGAAGATCCCTATTGTTTAATGTTTGGATCTCAATTTGCATTTGGAAGCACATGACCTCTTCTAGGTTTAGAGTTTTTTATTTTCGTTTTCTTGTTCTGATATATAATCAATACTGCCTGTGAAAAAACTGATAATACAGCACAGTCAAATGTTTGCACTGATTAAGTCAGATCAGTTTTCTCAATGAATGGTGGAGTCTACTCAAGCTCCAGCAATACTGAGCCAGTGATCTATTTAGCAACTGACAAATAACTCACAGGAATAGGTACACACATGTTTTCATTTATTATTTCCTTAATTAGAATGTGTGGCACTTTGGGCTTTTTTTTTTTTTTTTTTTAAGCACTACAGAGGGCTGATCAGACAGTAAATCTACAAAAATAACAGAAAGGGAAAAAAAAAAAAAAATCCTCTGTCCACCTCAGGACCTATTTGAAGGCTTCCATCCAATGTCTTCCTTTATAAAGAAAGGTTTGAGAAAAATTATTTTAGATTTGCGATAACAAAATTCGCAGCTGTACGTGATATTTAACTACCTGTCCTTTGGTAAACAATTTTTAACTAACATTTGCTTTGACAATATTCCCAGATTGGCCACACAGAACTTGGAACAGAAACTGCATGAGGAGGAACAATTTCTTGGATGCTAGGTTTAGGACACATGGTTTACTTGTTTGTTTGTATTCTTTTTAACTCTTTGGTTTCTCCATCCTTGGTCTTTGCCATTGACCACAAGAAAACATTTCTTGCATGTTTGGAGGAAGGTCCTGGGAACCTGGAGTTGCTGGTTGAGCGAGCTGGAGGTAGATGGAAAACATTCACGTTCACGGAGCACCTATAGTATGCCAAGGACTTAGCTAGATGTTTACTGATTTATGATTATGCCCATTTTGTAGTAGAGAAGACCAAGGCCCAGAGGAGGCAAGTGACTCACCCAAGATCACACAGCTGTGATGGGAAGTTAGATCTACCTGATTCCTAAGCTCAGGCTTTTTCTGCCACGTCACACCACCTCCCAAGTAAACTCAAGCTAACTTCATTTGGAGGTTTTTCTGTTCCTCACCTCTGTGGAATGTGTTAGTTTTTAAAACTAAACAGGGGTTAATTTGGTGTACAGGAAGCTATAAGGACAAGACTAACCTAATCTACCCTTCTTTCTAATAGACACAAGTAATCTTATCTGTCATCCCATTAAAAATACACCACATTCTTCTGTGCTCCAGTTTGGATAATGACTCAAGAAAAGGCAGTCCGTTTCTGCATCACGGCACCCCCACAGCTTCTATAAAATCATCAAAAGTAAGTAAGCCATGCTTTTCTTTCTGGGTATTTCATTCACTGATTCCAAAGTACTTGACACATGTATTCAATCTGTTAGAATAAAGACTAGCATTTGATAGTTAGGCCAGTTGGAGACTAGCCTAAGAGAGTATCTTGTGCGGAAGATCATACACTCCAAGGCCCCCCCTGAATGGAGAATGCCCAAGAGGAAGTCAGCCAAAAGGAGTGGCATGCTGGATGGCTGTACTTTGAGCCCACATTTCTCAGCCACGTCCCATGGGAAACACTCCCTCACCGCCATCTTCCAAAATGCTCTGCTAACATTCTCCTAATGCTCCCAATATCTGAAGATAATCCCTTTTCCCCTAACCGGGATCTCAACTTAAAATAGATCTGGGTCTGTGCCTCGGGGCATGGACGAATGACTCATAGAGCCATTTCTGATCTCGGAAGCAGGGGAGGCTCTGCAGAGCACGGGAGCACAGTCTGGGAGCTGGTTAATACTCAAGGAACACATGACCATCAGAGCCAGAGGGAGTTCCAAGAAACATGTCACCTAAAGAAGCGAAGGCACTACCTGAAGAAGCCGAGGCCCCCCAGCTTCCATAGTTACACTGCTGTAGAATCTCATTCCCATCTAGGACTGTTTAGACCCTCATCCTTAGTCTACATCAGGCCATAGACTGACCTGCTCTGCAAAATCCAGAGGTCCCTGAACCTTAAGTGTAGGTGGTAAATGGACAGATTTTTAATGTGAGAGTATGATTCAGCATCAGGGGCGGCAGAAGGAAAAAGAGTCTCTCCTAAAAAAATGTGTTGATGGGACTTATCTGGAGGTCGAGTGGTTAATACGGTGCTTCCACTGCAGGAGGCACGGTTTCCACCCCTGATTGGGGAACTAAGATTTCACATGCCGTGCAGCACAGTCTGAATAAATAAATTAATAGATATTTCAAAAATTTTTTTAAATTCTTAAACACTTAAAACATGCTGATTTGGCACATTTCCTACGTTTGAGTTTGGTTTTGTTTTCTTTTTCTCCTTTAGCTCATTCATATTATCTGAGCTAGGTTTGCATCCAAATCTTTCTTTCCAGCAGCACAGTGTAGGTTAAGTAAGTCCTAGGGCGACTTAGGCTTCCCAGGTGGTGCAGGGGTAAAGAATCCCACCAATGCAGGAGACACTAGTAGGGAAGAGCCTCTGGAGGAGGAAATGCCAACTCACTCCAGTATTCTTGCTTGGGAAATCTCATGGACAGAGGAGCCTGGCAGGCTACAGTCCCTGAGGTCGCAAAAGAGTCAGACACAACTTAGTGACTAAACAACACCAAAACATTTATTAACGTTTACTGCGTGCTGTCCCCATACTCAGTATTTGACATGTATTTTTCTCATTCGGTCTCCTCAACAACCCTTATGAGGCAGACATAATTATTCATCTTATTTTAAGGATGAGGGCTCTGAGGTCAAGACAGCTTAGGAAACTTGCCTGGCATCACAAAACCAGTGAGGAGTGAAGCTGGAATTAAACTTGATTCCACCCAGTCGCAAGTCAAGCCATATGCTCCTTTAGATGCAGAAGAATGTTCAGGAGAAGTTAGCTGGAGGGGGGACACCTATACAGTACAATCCAACTTGATAAAAATATATCTACATTTGTGTCTTTTGGGGTATATTTGCATTGGGAAAGTTCTAGAAGGACCACTCAAATGTCAACTCCTTGGAGCAACCTTCCCTGGCTGTACTAAAAGAACCCTCCCACTCTGTCCCTAATATTATCTTTTAGTGTGCTGGATTTTTCCACAGGCCACTAAGCATTAGCTGAGATGTAACATATACTAGATACATGTATTGTCTATCTCCCCTGTAGAAGGAGGGGTAACAACGCCTAACAAACTGCTTGGCATGCAGTAAATGCTTAATAAATATTTGTTGACTGCAGCAAATGTACTAAACCCTTAATGTTGATTTTTTCCCCCTCTCTTGCTGTCAAACAGAAACAATTTAGAGTCTTCTTCTTCTTCTTCTTTTTTTTTTTACAATTTAGATTCTTGATCTTAGATGATTTTCTTTTTTTTTTCATATTTCCTCCGAACTTCTATGAAGAAAAAAGAAAAAGAACATATGTATACCTGTGACTGATTCATGTTGATGTTTGTTAGAAAACAACACAATATCATAAAGCAATTATCCTTCAATTAAAAAATATTAAAAAAAAAAAAAAAAAGACAAAGAAGCTGGTTCCACATAAGAACAAGAACCTAGATCGGTTTACTTGAAGATACAAAAGGATCTCCTCCATGCAGGACATACAGCTTAAGAACAGAAAGTTCCTAAAGAGGAAACCATTGGAAATCCACTTAGGTAAACTTGCCTTGAGTCAAAAAAGGCTCAGTACTGTTTCAACTGCTAATCCATTTAGTGTCCTGTTCACCCTGATGACTTCCAGGAGCATCCCTCTGGTGGTTTTAGAAAGATAACCCTTCCAATCACTAGGCTCAATCGAGCAACAGGGAAAGACAATAGACTTCGGAGAAAGGGGCTGATTGACGTGTTTGGGAAGAATGGAAGACTGCCTATCAGGACCACGTGCAAATGAAAGGAACATCTAAAATGAGCTGATATGAGCTGGGCAGGTTTTACACCAATAATAAACTCTCCTTTCTCCTCTCAAAAGGATTAGGCCTCCTGTGAATGGGAGTGTCTTGTGTTCAAGTCCCATGGCCTTGACCTTCCTTTGTACTGCTCAATTCACTTTAAAACCACCGGTGATATTTGTTTGTGATTTTTTTTTTTTTCCATTCTCAGCCATGTCCTTCTGAAGGAGAACTTTTACTCCATCAGCAGCTTCAAGATCCATCTACAAGTCAGGAGCACAGTATCCCTGAATTCCGGGCAGAGGAGGGGGCTGCTTTGGCTCACTTCCTTCCTCCTTCCCCAAACAGAATCCAGCTCCTATATAAAATTCATAAATTCTTGGCAGGAAAGAAATCCTCCCATTGGAAGGAACAGATGTTCTACGAGTAACTTTTGCCATCATAACTCTGTTCCTAATATCATACTTTTAAAGTGTAGGGGGATGTTAACTTTTTTTTTTAAATGTCAACATGTTCTGGGCAGCTTTTCCATCTCCATCTGTGGCATACACATCACCAACCCTCCCACCGCCCTTTTTAAAATTTCCAGAGACTAGTTGGAAATTGGAACGATATTAAAAAGTGAAAGTGGAAAATTCAATTCAAGAAGTATTCTAATGTATAACCTAATGCAAAGTAACATGATACTTCCCTCCCAGTTGTAAATCTCAGAAACATTCTTTTCCTTGTCGTCTTAGAACTTGGAGGGGTCTGCAAGACCTTTAACGGCAGAATGACCAATTAAATTCAGGAGTGATTACTGGTAACAAAATTCCTTGAGTAACCTATTCATAACATTCCTCTTCTAAAGAAAGCCTCAATTGGTGCTTCAAATTCAAGAGGCTACCAGGCCATTTTCACTTAGTTATCACCTCGTTAAACTGCCCACCTTAAATGCCTGTATCCCAGGTGACCGCGGAGAAGGGTCAAGGTCAGTGGATGCCTCTTACTTCGCCTGGATGTAACTTTGGAAAGCATGACCCCGCCTCGGTGGGGTTCCCTCGCCAGGGACAGCGATGCCCATTTGCAGCTGCTTTGGCGAGGGCCAGAGCGCCTACTGGCTGTGGCCTGGCCTCAAACACTCCTGAACACGTTTCGGTTCAAAGTCAGAATTCGGTGAGCGGGCTGGGTGAGGAGTGAAATCTGCAGGGCAGAGGGAGAGAAAGGTGACAGGTTGGGCGGGGTGGGGAAGCATCGGCCCGACATTCAAATGCTCCGGGGATCCTCCCGGAGTCCCAGCTCTTGGTCTGGGTTTCCCCTTCTCCGTCTGATCGGAGCCAGTGGAGTCCAAATCCCCCGAACCCAAGCGGGGCCCGTGCCGAGCCTGCCGCGTCCACCCCGGAAGAAGCGGTCTCTGAAACTTTTTTGGGCGCAAGTGGAGGTGTAAGTGAGAGCGCGCAGGGCGCGAGGGGGTGTCTCTGGGGCCCGGATCGGCGTTCTCTGCATCCCGGCGGGAAGGTTAGTCTGTGCTTGGGGGGCCCGGGGGTAGCGGGGGCCGAGGCGGGGGCGAGAGTGGCGCACCCGGGCGCGACGGCCCCCGGGCGCCGGGAGCTGCAGGCGGGCGCAGCGCCGTGCGCGGTCTGCAGTGCCCCCAGCCGGCCGGCCCGGCTGAGGACCGCTCGCGGCCGCAGGGCCGAGTGCCGAGCCGCACCTCTGCGTCCCTGCGGAGGCTGACCCAGTGTTACGAAATTTACCATCAATTCGAGGTGGATTTTCAGTCTGGTTCTGTCACTTACTGGCTTCCTGCCCCCGGGAGCTCTGGACGTTTTCCTCCCTTTGGCTAATGTCGATAATACCCCAGACAAAGTTGATGAAATAGTTGAGAACGCGCCACCAAGTGCCTGGTATATAGTAAGTGAAGTGAAAGTCGCTCAGTCGTGTCCTACTCTACGACCCCATGGACTGTAGCCTGCCAGGCTCCTCTGTCCAAGGAATTCTCCAAGCCAGAAGACTGAAGTGGGTAGCCTTTCCCTTCTCCAGGCGGTCTTACCAACCCATGGATCGAACCCAGGTCTCCTGCATTGCAAGCCGATTCTTGACCGTCTGAGCCACCAGGGAAGCCCAAGAATACGGAGTGGGTGGCCTATCCCTTCTCCAGCGGATCTTCCCGACCCAGGAGTCTAACCTGGATCTTCTGCATTGCAGGCGAATTCTTTATCAGCTGAGCTACCAGGGAAGCCAAATATATATATATATATATATATATATATATATATATATATTTATATATTTATAGTATATATGTATATAGGATATGGGTATATGGGTATATAGTAAGTACTCATTAAATGGTGACCCTCACCACCACCACTGTCATTATCATCATTAGCTGGCTAGACTTTGGAAGGGGGTCTCACTGAAGTCTCTGCTCTTCAATGGTGGGTCTGAGGGGAGGACAGGGAGAGATGGTTTCTGCCTCCCTTCTGAAGTGGAAAAGGAACCTAGCACCCGGCTGGGGTCCAGCCTTCCTGTGCCTTAGGCTCCACCTCTAACTGCGGACTCAGCCATCCCCTCTTTGAACTAATATTCTCATTGCAAAATAGGAATACTCATCCCCAACTCAGAGTTGTTGCAAGACAAGAAATGCAGAGCTCCTGATACATAGCTGATGCTCAGGAGAGTCCCCACCCACCCCTGTGGCCCCCAGCCAGCAGGTCCCAGAACACCTGTATAGGTAGCACACAGCAGGCACAGTGCAAGCCCCTTTGCCCTTCGCACTGGCAGTCAGCGGGCCCAGGGTCGCTCTCCTAACAAAAGGGAGGTGCTCAACGCAAGCCCCGCCCACCTAGCTGTCAGTCAGTGTGCCATTTATTGAGTCCTTACTCTGGACCTCTTCTATCCCCATCTGACTGGGACAGCTTGGGCTGCAGGAGGCTTTAACTCTGAGGTCCTTCTACTTCACCTCCCCTGGCATCTCCCCTCTCCCGGACGCCTCAGATCCCTTCTGGAAATTAGTAGTGTTGGAAATAGTATGAACACACACTCCTGATGTTGGAGTGATGGAATGTACAGTCAGAGGACCTGGCTGTCAAGAGCAGCTCTACCAGTTCCTGTCTTTCTCTCACAACCTCTCTGAACCTCAGTTAATACCTTCTGGGGTGATGAAGGCAATGGCACCCCACTCCAGTAATCTTGCCTGGAAAATCCCATGGACGGAGGAGCCTGGTAGGCTACAGTCCATGGGGTCGCTAAGAGTCGGACACGACTGAGCAATTTCACTTTCACTTTTCCCTTTCATGCACTGGAGAAGGAAATGGCAACCCACTCCAGTATTCTTGCCTGGAGAATCCCGAGGACGGCGGAGCCTGGTGGGCTGCCGTCTATGGGGTCCCACAGAGTCGGACACGACTGAAGCAACTTAGCAGCAGCAGCAGCAGCAGGGGTGATGAATGTGAGGGTCAATGGATACGTGTGTATAAAAGCATCAAGCACACAGTAAGTATTCAGTAAATACTAATTTTTATTTGTTTCAAGCATAAGGCAGGTGCCCAGTGAATACTAGTTGGACTGAACTGAGCTCTCCCCTTGGCTAAGTTCTATCCCTGGGAAAGCTTCCGTTCAAACTTTCTCCCTGTCCTTGGCCCTTGTCAAATGTCATGTCCTGTGACTTGCTGCTGGTGACCTTTTTCTAGAGGCTGGTACTTTGCATATAGGAGGAGTAATGGATCTCTCCAGAATTCAAAACCTAATATTCAGTTCAGTTCAGTTCAGTTGCTCAGTCGTGTCTGACTCTTTGCAACCCATTGAACCGCAGCACGCCAGGCCTCCCTGTCCAACACCAACTCCCGGAGCCCACGCAAACTCATGTCCATTGAGTTGGTGATGCCATCCAACCATCTCATCCTCTGTCATCCCCTTCTCCTCCTGCTCTCAATCTTTCCCAGCATCAGGGTCTTTTCAAATGAGTCAGTTCTTCACATCCGGTGGCCAAAGTATTGGAGTTTCAGCTTCAACATCAGATCTTCCAATGTTACCTCTTTCAAACCTGTTCTGTGATACTTACTTCAAAAGTTCACCGAGATAAAATTCAACATGGAGACCTCATATTTTTGTTTTGTTTTTCATGACCAGTGTGTCTTTTATTTGAGGGCAGAGGGTTTGTTGCTGTCTAGTCACTAAGTCGTAACTGACTCTTTTGCGACCCCCTGGACTGTAGCTTGCCGGACTCCACTGTCCATGGGATTTTCCAGGCAAGAATACTGGAGCAGGTTGCCATTTCCTTCTGCAGGGGATCTTCCCACCCCAAAGACTGAACCATATGTCCTGTGTCTCCAGCATTAGCAGGCAGTTTCTTTACCACTGAGTCACCAGGGAAGCCCAATAGGGGGAGATTGGTAGAGCATTATTTAAAAGTCCTAAATGAGCATTTGTGTAACCATATTTTCTGCCAGCAATTCACATGTGGTTGATTTTGTGAGTGTGTGATAGGATGTCAGCAACTTCGGTGTCCTGTCTCTTCTCTAGCTCTTGATTAGGACAAACCCTGAATGGGAAAACAAACAGCATCCAATCTTAAATGGGCCTTCGCAGTCTCAGGGCATTTGTGTGTCCATTACATCCATGTAATCTCAGCACAGCCCATTTTCCAGATGAGCCTCATTGAGGCAGATGGCTGACTCAGTACTCCTTTCCATGTCGCAGACTGACCTCCGAGTCCTGCCTCTCCACACTGCTCTCTCAGACTATTACACACGGGGCTTTTTGCACTGGCCATCTGAACAAGCGTTGTTAAAGACTCTTTAGAAATGCTAGGATGTGAGTTTTATTAATACAGAGCACTAAACAAATTAGAGAGTTTCCCATATTATGACAAGGTATGCAACAGCTGTTACTTTACCAAAACTATTCATTATGGGGCCATTTGTTTAAAGGTTACCCCGGTGGCTTGGGGACAGTGCCTTTTGCTCTCTGACTCACAGGAAGCAAAAATAAGTTACTATCAGGTGATGGTCATACTTAGAAACCAAGCTAAAAATTAGAAGGTTTGTCATCCTCGGGAGTAGGGCAGTTGGCTTCACTTTTCAAACTGGTAAGTGTTAGGCGGTTCAAAATTGAAGATTTTCTTTGTGTCATATTTGGTTTTTTAAAAAAATCTATTGAAATATTTGCTGACTAATTCCAGCATGCCAATTTCTGTGCTTGGCCATACTCAAAGGATATTCTGTGGTCTCTGGCATCCAGTATTTCACAGGTGGGTAGCAGGGATGCATATAGGAAGTGCATCCAATAGTCACCTTATCGTAATCACAATAGCTGCTTCCTGGGTTTATGAGGTCAGGCCAGGTGAGAAGCACAGGTGAGACGCAGTTGCTGAGACCCGCCCCCTCCCCCCCAACCTAAGGCAGGCTCTTCCAAACATAGAGGTTGCATTAGTCAAATTTTTAGACAAAGAAATCGAGGCTCTGAAAAGAGAAGGGGTTTGCTGGTTCACAGCATACCCAGGATTCAAATTCAAAGATTTAATTCAAAGCAACTTTGTTATTTGCCTTCTAGCCCAAGGGAGTTCCTCAAAGAACCTTTGAAGAGCCTTCTCTTTAACCAGTCTGTGTATACAGTGGAACTTAAAGATTGTCCAGGTGTTCACTAGCTCTTTGGCTTATGAGATTTCTCGATCATGTCAAATGCATTCCCCCATCTTCCACTCTATTTCAGTTTTCCACGGAGGATTATGCCTTCCTGTCTCTGTTTGTATTTATCCTCTAAGTTAACATGCAATGACTTCCTTCACTCCCTTCCAAAAAGATGAATTTTATTTAGCACATAAGTATATCAGGGATCTCAAGTGCTTTGAGGATAAAACAAGTTTTTTATGCGTTTGTTTCTTGTTCAGCTTCATTGAGGTATAACTGTATACCAGAAAAACTGCACTTGTTTAATGTGTACAATTTGATGAGTATGGACATAAGCATACACCCATGATCCACCTCCACAGTGAAAATAAGAAACATATCCACCACCTCCTAAGATTTCCTTATATCCCTTTGTGTGCGTGTGTGTGTGCATGCATGTGTGTGTGCTCGTTGTTATAATAAGAACACTAAACATGAGGTCTACCCTCTTAACAAATGTTTAAGTATGAGACACCGTATTATTAATTATAGGCACTATGTTGTATAACAGATCTCTAGAACTTACTCATCTTGCATAACTGAAATTTTATACCCACTGAGCAATGATTCCCTCCTTCCTCCTCCCCCTAGCCCTTGGCAACCACCAACCTATTTTCTACTCCTATGAGTTTGACTATTTGAACACCTCATATAAGTGGAATCAAGTAGTACTTGTCCTCCTGTGACTGGCTTAACTTCACTTAGCATAATGTCCTCCAGGTTCATCCATATTGTCACAAATGATAAGATTTCCTTCTTTGTATTTTTAAGGTTGAATAATATGCCATTGATGTTTTCTTTATCCATTCACCTGTTAATGGACATGGGGTTATTTCCATATCTTGACCACTGTGAATAATGCTACAGTGAACATGACAGTGAAGATACCTCTTCAAAATCCTGATTTCAGTTCTTTGAGATATATACCAAGAACTGGGATGCTTGGATCATACGGTAGTTTGATTTTTTTTTAATATGGTAGTTTTATTTTTAATTTTTTGAGGAAACTCTGAACTGTTTTCCTATTGATTGTACCATTTTACATTCTTATCAATAGTATACAGGGGTTCTGATTTCTTCACATCCTTACCAACATTTATTATCTTTTTTTAAGATAATAATCAATCCTAACAGGTGTCAGGTAATACCTCATTGTGATTCCCATTTATATTTATCAAATTTGAGTAGTGATGTTGAGCACCTTTTCACATACCTAGTGGCCATATGTATGTCTTCTTTGAAGATGTCTATTCAAGTCCTCTGCTCATTTAAAAAATTGGGCTATTTAGGTTTTCTTGCTATTGGGTTTTATGAGTTCCTTGTATATTTTGGATGTTTACTCCTTATCAGATAAATGGTTTGCAAATATTTTCTCCTTTTTCACCATGTTGACCATTTCCTTTACTGTGCAGTTTTTAATGATGTAATCATCATGTAGTACCATGTATCTCTTGTTGCCTGAGCTTTTAAGGTCATACCCGAGAAATCACTGCCAAAGCCAATGTCTGGAAGCTTTTCCCCTATGTTTTCTTCTGGGAGTTTATGGTTTCAGGTCTTACATTGAAGTCTTTAATCCATTTTGAGTTGATTTTTTTGTGTATGGTGTAATATAGGGGCTCTGTTTCATTTTGCATATTGATATCCAGAAGGACTGATGCTGAAGCAGAAGCTCCAATACATTGGCCACCCGATGTAAGAGCCAACTCATTGGAAAAGACTCTGATGCTGGGAAAGAATGAGGGCAGGAGGAGAAGGGGCAACAGAGGATGAGGTGGTCAGGTGGCATTATTGACTCAACAGACATGAGTTTGAGCAAACTCTGCGAGATAGTGAAGGAAAGGGAAGCCTGACATGCTGCAGTCCACAGAGTCACAAAGACTCAGACACAACTTAGTGACTGAACAACAACAATGACAAAAATACAAAATTATTTTCCCAACATCATTTGTTGAAAAACCTCTCCTTTCCCCATTGTGTATTCTTGGCAACCTTATAAAATATCAGCTAATTGTATATGCACAAATATATTTCTGGGCTCTGTTTTATTCTGTTGGTCTATACGTCTGCCTTAATGCCAGTACTATACAGTTTTAGTTATTATACCTTTGTACTATACTTTGAAATTAGAAAGTATAATGTCTCCAGCTCTGTTTTTCTCAAGATTACCATTCTGGGTCTTTAGTGGTTCCACTGCATTTTAGAATTTTTAAAAATTTTCTGTTAAAAACACCACTGGGATTTTGATGGGGACAGCATTGAATCTGCAGATCACCTTGAACAGTACGGACATTTAATCAATCCTGTGGCTCAGATCATGAACTCCTTATTGCCAAATTCAGACTTAAATTGAAGAAAGTGGGGAAAACCACTAGACCATTCAGGTATGACCTAAATCAAATCCCTTATGATTATACACTGGAAGTGAGAAATAGATTCAAGGGACTAGATCTGATAGACAGAGTGCCTGATGAACTATGGAAGGAAGTTCATGACATTGTACAGGAGACAGGGATCAAGACCATCCCCAAGAAAAAGAAATGCATAAAAGCAAAATGGCTGTCTGAGGAGGCCTTACAAATAGCTGGGAAAAGAAGAGAAGTGAAAAGCAAAGGAGAAAAGGAAAGCTATAAGCATCTGAATGCAGAGTTCCAAAGAATAGCAAGGAAAGATAAGAAAGCCTTCCTCAGTGATCAGTGCCAAGAAATACAGGAAAACAATAGAATGGGAAGGACTAGAGATCTCTTCAAGGAAATTAGAGATACCAAGGGAACATTTATGCAAAGATGGGCTCAATAAAGGACAGAAATGGTATGGACCTAACAGAAGCAGAAGATATTAAGAAGAGGTGACAAGAATACACAGAAGCACTGTACAAAAAAGATCTTCACGACCCAGATAATCACGATGGTGTGATCACTCACTTAGAGCCAGACATCCTGGAATGTGAAGTCAAGCAGGCCTTAGGAAGCATCATTATGAACAAAGCTAGTGGAGGTGATGGGATTCCAGTTGAGCTATTTCAAATCCTGAAAGATGATGCAGTGAAAGTGTTGCACTCAATATGCCAGCAAATTTGGAAAACTCAGCAGTGGCCACAGGACTGGAAAAGGTCAGTTTTCATTCCAATCCCAAAGAAAGGCAATGCCAAAGAATGCTCAGACTACTGCACAATTGCACTCATCTCACACACTAGTAAAGTAATGCTCAAAATTCTCCAAGCCAGACTTCAGCAATACGTGAACCATAAACTTCCAGATGTTAAAGCTGGTTTTAGAAAAGGCAGAGGAACCAGAGATCAAATTGCCAAGATCCGCTGGATCATCAAAAAAGCAAGAGAGTTCCAGAAAACATCTATTTCTGCTTTATTGACTATGCTAAAGCCTTTGACTGTGTGGATCACAATAAAGTGTAGAAAATTCTGAAAGAAATGGGAATACCAGACCACCTGACCTGCCTCTTGAGAAACCTGTATGCAGGTCAGGAAGCAACAGTTGGAACTGGACATGGAACAACAGACTGGTTCCAAATAGGAAAAGGAGTACGTCGAGGCTGTATATTGCCACCCAGCTTATTTAACTTATATGGAGAGTACATCATAAGAAATGCTGGGCTGGAAGAAACACAAGCTGGAATCAAGATTGCCGGGAGAAATATCAACAACCTCAGATATGCAGATGACACCACCCTTATGGCAGAAAGTGAAGAAGAACTAAAGAGCCTCTTGATGAAAGTGAAAGAGGAGAGTGAAAAAGTTGGCTTAAAGCTCAACATTCAGAAAACTAAGATCATGGCATCTGGTCCCATCACTTCATGGGAAATAGATGGGGAAACATTGGAAACAGTGTCAGACTTTATTTTTGGGGGCTCCAGAATAACTGCAGATGGTGATTGCAGCCATGAAATTAAAAGACGCTTACTCCTTGGAAGGAAAGTTATGACCAATATAGATAGCATATCAAAAACAGAGACATTACTTTGTCAACAAAGGTCCATCTAGTAAAGGCTACGGTTTTTCCAGTGGTCATGTATGGATGTGAGAGTTGGACGGTGAAGAAAGCTGAGCGTTGAATTGATGCTTTTGAACTGTGGTGTTGGAGAAGACTCTTGAGAGTCCCTTGGACTGCAAGGAGATCCAACCAGTCCATCCTAAAGGAGATCAGTCCTGGGTGTTCATTGGAAGGACTGATGTTGAGGCTGAAACTCCAATACTTTGGCCATCTGATGCAAAGGGCTGACTCATTTGAAAAGACCCTGATCCTGGAAAAGATTGAGGGCAGGAGGAGAAGGGGACAACAGAGGATAAGATGGTTGGATGGCATCACCAATTCAATGGACATGAGTTTGGGTAAACTCCGGGACCTGGTGATGGACAGGTAGGCCTGGCGTGCTGTGGTTCATGGGGTCACAAAGAGTTGGACACGACCGAGTGACTGAACTGAAGTCTTTCAATCCATAAACATGGGATTTCTTTCCATTTTTTCCTTTTTTGTCTTCTTTCATTAGTGTTTTATAGTTTTCAGTGTACAAGTCTTTTACCTTCTTCATAAGTTAATTCTTAAGTATTTTTTAAAATTTTAATTTTTTTAGTTTTTTTTTCTCTTTGATGCTATTGTAAGGGAAATTGTTTTCTTAATTTTTCTTTCAGATAGTTTGTTGTTACTGAGCAAAACAGTTGATTTTTGTGTGTTGATTTTCTTTTTTTTTGTATGTTGATTTTCTACTCTGCAACTTACTTAGTTCTAACAGTTTTTGTAGCGGAGTCTTTAGGGATTTCTATTTATAGAATAGAAATCTGTCATCTGCAGAGAGACATTTTACCTCTTCCTTTTATATTTGGATGACTTTTATTCCTTTTTTGTTTCTTCTTTTTTTGTATAATTGCTCTGATTAAGAAACCAAGTACTACATTAAATAGGAATGACAAAGAGTGGGCATCCTTGTCTTATTCTTGATCTTGGAGGAAAAGCTTTCAGTTTTCCACTGTTAAGTATGATGTTAGCTGTTCAGTTGAGTTCAGTCGCTCAGTCGTGTCCAACTCTTTGCAACCTAATGAATCATATCACGCCAGGACTCCCTGTCCATCACCAACTCCCGGAGTTTACCCAAACTCATGTCCATCGAGTCAGTGATGCCATCCAGCAATCTCATCCTTTGTTGTCCCCTTATCCTCCTGCCCCCAGTCCTTCCCAGCATCGGGGTCTTTTCCAATGAATCAACTCTTCGCATGAGGTGGCCAAAGTATTGGAGTTTCAGCCTCAACATCAGTCCTTCAAATGAACTCCCAGGACTCCTTTAGGATGGACTGGTTGGATCTCCTTGCAGTCCAAGGGACTCTCAAGAGTCTTCTCCAACACCACAGTTCAAAAACATCAATTCTTCAACGCTCAGCTTTCTTCACCGTCCAACTCTCACATCCATACATGACCACTGGAAAAACCATAGCCTTTACTAGACGGTCCTTTGTTGACAAAGTAATGTCTCTGCTTTTTAATGTGCTATCTAGGTTGGTCATAACTTTCCTTCCAAGGAGTAAGCGTCTTTTAATTTCATGGCTGCAATCACCATCTGCAGTGATTTGTTTTATATGCCTCTTGTTATGTCGAGGTACATTCCTTCTATACGTAGTTTATTGAGTATTTTTATCATGAAAAAGTATTGATTTTTTCAAATGCTTTTACATCTATTGAAATTATTGTATACTTTAATCTCTCATTCTGTTAATATGGTTTATCACATTTATTGATTTGCATATATTGAAGCATTCTTACATCCCAAGGATAAATTCCACTTGATCACCGTGTATGATCTTTTTAATAAGCTGTTGAATTGTTTTGCTACTATTTCATTGTGGATTTTTGCATCTATGTTTGTCAGGGATATTGGCCTGTAATTTTCTTTTCTTGTTGTGTCCTTATCTGACTTTGATATCAAAGTAATCCTGGCCTTGAACAATGAATTTGGGAGTGTCTCCTCTTTTTCAGTTTTTTGAAAGTGTTTGAGAAACATTGGCATTAATTCCTTTACTATTTTGTAGAATTCACCAGTGAAGCCATTTGGTCCTGGGCTTTTCTTTTATGGGAGGTTTTCGATTACTGTTTCAGTCTTCTTAGTCATTATTGATTTGTTCACATTTTCTATTTCTTCATGGGTCAGTCTTGGTAGGCTGTATGTTTCAAGGAATTTGTGTATTTATTCTAGGTTATCCAATTTGTTGGCATGTTCAAGTAGTTGCTCATGATCCTTTGTATTTCTGTGTCATCAGTTGTAATATCTATTTTATTTCTACTTTTCGTTTCTATTTTTTAAAAATTTGAATCTTATCTCTTTTTTTCTCAGTCTAGCTAAAGATTTGTCAATTGGTTTATCTTTTCAAAACATCAGCTCTTAGTTTTGTTGATCTCTTCTATTGTTTTTCTATGCCCTGTTTCATTTATTCCTGCTCTAATTTTTATAATCTCCTTCCTCCTGCCAACTTTGGGCTACAGAACCTGTGCTCCACAACAAGGGAAGTCACTGCGATGAGAAGCCCCGTGCACCTCAGCTAGAGAGTAGCCCGCAGTCACTGCAACAAGAGAAAGCCCAGGCACGTCAACAAAGATCCAGGATGGCCCCAAATAAATAACAAATAAAATGTTTCAAAAAGCATTATCAGGGGAAAATATTAATAAAGAAACTAATATACATTGAAGATCTTCTATCATTTAACTCTCACAAGTCCCTGGAAAGGAGGTATTATTCCAGTTCTAAAACTCAGGAAACTGAGGCTTAGGCAGCCTAACAAGCCTGAGATTCTAGCCTCTGCTTGAAATCATAATCACCCTGGGAATTTTAGGCAAATATGGACCCCTGGGCTTCCTGGTGCCCCAGAGCATGAACTTTCCTGACGGTGGGACCTGCTCTCCTGTTCTGTTAGGCAAACCTCCACCAGTCATTCCAGTTACCGTGGCTCAGATTCTACTCCAGTATCCTTCAGTTATTAATGTTAGAATGGAGAAGATGGGAGAATTAGGGACACTGCCATTCTTACCTCTATTTGTCTTTTGAATCTGTGTGAATCTGGCATTTCACAAACCCAAACACAGAGGAACTTGACTTACCTGGATGCATTGCTGTATCAGCATCTAGAGCAGTGCCTGGCATGTAATGGATGCTTAATACATATTTGGAAAGAATGGGTGAATGACTAAGGACATCAGTGTAGGAGAAAGGTGATTCAGCGCGTTGTCACGCTGATCAAATCAAGTCCTCCTGCTACTGTGCCACACCCCAGGCCACACCTAGAAGGGTGTTCCTTCCTAAAATTAGCCCCCCACTGCTGACTATTGCTGATGGTGGCAGCTACTGAATATAAAGGGGATCTGATACATGTGAGATAATATGAAAACTTTAGAATTTGCAGCAGTAACCATTGTCCTGTTCTGCCATTTAAGAAATAGTGTTGAAACCAGCAACTGGCTTTCAGGTTTGTCCAGGCAACACAGTTGTTTGGGCTTTCTTTACAAAATGCCAAGCAAGCTGATTATCATAAATGTGTCCCTTTATGCCTGATCACATATCGTCTGCCTGCTTGGGTAGCAGAATAAAAAAGAAAAGTGGCAGAACAAGCACACGGGACTCTGCTCACTGTCGTGAGCCAGCCTGGATGGGAGGGGCGTTTGGGAGAAAACAGATACATGTATGGCTGAGTCCCTTCGCTGTTCACCTGAAACTACCACAATGTTGTTAATCCACTCTATGCCAAAACAAAGGAAAAAGTTTGAAGTTGGGGGGAAGAAAAGGCAGGTCTGGGTCAAATCTCCTCTTAGTCAGAATAGCCATAGAACCTTGTGGTCACCAAAGCACTTTGAATCTTATGTTCATACTTTTCTATATGGGCAGGAGGAGGGAAAAAAGGAGACAACCAGTGGGACGTATTGGTGCACACCTGGCTGTTTTGACATGCACTTTGGAGCATATTTGAGAAGCCCTACTTGACCCTCTCCAACTCCTCCAAAACACTGGCCTTCAAAAGCCCACTGTGCTCACTCTCTTCCTCATGGTTAAAGAAATTCAACACTGAAAGCATAGACTCAAGTGCTGACATATTTACTGGCTAAGGATGGGGCCTTTGTTGAGTTACTCAACCTGGCTGAGCCTTAGTTTCATCGTCTGTAAAAAGGGGAAAACAACAGGGCTTATTAACGTAAGACTGTTAATAAGAATTAAATGGGATAATGCAGTGTCTATCTCATAGCATGCATTCCATGAGTGCTGGCTATTTTAATCATCATTATTAATATGGGTCAAATTTCCTGGATGTTGGGAGAACGAATGCAAGCTGAGATTCCGTTACTAAATAATGCTGGTAAAGCCATCTCTCTGAGAAGAGATTGCTGGAGTGAAATGCTTCAGGCCTCTGATGTTTGATGCTCTCTGGCTCTAGCTCATTTACTATCTGGTCCTGTGACCTCAGGGTCTAAGGCAAGCCCCTCCTCATCTTTAGCCCTAGTGCCCCACCAACCACCCCAAAACACATCATTAAAGGAATCGGCCTAGGTCTCTAACCATGCTGAGCGTGTTCTCTGCTACAGTTTGAAGGACCTCATCAAAAAATTCTTCCTTTCTCTCCTATCCTATTCCAATTCTATGTCCGGGAAGCAAAAAAAAATCCAAATTAACCTTACCATGACTATAAGTTGCAACTTCCAAAGACCAAATCTGGCACCTTGAGACAAGAGTAGTACAGTCAAAATATAATATAAATTGACTGACAAAACTTGAAATATGTACAGTATAGCAGCCACAGTCCTGTATATAAATATATGAAATTGATCACTGAAGCTGAATGGACCTGGATGTCCCCAGTCTTAGGAAATATGCACTGAAGTATTTAGGGGTAAAAGGCCATCATGCTTAGAACTTAATCTGAAACAATAAAATCTTAACAATAGATGAATCTGGGTAAAGGGTATATGAGGTTGGCTTGTACTATTTTTGTGTACAACATTTGTAAGTTGGAAATTATTTCCAGATACAAATTAAAAAATAAAAACCTAATAAAGGGGATATAATGTACAACATGGTACACATGTGTGTTATTTATGAAAGTTGTTAGAGTAAATCTTGAGTTCTCACCACAAGAAAAAAAAATTTTTTTGTATTCAGTTTTGTATCTATATGAAAAAAATTATTTTTGTATCTGTGTAAGAGGATGATTTGGAAAAGGAGATGGCAACCCACTCCAGTATTCCTGCCTAGAGAATCCCGCGGACAGAGGGGCCTGGTGAGCTGTTGTCCATGGGGTTGCACAGAGTCGGACACGACTGAAGCGACTCAGCATGCATGCATGCATTGTAGAAGGAAATGGCAACCCACTCCAGTATTCTTGCCTGGAGAATCCCAGGGGCAGAGGAGCCTGGTGGGCTGCCATCTATGGGGTCGCAGAGTCGGACACGACTGAAGCGACTTAGCAGCAGCAGCAGCAAGAGGATGATTGTTCACTAAACTCATCGTGATAATCATTTCATGACGTATGTAAGTCAAATCCTGCTGTACACCTTAAACAGACAGTGCTGTATGTCAGTTATATCTAAATAAAACTGGAAGAAAAACAAAAACAAACAAAATCTAGTAAGGGGACAAGGAACACCTGCAGATTTTGATAATCCTTTCCCAACTAACACAAGGGCTCTGAAGCAAATAGGTGAGGTTCTGGAGTAAAGATTTCCCAGCAAGTACAAGTTCATTATAAAATACTGAGGTTCGAGGAGTATGCAAATACTATTCAAGCCAATTACCAGATGGGCATTTATGTAATATCTTCTATTTCTGTCACAAGTAGTTCAGGTATGGTTTAATGAACCTCTAGGGGCTCACACAATAAATGGCTTGTTCAAGATCACCCAGCCAGTGACCCTAGCTTTGAGTCTGGAGACACAAATTTACTATGGGAATTTACTGTTTCCAGGGCACAGTACATACCAACGTGAGAAGATTTTGCATCTAAATTGTGTATAAGGAGGCTCCCTTGATGGTCTCATGGCTACGACTCTGTGCTCCATATGGATGGGGGCCCATGTTTGATCCCTGGTCAGGGAACTAGATCCCACAGGCCACAACTTAGACCGGGTGCACCCAAGTAAATATATAAATAAATATTTTTTAAAAGATCGTGTATGAGGTTGTAGAAACAGCTATAACAATAAGGGCATCACTACAGGAGGATTCACATGGAATCCCGTTCAGCTACAAAACAGGCTTTGTGAACTTTCAGCAGGAACTCCACAGATGATCTTCAATGGAAAGGAAACCCCTAGATGTTAGATTAGTGCTGTGTTTCAAAACTATATAAATATGAGGAAAGGGATAGTCTAGTGTTTATTTCCACATTTACTATTTTCTATCTTATCTTCCTAGGTGGCACTAGTGGTAAAGAATCCACCCGCCAATGCAGGAGACATAAGAGACCCTGGTTTGATCCCTGAGACGGGAAGATCCCCTGGAGGAGGGCACTCCAGTATTCTTGCCTGGGAAATCCCATGGACAGAGGAGCCTGGTGGGCTACAGTCCATGGGGTTGCAAAAGAGTTGGACATGACCTAGCGACTAAACAACAATAGCATTTAATAAATTACATCATATATTCAATACTTTGTTATAAAATAGGCTTTGTGTTAGGTGACTTTGCCCAACTGTAGGCTAAAGGAAGTGTTCTTAGCACGTTTAAGGTAGGCTAGGCAAAGCTGTGATGTTTAAAAGTACTAAATACATTTTCAACTTATGATATTTTCAACTTACAGTGGGTTTGTTGGGGCATAACCCTATCATGAGTCAAGGAAGATCTGTAGACAGACTGAGAGAAATCTGTCTTTTGTATAAAAAGGCACTTACTTCCCCTTCATAATCTGATGTGATAGATGAATCTACCACTGTGCAGCCAGATAACAGATGAGGGAAAGTATCTCCTTCTATGATCTTCCAAATAACATATGAGAACAAAAGGCTGGAATTAGAATATCAGCATTTTGCCACCCCCAGTGAATTAATACATCTAGGCATTAGCATCAATGTCTGCTAACATCAAAAAAAGAACAGAGAACTCTGCTCAATATCTTGTAACAACCTATATGGGAAAAGAATCTTGAGAAACAAAGGATATATAACACACTCACTTTGCTGTACACCTCATACTAATGCAACATTGCAAATCAACTCTACTCCAATATATAATAAGTAAAAATCAAATTTTAAAAAGGAATGGAAATGAGACATTGTGTGTCCTCTGATGAAAGAATGCAGTGACACCCATAGGCTTGCCAGAGGGATCATCTTGGTGGCTGATTAAGCCTTTGGGTCCAACTGTCACTTTGCAGGGAATTCAAGGGACAGAGGGAAATGCCGAGCTGCATCCAGAGCATGCAACCAACCAAATCCAGATGGAGAAACTTTACATGTCAACCTGTCACGATCTTCAGTGTACAAAGTGAATGGAAAGGAAAGGATGAAGGGGAAACCCATAGATTAAATAGACTTCAGAGATATAGCAAGTTTTTTTTTAAAAGAAAGAACTTCTATAATGTTTAGATATGCCTAAGTGGATGACAAATTCAAGGAAGTAACTCATGTATGGATCGTAACATCTTTTTCTTATTTTTTGGCTAGCCTGTGAGATTTTTGTTCCCTGACCAGGACCCTCGGCAGCAAAAGCACAGAGTCTTAACCACTGGACTGCCAGGGAATTCCTGGAAGTAACTACTCTAAAAATCAAGAATTGTGGTTACTTTGGAGGGAGGCCTGGGGTGATGAATGGGATGAAGCACGTGGAAGGCAACTGGGGTTTCCTGGCCAAGTTCTTCTTTTTGACCCAGGTGAAGTTTTAAAAGATGTGCGGCTTTATGATAATTTACTAAGTTATAAGTTTGTGTGATTCACTGTTACTGATCTTTATTTTACAGTTAAAAATATCAGAGGCAGCACTCTGCAGTTTATGTGCAGGTGGCTTCAAGCTTTGGTACTCAAAGCAACAGTCAAGGAGTCAATGACCGTGATCCTTCAAAACCTTCACCATTTCACAGGTGCCATCTTTTCTCACAGCATCACCAGGAAGGAGACTTTGTAGACCAATAAAGGAGGAATAACAAGAGATTTGAAATGAGATGGACCTAGGCTAAAGCCTGCTGTCTGCACTTTTTACTCTTTGTCTTCTACTTTATAGCCCCACTGTTGTGTAAATTCCCCAATCCCAAGGAGCTTCAATTTCCTTGTGTATCAAATAGGGATATAGTATTGTGAGGATTAGATGTGTGTGCAGTAGTGTACAGTAGATGCTCAAGTGATGCTATTACTAAAATTATTCCTATGAGTCAAAGAAGAGGTTGTTGAGGTTCTAGGACCTGAGAAGTGTGTGTCGGTCTGCTGCCATGCTGGACCGTCATTCTAATTGTCACACTTGCTCTAAGCCCAGTGGTCTATTCTCCTCCTGCACTCTGCCTGATCCAGGAGGACAGACCCACACAGGGAAACCTGGGGTCACACCTGGGAGCATCTGACCCTTGGGGTGTCCTTTCCTGGAGATATGATGTAGGAAATCCATGAGTCACTCTGTCAGTGACAAGGTCAATGGCAAAAATTTGACTTTCCCCACCTGGGAGGTGTGGGCTCATCAACAGGAAAGCCCCCTGCTTGCCAGGCTCCATCTTCAGCCAACACTGCTGAAGCCACCAGGACCTGTCCACCAGGACACCACCCTCCTGGAGACAAGTCTGGGTGACATCCTCCTACTCCAGGGGATATTTGAAAGTGTCTGGAGATTTCTGTTGCTGTTGTCATGATTGAGAAGAGGCTACCAGCAGCTAGTGGGAAGAGATTAGGGAGGCTGAACATTTCACAGTTCCTCATAGCAAAGAATTATTGGGTCCAAAGTGTCAATAGGGCCAAGGTTGAGAAACCTGATCTAGAGGGAGATGGGCAAGGGGACTGTGATCTGCAACATGTAGGGCCTGCCTGGGCACCTTGGCATGTAGACAGAATGCTTGAGGCTATGAGAGGTTATAGTGAAAGTGAAAGTGTTAGTTGCTCATTCATGTCTGACTCTTTGTGGCCCCATGGACTGTTGCTTGCCAGGCTCCTTTGTCCATGGAATTCTCCAGGCAAGAATACTGGAGTGGGTTGCCATTTCGTTCTCCAGGGTATCTTTCCGACCCAGGGATGGAACCCGGGTCTCTTGCATTGCAGGCAGATTCTTTACCATCTGAGCCACCAGGAAAGACCCTATGAGAAGTTATAGGACTTGCCTCAAATGGTTTTCAGACACTACGGTTTATTCTGTATTTAAAGACCTATCTCAGAACTTCCTGATCATTGGGGTTTGTGGGAACCCTTTAAAAGAAGACTTTGAAAGGACAAGGTGAGCCACAAAGTGGAGATGATGGTTCCCCCTGTTTTGTGAGTTGCTCATAGCACACACTTTCAGTGGTTGCCTATTCCTGACTCTGAGGATCAGTCCTGCTCCTTAGCCAAGCACACAAGCCCTCTCACATGCAGGCCCCGTTCAGCCCTCCAATCTCACATCACAATCCTCCCGCCTTGAGCTCACTCTTTCAGAGTCTCCTCCACACCCCACTTTGTTATGGCCATGCCTTTGTTCACATTTGCCAAATGTGGTAGGTACTCATTCTGCCAGATGATTTCAGGGGATAAAAGAATGACCATTTTTCACTTGAACATTAGATTTTCATTTTAATGTGCGTGAGAAAAGAAGAACCTAAAAAGCAACCCCACAATATAGTGCATCCTTTCTTTTTTTACTTGTTGATAGTTTTTATTTGAAGTATGGTGCCTTGGCCTTTCCAGGTGGCGCTAGTGGTAAAGAACCCGCCTGGTAAAGAACCACTGTAGGAGACACGAGTTCTCTTCCTTGGTGGGGAAGATCCCCTGAAGGAGGGCATGGCAACCCACTCCAGTGTTCAGAGTCCCATGGATGGAAGAGGCTGGCAGGCTACAGTCCGTGGGGTTGCAAAGAGTCGGACACGACTGAAGCAACTTAGTGCGTATACATAGTTGACTTACAATATTATATCAGTTGCAAGTGTGCAACATGGTGACTCAATACACCACACAAAGTTATTATAATATTATTGACTATATACCCTGTGCTGTATGTGACATCCCTGTGGCTTATTTATTTTATATCTGCTCCATCCATCCCCCACCATTCACCCCACCCCACCCCACCTCCCGTCCCCAGCAGCCAGTAGCTGGTTTTCTGTATCTGTGAGTCTGTTTTATTTGTGTTTTGTTTTTTAGGTTCCACATGCAAGTGAAAACATACAGTATTCGTCTTTCTCTGTTTGACTTATTTCACTTAGCATGATACCCTCCAGGTCCATCCATGTTGCTCCAAATGGCAAGACTCATTCTTTTTTTTATATTCTGAAAGAATACAGGACAGTTCTTTATTAGGACAGATTAAGAAGACTCATTCTTTTTTATGACTGAGTAATATTCCAGTGTGTGTGTGTGTGTGTGTGTGTGTGTGTGTGTGTGTGTGTATGCCACATCTTCTTTATTCATACATCTGTCAATGTGGTATACCCCTTTAAAACAAATGCATTCAAAGAAGTAGTCAATTGAAATATTATCTAAATATTGTATAGGTGTCAGTCAGAGGAAGTACCATTCATGAAAGTGATGTACACTGACCTGAAATATGTTTTTTCCCTTTCTCTGTCTTCATGCCTTTTCCCTGCCTGGCCTCTCCGTCTCCTCTTCCTTGGCATCCCTTGCCCAGCTGAAGCTGACCCCTCCTTGAAAACGCAGCTCAGGCTTTCATTCCTGCAGAAGCTTCTCTCACCCCTACCCACTCCTCGAGTCTAAGCCGGGTCAAGCATTTCCTCTGTGAATTCCAGGAGGTGGGACACCCAACTCAGTGAACTCTGGAGTAAAACTGCCTGGCATAGCGCAGGCTGGAGTGGAGGCTCTAAGGAGTCTACTTGTTGAACCGCGGGCACAAAGCACTTCTTTTTACCGTGAGGCTCCTGTCTGGGGTTTAGCCTGTCCTGAGAAATGAGCTCCAGACCAAAACAAAACTTTAGTAACAAGCCAGGACTTGAGAGCAATTCAGCTTCAGCTCCACATCCACCCTACACAGGCATCAGCACCGTGTGGCGCTGGATCCCAACCTGGTCTCTCCAGGCCGTCACTATGTGCCCGGAAGTCTCCGAACTCGGTGCTGGGAGGCCCGGATCTATTGCATTTGGCCAAATCAGTTTTCCTCTCTGAGCTTCTGTGTCCCCATCTGTAAAGTGGGAGAGGGGAGTAAAACCCACCTCTCAAGGTGACTGGGAGTTTCGCCCTGAGTGAACAGCTGCAGAAGTACTTTGGAATCCATAAAAGGCTTTTGAATGAATGGAAAGGGTTGTTATTTTTAAACTCATAAATGAGGACAGCCAGTGCTCTGGGGTTTTCAGTATGATGCTGTGTAACTAGAAGAACCGGATTGCACGTTCCTGCATCTGTACCTACATGCGTGCACACACGCACACACCCTGATTACCAAAGGCGGCTTTGAGGTCTCTCTGAGATCCAGCATACGGCCAGTAGCTCACAGAGGATGACTAGGATCCTACAGGTTGGGAGGGCAAAGCCTGAGAGGAGAGGCATGATCAAGACCCAGGAAGAGACTCTTCCCTACAGACAGCCAACGGCACTTGCTTGAGAAGCTCTTGGGAGCCAGGCCCTGGCAACAGGGAGACACAGGATGGGTCTCTGCCCTCAGTGAGCATTTCTTCCAGCAGGGAGGATCTGCTGTGAATAAGCCATTCCATGCCCAGCGATGGCAGTGGATTCACAGCACCTGGGGAACCACCGAAATTCCGAGATGTAGTCCACAAATCCTGGGGTGCCAGAGCTCCCTACAAGGCAGATGAGAAAGAGATTGTTTTAAGATGAAAGAAATGAAACACTACCTTACTAATCATCTTTTACAAGAGTCACAAAAAATACAGAATGTCTTTTATTTTCCAGAGGCATTTTAAACTGCCTAAGTGTTTGGGGAGAGCAACAGGTTAGCAGTGAACAATTGTACTGTGCTCAGTTGCTCAGTCATGTCCAGCTGTTTGCAACCTCATGGATGGTAGCCCGAGAGGCTTCTCTGTCCATGGAATTTTCCAGACAGAAATACTGAAGTGGGTAGCCTTTTCCTACTCCAGGGGATCTTCCCGACCCAGATATCAAACCTGCGTCTCTTGCATCTCCTGCATTTGCAGCTGGATTCTTTATTAGTGAGCCACCTGGGAAGTCTTGGCAGTGAAAGGCACAGCTAAATCATGCACCCACCTTACAGCTGGAGCTGCGTCTGGTGCTTTCCAGCATCATCCCGGGTGGAGCAAAGTGTTCTGCACAATGATCTAAGCTACCAGCAAATGCAGGGTCAACATGAGCACAGTCCAACAGCCAGCAAACACTGCCTGCCAGGTGCTAGGCTGGGCCCAGGGGCCGGAGGAGGATGAGGGCCTGTATGCAGCCAAGAGTCAGAAAGGCAGACCATGATGATACCTGATGCTGGGATGGCCTCTGCCTGGGCTGGGAGCCACAAGGGAGACCTGGACCGAGGAGGCCATCTAGGCCCATGATGGGACCAGCTCCATCCCCGCCAGCTGTGACCTCCTCTGTAGCACATCCTTGGGGCCATCAACAGAGATGCAGGAGAGGCAGGGCCTGATTCCAGGACTGTGGCTTCCTACAGTTCACACTCTCCCACGTCTTTGAGCAACTCTAGACCAAGGACCAGTTACTCTGTATCTCCAGATGCCTGGCACAATGTAAGGACTCAGAATATTGTTGAATGAAAGATTAGAAGACTATTCCATATCCATAGAAGACCACATACCTTAAACCCTGCATCTCAAGAGTTATGTGTGGCTCTAATTTAGATCTCATTTATTTGAGCATTTCTGTTAGGCACCTCTGTATGTTCTTATTAAAGTTGCGATTAGTATTTGGAGGCAATATATAACGCATACAAAAGATGTATCCACCATATATGTAAATTATGAAATACAGTTTGAAAATGAATGCCCAAGTCAAGAACAGAGCATTTCTACTGCTGCTGTGTCTGCCTGGGTGAGCGTTTCCTAGCGCCCTCTTGCAGACCATCAGACCTCTCATGGCCTTTCTACTGAACTTTATATTTCTTATTTCCTTTGTTTTTTAATGTCTTCATTTCAAATGAAAACAAATAGTCTATTACTTAGTTTATTTTGTTTTCTTTGGTTTGCTCTTCATGAGAAGGTGTCCTACTCCATCAAATTTTACACAGTGTGCTTTCTTTACTCCAGTTGTCATATATCGATGTGAGAGTTGGACCATAAACAAGGCTGAGAGCTGAAGAATCGATGCCTTTGAACTGTGGTGTTGGTGAAGACTCTTGAGAGTCCCTTGGGCTGCAAGGAGATCAAACCTGTCAATTCTAAAGGAAATCAATCCTGAATATTTATTGGAAGGACTGATACTGAAGCTGAAGCTCCAATACTTTGGCCACCTAATGAGAAGAGCTGACTCATTAGAAAAGACCCAGATGCTGGGAAAGATTGACAGCAGGAGGAGAAGGGGTGACAGGGGATGAGATGGTTGGATGGTTGGATGGCAAACTCAATGGACATGAGTTTGTGCAAGCTCCGGGATTTGGTAAAGGACAGGGAAGCCTGGCGTGCTGCAGTCCATGGGGTCACAAATAGTTGGACATGACTGAGCAACAGAACAACAACTCATTCATGCCCCTTGTGTTAATATATGATCATTGTTATTCATTCACCTGTGAGTGGACATTATGCTTGTTTTCAGTTGTTGACCCTTATTTCCAATGCTATAATGAACAATGTGTGGAAATTTTCTGGTATATACAAGCACGCTTCATCTAGGGTATATATACCAAGAAGTGGATTGCTCAGTTTTAAGGTTCTGACTTGGCCCAGAATACTCACTAGTCTTCTCCCTATAACCTCTATGAAGTCCATCCCTCTGTGCTCCATTTCCAGAACAATGACTTGCCATTACTTCCAGTCTTTAGGACTTAGATCAAACCTGGAATGCCTATCCTCCCCTCTTCCATCTCCTCTCTTCTCTTTGAAGTCCAGCTCGGAGCTCCACCTCTCAGGCTGACGACCTGTCTCCTCTGCACATTTTGGACTTGAAGAGGAAATAGTCAGTGCTAAGCTCCAGCTCTGCCGTCTCCTGGTCTTGTGATTTTAAAATATTTTTTCATCTATGTGGCCCTCAGGTCTGCATCCCTAAAGCAGAAGGGAAATGCTACCTCTCCTGCATGTTTACTGGTGCCAGGCTTACATGATGTACAGTCATGCCGCAGTTAATACAATGGCTGTGGTTAGGATCATACGCTTTGGAATGAGATCATTGTGGGCTTGAGGATTAAATGAGTCAATGTATATAAAAGACTTAGCACAATGCCTGGCACATCAAAAATGTGAAGTAATTTCTAACCATTGTTAACACTCACACCCCTATGAAGGAGCCACTATTTTTATTTATTTATTTATTTATTGGTCACACCATACGGCGTGCGGGATCTTAGTTCCCCGACCAGGGATTGACCCTATGCCCCTTTCAGTGGGAGCGCAGAATATTAACCGCTGGATCGTCAGGAAAGTCCCTATTCCCAATTCACAGATAAGGACACCGAGACACAGAGCAATTATACCGCTTGTCCAAGGTATATGGTCAGTTAAGATTTGAATTCTAACAACAAGCCCAAGCCCCTAATTGCAGTTTGGAGATGCGGGCCCAAAAACAAAGTCTTAATATCAGAAAGCATTTTTGCCTTTTCCACCTGTTGGATATTTGGCCAAATCACTTTGACTTGTGTCTGAATCTCTGTTTTTCTCTCTCTGATGATAAACTTTCAGATGCAAAAGCCTGGCCATTTTTGCATCTGGTACTTTCCTGGTATAGCTGGGGCAAAAGGAGGCGTTTAAAAATGATCGAAATGGCTCATTCGGGGGAAATCTCCTTGCTAGGAACTATTGCCTCTCTCTGTCTTTCTCTCACCTAAAAATCCTCAGTTTTATGAAGTAATACACCTAAACTGTAAACATGTTTTTCAATTTCACCACCATCTGTCTGGTGAGTCATAAAGCTCCCTGAAATGAGGTAGGAATGAGGACCATCCTGTCAATGAAAATTAATCTTTAGGTTTTAAAGTGGTAAACCAGTTACCAGAAACCTTCAGACCATTCAGAGTTTTTGAAGAACAAATGCCCTGCCCTGTGTTTCTTTGACCCATTTACACAGGTACCCCAAGCACTTGTTAACAGGATTTGGTATTCTTTCAACTCTGCCCTAAGAGGCAAGGATTTTATTGTATGTATGTTATTTTAAATCGTGATAAAATACACATAAAATGTATCATTTTATTTATTTATTTATGGCTGTGCTGGGTCTTTGTTGCTGTGTGGGTTTTTCTCTAGTTTTGAAGTCAGGAACTGGGCTCTAGGGTGCTACAGCGTCAGTAGTTGTGGCTCATGGGCTCCAGAGCACAAGCTCAATAGTTGTGACACGTGGGCTTAGTTGTTTCACGGCATGTGGGATCTTCCCAGACCAGGGATTAAACCCGTGTCTCCTGCATTGGCAGGTGGGTTCTTTACCACCTGGGAAACCCATTTTACATGGCAGCTCAGGCAAAGTAATATAGAAGGAGAGGAAGCAATAGGTTATCATGATCATTACATAGGATATTTATTGTTTAAGGAGGATCTATAGCACTGTAATGATCACATTCAAGAAAATTATGTTACTTGGGAAAAAAAATAGTTGCTTATCAGATTATTCTGATGTGGCAATACACAAATGTTTTCAAACAGCTGGTACCTTGTAAAAGGAGGCTCTTGTAAACAGGATATTCCTGTTGGCATGGGACTGCATATTTGCTTAGAAAAACAGTGCCCTGTTTCTGCAACAGTCAACCAATGCAAACAAGGAAATATTGATGGAGAAATAAGAAAATCTATACATCATAGAAAATCCCCTGGACATGAATGTAGACAAGACCAGCTGAAGAGTGACAAAAGACGTCTGGCAAACAGAGCAGCTTGCCCTTTGAAATGTTTGACATTTTCCTGGAAAAGTCACACTCAGGTGATTTGTAAAGGAAAAGCATAGAATGTCAAAGCAGGAAGGGAGCTCAGGGATAATTTCATCTATCTACCCAATTGTCCTGGTTGAAGAAATGGAAGCCCAAAGAGGGGAAGGGACTTGCCCAGGGTCAACAGCCAGCTAAGATTTCTGAGTTCAGCTTTCCTCATTCCAAGTCTACAGGTCCTTCCCTCTCCTCCATCCTTTCTTTCATTCCTCTACATCTCTCTCTTTGCCTGCTTCCTCACTGAGTTGTTTGAGTGCACGAGGGGAAAAAAAAGTACTTTCTAACTGCCACTGTACCCTCTTCACTGTTCTCACCATCCCTGGGATCTTGGCAGGGTGGGCTTTATCCTCTCTCCCACTGACCTGGGAGTGTCTGAGAATTATTCCAAGTTATGTCTGTGGAGTTGACAGGCAGGGTGACATGCTTCTCCACCAGTGCCTGATTTACTGAACCAGGTTTTGGGGGAATAGAATGCCCAGCAAAATCTTTTCTCCCTGGCTCTCTCCATCCTCATGAAGATGTCCACGGAAACCCTTTACCTCGTGACAGGTGGGAGGGGAGAGGGGCAAGCACATCACGGCATCCAGCACACACCACCCAACACCCTGAGCCCTTACAGCACACACAGACACAAAGTCCCCAGAGGAACGCCCCAAGCCCCTGAGGAGTCCAGACGTACGGAAATGTGGAGTGGGAGAGAGAATGCGCTTCACTCCTGCGTTTGAATCTGGCTCTGTCCTAACCTTGGGTGGGTTCCTGAACTTCTCTGAGCTTCCATTTCAGCATCTGAACACGGGGTGCTAGGAGGATCTGATGAGATGATGCACCTAAAACACTGGGTCCGGGGCCTACTACTAATGAGTGGTCATCCATGCTGCTGTTTTTATATGAAGTGCTGCTTGTCTAGGTTTATGATTATTTCCACTTTGGACTTTGGGGCCAAGAAGACCAAGGCTAATGGGATCTGACAGGCTCACTGTGCCAGCCTCCTGACTAGTCCCTCTGCCTCTATTCCCTCTCCCACCCTCCACTCCACCTGCCCTCCCAAGGATCTCACTGAAGGGCCAATCTGTTCATGTTCCTCCTTGCACAAGAAACTCCTTCAGCTGCCCTTCATTTCCAGGATCAAGTCCAAACTCTGAACCTTGGACACAAGTCCACCATCAGCTACACCTGGCAACCCACCATGCTCAAGTCTCACAAATTTGCTCATCGCTCTCTAAACAATTGTTGCTTTTTCACCCCGCCATATCTTTACACAAACTTCCCCTGCCTCCTGGTCCACTCCTCTTGATCTAGCCTCGTGGTTCTCAAAGTGTGGTCCTTGGACCACAAGCACAACTGCATCATCAGGGAACTTGTCAGAGATGCAAATCCTTGGGCCCCACCACAGACCTACTGAATCAGAGCATGGGGACCATCAATGTGGGTTTCAACAAGTCCTCCTGGGGATTCTGATGCACACTTCAGTTTGAGAACCGCTAACTAGTGAAAACATACTTTACCTGGGCTTCTCAGGTGGCACAAGTGGTAAAGAACCCACCTGCCAGTGCAGGAGACATAAGAGACACAGGTTCAATCCCTGGGTCAGAAAGATCCTATGAAGGAGGGCATGGCAACCCACTCCAGTTTTCTTGCTTAGAGAATCCTAAAGACAGAGGAGCCTGGCAGGCTACAGTCCATATGGTTGCAAAGAATCAGACATGACTGAAGCGACTTAGCATGCACACATGACTAGTGGAAACATACTTTTCCAAGCTCGTGTGTTGTTGCTGTTTGGCTGAACTGGGTCTTTGTTGCTGTGCACAGGCGTTCTCTAGTTTCAGAGAATGGGGGCTACTCTTCATTGTGGTGTGCAGGCTTCTTATTGCAGTGGCTTCTTTTGTTGCTGAACACAGGCGCACGGGCTTCAGTAGTTGTAGCAGACAGGCTTAGCTGCTCCACAGCATGCGGAATCTTCCAGGACCAGGGATTGAACCTGTGTCCCCTACATTGGCAGCTGGATTCTCAACCAGTGGACCACCAGGGAAATGTAGTTATTGCTTTTTAAGGATGTTCTTCCCGACTCCCTGCCGCCCTTTACAAAGAGAATTCTTCCTTCTCCAAAGCTCTTCAAAGTGTTCCTTGAACTCTGAACACACCTCCCAGCACTGCTGATCACATCTAGTGGCTGCAAGTGTTCTCTCTTCACATGCATGTCCTACATTAGCCACGAGAGGCTTGAGGCTGGGGACCTGGTCACACTGAAGCCTGTGTCTGCCCCAGTGCCCAGCATAGGGCCTGAAACATGTGATGAATGTGGCTATGAACCTTCATATCCTGAGGACCTTCACTGTAGAACTCAGATTTGCCTACATTTACAAAGCACATCAAACTCTATAACCTGGCCCAAGTTCAGGAGCATGGGACAACAAGGATTTCTAATACTCATCAATCTATGATTCACGAACTTTGCCTCTCTCCCTCCCCAACATTCAGTCCCTATCTCCCCTCTTCACCCCGCACATAGCCAGAAAGTCACTCCTATATTTTATTCACGTACTTGTGCCTTCTATTTCCTCATATACTTGTGGCAGGTTAGGTTTTTTTTAATCTTAATGTTTAATTGTGGTAAAATACACATAAAACTTACCATCTTAACTGTTTCAAAGTGTGCAGTTCAGTTGAATATACTGTTGAATACATTCACTCTGACATAATTTAAATGGGGGAAAAGAAATGATTTAAACTATTAGGAAACAAACAAACAAAATTGGTAATTTAAGGATATTCTCACATCCGCAATGAGATTTGGAACTCTCTGAGAGGTGTGCACACTCCATTTTGACAATATTCGTCACAGATAACATTTATTGAATGTTTAGTAATTTAGCAACATGCTAATTGTTTTCAAGCATCTCTTATTTAATAGTTACACCAAATCTAGGAGGCAAATATTATTATCATCTCCACATTACAGAAGAAGTTAATACAGAGAGAAAAAGAGTGATTTTGCTAATGAGCTGTGGCTCTCTGGATTCAGACCTGCTGTGCTAAAGCATCTGGCACTGCCCAAATCCTAGGTTGGCCTTCTAGAAATCCCAAAGTCCCTCCAGAGTACAGCTGTGCCCCTTGCTTCATTGTCAGCTAGTTGGTCTTTGCATCTGTGGACCATGAATGATCCATGCAGTCTTCTCTCCAGTCAGGCCATTTCCCTGCCATTCAGACTGAGCCTTTGGTTAGCCTCATGGAAGCATGATCCCTTACCTGAAACTGGACCAGAGCTGAAATTCTCCATCTGTCACTTGGCACCGCTGTGGCCTAACACACTTTGCTTCTCCTGCTAAGCCTCAGCTCTTTCCCTTGTAAACTGGGAATAATCTAGCATCACCATCTCTTACTTAAAATCCTCCAGGCCAGCTGTGCCTCAGAGTTCAGTATGTTTCAGATTTTAGAAAGGTAACAAGGATTACATAACATCCCACGGGAGTCGGCAACAGCATTCTCAAATCAAACATGTTACTGTTGTTTCAGCAAAAGTCTAAATAATCACACTGAGTGGGATAAGGACTCATATTATTTCAAGTTAGAATTTGACCACTAAAGAAGTTACAAAAGTGTTTTTGCATTTTTTAAGCATTCTGGGATCTGGAATGGAGATTATGGATTAGTCCCTGTCTCAGAAGGTGACCTCAAGGACTACATACACTCAAAGAACATGCAGATCCTTTTGAGAGGAGGAACAGATACCATGGGAGGAGCTGAAGGTACTTAACAAAACGCAGCTCTTCACTTCTTCCCTTTTCCAAATCCTACATTTTCCTTCAGCTCCTTCCAAACTGTCTTCTTTGACTTTCCTGTTCATGACCCATTTCCTCAAGGTGCTCCTCCCAGACCAAGACTTGATTTCTTAATAGGCTCCTAACTAAAATCTCTCCAGAAAAGCACTCCTTTGATCTCACCCTTCAGCTTAAGAATGTCAGCTTGCATGTCCTCCAGTCAGCTGGCCTGTGCCATCATTTAGGGCTGTTGGAGGTAAGCTATTCCTAAAATTGGGTGCTTTCTTGCAAAAGCATGGTCACGTGAAACCCACATTTTTCTAGAAAGATGAACAGGACCACTCTCCCACCGGAAACCCCAAACAGCCCTCTTTTGCTGATAAATGGTTGAGGGAAAGGACTTCCCTGGTGGTCAGCGGTTAAGAATTCATCTGCTGACACAGAGGACATGGGTTCGATCCTTGGTTCAGGAGAATCCCACATGATGTTGATTAATTAAGTCTGTGAAGCCCACCCACTCAAGAGCCCCTGCTGGGCAACAAGAGAAGCCACCTCAATGAGAAGCCCGCACCCCCACCCCCACCCCAGCCTAAGAGTAGCCCCTCCTCTCCACAACTGCTCATCTCCGCGCAGCAGCGACCACCCAGTACAGCCAAAAAGAAACCGGTACATTTTTTAAAAAATGGTTGCGGGAGGGTGAACCAAGAGCTGATGAGCCAGCTGGGCTAATCTCTTGGTCTTCTAGGGACAGGCCAACTCTAGGGCCCTTCAGAGTCCAGCACTTACCAACAGTCAGGGTATGACCACACCAGGGCCAGGGGATGCCTGCGGAGTACATGGAAATGTGGCGAGGGCAGACGCAAGGCCTCCCTTGTGGACCTACGTCAGTTTGTAGAGTGATGTTGTTGCCTGGATGACGATACTGCCCCCATAGAATGGAAAAGGCTCTTCCCTGATCTAAGCCATTATTATGTGGGTCCTATTCTGGCCACAGACACCACGTGGGTAGTCAGGCCTCTGCTGTTATTTCAGCCTCCCGGGTGAAAACATCCCAACAGTGGAATCTTTTTTGTTCCTGGCTCCAGATCATACCGTGCAGACTTCGGTCGCACCGTTGCTCGTCTCCACCTAACACCACACCAAGCAGAAGGGCCTCCTGAGGCACATCCACTCTTCTTCCTGTGTTTCTGGCTGGTTCACAGCTGGCACCTTTGCCGCCATTTTGGCAGAGGCCCAAGGCCTAGAAAATGAAGGAACCTAGCAACCGCTGGGGACATAGACCTGCTGGGTGAGGCTGGTGGAGGGAACATCGTGTTGGTGGGAGGTGGGGCCTGAGTCGAGCTAGCCAGCCTGGGATAATAGAAGCGGGGAAGAAGAGGCTGCCAAGGGGCTGGGTGGCAGCCAGCGCCTGCCTCAGCTGCTGCTTGCGCCCCTCGTGGCGGCCTCAGGAACTGCAGGCCGAGGTCCAGGCTGACTGTTATTGTTGATTTCACCAGCTTTGATGATGCCGGAGTTGGCCTCTTCGGAGGAATGTAGACCTGTCTGCACCCGAAAACCAAAACCGAGTCCAAGGGGCGTGACCGGGTTGCTGGCGGAGAGGCCCCATCTCACTTGGGCGGACACGGATGTCTGGAAGGAGGCCTGGCAGAGGGGCCCGGGAGGTGGCTTCAGACCCAGGGCCAGCCACGCTGCTTTCCCACGTGTTCAGACTTTGGCTTCTCTAGAACGAGACTCCAGGGAGGGAAGACGTCTCCCGGAGAGAGAGGAGAGCCAGAAGCTTTACCCTCTGTGTGTAGCCTCCTGCCCTGGGAGGCAGCAGCTCCAAAGAGCCTAAGTGGGGCTTCTGCCGGGATTCTGAATATTTGTGTGAGATGTTTAGAATCATTAGAACCCATCACCGACTACTGACCTACCCAGTGCTAGCCACGAGGAGGCTGTGGCTGTCGAGTACTTGAAATGTACTTATAATTCATCAGTTTTCAGAGAATCAGTATGGAAAAAGTAATTATTTTACTACTAAAAACATTTCTGAAAGTGCAAATCGCTCAGTCGTGTTGGACTCTGTGACTCCACGGACTGTAGCCTGCCAGGCTCCTCTGTTCATGGAATCCTCCAGGCCAGAATACTGGAGTGGGTAGCCATGCCCTTCTCCAGAGAATCTTCCCACCCAGGCGTCGAACCGAACCCAGGTCTCCGCATTGTAGGTGGATTCTTTACAGTCTGAGCCACCAGGGAAGCTCCCTCCAACCCCACCCTCCCCCCCCCCCCCGCGCCAAAAAAAAATAAGTTTGTATACTGAGCTAAACATATTAAAATTAATTTAACTTTTTTTCATTAAAAAATGTGGCTACTGGAAAATTGAAAATTACACTCATGGCTCATGTTGTATTTCTATTGTTAGACCCAACATGCCAACATTTCCAAGCTTGTTCTTGCTCTTCTCTCTGACTGGAATGCTTTGCTTCCAGCAGGACATTCCTCTTTCTCTGTATTCAGATCTCAGTTCAAAGTTGTCTTGCTTGACTGCTAAACCGTCCCCCTCCATCTTCCTTTCATCATATTATTCAGTTGTATTATCTTCATAGCACTTTACACTCTTTTCATAAGCGTTTACTGTCCCCCCTCCCAACATCCCTCTAAAAAAAAAACAACCCCGAAAAACCAACCCAGTCTCTCTTCATCCTTCGAACATAAACTCCTTGAGATCTGAGACCTTGAACATCCTGGTCACTGTGGTCTCCTCGGCGCCCACGGTAAATATTTGTTGAGTGAATGTTGAGAGGCTCCTCTGAGGGGGATATCCTTCAAGTGCCTTTGTTTGCCTTCAAGATGGCCAAAGCCAAAATTCTAGTCTGTGTGCCTTAAACGAACATTCTCATGGCTCCTTTGTTTCACCTTTTCTGCTTACTTGTCCTGGGAAATGGAAAAGCAAATTTGAATTTGCATTACTGTCACAGTGCTTTCCTTTGTTGGTTTACGATTGAGCTTCAGGGTTAAGAGTTCAGGCTTTTGTACTAGTTTGGGTTCTGCTCCTCAGCTCTGTGATCCTGGCTGGGTCACTGTCTCTCTCAGAGCCCCAGGGACCCCTACGTGCTGATCTCTAAGGGTCCTTCCTGCCCAAACGTGAGGATTTGGGCTTTTGGATTTAGGGCTCTGCTAAGGGCACTTCCCTGTCTCCTGCACTCTAAAGCCACTTTGCTGGTACTGCAGTCTCCATTAACCAACTGAAGGTGTCCTGGTTAATTTGACTTCCTGGCTAGGGGTCAACTAACAAAAGCATCCTTATTGAAAATGTGAATAGCATGCAAATTCATTTTCCAGCTCTAGAAAATTACTTCATCAAATACAAGGACACATTCTTAGAAAGTATTAAGGAGGTGTTGCTGTTTCCCTCTCAAATTTAAAACTAAGTACTGGGAGTAAGTCAGAGACACCTTTGGCGACCCCAGGTCAGTTAAGCACAGCTGTGTAACTTCAGGCAAGGGACGGCCTTCATCTCCAGGGCATTTGTTTTCTTGTGGGGAAAATAGGGGTGATATTACCCAGCTTCTGGGGGCATTGTAAGGCTGAAAGAAGATACATATAAAGGGTTTAGCAAAGTGTCTGGCATATAGTGAGTGCTCAATACTTAGTATTACGGTTGGCAGGGTCTCTGAACACTGCAGTGCACTGAGCCCCACACTTAATTAAGGGAGGACCAGTGCCAGGACAGAGCTGCCTCCACAATCCTGACCTGCCTCTGAAACCCTCTGGGGTCCTGGACAAGCCCCACCACTCCCTGGCCTCAGTTTCCTCTTAGGTGAGATAAGGCATCTGATTAATCTGTGTCTTTCACGCAGGTGCTGGAAGCAGCCCAGCTCTGGACGCCTAGGGGTCTTTATTTCAGTCAAACTTAAGTCTTAATCCCTGTTCTGGAAGGCCAAGCCCCTCCTCTCCTGGACGGCCAGCTCCTTCCAGGGACCTCCCCAGGTGCTGGCGTCCAGCCCAGCCTAACTGCTGTTGTCAACCCGACCTTGTATTTGCACAGCCGCTCCACGGCGGCCCCCACCCCCGAAAAGCAGTCCTGTGATGCCCTCTGGAGGAAGCAGGGCTCCCTTTCCTTTGCCGTCAAGCATTCAGCCTTGGGGTGGAGGGGTTGCCCAGGGATTGGACCCAGGTTCGGGCTACAGAAACAAGAGAAAGGCGTGGAGCTGGCAAACACATGCCAGCTCCGGGAGAGGTGGACTGTTCTTTCTATTCCCGCATCTCAGGCCCTGCGTGGGCCTCCTCTCTGGCCTTCCTGCTTCCAGACTTCCCCACTGATGTCCTAGGCCGCCCAAGGCTTCTGGTGCGAAGCTCCCCCAGGACACCCATGACCTATGGGGATGGCAGCTCCCCGCACCCACAGACTCATATCAGCAGCGATCCACTCTCAAGGACTGATTTATCAATTAGGTATTGTAGATGCAGCTACAGAAAGATTCACTTCCAGAGCCTCTTTTTCTATATATAGGTACATTCTCCAAAAATGATAAAACAAGAAGGCTGCCAAGTTTAATACACGTGTAATTAAATGTCTACAAAATGTAACCTTATATCAACTGTCTTTGCAGCTGGCCTTATAGCTATATACAACTCATATTTAATATGCAATGTGGGTGAATTTTAATATGCATGATATGGTGTGAGGGTGGGGCCTCCAAGAACCTTGCCTGGAAAAGAACCCTGCCTGGGGCCTCCAAGGCCTTACGCATCCCTGTCCTTCACACCCTCTGCTGTAGCCATTCTGGAACATTTGCTGTTCCTCTCATGAGCTCACTTTCCTTGGATTCCAGGCCTTTGCCCCTGCAGTTCTTGTGTTTGGAATACCCTCTCTTTTCCCTCCCCACCCCGACCCTCTCCACCTTGACTGGCTGATTCCCATGACTCCCCCAAGAGACATCTCAGGAACCATTTCCTCTGAGAAGCTTTCTGATACCCAGTCAGAAACCCCTGCTACAAACTCCCTTTTGTTTGTCTGTGAGGAAAAGAACATGGTAGGAAGGCCCAATACCAATATCTTTTGCCACCCCACTTGTATTTACATTGACCCTGACCACCCTGAGGACCCAAACTGGGTCTGATTCACTCCTGTGTCCCTAGCACTTGGTTCAGTGCCTGAGTCATTCCTTTCATAGAAAGGCTGGTGGATGGCCAGAGAAAAGGGTGATGAATGGATGGATAATGGATAGGTGGATGGACAGATGGGTAGATGGGTGGGTAGATGGGTCAATGAATGAGTGGATAGGTGGATGGATGGGTGGATGGGATGGGTGGATGGGGTGGGTGGATAGGTAGATATAGGGAAAGTTCCAGCACTGTAGAACAGGAAAGGAGATCCATCATCTGGTGTCCGAATTTCTTCCTGGGTGCCCCTGCCAACTGAGAGTTTACCCTCTGCTGGATGTCTTCAGAGGGCAGTAAACATCTGAGTCTTAGTCAGATGCCTACTGACTTAGTCTGTGATTTTGGCCATGTCTATTTCCCTCTCTAAGCATGCCTTTTCATCTGTAAAATAGTCTCATAACACCTAGACCAATAGGATCACATGGGGTTAAATAAGATGACTTACATAAATTGGAGGGTCAATTTTGTCACTCGACATTGCTTTGGTTCAAATTCCATTCAGCAGCTACAAGAAGCTCCTTCCTCAAGTTGATCTAAAACTTTCTTTCTCATATTCCACTGGCTCACTGAACACTCTGGAGTCTTGCATGCTAAGAAGGGCCAGGGCACTTTAGTGGCAAGCCTGGTCAGGGAGCTGATGTAGCAAGAGACAGAAAAAGCAACAACACAGACATTTTCTTGAGCTGATTGCCCTGTCCTGTCTGAGCAATGGATCTCTACCCTGGACCAAAGGTACCAGAACAACCAGCGTCCAAGTTTAATGACATCCTGGGGTTGCAGTCAGCGATCTCAGAATGTGGCCAACTCTAGATAATAGGACAATACTTGCAGGGAAAACAACAACAAGCAAATTGAAGAGGAAGATTAAAAAGGCAGAGAAGTAAATTTTAGACGGAAAAATCCAGAAAAGACATAGCAACCAAATGCTATACATGGATTTCGTTTGAATCTTGATTGGAACAAACCAGCTATTTTTTAAAAGATAATGATGTGATTAAGAAATGGAAACACTGAGATACTGAAACACTGAGATACTGAAAACACTGAAATACTAAGAAAGTATTTTTAATTTTTTAGGTGCAGTTATGGTAGTTTTTATGTGTGTATGTGTTTCTTATCTTTTGGAGATATCCACTGAAACATTTATACATGAAATTTGGTTCAAAAGATCCATATGTAGGGAGAGTGGGGATGGGAAATACATGAAGTATAGATGAGATAAATTTGCCTGTGAACTGATACATGCAGTAGCTGGGTCCATTGAGGCTTATTATATTGAGTTTTTAGTTTTGTATGTGTTTGAGATTTTTCATAATAAATTTTTTTTAAGCTTCTTGAACTATTCTCATTCCTGGAGATACCTTGAATGCTTTGGTGTAAGAGCCTATATAACCCTTCTTTGAGGGTGAGAGATGGAAAGAGTCAAAGTCCTGGGCATGGGCTTCCCTGGTGGCTCAGTGATAAAGAATTTGCCTGCCAATGCTGGAGACATGGGTTCAATCCCTGAGCCAGGAAGATCCCACATGCCTCAGAGCAACTAAGCCTGGGAGCCTCAACTTCTGAAACCTTCTCGCCCTACGGCCTATGCTCCACAAGAGAAGCTGCTCGATTGAGAAGCCTGCTCACTGCAAATAGAGAATAGCTCATACAGCAATGAAGATCCAGAATAGCCAAAAATAAATAACTAAATAAAGTTATTAAAAAAAAAAAAAGCCCTGGGCATGGTGGGAGAGGAGAAGAAAGGAAGGTTGGGTGCCAACCACTCTGTTATCTACCTCAGTGTTTAGATCAGGACTGGCTGCCATTTTGACCCCCTGCATCATGCCAGCCACTGTCCTAAGCCTCCTCCATTTCCTCATCTCAATTCATCCTGCAGAGAAGACATTTTCCTCCCGGGCAAGAAAGCTGAGGGTCAGGGAGGCCGCATACTTGCTCCAAATCATAAAGATCAAAAGGGTCCAAGTTCTACCAGGGAAGTAGGGTGACAAAAAGGAAATGCAACAGTAAAACAAGGGAGAACACAAACAAGAGACCTGGGATCCATGAACAGTGCCATCAACCTAGGGAAGCAGGGAAGGATATTCCCAGGTAACAAGAGGCCTGGAGAGGCAAGACCAGATTGGAGCAAGAGAGTAAGAAGTCTCAAGAGAGGAGTTTCAAAAACACTTGAAGGAACACCTCATTACACTGTTGCTGTTGTTTAGCAGCTCAGTCATGTCTGACTTTCTGCGACCCCATGGACTGCGGCCCGCCAGGCTCCTCTGTCCATGGGACTCTCCAGGCAAGAAAACTGGAGTGGGTTGCCATGTCCTCCTCCAGGCCTCCTTACATAGAGGTTGGAAAAATGTGATGTTATGTTTCTTGCAAAGAGTGTAAGAAATGATTAATTTAAAAGTTAAGCAGAAAAAAAATTGCAAATTTTATAGAATAAAATACGAGACAATTTTGGGGAGCTAAATCTTAGAGTTGGGAAGGTACAAGTTCACAAAACCAAAAATCATTTTTTTTTTTAATTGGGCCTCATAGATTCAACCAAATGAAAACTGATCTTTTTCCTCTGCGTGACAAAAAGTACTATAACAAATTTAAAACAATTGGTACTGTTTTATTGGAAAAATTATTTGGACACATGAATCAATAAAGGGCTAACTTCAGTAATATACATAATGTAAGCATTCCTAAAATTTAATAAGAAATAGACCAACAATCCAATAGAAAACTATGCGAAAAACTTGGACAGAAAATTTACAGAAAAAGAAAATGTGTTTGGAAATATATGAAAAAATGCTCACCCTTACACATGAGCGAAATGTGAATTAAAACCACAGTAAGATACTTTGAGATTGCTGTGGACTAAATTGTTTGGTAACACCCCTAGTTCGGCAAACATACTTATACAGATTGCTGAAGGGAGTGCAGACTGCTCCAGCCTCCTTTGACAGCATCTATCAAAATTTAAAATGCCTGCCATGTTTGGAGTAGTGTCTATCTGACTCCGCCAGATCAGATAGTAAAAATTGTCTTTTACTATTGAGTTGTAAGAGTTATTTACATATTCTGGATAATAGTCTCTTACCGGATATATAATCTACACATATTTTGTCCCATTCTGTGTGTTGTCTTTTCACTTTCTTGATAGTGTCCTTTGAAATACAAAAGCTTTCAATTTTGATGAAATCCAAGTTATTTTTTCCTCTGGTTGTTTCTGCTCTTCGTGTCATATCTAAGAAATTATCAGTTAATCCAAGGTCGCAAAGATTTGTACCTATGCTCTCTTCTAAGTATTTTATAATTTTAGCTCTTATAATTAGGTCTTTGGTTCATTCTGGGTTCATTTTTATATGTGGTGTGAGACAGGGGTCCAAATTCATTCTCTTGGTGTTTGACTTTTTTAACTTTTAGAATCAACCTATACACAAAATATGGCAGGGTTAATGATGATCATTGAAACTGGACCAAATATTTTCAATTTGAAAATACAAAGTAAAAGCATCCAGGAAGCAAGTACTACACCTAGGACCCAGATCTTGGTTTTGAATGCCATGCTCCAAGAATAGGATTCAGAGCTCCTTGGAGAAATGGTTGGTTATAGGATTGGGGCAAAGCTATACCAGATGAGCCTGGATATCATTTAGCACCAGAAAGTAAGGAAGCGCTCAAATAACAACAATCACCACCACCACTACTACCTTGGAGGGAGTGTCAAAGGGACATAGGAAGAGACAACTGAAAGAGCTCCCACAGGCAAAGCTGGAACCATCTGAGCAAGAAATAAGTAGCAGTGGGGACCTCCCTGCTGGTCCATTGGTTAAGAATTCACCTGCCAATGCAGGGACATGGGTTCAATACTTGCTCTAGAAGATCTGGTCTGGGAAGATCCCAGACATGCTGAGAAGCAATTGAGTCCATGCCCCACAACTACTGAAGCTCGTGCTCCCTAGAGCCTGTGCTCCACACATAAAAGAAACCACCACAATGAGAAGTCTGAGCACTGCAACTAGACAGTAGCCCCTATAAAGTCTAAAATAAATGTCTGAACCCATACTGATATAAATAAATAATTGAATAAACAAATAGGAGAGAAGAGACAAATATCCTGTGCAGAAGAATTCCAAACAAATTTTGCAGATGCTTCACACTGCAGGAGGGGGAACATAACTCCCATTCCTTAACTGCGGGCTGTGTATAGTGACTTCATTCCAACATCGTATTGAATCAGGGAAAATACATGTGTGTAGACACATTAAAGAAAGTTTTTATACCAGAGCAGTGAATCAAAATGAAATGTTTTTATAGTGCAAAAAGCATAGACTTTGAAGCTAGACAGACTGGGTTCTAATTTTCACTCTTCCACTTGCTCACCCAGATACCACGAACGGGTCTTTTAATCTCTAGATACATCATTTAATCTCTCCTCTAAGCACCACTACATGTACTAAGCTCCTTTTGTTTCTTCTTTTCATTGATAAATCATTAGTACCTAGGATAGTACCTGGTAGGGAGAACATGATTAATCAATGTGTTTAAAAGAACTACTCTCTGAGCCCAAGTCTTAGTTTCCTCACTTGTGACATGAGTATATTTTAAATATATACATTGCAGGGTTTTCGTGAAGACTGGAAGAAATCCTATGTGCCAAAGTCCTCTGTGGACTTCACAGCTTTATATGAATTTAAGGGGAGCTGAACTGGATAAGAAATACCTGGGTTCTGACACCACCTTTCTATTGCCCCATAACAAATTATCATATAAGTAGCAGCTTAAAATAACACCCACATTATTTCATGGTTTTTCTAGGTCAGGAGTCCAGGCATGGAACTTCTTTTCAAGTCTTATTTTTTCAAGGTCTCACAGCTAAAATCAAGGTGTTGTCTTACTTGCACTCTTATCTAATGGCTAGACTAAGGGAGGATCTGTTTCTAAGATCCCTTGGGTGGTTAATGGAATCCACTTCCTTGTGACTACAGAATTCATAGCAACCTGCTTCTTCAAAGCCAGCAATAGAAAAAGAGAGGGAGAGAGAGAGAAACAAAGAAAGAGAGTGAGAGATTGATATTGGGAAAGGCTTTACTGCTTGGAGTGTCTGGGTCAGGCCCACCCAAGGTATTCTTCTTTTTGCTTCACTCAAAGTCAACTGATTAGGGACCTTAATTACATCTTCAAATGTAATTACATCCCACACCTTTGCATATAACATAATATAATCACAGGAATGCTATCTCATCACCTTTACCATATTCGATTGGTTGGAAACAGATCACAGGTCCTACCCAACTCAAGGAATGGGATTATACTGGCAATAACAATGTAGTGTATCAGAGAGGACCAATAAGCTACTTGGGACCCTCAATTGTTATTGTATCTGAGAACAGGTACTAAGTACCTTAGATCTGGGCCAACAAAGCATGGTTCTGATCCCAGCTCCACTGCAGCAACTTACATGAGTTCCCTCCTCTCTAAGCCTCACTTTCTTGTCTGACTTATGGGGGTTAGTTATTATCACACCTACCTTCCAGGGTTGGTGTGAGAATTTCTGGATTGGAGCTCTTATAAACATGCACTACCACCTCCCCACCACTTCAGCAGTCACATCCCATCCCTCTTAGACACATGGCTGTCTCAGCTCACGTGCCCCCATCGCACAGAGCCATACAACAGGCCTCTGCAACTCACCCCATCCCTCAAAGCTACCCAAGGGCCTTGGTTCTCATGTCCCTCCCACTCAGCGGGCCTTGCTCACCCCTGTGCAGTGGTCATGCCACCATATGCAGTTCTACCTTTGCATTAATACAAGCATGTGGATTTAACATATGGCTAACCCCTAAGGAGAGGTGGGGAAAAAGCAAAGGAGAAAAGCACGACCTTTTAAGAAAATGAGCACAGCATATACCTGTCAAGTTGAATGTGAATTCCTACCCTCCTGGCAGCCGCCAAAGCAAGAACAAAGAGCTGCACTAAACTTAACTAAAGCTTATGATGCTTTTACTCCCTCTGAATTTATGATGACATTTGGTCCAGAGTGGCATGGAACCAGCTTTAATGCCTGCTATAAAACTTTGTTCACATGACCCCATCCATTAAAAGAAGGCCGAAGACTGAACAGCAGCAGATGAAAGCCCAGGGCCTTCTGGGATGACTCTGGTTTCCTCTGCCTCATCACTTGACCACACAGCGGACTTCTCTGCCCTGGGTATTACCTCTCTTCCTTTTTTCATGTCTTTTTGTTTTTTCTGTGTGTATGTGTGGATTAAAATATATTTAATGTGAAATTTAACATTTTACCACTTTTAAGTGTACAGTTCAGTGACATTACGTACACCCACATTGTTGTGCAACTATCACATCTATTTATCACCAAAATTTTTCATCTTCTCAATTTCCCACACTCAGAACTTATTAAGCAATAAATCCTCCTGACTTCCTCCCTACATTCCCTGGTACTTAATATTGTACTTTCTAGCTCTATAAATTTGACTATCTGAAGTATCTCATATAAGTGAAATTGTATAATATGTCTTGCATATTTTATTTAGCAAAATGTCTTCAAGGTTCTGCCATGTTGTAGCATGCATCAGAATTTCATCACTTTTTAAGGTTTAATAATACCGTATTGTAGCTGAAGTTGAACAGTTCTATGAAGACCTACAAGACCTTCTAGAACTAACACCCAAAAAAGGTGTCCTTTTCATTATAGGGGACTGGAATGCAAAAGTAGGAAGTCAAGAAACACCTGGGATAACGGGCAAATTTGACCTTGGGGTACAGAATGAAGCAGGGCAAAGGCTAATAGAGTTTTGCCAAGAGAATGCACTGGTCATAGCAAACACCCTCTTCCAACAACACAAGAGAAGACTCTACACATGGACATCACCAGACGGTCAGTACTGAAATCAGATTGATTATATTCTTTGCAGCCAAAGATGGAGAAGCTCTATATAGTCAGCAAAAACAAGACTGGGAGCTGACTGTGGATCAGATCATGAACTCCTTACTGCCAAATTCAGACTTAAATTAAAGAGAGTGGAGAAAACCACCAGACCATTCAGGTATGACCTAAATCAAATCCCTTATGACTACACAGTAGAAGTGAGAAATAGATTTAAAGGACTAGATCTGATAGACAGAATACCTGATGAACTATGGATGGAGGTCTGTGACATTGTACAGGAGACAGGAATCAAGACCATCCCCAAGAAAAAGAAATGCAAAAATGCAAAATGGCTGTCTGAGGAGGCCGTACAAATAGCTGTGAAAAGACGGGAAGCGAAAAGCAAAGGAGAAAAGGAAAGATATACCCATTTGAATGCAGAGTTCCAAAGAATAGCAAGGAGAGATAAGAAAGTCTTCCTCAGCGATCAATGCAAACAAATAGAGGAAAACAATAGAATGGGAAAGACTAGAGATCTCTTCAAGAAAATTAGAGATACCAAGGAAATATTTCATGCAAAGATGGGTTCAATAAAGGACAGAAATTGTAGGGACTTAACAGAAGCAGAAGATATTAAGAAGAGGTGGCGAGAATACACAGAAGAATTGTACAAAGCAGTTCTTTACGACCCGGACAATCACGATGGTGTGATCACTCACCTAGAGCCAGACATCCTGGAATGTGAAGTCAAGTGGGCCTTAGGAAGCATCACTACAAACAAAGCTAGTGGAGGTGATGGAATTCCAGTTGAGCTATGTCAAATCCTAAAAGGTGATGCAGTGAAAGTGCTGCACTCAATATGCCAGCAAATCTGGAAAACTCAGCAGTGGTCACAGGACTGGAAAAGGTCAGTTTTCATTCCAATCCCTAAGAAAGGCAATGCCAAAGACTGCTCAAACTACCACACAATTACACTCATCTCACACGCTAGTAAAGTAATGCTTGAAATTCTCCAAGCCAGGCTTCAGCAATATGTGAACCGTGAACTTCCAGATGTTCAAGCTGGTTTTAGAAAAGGCAGAGGAACCAGAGATCAAATTGCCGACATCTGCTGGATCATCAAAAAAGCAAGAGAGTACCAGAAAAACATCTATTTCTGCTTCATTGACTATGCCAAAGCCTTTGACTGTGTGAATCACAATAAACTGTAGAAAATTCTGAAAGAAATGGGAATACCAGACCACCTGACCTGCCTCTTGAGAAACCTGTATGCAGGTCAGGAAGCAACAATTAGAACTGGACATGGAACAACGGACTGGTTCCAAATAGGAAAAGGAGTACATCAAGGCTGCATATTATCACCCTGCTTATTTAACTTATATGCAGAGTACATCATGAGAAATGCTGAGCTGGAGGAAGCACAAGCTGGAATCAAAATTGCTGGGAGAAAGATCAATAACCTCAGATATGCAGATGACACCACCCTTATGACAGAAAGTGAAGAAGAACTAAAGAGCCTCTTGATGAAAGTGAAAGAGGAGAGTGAAAAAGTTGGCTTAAAGCTCAACATTCAGAAAACTAAGATCAGGGCATCTGGTCCCATCACTTCATGGCAAATAGATGGGGAAACAGTGGAAACAGTGGCTGACTTTATTTTTGTGGGCTCCAAAATCACTGCAGATGGTGATTGCAGCCATCAAATTAAAAGACGCTTACTCCTTGGCAGGAAAGTTATGACCTAGACAGAGCATATTTAAAACCTAGACAGCATATTAAAAAGAAGAGACATTACTTTGTCAACAAAGGTCTGTCTAGTCAAGGCTATGGTTTTTCCAGTAGTCATGTGTGGATGTGAGAGTTAGACTATAAAGAAAGCTGAGTGTCAAAGAATTGATGCTTTTGAACTGTGGTGCTGGAGAAGACTCTTGAGAGTCCCTTGCACAGCAAGGGGATGCAACCAGTCCATCCTAAAGGAGATCACTCCTGAGTGTTCATTGGAAGGACTAATGTTGAAGCTGAAACTCCAATACTTAGGGCACCTGATGCGAAGAGCTGACTCATTTGAAAAGACCCTGATGCTGGGAAAGATTGAAGGCAAGAGAAGAAGGGGACGACAGAAGATGAGATGGTTGGATGGCATCACCAACTCAATGGACATGAGTTTGGGTAAAGTTCGGGAGTTGGTGATGGACAGGGAGGCCTGGCGTGCTGGAGTCCATGGGGTCGCAAAGAATACGACACGACTGAGCGACTGAACTGAACTGAACTGATGGTAATTCTGTGTTTAAATTTTGAGGAATATTTATACTGTTTTTCACCGCAGCTGCACTATTCTACATTCCCACCAACAATGCACAAGGGTTCCAATTTCTCCACATCGTTAACAACGATTGCTACTTTCTGGGTGTTTTGTTTGTTTTTGTTCTCGCTATTGTTTGTAATTGCTATTCTAGTGGATGGGAAATGGTATCACCTTGTGGTTTTGATTGTCCTTTGTGCCACCCCTCTTCACCCAATCAAAATCTGATCCCACTCCTTTGCCTGAGCCTCTTCTCTGGGGGCAGCCTGCCCACGGGGCTTGTCTTGACCTGTTAGGGATCCAGGCCTTCTTTAGGTGTCAGGTTACCCCGAAGGCCATGTCTAGCCCAAGGAATCCGTGATTTTATGAGCAGCACATCTGTCCTCTGCACGTCAGTGCCAGACACCAAATCCCAATCTTCTCTCGGACAGCTTGGATCAGAGCCTCCTGCCAGATGTGGGAATACCCGACCAGCCTTTCCCTGGGCTTGTCTCACATGGATCCAGGCGTCAGTCTAGAGGTGGAGGAGGGCGGGCAGCAGCCAAGCTTTCAGGGCTCAGCTTCTGAAGGAACGTGAGGACCAGCAGGCAGCACAGCTCCACAGGGCACTGCCCTCTGAGTTCTATTTCCAACTGGGCTGTCATTATGCCATTTGGAGCTGAGATGGAAAACTTGGATGAATTTCCCTCATGCTCTGAGCCCACAAGAATTTATATTGGTCAGAAGTGATACATATATACAGAGTCCTGTTTGGGGACACAGAGACTTCCAGGGTATATTTTTGGTAAATTTGATGTATCCTTGATATTTAGTTGCTTAGAAACAGCAATTTGTAGAAGGTATACAGTGACTGTATTTTCCAAACTGAAGCCTGGCAAGAAGGAGTGTATTTATGAGGACACAGCATATTTGAAATTGGAACTTGACCAAAACTCCTCAGAGGTATGACTTCCCTAGGAATGCATAACACACTAAATTCACAGACAGAATGTGATTCACAGTGATTGATTTCCCCATAGTCACAGACTTGAGCTTAGGAATGAGCTTCTGTACAGAGCACGAATTGCCTTTTTAATTGTATTTCAACAACCCAAAGAATACATAAATCAACTCTCACATACGCACAAAAATTTAAAATACTAATAAAGCCAAACTCTTTCTTGACTATTGTCCCCAATTCTAGTCCCATTTCAACATAAGCTTGATGTGTTGCCTTCTAGAGCCTTTCTATCTATTATGTAAATATATATTTGTAAATATGCTATTTTTTAAAAACATAAATGGCATCATATTTTTATTACCCTCACTGATGGCTCAGCAGTAGAGAATCTGCCTGCAATGAAGAGACAGGTTTGATTTCTGGATCAGGAAGATCCCCTGGAGAAGGCAATGGCAACCCACTCCAGTACTCTTGCCTGGAGAATCCCATGGATGGAGGAGCCTGGTAGGCTGCAGTCCATGGGGTCGCGAAGAGTCAGACACGATTGAGTGACTTCACTTTCACTTTTCACTTTCGTGCACTGGAGAAGGAAATGGCAACCCACTCCAGTATTCTTGCCTGGAGAATCCCAGGGACGGGGGAGCCTGGTGGGCTGCCGTCTATGGGGTCACACAGAGTCGGGCACGACTGAAGCGACTTAGCAGCAGCAGAACATGGGCTTCCCTGGTAGCTCAGATGGTAAAGAATCCACCTGCAATGCAGGAAACCCATGTTTTTTCCTTCTTCATGTAGAACACATGTGAAAGTGTTTCTTTAAGATGAATGTTTAAAGGCGTTAATCAAAAATGATGAAGGAATTTTCTAGACAATTTTCAAGTTGCCTTTTGGGAGTGTGGTTACCTTGATCTTGGCTGCAAATGAACCATTTACATACAATGGGGGCCCTGCTGAACGAAATTAGGAGTAAACCTATAGGAATCAGGCATTAAATATAAATGAGGTAAGCGAGCTGAGTGTAAGACAGTTAGGAGGGGACATCCCTGGTGGTCCAGTGGTTAAGAATCCGCCTACCAAGGCAGGGGACGCGGGTTCAGTCCCTGGTCCAAGAGGATCCCACATGCCACCGGGTGACTAAGTCCGTGTGCCACAACTACTGAACCCATGCTCTCGAGCCCACAAGCCGGCTTGTGAGATTTCAGTTCTTCAACCAGGAATTGAACCCAGGTCCTCAGCAATGAGAGTGTAGAGTTCTAACCACTGGATTGCCAGGGAATTCCTGAACCTGGATTTTTACAGTATAAAAATCTTCAGGTTTAAAATATTCTCACCAATTCCATTAAAAACAAACAAACAAACAAAAAGCACTGTGAAGGCAAAAATAAAACATAAAACCAACAACCCATGTCTGCAGACTAGGTTCAGTGGTCTGTGGGTTCACTGCCTGCATCTGACCCCTAGGGTCCCATGGGGGATGGCTTCTCTGAACCCAGTTTTGACCAATGGGGATGGATCACTGGGCGCCTTAGCCTTGGCAGAGAGTGACTCCCCTTCAGGGAGCCAGGGAGGAGTAGAGCTCTGCATAGGGCTCAGAGGTCAGGGGAACAGCGCTCAAGTAGTTCAGAAAACACTACAGACTGGGAAGGAAGTTATCAGGAGCAGATTTCAACTCAGCCCAGAAAAATACTGCAGCAACAGAAAGAGCTGTCTAGAGCCTCAAGAGGTGCTTTGGGACATAAAGAATATCCTCTCCAGAGAAAGGGCAAAGAGAGGCTGGCAGCCCATCAAAAGGGATATTGCAGGTGATTCTGGCTAAGATGTGGACTGGACCAGAGGACAATTGAAGTTCTCTTTGGTCTTGAGATCATCATTTAGAGAGTTGCTTACTGAGACCTTACTGGGCATGAGAGGAAGAGACAAGGGTCTACATTTGTCGAGCGTCCAGTCAGTGCCACAAGGCTATGCTGGCACTTCATAGACACCTCTGATTCCAGGCCTCCCAACAATCCTTCAAGGCCAACATTGGGTACATATGTGCTCAGTCCTTTCAGTCGTGTTCAACTCTTTATGACTGCATGGACTATAGCCTTCCAGGCTCTTCCATGTATGGGATTCTCCAGGCAAGAATACTGGAGTGGGTTGCCATGCCTTCCTCCAGGGGATCTTCCCAACCCAGGGATTGAACCTGTGTCTCCCGACTCTCCTAGATTGCAGGTGGGTTCCTTTCCCACTGAGCCACCTGGGAAGCCCACTCTGACATTAACCTCCTCTTTTTTGCTGACGAAAAACATGAGACTTAGAATCTAAGTGACTTGTCCAAGGCCACCTGGCCAGCAAACTGGGGCCAGGGCTCCCACACTGGTCCTTCTGGCTCAGGACTAAGTGCTCTTCCCACATGGCTCTCTATTTGACTTTGAACATGTAGGAAAGAGTTTAAAACCACCATAACCAGCCATCCAAGGGCACAGTGCTCTATTGCTTTCAAAGCCCTTCTACCTTCATTGTTGTGTGTTCCCAAGGAACACTGTTGAAATCCTCAGACTCACCTGCCTACATCTCTGTTCTCCTGAAACTTGTGCTCCACACTATCAGTCAGAAAAACCAGGAGAGTCTAACCCTAACCCTACACTGGTGCCATTTATACTTCTGGGCCAGAGCAAAGATGGTCTCAAAATTGATTCTCAAATGCCCTTGCAGCATAGATCCCAATTTTTTCTTTTTCCTTTTTAAAGCATTTTTTTTCTTTTTTAAAAAATTTTAATTTGAATATAATTATTTTACAATGTTGTGTTAATTTCTGCTATACAACAATGTGAATCATATATATATGTATACATATGTCCCCCCACCCCACCCTCACCCCCCAGGTCATCACAGAGCATCAAGCTGAACTCCTGGTGCTATACAGCAGCTTCCCACTCGCTGCCCATTTTATACATGGTAGTGTATACATGTCAGGGTTACTCTGTCAATTTGTCCCACCCTCTCCTTCCTCTGGTGTCCACCGATCTGTCCTCCGTGTCTGCATCTCTATTTCCACCCCGCGAGTAGGTTCATCAGTACCATGTTTCTATATTCCATGTTAATATGCTCCATCTGTTTTGTCTTTCTCACTTACTTCGCTCTGTATGACAGACTCTAGGATCAACCACATCACTACAAATGATTCAATTTCATTCCTTTTTACGGCTAAGTAATACTCCAGTATTCTTGTCTGGGAAATTCCACAGACAGAGGAACCTGGCTGGCTACAGTCCATGGGATTGCAAAAGAGTCGGACACAACTTAGCAACTAAACAACAACAACAATATTCCATTATATATATATATATGTACCACATCTTCTTTATCCATTCATTTGTCAATGGACATTTAGGTTACTTCCATGTCCTGGCTATTGTAAATAGTGCTGCAGTGAACACTGGGACACATATATCTTTTTGAATTATGGTTTTTTTCAATGCCCAGTATTGGGATTGTTGGGTCATTTGGTAATTCTATTTTTAGGTTTTTAATGAATCTCCATAAAATTTCAATATAATATAGTGTAGTATAAATTTCAGGTGTGCAACATAATGATTTGATATTTGCTTACGTTGTGACATGGACACGATCGACACAACTAGTCTAGATAAATCCATCATCATACATGGATACAATTTTACTTATTTATTTCCCCTTGAAGTATCAAGGTGACGGTCATGATGTTAATTTCTAGCTTTCAGGAAAACCTCTGCCTTCATTTTGAAAGCATTATATTTCTGCAGGCAGAAGTATTCAATCTCTGAAATGGTATTTAGCTACAGGTAACAGATATGGGCTTCCCAGATGACACTAGTGGTAAAGAATCCACCTGTCAATGCAGAAGACTTAAGAGACTCGGGTTCAATTGCTAGATTGGGAAGATTCCCTGGAGGAGGGCATGGCAACCCACTCCAGTATTCTTGCCTGGAGAATCCCACGGACAGAGGAGCCTGGAGGGCTATAGTCCATAGGGTTGCAAAGAGTCAGACCTGATTGAGGCAACTTAGCAAAACAGAAATATAATCACAGAGATTTAACAACCAGGAGGTCTCATGTTCTTAGCATCTTAGGAAATCTAGAAACAACAGCCTGAGATGGAGCAGTGAGCCTGTGATGCCATCAGGAATTCAGCCTGCTGTGCCATACCTAGCACCTAGCCCTCCTTCTCAGGCTCAAAGACACTGTAGCACTTCCAGGCCTTCATGCTAGTTTCAGGCCAGCAGTGGAGGAGTATCAAAAGGCAAAAAGCATAAGCCAGTTGAGCCTGTTACTTTTATCAGGAAAATAAACAATCGATTCCCTGGAAGTCCCACTCACTGGCCTCACTGGCCATCCTTTGTGCATAAGTATCTGAGAAATCCAGTGTGTTTTTGCTGGGCACGTTGCTGCCCGTACTAGTTAGGGTTTCGTCAGTCAGGAGACTGGGAGACTAGATGGATATTAGGAGGCTCCTAGCAGCATCTGCCATGTTGAATGTGTTTCTTTCCCCCAGATTATAGGCATCTGTTTATAAAATATTTTTTGAAATTCAGCAATAATCCAGGGAAATATCCATTTGAAAACTGAGGCAATCCATGGGCTCAATCTGCCCAAAGCTACAGAATCCACAGAATATGGAGGGATTAGGACTTCTGGACCTATCCTTCTGGTCCATTATCATGGGTTGTGGAGCAGAGGCTCAGAGCAGCTGAGAGTTTTTCTGGTGGCAGTGGTGAATGGCATTCCAAATCATGACTCCCAGTCCAGCCCAGTGTTCTCTCACCCACAGCAGGTCCTCTCTCTGAAACAAGTTCCCTCTCTGCTTTCTGGATTTTTAAAATGTACCTATATTTTCTTACAATGCATGGGCTTCCCAGGTGGTTCAGTGGTAAAGAATCTGCCTGCCAATGCAGGAGACTCAGGAAACATGGGTTTGATCTCTAGGTCGGAAAGATCCCCTGGAGGAGGAAATGGCAACCCACTCCAGTATTCTTGCCTGGAGAATCCCATGGACAGAAGAACCGGTGGGCTACAGTTCATGGGGTTGCAAAGAGTCAGCCATGACCAAATGACTGAGCACATATTACAGCATAAAACACAGATTCAGGGAACCACAAATATCAAATTACTGTCTAATTAATTATAAAAAAAAAAAAGAAGAAGCAGCAGCCCTGTCTGGGTCAAGAAAAAAGAACTTGGTTGCAATCCCCTTCCTCTCCCCACAAAAAATGTGTGCATTGTTTATATCACTCCCAGGTATTTTTTAGAAGAGTGTTTTAACACCCACACGTGCATCCCAAAATTTAGTTTAGCTGAACCATTTAATAAATGCGATGTGTCTCTTAAATGTGTTTTCATCTTTGTGTTTCTCCCCCATCTCCTTCATTTTATTACAGCTTAGAAAGGAAATGGCAACCCACTCCACTATTCTTGCCTGGAAAACTCCATGGACAGAGAAGCCTGGCAGGCTACAGTCCATGGGGTTGAAAAGAATCAGACACGACTGAACAACAAACACACACACATCAGTTGATGAACCCAAGCTTTCTGATCCATAGAATTTCCACAGAGTTTTGCTGATTGCATACTCTTGGTGAAGTACTTCATGTTTCTCATGAAATCCTTTGTATTTCCTGATCCAGACAAGGGATTGGGTTTAATTCTTTCAGCAAGACTATCGGCAGTGTAGGTCAGGATTATAGCAGGCACGTCATATCCAGGGTCTCTTTGTGACCTTGGCCGTAGCTGATAAAGCTGTTTCCTCTCAGCAAGTGCAGAGAAGTCAAAGCAAAGGCCAGGATGAACAGAGAGGAGAGCAGGTGGTATTATCTGGCTGCATAAATAAGAGGAAGTGATAGGGAGTAACAAGAACTGAGGTGTGCAAGGCAAGATGGCTTTAGATTGCTGAGGCCTTGAATGTCTGGCTCGGCGATTAGAGCCTCACTCACTCAGCAGAGGGGAGGAAAGTGGAGGGTTTGGAGTGGGAGACTGGTAGGCCAGAGATCCACAAAAGGACATGGACTCTTATTTATAGCTTCACCAGGTCTTTGTTGCTGCTCATGGGCTATTCTCTGGTTGTGGTGGACGGGCTTCTCATTGCAGTGGCTTCTCTTGTTGCAGACCACAGGCTCTAGCGCACAGAGCCCTTTAGAGTGCGGGCTCAGTATTTGTGGCACACGGGCTTAGCTGATCTGCAGCATGTGGGAATTTCTCAGACCAGGGATTGAACTGGTGTCCCCTGGATTGCAAGGTGGATTCTTAACCACTGGACCACCAGGGAAGCCCGGGACATGAACTGTGCTGCAGAGTGAAAGATGTATTCATGTGAGAGGCCAGAAGGAGGAGAGGCCATTGAAGAGGCTTCTATGGTGGCCTGGTGTATCAGCCAAGTTCCAACCAGGAGACAAACTACATCTATAATTTGCAAATTTAACATAAAGAACTTTTTTCAAAATTGTGGTAAATTATGTAATTTGATGTGGACTTTAAGTGTCCAGTCCAGTGGGACCAAGTACATTCACACCTCTGTGTCATCATCACCGGCATCCAACTCCAGAATGTTTTCATCTTCCCAAATAGAAACCTCCCATTAATCATTCACTCCCCTTTCTTCTCCCCTTCCAGCCCCTGGCCATCTCTTGTCTACTCTCTGTCTCTATGGATTTGACTGCTCTAGATATCTATGTAATTCTAAAGGGTCTTAATTAGCAAAATATAATTCTTAAGAAGGATAAAATACAACTCTGAAGACTAAAGAAGCAGCAAACACAGAGAGAAGTTGCTACCTTTAAAGCTCCGAGAGAGAGTGGACAAGGAAAGACTCCAGAACTCAGAAGGACTCTTCTTCCCACCAGCCCTTCCTTCTTCAAGTGCACGCCTGCACGCTAAGTCGCCTCAGTCATGTCTGACTCTTTTCAACTCTATGGACAATGACCTGCCAAGCTCCTCTGTCCATGGGATTTCCCAGGCAGAAATACTGGAATGGGTTGCCGTTTCCTTCTCCAGGGGATCTTCCCGACCCAGGGATCGAACCCGAGTCTCTTACATCTCCGGCTTTGGCAGGCAGGTTCTTTACCACTAGGGCCACCTGGGAAGGCCCCTCCTCCCCGAAACACCTCACTCCCCCTTCAAGGCAGAGATTCAAACATTTTTGGAGAGCACATGCCTGCCACAGGATTATGCAGCCTACTGGTGGCAAAGAAACTTGTCATAAGCTAGGGTAAAGGAACAGCCTTCCAGGTGGCAGAGAAAGTTACCAGGAGCTACCATGCAATGCAGGCAGGTTGGAGTCAGTCAATAGCTTCCCAGTGGAAGATATAATGTAGTTTTTGGTAGTGCTACCAGCCACATGTACACCACAAGAATCAGCTTAGTCAAGCTCATTTGAAATTTTGATGTGATTATTTTAAATTTTTATTTATTCAAAGTTTTTTATTGATATATAATTGAATGTTAGTTCCAGGTGCACAACCTAATGGTTTGATATTTCTGTACATTACAAAATGATCACAATGATAAATCTAGTTTCCATCCATCATCACACAAAGTTATTGCAGTGTTATTGACCGTATGCCCCATGCTGCACATTTCATTCCCATGACTCATTTATTCCACGGCTAGAAGTTTGTGCCTCTTCATCTCCCTCACCTATTTCACTCATACCCACTCCCTTCCCCTTTGGTGACGCCCTATTTATTCTCTGGATCTATGAGTCTGCTTCTGTTTTGTTGTGTTTGTTCATTTATTTTGTTCTTTAGATCCACATAGAAGTGAAATCATATGGTATTTGTCTTTCTCTGCCTGACTTATTTCACTTAGCATAATGCCATCTTAGCCCTCTCTCTCTTGATGTGATAATTTGATACATGTATATATTGCGAAATGATTACCATAGTAAGATTAGTTAACACATCCATCACCTCACATAGTTACCTTTTTTTTTTTGAGGGGGTATGAACTTTTAAGGTCTACTGTCTATTAGAAATTTTCTGGGATGAGGTGGGAGGTGGGAGGAAGGTTCAAGAGGGAGGGGACATATGTATACCTATGGTTGATTCATGTTGATGAGCAATTCAGTTCAGTTCAGTCTCTCAGTCGTGTCCGACTCTTTGCGACCCCATGAACCGCAGCACGCCGGGCCTTCCTGTCCATCGTCAACTCCCAGAGTCCACCCAAACCCATGTCCATTGAGTCGGTGATGCCATCCAACCATCTCATCCTCTGTCGTCCCCTTCTCCTCCTGCTCTCAACCTTTCCTAGCATCAGGGTCTTTTCCAATGAGTCAGCTCTTCGCATCAGGTGGCCAAAGTACTGGGGTTTCAGCTTCAACATCAGTCCTTCCAATGAACACCCAGGACTGATCTCCTTTAGGATAGACTTGTTGGATCTCCATGCAGTCCAAGGGACTCTCAAGAGTCTTCTCCAACACCACAGTTCAAAAGCATCAATTCTTCGGCACACAGCTTTCTTTATAGTCCAATTCTCACATCCATGCATGACCACTGGAAAAACCATAGCCTTGACTAGACGGACCTTTGTTGGCAAAGTAATGTCTTTGCTTTTTAATATGCAGTCTAGGTTGGTCATAACTTTCCTTCCAAAGAGTAAGCGTCTTTTAATTTCATGGCTGCAATCACCATCTGCAGTGATTTTGGAGCCCACAAAAATAAAGTCAGCCACTGTTTCCACTGTTTCCCCATCTATTTGCCATGAAGTGATGGGACCAGATGCCATGACCTTAGTTTTCTGAATGTTGAGCTTTAAGCCAACTTTTTCACTCTCCTCTTTCACTTTCATCAAGAGGCTCTTTAGTTCTTCTTCACTTTCCGCCATAAGGGTGGTGTCATCTGCATATCTGAGGCTATTGATATTTCTCCTGGCACTCTTGATTCCAGCTTGTGCTTCCTCCAGCCCAGCATTTCTCATGATGTACTCTGCATATAATTTAAATAAGTAGGGTGACAACACAATATTGTAAAGCAATTATCCTTCAATTAAAAATGAATAAATTAAAATGTTAAAAAAAGAAAATTTCAAGTATACAATACAGTATTGTTAACTATAACCACTGCTGTACATTAGACCCTCATAATTTATTCATCTTATGACTGGAAGTTTATACCTTTTGATCACCTTTACCAATTTCCCCCACCACCCGCTGTCTCTGGAAACCACCAATCTGTTCTTTGTCTCTATGAGTTTGGGTGTTTTATTAAGATTCCATATATAAATGGGATCATACAATACTTTTCTTTCCCTGTCTGACTTATTTCACTTAGCATAATGCCCTTGAAATGCACATTGTTGCAAAATGTAAGATTTCCCTTTTTATGGCTGAGTAATGTTCTCTTTTGTTTATATATGTATGTGTGTGTGCATTTTCATAGTTTCTATATCCATCCATCCATCCATTAATGAACATTTAGGTTATTTCCAATTCTTGGCTTTTATAAATAATGATGTCACAAACATGGAGGTGCAGATATCTCTCTTTGAGATTGTGATTTCATTTAGTTTGGATCAATACCCAGAAGTGGGATCTCTGAATCATGTGGTAGTTCTATTTTAATTTTTTGAAGAACTTCCATACTGTTCCATTGTGGCTATATCAATTTACATTCCCACCAACAGTGCACAAAGGTTTTCTTTCCCCCACATCTGTTATCTCTTGTCTTTTTGATCAGAGCCACTGTAACAGGTGTGAGGTGATATCTCCTGTGGTTTTGATTTGCATTCCCCTGATGATTAGTGACGTTGAGAATGTACCTGTTAGCTAGTTGTATATCTTCTTCAGAAAAAAACATATCTATTCAGGTCCTTTTCCCATTTTAAAAATCAGATTATTTGATTTTTCTGCTATTCAATTAAATGAGATCTGTATAAATTTTGGATATTAACCCTTTATAAGATGTTCTATTTGTAAATACATTCTCTCATTCCTTAGATTACCTTTTCATTTTGTTGACAGCTTTTTGCTGCTTGATGTAGTCTCAGTTGTTTATTTGGGCTTTTGTTGCTTCTGCTTTTGTTGTCACACCCAGAAAATTATTGCCAAGACCCACGTCAAGGAACTTTTGCCATAGGTTTTCTTTGGGGAGTTTTATGGTTTCAGTTCTTATATTTAAGTCTTTAACCCATTTTGAGTTAAGACTTGTAAATGATGTGAGATAGGGGTCTAGTTTCATTCTCTGTGTGGATATACAGCATTTTCAATATTATCTATTGAAGAGACTATCCTCATTGAGTATTCTTGGCTGCCTTGTTGAGCATTAGTTTACTGTATATGTGTGGGTTTATTTCTGGTCTTTTGATTCTGTTCCACTGGTCTATGTGTGTATTTTTAAGCCAGTTCCACAGTATTTTATAAACCACAGTATTTATTTATTTATTTATGGCTGTACTGGGTCTCTGATGCAGTGCACGGGCTCTTCCTTGCTGTGTGCAGATTTTCTCTAGTTGCAGTGAGCAAGGGATACTCTGTAGTTGCAGTACATGAGCTTCGCATTGCAACAGCTTCTCTTGTTGTGGAGCACAGGCTCTAGGGTATGCAGGCTTCAGTGGTTGCAGCTCATGGGCTCTTGAGCTCAGGCTCAGTAGCTGCGGTGCATGCACTTAGTTTCCCTGCACCATGTGGGATCTGGGTTCTCGGATCAGGGGTCAAACTTGTGTCCCCTGCTTTGGCAGATGGACTCTTAACCACTGGGACCAGAGAAGTCCCAGTATTTTGATTCCTATTGCTTTATGGTATAGCTTGAAATCAGAAAGTATGATGCTTCCATCTTTATTCTCCTTTCTCCAGAACTCTTCGGCTATTCAGGGTCTTTTGTATTTCCACACTAATTTGGGGGTTGTTTATTCTACTTCTGTGAAAACAAATGTCATTGGAATTTTGATAGGGACTGAGTCTAATCTATAGATTTGGGTAGTATGGATATTTTAACAACATTAATTATTTTCATCCATGAACAGGAGATATTTTTCCATTTATTTATATTTTCTTCAGTTTCTTTTATCAGTCCTATAGCTTTTAAGGCGAGGGCTAGATTTTAAGTAGCAAGGCTTGTAAGCACTGTTTCTTAAACTTGGCTGAACACTGGAATCACCTGGCCAGTTTTCATTTATATACACGCTGAGTCTCACTCTCAGAAATGCCGATTTAATTGGTTCAGGATAAGGCCTGAGCTTTGAGATTTCTGAAACCTTCCCCCAGGTAGTTCTAAAGGGTGGCCAGTTGGCCCAGATTAGAAGTTAGAGGTGGGTGGCCCAAGGGCCAAATCCAGTCAGCACATCTGTTTGCTTTGGGCCACCCATGTTTCAAATTTGTTCCACTGCCAGCATTTAAAAATGGAAATTTCACATACATGCACAAACAAAAGCCTATATTTCCAGCTTCTCCTGCAAAATCCGAAAGTCTGATGCATGGAGCCCAATTCCTACATGGCCAAAATGGGTGGGTATTGAGTAGCTGTTACCTCCCGTAATGATCCTTTAGAAGCCCAGTCCACCCCACCACTGCCTCACCCCTCCTGCCTCACCCTGTGGACATTTGGGTTTGCCAACCCAGAGTGGACTCTAGAAGCACCCATTGGACCTTCTTCCTTGAATTCTGTCTTTGGCTGTGCTGCTTGGCTGGAAGGGGAACATTGCTTTCCAAAATCTAGTTTTAGATTTTCAAATTGCAAAACAACCAGTATGTTGTAAATCTGGGTATCATGCTCATATATCTTAACCTTCAATATGTTACATCCTGTACAGCACTGTTTTACAAGAGTTCTTGGATGTCCCAAGACAAATTATGATCCCTTGTTAGAAAATCATACGAACTACTTGATGAAGCCCATACCTGGTCAGTTTTGGTATTTGAAATTAACACCTCCATCTCACGATTCAGATTCACTTCAGGCATCAACTGTTCACATCTGCAGATACAACAGCAATGCCTTATGCATTCAGAGTTCTGCACAGTTTAAAAAGCACCTCCCCAGACATTCTTTCATAGGATCTTCACAGTAAACTGAACAAAAGCCAATATATTATCCTTGGTTATTGACAAGAAAAATGAGGCTTAAAGAGGGTGACTTTCTCAAGCTGACCTGGCCTGTTATTTAGGACTCTTGCTGTTTCACTGGCTCCTAACCCTGAACTTTCTGCTCCCTCATGCTGACTCTAAAAAAATTCTGCTCTAAGAAATCCTATGAGAACTGTGACCTCTCACCACAAGACGTTGATCCGGGAAATACAAAGCTTTGGAAATGTGCACTCCTGAGGTCACATCTGCTTTATGACCTCATGCTGTTCAGATTAGACTGCTCTTGGAAAAGCCTTGATTTGTCAGAAAACTAAAGTTAGTAAAGGGTGCTTGGTACAGCGGGAAGAACATGGACTGTGGAGTCATGCAGACCTGGGTTTCAAGAGTCCCTAAACCTCACCTCCCATCAGCTCAGTCAAGGGAAACCAGATGTGCACAACTGGTTAAGCATGAATCAGAGCCAAGAGAAAAATGAGCAGAACCCTGGGAGTGGGAGAGCTAAGCTGTTAAATAAACATAAAAACTCAAGAGGATGGTTTGATGGAAAGAGGAGCAAGTAGAGAGAAGACAACCTTGATGTCTAACTTAGGTAGGTTTAGAAGGCCAGGAGGCTACTTGAAAGGGAAACAAAGAACTGTTTTGTACCATCTTTGGGACTTAGTGTGCATGCACAATAGTTTTCCAGGGCTCCCTCTTGTATTAGACTGTCCTTCCTGCCCTCCCTTTCACTAAGAGAACAGTTAAGGTGTTATGCTTGCTTAATCAAGCTCACCCTTACTGGAAGGATATACGATGAAGTGGAATTAGAAGAAAGGATATCCAATTTTGTATCCAAGAACATTTTTACTAAGGATGCCCCTGGGCTTGAGAGAGAACAAAATGGTCAGTGGAACTCGCCCTTCTATTGTATCTGCCCTTCTGTTTGGCCCATCATCTCACACCTGGACCACTGCATCAGCCTCCCTGCCTCTCTCCATCTTCTATGCTGCAACTGAGAGAGGAGGTCTCATCCATGCCCATAGACTGTAATCATCTGAAATCAGGGCAATAGATATTGGGAGGCTGTGTCCTAGTTGGGAATGGTTAGGTAATGCCAGTTACACCGTTTAGACTTTACCCTGCAAGTAGTTTCAGAAAGATTAATTTAGCACAGTAGCCCTCAAACTTGACTTTACATTAGAATCAGCTGTCAACATTAAAAACTCTCCTTACTGGGCCACACCCCAGACCAATGACATTAGAGTCCCTGTGGTGGGTGTGCAATCCCAGCACCAGTGGGTGAAAAGCCCCCAGATGATCTCAGTTGCATCAAGGATGAGGACCATTGCCCTGAGCTCCAGGATAGACTGAAAGAAGAGATGCTAAGGAAGAATCAAGAAGGTAGGTTAAGAGGCTGGTACAGTGGTCAAGAGGGTAGGTTAAGAGGCAGGAGGAGAAGGGGATGACAGAAGATGACATGGTTGGATGGCATCACCGACTCAATGGACATGAGTTGAGCAAACTCCAGGAGACAATGAAGGACAGGGAAGCCTGGCGTGCTGCAGTCCATGGGGTTGGAAAGAGTTGGACACAACTGAGTGACTGAACAACAATATGGGGAGACAAGTGGCCTTGGGGAGAGTTGATATGGCAGGAACTAGAGCAAAATGGTAGAAACGGGAATGGAAGGACACGATCTAGGTTAAGGAAGGAGATGACTGGGATAGGCAGGACAGGAGAGGCACCAAGGGTGATTTCTTGTGTTCTACTTGGTCAAGTGGTTGAAAGTGGCCTCATTACCAACACGGGGAAGACTGGGAGAGGAGCAATGGGCAGGCGAACCAAGAGTACAAAGTTCTTCCCTGGGCCAGGAGAATAGCTTGAGAAGCCTCAGCATCTCAGTGGAAGGTGCAACCATAGGTGTTCATGAGTTGGCCAGGGGAGAAGGTGGCAACCAAGTCAAGCACATAAGGCAAAAGGGAAAGAATAATAGAACTACATTAAACAAACAAACCAAAATTGTGACGGAGGCTAAGGCCAAGCGTTCTGATCCCTCAGCATCCATGGGTTTATGACAGAGGAAAGGGGAGGGTACGGTGGCTTCCCTGAACTGGCTCCCAGCTGAAGTTGTCACTGTGCCTAACACACTGGTCAAATACTGTAAGAAACACAGCCCCTGACCCTACCCCACCCAGTAACCAAGCCTGAGTTAGGAGTAACATCTGAGCTAAGAGAATAGATCTGGATACAACATCCTCCCATTCTTGTCACGTAAGCATCCAGAATCCTAGTTCATCTCATAGACCTGAAACTATGAAGGAGTTCAGCCTTATCTCACAAATTTGAAAACTGCAGTTCAGAGGATGGAAGTGCCCTGTCAAGGTGCCACAGCTGGCTGGTAGCAGGATCAGGAGTCAGAATCCAGATGTCCTGGGAACCAGTCCACAGTGCCCTTCATTGCAGTCTTAGACATTGCGTCTCATTGTTGCAAAGTTCAGCATAGTGCTCGGCATCTTCCCAGGCACTCAGTGCATCAAAGGCAATGTATAAGGAATTAACTTATAAGGCAATTATTAGGAAGGCAAGAGGGTGCCCAGGGTCATCAACTTGAAAGCATTCATATGGGCACATTTGCTGAGAGGAGAATAAAGCCTGCTATACACAGTATTTCCTTGGATAATTAAGTTTGTCTACAGGCTGCTCCAACAACCATCCATGGATGCTAGCTAAGAAATATCGTCAGAGTCTGGGATCAGGAAAATTGGCTCTGAAGGAGAAAGAGCAGCAGAAAGAAAGGAGGTCATGCCCAGTTCTGCCATGTCTCAGTTTCTTGCACTAAACATGCTCCCTTTCTGGGTTGCCCATGAAGGATGATGTCAGACTAAATAATTCCTGAGATCCTTCAAAACCAATGACTTGGTTTATCCTCTGCCTTTCTCCAGATGGCCCACGCGGTAGCTACTGTAGATTCTTTCCCAAACATGGAAGGAGGACTCCTCTCTGCCCAAAGCCTGGCTCCTTCCTCCAGGTGGAATTAATTAGCTATCAAGGCTTGATGTGGGGAAAAAAGAATTCCATTCTCATGTTATATTTGTTAAAAACACATTTCCATATAAGCACATACATCTGTCTCCGTGCATGCACTGAAAGCTACTTCTGCTGACAGATTCTTGGAGAGTTCAGAGAGCGGGAGGCCCCTTTTTCCAGTACTCACCTCACTCAGGAGTGAAAGTTTGGAGACCTGATCAGTCTAGGAGACTTCGTGGTATTGGGGTGCACATATCTCCCTTTTTAGCTCATAAGGTGCTTTACCAGAAATAATGTCATTGGGTCCTCAATGCAGCCCTACAAGGTGGGCAGTGTGGGTATCATTATTACCATCCCATTGGTGAGGCATGTGAGGTTAGGAGAGGTTAAGTGACTTGGTCAAGATCACAATGGGAGACTTCTCCGGTGGTCCAGTGGTTGACTTCATGCTTCCAATGCAAGGGGCGTGGGTTCAATCCCTGGTCAAGGAACTAAGATCCCACATGCAATGCAATGTGGCTAAATAAATAAATAATTTTTCAAAATGTAAAAATTAAAAAAAAAGAAAGATCACACAGTGGTCGTTGGCGCCAGCCAAGGCATCTTGACCCCATAGCCAACCCTCTTACCATTATGCATTCATTCATTCATTCATCTGTTTGACATGCTTATTTAGCAGCTCACATGAACCCAAGAGTGTGATGGGCTCTGCAGATACAAAGATGATTATGACATGGTTCCTCCCTTGAGGTGCTCATAGCCTCATGAGCTAGAAGATCTGTGAAGCACTGATGGTAACACAAGTTCTGTGCTTTGGGCACACAGAAGAGAAAGGAACAGACTCTGCCTAGAGACACCTTCACAGAGAAGCAGAGGTAAGGAGTTTTCAGAGCAGTAGAGAGGGAGTGTTCCTGTTGCTGCGAGGAGAAGGAACGGCATGGGTAAAGGCACACAGGCATGAAGATTTTCCATGTCCAGGGGCACTGAGAAGTTCCATGTGGCTGAAGATTGGGGTGCCTGGTGGGGTGTGGAGGGACATGGCGGGGAAGGCTACCTGATTTTCTGAGTGGAGCTGAGCTTGATCCAGTAAGTGATGGGTAATTGAGTCATCAGCGAGCAGACGTTCCCGATTTTCTTGTTTGGTTAATGGTGTGTCGGCTGCCGCCTGAAATGCAGTCACCTACGCAGTCCCATTGTCTCCTCCTCCCTACACACGGCTGACTTGACCCAGTTATTCCTGAGCATTGCTTAATCTCAGTACAGCTTCCATAAGAGGCAAAAAAGAGGAGGAGGAGGAGGAGGAAGAGAGTTGCTTGAGCAATCCTTGAGGCCCAGCCAGGTCCTGGTCTCTGAGAGGCCCATGTGGGCTCCATGTTCTCAAGGAAGTCTCTGCCGTCCTCACTGGCGAAGGGGAGCAGGTTCTCTATGCACTGTGTGAGCACAGGTCTAGGCCTGGATGGGAGTGAGTCAGTGGCCTGGGCGTTGGTAGGGTTGGCATGGAGCCCGGTAGCTGATTATGGGCATTGATGGACGTGGTCCTGGGAGAGTACTCTCCCAGTCAAGGAGGTTTTTTCCTCTTGCTCTGGAGGCGCTCTCGCTTCAATCGTTAGAGCTCCCTGGATTTCCTCTTGTCCCCACAAAGACAAGGGTAGGAAAAAGGAGCCTGGTCAAATATGGAGGGCAAAGAGAAAACCCATTGCAGCTCTTGTGTTTCCAGGCTTCGTTTATGGTCAGCAACAAGAGCTTCCAACAGCAGGTGCAACATACAGTGCCTGGTATTGGCGCAGGCCCTTAGAGTTTATGTGGCTACACGTGATCAGCCAAAGTGGGACCCTTAAGGGACTTCCCTGGTGCCCCAGTGGCTAAGACTCCATGCTCCCAAAACAGGGGGCCTGGGTTCGATCCGTGCTCAGGGAATTAGATCCCACATGCTGCAGCTAAGAGTTGGCGTGGTTCAACTAAAGATACTGCATGGCAACAAAGATCAAAGATCCCACGTGTTGTAGCCAAATAAATAAATATTTTCAAAAAATTTAAAAAGGAAGCAAAGGGAGACCCTTGAGATTGGATATTTGGGCATCAGATACAAACAGAGATGGTTCTAGACACCGTTTCCATTTTCCAGTTGAGGAGAAGCATGTGTTTCCCATTAGCTGATTCTGTCTGGTGGGGTGCTGCCAATGGGATGGAAGAGGCAGGTGGTCCAGCAGAAGTTGGGTGGGGTCAGTGGCTCCCTTGCCCAGCTCTTCATGGGCAGGAGGGACTGTGTTGTTAGAGGGTAAGTGCCCAGTGGAACTGGGAAGGAGGCCTCTGAAGGTGAGCGCTGGGAACAAGGCAGGCCTTGCTTTCAGCTCTTGCACATCCATCGCCTCATTTAATTTTGCCATTAAGCCTTCGAGGAGATACTATTTGGCTGATGAGGAAAACAAGATTCAAACAAATCAACTAATGTGTCTAAGGTCACAGAGGTGTTAGGTGTAGAGCTCAGATGTGAATCTAAACTCCCTTTTCATCACACCATGCAGCCTCCACATGGCTCTCATGATATGTGGATTATCAAAGAGGTTTATGTGGTGGTATCTATTTCCCAATGTGTTTTTTGTTTTGTTTCGTTGTTTGTTTGCTTTTTTTACATTTTCCCTTAAAAAAATTTTTTTTTTAAAGTTTTCGCCTTGCAGAAAGACATGCAGGATCTTAATTCTGCAACCAGGGACTGAACCCACATTCCCTTCAGTGTAAGCACGGAGTCTTAACTTCTGAACCCCCAAGGAAGTCCCCCTCTCCCACAACATTCTTGTCTGCCCCGTTTAGTAATCAAATACAACTTTGGCCTTCAGGCACTTATCTAAATATGCTTTGAATCCAGCCAGAGTCAAATGCAATATGAAATGTACATGGAAAGAGCCCATAAACAAATCATTTTTCACTCAACGTCTCTCCACTGGCAGAGGCTGCTTGAACAGGTAGGTTCTGCAGAACCTGAGTGAGAAGGCAAAGAAGAGAGTTACACAGGTTACCCTTGGTTGATTGATTGCGGTTCCAGGATTACCACTGGGCCCGAGAAAGCTGGAGTTGCCAGTGTAAAGAGTGCAGCCCCCTGGCTCTATCTCTGCTGCTGGGACATCGCGAATTCCCCCTTCTCCTGCCCTCATCCCGGCTGACTCCAAGAAGCCTTCTGGCAGCCCATTCACTGCCTCTCTCCCCAAGTGACAAGGCAAGGGGCCCAGCAGCCATCGCCCTGTCTGCTCACCAACAGCAACTTGCGCACAGGCAATGGGAGTAGGAAGCGTGAATTCTCTTCAAGCTATTCATCTATTTCACAACATGAGCCTGCATGGCAGTTACATCATCCTGGATTGCTTGTCCAGGTGGCTGAGGATCTTGCCAACTTGTCCCTAGAACACTGTGAGCCCTATTAGGTTCCTGTTTGTCTGAAATTTTCCTCTCCTCTCTTGTGAGTCAACACCTAACATGGTCTATTGCCTTGCTGCTCAAAGTGTGGACCGCAGCTCAGGTGCCTCAGTAGCCCCTGGGAGCTTGTCAGTAGTGTACAATCACAGGTCCCACCGTAGACTAGCTACAGACAAATCAGACTCTGCCTTTGCCAAGATGATAAAATCAGAAAAGAACTACTCGAGAGGTCCATGAAAGTTCAATTCCAAAACCCCATCATTCCTAAAATAGGTTTCATGTAATGGTGAATTTCTACAAGATATTATTAAAACATTGTCAAGAATCCCTCTACTCAGGCTGTAAAGTTATTTGAGTACTAGTTAGAGAGATTGGTAAAACTGGCCTAACAAAAAAATATTTACTAAGTCTGTCTTTGGGCTCCCCTGTTGGCTGCAGGAGACCTGGGTTCAGTCCCTGGGTCGGGAAAATCCCCTGGAGAAGGGAATGGTAACCCACTACGGTATTCTTGCCTGGAGAATTTCATGGACAGAGGAGACTGGCGGGCTACAGTCCATGGGGTTGCAGAGTCAGACATGACTGAGCAACTAAAACGAAGTCTGTCTTGAAAGCCAAAGTTAAATTATTGGTAGTGGCCGCCTGGAGCTCTGTGTTGAGGCTGGTTTGGGTTAGGCTCAGAGGCTGAGTTCAGGTTGAGGAGGAAGGAGCTATAATAGATTAGCCATGCCCACCCTGGACTGAGGGGGGCTCAGTGGCCACATGTGCCTGGTATCTGCCCTCCTTGTCCCAGATGCTCTCTGCTTTCCTGGCACTCAATCTCATTTATATCTGTCAGCAGTTTCCCGACTCAGTCCCTGGCATTTCCAGTAACTCCTAGGGGACTGAGAATTGAATGTCGCCAGACCTGACCATTTGGGATAAGGACTCAATCCACCACCTGCTCACAGGCCCGCGGTGACACAAAGTGTCACAAAGTGATGCCTCGCTTTGACCTGCTTCCACCCAGCAGTCCCAGCTGCATTTCTACAGGAAGAGAGCACAAACGTGGCTCTGAAATGGGCTCCCCTGCTCCGTTTGATCCATTTTTCTCCATGCAAAGGCTGGGGAAACCATGGTCTTCTTACCACATGGTTTGGGACGTCTCACGAGTCCTGGAAACTCATCCAAGTCATCGGAGCATGACCCTGAGAACAAAGTCTGCACAGAACACACTGTTCAAGGGTTTAGGCACAGTCCCCTTCAGCCTCAGTCTGTCCTGCTCAGCCCAGAACCTAACAGGAATGAGGATAGTGACTGGCTGGTAGGAAACCTGATGACCTAGGAGTTTATTTGCAAGGATGCCTGAGGCCAAGAATGGGGCCCAAAAACCTGCTCTCATTTTCCTTTTGGGCAGAGTCAGCTGCCTCCACTCTCAGGCCTCTGGTCAATAATCCTTTTCTTTTCTTTGAAAACAAGCACTGTAGAGGTTTCAAAAGCAGAACCTGAGGACATCAAGCCCTCTTCCCTGGGACCGTCCCCGGTTCCCTGCCTTTCCACAACCGCCTAGAGAGTGAAAATCAATATTTATCAAGCACCTATTAAGTGCTATGCAATTTCATATACTTTATCTCACTTACACTTTACAACAATCCTATATGGTAAATGTCATTGTCTAAATTTATAGACAGTACATGACCTGTCCAAGGTCACCCAGCTTGTAAGTGGTGGACCTACAATTCAAACCAAATCCTATTTGGCTCCAAAACTGGCATGCCTCCCAAGTTCACAATGTCTGCAGGGAGGTTCAATGATCTCCTTTTTGCCAAACCCAGTGGTGACTTTGGTCCTCATTCCCTTGATGTTTAAGCTGACCTGTGTCCTCCTTAAAACACTGTCTTCTCTTGGCTCCTGTGAACCCTCACTTGCTGATGTTCCTCCTGCCTCACTGGCTGTTCCTCTTCGGTCTCTTTTTCAGATTCTGTGCTTAAGCTCCCCACTTGAAAGGGCCCAGGATTCAGTCCCGAGTTCTTCTCTTCTCCACCTACACTCTGCCTGGGTAATGCCACCCATCTCCTGGTTTAAATACCATCCATGTATGGAGGTGTCCAAACCTGTAATTCTTGTCCTGACTTCTCTGCAAAAGTCCAGACTCACACAATTGATTCTCTGTTTGACATTTCAACTTAGATTAGTAATTTCTCCCCTGAAAAATTTGCTTCTCCTCCAATTTTCCTCAACAAAGTAAATAGCACAAAGTGACCCAAGCCAAAGAAATCTAGGAATTATTTTTTATTTTTCTGTTCTCCTACAGCCCATGCCCAATCCTTCAGCAAGTCTGCTTCATCCTACAAAGGATACCCCAATATCTACTCCTCTCCTTCTCCACTGCCAACACCCTAACATCCGAGCATCTCTTGCCTGGACCACTGCAAAAGCCTTGGAACTGATGTTTCTGCTTCCCATCTCCCTGCAATCCATTTGCTACACAGCAGTTAGAGGATCCTTCTAAAACGGTAAGTCAGATTAAGTCACTCTCTTACTTAAAAACCTTTCAGTGGTTTTTCACCTGGTTTTGAATAAATTCCAAGATTCTTGTCCTCCCTCACGGAGTCCTGCCTGATCTGCCCTCATCTCATGCTGTTTTCCGCCTTACCTGCCACACTCCAGTCATATTAGCCATCCTTCATGTCTCACACCCACCAAACAGTTTTCTGCCTGAAAGCCATTGAACATACTGTCCACTCTCCAGAGTATTCTTCTAGTCTTCCCAGGTTGGCACCTTCTTCTTTTTTTTTTTTTTTAAGAAATTACCACGTATGAATTCATTCCTTTTAAGAAAATATTTATTTATTTTTGGCTGCGTTGGATCTTGCTTGAGGTGCACAGGCTCTCTAGGTGAGGAACACGGGCTGAGAGACCCCGAGGCATGTTGGATCCTAGTTCCCTGACCAGGAGTTGAATACTCATCCCCTTCATTAGAAGGTGGATTTCCAACAACTGGACCACCAGGAAAGTTCCCAGGTTGGTACATACTTGCCATCAGCTGAAGTGCCTCCTCCCTGATCACCAGTCTAAAGGAATCACACACTCAGCCACTGTCACAATCCTGAATTTTAATCCTCTGCAGAGCAGTTATTACTATCTGGTTGTTTCTTGCTTATATATTTGTTGCTTTATTGTCTTCAATTCTTCACTATAAGTCAGGATCCAAGACGTTCCCTGTCTTATTCACCATTGCATCTCCAGTGCCCAGAATGGTGTCTAACACATGGGAAGCTCTCCATAAATACATAGTAAATGAATGAATGACCAAGGAGACAAAGCGCCGTTGTTTATCATTCAGAGAAACAAAACCATCAGGCAGCCTTGGAGAGATGAAGGCATGGCCAAGTAGCCTAGCATGACTCAGGCATAACAGAGCCATGTTCTTTTGAGGTGAGGCACTGATCTGGGGTACTGTGAACCCCCTTAATATCTTCAGGAACAAAATCCATAGTCAGAGTTTATTCCCTTTCCTTTCTCTTCTCCTTTTTTGTTAATTGTAATAAAACAGTATTTTTAAAGCTACCACAATCCCATTGCCCTAACAAAGAAATTCTCTTTACATGTAGATATTTCCTTCAGTTCTTTTTCCATGAGCAAAAAGTTTTCACACATTTGCAATCATAGAATATATAGTGTTTTGTGGTGGGTTTTGTTTTTTTCATTTTCCACTGTGTCATAAATGTTTTCCTAGTTATTCCAGATCTTCATATTTTTCTATAATTTTAATAATATCTGACATATATTAAGTCTGTACTATTACATGTTTCAAGCATTATCAAGGATTGTTTCATTTTATCCCCACAATAACCTTATAAGATAGACACTATTTCATCTTACAGATGAGGACATTGTAACACAGAAGTTAAGTAATTTGTCTGAGGTAACACAGCTAAGAAGTGGCATTCTGATTCCAGAGGACAAGCTGCTCCCACTATGTTTTACTGTCAAGTGGAAGCTACTTTATCATTCTCTGGCTATAGGATATTCAGTTCTTTATCTGTAAAATAGGGATAATAATAGTACCTCCCTCATAAGGTTGCAGGTTTTAGGATAAAGTAAGAAATATGTGTTAAGTATATAAACAGACAATTCACAGAATTCAAGCAGCTGACAAAAGAATGAAAAGATGTTCCACTTGACTAGAAACTAGCAAAATAAATATTAAAAGAACAATGAAAGAGCAATATTAAATATTGGAAGATTTGGGGAAGGGAGCACATTCACATGTTGTTTGTGGGAGAAGAAATTGGTAAAGATTTTTTGAATTACAACTTGGCAATTGCAAGCAAAAGCATAACTTAGGATCTGGAAATTCCTCTTTGAAACATCTTTCCCTTTTTATTTTTGGCCATGCCATACAGCTTGTGGGATCTCAGTTCACCAACCAGGGATCAAACCTGGGTCCTCAGCAGTAAAAGAATAGAGTCCTGACCACTGGACCACCAGGGAATTCTCATGAAGCATCTTTCCTAACAAAACATCTGCCCATGGGCATAATATATATGAACATTCATCAGTTCAGTTCAATCCCTCAGTCATGTCCGACTCTTTGAGACCCCACTGACTGCAGTAAGCCAGGCCTTCCTGTCCATCACCAGCTCCCAGAGCTTACTCAAACTCATGTCCATTGAGTTAGTGATGCCATCCAACCATCTCATCCTCTGTCATCCCCTTCTCTTCCTGCCCTCAATCTTTCCCAGCATCAGGGTCTTTTCAGATGAGTCAGCTCTTTGCATCAGCTGCCCGAAGTATCAGAGTCTCAGCTTCAACATCAGTCCTTCCAATGAACACCTAGGACTGATCTCCTTTACGATGGACCAGTTGGATCTCCTTGCAGTCCAAGGGACTCTCAAGAGTCTTCTTCAGCACCACAGTTCAAAAGCATCAATTCTTTGTCACTCAGCTTTCTTTATAGTCCAACTCTCACATCCATACATGACTACTGGAAAAACTATAGCCTTGACTAGACGGACCTTTGTTGACAAGGTAATGTCTCTGTTTTTTAATATGCTGTCTAGGTTGGTCGTGACTTTCCTTCCAAGGAGTAAGCGTCTTTTAATTTCATGGCTGCAATCACCATCTGCAGTGATTGTGGAGCCCAAAAAAATAAAGTCAGCCACTGTTTCTACTGTTTCTCCATCTATTTGCCATGAAGTGACAGGACCTGGTGCCATGATCTTAGTTTTCTGAATGTTGACTTTCTCACTCTCTTCTTTCACTTTCATCAAGAGGCTCTTTAGTTCTTTGTTTTCTGCCATGAGGGTGGTGTCATCTGCATATCTGAGGTTATTGATATTTCTCCTAGCAATCTTGATTCTAGCTTGTGCTTCATCCAGCCCGGCATTTCTCATGATGTACTCTGCATATAAGTTAAATAAACAGGGTGACAATATACAGCCTTGAGTGATCCTTTTCCTATTTGGAACCAGTCTGTTGTTCCATGTCTGGTTCTAACTGTTGCTTCTTGACCTGCATACAGATTTCTCAGGAGGCAGGTCAGGTGGTCCAGTATTCCCATCTCTTGAAGAATTTTTCACAGTTTGTTGTGATCCACAAAGGCTTTGGCATAGTCAATGAAGCATAAGTAGATGTTTTTCTGGAACTCTCTTGCTTTTTCGATGATCCAATAGATGTTGGCAATTTGATCTCTGGTTCCTCTGTCTTTTCTAAATCCAGCTTGAACATCTGGAAGTTCATGGCTCACGTACTCTTGAAGCCTGCCTTGGAGAATTTTGAGCATTACTTTACTAGCGTGGGAGATGAGTGCAATTGTGCAGTAGTTTGAACATTCTTTGGCATTGCCTTTCTTTGGGATTGGAATGAAAACTGACCTTTTCCAGTCCTGTGGCCACTGCTGAGTTTTCCAAATTTGCTGACATATTGAGTGCAGCACTTTCACAGCATCATCTTTTAGGATTTGAAATAGCTCAACTGGAATTCCATCACCTCCACTAGCTTTGTTCATAGTGATGCTTCCTAAGGCCCACTTGACTTCACATTCCAGGATGTCTGGCTCTAGGTGAGTGATCACACCATTGCGGTTATCTGGGTCATGAAGATTTTTTTTGTATAATTCTTCTGTATATTCTTGGCACCTCTTCTTAATATCTTCTGCTTCTGTTAGGTCCATTGATTATATTCACTGTACATGCTCAGATGCTCAGTCACGTCCAACTCTTTGTGACCCCATGGACTGTAGCCCGCCAGGCTTCTCTGTCCATGGGATTCTCCAAGCAAGAATACTGGAGTGGGGTGCCATGCCCTCCTCCAGGGAATCTTCCCAACCCAGGAATCAAACCTGTGTCTCTCATATGTCCTGCATGACAAGCAGATTCTTTACCACTAGCACCACCTGGAAAGCCCAATATTCACTGTATGCTTCTGCTGCTGCTAAGTCGCTTCAGTCATGTCCAACCCTGTGCGACCCCAGAGACAATAGCCCACCAGGCTTCCCCGTCCCTGGGATTCTCCAGGCAAGAACACTGGAGTGGGTTGCCATTTCCTTCTCCAATGCATGAGAGTGAAAAGTGAAAGTGAAGGCGCTCAGTCATGTCCGACTTTTCTCGGCCCCATAGACGATAGCCTATCAGGCTCCTCCATCCATGAGATTTTCCAGGCAAGAGTACTGGAGTGGGTTGCCATTGCCTTCTCCAATTCACTGTATACCACCTAAATATCTAACAAAAATTGAATAATTAAACCATAACACACAACTGGACAATGTAACAGACTACCATTTAGAAAGAAGTGCATAGGTCTACATAAGTTACAGGAAAACAGGTGTCATTAAGTAAAAAGCAAGATGCAGAGCATTATGTGCATTATGATCCCATTAACTTTTTTTATTTAAAGTTATATGTGAACAGATAGGCAAAAGGTAGCTGATGCATACGATGGAATGTTTTTCAATCTTTAAAAGGAATTCTAACATATGCAACATGGATAAACCTTGAGGACATTATCAGTCAGTTCAGTTAAGTTCAGTTTAGTCGCTCAGTTGTGTCCAACTCTTTGCGACTCCACGGACTGCAGCAAAGCAGGCTTCCCTGTCCATCACCACTCCCAAAGCTTGCTGAAACTCATGTCTATCAAGTCTGTGATGCCATCTCATCCTCTGTCATCCCCTTCTCCTCCTGCCTTCAATCTTTCCCAGCATCAGGGTCTTTTCCAAGGAGTCAGTTCTTTGCATCAGGTGGCCAATGTATTGGAGTTTCATCTTCAGCATCAGTCCTTCCAATGTATATTCAGGACTGATTTCCTTTAGGATGGACTGGTTGGATCTCCTTACTGTCCTAGGGACTCTCAAGAGTCTTCTCCAACACCACAGTTCAAAAGTATCAATTCTTTGGCGCTCAGCCTTCTTTATGGTTCAACTCTCACATCCATACATGACTGGAAAAAACATAGCTTGACTAGATGGACATTCGTCAGCAAAGTAATGTCTCTGCTTTTTAATATGCTATCTAGATTGGTCATAGCTTTTCTTCCAAGAAGCAAGTGTCTTTTAATTTCATGGCTGCAGTCACCATCTGCATTGATTTTGGAGCCCAAGAATAAAGTCTATGGACGTTATGCTAAGTGAAATAAGGCCATCACAAAGACAAACACAATGCTTCCACTTATATGGACTGAATGTTTGTGTCTCTGGTAAATTTTCACATTGAAACCTAACCCCCAGTGTGATGGTGTTTGGCGATACAGCCTTTGGGAGATGATTGTGGAGCCCTCATGACTGGGCTTAGTACTCTTAAAAAAGAGGCCCCATAAAGTTCCCTTGCCCCTTACCCCTTCCACCACTGAGGGCACAGCAAAAAGACAGCCATCTATGAACCAGGGAGCAAGCTCTCGTCAGATGGCTAGTCTGCTGGCCTCTTGATCTTGGACTTCCAGTCTCAGGAACTATGAACAATCAGTTTCTGTTTTTATAACCTTCTCAATCTATGGTATTTTGTTATAGTAGCCCAAATGGGTACTGAGAATCGTCACAACGACAGAGGAAGAAAATAGAGCTGTGGTTACCATGAGCTATGTGAGGGAGGAATGGGAAGTTCTTGTTTAATACATGTATGTTCCATTTCTGCAAGATGACAAGGGTTCCGGAGATGGATGGTGGCAGCGGATGAGCAACAATATAAATGTACTTACTGCCAGTGAACTGTATTCTGGGTACCATAAGATGGTTAAAATTTTAAAAACCTATACAGAAAAATGTATATGCAAAATACATATACATACACATAACTTTACGTGTAAAGAAAGAGGATAAGGAGAATGTACACAAACCTGTTGATGGAGGTTGAGGAGAAAGGAAGGGAGGGAATTTTCTCTTTTTTTCTTTCTGTTTTGTGTCATTCTATTGTTGTTTTTTTTTTTTTTTTGCATTGAGAATGTATTGGGAACGGATATTCACACAAGGCTTCCTTCTGTCCTGCGCTATGTTGAGTGATCAACATAGCACTGCATTATTTTGTACCTCAACCCTCTACCAGTGTCTGGGGTAAGGCACAGTCCACTGTAGATTCCGATGTGGAAATCTGTGATAAGGTTTTAAATTCACACTGCAGGGTAAACTGCTGCTTTTTAAACAGGGAACTTGACACATGAGAAGAGGGGAATCTGAATTTGAATTGAAAAGTGGGTGGGGAAATGGAGCATGAAAGACTGCACAGCCTCTCCTTCTCGTCTTTCCAGGTCTTTGTCTGTTGGCCTCCTTTATTTCAAAGGGTAGCTGAGGCCTGGGAAACTCTTGGCGGGGGGGTTGAAGGTGGGACACTGTTACACAGTGTGCTCAGTCACTCAGCCATATCCAACTCTTTGTGGCCCTGAGGACCGTAGCCCACCAGGCTCCTCTGTCCATGGGATTCTCCAGGCAAGAATACTGGAGTGGGGTGCCATGCCCTCCTCCAGGGGATCTTCCCGACCCAGGGATCGAACCCTCCTCTCTTATGTCTACTGCATTGGCAGGCGGGTTCTTTACCATTAGCACCACCTGGGACGCCCTTTACATAGTAACTAACAAAAAATGGTTGTTGAATGAAGGCCAGAGCAATGAGAGAAACTGAAGGAATTATTTCAAAGGAACCAAGAGGTACAAGATCTCTGGCCATGGCAACCACACAATGCCATCCTCTGGGGGTTAAGGATGAGGGTGTTACCTTGGTTACCAGGATATAGCTGAGCAGTTGTATTCTGTCATGATGAGGATGTCATGTGGGGGAAACCATCATCCCCTCTTATCCTGAGGGAAGGTATCAAGACAATCAAGATGAGGGTCTCCTGTCCTAGAGTGATGTTGGCTGCTTTTTGGTGCTTTCTGCCTGGTGGTGCCCAATTGGCTTTGTTACTAAAGCATTAAACCTCCACGCAAAGCTATAGTGATGACTCAACCAACTTGTTTGGATTCTCAAAAACCTTCCCACAAGATTGGCTATATCATTTGCAGGTCCCAGTGCAAAGTAAAAATTTAAGGTCCCTTGTTCAAAAAAATATTAAGCATTTCAAGAAGGTGACATCAGACATTAAACCAAGGACAGGGGCCTTCTGAGCAAGAGGCCTTATGAGAATGACCTGGTCTTAGGCCCAGGAAGCTGCCCCATCATTCACGTAAACACACTCAGTCCCCGTCTTTCTCTGACTCAGTCTCTCACTGTCTAAATCTTCCCACACACTCTCCTTAAGCCACGCCTTCAATCCAGTGTTCCCACCTCCTGACGAGCAGGATGGGGAGGCTTGGAATGCTCCAATCACACTTTGAAGTCCCCAAAGGAGAAAGCTTTCACCAGTTCCTTCTGAATTACCTGAGGGCAGCACCCCTCCACTGAAACTATTAACCTTCTTCCAAAGGGAACAGCCTCATCTCATAAGATGAATATATATTTCTTCTATTAAGAAAATAGTAACCCTTTTCCTTGTAACTCCATAGCCCCAGCATTACTGTGCTCAAAGAAACTTCCTTAGCCAATTTTTATTTAAAAGGGCCCCACATTAGCCGGATTTTTTTCTGACTGGGGTGTCTGGAACTATTCTAAATAGTTAATCTCTGACTTCCCAGTTGTTTTGTTTGATGGAAAGAGGAAGCTGAGTTTCTGTCATCCCACCTCAGCTCAACAGATCACAGAGATAATTATAAGGACTATCCATGAGCGATTACAAATGCATCCACAATACTAGACAGATTCCTTCTTTGTGGTTTAGATGAATCTTACTCCAGGGATCCTTTGGTACCACCCCCTGTCCTTCGGCATACCTACAAGCCTCTTTCTGGAGGAACAAGGAACTCCATCTGGCTCTAAACTTACGCTGACCGAGTCAGTGGGCCCATAATATTGCTCCAAAATTCTTTCATCCAGCCCTTGCATCTTTGCTGCTTGAGCCTTTCAAAAAAGTTTTATCTCTTCTCACACCCCAGACTTTCCCCTCTTCCTGCAGAACTCTGTCTCCTTCTCTACCCAGGGGATGCCCAACTTCTCTCCATCTCAAAGTATCTCTGGATTTTTGCTTATCTTCTTTCTTTCCCTTCACCTGTGCTCTGAATCCCTTCCATCTCCTCTAACACTTTGTTCCATTGACTTCCCCCTCTGTCTTTCTCTGGGCTTCTCCATCCCGACTTTCCCTTGCTCCTGCTTCTTTGCTCTTGATTCATGGTTAAATCATCTCCAAACTGTCTTCCAAGTTCCCAGATTCTTTCCTATCAGGGTGGAGACATCCAAAATAGACACACGGCCCCAGCACTCAAATGCCATCTGGCTCTACGACACTGAATAAATTTAAATAATCCAAACTTACAACTCTGAGGATCAAAGGCGATGAATGATTGAGGTTCAGTGTCTCGCTGTGTGGACTGCAAGAATATTACTCTAGCAACTCTTGTCCCCTGTCTCCTACATGATCAGTTTTTCACTCTTCCATCAGCATAAAAACATGCTACCCTTCTCCCATCTTTGAAAAAAAAAATTGCCCTGTCCCCCTTCTTTGCTCCCTTTTTCAAGTAAACTTCCTTATAAAAGTTGGCCATACTTGCCATCTCTTATTTCTCTTTTCCCATTTTCTTGCTCTCTTTCTAATCTTTATTTTTGGCTCTGCTGGGTCTCTGTTACTGCGTGTGGTCTTTCACTAGTTGCAGCAAGCGGGGGCCACTCTCTAGTTGCGGTGTGAAGGCTCTAGGCATGTGGGCTTCAGTAGCTGCAGCTTGCAGGCTCTAGAGCTCAGTCTCAGCAGTTGTGGCTCACAGGCTTAGTTGCCCCAAGACATGTGGGATCTTCCTGGACCAGTAATCAAACCTATGTCCTCTGCATTGGCAGGTGGATTCTTGAGCGTTGGACCAATAGGGAAGCCCCTCTCTGTCCTATTCTCTCTTAAACCAACCCTAATTAGGCTTCCTCTCCAGCTGACCCCAGCAAAAACATTCTTATCACTAATATCTTCCATGTTGCAAAATACCGTGGTCAATTCTCATTCCTTCTGTTACTTAACCTATCAGCAGCATTAGACACAGTTATTTATTCCCTCCTCCGTGATCTTTTTTTTTTTTTCACTTGTCTTTTGGGTCATCGTACTCTTGTTTTCCACCTCCTACCTCATCAGTAGCTCCTTCTTAGTTTTTTTTGGTTCTCTCTCTCTCTCCCTTGGGATGGCCTCAGGCCTAGTACTTTCTCTTCTCTTTTCCTCTAGCTACACTCACTCCTTGGTGATCTTATTTTCAATATCATTTCTAAGCTAATGACTCTCACATGTTTATCTTCAGCCCAGATTCCTCTGCAAAGCTTTTGACATCTCCCCTTGAACATCAAATAGACTTCTTGAATTCAACATGACCACATGAACTGCTCTTCTTCCAACCTGCTCCACCCACAGGTTTTCCCAGTTTGGTTGACAGGAATCTCATCCTTCAATTCCTCAAGCTAAGAGCCTTGGAGTCAACCTTGATGCCTCCCTTTCTCTTCATGTTTATCCATCGGGAACTGTTGCTGGATCCACCTGCATATGATATCAAGAATTCAACCATGCTCCCCTTCTAGTGCTAACACCTAGGTCCAGGTCTCCATCATCTCTCACTTGAATTATTAAACAGCTTCTCATCTCGTCTCTCTGATAATTCAGTTCAGTTCAGTTTAGTCGCTCAGTCATGTCCGACTCTTTGTGACCTCATGGACTGCAGCACACCACGCTTCCCTGTCCATCACCAACTCCCAGAGCTTACTCAAACTCAAGTCCATTGCGTCGATGATGCCATCCAACCATCTCATCCTCTGTCGTCCCCTTCTCCTCCTGCCTTCAGTCTTTCCTAGCATCAGGGTCTTTTCCAGTGAGTCAGTTCTTTACATCAGGTGGCCAAAGAATTGGACCTTCAGCTTCAGCATCAATCCTTCCCATGAATATTCAGAACTGATTTCCTTTAGGATGGACTGGTTGGATCTCCTTGCTGTCCTAGATACTCTCAAGAATCTTCTCCAACACCACAGTTCAAAAGCATCAATTCTTCGGCATTCAGCTTCTTTATAGTTCAACATTCACATCCATACATGACTATTGGAAAAACCATAGCTTTGACTAGATGGATCCTTGTTTGCAAAGTAGTATGCCTGCTTTTTAATATGCTGTCTAGGTTGGTCATAACTTTTCTTAAAAGGAGCAAGCATCTTTTAATTTCATGGCTGCAGTCACCATCTGCAGTGATTTTGGAGCCCAAAAACATAAAGTCTCTCATTGTTTTCATTGTTTCCCCATCTATTTGCCATGAAGTGATGGGACCAGACGCCATGATCTTAGTTTTCTGAATGTTGAGCTTTAAGCCAATTTTTTCACTCCCCTCTTTCACTTTCATCAAGAGGCTCTTTAATTCTTCTTCACTTTCTGCCATAAGGGTGGTGTCATCTGCATATCTGAAGTTATTGATATTTCTCCCAGCAATCCAACTTGTGCTTCATCTAGCCCAGCATTTCTCATGATGTACTCTGCATACAAGTTAAATATACAGCCTTGAGTACTCCTTTCCCGATTTGGAACCAGTCCGTTGTTCCATGTCCAGTTCTAACTGTTGCTTCTTGACCTGAATACAGATTTCTCGGGAGGCAGGTCAGGTGGTCTGGTATTCCCATCTCTTGAAGAATTTTCCACAGTGTGTCGTGGTCCACACAGTCAAAGGCCTTGGCATAGTCAATAAAGCAGAAGTAGATGTTTTTTTGGAACTCTCTTGCTTTTTTGATGACCCAACAGATGTTGGCAATTTTATCTCTGGTTCCTCTGCCTTTTCTAAATCCAACTTGAACATCTGGAAGTTCATGGTTCATGTACTGTTGAAGCCTGCCTTGGAGAATTTCAAGCATTACTTTACTAGCATGTGAGATGAATGCAATTGTGCAGTAGTCTGAGCATTCTTTGGCATTGCCTTTCTTAGGGATTGGAATGAAAACTGACCTTTTCCAGTCCTGTGGCCACTGCTGAGTTTTCCAAATTTGCTGGCATATTCAGTGCAGCACTTTCACAGTATCATCTTTTAGGATTTGAAATAACTCAACTGGAATTCCATCACCTCCACTAGCTTTGTTCATAATGATGCTTCCTAAGGTCCACTTGACTTCGCATTCCAGGATATCTGGCTCTAGGTGAGTGATCACACTATTGTGGTTATCTGGGTCACGAAGATTTTTTTTTGTATAGTTCTTCTGTGTATTGTTGCCACCTCTTCTTAACATCTTCTGCTTCTGTTAGGTCCATACAATAAAGGACAGAAACATACCATTTCTGTCCTTTATTGAGCCCATCTTTGCATGAAATTTTCCCTTAGTATCTCAAATTTTCTTGAAGAGATCTCTAGTCTTTCCCATTCTGTTGTTTTCCTCTATTTCTTTGATTTCTTTGCATTGATCACTGAGAAAGATTTTCTTATCTCTCCATGCTTTTCTTTGGAACTCTGCATTCAAATGGATATATCTTTCCTTTTCTCCTTTGCCTTTCACTTCTCTTCTTTTCACAGCTATTTGTACGGCCTCCTCAGACAGCCATTTTGCTTTTTTGCATTTCTTTTCCATGGGAATGGTCTTGATTCCTGTCTCCTGTACAATGTCACGAACCTCTGTCCATAGTTCCTCAGGGACTCTGTCTATCAGATCTAGTCCCTTAAATCTATTTGTCACTTCCACTGTATAATCATAAGGGATTTGATTTAGGTCATACATGAATGGTCTAGTGGTTTCCCCTACTTTCTTCAATTTCAGTCTGAATTTGGCAATAAGGAGTTCATGATCTGAGCCACAGTCTGCTCCCGGTCTTGTTTTTGCTGACTGTATAGAGCTTCTCCATCTTTGGCTGCAAAGAATATAATCAATCTGATTTCAGTACTGACCATCTGGTGATGTCCATGTGTAGAGTCTTCTCTTGTGCTGTTGGAAGAGGGTGTTTGCTATGACCAGTGCATTCTCTTCACAAAACTCTATTAGCCTTTTCCCTGCTACATTCTGTACTCCAAGGCCAAATTTGCCTGTTACTACCTGTTCCCTATCTTTGTGCTCTTCTGCCCAGTCTATTCTCAAAACACAATCAGAGTGATATAATGTATCTGTAATTCATTCACCCCACCCTACCCCCAAGCTTCTGATAACCAACATTCTACTCTCCTGTTTCTTTGAGTTCAGCTTTTTTAGACTTCACATATAAGTTAAATCATACAGTATTTGTCTTTATCTGATTTATCTTTGACTTAGCATAATGCCTTTGGATACATTCATGGTGTCAAAAATGGCAGAATGTCCTTCTTTCTCGTGGGTGAATAATATTCTATTGTATATCTGTACCACATCATCTTTATCCATTCATTCACTGATGAACACTTGGGTTGTTTCTACCAGTGGCTTGTTTCTATCTTGGCTGTTGTGAATAAGCTACAATAAACAAGAGAGTGCAGCTATACTTTTTGATACCCTGTTTTCATTTCCTTTGAATATATAGCCAGAATTGGGATTTCTGAGTCATATGATAGCTCTATACTGTTTTCCACTGTGCCTCTACCAATTTACTTTCCCACCAACAGCGAACAAGCTTTCTTCTTTCTCTACAGTCTTGCCAGCACCTGTTGTCTGTTGTATTTTTCTATAATAGACATTCTAACAGGTGTGAGGTGATGGCTCATTGTCATTTTGATTTGCATTTTCATGATGATTAGTGATGTTGAACACCTTTTCGTGTACCTGTTGGCCAGTTGTATATCTCGGGAAAATGTCTGTTCAGTTGTTCTGCCCATTTTTTCATTGGATTGTTTTTTGTGTTCTGTTTGTCTTTTGTTATTAAGTTGTGTGAGTTATTTTTATGTTTGGGGTATTAACCCCTTATCTGATATATGCTCTTCAAATGTTTTCTCCCATTCTGTATGTTTTTTTTTCCATTTTGTTTATTTTTCTGGGCAGAAGCTCTTTAGTGTGATGTAGTTCTGCTTGTTGACAGCCAAAGCAAACCTGAGAAAGAACAGCCAAGCCAGAGGCGTTATACCTCCTGATTTCAAACCATACGACAAATTAAGTAATTAAAATAGTGTGCATGCTTAGTCACTCAGTCACGTCTGATTCTTTGCAGTCCCATGGACTGCAGCCCGCCAGGCTCCTCTGTCTTTGGGATTCTCCAGGTGAGAATACTGAAGTGGGTAGCCATTCCCTTCTCTAGGGGATCTTCCCAACTCAGGGACTCAACCCATGTCTTCTGCATTGCAGGTGGATTCTTTACCATCTGAGCCACCAGGGAAACCCAATTAAAACAGTACAGTATTGGCATAAAAATAGACACATAGACCAGTGGAACAAAATAGAGAACCAAGAAATAAACCTCTACATATAAGTTCAACTAATATATGAAGGATCCAAGAATACTCAATAGGGAAAGGATAGCATCATCAATAAACGGTGTTGAGAAAACTGGATAACCACAAACAAAAAAGGAAACTAGGCCACCAGCCAATACCACTCACAAAAATTATCTTGAAATGGATTAAAGACTTCAACATAACATCTGAACTATAAAATTCCAAGAAGAAAACAGGGGGAAAGGTCCTTGACATTGGTCTTGGCAATGGTTTTCTGAATATGCCACCGAAAGCACAAACAGCAAAAGCAAAAATCAACAGGTAGGCTAAAAAGCTTGTTCCGAGCAAGAGAATAAGCTTTTTTAAAAAAAGTCTTTTTGGCTGTACTGGGTATTCATTGCTTTGTGTGGGCTTTCTCTAGTTGCAGCCAGTGAGGGCTCCTCTCTAGTTGTGGTCTGATGGCTTCTCATTGCAGAGCATGGGCTCGAGAGTGCCCGGGCTTCAGTTGTTAAAGCTTGGGCTCTAGAGTAGGGGCTGAGTAGTTGTGGCTGATGCGCTCAGCTGCCCCACGGCATGTGGAATCCTCCTGGGCCAGGGATCAAACCTGTGTCCCCCATATTGACAGGCAGGCTCAACTGCCGGACCACCAGGAAAGTCTTGAGAATAAGCGTCTTAAAAGTGAATTCATTCATCTTCCATCCAGATAGTTTCACACTCAAATCCTCCCCACATTCCAGAGCAGGATCCATGCCTAAGAGCAGCAGCAGCACATCCATAAACCTTCACAATATGTGGGCTCGGTTGCCTTTTGATTTGAGGACATACACCAGGAAATCTGAAGACATAGTTCCCTGAGGTCTGATTGGAGTCAGATATGGATGGCATTGAGCACCAGGTCCCAAGCGACAGAGGCACCCATGTGTTCTTCAGTAAGTGTATCTGTGAAATGCCCTCTAAAGCATGAGGTTCAGGGCAGGGCACCCTCTCTGGGGTCTGAGAGTGATGATGGAACAATCATCAGATACAGGACAATACTGGTCCATGGCCATATCTCCTTCCCAGTCTGTACAACTGGCAGAAAGATCGTTCCCTTCCCTCTGCTCTGGATAAACCGCCTAAGGTTGGACACGGTAGTATCTCACAACAGCTCTGAGCCTTTGGAAAAATCCCTTCTCTTTGAGGATCATGAAGAGTGCTGGTGCTTCAAACAAACTCTGGTTACCAGTGGTGGGGAGCAATCCAGGGGTGGGGAAGTGGGAAGTACAAACTATTGAGTGTGAGATGGGCTCAAGGATGTATTTCACAACATATAGCAGGACAGGTGCAGGACAATACTGGTATATATATCAATATTTTGTGATAACTGTAAATGGAGAGCAACTTTTTAAATTGTATGAAATTTAAACAATTTTTAAAGAGTGCTGGTGCTTTGGTTTCATATTATTGTGCTGTCTCTCACCTCCAAACCTACCCTTCTCCATTTTTCTTTATGATGCAGAGGCTGGGAGCCTGCAAACTTCCCTTCTGCTCTGCCAGTTGGTTCTCTTGATGACAAGTTCTGTCCCCAGGGGGCGCTGGGGGGGGCGCGCTCCTTCCAGCCTGCCTCCTGCTGGGGTCCATCACCCAGCCTTGCTTCTGCAATGCAGGTGTGACTGTTCCTCCAATTGCTGTTGCTGTTCAGTCCCTAAGACATGTCTGGCTTTTTTTCGACCCCATGGAATGAAGCCCGCCAGGCTCCTCTGTCCATGGGATTTCCCAGGCAAGAATACTGGAGTGGGTTGCCATTTCCTTCTCGAGGGGATCTTCCCCATCCAAGGATTGAACCTGCATCTGTCTCCTGCATTGCAGGTGGATTCTTTACCACTGAGCCACCAGAAAATTTGGGCTGCAGTTTTCTAACACTCACAGGTAATCGTGTCTACCTCAGACAACTCAGCACCAGCACTGGCCAGCACTCCCTGCTCAGACATCTGTGTTGCAGCTCCATGGGGTCCCTCTTCTGAGGTTCCTTTAAAATTTTATTTATCTATTATTGAGCTGCACTAGGTCTTAGTTGCAGCATGTGAACTCTTCATTGCAGCATCTGGGCTTTACTTCCCTGACCAGGGATCAAACCTGGGCCCCCTTCATTAGGAGCACGGAGTTTTAGCCACTGAACCACTAGGGAAGTCCCACCTCCTCTGAGTTTTTAGGTTTTAATAATTACAGCATCTTCCTTTTGTTCCCTCCACTCTAGAGGTCCACTCTTGTAATTGCTTCCTGGAATTGCTACCTCTGTAATTTCTTAGAGTTTTTCTTTTTTAATTACCTAGTTATCAATTCTTTGTGTTAAATGCAGTCTTCACACGTCTGAGGTATCGTTATGGATGGAATGCGTCCCTCGACCTTCTCAAATTCACATACTGAAATCCTAATTTCCAACGTGATGGAATTAGGTGGTGGGCTCTTTGGAAGATGATTAAGGTCATGAGAGTTGAGTTCTCATCTATGGGATTAGTGCCCTTATAAAGGAGACCCACAGGGCCCCTTAACCCCTTCTGCCAGGAAACAAGCTCTCAGGAGACATGGGATCTGCCAGCACCTTAATTTTGGCCTTCCCAGCCTCCAGAACTGTGAGAAATAAGTATTCATTGTTCAAGCCACCCAGCCTGTGGCATTCTGTTATAGCAGTCCAGCTGGCTTCTGTCTCCCATCCAGGCCCTGACTGCTGCTGCTCCATCACTACAGTCGTGTCCGACTCTGTGCAACCCCATAGACGGCAGCCCACCAGGCTCCCCTGTCCCTGGGATTTTCCAGGCAAGAACATTGGAGTGGGTTGCCATTTCCTCCAATGCATGAAAGGGAAAAGTGAAAGTGAAGTCGCTCAGTTGTGTCCGATTCTTCACGACCCCATGGACTGCAGCTCACCAGGCTCCTCCGTCCATGGGATTTTCCAGGCAAGGGTACTGGAGTGGGGTGCCATTGCCTTCTCCAAGGCCCTGACTGGTGCAGGTTTAAATCTCAGCCTAACTCTTCCTAGCTGTGAGGTTCTATTAGTTGACTTAAGTTATGCTCTAGTAACAAAATAACCCAAACTGCAGTGGCTGACAACAGAGGTTTGTTTTGTACTCAGGCCAAGGCCAGTCATTCTTGGCTATAGCCCTGGGATCCAGGCGGAAGGAATAGCCCCCATCAGAGACGTTGCCATTTGTGCAGCAAAGCAATAAAGGAAGACGATGGGATCAAGAGACTTTGGCTTGGATACTGCATGTGCCATTTCTCCCTGCGTTACGTTGGCTAAAGCAGGTCACATGGACAAGTCCAACATCAGTGGGGTCAAAAATGCCACCTTCCATAAGGAGGGGCTCTATAAGGGAGGCGTTCAAATATTTTAAACAATAATACATTCTACTGTGAGCATCCCCCCATGTGGTAGGTTGGGCTGGTCTAGGAGCACTGAGTACTGTGGGGTGTGTGTGTGTGTGTGTGTGTGTGTGTGTGTGTGTGTGAATTAAAGAGCCCGTCTTTAAAGCACTGTCCTCTGGAAGCTGGCTTCTGTAGTGTGTCTCCCAGGGGTGACACTGAAAGGATACAGCCTCCCATTCTGAGAAACACCCTGGGAATCTATTAGCAGCAGCAGCAGTTAACGATGCATGCCTCAACTCTTACTGGGAATTTTGACATGGTGCTGGACCGAGAGCCCAGTGGGGGCCACCGCAAGCAGCCAGCCCTCCCCAGAGCACACACGCAGAGGCATGCACCTGCTCCCCACAGGTGGCAGCAAGGGTGCCTCAGGGCTCCCAGTGGGGTCCAAACCCCACCTCTGGGATATTGAGTTGATCAGAATAAGGGAAACCAGGAAATGGGGGACTTCTTCATAAGCAGCCTTGGAATCATTCAATTTGAATTTTTAAAGTAATTCTGACTGTATTTGTAAATCCAGCTATTAGTTATTTGTTCTGGTTTATCTTTCACATTGAAATTGGATTTTTTTTTTCTGAGTACGTAAATAACATGATTTTTAATAATTAGAACTATTCATATAAATATCTGGACCAAAAGAAGTCACCTAAAACCTCATACTCTAAGCTAACCACCATTAATGCTGGTAATTAGCTTTCTTGTACCTCTTTACACATTCATATACACACAGGTACATGTAAATTTTCATAAATGAGAAGGTATCATTAATTTTTTTACTTATCAACCGGTTTCACTGCCATCCCCCGGCCCATCCACGCCCCACCGTGATCCTTGCTCCCCTCCTGCCCCCACCCAGACAATCCTATACAGCTTGTTATCTGTGGCCGTGCTCTACTGGTCTTTGTTTCAGAAAATGAGATCACCCGTTTCCTTGCATCTTCTCTCCGTCAGCAGTACTCTTGGAAATCCCTGCAGGTCACCGGGAAGGGCTCCAGCTCCTCATAAATGGCTGCTGACTCTTCTATGGCAAATTGTGTTAAGCTGGAATTTCTCCACCCACTTTCTCCAAGGACGTGAATCCTTGCAGAGGCAGAGGAATTTGGAAGATGCCCTGGGAAGACAGTGTGGTACAGGGGGAGCCCAGGAATCGCGGAGAACTGAGGACTAGTCTTCTTAGTTCCCGGTGAGGCCAGACTAGGAAGATTATGGGGAAAGAGCCTTTTAGATAATCATAGTGTCGATGTTGCTGCTGCTAACAATGGCCATCATTTGCATTTATTGATTTTGACTTTCTTACTGATTTTATTGGTTTTTTTCTAAGCTTATTTTTTCCGTAACGAATGTCTTTCATGTTTCAAAACATATACAGGGCACACGGTGAAAAATCCCCTTCCAGCTCCTGTCTCTTAGCCATCTAGTTCCGGACCCCATCGAAGACCACGGTTGCTGGCTTCTTCTATAGGAACTTTACAAATTATAAATAATTTTGATTTTCTTTATTTCATTTACTCCTCTACCACGTGAAGCAGTAGGACAAACCCCATCCCGTGTTACAGATGAGGAAGACAAGGCCAAGATTCAGAGACAGAACACCACCCAGCCTGGGACCCCTGTGGGTCAGACCCCAGGTCTACACGGCCGGCTGTCTGCAGGTTGAATGAGCTCTCCCCATGGCTCAGTGAAAGGGAGCCGATCAGAAACCCTTTTCTAGAATGAGATTTATCACTGTAGCAAGCCTGGATTTTTCTACCCGGAGGCTTTTCCCCCCTTAACACAAGAGAGTTGATTCCCTGAGCAGCGGAATGTGGCCGAGCCAAGGACTGTCCGCCTACGTCCTTGCAGCTGGAGCTCCTGGGAAGGCCGCTGCTTGTGCAGCTGGGCCTCTGCGCCTTCACTGTCTCTGCCCGCGAACCTACCCCCAGGGCTTCAGGACAGAGGCTGCCTGTTCCTGCCTCTACTTTGCTATCTCAGCTGGCAAGCCCCTCCCGCTGCCCCTTGATAAAAATCCCCTGATACTCGGTTGAGAAAGAGCACCTGGGTGCTTCTGGGCATCATCCACCCGGTCCTCACAACAAGCTCGTGAGACAGGCCCAAGGACGTGGAGTGTGGCACAGAGACGCCAAGTGACTTGCCTGAGATGCCACAGCATGCACGTGGCCCCACTGGGACTTCAACTAAGGCTTTCTCCAGCCAATGATCATGCCTGGTCTGCCGTACCAGGCCACCTCCTGGATGGCCCATGCCCTTGGCTTCAGCCTCCAGGGCACAAGCAGGATTATGCAGAGGTCTTAGGCATGGGGATCAGCAGACAGGCCTTCAGGCCTGGCTTTGCACTTGCCAACTCTATCATTTAGGGCATGTTCCTAATTGCTTTAAAGTCTGTGCAGCTGAAAAGTGGAGATGCTAAGATTTCACTCCTAAGGCCATGAGAGGTCACAGCACGAAGCAAGAACACGAGGCCATGCATACTGCACACTCGTCTCAGGACTGCGCTGTACGTGAGAAGTAAAGGCTGTTGATGATGATTTTAAAACTCACTTATTGGGGAGTTCTGTGACATTCTAGTGGCTAGGACTCTACCCTTCCACTGCAGGGTGGCACAGATTCAATGCCCACCAAGATCCCACAAGCCACACATCATGGCCAGAAGTAAAAATATCAACCAAACAAAAAAACCCTTCCTCATTAGATCCAGTTCTCCTCCCTTGCTCTCAGCCAACAGGTCTAGATTCCCCAGTCTTTGAGTGTGGGGCACTGTTCTGCACAGAAGTGGTTGAAATTTTGAGCTGGGCCTTGCAGGATGACAGTCAGACAAGCAAGGGAGAGGTTGCCAAGACCAGTAGGTGTGAGACTGCTGGGTTTTCCAAAAATGATGGCTCTTCCCATGTGTCTGGACCTTGCAGGGGGCCTGAGAGGATGCAAGGAGAGATAAGCCTAAAGAGGTAAAGAGGGACCAGAGCAGCGAGGAATGGATAATGAAACTGGCTTATGACTTGGAAGGTCCATGATGGGGGTCAAACCAGACCTCTAAGTCTGAGGCTATTTTAAGCAGGATGTAAAAAAAAACCCAGAACTTTCTGGGTGCTTCCAGCTACCCCACAACTGATTGGCAGCAAGAACAATATTTTTGTTGTTGGGTGAACTCATCTGTTTCTCTTCCCGATTGTAAGTTCCTTATGGATAATTCTGTTTTCCCTAGATTTACCCATCTACCCTTCCCATTGCTAGGATGATTTCAGATGAAGATGATCTTTTATGAATTTGGGAGTAGGAACACTTAGGAACATGAAATTGTAAAGTCAGAAAGGTTTTGATTATTGGTATGAAAGAAGGATTAGATTAGAATAAGAAAAAACAAAACAGAAAGCTGCCTCTTAGCTTGGCCTGTCTGCAACACAGCAAAACAGACCAATAAATTTCTTACTGAAACCAGGGGGAGAAAAATTCTCTAAAGTTTATAATGAACAAGAAGTGGTACAGGGACTTCCATGGTGGTCCAGTGGTTAAGATTCCATGCTTCCAATGCACGGGGCATGGTTTTGATCCCTGGTAGGGCTTCCCTCGTGGCTCAGATGGTAAAGAATCTGCCTGCAAGGCAAGAGAGCCAGGTTTGATTTCTGGGTCAGGAAGATCCCCTGGAGAAGGGAACAGCTACCCACTCTGGTATTCTTGCCTGGAGAATTCCATGGACAGGGGAACCTGGCAGGCTACAATCCATGGGGTCACAAAGAATCAGACACAACTGAGCGACTAACACTTTCAGTTTCTCAGGGAATTAAGATCCACATGCTGCGTGATGGGAGAAGGTAATGGCATCCCACTCCAGTACTCTTGCCTGGAAAATCCTATGGATGGAGGAGCCTGGTAGGCTGCAGTCCATGGGGTCGCTAAGAGTCGGACACGACTGAGCGACTTCACTTTCACTTTTCACTTTCATGCATTGGAGAAGGAAATGGCAACCCACTCCAGTGTTCTTGCCTGGAGAATCCCAAGGATGGTGGAGCCTGGTGGGCTGCCGTCTATGGGGTCGCACAGAGTCGGACATGACTGAGATGACTTAGCAGCAGCAGCTGTGTGATGTGGTCAAACCAACAACAAGGGATGGTACACAGAAAAGAATAGCATGGTACCTGTAATTTCTAATTGTATGTTTATGACATGCACCAGCACTTACTTTGTTTGATAGGCCATCTTCATTTTATTTTTATGGCCATGAACATAGTCCTAAGCATAACCTAGTTTCCCCAGGCCTCGCCAAACAGTGGGTAGTCTTGGGGTTACACTGAATAGTAATAACTCAATTTTTTCAGTTTATGCCAGCAATAAGCAAAATAATGCACCCCTTCCCCCTAACCTAGATATTCACATCCTAATCACCAGATACTGTGAATGTTAGTCATATGGCAAAGGGGAATTAAGGATGCTAATCAGTTGACTTTAGGATAAGGAGCTAATCCAGGCAGGCCCAGTGTAATTAGAAGGTTCAGATAAGAGGGAAACATGAGAGTCAGTTGAAGGAGTAGATGTGACAATGGAAGCAGAGCCCTGAGTGATGTGGCTCCAAGCCAAGGAATGTGGGCAGCCTATAGAAGATGGAAAAGGCAAGGGAAACAGATTCTCCCTTGGCACCTCCAAAGAGAGACACAGCCCTTCCAACACCTTGATTTGAGCCCCGTGAGACCCTCTGACCTCCAGAACTGTAAGATAATAAATCTGTGTTGTTTTAAGCTGCTAATCTTGTGGGGATCTGTTGCAGCTGAAATGGGAAACTAATACCTTTGCTTGCTGACCCAGGAGCTGAGCCCTCTCCGCCCACCCCAAGTCTCACAGTTTATTCTGGACAGGCATCCCCGGCTGACTCATGAGAACTCGTAAACACGGCCCCCACATTCTTCCACTCCAGCTCCTTCGGTGACATGTGATGTTTCTGTTACCTTTGAGCCGTGCTATCCACTGCTGCAGGTGTCCCCAGAGAGCACCCAGGCCCATCCCCAGGGATCCTTGCAAGACACACACAGCATCAGGTGCTTACACTTCCAAAGAGACACTCTGTCCCTGCTGTCCTCAGCCCTTCAAACACCCTGCCGGCCCTGAAGGAGCTGAGAGAATCCTCCTTCCCACAGTCCATCTTTCACCCGGGCATCTGGTCTCACGGAGTGTAGCCCATGTCCCTGTGCGATACCGTTCGCTGGCAGCCCCAGGCTCTCGGGGGTGGTCTCCGGGGAAGGGCCGGGATCGAGAGCATCCCACCTCAGCCATCTCTCCTGTCATGGCCCTCCCAAGGCTGTCGCTTCCACCTGCCCCGTGCCTTCAGCCGAATCCCATCCCCCTACACACAGACTTTCTGCACACAAGCCCACTCCAGCCAGAAGTACCCAGGTGTATATTCATTCCTGCTAAGGCCACAGAGATCCCCTTCCATGACCACAGAAGAGTTCCAGTTTTATTTCCCTACCTGCACCCTAACTCCTGCTTCTACAATCCTGAGGTCCTCCACAGTGAACTGGGCCCCCACAGTGGTTTTCAGGACCTGCCAGCAGTGTAGAGCCACTGAGAAGTTTTACTCACAGGGGTGAGGGGACCCAGTGGTCCCCCTTCCCACCTGCAGCAGCTGGGACACCCAGCAAAGAGGCCAGGTATGTGCCCTCACAGACTCATTTGCCAAGGCAGCCTCTTTGGGGGTGAGATGAGGATGTGGCAGGAAGTAAACACTATTGCAGACACCCCCCTCCCCATCACTAACAGAGCTTGCCCTCACCCCTTGATGGCAGGTGACCCCTGCTGTCCCGGCCCTGACCTCTCCGGAGGACCCCAGGTGGCCGCCTTCAGCTGACAAAGCAGCGTGGGAGAGGCGGGAGAGGAAGGGGTTTCCTGCAAGCTGGGCCAGGACCCACCAAGCAGACCCTGTCTCGGCAGCTGAGTCTCTCGTGGAGCTTATTTGCATAATTTGGTTCAATATTTACCGAGCCAACCTCATTTTCTGGGCCGTCTCCACGGCAGACAGCTGGGAAGGCTGCAATTACGGCATTACAGGCGCACAGGGAAGCCGCCGCGAGCGCACACCGAGACGCAGCTTCCAAACAAACGCGGCCCCGGGGAGCCCCCGCCGCGGCTACCTCACATCTCTGCAGCTGGAGCTCTGCCTGGGCCGCATCTGCAAGCCCGCTCCACCCAGACGCAGCCGACAACCACAGCGACGTCGGCCACGGCGACAACAACTGTTACTTTTTATGAAGCTAATCCTAAGAGCTGACCAAGGCTGGCGCTTAGGTGCAGGCACTGGGCTAGAGTCCCTCCGTGGAATTTCTCACTTAATCCTCACTGCCGCCCTGGGAGGCAGTGTATCAGTGAGGACTGTTTCAGGCCACCGTTCAGACAACTTGAGACTTTGTGAGCCCAGGGGGAGCCCTGGCTTCAGGCACAGCTGGGTTCAAGATGAAGAAGGCATCATCAAGACTCTTTTTCTCCAAGGAGCTGCTGACGTCACTCAAGGAGGCTCCCCGCTGCGGCAATTCCAGACCTACCCTTACCCAGTCTAGTGGGCTGGAAGTCTGAGCGCAGCTGCCAGAGTCCCTGAGACTCACTCGGATTGGACAGGCAGGGAAATTTACTTTTCAATGGAAGCCCTCCGTGGTCCAGAGTGGAGCAAGGAGGAGGACAGGGAAGGATCCAGGGCAGACAGGCAAAGGACCGGCATATTGGTCCACAACTCACTGAACCTGCCCTGGAATGCAGGTTGCTTTAGGGCAGGGACCCATCATATTTACTCCCTGTCACCTAGAATATCTCTAGACATGAGAGGCTCTCAGTAAATATCAACTGATTGAGGCTGATTCCTGTTTCTTGAAGGACTGGAACGTATTTGAGGCTTAGTTTAGACAGCCATTGTGTGGATAAAAAATAGCCATTCAAGTTGGACTGCCATGATTAAATGAGAAAATATAAGCAAACATGCCTAAAAATACAGACAACACATAGGGGCTCCATAAAAGAGTGTAGATTTCATAGACTCATCCATTTTCCAGTTGTACTTGGCCATGGTAATCTGACTCAGATGGACAATGATTTTCTATAGGCTACTTGTGTCTCCTGATACAATAGTTTTAAAAAATAATAGCACTACGGTTGGGGGGAAGAGAGAAACAGGTGAAGGAGATTAAGAGGCACATACTTTCAGTTACTAAATAAGTGAGTCACGGAGATGAAATGTGGGGATATAGTCAATAATTATGTACTAATAGTTTTGTATGGTGACAGATGGTAACAAGACTTTTAGTGACCATTTTGAAATGTACTGAAATATCAGATCACTGCGTTGTGTACCAGGGACTAACATACTTTTGTAGGTCAATGATACTTCAAAAACAACAAACAAACTCATAGAAAAAGTGATCAGATTCATTGTCACCAGAGGTGGAGGTGGGGGTGGGGGAATTGAATGGAGGCAGTCAAAATGTACAGACTTTCAGCTATAAGATATATAAGTACTGTGATAGAATGAACAGCATGATAAATATAAAACACTTGTTGTATGTTATATATGAAAGTTGTTAAGATAGTAAATTGTAATAGTTCTCACCACAAAGAAAAAATTTTTCTTTCTTTTTTAATTTAAAAATTAAAAAAATTTTTAACTTTATATCGACATGAGATGGTGTTCACTAAACATATTGTGATTATCATGTCATGATGTATATAAGCCAAATCATCATTATGCTATACACCTTAAACTTGTAAGTGTTATATGTCACTTATGTCAATAAAACTGAAGGAAAAATAATATCACAAGTCATTTTTAGCATGCTTTGCCATTTACAATGCATCTTTACACTAATGATCTCATTTGATTCTCTCGAAACAGTCATGTTTAGATCCTGATGAAGGTGAAAGAGGAGAGTTAAAAAGCTGGTTTAAAACTCAATATTCAAAAAACTTAGGTCATGGCATCTGGTCCCATCACTTCATGGCAAATAGAAGGGGAAAAAGTGGAAGCAGTGACGGACTTTATTTTCTTGGGCTCCAAAGTCAATGTGGACAGTAACTGCATCCATGAAATTAAAAGACATTTGATCCTTGGAAGGAGAGCTATGAAAAACCTAGAAAGCATATTAAAAAGCTAAGACATCACTTTGCCAACAAAGGTCTGTATAGTCAAAGCTATGGTTTTTCCAGTAGTCATGTATAGATGTGAGAGTTGGACCACAAAGAAGGCTGAGCACCGAAGAACAGATGCTTTCAAATTGTGGTGCTGGAGAAGGACTCTTGAGAGTTCCTTGGACTGCAAGGAGATCAAACCAGTCAACACTAAAGGAAATCAACCCTGAATAGTCCTTGGAGGGACTGATGTTGAAGCTGAAACTCCAATACTTTGGCCATCTGATGCGAAGAGCCAACTCATTGGAAAAGACCCTGATGGTGGGAAAGACTGAGGGCAGAAGGAGAAGAGGGTGGCAGAGAATGAGATGGTTAGATAGTGTAATCGACTCAATGGACATGAATTTGAGCAAACTCTGGGTGATAGTGAAGGATAAGGAAGCCTGGCTTGCTTAGTCCATGGGTTCACAAAGAGTCTGGACATAAGTTAGCGATTGAACAACGACAAACAAAACCTCCATGTGAATTAGACGATAACACCTAATATTTGTTGAGAGTTTGCCCATGCCAGGCGTGGTTCTAGATGCTGTGAATTTGTTCATTCCCTTCATCTTCACAAGAGCCCTCTAAAGTGGATGTTATTGTCCCCACATCACAGATGAGGAAAGTGAGGCACAGAGAGGCTAAATAACATGATGATGGTCACACAGCTGATAAACAGCAGAGACTCAAACCATCTGGCTTTGGCCTACCATATTTAACCACTGAGCAAGATGCTGTTCTAGTGAGTTCCATGAGAAAACTGGACCTGAAATAATGCAGTGGCCTCACACGCAGTAAATAGCCAAGCTTGGAAGCAAGTGCAAGTAATCTGCACTTTTCCCACTTCCCAGTCAGTAAAGCTCAGTCTCTTTCCTTCCATAGTACAAAGGTGGGTGCTCAGAGCACCCCAGTTCTCAGGGGGCGGCCGCTGTGGGGCTCCGGATCCAGAACAGACAGCCAGCAGGCACCTGGCAGGTCCGTGAGTTGGCTGAGTGGTGTGGGCAGGAGAACGGGGATCCCCTACTTAATTCCTTTTTGCTTCACACCAGACCTCAGGGCCAGGGAGGCCGGGTGCCGGGCGGGTCAGAGAGAGGGGTGTGCTTGCCAGGCACACCTGGATCCAAGCCTGAAGCAGCTCTGGGTGCCCCGATAAGCCACCCACCCCCCCACACACCAGAGAGCACCAGGAAACATCCAAGAGGCAAATCACAACAAGCATCTCACTGAGCTGGGCCTGGTGGGAGTTCTTTCCACTCACCGGCAGAGAGGAGACACTCACCAAGAAAACAGTGAACTAGTCAGCGCGCCACACTCTGGGCCTGCCCACACACACCTGGGCGGCGAGCGGCACCTGAAGGGTTTATGGCCACAGAGCCTCTGTGGGAACAGCAGGCAGGAGGGCCGACGGGTCAGAAGTTTACACCGGAGAGTCCAAATCTCAGGGATGCTGAATGCAAGGTGGCATCTTAGATCTGACCTTGGAGCCATAAACGGATATCTGTGGAAATCCGCATAAAGCCAGTGATTTAATCCTCCGTAACGTGCTAATGCCTCAGTTGTGAACAATGCGCCGTGGTTGTGTACGATGTTAACATCAGGGAACACTGAGAGAAGGATAGACAGGAGCTCTCGGAGTTATCATTTTCTGAAAATTAAAAATTATTCCAAAGAAGTTTTGTCAAATTAAAAAAAAAAAATTCTCCAGAGGGACTCTCAACCCCATCGCGTGCTCTGCAGCCTAAGTCATTTCTGCTTTCCGTGCCTCGGTTTCTTCATGTGGCCACAAAAACGTGGGGATAATGATGGTCCCTGCCCTAGAGTACAAAGAGCACTTAGCCTCATCCGGCCCCGTAAATACTGAGCAAACATGGGCTGTTATAATTATGCACACAGTCTGCCTTCACACACAAACGACATTTCCAGGACTGCCCCCAGATTCCCCTTCGTGGAAGGACTTACTGCCGAGCTGCAGAGAGCAGCCCTTCCTGGGGGCAGCCACACCTGCTGGCCGAGTGATGTGGCAGGGGACTGTGGCTCAGAGGCCCAGCCTCTTGTCAGACGTGGGGCAGCTCTGCCCAGCAAGGCTGGCTCCAGGTCTCCCTGTGGACTGGTGGAGGCTTCATCAGACTGCTTCGCAGTTGCCTCGCTCCTCTGCTGCTGCTGCTGCTGCTAAGTCGCTTCAGTCGTGTCCAACTCTGTGCGACCCCATAGATGGCAGCCCACCAGGCTCCACCGTCCCTCGGATTCTCCAGGCAAGAACACTGGAGTGGGTTGCCATTGCCTTCTCCAGTGCATGAAAGTGAAAAGTGAAAGTGAAGTCGCTCAACCGTGTCTAACACTTAGCGACCCCATGGACTGCAGCCCACCAGGCTCCTCTGTCCATGGGATTTTCCAGGCAAGAGTACTGGAGTAGGTTGCCATTGCCTTCTCCAGCCCTCCTCTGCTGATCCCCAACAAATCTCTTGCCCCCTGAACTCCATTTCAGTGCTTGCTTCCTGGGAACCTTATCTGCGGCAGCTGGTCCCAGGAGTGGTCCAAGAAAGCAGGTAGATAAATGGGGCTCGGGACTGCCTGAGTCCCCACTCCGCTGGCAAGGAAGAGCCCATCACTGGTGGAAGAAGCATGGGCAGGCGCCAACACAAGGTGGCTATCGACTGATGAATGGGTCCTGTACCTGTGGGTGGAGTGTGCGGTAGGCCATGAATATAACGGGCATGTGAGACTAGGGGTGGGGTAAAGGTGACGGTAACTAGGGCTTCCCTGGTGGTCCAGGAGTTAAGAATCTGCTTGCTGGTGCAGAAGACACGGGTTCGTTCCCTAATCTGGGAAGATCCTACACGCCACAGGGCAACTAAGACTGTGTGCTGCGACTATCAAGCCTGTGCTCTAGAGCCAGGGAGCCGCAATTACTGAGTCCCATGTGCTGCAGCTGTTGAAGTCTGGGTGCCCTAGAGCCCGTGCTCTGCAGTAAGAGTAGCCACTGCAATGAGAAGCCTGCTCACCACAACAAGAGAAAGCCTGACTACAGCAAGGAAGACCCAGCACAGCCAAAAATAAATAAATAACACATAAAAAACTTAAGGGAAAAAAAAAAAAAAGATGACAGTATTAAGTGGCTATCACTAAGTATAGGTTGGCCCAAAGGTTGGTTTGGGTTTTTCCATAACGTCTTTTGGAAAACCTGAATGAACTTTTGGGCCCACCCAATACTATGGATTCCCCCACTGAAAGATAATGAACAGCTCAGGCCTCTTGGCAGCCAGTGGAAAGGCAGGAATGGAAGGGCTTCTGCAGTTGCACCCACGCCGAGGTGCATCTTCTATCCATGAGACTGAGTGGCTCTTGAACTTCTGGCCCTTGGAGCATTTGTTGGGTTTGGTGTGGCCGCGTCGGTTCCCAGGACCCTTGGGTGGACCAGGGAGTGGGAGGGGGCTGCAATCCAGGGGCACGTGGCATCACCTTGGGTGATGGTGAGGATGGCGCCCCTCACCAGCCTCTTCCTGGGGACACAGCTGCCCCCCGTGAGGCCACCAACCTTCAGAGTGGGAGCCTCCGCACATGCACAGCATCTGTTACAATGGTTTGTCCTCCTGGCTGGAGAGTCTCATGTTCTGGATTATCTGCAACTGGGACAGTGGCAGCGAGGTGGTGCCACTTGTGAACAACCTCTAGCACAAGCTGGTTGAAGGTAGAGTTGGTTCCTCTGGGGCAGAAACTGTGAGGCTGGACAAGTTTTTTGGTTCTTCTTGGGCAGATGTCCACTCCCATGATGGCGTCTCTTGCTCAGACAGTGTCCTAAAACATCCTTTAATTACTTTTTAGCTTTTCTTTTACGTTTAGGTCTTAGTCAGCTGAAGATGGCTTCCCAGGTGGCACTAGTGGTAAAGAACATGATTGCCAATGCAGGAGACATAAGAGACCTGGGTTTGATCCCTGGGCCGAGAAGATCCCCTGGAGGAGGTCATGGAAACCCACTCCAGTATACTTGCCTGGAGAATCCCATGGACAGAGGAGCCTGGCAGGCTACAGTCCATGGGGTTGAAGAGTGGACAGGACTGAAGCAACTGAGCACCCACGCAGCTGAAGACAGGCCACATACATGTAAGATGACTTTATTTTTGTCCAGATAGAAGCCAGTCTCCCCAGCAGCGTTCACTAAAGATTCCATCCTCTGTCCACTGATTCTGGTGTCTTCCCTCACAGGTCAAGCTCTCTTATGTTCTCGTATCTGCTGCAGGATTGCTGGCTTTGTTCCATTTATCTACTTTCTCCTGAGTTACTTCTTAGGCTATGGCTTTGTAATACATCTTAATCACTGTTAGGTGAGGTATGTGTAAATAATAATTATTATCATTACAGATGAGGGCACTCAGGCTCGGAATATTTGAGTGAGTTGGCCAAGATCACAGGACTAACTAGTGGCCAAATCAGGATTCGAACCCACATTTGCTTCCCTGGTCGCTCAGCTGGTAAAGAATCTGCCTGCAGTGTGGGAGATCTAGTTTTGATCCTTTAGTTGGGAAGATCTCCTGGAGAAGGGAAGGATCACCCACTCCAGTATTCTGGCCTGGAGAATTCCATGGTCTATATAGTCCGTGGGGTTGCAAAGAGAGTCAGACATGACTGAGCGACTTTTATTCACTTGCATTATTTCAAATACTGGGATCTTTCTACTCCACAAGTCTGTCCTCAGAGTTCCCAGAGAGCAGAAGGGGTTGGTTGGGATGGTACAGTTACACTGATTTCATGCTCCCTACCTCAAAGAAGGTCATCTTCCTTCCCAGAAGCAACTGACATTTCCTTTGGCTCCTGGAACCAGAGAGAAGCCACATTACCTGCCATTGTCTTCCCTTGGGACCACCCAGCAGGTCAAAGAGGACCAGTTCCAAGCTCGAGACCCAGAGAAAGCTTCCACTTTAGTGGGCAGTGGGCTTCTGGCTTCCTGTACTGTGGCTGTAAGGAAGGGCTGAAAAGCCATATAATTATCTTTATTTCTTTGAAAATAGATCTGACTGCAGCTGTCTCCTCTGCTAAAAAACAGATAAATAAATGACCCTCCCCACCACCACCCCCATTAAGAGAAAAACAAAACCTACAGTGGTTCTCCAATGAAGCAATAGGGTGCAGACTTGTTTTTCCTTTTTGTGTTTCTTTTTAGCTAATAACTCTATCTTTTTCCATAATAGAATCATACAGAAGCCTCAAATGTAAAACATCAAAGTGTAGCTTTAGAGGCAACTGGTCTGTTCAGCCTTCTCCTTGTGTCTGGCATCTAGTAGGTGCTCAGTAAATACTTATGGCTGCAGGGGCATCTGGCTGAAGAATCCCCATGGTTAAGAGAGGGCCATCAGTTCAGCTGGAAAGTGACACATGGACTGGGTCAGGGCCAGACAGCAGGGAGCAGAGGGCTTCAGGTGGTCACAGGCCAGCCTGGGATGTTTCCATCACAGCCCCTGGAGAAGGCTGGAAGACCCTGTCTGTGTTTGGCTGGGTTTTGAAGGTGAACAGGCTGATTATTCTAAAGGGAGGGTTTTCTCCACCCTCACCCCACTCCATGTACTGTAACATAAATCTGAAAGAGAAACAAACAAAGAAAACCCATCTGACTCCAAATCCTAAGAGCTTTCCCTGGGTTCCTCCCTCTGGGCGTGCCATAGGAGGGCAAGGTATGAGAGCATCTCAGATGAAGGCAGTCACACTGTCTCCTCGACCCCAGGGCTCACAGGGACAGAAAATCAGCATAAAGGGGGACATAAGGGTGGCCTGGAGACAGGTCCCCATCCTCCCTGGGCTATGTTCTAGTTATGTCACCTTCTCTGAGCCTCAGCTTCTCATCTACATGGCAGGATTAAACAAGTCAACATAGATAAAAGCCTACTGCCCATGGTCCTGTAGGTTTAGTTCCCTTCCGTCCTTTCCCCTACACAGCGTTCCTCGGGGCAACAGAGGGCCATTAGGGGATGGCTTTTCTAGACCAGCATCTCCCCCCTCCTCCCCTGAGCTGGATTCCCCACAGAGCCTTTATCTCCTCCAGGACACAGAGATGCTGGTTCCCCCTAACCTGCGGGGTTCCTCCCCATCCTCCCATGGCGCTCCCTCACCACAAGGGGGCGTGTCGGGGCATGGTGGAGAGCCCGTCCTGGCATTTCCCCATCACTCAGCTTGGGCTTCCATGTTACGTTCCCTCTTCAACGCCATAGCAGCCTCGCTTCCACCCCAAGCCTGTAGCAGGGCTCCAAAGCACAGTTCCTTCCAGTTCCCTTGTAAGTCGTGGGTGCTGAGCTCCCACTGCTGATGATTGACATGGCAAGTTTGGTTTTGGCTTTGGCGTGATGTCCATAAAACAGACGTGCAAATGAAGTTATGGTCAGATACGCCGTTAGTGCACTGCACGTTCAGAGAGTAGACCGAGTGAGCAGCCCTCTGCTGACTCTTGGGCAAGAACGCCTTCTCAGAGCTTGTGATACTGAAGGGGGTTTTAAAGGTGGGGAAGGAGTTCGGGTGAGAGGAGAGGAATATGGAGACTTTCTAGGCAGAGTGACCAGCACTGTAAGTGTGTGTACAGGTGTGGAAAGGCCTGGGTAATGGAGTCGTGCTGCACGTGGTGGAGAGGGAGGGAGACGGGCTGAAGGCATTTGCTGACGCAAGCCTGTAAGGGGCACGGAAAGCCAGTCAGAGGGGTTCAGCCTGCATTACCCTGAGAGCAGGAGTGGAAGGCATTTGGCAGAGAGACAGCACACAGTTTCCAGGTATCAGCATCCCCACCATGTCTGCAGCAGACAGGAGAAAATCTTTCACCAGCACATCAGTGACTATCCCATGGAGTGTAGTTGGGGTCATTTAACAAGGCTAAAGTGGAAAAACCATCATCTAACACAGCAGTTCTCAAACTTTCTAGTCTTGGGACCTCTTCTCCCTCTTAAAAACTGAGAAACCCATGAGTTTTTCTTTGTGTTGGTTAGATCTATGTTGATTAGATCTATCAATACTTAATTAGAAATTAAAATTGAGAAGTTGTAAAAGTTGATTCATATTTTTAAAGTCTTTGTTGAATTTGTTACAATATTGCTTCTGTTGTTTATGTTTTGGCTTTTTGGCCACAAGGCATGTGGGATCCTAACTCCCTGACCACTGATCAAATCCACACCTCTTGCATTGGAAGGCAAAGTCTTAACCACTGGGCTGCCAGGGAAGTCCCCTAAAGTTAATTCATTTAAAATAAACCTACAACATGTTATTTTTAATCTTTGCGAAAAATAACTTTTTAAGAAATCAGTGACAGGAATGGTGTTGTTTGATTTTTGCAAACCGCTCTGTTACCTGGCTTAGTGGAAGGCAGCTGGCTTCCCACAGCTGCTCCCTCATTCCATCTGCTGTTATGTCACATTTGGTGCAACCTCTGGGAAACTCTATGATGTACCTGTGTGTGTGGCAGGGGGAGGGGGGGTGAAAAGAGCAAGCAGAGTCAGTGTTGTTATGAAAATAGTTCTGATGTCACAGACACCTAGAAAGCAGTCTTCAAGCCACATTTTAAGAACTGCTAAGCAAACCATCAGAGGACCAAATAGCTGTCGAAACAGCAAGGAGGAAGTTTTTAAAAATCACAGGAAGGAAAGAGACTTAATTCAGGAGCTAGGAAGAAGTCAAGATGAAAACAAAGCAACATCACCGAGGGCGACTCGTGTTTGCCTCCTGGCTCTGCCACTTAGTAACTGTGTAGCTTTGGTCTGATTGAAACCTCAGTTAATCCATCTGTAAATTGGCGAAAACACTAGTATAGGTAAACCACACAGCACAGGGTGAGACACTTGGACTTGTAAAGGTTAGTCACCTTCTCTTGGGCCCAAAGAGGAAGGACTCTGTGAAAACAGCTTTTTTTCAGTAGCTAGGAGATATATATGTATACATATATATATATATACACGTGTATATATATACACGTGTATATATATATGTATATATAAGTATATATGTATATATGTATATATGTATATATATGTATATATATATATATGTGTGTGTGTGTATATATGTGTATATATATATATATGTGTGTGTATATATATATATATATACATATATATATATGCCTCGGGTAGGCTGTTTATGCTTCTGTAACATGGGTCAGATGTGGACTCCAAGCACATGGGTATCTTGAAAACTTTGGTATTATTAGCACAGCTGCTCAATCAAAGGCCACAGTATACTGTGGCTGTCAAACCAGCAAGCTCAAACTCAGGCAACATTAATGGAGATATCATGCACAGAACAAGGGAGGTAAGATCTCCTCTAGCAGTTTGCACCACTTACACCCTCCCTCATGTATTGTGTTCATCAGCATAATATCGTCATGTGTGCAGTGCTTAGTCGCTCAGTCATGTCTGATTCTTTGCGGCCCAATAGACTGTAGCCTGCCAGGCTCCTTTGTCCATGGGGATTCTCCAGGTGAGAATACTGGAATGGGTTGCGATTCCCTTCTCCAGGGGGATCTTCTCAACCCAGAGTTTGAACACAGGTCTCCCACATTGCAGGCGGAGTCTTTAACATTGGCATAACTCATTCCAAGTGAAATAACTCCAGAAAGAATGAAGGGATGGAGCCAAAGCAAAAACAACACCAAGTTGTGGATGTGACTGGTGATAGAAGCAAGGTCCGATGCTGTAAAGAGCAATATTGCATAGGAACCTGGAATGTTAGGTCCATGAATCAAGGCAAATTGGAAGTGGTCAAACAGAAGATGGCAAGAGTGAACGTTGACATTCTAGGAATCAGCGAACTAAAATGGACTGAAATGGGTGAATTTAACTCAGATGACCATTATATCTACTACTGTGGGCAGGAATCCCTTTGAAGAAATTGAGTAGCCATCATAGTCAACAAAGGAGTCTGAAATGCAGTACTTGGAGGCAATCTCAAAAACGACAGAATGATCTCTGTTTGTTTCCAAGGCAAACCATTCACTATCATGGTAATCCAAGTCTATGCCCTGACCAGTAACACTGAAGAAGCTGAAGTTGAATGGTTCTACGAAGACCTACAAGACCTTCTCTTCTAGAACTAACACCCAAACAAGATGTCCTTTTCATTATAGGGGACTGGAATGCAAAAGTAGGAAGTCAAGAAACACCTGGAGTAACAGGCAAATTTGGCCTTGGAGTATAGAATGAAGCAGGGCAAAGTCTAATAGAGTTCTGCTAAGAGAACGCACAGCTCATAGCAAACACCCTCTTCCAACAACACAAGAGAAGACTCTACACATGGACATCACCAGATGGTCAACACCGAAATCAGATTGATTATATTCTTTGCAGCCAAAGATGGAGAAGCTCTATAAAGTCAGCAAAAACAAGACCAGGAGCTGACTGTGGCTCAGATCATGAATTCCCTATTGCCAAATTCAGACTTAAATTGAAGAGAGTGGGGAAAACCACTAGACCATTCAGGTATGACCTAAAACAAATCCCTTACGATTATACAGCAGAAGTGAGAAATAGATTTAAGGGACTAGATCTGATAGACAGAGTGCCTTATGAACTATGGATGGAGGTTCATGACATTGTACAGGAGACAGGGATCAAGACCATCCCCAAGAAAAAGAAATGCAAAAAAGCAAAATGGCTGTCTGAGGAGGCCTTACAAATAGCTGTGAAAAGGAGAGAAGTGAAAAGCAAAGGAGAAAAGGAAAGATATACCCATTTGAATGCAGAGTTCCAAAGAATAGCAAGGAGAGATAAGAAAGCTTTCCTCAGCAATCATTGCAAAGAAATAGAGGAAAACAACAGAATGGGAAAGACTAGAGATCTCTTCAAGAAAATTAGAGATACCAAGGGAATATTTCATGCAAAGATGGGCTCAATAAAGGACAGAAATGGTAGGGACCTAACAGAAGCAGAAGATATTAAGAAGAGGTGGCAAGAATACACAGAAGAACTATACAAAAAAGATCTTCACAATCCAGATAATCATGATGGTGTGATCACTCACCTAGAGCCAGACATCCTGGAATGCAAAGTCAAGTGGGCCTTAGGAAGCATCACTATGAACAAAGCTAGTGGAGGTGATGGAATTCCAGTTTCAAATCCTAAAAGATGATGCTGTGAAAGTGCTGCCCTCAATATGTCAGCAAATTTGGAAAACTCAGCAGTGGCCACAGGACTGTAAAAGGTCAGTTTTCATTCCAATCCCTAAGAAAGGCAATGCCAAAGAATGCTCAAACTACCACACAATTGCACTCATCTCACACACTAGTCAATTAATGCTGAAAATTCTCCAAGCCAGGCTTCAGCAATAAGGGAACCGTGAACTTCCAGATGTTCAAGTTTGTTTTAGAAAAGGCAGAGGAACCAAAGATCAAATTGCCAACATCTGTTGAATCATCGAAAAAGCAAGAAAGTTCCAGAAAAACATCTATTTCTGCTTTATTGACTATGCCAAAGCCTTTGACTGTGTGGATCACAATAAACTGTGGAAAATTCTGAAAAAGATGGGAATACCAGACCACCTGACCTGTCTCTTGAGAAATCTGTATGCAAGTCAGGAAGCAACAGTTAGAACTGGACATGGAACCACAGACTAGTTCCAAATAGGAAAAGGAGTACGTCAAGGCTGTATATTGTCACCCTGCTTATTTAACTCATATGCAGAGTACATCATGAGAAACACTGGGCTGGAAGAAACACAAGCTGGAATCAAGATTTCCAGGAGAAATATCAATAACCTCAGATATGCAGATGACACCACCCTTATGGCAGAAAGCGAAGAAGAACTAAAGAGCCTCTTGATGAAAGTGAAAGAGGAGAATGAAAAACTTGGCTTAAAGCTCCACATTCAGAAAACTAAGATCATGGCATCTGGTCCCATCACTTCATGGCAGATAGATGGGCAAACAGTGGAAACAGTGGCTGACTTTATTTTTGTGGGCTCCAAAATCACTGCAGATGGTGATTGCAGCCATGAAATTAAAAGACGCTTACTCCTTGGGAGAAAAGTTATGACCAACCTAGACAGCATATTAAAAAGCAGAGACATTACTTTGTCAACAAAGGTTCGTCTAGTCAAGGCTATGGTTTTTCTAGTAGTCATGGATGGATGTGAGAGTTGGACTGTAAAGAAAGCTGTGCGCCGAAGAATTGATGCTTTTGAACTGTGGTGTTGAAGACTCTTGAGAGTCCCTTGGACTGCAAGGAGATCCAACCAGTTCATCCTAAAGGAGATCAATCCTGGGTGTTCATTGGAAGGACTGATGTTGAAGCTGAAACTCCAAATACTTTGGCCACCTGATGCGAAGAGCTGACTCATTGGAAAAGACCCTGATGCTGGGAAACATTGAAGGCAGGAGAAGGGGACAACAGAGGATGAGATGGTTGGATGGCATCACTGACTCAATGGACATGAGTTTGGGTGAACTCCGGGAGTTGGTGATGGACAGGGAGGCCTGGCGTGCTGCAGTTCATGGGGTGGCAAAGAGTTGGGACACGATTGAGCGACTGAACTGAACTGAAATGAACTGATTCCAAGTGAGGATATTTTTTCAGCATGGAGGAGATTTGGCCAAAGGGCAAGGGTGGGAGGTTGTCTGGGAGACACAGTCCCTCTTCTCAAACACCTGAGAGGTTGGCACACTGACTCAGGGTGACCCTTAGAAGTGAACCAGGCCCTGAGCATGGCCTACTACCTGGACAGATAGAGGGGAGAGGGGAGCTTGACAATCCTGGAGTGTCTGAAATGTAGGAAGTCTGAGCTGGCGGTAGTGAGGGCCACATAGCTGTAAGTGTTCAAGTAGAGGCTGGAGATGAGGCATGAAAGAGACCCAGTGCTTGGTCATTGGGTGGCACCCACAGGCCAGTTCCAGTCTGAGTTCCCATGCCTCTGGCACACTGGAGACTGTCAGAGGAAATCTAAAGGACACATTGAGTGTCCCTAGGGATGTGTGAAACAGGCAGTGGGCATTCTGTCAGGCAATTTTGCTGGGTTCTCTGCCAAACTTGATTCTGAGATGAGACATAGCTGCCAATTCCTTCGGCCTAGAAACTGACAGGAGAGAAGTCAGCATTGCTCAGAAACAGCGTGTAGACATGAAAACCTTATGTGCATGCGTTGCCAATGTTTGTGCCACGCTGACCAGCTGAATGGCAAGCCCACCTGCCCCCTGGGAATGCTGAGCTGCTAACAGTGAAGGAGAGAGGACCAAGGCACCCAGGGATCAAGGAGGCGCACCCAGCACCATTGATAATCATTCAGCCACTCTGTCCTCCAGGCGCCACTCCTCACGTTGCAGAAAGGCAAAAAACTCTTGAGCCTCCTGGACAGGCAGTCTGCAACCACATCAGAAAACAATCCTGGTCTTGGGAATGATGTTTTCCAATCTACTCTCTCCCTTGACCCCTACTAGCATGCTCTGAGGTGGGCTCTGCTTTACAGAGGAGGAAACCTGGACACATGGCTGAAGTCACAGAGCTGGCAAGGGGTGTGAAGACAGAAATCCAGGCCTAACTCCAAGCGCAGATCTTCAGGTCCCTCTGACCTGCCCCAGCCTGAGCAGCTGTTGGTCTGCTCTGTTTATGTCTCAGATGCAGACCCATCTGGAATCTGCCAACAGAATCCTGCTGCCCGTACAACCAGCCAGCTCACTGTATTATGTGTCAGGTCTTCAGAATCTGGTGCCAAGGTCCCTGGGCTGAGGAGAGAAAAACAGCAGACTCTGGGACTCTGCTCTGTCCCTAAACTTCTTAGTCGGCTTTTAGAACTGAAGGGATGACAATCCCAGGTAAGGAGAACCTGGAGGCCTAGTAAAAATGACAAATGTTGTCCCAATTATTTGTGCATTGCCTGTTTATCCATCCAGTGCTGACCGGCACCTCCACCCTTCACTCATTCTGATACAGAGATGAAAGACACAGGCATTGACTTGAAAGAGCTCGTCAGATGCTTGCTCATTCACTGTCTTGTTTAATGGGGGACACAAACAGACAATTTCAATTCAGGATTTCCACCTTCAGAGTAGATACAAGTGACTGAGGAAATAGAGAGAAGAGGTCTCTGGCTCAAACTGGAGGGAAAAGGGGGTCATGGGCAAATGGGGTCTTGTATGGTTTTGAACACTGAGGAATCAGTAAAAGAGGTGGGAACAATGCCAAACCAAAGGCTTGCCTGGCCTTAGGCAACTGCTCATTAGTTGCTGAATGCATGAATTAGGGGGGTAGCATGTGCTAAGACAAAGACACAACAGAGCACAGTTGTGGGGGGAGCCACGAACAGTCCAGCCTGTGGCTCCCCTCCCCTCGTCTGCCCCTCCTGCCGCCTCCCCGACCACCCCTAGCACCTGAAACACACTTAGGCAGCCGAGTGGCTAAGCAGATTGTTTATACACAGAGGAGGTGACAAATAAGCAAACATACTGAGCATAACGGCAGTTAAGTCTCTCAGTGTCCAAAAAGGAGTTGGGAATGATGAAAGGGAGAAGCTAGAATGGACCTTGTGGTGCTGGACCAGTATTAAAGGTGCCGCTGTGACCAGGCACAGCGTCCGTCATCAAGCCTACACACAAATGCTGGAGGCGGAGTAGAGTGAAGGGAACCCTCTGACACTGTTGGTGGGAATATAAGTTGGTGCAGCCACTATGGAAAACAGTAGGTAGGTTCCTTAAAAAACTAAAACTAGAGTTGCTGTATGATCCAGCAATCCCACTCCTGGGCGTATAGCAGAGAAAACTCTAATTCAAAAAGATACACACACCTCAATATTCATAGCAGCATTATTTACAACAGCCAAGACGTGGAAGCAACTTAAATGTTTATCAACAGAGGAATGGATGAAGAAGATATGGTATACACACACACACACATACACACACACACAAAGAAATATTACTCAGCCATAAAAAAAAGAATGAAATAATGCCATTATACCCAGAGGTGACAAATTAGCAAACATACTGAGCATAATGGCAGTTAAGTCTCTCAGTGTCTAAGAAAAGATAATGCCATTTGCAGCAACATGATGGACCAAGAGATTATCATACTAAGTGAAGTCAGGCTGAAAGAAAAAGACATATTATTTATATGTGGAACCTAAAACATGATACAAATGAACTTATTCACAAAAAAGAAACAGACTCACAGACATAGAAAAAAAATTTTTGGTTACCAAAAGGGAAGGGGCGGCGGGGCGGGTGGTGATAAATTAAGAGTGTGGGACTAACAGATACAACTACTATATTTTGGAAAATATGAAAAAGTATATATAAAATATATTACATATATGTGCATACATATATACCCAAATCACTGCTGTACACCAGAACATAACACAACACTGTAAATCAACTGTACTTCAATAAAGGGAGACGATCACTTGTTATAAAAAGGGGGGGATACCAGTGTGAACTCATGTTCAATATCTATGCAGGCATCGAATACAGATGTAATGTTGGCGTACGTGTATTTATTTTCTACGTGTCTACTGAAATGCCTGGGAGCAGTGAGGCTCCAGTAACAATTAAGCACACCTAGAACAAAGTTTTGGTTTCTACATACAATCTGCGTGAAAGGGAACCAGAGCTGCTTGGAGAAAAGGGCAAATTTCAGGGCTGGTGCACAGAGAATATCGGGTTGGTCACAAAAGTTCACTCAGGTTTTTCCAAACTATCTGGCCAACCCAATACAAGAGCCTGAAATATATTATTGTGTCAGAAAGTAAGGAAGTACTAAAAAGAGTGATAAGGACATGCCAAACACAGAAGCTAGCTTTAAGAACAAAAACAATGGGACAGTGACTTCCCTTGCAGTCCAGTGGCTGAGATTCACTTTTCAGTGCAGGCAGTGGGGGTTCAATCCCTGGTCCGGGAGCTAAGCTCCCACATGCCTCATGGCCAAAAACACCAAAACATAAAACAGAAACAATTAATTGAGGGACACTGCATAAGACAAGCACCCTGTAATCTTAAAAAAAAAAAAAAGTTAAGTTCCTAAACATCAAGGAAGGACTGTGAAAGAGTATAGACTGGAAACCAACTAAATTCAGTGTATTATTCTCAATCGAAGCCTTCTGCTATGGCAGACATTACTAGGACAACTTCAAAACTTAAGCGGGTTTGGGGAAGTAGTGGGTGGGTTTAACTGGGAGCTTTTTGTGCTGTTCCCACAATTTTCTGTAAGTCTGAAATTGTGTAAGGATGAAAAAATTAAGGTTCTTTGCAAAAATGCAAACATAGCATAAAACTTATAACCCCAAAATTTAAGATACAAAATTATTTTAAAGTGGAGATATTACCTTAAATGATATCAAACAAGCAGCAGCAACCTTATTGACCTAAAAGAAATTTGAAAACAAAAACAAAACCAAAGAAAAACCCACAAAATGCCACCATCAACAAATAGGACTAAAATGCGAAAAAGCTGCAAAAACAAGAAAATCACTTCAGGGTTCATAAAAGCATCCCCCGCCACACACAAATTCTAACCTTAAGCTATTCTAAGGCATAGCCCCACCAGCCCCTTTCATTCTCATCCAATTTTTAACCGATTTTGAGGTAACTTATCATGTTCTTCTAATCTGCTATTGTTGGCAAATAAAACCCAGCTGACTTCTGTGATTTACTGCCAGATACTCTAAGAATTTTGAGACAAATTTGGACTTTGTCATAAAGATGGAAGATGTCAATAACAAAACTCAGGATCCACATCAAATATCCTTTGAGACTTAAGGTTGCAGTCCAACAAGCAGTCCTGGCAGACACAGGCTTGAAGTGTTAAAGGCCATTGATAGGATGCCCATCTAGAGCTGGTGTAAGCGTAGAAGTGCTCAGCTTTCATCACAGAAAACCTAATAGTTAAAACACTGGAGAAAAACGGCAAGGCTCCTTGGGAGGCCAACCTCGCCAGGTATCTGAAGACCACCTCATGGGCTGGAGAGGAACACTATCTACAAACATCTGTAACTCATTCTGAGCCAGGTGAGAAGAGATGATGAAAGCCTACTAGCAGAACAAGAATAGAAAATAAGTTTTTGTGAGACATGAGGCAGAAGTCTGTGCTCCAGCTATGCTGTACCTGTTGAAAGATCCATTAGTATTCATTCAGTCTGTCACAGTAAACCAAGCTCAATGACAAAGATCATGTTTCCATTCACTGTGGAATCCACAGCACCACAGTGAAACAAATTCGTCATCAGTGATGTTTCTCTGGTCCTCCTAGCCTCTTCACAGTGCAAACCCTTCTTGCGGGACCACGTTTGTCATATGGGAAGGCCTTTTATAACTAATTCATCACTATTTGGTGTGGCTCCCCAAACGTTAGTGCAGAGCTGTTATCTGTTCCCTAGCAAGTCCAAGCTTTGCTCCCTGCCTCCCTGACACTGTTGCTCCCACCCCCAATCTACCCACATAGCTCTGGAAACTAGTGTTACCCAACAGGTTCAACTGCTCTCTCCCTCCAGCGTTCCTCCCCTCTTCCAGCTGTGGTTAAGATCCTCCCTATTACCGACCCAAGCCTGATCCCAGGGCCCAAGGATTCCCAGATGCATTCATTCGACTTTTCTGAGTCATCACTATGCAAAGTGCTTCTGACACTGCTTAGTGCTGAATTTTGGACTTCTCTGGTGACTCAGATGGTAAAGAATCTACCTGCAATGCAGGAGACTCAGGATTGACCCCCTGGGTCGGGAACATTCCCATGGAGAAGGGAATGGCTACCCACTCCAGTATGCCTGCCTGGAGAATTCCATGGTCACAGGAAACTGGTGGGCTATAGGCCATGGGGTAGCAAAGGGTTGGACACAGAGAATAGCCCTTTCACTTATTCACTTGGTGCTTTAGTTATCTTACTAAAGCACAAGAAAGAGCATAGCAATAGCAAAGAATAATTTTAGACATCACATACATGCTAGACTAGCACACCAGGCACTCCTCCCTTTGATAATAAATATGCGGGGGTGATACCACACCTCTGAAAGACCTCAAGATGGTCACAAGCAAAGCAAACTGAAGTTAAGATCTCAAGAGGCCAAGAATGACAAATAAAAGGGGGAAAAGTGTTACAATGTAACATGATGGGCCTAGTTGCAATGTAAGACAAGGATGTAAAACTTTCTGTAAAAGGCCAGAGGGTATTTAGGTTTTGCTGGCCACAGTCTTTGTTGCAACTATTCAACAGCAAACCTCTTTAGCACAAAAGTAGCTGCTTACAGATAATATGTAAACAAAGAAGCATGGCTGTGACCCAACAAAACTATTTATTGACAGTGGAATTTGAATCTTAATTTTCACCTTTTTGTAAACAAAACACTAAAAACTGTAAAGGCCATTCTTAGCTCATGGCTCATACAACAGGCAGTGAGCCAGATTTGGCTCATGAGACCGCAATTTGCTGGTCCCTGGCTTAGAACAAAGTGGAACAAAATGGACAGTGGGAAGTCAACTGGAAGAACACATTGTACCTGAGCCACACAGCTAGGCAGCTCAGCAGAACACAGATGTGGTCAGGAAGGACTTCTGGCAACTGCTTGCTTTTGAATACTTTGTAGCTATCTCAGGCTGGCTGATGTTAAAAAAAAAAAAGAGAGATTTGGAAAAGAGAGAACTCCCTGAAATCTCTAAAGCCCCCATAAACTTTGGTATATACACTGTAGGAAGTCCCATCTCTGCGTTGATGTTTTCACTGTGAACACAAAACAGGAGACCCAATAAAATCGATCTAGTGCTGGGCATCCCACACCCTAATTCACCAACAACTGAAGAAAACAGAGGCATCAGTGATGGGGCACTGTCAATTTCCAATCTAAGATTCTATGTAGTAAAATCATTTTAAAAAATGAGAAATGCCATGTTGGATATATTGAAAATATTTTATAATTAATTCTCTAGAATCCTAGCCATCAAGTACAGGAGGAAAAAAATCATAGTGGAACACTTCAGTATTTTTAAACAATGTAAAAATATATTTGACTAGATGGCAATAAGAATTTAACAAGTATAAACTTAAGCTTCTTCAGGTTTTCCACAGAGCAACTAAACAATCAATAGACTTCAAGAAACAGATGACAGAATACCTCAAACGCAATATTCCAAAGTCATACAGCCAATTAGATTAAGAGATTTACCAAAATGTTTGTAAATTAAAACATAACAGCAAAAGGTCACACAAAGCCTATTTCTTCCATGGTGTCATGGCTGATTCTTTCCGCAGATAAACAGAGCACTGTAACGAATGGTCAAAACTTGGCCTGAACTGTCTTCTGGTAATCATTAACCCCACTATTTGTAGTTTTGCTATCCAAGGACAAAAGCTCCATGTGATTGATCACCTCCTGCTGTCACTTTCCAGAGAAAAGAAGAGGTGGCTGCTGGTTGTTTTTTTCTCTGCTTTCTAGTTTTCACTATGCTCTAAGCAATTAAGTAGCAGATAAAATATCGTGAAAATAAATGAATACTCCATTATCTCACCAGAAATGCCATCCCTCTTCCCAACTCATTGCTGTATCTTGAAAGATAAACATATTTACAAATCCTCATTTTATTCTGAGACATTTTTGCACAATCCATTATAAAACATACAGGTAATACAAAGTCCAAAGGTCTTGTTGTGTTTATGGAATAAACACATTAAGATTAAACTACATGATTAAACATTGGAAAAAAATCATAATTTTATTTTCATAAGAGATAGGTTATGAGTGCATGATGTAAAAGCTTAAAAGTCATCACCAAACTGTGCTAAATATTATTAAGAGATTATGCAGGATGAAATCTGTGCAAATTCATCTTCTTAACTCAGTATAAGATGGTAGAAAAAAAATTATTTCTTTAGTCTTTTTAATATTCAGGGAGAGAGCTGAAAAAAAATAAAACAAGCAGACACCTGCCCCCTCTTCATGATCAAGTAACAATGCCAACAAAGGAGATTCCAAAGAAAAAAGCTGAGATGAAAAAAATCCAAATAAAAGCCAACACTGCTATTAAGATTTTTCTTTTAATATGCCATGAGATATCTTGATTGTATATTTTCCAAAGTACTATTCCAGCCGCATCTCCCAACCCTTCCAAAAGATTTTACCAGTCTTTCCAATGCAATAAAAGCTGGATTGCAGTTCTGTCCACCTTCTCTTTTCAAAAGCAAAATAATCCTAACGACTTTAATGGTCATACATTCTTATCTAATAAGGAAAAAACATTTACAAATATCAGAAACCCAGTTTTGAGACATTTGCATTAATCTTGAACTGAATCAGCATTTTGTGGGTTTTAAAAAAGGCAGCAGCTGGAATTCACGACTTGCTGACAAACACATTTCTGCTGAGGGAAGGGGAAGACAGGGAGAGTGAATGCTGCATTTCTTCATTGGCCCCAAAGTGCTAACTCCACAAAGGGATACATCAAAAGCAAACATGCAACCGTGGTTTTTATAACTTTTTACTGCAATATAACAATGAAGTAAACAGTAATTAGGCAGCTACCAATTTACCCCCCAAAATAAATCAAAAAAAAAAAAAATGTAAACAGAAAAACAACTCTGCCTACACTTGCACAGCTTCGCAGATCATGTTAGAAGGGTCTCACATTCAATGACTGAGAACTTTAAAATAGCAGTTAATTATTTTCATCTTAGGAAAATGTTCCCCATCTCCCCCCTTCAGCCCCCAGTATTTATCATGAAAGAATGGGCTTTCTTACACATTACTTTTATACTTATTTGAAGCAGCAACAATAACCATCAATAATTTGGCATTTCTGTTTACAGTCACTCCCATTTTTTTTCCCCCCAATTTCACAAAGCCATTATCCAGTGTTGCCATAAAATAGGGACTGTAGATTATAGGTAGCAAAGATTCTTTCTGAAACCAATGTTAAGTCAAAGAAATATAAAGCAGGGCATTACACTAAATTTCTGGATCTAGTACACTAAAAAGAGTGAAACCTAGGAAAAGTTACCTACTGTTTTATAGAAGAAATAAAGACCTGCAAAAGCTGATTTTTGGTTGTATAATATTTTACACACTGTGTGGATTTGCGGCATCTGCTAATTGAAGCAGACATGCACTGTATTTATCCCTGCCCTATATCCTAGATCCCTCCCTCCCCACCCCCAACAATCTACTACCTTATACCAAGTATTGTGGATATGAGCCCAAGTCATCCCAGACAATCCAGTGAACAAAGTTAGTGTAATGCACTGGTGTGAAGTGTGAGATAAAAAAAAGTCCCTTTCAATCTTCATCAAAGTTTTGCTGTAGAAGAAAATTGGCAGCCAAGTTCTCATTCTTCTCACAAGCAAAATATGCTTGTATCACAAGTCCTTCAGGAAATCCTAATGCCTTTAACTGAAAGAAAAGAAAGAAAACATATTATGGAGGCATCATTGTTTGAAAACACACTATAAGGGATGCAAAAAAGCTTGAGAATTTTACATGAATTCATTTCTTTCTGATTATGGAGGTGCTGTCCAATTCAAAGGGCTAGATAGAACTTGGGCCCTTTCCTGCAACCACTTAACAAAATTCTTTGCTCCTAGTTCAAGTTTTAAGGCTAAATAGATACTTTGGTAACACTCACTGGCATTAACACTAAAAGTTAGCTGCTGTGGCAGTTTAAAAATAAATGACCCTACAGAAATCTGTAAATCAGATGGCTTTTAGTACATAAGCAGTGAAGCTATGGATGAGAGCAATCGGAGATGGAGGTGAGTTTAACGACTTAATCCAACTATTTGATAAAAAAAAAAAGCCATATCCTTAATTAGGGTCAAATATCACTCTTAACCTCCTTGCTTTATGAAACACTTCATACTACAAAAATGGGTAGTCAATTATTAGTAATATTACACGATATACTTTTGAAATCAAGATATACAGTCTTCTGTTTTTTATCTGCTTAATTTTTATAGCATTTTAAATGGTGATATGATACATTTAATTTTATTTTCCTAGTCTACTGAAAATCACTTGTGACTCAATAATCACTGCTTTTAAAAGCCTTTAAACACTCAGGTGAATTAATCTAATTCCCCAGGTACCATACATTTGTCCCTTGCAAAAGACTATATCAAGAAAGGACCTTTAAAAACCGGGCAAAAGTCCTAATTCAAGCATGATTATATTCATCCATGAACGAAGAAACTCAAAAATGATTTTGTTACTTAGGTCTTGTCCAGATTAAAGCTGGGCTAGCTGAAGTAAAAGGTAGATAGGGCACAATCCAACTATATGCTTTACAGTAAGACACACAACTCAAATTCAAAGACACAAGTATGCTTAAAGTAAAAGGATGGAAAAAGATATATACCATGCAAATAACTACACAAAAAGAGAGATGAAGTGGCTATATTAATATCAGACAAAACAGACTTTAAGATTAAAATTGTTACTAAAGCAAAGACATTTTATGATGATAAAACAATCAAAAAGACTTCATTATAAACAAACAGAACAACAAAGCCCCCAAATACATAAAGCAAAACCTGACAGACTTGAAAGGAAAAATGCAGCAATAGCTGGAGACTTCAATATCCCCAAGTTCTATAATGGATAAGAGAAGGCAGAACACAAGCAAATAGAAAACCTGAAAAAATACTATAAACCAACCAGACCTAACAGACACTTACAGAACACTGAACAACGGCAAATTATACACCCATCTCAAGTATGCACAGAACATTGTCCACAAAGACCATGTCAGGCTGAAAAACAAGCCCCAATGAATTTATAAGGATTAAAATTACACATATTATGTTCTCTGACCACAATGGAATGAACTTAGAAATCAATAAAAGAAGGATATTTGGAAAATTCATAAATGTGGCAATTGATAAAACCTTAAATAACCTACAGAACAAAAAATGACAAAATGAGAAAATACTCTGATATGAATGAAAATAAAGCGTCAGCACACTAAAATTTGCGGCATGTTGCTGCAGCAGTTCTTGCAGAAGTCTCCAGTTGTAAATGTCTAGGGGCATACCTCAGAGACACTGCAGGTTCGGTTACAGAATATTGCTATAAAGCGAATACGGCAATAAAGCAGGTCACAAGAATTTTTGATTTTCCAATGCATATAAGTTATGTTTACACTTGTGCAGCTGCATGTCTAAAAACCAATGTATATACCTTAGTTTAAAAATACTTTATTGCCAAAAGGTGCTAACCATCATCCTGACAGTCAAAAACCTTCAACTGATAAAAAAGGAATTAACTGCATAATGTAACAAAGTGAGGCTCAATAAAACAAGGCATGCCTATGTAATAAGAGAGAGTAAATCAATAACCTAAGTTCACCTTAAGAAACTAGGGGAAAAAAAGAAGAAACTAAATCTAAAGCAAACAGAATCAACAAAACCAAGAATTCTTGCTTTTTTTCCTTTAAATCAACATTAACAAACCTTTAGTAAATTGACAAGAAAAAAAAATCTGAGAATTCAAATGACTAAAATCAGAAAAATTATTATTTTTTATAGAAATGAAAGCAACAATAAGAACAGCTGTATGCCAACAAATTAGATAACATATATGAAACTGACAAATTTCTAGAAAAACAAAAACCACCCTGACTCAAGAAAAAAAAACAGAAAACCTGAATAAGTCCTATGTCAAGAGACTTAATTAGTAATCACAAAACTTTCCCAAAAGCCAGGCCCAGATAACTTCACTGGTGAGCTGTACCAGCAATTTAAAGAAAAATCAACACCAATTCATTAACTCTTCCAAACGAGAGAAGAGGAGGGAACTCACTCCATAAGACCAGTACTAGCCTGACACCAAAACCAGACCAAGACACCACAAGAAAACTACAGACCAATACTCCTTATGAATGAAGATGCAGAAACCCTCAACCAATCACTAGCAGACCAATTCCAGCAACACACAGAGAGCATTAAACACCACGACCACAGAGGATCCATCTCAGGAATGCAAGGCTGAGCCAACATAGAAAAATCAATGATCACACCAAAGTATACTGACAGAACAAGGGACACAATCACACAATCATCTCAATCAACACACAATTTAACAAAATCTCACATCCTTTGTGATAAAAACATCCACTGTAACAGAAACAGAAGAGAACTTCCTCAACTTGATAAAAGGAATCTAATGAAACCCACAGCTAACATCAAACTTAATGGTGAAAGACTTAATATTTCATTTTCCACTAATATCTGGAACAAGATAAGGATGTTGGCTCTTATCACTGCTATTCAACAATAGAGGAGGGTCTAGCAGGGCAATTAAGCAAATAAATATAAATAATATGTAAATAATAATAAACAAAGGACATTCAAATTGAAAAAGAAGTAAAACTATGTCTACCTTCAAATGATCTTACATATAGAAATCCTAAGGAACACACACAAATTAAGAATTAACAAACGAGTTCAGGAAGGTACACAAAAGTGTGTTTTGGTATACAAAACTGCAAGATACACAAAATCGTATCTCCATATAACAATGAACAATCCAAAAACTGAAATTAAGAAAACAATTCTAGGGACTTCCCCGATGGTCCAGTGGTTAAGACTCGGTGCTTCCAATGCTGGGGTCACAGGTTTGACTCTTGGTCAGAGAACTGAGACCCCATACGTGTTGGTGTGGCCAAAAATAAATAAATAAAAAGAACACAATTCTATTTATAACAGTGTCAAAGCATAAAAATACTTAGAAATAAACTCAGCAAAAGAAGTGCAAACCGAAGATTAAAAAATTTCTGAAGGAAATTCAATACAGAAAGACATCCCATTCCATGTTCATGGCTTGGTAAAGACTTAATATTGCCAACATGGTAACATCCCCAAATTCATCTACAGGAAAAAAAAAAAAAGCCAAACCAAAAACACAAACACAATTATCTATCAAAATCCCATCTGGTTTTCTTTATGGAGAAATTGGAAAAGCTAATATCTAAAATTGATATGAAAATGCAAGGGATCCAGAATAGCCAAAATATTGGGAAAGAAGAAAATACATGGAGTGCTCACATTTCCCAATTTGAAAACTTATAAAAGAGTAATCAAGACAATGAAGGTTTGGCATAAGGATAAACATATGATCAATGGAACAGAACTGAAAGCCCAGAAATAAACAATCATACTTATGGTCAACATATTTTCAAGAAGGATGCCAAGACAATTTAAAGAGCAGTACTTTCAATAAATGGTGCTGGGCAACTGGATATTATACAGGCGAAACGTATCAATCTAGACTCCTACACCTCACACTATAAACAAAAATTTAACTCAAAATGGAGCATAGGCATTTTTCATTACATAAATGTAGTAAGAGCTATAAAACTCTTTGGGGAAAACACAGGCTCAAGTCTTCTAACCTTGGGTAAGGCAATAGAAAGCGAAAGCAACAAAAAGAAAATTTCTCCAACACAGAAATCAAGAACTGACAGTCTCCAAAAAAAAAAAAAAAGTTGCTATAGAACAAGTGAGGCAATTGTCTACTGTCACTTCTATTATTTGAGGGGGTAAAACAGCACAATATATAAAGTATCTTTTAAGAAATACTAGTTATAAACCTTGAACATACTAGTTATAAATAATACTAGTTATAAACTAGTTATATAATAATACTAGTTATAAACCTTACATGCTTATGTCATAAAGACAAATTAAAGCTTAGATGGTTTTCTAAGTATTAAGTTATTTAATATGCAATTTCTCTGATTTCTACCTCAAAACACTTTGTAAGATAAGACAGGGCAACTTCTATGATTCTCTATTTACATGGGGACCAGAGAAGATGACTGACTAGTCACAGTATCATAAAAACTAGGGTTATTGCAATGGCACAAGCTGTACAGGTTGATCTGATAAGGGTGAAAAGAGAATCAGAATATCAGGTTCTGATAGTCACTACACATATTTTATATAATTCACACACATATATTCACTTTTAGAGACAACAGTGAAATAAAATTTGAAATATAAATTTAAAAAAGGATAATCTTGAATTGAGCTAGTATACTTTTTTCTTCTTGAATTTTAAAACATCAATGAAATCTTTAGCTTGATATATTTATAACAATTTCATGCTAGACTGGTATTTAATGCTGGCCCTTGGGATTCACAAAGAACATGATGGAGAGTAGGGCTGAGAAGAGACCGTCTCCACTGCAATCCCTCCATGAATAATGCTCTATTTGGCTCTGCTCAATAGGAGCTATCTTCCACGATGGAAATACTCTGTATCTAGGCTTCCCAATGCAGGAGCCACTAGCCCCAGTGACTACTGAGCATTTGCAACACGGCTAGTGTGACTAGGAACTGAATTTTTAAGTTTTACTTAAACTCACCCTTTCTATAGCTTCTTTTTCCTGAGGCGTTACTTGAATGTAGTTCATGTGACCACTTCCAGCTTCTGCGATTCCTCCACTGCCACCTCCTCCCCCTCCTCCTTGACCACCAGCTTCTTGAACTGGTTCATTTAACATCTGAATAAAATGCTCCTGATGTTGGCTAATTTGCTGCAGTGATTTAAAGAACACAAGAACAACACACTGATGTAACGTACCTCCAGGAAAATAAGAACTCTAATACAAGAGAGAGGGAAAGCTACAACTCTGCAACTGCATTATTTCAGAATGATTCTGGATTAGTCAGTCTTTGGAAGGATGTGGTTTCTTGCATATTAAAGAAACTCAGTATTTCTGAGGGAGGTAAGCAGTGAAGAATTAAAAGAATTCAAATTCTCTTTCATAAACACTCTACCCCCTATTACTATTAAAAAACTACTTGATGGCTAAAAGAAAAAACAGAAATTATATATGTCTATATATTTTTATCTTCCACAACTAGCAGGCAGTAGAATGCTACACGAAACTCAAATACTTCATGACCTGAACAATAAAATAAGCCCACAGGTATGTTTTCTAAGAGGCAGTGCATCTCTAGTAATAAGCTTGAGAAAGAGATTTAGAAAATTAAACATTTCTTTTTGCGCGAGTTTCTCATATTCTTTAATAAAGTGTTTCCCAAACTTAGTATTTGACTAAATTAACCCCACCCCACCCCCAATTCTCTTTTTATCAGTACATCTATAACATTCTCCTGAGGGTAGCTTGGAAGAACACTTTATACACCTGGTAGAGGGGAAGGAGTGCTCATTGACCTCTACAAAATGTAGTACATCCTAACCATTTTTGAAACTGATTCAACAGTCACCTGAAGTAACTGAGGGTTTTCTCGACCTATCTGTTGTAGCAATGCTGGAAGCAGGGAAGGATTCTGTTGAATAATTTGTCTCATCTGTTGAAACTGAGGCTGATTCCGTAAAAATTCAAGAGGGTGTCCTAAAATAAACATGAACATTTTTAAACAAAAATAACAAACATAATTTAGACAGCAAACACTGTGAAGAAAAAAAATGATTTGAGTTCTAAGATGTATATCAAATGAAGTAAGTAATGACAATCTTCAAATTGTACCAACTTCCAAGTCTTATACTGCAGAAATTACTCCTACTAGCTCAGGGAGAGAGTGGGTTTGCCAGGTGGTACTAGTGGTAAAGAACCTGGCTGCCCACGCAGGAGACATAAGAGATGCAGGTTCAACCCTGGGTTGGGAAGATCCCCTGGAGGAAGGCATGGCAACTCACGCTAGTATTCCTGCCCGGAGAATCCCATGGAGAGAGGAGCCTAGCGCGCTACGGTCCATGGGGTTGCAAAGAGTCAGACGTGACTGAAGCGACTCAGCACAGCACACAATGTAGAGAGAACAGAACACTAAAGAATGAAGTTTTCCTACAACTGCCTTGGGCACTCAATTATCAAATAATACTGAGAACCTGTGCCCTGCATATACTCTGTAAAAATAAAAAGTATTAAAAGTTGTTTCTGATGCTCAAAAATTACTAAGAAATATATATACCAAAACTAAGAAACACAAAAAAACCTACCCTCTTTAATTGCATACAAAAGAATTATGCTTTTGAGGTTATGAAGATTAGTGGGAATTTTCTAGATGTACGTTGTCATCTCCTGAATTATTCAAGACAATCATTCAAATTAAAATGGCCACAGAGCATGGTTATTTACTCTTCTTTGTGTAACATTAGTTTTACAGAAGAAAACAAGACTCAGAAACTAAGTTATACAGTAAGTGCCACTGAACGGGACAGCACCCCAAACCTGAACCAAAGCTCTGCTTCCTCCATTTCCATGCTGAATCTCAGGAAAAGAAAGCTTATCCTCTGGGAGATTGTACACAAAGTGCTTAGGGATTTTTATCAACCAGAGCTGACTGCCATAATTAGAGCTAGGAAATACATAAAGGAATGATCTCTTCAAAATTAACGGTTTGAATTACTTTATCAATTTTACAGAAGAAAGAATGAAAGAGAACATTCCCAGGCCTATCACAGGCTCTAGGCTTTGCTTTCTAGTCAAACCTTTGCCAACGCCAAGTGTGGGTCAGTAAAAATACCTGAATTCAAGCTCTGCTTTCACTTCTAGATACAAGATATTAAATATACTAGGTTTTATTTTCTTGGTTCTATAATAACCATTAAGATCCTACTGGCTTTGGAATTATATTTTATGATATTTATAGGGAGAGAAAGAGACAAGGTGCACAAACCATTCTGAATGGCTTCGGAATATACAACTAAATGCAAGCTGGGAAGCATCTCTTCCCTAGAATGAGCTAAACAGAGTATGTCCTTTACCAAAACTGCAGCGATGAAGTTTAATAAAAGAGTATCTTTTATATCCACGTAGTATCGTTTCTTCCGGGCCCTTCTCTAACACTAAAAGAGATTTTAAGAATTATGATGCTCTGAGAATGAACCTCACCTCAAAAGTATTTCAGGTTAAATTATTTTACACTGAAGATTCATAGCCATTTCTTCCCCATCAAAAGATTCCACTTTACCTCCAGAACTTGTTGTTGTAGTTGTTGCTGTTGTGGTTGCTGCAGCTGCAGCCACTGAAGACTGAGGAGCCCCAGTACTAGCTGCTGGAGGGGGGTCAACCACAGCCTGACTTTCTCTATCTCCAGGAATTCCCTGTAACATAATTTCCAAGCTTTAGAATAGTTCATCATTCAAAGTGAGTTAAATATTACACAGAATAAGAGACTTTATAACTCTATTCAATATCCTTGTCTAATTTCTAAAAGCATCAAACAGATGTCTGCTACAATTCAAAGTAAAGGATAAAGACAAAATCTGCACATATTCAAGATTAGAAATGGCCTCAGTGTGGTATGGATGAATCCATATTGCTATTATATACAGCAGCACTGCCCAACAGAACTTTTCATTATGGAACACCTCTATATTTATGTTGTCCAATAAAAATATCCATTAGCCACAAGCAGCTACTGAGATCTTGAAATGTGCCTAATGGTACTAAGACACTTAAACTTGCATATGATACTGACTAACATTAAAAAGCTAATTATTTAAAATTTCAAAATATCAACACAAATCTTATTAAGACAAATCTGACTTTTTAGTTCAGTGGTTAAGACTCTGCACTTTCACTGCGAAGGGGATGGGTTCAATCCCTGGTCAGGAAACTAAAATCCCACAAGCCGTGTGGTATAGCCCAAAGGAAGAAAGAAAAAAGCAAACAGGTATAAAAGAATCTTTAAGTTTTGGGTGATAATTTTTCTAAGTTTGTGGATTTTATCTTCTGAAGTTATTATAACTTAAAACTGCACTAAGATTTTCAGAATACCCTATTTTGATAAAAATGATTTATAAGACTTCTCATATATAGCTTATCAAATCTTTATGTAATCTCTATAGGTTTCAGAAGGAGAATAGAGGAGAAAATATTGTATATGAATATGAGATGGTAATAGTAATCACTTCCATTTCCCAGTAAATCAGAAGCCAAAATCATAAACATATAAAGAATGAAGGACAATAAATAGCAGAATAATAATTGCTATATTAGATGCTCCCTCTAGGCACTGCGAACCACACACCGATTCAAACCCTTAAATGAGGAGCTATCAAGTGTGGACAAACTATATACAGATTGAGGGTCCAAGAGCCTACATCAAATTCTCAAACAAGTTAGTTAAAGTAAAAAGTTAATCATCACTGCTACAAATCTACCTTAAATTCTCACACACAGTATTTAGCTTTTTGTTAGATCATTTCTTCTTCTTTCTATACACTTACACTCATATAGATTCATCAAAAACTAGCAACAGTTAAAAGCATCAAAACAGATTCCTGCTTCAATTGAAAGTAAAGGATAACTGTTTCATGAACCTCTCATCTATTCATTTGCATTTGATGCTAAATAGTAGCAACTGTGAAAATAGTAATTCATTTTTTTAAACCTCAAAATTTCAAACCTATTGAGTCAAAATATTTGATGACACCATTAAAATTATGCAGAATTCCAAAATCAGGTATAAATTAAAGCCATTCTATAAAAGGAAAGGCAATGTTTTTATGTAATACACGTTTTTTGGGGGGAGGAATGAGGTTTATTGCCACCATAAACAGATCCACAATAACTATCAATCCAGTATGATTCCTCAATTTCAAACTGATAATTAAATGAACTGTCGGTATTTTACAAACTTGCAAGAGGACAATGGGAAAAAGAATTCAAAAGATACGATACATTAAGATTTTCTGAACCTCCTGCCAGGAAGCAGGAAATGGCCGGAGGAGAAGCAGTTACCCGCTCACGACGGGGACTCCTCTGAAACTACTCTCTGAAAAGGAGTTTCTACCAGAAGCACAACCAGAAACAAGGGAATGGACTCAACTGTGGACAGTTTTCTCCAAGGAATTAGGATCTGAGATGATGTTTAGGGTAATTCAGACTTTTGATAATATTCTAACACACCAAAGACAATTATAGAATAAAACCTTAAGACTAAAAAATTAATCCAATATTATTGCAAACTTTTACACTTTGCTTTTGGTTTATGTCACATCTGTAAAACAGATATTCACTGTCATAAATATCAAGGGTTTCAGTCCATGCCCATAACAATCTATTTCTCAAAAACTTTTATTAGTAGAGGAGTCTACAACCTAAAATTTTCCCTAAACTCTTGTGAAAATCTGGGAGCTGAGCTGTCCAGATAAATCAGGTTATCTGAACTTTTCAGCAAAATCTTCCAATTTTTAAAAGCTAGCAACTAATTACAAAAATTTACATAGTACAAAATTTGACTTGGACTTCCAACTTGAAACTTTCACTCTACATAGTACATCCAGGATCATGTTTGGCAGGCAAAAAAGCTACTAAAATGTTGGATTCAATTAGTTTTAAAACCTGCCCCACCCCTAGCCCTCTAACACACAGCTCTCATCCTTAGAGGATGGTTAACTGGGTTAGACACTACTACTCCAAGTGGATAGCCAATTTTAAAATCCATTTAATCACATTTTCTGATTCAAAGTCGCATCACAATCTTTTAGAAGAGGTTAGACTTTATTAACAGAAAATGTTAACGCACTAAGAAAAATACTGGGTTGACCAAAAAGTTTGCTCTGATTTTTCCGTAAGACGTAAAGGAAAACCCCAAAAGAACTTTTTGAAAACCCGATAAATGTCAATAAAAGTATTAATTAAACCAACCCAATAAAAGCACTATGCAAATCAGCATACATTATCATTATCTTATGAACTGCTATTGTTTAAAATTTCTGTTTCTTTGAGATTTCATTCTTAAACAACTAGAACAAAGAAAGCAAAATGTTTCTCACCATTAAGAGATACTCCACTGCTCTGTCAGGGTTGTTGAAACTGGCTCTCAGGGCTGCAATTACTTGCTCTCGTTCATAGCCCATTGACATGATCTCAGTTACCATATTCTCGTAAGACTGACCTGTCACTAAAAAAAGATGTGTGTGTGGATGGAAGAAGGGAAAGAGGAAAAGAGAAAGAAAATTTAATAAACAAACATTCTCCACATAATTTCAGTGCGTATTTATGTATACACTGTCAGACACTACAACGTTAGGAATCCAACGATGAGTAAGTAAAACACACATACAACTGCTACAACATACATGTGGGAGGTAGAATAACCCACCTCCTCCCACCCTAGAAACTATAAATAAGTTAGGTTACAAGGCAAAAGGGAACTGAGGTTGCTGATCAGCTGACTTTAAGTTAGGGAAATTATCCTGGATTACCTGGGTCCAATGTAATGATAAGGGTCCATAAAAATAGGAGGGAAGCAGATGAAGAGGGTCAGAGAAATAAGTGGGGGCAAGTTAGAGAAAAAAGCAGGGGCAGAGATGCTATGTGCTTCTTTGATCACAGAGGAAGGAGCTATGGCCAAGGTATGCGGTCAGTCTCTTAGAAGTTGGAGAGAACACAGCACAAATTCTCCCCTAGTCTCCAGAAAGGAACGCAGCTCTGATTTTAGCCCAGTGATTTAGTCCCTTTATTTTAATCCAGTGAGCTCCACGTCAGACTTCTAGCCTACAGTACTACAGTAAGACAATACATGTGCTGTGTTATACCACTAAGCTGTGATACAGAGCAGCAATGGAAAACTAATACAGTATGTTAAACACATAATAAAAATATCAAGCACAAAGGTAACACAAACATAACAGAATTAGGAAGTTGAGGCTGGCAACCTAGAAGAGGAGATAGATGAACTGATATTTGAAAGCAAGAAACCGGGACATTTCAAGTAATCAATTGTGCTGTAATAAGCTGTTCTCCTTTGACACCTTTTATTATCAAAGCAGAGGGAAAAACAGGTTGGAAGCGAGAAAGTCAGAAAGTCTCATACCATATAAAATGGTACAATTATCTCTGTAAGTCATTTCCCAGAGATCTCTCCAACCCCGACTCACTCTTCAAGGAAATGTCAGACGACACTGATTTAAAGCAAGTTTTCCTAACATCTAGTGATGATGAGCATCTTTTAATATTTATGTTGGACTTTTGTATATCTTCTTTGGAGAAATATCTATTCAAGTCCTTTACCCATTTTTTTTTTACTATTGAGTTGTATGAATTCTTTATATATCAAGGATGTTAACCTATCATATACATATATATGGCTGCAAGTATTTTCTTGCCATTCCATAAGTTGTCTTTTTACTTTGTTGATGGCAAAATTTTCAATAAAGTTCTAACAGCTATGCAAGTATGGCTTAAAAAACTAAGTATCACTGAGCAAATTAAATATTTGGTATCTTCTTTAATGACTTTTCCCTTCCTATTCCATTAAGTACTTAAGCTATTTCAACTTTTAAATTACCCACTAATACAATTCTAGCACAAAGCACTCAAGTGTCAATATACTTTCAGTAATCTAGTTCTCAGATACAGAAAACAGTATCAATAATAAAATTAAGTGCTGTGGAGTATCAGAACTATACTATTTTAACACAGTGTTTTTCTCACTCAATTCTCACAAGAACTCTATAATAAGGCTGAGGCTTGTCAGAAAGATTAACAATTTGACCAATGGCTATTAAGCCATGGTACAGAGAGACAAACATAAGCTGTCTAGACCCTAGAGCTCCCACATCTAATCTTTAATGCCAAGCCTCCTAATTAGTCAAATTATAAAAACTCAAATAGAAGTGTCTACATGCAGGCTGGGTACATGTTAGATCCTAAAGGTACAAGGGAAATGACTCCTAGGAGAATTAGGGACAATGGACAACATCAGACAGAGCTAACGAGACAGAAGAAGAAGAAATAGTGATGAAGAAAATGTGATTAAGAATGAATTCTGAACTTATCATCTAGGATAGGAGGTGTTGTGAAAGGAACAATGACCTCATTAGAACCTGCCTTTTTGAAACTCCGCTGTGGCAAGGAATTGACCAGTTAAGAGAGTAATACCAGAGCATCAGGAAGGTAGGGATGTGAGCTGAGGCAATTCAGTGGTAGTAGAAACAAAAGATTCCAGAGAGTTTAGGATGGAGATCAACAGGACTCCTAGTCTCACTGGTCAAGAGAAGAAGAGGTCAAGGTTGATGCTAATACTTTTGGTAGAGCGTGGATGATGATGGAAGCAAGAAAGGAACAAAAGAGAAGAATCAGATGGAAGAATAAACAATTTGTCAATTTTGAATCTAAGGAGTTTACGGAGGTTACAGGTTTTCCAGCTGGCAGCTTCAAGAATGAGTCTCGGAAGTCAGAGGGATATACATACTGGAGTTTTAACCGAGAATCCTTAAAAGTACAGTTGACCCTTGAACAATGTAGGTTTGAACTGTGTAGGTCCACAAATAATCGGATAACTGCATTCCTAGTATACTTCTATATGATCCATGACTGGTTGAATCTGCAGATGCAGAACCAAGGATAGAGGACTGACTGTAAAGTCATAGATGGATTTTTGACTACACAGAGTTGATGGCCCTAACCCCTGTGTTATTCACGGGTCAACTGTGTATGGGTGGTATTTACTATTCCCATAGTCTGAACTTTGAACTATGACCTAGAGCAGAACCCTAGAAAAAAACCAATACATTTCAGGGCCAGGTAAGATAGAAAGAATTAACCAGGAAGCCTGAGGAAGGAACAATCGGAGATACAGTTCAAGAAGAGAGAGGTGTCACAGAAGCCAAAGAAGAAACATTTAAAGAAGCAGGGTATCAACGTAAAGACGGGATAAATGAAAGATTAAAGGGTAAAGGGATCCTGAGACCATAACGGCAGTTCTAAGAGATGCAGATGTAAAAGGTAAGACACCACCACCAGAGACCACAGCAGAAGCAACTAGAGCTGTGCATTCCTGGGCTCCTGCCAGGCAGCATCAATGCATCCAAACTGAAGCATAACAGCAACAGCCAGAGCCTCCAACAGCATCAGGGGGACGTGCAGGCTGGTTCCAGCTCTGATGCCTCAGAGCATTTTACACATTCCTGGGTAATCTTGAGCTGTTCCAGAACCTTTGTAACAATTTCCTAAGATTAAGTTTTTACTGTTTGAAATAAGAGATTTCTGTTTTCCTGCTTACTGGACGCTAAACTCATATATAGGAGCAGAGTAATCCCAGAAAAAAGTCCTCACAGGTATGAATGTGGGTTTGGTACATCCAGGTGATCTTAGGTTGATTAAACAACTATTTTGCACCTACATGCTATGGGCAATTAGCCAGCTTTTTACATGGCAATCAGGGCATCATAGAGTTCAAGCTCAATTAGGTCAGAGGGCCAACCCCATATCTTATGTGATACTACTGCTGTTGGAACCTTGCTGCTGCAGCAGCTACACAGGGAATCCAGAAGCCCATACTCTATTGAAGCTGCCATCCCCACCTGCTCCCAGTCTTCCACCTCCCTACCATTGCCTGTAGTACAGAAGAGTACCAAAGGGCAGGAACGGGGTTGCCAGCTAACAGACCAATAATGAGCACTTACAGTAGGCACGGTACCAGGGACAGCTACAATGGGAAAATGGGCAAAAAACCCCAAACTGATTTCGACAGATTTAAGCGTGAAGGGAAGATGGAAAGACATTACTCAACAGGTAAAAAGTCAGGATAAAAAGGCATTTTCACTGTAAGTACAATACAAGCAACAAGATGCAGATGGGGACCTACAGGGCTACAAGTTGGAATAAAGGCTGGAGGTGAATAAAGATGAAATGTGAGACAGATTTAGTAACATCTTACACTCATTTCAAAGACACTTCATAATAAACCTATACACAGATTAAACTTCATTTTAAAACCCGTATCTGGAAAATATATCTGCTTTAAGGAAAGAAGTATGCTTAACTCTTACAGCACAATTTAAATGACTCAATAGATAGAATATTAATTTACGAAGTCTTCAGTAACACCAATTATCTAAATCATTTAACTACGTGACTATAAGCAACCATGAAAATGAACACTTTCAAAAGAAAATGAACACTTTCATGATCTAGAGAAACGAAACCTCTTCCCTCTTATAAACTAATTTACCATGTAGATACTTACCAAGTGCACTTGTTGCATCTTCAAAAAGGTTTGACCGAGAAGAATCACCTGATGTACTGTAAAATGTTTTTAGAAAATCATGTATCAGAAAGTATGTAAAATTTACCTTAGAGCTTAGTAGCTGTCCAATTTGTACAGACTCTTCGATTTTAATTAAATGTATAAGTCTGGCTACAGTGTTTAAAAAGGCTTCCAGATTAAAACCCAAAGCTTTATCCATAACATTTATAGCTTGGGAAGAATTTTAATACTCATTCTGTTCTGCAAATCCATCATTTAAAGAACTTACAAAAGTTAAATAATCTGTTTAAGTCAAATCACAGTCAAAGAAATACTAGAAGCTGTACATGATAAACAGCACATGTAGAAACTGTATTTAGCTGGAAAGGCCTGGGAAGTCTTTATATAGTAGAATTTCACTTAGATCTTATAGTTAAGTTCTGAACACAGAAACTGCAAGATAGTATTCAAACAAGGAACACAGCATAAAAAAAAATGCAGAGGAGGGATAGACCTGAGCTATAACCAAGTTTTAAAGCCAGTTTAAAAGGACTAAGTTTTCATGAGACTTCCTTGGTGGCCCAGTGGCTAACACTCCATGCTCCCAATGCAAGGGGCCTGGGTTTGATCCCTGCCAGGGAACTAGATCCTACATGCCACAACCAAGACTTGGTGCAGCCAAATAATATTAAAAAAAAAAAAAAGCAGAGAAGGCATATCCTGATCTCCCAAATATATTAGAAAAACAAAAGGACTAAGTTTTTGTTAGGCAATTGAAGAAGATGAGTCTAGAAAACAAAGTAGACACAAAGACCAGGAAGAGAAGGCCAAAGAAAAATGAGGTTTACAAAACTGGTAAAGGTAACAGTTAGCAATTTAAATTACAACATACACAAACACAATATACACATATACCTGTATCCCAATTTTACAAACGAAACTCAGTAGATTTCAGTTCTGAGAAAACCCTACAGCACAGCAAGACAACGGACATACCTAACTTTGAATTCATAATTACTTTGTAAGCTTCAGTCAGTTCTTCCCCAACACAATGAAGTCCAGCAATAGTATCCTTCTATCCCCGGGTGCTGTGGCCAGGGTTACTGCTGCCAAGTGCCTGGCATCCTAACACTCAACATGATTGGTAAGTGTAAAACAATCATTTGGTATAATTTTTAACGTACCTTCATTAACTAATGTGTAGAAGGCAAAACTTCAAAATGAAGTTTTTGAACTATAGTTCAACACTATATATATATATACACACGCATATATGTATGTATATATATGGAAAAAAACTCTCCTGCCCTTGACCCCTACCCAGAAATGACCACTACTACTAGTTTCTATATATTGACTTGTGTCTTACTGTTGTGTTTTGGAATAATTGCATGGCAGAAAAACTACAATTGCCTCAATTTTTCCCAGAGAGGCATGACATTCCATTTAATTGATCAAATCAAACTAATAAGAATGTTTGGTTTCCAATCTTTAAATTCTTTTTGTACTCAAATTTATTAATCATTTCTTTCATGACTTTTTCGCTTTAAGATTGTTTTTCCCATGTTCTCCTCTAGTTTATGATTTCACTTCTACATTAAATCTTTCTCTATTTAAAATTTATTTACTCTTTTTTCTTTGGGCCACACTGTGCAGCACATGAGATCTTAGTTCCCCCACCAGTTAATTGAACCCATGCTGCTTGCCGAGCTGTAACAACTAAACCACAAAGGAAGTCCCTAAAACTTATTTTTATAAGATGACCTCTAGATGGCTAGACATTTACACCAACAGCATTTCCCAGAGTGGTCTCAAATTATTTTTGTCTTATATTAAGTCCCTGTATGTATATTGGTCTGTTTCTAGACTACCATTTCACCAAACAGCCGTTCTAATAAGAGCCATTCTAAATTTGCAATCACTACCATGCATAATACATTTTATTATCTGGCAGAATTAATTAGACCATTCATTATTGTTCTTTTATAGAACAATTTGTGCTATTTTTGCACTTTTTTCTTTTTAAACCTTACAGATAACACTGAGATACCGTTTAACCACCATTCAAATCTTGATTCTGCCTCAACACTCCTCCCCTTCCCCAGAGGAAACCATTCTATCAGTTAGTGTGCTGCCCCTCTGCTGCTGTTTCTCTACATGTTAACATGCTTACCCGCAGAAAATGTCAATGCTGTCATGTGGTTTTTGTTTGGTTTATGGTTACTGACTCTACTGCAATCTGCTTCTTTTCACTTGATAACAAAGCCTTGAAACCACCTTTATTTAATATACATATATACTACATACTTTACCTGGCCTACAGTACTGGATATTAGAGTTTCTTAAACTTTAAGAAGCATAAGAATTCACCAGTGTTACTGTTTAGTTGTTCAAGTCGTATCTGACTCTTTGAGATCCCATGGACTGCGGCATGCCAGGCTTCCCTGTCTTTCACTGTCTCCCTAGGGGACTCTACTAGAATTCACTAGTAGAGCTTGTTAAAAAACAGACTTCTAGGACCCACGAGTAGAGAATTCCTAATTTATAGAGGTCTGGGGTGAAGCCTAAGAATTAATTTCAAAGTAACTCCCAGTAATGTTGATGCTGCCTATTTACAACCACACTATGGAGAATTCCATGGACAGAGGAGTCTGGCAGGCTATAATTCATGGGGTCGCAAAGAGTTGGACATGACTGAGCAACTATCACTCAATATGAATTAAGCACAGTTCTCTAATATGAACAAATAAGAAGTCAAGTCATGCTCTTCAGTTCAGTTCAGTCACTCAGTCGTGTCCGACTCTTTGCGACCCCATGAATCGCAGCATGCCAGGCCTCCCTGTCCATCACCAACTCCCAGAGTTGACCCAAACCCATGTCCATCAAGTCGGTGATGCCATCCAACCATCTCATCCTCTGTCGTTCCCTTCTCCTCCTGCCCCCAATCCTTCCCAGCATTAGGGTCTTTTCCAATCAGTCAACTCTTCGCATGAGGTGGCCAAAGTATTGGCGTTTCAGCTTCAACATCAGTCCTTCCAATGAACACCCAGGACTGATCTCCTTTAGGATGGACTGGTTGGATCTCCTTGTAGTCCAAGGGACTCTCAAGAGTCTTCTCCAACACCATAGTTCAAAAGCATCAATTCTGCAGCGCTCAGCTTTCTTCACCGTCCAACTCTCACATCCATACATGACCACTGGAAAAACCATAGCCTTGACTAGATGGACCTTTGTTGGCAAAGTAATGTCTCTGCTTTTAAATATGCTATCTAGGTTGGTCATAACCTTCCTTCCAAGGAGTAAGTGTCTTTTAATTTCATGGCTGCAAACACCATCAGCAGTGATTTTGGAGCCCCCAAAAATAAAGTCTGACACTGTTTCCACATCTATTTCCCATGAAGTGATGGGACCAGATGCCATGATCTTAGTTTTCCGAACGTCATGCTCTTACTAATGGAATTTAAGTTAGTTCCCTTTGTCCTCAATTACAAGCAATTACAGTCCCTGTGCACAAGTTTGGTTTCTCTACAGTAGATATCAAGGAGTGGAATTTGCACTGTAATATGTAATTTTCACTGTCATCCACACTTTACAGATGAGGAAAACTCCAAAGATGTTAATTTCTTTTCTAAGGTTAAGACCAAACACATGTCAGACCTGAACACAATACTATGTAGCAACTGGAAAAATTTACTGATATGGAAAGATGGTGGTAACAGATGTGACAATGGTAAAATAATATACAACAAATAATGATTGGGGAACAATGTCAAGTTGTTTATATGTCAAGCTATAATATACTGTCAGGTTATTTTATAATTCGTATTCTTTTGCATCATTTGTATTTCCTAACTTTTCTATACAAAAGCTTTTTTCCTTTCTCCCTGGGAGAAAAAAAAAAATCTAGATTATGGAAATTTAAACAGACATAAAAAGCATACTATTTTAGTCAGGGTTCAAAGTTTAGATAGAAAGTCTGTCTGATCCACACAATAATCAAAATAAATACATGCATGAAGTAACTGTTATGAACACACTCCTACGCAATTTCCTGGAGTCCAGTTCTTACCTGTCAGTTGACGTTGGGGTAGTGGCCACTGCTGTTTCTACTGGCCTCTCTGCAGGCTTCTCTTGTTTCGTCGCACTGGCAGGTGCAGGTTCAGAAGATGCTATCGTTGATGACGGAGTGACAGATGCAGGTGTGGGAGTGGGAGCCACAGTGGGGGCAGGGGTTGGGGCCTGAGTCACAGCTGGTGCTGTGGAGGAACTAACTGTGGTAGTGGTGGCAGAATTTGATTGCTGAGTTGTAGCTGGTGCTGGTGTTGTCACTGCTTTGGGCTAAACACATCACAAAGCAAAATCATGCATTATGATAAAATACTACATTATTACCTGACCTCTGGATGCTATAAACAAACAACAATACTAGTACAAATTTGTAGACTGAAAACAACTTTGTAAGGTGACCTAGTGAGTGATCAACAGCAGCAATCTGAATCATTATTTATGTTACACTTTCAAAGCTGATAAGAGCATATATGTCAACTATCAATCTCAATTAGTTCTAGCGAGTGGTTTCAGTCTTAGGATCATTATGAAAAAGAACCAAAAAAGCAAATATTTTAAAACATAAAGAATGTGTGTATCCTAAATAAATAAATAAAAGAAACACACAATTCAACCCCCAAACTTCATAACTGAAGTTTCTTGGTTACAACTTCAAAGTATTTATTGTCATTTGAAAGCGTTATGAAAACAACTTCCTTGAAATTAAAGTATAAACAGAAGTATGATTAATGAACATGCCAAATAATCTGCTGTATTTTAGAAGAGGGAAGAAAATCCCAATGTTGACCAGAAGCCAATGGGTTTAAGTACAAAGAGACTAACATTACTTTTGAGATATATATATAGTTAAACAGAGGCCAAACAAAGTTGTAACTGTATGCTCAGCACTTTCTGAACTAAAATCAGAGCCATAAGTATCCCCACCAAGCAAAAAGCAGTTACATATGAGTAAAAATCATACTATATGAGTTTTATTTTTCTCCAAAGGCCTACCAACGCTCATGACCTACTTAGTTCATAACTTTCTTAAGGTTAAAAGGTAACTGATTTGCTGGAAGATGAGATTAAAATTCAACATAACTGCCCCAAGTATAAATCAACAAACTGTAAATGACAAGTATAGAGTGTATTGGGAAAAAGTCTTTGGCAAGGTAGAGGGATGGGATGTAGCATTTGCTCCCTCCTTTGCCTGTATTAAGAGTCTTGAATTTGGCTCTGTAATTTTTACTGCCAACATAATTCCCTGCAAATTATTAATGTTCTATAACTCTAACTAGATAAGAATGTAATTTAAATACATTATGCCCATTTACTATTTCCCTTAAGATCAATACTGTGATTATATATATATTAGTAACATATAGCTATATATTATATACATATATATAGTGATCAATATAATACTATAATATACCATGTCCTCAAGGTCATATATATATATCATATACCTATATATTTTATATATTAGTTATATATGTAATATATATAACAATTATATATTATATATAGTGATCAATATAATTCTATAATATACCATGTCCTCAAGGTCTCTGTTGCCATAAAGAGCTTTTAAACCTCACTCTAAACAGTACCAAACCTATTTGCTTTTCAAAGGTCCTTCACTTAACTTTTGATATTAGTAGTTTTTTCTCTTCTTTGTAATAACGGACTTTCTCACTGCTTCCAAAATGTTCACCTGTAGCGGTCTTCCTCCCCTTCTAAAGCTGGCCGATGTAAAATAAGCATCTGCTTGGCTCCCAGTAGCTGTTTTTCAAACACATGCACCTATTCTGAGACCCAGCCTGCTTAACTTTTGGTTATGTTCTTAACAGTCAAGGTTACCATAATACTAAAGGAAATAAGGTCATAACAAATACATACCCAAATGTCTGTGGCTACCAGACATACTATGTATGATAAAATTAAATGAGGGAATATTATTCATCCCTAAAAAGGACAAATTCTGGCACATGCTACAGTATGTACAAACCTTGAAGACATTTAATGAAGGAAAATATTAATAAACAAGTCACAAAAGGAAAAATACTGTATGATTTCACTTATATGAGGTATGAAGTGTAGTCAAATACACTGACAGAAGAGGTTAACAGTCGTGCTGGGCTGGGGCACAGCATGGGTTTTTACTCTTTAATAGGTACAGAGTTTCAGTTTGGGAAAATGAAAAAAGTTTTAGAAATGGATGGTGGTGACGATAAATACAATGTGAATGTATTTAATGCCAAGGAGCCATTCACTTAAAAATGATTAAATTTGTAAATTTTATGTTGTGCATTTTATCAGTTTTTGAAAAAACTAGTTGAGACAAAGTTTCCTCGTATGATTCTGTTCATCTGTATTTAAAGTTTAATATTTTAATAATTAGGTGCTTAAATATATAAAACAAAATATTAAAAAAATTAATCCCAATACATATGAAATGTTTAGCTGTTTTTTGTTTCTCACTACGGAAGTATGCAGTAATTAAAATTCGTTTGTTCAACTCATTTGCTACTGCATATATTACTTTGAGACTTAAAAAGTCTTTGACAAACTGGTTTCCAATTACCTATTTAAATTTAGTTTGGGTGCTACAAGTAACGTTATTCTCGTTAGATTATCAGGAGTTCAGAATTTAGACCATAATTCAATCTTAAACATGAGCATCATAAGTACCACCACTCCTCTATCTGTCTTAACGCTCTACTGCATATTTATCTGTCTTTCTGTCTTTCCCTTTTTCTAGTTTCTAAAAATCTATCTTATTGACTAAAAAATATCACTGAAACTTTTAGTCTATAAGCCTTTTTGGCCTTGAGAAATTTGTTAGGTCTAGTACCTCATTTAGCCAAGTACTTTTAAGGCATTCTTAATAAAAACTATAAAATAAGAAACAAGAATCATATTCTCTAATTACGTAATCTGTGATTTTACTAATCCTAACCCTAACCCTAATAATGTTTAACATGACATTTCATATATCAACTGTTTCAACATATTTAAAATTATGCTCAAACTACAAACACATAAAACTATTAACTTTATGGTTGACTCAAAGCAAACTGTTAACATGTTTAATAACTATTAAGTGCATGCCACTATGGATGTATATATACTGTTTTCACTTAAAAATTAAGTATGAAGAAAGACTTGGGATCTTTTTTTTTTTTAAACTCACATGGATAGATATATACAAGGAGGCTGAAACTTACTTTTGTCACCATAACTACCACGAAGTTTTTCTCATCAATTTTATATTCTTTTAGAGCAGTATCATCATTGAGGATTTTGCCTAGTACATTAAGAAAAAAACATATTATTAAAGGCACCATAAACTGTCTTACACTGAGGTTAAAACAATCAAACATTAATTTTATCAATTAAAACTTTCCCCAAAGAAAAACATTAACCAATCAGCCAAGATAAACATAAATGGATACAAGATTAGTTAAGAAGGCGTGAGCATCTGACTAAAAGACAGCAAACACATACGTTGTCTGTAGATATCTGAATCCCAGTCACGTATTAAAAATTATTTATAATAAAAAAGACTTGCTGGGTAAGGAGGTATTAACTAGGTCCGGAGAAACGGGAAGATCATGAAAACAAATAAAATTCAACTTTGAGATGCTCAAAGATCCACCCCCAACCCGGCCTGGGAATAACCTATAAACCCTCTTGATGGAAGGAGAAAAGAACTTCTTACTCCCACAAATACTGGATACCTGCAACACAGAAATGTTTCAATGCCATAAAAAGTACGATACTCATAATGACTTGGTGCACAGAAATGGGAAGATACAGAACTGAGTAAGCCACATGGACACTTTGGTCATGCAGAATGACAGATGTAATGTCAGGATTCCTTCAAGCTTCCTTTTCCTTGAAATTAGTTTTCCATTTTTAAAGTTATTGAATCAAAAGCTGCAAGCATTAAGACAAAAGAGAATAGTGTCTCTGCACAGGAATGAAAAAAAAAACAGGCCACGAGTAGGAACCAGAAATTCTAGTTTTATATCTGCCACCAACTACCTATGCCTCTTCAGGCTTCTGAGTCCTCATCACAGGGCTGGTGTTTCCTCTAAACTACCTCAGTTAAGAAAGTACTACAAAATCTCTATCTAAAAACAGACAAGAATCCAGGGGTGAGTCAAGATCTACCTTACTGACATCCGCAATCAAAGTGCTCAGTATTTCTTCTAAAGAACACAGAAAAGAATTTTCTCCACAAAATTCACCTATCAAGTCTATTTTTAACATACATTTTCCTGGTTACTAGTGAGGCTAGTTAATTTCCAACTTCCTATTCATATCCTTTGTTGCTTTTTAATTGGGTCATCCTTTTCCCTATTGATTTGTCAAGAGCTCTTTATATAATCTGAATATTAATCTTTTTTCCCCTGTCACTTATTGTAGTGTCTTTTGACGTTAAGATTTTCTATATTCTTCAGTCAATTTTGGTATTTTATTTAAAAACAGATAAACTTGTGGATTCCCTGGTGGTCCAGTGGTTAAGAATCCACCTTTCAATACATGAGACACTGGTTCGATCCCTGTTCCCAGATGATCCGACATGCCACGGAGCAACTAAGCCTGCAAGCCGCAACTACTGAGCCCAAGTGCTGCAACTACTGAAGCCCGTGTGCCTAAAGTCTGTTCTCCACAACAAGGGAAGCCACTGCAGTGAGAAGCCCACACGACATGAGGAACAATAGCTCCTGCTCCCGACAACCAGAGAAAGCCCACGCATCACAACTAAGACCTATCATAGCCAAAACATAAAATAACATTTCAACAGATTATAAAAGATGCTCAGTTTGATGGGAAAACTAAAGAAAACACATGCAGAACAATAAAATTGGACCCTTATCTTGTACCACTCACAATGATTAACTTGGAATGGATCAAACACTTAAACATAAGGACTGTTATCATAAGACTCCTGAAAGAAAACGTAGGGAAGAAAGCCAGCAATTGTGGCTTTGCCAACAATTTTTTGAGTATTACGAAGAAAGCACACACGTACACACAGTTCGACAAATGGACTACGTCAAACTCAAAAGCTTCTGCAAAGCAAAATAAACAATTCACAAAATGAAAAGAATTCTACAGAATGGGAGAAAAGTTTCGAAAACCACGTGTCAGTTATGTGGCTAATATCCAAAATACATAAAGAACTCAACAACAAAAAACCCAAACAATCTGTTTGAAAACTGGCAGATTAAGAGAATGAGGAAATGGTCAACAGACAGATGAAAAGATGCTCAACATCACTAAGCATCAGGGAAATGTAAATCAAAACAAGATACTACCTTACATGTTAGAATAGCTTCATCAAGGAGACAAGAGGGGCTGGCAAGGTCATGGTGAAAAAAGAATCTTTATACACTGTTGGTGGGAATGTAAATTCGTCCAACCACTATGGAGAATATGGAGAAATAGATCCACCATATGACCCATGGTGTGTATGAGTTATGTCTTTTTTATTCATTCATCCCTTGATGACCATTTTGGATTGTTTCCGTATCTTAGCTATTGTGAATAGTGCTGCTACAGACACGGGAGTGTGTATGTCTTGTCAAAATCCTGTTTTCACTTCTTTGGGTATATACAATATTATTCAACCACGAGAAAGACAGTAACCTCCTATCTGCAACAACATGAATGGACCTTGTGAACATTATGCTAAGCAAGATAAGTCAAGCACAGTATGGTATCACTTGTATGTGGAAATGTATGTGGAATTTAAAACTCTGAACTTAAAAAAAAAAAAAGGTTATTTTACCTTGGTGGTTACCAAGGGTTTGGGGCATGGGGGAGATAAGAGTGATAGTGTTTAAGAGTACAAACTTGTAATGAGTATTATAAGCCATAGAGATCCAATGCACAGTATAATGAATACACACAGTAATATTGCTAATTCTGTAATGTGGTAAACATCACTACAACAGCAATCATATTACAATATGTATCAGAGTTAACACTTTGTACACTTTACACTTAATGTCACGCAAAGTAATTCAATAAAATTTTTTAATTCAAAAAACAAAGCAAAACAAATACAGCCAGTTACACAATGCTTACAAAAGAAAAAGCTAACAAGCAAAACTAGTATCACTGGATGGAGAAATACATAAAGCAAATGTGAAAAATAGAGGACTGAATATTAATAAAATAACATTCAAATGACTGTTCATTCTCTGCTTTTATCTCTACAATGTTTCTGACAGAATCGATTTGTAGATGCTACAATTCTTAAGATGGCAATTGCTAAAACTAAAATATCAGAGGACACATGAAAATGGCATGTTAATTTCAGTACTTAATTCATACCTGCATAAATTAACTTTTGACCTGCTACAGGAAAGGCATCTTTACCCTTTTCAGATTCAATCTTCTCTTTCAGTGCTCTCACCTATGAGAAAAATTTTAAAATATTTGAAAAAAATCTAAACAAAGGAAAATCCAGAATCTGAACAAATGATGCAATATAAAAATTTTATACATATTATTGATTCCAAAAACTTAAAAGATCATGTCTTCATAATATTATGCAAAAAAATTCTATTGATAACCCATACTATTAGATATGGTTAAGTATAAACTGTTTTACCATCTGTCACACAGGTTTTTTTTTTTCTTAAAAGACTTTCTTAGTTGACTTTACAAATCTATTCAAAATAAATGTTTTAAAAGCAGAAACTATGATTCTCACTATAAAGTTTATGGGTTTATTTCCCACAGAGTAAAGAAAAACTCTCTAATCTAAAAGGTTTAAGAAATAAGGTGATACAATGATAAAAAGTAAGTCTACAATGATAAAAAGTAAGTTAAATGTGAATGTCAAAAAGCAAATTATTTACTTTAAAAGTGGCTAATGATACAATTGTCTACAATGATAAAAAGTAAGTTAAATGTGAATGTCAAAAAGCAAATTATTTACTTTAAAAGTGGCTAATGTTTCATTATAATCACTTTAGGGAGCTTTATAAAGACCAATTAAAACAATTTCTGAGTGTGGGTCTGGACATCGATATTTTATAAAAGCTTTACAGCTGATTTCAAAGTCTGGCCAAGGTTGAGAGCCACTGTATTACTTAAATGATCTTGAACAAGCTGCTCAGTTTTTCTCAGCATCAGTCTCATCTATAAAGAGGGACTGGAATGGATGATCTTTATGGTTTTCGATCTCTAAAATTACATGACAACAGGTTCATCATGAAGTACTCAGAAAACAACTGTAAACTATTTCCAAAGTAGGGTGGCATAGAAGTTAAAAAAAGAGACACATCATAAAACTAAATTCCACTTAATGCCCAAGAATCAAGGGGGAAAATCTCATTTCTTTCAATTCCTAGAATAGTTCTGAAAATCGTACAAGTTGATAATTCTTAGCTTTACGTGGAAAATTGTCATGGGTACAAAAGGGAGGGCTCCTCCCCAAATCACACTGTTACTATTAATATAAGTAGTAGCTGAAATCCAAACCCACATCTTCTGACTCCAAGCTTTAGAGCAGAGTATTTCACAAATGTCACATAAATCACCCTTGCTATACTTATCATCTTCCTGAAGTGGGTCAGTACCATCACTGCTATTCTGTTGTTTCCCAAAGTGGAAACCCATCACAAGAATCTCAACCACTAAATATATATGATTACGAGAGGGAAAGTGGGACAAACAACAACAAAACACCCTGCCGATCATTTTATTACTGAATAACACTGCTTCAAAGAAATCAAAACTGTGATTAAAGAATATTAAGAAATAACAATGAGAACTCTATACATTAATACCTATATGATGTGATTGAAAAAGTAATCACATACTAACACTAAACATTTATTATTGGAGGAAAATTACCAAACTAAGCATGTAATTCAAACAGAAATAAGAAGACACATACCAAAAGGAAAATGCACATAAAACAAATTAAGAGAAACAGTAGAAAATGGTTCCTGTAGCAATAGAAAAATGGACAAATGACATGGCAGGCAATTCACAATTATACACCCAATAAAAAGAAAAGCCCAACCTCATTAATAACCAGAAGCACAAATTTTAATACCAGATTATCATTAATCCAATAACAGTCACACTGTAAAAGACTGTCTAGTAATTTTTGGTGTTAAGTGTGAAGAGAGGGATATACTTTCAGAATGAGTATCAAATGATGTAATGTTTTGTGGACAATATGCCAAAATGTCTCAGTATTTTGGCAGAGAGTGTGTGGGAGTTTGTGTATAGATTCAATCTGGCAATACCACTTTCGGTCATTCATCAAAGAAAATAAGAGAACTAGACTTTGGAACTAGGTTCACTGACCTGTCCAAGCTTCTGGCATTATTCCTTTACCTCAACCCAATGATCTTCACTTCCAATCCATTTAAATCATCTACTCACAGCCATGCAGAACACAGGTTGAATCTCATCATCCCCAAAACGCTCTTCGAAAGTATAATAAAAGTGCTAATCTCTTCCCATCAACTCTCTCAGTAACTGTTCACCACACCTGGTCTTGCATTTCATTACGACTTCGGTCCCTTGAGCCTCTACTTTCATTCCAGCTCTATTCAGCTTGGACAATAATGCCACTGCTTCTACCACTTCCTAACCTCACACAGTTGTCTTGTCTTCCTACTGCTCCTACCAGGCAAATTTCCACATATGGACCAACACAACTGAATTTGTCAGTACTCAAAATTTACTTCAACCACTCTGTGGTGTCATACTCTTCTACCTCACTTGGCTAACCAATCTCACCTGTAATGCCTAACCAGCTACCTATCCATATTCACAGTCTTCTAAATGTTACTGAAGAAAAGGAAAGACATCCCCAATCCTTCTGCTCCCCTGGCTAGCCCTCTCCTCCGTCCTCCAAGACGTTGTTGTTTCAAATCTGGTTTGGTTTAGTTTAGTTTAGCTCAGTCGCTCAGTCGTGTCTGACTCTTTGCGACCCCATGAATCGCAGCAATCAGATTCCCAACACTTGCCTCCTCCCCACAGATGACTACCTTCTACTTCATTCAAGACACAGACAGCACCCCAAGAACCCACCCTCTCAACTTGCTGCTTCCAAACGGACACATGGTTTTTTTTTTGCATCCCGATTCACCTAATCTCCGTTTTCTTCTCTACTGAATGAAAGGCATCCCTCTCTTCAAATCTAATTCCTGGTGTCCCTCCAGTATTCTCCAGCACCTTGCTAGATTCATTGTTTCCTACCCCCACCCACTTTTATTTTCAACCCCTCCCTCAAGGCCAGTTTATTTCCATTCACACCTAAACAGACCTAATTCTCTATCACCTTAAAAACAACCCCCTCCCCCACTCTGTCTCCTGCTACTTACACTCTCCTCCCCTTAGTCTCAAGCAATTTTCAAAAAAGTTAACTACACAGTGCCTTTTACTTACTCACAACTGCATACTTATTACTCAAGAGTGCAACACAATGCGGATAAACTGAAGCATGGACTTTGTTCTCATTTTGCTTTTTTTCTGCAGCAGTACTCCTCCTACAATTACAGTAAGGTGGCCCTCCCCAGTATCCCTGAATTTAGCAGCATCAGCACCCGACACTTCTTAATCCTTCTCTATAGTACTACTTGACGTCTCTGTCACAGCTGACAGTACTGACCCATTTCTCCCTTTCACACTGTCTTACTTTGGATTCCATATCACTAAACTCTTCCAGTTTTCCTCCTACCTCTGCTCCCTCCATTTTGAAATCCCCTTCCTTGCCCAGACATTTAAGTGTTACTCAAGGCTATGCTTTTGACTGCATTTTCTTTTACACACTCTTCCAGGATAATCCATCTCATCTACTTCTAGTTTTAAGAACTATTCGGATGTCACCTGTATCTCTAGCCCAGTTCTCCCTTGACCTTCAGTTTTACATATCCAACTCTACTAGAAACCTTCACCGGATATCCCATAGGCATTTCAACCAGAATGTATTTGCTGAAGGATGGTTTCTATACTACTTTAAGTCTTCTAACCCAATCAAGCTGAGCACCATTCTGAAACAGCTTATACAGAAAAGCCTTCTTTCTTTACAGATGTTGTGAAGAAGGAAAAGGTAGCAACTCTTGCACATGGCTTCTCCAGGAAAGGTTATCTCAAGCAGCCAATGTAGTTACAACTCCTCTGACATAGTCAACAAAAGTCCAAAATGCAGTACTTGAGTGCAACCTCAAAAACGACAGAATGATCTCTGTTCATTTCCAAGGCAAACTATTCAGTATCACGGTAATCCAAGTCTATGACCCAACCACTAATGCTGAAGAAGCGGAACGGCTCTATAGACCTACAAGACCTTCTAGAACTAACACCAAACAAAGGTGTCCCTTTCATCATAGGGGACTGGAATGCAAAGTAGGAAGTCAAGAGATACCCACAGTAACAGGCAAGTTTGGCCTTGGAGTACAACATGAAGCAGGGCAAAGGCTAACAGAGTTTTGCCCAGAGAATGCAGTGGTCATAGCAAACACCCATTTCCAACAACACAAGAGACGACTCTACACATGGACATCACCAGATGGTCAATGTCGAAACCAGATGGATTATATTCCTTGCAAATGAAAATGGAGAAGCTCTATATGGTCAGCAAAAAACAAGACCAGGAGCTGACTGTGGCTCAGATCATGAACTCTTTATTGCAAAATTCAGACTTAGATTGAAGAAAGTAGGGAAAACCACTAGAACATTCAGGTCTGACCTAAATCAATTCCCTTACGACAGATTCAAGGGATTAGATCGGATAGACAAGAGTGCCTGAAGAACTGTGGACGGAGGTTTGCAACACTGTACAGGAGGCTGTGATTAAAACCACCCCCAAGAAAAAGAAACTCAAAAAGGTAAAATGTCTGAGACCTTACAAATAGCTGAGAAAAGAAGAGAAGCAAAAGGCAAAGGAGAAAAGGAAAGATGTATCCATCTGAATGCAGAGTTCTAAAGAATAGCAAGGAGAGATAAGAAAGCCTTCCACAGTTATCAATGAAAAGAAACAGAGAACAACAGAATGGGAGAGACTTGAGATCTCTTCAAGAAAATTCGAGATACCAAGGGAACATTTCATGCAAAGATGGGCTCAATAAAGGACAGAAATGGTAGGGACCTAACAGAAGCAGAAGATATTAAGAAGAGGTGGCAAGAATACACAGAAGAACTATACAAAAAAGATCTTCACGACGCAGATAATCACTATGGTGTGATCACTCACCTAGAGCCATACATCCTGGAGTATAAAGTCAAGTGGGCCTTAGGAAGCATTACTATGAACAAAGCCAGTGGTGGTGACAGAATTCCAGCTGAGCTATTTCAAATCCTAAAAGATGATGCTGTGAAAGTGCTGCACTCAATATGTCAGCAAATTTGGAAAACTCAGCAGTGGCCACAGGACTGGAAAAGGTCAGTTTTCATTTCAATCCCAAAGAAAGGCAATGCCAAAGAATGCTCAAACTACCGCACAATTGTACTCATCTCATACGCTAGTGAAGTTATACTCAAAATTCTCCAAGCCAGGCTTCAACAGTACATGAACTGTGAACTTCCAGATGTTCAAGCTTTATTTAGAAATGCAGAGGAACCAGAAATCAAATTGCCAACACCCACTAGATCATAGAAAAAGCAAGAGAATTCCAGAAAAACATCTACTTCTGCTTCACTGACTGCACTAAAGCCTTTGACTGTGTGCATCACAACAAACTGTGGAAAATTCTTCAAGAGATGGGAATACCAGACCACCTTACCTGCCTTCTGAGAAATCTGTATGCAGGTCAAGAAGCAACAGTTAGAACTGGACATGGAACAGTGCTGCTGCTGCTGCTGCTGCTAAGTCGCTTCAGTCATGTCTGACTCTTAGCAACCCCAAGGACTGCAGCCTACCAGGCTCCGTCATCTATGGGATTTTCCAAGCAAGAATACTGGAGTGGGGTGCCACTGCCTTCTCCATGGAACAATAGACTGGTTCCAAATAGGAAAAAAAGTACGGTAAGGCTGTATATTGTCACTTTGCTTATTTAACTGATATGCCGAGTACATTGTGCAAAATGTTGGGTTGGATGAAGCACAAGCTGGAATCAAGAATGCCGGGAGAAATATCAATAACCTCAGATATGGAGGTGACACCACTCTTATGGCAGAAAGTGAAGAGGAAATAAAGAGCCTCTTGATGAAAGTTAAAGAGGAAGAGTGAAAAAGCTGGCTTAAAAGTCAATATTAAAAAAACTAAGATCATGGCATCTGGTCCCATCACTTCATGGCAAATAGATGGGGAAACAATGGAAACAGTGACAGATTGTATTTTCTTGGGCTCCAAAATCACTGCAGATGGTGACTGCAGTCATGAAATTAATAAACACTTTCTCCTTGAAAAAGAAGCTATGATCAACCTAGACAGAATATTAAAAAGCAGAGACATTACTTTGCCAACAAAGGCTCATCTAGTCAAAGCTATAGTTTTTCCAATAGTCATGTATGAATGTGAAAGTTGGACCATAAAGAAAGCTGAGCGCCGAAGAATTGATGCTTTTGAACTGTGGTGTTGGAGAAGACTCGTGAGAGTCCCTTGGACTGCAAAGAGATCAAACCAGTCCATCCTAAAGGAAATCAGTCCTGACTATTCATTGGAAGGACTGATGCTGAAATTGAAGCTCCAATACTTTGGCCACTTAAGAACTGACTCATTGGGCAAGACCCTGATGCTAGGAAAGACTGAAGGCAGGAAGAGAAGGGGATGACAGAGGATGAGATGGTTGGATGGCATCACCGACTCGATGGACATGAGTCTGAGCAAGCTCTGGGAGTTAGTGAAGGACAGGAAAGCCTGGCATGCTGCAGTCCATGGGGTCACAAAGAGTAGGACATGACTGAGCAACTGAACTGAACTCAACTGTGCTGAGCCCTGTGTCAATGCTTCCAATAAGTCATCTCAAAAGGCTGGGCCTAATACTAAGCACTACAATCAGAGTAAACAACAAGTTTCTCCTGGATGAAGCAGGGATATGGAACTATACTTTCATTTTGCTGCTTACTTCCCCCTAGATAAAGGATGGTAGTCTATCACTGATTTGAGACAGAACATGGTTAAGACTCAAGAAATCTATTTTTTTTTCTAGCCACATACTTCTCTTTTATGAAATCATGCATTTTAAAAGAAAAACATACTCAACATCTTCTACTAAACATAGCTAACATAGCTTTTTTTACCCAAAAGGGAGACAATCATAATAGTTTATTGAAGAAGGCCAACACGAAAAGCACATCAGTTATCCTTTTCATCCCATTCTGTTCTGAGGTAGTTGTCTCTCACTTCTCCAATATTCCTCACATTAAATCCAGTGGTTCCAACTTATCATCTAACTACTTTCCAATGGGAACACTATATTGTATCCCATGATACTATCTTAGTTCAGGCCAACCACCATTAAAGGTAGTTATTTCCACGAATTTAAGTTGTATGTTTCAGATATAAAAGTAATGACTTTTAAATCTTATCTCCACAGTAGGATGATGTTTTGCAAGTAAGTCTTCTTACGAATCACTTAGTTCTTGGGTGCTACATACTTACCGTGTGTCAGGCAGTGAATAAAGAGCCTTAATATTTAACTCATTTACTCTGTGTTAGATCTCTATTTGAATCCTGGCTGGTTATTCAGACAGACTTAGTATTTGAGAACAACAAATACTGTTGAGATTTGCGAACACTGCCTTCTCCATGGAACAATAGACTGGTTCCAAATAGGAAAAAAAGTACGGTAAGGCTGTATATTGTCACTTTGCTTATTTACCTGATATGCCGAGTACATTGTGCAAAATGTTAGGTTGGATGAAGGCATTTTTGACTGCAATCTGCCATCCTTTGACCCAATAATTCCACCTCTAAAAATCAATACTAAAGGGATGTTCACAGAAGTACTTCAAAGATACATGAACAAATTATGTGTAGTATACTTATTGTAATACTGCAAATAACCCTAAATATTCATCAACGGTGAAATGGTAAAATACATTATTGCTCATGCATACAGCTGTATAGTTATGCAATACAATAAGAACAGTGACTGTGTAAAGAAATTCACAGAATGCATGTACATTAAACTGACTGGATACAATATTTACAATTATCTTTAAGGGACAAAAGCAATGGATTTTTAAATACATAGTGGTGTTGTTTTTATGTATTACATGCACACATTTTTCTGAAAAAAAAAAAAAAAAAAAAAAAAAGACAAGCCGCATATACAGAATTCAACAGTGGTTACTTAGACCAGTGGCCTAAAGCCTTTTGCTCTTTATACACTTTACTTACTATAACAAGCCTCAATTGCTTTTAGTAATGAGGGGAAATTTAAGTAGTTTAAAAGAAAAAACATCTCATTGTACCCTCTTCCAACCATTACTAATATTACACAAGAATACACCGCAATTTATGAGATCTCACTAAAGCAGAAAATTCTGGATAATAGTTCTAACACTACACAGCCTAGCAAATTAAAAACTCAGTAACAGCAAGTAAGTTTTAGCCATTAACCATTATGTATGTGTTAGTCGCTTAGTCGAGTGTGACTCTTCGCAACCCCATGAACTGTAGACTGCCAGGCTCCTCTGTCCATGGAATTCTTCAGGAACGAGTACTGGAATGGGTTGCCATTCCCTTCTCCAGGGGATCTTCCCAATCCAGGGATCGAATCTGGGTCTCCCACATTGCAGACAGATTCGTTACCATCTGAGCCACCAGGGAAGCCCCCATTAGCAAAAGGAAACAGAGACCTAAAGCAAAGTATGTTTACAAAAGGATTTCATACATTTACACTATGGGCAAAACTTTTTCCTTTTTGGTTCCTTGGGCGGTATCCTTCCATTTGAGAAAGTGGTGCAGGCACCAAAGAGTATTTCCTGAATCTTTCCCACAAAGCAGGTTTCAGGTAATTCTAAAAACAGAATGGATTACGAAGATGTCAGCTGACATTAATGCAACTGGAAAAATCTTCCCACTGGACCAAAGGAATGAAAAATGTGGCACAATCGTTTTATTTTTTTTTAACTGAAAAAATAATTCAGATTACAGTATTAACAATGTGTGGATAACAGTAAACAAAGGCAGTAACCCTAATTCTCAAATTAGGGTTATGATCTAAAAGTTACTATTTTAAGTATAATTTGAAATTCATAATCCATTCTCCCCCAACAGAAACTATGATAATTAGGCTCCTAAAGCCAAAGTACTGAAAGTGTTAGTCGCTCAGTTGTGTTCAACCCTGCAACCGAGAGCTGCTGAATTGTAGCCCGCCAGGCTCCTCTGTCTGTGGAATTCTCCAGGCAAGAATAGTGGAGTGGGCAGCCATTCCCTTTCTCCAGGGGAATCTTCCAAACCTGGGGATGCAATCTGGGTTCCAGCATTGCAGGCAGACTCTTTATTGTCTGAGCCATCAGAGAAGCCCCTGGTAACCAACAGCAGCTACTAATTTTTTTTAAAAAAAAAAATAAAAAAAGCCTATCTATTCATGCCTGTTTCATCTATTCTACGATATTATAAATACATTCCTAACAGTATGGTCTCATCAAGATCAAAACAGACACAGATTTTGAAGACAGTAAAGCTGAAACTCCCAAGTTACTTGTAAATTTTAAAGTTTCTATACAGGCAGAAAACGGATCTAATACACGACCAAAAAAGCCATCCACGTAATACAACCAGACATGTAAAGGACAGGACAGAGGGAGAGACGACAACTGTTATCCACCTGTTGAAGCATCGAGTACCTATTCATACATATTAATCATTTGTAGCTGGTCTACTTCCTCTGCTGGAATAGGTATATATAATGTTAAAGGGTTTAAAAAGTTCATTCCACTATAAAATTAGCGGTCAGAGAGCCAAATACAAGGAATGTATTTATCCAAACATATAGGGAACAGACCTTGTGGTGTCCTTCAGCAGGATTCACTGTTCTATACCAAGTTTAAATTTATAACATTTCTTTCCAAAAGCAACAGAAATTTTATACATTATCTATCAAATAATCTCAATTTCCAAGCCTAAAATGGCAGAACACTGAAGTTGCTAACTATATCAAGCTGAGAAAATAAGGTTATCTCACAAAAACCATGTTCAAAAAGGACAGTGAACACACTGATCACAATGAATGGAAAACTGATAAAAACAGGATTTTTTTAAAAAATTGCATAGATTTCTGATTTCACAATTTACCCAAATATTCAGATCCATGGTCTCATCTGATTTTCACACCAACTCTATGAGGGAGGCAGGTAAATTACTATTACTCCCATTTTACCCATGAGAAAACAGATTTAAGCACTATACCACACTCAAAGATACAAGGCAACTACAAAGTGGGAAAAAGCTCTCCTCTAGCTTAGAAACAGTTTGACGTACTTGAAGGAGCAAGATGTTAAAAGAAAAAAAAAAAACAGATTCAAGAGCTACTCTTAAGTTCTGCTGTAAGGAAGAGGGGGAAACGGGGCAGTAGACAAATGTGGAGACAAGGGAGGGTTTTAGTAAAACAAGGACAATGTTTAGATAATTCTAGAAATGGAAAAATCAATGATGAAGAAAAGGAGAACTGATGGAGTGATGTCCTTTATAAATGAGAGTTTAGGATGTTGTGGAAAAGTGGAGGAACTGGCCTTAGATAGCACTATCCACAATACACAGCTATCTCCACAATAAAGAGAGGCTGTCAGGCAGGGAGCTCTTCTAGGATCTTGAGTAAGTTCTGTCCTGACAGTTTCCATATTCTCAATAAAATCTCAGATCTAGAGTCATCAACTGAAAATAAAGAGTGGAGATGATATGAAATTTGCCTATGACACCAGAAAAATGAATTGACTAGTAAAACGTATGACTGCCAGTACGAAGGGCTTGATGATATTTATTGTTCAGGAATTTGAGACAAGGAGCCTATGTGTTCCGTTTCTAGTAGCACAGGTGCAAGCACAAGCACAGACTTAATCATATTACAGACTTAATCATATTTGGGGTTTTTCAAACAAGAACAACGGAGCAAGAGTGGGACCATGTTGTTAAGCACTGTCACTAAGCATACTGTGTATTATCTCAAACTCACATAACCTTCAAAACAATCCTGAGAGGTTAGTATTTCTGTGGCTGTATTCTCAACTTTACTGATGAGGAAACAGGCACAAAACTGGGTAACTTGCCAAAGGTCACAACACATGGCAAGTGCTATGGCCAGGATTGAAACTTAAGCAGCCTGGCTCAAGAGGCATGCTACACTTGACCCTTGCAAGGGAGTGACTATAACCACTGGCTCTATTTTAGCTGGGCAAAAGTGGAAGCAATAACACGAGGGGACGGCCAGAGAAAAGAAGTATGGATCAAATGGACTGTAAGTCTCATAAGAACTGGAAACAGGAAAGTTAAAGTGAGGTACCAAAAACAGATTACTGTGGACAAGAGAAGAGCTACAGTTACTTGCTGTTATAAGAGCTAGTTACCACTCCTGGGTCTGAATAAATGAGGTTAAGCAGAAGGAAAGATCACCAGATGGACAATTAATGAATTGAGATCAGACTGTGGGCAAGACCATCATTCGAAGACAGTGAAACCAGCAAGGCCATTGACTGTGACCCCAGACAAGTTACTAATCATGCTGGTCTCCAATTCTTTTTAAAACACACATTATCACATATTTTTCACAATTCAGGTTTATTTTTTTAAAAAACAATGCCTACCACAGGCTGTGACACTCAGAATTATTGCAATTGTTTTCACGTGTCTCCCATGCATTCCTCAGTTCACTCAAATCTAACTTCTGGCCCCACCGCTTCAAGGAGACTACTCACCCGGGTCGCTTATGTCCTCCAAATTGTCAAAACCAAAAGCCATGTTCCTTGTTTTCATCTTACTTTTTTGCAAGTAGCAGATACATTTGACCCTCTCCTTGTCTTTGAAACTTTTTTCTTCTCTTGCATTCTTCCTACTTCAAAGGTTGCTCCTTGACTGCCTGACCTCTTGCTTACTCAGTCTTCATATGGTACAGCACCCCAGGTTTCAGCCCTGAGCCCCATTCCATTCCATTCTCACCAAGGTTCCTCAATTCTAGTAGCACATAAGGGATAATTTAGGCAGCTGAGCTCAATTTCGTCAAGAATGGGCACTGAAAAAGGCTGAGGCAAGATGATCTCATCCATTCCCATGGACTGAGGTCACACATACATATGGCTTGTCATGTCTCTAACCCCAGCCCAAATTTCCCTCTAGAATTGAAATTCATAGCAAATCTCAGTCATTTCCACCTGAATGTTTAGCAGGCGTCTTGAACGTAAATCTTTGAGTTCCCACCCCAATCCCTAAACCTGCTCCTCTCCCATCCCTCCATGTCCCAGGAAAGAACATGGTATTCACACAAGTTATATAACTAAAACCTATACTTAATCTCTGATTTCTCAACTTCCCCTACCCCAACCCATCATCAGCTCTACCCTTCCAACCATATCTCAAATCCCTCCAACTCTCTTTGTATCTCTACTCTTACTTCCCTGGTCAAAGCTTCAACTCCTGAAACTGTTGTGCAAGCCTAACTGCTCTTCGTACTATCTGTTCTCCAGACAGCAAAGTAACCTTTCCAAATCATAAAAGAAATATTTTTTCTGCTCTGCTTAAAAGCCCCCAAAGGCTTCCTATTTTACAATGAAAACCTCCAGCTTATTACAAAGCCCTACAGGCCCTGGCCTCTTGCCTAACTCTAATCCCTCACCTCTCTTTCCCTTCACCTACTAGAACAACAAAACAGGCCTTTTTTGATTCCCAAAGCACACTCTTGAAAGTCAGTCCCTAAAGAAAACACTCTCCCCATCTCTGAGTGCTTATTATTCAGATCTCAGTTTAAATGTCACCTTATTTAGAAAGGTCTTCTGTGACCAGTCAATTTAAAAGTAGCCACCTAGTCATGCACTATCACATAACCTCACCCTATTTCAATTCCCTACATAACTCTTAGCATTATCTGGTTTTGAAAACTTATTTTTCAACTGATTTATCCCACTATGACGTATGCACCATGACAGCAGGACCTGACATCTTTAGTAAGTGTTCAACCAATATTAAATAAATTAACATGCAAAGATTGAGGGATCACTGAGTTGGCAATTCACCAAAAAAGGTATTTAGTTCATTCAAAAGAGCTTTGTCAAATTCTTGCTGCTGTTGTTTAGTCTCTAAGTCATATCCGACTCTTTGCAACCCAATGGACTGTAGGCTCCTCTGTCCATGGGATTTCCCAAGCAAGGATACTGGAGGGGGTTGCCATTTCCTTCTCCAGGGGATATTCCTGACCCAGGGATTGAACCCGAATCAGCTGCATTGGCAGATGGATTCTCTTTACCACTGAGCCACCTGGAAAGCCCCCTTAAATGCTTCCTGTGTGCTAAGGACAGAAACAGCAAAGGTCTGATACAAGCCATACCAGGTTTCCCAGGTACTTCCAATATTTTGTTTTACCAAAATGCCAAGAAACCTTAGTTTTACCTCTGTGATATAGTATTTTAATACATTAACTACTTGAAGGTTTTAAGAATCTAGGAAACTTCCTTAATAAGGCACTAACTCCAGTATAACTCTATTATAATACAATTAGTCACGATGGGAACAATGTGCTAAAAAAGGATGGCTAATAAATCCTATATACAAAACTAGTACTCAAGCAGTATTTTGTACCACAAATGTATCACAAAGTGTGATAATTCTTTGCAGATTACTGTACAGGACATCAAATATACTGTCTATGCTAATTAAAACGACTGTACTTCAGCAACTGTTTTATCAAAAACTTCCAATGTATACACATAGCTTTGTTTTAACTTATGTAGTATTTCAGCTTGTGCATTTAATGTCTCACCTCAAACTTACTATTGTTTTTCCCCAGTTACTTTATATGAGGAGATGAATTATTATTGTAATAATAAAAAGACTTCTGTAATGGTTAACACTAAAGGCAGTGCAAGGTAATGGTCAAGTAAACGGTACGAAATGGCAATGTTAAGAAAGTTTCACTGGTTTTAAAAAAAAGGCAGGGGAGGACTTTCAACATTCAAAAACTAAAGCAAATACGAACACCTTAAAAACAAATCCTCTTGCTTTTTCTACTGTGTCCGTCTCCTATGCTATAGCCACCGACTGAGCTAAGACTACGTAAATATGTCTCCCCAAAGACCCAGACCATGTCTCCCGTGTCCTTGCACTCCTCTGTCTCTGGTTCTGCCAGTCAAAGCTCAGTGAACTTCCCCTTATTCAGCAAATGAGTCACTCCCATGACTCCTCTTCTCTCTCAGTCCTCTTTCACTCATTTGTGCTCCTACTCCTCTCAAGCTCACAAGAGTTTCTACACCAGCCACGTCAAGTTACTTAAGTAATTGAAGGTTCCTTAGTTACTTCCAGGTTAAAAAATCAAACCTCTGAGTGGCCAACATAGAGGTTTCAGAGACCAAAATCTGTTCATTTTATGTGAATCTCCCTAGAAGTCTCACTAAAATCCTTCCCCCCCCCCTTTATTTTAGATTTATTTTCCTAATATCCTTGGCTATCTAGTTTTCACAAACAGGATACTTACAGTATGGATAATTATGTAATTTTCATTGCTTCTTTTCTTACTGGAATGCTCTCAAATATGGTATTAAAAATAAATGTTAATTTAAAAATCACTATAAAGATGCAATTAAAACAGCTCTAATGTTTTCCCCATTGCTGAAATTTAAGTCCATTAAAGTAAAAACCCACAAGTCATTTTAAAGTAAATGTTCCAGAATATCCTGATTAAATGTTTTCATTTCTTGTCCCAGACTAACAATGTTAGGTTTTACATTTATATAAACAGCAACACAATTATATTTGGACAAATAGCAACAAAAAAATGAAGAAGCAACTCTGTAACTAAGCTTTCTGAAAATCTACCTCCAGAAGTATATGTTTATAATTCACATAAATAAACTGGAAAATAGCAACATAGCTAATTATCTATACAAACACAAATAGTAACATAGCTAATTATCTATACAAACACAATATTGGCTCTAAGATAATGAATGCATAAAATGCCTAAAGAGCCATACAAATCTAGTATAACATAAATATTTCAGTGGAGCTGTACAAAGTCACTGCATATCTTCAATAAACGCTGAAATACAAAACAAAAACAAACACACACACACACACAAACCCCAAACCTTTAGATTTCAATAATTCTGGAACTAATTGTGAATACCAGTTGGTAAAGTTCCTGTGGCACCAACATTACAAAAAAACAGTTAATAGATATTTTATGGAAAATTTTGGCTGAAAACATTAAACAGCTGCATTTTCACTTCCATCCTTTAACTTATAAGTGCATACTAAGCAGTAAAGGAATATTCAGGAAGAATTTGATTTGTTAGTAATAGCAATTCACAGGTGTTGTCAATTTTGAGTTCCTCATTGAAACTTCGTATCTCCTGCACCTTTTAAGAATTTATCATGTAGCATATTTACACATATACATATAATTAAGTACCTTGAACTAAAATCATTTTGTGCCACAATTTCAAAAAGGTTGGGAACTACATTTTTAAATTCAAGATGTAGAAAACTTCCTCACTCAAAGGCACCCATTGATTAATAATCGATTCCATTTACTGACAATCAATTAAATACTATTTAACCTTCATATTTTTGTAAAATAGGTACATAGCAAATTAAGTTAGAGCCGCAAACGGGAGCCAAGGTTTATTTAATTAGCCAACACCAAGTAGTCATTATGGATGTGAGAGTTGGACTAGGAAGAAAGCTGAGCGCTGAAGAATTGATGCTTTTGAACTGTGGTGTTGGAGAAGATTCTTGAGAGTCCCTTGGACTGCAAGGAGATCCAACCAGTCCATCCTAAAGGAAATCAGTGGATGGACTGCTGCTGAAGCTGAAACTCCAATACTTGGCCATGTGATGCAAAGAAATGACTCACTGGAAAAGACCCTGATGCTGGGAAAGATTGAAGGCGGGAAGAGAAGGGGACGACAGAGGATGAGACGGTTGGATGGCATCACCGACTCAATGGACATGAGTTTAAATGAGTAAGATCCGGAGTTGGTGATGGACAGGGAGGCCTGGCGTGCTCCGGTCCATAGGGTCGCAAAGAGTCAGACACGACTAAGTGACTGAACTGAACTGAAGGTCCCTGACCTCCACCAAAATTGAATCAATTATTTTGAAAAATACAGACGGGTAGAAAGTTGCTGCTGTAAATACAGTACTGTGACAAACTCAAAGATGTAGAGAATCACACTTCCAGAGCACAAGAAGTAAGTTTACACTGAACGGCAATTTTTAGATCTTGGCATAAAGTTGTACTGATTTCAACACAGTGGCTTTTTGCGGTCACAAATACAGAGGATGACATGAGAATTTAACACGTGAAGTTCGAGTCGTTCAAGAGTTTACAGAAGCGATTCAGAGTTTTTATTTTATTTCTCCTCCGAAAGTCTACTACTTGGGGGTTGGGTGCAGACTTCCGACTCCTGCAATTTCAAGGCTTCTAACACAGGGAACTCGCTAATCTGGAGTTAAGTTTGCGCCTGGATTTATCGGAAGGGCTCTAATGCAACAATCTTCACCACCAAAGAGGCCTCGAAGTGCAATCTACGTATGGGTGTGGGCTGGGTGGCGGGAGAACTGCAGCGAAACGATTCAAGATTTATGCAAATAAAAAGGTCACCAATACTGCGGCGAAGAGGGCAAAAAATGCATTTTCACCACCCGTTACACTAACACTCTGCGGCTGACGGAATCTGATACCATTTTATTTAAGGCTCATTATCTCCAGTTACCACCTCCAAGACCTCACTATCCCAAGCAGGGATAGTGGCGACGCCTACCTCTCCCTTCCTAACCTGTGCACCCACACCCGGGAGCCCAGCTCGACCGCCCAGGCCACCCTGACCTCCCCTCCCCCTCGGTCCCTCCGCCGAGAGCGCCAGGCCAAGGCCTCCGGTGTCCCGCTAACGTGTGCTTCACGCCATATGCCACCCGGGCTTCGGGGTCCGACCACTGCTTCCCCTCACTCCTGCCACAAAGCCCGCAGCCAATCGTGCAGGTCCAGTGGGCCGCACGCCGCCGGGTCCCTGGCCCTACCCGCGCCCGGAGCCCGCAGGCCTCATAAGCGCCCGGGTCCCTAGACCCCCCCGCTCGCCATGCCCTCTCGGGTGCACCGCGGCTCTACCCGCTCCGGCTCCGCTCGAGGCTGAGCTCCGGGCCCCGCACGCGGTGCCGCCGCGCCACCACCCCGCCGGGCCCTCCCGGCCCCTCGCGCGGACCGCCCCCGCTCCGTGCCGGGCCCAGCGCGCCCGGCCGCACTCACCGTCTCGTCGGGGTCGATGTCGATCTTGAAGGTCTGCTGCTGGAGGGTCTTCAGGGTTACCAGCATGGTGCCGTCGCGCAGCTCCGCTGCCGGGCCTGCTCCGGGTGCTGGCCGCTGGGCGGGGTCTGTGGCCTGGCGGGGCCCCGGGGTCGCCCGCGCTCCTCGCGCACTCGGGAGGAAGGCGGTGGGGGTGGGGGCTTGTCACATTCGCCCTGCAGAGCGGCCTCTCCCTCAGCCCTGGCCCCCGGCCGCGCCGCTGCCTCCGCGACTGCGGCCTTCCTCGAGAGCTCGGGCCACCGTGCTTCCTCGCGCGCCCGGTTACCAGCCACTGGGTCTGTAGGAAGCGCGAGGGGCTCTGCGAGAGCAGCAGAGAATCCGCTAGCTCACCACAGGCTGGTGGCCGCCATCATCGTGACTCGCCGAGACGCGCCCTCCCCCCACCACCCTAAAAACCTGGGCGGGGGATGGGGCCGGGTTGGCGGAGCGCGCAGGCGCAGCCAAGAACTCCGCCCCGGAATTGGGGCGGGGCGGATTGCCGCTCTGGAATGTCGGCGGCCTGAATGGCGCGTGCGCAGGCGCAGTCAGTGGGCGTCGCGGGGGGGCGCTCAGGGCTTCCTCGTCGCGCCTGTTTCTGGGGCCTTCTTCGTCCCGCTGTCGCTCCGCCTACGTGCAGACTCCGCCAGGTTGCCTGAGTTGCGCAATCCGTAGCCGGGGAAGCGCTACGTGGAGACAGGACACCGTGGATGGCGAGCCCTGAAACTGGGGAACTAGAGAGCGGTAGGTCGGGGCGACGTTTAAGTGAAAGGGTAGTGGGCAACCAGAGTAATGGGCCGGCGCTTGCAGCGCGCTCGCTGTGTGGCTGAATCCTTGTGCTGGGATTTATTTACCCTGAGAGCACTGACTCCAGCGCCAGACGACGTTAATGGACCTTGCGCCTAAATATAAGGTCAAGTTATGACACTCCCCCAGGCAGATCTGTCCAATGGCACCTCATCTCATGAGTAAAAGTCAAAGTTCCTAGAGCTGGATACACAGCCCCTACCTCTCACATCTTATTCTCTCGGCTTGCCCTCGACGTTGTTGGTGGATGTTCAGCAAATGCTCTCACCTGAGAGTCTACCTTCACCCTTGCTGTTTCCGCTCCGAGTCCTCTTTTCCTCGACACCTGGGTGGCTCGCCATCTCACTTCCTTCAAATCTTTGCTCAGATGTCGCCTTCTCAGGGAGATCGCCTCTGGATACCCGACTTAAAACAGCAACTTACCTAGTTCCATTACCCTGCTGTGTTTTCTATAGCACTTCAGTTCAGTTCAGTTAGTCGCTCAGTCGTGTCCGACTCTCTGCGACTCCATGGACTACAGCACGCCAGGCTTCCCTGTCCATCACCAACTCCCGGAGCTTACTCAAACTCATGTCTGTCAAGTCGGTAATGCCATCCAACCATCTCATCCTCTGTCGTCCCCTTATATTAATACATGTTTATTGGGTTTATCATCTTTCTCCCTTAAGTAAATCACAGGCAAGCTGTACAAAGGCAAAGATTTTGTTGTGTGATGCACCCCTAGCACGAAGAAATATGCCAGGCGTGTAATGCAGGCACAGTAAATATTTTTGGAATCCATGAATGTGCTTTCGGTTTCTCATCAGTAAAATGGGGATAATAATAGCACTCAACTTCATTGATTATTGGAGGGGGGTGTTGAATAATGTATGTAAAATCTTTGTACCAGGAGCGCACAGAGTAAGCAGCTAGTAAGTAGATAGCTGTTTGTAGTATGCCCATTACAGATAAGAAAACTGAAGTATAGAGATGATGAGTAACGTACCTGGAGTGACCCACCTGCTAAATGGCAGGTCCAGCAAGCAGAATGACTCCAAAGTCTATGCTCGTAGGTGCCTGGCATCCTCTCTCTTAATTACGTACCCTGCTGTACGTTTAGGGGCTTCCCTGATTGCTCAGGTGGTAAAAAATCCGCCTGCAATGCGGGAGACCAGGGTTCGATTCCTGGTTGGGGAAGATCCCCTGGAGAAGGGATAGGCTAGCCACTCCAGTATTCTTGGGCTCCCCTTGTGGCTTAGCTAGTAAAGAATCCGCCTGCAATGCGGGAGACCTGGGTTCAGCTGCACACTTAACTTAAAGTAATTCAAATGCAAAGTTACAGTTAGGTCACTAGCTGTAAGACTAATTGCAAATTACCCCCACTGTACCAGCATCCTCACTGATAAAATGTCACTGCTTGGTTTTCTGTGGATTCTAGGAGCTCAGATCTAATTCTTCAATGGAACTTTGCCTGACCAACCTTCCTCTCCACTAACCTGGGGTTGCCCTATTCAGAGCACATGTCTCCCTGTGTTGTAATTCAGCATCTAACCCTCCACCTTCTGTCTTTCCCTGTATCTATTGTTAGTCACCAGTTGATCTCATCTTATCCCTTGTTTTGAAATACCTCTCGCCCGGACTTTTCTCCTTAGCTATCGTTAGCTGATTGCCTGCACAGTATCTTTTTTAAAAATATTTAGCTGTGCTGGGTCTTACTGCAGCACATGGGATCTTTCCTTGCAATGCACAGGCTTAGTTGCCCTGCAGCATATGGGATCTAAGTTTCCCACATCAGAGATTAAACTCACGCCCCTTTGTTTGGAAGGCAGATTCTTAACCACTGGACCACCAGGGAAGTCTCAACACAATATCTTGACTTGGAATATAATTAGCTGCTGAGACTTAACATAGCCAAACAGAACCATTGACCCCCTCTGGACCTCCTTTCCCCTTGAAACCTGTTCTCCCAGTTTCCCCCCATCTTAGTTCATGGCACCACCATCTACCCACATGCTCAGACCAAAAATCTAGTCGTCATGCTGATAACTCTCTTCCCTCTCCTCCTCCCCACACCAGCCACCACATCTAATCCGTTATCAAGTCCTTATCAACTTTATTCTCCAAATTATATCCCCAAATCAGCCATTTCTCACCATTTCAACTTCTAAAACCCTAGGCTAGTTCATCAACATTTTTCATTTCAGTTCATCTTTCAGAGTCGTGTCCTACTCTTTGTGACCCCACAGACTGCAGCATGCCAGGCTTCCCTGTCGATCACCAACTCGTGGAGCTTGCTCAAACGCATGCCATCCAACCATCTCATCCTCTTATCATCCTCTTCTCCTGCTCTCAACCTTTCCCAGCATTAGAGTCTTTTCAATATCTTTCAACTGCCTCCAAACTGGTCTCTCCACTTCTACTCTTTTTCAACCTCCTCAGCAGTCAGAGTGGTGTTTTTCAGATACAAATCATGTCAAATCTATTCTTAATACCTAATTATACTTGAGAGTAAAATTTGAATTCCTTACCTGACCTTGCAAATTTACCTGACCTTGAACATTTCATGCAAAGATGGGCTCAATAAAGGACAGAAATGGTACAGACCTAACAGAAGCAGAAGACATTAAGAAGAGGTGGCAAGAATACACAGAAGAACTGTACAAAAAAGATCTTCACGACCCAGATAATTATGATGGTTTAATCACTCACCTAGAGCCAGACATCCTGGAATGTGAAGTCAAGTGGGCCTTAGGAAGCATCACTACAAACAAAGCTAGTGGAGGTGATGGAATTCCAGTTGAGCTATTTCAAATCCTAAAGGATAATGCTGTGAAAGTGCTGCACTCGATATGCCAGCAAATATGGAAAACTCAGCAGTGGCCACAGGACTGGAAAAGGTCAGTTTACATTCCAATCCTAAGAAAGGCAATGCCAAAGAATGCTCAAAATACCCCACAATTGCACTCATCTCACACGCTAGTAAAGTAATGCTTAAAATTCTCCAAGGCAGACTTCAACAGTACATGAACTGTGAACTTCCAGATGTTCTAGCTGGATTTAGAAAAGGGAGAGGAACAAGAGATCAAATTGCCAACATCTGCTGGATCATCGAAAAAGCAAGAGAGTTCTGGAAGGACATCTATTTCTGCTTTATTGACTATGCCAAAGCCTTTGACTGTGTGGATCACAATAAACTGTGGAAAATTCTGAAAGAGAAAGGAATACTAGACCACCTGACCTGCCTCTTGAGAAATCTGTATGCAGGTCAGGAAGCAACAGTTAGAACTGGACATGGAACAACAGACTGGTTCCAAATAGCGAAAGGAGTATGTCAAGGCTGTATATTGTCACCCTGCTTATTTAACTTATATGCAGAGTACATCATGAGGAATGCTGGGCTGGAAGAAGCACAGGCTGGAATCAAGAGTGCCGGGAGAAATATCAATAACCTCAGATATGCAGATGACACCACCCTTATGGCAGAAAGTGAAGAAGAACTAAAGAGCCTCTTGATGAAAGTGAAAGAGGAGAGTGAAAAAGTTGGCTTAAAGCTCAACATTCAGAAAACTAAGATCATGGCATCTGGTCCCATCACTTCATGGCAAATAGATGGAGAAACAGTGGAAACAGTGGCAGACTTTATTGGGGGGGGGCTCCAAAATCACTACAGATGGTGATTGCAGCCATGAAATTAAAAGACACTTACTCCTTGGGAGAAAAGTTATGACCAACCTAGATAGCATATTAAAACGCAGAGATGTTACTTTGCCAACAAAGGTCCGTCTAGTCAAGGCTATGGTTTTTCCAGTAGTCATGTATGGATGTGAGAGTTGGACCATAAAGAAATCTGAGCGCCGAAGAATTGATGCTTTTGAACTGTGGTGTTGGAGAAGACTCTTGAGAGTCCCTTAGACTGCAAGGAGATCCAAAAAGTCCATCCTAAAGGAAATCAGTCCTGAATATTCATTGGAAGGACTGATTCTGAAGCTGAAACTCCAATACTTTGGCCACCTGATGCAAAGAGCTGACTCATTTGAAAAGACCCTGATGTTGGGAAAGATTGAAGGCAGGAGGAGAAGGGGATGACAGAGGATGAGACGGTTGGATGGCATCACTGACTCAATGGACATGAATTTGAGCAAGCTTCAGGAGTTGATGATGCATGAGGAGGCCTGGCATGCCACAGTCCATGGGGTCACAAAGAATCAGACACAATTCAGTGACTGAACTGAACTGACCTGACTTTGGGGAGCTCACATGATCTGCCAAACTCTTTGGCCTCATCTCTTCCCTTCCCTCTCCGTCTCCCTCTCATTCACCATCATCCCTCTGCACCACCTTTCTTTCATACCCCGAACAGGCCAGGCTGGCTCTAATCTCTTGGCCTTTGCATTTCAGTTTATTTCAGCTTGAAATTCTCTTCCCAGATCTTTGAATGACTAACTTTTCATCATTCAAGGTCCAAGGAGTAATTTACTTCCTCAGAGTTCTCCAGCAACTTTAATAATATATAATAAACATACATTAACCCTTTAGGCAAGGCACCATTCGAGGCTCTTTCCATGGAACCTCATATCTGAGCCCCACCAAACTATGTGATATCTGCAACAGGAGTGTGTGAGTGTGAAGTCACTTCAGCCATGTCTGACTCTGTGCTACCCTATGGACTGTAGCCTGCCTACCCTATGGACTGTGCTACCCTATGGACTGTAGCCCTCTGTCCATGGGATTCTTCAGGCAAGAATACTGGAATGGGTTGCCATGACCTCATCCAGGGGATCTTCCCAACGCAGAGATTGAACCTGCATCTCTTATGTCTTCTGTATGGCAGGCAATTTCTTTATCAGTAACACTACTTGGAAAGCCCATCTACAATTCAGTTCAGTTCAATCACTCAGTTGTGTCCGACTGTTTGCGATCCCAGGGACTGCAGCATGCCAGGCTTCCTTGTCCCTCACCAACTCCTGGAGCTTGCTCAAACTCATGTCCATTGAGTCAGTGATGCTATCCAACCATCTCTTCCTCTATGGTCCCCTTCTCCTCCTGCCATCAATCTTTCCCAGCATCAGGGTCTTTTCCAGTGAGTCAGTTCTTTGTCTCAGGTGACCAAAGTGTTGGAGCTTCAGCTTCAGCATTGGTCCCTCTAATGACTATTCAGGACTGATTTCCTTTAGGATTGACTGGACTGATCTCCTTGCAGTCCAAGGGACTCTCAAGAGTCTTCTTCAACCCCACAGTTCAAAAGTATCAGTTTTTTGGTGCTTAGCTTTCTTTATAGTCCAACTCTCACATCCATACATGCCTACTGGAAAAACCATAGCCTTGACTAGATGGACCTTTGTCGGCAAAGTGATGTCTCTGCTTGTTAATGCCATCTAGGTTTGTTATAGCTTTTCTTCCAAGGAGCAAGCATCTTTTAATTTCATGGCTGCAATCACCATCTGCATTGATTTTGGAGCTCAAGAAAATAAAGTCACTGTTTCCATTGTTTCCCCATCTATTTGCCCTGAAGTGATGGGACCAGATGCCCTGATCTTAGTTTTCTGAATGTTGAGTTTTAAGCCAGCTTTTTCACTCTCCTCTTTCACTTTCATCAAGAGGCTCTTTAGTTCTTCTTCACTTTCTGCCATAAGAGTGGTGTCATCTCCGTATTTAAGTTTATTGATATTTCTCCCAGCTGTCTTGATTCCAGCTTGCGCTTCATCCAGCCTGGCATTTCGCTTGATGTACCCTGCACATAAGTTAAATAAGCAGGGTGACAATATACAGCCTTGACGTACTCCTTTCCCAATTTGGAACCTGTCCATTGTTCCATGTCCAGTTCTAACTGTTGCTTCTTGACCTGCATACAGATTTCTCAGGAGGCAGGCAAGGTGGTGTGGTATTCCCATCTCTTTCAGAATTTTCCACTTTGTTGTGATCCACGCAGTCAAAGTCCATCTACAGTAGGACCCTTCTTTAAATTTTTTCATGGCTCTACCTGAAATTATTTTTTTTTCTTGGATAAATAGTACAAGTTGGGCAGGCTGTATGCCTCCTTGTCTGATGTAGGTGTGTTTCCCAGAGTCCCACAGTTCACCTAACAGATGATGAGACCGCCCTCCAATTCACCAATGCAAAGGCCACCAAGGTGAGGGTGCTTATGAGCAAAGCCTTGTAGGATGGACCTTGAGCTTCTTCAGGAACTATTGGGCCAAAATATAAATATAGAAGGGTGTTATTACTTCCAAATACTTGATAACAAGCCAGGGAATTTTACTTGCATTTTTGGAAATTGGTCAAATGATTTCAGGGAAGAAGATGAGCAAGCAGAGATGCAACAGCTACTGACTTAGAAAATACTGGGGTAAAAAATGCCGGAGTCAAAGCCATTCATTCATTCTTCAAGTACTTCTTGAGACTTTCTCCATGCCAAGAACTGTTCTAGGTACTGAGGATACAATAGGGACCAAAGTTCTGGCCCTCATAGAGTTTGTGTTCTAGTGGAATAATAGATAATAAACTAAAAATCAAAATTACAACATATGGGGTTACTGGTAAGTACTATTTTTTTAAAAGAACATGAAGATGATCAGTAGTGCTAAGAAAAGATATAATTGCTACAGAGAATGTGACAGCTATTTTTCATTCCCCTCCCTCACCTTCTTTTTAAAAAATATTTTTTCAGCTGCATCAGGTCTTAACTGCAGCACGCAGGATCTTCATTTCATCATGCAGGATCTTTAACTGTGACGCAAAGACTCTCTAGTTGTAGCTCATGGACTCAGTAGTAGCAGCACGTGGGCTTGGTTGTGGCATGTGGGATCTTAGTTCCCCAACCAGGGATCAGACCCACGTCCCCTGCATTGCAAGTCAGTGTCAGTGTTAGTTGTTCAGTTGTGTCTGACTCCTTGCGACCCCATGGACTATATAGTCCCCTAGGCTCTTCTGTCCATGGAATTCTCCAGACAAGAATACTGGAGTGGGATGCCATTTCTTTCTCCAGAGGATCTTCCTGACCCAGGGATTGAACCCAGGTCTCCCACATTGCAGGCAGATTCTTGACCATCTGAACCACTTGGGAAGCCCTCCTGCGTTGCAAGGCAGATTCTTAACCACTGGACTGCCAGGGAAAGCCCCCTCCCCTATCTTCTTTCTTACCCCTTCTTCACCCAGCAGTTGGTCCCAAGAGGACTGCCCTGTATGGGCTTCCACCGTTGGCTTCTCGGGGAGTCCTAGCAGCAGAGGACCGAGGAGGGAGAGTGAAATTAGGTGTGTAGTTGGCAGTGCTCTTGATACAGGATAATTGCTTCTGTATGGCCTTCCATGTGACGCTGTCCTTCCAGGTTCTGGTAAGTGCTCCCTGGAGGGCCCTACTTCTCACTGCAGGGTGCTGCCCTGGCCTTGTAGTGCACCTGTACACTGCCCTACATCATTGTGAAGAGTCCCTTTATTGACTCTCCCTGGATTATACCTTGTTAGTTTCATAGGACTGCTAAAACAAAGTACCATGAACTAAGTGGCTTAAAAAAAACGATAAGTTACTGTCTCACAGTTTTGGGGGCTAGAAGTCCAAAATTAAGATGTTGGTAAGGCAATGCTCTCTCTGATACCTGACACAGATTCTTCATTGTCCTCTTCCTAGCTTCTGGTGGCTTGCTGGCAATCATTGGCATTCTGTGGCTTCCTGCACCACCTCCATCTCTGCCTCCATCATCATCTGATGTTCTCCTCTTGTATGTCTGTCCTTCTGTCGCTTCTTATAAGGACAGGAACAGAATAGGAAAAACTCTTATTGTGTCTCCTCTACTCACTGCTCTATTACTACTTTTAATATTTACTTCTGATCACCAAATAGGTGGGTTTTTTTTTCTGCACACCAAGTAATTCTCCAGTTCTCTGCAGACACCAGCTGGGTATCCTACAGTGTGATTCAGTCCTGGCACTACCTGGAGTTAGCATCTGATCCCACATGGCTTCCCTGGTAGCTCAGATGGTAAAGAATCCGCCTGCAGTGCAGGAAACCTGGGTTCAGTCCCTGGGTTGGGAAGATCCCCTGGAGAAGGGAATGGCAGCTCACTCCAGGATTCTTACCTGGGAAATCCCGTGGACAGAGGAGCCGGGCGGGCTACAGTCCATGGGGTCACAAAGAGTCAGACACGACTGAGCAACTGAGCATGCAGGCATGCATGTAGCAGCTACAGCTTGTAGTTCATTGGGACCATGGCTGCGTCCCCTCACAAAGTGCTTCCCTTTTAAGACCAAGACTTATAACCACACAGGTTTCAGAGATATAGGACCAGAAACGTCGTAAGTGGGTCACTGAGAGTGGTAAATGGGCCCATTCCTGCTTTCCTGCCTTGATTTCTGGACCATCTGGTCTTCCTGCTGGGGACACAGTAGCCTGTAGGACACTTTTATTCAGTCTGTAGGCTCTACCCTGGAGAATGAGACTCTGTTCTTACACAGTATTGCCTCTGAAAGTGAAAATGAAAGTTGCTCAGTCATGTCTACTCTTTGAGACTCTATGGACTATACAGTCCTTGGAATTCTCCAGGACAGAATATTGAAGTGGGTAACCTTTCCCTTCTCCAAGGGATCTTCCCAACCCAGGGATCAAACCTAGGTCTCCCACATTGCAGGCAGATTCTTTACCAGCTGAGCCACCAAGGCTTGCCCCTAAGATGGTACTTCATCTGCACCACCAGCAGCTTCTCCCATCACTCTCTCAGGTTGGCACTTCTGGGGAAGGTGGTGTGTAGTAAGACCAGTAGGTCCCGTGATCATGGGATCACTCCCAAACCACCTTCACTGTGAAGTGGGTCCCTTGGTTGGATGCTGTTAAGGGTAGGGTTCTGGTCTACGGGTCAGGCACTCTGTAAACTGCAGAATGGTAGAGGCTGAAGTGGAGAAGGCAATGGCACCCCACTCCAGTACTCTTGCCTGGAAAATCCTCTGGACAGAGGAGCCTGGTGGGCTGCAGTCCATGGGGTCACTAAGAGTCGGACACGACTGAGCGACTTCACTTTCACTTTTCCCTTTCATGCACTGGAGAAGGAAATGGCAACCCACTCCAGTGTTCTTGCCTGGAGAATCCCAGGGACGGCGGAGCCTGGTGGGCTGCCGTCTATGGGGTCGCACAGAGTCAGACACGACTGAAGCGACTTAGCAGCAGCAGCAGAGGCTGAAGCTCTTGTACTTCGTAATACAAACCTGTACTCAGGATAATTATCTTTCCTTGCACGAACAAATTGCTTGGCCTTCCAGGATGCAGAGGACCCTGCGAGGTCAACTTGTTACCATGTGACCCATAGGTCCCTCCAAAAAGAGTACCAGATTGGGAATTCATCTCTGGTCTCTCTTTCTGGCAGGTTGGACATTCAGAGGTGATCGTGGCTAGACCATCCTTACCAAGGATGGTCATGCCAAGAGGCCATGCGTTGTCTCCACCTCTGCCACCTCGGTCTCTCCACTCAAGTGCCTATCATGTTTCTACTCTTGCTTCATTATAGTCTATTCTAGATATACTAGCCATATTCTTTTTAAAATATAGATCAGTTCATTACTGCTCAAAACCCTGTGCTAGCTTCCCACTTCAATCAGTAAAATCTCAAATCTTTGCATCGCTCCCCTCCCTCCATCCTCTGTTACTTCTCTGATGTCATCAGCTATATATCTCCCTAGGTGCAATCTGCTGCAGCCTCGCTGTCACTTGAGTTCACCAGGTCCACTGTGACCTGGTCTTTTGATCTCTTCTTCCCGAGGCACTCTTGCACTAGCTCTCTCCCTCACATCCTCCAATCATTGCTCTAATTTTCAGCTTCTCAATGGACCCTGCTCTGACCCCTTGGCAACCCTATTTGCTATGATAACGTCCATTTCCCAGTCAACACTCCCTATACTCCTTACCCTGCTCTCCTCCTCTTGTAACACACTATATTGTTTATTTATTTATTGTGTTTCTTTAGTGTCTATCTCCCATGCTAGAAGACAGGGATCTTTGTCGGTTTTACTTGTTCAGATTCTGTAAGCACCAGGAGGAACGCCAGGAAACAGAGAAAGAACTCAACAGTGAAAGGAAAATTCAGCCACCCAAAAAAAAAAAAAAAAAAAAGCATATTAAAACAAGGTGATATTGTTATGTGTTAAAATTAACAATTAAGACTAACCTCCAATAATATTACAAACTGTATGACAAAAAATGTTTTCATAGTTTGCTGGTGACCTTTACAGTTTGTTTCAGTCTTTTGGAAAGCCATTTAGCCTTATGAAAGTGAAAGTGAAGTCGCTCAGTCATGTCCGACTCTTTGTGATCCCATGGACTGTAGCCTACCAGGCTCCTCAGTCCATGGGATTTTCCAGGCATGAATACTGGAGTGGGTTGCCATTTCCTTCTCTAGGGGATCTTCCCAACCCAGGGATTGAACCCAGGTCCCCACATTATAGGCAGACGCTTTACCATCTGAGCCACCATGGTCACCCATTTAGCCTTATAGGTGGTTCTTAACTCTTGGAATTTCAACTCTTGTATGTGCACTCATGCGTGCTCAGTCACTAAGTCGTGTACGACTTTGCGACGCCATGGACTGTAGCCTGCCAGTCTCCTCTGTTCATGGGATTTCCTACTCGAGAATATTGGAGTGGGTTGCCATTTTTTTCTTGACCCTGGAATTGAACCCATGTCTCCTGCATTGGCAGGTGGATTCCTTACCACTGAGTCACCTAGGAAGCCCATTAACTCTTATACACATTACATGAATACCTCTGAAACTACTTTTCTCGGCTTAGCTATCTAACTGTGATTAGAAAAGTTGATGCAGTGGTGCAGTCAGCTGGCCACTGGGTCAAGGGCTCAAGGTTCACATGTTTTATGTTTAAACAGCATCGTTTATGCAACCAAACTTTCTCTCTTTTTTTTCATTTCACCTGATTTTCTCATTAATTTTGCAAGAGAGTAGAAAAATTGTTGTTAGCAACAAGTTACGAAATAGACCTTCGGCTAAAGTTCAATGTTTAAATAGTTTGGGTTCTTTTGTTTTTTCCGCAATTCAACATTCCTTTTCTCATTTAACAGGTTTTTTCATTACTAGCTAAAGCTGATTTTAATCCATGATATATTGCAGCTATACCTGACTTGTCTTTTGAGCTAAAAAGCGTAGATGACTTTTTCTTGAAATCATATTTAGGTGTTAATTAGTTTATTGTCATTTATTCTCCTGTATTTATTGGGAAACAGTTATATGCCAGGCCCTACCTATGTCTGATGGCTCTCTAAATCTCTGCCCTCAGGAAGTTACTAAGAGAAATAAACAAGTCAAAGATCTCTGCCATGCGCTGGAACTGAGGCAGATTCCAGGAAGGCAAAAAAGCCTGATTGGTTTTTAATGAGGGGAGATGGACACAGGCATCCAACATCTTTTTAGTTCTCTATCTCTCTCACAGCTGATCATCTAATCTCTGTATTGGTCACCTGTTCTGAAAATTATATTAGAGTTGTAATAGTATCTTGTCATAAATGAAATGGAATAAATTAATGTAATCCTATGGGCTTCTCTAAAGAAACTTTAGAGCATTTAAAAGGTTTTTTCTACCTTAAATGAAAAGTATGTGTTCCTTTTCCCAGACCCATGTTTATTATTTGTGGTTTTGCAATACATGCAATATATGTGTTTTGCAGAGCTGTTACACTATATATATACATAATTTTTATTTAACTATTTTATTTTTTGGCTGCACTGGGTCGCATTGCTGCATGTGGGTTTTTCTCTAGTTTCCTGAGCTACTCTTTAGTTGCAGTGCATGGACTTCTCATTGCAGTGGCTTCTCTTGTTGTGGAGCATAGGCTCCAAATAAATAAATTTTAAAGTAAGATATATCACCAGAACTGGGCATGGAACAATGGACTGGTTTCAAATTGGGAAAGGAGTACATCAACGCTATATATTATCAGCCTGCTTATTTAACTTCTGTGCAGAGTACATCATGTGAAATGCCAGGCTAGATAAATCACAATCTGGAATCAAAATTGCCAGGAGAAATATCAACAACCTCAGATATGCAGATGATACCACCCTAATGGCAAAAGTGAAGAGGAACTAAAGAGCCTCATGCTGTAGGTAAAAGAAGAGTGTGAAAAAGCTGGCTTAAAACTCAACATTCAAAAAACTAAGATCACAGCATCCAGTCCTACCACTTTATGGCAAGTAGATGGGGAAAAAATGGAAACAGTGGCAGATTTTATTTTCTTGGTCTCCAAAATCACTGTGGACAGTGACTGTGGCCACAAAATTAAAAGACTCTTGCTCCTTGGAAGGAAAGCCATGAAAAACCTAGACAGCATATTAAAAAACAGAGATATCACTTTGCTGACAAAGGTCCAAATAGTCAAAGCTATGGTTTTTCCAATAGTCATGTATGGATGTTGAGAGTTGGACCATAAAGAAGGCTGAACACCAAAGAATTGATGCTTTTGAACTGTGGTGCTGGAGAAGACTCTTGAGAGTCCCTTGGACTGCAAGAAGGTCAGTCCAGTCAATCCTAAAGGAAATCAGTCCTGAATATTCATTGGAAGAACTGAGGCTGAAGCTGACGCTCCAATACTTTGGTCACCTGATGCAAAGAACTGACTCACTGGAAAAGACCTTGATGGTGGGAAAGATTGAGGGCAGGAGGAGAAGGGGGTGACAGAGGATGAGATTGTTGGATGGCATCACCAACTCAATGGATATGAGTGTGAGTTCATTTCCTTTAGCCTTGACTGGTTTGATCTTCTTGCAGTCCAAGGGACTCTCAAGAGTCTTCTCCAGCACCACAATTGGTTGGATTGATTAGTAAATGTAAAAAATCAGACTACAGAAATGGAATAAATAAGAAGCAAGTGTTTGTCAAATTTCCAATTGGCAGCAAATATTCGAGCTTAAAAAAATACCCATAATGGAATTGACTACATAAAAATTTAATTGTCTCATCATGTAGTAACAGTGTAAACAGAATAAAAAGCATGCAGCAAACTGAAAAATGTTCCCAACATGTGACAAATTGAATATCCTTAATATATAAATGAGTCATATAAATTGAAAAGGAAAGCCTTACAATCCAATTAGGTTTACACAGAAAATTCACAGAAAAATTACATTTAGCCAATAAATAATGATGTGGGCCATCATTTGAAGAGTGCCTATTATGTGTTTAGGTCCTTTGCTAAATGCCTGATATATTAACTTTTAATCCTTATATACATTATGAGATGATTCTGGTCAAGTTATTTAACCTTTCTGTGCCTCAGTTCCCATCTTCCGTGAACATGTCTGAGAACTACTCCATGAAAGATGCAAAGAAGTGAGATTGCTGGGTCAAAAGAGAATGTGGATTTTCAATATAACAAATCCTACCAAAATTCTATCCAAATTGCCACATATGTTCTTACCAACTTCCTATCAACAGTTTGAGAGTACCAGCTTCCCCTGCCCCCCCAGCCAACACTAAATAAATAAGTTCTGTACTTTTCTTTTTTGCCAATTTGATGGGTATATCACTCTTGCCTCTCAAGAATTCAAGTCCTTTTCATTCTGAAAGCCAGATTTAATACCCACGTTTTCTTTGAAGAGTCCTGTCAACTGCCCAGTAAAACAGTTTCCTTCCTTTCAATTCCCTCATCATTTTATCTATTCATTCAACAAATATTTATTGAGCATTTATTTTATGTTCTAGTCAGTGCAGATATAGCAACAGATAAATCAGGCAAAAATTTCTGCTTTTATGGAGCTTACATTCTAAGGAGGAAGGCAGACAATAAAAATAAATTTAAACTTATAGAATCTTAAATAGCGATAAGAACAAAGAAAGCTGATGTGGGGGATAAGAAAGTATCAGGGTGGAAATAGAATTGAAATTTTAGGTACAGTGACTGAGGAAATCCTCGCAAAAGGTTGCTTGTGCCTTTCTTACAGCATTTACCACTTTCTAGGCCCTCAGAGTTGGACACGATTGAGTGACTTCACTTTCACTTTTCACTTTCTTGCATTGGAGAAGGAAATGGCAACCCACTCCAGTGTTCTTGCCTGGAGAATCCCAGGGACGGTGGAGCCTGGTGGGCTGCCATCTATGGGGCTGCACAGAGTCGGACACGACTGCAGCAACTTAGCAGCAGTAGCAGCAGCAGTCTATATTTATTTACTTTATTGTGGTAAAATATATAACATACAATTTATCATTTTAATCATTTTAAAATATATAGTTCAGTGACAGTAAGTACACATACATTCACATAGTTGTGCACCCATCACCACTATTCACCCCCAGAACTTTTTCATCATCCCAAACTGAAAGTCTGTATCCCCTTACACTGTAACTCTCCATTCTGCTCTCCCTCCCATCTTTCTGTCTCTGAATTTGACTACTCTAGGTACCTCATTTAAATGGAACCATACAGTATTTGTCCTTCTGTGTTTGATTTATTTCACTTAGGATAATTTCTTCAACGTTCATCCATGTTGCATTATGTATCAGAATTTCCTTCCCTTTTAAGTTTGAGCAGTATTTCATTGGAAAAGACCCTGATGCTGGGAAAGATTGAGGGCAGGAGGAGAAGGGGATGACAGAGGATGAGATGGTTGGATGGCATCACTGACTCAATGGACATGGGTTTGGGTGGACTCAGGGAGTTGGTGATGGACAGGGAGGCCTGGCATGCTGCGGTTAATGGGGTCGCAAACAGTCGGATACGATGGAGCGACTGAACTGAACTAATGCACTTTAAAACAATGCTTGGTGGTTCCTGACTATTGAATCAGAAGTATTATTCTATCTGCACCTTATTGTAGGACCTAGCACATAATTGGCATTTAAAAATGTTTATTAAATTAAGGAACTAAATATATTCTTATTCTGAAGGATCTCATGGTCAAAAAAGTTATTCTTTCAATTAAGTGATATTAAGAGGATTGGAGAGTGAGTAAATTATTATAAATATTGCATAATACATGTATGTTAAAAGAGAATTACATAAATAGCAAAAATAATTTCCATAGCCACCTTCAAAACAAATACTTAACTTCTATTTTGAAGATGAACTATAACTAAGAATTCATCATTTTTTTTCTCCTTGAAATCTTTTTTAAATAATCCAGTTTTTTTTTAAAAAGGCAAACATAAGAGCTGTGGAAAACCAAGAAGGTGATGTGATAGTTATACAAAAATGTTCCCAGTGAACCAGCTTATTGGTACTTAGGTCCTTGTGTGGTTCCCCTCCCATACTGAAATTGGACTTCAGCCAACAGAATCCCAGGAGTGGTGTTGGACCATTTTGTATCTAAGCCTGTGATACATAGATTTTGTATCTATAGCATCTGGAAGTGGACTGACAGAAACAAACACAGGTAGATTTTTCTATGAGTTCCAAGCTCAGAGCAGAGGCACTGCTATCAAGAGTTAAACTTGAGGGAAAAAAAAAGAAAGAGTTAGCCTTGAGATGCAAAGAATTGGGTGGGGTTGTGAACTGAAGGACCTCAGGATGTTGGAGCCTTGGCTTGGCAAAGTTGTGCTGGCTGAGGGAGGGATTTGCCACCTCCAGCTCCTGGGTTGGGCAGTATAGAGTTTCGTGGCTGCAGTGCCCCTTCAGGTTACCCTGTGAATTGAGCATGTCATGAAAAGTCCAGCATGTCACTTCCACCGTAACCTTCTGCAGTATCCCTAATATCCCAGAAAAGAGGGTGAAATGTTTGGCTATTTTGTAAGGATGGTGGGGAGGGTGGAGCACTCCGTTCTTTGGTGGAGCAAATAATTTGGAGAGCTCCATTTATCTTGAGAGAGTTTCCAAACTGTTTCTAGGGAGGTAAGTAGTTGAAAATATTCAAAGAGCAAAGGTCAAAGCTTCCTGAGATTGATCTCACCAAATGAAGCCCGATGTGAAAACAAACAAAAAACCCAAGAGGAGAGAGCATTTAGCCAGTGTAATAATAACAGCTGCCACTTATGCACCGTTTACTACACACTGAAGGCCATTGCCCCCATTCACTCACAACCTCATGGAAAAGGATGGCGAGAACAGCAGCCATCCGATCCCAGGGTTTTCACTATTAACCACTAGTATATATAAACAGAATGTGATAAAAGTGACCATTTCAGATCAATAGGAGAAGAATGGATGTGTCAATAATAGGAAGTTTGTACTGTAGTTATAGAAAGGGACCAGTGCTACAGCTATACTTCATTCTTGAAAAGATAGAGCAGAATTCAAATGAAGACAAAAGGAAACCATGTGTTATGTTAATATCTCTAGTTAATGGAGCACACTTACAAACTGATAAGAAAAAGTTAAATAGTCTAATAGAAAGTTTGCCAAATGATATGGACAGCAATAAAAACACAAGTGAGACCATTAAAATATGATGCAATGATACAGTGTTAGGAAAATATATATATGTAATTTATGTATTACAATCCTGGTTTTGTAAGGAAATAAACAACCACCATTACCACCACTGCAATAAATACATGCACGTAAGAACAGAACAATGACTTGAAGAAAAGAAAAGAACCAGAATGTTCACAGTGGTTAGCCCAGGGTAATAACTTACAATTTATAAATGTGTTTTCATTTTTCCAAAATTTAAATAAAGAACCTTTATTTAGAATTAGAAAAACCACGACACAAATTATTTGAATATTTGTGAGTTAAGTTTAAAATGAAAATATTATACTTACATGTTTGTTGTTGAGCATAATTACTTAGAACATAGTACTTGTTTAAAACTCATAGAATGTGCAACACAGAGTGCACCCTAATTTATACTGTGTACTTTGGGTGATAATGATGTGTCCATATAGGTTTATTGGTCATAACAAGCGTACCACTGTAGTACAGAATGTCCATAATGGGAAAGTTGTATGTGGGAGAGGACAGGGGATATATGGGAACTCTGTACTTTCCATTCAGTTTTGCTGTGAACCTACAACTGCTCTAAAAACACTAAGTTCATTATTTAAAAAAAAGAACATAGCAACCATAATGATGTCAGGCATAGAATTCCTTTAAGGAGGAAATTTTGTAAATACCCTTTATTTAAATTTGGTATAAATTTGGCATGTTTCTATCCCTCAATGCCAAAAGTATGGTTTTTCACATGGTTAGCATATCCATTTATAAGGGGCAAACCATTATTTCTTAAGTGCATCAGATTGAGGTATAAGACCAATGCCTATTTATTATTTAGAATGACAGTTCTGTCACATGGGCTGGAATACATGTATTGACATAAGCAACTTATTTTCTTTGCGAAGTCATGGAAAAAGGCTATATTATCAGAAGGTTAACATATTTCTCAAAGTATAAATCCATTGACTACCTACATCAGTCTCACCAAGGATGTTCACTAAGATGGAGGTTTTAAAACACTAACCTAGATTTACTCTATCAGAATCTCCAGGTATGAAGTCAAAGTCTGCACTTCAAACAGGCATCCAAGATGATATTTATGTACATGGAAGTTTGGGAACCAGGGGTGCTTGGTTCCAGTGTAGCAAGGAAAAAGGGTAGCAGCGGCTGTGGAAGTCTTTGCCAATAGAAAATTAACAAGTCAAAAGTGTTGATAAGACTGACTTCACTAAATCTACTGATAGAGCACTGCTAATACACAACTCTGACACTGCTTTTCTATGATTCCTTGATGTTCTTAACTCCATTTGATTGCTGTCAAGTCATGGGAGAATGTCATTCTTCTTTCACTGTATATCACTGCCCAGATTTATCATGTATTTTTATATATATTTATAGAAGCATAATTGCATACTAGTGACAATTTCATGAGTTTTGACAAATGTAGATATCTATATAACCAGTACTGCAGATGAGTGTGTCTTCACCCTACGAGGTTCACTGTGGTCTCTTCCCCTCTCTCCCTGCCCCTGTCTATCCTGGCAACCACTATTTTGATTTCTTTCCCCGCAGATCAGTTTTGCCTGTTTTATAATTCCATTAAATGATGTATTGACTATGAGGGAAGTCCATAATTGTTACAGAAGACAGTGACACTCATTTTGCTAAGTTCTTTCAAGAGAAACCACTCTAGACTTACAAAACTCCAAAACATTTCAATTTGTGTTGGTAAAGGTGGAATACCTTAAGTAAGATTTCTTTGCCTCAAAGTATAAACAGTATCCCGCTAAGGATGTTAGAAACTGTCCTTCTGTAATTAGTTAGCTAGTTTTAAAGTCTTGAATTCGACATATTTTAATACCGGGAGCAGACTGTGGCTCAGATCATGAACTCCTTATTGCCAAATTCAGACTTAAATTGAAGGGAAAACCACTAGACTATTCAAGTATGACCTAAATCAAATCCCTTATGATTATACAGTGGAAGTGACAAATAGATTTAAGGGACTAGATCTGATAGACAGAGTGCCTGATGAACTATGGACAGAGGTTCGTGACCTTGTACAGGAGACAGGGAACAAGACCATCCCCATGGAAAAGTAATGCAAAAAAGCAACATGGCTGTCTGAGGAGGCCTTACAAATAGCTGGGAAAAGAAGAGAAGTGAAAAGAAAAGGAGAAAAGGAAAGATTCCCATCTGAATGCAGAGTTCCAAAGAATAGCAAGGAGAGATAAGAAAGCCTCCCTCAGCAATCATTGCAAAGAAATAGAGGAAAACAACAGAATGGGAAAGACTAGAGATCTCTTCAAGAAAATTAGAGATACCAAGGGAACATTTCATGCAAAGATGGGCTCAATAAAGGACAGAAATGGTAGGGACCTAACAGAAGCAGAAGATATTAAGAAGAGGTGGCAAGAATACACAGAAGAACTATACAAAAAAGATCTTCACGACCCAGATAATCACGATGGTGTGATCACTCACCTAGAGCCAGACATCCTGGAATGTGAAGTCAAGTGGGCCTTAGAAAGCATCACTACAAACAAAGCTAGTGGAGGTGATGGAATTCCAGTTGAGCTATTTCAAATCCTGAAAGATGATGCTGTGAAAGTGCTGCACTCGATATGCCAGCAAATTTGGAAAACTCAGCAGTGGCCACAGGACTGGAAAAGGTCATTTTTCATTCCAATCCCAAAGAAAGGCAATGCCAAAGAATGTTCAAACTACCACACAATTGCACTCATCTCACACGCTAGTAAAGTAATGCTCAAAATTCTCCAAGCTAGGCTTCAGCAATACGTGAACCATGAACTTCCAGATGTTCAAACTGGATTAGAAAAGGCAGAGGAACCAGAGATCAAATTGCCAACATTCGCTGGATCATCAAAAAAGCAAGAGAGTTCCGGAAGGACATCTATTTCTGCTTTATTGACTATGCCAAAGCCTTTGACTGTGTGGATCACAATAAACCATGGAAAATCCTGAAAGAGATGGGAATACCAGACCACCTGACCTGCCTCTTGAGAAACCTGTATGCAGGTCAGGAAGCAACAGTTAGAACTGGACATGGAACAACAGACTTGTTCCAAATAGGAAAAGGAGTACGTCAAGGCTGTATATTGTCACCCTGCTTATTTAACTTATATGCAGAGTACATCATGAGAAATGCTGGGCTGGAAGAAACACAAGCTGAAATCAAGATTTCTGGGAGAAATATCAATAACCTCAGATATGCAGATGACACCACCCTTATGGCAGAAAGCGAAGAAGAACTAAAGAGCCTCTTGATGAAAGTGAAAGAGGAGAGTGAAAAAGTTGGCTTAAAAGCTCAACATTCAGAAAACTAAGATCATGGCATCTGGTCCTATTACTTCATGGGAAGTAGATGGGGCAACAGTGGAAACAGTGTCAGACTTTATTTTTTGGGGCTGCAAAATCACTGCTGATGGTGATTGCAGCCATGAAATTAAAAGACGCTTACTCCTTGGAAGGAAGGTTATGACCAACCTAGATAGCATATTTAAAAGCAGAGACATTACTTTGCCAACAAAGGTCCGTCTAGTCAAGGCTATGGTTTTTCCAGTGGTCATGTATGGATGTGAGAGTTGGACGGTGAAGAAAGCTGAATGCCGCAGAATTGGGGCTTTTGAACTGTGGTGTTGGAGAAGACTCTTGAGAGTCCATTGGACTGCAAGGAGATCCAACCAGTCCATCCTAAAGGAGATCAGTCCTGGGTGTTCATTGGAAGGACTGATGTTGAAGCTGAAACTCCAATACTTTGGCCACCTCATGCGAAGAGTTGACTCACTGGAAAAGACCCTGATGCTGGGAAGGATTGGGGGCAGGAGGAGAAGGGGACGACAGAGGATGAGATGGTTGGATGGCATCACCGACTCGATGGACATGGGTTTGGGTAAACTCCGGGAGTTGGTGATGGACAGGGAGGCCTGGTGTGCTGCGATTCATGGGGTCGCAAAGAGTCAGACACGACTGAGCGACTGAACTGAACTGAATAATTAAAAACACTCTGATAGTGAGAGTATGCAGATGACCCAAATGGAATCAATTCTTCTGATTCAAAACAATAATATCCCCAATCTCCTAGAAGAATTTGAAGATCAACTTGCTAACTTAGGGAGAAGAAAGAAAGTGTTCAGATAGGCAAAAGAATGCCACTTGATCCACAGACCATAGGCAACCAAGTTTGATCCCAGATCAGATTCCAAAAGGGATCAGTAACATCTTCCCCAAACTTGGATTTCAACATATTTTTACCCATTTCTTTCTTTTCGGCCCCACAATTGCAGTCTTTTTCATGGCCCCAAAGAGCACTTTGAGGAATAGTACATCCTTTCTACCATCCATTATCACAGTTCCTTTGGTCCCATAACATGTTCTGTGCTCCTTACCAGTTTGGCATGTTTTGATTGCTCCAAGACTTTAACATGCTGCTGCTATTTGTGTGGTGCTATGTCACTCTAATGGAGTTATCCCTTGCCTTCATCTTTTTGAATGTTCCTTCTATATTCTAGTGTAAAGGGTCTGTGCCATCTCTCTGATTTGTTTAAGAATCTCCCCGCCTCTTTTCTCTTCATTGGAATTGCCCCAAGTCATGCTTCAGAGCACTTCCTGGTACTGTCTTCTTTTGGAAACTTGTGGAATTATGCCTATTTTTAAAAAAAATATTTTAAAGTCTAGCTTCCTATAGTCTGCTATACACATTTTACCTAGCTCATCCTTGTCTTCCCTTGAAGATGACATGGTCTCCCAGGGTCTCATCCCTTCCACTCTGACAAATGGCTTCTTCCCACTGGTTGGAATCAGTCAGAGCAGAGTGATTTTTATTCCTTCCTCTACCATTTAGAATGTGAAATTGTTGGGAAGGCAAGTGAAAAACTCGGCTTTTATCTGAATGAAATATCCAGAATGTTATCCCCAGCGTGTGTGCTGCCAATTCTGTGGCTTTCCCCCATGTGTCTCAGCTCAGTTTCCATAAAAACCTCACTTCTGTTCCTCTCTGCTTTCATCTTCATCCAAGTGTTCAGGGATTCCTCTGCCTCTATTGTTATTACAGCCTACAGTGCTGCTCCATCTCCTCTCAATGGGTCTTTTGTGCACAGCACACCCTTCTATCACTATGTTCCCATGGACAGGTTCCACCCTGCCAACTCTCCCGGTATCTATGAGGTCTTGTTTGTCACCCTGTGCTGTAATCTCAAGGTTACTTACTATGTTCTGGGTATGATATCTGTACATCTGCTGCCTACGTTTTGTTTCAGATGTCCTTCCCAATTGTTTTCTCATTGAATCACTCAGCACCTCCCTTACTGTTTCCCTCACTGTTGAAATTCTTCCCAGGCCTGCCTTCATATCATCCATGGAAACCCATTTCATTTTATCTAGGTGTTGTTTTTTTTTTTCTCCCTTCCCATCTGTTTTCCATTTACAGCCCTTTTGGCCAGATGAGTTGGTCTCTGACTAAACACATTCTTTTCAGTCTTTGAAAAATGTTCTCCATTCTTAGTCAAATATCCATCATTCCTACATTTGAAGCTGTGGCCCTGAAATGAAAATTTGTACCAACTGTGTACCCAGTCATTCATTTTTTTTTTTTGGTATCATATTTTTATTCTCTGCATTGTGCCCTAAGTCTTTTATGTTCCAAATTTCTCAGCATCTTGAGATGCTTCCATACGCTATTTTGATGGCTTTTCATTTCCCTGTAACTTGGCAGTTGATAGTTTGACCAGCCTCAGCAGGCTTTGCCATATGCTAGATTCATATTCCATGAAGATAACTCCCCTTCCGGCATGACTTGATTGTGTCAATTCAGACATTACCATATCCCTCTCTGGGAGTCCCAGAATTCCAGTGTATGACTTTTCCTCCATAGCTTTACCATCCTCCGTGGGAAAGGAATATCAGAGGTGGTGCAGAGTAGTAGAAAGGAGGCTTGCTCTGCCACTTGTTACTGGGCAGCTAAAGAGGACACTGGGATTTCCAGGTGGTGCCAGTGGTAAAGAACCCGCCTGCCAATGCAGAAGACGTAAGAGGTGTGGGTTCAATCCCTGGGTTGGGAAGTTCCCCTGCAGGAGGGCACGGCAATCCACTCCAGTATTGCTTGGAGAATCCCATGGACAGAGGAGCCTGGAGGGCTATAGCCTATAGGGTTGCAAAGAGTCGGACACTACTGAAGCGACTTAGCATACAAAGAGGACAAATAACTGGGCTTCCCTGGACGTCCAGTGGTTAGGTCTCCATGCTGCCACTTCAGGGAGCATGGGTTCAATCTCTGGTCAGGGAACTAGGATCCCACATGCCATGCAGTATGGCCTAAAAAATAAAAAAGAGTGCAGTAACTAAAACAAGTAGAGAACTTTCCAAGCCTCAGCTTCTTTATCCTTTAAGTGGTAATAGAATACTGACCTTTCTAGGTTATTAGGATGATTTAATAAGATACTATTTATGAAAACACTTTGTATGTTGAGAGTAACAGAAATACAGGCTTGAAGAATAATCATTGGGTAATTTCATTTTCCTAGAACCTGCAGAGCACATGCAGCAGGCGTGAGAGGTTGCTCAATATTTACTCCAACCTTGTATTAACTCAAATATTGAGTGCCTCCTAGAAGCAAGGTTCTCTAAGGAGAAACAAAGGCAGGTGCACACAACTCCGCGGTGGAGTTCTCAGCCAGGAAGAAACTGAATTTGGGCATGCGGCCTTTCCCCAGAGGACTGTTGTGGGCACTGGCGTGGGCTTTGTACTGCTCACAAACATCTGTGCTGTCCCTTATTCTTTGGATTCCAATACCATCCTGCACACGTGTTCCTGAGCATCCCAGAGGTCATCGCAGAGACAAATCTGCTCTTTTTCCAGAACCCTGGGCACTTTGGACCCCTGCCTCATGCAAGCCCCATCCTCAGCTAACTTCATCTGGGAACGGGCCATAGTATCCCCCTTTCCACCCTAATCATGATGGAATGGCCTAGCTCTCTAGTTAGTGTGTAGGACCATCATAAGAAAAACCAACCGTGATAATAGCACCTCCATTTCTCATGTTCTGAAAACCTACCATGTGTCACATAGTCTGCAAGGCTCTGTATAGACATCGCTGTTTTTCAACCATTTAAAAAAAAACTATCGCTCCCCTAAGGAGCCATTTAGTGTTTCTCTAAATATCCCCTTCATGAAATTTTAATACCAAAGACATACAGTGTATTTGTTTAGGCTTCATACGTATGTAGGTATTATCTATGCTTTATAAGTAAAAAGAGATTTTTTTTTTTTTCATCCTCTCCCTTGAGAACCAATTTTGACCCCCTTGAGAATGTTATGCTAACTGAGAATGCGTTTGATTAGTATATCTAATTTGTATATATTCTTTCCTCCCCCTTCCCATAATCATTCCCTGAATAATTTCTAAACCGCTCAATCTCTGAACCTGTTACACAACCATTGACCCCAGAGACAGAAACCTTGATGTGGAGGTAACAGGAAACACTCTATTTGAGGTTTGACGCAGACCCTGGTTTGACTCAGTCCTGTGGGCTCTCCCGACTCACACTCACTTCTTCGTGATCTCCTCCTCCAGGATCTTGAATGGGACGCTAGACATTGCTCATGAGAAACCCAAGGAGGACACTCACAAGACAGCCACAGTTTTCCTACTGCCTGCTGCCAAGTTTCTTGAGGGCCCAGCTGTTGGGATAAGATATTGTAGAATTTTGATGTTTACTATTCTTTAGAATTTATGTATAATATACAGCTCATATATATTATATATAAATTCTAAAATTATATGTATGTATAAAAACCTCTGAGATTTCAGATTTTCTGTAGTGTCCAAGGGCTAGAAAATGTGGCAGTGAGGGAAAGTAGTGGTGGAAAGATGGGTGAGAGAGAGGAGAGAGGGGAAAGGAGAGGAGGGAAGCCCAGAGGGCTGGGAAGTGGGAGGAAAGAGAAAGGAAAGGGGAATGAGGGAAAACGTGCTGGCAAGAGGAAGGGCTTTGCAATCAGACAAGTAGCTTGTTACTCTGTGACCTTGGGAAAGTTACTAAAACACTCCAGGTCATTAATACTTGTTTTCCATGGTCTATGTTGGATATGTACAATATCTGGCATATACAAGCTGCTCAACTGTGTAAGCAATATTATTCCACATGCACATATAGGTAATAAAAGGAATTAGAATCAAATAAATTTACCAGTCCAGTTTTCTTATCTTAAAAAAGGCTAATGTCAACCAATACAGATGGCCACAGCCCCAAGGCATTCTGTGAGCATGGCTTCTATCTTTGAGCAAAAAGGGTTCTTAATACCAAACTCCAGAATTTAACCAACTTATTCATCAGCCTCAGGCAATGCTAGAATATGGCAGGCTTCCTCAGGTGGAAGAAGATGCCCATTGTGGGTGGCTTCTAAGAAGAGGAACCGAAGCAGGAGCTAGGCCATACGTGATTTCTTTCTCCTCCTACACTCTCCCCCCAGAGAAGTCAGTTCACCTCCCCTGGGGACGGATGGGTCAGGAAACTGAAGAGGCCAGGTGTGTTATGCTGACATCCATCCTGATTGACCGTTGACAGGGTCATCAGGAGGAGCTGGGGCACGAGCGTCCCACCGTCTAGCCAGTTCTCAAAGTCATCAGTGGTACGTTTGCAGAACTAGGAGGATTAATGGGTCTCTAGAACTGGCCCTGGAGTAGGGGGAAGGGACACTGTAGTGTGCTTCAAAATATTGAGCAACTCTCCGAATAAAAAATTATATCAGTTTATAAATCTTACTGATATAAAGGGTGTGTAGCACACGACTTACAAACAACAATAAAATATACAAAACTCTTTATTTTAACTTCCATATAGCCAGCTGATTCTCACCGAATGCTTTCACTCATTTTTGCTGAACTCTTGTATCCATAACCAACCTATGATTGCAGTTCTACCGTGATTTGATAAGTGGAATAATTTCCACCATCCAGATAACAATAGATATAAGTAACTCAATAGTGTAGAAAATATTAAAATTTAGTAAGATTGTTAAAAAGTGAAGTTTTGAGTGTTTACGGCCTTTGTTTTGAATGTAAGTTAATTTTGTTCACACATGTTAAATTTTAATAATGACAGTGTTTAACAGTCCAACTTGTAAAAAGCCTACAAATTTATCAGTTGGCACACCATCCAGGAGTATCCCACAGTTCTAATTATGTTTTTTACATATATGGCAAATTACAGTTTAATCCCCACTTGAGGACATACTTGGTTACTACACTCAGGGAGGGGCGGGCTGGCTGCAGGGATGTTCAGGCAGGAAGAATGGCACCCACCAGGGGGCAGTGTGGTTCCAAGTGGTCCCTTACATAGACAGCCGGAGCCCTTCCTGCCGTTACTAGAGGAAGAAGGATGTCACATGTTGGGGAGACTCAGGGCTGCCCTCTGGGTGCTGACTAGGGTTCAGTTCAGTTCAGTCGCTCAGTCATGTCTGACTCTTTGCAGCCCCCTGGACTGCAGCACACCAGGCTTCCCTGTCCATCACTAACTCCTGGAGCTTGCTCAAACTCATCATGTCCATTCAGTTGGTGATGCCATCCAACCATCTCATCCTCTGTCGTCCCCTTCTTGTTGACCAGGGTAGCAATCAGGAAACCAAAACAGAAGTTCTGAGGTGATGGGAGAATGAGTTGATGCTGAAAGCTCAGCTTCTCTGTACTTCCGTGCCGAATCTCAGAGACCAGTTTTGGGTAAAGTAGGAAAGAATAGCCTTATTGCTTTGCCAGGTCAAGGGGGACACAGCAAGCTAATGCCCTCAAAACTACATGTCCCAACGTGGGGAAGATAGAAGTTTTATAGTACTTGTTCAAAGCGGGTGTGATCAGCTCTTAGACATTCTTCTGATGGGTTGCTGCTGCTAAGTCGCTTCAGTCGTGTCTGACTGTGCGACCCCATAGACGGCAGCCCACCAGGCTCCGCCGTCCCTGGGATTCTCCAGGCAAGAACACTGGAGTAGGTTGCCATTTCCTTCTCCAATGCATGAGAGTGAAAAGTGAAAGTGAAGTTGCTCAGTCGTGTCCGACTCAGTGACCCCATGGACTGCAGCCTACCAGGCTCCTCTGTCCAGAGGATTTTCCAGGCAAGAGTACTGGAGTGGGGTGCCATTGCCTTCAGTGGTGAGGTAAGTGGGAATCAGCATCAACCTTCAGGTCGAACTAGTCAGGGGTCTACAGGCTTGTAGGCAGCATACCATTAACTCCTCCCACCTGGAGGAGTTTTAGTATATGCAGAAAAGCTCAAAGGTATCGTCTTGTGTGTCTGTTGATGGGGAAATAAGATCTTGCCCCAAGGCTGCTCTTGACTGTTTCACCCTGATCTTGCATCCCCTCCTTTCCCTAATTAACAACTGCTTGAATCTGCCTGTGGGAACTCAGGGAAGGCTGTTTCCTACGATTCAATAAATGAGGAACATAGAAAAGCCTTGTGCCCAGGAGCCCACCAAGCCCTGCGCTGTGTCAGAGTGAGGGGAGAAGCCTTCTACCCCGTGCATCCATCTGGCGACAGGGCAACAAGGCCCACTCCAGACCCTACACTGGGGCAGGGTTTGGCGGCTGGAGGAGGGAGGGGGACTCACTCGGGACAGAGGATGAACTTAGGCTTAGCAACCAGAGCAGGACAGAACTTAATTACCCCAAATGGGGCTCAAGGGCCAGTAATTGAGAGGGTCAGGGAGGAGAGGCCAGTACTAGAAGCAAAGCAGAATTTTCTAGTCAGTTAAACAATTTGGAACCTTGGAGAACTCAAGCAAGATCACAAAAATCCAATTTCCAGACTGTTCCCTTTGCTCCATACAAGGTCTGTGGTTGAGCTTTTAAGCAGAATCAAGTTACACAGCACCACACATCTATCCACAGGGGCTCTGGTACGGGAAGTATGTTAGATGTGATTTTTCCTCATTCCAGTTTGTATTCTTAACAGTCACTTTCTGGAAAGCCCATTTCAGTCTTAAAGGCCTCTTTCAGGAGCTGGGAAGTGTGATGTCTTGGTGACTTACTTTTTCCTAACTAAGATAAATCCAGCCACCTTAACAGAGCAAAAGCAAAACTAGTACCTGGAAAAATTGTGTTTTCTTACCAGTTTTGGCAGAATTGTCTCTAAAATGTTATAGACTATCCAAATCATTTATATATATATGTAAACATGTAAGTTTTTGTTTGCATATGTATATAATACACATTATATACTTGCAAACTATATATGTATATATTTTTATATATTGTTTCTTTGTCTACACTCATCTAGGAGATTCAGATTGCTGACTTGTTTTGTTTGTGAAGATCTAGCTTTGTATTGAAACTTGAAAGCCCAGGATTTCAAAAGCATTGTGCTCTTCTCTTTGCTTGCTTCAGGCATAAAATGCTCCCAGGCCACAAGATAAAAGTCACTTCGTAACTAGTGTATGCGCCATAGGTCAATAGATCAACAAATTTAGTTTGAGACAATAACTACCTGACTTCATCTTACATGGCTATTTTTAACAGTTTATGAACAGAATGATTTACCAGAAATAATGAGAAAAAAACAAATTTTTGATGATTAATATCTGTTCTAAATTAGTGTTGCAAGAGAAGGGGCAGGGGCAAGAGAATACTTCAAGTGTCGGGTAAGCTCCTGGGATGGGCCACTAACTGAGGGTCCTTGGCTTCGCATAGGAAAGACTTCAAGAGCAAGTCAAAGTAAAGTGAAAGCAGGTTTACTAGAGAGACACACATTCCATAGGCAGAATGCAGTCTGTCTCTGAAAGTGAGGCTAGCCCTGGGGTATGGAGTTGTTAGTTTTTATGGGCTGGGTAATTTTATACTCTAAGGAGTGGGAGGAATATTCTAACTATTTTGGGGAAGGAGTGGGGATTTCCGGGAATCGGACCACCACCCACTTTTATGGTAGGCCTCAGAACCGCCATGGCACCTTTAGGGATGCCATTTAGCTGTCTTGTTACAATGATCAGGTGTTGAGGCTAAAGTTCTCCTGAAAGTCAAATCTTCCACTATCTTGGCCCTAGGGGGTTCTTCCCAGTCTTTGCTGAATCCTGTTTTTCTCAACAGCTTTTTTCATGGCTGTGCCTGCCGCCTTCCTTCTTGTCTCATGCATTCAAATTGTTAAATCATTTATGACAAAAAGTGTTCAAAGATTATCATGTTTCATATTGAAGAATAAAAACAATAGCTAAAAGTGTAAGATCATATTTACTGTTTTCAAACTTAAACATGTTTTTAAAGCGCGTTGTCTTATTTATTATTATTTTTTGTCTGTGAATTGAGGCTTTCAGGATCTGTTCCCCAACCAGGAATTGAACCTGGGCCATAGCAGTGAGAGCACGGAGTCCTAACCACTCGGTCAACAGGGAACTCCTTCTGCAATGCATAATTTTAAACCCGCGCAGACTTAGAGAATGTAATGAACCCTCAAACTTCGTTAGCTTGTTTCAGCTATAGTCTTATATCCCATCAGCATAGCAGTTCATCTCTAAATATAGAACTTAAAAAATAACATACCACTGTTACATTTAAAAAATAGTGACAAAAAATCCACAGTGACATGTACACCAATGTTCATTGCAGCACTGTTTGCAATAGCCAGGACACGGAAGCAACCTAGATGTCCATCAGCAGATGAATGGATAAGAAAGTTGCAGTGCATATACACAACGGAATATTACTCAGCTATTAAAAAGAATGCATTTGAGTCAGTTCTAATGAGGTGGATGAAACTGGAGCCTATTATATAGAGTGAAGTAAGTCAGAAAGAAAAACATCAATACAGTATATTAAGGCATATTTATGGAATTTAGAAAGATGGTAACAACGACCCTATGTGTAAGACAGCAAAAGAGACACAGATATAAAGAACAGACTTTTGGACCCTGTAGGAGAAGGTGAGGGTGGGACGATTTGAGAGAATAGCATTGAAACATGTATATTACCATATGTGAAATAGATCACCAGTCCTGCAAAACAGGGCACTCAAAGCCGGTGCACTGGGACAACCCAGAGGGATGGATGGGGAGAGAGGTGGGAGGGGTTTCGGGATGGGGGACACATGTACACCCATGGCTGATTCATGTCAGTGTATGGCAAAAACCACCAAAATATTGTAAAGTAATTAGCCTCCAATTAAAATCAATTAATTAATTTAAAAAATCCATAGTGTCTTTCAAAAATGATCATTATGCAAATTTCTTCAATCTTACACCCACAGGTATGTATGCTTGGACTTACAAAGGCAATACAATTCATTGCAATTAATTAATATTTCTCTTGTTTCTTTTAATCTCTAAGTTGTTCCATCTCTTTTTTTTCCCCACTTCATTTCCTAAAGATAACATGTTTTTTTACATAATATATCACAAACATTTCCCCATCATATTACAAGGCTTCATAATATTCTACTGTGTGGATGTTCCATAGTTTATTTCCAAAATCCTCTAATTGTTGGATAATTAATTGTTTTGAATATTTTTCTAATATTCAATTTCCTGCACTAAACACCCTAACACATATATTTTTGGAGAACTGCTTGATCGCTTATTTAATAAAAATTACTGATTGAAAGAGTCAGACTCTCTCTGTCCCAGTCCTTTTCCACATGGCTTGCTTTACTTTTAAAGACCTGCTTTTGAATTTTATGTAAATTTATACTTTCCAAAAACTGAGGTTTCCTGCAATAAATTTTGAAATAATTTCTTACTGTATGGTAAGACTCAGGATTCGGTAAACAGGGTCTCATTACAAAAGAGTTAGGGAGAGATTTATGACACAATGATTACACAGGTGTTCAGTCAAAGAGCCTGTTGAACTGGAAGGTGTCATATGTCCTCAATAGCCCACCCCTCTGGCTGGATGAGTCACTTTAGTTTAAACAGGAAATATCACTCTCTTATATGATTGATGAAAAGCCCTGAGCATGCAAACAGAATACCTTGGAAAATGCGTTCATTCCTTCTTTGATGGCTATGCTCAAACTGTAAGGTTACAGGAAAGTCTAGTCTTCAGGAAGGAATGTGAGCAGTTGTTATCACCACAGGCTAAGATTCCATGACTTCCTTTGAAAGCTCTCAGGAATTCAGTGTGGGGTTGGTTGAATGAAAAGGGGGTAGAGACAAAGATAAAACAAGATCAGCCCTCAATCGGTAATTATTGTAGCTAGTGATGGGTACCTGGTGATTCATTCTACTATTCTCCCTCATTTGGGATGTGTGTGAAAGTTCTTGTCTATAATAAAATTTCAGAAATTCTCTCAGAGCAATATGGCCAGTCCATGGCCATGTGCACCTACATGGCTCTTTGGGGGTCCAAGTACAGCCCTTGAAGCAAGCATGAGTGAATAAGATTTCATGATAAATTATTATGATGGAGTGTTTTTAAAGTAATAACAATTGTTGGAGAAATTTCAAACAATATTCTACGTGAGTATGTGCCACTTTTCACTTTTATTTCATGGAATAAGTGAATAATATAGGAGTATTTTACAAAGGAAATTTACTGTGGCCCCTTGCTGATGATGCTGGAAGATTCTATCATACTCTTTGTTAAGCAAACCACTCAAAAAAACCAAAACTTCACAATCAGGAAATTCTGATTAATTTGTATAATCTGGTTTATAAAAGGTGCTGAAAATACTTGTTGCTGAGTTGCTAAGTCGTGGCTGACTCTTTTGTGATACCATGGACAAGAATACTGGATTGAGTTGCCATTTCCTCCTCCAGGGGATCTTCCTGACTCAGGGATCCAACCCATGTCTCCCACACAGCAGGTGGATTCTTTACTGCTGAGTCACCAGGGAAGCCGCTGAAAATACCTATGGGGTGCCAAATTGAGATTCATGAGATAATACTGATTTTTTTTCTCTTAAACTTCTTTAGGAAGTCAGGGTTCCAGAGGAACTCCTACACAGTAAACAGTCATGAAGAGCAGCTGTAGAAAATAAAGTGTTTAAAATTTTAATTGTACAATTAATCCCAAGTCCTGGTGGAATAAATTTCAGACATTAGAATGCTTACATTAGTTATTCAGATATTTTACCTATCTGATGCCCCCTCATAGTAAGACTAAGTATTGAAACACAAAATCAAATCACTTAAGCAGCCTCAGTGGAGGTACTGACATACAGAGGAGAGAGAAGTTTTAATTTATGGGCTGGAAACCGCTAGTAAGCAGCAAGTGGTTGATTTTTAGTGTTCCCATACCCTGATAATTACAGTAAAGTTGGCGCTAGTGGTAAAGAATCTGCCTGCCAATTCAGGACATGCAGGAGTCATGGGTTCAGTCCCGGAGTCGGGAAGATCCCCTAGAGGAGAAAATGGCAACCCACTCCAGTCTTCTTGCTTGGGAAATCCCATGGACAGCGGAGCCTGGAAGGCTACAGTCCATGGGGTCACAAAGAGTTGGACACAACTGAGCATGCATACACACACCCTGATAATGAAACTAGAAAGCTATAACTCTTAATGGGCATAACTTAGATCTTGGTTATAAAAGACCTCATTTCATAAAAGAATAAAGATTTTATCCCTTCAAGGGATTCTTTATTTTATGCATAGGGAAACAAAGAATGAACAAGGCTTATAAACTCATGGTTAGATTGAAATCATGGTCAGTTCTGATTTGATTACCTAAAATTCATCCTGGTGACTTGCTTCATAAAACAAGAGAACATCTTATATTCTGTGAGAAAAAAATGCATTCTGTTCTATCTGCTATCAACAACTGCTTGTTTCTCGCTAATACCAAAGTTAGTGTGTATGTGGGTGTGTGCTCAGTTGCTCAGTCATGTTTGACCCTGTGATCCCATGAACTGTAGCCCACCAGGCTTCTCTGTCCATGGAATTTCCCAGACAAGAATACTGGAGCAGGTTGCTATTTCCTTCTGCAGGGGATCTTCTTGACCCATGCATTGAACCTGTGTCTCTTGCATCTCCTGCATTGACAGGTGGATTCTTTACCACTGGGCTACCTGGGAAGCCCTAATACCAAAGTGCAGTATCATTTCCATTTAGAATGTGTCTAGAACTGAGTTATAATACAGTAGTGAACAGAAGCCAACTTGTATCAGCTCTGTCAATACATTTCTTCTGTAACATCACATGAGTGACTTGAAATCAGACATGGCAGGAGTATTTACACCACAGAAATAGGCAAACACTTCAACCAGTACTTGTTATTTTTTAAATTTGGAAAGCCAGTTTGCCATTGTAGCACTTGTTATATATGCTTAATCCTCAAGGCTTTAATATTTATAGTTTCAGCCTATTTCCAGGTAAACACAAAGGCTCATTACAATCTGCTAAGGCATTGATCATGTCCAGAATCCTAAAATTGAGTTGGAAAGATTAAATGAGATAATGTAAGTGCACAACATCTGATACATAATATATGCTTAAAGAATATTAATTATTTGCATATAAAAGCATTTGTCCAATGAGTATACATTATTTATAGGGATCTTCATAGGAAGTGGGATCTAATCTAAAAAGATAATTGACAGGGAATCTCTCAATGGGAATAAAGGCCATTATAGAAAAAAATTTATAGATCACATTTCAACATTTCTTTTTCTGATTTGTCATAAGGCAAGGAAGCCAAAGAGAACTCTTTGAACTAATTGGAAGGGCCAAGAAGGCAATTAACTGCTCTCTAATTAAGCTGGTAATAGCCACCCTCCATTGGAGCGATCAAAAGCTGGAGAGTCACTGCCTGTGAGGACATTTGAAGACAGGCCTCTCTCAGTGATGACAGCCTTGAAGTTTTGAGCTTATAAAGGCTCTGTCTGCTGGGGTCCAAGAAGAGGAAGGTCCAGGTGAATGGAGGACAGTTAACAATTTGTCAGGAAAGTGGTCACTTGTATTTGGGCATTTGCAGCTACACTTGGGATTTTTTTAAGTTTTCTTAGGTACAGTAGACCCTGGACTAACGGGGTTAATCTGTGTGTAACTTAGAGTCGGCCCTCCCTTTCCAAGTTTCCTTGGCATCTGCAGATCCAACCAACCACACATCATATAGTACTGTAACACTTACTATTGAAAAATATCCACCCAGTTCAAACCTGTGTTGTTCAAGGCTCAACTGTTAACACTTTTTTAAAAAAGTAAAAAGGAACAGGTAGAATTAGTTTTAATAATATATTTTATTGAAACCAATGTATATTGAATATTATTACTTTGTTGTTAAATTGCTCAGCTGTGTCCAACTCTTCTGTGATCCCATGGACTGTAGTCTGCCATGGGATTTCCCAGGCAAGAATACTAGAGTGGGTTGCCATTTCCTCCTCCAGGGGATCTTCCTGACTGAAGGATCGAACCTGAGACTCCTGTATTACAGGTAGATACCTTACCCTTGAGCCACTGGGGAAATATTTATAGATATTTTACAGTTTTTTTTGGGGGGGGAGGTACAATTCTTTGAAATCTAGTGTGCATGCTACACTTACAGCATACCACAATTTGGATTAGTCATGTTTTAGTGCTCCATAGCCACATGCAGCAGGGGCTCATGTGTTGGATAGTGTAGGGTAGAGGGCGAACAACTGGAAGGTAGCAATCTGTCTTTGTACCCACACTGCTTTCTGCAGTGCCTGAAACATAAATGCTGGTCCATAAATGAATGTGGCAGGCAGAATTCTAAGGTCACCTCCAGGGATGCTTGTCTTTGTATAATTCATTCCTCTTTAAGGGTGATGGTGAGGCAGACATCAATCTATCGATTATGTTATATGACAAAAGGGAAATGATCTTGAGTGGGCCTGCTCTATTCAGGTGAGTCTTTTAAGAATGGAGACTTTTCTCTGGCTGGTAGCAAAGGAAGACATCAGAGAACATCCCTGCTGGCGTGGAAGAAAGCATACAGTGATGTAGTGAACTGCCCCTGGAAGCTGAGACAGATTCCCCAGCCAGCAAGAAAACAGAGACCTCAGGCCTACAACCACAAAGAACTGAATTCTACCAAACACTAGTGAGCTTGTCAGAGAACTCGGAGCCCTGGATGAGCACTGCAGCTGATACTTCAATTTTTGCTTTGTGAGACACTCAGCAGAGAGCCCTCAGCAGAGAACCCACCCACGCAGTGCTCTGATTTCAACCCTATAGACCTGTGAGCTGAGACAGGGGTGGTGTTTTAAGTCACTATGTTCTTGTAATTTGTTACACAGCAATAGAAAATAAATCCCATGAATAAATGTCACAATTCAGCAATCATCATTCAGTTGGGGACAATATGTTTAAACTTTAGGCAGAGTCCCTAAGAGGAAATAGTAGCTTGTGAACATTAGATTTGAAAATCAAGCCAGTATCATGATAGCAACATATTTATCTTAATTATGCCAGGGCATCAGCAGTGTGGGGCATTTGAGTTACTGTCTTTTTCCCAGTGCCACTTACATCAGAGGGAGGAGCTAAGTGACAGGCAAAATAAAAAAGGAGGGAGGAAGCCTCTGGAAATAAGTTTGATATACTCATCCTGCAAAGGAGTGATTATTGATTAAGCAGAGACTCATGTAAAAAAACAGTGACAATAATAAGCACAGCTCACATTTGCTGGGTTTGTACTCTGTGCCGGGCATGTCAGCCATTGCTTTACTATATCTGCATCAAAGCCCTGGAGGCAGAAACTGTTACTAACTTCATTTATGGGTGTGGAAACTCAGCAGTAGAGGTAGGAGGAGATTTAGCTGCATAATCAGGTAATAAAGGTGATTTGGAAGGAAGCAGATAAAAAGGTATTCTTGGAGGAAGCACTCTTCAGAACAGATTAGCCTGACTCCTAGATGCAGCAATTTCTCCAGGATGACAGAGAGCTTTATTTCTTCTCTGTTAACAAACTCTTTTTATGCCCCTTTCTTCTAACGATGCATTTCCCAAGTGGTCAGTGATCTATGCATTCAGTCTTTCTACTTTCTCCTTTGGACACATCACTGAATCCTATGACTCCCAGTAACATCTCTGGTCCTGATTCTGAAAGGCCCGTTTTGAACTCAGCTGTTCTTCTGAGCTCCAGCCCTCTAGTGACCATACCTGGATGACTCACTAACCTCTTAAGTTCAGCTTGTTTAACAAAGTAGAGTTCATCATTATGGCCTGAAAACCAGCTCTCCTCTCCAATACTGTAGCCTTACCAACAATTCTATAACCATTGACCAGTCCACAGGGCTCCACACCCCAGAGACCATTCAATCCTCTCTCACCTCCATTCCCTTTAGTCAATCAGCTGCTAAAAGTATCTTTCCAGAATGTTAACTCAGCCATTTCTTCTCCATTCTTCAATTTCCTGAACCCTTTAGTCCACCGACCTCCCTTCCTTCCTTCCTTATCCAGCTTTGATTTCATGCTGCATCAATTCAGTCACTCTTGAAAAGTGAAAAGAAAAAGGGAACGTGTTAGTCACTCAGTCGTGTCCGACTCTTTGTGACCCCATGACCCCATGGAGCCCTCCAGGCTCCTCTGTCCATGGGATTCTCTAGGCAAAAATACTGGAGTGGGTAGCCATTCCCTTCTCCAGGGGATTTTCCCCATCCAGGGATCAAACCTGGGTCTCCTGCATTGCAGCCAGATTCTCTACCATCTGAGCCACCAGGTCAATCACTCTTTACCGGAGCCCACAACCCCTTGCCACTCTATTTTCATCATTTCTACTTGACATAATGTGAACCCAACTTTCTTGTCTCTCTTCAACTGGGAGGCCGAGCAGTGCTGAAAAAACTGTACAGAGGGAAGATGAAAGTAAAATAGAACCCTCTGTTCTGGTTTGCACTCAGGCCCCAAGGTTGCCAAATACTATCACATTCCAAAGCAAATTATTTGGTCCGCCTACCCATGACTTGTGAAGAAGGTGGGTGAAAACAGATTTTATGAGTTTTATCTTTGACTTACCTTGAGCTCTGAATTCTTCCTGACACTCCCCCCCCCCCCCCCCCCCCAGCCATGTGGGAGCTTCACAGGCATCTTTGATAGGTATCTTTTGAAGCTGGAGGAACACAGACAGGCATTAGATTCATGCCTAAGGAAAAAAGTCTTTAATGAGGGGCTGGCTGAAGTGAACTGTGTCAATATAGCTGAGGGCTGCGTTTAGGAAATTAACCACGTTCTGGCGGATTCCAGGCCAAAGCGACATTTTTCCAGGGACCAAATGTGAAACCCACAGAAGGAATATGAGTCTGGGTTGTTTAAAAAGGAATTCTGACCTAAAGGACTTCCTGTCGTCAATGAGGTGTCCTCGGCAAAAAAAGTGGTTGGAGATTCTACTGGGTAGAGAAGCAGAGAGGGATTGTCGGTGGCTGGTTAGAGAAGAGGCATTGCCTGAGACGGAGGAATTCCAAGTGGAAGGGTACAGCAGGAGGGAGTCTGAGGAGGCCACAGATGCTCAAATGAGAGAATAAATGGCAGCTTAAAGCATCAGCCAGGGGACTTCCCTGGTGGTCCACGGGAAGGTTAAGAATCCACCTTCCAATGCAGAGGATATGAGGTCAGTCCCTGGTTGGGGAACTAAGATCCCACATGCCGTGAGGCAACTAAGCCCCTGTGCCAGAACTAGAGAGCCCACATCTTCTGGAGCCCCTGTCCACAACTGAAAACCCACGCGCCACCGTGAATGATCCCACCTGCTGAAACTAAGACCCACTGCAGCCAAAAACACCTTTGGCTGATTCATGTTGATGTTTGACAGAAACAACAAAATTCTATAAAGCAATTATCCTGTAATTAAAAAATAAATACATTTAAAAAAAAGAGAAGAAAAAAAGATCATAGTACAGATTGGTTTCAAAAAACTAAAAAAAAAAAAAAAATTAAAAACAAACAAACTAAAAACAACATCTACTAGAACCAGAGGGAACTACACCAGCTTGTATTTGTGTTAGTCGAATAAAGCCTTCCTTCCCCTTACCTTCCTGCTGTCTCTGCTCCCATCCTAGGAGACCCATTGGTAGCCAAGTGGTGGGAGATGAGAGAGGGGTCAGGAGTAGTAGTACTAGTTGGGAAGTAGAGGTGAAATCTCATTCTCCACTGCAGGCTCTTTGTTCTAAAGCATAAAGTTTGGAGTTTTGTTGCAATAGTTCTGGGCATGTTGTTGCTGTTTAGTTACTAAGTCATGTCCAACTCTTCTGTGACCTGTGGTCTGTAGCCTGCCAGGCGCCTCTGTCCATGGGATTTCCTAGGCAAGAATACTAGAGTGGGTTTCCATGTCCTTCTCCAGGGGATCTTCCCAACCCAGGGATCAAACCCTCATCTCCTGCATTGACAGGCAGATTCTTTATCACTGAGCCACCAGGGAAGCCCCAGTTCTGGGCATATTAATTTATAAACTGAGGCTGTGATTTGGAGATGAAATGACCAGCGGACATTTTATCATCTAAGATGATCAGAGAGGTAGAAGACCTTCCTGATATTTCATCTGAAGGGTGAGAAAGAGCTGGCCCAAAAGAGAGGAAAATGGGCAGGTGGCAGGGGGGTGAATAAAAAATTGTTTTCTCTTCATGCCCGAGGAGTCAGTCTTGTTCAGTGAGATCATTCAGTTATATCACTGAAATAATCTCAATCCACAGCTAGGTTGAGACTTTTGAACCATGGCAATATAACAATTTTTTTTTTTTCTGTTGGGAACCCTCTCCTATTCTCTGCAGTTACCTTAAGCCTCTCTAGGCTTAGTTGCTCAGTCATGTTGGACTCTTTGCAACCCCATGGACTGCAGTCTGCCAGGCTCCTTTGTCCATGGGGATCTCCAGGCGAGAATACTGGAGTGGGTTGCCATGCCCTCCTCCTAAGCCTCTCTACCTTCCTTGATCCCTGAGCTGCACACTGCCCCTTTCTGTTCAGATGATCTTGCCTCAGTCTTTGCAGAAAGAGCAGGATTCATCAGAAGGGAGGAAACTCTTCTTCTGCATCCCCAAATGAAGCTGAGAACCATACTTAGAGTATTGTTAATTAACACATATATCATAAGTATGTAAAGCATGGTTCTACTACTCAACAATCATATATTCTCTCAGGCAGGTAGACTTTTCTCCATAATTTTATTTTCAGTATTGGTTTGCTTTTCATCTCATTATCATATGTTGCAAAAATAAACTTTTAACTTAATTTGAAATTTGGAAACTTTTTCTGTTCATACTACAATTTATGAGAATCTAAAGTCAAGTTTTAATTTATATAGATTGCATTCTACAAAATATGTCCACAACATTACCATTTGTATGATATGTTACATTATTTGAAACAGGGCATTTCATGATTTTGCCATTACCCTCAGAGAGATATTCTAGTCTCAGTTCTCTTATTCCATCTAATTACAATTTCATTTTAAAACCAGTCAGGAATGTATATACCCTGAGTGTTTAAATATGTTACATTTAATGTATCTAAGGAGTTTCTAATTCCAGTATAACTAACAAAATAATTGAAAAACTGAGTTGCTAATGGAAGCATGCTTCTCTATACAAGTCACTTATATTATCTAAAGGAATTTTAAGTTCATTATAGAAAATTTGAAAATCACAGTAAAACATAAAGAAGAAAATAAAAATCAGCCATAATCACACTATTACTTCCCCACCCATTCTTGAGATCTTTCAGCCTTTTCTATTTTTCAAACTGGGTATAATAATGCACATGCATTTAAAAACCCTGCAGTTTTCACAGTGATTGTTCTATTGAGAACATCTTTGTTTCTGTGCTATTTAGACTATGCAATAGTCTAATGCTGGTGACCAAATTGTATTCCATCATATTATAATCTGTTTTAATTTATTATATTACAATGTTCATTATGTACAATTTTATATTTATAATATATAGTCTGGTCCTATTATAACATTTAATAATTCCCAGCCTGCTTATTTCTAGAAATAGAAAAATATATTTCTGGCATGTGTTCAGTTTTGATACTTCATCCCAACATCAGTAACATTAACTTAAGTTTTTTGCCAAACTGCAGACTTCATAGTCTGTATGCAATTTTCGTCCTATTTTAAATTCAGCAAAAATTAAAAGGCCACCAGACTCCTTAGGTTTCTGAAATTGCACTCTCCTCTCAGGGTCTCGCTTTCCTCCATGCCCTTTACTTCCTCCAGTTTTTCCCTCTATTAAATTCTTTATACTCTTTCCTATGTCTCTCTTCCATGTGGTTTGTTTTTGTTGGATTTTTCATTCTCAATGCTCATTGTAGAAAAAATCAGATATTACACATAAGGCTTGTAGGCCTTACGTTTGACTACATATCATACATTTACCTGCATATCAAGGGTGGAACCAGCTAGGGAGAGAATGGGAAATACCATTTTCATTCTGCTGATGAACAAGAATGTCAGTTTTTAAATTTACTCAAATGAGCAGTGGAACTGTCACGTGGTCTCAAATGCTCTAAAGTAACTAACACACACTCTTACTGATGATAGACCCTCCAGGAAAGCCAAATCATAAGCAGAAGTTTGCTTAATAAGAAGGAAATCAGAGCAAGGAGTTGGGGATTAGATATTTAGAATGTTTGGTGGCCACAGGCTAAGGCAGCATTATGTATGCATTATTATAATTAAGGCTCAATGTGGGGTTAGGGTGAGGCTGAGGAACAGAAATTGTGACTGAGAAATTCATCAAGGAAGTGAGTGCCATCTTGAAGTGTCTTGTGAGACAGCCATAAACCCCTCCGCCTTACTGTACGTGGTGGACCCTTCTATTGGAAATTCCTGCTTTGATGACTTTCTCCTTTCTTCATTGCCCCTCTTTCCTCCTGCTCATCCGTGACTCTGGCTTTCTTGGTCCTCCTCCGATGTCTAATTGTTCTTTCTCTGTCTTTTTTCTGTGCTGATTCTTAGGACTTGCGTCTCTGTAGTGACATTGTTTATACAGAGCCTGTCCTGGGCCTTGAGTAGTCATTAATGTGGCTCCTGATGTCAGCACTCCTCTCTTCCCAGACACATAGTTGGATGACAAGTCCTGCCTTCCTGTGGTTGGGTGGGGCTGTGTGATGAGCTCTGGTCTTTGAATTATGAGCAGGAGCAATGTCTGTCACTTCTGAGTGAGGGCATGTAAGTGCCAGTATGAGGATCCTTCTTTCTTCCTGCTGCAGAGACCAGCAATGTTCCAGGTGGGTAGTTGTTCATCAGTCTAAATCCCAGAGTGAGATGACACTGAACAGAATTCCTAGTCAACTCTTGACATAAAGAATGGATGAGAGGGACTTCCTGGTGGTCTAGTGGCTAAGACTCTACACTCCCAGTGCAGGGGACCAGGGTTCGATCCCTGGTCAGGAAACTAGACCCTGCTTACCACTACTATGAGTTCATGTGCCATACAGCTAAGGATTCTGTGTGGCATAATGAAGAACAAAGATGCCACAACTAAGAACATGCCACAACTAAGACCTGGTGAAAAGTGAAAGTCACTCAGTCGTGTCTGACTCTTTATGACCCCATGGACTATACAGTCCATGGGACTCTCCAGGCCAGAATACTGGAGTGGGTAGCCTTTCCCTTCTCCAGGGAATGTTCTCAACCCAGGGAGCGAACCCAGCTCTCCTGCATTGCAGGCGAATTCTTTACCAACTGAGCTATCAGGGAAGCCCTGGTGCAGCCAAATAAATAAATATTTTGAAAAACATAAAAAGGATGAATGAGAAATAAACCTTTGCGGTATTAAGTCATTGAGATCTTGGGATTATTTGTTCAGCAGCATAATCGGGCTCTACCCTGACTGAAACAGCATTCTTTTTTTTTAAACTCATCTCATCCCCTGATGAGCTTATCCAAGATTATGGCTTTATCTTTATCCTCTAGTTAAATGAAGTCCAAATCCACTGAACTGAACATAGTTGATCACCTGAGCTCAGGTCGTGGTTTTCTGGTTACCTTGTTACACTCTCAGAGTTGACAGGAACTGCAGTCTGAATGTGCCCCAGATACCTCAAACTCAGCACCCCCCAAGCAAATCTATCATCTTCTTTCCTTCAATGGCTGTTTCTCCTCTATTGTGCATTATCTTCCTTGATGCACTCAGCATCTGAACCTTGGAAATGTGCAAATTTCCTCTCCATGAGTGAAGTGGGACTGGTCTTACCTGTGGAAGTTTCAAAAGTCAGAGAGACCAAGTTCAAACACAAAATCTGGGAAGCAGAGGCACAATGGAGTTGTATCCATTCAGGTTCCTAGAAATCATCTTTATTAAATTCTTCCTAGTAGAGAAGAAGGGGGTTCTCATTTCTCTTTTCAGACCATGTGGGTTGACTTTCTCCTCCACTGGTTTTACTGAAAGCAGAAGTAATCATCTTCTCCATCAGCCACCTAAAAACGAGATTATTTTTTTCTCTTTCTTTTTCCTTTCTTTTTGGTTTTAATTAAAAGAATCCTTGTGACAGGGTTATAGTCAGCATCAAGCATATTGGCTGCTGCAGGCTTCATAAACTATGGTGGACTTTCCGAGCATCACTTTCTTGTCTCCATTGCATAGTTGATGAGCAGCTGGCATTTAGCCCCTGAACACAGCCAAGAAAGGGAAATCAAGGCTGATAATTGGATGGTGAGGTAATATCAAATCTATGGTCCCTAAACCCGATGTCTCCACCCCGGTTTCATTATGTGTGTCTGCAGTTTTAAGGCAATTGCAGATTTGGAAGACTGCCACTCCAGATGTCACCAGGCCATTTATTCATCAAACCAAGCCCATGATCCAATTGTTCCTCCAATCACCAGCAAAAAAGGAAAGAGTGATGAAATCAGTCTTTGGCAATGTTGCAGGAATCAGGAATATATTTGGGATTGGCTGCTACTGTCCCACTTTAGGTTATAATCACCCGAGGAGAACAGGGAGCTGACAGTCAAGTACTATGCAAAGAATAGAGAGTCCAGGGGAACACTCCACGCTGGTTCTTCCCTTTGCTGAGGCCATTTCTTTCCAAGAGGGGGTGGGTTGGATATGCCACACAGAGCACTTACAGAGGCAAATACTAATATTTTGTGGGAGCCTCTGTATGAAGTCATAGTGCCAGAAACAAGCGTGTGGAGTGAGGTGGGGTGGAACTGAAGGTGAGTTAACTGGGATCATCTGCTGGTGTTGCCGTTAAGAAGACGATACCATGCTTGTCCTTGCATGTGGGCTCAGTCACTTCAGTCGTGTCTGACTCTCTGGGACTCCATGGACTGTAGCCCACCATGCTCTTGTGTCCATGGGATCCTCCAGGCAAGAATACTGCAGTGGGTTGCCATGACTTCCTCCAGGGGACCTTCCCCATCCGGGGATTGAACCCGTGTCGCCTGCATCTCCAGCGTTGCAGGTGGATTCTTTACTGCTGAGCCATGGGGGAAGCCCCATGCTTATTCTTACTTCCTTGTGACTACTTTTCTCTGCCCTGTCTGCAATTTTGTTTTCTAAGATATTGAGTATAGGGCTTCCCTGGTGGTCCGTGGTTAAGAATCCACTTGCCAATGCAGGGGTCACAGGTTCGATCCCTGGTTTGGAAGATTCCACATGCCACGGGGTACCTAAGTCCATGCCCACAACTAGTGAGCTTGTGCTCTAGAGCCTGCAAGCCACAGCTACTTGGCCTGCGTTGTGCAACTACTGAAGCCCTTGTGCCTAGGCCCCACGGTCCACAACAAGAGAAGCCACTGCAGTGAAAAACCTGAGCACCGCAACGAGAGAGCAGCCCCTACTCGCTGCAACTAGAGAAAGCCCACGAGCAGCAACGAAGTCCCAGCACAGTCAAATAAATAGATGAAATAAAAAGGTATTGAGTATAGTTCCCTGTGCTGTATAGTAGGTCATTGTTTGGTTACTGCTAGTTCTATTATTTTACTTTACTTTACTTTATTCTGTTCTGGTTTATGCCCTGCCACGTGACTTGCAGGGTCTTAGTTCCCTGACCAGGGAGTGAACCTGGGGCACATCAGTGAAAGCCTGAAATCCCAACCCCTACACCACCAGGGAACTCCCCTCCTGTCTGCAGTTTTAAACTTGGATGGCAATATTTCTGAGCACTACCTTGAAGAAGGGAGTGCATTGGACTATCTGTGTCTCGTGGGATTGATCACCCAGTCTCCTCGTTTAACTGTGGCGCCTGCTCTGATCTCAGCTGTGTCTGGCATCCCAAGTCCAGACACCACTTCACACCGTGTCTGGAGGGACAGGGCAATGACTTTGGCCACCTGGACACAAAGGGCTGGTGAGGGGACCTGGTGGATCACTCACTCCATACAAAACTTGCCGTCAGTTGTCCTGTTTTCAGACCCACTCAGCACTTCTTCCTTGGGAGGCACCTGGGTACATCCTCAGTTCCTGAGACTTGCTGGTGATTCTGAGGCATGCACTGGTTTGTTTCCAGTTGAACCCTCCTTCCATACCTCCTTTCCTTTCTCTCCTTGGGTTTCCATTTCCAAATAATTGTGGCTGTCTGTCATCTGCTGTCCTTTTCTCTTTTCTTTGTTTTTGTGGGTTCTTGTTTTCTTTTTCTTTTAGTTTTTACTGTCATCTTAGGTGGGTTTAACTGACTCATTGGAAAAGACCCTGATGCTGGGAAAGATTGAAGGCAGGAGGAGAAGGGGATGACAGAGGATGAGATGGTTAGATGGCATCACCAACTCAATGGACATGAGTTTGAGCAAGCCCAGGGAGTTAGTGATGGACAGGAAAGCCTGGCGTGCTGCATTTCGTGGGGTCGCAAAGAGTTGGACATGACTGAGCGACTGAACTACAGGGGTTTGGGAAGGAAAAGGCAAATTTGTATGTATAGTCTTTCATGTTTATTCACTATTCTGCTCACTTATTCTACTAGTCACTTAGTCGATTCACTTATTCACTTAGTCTATTCACTTATTCTTTCTTCTAGTTTTTCTTCATGTCTCTCAGAGCACCACTGAATGTATCTTGAACCCAATAGGTACTTGATACAAGTAAAAGCAGTTATAATATGACAAAGTGGCTTCCAGGGGACAAAAGGCAGGGATGAAAATTACCCTGTATGAAGATTTCTGAAAACAGCAGGTATGCAATATTTATCCAAATTTCTTGTTTTCCATTCATTCAAAAACTCATGAAAATCATGCTCAGATTTAGGTGCTGGGACGTGGACAAAAGGATTAGAAAACGTAGAGCATCTCCTGGTATAGCCTTTGTGTTTCTTCATATGACACATGGTGGTTCAATCACTAGTGTAAGTTGAACTTTTGCTATAGGCTGGAGTGAGAGAGAAGAGACTGTCCTTTTATAGTGAGAAAACAGCTGTGCCATCATTCATTTGCCAGGAAAGAGAGGAAAATTTGTCAGGGGTTCCTGTTTGTTCCTGGCAAAGAACAGTGAGATGCCGGGGCAACACAAATTATTCCAGAGGTGCAGATTCTTCTGTCAGTTTCCCAGAATTGACTTTCCTTTATCCGCAAGGATTCTGAAATTTCTCTCCTGACCGACCAAAGCCTGGCCTTTTACACAGAACATTTCACGATGCCAACAGATAGTTTCCAGAGAGGAATAGGGAATTAAGTGGAGCCCTGGTTGCAGATGATTCCTTTTCATGCCTAGCTACCCAAACAAAGGGAATGAGCCAGAAGCCAGATCTGCAAGTGAACACGCACAATGGAATCGGTGCATGGGAATGTCCAGGGCTCTGCCTGATTAAACTGCTGCCAGAGCTCCAGGGGGCAATTTCTGTAAGCCTCCCTGTCTTGTATTTTGGCAGCTCTGTCTTCTCTCCCCCTACCACCCTCCCCATGTCCTCAGATCCATTTGCACCATTGTTTGGAAAGAGCCCACCACATAGAGATTGGCAGCACTATAACTGGTGCTTGATTCACCTTGCCTCTTTTCTCTCTGAATTTGATTATTCTGTTAATGACAGCTTATTTTTTCCCCCTGTACCATCGGAAAACAAAAAACAACTCTTGAGAGAGTTGTGGAGTTATATTTGAGTTTTCTGATGTACACTGTTATGGGAAATAAAATTCACATTGTAAAATATTTTCTCACTTCTGTCCCCTCTTCCTCTCCCCTCACCTAAACAGTCAGCATGGGTGGGAAACTTTAATGCTGAGAAATGATTTTTTTTTTTTTTCCCCTCAGAAGGTGTTGCCATGACAGTGGCAACATCCTTGAGCGTTGACTTGTCAAAATATTGACAGTCTCATTTAAGACCTTCATCATTGTCATCCTAATTGGTGCCTCCATTTGCTAGACTCTGCTTATTTATGTGCATTTTCTTTCAAGTGATATTTCTTAGGGTAATATTCACAAGGGTTTGGGGCTCCTGGAGTGAAATGTGTTATATAAACTGAAATGCTTACCCCCTGGCAAAAGGTAATCTCCGTTGCACTCACCACCTGGTTATAACAGCTCACATTTGCACAGTGCTTTGTAGTTAAGAAAGGATGTTCATGTATATCGTTTCATGTAATCCTCCTGAGAAGAACACAGAAGGGATGGTGTGGTGCCAGGAATCATCCCACCTTGCCCTGCCACCAGACATGTGTGATTCCATACCTGGTGTACTGCTTGACTTTTCACAGGTGTTGTCATGAAGCTCTGTAGAAGCTGTGTCCCAGGTGGTTCAGTTTTGGAGAAGGATTGAATTTATAGAGGCACAAATAAGCGCAAAATAATTAGAGGATTTTTTTTTTCCATTTTCTCATGTCTCCTAAGGAGGAAAACGGGGCAGGTAATTAATTACAGGATCTCTTTGGCAGACTGGGTGAGAGGGGAAATCTGTGTGTACTGCAAAATTAATAAAGCTGATTCCATCACAACTGTATAAACATCTCAGTTAAGGATATGTATAGGGACTTCTCCAGTGGTTTGGTTGTTAAGAATCTGCCTTCCAATGCAGGTTGGATCCCTAGTTGGGGAAGCTAAAATCCCACATGACAAGGGACTACTAAGACTCCGTGCTACAACTACTGAGCCTGTCCGCCACAATGAAGATCCCATGTGCTGCAACTAAGACCCAGCACAGCCAAAATAAGTACTTTAAAAAATATAATAATAAAATAAAAAGTACTTTATTGGCTGATCACATAACAGGTGGCCCTTGGTCCAGAATCTGGTTTGTGCTAATGATTGTAGATAGGAATCGACTTTTCATTTCCCATGCAACCAAGGAAAATGGATTACAGCTTACATTGTTGTAAACCACTTAAATGTCCTTCACCTACGGGTTCTGGAGTCATTTTTAAGGAATGTGGGGGCAGTGAGTGCCCCGAAGTGAGACTCACACTTGCCCTGCATTCTTTTTTCTTTCTACTGTCTTCACCATGGAACCTGGGGAAGGGACCTGTCTCTGTAGATGTTGACTGGCCATCCTCCTTCTGCACATAAACAGACTCAGAAGAAGGAGCTATAACACATATGAGAGTGAGCTCGTATATTGGTTGAACGCTTCTTCTTGGAAAGCAGAAATCTGAACAAGTCAACTCAGGCAACATAGGAAATTTATTGGCTCAAATGATTTGGAAACTCAGGAATAATGCTGATTTTAGATGCCAGGTTATCAACCCCAGTGAAAAAGAGGTATTCTGATTACTGTGGCAGAGAAGTCTTCGAGAAGTGTACTTAGGTTTGCCTTGCTGGACTAGCGAAGAAAATTGCACTATTGCATGTCATATTCTGTTATATATTGTAAAAATCATGTGGAAACGGGTGTTACTTCTGTTTTATTGTCTGCTTTTGTCTGCCTTTCCCTCCTTTTTTGTGGTCTGGGTATAGATTCTTCAGGGCTTCCCTGGTGGCTCAGAAGGTAGGGAGTCCACCTGCAATGCAGGAGACCTGGGTTTGATCCCTGGGTTGGGAAGATCCCCTGGAGGAGGGTATGGCAGCCCACTCCCTGTTCTTGCCTGGAGAATCCCGTGGACAGAGGAGCCTGGTGGGCTACAGCTCATGGGGTCACAGAGTCGGCCATGACTGAGCGACTAAGCACATCACAGCACATAGATCCTTAAATATCCTCAAATATGTTACGTGCTTTCTATTTCTATTTCACTAATCATGGTGCTGCGTATATCACATGCCCATCTTTGAACCATTTGCCATAACCAGAGGGATGAGCATATTCATTGGTCAGCCTGGGCCACGTGACCACTCTTGAGTTCAGAGCAGAGTGGCATCACCTTTGGCAGTTGTATCAGGACCACATGACCGGGGGAGGATGCAGGGAGCAAACAATGTGTATCTATTGTACCCATCCTTGGGTTGTACCTTTTCTGTTGAGAAATGTAATTGTTATGACTAAACTGATTCCTTCTGGCTAATTCCTTTCCTCTTCTGCCAGCTGGTCAGAATTGTTTCATGTTTATCTTCCAATAAAACGCAACAGTTAAACCCTTAAATGTTCTTGAGAAGTTACATTATTTCATAGCCTTCACCAATTTAGCAATGAGAAAAACAATCTCCATTTCCATTAAATTTTTTCCAGGCAGAATTTCTAAATCTTTTGTTATCTTCCTAGATCTGATAGACAGTGTTTTATTTCTTTCCTGCCTTTTTCTAGTTCAGAATTCCAAGTGGAACTGATGTGAAAGATATAGTGTAGGATACTGGTGAAAAAAATATGAATTTCTGAGTCAGCTGACTTGTATTCGAATCCCACTTCAACCACTAGACCAGCAGTGGTTATTGTTGTTGTTCAGTCGCTAAGTCATGTCTGATCCTTTGTGACCCCGTGCACTGTAGCCTGTCAGGCTTCTCTGTCCATGGGGTTCTCCAGTCAAGAATATTGGACTGGGTTGCCATTTCCTTCTCCAGCGGATCTTCCTGGACCAGGGATTGAACTGGCAGGTGGATTCTTTACCACCAGGGGAGCCTGGAACAGGCATGTTTTTATAAAAGCCTGCTACTCTGTGTCTTTCTAGCAGTAGTCAGGGAAATGCAAATATAAATGCTATTCTTTTCATGTATTGTGTTGGCAAAATTTTAGAATATTGATGTAATATACATCTGTTTTTTCCCCCCTGCCTTGCATCAGTTTCTTCTGTTTTATAACAAAAATGCCACATACATTTTGTATCTAGCCCTATCTTAATTCAGATATACTCCTGGACTGCTCAGTTAGATAAGCCAAGAAATTCCCTTTTTAATTTAAACAACTTTGGGTCAGTTATCTATTACTTGAAGTGAATTGCAATTCACATAATTGATTATTTCTATTTCTCATGAAGGTATGGGGAAGGTATCAGTCAGACAGCTGGTAGCACATTGACTCTAGGGGACCCCTTTGTGTAACACTAGTTGTATCAGTCAGGTTTATAACTTTTTCCAGGAAGCCTCCTGTTTTAAGTCTGTAGAGACTGTAGAAAGCCGTCACACTGAAGGCTATCTGATGAATGGGACTTAATGTTGGGCAAGGGTGGATCTGATCTGTGCAAGAGATGTTCCGGATCAGACACTGTGTGTGTGCCACTTCACATCCTTGTGTTTTCTCAGCCTACTTTTTACTCCAGCCAGTTTTGTAGCAACTAGCTTTGTGAAAACATACTCTGACAGTGTCTCATTTCCTCTGCATCATGTCTTCCTGCCCTGGGACTTCTCTAATGCTGCACTGAGAGATGGCCATGGAAATCCAGTCAGGCACGTGGAACCTGAAAGGGCAAGGAAGTTAAAGTCAATGGGCATCTCTTTTCTAATGGGGGATGAGAGCTGGTGGATAAATGAGGCATATTCCACGTGGCTCCCCGGAGGGGCTTAGTGGGTCAAGCCCTACTAACACAGCAGTGACCAACTTGGTAATATACCCTGGAATTGCCATTCCCTCTTGGCCTCACTTTTCCAAAGCACTTCCCAAATAAACTGCTTGCGTACCAGCCCTAGTCTCAGGTTCTGTTTTTGAAGGAGAATCCAGAATCACCACAATTTGAATGAGAGTCCCAAATTTAATCGAAGTTTCCTCCAGTGTTACCTGCATATATAGGTACAGTGGAGCACAACATGGGTAATGACCAAAAATTTGGGGCTCTTGTCCCAAACTACGTGAGTCTACAAACATTGATCTTAAATTCTTTTTCTCCAGCTTACACAATCAATGTCCACCGATGGATAAGTCCCTCAGTGGTCACAGTCCAGTACTGTCACTGATGCCAGCGTTTGGGTGACAACAACTGCCTGCTCTGCAAGTGATACCCAAGGTGCAGACCCCAACTCTTCAGCTCCCAAGTAGCTCTGCACGCCCTTGGCTCTTCTCTCTGTTGGATCCAAACAGCAATGAAGAGAAGATCCTACTTGCTGTCTGGGTTACACTTAATTCCCAGGTCCAATACCCTGAAAGTAATATTCTCACGTCTCCTTTTGTTCTTCCCTGCAGCCCAGAGACACCAAACCAGACCCATAGTTCAGGGACTGGGTCAGGGAGCCATGCACAAGGCAGATCCCAAATCCTTCACTTCATCTGCATCACTCTCAGACACTTTTCCAACCTTCTTCACTCGCTAGTTCCAAATAACCGTATAATTCAGAAAGCCCCTTCCTCAGTGGTTCTGCGGTTATGGCCTGTCCCCTTCTTTGATTCATCAGGATGGTCTAAAACTCAGCAGTGGAAATATCTGAGGTGCAAATGGAGTCCTTCCTCTTTCCTGCCACAATGTTATCCTCAGAAAATGAACTTCACAGGGAAAACACCAACATTAAAATAGAGTAAAACATGAACAAAATCCTTCTAGTTATAGACCGTGATTCCAAGTGCGACTAAGGATTTCCAAGCCCTACTAGCCTCTGATGACCAACTAAGGTCATATTTCCTTTTATAATTTAAAGGAAAATGACCCTAGACTTACCTGGTGGTACAGTGGATAAGAATCCGCCTGCCACTGAAGGGGACGTGGGTTCGATCCCTAGTCTGGGAAGATTCTACCTGCTGTGGAGGAATTAAGCCCGTGCTCCACAACTACTGAGCCCAGGTGCTGCAAACACAGAAGCCCTGATGCCCTAGAGCCCACGCTCCACAAGCGAAGCCACCGCAGTGGCTCCAGAAAAAGGAGCAGCCCCTACTCCTCACAACTAGAGAAAAGCCTGCACAGCGATGAAAACCCTGTATAATCCATAATAAATTAACAAATAAAAACCTTTGTGGAAATAAAAAGTAAAATGATCCTAAGTCCTCACCGTTTGAAGACCCTTCCTCTGCAGAGTTTTCCTCACCGACCCAATTCTGGGAGTCAAGGGGTCACTCTCATGCTCTACATATTTGTTCTCTGCTTGTGTTCGTCAGCTGTTCACCTCTGAGGTGACCTTCTCCAGGACGCCTTGTTCTCCACGTAGGATCGCAAGAGCTGAAGGGGCCTACCAACTGGATTTAATCAATTTGGTAACACAGCTCTTTGTCGTTTTTAATGTATATAAGAGAATAGGTGGTCACTCAGAAAAGCTTGAGGTGAGGACAGTTTGCTACTGCCATGTACCTCACTGCCATATTACAATGAAAGCAAGTCTCAGACCAAGTTCTGCCACACAGCAGACGGTCACTAACAAGCAGGCATAAAGCAGCTCACACTGTCTGTTCTGGAAGCTTGATGAAGCCACAGCCTCTGTCTGGCCTTTTGGACGGTCCGATGAACACCTTGCATAAACTTCTGTTTACTGGAGACAAAAGCCAAGACTGCAAAGGCAAGGTTCTGTCAGCCTTTCAGTCAATATCCGTCACCGACATCCCACATCAATGGAAGCCCACTGGCGGTGCATGTGGAACCTTTAGCAATCCAGTCTGCTGAGGGTGGTGGGCTACTTGGCTCTCTGGATTCTGACGCCCTGATTGTGAAGAGAGGGTAAAGTGTATTTTAGCTAGTCCACATATTAAGGACACTTGTGTTTTTTAGCATTCTTAGAAACAACTTTACTATAAATTTTCTCTTCTTTTACATGTTTAAATTGAACTGTATTTGACAAAGAGTCCTTTTAATATCAGTAAAAGGAGTTCATTTCTGAAATTTGTTATGCCGATCAATAGGACATCGTTTTCCACAGTAAAAAAAAAAAAGCAATTTTTTACATTCCGTTTGCAAATTAGCAAAGCTGTGTATGACTATGGATTGAGATAGAGACAGCAGAGGCACTGGTAGATGGACTTTATATGAGAATGCTAGGTAACCACCCCAGCTGCTCGTAAAGTTAAAGTTGAAACTAACGGGCACATATATAAGACCTCACTGTCTATGTGGAAGTGTTTTCAAGTGAAATACTGTCTTCATTATAGATCCCCAAACCTCAAGGTCTAAGGCTCCCAATCTCTTGGATTCCACAGATTGACCACTGGATCCAACAGTTGCATGTTTCTCGAACTGTGAATTGAGACCCGTTAACAGGTCATAATATGAATTCAGTGGGATATTACCAACATTAAAAACAGTGACAAAGACCTTCCCTGGTGGTCCAGTGGTTAAGACTTCGCCTTCCAATGCAGGGGGTGTGGGCTTGATCCCTGGTTGGGGAGCTAAAATCCCACATGCTTTGTGGCCAAACAATCAAAACATAAAACAGAAGCAACATTGTAACATATTTAATAAAGACTTTAAAAATGGTCCACATCAAAAAAATCTTAAAAAAATAACAAATGACCAAGATATAGCTGATTGTACAGCAGAAACTAACACATTGTAAAACAATTATACTCCAACAAAAAATAAAAACAATGACAATATATAGAAACATCAGCATAATAAGAATAGGTGTTGCTCTGTGAAACTTGTTAGATACTTGTGGCATGTGTTCACTGGAATACTATGTAAAATTTAAAATATCTTTTTAAATGTCTTTTTAATCGAAAAAGGTGAAATTACATTTCCCAAGGTTTGGGTTATTTACTCATTGAATTCCAGTGATCTGCTCTAGCTACACATTTAGGCAAAACATTTCTCTCACCTCTTCAAGGGCATGGTTCTGGCCGAAGATACCCACTTACATCACTGGACAGAATACTTGGCACCTTGATCTGCAGCATCAGCATTCAGATTTATGGTGACTTCACTGCTGTGGCCAAGGACAATGAGTGGGTACTTGCTTTATATTTATGTAACAATAGAGCCAGCCCTGGCAATTTTCCAAAAACAAAAAGGAATCAGTTCCAGAAATTCTGAGAGCTTTCTCAGCCCCACCCCCCACCCCAAACTAAAAGCTGTCAGCAACCTTCCAGTGGCAGTTCAGCAAAGAAAAAAGAGATTCTGTCTTTACTAGGTACCAGCATCATGAGTCTATTCTGAACACATACACTTAACCAAATGTTTTCCTTTATATCAAATAAATTGAAAAGAATGATTGAAGCTTTTCTGATGATTGCATTGCCTCCTTCTCTGCTTGCAAACAGTGACCAGTGTTGAGGGGGAAATCTGTCATCAGCAACTGAGTTCTGTCAAGTGTTTTTAAGAACCCTCTGGTGGAAAGGCAGCCCTACCCCAAGGAGAGATTTTTAACTTTTGATAGCGTTTCTATTAGCTAAGTCATCGATGCTCCAAGATCCTGCAGAAGAATTGAAAAATGGAGTTTGCAGGGATGAGTATGTCCACATGATTCTTTGAATGCAAGTTTCTGTGAACTTAGTAATATGACAAAAATTTACAGTTATTGACTGCTAATGTGGTTGTTGTTCAGTCGCTAAATAGTGTTTGACTGCATCCGCATGGACTGCAGCAGGTCCAGCTTCCCTGACCATCACTATCTCCTGGAGTTTGCTTAAACACATGTCCGTTGAGTAGGTGATGCCATCCAACCGTCTCATCCTCTGTCTCTTCCTTCTCCTCCTGCCCTCAATCTTCCCCAGCATCAGGGTCTTTTCCAGTGATTTGGCTCTTCACATCAGCTGGCCAAAGTATTGGAGCTTCAGCTTCAGCATCAGTCCTTCCAATGAATATTCAGGGTTGATTTCCTTTGGGATTGACTGGCTTGATCTCTCTGTAGTACAAGGGACTCTCAAGAGTCTTCTGCAACACCACAATTTGAAAGCATCTATTTTTTTGGCTCTCAGTCTTCTTTATGGCCCAACTCTCACATCCACATGAGACTACTGGAAAAACCATAGCTTTGATTATATGGACCTTTGTCAGCAAAGTGATGTCTCTGCTTTTTAATATGCTGTCTAGGTTTGTCATGCTTTCCTTCCAAGAGCAAGCATATTTTAATTTCATGGCTGCAGTCACCGTCTGCACTGATTTTGGAGCCCAAGAAAATAAAATCTCTCATTGCTTCCACTTTTTCCCCTTCTACTTGCCATGCAGTATTCGCTTCCAATATTAAAATATAAATATATGTATGCATGTGTATTAAAGGTAGTTGGAGAATATGATGTGTTAAAAGGGATAAATGAAAAGCCAGTTTGTTCTACAGTCCAATGGAAGGATATACAGTTTACGGGGAGGAAAACATGCCTAATAATGAGTGGAAAGTGCGGAGAGAAGGAGCTCCCCAAGGAGGACAAATAGAGAAACTAGAGGCGAAGGAATCTGTGATGCCTGGGGCAGAAGTCTGGGAGTCAAATGATCTATGGGCTATAGACCATTTGACTTTGGGTTGGAGTGTACGCAAAGGAGAAATAATACAATTCATGATGAGGGAGCCCTGTGAACCAGTGATACAGGAAGGGACTCAGAGCATGGCAGGGATGAGTCATGCCAAGTTGTGGTTCCAGAACCGAGGAGAGGGCTTGAGAGCCCTAAAAAGCACTTCGTGCTTAGAGCAGCGGGCAGATAACTGGAGTCCTCGGTGAGTGCATTGCTGCAGCGTGAGAAATAGCCTGTTTCAAAAGCCCAGTCTCCTGTTTCAGCAAACAAAATAGTCCAGTTCTTCTGAAGTCCTCACAACTGACACCTTTCCCCCACTTCAAAGTCAGAAAAATGTGAGAAATGATTGTCTTATATAGTTTGAATTTTTTTATATGTGCCCTGGTAGCTCAGACGGTAAAGAATCTGCCTGCAATGAGGGAGACCTCGGTTTGATTCCTGGGTTGAGAAGATCCCCTGGAGAAGGAAATGGCTACCCACTCCAGTATTCTTGCCTGGAGAATCCCATGGACAGAGGAGCCTGGTGGGCTACGGTCCATAGGGTCACAAAGAGTCAGACACAACTGAACAACTAGCACTTTCACACTTTCATAAGAAATGAAAGTGAAGCTCCAAAATTAAGTACATTTTAGTTTCTTCAACATACAGTGTGCAGCAAATAATGCAACATATTACCAGCCTATTGAGTTTATCCTTAGACCAATGTGGTCCCCTGCTGTTGAGTTGGCTGCTGAGTGAGTAGGGCAGAGGGCATGGAAATAGTGTCAGAGAACTGTGGGTTTGCAAGGGGCGTGATGATAGAGGTCAGGGGCAGCCCTAGGCACTGAACCATCTGCCTTCACATCCCAGTTCTGCACTTTCATCCACTGGAAATCTAGGGCAGGCCACCTGGAGTTTAATTATTTAAATTGGCTGGCCTGTGCAGGCCCCCAACCCCCATATGATTTCTCAGATCTCTGCTAGTTTTATCTAAGATGCATAGAGATGAAGAATATAGACTCTGGGCCTGGGTATAAATTCTGACTCTGCCCCTCACCAGCCATGAGGTCTTGGGAGAAGTTAAGCAACCTTTCTATGCCTCGGTGTCTTCAGTTTGTGGAACGAGAATAACAGTGTGTGCATGAGTGATAAGTTGCTTCAGTCATGTCGCACTCTTTGTGACCCCATGGACTATAGCCCACCAGGCTCCTCTGTCCATGGGATTCTCCAGGCAAGAATACTGAAGTGGATGGCCATGCCTTCCTCTAGGGGATCTTCCCAACCCAGGATCGAACCTGCATCTCCTGTGTCCCCTGTGTTGCCAAGTGGATTCTTTACCACTGAGCCATCTGGTAAACCACTTGGCCCATCCTAGGTATTCATTAAGAGGCTGTGGAGGGACTTCGCTGATGGTCCAGTGGTTAAGAATCAGCCTTCTTGGGTTAGATCCCCTCGCTGAGAAACTAAGATCCCACATACTTGGGAGCAACTAAGCCCATGCACTGCAACTATTAATAGAAGCCTGAACCCTGCAATGAAGAGCCAAGCTGCTGTAGCTAAGACCTGACACATAAATAAATAAATATTAGTCAAATAAATACAATTTTTATAAAGAGGCTATTGAGCACCTGCATGAATGAATACCTGTAGTCTAATTCAATGGCTTGCCATATCGATATTGGCTGTCTGTAGCTTTCCAAATTTGCCCCATGCACTTGCATTTGTCTGTGTCTCACACACCTTTAGATGGGATATAGACATTGTCTCCTACTTCCTCTCCCATTCTGCCCTGTGGTGCTCACCAACTAAAAGGGAAAGTGTATACAACTTGGGGCCCTGAGAGCCTCAGGGAGCACCTCTTCATTCTTCCATCGGTACACTAGGGAGTCATAATATCCCCAAAGTCTGGAAATCCCAGGACACTAATTAATTATAGACACAAGTCAAATCACCCTTCATCCCTTTCTCCGTGAATATTTCTGGTGGAGAGCAGTCCCCACTGTCATTTGCTGCGGAAGTGGGCAGGCCCCAAGAGCAGGCAGGCTCCCTGTTAACCCAGAGCCCGTCTATCTGCTGCCTGGGTGGCAGTGGCAGTTCTGCCCCTTCATAAACGTTAAGACACGAAATAATGGAATGTTTAGTCTGAGTAATACATTAAGGAAATCAATTAGGCCCACATGCAACTTTCTAAGGTTTTAATTACAGTACTTAGGGTACCACACTAGAGCAGTTTGTCAGGGACATAATTTGTTAATGAATAACAACTGACACAGTGAATTAGTTGGGGTTGTAATTAGCTCTTGCTAGCCATCCATTGGAACCCTGATCAAAAGCCAGTCAGTGAAAGAGGGAGAAATCAGCTGTAAATGATAACCGCGACAGCTCTATCGGGGCTGTCTCCCTGGGGCTGGTGCACCCAGAGGGGCCTGGCTAAGACCACATGCAGAGTTTAACTCAAGTGAGGTCAAGGAGCAGCCTCTGCCCCACCCAGGAGCGCGTTAGAGATGCAGACTCTCGGGCCCCCACCCCAGACCTGTCCAATCAGAATCTGCATTTTAAGATGCCCAGGTGATTTCTGAGCATATTGAAGTTTAAGAAGCACTGTCAGGGTAAAAAGAGTACAGGTTCAAAGTCAAACAGATCTTACTGTAACTCTTGACATGCTCACCTGCTCACTAGAGGTATATCTGGGCAATTGCCGAGTCATTTTGAGCCTCTGTGTCCTTATAAGAAAGTTATACCTACTAATACCTGTACTGGGGGGGGGGGGGGGTCCTTGTACTGACTAGCAATAGCATATGCATCTGCCTAGCACATAGCAGGTGGACAGTGAATGAGGGCGTAGGAGAAACTCAGAGAGGCTTCCTGAGACCTGGGCCTGACTCCATGTGGTGCCACGTGGTCCTCTTTCTGGAAGTCACTTATGTGGGTCACGCCTTCTTCCCTCCAATCTTCCATTCCACAATGGGGAAGGACTAAGAGAGAAGAGATAAAATATTACAAGTAAGTTAAATGCGTAGAGAAAATATTTTTAAGGATAAAATAATGAAAATAGTGAAATTGGTCAAAGAATATGCCAAAGTTAGATTAAATTGATTTTGTTTTTTTAAGGTGGCCAAATGACCAAATAGGAAAACACTGGTTGGTAACATGAAACACTTGGGAGGGTGCAGGGCCCAGATTGTTCTCTGCCTTCCCATGGGAGGGAGGATCCTGAGGAACAAGGTAGTGGTGAGCATTCCTCCCAAGGTGGGGTTCATGCTGCACTCTGGAGATCTGCGATCCACAGTTGAGGAACAGTGTTTTAGGAAACACCTTTGACTCACTGTGCACAATGGGTTTGTTCTTGATAGAGCGTGCAACCTTAAAAATATGTACATCATCTGGCTATGGACACCTAGGTGCTTCCATGTCCTGGTTATTGTAAATAGTGCTGCAGTGAGCACTGGGGTACATGTATCTTTTAGAATTATGGTTTTCTTAGGGTATGTGCTGTGAATGGATAAAGAAGATGTGGTACATATATGAAATGGAATATTACTTAGTCATGAAAAACAATGAATTTGAGTTAGTTCTGGTGAAGTGGATTAACCTAGAGCCTTGTGATACAGAGTAAAGCAAGTCAGAAAGAGAAAAACAAATATACTGTATTTATATATATATATATATTTATATATATATATATTTATATATATATATTTATATATATATATAGGAAATCTAGAAAAATGGTATTGATGAACCTATTTGCAAGGAAGGAATTGAGATGTAGATGTAGAGATCGGACCTGTGGACACAGTGGGAGAAGGAGTGAGAGGGATGGGTGGAGAAAGCAGCATCAACATACATACACTATCATGTGTAAAATGGATAGTGGGTGGGAAGTTGCTGTATTACACGGGGAGCCCAGCCTGGCACTCTGTGATGACCTGGAGGGGTGGGGTCAGGGAGGGAAGGTAGGCTCAAGAGGGGAGATATATGTATAATTTTGGCTGATTTGTTGTTGTATGGCAGAAAGCAACACAATATTGTAAAAATTAAAAAACAAACAAAAACTATGTACATCAAAGCAATTTCCTCATTAGAGAATTTCCCTCTAAGTTTCCTCACCAAACTCAAGAGTGTTAGAAGGAACTCTTAAGTAAGCTGATTATTAGACCAAGTGCTCAAACACAAGGATTACCACTGTGTCATGGCTTATATAGAAAATGGAAATATCCTTACAGCACATTGTGGGTGGGTAGACTGAAGGGCAGATTGGGGTCACCTGTGTGGGATAGGGTGGAAAAATAAATTTTTTACATCATGAAATTACAAGAAAAATTAAAAACTGAGAAAGATTTTTGACATACAATTTGCATGAAACATTCAAATAGAGTATTGTCAATTTTCAAAATGAGAAAATAAATGAGTTTGCTTCTGGAAATGTTAACTTTTTAACATCAGATTTGATGCTTGTCTATACTCAATTCCTGATAAAAATTTTTAATAACGATCTTTTCAAGTTTTGGATATTCACCATCAATGAGAAATTTTGTTTTCATGAGGAGGTCATAAAAAGTTTTTAAATCATTGTTTTACAGCTATTTCAAAATTTGTAGTAATTGAAATTATACTTAGGGACTATATCAGCCCATCCTTTTATTGAAAAACCTAATGTCGAAATTTCTTGTGATAATGCAAATGAGTTTTGAATATAGTGAACTTTTTCACGTCTAGTACTTCAGAATATTAACGTAGCTCTAATTTGCAAAACTTTCACACATCCTGAGAGTAGTCATCACTGACAGGACACATCAGTTACCAGTGGGCAGAAATCTCAAATATATGGGGAGGCCACCACCAGAAGCTCAACCTTCCTGCTTCCCCTTCTCTCATCACAGACATGTGAGACCCTGGGCTCTACACTGTGCTCCTTGAGCACCAGGAACACAAACACCCCCAGAAGCTCCATGGGCCACTTGTCCATGAGGGGCAACCTGGGCTCCATGCTTAGCTGGTGGCATGGCTGTCGACATGGAAGGGCTCCTGGTTAGTCTTGCTCATAATGTTGAGACTGAACCATTTGCGCTCAGTGGTGCTGAGTACACTTTTGCTTGTGGGACTGTGGAAGGTACAGACAGGTCTGGCTTATCTGGGACCACCCTCTGTAGAGCCCCAAATAAGGCTGCTCATGGCCAGAGGTTACCAATCTGGGGGTTTTGGCAGCCCCAAAGGCTTGAGGTTGAAGTTTCTGTTGTGGAACCTACTCATGGCACGCAACTGGGCCCATCGGGAATCTCCAGATTACTCATGCGCAGGAACCAAACCATCCTCTTTCTCTTCTACTTCTTGAATCTGTGCATGGTAGGCTGTCTTGCCTTTCTCTTTTACTTCCCACTTCAAGGATTGGTTGAATGATTGGGGTCTTTCTCCACTGTGTAGAAGGAGACTTGGCCATCTCCAGCTGGGTTTCATTTCTCCCCAGGGACAACCTGACTTTGTCTATTCTTCTCATCCTACAGGAAGATGCCTGGAATACTCAGCACTAGGATTGAATCAAATGTGGTCCTTTTAGTGCTTTGACTGGCTCCACTGCCTCTGGTAGTTGTGGTTCTCTGTGCTCTGTCTTTGCATGACAACAATAACATCCCATTCTTGGGTTTGAGGAACAGAAGAGGAGGCAGAGTAGGAAGCAAGGTGCTTCATGCCTCATCTGCATTCTTTATTCTCTTACAAAGGCTTCCTTTGGAGCATCAAGCACTTATGTAGCTAATAATAAATTCTGTAATTTCTTACCCATTTGGTCACTAAAAATTAAGCAGGATTAGAGATTTCAATTGACGCAATACCATACATTCTAAAGGTATGTCTAGGCCATGTGCAGAAATTGCAGAGAAGTTAAGTTGAAAACCACAGCTCACCAAACCCCCAGCCATATCAAGGATATAATGAGAAGAGAATGGAAAGTTAGGGAAAATGGATGGAGGTTTCTTTGGAGAGAATTGTGGCTGTGCTGTGAGTCCTCCTTCCCCATCCAAGGAGGCAGGTTAAAGGAGCTTCCTTCTTCATCATGTCAAGCTAGAGGAGTTTCAGTGGGACAAGAGAGCATTTCCTGTGCCTGTGTGTCAGGCCTGTTGTCAGATCCCACACCGTTGTTCTCACCCAAGATGCCAGAGAGTGAAGCGTGGGCTATTAGCTGATGTAGCAGAGGAGAACTGCTCCTTCTTGGGGCTTGGTCTTCATTCCTAGAGTGAGTGCAAAGAAAAGGTAGTTTTTCTGGCAACTGTGGATAAGGTCATCTTGTATCCTGTCCAGTGGAGTCATCCAGGTGGGAAAAGTACCCTTAATAGAGGCTGAGCCGAAGTTGTGCTTCTAGATTCCTAGGGGCAGAGGAGAGAGGGAGCAGTGCTAGACCAGCAGGCCTTTGCCTGGGTCAAGGGCATGGCCTGTGAGAGCACATCAGTGAACTCCCCCAGAAAACAAAGTTCATATCATCCCATCTGCAGGGCTCAACCTGTTTGTGACAGTCAGACAAAGCCATTCCTGCCACTCTTTCCTTCCCTGATCCCCACCTGAGCTGTGCTTAGTCGCTTAGTCGCTCAGTCACGTCTGACTCTTTGGGATTCCATGGACTGTAGCCTGCCAGGTTCCTCTGTCCGTGGGGTTTTTCAGGCAAGAATACCGGAGTGGTTGCCATTTCCTTCTCCAGGGGATCTTCCCAGCCTAGCAGTCAAACCAGGTCTCCTGTGTCTCCTGTGTTGAAAACAGATTCTTTACCTGTTGAGCCATCAGGAAAACCCATCCCCACCTGATCTTTCCCTAACCCAACTTTGAGGGAATCAGAAACTTGCCCTTCCTCCGGCCCCTGCCTTCCTTAGGAAGTAGAGGAAAGTCTTACCTTCAAATGAGGAGGCAACTTTGATTAGTATTACAAGAGGCTGGCCTTGGTAATCACTAGCTTTATATTGTGTTTGTAGCTTAAAGTGGCCATCAGACTTCTGATCAGAAATGGATCCAAAAATCATGAGACTGAAACTTCCCTAGTGTCCCAGTGGCTAAGACTTTGCCTTCCAGTGTAGGGGGTGTGGGTTCAGTCCCTGGTCAAGAAACTAAGATTTCACATGTTGCAGGGTATGGCCAAAAATTTAAAAATCACCAGATTGCCTGAGTTTTCATCCCATTGAATACAATTATAAGGGAAACAGAAATAAAGTTGCCATTGGATTATATTCCATGTGTGTTAATTGTTCAGTGTGCCACTTACCAATCCTTATTGCATGATCCTGGGCAAGGAAGCTCTGTAGGTATTGGGAGCACATTGGAGCAAACCTCATGTGACCCTTCATTGTAGAATCACAGAATATCAGACTTGAAAGGAAGCTTGAAGTCATCTATTCAAATGACATCCTGCAATTTTGAGACCCTCTGCCAGATCTCTGCCCAGTGCTCACAATACCTATGTTTGAGTGTCTGCAGAAATGAGGACACGTCTCCTCTTAAGACAGTCCTTCCCATCTGGGAACAGCATGTCTCATTTTGTTGTTTCTTTTGCTGCACAGAAATTTTATATCAATAGTTCAATATAGTCCCATTTGTTTATTTTCGCTTTTGTTGCCTTTGCTTTTGGAGTCAAATCCAAAAATTCATTGCCAAGATCAGTGTCAAGGGGCTTCTCCCTATGTTTTCTTTTAGGAGTTTTATGGTTTCAGGTCTTATATTTTATGTCTGTAATCCATTTCAGGTTTGTTTTTGTGAGTGCTGTAAGATAGGGTCCAATCTTATTTTTCTTCATGTGATTATTTAGTTTTCCCACCACTATTTGTTAACAAGATTATCCTTTCCCCATTGAGTATTCTTGGCTCCCTTATCAAATATTAGTTGATCATAGATGCAAAGGTTTATTTCTGGTCTCAGATCTGTCCCATTTGTCTATGTGTCTATTTTTATGCCTGTACCATTCTGTTTTGATTACTATACCTTTGTGATATAGTTTTAAATCAGGAAGTGTGATGTGGACATTTAGGGGACATTGATTACTAAGGCCTGATGTATTCATTCTTGGATAATGCCTGTTTACTCAGGTCCCAGAAATTTCCTGGGTCCCCAAACCTCTGCTCCCTAACACTGAATAGGGATTTTTCTACATATATCCTGAGGGCAGGATTCATCTTATTCACTGTTAAATCCACACACTAAGATCAGTATTTGAAGAGAAATAGGTACCACTAGATTAGTTCCCTTCCCCATCACTGCCTAATCTGTAACTGCCCCTGGCCTTGCTTCTAGGTGTTCCCATTCAGTCTTACCAGGAGAACTCTGGCCCTTTGAACAGATCGATTATGCTTTCTTTGCTTCAAGCTTGACTCCCAGGTTTGTCTGTCCAATTGTAAAAACACTTTGATTTTTTAAAATTATGCTGAAAAGAGGAAGAAAATTATTTTCTAAGGTCAGGTAGTTGGGCCCTGGGTCAACTGGGAAAGAAACAGATGAGTTCTGATAGATCATTTGAAACTCTGTCCATAAAAAAAAGCAAACCACCCTGTTTCTGATATTTCTGCCTTATTCAATGACATTGTTTTTTATGGAAAAATGGAATGTTTATTATTCATTTTCTGGGCAGAGGAGTGAAATGGCCTGGGTCTAGAGATGAGGGGCAGTTAACTGCTGGTCAGTGACTGCCCTTGCCATCTAACAAATACAGGTTTACATGAAAGCATTGTAGGCCCATTGCTGCCTCTGTTTCAAAAGAGAATTATTTATTTTGAGTCACATTTTTTCCTCTCTTCAATACCGTTTTTGAGAAACGATTTGTACTTTTATCTCACTGTGTGCTTCTCCTGTTCCTCTGGCCCAGCCTCTGCCTTAGGAGATAAACCACACATTAGGTTGTTTAATAGCCTCCCACCTGTTCTCTTGACCCTGGGTTTTCCCTCCATCCTTTCAATTCAGGCCTCACACCACCTATTTCCCAAGTTTGGCCCTGGCCTCCAGGTCAAGAGCACCCATGGCTCACTGAACAAGGACCAGATACTTGAGCATGGCCTTGAAGGCCCTCTGCCTTCTGTTCCTTCCTGTCGTGTTCTTTCTGCTCCAGCCAATGTCACCAGCAGCTGCTTTGTGGATGTGCCCCCCCTTTTCTAGAGCACCCCATGTCCTCCCTTTGAATGTGTTGTCTCTCTAGGTCTACCTGCTCTGCACGTCTCATCCTCCAAAGCCCAGAACCGACCTTACCTTTTCCTCGAAGATTTCCCTCATCTCTCCTGCTGAACAAGTGGATGTCTCTCTTCACCGGGTTGTTGAAAGGACTGAACAAGATTATGTGTAGAGGTAGAATGGTGGTTGCCAGGGGCTGAGGGAAGTCGTTGTTCAATGGGTAAAAAGTTTCAGTTACGCGGAATGAGGAAGTGGTAGACATCTGTTGTACACCATTGTGCCCATAGCAGTACCGTATTGTGAGGCTTCCCTGGTGGTCCAGTGACTAATACTCCACACTCCCAATGCAGGGGGCCCGGGTTTGATGCCTGGTCAGCGAACTAGATCCCACATGCCACAACTAAGCTTTCACATGCTGCGACTGAAAGATCCCACATGCTGCAACTAAGACCTAGTGCAGCCAAATAAATAAATATAATAATAAAAACCAAAACAATACTGTATTGTACATCTGAAAGTTTGTTAAGAGGGTAGATCTCATTTTGAGTTGTTACCACAATAAAATGAAAAGGTTACCCACATGGATATGTAAAGTGAGATGCCTAGCAAACACTAAAAACACAATTTTTTTTTTCCTTTCTACATGTTTTACTTCTTTGAACTCCGAGAGTATTTATTTCTCCTAGGGCAGCAAAGTTATTCTTCTTTACCTTGTATCACAGTTACTTCGGTGCATATCTTAATTGTTATGTATCACAGTGAGGAAAAAAAAAAAGGGACCAATTTTGATGTCTGACATTTGGTTTTGGGAGCTGTCTCCAAAACTCAGTAATTGTGTGGTCTTGAGTAAGTTGCTCAATTTCTTTATGACTCACTGACTCAATGGACGTGAGTTTGAGCAAACTTCAGGAGATGGTGAAGGACGGGGAAGCCTGGCGTGCTGCAGTCCATGGGGGTCACAGTGTCAGACATGACTTAGCAAATGAACAACAACAACAGTTTTAAATCTGTTAGAAAAAGGGAGAAAAAAAAAAGAAAAATAGCAATTATCTCTCTGGTCCTAAGGATGGCTTAAACATGCCAATACACGTAAAGATGGTGGCAGATACATGGCAGCAGCTTGGAGTCCTACTGTGGTTTCCTTCTTTGAAGGCAGTGACTACAATGTCTACATGTTTATAACCCTGAAGCACACAGTATGAAGCCTTGTGCATAGTCACAGCTCAGTAAATGCTTGCTGAATGAATGAATAAGTGAGTGAAAGGAAGATTGGAAAGGAGGGAGGTGGGAAGGGAAAGGACATGGAAAGGTCATCTTACTTATGTCTTTTTTGTAATGCAAAGTTATGATGATTTCGACTCAAAGACAAGTCTCTCCAACGAGAAGGTTATTTCCTCATCATCCTAACCCCATGCAACAGTTTTAGTCACAGCAGCAACCTTTATATTTGGAAACAGCTGTTTAAAGTTCCTCAACTTTTGAAAGCCAGTTGTTGATATACCAACAATGCCACCTCTGTTAAAGAAAAAAATTATTCTGATATTTGTTAAAATGATAACAAGACTTTATTCAAGGCTAGTACAATAAGGGAAAACTCTGTTGCCGTAGCAGAGAAAGATCAACCTCAGCTTTGACTACAACAAAGACAAATGGGGATTTGTAGCCAAGGAGCAGAATTAAGTGGTGAATGGATAAAAAATTATTAAAAAGAGAGATCATGGGTAGGGAAATTCTTGCTAAATTGACCTAATAGGATTCTTGCTGAAGGGAAGGTCAAGCACTTAGACATCCAAGGTGGGGAATGGGAAACTGAATCAGATACCAAGAGTGATCAAATATCAAGTGTGGGGGGATTCTTGGTAAACTGACTTAGCAAGATTCTTGCTAAGACTGGGTAGGCAGACTGAAGACAGGATGGGGGCTGGGATTGAGGTCTAGTTGAGAACAGGCCTCTGAGGAACCCGGATAAGGTTTGGTCAAGGAGGCCTGGGGAAAGCTCTCTGCCCTGCTCCCACTGGGGAGAGCAGGAGTGGACAGGGTTGCTGCCCTAGAGGTCATGAGAGTTTGGCAAACGTTATCAATATTCTTATCTCTGGGTTTTCATTTATGAGAGAGACATGATGTCACTTTTAATCCCAACTGACTTAGCGGGTATATTAGTTTCCTGTAACTGCTGTAACAAATTACTGCAAACGTGATCAGCTAAGAATAACGCAAACATACTCTCCCACAGGTCTGTGGGCTTCCCCGGTGGCTCGAATGGTAAAGAATCTGCCTCCAGTGCGGGAGAGGTTCCATCCCTGGGTCAAGAAGACCATCTAGAGGAGGGAATGGCTACCCACTCCAGTATTCTCTCCTGGAGAATCCCGTGAACTGAGGAGCATGGTAGACTACAGTCCATGGGGTCGCAAAGAGTTGAACACGGCTGAGTAAGTACAAACACACACTCTTTCACAGGTCTGTAGGTCTGAAGCCTGAAATCTGTGTCACTGGGTCAAAATCAAAGCCAGAAGGGCTGATCTCCTTCTGAAGGCGCCAGGGGAGAATCTGTTCCCTGCCTCTTCCACCATCTGCTGCCTGCTGGCATTCCTGGGCTTGTGGCCACATCATTCCAGACTCTGCCTCCGTCTTCACATGGCCTTCTCTTCTTCAGTCTGTTTCTAACCTTTCTCTGCTTTCCATTTATATGAATACATACTGTGTTAGTCTGCTCGGGTTGCCATACAAAATATCACAGACAGGTGGCTTAAACAACAGAAATGTATGTCTCATGGTTCTGGATGCTGGAAAACGCAAAATTAAGGTGCTGGCCAACTTTGTGCCTGGTTAGAGCTCTCTTCCTGGCTTGCAGACAGCCAGCCACCTTCTCTCTGTGTCATCCCATTGTGTGGGGGTGGGAGGAGAGAGTGAGAAAGCTCTTCATCTTTTATAAGGCCACCAGTCCTCTCAGATTAGGACCCCACCCTCATGACCTCATTTAACCTTAATTACCTCTTAAAAGTCCTGTCTCCAAATCTAGTCACGTTGGAGGTTATGGTGTCAACATATGGATTTGGGGGGTATACATTTCAGTCCATAGTGCATGAAACTGCATTTAGGATTCACCTGGATAATCCAAGATCATCTATGCATCTAAAGATACTTAACCTAATCACACCTGTAGAAACCCTTTTTCCTAATAAGGTAATATTTACAGGTGCCAGGATTAGGACCTCATATATTTGTTCTTCTTTTTTTTTATTTCGTGGCTGCACTGTGAGGCATGCAGGGTCTTAGTTCCTTTACCAGGGATTGAACCTGCAGTGGAAGCAAGGAGTCTTAACCACTGGACCACCTGAGAAGTCCCAGGAGCTCATGTCTTTGGGTAGCCACTGTTGAGCCTACTACCAGCCTGCCAAATGAATCATAAAAGCCTGGGTTTATAAAAGGCTTGGAGGTCCTTCATGGTCTTAATTGAATCCAGAGCGTTATAGATTTATTCACGATAAAATAATCCTCAAGGTGATTTCAGAGTTCGATCATTCTAGAGTTTTGTTGCATTGAAGTTCATGGTGTGTGTGGTCACTGGAAGCCTTCACTTGACCTTTAGTCCTTTCCATTTGGTTGTTTAATAAGTAATAAAATTTAACAGAATCATTGTTTTCCTCCTGCCAGACTTATTCATTGCCTATTTCTCCACATGTCAGCCAGCAGCCATGCATCCATCCAACAGCTCAAGCCAGAAGCCTAGGAGTGCTTCATTCCTCTCTTTAGCCTGTATTTTAAATCCAGTTGTGATCTTTAGCAAACAGTGTGGCGTGGGAACCACCAATTAGAACAGAATCAGGCAGTAAAGCAGTCTAAGGGGTGTCTCTATCATGCCAGGCAATATTATATTTTAGTTTTTGATTCTAGGGGAAGTCTGGTGGTATTAGGGTATTGGGGTGGGTCACCACATTGGGGCTTTTGGCAGAGCCTGTTCACTAACTAGTATAGAAATATTTCAGTATGGTCGCTGGGAGGGCTCTCTCGGGACTTAGCAGCAGGCAGGGACACAGTGCCCTGCCTGAATCCAACTTATCAAGTCCTTTTGCCTCTACATCCAAGTCATGTCTGAAGTCCAGACACTTCTGCCCACCTCAGCGGCTACTACTCTAGAACTGAGCACCATCTTCTCTTGCCTGAACTTCTGCAGTCGACCTCTAGGCTTTCCTGCTCCCAGGTATGCACTCCTAGAGTCCCTTCTCCAAGCAATAGCCAGAGGGATCTTTTAAGAATATAAATTACATCATGCAATTCTGCTGAAAGCAGATTCCCTTGTACATAGCACACTATGCAGATTTCTTACCCTGACCTGCAAAGGGCCTCACTGTTTGACCTTTGCCCCTCTGCTATAACCTCCTCTTCTCTGCTTTCACTCTCCCCAGCAGCTTTCTTTCCATATCTTGTTTCCTTCCCTCATAACCTTGGCACTGGCAACTCTCTCTTGAATGCTATTCCTGCCTAGATCTTTGCATGGTTGTCTCCTGCTTCAGGGTTCAAGTCAAGAGTCAATTGTCACCCTTCTCCATTTGTTATAATAAAATTACCTTTGTGCAATATCTTTTGTTTATTCACTCAAGCTTTTATTGAGTTTTATTACTATGACCTTGGCACTCTACTGGGTACAAGGATACACAAGTGAATAAGACCAAGTTGTTTTCCTCAAGGGCCTCAGCTGAGTGAGAGAGCCAGCAAAATAATTTCAAAGACCTCGAGATATTTATGGTACAATGCAAAAATGAGCTGTAATTGAAGTCTTGTGGGAGCTCAGAGAAGGACGTAACTATTAATAACTGTGCCTGGGGGAATCAAGGAAGGTTTCAGAGAGTAACTGACTTTACCTGGATAATTACAGTGGAGAATTCTTATTTTAGAATGAATGAAACGTAAGGAAATTATACTGTTCAATTTAAGACGGAAGATTAATCTGTGTTTGGTAAATATTTAAACAGGAGGTAGTCCTGATTCTCATACACAATTTTAACAGGCACTAAATAAAGCAGAGTAGATTTCTTTACTTTTTTTGTCCCTAAGGGGGAAAAGTTTAGCTTACTTTACAGCAAAGACTGATAGCAAGTAACATCAGAAGTGGAGACCTTTGAGTTGATGGATTTTTCAGTTGCAGTGAGGTGAGTGGAAAGTCCCAGTCACACACAGCTGACCTGTTTTTTCTCTCTGAAATAAAGCTTGATTAAGTTTGTTTGCATTTCCCAGGAAGGTGGATGTCCCTTCCTTTTTTTCCAGCTTTATTGAGGTATAATTGACACTTCCCTGGTGGCTCAGACAGTAAAGCGTCTGTCTACAATGCGGGAGACCCGGGTTCGATCCCTGGGTGGGGAAGATCTCCTGGAGAAGGAAATGGCAACCCACTCCAGTGTTCTTGCCTGGAAAATCCCATGGACAGAGGAGCCTGGTAAGCTACAGTCCATGGGGTCGCAAAGAGTCAGACACAACTGAGCGACTTCACTCACTCACTCACTCAACACCATGTAAGTGTAAGGTATACAATGTGATGATCTGATACACTTATGTATTGCAAAATGGTTACTACACTTAGGTTACCTAACACAGCTATAAGCTCACATAATTAGATGTATTTGTGTATGTGTGGTGAGAACATTTAAGATCTCCTCTTAGCAACTTTTGGATATATAATTCAGTATTGTTAACTATAGTTCCCATGCTATGCATCACATTCATAGAACTTACTCATCTTTTAACTGGAAGCTTCTGTGTGCCTGATAATTTGCTTCAGTTGTGTCTGACTCTTAGAGACTCTATGGACTGTAGCCCGCCAGGCTCCTCTGTCCAGTGTGATTACATATTAATTGCTGAATATTTTGTTCAACATCTGGGTCTCTGCCGTATTGAAAACTCAACAAAGGTGGAGATTTCTATGGCCCACTGCTGGATCTTCATACTGTGAACCTGGATCTACATACTGAGCATATAGTTTGTGCTCAAAATACATTTATTCAAAAAATGAATAAATGAATAATCCTGATAGTTTGAGTAAAAGCCGAAAAGAAGATAATTGGAGGGTTCACACAAATTAAAGGATAATTGGGGTCAAAGGGACACCTCGGGGGCAAATCAACCTGTGGTGGTTCATAGAGATACTTCAGTTGGGTGTGAATCCCAGATCCCCAACCATTTGATATTTTCTGCCAAAGGGATAATTTAAATTGGACTCATGGGGCAGGAGGTGCTCAAAATTTTAGATAATGAAAATGTTTTTTATTTGCTCACTGAGCAGTTATTCTTTCCTTCTAGTAGAAGGAGAGAAGGACTAATCATTCTTGTATCTAACAGGAAACATTAATATTTATTGAATACACTCAGGAAGAATATTCTTTAGGGTTAACTTAAATAAATGGGCTAAGTCGGTATAGTTTGGGAATATATCATTTAATAAGCAGTTTAAATTTGGTGAATAGATCACTGAACAGAGAAGCTTCTTTTTACTCCCCTGGGGATCAAACTTTACCTGCCTTTGGTGAAAGAGGCTGCAATGTCAGTACCATTGAGAAAGGGGAATGATCCACCTAGACTGTTTGGATGTGGCTCAGTAAAGTTTCCTGGCAAGTCTGACCCATGGTCTCCCACCCTAGTGTTAAGAACTGACTTGATGTACTCAAATCATGCACAAGTCTTTAGGCTTATTTTGGTGCAAAATGAGAACTGGAAAGTGTTGGTGCCTTTTAACCAAAGGTCACCAGGAACACACTTGTAGTCAAAGTTACTTTCTTGGTGTGGTAGGTAGATGCTAAGATTTCTGCCCCCTGGTAGATAAGCCCTATGTCATTCCCTCCACCCCAACTCGACCTAAGTGTATGCTCAGTCTTGTCCGACTCTTTGAGACCCCATGGACTGTAACCCACCAATCTCCTCTGTCCATGGAATTTCCCAGGTAAGAATACTGGACTGGGTTGCCATTCCTTCTCCAGGGGATCTTCTCAACCCAGGGATTGAACCCACATCTCATGCATTGACAGGCAGTTTCTTTACCACTGAACCATCTGGGAAGCCCAATACATATGCATAATATATGCCTAATATAATATCCCTAATATAATATCTCTAAGATTAAAGGATATAGGCCTCACTGGATTCTCCTACCCTATTCATGCAAAGGTAGAAAGTGTCTCTAAAATATTATTAGCTGATACATATATACCCTATAACTGTAATTTCACCAGTGACAGCCTATCTGTAATACTCACAATGCTGTTTCATAAAACTCATTTTTGATGTCCAATACGCTAATTTAAAAATCACTCATTTTTGATTGAGATAGGATACTCTTGAAAAATGAGTATCTGGATTAGAATGACCACCCGAGAACTTTGCACATTTCAATATAGTATCCATTTCTGGGCTGGAACTTAATCCAGTGGTTCTCATCCTTCCCCATCTATTGGCGAACCCTGGGGGAACTTATAAAACCAATGATGCTGATGCTGCACCTTCAGACCAAGTATATCAGGCCGTCTGGAGGCGGCATCCAGGCTTTGGTGTTTTCTAAAGCTCCCAGGTGACTTCCGCATGCAACCCGGGTCAAGAACTACTGGCTTACTCCAAAAGTGTAATTAACACCATGCTGTCTGTGCTGAGGTATCTTAAAGTAAATTATGGATATCTTTAGAATGTGGTTGCCCATTAGAATTCCCTGAGGAACATTAAAAACACAAAAAATATGCTTGGACCTAACCCCAGACCAATTAAATAAGAATCTGTGGGGGAGGGCCCTGAGCACTGCTGTCTTAAATATTTCCAAGTGACTCTAATATGGGCAGGTCCGCTGTGATGGACGATGAGTGACAAGTGCAGATGGCAGGAACCTGTAGGAGCCTCACGAGGAAGCAGCTCCCGAGGCCCCTCCGCTTGATGCGAGGGGCACTGCCCGTGGTTCCCAGGGGCCCCGAAGCTCCCGGACTCTAGGCACCAGGAGAAACCAGCAATCTCCCAATGCCAACTCTGCTTTTCTCCCTAAGCCTCCCAATCCCAGTTCCCATCCTCTCGTCCCAGACCTCCTTTAAAGTCACAGGCCCGTGTCTGCCCCTCCTCACCCCAACCCAGGCTGCCTGAAGTCCTTGGTGTCCTCGTGGGCAGGGAATGAGGTCACCTGGATTTACCTGCGATGACTGTGGCTTCAACTCTGTCCATGTCTCCACTTGACCTGGAACATGGGGAGCAGGTATAAAGCTCGCTCTCCCCAGTTGTTGTCCTTTTACATGCTGGGCACCAAGGCCCTTCAGATAGGCCCCATCTATCTGTGCCATCTACAGAGGATGGCCAAAGGTGGCCTCCTGGACATTGACGCCACCTCCAGAACTGTCCCGGCCTCCTCTGGTTTGTTCATTTCTCCTTTAGTCAATTCCTCTCAGGTTTGGTTTTTGTTCCACCCCACTCTTTTTAATCCCTCCTATTGGCTCTGGCTTCCACCTACCCTTTTGAATGGATGACAGGAGGAAACATAATGTGGTCATTAAGAAAGATGGATTTTGGAATTACATCCTCCTGGGTTTGAATTCACCACTTACTTCCTTGGCCAGCTCCCTGAGCCCAAATTTCATGTTTAAAAAAAGGTCAGAGATACCAATTTCATAGGGTTATTGTACAGATTAACTAGAGGATGCCTAAAGGAGGCCTAGGACAGACTCAGACATAATGAATAGCATCTATTTTATCATCATTATTATTGCGGTTATTATACAGCTTGGAACTTCCAAGCTGTATATAGCTGGACTCTAGAAGCATAATTTTCAACCTTGGCTTTACTGTGGAATTTCCAAAGGAATGCTAAAAGCTTGGAGCCTGGGCCCCACCCTTGAGATTCTGACACAATCATCCAGGGGAGGGGGCCAGGTCTTGATTAGTTAAAAGCTCCCAGGTGGTGGGTCCGATGTGCTGCCAAAGCTGAGGACCAGAGCAGCGGTTCGCAAAGTGTAGTCCCAGCAGCAGGAGCATCAGCAGCGCTGGGAGCTCATTAGAAATGCAGATGCTCAGCCCTCCTGAGTCATATCTCGGGGTGTAGGGCCCAGCGATCTGTGTTTTAAGGAGCCCGTCTGTGGATTTGGATAGCCTATTGGGTTTGAGATTTGCTGTGGTAGGGGATATGCCCTCATTCACATAAGTCTCTGCTGGCTGGCTTTGGTGGTGAGGGGGAAGACCTCTCTTTGTGGGGATCTTACCTACCAGGAGTGGCTTTGCTTCTGAATTCCAGCCTGTTTGTTTGAAGATGGAATTTAAAGGTGGTCCATCAGTTGAACTTGGAGAAGGAAATGGCAGTCCACTCCAGTATTCTTGCCTGGAGCCTGGTGGGCTTCGGTCCATGGGGTTGCAAAGAGTCAGACACGACTGAGCACACAGTACATCAGTTGAACAAAAGGGGCGCCTGTATAACTGCATTTACCAAGGAGAATGCACATACGCTCAGTTTCACGTTCATCTGGCATGTCTTTCAGTGAACAGTAGCATCAGACAATTTTGCCTTGTGCATTGTTTTAAATAAAATAGAGGAACTCACCAGCTTTCTTTTCATTGCATGTCATTTTCCTTGGTATTTAAGAGCACTAAAAGGGATGAATGTGTATGCATTCTCAGTTGTATCCGACTCTTTGCGACCCCATGGACTGTACCCCACCAGGCTCGTCTGTCCATGGAACTTTCCAGGTAAGAATACTGAAGTGGGTTGTCATTTCATTCTTCAGGGGATCTTCCCAATCCAGGGATCGAACTCGAGTCTCTTAAATCTTCTGCATTGGCAGGCAGATTCTTTCCCACTGTGCCACCTGGGAAGCCCACTACAAGGGATACTAACATGATACAGCAAACTTTAAATTCACCCATTGCTGTGACCTGACCTTGGCTCATTTGCCTGCCCACCAGCTTCTTTTCTGCTGAAGTTTCATGGTTTCCAGTGATTAGAGGTCAGTGAAGGCAACAGGTCTCCTCCTCTAAACCTCGCTTCTGGGTGATGCGCTACAATGCAGGCAAGTCTTGGACCAAATTCAACCACATGTAACAACAAAAAACAGCAAAGAAATGAACAAAATTACCAACACAGTAATGGAGAGCAGACAGACTGGTCCAATCTGTTTTAGTGTGGACCCTCCATCCTTGAGGTTCTCCAACCGAGGTGGTTCACTTTGAGGCAAAAATGCCACAAGGTTCTACTCATTGGCTAAGCTTCACCAGCATCCCTGGTATTTTGGGTGTTGGACTTCCCTGGGCACTGTAGGATATTTAGCAAACCTGGACCCAGGTACTGAATTTTACTTGCCATCTTCCTCTATCCACTACCCCTTAATCACTGTGATAGCCCCCAAATGCACCCCATTTCCTAACCTCTGATAAATGCTCCTCTGATAAATGAAGGAATGATGGGATCAAATAGATCTCTTGACCTAGCGTATTACTCTGAAGGTGTAAAGTGTTACTCCCAAGGTTACTGGTTTTTGATACCTGATTTTTCACAGTATCTATTAATGCAAGGCAGAATGATTCTTGAATAGCTTGCGTTTCACTGATGAAACATTATTTCTAATATTCCTTATGCTAATTAACGGGCTCTACGAGCAGCGTCAGATAGTGGTATTTAAAGCAAGCACTTGTCACAGTGCTTGTAGCAGGCACTGGAGCTGGAGTACAGCCTCCTGATTAGGGCCTTTCAAATGCTAACCAGCCACCTCTGGAATATGGATTCCTGATTAGGGTACTTCACATATTAATTAACCATTTCTAGGGTGTAGACTACTTTTAATTTATACCTCATATTTCTCCTATCTGTGCTGGAGCATGCTAATGTAAATTACAGATAAGGCTCTATACCTCAGAAGGGAAACCTCTTATGTGGTTGATGGGGAAATTAGCACATGTCTGGCGGGTGATCCAGCAGTACACGTCAGAAGGCCTTGGAAAACACATTGCTGTTGACCGAGTGATATAGTGACCAATTGTCCGGATTGGCCAGAACTCCAGGGTTTCCCTGGATGTGAGGCTCTCGGTGCAAAAACAGGATAGTCCAGGGCAAACTGAGACAGTCTGTCACCTTACCACCACCTCTGCCTGGAGAAATTTGTCCTAAGGGAAAGAGACTGGAAAAAATCACTTATATAATATGTGTCACTTGTGAGAAGGGCAAATTTGGAAGTGATTTACAGGAATAGCATAAGGAAATTTGTTGAATACACTTTTGTAAATCCATCAGATAGAGTAACACAGTTCTGAAAAACCCATTTTCTCTGTGTTAGTCAGAGAACTAACTCAGCTCAGTCAGCTCAGGCTGCCATAGCAAAATGCCAAGGACTGTGTGGCTTAAGGGGCTTCCCAGGTGGTGCTAGTGGTAAAGGACCCGCCTGCCAACCTAGGAGACATAAGAGACTTGGGTTCAATCCCTGGGTCTAGAAGAACCCCTGGAGGAGGGCATGGCAACCTACTCCAGTATTCTTACCCTGAGAATCCCATGGACAGAGGAGCCTGACAGGCTACAGTCCACAGTGTCTTAAAGAGTTGGACACGACTGAAGTGACTTAGCATGCACACACACATGTGGCTTAAACAACAGCAGTTTATTTTCTCACAGTCCTGGAGGCCGGAAGTCCCAGACCAAGGTCTAGCAGGGTGGATTTCTGGTGAGGGCTGTCTCCCTGGGTTGCTAATGGCTGCCTTCTGCCATGTCTCCACAAGGCAGACGGGAAGAGAGAGAGCCAGCTCTCTGATGTATTTTTTTTTAAGATTTTTTTTTAAAAAGTGGACCATTTTAAAGTCTTCATCAAATTTGTTACAATACTGTTTCTGTTTTATGTTTTGGTTTTTGTCCTGAGGCATGTGGGATCCTAGCTTCCCAACCAGGGATTGAACCCGCATTCCCTGCATTGGAAGGTGAAATCAGAGCCACTGGACCGCCAGGGAAATCTCTTGTGTCTCTTTTTATAAAGGCACTGACCCCTTTGGATTTGGGTCACAGTTTACAACCTCATTTAACCTTAACGGCTTCCTTACTCCAAATATAGTCTCATTGAGGGTTAGGGCATCAATATATGAATGTTGGAAGGACAGAATTTAGTCCATAGCATTCTCACAGATTGACTGTGAGGAGATGTTTACAATATTCAGTGTTTATTGAAGCCACCAAACTGTGTATGGTGTGATTCAGATATTGTCTAAAAAACAAATCAGAAGAACATATGTTTCTATAGGAAGACTGGAAGGCTTTATAGCATGTTTAAAAAGGAAATTAAATTGCTTTAAAGTTTTTTTTAAACCTTCTATAGTTTTCCAGCTTTTTTTTTTTTTTTTGGCTTTTGTTTTATATTGCAAAATTTCAAAAGATAAACATGCAATTCTTGTTACAAAGAAAATGGTAGTTTAAAAATACAGTCTCTGGTTAGGTTACTGCCAAACCAGAGGAGACTGAGTATGACACCAGTCAGGGAGAAAAGATGGAGCCTAGACTGGGGCAACTGGAAAAGAACAAATGAAGAGGGAATCTATAACGCTGGTGTCCACCTGAGTTGAATATTCCTTGTCTAGTTTGGCAAATTGAACCTTGCTGACTATGAGAAGAGGTAGTGGTTAAACACCCAGGATCAGGAACAGATCATCATGGCTGGAATCCCAGCCCTTGGGCTTGCTGTCCTTGGGCAGATTTCTCTCTGTTTTGGTTGCATGTGAGACAGGAATCATGGTAATGCCTGCGTCATTGGCTTGTTGTGAGATTAGAGTGAGTTATGAAATGAAAAGCCTTAGGAAAGTGCCTGCCCAGTAGGAAGGTGCCTAGTAAATCAGCTCTTGTTGGTATCGTTATCTTGCTTCTAAGAAAGCCTGGCTTTGCATCTTAGGCAATGCTTAGAAATTAATTTCGTATTATGGCTTTGGACAACAATTCCCCCTGTTTCTTTGGGAGGAATTTGTTAAATAATGTTAGGTTTGTTAGACAAACAAAAATGCAGGACATCCGGGTAAATTTGAATTTCAGATAAACAACAAATAATTTTTTTGAGTCTAAGTATGTTCAGATATTGCTTAAGGCATACTTATGCTAAAAAATTATTCATTGTTTATCTGAAATTCAGATTTAATTGGGTGGCTTGTATTTTATCTGGCAGTCCTAATTATTATAGATATAACAACAACATTGAAAAGACACATAACAATGACACTTCCTTAATCAGTTCCATTTCAGCCAAGCCCATCCCTGCTGAATTCCCGGTGCTAGCTGGCAATGCCTTTACAGTGAGGAACTTGTGAAATAACCTCTTCGTTGGCTCTAACTTGGCCTATGGCACATGGTTGTTGTTCAGTCACTCTGTCGTGTTTGACTCTTTGTGACCCCATGGACTGCAGCACGCCAGGCTTCCCTGTCCTTCGCTATCTCCCGGAGTTTGCTCAAACTCATACCTGTTGAGTTGATGATGCCATCCAACCATGGTACGTGCACAATAAATCAGGCAGGAGAGCTGGCCCTGGACTAGCCTGTGACTTTGGGGAAATTACATTATCTCTTTAAGTTCAATGTCTTTAAGTGCAAAATGGGGCTAGTAATAAGATCTGCTTCTTTGTGAGAATTTAGTAAAACGAGATAATTCTCAGCCCACAGGAGGCATGGCCTCTGAGGGTGAACGTGAGGGTGGATTTCAGAGCACAGTACTAAGGTGCTCGGTGGATCCCAGTCCCGCAGTGGAGAAGTGGGAGGTGCATTCTTAGTCTTGCCACAGTCCCGTATACCCATGACCTTTCTTGCCTGAAGAAACAGTTAAGACAGAAGGCAAATGGTCTCCACTTGACTTCTCCCACTCAGATCTGGCATGAGCACATTTAATTGGCAGAATCTAAATTGTACGGCAAACCCTAGCTGCAAGTGAGCCCTGCCAGACATTACATGGAGTTGTAATGTCTATTTCCAGCCTCTTCTGAATGGGAATGTGCACCAGGAGTGGGAATGGATGCTGAAGGCATTGGATGCTGCTCAGCCCGACACAATATCATGAAGTGTAGGCTGCTCTAAAGGTAGTTGTCTGGATCAAGAGCAGTTATCCAACTTGTGTTCTCAAGGACTCAGCATCATCTCTCTTGCCTCCAGGGTACTCTGTATTCGAGAGCAGCCTTATTTTTTCTCTTCCTCCTCCTTCTACCTTTTTCCTCCCTAGGGGGCAGTCTCTATCCTGACCCCTGTTCTAGGGTACAAGCCTTGATTACTGGTCATCAGACTTCTTGGGGTTGTCTTCCTGAATTTCTAAGTATTGCCTCTCCTGAACCCCTTGTCTCTGCGTTCTGCTGTCAAATAACTATCTTCTACTCTTTGAAATCTGCTCTTATACACTGTACTTTCTTATCACCTGGAGCCCATCTGTGCCGATCTCTCCAGTCTTTGACATCCCAGGTGAGCCTGGTTCAATTTGCCACCCCCATGTTTTCCCCATCTTGCTGTGGTTAAGGGTTACAAGAGAGAAAAAGTCCTCATGGACCAAATCCAAGCCATGGGACTTGAAAGCCACACAAAGCATGAGCCTGTTATAGCCTGTGAGTTCCCGGGTATCAAGAGCAACAATAGCATCTAGCTCCTAGGTCCACACTGGCAGCCAACCCTCTGCATATTAAACTGATCCTGAATTCTTCAGGACCTGCAGCTGCACCATTTGTTAAAATCACAATGCCACCCTTCTGCTGCCAAAGATAGAGCTATAATTCCCCCTTCTTCCCCAAATATATACTTTGCGTGGTTCTAAAAAAATTTTAGCAATTAGCTTGTACCATCACCTCTAATTAGCCACTGGCAAATACGATTGAGATAATAAAGCTTAGTGAGGAAGAAGCATGAATAAGCACCAGATTCTGAATCTATTGGGGAAGTGACCCTGATGAGTCATTTAATAGTCACTGTAATGTAATTTTGCAGGTTTGTTGTACACACACCACAGAGAACATATTAAGTGGGTCTGAGCCATAAGAGAGTCTTAATGATTAATTTGCCATATGCTCCTGAAAATGTCATTTTTCTGACAAACAATACACATTTACCCTTTTTCTTATTAATAAAACTATCAAGAAAATCCACTTTTCTTTTTGTCTCACTAATGACTCCCTCTGACTCAAGTGGATATCCAGGGATTGGTCTTTTTTTTTTTAATTATATTTAAATTCCCATGGACGTTAGTCAAACACAGCTATTTACTGTCTTATTATGTATTTGATTTTAATTGCTGGCAATTGCTTTTTTTTTTTTTGCAATTGCTTTTTAATCATTTTTATTGGCTAATCCACCATAACATCATGGGGGGAAATTATTGTTGTTCCCTTTTTATTTACAGAGTAAATGTTGCTGCTGGGTTAAGTGACATGCCTTGAGACCTCTACAAGGTGGGGGTGGGGATCTAGATTAGAGCCCAGCCTTCAGAGTCTCAGCATGTCTCCCACAGAAAGACTGGAAGCAGAACATCACTACTGTGAATGCAAAACCAGACCAGGAGTAGGGAGTAGGGAGCCCTGCCTCTGAGCAAGACTACCACATCTCTGAAACTCAGTTTCCAGATCTGTAAAATGGGCTTGTCATGGGACATCATTGTGAGCATCTAATAAAATAGTGGATATAGAAAGTCTTTTGAGTTGAACCCACCTAAGAGATTGCAGCATCACCAGGAGAGGCATTTTTTTCCTCTGTCCCCTTCTGCAGGCTGGGTGACCTACTAGTCTCTGCGCACTCTGAGTTGGGGGGTCATTACCTGTGGGTATCTGCTGCCGGACACACAGTTGGCCACAATGAGCATGTCACTGCTTTTCTCCATCTGGCTTGGATGCCACAGCACTCAGCTTTCTTCAAAGCAAAGGCATGTTTGGCTCTCACTGAACATTCAAGCAGATCTTTACTATAGAGGGCTCTGGTGATTACTTCAGAGTCCTACTGAGCATGGTGCAGGGGTAGGTGGGTTTGGGGCTATGTTGCCCCCTCCTATCATGCAAGGGTAGGCTGAGGATGAGGGTGTGCTCATATGGATGTGGTCCAGGCTGTGAACCTTCCTTCTGCTGCACTGACCTTCCCTTGTCTCCCTCTTAACAGCTGTGCTCAGCTGTGTCTGCTGTTTGTGCTCAGTCGCTCAGTCATGTCCAGCTCTTTGCAATTTCATGGACTGTAGCCCACCAGGCTCCTCTGTCCATGGGGATTCTCCAGGCAAGAATACTGGAGTCGGTTGCCGTGCCCTCCTCCAGGGGATCTTCCCAACCCAGGGACTGAACCCAGGTCTTCTGCATTGCTGGCAAATTCTTTACCCTCTGAGCCACCCACTGCCTCCTACAGAAATAATCAGTCTTTAGTCCATCTGTCCTGATGTTTGGCACATTTGGCATGGTCCTGAAAAACTTCCGACATTGTACCATCACCTCTACTTTCAGTTCAATTCAGATCAGTCGCTCAGTGTCCGACTCTTTGTGACCCCACAGACTGCAGCACACCAGGCCTCCCTGTCCATCACCAACTGCCGGAGTTTCCACAAACTCGTGTCCATTGAGTTGGTGATACCATCCAACCAGCTCATCCTCTGTTGTCCCCTTCTCCTCCCACCCTCAATCTTTCCCAGCATCAGGGTCTTTTCAAATGAGCCAGTTCTTCACATCAGGTGGCCAAAGTATTGGAGTTTAAGCTTCAGCATCAGTCCTTCCAATGAATATTCAGGACGGATTTCCTTTAGGATGGGTTGATTGGCTCTCCTTGCTGTCCAAGGGACTCTCAAGGGTCTTCTCCAACACCACAGTTCAAAAGCATCAAATCTTTGGCTCTCAGCTTTCTTTATAGTCCAACTCTCACATCCATACATGACTACTGGAAAAACCATAGCCTTGACTAGACCGACCTTTGTTGACAAAGTAATGTCTTTTTAATATGCTGTCTAGGTTGGTCATAACTTTTCTCTCAAGGAGCAACGGTCTTTTAATTTCATGGCTGCAGTCACCATCTGCAGTGATTTTGGAGCCCCTCAAAATAAAGTCTGCCACTGTTTGCACTGTTTACCCATCTATTTGCCTTGAAGTGATGGGACTTGATGCCATGATCTTAGTTTTCTGAATGTTGAGCTTTAAGCCAACTTTTTCACTCTCCTCTCTCACTTTCATCAAGAGGCTCTTTAGTTCTTCTTCACTTTCCACCATAAGGGTGGTGTCATCTGCATATCTGAGGTTATTGATATTTCTCCCGGCAATCTTGATTCCAGCTTGTGTTTCTTCCAGCCCAGCATTTCTCACGATGTACTCTGCGTATAAGTTAAATAAGCAGGGTGACAATACAGCCTTGACGTACTCCTTTTCCTATTTGGAACCAGTCTGTTGTTCCATGTCCAGTTCTAACTGTTGCTTCCTGATCTGCATACAGATTTCTCAAGAGGCAGGTCAGGTGTCTGGTATTCCCATCTCTTTCACAATTTTCCACAGTTTGTTGAGATCCACACAGTCAAAGGCTTTGGCATAGTCAATAAAGCAGAAATAGATGTTTTTCTGGAACTCTCTTGCTTTTTTGATGGTCCAGCAGATGTTGGCAATTTGATCTCTGGTTCCTCTGCCTTTTCTAAAACCAGCTTGAACATCTGGAATTCACAGTTCACATGTTGTTGAAGCCTGACTTGGCGAATTTTGAGCATTACTTTACTAGCGTGTGAGAGAGTGCAATTGTGCAGTGGTTTGAGCATTCTTTGGCACTGCCTTTCTTTGGGATTGGAATGAAAACTGACCTTTTCCAGTCCTGTGGCCACTGCTGAGTTTTCCAAATTTTCTGGTATATTGAATGCAGCACTTTCACAGCATCATCTTTTAGGATTTGAAATAGCTCAACAGGAATTCTATCACCTCCACTAGCTTTGTTTGTAGTGATGCTTTCTAAGGCCCACTTGACTTCACAGTCCAGGATGTCTGGCTCTAGGTGAGTGATCACACCATCATGATTATCTGGGTCGTGAAGATCTTTTTTTTTTTTTTTTCATTGATGAATTGACATTTATGGAGCTCCCTTCTATGTCAAAGTCAGGGCTGAAGTTACGAAGGAGGAGTAGCAGCTGACTCATGGAGCTCTCAGCCAACGTGATATCACAGCTGAGGTCAGAGGTCATCTTAGTCCTTGGGGGAAACTGAGACTCAGAGGGAGGGTGAAGAGGTCTGCCATGGTCATTCATCCAGTGACAAAGCTGCAGTCTCCTTCCCTACTTCCCAGCCCCTCTGGATGCCAGCCCGGGCCTCAGAGGACTCAGAAACTCAAAGGTGCCAGGATAAGTCAGGGGGTTGTGGCTTCGCCCTCCTCTTCATCTCAGGGAGGGAGGAGCTGGGACAGGCAGGATGCAGGATAGGGGAGCTTGTAGGAGAAAGGGCTGCAGCTGGGGGCTGCTTCTGTGCTGTCACTCAAGACAGAGGAAGACAAACCTGCTCACTGGAGCTGCTCTTGTCCTGCCCATTGAGTGACAGGACCACAGAGGACGGAGACCCCACACATCATCCTCTCTTATTTCTCGGGTGGGCAGAATGAAGGAGAGGGCCCACTACAGAGGAGTCAGTGCAGGAGAGAAAATCACTGATCCCAGAGTCTGGTCTCTGTCACGGAGCCAGCTGTGACCCAAGGCCTGGCATGGGGTGGAGATGCAGGAGTCAGTGAAGGCTGGAGACAGTGAAGGCAGGAGATGCAGGAGATGTGTTTAAAAGACACCTCCAGGAAGCCTTCTGGGATCACAGAACCTTCCTCCATCCTCCCTAATGCCAGCACTGCCCTTTGGAGGAGCCCCTCCTCTGGGGAGGCACTCAGCAGATCTCCAAGTGTTGGTCTCTGGGGATGTTGTACTTGAGCTTGTGGGCTTCAAATAGGTTTTCCAGCTCCTTCATGTAGCACTGATGCAGCCTGTCCACCTGCTCCTGGGAGGGATGTGGTGTCTTCTGCACTTCGATGGGCTTCCCCACCACGGTGGTGATGGGCCGGCGGTAGGGCATAAGACCAAAGCTGTACTGGCAGACTCCACAGGCCATAGAAGAGTGGGATGGAGACTCTTACAATCTTCTGAAGTTGGTCCTGGAACCAGCGCACCCAGGAGCCAGGGGAGTTCTCAACCTGCTTGAATATGTCATTCTCCCCAAAGGAGAAGATCGGCACCAGAGCTGCCCCATGCATCAGGGCAAGCCTGATGAAGCCCTTGTGGTTCCGCAGCACCAGCTTGTAGCCTCCAGGCCTGGCATCCAGTGCCTCCTGGACACCCCCAACAATGATGGCCGTGAGGTTGCCACCTCCTTTCCTGCTCTGAATATGAGCGGCGCTCTCCTTGTCTACTGGGACCAGCCCTCCTGACATGATGTAATCCCTGAAGAAAGGAGTCCAGAAGCACAAGTTCAGCATCTTCAGATGCGGGCAGATGCCAGGGAACAGTGAGGAAAAACTGGTGCTCTCTGTGCACAGGTTGGTAAAAGCTCCGGTGGCCAGAACCCTGTGGGGGTGGAAGCCAGCGAGGTAGTTCCAGGAGGGGTCCAGATTGGCAGTGTTGACAAGCGAGATGGGGAAATAGTCCTTCATATACCTCCATATGCCCCAGCGCCTTAAGGCTTCAATGCGTCTGCCCCCCTGCCACGGCTTGGATAGATCCAGGTACCACCAGACTGCATACAGGATGCTGAAGATCCAGAGTCTTGTAAGCAGGAGGCATATGAAGACAGCAATGCAGATCTGGGCCAGAACCACAAAGGAGAAAATCCACTGCAGAACCACAAAGGTCTGCAGTCTCTGCACTCCCACGGCACGGACAAGGGTGCGAACTTCACCATGCTGTCTCCTTGGTTGATTCCACAGGTTTCTCTGAGCTCTCTGGATTGTGAAGATCTTTTTTGTGTAGTTCTTCTGTGTATTCTTGTCACCTCTTCTTGATATCTGCTTCTGTTAGGTCCATACCATTTCTGTCCTTTATTGAGCCCATCTTTGCATGAAATGTTCCCTTGGTATCTCTAATCTTCTTGAAGAGATCTCTAGTCTTTCCCATTCTCTTGTTTTCCTCTATTTCTTTGCACTGATCACTAAGGAAGGCTTTCTTATCTCTCCTTGCTGTTCTTTGAAACTCTGCATTCAAATGGGAATATCTTTCCTTTTCACTTCTGTTCTTTTCTCAGCTATTTGTGAGGCCTCCTCAGAGAGCCATTTTGCTTTTTTGCATTTCTTTTTCATTGGGATGGTCTTGATTCCTGTCTCCTGTACAATATCACGAACCTCTGTCCATAGTTCATCAGGCACTCTGTCTATCAGAGTCCCTTAAATCTATTTCCCTTAGTGAGAAATCTGTTTCTCACTTCCACTGTATAATCGTAAGGGATTTGATTTAGGTCATACCTGAATGGTCTAGTGGTTTTCCCTACTTTCTTCAACTTAAGTCTGAATTTGGCAATAAGCAGTTCATGATCTGAGCCACAGTCAGCTCCCAGTCTTGTTTTTGCTGACTGTATAAAGTTTCTCCATCTTTGGCTGCAAAGAATATAATCAATCTGATTTCGGTGTTAACCATCTGGTGATGTCCATGTGTAGAGGCTTCTCTTGTCTACTTGGCCACTGGCAAACACAGTTGAGTTAACAAATGTCAATTACCCAGGTTCTCCTCTGGCCCAGGTTCTCCACTAGCCCAGGTAGCACTTTTGTTCAAATCAGAAAAAGGAATCCACTTTGAGCAGGCACATTTTTAAGGGGTGTAGTCAGTCCCTTCCCCCAGAAGGAAAAGGGTGCCCCTTTCCCCCAGTGGGTGCAGTACTGACAAGTCATATGGTATGGCCTGCAGAGAGTAAGCTATACTTCAGTACTTTCCTAGCCAGGGGCTTTCGTGCAGTGCACAAATTGGACAACTGTACATGGAGGCCCTATCAGTGGCTTTTATGCTGTTATATAGCTGGGGCTGAGAGAGGGTGGGCTCTGTGTCAGAGTTGGGCGGCTCTCCTTGCCCCTCATGACACACGGGAGGGGGAAATGTTCTTGGATTATATTAACAGAGATGTAGCGGGTTGAATCATGACCCTCAAAAACATTTTTCCAAATCCTGATTCCTGGAACCTATGAATGTGGCCTTATTTGAGGGGGAAAATAATCTTTCAGATGTAATTATAACTTAAAGATCTTGAGATGAGATCATCCTGGGTTGCCTGGGGGAGGCAGAGGCTTAATCCAATGACAGCCTTGTAAGAGTAAGGCAGAGGGAGATTAAACAGAAGAGGAAGAGAAATATGGGAAGAAGGCCAAGTGAGGATGGAGACAGAGACTGTAGTTACGCAGCTGCAAGTCAAGGGACACCAAGTGACACCCGTAGCCACCAGGAGCTGGAGGAGACAAGGAACAGACCCTGACCCCCATCTCCACCCCCACCACCAGAAACTCCAGAAGGAGTACAGCTCTACCAGTGCAGTGATTTTGAATTTGGGGGCTCTAGAACTATGAGAGAGTGGATTTCTGTTGTTCGAGGCCAGCTAGATTCTAGTCATTTGTTGGCAGCTCCAGGAAACTGATGGGGCTTCCCTGGTAGCTCAGCTGGTAAAGAATCTGCCTGCAATGCAGGAGACCCTGGTTTGATTCCTGGATTGGGAAGATTCCCCTGGAGAAGGGAAAGGCTACACACTCCAGTGTTCTGGCCTGGAGAATTCCAGGAACTTATACAGTCCATGGGGTTGCAAAGAGTTGGACACGACTGAGCGACTTTCACTTTCACTAGGAAACTGATACAGGGGTAAGATAAGGGATTGAAGGGGAGACTCGACAGGGGTTTTCCTTTCCAAGCTGTGACTGGTTCTCTCCTGCCTTTATAAAACCAAGCATGTTGTACCCTGCATGGACTCTTTCCCTTCCTTCTGACCTCGGCTGTCCACAGCTTTATAAGAGAAATTATTTCTCATTGTAATGTAGCTCTCTTGAAAACTCATACTGCTTTTATTGCGTTAAACAACAGGATAAACTTAACTCCAGCCCATCTTAATTTTATACAAGAAATATTTCTCCTGGTTACATTCTTTCTTATGGACTCAACCTTATTTTGCTAAAAAAAAAAAAAAATTATGTTTTCTATCCCTGTTGTTGCTGTTGTTCAGTTGCTCAGTCGTGTCTGACTCTTTGCGACCCCATGGACTGCAGCACACCAGGCTTCCCTGTCCATCACCATCTCCCGGAGTTTGCTCAAACTCATGTCCATTGAGTCGATGATGCCATCCAACCATCTCATCCTCCATCGCCCCCTTCTCCTCCTGCCCTCAATCTTTCCCAAAATCAGGATCTTTTCTATCCCTGGCCTAAGTTATATCCAAACCACCTTTCTTTAACTTCTCCTTGGCAATGGGAGAGAGGAATCTCAACCCACTCTCTGCCAGTTTTTAAGTCCTTGTAACCCATTATTTTCCCTCTAGGCTGTAGGGTGCTCAAAAGTCTGCTCTGAGTATTATTAAGCTCCATGCCATCCGACACAGTATGTGGCGTTAACTAGGGTGACTAACCAGTTTTCCCAGAACAGAAGGGTTTCTTGGGGCATTATGCTTTCAGTGTTCAAACCAGAACAATTCTGGGCAGACCAGAATGGGTGACTGTTAATTGAATAAGTAAATGAATTGACCTGAACCCATTGTTCTGGGGACATCAAGACTTGGGCAAGTTGACCCATGTAAGGTTGCTTGGTGCTTAGTCCCCACCCCACCTTCTTTCTGGGTCTCCAAGCTGCCCACTCAGGGGCCTTCCTTCCTGGGGCTCCCCTTCCTCAGGCTAGTACCCCGACTCAGGCACACACTTTAACCAGGTCCCAGGGACCCTCTGCTAATGTTCCCCATGTGTTGTTCCAGTTCTCCTGTCAGTTGACTATTTTGTTCTCTGAATTCTTCCCTAGCTATTTTTTCCTCCTCCTGCTTCTTAAATGTTAATGCTTCCAGGATTCTGTCCTTGGTTTATTCCCAGAGAGTTTATGGATGACCCCAAGAACTAAAATCAAAATAAAACCAAAAAACCAAACAGAGCAACTTGGATGTCATTACCGCCTCCTTTTTCCACATCCAGCATTCCATCTATCAACAAGTTCCACCGATTCCCTCTTCTGAATAAACGTTAAATCACTTCTTTTCTCTCCATGCCTATGGTTGCTGCCATATGCCAGAAACTTAGCATTCCTTGTCTTTTGTTTGGACTTCCCATTTCCAATCTTAACTTTTCCAGTGGATCCTTTCCACTGCTCCCGAGTGATTGTTCTAACATGCAAATATGACTACACTCTTCCTTTGATTAACAGATGCTAGGGGTTCCCAGAGTCCCACAGGATTAATTCCTAGCTCTCTTAGGCTAGCACATGGAACATTCCTGACCTGCTTTCGTCCAACAGTTTGACTTCATCTGTCTCTCTTGCCCATCTCGGATCCCACATTCCTATCTCAATAAACCAGTCCTACTCCCTTGATGATCAGACCCTCAGATGAACATGCCCTTCCCTCTGTCTGCTGCCCTCCCATCCTCCTCTAGCAGGTGCCTCCTGCAAGACTTTCCCAAGTCAGCCCACAGGTTGGCACCATGACCCTTAAGCTGGATGAGACGCATCCTTCGTGCTGCACCAGAAGCATGTGTTTACCATTCTCAGGGTGTTCACACACCTGCTGGTCTCCATGGCTGGAGGGTGAGCAACCCAAGTGCAGGGTACATTTATTCACTTATATTTTTCTCTAAGCACTTTTGGCACAGTATATGTGCTTATACTGGGTTGAATAGTGTCCCCTCAAATTCATGTCCACCTGGGACCTCAAAATGTGACTTTATTTGAAAATAAAGTCTTTGCAGATATAAATTAGTTGAGGTCATACTGCATTAGAGTGGGTTCCTAATTCTTACAACTGGTGTCCTTATAAGAATAAGAAAGGACACAAGGAAAAACAGACACACAAAGAAGATGGCTGTGTGACAGCAGAGGTAGAGGTTAGAGTCATGCAGCTGAGTCAAGGAACACCAAGGACTGGCATCCACCAGCTGCTAGGAGAGAGGCAAGGAAGGACCCTTCCCTCGAACTTTCACAGGGACCGTGGCCCCTGCTGATATCTTGGCTCTCTTTTTTTAATTAAATGGAACAGTGCCATGAGCTTTCCTCACAGCTATTGGGAAAGATCTCTGGGTTGAAAGGTTCTGGTCGCCTTCTGATCAGTGCATTAGCTAAATGGAACAGTGCCATGAGCTTAGGACTCCAAATGGATCCTGTGTTTGTTAGGCTGACTATCAGAGATTATTTTTTTCTCATGATCCGACTGCAAAGTTAGCTGGATCCTGGTGCTAAAAAATGTCACCTCTGCCCTGAGCAAGGCTTTCACGCAAGGCTCTGCTGGAACACCTGAAACGACCATGGTTCAGGATATCATTGAGTTCACAGAAGTAAGCCACATGTGGGTTTTTGCACCTGCTTGCTAATAAATGAGGGTCTGAGTGGCAGAATTCTACCCAACACTGCTTTCATTATAACACACAGAAACCTGTGGCCCAGGAGACCTTGTGCATGTACGTGATGAATGACAAAATCATTCAGGTCAGTTCTAACCAAGAAGGTCGTAGAAAGAACTCCAGTTTCGGAACAAGACAAATTTGGACTAAAATCCCAGCTCCACTCCGATTGCCCAAATCACCTATGATGTGGCTTCAGAGGGTGGTAACAACAGCCCGAGCCGCCTCACCGGGTTATCGCTATAATTAAGTGAGATCAAGTGGGTGAAAGGCTTCGGGTGTCACGAATGTTCCCCGTGATCCAGCAACGTGTGTGCAGTTGCACAGCTAAAGGGTGAGGTGCCGTCTGGGGTCTCAGCCCTGGGGACAATCTCTTTCCCCTGAAATAGAGACAGCGGCCTCTAATGAGGGCCTGGAGCATTAATTAGGGATCTGGGATGGACCACCTTATGCACTCTCATATACATGTTCCACTTTTATCCCCACAAAAGCCTTTTCTTTAAAAAAATTCTTATCCTCATTAAAAATATAGGTTAGTTTTGGAAATGAGGCTCAAAGAAGTAGTGCAGCACCCCACAGCACTCAAGAGCAACAGTCCTCAACCTTGGCTGCTTGGGAGAGCTTTGAAAACTCCCCGTGCCCTGGCCGCCGTGCAGACCCGTGAAACCAGGATGTCTGATACTGGAGACCAGGAATCAGGACTTGATAAAATTCCTTGAGTGCATGCTCAGTTGTGTCCGACTCTTCGAGACCCTGTGAACTGCAGCCCTCCAGGCTCCTCTGTCAAAGGGACTTTTCCTGGCAAGAATACTAGAGTGAGTTGCCATTTCCTTCTTCAGGGGGATCTTGCTGACCCAGAGATCAAACCCACATCTCCGGAGTCTCCTGCATGGCAGGCAGATTCTTTGCTGCTGAGCCTCTGGGGAAGCCCTATAAAACTCCTTGGGTGGCTCTCAAATGCAGCGATAATTGAAGATCTGTGCTCTTGAGTTCACAGATCACTTTCCCTCAAATGAAGTGCTTTGAACTTTTACTTCCCTGCTCTGTGAGGACAGCAGAGCAGATTTCACTGTCCCCACTAGGAAGGTGGGAAAACCAAGGCTCAGAAAGTCCTAGAAGGACTTGGACTGTAAACCAGATATCCTGAGTCTGCTCCTGTATCGTGTCCTGGTGGTGAGGGAGAGGTTTAGCCATGTTGCAGACCTCATTTACTCCCTTTCAGGGCAAATCTGGGCCTGAGAAGAGAAGGCTGACTTGGGTCTGTGAAATAGTTTTCTGCTAATGAGCCAGAGGGGCTTCCTAGGTGGCTCTCAGTGGGTAAAGAATCCACCTGCCAATGCAGGAAACACGGGTTCAATCCTCAGGTCGGGAAGATCCCCTGGAGAAGGAAATGGCAACCCACTCCAGTATTCTTGCCTAGAAAATCCCATGGACTAGAGGAGCCTGGGGGCTCCTCTAGTCCATGGGGTCGCAAAGAGTCGGACACAACTTAGCAACTAAACAAGAACAACAACAACAAGCCAGAGGCAGGGTCCTGAGAGCCCTGTTCTCCCCCAGAGGCCCCGGATTCCCTGTAGCACAGAGCAGAGGCCCAGGGGTTTTCACTGGGCCTGTCAGATCCATTTCATTCCCGCCTCTGTTTTCCCACCCGCCTCATCCCAGGGTGTGTGGGGTGGGCTTGTCTCTGCCAAATGCTTCTGAGGCCCTGGGCTGGAGAGAGCACGGGAGCTGAGTATTCACGCCCTGGAAAAGCTGGTTTTTTTCTCAGATCAGCTCTCCCGCCACCCCCAGGCTCTCATGCTCCACATGGTTCCCAGGGGCCATCAGCAATTAACACACAGTTCTGGAAACCTGAAGGCTCTGACAGCCCCACAAATCAGGCTTCAGGTCCTCCCTGCCCATCACCTCCTCCCCCAGTTCCTCGCAGGACAATGCTATCAAGTCATCTTGAGCGATGGAACCAGAAAACCCCAATGCAGTGAAAGAACACCGAAGCCTCTCTTTCTGGCTGCGGGTGAGGTTTCAATAGAAAGCCCTTCTCGACCAGGGAGAAGCAGTTCTGTGTGTCCCTCACAGAAGGCTGCCCTCTTCCTTGGTGGCAACTATAGGCCCTGAATCAAGCTGGGGTTATTTCCTCACCCTCGCCATAGTCATAGCAACAGATTTGATTAATGCGGTGGCCCGTTAGGGGGATAATGTCAGCCTTAATCAGAAACGCCTCAAGTACCTCTCTTTGCATTTTGGTAAATGGCGTAATCACATTACGACGGTTCCATGTGTCTGGGAATTGATTGCTGTTGTGAAAAATCTGCCTGATTTTCCAGGTTAAGGGATGTCGCGGGGCCCAAGGCATAGCTAATCATCGTGCATTGTTGGGAGTGTTTGGAAGCCACAGAGGCCGCCTGGTGTGTGCTGCGCTTCCTTCTGAGTCGACAGGAGTGCTCCGAACTGGTGGTCTGCTTGCCAGGGGGAGCCTCCCTGCAGGAGTGGACTGAGTCACGGAGAGGAAGTGTTGACTGTTGGACCTAAGCGTAAAGAAAGCAGAGACAGGGCTGCAAAGAACAGGCAGGCGACCGAGCTGGGCTGGGCCAATCTTGCCCCTGCTCCATCAAGCTTGTGATGGACACTCAGCCTCGGGCCATGCCACGGGGCCGGAAAACTGGCAGGAAAGCCCCAGTCTGGCCCGAAGATAGGAAATGGCAGGGGTGACATGCAGTGCAAAGGCACATAATGAGTGTGGACTTGACTTGTCATAATAGCACTTGGCGGCTGGCAGGCCCCGCTTTGCTGAGGAATCTGTGGAAGCTTCCCATTCAAGGGTAGATTCTTGCTGCATCCTGGCGAGATGGAGACTTCCCTCTCCTTTTGCTAGCAGGGAAACCAAGGCAAGAAGAGGTGACATCTCTCATCCACGGATGTATGCAATGGATCGATGCTTGGTTCTACTTCTCAAGGGAGCCTCCCGACACTCTGCCTCTCTGCATTCCTGCCTCACTGCTTTTGTGTCTGCGAGTCTGTGGATGACAGTAACAGTAAATCGTCACCACCAATATTGAAAGATTAAGAGGAAGACCTGAGGAAATAGGCATCAAGCCCCCAGAGGCTATTTTTAGGTTCTCTGGGGAGGTTTAAAAAAAAACGACTCACACAGTTAACCATTTATGACTTTTCGAATGCCGAGTAGGACTAGAAGGCAGCATTTGGCTTCTCCAGGGCCAGGAAGTGAAATCCTCTCAGAGGCCTAAAAGCACTTCGGGGCCGTTAAGTGTACAGTCTCTCGGATGACATTTAATGTCTCATGTGACATTTTCATCTTTGGCCATGACCCTTGTTTTTCTTCTCAGCTTTGGAAATTATTGCTATAGTAGCCAGGGAAATTGAGTCAGGGAGTGAGAACTATCTCACAGCCCTGGTGGAAGCAAATCTCTAGCCAGCTGGGCCAAAGTCGAAGTTCACTTCAGAGGGTCCAGGTAAATGTCCCCGGGCAGACTTGTGGTGTGGAGAGTTCCTCAGGGCATCCCAACCCAACAAAGGAACAAGGCATCATGGCGCCATGAATCTACCAAGCTCTTTCTTCCATCTTTCTGTGCTCCAAACCCACCTCCCACCTGGATGAGTCAATAGTCTTCCCAAGGAAAGGTTAGATTAGACATCTTAAAGGGCACAGCTCACTATGCGTACATGTGTGTGTGTTTGACTCAGTCTTGTGTGACTCTTTGTGACCCCATGGACTATAGCCCACCAGGCTCCTCTCTCCATGGAATTCTCCAGGCAAGAATACTGGAGTGGGTTGCCATTCCCTTCTCCAGGGGGTCTTCATGACCCAAGGATGGAACCAGCATCTCTTGCATTGTAGGCAGATTCTTTACCATCTGAGCCACCAGGGAAGCCCTATAGGCTCACTACCTGCCCTAAAACCTCACAGATGGCTGTTGCATTTTGAGTAGCACAGAATGAATTTCCCAGGCTGGGAGGTATCTCTGCTCTGGGGAAGCTAGTAGCGTTCTTCCCCACTGCTCTCTAGAGCACTATGATGTCTTCCCAGCAGCCGACACCTTGATCATCTCTTCCTTTAAACTCAGTGGATCAGGGACTGAGAAATTTAAACAAATCAAGGATGCAGAGCTTTGGCCCCACACAGCCAATAGTTTTAAACTAAACCCACAAGAGACCAACATTTGTCTGAACAGAAACCCACAGAGGAATGAACTCACATTACGGTCAGAGTTTCCATCTGGCCCCAACTGGCATTCTCACCACAGAAGCTGCCTGTGCTGCCTGCCTACCTCCCTGCTGGCTCAGCCTCATGCTGATGCCTGGGCCAATCCTGACGCAGGCAAGATGCGTATTCATAATCCCCCTCCCTTGGCCCTGTCTGCAGGGCTTCCCTGACCTGGGACTCAGTGGTCCAGCCTCTGTTACTGTCTCCCTCTCCCTTTCTTCTCTTTCCGGTAACAACCACATCCAGCACTTGGCATTCCAGAGGTGAGCTCCCCATACCCGGGCAGGTGCAATGGACCATGCAGATCTGGTGCTTGATGCCCACTCTCACCTAACTCTTCAGCTTTGGCAGTGCCACCATTTTGCAGTTCCTAGTGGTTACTCTGGGCTTCCCCAGTGGTGCTAATGGTCAAGAACCCACCTGCCAATCCAGGAGATGTAAGAGACATGGGTTCGATCGCTAGGTCGGGAAGATCCCCTGGAGGAGGAAATGGCAAGCCACTTCAGTATTCTTGCCTGGAGAATCCCATGGACAGAGGAGCCTGGTGGGCTACAGTCCATGGGGTCACAAATAGTTGGGCATGATTGAAGTGACTTAGCACGCACGTGTGCAGTGGCTACTCTGGCGCTGACCACGCTTGGAGCTCGGTTCCCTCAGACGCTGCTGTCTCTCCAGGACCCGTGGCTCTCATCAACTCTGTTTCCACCAATAGCTGCCTCCTCCAGTCCTGGCTCCTCTTCCCTGACCACATGTGCAGCAGCCTGGTTACCACCTTCCACGCCACTTGCATATGAACTTGTCTTTCTCCACCAGACTGTGAGCTCTAGGAGAGCAGAAATCTCATTTGTTTTTCTTTTCCTTGCATCCCCAGCGCCAGCACAGCACCTAGCACAATACAACAATATTTAATACGTATTTGATGAACAAAAGCATAAATGTAAAAATACTATCCCATTGCAGGGGTCCCCAACCTCTGGGATCTAATTAATGCCTGATGATCTGAAGTGGAGCTGATGTTAACAATAATAGAAATGAAGCACACGATAGATCCCCCCACCCTACCCCCCCAGTCCGAGGAAAAATTGTCTTCCGTGAAACCGGTCCCTGGTGCCAAAAATGTTGAGAACCACTGCAGCATAGAGGGAAGTGATAGCTTGATTTTGCTGATGGGCATCCATCTCTGTCCCTTTAAACTGAAAGAACAAGCTCAGAATTCAACCCTAGCAGAATTTTGCCACCTCTTAAAAGACAGTCTTTTTCACAAGACTGTACTCATTACAAAAGAGTTATCATAATAGACATTTGTCTCCTTTGTTTGCTTTATAATTACAGTGACCCTGGAACAACATGGGGTCAGGAGCACTGACTCTCCGCACAATTGAAAATCCACATATAGTTTTTGACTCGCTCAAAACTTAACTACTGTTAACCTACTATTGACTGATTACGTATACAGTTAAGTTACCTATTTTGTATGTTATATATGCTATATACTGCATTCTTGCAATAAAATAAGCTAGAGACAAGAAAATGTTAATAAGCACATCATAAGGTAGAGAAAATACATTTATAGCACTGTAGCATATTTAGCAATACCATAAGTTTATGTCATCTCTTTACAAGACAAATCAACTGTCAGTATGTATGTCAATATTATCTTACATGATACAAAATGCTGTAGATCTTACATGTATGACTAACACTTGACATCAAAGGTGAAAAGATAATGTGAAAAAGAAATAGATGTTTATTTACAAATAGAATGATTCAGGCACTGAAAACGAAGAAGCAACAGTATGATTGCTTTAGTCTAGCCTATACACTAATAAATGAATTGTTATAAAGTTTTTTGCATACAGTACTATACTCATATTCATAATGCAGTATTGGAAACAGTTACATTTTTTAAAAATCACTTACCTGTAATAATAGGTCGATATGTAGTTTCTCCAATTACAAGAGAGGCATACTGTATAGTAATGTAATTATTTGAAAGCAAAGTTACATGACAGGAAACTAACATGTTAAAATGTTACTAATTTTGTAGTAAACATCACTCACTTTATGCCTATGAAATAGATGGGGAAACAGTGTCAGACTTTATTTTTTGGGGCTCCAAAATCACTGCTGATGGTGATTGCAGCCATGAAATTAAAAGACACTTAACTCCTTGGAAGGAAGGTTATGGCCAATCTAGACAGCATATTTAAAAGCAGAGACATTACTTTGCCAACAAAAGTCCATCTAGTCAAGGCTATGGTTTTCCCAGTGGTCATGTATGGATGTGAGAGTTGGACGGTGAAGAAAGCTGAGCACCGCAGAATTGATGCTTTTGAACTGTGGTGTTGGAGAAGACTCTTGAGAGTCCCTTGGACTGCAAGGAGATCCAATCAATCCGTCCTAAAGGAGATCAATCCTGGGTGTTCACTGAAAGGACTGATGTTGAAGCTGAAACTCCAATACTTTGGCCACCTCATGCGAAGAGTTGACTCATTGGAAAAAACCCTGATGCTGGGTAGGATTGGGGGCAGGAGGAGAAGGGGACGACAGAGGATGAGATGGTTGGATGGCATCACCTACTCAATGGACATGGGTTTGGGTAGACTCTGGGAGTTGGTGATGGACAGAGAGGCCTGGCGTGCTGCGATTCATGGGGTCGCAAAGAGTCGGACACAAGTGAGCAACTGAACTGAAGGATAGATTCATATCTACATATATTTTATATATTCATGACATACCTAACTTTTTCTTAATTTTTTCAATATTTCTAACCCACATGGTTTGTCTGTGAGTTTTTTCAAATTGTTGCAGACCTCCAAAATGTTTTCTAATGTACTTATTGAAAAAAAATCCGCATGTAAGTGGAAGTGTGCAGTTTGAACCTGTGTTGTTCAAGAGTCAACTGTATCCTTAATTGTTCACTGTTCTGGGACTTCCCTGGTGATCAGGTGGTTAAGACTCTGCTTTCCCAATGCAGGGAGTTCTGGTTCAATCCCTGGCCAGGGAATTAAGATCCCACATGCCATGAGCCAAAGTCAGAAACAAAATAAAATTGTTCCCTGTTCTGTCAGTTAAGCAAATCTTTAGTTGCCTGAAATAAAGACATAATTATTTTTTAGCGTTGAGTTGGAGAGGAAATGGCACTTGATGAAGTGGCTCTGGTCACTTATTGCCTATATATCTTTGAGTGAGTCACAAAGTATCTCTAAGTTTTAGTTTTCACATCTGGATATTGTGATGGTTGAACTCAGCAATCACTAATTTTGCTCCCATGTTTATTGTTCTATTAACCCATAATTCTGTTTTATTAACGTAAGTCCCAAAGCCTGCCCTTTCTGTCCTGTTGTTGTTGATTTTGTTCAGTCGCTCAGTCGTGTCCAACTCTTTTCGACCCCATGGACACCAGGCTTCCCTGCCCTTCACCATCTCCCAGAGTTTGCTCAAATTCATGTCCATTGAGTCGGTGAGGCCATCCAACTATCTCATTCTCTGTCGCCCACTTCTCCTGCCCTCAATCTTTCGCAGCATCAGGGTCTTTTCCAGTGAGTTGGCTCTTTGCATCAGGTAGCCAAAATACTGGAGCTTCAGTTTCAGCATCAGTCCTTTCAATGAAAATTCATTGTTGATTTCCTTTGGCATTGAACTGGTTTAATCTCCTTGCTGTACAAGGGATTTCTCCAGAGTCTTCTGTTGTGTGTTTTGACCAAATCAGAACTTCAAGGTTAAAACCTTTGCACAACTTTCCGCTTGCACAACTGTTGCCACCAGGTGGCAGGAGCGTGCCACAGTCTTGTCCCAAGCACTAAGCGTGTGAGCATCTTACCAGAGGCGGAATTAAGATAGTGACTTTAAACTAGGAGGCCAGGTTCTCTGAGTTCTTGAAACAGCAAAGCAATCTCTTTATGAAAACATTTAGTCTTATGCAAGGCAATAGTATCAGGGTTAGCGATTGCCGTATCTAGGAATGCCCAGGGACTCAGATTTCTCTGGTTCAGAGTTTTGAGGACTTTGGCTCCTAGTGGTCTCTCAGCCCTCCTTTCATCTGAGTGAGCCAATGGCAGCCCAGCAGCTCAGCAGCAACCACAGTATTCAGTGTCTCATGAGGAGTCATGTGCTGAACCAGAATTGATGGAGTTTATCCTGTTACTGATCTTTCCTGTCTCCTTCCAGGAAAGATAAGGCCTGAGCGCAGGCAAAGTTGGGACAGCTCCCAAAGTCCTTAAAAAATTATTTTTTGCCTAAATAAAATTTTACCTAAATACAAAGCCAGCATGAGAAATTCCATTTGCCCTCCAGCCTCCCCACCTCCACTTTTCCCATGGTTAATTTTATGTGTCAACCTGATTGGGACACAGAGCACCTTAGATATTTGATCAAACATTATTTTGGGTGTACCTGCAAGGATGTTTTTGGAAGAGATTTACATTTGAATCCATAGACTTGAGTAACGCAGATCATTCTCCCCCTCATCCAATCAATCAGTTGAAGCCTTGACTAGAACAAAGACTGACCCTTCCTTGCATATGAGAGAATTCTTAGTTAACTGCTTTCAAACAGTGACGTTGGTTTTCTTCCTGCCTTTGGGCTTGAACTGAAACAATGGCTCTTCCTAGATTTTGAGCCTGCCAGGGTTCATACTGGAACTAAACCATCACTCTCTGAGGTCTCCAGGCCCTGCATATCGTGGGACTAGTCAGCCTGCATTATCATGTGAACCGATTACTTGTAATATATACATATTCAGGGCTTTCCTGGTGGCTCAGATGGTAAGGAATCCACCTGCAATGCAGGAGATTCAAGAGATGCAGGTTCGATCCCTGGGTCAGGAAGATCCCCTGGAGAAAGGAATGGCAACCCACTCCAGCATTCTTGCCTAGGGAATTCTATGGACAGAGGAAGCTGGCAGGCTACAGTCCACGGGGTTGCAAAGAGTCGGACACGACTGAGCAACTAACACTTTCACTTACATATATTCATAAATGTATAGTAGAGTATGCGTATGTGTTATATTCATATATGTATATGTGTGCATCTGTCTATCTTTCCTATTGGTTCTGTTTCTCTGGAGAACTGTGATGAACACACTCCATAGCCGGCCGTTCATCATTTGGTTGTGCACACGTGTGTACCGAGCAGTTATTTCATGCCAGATCCTATACTAGGCCTCAGGAATAGGGAGGTGAACAAGTCAAGCCTGTTTCCTGCCCTCAAGTTGCTTTCAATCTACTGAGGGAGGTAAACAGTCAAATGCTCATGCAGGTGTGAACACAGCTCAAGCAAGGGCACTGAGAGGTAGGAGTTGTTTGTTTTTTTTTAATTTTATTTATTTTTTTTAAAATTAATTTATTCATTTTAGTTGGAGGCTAATTACTTTACAATATTGTAGTGGTTTTTGCCATACGTTGACATGAGTCAGCCATGGGTTTACATGTGTTCCCCAGGAGTTGTTGCTAGAGTCTGGGAGGAGCAGGGAGGAAGGATTTGAGTTGCTCAAAGGAGCTGATTCCCAAGCCATGGTGTGATGGGCAAGGCAATGGCAGCAGCAGACTTGGTGCCACTTGGCATGTCTCTGGCTCTGTCTGCAACCTGCTTCTTGCTTTGCTCACCTGCTCCTCCCCTCACCTGGCCCTGTGCTGAACTCAGAAGGCACTGTGTGAACTCTGATTGCTTCTTTTGTCTGTTTGCTTTTGTGGTTATTCATCTTGGGATGTTATTTAAGGAAGCCCTGATCCTTCTTTCGTGTCCCAGTTAGTGCTCTGATAGTAGCAATATGAGCCAACTTACCAAAAGGGGCATCAGTGGAAAAGAGAGGTTCAGGAGAATCCAGGACGGGAACCCAGGTTCCTCCAGGCATTGGAATGGGAATATTGTTGCACAGAAAGGCTCTCTATCTCTTGGTGGCTTCATGATCTCACCTAAGAGACCTCGGGTGTCCTCTGTGCGTGACCTCTGGTTTCAACTCTGCTCATCAGTTTCTTCCTGCCGTCACAAGCAGATGGTCCATAATGGTCACCCAATTACCTCTACTATGACATAACTCTCGATAATCCTTCTGACTTCTTGTCAACTGAGGTTGGTCTATGTGAATTTTATTAATAGCTCAACATTCTGAAATAGGAATTGTTGTTTTTCAGTTGCTAAGTCATGTCCAACTCTTTGCGATCCCATGGACTGCAGCATGCCAGGCTTCCCTGTTCTTCACCATCTCCCGGAGTTTGCTCAAACTCATGTCCATTGAGTTCGTGATGCCATCCAACCATCTCATCCTCTGTCACTCTCTTCTCCTCCTGCCTTCAATCTTTCCCAACATCAGAGTCTTTTCCAGTGAGTTGGCTTTTTGCACCAGGTGGCCAAAGTACTGGAGCTTCAGCTTCAGCATCAGACCTTCTAATGAACATTCAGGGTTGATTTTCTTTATGACTTACTGGTTTGATCTCCTTGCTATCCAAGGGGCTCGCAACAGTCTTCTCCAGCACTACAATTTGAAAGCATCAATTTTTCGGCACTCAGCCTTCTTTATGATCCAACTCTCACATCCATACATGACTAAGGAATGTAATTGGCCTAATGTATCTTCTTTAAGCAAGGCCACATAAGTCATGAGCTCCTGGACTATAGGACAGGTCCCATTGGGGGACTGATATTCACCCTTACTCTGTGCCACTTGGTACAGAGTCTGACTCTGTCTGTGTAACAGGGAACTGCAGTAGGAGGGAGGGGCAGGCTAGGTGCCCAACTTCTACTACTCTGGCTTAGTTCCTAATTTCTCTTTTTTCTTTCTTATCATTAGTAGCTCTGGAAGTGATCCAGATTTCTCTATTCTCCCGTCTGTAATCAGCTCTGCTTTCCTCCATCACTGAGTACCTAGCACTTAACACATAATTGATGCTCAATAAATATTTGTTGTAGCGAAGTACACCAGTCAGAGACCCCCAGGAACAAATGCATAATTAAAAAAATATAGGTTTATTCAGTTTGCTGCCATGAGGGAGAGCTCTTGATGCCTTGAAAAGAGAGAATTGGAGGGGTTTGTTGAAAAATGTGGGTGATTCTAAGGAATGACTAGAGAAATAGGAACTAGCTTTGTATTGGGTGCTATTGTAAAGAGGAGGAATTCAGCAAATTGATGATTCAGAAATCCTTGCTCAGGAATTAGAAAGAGCAAAACAGGGCTGGAGATGTCACTGGTAAGAAAGCAACAATCTCTCAGAAGTCATTTTTTCAGCTCCAGTGTGGCCTTGCCTCTGTTTAGTTAGAAACACTATTCATCACAGTCTAACTGGCGGTAGGGTTGATTTCCACTTTTTCAGTTAAATGAAAAAAAAAAAAAAAACTGAATGAACATTTAACTTTCCCCAAATGCAGAAGCAATGGCGGTGGGTTACAGGAAAGACTGAGATGCCATTGTTATACCAACCAGAATGCCCCTCCACATTACCTGTGTTCAGGTGCCTGCATTTTACTGACTTTGAGCAAAATTGGCCTTTGGTGTAACCATGTGACATAGACTCACCTGAGGTTCCGTCTACTGTTTGGGAATAAATGGTGATGTCTGTTTTCCATTATTGGTACTTTCACTCCTCTTTATTTTGATTGCTCATTCAAGAAGACTCTGCACTTGGCCATTGTTCCTCTTCAGGTGTGGTTCCACACATTCCAAATATCTGCTTGGCACTAAGAACAATGGGTCTGTTACTTCCTGAGTTTGTAACACCAAACTCACATTGACTCGGTTTTTTTTCAGCAGTCACATTACCCCATCTGTTCACATAAGTTGTTTTTAAGTAAGAGCACCCTGGCCTGGCACATATGCAGTTGGTTTTTGCAGTCTGAATAGAAAACTCATTTGTCCTTACAACATCCTACTCATTTTCACTCAGCATTCTAGACAGTTAGAAAAAATACCCATCATGTTGGCTATCCCTCAGACTTGTTGGTCATTTGCAGTTTGTTTAACATTTCTTCTCTGCAATGCACTCACGAGACGGATCAAAAGTTGAATAAGAGACTTGAAAGAATAGAGTGCCTCCAGTTTCAGGAAGTCATCAACAACACTCTTTTGATATGGCTGTTGGGTTGTTTCAATATGATTAACCAGTCCACATTTTACCCTGTACATGCATGGGTAGAATGGGGGCTTTTGCAATTGTGCGTTTTCAGAAGGTGACTGTAACTAATGGAGGTTTAGAGACAGGGGCAAGAGGCAGGGAGAGGGAGTGGGGAGACCAGTGGGGATTGTAAGAAATAATCCAAACTTGAGGTCATCAGTTCTTAAACTAGGGTGGGGAGCTTTTGGAAATGGACCAGGAAGTGGTGTTGCTGGAAACACTGAGAAAGGAAAATCCAACAGATCTCTATGAATCTCTATGAATGAATGAATATAGGAAGAAATGAGGTAAAGAGGAGTTGAGAGCCTGAGTGATTTGGATAGTGTTGTCCTTGTTGGAAACCTAGAAGCTTGGGGAGAAGCTGTTTGGGCACAGTTGGATGATGAGGGGAATTCTTTTTTTTTAAAGTTATTTATTTATTTGACCATGTCAGCTCTTAGTTGTTGTGCGTAGATCTTTAGTTGCAGCATGTGAACTCTTAGTTGTGGCATGTGAGATCTAGTCCCCTGATCAGGGATTGAACCTGAGCCCCCTGCATTGGGAGCATGGAGTCTTAGCCACTGGACAACCAGGAAAGTTCTGGAGGAAATTCTTATTGCAATGCGATAAAGAAAAGTCACTACTTGCCCAGGCTCTGGGCAAGTTTTTAATTGGTTTCTTGTTTATTCATTTTATAAAGCATTGCTCATTTAATCCTCACAGGAGTCATTTGAGGTGGGTATTATTAACTCCCTTTACAAAAGGGAACTTGAGGCTGAGAGGGGCTAACATCTTTGAGCATACCCCTTGTAGAAAGTGCTCAGCCCTAGGGGTATAGAAGTAACAGACAGTTGCCAGTTCTGTAAGAAAATCAGCCTTTGCAGACAAATGTAATTGCTAATCAACTTCAGCTTGGAGAAGACAGAGGAGGGCATTTAATTCAGTCTCCTGGGGGTGGGGAGAGAAGGAAATGGCTTCTAAGAGGATGAGGTGTGTGAGAATGGAAGGTCAAGCTAGTCCAAGGGAGAAGGATAGGCCAGAAAGAGAGAACAACATGCAATTGTGGTGTCATTCAGTTCAGTTCAGTTCAGTCGCTCAGTCATGTCCGACTCTTTGCGACCCCATGGTCTGCAGCACGCCAGGCCTCTCTGTCCATCACCAACTCCTGGAGTTCACCCAAACTCATGTCCATTGAGTCAGTGATGCCATCCAACCATCTCATCCTCTGTCGTCCCCTTCTCCTCCTGCCTTCAATCTTTCCCAGCATCAGGGTCTTTTCAAATGAGTCAGTTCTTCGCATGAGGTGGCCAAAGTATTGGAGTTTCAGCTTCAACATCAGTCCTTCCAATGAACACCCAGGACTGATCTCCTTTAGGAAGGACTGGTTGGATTTCCTTGCAGTCCAAGGGACTCTCAAGAGTCTTCTCCAACACCATAGTTCAAAAGCATCAATTCTTTGGTGCTTAGCTTTCTTTATAGTCCAACTCTCACATCCATACATGACTACTGGAAAAACCATAGCCTTGACTAGATGGACCTTTGTTGACAAAGTAATGTCTCTGCTTTTTAATATGTCTAGGTTGGTCATAACTTTCCTTCCAAGGAGTAAGTGTCTTTTAATTTCATGGCTGCAGTCACCATCTGCAGTGATTTTGGAGCCCCCCAAAATAAAGTCAGCCACTGTTTCCACTGTTTCCCCATCTATTTGCCATGAAGTGATGGGACTAGATGCCACGATCTTACTTTTCTGAATGTTGAGCTTTAAGCCAACTTTTTCACTCTCCTCTTTCACTTTCATCAAGAGGCTCTTTAGTTCTTCTTCACTTTCTGCCATAAGGGTGGTATCATCTGCATATCTGAGGTTATTGATATTTCTCCCGGCAATCTTGATTCCAGCTTAGGAGATAGAAAAAGATTTTATTTCTGTTGGAGAGAAGGTGATATGAGGATCAGCAGGAGAGGGGGCTGGAAGAGTAGGCAGGGTCTGGATGGTGGAGATTTCTTTATGTCATGTTGAGTTTGGACTTGATCTTGAATGGAATGCAGAGCTAGTGAAGATTTCAAATTGGAGGGTGGCAGGATTGGATTTGCACAGAAGAAAGATAATTCTGGCGTTGAGGTGAAAACTTGATTAAAAGTGAGAGATGGGAAGCCCTTAGGAAATCCAAAGATGATATCAGTCTGAACCAGACAGAAGTGAGGGTAATGGGGAAAGAGAAGACCAATTCAACACATGGAGGGAGAACCCATAAGACTTGGGGACCACTTAGATGTGGGGATTTGGGAGGAGGGAGAGTTGAGGAGGACTCTAGGATAGTGGCTTGACTCACTGGATATATAGGATTTGAACAGAGTTAGGGAAAGTTGGAAGGTAAACAGGTTAGGTGGGAAGAGAATAGAATAAAGATGCTGAGCCCAGTCTTGGACCTGCTAATTATTAAATGGTTTTGTGGCAATTAAGAACTTTCCAGGAGACAACTGAATATTTTTGTGTTTACTTAAAATAGCCCTCACCCTCATCTGAAATTATCTTATTTGCTCATCTGTTGTGGGTTTGTTTGTTTTTTTTCATTCTTACCTGCTCACCCAACTGTGAGCTCCATGAGAGCGGAGACTCTGTGTGTTTTGTTCGTGGATATATTTCCAGGGCCAGGTACACCTTTGTTGAACAAATGAACAGCACACAGAAAGTGTGGTGAGAGATTACTTGGGGGAGGAAGAGACAATATCTTATTCCTCTTCGCACTTTGATGCCTGGGAGAGAGAGGGTGCTCAATGTGAAAATGAACAATTATCATATTCCCAGGTATATACCTGAGAGAACTGAAAAGAGGTGTTCAAAGAGTTGTATGACAATGTCCATAGGAGCATTATTCATAACAGAGAAAAGGTAGAAGATAGATAAAAGTAAACAATACAAGTGTCCATTAACTAAAGAACAGATAAACAAAATATGGTATATCCATACAATGGAATATTGTTTAGCGGTAAAAGGAGTGAAGTACTGATATCTGTCACAACATGGCTGAACTTTCAAAACTTTATGCAAAGTGAAAGAAAACAAACACAAAAAGCCATGTAATGTATGGTGCCATTTATATAAAATGTCCATTTATATAAATGCACTTATATAAAATGATAGAGACAGAAAGCATATTAGTGATTGCTAGAAGCTGAAGGAAGTACGTAGTAGGGATTGCTTACTGGGTACAGATTTCTTTGCTGGGTGATAAAAAATGTTCTGAAATTATATAGTGGTGATGATTGTTTAGTGTCATGAGTGTGTTGGAAGGCACTGAATTGTACACTTTAAAATCATTACAAGAGTGAATTTTATGTTATATTTCAATGGATTTTACTTAGATAAAAGAAAAAAATAGAATGGGTCTGCAGGTAAAGGGTAACTGAAATCTAAAACCTATAGGACTTTGTAAAGTAATTAGCCCCCAACTAAAATAAATAAATTTATTAAATAAATAAATAAAGGTGAAAAAAAATAAAAAAATAAAATAAAACCTATAGGATTGATACTTCTAACTCACCTGCAGATGAACTTGAGAACCACAGAAAGCAATACTGGGGCCTGAATCTACCAAACAGATATAATTATTCAGAGTTATCAAATCACTGCTCATAGGATTCCTTGAAGGATTCTTGAAGGATTCCTTCAGACTGAGCATTCATCTCTACTGCATGAAAAATGACTCTATTCCTAAGTAGATCTTTGGGGAAATATTTATTGCATGAAGCAGGAAAGTGACCTGCTTACGGTAACTGCAATGCTACTACTGAAGGTAGCAATATTTATTTAGTGACCAAAAACTACCTCATCTGTCTACCCTAAAACCATGGGCTTATGACAGCCAGGACTTACAAGGGGTTGTTCTCCCATGATTTTGTGGGGAAGAGGACCCAACATGAGGTCTCTTGGGGGGATAAAAGAAAGCCACAGAAGAAGGACTGGAAGTTGTGATGTGAGCTCTGCATACTCTGGGGGCAGACCCTCTGGCAGGCAGCTCCCCCCAGAGCCCTGAAAAGGCTGCAGGAATAATGCCTCTTCTTATTTCTAGCTGTAAATAGACCTCTAGTGGCAGCTGCTGAAATTAATCTGCTCTCTCTGGAGCCTGGCAGTGACCTCTCTGTAAATGAGCATCATTCCTTTCTCTCAGAGCCCATTACTGGTTGCAGCCAGTCCAACAGAAGAACAAAACATCTCCAGCAATGTTAAACCTCCAGTCAGTCTGGTCTGGCTAAACATGCTCTTTAAAATCTCTGAGCCAGTTTTCTTTATTGCCCATCCTCTCTGTAGCTGAACCATGGACAAGGAAGTTGCCCTGTGCTGACAGCCATAAGCCTTCATTTCTATTGGGCACTGGGAAGAAACCCAAAGGCAGGATCTCTCCTGTGAAAGGAGTTTGGATGGGAGGCACGCTTGACTCTTTAACCAAAGAAAAGAATGCCTGTGAACAGTGATATCTGAACTGGAATTAGGTTCAAGCCTCAGTGGGCCTAATTCCTTCTTTCTTATTGGACAGTCTTTCTCAAACTTGTGCCAAACAGTGTCATAGGGTCTCATCCAAGGAGGACGCACTGACTGCCTCTTCCTCTCCAGATAGATGATCCTGTCCTGCTCTGTGTTCACACTTCTATTTTGGCACTTCTGGTACTGAAGTCATTCATTCATTCAACAAGTATTTACTGACCTACTTTGAGTCTGGCACTGTTCTAGGTGTTAGGGATAAGATAGTGAGTATAAAAGGCAAAATGTTGGTACTCATGGGAAGACAACAAATAAGTATACAACAAAATAAACACACACACACAGAGGAATACACACACACACCGAAGAATGGCTACCCACTCCAGTATTCTTACCTGGAGAATTCCATGGGCAGAGGAGCCTGGCAGACTGCAGTCCATGGTGTCACAAAGAGTTGGACATGTGATATATATCATGAGTTATATATATATATATAATACATATATATGTATAACTGCCCAAGTGGCATATATATATATGCCACTTATATATGTATATAACTTCCCAAGTGGCACCAGTGGTAAAGAATCCGCCTGCCAATGCAGGAGACATAAGAGACTTGGGTTCAATCCCTGGATCGGGAAGATCTCCTGGAGGAGGACATGGCAACCCACTCCAGTATTTTTGCCTGGAGAATCCAATAACAGAGGAGCCTGACAGGCTATGGTCCATGGGGTCACAAAGAGTCGGACATGACCGAAGCAACTTAACACACACACACACACACGTGTGTGTGTATATATACATAATATTTATATGTGTGTATATGTGAAGAAAAATAAAGCTAAGTAAGGGAGATAGGGAATGCAGTGGGTAGGTGGAGATCAGTATTATAATAGGTTGGTTAGGGAAAGGCTCTCTGATTACATGACATTTGAACAGAGTTCTGAGAGGCTGATGGAGAAAACCACACAGAGGATGTTGCGCAAAGGAAGGGTATGCTGTGACTATATTTTACCCGGATGACTCTGGCTGCTTGCGAGGAGACCAGAATGGGAAGGAGCATGGGGAAGCAGAGAGACCAGCAGGAGTCCATTGCTGGAATACACGTGGAGATGAGTGTGTCTCTAACCAGGGTGGATGCAGGGGCGAGATATGGGAAACGTCTTGAAGGCAGACCTCACAGGATGGACTGATGGGCTGGAGAGATGGGGGAGCCAAGGACAATTCCAAGCGTGGCTGCCTGGAAGAATAGGGTCCCCATTTCCAAAATTGGCAAACACGTGGGAGAGAAGTTTTACATGGGGAAACCAGGAGTTTGGTTTTGGACTTGTTAGGTCTAAGATGTTATTTAGACATCCAAGAGGAGAGGTCAAGAAGGCAGTTGTAGATAAAAGTGTGGATTTCAGGGAGAGGTCCAGAGCTATAAATCTGAGAATTGTTGAGAGTACAGCTGGCATTATAAAGCACAGAGCAGAATGAGGTCATCATCCAGGGAGTGAAATTAGATACAAAAGAGAAACATCCCAAGAACTGAGCTCTGGGACAAAGGGGTTTTCACTGTGGGCAAGCGAGCAAAGGACACAGAGAATGAATGCTAGGAGAGGCAGGAAGAGAACCACAGAGAGCGATGGCCTAGAAACAAAGTGAAGAAAGTGCTTCGAGAGAGAAAGTGAAATGAACAGAGAGTTGCGAAGAGAACCGAGGACTGACTGTCGAGGCTTGCAATGTGGAGTCATTGGTGACCTTGCAAGAGCTCTTCCCACGGAATAGTGGGACCTAAAACCTGATCGAGTGACTTCAGGAGAAAAGGGAAGAGGTGAAAGTGAGCCTTGACAGATCCTTTGAAGGGTTTTTCTGTAAAGAGGACCTGAAAAACAGGCACGAGACAGAACTGAAGTCCTCGAGGAGATGGGAAGGGATGGAACCCATTGTACAAATGGAATCGTTAGGCTTAGAAAGGAAGATGGACATAACAGTTACTTTTCCCCCTTCTTTAAAAAAGAAAGTCTATGAGTCATTTTCTTAATTCATACCTACTATTATTCTGAGCTATGAGCAGGCAAAGATGGACAGGAGAGGCAGTGGGTTAACATTATATGTGTCTTGAATTGGACTATTTGTGAAACGCCATAAAATATTGACGTATGAAATCTAGGATAGCTAAGTATATAAGACATCATTCAATACTAGATTCTAGCACGGACAAGCACTAAAAGGTGCCATAGGAGAAAAAAATTATCTTGAAATATTTCCAACATGAGCTTAATGTATTTCCATGAATTGGCAAAGACCCACTGTGCTGGTTTTGCAGCTGACACCTGGTCCTGTCTGCAGAACACCAGGGTCCCATAGGTTCAGGGGTTGCCTTGGCTGTCCAGAGAACTGTACAGCTTTCAGAGGAAACATCTTAGATGTTGAGGTGATCCCTCCACTAACATCCAGAGACTCTTTGAATCACAGATGAGATCTCCTAAAACCAATATCACCAGCATTGAGATCACCCAACATTGGCTTGGCAAGGTTGGACCAGCTTTGCCACTAGGGTGCCGAGGAGGCTGGCTACCTTGGAAGGTATGGTCATCATAGAGACCTGGGCTTAAAATTTGCTTCTGCAACTAACCACCTGTAGGATGCTGGGAAAATCCATTCAATTTTTTGACCCTCAGTTTTTTCACCAGTGAAATGGGAAAAAATAGTGTCTGCTTAAAATGGTTATCATGAAATTTCAGTTAGATAGCACATATCATGGGCTTCTCTGGTGGCTCAGCAGTAAAGAACCACCTTCAATGCGGGAGACCTGGATTGGATCCCTGCGTTGGGAAGATCCCCTGGAGAAGGAAATGGCAACCCACTCCACTATTCTTGCTTGAGAACTCCCATGGACAGAGAAGTCTGGTGGGCTACAGTCCATGGGACTGCAAAGAGTGGGACACAACTTAGTGACTAAAACAGCAACAGCAACATAAATTGCTTAGCGCATTAAAAAGTAGTTTAGTAAACATTAGTTCACTTTGCTTCTCTTCCCCTCCACTGGATTTTTTAAAATTTATTTATTTATTTATTTGGCTGTGTCAGGTCTTGGATGAAGCATGTGGGATCTTTTGTTGCAGCTCATGGGCTCTCTAGTTGCAGCTCGTGGGCTCAGTAGCTGCAGCTCGTGGGCTTAGTTGCTCTGCAGCATGTGGGATCCTAGTGCCCTTACCAGGGATCAAACCCTCCTCCCTTGCACTGGCAAGTAGATTCTTAACTACTGGACCACCAGAGTAGTCCCCTCCGCTGGATTTTTAGAAGTGAAAAAAAAAAGGAGCTAGATTAGTGTGGGGGGCAGCAAGTCAGAGAAAGAATTTCTCAATAGGGGACCATGTCTGATTAAGAGCTAGGATTTCAGATGAGCTCAGTGTGATGCCATCAGAATTCCTGAATCTCAAAGTGCTTTGGTTTCTTCCTCTGTAAAATAGTTTCAATGATTCCTACCTCGATGAGTATCTGCTAGGACCAAATGTTTTCATATATGGAAAACAGTGTCTCAATTACATGTTCATCCATTCTCATATATTGGAACAGCACATATCAGAAATAAATGCTCAAGAAAGTGAAAATGTTAGTCACCAGTTGGGTCCGACTCTTTGTGACTCCATAAACTGTAGCCCGTCAGGTTCCTCTGTCCATGGGATTGTCCAGGCAAGAATACTGGAGTGGGTTGCCATAGCTTCCTCCAGCCCGAACCAGGGATCAAATCCGAGTCTCCCGCATTGCAGGCAGATTTTTTTTTTTTTTTTACCATCTGAGCCATGAGGGAAGCCCATAACTCTCTGCTATTTAGGGAGAACAGGCAGGAACCCCTGTTAGATGCAGGGGATTCAAATGTGATTGAGGCATGGTCCCTGCCTGCCAGGAGCTTACTGGAGGAGGAGTGGCAGATACATTACCAATTACAGTAGTAAAACTGGAAAGCCCTGGAGTCAGCTGGGGGCCACAGACATTCATATCCTTGCCTGCTGCCTCTTGAGTCTCCTTTCCCGCTTGCTCTCTCTCCTCAATCCCTCCCTCTTGAATTTCTCCCAGGTTCCTTATTTGTCTCCCTCTAGTATGTATTATAGCCTTCTCTTTCCTCCACACCCTGAGTGGCAGCCAATACTGGGATCCTGAGGTTTTGCTTTCTACCCTAGGTGGGCTGATCAGGGAAGTTTCCAGCAGAGGTGCTAAGAAATATATATGAGTGTTTGGAACATGCCTTAGTCATATGCTGGGGATTGCTGGTGTGATTCCACAGACCTGCACACTTAGTATAGTAAAACCTCTTCATGGCTTTACTGATTACAGATATTATAACATTAAGAATAAATGCGTAACATTGTGCATATCCCTTTAAGACAGCCTTCGTAATAATTGCATAGGCTGTACTGTAGTAATTTTAAAATTAAATTTTATATTAAAGGATAATATGTATGTATCAGTCAAAAATTTAAATAGTATTAAAAGGTCTATTATAAAAAAACATCTAATCTTTGTCTTACCACCTTGTTCCCCAATTCTCCTACTTATGTCTTCTGGAATTTACCTCCATATTCTGCTTAGGAATATGTGCTTGTACAGCTATGCTACACTTCATTGGAATTATCTGTTGACTTCCTTTGATAATGGATAAGATTTAGGTTTTCTTAGACAAACACCCACTCCAGTGTTCTTGCCTGGAGAATCCCAGGAACAGGGGAGCCTGGTGGGCCGCCGTCTAAGGGGTCACACAGAGTCGGACACAACTGAAGCGACTTAGCAGCAGCAGACAAGCACCAGCCCACTTCTTTTTCCCTTCATCCTCCCAAAATGGCTACATCACATTTTTTGTTAAATTGGTAATTAGAGTTTGCATTATTCTGATTATATATCACTCCTTGCTGAGTCAAGTAATATACTATGATTATTTTCCCTTTCTTATACAGCTGGGTTTGTTTTTTAATCTGGAATTAACATTTTGCTTTCCTGGTGGCTCAGACGGTAAAGAATCTGCCTGCAATGCAGGAGACCCAGGTTTAATCCCTGGGTCGGGAAGATCCCAAGGAGAAGGAAATGGCAAGCCCACTCCAGTATTCTTGCCTTAGAAAATCACATAGACAGAGGAGCCTTGTGGGCTACAGTCCATGGGGTTGCAAAGAGTAGGACACGACTGAGTGACTAACACTTAAACTTACAATGTTTTTCTTAATTTTCCTATTTGGTATTGTTTTTATTTATTTTTAAAATTTAACTTAAAAAATGTTTTATTATTTTTAAAATTATTTATTTGGCTGCCTTAGGTCTTAGTTGCAGCACATAGGATCTTCATTGCATCACGAGGAATTTTTTTCTGCAGCACAGGCTTAGTGGCCCCATGGCATGTGGGATCTTAGTTTCCCGACCAGGGATTGAACTAGCATCCCCTATAATGCAATGTGAATTTTTAACCACTGGACCATCAAGGACGTCCCTGGTATTATTTTTGTATAACTTTCTTCTCCTTTAGGCTTGAGAGCCTCCAGAACAAGGATTATATTTATCATATATATTTATCTTTGTATTCCCAGACTAGCATAGTGGCTGGCAATTAAGATACTGAACATATATATGGATGATTGATGGGGTGGATATTTTAGTCTACTTGTGTTTCTCCATAGTGGCACTGTTGGCGTTTTGATAGGACAAGTCCTTGTTGGGAGGGACTGTCTGGCATGGTGCAGGAAGTTATGGGTCCCTGGCCTCTGCCCACTACAGGGCAGCAGCTGTCCCCAGCCATTGTGTCAGCCCCAAGTCACTCTTACATCTCCCCTGACACCCTTTGCAGTGGTGGTACTACCTGTGCTTGAGACCAACTGCATCCAATGCAGTGGGTGTCAGCACCCAGGTGTGTCAGTGTGTTTGGCTGATGCCAGAAGCCTCGGAAGTCCAGCATTAAGAGCAGAATAAGAGCTGACAGCTGTTGCATAGATGGGGCCCTCTTTTTTGGGTAGGGGGAGAGGGGTACATGTCTAGGATGGTGCAAAAGTTTGAACTGGGCCCCCATCCAGAGAGGCAAGGCAGGGCCAAGCAAGGAATGGTCACTATAGCAAGGCTATTATAGTATCTATACATATTAGAATGTTTTGAATATTTCCCTTTCCCATCCATACACCCCTGCTTGGGAAATCACACTTGCCACCCTCATGGGGAGCAGCCCTATGAACCATGTGATGATGGCTTCTCAGCACCCACCTGACTGCAACAATGATTAGGAGCCTCAAGTAACGAGATAATTCATTGGCTGACTAATGGCCTTTCAGATTTTCTTTTATTGAGTAATTGAACCAACAGGCCAGAGGCTGTAGTCATTCAATAGTGAGTGTCTGAGCTGAAAGGTCATATAGACTTGAGATGAAGTTTGCAACGTGACAAAGGGGAAGCTACACCACATGTAAGTCAGAGTTTTGGGAGAGCACATAAACTGTGCTTGAGAAGAAGAAGCAGCCGGCTGTTAGGCCAAGGAGAGCATGACTCAGCCCTGCAGGAAGGAGGGAGGTGAGAGCACATGGCCCTGGAGAGAGCGGGAGGGACAGGAGCTTGTCTATGACCCTTGGGTTCCATGAGACTCCCTGCTGACTTCCAATTACTCTTCTTAATTTATGTAGCTGGAGTGGTTTCTGATTCATGTAATCAATGATATACACTGACTATAACTCCATGGTTCGATCTGCTATTGAGGTCTGATCCCAAGTCAATCATTAAAGCCGGGAATCAAGACCCCGAGTCAGGGAAGAGAAGGAGGTCAGTGAGTCGTAGTGAAGTGGCTTTGACAATGCCAGAGCTGATCCAGCTTCTTCTTGGGACTGGGGAGCACGCATGATGGTAGGAGACAGCTGGGGGACGAGACCTCCCCACCTGGAGAACAGTGTGGGGGGAGGAACTGCTGGGAGCTCCCTTCAGCCTCCCACAGGGCATCCGATCCATTTTGCCTTGGTCTACTTGGCTGATAATTTCATCTTTCAGCGAGAAGCGGAAGAGGCTTAGGGAACATCTATTCTGGACTGAATTCTGCACAACTAGGAAAAATTGCTTGGCAAAGTGAATGTGACAGAAACCTTGGGAAAAGGCAACAACGTCATCCTGGGGTTTGTGAAAGCTGAAAAGAATGGAGGCTGGGCAGTTAGAATTCCAAGCCAGTGACCATTCATATACTTATTCAGCTTATAGAACACAGACTGTGCTGGCAGCATTCTTGGTGCTGGGACTCCAACGTGTAGCAAAGCAACGTTGCTCCTTTCGGGAGGCTTATGTTTTACAGCAAGTAAATGAATGAACAAAATCATTTTGGATACTTTAAAAGTGCTACGCAAACAATAAAACAGGTAATGGGAAGTGCTGGGCGTGGAGTGCATTCAGATCAGATGGTCAGGGAACATTTACCTGTGGGGAGGGGATATTTGAGCTGAAATTCAAGTGATGAGAAAGAACCAGCCATATGTAAAGCATGTCATGAGAAGGATCAGCAAGCACAAAGGAATCCTGGGTAGATCTGGCTTGGGTCTGGTCAACAGGGGTCCACAACCTCCAGGATCTAATGTCTGATGATCTGCAGTGGAACTGATGTAATAATAGTAGAAATAAAGTGCATAATAAATGTAATGTACTTGATGTACTTGAATCATCCTGAAATCGTCCCCCCCACCTCAGTATGTGGAAAAATTTTCTTCCGTGAGACCGGTTCCTGGTACCAAAAAGATTGGGGACCACTGGTCAATGATATAAAAGCATGTGCTTTTCCTTAGATTAAAAAGCTCTGTGAGTGTGCAGAGGTATTTTTCCATTACAATTAAACTCGGGCAGCCAACCTGGTGATCTTGGAGAAAATTCTAGGATAGATTTTTAAATAAATAGTTCTTGATACCTACACAAAAATTGATAGTCATTAGTGTCTGGTTTGTGACCACTTATATAACTAGATTCTCTCCACATTTTGAAGGGGTTGAGGGGAACTGTTTAATAGAATAATAATGTAGTGAGAATCAGACAATGTATTTTGATTTCAGCAAAGTATTTGATGAAATATTGCATGTTAGTTTTATGGACAAATTCGAAAAATGAAAAATTCTTATTTAGCCAGCTGAATGCAAAAGGTGGTCTTACAAAAGAAGGTCCATTTGATCTGTGATTCCAGAAGCCAAACTAGAACCAAGGGTTGGAAATTATGGGAAGTTCAGTTCAATTGCTCAGTTGTGCCCGACTCTTTGTGACCCCATGGACTGCAGCATGCCAGGCCTCCCTGTCCATCACCAACTCCCAGAGTTTACTCAAACTCATGTCCTTTGAGTTGGTGATGCCATCCAACCATCTCATCCTCTGTATCCCATCTTCAATCTTTCCCAGCATCAGGGTCTTTTCCAATGAGTCAGCTCTTCGCATCAGGTGGCCAAAGTATTAGAGTTTCAGCTTCAACATCAGTCCTTCCAAAGAACATCCAGGACTGATCCCCTTTAGGATGGACTGGTTGGATCTCCTTGCAGCCCAAGGGACTCTCAAGAGTCTTCTCCAACACCACAGTTCAAAAAATTACGGAAAAGCAGATTTTAATTCAGTTTAAGTCTGACCTTTCAAAGAGTAAGAGATGTCCTGAAACTGCTTTGGAATTAGGACACAGATGAGTGAGACTGATGCAGCAGATGGTGAATGTTTCGGGGCCTAGTCTCAACCACCATGATAATCTAGGATTATATGATTTGGGAGAAATAAATGAACATGATGTACCATTTTCTCTTTCTGATTTAATAATGCGTGCATCCATGCTCAGTCGCTTCAGTCATGTCCGACTCTTTACAACCCCATGGACCATAGCCCACCAGGCCCTTCTGTCCATGGGATTTTCTTGGTAAAAATACTGGAGTGGGTTGCCATGCCCTCCTCTAGGGGATCTTCCCGACCCAGGGACTGAACCTGTGTCTCCTGTGTCTCCTGCATCAGAGGCAGATTCTTTACCACTGAGCCACTGGGGAAGCCCATGATTTAATAATGATCTCTCCTATAATAAAGGAGATGTCATTCACCCAGAGGAGAAACCTCAAAGCTTACTCCCCCATACCTCACCCCCACATTCCATCCATTCTCCAATGCCTTCTCCTCGTTTCTATTCCCACTGTCATTGCCCTACTCAGATTCCCACCACCTTTTGCCTGAACTATCGTGTTGACCTCTTCATTGTTCTTCCAAACTTCTGCTCTCTCCCCTCATGACTTCATTCTTTGTGTGTGGCCAGAATGACACTTTAGAAAACAGAAACTACACCAAACCCCTCTACTAAAATCTCCACTGACCCTTATCTCCCTAAGGAGAAGCTCCACAAGTCTTGGACTATCCCTGGGCTCCAACCTCATTTCCTGCATATCTGTCCTCCTCCAAACATGCCGTGCAGGGTTAGGCCTCTTGTTGGTCCAGGCTTTCAGGCTCTCTCAAATGCCACATCTTCAAAGAAACCACCTTGCTTCCCTAATCAAGAATAATTACTTTTCCACCTTTATTCCCACACAATAACTTCTCTCATTAATTACATGATGAAGCTACTCTTTATGTCAATCTTGCACTTTTCATTCTTCACAGTTTACTAGTGGTGCCTACTGTGTACCTGCTCTGTGCTTGGTGTTAGCAGAGAAAGGTTAGTACTCATTTATTATGTGGCTGGTATTGTCATATATCCATTATCCCAACCTTAATTCAATGTTGTTGTTCAGTAACCCATTGGCAATGAGTTGCTCTTATTATGAGATAAGAGACGTTATCCCAATGAGATAGGCCTATGATATAGTTACTGTTATTATCCTGCTTTTAAAGATGAGGAAACTGAGGTTTAGAGACGCTCACCACAATCATGCGGTTGGCAGGGGCCTGGGCTGGAATTTGTATTCAGAGTTCAGATTTCTAATCACTGTGTTAGGACATCTTTTCATGACAGATGAAGAGACACAGAGAAAACCTTGCCCCCAGAGTTCAGAGACTGATGCTTCTAGCTGCTGAATGTCTATACTTAGTGTTCCTATATTTCTGAGACCATATTTAGCCATTTCCATATCAAGTCCACCCATTGGATTTTAAGCTCTTTAAGGGCAGACATGGCACCATACCATCGTGTTCATCTCCCATCTCCCAGGCACAGCGTTATTCTAATTACATTTGCAGATTGAGTTAACAAATCATTAAATGTGTCAGACCAACTATGCTGCAAGTTTTCCTGGGTAATAGGATTTAATTATATCCAGCTCTGGGCCCTGCACAATGGGGACATTGACAAGCTGGTGCACATTCACTGAGAAAGTGGAGGGGCTGTTTTGAGTGCTATATATAAACACTCCCTTCCTTGGCATTTATTTGGAAAGTATTAAAATAACCTGTGAATGTACTAGAAGATCTTTCTGTTCCCTACTTTATAAATGATTATTTCAGTCTTGAACAAAGTTGTTTTATTTTTCTTTTTTGCATGTTGCATAGTGTTTATATTCTGATAATCAGATAATATTAATAATGAGAAAGCACATAGCAGCTGTAAAAATGGCATTATGCAATAAACATTTTCAGAGTCAAGAGGACAGTAGACACAGTGACGTGCAGACATATGCTACTGTGCCCAGTAATTAATTGTTCATGGCAACACTGGGCTTCCCTGGTGGCTCAGTGGTAAAAATCTGCCTGCTAATGCAGAAAGTGCAGGTTTGATCCCTAGGTCAGGAAGATCCCCTGGAGAATGAAATGGCTACCCACTCCAGTATACTTGCCTGGGAAATGCCATGGACAGAGAAACCTGGTGGGTTAGAGTCCATGGGGTCACAAAAGAGTTGGATACGACTTAGCGACTAAACAACAACAACATTTATTGAGAGCTTGCTGTGTGCCTGTCGCTGTTTGGAAGTGCTTTCCATGTATGAACTCATTTATGCCACAACCCCATTTTACAGCTGAGGAATGCAGAGGCACAAGGTCACTTAACTGCAGATCTGTACTGAGCATCTCCTGCATTCTGCTATTGGTCTGCCTGGCTTTCCCATCAACTGCCCCTTCAAAGGCAAGGACAATGTCTGGTGCAGCTCTTCTGGGGTGATGGACAGCAACCTGGTTGGAGCCTGGGATGCCTGCAGATTCCTTGGAGCCTGGCAGATTCCTGGTAGGACAGAACCTCACTGCTCTGTCGGGGAACATGGTTCCTCCTTATCTGCTCACCTGGGAGAAGCTCAGTGTCCAGGGAAGGCCAACACATCCTTCTGGGGCTGACTCAGGGGAAACACTAAGTTAGCAGCGGGGATGCCCAGGAGAATAAGCTGAGCTGGGGGTTGGCTCAGTTTGGTTCTGTGGAGCACAGAACTGAATCGTAGAGTTAGATGGTTAGAAAATTTCACAGCCTCATCCTGAGATGGTCAGAGTAGATGTGCTCTTGCTCACACGACCATAATTCTCCAGGTCTGTGGTTAGACATCGCATGAACTCACTGGGAGAGACACTGCCCCTGGTCGTCCTCCTTGTTATGCTTCCGTTTCCCACCAAGCCCCCTTTGGTTGTACAGTTTCCTTCTATGGAGATGGTACCACTTTTAGTCAACTCTTGCTCAGCCTTGGTGTCTTTTCTGTTACTTTCGTGTGATTCTGCCTATCTCTGCTTTGACCTGTAACATGCTGATTTTAGTTCTATCTTTAAAGGGCTACCTCATGCCCCTTATTTTAATTTGTATTCTTTCCCCATCCCTCTAACCCCAAGTACAAACAGCATTATAATCTCCATTTTAGAGATGAGGAGGAACACAGCCCAGCCTCCTGACTTGAAGCCTGACATATGTCCCTTAATATCTGTACCACTTCAACAGTTCCATTTGCTTGTATGTTGCACATGGCATCAAATGTCTTTAGGCAATGGTATGGTCACCACAGGACTCAGGCAGTCAGTATTACTACTGTGCTGCCTTTTTAAAAATTGAATATTTATTTATCTGGCTATTCCAGGTCTTAGTTGCGGCATGTGGGATCTAGGTCCCTGGCCAGGGATCGAACCCAGGCCACCTAGGTTGGGAGCACAGTCTTAGCTGCTGGACCAGCAGGAAAGTCTCTTGGTTCTTTCCTAACATGCTGGGCAGAGCCAACACTGTGCCCATCCCTGGCTTTCCTATGCAGCTCGCCAGTGCTTTTCATGCAAATGCTGTCCCCCACCTTTCAGTTTTTCTCTGCTTGGCTCTGGGATCCTTCTTACTTGGCCATGTTTTTCTGTCTCCACACAGAAGCTTTCTTGTACACTGCCCCCCAACAGTACTTATAATCACCTCTTCTGAGACCAACACCATAATCTCACATCTAATTCACTGCCTCCTTTCTCATTTCTCTGTAGTCTTCATTTTACTCTTGCCCTGAGCCCATCTTCCCCTCTCAACACAGGCCATTTCTCCAAATAGGCCAGGTTGGCTGCAATCCTCTTCTGGCCTATATGATCTGAACCGCCTCTTTCTCTGTCTTTTATTTACTTCTTTATCTGGGAGCACATCCCATTTATTATTAAATTTCATTTACACGGATCCCCGGCCCCTGTGTGTGATTTCTCGGCTCTCAGCTGGTTGGATACCTCTTTTCTGTCCCCAGTTGCAAGCAGACGTTAGTAATCAACACAGAACCTCTCTGATAATCAAATTAGACAAGTGGGACTCTGCCTGTATTTTCTTCTTAGTCATTGGGCGTGTTAGTAATAATGTCAGCTCAAATAATCTAGCAGTGTGAACCTCTCTCCATGTTATTTATTTTTCCCAGATCTACTTCAGTATCGTCCCATAGCCAAAGAATGCAAACTATGTCCTCATCCAGACTGGGTTTAGAATCTTGATTGTAGACAGTGTCAACCGCTTCAAGCCCGGGTGAAGCGCATAATTGGCTGGTAGTACATCATGCAGGGGATTTTTTTTTTTTTCCATCCTTAACCCTAGCTGGTAACGAGTTTGTGCCCTGCAGCTAGAGTCTTGATGGCCCTTGACATTTTCCCTTGCTTCAGGAGAGAGGCTACAGCTGCGTCTCTGCTCTTTGCTAGTGGGTGGGGCAGGAGAGAAAGGAGAGAGAGGAGAGCTGGCTGCCAGTTCCTCCAACTCCTTGGGTTGACCTTGGCCAAGTCACTTTTCTCAGTTGTAAAGTAAGGGCTCTGATCTCCAACCCTCTCCACTGGAATGTAAGGGGACAATGAGATAATGTTTCTGGAGCCCTTGAAGCCACTTAGCCTAAGGATGCTGTATAGAGACTGAAGTGTCTGTAGAAATGCACTGATAGATACACCGTGAAATTAACAAATGGGAAACCTGGAAGAAGAGGTGGGACTTTTCCTGCAGGAGGCACAGAGCGTCGGCTTTGTGACGCGACAATAAAACCAAGTTCTCCACAGGGGACACGGTGGCCCTGAACCGTCACTTCCCCTCTGAAGTGGCTGGAAAAGGGGGTTGTCAGAAGCAAAGGTAGGATCTGTGTACTCTAAATTGGACTTATGCTGCTGTGGTAGAATGGAGATGGCACTGTATTTGAAGATTTTTTTAAAATGCATTTGTATGATTTGTTGACTTTGGGCAAGTCATTTAATGTAAATCTTACATTTCAATCTGTAAAATGGGGGTAATACTACCTCACAGGGGCTTTTCCAGGATATAAGGAAGAGGAAGGGAACTACAGTAAGTCCCCCACATACGAACGAGTTCCATTCCCAGAGTGCCTAAGTCCAATTTGTTCGTAAGTCCAACAAAGTTAGCCTAGGTACCCAACCAACACAGTTGGCTATACAGTATTGTACTATAATAAGCTTATAATACTTTTCACACAAATAATACATAAAAAACAAACAAACACACAAAAATAAAGAAAGTGTTTTTAATCTTCCAGTATTTGTTGTTCAGTCACTGTCGTGTCCCACTCTTCACTACCCCATGGACTGCAGCACTCCAGGCTTCCCCATCCTTCACCATCTCCTGGAGTTTGCTCAAACTCATGTCCATGGAGTCAGTGATGCCATCCAACCATCTCATTCTCTGGTGCCCCCTCCCCCTCCTGCCCTCAATCTTTCCCAGCATCAGGGTCTTACAGTAAAGTACTTTGAAAAGTACAGTAGTATAGTATAACAGCTGGCATACAGGGGCTAGCATCGAGTGAACAGGCAAGAGAAGAGTTACTGACTGGAGAAGGGAGAGGAGGTGGGAGATCGTAGAGCTGAAGAATCATCAGCGATAGGAGATTCAGGGCAAGCTGCAACTTCACTCATACCTGACGCCGATGACACAGGTTCTGGTTCCTTGCTGGATTCAATTCTATCTATTCTCTTTAATAAAAGATCCAGTGATGTCTGAGTATAGCTCTTTTCTTCTCATCATAGATGACATCCTGGGCTTGAAATAAAGATACTATACTCTATAACAGTACTGTATAGTACAGTACATAAAAACAACCACGTGTGGAGGATGCATGCAGGTGACAACATGCGCCAGACACGTGAACTAACTTATGTGATTGGACATGTGATTGCACATTCGCATCTTTCAAAGTTCACAAATGGAAGGTTTGTATATGGGGCACTTACTGAAACAATGGTGTGCTGGTGACCTGAATCTCCAGAAAAAATAAAAATCCCTGATATGCGGCAATTGTAATTTCTGTGGTGTAAACAGTAACACTATGGATGATTTCAGGCTACAGATGGTTTAACCACTGACTGGCAAGATTTCTGATTATTAAGGAACTGGCCTTTATGAGTCTGGTTCTAACAGGTACCATTCAGTGAGGGCCTGTGTGCAACAGGCCTAATATGTATTTCATTTCATCTTCACAGCTTGCTTCTCAGGTAGTTATAATGAACCCCAGCTTACTGATGAAGAAATTGAGGTTCTGCGATACCTAGTAGTTTGTGCAGGGTCTCAGGTTAAGTGACAGAAGTAGGGTTTGAACCCATAATTTTAAAGTCTATGTTCATTCCTCTATTCCAGTTTGGGTAGGCATGACAACACATAGGCAAGTGTGGCGTAATCTGAAACATATTACAGGGAAGTAAATGACTCCCTTATCTGAGATATGACAGGATAGACTGTCACCACTTGCAGAGTTCTAGGGCAGCAGTACCTAATCTTTTTGGCACCAGGGACTGGTATTGTGGAAGACGATTTTTCCACGGACGGTAGGGATGAGGTGGGGGAGTGGGATGGTTTCAGGATGATTCAAGAGCATTACATTTATTGCGAACTTTATTTCTATTATTATTCCATCAGCTCCCCCTCAGATCATCAGGCATTAGATCCCAGAGGTTGTGGACCCCTGTTCTAGGATTCACCCTGGATTTTTCAGATTCATAAGGACTGAGGCCCCACCCCTTTCATCTTCCTGGCCAAATAAACTGCCAGATGGAAGAAGGGCCTCTGCTTCTGCTTCTCTGCTGGGAACCCGCACGCATTCCTGTTGAGAACTGTAGAATGGAAATGGCCATTAAAATTAATCCTGGGAGATGAGGCAAGCCAGAGTTTGGCCAGATTCCAGTGTTATGTGCAATCCCCCAAAGAGGAGAAAGAACATTCCTTCTGAGATGGCGCTCCTCTTTGAACACTTGGCCCCGGTCCAGCTAATGGAGGGCAGAACTCCATGGAGGACTGCCTGTTCACGCTCCCTGACAGCTTTTTCCCTTTGCCAGCCCGGCCTTCATGCCCTACTCTTGGATCTGGCCAGCTACTTCCATGCCTCAAACCTATGACACCCACTAACTGGATTATAATTATTTATTTGCCTGCTAGACTGAGCTGCTCTCAGAGCTTGAGAAACCAACTGGCATCGCTGCCAGTCCCACGTTTCTCCCAGCCAGAGGCCATCCTCCAATACAGGAAGCGCACTTTTTCGCAAGGACTTTGCCCACAAGCAGGGCAGCAGCGGCTCATGTTGACCGCCAAGGTCAGTTTTCCTCTCTGTCCCACTGAACCCAGATCCCGGGACATCCCTATTTTCTAGACAGCCCAGCCCTCTTAACTTGGGCAGCTAACCAGAAGCAGAGGGACTTGCCAAATCACCGACTCCTGGACTGTGATTCTACAGCTGGGTACACACGCTTGCCAACAGCAGAGTTTCTGGTGTGTAGGTGGTGACCAGCATGGATCCTGTGCAGTGGCAAGGGTTGGCCCCCAGCCAGGGAGGCAGGTGCTGGGAGCAGAGGGTGACCAAGGGCAGAGGGGGATGTGGAGCTTGGTCTCTGCAGCTCACGGAGCAGACCTGGGAGCTCTCAGGAGGCTGTACAAAACAGGCAGCAGGCTGCATTTGGCCCCTGGACTGGAGCTTGCTGCCCTCTGCTCTAGACAATCAATGAAACAATAAATCAAACCCTGGTATGCATTTTTGCCAATTTATGTGGTACAAATATCCCCACTATGGAGGATTTCATGTTACCAACATGACACCACTGAATTTTGGGTTGGGAAGAGACGTGCAGTAGCATGTCATTACATGGTATTTCTGCCGTAAGGATGCAATAGACATGAATAATTCAAGAACATAGCTTATAGTAAAATGTTGTAAAATGATTAGAAAAGGATGGTTTTTGAGTATTACCTTTGTTATTAATATAGCTTATTTACTTGTAAGTTTATAGAACTTAATATTTAATAATGGTTGTTGGACAACCAGCTTGCAGAATTCCTGAAAAGTCAGCAAGTTTAGGCTTGGCTGCAGCATACCGGAGCCCTTGGTTCCTCCGACTACACCAAGCCATATGGAAGGGAAGAGAGAAACGCCACCCACGACAAGAGATCTGAGAATCAGCTCTTGACATGGAAGTGTTAACCTCTTCCATTCCTTCCCCTAAAGAGTTCTCACATGGCATGATGTCCGGTTGTTTTCTTAATCTTAGAACAAGAGCAAGAAGATTTGTTTCTTGATGATGTGAAGGGGGCTCTTGAGCCACCCCTTGTGGTTAAAGGGTGTGGCCAACATGAAATTCACACAGAAGTGGAGCAAAGAATAAGGACAAAACCAAGTCCAGACAGAAAGTGTCCAAGATAACTGAAGGACAGGGTGGAGATAAGAGACAGAGGAGTCAACACGTACCTTCAGTTGGGTACTGATTGAGTCAGACCTGTTTAAGACTCAGAGTCAGGGTAGACTTATGGTTGGGCCATTTCTGATCACCACCTCAGTCAATTAGGCCAGGATATGCTACATTAAGGGGCTTCCCAGGTGGCCCAGATGGTAAAGAATCTGCCTGCAATGTATGAGATGGGAAGAAATTAAAAGGTGCTTGCTCCTTAGAAGAAAAGCTATGACAAACCTAGACAGTGTATTAAAAAGCAATGACATCACTTTGCCAATAAAGGTACCTATAGTCAAAGCTATGGTTTTTCTAAAAGTCATGTATGGATGTGAGAGTTAGATCATAAAGAAGGCTGAGTGCCAAAGAATCGATGCCTTCAAACTATGGTGCTGGAGAAGACTCTTGAGAGTCCCTTGGGCAGCAAGGAGATCAAACCAGTCAATCCTAAAGGATAGCAACCTTGAATATTCATTAGGACTGATGCTGAACCTGAAGCTCCAATACTTTGGCCACCTGATGTGAAGAACCAATTCATTGGGAAAAAACCCTGATGCTGGGGAAGAATGAGGGCAAGAGGAGAAGAGGGCAAAAGAAGATGAAATAGTTGGATGGTATCATGTCCACCAACTCAATGGACATAAGTTTGAGCAAACTCCAGTAGATAGTGAAGGACAGGGAAGCCTGGCCTGCTGCAGTCCATGGGGTCACAAAGAATTGGACATGACTTAGCAATTGAACAATAACAACCAGTATTCTTGCCTGGGAAATCCCACGGACAGAGGAACCTGGTGGGCTACAGTCCATAGGGTTGCAAAAAGTCGGACACAAGTGAACGACTAATACTTTCACTTTCACTTCATGCTACATTAAGAAATAATCCCCCAATCTCAGAAGATGCACTGTAGATACATCATGAGTTGGCAAGGAGATTGAGGAAGTGTTGGCAAGGGTAGGTGCTTTGCTCATCAGAATCCCTAAGAGACCAGGCTGATGGAGCAGGCTCATCTCAGATAATACCCACTAAAGTATCAGAGGGAGAGAGCCCTGGATGGTCTTTCACTGGTGATTAAATTCTCTTTCCACTTCTTGCTTCATTATAGAACTCATTGTCCAGAACTGGAATTAGTTACCAGGCCTCATCTAAGCACAAAAGAACCAGGTAGTACATTCTACCAGGTAGTACCATTCTACCATGGACCCAGAAGGGACTTTGAGGAGGACAGGAACATCTAAAGAACAGCACTAGTAGCTGTCACATCTTGAAAAACACATGAACCATGATGTACACAAGTAGAGAAGATGCCAAATTCCACTGGAAAGGAAGTCATAACTGAGCTGGATATTGAAAGACAAGGTCCACTATGCCCTGGGAAGAATGTGTTCAGAGTCCAAAGGTGAGGAGGAGGCTGGGTGTTTGGTGGGAGTGGCAGGAAGTGCTGGTGGCTGCACGGAGGGTTCAGTGGTAGGACAGGATGAGATGAATGGGAAGGACAGGAGGGACCAACTGGTGCCTAACTTCTGTGCCTCCCTAAGGAATTTGGACTTGACCCTGGGGGCAATGGGAGGGAATGTTTAATGACTTTAAGCATGGGTAAGACGTGCCCAAATCTATGCTATAGAAAGAGAGCTCTGACTGAAGGATTGAGGCTAGATTGGAGGGGCCAGTCCTGAAAGCAGAGGCCAGTTAAGGAAGACTGGTGATGAGAGCCTGACCTGGGAGTATGACAGGAGGATGAAGACTTGAGATACTTCCTAGGGAGGTTTCCCTCTTGTGATCCCTTATTACTCAATCCTATTTTTTTTTTCTCAACTCTTCTTATTTTGACCCCAACCCCAAAGAGATGGGAAGAATCAGAATGGGAAGATGTTCTTTTCCATATCTGCTGTGTTCAGTCACTCAGTCATGTCTGACTATTTGTGAATCCCTGGACTATAGCTCTCCAGGCTCCTCTGTCCAAGGGATTCCCCAGGCAAGAATACTGGAGTGAGTTGCCATGCCCTCCTACAGGGGATCTTCCCAACCTAGTGACTGAACCTGCATCTCTTGTGTCTCCTGCATTGCAGGCGGGTTCTTTCCCATGTATTCCAGTCATCAGCATGTACCGCGAACTTCCTCCCTGGCTTCTGCTCCCACCTCCTTCCAGCCGGCATTCCCTTCCACTCTCCAACACTGTGTTGCTGAGGAGGGAGGTGGTGGATCAGTATCTTCACTGGGGCTTCAGTGCACTCTCTGGCCCAGAGGCTAGTGCCTGGGTCCTGCCCGCTGGGCACGGCTGCAGTTTCTCAAATACCTTTCACTACTTACTGCAGGATGACCTTTGAGCACTGGTGCAAACACTCAATCTATTTTTTTCCCAGCCTTGGGACTGGCCTTCTGTCTCAGTTTCAGCTTTCCATGTATTTCCTGCCTGCAGAAGTTTGGAGTTCAGCCACCCACTCCTGGATTTCACAGTGGTCATCAGTTCAGTTCAGTCGCTCAGTCATGTCTGACTCTTTGCGACCCCATGAATCACAGCACGCCAGGCCTCCCTGTCCATCACCAACTCCCAGAGTTTACCCAAACTCATGTCCATGGAGTCGGTGATGCCATCCAGCCATCTCATCCTTTGTCATCCCCTTCTCCTCCTGCCCCCAATCCTTCCCAGCATCAGGGTATTTTCCAATGAGTCAACTCTTCACATGAAGTGGCCAAAGTATTGGAGTTTCAGCTTCAACATCAGTCCTTCCAATGAACACCCACGGCTGATTTCCTTTAGGATGGACTGGTTGGATCTCCTTGCAGTCCAAGGGACTCTCAAGAGTCTTCTCCAACACCACAGTTCAAAAGCATCAATTCTTCAGTGCTCAGCTTTCTTTACAGTCCAACTCTCACATCCATACACAAATACTGGAAAAACCATAGCCTTGACTAGAAGGACCTTTGTTGGCAAAGTAATATCTCTGCTTTTTAATATGCTGTCTAGGTTGGTCATAACCTTCCTTCCAAGGAGTAAGCGTCTTTTAATTTCATGGCTGCAATCACCATCTGCAGTGATTTTGGAACCCAAAAAGATAAATTCTGAAACTGTTTCCACTGTTTCCCCATCTATTTCCCATGAAGTGATGTGACTGGATGCCATGATCTTAGTTTTCTGGATGTTGAGCTTTAAGCCAACTTTTTCACTCTCCTCTCTCACTTTCATCAAGAGGCTTTTTAGTTCTTCTTCACTTTCCGCCATAAGGGTGGTGTCATCTGCATATCTTAGGTTATTGATATTTCTCCCGGCAATCTTGATTCCAGCTTGTGTTTTTCCAGCCCAGCGTTTCTCATGATGTACTCTGCATATAAGTTAAATAAGCAAGGTGATAATATACAGCCTTGACGTACTCCTTTTCCTATTTGGAACCAGTCTGTTGTTCCATGTCCAGTTCTAACTGTTGCTTCCTGAACTGCATACAGGTTTCTCAAGAGGCAGGTCAAGTGGTCTGGTATTCCCATCTCTTTCAGAATTTTGCACAGTTTATTGTGATCCACAGAGTCAAAGGCTTTAGCATAGTCAATAAAGCAGAAATAGATGTTTTTCTGGAACTCTCTTGCTTTTTCGATGATCTATCGGATGTTGGCAATTTGATCTTTGTTCCTCTGCCTTTTCTAAAACCAGCTTGAACATCTGGAAGTTCATGGTTCACATATTGCTGAAGCCTGGCTTGGAGAATTTTGAGCATTACTTTACTAGCGTGTGAGATGCGTCAGTTGTCCCTTATTCCAGAGTAGTAGTTCTTGAAAGTGTAAATACTGAAAAGCGCAGAAAGGTGCTTCTAGAAAGTCAACTTTTGTGAGGACAGGCACACTCTGCTCTTGCTCAGCTTTGGATTATCTGGATCCACAATTCCAAGAATGGTGCCTGGCACACAGGAAATGCTCATCAGGAAGTGCATTCTGAACGAATAGGTGTGAAATGTGAGTGCCTAGAGAAAACAGCCAGGACATGAATACAGCACTTGTCTTTGGGTGGTAGGACTGCTGTTTTCTTTTTTCTTTTTTGGATTTTCCCAGTTTCTACTGGGCTGGCCAAAAAGGTCATTCTGGTTTTTCTGAAAGGTTGGACAGAGAAACGCGAAGGAATAACTTTTTTGGCCAACCCAATACAATAAATAATAAGCAGACAAGGGGCCAGGTAACTTGCAGTCATGTGACCTTGGGTAAGTTGCTTCTCCTCTCCAAGCTTAAGCTTCCCCATCAATATTAATACCTCACTTGGTTGTTAGGAAGGTGAAATGAGATCATGCCTGTAGATAGGGAACGTCTGGTGCCGGGGACATAGGAGGCACTCGATCAACATTACACTGTCACTTTGTTGTTGTCCTTGTTTGGTCCTGATCATGATTGGACATTTCCGTGGATACCTGGAGACTTGCCTCGAAGGCTTCAAGAGAAGAGGTGGTTGTGGGGAGGACAGAGACCTGGCTTGGAACTAGCTGACCTGCTGTTTACTGGCCAAGTAACCTCAGTCAGGGGCAGTAACTTCTGAGCCACTGTCCTTTCTGGGCCACAGAGACTTTTGTGTGAATCAATAAGTTGTGATGATGTCAGGTTCCACCCAGGTGTGCGTCATTATTTTTATTACCTAGCAAGTAAAAAAAATAAAAGGAGTCTCCAGGCCTTTCTCCTCTCCTTAATGGAGTTACTGCTCTGCTTCATCACGAACAGAGAGTTCCTTGTCCCCAACAGCCAGGAGAGCCTGGTCACAGGGCAGAGCCTGCAGCCCAGGGTGGCTTTTCTGCCAGGCCCAGCGAGGCTCCTGTCTCTCGATAACCCCGGTCCTCCCTTTCTCCTGCCCCAGCGCTTCCCACACAGCTGCAGCCTCATTATCCAAGGAGACTGAGAGCTTCGGAAAGAAGCTTAACCAGGGCTAGGCTTTCAAGTGTCGTCATAAAGCTTCAAAGTTCACACCTTCATTAAGATGTGAAGAGTCAGGCCCTCCCCACACTTCTCCTGGGGCTATTGTTCCCTTCCCGTCCGGCTGCTGAGTCAAAAGACAAGCGGGATTGGTTTTCTTTGTCCAGACAGCTCTCCTAACCAGAAAGGCTAGACCTGTTTGTGAAGAAGAGAAAGCTTGTAACCTGCAGCCCCCTTCAGACCTGCTGGGAAGGTTTCACGGGTGCTGGGGAATTGGGGCATTTCTCAGGGCTGCAAGGCTGTCTCCAGGAGGCAGGACTGGACTTGTTCTGTGAGGTCTCGAGGGAGGGGCCCAAGGACCAGTGGGTGGAAGTAAAGGAGGGGGCAGCTTTCAGAATCCCAGAAAGGAGAGCTCTCTACCGGGCGGAGGTGTGTGAAGGTGGACCTTGGCCATTGGGGCGGGGTGCTCTCCATGGCAGTGGCAGAGCAGGGGCCTCACTCTCAGCAGGCAAGCTCTTGAAGATGTGAGGCTTTGGCTGTGAAGTTCAGCCGGTGAACTTTGAGGCCCCTTCCAGACCTGTCATGCTGGGACCTCCTGACTCCGTGACCTCTGCTTCTGCACACTGGACCACTTCCCAGCATTTCGCTTTAAGCAACCCCCTGTCCTCCAGGCTCCCAACTGTAGCTGTCTTCATAAACGCATGGGTGGCCTCCTTGTCTTTTCTGTTTTTCTTTTAGCTATTTTGAGAACGAAGCTATAGAGACATCTCGGAGTCTCCTCCTTTGTTACTGAGGAAGCATTTGCTTTCTTGAAGTACATGTCCAGGTCCTGAGGGGTCCTTTTACTCTTCACTGCACCCTCCCCAGGACAGGCTGAGCTCAGAGGAGCCCCAGGCACCAAACTTGGGACAGTTGTGACTGGTTCTGATGGGTAGGAGATAGCCTCACAAATAGATCCTTTTCTCCTCTCTGCTGGGAAAGCATACACGGGGATTATCTGTGAGAGCACCTGCCCTTTGAATGGTCCTCTTGGTTTCATGATGAAGTTTCCCAGGTGGGGCTAGTGATAAAGAATACACCTGTCAATGCAGGAGATGCGGGTTCGATCCCTGGGTTGCAAAAATTCCCTGGAGTATGTAATGGCAACCCACGCCAGTATTCTTGCCTGGAAAATTCCATGGACAGAGGAGCCTGGCAGGCTACAGTCTATATATAGGGTTTCAAAGAGTCAGACACGACTGAGTGACTGAACACAAAGCCCTCAGTTTCATGATGAGCAACAAAACAGAGACTGGTTTTCAGGTGAAACAACTTATAAGACTTGGGATGTGCGACTGCAGATCACAAGTTTCACAAGCAAATGTTTTCCTTTCTATTGAGCAGAAAAAGGAAGGTTAAAAAAAAAAAAAAACAACCCATAGTGTGTTGGAAAGATGATGGACTTTGTAGACAGGCCTGAGTGTGGGTCACAACTCTGCCACTCAGTAGCTGGGGGACTTTGAGCGTGCCATGGTAACTCTCTGAGCATCCGTTCCCTCAGATTTCATGAGGTCAGGCAGGAGAAATACTCATTCTGTAAAGTGGCCCTAAGATTTAATGGGAGATGGCCATGGAAGTTTCCAGAGGCCCTTATTAAATGTTAATTCTCTCTCCCCATTATTATAGTTAATAGTCAGTCTTTGGGAAATTGTGTTATTGGTTTCTTAATAAAAGCATTCTATGTATAATTATTTCCATTTTTAAATGTTCATGTCATTGAGTGAGAATGTCCTTTGGTTTTTTAGGTATCTCTTCTATGAAATATGTATGCATATTCCATTGTGTGTGCAGGAACCTTTGTTGTAGTGGTGTTTGTAAGAGTGAAAAATAGGACCTGGCCTATATGTTCCATAGAGTATTAAATAAACTATGATTATATCTATAGTAGGGAACACCAGGCAGCCACTATAAACGATGCAGACAATGTAGATGAGCTGACATGGAAAGACATATTGGGAAGAAAAAGAGTAAACTACAGCATAATGAACAATGTGATACATTTTTTTTTAAAGATGTATGTGTACCAATGCACAGAAAGGATCTTGGAGGAAACACATCAAACCATGGACAGTAGTTTCTAGTGGGGAACTGGGAGAGGTGGATAAAAGAAAGGAGCTCTTACTACTTGCTATCTATTGGGTTGTGTTGGGATGTTTTACAAAGAGAAAATATCTACTTCTTACAAGAGTGGAGAACGAAAAACTGTGGAGACAATAAAAAGATCTGTAGTTGCCAGGATTTGGTGGGAGGGAAAACTGAATAAGGGGATTGCAGGGCTTTAAGGCAATGAAAATGCTCTTTGTGTTCCCATAATGGTGGGTCCATATCATTCTACATTTATCCAAACCATAGAATGTCACTAGCAAGAGTGAACCCTAATGGAAACTATGGACTTCAAGCGATTATGGGGTGTCAAGCAAGTTCATCGACTGTAAACAATGTACCACTCTGGTGGGGGATGCTGATAATAGGGTTGGCTTTGTATACCTGGGGGCAGGGGAGATATGGCCAATCTCTGAACCTTCCTCTCAATTTTGCTGTGAATCTAAAAATGCTCTAAAAAATATAAAGTCCTAAAACAAAAAAAGATAAGTAAAAGATTGCACTCTTCACTGCCACTCAAAAGCTTAGGTTGATACAGGCAAAACAGTCCCATGGATCAAATTAAGCAACTTGTCCTTTCCTTTCCTTTTCAAGGAGTCAGGACTGCTAGGATCAGGGACTTAGTGGAAGCCATTTATTTGGAAATGGAGCTGGGCTGGATGAAGTGGGCTAGATGGAATTTAGGACATTGCTGACCTAGACTGTAGGAAGAACATTCATTTATTCATTCTTTTATTCAACAAAAATTTATGAAGGGAGGGTCTGTACCTTTTAGGTGCTAAGGATAAGATAAAGAAAAGCCCCTGTCCTAACAAAACTTGCAACTGACTGGGCAGAGGCCAGGGTAGGGTGGTATAGATAATAAACAAGCCTTGTTTAACATGAATTCAGTGTTCTGCAAAGACAGATGCTCCAGAACAAAGGGATAAGGAGTGAGAGTTGAGGTGGAAGCAAGGCTGGAACAGAATCTTCAGGGAGACCTCTCTGTGGAGGTGCCGTTTGAACAAAGACCTGAATCAAATAAGGGAGTAAGTCACACATCAGAATGGAAACCTTGAGCAGAGAACGAGCGTGGTGTGGTCTGAAAGCAGCAAGAAGCTGCTGGGAGGTGGTGGCGGGTCATGAAAGCCTCCTAGGGCATGGCAGGACCTTTGGATATTTTTTGCACACAGAGAAGCCATTGGAGGCTTTCGAGGGAAGGATGATGTGGTCTGGCCACATTTTGTAAAAGGCCATTCTGGCAGCTTTGAAAAAAGGAAGAGAATAGGAAGGCAGGCATCCGAGGTCTATTGCTAAATGCACAGCTCTTGTGATTTTCCAAGCGAGCAAGGATGCCAGTTCGTGTGATGGTGATAGTGGTGGAGGTGGAAAGAAATGCTCAGATTCCTGAATATTTACTTTCTTTCTTTATTTATATTTTTGGCTGTGCTGGGCCTTTGTTGCTGCATGCAGGCTTTCTCTAGCTGTGATGCACGGGCTTCTAATTGTGGTGGCTTTTCTTGTTGTGGAGCCCAGGCTCTGGGGCATGACAGCTTCAGTAATTGTGCTGCGTTGACTCAGTAGTTGCAGCTCCAGGGCTCAGTAGCTGTGGTGCGCGGGCTCAGTTGCTCCTCAGCATGTGAAATCTTCCTGGACCAGGGATCAAACGTGTGTCCTCTGCATTGGCAGGTGAATTCTTAACCGCTGAACCACCAGGGAAGTCCCTATACAATGTTTAGAAGGTAGAGCTCATAGGATTTTTGATGCTTTGGATGTGGGTTGTGAAGGAAAGAGGATGAAATGCTCGACAAGCATTTCCACAGTGTGTAGTAATGAGCACTCATGGAAAACTGTCCAGTTCTCTGTTAGTCTAACTCTGTTACTGATTTGACCCTCACATCCACCCTCTAGAGGAGAACTGTTGTCATTTGATGGATGAAGCAACAGAGGCTCAGTCGTGCCTTGCCGAAGGTCACAAAGCTCCTACTTATAGGAACCATGTCCTGATCCCTTTAAATGTTGTGCTCAGTTTGCATCCAGTGGATGGTCCTCCCTGGGTGTGACTTTTTTGCTGGCAGGTTGTGGGGCACGATTGCCAGGCGCTCACGAAGCAAGGTATTTGTGAGCCAGGGCCGCAGAGGAGGAAGTTTTAAAGGAGATGGGGCTTCAGCACCTGTTGTTCGGTCCTTTTCAAATGCTGCTGGAAGATGGCTCAAGCTACTGCAGCCAGGCTGCAGTAAGCAGGTGGTGGCCGCTGAAACCTCCACGGGGTCAGGCTGAGACTGACTCCCCACAACCAGGAGCCAGGCACAATGGGTTACTCTTTAGGTAACTGGCTTGTATTCCCTAAGCTATTCTCCCCAAAGGCTCAGCTCCTCCCACTACCTCCTTTTCTCTCCTCCTCATCGCTGAACCCACTCAGACTGCTTCCCATCCCAGCTGTTCCACTGAAAAGACACTCCGCCTCTCTCCTGGCTGAACCCGTGTCCTCTCTGCTCTCTCCTGCCCTCTTTCTTGTGCCATTCCCCTTCCTTCCACTCTATGCTATCTCCCTCCTCTGTGTCTCCCCGACACCAACGTCTTATTTCTCTTTGGCCTTGCAGCCTCCTCCTTCAGCTCATAATCCCAACCCAAACCTGGGTCTTCCAGCTCCAGATTTTCAGTTCTTACTTCTATAGAGATGTTCCCAATCTGTATCTCCAGCTGAGACCTCCTGAGCTCCTGAAATCATTGCTGCCTGGATCTCTGTCCTCCCAGGCAGAGATAACGATCATGAATGCAGCTGGAGCATCCAGGGAATGGAGAGATGGTCCCTCCACATGGACTGGAGATGCTAAAATGCAGAAGGGAGATGCTGAGACCAGATCGTGAGGGGTCCCAAGAGCCACTCCGGAAAGGCTGTGTGCATCTTGGATTCAGTATTAAAAACAGAGGTTTCTGGTCCCAAGGAAATGACCAATTGCGTTTTGGAAGAAGAATCACTAACTGTCCCTGTGGCTGGTGGACTGACCTGGATTTTACTAGTCCACAAGAGAGGTGGAAGAGAGCTGGGAGTGGCCAGCTTTGGAAAACATAAACAGACACAGTCTTCTGAGGAGTGGGTTGGATTTCAGAGGAAGTGGAAAGGAGGTGGGGGAGAAAGGAAAGAGGTTTCAGCTGGTCTTCCAGCAGCCGTAGCCCCTGCTGTGTTGGTCTCTCTCCCTGGGGCAGGATGCATATCCTGCTCATTTTTTCTTCCCAGTACTCATTTTTATAGTTCTGAATGGGAAAAAAAAAAAATTCTTCTGGAGGCCAAATGAATTCATTAATGCTTCACTCTAACCCACTGGGTGAATCAGCATGTTTTCAGTTTGTTTATAGGCTAACTTCATAGTTTACAGCACACTTTAATTCAAATAATTGTATTTGATTATTACAGTCAGGCAGTTAAGCAGATATTGTGATTGCCATTTTGCAGATGAAAAAACTGAGGATCAGAGAGACGGGACATGTCCAGGGTCCAACAGCTGTCAGTGGCGGAGTCACGCCTTGAACTCCTTGGGGTCTTTTGACTCTTTGACCAGCACTTCCATGGGTACTGACTGATTATACCCATCAGGAGGTCTGAAATTTCCAACATCAGACACAAAGAAATTGTTTAGTAGACATAAGCTGCTTTGTCCACTCGGTTTGCAAATCCCCACTTTTTGATATTTGCATTTCTGTTAGTTAAGATAATGTGAGCTGCTGAAACAAACAAGTCCCCAAATGTATAATGTTTCAAGCACAACAAAATAGCCACCATGAGTATTCCTGTTTGGTGGACAGCTTTCCTCCAAGGGGTAAACATTTAGGGACCAGGCTCCTTCTATTTTGTGTATCTACGATCTTCTCTTTATGGCTTCCAAAGGTGGTTGGGAGGTTTTGATGGGCTTAGAAGCAATACATATTACGTCTCACTTTCCATTAGTTAGAACACAGTCTGTGGATACAGCCAACTGTTAAGGAGGCTGAAATCATTCATTAGAATGTGTATCCAGGAGAGAAAACAGATTAGGGAAAGTGAGATAGAGACTGCCAGAGCAGTGGTGAGCCATTGTTCCCTATCTGTCAGCCCACCAGGCCCAGGGGAATTTCCTGCTTCCTACCCTCCATCCTCCTTAGCTTAGATCCGGGATGGTTCAGCTTGGATAACAGTAATAAGTGAAGTCACCTTACTTCACTCCTGCACATGATTATTGGTTCAGGTAGTGACCCATGACCCAGGTTGAGGTTCAGTGAAACTCAGTCCTAGGGTTTTACTGGGACTTTTGACAAAGAGGACCTCTTCTGCCATTGGGGTTGCTGAGATGTGAAGACAAGAACCAGGGCAACCATTGTGTCAGCATGATGGGATAGTGGGCTTGAGAATGAAGCCGGCGAATAAGAAAGCAAGGCTGAGAAATAGAGATACCTTTCAGTGATATCCTTTGAGGATCTACATTCTGGCATGTCAGTCCTGATCAAGTCCTACCGCTGATTTTTTTTGACTAAAATATCTAATATATTTTTTAAAATTGCTTTTCTTGAACCCAGTTTGAATTGAGTTTCTGTCGCTTATAAGCAAGAGGCCTAACAGAGGCCCATTTGCGAAACTCTGTGAGCCCCTGTTGCCCTTTCCCACCCCATCCTCCAGTCTGATGGCCGGGACACACCTCCTCAGTGCTCCTTGAGGGGACTCCCTCTGCTGGCCAATGAGTGGCTCTCTGCCTTTCAGTCATCCCATCTCCATATGGCTTCGTTGCTCACTTTCCCACTTGCTTTTTTTTCTTTATAACAGGAATTGTTATGAATCAAATGTAACATGTATTGCCTTCTAAAGAGGTCAGAACTATTTATAATCACATTGATTTTTTTTATACCCTACAGAAATGATAGCAGAAAAATTTTTTAAAAGGATGTAAGCTTAGTATTAGGTGCATCTCAGTCTCACAATCACTTATAGGTGCTTTAAAAGTCAGAGTATGATATTCAAAATGGATAACCAACAGGGGCCTACTGTATAGGACAGGGAACTCTGCTCAGTGTTATGTAGCACCCTGGATGGGAAGGGAGTTTAGGGGAGAGTGGATACACGTATATGTATGTTTTGTTGTCCACTTGAAACTCTCATATTATTTATTGGCTATACTCCAATATAAAATTAAAAGTTTTAAAAAAAGAGTGTGGTCTCCATTCAAAAAGCCTTCACTGGTAGAAAATCATGGCAAAAGTCTGGTAAAGGGGACTTCCCTGGCGGTCCAGTGATAAAGACTTCGCCTTCCAGGGGGTACGGGTTTGATCCCTGATCAGGGAGTCAGAGTCCCATATCACATTTATACACACACATAGACACACATACTTTAAGAAATGAAAACTATAGCATTGTTGTTAAAGAAGTTCAAAGAAAATGTGTTGGAACTTTACAAGAAGTTTGGGAGGCCTGAGGAGTTCTGTTAACAAGGAGACAGGGGCTAGAAGATGGCTCAGTGTGGATTTCCGCTGCTGGAGAGGGTTGTACGAACCCAGAGGGAGTTCAGAGGCCAACCGTTCTCCCTCCTTCACAACAGGCTCCAGCCACACTCCACCGTGCACAGCTCCTCACACACTCCACACTCTCAACCTTCCTTAGACTTATACCTAGACGTACTCCCTATACTTCTGCACTTAGAAAACATCATTTGAGATGCCTCACATGGTACCACTTCTGTCAAACTTTCTAGAAAAGAATCAGAAATGCTCTTCTCTGTGACTTATGATCCTTTGCACACACCCCTGTATCGAAAATTTTTTTCACATTGTGCTTTTTTTGTGAATGGCTTCTGTCTTCAACTCTCTGACTTAACTGTGAGTTTCAAGCAGAGACTATGGCTCAACCATCTCTCTAGTTCCCATACGTTTAGTCTAGGGCTTGGGTGTGTAAAAAAAATCAAATAAATGAAAAATGCAAATCTTACAAAATTGCACAGCAGGATTTATGGGGGAGAGAAAGATGTTTGCTTAGCTCTGAGAAGACTGATAACAGAATTGACAATTCAAAGAGATGGAGACTTCTGGACAGGCCAGATAAACTTTGGGCATACTTTGGTCTGTGACTGAATTATTTTTTTCTTGATCCCATAGGTAACAGCCAAGACAATTTTGAAATGAAATAAAATAACCTGATTTTTTCCACCTGCTCCACGTAGACTGGTCATTATCTGGTTAATACTAGGGTTACCCGTCCACCTCGGAAAGTTCAAGTTTATACCTGCTGTCCCCACTGACTACTTACAGTGCCCCAGTTAGGTCTCAAAAGTGTCCCAGTGTGCATGCAAGTTCTTTGGCCACCCTTTTAATGGAGAACACTATTGACCAGAGATGTCAAAGATGGAGTTGAACTAAGAGACAGTTTCTTCTAAGTAGGAGAGGTCCTTCATTCTAGCTATTGTCCATGTCTTAACGGTCAGTGAAAGTAAAAGAGTTGCTCAGTAGCGTCTGACTCTGCGACTCCATGGACTGTAGCCCACCAGGCTCCTCCAGCCACGGAATTCTCCAGGCAAGAATACTGGAGTGGGCTGCCATTTCCTTCTCCAGTACATGAAAGGGAAAAGTGAAAGTGAAGTCACTCTGTCGTGTCCGACTCTTAGCGACCCCATGGACTGTAGCCTACCAGGCTCCTCCGTCCATGGAATTTTCCAGGCAAGAGTACTGGAGTGGGGTGCCATTGCCTTCTCCTAAATTGCTCAAGAGCACACAGCAAATACGGGTGAGTGCTGATGTTAACCTCATTTTGTGAGACTCTGTCTCATGCTTTGTCCACTTTGCAACATTATTCACTATTTTAAAAACTGTTTTCACAAACAGGTTCCCTTATTTTGGAACTCATTTTTCCCCATCTGAATTATTAAGTGTACTATAATTTCTGCCTTTCCAAAGAAGACCATGTTTGACATCTATTTGTTATGGAAGATCATTCTAGTCTGTGAAGTTCAGTCTGTAGGTTGTTGGGTTGTTTCTGATATGAAATAAGGGTTGAGTTTTTGTGAACAAGTGGCTTTGCTGTAATTAAACTCAGCAATGATCTTTTGACTTAGGGACCATTAGTAGGTAATTAGGCCGGTTTAACTGGAAAACGTTCTAATTATTTACAGTAGGGACAAGCAAGGGATTCAGGAGTGGGGACAGAAATTAGACAGCAGACCAAATAATGCTTTGCCTTGTGATTATTTCAGCGTTGAGGATCACAAGGCTGCTTGCAATAGCAAAGTATTGGAAACCACCTATAGTTTATTCCATGCAATGGAATACCATGCAGTTGTTGTAACTGGTTACAGATACTTACTGATGTGGAAAAATAGATCCAAGACATGGTTAAGGGCCAAAAGCAGGTTGTAAAGCAATACGCATTATGATACTTAAATAAAAAATTATGCACACCTAGAAAAAGTTCTGGAAAGATGTCTAAGTATCTCTGCTGTCCAAATTATGGGTGATTTCCCTTTTTCCCTTTTTTGGAATTATTTGATTGTCTACGTTTCTTAGTTAACATAAATTATATGTACAATTTTAAGTCAAAAATTATTAAATATATGAGAAAGTGCCCATTTCTCTCTCATCACTATCAAAAAGCTATATGTTATTCCGCATCAAAAAAGAAGGAAATCCTGCCACATTGGAAATGCAGATGACCCTTAAGACATCACGCTAAGGCAAGTAAGCCCGTCACAGAAAGATGAATACTATACAATGCCACTTATATGCAGTATATAAAATAGTCAAACATAAGATGGTGGGTGCCAGGAGCTGGCGGTTGGGTGGGGGGAATGGGGAGCTGCTATTCAACGAGCATCAAGTTTCAGTTATGGAGGATGACTGCATTCTAGAGATCTGCTGTATGACCTCCTGCTGCTAGCTCATGTTACTGTAACGGTGCATCTAAATTTTTGCTGAGGTGAGGGTCGATCTCACATTAAGTGTTCTTACCATAGTTAGAAAAGAATGAAGAATAAAAGCTGTGCGTGTCCCACAGGACACTTTCCCCAGCTAAGCCCTCTGCTACTGTCTACAGGGAACTCACCCAGCCTCCCTTCTGAGACTACCAGACTTGTATCACTTGGTTTCAAAATGCCTATTACATGCTAGGAACTGTGCCACAGGTTCTCCCCTGTGGGATTTTCTGTAATCCTCCTATAAAACTAGGAGAGTGGAAACCATACTCCCATTTTGCAGATAAGGAGCTGATTCTGAGGGTCCTGAGATTCCTGATGGAATTTCTGTTCCAGAAGAGATTCTATTCTTTCAGCTGAACAACCTGCTTGATGTCAAGCCCAGAGCTCTTGAGAAGGATAGCAGCTAGTCATGGGACTAAAACGTAAGCATGAATGTAAGCAAGAGAGAGGGAAGCGAGCTGACAAAATGTCCCCCTTGCCTCTGGGGTTGGGACTCTGGTCCCACTGTGCCCTAGGCCATTTATACAGTTAACCCCGGGAGAAAGCATTTGTTGGAAAGAATAACCTATTGCACCTTAAAATGAATGGCTGCTTTGGGTTCTCACATTTATTAGCTACTATTCACCAAGCATTTCCAATCTGCCAGACCCCACACTGAGTACTTTGCAGACACCATTTCATTTAAGCCTTATGACCACCCTATGAGGTAGGTACTTTTATCCTCATTTCTGCTAATGAGGAGATTGAAGCTTGCTGAGGTGAAGTATGTTGGTCAAGGTCACACAGCTTGTGAGTGGCAGGGCTCCAAAACTCTATTCTCTTAACCACAGTGCTACTTTGCCTCCAGAATTAAAAAGAAAAAGAAATGGAAGAAGAGATCAGAGGGGCAAACCTAAAGACCTGGAGACTTTGGTGAGGGCCTGGGACCAGCCAGAACTTTGTGCCTCTTGTCCATCCATGCCAGATTCTTTAGATTCCTTCATGGGAAGGTGCTAAGATGTGCTATGTTGAGGCAGGATAGAAAAATCATGGGTTTTAGATACATATTGATTTGGTTCAAGTTCCATCAGTGCCACCCCCAAGCTATGTGCGCTTAGTTCAGCTACACAACCTTTCCAAGCCCTGTTTTTATGGTAGGCTCATTGCGATGGCTCGGTGAGGAAAGCAGGCATGAAAGTGACTGACACAGGCTTTGGCAGGTGTATTAGTCAGGCAATGCTAGGCTGTGCCGAGGTAACAAATCCCCAATTATTCTTCATAATTAAAACTCATTTCTCTATAAACATGAAGTCCCATCCAGGTCAGACAAGTCCCCTCATCTTGTAGTACAGTTGTCTTTCAACTCAGGTCACCCAAGTAGGGAACAAAAAACTGAAGGAGGCGCCCCAGCTCCAAGCTGCCTTGGTCTAGACATGGGACACATCGCATCTGCTCATAGTCTGCTGGCCAGAACTTGGCACCCAAGCCTAAGCAATCACATAGAAAACTGGGAGAGAGAGGGGAACACATGGATGTATATTCAGGGCAGAGAGTTGTTCCAAGACATGACTGCTTCCTTCTCTCCCACTTCCCAATGTATTTCTCAGAGCTGAAATTCACACACACATCTGGAACTATTAGTCAGAAAGCCTCTCTGGTTCTAGGTAAGTAGATTCAGCATCTCTCATAGCTCTTATTTTACATTGTACATGAGGAGAAAAGTGTAAGTGAATTATTCCGATATTGACAATCTTTCATTGTCAATGGCAAAAATTCCGAATTAAATACCATTAGTACATTTAATACCATTAGTACATTTTGGGAAACTAATTGAATGGACTGAATGCCTCTTAAAAAAAGAAGTCTTTCTCTCTTCTTTTTTCAGGATCCTATAAGCCATCCACGTGGCTTGTGGGATCTTAATTCCCCTGCCAGGGATTGAACTGGGCCCCCATACAGTGGAACTATGGAGTCTTAACCAGTGGACCACCAGGAAAGTCCCTAAAAAAAAAAACTCTTAATTTTATGTGTGTACATATATTTTATTTTTGAATCATATCACAAATAACTAGAACTAATTTACCCTAATGATTGTTTGCTTGTGCATTCTTCTCTCTCCTTGTTCCATAGGATTTGAAACAGTACCTTAGAAATTACAGAAAGCTGTAGCAATTGGTTCTTCCTATTTCCTGTCCCCACCCCCAACCAGTCATTCTCCCCCTTGGCACTGAGGAGATCTTTTAAAATGCAGAACTGATCAAGCCAAATCTACTTAAAAAGAAATTAAAAATTTTCTAAGATTTTACTCCGTCCCCCCAAATCCTTAGTCTGACAGCACAGTCTGCTGTGTTCCACCTTTCCAGACTGTGAGAGCTGTGCTTTGTGTCAAATTAGCTTAAGCTGGAGTGATGCCCTTCCCTGTATAATTCTGGGTTCAAGTCGTCCACAGATAATTCTGCTGTAAGGGAGATGAAGGTGGGACTCATAATATTGGAAGATTTCTAATGGAAAAGTATAAGATGGGAGGCCAAGAATATGTCAGATGTCCACTACTAACATGTGCAAAGTATGTACTATGTGCCAGGTACTGGTCCTGAGACCTTACAGGTACTAACTTTTTTATTCCTGGTAAATAAATCCATTGAGTTTGGTCCTATTGTTATTCCCATTTATCAGATGTAGAAAAGGAGGTTAAACCCCTTTCCCAAGATCACCCAGTCAGGATCTGGACTCATGTGGGGTGACTCCATAGCCCATGACTTCCATTACTACTATAATTATATGCTACAGAAACTTCAACAGAGCTTCTGGAGATTTTAAATTCTCTATGAAAGAGACAAAGAGATGATCTCTTTTTGTGTGGATATGATGACTGGAATTTTCAGTCATCCCTTTACAAGCTTGGAATAAAGCTGAACCCCACAGAGGACAGAGTTGATAGAAACTAAAAAAAATAAAAAATTATTTATACTTCTCTGGTGCTCGTGTGTGTGAATGGTTAACAATGCACTCTCCAATTAATTAGAGGTTTCCTTGAGATCAAAGGGTCCCATTGGGTATGTCATGGCATAGTCAAGGTATAAGAAGTTTTGCTGCAGTAACAAATAACTCCCAAATCTCCTAAAACAGAAGAGGTTCATTCCTTGTTCATGCTACACGGTCGTTGTAAGTTGGCTATGGCTCTGGTTCAATGGCTTTATAGCATACAGTCTTTTTGGTATCCAGGATGATCCGAACATTGCTGGTCACTGTAATAGAAGAAAAGTATAAGGCAGAGTATACACTGGCTCTTAAAGACATAGCTTGGAAGTGACATGTCATTGACGCTCACATTTCACTGGTCAAAGAAAGATGCATGGCCATGTATGAGTCCCCAAGGTGAATAAGTAACATAATCCTTTTGCTAGGAGGGCTACTAATTTGGGGGAATAGCCAGTCAATTTACCATGAGACATTGATCCCTTAGCCAGAGGGTGTATGGACAGAGGCTGGGTTGATCAAAACCCTCTAGAGATCATCTTTGGGCACAACTAACCTTTCCTGTTTACCCCTGGGGTCCTGTTCAAATATCCTTTTCTACACCATGAAGTAAAAACAATTGAGAATCTTGACCTTGATTGTCTTACTAATTCTCACAAGAACCAGGGCACTAGGATGCTGTTAGCTGGAGCCCAAATCTAGTTGGTAACACAAAGATGGGACTGGAATTTGAGATATTTTTTATTAATTTTTACTGGTGTGTGTATATATGTACATCCCCTCTTTTTTAGATTTCTTTCCCATTTAGGTCACCAGAGATCATTGAACAGGTGGAACCTGGGATTTTACTCTCCATATTCTAAGGTCCTTTTGGCTCTAATAAGGGACACTCTGAGTAAGTGAGCCAAATTGGTGACCCAAGGAGCCAGAGTCCTGGCCCTTCAGCCCCACTGGCATCCGTCCACCTCTTCTCCTGGCTTGAACTGGCCTGTTGACAGGGGTAGCAGTGACCACACAGGCTCACTGATAACCAGGGAGCGTGTTAAAAACATATAGCCTACATACTGTATTTTTTCTTCTTATTAAGGCTCTGGAGACAAGAACATGACAACATTTTGGCAGCTGGGACTATAGCCATGTGCAAGGAGAAAGTGATTTGCATGAGCAATGCAAAACCACCTGGTTTATTGCAACTGACTCTGAACAAGTTAAATGAATCAGACTCCCAGTTTGATACCAGAGGAAGCTGACTTACACACACACACACACACACACACACACAGAGCCCCTGCAAAGAACTCTATAAAAACACAACCACCCAACACACGTGTTCCATACAGAGAAACTACCAAGGAACCTCTTGCCTTCTTGCTCTCCCTCCCCAGCCTTAATTTTCCTGGAGAGTTTGTATAAATTCTCTTACTTTGGTAGTTTTATGGCTGGGCTTCCTCTTCCCAAGCCCACCCACCTCTCTATGGATTCCCTTAGGAAGGATGTGCTTAGTGGTGCCAAGGATTCAGCAATGGGAGGGCTTGTCCTATAACCATCAACAATTACAACTTCTCTCCAGCCCACCTGACTGAAGAACCAACCCTAGGTGCCACTCCCTGGCTGATTCTTCTGCACACTAAAGTTTCCAGACCTTGGTCTTGGACTGTCAAATGCTGCTTATGGATCGACTGGGCCTTCACATCCCCTCAGCCCCCCCAGGGTTTCTGCTCTCTCCTTGCTGTTGTTCAGTCACCAAATCGTGTCCCACTCTTCACTCCCCTGTGGAGTTCATGTCCATTGAATCGGTGAGGCCATCCAGCCATCTTATCCTCTGTTGCCCTCTTCTTGTTCTGCCTTCAATCTTTCCCAGCATCAGGGGCTTTTCCAGTGAGTCAACTCTTCGCATGAGGTGGCCAAAGTATTGGAGTTTCAGCTTCAACATCAGTCCTTCCAGAGTATTCAGGTTGATTTCCTTTAGGATTGACTGGTTTGATCTCCTTGCTGTCTAAAGGACTCTCAAGAGTTATCTCTAGCATCACAGTTTGAAAGCATCAATTCTTCAGTGCCCTGCTTTCTTTATTGTCCAGTTTTCACATCTATGCTACTAGAAAAACCATACCCTTGACTATACCAACCTTTGTTGGCAAAGTTTGCCAGATATTAAAGTAAAGACATATCCCAGCAGTGCATTTCTTTCCTGGAAAGGCCTTCATGAGGATTGGTTACAGGCTGGTCTGGGCTGGGAGAGATGGTTGTGTGTACTGGAAAAGACAGAACGTGGTAGGCAGGGTCATAAAGAAGGTCTTGTAATGTAAGGAAAGAGCCCTTAGCAGGAGACTGAAGACTTGATTTCAAGACTGAGTTAGGTTACTAATCCTGATAATTCTAAGTTTACTTGAGCTGTCACCCTTTGTTCATCCTTTGAACAAACATACATTAAGTGCCTACTACAGGCCAATACTGTATTGGCTGCTGAGGGATAGGGTGGTTGTAGCCAGCCTTCAAGATGGCCCACAACAACCCCTGTCTTCTGATATTCACATTCTTGTGAATATCACTCTCCCACAATGAACAGCTGATCTGTGCAACCAACAGGATAATGTAGAAATGACAGTCCATGATTCCCATGACTAGGTCATAAAAGGCACAGTGATTTCTGCTTTGCTTTCTCTTGGAATTCCCACAATGGGGAAGCCAGCCATCAAGTCGTGAGGATGCTCAGCAAGGCTCGGAGAGGCCCATGTGGGAAGGAACTGAGGCCTCCTCCCAATAACTAGCACCATGTGAGTCAGCCACTGTGGAACAGATCTATCAGCCCCAACCAAGCCTTCAGATAACTGCAGCCCACCTGACATATTCCTTGCAACATCAAGAAAGACTTCTGGGGAATTCCCTGGCAATCCAAACGGTTAAGATTCTGGGCTTTCACTGCTGCAACTGGGATTCAATCCCTGGTCAGGGATCTCCCGCAAGCTACATATGATGGCCAGATAAGTAAATACAAATGTTAAAAAAAAATCATGTAGAGAAGGACTTTTGTCCAGAACCATCTATCAAAGCTGCTTCTGAGTTCCTGACCCACAGAAACTGGATAATCATTGTTGATTATTTTAAACTACTCTGTTTGGGGGCACTTCGCTAAGCAGTAGCAGAGAGCTAATAATTTAGCAACCAGGACATAGAGATCCTTACCCCTACCATCATGGACTTAGAATCTAGTGAAGTGGGGATGAAGAAGAATAGACAAAGGAATCAAATCAAGTGAATAAGTGTAATTCGTGGTAAGGGCTGTGAAAGAAGCAAGCAGGGGGTTGGGCTGAGATGTGATGGGCAAGTGCCTTTAGATAGGGTGGGCAGGGAATGCCTCCCCAGGGTGCTGACATTTAAGCAGACACTGAAAGGTGAAGGCTCCTAGGGGCAGCCCCCTGCTCCCAGATACAGAAGCTTCACTTCAAGGATGACAGAGCCTCCCGGCCTGCCCTTGGCTGCTCATCTCTGACTTTTTTTCATCCTTTAAACTTTTTATTTACAATAAAATCTAAGAATCTTAAAAAAAAAAAAAAACCTGTTTATTTGGCCACACTGGGCCTTAGTTTCAGCATGTGGGCTCTGAGTTGTGGCATGCAGGAGTTAGTTCTCTGACCAGGGCTCGAACCTGGGCCCCCTGCATTGGGAGCACGCAGTCTTAATCTCCGGACCACCAGGGAAGTCTCAAAATTTAACAGTCTCCAGGTTCTTAAATGTATCACACATCACTTCATGCATTAATTAGCATTATTCTTGCTCCCTTTAAGATGTGCTGCATCCTCACTCCTGCTGTTTGCAACCCTCCAATTCCTGGTTCAGTCTCCTCTCGTTGCTCTTCTCCAGGTGGACAAAGTAGGCAAGCATCTTTTTTTTTTTTCTTTTTCATTCATGGATATGTTCCTAGAGATTCAGCTGATAGTTTTTGCTAACTGGCTCCTACTGAAGCCTGGTCTGGTCTGCAACTTGTAGTGTTATTTATAATAGCTTAAAGAAATGAACTTCTACTTTGTCTAAGCCATTGTATTCGAGGTTCTCTAGACTGTAGCTTCTTAGATGTTCTGCTATCTGGTACCAGGGGGCCAGCACCGTTATGTGGGGTCTTGGAGGCTATGGTTTGGGGTTGGCCCTTTACTCCAACCGCAGTGAGAGAGTCACTGGTGGGTTTTAAGCAGTAAAGCAAAATGATCTCATTTGTTCTTTAAAAAATTCTCTCTGCTTATTCCATGGGTCTGTACTCTCCAAGTCTCAGGTTTCTAATTTTTAAAACAGGAGTCTGAGATAGAATTTTCCACCCTGCTTATCCCTGCAAAAGGTTTCCTTTCCAGGCTAAACATGCCAGTTCTTTTAACCATCTTTCACACAGTTTGGTTTCTTCACAAGCCTGGTTGTTCTCTGTGGAGCATGCATGTGTTGAGTCCTCTGGAACTGGGTTACTTCAAATCCATCTCAACATTACACCCATTGTCTGTCCATCCTGGGGTGGAGCAGGACTGCCAGCCTCGCTGTGAGATCAGTTTTGAGATCTGTTAACTCACATAGTTTCATTGCAAAATCTCTTTGCTGCTACTCCTGAAGGTGAATTGTATGAAACCATTCCTTGCTACCCTGAGGCTGTCCCCCACCTCAACCCCTCATCCTGCATTCTCTCTGCACTTGGCAACACTAGGGCAGAAAAGACTAGGGGTCCTTGCAGGATATTTCCTCTGCGATGGTCTTGGGGGTAAGAGATGGCTTGATTGGGATTCCAGGAATCTTCTCGGCAAGCGTGACATAGTTCAGTTGCTCAGTCATGTCCGACTCTTTGCAACCCCATGAACTGCAGCATGCCAGGCCTCCCTATCCACCCACCAACTCCCGGAGCTTACTCAAACTCATGTCCATTGAGTCGGTGATGCCATCCAACCATCACATCCTCTGCCATCCCCTCCTCCTGCCTTCAATCTTTCCCAGCATCAGGGTCTTTTCAAATGAGTCAGTTCTTCGCATCAGGTGCCCAAAGTATTGGAGTTTCAGCTTCAGCATCAGTCCTTCCAATGAATATTCTGGGCTGATTTCTTTTAGGATGGACTGGTTGGATCTCCTTGCAGTCCAAGGGGCTCTCAATAGTCTTCTCCAACACCACAGTTCAAAAGCATCAATTCTTCAGCACTCAGCTTTCTTTATAGTCCAACTCTCATATCCATATATGACTACTGGAAAAACCATAGCTTTGACTAGATGGATCCTTGCTGACAAAGTAATGTCTGTGCTTTTTAATATGCTGTCTAGGTTGGTCATAACTTTTCTTCCAAGGAGCAAGCCTCTTTAAATTTCATGGCTGCAGTCACCATCTGCAGTGATTTTGGAGCCCAAAAAAATAAAGTCTGTCACTGTTTCCATATTCTCTAGAAATAGTGGCTAAAAGACATGATCTCTGCATTGGAAACATTTGGATCTTAGTTCCAAAGAGAATCATCTGAGAATGATGCTTTGGATGGGTCTGAAGCCTGATGGAGAGTTCTCATACAAAGGATCAGATCAGCCTGGAGTTCAGATAAAAGATCACAGTAGCTAATTTAGATAGGAAAGATAGCTTTCCAACTGGGGTAACAGATAAGTGCTTCCAGAAACAGCTTCTTTAGGCAGTGAAGCCACAAATGGCTGCCTTCAGAGAGAAGAGGGAAATGGTAGAAGACAGAGAAGAATTTAGGTCAGCCAGAATGGGGCCTCAAAAAGTCAAGTTCAGAAATAATTTAACAGATAGGGATCCAAAGAATATGTGGTTTGCCTGACAAATGACACTCACTTTGAAAGTGAAAATGAAATTGGAGTAAGCAAAATTGCTGCATAATGGGTCCTGGAGATTAAAGAGATATGATACCAGGGGAGAAGGGAGTTGTAAAGCCTTCCTAGTTAAGCATGGAAATACAATGAATGAATCTTGCCCCTAAGGGTCAGGTGAAGCACACACAGATAATGGCTTAATCCCAAGCAACTCCAGAGCAATGTTCATTAGCAGAGAGTCTCAAGCTCTTGACAAATATGCCTGGCCAGGCTCATGCCACCTCCTCTCCAACTGCTCATTCTTAGAGAACTCTCACAGCACAAGGCCACTTAATCCAACAGTTTAGCCAAGGAAAGATGGAAAGCAGCTTTTACTCTGAATGTCAAGGAGCCCCCAAAGAGCTGGTTGGTGTGGAACGGGGAAGAGATGATGCACATTGAAACTCAAGAAGCACCGTGGGGCTGGCGGAACCTTGCCCTGGCTGCATAACCATCCCTGGCCACCTCGCAGAAGACACATGGACTTCTGCCTTGGGACATCTGGGCTTTATTCCTGGTCTAATGAATGGATTCTCTGTGAGATTGTTAGACCAGACACTCGATCTCTAAGAGACTCATTTCATCCACTCCTAGGACAAGCGTAATCACATCTATTGATCCCTTTCTTCTTTACAAAATTAAAGGCTTGCACAGCATTTTCGTCAACACTGACTTCTCATTTAACCCTCACAGTCATTCTACAAAGGGTATGATTGGTTCCATTTTGTGGAAGAGGAAACTGAGGCCTAGAAATGTGAAATGACTTGCCCAAGGTGTAGACCTATGTGGAATAAACAAGACTAGAACACAAATAACCCGATTTCCGGTGCAGGGCTCTTTGTCTGACCCCACGACCATCTGTTGAACAAGAGAGAAATTTCGAGCACTGCTGCTAGGTTATAGTATATTGTGGTAAAGAGCATGAGTTTTGGAATAAGCCAACTCAGTTTCACATTCCAGCTTTGTGACTTTCTAGTAGTGTCACTTGGTCACGTGAGCTTTAGCATCTTGTTTATAAAATGAGGATCAAGATGACACCTTGGGCACAAGCTTATTGTGGATTCAACGTCCAGGAGTGTTTGGTGCATCACACAGCAAGTGCTTCAGTTCAGTTCAGTTCAGTTGCTCAGTCGTGTCCGACTCTTTGCGACCCCATGAACTGCAGCACGCCAGGCCTCCCTGTCCATCACCAACTCCCGGAGTCTACCCAAACCCATGTCCATCAAGTCGGTGATGCCATCCAACCATCTCATCCACTGTCGTCCCCTTCTCCTCCCGCCCCCAATCCTACCCAGCATTAGGGTCTTTTCCAATGAGTCAACCCTTCGCATGGGGTGGCCAAAGTATTGGAGTTTCAGCTTCAACATCAGACCTTCCAATGAACACCCAGGATTGATCTCTTTTAGGATGGATTGATTGGATCTCCTTGCAGTCCAAGGGACTCTCAAGAGTCTTCTCCAACACCACAGTTCAAAAGCATCAATTCTTAGGCGCTCAGCCTTCTTCACTGTCCAACTCTCACATCCATACATGACCACTGGAAAAACCATAGCCTTGACTAGACGGACTTTTGTTGGCAAAGTAATGTCTCTGCTTTTAAATATGCTATCTAGGTTGGCCATAACCTTCCTTCCAAGGAGTAAGCGTCTTTTAATTTCATGGCTGCAGTCACCATCTGCAGTGATTCTGGAGCCCCAAAAAATAAAGTCTGACACTGTTTCCACTGTTTCGCCATCTATTTGCCATGAAGTGATGGGACCAGATGCCAAGATCTTAGTTTTCTGAACATTAAGCTTTAAGCCAACTTTTTCACTCTCCTCTTTCACCTTCATCAAGAGGCTCTTTAGTTCTTCTTCACTTTCTGCCATAAGGGTGGTGTCATCTGCATATCTGAGGTTATTGATATTTCTCCTGGCAATCTTGATTCCAGCTTGTGTTTCTTCCAGCCCAGCATTTCTCATGATGTACTCTGCATATAAGTTAAATAAGCAGGGTGACAATATACAGCCTTGACGGACTCCTTTTCCTATTTGGAACCAGTCTGTTGTTCCATGTCCAGTTCTAACTGTTGCTTCCTGACCTGCATACAGGTTTCTCAAGAGACAGGTCAGGTGGTCTGGTATTCCCACCTCTTTCAGAATTTTCCACAGTTTATTGTGATCCACAGTCAAAGGCTTTGGCATAGTCAATAAAGCAGAAATAGATGTTTTTCTGGAACTCTCTTGCTTTTTCGATGATCCAGCGGATATTGGCAATTCGATCTCTGGTTCCTCTGCCTTTTCTAAAACCAGCTTGAACATCTGGAAGTTCACGGTTCACGTATTGCTGAAGCCTGGCTTGGAGAATTTTGAGCATTACTTTACTAGCATTTACAGCAAGTGCTTAATGAATGGCAACTTGTTCTCACAGTCAGTCATGGGAACGTGTTGCTGGAAAACCTGATGGGAGTGATTAGGAGGGATGGCTCTGAAGTCAGATGACATGGGTTTGAATTCTGACTCTGCCATTTGGAAGATGAGTGACCTTAAGTGAATTGTTTAACTTTTCTAAGTTTTATTTTCCTCATCTGTAAAATGGGGTCAATACTTGTCTCATATTATTGTTGTGAGAATTAAATGAGATACTTGAAGAATGCATGGCACACTGTGAGTGCAACAGAATTATTCTCCATCACTGCATTGTTGTGACTGTTTATTAATGATCGGGGAGAGGAGTCAGGGCCTCATTAAAGTGAACATTTCTAGAAAACTAGTACCCACATCCACATGCAGAGAATCCAAAGTTGTTGGTATTATAATATGGGGTTACTGAGACCTGAAGAGTGTTTTTTTCAGTTCCCAGACCTGGGGCTGTATTTGCATTTCAGCATCATGTTAGTCTCAGTGTCCTTCTTCTCTTCATCATGCTTTGTAGTGAATAGTATCTCATCACTGTCTGTAATGGCTATTTGGGGTTCCTCCCATCAACAATGGGTTCTCATTTTCAATTCAGTCCGTAAGTTCATTCACTCATTCCTTTCTTTCCTCACCCATCCATTCATTTACCCGTCTATATGTTTATGCTTCTATTCCACAAGCATTTCTTGTGCATCTTCGTGGGTGTCAGGCCTTGTTTATAAAGTGCAGCAGTGAATCAGATGTGGCCACACCATTCCGGAGCCAATGTTGTACTGGAGGATCTGAGACTTGTGTATAAATCCCTTAGTACAAGGAAGGATGAGGTAAGGGTCACTGTAGCGTTAGTGTTAGTCACTCGGTCATGTCCAACTCTTTGCAACCCCATGGACTGTTAGAATGCCAGGCTCCTTTGTTCATGGAATTCTCCAAGAGTACTGGAGTGGGTAGCCATTTCCTTCTCCAGGGAATCTTCCCGACCCAGAGATCAAACCCGGGCCTCCTGCACAGCAGGCAGATTCCTTACCAGGAGAGATGGTTCAAGTGTCAGGGAAACAGAGCATGCTGATTGAAGCTCTTCAGTGGTGTTGATCCACTCCAAGAGCCTCCTCTTGGTTAAGTGCCAGAGATCAGTCCACAGTTTATCTTTCTTTCTCTCTTCAAGATCCCAGAAATCCCTACCTCCTAGTCGATTTCTTAGTAACAACCTCTTTTCTTTTTTAAAAATAATCATGCTTATCTATTTATTTAGTTGTTGTGGGTCTTTGCTGCTGAGCAGGCTTTTCTCTAGTTTCAGCAAGCAGGGGCTACTCTCTAGTGGTGGTGTGCAGGCTCCTCATTGCGGTGACTTCTCTCGTTGCAGAGCACAGACTCGGGGGTGCGAGAGCTTCAGCACTTGTGGCGCCTGGTCTTTAAATCACAGGCTCAGTAGACATGGCTCCTTGGCTTAGTTGCTCTGAGGGATGTGGGATCTTCCCAGGTCAGGGACTGAACCTGTGTCTCCCACGCGGGTGGACAGATTCTTTACCGCTGAGCCACCAGGGAAGCCCTTTCTTTTTTTAATTTTTATTAAAGTACAGCGGATTTACAGTGTTGTGTTAGTTTCAGGTATACAGTAAGACGATTCAGTTAGACATACATACGTATGTCTAACTGAATATATATAATAATATAGTTAGTACGGTTACATGTATATACATATTAGTCAGTCAGTCCTGTCCGACTCTTTGTGATCTCACGGACTATAGCCTGTCAGGCTCCCCGTCCACAGGATTCTCCAGGTGAGAATACAGGAGAGGGTTGCCCTTCCTTTCTCCATGGTATCTTCCTATTATATACATAAATTCTTTTCTTACATTCTCTTCCATTATAGGTTATTATAAGATATTGGGTTTAGTTCCCTGTGCTATATAGTAGGTCCTTGTGAGGTATCTACTTTATATATAGTTGTGTGTATATGTTAATCCCAAACTCCTAATTTATCCCTCTCTCCCCTCCCCTTCAGTAACCATAAATTTGTTTTCTATGCCTGTAAGTCGATTTCTGTTTTGTACATAAATTTCTTTGTATCCTTTTTCTTAGATTCCACACATAAATAATATATTTGTCTTTCTCTGTCTAGCTTGCTTCATTTAGTATGATAATTTTTAGGTCCATTCATGTTGCTGCAAATGGCATTATTTCATTATTTTTTATGGCTGAGTAGTATTCTCTAGTATATATGTACCACATCTTCTTTATCCATCCATCTATCGATGGACACTTGGGTGTAACAACCTCTTTTCTATCCTGGGAGAAAAAAAGTGCTTCCTTGTTCAGATCAAACCTAACTGTTGCAGTCAGTCCATGGTGGGCCCAGCCTTTTCTTATCCAGTCTCAGTGAGAGAAAGAAAAACACTAGACCAGGTCATGGGCTAGATCCTCACATGTCTGAGCCTTGACCAGATGGGTGATGGGGCCACTAAGTGAGATGGGGAATTCAGGAGCAGAGTGGGTTCGATGAGTATGATGGGGGAAGAGCCAGCACAGAGTCATGAGTCTGTTGAGGTCCTGAGAGACATCCAGGTGAAGGTTTCCATGTACAGTTGGATATTTGGGTCTGAAGCTCAAGGGAGCTACTGATTTGCAAGTCATGACATGGGTACAGATATAACAGAAGCCATGTGAGTGGGTCTATAACCCAAGAAGAGGGTCCATAGTGAGAAGAGAAGGAAATCCATGACAAATCCCCCAGAAACATGAGAACTGAAACAGTGGGCAAAGGTAAAGCATCCAGAGAAACCTACCAGCATGGATGAATGTAACCAATGAGAGAAAAACCCAAGATGAATGCTGGTTCAGAAGACAAAGAAGAGGATTCTAAGAAGAATGTGGTCAACCTTGTCAAACGCTTCAGGTAAATCAACTAAGGTTAAGAACTAAAAGTTCATTGGGTTTGACAAAGAGGCAGTAACTTTAGAGGTGGAGTGACAGAAGAAAGAGGTTTCGAAATGTGCACTATTTCAAGAAGATAATGGTAGGATGCAAGCATAGAGGGATTAGCTTTGAAAAGAAGCTTCCCTTCCTAAGTGACAACAAGAGAGGAAATTATAATAGAAGAAAATACAGTTAATTTTGGAAGTGAATGGAAGGGATCTGGGGGAATTTATATGCGGTGGCCTTTACTTTGGGAAGTAAGAGATGCTTGGGATAGTGTGAGAATGGATGTAGGACAGGACTTGAGGGGTTGGTGGTTTGGATGAAGTTTGTGAAGAATGGAAGAGGGGAAGAGATAAACATTGAGGTCAGATGGGTGATTTTTCAAGGTCAGGATTTTAGAGGTAGATGTTGTTCTTTGCTGTTTAGTCACTAAGTCATGTCTGACTGTTTTGCAATCCCATGGACTGTAGCCTGCCAGGCTCCTCTGTCCATGGGATTTCCCAGGCAAGAATAATGGAGTGGGTTGCCATTTCCTTCTCCAGGGGATCTTCCTGACCCAGAGATCCAACCTATGTCTCCTGCATTGGCTCTTTACTGCTGAGCCACCAGGGAAACCCAGAGGTAGATGTTGGCAAGTCATAAATGTAAGCTCATGGAATGGAAGAGAAGGGTATGCAAATAGGTAAAACAAGACTTTGGAAGATGAGGTCCTTTATGCATCTTGAGGGCATCTGAAATGGTGGCAGGTGTGGGGGTGGAGAGTGAGGCTGTGAACCAATGCCAAAAGACACCAAATCTGCATAGTGAGGGTCTGCTTCATGCCAGGCACTGGACACCATCATGCCCAGTAAGCACAGGTGATAAATTTGAATATAGTCAGTGTGTGAGAGAGGTGGGGAGAGGAGACATGTAGCATAGGGCATAGTCTATGCAATGGTATCATTGTGACTTGTGGGGAGACACATGTCTTTGAACCACATGGGAATGGAAATTCTATAAATGTCGGTGAGGGATGAGGAGAATACTAACCACCTGGGTTGTGTGAGCTGTGTGTTTTAAGGGCATGGTGGTAACAATTGTGGACAGATGAACAGCCTCCCCTGAAGAGGGCTGCTGGAAAGCAGATCATTAGGGACACCACGTGCCTAGCCATGTGTTAACTGCTTGAGTAACAACAGCGTTTGGCCCTGCTCTGAGGGTCCCTGGAACCTTTTGGAGCGCCCATCTGTGCTGCCAGACCTCGACGGGTTTACTGTTTCTCTCTGCCCTGTTGGCTAAGCCCTGCTCACACAGGGATAATGAAGGTCTCATTTGCCTCCAACAATATGGTGCCTTTCTGCATAATTTACATGTTTTCTTCAAGGCTCAGACACTAAGTAATGAAGTAACAAATTCTGGTGCAGGGTCTTGCTACTGATACATGGAAAAACCCAGACTCTGCTCCTTTATTCTTCTGTGGCATTTCCCCAGCACAAGCCTGGGAAGATGTATCTCAGTCCCGGTCTTGGCAGGCACCTGTCAAAGAGAGAACTTGGACTTCTCCGGTTGACTGGCTGCATCTAGATGCTAGCTTTATGTCGCTGTCACCTCTTGAAATTCAGTAGCAGTTGGTTGATTTATAAATACTTCTCTGAGATGAGATTTTGTTTCTAATTTGTAATAACATTAATGACCACTTATTGAGCACTTATAGGGGTCAGCCACTGCGCTAAAGATTTATGTGAAGCATTTTTTAAAAATCTGCACAGCAACAGATGAAATAGGTGTTTTTTTCATTTTTCTTTTTCAAGGCGGTAACTGAGGCTGAGGGAAGATCAGTTATCCATGGACATAGCTCCTGATGGAGACAGGATCACACCCAGAGCTTGTGCTCTTGGTCACCACCACACCTCTTCCTTAGACCTTCTAGCCCCCCATCACTTGCCAGCAGTGTATTCATAGTGTTTCAGGTCTCACATTTATTCACTTGGCCATCTTTCACTGAGCACCAAATCTGTTCTAGAGGCCATGGGAATTCATGACTTCAAGGAGCTGAGGATTGCTAGAGTGTAAACAAGGCTTCCCAGGTGGCTCAGTGGTAAAGAATCTGCTTGCAATGCAGGAGACTCAGGTTCGATTCCTGGGTCGAGAAGATCCCCTGGAGGCGGGCACGGCAATCCACTCCAGTATTCTTGCCTGGAGAATCCCCATGGACAGAGGAGACTGGTGGGCCACAATCCATAGGGTTGCAAAGAATCGGACACGCCTGAAGTGACTGAGCATGTATACACGCAAACTAAGGCAAAGAGCAGGGGTCTCTGATACTCAGGATGAGGACAGGAGCCAGTTCACAGAGGGCCATGTGGCCACAGTCAAGAGTTTGGGCTCACAGGTAACGGGAAGACATTTGAGGAATTTGAGTAGTGGAGTAAACATTATGCAAACAAATACTCATCACTCACCTCTTGAATGTCAGGTATTAAGGAGGGCAATGGTGTATGACATAGGGTGAGGCACATCAGGTGCCTAGAATTTAACTCAGAGTAAGTGCTTCCTTAAATTCTGTGCCCTAGGTGCCTGGCTCTCTCCCGCTAGTCCGGACCTTGGAGGAAGCTACCAGGGACTGAAGGATGAACACAACTTGGATCTGTACCCTTAAAGTGTGAAGAACTATGGGGAGGAGAGAGGACTGGACAAAGTTCCAGCCAACCACTCACACAGGGCACTGCATGAGCGCCTACACTACATACTCCTACACTGCAACTGTAGGAGTATTAAACGTCATCAGTGTTCCTGTGGGAGACGAGTCCTGATTACATCCATGTCCTTCTGCCACCCTCTCAATCACAGTCACCAGTTTACATTCCTAACAGCATTTTACAGGTCTCCTCAAGTAAGTGGTGGGTGTTGACTACTTCCATTGACTTTTTCCTGTTGTCTGGGTACTAACCTCTGGTACACTAAGCCTAGAGGGTGTTTCTAGAAATTCCTACAATATAGATTCATCTTGGAGACTTCCCTGGTGGTCCAGTGGCTGAGACTCCACACTCCCAATGCAGGGGACCTAGATTTAATCCCTGGTCATGGGACTAGATCCCACATGCCACAATTAAGAGTTCACATGCTTTGAGTAACGATCCTGCATGCTGCAACAAAGATTGAAGATCCCACATGCTGCAGCTGAGACCCAGTGCAGCCAAATAAATGAGTATTAGATATAGGTTCATCTTGTATCACCAAGATCCAGGATTCAAAGTCAAGCTAGATAACTGTTCGACTGAGTGGGGTGAGAGTAGGATGGCGGAGCAGCCCCTATATTTTTCTAAGTTTTAGAATCCAAGACTGGGGATCCTTCAGATCTCCCCATCGTTTTGACTCGGACTCTGTGAGTTCAAAATCTAGTCCATTGCTCTTTCACAGTTCACACACAGTTCAGTTGCTTAGTCATGCCCGACTCTGTGCGGCCCACAGCACGCCAGGCCTCCCTGTCCATCACAAATTCCCGGACTTCACCCAAACTCATGTCCATTGAATCAGTGATGCCATCCAACCATCTCATCCTCTGTCATCCCCTTCTCCTCCTGCCCTCAATCTTTCCCAGCATCAGGGTCTTTTCAACTGAGTCAGCTCTTCACATCAAGTGGCCAAAGTATTGGAGTTTCAGCTTCAACATCAGTCCTTCCAATGAACACCCAGGACTGATCCCCTTTAGGATGGACTGGTTGGATCTCCTTGCAGTCCAAGGGACTCTCAAGAGTCTTCTGCAACACCACAGTTCAAAAGTATCAATTCTTCAGTGCTCAGCTTCCTTTATAGTCCAACTCTCACATCCATACATGACTACTGGAAAAACCATAGCCTCGACTAGACAGAACTTTGTTGACAAAGTGATGTCTCTGCTTTTTAATATGCTGTCTAGGTTGGTCATAACTTTCCTTCCAAGGAGTAAGTGTCTTTTAATTTCATGGCTGCAATCACCATCTGCAGTGATTTTGGAGCCCAAAAATATAAAGCCAGCCACTGTTTCCGCTGTTTCCCCATCTATTTCCCATGAAGTGATGGGACCAGATGCCACAATCTTAGTCTTCTGAATGTTGAGCTTTAAGCCAACTTTTTCACTCTCCTCTTTCACTTTCATCAAGAGGCCCTTTAGTTCTTCTTCACTTTCTGCCATAAAGGTGGTGTCATCTGCTCTTTAGGAATTATAATCAAGTTTATCCTAAATAAAGAGAAGCTGTCACTCCAGGTCACCTCTGCCTCCACGTCTTCAACTCCAGTAATTCCTAATGGTTTGGCCTTATATTATTATTATGGTTGTCGTTCAGTTGCTAGGTTGTGTCCGACTCTTTGCAATCCCATGAACTGCAGCACACCTGGCTTCCCTGTCCTTCACCATCTCCTGGAATTTGCTCAAACTCATGTCCATTGAGTTGATGATATCATCCAACCATCTTATCCTCTGTCGTCCCCTTCTCCTCTTGCCTTCAATCTTTCCCACCATCAGGTTTTGTTTTTTTTTTTCCCAATGAGTCAGCTCTTTGCATCAGGTGACCAAAGTATTGGAGCTTGAGCATCAGTCCTTCCAATGAATATTCAGGTTAGATTTCTTTTAGGATTGACTGGTTTGATCTCCTTGCTGTTCAAGGGACTCTCAAGAGTCTTCCCTAGCACCACCATTTGAAAGCATCAGTTATTCGGAGTGTGGATTAAATGGCCAAAGAGCAAAACTGAATTGAGTTCCTAGAGGGGAGGGGACACTGTTGGCACAAAACAGGAGTTGCTGTGGAGTAGAATGTGAAATACAGTCCATGCAGACTCTATACTCTAAGGCTGATGCAGAGAGACAGAGACTGTTCTGCCATTATTTGCCTGAGAAGAGTCGGTTCAATGGCGACACAAGAGGATGCTCACCTATGCTAAGACAACAGATCCATGGGGGCTGGGGTTCTCTTGGGGAGGGAGTCTGCTTTCAGTTTTACTGTCAACTGGATGATGGGAAGCAGCATAGTTCAGTGGAAAGGGCGTTGGTCTCTCGGACTGCCCTGGCAGTCCAGTGGTTAAGACTCTATGCCCAATGCAGGGGGCACGGGTTCAGTTCCTGGTTGGGGAAATAAGATCCCACATGCCCCGTGGTACAGCCTGAAAAAAAGGGGAGCCCTGGTCTGGGAGACGAGAAGCTTAGTTCAAGTCTAGCTCTCTTCCCATCCCAGGGCAAGTAACTTGGCTGCCCTGGATTTTTCTTCACTTCAGAATGACTAGATGATCACTCATATTGCTTCCAGTTCATAGATTTCCCATTCTATGAATGCCCAGGAAAAAAAAAAGAAAACATCACCCCATCTGGCTCCCACCTTCCAGAGAATGACTTGTGGAGCTGTCGCTCTTTGGGGACAGATGGTAGGCAGGTATGTTTCCATATTTGGTGTGATGTAAGGAGGAAGAAAAGAAAATAATGATATCTGAGCCAACTTACCCGGGCAGGCTGGCTCCTCACCCAGCTGCCCTGACTGGCTGTTTACTCTGTGTGGTTTTGTCCTGGGGCCCCTCAGTGTCTGGTACCTGACCCACCCTCCCCAATCAAACTGGCTATTTCCAAAATTATCCCCTAGGGGACCCTACCTGTTTGAGGACTCTCTCTCTCTCCCTTTTTTTTTTTTTTTTTTTTTTGATGCTTTCAACTGTTGCTCTCACGGTCCTCAGTCCTAGAGGTCTTCATTGAAGCCAACCAAGCGTGTAACACTTCAAAAGAAATGTTGCCACAAGATACTTAGCAGTGCAAATCCTCTCTCTGGGCACAGCTTCTGTCTTTCCACTGCACTCCAAGTCCGCAGTGTCCAGTAATAAAAAGAGCAGGGGCTTTGGAGCACAGCACGTATGTGGGGCCCTGGGCAGAGCCTCTGTTTTCTTCTCAGTATGGAGAGGGTAACAGCACACACCTGGATGAGCGTGGATGAGAGAATGAAAGAGAGGATGGTTGAGAAACATCCGGGGTCTTAGAAAGAACAGGCGAGCTCCTTCCTTTTCTGCTTGTGGTGGCCACTTAGTTGAGTCCTTGAAATTATTCCACCCTAGATGATGTCAGTCGTGAGAATTCTTACCTTCTGCTGTGTCTGGTTTAAGCATGGGTAAGTGACCTAATTCTGGCTGATGCATGAGGGGAAGTCTGTTGGGAAGGGTTGTGAGAAAGGTTTCCTTTCTCCGAATGAGAGACTTAAGAAGGAGACAGTTCCTGTTTTCCTCTGGAAAAGGTGCTCTTTGAAGGTGACCTCTGTAATCCCTGCAGCCATTTTGCTGCCAGTCGGAGGATGATGCCAATATACATCATGAAGGGCAGAGACCCTGGGTTGTAAGAGAGCCCTCTCAGCCCTCCTTTGGTGATGCCTGACCCCTGGATTTCTGGTTATGTGGGTTAACTCACATATTTCCTCACCATTTAAGCTAATTTGATTTAGGGTGTTCTGTTCCTCTCAGCTGAGGGCACCCAAATTGCTAAACCTCTCATCATGGGCCCCTCCTCTTAATTATCAATTCTTCATGTTCCCATGGTCCATTTCAATTTCCTCCTACCATTCTCCTTGCACTATAGCCCAGCTGGGCCCCTGAGCCAGCTTTTCCAAGAGTAGGCCCCTTCCTGCTCACCCTTATGAATTGACATGTGGCTGTTTCTACCTAAACAAGCCCTGGTGTTGTTTTTTTGCAGTCTCCAAGGCTGCAAAGTATTGCTGGAAAGATATAAAATAATGTCCAGTAGCCATATTCTAAGTCTATGCTTGCTTTCTTCCTGGGGCCTTAGCTTCCAGTCAGTCTAAGTGCCCAGGGATTGAACCAGGGTTTCCTGCATAACAGGCAGATTCTTTACCATTTGAGCCACCAAGCAAGCCCCTTGCTATTTCCACCTCTGCACAATTGCTCATCATGTTCCTCCCAGATGATATACCCTCTGTCTCCCTCCTAGAGCAATCTTTCCCATCCTTCCAGGCCAATTCCAAATCCTTACAGTGAGATGCAAATGCAACCTCCTCGAAACCCCAGTAATGCTATATCTCTTTTCAAATCCAGGTCAGTGTCCTAATATAGATTTTCGGCTATTTCCTTTATATTCCCTAGTAGGTCCTGGTCTCCTTAGACAAGCTTTGCTTCATATGAAGAGCCACACAAATCTAAATTAAGAAAGAAACAAAGGATAAAGATTAAAGGTTCAGGTTTTAAATCAGCCAGACTCTTGTTTGAAGATGAGCTGTGCCACTTAATAAGTAAGGGAAATAAGGAAAAGTGTTAAACTCTGTGCCACATTGTTTATCTGAAGTTGGACCTAATAATACCTACCTAAGGCAATTAAGAGCACTATATAATTATATTAAAATGCTGGACACATAGTAGGCCCTCAATATTACTTCTTTTCACCATAAATTAGAGAGAATATGTCCTTATTTTGCTAGCCAGATGTGTGTGTATGTGTGAGTACACAAATTCTTTTTCCTTTGATATCAAGTAATCTATAATATTGCGCTTCCCAGGTGGTGCTAGTGATTGCACCCAGCTGCCAATGCAGGAGCCATAAGAGATGCAGGTTCGATCTCTGGGTTGGGAAGATCCCCTGGAGGAGGAAGTGCAACTCATTCCAGTATTCAGAATTCCACGGACAGAGGAGGCTGATGGGCTACAGTCCATAGGGTCAGAGAGTCAGACAAGACTGAAGCGACTTAGCACACACATGCAATGTATAATTTTCTAAAACTAAATTCATATTGGCAACATTCAAATAAAAATAAAATGCTTCTGGACTTCCCTGGTGGTCCAGTGGTTAAGAATCTGCCTGCCAATGCAGGGTACGCAGTTTGATTCCCTGTTCTGGGAAGATTCCACATGCTTTGGGGCCTCTAATCCTCATGTGCCACAACTACTGAGCCCAAGATTTAGAGCCCCTGCTCTGTAACAAGAGAAGTCACCACAACTAGGGAGCAGCCCCTGCTCTCGGCAACTAGAGAAAGCCCATGCATAGCAATAAAGACCCAGCATAGTCATAGATAAAATTCAGTAAAATAAATAAATTAAATGCTTCTATCCCCTTCGCTCATCACATGGAGGTTGACATGAACTCAGTATTCAATTCACATGTTCTGCTGGCCAGCTCTGTGCTGCATGAAATGATGTTTAGATCAACTGAATATCAGTTCAGTTCAGTTCAGTCGCTCAGTCATGTCTGACTCTTTGCGACCCCATGGACTGCAGCACGCCAGGCCTCCCTGTCCATCACCAACTGCTGGAGCCTACTCAAACTGATGTCCATTGTGTTGGTGATGCCTTCCAATCATCTCATCCTCTGTTGTCCCCTTCTCCTCCCACCTTCAGTCTTTCCCAGCATCATGGTCTTTTCCAGTGAGTCAGTTCTTTGCACCAGGTGGCCAAAGTATTGGAGTTTCAGCTTCAGCTTCAGTCTGTCCAATGAATATTCAGGACTGATTTCCTTTAGGATGGACTGGTTGGATCTCCTTGCTGTCCAAGGGACTCTCAAGAGTCTTCTCCAACACCACAGTTCAAAAGGATCAATTCTTCGGCACTCAGCTTTCTTTATAGTCCAACTCTCACATCCATACATAACTAGTGGAAAAACCATAGCTCTGACTAGATGGACCTTTGTTGACAAAGTGATGTCTCTGCTTTTTAGTACCTAGGCTAGTCATAGCTTTTCTTCCAAGGAGCAAGTGTCTTTTAATTTCATGGCTGCAGTCACGATCTGCAGTGATTTTGGAGCCCAAGAAAATAGTCTGACACTGTTTCCATTGTTTCCCCATCTATTTGCCATGAAGTGATGGGACCAGATGCCATGATCTTAGTTTTCTGAATGTTGAGTTTTAAACCAACTTTTTCATTCTCCTCTTTCACTTTCATCAACTGAATATGGAGCTAGTCTTTTGTCCTAAGATTCCTCACCACGATTCTTTGAACCTGAGGGCACTCATATATGGTAAATGCTTCCACATGGTGGATTGCCTCACTCAGATATTTACATCTTCTTTCCAACAGATAAAAGCAGAAGGGATTATGACATTTTTAAGAATCCTTCCTGTTACTATACTTGAGTGGTTCTTAAACTTCCGTGGGAATAATACTGAGTTAAGGTTTCTACATGAGCAGATTCCTAACCTCACCCTGAGAGAGTCTGCTTGGTAGGCATAGGTGTGGCCCAGGACCCTGCATCTTTAACAAGCATCCAATCTGATCATGATTTAGATAAGGAACACTGAATGCTGGGTTATAAACTGTGGCAGGGAACTGGATTCTCAAAGGAGAAGGCACACCATGACATTGAAGCAGGCATGACTAATAACCTAGGCCATTCACTGGATCTCAGTAGATGGACTCGATAGTCTTACAAGTAAGGTGGGAACCAGGTATCTTATGCCAAAAGAAGCATTCCTGTGGTGTGGAAGATTCCAAAGGGAATGGGTCAAAAATAATAAAAGCTTTGGCACTGATCTCAGGATAAGCTAAATCTCTAGTTCTATTCTGAAGACCAGAATGGTCTGTGGACTACCTAGAGGTCAAATGGGCAGGTGAGCCTGGTGGGAAAGAAGGTGATCTCAACCACCAAGGTCTGGAAACTTAACAGTTTTCTATGTCAAATAAGATAGTTATTTGTTCACTTCCTTTTTGACCTCCCTTATTATTTTGTATAGTTCCTGTTGAAAATGTCAACCTAGTTTGGGAGAATAGCCCTAGGTGATGTCAGTTACCGGAGAGGTGGGAATTGAGTAACCACCACTATTCCTTTTATCCAGTGCCTTTATACACATTGGGGCTTCCCTAAGAGCTCAGCTAGTAAAGAATCCCCCTGCAATGCAGGACACCCCGGTTCGACTCCTGGGTCAGGAAGATCCGTTGGAGAAGGGATAGACTACCCACTGCAGTATTCTTGGGATTCCCTTGTGGCTCAGCTGGTAACGAATCAGCCTGCAATGCAGGAAACCTGGGTTCGATTCCTGGGTTGGAAAGATCCCCTGGAGAAGGGAAAGGCTACCCACTCCAGTATTCTGGCCTGGAGAGTTCCATGGATTATACAGTACAACCCATGGCATCACAAAGAGTCTGACAGGACTGAGCGACTTTCACTTTCACTTTATACACATTACCTCCAGTTTTCACAAGCATATGATAAAATAGATGTTAACAGTCGATGTTTTATTTTGGATGAGGAGTGAAAATATCAGAGAGGTTAAGCAATTTGCCTAGGACCACACAGCAGAGAAGATGAAACTCAACATGCCCAGGGTGAGCGCTTCTTACCGGAAGTTTTCCTGATGCCTCCTCACGCTTGCTCCCTGGAAGGCGTCATCCTTCAGTGGCCAGGAGCACCTCTCCTAGGACCCACCATTCCAGCCTTGCCAGGCACCTGGCAGAGAAAGTGATTTCTGAAGCAGAGGAAAACCCAGGAAGATTGTTCGGTTCCTGTGCGGGCTGCTTCCCAGCTGGGGATGACAGTTAATCTTGAAAATCAGTTCTGTGCCTGCTCTCTCTCCACAGACACTCCCCAGAGTAGGCAATGGCTCCTCTCATGGCTGTTAAACAGCACAAGACGTGGTTGCCAGCATGAGGTGGTCAGGGGCAACTGAGTGCTGGGCCTCAGGACGTGCACAGAGCACTCGCTGTGCAGCTCGAAGGGGCAGGCGGGGGATGGGCAGACAAGACGTGACCTCGGCCCTTCCACCTGCGCATGAGCAGAATCGGCTCCCTCGGTCAACCTCACTCTCTAACAGCCCAGGCACTGGCTCTTTTGGCTTTGTGACAAAGCTGTCCTTCTTCAGATGCTTTCTGGACCGTGGTCCTTCGACTTCCGAGACTTCTCCAAAAATGGACAAGGCTGACCCATGGGTGATGGCCCACCAGGGATCTGGGGTCCTCTGCGTGTGACCCTGTGGTTTCTGATGTCTTACAGTCATGTCTTCCCAAGACCACAGTTGCACCACACTGCTCCAGGATGAGTGGCCTGCACTAACTAGATCATGCTAAAATCTTCTGCTAACTCCAGAAGGCAGGCAGGATGTATCACTTTTTGAAAGAATTGGTTTTTACCATCTGAGGCCCAGGAGTGGGGTTGTATGAGGACTATTTCCCTAAATGGCAGAGTGGGCACTGCCAGAATGTCTCCACATGTGGGTTGGGCAGCAGGGAGGGGCCGATAGAGCCCTGGTGCCATGCTTCCCCAAGGTTCTGGTGAGAAGGATGGTTTCTTTAAGCCTGAGTTATCTGGGGATCTCAGCCACCCTAGAGGGAAAAACCACACAGTCCTTCTCTCCTAAGAATCCAGAATGGTAGAGGAAGTGGGGCACTGTACTCAGGTCTAGAAAATTTGGATTGAAGTGAAGTTTTTGAAGAGAGGCTACATGTGGTGGCATCCCAGTTCTGCCATTTCATACATGTGTGACCTTGGGCAACTCACTTGATTTCCCTGAGCCTCAGTTTTCTCATCTGAAAAGTGGGTAGTGATTCATGAATTCAAAAAGTTTGTACTAAGCAGTGAGCAAGTACTGTTCTAGATATGAGGGGTATGGTGGTAAATGAGACAGATGAGGCCTTAGGGGCTGATGATAACTCTGGGGTCCAATGCGACAGTGAAGGAAACAGACAGCTAGTAAAGAAGATGTGGCACATGTATACAGCAGAGAATTCTCAGCCATAAAAAGGGATGAAACTGTGTCATTTGCAGAGATGTGGATGGACCAAGAGCCTGTCATACAGAGTGAAGTCAGAAAGAGAAAAACTAATATCGTATATTAACACATATATGTGGAATCTAGAAAAATGGTACAGATGAACCTATTTGCAAAGCATAAATAGACATAGATGTAGAGAACAAGTGTATGGACACCAAGTGGGGAAAGATGGGGGTGGGATGAACTGGGAAGTTAGAATTGACATATATACACTACTATGTATAAAATAGGTAACTAATGAGAACCTACGGTATAGCTCAGGAAAATCTACTCAGTGCTCTGTGTTGACTTAAATTGGAAGGAAATCCAAAAAATAGGGGGTATATGTATACATATAGCTGATTCACTTTGCTGTATAGCAGAAAAAAACACAACACTGTAAAACAACTATACTCCAGTAACATTTTTGTAAAAAGAATTATACAAGAAAATTTTGTGTAGTTTTGAGTATCATAAAGGAAAAAAAACAGTATAATATGATGACTAAGGGGACTAATTTAGATTGGGGTGAGTTAGGGATGACCTGTCTGAAAAGGTGACATCTGAATGAGATCTGAATGACAAGAATGAACGGCTATGTCAGCATCTGAAGTTGGCCAGTGAGAGGGTAGGAGAACTTCAGGTGGATGGGACAGTCTGGGCAAAGGCTCAGAAGTAGGTACATGTTTGATCAACTCAGGGAGCTAGAGGTCTGAAAGCTACCCAGTGTGGCTGAGAGAAGCAAGAAATGGGGAAAGTGGTAGAGGAGGTCAGAAAGTAAGCAGGGGCCAGATCTTCGGGGGATCTCACAGGCTGCAGTAAGGAACGTATATCTCATTACCGCATGATGGAAAAATAGAGGGTTTTAAGCAGATGAATGGCGTGGCCTCTCCGGCAGTAGCAATATCCCTCTGGCAGCTGGTAGAGAATAAATTGGTGAGGCAGGGGCAAGAGTAGAAGTGGGGAGATCAGCTTGTGCTATTGCAGGAGTCTGGGTAATCAGTTACACTGATTTAGATTATGGTGGAGATAAAGAGAAGATGTCAGATTCAGATTATTTTGTGGGTAGTGCTGGTAGAATTTAAGGATTAGCTGAGAGAGAGCGGGAAAGAGGGAATCCAGGATGGCACCCGGTTTTCGGAGCTGCCTCATTGTCATCTGATGAGGATTGACCTAGATAACAGATGACTAGCACTTAGCACAGTGCCAGGAGCTTAGTAAAGTGTCAGTGCCTTTTCATCATCTTCATTATTCCTGGTCTTGGCTCTGTGACTGATGCTCAGTTGAACTCTGGGTCACTGCCTCTCTGGTCCTCAGCTTCTGTATCTGTACAGTAGATGGCCAAATGTTTGTTCATCCACTTCACAGATATTTATTGGACTTCTATGATGAAAATCCCATGGATGGAGGAGCCTGGTAGGCTGCAGTCCTTGGGGTCACGCAGAGTTGGACACGACTGAGCGACTTCACTTTATGATGCACCAGGATTTATGCTGAGTACCAGTGATACAGGGTGAAGAAGACCAAACAGTATCTGTCTTGTAGAACTTACAGTAGAGTGGTGAAGGCACTATGAACAGGAGTTGATAGTCCTCGGGAAGGTGAGGAAGGAGCTGATGGTAGCCAGGCCTTGTCCAGTTATGTGTCCAGGGAAGTCTTCCTGAGGCTCTCTCAAAGCTTTGTAGTTACTGATTTGAGTGTCATCCTGTGGACTCTTCCTGCCTTAATAAAGAATGAGGTTGAAACTTGTCTTTTGCTCCGGAGACTTCGATGTCTAAGAAGTCTGTGGTTTCCTTGGTCCACCAGGTCTTCTTTCTTGCACCAATGAAATTGGGCTGGGACTTGAATTCCCTTGCTCCCATCATTCAAGTACTGCTTCCTAAACCTTTCAGCTACAGAAATTGCCTCCAATGAGTTCCTGTGGTTTCCTCTATTTTTTCCTTTGCATTTAGGGTGGCCTGTTAGGAGCCGTGTTCCTTCTCAAACCGTCTTCTGTCCTGACCACCTTATTGTTCTGTTCTATGGAGAATCTATTCAGGACATACCCCACAGTCCCTTGTGGCTCTCTGCACCCACCCCCTTCTTTGGGAGCCTTGCTGCAAAGGAGGGTCTGATGATCTGGCACTAGATAGGCACAGGTCTTTCCATCCTAGCAATCTGATGGCCATACTGAATCTTGAGGAAGTGTTTCCCATTCCTGAGTAAAAATTGGCCAGTGGGTGGCCAAAGAACAGAATTCAGTCATGACCCCTTCAGAGCCTTGGTTTCTTGAACTGTGAAATTATTGAGTTGGACTGAAGGAGCTCTTCAGCTTTTTTTTTTTTTAAGTTAAGCTTTCAATTTTGACATAATTGTGGTCACGTACGTTTGCAAGAAATAATACAGAAAGATTCTGTGTACTTTTTATCTAATTTCCTCCAATAATAAAACCTATTGAACTACAGTAGAATATTACAACAAGGATATTCACATTAGTTTAGTCAAGATGTGGAATATTTCCATCACCACATGAATCTCTCATGTTGCCCTATTATAGAGATGCACACATCTTTCTCCATCAGCCCTGACTCCTAGAAAGCACTAATTTGTTTTCTGTTTCTATAATTTTGTCATTTCAGGAATATTATGTAAGTAAAATCATACAATATATAACCTTTTAAGTTGGCTTTTCCATAATTTAGCATAATTGTCTGGAGATTTATCCAGACTGTAGCATGTATTGACAGTTTTTTTAAAAGTTATTTCTGAACAATATTCCACGGTATGAATATACTACAATTTACTTAATCATTCACCCATTGAAGGACATCTAGGTCATTTCTGGCTTTGGGCCATTATGAATAAAGCTGCTCTAAACATTCACGTGTGGCTTTTGTGTTGATGTAAGTCTTCATTTCTCTGGGACAAACGCTCATGAGGATAATTATTGGGTCATATGGCAGTTGCAGGTTTTGTTGTTTTGAGAAACTTAACTGTTTTAAGAAACTTACCCACAGTGGCTATACCACTCTACATTCATACCAGCAATTCTTCATATTCTTAGTGTTGTTGCTAAATTTTTTATATTAGCTATTCTGATAGGTATGCAGTGATATCACACTGTAGCTTTTATTTGTACTTCCCCAGTAGCTAAAAATGTTGAACATCTTTTCATGTGCTTATTTTCTATCTATCCTATCCTGTAAAATGTCTCTTCATGTATCTTGCCAATTTTCTAATTGATTATTTGTTCTTTTAATATTGTTTTAAGTATTCTTCTGGATACTAATCCTTTGTCAGATATGTGATTTGCAAGTTTATTCTTATGCTTTCACCCTAATTGAATCTTTTACAGAGTAAGTTTTTAATTTTGATAAAGTTCAACTTAATCACTTTTCTTTCTATGGATTGTGCTTTTGGTGTCATATCTAAGAACTTTGTCTAGCTCTACATTATGAAGATTTTCCCATTTTGTTTCCTTAAAGTTTTATATCTTTATTTATTTTTGTTTTTGGTGTCATATCCAAAAAAAAAAAAAAAATACTTGCCAAGACTAATGTCAAGGAGCTTTTTTGATATATACAGTTTTATAGAATTAAATCTTACATTTAAGTCACTAACCCATTTCAGGTTGGTTTTTTAAGTGGTGTAAGATAGGATCCAGTTTTATTCTTATACATGCGATAATCCTCTTTTCCTAGCACCATTTATTGAAGAGATTATTCTTTACCCATTGAATATAATATTCTGGACTTCCTTGTCAAATATTGGTTGTATACATGAAGGTTTATTTCCGGGCTCTTGAATCTGTTCTGTTGGTGATGTGTTTATTTTTATGCCAGTACCATACAGTTTATTACTACAGCTTTGTAGCACAGTTTGAAATCAGGAAGTGTGGCATCTCTGGCTTTGTTCTTTATTATCAGTATTGCTTTGGCTATTTGGCATCTTTTGTGGTTCCATGCACATATCAGGATTTTTTCCTATTTCTGTAAAAAACTGCCCTTTGAGTTTTGATAGGAATGCATAGAATTTATAGATGGCTTTGAGTAGTATGGAGGTTATAACAATAATGAGTCTTCTGATCTATGAACTCTGGCTATCTTTTCACTTATTTGAGTCTTCTTAAAATACTCTAATCCTTGCTATTTCCTTTCTCCTGCTAATTTTAAGCTTAGTATGTTCTTATTTTTCAGTTGAGTATAAAGTGAGGTTGTTTATTTGAATTTTTTTAAATGTAGGCATTTATTACTGTAAACCTCCTTCTCAGGACTGCTTTTGAAGCATCCCATAGGTTTTGATTTATGCATTTCCATTTTCATTTATTTCAAAATATTTTTATTTCTTTTTTTGATTTGCTTTTTTGACACATTGCTTGTTCAGGAATGTATTATTTAGTTTCCATATTTGTGAATTTTCCAGCTTTATTTGTGTTTTTGATTTCTAGTTTCATACTATTGTGGTCAGAAAAGATACTTGGTATGATTTCAGTCTTAAATTTGCTAAGACTTGTTGTGTGACCTATCATATGATCTATCCTGGAGAATGTTCTGTGTGCACTTAAGAAGAATGTTTATTCTGCTGCTGTTGAATGAATGTTTTATATATGGCTATTAGACATCTGGTCTAAAGTATAGTCCAAGTTCAACATCTTATGATTTTATGAAGGTTACAGGGCCAGAAAATGGAAAATGTTGACATTGTAGATAGGAAGAAACTCAATTATTTCTTACAAGGTCAAAGCATTACTGTACCTTAACTAAATATAGAAACAATAATCCTTTTCTCTCACTTCTTCTTCCCATCCCTAAACTGTCCTTGAAAGACTCAAACATTTTATCTTTAGATGACTCACTTTTATATGACCACAGGGGCAGAAACTGATTATCCATTGTAGGAACCTATGCTTGACTCTAGCTCATGGCACATATGTTGCCTCTTTCCCCTCCTATGTACTTGTCAGACATTATTAATTGAAAATAACCCTCTCTCCACTGAGCATGGTCAAAAGTTAACAGTTTTCTACACATGATTTCATGGAGGGAGGGCAGATTGTTGCCAGTAGAGTCAACATAACAGATAAACTCCATTAGCCATCCCTGCTGGAGACTCTGAAAGCATCACATGAAGTAGCCTATTCTTAGAGTAGAGCTGTTCTTAGGGTTCTCTGGTGACAAACCCTCATTTTACAGATTTCTATCAGCACTCACAAAGGTGATTCCCCTCCTATTTCACAAGTTTCCAGCACAAGCAGTGAGGGGTGGATGACACTGTAAATCCTTGGAGCAATTATTTGCTTGCTTTTAGTAAGAACAACCAGGGAAATGAAACCTTGTCCAGCTACAAGGACATCAACCCCCTGAGGGCAACTGCAACTGACAGAGGTTCATCCTTATTTTGAGATTGATGTTTTGCTGAAATGGTATCAGTCTTGCCTTTCTGTCATACCGGGAAATGACAGTAATAAGGGCCACAATTTGACATAGCAAGCCTGGGAAGAGGCCTCAGCACAATAATTGTTAATAAAGAAGTTGCTGGTATCATGACTCCATTTTTCCAGCATCTGCTATGGTGACAGGATGGAATCTGAGCTCCTTAGTCTGGCATGTAAGGCCCTTGGTGATCTTATTGCAGAACTGCAGATGGTTCATGCTGGAAGGCCCCTAACACACAAGCTTTTTAGGTTGTCTGACGCCCAAGGGTTGTAGTGCCAATTATACATTCAACTAGAAAAAAAAAAATCCAATCCAAAGACCAATATAAGGAACTACAGATAACTACTGAAGGCCCATCATTCAGTCTTTCAGACAGCCTGTCAACCAATAGTTTTTCCTGTGTTTCTTAGTCTCCTGGGGTTCCAAAGTATCGTAACTGACTTAAGCTACATCCAGAAATGTAAATTCAATGAAAACATACATATGACAAAAAAGACTCACAGGAAATCAAGAACTGTTTCCAACATGGAAACTGTCTGGAAGCTCATTGAGAATTCTAGGCTGCAAGGATCATTGCTGCCATTATCTGCCTGGCCCGGGTACATCAAGGGCAATCGCTTCTACCTACAAACTCTGTAACCCCTTGCTCTGCGTGTCTCCTTCTACCTCATTTATTTGTTCTCTTTATACCTTTGTCCCATTCATGGCACCTAGTACTTTAGTTCTTTGGAAATTTTTAGCTTTAGCTTCTTTTGCCAATTGGGTGAATCTCTCTGCATTTCCTGCTTTGAATTTTTTCAGACTCTGATTAGCAATGTTTGTCCCTGTTTTGGCAACTAGATGAACTCATAAATTGTTGGCATGGATTAGCTTTTCATGTGTCAAGTTCAAAGAAAAAGAGGATCATAGAGACATAAGGAAGATGATCTTTCTGTTTGCCATGTGAGGATATAGCAAGAAGACTGCTATCAGAAAACCAGGAAGAGGATTCTCACCAGGAACTAAATTGATTAGTCTCTTGATACTGGACTTTCCCTGCCTCCAGAACTGTGAAAAGTGAGTGAAAGTCATTCAGTCATGTCCGACTCTTTGCGACCCCATGGAATAGTCCATGGAATTCTCCAGGCCAGAATACTACCAGGAGTGGGTAGTTGCTCCCTTCTCCAGGGGATCTTCCCAACCCAGGGATCAATCCCAGGTCTTATGCATTTCAGGTGGATTTTTTACCAGCTGAGTCACCAGGGAAGCCCAGAACTGTGAGGAGTGAATTTCCATTAAGTCAAAATAATTAAATAAATAAAAGTGAGAGGATCATATCATAGAATGTGATTGCTTAAGGCTGAACCCCAGCAGGGGCTGTGGAAGGTCCAGGAGCCATCAGGAGCGGCTCAAGGATGTGACTGTTCCCGTGGTTTCCTTGTTGAGAACACTTGTGCTAAGCTTTGCAGATACAGCTAAGTTAAGAGGGCCTCTGAGGGAGGAATCGTGGATGTGAACACTAGATCAGAATTAAGATGAGATCTTTTGTGTGGCTGTTGCAAACTAGCTGTTTTTAATCAAGACGTGAACATAAACAGGATTAGCAGAAAATTGTTCAAAGTAATGAGAGTGGGGTTGTGTATTGTAACCTAGAATAGAAACTTGAATATTAGTTGAATTAAATGGAATCAAATTGTGGAAAGCAGACATAATTCAAAGAGATTGGGAGGGTATGCATTTAAAGGAAAATGAGTAGTAAAACTGTAATACAGTGTTGTATTATGAACAAGGATGTCAGACTCAGACAGATCTGGCTTCTGGGTCTTGTGTATCTCAAGCCGATTTTGTGACTTTAAGCAAGCTACTTAGGTTCCTTGAATCTTGGTTTCTTTGTTGGAAAATGAACTAGTAACATTTAATTTGGGGGTTATTATGAAGATTAAATATGAAGTGCCTATAACATATTTGTCACAGAGCTTAGAACATAGATGTTCAATAATGTTCATAGATGTTTGCTATTATAGTATTATTATCACATTAATTTTAGTGAGTTCCCTGGTGGTACAGGGATAAGAATCTGCTTGCCAGTGCTGGGGACTTGGGTTCGATCCCTGTTCTGGGAAGACTCCACGTGCCATGGGGCAACTAAAGCCCACATGCCACAACTATTGGAGCCCAGGTGTTCTAGGGCCCAAGAGCCACAACTACTGAGTCCATGTGCCACAACTACTGAAGCCTGAACATCTAGAGCTTGTGCTCTGCAAAAGAGAAGCCACTGCAATAATAAGCCCATGCACTGCAACTAGGGAGAAGCCCCCACTTGTTGCAATTAGAGAAAGCCCATGTGCATCAGTGAAGACTCAGTGCAACCAAGAAATAAATAAATATTTTAAAGATACATTCATGGTCTCAAAGGATCTTGGTTTACCATGCCTGAGAAATCTAGAAAAGGTCAGCCCGGTGGGCTGAGAGAAGGTCAACCTGGTATCCACTAAGAAGCCCCATTTGGGTACAAGAGCTGAAGTTTTAGCAACTTTAGTCTTTGAATTCACACTAGGATTTCCCCCCAGACACAACATACCTCAAGCCACATTTGTGCATGATAGCAGGAGTTCAGTTAGTGGTTATGAAATCAGAAAGTCATAAAGATCTGAAACTTTTATGAAAAAGAGGTGTGTGATAGCTCCTCTTCATCAAATGAAATTGTCCATTTGAGCTGTGATTGTATCTCAGCTCCATCTTATGACTGTACTTTCAGAAAAGTCTCTTCCAATAGATTGGAGTGGTTGAAAGGTTAAGGGAGGAAATATGCCTAAAATATGGCCCTCTACATAATTTGCCAATGCCCTCCAAGGGCTCAAAGTTGGAATTTCTTATGTTCACAGTCATATCTATTTAGCCATTTTAGGCACTATGCGCTGTAAGATATTTGTTCCAACTACTCAGCCCTACCATTGTAGCACAAAAACAGCCATAGGCAATACATAAATGAATGAGCATGGCTGTGCTCCAATAAAACTTTGGTAACTATGTGAGGTGGAAAAAAACTTTATTTATAGGCACTGAAATTTGAATTTCATATGATTTACACATGTTGTGAAATTTTCTGATTTTTTTCAATTATTTAAAAATGTAAAGCCATTCTTAGCTCTTAGACCTTACAGAAACAGGTGGGGAGCTGGATTTGGCTGACCCTTGGTCTATGGCCTTGAAAAGAAGAAAAGTCTTGCAAACTGTTTGGCAGCTGCAGAAATTCCCTTAGCCCTTTTTGTGCTTACACTGCAATTAGAAAGAGTGCCATAAGCTTGGAGGAATGGAGTTCCAAAGCTTACTTCAGCTGTAATCTGTTCTTTTCACTTGTTTAAGGTCTATCTTTTTAGGATCAGGCTAATTTCAAAGTGATTCTGTGGGTTTGCACAGTACTGAAAACACCAAAGTGACGAATAATGGGATTAGTTAACTGTTTGTACACCCATACAACATAACAATATGCAGCCAAAAAAATGATAATGGTGTTGATGTCAACTGGTAAGGGAAACTATTGTTCATAATTATGTGAGAATAAGCAAGTTTTTAAGCATGGTGTCTAGTTTAATCCCATTGATGTAAATGTAATTCTGCATAAACACATAACAAAAATTACAAGCAAATATGATTTGTTAAGCAAACATTATAAGAGAATATGATGTTTTGTTTGTGTTTTTCTTCTTTCTCTTTACTTTTTTCCTGTAGTTCATAATGGTGAGTTGTATAACAATTTAAAAAGTGTATGCAACAGAACCTTAAAAAGAAAAAACCACTCTGGTTCTAGATGAAGTCTTTAACAGCTGATCTTGAAGTAAATTGCACAAGTGGCCAGAGTCCTCTCAAGTTAATGACGTTGACTTAGATCCCTCCTACTCTGCATGTTTTCCCGCACATCATCCTAATTCAAAGGGCAGGTGCAGCCATGCACAGAGAAGTCTCTGTCTTCTCCTTCTCCTTCTTCTGCTTTTCCTCCTCGTTCTCCATTATCTCCTTCTCCCAATCTTCCTCCTCTTTCTTCTAAATCTGTGAACATTTTCACCTTACAGACAAAGATCATTGGGTGCAAAGAGCACTAATAAAGTTGCTAAGGGATACATCAATCTCATCATGGTTTGTCACTATAGCAAGCTTCCATGCCATAATGGGGGGAATTTCTGTAATTTTTATTTTAAGCAAATCCAACTCACATGTTATGTGTAATTTACTCAAAAATAGTTCAGAAATATTGTCTCTTTTGCTGTTGTGTATTCTTAAATCAGATGTAGATAAAAAGAGGAAAGCAGCAAAGACATAATGATTTGTGGACTGCCTGCTAGGTGCTGGGCACTTCACCCATCTTTCCCCCTTGATACCTCACAACAATCCCATAAAGAGGTTCATAGCCCCTCTTTCAAATGAGGGATGCAGAGCTCAGAGACATGAAATAATCTGCTCAGTGTTACACAGCTAGTATGGAGAGGGGCGGGATTAAAAGTACAATTCTACCTGGCTTCAAAGACCATATGCTTTCAATTACACAGTGGTTATTAACTTAGCTTTACAGATGTAAACAGGGCTGTATTCTGAAATAGCTCACTCATTTTGCTTTTAGGAAAAAGTTAAGACAAAAATTTAGTCAATGACTTCAAGTTTCAGAAACAAAACAAAAATAATATTGATTAAAAATGTAACAACCATATCTATCAGACATTAGTTTTTACAGAATTAGAGCATGCATCCCTATAACAAAGCAGTCTGAAAACTGTTCAATACTCAGAGATTTTTAGGGGCAAGAGATACCTTGGTGATTCTGTAGTCCAACTGCCCCATCTTCTAGATGAGAACACTGAGGTTCTAAGAGAGGAAATGGTTTGTCTAATGACCTAGCAATTGGTGAGAGAGCTAGGATGAACCCCCAGGTCTTCCATCTCCTGCTGGCTTCTACTTGGTCATAGGGGTCTATGTTTCTCAGTTCAGCAAATTAGTCAGCTAAGCTCTATGAGAGATGTCTGGAATGTTTTGAAAATTCGACTTGGGGAAAGAAATAAAGATGAGTAAGGAAAGTTTCCTGCTCTCAAAGAGTAATCAGTCCACTGCAGGAATATCCCTAGGAAATAAACACAGCATGTTCAGTGTTATCATAGAAGAAGGTGTAGCTTGATAAAGAGTGCAGTTGCAGGGGGTGAATTTTGCTTTTTGTTTCTCTGTATGTGTTCTTTTTTTGGATTTATTTATTTTATTTGCCTGCACCAGGTCCCAGTTGCAGCATGTGGGATCTTTAGTTGCAGGCATGTGGGATCTTTAGTTGCAGGCATGTGGGATCTAATTTCCTGACCATGGATTGAACCTGCATCCCCTGCATTGCAAGGCAGATTCTTCACCACTGCACCACCAGGGAAGTCCCCCTAGGTGTTCTTTTAAATTTTGAATTAAATTCTATTTTGAGTAACATACACCAAATTTTAAGAATGTCCCTAAGCTTAACTCCTTGAGATATAAAGTTGATTTGATAGCTGATCGGTTCCTTGGCCCTTTTATTCAGATCCATGTAGCCTGAAGAAGCAGCTTGAGTTCAAGAAAAAGAAGCTGACGTTTTACAGCGGAGTGTTGTTCCCCAAGCACAATGCAAGTGTTTGAAAAATCTCGCCGCCTGGCCAAACTCTGGCAAGCAAGGAGTGTGTCACCTCTTGGGCCCTTGCCAGAAGTCTTTGCTACATAGCCTCTCAGCTCTTAATAAACCTTCTCAAGACAGACTTATGGTGCTGCCCTCTTGCCAGCATCTGAAGGTCTTCACAAAGAAAGACAGCGTTTAGCCAAGGAACTGGTCTCTGTTGATTCTGTTGGTTTTTTTTTCTTCTCTGGATTTCAGGTTCTCTCCCCATAAAAGGCAAGTTTAGGACTATCTCATGGACAGCAAATACAGGTCATTTATTTCAGTTCACAACTTACTGATTGCTTGAAATCAGCCATGGTGGGAAATGTTTACATCATGTAAATTGGTAAATGCTACAAATCTGGATACCACCCCTAGCTCCAATTCCCAGAACTAGTTATTAGACCGGCATACCACTGCCTTTGTGACGCCTTTGTTACTGTTCAACCTTCATGGCAGACATTGCTAATTCACCAGAGAATTCTGGTCCAATTGAACCTAGATATGACTTAACAGTCTTCCTTCCTTTGTTTCATCATTCTTTCCTCCCTTGCTCCCTCCCTCTCTCCTCCCTTCTCTCCTTACATTCAATCTGTTATGCAGCAAATAATCTTGGATAAAATCCCACAGGTCATAAGGACAGTTTTTTTTTCTCTCTCTCATTAGCTATGTTAGTCGCTCAGTCGTGTTTGACTCTTCTGCGACCCCATGGAACGAATGTAGCCTTCCAGGCTCCTCTGTCCATGGAATTTTCCAGACAAGAATACTGGAGGGGATTTCCATTCACTTCGCCAGGGGATCTTCCCGACCCAGGAATGGAACCTGGGTCTCTTGCATTGCAGGCAGAGTCTTTACTGTCTGAGCCACTAAGGATATAGAGAGTTGCAAAAACCATTAGTTAAACTAAGGACTAAAAATCACTGACTCACTAGAAAACAGCCCTGATAATCCTGGGTTTGGAGTATGGAAGGTTGATCTGGTTTATTTTTTCCTAATGTGCCTATTCTTGGTAGTCTATACACATCTCCATCTTGCCCAACTTTTGATGCACTACTAAACACAACATAAACATAGGAACACAATATAAAGGGCATAGGAATTGGGGATTGCACCATTAATATCTATGTGTTCTTCAGTTCAGTCACTTAGTCATGTCTGACTATTTGCGACCCCATGGACTGCAGCACACCAGGCTTCCCTCTCCATTACCAACTCCTGGTGATATAGTCTTACCTATCCCTTAATTTCAGATAATCTTATTCCAAAAACATTGAGAATGTTGTGGCTCTGATGTATGTTGCTCTCCCTGCCATGTCTCAGTGATAGAGAAAAAAATGGATGGATGTTAGTGCAATTCACCAAGATAAAACAATACACACACACACACACACACACACACACACACACGCCTTATGGTATGAAGAGATTTGGCAGTGGGAGATAGGTAACTCTTAGACACGCTCAAGGAATATGCCAGCAGAATATCTATGTGAAAATGTCTGTAAGGCAATTGGATCTGTGCTTCTGAAGTTGAGGAATGAAGCCTGTGCTGGTAACTTAAATTTTTGAGTCATCAGGTTATTATATATGATAATTAAAGTCATAGGATTATATGATATGGTCCAGGGAGATGGTATAAAGTGATCATAGAAAAGACCCAGGACAGAATACCAACATTTAAGAATAGGCAGAAAAAGAGTAAATTCAGGATGTCCAGGAGCTTCCTAGAAAAGAGTGCCCTACATTCTTCTGGCAATATACTTTGAGGAAGGAACACAGTTACTCCTCAACCAGGATGAGCTGCAGAAGCACCAGATGTGGCACTCCTGGGGAATAATAGTCACCAGATGTTCTGTGCCCGCTTCCAGCTAATTGCTCGCAAACTGTCTTTCCAACACAGAACTCTCCTGGACTTTTTCCTAGTGTCTCTTTGACACCCACAAGCACTTCATCCTTCCTTGCAAAGCTGACTCTCGAAAAAATATTTAAAAGGTAGAATACCAGGGATCAGAGACAGACTTAAGTGGAGGAGTAAAGAAGAGGAAGGAGCTGACCAATGGAAGATTGCAGCATCTTTTGAAAAAATATTTTAAGGGTAGAAAGGCAGGATGTATTTTTTTTTAAATACCAGATATTTCCTGCTATTAAACTATGGACTTGAGCTTTTGAGAGCTGGGATGTGTTATTTATTTCTGTGCCCCAGTGCTTTGAGTAGTGTCTAACACAGATAAGAGCTATGAACAAATGTTTGTAACGTTGATTTGAATGCACTTTTAAATGGGGCCAGTATCACCTTCTCGTGAGGGTTTACGACAAATATCCTCAAGGGGCCCAAGTCACTTTTGCTTAGGCAATAATTTCATCAGTCAAATGAGGGAATTGGGTCACATTCTGGGACAAGCAGTGTAAAACTGTTCTCAGTTGCACCAGACTAGTTATGCCTTTCCACAATAGAGACTTTCTCACCAGAATCATTGCTTTCAGTTCTGATCAACATATGTGTGTATACATATGCATACACAGACACATATATATGTATCTATATAATATAAAATAAAATAAAAACTTTGGTTTAGAACAACTCAATTATTATCCATTCATGATAAATTCCATATTTAAAAGAGCCATCAGGGGGAAGGGAAAGCAGAGTTAGTGTTTAATGGGTACAAAGTTTTAGTTTTGCAGAACAAGAGTTCTGAAGGTGGATGATGATGGTCACACAGCAGTGTGAATGTACTAATGCCACTGAACTGTACACTAAGCAGATGGTTGAGATAGTAAATTTTATGTTCTATATGTTTTACCACAATTAAAAATAATCATTTAAAATTGTAGCTCAACTATTTTTTTTAAAAAAGGAATCATTGTTTCTTCTTCAGGGGTTTTGGGGTCACAGTAGTCTCTGCTGGAGAGAAGAGGGAAAGAAGTTTAATCTTCTCTGCAGCGTGTAGATGATGATGTTATGTAATTCTCTAGGAAGCTGTACAGGGAGGGTTTTGGATGCTGTTGTGGGTTAGAGTGTCCTCCCCCTGCCCCAAAAGAGATATTCAAGTCCTAACCCCTAGTACCTGTGAACGTGAACTTATTTGGAAATGGGGTCACTGCAGATGTAATCTAGTTAAGATGATTAGTTTTAATCCAATATGACCGGTGTCCTCATAAAAAAGAAGAGACACCAAGACAGGAGGTATGTAGGGAGCTGCTGCTGCTGCTGTTAAGCCGCTTCAGTCGTGTCCGACTCTGTGCGACCCCATAGACGGCAGCGCACCAGGCTCCCCTGTCCCTGGGATTCTCCAGGCAAGAACACTGGAGTGGGCTGCCATTTCCTTCTCCCAATGTAGGGAGCATGCCCCGTGAAAAGGGAGGCTTGGAGCCATGCATCTAAAAGACGAGGAATGCTAAGGATGGCTGGCAGCCACCAAAAACTAGGCGAGGCAAGGAAGGATCCCCTACGGCCTTCACACAGAGCATGTAAACAGCTTGATTTTGGACGTTTGGACTTCTGAACTAAAAAAGAATACATTACTATTTTTTAAAGCCACCTAGTTTGTGTTAGCCTGTTACAACAGCCACAGGAAACTAATACAGGTGCCAAGAAGGAGATTCCCCTTCACCCTTCCTGGCTACCAAATGAATTTGCTAAGGAGGATGAGCTGATGAAGCCAGTCTTTACTGAGTGTTCTTGGGAGGCACTGGTCTCATTAAGGGGTGGGGAAGAGAGGGAGGGGTCTTACCACTCTGACTCACAGTCCTTCTTTAATAGGTGACAGGAGACAGAATTAAGGGCTAGATGGTTGGACAGCATCACCGATTCAACGGACATGAACTTGGGCAAACTATCTGGGAGATAGTGAGAGACAGGGAGGCCTGGCACGCTGCAGTCCGTGGGATTGCAAAGAGTCAGACACGACTTAATGACTGAACAACAACAAACCCATAGAACGTACAACACCAAGAGCAAACCCTAATGTAAACTATGTATTCTGGGTAATAATGATTCATCAGTGTAGATTCATCAGATCTGCCATTCTGGTGGGGGATGTTGGTAGTGGGGGAAGCCATGCATGTTGGGGGCAGGAAGTAAAGGAGAAATCTCTGTGCCTTCTGTTCAGTTTTGCTATGAAACTAAAACTGCTCTCAAAAATAAAGTCTCTTTCTGCAAGAGCACCCTGTATCTTTACCCTGCTTGATTTTCTTTCATACCTTTTGTCACTGAATGAATGGCTATTTTTATCCTTATCGTTACCATTATCTGGTTTATTTATCTCCCCCATTTATTTATTAGGATTTAGGGAAGAGACTTTGTCTTCTTTACCGTTGTATTTCCAGCACTTTGAAAGTGTCTGGTGTTTAGTTCATGCTCCATAAATATTTGTTGACCAAACAATATGAAGGCAATAAATATGCAGGATCCAAGATGAATGATCTTTGGTAGAATTCAGTAATGTGGTTAGGCATGTGACCACAGCCAAATCACTTCACATCTCTGGTACTCGTTTTCTAGGTGTCCAAGATAATTGTTTTTGTTTGTTTGTTTGTTGTTAAGTCACTAAGTCGTGTCTGACTCTTTGCGACCACATGGACTATAGCCTGCCAAACTTCTCTGTCCATGGGATTTTCCAGGCAAGAATACTGGAGTGGTTGCCATTTCCTTCTCCAGGGGATCTTCCTGATCCAGGGATCAAGCCCATGTCTCGTGCAGTGGCAGGAGGATTCTTTACCACTGAGCCACCAGGAAAGTCCAAGATAGCGCTCTTTCTAAGTCAGCAATGAACGACCCTCAGCCTGAAGAATGCATGTGGCTTACCTCATTACACACAGAATCTAATTTATGTGTTAATTTATGATAAATAATATCATCTTTGATCTAATTTAAGCATGAAGTTAAAGACTAGGAAGCTGTTTCCTTGCTGCAATTTCTCCAATATGCAAAAAATTAACATTTTAGTGACTGAAAAGCAGTGCCAAATTTTTCATTAACATTTTTCTATTTAATAAGTAGATAAATTATTAGAATATACATTTCTCCATATGAGTCGATAAAGCTTTTTTTTTTTCCATTTTGACTTACAGAAGATTTACGTGTACTTTTTTTCCCCTCAAGTGGCCCAGATGCAAAAATAAAAGGGTTGCTGATACTGGGTAGATGATCTCTCTTTTAGAGAGAAATGACTAAGATTTATCAAAGTCAACTTGTAGGTGGTATGTACACAGTTAATCTCAATCTGTCTATAGTAATTCTTTCTATAGCTAGAAATCAGGGCCTCATTCATAACTTAGTCTCCCAAATATTTGTGCTTACTACATTTTGTTAACTTTGAAGCAATGTAAAAATTGGTATTTTTTTAAAATTTTTTTAAAAAGGTAAAATGAATCACCAGCTTCTCTGACATTCACTGATTATTATTTAGGGTGATAAGAAGAGGGATAATGGAGGCAGTTGGCAAGGACATGCTTCTTTGTTTTAATTCCATTTTTGAAGACTCTCTCTTGGTCTGTGAACTTAATGGATTCTGAACTTCATGTGTAATTAAATCTGCAAAGAATTGAATGACAATTTTCTAGTTGCCACTTTAGAAAATATAATTGATTTAACACATTTCCAATTGCTCTCCCTGCTTCCACACTTTTCCTCTTCCAACTCATAATAAACACAACTACCACGATATTCTACCCAAAGCTGAGCTCTGATAGTATTGCTCTCCTGCTCAGAAACCTATGACATCTCCCCAGTATCTGGAAAATCCAACCTGAAGTTTCAGCACAGCCTTTAATGACTCCTGTCGGCACAGGATAAATGGCCTCCACAGACTTCAACAGGTCCTAGATTTTTCCTCCCCCTCACCACTGGACTGAATGGACCACTCTGCACCCACCCCATGCCCCAGAAATTCACTGCAGTGCCCCTCTTTTCTGGACCCATAATCACGCACAGGGGTATTTTCTATGTCTCAGATTGATGTTGGATCATTCTTCCTTTTAATAGATTTATGACTGAATGGCAAATTTGTATCTTATTGCCCTTTTGAGCTATAAACTTCCTAAGACTAAGTCTCATTCATCCAACTCCAAAACCATATTCTTTCCACAACTCCAAACTGCTTCTTTCCTTTGAAGGAACAGCCAAACCACTTGATGATAATGTGTCTGTCTTCTTGAAATGGGAGGCATTCAATTGGTGCTGTTACAGCTTTTTAACATAGTTTGTTGTTGTTCAGTCACCAAGTCATGTCAGACTCTTTGTGACCCCATGGCCTGCAACATGCCAGGGTTACCTGTCCTTCATTATCTCCCAGAGTTTGCTCAAACTCATGTCCATTGAGTCAGTGATGCCATCCAACCATCTCATCCTTTGTTGCCCTCTTCTCCTGCCTTCAATCTTTCCCAGCATTAAGGTCCTTTCCAATGAGTTGGCTCTTCACATCAGGTGGCCAAAGTATTGGAGCTTCAGCTTCAGCACCAGTCCTTCCAATGAATATTCAGGCTTGATTTCCTTTAGGATTGACTGGTTTAATCTTCTTGCTGTCCAAGGGACTCTCAACAGTCTTATTCAGCCCCACAATTTGGAAGCATGAGTTCTTTGGAGCTCAACCTTCTTTATAGTCAAACACAAATTTATAATTTTATTTATTTGCCTTTTACTTCTAACACTTTCACTATAAAATAGATCTTTCTCTTGAGTTACATAGGGAAGAATTTGAGGTCAGTTCCCTGCCATTCACCTGTAGAAAGCAGCACATCATTCACAATTTTTCACTCATTTGTAAGCCTGTGGATTTGTGGGTTGGTGTCACTACTTGTATTGAGAATAGAACCAGGACACCACGTTGTCCTTGTTCTCTTCCATGTGTCCGCCTGTGGGATTAAGTTGTACAGTAGCATTTGTGAGTAGTATGGACTGGGGACTGTGCAAGGAACAAAGAGGGATTGCACCCCACATTAAACAACCTTGGGCTTGGAATCCCAAGTTCACATATCTCCCTCTTCCTCAGTTCCTTGTCTATTGCCCAACCACATAGGATACTTTTCTATCCTATTGTACCAATGGACTGGTCACCATCCTTTCCCCATAGTTCAGCTCTGCATAAGATGCTATGTCCAAATTACACCCTGGAGCTCAGTGAAAGAACAGGCTGGCCAATTCACAGACCCACCAGCTTACAAGGCAAGTCAGGAACCCCCTTTTACACTTGAGCATGACTCCTGTTCTCTTACTCTTGCATACGTAGCTTCCACCACACATTCCCACGAAGTATGGAAATGCTCTGTGGAGGAGAATTTCTGTTTTCTACTCATCATTGGGGTGATATGTGACTAAAGAAGAGGAGGCACCTCACATGTTCTGGATGAAAACACAGTGTTATGTAATGGGGGGAAGGAGCACCCCCAAAGTCACTGATCGTGCTTTGGTGTACTCTTCCCTGCTCAAGGTTGACTGTCTGATTAAGACCATCTGGCTCATTCAGCAGTAGCTAACACAAGGAAACGCTTCAAGGACTGGTTTTCTGATATTAACTATAACTTTTGAAACCCAAATAGTTCTTCTTATTAAGCCTGAGATCAAAGGAGAACTTCATTATCTTTAGGACTAGAACTGTAAATAGAAAAGGTGCTCACGAACAAACACGTTATCCTTCCTGACAGATTGGCTTACACATTATGGACCTCTTCATGATGATGGGAAAATATAATGTATTTGAGGAAAAATATTAGCACACCACCATTAAGGGGATTTGCCTGATGTAAATGTAACATGCCTCTGTATACATTTATATATGAGAAAACTTATTGTATAACAATTTCATTATCTCTCTCCACCTCTTTTATTATGAATCATTTTGAAGCCCTTCGCTTCGATATTTTTTCTAAGATTTTTCTCACCACCAAACATTCAAAATTTTTTCTTGAAGGACCCCTTAGAATAAACTAATACTGCTATATTAAGACTCTTAAATCCTTTAATAATTCTTTGGATAATTCCTAAATTACTCTAAGAACTGTATCCTTGGAAATAAATCCAACAGGACTAGAAAAGCTCTAGGGTATTCAGGAACATTAGATGAGAGAATGTGAATATAGTCCTGGCAGGGGCTGTATCCAGAAGAAGGGGCATAAGAGTCAGTAGCCTTGGGTCGACTCTCCAAGTGGGCCACTTACTATGTGCAAATTCCTTCAGTTCTTTGTGATTCACTTTTATTACATAAAAATTAAAAACAAAAACAGTACTGGCTTGTCTCATTGCTGGGAGGCTTAAATGACTTCATCCCCCTTGCAAAGTGCTTAGACAGTATCTGCCATGTGGTCAATCCTTGACCAATGTTTGCCTTTATTTTAAGTCAGCAGAACTTCCTGTTCTCTGCCTACACTCTTTTGTTAATAACATATCCAAGATGAGTCCACACCCTCTGCCTTGAGCTCAAGGGCACTTGAGTGAGCCTGTTCAGCTGCAAAACTTAACTTCTTTTCCACACCAAGAAGCTCTGGGAGTTTATGAGTGTGTGGTGGTATAGCTGGAAGATACCCTCAAGGAGTGAGTGGATTTTTGTGGTGCAAGGTCTAGGATCATAGATTGGATGTTGCTGGCCCTCATTCAACGGGAAGGCAAAGTTACAAAGCTAAGTGATGACCCCACTCACACAATGGGCTTTTCTGCCCTGGCCAGTCGGTGGGCTGTGATCAGTGTCTTAGTCTAGCAGGGCTCTTGCTTGTGACCCTCATTCAGGTTATGATCCCAAGCTAAGGCACCAAGAGCCACCAGAAGGGGAACTAGTGCCCTGCAGAGCTAAGGGTTACACAGAAAGCACAAAAGAGCTGACCCCTGGCGGACCACTCCCTAACCCTTGCATGGGTTCAAAGTACATGAAGTGAGTGGCAAGTCTGTGAAATAGATTATCCAGAAATCTGGTTAGGAGGGCTCCCTGCCCCCAGATAGCCCAACACAATTGAGTCTGCCACGCAGAAGCCAGGAACTCATCAAGAGGAACTTGAGATATCTGCCACTTGGCTTATTTAAGGCACAGGAAGGGCCCATGCACAATCTCCACTTTGAAGTTTAATTGGACTTCTGCTAGGTTCAGGCCTTCTCACAGTAAGTTAGTTTCAGAATTCCCCCTTCATTTGGCAACTTCTGGTGGATAAGCCACAAATAATGATCTCTCTCCTATAATCTGGGTGACTTTGGACAGTAAACTAAGCTTGGCACAGTGGGCAAAGAGATTGTCAACACTAATGTATTTCTGATGTGTTGGCTCCTTGCTGCCATGGCCAGTGAATGTGCAAGCTGGAGTTTCTTGGTTCATCTTGCAACAGGTGGACCAACCCAGTCCTCACTTCGAACTGTCATACAAGTGACACTCTACACATATTCCGCAAACTTGTCTATAATTGGTTATTTGAAGGCTGAGAGTTCTGATTTGTGAATTGGGTACCCTGTCTCTCATATATGAAGTCCTTTGATAGTGAGAGTTGTAGACTTCCCTCTTTATTTTTTTAAAAAATTTGTTTTTAATTAGAGGATGATCGCTTTACAATATTGTGTTGGTTTCTGCCACACATCAACATGAATCAGCCATAGGTATACATATGTCCCCTTCCTCTTGAACCTCCCTCCCACCTCCCATTTCATCTCATCCCTCTAGGTTGTTACAGAGCCCTAGTTTGAGTTCCCTGAGTCATAGAGCAAATTCCCATTGGGTATCTATTTTATACATGGTAGTGTGTATGCTTCCACGCTACTCTCTCCTTTCATCCCACCTTCTCCTTCCTGCCCCTCCCTCTCCTCTTCATTTTTGCCCTAATACAACTCCAGGCCCTCAAAGCTGACCTCTCTGTATAAAATAAGGACTTGGTAGAATTTTGTGAAGGAATACTGGAGTTGGTAACCTATCCCTTCTCCAGTGGATCTTCCTGACCCAGGAATTGTACCAGGGTCTCCTGAATTGCAGGCAGATTCTTCACCAACTGAACTATCAGGGAAGCCCTAGTATTTTGTGAAAGCAGGTTGTAATATATGGTCTAATAGGCAGAATTGGAAGGAAAGTTATGACCAACCTAGACAGCATATTAAAAAGCAGAGACATTACTTTGCCAGCAAAGGTCCATCTAGTCAAGGCTATGGTTTTTCCAGTGGTCATGTATGGATGTGAGAGTTGGACTATAAAGAAAGCTGAGCGCCGAAGAATTGATGCTTTTGAACCATGGTGTTGGAGAAGACTCTTGAGAGTCCCTTGGACTGCAAGGAGATCCAACCAGTCCATCCTAAAGGAGATCAATCCTGGGTGTTCATTGGAAGGACTGATGTTGAAGCTGAAACTCCAATACTTTGGCCACCTGATGTGAAGAGTTGACCATTGGAAAAGACCCTGATGCTGGGAAAGATTGAGGGCAGGAGGAAAAGGGGACGACAGAGGATGAGATGGTTGGATGGCATCACTGACTCAATGGACATGGGTTTGGGTGGACTCCAGGAGTTGGTGATGGACAGGGAGGCCTGGCGTGCTGCGGTTCATGGGGTCGCAAAGAGTCGGACACAACTGAGTTACTGAACTGAACTGAACTGAGGCAGAATTCAAATGCTAGGCCTTCACCAGTTCTCAGAAGGTTTGAGAGGCTGGTGGTGGTACTGGTGGGGATGTCTGGGTTACTGTTACTCCTGGAGCTTTTTTCTATCAGGTAGTGCCCTGGTCTTAACCGGATAACCTCAAAGTAGGTCAATAAGTGGTTTAGCAATTCAGAACTAATCCTTTACAAATGTCCCTATAATACCTCTAACTTCTGGAGCCTTGTGATTCTGAGGACTATCCAAATAAACATGTCCTGTCAACCAAGATCCCCTCCTTAAAGATGAACAGAAGGATTCTTGCTACAGCAGAAAATAAATGAATTCTCTACAGGTCGCAAAGTAGCCAAGGGTTTGGTAAGATAGTTAGCTATAGTCACAGCGTCTTACACAGATTCCATTTTATTCAAAGTCTCAATCACATTCTCCACCCCAGGATAGCCATTTTAAAGTTTGCTATTAGGATGTTAAAATATGAGGGCCTGGACTGTAGGATCCTTAGGGACCTGGCAACTTGTGATTTTTTAACTGAAATATTAGGCCATCAGAATACCGAACAGGTTATTCTGAGGGAATTAGAAGTACTTCTCATGATGGCTTCCTAAGATAATTTAAAAATTTTTGGAGTTGTCCAGTCTCAAGTTATTTGATCCATATTAGCTTAATTCTAAATATAACTATAAAATCAAAAGCTGTAAATAGGTGACCTTGAGGAAGTCTGACCTATGGCCTTCCTTAGTAACATCACCTGCAGAGGATTTTTGCAGAACCTAAGGAAGCCACTTTACCTGAATAAAATGTAGAGGGATGGGAGGGGCAGAGTTGCCGCACTGGAAGACTCAGCATTTAAATGACTAATTTGGTTTCATTGTAGCCTGGAGCTAACAATTTGGATCTCACACCAGCACTAAAACACATTTCCTCTCCAAGGAAATTGAGTAAGAATGTAGAACCAGAAAGACAATGGGGAAGTATACTTACCACGACCTCAGCTGGTCAGTAGAATCAGGTTCAAGATTGCTTTCTGGGAGGGAAATGTGTAGAGGAAAGTTAATATAGGCACTAACAGTGGGTGTGGTTGCTCTAGAGGCCTATGTTAAGTTAGTTAATCACTCTGAAGGTGGCCTCCTGAGTCAGACATTCAAAAGCAAAACCCATTTAATTTGTGTATAAATTTGTAATGCCCAGTAATTGTCATCGTCTGATTTAACTACTAAGATCTCCCCATGGAATGCCTTCTGACTCAGTTGCCTGTCTTATCCATGGACATCACAATTTTAATTTGGGCCAGTCCCTGAAGATGATGCCAACATCTTGCTTTCATTGTTGGAGAGTGTTCTCTTTGTTTTGATGTCTGTAGAGTGTGCTGGAACACAGACCCTGCCAAGGTTACTTCCTCTTTCAGCCTGGCTTGGCTTGTCTCTTGAGTGATTTAAGACCTGTTTTGGAACTAAGTGTGGGAGTTGGACCAATGTGGAAGTCAAGGTCAGATAAATAACCATTGTCATGAAGAAACCCAGGCAGAAATGGGTCTGCAGATCCACAGGGAATGTTCTTGGTGGGCCCTGTCCTGTTGGTTCTAAATGAGCTGATTCATTTGTCTTGGAAAGGAGGAGAAAAGTTGTCACTGGGAATGTTCCACCTAACTCAAGACCCCTAATTCATGCAGGAAGATATAAGAGATAGTAGTCTTGGGGATTGGGGGAGGGAAAACATCTCTTTCCAGAAATTCCTCACTTGGGGAAAGAGATGGTGTTCGAGATTCATCTGAGATGCTTGCATGTCAGAGTCAGAAGGTGGTGACCGGCTAGGTGGGTTTGCCAGGTTGAACAGAGTCCCCTCCACTGCAGCCAATTAACCTTTATAAAACACAGATTAGATCATCTCACTCCCTTGCCTAAAACCCTTTGATGGCTCACCTTTGATTACAGAATCAAGTCCTAAATCCCCCACCTGTCATTTCAGCGCTCCATGATCAGGCATCTGCCTGCCTCGCCAGCCTTTCACTCACAGTGGTCCTCACCTGCTCAGTTTTTGTGGCAGTGGCTGACAGCTACAATCTATGAGCTAGATCTGCCACTCACAGATGAGACCACAAGCTAAGAATGGTTTTTGTATTTCTAAACAGGTGTTTATTAAAAGATTAAAGATGAAATGTTCCAACACAGTATCATCAGTTCTGCCTCTTGGCCTGCAAAACCTAAAATATTTACTATCTGATCCTTTTCAGGGAAAGTATGATGTCCCCTCTTTACATTGTCACGATACTTTCTGCCATTCAGAACCCCCCAATCCACCATTGTTGCACTCCATTATGTCATTACTCAACTTATTTCTGCTACCTGAAATTGCCTCTCTCAATTACTAGATGGCTTCCATGTGCCAGGTGCTTGGAATTCAGAGCAAATAGACTCCTAACTTCTAGGCACTCACAGCTTAGTGAGAAAGACATGCAGCTGTAGCACTGAGTACAGAACTGTGTGGTAAGGGCTCACAGTGTGCAGTGGGGATATGTCCATCAGAGTGGGACATCAGGGAAGGCTTCCTGGAGGAGATGGGTGTCTGAGCTGAATTTTAAAGAAAGAGTAGACGTTTGCAAGGTAAAGAAGAGGATTCAACTAATGCCTGCTTTTCCAGGCACATGAAAAGCCATAGAAGTATCAAGATACTTCTAAAGCCATAGGAGTAGCAAGACCTTCACACCAGCAAAAAGCTGTGTGAAGTCACAGGAGGATTTTTAACAGGGAAAAGCAGAGGCATATTTGCCCGATATAAAGATGGCACAGGCAGAAAGGGCAGGGAACAGATTGGGGGCAGAGAACCAGGCAGGAGGTGGTTTTACACATTCACTTAAGAAATCGAGATATAAAAACCAAGGCAGAGACGGGACTGGGGGAGAGGTGTGGAAGCCTAGTGACTCCTCAGGGATAGGTGGGTTGTTGGAGATGGGGTGAAGGAGGAAAGTCTGGCCTCAGCCCCCTCTTCTACGTGCCCAGATCTTCTACGTGCCAGGCACTAAGTGGATGATGGAGCCACTCCCCTACCCCCAGCTGGGGAAGATCAGGTGAGGGTGTGCAGGGAGAATGAAGGGCTCTTGTTCAAATGTGAACACATTTGCATTCTCCAAGAAGCCCTCAGGCTGAGTTGGGGTTCTTGCTCGTACCCTAATGGCATTGTTTCGTTCTATCAGAATGTTTACAGAGTGACACTGAACTAATCTATACTTTTCTGTTTTGTTGTTTTTCTATTTAAGTAGGGTGAGCTCACTGAAAGTTGATATAGTGTCCAATCTTTGTATAACCAGGGCCTAGCACGATGTCCAGATGCTCAGTAAATGATCATTGAGCTGAACCCTTGGGAGAGGGCCCCAGGGTGGTGTGGTTGACACAGCACCCTTTTTGTCCTCAAGCAGACTTGGATTGGAATACTTCTACTTTCTGGCTTTGTGAGTTTTGCTGTCACATTATCTGTTATCACATCTGATACCGTTCCTGCCTGTGCTTTAGGGCCACTGTGAGAATAACATGGAGGCAGAGGTAGCAGGTATAGTCAGTGGAAAAAGATGGGTGTTGGAAGTGAGAAGACCGCAGTTCTCGTTCTAGCTCTGCCATGACTGTACTTTACTGCCTGGAGTAAATTATTCCTCCTCTCTTGGCCTCAGTTCCTCCATTTATAAAATGAGGTTGAGGGACTTCCCTGGCAGTCCAGTGGTTAAAATGCCATGCTTTCACTGCGGTGGGGTAGCGGGAGGAGAGAGGGGTGCTGTCTCCATCTCCCCAAGGACAGCCTCCATCCAATCACTGTTCAGTGTGGAATGCAAAGGCCCAGCCCTGTCAGCTCAATGTTGGGCCTCTCCAAAGAGTCACCTCAGCTTCAGAGCTCCCCTGGGACCATAGGAACTGCGTCCCAGATCATATTCCCTGTGGTCTTCTACCCAGTCCTGCTCCCTTCACTTCCTTCCCAAGAAAACAGTGCACACAAGCTGCCTTATCTGAATGTTGCCTGGAGAACTTGACTTTTGACTTCTTATCCCCTGGCTTCTTGTCCTCCAGGGACTTCAATCAGGCATGGCATGACAACTCCATTGAGGGCTCAGTGCAACGGCTTGGCTCCTCCATGGCTCTTACTCAATAATTACAGACATGCAAAGTGGGACTGATTCCTCTAAAGGCAGCATCCACTGTGTGTCCCGCTGCACTTCAAAACAGCAGACAAGATTTTTTTTCCCCAGGGAAGCTATTCTAATGCCCAAAGTCAGAGAAAGTTGTAGGTCAGAGAAGGACTAGGTTAGTAACCGCTGAAAATGGTACCATGGGAAAAAATAAAAAAGACTCTTAGAAGACTAAATCGTAGCTCATAAAATTTCATTGTTGTTATTGTTCAGCTGCTCAGTCGTGTCCAACTGTTTGCGACCCCAGGACTGCAGCATGCCAGACTTTCCTGTCCTTCTCAGAGTTTCCCAATTTGGTCATCCTTCAGCCAGAAGTTTTATTTCTGACATCTTGAGATCTGCAATGAAGGGGCTTGGACTTCCTTCTGCTGTCCGCATTCAGTGTACCCCAAAGAGGCAGAGAAATACAACAAAAAGGAAAAAGAGATAAATGATTAGTTATAACTCTTTGAATAGCTAGATAAATATTGACTAAGAGTGCCTGTGAAAAAGAAGCATTCAGATCTGCCTGGAAAAATTAGCTTTCCTCCTCGCCTCCCTCCCGCTACTGTTGAGCAGCTCTGCTGTGAGAATCTGGCTCCGTTATTTCTCTCAGTGGGAGCTGCCATTTGAATGACTCAGCACAGCACTTTTTCAGCAGGAGACTCTGCCTCAGGTGGCCGATCAGGCCTAGGAGAATGGAGGTCTCATTTAAATGAAATCAGAAATTTCCCAACTTGTTTCAAAGTGAAATAGATTTGTAAAAATAACAATAATCATTATTTGACAGTGCTGTTACAACTCCCAGATCAAAATTTAACCTTTAAAGTGGAATCCATCCTTTTCCTTTTCCAATGAAATGAACTTTCTACGTCTCTGTCAGGTGTCTCCAACCTGAGCTGAAACAGACACTCGCCAGCTCAGATAAGCCTAATGTGAGTCAAACAACAGCGGGATCATTTGTTCCTTTGAGTTTGGGTCTTTCTTGCTAAGTCACTTCAGTCGTGTCCAACTCTGTGCGACCCCATAGACAGCAGCCTACTAGGCTCCGCCATCCCTGGGATTCTCCAGGCAAGAATACTGGAGTGGGTTGCCATTTCCTTCTCCAGTGCATGAATGGGAAAAGTGAAAGTGAAGTTGCTCAGTCGTGTCCGACTCTTAGCAACCCCATGGACTGTAGCCCACCTGGCTCCTCCATCCATGGGATTTTCCAGGCAAGAGTACTGGCGTTGGGTGCCATTGCCTTCTCTGTGGGTCTTTCTTAAATAGTCATTATTGCTCACGTGTCCAATTTTTTAAACATTTTAAAAATGTATTTATTTATTTGGCTGGGCCAGGTCTTAGTTATGATGTGTGAGATCTACTTCCCTGACCAGGGATCCAACCCAAGCCTCCTGCATTGGGAGTGCCAAGTCTTAACCACTGGACCCCCAGGGAAGCCCCTATATGTCCATTTTAAAAAGTAGTTTTATCTTCTTCATACTCCATGCCTTAAAAATGTATATGTGACACAAGTCTCTTCCTTTGCCTGAGATGGTTGATATTTTTCTGTGTAATTTACATCATTTTAAACCCCATTGCCCTTATGGGGTTTATTCCATTTTTTAAATAAATTTGGGTATGATTTACATACTGTGAAATGCACTGATCATAATAGGGGGTTTCTCTTCCCCCCTCCCCAAGGCCATGGTCCCTCTGATCAGCTGCCCTCTCCCATTTTCTCAAAGCCCCACCCAGGTCAGCCCTGGCCCCCCTGCCCTGGACATCTATCTATAAGACTCCTTTCCACCCTCCAGGCTTTCCTCCTGCGCACCCTCTGCCACTTCCCCTGAGCTGGGATCGGATTGCACCAACCCTCTGTGTCCATCAGAGCCCTCTCACAGCCTCCACCTCAGGCCCAGCCGTGGGGGTCGGCCCCTCCTGCCTCCCACTCACCTGTCCCGAAAATCATCTTTCTCTCTTTCCTTCTGCGTCTCCTCCTTTCTCAAGGCAATCCCGCTGCTCTTTTCCTACCCCCAGTGATGGTACTTATCAGCCTCCATGCCACTTCCTCCCACTCACAGAGGATTTTTGTATCTCATTCACAGACCTCTTCTCCTCCCACATGTCTGTTGTCTTCCTCAAAGGCTTAGAAATAGGCAAAAAGGAGCTAAATAAATTCCTGTCTTTATCTCGAGGCTTGTCCTACAGTCTGTGTGGTTGGTCTTCCCGATGGCCATTTCTGCCCAGAGCTGTCACCATTGCCCTGGGCCTCTGTGGCCTCAGCCCTATGTTCAGCTCATACGGGTCCTTCCAGCAGGGTTGCTAGAGCCAGAGCATCAGTCTCCCTCACCAGGTGGTTTTCCACTGGTTTCACTGGGATCTGCAGGTGCTGCTGCCCTCCTCCAACACCTCCCCTCTGCCTCTCACAGAACCTTCCATGATCTGGACCTCAAAGACCCGTATCATGGCAACTGGCGAGCTGCTTAGCAAACCTAGTGACTCCTATGCCTGCTGCTGAAGCACTACGTTCCTACCTTCCTCACTTTTACCTGGGACCACGGGACCGGATTCTCATCAGGGAATATGAGGCATTTCCTTCAGGGCCTGGCCCACAACAGTCTCTCACACATGATCCCTCATGTTCTTCCCCGCTTTGCAGACTGGATGCTGAACCCCAGGCTGAGACTGAAAGCCGCCTGATGAAGATGGCAGAGCCTGTTGCCTTGAATTCCTGGAGGGAACACAAGCTGCTTTATCTTAGCTAGGGCAGCTGTAACACAGATACCGTAGACCGGGTGACTTACACAACAGAAATTCACTGCTCATGGTTCTGGGAAATCCAAGATGAAGGTGCTGGCCAGCTCAGTTCCTGGTGAGGGCCTTCTTCCTGGTTTGCAGATTGATGCCTCCATTGCTGTGTCCTCAAGTGGTGAAGAGAGAGACCATCTCTTTTCTAATGAGCCCATGTTGGTCACTTCAGTCATGTGCAATTCTTTGTGACCCCATGGACAGTATGTAGCCCACCAGGCTCCTCTGTCCATGGGATTCTCCAGGCAACAGTACTGGTGTGGGTCACCATGCCCTCCTCCAGGGGATCTTCCCGACCCAGGGATCAGACCCATGTATCTTATGTCTCCTGCAATGCAGGTGAGTTCTTTACCACTTCTTTTCTAAAGGCACTAATACGATTCTTGAGGGCTCCTCCCTCATGACCTAACTGCCTCCCCAAAGTCCACCTCCCAATACATCACACTGGAGATTGGAGCTTCAGCATATGAATCTAGGGGCGGAGGATACAAACATTGAGTCCGTAGCACTCTCTTCACACCCCCTGCCCCACTCCCCAATGACTGAAGAAAAACATACACGTGGATCACAAATTTTTTAAATCATCTTTTTACAAAGTTGCTGCTAAGTCGCTTCAGTCGTGTCCGACTCTGTGCGACCCCATAGACAGCAGTCCACCAGGCTCCCCCGTCCCTGGGATTCTCCAGGCAAGAACACTGGAGTGGGTTGCCATGTCCTTCTCCAATGCATGAAAGTGAAAAGGGAAAGTGAAGTCGCTCAGTCGTGTCCGACTCTTAGCGACCTCATGGACTGTAGCCTACCAGGCTCTTCCGTCCATGGGATTTTCCAGGCAAGAGTACTGGAGTGGGGTGCCATTGCCTTCTCCTTACAAAGTTGAGCCTCTGAAATTTTGGAGTTCTTCTGTTACAGCAGTTAGTTTCATCCTAACTAATATATATGTGTAAGGAGAAGGAATTCTAAAATGGATTATGTTCAAATAGTCATCAGGGACATAAAAGTGGGTCACTGGGAAGGGGTGCAGGCTTTGGTGGAGGGGATAAGGAGAATTAAAGTTCTCTGTTCTTTGTGGATACTTTCCTTTACTGTTTCACCCTTTTGGACGCCCTCCAGAATGCTTCATTCATGGGACCGGAGCTTCTCCTGTGTCTGTGTGTATGGCTGGCTAGGAATAAGAGAGTGATCCAGGGAGGACGAGGTGCTGAGCAGGGTGAGAGGAGTGAATGATGCACTCACTCCTCACATATGTAGCCCAGTCCTCCCCGAGGAGTGAATGATGCACTCACTCCTCACATATGTAGCCCAGTCCTCCCCCCCACCATCCTGTTGGTGCTGTGCTTAGTCGCTCAGTCATGTCCGACTCTTTGCGACCCCATGGACTGTAGCCCACCAGGCTCCATGGGGATTCTCCAGGCAAGAATACTGGAGTAAGTTGCCATGCCCTCCTCCAGGGGATCTTCCCAACCTAGGTATTGAACCCAGGTCTCCTGCACTGTGGGAAGATTCTTTACCATCTGTGCCACCAGGGAAGCCCAAGAATACTGGAATGGGTAGCCTATCCCTTCCCAGGGGATCTTCCTGACCCAGGAATCAAACCGGGATCTCGCTGCATTGCAGGCAGATTCTTTACCAGCTGAGCTACCGGGGAAGCCCATCCTGTTGCTAACAAAGGATGGATATTCTTTCTGTGGTGTGCGCCCATGAGGGGCCTATAAGCAGCTACTCAGGAATTTGGAACTCTGGATCCTGATCCTCTTAGCCTCTGTCACAACTGGCAGTCTGAGTTAGGTTGGAAAATTGGGCAGTAGCTGAGTGAGAGAGAAAGGTTCAGGACCAAGGCTGTGCACAGGATCCAGAAGCCGGGTGGCTCGTGTGTTGTGGGTCACGGTGGGAACAGTGAGTTCTTCCCTGGTGCCGTGGAAGCCTGAGTGTCTGGACCTCACTCCCCTAGCCGGCATTTCTTTGTTCCTGCTGTAATGGATAGTTCTGGCTGTGATGCTGATGAGGAAATTACTGAAGGAGCAAGTCTTTCCCCCACATCGTGTCTAGCATTCCTCAGTCTAGCATCTCTACTTAGAAACATTATCTCCCCGGATCTCCCAGTCCCCGAGCAGGAGCTGCAGCATATCACCTCTGGGAGATCAAAGTGCTTTATGGATATTATCTCATTAAATCCCCCAACCTTTCCCCTCGGAGTCCAGATACTCCCTTCACCCCCCATCCCCGACTCAATATCTCTGCTCCATTCGAACCAGATTGTGAATAATAAATGCTGTGATTTATTGAGAGTCATTTGAAAGGAACTGTACACGGACCCTCAACCTCTCAGGTCCATCTGAAAGACACCATCTTAATGTGTGTACGGGAGAGATAATGGCTCTTCTGACACACACTTACCTGGGGCGCCGGTGATTTATGGTTACTGGGCAGGGGTTCCTGGTTGCCCTGAACTCCCATTGGACAGAGAAGTTCTAGGATCCTTGTTCTTTCCCCGAATGTTGGCATTTCACACCTTTATTCTCCCATCACTATTCCACCCACATGCCAGGCATCTAGACATATGTGCTGCTCTGCAAGTGTACCAGTTTTCCCTGGGTTTTCAAAGCTTTGAATAAACTGTTCCCTCTGTCAGAATGCACACCGTCTGCATTGTGACCTCCTGCTCATCCCCAAGAACCAGCTCCATTCTCATCTCTTCCATCAGAACTTTTCTGACTTCAAAAGGAGGAATTGGTTTTTCCCTCTGATCTTTGACAATCTCAAACAGAATTGCTACCATTTGTGCCAGGCTCTAGCTATGTGCTGTTCATATATATTATCATTTAATTCACACAACCTCTCTATGAGGTTGGTGATATTATTATAACTAATTTTATTGATAAGGAAAAAAGAGGCCTGAGAAGATTAATAACACTCTTGATGTTTGTACGGTAATTAAGAGGTGGAGCCAGAATTCAGTGCTGGCGCCTGGTCAGACTCCAAAGCCCATGATCTGTTACTCCACAAGCTGCCTCCATTTTTTTTAATCACTTGTTGGTCTCTCCATAGGCTTGAGCATCTTAAGAGATTATGATCTGTTATACCTATTTCCTAGTACATAGCATAGTATCTGATATGGAAGAGGTGCTTGAGAAATACTTGTAGAATGAATGACTTAAAGAAAGAACGAATATATAGCTTTGCTGCTTCAGAGAAATTTGTTGTGTTTTCATTTGGAAAAATATTGCCAGATTTCCTTTCTGGTGACAACGTTGGGAAGAAGGATCCCTGAGGAGAAGAGGACTATATCTCCAATTAGGCAAATCCAGGGGTCATTAAAATTAGGCTGTAAAATGAAAACTCAGGAAAGGTGGTTTTTTTTTTTTTTTTTTTGGCTGAATTAGGTCTTGGTTGCAGCACTTGGGATATTTGTTGCATCATACAGGACCTTTTATTGTGGAGCATGAGCTCTCTAGTTGTGGTGCACAGGCTCCAAAGCACATGGGCTTCCCCAACCTGGGATCAAACCTACATCCCCTATGCTGAAAGGTGGATTCTTAACCACTGGGCCACCAGGGAGGTCCCTTAGGGAAGCCTTTGAAGAGTTCATCTTTCCATTGGGCTTCCCCATAGAGTGATTGGAATATATAGTCTCAGTTCATTCACTTATTTACTCACTCATTCAACACGTTGATAGAGTGTGCCCTATGTGGCAGGCATTGGATTTAGCTCTGAGGCCACACCATTCAGCACAAACAGTCATGATTGTTAGAGTGAACGTCTATGGTTTGCCCAGCTACCATCTCTTCTGCTAACAGAGCCAGTCTTTTCTCTTGGGAAAAACATCTTTCTGAAGCTCAGATTGTGTGTTTTAGGTTTAATTTTCACTTGTCTCTAAGTGTGGGCACGTGTTCAATCATTGCATCGCATCCTCTCTAGCCTCTGTGATTGGTTTAGGGATGGGACTGTGACCCACTTTGGGCTAATGAGAGTCAGCAGTGGGACTCTGGAACTATTAGAAAAGTTGTACTTTCTTTTTGCTGGGGCTCCTGATAGTGAGATCAATACAAAGGAAGACAGAGCTGAGATTTTGAGAGAGCAAGAGAGAGTAGGCTGATGGTATAATTTCACACCTTAGATACAAGCGCATCTAAAGAGAGGAGAAACCATGAACTACCCATTTGGGTGAGCCAGTGTGTTCCCCCTGTTTGCTTAACCCCTCTTAAGGTGGGTTTCTTTCACTTGCCATGGAGTAGGTCTTAAATAATAGTAACATCGGATTTTGGAAGTGGGGCTTTATAAGTGACATCCTGAAAACTAGAACTGGCTGAATCATAGTGGCATGCAGAGCACCAAGAATTCCTCTATTCTTGGCTGGGAAGTTGGAAATCCCAGTAATGTCTCACATAGCAGCTGGGTTGAACTGTCGCATGTACTATCTTGAGACTAGAACTACGTTTTAGAGATAGAAAAAGGAATTATACTGGAGAGGTTTGGCTGCTTCGTAAGGCCTTCAATAACATCCTGTAAGGATGAAGCAAGCTAAGTGGGAAGGAGACAGAGCCCACCCTGTCTCGGTCAGCTGTCCAGGCGGACAGAGAGGAGTGTGGTGGTTTGGCAAAGCTGAACTCTCTATTCCAAGCTAAACTTAGCTGAAGTGAGGTGAGGGAAACTCAAGACAGAGAGAAAAAAAGATTGGAACCTAGAGGTAGAATGATATTCACACACTTTACAACATCTTCTTTCTTCCACAGCCTAGAAAGCTATCCTCTGGGATGCAGCCAGGAAGCAAAAGGAATTTTAGCCTTGCCCCTCCCCACACCCACCCCAGTGTATCATTAGGAAGATGGATAGAATTGGAAGGCCTGCTACTAAGGGCTTGGAGCCTTCAGACAGTGGTCTAGATTCAAGAACCCATAATTCTGACTTTGGATTTGACTGGCTGCAAATCAACCAAGATCTTATTAAGTTTTTAGAAAATTGTAATGCCTGAAAAACACAAAGCCTGACAAACGATTATCTGCAACAAAGTGATCAAGGGCATCTCCAGCCCCATGAACTAGGAAGAAATGAACAGCCCCGAGAAGGGAAAAACATCCAGTGGCCCTCTTAGCAATGGCTGCGGGGTCAACAGACAAGTCTGTTTGGGGAGGACCAGGGGAGGCCAGGTTGGCCTCCATCACAGGGCGGAAGTGTCCTGGTTATCTTTGTCCACTGTCCTGTTATCCCCATCCATACATGTATTAGTGTAAATGCTCCACCTCGTGATCAGAAGATACTGCTCCCCACTCTGTTCTTCTAAGAGGGAGCTCTTCATTGCAGCTCTCTTGTTCTTTCTTCACCACTGTGTATGATGTGTTGGGGGGGAGGATTTAATATGTCATTTAGCCTTGGGTTTCTAGACAAAGGAAACAACTTATAATGGTATCACCGAGGGCAGCAGTGGGCTTCCCTGGTGGCTCAGCCGGTAAAGAATCCACCTGCAATGCAGGAGACCCCGGTTTGATTCCTGCGTCAGGAAGACCCCCTGGAGAAGGGATAGGCTACCCATTCCAGTTTTCATGGGTTTCCCTGGTGGCTCAGATGGTAAAGAATCTTCCCGCAATGTGGGAGACCTGGGTTTGATCCCTAGGTTGGGAAGATCCCCTGGAGGAGGGCATGACAACCCACTCCAGTATCCTTGCCTGGAGAATCCCCATGGACAGAGGAGCCTGGTGGTCTACAGTCCATGGGGTCGCACAAGAGTTGGACATGACTGAGCAACTAAGCGCATCATAGCACAGGGAAGCAGTCCCCAATCTTTTTTAGAACCAGAGACCAGTTTCACGGAAGACAGTTTTTCCAGGAGGGTGGGTGGGGGTGGAGGAGTGGAGAATGGTTCAGGCAGTAATTCGAGTGATGTGGGGGATTGTTCAGATAGTGATGCTTAGTGATGAAGGGCCTCCACCAGGAAGTTGGAGACCCCTGGCCTAGAGGGCTCATAAAAGCCCCAGTAGCTATGTCATTGTTTTGTCTTATTTTGTTTTTAATTCCTTGGGTAATTCTAATTTGCTAGAATTTCTCAGGACGGAGAAGTTGAGTTTTAGACCCTCTACTCTACAAGCATTTATTGAACACATAGTATATGCCAGTCCCTGAACTTGGTCCATGTTCATGTGAATTCATATGTGTACGTGTACATGTTTATGTGCGTGTTTACATGAACAAGACAAAGTCCCTGCCCCTGAGACAATCATCACCTAATAGAGGGAAAATCATGTAAATTGACACATTTCCTACAGGATAATGTCTTACAGGGAAATGATTCACTTTGTGGTACAGCAGAAACCAACACAACATTGTAAAGCAATTATCCTCCAATTAAAAATAAATTTAAACAAATTTTAAAAATAAATCAGAAACATAATGGCACAAAGAAAGAAAGAGTGTTCAGTGTGCCAAGCCTTGGTAGCAATGTTGGTCAAAATCTCAGTGCCTAGTCAAAGTGGCTGCTCACAGGGAACGTGCTAAGTTGCTTTGGTCGTGCCCAACTCTCTGCGACCCCATGGACTGTAGTCTGCCAGGTTCTTTTGCCCATGGGATTCTCCAGGTAGGAACACTGGAGTGGGTTGCCATTTCCTCCTCCAGGGGATCTTCCCCATCCAGGGATAGAACCCGCGTATCTTAGGTCGCCTGCATTGGCAGGTGGGTTCTTTACCACTAGCACCACCTGGGAAGCCATGAGGTGCGAACAGAAAGCTCCAGCAGAAGATGGAGAACCAGTGGCTGAGGTTCCAGGGGGTTCCACACACACTTTCAGGGGTCCCTTGTCTTCGAAGGGAGAGCCCTACATCCAAGTGTGTAAGTACCCGCAGACACACCTGGGCTGAAGGCAGCTGGCCCAGTGTTCCCCAGGAACAAACAGCCACTGTCTGTCCCCACCCCAGCTCAGAGGCTCCCTGCTCAGCCTGTGGGCCCGCCTGCCAGGGGAGGCTGGCGGAGGCCGCCCTGGGCTTGCAGCCGGGGAGCCAATGTGCCAACACACAGCTGCTGACTTTCTTCCCCCCTCCCGTTAAGCTGGGAACATTTTGCACTTTTCTTCTCCAACTCTTTCAAAGCAAGTCATTTTCCTCCTCTGGAAGGTTGCCCATTGTTCATTTGACATTAAAGATAGGTCTTCACTGTTTTCTCTTGAGGCAGCAATTGGTGAAGTTCAGCTGTATTATGCGGACTTGTCAGAAGGATACAACATTATACAAAGGAATGATGTGAAACAAAAATTGCTCTCTCCAACCTTCCCAACCTCTGCCGCATACAGATTTCAAAGCATTTTCTGCCCTCATGTGTGCTTGGCATAGCCTGGGATGGGGGGGTGGTAAGTGAAGGGAGGGGTGGGGTTTGTGGTTCTTCCAGCTGCCAGGGAGGCTCGTGCTGCTGGGAATCGCTCAGTGGACTAGGGGTGGGGGGTGAGGGGGGGTGAAGAGGATGGAACGGGGCTGGCGGAAAGGAAGACGAATGAGGGAAACCTCTCTCCCCCCGTTTTCGTTAGGAATATGGTAACTTCAGGCCTTCAGAGTTGTGGGATGGCTGGTTAGTTTCAGAGTTGTGGAATGAAAGTGTTAGTTGTGTCTGACTCTTTGCAACCCCATGGACCGTAGCCCACCAGGCTCCTCTGTCCATGGAATCCAGGCAGAAATACTGGAGTGGGTTACCATTTCCTCCTCCAGGGGATCTTCCCAACCCAAGAATTAAACCTGGATCTCCTGCATTACAGGCAGATTCTTTACTTGTAATGAGCCCTGGTAGTCTTCCAGTTCCCGTGGTGAATTCAGACTTCCTTTCCTGTGACTTTTACTCAGGATCACATGGTCCCTGTTGCCACTGGAATGTAGTCCCTTCATAATTCTGGGCAGAAACTTGAGTCACTCTGCCCCCTGGATTCACAGTTTCCTCATTCATTGCTTCATTCATGAATTAGCTGTGGGCTCTATTCTCCATTGATGGAAGATTTGACCCTTCACAGACCCATGCCTCAGTTTCCTTACCTATAAAATGGGAATATGAATTAGTCACCGTCTAGGGTTGTTGTATGGGTTAAATGATAAAATGTTCATACCTAGCACGGTGCCTGGCTGTCTAAGTCCTCAGTAAATGCTTGGTGTGTGTCATTACTTTTACCATATCAGTCCACAGACACTGATTAAGGACCACGGGCACTGTTCTGGGCCCTGGAAAGTGGAAGTCGAAGGAGACGAGGTGCCGCTTGTATTCTGATAGAAGAGGAAACCAGGCAGTAATGGTTCAGGATTGGTGGTCAGTTCTGGGAAAGAGGTGGGCATGAGCTGCCATGGCAGGGGAGGGGGGCACCTACCTGAAGTCAGTTGGGCGGCCAGGGCTTCTGGGGGAAGAGCCTCCCAAGGGAGACTTAAAGGATAAATGTAGAGGAGATAGTCTCCCTGCCAGAGGGAAGAGCAGTGCAAAGACATGAAAACACCCAGAAGGTTTCCCAGAACTGAGCGCAGACCTAAGTGCCTGGAGCATAGATAGGGCTGCTGGGTGGGCAGCTGCAGGAGAGGGGGCTGGAAAGTGAAGTCTGGCCCCTCAGAAAGTGCTCTGGGAGGGAGATAAAAGGCTGGGATTTTGTGCTGAAGGTCAGAGGGAAATACTTAATGGGTTTTTAGTAAGGAATTGGCAGGGCCTGATTGAATGGCTCTGGGTGGAGGGTGGGTTGGGTGGATGAGAACCTGGTCAGGAAGACAGCGCAGTAACATAACAGAGCCCTGAAGGGAGGAAGAACTGGGACGTGGCCAAGCAGAGGGAGAGCAGGGTGCTTCTTGGAGATTTAGAAGCTAGAATCTCTATAGCCTGGAAATAACAGGACCCAGGAGGAGTTGGGGAATGTAGCCCCGCCCTACATACCAGCAGGTTCATGCCTTCAGTGACCCATGAATGATTCTTCCCAGAGATGAAGATGCTGTGTCCTGTTATGGACCTGCTGCCATATTTGAGGTGGCACAGTCAGGTGGACACGATCAAAAGGCATTTGGGGACTTCCCTGGCGCTAATGGTGAAGAACCTGCCTGCCAACGCAGGAGATGTAAGAGACATAGGTTCGATCCCTGGGCTGGGAAGATCCCCTGGAGGAGGGCATGGCAACCCACTTCAGTATTCTTGCCTGGAGAATCCCACAGACAGAAGAGCCTGGCAGGCTACAGTCCACGGGGTCGCAAAGAGTCAGACAGGACTGAAGCAACTTAGCAGGCACGCACTGGTGGCGCCGTGGATAATGATCCACCTGCCAGCAGAGGGGACATGGGTTTGATCCCTGGTCTGGGAAAATCCACACCTCGGAGCAACTAAGCCTGTGTGCCCCAACTACTAAGCCCCTGTGCTGTAACTACTGAAGACCACGAGCCTAGAAAATTTGTTTTTGCACCCTCCCGTCACCATTCCTGTCCGCTGTTCTGCTGGGCAAGAAGCCAGCGGGATGGGCCCCTTTGGCAAGAATCATGGATGAGAAACTATGATAGTGAGCAGTATTCACCTGGCACTTTCCTGTTTACGGCACACTTTCCCTGGGGTTGGAGCATTTGATTCTGATAACCGCACAGGGCAGGAGGCCCAGTGGAGATGAGCATCCCCACTTTACATGGAAAAGTGTGATTAAAATCCGCAGACATCACTGCTCACCAGCCGGGCAGTGCCATCCTCTAGGCCCAGCCACTACTCCAACGTTACTCCCTGGGCCCTTTTTGCCCTTCCTGGGCTTTTCTGTAAGGTTTTAGGCTGAATAGATCACCCTTATTGCACTGTTTTGCCGCAGGTCCCCAGAGATGGTACCAAAGTGGGAACGAAGTACCATTTGTGAAATGAATCGAAAACAGAATTACTCATCTCCTCTGGCTTTTATGTCCACCAGGACTTCACTGAGCGGGGTCTTCGCTCCCCAAAGGGAACCATTCTTTTCCTCCTGGGCATCATTTTTCCCTTGGGAGACTGACTTTGGATTCTGCAGTTTACAATCACAGAAAATCCAGAAGAATTTTTTTTAATTTTTCGTTTTTTTTAAGAGAAGAATAAAAGCCCTCTCCCAGAGGTCACCTATGTCAGGCTCTTCTCTGGGTGGAGAGACAGAGCAGGGGCTCAACTTGGCTTCCTCTGCACTTGTGGGGAGCGTGTCTGACTTTCTGGGAGCTTGGGTGGTCTTCCCAGCCCTGCCAAGCAGAAGGAAGACTGGACTTTCCCCAGGATCCATGCCTGGGGCTGGAGACCACTTCTTTTCATTTCTTTGCATTCCTTCACCCTCTCAGCTTACTACGCAGTTTAAACAGAGGAGTCTAAGGAACACAGTCTCTCCAGTGGCCACGTGGATGACTCTGGAATTAGGCCACTGCTATCAATTTTATTTGGCGATCCCAGTTGGATCTTCAAATTATACCTGTAATTTGGTGCACTCCATGTATTACAGAGTCTGTCAGAGAAATCCTATAATTATTTTTTAAGTGACAAAGTTTTAAGGAATAGCTAAATAAATGGAGCTAAATTTAGACCACTATCTCTGTACAATGGAACGAGGCAGGAGTCAGAGATGCGATCAGTGACTGGAAGGAGAATTTTGTCACTATCCAAGAGGTGGCAGCAAAAATTACCTCAATTAACTTAACAAGAAGCCCATCCTCCTTTGCCAGTCCGCCCAGGAGCCCTGGCACTCACCTTGCCCCTCCTCTGCCAGGATTCTGTGCCTTCCTCATTGAGCTGTCCCGGGCTCCATCTGCTGCTCCCGTCTGGGGCTGATGCCCAGGCCCCAGTCACGTCCTGCCTCCTCCCCAAGAGTCTCCGGCTCGGCATTCCAGAAGGAACAGGGTCAGGAGTTCATGCCTCAAAGAAATCTCAGCATAGATCAGTGCTTCACAGGGAGGCCAGAGGGAAAAGCAAGGGCCTGTTTTCATCCTGTGCAAACTCCATGGGAAATGAGATTTTTCCACAAACTCTAAAATGGAAGATCTCAGGAGAAACTAGATACATACCTTCTCTATTTGTCCAAGCCTTTTTTTTTTTTTGGCTCTGCTACGGGTCATGTGGGGCCTTAATTCCCTGACCAGGGATCAAACTGTGCCCCCTGCATTGGAGGCACAGGGTCTTAACCACTGGGCCAGCAAAGAAGTCCCTAGGCTTTTATTTTTGAGAATCTCCTCTGTGCTAGATGTTCGTGGATGACTGTAGGTGCATGAATAGATTGATAAAATATTTACTTAGCTCTTACTAGGTTACATATCTTTCTAGGTTCTGGGTTTCCATTTGTGAACAAAACAGAAGGCCTTGCCTGCTTGTAGCTCACATTCTAGTGGAGGTAAGATAATAAACAGGATAAGTGGGGAAGGTATGCGGTTGGATAGAGGGTAATGAGTGCTAAGGAGAAAGATAAAGCAGGATGAAGGAGGGAAGGAGTGATGAGGGCTGTGACAGCTTTACATTGGGCAGCCAGAGATGACCTCGCTGACAAAGCCTCGTTTGGGAAGGGACCTGAGGAAGAAGCCCTGTTGCTCTCTGGGGGACACACGTTCCAGGCCGAGGGAATAACAGGTTAAAAGACCCTGCGGTGGGAAATGTTAAGAAGGCTGTTGGAGATACGGAATGACAATTATGGGACAGGAGGTATTGGAGAAGCAAGATATCGCAAACATATATTTACTATTGGACTTGGAGTTGTTTAGGCTAGGGATCAACAAACGAAGTGTCTTTGTGTATGTAGCCTGTGAGCTGGGAATGGCTTTTACATTTTCAAGTGGTTGGAAAGAAAAATCAAGAGGAGAACATTTTGTGACACATTGAAACCTATATTAAATTCAGATTCTGGAGTCCATGAATCAAGTTGTATTGAAACACAGCCATATCTATTCATGTATGTACTGTCTGTGGCTGCTTGCTTTTGCATACCGTGGCAGGACTAAATAGTTATTACAGAGAATGTATGGCCCAGGTAGTTCAAAATATTGTCTATCTGTCCCTATACAGAACATTCACCAAGTGGTGGTCTAGGCTGTATAGGAGAGTGGTTAAATCCTAGCTGCAGGGTCAGCAGCCCCAATTCCAGGCTTGAGGTCACTACTTGGTGGTTGTATAGTTTTGGGCACTTGGAAACTGTTTTTTTTTTTCATTCCTAAAATGGGGGCAAAAGTACCACCTTCTCGGTATAGTGTGAGAATTAAATGAAAGAAAGAATATGAAGTCTATAGCAAGTGCTAGATATTCATAGCCATTATAATGATCACATAGTAAATTGTGCAGGTAGGGTAGGGGTGGGGCCCTCATGATGGGATTAGCTCCCTTATAAGAGACCCCAGGGAGCTTGTTCTCTCCTCACGGTGTTTGGATACAGCAAAAAGGCAAGCAGGGAGAGGGTTCTCGCCAGAGTCTGACCACGCAGGCACCTTGATCTTTGACTTCCCAGCCCCCCAAACTGTAAGAATTAACTATCCGCTGCTCAGGCCTCCCAGTCTATTGCATTATTTTATGGAAGCCCAAGCAGAGTAAGACAAGAGGGGAGCAGCTGTCTTTACCTGGGGAGCCGGAGATATGGCCATTGACCATGTGACTTCCCAAGGGTGAATCAGATTTCCCCAGGAAAGGAAGGAGGGAAAAGACCTTCTTGGCAGAGGAATATAATATGAAAAGCAGTGGTGGTCTTGAATGAGATGGGGTGTTTGGGGAGCAAAGAAAATTCCTGGCACTGAGCACAGACCTGTGGTGGATGTGGGAGAATAGTGTAGAATCTGGGGGAGCTGAGGCTGGAGAAGCACAATTGTGAAGGGCCTTATATCCCATCCTCAGGGTGATTGGGGAGAAGGCAATGGCACCCCACTCCAGTACTCGTGCCTGGAAAATCCCATGGACGGAGGAGCCTGGTAGGCTGCAGTCCATGGGGTCTCGAAGAGTCGGACATGACTGAGAAACTTCACTTTCACTTTTCCCTTTCATGCACTGGAGAAGGAAATGGCAACCCACTCCATTGTTCTTGCCTGGAGAATCCCGGGGACAGTGGAGCCTGGTGGGCTACCATCTATGGGGTCGCACAGAGTCAGACACGACTGAGGCGACTTAGCAGCAGCAGCAGCAGGGTGATTGGATTTGTTAAGTTTTTCCATTTGGTTTTTGAAGTGTTCCTCTCTCCACCCCTCAAGGGGTGAAAAGCCAGCTCACAGAAGCACCTTCTCGTTCTTTCGTGTCTCAGGTCAGTGGATAGTTCCTCAGCTCCTTCTCTGTGGTTGTGGTTGTTGCTCAGTCGCTAGTCATGTCTGTCTCTCTGTTGCTGGCAGCCCGCTAATCATGGGGTTAATCAGTGGTGAACAAGAAAGACAGCTCCTGACATCAGGGAGTGAGGAGGGTTCTGAAGAATAAGGAATTTTTTTTGAAGAAGAAGAAGAGGAAGGAATACAAGGTGCTAAGAAAAAGGTATAACCAGGTGTAACATGGTCAGTTAAGAATTTTTCCCTGAGGACACTGGAAAGTTTTATTTATTCATTTTGGACTGTTCTTCGTTGCTGCTTGGGCTTTTTCTCTGGCTGTGGCGGGCAGAGGCTACTCTCTGGTTGCAGGGTGAGGGCTTCTCACTGCGGTGGCGTCTCTCGTTGCAGAGCACAAGCTCGAGGATGTGAGGGCTTCAGCAGTTGTGGCTCCCAGGCTCTAGAGCACAGGTCCAAATAGTTGTGGCACACGGGCTTAGATGCTCCTGGGCATGTGGGATCTTCTGGGACCAGCGATCGTACCTGTGTCTCCTGCGTTGGCAGGCAGATTCTTTGCCCCTGAGCCACCAGGGAAGCCTCCTGGAAAGTTTGTGAAGGGTATTCAATATGGTAGTGATGTTATCAGGCTTGAGTTTTTAATAGATGGCTCTGCTCCTGTGGATTCCCTGGGGGCTCAGACGGGAAAGCGTCTGCCTGCAATGCGGGAGACCCGGGTTCGATCCCTGGGTTGGGAAGATCCCCTGGAGAAGAAAATGGCAACCCACTCCAGTACTCTTGCCTGGGAAATTCCATGGACTGAGGAGCCTGGTAGGCTACAGTTCATGGGGTCACAAAGAGTCGGACACGACTGAGCAACTTCACTTTCACTTTCTGCTCCTGTGGGCTGGAGGGAGCTCAAATAGAAGAGGCTGTTGCTGTATCCATGGAAGAAATAATGGAAGTTTAGACCACAAAGTGACAGTGGAAATGAGGGAGCGCCCACTGACAAAAAAAAAAGGAGCAGAAGGAGGAACTGATCGAGTTTGGTGATTGGGTGTAAGCACAAGGGAATTGGCGGCCACGTGGACGATGACCAGAGACTCTGTGGCTGCATGGATGGTGGTGTCTACTGACATGGGGATAGGGAGGGCAGGGTTGGGGGTGTGGATGTGGTGGGGATTGGAAATTCAGTATCAGGGACGTTGGTTGGAGATGCCCATGGAGCAATCCAAGCAAGGGTGGCAGCTATCTTGAGGTGTTTGGCTATCTCGTTCCGCAGTTCCTGAGACACATGGGGCTGGAGCTATAAATCAGGGAGTCATTAACAAATGGATGCTGGTACTTCCCTGGTGGTCTAGTGGATAAGACTCCACACTTCCAATGCCAGGGACATGGGTTCCATCCCTGGCCAGGGAAGTAAGGTCCCAGATGCCATGTGGTACCGTCAAAATAAATAAAAGGATGGTAATTTTGGCCCTGCAGTGATTGAGATCATGTAGATCTGTTTGCCCCTGTGCTGCCCCCACAGCTGGCAGGATAGTACCCAGCCTCAGGATTAAACCCCCTGTAATATGCTGCCTTTTGCAAACACACACACACATACACACAAACAAACAAACAAATGCTTCAGTTCCTGATGACTCAAGTGGCATGTCCTGGCCCTGATTGTGCAGACAGTTTTACAGGAAGTTGCCAACACAATGAACCATCTGAAGTCTCTAATGAAGCAATTATAGTATGTGGAATGAACAATCAATCAACTGTAAACTCAGTAGTGAGAATTTTACAGGGATTGAGGGTAAATAACGGGCTCCCTGCGGTTACGTCAGAGCAAACCAATCTCTTATTGGAGATGAAATATACATAATAGGGGAATCTCTCCGACCCCTCCCACAACACAGCATGCAGCAAGAAAAAAAACTTCCTGTGGAATACTTCCCCTGGCCTCCCATCAGTGCTGCGCTCTCTCCACATTTTGGGCAGTGATGATTACAAAAGCTCTCTTTACCCTGGAGGGATCTATACAGGTAATATATTTCAGGGCTCCACTCTTGCTGTTGGATTCTTGAATCTAAAACAGCTAAGAGAAACGTCCAATCTATGGCAACCATTATCGTAGTATTATTTCCATTGCTCTGTGGCAGCTCTGAATATGTATTACCTCTAATTCTCATAAGCCTGCAGAATAGGTATTATTAAGATATTAATATATAATGAGGAAGGAGACAGGAAGTGTAAATCATCTGTTCTAGGTTGCAGAGCTCAGATGTGGCAGAGTTGGACCAACCCCAGTCTTTCTGAGACCAGAGCACTTCCTCTTTCCCACGAACTGACACCTGGATCTGAACTCCTTAGGTCACCTCCTTGTTGTTCAGCCCATTCTCTTGATCGCTGGTCTTAGAAGGTTCTTATTGAACTCTCCACCACTGTCCTAGGTTTGCCTCCTAAAACAGGGGTCCCCGACCTCCAGGATCTAATGCCTGGTGATCTGAGGTTGAAACTGATGTAATAATAATAGAAACAAACGGCACAATAAATATAATGCACTTGAATCATCCTGAAGCCACCCCCCTCCACCCCCTGGTCTGTGCAAAAATTTTCTTCCATAAAACTGGTCCCTGGTGCCAAAGAGGTTGGGGACCACTGTCCTAAAGTACTCAAGTGATGTTTGGGGAAGAGTCATCATGCCCTTTCTCCCCTCAGGAGTAAATGCTTCCAGTACCTTCAGCCTTGTCCCATGTGGCTCACCGGGCAACCTTCCAAACCGCTATCCCCTCCCTTCCCTCAGACTTCTTTGCCAAAAGATCATCTTCCACTGTAGACCCTGAAAGAGCCAGAAACTCACTTGCCCAGAAGCAAACACTGAGGGTGAATTTGGAACTAATAAGGGAATTGGAGAGGCAGAGAGGTGAGTGTGTTGAAAGGTAACACCTGGATTCCCATCCTGACTTCCACTAGCTGCAGGCAAATGATTTAAATGCCCTGGGGCCTCAGTTTTTTTCATCTCTAAAATGGGATTACCATAATTATCACAGGGTTCTTTCAACAACAGAATTGAGTCAAGCATATAAATACACGGAGTAGAACTGGACACAGAGAAGTTATGCAGTAAGTAAATGTCATTCTTTTATTACTGTTTTACTGAACATGGGGCTGCTGTTCCTCGTTGAGTCTTACTTTTTTTTAAAAAAAAAAAAATCCTTTTGTTTTATTTTTAGGCTGCACTATTCCGCACGTGGGATCTTAGTTCCCCAGTCGGGGATCAAACCCATGCCCCCTGCATTTTGAGTGCAGAGTCTTAACCACTGGACTACCAGGGAAGTCCCAAGTATTACTTTATGCAGTACAAGACATCAGGTTTACACATGAATTAGACAAAAGGGTATTAACATCTTAATATTCATCAATGTGTGTAATGCTGCCCTCCCCAAAATACTCCAAGCAATAATATTGCTGTATATGTATTCCTTACCCATTGATTCATTTGTGGGTACCAAGGAGAAACATTATCCCAAACCAGGTGCCATCATTTGTTTAAAGAAAGGAATTCCCTTATTTTAGAAAGAATACTTAGATAAATTGTTTAGGCCTCCTTTCAAGAAACATATCGGTGTTGAAAGCCAAGGATATAGGATTAAAATTTCTTAAGCTTATTTCCATAGGGTGAGTGTGATGAGTATAAAGTTTTTGAAAAAAATCTGCTTAAATTGGGATTTGCCAGGTACCAATAGATGGGTACTCTTTAAAGCAGGGGTTCTTGTGCATGTTTAGAAACATCTGGACCATGTGATGAAAGTGCAGTTGTATCAGTTATCTCAACATCCCAAAGATAGGCCTTGTTCTTTCATGGCATGCAACATACTCTCTCGTGAACCCAGCCCTCCTATGACTCCTGTATTGTTGGAAATGCCTAAAACTGAGAGCAAACTAGCTTACACAAAAAGATTTATTGGCCAAAGTAGCTGAAAGTTCCAGGAATCTTTTAGCTAATAATGCCATCAGATATCATATATGAATGTATGTATATATCCCTCTCTTTCTCTCCCCAGGATTCTTTGTATATCTATTATATCCGGTTATTACATTGTGTTGTATTTTGTTTACATGTCTGACCCCCTCCCCACCTCCCATCCAAGAAAGTGAGCTTCCTGAGTTCAGAAAAAAATGTCATCTCTTCCTTAATGTCCCCAGGACCCAACACAGAGCTTGGCCCCTTCATGGGAACTCAGTAATTATGGAGTTGATAAATAAGTAAAAGAAGATGTCTAAGAGAAGACAGGGCCAGAATGAAGAAGTAAATTTTATTTCTCATTCCCTTGAAAGATTAGGCATCAAATAACATGGAGTATATTGACCCAGAGGGCTTCCCAGGTGGTGCAGTGGTGGGAAATCCACTTCCAGTGCAGGAGAGGAGAGAGACTCATGTTCTATCTCTGGGTCAGGAAGATCCCCTGGAGAAGGAAGTGGCAACCCACTCCAGTATTCTTGCCTGGGACATCCCATGGACAGAGGAGCCTGGTGGGCCATGGGGGTCACAAGAATTTGGACACAACTGAGCGACTGAGCACACATATTGACCCAGAACCTTTCAGAATAGGCCAGAAATAGTTGAATTCTAATTCTTCCCAGAATGCCCTGTAACAAATGCAGCTGAACACCTGGGAACGGGAAACCTGCCACTGCATCACCCATTTGATTTCAAGATAAGAAACCCTAGACAGATTCCCTCGCCTGCAATTATCCAGGCAGAGCACAGACAAGTTAATATCAACACTCACCTCGATGCCTACACCATCCCCAGAACCCACAGCAAGGTGTCCTTCCCTCTAATCCTCTGTGGCAGGACAGATGGCACTTACAACCCAGTCGAGCACCTGGGAAATGTTTTTCACGCTACCAATTAAGACGCATTTCCTCCTCTGTGTCCATCATTTGTACCTGTAGGAGCTTCGCCAGGAGCGTATTCCATCCAGTTGCTCCCTTTGTCCATTGGGGTATTTTGCTACGGATTCAAAAAGGGCTGCAAAGGAAGAAAGCGAGAGTTACATCTGAGCTATAAGCTTCCTGGTATGCTCATGGAGGCCCCAGCAAATTTTAATTTTTTTTCAGGCAACTGACAATGACTATGAACCTACTATGTACTGGTAGACATCAGAGGAAAATAAAAGGTTTAATTATTCTACCCTTGAGGAACTTATAGTCCAATGGGATAGATTAGTAAACAGCTAATTAAAATTCATTGTGAAAATGCTTTAAGTAGATATGCTTTGAGTTACTGATGAGCACAGAGAAGGAAAAGGCTCACTAATTTGGAGGAAGGGCCAAAATATAGCCCTTGTCATAGAGAGGGCATGGGTGTTAACCCGTATTTATATAAATGTAGTAATTCACATTTTTATAATATGATATGGTTTTCAAAGCATTTTCACATAATTATTTCATTTTACTCCCCTTCTTCCTTTATGTAGAAATTACTCTTCTCTGTTTTCAGCTTGGGCTTCCCTGGTGGCTCAGTGGTAAAGAATCTTATCTGCCAACGCAGGGGACTCAGGTTCAATCCCTGGGTCAGGAAGATGCCCTGGAGAAAGAAATGGCAACTCACTCCAGTATTCTTGCCAGGAAAGTTCCATGGACAAAGGAGCCTGGTGGGCTACAGTCCATGGGGTCACAAAAGACATGACTTATCCACCAAACAACATTTTCAGTTTAAGCAATTATGGCTTGGAGAGGCTAAGAGATTTGTTCAAAGCAACTGAAAAATGAAAGAGCAGAACTCAAAATTAGTTTTTTTGATTTAAGAGTTTATTTGGAACATACTCTGAGTTGCACAGGGTTCTTAACTGGGAGAAAAAGTTATAAAATAAAAACAGACAAAAAGTACCCCCACCCCCATCCCTCTGACACCAGGCTGCAGCCAGCAGGCACAGCACTGGTCTGGTGGAGGCACCAGTGCAGCCTTCCCTAGGCATTGGGTACCACGGTTCATATACCTGAAACCACCTGTATGCTTGTGAGGTGTCTTGGACTGCTGCCCCAGATGCTTCTAGACACTCAGTGTTGTTGTCCTGCCTATTGGTGGGTGGATTCTTGGTGATGCCTGCTTCTTGAGTCCTTAACTTCTGGTGGAGTCTGAAGTTAGTGTACACACAGACAGAGTCTCCATTAGGTCCCGTAAATGCCAGGAAGGGCCAGGAGGCAAGTGTCTGGCAGTTTCAGTCTCTTTTGTGGGAGTTGGACTCAAGTTTGTAAGTTTGGCAACTCCCAAGTATGAGAAGGAGGTTTAGAAGCCAACCCTTAGTAACACTTTATAGTCCCTTCACCATTACCTCTCAGTAGGGCTGGTTTCCTTCTTTAAAAATTATTTTTATTCTGTCTGCTCAGTTTTTAGCTCCCTGAAGCCCTTTTGAACCCAGCATGAACAAGCAAAACCGCTCCTAACTGCCTCCTTCACCGGGCAGCGTGACCACGGGTTCACCATCACAATCATGCCAGGAACAGCTCATTTAATTATTGATCAAACCCATTCATTTAGGTGTGTGGTTAAACCCTCTTCCCTGGACCACTGGCCAAGCCAGCTCTCAAGTTGAATCACTAACAGCCAGTGACTTTCACTTCTGACCACTGATTGGGAAACAAGGGCAAAGGGTCCTTACTAATCTGTGAAAAGCAGAATGTCTTCCTCTGCTAGCAGGAAGCAGAGCTGGTGTCTCCACAAGAGAGGCCACATGGGGAGCCACACCTGGGATCAGGGCTGTGGTTATTTTTGATCAGTGATGATTCCAAAGTGTGGGCTCCGGAACCAAAGCAGCAGCACCTGGCAACTTGCTATATGTGGAAATTCTCAAGCTCCACCCTGGGTGCTGATTGAGAAATTCTGGAGGAGGAACGTGGCCATCTATTGCTTAACAAGCCTTCCAGGTGACTGTGAAGCATGGCAAGCCTTGAGAACCATGGCCGCCGACCCAGGAGCTGCTTCTGACATGGGCAGCAAGCTTCGTGGACTCCACTGTACTTCAGTTTTCCTCAGTAGACCTGAATGGGACCTGAAGGAACTTCCTTTAAAGCAGTGAGTAAGCCTCTCCCAGATCATCCTCCAGGAAAGTCTGCTCTTAAAAAAAAATCAGCCTTCAAGTAATCTGGAATGGTGGGACACTTACTTCCACCAAGTAATTAGTGACTAACCCTTGCAGGATTTCATATCCGTTGTCTCATTCTGCCCACATGACAGCCCTGGAAGGGAAGTCATTTTCAAGGTTAGGAAATAGGCTCAGGAAAGTTGATTTAAATGCCCTAGGTCACATAGCTAGGAGGGGCTGAGCTGGTGGCCCCAAAGCTATGCCAGGGCTGTGGACATGACTGGGGACCATCGGGGAGAATTCTCCCACCACTGATGTATGAGAGTCATATCACAGATACCTCAAGTAATCATCTCTCTCTAAGGAAATGTGTCTTTTTCAGTTGGTGAAATTCTCAATTATTCTTTCTTGAGAAGCCTGTCTTTATAAATACAATTCCATACAAATTTCCCATTATCTCTATGGCTTTGTAACAAAAATGATCCAGCAGATGAGTGTGTGAGCTAGGCAGTCCATCCTAGGAAAGAAAGGCACCAAGTCTGAAAGGTAACCAAACCGCTACCAAACCCAGTTTTGTCAGCTTTAGATGCAAATAGAATCATTAATCTTCATGAGTCCTTGGGAAATGAGAGGCTATTTTTCAGATACTCCTAAGCCCCCTCTCTTTATTTTTATCCCAAAGTTTCTGATTCCATCTCATTTTTGCTCCTTTCCTAACCTAGCCTGGAGCCCATGAACATTCAACTCCCTCATCCCATCCCCAACTCCATACACCCACACACATACCCACAACCGCATACCTACCCACACCCCTTTTCTTCTCTCCCCTCCTTTCCTTCCTTTTCTCCTACCTGGGATAAATTCACTGCTTTTTTCCCCTGTGTTCCTGTTCCTGAACCCCTGATGGCTCCCAAATTAAAGTGCTTCACCATGTTCTGGGTTAGCTACATTTCACATCCATGCCTTCACCTGTCATAGGGCTTTCAATCCTCCAGGCCAAGGTTTCCACAGTCCTGTCTCCTTCTTCCTTTACTCTTTTCTAAAGCTTTGTGCTTTTCCTCTGGTCTCCACTATCTCTGTATCCCACTCATCATCAACAGATGATCTTGTATCCTAGGTCACAGAAAATAAACAGCCACTAGGCAGGCACTTCCTCCACTGCCTTCCCTGTTGGTTTCTAACTGATCTGTATCTTTACCCATTGTTGGGGACTGAATGTTTCTGTCTCCTCAAAAGTTGTATGTGGAGAAGCCCGAGCCCCCAGTGTCAGGGTATCTGGAGACAGGGCCTATAAACAGATGGTTGAGGAGATCATAAAGGCAGGGCCCTGATCCAATAGGATTAGTGTCCTGATGAGAAGCGACATCAGAGGGCATGCTCTCTGTCTGTGTGCACACATTGAGGAGAGGCCTTGCGAGGACATAGTGAGAAGTCAACCCTCTGCAAGCCAGGAAGAAGCTTTTCACCAGTCTTTCACTAGTGCCTTCCTTCTCTGAAGTCGGAACGGCATGGCTGGGCAGGAGCTCAGGGTCAGGGACGGGTTGGAAAGTTGTTGGGTGATCCAGGTATTAGCACAGAGGGAGTAAGGAGAATTGAATAGGTAATAACAACCACAGAACTTAGCAACTTAAAACAGAAGTTGTTATATGTTATGTTGTTTCTCATACATCTTCAAAATGAACTGGGCTCAGCAGGGCAGTTCTACTGGCCTGACTGGAGGTCACTCATGTGGCCCTTCTCAGTTGGCAGGTCAGTAAGGGCTCAGCTCAGCTGGAATGCTGGGATGACTGGGCCTCCTCCCTTTCCATATAATCTCAGGCCCGCTCTCTTCATGGCTTTTCCATACAGACTCTTCACCAGTGTTGGCAGTCTTCCAATATGGGGGCTCAGAGTTCCCAAGAGCATAAAGGTGGAAGCAGATAGATCTTCTTAAGCCTTATGCCCCCAAACCACACAGCATCACTTCCTCTGCAGTCTGTTGGTTAATGTGTGTCAGAGGACCAGTCTGGATTCTAAGGGAGGGACTGAGCAGATTGTGACTCACTGTGAGTCACCACTGTAACAGATTAAATATTTTACATTCCTCAACCTACACAAAGGTAAGGACTTTCCAGTAGGACTGTCTGCATCAGCTTCTGGGACTCTTTTCTTTTTTTAAGGTTTGTTTTTATTTATTTATTTGGCTGTTCTGGGTTTTATTTGCAGCATGCAGGATCTTTAGTTGCAGCATGCAGGATCTAGTTCTTCCTGCATTGGGAAAGCAGCGTCTTAGCCACTGGATCACCAGGGAAGTCCCTTTAAACAAAAAAAAAATATTGGAACTCTTTATTTTGATACAGCTTGAACATTTCTAAGTCCATCTTCTGAAGGATGTATCTACTAAGATGTAAAAGAACCCTACTCTTTTATGTGCTACTCTTTTTCAGATGACTTCGCATCTTTTTTGAGGAGAAAAGTTATTTCCAAGTCCTCAATAGAACATCATTTAGCTTTTAAGTAGTGCAATTATGATTTTAGGGAACTCTAACATCAATAGCTTCACCTTCCATGTCTGGATTTCAGAACCAGCACAGACTGGAGCTTCAACTGTTTTCAGTGGCATTTAAAAGGCTATGGGTATTTAGCAAATAAGCTAGCATAAGATTTTGAGTTAGCTCAAGTATTTTCCATATTCCACACACATCCACCTCCACATTTCTAATATACCATGGGAACTTTCTATCATTCCAGACAGCAGCTAGGGCAGTCTAAGCTCATTGCCTCAAGGAAGGGAGGCTACAGTCATACAAAAAGAACAAAGGCATCAGTTCTCAATCTTGAGTTTCAAAGAGCCTTTTCAAAGTCCTGGCAAAGAAAACAGGTTGATAGAAAAGGTTTCTGAGTTTCAAAAACTTGGCTTTTCTTGTGCCAAGAGCCATATGCTATGATGTTTATAATAGATTTGGGGAGATTATGTGATGATATATAAAAAATAAAAAATACATAAAATAAATGTTAAAATATTTTTAAAAGTTTAATGGTCTAGTTGTGTAGAGTCTATAGAGATTTCACAGGCTACATGTATGGAGACCAAGGGGTCCTAGGAGAAGAAACAGAGTAGCAGTATTTCCGAGAGGGGTAGAGTAATCTGAGCATTTCTGAGAGGGACCCCTAAACGTGGCTCAGCTTAGCAATATTCCTGGATCGGTTCTCTACAAGAAAACTCAGGTGAAGTTAGAGGTGCAAAATGCTGACACAGAACTAGCATCGAAGAAATAAAGGATAAGAAAGCAGCACTGGGCCAAGGGGGAAGTAAACTGGGATGCAAGGCTGATAGAGCCGTGGAGCAAGTATCACTCACCCCTGGACTCTGGGTTCGGTGAAATGGCTGAACCTTTATATCTCACCTTAGTCTTCAGCACAAGATGCTCTGGGAAGGGTATGACCTTGAGAGAGGTGGCTGTTTGCATCTCAGAGGAGCTGACAGCTGGAGACCATCTGCAGACTCACTCACTCCCTGCAGCTGGGCTGCAAGTCCTTCCATGACAAGGGATCTGGGCTGCAGCGTGTCTGCACGTTTACCACGCTAATCCTCTCCTCTCTGAGCTTAATCCCAGGCCAGGAGCTGATCAAATGCTTGGATAGTTTTGGAAAGCCTGCAGTAAGGGCCTGGTCAGAACTCCCCAAACGCAAGCCCTGAGAGGCAGTGTGGGGACTGAAGTGGAAGTGGAATGACAGCGGGACACAGAGGGCTGAGATGGCCCCCGCTGCCATGGAGGACTGTCTGCAAGTTCCCTGCATCCCCAAGGATCCCCAGTGATGGCTGACCCTCTATTGAGGGTCAGACATGGGCTGCTTGGGTCCACTGACATCTGGCTTTTATGGTGGGTAGGGGACATCTCAGCTGAAAAAGACTATCAAACACAAAGTTCTTCTTAGTAGATTCCAGCCAGGACAGATGAGAGCTGTAAACCATATCCCACTCCCCCTCTTCTGTCTGGGGCCATGATTCTATAAAGTCCCTCCTATCGTGCTCTGTGTATCAACTTAGATAAATCTCAGGTCATAAGCTGAAGGAAGGGGTAGGGAAAGTCCAAATTGACTGAGTTTAAACTAGAGGTGGCATAGAAAACCCCTAAGTGATTGAGTGTATTTATAATTAAATAGGTTTGAGTTCGAGGCTTCTCTGGTGGCTCAGTTGGTAAAGAATCTGCCTGCAGTGTAGGAGACTCAGGTTCGATCCCTGGGTTGGGAAGATCCCATGGAGAAAGGAATGGCAAGTTCACTATGCTTGCCTGGAAAATTCCAAGGACAGAGGAGCCTGCCAGGCTACAGTCCATGGGGTCACAAGAGTCAGACACTTCAGTGACTAAACCACTACCATTAGACAGCATGGGGATTCCAGATAGATACTAAGTTCAATTATAGGAAAATATTGTTAATTATATTTTTTATTCATTTGTGCCAAAGACTGAAAATTCATGCTGGTATGTAGATATGAAAAGATCAAAGCAGGAATCATTGCTTCAGTCAATTGCAGAATAGGAATGCAAGCCAATAATGAAAAGATCCAGGGTTGCTCTTGGCCAAGTGTGTGGTGCAACTGGGGATGCTGTCTCAGAACTAGATGCTCAGATACTGCTGGGACAGGCTATTAGGAGATGATTTCTGAAAATCGACTTGGATACATGTACATATATAATCAAGACATTTAATTATTTGTGTTTTGCAATTCTACTTTTGGGTATCTGGCTTAAGAAAATAGCCAGCTATCATGTTGACTGCTGTACAAAGAAGAGAGAGAGCCAGGAAATGGGTTAGGAAATGGTCTTATGAAATTCCAGGCAACAGGGCTTCCCTGGTGGCTCAGTGGTAAAGAATCCACCTGCCAATGCAGGAGACACAGGTTCGATCCCTGGGCCTGGAAGATCTCACATGCCACAGAGCAGCAGAGCTCTTGCACCACAGCAATTGAGCCTGTGCTCTAAAGTCCAGGAACTGCAACTACTGAGCTCATGTGTCCTAGTGCCCGTGCTTCATAACAAGAGAAGTCACTGCCATGAGCAGCCCCCAAACGTCCCAACTGGAGAAAAACCCACGCAGCAATGAAGACCCAGCACAGCCACAAATAAATAAAATTATTTTTTAAAATTCCAGGCAACAAATATTGGTTTCTTGCACTTGGGGTATGGCAGTAAAGATGGAGGATGTATAGGAAACTGGGATTTTTTTAGAGGTAAGGTTAAGACTTGCTGATGGATAACATGTGGGAAGGTTAGGGAATGATGTCTTCTAATTTTGGGTTTAGCAACTGGGTGACTAACAGTGGTGTTTATCGGGGAAGATCCGAGGGGGAAACAGTTCTGCGAGGAGAGGGTAGGAAGCAAGAGGTTTACTGTGGCCACACTGAGTTTCTGATGCTATTAAATACCCACAGGGCTTTATCCCTTGACATCTAGTCTGGAGCTTGGTGGAGAGGAGGAGGCTGGAGATATTAATTTGAGAATCATGTGCATAAAGACAACATTTAAAGCCCTGGGACTAGATGCAAGCATTTACTGAGTGAGTTACTGACTGTAGATAGAGTGAATCAAATGGGTGATAGGATTAAGTGTGTGATAAGATTATTATAGATTTTTATTTTCTTCTTTATTGTTCTCTATACTTTCCAAGGTGTTTACCATGACAATATGTTAGTTATATAATCAGAAAACAAGTCCTAATAAACCTGCTGCTGCCACTCAGAAACATAGCCACACCACCTCCCTGCTCCTTTTCTCAGAAAAAGTATTTCGCCCAGGTAGGGGCTTAAACACATTAATGTGTGTGTTTAATTGGGAATCTTAGAGACAGTGTTTGCATGAAAATCAACATCCTTATCTCTTCCGAGTGCAAATGAGCCACTCATACCCTGGCGCTCCCACCTAACTGCATCATGCTGCTGATTGAAACTGTGCCTAATTACGTGTCCCTGCTTGAGTCCTTGAGTGTGTAATAGCAGCGTTTATTTGCCAAGGTTGACAGTGATGACTATGTCATTTCCCTCTTCGTGGTTTTTCTTTTTTAATTTTTAAAAAATATTTATTTGGCTGTGTTGGGTCTTAGTTGCGGCACACGGGCTTAGTTGCTCCGAGGCATATAGGGTCTTAATTCCCAGACCAGGGATCAAACCTGAGTCTCCTGCATTGGAAGACGGATTCTTGACCACTGGACCACCAGGGAAGTCCCTTTTCTTTCCTTTCTTAAGCAAAGGCATCACCCTGTCATGCTACTAATATCGTGAGTTGACGGGGTTGTCTCTGGTCAGGGAGTGCTGGGGCAGAAGCCCAGACATCTCAGGATGTTTTGTCAGAAGCCTGGGGAGATACAAGATCTTGGTTCCCCAACCAGGGATCAAACCCATGCCCCCTGCAGCAGAAGAGTGGAGTCCTAACCGCTGGATGGTCAGGGAAGTCCCAGAAGAGGAAGTTTCTGTGACTCACCTGGGATGACTTCCAGACGGTGGTGAAGGGCCTCTTGACTTGAATCTTTATTCATTTAACTAGCATTCACTGTAGCCCTTCAGTGTTCCTGGCGCTACTCTGCGCACAGAGATAAATATGACCTGGGTAGGCTCTCAAGCGGACTTCCCAGGTTGCTCTAGTGGTAAAGAACCCGCCTGCCAATGCAGGAGACCTAAGAGTCGAGGATTCAATCCCTGGGTGGGAAAGATCCCCTGGAGGAGGTCATGACAACCCACTCCAGTATTCTTGTCTGGAGAATCCCATGGACAGAGGAGTCTTGTGGGCTGCAGTCCATAGAGTCACAGAGAGTCAGACATGACTGAAGTGACTTAGCACACGTGCACAGGCTCTCAAGGAATGCAGTCTAGTGAGTCCACCTGAGTCCAGTATGGGAAGGGTTGTGATGAGGGAAGTGTGGGGCAGTGTGGAAGCACTTCATCTGGGGAGTATGGTCCAGGGTCAAATCTACCTGGAGAGGATGATAGTGACTAACATTTATCCACTGTCAGGCACAATTCTTATTGCTTTATACGGGTGAACTCACTGACTCCTTCCAACCACCTATGAGGTAGACCCCATTATTATGCTCATTTTACAAAACTGAGGCAGAGTGGTTCCATCTGAGCTGAGCATTTAAGGGGAAAGACAGGTTAGATGGGTTGGGGTAGAGGGAAATGTTTTGAGCAATTGGATCCACATATAGAAAAGCATGGGGCATCCACAGAGTGTGAGGAATAATTAGGGGACTGCAGGGTGTTCTGTATTGACTGCTGTCTATGGGGCCGGGGCCTGGGAGGGTGGAACTACAGAGTCCTGAGAGGCTGAAGAAAGACAGTGACAGAATCCGATCTGTCTCCACACTGGTTGCCTTGCATAGCTAGGTTGGCCTGGGGGAAGCCAGATAGATAGTGATTGCAGTGGTAAGTAATGATAAGTAGTGAAAGCTAAGCTATAGCACCTGGAATGAGTGTGTCAGAGGCTGATGGACTCAGGGGTGCTGTGCTGTGAATGGACTGGGCCCGAGGAGCTCATGTGAGGGGTGGGGGTGGTCAGGGCCAGTGCCCAGATTTCTCCTTGGGTGTCTGGCGAAGTGGTTGTGTTTCCCTGAGACTGGGAGCCCCAGGGAAGGAGCAGGCCCAGTGTAGACAGATGGTGCATAGGGTTTGTGCTCTGTAGTGCCTGGAACCTGGGTCTCTGGGGAATGGGAGAAACCAATACCCGAGCAAACCAACAGAAAGACGATGAGTATATGGATGGAGCCCTGAAAGTGAGAACAAGCCAACCAACAACCTCCACTTTATCTGCTTACCTACAGGCTGACGTTCCAGCACTTTCCTGTAAACATAAGGTGGGGGGAGGGGAGATGTTGAAAATGTTCTTACAAGCAAAGGATGGTAAATAGAAGTTAATTGGATAGCACTTGTTATTCGTGTTTTAATATGTGTTAAATGTCACTGCCATTTTGTCCTTCTTTAAAACTATTTTAGGAAAAAAACTTTTAAATATATATTCATGAGACCTTTTATAGGCTTATTGCTGATATTGCCCCCTCCTTTCCCCCAATTCTCTATAAGGTCTTAATTTCCTCAAATCCAGATTCTGCTACTCTGGGGACTTCCCTGGTAGTCCAGTGGTTAAGACTCCATGTTCCCAGTGCAGGGAGCATGGGTTCAATCCCTGGCCGGGGAATAAGATGCCGCATGCCACATGGCATGGCCCCCAAAACAAAACAAAAAAACAGACAAATTCTCCTACTCTAGCAGTCTGCAGAAGCTCATCTTTTAAGGTAGGGGAGATAGTGCTTTATTTATAAAGACCCTATTACACAGGAAAGGGAAAAAAGGCTCAGAGAGGGTAAGTGATCTTCCAGTCATCCCCTTTGGGTTGGTGGTGGAGGTGGTGTTCCAAGACAGACCCATCAGATCCCAAAGGCCCTTATTACCAGCTGCCCCCACCTTCTCCTGGGAAGTGGATTGGGTAGATTATAGGATACAGGCTGGGGAAGAAAGACTGTAACTCTTTGTCTCCAAAGAGAGACTTCTGGTTCTTGAAAACTGATGAGGCCTGAAGAGGTTGGGTCATAAGAGCAGCAGGTCTACTAAGCACCTCGCCAGAGTTAAGGAAACGGCCTAAGATGGGGAGATGCGAATACTGCCTGCTAAACTCTTAATGCTTTGTGCAGCTGGACAGGTTTACCAGTATTCTCTCTGAGCAAGAGGATGGCTGAGGAGTACAAGCATCAGGCTGAAAAGGAGCCGGGAGTCAGGTGTTCCTAGATCAGCGAAAGGTTCCCCAAACCGAGGACATTCTGGTACCTCAGCTAACTCTGACCTTGTTCTGCATTGGAACAACTCCTAGGAGCATCAGGCCATGCTCTCATTTTTATTATATCATCCACCAAATTATTATTTAGCACCTGGTGGCTCAGACAATAAAGAATCTACCTGTAATGCAGGAGACCAGAGTTCGATCCCTGGGTCAGGAAGATCTCCTGGAGAAGGAAATGGCAACCCACTCCAGTATTCTTGCCTGGAAAATCCCATGGACAGGGGAGCCTGGTGGGCTACAGTCCATGGGGTTGCAAAGACCGGACATGACTGAGCAACTAATACTTTCATTTTTTCATAGAAAGTGTACTGCTGGTTGCAAAGCAACATCTAGCTTCCCTTTCCTCCTTCCTAACTGAGCCCAGATTTTCCCCCCACCCCACCCCTGCTCCAGATGGAAATCATGATTAACCTAAGACAATCAGATGATGGTGATGACCTGGCAGGAGTCCAGGACTGTATGTGTGAGCCAAGCTACACTGACTCAGTCAGATTACGAGAAACTTATAGACTATGCTTGGGAAGAGGTTTCCCTTCTACATGCGGACAATGAAGTGTGTGGCACTGAAAGTCATGCCATGACTCAAGGGGAACCAGCTTTCAGGTGGAGCTGGTAGGAACCGTAGTCGGGGAAAAGAATCAGAGCTGAGCCCTGCATGATGTCATTGAGCCATTGGTCCTGCTGTACCTGTTTCCCACCGTGTGTCTGGACTTCTGATTTTGGGAAATGATACGTTTCTTCAGTGTTTACACCCATTGGAGTTTGCATTGGGATTTGCTATTACTTGTAGCACAAAGCATCTTGACTGAATCAACCTCCTTTGTTCCAGACACAATGCCAAGCTCTGGGGATGCAGCCAGTCGGTGAGGGAGAGAGGCTCACAGTGAGCAGACATTTCCATTCTGAGTCCTTAGTCCAATGAGCTCCGTGAGTTCTGAGGGCTATGGAGGACCTCACCTGACCTTGGGGACTGGAGAGCGCTTCCCGAGGAGATAGCACATCAGCCCAGATCTGAAGGATGAGTGGGAATTTGCTAGAAAAAGGAGATATACAGTGAGCCTGAGATGTGCTCAGATTAAGATTTCAAAAAGTTCCAGCCAGCAGGCTATGGAGTAGAAAATGTTTTGCCCTCAAATGCTGATGCTTATTGGTTCCCTAAAGACTAAGGACCAGACAGCTGAGTGTGTACTTGGTTAGTAAACTGTGAGGAGAGAGAAGCCCTTTCTCTAATTGTATACACGTTATGAGGATTAAATACAATTATCCATGGTAAGTGTTTAACCCAGTGCCTCTCCTGTAGTCTGTGCTCAATTGATACTAACATCATTATCATCATCACTGCTGTTGCTTTCAATTCTTTAATGACCTGGAACCTTTGTTTCCAAGGGCTCTGCATGTGTGCTGTAGCAGCCAGTCAGGATCTTCCAGCACCGTCACCAGGTCCATAAGCCAGAGTCCTGTGCTACTTATGTTTAAACCAGGACAGCGACTAAATTTCTGTCTCTGGCCAGACTGAATAACTGATTTAGAATAATGAATAGAAACCAGACATCTCTTCACACCACCTCCACCAAAGCATGACGAGCTATTATGTGAGTTCTGGGGAAGGTGCTTTTTTTTGGCTGTGGTAGGGGTGTGGAGGGGGGTGAATGGGTAAAACTTTAAAAGTGCCCTCTGAACACCTGCAGAGAAGCATTTTGCAGAGCAATACTTCTGTTTCTAGAAGACTCAAGAAGAATTATGCTAAAAAAAATTTAAAGATATCTACAAGGGTGACACCTGCTCCTCTGATATAAAGGCTTTGAGGACATGAGCACCAGTTTGACCCAGCTGAGCTGCTGGTGAAATCATGAGGTCCCTTTGGACCAAGCCTCCTCTCAGAAGTTGATATTGAAGTTCTCCTGCCTCACGCATCAGGCAATCTGGTGGCAGATACTTACTGAACATTTTTATGATGAGCAGGCTTCCCAAGTGGTACTAGTGGTAAAGAACCCACCTGCCAATACAGGAGATGTAAAAGATGTGAGTTCAATCCCTGGGTCAGAAAGACCCCCTGGAGAAGGAAATGGCACCCCACTCCAGTATTTTTACCTGGAGAACCCCATGGAGAGAGGAGCCTGGAAGGCTACAGTCCATAGGGTCACAAAAAGTCAGACACACTGAAACGTCTTAGCACATACCCACGCATGGTGGGCAGATGTGCTCATAGGCATGCAAACATCATAGGAAGCCAAAGAGCACCTCCCCCAGGAAGCATGCATCTCACACTCTGTGGCCCTCCTCTGGCCCACAACCTGTCATATCTCACTGCATTTTCACAGTAGATACTATTCTCCATTTTATGAAGAATCGAAAGGCTAAAAAGCTGTCTAAGCTTGTAAGGCAAAGAAGAGGACCTGGCACTCAAACCCAAATTTATTTGACCCCAGAGCCCATACTGGAAGCTAAATCTCTTCTGTGACTACACAGTATACTTGAAGAAGCCAAGTCCTCTCCCTTTTTTGCAGGGCCCAGCAAGAAGAAAATCAGTAGATGTAGAAATTCAGTGACCATCTATCAAGGACCTACTGCTGCTCTTGCTGCTAAGTCGCTTCAGTCGTGTCCGACTCTGTGCGACCCCATAGATGGCAGCCCACCAGTCTCCCCCGTCCCTGGGACTCTCCAGGCAAGAATACTGGAGTGGGTTGCCATTTCCTTCTCCAATGCATGAAAGTGAAAAGTGAAAGTGAAGTCGCCCAGTCATGTCCGACTCTTAGCGACCCCCTGGACTGCAGCCCACCAGGCTCCTCCGTCCATGGGATTTTCCAGGCAAGAGTACTGGAGTGGGGTGCCATTGCCTTCTCCAATCAAGGACCTACCAGGGGCCAAATACATCCCATTCTCTCTTACCTGCTGTTATCAGAAGCCATTCTAAGAGCAACAAGGTGTTGTCTCTTCTCTGCAGATAGGAAAATGAATGTCCTGAGCAATTAGTGAACCACCATGATGAGGATAAGGATGGATTACTTTAGTTGGGCACAGATCATGGAGAGGCACTGTGCTAAGTGCTTGGATATTTAATCCTTATACCAAGTATATGGTGGTTGTAGGAAAGGGAATGTCATGTCCTGGGACCCATAGAGTCCTTAGGGCTAAGTGCCAGGTGAGGTCCTTGGCTTCATGCAGGAAAGAATTCTAGAGCAGACAAAGGAAAGGGAAAGCAAGTCTATTTAGAGAGAGACACTCTTCATAGGCAGAATGCGGATGGGCTCAGAAAGTGAGAGTGGCCCCAGGGCATGGGGTTGTTGGTTTTGATGGGCTGAGTGATTTCATACTCTAACAAGTAGAAGGAATATTCTTTCTATTTAGGAGAAGGGTGGGATTTCCCAGGAATTGAGCCACTGCCCACTGGTCTTTTATGGTCCACCTCAGAACTGCTATGGCCTAAGGGGGAGAAAAATGTTGTACTATAATCAAGGCATAATGAGCTAAAGGTCAATGACTAGACTATCCTCAAAACTACCTTGGTTTCAGCCAATTCCAGCCAGTTTTTAACACAGCCCAACAGCAGTGCCCCCTCTTCACTGATCTTGAAGTTGTATTTTGTTCCTTTCCTCCTGTCTCATCCTTCCTCAGAGATTTCACTCCTATGTTCTCGTGAGAAGCAGAGGGACAATAGTTAATCTTCTGTAGCTGCTTCAGGGCTGGGCAAGGGTGTGGACACTGCCTATCAGGGAGTAAAAAATCTCTGGATGCCTGGTCTAGGAGTCCCAGGGGCAGGACAGCTTCTTGTTTTGAGTCGATGGTGGTATGGGCTAGAATCCTTGCATAGCTATCATATTGACATGGAACTGTTGTAACCTGGAACTCATAAGCTTTATCAAGAAGTTATAGGCCGTGTCTAACTCTTAAGAGGAGGAGGAGCATGACCATGTCTAGGCCGAGGAGGACAGGAGCCAAGTAAGGCCAGGGAGGCACTCTTAATGGAGGACCAGATGGCATTAGGGTCTGAGCCCTGGTTGTAGGTTGTAACCGTGGGTGCCTAGTCATAAATCTTTTTGATGTCCCTCTCAGTTTGGCCAGAATTATTCACATAGGTATAGTATATCAGGTTTTGTTTATGACTGCACAAATACCACTTTGCTAGGCCAGCAAGTAATCCAAGGCCAATCTATTGCCTGTGATCACATTGGCCAGTGAGATTAAAGAAGTGGAAAGTCTGTCTAGGGTATTTCCAGTGGTCAGGGCTAGGCTCTCTAAGTGTTGGTTAGATTTTCTGGGGTTACCTCGTGGTAGGCCAAGTCTCCCCATGGAGCTGCCAACCCCCCCTGTCTGTCCTATTCCTGCCATTAATCTGACGGCCTTGCTGGGATGATACTGAGCATTACTATGTACTGTGAATATGAATGGTACCAAATGTTCTAATGGGCAGGCTCTCTCCGGCCACACATTATCCACAGAAGGATAAGCATTTACATAGGGGCCATATGACCCTGGGGTGCACTTGTCTTTGGACCATTGTTCTAGGGAGTGCCACATATCCAGACACATTCTGAGGATACAATAAGAGATCTGGGAACAGAAGAATTTAACAAGGAAGCAACCGTCCTGACACATGAAAGGAACAAATTAAGAATGCAATGCAGGGACAGGAGCCCATTAATATATGCAAAATAGTTTAAGTCCAGGAGTATTCCATGCCCTCAGCTTAGATGAAATAGTGAATTGAGAGGGTTTTTACCCACATTTTCATGTTGCTGTTCAGTTGCTAAGTTGTGTCCAACTCTTTGCGACCCCATAGACTGAAGCAGGCCAAGCTTCCCTGTCCTTCATCATCTCCTGGAGTTTGCTCATACTTATGTCTATTGAGTTGGTAATGCCATCCAACCATCTCATCCTCTGTTTCCATAGGGCCCAACAATTTTCAGCCTAATTTTTAATGCATTCCATCCCTGTCCTGTAGGCACCCTCAACCTGGATTTCATTCTAAGCACACAGAATGGAGGCAATGATGGGAATGCCAGGTTCCAAAATACTATGGTGATATTACCATCAGGTGGCCAGGGATTATTCCAAAGAGGCTCACAGTAGCCAAGAGAACATTAGAGCTACAGTGGCATTGGAAGCATGACTGGCTTTCTGGATGACAAAAGTCTTCTGGACTGTAGCCCGCCAGGCTCCTCTGTTCTTGGGATTTTCCAGGCAAGAATACTGGAGTGAGTTGCCATTTCTTTCTCTAAGGGATCTTCCCAACCCAGGGTTGGAACTCAGGTCTCCTGCATTGCAGACAGACTCTTTACTGTGAGCCACCAGGGAATCCCTATGACAAAATCAGCCTTTATTAATGGAAAAGGTATAAGTCACATTTTAAAAAAGAATTAAACTTAGGCAAGATATTGGGCCTAACAGGAGTGTTGTACCTCAGGATTGCATGGTGAGGAGGAGGTTCTGTGTGTACCTATTTGTACCTGTAATGATTGTTGTAAGCCAGGGTTTTTGTCGCAGACCCAACAAGTAACTAGTAACTAGTTTTTCTCCCCAGGTGACTATTTTAGTTATGTTTACTGAAGCATTATTTTCCCATTCTCCTCGAGCTGCGACCATTGTTGGAAGTCCAACTAGAAGAATCATGACTTTGTATATCATATTACTGTATTTTTTTCTTTTAGACCCAGCTAGGACAAAGAAGATGTTTACCAGGAGGAGGGGTTCTGAAAAGTGACGGAATAAAAGCACAATAGTCAGAAACACAAGGGTGACTAGGCCAACCCATCATAGCCACATGAAGTCACTTAACTATGGCCCTTAACATGTTTCCGAGGGCTTCTGCTTCCGTAGGTCTCTTCTTGTTCTTGTTGGGACCTATAAGATACAGGTTTTAGGCTAGACAGATAGATGTGCTTCCCAGCTGGCTCAGTGGGTAAAGAATCTGACTGCAATGCAGGAGAGACAGGAGATGCAGGTTCGATCCCTGGGTTGGGAAGATCCCCTGGAGGAAGGCATGGCAATCCATTCCAGTATTCTTGCCTGGAGAATCCCATGGACAGAGGAGCCTGGTGGGCTACAGTCCATGGGGTCGCAAAGATTCAGGCACGATTGAAGCGACTTTGTGCATGCATACACATTCATTCAACTAGTAATTCCCTACAGATGAACAGCAGTTGGATACTTGGTAACGCTTGACGTGTCCTTTCCATTTTGGTTGTAGCTGGTCCTCAGGGGACATGTTCTTCCAAGCTTTTAGTAGGACAAAATCCCCTGGCTGGCTGGAGACCTCGACTTTTTCTTTCATAGGGGTGGGCAGTGCTTCGTTTCCTATTCTTGGAGGGCCCTTTGAACTTGGCTCAGGCTAGCAATGTGGGAGACCACTTTCTGGGTTTCCTCATCAGAGATCTGAAGTCAAGAAAAACCTCTTGTTAGTCATTTCAGATGGGCTAAGTTTAAAATCCCCTTTAGGGTCATCCTGGTCCTTCGAAGGGCTACAGGAAGGAGGGAGACCCAGCTTTCTGAAGTCTCTGGGCACAACCTAGGAAGTGTTCTTTTCAGAACATGATTTGCTTCTTTTACTTTGCCTGGGAACTGGGCCCTCCAGGAAGAGTGGAGGCAGTAGTTAATACCCAGAGCTGGGGAAAGCTCTTGGGTGAGCTTGGCTGTGAGGGAAGGTCCATTATCACCCTGTAAGTTATCTGGTAATCCAAATCTCAGAATTATCTCTTTAAATGTTCAACATCACTCATTATCAGAGAAATGCAAATCAAAACCACAATGAGGTACCATCTCAAGCTGGTCAGAATGGCTGCTATCAAAAAGTCTACAAACAATAAATGCTAGAGAGGGTGTGAAGAAAAGGGAACCCTCTTACACTGTTGGTGGGAATGCAAACTAGTGTAGCCACTATGGAGGACGCTGTCATTTCAGTTCAGTTCAGTCACTCAGTTGTGTCTGACTCTTTGTGACCCCATGGCCTGCAGCACACCAGGCCTCCCTGTCCATCACCAGCTCCCGGAGTTTACTCGGACTCGTGCCCATTGAGTTGGTGATGCCATCCAACCATCTCATCCTCTGTCGTCCCCTTCTCCTCCCGCCTTCAATCTTTCCCAGTATCAGGGTCTTTTCCAATGAGTCAGTTCTTTGCATCAGCTGGCCAAAGTATTGGAGTTTCAGCTTCAACATCAGTCCTTCCAATGAATATTCAGGACTGATTTGCTTTAGGATGGACTGGTTGGACCTCCCTGCAGTCCAAGGGACTCTCAAGAGTCTTCTCCAACAGCACAGTTCAAAAGCATCAATTCTTTGGTGCTCAGCTTTCTTTATAGTCCAACTCTCACATCCATACATGACTACTGGAAAAACCATAGCCTTGACTAGATGGACATTTGTTGGCAAAGTATTATCTCTGCTTTTTAATATGCTGTCTAGGTTGGTCACAACTTTTCTTCCAAGGAGTAAGCATCTTTTAATTTCATGGCAGAACAGTGTGGAGATTCCTTAAAAAACTGGAAATAGAACTGCCATATGACCCAGTAATCCCACTGCTGGGCATACACACTGAGGAAACCAGAATTGAAAGAGACGTATGTACCCTAATGTTCATCGCAGCACTGTTTACAATAGCTAGGGCACAGAAGCAACCTAGATGTCCACCAGCAGACAAATGGATAAGAAAGTTGTGGTACATTCATACAATGGAATATTACTCAGCTATTAAAAAGAATGCATTTGAATCAGTTCTAATGAGGTGGATGAAACTGGAGCCTGTTATACAGAGTGAAGTAAGTCAGAAAGAAAAACCCCAATACAGTATATTAACACATAGATATGGAATTTAGAAAGATGGTAACGACGACCCTATATGTGAGACAGCAAAAGAGACACAGACTTTTGGACTCTGTGGGAGAAGGTGAGGGTGGGATGCTTTGAGAGAATAGCATTGAAACATGTATATTACCATATGTGAAATAGATGACCAGTCCCATGAAATAGGGCACTCAAAGCCGGTGCACTGGGACAACCCAGAGGGATGGGAGGGGAGGGAGGTGGGAGGGGGGCTCGGGATGGGGGACACATGTACGCCCATGGCTGATTCATGTCAAGGTATGGCAAACACCACCACAGTATTGTAAAGTAATTAGCCTCCAATTAATATAAATTGATTTAAAAAAAGAATTATCTCTTTAAGCAGAAATTTGGATGCTTCTATTTTCTTTTCATTCCCAGTAAGGAAAGCTTCTTTTCACCCTGTAAAGGTGTCTATGAATTTGTTGTTGTTCAGCTGCTAAGTCATGTCTGACTCTTTGCGACCCCATGGCGTGCAGCACATCAGGCTTCCCTGTCCTTCACTGTCTCCCAGAATTTGCTCAAAATCATGTCCGTTTAGTAGGTATTGCCAGTGGGCATTTCCCTCTGCTACACGGGGGTGTTTGTGTCAAGTCCATCTGCCAGTCTTCCCCTGGATGGGTTCCCCAGTCTTGTGTGGGCTGAGTTAGGGGTGGAGGAATGGAGTGGCTTCCTGAGTCACCTCAGGAAGGGCAAGCTCTCAAGCCCTGGTGACATTTTTAAGTTTGGGACAATCCCTTACACAGAGCACCTGAGTAAGTCAGTTTGAGTAGGGAGAGTCCTGCCCTAAGTGGGAGGATTCGTGGAAGTGCTTAATCGTTTTCCATTACTTGGCCTGGGGAGTGAGAAGCTTGTTATCTTTTATCAGCTACTCCGAGAGACCTCTTCCAATCCCCATGGTTAGACCACTTGAGTTCTTCAGGGTGTAAGATGGTGTCACTAGGGAGGGTGGGCTGTTGAGTCTGAGAGCTGCAGCTTGTAAAGCTTGCTGTTCTTTTTTGTTTTTTAATATTTATTTATTTGGCAGCTCTGGGTCTTATTTTCAGCATATAGAATTTTTTTTCTTTAGTTGTTGCAATTGCATATGGAGTATTTAACTGCAGCATGTGAACTCTTAGTTGCAGCAAGTGGGATCTAGTCCCCTGACCAAGTATCGAACCTGGGCCCCCTGCATTGGAAGTGTGGAGTCTTAGCCACTGGGCCAAGTCCCAAGGGAAGTCCCAGCCTGGCTGTTCTTGGACTGTTGTCTCAGCAGCCTTGTTGACCTGGGTTTTTCCTCTTGTAAGGGATGTGTGGCCCCTTTGGTGACCCCTGCAGTGAATGACTGCAACCTCCTTTGGAAGATGAACCACCTCTAGGAGTTCTAGAATTTCTGCCTGGTGTCTTACAGGGGGCCCTTTGGCTGTTAGTAATCCCCTTCCTTTCCATATGGCAGAATGGACATGAAGCACCAGGAATCCATTCTTGGAATCAGTGTATATATTGATTCGTAATCTCTTTCCTAACTGGAGTGCTCAGGTCAAGGTGATTAGTTTGGTCTTTGGGGCAGAAACGTGAGAGGGTAGAACTCCAGACTCAACAACTGTCTGCAAGCTGACTATGGCATAGCTGATCTTTCTTACCCCTTCTTGTATGAAACTGCTTCCCTCAGTGAACCATTCTGCATTGGGATTGATCAGGGGTTCATCCTTGAGGTTGGGTCTTCTGGAGTAAACTTGTTCAGTAGCCTCCACACAGGAGTGAACAAGGGACCCTGGGGGTGAGGGGGGTCAGGCATTAGACGGGCTGGGTTCAGGTCTTGACAAAGCTTAAGAGTTAAGCCTGGGGCATCAAATAGGAAGACTTGGCCATGTGATGACAATTACATGGAAAAAGTTCTCTTCAGGTTGTGGCCTTTATGATGATTAGCATAATAGAGTTGAATCAATGGGGCAAAAATCAGCCGGGGAATCAGGGTAACACTGGCTTAGCCAAAAAGTTCATTCTGTTTTTTCTGTACCATCTTATGGAGAAACCTCAATGAATTTTTTGGCCAACCCAGTAGCAGTCTTGATATCCTTGTACATGAAACAGAGACGACACCCGACCTGCTGGCAAAATTGGCAGGTGGGCTTGAGGACCAGTAGACAGCCTAAGAAGTGGGGATGGGGGTGAGAAAAGGAGGAGTAGACTCCACTCTTAACCAGCTGTGCTCTCTTTATCCACATGTTCCAAGACAAAATTCTGTGAATTTTCATGTCACAGAATGAAAATTCAGTCACGTTAATCAAGTTCCAAGTTCTATGGCCAACCTCCTGCCCCAGGATGCCTCAAACATTTTGGCACCTGGATTAGCTCCAAAAGCCCATCTGGGTACAGTCCCTTCCCTAACCTGCATCTGAAAAGGCAGTAGATGGGCACAGACCTGGACCCACGCGGTTTAGATTAGGTTTCCCTCTTCTCTTTGCTCTTTGATGACCACTCTCCTCTTCTGGCCTCTGCAACCGTTCCTTAAGCAGCATCTCCCCTTCCAAGATGCCCCACAGCCTTCAGGCTGATGCCCTGCAGGAGACAGAGAACACAGAGTTAGGGCTTCCTGGCTGCACAGGCCCCGGAGAGCCAGAGGCCTGCAGAGTCTCAGATTGGCCGGGGCCTGCAGCTGCAGTGTTCCAAACAGCCCCCTGGAGTAAGTTCTGTCAGCTTCAAGGAGAGGTCAGCATTTTGATCTCATGTTTTCACACGTCTTAAATGGATTTCAGAGGCACTGGCGCGGCCTCTGCTCCGCTCTTGAAACAATGTGGTGAAGCCGCTGTAGCGCAGCTAGAGGCTGCATTCCTCCTGCATTGTGATGTGGTTTTTGGAAGTCATGCATGCAGTTAGCTAAACCAAACTAAGCTGCTTCATTAATGGGAGCAGACTCAAGAGAGAAATTGTGAATAGAAACGAGGCAAGTTTACTTTCCACCCCTAATTCAAAAAGCCAGATAATTAAGTGGGCGGAGAGAGGAAGTGTCCCTTCTGATTCCGAGAGCTGACTCTCTCGCGCTCTCTCCCTCTCCTTTTCCTTTCTTTAGGTGTGTGTATGTGTGTGTGTGTGTGTGTGTGTGTGTGTGTGTGTGTGTGTGTGTGTGTTGGGGGCAGGGGGCCTCCCTGGTGGCTCAGCAGTAAAGAATCTGCCTGCCATTGCAGGAGACACAGGTTTGATCCCCAGGTCAGGAAGATCCCCTGGAGAAGGGAATGGCAACCCACTTCAGTATTCTTGCCTTAAGAATCCCATGGACAGAGGAGCCTGGTGGGCTACAGTCCATGGGGTAGCAAAGAGTTGGACACGACTGAGCGAGTAAACAGCAACAACTTGGAAGCGGGGGGTGGGTATTCAGGGACGTTCTTGTAGAAGGTCTATATGGATCCTCTCAGTAAGGACCTTGGATCCACTGAGTAAGCTTTTTTTCTATCACACAGAGAACATAATAACTGTTTCCAGTCGCGTTCAGCTTCCCTCTGCTCATTCTCTTCTATCCAGTCCTCAAGAACAGCTCCAAATCATAACCTCTCTGAGGACTCGCCCCCACCTCCCACTCGGTATTCCACCTCCGAGCCTAGGTTCTAGGTTATGAACTCAGTGGCCCCTGCACCTCCCACCTGCATATGCACAGATAGCACATTCCCTTTCCTTTTCCTTCTCCCAGGACAGAAAGAGCCCCTCTTCTTTGCAAAGTTGTTTCCTCTACTGTGTCCTGGATCTCATTGAGAGCTTGCTTCACAGTTCTCCTGCAGCTGCCATAACTCAGTGTAATGAACACGTCCCAGTCACTCGAATTCCAAAAAGAAGTCTTCCCTCAAACCTCCCTCTACAGCTCCCATCCCTACTCTTGCCTGCTTGCTTCCGCCCATACACATCTCAACACAGTCATCTACCTCGCTTGCCATGGCCACACATCCCCACCGCAGCTGCCACAACTACTGCCAATTCTTCTGGCTTTTGAGCCCCCACTCCCCAGCTGGCCACCACAGCTGTCTAACCTTCAGACCCAGTAGACCTCCCCACCCATTTTCTATTCAGCTGTGGACAAGAGAGGAGGAGGGTGGTCAAAGTGAGCTCTTAAGGAGTGGGAGGGCTGGGGTTTGTTCTCTGACGCTTTCTCCAAGAGAGCCTAGGGTTGCAGACAAAGACATTTTTCATCTACCAAGCTGCATATTTTTACTTAGATATTTAAAAAAGCAATCTCAAGCTCTGAAGGAAAATGTAACATTGATGCCAAATCAGATGAGAACTAACACTTGGTATCAACAGGAATATATTTGAATTTAAAAAGGCTAGCTGCATCTGACAGCAATGTGTCTCTGAGACTTTTGTCAGAGTTGGGGGTGGGGAAGAAAGGCGGAGACTCTTCAATAAATGTTTATTAAGACAGGGGACAGGTGATAAGTAGGGTGACCATCTATGACCTGTAGGAATTCAGGGAAGGCTTCACATCAGAAGTTACACTTAGGCTGAGTCATAAAGGGATAGGTAATTTCCAGTAATGAAAAGTTTAGTACTGAAGGCTGAGGGAAGGCTATGTGCAGGGCAGGATGTTTGGAGAAAAAACAAACACTTCCAGGAAATGATGAGCACAGTACTTTGAAGCATCTTATAGTCCCTACCATCTAGTATTGTCCCCTATCAGACTCTTTGGCCCTGAAATTTGGATAGTTACAAAGAAAGAGCATATCCTGTAGTAATCTGTTATGCCTAGGGATGAAGACTCACCAAATGTATGTGCTTAGTAGCTCAGTCATGTCTGACTCTGTGACCCCATGGACTGTAGCCCACCAGGCTCCTCTCCATAGTTCTCCAGGCAAGAATACTGGAGTGGGTTGCCATTCCCTTCTCCAGGGGATCTTTCCCGGGTTCGAACCCAGGTCTGCTGCATTGCAGGCAGATTCTTTACTGTCTGAGCCAAGTGAGTAACCAATTCCCCATATGCCTCCCTAAACCAAATTGTGTGCTTTTGAATATAGACAACGTATTCAGTCAAGGCTATCTTTCCCCTAGAGTTGCCAGCAGCCACAGAGGTGGGGGCAAAGCCTTCCCAACAGGAGCTTAACAAGTCCTGCAAGTCCTAACACCTTCAGTGGTAGGCATTTCTCTCACATTGCATCTCTGACCTTACCATTTGTGAGTTCTTGGAAGACAAGTGCCACGTCTGTTTTGTTTGTTGTTACCCAGTGGCTAGCACCAAACATTTGCTCAAAAATACCGGTGAAGTGCATGGGTGATGGGACCAGCATCCCATGCTTTCCTTCCTTTTTTTTAAAAAAATATTTGACCACCCTTGGTCTTAGTTGTGGCACGTAAACTTTAGCAGCATGTGGGATCTAGTTCCCTGACCAGGGATCAAACCCGGGGGCCCCTGCATTGGGAGCATGGAGTCTTAGCCACTGGACAACCAGGGAAGTCCCCATTCTGTGCTTCCTATTCAATAAATAGAGGGTGTCTATCTTCCCTTCTGTTTCCAAAGGAACACTTCTGTAAGTTCCTGATTACTGTAGTGGTTGCCAGTTTGTGTCTTTCCTGGGCATGTTGGTAGACAAACCACATACTTTCTAGCCCCTTTGGGTAGGTGGGGTTGGTTGTATGACCAGGTCTAGCCCAGAAAGCAAGACTAGAAGTGTGTGCTACTTCCTGGATGAGGCATTTGAGTGGGCAGACCATCTCCAAGCTCTTAGCAATGACTCCGGGATTCATGGGTTGAGATGGCAGCAACATCAGATGGAGGAGCTTGGATTCCTGAGCCACTAGATGGAAAGGCATTCCCACTGACCCTTACTGGAAATTTGTGTTAAGAACTAAACCTCTATAGAGCTAAGCAGTTGTCTTGTTACAGGTCCTACCATGATTAATTTATCAGTATATTCCACTTCCTCTACATAAAACCAAGTGGGAGTATGGATTAGACATGAACTTAATAAAAACAATGTTCATTAAATATTTGATGGAGGCCACAAATGGGCTTCCCTTATAGCCCAGTTGGTAAAGAATCTGCCTGCAATGCAGGAGACCCTGGTTTGATTCCTGGGTCAGGAAGATCCCCTGGAGAAGGGATAGGCTACCCACTCCAGTATTCTTGAGCTTCCCTTGTGGCTCAGCTGGTAAAGCATCTGCCTGCAATGTGAGAGACCTGGGTTTGATCCCTGGGTTGGGAAGATCCCCTGGAGAAGGGATAGGCTACCCACTCCAGTATTCTTGAGCTTCCCTTGTGGCTCAGCTGGTAAAGCATCTGCCTGCAATGTGAGAGACCTGGGTTTGATCCCTGGGTTGGGAAGATCCCCTGGAGTAGGGAAAGGCTACCCACTTCAGTATCCTGGCCTGGAGAATTCCATGGACTATACAGTCTGTGGGGTCGCAAAGAGTCGGATGTGACTTTCACTTTCACAAAAAGAATAGCTATGTTTTACAATGAACAAGTCCATTACATCCCTTTCTCTCCTGTAGGAAAACACACAGAAGAAACTTATCTGAAATCCTAGAAAAGGTTGAATGTTTCTTGAACATTCAATAATAAGTTACTAAAACAGTGCGTCTGGATTAGCCTTTTGTGCCATGCCTCCCAGGAAGCTCAGAGCCAAGTACATAGCATATGTATGGTTTCATGGAGTGCATTTTTGCCAATTCTCTACTATGGTTTTGCTATTCAATCATTTCCCCTGTGGGTCTTGAGTTACCTTTGTTTTCTCTAATTGGGTTTTATGCTCTCTTGTAAGTCTCCTAAAATCTTTCCTTTGTGAAGATGATAAAAAAGGAAGGGTGAAAATCCAATGTTTACAATGGGCTCTGGATGTAAGCCATTCTTAACACTGATGAAGGCAGACCGTGTACAGCAGCTTTGAGATTAGAAATCAGTGCTGTTGATTTTAATTTACTCTTCTAGGTTTCATGACTATTAATTTTTCCTTTGATTTATAACAGGGTAGCTCAAAGAATAAGTTAATGATGGTAATTACCGGTGTGGGATGCATAGTAAGATAGTTTGTGGCAATGGTTGTGACTTGCAGTTAGATGAAAATAACTGTGCTCACGGGTTCAGGGTCCTCAGATGATGTTCAGTCAGTGGCATTTCCTCCTTCTGAAGGTTCATATACCACTTTGATTCACTTTTTTGGGGGGCCATGCCATGCAGTTTGTGGGGTCTTAGCTCCCCAATCAGGGCTCAAACCCATGCACCCATGCCCCCTGCATTGGGAGCTTGGAGTCTTTATCACTGGACTGCCAGGGAACATTTTTGACAGAAAACATTCCCTTCATAAAATTCCTCCAGTTGGTTATAAATATCTGATGCAGAAATGTTAACATTTTAAAACCCCAGCTCATACCTCACCTTAAAGTCACCTTTGCTTTTCATAATGGTTTAGATTCAATGGTTTGAAATAGCTCTCATGCACATGTATTGAAAAGGCGATGGTATATGATTTCCACATTTCATACGTGTAGCCATATCTGTAAATGATTTACAACAGATGCACATAGACACATGTGAAAAAAATTCTTTATTAATTTCTCACATTTCATTACAAAATGTATGTTGCAAACAACTTGAATAACCTACTTGTGTGTTTTTTGTTGTTTTTTTTTAAACCCTTGGCTTCAAGAACTCAGGATCTCCCTATCTTTTATCAAGTTTTGGGAAACACTGATTATTGGAGTCAATAGGTTATCATTTTGCTATTTATTTTCTTCTCTCAAGCTCTGAAAAAAAAATGTCCTCTGTATAAATTAAACAAAAAAAATGTTGTAAATTCTATGTCATTACAGCCAACAGAATTATAATAATGCATCCAAAATGTGCGGCCACAAAATATCAGGTATATGTTTGAAAAAAGAAGAAAAATGACATTCTAGCCTTGTTAAAAGGATAATGGTCCCATATTTTTATTAACAGGTTAGCAAAACAAAATCCAATGGATTACAATATTTACATGTTATTTGAAAAATAAAGTAGTGATAAAAGCATGTCACAATTATTTTCTTTTTTTCCTTTTTTCTTTCTTTCTTTTTTTTTTTTTTTTGCTTTTTTGGTAACCATTACAAACACCCAATCCAGGTATGGAACTGTTTAGCACATTTGAAATGAGGCCAATTAAAAACAAATATGGACACAAAATGAATCTTTGTCTAGATAGTTCACACTTTCCCCATATTCTGGTTTCCACATGATGGCCCCCATCCCTAAAAAAAAAGAACTTAAATTAAAACAAATACCCACAAATAAAAATTCTTAACAGTAAGAAAATAAAAGAAGAACATGCTTTTCAAGTAAGCACTTATTCCACAAATGCAATATCTTTCCATGGATTTTATTTGAAGCTGTGTGGGACACTGTCATCTCAGCAATTCCCTTCCCTTTCTCCCCCCTCCCCCAACCCTTCCAAGTAAAAAAAAAAAAAAAAAAACAGAGAAAACAAAACATGAAAACCAAAGGACTCGCGCGCGCGCGCGCACACACACACACACACACACACACACACACATCCGAGCTCTCTCACACACAGGCTTCTAAAACCTAGGATTCAAGGAAAGTTCTACTTTTTTGGAACGAAACCCTTTGTTCACAATCAGAACATATTATAAATGTAGACTTAGATTTCGTCTAAGCTGCTCCCTCCTGAAAAAGCTAATATGGGGAAACAGAGCAGCTGGCAGCTAGATTAAAAAAAAAAAAAGTAGTTCTCCAGGCTCCTTGTAGGATGTAAGTATTTCTTGAACACTCGCACCAAAGGGGTGGGATTTGAGCACATCCCCTTGTCCCGAAAAATAAATGAGAATCCTCCCTCCCCCCCAAAAAAACCCACAATGCAAACAAAAACAGAACACAGATTTAGAAATCACACACAAAAGCCAGCCCATCCTAACAGAGATTATTTGTGTGAGACGGATAATGTGTTAAATTTGACAGCAACAAAAGGGTGAAGAGGACTTCCTCGTCTGGCCCACAAGCTGCATAGAGGTGCCGAAAAGTTTGGTTCTTTAGTTAAATTAAAAAAACGTTAACTTCTTTGTTATTTCCATGTTTAAAATAAAAACATTCCTATTCACAAAAAAACGAAATCTCCCTTGCCCCCAAATCAAAACAACAATAACACACACACGCAAAAAACAATTTACATGAAAAACTGAATCGTGCTGTGTTTGTAACACTCAAACTGACAGACAATAAACGTGGCGAACAAAACTCCAAAGTCAGCTTAAAATTAGCTCACATGAAATCTACCAAATTCTAAATTATAGTTGAACACTAATAAACAGCTTACCTGGAATAAAGGATGACAATTCACAAACATTTATCTAATAATTAAAGTCTGTTTCTTTTTTTTTGTCTTGTTTTTTACTAAAATAATTAAAAAAATCACAGTATTTTAAGAAATAAAACCCACGTGGGGATTTTAAGCACAATTTGTGTTCCTTTCTTTAAAACTCTTTTTTTTTTTTTTTCTCCATTCACCATCTTGCCCAGCAGTTCTCTCTACATTTAACCACAATGACGACAGGTAGTACTGACAAATGCAGAGAATTCCCTTGGTTAAGTTTGAGGTACTAGGAAACAGGTGACTGTTTTATGCAAAGCAGTTTTTTTTGTTTTCTGTTTTTTTGTTTTTTTGTTTTTTCTGTTTGTTTTTTCCCAAAGCGGCTGCAGTTAGGTCTTGAAAAAGCTTAAGGTATTAAAACTAGAAAAACGCACCAAAAGTTGTGCGTCAAAAAGTTGTTCCCCTAAGAGAAGTTCTTCTACTGTCACGGAGCTTCTGTTTCCACATACTGTCCAAGACCACCATAGTGCACAGGTGTGCAAGGGAGGTGCTTCCGGTATTCCGCAACAAACGTAACTTCCACGATGAAGATCCGGAAGAAAAGATGTAGTGATGGAAAAGGAGCCACATATTCCAACCATTTAAATAACTTTAATTTACATACTCACTCACACAGGTACCAGTGCTTTGAAAATAGATTGTTCAGTCCTAAAAAGCAGCTTTGTTCTGTCTTCTCTTTTGTGTCCCCCCCTTCTCAGCCCAAGCTGGCCCTCCCACTTTTCTTTTTCATCACGGTTCAAGTAAGGGGTGATAAAGAATTTCACCAAACGCTTATTCGTTTTTGGCCTCTGCATTCTCCAGGAGAGATTTGTCAGCAGCTACGACACAGATGGCTACTGGTTCGTTCTTTAGGGAAAAGTCTAGCCCGATTGCTTCATCATCTTCCTTTTCCTCTATAGAGGTCATCTTAATACTGTCCTCCATGTTACCCTTCAGGTGGATTTCTTCTCGGCTCACCTGCTTGGTGTCATTCAATGCCCTGGGGAAACATTCATGGGAGTGACAGGTGAGTGTATGTATTTTTTCCTAGTTAAACAAAAAAAATTCATCTCCTTATATCTCTGATTCTGAAAAGGTCTTGGGGGTCTTACAAGTGCCACAGACATATTGACTGGACGGTGAGTGATTTATCCCTGCTACCTGTTACACATAGCTCATATATTTCTGGTATCTTATTAATTAAAAATCTGAACCTATAAAAATGAAAAGAAAGTGAAAACATTGGTCGCTTAGTCATGTCTGACTCTCTGCGACCTCGTGGACTGTAGCCTGCCAGGCTCCTCTTGTCCATTGGATTCTCCAGGCAAGAATACTGGAGTGGGTTGCCATTTCCTTCTCCAGGGGATCTTCCCAACCCAGGGATCAAACCTGGATCTCCTGCATTGCAGATGAAGGATTCTTTAACATCTGAGCCACCAGGGAAGCCCTATTCATTATTATACTATGTTTTGATTACATCATTCTTTGCTTCTAGAGCAACATAATGATCTTATGTTCCCTCCTATACTGGGAACAATACAGTCATAAGTGGTCATAGCAAGAACTGTCTTATGCTCAGATCCATCAGAGGAACCTAGAAAATGTAGATTTGCTATACCTATCAGGACTAAAAGCACAACTCAGGTATTAAAGAGTTAGTGGAAAGACCCACAGACAAATCATAGAAACGAACAAAAAGCAAGAACCTAAAGATGAGACCCATGTCTCATCCTAGTTATATTTTGGGAAGCTTAGTTACATTCTCTGAAGTTTAGATACTACCTATTTCTGGGCACTTTCTGCTTAAGGGACCAACTCCTAGGCTATCCCAGCGTTTGCTGGGCTGTAAGTGCCTTGTCTAGGGGACAGTGTTATGTTCAAGGGTCTTATGAGTGTTCTGCAGGTGTGCTCCCACCTACCTGGGAGGCAGGCAGAAGCAGGCTCTGTCCCCGAGGCAGAGCATTGAAGGCACCAAGAGGTGCGTGGGAAGGTTCAAGGCCACTCGGGGAGTGAGTCATCACAGAGGCAGGAACAGAAGCCAGATCTCTGGACCCCGGTCCACGCTCTACAGAGAACGTCATGCTAACGAAAGCTGAAGGGACACGGGCTGGAGAGAGCGCTATACTTCTACAACGAGGGCTTGAGCAGGATCTGTCATTCGTAAAGACGATCTCTCCTCCTGTGACTCGTGTCTGGGTGACCATTTTAAAAACCAGCGGAAAGGGAGAAACCCAGTTCGTGACAAACTGCCTCTCCTCCCGGACCCACAAGTGTGACACAGAGGGGTCTACACATTGTCAGGAGCCACCGCCACCTCGCACGATGAGCGAAGGCCTTCACGGGACTTACATGCCGTGTCTCAGCACGTGCCTTTCCCACTCAGAGCCCTGGGAAAACGCCCGTCCGCAAAATTCACACGGAAAACGCTTCTCAGTGTTGATAGCAGCCCCATGGTCAGAAAATCTCAAGAGATCTGTGAGGAGAAAGCAGGCGTGTTACCTGTGAGCTGGAGGGGCAGAAAAGAAGTCAATATTCATTAGGAACCTCCTCCCATTTCCAGATTCCTTACTCTTTCTCCTGCTGGCCTTTCACCAAAGGATTGTTTCTTGAAACTCTCAAGAACTGTTCCCAGGCCCTAGGCATCCCCACGTCTCTTCACCTCCCAACAGTTTCTGTCACAAATAACCTTGAGTTTGTCTTGCCTTAAGAACCCCTTCTGTTCATTGCAATGGCGTCTGAGCATTTTTTTCTATCAAATCTCTCCCTCCTATGGTGCTCTGTATCGGTGCCTCATAGTTTAGCACCTATTCATTCCCTATTTAACATGGTTTTTCTCCACTCACTAACAAGAATACAGGCTTCTGCAAGCACCAAGGCCAGGTTATGTTGTAAGAAGACCTCAAGGTTTCCACACATTCCAGGGAAAGCTGAGGGCTCACAACTTGTGGTCATCTGTCATGGATATCTTAATCTACCCCCCCCCCCCCCCGCCCCCCGCCCAGGGCGGCTGCGAACACTGAATGAGACCCAAAAGCGGAGAACAAAGCAGGAACGCGAATCCCAGATGATGGGGAGACGGGAATGTGAAAGCATGTCCTCAGCTAGTAAGCGGTTCTGGCCAGCTGCCCTCCATCGGTGTATTCTTGAACATGGGGATGTGCAGACGCCTTTCTGGATAGGTCTGTTGTAATCAAGTGCTGACTATCGTTTTACTTCCTCCACGGTCCTGGGAGCATGTGAGGGGCCTGCTAAATGGGGACTGACTGGCTAATTGTTTGGAGGCCACGCCTCCTGGCAAACTCAAAGACGAGAGCTTATATGGCCTTTGTGTTATCCTGGGTTCCAAGCCCATATGTCTTTCATTATAGCACAGAGGGCCAGATCTTCACATGGGTAATAAACAGCGGGACCTAGACGGCTCTGCTACCATGCTGAAGAGTGAGGACAGCACACAGACAAACACTGATCATCTCTGCCCCTCTGATCACCGTGTGCCTGGACTCACGAGATGTTACAGGAAGATGTCTCCTGGTTGAAACACTCCATCTAATAAAAAAAACCCCTCAGGATGATGTTAACAGGCTAGGTGTCTCTGAGCTGCCTTCATCTGCAGCACAAAAAGCACTGAATGGGGCCCAGTTCTAACAAAAGATGAAACATTTTCTCACAAATTAAGAAGATCACCACACAAGCCATTAAAAATAATTGCACAGACTATCTTCCTTGATTCTTTTCATTGGAAATGAGACAGCACCATCTGCTCTGCGCATTAATTCCTTAGCAGGGATTATCTTGGGCAAGAAATCAACAGAATGCCTTCCTGACTCCTCCCAACAGCATAATGAGAGGGGGTGGGGAGGACACTGCTTGGGCGCATTTTGATTTCTTCATGCCTGGTTTCCTCCCTTTCAAAGGCCCTCCGAGCTGCCTTCTGAGGCAGGACCTGCCGTGTGGCCACGGTCAGGCCTCTCCCGGCTTCTCGTGTTGGGAAGGCACGTTGGGAACGGGGTAGCTCCAAGGACGTGAGTCCCCCGAACGGAGCTCCTGACGAGGGTCTCTGCTGCCAACGAGGGGGCCTGCTCCTGGCACATTCACTTGCTTACCCTGAGGAAACATGAAACCAACCATCTATTCTTTCCAACGGCTCATGCTGTTTCATCCTCAAAGGAGGAGGCCAATCATTACCTGTCACACATCAAATGGCTTCTATTAGCCCCAGAGCTGTGCTAACGCCACCTCCCGCTCTCTCTACTCCTGGAAGACAGAACGTCTGGCAAAAACACCCCGAGGCTACTGTGTGCCGTTTCTTCTTGTTGGCAAGAATACACCTAGATGGTGGAAAATTGATTCCAAGGCAATGAGACAAAGAAGGCTGTTCTTTCAAGAATCAACGAGGGGGACGGGAAGTTTTCCCCATTAACGTGACTGGAAGTTACTCATGTAAATCCCCCGCCCTCTAAGAGAGGAATACAGGCTTCTCCACCCCCAGGTCTTTTCTCCCCATGCGGTTAAGGCTCATGAATGTGGAGGCTGTGCTTTCTAGGGAGAAGCGATCAGACACCATGAAGTTCTTCTCAGGCAAACTGAGCTGGTCTGATGCCACAGTGCCTGTGTGAGGGGGCGGCTGGGCTGGGCAGTCAAGGAAACGTGGCTGAGGCCTTGCACATCTAGCTGCCCTCTCTTCTCATCTTCTATGCTATTATTTTGGAGGTGGCACAGGGGACGGGAGGACTAACAGGGCTTCTTGCCTCTGCAATGCTTATAACCTGTAAAACCGTGTATGCTTGGTTCTAGAGATTAAAAAGTCATGGTCTCCAATGAGGAATAATGCATTTCCTGGAGAGGAATGGTAGGGCACAGAGCACCGTGAAGACAAGGAGCCTGTGTGCCCTCTGTCACAGGCATCCTCTGAGAGAACTCTGGTAACAGTGCACAGACGACGTTAAAGAATTCATCACTAACGACATATTTGTGAAATGCTTTTTAAGAAAAAAGGAAGAGAAAATTTAAAACCCATGCTTCTTGAATCACAGCCGTTGTAAGAAATAGATCACTATGCCCCTACTAATAAAAGTCATAACTTTACAAGGGCAATCAGTCTACGTGGTGTGGATGCTCTATTTATCCACTGACCACAGGCAAGGGGGTTCAGAAGCCAAACTGGATCATCACTTAGCTGTGGTCTCCTGCTATAGCGGAGATAAAATATGGAGGGATGGGGTGGAAGTCAGGAAAAATCAAGAAAAAGAAGAGGGAGAACCTTGGAAGAAAATGACCACCAAGTTGGCTTTCCAGGCTGGCAGACTGACTAAGCAAGAAAAACTAAGAAATTCCACAAAAGGACGCCTTACAATGAAGCCCCAAAGACCACTGAATTGACAGAATTCAGGGCCAGGTTCCCATCAGTGAAGAACACCCACAAAGGGTAGGGGAAGTGGTCCAGTATGTAAAGACATTTTGCCTTTGGAGCCAGAAGACTTAAACCCAACCTCCAGTGTTTTCGTTTTAACTTTGAACACGCTCTTAAATATTCTGGGCTTTTATTTCTCTACTTGTAAAATGCCAATGATGCCATCTACACTGCAAGATTTTATCATTATTATTAAGTGGTTACTGTGTTCCAGGAACTGGACTAATAATGTTTGTGTGCTATCTCATTTAAGATTTACGTGACCCTAAGGAAGTGACCTTAGGAAGTTGTTATTATTAGGATGATGAATGCGCAGGAGATAAAATAATTACCCAAAGTCATATAACTAAAAAGCAGCAGAACTGGGAGCCAAATCCATAGAGACCAACTACAGAGCCCTCTAACAGTATAGAAGATTAAATAAAAATCACTGACACTGGGCTTGGCCCATAATGATGTTCCTCAATGGCAACTAATACCATTCTCTTCATCAATGGGATGACATCATATTTATTTCTCAGGTTTAGGTTATCCATGTGCTTTTGATAAATCTGCAATAACTACAGTAAGATATCCCAACCTATGTTCTTTACATAGTATCTTGGGTTTTCCACAATATTCTATGTCGAACAATACAGAATACCAACTCTAGATCATGTAAATGCATGTCTACAACTAAATATACTTCAAAAAACTTCATTTTGAAAATAATTATAGAATCACAGAAAGTTGAAAAATAGTACAAAAGTCCCTCAAAACTTTGCCTACTATCCCCTGTAAAGACAGTCAAATGCCACTGGTCCCCTTCTCTCTCTCTCTTTACAAAGCAAAAGCAGTAAGCCAGGGGTTTAAGAGGAGGGTCATGCAGAAGGACACATGGAGGGGTTCGGATCTCAGGCTCAAGCCCTCTGCGGCTCCCTGCCCCCATCCCCAGCAAAATACACCCCAGCAGCAGCAATTTTAAATAAGCATTCAACTGGAAATTCATTTACATTCCTCGATAGCTTTCACAGGGCCATCCATCTTGATGTCTGTCCTTACTCTGCAGATTCCCCAGATAACAGTTTTCCTGAATAAAAACAAATCATCGCCATGTATTTTTTAACAAATGTATATCTACAGTTAAAGAGAAAACGTCTGTTTTCCTTGGAGTTTCTCTAGCTGGTAATAGTTTACAAAGACATGGCCCCTGACGTGTTGCAGCCAGTCTGTTCTGCTACTTAACGAAGAAGGATCATTCCTTCTGTTCCTCCTCCAACAACCTTCTGCCTCCCTTCTGTCTCCCCACGGCCAGGCTGGATGCCATCTGGGGCTCAGGGGGCAGGGACGGGACCAACCTCTGTCATCAGCCTTGCTGTTCATTTCTTCTTCCTTGTCTTCATCATCGCTGCTGGAGCTCTCCATCTTCTCCTTCATCTGTTCCAGCTGATCCAAGTTAACCCGTCCAACCAGCTCAAAGTTTCGGCTTACCTGAAAAAGACCCAAACAAACAGTGGAATCACAAACCACAACTGAATGCCATCCTCCCTGGATGACAGAGCTGTCCAAAGTCATTTTCCTATGGGTGTGTTTTTACAACCAGGACCAAATTACACCAGTGCCTAAGTGGTCCTCTTCTTCATTTTGACCATCTTATAGGCACACCTGTCTTCTGCTCCCACTGTTCATTTTCACTGGAACTGTCGACACTGGACCTTCTTTACCAAATTTAGTTAGAAATGTGAGCTGTAGTTAGCAGAAAATCAAGTCTCATGAAGCCTGGGGTGTAGAGAAGATGTCCAATAAACGTTTTTCAAGTTGAATTAAAGGGTGTACCTTTCATGTGTGTGCATGTTAGTCGCTCAGTCGTGTCCGACTCTTTGTGACCCCATGGACTGTAACCTGCCAGGCTCCTCTGTCCATGGAATTCTCCAGGTCAAAATACTGGAGTAGGTTGCTGTTTCCTCCTCCAGGATTTCTTCCTGACCCTGGGATTGAACCTGTGTCTCCTGCATTGGCAGGCAGATTCTTTACCATCAGAGCCACCAGGGAAGCCCAAATTTCAAATATATCTGGAGGGAAAGTGGCTCTGTAAGTATCTTGAAAACTAGCAGAGAGAGTCACAACATTTCCACCACAGCCTATCAACGTGGAGGGCTGTGGGGCTGTCCCAGCTTTGACCAAATGACAGTTGCTCAATTCCTAACTCCAGTTAAAGTGCCAGACAGTATTGTTACTGTTTAGTGTTACTACTGTTTCTGAAGCTGACCACAGCCTGTTCATCACAGCTGGGATTATCTGAGAAAAATCTAGATGACAAATCCCTAAAAACTCTTTTAAAGGGTTAACTGTGGCTGATTTGTGTTTATATAAAACATGGTTAGAATAATGTGGGACTCCAAACTGGCTTCAAAAATATCATCCAAGAGAAATAAAAACTCACGCCATGAAAACTCCATGAGGATATTCAATTTGGGGTTCTCATAACAGTGGTAGCACACAATGCCCCTTCTTCAATTAATCTGTTTTCCAAACTTCTTCAGTTGTATGCACAGAATGATCAAGAATGACAGCAAAGGAGCCAAGCCAACAAAATGACTCAAACCAGCACGGTGATGGGTTCCATGCTTTCCCTGGTGGGGGCCAAGGGAGGGGCCCATGAAGATAACTGAGACCCAGTTCTGGCCTCCAGAGGCACAGAGTTTTGAGTGGAAGAGGGAAGACAGACGTCATTAATTAGACTCCAAGGCAGATTTCCATAGCTGCTACAGCAGAGAGAGCACGTAACGAGGGCGCAGGAGATGATAAGGAGAATTTACAAGACAGTTCCAAAATATTCCCCAGGACCAGCCTGGAACAAAGATGTGCTGAGCACCACCAATTCCATATGCCTGGCAGATGGAAACATCATCATCAACTGTGACAAATGCGCGACAGAGAGCCTCAGAATATCAGGGCCAGCAGACAGTCCTGTGAGAAAGTGTAATACGGTCCCCACAACACTGTGTATGTGCGCGTTGGGTGGGGAGGGGTGGCGGCATTGAAAACGAGGAAGAAAACTCAAGATAAAAGCTCTCTTAGAAAAAGAGAAACAATCCATTGATACAACTGTAAGAATGAAATCAGTTGACTTGGAAAACAGGTGAGGGTGGAAAAGAGGTCTTCAATGATCATAGCACTAAACCTGTTTGTTCATGAAAAAAAGTTTTAGAAATTATTAAGATTGGATGGCATCACCGACTCAATGGACATGAGTTTGAGCAAACTCCAGGAGATAGTAAAGGGCAGGGAAACCTGGCATGCTGCAGTTCATGGGATCGCCAAAGAGTCGGGCACGACTGAGCGAATGAACAACAGACTAAGGTGAAGAGGAGGAAGCCCAGTTAGAATCTTTCTTTCTCTTCCTTCCCTCTAAGAGTTCACGGTACCAGTTAAGCAAAGGACTTTTGCTTAAACTACCTTCCCAATTAGGGTTTTATCTACTGTCCTCATGCCTACAGACCTATATAGATTTTTAAAATATTTATTTTTATAACGAAGAAGCAAAAAGGGAGGGCACAGGGAGCAGGAGCTTTGAAGTCAGACAGATCTGAGTTCAAGTTTAGGGTTTGCCATGAACCACAGGACTCTGAACATACACGGCCTCAGTGTTCTTGTCTGTATCGATAAAGAGGGTCAGCGTAGTACCCGAAACACAACAGTTCACCAAATTGTGGTTTCCCTTTCCCTTTCTGAGAATGTGGCCTTTTCCAATTTTGGCTTTTGGAAATGTGTATAAGAAGCATCATAAATGCATATTTATGAAGTTATGTTTCACCACAAAGTCTACATTTTAATCAAATAGCATTTATGACAAATATCTGAATAAAAGTTTTCTGGGTTGCCAGGTTTTGTTTTTTTTTTTTTTTTTTTTTCCAGGAAAAGGAGGCAAGATTCCAACTGGCCTAATTTTGAATTATGCAAAGAAAAAATATTTTGAAATGATCGGTACTTAAAGGGGCAGCTTTTTCCTATCACTTTCTCCCCACTTTCAGCCAGGTCAGCTACAAGCAGTGGAAGGGCAGGAGAGGTGGGCATTGCCAGGAAACAAAAATAATGAGACTGAGAAAGGCCAAAAAACAATCCTCAAATGTCTTCTTTAATCCAGCAGTTTGCGCTCATTCATTCACTGATTCATTCATTCAGGACTCCCAGTGGCCCTGCCGTGTGCCAGGCCCTGTGCCTATCAAGGAACTCGGAGTGACAGAAGGAGATCTGTCACCAAACCAAATGTTATTTTTTCTTTTCCGCCTTCCTCTTTCTTCTCCTTTTACAGGAAAACTGTTAGCATTTTGGATTCTGTACAATTTTAGGAGTGCATGACATTTTCATGGTATAACATTCACCCAAGGGGCTCACCTAGGATGTATTTGTCCTAAAGATTTCTAAAATCTTTGTTTAAAAATAAAAATGGTTTTTTTGCTACGTAATTAGAAAATTTTACATTAAAAAGTCTTTATCGAGTTGAGTTCTTACTATACCTTTAATCTCCAAACTAGCAATCCAGGATTCATCTTCATACAAAAGGAAGCCTTCCGGCTGCATTTCTGAGCCTCTGTCCCTTCCCTCCCTCCTGCCAGATTCCCTGTGTGCATTCTCACCACCTCTTGTATCTATCTGTCTAGTGCAGTTGAATGGAGGGAATTTTTTTTTGTTAATTAAATCTGCTCATGTCAGTCTCTGCTTGCCCTGAGGATAAAACCCCGATTTCTTACTGTGGTTTATGTGTCTGATTATCATCTTATGTTCTGGCCCACCCTCTCCCTTAAGCTGACTCCTCTTTGCTCCCACAATCCTGAACTTATTGAGGTTCCTGGAACAGGCCAAGCTCTTGACTGTGGGCCTCTTTCTGCACAGGCCATGACCTCCGTGTGAAACTCTGTCCAGCCTGCCTCCCTCATGTGGTTCCTCCTCAGCCTACGATGCCAGTCTTGCTCCAATGTCACTGGATCTGGGGGACTTTCCCTCAATTCCTCCTTGGTTAAATATCCTTGCTCAAGGCTTCCACAGCAGCCTCCCCTGCCCTCCCCTTTTACATAGCCCAGGGAACTGTAATCAGTATCCTATAATAATCTATGATAGAAAAGAATATATATGTGTGTAACTGAATCACTTTGCTGTACATATGAAACTAACACAATGTTGTAAATTAACTGTATTTCAATTGAAAATAAACTCAGTAATTAACATCATCTGGCCTGCCTACCCAACAAAACAAACTCCATGAAGACAGACACCCTGCAGCTCAGCCAGATCTGCACTGACCAGTGCAGTGTCCAGATTGAAGTGGGCACGGTTCTCACCTTCTAATTACTAGGTGTCTGCATTTTCATTTAATATATTTTTCTCTCCCATAAATATATACAATGAAAAATTAGCAAACAAAAAAAAACTCATTTAAAATCCAACAACCTATACAGAGTACCTGTGAAGAAGTTGTTATATTTCTGTATCTCTGTTCTCTATTCACAAATGATGTATAGTACTGCTTTTTTATGCCTGGCATGACATAAATATCGATCTCTGTATATATCTACTTAATATATGTATACATTTAATATATGTATACATCCATCACCATATAATACTTTGTCAAGTGAATATATGATAGTTTACTTGACTCTTCCCATGTGAGTTTACCTTCGGTTATTTCTGGCTTTTCACTATTAAAAATGCAGTAATAAGCCTTCCTATATAAGGCTTTCATGTTTAGTTTTAGCCACGGCAATCAGAAAAGAAAAAGAAATAAGAGGAATCAAAATTAGAAAAGAAGTAAAACGGTCACTGTTTGCAGCTGACATGATAACAATACATGGACTATCTTAAAGATGCCACCAGAGAACTGCTAGAGTTCATCAATGAGTTCAGGAAGATTACAGAATACAAAATTAATACACAGAAATCTGTTTTATACTAACAGTTGAAGATCAGGAGGAGAAATCAAGGAAACAGTTCCATTTATTATCACATCAGAAAGAATGGAGTACCTAGGAATAAACCCACCTAAGGAGACAACAGGCTTGCACTCTGAAAGTTATAAGACGTTAATGAGAGAAACTGAAGGTGAGACCAACAGATGGAGAGATGCACCGTGTTCTCAAGTGGGAAGGGTCAACATTGTCAAGATGACTGTGCCACCCACAGCATTCGACACACTGACTGCAATCCCTATCAAATCACCAATGGTATCTTTTTTCACAGAACTGGGACAAAAAAATGTTAAAACTTGTATGGAACACAAAAGACCCTGAATAGCTAAAGCAATCCTGAGAAAGAAAAATGGAGTTGGAGGAATCCGGCTCCCTGACTTCAAATTATACTACAAAGCTAGACATCAAAGCACTATGGCACTGGCACAAAAATGGAAATATAGATCAATGGAACAGGATAGAAAGCTTAGAAATAAACTCATGGACCTACGGTCAATTCATCTATGATAAATGAGGCAAGAACACACAATGGAGAAAAGACAGTCTCTTTGGACAAGTCATAGTGGAGAGTTCTGACAAAACCGTGGTCCACTGGAGAAATCAACAGCAAACCACTTCACCATTCTTGCCTTGAGAAAAGAATGAAAAGGCAAAAAGATATGACGCTGAAAGATGAACTCCCCAGGTTGGTAGGTGCCCAACATGCTACCAGAGAAGAGTGGAGAAATAATACCAGAAAGAATGAAGAGACAGAGCCAAGTGAAAACAACGCCCAGTTGTGGATGTGACTGGTGATGGAAGTAAAGTCTGATGCAACAAAGAACAATATTGAACAGGAACCTGGAATGTTAGGTCCACGAATCAAGGAAAATTGGAAGTGGTCTAACAGGAGATGGCAAGAATGAATATGGGCATTTTAGGAATCAGTGAACTCAAATGGACTGGAATGGGCTAATTTAACTCAGATGACCATTACATCTACTACTGTGGGCAAGAATCCCTTAGAAGAAATGGAGTAACCATCATAGTCAACAAAAGAGTCCGAAATGCAGTACTTGGATGCAATCTCAAAAATGACAGAATGATCTCTGTTCGTTTCCAAGGCAAACCATTCAGTATCACAGTAATCCAAGTCAATGCCCTGACCAGTAATGCTGAAGAAGCTGAACGGTTCTATGAAGACCTACAAGACCTTTTAGAACTAACACCCCCAAAAGATGTCCTTTTCATTATACGGGACTGGAATGCAAAAGTAGCAAGTCAAGAGATAACTGAAGTAACAGGCAAATTTGGTCTTGGAGTACAAATGAAGCAGGGCAAAGGCTAACAGAGTTTTTCCAAGAGAATGCACTGGTCATAGCAAACACCCTCTTCCAACAACACAAGAGAAGACTCTATACATGGACATCACCAGATGGTCAATACTGAAATCAGATTGATTATATTCTTTGCAGCCAAAGATGGAGAAGCTCTGGATAGTCAGCAAAAACAAGACCAGGAGCTGACTGTGGCTCAGATCATGAACTCTTTATTGCCAAATTCAGACTTAAATTGAAGAAAGTAGGGAAAACCACCAGAGCATTCAGGGATGACCTAAATCAAATCCTTTACAATTATACAATGGAAGTGAAAAATAGATACAAAGGATTAGATCTGATAGAGTGCCTGAACTACTATGGACGGAGGTTTGTGACATTGTACAGGAGGCAGTGATCAAGACCATTCCCAAGAAAAAGAAATGCAAAAAGGCACAGTGGTTGTCTAAGGAGGCCTTACAAATACCTGAAAATAGAAGAGAAGTGAAAGGCAATGGAGAAAAGGAAAGATACAACCATTTGAATGCACAGTTCCAAACAATAACAGGGAGAGATAAGAAAGTCTTCCTCGAGATCAGTGCAAAGAAACAGAGGAAAACAATAGAATGGGAAAGACTAGAAATCTCTTCAAGAAAAGCAGTGATACCAAGAGAACTTTTCATGCAAAGATGGGCACAACAAAGGACAGAAATGGTATGGGCCTAAGAGAAGCAAAAGATATTAAGAAGAGGTGACAAGAATACACAGAAGAACTATACAAAAAGATCTTCATGACCCAGATAACCACGATGGTGTGAGCACTTTCCTAGAACCAGACATCCTGGAATCCGAAGTCAAGTAAGCCTTAGAAAGCATCACTATGAACAAAGCTAGTGGGGGTGATGGATTCCAGTTGAGCTATTTCTAATCCTGAAAGATGATGCTGTGAAAGTGCTGCACTCAATATGTCAGCAAATTTGGAAAACTCAGCAGTGGCCACAGGACTAGAAAAGGTCAGTTTTTATTCCAATCCCAAAGAAAGGCAATAACAAAGAATGTTCAAACTATCACATAACAATTGCACTCACCTCACATGCTAGCAAAGTAATGTTCAAAATTCTCCAAGCCAGGCTTCAACAGTACATGAACTGTGAACTGCCAGATGTTCAAGCTGGATTTAGAAAAGGCAGAGGAACCAAAGATCAAATTGCCAACATCTGTTGGATCATAGAAAAAGGAAGAGAGTTCCGCAAGAAAAAGCAAGAAGTAAAGCAAGTACTTCTGCTTTATTAACTACACCAAAGCCTTTGACTGTGTGGATCACAACAAACTGGAAAATTTACCTGCCTCCTAAGAAATCTGTATGCAGGTCAAGAAGCAACACCAGTAAGAACTGGTTCCAAATGGGGAAAGGAGTACATCAAGGTTATATATTATCACCCTGATTATTTAACTTATATGCGGAGTATATCATGAGACATGCTGGACTGGATTAAGCAGAAGCTGGAATTAAGACTGCCGGGAGAAATATCAATAACCTCAGATACGCAGACGATACCACCCTTATGAGAGAAAGTGAAGAGGAACTGAAGAGCCTCTTGATGAAAGTGAAAGAAGAGAGTGAAAAAGTTGGCTTAAAACTCAACATTCAGAAAACTAAGTTCATGGCATCTGGTCCCATCACTTCATGGCAAATAGATGGGGAAACAATGGAAACAGTAAGAGACTTTATTTTGGGAGGGGGCTCCAAAATCACTGCAGATGGTGAGTGCAGCCATAAAATTAAAAGATGCTAGCTCCTTGGAAGAAAAGCTATGACCAACCAAGACAGTGCATTAAAAATCAGAGACATTACTTTGCTGACAAAGGTCCATCTAGTCAAAGCTATGGTTTTTCCTGTAGTCATGTATGGATGTGAGAGTTGGACTATAAGGAAAGCTGAGTGCTAAAGAATTGATGCTTTTGAACTGTGGTGTTGGAGAAGACTCTTGAGAGTCCCTTGGACTGTAAGGAGATCAAACCAGTCAATGCTACAGGAAATCAGTCCAGAATATTCATTGGAAGGACAGATGCTGAAGCTGAAACTCCAATACTTTGGCCACCTGATGCAAAGAACTGACTCATTGGAAAAGACCCTGCTGCTGGGAAAGATAGAAGGCAGGAGCAGAAGGGGATGACAGAGGATGAGATGGTTAGATGGCATCACCGACTCAATGGACATGAGTTTGAGCAAGCTCTGGGAGCTGATGATGGACAGGGAAGCCTGGTGTGCTTGCAGTCCATTGCAAAGAGTTGGACATGACTGAGTGACTGAACTGAACTGACTCAATAAGTAGTACTGGGAAAACTAGACAGCTATACATAACAGAATGAAATTAGAACATTCTCTAACATCATACACAAAAATAAACTCAAAATGGATGAAAAACCTAAATAAAAGACTGGATGCTATAAAACTCTAAGAGGAAAACATAGGCAAAATACTCCTTGACATAAATCACAGCAGTATCTTTCTATCCATTTCCTAGAGTAATGGAAATAAAAAAAATAAAGAAATGGGACCTAATGAAACTCAAAATGTTTTGTTCAGCAAAGGAAATCATCAATGAAATGGAAATACAACCGACAGAATGGGAGAAAATATTTGAAAACGATGTGACCAATGAGGGATTAATGCCTAAAATATATAAACAGCTCATACAGCTCAATATCAAAGAAGAAAAAACCCAAACGGAGAGATCTAAATAGACATTTCTCCAAAGAAGACAGATGGCCAATAAATATATTAGAAGATGCTCAACATTGCTAATTATTAGAGAAATGCAAATTGTAACAATTATGTATCACTTCATAATGGTCAGAATGGTCATCATTAAAAAGTCTACAAGTCGAGATTTCCCTGGCAGCCCGGTGGTTAAGACTCCAAGTTTCCACAGTAGGGGGCACAGGTTCGATCTCTAGTTGGGAAACTAAGATCCCACATGCTGCATGGTGCGGGCTCCCATAAAAACTGTCTATAAACAACATGTGCTGGAGATGGAATGGAGAAAAGGGAAACTTCCTACACTATTGGTGAGAATGTAAATTGGTACAACCACTATAGAGAACAGTATCAGTCAGTTCAGTTCAGTCGCTCAGTCGTGTCCAACTCTGCCACCCCATGGACTGCAAGCACACTAGGCTCTCCTGTTCATCACCAACTCCTAAGCTTGCTCAAACTCACGTCTGTCGAGTCGGTGATGCCCTCCAACCATCTCATCCTCTGTGGTCCCCTTCTCCTCCTGCCTTCAATCTTTCCCAGCATCAGGGTCTTTTCCAATGAGTCAGTTCTTCGCATCAGGTAGCCGAAGTATTGGAGCTTCAGCTTCAGCCTTTCCAATGAACATTCAGGACTGATTTCCTTTAGGATGGACTGGTTGGATGTCCTTGTAGTTCAAGGGACTCAAGAGTATTCTCCAACACCACAGCTGAAAAGCATCAATTCTTCACCGTTCAGCTTTCTTTATAGTCCAACTCTCACATCCATACATGACTACCGGAAAAACCATAGCTTTGACTAGACGGACCTTTGTCAGCAATGTCTCTGATTTTTAATATGCTGTCTAGGTTGATCATAGCTTTCCTTCCAAGGAGCAAGTGTCTTTTAAGCTCGTGGCTGCACTCACTATATGCAGGGATTTTGGAGCCCAAGGAAATAAAGTCTGTCACTATTTCCAGTGTTTCCCCATCTATTTGCCATGAAGTGATGGGACCAGGTGCTATGATCTTAGTTTTTTGAATGCTGAGTTTAAGCTTTTTCACTCTCCTCTTTCATTTTCATCAACAGTCCAGTTCCTCTTCACTTTCTGCCATAAGGGTGGTGTCATCTGCATATCTGAGGTTATTGATGTTTCTCCTGGCAATCTTGATTCCAGCTTGTGCTTCATCCACCCCGGCACTTCACATGATGCACTCTGCATGTAAGTTAAACAAACAGGGTGATACTCCTTTCCCAATTTGGAACCAGTCTGCTGTTCCATGCCCAGTTCTAACTGTTGCTTCTTGACCCACATACAGATTTCTCAGGAGGCAGGTATGGTGGTCTGGTATTCCCATCTCTTGAAGAATTTTCCACAGTTTTTTGTGATCTACACAGTCAAAGGCTTTGGTGTAGTCAATAAAGCAGAAGTAGATGTTTTTCTGGAACCCTCTTGCTTTTTCTATGATCCAACAGATGTTGGCAATTTGATCTCTGGTTCCTCTGTCTTTTCTAAATCCAGCTTGAACTCCTGGAAGTTGACAGTTCACATACTGTTGAAGCCTGGCTTGGAGAATTTTGAGCATAACTTTGCTAGCATATGAGATGAGTGCAATTGTGCGGTAGTTTGAGCATTCTTTGGCATTGCCTTTCTTAGGGATTGGAATGAAAACTGCCCTTTTCCTGTCCTGTGGCCACTGCTGAGTTTTCCAAATTTGCTGGCATATTGAGTGCAGCACTTTCATAGCATCATCATCTTTTAGGATTTGAAATAGCTCAACTGGAATTCCATCACCTCCACTAACTTTGTTCATAGTGAAGGTTCCTAAGGCCCACTTGACTTTGCATTCCAGGATGTCTGGTTCTAGGAAAGTGATCACACCATCATGGTTATCTGGGTCATGAAGATCTTTTTGTATAGTTCTTTTGTGTATTTCTTAGTATCTTCTGCTTCTGTTAGGTTCATAGTGTTAAATGGTATGGACCTAACAGAAGAGAACAGTATAGAGGTTCTTAAAACTAAAAATGATTCAGTAACCCCACTCCTGGGCATAAATCTGAAGAAAATCATAATTTGAAAAGATGCATGTACCTCAGCGTTCAGTGCAGCACTGTTCACAATAACCAAGAAATGGAAACAGGCTAAATGTCCATCGACAGAGAAATGAATACAGAATATGCGGTACACATATACTACTTGGGATTCCCTCATAGCTCAGTCAGTAAAGTATTTGCCTGCAATGATAGAGACCCAGGTCTGATTCCTGGGTTGGGAAGATCCCCTGGAGAAGGAAATGCCAACCCACTTCAGTATTCTTGCCTGGAGAATCCCATGGACAGAGGAGCCTGGAAGGCTATAGTCCATGGGGTCACAAGAGTCAGACATGACTTAGCAACTAAACCCCCATGTACTACTTAGCCATAAAAAAAATGAATGAAAATGACATTTGTAACAACATGGATGGACCCACAAATTACCACACTCAGTGAAGTAAGTCAGACAAAGACATTTATCATACGTTATCACTTATATGTGGAATCTTAAAAAAAATGGTACAAATGAACATATTTACAAAACAGAAATAGGGTTACAGATGTATAAAACAAACTTATGGTTACGGGGGGAAGAGGGGTAGGGATAAAGGGGAGATTGGGATTGACATATACATGCTACTATATATAAAACAGATAACTAATAAGGACCTACTGTATATCACAGGAGATAGTCTGTAATATTCTGCAATAACCTATATGGGAAAATAATCTGAAAAATAATGGATATATGTATATATATATATAATTGAACCACTTTGCTGTACACCTGAAATTAATACATTGTAATTCAACTATAATCCAATATAAATTTTTTAAAAATACGTTAATTAAAAAAAAACACAGTAATAAGACTTACAGTATATAAACCTTTCTTTCATGTTTAGATTTTATAGGCTAAATTCTCAGACATGAAATTAAGGGTCAAAGTCAAATGATATATAGATTTTATATTACACTTCCAATATATTTCTAAGTTGGCTTCTAAACTGTTCATAGTGGTACATGATCATTACTTTCTGGACCCAGAAATTGGTGGGTATCTGACCAACTTCTTAATGGGCCAGAAGACCTATGGAAGGACATTCACTTTTTTTCTCTGCAGATGGGAAGCAATTTATCAGCTTGTTTCCCAAAAGGGGCACAACAGAGGGAGAAAGAGAGCAAGGCTGAGTGCGTATTCTACAACTTGGCTCCTTGGAGCCTTGCGAAGGCAGAAGAAGCCATCCACGCTTATAAAGGGTAGACTGTTCAAATACATAATCACTCAGACAGTAAAATTACATGTAGATCCTTATATTCTGTGAAAGTTATTTGTGAATGTCCATGAACCCAAAGTCACCTGTGAAGACTACTCACTCAGAACTGTGTGAAAACCTGTCTAGTAAGGAAGTGAGATGAAATGCCAATGAGCAGCAAAAGCTGTACCCTTCACACTGAAGTGGGGACACTGCAAACCCTTCCACGCTCACGTTAAATGCTCAAGCTGCAGCACTATGTCTCTTTTTGTTAGCTGCTTTTTAGCCAGTCAGCAAAATGGTTTTGATCTGTCCTTAGCAGAGGAAAGAATTTTCATACTAATTGTTACTTCTAAGAGGAAAGGAGTGTTATGTGTTTTACAAATATAACCAAGTTGCACATGCATTTTCATACTATCCTGGGGGACAAACCAGTTTTACAGGAAAGACTGATATAAACTTGCTTGTAAAAGGAAGAATAACTGGGCGCTCTCATCTTCAGGTTACCGAGCAGACATCAAGTGGAGGAGATGATGATGAAGAAAAATCTACTTAACCTTTCCAGAGGCCCCCTCCTACCGACTTAACACTTGTACGTTCAAAAAGAGACACGCGACCAGGATGTGCACATCACCTAATAGTGCATGCTCATGTTAAGGAGAAAGGCCAACTTTTTACTTGTAGAAGAAGTGACAGCAGAGAACATGGAAAAAATGCCTCTTACATCAGAAATGCCCATCTCAGCCACAAACTGAGAATGTGTAGTTACAAAGATTTTAAAGGACTTATGGCGCAGGCCAGCAAACTTTTTCTGTGAAAGGCCGGTTGAGCCAGTTTTCTTAGGCTTTCTGGACCACACAGTCTGTCACAGCTCCTCAGTTATCCTCTATCTTGAAAGCAGTCACAGACAATACGGAAATGGATAAGCGTGACTGTGTTCCAAGAAAACTGTATTTAGGGACACTGAAATTTGAATTTCATGTAATTTCACATGTCACAAAATATTACTCTTTTGATTTTTATCAACCTATTAAAAAATGTCAAAACCATTCTTGGCTGTCAGACCATATATACAGGCAGTGGGTCCGATTTGGTCCATGGGCCAGCGTTTGCCCACCCCTGACTTATGCTGTCAGGTGGTTTCTCCAGCAGATCTTTGCCTGTCTCTGCAAGTCAGAATGGGAATGAGGGAAAGGAACTGGTGGGAGAAAGGTTTAGCAAAGTGTTGTCTCTATGAATCTTACAGGGAGATGGTCAAAGACGGAGGTAAAAGTCGTGAATTCTCAATGAGCATTTCAACCAGAGCTCTAGGAAAAGCTTCTAGAAAAGACATGCAGCCCAGCGTATTAAGGTTCTATGAAACATGAGCCATGACACCACACTTGCTGTGCACTATGCTGCCGTCCTATCTGATAGATACCTTTAGCCAGTACTTAACAGGCTGGTTGTGACTCTTTAAGCTCATCTCACCTGCTTGCTTATAAACTCTTCCAGGGTAGCAACCATTTCTTATTTAATTTTATAGGCTCAGTGCAGAGTATAAGGCCAGTCATCTAGTTGACACATAACACATGTTATCTGAATTTACCAGTAACATAAAAACCCATAGACAATCATAGAGTATAAAGGACTTCATAATATTGTATGCCAAGGTATAAATTTGCTTGCTGATAAAACTGGACATTTTTCTAAAAGATTTTGTTCTAATGCTTACCAAATAATTATATGCTAAAAAATTAATCCAGGCATTTCTACATATATCACTTAACCCTTATGATCCTTCTGCAAGATATGTGTCATCTTCCATATTTGTAGATGAGAAAAACGGAACACAAAACAAGTAAGTGATAGGCCAGGTTAGAACTCACACCTTCAGGGGACACAGCTCCAGCTGTCCCCATTAGAATGCAGATAATCTGTTGAAATGCAAAACTGCTTAAAAAACATGTAAAAATTATCTATGGACACTGGCTGAACACAAGAAAAAGGCAGAAAAAAGTACTGTGACAATTGACATTCATTCCAAAGTTTGATGGGATGAAGCAGGAAGAATCTTTTGAGAATATTTTCTTCAAAAGTAAAAACCATTCTAAGGACAGTAAGAATAAATGCTGGTAAAGGACCAGAAGGGTATGGGGCACAGAAGTCAAGGAGAGTACCTACTTTCTTCTGCAATCACTGAGTTAGAACAGAAAACATGCGGGTGCCAGACCTGACTTAGCAAAAGTCCAGACAAAATCAATCATTTTGAGAATCACAGCACAACCCCAGTCACAAGCACTCAAGAAAGCCAAGTGAAAGGCATCATTAAAGTCAAAGAACTTTGCTGTCAGCCAACTGAGCTGCTGCCAATCTCCAGAACTCGAAATCCAGAGGCCAAGATGCTGCTGCTGCCATGTTCTGCTAATTTGGACAAACAAGATACTTAAAATTTCTCATCTGAAAAGTGATTTCACTTATTGATTTATTTAGCAACCAGCTAGTGTAGACTTAACTATATGCAGGGCACCATGGTGAGATTTGAGAAGGAAAGAGAGGTTAAATATTGTGGTTTCCATTTTAAGAATGTTGCACCCAGTGGCAAGACAGAACCTTGTTAAGAGTTAAGTACAAGCTGAAGCTGCATGAACACGTGCCTGGATAGAGGAAGAAGGAAAGTTCTACGTAAGCTTGGAAGCAGAGGCCATTCATTTTGGCTGGATGCTTTACTGTTTATGTATGCACGTAAGTATGTTGTCCTCTGCTCATCCCCAATAGCATATTGGACGCCGTCCAACCTGGGAAACTCATCTTTCGGTGCATATCTTTTTGTGTTTTATACAGTTAATGAGGTTCTCATGGCAAGTATACTGGGGTGGTTTGCCATTCCCTTCGACTGTGGTGCTGGGAAAGATTCCTCAGAGTCCCTTGGACAGCAAGGAGATCAAACCAGTCAATATTAAAGGAAATGAACCCTGAATACTACTTGGGAGGACTGAAGCTGAAGCTCCAGTATTTTGGTCATCTGATGAGAATAGCTGACTCATTGGAAAAGTCCCTGATGCTGGGAAAGACTGAGGGCAGAAAGAGAAGAGGGCATCAGAGGATGAGATGGCTGGATGGCATCACCGAGGCAATGGACAAGAACTTGGGCAAACTTTGGGAAATGGTGAAGGACAGGGAGGTCTGGTGTGCTGCAGTCCATGGGGTTGCAAAGAGTCAGACATGACCAGGAAACTGAACAGCAACAAGTGTATGCATTTTTAAAACTTTTTTTTGATGTGCCCCATTTTTAAAGTCAGTCTTAAATTTGTTACAATAAGCTTTCTGTTGTTTATATTCTGCTTTTTTGGTCATAAGGCATGTGGTATCTTAGCTCAAGGATCAAGGATCAAACCCTCACCCCCTGCATTGGAAGGTCAAGTCTTAACCACTGGACCATTAGGGAGGTCCCACTGGCTGGAGACTTTAGTGGATTGTTTCAAAGGTTACAGGCTAAGAACATCTTTAAATACCTACTTGAGAAATACCATCTATGGTTCTGCCAGGCACATCCCTCTGAAAAAGTACCACACCTTCTGCTCGTCTAGCTCTGATTTTTTTGTCTTCCAAAATACATGAAAGTAGCAGGTCTACAGTTGACAAATTCAGAAGCAACTAACACGAGGGAGAACAGAGATGAAACGACAATCTTTTGGAAAGACCTTCAGCTTGCAGGAACCATGAAGGTGATAAAGCTAGAATGCTAGTACTTAGTTCAGAAAGTAAACCCAGTCCAAAAAAGCATGGCCTAAAGTGTATTTTATGATTTGGAGTCAGCGAAGGTTCTTCTTTTATTTCTTCTCATTTCCTTTGCTGGAAACAAATATTTGATGTGACTTTTTTGCCATCATGGATTTCACTGGTCCAGAGAGTGGAACAATTTTACTGGAATAAGTAAAACATTGGCGATTCCTCCTAAGCTGAATGTTCTGCTGCTTCCTTCAAAATGACAAAAAGTAAGAGATATGAGTTGCTTAGAGTTCAGCTGCCTGAGGCTCCATTTGTATAAAAAATTAAAAACATTTCAAAGTAAATTCAATTAGTGAATGTGTATTGCCTGAATAGACTATCCTTCTAAATTTAATATAGCGAACATGACAATTTTACGAGCAAACCAAGTTAGAGATAATATATTTTTATGTTCCTTAAACTAGCAAAGAGACTTCAGACCCATAAAGAACACTAACAAGGTATTGCAGATACTTAAACTTTCTTCCAAAAAAATATATGTGTGGTTTTCCAAATGTGAGAAGTGTGAGGTTTGGCTTTTTTTCATGACTTCAAGGTTCCTCGAAATGTTACATCTTCATCTTGCATCAGCATTGCTAATAAATGGCACTACTTACATATAATTTCATTCTGTGTGTGTGCGTGTGTATGTGTGTGTGTGTGAGAGAGAGAGAGAGAGAGGGAGGAACATAAAGAGAGATTGAAAGGATAGAATAGTCCACCTCGAGAAGACCTTGTAAGATAGAAAAAAAAAATGTAGTTGAAGGATGAAAAACTAAAATTCCAAATAGCCTGTAGATTCCAAGAGATTACAAGTAAGATTCCTTGTTCACTGGTGCAAAGATAAAGATCAAGGAAGACAAGATTTTGTGTCACCTAAAAAATGAAGGTGTTAAAATAAATAAAAAAAAAAAATCAAAGTACTGATTGTCACTCCTTTTCTATTTCACCTTCGCATTCTGAGGATAAACACAGCAGTGTAAATCCAGGGCACTTGAGAGTTTGGTTCTTCAATGGAATGGTTTATTTGATTTCAGGGATCCTTTCTGCTGAACTAGTATTCTGTCCAGTCCATGAAATGATACAGTCTGACATCTTCAGAGACATTCCTGAGGTTTACAAGCTTTGCAGGCAGAATTCAGGAGTCCAGTTTTGAATGTCCAGTTCTGTTTAATGAACTCCTGTGACTGAAAATACATCCCATAATGTCTTTTAGTTTCTTGTATATATTCTCTCTACCACACAAAATCACCTAAAGCTACTCGTGCAAGAATGTAATGAGCAACACACTCAACACATCATTTTACTAGAAAAGCAAGTAAACCTCAGTTTAGAACCAATTGCTACGTCTTTTGCAGGCTTTATTTTTGACAGTGTAAACATTCATCTGGATCTCTGCATCTTTATAGATCTATCTGTTCTCAAGATCCACCTTGTAAGAAAAGACTGCAGAATGAGGGCTGGCCACGTGTCAGCTCATGGGGAACTTGCATCTTTTAGGTACTGAGGTATAATTACCATAAAATTAACCTATTTCAAATGAACATTTCAATGAGTTTTAGTAAATGTATGCATTGGTATAACTCTCCACCACCTTCTATTACTCTAAGAAGCACCCTCATACCATCTGCCATTGATCTCTGCTCCAAACCTCCAGTCCCAAACAATTTCTGATCTGCTTTGTCTCCTTAATTCTGCCTTTTATAGAAATCGCGCATGTAGTATTTTGTGTCTGGCTTTGGGCTTCCCTGGTGGCTCAGATGGTAAAGAATCCACCTACAATGCGGGAGACCCAGGTTCCATCCCCGGGTTTGGAAGATCCCCTGGAGAAGGGAATGGCTACCCACTCCAGTATTCTGGCCTGGAGAATCGCATGGACAGAGGAGCCTGGCAGGCTACAGTCAGTCCATGGGGGTCACAAAGAGTCAGACACGACTAAATGACTTTCATTTTGTCCATTTAACATGATGATTCTGAGATTTAGCCACACTGTTAAATGTATCAGTAGCTCATTTCTTTTATTGATCAGTAGTATTCCATTGTCTGGATATAGCACATTTTGTTTATGCAGCCACTTTATGTAGACATGCTGGATCAGATGGTGAAGTGTAGGTTTCACTTTTAAACAAATTGACAAAATGCTCGACAGCAGATGTGCCAGGTAACATTCCATTCAGCCATGTGTGAGATTTCTAGTTTCTTCACATTCTCATCAACACTTGGTGCCATGGGTCTTCTTAGTTTTAGCCATTCTAGTGGACGGGTCTTATTAATGGTGAGTCTTATTAAGCATCTTTTCACGAGCTTATTTGTATATCCTCATGCATAAAGTGCCTATTCAGAACTTTTTCTCATTTTTAATTGAACTGTTAATCTTCTTATTACTGAGTTGCAAAAGTTCTTTATATATTTTGGTTGAAGTCTTTTTGTTAGATGGTTATTTTGCAAATATTTGCTTCCAATCTGTTGCTTGCCTTTTCATTTGCTTAATGGTGTCTTCTGAAGAGCAACGATTTAATTTTGATGACACCTGATTTATTGATTTTTTTAATGATCACAGCTATTATATCATATCTAAGGATTTTTCCCCAAGAGAAATCTGAGTGACGTTGTGTTTCTTGTTCAGTCGCTAAGAGGTGTATGACTCTTTGCGACCCCATGGACTGCAGCACACCAAGCTTCCGTGTCCTTCATTATCTCCTGAAGTTTGCTCAAATTCATGTCCATTGAGTGACATAAGGGTCAACAATCTCTATTTTCCATATGGAAATCCAACTGTAACAACACTACTTGTTGAAAAACTATCTTTTCCTTATTACCTTGGCACCTCTGATGAACATCAACTGACCACATATATCAGGATTTATTTGTGAACTTTTTCTTCTGTACCACTGATCATTTATCTGTCCTTATATCAATACCATACTTTCTGGATCACTGTAGCTTTACAGTAAAAGTTGCAATCACAAAGGATGAGTCTCAATTTTGTTCTTTTTTCATACTGCTTATGTTATTCTAGGTCCTCTGCATTTCTATATACATTTTAGTGTGAGTTCATCAATTTCTACCAAAGAAAAAAGCCTACTGAGATTCTGATAGATTACATTGAATCTGTACATCAGTTTGGGAAGCATTACCCATACCGAGTCTTCTAATCCATGAGTATGGTATATATTATATTAATTTAGTTCTTTTGTTTCTCAATAGCATTTGTAGTTTTCAGCATATAGCTTTCACAGTTTTGTTTATTCTTAAGCATTTTATTCTTTTTGACATTATAAATGAAATCAATCTTATAATTTCATTTTCAGATTATCCATTACTAGCGATTTCCCTTTCACTTTTCATTTTCATGCATTGGAGAAGGAAATGGCAACCTACACCAGTGTTCTTGCCTGGAGAATCCCAGGAACAGCGGAGCCTGGTGGGCTGCCATCTACGGGGTTGCACAGAGTCGGACACGACTGAAGTGACTTAGCAGCAGCAGTGTATAGAAATTTATTATTGATCGTATATCCTGCAATTCTGATAAATGCATGAATAGTCTAGTAGCTTTTAAAATGATTATTTAGGATTTTCTACCTACAAAGATCACATTGTGTGTGAACAAAAACAGTTTTATTTCTTCCTGTCCAATTCTTTGGCTTTAATTTCTCATTCTTACCTTATGGTTCTTGTCTTTTGTATCTCAATCATTAGCAAAGTTCTCTTTAGTACACTGTATATTGACACTCTTAGAGCCTTTTCAGGAATGCTGAAATCAGACTTCTGTATATCCTTTACCCCAAGGAATGACCATTTTTAATTAATGTATAATGTCACTGCCTATCAGTCAAAAATTCACTTTCAGCAGCTGTCTTTGTCTATAAAACAGTGTTTGGATAATTATTTCAAAAATTCAAACTTCATTTTGTATTCATCATTTAGAAAATAAGGAATCATTAATAACCACAAGTCTCATATACTTAACAACAATTGAGACAAAGATGAAGATCATTAGGCATGCTGAGAGTGGTGATTCTTTAGTCTCAATTAGGTGCTCACTGGACTTAATAAGCTGGTCGACCATGAGAGAGTAAGATTAAAGAACCAAGCACAGCATAGTGAAAATACAACATATGAAAGCCCATGTCTAAAATGCAAAGTATAGTCAGTGATTTTTTAGCCTATTTAGGTCTTTAGGAATCAAAACTGCCTTTCTGATGGGTGGTTGTTAAACCTGAGCACAGTTCAACTCACAGACAAACTGAGACATGGAAAGTGTGGGAGATACCAGGACTTCGTTTAATCTTACAAAATTTCTGAGTAAGGTATGCAAGGATATGCAATTCCCATTTACTGATCAGGAAACAGATACAGAAATTGAAGTAACTTGCTGAAACAGTTACAGTAAGTGGTGAAGACAGAATTCAATCCTAGGTCTGTTTGGTTCCAGAAATTCTTAACTGGGCTCCTAGCTTCCTCAGTAACCCATCTGCCTGGTGCTTATTCTAAAGCCCCCACATTCCCACCTGCTTCCATATCTGGTATGGTTTCTAGCCTTGTCTGGAGTTCCCCAGTGACTCAGAGCTACTATGCAACCACTGGGGAAGAATCTACCTTCCAGGTTTGCTCTGTCCCAAGATACCAGTCTGATGGCTTCAACACTATAATAAAAACACCTGAGGTGGTAACATAAATAAGACACAGGCGCATAAAAGTAAACAGCTTAGCTTGACATAGACGAGTGATTTTCCTTTCAGTGTGGGGGCAGAAATGCCAAGGAAGTTTGAATATGAAAGGGCATTAAAATTTGTTGTGTTTTTTTTTTTTTTTGTATTAAAAGCTTTTAAGTGAGGTAATTCAGGCTTTTCTCTGCTTTCATTTTGGGGAGACACATTAGAAAATGAATGCATTCCAAAGCAGAGAAGTTAGCAAAAATGCCATTAAATTGTAGGTGGGTGATAAAGCTCAGCCTTCTCTCAATACCCTACAGAAAAATTCTAACCCTTGGGTTTAGATGACTCAGACAGGAATCTTTCTAACTTGGGTTTGTAAGTCCAGAAAAGAGGAACTGTATTTCCACTGACAGTACACAGCAAGAAAAAGGAAACGATATCAAAAGTGCTTCTCATTGTGCCTCAAGTAAACACTCACTAGATATTTGGGATTTGTTGGTTAATTATAAAACATTTCAATAGGCTCTTTTCATGAAACAAATACTATACTAATCATACTCCCCGCACCGCCCACAACCAACACACACTCCCCGAACTCTGGACAATATACAAAACCAGAAACAATGGTCTTAATCCCTGCTATGCTATCCTCCGAGAAGTGAGGAAGCCGCCTGGGATGATCTTACCCTCTGATCAGCAGACTTTTGGAAGAGAATTTTTTTCATAAACCCCATATTTTATGTCCTGTACCAATCTGTTCCCTCCCGCAAATATAACACACATTTCACACTCCTTACAATGCTTAGACATGAATAGCAATGCCCTGGAAAATTTCTGTAGTCAGCAATATACTGGAAACAACCTCCATGATTGAGGCACTTGCAGAGCCATCAGAGAGAGGAGGGGGCCAGTAACTATGGGTTCACAGCCTGTTGCCTAATTTTGTAAATAAAAGTTTTTTTGAAACACAGCCATGCCCATTCACTGGTGTCTTCTTTAGGGCTCCTTTCTTGCTATAAGGGCAGAGTTGAATTGTTGCCACTGAGACCATCTGGCCTGCAAAGCCTAAAATATTTACTACCCAGCCCTTTACAGAAAAAATTTATCAATGTTTGTGATAATACATTTAAAATAATATGGTAAAGTACTCCAGTTAGGGTAAGATGAAAACAAGAAAGAGAAGATACACCCTCTCATGTAAGGGATCACATATACTCAGAATGAAATAAAACAAAGGAAAGTGGGCACAGAAGAGACCAAAAACATTAAGCAGTTAGATGTGGGGGGGTGGCATTATGGATGGTTTTCTTTCCCTCATCTGTGCTCCAATTTTCAAAACTGATAATAGAATAAACTGAACCTCGCTTTAAACAGTATTTTAGCACATGTGACTGTCCTGCACACAGCTGTAGAGCTAGATTCGGCCCGGCCCCTCCCAACGCCGTGCCGAGGGTGGGAGCAGGGAGGCCAGGCCCCTACCTTATGCTCATCCCGAAGGTGGCTGTCCAATTCCTCCGTGTGCTTGGTCTCATAGTAGCAGAGCTGGCATTTGTAAGGTTTCAGTTCATTGTGCTTTTCTATGTGTTGCTGGAGGCTCTCGTCACTGGAGCAGGTGAAGGTACACTTATCACATCGGAAAACTACTCCCTGCAAGTATTTGGATAGTTTGGATCGGCACACTTCAATGGGGACAACCCGCTCTTCTGTGGAAACAAATTGAATACAAAGATGGGAACTTTTACTGATGGAAAGCAGACGGTCTTTCTTGGGAGTCTAAGGAAAAATTCCCCCATCCACTGTTGAAACTTCTCATGGTTGCGGGCCTGTGAACTGCGCATACATGCCACTGTCCCTCCTCCCACCCTCCCACCCACCAAGTCAACAGTCTACAGGGACACGTGGGTGTTTCTAAGGCCAAAAGCTCTGTGTACTTGATACCCAGAATGACCTATAAATAGGAGTGGGCAGGCCAAAAGGTGCTGGCGGATTTCTGAATGGAGGTGATTAAAGGAGAAGACAAGAATAGAAGTTTCACCAACATGAATGATTATCAACAGCAACCACCAGCGCATCTTACTTCCCCAGCAAGTGGCATTTAGGCTTACATAGATGTCCTTAACCACTCCAGTGTTCTTGCCTGGGAAATGCCACGGACAGAGGAGCCTGGAGGGTTAAATACAGTCTGTGGGGTCATAAAAGAGTTGGACATGACTTAGCAACCAAACAACAACAACAACAAGATGTCCATAAGGGGGAAGGAAAATGACATTTGTGGAGCACCTACGTGCCACCACTGTATACCTCCCTGGCAACTCTGTTAGGCCAAAGTTAGTCCCATTTCTACAAAGTAGTAAAACAAGGAACTGAGCTTTCAAGTCCCTCTCCAAAGGTCACAGACTCTGTAACTGCCTAAACTGGGACCCCACCCATGTCTGTCACTCAACTGCAAATCGGTGCTCTCCCATCATTTCCAATTGCACTCCTGTTTCCCCTTCCAAGACATTCTCAAGGAGACTGTTTGCCTTTTCTTGAAACCAAAAGAATCTCTAAGATCAAATCTGAAAACAAAGAATCCTGGACACTTTTCACTGAAACTCCAACCCCACCTTGGGAAGAGCTCTCACAGATGAAATGTCTGCAGGCAATCTTCCGGGAGAGGTGGGGTGGGGGTGGTGTGGGAGATGTGGAGGATTTGTGCCTTTTCAGACAAATCGGTAATGTGATTGTCACCAAGGGAGAAGATAAAAGAGAGAGGATTTGGGTGCTTTTCCCGTTAACATACCAAATGCTGTAGGGCTGGAAGTGTGTGTGTGTGCTTGTTTATTTTGTACTCTCTCACCCTTGTGTTTAACTGCTCAAATTAAATTTCACACCAGTCTGCCCAGAGTATCGGCACACGCGCCAGATATCCATAACTGGGATAAAATTAAAATCTGTGCTATTTATGCAAGGATCAAATATAGCATGTGTTTTCATGCTGTGTCTGGATTTCAGAAGACTCTGAAAGTTTACAAATGGACGCACACAACATACACTTATATTATTCAGAAACAGCAATGTATTATTAAGTCAGGATGGCGCACTATATCCTCGGTCACCAGGAGCAACGTTCATAGAGAATCAGGATGCTGTGCGCTGAAGTTGCTCGCTCTGGGAGCCCTCCCTCTGGGGCTGGCCTGTGTCTGGCCCTTGGGGAGTTTCTCCCACCCGAAGGCCTGCCTGTCTCTCAACCAGCACACACTCACTGCAGGGCAGTCCCTGAATGCAGTGATTAATTGGCCAGTGAGAATGTGGGCAGAGGAAGCGTGGAAGGTTGGTGTCTGCACCATACTCCCGGGAGCTCTAATGCATATGTTATTTTCCCTATACAAAGAGTCAGTCGCTTATTTAGAAATATAAATATTTTTAAACCAAAGTCGCGCAGACAGCTAAGAAACACATGATTATAATGGAATCCACACATTTTCTTAGAATAGCAAATGTTGTAACAGTCTTCTAACCATTCAGTTAGTTCCATGGTTTGGTGTAAATGGGAGGGAAAAAAAATGCTTTGGTGTAAACTAATGAGCCTGAAGGAAGCCAGGGCTATGACGGTCGTTCTATGTCTCTAATCCAGGATTTCTCAATAGCAGTGCTACTGATGTTTTGATGCCAGATAAGTCCTTCCTTTGGGAGATTTCCTATGCATTGTAGGATGTATATCAGCAGCCCAGGCCCCTGCCCACCAACGCCAGCAGTAGCCCCTCCTCCTCATCGTGACAACAGAAAATGCCTCCAGACAGCTGCATCATGAGAAAGCAAGATGGACCCTGGTTCAGACACTGCTCCAAGTCAAGTGCCAAGTATTCAGTCCAGCCGCCCTGGACATGTGGGCGCAACCTGGCGCCCATGGCAAGAGATGGGGGTCCAGGCTGAAGCCAGGAGACTGGACCCCAGGCCCTACATCTCAGGAGGTCATAGGGAAGTGTTGATGTGAACTTTTCTGGCACCTTCTTTGAGACTTGCACCCCCTCCCTTGCTCTGTGTTTGTTCCTGATTTATAAAATTTTGCCATTTCTACTGCTTCCCCGCTCTTTCTTTGGCTTTGGCCTGTCCCGCCTGCCCTGGTTCTGTCGACCTCGGTGGAGACGGAGAACAGCTGGCTATAAGTTCCCACATAACGATGCCTCCAACACCTTGAGGACAGTCATTCAGTTGCTCTCCAGTCTTCCCTTCTCCGCTGTAAATAACCCCTTCTTTCAAACTTGTTTTTTCTTATAGGTCTCCTTTTCAGTTCCTTTGGTTAGTTTTCTTTGCAGTTTCCAGTTTCACTACGTGTGTCTCAGTGCATTCTGCACAAAGTCAGGAGCATTCAGAATAATACCTTGGAAGTGAAATTGTAACACTGAATGGAAACAGCCACTCCCACTTATTAAGAGCTCACTATGTTTCAAGCATGGTTACCTGCTGGACTCTGTTGGCTACTTTTTATTCTCACAACACCCTGCAAAGTCAGTTTTGCGAGTCTTCAGTGGAAACTGAAAACGGCTCAGTTAAGCTACTTCCTCGAAGTCAGTCCTCTAATTCAGCACAAAGTTGTGGCCTGGGAGCCCGGGTCTGCTGACCTTTGCCTGCATGCACCCTCCTCCGTCTCTCCTCTAAAGAACTCTCCAGTCACATCCTATCTGTATGCCGTGCACTTCTCAGCCTTTTATTCCTAATAGTTCAAAATCGCAAAAGCTCTCCATGTCTAAGGCAACCATTTTTATCTGAATTTCTTTCAAGTATCTCCTGGATTTCATAAAAGGTCATTTCCCTGATGACTTATTCTGAAAGGTAAGACTTCCTCATTTCCAAACTAAGACATTAACTACAATAACTCCCAAGTCACTTAGTTATATGGGTTCTGGGTGTTAATTTTAGAAAACAAAGTTACCTTCCCCCCACCCCCCTTTCTACAAACATGGCTAACAGGACGAAGATAAAAAAACAAGACAGACTCTGAAAGGCGGGCGAAGGACTGACAGTGTTTTCTGAATGAGGTTATTCATGGTGGAGGCCAGTGAAGGACAGAAGCCGGGAGACTGGACTGTTTCCAGGTAGGGCCTGAGTCCTGTCTTGGCTACGGAAGCTCAGCCACTTGGGGCTTTTCCTACAGGAGGCAGCGACAACTGTGGGTCTTTTCTTGACTTCACACCTCTCAAAATTACCTTGGGTAAGAAATCAAGGCCTGAATCACACTCATTGTGACTCAGCTTCCAGCACTGGCTGCAAAAATATTATGACTTCACCAGTTTTGACTACAAGATAGATCGTGTCTCTCATCTACTCATTCTTAAAAGATACTGAGTGCTGCAGCTGGACACAAAACTCAAGAGGCTCCAGCCTGGAGTAGTGCCACACTAAAGCACGTGGGTGCTAAGGTTCACCAAGAGCCCAGAAGTATGTGCCGGGTGGGAAAATAATATGTAAAATCACAACTACTAAGGGGGGGTCGGGGGGAGAGGGGGTCACTTCTATTCAAAACAGTGAAAAAAAACCACATCACCGTGGAGCCCAGAATCACCAAGTAATAACTCTTCCTGAAAGGCAGCCCCAACACACATGGGCTTCCTTCCTACAACGTGCCAGGCTGGGGGTGGGAGCTGGGGGGTGGGGGGGGTGGGGATTTGGAAGTCACTCACTCCAACCAACTCTGAATGCAGATCGCCATGGTAGAGGGCTGGCCGAGACCCCCGCTGGGCCAAACCAAAGATCTATCCTGTACTCTTAACACACAAACCAGCGACAAACGCTGAGGACCAGAAAGCCACCATCCCCAAGTATAACCATAAACAGACACATGTCAACGTAAGCACAGCAGTTCCTGTAAAAAGTTAAGTTTTGACATTAGCCAACCTACCTTCCTCAAGCCAGACAAGAGCTGGGAACTGTACCTTTAACAGGAAGAAGTATGTGATGTGGATGAAGGGAACATGTAATTTCACTGAATAAGATGAAAGACTGTCAGTCTCATTGTAGTATTTTTTTTTTCTCAAGAAAAAATGATACTGATCAGATAGATTAGGGGAGATTAGTTCTGTTCCAAAAAGATACCCACCTGCAGGGTTCAGTTATATTTAGCATTTATGTATGTATTGAGGTTACAGGCTGAGAAATAGAAATTTTAAGTTTATAAGCCAACTGGAGACCAATCTCAGTGATTACACAGCTCTGTAATTATAAATAGTTGATGAAACTGTTTCATGCCTATAATTCAATTTTTGCCCAATTTCTCAGGTTTGCTATACGTATATAACAGACATCCAGGCTAAGCAACACATGAGGCATTCATTGTGCTCCCAATGGTTATAAGAACTCAGCAGAAATGTACTCTGGCTTCCCTGGTGGCTCAGGCGGTAAAGAATCTGCCTACAATGCAGGAAAGCTGGGTTCAATCCCTGGGTCAGGAAGATGTCCTAGAGAAGGAAATGGCAACCCACTCCAGTATTCTTGCCTGGAGAATCCCAAGGACAGAGGAGCCTGGTGGGCTACAGTCCATGGGGTTGCAAAGAGTTGGACATGACTAAAGTGACTTAGCATGCAACCCAAAACATTCACGTACTCTGAAACTATTTCTTCCCTTGTTCACTGTCTCTCTTGCTACTAAAGTTCAAGCTCCTTCAGTGCCCAAACCTTGCCTGACTCTTCCTGGCAGTATCCCTAGAGCTTAAAGCAATGCTAGCATGTGGTGGGTGTTCAATAAACATTTGTAACATGAATGAAAACCCATTCAACATCATACCACTTTCTCCTTGAACCAGAAGTCTCAGGGCTTAATTTTTCCCTGGTTACACTGGTCCCATCATGGTGTACCTCATCAAAGCCCTCTTTCATTTGGCCAGAATATGCCTTTCTGGCCTTGCCTTCTAGTACCTTCTAATTTCACTCTGTAAACACATCTTCCCTCTACTCACCTGGATGGTTTGTTAAAATTTTCCTTACACTCTGTAATGAGTCAAATGGAGTCCCCAGAAATTTTTGTCCACCTGGCCCCTCAGAATGTGACCTTATTGAGACCTGAGGTCTTCACAATGTTAGTCAAGATAAGGTCGTACAGGATTAGGGTGGGCTCTAAACTCAGGGTAAGAGGAAGAGAGAACACACACACACACACACACACACACACAAGAAGGCCATGTGGATTAGGGTGGGCCCTAAACTCAGGGTAAGAGGAAGAGAGAACACACACACACACACACACAGAAGAAGGCCATGTGCAGAGGGAGGGAGAGACTGCAGTGATATGGCTACAAGGCAAGAGATGCCAAGAAAAGTCGGGAGCCAGGAGAAGCTGGGAAGAATATAGGAAGGATTCTCCCCTCGAGTCTTCAGGGGGAACACAGCCCTATGAAAAACTGCATTTCAGACTTCTAGGCTCCAAAACGGAAAAAGAATCCATTTCTGTTAAGTCCCCTACATAACGAACACACCCACCTCAAGTCTTCTCTGGCTGCTGAAATGTTATCATGGATCAGTTTGAAAGCCACCCCCCTCCACCACCTTTCTCTACTCCAAACAGAAATACATCTGCCACTGTCAATCTCCTAGATACTTATCACTCACTATCTTAAACATACTTATGCACACACTTCATCTTCTTGAGGAGGGCAGACTGGCTCTCAGGTACCCCATCTTAACCCAAAGAACCCAGCACAGTATGGCAAGGAACAAGCAAATAATACATGTCTACTGAATGCATGGACCAACAGAACGCTCTGTTTTGTAGCAGCCAATGTGATTCCACGGTTATTTCTCATTCAGATCACCCAGGAGTGGACTGAATTCCTTTTTCCTCCCTATTTAAATACAGCAATTTGTCTGGACAAAAAGCTAAGGAGACTCTATTCTTGCAAACAGCAGCTTATTCTCAGGGCCAGTTCAGAAGTTGTTTTTCTTGCCATTCGTTCCAAGTAACTAAAGTCTCAGAAAGATCTCTTACTGCAGGCCCCAGAGACCAAAGATGTTTATTCATCCACAGAGTAAGGAGAGCACAGGTGCATAGAGAGCCACGTCCTGCTACTCTGAGATCAGCCCCAACTCAAAAATGCCAGGCAGACACCCACCCAACCCTCTCTTCTTTGTCAAGACTAGCTCCCCACTGAGCCACCATCTTGATTGAGATGGACCCCAAAGCCAGGCCAGGATGCGTATGGCAGACATGCCTTCCCAAAGTGCCCTGCCTCCCTGTGGCTCAGTGGTCCTTGTCTCTGACCCCCAGCCTTCAGACGACTCTCTCCTCAGACCCAGATACCACAGCCACTGGAATGCTCAGTGGAGTGACGCCAACCGCCTTCCCAAGGGCGAGACAGGGATGCCTGGTGGGCAAAGGCGTGGACCGGGGCTGGAGCAGGCCTGGGATCAGATCCCAGCTGGGTCGCTTATTAGTCATCTGACCTTGGGTAAGATGCTCAATCTTTCTGAACCTGTTCTCTCCCTTGTTATCAGGGATAACGGTAACACCCACCACTCAGAGTCTTGTGAAAATTCCATGAAATGACTCACTGGAAGGCACTTAGCATAGCACCTGCTACCTAAAAAGTCCTCAGGAACAGTAACCAGTGCTGCTGCTGTGGGGGTTGTCACGGCTACAACAATCCTCAAATACTCATGCTCATTCCAGATTGTGCACTTTCTGACCCCAATGAGGACAAACTCTACATATGCTGATGCTTCTTTTAATATAAATTATCTCTATAAATAACCAGTGACAGCCAATACGATGGATGGATCATGGGATCAGAAACCTGGGGTTGACACACAGCTTCCCTGCTCACTGGATGGGTGACTCTGGTTGAACTGCTTCTACCCTCTCGGGTCCAGCGAAGGGGCTGGTGGGGAGTTCACCACTGTAGTCAGGCTGGGGACAGCACGCACTACTTCATACACAGCCCCCCTCAGGAGAACCCACCAGAGAAACTCCTTTCAGGTGCCAGCACCTCAGCTTCTTGAACATTGGAAAGCCTAATGAACACCCCAAATCCAATTGCTTCTGCTGTTGTCTCCCCCACAGTGGGCAGGAGTCCGAGGGCTGAGACTGTAGCCCACTGCTAACAAGCACACAGTACCTTGCGGCAGACACCAAAACTCTAGGTGAGTGTTCTCATACTTTCACGTGAACTTCCAACTACTTTTTCCTTATTCTGCATTTGCCCCGATCTCCTGTTTTTAATCCTACAATCTGCACAACTATCTTTAACATATCTTCAATTCTTTGTGAAATGACCCTAAAACACTACGCTAAAACAAAGAAAAAATAGTTTTTGCCAGCTTCAAGCTTCACATACATAAAACAGGACTACAGGTCAAAGTATCATCCCTCCTAGTGTGGCTGGATGATGAAGTGACCGTGTGTGAGAAGCACTGGGTCAGGTGTAGCGTGCTCCAGGCATTAAGTGTTTCTCTCTGCTTTCTCATTTCCTGGATTCTCAGCTCAGGGAAGGATAGTCAGCGAGCTTGCATTAGGCATCAAGACTCTGATCCCAGCAGGCATGTATGCGTCTAAGTCTCTGCAGTCACGTCCAATTCTTTGTGACGCCACAGACTTCTCTGTCCATGGGATTCTCCAGGCAAGAATACTGGAGTGGGTTGCCATGCCCTCCTCCAGGGGATCTTTCCGACCCAGGAATCAAACTCGAGCCTCCTGCATCTCCTGTACTGGCTGGAAGGTTCTTTACCACTAGTGCCACCTGGGAAGCTTGATCCCAGCAGGCAGCAAGCGGAAACAAGAGAGAATCCACCGCTGAGGTGGGGTCTTATGGCTCCTGTCTGCTCCACGGTAGCATGACTCATGGCCTCGTTCCAAGCAGTAGAGGACATGGAGCCACTGACAGACACATGGGCCCAGTGACCAGAAGCCAGGTGACTGAGGCAGCACACCACAAGGGACCCCAGGAGTTCCTGACTAAACGTTCGTGCACGGCTTGCAGGCGGGTGTCCTTGCCAGCAGGCATCTCGCATCTCCAGTCTGCCTGGGGAGAAGGGAGACCAGAGGGTGCTGAAGGTTGACCTTCCATGGTGTCTGCAGCAGATGTATCACAAAATGCACAGGCCAAAGGCAGTGGCTCTGGGGAAATGCTGGAAACATTGGAAATGCCCCCTGAATACCCAGCATTTCAGAGTAACATCTCCGCAGGGCAGCAGAAGACACTTAATGCATTTGAGTCGCAGGTGGCAAATACTGAAAAGCATTCCCAGGTTATAGGCAGAGGAAGGAAGATAGGCAGGAAGAGGAAGAAAAGGAGGGAGGGAGGGAGGAAGGAGAGTCAGAAAGGTCAGTAGGTGGAAATAGTAACGGGTACTCTAGTCATCTTTTTCCATCCACCTCTGGCTGGAATCTCTTCCGGACAAAGTATAGTTGTTACATATTTTTCCTTCCAATGCAGAGGGCACGTGTTGTTTAATGGTATTTTAATTGGCCAGCAGTAAACTCAGTTCAAAGAAAAAACCTAAAAGAAATATCCCAATATATCACTAAAAGAAGTATCCCAATATATCAAAGGAACCAGCATTTACGAATACCCAAGATGCATCCACACGGAACACACCAGACACTCAACATGCCACCTCAGAGGCATAATCACCATCTCTTTATGGAGAAGAGGCAAAACACGAGAGGCTTTAAAGCCAGAATTTTTTTTTTTTTTTTTTTAATTTATTTGGCTGCACCAGGTCTTAGTTGCAGCATGTGAGATCTTGTTCCCTGACCAGGGATTGAACTTGGGTCCCCTGCATTGGGAGCTCAGAGTCTTAGCCACTGGACCACAAGAGAAGTCCCTAAAGCCAGAATTTAAACCCAAGATCTATGGCATTTAATATGTATCAGGCTGGGATTTCCTGGCAGTCCAATGGTTAAGACTCTGCCCTTCCAATGCAGGGGATGTGGGTTTAGCCCCTGGCTGGGAAACTAAGATGCCACATGCTGTGTGGCACACAATATTAAAAAAATAAAAATTAATATATATCAGGCTACTTGTAGTTTTAAGAATTTTCACCATCCACTTCAAAAGAAATCCCACATTCTGCTTTGGAGATCATCATTTTGGTCTTCCTTCAAAGAACTGCTTACAACCACAGAGTTCTTCACCTTTTACCATGAGTTCACCCACCCACTCTGCTTCTCATTCACTCCCTCCTTAGCAAGGTCGTGAGAGCAGAAGACTCAGGATGTAAAATCTCTCTCTCACGGGGAAGCCCCGCGGAAGTGTTCACTGTGGACTCCATCACCTTTGCCTCCCTCCAGGTGGAGGAAATCCTCCCAGCAGGAAGATGCTCTTACCCTGTTGGCTGTCACTGGGGTGACTGCTGTGATTTCTTTTGGGGAGATAAAGGGAGGAACAAGGGACCGGAGAAGAGGTGTTGCTGCCACCTTGAGACAGCTTCCCTCTAATGCCACCCGAGCCACCCTACCTCCACCCCCTGCATCCCAAGAAAACGAAGCTCAGAAGGTTACCTCGGTGCAGCACAATGTGGTCGATCATGTTGCGTTTGTATTTGGTGTGATAGAGGCAGAGAGGACAGCGGAGATCTTTGGGGCCCTCCTCGGGGACCGCCGAATGCCCGGCTTCCACGTGCATAGTAAAAGCAGATCTGGGAGGGAGTGGGGAGAGAGGCGATGAGTGGGGCCCAGAAGCATCACACTCACACCCCTTGCCGACAGTCCTATGGAGACACCCTGCTGCGGGGGTGGGTTACCCAAAACTATAGTAGTTCCTCGTGCTTGCTGAGCACAAGTTGCTCTGTCACTCAGGCAATGACTGAGCACTCTTCTGCAGTGGTAACTTCTTTGGGGGAAATTTTGCTACTTGGCTGGGCTCAGGGCAAGTTTGAAAAAGAGAAAAAGAAACAGACTCCCCATTTTATTTCTGAAAATGAGAAGTTGCCTGTTAAAAATATAAAACAAAATCCCTACGAGAATGGATTTCTCATCACGCTCGGAAGGAGAAGCTGGGATGATTCATCAGCTGCCCTGGTGACTCTTCCCAGGGAAGGAGGGAGGGCAGGTTGGTTGGGAAAGCAGGACAGTTGATGACCACGTAAAGACGCTCAGAGCTGTTGTGCCAGCTTGAATGTGGAGGGTACCACTGCCTCCCCTGCTCCATCCTTTTCAAAACTTCAAATTTTACAAGCCTTAAATGTCTCATAAAAATGGATGAAACCCAAAGTTTAATGGGCAAGGTCCTCTTCTTATTAACCCAAGTGCCTCTCTCTGGGGAAACAGGTACACCTGTCAATGGGCCCTTGTTAACTATCTGAGTCATTCTCGACTTCTCTCAGTTCTAAGGTCACATACATATTTATCTAAAAAACAACTAAACCACATTAACAGTCAGAGATGTTACACATTTTCCATCAAATCCCAGTGACTAAGATGTTGCTGGGAAAGACTTGTTTTTCTATCAATTCAAGTTTGGAGGGGTTATGAAGCCCATCCTCGCCAGCCTCTCCGTATGGAGTGTGTATTGAAATATTAGAGTGACCTAAAGCCCAGGCCCTGATTGCGACAGGAGCAGACAGTAATAGCTTCATATCTGTACTATAGCATCTAATCTCATTATAATAGCTTTCTATGATACAGTCACATTTTGTATTTCCTTTGTGCCAAGCACTATGCTAAGCACTTTATGGCTTCATTTATTATTTTTTTAACTCCTCACAAGAGCCCTGTGAGGTAGGTACTATTATTATCTTTATTTAACAGATACGGAACCACAGACACAGACAGGTTTACTAACTTGTCCAAAGTCACATCGTCAGTAACTGGCAAAGTTGGGGTTCAAACCCAGGCAGTCAGGCTCCATATTCTACACTCGTAACTACAACCCTAAGTGGAATCTCCCAGGATGAGATGAAATCACAGGAGCTTAGATTAAGTAAGAAGAAGCACTCCAATCTTTGTCATAGTCCACAGCAAAAATGACTGTGGATTATCTTTTTCTATGTGGGAACAATCTTTCTGTGATTGTTAAAGTTTAGTCTTCCCAGTGTGAAGTCTTGGTTCTCTTTCAATAATATGATCTTAAGAAATAAGAATTCTTTACAAGGGTAGCAGACTGTCGCTATTGCTGGATGTTCTCTCTTGACTTTGACTTTGCTTCTAAGAAGACTGTTTTTCCCAGAGACAAAATAAAAGGTGGGGAGGTGGAGGGCATAGTTTTCCAAAAGGGAAAGCACTCACTGCTTCACGCACTGGGTCAGGGAAATCCTTCACACTCCTCAGGCACCCATTTGCTCTGACTTTTAAACTCATTTGTTCTCATATAGCTCTTCATCCCTTCCCCAAACCCAAAAGCAGTCTCTGGAACTAGCCTCCTTTTGTGAAGACTGGACCCTACCTGCTCATCATCCCTTGGGCAGAGCCTCCCTTGAGCTCCAGATAGAGGAGTGTAAGGGAAGAGTGTAGTGAGGGGCGGAGCAGGTGCAGCCACCTTGTTTCTCAAGGCTGTTCTTTATATCACTTACTTAAAGCCTGTGTAAAAGGAGCAGTCTTTGCACTTGAAGAGCTTCTTCCCGCCATGCTTGTCCCTGTAATGGCGCCTGATGCTCTGGATATAGCCAGAGGAGAATTCACAGAATTCGCAGTGAAGAATGGCTTCCGTTTTCTGCTCAGTGCTCCCTGCGGCCCCAGAAAGAGGCACGGGGCTCACACGGCTGTTGTTTCTCGCCAGAGCAGCGGACTGATAGTGGTTCAACTGCTGCTGAACATCTGGAGGCTCAGAGTAGGATGAGTCTGTGGACAGACAGGGGACAATGACACCAGACACAGAGAACACAGTGGAGGTTTGACACTTGAGAACCCCTGAAAGAAGTTTTGAGTACTTGTTTTTAAGGGGGCTGACTGTGATCCCAGCTTTCATCTTCATTTACGTTCTACAACGCATCTCTGGGGAAAGGCAGGAAGGGAGGAAGCGTCACTTCTTTTAATCTGACTCTGAGGGTTCATGGCATTTAAAAATAAAATTCTGAGGTTAAAGGTTTCAAAGTGAAGGAAGAAAGTAAACTGTTTTTTTAAAGGAAATTGCAGTGTGGCAACAGGCTGCCACAGAACACCCGTCCCTGTAGGTGAGATAAATGAAGCCACATAATGAACACAGGCATCCACACGAGAAAGGAAAGTAGAAGATGCAGTATCTCCAACTTTGCAGAACAGAATTATTCAAGCCACCGGAAAAAAAAAAAAAAAAGGGTCTTCAACAGAAATGCTCAAGCACATGGCACTCACAAATATAAAAATGTTTTATGCCTTCACTGTCAAGTGATTTAAATTTTAAAATATAAAAATCCAATAGTGTTCTCCAGGAATGGATGTTTAAAGCTTAGTCAGCATTAAGATGGAGATTTATTCATAAATCCCATTAAAATGAAATTCCAAACAAGTCTCCCTGAAAGGTATTTGAAAGTTTTGCAATTCGGAGGAAAATGTCGGAAGTGACAGGCACAAATCTTAAGCCTGTGAAGCTGGCATGAGGTGGGGAAATCTGATGTAAAAGGTAGGTGAGAAAAATCTCAGTTTCCTCTTTAAATAATTTTTTTTTTAAGTTTTAGTAAGAGATAGAAAGTGAAAAAAAAACAAAAAAAAAGGTCTTCAACCTTTTCCCAACACACCGATCTGAATGTTGAGGTCAGGAATTCACCAGCACTGTCATCAACATTGTCTTGTATAACCTATGGCTAGCCATGAATGACACAAATGGACTCTGTGAATCCCATACAGATGAATTTCAGTGTAACTTTCCTTGAAAAGAAAACAAAGGGCTCTTTTCTGATGCTTTTCAAAAAAGCAGGGGTGAAAAAGGACAGAAACTGTTCCAGCCTCCTCCTGATTTGATGGACACTTAATTTTCCAAAGTGTGACTCCCCCAGGTGGGACACGCGGGGGCTCTGTAAAAACCCACATGTGATGAAACTGGTACCATCCATCCCACTGGCCTCTTTGCAAAGAAAAACAACAGCAGCAGCTTCCTGTATTGTGGGGCCACCTCCTGTCTTCAAAATACTAAAATCCCTCCCCCTTCTTGTTTTCTCCTCCCCCTCCTCAATTTGTATTCCTCAGGATTGAGGAAAGGAAAAAAAACCTTTGGAAATTGTAAACAAACCTGCCATACACAAACACAAATAAAACAAAGGGAAAGTTGAACAGTATCTCCGAGCCTCCGTGGGTTCAGTACCAGGTGTAAACCGAAGACAAAGGAAGAAAGAAATGACACAACTGAATTCATTTCACTCGATTCTTTTTATCTCCTTTTTCTTTACTCCTCGACCCTAGCTGATGAACCCACTCAGGATCAGAATAATGCAATTGTCAACTTCTCTTTCTTTCCCTCAATAGCGGGTTTGTTTACCATTTCATGGATTGTTTGAGATGTTTTCTATTTAAGCTCTCAACACTAGTTGCTGTTTAAGACACACGCACAATGAAGCAAAAGGCACTCTCTGCCCACCTCTCTCGTTAACAGGAACGTGAGCTCCTGGGTAAGTACCACCACCCTAGGACCCTGGTCAGCCCTACCCTCTGGGCAGCGCTGGTTCTGGTTTGCCCTCAGTTCTGTAGGAAAGAAATTCTGCAACGGACAAGGCCAAAGTCAGGTCCAACTGCCCTGAGTTGTCGACCATTCACAAGTCTGCCCAGAGACCAAATCAAAGGAACAGTCCATTTCTCAGTAAGCAGCCACCACTGCCTCCAAGGTGGGCTTCCCAGGTGTCTCAGTGGTAAAAATTCTGCCTACCAATGCCGGAGATGTAGGAGACTTGGGCTCTATCCCCGGGTGGGGAAGATCCCCTGGAGAAGGAAACGGCAACCCACTCTAGTATTCCTAGAGAATCCCATCGACAGAGGAGCCTGGTGAGTTCATGGGGTTGCAAAGAGTTGGATACGACTGAGTGCCTAAACAACAACTGCCTACAAGGCTCAGCACCCACCTCAGTGAGGCCCACAAGTTAGCACAGATGCTGGCATTCACCTCGGACACAAGACCCTGGACAGCTTCAACCCCTTTATAACAAAAATCACAAAGTGGCTGCCTAATGTGATGATAAACCAGGTCAATCTGTCTACCCTACCTTCCACCACCCCTAGTCTAGCACATGAACAACTCTCCTGGGTAAACCTCCCCGAGGGGAAAGCATTTGATGATACATTTTTTCTCACTTCTAGCATTTAAGGCATATTTATTACTCTATCACAAAAAACCAAATTCTCGATTTTCACACCGGTACTTCTGTGATATGAAACTTGAAGAAATAAAAATGCAAGAAGTCGTGGAGAAAGCATTCCAAGAGAGGAAATCATCACCTGTCTCAAATGGCAGTGTGAAAAGAACAACTCTACGTACCTGTGTCATAAAATCCTTCTTTCCTGGTTAGAATCAGGTGGACAGGTTTACTTACAAAAATAAGCAGATCCCACCACCTGGGATACATTTGAAAGAATGCCAAGGTGACAATTTTTGGGTCTCCTGAGAGCTTTATTGTCCTCTCTTGTGCCAAGACACACACTTCCTTCCTCGCTCTCACTTGGAGTTTGTGAATAATACAGACTTTAACACTTCAGGCACTAAAGTTACAAAGATGTGAGTATGTCTGATTTCACTTATCCCAAAAAAGTCTACCTGCTGAGCTACATAAAATCCCAGTTTGTTCACGAAGCCCGGCCAGAAGAGCAGAAGAGGGTGGTTTTGTGCCCAGTTAGAAAAACAAACAGATTGTTAGCAGTGAAGTGTATGTCACATAAGTTAAAAATCATCATTAAGACTATTTTCTTTCATTCCAAGCTTAAGAAAGGAAAGGAAAAAAAGAAACTTTGTGCTTGCTCGGAGGGCCCGACTTGTGGTCATGGGAATATATAGCAGGTAAAGCACAGGAGAGTGAATCCAGAGAAAAACCCTGTACCCAACTGCAGGCCATACAAGTTCCATCTTTACCCCCAGCATGGCCAGAAATATCTACAATGGAACCAATAGCCAAGAGGGTGGCAGTCCATCCATTCTTAATCCAACCCTGAGATGTGCAGTTCAGCAAAGAATGTTGGTCTCTGACATGTGACTATTTATACACAGAGTTTGTAAGGCCTCCTCAGGTGACCATTTTGCCTTTTTGAGGTCTTACAAATAGCTGAAAAAAGAAAAGAAGCAAAAGGCAAAGGAGAAAAGGAAAGATATTTCCATTTGAATGCCGAGTTCCAAAGAATAGCAAGGAGAGATAAGAAAGCCTTCCTCAGTGATCAGTGCAAAGAAATAGAGGAAAACAATAGACTGGGAAAGACTAGAGATCTCTTCAAGAAAATCAGAGATACCAAGGGAACATTTCATGCAAAGATGGGCACAATTAACAACAGAAATGGTATGGACCTAACAGAAGCAGAAAATATTAAGAGGTGGCAAGAACACACAGAAGAACTATACAAAAAAGATCTTCATGACCCAGAGAAACACAATGGTGTGATCACTCACCTAGAACCAGACATCCTGGAATGCAAAGTCAAGTGGGCCTTAGGAAGCATCACTATGAACAAAGCCAGTAGAGGTGATGGAATTTCAGTTGAGCTGGAATTTCAAATCCTAAAAGATGATGCTGTTAAAGCGCTACACTCAATATGCCAGCAAATTTGGAAAACTCAGCAGTGGCCACAGGACTGGAAAAGGGCAGTTTTCATTCTAATTCCAAAGAAAGGCAATGACAAAGAATGTTCAAACTAACACACAATTGCACTCATCTCACATGCCAGAGAAGTAATGCTCAAAATTCTCCAAGCCAGGCTTCATCAGTATGTGAACAGAGAACTTCCAAATGTTCAAGCTGAATTTAGACAAGGCAGAAGAACCAGAGATCAAATTACCAACATCCACTAGATCATAGAAAAAGCAAGAGAGTTCCAGAAAAACATCTACTTCTGCTTCATTGATTATGCCAAAGCCTTTGACTGTGTGGATCACAACAAACTACGGAAAATTCTTCAAGAATACCAGACCACCTTACCTGCCTCCTGAGAAAGCTGTATGCAGGTCAGGAAGCAACAGTGTCGAACTAGACATGGAACAACGGACTGGTTCCAAATTGGAAAAGGAGTACATCAAGGCTGTATATTATCACCCTGCTTATTTAACTTACATGCAGAGTACATCATGCAAAATACCGGGCTGGAAGAAGCACAAGCTGTAATCAAGATTGCCGGGAGAAATATCAATAACCTCAGATATGCAGATAACACAACCCTTATGGCAGAAAGAGAAGAGGAACTAAAGAGCCTCTTGATGAAAGTGAAAGAGGAGAGTGAAAAAGTTGGCTTAAAACTCAACATTTAAAAAACTAAGATCATGGCATCCGGTCACAACACTTCATGGCAAATAGATGGGGAAACAGTGGAAACAGTGACAGACTTTATTTTTGGGGACTCCAAAAATCACTGCAGATGGTGACTACAGCCATGAAATTAAAAGACGTTTGTTCCTTAGAAGAAAAGCTATGATCAACCTAGAAAGCATATTAAAAATCAGAGACATTACTTTGCCAACAAAGGTCCATCTAGTCAAAGCTATGGTTTTTCCAGTGGTCATGTATGGATGTCAGAGTTGGACTATAAAAAAGCTGAGCGCCGAAGAATTGATGCTTTTGAACTGCGGTGTTGGAGAAGACTCTTGAGAGTCCCTTGGACTGCAAAGAGATCAAACCAGTGAATCCTAAAGGAAATAAGTCCTGAATATTCATTGGAAGGACTGATGCTGAAGATGAAGCTCCAATACTTAGGTCACCTGATGCAAAGAACTGACTCATTAGAAAAGGCCATGATGCTGGGAGAGGTTGAAGGCAGGAGGAGAAGGGGACGACAGAGGATGAGATGGTTGGATGGCATCATTGACTCTATGGACATGGGTTTGAGCAAGTTCTGGGAGTTGGTGATGGATAGAGAAGCCTGGTGTGCTGTAGTCCATGGGGTCGCAAAGAGTTGGACATGACTGAGTAACTGAACTGAACTGATACACAGAGTTTAGGAAATTAAATTATGATTTATAATTGCAGTTATAAAATAAATTTAACTAAGTTATATGGAGCTATTCATTTTGTAAACTGTCTATAATAGGCAAATGATTTTGTAAAAGCAGGCTCACACTAGAACTTTAGTGTGGACAGCTATAGCGTTTCTATGTGTGGGTTTGGAAGTTACCAAATAGCCAGCACTGAATTCCCACGATTACCACGTATGGCATAGGTTCTCATCCCAGTTTTACTGATGAGGTTGCTGGGGCTGAGAAGTTGGCTACACAGTTACTGAGAGGCAGAGGTAGGATTTGAACAAAGATCTGTCTGACTTTAAAGTGAGTCTTGTCTATTATGCATCTGTACTCAAAATGTTGACCTCTGGGGTGCCACTATGCGAGTCAGAAGAACACCAAAGAACACCTGAGTGTTCCATTAGCAACACACTCATAGCAGAGGGGAGAAAGAGAAGGTGGTAGAAAGATAGAAAGTAACATCAGAATGGATAGAAATTAGAGAGAAAATAACATTCAACTGAATACAAAGAAAACACTAAAATGAGCATTTCAGAGCACATGGGGAAGAAAAGAATCAACAAGGTTAAGATTCTCAGGAAAGAAAAAGAATATCCAACATTTCAAAATACTTTATAAAAACACACAAAAAGGGACCACCCAAAAGGTATTTGCATACGTGTGCTGTGCAGGTAAGCACCGCCAAGCACCCAGAACTGGAGACGTGCCAGCCCACATGTCATGCTTCGATTAGATGCTGGATAAACTGCCCTCAAATAATAACACTCTAACATGCCTTAGGAGGAACTTGGCTGGGAAAGAAAGGTATCTGAATATCAATGGGAGATGGGTGCTTTCTGGTGGCTCATGGACAGCTCAGGACTTCAAACCAGAGAAAAGGGCTGAGCTCCAGATAAGACCTCCTGCCCCTCTCATTCAGTCAGCTTCCTGGAGAAATGCGCAAGTTCTGACTCACTTCAGCTCCCCAGAATTCTGGCCAAACCCAGGTTAAGTACCCATTCAAAGAGGTTTTTTTTCTCTTTTCTCCAAAAACGCACCAGCACAGAAACAATCACTGGAAATCTACTGAACTCTGGAAGAACAATAAACCATGACAGAATGAAGCTAGCTTGAATTTTCTGATTCGACAAACACTCAGTGGACATCCTCTTCGTGCCAGGCCATGAGCAGGCTCTAGGGACTCAAAGTCAAAGAAGGTGTGAGGTGGGACTTCCCTGGAGGTACAGTGGTTAGGACTCCACACTTTTAATACTGGAGTCCCAGGTTCAATCCCTGGTCAGGGGATCCCACAAACCACGTGGTCAAAAAATCAAGGCACAGGGGGTGGGGGTTTGATCCCCGGTTAGGGGATCCCACCAGTCATGCAGCACAGCCAAAAAGAAAAAAAAAAAAAGGCACTAGAGGTGCCTTCCACAAGCCCAAATCTAGAGACACAGAGTAGCTGGCTGTTATGAAAATAAATGCCTGCTCCACATCTAACACACTTCCTCCACTGATTGAAGGAGTAAAAGAAGCAAAGAGAACAAATGATCAGTAACAGGGGAGTTTAACTATTGCAACATTAAGGCAGACACAGAGAAGAGTTAAGAGTCAATTGAGCAATAAATTGTGGGAGCGCCCGAGGACAGCCCCCTTACGCGCTGAGTGACCTAAAAAGGAGGCTGTACAGGAGGATCAATTCTCAATTTTCTACAGCTCTGCAGAGAAGGTGTGAGTGAAGGTGAAAAACTGGCAGGAGTACCTTGGTGCCAGCAACCACATTTTATTTGAGCTAGATCTTCATGCAGACTTAGAAGAGAGGCTCTTTCATCAGGGAGAAAGTACCAGGAGAAAATAAAAGACAAGAAGATTTCAGGCAAGCAAATGTTAGATGTGGATGTGCAGGAGGGGATGGTTAAATGACACCCATTCATTCAGTAAACATTTACTGAGTATCTAAGTCCATGTGAGACCCTGTTGTGGAACAGGTGGATGTGGTCCCTGCCCTCAAGCAACTCACCGTCTCGGGCAGACGTGTAAATAACTGATGATGACACACTGCACCCCCAGAAAAGTCTCAATAGAGGACCTATCTCCATGGTCCTAATGGAGAAGACAAAATCAGCCATACATGGTAACTGATGGAAGTGGGAATGAGAGAGACAGAGGGAGGATCTCAAGAAAACCTTGATTTCCACTAATAGATGGAATTAGTATCAGCTAGAGTGTCAATTAATGAAAGCAATGCCAAATATGGAGCTACCTAAATGCTCAATTCACCACACCTCCATCTTTAGTCATAAACAGAAATTAAACAACTACATTCTTACCACAACAGGGCGAAAAAGTGACTTAACTCCTACAGGGAAAAGAAATAAAGATCGGAGGATGAGTCTGAGTGGGAAACTATGTACACTGGAGGCTGAAAGAGATTGCTTAGGGGAAGATTAAAAATCTTCAGATCCTAAAATAGCATAGTGTTCAAAATGATGAACGGATTATGATTTTCTTCAGAAAAGCAGGTGATTTGGCAACTAAAGGTTGGCAGTGTAAGAAAACAGAAACAGAATATTACCTGGAGATAATTTAACATCAAATTTTGTAAATGCCCAAAGTTAGGGGGTTGGCAAGTGTACAAGTGTTAGTCGCTCAGTCATGTCTGACTCTTTGTGACCCCATGGACTATAGTCTTCCAGGCTTCTCTGTCCATGGAATTCTCTAGCCAAAAATACTGGAGTGAGTTACCATTTCCTTCTCCAGGGCATCTTCCCAACTCAGGGATTGAACCCAAGTCCCCTTCATTGCAGACAGATTCTTTACCATCTGAGACACTAGGGAAGCCCATGGGGGTGGGACCTAAATGTGCTGGAAACACACCCTACTGTTTCTGGAAAAAAACTTCCAAAAGCACACTAACAATGGCAAGAGAGCAGGCTAAAGACATACTTCAGTTAATAGGCAGGAGCTCCCGACATACAATGGCTAAGAAACTCAGGCAAAGGACAAAAGGGTCCAAGTATTTCCATGGACGTGATAGCAACCCAGGTATCTGCTAGTAATGAGATAAGAGAATCCTCCTACTTATTGGCAAACTTAAACATGACCTGAGTCTTCATCTAAAGCTGAAAAATGGTATCTGGCAGACGCCTTAAACTCAGCATGCTGCATAGAGCCACCATCTTTGCTCAAACATCTCCTCTGGTGCTCTGAATGTGCATCATTCAACTCAATGCTTCATTCAAGCCCAAAGGGTGGGACTCCTCCTTCCAACTGTCGGGCATTTCCTGTAGTAGCACATTTCCCAGAGACATAGATCACTTCTCACTTCCAATCATCTTCCTCTCCAGGCCCCTGCCTTCCTTTCTCACTATTCATTCAGGTCCTCAGAACCCATACGGGCAACTCTAACACCCTATGAGCTGGTCTTCCTTCCTTCTAGATCTATTCTACTTTGGCAAGTGTACATGTCACAGACATATAATAGTATATCGTTTTTTACAGGAATATGGTAATTATGCCCTAGGGCTCAAGGATAAAGTCTACTCCTGGGTACACACAGCTCAACAGTCTGGCCACCCTGTGCTTCCAGCCTCACTTTTCGCTAATTCCTTGCACTTTCTATACATATCATCATCGGGAATCCTTGATCAAGGGCTATCCAAGGCTCTTCCTCTTCTTTATGCCCAGCAAATCCCTACCCATCCTTCAAAGCCCAGCCCAACGCCTTCCCTCTCAAACCCAGACAGAAACTCTCTCTCTTCTGTGCTTTGCCAACACACATTGTGATTCTCACCTGGATCTTACTAGACTTCCGCTTACACTTATAAGTTCTCTTAAGCAACCTCTACCAACAAACTTGGGCATATCAATGCCTTGACCTTAAAGCATCCCATTGCAATAGGAAATGGGCTGGTTGTTGGGACTTTCTCTAGCAGGCCTACCCATTTTTGCTTTTAGCAGTTGTGTTAATGCTAACAAAAATCACTTTTATTTGCTCTCAAATTTTTTTGTACTTATTTTATTTATATTCGTGACTGAGCTTATTCAATTTAATTAAAATTACCAAAAAGGATGAAAGACGCATATAAAAATTGCCATTTCTATGAAAGCCATGTTAAATGCTTTGAAAAGATTTGAGAAAGTTGCTAAAAAAAATTATTGTCAAATTACATTTTGGCAAGAAAAAAGATTAAAGAGAACACAAAAATCTAGAAGGACTCTGCTCTAAGACTGTTCCATAAATGTCTAAATTATCATTCCACTTAAAAGAAACCTGAAAACAGAAGTAGTACAGGTAGGTGACTGTGGTTTATGCAAGAGAGAAAAATGGGGAATTCAATCAAAAGACCCAGACATAAGTTTGAGCCTACAACACAATCTTGATGAATGAATTTTTTTATTTTTATTTTTGGCTGAGCCACATGTGGGATCTTAGTTCCTGACCAGAGATTGAACCCATGCCCCCTGCAGTGGAAGTGCTGAGTCTTAACCACTGGACAGCCAGGGAAGTCCCTGAATGAATGCACTTTTAAATGAAAATAAAACATGTAAGGCATTTTCAAAAAGATTCCATGTGTTAAGAAATTTTCAAATATTACTGGAAAACAAGGTCTGATTATATCAAATAAGTTTCAACTGTATCTATCCATATGTTTGACCCTATGCTTAGTTGCTCAGTAGTATCCAACTCTTTGCAACCCCGTGGACTGTAACCCACCAGGCTCCTCGGTTCCTGGGATTTTTCAGGCAAGAATACTGGAATGGGTTGCCGTTTCCTTCTCCAACGTTTGACTCTATTTTATATTAATTCAGAAAATACTTAGTAAGATGCTTTTATGTACCAGGCACTTCTAAGGCAATTGGGGTACCTTTCAGTGAAAAAAACAGCAAGGATCCTTGCCTTTGTGGGACTTACATTTTGGATGGACAGGAATAGTATCTTGTGTGCTTTTATAGCCAGAGACTGATAGTCCTTTCATTAAAAAAAGGTACTTAAGAAAATGTTTGTTGAATTTGTGAGCAATTTTCTTAAATTCTACCCTATACCTCTGTCTCTCTATCTAAGTTACAAGAAACTGTGTGTCGCATACAGCTGTCAAGATGATTCAAAAGATTTATTTAAGATTTCTTAGGTTCTATCTGAATTCGTTTGAAACTCAATTTCTTTCTCAAGATACCTGCTGTTCACTTCATGTTAACAGGGAGCAGAATGTGGTATCCACAACATGACCAACTACAAACCACCAATGCAACTTCCCAAGTGTTGCCTTGGAAGAGTCTCAAAAAGGCTCTCCAGATAGAAGACCGGGCCTTTCTGAAGGAAAACTATTAGAAACTAAGCTTTGGAACACAAGCCATTTCAGCTCCTCTTGGATAATATCTAAAGGGGGATCATAAATCTCTGGAGGCAGCCATGTGACTTTATTTCCTTCTTTTGATTATGCCTTGAAAATCTCCAGGCCAAGGACTCCGACACCTCCTTGTCTTCTGTCATCAGGAGCGTTCTCTGGCCTGGGTGCACAAGATTATGATACAATGGCCAGGAGGACAATGGGCGCTGGATGACTATATATAGGAATTCTGGGCTTGGTTGTCATGGAGGCAAACGGAAAAACAAATGCCTAATCCTGAAAATAAGGTTGAGGCCAAACTTGAAGGAAACACACACTGAAAACTTCCTGTCATTCTGATGAGTAAAAACAAAACCTTGAAATATGATCAGGGAAAACAAAACAAAAAGTTAAGTCTTCAAAATGACAAAAACAGCAAAAAAAAAAAAAAAAAAAAAAAAAAAGAGCCACTGTCCCTTTTTGAGATTTAGTATCTCATAATCCGTAAGGTCACTGAAAGAGTCTCTCAAAGGCCTTACTGGCAAGAAGTTTCATGTTCTCATTTTCTCTATATTTTGGCAGGGAATTCAGGCAAGTCTGATCTAAAACAGAAGATTCCTGGACTTGCAAGTCACTAGGTCCTATCGTGGAGGCCAAGACCATCTGTCTCTGTATCATTTTTCCCCAGTGGCATCATCATCCACCCAGTCAATAAAATCAAAACGAATCTTTGATTCATTTCTCTTCCACTGAAGGAGTGAGAAAGCCCTATTGGTTCAACCTCCTGAAAAGCCTTTATCTGTGACCCACTCATGGGTGCACAGCCCCTGCTTCTGTTCGGGTCCCCGTGGTTGCTTGTGTTAACTTGCATTGCAGGATGTTCCCAATTGGCTTTCTGTCTTCAAGCGTCTTCTCCCCCTAAGATCCCGTCATGTTCTAAAAGTAAGTATGATCAAGGTATTAATGCCTTCTTAGAAGGAAACTGTCCAACCTCTGAACATCGATGTCCCAGCCCACCTTCATCTTCCCAGACCTACCTCAGTCCACACCCACCCCGCTCCCATTCAGTGCTCCTCTCAGCCACGCGGAAGGTTTCTAACATTCACTCTGCGTGCTCTTTTTCACCGTTTCCTTGAATATTCCTGCAATATCCTTCTTCGACTTCTCAGCCTGGCAAATTCATCTTTCAAGACTGAATTCCATTCAAATTTACCATCACTATGAAGATCTTCCTTGATCTTTCTAGATACACTTATTCAATTCCCCCTTTACGCTCTCCTGCTAGTACTCATGCTGCATGCAGGTTAATTTATTTTTGCCTCCAGCAGACCATGATCTCTTTGCAAGTAGGATATCTGTGCATGCACACATTCATCCATCCATCCATCACATTTTTTTAAAGTTCATTAACTCCCAGAACTTAGTTCAGGGCCTGAGCCAAAAGAGGTGCTCAATAAACATGGTATAAAGATCCAAAAAGAGTTCAAACTGGGAAAACTGCTCTGGAAAACCAAGATTTAACAGGAAAATCCAATTAACGAAATGTCACTCTCTTTGAACACTGAAGTTAACAGAACTGGCTCATTGAAACAGTGATCCACTTTTATTGAAAAAAGTCTGGGTCTTTTTTTTTTAACTATGTGAAGAATGGCTTCTGGAATATTTGAAAATTTGAATGGCAGGAAATTGATGATCCATGGCCATCCCAAGAAGTCACAGGCATAATTTCTGGTTTTCACCCTAAATCAGCAGTAAGTCTAAACTCTGAAATAGATGGTATCAGGACATGTGGGAGACACTTCAGATGAATCAGTATGCAGCTCTCTCTCCTTTTTTGTACCCACTGGCAGGCACAGATCTGTGGTAGGTACAGATGTTCGTGAAATACGCAGGTGTAAAGGTACTATATATTTAAATGCACCATGACTTTGCTACCACCGTCAGCTCCTAAGGCCGTGAGAATAGACGCCTCTGCAATCCAGGATGTGTTCATGGATGACATTCAGACATTTAGCAGTGCATCCTCATTGCATGAAATATTTTACCAATTCCCCTCCACCATGGATGCACTCTCCTCCCAGATACGTAGGGTAAGGTTATTCCTTTGTGGAAGGACTTCTGGTAGCTCAGAAAAGCAAAGACGGTTTCATGTCACCCAGCCAGTAAACGGAGAAACAGGAACATAACCTGGGGCTCCTGCATGCCCCAGTTTCGAAAACGTGTTCTTTTTCTGCCACATCCATTAGCAAACATTGCAAGTATTCCTTCTGTACTAAATGATATTTGTAACTCAAAGTGTGTGTTCTTGAGAAACCTGCCTTGAAACCGGCTGGAAATCTGTCAGGAAGCAAATGAGCGTGTGGTGAAGGAGCCTCTTTCTCCTATTTTTCGGGAGGAAGCTCTGGGTGGCATCTGCCATTGTTCACTGAGATGCTCTCACAATATCGAATGCATAATTCACCTGTGACTCTTTGGAATTGTGTGATGAGGAAGTAATGCTTCCTGCTGTTCGTTTAGATCGTATAGATGTCTTTACCACACAGAAAATCCAATGAACAACGTGGAGGACAAAAGCCTCTTTGTATCAGTGACTTGGCTGCCACCGTCCAGAGCTTGCTAGCTAACTTCAGACGGTATTTAGAGCTCACAGGCCGTGGGCAAGGCCACCGTGCTTCCTCCTCAAGGCTCAACTGGAGGGAAGATACCTACTGACTTCAAGGAGGCAGTCACAGCATATGGCTTGCGACGATCAGGCCAGGGAGAGCCCGCCCAGGGAACAAGGCAGAGATTTCTCAAAAGCTCAGCGAAATCAAGAGGAAAGAACACATCTGAGGAGAAGCGTATATATTTAGATACGTGTCGAGTTCTAAGCGATGGTATGGAAATCGGGTGAGAACAACCACAGCGGATCAAGAACAAGAGGAAGCAGCCACACTTTAAAGCGCACAGTTATTCTAAAATTGTCTCCCAGCAGCGGGCATCTCTGAACCAACACACCCAGTGGGTTTCTTACCCTTTTCTTCTTTTCTTTTCACTTATTCCCAAGCAGGGGAAGAAAATCCTGGCTCTAGATAAAATTATATATTTTAATCATCATTAAAGCAGTAAGTTCCTCTACTAGGACATACACTTCTCCATTCACTCCAAACTCCCCCTCAGGACAAGTGCTAGTGATGCTGGGCTCAAGTGGAGGGCATGAGCCTCCCAGAAGCAGAGGGACCAGGCAGTGAGATCCAGGCTCATCTTTTACTGGCCTAGTGGCTCTATGTCAGCAATTCTGTCAGGTGCTTCTTCACAAAGTCTCTCCTTGATCTTCACCATGACCTTGTAACATAAGCCGTGTTGTTACTTCCCACTTTACAGATGGGAAAGCCAAGGGAGCACCTGGGAAACAGGCCACTTCTCAGCTCCCTGGGGCATGCATGCACGCCTCCTCGTAACTCTGGGGACTCTCCATTAAGCAGACTTCTGTTTCCTCATTTGTAAAATGGAGCTGGTGACACCGACAGCTTCATTGGGTGCCATGGACAGAGGACAGCGGTGTGTGAAGTATAATGCCTGGCATGGGAGAAGGGGGGGTTCTTTAAGGGCCTCAGTCCCATAGCAATTAAAGTTGACGTGGTATATTTTGCACTAAATGATTAATTGCCTCTTGGTGTTTATGGAGAGCTTTCTGTAGACGAAAAGAATTTGATCTCCTTATCTGGACTGCAGGATGGAGTGGAACGGGCATCTCTTACACCGCTCTACACAGATGTAACCGACATTCATCCCAGCTCTGGGCACATGGCAGGTGTTCAGCTGCTAGTTTCTGACTGACTGATTCCGGGCAAAGCCAACTGCACTGCCCCTCCTGCACTAAGAGCTTTATTCTGTAGGTGAGGATGGCTGCCACGGGGAAGGGACTGATCAAGGAGCTTGGATCCAGCCCAGAGGCAGGGCTCAACCTGAATAACACACCAAGTCACCCCCATTTTGTTAGACAGCTCGGCACACAGGATGGTCACAATTGCTATGAACAGGTACATCAGAGTAAATTTAATTCCCAAACTTTAGAGGCTTTCCTGACAACCATTCTGGGGTCTATTTCATCCTAACATCACCTCCAGCTTTCTTTTTTTTTTTTTTAATATTTATTATTTATTTGATTGCACCAGGTCTTAGCTGCAGCTTGCAGGATCTTGAGGTGCAGCATGCAGGATCTTGAGGTGCAGCATGCAGGATCTAGTTCCCTGATCAGGGATTGAACCCAGGTCCCCCGCATTGGGAGTGTGGAGCCTTAGCCATTGGACCACCAGGAAAGTTGCTCACCTCCAGCTCTGAGCAAGGTCCTTGGGAATCCGGTAGGTGTGGTGATCATCCCCACCATCAGTGACGTTCTCATGATGACCGTCTCTCCCTGACACTGCTGTTCCTGTCCTTTTCTGCCTGTTAACGGTGTTTTCTTTCTCTTGTTTGCACTTTTTTCCATCTGATCAACAGTATGTATGAATTGGCCGATTGGTTGGCTTACCCCACTATCTCTTGAGGGGTTTTGTCTCAAACTTCTTACCTTGCGTGGACTTTCGGATTTTATTTCATCACCCATGAGGGCATCTGATCTTTCTTGAGAACTGCTGGCTCAGCTGGGCACAGAGTATCTGCCCAAGACTCAATATGAGAAATGCAAGGGTCTGTACCAAGAGGTAACCCTACCATCGCACCACCATGTGCCTCAGCCTCCAGAGGGTTGTGGCCAGTGTGCGGCACCATGAACATCAACACTCAAGACTAGAGTCATTCACTTAAACAGCTCATTTCCTTCCCTGCCTATGTGTGCAAGGCAATCTGCCACCCTCTGGGAACTCAAAATAAAATGATGGCCTCTGCCTTCAAGAAGCAGGTAGTCCTTATATGTGGAATCTAAAATACAATACAAATGAGCTTATCTATGAAATAGAGAACAGACTTGTGGTTGCCAAGGACGCGGGGAGAGGGAGGGAGTGGGAGTGTGGGATCAGCAAATGCAAACTATTACATATAGAATGGGTAAACAACAAGCTCCTACTGTATGGCACAGGGAATTGTATTTATCTTGTGATAAACTATAATGGAAAAGAATATGAAAGAGAATGTATACATATATAACTAGATCACTTTATAGCAGAAATTAATATACCACTGTAAATCAACTAGACTTCAATAAAATAAACTGAGGAAAACACACGGATGGTCTAAGGGGGGTGGAAAGTCAGACAGTTATTAATACATAAGGGTATGATCAGCTCTGACACTAAAGAGCACTCAAAGATGTGAACAGAGAGGAGGCCCTCAGTCAGATAGGAAGTGTTAGGAAGGCTTCTGGGGAAGACAAGATTCAAGTGTTCAAGGATGAGTGGGAATTAGCCAAGTGAATGAAACAAAGAGGAGGTGAGGAGAAAGTACGTGGAGAAGGACATTCCAGGAAGGGCTAGCAAGGCCTGGAGGGTGAGCGCAGGACCCCATGCAGACAAGGCATTCAGAACGGCTGCAGTGAGGGACACAGCAGAGAGAAGGGATGAGAGTGACTCTGAGAGAAACGGGGTCCAAATATTGACTTTCCATGCTGAGCTTGGAATCTGTTCTGAAGGCAGAGCAGCCAGCCACTGGAGGGTTTGAAGCAGGAACCAAGTGAGATAAAGGCTTCACTTTTTTTCACCTTTTCTGTGTCTATAAATTGCACCCAGAGTTCTGCCCCATCTCTTAGATGGGGAAAGCAGCTAGGCATAAATGCATTCCCACTGGGAGGGAAAACCAACCAGCAGCATGTTCCTTATTGATGAAGCTGCCTATAACTCCATACTTCGTGTTTGCAAGTAGAAAACTCAAGTAGAAAACACCAATGTGGTAACTTTTCCCCTCTGGATTTTACTAGCAGCTTGGAATTGTTCACAAAATTCAGTTCCTACTGTTTCTACTGAACACATTACATTTACATCTGGAATAGATTATGGCCCTACCTATGGGAAGGAACACTGGAAACCGAGTAGGCTACCTTTTCTGCTAACAACCCTTCACCTGTAAGAAAATAATAGGGAAGCATAGGAAACCAAGTAGTGTGTCCACATGTTGGCAAACATCAAAAATGTGTAAGCATCAGCCAAGATCTTATGGTCTGTTTTTCAAATACAGTGCCTCAGGAACATCCAAAATGTTTCTCTATCTGTATTTTGCTCCTTAATTTTAACACCCAGGTGTCAACCCAAGGATTCATTTAGACTCAACTCAATGGACAAAATACTATTTTGTAAAGTGTTTCAATGGGCTTCCCAGGCGCTAGTGGTAAAGAGTGGGCCTGCCAATGAAGGAGACGTAAGAGACTCAGGTTCAATCCCTGGGTCAGGAAGATCCCCTGGAGAAGGGCATGGCAACCCACTCCAGTATTCTTGCCTACAGAATCCCATGGACAGAGGAGCCTGGTGGGCTACAGTCCACAGAGTCGCAAAGAGCTGGACATGACTGATCGACTTAGCACACAGTACACAAAGTGATTTAAAATTCCTCTGGGTTCATTAGCTTTTTATAAATGGTTTGTTTCATCATACCAAATATCGTATCTACTATATGTTGGGTATTTGACAGATACCGAGACCATCAGAGCTCACATTTCAAGAGCTCTCCAGTTGTCAGGGAAGATTACTGAAACACATGAAAATGAGTGTATTCTCGAAGAACAGGACCAACACCCACGGGCACTGCTATCTACTGTGAGCTGAGAGGCCAGAAGACAATGCATCTCGGGCATCAGAAAAAAAATCCAGATCTTGATTTACCACTTTAAACTACTGTCATGACTATTTACAGGACACAACTTTGATCTTGTGTGTGTAGGACCTCTACTCTAGAAAGTGAGGCTTAGAATATGCTGAGTGTTTCGAACAGAAAGATGGGTAGGACACATCGTGGTGTCCCTCACAAGCTCCCTTTCCTGTCCTGTCCTGTCACGGAGGCGGCAGAACGGACCACTTGTCTGCAGGAGAGGTTGGCCACAGCCCCGAGGGGTTTCACAGGAGGGAAAGCAGACTCACGTCAGGCGTCACAGGAAACACCATGAACGCGAAGGTACATGCGCCTGGCTTTGAAGGACAAGCAGGGTCTGGACTCGTGGAAGCAGAGGGCGGGGGATGAGCATGGAGCATGTTGAGTGGGATTTTTTTTTTGAAAGGCCAGGTAGAGCTCTTGGAGAATCTTGCATAGGAGAGTGATATGATTGATCTGATCCCTGCTAAGAGCAGATTGAAGAGAGGTGTCTGTCGATTAGGTGGCTATGCTAATGGCTTAGGTAAGAGATGGGGACAGGAAGGAGGGTGGGTGTGAGAGGAGGTAAGGAGATGGAAACTACAGGACTGAGTAGGCAACAGACGGGATGTGGGTTCAAGGAGACCTGGAGACGTGGTAGATTCTAGCTGGGTGCCAACAGCCCTGGCAGAGGGACAGGCTTGGGAGAAAGCTCATGAGTTCCTAGAGGATAAGTGAGACATCCAAGTGGATAAAGTGAGGAGTGGATAGAAAAAGACAGTCTGGGGCTTAACCTGATTTTGGTGGCATCCTCAGAAAAGTGAGAGTCGATCACAAGTGTCTGTGAAGAGGGAGAGAGCAGAGGAAAGGGCTGAGGACCAGACTGTGGTCAACGTGATGGCAGCTGTCGATGTAAACAGGAGAAAGAGACAGTATCATCAGAGAGGCCAGCGGAGAGCCTGAAACATACAGGAGGGCCCAAAACATGGGAGGAGTCTCCCGGGGAGGAAGGTCAGCAGTTTCAAATGCCACGGACAAAAAAAGGATGAGGCAGGGGCAGAGGCTGGGGACTTGTTTGTCTGGAGTCGCTGTCCATTCTTGTAAAAGCCATTTCATTAACGAGCTAGGGCCAAAGTCACATGGCAAGGGATTCCGGAGAGGCCGGGGGAGGAGGGGGGGGTGCTTAGCGTGTGTAAACAAGGGAAGAATGACTCTTTCCCAGAGGGCCAGTCTCTGGAGCCAGCCAGCAGGAGGTCACTTCATGAGTGGCTTCAATAAAATGCTGAAGGCACAGATTCTAGCCGTTCGAGAAAAGAAGACATGGAGAGGAAGACTAAGTTGGGAGTAATTGGTTCTTTCAAGAGATTTGGAGGCTAGGATTGCAACTGCGGGATTAAAATTGCAGAAAGTCTTATCCAAGAATGGTTTTAGTATGTAAAACAGCCCCAGCACTTTCCTGGGTCTCAAGGGGCTCTTTTTTCTAGTCTCCCAGGGAAAAATAACATATCTGAGAACTGAGATTAGGGAGACAGTGTGACACAGTAGACAGAGCTCTGGAGTTAGGCCGACCCCACCCTTACCCCAACCCAACCAGGTAGAAACTGTGACCATGCTGAAGATGATTTTCCTCCTTCCAAAAACAGCAAGGAGGTGGTTATGAAGTTCCTGTTTAATGGAAAAGCTGTGTGGATTAAACCAATGTTCATAAAGTATTTAATAGACATGCAATAAATGATAGTCATCATTAACTTAAAAAATATATATTGATTAATGTCAATAATAATAATAATAATGTCTAACTTAGGGTCTTCTCAATGCATTACATCTACCTATTAGGACATCAAGTGCTAAAGAGGTTCTTGTGTGGCTGGTTTCAGTTAAACCCCAAAGTTCAAAAAATTCATATCAACAGGACTCTCGTTTAAGCACCACTTTCCAAACTCTGAATTACTTTAAACTCCCAAGAAACAGCTCATGATGTTAAGAGATTTCATTCAGCTTCCAAAGCAAGATATGAAAGTTTCTTTTCCTTTGCCATTAAAAAAAAAAAAAAAAAACCTCATTCATCCCTGGTTACTGACAAATGATCATAAATTGACAAGGAACTTACTTCTACTATGCTACTTTAATAGTGTCTAAGATTTCTATGGTAATTTAGAATGTGAAAGCATTTTCATATGTTATCTCATTTGAGCCACAAAATAACCCCATCAAATAGGCATCATCATCTTATGTATAAGAAATAAGAGAAGGTCAGTGATTTATCTCAGCCACACGTGTGAGACAGAGGCAGTCAGGCCCTCTGCCCCAGGCTGCACATGCTGGTGATCCCTGGCCTCCAACTCCGGTGGTACTTTCTGGATTTGGACTTTAAACTCAGGGGTCCAACAACCCTGCACAGGTTATTACAGAGAGATGATCTATATGGAGAACTGGCTTTGAAAACACCATTTGCCCCTCATTTTCACTAGCTTCAGTTGGGTCAAAACGGGTCCTCCTGGCGTTGGCTCAATCAAAATGCACTTAGCCACACAGGGTAAGTCGTGCTCCACACCAGCACTGCAGCGTGACTCCAAAATGACACCAAACAAAAAGTCATTCTGAGTTGAGGAAGAGGTTCTTCGGTTCCCTTGGATGCGTCCCCTGAGTGGGGGTGCCCAAGGCGGGGGCCACGGCTGCCAGACGCCCTAGAGCAGGACCTCTCCTGTCTCACATGCTGCTCACATGTTGCCGTCAATCACCTTCTACCCCTTCCAGATACAGGAAGCCCAGGGGCCAGACGAGAGATGCTCCACCTGGTCCACACGGAGAGCTGGGGCTATGGATGGAGCTGGCTTCAGCATCGCTTAACTTTCTGTGGCTTTATGTCACCATCACTCCCTTTACTAAGTGATGATGATTAGTATAAAAACCACCAATTTATTCAGTATATTAGGAAAGCTGCTTTCTCGCACACTGTTGTTGCCTTCTCTCCATTTAGAAAATGGTAAATAAGTAAATAAAATATTAAACCTGCCCTTGACTTAACACAGAGCCACCATCCCTTCCTCCGGTAAGTTCTCAGACACTCTTTTCTGCCCTGGCAACATACAATGCGTGGATATCTATGTACCCAACATTCTTCCCTAGGGATAGTGTGATTTAGATAATATCCCAGAAAGTTAGAAGAGGGAGAAAAGTAGTGAAAAGTACTATAAACCTACTTGTTAAGCTACAGGGATAGAAGCACATAAGAGTGAAACCACTGGGGGAAAAAACAAAACTGGAAAAAATAAATCTTTCTAGCCTATATTTTATTTATTTATGTTTGGCCACACCACACAGCATGCAGGATCATAGTTCTCCATCAAGAAACAGAACCTCCCTGGCAGACCAGTGGTTTAGACTCCATGCTTCCCCCTGCAGTGGAAGCATGGAGTCTAAACCACTGGTCTGCCAGGGAAGTCCCTCCATTTTGTATTTTAACACTGAACTTAATTTTTTAGGGAGTTTTTCCCCCAGTCTTTCATTGTGTAGATAACACAACCAAGATGCAAAAGTATACTATAGATATATTGGCAAAAATGATCTTATTTTATTGTTACCAATATACAGAATTTACTGATTTTAATGTATTAGTTGGGAAGCTTGTGTGCATGTGCAACACTAACCTGTGTTTGACTCTATGTCCCCATGGACTGTAGCCCACCAGGCTTCTCTAACCATGGGATTCTCCAGACAAGAACACTGGTGCATGTTGCTAGTTCCTCCTCCAGGGGATCTTCCCAACCCAGGGATCGAACCCGTGTCTCCTGCATTGGCAGGTGGATTCTCTACCACTGAGCCACCTGGGAAGCCTCAGTTTGGAAGCTTACTTACACTTCACTATGTGCCTTTAACTGAGTTATCACAACTGTTCCTTCTAACAGACATGTTGGTGGCATTATTCTTGCTTGCATACAAGTTAGATGTGGATTTCTTCATCTTTTTTTTCTCTGTATTCCTAATTAAAAACTTACCCAAGGGCAACATTTTAAAATACTATTAAATCAGAGTAACAGGAAAATCATAACTCGCAAGCACAATGTAAAAATTTGTGATACCACAGCTACTAACTCTCTAGCTGCTCACTCCATTTATTCACGTTCACTTTGGGGCAGGCAAGGTAAGCATTGCAGCTACTTGCAACTTCTATCACCTTGGTTCTGACCACATGCTGTCTCTTTCATTCAAGAAAAGTACTTTAAAAAACTTACAAGTAAACTGATGTTATACAGAAATAAATCTCAAACATTTAAAAAAGTAAATCAATAATTCAAAAAGATACAGGCACCCCTACATTCAAAGCTGCACTATTCACAACAGCCAAGACATGGAAGCAACCTAAACGTCCATTAACAGAGGAATGAAGGACATGGTACATATATACAACAGTGGAACAGACCGGTTCCAAATAGGAAAAGGAATACATCAAGGCTGTGTATTGTCACCCTCCTTATTTAACTCATATGCAGAGTACATCATGAGAAATGCTGGGCTGGAGGAAGCACCAGCTGGAATCAAGACTGCCGGAAGAAATATCAATAACCTCAGATATGCAGATGACACCACCCTTATGGCAGAAAGCAAAGAAGAACTAAAGAGCCTCTTGATGAAAGTGAAAGAGGAGAGTGAAAAAGTTGGCGTAAAGCTCCACATTCAGAAAACTAAGATCATGGCATCCAGTCCCATCACTTCATGGCAAATAAGACGGGGAAACAGTGGCTGACTTTATTTTTTGGGGCTCCAGAATCACTACAGATGGTGACTGCAGCCATGAAATTAAAAGACGCTTACTCCTTGGAAGGAAAGTTATGACCAACCTAGACAGCATATTAAAAGGCAGAAATGGTACATATAAATGGTACATAAAATGGTACATATGTACCATTACTTTGCCAACAAAGGTCCATCTAGTCAAAGTTATGGTTTTTCCAGTAGTTATGTATGGATGTGAGAGTTAAGACTCTAAAGAAAGCTGAGCACCAAAGAATTGATGCTTTTGAACTGTGGTGTTGGAGAAGACTCTTCAGAGTCCCTTTGACTGCAAGGAGATCCAACCAGTCCATCCTAAAGGAGATCAGTCCTGGGTGTTCATTGGAAGGACTGATGTTGAAGCTGAAACTCCAATACTTTGGCCACCTGATGCGAAGAGCTGACTCATTTGAAAAGACCCTGATGCTGGGAAAGATTGAGGGCAGGAGGAGAAGGGGATGACAGAGGATGAGATGGTTGGATGGCATCACCGACTCAATGGACATAAGTTTGGGTAAACTCCAGGAGTTGGTGATGGACAGGGAGGCCTGGCATGCTGCAGTCTATGGGGTTGCAAAGAGTTGGACATGACTAAGCGACTGAACTGAACTGAATTGATTACCAGGCATAAAAAAGAATGGAAAAATGCCATTTGCAGCAACACGGATGCAACTGTAAATTATACTAAGTGAAGTAAGTCAGAAGGAAAAACAAATACTGTATGATATCACTTATATGTGAGATCTAAAATACGACACAAATGAACTTATTTACGAAACAGAAACAGACTCACAGACACAGAGAACAAACCTGTGGTTGCCAAGGGGAAGAGGTTTGGGGGGAGGGATGTAGTGGGAGGTTGGGGTTAGTGGGTGTAAACTATGATACACAGAATGAATAAACAAGGTTATATTGTATAGCACAGGGAACTATATTCAATATCTTGTGATAAACCATAATAAAAAGAACATTAAAAAAGAATGTATATGTGTGTGTGTGTGAATCAATTTGCTGTACAGCAGAAATTAACACAACACTGTAAATCAACTATACTTCAATTTAAAAAATGGTAAGCCAGATTTGTGGTTAACAGAGATAACCTTGAAACCTGATTTGGAAAGTGTGAGATTAGAGCCATGATGACTGGCAGAAAGCAGAGGAGTCAGAGGGCTATTCAAGGTTGGGATCTGACAGGTTGGAAACCAGACAAGAACAGAGGAGGTAGAGCCACAGGGATACAGGAGGAAGTCCTTTCGAAATGGCTAAGCCTAGGGTCTGGGTTGGGTAGACAACGGATGGGTAATGGTCAGAGAGAATGTAAGAGTCTGAGATGCTGGAGGCAGAGTGTTCATGGTGAGTCCAGCCACAGAGGAAGGGTGGTAGAATATAGTTGGGAAGGAGGTGAACCTCCCTACCTGAAGAGACCAAATATTCACTGGGTCATATCACTGAGTCTACTATATTGAAAATTCCAAAGCACGATGGTCATAGCTAGGATACAAAGGCAGGTTGTGAACCTGGCGCCGAGTTCACTGAGGAAGATGAAGTAACATTCCAGAAGGAGAAGGAAATCAGCAGAGAGCAGACATCTGAAAAGCAAAGGAAGCAAAAATGTTCTGAACAGGTAGCAGAAAGTAAGGATTGCACTCACTCCCCGTCTTGGCTGCTGGGAGGAAAGGGATTAATGACTTTGGCTGCAGATAACTGAAAGGGAGATGAGGCTGCCATTATCGGGGTCGGGCACTAAGCTAGTTAACTGGAGGGGCGAAGTGTGCCCAAGGAAACCAAGTGTGACGCAGCATCACGATACTCACGCAGCCCAATACCACTGGATTTTTCCAAACCTCATGTGACACAGGTGAGCTCAAAGTCACAAAATTCCCAGGCTTTTTCACACATAAACTCTTGTTTCGCCCATTCTCCTTTTGCTGCACTAATTCAAATCAAGAAATACTTATTGAATGCCCTGCCAAGTGCTAAGACTCTGAAATAGTCCTTGACCTCAGAGAGCACACAGTTTAACTGGGGAGACAGATATGGTAACTGACAATTATAAGAATATCTGGCAAGTCTAGTAATGGAAGTGAATACAAAGGTCAGAAGCTACCCAACATGTTTTATATGTATATCCTAACAGAATCTCATTTTCAGCTCATTACTCTGAACGGTCTAGACAGTCTCTAATCTCGATATTGTCATTTAACTTATGGACCATTTGCCAATATTTCAAATGTATTAAATCTTAAGCAGTAGGAAAAGAGACTTAAGTAATTTTTTAGGATAAACGAGTGAACCTTAAACTAGATGCATGAAGTTTTGATTGGCTAAATCTCAGAGGCTTTATGTAATTCTGAGACTCCTGTCTTAAACACACGTATCACATACACGGGAAAATACTTGAAGCCTTTAGGTACTCAGTATTTATCATACTCAGTATTTACTATTTGAAGGGGAATCATTTTTGTCGGTTTGTTTTGAGATATGGATGCTCACATTTTAAAACTACAGAGAGTCAAATTGTGAATCTTTCAAGCAAAGACAAAAACATAAATAAAAGTAGTTTGTACGCTGCGGTATCAGTTTTGAAAAGAATTAAAATACGAAAACAGAGCCTGTTTGTATATGCAAAGAACCAATGTCTAAGTGATTCTACAACAGATTGTTATTAGACTCTTCCGCATGCAGAGAGGCTGGCATTATGGGTGACCCTCACATCTCATGTTATACATTGCCATAAGGCTGTTCTTTAATCTACTAGGTATTACTCTTGTAATCAGAAGGAAAAAATCTATGTAGGCATCTTAAAAAGGGATAACTTGACTCAAAAAGGGATAAACTGATTACTGTTAATGCACACTCATTCTTGAAGACACCTACAGGTATCAGCATGATGCACCCATAGTTTAAAAGTACCCTCCACTTTCGAAGGGGAAAAGGACCTTGATGCTGGTCTTTCTTGTTTAGCCTCTCCCTTAACAATTCAAAGGCCTCTTCTTGGTGTTAGTTACACTTACAGTTTGGTTCTACCTCTCGTCACCTTGCCAACAGCTTCCCTACAAGCCCCTACTCTAGCCAGACTGATCTCCTGGCTGTCCCAGGACCACTTCTTCTGTAAGTTTGCTCGCTTCTGATACTCCTCCTACAAGAATGGACTTCCATTCAGCTGTAAAATTCCTACTCACCCTTCACGGCTCAGCCTGAGCCCCCACATCTGTCAAGAAGCCCTCCAGGACTTGCCAATTCCTCCTCTTCTCTATGGCTACAGTCAATAAAATCTGCAAGCAGAATATCTCATTCATTATATTCTGCTCTTTTAACTTAACTCTATGTGTTTATTAACTTAGGCTCTAAATATCAATCAACAACAAATTTGGCTTTAGCTTCCTTTGGAAACTTCTAGCACCCCCAGACACATAAGAAGAGGTTTTGTCTTCACCACTTTGGCTCATTTATAGCTACGTGTTTCTGCTGCAAGTCTCTGATGAAATGGCACAAAGGTTAAGGGAATGAGCTTTGGATTCAGACAAGGTCCACCACATATGGGTTTTGTGACTTTGGGACTCATCATTTCAGCCCTCAGGGTCTCAGTTTCCATCTCTATAAAATAAGACTAATAATTTGTACCTCTGACTCATTAGACATATTAAATCTGATGGTAAATTTAAGGCAATCAGCAGAATAAAAATTGCAGTAATTTTATCACTTTAAAACAAAGTGACAGGCAGAATCCTTATTAAAAACCAGAAGGGTTGACTTTCAAACTAGTCGGGGGTGTGGGGGAGTGGGCTGGAAGTGGACAACCAATAGTGCTAAAAATCAAGGACTACAGAGAAGGTTTAGAAGGAAGGTCCGGCCTTGCTCATTGTAGTGATCACGGAGTTTTGCTGGAGGGCTCACAGAACATGAACATAAAAGATGACATAAGGAGGGTGGCTTACATGAGGCACTTAAGAATATTCTTTGTTTCTGGGGAGCTGGAGAGCCTCGCCCTGGAATGACTTCTCCAAGAGCAGTGAACAGGTAAATAATACCTAAGCTGGGCCCTGCCCTCTTAGCCAAACACCTCCTTTGGGTTGAGCCTGATGACTCTGAAACTAGTTACAAAGTAGAAGAGCCCTCTGACAGGAACATGGCCCTTTCTGGGCAAAAACAGCAAGGGACTGACTTCAGTAAAAGGCAAGCAGAACTGTTCACATCTGAACCTCTCCCATCATCTGGCCATTCTTTATCTCACTGTTTCTAAGTACCATCACTGGGATTTTTCTATCGGATGTTATTATTTAGGATTATGAATGAATGAAAAAATATGTGCATCATTTGGATATGTTGGGCCATATAATCACAACTCACACAGTTTCGAAGATAAATAATAGCTGTTTGGAAAAGGTTATGTCTGCATCTTCTTCTCATCTCAGCTCTTAGAAATAATTCTTTTTCACATGCCCATCTTGGTCGGGACATACCCTCTGTTCCAGCAAAGCTGTCCCAGGATTTCTACTGCCTGAATCATGGCTCACACATACTCGTCCTTCCAGATCCAATTCTTGTGTAAAATCCTCTAGTGCAGAACAGAATTTGGAAGAGAGAAGAGGATCTATGAATCACAAGAAGTCTCAAAAGAGTTTGAGGGATTTTATATTAAATATAATTGCACTAAAACATTTAGCTCTGGTTCCAGGGAAAAAAAAGTCAAAGTGGGCAATGATAAGACAAAGAAAAATTCTTTCTTTCAAAAAGAACTGAGATTAATAATTTCAGATGATTTGACTAACAACTGAATGTATTTTCTGCCAAAGAATCAATTTCTTCTTCTTTTTAGATATTTCCCACACTGAGGTTCTGGAGGACCTTAAGGTAATCTCTAACAAACAGTAAGCTGTGGAATTATACAGCAAATTCTGGAGCTGCTGGGAACTAGCTCTGAATGAGCTGGGTAGTATATGCTTGTATTTCTGATGAACAAATGTTTTTCTTGGCATGGGAAGAGGGAGATGGGCAAGTTGACTGAGTTCCCAGGACATGGAAAGCTTTCATTTGAAATGTTTTTTCCATCCTTGGCACATGAAACTGTGGCTAATTCAAAAAGTCACAGAAATCTCAGGCAGGTGGGTTTCTTAGGAAGGGTCTATCACATGATATTCAACGTTAGGACAGTGATAATTTTGGAGGCTTTCTATTTGCTGATGGGGGCGAGGTCTAATAATTTAACCACCAAAGACTTTTGGATGTCAAACAGAAGATGCAGAATCACCTGTACTGCTCTGTGCTCCTGGACTTACAGACGTCTTAGGTCTTTATAGGAGAAATGCCACTCTTCATAATAAGCATTAAAGTAAACTCGAGATCACATTTTAATGTAGAAATTCTGATGTCAAAAATGGAAGGTTACTGTTCTCTGGCCAGATAATTTTGAGACCAGCAGAGCCTATTAAAAATTACAGCCAAGCCATTAAAATTATGTCTCGTATGCCATGTGCTAAAAATGATGTAAATCTTGGTACTTCACAATTATTCACTGGAGAGCCTCCGTTTCATTATTGTCATTTTTAAAGAAACCACCTCTTCTTTCGTTCACCCCAAGAGAAATCTGATTGCAACTGGAACCTGTGTGGAAAGTGCTGATGCCCTAGCAACTAACTGGATCCTCTTAAAGGTTGAATTTTATGTCTTACCTATTTAGAAATCTGAAAAGCTTCTCTTCAAAAAGCAGGCATCTCAGATCTTAATTTTTAAGTGTCAAGTATTGTTGCAGTCAAGGTTAAATGAATTGATGGTTTGGCGCTAGACTCAATACAATTCTTAGAGAAGATTTTCTTTTAAGCTTAAGTGTAATTCACACACTAATATTTTAAAGCTCTACTTAATGTCTTACATATCATATATGAAACAAAGAATGTATTTAGGTCAAGTTATATTTTAAGCGACCTCTAGGAATAGCCTATATGTTAAATATAAAGGTCTATAGTGACATTTATTAAAGATGGGAGTAATTTCATGGGTTCCACTGTAATTTTTTCCACTCACCATCGTAGGGGTGAGTGACAAACTGCACACAGGGCAAATCCATGTCCATGCTCATGCCTCTGCAGATAAAGTTTTATTGGAACATAGCCATATCCATTTGTTTACATATTTTCTATGGCTGCTTTCCCATTACAATGGCACTGTTGAATGGTTGTAACAGAGACTCTGTGGCCCACAAACTTGCAAGTATTTTCTATCTGGCCCTTTACAGAAAAAGTCTGCCAAATCCTTAACTTATAGCTTGTAGAAATCATGCAAAACAAGCCTCCTCTAACTCATATATTATGTTAATAGACTGGCAGGCAAAATTTTCAAGGAGAATAAAAATTTTTTACTAATCTATGAATTTTGTTGGTTAGTTTCACTCTATAGCTTCTCTGAATTGGGATTTAACTGCAACCAAACACTGTATGCTTTTGGACAAAGACACAGAGAAAAGGCTACTCCATTCCAGGATCAAATGATTATGTGTGCTTGCTCTAAGGGGCTCTGCTACCAGGGGACTACACTGGGTAATACCCATGTCCCCAGCGCCACCACTCCTTCTGTCTCCTCCTGAGGACTGGAAAGGCTTACAACTTGTCTCAACCTGCCGTTTCCCACTTCTACAGAAGGTCTTGTCATCCAATATCATTCTAGAGTTTAGAACCGAAAAGCCAACTGAAAAGTTGTAACAGAAAACCCTTCACTTTATTAAAAAAAAAAAATCACGAAGCTCCTTATGTTTTTCTACCAATTTCACACTAGCAAAGACATCTCTTGTTGGGTGAACTATATGGAGATCTGTCTTACAAGGAGAAGGATTTCATGACCAAAAGTTCTGGGTGTTTTCCCTAGGTTGCCATTAGGGCACAGGCTAAAAAACTATCTTAATTCTCATACATCTTATGTATTTTGTACATGGTCTTAAGTGTCTGATTTTTGCTTTAAGCGCACCACAGTAGCTGCTTCCTAAAGCAGGCCATTCGGTGCAGCGTAACTGGACAGAGCGAAGAAAGAAACTGAAAGCAGGAAAAAGATGGCATGTCACCATTGGCCTGACCTCTTACAAAGAATAGAGCTTAATTGTCAAATTATGTATCCACCACCCAGGCCCCGGGGAACTACTCAGACCTAAACAAATCTCAGCATGAAACTACACTGTTCTAAGTTTCTCTCTCGTTTTATAGGTATAGGAGTATGTGTGTTTTTCTGTACTGAAAATAGTCTAAGAAAAAGCCTGATACAACCCAGTCCTCTATTTTATATGGCAGAAGGAACCCGGTAAACACAAACACAGCAGAACACTTCCTCTTGTTGACAACCTTATGATTTCAACTTAATGCATTGTTTAGAATAGCAATTATGTGTCATTTCCCATTATCTTACACAGAGAATCAGCACTGCTTTTCTTTCCAACCACAGATCATGGAGAATACAGAGAGACCACATGCTGGTGAGACATGTCAAGACTGACAGCCCAGAGTCTAAGAGTTCTGTTTATGTCCAGAGCAAGTGTGCGGCCACGCAGTGGGAATGAAATCAGCACCCCCACCCCCCACCTTCTCACGTCTGCCTTCTTGGCTTCCCTCACTCTCTTGGAGGGCTCCCTTCTCTCCCTTGTAGGGCTCCCCTCTGGATTGGGAGGCAAAGCAGCTTAGGAAGAACCTTCTTGTTCAGCCAGTTTCCTTCTGCCGGAAAAGACTGGCTCACTCTCAAGACTGCAAACATTTGACCACTGCAAACAGCAGCGAGCATGTCAAGTCGTTTTACTCACATGTCTCACTAGGGGATCAGAAAGCCAAGGACACACTGGTGATTTCCCTGGTTTTATGGATCTCTACTCCCCCCAGGCCTGCAACACATTTTTGGTTCTTGTGTTCAGAGTGACCTGGCATCTGCAGTGTGGGAAACCTTAACTGAGAGCCAACGGCCCCACAGCTTCTCCCTATTAAAACGTGCAATTGGATTTCACATGCGTGTTTCAAACACCATTCAAGGCGTGATTTACAGGCTACTGTCTAGCCCCACAGCTGTTTTTTCATCCCCCAGATGTAACCATTTCTAGGAATCCACCAATCGGTTCCCCAGCAAACAGCCTGCCCATTTTCAACCTCTTCTATCATTCTTGGGCATTCTGAATCACACAACACCTACACAGAAAGGATTCAGGAAAATATTGATTGAATGGACAAACTGTTAATTTTTCTTTCCATATTATCCATTAATGAGAAGAGCCTATTTGAAGCCTTTTTTCTGTCCACCCCATCTTAAACCTTTAGGTTCATCCCACTTAAACAATCACTCCTGACCCACTGATCCAGATTATTTACATACATTGAAATCAGCACAGATCCAATGAGTTCTGTGTAAGCCTCACTAGAGTGGCCACCCAAAGTGTTCACATTCATTATCCTTTCTTCTATTGAAAGAGAAAAACACTTTTAAATACTGCAACTTATCTCCCTGTGGCTAATAAACTACCTGTGTTACGCAGAGAGTTAGCCAATATCATTTCATCATGTTTCTGCAACCACCCTTCTCCCAAGGTCCTAACCTTGTCTAGCTTCCAAGAATCAGAAATCACCCCTCAAAAAGGTGAGGTTTCAGGCTAAAAGCTGCAATTAGTTCAATACCATGCTGATAATATCTTCTAAACATTTGATTCTGAACTTCTGGGCAGTCAGAATGGCACTGTATTAATTTATGATTCTTCTGTGCATCACATAGCTCCTGGCAGAGTACAGGCTCAGGAAATTGACTGAACTTGACTCTTTTTTAGCCTATGTAGAGGAAGGTAGGGCTTCCCAGGTGGCACTAGTGGTAAAGAACCTGCCTGCCAATGCAGGAAACATAACGAGACACAGGTTTGATCCCTGAGTCGGGATGATCCCCTGAGGAGGCATGGCAACCCATTCCAGTCCTCTTGCCTGGAGAATCCAATGGACAAAAAGGAGCCTGGTGGGCTACAGTCCACAGGGTCACAAAGAGTCAGACACGACTGAAGTGACAGCTAGCACGCACACAGAGGAAGGTGAGCCATGCACTGAGTGGTCTGCATGATGTCCATGTGCTAGAGACTAAGACCCACCTTCCAAAGGAGGAGGACAAAGGGAAAAGCAGGTAAAACATGGAGACAAATGCCCTAGGAAAAGCCTTTGCTAGGAATGGTGCTTGGATGGATCTATTTCACCCAAGTGTGAAAGTGTTAGTGCTTAGTCATGTCCGACTCTTTGTGATGCCATGGATTGAAGCCCACCAGGCTCCTCAGTCCATGGAATTCTCCAGGCAAGAATACTGGAGTGGGTAGCTGTTCCTTTTTCCAGGGGATCTTCTCAACCCAGGGATTGAACCCAGGTCTCCTGCATTACAGACAGATTCTTTACCTCCTGAGCCACCAGGGAAGCCCCATTTCACCCAAATGGCTCCACAAACATAGCTTCCATTTCAGATAAAAGCAACTCATTAACAATCATGTGAATGTTTGTTATCATGTGAAGACCTTACAATTAACCTAAAATTCTATTTTGCCCTTTGTTGCAATATACCAGTATCTTCCAAGGAACAGAATCTCAAGGTTCAAAGGGAACATTTTCTGTAGTGTTTCACATGTGCTCCCTGTCCCATCTCCCAACCCCACCCCCCTTAGCTTTGAGACTCTTTAAGTTTTCCTGGAAAACAACAACAACAAACACAGGCTAAACTGCCACACATCAGCAGAGGAGATAAGTGTGTTCACTTCATTACCAGCCACCATCATAATAACAAGCCACCATTGTCAAACAGAAGTCCTTCAAGACACGAATAATAGCAAGGAGTTACTATGTTTAACCTGGTGTTTACTGATTGGCAAAGGAAAGGCCACCAAATTCTGCAACTCAACAAAGGGAGCTTTTAGTCCCATGACTTACCTTTCCTTTTCCTCCCAGTTTTCTCTGCCCAGACCTTGTGAATGAAGGTTCATCACTTACTCTTTTGCTAATCAGATAGTCAGACCACGTGGACATGTTGGAGCTGTCAGATCTCCAGGTAACCTAAGGAGTCTATCTTTTTAAACTCTTACATTAAACATAACCCCAAATTCATGCTTCAGCCTCAAAGACCAAAACTGCAATCCAAGATGTAAATTGCTGAATAAAATGTCCATTTATTAAATGTCTATCTTTTCTCATTAATCTCTCAAGGCCATCAAGGGGTAGGTATCATCATCCAATTTGACCTTTGAGTGTAGGAAGCTAAGATTGCCCAGGAAAACACAACTGGCATTGACAGAAGTAAGACTCAAAGCCAAGCCTTTGTTCCAAAGAGCCCATGAATTTTCTTGCCAGCCCACTAAGCTCCTACCAAGGACATAAGGACAGGCCTTGCTTGGGAAACAGTCCGTTCCCTGACCTGGGAAGTATTTAGGCTGGCAGTAGATGCTGCAGAAGGCATTCAACACCAGAACGTCGCAGAATAGAGCAGCTCCTAGGTCTCCTACATCAACAACAATCTACAGACTTCCTCCTCTCCTAAGCATGTGACTCTGCAGTCATCTGAGGTGAGCAACCAACACCCTTCTGTTTCTTGGGCTGATTAAAACAAACCATCCTTTGCTCGGCTCTGCCACAACCGCCTTCTCGCTCTCATTCTCTTTCGTGGACAGCTTTGATTACACCGCCAATAAGGAGACGCCCTCCAAGGCTTCCCGGATGTAGCCTGAAGCTCCGAAAGTGGGCAGTTACTCCCTCCAACTGATGCTTCCTCATCATTCTTCAGCCGTTTAAAAAAAAAAAAAAATCACAAGGTAACCCCGAAATGACACATCCCCACCATTCACCCTTTCCGTTCCCACTCTGAATTGTGTTAACTTATACATCTGGTACCCCCAAACACTTCACAGCATACATACCAATAAATAATACCAGTAAGTAAATGAAGAAATACGCCCAGTATTCCTCACCTTTCTGCGCTCAACCACCGCGGAAGAACTCAACCCGAACCCAGCACACACGCGCTCTTTCCACAAGCTGCCCTCACAGGGCAGTGCAGACACGTCTCGTCTCGGAACCAAACAGATGCTTACCGAGTTCACTTCACCCTCCACCTCCAACGTCTATACTGTTCCAACCTTTTCACGTTTCTTCCTTCACCTGAACCATCACGTTTTCATATACGATTTTCTTCTAAAAAGAAGGCCTGGCTGTTAATCCCCGTCCACCCCCGCCCCAATCAATGGTTGATGCCCGCTTCAAAGTCCGGTTTTACCATTGGAATCTTCCACTTCTTCGGCCGGGGTGGCTTTTTGGGAGGAGTGGTGGGCGTGCGAGGAGAGGAGACTGACAATCCGTGGCCTGGGGAGGGTCAGGGCTTTTCCGTGGACCTTGAGGGAGTGTTCCTTCAGCTGGCTGATTGTCATGGTGGAAAAGGAGCACCAAGAACACTTGTAGGCATGCTCACCTGGAGGAAGACAGTGGGGACAGCAGAGGAGGAGGAGCGGAGAAGGGAGGAAGCAGGTGGAAATAACGCAGTTAGTTCACTCCAGAGAGCACGCCTCAAGCTGCCTGGTCTGAGGACCACCCCCCCCCCCCCCGCCCAGCATCAAGTGACCTGGTCCCTCTTCACCCCATGCTCAGTTTACGCAAAGGAGCCTACAATTGATCCCCCAGCAGAGCCTGAAATCAAATGTCTAGCTAGCTCCCGCAGAGAGTCTTCCCATCTCTCTCCCTCTGTCTGTATAAGAGAAATGACTATGTCAGTTTTCATTTCAGCCTTTGCATCATCCACAGAAAATAATACACTTTATTCTTATTAACAAGGTTTGATGGGTGGCTTTCCCAGCACCAAGTCACTCAGTGCAAACTATTGTGCCATCCCCATAACTCACATCCTTGATGACTCTAGGCCTCCTGGATTTCACACATCCTATATGTAGGGTTTTCTTTGGACCAGTTCACAAACTTGAGAACAAAACTCTATTTCCCTATCTGATCAACAGTACAGAAATGGTTCAAAGTGATTTCTTAAACGACAGAGGTGTATGAATATATAAAAATGTGTGCATATGAGTGTAGCTCATATATTTTTATATTTATTTTATATTTTCAATATTAAGGGCTTTTAAATAGAAATAGCTCAGCTGGTAAAGAATCCGCCGGCCATGCAGAAGACCCCGGTTTGATTCCTGGGTCAGGAAGATCCACTGGAGAAGGGATAGGCTACCCACTTCAGTATTCTTGGGCTTCCCTTGTGGCTCCACTGGTAAAGAATCTGCCTGCAATGCAGGAGACCTGGGTTTGATCCCTGGGTTGGGAAGATCCCCTGGAGAAGGGAAAGGCTACCCACTCCGGTATTCTGGCCTGGAGAATTCCATGGACTGTACGGTCCCTGGGGGTCACAAAGAGTCAGACACAACTGAGCAACTTTCATTTCCCTAAGCAGAACTAAGTATTTTTGTTTTATTCAAATTAATTTTAATTGGAATATAGTTGATTTACAATGTTGTGTTTCTGTTGTACAGCAAAGTGAATCAGTTATACATATATATATATCCACTCTTTTTAAGATTCTTTTCCCACATAGGTCAATTACAGGGTACTGAGTAGAGTTCCCTGCACTAAACAGTAGGAGGTTCTTATTAGTTACCTAATATAGTAGTGTGTATATGTCAATCCCAGTCTCCAATTTATCCCCCCTCTTTCCTTGGTAACCAAAAATTTGTTTTCTAAAAGTACTTTCCTTTTAATTGTTTTTATACCACTGAAATACAGCACAGATCACTACGATCATGTTAAATGAGAGTATGATTTACTTTTGCCCTAAGCCAGCTTCTAAATGAACTGCAGGGTATAAAATGGGCATGCATACATCACTGGACAGACAAACACTGGTACTATCAACTCAGAAAGCAATTTTGCTTTTAACAACAATAAGTTTAGAAAGCTCAGGCCTGAAATTCAATAATTCCACTTCTGAGAGTTTATATTAAGGAAATATCCTTTAATACTTAGAAATCTCTATTTGGAAATATACATTATTTATGCTTAAAAAAGGGATGAAGCAACCTAAGTCTCCAACCCCAGGGAAATGATTAAGTAAATGTGGGTATATCTTCTTGATAAATTACTATTCATTAAAATTAATTCTTAAAGAGATGGTCATACATAGGAAAATAAAATTCTGATACTCAGAAAAATAAATAGAAAGGCATAATACATTAAATCATAATCACAACTATGAGAAATAATTACAGAGGAAATGGTTGAAAGGAAATATTATCAAATATTAATAACAGTGGTCTTTAGATAATAAGGTTGTGAATGGCTACTGCATTTCTTCTTTCATTTTCAAATTTTCTCTAACGAACGTGTATTTTTTAAATTTATTTTTAAGGTAAAATGTAAAAACCAGAGGAGAGGACCAGTGAATGTGAACTGAGGACGATGCTGCTGATGTGCTACAGACAAATGCTCACTATAGCAAAGCAAGGAAGAGCAGGTAAACCTCCATCCTTGCTTTTACCCTGTTGTGATGGTTACCTTCCTGCCATCTAATTACCAAGTGGAAAATTACTAAGTGGTTTCATGTGAGGCGAGCCCAGCATCCAAAGTCCTGCATTCAGCCTCCGTTTTACAACTGATGACACCCACAGCGTGCATTTCCAAGAAGGCCTTGAAGAAAGAGACCCACACAAAACCTTGAATGATTCAACATGCTATAGCCCAAAGCAGAAGAGAAGCTCAAAGAAGTCAGAGGACCCAAACAAGAACATCAGTCAATTCCACGCTCCTCAAACCATGACCTAGGAGCTACAGGATAATGCTGGGCATGAACAATGATATTTACTAACACAATAAATAGAGGGACCTCCCTGGTGGGGCCCAAGTTTGATCCCTGGTCAGAGAACTAGATCACACATGCTCCAACTAAATATCCCTCATGCTGCAACTAAGACCAGGCACAGCCAAATAAATACACACTTTAATAAACAATTAGAATAATAAGTATGTATGTTATTTTATGCTCTTATTTCACTTCTCAATTTTTCAGTGCAAAGATGGCTACATGAACCTTGGTGGGTGGTCATAAGTGGCATAACTTGAGAGAGAATTCCAATCCAGGTATTTGGTTTATACACACTATATTTTACCCTTTAAAATAAAATACTCTATTGAGTAGAACAGATAAGTCAAGAGTCTTTTTGGAAAATGATTTGACTTGAGCCGTGTCATAGATACCAGTGGTCCAAGGTGTGCAGAGAACTAGATAACGTTGCTCCCACTCTCTCTGGATGCTTTCTTCTAGCCAACCAGTGACCACAGAAGACCAGTCTGCTTGGTCAGCTCCAAGAATATACGCTTCAGCTCAGTGCCCGAGAGTCAGTGTGTAGCCTGTGGCACTTGATTTTAAAGTCCTTCCCACAGGCCAAATCACTTACCCAACTCCCATTGGTAAAGTGTTTTTGACAAGGCTGAGATCTATAGGAAAAACTTCTGAGGATGGTGTCCCAGCTGAATAATTTACAATATACCCCAGTTAGAAAAGAGTGGTTTGATCCCCAAAGACTCTTACTCCTTGGACTTCAGCAAAATATTCTGGGAGATACAAAAATGCTAACAGAGAAGAGCCTATACAGTTAATCTGCTGACCATCCCCTGCCACCTGCTGTGAACTTAAGGCTTCAGTAGTTTTACTCCATTAAGACAATTCAACAGAACCCAACATTCAAGAAATAACAGAGAGACGGTCTTATTTCCACAGGGGATGAAGAGATGACAAAAGTGAAGGACTTGCGTTCTGGGCAGTTTTTATAACCATACAACGGAAGTTACTAAATGAGATGGAAAAGTTCTAGCTGATTGAAAAATTTAAAGCTAGAATTCGTGGTGGGGAGGGGTGGAAGGGAGGTTCAAAAGGCAAGAGATATATGTTTATATAGAGCTGATTCACTTCATTGTACAGCAGAAACTAACCCAACACTGTAAAGCAATTATACGCCACTAAAAAAGTAAAAAATAAACTAGAATTCAACTAGTATTCTAAATACCTTAGCTGAAGAAACTCATGGAGGAGACTTGATCTCTAGAAGAATCTCTGATCGTATCGGTAGCTATTCTAAAGTGTTTTGTTTCCCCAATTTCCCTGTGTTTGAAGCAAGTTCCTCAAGGGCTGTCAACACCTCTGAGAGGGCACCACAGGCCGCAGGACAGTCAGGCTTCTCAGAGGATTGAGGAATCATGGGAAATGCCCCCAGGCCACCTCACCACTGCCTTTCCTACTCAGGCCTCTTTCCTCTCTCAGCTGAGTTCTGATTAGCCATCTGTGGGCATCTCCATCATATGCCAAGTAGAGAAGAGCAGAACAGAGAGAGGTAGCATCATGTGAGTGCAAGGATGTTTGGTTTTTGTTCTCGAGTCAAATTCTTAGTGAATGGGCTCTGTGGCCGAGAAAGTGTTAAGTGTCAGTTGCTCAGTCAAGTCCAACTCTTTGCGACCCCACAGACTGTATAGCCCACCAGGTTCCTCTGTCCGTGGAATTCTCCAGGCAAGAAACGTGGAGTGGCTAGCCATTCCCTTCTCCAGGGAATCTTCCTGACCCAGGGATCAAACCCGGGGCTCCTGCATTGCAGGTGGATTCTTTACCATCTGAGTCACGAGGGGGCCATGAGCAGAACACTTAATTTTGTGTCTCTGTAGCTTCACCTGAAGAGTGAAGAGTGATAACAGCATCCACCCTTTAGGGCTGTTTTGAGGATTAAATGAGATGATGAATATCACATCTTATTAGGGCAGAGCCTAGTAGTCAAGGGATGTTGATGAGACCAGCCCGATGAGAAGACAGAGTAACAGAGATCAGCACAGCTCCTGGACACTCAGGACCCAAGGTCTCTTCATTTCTGGGGCATGGTAATGCATCTAAGGGCATCTCAGGAGAAATCTCAGATATCCTGATTTCTTTCTGCCCCTTTCAACATTTCTAAGATTATAACTTTATTTTAGTTGGAAATTACTTTTAGTAGATGTACCAATTCTTGCACTTCCATTAGAAAGTCTATGTAATTTAGAAATTTCTCTTAAAAAAACAGAACCCGTGAGTAGCAAAAATCTATTAGTAGATATATATTAGTTGAATGAATCGATTATGACATGGGTGACCTGAGGCTTGGTATTATTTTGCCTTTGAGCCATTCTTCAATTTTTCTTTATTAGATTGAGATAAAACTGAATACATGATGATTTCAAAGAAAACTTATTCTCATGTGTATGGAGCAAGAGACTTAAAATTTCACTCACTAAAGACCACTGGATTTCAAATTCAGAGAACTAGTGTACAACGAACAACAACTCACCAGCATGAGCTTTGAGGATGTGTGTCTTCAGCCGGCTGTTGTAGGAGGACTTGAAGGAGCAGAGTTTGCATCGGAATGGTTTATGGTGTCCGTGGTGGGTTTGCATGTGGCGATCCAAACTTGATGTAGAAGGAAAAAAAAAAAAAGGAAATGACAGGATTAAAAACAGCATCCAACATTTTCTCATTGCCCTTCTCCAGAAATCCCATTTCTAAGCTGTTCAAAGTAATTTGGTTACTTTCCAAGGATGGCACTTACCGGAAAAAAAAAGATTGGCAAGAGTTGGGGAAGCTAAAGGAAGGAAGAAATCAAAAATGCTTTTGGATTGAGAGACATGGCAGTGGAAACAGGTCTTGGTAGACTTATTTTCCCTTCTCTAAAGCATTGCAGAGTAGAAAAGGACATTCAAAAACAAAAGGTAAAATATGGACAAATTTAAGTTTCCTGCAAAGTCAGTGAGGAGTGTCTATCAAAGAGGCCTTAAACTTATTCCCTACCTCCTCCTGCAAAATGAGATTTAGAGAAATTTTGTATGTAAAAAGGGCTGACTTTCTTCTTAAATCTTAATTCCACCATGAACACCTGTGCAGGGCAGGGAGCTTCCAAAGTGGCTGAACTATCTGTGATGGGCTGTCTGTTTCCAAAGTCTTTATAAATATGGAGGCCCAGGGCAAGCATGTTTACAGGAAGCTGTGTGATTCAAAGGCTGGCCTTGCCTTCTGATAAAACCATGTTTGCTCTATACCAGTCCTCCAGAAGCAACTTATAAAGAAATTATTATAATGAGCTCGCAGTATTTCATAATAATTACTACTGTTAAAAAAATAATAAATCTACCAAACAAGGTGTGGGAAGACGGTCTAATTTGTATCAGTGCCCCAGGGAACTAGATTCCATTCTAAAAGACTCATATGGGAATGGTACTTCTTAGCATTTAAATATATAATGTTCTCCCAAGCTCCCAAGCAGCACTTTCCATTGCCTCAGGACACCTCCTTCTAGATGTCCTTTAGCTATCTTAAACTCAACCAACCCGAAACAAAAGTGTTGGTTTTATTTTTTTTTTAATCCAAAACAAATTCTCTTCATTTCCCTGTTTTCAGAAAGAACACTTCCAGGCTGTCAGTCAACCAGACCGGAAATCTCCAAGTCATTTGTACCCTACTCTGTCCCATCTCCCCTCCAAGAAGTCAATTTTTCCAAGCCATGAAAATCACCCTTCCTTAACTGTTTCCAAAGTTCCATTCTAACCCAGTGGCTCAGCTGTCTATCATGACCCTCCTAATTGGTCTCCCCCATTTTTTTTTCCAACTCAAAAGCGCAAGCGATGGAGTCAGACTGCCTGGGATCAAACACCAGCTATTACTCATAACCCGAGTGGCCTTGGGCAAGTTACACAACCCCTCTACATTAAAAGGCCTCACTTCTCTTATCCATAAATGGAGATAACAATGGGACCATACTTCATAGGGCTGTTCTGAGAATAAAATGAGATAATGCTTGAAGGCACTTAGCACAGTGGCTGGCACACAGTGAGGCTTGATAAATGTCAGCTCTTGTAGCCCCCACCCAAAAAAGTCCAACAGGACCACCAGGCGAGTGCCTCTGAGCATCACCTTCTTCCTCAGGACCCTGCTCCCTCATCTTTCCTTTCACACTGTATGTTCTACCTTCCTACTTGAAGACTTGACTCAAAAACTCCCTGTTCCATAAAATCCTCCTGATTCTTCAAAAGTGGATGTACCATCTCTCTTCTTTGCAACTTCATAGCATTTTATTGATACATTTTTTAAAGACACGTGCATTATTTTGCCAAGTATGCTTGCTTTACTTACTACCCAACTAGACTCTGAGTTCCCTTAGACCACCGACCATGTCCTATTCATCTGTATATTCCCCCCAAAGCATTTACAACAGAGCATATTCATTTATTCACAATAACTTACTGAGGTTCTGTGTGTCAGAAAAGAGAGTTGCTGTCCAACAAATATTTATTGAACAGGTGAGAACTACACTAGTTTGAGGCCAGGGCAAGAATCTGATGACAAAGATTAGATACTAGGTCCTGTAAAATCATAAAAGCCACTGCAACCCTCCCTAACCTCCGTAGAAGCATCGCCTCTTCTTGCCTTTCAACAACCACTAACTAGCACTTTATCTTTTTGAAGAAGCAAACAGCCCATCATTTATTTTCAATTATGATAAAAATAAACAGCATGTCAGCCTCACAATCAGCCACCTTCATCCAAGACTGTAGAACATGTTATTGAATATTTCTCTCTCATACAGTTGTGAGAGAAAGGCAACAAAAAGTTGCTGCATCTCAGAACCATCGCTCTTCCCATCACTCTGAATGGCCTCACACAAAAACCCAATGTGCAGTTTCAAAGCTGTGCCAAGTAGTGGAAAGCTCCCTCTCCCAACCCCCCTACATTTCAAGTGTATCTCCAGCATCGATAAACTTCTTTACCATTCCAGGTCTTTTTTTTTTTTTTTAAATGCCAAGCAATGACTCTTTGGTCACATGGGTTAATAGTCCTAATTTTACCTTCTTGGCCACTTAATTTAACAAATGGAAACTTACTTCCTCATATGATGACTAGGTTCTGGATGAATGCTTGACAGATGCACCAATAAACTCATGTACTCTCTGGTCTTTTCTGGTGTAGATCATAGCAATTCCTCCAAAACCATCATTTTTTTAAAAATGCCCAATTTAGAAAACTCCGATTAGAAAAGATACATGCACCCCAATGATCACAACAACACTACTCACAACAGCCAAGACACTGAAGCAACCTAGATTTCCACTGACAGATGAATGAATAAAGAAGATGTGGCATATGTATACAATGGACTGTTAGTCATAAAAAAGAATTAAATAATGACATCTGCAGCAACATGGCTGCAACTAGAGATGATCATACTAAGTGAAGTAAGTCAGACAAAAACATATGATATTACTTATATGTGGAATATTAAAAAATGATATAAATGAATTTATTTACAAAACAGAAATAGATTCATGGACATAGAAAACAAACTTCTGGTTACCAAAGGGGATAGTTAGGGGAGGGGTAGGGAGATTAATAAGTACACACTATTATACATAAAATACATAAACAAGGACCTATTGTATAGCACAAGGAACTACACTCAATATCTTATATTAATAATAACCTACACTGGAAAAGAATCTGAAAAAGAATATGTGTACGTATGTGTGTATGTGTGTGACCGAATCATTTTGCTATATACTTAAAACTAACACAAACTTGTAAATTAACTACACTCCAGTTTTTTAAAAAATGCTTGATTTTGCCAAGTCTGGTATCAAGTGAACAGTCTCCTGTTCTCAGCCCCATTTGACAGATGAGGCGACTGAGGCTCGAGGTGACACAGCCAACTAAACAGTGGGCGTGAACCATGAGAGGGGTCTTGAGACTCCTCCAGCCTCTTGGGCCTTCCATGCCCCTCCCATTACCACTTGTGGACACTCAGTGAGCACTTACTTGTGCCTGAAAGCAGAAACAAAGGAGCAATACTGGCAGCTGTACTTGTCCTCTCGGGTAAACATGGCCAGGGCCAGATGGCTCCTCTCATGAGAACGCAGCCCCTGCATGGACATCAGGACTCTGTCACATTGACTACAATGGTATCCCCCCGGCCGGGTTTCATCCTCCAACATTCCATCAAGCAAGCAGTGTTCACCATCCACCCGGTCCACCAGGGCGCCAGTGGCATCTTTGGCTGCTTCCAGTCCATCCAGGAACAAGTGGGAAGGGTCTTCAGCCTCCTGCTAAGAGAACCACACACACACACATGCCCCACCAACAAAATAAATATCCATCATTGCCCCCAGCTCTCCTCCTCTCCCTTCATTCTCCCAAACTCATCAGCATTTCCTGTTAAGGCTTCCTCCCCTGCCTCTCTGGCTCCCCCTAGAGGAAGGGTACACCCGAATGCCATCCTCATACAGTGGTGGTGATATGAGGGCAACATCTGGACACACGTTGCTACTGCCTGAGAAATGTGAGGGAGGGGCTCTCCCACTTTTGAAGACAGTTCACTCCCTTATCGCCCACCTTACAAAGAAAATTCTAATTGGGATCCTACTGAAACTGATACAAAGCAAGTTAGGGTTATGGTTCTGAGAAAGGAAGAGAGGCAGGAAGAAGGAAAAACAGAATGGTTTGGGCATTTGGGAGCCTTGGAACACCCTCAGCAGAGGAAGGAAACTGAAAGATCCAACTCTTTGCCACCATTCTCATCTCCAGCCCACAGATGGTTACGTCACTCCTTGACCAAAGGCTGCTATATAGTCAACTCAAAAAATTAAGGAGAAGCCTGGGTTTAAGTTGCTTGTGTTTCGAGGTGGTTCCTTGGATTACTGATTACACAGGAAGAGCTGCTCTGTCTCCCCCGAGTGATTTGGGGATGCAAGGCTGGGACACACCATGATGGCAGGCAAGGACCTGGCCGCTACTGTCCCAGCACCACTCAGTTGTGTCGCCAGCAGGAAGGCTCCAGTCTTCAATGGGAAAAGCAGAAGCTTTACCTCCAGGCCACGATGGCAAAACAGGACGCAAGATCGAGAAGGGCCCATGACAAAAACACATTCATGTATCCAAAGAGATAGGGCAGAGCCCTGAACTAACTTCTCTGCTCAAAACTGATCACTGGCTAACAATATCCTAGAAAGCAAGGATGGCGGCTTGGTTATTAAAACAGTGACTAATATTTAAGATTGTGATGTTCAAAACAGGTGGCCTGATAACACGTCGGAGGCAGAGGGGAGGCGCTTAGCAACATATAGGGAAAGGGGATGGGGGAGACAAATCAGGTCAAAGGGCTCACAGGGCCAACTGTGACTTGAAGGCTTTCAGTTTTAGATTTAACGTTTCTTAATACTCCTCCAAGGACCCAGAATAAGAAGTTAAAAGACAGATTTTCTCCTGGGCTCTCTGCACCATTACCAGATGAGAAAGACAGGCAAGAAGTCAGGCAGTGGGAGGAACAGAAGAGGATGGGGAGAGAACCCACGGGGCTCCTCTCAAGAGCTCGAAACACTTGGAAGCGCAAACAAACACAGCACAGAAAGGTGACCCCAAAGCCTCCTGTATCCAGAGGCCCGGATCTTCTGTTTCCACCGAACTATCCGCGTGGAAGGGAACCAGATCGAAATGCAACCGGGTGGAGACACGGAAGATGAGGAGGATCCAACCTGTAAAGAAATCAGAACAAGCCAGACCGATCCCAGTGTAACTCAGGAATGCCCATGTCTGGGACGCCGTTTCCTGAGTGGCTCTGAGCAGCGGCGTGGATTAGGAACGCGAATGGCTCACGCACAAGACTTCTCATCCAGACCTTCCCAGTGCTCACCTTCACGGCGGCGGACACGGCGGGGACACTGCCGTACTGGACGTGCTTGCGGAGGTGGTTGCAGATGGCGCGGAGCGTCGGATGCACTTCCACACAGAATTTACACTTGTAGCCCACCACCTTCCTCTCCTTGATCTTTGGCACCTCTTCTAAGTGACCAAAAGGCTGGTAAAATACAGTGGTAGCCATCAGTACTCCGAGCCCTCCCTCAATGGCTGGCATTTATTCTTGCAGCTTACTAGATTTTACGTTACAGCAGATTAGCAGGTTAAAAACCAAGGGAGATATACGCGAGCATTTTTACATAATGAATTCATCAGAGGCGAGGCGCGCTGCAGACTACGCAAAGTCTCCGGAACCCCAATAGGTGACGACTTGTGAGAAGTTCTCGGTGCAGAAGCCTCATCGTCACTGCCACCCAGTTATCTGGCTTTCAAACCCATCGTTCAACTACGCAGGTGAAACGTTGCATGAGCTATGCCATGAGTGAACTTCTTGACCAAAAAACAAAAGAAAAACAAAAATCTACTCCTGGAGATGTCTGGTTCGTGGAGCCGACACTGCAAACCAAGACATGGCTGAGAAGCACTAAGGACACGAGAGATGGCCCACAACTGTCTTGGTTAAGAGAGCGAGCGGTTGTCGTGAACTAGGCCTCAGACAAGACCAGAAAACCACCCGACCCTCCCCTGGGGAGCCTTGGGAGAGACCACAGGGAGGGGCACCAGGGCCGTGGAGAAGGGTGAGCAGAGAATGGGGGAGATAATCAAGCTCGAAATGTTTAATTGACTTATTGAGCTCTCTGGCAAGCTAAGTCACTAGGAAGCCCGGAGCGGTTTGGCTGGCAGCGAAGAAGTGCATGTGGGCACCAGTGATGAGAGGCCTCCTGGGGGAAGGGAAATCAAAACATATCCTTACCCTCTCTTGTTTGAAATCTGCAAAAGCACCATCTGCATATTTCTGCTTGCTCAAAAGCTGTTTCCTCCTCTCCTGGCGTTTGGCACGCTTCTGGAATTCCTCATTGTGAATGTTCAAGTGCGAGGTCAGCTCGGCGGTGCTCTGCAGTCTGCTCTCGCAGTGCTTGCACTGGTAGGCGGAGCTCTGCAGCCGGGGGCCACCGCCCAGGATGACAAAGTCCCTCTTGAGGTCACGGCTATGGTGGTCCGTGTAGTGCATGCTCAGCAGCTCGGCCGTGCTGAAGGACAGCTTGAAGCACTTGATGCAGCGGAACGGGAGCCACTCGATGTCCTGCCCTTCGTTTCCCTCCACCTCGGCTTTCTCGAAGCCGCCTCTCTCTTCCGAATCTTCCATCAGCATCGGCTTCTCGTGCTCGTCGGCGTACACCGCGGTGAAGTAGCCCCCTAGCTTACTGGCGTGCTGCTTCTTGGGGAAGACCCCCGGGTGGCGCTTCATGTAATGGGACACGATGCCCTTCTTGCTGAAGGACTGGAAGGCGCACAGGGAGCATTTCTTCTTCTCCACGGCACGCCGCAGCTCTTCACTGAGTGGTGGGGAGTCATCCTTGGGCGGCGACGGGATGATCACCTTGTTGGGCTTGTCGCTGATGGTTCTGGAGGCCGCCAGGCAATGGGTGTAGTAGGCGTCGATGTCGTGGCGCTTCTGGTAGTGGGCAGCCAGCCCTTTGCGGATGGGGTTGGTGTAGGCACACAGGGCGCACTTGAAGAGGTTGTTCTTGCCCTCGGGCTGGGCGCGCACGTTGTTGTGCTTGATGCGATAGTGCCGGGCGATGCCCTTCCGCGTGGAGCAGAAGTACTTGCAGAGCTGGCACCGGAACACAGTGTGGGACACCAGGTGCGAGGTAGCGAAGTGAGACGTGGACATGGGCTCCTCTCCCACCTCGTCCTCGGTCACCGAGACCTGGGAGGGGCTCACTTCAGTGGTTAACTCGGGCTCGAGGGACATGGGCAGCTTCGGGGGCGACTGGGAAAAGACATCGAATTCCGGCTGGTTGTGGTATTTCTCATAGTGGATCTTGAGTTTCTCCAAAGTGCCGTGTGTGTAGGGACACAGTTTGCAGCGGTAGGCGCCGTACCCTTGCTTGAAGATCCTGCTCGTCTCCTCTACGTCGTTCTGGGCTATGTCGGTGGACTGCTCCACGTCGTGCACGAAGTCCTCTGCAGTCACCTTGATGGACGGATGTCGCTTCTGGTAGTGGGTCAGGACGCCGTGGATGCGGGTGTTGATATAAGGGCAGTGCCTGCATTTGTAGACAGCGCCGGGGTTGATATCGATGTCCTGGGCAAAGTCGGCAGCCTTCACCTTCATGCCTGGGTGCTTCTTCCCATAGTGGGTCAGAAGGCCATGCAAGTTGTTATATTCAGACTGACACACCGTACACTGGTATGGGGTGGAGGAGATGGCAGGGTTAGCTGAGGCAAGCTGGATGGTCTTCTCAGGGGAAAGCCTGGCATCCTCAGGGCATTCGACTTCCTGCTCGGGGAGTGGGCCGGGCATACTGTTTTCACAACTCACAGGGCCCACCAGCTCTTCAGAGGAAGGCATGGGATTCTCCACGGCATCTTTCTCCTTGATGATATCCAGCAGCACCGACTCATCCCCGTTCATGGCCCAAGGGTGGAATGCTTGGTAGTGATTGGTGATGTCCCAGATGGAGAGGGCTTCGAAAACACAGTCTCTGCATCTGTACGTTTTGGCTTCAGCTGGCATAGTGAGAGAGGGAGAGGACGGGTCTGGCCCCGCCCAGAGCTTGGTGGCCATGTAGGTATAATCCACATAATGCTCAGGGTGCCTCCTTTGGTAATGCAGAAGCAAACCACTTGGCTCTGTGTGGGAATAGATGCACCACTCGCAGTGGTAGCCAGCTTCTATCAAGCCATCTAGAAATGCCCATCTCATGATGGACGTGACCGTGGCCTTCAGGGCAGGGTGGTCTTTCTTGATATGCTTCCTCAGGGCATAAAAGTAGGGGGAGGTGTAGGAGCACTGCCTACACTTGAGCGCTCGCAATTTTGTTTTGTCCCGCTCCGCACCCACCGGGGAGACCAGCACGCAGCTGGCCGGCTTCTTCTGATTGCGGTCGCAGAGGCTTCGGATGGTGGCTGTGTGCTGCCGGATCACGTCCGCATTGGCCTTGAAGTCTCGGTGCTTCTTCTGATAATGAATGAGGACACCTTTGACCGTCCGGTTCCCGTAATCACAGTGCTGGCAAAAAAACATCTCATTCTCCACGGGAGGGCCATCTCTCTCGGAGCTGCTCCGGTTGAGCTGTTGCATAGGGGCGGGTGGCCGGGGGGAGCCATGGGGCCCCTCCGGCCCTCTCATCATTGCAGCTGTGGGAGGAGCCTGTCTGATATATTTGGCAGTAACCTTTATTTCTGGGTGTCTTTTCTGGTAGTGGACAAGGACTCCCACAACTGACCGATTGCTGTAGGAACAGTGTTTGCAGTAGTAAAGCTCAGTACTGAGGTCTGGTGGCGGGGGTTGTGGGGGGGGTGGGGAACCCATGGTGGACATTTTGGGAGACATTGGAGCACCCACCTCAAATGATAACTGAGAAAGGGCAGAGCCCCTGTCCACAGACACCATTCGCATGGTTTTCTGGATCCTAAAGTAGGAAGCCTTTTCTTCTGGGTGTTTCTTCTGATAATGAACCAACACAGAGTGCATGTTGGGGCTCGCGAAGGAGCAAACGTCACAGTCGTACACGACAACGGTGTTGACCGAGGGGTCCTTCTGATTTTCACATTCTGGAGGAAAGCTCTTGGAAGGAGTGTTTTTGGGGAACGGAGCTGGCATACCGCCACCACGGGCCACGGGAGTGGATGTAGCCATGTTCTTCGGAGCCGAATTCAGGATCTCCCGCAGCGTCTGGGATTCTGTGCCTAGCCCCTCCTGCTGCTCCACCACGTAGCTCGAAAATATCATGGCATTGTTAATCTTCACGGTGGGATGCATTCTTTGGTAATGTGGCATCAGGCTTCGGACGTTCGGGCTTGTGTAGGAACAAAACCGACACCGGTAGATCAGGTCCGAGTGGTCAAAGTTGAGGACGTTCATGGCTTCTGGGTGGTGTTCGCCGTAATGCTGCTGCAGGTCTTCGAAATTGGTGTAATCGATGTAGCATTCCAGGCACCGGTACACTGCGCTGTGATCGTTGGGGTCTAAGATGTACCTGAAGCTGAACTTAATGTATGGGTGCATGCGCTGGTAGTGGGTGCTGACGCTCCGGGCAGATTTGTTGTTAAAGTCACAGTGTTTGCAATAATAAAGCCTTCCCGAGTCACTGAAGTCGGTATTTTCATTATTGTGCTCAGTTGCGTAGATAGGAGTCTGGGTGTTGAGCAGAGTAGTATTGGAAACCTGGTGATCTTTCATGTTGGTGGAGGAGCCGTAATAATCCTCCTCATCTTCAGAAAGGGTGAGCTCTATTTCAGCCCCGTTGGTGGCATTGTAATCATGGGCAACAGTTCTGAAGTTGGGCTCCTTCAGGGGCTCAGGGACATCTCTCGCCCAGATCTGCTGGGCAGAGAAGGGCGTGGGCACCTCCAGGACGGGCTCTGGCGGCTCTTCCTCCCTGTCCAGCTCTACCTCGATCTCCACTTCATTGTCCTCCTCTTCCTCTTCATCATCCTCCACGTTGATCACCGCATCTTCCTGCTGTTTTGTTTGGTTAATTTTGCTCTGCAGGTTGCTTGCTATCTCGTCAATCCTGGTCCTCTTCTTCACAGGCGATAAGTCGAGCGGAAAGTCGTTAGTGAGCTTCCTAGAGGCCTTGGCGACAAAATTGTTCTTGGAGGACAACCCAAGAATTGAGGTCTGACTTTTCTTCACAGTGTTGCTGGAAGAGGGGTGGCTGTCTGTCTCGCTGTCCAATGGCAGGCTTGAGGGCTGCCCCTCGAATTTTGGCAAGTTGTCGCAGAAAGAGTGTTTGTGTTGCTGATGAACTCGCAGCCCTTTCAGAGTCGTGGTGGAGTAATTACACATGGTACACTTGTAGGGGTGCAAGGGTGGGGCTTGTGCGGGCGGCAGGGGAGGCGGCGGGGGCAGCTGGGGCTGGGGTGGCACCTGATGGGGCGACTGTAGCTGTGGCGGCTGTGGCTGTGATGGAGGTGGTGGTGGTGGCGGGGGCGGCGGTGGGGGCGGCTGTTGCTGCTGCAAGGGATCCAACAGGACCCCCGACTTTCTGCCATTGATGCTTGAGCTCTCATAAGACATGACACCTTCATTCAGTGAGGAGGAAATGCCTTCACTCTGGGAATTCACAGCATCCCAATCTGACGTGGTACCCGTGTGACACTGTTTGTGAGCCCCAAGTTTTAACGAGCTCTTGCAAGTAAACGGACATTCATCACATTTGTAGACAGCTGTCTTTCCAGATAAGTGGATGTTTTCTATGTGACGGGAAATACTACGTCGATGCATGGTGAGGAAAGGACAAAAGGGGCACTGGAACCTATTCATGAATCTTCTAAATGGGATCCCCTTGGTCTCCAATAATTTGTTGCCATCTGAGCCCATCAGCTGCTCTGCAGACATGCCTGCTGTCTGGTGATCCATAGCATTTAAGCCATTTTCACTGTCTATTTCATTTAACTCTTCATCGGAACTGGAGTCATTCAGCATGCTGTTAGTTTCCAGGTCAGCAGAAGAATTGGTCATCTCGGGCATTCCGTAACGGGATCTCTCCGCCAAGTTAACGAGGCCAGAATTGTGAGGTGACTTCGGCTTCATCTGAGGGTAAGACATGGGTGAAAACTTGGAAGCGGAAGAAGAATTGGGTCTCATGATGGAGTTGCCAATGGAGCCCCTGAAGTTGGAGACGTTAGTGTTGGGTAACTCCCGGCTGGCAGAATTCATGGACAGATAGGTGGAGTTAGAAGTGGGGCTGAGGTCGTTCTTGTTCTGTGCCTCAGGCACATTCGTCCCTTCTTGCTGCTGCCTGAGACTGGACAGGATCTTGACCATGCTGCGGTGCTTCTTCATCATGTGGTCACACCAGCGTTCTCGGCGGGGGGTCTGATAGCTGCACCACTCACAGCAAAAGTTGCCTCGAGACTTGGTCAGTGGCTTGACCATGGATTCTAAGATGCTGCGCTCCACGACCTCCGCTGGCAGTTCCTTGCAGGGGTCCTGCAGAGACATGGATGGGACCACCGGATCTGGCATTGGAGTAGGGGCAGGGGGGGTAGCAGTGGTCTCCTTCAAACTGTTTTTGTGATACATCTTCTGATGCTTAATTATTCTTGCCCTCCTTGGTGACTTGTATGTGCAAAACTGGCAAGAGAAGACCTTTCCAAATCCCTCATGCATCATGATATTATAATTTAAGGATCCTGGAACAGGGGGTCCGGCTGAACTCCCTTCAGCTTGAGCTCCGTGGACCTTCCTAGTGTGTTCAATGAGGAGGTTTTTTGACCTGAAGTAGCGTACACAGAACTTGCATTGAAAAAACTTGTTTGTTGGTTTGGGATTAGGGGTAATATGCTGACTGTAATATCCTGGACTATGGCCATAGTAACTTCCAGTCCCCAATGTGGCTGCATTTTGACCTAAAGAGAAAGCATAAGATAAGTGGGAAGAGAAGAGCAAAGCAAAAGCAAATCAAGAAATTCAACCATGCAAATCCAGTTTGCTTTTCAATTATTCTTCATTAATAAACATCACATTCAAAAGGCCTAACATCTCTAGATGAGGCTCTGAAGAGTATTAACGAATTGTTAATGAACATAACACATGTTGCCTCTCACGGATGGAAGGTAGTGCTTGGCTTCAGGTGCAAGACTCCCCTCATCTCTATCTACGCGCCACAGAGCTCTGCAAGTTTCACAAACTGTGATATTCATTCTAGAACTTCCCAAGATACTACCTTATGCTCCAAATTGAAAGGAAGCTAAGAGACATAAGGAAGCTGAAAGGACTATTACCTGGGCTACTCAACAAGAGAAACGTCATGCCCAAATCACAAAAATGGCTCACAAATGGGAATTCCAGGGGTTAGGACTCTGTGCTTTCCCTGCCATGGCCCAGGTTCAATCTTTGGTCAGGGAACCAAGATCCCTCACACTGAGTGGTGCAACCAACTAAAAAAGAAAAATGGCTCACAAAGTGCAAGAAACTCTGTATGAGCTGGGCATGTCAAGAACCATGGCTACAACTGCCTCAGTAGGGTACACAGCCTTTGCCTGTACAGGTTGCTCTAAGGAACTTGAAGACAGTCCCCTCCAGGGGACAGTCCTGACTGGCATGCCATCCCCAATTCAGGCTCCAGACAGGGTATGTACTGTGACTTTAGAAAGCCCCAGGACATAGTGGCCAGGGTTCACATTGGCCAAGTCATAATGTCCCCCCATACCAAGTTGTAAAACAAAGAGTATGTGACTGAGGCCCTCCACAGGGCCAAGTTCAAGCTCCCAAGCCACTAGAAGAGCCACTCCTCCAGGAAGTGGGGATTTACTAAGTTTCCTGCAGATGAATCTGGAAACATGGTGCAGAAAAGTGGCTCATCCCATATGGCTATGGGGTCAAATACACCCCTTATCGTGGCCCTCTGGACAAACGGCGGGCTCTGCACTCATGAGAGTCTTGGTGCTGTAGCCTCCTTACTCACACCCACCAGTAAATCCTACTTTCTTGTCAAAAAATTTAAAAAAAGAACCACAGCTATGGGCTCTAAATAGATGAGGATAGTGAAATACACCAGATGCGTCGATCCTAGGACAGATTTACCTGTTAAGTCCTCTGCAATCACAAATTCATCCTTTATAGATGAAAACTCCACCTCTGTCTGGTTGCTGGCATTCATGGACCCAGATCGTGACTCATTCGCATTGTCTTCAGCAACGTCCGTCGGCTGCAGAAATGCCGTGTGGACATCCTGGATGTGCGCCTTGAGATCTTCGTAGGACGGGGCTCTAAAGTCACAGCCATCACACTGAAGCACCTCCATCATCTGGGTCTACTCTCTCACATTAGGAACCTGGGGCAAAAGGCAGAACAAAACGTCTTAAGGCCTGCACTCATTGCATACCCCCAAGTTGGAGGGGCCATGAGTCCACTAATGGAAGAATTCCAGTATCAGTCAGTTTTTCTCACTGGACTTTGCCAGATGGAACAGTGGTCAAAGAAAGGAAATCAGACATAATAGGAATGGTGTCCTTGACATCATAACTTCAAAGAAAGGAAGGAAAAAAAAGATAAACTTTTCCTAGCTTGATATATCTTCAAATGCCATTTGTCAAGAAAACCCTTAATACTTCAAAAGTTTTCGTAGTTTCTGAATGTCTTGACTGATTTCAGATTTCTTGGTAAGTTAATACTGACTTTGATTCTGGCTGAGACCTATTTTCTTTTTGAACCGTAATCTTCTCAGAAGTAAAGATGATGCCCATATAGAAGAAAGAGTAAACTTCAATCTTCATTAGCTGTTTTAATACAAGAACATCAATGTTTTATCACCAAATGGTGAAACGGTGTGGAACTTCAGAGTAGCAGTGGAAAAAGCTTTTACTGTACTTTTTATCCTTCTACTATCTTAACTGATATTAAGATACACCTCCTTCCTTCCCTTTCTTACACACTGTATTATTTTTTTTTTCATGAGCTAAATGGTTATTTGCTTTTTACTACCTACCAATTATAACCTAACAGCTTCTCCAATCTAATTAGGTCATAAAATATTTCTCATGAGATTCTCAAACAACCAACTCTAGATGACAATCCAGTTTCTAGTTTCAAGTTGCACCTTGGTACCTCGATTCACACTAAGGCAACAGAAACACATGTGGTTTGGAAGAAGGGCTTCTAAGGCAGGACCTTCTCTTTTTCTACTTTTCCCCTTTACAAATGTGAAGTGCGTGCTTGGGCATAAAAAGCTAGGAAGCTGATTTTGAATAAGGCAAAACTTGCCCTGGCCACCTTTGCCCTGCTATTTACTGTGTGACTGTAAGATACACACAGCTTCCCATAAACTCAATGGAGAGACTCACCATTAAGAAATTAAAAATGTATTAGAAGGCATGCCCTTTCTATCTTCATGTATATCCTGAATTGAGATACCCAGTTATTATCCTAATGATGGAGTTACTTCACTGAGCTCATGGCAGACTCTACCAAGCCACTGTAATCTAGAACCAGATGTCCAAGCACAAAAGGCACAAGCCAAACCTTTCACTACTTTGATCATATTTAGCACCTTCCTATACTTTTATTGTAAAAGATCAATTATTTCTGCAGGGGGAATAAAGTCGAGGAATCTGTCAATGTAGTGAAAGGAGCTATGACAGGAGGATTTTCTCTGAAAGAATGCTCCTGCTGATAGCCTGTGAAAATAACTCCTGGCAAGTCCAGCTCTGGACAGCCTGAGCTTGTAGGGCGAGAGGCACTTATTTACCTTCTCTCCTTTCACCCAGCAGTTTCTCCTTTTTCAATAAACCCTGAACTGTGCACCAGACTTCTTTTCAGCTAACTCAGCCTCCATGTTCCGGGCCACACCAGCTTTTTTCTGTCTCAGCACCAACCCAAATTGTGTGGAAGAGGTTGCTATCAGCTCTGGATCAAATTACAGCCGACACGGACGCCCCACCCCACTTCTCCTTTTCGCACAGCCCATTAGACCTGAAAACAAATTTTTCCATAGTGCAGACGACTCCTGCATTTAGAACACTTCACAGCAAAAAGGCAGATCATCAGGGTGCGCTCCCCATCCCCCCAGCTTAGTCCTTTCATCTCAGCCAAACAAGCCACAGCTCTGCTGAATGTGTTTATCACACTTTCAAGAGATAGGAGCTCCTGCGTCACTGAAGCTCTAAGTCTCACTAAGCTGCCCTAGTCCTCTGAGCTTTAGGAGCGGCCATTTTAGCTCAGAGCTTCCCCTCCGAGCACAACATGGCTTCTCTGGGATGGATGCTGCCAGGCTGACAGGCAGAGGAAACAGGAGAGGAGCAGTCTGGGCCCCTCCTCTGCCCTCCTCCTCTCAACAAAGAAGGAACTGTTTTCACTCCTTCCCGAAAAAGCAGCACCTTTCTCCTCCTCACATGTCATTCACCAAGGATCTCCCGAAGGTTCTTTTATCCCATGATTGATGGGCTGGTACGTTCATCCCAGCACAGCCCTGGTTACTGCAGGACGTTCCTGGACATGACCCTGTTCTCCAGCAGCCTTTGGGGGTGTGCTGGAGGGGGGGAACCTCCAGAATGCCTTGGCTTCTTGGGAGTCGTCCTTCCACACACAGAAGACATACCATCCGACTCTGCTTGCCGGATTCCAAAGTCTAATGACCTTTGTTAATCACCAGCCAGTCTGTCTGCATCAGCAGACCCTGCCAACAGGCACACCCTTCAACACAAAGGCTGTAGCTATTCCTTTTAAAAGAGGTTCTCTGAAAGCTCCATTGTGTAGCCGAGGGGAAAACAAAATCTCTTCCCTTCAAAACTTCAAGCCTTTAGAAATAATGTAACAGAAGGCTTTCTGCTGTGTGTCTTTTGGAAAGTTTGAGCCTCATTCTCACTACATCCACCCAAAAAATGACAGTTCTGCCCAAGGAAAGCAGGACACCTTTGGCATTAAGTCATCCACCCCGAGATGAAATTCATCTCTCCACATGGGTCTCTAATATCTTGGTGTCTTCCAAAGATGTTATCAAGGATTCAAACTTCACTGGATGCAAACAAACCAACAGCCTTCTTGTTCTGCTACAAAGGAGATTAAAGGGTTAGGAGATCAGGAAAAAAAAAAAAAGGCCCTGATTTGGAAAAAGAAGAGATGATGAAAGTGATTTCCTAATGGGTTCTAGCTTTAATGTTGTTGCAGACTCTACCTCAAAAATAGTGCAGAGCCTTAGAAGAGGTTAATCTCCAGGCTGCTGAGAGAACCAGCGTCAGGTTCAGCTGAACGGCCTTCAATTTGATGTCCTGAAATGAGGATGTAGCCTCCTCTGAAAAGCATTTTGTCTTTGTGCACACATTGCTCCTGGAGACGCTGACAGAAGAAGAAAACAGAAATTGCCGGCATGGCCTCAACAATCAAAGGCACAGAGACTTGATGTGTTTATGAGACTGAGGACGGACACATGGGCAAGAAGCGAAAGGAGGAGGAGACGGAAGAGGGGAGGAGAGAGACAAAGCTGGACCTGAGGATGACCCATTCATCAACCCAAGGATGTTTTTGCAGCAGATGGTAATCCTCTGAGAAACCAACAACAAAGATGTTTGTTCACTTTACATTTATAGGCTGGGTGTTTCAAGAGGTGGGGTTTTGATGGAAAATCCAAAACCCAACTTTCATGTTGGACAAACTCTTGAAGACATTTTTAAAGAAAATCCAGAGATCTTGTGAAAGGTTGGGAATATACACTTGAGAACAGGGAAATGGAAAGAATGGCCACTGGCTGCTCTTTCTCAATCTTAAAAACAGCAATTGTCAATTTATTTACAAAACAAACTGACTCAAAGACATAGCAAATAAACTTATGGTTACCAAAAGGTAAAGGGGAGTAGGGGAAGGATAAATTAGGAGTTTGAGATTAGCCGATTACTATATATGAAATAACAAGGTCCTACTGTATAGCACAAGGAAATATGTTCAATATCTTATAATAAACTCTAACGGAAAAGAATCTGAAGAGGAATATATTATATATATATATATATATATATATATATATACACACATGTATGTATAACTGAATCACTTTCTGTATATCAGAAAGTAACACAACATTGTAAATCAACTATACTTCAATTTTTAAAAAATCACCAATTTTAATTTCTACCATCTGCCCACCACGTTCTGTGTTTAGAATTCCCAGGGGCCCATTATGCCTCTGTTTTCCTCTTGTGAAAGGTTACGTTCCAGGGGTTCATCCTGTGTCTTCCCTACTCACTGCCCAGACCCGACAGGAGAAGGGAGGCACCCTGGGTTGCTGGAGTGTGCTTCAACAATCCTGCCACCACCAACCTGCACCCAGGTCAGCCTGGGGAGCACTGTTCTCCAAGCTTGCATGGAGCGTGAGTATTTTCAAGTCAAAATCCCAGCTGTCTCCAGGAAGTGTTCACGTGAAAACGTGCAGGCCTTGTCTGGACCTACACTGTTCCCTGACTGAAGGACTGCAGAGCAGAAATAAAGCTGTGAAGCACGACAGCCACAGGGATTCAGGAGCAACTAATTATATGCTTCAAAGCCTTTGAGAAATAGAACCAGAAACACCATAAGATGCCTTTCCTCTATCCACTCCAGAAACCCAGTTTCATTTATAAGACACTGAGCTTCCCAGTTCTCCTGAATCATAACTCTAAGAAAAGGCTTTAGTGAGCACCTGTTGTCTGTGCTTTTACTTTCTCCTTTCCTATGAATGGAAAAACCAATTCCCCAAGGTCAGGTAGTGGAATGCATAAACTTTGCAACTGTTCAGCTGGAAAGACAGAAAAATCAGAAACTTAAAAGATCATTCTACAACGCAAATGTATTTGAGATCAGAAACCGTTGCTATGATGAGGTCAAAGAGCTGCGGGATGTTTTAGGAGGTTAACGCCTTTCATTTCAAGCCCCAGGAACGTGGTTTGGGAAGAAGGAAGAATTTTCATGCTTAAGCTGAAAAATGAGGGGAAAAAAATCACTAATCCACTTGTGTGTGTGGGTTGCTACTTTCAGCACCAAGGTGTGTTGTGTATCACTACTTATCATGTACTCTTGTCATAGTCCAAGTGGCAGTGCTAATAATTTAAAAATCATTTAAAGCATCTTTCCAACCAGGACTGTTTCAAGAAATGGAGGTAAAACCTCCTTTTAGGAAAAGGAACAGTAGTTATGGAATCATACTTACAAATGCAAATATAGAATATGCATATATATATATATATAAACACACACACGTGCCCATGCATGCACATATACACACACACATATCATAGGGTGCTTGTTCTCTACACATACATATATACATATGTGTATGTATATATAAAATAACTTTCTTGACTTAATTTGAACTCAGACATGGGTATGTGCCCTCCAAAGTCTGTTACAACACTTCCAAATAATTACCAATGACATACATATTCTTCCTATGGTATAGTGATTTAAAAAAATAATAAGCCAGCAAAATAAACCAACAAAGAACTTTCAACAAGCTACCTGCGTCAATCCCACATTTGCTACAACTCTAGATCCTGGCTCACCATGTGGTGTCTTCAAATGTCCTATCCAATGTTTATATTGCTTGCTACATGATCTAAGCAGTTCTGTGTAGTCTTGGCAATTCACCACACTAATGAAAGGTTTAACATATCAGGAAGGATAAATAATTAAGGAATTCAGAAGGGAGACACAGCTGTTCTTCAAAACCAAATTTTCAGAAGAGAAAGGATTAATTTGCAATCACATATGTAACCCTCAAGATGAGACAGAATTTAAATAGCAGCAGAGAAATACTAGGTGACTCTGAGTGCTGCCAATGCCCATGGATGGCCTGTTTCATGTGGTTGGCCTGGTGCATCTCCAGGACAGAGTCTGAAGCAGACAGTCTGCAGGTTAATAACCCCAGCCCCCTTCCCGCCAAGGATGCTAGTCTTCAGGTTCTCTCTTATTTTAGCTTTGTTCTCCTGAATCAAGTTTTCAAGTTTTACAGAGCATGTTGGAGTAATATTTCATAACAGATACCTTGGGGATCATTATTCAAATGAGATGATTTAATCCAAGTAACCCCCCCCACCCCCCCGCCAAAAGTATCAGATATGTAAACAAGAAGCCATTCTGAGTGATCTGTTATGAAAGCAGGTAGTGAGTGTCTAATACGGAAAGAGATAGTACATACCTTCTGGAGAATTCATGCATTCCTTTGCAATGATATAAGGCTAATTGAGGCCAACAGGCCAATAGGCAGCCTGCCAGCTCTCCTGTCCTTAGAAAAGGAAGCGTGTGATTTGAACAAGGAGATAAAAGAGGAGAGAAGGGACTAGAAAAGAAAGGGAGGAAGCAGGGTGGTATCTCAGGAGCTTTAGGCTTCCTTGTCTGTGCAGGGGAACCTGCAGTTCGCCAGATAAATCCTGTTCTGAGAAGCGTCTCAGCAATACTCGCCTTGAGAAACAAAACAAATGAAGACGCCTCCACACGCTAAAATTCTCAAAAGGCAACCATGACAAATGAGATCCAAGCTCATTGTGTTCTTCCAAATGACAGAAAACTATTCTCTGGATTGAATGAATTCTCTGAAATGTCATGGGTCCATCTGGAAGTTCCTTGGAAACTCTGAAGCCATTCTTGTCTGAGCCTGGAGACCAAGAGAGACCCGATTTCTCTCCTCTAGAGCCAAACCTCGTCCCAGTGGCGGAGACAGAGAATCACGGTGTTCCTTCATAGACTCTTCAGCATGCTGGCTGCATTTCCACAGGCACTTTGCACACTACAAGAACTCTCATTATAAAAATTGTAAAATTAAAGGGAAGTTGCAGATATGCTGCTGGGTCTTCATTACAGAACTGATTAAGACGCAGAGTAAGCACAAGCTGTAGTCAAAGACATCTTCCACAACATGAAAGACCAAACCACGCTCTGAGCAGCTCCTCTGTGGGTTTGAAGGTCTCCGTGACCGCAGGCCTTGGGCATGTCTTCAGGGCCAGATCTGTGCCTGGCTCAGGAAGTCTGGCCAAATCCACCAAGTCTAAATTCTACAGTTTCAGTGAGTGACATGGAGAAGAAAATGGCAATCCATTCCAGTATTCTTGCTGGCCTTGGGCATGTCTTCAGGGCCAGATCTGTGCCTGGCTCAGGAAGTCTGGCCAAACCCACCAAGTCTAAATTCTACAGTTTCAGTGAGTGACATGGAGAAGAAAATGGCAATCCATTCCAGTATTCTTGCTGGGAAAATTCCATGGACAGAGCAGCCTGGCGGGTTACAGTCCATGGGGTTACAAGGAGTCAGACATGACTGAGAAATGAGCACACACGCAGAGTGAATGAATCCAGAAACCATTTGAACAACTCACCTTGCTCCCTATTACCTTTGGAGAAAAACAAAACAAACTGAAAGGATCTATGGCTTCCGAAAGTATAAGGAAGTATAAGGAAGAACCTCTCGTATTTGAGGAAAAGCCCACAAAAAACCCAATTTAATCCCTGCAAGACTTGTTCATGGCTTTGTGCTCATGGTTCACTCAGAAAATTCAGACAACTCACTTCCTTTAAATGAGAATTGCCCCAAGTCTGCCTCTATCTGTGGTACACAAAGCCCTGACTCAGGCAATGCAATGACCTTTCCAGTCTTTCTTATATTTGACAAAATATAATCACACCATAGTTCCTGATCTAACTACCCTGTCAGGATGAAAGCCCTAAGCAGATTGCTTTCTAGAAAGGTAAACAGTGGCTGGGCTTGTGTGAATCGTGAATTGTGAACACTCTGAAGTCCTCCTATTCATGAAGATTGTGACTTTTTTTTTCTCCCCTTGGTCTCCATCTCAATCAGAAGTCATTAGAAGGTTGTCTTCCCTCTTATTAAACTAACCAACTAGCCCATTCAGGTCCACTGGTTCTCTCAGCCCTATTCCAGGAAAATAGGAAAAACACACTATGTGTTTATGTATGGAATTGGCAGATACCCAAGAATTAGGAATATATATATTTTTTAATGATAGCTAAGGAATTAAATAGATGGGGAAACAATGGAAACAGTTAGAGACTTGATATTTTTGGGCTCCAAAATCACTGCAGATGGTGACTGCAGCCATGAAATTAAAAGATGCTTGCTCCCTGGAAGGAAAGCTATGATCAACAAAGACAGCATATTAAAAAGCAGAGACATTACTTTACCAACAAAGGTCCGTCTAAGTCAAGGCTATGGTTTTTCCAGTAGTCATGTATGGATGTTAGAGTTGGACTATAAAGAAAGCTGAGCACCAAAGAATTGATGCTTTTTGTTGGAGAAAACTCTTGAGAGTCCCTTGGACCTCAAGGAGATCCAACCAGTCTATCCTAAAGGAAATCAGTCCTGAATATTTATTGTAAGGACTGATGCTGAACCTGAAACTCCAATACTTTGGCCACCTAATGCAAAGAACTGGCTCACTAGAAAAGACCCTGATGCTGGGAAAGATTGAAGGTGGGAGGAGAGGGGGACGACAGAGAATGAGATGATTGGATGGCATCACAGACTCGATGGACATGAGTTTGAGTAAGCTCCAGGAGATGGTGATGGACAGGGAAGCCTGGTGTGCTGCAGTCCATAGGGTTGCAAAGAGTCACACACGACTGAGCAACTGAACTGAACTGAACTGAAGGAATTTCTTTTCTCTTGCTATCTTCAATCTACTCTCAGCAAGTAAGTTTACTTGCTACAACTCAAGAACTTCTAAGCAGAAAGTTAAGATATTTGTCTGCCAACACAACAGAATTTTCTTTTTTATCACCAAGTGAAAACACTACAGTGGCTCAGGTACTTGACCAAGCCCCACATTCCATAAATCCTTAATGATAAATCCCACTGTGTGCAACAAAATTTCAGCTTATTCACTATTGAGCTGCTAAAAAAAAAAAAAGACAAGGATACAGAAATCTCCAACAAGTAAAAGAATTTGTTTTTAGCAGGTGTGACAACCTCTCCTGCCACCTTCAGCTTGAACAAGTCTTTGGAAGCCTTTACTTGGACTATTTCGCTAAAGGAAGAGATTAGATTATGATAGTCAACCTTTTTGTACAAATGAGAGGGTTTTATAAAATCTTCTTCTCACAGTTTGAGAGATTGTTTTCTGACTTAATTCATCCTTCACTTTTTATTATACTCACAGACAAATAAATGCCCTCTTCTATATGGCTGACTCCTCCTCATGCAGTTCTGGGCTCAAATTTCTAGGAGCTTCCTCACAACTCCATCTAACTAGCCTGCTGTCCCTACTCCCATGAAACTGAGTCCCCATCCACAATGCTGACCGTAAACTGAGTCCCCATCCACAACTCTGACCGTACTCACGTCTTCTCTACCATGTTATGCTACCTTGTAAGTTGCTTCACTGTTGCTAGGACACCCGTGGGGTCTCCCTCTGCAAGAACAGAGGCACCCTGAGGGCAAGCCCACGCCTGTCTATTTACATGGGTATTTGCAGCACTGGAGACAATTCACACCACAGGTAGTCAGCAAATGTGTTGAATGCATGAACAAATGAATGAATGAATCAGACCTTATGAATGACTGGATTTCAATCGAACATAAAAAGATTGGTCATGAGAGTTAGATTCTTCTACTATCCTATACAGTCATAGAGCAGTGGTCCCAAGAAGGGGCAATCTTGCCCCTACAGACTCCAGCCCAGGAATATTTCAAAACATTTTTGGTTCTCACAACTGGTTGAGGAGGTGGTGTTACTGGCATCTAATGGGGAGAGGCCAGGGATGTTGCTAAACATCCTACAATGCACAGGACAAACCCCATAAGAAAGAAAGATCTGGTCCAAAATGACAAAAATGGGGAGGCTGGAAACCCTGTCACGAGTGGTCTCGAGGTATTTTCAGTTTCTGAATAGAAGCCACCTGCCTTCATAAGCCTTTCATGTGGTCCTGGACGGGGAATCTCTGGACTAGATGATCAGCAAGCTCAAAGATTCTATGATTCTATGATTCAAAATGATCTTAGCAGCCTTCCTGTCCTACGATATCATGAGTTTTTTAGTTTTGTTTTTCTGATTGGGCATTTGAATATAAATGTTTCAAGAAAAATCCAACATTAAGGCATGTTACTGGTCCATCCTTCTTTAGTGATAGCCCCTTGTACTGATGATGACCTTATGGGCTTTGTGGGTAAGGGCTTAACATCATTAAAAATTGTCAAATCCTACAGTTAGCACATGGACTCCAACTAAAATTTCTATGAAAAATATCATGCACACTTTCTCTTCTCCAACATAAAAAAACATCTTCTCTCAAAGTGATGGGGCCCCAGGCTAACCAAAATCACTCTTCAAAGGATGAGTACTGTGTTCCTTCTGGTTCTTATATCCTCAGGGTCCAGCATAGATCTGGCCCTCTCTGACAAGACCTGTGGGATGAATGAGTGTACACATGCCTGCATTCCAGGAGAAAATTAAACCAGTGGTACCAACACAAACATTTAGGAAACTAAGCAATTCCAGAGAGCTTCCATGACCAGAAAAGCAAAATAAAACTTAGCACCATATGATCCTGCCCCAAGTCAACTAATAAAGTTCATGAAGCCACATCACAGTGCTTGGCTGACTACTGAGATAGTAAGAATTCTAAGTTCCCACTTGTTTGTGATATGTGAAGTGGCCGTCTTACTGTTCCTCACTATACAAAGGGAAAGGGACTTTCCTGGTTGTCCAGTGGTTAAGAATCCACCTGCCAGTGCAGGGGACACAGGTTCTATCTCTGGTCTGGAAAGATTCCACATGCCTTAGGGCAACTAAGCCCATGTGCCACAACTACTGAGCCCGCGCTCTAGAACCCGTGCTCTGCAACAAGAGAGGCCACTGCACCACAACTAGAGAGTAGCCCCCACTCACCACAACTAGAGAAAGCCCACACGCAGCAACAAAGACCCAGTGTGGCCAAATCAGGAAATAAGAAGGATCAAAAGGGAGAAGGTACTCTGGTGACATCATTCCAACACTGCTCGGCTCCCCTGAACTGACGTGATACTTGGAATCATCACCTGGGCCTTCACTTGACTCTCTGGTTGCCTACACTCCACCAAAAAACCTTTCAATTCTTGTTAGCAAAGATTCTGGAAACCCAGAAGAACGATTCTCCCCTGTAGCTCAAAACTGTATAAACCTTTTCGGTAGAGGGAACTATCGTGTTGGTCAAAACAATCATTCAGGATTTTCCTGTAAGGTGGTACAGAAAAATCCGAATGAACTTTTTGGCCAACACAATAGAACAACATTAGACAGAAGCAGAGTTTTCTCAAGCTCTTCCCTGGTGGCTCAGAGGGTAAAGAATCTGCCTGCAAGGCAGGAGACCCAGGTTTGATCCCTGGTTCAGGAAGATCCCCTGGGAGGAAGAAAATGGCAACCCACTCCAGTATTCTTGCCTGGATAATTCCATGAACAGAGGAGCCTGGCGGGCTATTATCCATGGGGTCCCAAAGAGTTGGACATGACTGAGGGGACTAACACTTTAGAGTTTTCTCTCCTTGGCTTCCCTAAAAATATTGAAACAATGAATTATGAGAGGAGATCTCAAAGACCATTTAGCCCAACATGGCCCAATATTTTCATTTTTCAGATTGTGAAACTGAAGGTCTCAGGAAAATTAGTCTGCCAAAGGTTTCTGGAACATATTCTCTGGAGCAGGGGAAAAAAAAAATCTGTTGAATTCCATAATCTGGGAAAGGAAATCAGCAGTGAAAATGCTCTATAAATGTTATTCAGTTCATTAATAGCTAATTCAGAACACTTGAAGCTCCATGAGCATCTTCTTGTTTCTTATGGAAAATGTGCTCTGCCAACAAAGTCACTGAAGAGGCTGGCTGAATGAGTCTTAGGGGTATCTGGAAATATCAGGGTCAGTTCATTTAAACAAAGGGGAAGAGCAGTCAGTCCTCCAAACGCCTGGCAGGAAAGCTTTCTCCTTGTGGCACACCTAGCAAGTGGCTCAGATCAATAATTCCAGAATATTGGTGAAAACATCACTTCAAATTACATATCATGTCCTAGAACCAACCACAACTTACAATATTTCACCGTGTTTACTAATACTATATATATTAAATATATATATTTATCTATATTCCTAATAGATCTCTCTATCCATTTGTTGGATATGAAAACCTAAATGTGGACTTCCCTGGTGGCTCAGTGGTACAGAATCTGCCTGCCAACGCAGGAGACACAGATTCGATCTCTGATCCAGCAAGATCCCACATGCCACGGAGCAACTAAGCCCACACACCACAACTACAGAAGCCCATGCTCTCTAGAGCCCATGTTCCACAGCAAGAGAAGCCACTGCAGTGAGAAGTCCGCACACCGCAACTAGAGAGTGACCCCCATTAGCAACTAGAGAGTGACCCCCATTAGCAACTAGAGAGCGACCCCCATTAGCCGCAAGTAGAGAAAGCCCACGTGCAGCAACGAAGACTCAGAACAGCCAGAAATAAATAAATTTTTTTAAAAAAAGCTAAATGTATCCAAAAGGCCAGAAATCATCTTTAACTTTTCAAATATTCCCTGTAAAATCTCTTTAGGAAAGGGTCCCTTCTCATAATGAAAAGAATGACTTAGAAATCAGGAAGATGCTGAGATCTCCATGTTTGTCCATGTTTGTCTTCCCATAGAATATCTGCACTGACATTTTGAAGATCCATGTAATCTTCATCCTTTAAGTAAATGATTCTCAAAGAGAGGTCCCTAGACCAGCAATATCATCAGCAGCCAAGAATTCATTAAGAATGGAATTTCTCATGTTCCACTCCAGACTCAGTGAATCAGAAACTCTGGGGTAGGGCCCCGCAATCTATATTTTTAACAAGCCCTCAGAGTGATTTTGATGCTCACTCCAGTTTTAAGATTAAGCTCAACTCTTCCTTCCAGTCCCTGAGACCACCAGCTAAAATGCTGAGTTTCCTTCTCTTCTCACTGGGAATCCTACTTACAAGGGCTGTTGATTGAATGAATATGATAATAGCTATGCAGTCTTTAAAGAGCCTAGGAGAGGACTAATGTTTGCAAATATTTCACTTCTTATTTAGCAATTACTGGGAAAATACTAAGTTGCAGAATCTAGCATCAGAAGTTAGTAAGAGCACACCCATAAAAGACAGAGTTAATATCTGTAAAAAAATGAACACTGGGGCCAAGACAATGCTGATACTGATATTCATCTCACTTAATAATTTCAAATCATTCAAGACATGGTGTCCTTGATATTTCTAAAGTGGAATGTGGCAATCTACAAAGGAAAGAATTGGGAGTATTTCATCCAAAAAATACAAAGAGTTGGGTAAATCCTGAGGACCCTAGACTTCCATGACAGGAAGCTTTCTTAGTAAACAAAATCTTATTAGAAAACACTTTCAAACTTGGAGTGGTTATTTGATTATCACACTAAAGCTGCATCTGAGTTAAATCCGTTGTAAGAATCAACATTTGAAAACATAAATGTGTTTGGAAATCCCTCAAAAGAAGGGTTTGTGCTTTCAGCTGACCAAGGAACTTCCAGAAAAAAAATGGTGGCTAAATGTCTCCAATTACAAACAAAGCCTCGAGTAAAGGAAAAGAAAGAGGAAAATATATAAACAAAGAAAAAAAATTGCCCACCCCAAACCAGTAGATCTATGGGACCCTCAAATCAAAAGCAGGATTTAAAACTTAGAATCACAGAGTTCATCAACTGTGTCGTACCAACACATCTAACCAGGACCTTTGTAGATTGCCGAAGGCTACAGAATAAAGACAATCCATCAACACCCAGATTCAGGTTATGAAAGCAGAATTAAGCAGGACTTCAGGAGGAAATTTAAGATATTACCCTCCTTACTTGGAAGCGAAAGAAAGTTCTGAGAGGTATATCCTAATGAAAGATAAGTTAGTTAGGAAAAAATGAACTGAGGTCAAAAAAAGTGAAAGAAACATGGCATGGAAAAGACCAATGAACAATCTATTTTGAAAGAACAGGGCACAGAAGAATATTATCTAAAATGACAGATAATATAAAAGAAGACATCAAAGATAAGGTGATAAAACATCAGAATGAGATAAAAGAGAAGCTGGCAGTTGAAGAAAGAAACTGACAACAAAAATAGTATCACTGCAGAACCAATAAATACATTAAAGTAATAAGAGGCAAAATCCACAAACCAAAAACGGAGTTGATGATATGGAAAACAGTCTTCAAAACACTGCACAAAATGCAGAGGAAAAGGACAAGTAGATGAAAGCAAACAGAGAAGATGACAGATAAGAGGGCTTGAAAACAGAGATCCAACATACAGATAAAAGGTACTCTCAAAGTAGACAGCAAAACAAAATATGCTCAAATCCATGATGGAAACTAACGTCCTTGAAATAAAGGAATATCTGATGTTCCAAAGAAAAGTAACAGAGAATCATCAAAATTGAGACATTCTGGTAAAGTTACAGTTTTCTAGGATAAACACTGACTTCCATCAAGTCAAGATTTTTAGTCAGTTGCAGGGAGAAAAGTCAACACAGCCACAGAGTTCTTCCCAGTAACTTTCAATGATGGAAAGAAGTGAGTGGATGTCTACAGAGAAAGAGCACGATCCGAGTATTCATTTCCCAACTGAATTCGCAACCATGTATAAAAGTAATAATAAAAAAAAACACGTTTTCCAATCAGCATGGTAAGAGAATACACCACTTAGTGAGTTTTCTTCAGAATCTATTCAATGATGTAATATATCCAAGGGAAAGTTCAAAATCAAGATCTCAAGAACGGCGAATTTAGAGGTAAGCAAAGGATGTGAACACTGAATCCACTTACATTTAGAACAAAGACTGATCAATTTATAATAATTACAAAACAAAATTACAATCCCTTCAGGGGAACAATTATAATAACAATAGATTATTCCATATAATAATAACAATAAAATTATATAGAATTGGGAATCCTCAAGCATAACAACAAAAATAAAGATGTGGGGGTGAAGAGGCATTGGAAGATAAACAGAAGTGGAAGAATATTCTCAAGTCTCACAGAAAGATATGTACAAACATGTGATAGTATTCCTTCTAGAGTTTATAAACAGAGGTATTAAAGTTGAATATTTAATTAATAATAAAAATAAAAATTGACTACATAGCTTTTAATTTCTTTTTGATCAAAGAAAACACAGCCCACGGACTAAAAAACAGAGAACAAAGGAAAGTGCATAGAAATACACAAGTATGTGCAAAAAATTAATTAGAATCAAGTATAGAAGAGAAACCATAAATGTGAACTGGACAACTACTATGGGAAATATTCCAAGACTAGATTCAAAAACAAACTCCAAATGCATTCTGTCTACAAGAGACACACATACAGCAAAATGACACAAATGCTTTAAAATTATGGTAAAAGTATATCAAGAAAAGAAAAGCAGAGATACTGATAAATATCAATCATGGTTAAATTCAAGATAAAAAAGCCTATAAGCTTAGCTTCCAATTTTTGTAGAAGTAGAAAGAGAAAATAACAACCAATGTAAAGGATAATAAATTCTATTTTTAAAACTTTAAAAGTGAACATTTAGGGAATTCCCTGGCAGTCCCGTGGTTATGACTTCACCCTTTCACTGTAGGGGGTACAAGTTCAATCCCTGGTCAGGGAACTAAGATCCCACATGCCACACGGTGTGGCCAAAAAAACCCCCAAACATGAATATTTAATAATGTAAAAAATTATGAAGATTGACCATGAATATTTATGCCTCCAACAGCACCAAATGGAGAAAGAAAACAATGGTGATACAAGAAGAAATAGATATAAGCTCTTAATATGTTAAATGGAGAAAGAAAACTAAGGATAGAATTAACAGAACTAATAAAATTGAATTGAGCTACATTTCAAATTCTGTATCATGTAAACAGGAAGCACATCTTCATTTCAAGCAAGTGTGACACATTTACAAAGGTTTTCAAATGCCCATGGAGGCTTACAAGTGTCTATAATGCCAGAATTAAGAGAAAATAAATTACAAATAGAAGAAAAGTAGTCTATCATTTCTGTTTACACTGCAGCAAAACCTGGGGGAAAAAGAAAACTAGAAATTTCAAACACTTGGAAAAAAATCTTTAACATTCTTTTAAACAATCAGGATAACCAGAAACAAAAACTCAACTACATATTGTGACTTTAAAAATCTTATTATGTAAAATGTGGAATTTAGAAAAGCTGTACTTAGAGGAAATTTCACAGCTCTATGAAAATTATGAAGAAATAATACTTCTTGTAATCAAGAAATAAGACTAAATGAATTAAACATCTAACTCCAGAAGAAGAAAAAGAGCAAGAAAAAATTTAATTAAGATAAAGATAAAGACTCAGGAGTCAAAAAAAAAACCAAATAAAACTGACTGAGGAATCACTTATTTTTTAAAAATGCAATTCTGTGCAAAATTAAATAAAAACCACTACCTAGCCGAATAAGAGGAGGGAAGGCGAAACACAAATATAAAAAGTTAATAATAAGCAGAAAGCATCCTTGAATGAAAAGGAAAATAAAATATTATTTAAAAATTACTAGATACAACTCATAATATTTTTAAACCTAACTGTCAGAGATGATTGTCTAGAAACACATACACTACCAAACTTAATCCAAGAAAAGAAACCCAATCAGAGAAGGGTCTTCAAAAATTCAGTATATCAGATGATTTTTAAATTGGTCCAAAATCTAAAGCATAAGAGTTTCACCAATCTATTTCCAAACACACTACAGTGTAGCGTAAATATCAAAGCTCACTGCCAAAACAATAAATAGTAATATAGAAACAATAAAAGTAGACCAATGCATTTATAAACATCGGGGCAAAAATTCACAATAAAATCCAGGTGCACATTAAAGGAGTATCACTCCATGATCAAGTGGGGTTCACTGCAGGAAGGCAGTATTTCAGTAACAAGAAAATCTAGGGAACTCTCGGGTTGCCCAGTGGTTAGGACTGTCACTGCTGAGGGTCCAGTTTAACCCCCTGTTGGGGAACTAAGATCCCAGAAGCCACGCACAGCCAAAAAAGAAAATCTAGATTCTACCATATTAGGAAGTCAAAGAAGAAAAAATGATTTCATCAACATAGAGAGACTGGACAGCATTTGATGAAATTCCAGAACTATTTATTATTAAAATGTTTTCATAAGATATATATAAACATTTTAATGTATATATATATATATATATATATACACACACACACACAACTCAGCAGCATGCTTAATAATAATACATTATAAAAAGTCAAATCAAAAATCAGACAAGGATCATCACTATTACTTAGCATTGTGGAAATCCTAGCCAATGCACTTGTACAAGAAAAGAGACATAATGATTGGAAAAGATGAGATAAAGTCTCTAGTATTTTACCAGATAATTCACCTGAGTGTGGGCCCAGGTGAACACTTTCTACTTAATAATTTAACATATTTTTTTTCAACAAGACGTTATTACTTTAACATTTAAAACCACCATGAAATGTCAAGCACTAGAGTGAGCTGGCATGGTATTAGTTATCAGTGGTTTGTACCTCAGTGCACCAAGAATATTGACTCTTCTGCCTATCCTGGCATTCCATTTTCTACCCAATTTGACTCTTTAATGACTCTTTAAGTCAATAATCTCAGATGATCCCTACCCAGTGATTTCAGGAACTCCAGCCTTAAAGTCAGGAAGACAATTTTTCATCAATTATATCTGCATATAATCAAGCCTGAAGCAACAGGTTGCTCCACCCATATATTGAAGCTATACTCTATCTCCTCCTTAAAGGAATTTTAAGCAAGTGGGTGGAAAACTATGAGAATGACCTCCTGAAATCAAATTAAGAGGCCCAAACCGATGTCTTTTCCCTCACAACCATCTAGAAGAATCTCAGCCTTGGATCTGTGTTAATCAATGTTGTCTCCCTACTCTGCAGTGGTATCCCTGCAAATTCATGGTTTCAAACTTACCCATAGTCTGCAGTCCACCAGTGGAAGAGGTTTCCAGCTTCTGTCTCCCTTTCCCTTTCTCTTGCCCATGGGTACCTATCCCCTGCCTCCTCTCTTGCCCCACTGGAAGACAGGCTCTACTCCTTTCTATCTAAGACCTAGGCTCTGACCAACCCTTTCCTGCCTCACCTGGGAGCCCACCTGGTCTGCATTTTCAATTTCTCTCTGACTACAGCTAAGTCATTCCCATCTTAAAGTCACCCATCCAGGAGGAACTCACCCCTCCTCAAAACACACACAAACACACTCACACACTCACTCCACGGCCCTCTGACCTATATTCTCCCCTGGGAAAACAATACAAGTACAGTCAAAACCACCTAGGGTTGAATCTCAACTCTATGCCTTATGAGCTATGGGAATTCTTGACAAATATATAAATTCTCCAAACCTTTATTTCCTCATCCACACACAGAAATCCACATTTCATAGGGTTGTTGTGTGGAATAATATGGATAATGACCACAAAGCATTTGGCATAGTAGCTGGCATATAGGAAGATGTGACTACAATTGCCATAATTATCAAGAATTCCCCCTTTTCAGAGACAAGCTGCTTTCATGCTCCTTCTTTCTCCTTCAGTCCTCTCCATCTGGCATTTGTAACTACCATTCTGCAGAAAGAAACGCACCATGGTCAAGAATGACCTTCTTCGGCCCAATGAAAGAATACTTCTACTCCTTATGTAACTTAACCGTGACTTCTGCACCATTCTCCACCATAACCCGCCTTCTCCTTTAAAATAACTCTTTTCCCTGGGTACATAAGAACTGTCTCCCCCAGAACTACCTGTCTCCCCCAGAACTGCATTCATCTTTCAGTCTCACTTAGCACCAGGGTCTCTCAACCTCAGCATCACTGACATCTGGGGCCAGATTTTGTTGTTGGAGGGCTGTCCTGGGCACTGAAGGATTCTTGGCCTCACCCCTGGCCTGCACCCAATAGATTCCAGTAGCATCTCCCTCCCTTCCCCCGCTCACCCCTAGTAGTGACAAGCAAAGCGTTTCTGCTGGTCTCACTGGAGACACTTGGGGGAATCATCCCCAGTGAGAACCACTCTCTCCAGAAAACCCTGTCCTGCACTGCAGGGCTGAGCTGAGACCATTCCCAGGTGTTCCTAACCCTCCCAAGCATTTCCCACCCAGCACTGTCTGCCTGATTGCCTGTCTCCTCACACTGCAGTGTAAATTCCTTGGCAGCAGGGACTGTTTGGTTCAACCTCAGCCCGTGCCAGTTTCTGGAACCCACATACTCGTCTTCCTCCCACTGAAAACAAATTTATTATAAGACACACTCTAATAGGCTTCCCTGGTGGCTCGGTGGTAAAGAATCTGCCTGCCAACACAGAAGACATGCGTTTGAACCCTGGGTTGGGAAGATCCCCTGGAGAAGGAAATGGCAACCCACTTCAGTATTTTTGCCTGGAGAATTCCATGGACAGAGGAGCCTGGCAGGCTACAGTCCATGGGGTCGCAAAGGAACTGGACATGACTTAGCGACTAAATAACAACACCCCAACACTTTAATATAAATTTTCAAGGTTAGAAAACCCCATGCACAAAATGTAAACTTGGATTGTAACATGCATCCTTCTTGTACAAATGTGGGGGCAAGTGTCTCAGTAGCTAGAAAATAAGGAATCAGGCTGGACTGAAGGGTGGCATGTGTCTGGCGGGGGCAGAGTGGATGTTAACGCATGAGCTGAGCATCAGAATGAAAGATGGGCTTTAGCCTCAGTTCTCCATGGACATGAATTAGGGGCCTGGCTTGTAGGTGGAAGCTGTTCTACCAGGAGATCAGCAGGACCCTTCTGCTGGTTTCCCTCTGTATTCTCAAGTTTAAGTCATCTCCTTCCTAATCTTAATGCTGTCCTTGTCTTAAGACTTCCTGGCTGATTAGGAAATTTTGAAACCTAATGATGTGTTTCTACCTTCATTCTTCTCCCTTCACATCCTTGTACGCATTACTACGTTCCTTATACTGTCCCTGCCTCTGGCAACGAAATTTCAGACAAAGAAGAGTGTCCTTACAAAATACCATTTTCACTCATAAAATATTGCTGTATTCCAGGAAGCTGATGTATTGGAGGGATAGGAAATGTCAGGATTGAAAAGAACTAACTGGTCTCCAAACAGTTTATTTCTACGGAATTTCTCAAAAAAAAAATGTCTTTGAAGACCCACATATTAAACAGAAATGAGGTCACTGATGGTCAAGGTTCAGTACAGCGTAGGCAAAGCTCTCTTGTCTCCAAAGCTAAGTACCCCAGGCATCCAGCTCCTTGGCCTGCATTACAAAGCCTGTGCTTCTCCTTAAGGAATTCTTAGGGGAAAATTCTAAGGAATTTTCACAGGTATAAATCAGTGAAAAAATTAGCTGCACAACAGAACGCATTGTCTCTTGCTAGTTAATGACGGTAATAACAATGATGTTAGTAAATAAATACAGGAAAACAATGAGAAGATATATTTCCCAAACCCACCTCGGTGAAGTTTTCTCTGGGAGTGGAGTTAAAAAGGACTTTCGCTTTCCCTGAATTCCAGCTTCTAGAATGTTTGTATATTTGTTATTAGTATGTTGGTTTTACAAGCTGCAGATGATTTTTAAAAGTTTGAGTGTTTTCAGAGAAATAAACAAGCAAAACAGTCCCCCTTAAAAAAAAATCCCCAGGTCCAACAAATCAGCCCACATATTAGGGAACATGTGGGTGTGTGATCACTTTGGTGTGTAAATACTTAATGTGTCCACATAATAATGTGGGCACGTTAACAAAAGCAGCACAGCCAAGAATGACCACAGAACACTAACTGCCTATTAGCAGATGGGCCCAATGGCAATGCTTTGCTAGCTCTCTACAGCAACTTCACACAGAAGCAGGTGCATCCCATACTACTTGAGAAACCAAGGTTCGGCTGGAACACAAACTTTAATCAGTCAATCAGCGAACCCAATTAACAAACCATTCCATCTAATGTTCAGTTTTGTTCCATGAGGCCCAAGAAAGACAAAGACTGTTCACCAGGGGCTGCACCCTTTATCTTATACCTCAAAACAGGTACATCTTAAATGTCCCTCCAGGAAATATTAGAGGCGATACAATCCGTTAGCCCCCTGGAGACACATGGGACACCAGTCATGACCACTTCATCCCACAACTGAGATAAGGTGAGAAATCTGAGACCCAATGAGGTAAAGTCTGGCTTAGAAGTGTCTTCTCATTGCCAAGACCATTACACATCTAGGCAGGTGAAAAGGGAGTCATTGACCTGGAACTCTCTGCCCTCGTTACAGCTGGGAAAGCAAAGGACACAGTGGGTCCACGGGTTTGATAATGAATGTTCTTGAAAGTTAAGCAGCCAGTTGGGTCAGTAGAACTCGCCCAGGTATGAGCAAAGAGAGATAAAAGGATCTCACCCTAGAAGTTAGGAACTAGCTTACCGCCTCCCACCTGACCTCAGGCAAGATATTCAACTGCTTCCTCACCTGTATAATGGGACTAAAAATATCCATCTCATAGGGATGAAATAAGATAATATCGATGGAGTCTCAATGTCAGGCCCCTTCCTCCCTCCCTCCCTTCAGTGGGAGAGCATCAGGGAACTCTTACCATCCTTAATCAGGGGAATGTGATATAATGAAAGCTACATCCTCTCAAGATTATTTTGGCAGCACTAGGAAGGACTTCTAGGGGAGGGGAGAGAGGAGGAAGAGAGGATGGTGAGACACACACTGCTAAAGCAGCTGCTGAGATGGTCCAGGAGGATGGTCCAGTAGGACTGGCCAGGAAGATGTACTGGAGGTGAGGAGGTGGTCAAACCTACACAGTATTTAGAAGGGAGAGATGACAAGAGCTAACGCCCTCAGGGCTGATCTAACCACCTGGTCAACACTTTCTGACCCAGCTGGAGTAACTATTGAGATGTGGTCCAAGTTGATTTTTATTCAACATTGTCAAGAAGAGTTGGTTCTTCAATGATCGATGAAAAATTGTATTTTTTAACTGCATTTTTAAAAAGAACAGTGCCAATGAAGGTGTAGACTATCACCCAAGAACTTTAAGAAGCAACAGTCTTTAGGGTGGAATACTTAACTAGATGGTACTCAGAGATACTCCATCAAGCTATAATACTTCCATCAACATATGATAATGGCATTTTCATGTATTTTCCAAGATAGCAAGGAAATTACCTAGACTAACACTGTCGGAAAGAAATAAATGCAAGCCATGGATATAGAAATTTTAAATTTTTTGGCAGCCAGGAACAGGTGTCATTAGTTTCAGTAATATAGTCTATTTAGCCTAATATATCCAAAAGTATCATTTCAACATATAACAAAAACACATTCATGAGATATTTTACATTTTTCTTCCATTAAGTCTCAAAAATTTAGTCTATTTGAGACTTACAGCAACATCTCCATTCAGACCAGGCACATTTCAAATGCTCAAAATAGCTCAGGGCTACTATTTTGGACAATGTAAACTTAGACAACCTTCAAGGAGGGTCCGAACACAAAGCACTTCTTCAATTGAGTTTTCACTGTAACTCACCTTGAGGTAGCCTCTACTGCAGCTGAACATCTGGAGCAAAAGATTTTTAAATGCTAATCTAATCACATCACTTCCTTGACTTACAGCCCTACAATATCTTTACATTTTCCTTAAGACTAACCAGTTAGGGATCTCTTCCATTCAAGGAGAGTCTGTCACATTAAGTTTTATGGATTACCGAAATAACATCTTGATATCTTCTGTAAGAATAGAGATACAAAGATCTGCCTTAAAGCACACTCTCTCTACCTCTATTGACAAGCTGGCTTTGTAATGCACCGACCCCAGAGCTGATCCAGCTGAAAAACACCTTGGGCCAACAAGGGCTATTTTGAACCTGGCAAATGGCCTGTCTAGCAGCATTGGGCATGGTAGTTAACAGCATGGGCTCAGAGCACACTTGCCTGAGTTTATACCCGCTTACTTATTGTCTGGTCTTAGTAAATTGTATAACCTCTCTATGCCTCCCATTTCCACACGTGCAAAAAGAAATGTTGCTTAAAAAAAGATAGTACTATTCATAGAACTATAGCATTAAATGAAGATTAGTGAGGTAATACATAAAAACTACTTGGGCACGTGGTCTGTCACCAGTAATTCTTAGCCATTATTTTCAAGGCCTTCTCGGTCCTCCAGAAACACCAGAACCATGTTTTTCAACAATCTCAGAGAGGTCTGTACCAGCACTACCCAAGGGAAAGAGCACAGCTGACCTGCTTTCACATCCCTGCATTGACACCTAACACAGATGTGACCACGTGACAATTACTTAATCTGCCTAAGCCTCCATTTTCTCATCTGCTAAATAGGATCCACTGAATAATAATGGTGAAGATTAGACAACAGAGTGGGTCATCTGGCCCTTAGAAACTATAGGGCCTGCCCTTTCTTGAGTACCACTTACATTTCCCTTCCCCTTCTCCATCAGAGCCTAACAAAACACATTAGTTTGGGAATGAATTGGGGTACATCTCTTCTAAGTGAAGGCAAAGGGAAACGATTATGACAGGACTGTTTACTATTTCAGTGGGCATCTGCTGTCTTATGAAATCTTTATCGTGTCTTTAATCATCACCAAAATCCATTCCACATAAGCCACAGCAAGCCATCAGGGTCACTAGCTCCAAGAAGGACTATTCTATGAAGAGCATGGCAATTTCCTTCCACAATGATACATTCTCACAAGGTTAGAGGATGTCTCCTGAATATCCTCAACTTCCTTTAAAAGCCTACAAAGCATTTGTCATTCATGGGTGAGTCATCCATGGTCTCCTGGAAAGGACTGGTCAGAAGGCAAGGTTTGGGACTTTGTCCTGGCTTTCCACCAACTGTGACTTTGGGGAAGTCACTTGACCGTTGTGGGTAAGAGAGCACATGTGCTTCATAGCATTGTGGTGGAGAACAAATGTACATAGTGTGTACTGAAAGCCCTCAGTCTCATTTATGAAGAGTTCAGCAAATCAACACACAAGGCAACATGAACTTGACTTCCATACTTTACTGCCTTGGTAGCGTATTTTGGAAATTTTTCTAAGATAAGGAATAGACTATGTCAGCTGTATCATCTTCTACCTCTTTTCCCAGTTCCAGAGTTCAGAACTGGAGATCCAGATCTCTGACTCTGAAAGCAGGAATAGGATGAGGCAGAGGCAAGAAGCCTGAGGCCACGGTGACTCATGGCTGTGGAATTCCTAAGCGGGTGGAATGCTCTCTGTATTTCTCTTCCCTGTCAAGTCCCTGGGTTAGCAAGGTACAGATGACACAGGGAGGAAACAGGCGTTATTTCTCCACAGACCAAATTTTTATATAGGCACACATACATGAATGCATGTGTATGTACCTGCCTCCAGCTACGAAGGCCAAGATCTATTAGGTTGTATAAAACCAGAACCCAACACTGTGTTTTAAGAAAAGGGTTGTAGAAAGTACAGCATCTCTTCAGGTGTCTTCTTCACTGCCTTGGAGTTTGGCAAATTAAATGCCATAAATCCTTTGATACAAATTAAGTATTTTTAATAAAAAATGTTAGGTAAAAACAAAGAGAACTCCTCTGACAAGCCATTAAAATTCTCAAATGTTGTGAGCCTCTGAAGTCATAGTTTATAGTGTGTGGGACACAGGGATATATATATATATGGGGTTGTGTGAGAGGCTTAATAATGCCAGAATTTTTTTTTTTAAGTTAAAATTAAAAAAAATACAAAGATGGTCCAAAATCTAAAGCAAATAAAGCCTGTATTACATGCTCATGCATAAAGCTACTTAATCTTCTATTGAAGCTGCGCTTTATTAAATGGATGCCAGGATCATTCTAGAACAATAGGAAAGGACCTCAAAGGGGACATGCCAAATATCTTGTGTGTGGATTTTCTCACACAGCTGTAGAAAATGAAACTTTTTTGGTGAGGAAAACTCTGAATGTGCTTGATCAACAATGGGAACTGATCCAGGGTTAAAAAAAAAAATGCCAGGAAAATATATCTTAAGCAACTTCAGATAAATCTAAGAAAACATCACCTTGTCTATAATCAAGGGTGTGGTGAGGAAAAGAACTTACACAAGTGATTTCATTTTCAGATGTGATGTATTAACGGGACCAAAGATGATTCGCAGAGAAATCAACACCATGAAAACAAGAGTGCCAAGACGGAAAAGAACGTCCTTTTCTTAGGCTTGGAACCGAAAATATTTTTCTCTCTCGTGACCATCTTAACTTCAAAAGCAGAAGCAAGGAATGTCAATCCGTATGGAGCTCCGCTGGCGGCTGACTCTGTTTCCATTCTTTCCACAGAGAAGGGGAAAGGCAGCCCATTGTGTGTCTCCGCCAAGAGAGAAGAGAAAGAAAAAAAAAAAATACCACTTGTTTTTAAACTTTCCAAGGACAGATAACTCAGGGAGAATGAGAAGACAGAGATGAAGAAAGATGATTTGGGAATTCAATGTTGGAATTAAAAAGTCAAGAAAGTGGGAGAAGTTAAGAAATGTCAGAATTTCCAGTACCAAAAAGGACAGGCTTCATAGTTTGTGCGCTAGAAAAATAACTGCTTTCTTTTGCCTCTTTGCTACTTCTTCAGTACTCTTATTCCAGCAAGAACTTTTCTTCAATATGGTAATTATCTCCATCTCCCATTTCCTAGAAATCCATCATCTCCTTTTCGAGCCAGTGTATTCTCTGTCCCACCTTTTTGACTTTTTAAACTAATTCTCATCAAATTAGCTTAAAAAAAAATCTTGATTTCCTGCACTAGCCACATTCTTTGTCCCCCCCCCAAAAAAAAGGCCTCATCCTTTTACTTAACTAGAAAGGTACAGAGGATATTAGGAATGCCATTTAGTCTTCAGGAATAAAGATGAGAAAGTGACTTGGGGCATCTCTCTGTTCACTCTTGCTGGCAAGTTTCCAGGCAAAAGTATTTGGTAATCTCATGATAATTGGACAACACAGCCCCATTATGCACTCCCTACGATGCAATATTGTTTCATGGCACAGCATGATGCAAATGACATGAGCTTTGGTGTCGAGGACAAAGGCAGAGAGTGACCTCTGGAATTCCATAGCAAAGCACATGCCCTCTGACCTGGACACACTGGGCCAGCCTGAGACACTCACACATACAATGAAGGTAAGCCAAAATGTAGCCCCGTGAGTGGTGACAAGTCTCGACTGTTTCTCATCACAAACAGTGTTTAGCCTCATCACATAATAAAACAATGTATACCCATTGTGGTTATGGACACAGAGAACTGTGGAATATACATACAATATTTAACTGAACTGTTTCATGTGCTATACAGTGTGCTAGCTTTTTATATGCCTGAAAAGGGACTCTAGAAGTAGGTGAACAAATTTTCCTAAAGATGTTTGGGAAACTCTTCCAAACCAAGAAACCAGAAGATCGCCACTGTTCCTGAAAGAGGTACTTCAGGAGTTGCTGGGGTGATGACTGGAATTTCTGAGGTACATACATGCAAATAAGGATGGAACACAGACTGACAACAAACTTGAAAAGGAAGGTCATCCACAGCCTACTCAGAGCCAGGGAAGCCTTATATATGGTTTCATTGCCTAAAGAATGCATGCCGTCACCAGATTTTTATCAACTTTTAGCAGAATGTCAAGCAATGACACACACATAGGTTGCCCTCTACAGAAACAGCCTAGCCTAGTGGGCTACAGTCCATGGGTGGCAAAAGATTAAGACACGACTCAGCAACTTAACAACAACAAAGAATCCTATAGGCATATTAGAAGGAGGGCAGAAGGAACACAGTCAATGCAGAAACCAGTCTAGAGCACAAAGCATTCAAGGAGAAGGTGATATCCATTCACTGGTATGAATATACCTCTATATCAATGCCACATGCAGCTTCTTAAGAAAGTGATCCTGCATTCTGATCACCTGGCTATCCTGACATGTCTGAAAGAATAGATCACAAGAAAGACATCCAATCTCTTTATTGAGGGTGCTGATCTTCAGCAAGTAGAGAGAGCACAGAAGCCAAAGAAAATTCATGACAGTGCACCCTACGAGGTGTGGCGATGCATTACACCTGCTGACTATGGGAGATAGAAACACTAGATTATGAGCTTCTAGAAGACAGGAGCTGGTCTTTCTGTCCATCTCCAACGTTTAGCACAAATGTTCAGTAAATGCTTGAATGAATGACGAAATGAATGAGTAAAATACAAGTCAGACTGGTGTCTAGCCTTCAAAGTCGGGTTACCAGGCTTTCTTTCTTTAATGAACCAAGAGTCTGAGCCAGGAGAGACTATGCTAGCACCAAGGGCAACCCCAAATCAAAGAGCAGGGCAGGGGCTGCACAACCTGACAGAGAAGAGTTCACCAGCTCTGTTCTCTTTTAACCAGACTGTGTGCTCCATATACCATATCCCATCATGGGCACGACTTTTAAAAAATCCAAAAGACAGCAGCAGGGATGGCAACAACCTGAGCTTGTTAACAATCCCAACAGGGGAGCAAAGAGACAGGCAAGTTTCACCAGACAAATGGCAGGGAGGCTCAATTTCTGAGCCCTCTCCTTTAAAGAGGGGTGTGGAGGAAGGGTGTGTATGGAGGGAAGGGAAGTACTGACTTCCACCTAGGTGCCCCATTAGGCCAATATTTTGCAAAACCAGGTGTGTGCAATTTGCTTATTAAAGTTCTCACCCTGGGGCAACTGACAAGACTCATCAGTCCTGGAAGACATGTGCTATGACCCCAAGGCAAGTTAAAGCATATCTGGAATATTTTAAGCTAGAAAGGGAATCTTTTTGTTAAAGTGAAAGGGGATCATTTTGCTGAAACAACTGACTGGGAGGGAAAGAAATTAAGAGTGGTTTGTTTCCCGGGTTTGTGCAGAAATTAGACCATTATCTTCCAAAACAAAGGCTCAAGGTTAGATGGCTGTCCCAGAAGGAGCTAAAGAAACGTTTTTTTATTGATGATTCTAAAAGCGGCAATGCTTCTAAAGGAAATGTTCCAGCAGAGGGCAAAAGCACCAAGGTAGGCTACCTCACCTACTTGCCAAGAGGTCTGGGAGTCAACATTCTTTTGAATACCAAGATCTGGATGACTTTCCCTATTCACTGGCTAACACGATAGGAACAGGGAGAGATGTGAGATGGCCAATGGGAACAGCCGGCTGCGGCATTGCTTAAGAGGAGCTACTGGCTGCTGAAGATGCTAAAATATAGGAAAGCCTTAATTCTGTTTTCCAGACCAGCCAAGAGGGGCCAATGGAGGCACCTGCATGAGAAATCACAGAGCCCTTGCTATGCTGTTATCAATAGCAGTGATCTCAAATTACACGTTAACAGATTGCTCTGCCTGTGAAACAGAGCTCCCTCCCCGCCAAATGCTGACCAGGTTCCGAGCAAAGTATTATCACACTTTGTTCACACACAGAAAAACGATGGCAGAGTTCTGGTGGTCGATGATCCACACCCTGCAGATAAACAAAGCTGCATCTATACACCACCACTCCCCTGCCTGCCTAGAGTTGTGCTTGACAGCCACAAACTCACAATGCTCTTGAAATTCCCAGGCACATTTATACCTACCACTGGTCCTAATGACAGCTCATCTTTGGCAGCAGAAAGGGTTCTAAACTTATATTTAAAACCTCGTGAGGGGTCACATCACAAGAAAATTTATGACCAAAGTTTTTTCTTTCAAATTTACTACGTCAACTTCCGAAGAATAACTTCTAAAAGTCCTCTTTAACCACAGTTTGGTCATTCTAACGGTATAACATCTACAGGTTCCAATATGAGGCAAGGCAATCATGCCCCCGGTGGATTCTGTGATAAATAGTTCATTTTTCCCATTAAAATAAAGGAAAGAGTGAGAAACAAAATGTACACTGTGGGTTTGGCTTTGTTCCTCAAGATCTAGAGGGTTTTTGTGCTTCTTAACAACTTAGTTACACTGGGCAAGTGCTCGATCTTGGATTCAATTTCTCTGGCATAAAATGAGATTAAATAAATGATCTCCACAGTTCCATCTACTTTCAAAATCTCATGTAACAGGGAGGAAGACTATCAGGTAATATCTTGACGCCATGATGGTCAAAACCCAGGGATCTTAGCTTGGCTGTCTTCCGCAACTTAACTGTGTGACCCTGGACAAGTTTACAACCTTTCTGAACCATCTACAGAGGGAAGGGATTTAATGTAGATGTTCTGGGAGCTCCCTTCCAGCAGGTTGGCAATGAAAGGCAAACTGTGGACAACATGTAAGAACAAAGAAGAAGACAGTATTGATGCACAGATATATGGAATCTGGGGCTTTTCTGGTGGCGCGATGGTAAAGAATCCACCTGCCAATTCAACAGACACAACACACTCAGGTTCTATCCCTGGGTTGGAAGATCTCCTGCAGTAGGAAATGGCAACCCATTCTAATATTCCTGCCCGGAAAATTCCACGGACAGAGGAGCCTGGCGGGCTACAGTTCATGGGGTCACAAAGAGTCGGACACGGCTGAACACAAGCACGATATGGAATCTAGAAAAATGGGACTGATGAACCTATTTGCTGGGGCAGGAATGGAGACTCAGACACAGAGAAAGGACTTGTGGACACGGTGGGGAAAGGGGAGGGTGGGATGAACTGAGAGAGTAGGTGTTTGGGAGGGAGTGAGTCTGTGACTTTAAAACACATACCTGCAACTATGGGGAAGTGCCCCCACCAAGGATTCCCCCTCTCCTGCAGGCTTCTCCTTCTCTGCTTCATCTCCACACTCTTTCCCAACAAGCCTAGACAAGGCACAGACTCCTCCAAGTGGGGCTCCAGGCGGGCTCCACCAATCGATCAAAATTGGCACAAGAACTAGAAGCTCTTTGCCAGCACTATGGTAGGGGAATATGCATAGATGGTCTAGACAGCAAACTGAAATTCCATCTCAGGCTTCTTAACTAACTCCTTACATTGTGGACTTTGGACAAATCACCGTAGACTTTCCAGAAATGCACATTACAGGGGTTGGCCACAATGATTTCATAGGCCCCTTCTAGCTTGAGATGTTGTCCCTTTGAATATAACCAGTGACTTGACAATCAAGGCAGAAAGACAGGAACTCCTTCCCTTTTGGACCCTATCTCCTCCTGCTTTTTGTAGTTGACACCTGCTGTGTACCCATGTGTCAAGGTTTAGAATGTGCTCACAGACTATGTCTGGATGCTGCAGGCGGCACCCCAGAATTTTATTTATAAAACTGGGATCCAGTGTCACTGCCAACATGCAGTGGCTTGAATCATGAGAGCTGGAAACCCTTGAGTCATTATCAACTTTCGAAACAGGCACACATTTACTCGGCTCAAAAGAAAGATGTTTCAAGCTTCAAAATAATTTCAGATTTACACAAACATACTGGAGTCATGAAAAGGCAGAGAAAGTTTCAAGGGTGGTTTCGTGAGTAAATCACCTCAGCTACCTTCTTGCCACCCTACCCCCCATTCTGTCTTTTGTACAAAATCGAAGACATTCCATGAATCATCTCTCTTGAGAAGACCAACACGCCAGCGCCTTGGGTATGAGTTGATTAGTATTTAGTAAAAGCCAAACAGTTCAAGGCTGTTATCTGATTCCAAACAGGCATCGCACATTTGTCAGGTGACCTTGAACATACTTTACCTTCTCCGAGGGCAAACACAAGCCTCCGTCTATCTAGATGAGGAGACATCCAAAGAGCAAAGCACTGTGAGGACTCCTGACTCTGTCTGGCATCTTCCCTGTGTCTTCAGGTGGTGTGTGTGAGGGGAGGGGGTCAAGGATGGAGGAAGGAACTGGAAACGCTGAGGAATCAGATGGGTCCCAAGCACCATGTGGTCCTCAACAGCAGTCCCTCGTGCAGAAGAGCCAATTCAGGAGCCTGGTTCTAAAGTCCTGATGAGGGCATGAGCTCTGTACCATATGCCTGAAGCGTGACCTCATGCTGATTTCTGCTGGGGCAGCTGGAACGGGCCAGGATCGCTTGCCACAGTGATCTGAGTCACTGCTCAGCAACATCTTGGGGTTAACAAGATCACATGTTCAGCTGCTACTTAAAGCCTTGGAGGCACTTCAACCTCTTAACTTGGGTAAGCGTTAGAAGCCTGGTAGGTAGTGTCCAACTCCTCAAAATAACTTTGAAGAGACTCTCTTCCATTCTTGGAGTTTCTAAGCATGCCAAAGACATGACCATGAGTTCTGAGGCCATGACCACTGTTCTCAGTTCCTAACAAATGACCGCCAAGAAGAGACATTCAACTTTCTTCTTTCTACTTAATTGTTTCTTCTCTGCTGCTTCTAAAAACCACCTGCTTCTCACTCCCTACGAGAAGACCTTCAAAGTTCAGAGGAAGAATGGAGAAATAACATCAAACATCTTTAAAATATTTGTTCTGTAGCCACTCTTTTATGTGTGTGGGGATTTTCTGCCATAATGTTCATTGTTATTTTGGGGACAAACACCATAAGGAAAAAACTAATTTTCCTGAACAATAAGGTCCTACTGTTTTATGTTTTAGCACAGGGAACTATATTCAATAGCCTGTTATAAACCATGATGCAAACAAATATGAAAAAGAATATGCATATATGTATAAGTGAATCACTTTGCCGTACAGCAGAAATTAACACATCATTGTAAATCAACTACTCTCCAATAAAATTTTGAAAAAGAAAAATAATTGCCTTGCTTTTTCTCAGGAAGCCAAAGTGTCTGATTGGTCAAATTCTGCAACAGGAGCATCTTCCTTTTTGTTGAGATTAATGCAGAAACATCCTGAAAAGGTTACATTGACCAAACACATTGCTTTGAAGAAGAATCTTCTCTCCAACCTACCTTTTCTGTGTCGGGGCAATGTTTACTTAACTGGTTCATTCATTCATTCATTCGTCCACCAACCAAGCACGGAAGATCTATCACTTATCAGGCACATTATTAGACCCCAGATCAGGGTGATCCTCTAGTCAAGGTCATTCTGATTCACAAATGGGTCAGTGAGCTGTGGCCCAATATCAGAGGGAACAGGACAGGCAGACAGTCATATGGAGCAAATCCTTGGTCAACAGGTGCATCGTTTTATTGTTAACAGAAAAAACACACACACAGCTAATTGGATGGCTCAGCAGCAATCTCTTTGTATACAGAAATCAGCACAATGTAACTTCCGTTTGTTTCTGCCAAAGGCACTAATATGAAAAAAAACCTGCATCCAATTTAATTGATGAATGACAGATATTCTGCTAACATGGCCTCTATGGCGGAGGGAGGGGAAGGGGGATGGGGGATAACAGTGGTGGTGGTGAAGCATAGTAAGTAACCTGCCACTAAGATGACATTTCCCCAAACCTAAAGCACTTGGTATACTACCCTTAAGGTGCCCTGGAGGTACTGAATTCCTGGGGAAGGAAAGACGAAAGCCTATTCCATAGCTCAAATTATTAGCAGCTACAAATACCAAGTTCTGACAGTATCTCTTTTCCTTTTCCTACCTCCTGCATGTGAGACAGTAAAGCACCAGGGGCTGCTTCTCTCCTCCATGCCAACCTAATGATACTGAATTTCTGAAACCAGTGGTTCCTAAACCTGACTTCAAAGAACACACATTCTGGGGTCCCACCCCAGACCTACTAAATCCCTCTCTGATGGTAGAAACTGAAAATCTATTTTTAATAATCTTCTTTTTTGTTTCCAAGTTCTCCAAATGATTCTGAAGATCAGCCCAGTGTTTAGGAATCACCACTCTATACAATTAGTGGTGATTAAAAAACAAATTTAAAAGGCCCTGTCCACCCTCTCCCACCTGATTCCCAACGTTTGTGGTTCCTCAAACATTTGCTTTCTGAGCAATGAAGAGAACAGCAGTCGCCTCCACCACCACCCAAATATCCAGCACTCAGCACATGAGACCCACAGATTCTTCACATTCTGAAGCTGTTAAAACAAACACTGTGTCTGGTGCAAAGTTTGCTCAGCAGCCCCCGTGGTTGTGTGGGCTCCCTTATCCATCTAAGCGAACCAACCAAGGCTGCTGAGTCCAGGTAAAATGAAAAAAAAAAAAAAAAAAAATCAACAGAGTCTCAGACTTAGACTGGATTCCAACCAAATTTCACACCAAAAGATGGACTAATCCCTTGCTGGCCATACAGAAACAGAAATAATACAAGAATAAAATCAATTGTCCTTAGCCACATCAAATCGCATCTTCCCTTGAAGTAACAACTTTTCTCAGGGTACTTCAATGTCCAACTTAGCCTCGCGTGCATGGGAAATAACTAAGGACACAGGTGCAGGACTTCTGTACAAGGTACCCTGGGAAAATGCAACTCCTGAGAATAGACTGGGATGCAATAGGAGGATTAAAATCAGAATCAGAAGACAAGACCATGAAGAGAAGTCTTTTCATTTTCTGTTCATACACTCTTCTGCCTTCACTGGGCCAATATTCACATGGTCTCTGCTTCAGAAAAGCTTTGACTTTCCTGCTATTATCCTAGTCTTGCTTTAACACATACTTTATATTAGAATGCGTTCCAGGAAGCATATGGCAATAGAACTAGGTCAACCATTAACCAAATAACAGGAAACTGCTCTGCAGCGCACACCCTTCAAAAGCTTGCTTAATGAGCTGGCTCTTCAGAATATGTCCTTCAGTGGGGTTGGAACTAACAGGATCCATGGGTTTCTCTAATGGTGCAAGGTCACCTCATACCTAGAAGCCTTCTGCACACGCTAGATGTTCAGTGGTTTAAATATTCTACTGAAATGTTCAGGAACCAAAGACAAAGGTGAGGAAACATGTTTTCTGAACCTGCTTGACCATCTTCAAAGGGCATGACTACTATTCTGGTTTCCCTGCTTCATTCTTCCAATTCTGTTAAACAACAGGAAACACTGCATACTCATCTTTTCTCTCTGTAACTTTTCTATATTCCTTGAGCTCCCATGAAATACATGCTGCAATCCACTTAGGCTTGATAAGCCAAGTCTTGGGAAAATATGTCTTCTTTGTTCATATAAAACTACAAATGAATTTCCTCTAGAACCATCGGCCTTGAATTGTTGAGTACTCCTGAGTTTGAATGTTTCCTCTCCAATGTTTCAGACTCAATTCTATGAAATATAACTTTACAATGGCCTGAAGAGTCATTTAGGATCCTACCGGTAGACCATCATGCTCAAATTAGTAGCCTTCAGAAACTACCAACAATCAAACTCTCTTTGGCTTCTTTGATCTAGACTGCAATCTACACATTCTTACTTCCAAAATATATTTAATATAGATTGTAGAGTTGGGCAGTTTCCATTGATTAAGCATTTATATTAATTCTCATTTTTCAATTAAAATGTCAGTGCCAAATCTCCATTTAAAAAAACTCTACTTACTAAAACTGAATGCTGGATGTCTAGGAGGTTTTCAGTAGCCACCACCGCTTAAAAGCAACTAAGAGAAAATGATTGTTTTCAGAAAGCTAGATGTGTTTGGGGAACAAGACATTTAGGGAGTAATACAACCATTTGAAAAGTGCTAGACTTGGTTAACAAACTCAACCCATACTTACTGATTACATACATCTGCCCAGGCACTCTGCAAGGCCCTGACATACAGAGATGAAATCTTTCACCTGCCCTTCTGCAGCTTCTAGCTGGTTCCATTTAGTAACTGACCATGAGACAAACCAGTGGTTGGCCTTCCAAGTTGATACAGCTAAATTTTAACTAAGTAGGGTCTTTTCCCTGGGAAATAGTCAACAAGGCTTCCTTGAGCACCAACCTAAGGAATGACACTCTAGGCTGGAGATCAAAGAAAAGAAGCCTGTAAGAGTCACCCATGTTGGGCCATCTTTTGAATTCTGGATACCTAAATCTCTTCCATCAGTGCTCTTCTTAGGAAATGTCTGGTTTCTCTTTTCAGGGAGTTAGTCGAAACGAAAACACCAGAAACTCATCGAAGGAATTTAATAAATAATCTATCACATAGAACACTCAAGATAGTGCAAACAGAGGTTAACGTTACTTTTCTTCCCCTTTACCAGATTTTGGAGTCCTGTTTCACTGAGGTGCACACTGGCTCTTAAAAGTCACCACGTAATAAAAGATACTGCTCAGCTCCTAAAGCCAAGAAGCTAAATGTTTATCAATCCTACCAGGACAAGCTTCAAGGAGCCCCTTCACAGGGATTTCATGTGGATTCAAGTGTGTTCTGACTCCTAATCAAATAGTCACTGTTTAACAGTGCCCGACCTACAATCAGTGTTCTATAAAAACTTAAGGGTAGGAGAAGAGGGAATTAGTATTTTTTATGTGCCCACACTGTATCAGGCTGTGCACCAGAGGCTGACATTTGTGATCTTATTTATTCCCCAGAAAAAGCTTACAAAGTGAGTTTTTCTTTCTAGATCAGGAAGCTGAGGATCAGAGATTAAACCATTCACTCAAGGTCATACAGCTACTCACTGGCTCTGTGGCCTAAGTTCTTCCCACTACATATCATGGCCCTCACTGCCAAGGTCTTCAGGGGCCTTCAAACACTGATAGCAAAGGGTTCCCTTCTACTGGATCTCTGCATCAGAGTCAGATGTTGCTTCCCAGTATGAGAGCACACTGCTCCCAACACAATCTCCAGGACCCTTCAAAGAGGGTCCGGTGTTTCTCAAAGTGCCCAAACACTGACGATGGAACAAGGTCAGGCCAGTTCCCGAGATATGAAGCAAGATGAACTCAGCAGGTCCTCCTGCCAATTGCCCTCGTCCTTACTCATCTGCTGGAGCATGCCAAGGCCTGCCTGGAATGACGCAGACAAGGGTCACCATGGGTGATCCTATACCCTTCCAGACTGCTACAAAATAAAAGCTCGGTGCTGCAACAGGCTGGCTCCTTGAAAACCCACCAGCATCGTTTCACAGGGTTCAAACCTCTCAGAGAAACTCTTTGCATACGTCAACCTCAGCATTCAACCGGCAGGTACAGAGTCAAGCAGCGGTCTAAAGGTAAAAGGTCTAGGAATCTATGGACCTAAACCACGTTGGAAGTCCAAGTCTTATACTGCTTGCTGGCTATTCTTCTCATTCACAAAAGAGTCGCAATGTCCAATTTTCCCTTACACTGAAGTTCTAACTATAAACACGCTGAAATAGAAAACTATAGATGAGTATCATAGTTATGAAAGGCCTAGCTTCTGCCGTTAACAAAAATGTGCCCCCAACAACCACTCTTTCTACTCTACCAGCCCCACAATACCGACCCCAGCAAGGCAGGTTTGGTGAAATTTAGAGCTACTTAACAGAAATAAACATGAAACCCACACTTGGGTTAGGAGGTGTGGTTAATTTTAGGTGACTGCTCCATGTATCTGATGAAATCTGGAGCCTGGGCTTCTGACTGGTTTAATGCAACCCTCGAGCCTACATCTAAGCAACTCCACCTCAGTATTTTCTCCACAGGGGAAAACAAGTGGTAGGGTAGCTGAAAGAAGGAATTCATTTCTGACTGTGAGGTCTTCCCAGGCAAACTGTCGGGTCTGCTCCAGCCCCCAGGCTGCCGAGCGCTGTACCGGGAGTTGACACCCAAGAGGGCTGCAGCATTTAGGAACAGCTGATGAGAGGCAGGTCTCACAGGGCTTCTGCTGATCTGCATCTGGGAGTATTCATTCAAGAGAGGCTGTGAGATCCTTCCGAGGAGCACGCAGCAGAAACTGAGAGGGCTCTTGGTGATCGAGTACAACTCCGCTGGTCCCATTCCTAGGAAAGGGAGCTTGGAATACTCTATACTTCAAATGCATGCAGAAGGGAGTCCCAGGTATGAGAAGAGAGTTCAGCTGATGTAAGAATCCACTTTTCAAAGCGTCAGTGACTTCACCCCTTCTCTCTCCCTTAACACAGCTGCGAAGTCCACTGAGTGTCCAGCCAAGTGTACTTGTGCATTTCGTGCCCTCTCATGCCCATGAGAGGACCCCGTTCCAGCCTGGTGGCTTGCTGTACTTGCTCATCAGCTTTCAGGTTTCACAAGGGAAAACAATCTCCCCCTTGAACTGTAGAAGCTTTGTTTTCCAGAAGAACTAGACAACCCTGATGGCTCTCTCCAGTTACATAGCAATTATGTAATTGCTGAGCTTCTGCAGAATCATTCTGGAACCATTCTGCAGCCTTCTCCTAACTACAGCTGCAGCACGATGCTCCGAGATGATTGCAGCCTTTGAATGGATGGCCGGTCTCAAAGCTGAACACAAAGGGATGTACAATGGGATTCCATCTCAAGCGCAAAGATGCTCCGGCCTCATGAAGCCCTTTCTCCTCCTCCCGGGCTGTGTGGCGAACTCCTGCCTCTGCCCGCCCTACATGTGTGCGGAATGTGCTTCACTCCGTTTATGCTGACAGATTCCAAAAGAGGCAGAAAATCAGCTGAAGTTGTGCCATGGACCATAGACAAGGTAGTCATTTAACACATCATAGGAAAGCTCCAGAAGAGGACAAGATGCAAAGGGGAGTGGGGGGTTGGAAGCATCTCTCTAGGCTTCCTGCACTGGCATGAAATGAGTGCTTCCCTTCCTTCTGCCAGCTCCAATCCTTCATGTTGACATTACACATCCTGTACTGTAGATCCACCCCCATGCTGCCGCTTGCCCAGCTGAATTATCTCCTGCGTCACAGCGGTGGTAACAGAACTGCTGGCTCGGCAGACTTGAAAGCACCATTTCAATGCTTTATGCGTTCAGCAACTGGACATATTACCAGTGCGTCGGTCAGGGCTGCTTTGTGGCCCTCTCAGCAGCCATGCAATACTCAACCTAACCCTTCTGCTAACCAGATGGTCTGTTTGCCTCTTGGGACCAAACCGTTCAACTTTACTTTATTAAATTCTACCAAAATGTGGGGACAGTTTACAGCAGTGTGTCTGGTTCATCTCCAACAGGGTTGCTAAGATGAAAATGACCTAAAAATAACTGGAAACTCGACTTTACACCAACAGAGAACAAGATATTTTGGAGTAAATATTTAAATGATCTGCCAGATTCCGCACCCCAGCAGCATTAACGACAAGGTTAGCAAATTATGTTGTAAATACATACACACAAAGATTCAGAAATACACATATCTAAATAGGAATCCAGCCTCCAGCCAAGGGTTCACCACCCTCTGGTGCAGTTAAATGTGGTTAAGGACAGCCATCTCCACCATAATCACTCCAATTACCAAAACAAAGAAGCTAACACAACTGGTAAAGAGATCCCACCTCCCCCGGGGTTGACCACCTAGGCACTCTTGCAAGCGTGCCAGGTACTCCCAGGGCCCTCAGTAAATGGTTGATGAATGAATAGAGATGAATGGGCACATAGTTCTTAAATATAACAGCATCAATAAAACACATTTTATGAGAGTGAAGACACTAAATTCTTTCCAGCTCTATCATCATCCCACAACTACTAACTAGGAGCGCAAAGCCAGGCAGCGGATAAATGGCAAGAAGCAAGCCATCTGTGCCAGAGGCAGTGGATGGCCAGTAATTGATCACTGCAAATGAACTGCAGAGGTGGCTGGCCGTCCACTGAGTACCTGGCAGGGTGCTGGGTATTTTACATACATTATGCCTCTGAGCCTTCACCAGAGAAGGAATTCCACTCTAAAGATACACTAGAGGCCAGGAGCAAATGAGGAACCTGACCCAAGTGAAGTCAATCACTTTTCTACAACTTGGTCATCACAGATGAGTAAGGATCTTACAACTTGGAAAGAACTGGACACAGAGGAAGGTGGCCAACCGTAACCCCCCCACCACTCCCCCCGCTACCCCTCCACACTATCCCTGCCTGAGGTCTCCAGGAAAATGGAAAGATCTTTCCAGTCCCAGAGCTTTTCTGCCAGCCCAGGAAGGCCTAGTTACAACTCCTCCTGTTTCTTCCCGCATTTCTTAGTTTCCTGAGGGCATTCCACATTATTACAACCGAGATTACACCCACAGCGTCACCGCTACTTCTTCAATTTGCGGGTCCACCCTTTGAGACCAAAAAGCTCTCATTTGAGAGGGGTCCATCATCCTAAAGATCTGAACACCAGTAAATAACGTTAATGAATGGTCACTTTTTTTTCCCTCCTCCTCAAAAGTCTCTGCACACAATTTTAAAGCAGCAACTATAACTTTCTTTTTTTAAGAATTAAACATTTCTTTATGTCTCTGTAAATGTTCAAAATGTAAAACTAAATACATAAGGCTCCATGGGTAATCCACTTTGAAAGGTGAAGAATCACAACTGACCTACCCAAGAACCACTTACATGTTCATCTCTGCCACCATCACCACCGTGGGGCCACCAAGGAGCCACCAGTGAATGTTCTTGTGACTTGGAGCAGACCAGGTTAGGTCAGCCCTGTTAGGCCCTACCAACACCCTTCCACATTGTGAAATATCATCTACCCTGAAGACACTCTAAAATTAGCCTCCTTACCCCTGAGACCTCTAAGCATCTGATATTACAGGACATAAGTAAGACGAAGTGGACATGAACTATTAAAATAAACATCTGCACAGAGAGGACCAAAGCAACGCAAAGCAAGGCCACAGGACAGCCCTCCAGCTGGCTCAAAGCTACCTACCTGAGTGAAGCCATACAGAAGCAATCAACATTTATAAAAGATAGCATGCCCCAGTATTCTTACTGAACAAATACGGTATTCTTAGATCATTTTTGCCAGAATGATGCCAAACGAGGAACAATAATGACACCTTTCTCCTAAAAAGCTCAAAGAAGTTCACATTGATTAAAAATTGTTCCCATAACTCTGCAGGGAATATTTCAGTAAGGTGAGACAGTAAGTACACTTTTCCAAGAGGACGTGGCATCATCCTCAGGTGGTTTACAAAGTCCCCACTGAGCACACGGGCACATGTGGAGTGTGGTGGGGTCCACAGCCAGCCAGACCAGAGGTTCACAATCTGGAAGTCTACCTGTGAATGGACCACGGCAATGAGGACCACTCATCACATAAGATAGAAATGGTGCAAAATTAATCCAAACATGGAGTCTAAGACCAAGGACAAAACAATTCACACCTGAAAAAGCCCTCAGGGCAGACCTCTACCTCAGTTTCTCTATCCATGAGGAAGACACTATCATTTTCCTAGGGCCCATTATAAACCAGAATCTTTACACACATAATACTTTTTAGCCCTTATGTCAGTTCTACAGATTCATAATATTATCCTCATTTTATTGGATAGGCAATCGCGGGAACAGAGAAGTTAAGTGATTATTCAAGGTCACACAGCTAGGAAGGAACATAGACAAATTTTATCCTGCGATTGTGCAAGATTCAAAGAGTATGTTCCACCCACTACACACAACTTTTCATAACAAAGACACCAGCACAAAGAACTGCATGTTCACACAGAAAACCTGAGAAATTTGCATTCCTGATGCTTCAGCAAAAAATAAGCACCTTATCCCCAAAAGAATATCCTATCTATCTACGTAAAATATATTTACATACTTACACATATTTATATATTAATACACACACACACACACACACACACACACACACACACACACCCATACACCCATAGACATGGTAGCCAAGTTCCTAGTTGTTCTTCAGACAGTTCAATGCAATGAAGTTCAGCCATAGTGTGCAAATTTTAATTGCATGACTTCCCCATAAAACTGCATGTCAAAAAGGGAAGGCTGCCAAGTGATAATCTGGCCCAGTGATTCAGTGTCACACTGACATACCCACTTCAGATACAGGTTGTTGTTTGTATTTCCTAGAAATCATTGACTTCATGTAAGACGTACCAGTAAAGGATGTCCCCTAGCAATGACATGTTCTTTTTCTCCTGGAATACACTGGCAGCAAATGTCATGAATTTGCAAAAGAGGAGGGGGAGGATACTGTAAAGTTAAAAGCCCTTGCTCTATACTCCTCAGACTTTCATGATCATGTGGATAAGGCAGCATCTTAAACACAGATAACTCTATTTTTCACTTTAAGACTATGCCCTACAAAATAAAAGATCTATTCAAATGAATCACTTTAAATCTACTGAAAAGGTATCATGGCCTGAGGGAAAAATCTAGCCAGTTTTTTATTTTTTTATGCTTCAAGATTCCCATGCACTGATTTATTAATGTTTTTCAGCCATATTTGACTCTTAAAAACTGAAGAATTTATTTTTCTGTAGACATCAGTTCAAGCCATATAATATATGCGTGAGCACACAGACAAGATGTTGCCACCAACTTCTTTACTAAAGTAGGGGAAAAGATGATGGGAAGTTGTCAAGAAGGGGAAAAGGATCAGGAGGAAAATACTAGAAACATCCGAAATTCACCCTTCAGAAGCTGCTTCAGAGAAGACTGCTAACACTTACCTGAGCTGGGGTCAATTTTGATAATTGTAGTTGACGTCTAGAAACAGGGTTATGAATATAATTATCATGAAGCAGCAATTGGGCAATCACAACCTAATTAAGTCCACTGACTAGATTATCTTGTTTTCCCCCTAATAATCACATTACATTTAACACTTGCTCATTTTAGGACCTATAGGTGATGTTCCTTCACTATTAACAAGCAACAGCCACTGGTCAGAGAGACTGGATGAGGGATTCAAACATGAGAAGCAACCAAGGGGTGGGGACGAAATTCAGGGACAGCTGAAATCTGTTCTTCAATTCCACTTTGCTCAGCACACCCAAAATTACTAATGAGAGGCAAGACCATGGCAGAAGATGGAAAACATGATGGGAACTTCACATCAGTGGAAGGATACAGGTCTGTTCTCTTAAGCACGTGCTATTTTATGTGATCTATACAACGTGCTTTTTCACATTATAATGCAATCTGTCTTGAGATGAGTGATTTTTGTGTTTTTTTTTTTCAGGATAATGGAAGATTTCTCCACCAGCCCTAAATACATAAACTTTATACATTTACCTCCTCAAACACACTCTAAAGCTCCCTCTCCTCCCTAGCTCTTGGGTATTCTCAAATTCAATGTCCTGTTCCCAAGCGGATGTCACTGCACCCATAGAGAGACCTTGACTCAATTTACCTACACTTTCTGCAGTGCTCCTGAGGGTAGCCTAGAGAGATGACTCCTCAAAGAATTAAGAGGAAAATTGAAGAAATATTTGAAGGTCTGGTCCTTGAGACAGGCTGGTGTGAGGGAGCATCTTAGATGTCTGGGCACTATGGTGAAGGCTGAAGAGAGTCTTTGTGGTTCTTATGTTAGAAATTCCACCTGAAGAACCCCATGCTTTGGTACAGGTCAATTTTACTCTCTTCAGCTATGTAATCTGTTGGGTTTTTGTTTGGGGTTTTTTGTTGTTGAGCCTTTTTCCCATTACTAGCTTTTATCTAAGAAACCAATGGTTCTGGTAAGTTTGGTGGATGATGATACAGATGACAGGTTAAAAACGAGTAGCTCTGTGACTCCTCTAGGACACTTTATAAACAGGACACATGCTTCTCCTCCTAGCCAGGTTTTGGGTCGGAGTCTGTCTAAGGACAGACGATCACCTGAAAAGATCCATGGCAAAGTTAAAAAGGTTTTAGAAAACCACCACGAGTTGCCTGGAGGTTAAAGAGTCTACTCAGCAATTAACGCCCAACTGTCTGTCCTACAGAAAAGCTACTGTCCTAGATATCTGAGGGATTTTTGGACCTGCTCCATGGCCCTTAGTACAGCTTGTTACTCTATTAAGGGCATTTGTGGTCATCCCTGAACAACAGCTTCCTTACTGTACTGTGATGTTTCAGGGAGAGGCAAATAAAACCAAAACATCCATCATGTTTCCAGGATCTAAATAGAGCACATGGTGATCACTAAAGGCTTGGAGGATACTAGCACCCATGCTTTGAAGAGTATTGGCACTATTTTCAAAAACATCACTCTTAGACAGTGGAACTAATTTTCAAATATGTCTGTGTGGCTTTTGAAAAATATTTCTTGTGCTTCCAGTAACCAGAGCCAACATAGGGCACTGAGACTTTCAAAAGGGTCCCTCACAAGGGAAAAAACCATCACCTCTTCCTAAAAAAAAAATCACACAGCATTATCTTTCTGCTTGTAACAGGGAGGGGCACCTTTTAAACAGCCAGGTGTATAATTACGCTATAATACTGAGTTCAATACAGTACAATTTTTAAATATTTATTCTCTAAATTTCCACCCACATGGTCTCTTGGGTTTTTTTTTTCCCCCCACCATCTCCTCTGTAACTCAGAAGAACAAAGAGAGGGCACTCTTTAGTTAAACACACTTTGTCAAGCTATTACAATAAGTTATATCTCTCATATCAACTAATATATTACAATTAATTTTCCATTAAGCTCAGATTTCCTTCCAGAACACCAGGATATACTCCTGGCATAAGCAACTAGAAGAGATAAACCATCAGGAACATAAGCTATTAGCATACTAAGTAATAACCAAGGCCACTTCCCAGCAGCTGAGAGTCAGGAGGTGGTCCCCCTGTGTGTGCATCCTGGCTCCCCCATTAAACATCTCCATGAAACTTGTGTAAATTACTTTACTTCCCCAAATCTCAGCCTTCTCTACCATACGAACAGCCCCTGGTTCATATTCAATGTTAAACAAATGTTACCTTGTATTAAATATTAACTGTGAGCATTTTGTTAACGGTTTATGTGATATTCCCACTCTACAGAGAAGTTGGCAGAAATTTTTGATGAAGCAATCATATTTAATCTCCTTTTGGAAGGTCTTCTTGCCCAACATCAGAAGGGACAATACTCAGTTGACAGCAGAAGGGGGAGAAATTTGTTTTTGTTTTTTTTTCCAATGGAAGTCTAGTATTGTATTAATTTCTGCTTCAGAGCAAAGTGACTCAGTTATACACACATTTGCTTTCTTTTTTTATATTCTTTTTCCATTATGGTTTATCCCAGGAGATTGGGTATAGTTCCCCATGCTATACAGTAGGACCTTGTTTATTTAGAATGGATATTCTAAATAGAATAGTTTGCATCTGCTAACCCCTGACTGCCCGCCCATTGCTCCCCCCGACAGATGTTCTTGAAGCTGAACTCTGACACTCAAATGAAAATGGTCTCTTCCATCCAGACCCCTTGCCCCATTATCATTATGAAATACTAATTAACAGTCTTCAGAGAAGACCATTTAAGACAGAAACCATTGAAGAGAAAAGTTTCTGGGTGAAAAGTACTTTGTTATAGAAATCTTTACATAATCTCTAGCAGGTATCTACATTTTGGCCATCTGCGGCCTATAACTCAGTGTTCAATTTTTACCCCACAGGGAGGACCCCCAGATCAGGTACAGTCTGGGTTGGGTGATCTGATGCTTGGCTTACTGGTCATAACACAGAGGATGATGTAATTAAGGATTAGAAGAGCTGAACATTCTGGACCATAGTGGCCTTATTTTGGACATTAAAATGCCAGGATTGGATTGACAGACCAGCCTGTGATGCCTGGCTCCAGCAAACAGCTTAATCCCAAGCTGGACTCAGGTAGCCATCATGCCCCATGCCTTTCCCCTCTAAAACAATAAGCACTTCCTTGTGCCTCACTTCTAACACCCAGAATACAGGTAGAGAAGCTCTGTGGATAACCTCAGCGAGGACTATCGCATGTTCTGCCCATTAATAATGCAGCTACTTTCTGCTGTGCTCTATTCTCTACTTCGCTCCTTTTCCAGGAAAATCTGCACCAACATCTACTTAACCAGCTCCATCAACCTTCCATCTGTCCTTTACCAGCAACGCCGTATTTTTAACCCCAAAGTCACATAAACTGCCTCCCAAGACCAATTCTGTTTTTTTACAATAAGGCCTGACCAAAGAATGTGGATCTGAGCCCTGGTCTTCATATTTCACGTGCAATAGGTACCAAATTACAAGGTCTTTTTCCACTTGCTTTATTGTTTTCTTAAAAGCAATGCCTTTCTTCCTGTAGGCTCTTCCCAGTGGACAGCCCTCTCTCCTCTGACTTGTTAATCATTCTCCCACCTCTCTTCTCCTTCTTCTCCTCTTATCCAAGCAGTTTCTCCTCCCCAGCAAATTTCCACCACGTAATTATGGCAATGCTTTAGCCTACTTTTCTGTTAGCTTAACAACCCTGTCTATTTTCTACTTGTGCTGATGCCACTGTTTGCTTTTCTGACGGGCTAATCCGTGTATCCTTTCAAGGCCTAACTTCCCCTACCATGAAAGCAGCTGGAGTTCTGATTCACAGGTGCTTTCCAAAGCTTTTCATTAGCAAGAGAAATGAGATGGTTTAGAAACCCATTTCTTAATCTGCAGGTGAGTATGGGAACCTTTGTGCAGCAAACATCTTTCAAGTATCCCACATTGTGCCACCGCACAATTATTGTCTGACTAATAAGTACAACGTTAGAGGCGCATTTGTCACGTTAAAAAGGGAGAATGTTCCCTCAGAGAAGTTCGCCACCACCCCTCCCCCACCCAGCCTCTGGTATTTCCCAGTTCAAGAGAAAAGCACTCAGCTGACGGGCAGCAAAACTGAAGACTTTCCCAGTCTTAAATCTGAACGGGGAAGAGAAGAATTCCAAAATACGAAGGCTTTAGCTAGTGTTCTGGTTCAACTGGCCAGACGAGGGCTTAGGGAGGGAGTTTGGCCTTCCCCAGCTGGGCTCTGTGGCAGCTAAGCCTCTCCACAGATCCTGGGCTTAATTACTTCTGACACAGTTGTCTTGCCTGGGCTTCCAGCTCCTTTTGTGTTCAAACCAATCTCAATCCAAAGGTAAGTCTTGGCCTCCTCATCTTAGACAAATGCTTCGTTTCCCACTAAGTGATCCTAAAACATTTCAGCAGGACCCATGGGTTTGCTAGTGGAATGTTCCTCATCTTTCCTTGCCCGGTCTTGGTGAAAAACCTACTAGAAAGCCTGGCAAGTCACTTTTTGAATTAAGAAGACTTCAAGGATTTTTTTTTTTTTTTTTGACAAATAAGTACCCTCCCTCCTCTCATCTTCCTGTTTCCCTCTGGAGCAGGCTCTGCTCTCTGAATGAAGTTGAGGGGAGAAGCTGTGGTCAGACCTGACAGGAGCGCCTTCTTAATATTCAGAAGCAACAAGCAGTGAACTACACAAGCAAATACATGAAAGCAAGGAAATCAATACCAAAATACCCATGACCTGGCACAAAAAGAAACCTTCTCTCCAAGAATAACTCAAGAAGAAAAAAACTGTCTCCAGCTACGAATTAGGCAAGAATGCTTTGAAGACACCAAGTCATCTGCTCACCAGAATTAAAAAACACAATGCTTTTGCAGGTGAACATAAGGAGAACCTCTCACTCCAAACTACTCTACCTCTTGTCCTTCCAAGCCCTGAAAACTCCAACCTGGTGTTGGAGCCACACATCCCAAGGCTACAAATCCTAGGCGTGGGTCAACTGCTAAGGACAGGATCCCTTAGAAAGTAGATACATTTGACAACAGCATTTCAGAGCAGAAAATGTAAATCCAGATTCCCAGTGTGTGCAGTTCTCCCCATACAAAGTTCAAGGGGACAAAAGATTCCAAAGAGCTTCCTAATAAACTGTCAATGCAACCTAAATTCATAAAAATGCCTTTTCCCCTCACTTGGAGACGTCTTCTCCTTTTATAAATCCCGGAGACAGTTCCACTTAGAATTATCTTCTCTCCAATCCCACCCCCCTCCACCCAACCCCACACTTTTTTTCTTCCTTCAGTACTGGCATGCAAACCATGCTGTTTTAACTTCTTTCCTGTTCTCCCAGTTCTTCTGGAACATTTTATTTTCGACAGTCAACTCATCTGGAGGAGTGCCACATTGAGGTCCAACTGTTTATAGCGTTAACTGTGTTTCTGCCAGAAGTCCACATACAGCCCTACCTTCTTCAGACTGCCTCCTGGATTAAGAATTTATGCTTTCGTTTGGAAGAAGCTTAGAAAACGTGGAAACTTCCAAACATCCCTCTTCTTCTTTACAAAGTTACTCTCACTTGTCCAAGTGGAATGGGGAATGGAAACCCACGGTCACCCTTCAAGTACTATCCCATCCCTCTCTCGTGGTTAAATGTGGTACGTGCCTTTCAAACAGCATTTTAAGGAAGACATCGTGTCTACTGGGGCACGGGAAATAGCTAGTCACAGGTCTGCAGGAGAGAACTGGGTCTCGATTAAGATCCATGGAGGACACATTTTTAGATGAGTCTGGAACACTGGGAAGCCACCAGTCATCGCTAAAGACCGGATTTCACTCTCTTGGCCATTCATCAGTATTACAAAATGGCATCTCTGCAAGAAGCCAGTTGAAATCTGTACCAGGTTGCAAAACAGATCCTCAGAGTCCAATTGTGGGCACTTTGGGAAGTTGCAATAGACCCAGACAAACTTCCAAAGAAGGGCATTTGAAAAGGACTCCCCATCCCTGGATGACAGAAAGGCAGGGAGGAGGACAATCAGAAGAAAAGCACAGCTTCAAACCCAAGAGCTACAAGTCCCACAAACAAAACAGGCCTCTGGAGCATACTACTCCTGTGAATGACCACGCTCAGCCCCAGGCTCCCCAACATGCTAGACCAACTAAAAAAATATCAATACTCCTGCCCCACTAGCCTATGGTTTCAGGGTTTCTGTGACAGCCTTGCACTCTGGAGAGAAGAGCTGGTGTTTCACAAACTGCTACATTTACAGGCAGTAGAAAGGGCACTGGGGTGGGAGTCAACAGACCTGAATTCTAGGCCTGGCTCTGTTACAAATGAACTTTCTGACCTGTGCAAGGTCTCTATGCCAGTTTCCTCCTCCTTACAATGCCCGGGGAGGGGCAGAGGTGAAGGAGACATCTCTCTAAGGCACAAAGCAACTCAATGAGAAGTTCTGACTTTATATGCATTGTTTAGGGTGTTATCAAGCAGTCAGCCTTGACATGATTTTTAGCGTTAATTTCTACTTGGGAAATAATGCACTTGTCCACCACCCCCAAAATCTCAGTTTAATCCCCATGTTCCCCAGCCTTCCTTTATCTTACAATAAATGCCTCTTTTCCTTTCTTTTTTTAAGCAACCTTCTCCAAACTAAGACTTGTGCTATTAAAAGAGCTTAGAACTTCCCATTTCCTTGCTAGCGCTAAAATTAAACTGTCCATTCCTTAGGGTCCAACATAACATCTGCCAGATGTCTTGGCATATCACACAAAAAGAGGAATTTTCTTCTAACATTATCTACTTTCCTCTCTGTTTTCTCATAATCAATTAACAGGTCACCAACACCCACCTAATGTTTCTCTCAAAGCCACCAACTTCCTAAGTATGTGAACTTCACAAGATACTTGCTTTCACACACACACACACACTCATGGATAATGACTTTTTTGTCAGTTCACTAGATTTTAGCAATAGACACTGGAAATATTTCCCCCCCACTTCCTCTGAATTTCCTTAGTTTCCATATACCAATCACCCACCCATGTCAGATCCTTTGTAATTTGAGTTCATTATTATATCCTAATTTATGAGTATGGCATTGAGAAATAGCTTGTTTCCTAGCAATCAACTCGAAACACTCAATGCAGGTTTGTCAATGTTCTGTCCCAAGAGGCAGTGAACTATAAGACTGATAAAGGCACATACCAAAGAAGATAAATAAGGTTACCTTAACCAAGAAATCTCAACACTAGGAAGGAATCCAAGACAGACTAGACCTTATTAAACTCCATCACACAGAAAACGGGACTCTTTCCCAAGGCAACTTTACCATTCTTTCCTTTCAGGAAAACTACCACACGTATTTTAAAGTCCACTAGTAGAGTTGGATTTCTTTTTCCCCTATTGTCTTACAAAAGACTTGTTAGAAAAAAAGAATATATGTATATATATATATATATATATATATATATATATGTATATACACACACATATATGTGTGTGATGTTTTCATCTAAAAGTTATCTCCAATTCCAAAGATTAAGGGAAAAAACCAAGTCCTGGGAGAATGTGATCAATGAATTAAGTGGACATAAATCGAATATGAGAAAGATTATGGAATCCGAAGACCCAAAAAGAATATTTTTTATGGCAGGGTACATCACAGTTCACACAGTCTCCAGAATGATTTCTCTCTGTGATTATATCAGAGCAAATTAGGTAAAAGCTTGCCTACCAAGCCTCATCAACTTGGTGTCTCAAAAACAAAAAGGATCTCTGAGTTTTAACATCAAATGAGAAGGTTCCATTGGACACTTTATTTCTTTCATGATGGTTTATCCAAAGTAACTGTCCCATTTCAAATGCACATATCTAGAAAAAAGCAAGAAACCATGTCTTGAATATAATGGTGCTTCTCTTGGTGATGAGCATCCGAGATGGATGAGTCTCAGGCTGGAACACATAGGCAAACTCCAAAATGCCTCTTAGATACCTAATTTTTTTCCCTCCAGAAAAGCTCAGCTCTAAGGCTGTCTACATACAAAAACACCAAAATATTTGGTCGCAAAGTAAAAAATATGAGTCAAACTGTTAGACTGGCAACCAGTTTGTCAGTTTCTTCCCCCCACTGAGAGAAGTAATTAACCGGTTGTCCTGGTATCAACAACAACAACAAAGATATCATAGAAGTTTGCTTCAAGATCAACAAATAATTTATTTATGTTTACATAAACATATATGGTTAATTAGGTGCAAAATTATCTGGTAATTACTTCCCCAAATAACTCTTTTTATCCCATCGCATTTGAACTTCTGAGTTTGAACATGTAGCATGCATATGTATACATATATACATTAGCAAATTTAAATACAACATTAATGACATTCTACTGAAGAGCAAAAGTTATTATCAAAAATAACATTCAAAAATGAGTAATTAAAGGTATGACTGCAAGTAAGACTTTTTTTAAGTGCTCTTGGAGAGCCCTAGGTTTTTAATAAAGAAGCAGAGCTCTGAAGAGAAGTATTTTTAAATGAGTATACACATCAACTGAGAATCCTGAAAACCATACATCTATGTCGGCAAAAGCAGGGTTTTACTTCATTGACCATGGACAATTATCAGCTAAAGAACCATGTATTTCTCCTCTCCTTTCACACCTCTCAGAAGAACAATAACCCTCAATTAATGACACAACAGTTTGGTTCGAAAAATGTGATGTTGTCATATACAGCACGGTGCATTTACTGAATGACACTGCTCTCAGTTACTCAACAGAATATAATTACATCTGGAATCTAACCACCTCGATCTGCACAAAAATACTGTAGACATAAAGAACTTTACACACACACACAAATCTGACATATAATGAGAAAGCAAAGCCAGAAAAAATCTGGTATAAGTCGCTCACCAATGTGTTCCTTATTTCTGTTGAAGCTGGTACCTTTCTATATTCCTCCTTAGTTGAAAACAAGGTCCAATCAGCCTCCTTACAATAAATTAACTGGTTCTGAATCTCCTCCATTCCACTGTGGAGCATTCCTCACCTATCTTCAAGAGTCCATCTAAAATTCTTCCAACATCTTCCCTCATCCTCAAGATGGCTACCTTACCTAATGGAAAAGCAACATCTTCATGGTTGGCTTTTATAAATTCCTCAAGCATTTCAGGATTTAGTTCTTTACTGGGATTGATTTCATACATTTTCTAGAACTAATCCGTGAAGAGCTCCAATCAGTGTGTGTGTGGACTGGGTAGATTTGGGTCCTTTCTTCAAATCATCCTTACAAAATGTCTTCCTCTAAGACTAATAAATTCCTCCCACTTAGAAAGGTGAAGCTACCTGGACAGAAGGTTTTCTCAACTGACATAATATTTTAAAATTTTGTTTCCATAGTGACATTGTTAAGAAGACATCTGATATTCCTGAAGACTTACAGTACTTGAGAACACAGAAAAGGAAAAAAAAAACAAAAAACACCCAGCAGAATGGAAGGGAAGAGGGAAAACAAAGGAACTAAAAGAAGGCCTAATACACAAATGGAGCATCCTGAAAAGAAATGTAGACCTTCCAGAAACTGGTGTCAGCCAGTGTTAGAGAGTTCCTCTGAGATCTTGCAAGATTTGCTGTTGCTGCTGTTGTTTTGCAGAAATCAACCCCAACCAGACAATAAAGTCTTGCAGTGCATCAAAACATGATGATAATCAAGCCCCAGAACTCCAAAAATCTCAGCTCAGGGCCACCACCATCTTCACAAGGAGGAAATCACATTTCCTGGTGACTTGCAGGAGACCTGGAGCAGCTTAAAAGTTCTGTGAAGGACCTCAGTGGAAAAATGTTTAAGGTTTTTTGCCTTGCCTTTCCCAAAGGAGGTCAAAACCCTACAGGTCCACTCAAAAGGAGAGAAAAAAATTCCAAAAGTTTACTTTAAAATGGAAACAAATGCCTCCATAACTTGTGAAAGTACTCCTTGGGTGGAAGAAATTTCTGAGAAGCCCTTCCAAGCCCCTCATTTCCTTGCATAATGAACAGATAGTGAGGAACCACCACAAGATTCGCCCCCTAGAAAGGGAGAAGGAGAAGGCAGGCAAGCCTCCTCTTCCAGCTATCACCAACAGAGCTTCAAAATGGAGACATCCATAATTTTATAAACACTTCTGAGCTTTGTCTCCTGGAAACCCGCTCTCCTCCATTTTCTGGTGGAGTTACAACATGACACGGGCTTACCTGACTCAGTTCCCAGCTCTCAACCAAACTAGTTACTTCCTCAAAAATCCTGCAAGCCACCTCCAGAAACAAAACCAAAGCAAACCAAACAGCCAACACAGACACTCAGACACAGCCCCCGGGAGCCCTGGGAGAAAGCCCCAACTGGTTGGTCTTTTCCCATCCCAGACGCGTGCTTAAAAATGAAACTTTTTTTTTTTTTTTTTTAAAGTAGGGGAGGAATATAAAAGGAACTCCAGGCAGCCTCCCTCCCTCTCTGTAGGTTAGAAGCTACAATGAAAAGAAAATGAGGGTTCCTCCAGGAATGGTGAAAAGCCTGGAGAATGAACGTGAGAAGAAGCTTTGTGTTTTGGAGTCTGGACTGGAACCAAAGCAGACAGCTTGCAAATGGAGGACAGGGAGATAAAGAAAGGGAAAGAGAGGGGCTGCTCCAATGAGGGGCGGCTGCGCTTTCCCTTCGCGCCTGGAAGGAGGGCAGACCCCTGGGAACTGCACCAGGAGTCAGGCGACCCCCGGGCCTCTGCCTGGGGGTCCTTTCTCCCTTCCTCAGAGGAGAGCCAAGCGTGTGTAATGGCTTCTCCTCTCCAGAAACCGTTGTCTCCTCCACCAGACGCTTCTGAACCCCCAGCCTGGAGACAGCTCCTCAGCGGCTCCTGAACCTGCGCCCCCCCCCCCCACCGCCCCGCCACCCGGCCGGCGCCCCCCGCTCCTCGCCTCTCTGCTCACCACCGCCGCCGCCCACCCCCCGACACATCCCGACCCCGCATCCCAACTTCGGGGAGAGAGAGAGAGAGAGAGAGCCAAATACCTGAGGAAGAGGGGGGGTGCCAATCCGCACGGCTTTGCCATCGGGCTGGGGACAGGCAGACAGAGGGGGAAAGAAGGAGAGGGACAGAAAGAAAGAGGTCAACCCGCTCAGGTCGGGGCGGCCGGGAGCGCTCCCTCCTCTGCCCCTCGCTCGCTCCCTCTGGCTCTCTCGGCTCAGGTCTCCTCGACTCCCGCCCTCCGCCCCCTCTCTGTCCCTACTCCTGTCCCCACACCCGGAGCATCCGTCCTAAGCCTCCGGCTCTCTTCTCACTCATCTTTCATTTTCTCTTCTCTCCCTAGAACTACACGAAATTAATTAAGCCACAGCGCTCCGCTCCCCCCCCGCCCCCCAGCAGAAGGAGCAGCCAGCAGGAAAAGCACAGCCACCTCCACTGCCACCACCACCACCTTCTCCTCCTCTTCCTCCCTCGCTTCTCCTCCTCCTCCTCTTCCTCCTCCCCCTCCAGCTCTCTCTCCCTCCTCCTCCTCCTCCTCCCCCTCTTCTCTCTCGCTTCTTCTCCTCTCCCAACAGCCAGTCCATGCAGGGGACTTCCTCTCCTCCCGGCTCCACCAACCCTCCTCGGCCGAATGAATGAGCGCGTTTGTGCCTCCACCGCCCCGCGCTCTCCTCCCCGCAGCACTCGGACCACCCCGAGGTGCTGGTTAATTGCAGTAACTTACAGAAGAAGCGTCCCGGCGCCGGGAGGTGTTTCGGGTTCTCCAGCCCCACCGCCTCCTTATCCTCTTTCTCTTTCTCCTCTTCCTGCTCGGGTTATTGTTGTGGAAGTTGTTTGGGAGTCTCATGTGCTTCTGCCGGGTCTCAGCAATGGAGGATCGCCATCTTCCCTGCCTTCCTCGGCTCCTCAGACTCGCTGCAGCTGCAGATGACCTGAGATATCCGTCTCTCTCTCTCTCCCTCTCTCTCCCTCCCTCCCTCTCCCTCTCACTCTCTCCCTCTCTCTCTCCTCTTCTCTCTCCTCTCCCTTTCCCTCGCGCGCTCTCTCTCTCTCTCCCTCCCTCTGTGTCTCTCTCTGAATAATGAGCAACCAGAGGGAGAGAGAAAGCAAGACAGAAAGAGAGAAGGCAGACAATCTTCTGCCACACAAAACGCCGGAGCACCAGGGGGTGCGCGAAGCCTTTCTAATAACAACAACAACGTGCGGGAGAGAAGAAGAAAAAAGAAAGAAAGAAATGAGGAAAGGGCTGGAGGTGGGGGGGAACGGGAAGAATTATCCAAGAGCTGGAGAAGAACAGAAGGAGAAGGTGGAGGAGATGCTGAGGCTGCGGCTGCTGTCCCCCCTCCCCCTCGCTGAACCCCAGAAGGAGGCAAGGTGGTTGCAAAGTTAAGGCTGGGACATTGTCTTTGTCACTCAGAGCAACACAGAGCCAGGCCAGTGAGATGCAAGAGGAGGCGGTGGCGGCGGCGGAGGAGGAGGTGGTGGAGGAGGAGGAGGAAGAGGAGGAGAAGGAGGCAGAGGAGGAGGAGAAGGGGAAGAGGCAGATGAGATGAATAAAGACCTGCGGAGAAGGCGGTGCGAGGAGCGCGGCGGCCGGACTGAGGCGTGCGCGCTCGCGTCCCGGAGGCACCCGGCCGCCCCGGCCGGCAGAGGAAGCCCCCAGTGAGGACCCTGCCCTGCCGCTCATAGCGCTCCCACCATCAGCCCTGCCCGAGGCGCCGAGCCTTGGCCCCAGCGAGTCCCTCACACGCATCCATCTAGAGGCCAATCTTTGCAAAAGAACATACACGGGGAACTAGAGGTTGCAAGTCTAAACCCAGATCAACCACGTGGGGCTTTTTAATCCCTTTCCAGCTTGCGTGAGTATCTCCAGTGAAAAGCTCAAATTGTCCATTACTGGCACGTATTTTGAAGTCTTCTCCGAAATAAAGACTCACTGTGCATTTTATTTCTTTTCTGATATGGGGGGGGGGCTAGGGGAACGAAAGAACCCATCATTCTGAGCCTCGGAACCACCACTTTCTTTTCCTAACTTGTGAAGTGTTTTGACGGCGCACCAAAAGGGGGAAAAAAGCCTACTTAAATAACTTTACACCCTCCAGCCCGGCGTTGTTTGCACTTTCTGGCTGATCATCTAAAGGCTCAGAAAGTAACAATCAGAGCTTCTAATGATAAGGTGTCATGGTGTTGAAGACAAGAGAACCAAGATGGAGCTTTCACACCTTGAATTTTTATTTGGTGTAACCTCCCACAAATCGTTCTGAACTATTTATTTTGCAAAGGAGTGCGTTTACCCACCTCTCTAAGTCCAATGTCGCCTAAGGCTTTAATTTGATGGGGGGAGGGGGCGGGAGGTGGTGCCTACAGTATAAAAAAATCAATACAGCAAGTCAGAAGCAATTGAAGTTCAAGGGCATGGGCTGCTTGTACCATTTCTATTTCTCGCATCCTCGAGGTGGACATCAACAGTCTCGAGAGAGAGAAACACGCAGCGCGCGGGGCAGAGACCTTAATTAAAGTTTCTTTTGTCCGCGTCTGAATTGGGGGATGTTGCTGGATTCCTTTGCATTGGGGAGCGCGCATCCGGTGGAGAAGGCGCGGTGTAGAGGATCCAAGGCAAGATTGTCCTCTGTAATACTACCTCCCCCCACCCCACCCACCCCCAACAACAGTCCGGGCAGACATCCCCATAAACCCATACAATAAAGGGGAGGAGGAGACGCGCGCGGAGTTGGTTCCCACCAGATAGCGGGGTTTTATAAACAGATCTGACTCCTTTCCCCGGCTTTTCCCCAATCGTTTATTCCGGGGCAGAATCTCTCACCCAGAGGCACGATTTCAACCCCTTCCAGTCAACACTTCCTGCCCTTTTCTCCTCCCACTCACATTGAAAATCTTGGGAGCCCTAAAAGGGTGTTGATGGCGGGGGTGATAAATAAATAAATAAATGACACTCTACGCGTGCGGTGGAGAAGAAAGGAGGGGGGAGGGAGAGGGAAGAGAAAAAGTAGGGAGAGGAAAACCTGGAGGAGAAAGCTCTGAGGCGAAAGGGAAACAGGAATCCGAGCAAGGAGAGAGGAGGACGGTAAGACTCGGCAGGACTGAAATGACCCTGGCTTTGTACCGACTTGGGAGGACTCCCCCTTCCAGGTGCTGGAGGGACCTGGGGAAGTCCTTCTGTCCCGAGCTCCTCCCCCACAGGACCCCAGGGATGTCTGAGCGCCGGCCGCCGCTCCCCCATAAATTCCTCGTGGCACCGAGAGGAAGCGCGCCAGGTCTCCATCGTCCCTCCACTGCCCCGGCTGATAATTTACCTCTTTGTCTTTAATAAAAAGCTGACTTTTTCTGTCAAGCTCTGCACCGGGAAAATAACAATCGTATTTCGGGTTGAAAGCTCCTATCACTGTCGGGTTTTGGAGGCTGTGATAAAATCTTCATCGACGTGAAGGTACCTTCTGGGATGGCTTGGGTCGGAAGTCCTAAGATGGGGGCCGCCCTTCCCTGGGGCAGGGGGGCAGGGGCGCGGGGAACCCGGCGGTGCGGAGAGAGGAGGAAGCGACGAGGTCAGAGGAAACGCAGGGCTCCTGGGGCACCAAAGTGCTTCCAGCAGTCGGGGAATGAGCCCTGGGGAGGAGCCTTTCGCGAGAACGTGAGCGCGCCCCAACACGCCTCAGACCTCATAAACCCACTTGGCAAAGACCGGGGAAGCGGCTGGCGGACCGACTGCGGTGAACTCAAGAAATTAACCTGCGCTGCAATTAAACGGGCTGCCGCCCTTTCAGACTCACCTCGAGCGACCGAGATAGCTCCCGAACCGGCCGCGGGGGGACCTGGCTCCTCCCTCCCATCCCAGGAGAAGAGGACAAAAAGGGGAGATGGACTTGGAGATGGCCCCGCCCTTCAAACGCTCCAATCCTTGGAAACTGAACCTCCTCTCCAACCCTCCACGTCTAGAAGGGACAAAGGCAGCGAGGAGATCCAGAGACCGATGGAGAGATAGGTGGCTTTCGGGCTTCTCAAATGGGCGCTTTGGGCGAAAGGGACAATGGCTCAGTTTCCATTCCAAATACAGAATACTCTTGAGAAGACCATCTTCTGGTTCAGAAGCAAACTGACTTCCCAAAGCTGTGAAGCAAGCTACTGGAAAACTCCCGCATAGCCCTGGGTTTTGAATGTGAGAAGGCTAAAAATTCAATTCAGGGCACCATACACAAATTTTTCGACATTTTTTGAAGTCACGAGTGCCTGAACTATCCATCTAAAAATAATCGAAAGAAATTAACATGAAAGAAATAAACATGATGGGGGAATGTGCTTTTTGTTGCCTGCTTGTTTTTATTGGGGGTGGTTTCCTTTCAAATGATAAGAAAGTTATTTGGATAAATAAAAGCTAGGTCACTCAAAGTGTTGAAGCTGAAGATTTTAGTGAAAACCTTGACAGACTTGGCGCTTAAGTAACTGTAATTATGCTTTGCCATTAGCAGACCATTAAGATAAACTGGAGAAAGTTCACACCTCCTGCTATTTCATTCCCTAAGAATATTCACAAAGATAATATAAGCCTCATTGGTGGGCTCTCTCCTCCACCAGGAGGGTTAATTTCTAAAATTCCTAATTAAAATGGAAAAGCTTAGATTTTGTACACAGGCAACAATGTGAAGCAAGTCTCCTGAGGACATGTTGACTCCGTGAAATTTGCCTTTTGTTACTATACCCTATGCCATTATTCCCCTGGAGTCATACGGTATTTCAGGACTCTGTTTATGTTCCAGGAAATAGGAATGCGTGGGAAGCCTGGACCTTCTTCTCCCTTATCATGGATGACTAGCATACACACTCCTCATAAACGGAAATTATGGCTCATCAGAAGAGTACCTTTATGAGCATTAATAGAATAATAAATCTTGCAATTTTAGTTTAAGAAATAGTGGACTCCTATAATCAAAGTGACCCATGCAAATATGATCCACTTACCTGCCCAACCCTAGCAGGATAGGGATAATCTATAAATCATTTTGGTTTTTAAAGGTTAGGAAAGGAAAACACCCAAACCTCTCAAAGAAAAGTGTTTGTGAAGGGGAAGGGGATGTCTATCCCCTATAGGAAGGAATCATGGAAAGAAGGAAGAGTTGGTCCAGAAGCTCCATTACAAAGATAGAATTTCAACTGAAACAAGAGTGAATAAATGTTTTAATGTCATTGGTTCAATACTGACATTATATCATGTAAAAAAATGTCCTGCTTCCTGAAAACTACGCAAAAAAAAATTCCACTTTATAAATCCCACTTTCTAAATTTCAGCTGGAAAACTGTTCAAGCTGATGATTTTAGCAAAACAATATTTCATCTTTTAAACGTTTGACCACACACCTCTTGAACTTGGAGGTGTTTTCCTTCCTGCCCTATGTAAAACTACTTTTCCATTCAATTCACTTTAGTCATTTTACTCTTTGCATTTATTATTTGCAATGGGCTATTTATTTTGAATTTTCAAGATCTTTTACTCTTGTTGAAAATTAGTCTTTACAAAGTTTTTTTTAAGACTTCAAATTGGATAACTATGGACTTCAGATATCAAATAAGTGAAGTGCTAATGCACCTTTCTGATCCCTTACAGAAAAATCAGTATTTTCTCATAAACCCAAATCGAAACACATGTAACTAGTTGACTGGTGTCCATGCCTAGCAAGAAGTGACTGGCAGAAGACAAACACAGATAATTCATGATTCTGAATGTCTCCCAAAGGAAGAGAAATTGCAATAACTAATGTTAAACTCACCCTACATGAATCTTTGCATATATACCTGTGGATAACAAAGATGTTTCAATACCAATGTTCTAATTTTTCTTTTTTCTAAGTCTTTTCCCCAAATGGTAGAAGTTGAATTTACAGTTCTACTAAACTAGGTTCTGTAGTATGGAACACTCAGTGGAATACCCATCAACAATTGAATATTTGTTTAGCATCTACGATATGCCATACTCAGCTGAATACTAGCAGTACAAAGATGAATAAGAGACAATTAAGTCAAAGTCTAAATGCATGATGTTCTTCAGGAACCATTCATTGGCTTTAAAATCCCATTATGTGGACTTATACAGAACTTTAGATTTTTACTCACTTGAAAACAATACAGGACATTGGCCAATAAGGAAACATTAATTTAAACAGTTTTGTTTATACTACAGAGTTATTAGGCAGTAATATTCTGTTAAAATTTGGGGATTTTATTTTAAAGCCAATGTCTTGCCTTAACTTAAAATTTAACATGAAACTCTAACTACAGAAGATCTTTTTAGGAAGAAGGAGCTGTGTTAGACCATCTATGATTGTATTAACCGAAATTCATAAGAAAAAGACATAGCTGAAAGATTGGCCATTTTTTGAGGCATCGCATCCAGCAGACACACCAGTATTTCCAGATTCCTACCACTCACACTCAAACTGAAGCTCAGAGAAGGTATGTAACCCAGTCAGGAACACAGCTTCCTAAAAGTTATCATTCTGACTTCTTTCTTTCTTTTGTTTTGACATGCTTCCATACTACTTGTACTGTTATTTACTTAACATATATTATTTTTAAATAAACTTTAAAAAAATCTTATCGCCATCAAAAATAATAATAGCCTTGAAATCACAGATCTGATGGGCTACTTATATGTAAGTTTTCAATACACATCAAAAGAAATTTATTATTAAAACTAGAATAAAGAAAAAAAGATTTTGGATTAAAAAATTAGCCTGAAAATATACCTGCCAAACTCCTAATGCTAAGGAATGAGAAAGGTGTAAAACAAAGTGTTTGAATTACTTTTTTGTGTACAAACAGGAATCATTTTTATAATTTAAAAAATAAGAAAAATGTTGTATGGTCTAGTGGTCTCTAGTATAACCCCGAAGTAAGCCTCTACATTATACATTCTCAGAGGCGTTAAACATTAGCACAAGGCTTTTTAGTGTAATTGAACAATACATATTTAAAGTCTTAAAATGTTCACACTTTTTGTTCCCTTAATTCCACCTCTTAGAACCTACCCTAAGGAAACAGTCAAACATGTAAAATGATCGAGATAAACAATTGAGAGCAACTTGTGACTAAGAGAAGAGGAATCGTTAGTCAATAAATCCTCACTATGACATATTAAGCAGCTTAAAATTATTTATGAAGATTTTGTAATTAAACAGAAAAATGGCCTCATACTATGTTAAAAACCTAGATATAAAATTAAGATCACTGAATATTTTGTCATAAGGCATACACTCAGAAATCACCTTGAAAGGATCGCAATAGTAAATCGACTTATAAGAATTTTAGAAAATGTAGAACTTCTAAATGATCTCTATAAGTTCTGTAAATATACAAACCATATATACATATATATGTGTGTATATATACATATACATACTATGGTATTGCTTTTTTTTTTTTGCATTTCTTTTTCTTGGGGATGGTCTTGATTCCTGTCTCCTGTACAATGTCACAAATCTTCATCCATAGTTCATCAGGCACTCTGTCTATCAGATCTAGTCCCTTAAATCTATTTCTCACTTCCACTGTATAGTCAAAAGGGATTTGATTTAAGCCATACCTGAATGGTCTAGTGGTTTTCTCCACTTTCTACAAATAGCTGTAAAAAGAAGGGAAGCGAAAAGCAAAGGAGAAAAGGAAAGATATACCCATCTGAATGCAGAGTTCCAAAGAATAGCAAGGAGCAATAAGAAAGCCTTCCTCTGTGATCAATGCAAACAAATAGAGGAAAACAATAGAGTGGGAAAGACTAGAGATCTCTTCAAGAAAATTAGAGATACTAAGGGAACATTTCATGCAAAGATGGGCTCAATAAAGGACAGAAATGGTAGGGACCTAACAGAAGCAGAAGATATTAAGAAGAGGTGGCAAGAAGAACTGTACAAAAAAGACCTTCACGACCCAGATAATCACGATGATGTGATCACTCACCTAGAGCCAGACATCCTGGAATGTGAAGTCAAGTGGGCCTTAGGAAGCATCACTACAAACAAAGCTAGTGGATGTGATGGAATTCCAGTTGAGCTATTTCAAATCCTGAAAGATGATGCTGTGAAAGTGCTGCACTCAATATGCCAGCAAATCTGGAAAACCCAGCAGTGTCCACAGGACTGGAAAAGGTCAGTTTTCATTCCAATCCCAAAGAAAGGCAATGCCAACGAATGCTCAAACTACTGCACAATTGCACTCATCTCACACGCTAGTAAAGTAATGCTCAAAATTCTCCAAGCCAGGCTTCAGCAATATGTGAACCGTGAACTTCCAGATGTTCAAGCTGGACTTAGAAAAGGCAGAGGAACCATAAATCATATTGCCAACATCTGCTGGATCATAAAAAAAGCAAGAGAGTTCCAGAAAAACATCTATTTCTGCTTTATTGACTATGCCAAAGCCTTTGACTGTGTGGATCACAATAAACTGTGGAAAGTTCTGAAAGAGATGGGAATACCAGACCACCTGACCTGCCTCCTAAGAAACCTGTATGCAGGTCAGGAAGCAACAGTTAGAACTGGACATGGAACAACAGACTGGTTCCAAATAGGAAAAGGAGTACGTCAAGGCTGTATATTGTCACCCTGATTATTTAACTTATATGCAGAGTACATCATGAGAAACGCTGGGCTGGAAGAAACAGAAGCTGGAATCAAGATTGCCTGGAGAAATATCAATAACCTCAGATATGCATATGACATCACCCTTATGGCAGAAAGTGAAGAACTAAAGAGCCTCTTGATGAAGTGAAAGAGGAGAGTGAAAAGTTGGCTTAAAGCTCAACATTCAGAAAACTAAGATCATGGCATCCGGTCCCATCACTTCATGGCAGATAGATGGGGAAACAGAGGAAACAGTGGCTGACTCTATTTTTCTGGGCTCCAAAATCACTGCAGATGGTGACTGCAGCCATGAAATTAAAAGATGTTTACTCCTTGGAAGGAAAGTTATGACCAACCTAGACAGCACATTAAAAAGCAGAGACGTTACTTTGCCGACAAAGGTCCATCTAGTCAAGGCTATGGTTTTTCCAGTGGTCATGTATGGATGTGAGAGCTGCACTATAAAGAAAGCTGAGCGCCAAAGAATTGATGCTTTTGAACTGTGGTGTTGGAGAAGACTCTTGAGAGTCCCTTGGACTGCAAGGAGATCCAACCAGTGCATCCTAAAGGAGGTCAGTCCTGGGTGTTCGTTGGAAGGACTGATGTTGAAGCTGAAACTCCAATACTTTGGCCACCTCATGCGAAGAGCTGACTCATTTGAAAAGACTCTGATGCTGGGAAAGATTGAGGGAAGGAGGAGAAGGGGACGACAGAGGATAAGACGGTAAGATAGCATCACCGACTCAATGGACATGGGTTTGGGTGGACTCCAGGAGTTGGTGATGGACAGGGAGGCCTGGTGTGCTGCAGTTCATGGGGTTGCAAAGAGTTGGACACGACTGAGCAACTGAACTGAACTGTACTATGGTATTGACTGCTTTGTTCGAACTGAATTGTCAATTATCTGTTCAAGTATTTCAAAACATTTTAAAGTTAAATGGTGGAACCCACTTTCTTGTATCTAGTAATTATTAATGTGTCTTATTAATACTGCTAATAGAATAGTGTCACCGTATCTGGTTTTTGCAAAGATAATTTAATTTGCTTTTTACAGGGACAAAAGGAATATTTGAATAAGTATTATGAGTACATATTATATAAAAGGAAATTTAGGACCAGTGAGTTAACTTAAGATCTTCCAACCCTAATAATGTAAAGAAGACTAAAATCCAGTTCTCCTAATTTCTACTCTTAGATTTTGAAATCTAGACTTCCACATAGTCTCAAAAACATTACCAAATATTATCAAAGGAAATTTTCAATGACTTCTATGAAAAAAGGTTATCTTTATCAGTTGTGTGAATGAAAGCTCTGATGCTCTTTTATACCTAAAAATTAGAATATATACTGCATATATATATGTATATATATATCTGTATGTATATTTACATTTTCCATTTGTTAAGCATATATATAATTCCCATTTCTTGAAGTTATGGAAAAATAGATCCTGTAGTTCTCTGTTAGCGGGAATATGAAAAATTTCAATCTTTCCTGATGTATTAGAGGTCTTTAACCAGGGATTTAATTTTTAAAAATTGACTTAGGAAAACTCATAACTATCATCAAAATTTTTTGTACAAAGGATTTAATTATGGCATTAATACCCAACAACAAGTGATTGTTAAATTATGTTCATCTATGTAACAGGAAGATTTATTTATTTATTGGCTGTACCCTGAAGCATGTGGGATCTTAGTTCCCTGATTAGGGATCAAATCTGTGCCCCTTGCATCGGAAGTGCCGAGTCCCAACCACTGGACTGCCAGGGAAGTCTCAGTAGGAAGTTATATATCTATAAATTCTATAAGAAAAATTAAATGATAGTGAAATAGTTACATGATTTTTGATAAGGAGAAAAACAGATTTTGAAACAATATAGTAACACTGTCCTGTATTTGTAAATATTTGTGTATATCTAGGCATTGAAGAATTATTAGAAAAATGTAATCAAAATGTTCACTAAACTTTTGTACAATGAATCTCTTTTTCAGTTTTTTTCTTCCAAAGGTGATGTAATTGTTTCTAGGTGATAATAACTGTCATGAATTAAAACCTAGAAATTTTTGCATCCATTCATTTAGCTTCCCAAACAGCCTTTACCCAGAGTTCCATGCTTCTAGAACAGATTTTGGGTAATAACTGTCAGCACCAAGGTAACTTGACCTTGCATCTACCACTCACCACCTAGTGACTGACCCTTGTAGATTTCATACGCTCAGGATAAAATGTAATCTACACATATTCTCTCCTGTCTACTATGTTGAGGTTTAATTTCCCAGCAAGTGCTAAAAACAGTATTTCACAGAAGTTAGTCATTGGATGCATGTTCTTTTAAGTGTCTGGAATGCAGAACAAGTTTATTTTCTAGTATCTTTCTGTTTTTCAAGGTGCAGATTTTAAGTGAGTGTTTATTGATTTAATGTTTATCCTAAAGACAGATCCAGCTCTAACAATGAACATCTACTCACTGGTTTCCAACTCCTGCTCTTACAAGTGATAATCCTGGGCTCTGTGTGTCAGTTTCCACATCTGTAAAAGAAGCATAATTAAATACTTATAGAATTGCTATGAGGATTTTTTAAAATTAATTTTCATTGGCGTGTAGTTGATTTACAATGTTGTAGTTGTGAGGATTTTTTTAATGCATGTAAAGAATATGAAGATCTGTAACTGCAAGCTGATATGAACTGTGTTCTCAAAGCTTTAATGTGAGATGGCATAGGTGAAGAGCCTTAAATTTGGAGTCAAGAGTTAGTTATCTAGCCCAGGAAATCGAAAGCAGAATATGTACACATAATGAAAGAAATTCATTACTATGTAAACAAATCTTAAAAATCAACAGTGATCATTTGAAATAAAAAACCTAAGTATGATTAATTGTATCTAAGTTCTTCTATTACTATTTATTTCTCTTCATTAGTTTACTTTGTCATTTGCTAAAGCTCAGCCACCAGACACGTGGCAGTAGGGCCACAGGTTTTTTGAAAGTTGAAAAGAAAAATCTTGAAATCAAGAAAAATATTTTTTATTGATATCTCAAATCCAAGAAATGGTTGTGTATGCTCAGAAAAGTCCGCACAATGCAGGAATTGTTATAATAAATGTAAATAAGTAAACTATAGCAGATGTGGAGCATTTCTTTTACTTCATTTTTCTGTGAGTTGTATAGAGATCCCCATCATTCATTAGTCTAGCTTCTGGATCAGCACCGTTCTGTGGGAGCACGATTTGAAAACCACTGATCTATTGCAGACGAGAAGATGGTCTCAAGGAAAAGTGATTTGACTGTGATTACAGACCAAGTTATTAAAGGTCCAGACCTACCCAGATCCTCTTTATGGCAGTTTCCATCACATCTAATTTATCTCTGCTAGCAAAAGAGACTTCCTTGAGCCGGTATTGAACTTTTCCGTCCCTCCTTCCCACCCTCCTCCTCCTCTCTCTTCCTTTCTAAGGTTTCCCAGACATGAGAAACGGTACTGTACATAACCAGCAGTAATTAACAGCTTAGTCAACCAATAAATAATGTTTATGCTTTCTCTAAATTATTTTGATGACTTTCAATTCATTTCATCCTTTTTTTCTAACCTCACAGGATTAGCAGAACAGCTAACTGTGTTCTCCATAGATTCACTTCTTCTGTTCCTCGGGGATGTTTAGGGATTTCTCTTCACCTTTTTCTTTTCAACTTTCACTCTAAAAGAGTTCTTATAGGCTTTGGACCAAGAGGAAAAAAAAAAAAGACAAAGGTGGTGTAAGGTTTTTCACCGGGATAATTATAATTTTGCTTTTATTTCACGTAGAGATATAAATGTAGAAACATAGCACTATTCTGCTTATTGGGGATCATGTGAAAGAAGAAACGTTGATTGTTCTGGCCGTTTTGTGCTCACTCTATATCACACAGCATTCACAAAGGAATTATTTCTACCATTGGAAAAGGAGATTGGCCGGTGGTCTCATTTGACTTACAACGGTGCCCTGAATTTGAAATTAGTATGGACTTTTTAAATGTCATGAACTTGGAATTATAGTATCAACTTGGTTGTCATTAATTCTGTGGATACTAGAACTGAATGGTAAAGCATATATGTTAAGCATATATGTTATAACATGGAAGAAGAAAAGCAACAGTGATTGTTATTACAGCTTCATTTGACTATAGTGAAGATCTAGTGGATGCTCCTGTCCTGTGAAGTGTCACCTGAACAACTCAGGAACATAAACCCTCATCCAGCAAAGGGACATGGTATTTGTGAGAAGATGCACAGATTTTGCCTGAATCTGGGAAAAGCCCCAACGCACTAGATCAGAAATAGGAATATTTGGCTTATCTAAATGATCTCACAATGCACTTCCCACATACATGTTAAAAATCCATTCTTCACAACAATTCATGACATGAAGATTATTTCTTCTATTTTCTGTTTGGAGAAACCAAGGCTCAAATCAGTCCAGTGACTTTGCCCAAGATCATTCAACAAACACTCGGACTTGAACTCAGGACTTCTGATTCTGGATAGCATCATCTTTCCACACTGTCAAGTGTTAAACTCCTAACATGACATAATAATATGTTTTTTTCTATCTACTTATAGATGTATTTCCTGATTATAAAAGTAACATGTATTTTTAGCAAATGTAGGAAACACAGAAAAAAATTTAAAATATAGTTCCAAAACCTAGAGAGAATTGTTATTATTTTCTGTGTTTCTCATCTGTATTTCTCCCGTTGCCGTTTGATAGTTTCTGTTCTTGCTTTTTTTTTTTAATGTGTATTTTTTTGTTTACGTATATTTTGTGTACGTATCTTCCATTGACTTGTGATGTTCACTTTATAGATTAAGAATGTTAACTTGTTCTAATATGCAGTAAAATATTTTTCTTAGTTTTTTATTTACTTTTAACTTTAATAATGCTTTTAGATACCTTAAAGTTTAAAATTGTGTGTTTAAATTTATTGATCACTTTCTTTATGCTGTCTTTTGTTGGTACAGTATAAGAAAGGCTTTCACTCCCCATAATAGGACAACGATTCATTTACATGATTTGTTGTATTTTCACTAATTCTGAGATTTTTATTTTCCCATTTAATTCTATAACTGATATAGAATTTAATTTTTAATATGTGATGAGATAGATATTAAATGTAATTGTTTTCCAAATCATTAGCTAAATTATCTCAGAATTATTTAAAAAAGCATTTTTTCTTTACCCAATTAATTAGAAGGTCACTTTTGTTGCACACTATAATTTTGTATGTAGTGATATTAGGTTTTAGATTATCCATCTGTTTCCATTTATCCATCTACTTTAGGAGATGTGTGTCAGTTTTATTCTTGGCTTTTATTTACTCTTTTATTATCAGATTTATCTCTTTAAACTGAAAAAGGTCACAGTAATCTTTAGATATTACTAATTGTTTGAGCAAAATTTCCCTCTGTATAACTCAGTCCAAATTCCCTCAAGAAGGACATAGGGTATTATTTAGCTCACGGCCCTAAATGGTGGCTTTATCATTTCACAAAATTATAGGCACATTAGTGGATTAAAAATTCATTCAAAACTTTACATCAGTTTTTTTTTTCTTTTTCTTTTTCTTGGCCGTACCCCGAAGCATGTGGAATCTTAGTTTCCCAACCAGGGATCGAACCTGTGCTTGTTGCAGTTAAAAAGCATAGAGTCCCGACTACTGGACCACCAGAGAATTCTCAGCTTTTTTCTTAATACAGTTAGGTTCAGGACTCTGAATCTAATACTTTACACTGCCCTTCACTGTTCAACTTTATTTCATCTCAATACTAAATCAGTTAAAGTAATAGAGCAGCAACTTAAAAATTCATAAAGGAAAAAGGAATAAGAAAATTCAATTAATGCAGTAAAAGAAAAAAGATGTAAACAAGAGGAAATTAAAAGAGAAAACACAAACACAATGTCAGAATAAGAATAAGATGTCAGAAATAAAACTGTTTGGTTAATATGCTCATGTCAATTTTCAGAATAAATCTTAATGGATGCAATTTCTCTATTAAGATATAGAAACTCTCATACCAATAAATCAAAGTAGCTATGAACTTTAATCAGATTTATTAAATGGGTTGTATAATTCTTCTATATCCTTTTTTTAAATCTGAAGTTCACAGAATCTGTCAGTTTCTAGAAGATGTTAAACAACATGATAGTCCTAGAAATAGAAAGGGTAAACAGCTATTTAAATAGGTCATAAATAAAAGTAAATGACCAGAAATTTTCAAAGATAAAAGGGAGTAATCAGAAATCAGGTAAGTATTACCGTAAAGAAAGCAGGAGAAAATATGATAACAGACAAAATAAAATTCAAGATCAAAAAACGTTATACTAAAAAAACATTTTAGTTGATAAAGGGAATAATTACCATTTTGTATCTAATAACTTTAAAATATATGCAGTATAGTCTGTTATATCCACCAAAAAGTTTACAAGACTATAACAAAAATTGTAGATCTTTGACATACCTCAACAAAATTGACAAATTAAGTGGCCCCCAAATATGAAAGGATGTAGAAGAACTGAATAACCAAATCATTAAAATTCATCATAGATATATGTATAGAACAATGAGCTGATACACTTTTTCTAATACTCCTGGAACGTTTACAAAAATTGGCTATTCATTCAGCCACACACACACAAAAAAGCTCTAAAAACTCAATAATTATTGAAATCAAGAACTGCCTGGTTTCCCAGTGGTTAGGATTCTACGCTTCCACTGCCAGAGGCCTGGGTTCCATCCTTGGTTGGGGAACTAAAATCTCACAAGCTGAGTGGTGTAGCCAAAACAACTATTGAAAACAGAATACATATCAGTGTGCAATAAAACTATCAACAACTGCCAAAGGATGGAAACATAACCATACACAGACTATATAGTAGGAAACGTTCATAATAACCATTGATCAAAGAGAAAATGGAACTGAAACATCAACTTATTTAAATCAGAGCAATAGAGAGAATACTAAATATTGAAGCTTATGTGATACTACCTAGTTGTAGTCAAATCGAAGTTAATATCATTAACTGTATTAGTTGGACAGAGAAGGCAATGGCACCCCACTTCTGTACTCTTGCCTGGAAAATCCCATGGACGGAGGAGCCTGGTGGGCTGCAGTCCACGGGGTCGCTACGAGTCGGACACGACTGAGCGACTTCCCTTTCCCTTTTCACTTTCACGCATTGGAGAAGGAAATGGCAACCCACTCCAGTGTTCTTGCCTGGAGAATCCCAGGGACGGGGGAGCCTGGTGGGCTGCCGTCTATGGGGTCGCACAGAGTCGGATACGACTGAGGCGACTTAGCAGCAGCAGCAGCAGCAGTATTAGTTGGAAAGCAAAATATTTAAAATATACTCCTTTCAATTGAAGGAGTTAAAAATAATTTTGATAAGTAGAAAACATTGATGTTAAAGCAGAATTCTATGAAAATTAACAAGTAAACATCAATTAAACTATCAACAAAAATCAGATGAGTCAAAAAAAGAGAACACAAATATATAACATTAAGAGAAGGAAGGAGACATAACTACTGATATAGAGGAGATTTTAAAGCTATAAGAATATTGTATCCATAAAATTAAAATTCTCAAGTGAAAAGAATAATTTTCCAAATATCCACAAAATAATGAAAATTGACTCAAGAGGAAGAAGAAAAGAAAAATGAATCAATTATCAAGGAAAAGAGAAAACGTAAATAAACCCCCAAACCCCACACCAGAGGGTACTAGGTAAATTCTAGCATACATTACAGAAACTGAGAATTCTTCTTCATAAATATATGCATATATTTATGTATTTAAAACTCTTTTATAAAGTAATAAATATTCACAGAAATTTTTTCTAAAATACAGAAACTTTTAAATATAAGTCCTGTGCTATTGAAAGAGTTTATGCTCATTCTTTATGCTGTTATTCTGTCATCCCACCATCCAACAAAGAAAACCAAATACATCGAACTTCATAAGAACATGACTTATAAATATAGATACAAAAGTCACCATGAAATATTTTATACAAAAATCCAACAGCGTATGAATGAAAATAAATAAGGTTATCCCCAGAAAGCAAGGGTGTTCAAAACCAGGATATCTATAGTTCATTACATTAACTGAACACAGAAGAATTACTAAGTGATTAATCAGATAGACATCAAACAAGTAGTTGATAAAATTTAATACCTATTTCTGATTTTAAAAAAAAATTGAATTTTTAGTGATCCATGACTTGAAGGATATTTTAAAATATTATTATCAGGATATTTTTCAAAATAATAGCAATATCTTATTACTGAAGTATGGGAAGCATTCCCATTAAGGTCAAGAACTGAAAAGGAAAATATCTGTCATCCATAGATAGAATTTAACATTTCAGTAAGGTCTCAACCTTCGAAATAATTCAAGAAATGTAAGAATAAGTATTAGAAATACTGGGGCCAAACTGTCATTATCTGCAAAAGCAAATTAGAAACTCTCAAACAAACCTCTTAAAAATTAGTAGAACTCAGAATTTTGTAAGGACACTGAAGACAAGGGAAACACGCAAAAATCAATAATTTCCCCATATTCCAGTAATATTTAAATAGATTTGGATACATTCAGCTTGAGTTAGAGGATCCTGAATTATCTGAGGTTTAAACTTTGTTTACAAAAGAGTCAGACATGACTTAGCAACTAAACAACCTCTAGAACTGAAAAGGGAATGTGGAAGAAGGCAGTTGACTGGTATATTCAGTGGCCCCATAACGTCTTCAAGAGCCTAGGCAGTTTGCATCTTTCTGCCCATCATCTCAAGTGTTGCCTTTTTTTCTTCATATTTGTGGTCACATTATGGCTATCCCAGTCAGGTGTCATGCCTGCTCATTGGCAGTGAGAGTAGGAAGACAGGAGGGCAGGAGCAAAGGGGTTTTACTTAGGTCAAGGAGGAGTAAGCATCATAATTTGCATAATGCTAGGTAATATGGCCAGCCTTGGTAGCAAGCGTGCCAGGAAATGTGAGCAAGTAGCAGAAGTCACAATCATTTGGATTGTCATGACTGACTTAGACCAAAGATGGATGATTCATCCTCTGGGAATGGGCCCACTGCTGATCTCAAATAAAGTTAGGATTTTGTTAGCAAGGGACAAGTAATCAGAGAACTACTTGGTAGATGACTCCCACAGTATGTCACTATACCAAGTAGAAAATATGATAAGAATAAATGATCCCAATCACTTATATGAAAACCGTAACAGGGGACAGATTGGGAGTTTAGGATTAGCAAATGAAAACTATCATATATAGAATGGATAAACAACAAGGTCCTACTCTATAGCACAGGGGAAAATATTCAATATCCTGTGATAACCATAATAAGAAAGAGTATGAAAAAAGAACATATATATATATATGTATAACTGAATCACTTTGCTGTATAGTAGAAATTAACACATTATAAAGCAACAATACTTCAATAAAGTAAATTTTTAAAATGATAACATTTCTAAAATAAATAAGCAATGAAATATGTAAAACCTGTGTGATGAAATTTCACTGAAATACATTATAAGACTTGGAAAAAATGGAGACATCACATTCTCATACGAAAATCTTCAATATGGTAAAATTTTATTCTGTATATAATAACCTAAAAATTAGTAGTGGTCCAAATCAAAATGGCCTTTTCTTTTTTAAGTGGATAACTGACTCTAAAGTTTATTTATAAGAGGAAATTTTAAAAAAATAAGAATAGTATGAAGCCTAAATCCTCATTATATATCAAAACAATTTTACAGATACCATGACAAACACAGTGTGGTACTGGCGCAAGAATAGAATATAAATAGCAGAGTAAGAATGCAGCATAATGAAGAATACAAACTCAAAACCACCTCTGTACACACGAGGATTAGTGTGTAATGAATTTAGTATTTCAAATCACTTGGAAATAATTGATTATTTTAGATTTAATTTTGGAAAAATGTCTCCACTTGGGAAGAAATAATTATATTCCTTTCTCACAACATGTACAAAAATAAATTCCAGATGGATTAAAATTATAAGAACAGAAAAACAAGACTGTAGCATACTGGAGTCATTGAGAAATATTTTTATAATCTTGGGTGTGAAAAGATTTTCTAAAATGGCATAGATTGACCAGTTAATCTACATAATAAATTTTATAGGTGAAGAAAGTTAAAAGCCAAATGATAAACCTGGAGAAGATATTTACCACATATGTAACAAAGGGTAAATATTATCATTCTTATTCAATAAGAAAAAGGCAATCTACAATTTTTAAATGAACATAGGGTATCATCAAGCCCAGGAGGCCTTCAAAAAGGGCAAAATATGTATTAGGAAGAAATCTTATCTATAAAAATCATGGCAGTGAGAGTTATAATAATGGTAAAGTATGATGATAAAATAATATAATAAAATATAATGAAATAATATAAAGTGAAGAAAATCATTCAGATCATCAATATTTTTTGAAAATTGATACTATTTAGTGTTGATGTGGATATGCAAGTTTTGGGTTTGTGGAAATGTACATCTGTATAGTGGTTTGGTGGACAATAGGATGGTATCTATCAAAATTAAAAATATTCAGGGACTTCCCTGATGGTCTGGTGGTTGGGACTCCACAGGGGTATGATCTTTGGTTAGGGAACTAGAATCGCGCTTGTTGCATGGCTAAAAAACAAGTTAAAAAATACTTTTAAAAATTTAAAATATTCACTGCTTTCTGACCCAAAAACTAAACTTCTAAGAATCCAACTTAAAGAAATATTTACATTTGTGCACAGGATTATTTATTGTAGTATTGTTTCTAATAGAAGAAAATCTGAAGCTACTTAAATGCCCAACAATAGTAGAACTATTTCATAAATTATAGCATGTAAATTTTTGCTATTAACAAATTTTTATGTTTCTATTGTAATTTAGATGGATCTGTTTGTATTGATATGGCAAGATCCTCAAGATATATCATGAAGTGAAAAAAATGCCATATATATTTTTAAAGCTACATTTTAATATTATACTATATTTACTATTACATTATAAATTTAATATTATATTTATCTTACAAACTTTATGTTTATGTATTATATCATATAAGTATTCAAATGCATACAATAACATCTAATCGGATGCCTTCACAAATGATTTCTTATAGATTGGAGGATATTACTATTAATGCATGGGGTTGGGGAAAATTATCTATAAGTGGGCTTTAATATTGTAGTCTGTGCATTTCTAACTGCTCCAATTTTTCAAAATAAGCATGTATCATGTTGCCTTTGCAATTAAAAATATTTAAAGAGGGACAGCTGATTATTTGGATTAAACAGACTGCAGTTCAAACCCCATATTTATCACCTCATAGTTGTGTGACTTGAGTATTTTTAAGTTCTCAGAAACTCACCTTCTTTATCTACAAATCAGGTAAAATAATATTTCCTTCATAACTGCATGAACAGATTAAATGAGACTACATATTAAAAACACCTGGTGCACAGTGGGTGCTCAACAAGGATGTGTTGGTTTCTTAAATGGCTGAGGTTAGAGTTAAGTCATTGGAAAAGACCCTGATGCTGAGAAAGACTGAAGGCAGGAGGAGAAGGGGATGACAGAGGATGAGATGGTTGGATGAAGATGAACAAGAGATAGCCTTTTCTATTGAGGAGCTTGAGGTTAGCTTTAATTTAGTGCTTTCAGTCTACTGAGATGAGTGCAATTCTAGAGACATTTGTAAAATGCTAAGGATATAATAAAGAATAGCGGGATTTCCCTGGCGGTTCAGTCGCTAAGACTCTGCGCCTCCAAAGCGGGGGGCCCAGGATCGATCCTTGGTCAGAGAACTAGTTCCCATATGCCACAGCTAAGAGTTCACATGCTGCAACTAAAAATCCACATCCTGAGTGCTGTAACTAAGACCTGTGCAGCCAAATAAATAAATATTAAAAGAAGAAGAATAGTGCTGAGAAATCACAGAATTAGAGAATCTCTGAATTGAGCAAGACCAAGACATTATTTATTCAACTTCCCATCCAATGCAAGAATCCCTTCCACAACATTCTTGGAAGACTGTAAAATAGTTTCTGCCAGCATAATAATTATAATTTATTAAATGTTTACTACTGTTGCTGATACTGCCTGACTTTTCACATAGATTTTCTCAACTTAAGCATCACAACAAAACTGAAAGCTAGTTACTAATATTCATGATTTATGTGCAGAAACCAAGACTCTGAGAGGTTAAGTAATTTGTGTGAGGTCACACAGCTAACTCACAGGGCTAAAATTCAAACTCACATCGGCCTCATCCCAAGCTTATGTTCTTAATCTGAACTCACTTTTCTGACGATATGAAACTCAATATATTGAAAGACTGTTGCTTCACGTCTTGCACAGGTCTTTCCTATACAGTGCAGGCATCTGTCTTTTTGGAGCATCAGTTCCATACCTCAGTGAACATCAGAAAACACTTCCAATGTAACTGGACTTACCGCGAATACAACAATGTTGAAGACATGGTTTCCACCCTCAAAGAGTTTATACTCTTGCTTTTTCTCTTTGGAGGAGTGCAGAATGTCACCTGCTTTTCTACCAGAAAGCTCTCCAATAGTCTGAAAAAAAATCCATCCTCCACCTCTTTCAAAAAACCCTCTACCTCTGCCTGAAGTTTTTGTTGTTACACATTGGCTATGGACAGAGCTTCGTGACATTGTAAAGGAGACAGAAATCAAGATTACCCCCAAGAAAAAGAAATGCAAACAAAGCAAAATGGCTGTCTGAGGAGGCCTTACAAATAGCTGTGAAAAGATGGGAAGCGAAAAGCAAAGGAGAAAAGGAAAGATATACCCATTTGAATGTAGAGTTCCAAAGAATAGCAAGGAGAGATAAGAAAGCCTTCCTCAGAGATCAATGCAAAGAAATAGAGGAAAACAATAGAGTGGGAAAGACTAGAGATCTCTTCAAGAAAATTAGAGATACCAAGGGGACATTTCATGCAAAGATGGGCTCAATAAAGGACAGAAATGGTAGGGACTTAACAGAAGCAGAAGATATTAAGAAAAGGTGGCAAGAACACACAGAAGAACTGTACAAAAAAGACCTTCATGACCCAGATAATCACGATGGTGTGATCACTCACCTAGAGCTAGACATCCTGGAATGTAAAGTCAAGTGGGCCTTAGGAAGCATCACTACAAACAAAGCTAGTGGATGTGATGGAATTCCAGTTGAGCTATTTCAAATCCTGAAAGATGACGCTGTGAAAGTGCTGCACTCAATATGCCAGCAAATTTGGAAAACTCAGCAGTGGCCACAGGACTGGAAAAGGTCAGTTTTCATTCTAATCCCCAAAAAAGGCAATGCCAAAGAATGCTCAAACTACCGCACAATTGCACTCATCTTACATTCTAGTAAAGTAAAGCTTAAAATTCTCCAAGCCAGGCTTCAGCAATATGTGAACAACTTCCAGATGTTCAAGCTGGATTTAGAAAAGGCAGAGGAACCAGAGATCGAATTGCCAACATCCGCTGGATCGTTGAAAAAGCAAAAGAGTTCCAGAAAAACATCTATTTCTGCTTTATTGACTATGCCAAAGCCTTTGACTGTGTGGATCACAATAAACTGTGGAAAATTCTGAAAGAAATGGGCATACCAGACCACCTGACCTGACCTGACCTCCATGAAATTAAAAGATGCTTACTCCTTGGAAGCAAAGTTATGACCAACCTAGATAGCATATTTAAAAGCAGAGACATTACTTTGCCAACAAAGGTCCGTCTAGTCAAAGCTATGGTTTTTCCAGTGGTCATGTATGGATTTGAGAGTTGGAGTATAAAGAAAGCTGAGCGCCGAAGAATTGATGCTTTTGAACTGTGGTGTTGGAGAAGACTCTTGAGAGTCCCTTGGACTGCAAGGAGATCCAACCAGTCCATCCTAAAGGAGATCAGTCCTGGGTGTTCATTGGAAGGACTGATGCTGAAGCTGAAACTCCAATACTTTGGCCACCTGATGTGAAGAGCTGACTCATTTGAAAAGACCCTGATGCTGGGAAAGATTGAGGGCAGAAGGAGAAGGGGACGACAGAGGATGAGATGGTTGGATGGCATCACCGACTCGATGGACATGGGTTTGGGTGGACTCCCAGAGTTGGTGATGGACAGGGAGGCCTGGCGTGCTGTGGTTCATGGGGTCGCAAAGAGTCGGACACGACTGAGCGACTGAACTGAACTGAACTGATTGACTATCCTCAGTTCTTTCATCTGGTGCTATATTTCCAGATCTCCACAATCTCAGTTTTCTTTTTCCAGATGTGTACCTGATACTGTCCTTAAAAGACAGGGTTTTGAACTAAAACAATGAAGTTAATGCTATAGTAGTGCAGGGGAGGTTTAACTGACTTTCATTTAAATGTCAACTTCAATTAATATTTGCACTAGTGGCTCTAGCTTTTGATTGCCGTCATGTTATTTACATATATTAAGTCAACATAATACCACTCAGAGCCCCCTCATTTTTTTTTCAGTTCCCCAACCAGGGATCCATCCCATATCCCCTGCATTTGTAGCACAGTGTCCTAACCACTGGACCACCAGGGAGTCCCCCTCACCTTTATTTTTTTTAACAAATATTAATCTATTTCATATGTCTTGATTTTCTCCTTTACTTTGCTTGGGAGACCGAGTTTTTAATTCTTAAATTGAGACTATATTATTATCTTTATTAAATACAATCTTTTAAATTGGCTTAGCTTTTCAGACTGCCCAACGTTTTTTCAGTCTTGATATTGTTTTCTGTTTTATTAAGTATCTCTCCCAGCTTTACAGAATCCTCAATCCACAAAGCCCAGTGTTTTTGTGACTCTTCAAAAGACCAAGGCAAAGGAGGAGTTTTGAACTGTGCTATCAATGACCTCTTTCACGTTGGAATAGTTTCGTTAATCAATCCTCCTTTGTTATTATTGTTCAATCAGAGATGCAGTCACGTAGCTAAGTTAGTATCTGACCTACATAGTATGAGAAACAGATGGTTATATATGCTCAGATAGCATACAGACATGCCTGGTATAGGCTCCTGTGTCTGGGAAAGGTCCATACAGGTAAGACGCATGATTAGTGACATGGTGTTCAGCAGATAAAGGCAAAACAAGCTTTTGTTTATTTTTATTTTCAAAACACTTAAGAGAACCATTACATCTGTGGATTCATCTACAGCCTCTGAATAGGCTGGTGGAACAACGCCAAATCTAGATTAGTTGACAGTAGTTCTAGAAAAGCAAAAGTAATGTCCCCTATATGGACATGTTTCTCACGGTCTGACCTCCTCCAGAACAACCCAGAGAACAGGATATATGCTTGTGCTTCAGTTAATCCCTTATTAATATTATTGCTTGCCACTATGGGATTTTTTTTTTTTGGCTGTACCTTGCTGTTTGTGGGCTCTTAGTTCCCCAACCAAGGAGAGACCCCAGGGTCACAGCACTGAGGACACCAAGTCCTAATCATTGGACTGGCAGGGAATTCTGCCACCATGTTTTTTCTTTGTTTGGAATAGCTGAACTCTTGAATGAGAACCTGAAATTTAGATGGTCTGTGTTGCCAATTACAGGAATATCTTTGGGGATAAGCTCCCTGTAGAAAGTGAAGAAACATTACTAAGACTGGTATCTAGCATCTATTTAATAAAGACACATTGGTGATCAGAGGCAAAAGATAGCTCCTTGAGATAATGGTAGTCGTTCACTGGACAAATATATGAATAATTTCACTTTAGTGATACTCACATAGACATGTGCACCATAAAAACATTAAAAAGTATTAATATTTTTTTAATTGGACCATAAAGAAGGCTGAGCACCGAAGAACTGATGCTTTCAAATTGTGGTGCTGGAGAAGACTCTTGAGAGTCCCTTAGACTGCAAGAAGATCAAACCAGTCAATCCTAAAGGAAATCAACCCTGCACGTTCATTGGAAGGACTGATGCTGAAGCTGAAGCTCCAATGCTTTGGCCACCTGATGCAAAGAGCTGACTCATTGAAAAAGACCCTGATGCTGGGAAAGATTGAAGGCAAAAGGAGAAGGGGACAACAGAGGATGAGATGGTTAGATAGCATCACCAACTCAATGGACATGAATTTGAGAAAACTCAGGGGGATAGTGAAGCACAGGGAAGCTTGGCATATTGCAATTCATGGGGTTGCGAAGAGTTGGACACAACTGAGTGACTGAACAACATTTATTTTAGCTGGATGAAATCTTTTTTTGTACTAGGTGGAATGAAATAATAAATTTTAAGATGAAAAGAAGAAAAGAATGCTCTTTATAGTATTTATATTTCAGTAATTTTCTGTCTTTTTCTAAACAGAAGAAACTTGAAGATTTTCCAGATATTTCTAGATACAAAAATGTGAGCAGAGTGTTATACCTTCTTATATTAATCAAGCCATATTTTATTACTCAAAAGATGTGTTACATATTGTTAAAGAATAATCTCCCACTCAGTGTATATTTGTGGAATCTTACTTCAGTGACAAGAGATGGAATCTCTGCCCCCTGCAGTGAAAGCATGGAGTCCTAACCACTGGACGACCAGGAAATTTCCTTGAGCGGCTCTTTTAAAACATTGTCAGATCTAGTAACTGATAAGCTAAGGTATCCCAGCTCATGCAAAAGAAAATCCAAAGTTCATTGGATTATCTTGGACTCTAGGATCTGACCCGACCTTGTCTCCACTACCCTTTCAGCTGTATTTTTACTACCCTCTTTCTTGCTCAGGCTGCTTCAACCACGCTGGCCTACTTTCTCTTACTTGATTCTTGGTATTTGCTCTTCCCTCTCTCTGGAATTTTTGCAATCGTGTATCCTCAGGGACACTCTCTGCACCACAATTTCTACTCAAATGTCCCCTCATTGAGATGCTTTCCCTCACCTCACTATCACATCTACTATTCCCACACACAAATACACCCCTGTACCTGCAAGCACACACATACATACAAACACTGTCCATCTCCGTTAATGCCATCTGACCTATACACATTTCTTTATTTGTACGTTACCCTCCTCTCCCAACTAGAACATGAGTTCTTTGAGATCAGGGATTCTGATTTGTTCCCTGTTGAATCCCCAGCACCCACCACAGTTTTGGGGGCACAAACCAGGCAACCAAACCATGTACTGTGAATGATTTAACAGGCCTGCTAGAAATCAGGGAAGGTTCATCTACAAGATGTCGTGTCTCCCTCTCAATTAAATATTACATGATCTTACCTGACGATGAAAGTATAGAATATGTGCTATAACTTATTTAATCAGTCAAAAGACTTGGTTTTCATTTTCATTATGAATCTCTAAAAGTTGCCTGTTACATTTTTCCATTCCTTGGGGAATGTAGAATATTTAAATGAATTGATTTTTTATCAATTCATATATACCTATCTTATATATATATATATATCTTTTTTTATATACCTATCTTTTTTAAAAAATATTTATTTATTTGGTTCGTCTCAGTCTTAGTTGTGGCATGTGGGATCTACTCACTGACCAGGGATTAAACCTTCGCCCCATGCATTGGGAACTTGGATTCTTAGCCACTGGACCACCAGGGAAGTCCCAATATATACCTATCTAAAAGCACTTTAGGCTAACACAGGTGGGGTTTTTTCCTTCCCACTTTGATTATATTTTATATAAGCATCCCAGTTTTCCCCAGGTGTATTGTATTTCCAATAGGATTTGGATTTCGAAGCAAAAAGGACTAAGAATTCCCCTTCCCATCATGAACTGGCCCTCTTCCTAAACATTGTCACTCACCCATATGCTATGTTTAGAAAATCAAGAGAAAAAGAGGAAAGGACAACAATACCAATTTTGCATTTATCCAATTAGTCCAGACATGGAATCTCATTCTTTCTTCTTTTCTACCTAAATTGATATGTGTTCATTGCCTTGTATTTTCTCCACCTATCTTAACTAATAATTGCGTCATTTCTGAGAAATTGTTTAGAAAATTATAAAACATCTATCTAAAGATTATAGACATGTAGTTGTCTTCTTTTAATTCTTGGCCTAAAGATGAAATCCAGTTGTTGTTTTTTTCATATTTATCAAATCAGTGAAGTCTGATATTTCTTTGCAATCTGCCAGGATTAAAACTGGATTTCAGGGAATTTCCTAGCAGTCCAGTTTTAGGACTTTGTTCTGGGGACACGGGTTTGATCCCTGGTCAGGGAACTAAGATCCTGCACGTTTTGAGGCCAAAAAAAAGGGGGTAGAGGGAATGGATTTGAGCCTTCTACAAACCCTAGTCAATCTTAGGTACAACGGGTGATTGGTAAATCTTACCTTTTTAGGTTCTTCCCTTCCTCAGTGTGATTTTGACCTAGTCATTTCTCTTGTCATCTTCCTCATCCCTTTTTTTTTAGTTCAGAAATGCTTTAAAATTATTTGCCAAACTAGACTGAAACCTTCATCTTTTTTTTTTTTTTTGGCCATGCCTCGGGGCATGAGGGATCTTGGTTCCCCGACCAGGGCTTGAACCCATGCCCCTGTAGTGGAAGCATGGAATGCTAAGCACTAGACCACCAGGCAAGTTCATCCTTACATTTTCTAAATATTTCTCTCTTCGTTGACCATTTAAAATGCAGATAGGTGAAGGACAGGGAAGCCTGGCATGCTGCAGTCCATGGGGTCGCAGAGAGTCGGACACTGAGCAACTGAGCAAAAACAACAACGCAAATTAAATATGTGTTAAAAATGATGAAACGCTGAATGACGATAATGCATGTGCTGGATCTCTTGTGGAAATGGTGGTTTCCTTCCGTTTTTTTTTTTTTTGGAGGATATTAAGTGACTCCTATTCCCAGTGTAATTTTGGTGTAAAAAGTCACTTTTGGAGCCTTCTTGGTAGGTTTGAGTAGTCTTTGTGTGTGGACTATCAGCAGTGGAAAGGGTGAGAGAATAATAACAATGACAAAAAGGAAGAGTAGATTCCTTCATTGATTTGTAAATACCTATTAAGTGGTTGTTCTGAGCTAGGCACTGTGCGAGACAATGGGAATACAATGGCAAGCAAATCCAGACAAGGTCACTGACTTTCTGGAACTTACAGATTCCAGTGAGTAGACTAGGAGAGGCTGGGCCAGTAAAAGGAAAAATGACTTTTACTGGGCCAGTAAAAGTGAAAACTGTGATACTGGTTAAATGAGGACTGCCACAGCTGTTCAGGTTGGACCTCACCTGCAAGCTGCAGACCAATGGGTGAGCTCTGCCTGAGCATCAGCCAGAGCTCCGTCTGCTATTTCCAGCTGTCATCCGGAAGAGGGACAAATTTCTGAATTCCTACAAAGGTGGGACAGCAGGGGCCCTGACAGAAAGGTTAGGAGAGCCTGGAATATTTGGAGAGGTCATGAAAGGTTTCTTTGAGGAGAAAACAACAGCAAAGTGAGATTTGAAATGAAAGATTAAAAAAAAATGCAAGGAGGAGGGAGATGATGGTGGGTGGGGAGGACAGTGAGAAGTCCATTCACTGCGCTGGGAGCAGCTTCTGGAAAGAGCATGTGCCCCGGGAGCTGGAGAAGCTGAAAGAAGGGTGCCAGACTGGAGCTAGAGATGGGGAAACTCCCAGAGGTGTTGAGAGACCAACCTGTACCCTTGAACATGGAGGCTGTATTAAGGACTGAGTATTTAAGAGTGCTGAGTGTCTGGTGCTGCACCATGGTTGGGGCAAGGGAAACAGAACAGTTAGAAGGCTACTGAAGTGATGGACAAGAGATAAAATAGCACAATCTGGGGTCATGGCAATATCTATAGAAACTTTGAACCAAAACACATTAAAAGGGTGACAAACTTTTTATTGGAAATGTACAAGGAAATACTGTATATGGTGTAAGGAAATAGAATTCAAAACCAAAGAGCATGATTTGGGGCCTTAGTAAACAGAGCAACACTATTATCACACGCTTTGTTTTTGATAATGAAGGCTGTTAGTTCTATGGTCATGCCACTCATGACGATTGTTCTTGGGGACTTCCGTGGTGGTCCAGTGGTTAAGAATCTGCCTTGCAATGCAGGGGATGCAGGTTTGATCCTTCATTGGGGAACCAAGATCCCACCTGCCACAGAGCAACTAAGCCAGAGCACCGCTATAAACTGAACCCGAGTGATTGCTCTGGAGCCCCAGAGTCCCTGCGTCGCAAGGAAAGATCTCTCCAATGGCAACCAAGATCCGACGCAGCCAAATAAATAAGTATTTTAAACCAACAACAAAAAAAGGATGACTGTTCTCTTGCTCTTTGTGAATCCCCTGCCAGACAAGCGTCTGCTTCACCTACACCCTACTCACTTCACAGACCTGCTAGTGATTGTCCTTTTCAAGAGGGGCTGTGAGAGGCGTGCCCCTTGACTGGTTTCCCTGGTAACTTAGTCCACCTAATATTAATTCCCCTACAGCTGGCGACCCCTCCCCCCACACCTCCCAGGGAAGAGTAGCCGGCGCCATGTTCTGCCCTGCCTGCCGCTGACCCTGGAGTGTCGCTGTAGGACGTGGCTTCAGACCTGTAAGCACCCCCAAACCCCTGATGTCTCTTTCGCTGACTCTGAGCTTTTTCTTTGATCTTAAAACTGAGCAAAAACAGGCCTTGTAGGCTTTCGGGGTGCAGCCCAATGATAGTTAAGATGCATAATGTTAAGTTTTAGCTGTATGAGGATTTCAGTTGTGCCCCTAACTTTGTTCCCTAAAAGTCTTGCCATCAGACTTATTACTTGACCTTTACCTTGTTTGCTTAAATGTGAAATGCTGTATGAAACGCCCGATGCAATGTAGCTGCTTTAACAGAAAATTAATAATCTAATTTACTTCAGCAATCTAATACTGTTGAATAATTAGTTTTTTCAAAACTCTGGTTACTCTCTTAGCATAAAGTACTGGAGAGAGGATTTCTGAGGGTTTTCATACATTGCTAATTTCTCCAGAAAATTTTAAGTTCTCACTAGCAGTGTAGGAATGTTTGTTTCTCTGCACTTGCACCAACATTGGATGTTTTTATTAAGAAATTAAGCTTTGCCAATCTTATAGATAAAAGAAATCTTAGTTTTTAAAATGTTTGTCTATCATGATATGTACATTTTTTTCCAAAATTAGTATCTGTTTGTATTACTTTGGGAAGTTTTCTTACTGATTTTCAAGGATTCTTTACATTGTAAATCTCCTTTAAACTTTTTTTTTAAGTTAGAATTTAAAAAAAATGTATTTGTTTGGCTGCACCTGGTCTTAGTTTGCCGCACGAGAGGTCTTTGTTGCTGTGTGTGGGATCTTGAGCTGCAGCATGGGAACTCTTACAGCTGAGTCATGCGAGATCTAATTTCCTGACAAGAGGTCGAACCCAGGCCCCTGCACTGGGAGTGTGGAGTTTTAGCCACTGGACCACCAGCCAAGTACCACCTTTAATCTTTTCAACAGCATTTAAAACATTGTCCTTTCAGCATGTAGAATTGTTTTGCTCATGTTTAGTGAGGGAACTTTTCTGTTTTAAAATTTTAGAAAATGGTTATTAATGATAATTAATGGGGCTTCCCAGGCGGCTCAGTGGTAAAGAATCCGCCTGCCAATGCAGGAGACACAGGAGACTCAGGTTCGATACCTAGGTCAGGAAGATCCCCTGGAGAAGGAAATGGCAACCTACTCCAGTATTGTTGCCTGGAAAATTTCATGAACAGGGCTTGGCGGATTGCAGTCCAGGGGTTCGCAGAGTGCGACAAGACTGAATAAGCATGCAATGATAATTAAAATCAAGCTACATTTTTGCAACTTTCAGCATGAGCAAAACTTTCAGACTTTGGTTATTTATTTAGTCTCTATTTATTCTACTTTTTTGCAGCACAGTTGAGGGTATAGATTTTTGAATTAGAATTTTATAGGTATTTGGTTGGAAAAGGCAATGGCATTCCACTCCAGTACTCTTGCCTGGAAAATCCCATGGATGGAGGAGCCTGGTAGCCATGGGGTCGCACAGAGTTGGACACGACTGAAGCGACTTAGAAGCAGCAGCAGGTATTTGGTCATTGTATTTGTTATAGTGACCAAGAAGCCCAATGGTAAACCAACATATCATGGGAAATTCTAGGAGTCTTTGAATTAACTAAGAAGTAATAAAATATTTTAGTTCAAAGTTATTTTCTAACATATCAAGCAAGATAGGGGGAGGGTGAAATTATCAGAATTTGGAGTAATTCATCTAGAAAAGAATAAGTTAAGGATTGTATGAATAGTTGTCTTCAAATGCCTGAATGATGATGGCTAAAATAAAACCGCCACACACACACACACACACACACACACCTCTGCAGAAAAGAAGAGGTTAAGGATTGTATGAATAGTTGTCTTCAAATGCCTGAGTGATGATGGTTAAAATAAAACTGCCACACACACGCACACACACCTCTGCACATGTGCACACATGTCCTTTCTCTCTCTCTCTTCCCTATTTCCATAGAGTTAAGAACAAGAGAATTTAAACTCTAAAGAAGAAGGATTTAGCTTGAAGAAAGAAGACTTACCTAGTTGCAAAGATCTCAAGAATGACCTAGTTTTGTATTCTAGATAAAGGGAATGTATTAAGCAGAAGCAACTTAGAATCTTGAGCAACATGGAACTCAAGAAATCCAAAAGTTTCAAGTGATTCTGAGCCATAATCACCCTTGTAAGGGGGAGAACTCAGTGATTCAGGGAAGAAAGCCTCCAGATTAGGGGGTGGGGTAGATAGTAACTGGAAAATTCATTCGGTTGCTTTAAAAGATCAGCTTTACTCTGGCTCAAGATTCACATTTCCCACTTGTGTCTTGTCTTCAAAAATAAAAAAGAGGAAACCACCAATGAGAACATGTGGTGTTATAAATCATCCTGGCTGTTGTTAGAAAAATGAGTAAGGGTTCTAAAGAGTTTCAAAAGGTCCTGACTAGCCCTTTTCACTCACCTTGAGAAGAACCATAAAAGTAAGGAGACAAAAGTAATTCTTTTTCTTTCCATACACCAGTCACCAGCAGTGTTCTCTTTGGGCTCCTGGCATCTGGGTCCAGTTGCCGGGTTACAGGCAAATATAATCAAAACAAACACTAAAAGGTACTCTTTTGGCTCTTCACATGTTGGAAAGGTCTTCTGCCTTCCATCCTCCAGGCTGGCCAGTTCTCAACGCAGAAGTGACTTTGCCCTGTGCTGTTGTCCTTTTCCTTTCTTCCTGCGGGACAATTCCTGAGTATAAACTTGTTGTGGACTAGAAGTCCTTAATTAGGAGGCCATTAGACCCTTAGGCCTTTTCTCCAACTTCCTGTTCAGTAGCCCCAGGAATTCCAGTCCCTACCACCCTTCCCTGTCCTCTGAGAGCTAGTAGGCTGGAGAGACTCTTCCAAGGGCAGCGTTAACCCTTTGCTCCCCAATTGGCCAGTTACCAAGGATAGATTTTCAAGGAAACAAATGGTATTTTCCACTCAGGACTACAGTGCCAGATCCAGTGATGGACTTCCTGCTTCTCAGCACTTGTGATGTGTTATACTATATTTGAACTTGGACAGGAAAGCTACAGGCATGTTTAGAAGTTTGGGAAATAAGATCTATGGCAAAAGTCAACCCGTTAGCCAGTTTGTCCAGAGTGATTTTATTAAGGTTCATGGGGTGCCACGCACTTGAATAGAATCAGGACATTCCAGCAAGCACTGCAGAGGTTAAAGACACTCAGATGACTCGTCCTGGAGAAGAGTGAGAGGAAGCTATTATAAATCCTCCAATATTTAAAGAGGTATTCTTGAGAAGGTGGCAACCAGTTGTACATGAAGTCTGCTAAGGCTTGAACCTTAGGAAATACATTTGAAACATAGACATTTTGTTCATTTTCAAGGAAAATTTTCCCAGTAGTGTAAATTGATAAATATCTTAATGAGTTCCCTAGGAAGGAAATAATAGCCACGTTTCCTTTCTGAAAACCTAGACCCAAAAGTCTTATCTGTCTGAAATGTTTTCGTTTTATATACCTGATGATGAATGTGTATGTGTTTATCTGAAGACAAGAGCTGGACTGACTTCTGTTAGAGGAAACTTCTAACCCTGTCTGATCTTTCAAAAGCAAATATTCACTGTGTTTCTGGAAAGGTCAGAAGTAAGTGGTTTTATCCTGGTGTTTTGCAAAATCTGAGCCAAAGAAGACAAGGTGTCTTTGTCATGCTTACCCAAAATATGAGTGTTAGAACCAAGCATATATTCCCAAGTACTGGTTGTGTTTTATTAAAAGATTGAAACTTCTAGCAAGAATTTTGTTGTATTGACCTAAAAATTACTACTTTTTTTTTTAAAGGTGGTGTATAGTGTTTTTTTTCTTCATTCTCTTTCATCATCATAGTGACTATTCCTTGAGCTTCTGGTATGTCAGGCATTGGACTCAGGACTTTATATACATTTATATCTCTTTTAATCCTTATATCCATATGTCAGGTGGGTATTGTTATTTTTATTTACCAGATGATGGATGAAACTGAGGCCCAGATAAATTATGCTACAACTTGTCCAACTGCAGTCAGCAAACTAGTAGGTGATAGAACCAGAATTAAAATCCTAGCTTCCCTGAATCCAAAGTTCTTTCTCCACAGCACTGGTTACCAGAAAAGTCTGACTCAGCTGTTTTTACATGAAAAGGATTAAGAAAATTGTTAATAAAAACATCATTCATACATACTAACCTTTCTGAAATGGCTAACACATATATGGCTTAGGTCAATTAGTATGCTTCCAAAATGGTTGAAAACTTTTTTCTGCCTAAGAAAATACAAGAGTATTCAAAGCAAAAAAAAAATTAATTCCCTTTCTAGTCTCTTTCTGAAATGATTTTTCTAGGTGATTGTAAAGCTGTAAGGTGGATTTCATTGGGTCTGAATTTCATAACATAACTAGCATCAAATTATGAAGATGTTTTCTAATGGCCTAGATTTTATGTTCAACAATTTTATTCTATCTTACAATCTGAGAAAGGCATGCCTTTTAATCTTGACTTCTGGAATATTCCAAATTCCTTTTAGAGATGGCTTTTGCACTTGGACCTCTTCAGCTGGTACTTCCCCCTCTCCTCATGGTCAAATTTACACACTCCCTGTTTAATATGTCAGCCACTGTTTCCACTGTTTCCCCATCTATTTGTTATGAAGTGATGGGACCAGATGCCATGATCTTAGTTTTCTGAATGTTGAGCTTTAAGCCAACTTTTTCACTCTGCTCTTTCACTTTCGTCAAGAGGCTCTTTAGTTCTTCTTCACTTTCTGCCATAAGGGTGGTGTCGTCTGCGTATCTGAGGTTATTGGTATTTCTCCTGGCAATCTTGATTCCAGCTTGTGCTTCCTCCAGCCCAGCGTTTTTCATGTACTCTGCATATAAGTTAAATAAGCAGGGTGACAATATACAGCCTTGAGGTACTCCTTTTCCTATTTGGAACCAGTCTGTTGTTCCATGTCCAGTTCTAACTATTGCTTCCTGACCTACATACAGATTTCTCAAGAGGCAGGTCAAGTGGTCTGGTATTCCCATCTCTTTCAGAATTTTCCACAGTTTACTGTGATCCACACAGTCACAGTGGCTGACTTTATTTTTCTGGGCTCCAGAATCATTGTAAATGGTGATTGCAGCCATGAAGTTAAAAGGCGCTTACTCCTTGGAAGGAAAGTTATGACCAACCTAGACAGCATATTGGAAAGCAGAGACATTACTTTGTCAACAAAGGTCCGTCTGGTCAAGGCTATGGTTTTTCCAGTGGTCATGTATGGATGTGAGAGTTGGAGTATAAAGAAAGCTGAGCGCCGAAGAATTGATGCCTTTGAACTGTGGTGTTGGAGAAGACTACTGAGCATCCCTTGGACTGCAAGGAGATCCAACCAGTCCATCCTAAAGGAAATCAGTCCTGGGTGTTCATTGGAAGGACTGATGTTGAAGCTGAAACTCCAATACTTTGGCCACCTGATGTGAAGAGCTGATTCATTTGAAAAGACCCTGATTCTGGGAAGGATTGAGAGCAGGAGGAGAATCGGACGACAGAAGATGAGATGGTTGGATGGCATCACCGACTTGATGGACATGGGTTTGGGTAGACTCCGGGAGTTGATGATAGACAGTGAGGCCTGGCGTGCTGAGGTTCATGGGGTTGCAAAGAGTCAGACACGACTGAGCGACTGAGCTGAACTGAACTGTTTAATAAGAGGGGACTGCAGGATAGAACAGGCAGTGGCAAAAAGTGCCAGAACTAAATGTGATTTCAGGCAAGCCTCTTAAAATCTTTGTGTCTAGGCTTTTCATCTACAAATTGCAAGTAATAACCCCTGAATTTCCCAGTTGTTGCGAGCTTTGTAAGTGAACAGGTAACAAGAAAACTTGGTTAAGTGTCAAAGTATTGCTGTTTGCATCTGATGTGCAGTAGGTGGTGATATCTTAGCTCACTCTAAGTCCAGAAATGTGTAATAATAAAAAATTGATTTATTATCTGCTTCTTTCCATAAAAAATAGGGATTCTTCAAGAGAGGAGAATATAATACCTTTGTCCCTTTGCTTTGAATTTTCCTTGACATGAAACTCTACCAAGAACAACTTATTATTTTCTCCATAAAGCCGCCTCCTCTTCCCATATGTCTATCCTTGTTAATGTCAGAATATAGCCAATTTCCATCCCAGTCTCCCCAACTGAAAACCTTGGATCTAATCCCTGCCAAATCTGTCCCCTCACCGCCACTTTCTCTTCCCTCTCTTCTGTCATTCCCTCCCTCCCTCAATCCAACTGGCCTTGCAATCTAGCTGATTCTTTCACAGACAAGTTTTGATTTTCCTTCTACTTGCCATCCCCACAGACTCTGTTCCTGGGTGAGGCCTGAATCACCTTTCACCAAGACAATTGAATCCTCTGTCAGGATAGATGAAAACACAACTTCTATCCATAGTCACTGCCTATGAATTTGTGTCCAAAGGGAAGTGATACCACTGCAGCCTACCGATTTACCATATTTTTCTGGTGGCTTGGGCTTTTGTTCCAAATTCCTATGTTAGGAATTGGGTTGGATGACAGGCCAGCTGGAAGGATTGCTTGTGTCTGCGTTCAATGCTCATTTGCCAGGCTCCTTTCTTCTGGGCTAAGCTGAGTTTGCTGATGGACTTCTGTGGTTGGAGTAGGTTGGCAGAGGGTGAAGACAAGGACCAAGCCTTCTTAATATCACTGGCTATAGGGGAACTGATTTACAGGACAGAGCAGCATTTCAAAGAAGGGGAGGCCAAAGAGCAAGATCCTTTTGAGTATTTCTCAACATGGGGTCAAAAACTGTTTCTCCCTTGGCTCTTTCTCTGGAAAGCTCCAGCTCCTGTATCATGGCCTGGCAGTGGGTTCTTGGTCTTAACTCATGATTGGAGCTTGCTCTGCTCCCCAGGAGTGAAACTGGAGAGAAGGGAGGGAGACTTAGATTTCTCCCAGAGTAGTGTTGTCACATTGTAAGTCATGAAATCAGTTTTGGGTGTTACGACCAGCATTTTTAAAAAATGGCAGTGGTATAGAGTAGAAAGGAATAATACACAACAGAAGAGAAAGCAATAGAATAGATTTCAAAAGATAAGGGTAGTGACTTTTTAATAAAACTTCGGTTTTAGTCATATTTAAGGATAATTGTGTGTGTGTGTGTGTGTGTGTGTGTGTGTGTGTGTATGAATGTACTGGTCTCAGGATGAAACATATTGCTTACTGTGTGGGTTATGGTCTAAAAAGTTTGGAACCCACTGCTAGGTTAGAATAGAAACAATCACTTTGACTCTAGTTTTCCCCCTTTGATTCATCCTGTATCCCCCAATTTGTCATTTAAATAACCTCCCTACAAACCAACATGATCACACAATCGCTCTGTTTAAGTATCTTCACTACATATAGGCCTAATTCATGAGCACAGCAGTCAAGGTCTTAGGAATCCAATTCCGACTGTTTTTCCAGTGTCACTTTACTGCTATATTCCCTTTTGGTCTATTCTGTCTTTTCCAAAAGTGTCTTTCACATTTGTCTTTTTGTCTTTACTCACATTGTGCTTTGACATGGCCTAAAATGTTGTTTTCACATCTCCACTTATCTAAATCTGAGTCATTAAAAACTTGTTTTTAAATAGCGTTATTTTTCTGATTAAAACTTTGGATTATTATGGAAGTTATTAAGTATAAAATCAAATCACATAATTTCATAATCCAGAAGTAGAATTATATCTTTGTATATACCTTCTAGTCTTTACTTAAAAGCATACACACATTTTATTTATACATACATATTTATTTAGAACTCTTCTTTTTTACTTACTGTATATGGAAAAGTTTCTAATGTCATTAAATGTACTTCTAAAATATACTTAATGGATACATCATATTATACAAATGTTATTGAACATTTAAGTGTTTTCTAATATTTTCTTTTTATAAATAATGCCTTGATACATGTCTTTATGTGTCTCACTGATTTCTTTTGCCCCTCTGAATATTAGATTTGGATTTACTAGGTTAAATTGTGTTTATACATTTAAAGACTTTGATATATATTGCTCGATGTCTCATAAAAATTACACACATCATATCCCTATTTGTGCCAATACTGAGTATTATCATTTACAAAATGTTTGCCAATCTGATAGATGAAAAAGAATTTGGCATTATTTTCATGTGCATTTTTGAGCATTAGTGAGATTAATTTTTTTTTCCTTGTTTATTGGTCATTTACATTGCATTTTGGGGGAAATTGCTTGTCTCTGGCCTTTGTCCTTTTTTTTTTTAAAATTAGGGAGGTTATTTTTGTGTGTTTTTCTTCCTTATTATAAATCCTGCTTATTCTTCAAAACTTAAAACTCACTTTCTCCATGGAACTGTCTTCTAGTTCCTTAGTTTGAGTCTTTGTTTTCCCATAGCACATTATTTGTACCTCTGTTTAGTGATCAGTTTACTCTGCCATGTTGGTTGCTATCTTCCTTCACTTGGTTACAAAATATTTGGGGATAGAAACCTTTTCTTATTTGTTTTTGTATCTCTCTAGTAAAAAACACAGATCAGATATTCAGTATGCTGCTAATGTTCTTTGCCAGGCTAGAGAGCAGAGCCTTCTCTTTTCGATGTGAAATTTGATAGGTTATTTTTCCTGTGAGCTTTTAGAATAGTCTATCTGAGGCTGCACTCACATGTATTTAGGAACACTCAGTGAGCCCAGAAAGCCTTCTTGGGGTGCTGGGGAGAGGGAGAACACAGTGCCGTTTCTGAAGTTGGTTTGGCTGTGCTTCCTAGTTCCATTCAAAACAATTTAATCAGCTTTAGAGCTTCTGCACTCTGGGTGATGTAAATTTTCTTTTCTCGTCTCTTTCCCTCAGCACCAGGGTGTTCTGCCTTGATACACTTATAAACCAGTTCAGTTCAGTTCAGTTCATTTCAGTCACTCAGTCATGTCTGACTCTTTGCCACCCCATGAACTGCAGCACGCCAGGCCTCCCTGTCCATCACCAACTCCTGGAGCCCACCCAAACTCATGTTCATTGAGTCGGTGATGCCATCCAACCATCTCATCCTCTGTCGTCCCCTTCTCCTCCTGCCCTCAATCCTTCCCAGCATCAGGGTCTTTTCAAATGAGTCAGCTCTTCGCATCGGGTGGCCAAAGTTTTGGAGTTTCAGCTTCAACATCAGTCCTACCAATGAACACCCAGGACTGATTGAGATCAGTTAAATTACTTTTGCTAATTGGTCAGAAGTTAGAGTATGTAACTACTGGATTGAATCTCAAAGCTTTCCAGTCACATGTCTTGTACCCTCTACCAGCTTCTACTCCAAAGACTTCCCCTACCAGATATGACACTGACCTCTGACCGCAGAGCTCAGGCTCTGTGTCAGGGGCCAATTCTCCCTTTCCACGCTTCATACTGAAGGACCATCCCTCTGAGCATCTTTCTGGAGAAGAGTATACATTCGTTGTTATTGTTCAGTCACTCAGTCCTGTCTGACTCTGCGACCGCATGGACTGCCTCATGCCAGGCTTCCCTGTCCTTCACCATCTCCTGGATTTTGCTCAGACTCATGTCCATCAAGTCGGTGATGCCATCCAACCATCTCATCCTGTCACCCCCTTCTCCTCCTGCCCTCGGTCTTTCCCAGCATCAGGGTCTTTTCATTTGACTGTCAGTAAACCAGGGCCTGCAACAGAGTTACCCAGGCTAACTCTCCTGCCTGCCTCCTTGGTGTTGTTCTCCAGGAGGGGCATAACCACTACACACCAGTGTTTTCTATCTGCTTCTGGTTGTTCCAGTAGTTTGTATCCTTTTAACGTGTTCTCTGAAGGTATCTGATATTTATTGAGCGTCTCATATGTCACACTGTACTAGGAACTTGGCAGATACTCTATCACTATTTCCTCTAATTGTTCCCATTTTAGGTTTGAAGAGTTGAGCCTTGCATAGTCAAACTAAGAAGGTCACGCAGCTGGTAAAGTAATGGGGTGAGGAGGACTTGAGCCCAGATTGGCCTTACTGGGTGCTTGAGTTACTTTTACTACATCAGATTTCAATACACAGAGGAGTGATTTGAGTTACTGAAAACATATGTGCATCCCTGCGGGGCTCTCTGCCTTTGGGGGTTGCAAATGTTGAGTTTGGGGATGGAAGGGAGACTTGTTTTAAGACACATTTGTTTTGAAAGTTAATTATAGGTGCTCTGAATAAAGTCTGAGTTAGTGTTTATAGAGGGATGGGGTGAAAAAAGTTGAGAACCATAGTAGGTAATCAAATCAATTTATCAAATGAAAGAGAATTGTATGCTTATTTTAATCAAGAGTATGTTTAAATTTCCTTGGAAGGAAAACTATGACAAACCTAGACAGCATATTAAAAAGCAGAGACATCACTTTGCTGACAAAGGTCCATATAGTCAAAACTATGGTTTTTTCTAGTAGCCATGTATGGATGTGAGAGTTGGATCATAAATAAGGTTGAACATTGAAGAACTGATGCTTCAGAATTGTGGTGCTGGAGAAGACTCTTGAGAGTCCCTTGGACTGCAAGGAGATCCAACCAGTCAATCCTAAAGGAAATCAGTCCTGAATATTCACTGGAAGTGCTAATGCTGAAGCTCCAATACTTTGTCCAACTGATGCAAAAGGCCAACTCATTGGAAAAGACCCTGATGCTGGGAAAGATTGAAGGCAAAAGGAGAAGGGGGTGGCAGAGGATGAGATGGTTAGATAGCACCACTGACTCAATGGACATGAATTTGAGCAAACTCCGGGAGATAGTATGGACAGGAAAACCTGGAGTTTTATAGTCCATAGGGTCACAAAGAGTCGTACGAAAGTTAGTGACTGAACAACAACAGCAAAATGTTTAATTTAATGAAAAAGTGAGAATTAGGACCCATAATACCAGGAGACATTCTGCATAGTAGTTATGATCACAGACCTTGGAGTCCCTCAGAAGTAGAGTTAAGGGATTTCCCTGGCAGTCCAGTGGTTAAGACTCTGGGCTTCCAATTCAGGGGGCATGTGTTTGATGCCTGGGCAAGGAACCGAGATCCCACATGCTGTGTAGCACTGCCAAAACAAAACACCCGAAGAACTGGAGTTAAATTCTAATTTTGCCAAGCATACTTCGTCTCTGTCATGTGTACCTAAGTTTACTCATCTGTAAAGATAGGTAATAATACCTATCGCTCAGGCATTTAATGAGGTAATAGATTCATTGATTCATCTATTCACTCTTTTGACAAAAGTACTTTTTGAATATTTACAATTTGCCTGACAGTGGAGATGTAGCCATGAACAAAACACGTATTTCCTGCCCTAAGAGAACTGACTGTCTAGTGGTTAAATGTAAAGTGTTTGTCATGGTGTCAAGCACGTGTGAAGCACTAATAAGTGGTAGATGTTACTATTATTATCATATTATTCCTATCATTATTATTAGGAGTATGCATTTCTACAACTACTTGTGATTTTGACATATCTTACATTTGATAATAGGTGTGAGACCTAGTTAACATTTTCCTGTATTGGCATTTCTAATTAAAGGATAGCGTTGTAAGGTAACAAGCAATTATTGTTAACAAAGGAGGTACTGTATAATCAGTGCCTTGCTTCGAGAATGAAGGATTTCTTCTGTGTTCCTTACTTGACTGTTATTCTGTCTTTAGCCACATGAAACACTCAGAACAGTGTCTGGCACAATGAATACCTATTAGCTGAAAAAAGAATATATGAATGAGGGTTGCACAAGCTCTGAACACAGCATCTGGCTGGTGCCCTACAGAAAAGGATGCTATCTGTTTATAAACTGTACGATGAGATTCTCCATGTCATAGGACCCTAGGACTTTCTTTTGGTAAATGCAAGCACCTAGGGGAAAAATCCAAGGTGGACGACTTTAACCAAGAGAGTTATTTTGTATGTCCCTAAACTACAAAGGGAGAAAGAAAAACAAAACAACTGAATAGGCAATACTCATCTTCTGCAACTGAAGGATTCTAAGCTTAATTAGAGTGAAATGCTGAAATAGTTATTCAGGGATTTTTCCATGCACCTGTGTATTTCACGATGAATGTCTGTAAACGTAATAGTTGGAGTTAGTATTTTATAATGATTTACCACCTTTTGAGGTTCATATAGTATTTAATGCTTTATTTAATGGAAATAATTTTTACATGCACTTAGAATATATCCTTAAAATTTCTTAACAATGGAAAGAACGTGTGACATGGAACTTTGAAAAGGTTTCTGCCATATCAGATTCACATCCATAAAGATAAGTTTGTTCATGTGGGTCACATTCCATTTCAACAAATACCTGTTTGCAGAAGATAAGAAAGCCTCAGGTAATAATCTATTCATTTTATATCATAAAATCTGTTCATTTAATAGTATATTTAATCTATTCATGTAATATAAGAAACAGCATAATAAAAAATACACTTTTACTGAATTTAAGATCATGGAATTTGACCCATATGTTATTTAACTTTGATTTAACGGGCATAATTTCTAGACCATCTGGAGAAATCTTCTATTCTTAATAACCTTGCAAGAGTACTAGTGGTTATTTAGTTTCAGTATTTTTACCTTGTCATCCAAACTGATTACCACCATAAGAAAATTAATGTGATCAGTATAAGCACACTTTTACCTTTAAAGACATAATCATCATTATTTTAATAGGTAGGCCAAGTGATGTTGATAATAAAGTCTCAAGAAAGTTACAGCTTTCTCTTCCCGTTGGCCTCTTTTCCCCAACAGACACTATCATTTTTGAGAAACATTGCATATTACAAGTATAATACTCATTTACTGAAATATACAGGGGATTAATATTTGACCCATAAATTCTGAACTACGTCAGCTACCTTTTTTTTATTTCCCTTCTCAAAGAAATATGCTTTCATTCTGTGTGTATTGAATGTAAAAACAGAGAACCAAGGCATCAGAGATGAACATTACCTTTCAAAATCTATCTGTACACAAATGCTCATGTATCCAAAGCTATAATTGTATGCATGTGTGCATGAGGATTGCACACAGTGTGTAAAAACATGGTTATGGTGGGTGAGCACATAAGAAAATTGCAATCAGTCAGCACTGGTTTAAGCCAGACATGCTGTGGGTTGGTAATATAAAAGTTTCTTTCTGCAGACCTGAGTTGGCTATAGCATTCCAATTTTGAGCTAACACCTTCATTGCTATTCTAGTCATTGAATTCAAAGATGGAAAACACCTATTAGGTTACTTAGTTTATCCTCCCAGGGCCAGTACCGAAGATGACTTTGATTGCATATTTTATTTTTTGTTCTACTTCTTTAGTATTTGGTCCATTCTCATTCTCAAATGTCTGTATTAAGAGACATTCAGTTTGTTTCCTTGGGTAAGTATATTCTCTTGGCTTTCCTTACATTTCTTCAACATTTAGAACACATTTTCTAGTTTGCAAATACTCTTGTGTGCTGATAACCGGATCTAAGCAAATGCTTTTTCCCTTTTCAGAACATCAATCATCTGCTCACGGATCATAGCCTCCAAAGCCATGTGGGGATAATAATAATAATAGTTGTGATGCATTTTTTACTTCTATGCATATATGTATGTATGTACCTCATTGGTTACCAATTTCTTTCTCAGATTGCTCATCAATAGAGGCTGAAGAAAAGACAAGCAGATCATCTGAGTTATGTAAAACTCTGCAGGCTGAATGAACCACAAAATAGAATCACTCCAAATCTCATTATTGGAGCAAATAGGGTTTACAAGGAGTCCTTGATTCGGTTCAACTGAAGATATCTGGACCTTGAGAGCTTTCTAAGTTGCTAATACTTCTCAAACCCAGGAATCCCAATGGAATATACCAAGACAATGGTGCAGCATTTAAGTTGTATTAGGGATTTTTCTAAGCACTTTACATAGTTAAACTCGCTTAATCCTTCTAACTCTTTAGAGATAGCATCACTGACTCAATGGATGAATTTGAGCAAATGCTGGGAGATAGTAAAGGACGGGGAAGCCTGGCATGCTGGAGTCCATGGGGTCTCAAAGATTTGGGCATGACTTATCCACTGAACAACAATGACAGAACCCTTTTAACAGCCTTTGGAATAGGTTCTAAATAACTCATTTTACTGAGGAATCTGAAGCACAGGTTCACTTGCCTCCATCATAGGACCCACCAAGGATGGATGGAGGTGGGTAGGAATTTAGCAGTTTAGTCTCAGAGTTCATGTCCATTACCACTATGCTGATTCAAGTGAGGGAGGGAAATGAATGAGCATGTCCTTTGAAGTCAGGTGGATCCCGATTTGAGTATTGGCTCTACACAGCTTTTGGACTTTCTGTGAGCTAGTTGTCCTCTCTGAGTCTCAATTCCTTTGTCTGGATAGTGGGGTTAATAATAGCCTCTTCTTAGTATTTTTTGTGATTAAATAAGAAAATGCCTGTCCAGCCCTTGGTACAGTTTCTGGTATATGATTGACAGTGAACAAAGGTTAGGTTCCTTCTTTTGAAGTTCTCACTGATGTCTTGGAGGAAGCATGGCCATCTTACCTTTTCAGCACTCATCTACCATTCAAAAGTAAATTCTTTTCTAAGTGATTAGGTTTTTTCCTCCACATAAAGGCAGAGGTTTCTGCTCCAGAATGTTAAAGATTTTGTGGTATAAAGGAATGTCTTTGTTGAATCAAGTTGAAACACAGTCTGACCAATGCCTTCATTTCATATGCCATGTTTAGTTGGTAGACATTGTATAGAAATGGCCCCCAAATTTAAAATATATTTCCCAAAAACACTGTTGCAATTTGGAACTTGAGCATATTTTCTTTAAAACATTATGTTATAGATGATAAGTAATTAGGTTAGTCTACATAATCTTCTTTAGCCCATAAGATGTTATAGTTATAGTAAGAGCTGGTAGCATCAGAAAGAAATCCGTGGAGGAGGGAATGGTTACCCACTCCAGTATTCTTGCCTGGAGAATCCCATGGATGGAGGAGCCTGGCGGGCTACAGTTCATGAGGTCACAAAGAGTTGGACATGGCTGAGAGACTAACACACTGGCTTGGGAGAGGAAAGCAAATGGGAGGCCTGGCCTGACAATAGTATATTTTTGTTTACTCTCAATCCTGAAGGCACCACTGTCATTGCATTAGGGTCTTCCCTGCTGTATACAATCCATCATTCTCTTGGATCACATTGTTCCCATCCTGAATGCCCTTTTGTTCCTCTCTACTTATACAATCTTTATTTCACCTTCATTGTAACTCAAGATGAGTCATGGAGAGTTATAGAGTTTTATGGCAGGAAAAGGACAAAGCCATCTAGTTCAAAGGCTCAACCAGATTGCCCAAGTCACTCAACTAGAAAGCAGTGCTGCCAGGACTTGAACTTAGGTTCTGACTTCAGTATGTTTTCCATTAGATAGCTCTGCCTATAGCCCTCAGGGTCTTATCTTCCTCTAGTATATCAACGTAACCACCTCACCACATAGCGTTTAGTTGTACATTCCTCTGACATATATCTGGCTCTCGTGTTATTTATGTCTATCTTAACAGGCTGCAAGCTTGTTGAGAGCAGAAAGAATAAACTTCTAAGTTTTTTGTTCCTCCTAGCACTTCACATGAAGCTTGGTGTATATGGGATCGATACATTTCTGCATATTCCTTAAGTAATTGAAAATACCATGCAGGGATAAATGACAATTCTCAGAGGTTTCCAAAGCTGACATCTACAAAAGATGAACACTATTCCCAACACAGGCAAATCCTATGAAAAAACAGTTTGTTGATTTTATAATCACTGGTGAAAGAGAAGTTTAGCTGTGAAGTGTAGAGATGGGATCCTTTACTCATTATGAATGGGAACAAGATCCTGGAGCTGAAAGCTTCATTAACTGCAAAAGTGATGTTTAGTGGTAGCACAAGCACAGAGATGGGGCATGTGTAATAATCCTTTCCATCCAGGCATAATGGGGGGCATTGTATTTCCAGCTGGAGTGGCAGAGATGATTCATGGTTTAACTTGTTTATTTCAAGTGGTAATCATGTTCTTTTCAGAACATCATTTTGGGTGATCCTTGCTTAAGATTTTGTCCTTTACAGGAAGCACAGCTGAGGAGGCAAGTTAACTTTTCTCTTTTCTGATCCTAAGAATGTTCTTCTGGTCTCTGATTTCCCTACTGGCCACTATCTTAAGGCTGAGAACCATCTTCACAATTCTAGAGCTCATTGTTCACGTTTTTATCTTAACATGTTTTGACCCTATGTTTTTGGCAGTGTAGGTTAGCATTCAGATTAGGACATGGGGACCAGCAAGTAGTAGCAACGCCTTTTGGGTCTTAGATTAATGAAGTGAGTCTATCCTTTCTGGGCCCATAGAGCTGTGATTTCCTATTAGAACATATCTCAAAGTGATATCCTTTCTATTCACTCTGGTATGTCCAATTGGGATTTCTGGGTTCAGTTCAGTTCAGTCACTCAGTCGTGTCCGACTCTTTGCGACCCCATGAATTGCAGCATGCCAGGCCTTCCTGTCCATCACCAACTCCCGGAGTCTACCCAAACCCATGTCCATTGAGTCAGTGATGCCATCCAACCATCTCATCCTCTGTCATCCCCTTCTCCTCCTGTCCCCAATCCCACCCAGCATTAGGGTCTTTTCCAATGAGTCAACTCTTCGCATGAAGTGGCCAAAGTATTGGAGTTTCAGCTTCAACATCAGACCTTCCAATGAACACCCAGGATTGATCTCCTTTAGGATGGATTGATTGGATCTCCTTGCAGTCCAAGGGACTCTCAAGAGTCTTCTCCAACACCACAGTTCAAAAGCATCAATACTACGGCGCTCAGCTTTCTTCACCGTCCAACTCTCACATCCATACATGACCACTGGAAAAACCATAGCCTTGACTAGACAGACTTTTGTTGGCAAAGTAATGTCTCTGCTTTAAAATATGCTATCTAGGTGGCCATAACCTTCCTTCCAAGGAGTAAGCGTCTTTTAATTTCATGGCTGCAATCACCATCAGCAGTGATTTTGGAGCCCCAAAAAATAAAGTCTGACACTGTTTCCACTGTTTCCCCATCTAGTTCCCATGAAGTGATGGAACCAGATGCCATGATCTTAGTTTTCTGAACATTGAGCTTTAAGCCAACTTTTTCACTCTCCTCTTGCACCTTCATCAAGAGGCTCTTTAGTTCTTCTTCACTTTCTGCCATAAGGGTGGTGTCATCTGCATATCTGAGGTTATTGATATTTCTCCTGGCAATCTTGATTCCAGCTTGTGCTTCCTCCAGCCCAGCGTTTCTCATGATGTACTCTGCATATAAGTTAAATAAGCAGGGTGACAATATACAGCCTTTTGGTACTCCTTTTCCTATTTGGAACCAGTCTGTTGTTCCATGTCCAGTTCTAACTGTTGCTTCCTGACCTGCATACAGGTTTCTCAAGAGACAGGTCAGATGGTCTGGTATTCCCATCTCTTTCAGAATTTTCCACAGTTTATTGTGATCCACACAGTCAAAGGCTTTGGCATAGTCAATAAAGCAGAGGTAGATGTTTTTCTGGAACTCGCTTGCTTTTTCAATGATCCAGCGGATATTGGCAATTTGATCTCTGGTTCCTCTGCCTTTTCTAAAACCAGCTTGAACATCTGGAAGTTCACGGTTCACGTATTGCTGAAGCCTGGCTTGGAGAATTTTGAGCATTACTTTACTAGCATGTGAGATGAGTGCAATTGTGTGGTAGTTTCAGCATTCTATGGCATTGCCTTTCTTTGGGATTGGAACGAAAACTGACCTTTTCCAGTCCTATGGCCACTGCTGAGTTTTCCAAATTTGCTGGCATATCGAGTGCAGCACTTTCACAGCATCATCTTTCAGGATTTGAAATAGCTCAACTGGAATTCCATCACCTCCACTAGCTTTGTTCGTATATGCCCACAAGGTTCAGATATCTTCTGTTGAACTAGGTCAGCACTTCCTTGCTATATTCTTGTATTTGCTCCAATAGTGAGACTTAGAGAAATCCTAGCAATCCTATTTTGGGACTTGTTCAGCTTGAAGTGTTGTACATAATTCAGATTGTCTGCTTGTCTTCTCTTCCACCTCTATGGATGAGCAATCTGAGAAATAAACTGGTGGCCCATGAGGTACATATATACAGCAAACATCAATACATAGAAACAAAAAAGGCTCAGAGTATTAACAGATGATTTGATTAAGGTGAGATTTCCTTCCTCAATTTTATAAAATGAGCATAAATTACTTTGTAGTCAATAAAGCAATACTCTTAAATATAAAATGAACAGTTTGAAATTTAGAGAAATGTTATCATTTCCATTTAAGATGCACTCACAATGTTTCTGTTTTTTCTTGGAAAAGTATAATTTTGGAGAATATAAGCTAGAAAAAAGAAAAAGATCTATTACCCCAATTTCTTGATTTACTCAGTAATTGTCTTTTGTTCATTGGCATCAGCATAAACATGTGTGTTAATTTCCCCATGATGGTTAGTTTATGAGATGCTCAAGGGGAGATGCTCTGCTTTTGCTAAAGGAGAGATGAAAAGAGCATTTTATATAAAGTTTAAGCTGAGTATTTGCTGTGTGGTTATCAGCAAGACATCTAACCTTTCTGAAGTAGAGAATAAATAATGAGTTATTATAAATGCCAACTTAGATAATATATGCAAAATTTCTTTTACAGTATGGAGTGTATTATGTATCTCAGGATAATAATTATTATTTCTATCTTAAAGTTCGTAGATAATCTTACAAGGTTCTCTTCTCCTTGTTGTTGGGCATGGTCTGGCTAACCCTCTCTCTTAGTACAAGCAGTGCTCGTGTTCACAGGTCCACTCCCTCTTCTGTGACTGCAAGGGGAAATGTCATGCCACCATGACTGCCCAGTTTATTCACTTCTGCTCCACAATTCCTCCAAACTTGCCTTCTCAGGTAGGCATAACTCATTCATCTTTCAAGGTCCAGCTGAAAATTTGACATCTCTGTGAAGCCTTCTCTGGTAACCCCTTAGGAAGACTGAATTGTTCCATCCTCTGCATTGACTTCTCTTTCTGGAATCCCTTAGACTATGTTGTAATTAGTTGTTTACAGATATGTCTCTTGAAACAGGTCAGTGATGCTTCGCTGTTGTGTTAAGATCGACAGCTAGATCCTGAATCTTCCCCTGATGTTCTACCAACATTGGGTTCAAGTGTGAGGCTAATTTTTGCTATAACCAAGTACACATATTTATTATAGCGACTTCTGTCAGAAGGTATGATGAGCTGAGCAAGCTGTGCAATACGGTATAAAACAGGGTGTTATTTGCTGCAGGGAAAGGTAAAAATTGTCAGTGGAAGGCCAGGAATGAATTGAAATCGAAAATTTATATGAAACCAGTCCACAGTTCTATTTCAACCATGAAACAGTGCTTTATAATTGATGAGGGAAAGTTAAACCCTTCAAATTCACACCCAAATTCTAGTATTTAAAAGTGTATTATAGAGGATTCCCTGGTGGTCTAGTGGTTAGGACCCCATGCTTCTAGTGCTATGGGGTCTGGGTTCAATCTCTGGCTGGGGAACTAAGATCCCAAAAGCCGTGCAATGTGGCTTACAAATAGAGAAAGACTCAGGTACCACTGTACTCAATATTGAGTTCCTTGAGGATGTGAATCTGTATTTGAATGAAAAAAAATAAGAGTAATAATAATAAACAGAACCAGTAGTTCTAAAAAATAACTTGGTCAAGTGATTTATTGATAACTGTTAGGTAAGTCACTTTTCTAATGTGAAGTAAAGAGATTTTTGGTAAAGTGATTGTCAATGCCTAAGCCACTTGAGCAAATGAGTCCAGTTTGTTTTGTCGTTAAGGTCTTGAGCTTTGACATCAGATGGTTATGTGTTCAAACGCCAAGTTTGCTACTTATTATCTGTGTGATTTCATTGCTTAACATCTCCAAGTCCCAGTCTTCTTGCTTTTAAACGAGGCTAATAATAGATTACATCAGTTGGGATAATTTTGGCTGCAAGTAATAGACATTTTAATAGTAAGATAATTGACTGTTTCACAGTTCCCGACGTTCAAAGGCACAGGGGATTCCATTGTGAGGTTCAATGACTCAGTAATGTTCTTCCATCTTTCAGCATCATCTTCTTCAGGTGTACTACTTTCTGAGGAGAACTAGAGGCCACATATTCCAATGTCTCTGGCTTACGAGCAAGGGAAATTTTATCTGAAGATGACTGTGTTAGCATCTTATTCCCAAAGTAATGACTGGTAGCAAGGATGGAATTATCATGACTGGCACAGACCAATCATCTCAGGACAAATAATACTGGAGAGTCAATTGCAGTCACTACTAAATGGACTTTTTTTTTTTTTTAAAGTAAGCTGTTTGCAAAATTCTTAGCTCATTGTTTGAAATATGGTAATAGGGTAGCACTACTTACCAACCAGCCACAAATTCAGACCTAAAATGATTAACTCAAATTTTAGATTTGTAACAACATTTCTTGCTGCTTTATTCTTCTTATTACTTAAAAGTCATTTGTTTTTTCTTTTTTTGCCTAAATCTCTCTCCTTAAAGCTCATCAAAATTTGCCAGGGATGTGTCCCACATACGATGGACTCAGCAGTGAGTATCTTAATATCTTGGTGCTTCATTGCCCACCTGCCAGTTAGATATTGTAGTCTGAAAATTCTCTTTTGGCCTGATGAGTTTGGATTTTGTTGTGTGTATGTGTTCTCAAGGAAGGCGGGATGCAGTTCCTAAGACCAAGGGTCAGACCTTGGGTTAGATGCTTTCATATAGGATTTGGCTGAAGGAAACCTGGGCTACCCTTTCTCTTCTACTCACAAGCTGAATAACCTTGTGCAGACTACCCTCTGTTGTGAATCTCAGTTGTCTCTTCTGCAAAATAAGGATGATCTAGTGATTAAGGAAATAAAGGTTTAGAGAGCTTTCCTAAATAATTTGACTCTATGAAGATATTAGTTAGTTTTCCCCCACTTGGTAGCTTTTTTGTGTAACTGTAATTGCCAGTCGGGATAGCCTCCTCAAGGGGAAGGTAGAAAACAGACAATGCAAATGACTTGATCTGGGAGCAGCTTCCTATGTTTAAAGAAAAAAGAAAGCATGTTTCTTCTTGTTCTTCTGCAGGAACTTCCCCACCCTTGATATTTTTAGTGACCTCTATGAACTCTATGGGGAGACTCTCCCAGTGTTCAGAAAATGCCTATGACAGAACTGGAACAAGGTGGGCTGGTTTGTTTAGTCTCAGTTTGAACCTATGGTCTAGATGGAGAGTTCCTCATCTCACCAATGAGAAGCAAAGTCATCTGCTTTTCTAGATTGATGGACAAAATGCTACAAACATTTACATATTTGGTAAATCAGTGAAATACACTCAAGGATGAATATCATTTTCTGAAGTGTTCTTTTCTGTAATTTAAGATTGAATTCGTCAGAGTTTTCCTTCAGATAACGAAAGCTATCATTTCTTGGGAAGTAGTATCAAATAAAGTGACTTTTAGGGATATTCCTTGGCCTAATCTAAACTGAAACAGACACTGCACATGGCTTTATTTAGAAGCCTGGAAGTTGAACATGGAAGTTCTTAGCTCAACATTCTTCCAGATTGTAGAAACTAGTTGATATTTCCTGACAAGGCCTTTTGCCAATCTAACCTCTCCTAGCTAAGCTATTTTAACTCTGGTCTTAGGCCGATATATCTCCTAGCAACACATCTTCTCCTAAATAAAAACAGATCTCCCAGATGCTCTCATTCACTCTTTCTGTTGACCAACGTTGTTATCCATTCACATCACTTTCTCAACCTTCATCATTATCTTTCTCTTCTTTTTCTTTCCACCTCATTCTTTTATTGCTTTCTCTTCATCCTTCTAAGATGATGATCTAGTTAGCACTGTCCAGTGTGGGGGCCGTTAGTCACATGTATCTATTTTAATTCAAGTTAGTTAGAATTAAAGAAACTTTTAAAAATTCAGTTTCTCTTCAGTTGCATTAGCAGTATGGCTAGTGGCCACCATATTGATTGGACGGTGCAGATACAGAAGATTTCCATCCTCATGGAAGATCCTGTAGATAGTACTGATCTAGGTTTTCAATCTTTCTACTTCCTTTAGTGCTCTTCCCCTCTACTTTTGGCTCATTTCTACCAATTTTTACCCTAATTCCTACAAAACAGTCAAAGATACTCATCTGAAATAAAAGAAATACTTTTTTTTTTTTTTGCCAGGAGACATGTGGGATCTTAGTTCCTCCACTAGCTATCAAACTTGCATCCCTTACATTGGAAGACAGATTCTTAATCACTGGACCACCAGGGAAGCCCCTTGCCCTTTGCTTTTTATCAATCATTTGATTAAGGTTATCTTTTTCACTGGAGTCAGATTCTGATCTCAGCCTGTTCTCTTTCCTTTTTTTTTTTTTTTTTTGCTAATCTTGCTAAGTTTGATGACCCATCTGCACTGTTGCCCATATGTAATCTCCCCACACCCAGAGTTTGCCTTGCCCTTTAAAATCTGAGGGCACACTTGAAGTCTGAGGACACTCTACCTAGTTCTCCATTAACAAGCATGAATTTTGACTTCTATTTGCCTTGCATTCAGCTTGGAGATACTGAAAAGAAGAGTAAGAATTGTTTAGGTTCAAGGAGTACACATACTTGCTGGGAATGAGACAAGGTATAAGAGCAGATGATTAGCAGAGCTCATGAATGCTGTAGACACAACAACTGTTAGAATTACGAGAAAGGCTTAGATCATTTTATTAGAGAGGTAGAACCTAGCTGTCCAAGGAAGTCTGGGCAAAATTTGGACCAGCCAAAGGATGGCATCACAATTGGACTAGGGCAGATGACACGGGGTGAGAATCACTAAGGACTTGACGTTCCTCTACATCATTTGCTTTCCTTCTGCATTTTCTGTTGACATCCACGTCCGCATCCGGGCACTTGGTGTCACCATCCTTCATTCTGATGCTTTCTTGTATGTGGTTTCCTTTGACTGCCTGCGCTAGCGACTATCCCAGGGAGCTTAAAATTCATTTACTTTTCACTCTTATTTGTTGGCCACATATTAAGACAGTTTAGATATTTCACTGGGGATAATAGTCACTCATTCTAAGAGCTAAGATTTAGTCTGTGGTGACTGTGCCTGCCTCTTCCACCAAGATGAGAAAAAGAAAAATTGGTTGTTGGTTTCTTTTCTGGGGGTCTCTGAGATCTTAATTATTTGAAGCCCTTCTACTGAACTCATATTTTCATGCATCTTTTAGGGCATAGGTATGTCTCAAGGGTTTATAAACCTTATTTTTCAGATGGGAAATCTGAATTGCCATGATAGGAAATGATGAACTCAGGGTGTGAGCTCCTCTAGGGGATCAGGCTGTTCCTTTTGAGTCTCCGGTGCCTGTCGCTGTTCCTGGAACATATCAAGTTCTCAGTAAATGTTTTCTGGGTGAATATTTAATGAATGTCTCAAAAAAAAAATCAACACCAATAATGCAGGGTGTGAGCAGAGCACAGCTAAGCTGAGTGTGCAGAACTTCACCCTTTTGCAATGATTTCAAGTTCTTTTACTTTTTAAAAATTTTCTCTTGTTTGTATTTTTCAATTTTATTTATTTATTTTTGGCTGCCCTGGGTCTGTTGCTTTATGTGGGCTTTTTTGAGTTGCGGCGAGTAGGAGCTACTCTTTGTTGTGGTCTATGGTCTTCTCATTGCAGTGCCTTCTCTTGTTGTAGAGCATAGGTTCTAGGTATGTGGCTCCTAGGCTCAGCTGTTGTGGCTTGCAGGCCCTAGAGCGCTTCAGTAGTTGTGGCACATGGGCTCATTAGTTGCGACATGTAGGCCCAAGAGTGTGGGCTCAGTAGTTGTGGTGCATGGGCTTAGTTGCTCCTTGGCATGTGGAATCTTCCCAGACCAGGAATTGAACCCATATCCCCTGTGATGGCAGGTGGATTCTTATCCATTGGGTCACCAGGGAGGTCCTCAAGTTCTTCTACTTGTTTGAAATGTTTGAAATTATGTCCTCCCTGAAGTTTTGCAGTGATATCCCCCTTGATTGTTAGGCACTGATTCATTATGGTTTCATAGCACTTTTATCCTTGAAAGCAGCAAACACATGATACTTTGTGACCTCTTCCCCTGCCCATTCCTCTAGCTGTTGAACTTTCTCAGGAGATTACTTCTTCTTTATATTTCTAAGTCCAGTACCTAGCACCCTGAGGGCACTTAGTGATTGCTTTGAGAATAAATAAATGGTGCCCTTGGATACCATCCTTGAGCTACTGTATGTTTTGCTCCTACCAGTTCCACACCATCAACCTTCTTGAGAGGATTAGCCTAGGGCCATTGGACACTCTGTGCTCTGACCTCCCAGGATCCATAGTGCTTGGTAGTTTACATTCCTCAGGGGCATCCTGGAGCTAATGGTTTACTGGCTGAGGAGTCTGAAATTCCAGTTGCCTTGCCTCAAAGTGGAAAAACCTCTGCAGCATTACTTATCCTCCAGAGCTCCCCATAGGTTCAGATCAATGTTGGAACTTCACTGGAGCCCACACCATGCTTGGTTTCTTTCCCTGTGTTGTCCTGGTTTCCCTGCCCTTCCCAGTTTTTCCTGAGCTCACATCTTCAGTAAGTCTCCCCTGCAAGAATCCTCGTCTCAGGGTTTTGCTTTGGAGAACCTCAAACAAAGACTTATGTTGATTTTTGAATGTTGGAATTATGCATGCAAGTTTCTCTGCAACTGATCCCAAAATAGTAAACACATTTCAAACACTCCAGTAACTCCAAGAAGTATTTGAGATAGAGTTCATGTAATAATTTCCAATATCATTTTTATGATGTAAAATACCTTTCACAGGGAAGCAGGGCCACTGATAAACCTACTGCTAAAGAGGATTGGCTTTTGTCCTCACAGAGTGTGCATTTCTAAGAAGAAAAAATAACCAGGAAGCCAGCACTGATGTCAATTGGACCACTCACGTATTAGAGCTGAAGAGATGAGACCCTATTGTATGAGTCACAGAGAAAACACAGCTGGAATGAAGCAAGGCATACCAGCACATTCAAGAATGTCACTAATTCATTGCTGAATATTGGGGGGGTGGTGTTGGTGAGGGGGCGGTGAGAAATGTAGTCAATTGTGTAAAACATACCTCTTTGTTTGCTATTCCCCTTTGAACCTCTTCGTGTCTCCTTTTCTACAGCTTTCCAGGTCTGTTTCACTCACTGTGCCCACATAGCTGGTCAAATTTCCTTCCATCATCTGGTAAGTTGCCACCGTAGGACCCCAGGTGCCAATGGAAAGAGTAATGTGGCTGAAAACTCTGGCTTTCTTAATGGTTGTGTGTATATTTCCAAGAAGAGTGGATCACTGGGATTTTAAAGGGATCATAAGTATACCACTAATGAAACTGGAAGCCATCACTTCAGCAGGCAGATTAGTGTCAGGAGTTGACACTCTTCCTAGGAGGGGAAAGCACTAAAATGAAATTCCCCGAGTCCAAATGCCTCCGTACTGCACGGGCATTGGGTGAACGACACTTGGAGAAACATGTGCATCAGTATGTTTTAAGTGCAAACTGCCCCTCCTTAAACCCTTGGGCTGGTGACAACTTGACATACAGGATGTGTCACTCTGCATAGGCTATTTACCCAAGGAAAGATGACTGTCAGTTTTCTCCAGTGTTCTTTTGTTAATGGTCTATAAACAGGGATGCTCCTATTAGACACAGCTGCTTTTCTTTATTTGAAATCGCCATTAAATTACTCTCCAAAAATACAGTAGCACAGCCACAGACCTCACTGAACATAAACTTTATAAGCGCGTCCTCTCTCTCTCGAGCTTTTCCCTGCTTAGTGGCCCGTCCTCCAGCTCCAAGCATGTCATCAGCCCCATTCTCCTGCTGAGCATCGTCAGTAAAACGGCAGCTCCCACGGAGAGACAGCAGAACCATCCACAGTCATGGAGCTATTGAAACATTGACAGATATGACAGACATTTCCAAAGCTGTGCGAAGCATTAATTTTAATGTATGCTGTGTGTCCTTAGTAAATATTTATTTGGCTGTGAAAGATAGGAGAGGTAATCACTGCTTTCCTTCAAATACCATTCCTGGAGGAGTGTCGTCCCCCTTTTATTGAGGGAGCTCAGAACTCGGTGGTGGAGTCTGGAAACAGAACATGGCTAAAGGGAAGATCTCCAGAGTCAGCCTTGAACAGTCTCCTGTGTTTTGTCCAGAGTGTTTCCTTTGGCCACATGGACAAAGCCTAACCGTGTTGTTTTACAACCAACCAGAATCTTGTTTAGCTAGAAAATAATTCCTAGGAGGTCTCAGTTGCCAATGAGATCTTATCTGAAGACATTCAAAGCTACCTAACACGCTCTTTCACTCCACTTTTCCCGCCTGAATCTCCTATTACAGACTTTTCAGCTAACCTCTGTCGTCATTGGTTGTCAAATCTACACAGATGTCTGTCTGGGGTCCATCTCTTCAGAGGCGCGGTGGACCATTTAAGCTAAATGGATGGAGAAGCTGGAAGGCAGTAGATTGGGTTATAATGATAATCACTGAACACCTGCAAAGGCATATTTACTTTCACATGTGCTATCTCAGTTAATCCAAACAATTTCCCACCATGCAGGCATTTCATAGTAGCAGAAACAGACGCAAAGAGGACAGAAAGCTTCTCCCAATGTCACCTCATGGTCAAATTGTAATTTAGACTTGGGACTTCCAAATCCGAGGTCTGGTGCTCTGTCAGCTATACTGCCACAGAGAACACTGATACATAAAAGCATTTTGTAAACCATGAATCTTTATGAAAATGTTAGTTCCTGCTACTGTGGATGGTTAGCAAAATGCGCTTGTTAGTTTTGTCTGGCAGGTCAGCCATCTAGGGCTTTTCTAATGAGGCAGTGAAGCCAGGAGGGGTGAGGGGATGAGCTGCCAAGCCTTTCACATCTACTTTGTGTGCATTAATTAAACATCATGCCTGGATAAATGGCCCAGGATGACAAAGTCCACAGCTTCTCACAGATGGTTCCAGGAAGTCACATGGTTGGCTGGAGAGAATTTGGTCATGAATAAGATGCAACTTCAAACCTCCTCCACTGGCCCTGTATGAACAAAACCATAAATCTTTCTTTGTATCAGTAGCAAGCTGTGGGGTGAATGGCAGGTGGGTTCCAGAAGTCAATTTCCTATTGAGGAGTATCTGCTAAGTATATGCTGATTTTCATTATAATATATAAGGAGAGTGACATATACTGGGCTTTGAGATTGAGCTCTAAAATACTAATTCATTATAAGTGCTTTGTTTTCTTTGAGGCTATGTTGTTTATCTTGGCAACTTTCCTTAAATGTCCTTTTACCTTTTACAAGCTGGTTTATTTGTCAGGTTTGCTGTCTTCATTTCTTTGTATTCAGTGGAACTTCTTTGGAATTTTCCTCCAACAGAAATTTACACGGTAGAGGGAAATACAGATAGTCTAATTCCCTAGGGAACAGACACAAATTTACAACTTATACAAGATACTAGTTATGCATGCCATATTTTAAAACATATTAAGACAACTCTACTTTGGAGTCTCAGAGGCAGCTAGCTATCTGAAACTTTACTGAATCTGAGGTATGCTCTGCCTTTTCTGTTTCAAGCTCTACAAGCATAGAAAAAAGTTTTCTTCAGTAGTTGTGTGACCAGTTGATTATAGCTTTTGTGTGTGTGTGTTGTGGGAAAGATAGGTTTTCTTGTGGAGTACCCAAAAAATCAGTCAGAGAAACTACTTAAAAGGCTTGCATCTTTTTGTCACCCAGATGGGCATGAATTTGCTGATGGTTAATATAAAGATGGGTCATCTACACCCTCCATCTAATGTTATCCAAGATCTGTGACTTCAATAGTTCCACCCCACTGAGTCACTGAAGCAGAGATTCAACGCTTGACAGAAGCAGACCATAATCTTATTTAGACCCCAAGCCTCTTATCCAGATCCAGTATTGATATTTGGGGCAAGTTTGACACCATACTGTTTTGTTTTTTTTTAATATTTATTTATTTTTTGGCTGAATCAGGTCTTAGTTGTGGCATGCAAGCTTAGTTGCTCCATAACATGTGGGATCTTCAGTTCCCTGACTGAGGATCAGTCTATGAGCCCAACATTGAAGGTGGATTCTTAACTACTGGACCACGACCAGAGAAGTCCCTGGTTTTTAAAAAATATTATTATGCTTAAAAAATACTCCAAAGATGGTTCATTTGTTGTTTTCCAAATAGTGACACTGACCTGATAGAAAATTTAATTGATTTGTTTGAGATGGGAGTTGGGATGTGAATCCATCATTTCTAAATTTTAATTCTATGTTCTTTCATTGGCGATTTGGTATAACAGGCTCTTATTGTTAACAAGATATGGTCTATTGAGCAATAAGGAAACCACCAAGCCATTCTGGTTGATCTTACCCATCAGTCAGCTTACAGGCATCCTTGGTAGTCTGCACCCTGTTTTTTGCCCAACATTTAGCTTGAGGGTGATGAGGCATGATGGTTCTCTAATAATTCTCCTGCCCATAAATTCTCTACACTCAACCAAGGTTAATGGTGAACTATTTTACAAAATGATAGTGTTTGGTCATTGATTTGCTTCAAATAACTGGCCTAGGGCTGTTGCCTGAGGTGGAACTAAGCGCCGCTCCAGTTAGTAAGCCCTTTAGAGACATCTATAATCAAAATTTCTTGTCCTAGAGGAGTCATATCAAGTCATATGGAACTAGAACACAACAAAGAATTTAGACTTATCCTTAGAGAACAATCTCCCCCAAAGCCTTAAGAGGGAGATGAAGGTAAAAGGGTGGTAACCTTGACTTCTGTAATAAAAAGATGAGCTTTCTGGTTGATGGGTATTCAGTTAATTTCTGAAGATTAGTTTATTCTTGCCTTGTAAAAAATGAGCACTTTGCTTTTCCTGACATTTTGTGGCTGAGCAAACTTGAGGTGAATTATTCATGGGAAGAAGCCAGTTTCTGTCCATCACCAAGAGGTAAGAAAGCCTCAAAAATCCAAGATGTGTGATTTTTTGGTTAATTCAGTGCCATCGGATACTTCCTCTGCATTAGAAAGGGAGGTGTTCTTACCATGGTTGCATTTTGGGAATAAAAATGTGGTTAAGGTTGAATAGCTTGAGGATGGCTTGAGGACCTTGCTTTCGGAGACCATGTGGCCTAGATTATGCTTCACCTCATTTCAGAAGAGTGAATACCAGGGAAGGTAACACAGTAGACTAAGAAGATAGCATGTTGAACTCCTCTTCCTGGAATCATTCCCAGAGCTTTCACTGCTCACTATTTTCTGATGATTCCCAAATTTATATCTTTAGCTCAAGTCTTTGCAATGAACTCCAGACCCAGTTTTCAACTGCCTGTTCAGCACTCTACTAGCACATCTTGCATACACATATTAATTTCTCTGACCAACGCAATCACTGTGCCTCTGTCTTCTTGTCTTCCTTAATTCTAGCAAGAGTCATCGTAGACTTTTTCTTTTCTCTTGTTCCCCACATTTGATGAATCACTGTGTTATGTTAATCCTACATTAATAATAGCCCTCAAATTCAATTCTACTTCATTTACCCTTCATTCCCACCATCCCAGATTTTTCTTGCCGGGATTATGGCAGACATTTCCTACCCATATCCCTGCCTCCATCTCTCCTCTTTCCAATCTCTTATATGCTTTACTGCCAGTTTTCATCCTAAAAAAAAAAAAAAAAAAGCCATCATGTTGCTTTCTTGCTTAAAGATCTCCATTGTCTTCCCCTTGGCGGCAGGATAAAGTTCAAACTCGTTCATATGGTTTACAAGGTCTTTCACAATCTGGACCCAACTTATCTTTCCAATCTCATCACTTGCCACTCCCCTCAATCACACCCGCTTCATAATCATCAAACTGAACTGTCTTGTTCCCTTAACACATGGTGTGCTTTCTTCATTGTGTTTGTTTGCAGAAGTTTTTCCCTTGGCTTCAAATACCCTCTACTTTTTCCCAGAGAGCCCCTAGTCATCTTTGAAAACAGCACAGTCACTGATAACAGGCATATTTATGGACCATATATTCTGATCTAGGGACTATGTTAAGGGACTATGTTAAGGACTTTGCATGTATCATCTCAATTAAATTTTAAAAAAATCCCAAGATGTGGGGACTATTCACATTTTAAAGAGGAGGTAATGAGGTTTAGAGAGCTTGGGTAATTGCCAAATCTATACACAATATCCAGGCTGAGAGACTTCAGAATCCACCTTCTAATCTCTGCAGCATAGTGCTTGAAAATTTAAGTGATTGAATATATGAACAGATGAACTAATAGTAGGGAGATTGCAAACTCTCTTTTGGGAGAAAACATGGCATGAATAATATAGTCTTTTATCTTTAAAGTAGGAGCTACAAGCCCCACTTTTTGCACTGAGAATTGTAAATTTATCATCAATGAGCCTCTTTTCTGAAGCTCCTATGATTTCTATCATAACTCATTCCAGGCAAAGTTCATAAGGCTTCCCACTACATTCCCATAAATTCATACTGCTGTTTTATTATCAGAATTGATAAATGGTCAGTTTTGGTAAAAATTGATCAGTTATCAATATCAGCTCAAGTATCTGTCTCTCACCAGACAATGAGCTCCTAGAGAATCAAGAAAATGTGTCTTTCCTCTGTTAACTGCTTTGGTACCCAACACGATAATTGGTACAGAGTAGGCATATGGTATGTGTTTATGGAATAAATGAATGAATGAATATTTTAGGACTTAACACTGAAGACTTATACCTAAGTCTAGGAGTAGATATAACTACTCTGATGCATAGATATTTCTGTTTATATATCCACTCAGTGATCTTATATCTCAGAATGACTGTGAATTGGAAGCTATAATTCTGATGTTCCTAAGTGTCTCTCTAAGTTGCCATGTGTCTCTTCTGGTGGGAGCATCTTGCCACGCTGATTCTATATCTAGAGTTGAAGACATAGTTTATGTTTTTTCTGTAACCTGGCCTCCAAACACATGCTAACAATTTTCTTTGGTGCTCAACTGAAACATTGGTGATCCATTCTTATCCTAGAAGAAAAACTGGGTATTTTTGGCTTCTACAATAAAGCCCATACTAGGAATTATATGAAACAATGGAAAAAAAATTTACGGATGATTTAAGAAGTTTTCAAGAGTACTATTTATTTTTTTCTATATTGAATTTTTACCTAAAATGAACACTGGAACCTAACCCTCAAATAAGATGTGACTTTACTCCTATTGAGTGGTAGGTAGAATATTAATGTAAAACTTAAGAAGATGCTATTGAAGTTCCAACTTGACTTCTAGATTTCTGCCTCTGATGTGTAATTTGTCAAAATGATATATGACAACCAGAAGTCTTTTCATGAATTTAATCTTCCCTTGTTTGTGTGGTTGGTAAGCTATTCTTGCTGTGTAGACTGTTGATAGCTGCCTAGACCAAGTGAAACTATGGAGTTAAATACTAGCAATCAGGCCAGGGGGGAAATCCCATGGGAATGCTTCTAGGGTAGATAGGATAGTAAAGCCCATACTAGGAAGAAGCATGAAAATGGGGGTGAAAGTTGGGAGCTGTGGTCAAGGCTGAAATCAACAGCAGGAGAGTGAAAGAGAGATTATAAGTTTCACAAGTGAAATTCATAACCTTGGTGTTGATGATGGAAGAGAGAGGTGCATGCTGACAGGAGCAAATCGGCTTATAAAGTATTAATATGTGAACTTTGGTGAAGCCCCAGCTCATACAGAGTGGTTTTCTTGAGAAACAGTCATTTAACTTAAATACAGGTGAGTCACCAGGGAGACCTGCTCTTGCCAGGTGACACATAAAAACAGCCCAATAAATTCAACTCACTGCCAACACCCCAGTTCAGTTCAGTTCAGTCACTCAGTCATGTTTGACTCTTTGTGACCCCATGGACTGCAGCACGCCAGGCCTCCTGTCCATCACCAACTCCTGGAGTTTACTCAGACTCATGTCCATTGAGTCAGTAATGCCATCCAACCATCTCATCCTCTGTCATCCCCTTCTCCTCCTGACTTCAATCTTTCCCAGCTTCAGGGTCTTTTCAGATGAGTCAGTTCTTCGCATCAGGTGGCCAAAGGATTGGAGTTTCAGCTTCAACATCAGTCCTTCAGTGAATATTCAGGACTGATTTCCTTTGGGATGGACTGGTTGGATCTCCTTGCAGTCCAAGGGACTCTCAAGAGTCTTCTCCAACACCACAGTTCAAAAGCATCAATTCTTTGGCCCTCAGCTTTCTTTATTGTCCAACTCTCATATCCATACATGACTACTGGAAAAACCATAGCTTTGACTAGACAGACCTTTGTTGGCAAAGTGATGTCTCTGCTTTTTAATAAGCTGTCTAAGTTGGTCATAACTTTTCTTCCAAGGAGCAAGCATCTTTTAATTTCATGGCTGCAGTCACCATCTGCAGTGATTTTAGAGCCCCCCAAAATAAACTCTCACCGTTTCCACTGTTCCCCATCTATTTGCCATAAAGTAATGGGACCAGTTGCTATGATCTTATTTTTCTGAATGTTGAGTCTTAAGCCAACTTTTTCACTCTCCTCTTTCACTTTCATCAAAAGGTTCTTTAGTTCTTCACTTTCTGCCATAAGGGTGGTGGTGTCATCTGCATATCTGAAGTTATTGATATTTCTCCTGGCAATCTTGATTCTAGCTTGTGCTTCATCCAGCCCAGCGTTTCTCATGATGTACTCTGCATATAAATTAAATAAGCAGGGTGACAATATACAGCCTTGACATACTCCTTTTCCTATTTGGAGCCAGTCTGTTGTTCTATGTCCAGTTCTAACTGTTGCTTCTTGACTTGCATACAGATTTCTCAAGAGGCAGGTCAGATGGTCTGGTATTCCCATCTCTTTAAGAATTTTCCACAGTTTGTTGTGATCCACACAGTCAAAGGCTTTGGTATAGTCAATAAAACAGAAGTAGATGTTTTTCCGGAACTCTCTTGAATTTTTGATGATCCAAAAGATGTTGGCAATTTGATCTCTGGTTCCTCTGCCTTTTCTAAATCCAACTTGAACATCTGGAAGTTCATGGATCACATACTGTTGAAGCCTGACTTGGAAGATTTTGAGCATTACTTTGCTAGTGTGTGAGGTGAGTGCAATTTGCAGTAGTTTGAGCATTCTTTGCCGTTGCCTTTCTTTGGGATTAGAATGAAAATTGACCTTTTCCACTCCTGTGGCCACTGCTGAGTTTTCCGAATTTGCTGGCATATTGAGTGCAGCACTTTTATAGCATCATCTTTTAGGATTTGGAACAGCTCAACTGGAATCCCATCACCTCCACTAGCTTTGTTTGTAGTGATGCTTCCTAAGGCCCACTTGACTTCGCATTCCAGGATGTCTGGCTCTAGGTGAATGATCACACCATCATGATTATCTGGGTCATGAAGATCTTTTTTGTATTGTTCTCCTGTGTATTCTTGCCACCTCTTCTTAATAATTTCCGCTCCTGTTAGGTCCATACCATTTCTGTCCTTTATCGAGCCCATCTTTGCATGAAAATTTCTCTTGTTTCTCTAATTTTCTTGAAGAGATCTCTAGTCTTTCTCATTCTATTGTTTTCCTCTATTTCTTTGCATTGATCACTGAGAAAGGCTTTCTTATCTCTCCTTGATATTCTTTGGAACTCTGCATTCAAGTGGGTATATCTTTCCTTTTCTCTTTTGCCTTTCGCTTCTCTTCTTGTCACAGCTATTTGCAAGGCTTCCTCAGACAACCATTTTGCATTTTTGCATTTCTTTTTTACCACCCCAAACCACTATCCATTTAACTCTAAAGACTGGCAAGTGATGTGGATCCCTAATGTCTTCTCTTTAAGGACACTATATATCATTTAGCAAAATATGTTATTTTTTTCTTCATTCATCATCCAATAATATAAAAAGTTTCCCTTCTTTCCATTTCCAATTCAATCTATCATTCTCGGTCTCTGACCCTCACTCTGTATTCCTTGCCCCTTCATCTTTCCATTCCTCTTTCTCCCAGGATTATTCCTCCAACTACCCAGCCCAGAACAGGATTCTGGTGAATAAAGTTCTCTATCCTTTCAGAGATCAATCTTCCTTTTTGAAGACTCACTGAAGCCCCAACTCATTTCTTTTAAGGTATAGTTCTTCCAAGATATCCTGACATTGGAAAATTTTACGGGGAAAAGAATTTCCAAAGTGAAGGCTTGTAACCTGAAATGACCTTTCCTGAGTGACAGGAGCTTCATGGAAAATCAGGTGTTGACCCACTTGGACAAGGCAAGGCTTTGCAATGTCCCCACCACCAGCAAGAACATCCAGAACCAGAATGTCAAAAAATATTGTATCTGGGTTTCTGCTTAAGAGTTTGTGGATACGGCTGCATTCTCCACAGTGCCCAGCTGTTAGGCGATGATGAAGGGAAGGGCGTGGCCAAAGGGTAGCACTGCTTTGAGGACACATTATCTGTTGGAGAGTCTTTGGTTTTTTTCTTTGGGGCCATAGATGATTTCTAGTATAAGAATTAATTGGTGCAATGGCTAAATTCATAATGAGTGAGATAGGCTCATAGTTTTGCAGAGAATATTTTGGAAAATTCTGTCAACTTGTTTAAATTGCGATATTCAAAAGATATGATATTGCAAGTGGGAAATACATTTAGAGAAATATTTTTTTTCTCTTATTTAAATTATAAAAATATGATAATACATTAATGGGAGGCTTGGAAGATACAGAACAAAGTTACATATAGTTCTACTATGTATTATAATTATTTTCTAAGTAGATTATTTAAGATTTTTAGTTGAAGTTTCAATATCAAACCCTCAAAAATTAATAGAATGAATATACAGAGAAGTAGAAGGATATAGTAGACTTGAAAAGCTCTATGAACCGATTCAACATAATTAAGATTTATACAATTTTCACACACCAGTAGGATACAAATTTTATTTAAGTTCCCATAAACTACAAACTAGGAAACATATCCACGGACATAAGACCAGGTGTAAAAATTTCATGGTCTAAAGGTACTGAAATCATACAAAGTGTTCATTTAGAGAAATGATTTGACAATGTCTACTAAGAGTCTTAAAACTGATCATTAATTCCGTTTCTGAGTTTGCAGTGAAATAAGCCTAAATATTGAAAAAATAAAACTCTGTGCATAAAGATGCCCATTGCAATGTCCTTTTTTTATTTTTCAGTTTTAATATTTTTATTGAAGAATAGTTGATTTACAATGTTTTGTTAATTTGTACTGTACAGCAAAGTGATTCATTTATACATATATGTATTTATATACATTCTTTTAAATATTATTTTCTATTAAGTTTTATCAGAGGATATTGAATATAGTTCTCTGTGCTGTACAGTGGGACCTTGTAGTTTATTCATTCTATATATAAAAACTTACATCTGTTAACCTCAACCTTCCACTTGATGTCCCCCCCGCCCCCCCCCAAGCTCCTTCCCTTTGGCAATCACCAGTCAGCTGTTTTCTGAGTTCATGATTTTGTTTCCATTTCATAGATTCATTTGTGTCACTTTTTAGATTCCACATATAAATTATATATAGTATTTATTTTTCTGACTTATTTCCCTTTGTATGATAATCTCTAGCTGCATCCGTTTTGTTGCAAATGGCATTGTTTTGTTCTTTTTTATGGCTGAGTAGAATTTCATTGTATATGTACCACATCCTTCTCATCCATTCATCTGCTGATGGACATTTACCTTGTTTCCATGTCTTGGCTATTTTGAGTAGTGCTGCTAGAACAGACGGATACATGTATCTTTTTGAATTACAGTTTTATCCGGGTTAGAGAAGGGAATGGCAGTCCACTCCAGTATTTTTGCCTGGAGAATTCCATGGACAGAGAAGCCTGGTGGGCTGCAGTCAGTGGGGTCACAAAGAGTTGGACGCGACTGAGCAACTAACACACATGCGCGCGCGCGCGCGCACACACACACACTCATTTGTCTGGATACATGTCCAGGAGCGGGCCTGCCATATCATATGGTAATTCTATTTTTAGTTTTCTGAGGAACCTCCATGTAGCTTTCCACAGTGACTGCACCTATTTACATTCCCACAAACAGCACAGGAGGGTTCCATTTTCTCCACACTCTGTACAGCATTTATTTGTAGAGTTTTTAATGATGGCCATTCTGACCAGTGTGAGGTGGTACCTCACTGTAGTTTTGATTTGCATTTCTCTAAAAATGAGCACTGTTGAGCATCTTTTCATGTGCCTACTGGCCATTTGTATTTCTCCTTTGGAGAAACGTCTACTTAGGTCTTCTGCCCAGTTTTTGATTGAGTGCTTTGTTTTTTGTGTTGAGTTGTATAAGCTATTTGTATATTTTGGAGATTAAGCCCTTGTCAGTGGAATTGTTTGCAAAAATTTTCTCCTGTTCTATAGGTTGTCATTTCATTTTGATTATGGTTTCCTTTGCTGTGTAAAACTGTGATATATTTTAAAACCACTCCAGAGTCATAGCTAATGGCAGCAATAGGAGTTGCCCAAAATGTTCTTTATAGCAGAGATCAGTTGGTAAAAGCTAAAAGACTATTCTGTTGAGAAAAATATTACACAAATCATGGTAACCATGCTCAATGGATAATTAAGCAGCCATTACCCTGGCATTGTTTATGCCCATGTTATAGTATAAGATGTCAAGTTATAAGTCCAATATAATCATAATTTTATAAGATACATAAAGTTATATATATATATTAAAAAGAGCATAAAAAAAGAAAACCCAACCCTAAATTGATATTGTAATTGACTTGGGATGCTGAAACTATGAGCTTCCTACATTTTTTTCTACTTTTTTATATTTAATATTTCTTTCTATAAAGACCATGCACTTTTAAAATAATAGTAATCATAAAGGTTGGTAAAAATATTTGTTTTTTAAATTTATTTTTATTGAAGTGCAGTTGATTTATTATAATATAATACAATGCTGTGTTAGTTTCAGGTGTACAGTAAAGTGATTCAGTTATACATATATATATGTATATCTAGCTTTCTATTTATATCGTCCTTTTCAAATTCTTTTCCCATATAGGTTATTATAAAAGGTAAAAACATTTAAATACAATTCCAAATGGAACAGTGGCCTTGGGTGCTAAAGCTTATTGCTGTAAACTAAATTTTCTTTTTTTTTGGTTTCACTCCCCGTGTAATGACACCTCACAATGCAATTTCTAGCATCGTCAGCTGTGAGATTGTTGTAATCTCAAGGAATGCATGCTGGTCTTAACAACCATGGCAACAGACATTGAAAAAAGTTAAATGGAATGTGTCTGATTAAGGATCTACCACATCTCAGTTCTGTTTGAATCATACTCTCTTGGTTGGTGGTGGAGTTCTGTTGGTAACTCTAGCACAGGTACACTGTGGTACCATTGGAAGAGAATTGCCACTTACTATCTATGTGACATTTAGCTGTCTCTCATCTTCTTGAACCTTAGCTTCCCTCTCTTTGAAACAAAGACATTAATACTTACATTGGAGAACTGTTGACTGAAGTCAAGGAGGCAATTACTATACAAACACCATGCAAACATTGGGGAAGCAGTTCAGTAGGTAGAAAAGTAAGCATAGTTTGGCATGGAACACACCTGAGTTTTCCTGGTTCTGCCAGTTGCTATGTCTTAGGCCTTCAGAGGATGACCCAATACTCCTAACCTATACTTGTTCCACTTGGGGATAATGGCAGTCACTTTGTGAAGTTACCATGAGATTGGATATAATATCTGTTTTTATAAATGCCTGATATGAAGCCTTTAGAATTAGTAACCACTATTTTTAAGTATTTATCGAAAGCAACTTGACCTATATTCCCTGAATATCTTCCAACCTAACACATTCACTGTTTCTGGTAATCAAGAACTCTTGATGACAGGTTATGGGCACTGGATTCCAGTCTAATGGATTCTGAAAAGCATGCTTGGCTAATAATGTCCTTTCTTTTAGAGAACTTGCACTTCACGTTGCTAGATTTGTGAGCATAGTTTTAATGTGAGTCTCTGCAGTTTTCTTGGGTTTGCTATATCTGAAATTAATTACAGAGAGCCTGGTCCCAGTACTTTTCTTGATCTGGCAAGTCAGTTATTTGAAGGTTTTTGTCTGTGCATTGTAGGAAGTACTGCTTGCGGAGGCTATGCCCTTGTTTTCTGGGATACTTAATCAGGCAGCTGTATTGATGATGTAGAGATTTTTTCCTTGGGCCATCAAAAATGACCCCGCTGTTTCAATTCAGTGAGACCTTACAGAAGTTGGTTCACTGCAGTCTTTTGCAAAAGGAGAATCTTGAAATGTACCCATAATGTGTGTGCTAAGTTGCTTCATTCGTGTCTGACTCTTTGAGACCCTATAGACCTTAGCCCGCCAGGCTGCTCTGTCCATGGGACTCTCCAAGCAAGAATACTGGAGTGGGTTGCCATTCCCTCTTCCAGAGGATCTTCCCGACCCAGGGATCAAACCAATGTCTCTTATGTCTCCTGCATTGACAGGCAGATTCTTTACCATTAGTGCCACCACAGAAGCCCAAAATATATACATCAGTAAATCCCCAAATCTGTAGTCATGAGACAAAAGAGACACCTCTGCGGTGCAAATAGCTCTGCCCTCACCAGGGTATTGACTGGATTTGTAATATGTCTGTCTCTAAACAAGGACCCATAATCAGGAGAAAAGTGCTGCTTTAATAATTTGGCCATTTAATTTCATACCCTTGCCTTAGGTAAAAGAGAATCTGTGAGAATCCTTACCATCTGGTTGGTGGGGGATTGACTGAAAGCCTCCTAGCACATGAATTCTCCAAAGAAGCATGATGGTTAAGGACTTTTAAGTATCGTCCAGAGTAATCATTTAAGCACAGAATGTACTCAGTTTCAGGGTGATGTCAGGATTAATTTGCTTACTGAGAGAATCTTTAAATGGAATTGCAAAGCATCTTGTTCCATTTTCTCCATTTTAATAAGAACTCATGAGGAGTGACAGGATTCAAAGCCATAGAAAGAAGCTCTGACCATGATTCCAACATTAAAATATATTACTTTGGAGAACTACATAACTACACATAATTGCACCCTTGTTTGAAACAAATGCATAAAGGACCCCTAAATAGCAGCAATGGTAGAAAATCTTAAGCATTTTCCTCTAGGGTTTCTCCTCCTTTTCTAGCGTACACTGGAACAGTCCATGAGCTCTGGATGCCTTGCTGGCTTCAAAACAGGGATTTTCATCCAACTAGAAGCAAATGTTCTATTTTGAAATGTGGATGAAAAGTTGCTGGTATGAAAGTGTACGGAAAGGAAGAATGACATCAGCCTCCTTGATGAGCAGTGCAAGGCTTCTGAATGTTTTTAAGGTGGCAGAGAACATGACAGTCATGGAGATCATTTCAGAACACTATAGAATAATGATGCCTTTCTTTCCATTATACACATTAGGAACAACTCTATAATAACAACAACAACACTAATGATGATAATAATAGTAATTGTTGTTGTTTAGTCACTAATTTGTGTCCGGCTCTTTGCAAACCTATGAACTGTGGCCAGCTAGGTTCTTCTGTCCATGGAATTTTTTTCAGGCAAGAATACTGGAGTGGGTTGCCATTTCCTGCTCCAGGAAATCTTTGCGACCCTTGAATTGAACCCATGTCTTTTGTATTGTGGGTGGATTCTTTATCACTGAGTCTCTAGGGAAGCCCAATAATAATAATAACTAACATTTATTAATAAATTAGTTAGTGCCTGACAATGCCTGATATGGACTTCCCTGTTGGCTCAGTGATCAAGAAACTGCCTGCCAGTGCAGGAGACGTGGATTTGATCCCTGGGTTGGGAGGATCCCCTGGAGAAGAAAATGGCAACCTACTTTTGTATTCCTGCCTGGGAAATCCCATGGACAGAGGAGTCTGGCGGGCTATAGTCCATGGAGTTTCAAGAGTCGGATGAGACGTAGTGACTAAGCAACAACAACAACAATGCCTGATATATACTAAAAGTAGAAGTGAAGGAAAGTGTTAGTCGCTCAATCCTGTCCAGCTTTTTGTGACCCCATGGACTGTAGCCCATGAGGCTCCTCTTGTGGAATTCTCCAGGCATGAATACTGCAGTGGGTAGCCATTCCCTTCTCCAAGGGATCTTCCCAACCAAGGGATTGAACCTGGGTCTCCTGCATTCAGGCAGATTCTTTTACTGTCTGAGCTACTAGGGAAGCATGTTAGCTATTATTAGTATTAGTATTATTTCATTGTCACAAATGTTCCTGATGGTAGAGCTATTCCTAATGCTTATAATATATAATATGTTTATTTGTGTGTGTATATGTATTCATTTAATTCTCAAATCCAACCCCATGAAATCATGTTATAAGCATCCCAGTTTTACAGGTGAGAAAACTCAGGTACTGAGAGGTTAAATAGCTTTCCCAAGGAAGAACACAGTTTATGAGTGGTGAAGCAGAAGTGTGAACCCGAGAAAAATGGCTCCAAAGCCTAAATTCCTACCTGCATGACTACTTGTTCATGAAAGGACAAATGCAAACAAAGAAAAGCTTAGTGCAGACTATTGCTTATTTTCTCTATTAACATTTACTTGCAACTTATAATTTTGTTGTTACTATTTGAGTGGACACTTGAGTAAAAGGACTAAAGTGTAGAGAAGAAAAACTCAAATTGGAAAAGAAGTTTATTCATTAATGTTTTTCCTCAACAATTAGAAAAAGACCAGGCTTTAGATGCAGAACTCATTAGCCCAACTCATGACAGATTATCATTTTGTGGGATCACCATTTGAGAATTACTGGGGTATGATAAAGACTCTTGAGCTTGAGGTAGAAACATGGGTTCTGATACATGTTTTCTGGGATTTTCTAGGGTTCTCAGCATGGTGCACTAGACAGACGTTGGAAAATGGGGTGAAGTGTCACCAGTGTACAGCAGTATTTCTTCCAGCAGTCTTGACTTAGATGTTCTATCACTTACACGCTCCCCACTGCCTGATGGAAGCTTCCATCTTGTGTATCTTTCAACCCTTGTACATCCACTGAGTCCTTCCTCAGGTGCCAGCTTCTCTTGAGACCTTGCTTGACCACATCAGCTCCTCACTGAACTCACCTGACCTTCAGAAATGCTACCTTTCATACTAACAACATGGGAGGTTTTCGAGATATTTTGTGTGATGATTACCATAGATCTTCAACTTGAAAGTACACATCTTGAATCAGGGGCTGGATGTTTTTCGCCTCTTACCTTCCCTGGCACAGATCTCAAGACATGTCTGCTGGTGGAAGGTGTTGAGTGAGGGAATTGAATAGTATCGCCTTAAAGCTGTTCTACATTGGTATCTGAAAGGGCTATCCTAACATCAAGAAAGATAGAAAACAAGGACTTTTAAAGTTTGTATAATAGAAAAAGTACTTTTAAAAATAGCCACAGTGGACTGTTGGAGAAAGGAGTTTCTGTCAAGAGGAATACTGAAAGCCTTGCTGATTTTGACCATCCAAGTTGGGAAATAAAAACAAGGGAAAGCTGACTTGTTCTGAAGGGCAGAGGGCGAGGAAGGTGGGAGGAGGGGGAAGAAAAAGGAGCCAGGAGCAGATGGGGCACAGATCACAAAAGGAACTCTCCTGGAGGTGGGGTGGCCTGAAAGGACTTATAAAGACCAGAAACTTCTAATATGAGATATTCAATTGTCTGATCTAAGTATGCCATCAGGCCTGTTTACCCGGTCTCTCTGTGTGTGTGTGTGTGTGTGTGTGTGTGTGTGTGTGTGTGGGGGGTGTGTGTGTGTGTGTGTGTGTGTGTGTGTGAGGTGTGTGTGTTGTTGGTAGATTTTGTCTTTTTAGAAATTAGCAAAGGGGCTTGGTTCCACATTTTGTAAATGTGGAATAAGGAGTCAGGATTGTAGGAAGCTGACACAGGTTTGGGCTCAGAAGAGCTCTGAGAATTTGTAAAACTCTCAGAGAAGGATTTGACTTTCTATAAAGCATTGAAATGGGATTCCAAGTCAAGCATCTAGATCTTGAGGTCCAAGCCTCAGGTGATAGCTGAGTTACATTTGGCAGGAAAACATCTTGCCCTAGAAGTAAATAATAGAAGTAATAGTGACAGTGTTTGTTGCTCAGTTGTGTCCAACTCTTTTCGACCCCAGAGTAGACCTCCAAGCTCCTCTGTCCATGGGATTCTCCAAGCAAGAATGCTAGAGTGGGTAGCCATTCCCTTCTCCAGGGGATCTTCCTGATCGAGGGATCAAAGCTGGGTCTTCTGCATTGCAGACAGATTCATTACCGTCTGAGCCACCAGGGAAGCCTGAAGTATAGTGAAAGGGAGGTCAAACTTGGAATAGGAGGACAGAGTTTGTATTGTGACTCTGTGACTTACTGTTTGGAGCCTCAATTTCATCATTTACAAAAGACACCTACCTAGATTAAAGGTAGATAAGGCTAGATTATAGCTAGTAACAAACAATCCCCAATGTGTATTGGTTTTGAACAATGACGTTTATTTCTCATTTGCTGTGTACATATGTCACAAAGGGGCTCGAGATCTGCTTCTGGATATTCCATTCCGGAACCAGGCTGATGAAACAGCTATGATCATTGGCCATAATGAGAGAGGAAAAAAAGATTTGGAGAATCTACTATAAGCTCTTTTTAGAAAAAAAATTAAATTTTATATTGGAGAATAGTTGATTTACGGGGTTGTGTTAGTTCAGGTGTACAGCAAAGTGATTCAGTTATACTTGTATCTATTGCTTTCAGATTCTTTTCACATTTAGGTTATTATAGAGTGTTGAGTAGAGTTCTCTGTGCTATACAGTAAGTCCTTGTTGGTTATCTATTTATATATATATAATAGCATATATATGTCACGCTTGCCCAGTATCTCAGCAATAAGAATCCGCCTGCAATGCAAGAGATGCCTCTTGTGTGGGAGACGTGGGTTCGATCCCTGGGTTGGGAAGATCCGCTGGAGAAGGAAATGGCAATTGACTCCAGAATTCTTCCCTGGGAAATTCCGTGGACAGAGATACCTGGCAGGCTCCAGTCCATGGATCGCAGAAGAGTCAGGCATGACTTAGCCACTAAACAACAGCAACAGCACTGTGTGTATGTTAATCGCAGACTCGTAATATATCCTTCTTCCCAACCTTTCTCCTCTGGTAACCGTAAATTCATTCTCCAAGTCTGTGAGTCTGTTTCTGTTTTGTAAATAAGTCCATTTGTATCATTTTTTTTATAGTCCATGTATAAACCATGTCAATAATATTTGCTCTTCTCTTTCTGATTTACCTCACTTAGCATGATAATCTCTAGTTCTATCCATGATGCTCTAAGTGGTATTATCTCCTTCTTCTTTATGGCTGAGTAATATTCAATTGTCTATACATGCACCATATCTCTTTTTATCCATCCTTCTGTTCATGGATATTTAGGTGGCTTCCATGTTTTGACTATTTTCAACAGTGCTGCAGTGAACATTGGGGTGCATATATCTTTTCAAAGTATGGTTGTCTCCAGACAGATGCCCAGGAGTGGGATTGCAATGTCATAAGGTAGCTCTATTTTTAGTTCTCTAAGGAATGCAATAAACTCTTGAAGAAAATGTAACATTCCCATGTGCATGGAAAGTAGGAAGTTGCAATTATATAACAAATAGCACTAAGGCTGACACAACAATATGTTTATGCTTTACCGTTTCTACAATATCTTCATGAAGGCTGGGTCATGGTGCTGTTGGGCAGCAGTTTTCTGAGTGAGTGGTAGGAAGTTTCCTTGCAGAACTGTTCCCTCTCAGAGTCCATTACCCTCTGGCTAACGGCAGAGGATTGCTTTTAATCTATCGTAATGATTTTGAAGCAGTAGATTTTAAACATCATTTAGTTGAGTCAAAGATTTTGATAGTGCGTGTACAGAATTTCCTGATGTAAGTTCTGATATCCTCAATTTTATGGCATTGGAGGCTAATTCTTCTACCACTTAATAGGTGGTAAAGATACTTTATAGTCCAAGTTAAATTTGAATAACTATTGGTAACATCATATCATACAACTGTTGAATATGAAGCATCTCAATGCTGTTATATCTCATTATGATATATTTACAGGCTAATATATATATATTAAAAAATATGTATATCTGTATACATGTCTGCCTGCATGTACATTCTGAGAATAGAAGCATTTATAGAGGTAGATTTTATGTATTCTTCTCCAATTGTACCACTAAAATATGAGGATGTGGGAACTGTTAGAGTTGGGTTTCTAAAATAATCACAGAAATGGAGACAAATCTCTGGCCAATTTGTATTCTTGACACTTTGTCCCACCTGCCTAAAATCATCATCAGCTGTGCTGATTTTTTGCCCATATTTCCCCAAGTGCTATGTACTTGTATGCATCTTGAAGAATAGACCCACCTCACTTTCTTTACTTAGAAGATTCTTGCTCCTTAATTACTTAGCTCAAATATTTAATTTCTTCTGTGAAGTGGTCTATATTTTACCCTGAGATCAAACTGCTCCCGCCTCTATAATTCCAAAGCACTTTGATGATGAGTCTTTTATAGCACTTAGCACATTGCATTGTAATGGTCTGTCTCTCCCCCCTAGTCATTTCTATATCGTCAGCACCAAGCATAATTCCTGGTACATAGTGGATGTTACATGAATAAATAAAAGACATGAAGCTAGGGCTTGAAACCAGGTCTTCTAATCATGACTGCAAATCATGTTTGATTTTTTTCACACTGATCGTGACTGGCTTAGCATTGGAAATGTTCTCCTTAAGATAAAGATTAAGAACCTCATCATAGTATAAGTTCCCTACTAGAACGTGTGTGCTTTGAGGACACGGATCTTTTCTGTCTTATTCTATCTTATAATTCTGGTGTCTAGAGTATTATCTGATCTATGATAAGGAGGCAACAAACATCTGTTGAATGAATCAGTGAAACACAAATAGAAGACATTTTAGCCATTATGACCACTGGGCATTTTAAAAATTATTATTTCCCCATAGCATACAAGGTAGAAGGAAGAGGATGCCAGACAAAAATACATTGAGATGTCAGGGGAAAGAGGAAAGGTTGGGAGCATGGGGTCACCCAGGATGGCTGGGTCTGTTTATGATAATAAAAGGGAACTTTGTGATCCCCATAGCTTATTTGATATTTCTCTGTGTTGAAAGAAACAGGATGATTTTGAACCACAGGCTCTCCGCTTTGCTACCAGAAATGCCAAACTCTTAGCAACTCCAGAGTCTAGACTATAATATTTCTTCTTTATTGGAAGTATGTAGGTGAAATTGTCATCTCGTATTAAACCTCAGACCTAGAACCTCCACGTGTGGCAATGGAGGGTGAAGCCCTGCTGGGGAGAGTGGGCAGAACCCGCTTGCCATGAATGAATCTACTCTTCCTAAGATTTCCCTTCTCCTGTACATTTCTCTGCCACCACCCAGCCTGCTCCCCCAGGCATATGCTGGCCAAAATGTCCACACACTAATTAATTAAGTGTCCACACACATTAATTCACTACAGTGGGATAGATGAAGTGGGTAAAGGTGTGTTTCTTCCATTGAATATCTTGGGCTCAGGACTTGGCGTTTTGGCTCTGACAGAGATACTTTCCTCCTCTAAGCCTCAGCTTTCTTAAGTGCAAAATAGGGAAAATAATAGTGTGATGAACTGAACTGTCTCTCCTAAATTCCTATGTTGAAGTTCTAACCCTAACTATATTTGGAGAAGTGCCTTTAGGGATGTTGCTCTTTAGTTGTTAAATTATGTCTGATTCTTTTTTGTCCCCATGGACTATAGCCCATCAGGCTCTTCTGTCTGTGGAGACTCTATAGGCAAGAATACTCGAATGGGGTTGCCACTTCCTTCACCAGGGGATCATCCCAACCCAGGGACAGAACCTGTGTCTCCTGCGTTGGCAGGCAGATTCTTTACCACTGAGCCACCTGGGAAGCCCTGCTTTAGGGATGTACTTAAGGTTAAATGAAGTCATAAGTACGGGGCCTTAATTTGATAGGATTGGTGACCTTATAAGAAAAGGAAGAGACACCAGACTTCTCTGTCTCTCTCTCTTTCCCCTTCTGCACAGGCATAGAGGGAAGGCCACGTGAGGACACACGAAAAGGCAGCAGTAAGTCAGGAAGAGAACCTTCATCAGAAACTGAATCTACCTAAGTCTTGATCATGGACTTCTGGTCTCTAGAAGTGTGGACCAGTAAGTGTCTATTGTTGAAGCCACCCATTCTGTGGCATTTTGTGAAGGTAGCCCAAGCAGACTAATACAAACAGTACTTCATAAAGCTCTTGTGGAGAACAGGTGGGGCCTCAACAAATGTAACTTAAATCTGTTGTCGTGGTGATTCAACCAGCTGAGAGGAGGGTGATTCACAAATAAGACTGCAGTGGAGGTTCGGGGTAACCCAGGGAACACAGTCACAAATGGGCACCGGGAACCTTCTGCTGTTCTTCTCTTCTTTGCAAGTAGATAGGACAGGATGGCACAAATGACTCTAGACACAGAAGGGGTGGGACATTTGGATGGAAATTATGATGCCTCTACTTATAAGCTGAGTGGTTTGAAAAAAAAAACTTTCTGAGGCTTGTTTTATTGCTAACACAATGGGAGTGATAACAGCTATGAGACAGGGTGATTGTGAGTTTTAAGTTCATGTAAATGGAGTTAGAAGCCTGACAGTCCAGCACTGTCCAACAAAGCCCGGGTCCTGTTGTAAAGCTCTGTGTTGTAGCCTTACTTGGACCGAACAGTAGAAGACGGGGTCTTGTTTTTAAGACAGAAGTTTATGGCAGTTGAATATTTATTCCCAGGAGTCAAAAATAAACAGTGTTAACATTATCCGCTGTGCCCTTGTCTAGGGCTTAGTGGGGGAGACGTCTGAAGATCTTGGTCTGGGTGAGAAGTTTTGTCACTGTGGTGTTTTTTTTAATTTTATGACATAACCATGAGATGCTGTATCACCCATTTTCACCTGGGAAGTGATGGACTGGGACATCTTGTAGTGAAAAACCTTTAGCTCCAGTCCTTGGGGCACCTCGTGCCTCCCTGACCATGCTGATCACTGTTGTGCTTGATTGCTCTGCTTAGAACATCCTCTGCAGGTGTCTGGTCAGCTTTCAGTTTGTCTCTGAGGTCCTCTCTGGCCACCTTGTGTAAAATCGTGGCCCTTCCTCCCCTGACGCTCCTGTCTCATGTGCTCTGTTAGATATTTACTTCCTTATATTGTCTCCCTGCATTCATGAGGGTGAGGACTTGGACCACTCTATTTCCTGCTGTGTCCTTAACACGCACAACACTGTCAGGAGCATTGTGGAGACTCAAGACAGGAGCATGCAAAGAGTGAGTATTGTTCTTAGTATTAGCATCATCAATATTATGAAAATGAATGCATTTCTGGAAAAGGTTGGATTGTTTCTACCCCTTTGAAGCTCACCCTGAACTTGGTCATCTCTGGTTTACCTAACCAACACTGCCCCTATGAAGACTTGGCCTGCTCACATTTCTCCATGGCCACCCCGCGGCCCCCACCAGGCCTTCTCCAGTAGGAGTCAGTTTTATAACCCCATGAACTGCTTGGTGACTTTGTGCTCCTTGTTGTAAACAGAGGGCACGAATGCACTGAGAAAGATGAAGCTCAGAGTTTAAGGCAGTAATTCATTCTTATTTAACACATTTATGTAGTGCTCAGTGCAGACCAGGATCTGTTAGCATCTGTTAAGTGGAGTAGATTAGCAGACAGTCTGAATACAGGGTGTGTGACACAGTACAGGGGTAGGGTGAATTCAGGGGTCTCAGAGAGTACAGAGGAAATGACCCCACATCACCTGGGTCCCAGTCTGTTTTTTAGCACTGGGCTTACCATGCGACATGTGGTTATAGAGGTGAGTCACCCATGCTGCTGAAATAAACAGGCAACACCAAAATGCTGAAGTCAGTTACATGTAATGGATTTTTCATCAGACATATTGGAGGTGTACCACTGTTGTGGCTTCCAGTGGTTTCCAGAGGTTATTCAAGGTTTCTTCATGTCTTGTGGAAGCAACAGAAGTTGTTGTTTTCTTTTCTTCATGGTCATGTGGCCCTTTAAAACCCACATTGGACATGGGGGTGAGGCTTCTCTTTTGCACATTATATCCAGCGTTATATTCAAGAACAGGATGGCCTCCCTGAATCCGGGGGTGATCTTCACACAACCTATATGAGAACACATGCTGTATCTGGAAAGACCAGGTCATGAGAGTGTCTTCAGAAGGCCAAGGACTGAAATACTAACCCTGATTTTAGTGCCAAAGCCTAAAAATAATCCAAGCCCAGGGTACAGTACATCACAGAGGTCTCCTCCTCAGCTGCAAAACTTATTTTCCTTTACTCTCCAGTGTTTTTCCACATGCCTCCTTTATTTCAGCTCCTTGGTTTGTACTTCATGCAGGCAAGATCAGATGTGAAATTTCTTAGTTTTTAAACTGGAGAAATTACTTGACTAAACTGTCCCTCCTCATTCATGTAAGGACAGCATATGTTCTTGGAGAACTTTAACTTCAGGTGTTAGGAAAACTTTGGGAGTTAATAGATGGGTTTTAATGTCATGCCTGAGACAAGTTTGGGGTTGAGGTTGTGCCTCATCATATTTCAGAGGCTGTTTGGTACTGAGAGATTGAAGGTGACAGCCAGGAGTTTCCTTAAAAACATTCAGCCCTGCATATGGTTCTAACTATAGTCATGTCCTCTAGGGCCTAGAAGACAGAGCTCTCCAAGAACGCTTCTTACGTCTGGGTTGGAAATTGGCTGTGGCTGGCTTGGCTTGAGGACACACTCAATACTTCGAAAGTTTTCCTCCAAAATCTCTCTGCTTCTCCTCCCTGCTCTCCTGGCTTTGTCTTCCAGCCTGGGATTCTGAGCTGGGTGTGAATTCATCTGAGGGAGGTGTCTTGATGCCTTATCTCTGCCAGTGGCATTCAAGGGAAAGACGCACGGTGTTACGTGGTGCCTACCTGTTGCTCAGGTACTCATTGTGTCTGACTTTGTGACCCCATGAACTGCAACGTTCCAGGCTTCCCTGTCCTTCACCATCTCCCAGAGTTTGCTCAAACTCATGTCCACTGAGTCAGTGATGCTGTCCAACCATCTTATCCTCTGTCGCCTACTTCTCCTCCTGCCCTCAATCTTTCCAAGCATCAGGGTCATTTCCATTGAGTCAGCTTTTCACATCAGATGGCCAATGTATTGGACCAGCTTCAGCCTCAGTCCTTCCAATGGATATTCAGGATTGATTTCCTTTAGGATGGACTAGTTGGACTTTCTTGCTGTCCAAGGGACTCTTAAGAGTCTTCTCCAGCACTACATTTGGAAAACATCAATTTTTTGATGCTCAGCCTTCTTCATGGTCCAACTCTCACATCCATATGACTACTGGAAAAACTATAGCTATGACTATACAGACTTTTGTTGGCAAAGTGAAGTCTCTGCTTTTTAATACGTTGTCTAGGTTTGTCATAGCTTTCTTCCAAGAACCAAGTGTCTTTTAATTTTGTGGCTGCAGTGACCGTCTATAGTGATTTTGGAGTGCAATAAAATAAAGTCTGTTACTCTTTCCATTTTTCCCCCATCTATTTGCCATGGAGTGATGGCCCTACCTATTACCATATTTATAAACAATCCCAAATACGGTAACTCTTTGCCCAGTGCAGGTCCTGAAGCTCACAGCTCTGTCTCACTCAGTCACAGAGCCAGTCCTGTGCAGAGTTGGCCCTTTGACAGAGGCTTCTTCCCCATCAGGAGATGGGTCTGATACATGTCTTACTGTCATTATCATCATCTCTTTCAACAGGGGAGCTGGGCCTGGCCTGTGTGCTAGCTCAGAACCCTGCCTGCCTTGGTTTCCTGATGATGCTCCATTTCCCTTAATACTGGAGTTGGATCCCTAAGTCCAACCCATTGGCTGGAACACTTGTTCAATAGAAAGCTAATGTGAGCCATGCATGCAGGTCACATTGGAAGAAGTAAAAAGATGGGAATTTCTGGTGACCTGGTGGTCCACACTTCCACAGCAGGGGGCATGGGTTCAATTCCTGGTTGGGGAACTAGGATCCTGCATGCCATGTGGTGTAACCAAAAAGAAAAAAAAAACAAAGCAAAGGAAAAAAACCCAGCAACAACAAAAAGAAAAAGGTAAGAAAGAAATAGATGAAATTAATCTTAATGATATATTTTATTTAACTCAATATAACCAAGTATTATCATGTCAACGTGAAGGCAATATAATAAGGAGTATTAATGAGCTATTCAACTAATTTTTTTTCATACTAAACCTTTCAAATCCCAAGTGAATTGGACACTTATGGCACACTTATGACTTGTACGATCATGACTTATCTTGACAGTCCAGCCACACTTCACTCGTTTAATAGCTGCGTGTAGCTGTGGCCACCATGTTGGACGATACACACCCTGACCCTACAGTGGTTAATTTGGACATTGGTGCAGCCTAGAAGGAGAACCTAGAGTAGGGGAGAGTCCAGTCTCTGGGCGTTTCTGATGGGTGGTCACTGTTCACCAGACCAGCGCCCACCTTCCCCTGGAGACTGGAATCAACCTGCAAAGAACATCTGGCCCTACTGGTCTGGTTTTCTCCTGGGAGGAAAGAAGGATTGGACTGAGTGCACTGAGGGTGGCTTACTGACCTTCATGACCCCTATGGGCATTCAGCTCGATGGGACATTCAGCTGTGTCCTAAGGGCATTTCGTCCACACCAGGGGTGTAAAATACAATCTCCATTCTGAGGTACTTCACTCTGTCCTGGGGGGGCAGAAGGGGCCTAGGACTATACCAAGTCCCTGAATACAGGAAGCACATGCATCAAAACATCACGCTTGACCTTTGAGGCCAGACTGACAAGACGCTGTGTGTTCTGAGTCGGTTTATCCGCTTCTAATATCAGGATTCCACTTGTGAGGAATTTCTGGGTACATGAAGGTAACTAGCAAATTCCTGGTTCATAGAAGACCCTCGATGTACGCTAGTGTTCATTCTCTTAATAAGGTGAAGCCAGGGAAATGCAGAGAAAGGCATGATTAATTCCAATAAAGAGAAATCAGAAAAAGTTTCATGGAGGAGGTAAGTTTGGGGCTTGACTTTGACAAATGAAGAGTTAGAGATATGCAAAGAGGAATTTCAGGTGGGTGTATTTGGGGAGAAGCCGCCAGGTTGTCCCATTAGACGTGAACTCTGGGTTTACACATTCACCATCTCACCATCTTCCCGGTTTCTAATCTTTTCTTGATTTGCTTGAGTCTGAATTAGATCTTAATCCATGTGCTTCCATAACCATGATGTGCTTCTCTATCTGGCACTTGCTGAGTTTTATTGATTGTGGGTGTAACTGGATTGAATAATGTTCCTTCAAAATTTGTGTCCACTCAGATCCTCAGAATATGACTTTATTAGGAAAGAGGGTTTGGTAGATCTAATTAAGGTTGAACTGGATTAGGATAGGCCTGAAATCCATTGACTGGTGTCCTTATAAAAAAGGCATAGGAAGACCCAGAGAGAAGAAGGTGATGTGGAGATGCCCAGGAAAGAAACCAGGTGAGGAGAGAGGCAGAGGCTAGAGTGATAGAGCGACAAGGGACTCCAAGGATTGCTGGTGGCACTGGGAGACAGGAAAACACAAGGAAGGGTTCTTTCTTTAGAGCCTTCAGAGAGAGCATGACCCCATCAGCACCTTGATTTTGGATGTCTAGCACCCAGAACTACAAGAGAATACATTTCTGTTGCCTTAAGCCATCTAGTATGTGGAAATTTCTTGTGGCAGCTCTAGGAAATTAAGAATACAGTGGCAATAATTCTTTCTCTATCAGACTGTGAGTTTCCTTATATGGTTGTGATTTCAGTGTCCAGTACAATTCCTCTCCTGGAGCTGATGTTCAGTTTCTGCTTGTTGAGTGAATGAATGAGTAGCAGTTGGCATTTAAAGCCTGACCACTCTGTGTGGCATAGTTTTCACTCTCCCTTACCCCCAGCATGTCTACAGTACTCTGTGGATCTATTATGTGACATTTTAATAGTTTGATTTGTGTCTAGGTTCCATTTCTCTCTCTATGATTGCTCTTTATCAAGGGTACATTTGGACCCTGCCATATGGTCTAATGTGGTGTCCAGCACTGGGTTGGGATAGAGCCTGCACGGTCCAGGCCTCTGCAGCCTCAGGGAAGAGCTCCAGAGATGATCAGGAATGGACAAGCTTCAGCTGTCACCTTCAAAGTGGACAAAATAATATTCTACTTCCAGGACTATTGTATTAAATGAGGGAACTAGCACAAGTACATGAAGGTGCTTGTTAAGCGGTGTATATTGTAATGACAGTTTGAGTCAAAGCTGGTTCCCCCTAAGATCAAGACATGGCTGGTTTATTTGGAAGTCTCATGGGATAGACTCATCTTTGTTTTATGAACCAGCATAATTCTACAGTTACACATGGTTATTCCCATACCAAAGCTTTGAATTTATAGATAGGATAAGGTCTATCCTTATAGACCTTATGGGTCCACCCACCTTTACCCATGGTGTCTGCCATTCAGAATTCTCCCCTGGTCTAGCCCTGTGTAGATTCCTATTTGAACTCCAGAGAAAGAGGGAGCTACAAATAAGCATAAGTGCATCACTACACTTGTCACAATACTTTTCCTTACAATGGAACTTGTAAGACTTTCCCTCTACTTCTGCACAAAGATAGGTTGACTTAAGCACATTAAAGACAGAAGGAAACACAGTGCTGCTTTGGCATATTCAGAACTGTACCACATTAGTTGTATTTTTGGTGGGTCCATGGGAGCTGTTTCGAAGGTGTGCCCTAGCAACTGTGCTTGGGTGCCTTTACACAGCACTGAAGGTGATGGACGTTGGGAACGAGTTGTGGACCAGGAAGGGAAGACAAAGTAGGTGATGAGAGCAGGCAGAAGGAGGAAGTGAGCACATGTGAGACAGCCCTTAGAGGCCTCCTGGGAATCAATGGGGGAATGATGAGGATGATGCTAGTGTCCAAACAGAATCAGACCTGCTGAAATATTGTTTTAATGAGAATCCATATCTATCTCCCAGGCTAGTTTGTCCTGGAAACATGTAGGCTACATTGAAAACAGGAGCCTGGCAATCCCACTGAGTCTGAATTTATCTGTAGGAGTGAATGGAATGAAGAAAAGGATACACAGGAGGAGGAAGTTTTGAGTAGATGGTTCAAAATAAAATAAGAGAGGTAACACTGGGTCGTGTCATTAGTACATCCATATGCACTGGGTCTGGCCTCTGTGAGAGAGGCCTGTTCTTCCCGTTTGTGCATAGAACTCAGCAGGGTCTTAATGCAGTAAAGACTAAAGGAGAACTTTTGGCACCTCTGAGGATGACAGCTTTGGATGTCATCCCTTGGTGTCACCATCCTGGAATGACCATTATTCACCCAGAGAACAGCAGGAAAGTACTAGAAGGACCTGATGCCCAGTGACAGCTCCAGAGTTTCCATCTTTTATATATAATCTCCAATGTGGCTTAGTCACATCAGCATCTTGGTACTGTGACCCAGTGAAATGTCATAGTATTTGGATGAGTCTTCTTGAGACAAAAATGGAGGTGGGTACCTGCATTTTCAGTCATGTCTGACTCCTTGCGACCCCATGGACTGTAGCTTGCTAGGCTCTTCTGTCCATGAGATTTCCTAGGCAAGAGTAGAGTGGGTTGCCCTTTCCTCCTCCAGGGGATCTTGCTGACCCAGGGATCGAACCTGTGTCTCCCACATCCCCCGCATTGGAAGTGGATTCTTTACCCCTTGAGCCAGTGGGGAAGTCTGAAGCAGGTACAGGGAGAGGCAATTTCAACACCTTTCATTTAGAGTTAACATTTGACAGATGAGATAGTTTTGTTATCATAGATCAGGAGTGGATGTAAGAGACAGTTGCTTCTAAGAGAAGGAATAACTGCCAATCAATCCTTCCAAAACCAATGTCACTGTTTAGAAACAAAAGTCAATTTTAAACTTATTTATGGTGAATAATCCTATTTAAAAACTGGTGTCAGTCATTAGGTTGTGGACATTTTGCAGTTAGTTTCTCTTGGTGAGTGTGCCAGGAAGTTGTTTAAAACTCTTTATAGATTTCATGTATACCAGTGTATATATATGTGTGTGTGTATATATGCATCTATGTATACATGGCTAATGGGAGCATTCCATGTGCTTTGGATTTTTCCTTGTGTGTAGGTCTCATTGTCTTGATGCTCCTCCTCCTGTTTCTGTTAATTTATTTTTTATTCAAATTGGTTTTGGCATGATAAAATTGATCTTCAGTGAAGGGCAGAGATTCTACTCATTGCTGACCTGTTACATTTTAAGAATAGTCCTGAGGATACATTTTAAGAATAGTCCTAATGTAAACTACTCATTACATTATGTAGTTTCTTCTTTATGTAGATTACAGTGTGAAAGTTTCCCCTGGTTTCAGCAGCAGGAATAGATGAGGTTCCTTACTTATTTTGGGGGTGTATCTGATTTGATTCTGCTTTGTGAATAAAGTGAATCTTATAACTTGCTAATCTTGTTTCCTTTTTAGCATTGGTTGCTAGGAAGCTCAGAGTCAAAATTTGTTTTTATTTCTATTGTGTTATATAGGATTTACTGTCTTGCATTTGATAAACTAGCTTTACCCTTGAGCCTGCTATCTTTAATGTCTTCTCAAATGATTTATCTTTAGTTCAGTTTATCTGACAATCCTATATTCATCTTTATAAGTTACAATAAGTACCTTTTTGGAGTCAGGCAGCGCTATAAATACACACATATTACAATATTGTTTTTTAACTTATGGATGAAGGAAAAGCTAATGATTTAGAATCTTGGCATAACTCACCTCATTTCTCTGATTCTCAGTTTCCTTATCTATAGTATAGGGTGAACAGTAAATTCTAGGCTAGTGGACTCTTGTGAAAATCAAATGAGACAGTGGGTGCAAAACTCCTTTGTAATATTACTTGTAATAGCAAAAGTATGAGACTGCTTTTCTTTTCGATTAAAAATTATGTGTGTAGTACACATAGTTTGAACATAAAGTAGTACCAAAAGCTTACATCAGTCAGTTCAGTTGTTCAGTCGTGTCCGGCTCTTTGCAACCCCATGGACTGCAGCACGCCAGGCTTCCCTATCCAACACGAACTCCCAGAGCTTGCTCAAACTCATGTCTATTGAGTCAGTGATGTCATCCAACCATCTCATCCTCTGTTGTCCCCTTCTCCTCTTGCCTTCAATCTTTCCCAGAATCAGGGTCTTTTCTAATGAGTCAGTTCGTCCCATCAGGTGGCCAAAGTATTGGAACTTCAGATTCAGCATCAGTCCTTCCAGTGAATATTCAGGACTGATTTCCTATAGAATTGACTGGTTTGATTTCTTTGCAGTATTCTCCAACAAGAGTCTTCTCCAATACCATAGTTCAAAAGCATCAATTCTTCAGTGCTCAGCTCTCTTTATGGTCCAGCTCTCCTATCCTTACATGACTACTGGAAAAACCATAGCTTTGACTAGATGGACCTTGGTCGGCCAGGTAATGTCTCTGCTTTTTAATATGCTGTCTAGGTTGGTCATAGCTTTTCTTCCAAGGAGCAAGCGTCTTTTAATATCATGGCTGCAGTCACCATATGCCATGATTTTGGAGCCCAAGAAAATGAGGTCTGTCACTATTTCCATTGTTTCCCCGCCTATTTGCCATGAAGTGATGGGGCTGGATGCCATGATCTTCATTTTTTGAATGTTGAGTTTTAAGCCAGCCTTTTCACTCTCCTCTTTCATCAAGAGGTTCTTTAGTGCCTCTTTGCTTTCTGCCATAAGGGTGGTGTCATCTCCATATCTGAGGTTATTGATATTTCTCCCAGCTATCTTGATTCCAGCTTGTGCTTCATCCAGCCCAGTATTTCACATGATGCACTCTGCATGTAAGTTAAATAAGCAAGGTGACAGTATACAGCCTTGACTTACTCCTTTCCCAATTTGGAACCAGTCCATTGTTCCATGTCCAGTTCTAACTGTTGCTTCTTGACCTACATACAGATTTCTCAGGAGGCAGGTCAGGTGATATGGTATTCCTTCTCTTGAAGAATTTTCCAGTTTGTTGTGATCCACACAGTCAAAGGCTTTGGCGTAGTCAATAAAGCAGAAGTAGATGTTTTTCTGGAACTCTCTTGCTTTTTTGATGATCCAGCGGATGTTGGCAATTTGATCTCTGGTTCAATAATTCCTTGCCCCAGCTTTTTCTAATCTCTGGTCTATATTTCAGAGGAAGCTACTTTAAACTCTTCTGTTTCTTTGATATTTATCTTCAAATGTATAAATAATATACTTTAAATTTTTTTTTAAATATTATGTATTGAATTCCTATTATGTTTCTTGAGGATTTATCTCCCTTATAAACCCATTTATTCCCTTCCAATTCTCCAGATTCCCAGTGTAATTATATAATATTTTTTTTATGTATTTATAGATAGGTAAAAGCTACTTAATGTCATAACTACTTAAATAGTTCACTACCTGGCTAAGTAGTATGGATTCTTTATTATGTAATTTTTGGGTTTTTGTGTGTTTCATGATCACCTCAATTTTTTTCTTTTTATTTAATTTTCTATTTACATATGAGACTAATTTTTCCCCTAAATATAGCAATAGACATATTGAACACAAAGTGGTAATTTTTCCAAATGCTTAAATACATAAGGTAAAACCTATCAATTCTATATTTTTTTTCTGGGAAATTCTTTCCTATAGTTCTCAATACCCCTTATCTGAACTGGGTTGGGTTTTCTTTTGGCTTGACACACATCATAAATTCTGTTAGCTTCTTTCCTTTATTCCTAAATCTTTTAACTTCCATTTTCTTAACCCAGCCCTCCTTCTGCTGAATTAAATCCTTTAGTAGTTTCTAAGGAAAGGTGTAAGAGGTAAACATTTTTGAGACTTGGTATATAAACCATTGCTGTAATTTTCCTTCTTACCTGAGTGGTAGTTTAGCTTGATATAAAATTCTAAGTTAAAAAATGTCTCACAAACTTAAAGGCCATGCTTCACTGTCTAAAAATCAGTGTTGAAACTGAGAAGACTAATACCTTTTTATATGTATTCCACGTCTGTAACTTGCATTTTGTTTCTAGAAGCATTTTGCATTTTCTATTTATCTCTGGTATCTTAAAATTTCAAATGATTTACATTTGTATGAGTATGTTTGTTTTTGTGTATGTACACAGAAGCCCCTTTTAATTAAAGATTTGGGTAAAGCAACTATACTCCAATAAAAAAATTTTTAATGATTTGTATCCTTCATTTTTTGATAATTTCTTTTCATTCTTTTCTTCATTCTGGTGTTCTTTCCTTTTTATTATTGAGATGTAATTACTCCTGGTTGATTCTCTTATTCATCTCTGTGTCTTTTTGTTCCTGCTGTATGTTAAGATATTTTCTACTTCAGTACTTCTGATGAATTTTACTTAGATTAATATACTTTAATATCTGAGAGCTCTCTCTTGTTCTCTAATTATTTCCTTTTTATAGCACCCATTTCTTGTTTTATGGATGCAATAGTATCTCTTATTACTTTAAAGACATGTTTCTTTTTTCAAAAGCTTTCTTATGGTCCCTGTGTTGTTTCTATTTCTTCCAAATTTCTTTTTAAAAAATATTTATTTCAAGTCTTTAAAAAAATCATGTTGATGATATTTCTTAAATGACAAATTATGCTCCACACTCTGTTCTCATTTAAAACTTAGTCATTATATGGAAGCTGTGTTTGTGTGTGTGTGTATGTGTGTATCTTTGTGTGTGTTGATTGAATGTTTATGAACTGGTAGGCTTCAGTCTAGGCAGATCATGGACTGAGAATATCTCACCATTGGTAAAGCCATGGAAGGTCTGTGCATGGTCTTTTCTCTAGAACTGTTTGATTTTTCTAGAGACAGATCTTCAAAATGTCTGCTTTGAACTTTTTAGATTACTGCAGCCTCTCAGGACTGCAGTTCATAATTCAACTTACTCGTAAAAGTCTTGTTTCAGCCTTGCCCCTGCCCATCCTAACCCCCCCGCTCCCCCCACTCCCCGTCCCCAGTCTGCTTTCCATTGTGCCTGCTGCCTCTGAGCTTATCTAGATTCTGTCTGAAATACACCTCTGTCATACTGCCATGGAGGCTAAGAAAAGGGTAATGATCTGGCTGCCGATAGTGAAGGAGGAGTTGGGGATGGGCCATTCCTCTCCATACAGACCTTCAGCTAATATCTCTTTTATTTTTATATTTCAACCCCCTCCCTCTGGTTCTAAGAGTCCCTCTCTTTTTCCTCCAGGGCTCCTGCAGGGAAAATTGCCCACTAAATTCTCATGATTTTATTCATCCATCTGTAGGCACTGAGTTTGTAACTTACTCTGCTAAGTTCTGAAATCGGTTGAATTTTCATCTTCTGAAGACATTTTCTGTGTTTTCTGTGTCCTTGGATGTCTTGTATCTCTTCCTTTACTATCATTTTAGTGAGGTTATGAGAAGGGGAAAAGTAAAATAAATCTAGTGTATTTAACCTGGAGCTTTATTTGAATTTCATAATGAATATATCATTATTTAAACTTTATTGAAGTATAATTTATATACAATAAAATGTACTCAGTTTGAGTATACTGGGTATTCATTTTGACAAATGAATATAGCCATGTAACCACCACGATCAAGATATAATTTTTTTTGAAAGAAATACTGCCATTTGCAAAAACATGGATGAAACTTGAGGGCATTATACTAAGTGAAATAAGCCAGACAGAGAAACATAAGTATACTATGATCTTACTTATATGTAGAATCTAAAAATGCCCTCAAATTTGTAGAAAGAGTATATTGGTGGTTCCAGGGGTGAGAGGGTGGGGGAAGCAGATGAAAGTGGCCAAAGGGTAAAAGATGAATAAATTCTGGGGATCTAATGTACAGCACATGTGCTGTGCTCATTCACTGCGGTCGTGTCTGACTCTTTGCGACCCCATGGACTGTAGCCCACCAGGCTCCTCTGTCCATGGGATTTTCCAGGCAAGAATATTGGAGTGGGTTGCCATTTCTTTCTCCAGGGGCCCTTCCTGCCCAGGGATTAACCCACATCTCCTGTATCTCCTGCATTGGCAGGCAGATTCATTACCACTAGCACCACCTGGAAAGTCCTTGTATATAGCATGGTGACTAAGTGAAAACATTGTATTGCATACTTAAAAGTTCTCACCCCATACACAAAATGGTAAGTATGTTAGTGATAGCTATGTCAACTTATTGTAGTAATCATTTCACTATATATATATATACACACACACACACACACACACACACACACACACACACACACACATCAAAACATCACACTGTATACATTAAACTCACACTATGTTATATGCCAATTATATTTCAATAGAGCTGGGAAAAATATGCTGTTATTACCCCCCCAAAATTCCTTATTTCCCCTTACAGTTAGTCCCCCTACTCCTGCCCCCAGACAATTGTTAGTCTGGTTTCCGTCACTGTGGATTATAAATGTATTATTTTGTTTAAGAAATGATCAGGGGGGTTATGCAGTTTGTGAGACTGTGAAAAAATTTGAAAAATTGTCTTTGTATTAAATACATTTTAGAAAAACACTAAACACAAATCTAATTTAAGGAAGTGTACAATCAACTGTACAGTGCTTGCCAAACATTAACATATTTTTAAGGAGAAGGCAATGGCACCCCACTCCAGTACTCTTGCCTGGAAAATCCCATGGAAGGAGGGGCCTGGTAGGCTACAGTCCATGGAGTCGCTAAGAGTCGGACACGACTGAGTGACTTCACTTTCACTTTTCACTTTCATGCATTGGAGAAGGAAATGGCAACCCACTCCAGTGTTCTTGCCTGGAGAATCCCAGCAACGGGGGAGCCTGGTAGGCTGCCGTCTATGGGGTCGCACAGAGTCAGACACGACTAAAGCGACTTAGCAGCAGCAGCACACCTTACTGGAAGCTGTTGGGACGAGAAGGATTTTGCTTGAGGCTGGGCTGGGGAGAAGGAGCTGAGAGTGACAATGGGACCAGCTGGAATCCCAAGCAGAAATTTACCCCGTGTTTCCCTTTGGAGAAACTGGTAATTGGAGAAAAATTATTATTAAATTTTGTGACGTGAGTGGTCAGTTGAATGTCTGTGAACCCCTTCGTCTTTGGAGCTGAAAGGAAGAATTGTGCTCTCAAAGAATATAGGAGATAGAGTCTGCCAAGTAACTTGTTCAGATGATGTTTCTCTCATTTGTGAGCTGCGAAAACCCAGGGAACATAGTCATTCAACAGGAAGACAGAAGGAAGAAAATACAGATCCAAATGAGGAGAACTTAAATTAAGAGCCAGTGTTTCTCTCAGATATAAACAGAGTAGGGGGTTGAAATGTCCCTGGAATCAGGAAGGATTTTCCTCCTTTTTAAAAAAATTTATTGGAATTTAGTTGATTAACAATGATGTGTTATTTTCAAGTGATACAGATACATATTGTTGTTGTTCAGTTGCTCAGTTGTGTCTGACTCTTTGTGACCCCACAGAGTGCAGCACACCAGGCTTCCCTGTCCCTGACCATCTCCTGGAGTTCGCTCAAACTCATGGTGGATGGTGATGCCATCCAGCCATCTCATCCTCTGTCATGCCCTTCTCCTCCTGCCTTCCATCTTTCCCAGAATCAGGGTCTTTCCCAATGAGTCAGCTCTCTGCATCAGGTGGCCAAATTATTGGAGCTTCAGCTTCAGCATCAGTTCCTCTGGTGAATATTCAGGACTGATTTCCTTTAGGATGGACTGGTTGGATCTCCTTGCAGTCCAAGGGACTCTCAAGAGTCTTCTCCAACAACACAGTTCAAAAGCATCAATTCTTCTCCACTTAGCCTTCTTTATGGTCCAACTCTCACATCCTTACATGACTACTGGAAAAACCATAGTTTTGACTAGACAGACCTTTGTCAGCCAAGTCATGTCTCTGCTTTTTAATACGCTGTCTACATTTGTCATAGATTTTCTTCCAAGGGGCAAGTGTCTTTTAATTTCATGGCTGTAGTCACCATCTGCAGTGATTTTGGAACCCAAGAAAATAAAGTCTGTCACTGTTTCCATTGTTTCCCCATCTATTTGCCATGAAGTGGTGGGGCCAGATGCCATGATCTTTGTTTTTTGAATGTTGAGTTTTAAGCCAGCTTTTTCATGCCCTTCTTTTACCTTCAAGATATTTTCATTCTTTTTCAGATTCTTTTCTCATGCAGGTTATTACAGAATATTGAGTAGAGTTCCTTGTGTTATACAGTAGGTCCTGTTGGTTACCTATCTTATATATAGTAGTGTGTATATGTTAATCCCAAGATCCTGATTTATCTCCCCCTGCCTCTGATGTTTCCTTTTGGTAGTCATAAGTTTGTTTTCAATATCTGTAAGTCTGTTTCTGTTTTGTAATTATGTTCATTTGCATCATTTTTAAAAAATTAGATTCCCTATATGAGTGATACCAGATGATATCTGTCTTTATCTAACTTACTTCATACTTAGTATGATTATCTCTAGGTCAAAGGAGGAATTTTCGAGTCCTTGAACTTCAATATTTTAAAAGGTCAGAAAAGCACACATCTTTAGGATGAGGGTGATTCATAGCTGGTTGGAACTGTATGATATATAGAAGTTTCTTTTTCTTTTCAGTTCCAATCAAAAAGAATTGAACTGAAAAAAATCAAGGTGGTTTTTAAAAAATTTTGAACTTCAATACCATAAATGTTCTTCGTAGTTAACATAGGTTCTTAATGGACAAAAAGGACTAAAAGACTAAGTGGGAACGGGAGGAGTGGAACAATTCTGTCACTTGGAACACTTAAACCCAGTTGAAGAAAAATCAATAACCACATTCAAGTTGTTGTAGAAAAATGGCATAATTAAATTCTCTTTACTCATGAGGCTACATCTGAGTTCTTTGTTGTTGTTGTCTTAGGTTGAAAGGGAAATGTGGTTGGGAATTTAGTATGTAAATTTATTGAAAGTATGTCTGTCAGAGCTGGGATTTCTGTTAACTCTGGGCTTTAATAAGGAGACAAATCCATTGTAACAGCAAGGATTTTGCTGAAAGCACTACTTGATGGCATAGGGCAAAAGAATATGTGTTCTTTTAAAATTATCTGATTGGAGTTAGTGATCTAATTTTTGCTGTCATCCTACTCAACAAACCTTAGCATTTTTCTTGCTTTTTTCTCTTTCCTAACCCTTGAGTAAGAGAAGTAGGCCCTGGCTGAGTGGTCAAAGAGCTGTGACAAATGACATCCAGAAGAGTCTTATTGGCCTTGGAAGGACAGATGCTAGTGTGACATCAACAGTTTCTTCAGTTGCCTAACAAGAGTCAACCTGACAGTAGGAAGAAAAAAAAGGAGAAGAAAAAGGAGGCCAACTCAGCTTCAGCTCAGAAAAAACTTTAAATGTTTTTAGGTAGTTTTTTGATCTCCCTGTGTTATACATTTTCATAAGGAGACCTTAAGAGTAAAACCATGATTAACGGGGAGATTAGTGAGTTTCTGATTCATTGAGTTTCTGCACTGTCCTTTCTTACTAAGGTAAAAATAAAGCCCAAGTTGGTTGAGGAAGGGGCTTGGAATGTTTTCATAGAGTATAGAATTCAGGGAGTTGGAGTTAAATGCACGTTGGCCCAGGCCTCAGGGCATGGAGGATTTGTTTGAATCACCATCCCCACCAATTACATGTTCTGGTTCTCAGTTTCATCTTTTATTTAGAGAATCTAGGAAAAATAATATGTGAGGAGTTTGGTTCATTTTGTTCAAGTTATTTGATGTTTAACTGTGTTTGCAAATGCTCTGTAATAAGTCCTATTTTTCTTTAAAGCAAAGATAAGAATAGCACAGGACTTCCCTGGTGGTCCAGTGGTTAAGAATCCACCTGCTAATGCAGGGGACCTGGGTGTGATCCCCGGTTCAGAGATCAAATCCCTGGTCCAGGCATCCACATGCCATGGGGTAACTAAACTCTTATACCACAATTACCCACTCTGGAGCCTGCAAGCCACAACTACTGAGCCCACATGCTGAGAGCCCATGTTCTTCATTAAGAGAAGTCACTGCAATGAGAAGCTTTCCCACCACAACTAGAGAGTAGCCCCCACTGGCCACAACCAGAGAAAGCCCATGTGCAGCAACCAAGACCCAGTGCAGCCGAGAAAAAAGAATAGAGCAACTTGGGCTTTGGGATACTGGGAGTTCTAGTGTAGTCTGTGCTCACTGTATGATGTTGGCAAGTCTTCTCATCTTGGTTTCATATTTTTCTATGTGGTAAAATATATACACTTATGGCAGAAAGGGAAGAAGAACTAAAGAGCCTCTTGATGAAAGTGAAAGAGGAGAGTGACAAAGTTGGCTTAAAGCTCAACATTCAGAAAACTAAAATCATGGCATCCAGTCCCATCACTTCATGGCAAATAGATGGGGAAACAGTGGAAACAGTGGCTGACTATTTTTTTGGGCTCCAAAATCACCGCAGATGGTGATTGCAGCCATGAAGTTAAAAGACGCTTACTCCTTGGAAGGAAAGTTATGACCAACCTAGACAGCATATTAAAAAGCAGAGACATTACTTTGTCAACAAAGGACCGTATACTCAAGGCTATGGTTTTTCCAGTAGTCATGTATGGATGTGAGAGTTGGACTATGAAGAAAGCTGAGTGCTGAAGAATTGATGCTTTTGAACTGTGGTGTTGGAGAAGACTCTTGAGAGTCCCTTGGACTGCAAGGAGATCCAACCACTCCATCCTAAAGGAGATCTGTCCTGGGTGTTCATTGGAAGGACTGATGTTGAAGCTGAAATTCCAATACTTTGGCCACCTCATGCAAAGAGCTAACTCATTGTAAAAGACCCTGATGCTGGGAAAGATTGAGGGCAGGAGGAGAAGGGAATGACAGAGGATGAGATGGCTGGATGGCATCACTGACTCAATGGACATGAGTCATCACTGACTCAATGGACATGAGTTTGGGTAAACTCCGGGAGTTGGTGATGGACAGGGAGGCCTGGCGTGCTGCAGTTCATGGGGTTGGAAAGAGTGGGACACGACTGAGCGATGGAACTGAACTGAAAATATATACAACATAAAACTGACCAATTTGGCCCTTTTTTTAAGTGTAAATTTCAGTGACACTAAATACATTTCCTGTGTTGTGCCACCATCACCATTATCTATCTCCACAACTTTTTCATCATCGCAAACTAAAACTCTGTATCCTTCAAGCAATAACTTCCCCTTCTCCTCTCCCCTCAATCCCTGACAATAGCATTATACTTTCTGTCTTTATGAATTTGATGAAACTAAGTACCTCATATAAATAAAATCATACAAGATTTATCTTTTGTGTCTGGGGTATTTCGTTTAGTATACTGTCTTCAAGTTTCATCCATACTGTAGTATGTAAAAGAATTTCATTGCATTTGAAATTTGAATAGTCTTCCATTGTAGATATTCTACATATTGTTTATCCATTCATCTGTTGATGGACATTTGCATTGTTTCCACCTTTTAACTATTGAAATAATGCTGCTATGAACATAGGTATACAAATATCTGTTTGAGTCCCTGCCTTCAGTTCTTTGGGGTTTATATCAAGAAGTGAAATTGCTGGATCATATGATAATTCTGGCTTGAGTGTTTGACTAACCACCATTTTGTTTTTCATGGCTACTGCACCCATCTAGAGTCTTTCACCACTGAGTGTAATGTTATCTGTGGGCTCTTCATATGTGGCCTTTAGTATGTTGAGATAGTTGCTTTATATGCCTAGTTTCTTGAGTGTTTTTATTGGTTTCAGTCTTTTAGTTATAGAAGTAGCAGGTTGAATGAGGTGACTCACTCAGCATGATAAACATGGAAGGGTATCATTAGGTGACCTTTGATACGCGACTCAAACTTTTTGAATCTTGATTTTTCATTCGTAAAATAGAGATAATAGTTTCTATGACACATGGTTATCAGAAAGATTACATGAAATGATGTATGTCAATGGCATAGAACACAGCAGTTGCTTAATAATTGTTCATTTACCTGTCCATTCCGTTTTGTCATTCAACAAGCATTCATTTAACACCTGCCTCTGGGCAAGTTGCTGGGAATATACAACTGACCAACATACAGAACTAGTTCTCAATATACTTACAGTTTATGGGTTTCTGGACTCTTTTTCCAGTTCCAATAATCTTTGCTCATTCACTGACAGTAAATACTTTGTATGACTACTATAGACCAGATGCAGAGCTAAGCACAAAGTTAGGTGCTAATAGTCAGTGGTGATCACCTCCTCTTTCCCCAACAAATACACACAAAACAGAGGAGGTCTTTTGTCTTCACAAGCTTACAGTCTTGTGGGGGAAGATAGAGCATAAATAAAAAAGGAAGTACATAATTTTCAATTGTGCCTGGTAAGAGCTATGGAAGTAATAGAATTCTATGAGAGAGAGTGAGCAATGGAAAATAGAGAAGTTGATGGAAAAATAAGAGGAAAAAACCTTGGTCAGGAGGTGACATAAAGTTGAGGCCAGAAAAAGGAAGAAGGAACCAGGAATGGGAGGAGCTGGGGTAGGAGAACCCAGCCAGAGAAGATTGTAGGTACAAAGTCCTAGGCAGGGGAGGACATGGTTTGTTAGATCCTAAGCAGTGGGGAAGTGGTTCAAAATGGTGGTAGTGGAAAAAAGAGGCCAAAGTGAGAAATTTGTATTTCACTCAAATTTCAGTGGGGAGCCAGGGAAGTTTTTTCAGTAGGGCATATGGCATGATCTGATTTCTAGTTCAGGAGGCATGCCTCATTGTTGAATGAAGGATGTGTTATAGAAGTCAAAATTAGAAGCAAGAAGTTAAGGTGGGAAGAACTGGTATTGTTTCAGGGGAGAGATGACGGTAGCTTGATTAAGGTGTGGGAATAGGGTTTCAGGTTTTGATCTGAGCAACTGGAAAGATGGTAGCCCATTGAGTTCTGTTCTTGTAAATAAACATTTAGGTCAGATGGACACGTCTGTGGTACTTATGATTGGAAAAGCTACTTCTTATTACTTTGGATTAGTTGTTGCCCGCTATTGGATTTGTTCTTAGAAGTATCATAAATCTCTCCTCCTGCAAACTACTGAAGCTTCCTAACATGTTTCATTCACAACCTAAAGTAAATTCAGCTGTTCATTCATTCAACAAATATCTACCAAGATTGTTCTAGGTGCTGGGAATACAAGAGAGGATGAAAAAGCCAAATATCCCTATTAACAGGACTTGAGGTTCTACAGATGTGTGGCAAAGATGTTGTTACATGTGACTTTCTCTAGGGCACCGAAAAGATTTCAGGTATTAATATATCACTTTATTTTTCCCCTTTTTTCTTTCTTTCTTTTCTTTTGCTTTAAGAGAAAAGGACAATCAATAAGCACTTGTACTTAGAAATCAGAACAACTTCAGCTTACACTTAAGTGCCGTTGACCTTGGTCAAGTCACTTCATTTCTCTGAGCCTTAGTTTTCCTTTTTGATTCATAGGGAAAATGAAGAAAAACCTGATTTACAGGGATTTGTGAGGATTAAACTCATGTCTGAGGGAGGGGTTCTCAAAATGCAAGTGCTCAGTAAATGGTAACTGTTAATAATAATCTTATTGTTATTGACTGATTTGTTATTGGCACTCTGAGCTAGAGCCCACTGAGAAAGCACAGCTCAGATCACAATGAAGGAGCAGGTTGCAGTAAAAAGTGGGTTAATCCACTCACATTTCTTATCCTCATGACCTTGAACATATTACTTCATACCTCTCAGCTACAGCTGGCCCATTTGAAAATTGGGGACAATAATGTCCAGTTCATAGCATTTCCATACGGATCAGAATTAAAAGTGTGTTGTCACCAAATCCAGCACAGTGAGGCAATTATTACCAAAGGTCGTGATGAAGATCAGGGACCCTGCAGCTAGACTTGCCAGGCTTAAAGCCTGACTCCTGCACTTACCCACTGGTGAACTCAGGCAAGTTACTTATCTCCCATGTACTTCAATTTCCCCATCTGTATACAGGAGATTATAGTAGTGTCTACCTTGCAGTGTTGTTTGAGAATTAAATGATATAAGGGCTCAGGGCTGGCATATAGAAGTATTACCCAATGGCCATTGTTATGATCATTATAATGACTGTAATCATCTTGGCTGCCCTCTTTCAGAGTCTATAGAATGCCTTATAAAACATTTATAATCTCTCTCCCCATCCTGTCCTCACATTAAGTGAATGAGGTCTTAAAGAAAAAAACAGCCTCCACCCACAAACTGAAATTCCCCCATTGGGAGTGTGTCCCCGTCTCCTGCTTGCTGTGACGCCACCTGGAGGGGACCCCTTCCCACCCCTGTGGATTCAGCAGTAGGCCTGCCAGAGATCTGAGCAGATGTTTCTGCTTTCCAGACCCAGGCATTTCCTCTCTTTTAGGAGCACATGCCAGCACAGTCAATATCTGGAAACCCGCTGCTTCACAGTAGGGCTGAGAACTAAACTGGTACTTTACTAGAAAATGGTAATAAAGCAATTTAAATTGCTTTTCATCCTCCTTGCTCTTAACGGCTTTCAGGTTCATACGAGACCAATCAATTAATCCTGCTTCAGAGCTGCAGGAATGGGGTGTTTTCCAGCCCCTGAATAAAAGATGGGCCCATAACAGAGATTTCCCAGAGCTGTCCCATGGATCCTGAGTCTGGTGTCTGGAGCAGTGGGCGGGTGGAGGTGCCCAGTTGGTTGATGCCATGTTCCTACAACCTGGCGAGCTCTCCAAGTCCTCGTGAATCACCTCTGCCCCAAAGGCAAACTATGACTGTGATTCTGCTTTGCACACTCTGCTCCTCACCCGGCTTACCTCCTCCAATCCCCAGTTTCTGTCTGGGAGGATGAAGAAGATGGGATGATTTACCTGGATGGAAACAGATGCACAAATACAAAAAGGAGTTGCCTTTTCTTTCCTGACCAAGTGCAAGATAGTTTGTTTGAAAGCCTCTTCCCTTACCTTGAGGAAATTCTCACAATTCCCAGCATCCCCAGGGCTGTGCCTGGCATACAGTAACTGTCAGAGAATAATGGATGACATGAATTAAAACAGAAACGAAGTGAAAATTTTGAAAGAAGGGAGGTTAGGACAGGAATTTTTCCCTTCTCTTCGTGACCAAGTATTGAATAGTCTACTTTTAGGAATTTAATTTCTTTAAAAAAATTCTTAGTACCAAAAGATAAATGATTAATCTGTAAGTGGAAGGTAACAGATTGAAAATGATCAATGCAAGGAGACCATTTCATTGGTTCTCCTGCAGACAAACTGATGACGGGACAAACTGATGCTTTTCCCATGATGAGGAATCGGTGTGGGGAATTGCTCCATTGCAGCACCAGTTTTGCCAGAAGTTGTCTTGAGACCTCAAGCACAACTTGTTTAGACACTTTCCAGTTGTAATTTCTTTTCTAGGCTGTTAAAAATATTGACTTTGACAGCTTTAAAATGATGGCCTCAAAATTGGGATAATTTACATTCTGAAATTAAGATAATTCAGGCATTTCTGCTGGCAATGACAGAGGGTAGGTAGGAGCCAGTTATATAAATCCCAGATTGGAGGGAGACTGAGCCATTAGCATGGATTGGTCTGCCTTGGGTATTCGGAGAAGTCACCTTCCCATGTAAATGGATCTTTCTGTCTCTCCCAGGCAGGCCCAGATTCTGAGCTATTTTTGGAGCTCCTTTTGGATCAGGTGATGTAGAAGAGGGTGGGAGAAGGCCGCCGACTCAGGCCACACGCCTCTTGATGGCCTCTTGGTGTTCTGCAAGAGACTCAGAAAGCCTGAGGAAAAATTCTAGCCACTGTCTGGCCGTTGTGTGTTTACCCTAGACATTCTCCCCTTTAAATCCTGGGTCTCAGTCCCAGGGAGGCAACATAGAAAGCATTCAGAGCAGCTCAGTGGTCCTGGCCCAGGCCCAGAGCTCTCTGCCAGATTCCAAACACACCTGCTAAACAGATTCCTCTCTCCCAGCACTCTGCTGACATTTTCAGTGGGAACCCAAGTCCCTCTCCTGATCCATAGCATTCTTCTGACTGCTGACTGGATCATCCACCTGCTCCTTCCCCCAGAAGCTGCTCCTCCATTCTGGCTGAAAACACCTACATCGAAAGTTCTAACCCCGAGGCTATGGCTGGGAAATGGTCAAGTGGTGATTAGTTTCTGTAGGAAAAAATGAAAGCAAAATCTTCCCATTTGGAGTTCTTCCTTCTCCTCTTTGGTACCAGATACATCTGCTCCAAATTGCTCTGAGATGTCATCCACATTTGACATATGAAAAAAACCCACTAAAACCCAACAAAACAGAAAAGCTAAAGAATTGGCCCAGGGAGACTTGACTAGTGACTGGGTCAGATGGACCCCAAGCCTGTGGTTGGGGTATTTTAGCTGTCATCTCTAGCAAAGATGCTGGGAACTGAATCGGTCTTCTCCATGGCATTCGCCTGGTGAAAGAGACACTGGAGATGACAGAGACCTCTTTCAAATACGTGGCTTGTAGGAGGGTTTAAGTTCAAACCAGTCACAGCATCATTGATCTGTGGAATTTTATGATTGGGAGAGATATTCAAAGGTACTGAGTCTAGCTTTTTAACATTTGATGCCTGAAACCTCTAAGTATACAGTAAGGAGTTCTCAATTGAACAGGATGATTTTGACCTTTAGGGGGTGTTTGGCAATGTCTAGAGATATTTATAGTTCTCCCAGCTTGGGTGGGGGTGCCCCCTGGTAGTAGAAGCCAAGAGAACCTCTAAGCATCTTCCAATGCTCAGGCCAGTCACCCCTCCTCGGCAAAACAAAAAATTACCTGGCTCAAAGTATCAGTAATGCCATGGTTGACGGATCCTGATGTATGAGAAGGCAAGATGATGGAATCATAGCTATTGGAGATAATCTGGATTAAGGTCCTCATTGTCACAAATAGGAAAAAGAGGCCCACAATGGTGAAGTCACTTACCCTTGCTGTTGTTATTTTTCAGCCGCTCATGTGTATCTGACTCTGTGACTCCATGGACTGCAGCATGCCAGGCTTCCCTGTCCATCTCCCGGAGCTTGCTCAAGCTCATGTCCATTGAGTTGGTGATGCCATCCAACCATCTTGTCCTCTTTCGTCCACTTCTCCTGCCTTCAATTTTTCCCAGCATCAGGGTCTTTTCTAATGAGTTGGCTCTTTGCATCAGGTGGCCAAAGTATTGGAGCTTCAGCTTCAGCATCAGTCCTTCCAATGAATATTCAGGGTTGATTTCCTTTAGGATTGACTGGTTTGATCTCCTTTCAGCCCAAGGAACTCTCAAGAGTCTTCACCAATACCACGGCTCAAAAGCATCAATTCTTCAGCACTCACTCTCACATCCATACATGACTCCTGATTCACAGCAAATTTTGGTAGAGCTGGATCTACACTCCATTTGATACTGGCACACACAATATCTAAATTAAAAAAGTGAAAAATTTGGCACACACAATATCTATATAATATTAAAGTGAGAAATTATTTGTAAATATGAGTCACTTATAGAAAAAAGTACAAAAAATTATTGCTGTTATCACCAGTCTCATTACTCTGCATATGAAGTTAACAACAAATATGAGTGAAATAAACTGCTTGGGTATAATTTCTATTAAAAAAAAAAAAACTGTTGAAAAGCTAAGGCACCGAGGAGGAAATAAACTAGCCTAAAATCTCGCAGCCAGTCAGTGGCAGAGCTTGGAATTAAGCCCGTTTTCTCTAACTCTTAAATCAAAGGCCTTTGGGATGATCAGTTTGGGCCTTGGTTATTCCCATGGCTGTAGAGGATTGAAAAAAAAAGAAAGTTTATGTCCTCATATGTGAGAACTGAAGGATGTTCAGACATCTTTTATTGTATCATAGTCATCTGCATTTGATATATCTTTTGAGTCCACTGCTATGAAGGATGCTGCATTTACTTCTGTTGGGTGTATAAATTACTCTGAAACTTCTGGAAGATAATTAAGCAGTATGTATGAAGAGCCACCCTTTGATACAGTGATTTTGCTCATTGGAACCAGTCCTAAGAAAACAATCAGAGTGCAGATAGATTTATGCACCAAGATATTATGATAATAATAATGGCTGGGATTTATCCAGCTCACGCCATATGCCAGAGTCTGTGTTAAGTGCTTTACATGCTTCATCTTATTTACTCCATATAACAACGTAGTGAAGTGAGTATTATTCTCATCCCCATTTAAACACGGGCGGGAAGCTGAGGCTTAGAGGACTTCAGTCATTTGGCCAAGGTTACTTGGCTATGATGTGATAAAAGGGATTCTAAGCTAGGCAGCCTGATAAACAGGTTTCTTTATTTTCATGACACTGTGATACTGACTGATAGCAGTAAATCACAACTTCACTGGGAAAAATTGGAAAGAACCTGAACGTCAAACATTGGAGCTCTTGGTTAGGTGAATTATGATCTGTTTACCTCTTTTTGTACCTTGACCTGAAGTAACCTTTACTGTGCCTCCCTTGGTAACAGAGACACCAGGTGTAGACACCCATGACACTTGGATGTAATGTTATTTAGAGCTGAACTCTGGCCACAGGAAGGAGAACACAGTTGATTGGAAATCAGACCAACCTCAGGTTGAATCCCTGTTTGGCACCTCCTAGAAGTTCAGTCTGTGATGAGTCACCTTTCCTTTATCAAACCTCACATGACAAGAGTGTTGTTGGGTCCACCTTGTGGGGTTGCTGTGTGGAGTCCTTGACGTGGGGAAGTGCTTGGGGGGATACAAAAGGCGCTCTTTGAAACTCAGGCAACTGGCATCAGGCAGAGGTGGCGCCCTCTACTGGCTTGGGCGCTGAGGAGCTGGGCTTGCTCTTGTCCAGAGAAGTGGATTCCTGACTGTGCTGCGGGAAGAGGAAGTGAGGAAGGCGACCTGAGAACCCTGCATTCTTGTGGCAAAGTGCTGGGAGCAGCTTTAGAACAAGGTAAACAGGATAATTGGCTGTGGGAATTGACACAAGCAGGAAAAACCGATCAGGAGAAATCCAGACACCTGAAACAGAGGGCTCTTCTGTGGAAGCCCTAGCAGGTCTCCTGGATCATTAGAAGGGGCAGAAGCTGGGAGAGGCTTGGGTGGTTAGGGAGTTGCCTCTGACATCTGCCCCAGCCTTGGACCTGACCTGCTGGTCCTCGACTCCTAAGAACTGACCTTGAGGAGTTACTGTGGTGATTTAACTCACATTTCCTGGTTAAGCCCAGAACAGTCTTTGTTTTAGAGGTGACTCAGCTTGCAAAGGCCAGGACTGTGGTGGCCCTTATCACAAGGGTTTGACTCACAGAGTGTGACAGCAAGAGAAGGCCTGGGAGAGAAATCATCGCAGTGACCTCCTTCATTTGGGACACAGGAGTGGCTCAGAGAGACAAAGGGACTCGTCTGCCATCTAGCCAGTGACAGGGCCAGAATGCCATCCCGAGCACTACCAACTCAGACCTCAGATAAGCTGTTTTCCCCTAGCACTTCTTTCTTTCTTTCTTTTTTTCAAATGAGACATCGTTTTTGTTATTTTGATTTATTTATTTATGGCTGTGCTGGGTCTTCACTGCTGTGCAGGCTTTTCTCTAGTTGCGGCGAGTGGGGGCTACCCTCTAGTTGCGGGGCATGGGCTTCTCATTGTGCTGGCTTCTCTTGTTCTGGAGCGTGGGCTCTAGGGCATAAAGGCATGTGAGCACTGTAGTTGCAGTTCCCAGACTCTAGAGCGCAGGCTTAGTGACTCCGCAGCACGTGGGAACTTCCAGGATCAGCTATCAAACCTGTATCTCCTGCATTGGCAGGCAGATCGTTTACCACTGAGCCACCAGGGAAGCCCTCCCCTAGCACCTTAACTTCGCTTATTTGTGATCTTGGAGGGTCTGTTTATTGGATTATGGCTCTTCCCTCAAGCATTTAAGGAACTCACAGACTTTTGTAAACTCAAAATGTATATGGTGAACATGAAGCATATATCTCTCCTGTCCACAGGAGAGTTTTAATCCAAAAGATCCAAAATGGTACTGCATGTTTTAATCCAAAGATCTCTCTTGACTCTATTTCCATCTCTCTAGTGCACACCTCTTTTCTGGATCTTTCTAAGTATCTAACTTGTCCTGTTTTATTAACTGCTTCTCTCCTTGAACCTTTTTATCAATCCAGCCACCAGAATCATTTTTCAAGGAAATCTTTCCATGGTTTTGTTCTTTATTGGACAAACTAAACATCTTTGGAGGGCGCATTCAAGGCCTTTTGTAATCTGAGCCCAGCCTCCATCAAGTTCTTGTCTAACACTGCTGCCCACCTAGACATAATATACTCCTGTCACACTGAACAATTCACAGGAGCTGCTTCATATCTTCCTGGCTGCTGCTGCTTCTTCCTGGCTGCTTCATGTATTCACTCTGCCTAGAAGGCCCATCTTCTGTGCCCTAGCTCAGAAAGCTTTTTCTCCTCCTTTTAGCAGAGACCAGACACCATCATATTCATAAAGCCCCCCATCATAGTTCTCCAGGCCAAACCCATTTCCCCCTCTGCCCTGTTTCTCCAGGGCTCTACACACACTTGCATTACAGCTCTTGTATCATATTGAGAGGGGTTAATTATTTGCCTGATTCTTCAAGGAGGCTGTGAGTGAGCATTTTCATTCTATCTCATCCACTTCCAGGTTCTAGTATATAAGGCCTAACAGAATGTGTTCAATAGTGTTTTCTGATTTAATGAATAAATTATTGAATTCACTTAAATAATTGTTTATTGCTTATTTGTTATCTTGTTAGGCAAAATAGATAGGTGGCCACCAAACTTGAGGGTCAGTTTGAGATGGTCCGAATTAAATTATAGCCTATGTAGGACAGAGAGATTTACTGGGATAGAGAAAATAACATTGATTTTAAATGTACACCCCAAATAAAAATTGTAAGGAAAGATGCTTTGAAATGTAGATGTGGAAGAGAAATGGAGCTGCTTCATCTTTGGGCAACTCTACGCTGCATACATGGGGAGTTGACATGCGTTTATGCAGATAATGAAGATGTGATGTTTCCTAAATGCAGTACCAGGGAGGCCAACTGAAATGCAGTGAAGTGTTTGATGAATGCCACAGTCTTGGTTGCAACATCAAGTGCTTTAGGCAGTCATGATGGGAGAATTTGTCCCATATTAAGGACAGCTTCTTGGAGGAGATAAGACTTGAGAAAGACTCCCCTTCACCCTCACCCACACCAAACATGGACCTACTATTTTAATCTCGCCTGGCTTCAGATACTATCTTCTGATTTATGTGTGGTGGATCTGACTGCCTGTGGTTTGAACTTTTATGTTTAAGACAGTACCTTATAGAGGGATTTGAAGTTCTCGAGTCAGACTATATTCAGAGAAGAATTGAAAAGCTAGAAACTTTCAACCAGCATTTTCTTAGACCTTAACTGATCCTCAGGTGACTTAATTGATAATGAAGTCTTTCAAGTTTTTATCCTTGTCATCTACTAATATTTTATATTTAGCCATAAGAGATGTGGAAATGGGTTTAGAAGACATAGATGAGAAATGACTCCTTCAAATTAAAAAATCAATAATTAAAAAAATTATGATGCTGTGTTGTGAGAGTGACATCCTTTGCTAAAAAGATTTGGATTAATCATGATTTTTATCTGACCAGTTAACTTATTTTTTATTTGCATGCATAAGCAAAAGCAGGTTGTGTTGAAAGATACTTCCTCATAGTAATAGGATACTTCTGCATTTGCTGTCTTCCTGTACCTTCCCAGCAGCCTGGGATGGGAGACTTCATATACCCATTTTACAGATGAGGACTCTGAACTACTGAGATGTTCAGCAGTCTTCTAAAAGAAGCAAGTGGCCCAAATGAAACTTACACCTAGATTTTGTGACTTCTATTTTAATGCTCTTGAGTGGCATCAGTTCAGCTCAGTTGTTCAGTTGTGTCCAACTCTGCGATACCATGGATTGCAGCACACCAGGCTTCCCTGTCCACCAACTCCCAGAGCGTGCTCAAACTCATATCCATAGCTCCTGGATTTTCATCCAGCCTCCATCATATCTACTTACAAGTATGATTTGGAGTAAGTTGCTATCCTCTGAGCTTCAGTTTTTTTTTTTTTATCAGTAAGATGGGCATGATGGTATCTCTCTTTCTGGATGCTCTTAACTTCATTCAGGAAATACAGAATGTAAGGAAGTAAGTAAAACTAACAAATATAAATAAATGCAATCAATTCCCTTTATGTGGCTGGAATGTAGGGTGGGAAGCTGGAATGCTGGTACTTGACAAACCTACTTGAGATCTCATGGAATTTACATTTAATCCTGAGGGCAATGGAGACCACTGAAGGTTTAAGATTGTTTAAAAAAATGGAGAGTTATGTATTTCTATTTTCTTTTATATTTTCTTGATCTTACCACACAGCATATGGGATCCCAATTCCCCTACCAAGGTTTGAACCTGTGCCCCTTGCATTGGAAGCGTGGAGTCTTAACCATTGGACTGACAGGGAAGTCCCAAGAGATATGTATTTTCTAGCAATGTCTCTTTGGCATGGGCTCCTACAGGAGTGTCATAACTGGTCTCCTCCCTATACTCTTTCCCTCTCCAGTCCACTTCACAAAGATACTTCTGTACCACATCCCAGCATCTCAATTGCCTACAAACCAGCTCTGCATATCTTGTTGGATGAAAGTACACAGCGTGTATGCTGGCATTCAAGGCGCTTCACCCTTTGCCTCTGCCAACCCTTCCAGCTTCATGTTGCTCCTTTTGCCCCTAGCAGTAGCTCATCTTCATGGAAACCCAACAACTGTCACAGCTGTTTCTTGCTTTTGTACATAATGCTCCTGGAGGTGCAATGCTATAGTCTGGCATCCAGCAAGGGATACAACCCTAATCATTATCAAAACCCAGCTCAGCTAGCACTGTCCTGCCTTGCTGGAATTAGGTGTCTGAGGACTGACTGATTAATGTAATTGGATTCAAAAATGGTTTTCCCAAACAATCTCTCCTTTGGATTTACTGTTAGTGATGGAGATACAACAGGATTTGAGATAGAGCAATCTGTGAAGTCAGAGGTTAAGTCTGCCATAAATTTCTACTTTGACTGGACAAATACCAATATTTCTCCAGTCTACAAAAAAGGAATCCCATCTAGACAGGTCAGTGGAAGCTGAAACAGAACCTTGGAATGGGATGTGGGCTCTATTTCCCCTGAGTTACTATTGATGAAGGCACTCAAGCTGGGGCATGCCGATGGCATGTGGGAGTAGAATCCAGACAGAGTGGGCCCAGTAGTGAAGAGGTGGAAGTTTGTCTTTGCAAACCCTTTCTCTTACCCTTTGCTTACTTACAGATCTCAGAGCTCTAGCTTCAGATGATGCTTGGCCCTCCTTACTTGTCTCAATCAAAGCTGACTGTTCGTGTACTCAATCTTTCAAGATCCTGCTTAATTTCTGCAGTGGTGTGATTGTTTGTGGCAAATGACTTTTCAGATAAATATGTTCTAGTACTAATTCAGAGTCTTTCCAGGTGAAAATAACCCTTTAGAAAGACATAGCAGACTAGTTGGGACCATAAAATGTTTAAACACTTAGCCTCTCAGCTGCAGGTAGTTTATGGGGATATCTGTGTCCAGCCCTATGTTGATTGTTTTTTCTGTTTTAAAATTTTTATTTATTTTTAATTGAAGGATAATTGGTTTACAATATTGTATTGGTTTGTGCCATACATCAACATGAATCAGCCATAGGTATACATATGTCCCCTCCCTCTTGAACCTTCCTCCCACCTCCCACCCCTGATTTTTTGATGATATAGAGATTGGTTCTTTTGCAGTGATACCACATCCCATAAATGACCACTCAATTCAGGAATATGTGAGAATATCTTTATCCCTAGGACTAGACCCATTCCATATTTCTGAAGGCCCAGATAATCAACAGGTGTTATAGATGGGCTCAAGAGTGTGTGGGAAAAAAGCTCACTCATGATGACAGTGGTCATGGGTGGCAGTGAGGAATAGGCAAAAATAAGAAAGGAAACCTAGCAAAACCTCCAGGAAAGATGCTCATACTCCATTTGGCTGACTTCCATTTCAGAAATAGTTCTAGATAGGAAATAAGGGAGAGAATGTATTATATTGTGAAACTAATGGTCCAGTCTTTAATAAAGTGAATGATTGCCTTATAAATAATATATAACATGTAAAGGCAGAAATGCTTGTTCTTTATATTTGTTTATTCAGCTGCTAAGATATATATCCTGGGCCACTTTCTCTTTTTTCCCATTAAAAAATCTATTGCACTGAAAAAAGACAACATCCTCTGACGTAAGTTCTGATACAATTTTTCAGAAATATGCAATGATGAAAATAGTGCACTTCTCTACCAAGGCCTTGCAAACCAGCTGTTTTAATATTTATCTGAAAGAACAAACGAGGATGCATTGCGAGATTGTATATATTTGGGGTGGGGTGGAATCAGCAGGTGTGGATTCCAGTTCTCCATCTTTCACAAACTGGCTGTTGTTACCTTGGGTAAGTTACCACCAAACTCCTCTGACCTAGACTTACCCCATTTGAAAACTGTGCTGACTTCAAGGATCATCGATTTCCCTTCTTGATCTCTGGTGAAAAAAAGTAGTAGTGCCCAAGGGTTGTAATCTCTTCACAATTCATCTTTCATGACCTCTCATCCAAAATGAGCACCAAATGCCCACTGTGCTGCCTAGAGCTTTCCTTGGGTGCTTTTCTTAAATGATTGCCAAGGAAAGAGATTCTACAAGTTGCCTTCATAACTCAGTCCACTGTTTAGCAAACCCTCTCATCTATCAGAGTTCTTCCTTTTGCATTGAATGTTGTAGAATGCTTTAAAGAACACACACACACACACACACACACACACACACACACACACACACACTCACTCACTCACTCACACACACGCACACACTCCTGACTGCAGAGGACTATTCAGATGCAACAGGTGCAGTGTGTTATAGATCTTACAAAGGACACAAAGAAGCACCCAGTCGGCAGGAACAGCGGTTGCCAAGAATTTAATTCATCAGTACAAATCCAAAATTACAAAGAACTAATCCCACATAATGGATAAAGGACAAAAAAGAAGGATTAATGGGGAAAAGGGAGTTTCTGAAAATTCACATCTCAAGTCTACTAAACTCCTAATTTGGCCTGCTTCATTTTCCTTCTTTTCCCAGCAGACCTTAATTTATTTTTCTTAAGGAAAATGAAGTTGACTGTGATGAATAGTTGTAAGCCTAAGAACATGGATGTGCCCAGTTGCTCTGGTGTTGGTTTGAATGTGTCTGGGTGTGGAAGGACGCCTGTGTTGGGAATGTGGGAAGATCGCAGTGGGAAATAATGAATCTCTTCGTCTGAACTGACGTGGTTCTTTGCAGAGTCAGAGCAAAAAGCTATTTCTTCTCAAATGAAAAGAAACTTTCTTTCTCTCAGCTGTGGAAAGAATATTCTTCTGGTGACAAACCAAGATGAGATGTTGGCCATCCAACAATATTCTCTACAAGAATCACTATCAGCTCTTTCTTGGGGAACAATTCCTGCCCAGGTTGGATATCACCTCTGTCCTATTGGTTTAGAGTTCATAGCCCCCATGCCCACCTGCTTTTTTTTCAGGCATGTATCTTGGGGAAGATCTAATTTAAGAGGAATGAAAAGAAAATGACTTCTCCACCAGTGCCCCTGCCTTAGCCTTAGAGTTGGGTCTTTCTTTCCTTTCCCAATGTTCATTTTAAATTTTTTTAATTTATTTGGCTTCACTGGGTATTAGTTATAGCATGCCTACTCTGAGTTGCAGAATGTGAGATCTAGTTCCCTGACTAGGGATCAAACCTGGGCCCCTTGCATTGGGAACATGGAGTCTTAGCCACAGGACCACCAGGGAAGTCCTTGCTCCTAATATCCTGGAAGTCCTTGTTCCTAATATCCTTTTTTGTTCCTTTTGCTGGATTTTCTTATTCTCCACTTGTTCCTAAATGCTCCTCTCCCAGGATATGAGCCCTGTTCTGTACTCTTGATCTCATTCACATGCATGACTTTAAAAAAAATTATTTTTAATTGGAGGAAAATTGTTTTACAATATTGTGCTAGTTTCTGCCATACATCAACTTGTCTCAAAGTGATACCCAAAGGCAAGCTCCAATTCTTGGATACATTTGGTTGGAAAGGCCTGAACCCCTTACACTGTGCATGTTTTTACATTAATTCCTTCTCTCTCTTTGCCACCAGACACCTTCATTTATTTTCGAGCAAAGACCTGAAATTTGCTTTTTTTTTTGTTAAAACCTGGAATTATCATGTTTATCTTGTCGTTAGCTGGGTCTCAAAGTGATACCCAAAGGCAAGCTCCAATTCTTGGATACATTTGGTTGGGCCTGCACTGTGTTTTTTTATTTGGCTTTTTTTTTTGTAAAAGGAATTATTGATTAGCTTAATAAAAGAAGACATTTTGTGTAAAATTAGTTTTTCAAATTTCCCTTGAATAATTAGAATGGCTAATAATGCTGAATCCCCATTCCTACTCAGCAACAATGGGTGGGGGCTGAGTAGTGAGTCCTAGCTTTAAACAGAGCATGTCCGCTCTCCAGAATCTCTGAGTGGTACAGGATCTCAAAGACTTCCTACTACCATATTCCTGTTAGGTCTTAAAAAGTTTTTCTAGCAGGATTAGGGATTCATCTCAATTCCTGACAATTACTGCGATCACATTCAAACTTGAGTGAGAACCGGTTCCTGCCTTCACAGGCAGCTCACCTCTTCATATGCGGTCCGAGAGCTCTAATTGTTGAAAAGATCCTCCTCGTATTCAGTTGAAATTGATTAAAGATCACTGTTGGGTACTTACCTAAGTGCTGTGTAGTACAGTGCAGAGCTTTGGTTGGAGGAGCTAGAGATCACATCACTTTGGAAAGGTCAAGGGATCACAAATGGCTCTTTAAAATCAGAGACACTTACAATGACCACTGAAAAAATGTTAGGATTTTGCCAGGGATCGGGGGAGGGAGGGTACAAGGAACACTACTCTCAAGGAGTAAATGGTAAGAAAAAACACGTAGGTATGCTAAGTCTGGGATGCACTGGTAACACCTTGGTGGTCCAGCTGGGCTGATGCATGGTTAGGAATAGGGGACAGAAGAGGGAATAGAGCCTAGAGGGCAGTGGGTTGGACAGTTCTAAGGAGGAGTTCAACTTCATCAGGCCCTTCTTCCAACTCCGATTAACTGCTCATTTCCATTTCCAACATTTCTCCTAACTCAGCTCTCCACCGCTCAGTTCCTAGTTTCAGTTGCCTCCCGTGTAAAGTACCAGTGCAGCTTCTATGGTTCATCCTGATTGTGTATTGTATTGGCCAAAATCTTACAGAAAAACCCAAGTGAACTTTCTGGCAAACCCGGTATTTTCTTTTTCCCAAATAAAGCACCTAGCCCATAAAGACCGATTGTTGTTGTTCAGTCGCTAAACAGCGTTCGACTCTGCGACCCCATGGGCTGTAGCGTGCCAACATTCTCTGTCCTCCGCTATTTCCCAGAGTTTGCTCAAATTCATGTCTATTGAGTCAGTGATGCTATCTAACCAGTTCATCCTCTGCCGCCCCCTTCTCCTTTTGCCTTCAATCTTTCTCAGCATCAGGGTCTTTTCCAGTAAGTCAGCTCTTCATATCAGGTGGCCAAAGTATTGGAGCTTCAGCATCAGTGCTTCCAGTGAATATTTAGGATTGATTTCCTTTAGGATTGACTGGTTTCATCTCTTTGCAGTCCAAGTGACTCTCAAAAGTCTTCTCCAGCCCACAATTTGAAAGACTAGTACAATCTTCCTAAGATAAACTTTGGGTTAGGTGTTAGGTAATTCTACTGTCGAAGGTAACTGCTTTTTTGTTTTGTCTAATTTTAATGCCCTTTCCCTGAGTTTCAGTGATGGAAACCTGTGTTACCTGCATAAACTTATTTTCTGCTAGTCCCTACACCTGCTTGACTGTCACTAAGTCAGACCCCTGGTTATTGGATATATGTGCACACACAGTGAAGCTCAGGCATTCCAGTCAGAAGACCTGGGTGTGAAATTTGCTTTCATCTCTTGTTAGCTGAATGGCCTTGGGTAAGTTCCTTAACTGAGCCTCAGTTTTCAAATATTTTTAAAAAAGACCTTAATGCAGCCAAACTGAGATTTTTAAGACAGTTGAGGTCAGTTGGTTTCTAGTCTTCTGATCTCCCTGACACCTGAGCATTCCTCTTCTCAACCTCTGCCCTGTCCAGAACTTCCACCTGTCTCTGATCAGACTGTGTCCCAATTATTTGATAATAACAACTAACGTTTCTGAACATTAATTTTCATGTGTCTGCCATGGTGATAAACACTTTATGTATATCTTTTCCCATATAAAAAGTGAAAGTGTTAGTCACTCAGTTGTGTCCAACTCTTTGTGACCCCATGGTCTGTAGCCCGCCAGGCTCCTCTGGTCATGAAATTCTCCAGGCAAGAATACTGGAGTGAGTAGTCATTCCCTTCTCCAGGGAATCTTCCCAACCCAGGGATGGAACCCTGTTCTTCCACATTGCCAGCGATTCTTTACCATCTGAGTCACCAGGGAAGCCCCTTTTCCCAAATAATCCTATCTGTCTAGCCCTATGAGGTAGGGATGGTTAGCACCCAGCTTACAACTCTTTGAAGGTAAAGTGAAGTGAAGTGAAGTCACTCAGTCATGTCCAACTCTTTGTGTCCCCATGGACTGTAGCCTACCAGGGTCCTCTGTCCATAGAATTTTCCAGGCAAGAGTACTGGAGTGGGTTTCCATTTCCTTCTCCAGGAGATCTTCCTGACCCAGGGATCGAACTCAGGTCTCCCACGTTGTAGGCAGACGCTTTACCGTCTGAGTCACCAGGGAATTCCTAAGAGCACATCAAATTTCTTTTGTATCCCTTTTGAAAAGCAAATGATGGATGCTTGTGGTAGGTAGAATCCCACGATGGACCCCAAGATCCCTGCCCCCTGGTGTCCGTGCCTATATCATCTCCTCCCCTTGAGTGTTGGGTGGGAACTGCTAATATGATGAATGTCACTTCTATGATTAGGTTACATTATAGGGTAAAAGTGAAGGGATTTTAGTGGTCTCATGACTCCCTAGCCTGTGGGGTAGATTTGTGAACCATTTGTCTACAGTTGATAGTGGAAATAATGGTGGAACTGAGCTTGACAAGAGAAGCGTGTAAAGGGAGAAGAGGAATGGAGACAGAGCACTGACTGATTGTGCAAAAGAGGAGGGATTCCTGAATAAAAAGAAATGGAGAAACAGCCTGGAATAATGCATTAGCCAAAAATTAATAAAGTAGCATTTTACAAGTGGCAAATTACCTATCACCCAGTTGGCCCTAAATTCATATTAAATTTCTGTCCTCTTTCTCTACTGTCATTCCTGGTAATGAGAGTGTTTTTTGAAGACTGTCATATTTTGCAAAGCATTTTCATGTGATCTTATCACAAGTTATGGAGACAGGTATTATTACCCTTTCATAAATGTGTACATCAAGGTATGGCAATATGAAATGGTAATAATAATACCTATCTCCTATATTTTCTAAAAAAAAAAAAAAAACTCATCCCTAAAATAATCAAGTAGGATTGTAGATGTCTGGATAAAACACTGCACACAGCAGTGGAAATGAGATAAGGTGATTAAATGTCCCAAGGCTGGTAAAAGAGAATTTAGAGGAGAATATGCTATGTCTCCCCCAGTTCTTCAACTTGCATGTCGGTGAACTTCTCCCCAGAAGGCTGGAGATGCCGTTCTTGCCCCTTGGGACGTCTATGTCCTACAGAAGACAGGACAGAGCTAATATATACTCATCTATTATTGTAGAAAATTGAGTAAAAGCTTTTCCATTTCCAAATCAAGCATGGGTTATCAGCAAATTGCCTTCTCTCCTGTTGACGATTCTGTGTTTAACCCAAGAGGCTTTTGCTTTTCTGTTAGGGACATGTAATAATAATAATAATAGTAATGCTCAAGATGATGGTGATAGTGATTGAATGCTAAGTGCCAGGCTTTGTGCTATGTGGTTTACAGATTCGATTTCATTAAATCATCATAGTAGTCCTGAGAGATTTTAAATTTTTCAGTCTCCGTTTTGCAAATGGGGAAACTGAGGCTTGAGAAGGTTCAATGATAGTCTACAGGACACATGACTCGAGAGAGTAAGAACAGAGTTTTGGGTAAAGACCTGACTCCACAGCCCTCTGACTCTTACCCGCTGAATTATACGACTCCTGAGCTGTATGCCAAAATGCTGTTCCACGCAGGTAGTTTGGGGTATAAGAGTAAACATATTCCTAACCTAGCTGTTTCGCTTTGCATCTTTGTTTCTTTCCTTCTGTGAGCTGTCAGTAACAGTAGGTAAAAAAACACTATTAGGGCTTTCAAAGAATGTATGATGCAGAGTCTGACATCTTGTTGCCGTGTCCTGCTAGCTGTGGGAACAGGATCAGTTTTATTCGAGTGATGGTTATTGAGAACAGTGTGCCAGGGACGGTCCTAGGTTCCTGCTTCCATGAAACTTAGAGGGGAAGACGGGTGTTGAGTAATCAGACATTGTTTTTGTTTTAGTCGCTAAGTCGTGTCTGACTCTTTGCAGCCCCATAGATTGTAGCCCACCAAGCTTCTCTGTCCCTGGGATTGTCTAGGCAAGAATACTGGAGTCGATTGCCATTTTCTTCTCCAGTCAGACACGAGTGGGTCTTAAAGATTGGTACTCGGGAAACATCCAGCAAGGAGACTGCCTTTCATCACTTAATGGTTTGAACAACTTCAGTTTACTTATCTAAAAAATGGAGATGGTAGTAATAGTGTTCTCTTTGTTTCATAAAAAACAAAGTGTTGTGTATGACTGTATCATGTAGAATGTAAATATTAATTATCCTATTATCTTGAATTGTTATCATGATCTTGATAATGTCCCAGGTCAGTTATTAATGTCCACATTTCATATTACTTGTCTGTAGGTAACATACCTCCTACTTGTGGTTTTACCAAGTAGGTTCTTAGAAGGTGTGTATTCAATGCTACCCATTAGCCAGAATGTGGACATTAGGCAGCCTAAGGACTCTGAAATGTCCTTGTGCTTGAAATGCAACTTATTTGTGCTTGAAATACATGAGCAACAGAAATAATTATCATTTGGTACCTTGAATTCATGTAAGTGCTGAATAATTGGTAGGGTGGGAAAGAGAGGGATTCATACCAAGACATAGAGTCAACTAGAAGATTACCAAAAAAATGTAGCTATGACATGGTATTGATACATTTGGTGGGAGGTTTTACTTTTTTCTCCCCTCTTCTATTTTCTTCTGTCCTTTTAAGTGTTTGCCTCAAGGAAAGGAAGTAGTTTCATTTACTCAAACTCATATGCATAAACCATAAACTCTGTAGTCATGATCTTGAAGTGAAATCTCAAAGCTGAATTTCAAAGAGTATCAGTTGGAAACTGATGCTTGATGTAGAGATGGAAAGGCTTTTACTCAATTATCTACAATAACAGCAGGGGAAATGCTGAAAATTACTGACACACTAAATGGATTTTTTGCATAAATGCTCTCTATTTTCAAGTTTACCTTAGTGTGAAAGACCTTTATTATGAAGGGGTCCTTCTAGTTTATCTGTTATTTTTCAAAGAATAGAAGATCGATCTTTTTTTTTTTTTTTGGTCAGGGATAATGAATAGATCACCCTGGTAGATTGTTTAGTCTTAAACATCTGAAAGCTTTCAAGATTTGAATTTTCATAGATAGGTAGACAATATTTGGTGGTAACAGGATAATGTGATCTTAAATGTAGTGGTTGTCTCTATTGTTTTCCTTTTTTAAAAAGCAGCTTTATTGAGATATAATTTATATACCACGAAGTTCAGTTGTTGAACGTATATAATTTCAATGGTCTTTAGTATATTTACAGAGTTGTGCAGCCATTGTCATAGTCTAAATTTAGGATGTTTTCCTCACCTCAAAATAATATTAGTGGTCAATCCAATTTCTCCAACTCTGCCAGCCACTTTAAACCACTGAACTTCTTTCTGTCTCTATAGATTTGCCCATAGTGGCCAAAACATATGAATTGTATCATACAATATGGTCTTTTGTGATTGGTTTCTTTTACTTCAGTTCAGTTCAGTTCAGTCTCTCAGTCGTGTCTGACTCTTTGCAACCCCATGAATCGCAGCACACCAGGCCTCCCTGTCCATCACCAACTCCCAGAGTCTACCCAAACCCATGTCCATCGAGTCGGTGATGCCATCCAACTATCTCATCCTCTGTCGTCCCCTTCTCCTCCTGCCCCCAATCCTACCCAGCATTAGGGTCTTTTCCAATGAGTCAACTCCTCGCATGAGGTGGCCAAAGTATTGGAGTTTCAGCTTCAACATCAGTCCTTCCAATGAACACCCAGGATTGATCTCCTTTAGGATGGATTGATCTAGGTCATACCTGAATGGACTAGTGGTTTTCCCTACTTTCTTCAGTTTAAGTCTGAATTTGGCAATAAGCAGTTCATGATCTGAGCCACAGTCTGCTCCCGGTCTTGTTTTTGCTGACTGTATAGAGCTTCTCCATCTTTGGTTGCAAAGAATATAATCAATCTGATTTTGGTGTTGACCATCTGGTGATGTTCACGTGTAGAGTCTTCTCTTGTATTGTTGGAATTGGGTATTTGCTATTACCAGTGTGTTCTCGTGGCAAAACTCTATTAGTCTTTGCCCTGCTTCATTTTGTACTCCAAGGCCAAACTTGCCTGTTACGCCAGGTGTTTCTTGACTTGCTACTTTTGCATTCCAGTCCCCTATAATGAAAAGGACATCTTTTGGGGGTGTTATTTCTAGAAGGTCTTGTAGGTCTTCATAGAACTGTTCAACTTCAGCTTCTTCGGCGTTACTGGTCAGGGCATAGACTTGGATTACTGTGATATTGAATGGTTTGCCTTGGAAACGAACAGAGATCATTCTATCGTTTTTGAGATTGCATCCAAGTACTGCCTTTTGGACTCTTTTGTTGACCATGATGGCTACTCCATTTCTTCTAAGGGATTCCTGCCCACAGTAGTAGATATAATGGTCATCTGAGTTAAATTCACCCATTCCAGTCCATCTTAGTTCGCTGATTCCTAGAATGTCGACGTTCACTCTTGCCATCTCCTGTTTAACCACTTCCATTTTGCAAAAAAGCAAAATGGCTGTCTAAGGAGGCCTTACAGATAGCTGGGAAGAGAAGAGAAGCGAAAAGCAAAGGAGAAAAGGAAAGATATTCCCATCTGAATGCAGAGTTCCAAAGAATCACAAGGAGAGATAAGAAAGCCTTCCTCAGTGATCAGTGCAAAGAAATAGAGGAAAACAACAGATTGGGAAAGACTAGAGATCTCTTCAAGAAAATTAGAGATACCAAGGGAATATTTCATGCAAATATAGGCTCGATAAAGGACAGAAATGGTATGGACCTAACAGAAGCAGAAGATATTAAGAAGAGGTGGCAGAATACACAGAAGAACTGTACAAAAAAGATCTTCATGACCCAGATAATCACAATGGTGTGATCACTCACCTAGAGCCAGACATCCTGGAATCTGAAGTCAAGTGGGCCTTAGAAAGCATCACTACAAACAAAGCTAGTGGAGGTGATGGAATTTCAGTTGAGCTATTTCAGATTCTCAAAGGTGATGCTGTGCAAGTGCTGCACTCAATATGCCAGCAAATTTGGAAAACTCAGCAGTGGCCACAGGACTGGAAAAGGTCAGTTTTCATTCCAATCCCAAAGAAAGGTAATGCCAAAGAATGCTCAAACTACCACACAATTGCACTCATCTCACATGCTAGTAAAGTGATGCTCAAAATTCTCCAAGCCAGGCTTCAGCAATATGTGAACCGTGAACTTCCAGATGTTCAAGCTGGTTTTAGAAAAGGCAGAGGAACCAGAGATCAAATTGCCAATATCCGCTGGATCATTGAAAAAGCAAGAGAGTTCCAGAGAAATATCTATTTCTGCTTTATTGACTATGCCAAAGCCTTTGACTGTGTGGATCACAATAAACTGTGGAAAATTCTGAAAGAGATGGGAATACCAAACCATCTGACCTGTCTCTTGAGAAACCTGTATGCAGGTCAGGAAGCAACAGTTAGAACTGGACATGGAACAACAGACTGATTCCAAATAGGAAAAGGAGTCCCAAAAGGCTGTATATTGTCACCCTGCTTATTGAACTTATATGCAGAGTACATCATGAGAAACGCTGGGCTGGAAGAAACACAAGCTGGAATCAAGATTGCTGGGAGAAATATCAATAACCTCAGATATGCGGATGACACCACCCTTATGGCAGAAAGTGAAGAAGAACTAAAGAGCCTCTTGATGAAGGTGAAAGAGGAGAGTGAAAAAGTTGGCTTAAAGCTCAACATTCAGAAAACTAAGATCATGGCATCTGGTCCCATCACTTCATGGGAACTAGATGGGGAAACAGTGGAAACAGTGTCAGACTTTATTTTTTTGGGATCCAGAATCACTGCAGATGGTGATTGCAGCCATGAAATTAAAAGACGCTTACTCTTGGAAGGAAGGTCATGGCCACCCTAGATAGCATATTTAAAAATAGAGACATTACTTTGCCAACAAAGTTCTGTCTAGTCAAGGTTATGGTTTTTCCATTGGTCATGTATGGGTGTGAGAGTTGGATGGTGAAGAAAGCTGAGCGCCATAGAATTGATGCTTTTGAACTGTGGTGTTGGAGAAGACTCTTGAGAGTCCCTTGGACTGCAAGGAGATCCAACCAGTCCATCCTAAAAGAGATCAGTCCTCAGTGTTCATTGGAAGGACTGATGTTGAGGCAGAAACTCCAATACTTTGGCCACCTCATGCGAAGAGTTGACTCATTGGAAAAGACCCTGATGCTGAGTAGGATTGGGGGCGGGAGGAGAAGGGGACGACAGAGGATGAGATGGTTGGATGGCATCACCGACTCGATGGACATGGGTTTGGGTAGACTCCGGGAGTTGGTGATGGACAGAGAGGCCTGGCGTGCTGCAGTTCATGGGGTCACAAAAAGTCGGATATGACTTAGCGACTGAACTGAACTGAGGATGGATTGATTGGATCTCTTTGCAGTCCAAGGGACTCTCAAGAGTCTTCTCCAACACCACAGTTCAAAAGCATCAATTCTGTGGCGCTCAGCTTTCTTCACAGTCCAACTCTCACGTCCATACATGACCACTGGAAAAACCATAGCCTTGACTAGACGGACCTTTGTTGGCAAAGTAATGTCTCTGCTTTTAAATATGCTATCTAGGTTGGCCATAACCTTCCTTCCAAGGAGTAAGCGTCTTTTAATTTCATGGCTGAAATCACCATCTGCAGTGATTCTGGATCCCAAAAAAATAAAGTCCGACACTGTTTCCACTGTTTCCCCATCTATTTCCCATGAAGTGATGGGACCAGATGCCATGATCTTACTTTTCTTTTACTTAGCCTACTGTTTTTGAGGTTCATCTATGTTGAAACATGTATCAATACTTGACTCTTTTCCATTGCTGAATAATGATGTTTGATTGTATAAATATGGCACATTTTGTTTATCCAAAGTCCTACTTTCTAAAAAATTGATGTATGGTTGCTTTACAGTGCTGTTAGTTTCAGGTGTAGAGTGAAGTGATTGAGTTATATATGTTCTTTCAGAATATATATTCAAAAAATATTTCACAATTTCAGACTTTTTCATCATAGGTTATTGCAAGACATTGAATATACTTCCCTGTGCTCTACAGTAGGTCCTTTTTGGCTATTTATTTTGTATCTAGTAAGTGTGTATATGTTAATTGCAAGCTCCTAATTTATCCCTTCCCCCGCCTCATTTCCCCTTTGGTAACCATATGTTTGTTTTCTCTGCCTGTGAGACTTTCTGTTTTGTAAAGAAGTTCATCTGTATCATGTTTTTTAAGATTCCACATAGAAGTGATACCATGATATTAATCTTTTTCTGTCGAGTCCTACAGTTTTCCCCCCTCACTTCTTTGCAACCCTCGTCTCTGTTCCCAGTTCCTTGGAAATCCTTTTTCCCTTGATTTCTGCAATAGCACTTATTTTTCCAATTGGCGAGTAAGTGCTTTACAATACGACGTTGGTTTCTGCCGTACATCAGCGTGAGTCAGCCACAGGTACACCTATGTCCCCTCCCTCCTCAATCCCCCTTTTGGTTTTCCTCTCATTCTTCTGGCCATCTCACCTCAAACTCCTCCATGGGATTCTCTCTTACACTTTTCAGCTCTTGATTCTCCTCAGACGCTCCCACCCTTCAAACTCAGCAATGGCGAGCCCTGGCCTGGACGGCACTCTTTAGAAGGTCCCACATATCACACCCTCCCAACACATTTAGAGAGGGATACAAGGACACCTCTGCGGCTCAGTATCCACTGCTCAGCAGGGACATAATGTGTCTCACGTGAAAGTGAAAGTGGTAGTTGCTCAGTCGTGTCCGACACTTTGCAACCCCATGGACTGTAGCCCGCCAGGCTCCTCTGTCCATGTGATTCTCCAGGTGAGAATACTGGAGTGGGTAGCCATTCCTTTCTCTAGGGGATCTTCCCGACCCAGGGATCGAACCTGGGTCTCCCACGTTTCAGGCAGATTCTTTACCATCTGGGCCACCAGGGAAGCCCCAGTGTGCCTCATAACCTTAACCAATTACTCTCATCACTAACATTTCTCAAGCCCCAGGGAACTCCTTCTCTACATCTTTCACCCAGGACTTCCAAGCAAAAGACCTCTAAGTTCAGATCCCATGAGGGTGTGTAGGTCTTGCTGCTGAGGAAGCCAGAGATGGACACTGCTTTGGAGTACAGGGAAGATTTGAGTGGCAAAAGTGCTTAGATAAGAGAAAACTCAAATTAATGAATGTACCAAATCTTTCCTCTCAGATCACATGAATACAATACATTCTTAAAGAATGAAGTATCATTCCTCCCAAGTGCCAAGTGTCCCTTTTCTTGCTTCTCTTCACTTTCTGATTCAGAGTTCTAGAAATATTCTTGAATTAATGTGAAATTTACAGTGGTGTCACATAGAAGCAGAGAAACATTTTGTATTGTTAGCTCATATTTCTCTTAAACTTGTATGCATGCAAGTGTAGATGTAATGAGTGTGAAATATGACACTACTCTAAGAGATAATAAAGTTAAAATATTCTGTAATATTTTTTATATATTCTATATATTATACTGTTTGAACATAATGTGTAAAATTAATGATTCATTTCTGAACTGAAACATTACTTTAACAATATTTTGGACATTCCCAATTGCTACTTTTCTATTTTGGCACTACTGGGAGAAGAACCTGAATTATTTGAGTCTCTTGGTCATAACAAGGTAATTAATGATTTTGTGGAAATGAAGACAAGAAAATAAATTTCAAGGAATAAAATGATAATTCATGAAGTGTGTATGGCTTTTTTTTTATCCCTAATTTGCACATTTTTGGCCTACCAACAGAACATGCAGACCTTTTAAATAATAGCTTAACTCAGTCGTCTTATTAGTATTTTGCCAAATTTAGCCGTCTAAAATCATTATTTTACACATTTAAAATTGTATTGTTACAAAGATGTAATTTTAAAAGTAAGAGGATTAAACATTTTCACAGCCTGTTAATTTGATGTTTCACTTTCAAATATTTAAGCATATGCATGGGGACTTCCGTTGGTACATTTGCCCAAGGCCTCACAAATATAGACTGGCTTCACAAATATAGATTGTTCTCGGGGATCCTTTCTCTGATATCCATTTCTACTTTTTGGTAACACCTATTTGCTATGGAACTCAGTTTTCTTTTTCCCATGGTATTTTTCTCTTGATCTTCAGACTTGTATATCTTAATGCCTACCTTGGATCCTCCTCCTTGGACACAATATATCCCTAACAAAAAATGCACTCTAATTCCACTCCTACTCAAATTTACTGCCCCTGAAACCTGCTAATCACCTCTGCCTCCTCATTCTTCTTCTGCACCTCTTCCTCTAATAGCATTGGGCTGTTGCCTTCTGTGATCCCATGTCTCTGTTCTCCATTCCCATTGCCATGACCTTTGGTAAGTCATTCCTCACTTTATGTTTGTTTTTCTGCTAGTCTTACTGATTCCAAGTTTCGCCCTTTCAGCAAAAGTCTGGTCAGTTTACTATTCTGCTTAAAAATTTCCAGTGTCATAGCAGGACCTTTAGGAAAAGGTCCAAACTCCTTAATATGGTACAAAGGGCACTTTGTGACCTAGCCTCTTCTCCTGCCTCTCCAGTCACATCCTTTTCTCCCCCAGTTTTTAATTTTTTTTTAATTTAATGTTTATTTTAGATTGGAGTATAGTTGATTTACAATGTTGCATCAATTTCATGTATATAGTAAAGTGATTCACTTATACACATATGCACTCCTATCCTTTTTCAGATTCTTTGCCCATATAGTTTGTTACAGTGTAATGAGTAGAGTTCCCTGTACTGTATAGTAGGTCCTTGTTGATTATCTGTTTTATATGTAGTAGTGATAGGTTAATCTCAACATCCTAATTTATCCCTCTGCCCCAGCCTTTCCCCTTTAGAAGCAATGAGTTTGTTTTTGACGTCTGTGAGCCTGTTTCTGTTTTGTAAGTAAGTTCATTTGTATCATTCTTTTTAGATTCTATGTATAAGTGACATCATATGATATTCCATCTCTGTCCAACTTACTTTACCTAGTATGATAATCTCTAGGTCCATCCATGTTGCTGCCAAGACATTATTTCACTGCTTTTTTTAAGGCTGAGTAATGTGTCGTTGTGCATATGTACTACCTCATCTTCATTCATTCTTCTGTTGGTAGACATTTAGGTTGCTCCCATGTCTTGACTGTTGTAAAGTGTCTGGCCACATCTTGAAACAGTTTCCCCCTTGCTCACTCTGCTCCAGTGACATTGGCTTTGATTTTCTGAATTGCCCCTTCAGCCTCAGTGCCTTTGTACCTGCCATTCCCTTTGCCTAGAATATTCTCTATTGCCATATTCTTCCCCTTCGCCCAGTATTCACGTGAATATATGATAAATGTCTATGTCTACCATAGACAATCCTTTTGGAAAATTTTCACATATTCTTTTCATCACAATATTATTGCTAGTGGCTGGCTGGTACAAAGAAAACACTCATTTGTTGAATGAATAAAAGACTCATTAATATATCCCCAGGGCCTGGCATAGACTAGGTTAACTGCTCATGAAATGCTGAATAAATTAAATAGATAAATGGATGCATTCTGTAGTAACACCTAGGTAATTGAAAAATAACTTTTCGCAACTTGGTCACCTGGAGGACAGGTAACTTGTCCCTTTAATTCATTAAGAGCTTAACCAAGTGTTGGCTGTGTCCAGGAACTTAATAAACAGAATGGGTGGACATGGAAATGATCCTGTATTTATTCTGCCTCTACCTGCTATGGTCTAGATTCCCTTTTCTCTAAGAGATGTCAGAGGGCTGGTTTAGCAAGAGAGTGTTCTGTAAGTCTAAGGGAGAAGGGAAGGAGTGGTATGCAATTTGGGCATACAGTTAAGGGGCATATAGACTCGATATGGGGCTTCCTAGGTGGTGCTAGTGGCAAGGAACCCACCTGCCAATTCAGGAGACGTAAGAAACATGGGTTTGATCCCTGGGTCAGGAAGATCCCCTGGAGGAGGGCATGGCAACCCACTCCAGTATTCATGCCTGGAGAACCCCATGGATAGAGGAGCCTGGCGGGCTACAGTCCATGGGGTCACAAGGAGTCAGACATGGCTGAAGTGACAGCACACATAGACTCGATAGTTCAGTGTAGACCATTTAATCAGTGGGTCACCTAGCTGAGTATACAGGCCAACAACACTGCCCATGGCAGGGCTAGGGAACCAGGGATATGAGGGGGAATTGGCCCAAGCAGGTATAGGGCTCACCTGTTTGTTATGATGAAGCATGTACAAGAGCTATGCTTTAAAAACAATCTTCAAAAGTTTCAACTAATTCAATAAACCAAAGGTATTCAGGTGTTTTGGCCTCAAGTAACAAAGAAAACTAATTCTGAGTGGCTTTCCCTATGAAGAAATTTATTATGTCATATTATAAAAAAGTTAGTTGTATGGCAGAAACCAAAACAACATTGTAAGGCACTTTTCTCCAATTAAAAAATAAATTAGAAAAACAGAAGGTTAGAGATAAGGCTGCACCAGTGTTGGTTAGTCAGCAGCATACTATCAAGAATTTGGGGTCTTGTTTCTTTCACCTCTGCTGTCTTTGTCCTTGTCCTCAGGTTAGCTTCTCTCTTGGTTGCAAGACAGCTGCTGCAGTTGTAGATATCATAGCTAAGCATGGCATGGTCCAGAGGGAAAAGAGATATTAGGTTTTCCTATGTATCTTTTTTTTTAAAGGAAAGCTTTTCCTAAAATTCCTCCAGCAGATTTTCTCTCACACTTCATTGGCTTGAATTACATCTATGCCATCACCTAAACCCGTTGCTGTCAAAGGGGAATAGGTTCACGACCCATCCCTGGGGCTGGAACTAAGGGCGTGCATAGGCAGCCAATAGTATCTGCTTTCCTCAGGCAGACTCTATCCTGAACTCCTGACTCCAAAGTTTTGCCAAAGAAAATACATCCTCTTCCCTCCAAGCTCCTACTCCATTGGAGGAGAAGGGCTGAATTTCAAAAGAATGAGTGAGTTTTTATGTGTAATCTCCATTCCAGATTGGAAGCATAGTCAATGGGCCCATCTCTGTGGGTTGGGTGTAAGTTACGGAATCGGGAGAGCAGTCCTGGGGTGCTGGAGATTAATTGCACAGTGCATAAGAGTGATTAAGTTTAATCACTGCATTTTCTCTCCCTTCTTACAGAGAGGAGCATAGGTGGGGTTTGCCAATCTGTTCCAGCATCTAGGCCAGTAGTATTTGCAGTTATGTGGCCCTAGAGTCACATTTTCTGTCACCATTAACCAAAGGAGCCACATGAGCCTAATAGAATATTCTAATACAGAAATGAAAGGTCTTGCGGGTTGCAGCAGGACCCAAACTCAGTCTATTAGCTTTTGCCTGAGACTGGATTTCCTCAGACAAACTTCCAAGCTTGGCTTTGTATCCAGAGGGAAAGAAACTGGTTAAACCAGTTTAATTTTAATCCTTTGTTTTCCCTCCACCATCTTTTCACTTTGAAAACATTTTTAGATTACCATGCAGACAAAGTTATATCAAAAAAAAAAAAAAAGGAAATTTGATCAAGCTGAATGTTCCAAAGATACTTCATTCAATTCCAAGTATACTTTTGGAACACCTACTATGAGCAAAACAGCACCAGATATTGTGGGGAAGACACAAGCTAGCAAACATGTCATCAGAGGCACATTTTTTGAGCATTCTCAAACGATGTACCTTTGACCAAGTACTTGGATAAATTTGGGGGTGTAGGATGAATGAGAGATTTCTCTGTTTTCAAGGTATACATGTGTTTGGAGGGAGACAGTATTAAAAACCTACTGATGTAGACTGAATATTTGTGCCCCCTTCAAATTCACATACTGAAACCTAATCCCCAATGTGTAACTACCCATCAAACGCATTCAGATTTTTTGTATTTGGAGGTTAGGCCTTGGGAAGATGGTTAGGTCATGAGGGTGAAGCCCTTATGGCCAAGGTTAGTGCCCTTATAAAAGAGATCTGCAGAGAGCTTGCTTACTCCTACCAGGTGGACACACAGCAAGAAGATAACTATTAATATCTATGAACCAGGTAAGAGAGCTCCCACCAGACCCTGAAGTTTCCAGAGCCTTGTTATTGGACTTCCCAGACTCCAGAAGTGTGAAAAATAACTTTCTGTTGTTTATAAGCTCTCTGGTCCATAGTAATGTGTTATAGCAGCCTGAATAGATGAAGATAATCCACTGACATCCGTTGTGATTTGTCAAGTTATTACTGGTTTCTGTGGCATCAAAGAAATGGTCAGGGATTTCCCTGGTGGTCCAGTGGTTAAGAATCCGCCTTCTAATGCAGGGGATGCAGATTCGATCCCTGGTCAGGGAACTAAGATCCCACGTGTCACAGGGCATCTAAGCCTGCACACCACAACTAGAGACCCTGTGCACAGCAACCACAGAGCCCGTATGCTCTAGAGCCCACTCTCCACAAGAAGAGTAGGCAGCCCACTGCAACTAGATAAAGTCTGATTCGCAACCAAGAACCTGAGTGCTGCAGGAAAGACCCAGCACAGCAGAAACAAAAAACAAAATGAAGCAACCCCCCCTCCCCCCCAACCAAACAAACAAAAAAAGAGACGGTCAAACCAAGAATGGAAAGAAAGTGAGGAAACTCATCTCCCAGGAAGTGATACTTAGGTGGATACTGAAAGGCAAATAGTCACAGTTTTCAAGAGCAGAAATAAGATATTTACACCAAAAGCTGACAGTCAGAACATTGTGTGCAAAGTTCTCTAAGAGGACATCATCAAATCTTCAAGGAGGAAGGACCTTTTGTTCTAGGCTGTGGGGGTTGAGTTGGGTGGTAACAACTAGAAACGGGCATAGGGCATTCCAGGCAGAGTGTGCATTATCAGCATGACAGAAAGAAGACAAAGTATAAGAAAAAAAATGTCAGTCTTTTCTTCTTACCCTGTCTTCTAATGAGGAAGAATTCGTGCATGTTGGATTAGCTCTGGGGCTTTCACTGGAAATTTCAAAGAAGCCAGGGAGGCTGACATGCTGTGGATATGAAGAGCTTAGTCAAGCCAAGAGACAAAGGAACCTGAGGTGGCTTGAAGGCAACCTTAGAGTAGGAGCTGAGAGCTGGGGAGGAGAGAGATTTGAGTCAGCCTTGGAGCTTGAGGGTGAAAATGAGAGAAAGGAAAGGGGCGTTTTAGGACGTTTTTCTATGTGTTGTGACCATGTTCTTCCTTTTCGTGTGTTTATGAAAGACTACCATAGAGATTTAAATAATTTTACAGTGTTGTGTCTGGGTTTATGCTGCTTCGACACAACGCTGTATCAAGATGATGTGATGTGGCATCTGGGCTTTATGTGGACTGAATAAGCTAAGGTATAAAGGTGAAAGAGCACAAGCAGACTTGGGAAGGGAAGGTCACACTGGATGATGCAAGACATCATCTGGTGTGATGAAAGGCTGTGTGAAGTAGAACCCTGGGACAGAACTGGTTATTGCAGACAGTGAAGAGCTTACACCTGAGGGCTAGGAAGTTAGTGTTGCTCCTGGGCAAGGCAGAGCTTCTGAGCTTTCTAATAGGGTGGCTCAGTATCAGAGACAAGTCTTAGAACCATGACATTGTTGGTAGAACCAGTGGGAAAGGGACAATGGAGTAAGAGATACCAATTAAACAGTGATTAGAAAACCTGATGCCAAAGTATGAAATAATAGATTCAGAAGATTTTTCCTGGAACTGATTTGTCTCTTTGACTCAGCCAAGGGTTTGGGTTCATCCACACACAGCCTTCACCAGGGCCACAAGACAAAAACGTTGCCCACCAAACTCATTACTGTTTTTCATTTCTATCATTTAGGAGTGACGGAAGGCTTACAGATGCTCAGGGTGGCTCTGGAGCACATACAATAGAGCAAGGTCTTTATTGATCCCCCACCAGGTGGCTGGCACGAGGGCCTTGAGCACCAGGCTTACCATATAATTAGAGTTACCAGATCGACACACAAACCAGCCCCCCGATGCAGAGGGAGACTGGGGGCTGTAATCTAATGAGAGGCAGATGTCAACAGGGAGCAGATGTTTGCAGCTCTTCAGTTATATCAAATTAATCATCTCCTGACTTCAAGGTGCTTCTTGGAGTCCAGGAAATTTCCCTGTAATAAATTGCTCCTGGGATTGATTTCTAAAGTGAGAATGTATGTGACACTGTCTTGAATGCTTTCGAAGAGTTCTACCCAGAAACAGAGCAGGCTTTTTTTTTTTTTTTAATATGGACAAGTTTCGGTGGAGGTCAAAAGACCAAATCCAAACACCCAGATCTATTTCCAAAAGACAAAAGAGGCTGACCTTTTATTAATAAAATTAGCCGCTGCCCAACCAGTCTGCCCAGCCTCGCATTTATTTAGCAAATAATTTTTATACACACACTGTGTACTCAAACCACAATAGTGTGTGAAAACACAGATGCTGACCTCATGGAGCCTGCAATGTTGTAGTAAATAATCCTGCAAATACATCTAAAATTACCAAAGTGGTGAGTGCTATGAAAGAGTTATGTGATTCTTAAAAAGTGTTAATGCAGGGATTGGGTCTTAAATCTGCAAGATCAGAGCAATCTTTTGTGAGCAAGGAGCAAGAGCACAGCTTTCCCATCTTCCTTTCCTTTTCCTTTCTTTTCTCCTCCTCCTTCTTTCCATCCACTCCCATCTCCTCCTTTCCCCTTCCCAGCCTTCCTCCTTCCTTAATGCTCTTTTCCTCCCTCCCTTCTCTTGCCCTCCTTCCTTCCCTCCCTGTTACCTTCCTTCCATCCTTCGCTTTTCTTTCTTTTCTTTGTCACCTTTCTTCTCTACTTGCCCTCTATTCTTTTCCCAAATAGTTCTTGAAGGCTTGTTAGGGACCCGAGCCCTGCCCTGGGTCTGAGAGGCGGTTCAGGGGTTGAAAAGGAAACTGTGTTCAAAGTGCTCAGAGAGAATGCAAAACTAGTTGAAATTTAGGATGAGAGGGGCAGGTATTACACTGGCAGTGGGTACAGGGGCTTCTGCGAGTCCACAATAGGGGCACCAGACTCAGGCTGAGGGTTGGACAAAGGGTGAGAAAGTGGTGGATGTCTGAGATGAGTCTTGGAGAATGCTGGGGGTTAAATGAGAAGCACGGGGGAGGAACTTGCAGGCAGAAGGAAGTTCCTGTTAAATAAACAAGAGAGGAAACGTGAGTGGAGAGTTATATCCTGGGCAAGACAAAAATACAGTACAACTGGGGTAAAATCCAGGAGAGGATATGACTGGAGAGATGAGGAGCCAGGTCGAGGACAACAGCACAGTATTTTTTTTCCCCAAACTTATTTATTTTTAATTGAGGGAAAATCGGTTTACAATATCGTGTTGGCCTATATAAACATGAGTCAGCCATAGGCATACATGTGTCCCCTTCCTCTCAAATCTCCCTCCCCCTCCACCTTCCCACCCCTCCAGGTTGTTACAGAGACCTGGTCTGAGTTCCCTGAGTGATACAGCAAATTCCCACTGGTTATCTAGTTTTACACATGGTAGTGTATATGCTTCCATGTTCCTCTCTCCATTCATCCTACCCTATCCTTCCTCCCCTTTGCCTGTGTCCATAAGTTTGTTATCTATGTCTGTGTTCTCTATTGTTGCCCTGTAAATAGGTTCATCAGTACCATCTTTCTAGATTCTATATATGCGTTCATATATAATATTTGTTTTTCTCTTTCTTACTTACTTCATTCTGTATAATAAGGTCTAGGTTCATCCACCTCATTGGAACTGACTCAAATGCATTCCTTTTTATGGCTAAGTAATATTCTATTGTATCTATGTACCACAGGTTCTTTATCCATTCATCTGATGATGGACATCTAGGTTGCTTCCATGTCCTAGCTATTGTGAACAGTGCTGCAATGAACATTAGGATACATGTGGCACAGTGTTTTGTCCTGTGTGCAATGGGGAGCTGTTGAAGGTTGCAAGAAGAAAATCACATAATCCCATCTACCAAGATCTTTTCAGGCAGTAATGTGGTCCTGCCCACTGCCAGCAAACAGCATACTACACATCCTTACATGTGGCTTTTCCAAAGCATTTTTTTCAGGCTATGAGGCCTTGGAAACGTCTGGTAAGTCCTTGGGTGGCCTCAAATTCAGGAACAAAACGAAATCTCAAACTACTTGACTCTGCTGCAGTAGCTCCTTCTGCACCCCCAAGCTCTCCATTCTTTAAGGCCACTTAATGAGATGAGTAAACATCTTAATTGCTGGGACTTTTTCATTATTGTAATGATGATAAGGTAAACCATTTCCTTTTGTTTTAAATGGGTGTTGCCTTTTAAGGTATAAACATAAAAGAAATTAGATAAAATAAGCCTATAAAGGATGAAGGATCAAAAAACATCCACTATTCAAAATTGGGACTATTGATATTTGGACTAAATAATTCTTTCTTGGGTCTTGCATTATGGTATGTTGAGCAGCCTCCCTCTGCCCATTGGATGCAGCCCTGACAAGCAAAAATGTGTCCAGACAACAAAATCAAGAGCCCAGAAATAAACCTGTACATATATGGACAGTTTTGTTACCACAAAGGAGCAAAGAACATACAATGGAGAAGGGACAGTTTCTTAAGTAAATGGTATTGGGAAAACTCGATAGCTGCATGCAAAAAAAGTTTTCACACCACTCAAAAAAATTAACTGAAAATGGATTAAACCTGAGTATAAGACCTTAAACCATAAAACTTCTAAAAGAAAAATAGGCAATAATCTTATGTGACATTTTTTGTAATGTCTTTCTAGCTAGGGAAACAAAAGCAACAATAAACAAATGGGACTGCAGCAAGCTCTAAATCTTCTGCACAGCAAAGGAAGTCATCACTGAAACAAAAAGACAACCTGTAAATGGGAGAAGACATTTACAAATGATACATCCAATAAGAGGTTAGTATCCGAATATATAAAGAACTCGTACAACTTAACAACAACAACAAAATCCAAACAAACGTAATCTAAAAAGGGCAGAGGAACTGAATAGACATTTTTCCAAGGAAGACGTACAGGCACATGAAAATATGTTCAATATCACTAATTATTCAGTTCAGTCGCTCAGTCGTGTCTGACTCTTTGCGACCCCATGAATCACAGCACGCCAGGCCTCCCTGTCTATCACCAACTCCCATAGCCCACCCAAACCCATGTCCATCAAGTCGGTGATGCCATCCAGCCATCTCATCTTCTGTCGTCCTCTTCTCCTCTTGCCCTCAAACCTTCCCAGCATCAGGGTCTTTTCCTATGAGTCAACTCTTTGCATGAGGTGGCCAAAGTATTGGAGTTTCAGCTTCAACATCAGTCCTTCCAATGAACACCCAGGACTGATCTCCTTTAGGATGGACTGGTTGGATCTCCTTGCAATCCAAGGGATTCTCAAGAGTCTTCTCCAATACCACACTTCAAAAGCATCAATTCTTCGGTGCTCAGCTTTCTTTACAGTCCAACTCTCATATCCATACATGACTACTGGAAAAACCATAGCCTTGACTAGACGGACCTTTGTTGACAAAGTAATGTCTCTGCTTTTTAATATGCTGTCTAGGTTGGTCATAACTTTCCTTCCAAGGAGTAAGTGTCTTTTAATTTCATGGCTGCAGTCACCATCTGCAGTGATTTTGGAGACTCCCAAAATAAAGTCAGCCACCGTTTCCACTGTTTCCCCATCTATTTCCCATGAAGTGATGGGACCAGATGCCATGATCTTAGTTTTCTGATTGTTGAGCTTTAAGCCAACTTTTTCACTCTCTTCTTTCACTTTCATCAAGAGGCTCTTTAGTTCTTCACTTTCTGCCAGAAGGGTGGTGTCATCTGCATATCTGAGGTTATTGATATTTCTCCCGGCAATCTTGATTCCAGCTTGTGTTTCTTCCAGCCCAGCGTTTCTCATGATGTACTCTGCGTATAAGTTAAATAAGCAGAGTGACAATATACAGCCTTTAGGTACTCCTTTTCCTATTTGGAACCAGTCTGTTGTTCCATGTCCAGTTCTAACTGTTGCTTCGTGACCTGCATACAGGTTTCTCAGTCAGGTGGTCTGGTATGCCCATCTCTTTCAGAATTTCCCACAGTTTATTGTGATCCACACAGTCAAGGGCTTTGGCATAGTCAATAAAGCAGAGGTAGATGTTTTTCTGGAACTCTCTTGCTTTTTCAGTGATCCAGCGGATATTGGCAATTTGATCTCTGGTTCCTCTGCTTATTAGGAAAGTGCAAATCAAAACCACAATGAGATATCACCTCACACTTGTTAGAATGGCTATTATCAAAATGACAAGAAATAAGTGTTGGCCAGGATGTGGAGAAAATTCTTATACACTGTTGCTAGAAATGTAAATTGGTGCAGCCACCATGGAAATTAGCATGAAGATTCCTCAGGAAATTAAGAATAGAATTAGCATATGATCCAGCAATCCCATGTTTGGGTATTTATCCCAAGAACATGAAAACAGTAAGTTGAAAAGATGTTTGTACTCCTCTGTTCATTATAGCATTGTTTACAATAGCCACGATACGAAAACAACCCAAGTACCCATTGATGGATGAATGGTTACAGAAGATGTGGTGTACATATATATATATATATATATATATATATATATATATATATATATATATATATACACATGCATATAATGGCATACAACTTAGCCATAAGAAGGATGAAAACTTGTCGTTTGTGATATGGGTAGACCATGAAGGTATTGTGCTAAGTGCAATAAATTAGATGAATAAAGACAAATTCTGTATGGCTTCATTCATATGTGAAATATAATAACTAATAAACAAACAAAAATACATAAAACAAATGACAAAACCAAACCAAACACCTAGACACAGAGAACAGAGAGTAGTCATTGCCGGAGGGATAGAGGTGACAAGGAGGGTAAAATGGGTGAAGAGGACCAACTGTATGGTGACAGGGAGAAACTAAATTTTTGGCAGTGAACACACTCTAGGGGATAGAGAAGTAGAAATAGAATATTGTACACATGAAACTTACATTATGTTATATAAATCAACGTTATCTCAATTACAAAAAAAACTCCTCTGGATGCCTGTATCACTTTTTCGTTGTCCATTCATCCATCAATGGACTCTTAAATAAGAAAGAATGTCTCCAGACAATGCCAAATGTCCCCTGGGGGACAAAGGTGCCCCTGCTGAGAATCATTCCTCTAAACAGTACAGTAGGGAATTTTGTATCTATGATGAAATTCAGATGAGATTTAGCTAAGGCATGTTTGGCGAATTCTTCCTGTGTTTAGAGTCACATGAGCAAAGACCTTGGTGGCATCTGATGCTAAATGAATTCCAGCATTGCCTCCCGAAGCACATCTCCCCGCTCTCAGGCCCCTGCTAATTATTAGACCACCTCTTCCTTTCATCTCCAAAAGCCTCTAATGTGTTATCATGGCACGGATCCTACTTTCTCTCCAATTACATGATCAGATGGACCTTTTTCAATTTGGCTTTCAAAGCTGGTTACTCCTAGGAGACAGCTTTGCTAAAAGCATTTAATGATCCGAGAGGTAGCCAAGCCATAGAGGTGCATATCTGTGGGGATGGGCAGAGTGGGGACTGTCTAGGGTTCTGTCCACCTTCAAGGGTGCCCACAACTTCTATGCCTCTGTCCTCCCCGATGGGGGTCCGCTGGTTTTCTTTAGATTTTACATTTCAGATTTCCCGTTTGATATGATGCCAGCAGTGACATTTCAGACGTTCCTCAGCACTCTTCGAGGCTGCTTTTCTCCAGCTAGGTTCTGCGTGCTGCAGTCTGGCCTCACATATAAAAATGACGATGTTTTGGAGCCACCACTGGGCTGATGACACTGTCCTTTTTCTCTTTGTTTTCCCAGTGCTTCTATCTGTTCTCACACCTTAAGGATGCTAAGAGGCACCCTGCTGGGTGCTTAACATGGATGTCTTCCAGAACACGCATGAGCCTTGAACTCCTTTGAACATATTTGGCAGCTGTGTGGGGCGTCTCGGTATTTTGAGCCTATGTTATGGATGTGAACCCATATTTTACCTAGAATCTTCAGCGGGGAGATTGTATGCTATTTTTAACATTGTCCTTTTTTTTTTTCCCCCAACATGATTCTTTAACAAGGTCGTGTCATTATCAGTTATTTAATATTTCTAAAATTAGAAGCAGTTTCACCGCTGTGGCAGCTCAAGCTTTAGGCCAGAGTCTTTGAGCCTCCTCACACTGGGGCTATTGATACAAGGTCATGGTGAGGCTTCCTGTGCCTTCTTTTTCTAGCATATAGTGGGTTCGAAATTCAGCCAGGCTAAACTGTTTGCGCTCCTTTGGACAGGCTTCTCACTTGTTTAAGGAACTGCAATCACCACACTTAAGCCAGAGGACTGGGGTTTGGCTGTCGGGTGGGTAGTCAATGCTCTGTACTTAGTGGTCTCATCTGAATAGCTCAAGATAGCCTGCTGACCGGCCCAGAGAAAAGGCAAGGCAGAGAAAGAGGTAGAATAATGACTCCTTTGCAAGCAGCTTCTGCCTAATAAAGCAACCGAGAGTTACGGGGGTCGTCAAGGGGAGATGGAGTGACAAGCAAGTAGAAAAAAGAGAAGGGGACATACAGGCTATTGTTTAACAAAAACCTATCCGTCACCTGCCCAGGTGGTGCTACTGGTAAAGAATCCTCTGGCCAATGTAGGAGACATAGCAGACATGGGTTCCTCCCCTGGGTTGGGAAAATCCCCTGGAGTAGAAAATGGCAACCCACTCAAGTATTCTTGCTTGGGAAATCCCATGGACAGAGGAGCCTGGCGGGCTACAGTCCATGCGATCGCAAAGAGTTGGGCATGACTGAGCACAGCACACAGCGTGTTCATCACCTGCAGTGTGCTAGTCCCTGTGCTCAAGACTAGAGAGACCATTATAAATGATGTGGGCCTGCCCTCACCAAATCCCTGGTCTATATGCAAGAGGGAGATGGGGCGTGGAAGCTGGACTGTGATTTACACCTATCTGAAATATTTCCCAGAGCACTTCCCTGGAATGTAAAGAATTTTGACTACCTTATGTAATCTCTACATCACATGGGTACCCTTAGCATCCCCATTTTATAGAGCAGAAAACTGAGGCTCTGAAAGGTTAAGTAACTTGTCAAAGTTTACTTTATTGATAAAGCCAAGTCCAAGGAAAAGTTCCATATTTCCTCCTGTACCCTGCTTCTGTCTTCCACCCAACAAGTCCTTGGTGAAATCTCACTATTGATCGCCTGGCAGAGTCTATGGGTTGTTGTGCCATACTGAAAGACAATAATTACTCCTCTTTCTGCAAGGCTCTATGTAGCCTGAAGAATCATTAATTAGATGTGCTGGAAGTCCACCATCCACCTTCAAGGGCAGTCTTAATGTAGAGTCCTCAGGACAGTTATTGATTAGCCTGTTTCCATTTTCCATTGTGGAGTACCATTCTCAATACACCCACAACCTGGGTGAATAATTTAACCTAACTTACAGAGGTAAAAGAAAACCTGTCCACCGTCAACTGGGATACAAATGTGAGCTGTGATTAATATAATTAGTATCATGCCTGTAACAGTGTAGATGGTTAGAAAAATAGTGGTTTTATATGGGATAAATAAATAGAAGGCTTACTGCCAGGATATCAACTCAAAGTGGAAAGCCTCAGTGGCTCAACTAGGTATATTGTTCACATCATACCAAAAGCACATCCTCACTGATTTGTTTCCCTCGGTGGAACTGGGCCAGTGTTGAGTGCGTATTTGGGACAACTAGAGATTATGTGGGATTTTAGATTTGGTGCATGTGCCAATTTATGCACATGACCTTTAACTACTGAGTGGGATACTGAGAAAAAATCCAAGGGTTATAGACCAGAAGATTTGGGTTAAATCCTAGTTCTGCTTCCCACTTGAGCCAATAATGAGCCAATAATTTAATTTCTTGAAGCTCCAGTTTCCTCTTCAGTAAGTGGAGGTAACATCATAGAGAACCTGGGTGCCTGTTGGTGAGTACGTGCTGGCGATGACTGTGGAAATGCTCTGTCCACCATCACCTGGGATGCGAGTGTGGGTTGTGATTTGTGTCATTAATCACCAGTGTCCTCATCAGTGTGGAATGAGCGCAATGACAGCCAGCTTTCTGTTAATGGTGTTAATAATCATGAATATTAATTAATTAGAAGTGGCCTGGGTCCTTGTTCAGATATGTCACCCATCGAAACCAGAGAAAAACCTCCCCTGAGGGCTGTTGGAAGGCCATGTGGATTCTGCTCCAACTCTGGGGTCCCCATGGTTATTTTGGAATCATCACTGACTGAAAGCATCTGAGTGAAGAGCTTTGATACTCTCCCTGACAATGTGCTCAATCAGAGGATATGGGACAACTGACTTCACTGAAGCCAAACCAGATCTGTGTGCTGAGTTACAGTTTGTCCGTGTATGCAGATTCCTTTCTACAATCACCTCCAAATGGGAGATGAGACAGAGGCTTCTGACCCTTAACAGAACCCTACTTGTCAAAGGGTAGCCAGGAAATGAGGAGGAACTCTCATCCTCCTAGGGTTTGTTCTAACACCCTTTTCTCCCAGCAGAATATGGTTGAAAACTCTGTCCCAAAGACCACCACAGGGCAAGGATAGAAAGTAGAGACAGGGTTTGACCAAATCCCTCCCTCTCCACCCATTTCTCATTTTTAAAAACTGGGCATTGGAATGGATAAGAACAGAAGCAGACATATTTCAAGATGTAAGCCCCTTCCTAATTTCTATTTAAAAAGTTAACCTCAAGTCTTCTTTGTGCCTCGACTTTTCTTTTCCATAGAAGCTTTGGCTTTGCAATCATGTCAGTAATTTTTATCCCTGCTAGCTGCTCACTCTGCTCCACTTGATCAAACTAACCTGGGTAATGCGTGAGCTATTAAGAGAACACACTGTTTCCTTGGGGAGTCATTTATTCCCATGATCACTGATAATAGAAAGTCCTTTTCTGGGCTTGATGCTAATGACATCTCAATCCAGACTGAGTGCATTTTCTCCAGTTGTTGGTTATTTTGGAGCTGTGACCCGCAGCCTGTGGAAGCAAGGATGGAATATGCTTTATGGACCTCTTCTGTGCTCTGTTCTGATTATTTCCAACAATGTGGACAAGGCAATAGAAGTGAATGGGTGTTGGGTAATTCATGATTAGACAGAGAAAACATAAAGTGCTTCTGTTTTCCTTCTTGTTTGGAATTTGGCATGTATTTACAAACAAACAATGAGAAGGTGTCACTCGGCTTTACCACTTCCCAGCTCAAATCTAAGTTTGAAAACTAAGATTTCTCATAGACACAGTGAGAAATATTTTTTAACTCCTTAAACATTAAAAATTTTTTTTTAACTTTTTATTTTAGATTGGAGTAGAGTCAATTAACAATGTTGTGATAGTTTCAGGTGTACAGCAAAATGACTCACTGATACATTAAAGGCCTAGAATTGAGTTAATATTATCACTAATATACTGTTCATCCCTTGGGGAGCCATATTGTTTGTGTCATCCCTGTTTAGAATTCTGGAATTTGCCAGAACTCTCTCATTCTGCATGGTGGTGATTTAGTCGCTAAGTCATGTCCAATTCTTTGTGACTGTAGCCCATCAGGCTCCTCTCTCCATGGAATTCTCCAGGCAAGAATACTAGAGTGGGTAGCCATTCCCTTCGCCATGGAATCTTCCTGATCCAGGCACTGAACCTGGGTCTCCCACATTGCAGGTAGATTCTTTACTGTGTGAGCCACCAGGGAAGCCCTTCCTGCATATCTAGTGTCTAATTCTTCCATCCATGTTCTTATAGTTCTTAATTCTTACCTACCTAGGTGTGGTCATTATTATCTTGCACTGAGTCACCTGAAAGTCCTATAACTGATCACCATGGCCCCAACCTCACTGACTTCATCAGTCCTGCATCTGATTTTGAGATCAGTGTTCTGAAAGCAACATAGCATTCCCTGTTCCAAACCACCACTGACTGCTTGTTTCTAGTAAATAAAGGCCAGACTTGTCAGCGTGAGATTTAAGTCATTCATAATCTGCCCCAACATACTCAGACCTTTCCAAGTTTTTTCCTGCTATTCCCTCTACATCCAGCTACACTGATCCAGGTATCCCCTAAAATAGCTTTGTACTTTTTGTCTCCACCTGTTCCCATGCTGTTCCTTCTTCCTGGGATTTCATTCCTTTATATCTTAATGTGTACTTTTGAATGCCTCTTCCTTAATGAATTCTTTAATAGTCAATGCAGAGTGATGTATTATAGTCATATGCATATCATTTTGTCTCCCCACTGGACAATGAGATCATAAAATGCAGAGCTATGCCTTATATATTTTTACACTCTCCAAATGTTTAACATAATGCCGTATACAGAATACAGTCAACAAATACATTTACTGAGTGAATGAATGTGTAGAGACAGAATCAACATATTGTTAGACTTTGGATTAAGTCAGATCCTGGAATATAGTGAATGGAAACTTTTGGAAAATGAATTAGTGTTTTAAATACACCATAGAATGGAGAATTTTAAATCTTTTTAGTCTTGTCAAGGACAGGTCTTCTTACTCTTCTGAGTCCTTTCTTTGTTTTCATTTTCTTTGACCCCTACCCCTTCCCTGTCTTGTAAATATGGCATGTTATATGGAAAAAAAATTGTAAAAGCTGTTATCATTTAAAGATTTGAAGCAATCAAATCCCTTCTCCCTAACTCTACCAAAACTGTCTCACCTATTTAATGTAGCCTGTAAGTAAAGATGACTCTGTGATCAGGTCATGGGCAAAACCATGCAGTGGGTCACTCTAGCCAAAGCCATCGCTGAAACAAGTTAGTAGTTTCCTGGTGACCTTATCCTTTTAGCTGCTTTTACACCGATATCCTCACATTCTAGTAAACTGGCTTCCTCTTGATGTTGGAAGAGTTGGTGTTCAGTGTTCAGTGTTCCTTGGAAGAGTTCAGTGTTCTACAGTGCAGTTCCAGTGGTCACTGGGACATGTATGGATATCAGTACAAGGGTATATTATACATGAGGGGATGGCTCTTTTCATGTATGGATTAGTTTTACCTCCAAAGTTTTCGAGGCATTTTGAGACAGGAAGAAAATGCAATTCTCAATTTATTCCTGCTTACAAAAAGGCATTGGGTCCAAGGACTCCGAGGTTTGGCTTGGATGAACACCCAGAAGTTGGGATAGCTGTCTGAAGCTGTTGCATCTGCAAACTTGGGCTGGATCAACTGAGGACAGGCATTGTCATGACATTCTCATACTCCCCAGTGCCATTTAGCCTGGAAAGGAGCATCTCCTTCACCATAATATATTCATATTTTGGAAACTTGAAGGACAGGAAAAGGAGAGAGAAGAAAGAAAAGTTTGTTCGATTTCTTCAAGTCCTGGCAGTCTTTCCTTGCCTCCAAAGTTGTGATTATACTGCTATTAGCTGGGTCAGGCTCTGACACACAAATAGTATAGGTTAATAATGGGAAACTTTACAATAGATGTGTAGTTCCACAGAACTTGAGAGCTAAAGAGAACCTTGGGGACAGTCTAGTCCAACTATCTTTTTATACAGATTATAAAGCTGAGGCTGGGAGAAAAGAAATGGTTTTCCAAGGACACAGAGAGTAGAAGTACAATTCATTCTAGACTCCTGACATTAGGTTAGAACAACCTAAATGGTTATTCTAAACATGGTTATTCTAAATCGTTTCCCAGTCCTGGTGTATCACATCTAGATTGATTCAATGAGCTGTGGTCAGACAGGCTGAGTTTTATTGAAATTCTCATTTTTGTTTAACCTGACTTGGTTTTTGTCAGTTCAGTTGTTGAGTGAGGGCTTACAAAGCGGGGTGGATTGATAAATATAGGGGTTTCAGTAGGACAGTCGCTGCTGCCATTGATTTGCTGAGAAGGAGCATCCTTGAGAGTTCTGAGCCTGGAGAGGACATGCTTTCCTTCATGGTGGAAAAGTGAGTGAGTGAAAGTCTCTCAGTCATGTCCAACTCTTTGCGACCCCATGGACTAGACAGTCCATGGAATTCTCCAGGCCAGGATACTGGAGTGGGTAGCCTTTCCCTTCTCCAGGGGATCTTCCCAACCCAGGGATTGAACCCAGGTCTCCCGCAATACAGGTGGATTCTTAACCAGTGGAGCCACAAGGGAAGCCCAAGAATACTGGAGTGGGTAGCCTATCCCTTCTCCAGGGGATCTTCCCGGCCCAGGAATCAAAGCAGGGTCTCCTGCATGGCAGGTGGATTCTTTACCAACTGAACTATGAGGGAAGCCCAAAGATAGGAGGAGAAAAGCTAACTTCATGAGAATCCAATTTAGGAGCACACATGTCACCAACCAACCAACCAACCAGGAAATGAAGGAAATGGCACAGGGTGCCAAGAATCTGTAACCCAGCAAGAGCAGGAAGGATGGGAAGTCTTGAGTTCAGAAAGAGAGTTGCAGGCAAAAGAGTTGGCTAGAAGGTCCCCAAAGGCAAGTTGAGTCTACACATAAGCCTGCAGTGATAGCCATGTTTTAAAGCCCCTTCCTGCACTTCATTTTTGGTTTCTAATAATCTCAGAATCTTCCTGATGGAAGAAATTTTATGTGTTTGTGAAACTCAGTTTTCTAATTTACTGATGCAGTAAATCTTTCAAATCTTACTAGCCAGAAAAATTAGATTTACACACAGGATTATTAGTGATGTTTAAGTCTATCATGATCAAATCACAGAGCAGAAGGAGCAAACTTAAACACATCTAGACAAGTGCTTTGAAGTCCACTTGAGACGAAGACTCTCTAACTATAGACCTTGGACAACAAGGGAGTCAGGATTATTTAGTTTTGTTATTTGCTTTCAGGTAAGTAAGGCATCTTTACCTCTTCCCCTCAAGAAGTCTCAAGTCTGAAGCTATGAACAGAGATGTTAGTTAACACAAAGACATGAAGCAGTAAGTCCTTTCATTGTATGTCCATTTAATCAAGGTTATAATACACTGAATGATTTAATTGTGGGAAGTCAAATTATATGCTAATTAATCCACCTATGACTTGAATAGAAAGTAGACATGTATTTATGGAAAAGAAGGCAAATGTTACTAATCACAGACTTAAAAGTATATTCCTAGGCAAAAGTCTCTGATAGTTCATGAATGAGATAGACTGTAAAACTTAGGGGCCAGAATGGGCCCATTGAGACCTAATCAAGCTGGACTAACTTCTTTTTTAAAACAAGTTAATAAGGGAAATGCTATAGACATAATATGTCTGGATTTCAGTTTTTCTGACGTGTTCGTACTTCACTAAAGACTACAGAGTCCTGTAGATGGAAGAAACCAACCATAAGCATAATGAAATATTCCAAACTTTTCTGTTCTTAGGAAGATAATGACAGCTGATGTGACAGTTAAACTAGATAATAGTTAACCAATGACTACTCTCAGCAAAACTGCTTAATGCATGGATGGAAAACTGGCACTCTATATGATGGTTTTCTTGGTATTTTCCAGTTTAACATTTTGTATTAGAAGATTTGTTGAACAATATACATGGCATTTTGGGGGTGATATCCAATATGATGATATCATGCATGCTCTGTCATGTCTGACTCTTTGCGACCCCATGGACTGTAGCCCACCAGGCTCCTCTGTCCATGGATTTTCCAGGCAATAATTCTGGGGTGAGTTGCCATTTCCTCCTCCAGGGGATCTTCCCTACCCAGGGATTGAACTCAAGTCTCATATGTCTCCTGCATTGGCAGGCAATTTTTTTTTTAACCACTGAGCCACCTAAGAAGCCCCATAAGATGATAAGGGAATCAGTATCTGAGATTTCACAAATCTGAAAGTATGGGGAAAATACTGAAAGAAATGTAATAGGGATGGATGTAAAGTTCAGGGAGAAATGTAGAAGGTAGAAGATGAGAAAGACTGACACACTACACAGCACACTGTGATGGTTCATTTTATGTGTCAACTTGACTGAGCAGTGAGATGACCACATATTTAGCTAAATATTATTTCTAGGTATGTCTCTGAAGGAGATTCTGGTTGAGATTAACATTTGAATCCATAGACTGAATAAAGCAGATTACCTTCCCCAATTGGTAAAGAATCTGCCTGCAATGCCGGAGACCCTAGTTCGATTCCTGGATTGGGAAGATCCACTGGAGAAAGGATAGGCAACCCACTCCAGTATTCTTGGGCTTCCCTTGTGGCTCAGCTGGTAAAGAATCTGCCTGCAATGTGGGAGACCTGGTTTGATCCCTGGGTTGGGAAGATCCCCTAGAGAAGGGAAAGGTTACCCACTCCAGTATTCTGGCCTAGAGAATTCTATGGGCCCATGAGGTTGCACATGGTTGGAAAATCACTGCAGATGGTGACTGCAGCCATGAAATTAAAAGATGCTTGCTCCTTGGAAGAAAAAGCTATGACCAAACTAGACAGTATGTTAAAAAGCAGAGACATTATTTTGCCAACAAAGGTCCGTCTAGTCAAAGCTATGTGTTTTTCTCCCTTATGGATGTGAGAATTGGACCATAAAGAAGGTTGAGCATCGAAGAATTGATGCTTTTGAACTGTGGTTACTGGAGAAGACTCTTGAGAGTCCTTTGGACAGCAAGGATATTCAACCAGTCAATCCTAAAGGAAATCAGCCTTGAATATTCATTGGAAGGACTGATGCTGAAGCTGAAACTCCAATACTTTGGCCACCTGATGCGAAGAGCTGACTCATTGGAAAAGACCCTGATGCTGGGAAGGATTGAAGGCAGGAGGAGAAGGGGACAGCAGAGGATTGGATGGCATCACTGACTTGATGGACATGAGTTTGAGTAGGCTTCAGGAGTTGGTGATGGACAGGGAAGCCTGGCATGCTGCAGTCCATGGGGTCGCAGAGAGTCGGACATGACTGAGCAAGTTTCACTTCACTAATCCAATTCATTAAAGGTGTGAACAGAATAAAAAGCTGAGTAAGAAAGTATTTACTCCCTCTGCTTGGCTGTCTTTGAGCTGGGACATCAGTCTTCTACTGGATTTATAATGAAACTTAGACTAGTGGTTCTCCTGTTTCTGAGGCCTTAGAACTTGCACTAGAACTATGCCATCATTGCTCTTGGGTCTGTTTTTCTCAGGCTCCATAATGAAATGAATTCTTTTGGTAAATCAGTCTCTCTCTCTCTCCTGACAAATAGAGCTTCCTCCCTCCCTTCAAAGATTAAAAGAAAGAAAGGAAGAGGTGGAATATGCTAAACTTGGTGTAAGTCAGGAGAGTCAGTGACTAGAGCACGTCTTGGGTCTAGAACAAGCAAGGCAGTACTTACTTATTACTCTGCTCTGATCAGATTACACTTAGAGTCCTGGTAATCCCAATATAGTAGGAGGAAAAATGTCAAGTGGAGGAAGTCTAGAAGGAAACAACCAAAGCGGATGATGCACCTAAAGTCATGCCAGTGAAAAATAGTCCAAAGAACTGAGGATGTTCTTTCAGGGAAAACATTTCAGGGAAGGATAGAACAGCTGTCTGCGAATTCTCAAACTGCTATAAAACAAGAAAAGGAATGAGACTTCTTTAGTGTGACTCCAGGGAGCAGTGCCATAGACTGAGAAAGAATTTAACCCAGTCTAAGGAGTCACTTTCTAAAGATGGACTGGAGTGAAAGGAGAGTATAAGCTTTCTTCAAGGAATCCATGTGACCTTAAGTGCTGGGTAGTCTGGGTTTCCTGGTAAGAGTAAGATATGCATCAGTTATCTTGATGATTTTCATTGCTTTCTTACTCTATGAAATTGCTTTTTGAAGGGAAAATGATGGTTAGTCAAGCAAATAGTGTGATGTAATGAAATCCTTATACTATTTAATAGAATATACTTTTCAAAGGACTTAATTCATTTATAAGCAAACTGTTAACATCTGTTTTCTGGAGAAGGTCCCCTATGAAACTTCCTCTGTTAAAGCTTTTTAGTTACTTTAGTTTAAATGCCTGTATCTTTTTGAAAGTAACCTAAAGGATTTATTAAAAAATGTGTAGCATGTATTTTTGGCTAATTCAAGCATTTTAAAAATTAGCCTGAATGACTCACATTGTCCTAAACATGGGAATGACATGTACGAAAGAAAAAGAATTGATGAAAACAGCAGCCTACCTTAGTTGAAACTGCTTACCATGTGCTGGATGTGGTTTTAAGCATGGATTCACTCATGTACGTGAATTTAATCTCTTAACCTTCAGAGCAACTACATGAAGTCGCTACAATGATTATTATTTCCGTTTTTACAGGTAAAGAAACTAAGCCATATAGCAAGCTTAAGCAATTTGTCCCAGGATATACTGGTTTTCTTAAAAAAAAATTATTTTATTGCAGTATTGTTGATTTACAATGCTGTGTTAGTTTCTGGTGTACAACAATGTGGCTCAGTTTGTGAATACATATATATATATATACTTTTTAATATTCCTTTCCAATATGGCTTATTATAGGATAATGAATATCATTCCCTGTGCTACACAGTAGGAACTTACTGTTTATGCATTCTTTGTGTAGTAGTCTTCTAATCCCAAACTCCCAGTCCATCCCTCCCCATGGAACCACCAGTCTCTTCTCAATGCCTGTGCGTCTGTTTCTGCTTTGTAGATACATTCACTTGTGCAATATTTTAGATGCTACGTTTAAGTGATATGACATGGTGTTTGTCTTTCCCTTTTTGACTTACTTCACTTAATGTGACAATCTCTAGGTGCATTCATGTTGTTGCAAATAGCATTATCTCATTTTGTATGGCTGAGTAGTATTCCATTTTATATATCAGGATATATTGTTAATCAGAAGCAAAACTAGAAGTATGACTCTGGAGTTCACATTCTTAAAACCACAGTATTTCATTTTAGAAAACTTCTGATATTATATCATTCCATGTAGAAATAAAAGTAAACCTTGGAGTCTCTACATGTGGTCGTTGGACACCCTACTCTTGGGCAGTCTCATAAAAAGAATCTAACCTGAGATGGCAGATAAATCATTTCATTGCTTGAGCTCATACTTCCATTGAGACAGGTTTGCAGGCCAAATGTATCTATGATCTAGTAATCCTCCTAAGTAATCCCCAAAGGATGTTGCCCTTGCAGGCTGGAACTTGAATGTTTTGGTTGTTTTTCTTCTAATATTGCACCAATTAGAACTGCATGAGCAGCATCTGTCTTGTGAAAATTGACTTCATTAGACCTGAACTCAGATCTAGACTCTGCCTCTTACAGGAAGCAGGCATTGGGCCAATGACTGTACTAGGTGACAGCTTCCAGCTTTTGAAATGAATTCCCACTTTGTAGAGTTTTGGTGAACAATCAGTGAGATATTATGTATAAACTTCTTTGTAAAGATGTGACACAATAAGTATTTGAGAAGTGGGACTTCTTTTTTTTTTTTATTTGATAAATTCTATATATTCTACTTAAATTTTTTTGATACTGCTTGTTGAGGGAGAGGTTTCTCCTTGTAATCTGAGCTTCTGTTTGAGATAAAAAAGAATCACATTGAGAATGGCTTCCAAATAGTCCATCAAGTTGAAATAGCCTCCTATGTGCCTCCAGTGGGGAGTTGCATTCCAATGCCATGTGTAACTGGGGGGTTTTCATGCTTTGCACAAATATTGCAGTGTATCTTAAATTTCCCCATATTGGTATCAATGATTTATTTTAGACACGGCCATGTGAAATACACTTTCCTTGAGGTGCCAGTCTTTCCATAAATACATTTGGCACCTATTATATTCTTGGTTCAAGTAATATGACAGTGCTTATGGGGTAAGTGGAAGCTCTAGAATACAATGTAAAAAAAGATTACATTATAGAGTGCTTTGCTAACATGGAGAAGAAATAAGGGCAGAAGAAGGGAAATCCTTCTACCTACCACCGACTCAAGTACTCAGACTCAGAAAAGACCTGCACAGATGAACAGTTTTATCAGTTGTGGGTGGATCTTATCATCTAAGTTCTTTCTTTTTCAGATTACCACAGATAGATTTTTTTTCCTTCTCTGGGCAATTGGGATCATGATTAATTCTTTGTATTTCTTGACCTTTTTATACATAGAAGAGAGTGTTTTGATAAGGTTGTCTATTGACACATCTTTTTCCTTTAAAAAAACCAAATTTATATTGTCTTAAGGTAAGACATCCATATGCAGCAAATTAGCAAAATGCAGAAAAATACAAATAAAAGAAAGTGAAAAGTATCTGCAACTCATTATGGTGACTCACATTGTAAAGAATCTGCCTCCAATGTGGGAGATCTGGGTTTGATCCCTGAGTCAAGAAGATCCCCTGGAGAAGGAAATGGCTACCCACTCTAGTCTTCTTGCCTGGAGAATTCCATGGACAGAGGAGCCTGGCGGTCTACAGTCCATTGGGTTGCGGAGAGTGGCACATTACTGAGTGACTAGTACTTTCATTTTCACATGCAGAGGTTATTTCTATTAACATTTGAAAGGATTGCTTTCCATTTTTTCCCTACAAACATATATGATACGTGACTAGGTTATACTCTAGATACAGTTTTATATATTGCTCTTTTTTTGTGTGTAACTGAATAGTATGCTGTGAACATTTTCCTGTGTTGTTATAAAAGAGAGAGTAGCTACAAACACTTTGGAGAAAGATCTGGCCGTTACTTATTAACCTCCATATATACCTACCCTGTGAATCAGCTGTTCTATCCTTAAGTGTAATATCCAAGAGGAAATAAAGCATGTGTTTGCAAGAATGTTCATAACAGTGTTATTCATAATAGTAAAAAAAAAATCGAGAAACATGTCAAGTATCCATGAATAGGAGAATGGATAAACTAGTGGACAATAGAAAGGAACATACTATTGATACATGCAACGATGTGAGTGAATCCCCAATACCTTATGCTAAGTGAAAAAACCTTAAAAAAAAGCATATATTGAATCATTCCATTTATTTGAAGTTCTGGAAGCAAAAAAATTTATCTAGGATCTAGGATCAAAAAAAAAAAATCCCCCATAGTGGGGGATGTTGATAATATTTGTTTGCTACAGTCCATAAGCCTACAGTGACACACGGTTATCATCCTAAGTCCATAGTTTAACACATTAGAGTTCCTTCTTGATATTTTACATCCCATAGGTTTGGACAAATCATCACAGCATGATTTACAATAACCAAGATAGAGAAATAATCTAAGTGTTCATCAACGGATGAATGCATAAAGAAGATGTGAAAAATATATATATATATAAAATACTGCTCAGCAGTTTTTAAAAGAAGATGAAATATTGCCATTTGTAACAACATGGGTGGACCTTGAGTGCATTCCGTTCAGTTTAGTTCAGTCACTCAGTTGTGTCCAACTCTTTGCAACCCCATGAACTGCAGCACACCAGGCTTCCCCGTCCATCACCAACCCCCGGAGCTTACTCAAACCCATGTCCATCGAGTTGGTGTTGCCATCCAACCATCTCATCCTCCGTCATCTCCTTCTCCTCCTGCCTTCAATCTTTCCCAGCATCAGGGTCTTTTCCAATGAGTTGGTTCTTCACATCAGGTGGCCCAAGTATTGGAGTTTCAGCTTCAGCATCAGTCCTTCCAATGAATATTCAGGACTGATTTCCTTTAGGATGGACCAGTTGGATCTCCTTGCAGTCCAAGGGACTCTCATAATGAGTGTATTATGCTAAATGAAATAAGTCAGACTGAGAAGGCAAGCAGTATGATTTCACTCATGTGGAATATAAAAAATAAGCAAACAAAATCAATGACCAAACCAAACCAAAAAAAACCCAGAAAAAACATGCAGCTACAAAGAACAAAGTAGTGGTTACCAGAAGAGGAGGGGGTGGAGGAAGGTTGAAATGAGTAAAGGGAGTCAACTGCATGGTGATGGATGGAAACTAAACTTTTAGTGGTGAGCCTGTTATAATGTGTACAGAATTAGAAATCTAATGTTGTGCACATGATGTTTACATAATGTTATAAATCAATGTTACTTCCAAAAAATTAATTAATAAAATTTTACCTTTAAAACAAAAGAGAGAAAACACTGAATTTTAAGCTTCTCTTTCTTCGTCAGTGAAACCAAAAGAGGGAGTCATATTTGTAAAGCCTAATGCCTGTGTATAGCATTGTTCTGTTGTGGACAGCAGTCCTTCAATACAGGGACATTGCTTCAAAACAAAGAGTTAATATGTTTAATACTAAAATATAAAAAGCTCATGCACTCACTTGTAAGAAATCACTTAAACGTCAATAGAGAAATGGGGAAAAAGAAATGAAGCTAAAAATTTAAGAAATATAAATAGCCTATAACCATGAAATAATTTTCAAACTCATTTCTAAAAAATTGATAAAATAGTCTCTCTTTTGTGCATTTCTGAGGGATAGAAATGTCTTACAAGAAGAAAGGGCAATGATTAGGTAGCCATGTTTTCATGTATCTCATTCATGAAACCCTTTCTCTTTTTCCTCTTCTGTCATCCTTCCCATTGTCACTTCCTCTCCCATCTTTCCCCTTTCCAGGCTCTCAGGGCCCTCAATGAATCCTAGGGCTCTGGAGAAGGTGCTTGCAGTCCAAGGGACTCTCATAATGAGTGTATTTTCCTCATGTGTACTTTCCTCATGTTTGCATGAGTGTACTTTCCTCATGTTTGCATGAGGAAAGCATATGGGTTATTGCAAATGCTGTTTCTTCTCTGGTCTCCTTCCCCCATACATAGTTATCTCATCTATTATGGTATTGTTCTACCTGCTTGTTGTTGTTCAGTGGTTCAGTCGCGTCTGACTCTTTGCGACCCCATGGGTTGCTGCATGCCAAGCTTCCCTGTCCTTCACCATTTCCCGGAGCTTGCTCAGACTCATGTCCAGAACCAAGGACATGGAGTCAAGGGATTTGGCTTTAAGCTGGGCTCTGCCACTTAGTAGCTGTGTGACTTCAGACAACTCATCTAGCTGCTTTGATCCTCAGTGCTCTCCTTTGTAAGATAAGGTTAATAACTCCTACCTCCTAGAGCAGTCATTCTGTTATTATTGTTGTCTCATGTGGTTTTTGGTTTGTGTTTTGTGTGCACAGTCTTTATTTCAAAGATTTGTTAAGATACCATTGGTTTATTCCTCAGCACAAGTGCAATGTTCATGGCCTGAAGAAACTTAGGAAATATTATAGAACTTTATATCATGTGAAATGCTGGATTGGATGAATCACAACCTGGACTCAAGATTGCTGGGAGAAATATCAACAACCTCAGGTACAGAGATGATGGCAGAAAGTGAAGAGAAACTAAAGAGCCTCTTGATGACAGTGAAAGAGGACACTGAGGAAAGCTGACTTTAAACTCAACATTCAAACAAATAAGATCATGGCATCTGGTCTCATCACTCCATGGCAAATAGAAGGGGAAAAATTGGACATAGTGACAGATCTTATTTTCTTGGGCTACAAGATCATTGTGGATGGTGACTTTAAATAAAGAAATTAAAAGCCACAAAATTAAAAGATGCTTGCTCCTTGAAGAAAAGCCATGACAAACCTAGACAGCATATTAAAAAGCAGACATATCACTTTTCTGACAAAGGTCCGCATAGTCAAAGCTATGTTTTTTTCCGTTAGTCATGTATGGATGTGAGAGTTGGGCCATAAAGAAGGCTGAGCACCGAAGAATTGATGCTTTTGAACTGTGGTGTTGGAGAAGACTCTTGAGAGTCCCTTGGACAGCAAGGAGATCAAAGCAGTCAATCCTAAAGGAAATCAGTCCTGAATATTCATTGGAAAGACTGATGTTGAAGCTGAAGCTTCAATACTTTGGCCACTTGATGTGAAGAGCTGAGTTACTGGAAAAGATCCTGATGCTGGGAAAGATGGAGGGCAGGAGGAGAAAAGGGTGACAGAGGATGAGATGGTTGGATGGCATTCTTGAGTCAGTGGACATGAGTTTGAGCAAACTCCGGGAAACAGCGAATGGCAGAGATGCCTGGCATGCTGCAGTCCATGGGGTCACAAAGAATCGGACTCAACTTAGCAAGTGAACAACAGCAACAGGAAAGAGGACAACACTTTAGCTGAAGCCTGACTGCTGCCCAGAGAACTAAATATGATCAGGTATGTAGATCACTTTCTATAGTGTATTACAGATACTTTTATTTTGGACTAGTTTATGTTGGTTCACAGGCTCAGTGGTGAGGTTCCTGAAATGTAGTTTTCTGTCTGGTAAACAGTGAAAGTTGGTGGCCATGAAGCTCTCAGAGGTGACACGTAACTAAGAACAGGGAGGTTACTCAAATTTGGTCAGTTATTGAATATTAACACGGAAAGAAAATTTGTTACATATGAACTTAATGGAAAGTATGCCCTAATTTATGTCAAGCTGATCCACGAAACTGCTCCTGAGACTCTGTCTGTAATAATCTGTGTGATGCATTATATCAAAGATTGTATTCTGATTATATTTCTTTAATTCAGTCAGAGGGGTTGCCTTGGGCTGACCTATAGTAGATTGTGACATCAAATCATTATATGGAGCTAATGCACAGAATACAAATGGGGGTTTTGTCTGTTGACTTGAGAAGCAAAATACTGAGACTATCAGGAAGTAGGTTGATATCTAGAATTGTTTGGCTATCTGGAGTATCCAGGGTTGTGTAGACAGGATTTCAGGATTTCAATTTGCAGTTTTTACTTTCATCAAACACTTCTATGAGCACTCACTGTGTTCCAGGCACTGTGCAAGGTGCTAGGGACCCAGAGGTGAACAGTATACATTTGGATACTGGCTTGAAGGAACTCATTCTTGTGGAGGAGACAAATGTAGTTTTAAAAAATATAGTTTATATCCATGTTATAGCACTTACCCGTGTGGGGAAAGTGCTATGAGGCCATGAAGTGCAAGTAATTAATTCATCCTGGGAGCATCACAGAGAAAGTGGGACTTTGGGTGGGTCTTGAAGAGCAAAAGTGGGGGTTCCCCAGAGAAATAAGAGAGGGATAGTCATTCCTGAGAAAAAGGACACTGGCTGAAGTTGCATGGATTGGAGATAGCCACCATGTGGGTGGCGGGGGCCCAGAACACATGCTGGAACAGTGAGAGGTTGGTGAGGTCATATTGTTGAAGACCTGAGTGGGTGACTTTCTGCAAAATTAATAAATATGACTCCAAAATGACATAAGTAATCCAAGTCATGCTTACTGAAAAATCTTAAAAACACTACCAAATTGCCTGAAGTGAAATGGTTAAGTTTTGGTTCTCCTCCCCTTCCAGGCTCCAAATTCTACTCTAGAGAGACCCATGACTGACAGTATTTTTTATGAATTCATCCATAGATTGTCCATGCATCTATAACACATATGTGTGCATGTTTGTGTGCATTCAGAAATACATGGTTATACAAATCAAATCAATGTTTAGGTATGACTTGTATTATCCATGAAAAATTAGATTTTAGACATCATTCCAAACCAGTCCATATATTTCTATCTTATTATTTTGAATGGCTGTGTGGTATTCCATCATCTAGATGGGCACAGTTTGACTAAGGTTCTTCTCAACTTTTTAGTTTGGAAATGTCCACTGACTTTCTCAGATCTCAAGTTAAGATAGCAGCAAGATAATATTGGTAATCATTCAAAATATATTTTTGGGTTAAAAGCATCCTGCTAGCAGAAGGGGATAACTGTCCTGCCAGGTCTCCTTGAGTTATTTGTCTCCACAGAAGTACCATGCTAGTTTGATCAGAAGTTCTCAGCACTTTTCTGTTCCTGGGGCTGTTGTAGAGGAGTTGGCAGTGAGGGCTAGTTTCTGAAGCATCAACAGAGGTTCAGGGGTCAGGAACGCTTAAATCTGCCAGGAGTAGAATGCTGCTGGGCTGGATTCATGTGGGTGAGTGACTGTTTTCTCATTTTAATCGGTCAATCAACAAACAATATTTGAATACTTGTGGCCAGTATCAAGCAGTAGGGCAAACATGATTCCTGCCTTTGTGTAACTTATAATCTGCTTAGAGAAACGAGATTCATGAAGCAGTTAGTACCATTCATTAAGCAGTATGTAAGTGGTCTTGAATTATGTCCTATAGAAAAGCACTGTAGCCACTGCTAAGAAGGATGAGGTAAGTGTGGGCTAGGGTAATCGGGAAGGTCTCTCTGGGTAGAGTGAGATGTGAATAGGTTTAGGAAGATGAGTAGGATTCCAATAAATAGGACACTGAAGAGGGCTTTCCAGCCAAACCCAGGGTACAGTCATAACCATTCAGTTGATTGATAGGAATATTCAATCTAGCTATTTGGTTAAAGAAAAGAAAAGATCTAATTTTCTGTCTGTAGTCTCAGACACCAAAACATCCTACAATTCTTCTTTGCTCATGAGTCACAGATTCTTCCTGGCAAATAAAGAAAGTAATGGTTACTTCCAATCATGAAAACAAGTTGTAGGGCTTTGATACTGTTGAGGTTTATGCCCCAACCCTCCTATTTTCAGCCATGTCATCACTCTTATTTCCCAGCTGTCTGGAGAAGTTTGATTTGCTACTGCTTCTAAAACTAGGGCAAGACATTATGTTTGACTTTCAGATATATTGACCATAATCAGAAGATACCCCAAGATTTATGAAAGAACTCAAATGGACAGGCTGCTGTCATGAACTCTGTCCCACTGAAAAACCATGATGTTGGTGACTTGCGGAAAGCCTTTGAGTCTAACTTTAGTTTCTTAGCGTATATTCCCAGGGGATACCTCAATCTCCCATATGGTTTCCCTAGATGTGTGTTAGGAAGAGTTCTCTTTTAATCTGGGTTATGGGAAACCAAGGGAGGTTTTTAAATCTAAATGAACAAAGGATCCGAGAGAATGAAGGCCATCCTGGGAGTTAGAAGACCTGAGCTGTATCCTGGATCTGCCATTTAATTTACCTTATCTTGGTCGAGTTATTTCACTCATTCGGAAGGACTAACTTTGTGAAAATAAGAAACATTGTTCAAGTAGGCAGAATGTTGCATCTTGCTCTAAACCCCTCTCAGAAGCACAAAGTTGAACTTGGGCAGGTGTTCTGTGCTCTTCGGTCACTGAGTTGTGTATAAGTCTTTGCTACCCCATGGACTACAGCATGCCAGGTTTCCCTGTCCTTCGCTATATCCTGGAGTTTGTTCAGATATGTATCCACTAAGTCAGTGATGCCATCCAATCATCTCACCTCTATCGCTCCCTTCTCTTCTTGCCCTCAATCTTTCCAATGAGAATCTTTTCCAATGAGTTGGCTCTTCACATCAGGTGGCCAAAGTATTGGAGCTTCAGCATCAGTCCTTCCAATGAATATTCAGGGTTGATTTCCTTTAGGATTGACTGGTTTGATTTCCTTGCAGGTGTTCTAGTTGTAGGGAATTATGGGTGCATGTGAGGGCAGTCCTGAACTTCTTAAACTGTATGCAAAATTTGGTGTATATGTGTATGTTTCTGAGGAAAGACTCCCTAGCTTTCAATTGATTTCCAAAGAAGTTCACGACTTCCCCACAGTTAATCATCTCTGGATGATAGAAACTAAAGACATTTTAACTTTGAAAATGTTACCATTCTTTGATTTGCTATCTTTGTAGTAAGACTTACAGAGTAAATATTTTTACAGGCAGAAGGACTGGCAGAAATCCTTGAAAACCATACTTTCTTCACTTTGATCTGAGGCTAATTTCATATATAGAGGAATATATTTTACTAGAGAATTCTTTGCAGATCAAAGTCTTATAATTTTTGTTCCATTAAACTTGGAGTTGCTTATATGCCAACTATGTTTATTGCAGTATTAACACTGGCTTCTCTAAAATGACTTTGGGAAGAAAACATTGCTCTTTAGATACAAGAGTGTTCCCCAGGGTTCTCTACGATCTAGCCCTGAATGATGAGGTTGGGTATTCTAGGCGAAACATTTGTTCACTGTCTTACTTCCCTGAAAAGATGTCTTTTCTGAGTTATTTCCTCTTATTTCCTCAGTGTTTACTTTTTTAGATGGTCACTATAGGGCTGTACATTTGAACAGAGTTTCTGTGCCTTCCATAGAAGCAGAATGAAGACACTGCTCCATGTTACCCAATGTCTACTATATAAAATAGTCCATAAGGTCCTCTCCTATATAAATATAGTCAAGAAGATCCTTGGGGGGAAAGTCTTGGCAAAATGAATCGTCATCTTTCTATTAAAAAGTGACCTATGCAATTTATTTCCCCTTTTGCTTTATCTGACAGCACTCTCAGAGCCAGTTCATGCTAAAGTATAATTTGCAAGTGGTTATTCATTATAGGTATTTGCATGCCTCTATATTTTTACTGTATTTACTCTACTATTACAATTTCTCATTTTTTAGATTATAAAAGAATACATTTTCATTGAAAAAGAATTTACTGAATGAAGTAAGAATCATGAGAACTCTCATCATTAGGAGAAACACTTGTTAACTTTCTGGCTTCCAGGGTTTCTTTTATGCATAGATACTCTTTTCAAGATTCACTGCCTTGTCATGGCAAAGGGGCTTGCATAACTCAATGAAGCTATGAGCCATGCTGTGTACAGTCACCCAAGACAGACAGGTCATAGTGGAGAGTTCTGACAAAACGTGATCCGCTGGAGGAGGGAACGGCAAACCATCCCAGTATATTTGCCAAGAATGCACTGGTCATAGCAAACACCCTTTTCCAACAATACAAAAGATGACTTTACACATGGACATTACCAAATGGTGAATACTGAAATCAAATTGATTACATTCTTTGTAGCCTAAGATGGAGAAGTTGTAAATAGTCAGCAAAAACAAGACCTGGAGCTGACTGTGGCTCAGATCATCAGCTTCTCATAGCAAAGTTTAGGCTTAAACTAAAGAAAGCAGGGGAAACCACTAGGCCAGTCAGGTATGCCTTAAATCAAATCCCCTATGAATATGCAGTGGAGGTGATGAATAGATTCAAGGGATTAGCACTAGTAAACGGTGTGCCTGAAAAACTATCGACAGAGGTCCATAATATTGTATAGGAGGCAGCAAACAATACCATCCCAAAGAAAAAGAAAAGCAAGAAGGTGAAGTGGTTATCTGCGGAGGTTTTACAAATAGATGAAGAAAGAAAAGAAGTGAAAAGCAAGGGAGAAAGGGAAAGATACCCTCAACTAAATGCAGAGTTCCAAAGAATAGCAAGGAGAGACAAGAAGGCCTTCTTCAATTAACAATGCATAAAAATAAAGGAAAACAACAGAAGGGGAAAGACTAGAGATCTCTTCAGGAAAATTGGAACTATCAAGGGAACGTTTCACCCAAAGATGCGCACAATAAAGGACAGAAATGGTAGAGACCAAGTAGAAGCAGAAGAGAACAAGAAGAGATGGAAAAAATATGTGGAAGAGCTATACAAAAAAGATCTTAATGAACCAGATAACCACAAGAGTGTGGTCAGTCATCCAGAGCCAGACACTCTGGAGTGTGAAGTCAAGTGGGCCTTGGGAAGCACTGCTGTCAATAAAGCTAGTGGATGCAATGGAATTCCAGTAGAGCTCTTCAAAACCCTCAAAGAGGATGCTGTGAAAGTGTTGCACTCAGTATGTTAGCAAATATGGAAGACCCAGCAGTGGCCTCAGGGCTGGAAAATGTCAATCCCCTTCCAAATTCCCAAGAGAAGTAGTACTAAAGAATGTTCCAACCATCGGACAATTGCACTCAACTCCCATGCTAATAAGGTCATGCTTAAAATCTTGCATGCTAGGCTTCAGCATAACGTGAACCAAGAGCTTCCAGATGTCCAAGCTGGGTTTAGAAAAGGCAGAGGAACCAGAGATCAAATTGCCAACATTCTCTGGATCATAGAGAAAGCAAGGGAATTCCAGAAAAAACATCTACCTCTGTTTCATTAATTACGCTAAAGCCTTTGACTGTGTGGATCATAATAAACTGTGGAAAGCTAGCTTTTAAAGAGATGGGAATACCAGACCATCTTACCTGTCTCCTGAGTAACCGGTATGCATGTCAAGAGGCAACAGTTAGAACCATGTATGGAACAACTGATTGGTTCAATATGGAGCAACGAGTACAACAGGGCTGTCTGTTGTCACCCTGTTTATTTAACTTATATGCTGAGCACATCATGTGAAATGCCAGGCTGGATGAGTTGCAAGCTGGAATCAGGATAGGTGGGAGAAACATCAACAACCTCAGATATGCAGATGATACCACCCTGATGGCAGAAAGCAAAGAGGGATTAAAAAACCTCTCCATCAGGGTGAAGGAGGAAAGTGAAAAAACCAGCTTAACACCAAATATTAAAAAAAACTAGGATCATGGCATCTGGCCCCATTACTTCATGGAAAATAGAAAGGGAAAAGGTGGAAGCAGTGACAGATTTCCTCTTCTTGGACTCTAAAATCACTGCGGATCGTGACTGCAGCCATGAAATCAGAACTCAATTGCCTTTTTGAAGAAAAGCTATGACAAACCTAGACAGTGTGTTGAAAAGCGGAGACATCACTCTGCCAACAGAGGTCCATATCATCAAGGCTATATTCTTCCCAGTGGTCACGTACGGTTGTGAGAGCTGGATCATAAAGAGGGCAGAGCACCAAAGAATTGATGCCTTTGAATTGTGATGCTAGAGAAGACTCCTGAGAGTCCCTTGGACAGCAAAGAGATCAAACCAGTCAATCTTGAGGGAAATCAACCCCAGACACTCAATGGAAGGACTAATGTTGAAGCTGAATTGCGAGTATTTTGGTCATTGATGTAAACATTTGACTCGTTAGAAAAGTCCCTGATGCTGGGAAAGATTGAGGGCAGAAGGAGAAGAGGGCATTAGAGTTTGAGATGGCTGGATGTCATCACTGATGTAATGGACATGACCTTGGGCAAACTCAAGGAGATAGGAATAGGGAGGCCAGGCATACTGTAGTCCATAGGTCACAAAAAGACGGACACAACTGGGCAACTGAACAATAACAACTCTTTTCATAAGGTTGCCAATTGTATGGGCTGTTATATAAACTCACTTTTATTTTACTATTATTTACAATAATATATTATGAGCATTTCCCATTTATATTAATTTTCTTTATGAGCATGAGTTTTGATGATAGTATGGTATTCTGTAATAAAGATCTATCATTGTTTTGAAGAAATTCTAAGGTTGATATCTTTATGCATAAATGTTTGTTTTCCTTTCTATTTACTCAGAATAAATACCCAGAAGTGAAATTACTAAACTTAGTTTAAAGATTTTCATTACTATTGAAAATTTTCTTTCCATAAATGTTGTAACAACTTAATTTCACACCAGCAGTGTTTGAGGGTAGCTATTTCCTCACACCATTGTTGACATTAAGCAGCATTTTTTTTCCTTAACTCATCCAATAAAAAAAGATATAGATTGTTTGAGTTTGTATGTCTTTGATTTTAAAATGACTTAGTAGCTTAAACATTTTATTAACTATTTGGAGGTTTCTATATGTGTGAACTGTTTATTGTTGTTCTTTGCCTATTTTTCCTTTGGGGCTTTGGCTTCTTTCCTTATTGTTTTAAAAAAGTTCTTTATATATTAAGAAGCATATCCTTTTGCCATCTATCTTGCATATGTTTCTCCCATTTATCAGTTGGTCATCTATTGCTGTGAGAGCCATATTTATGGGGAGTACAAATAAAGACATCAGAGTTGGATTTTCTGGATTCATAGCACAACTCTGAAATTATTTAATATCTCTGTTCATCTCTTTCCTTATTTCTCAATTTGGATAACAGTGCTATCTTCCTGATATGTCAATACTTGGAGTGGTGCCTGGCATATAATGTGTATATGCCAATTAATACTAACTAGTTTTATCAATTATGAATTTATTTTCAAATACTATGTTTTATATTGTACTGATTTCATAGCTGTCTTTTATCTTTTTTTGTGGGGATGTGGACAAGGATGGTGGGAGAATCAAAAGAAGGATAAAGTGTATGAGTCAATTCTATTAGCACTTAGTGTCAGCTTTGTAAAGAACAAATAATACTTCTCCAATTCCAGGTTTGATTTCCACCCAAAATAAATGTAGGTGCATAGAAAAAAGGTAACTTGATAGACTTGGAATGTGCTGATCATCAAACAAATGGGCTCTTGCATCTATTTAATTGTTCTGTTTTAAAAGACAGATGATGTTCCAGTGACCTTTTCCTATGAAGATTTCAGGACATCCCATAGGTCTTTAATTTAAGCTTCATCCTTTCCATCCAGGAGGTAATCCAAGTAGGGCTCTCTTGTTTAAAGGGGAAGAAAACAGGCATAGTGGGAGATTTATTCATGAAGGAGCTGCCAGTGAGCCATCCACCCCAGAAGGACATAGAATAATTTGGCTTGAGACTGGAGACCCCACCAGCTGAAAATAAAACAAATTGTGTTCCAAATCTGATCTGGAAATGAGAAGTTAAGAGCCTCCAATTTGAAAATAATCGCATCCACTGTATCTTCATCCTCCAAGTGAGGACTCTCTTCCATTTTAGTTAGTGTGAAATGTTCCTTTTATTTCTCTTCTCCAAGTCTTGACATCACTAAAAATAAGTGACTCAATTATACTTGTGCATAAGCAGCTGGAAAACTACCAAAAATCTTCCCCAGCTCTAAACGGTGTAAAACAGAGACACCAGAAGAGGGAGGAAGAAAAAAAGGAAACAAAAGTGAAGCGTGCAAGAGAATTTTAAAAATAAAAAGTTACACAAAAGAAGGTCCCAGGGAAGAGCTGTGGAGTGTTAATTCCATGTCTTGGTTCCCGGTAGCATGCTGCAGTCCATAAACCTCTGGGTCCGCGAAACAAACCAGGTGGAAAAAAGGATCAGGAAGCTTTATAAACACCTTGCAAATCAACGTGCCCAGCCAAGACACATTGCAGCGCTCATCCTGGGAAAATGTTGGCAGACGCCTCCGGTCCGATGCCCCAAGGATCTTGGGGGCCTCATCTACAACTTGAGGACTAATGGGAAAAATGGAAACAGAATCCTGGCTGGCCAGCCAGCCCCAAAATACAACCACAAACCCCCATCAGTTTCCAAAGACTGGTCTTTTGTGGTAGCTCTTAGCTCAGAAGGCACAATTACAAAAATGAAATGTTCCAAACGTCCTGTACACCCACAGCATTCTTTCATTTACTGTCTTGGGTGGAAGAATATACTTTGTCTCCTAGTGTCCTCTTGCCAGGAAAGAAAAGCAGGTTTGGCCAGCAGAAAACCTGATCGTCTTTATTCCTTCCTCTCTGTTACTCAGGAGAGGAAGGGAAAGGTCAGATCAGCTGTGCGGCTCGGCCACATCACCCTGTGTTGAGCTGTGTGTTATCTATGTGCTTTCAGGGGAGAACCTCACTGAAGATGAAAGTAGGTCACCAGGCGGTGAAAGGGGCAGGAGACTTGACCGAGAATAATGAGACGCGAGAGTTGGGTTAAACCCGGGGCCTGGAGCCCTCAGTGCTTCCTCTACAAAGTTGGCCAGAGAGGAAAAGGCGAGGGTTTCTCTGGGTGACCTCTCTCTCCTTCTCCCGCTGTCTCTGCCCCTGCTCTGCTCTCGTTTCAATCAGTAAATGAAGTGTCTGTGGGAGCCCAGGAATCTGTGAAGGGATCCGCAAGGGCAGTGGCAGAGAGCTTTCCTCTCTTTCCACACAAAGACAGGCCAAAGGGGAATGGTTTAAATTGCTTCCAGCAGGATTTAGGTTCGCAGGAGGAAAATCTCTCTGAGTACGATGAGCCTCTGGAATGCATTACTAAGGGAGGCAATGGAATCCACTTCAGAGATCTCCGAGGACACCTTGGAATGCTAATCTTTCCTTAATGGCTAATATTTTGGTGTAATCAGAGGCGGAGGCATGGATGAGCTTTTAAGTCCCTTTCACTCGTGAGATTTGAGTCTGTGCTGGCAGGAAGATGAAATATCAATTGTCCTGTGACATCTTTAGTATCCAAACCCGGCTTCATGTAGATCGCCTGAGGCTCCTTGGGCATCTGCTTCCCGACTGGTGATCAGGTTTGGGACTTGAGTCTGTAGATCTGGTGGTAGTGGGGGGAGGAGGGACTGGGAAGAAAAGAATCACATTGAAAACAACAGGAGTAAAAGGACCGGCAAGGGAGTTGGAGCCAAAATTTTTAGGAAGTGCTTAAATGTGAGTGAGGGAAATGACAATAATCTATCAAATATTGTAAGGGGTAGGAACCCTGCCAGAGCTGGAAAGCAGAGCCAAGGCTCCCACGCTGGGTAGAAGGAAGATGAAAAGGGAGAATATTAAGAGCAGATTCTTAACTTATGGGACCCCTGAGATGCCCAAGCTCACCACAGGTGTGTCAGAGGAGTTGAGGAGGGAGTAAATGAATGAATGAAAAAATGTATTAAAAATGCGATATTAACCATAGTTAACATTCCGAAATTTACAAATGAATCGAAGAATGGCTTCAAAGAGATCTTTATAATAATGTATCACTAGTTCAGTTCAGTTCAGTTGCTCAGTCGTGTCCAACTCTTCGCGACCCCATGGACTGCAGCACGCCACGCCTCCCTGTCCATCACCAACTCCCGGAGTTTACCCAAACTCATGTCCATTGAGTCGGTGATGCCATCCAACCATCTCATCCTCTGTCATCCCCTTCTCCTCCTGCCTTTAATCTTTCCCAGCATCAGGGTCTTTTCAAATGAGTCAGTAGCCCCTTTTAATTTCTTGGGCGAAAACTAGTGGATATGGATTTGGGGGTAAACTTGTGTTCGCTCCTAGAGGGGCTTCATGTGGGTAAATGAGGGCCATATGTTTGAGAGTTAAGGCCTGGCTCTCAGTGAAGATCTCATAGATGGATCTAACTGGCAAGACAAGCAGGTGAGTCCGTCTGGTCCCTGGGAGGTCCATAGCTTAGTACTAAGATGTGCTTATTGGTGCACCTGCCTTGTGAGAATACTTATCTGTGCAGAGTCAGCACCTCTCTTCCTCCAAAGCAATTTTGTTGTATAAGAGTGCTCATTTCTACTGATTACTTTGGTAGAAACAACCTGTATGTTTACATGATGGGAGTTTGGGTTAGCCAACATGTTGCTTTCCAGTTTTTTTTTTTAAACACTTTGCCCTTCCTTTATTATTTTTTAATTTATTTTTTTATGGAAGGATAATTGCGTTACAGAATTTTGTTGTTTTCTGTCAAACCTCAGCATGAATCAGCCATAGGTATACATATATCCCTTCCTTTTTGAACTTCCCTCCCATCTCCCTCCCCATCCCACCCCTCTAGGTTGATATAGAGCCCCTGTTTAAGTTTCCTGAGCCATACAGCAAATTCCTGTTGGCTATCTATTTTGCATATGGTAATGTAAGTTTCCATGTTACTCTTTCCATACATCTCACCCTCTCCTCCCTTTTCCCCATGTCCATAAGTCAATTCTCTATGTCTGTTTCTCCATTGCTGCCCTGTAAATAAATTCTTCAGTACCATTTTTCTATATTCCATATATGTGCATTAGAATACGATATTTATCTTTCTCTTTCTGACTCACTTCACTCTCTATAATAGGTTCTAGGTTCATCCACCTCATCAGAACTGACTCAAAGGCATTCCTTTTTATGGCTGAGTAATATTCCATTATGTATATGTACCACAACTTCTTTATCCACTCATCTGTCGATGGACATCTAGGTTGCTTCCATGTTCTAGCTATTGCAAATAGTGCTGCAATGAACAATGGGATACATGTGTCTTTTTCAACCCTGGTTTCCTCAGGTATATGCCTAGGAGTGGGATTGCTGGGTCATATGGTGGTTTTATTCCTAGTTTTTTAAGGAATCTCCATACCATCTTCCACAGTGGCTGTATCAATTTACATTCCCACCAACAGTGCAAGAGTGTTCCCTTTTCTCCAGACCCTCTCCAGCATTTATTGTTCGTAGATTTTTTGATGATGGTCATTCTGACTGGTGTGAGGTGATATCTCATTGTGTTTTTGATTTGCATTTCTCTGGTAATGAGCAATGTTGAGCATCTTTTCATGTGTTTGCTAGCCATCTGTATGTCTTCTTTGTAGAAATCTCTATTTAGGTCTTTTCCCCACTTTTTGATTGGGTTGTTTGTTTTTCTAGCATTAAATTGTGTGAGTTGCTTGTACATTTTGGAAATTAATCCTTTGTCAGTTGTTTCATCTGCTATTATTTTTTCCCATTCTGAGGGTTGCCTTTTCACCTTGATTATAGTTTCCTTTGCTGTGCAAAAGCTTTTAAGTTTAATCAGGTCCTACTTGTTTACTTTTTTTTCCCTCCCATTACTCTAGGAGGTAGGTCACAGAGGATCTTGCTTTGCTTTATGTCATCGAGTGTTCTGCCTATGTTTTCCTCTAAGAGTTTTATGATTTCTGGTCTTACATTTAGGTCTTTAGTCCATTTTGAGTTTATCTTTGTGTGTGGTGTTAGGAAGTGTTTTAATTTCATTCTTTTACATGTAGCTGTCCAGTTTTCCCCTTGCCATTTATTGAAGAGGCTGTCTTTGCCCCATTGTATATTCTTGCCTCCTTTGTCAAAAATAAGGTACCCATAGGTGCAAGGGTTTATTTCTGGGCTTTGCATCTTGTTCCATTGGTCTATATTTCTGGTTTTGTGCCAGTTCCATACTGTTTTGATGACTGTGGCTTTGTAGTATAATATGAAGTCAGGAAGGTTGATTACTGCAGTTCCATTCTTCTTTCTCAAAACTGCTTTGGCTATTTGGGGTCTTTTGTGTTTCCATATGAACTGTGAAATTTTTTGTTCTAGTTCTGTGAAAAATGCTATTGATAATTTGATGGGGATCGCATTGAATCCATAGATTGCATTTGGTAGTATAGTCATTTTCACAATATTGATTCTTCCTACGCAGGAACATGGACTATCTCTCCATCTGTTTATGTCATCTTTGATTTCTTTCATCAGTGTCTTATAATTTTCTGGGTACAGTTCTTTTTTCTCCATAGGTAAGTTTATTCCTAGATATTGAATTCTTTTTGTTGCAATGGTGATTGGAATTGATCCCTTAATTTCTCTTTCTGATTTTTCATTGTTAGTATATAGAAATGCAAGTGATTTCTGTGTACTGATTTTGTATCCTGCAACCTTGCTAAATTTACTGACTAGCTCTAGTAATTTTCTGATACTCTCTTTAGGGTTTTCTATGTACAGTATCATGTCATCTGCAAACAGTGAGAGCTTTACTTCTTTTCCAATCTGGATTCCTTTTATATCCTTTTGTTCTCTGATTTCTGTAGCTTGGACTTCCAGAACTATGTTGAATAACAGTGGCGAAAGTGGACACCCTTGTCTTGTTCCTGATCTTAGGAGGAATGCTCTCAGCTTTTCACCATTGAGAATAATGTTTGCTGTAGGTTTATCATATATGGCCTGTACTGTGTTGAGGTAGGTTCCTTCTGTGCCCATTTTTTGAAGAGTTTTAGTCATAAATGGGTGCTGAATTTTGTCAGAGGCTTTTTCAGCATCCATTGAGATTATCAGATGGTTTTTATCTTTCAATTTGTTAATATGATGTATCACATTGATTGATTTGCATATATTGAAGAATCCTTGCATTCCTGGAATAAACCCAACTTGATCATGGTGTATGAGCAGTTCATCAGTGATATTGGCCTGTAGTTTTCTTTTTTGTGTGTTGTCTTTGTCTGGTTTTGGTATCAGGGTGATGGTGGCCTTGTAGAATGAATTTGGAAGTGTTCCTTCCTCTGCAATTTTTTCAAAGTGTTTTAGAAGGATAGTCATTCAGTTCAGTTCAGTTGCTCAGTCAGGTCAGACTCTTTGCGAACCCATGGACTTCAGTATGCCAGGCTTCCCTGTCCATCACCAACTCCTGGAGCCTACTCAAACCCATGTCCATTTTATTGGTGATGCCATCCAACCATCTCATCTTCTCTCATTCCCCTCTCCTTCTGCTTTCATTCTTTTCCAGCATCTGAGTCTTTTCAAATGAGTCAGTTCTTTGCATCAGGTGGCCAAAGTATTGGAGTTTCAGCTTCAACTTCAGTCCTTCCAATGAATATTCAGGACTGATTTCCTTTAGGATGGACTGGTTGGATCTCCTTGCAGTCCAAGGGACTCTCAAGAGTCTTCTCCAACACCACAGTTCAAAAGCATCAATTCTTTAGCACTCAGCTTTCTTTATAGTCCAACTCTCACATCCATACATGACTACTGGAAAAACCATAGCTTTGACTAGATGGACCTTTGTTGGTAAAGTAATGTCTCTGCTTTTTAATGTGCTGTCTAGATTGGTCATAGCTTTTCTTCCAAGGAGCAAGTGTTTTTTAATTTCATGGTCACCATATGCAGTGATTTTGGCATTAGCTCTTCCCTAAATGTTTGATAGAATTCTCCTGTGAAGCCATCTGGCCCTGGGCTTTGGTTTTTTGGGAGATTTTTGATCAAAGCTTCAATTTCATCACTTGTAATTGGGTTGTTCATAATTTCTATTTCATCCTGGTTCAGTCTTGGAAGATTGAACTTTTCTAAGAACCTGTCCATTTCTTCCAGGTTATCCATTTTATTGCCATATAGTTGTTCGTAATAGTCTCTTATAATCCTTTGTATTTCTGCATTGTCTGTCGTAACCTTTCCTTTTTCATTTCTAATTTTGTTGATTTGATTCTTCTCTCTTTTTTCCTTGATGAGTCTGGCTAAAGGTTTGTCAATTTTGTTTATCTTCTCAAAGGACCAGCTTTTAGTTTTATTAATCGTTACTATTGTTTCTTTCATTTTTTTTCATTTATTTCTGTTTGGATCTTTATTTCTTTCTTTCTTTCTACTAATTTTGGGGTTTTTTGTTCTTCTTTTTCCAGTTGTTTTAGGTGTAAAGTTAGGTTATGTATTCGATGTTTTTCTTATCTCTTGAGGGAGGATTGCATTGCTATAAACTTCCCTCTTAGGACTGCTTTTGCTGCATCCCATAGGTTTTGAGTTGTCATATTTTCATTGTCATTTGTTTCTAGAAATTTTTGATTTCTCTTTTTATTTCTTCAGTAACCTGTTGGTTATTTAGAAACGTGTTGTTTAATCTCCGTGTATTTGTGTTTCTTATAGCATTTTCTTGTAATTGATATCTAGTCTTATAGCCTTGTGGTCAGAGAAGATGCTTGATATGATTTCAATTTTCTTAAATTTACTGAGGTTTGATTTTTAACCTAAGATGTGGTCTGTCCTGGAGAATGTTTCATGTGCACTTGAGAAGAAGGTGTATTCTTCTGCATTTAGATGGAATGCCCTGAAGATATCAATGAGATCCATCTCAACTAATGTATCCTTTAAGACTTGTGTTTCCTCATTAATTTTCTGTTTTGATGATCTGTCCATTGGTGTGAGTGGGGTGTTAAAGTCTCCTGCTATTATTGTGTTACTGTCAGTTTCTCCTTTTATGTCTGTCCCTATTGCCATTTTCTTAATTGTTTGGGGTTGATTTTGTAGATCTTTTTTCTTCTTTTGTATTTCTTGACTATATAAGTCCGTTTAACATTTGTTGTAAAGCTGGTTTGGTGGTACTGAATTCTCTTAACTTTTGCTTGTCTGAAAAGCTTTTTATTTATCCATCAATTTTGAATGAGATCCTTGCCGGGTACAGTAATCTTGGTTGTAGATTTTTCCCTTTCAGTACTTTATATCCTGCCATTCCCTTCTGGCCTGCAGAGTTTCTGCTGAAAGATCAGCTGTTAAGTGTATGGGGTTTCCCTCGTATGTTACTTGTTGCTTCTCCCTTGCTGCTTTTAATATTCTTTCTTTGTGTTTAGTCTTTGTTAGTTTGATTAGTATATGTCTTGATGTGTTTCTCCTTGGGTTTATCCTATATGGGATTCTTTGTGTCTCTTGGACTTGACCCACTATTTCCTTTTCCGTGTTGGGGAAGTTTTCAACTATAATCTCTTCAAAAATTTTCTCACACCCTTTCTTTTTCTCTTCTTCTTCTGGGACTCCTATAATTCGAATGTTGGTGCATTTGATATTGTTCCAGAGGTCTCTGAGACTATCCTCAGTTCTTTTCATTCTTTTTACTTTATTCTGCTCTTCAGAAATTATTTCCACCATTTTCTCTTTCAGCTCACTGATTCATTCTTCTGCTTCAGATATTCTGCTATTGATTCCTTCTAGAGTGTTTTTAATTTCAGTAATTGTGTTGTTTGTCTCTGTAGGTTTATTCTTTCATTCTTCTAGGTCTTTGTTAATTGATTCTTATGTTTTCTCCATTTTGCTTTCAAGGTTTTTGATCATTTTTACTGTCATTAATCTGTATTCTTTTTTCAGGGAGTTTGCCTATATCCTCTTCATTTATTTGGACTTCTGTGTTTCTAGCTTTTCCTTAGTTTGTGTAGTATTTCTTTGCCTTTTCATTATTTTTTTTAAAACTTATTTTTACGTCTTAAGTTTGAGGTCTTTAACTCATTTGAGGTCTCCTTTTCCCAGGCTTCAAGGCTGAATTCTTTCTTTCTTTTGGTTTCTGCCCTCCTAAGGTTGATCCAGTGGTTTGTGTAAGCTTCTAATCAGGTGAGATTTGTGCTGAAGTTTTGTTTGTTTATTTTTCCTCTGATGGGCAAGGCTGAGTGAGGTGGTGGTCCTGTCTGCTGATGACTGGCTTTGTATTTCTGTTTTGTTTGTTGTTTAGATGAGGCATCCTGCACAGGGTGCTACTAGTGGTTGGGTGATGCTGGGTCTTGTATTCCAGTGGTTTCCTTTGTGTGAGTTTTCATTGTTTGATACCCCTAGGGTTAGTTCTCTGGTAGTCTCGGGTCTTGGAGTCAGTGCTCCCACTCTAAAGGCTCAGGGCTTGATCTCTGTGCAGTCCGGAGGCAAGCACACCCTACAGATCATCTCCTCCATTGCAGTGTGGTTTCCAAACAGAATTTGCTCATGGGTTCACTGGATGGGTCATTTCAGCAGCTCCTGGTCACTGGAAAATCCCATGGGCAGAGGAGGCTGGTGGGCTATAGTCCATGGGGTCACAAAAGAGTTGGATATGCCTTAGCGACTGAGCACAGTAGATGAAACAAGTTAAGATGATGTCATATTGGATTTCGATGGGTCCTAAATCCCATGAGTGGTGTTTGAAAAATTCAGAAGACTTCCAGTTCAGTGGCTTTCAAGCTATTTTGGCCACATCTTCTAGTAAAAAATATAATTTGCATTATGACTACAGTAGGCTGAATAATGCCACTCCCTCCAAAGACATTTGAATCCTAACTTCCAGAACCTGTGAATGTCACTCTGGCCCCTTAGGTCCAAGTCACGTGGGTCTCCTCCTCTTGAGGGGGGTACTCAAAAACTCATGGTCTGCAGAATACTCGGGATAGCAAGGGGCAAGGGAGAAGGCCATCTTACTTTTTCTGGACTCAGGAGCCCTGAGGGACCAGTTCTGCACATACTCCGAGGCTGGGAGGCACGCCCTCTATTATTATATTTAAATTGAGTTGTTTTAATTGAAGCATAGTTGATGTACAATATCATGTTCATTTCAGAGGTACAACATAGTGATTCAATATTTTTATAGCATATAGTCCACATAACATTATTATGTGATATTGGCTATTTTCCCTATGTTGTATATTACTTCTTTGTATCATTTACTTTATGCCTTGTAGTTTATAACTCTTAATTCCCTCCCCCTATTGTGCCTTTGCCCCCTCCCTTTCCCCACTTCTGGTTTGTGAGTTTTTGAGTTAATAAGCAAAGAGAGGTGGTTAGCCACCTTTTCCCTTGTATTTCACAGTGACATTCATGCAAAATTGTCCTTGTTCCATGAACTAGGCTGAGGAAAGGGGAACTGAGGATGAATAAGATAGGGTTCCTGCCGTCAAAGCAGTCTATTCAGGAATAGCCATTTGCTTGCTTCAGGCTTCAGTGTGGTGGAATCCAGGCAGAGAGGACAGAGGGAATGAAGCCACTGATGATGAGCAGCATGAGTCCTGGCATCCCACTTTGTTTGACTAAGACACTGATGTAATGAGGGAATGTAGTTGATGGAGGTTAGCAGAAGTCAGAACCCTTGGAGAGAGTTAGTTAATATTAATACACCATACCATTTGCTTTCTTTCCCCACAGGCAGACTTTTAACTGGAATATTTGAAACCCCATCATTCTCTAAGAAGAAGAACTAGCTGTGTAAAACCAGTCTGAGACCACAGCAGCCAAGGAGCTTGAAGACACTACGTAAGTATTTAAACTTGGGCTTTTTTCCTTGATGCCTCTCATCAGAACGACTTTAAAAATTTTTTAGCTGTGTTGGGTCTTAGTTGCAGCATGTAGGATTTTTAGTTCTGGTATGTGAAATCTTAGTTGCGGTGTGTGGGATCTAGTTCCCTTACCAGGGATCTCACCCGGGCCCCTGGCATTGGGAGCATGGAGTCTTAGCCTCTGGACCACCAGGTCCCCAGAAAGGCTTTAAAGCAAGAGGCTCTGTGATTTTTCCGCTCCTTGGGAATGGGTGGAGTGACATTATGGTTGAACGGCAGGGATGATGTTAATGACCCAGGGCTGGGAGTTGTTGAACTAGTGGTAATTGTCTGAATCCCACCACTGACATTTCTAGGAAGGAATTTTGGCCCTAATGATTTTGGCTGCAAAAAGTTGGTAAGATAACCTTCTCTTCCCCCTTCCCATTTTCAGCTCCTCTGGGGAAGAGGAAAACCCCAGACACCAGCTTTCTGGTAACACAAGAAGCTTCCCATAACAGTGTACTATAAATTATAATGAGCACGACCCTTCTCTTTCTCTTCCTCTTTGTTTTGCTCCCTGAGCAATATTGTAAGAGTCTACACAATCTCATGAGGGACTTGGCTGGCAATCAGTGGAAGAGACTGTTCCTTTGGCAGCAGCTCCAAGTGACTAGACTAGACTAATGTATTCTTTTTTGCTTAGTTTCAGTGAAATCATATTGTGGTTCTATGCAGCTGAGGGGCTGGAGGAAGAAACCCAGGCGTAGAGAAAGTTAAGGCACAAACTGCCAAAGCCACTCAGCTAGTATTATTTCACCCATGTTAAGTCACGGGGCCAGACTCAAGAAGCAGAGTTGCTGTCCCCTTGCGACGTGGTCTCTGGGCAGAAGGTGAGATCCAGGGTCTCTGACTGACCCAGAGGCAGCTGGGGTTGTGATGAGTGTCTCCAGAGATAAAATATTCTGTGTGGTACATCCCTCATTAACGCCACCTTTTGTCTCTCAAAATCTGACTCTGTTGGGACTGGAGGATACACTTTGCACAAACACCCTTGGAAACAAAGACCACCCAACAATTTGCTCAAGTGAACTTCTTTGTGAAAGCCATTTTTGCCTATCTTGGAGTCATAAGAAATGAGTTTTCTTAATTCCAACGCTTGCTACCCATGTGATCTAGGGCACGTTGTTAGCTTTTCTGCTCCCCAGTCTCTTACTTGTGACAGGATGGGGGAATATGAATGATCTCCATGTTCCCTTGTTGCTCCCTTAGAAAGAGCCAATGAAAGCAAATCTTATTTTCTGAAAGGTGCGTTATTAGCTGATGGAAATATTCCCCCACCTCCTGAAAACCAAATAAATACACAGACTTTTACCAAAACTTAATTGAGGTTTCTAATCATGATCTTCAATTTTCTTTTGTAGAAAGTGAAACAAATTCAAGCCAAGTATAGTCTCACATGAAAGAAGTCAAGCTTAGTAAATTGTAGTGAGAGGGGCCAGCCTGGGTGGGTCCCCCTCAGAGGCTGGACCACATCCACAGATACTGCAAGACAGTTCAGTCCAGCATAAAAGCAAGGCTCACAGCGTGTGCATGTCTGGCTCTAATGGCCCCTTGAAAGCTTTTTTGCCTGCTCCACGTACTACGTAGTTCATTAAGAGGATAGCTTCCACCCACATCCACAGTTTTAGCTCTCAACTGCCTCCTCTGAATTGTTCATTGTGCCATTTTGTTGTGGCTCCATCCTGCTACTAACCTTGGTGTTTATTCTTTTGTTTCTCTGCTTGCTTTGCCCTTTGGACTTGATGGTAGGTATTGTGGTCCCAACTGAATTTCCTTCCATAAGACTTTATTTCACCCAGATATTCTGCTTTAGGTCTCCTTGATTGAACCTGGCCTTGATCTCTCCCCATGTGAACTCTGCCACCATGGACATGACACCAGTTTTAGTTGACTTCCTTGAGCAGCTCCTGAACATGGTCACACATAATAGGTAAATGAAGTGCAAATAGTTAGAAATAAGAGTCTAAGAAGATTTTAACAAAGTTTATGATGGATGAGCAGAAAACATAAAGTGGGTGATACTCCAAGAACCAAGGTATATACTGGGAATCAAGGATGGACAGTAGGGACCCAGCTACTGAACCGGAGTTCAGGGTTTCGGTTCTAGTTCACTATGGTTGTGATGGTGACGGTTCAAATGGAATCAACTTTCTAACGGCTCCAAAGATCTTGCAGGTCTATAATAGTGATACCTTTTAGAAAACCTTAACACATAAGCATTTTTACTTATTGATCCATAATAATTACATTTCAAGTAAGGAATTCTAGCAATGGTGAGGTATTCTGCAGATAGTCTGCAATCTCTGAAGACACAATCATGATAGTCAGTCTGGCTTGGCACCTCCTGGGGCTCTGCTCCTTTTACCTTGCTTTTCACTGCAGGTGGCAAGTCTAACTCACCTGGTACAAATACAAGTCTAAGTCAGTTGGTCCATATTAAACTAGGTCGTAGAAATTGTGATGCTTTCAGGCTTTCTGGACCAGGTCATCAACATGCAGTCAAGGTCTCCTCTTGTGAAACAGCCAGTAGGAGGGTTGTCATTGAGGGAAGTGAGTTGTGCTATAGGTGAGAGTTGGACAGCATGGTGGCATTGGGGAGTGGGGAAGGAGTCTAGTGCATGAGCCAGGAATGAGTTAGGGGAGATGGCACTTGTTGGGAACTCAAAAAGTATTGGGGAATTAATACATGAATAAACTATTGTTTCTAATTTCTCCCAGACTTAGCATGTAGGATTAAGGCTAAGGATTCAGACTGACATGTCCAGTTATGACTGAACCGTCCACAGAGGTGATTCACCATTGAGTCCTATGAATCCTACCTTTATCTATAACTCCAGTTCTGGTTGATCTTTGGGGACAGGTTGGATTGTGGGAAAGGAGAGGTGTGAGGAGGCAGAGTTACCCTGGGTAGGGCTTTGCAGGGCAATGTTTTTCAGAGCCAGCGTATTTCTGGCAAAAAGTATTACTTTCTAGAAAAGTGTCTATTTGCAATGTTGATCTAATACAACATTAACTTCTTAAACATTTGCACTCATTTTGCCAATTTTCCAAACTTAAGACAAGAATGGAGCTAATAAAGTAACGGAGACATTTTAGATGGGGAAGTTCTACTTAAACAATGGCCACATGTGTATAATTTTCCACTTGCTTCCTAAATTTCTATGCCTGGAAAGAGCCTTAGATTTCACAACCTCTTGTTTACAGACAAGAAAACTTAGGTTGTGAGAAGGAGAGAATTTGTTCAAGGTCATACGGGTATCAAGGGAAAAGGCAGGATCAGGATCCAAGGCCTCAGACTTCCAGAAAGTGCCATTTTAACCCTATTCCAATCTTCTAATTCACGAGTGGATGCCATTGAGGGATTTTGAGAAACTGCTTTAGCATCAGAGACCAATCAGCTTTGCTCCAGCTCATACCATGACTTTGCCTCAGTGGGCAAGTGCAGCCATGTAGAATCATGGTCTTTTTTCTTTTTTAGGGGAATTCCAAAAGGTTGGATGAAGCAGTGCATGCATGCTAAGTCGTTTTAGTCATGTCCAACTTTTTGCGACCTATGGACTGTAGCCCATCAGGCTCGTCTGTCCATGGGATTCTCCAGCCAAGAATACTGCACTGGGTTGCCATTCCCTCCTCTTTGCATGCATGACTGAGCACGCATGCAATTCCATATAATATGTATTGTATAAGCTGATATTTCATCTTATATCAATTGTTTTGTGCTATGCTGTCCTTTATCATAATAAGCTGATTCATTCACAAGTGCATTCCACAAATACTTGTGAATGTTGTCAGTCAGCACCATTTTAGGGACCAGAGGGTTTAATGGTAATGAACAAGGCACCCTCAATCCTTGTTCTTACGGAGCCTGCAGCCTAGTAAAGGATTTGGAAAGCTATTTTTAAAGTCCCACTTCATTGTTCCTATCCAAAGTCCCCTGTAGACTATATCCTTGTCCAGCTCCCTGCTGTGACATTCTATTAGATAAAACACACTTCAGCAGAGTGAAAACATACTTCAGAAGAGTGAAACACTTTCCCCCAATTTAACCCTTGGTCAAATATTTCTTGGAGAAGCAGCTCTACAAACTCAGAAATCAAAGCGAGAGGAGGTGGAAAAGCCTTAAGTATCAGGGAAGTATGGAAACTGCCCAGAGCAGAAAAGTGACTTGGTCAAGACCTCAAATATTGGTAAAGTCAGAAAGGGAACCAGATCCCTTAGCTCTTACTTTATTTCTCTTTTACAAGAATAGAATCTTCTAAAATTCAGAAACATCCCTAAAGATTTGAGCCCTGCCTTTACACAAAAGGAAAACCTACTGACAGTACCCCATCGCTCACCCCCAGCCTTGAGTCTATTTGTTTCCTGCTATCACCCTGTGGTGGTGGTTTAGTCGCTAAGTCGTGTCCAACTCTTGTGATCCCATGAGCTGTAGACCACCAGGCTCCTCTGTCCATGGGATTTCCCAGGCAGGAATGGTGGAATGGGTTGCCATTTCCTTCTCCAGGGGATCTTCCCAACCCAGGGATCTAACCTTCATCTCTTGCACCTCCTGCATTGCAGGTAGTTTATGTACTGCTGAGCCACCATCTTATATCACCTATTTTGTGCTATGCTATTATTTATCATAATAAACTGGTTCATTCACCAGTATATTCCACAAATACTTGTGAATGTCAATCAGCACCATTTTAGGGACCAGAGTGTTTAACGGTGATGAATAAGGCATCCTCAATCCTTGTTCTTATGGATCCTTCAGCCTAGTAAAGGGTTTGGAAAGCTGTTTTTGCCAGGTCACCCTAGGATTTGGCAAACTGCCTTGTACAAAGTAGGCATTCAATACACTTGTTACAATTGAACAAATGAATGAGTGTTGTGGACATTAATATAAAGTGTGAACTTGCAACCCACTCCAGTATTCTTGCCCGGAGAATCCCATGGACAGAGGAGCCTGGTGGGCTACAGTCCATGAGGCCTCAAGAGTCAAGACACAACTTAGCAACTAAACCACCACCCGGATGTGTTAGCTGATAACTAGATCCACCTGGAAGTTAAGTGGAGGTTGGACAGGGGTGCAGAGTTCTGTCTGGGGGAGAAAGTAGCCTTGGACTAATGGGCAGGGAGCTGCCAGAGACACTGCTCAAGAAGTTGTTCCCAACAGGAGAAACATCAAGTTCAGATGTAGGCTTAGAAAAATAGGTAACTTGACCAAAGTCAAGAGAACAAGCCAGCCCAACTGGCTCATGAATGTAGTTTAGTTAAATGAATCCGGATGGGAACAGAAATAGATTTGGGGACCACAGAGTGACTGGTAGAGTGGAGAAGGCTCAGCAGGGTCTGGCTGACCTCACCCGAAGCCTAGGTGAGGAGTCTGGGACCAGGCAGAGAAGGGCCGTAAAGAAAATTGGGAAGTAGTTTGGGGAGGTTTTGGAAGGCAATCTGACTTCTCTTTGGAGGAAGTTTTGAACTGGTTGGGTTAGCAGCCAAGAGAAATGGGATTGAAAACGGAATTGGGGCCTCTATACCCTTGGTGTCGGCCCAGCAAATATTTCTTAGTTGCCACTGGCCTGAAGAAGCTATGTTGTAAACTCTTTCATTCCTTTGATTGTGTACTTTATATTTTTTTTCCTGTTTCTTAATAAAGTCTTTTGAAAAATGTGAAAAAAAAAATGTGAACTTAAGTTGATCATTCACAGACACATATGAAGCACAATTTGGAAATTCACCCATGATGCTCCTAGATGAACTTTGGGTAGGTTTTTTAAAAATTCTGTTAAATTCCACAGCAAAGGAAAACGAAAGCTATTTCTATATAGTTTCTCTCTCCACAGGTGAAACTGAAAATGGGTTTTTGATGTGGAGTATCAGGCTGGTCTCCAAGATATTATAAGATCACCTTCAAACTGACTATCAGTTTCTGAAAAGAGGGTAGATATGAGTGATTAATGCCTTCTTTTAAACACTAGTCAGTCTGGGAGAAACAGAAAGACATTTGAAGGGAATGGGGAGATATAGAAAAAAGAAATATATTGGTATATTACTGTTTACAAAACATTTTAATACCCATTGTCTCATATGAGACTTACAAACAATTCTGTAGATACTATTATTATTCCCATTTTACAGATGAAGGCTCTGAAGCGTAAGAGTATAAGCTAGGAAACATCAGGGCCTGCACTCAAAGAGAGTTCTCCTGAATTTAGAGTTGGTGCTTTTTTAAGCATCTCACCCTTCTTTGTACACATGGCAATATCATAGCCACCTGCATGCGTACAGCCTTTCATCCATGAATCACGTGGGAGATTTTGCTGTGAATATGTCTTAAAAATGATGGATGCTGTACATTGGTGCGCATTCCCTATTTTAGTTGACAGCATCACCTTGTGGATGAAAATACATCTGGTGTGTGTTTTTATTTGTAAATATATGTATACTCTGTCGATTAGGAATAATGAGCCAAGCTATTATACTGTCAATCAGAAGTGTTTTGGGGTTGAACTTCTTTACTAGCATTTTTTTTAGTACTCAACTAATAAAGAAAGGTCAAATAATAATAGTTAACTGATGAGAGAACAGAATGAAAGCTGGTTTGCTTCTGGCCACTTTGGTTAAAACTTACTGCTGTTTTGCTTGCCTAATTAATATTTTTTTGAAAAGTGGGGATTAGAATTATAGTATTTGTGGCTTTGTGGTGAGAATTAAAAGGGCAAAATAAAATAGCAGCTTAGCAGAATCTCATTGTTTAAAACAAAAGAATGATAGGGCCTCAAGTCCAAAAATCTTGAAGTTCTGCATTTCAACTCTAAGTGATTTTAACACTCTCTTAGCCTTTAAAACTCTCTTTATCTCTAACATAAAGAAAACAATGCCAAGCTTGTGGAATGGTCATCAAATACTGGGTAAGATTATAAGAGAAAGAGTCCCCCAGCATTGAAAGACAGGGAGTGAAAACTCCAGGACATCCATCCAGTGTGGACAGAGTCCTCACCACTTAAGCAAAAATATAGATACATTTTAGCAGGCATCTTAGCTGGTTTGGTTTCTTCTGCTGCTGCAGCTTTTGGTAGACAAATGGGCTTATAGAAAATATTTTTATTATCCACAGTGAGAAAGGACACATACCCTATTTATTCCTAAAAGGTTTTACAAATAAGAACAGAAAACGAACATCCCAACTTCTCAGTAGCAAAGTGAGGGCAGTTTATTCCAATGAATAGATTATTAACAATTATAATAGATTATAATTAATTCCTAAATTTAATAATTTGGCAATTACTAACTTCAATGCTTATTTGATAGAGGATTTGGCAATCTGAATTCCATTACACGTGCTGTCCTGATTAAATGTTTCCTGCAGAAGTTTCCTTGGAACAAAGTTTTGCTTTTTTTTTTAAATTACCCTTGTCTTATAAGAGAAAGTCTTATTGGGCAATCCACGCACAGTGGAAATGGAGTATAAGTAATGGCTCATGGTCATAGAGTGAAAAGAGCCGGCCTCCTTAGCTGTACCACACTAGCGTCTCTACAGACTGCCAGCCTCCGTCCCTGCATCTCCGCATCCCCCATCCCCTCCTGTATCCCCCATCCGCCCGCAGCCCAGCCCTCAGAGCTGAGGGTCTTCAGGGCAAACTTTCAGTTTGAATTTCCCGGCTCTTTTGTCAGTTTCTGTCGGAGCCCTAGCCACCTTCTCCCACTGCCTGCGGTGGCTTTGTTTTCCCTTCCCCTACATTTGCTCCTCGTTAGCCCGCGTCCCGTGTCGGCGGGTTTACCGTCGGCAGAACGCTGCTGACAGATGGTCGGGGGGCTGGGAGTGGGGCTGCGTGGCTCCGGGCCAAAGGATGTGCCTCCAGCCGGAATGCATGGCCCACAAGCTCCTCCCTGAAGCCTCGTCCCTTTGGTTTGGTTCTGTGGGCGTGTTTGTGTGTGCCGGTGCCCACGTGGCATGTTTTGTTGTGGTGTGGCGGTGGCTGTGGCTGTTTTTGTTGTTATTTGGGCCAATGACAACAGAGGCCTCGCTGGCTGGCGGCTGCTTTCCACTCTTGGCAGTTTCCAGACTCCCAGACAGGAAATTCTCCTAACGATTGCAGCTGTGAATTGGCCCATTTTTCTGGAAAGGGGATAAAGAAAAGAGTTGTGTGGGATCTTTTGCTTCTCTCGCACAAGCAGGGACACGTTGCATACCAACAGGGACCTGCAAGGAGATGGGGGTTGAACTGGAGTGGGGCTGGGGGAAGAGACTGTCCCCTTGGAGCATGCAGAGTGGGGCTCCCCGCGTCCTGATGTCAGACTGCCCTGCAAGTGACACTGCTCTGGGTCCCGCTGGGGATTCGGCAGTTTGAATCCATTTGACAGCCAAGAGAGACTCACTTTCATTCATTTTTTTTTTTTTTTTTCAGCGAAAATTCCAGAGCTTGCTCTGTGACTGGTGGTTTACTGGGGAGTGAGGATGCAGCAGAAAACAAAACTGACAAGGTGTACACCTCATGGAACTAACAACTGGATAGACAAAGTACAAGTAAGCAAACACATATCACAGCCACACCCTCTTGGCAGTGTTTTCCATGCAACTTAACAGGCTGCCATGATAGAGATTGATGGTGATGGTGATGATGGTTCACAATTTTTAATGTGTTCTTCTTATGTGCCAAGCACTGTTCTGTAGGCATTTATCACTTCATAATATCTCTTTGGGATGAATACTATGCAAAAGGACATTTGGAGCGATCAGGAAAGGCCTCTCTAAGGAGAAGAAATCTGAATTGAGATATGGAGGACACAAAAGAACCAGCTGTTTTAACGAGCCAAGGGGAGGGGACTGCAAGGACAAAGGTCCTGAGGTGGAGCAGAACTTAAGTGTATTCAGATCACTGAGGAAGACCTATAGGACAGGGTTGACCTGACTTATGGGACAGGGTGTAGAGGTAAGATGGTGACCAGAGTGGGAATTGGGGAGATTAGAATGGTATGGGATGAACTTTTGAAATAGACAGGGCCCTTGTGAGGACCAGGTCCTAGAAGGGGATATGAGAATGGGAAGCCATCGTTGGATTTAGAGCTGAGAAGAGACATGATTGGAATTACATTTTTAAAAGATTTGTTCATCTGTATTGGGGAACATGAAATGAATCATACAATGTGGAAGTGGAAGTATGGAAGGCTGTCACTGGCAAGAAATGATGGTGACATGAGTGAGGATGGTAGCTATAGACACGGAGAAGTGGAGGATTAGATCTCCACGTTGGAGGTGGACACAAGAAGAAGGGTTGCTCAGCTAAGTTGATGAGGTCTTGAGACTGAGTAGTCATGGGAGCACCCCACTTTCTGACTCTGGACATTTGATGGTGGCAGATTTGACATTCACTGGGATGGAAAGGACTGATGATGGACCAAGGGTTCCTCCACAGACAAAGAGTGTACCTGCTTTGTACACTGGAAAGGTCAGTGTCCATTGAGGAAATTTGAGGTCCTGGGATGAAGAAGAAATACCTTCCACTGAGGGGGAAAACAGAACCACTGTATGATAGCAGGAGAATTGTCACCTTACCTTTGCGAGATGATACTATATACTTCAACATCTGTATCTTGTCTTATTTGTTCTTCACCCTAATATTGTGCTACCATTATGATTATTTCAATTTAAGAGAAGGAGAAAATGAGACTTACATGAGTGAACTGACTTTTCATGGTCATGCAGTTGGTAATACTAGTTATTGCCAACATGCATTGAAAACTAACTTTGTACCGAGCACTGGATCTACATATTTTACATATGCTGGGTCTTCATAATCAACTAAGGTAGATATTACTTTTACCCCATTTTTCACAGGGGAAACTGAGGCATAGAATGCTTAAATAATTTGTTCAAGATTATGTAACTATGAGAATGTAACTGTTTCTTTTATTATTATTACTACTTTATTTTTTGGCTACGCTGGGTCTTTGTTGTGGCATGTGGGCTTTCCCTAGTTGTGGTGTGAGGGGACTTCTCAGTGTGATGCACAGACTTCTCTAGTTGTGTTGCATGGGCTCTAGAGCATGGGCTCAGTAGTTGTGTTCAAAGGCTTAGTTCCCCCGTGGCATGCAGAATCTTCCCAGACCAGGGATTAAACCTGTGTTCCCTGCATTGGAAGGTGGATGCTCAACTACTGGACCATTAGGAAAACCTTAGAATATTATTTATCGCTAAACAACAAAACTAGGTTTCAAGTCTGGCTCTCTATTTGTGTTGTAAACCTCCATGCTCTACTAGGTATGATTGAATTAGGGCTCTGAATCTCACAACCTCTTTACTATTCTGAGATGTTTCCTTGGTACTGCTTTTGATGATTACTCTTCTTCTCCCGTGAATTTTGTATCTAGGCCATCTGCAGGTTTGCTTTAGATAGCTAGATGACTGTTCCTCAAATATTTTCCCCCAAAGACTATATAGCATCATGATGTAACATCTGAAAAGAACTCTTTTGTTGAAGGGACATACCTGTTAATACTATCAAAATTAAGAACAGAAAAGAAAACCTATGAACTAATCCACATTTGTTGATTGATCAGAAACCATTTTTTTGTTCTGACTTTAAAATTAATATATGCATCTTGGAATAGGACTTCTCATTTTCTTAAGTCCTAGGGCCAAGTGGGAAGAAGGCACGTAGACATTATATTAGTTTCATTTTCCTGTCTCTTAAAAGATGGTCCATGCACATAACAAAGATGAAAGAATTAAAAAAAAATAAAAATAAAAAAAAGAAAGAATTAGGCCACAGACAATCCCCATATATTTCTTGATAAGGTTCTGTGGGTGATCATCTTGGCAGCATATTGAATGTACTTCCTATCACATTTCTTCATTGAAGGCAGATAGGAGAGCGATTACTCCAACCTTCTTTGTACATATGTATCTGATCAAGCTTTCTGACTGCAAGTGTGAGTGTGGTGATGAACATGCATTCTGGCATTGCACAGCCTTCCAGAAAGTGGTTCTGTTCCTGAGTAGGGTTGAAATAACCACCAGCAATTTTTTTTTTTTTTTTTTTTTTTTTTTTTGCTGTTGGTTAGGTGAGTAAGCATGGCATTAGGTCTTCATTCTGCTCATTCTAAACATGTTCTATTGGTTTCTCGTACCCAGTTCGTGGTGAACAGCTGCCTCACCAGGGTGTTTGTTCTGAAGATGAAGTGAGATGATTTCTCCATCCTGGCCCCCATTCAATCAGGTAGCCAGGACAAGAGAGGGAAAATGCTTACCTCATACTTATAAAAAGTACTGCACAAAGCTGCTTCATGTTTTACCCAAAATATGCTCTTCCATTAGGCTTGGGAAACATTACATTCTGTTTCTGCCATGTATTTTCATACAAAAAGCTCTGATGAGGCCTACAGTAAAGAAACGTGTTTGGTTTTGCTGAACATGGTCCTTCCCAAACTATCTACTGTCATCTATGCTGATAATCATTTGTGCGAATCATGCTCCAGCCAGATCATTCTTTAGCCCATTCAAGGTATATTGAGGGACTTCCTTCCCTGGTGGTCCAGTGGTTAAGAATCCATCTAGCATTTCAGGGGACACGGGCTTGATCCCTGGTTGGGGAACTAAAATCCCACATGTCGCTGAGCAACTGAGCCAGTACATTACAGCTGGAGAGTCTGTGCACCCCAACAATGATCCTACATGCTGCAACTATGACCCAACTATAGTGTGACGACAGCCAAATAAATAAATAAACATTTTTTTTAAAAGAAACAATGTGTTGGAATCAAACTTCTTAAAATAAAGCACTAAAGGAAAAAAATAATGACTAGGGCAGATTGTTTCCAGTCAGATAGCCTGGAGCTCATGAACTGACTTAGTCTATTAGAAATGCTATAATTTGGGGCAAACATACTTAAATTCCTTCAGTTCTTTCATTTGTAAAATAGGAAAATGAATATTTTCTCAATAGTTGATTGTGGTTTGTTTATTTATTAGTGAATGTATTCATTAAATATTTATTGAATATCTTCTCCATGCCAAGTATTATACCAGGGACTGGGGATTCAGGAGCTAGCCAACTATATTAGTTAGAGTTCTCTAGAGAAATAGAACTGTTAGGAGAGATAGACAGATATAGAATAATAAGGAATTGGTTCATGTATTAATAGTTATGGAGGTTGAAATATGCCAACTGCAAGCTGGAGACCCAGGAAAGCTGTGGTATAATTCAACCCAAGTTCAAAGACCTGAAAATATGAAGTTATGAGGCAGGGGAAGATCATGTACCCCCTCAGGCATGAAGGGCCAAATTCTTCCTTTTTCTGCCTTTTTGGACCCTCAAGGGATTGGATGATACCCACCACATTGAGGAAGGCAAGTTGCTTTACTGCATCCATGGATTTGAATGCTAATTTCATCTGGAAACATCCTCACAGACACATGTAGAAATAATATTTGCCAAATATATGAGCATCCCTTGAATTAGCCAAGCTGACATGTAAAGTTAACCATCGCACCAAACCACTTGGAGTTGAATTGTTTACTCACAAGAAGTCCTTGATCGACCTTTTGCCCCATACCATCCCGAGGTATCAGTTTCCAGTCCTGTTTTTTGGTATTACATAGCAAGAGAGATTCACCAGCAAGGCTGGTCTGTGGCAGACCAGGACAGATGTTTTTCTGAACCTCCAAGCAGAAAGCAGTGTCACTCACAGCCTGGATGGGTAACGTAATACGTGCCAAGATGAAGACAAGCTATTTGTCAAGGCTTCTCCTACAAACGTTTTAAAAACGCTATTCTGACTTCAAACCTTTGTACTGTTATTTTTTTTAATCTTGTAGTATTCAATCTTTGTTCTTTCATTTGAGAAATTTATTTAAAAAAATTGACATATGAAAGATTTTCCTTTTCAGATGAATATATTACTAAGGGGAAGGGGGAAGAAGTGGAAATGGCAGGTTCACTTGTGCCTTGTGTTATTACTGGTCCCAAGATGGAGAAGATGCTTGGTCTCTTCACCTCCTTCTTCCCTCCTGATGCCCTTCTAGACTTAAAGGGAGCCCTTTTAAAAGAGATCACCTTTGAGGAAAGCACTAAATAAACCATACAGTCAATATAAGGCCTTGGTAGCTAGACAGAGGGCTTATAGATCACCATGCTTTTGCTTGTGGTTCACTGACTCCTTGCTTACCTTTTTAAGAGGTTGGTCCAATAAACTCGTCAATACTGATGACATGTCATGTTCAGAGCTTCTGGCTCCCAGATCCCAGGCAACTTGTAATGCTTGGAGATGGGATGGGTACAAGAATTAAAAACAAAAACAGACCTACATCTTCATCTGTGTGATTACTCAGATGGAGAGCAAGAGGATTAAAACAGATGACTGCAAATGGGAATTCAGTGAGAATGGAAAAGCTGAGAACTTGTTGGCCTTTTGTTGTGTATTGCTCCCAAATAGGGTTTCTCAAACTTCATATAACTGACATTTGGGGCATAATTCTTGGTGTGGGGGTGTTGTCCTGTAGATTTTACAATGTTTAGCATAATGCCTGTTCTCTGCCCACTCAATACCAGTAGCAACAGTTTCCAGGCATTGTCAAATGTTCCCAGGGGACAAGGACAAAATCATCCACTTTCTATTAAGGGTTACAAGCAGATGTAATACAGAAGCTGGCTCAATTTGTGCTATTTTTTTTTAATATTAATACCTTTTAAAAACATTTTGGCCATGTTGGGTCTTCATTGCAATGCACAGGCTCTTCATTGTGGTGGATGGGGGTTTTCTCTAGATGCAGTGTGTGAGCTTCTCCTTGCATGGGCCTCTCTAGTTGCAGGACACAGGCTTTTCTTGTTGCAGAACACTGGCTTTAGAGCACACAGGTTCAGTTGTTGCAGTGTACAGGCTTTGTTGCCCCAGGGCATGATGGATCTTAGCTCCCCAACCAGGAATCAAACCTGTGTCCCCTGCATTGGAAGGTGGATTCTTAACCACTGTACCACCAGGGAATCCTAAATATTAATGCCTTTCAGAAAAAATTAAAACCTGTGAATATAAAAGAATATAGCAGTTAAAAATTTAGTATGTTGAGATCTACTTACAGATCCTTACAATGGCTGTATAGTATTCTTTATAGTAGCTGCATAGTATTCCATTGTTTCATCTCTTTATGTACCTGTCTTACTCAGTGATGGCTGTTGCAAAGAATCTCCATAGACTGGTAGCTTAAACAACATTTATTTCTCCCAGTTCTAGTGGCTATAAAGTCCTAGAACAGGGTGGCAGACCAAGGTCAGTTTCTTGGGAAAGGCCCTTGTCCTGGCTTACAGAGGATGCTATCTCTTCCTTGTGTCCTTATGTGGCAGAAAGCAGAGATAGAGGGGAAGCAAACTTTCTTTTGTTTCTTTTTATAAGGGCACTGGCACCCCACTCCAGTACTCTTGCCTGGAAAATCCCATGGACGGAGGAGCCTGGTAGGCTACAGTCCATGGGGTCGCTAAGAGTCGGACACGACTGAGCGAATTCACTTTCACTTTTCCCTTTCATGCACTAGAGAAGGAAATGGCAACCCACTCCAGTATTCTTGCCTGGAGAATCCCAGGGACAGTGGAGCCTGGTGGGCTGCCATCTATGGGGTCGCACAGAGTCGGACACGACTGGAGCGACTTAGCAAAAGCATAAGGGCACTAGTCCTGAACATGAGGCCCTGTTTATTTAACTTATATGCAAAGTACATCATGTGAAATGCCAGGCTGGATGAAGCACAAGCTGGAATCAAGATTGCTTGAAGAAATATCACTAACCTCAGATATGCAGATGACACAACCCTTATGACAGAAGGAACTAAAAACCTCTTGATGAAGGTGAAAGAGGAGAGTGAAAAAACTGGCTTAAAACTCAACATTCAAAAAAAGAAGATCATGGCATCCAGTCCCATCACTTGATGGCAAATAGATGGAGAAACAATGGTAACAGTGACAGACTTTATTTTCTTGGGTTCCAAAATCATTGAAGATGGGGACTGCAGCCATGAAATTAAAAGACACTTGCTCCTCAGAAGAAAAGCCATGACAAACCTAGGCAGTGTATTAAAAAGCAGAGACATCACTTTGCTAACAAAGGTCCGTATAGTCAAAGCTGTGGTTTTTCCAGTAGTCATGTATGGTTGTGTGAGTTGGACCATAAATAAAGCTGACTGTTGAAGGATTGATGCTTTTGAACTGTGGTGTTGGAGAAGACTCTTGAGAGTCCCTTGGACAGCAAGGAGATCCAACCAGTCCATCCTAAAAGAAATCAGTCCTGACTATTCATTGGAAGGATTGATGCTGAAGCTGAAGCTCCAGTACTTTGGCCACCTGATGTGAAGAGCCGACTCATTGGAAAAGACACTGATGCTGGGAAAGATTGAAGACATGAGGAGAAGGGGACGACAGAGGATGAGATGGTTGGATGGCATCACCGACTGAATGGACATGAGTTTGAGCAAGCTCTGGGAGATGGTGAAGTACATGGAAGCCTGGTGTGCTACCGTCCATGGGGTTGCAAAGAGTCGGACAAGACCGAACGACTGAACAACAAGAATAACTTGTTTGCTATTTCAGAATGTTTCAGTGTACGTCCTTGCATATATCCCTGTATACAAGCTCGTGATAAAATTTCCATTATTGCTTTATTATAGATTTTGAGAATTTACATTGCTCTTTAAAGAAACTATACCCTTAGTACTTTAAAGAATATTTTGAGAGAGTACCTACATGTTTTTACCAACATTCTGTACTATAAAGTTTTGATTTTTGCCCATTGAGAGGTGAAAATATTCTTTTTATTTGCATATTTGCTTTTAATAAAGTTGAACAGATTTTCAAATCTTTCCTAGACATTTGTGTGTCCTATGAAGAAGCCTGCTCATGATCTTTATCCATTTTCTATTGGGTTGTTAGTTTTCTTTCTTATTGAATTATACAAGCTCTTTGTATATTAAGGAAACCATACTACTATGTCATATATGTTGTAAGGTTGTCTTTTTTTTTTTTTTGCTGTTTGTCATTTGTTATGATATCCTCTAGATAAGTCTTTTTAATGGTCTGTTTTTTAGAGGTTTAAAAATCAAGGTGGTTCTTGGAGGTTACTCTGATTATGTGGATGATGATGCTGGAAGTTGGATTTCAGAAGAAGCTTCTGCTTGTTTACAAGGGGATGGTGTAATACTTCTTGAGGACCTGGTTTTTGCCACTGTGAGTCATTCAAATTACTGGAAAAACTGAATGACCACTGGACATCATTGGCACATTTCCCATAATTCTCCAAGGACTTGAGGGCATTCAAGAGAGAATGTTTCTCATTCCCTCTGCAACCAGTCATTACTCTGATTGACTTCAAGGTTTTGTCTCTGTGTGAAAAATTAAGGAAAAACCCAAAGCGAGAAAGGTTGCCTAAGTTATTTTGAGTTTATAAAAAATAGTGTTCATCACGGGGAACAGGAATGTTGGAAGGAAGATCCAGAAGACTTACTGGAGAGCTTAGTGCCTTCAGCCATCATGATTTGGTTTGCAAGCCACATAGTGAAGTGCTTAAAGTATCTGAGCCCAAGAAGACAGGACTTCTATTCATCGGGCAGAAATACTGATAGAAGAACTTGACTTCAGCCTGTAACAGTGGAGAAAAAGTTCATTCACAGTCACTGAGCTAAGAGGGTTGCATGGTTTTATTCTGATCCAAATTTGATAAGACAAGGCATGAAAACAAGCCCCTTACTATGGATTTTGAGGATGGACTGTTCATTTGAAAACCTTCTGGCATTGAGCTGACAGATTCACCATCAGGAATAACATCAGAGATACAGGGAAGGGAGGACCACATTTCTTCCAAGGCCACCACCAAAATAGAAAGTCCTAGCAGAAGCATCTATGCCATCAGAGGTGCTAGCCAATTGACCAAAAGACCATGTTTATTTAAGGGGAAAGGTGGTAGTGTGTTTCCTTGTCTAAAAGGGGTGTTTCCCTCTCATTGCTTATGATTCCTGGCTGTCTGTTTGTAGTAAGAAATAGAATGTAGTGTATTGTACAGTTGTTGGCTTTTGTGGCCTAACCAGAGGTAAAAAATTCTACATTAGTTCAGGTAGAGTGACCAGCTGACCCTTTTTGCCCAGGACTGTCCTCGCTTTTGTACCTCCAGTGTCCTCAGACACCCCTCATTACCAGGCAAGCTAGGAAAACTGGTCATGCTATACCTTGGTATTATCCAGCTTATTACTTCTCTGTGCTGGCTAATATATTTCAGTCGTGTCTGAGTCTTTGTGACCCCATGAACTGTAGCCAGCTAGGCTCCTCTGTCCATGAGATTCTCCAGGCAAGAATACTGGAGTGGGTTGCCATGCCCTCCTCCATGGGGATCTTCCTGACCCAGGGATCGAATCCATGTCTCTTACATCTCCTGCATTGGCAGGTGGGTTCTTTACCACTAGCACCACCTGGAAAGCACATTATTCTTTCTCTAGTTCTCTTATTCTACAGAGAAATTTAAAAAGACAAAATGTGTTTACATTTCAGAGGAAACTATGGTCATAGTTCTTGACAGAAGAGATGCTGGAATTAGATGTGCGAGACCATACGCTCAGCAAGAGAGAAACTCTGTGGTCACTTCTAGTTCTGTAATTCCCTAATTCTTTAACACAGCTTCTATCTTCTTGGGAAAGGTAGGTGAGCCATAATAAAAATAATCTTCATTGGCATTTACTGGTGCTGTTACCAGGCACCATGGTAAATCTCTCACTTTAGTCTCATGACAGCCTTAGATATAAAAAGCTACTATAGATATAAGTATTAAAAGCCTAAAGAGGTTATGTCATGTCTAAAGTTATGCAGGTAGAAATGGTGATGACAAGATTTGAATTCAGGTCTGAGTGTCTCATACTCATTCTGCCTGTCTTCCATTATTCACAGATAGTTCTGAGCAATCATTTCTGCTCTCTCTGATATGTGGTTATCAGTACTGCCTATAATACGATCCCTGGAGACCAGAGAAATAGTAACACTAACAACATGCATTTGCATAACTTATTTTACATTTCAATACACTTTTACTTCTATTTTCTAGTGTCATCATCCTGCATATGCTGGGAAGTTGTTCCTGTTGATCTTATCTCTATGTGGATGAGTGTGGTCCACAGCTGATGGACACACAAAGAATTAGTAGCAAAATTGGACTCACAGCAAAAATTCCACCTCCTCCAGGGAGCCATCCTAGGCTTCTCAGCTGCACATGAGAAGATGTGCAGATGTTTATACCCAACATCTGTCTATAGCACCCCCTGTTTTGTTGTGCTTATATCTGTCTCTCTTTTCTTATGGTGATTTATAACTTGTGTGAGCAAAAGGAAGTAGTGAGGACCGTGGCTAACTATGGGATAGCCGTTCCGCCTAAAAGTGCACAACTGCTCAATTTCAGTCCATTAGATTTTCCAGAATTTGTTTTTAATTAAAACTGAATTTGAGTCTTAAATCTTGGTGGTTCTTTCAAACTTTTAATGACATGTGTATGCTAGGTTGCATCAGTCATGTCCGACTGTTTTGTGACCCTACAGACTGTAGCCCACCAGGCTTCTCTGTCCAGTGGATTCTCCAGGCAAAAATACCAGAGTGGGTTGCCATGGTCTCCTCCAGGGAATCTTCCCAATCCGATCTACCCACATCTCCTGTGGCTCCTGCATTGCATGCAGATTCTTTACCAGTGAGTCACAGGGGAAGCCCCTTTTATTGACACAGTGCAGGCCGAATTTTAGCCCAAGATGGCCAGTGTTCTGATATTAACCATTCAGTGAATACAGTAGATATGTTATTATCTGTGAAATCATATTTTAGTTATTAATTTACGTGCTTTAATGGCTACAAGTCACTTTCATGATTTTCTATGAGTCCTGCAAAAATCGGGTAGGACCCTGCTATTCCTATTTTACAGAGAAGGAAACTGAAGCTCAGGATTGTTAAACAATTTACCTAAGATCACGCAGCAAGAAAGTGGCAGAGGCTGGAAACCTTCTCTAGTCTTGATACCCCCAGCCCTGTCTGTCAGTGCTGCTGCCTTATCCCTCTCCTCTTAGACATATAAGGGTAAACACCTGCCTCTTTATTGTCATCCTCAGAGCAGTGTCTTATATATAAGAATGTCCCAAAGCATGTTTGTTTGTATGAAAGGAGGAAAAATATATAGCCTGGTGGCTCAGTGGTAAAGAATCAGCCTGCAAATGCAGGAGACATGGGTTTAATCCCTGGGTCAGGATTAGCCCCTGGAGGAGGAAATGGCAACCCACTCCAGTATTCTTGCCTGGAAAATCCCATGGACAGAGAAGCCTCATGGGCTATCTATGAGGTCCGTGGAGTCACAAAAAAGAGTTGCACACGACTTAGTGGCTAAACAACAACAACAATACTTAGAGGTAGAAAAATAGCCAACATGGATTATATTTCCTTTTTTATTTCAATGGATCAGTGGCATTATAATTTTCATAACTACTTTCTGTGATGTAGTGATTCACAATCAGAAACGCAAACTACTCCATTTCTTGGTGAAAATTCCTTTAACTCTCATTATTTCCATGGGAGTATTCTGTATTCAAAAGTGTTTCTATAAATATGTATCAATTAGCTGTGCCAAACCTTCCTTATAAAACATTTGAACACATATGTGTGTGTGTGTGTGTGTGTGTGTGCTTGTGCAAGAGAGGGAGCAGTCTGGATTCCAGTGTGTGTTTAGTGTTACGGAGTTAGGGAATCAAAAGAGATGAATAAGTTAGTGTTCTCTATGTTCTAGAAGTTCGTATTTCATCAAAGTTTCTAATAGGTAGACAGGGAGAAAATAGTACCATTTTAAAGAAAGACTGGGAGAGAAGTAGATCTTAATGAATCAAGAAGAATCTATTTGATTTCAACTTAGCCCAGATATAACAGCCTCTGTCTTCAAAAGATTTACTTTTAGTCTCCTAGTTGGGAGACTAAATTTTATACACCTTCACATGGATACACATACTCATATTCAAACTCTCCAATTAGACACAACTGAATATTTTTCAAACTATGTAATTTTTTGACACCTAAATAATTTTTCTTCTTATCAGCCAGTCATTCTCTAGCCTTGTTGTTATTCGGTTGCTCAGTCATGTCTGACTCTTCACAACCCCATGGACTGCATCATGCCAGGCTTCCCTGTCCTTCATTATCTCCTGGAGTTGCTCAAACTCATGTCCATTGAGTCAGTGATGCTATCCAACCATCTCATCCTCTGTCACCTCCTTCTCCTCCTCCCTCAATATTTCCCAGCATTAGAGACTTTTCCAATGAGTTGTCTCTTCATATCAGGTGGCCAAAATATTGGAGCTTCAGCTTCAGCATCAGTCCAGAATATTCAGGGCTGATTTCCTTTCAGATTGACTGGTTTGATCTCCTTGTTGTCCAGGGGACTCTCAAGAGTCTTCTCCAGCAGCATAGTTCAAAAGCATCAGTTCTTTAGCACTCAGCCTTCTTTATGGTCCAACTCTCACATCCATCCATGACTACTGGAAAAATCATAGCTTTGACTGTATGGACCTTTGTCAGCAAAGTGATGTCTCTGCTTTTTAAACACTGTCTAGGTTGGTCATAGCTTTTCTTCCAAGGAGCAAGCGTCTTTTAATTTCATGGTTGTAGTCACCGTCTGCAGTGATTTTGCAGCCCAAGAAAATAAAGTCTGTCATTGTTTCCATTGTTTATCCATCTGTTTGCCATGAAGTGATGGGACTGCATGCCATGATCTTAGTTTTTTGAATGTTGAGTTTTAAGCCAGCTTTCACTTTCTCTAACCTAATTTGTGTTTTTTTCCTATTTAGCTACTCTGAGAAAAGGCAAGTTGCCATACTTTCATGCAAGAAAATCTCCTTGGTACTTTGATTTGCATGATGCCAGGAGCTGTTGTTTCTAGTCTCAATTGAATTAAAATTAGTCTGCTTCCAGGAGATGCTTTTATAGTGTATTGTGAGCCCCCTGCTCCCAAACACAGTTTCTGTTCCCCTCCCTGGGGGCCTGGAAAACTTCATTTTTTATAGTTTGGGGGCTCTCTAAAGGAGCTTCAGATGAACTGAACCTCTCAAGCAAGCTATTGAATCATGAGTCCATGTCATGGTCTACCAAGTTCTGGGCTTCCTGAAAGAGCCCATAGTCTCTACTTTCTTGGGCATCAGCCCATACCTCAGGAGGAGTCCAGCAATGATCTTTGCAGGCTCTTCTATTTATAGAAAGGATTGAGATGTGGATCTGATGGTCCAAATGTGATGCCCTCACTTGGAATCAGAAAAGGAGGGCTTGCGATATGTCACAAGGACTTGTTGTCTTATAGCTGTTGTTCTCTATTAAGAGGTAGCCCTGCTGCATGAGGGCTTCCCTGATAGCTTGGTTGGTAAAGAATCCACATGCAATGCAGGTGACCCTGGTTCGATTCCTGGGTTGGGAAGATCCACTGGAGAAGGGATAGGCTACCCACCAGTATTCTTGGGCTTCCCTTGTGGCTTAGCTGGTAAAGAATCCACCTGCAATATGGGAGACCTGGATTTGATCCCTGGGTTGGGAAGATCCCCTAGAGAAGGGAAAGTCTATCCACTCCAGTATTCTGGCCTGGAGAATTCCATGGACTGTATAGTCCATGGGGTCACAAAGAGTCACACAACTGAGCGACTTTCATTTTTACTTTCTGCTGCATGACTCGTGTGCACCCTGCCCATAGCCTCCTGTGGGGCCAACTCAATGGGATTGTCTCCGTGAGATTTTGAAAAGATTTTTGTAATTATTTTATCCAATGAAGAGTTGAAGGAAAATGTTAAAAAACTATGGATCCAAGATAACATCAGCCTTTGAGAGTTACCTCTCTGCTATAGTTATTTCAAAAGTCACATAAAAATCCACAAAACAGTTTTCAAAATTGTAGACATCAAGAGAGTATTTGAGGTCACAGGCTTTCAGGCCAGGTACTGGCTTTCAACACAATAGTATTTGACCAGGGAATGAGGGCAAGATAATAGATTTCACATGACATTTGCTAGAGCAACCAGAAGCATTTAGTAATTTTATGTGCTGTGCTCAGTCACTTAAGTCATGTCCAACTCTTTGAGACCCTATGGACTATAGCCCACCAGGCTCCTCTTTCCATGGAATTCTCCAGGCGAGAATACTGGAGTGGGTTGCCATTCCCTTCTCCAGGGGAACTTCCTGACCCAAGAATCAAACCCTCATCTCCTGCATCTCCTGCATTGCAGGCCGATTCTTTACCACTGAGCTTCAGGGGAAATCCCAGGAATTGATATACTCAGGCAAAATAAAAATAATTTGCTACTTTAATGTGTTCTGTGAGAGCAATGTTTGGTGTGGTAGGTTTTCTTATCACAAGGAATAGGTATATGATTTTGATAAAATATGTGATACTTTTGGTTTTCATTCCAAGAAGACAAAAAGCAAACAAGGAAAAAAGCAGAAGAATCTGTGTTGTTGTTTAGTCACTGAGTTGTGTCTGACTCTTTTGCAACCCGACGGACTATAGCCCACCAGACTCCTCTGTCCATGGGATTTTCAAGGCAAAAACACTGGGTTTTCACTTCCTTCTCCAGGGGATCTTCCCAACTTAGGAATTGAACCCGTGTCTCCTGCACTGGCAGGTGGACTGTTTACCAGTGAGCCACCAGGGAAGCCCAAAGCAATCTTTACTTCCCTACAAAACCCTAAAATGATGCCCATCTGAGTAATGACTCTTCTTCAATTGTCTGCTTTCTCATTAATTGGTAAGGGGCACAGATGCCTCTTCCCTTTCCTTTTCCAAGTCATCTTGCCAAGCTTCACTCATCATTATTGGAGCAGAGAGGAAGGGGGTAACGTGCAAAGGGTTCATACACACCTCTCCACTTCTCAATGGTGTGACTCTGGGCAATTTTTTTTTTGTCTTCTCTGAGAGTTTCTCACTAATAAAATGAGACTAACAGTTCCTACTGCCCAGGTAGGTAGTGATGATTGAAAGAATCAAAATTCCTTTTTCTCCTGCCCCACCTGGGGTAGACCCATGACTTCATTTTAGGTTCCCTCCACCTTCCCTTGCATTTCTTGGCATCCTCTTCCCAGAGCTCCTTCCTGTCATCTTACATCACAGAGCATCTCTGGATGGCCTCTCTTTGCCAACGAGGACCACAGCTTCCATAAGCATGGTACAGAGGGGACCCTCCCATCTAGAAATTCCTTATGTGGGCTTACCTGGAGAAAACTTGACTTACAAAGTGTCTTGTTATTCTGTACATGAAGTCAAGATGGAAGGTTAGGTCAGTGACCAACTCTTGGAAGGAGGTATGAAATAATGAGTGAAAATATAGGCTCTAAAGCAGATGCTAGGGTTTGGACTCACCTCGCTTGGGGCTCTAACAAATAATTCTAGTTGCGATTCTTACCTTTTCCTGTCCCCGGCCTTTGCCTGTACATTTTCATCTCTTGGAGAGTCTTCCCCACTCCCATTTGTATATATCCTTAAAGTTCTAGTTCAATGTCACCTCCTTCATGAAGTCTTCCTTGATTTATTTTTATTTACATGCTTTACTGTTTATTCCATGAATATGGTACGGAACACCCAACATTTTGTATAATGTTATGTGTGTGCTCCAGCCTCCAGAATCATGAGAAACAAATTTCTGTTGTCTGTAATCATTAACAGCATCCCCTTCACTCTCAGAAGTATTAAATACCTTGGTGAGGGTGGTAAGTTGTATATTCACCTGAGACTGGAGGCAGCCCCCTTCACAGAGTTTTTTGTTCATTTTGTTTCATTTTTGTTCCCATTATAAAGCATCTCCTGTAATTATTTCATGGTTTTAGTTTCACTTAAGGTAAAAGCATATTCATCATGAATGTAAGCGTAAAACATTGGATATTTATATGCTGCATTAAGTTTTTAAAAATCCCACTCTATTCTTGCCTCAATTTCTCCCCCTTGGCAGCCACAAGTATGCTCTCTGTGAGTCTGTTTTTGTTTTGCTGTTGCAGTTGTTTACTTGCTAAGTAGTATCCGACTCTTTGTGACCCCATGGACTGTAGCCACCAGGCTTCCCTGTCCTTCACTATCTCCCGGAGTTTGCTCAGACTCATGTCCATTGAGTCTGTGATGCTATCCAACCATCTTATCCTCTGTTGCCCCCTTCTCCTCTTGCCTTCCATCTTTCCCAGCATTGGAGTCTTATCTAATGAGTTGGCTTTTTGCATCTGGTAGCCATTTTCTGTTTTGTAAATAGGTTCATTGTGTCATATTTTAGATTCCACATATAAGTGATCTCAAATGATATTCATCTCTTTCTGACTTACTTCACTTAGTGTGATGATCTCTAGTTGCATGCATGATGCTGTATATGACATTACTGCATTCTTTTTTATGATAAATAGTACTCCATTGTACATAGTACCATATCTTCTTTATCTTTGACATCTAGCTTTATTAGACTAGCAGCTCCTTAAAAACAATAGATCGCTTTATTTTTCATCTCACTGTACTCCCAGCCTCTAGCTCAGTGCCTGACATATAGTAGGTGCCCAATAAATAGCTATTAAATGAAACTTCTTTGCTAAAAAGAGCCCCCTATGGCTGTTTAAATGTAAATTAGTTAAAATGAAATAACATGTAAACTTTTATTAATCACACTAGTGACATTTCATGTCCTGGACAGCTACATGTGGCTATTCTATAGTGGACAGTGCAATTATAGAAGTTCCATATTCACAGAAAGCTATATTGATCAGTTCCACCTTGAATGTTTGCAGAGGCAAGAAATACAATGTGTCTGTATCCTGTTCATGTCCAATATGGGCAATGGTTAGAGTTTTCTTAAAAACAAAATCTCAGTAGATGCTATCCAGCTTGACCTGAGGATCCCTGGAGAACCTGTTGTGTGAACAAAAGAAATCTGAACAAGAATCAGCAAAGAATTCTAGATGGATTTTTCACTCACTTGTTTTCATTCAATAGATAGTTATGTATTACACTGGCTACATGTAAGGGAAAAATCTGTATTAATTAAAAATTTTTTATTGAACTATAGTTGATTTACAGTGTTGTAATAATAGTTTCAGAGAAGGAAATGGCAACCACTCTGGTACTATATTGCAAAGTATGTATGTATATATACTGTATGTATGCATGTATATATATTGCAAAGTATGTGTACACACAAACACACACACACTTTCTTTTTAATGTTCTTTCCCATTATGGTTTATCACAGGATACTGAATATATAAAAATTTAGAGTTGCAACGCAGGTCTCTGATAGAAAATACAGACTGTGAAGTCAGGAAGACCTGTGTTCAAATGTTGACTGTGCTGCTCATTCATGTGTATGGCACTGGGCAAGATTCTGAGCATCTCTGAGCATTAATTTCTCCTTATGACAAATGGAGATCAAAGTAGTACTTAACTGATAGGGTTATTGTGAGGATTAAATGAGATAAATGTGAGATGCTTTTAGTAATAGTAACTTTATTATGACTCTCTTAATATTTATTCTTGTTTGGGATTGGTATTAGCATTCTGCATTTTGTTAGTCTATTCTTCCTAAATTCTTATAAAAATATATTAAGATTTTCTCTTTCAAAATAAATCAGGTCACCAAGTTCTTGTAGTCCCATTAAATTCCAGTTGATAACATATGAAGACAGACTTGCTCAAGACTCTAAAGGTGTTTGTTTTTTGTTTTTGCTACCAACATTCTTGCCTCAATTATCCCACCTGCAAAGTGAAACAGAGCTATTGAGAATTTTCAGAAGGGTGAAGGAGCTTTGCTTGGTTGATAGCTTCTAACCGATGGGGGATCTAATTACATACTGGCTTCAGAATCCCAGGAGACTCCAGGTGGACTCAAGGAGTTGTTTTTTCATGAAGACTCTGAGCAAGATGGTAGGCTGCTATTAGGGCTGCCCTTAAAACTATAGTACCCTGAGATCAAGCTTCTCATTCAGCCTTTGAACTTTTACTGTGAATCGTGTGAGAGGCCATCTGCTAGGAATTGTAGATCCCAAAATAAGGAAGACATGAGCCCTGTCTTTAAGGAGGTCACAGTCTAATCAGGAAGGAGAGTGATCCTAGAAGTCTCAGTGGAGGCTGTACCACCAGGTCAGTGCTGGATAAACAGAAGGAAGTAGGTGGAGAAGAGGGAGACAGTTGCGGAAGCAAGAGTGCCATGCGTGCATACACGGAGGAGAAGGTGAGTGGGAGGGTGACAGTAGGCAGGCAGTGATGGAAGATGGAGCTATATACATATGAAAGGGTCAGATTATGGAAGACTTTTTAAGCCAAGCAAAGGAATTTGGACTGAGAGCCATGGAGAGCCAGTGATGGATTTTTGCAGTGAGTGACACAATCAGACAAAATCTCATTTCAGAAAGATCTCTCTTACTTGCATAGAGTCCATTGGAAGAGGACAAGAACTGAGTCAGAGAGAACTGATGGGAGGCTGATACAGTGATCCAGGTTAAAACATGATACAGGCTTGAGCTAAGGGGACACTGCGTGCGTGCTAAGTTGCTTCAGTCGTGTCTGACTCTTTGCGACCCCATGGACTGTAGCCCCTCAGGCTTCTCTGCCCATGGGATTCTCCAGGCAAGAATACTGGAATGGGTTGCCATTTCCTTCTCCAAGGTAGGAAAAAGATATATAATTAAGAGATATTTACAGTCAGGGTGAGTAAGTTTTATTAAGCAATTGTGCTTCCCAAGTGTGCTAGTGGTAAAGAATCCTGCCAATGCAGGAGATAAAAGAGATGCGAGTTTGATCCCTGGGTTGGGAAGATCCCCTGGAGTAGGACATGGCAACCCACTCCTGTATTCTTGCCTGGAGAATTCCATGCACAGAGGAACTTGGGGGGCTACAGTCCATAGGGTCGCAAAGAGACAGACATGGCTGAAGTGACTTACCACACATGGATAACTTGAGTGAGAGAACTGGGAATCAATCATTACTTCCAGTTTTCTGGCCTGGGCAAAATGTGTGGATAGCGTTTTATCTGTTAGAAGTTCAGGAAGAGGAGGCAGGAAGAGGATGAGTTAAGCTTTAGACTTGGGGTGCTTGTAGGACAACCAGGTAGGGATGTGTACCCAGCGGATAGTAAGTAATACATGTTGGGAGACAGAGTAAGGAGCGGGACTGCCACTAGCATCATGGTGGCTGAAGTCATGAGAATACTTTTGTTGTTCAGTCACTAAGTTGTGTCTGACTCTTTGCAACCCTATGGACTGCAGCACACCAGGCTTCCCTGTCCTTCATTATCTCCTTGAGTTTGCTCAAACTCATGTCCATTGAGTCAGTAATGCCATCCAACCATCTCATTCACTGTTGCCCCCTTTTCCTCCTGCCTTCAGTCTTTCCCAGCATCAGGATATTTTCCAACACCCTGGACTGAATGGGAATATTGGACTGAATTTATTTCTTGAAATGAAATTTGAAACAATGGAATAAATAAATAAAGGAAAGAAGTTATCCTTGTGACAAGCAGAGGGAAGAGAGAACCAGCCATGGGATGGGCCTTCTTTTCTTTCTCAGTGACCATATATGTATTTTACCCAATGAGGAATCACTGGTCTAGTTGGGTTAAAATGAAGATGGGAAAATACTTTGGGAAGCCATAGACATTATGCAGTTCAAGATCAGTGGATTTTAAAAGATATTGTATTTTACTTTCTTTGTAGTCAGGTTAATTTGTAGCACATAGAATCTCAGTTCAGTTCAATTCAGTCACTCAGTTGTGTCCGACTCTTTGTGACCTCATGGACTACAGCATGCCAGACATCCCTGTTCATCACCAACTCCCGGAGTCCACTGAAACTCATGTCCATTGAGTTGGTGATGCCATCCAACCATCTCATCCTCTGTCGTCCCCTTCTCCTGCCACCTTCAATCTTTCCCAGCATCGGGATCTTTCCAAATGAGTCAGTTCTTCACATCAGGTGGCCAGAGTATCAGAGTTTCAGCTTCAACATTAGTCCTTCCAATGAATATTCAGGACTGATTTCCTTTAGGATGGACTGGTTGGATCTCCTTGCAGTCCAAGGGACTCTCAAGAGTCTCCTCCAACACCACAGTTCAAAAGCATCAATTCTGCGCTCAGCTTTCTTTATAGTCCAACTCTCACGTTCATACATGACTACTGGAAAAACCATAGCCTTGACTAGACGGACCTTTGTTGGCAAAGTCATGCCTCTGCTTTTTAATATGCTGTCTAGGTTGATCATAGCTTTTCTTCCAAGGAGCAAGTGTGTCTCTAATTTCATGGCTGCAGTCACCATCTGCAGTGATTTTGGAGCTCCCAAAAATAAAGTCTGTCACTGTTTCCATTGTTTCCCCATCTATTTGCCATGAAGTGATGGGACCAGATGCCATGATCTTAGTTTTCTGCATGTTGAGTGTTAAGCCAACTTTTTCACTCTCCTCTTTCACTTACATCAAGAGGCTCTTTAGTTCTAAGCATTCTGCCATAAGGGTGGTGTCATCTGTTTATCTGAGGTTATTGGTATTTCTCCCAGCAATCTTGATTCCAGCTTGTGCTTCTTCCAGCCCAGCATTTCTCATGATGTACTCTGCATATAAGTTAAATAAGCAGGGTGACAATATACAGCCTTGACATACTCCTTTCCCTATTTGGAACCAGTCTGTTGTTCCATGTCCAGTTCAAACTGTTGCTTCCTGACCTGCATATAGAATTCTCAAGAGGCAGGTCAGGTGGTCTGGTATTCCCATCTCTTTAAGAATTTTCCAGTTTGTTGTGATCCACACAGTCAAAGGCTTTGGCGTAGTCAATAAAGCAGAAGTAGATGTACAGTAAATGTGGAGTCTCAGTAAGTGTATAATCTGAAGGCCAAGTAACCAAAACTAGTTTTAAAGAGAGAGAGAGAGAGAAGGTTGGTTTCCTGCCTCAGTGAAGAGATCAGCATTAACATGGCCACAAAAAGTGTGAATAATTTTCTCAGAGTTGCTGACCTAATCCATGACTGGGCCCATTGTTCTCAGTCTTCGAGACCCTTAATCCTAATACAGTCGCGTATTTTGAATAGCTCCTGGCAAGATGTTCAAAAGCAGTATTAAATTTTAGTGTAAAATATGATCCATTTCTCAGTCTTGTATCTGGGAAGTACTGTGACACATCTCTGCTCACCCAGTGTAGTCCTAATCGCCATAGTCTTCCCACCTCACAAATGCCAGGCTGGTGTCAGAATGGATAGAGCATTCACAGGAAGATTCTCTCCATCAACCCTGTTCTGACAGCACCACAGAGCCCATTGCATATTCTACCTTTGCTGTAAGCTGAGCCACTCTTCACATGAATAGGACTTAAGTGCATGCCAGGCATCTACATTATGCAATGGAGACCACCACTGCGTTTCCAAGAGGAGAATTCAGCCTTAAATAATGGGGCCAGAAGTCACACTTGGAGTTTCCAATTGTTCTTTCAGCCCCCCAAAAGCTTGCGGCTTTCATGAGAAGCTTTTTCCAAAAGCAAACTATGCTAGCATTTTTTTTTTAACTTAACAAAAATGTCCTTTGGCAACTCAAAGGCACATGAAAAGCAAGAATGTAAAAAAGTAAGGATCCTTCAGTGGGTGTTCCAGGCTTGATTTCTGACACCATGAATTTAATGCTTATCCAGGTGTGTGCACAAATCAGAATGGCCAACATGGTTTCTGCAGTAGTCAGAGGCTCAGAGAAAGAAACAAGGCTGTATATCTCCTGTATATTCAGCCACTGCTGGGCAGATGCTCAGAGTTCTGCTTGAGAAGTTGAGAGAGTCTGGGGTTGTCATTGGAGGAATCAGTAGTTCAAGAACCGAGGAGTTGCTGGCTGGTTTCCAGGCTGAGTCTCCTTCTTAGTATCACAGGTGGTGAAGAGGGAACTATTATTAAAGTCAAAGTGTACCTCTTGGTCCAGAAGTAACAACAATGATGAAAAATTAAGAGTCTCCTTCTATAATAAGCCCTGTGCTGGTGCTTTATAACCTGTGATGCAGGTATTATTATTCTTCCTATTTTACAGATGAGAAAGATGAGGCCTAGGGAGAATGCTTGCTCAGGTCCACACATTTAATCAGTGGACTTGAACCCAGGTCCACCTGACTCCACAGCCTGTTGTCCTACCCTCATATTATGCTAGAAAAGAGAAGGGTGCTGCAGAGCAGAGCGTGATTTTACCCTGATACAAGTATCATTACTCTAGGTTTCTTTCCATTACCGTTTGCATGGAATACCATTTTCCATCCCCTCCTTTTCAGTCTGTCTGTGTCTCTAGATCTTAGGTGAGTCTCTTGTAGGCAGCATATACACAGAACTTGATTTTATATCCATTCAGCTAGTCTGTGTCTTTTGATTGGAGCTTTAGTCTGTTTACGGATAAGGTAATTATCAGTACATGTGCTTTTATTACCATTTTGTTAATTGCTTTGGATTTATTTTTTGTAAGTCTCTCTTGTCCCCTTTCTTTTTCTTTTGTTCTTGTGTGATATGACGTCTATCTTTAATGTTATGTTTGCATTCCATTGTGTGTGTGTGTGTGTGTGTGTGTGTGTGTGTGTGTGTGTGTGTATCAATATGGCCTTCCCTGATGGCTCAGTGGAAGAATCTGCCTGCCAATGCAGGAGACATGGGTTCAATCCGTGGTCCAGGAAGATTCCGCTGGAGAAGAGAATGGCAACCCACTCCAGTATTCTTGCCTGGGAAGCCCCATGGACAGAGGAATCTGGTGAGCTATAGTCCATGGGGTCGCAAAGAGTTCAACATGACTTAGCGACTGAGCAACAACAACAGCAACCTATCTATTAAGGATTTTTTCGTGTTTGTGTTTGTGTATTATAGATTTGTGTATAGCAGTGTATAGAAATACATGATTATCTTAAGTTTCTGATATCTTAATTTCAAATTCATTTTAAAAACCCTGAATTTGTACTCTCTTCTTAACTACTCTTTTTTTCTCTTTTATTGAAATATAGTTAATTTATAATGTTGTGTTAATTTCAAGTGTAAAGCAAAGTGATTTAGTTAAGCACATGCATGCACACACACATTCTTTTTCAGATTCTTTTCCACTGTAGGTTATTACAAGATATTGAGTAAAAAGATACAGGCACCCTAATGTTCATTGCAGCACTGTTTACAATTGCCAGGACATGGAAGCGATGTAAATGGCCATCAAAAGAGCACTGGATAAAGAAGATGTAGTACATATATACAATGGAATATTACTCAGCCATAAAAAGAATGAAATAATGCCATTTGTAACAACAAGGGTAGACCTAGCGATTGTCATACTGAGTGACATAAGTCAGAGAAAGACAAATCTTGTGATATCACTTATATGTGGAACCTAAAAAAAAGTGATACAAATGAACTTATTTGAACAAAGCAGAAACAGACTCACAGACTTAGAAAACAAACTTATGGTTTCTGACATAGTTGGGTGTGGGGTCTGGTTGTCCCAAAGCTTGCATTTGTCTACTGGTGGGCAGGGCCAGGGACCAGCTGGTCCCAGGGTAGGGTCTGCTTGCTGTAAGTGGGCTGGTTCCACAGCTGTGGGGTCATAGTTTTCTTGCCTTTGATGTCTGCTTCCTAGTGAGTGAGGCTGGTCTAGAGGTTAGTGCTGGCTTCCTGGAGGGCATGGCTGCTGCTTGCCCACTGATGGGTGAGCTGAGTCGTGGCCCTCTGGTGGGCAGGACCATATCTAGGGGCATGTCTTGAGATGACTGTGGGCTCAAGAAGTCTTTAGGCAGCTTGTTCACTCATGGGTGGGGCTGGGTCCCCACCCAGATTTTTGTTTGGCCTGAGGCATACCAGGACAGGCTTTTGAGTGGGGCCTGGTCTTGGCTCTAGTGAGCCAATGGTACCTCCAGTACCGGCCTTTTTAAATGGCCTCAGTTCCAGGCTTGGTGAGAGAGTTGTAGCTGTTGTTTCCAAGGTAGCCTGATGGAACTGAAGACATCAACAGACAGATAGGCTGGCAGGGGAACCAACCACCAAGTCAACTCTCTAGGCTGACAGTTGAGTGCAACACACAGAGAGGGGAATGTTTCTGCCACCCAGACAAGCATCCCTGTTCTTGCTTTTTATCTTGGTGACTATGGATGAGACAGGGCAGTAGCTAGAATTCTACCAGCCAGGTGATACTGTACAGTGTAGCAGGAGCTGTAGGAACAATAAGGCTGGCTTCACTTTTGGCTTGACTCTGGAGAGAGTCACTGTTAAAGAGACAGAAGTGAGTCATGACTGTTCTGAGTCATTGTAGGGACCCCAAAGTGGGAGGTACTGACTTAAGTGGGGGCTGGGGCGCTGGAGGTTTTGCTCCAGGAAACCCCTTTACTTTGTTTAGCACAGACTCTCCAGATTGGCTTTTGTGTTCCTTAAACCTACCAGCCTGTTCCCATCTCATGGCCTTGCTACAGCTCTGCCCAGAACTCCACCTAGAGAACTCCTTCTTGGTCTTCCTGTCTTAGTTTTGAGGTCACCTCTTTAGGAAGGCACCTTCTCATCAAGTCAGCAGCCATTCCTCAGTGCCCATGCACAAGTCATGTCAGCCACATAACCCTCCTTTCTCTACCCACAGCACTAAAATGATTAATATTCTTCCGTTTGTTTGTTTACATATGTTTAGTATCTCTCCTCCTTCCTTGGAATGTAGGTTCCACTTCTTCAGGGACCTTGTCTGCTTCACTCAAGGCTGTACTCTAGCACACAGAACCATGCCTCATTTAGTAAATGCTCAAGATGTTCTGCTTGAATTAATGGATGAATGAATCAATGAGTAGAATATAGATGTGTTGTTTTCAAGCTTATAACCTTTTAGTGCTACCAAGCCCTCAATGGGCTTTCCTGGTGGCTCAGTCAGTAAAGAATCTGCCTGCAATGTGGGAGACCCGGGTTTGATCCCTGGGTTGGGAAGATCCCCTGGAGGAGGGCATGGCAACCCACTTCAGTATTCTTACCTGGAAAATGGAGAATTCCATGGACAGAGGAGCCTGGTGGGCTACAGTCCGTGGGATCGCAGAGTTGGACACGACTGAGTGACTAAGCCTGTGCTAAGCACAAGCACAAGCCTTCAATGGCTGGAGGAAATCTGTGTTCCCAAATGGCTAAGGGCAGGACTATTAGAAACTGAATGAGGGGAAGAAGAGAATAATCAGGTATGGCACCTTTCGTGGGCTAAGGTAATTGCAGATGTTACATAACTGCTGTGGGTGAAGGGATGTAGGTATAGGTTATATAGGCGGTAAGTGTAGAGAGCAGAGGTGTGCACTCAGGTCTATGGCTCCAGTGCTTCTCCTTTTTCTAAAAAAAATATTTATTTATTTATTTATTTGGCTGCACTGGGTCTTAGTTGTGGCATGTGAACTCTTAGTTGCAGCATGTGGGATCTAGTTCCCTGACCAGGGATCAAACCTGGGCCCCCGGCATTGGGAGTGCAGAATCTTAGCCACCGCACCACCAGGGAAATCCCTCCACTGCTTTTTCCCATGCAAACCGAGGGTTAGGGACAGAGGGCCAAGTAGAATTCTAAGTATTCTGTTATTGATCCTACTTTGCAAATTGAACACGGAAAGTTTTGGTAATTGGTGTAAAACCACAGCGAAAAAAGTAGGAATAAGCTCCAGTGATGTTCTTAATCACTGGAATATAATGGTGTCTTTCATACCATATTAAGGGGCTTCCAAGGAGTTGTGACAGTCAATCTAGGACTATCAGGATGTGAGGGGGTAATGGGAAGGGCCTTCTAAACCAAGCAAATCTGTCTGAGCTATAGCCTGCCATGTCCTTCCTTCCTGTCTCCTGACATTCTTACTGATCTGCCTGAAATCTATATATTCTTGGAACTGTTGCTGCTTCTGATTTCTGGGTAAATGACAGAGTGGTGACTGGAGTAAATAGGTTTGATGCAGGCCATGGCTTCTCTTTGAATCATTCTCTTTGCTGTCTCTGAGACAGGTTCATGGGGGTCCTAAGTGTAGTCTGAAACATGCAGAGACGGGAGGTCTAGCCTGGAGGTTCTGGTCTACAAAGGGTGGAGACAGTGCCCACCGTGTGGGTGCTGTGTCATAGGACCCTATTTGCATGTGTAACAATTAAATAGCCTCACAGCAGCCAGGCTGCCAGCGGGCTCACACCCCATTGCAGTATAATCACATCTAATCTCATTGAGCTCTGCTCAAAATAGCCATAATTGGTGGTTTTATCCAAATCAATAAAGACAGCTTCTACATATTGATTATCATCCAGGGTATAAAATCATCATCAGTTACCTGGAAAAGAGAAGCAGGCTGCCAAGGGAAAAGGTCAGATATTCCATTTGAACAGGGAAGGGAAGAAGGGAGGGAGGAGGCGGAACTGGCGAATTTTAAGGCAATAGTATCAAATTACCTGAAAATGCACACAGTATATTCTTGTAATTTGCAACAACAGAGATCCCAGAAATAGGTCAGTCATTTAAGTGAGTCATCAAGTCTTTTCTCTGGATGATGCACTGAGTGAGCTTGCTTGTGTTAGCTTAAAGGGGCTGAGGCCAACCAAGGAAGGGAGAGCCACAGGGCTCCTTCCTTCTTGCATTTTACATTTTCACTCAAACAGATGGCTCCACCATTTTCTTGTATCCTATTAACAACCAACAGAGATTCTTGGTCACTGTCATCAGTGACAATGCGGAAAGTCATGAGGGGGAAGGTGACTAGACCAGTCCATCTGAACCCCAGGGGCAGAGGGTGGAGATGCTCTCTGCCAAAATGAGTTAGAAGGCATTTTCTGCAATGATCGAAGAAGAAGGAGCCACTTCTAGAGGTTACATTTCTAACCACAGAATTTAAAATGAACTGGTTCTGTTATTTATTGTAAGACGAAGCTCATTATTCTATTCTTTCTAGCAAATATTAAAAGAAAATTTGCTTTAAATGATTCAATATCATTCATGAAAAACACAGTGCAAAGAAGATAATCCATTCATAATCATTTCATTGCAACATATAAAAACTGGTCTTGAGTAATTCTTGAGTCCACTGTCCTCTTCTGTTAAATGAAGACAGCAGTGATGACATCTTCCACATAGGGCTTTTATACAGAATTTATATATAAATGTAAAATAATAAGAAATAGATGGAAGTCAACAAATAACTACAAAATTTCCTTTTAAAAACTATTTATGTAAGTTCTCTTAAAGTTTTTAATCCATATAGCTATCATTTTTATACACCTGTGCTTATTATAGAAATATTATTGGTATCTCCTTTAATTCCCCCCACCTAGCTCTTTCTTCATAAATATGCTGTTGTAAGAGCTGGGAAAGATGGAGGGCAGGAGAAGAAGGGGACGACAGAGGATGAGATGGTTGGATGGCATCACTGACTCCCTGGACATGGGTTTGGGTGGACTCCGGGAGTTGGTGATGGACAGGGAGGCCTGGCATGCTGCAGTTCATGGGATCGCAAAGAGTCGGGCACGATTGAGTAACTGAACTGAACTGAACTGAAGAGCTGTATAAAATTCTGATAAATGGATATTTATTTCTTTCATCTCCATTTGTGAGATATTATCTTTCTATGATAGATATTATTTCAGTGAATGTCTCTGGCACACAAAGTATTCTTCCTTTTGGATCATTTTCTCAGTACAATGTGAAGTGGGATTTGGAGGTCAAAGGTATTGATTGTGTTACTGTAGGAACTACCAGTAGAAAGCTTAACCTGCAAGGAAACCATGCCAATAATTTTATTCTGAGAATGACAGTCAAAGTCAAAGTTAGTTTATAGTACAAGAGTATTAGTTAGAAAATCAGTACAGTTTCCATCTTATAGGTGATTTGGAGAGGATATTTAAGAACAGACACATAAAGCAGTCAAAAACTAAACTAATCATCTTCACCTACTTTGATGTTATTGAGGAAAAATAGGCTAGTCAACAATATTCGTGCATGTTCTAGGCTGGATGGCTATACCCTACCAGTGCAGGCTGTACTATACTAGAGGGACCAAGGTGTGAGAGAGGAGGTGTGTAGTTTGTTGGAATAGAATCTGGAACTGGCTGACTCTTAATGAAGATTAATTGTGGCATGTCCACTAATGATTCCCAGTTATTTTTTTATCTCTGAAAGTGGAGGATCCCAGCACTCAATTTGATGTGATGATTACATGGGATTTCTGCCAGGTAAAGATTTGACTTCCCTTGTTCCTTTCAAGGAGGCAGGGAGAGGGGACAGGTTTTAACCTTCACCTGTTGCATTTTATTTAACCTAATTATAGCAATTGTAATTGTGCATGAACTCCTAGGGGATTTTTGGTTTAGGAATAATGACTAACTATTTGGCATTTTGGTGTGTCAAATAACAAACAGAACAAAATTAGCAAAATAAATGAGAATAAAATAGGATCACCAAAGGCTATTTTTTTTTTGCCTTAGATTGCATTTATCTTTGTAAACTAAAGTGCCCCTAGATGGCCATATTTAATGCAAGCCTAGAAAGGGAGTAGTCTTCCAAATATATGGCTACGAAGAAATAGGACAGAGCAACAGCCGGTGAACTGCTGATACGGGGGCCAGGCGTTCATCCTTAGTTCCTATCTCTCCTCTCTCTGTACATTTTCCCTGGATTATGAGATCTACTCCCATGACTTCAGTTCTCCTCTCTATGTAAGTGACTCTAGAGCCCCCATCTCCAGCTAAGATCTCTCTTAAGTTCCAGACTGGTAGGGACATGACTTAGCGACTGAACAACAACAATAAAGGAATGTCCATCTCCCTGGTTCTGCAATTGGATATCCCTTCAGTGCCTGTAATTCAACTAAACTTTTTGACCTCCTCCATATCTTATCTGCTAAAACATCATACCCCTAACTTCCTTCTAAGTGCTTCTCCTCTGTCTTTGAAGTTTTTACAAATGGCTCCATCATCCACTCAGTCACCCAGCCAGACCAGGAATTTATCCTTCTCTCCTTCCTCCCTCTTATGTTCAAGCCATCACCAATTTACCCATTTTTATCTGATCAGTGTCACTGTGGCTCACCCCCTTCTCTCAATCTCTGTAATCTCTGCTCTGAGTTCTTTTCTTATTGTCTCTGGCCTGGGCCAGGCTAATGGCTTCGGTGGCCTCCCTGTTTCCAGCCTTGACTCTCTTCAGTCGGTCTTTGTTTTGCTGTTAAAATTAATATTGAATAAACAAAGATTACCACGTACCTTCCTTGCTTAAATCTTCTCAATGACTTAACATGAAATGCTAGGAAGTCAGTCCATAACATGCACATGTGTGTATAAAGGACTGAATGAGTATAAAAAACTGATAGAACTCCTTAACTCACAGGACCCTTCATGAACTGCTTCTGTCTCCATTTGTAGCCATATTTCCTATCATCTCTAACCCACTGCTTTGGATACTAGTTGTTTCACAAATATACCTTATTGCATCACTTCTCTGGGCAGGCCTGGAAGGCTTTTCCTCATTTTCTTCATTTGGATAATTTTTAGACTTCCTTTGGGATTTAGGTTATGTGTCACTTCCTCTGGCTCATCAGAAATTTTCCTCAAACACTTAATTATCCTACTGTGTGCCAGGAACTGTGTTAGGTGCTGGGAACAAAATGGCAAATTAGATCATGTCTGTCCTTGAGAAGAGAGAACAAACAGATAAGGAGATGGACATGAAAACAAATAAATATCATCCATTCATTGAAAGATGTACTGTGAGGAATACAAGGAAATGGTGAACAGGAAGGAGGAGAAACACAAAATTGAGTTTATCCACTCTACCTGTAGAAATTGAGGCATTGGTGGTAAAAAAAAAAAAAAAAAGCAGAAGGAAATGGTCCAACATGTGTAAAAACTTGGAAGTAGGAAACAAATTGGTGGTGTGATGTTATGGGTTGAATTGTGTCCCCCTAAATTCATACATTGAGGTCCTAGTCCCCAGCACACAGAATGTGACCTGATTTGGAAACAGGGTCTTTACGGAGGTGATAAATGGAGGTTATTAGGGTGGACCCTAATCCATATTGCCTGGAGTCCTTCTAAAAAGAGGACATTTGGGCATATACACATAGAGAGGGAGAACTGTGTGAAGACACAGGGAGAAGACCACCATCCATAAGCCAAGGAAAGGAGCCTGGAACAGATTCATCCCTCATGACCCTCAGAAGGAATCAACACCTTGATCTTGAAATTCTAGCCTCTGGAATTTGTAGGACAGTACATTTCTGTTGCTTAGCCATCTAGTCTGTAGTCCTTTGTCACAGAGGCTTTAGTAAACTAATACACATGGTACTTTATTGAGGTTTGAAGATGGTAAGAATGGGCAGCGCTGAGAACAAATTATGAGAAGTCTTATAATGACACACTAAAGTTTCCTTCTCCAATTAAAGTTTAGAAATCTACTTTGTCAGTGATGAGAGCAGCAAAGACAATTAAGCAACTTAAGACTGAGTTTGAGAAAACGCATTCTGTTGGGCAGGCAGAAGAGGGATCAGGCGTGGTGAAGCATGGGGAATGATTGACTACAAAGCAATTGTGGCAATAGTTCAGATGGGAGGGCTGAGAGCTTAGCCCAAGCCAGTGGTTGGGGGTTGCAGAAGATGAAACAGTATTAAAAAAATAAAATTAGGAGGGAACATGGGCAGGACTCAGGAATTTGACCAGATGTGTGAGTGAATGTCACTGACAAATGGCTTTAATTGCATTTGTCTTTATATTACGTGGGGCAAACTGAATTACGCCTGAAAGTACAAGTAAAAAAGACCAAAGAACTCCACTTCCTCCCAAAGAGTCTCCAATCCTGATTCAGACATCGTGCCTTGGTCCTGACACTTCGAAGTCATAATCCTAATGCTTCAATATTGAAAACAATTGGAACTTACTATAATTGATGATGTATAAAGCCTACGAGCAAATGAAACTGTTCAAAGAGGCTCCCGAGAGAATCATAAAACCTCACTGGACTTCCTTCGTTCTGAAAACAGCAAAGAACATTCTTTCTTCTTCCCTTTCTCCCTTCATTCATCATTTCCATCTTTTCCTCTTTCCTCCTTTCAACAAATAATTCCTGAGCTCCAACTTCATGTGAGGTGCTACATTAAATGCTGGGCTACATAGAAAACAAACAAAGCTTTGTGTAAAGAGTTTATGATTTACTGGAGGAGAGATGTATAAACCCAGAATCACAGTCTAGTGGGGTAAGAGCTGTGGGCATGCTGAGCTGCTGGGCAATGCCTGCTTTGACTGAGGCTTTAGGAAAAACTTCCCACAGGTGGTGAGCTACATCTTGAAGGTGGTAGGGAAGGACTCAAAGTTCTGGAGAGTGGGAGAGTTGGCTGTCTTTGGCGAAATGCACACAGTTGTGTGACTGCTGAGTTAGGTCATCTCAGAGTAGACAGAAGCCAAGCGAAGAGGTTGGAAGGACAGCCTAGAGGTCTGAGCTTGCAAGCCTAACATTTTGTCCCCCAAATCACCAGTATGGACCATGTACCAGAAAACTTTTTGGCCACACTGCTTGGCATGTGGGATATTGGTTCCCCAACCAGGGATCGAATCTGTGCTCCCTGCAGTAGGTGAGCAGAGTCTTAACCACTAGACGGCCAGGGAAGTCCCAAACTTGTTTTTAAATTGAAATATAGTTGATTTACAATGTTGTGTTAGTTTCTGGTATACAGCGAAATGATTCAGATATATATTCTTTCCCATTATAATTTAAGATATTGAGTATAATTCCTGTGTTATGTAGTAGGTCTTTGTTGTTTATCTATTTTATATACAGTAGTTTGTATCTGCTAAACCTAACCCCCTAATTTATCCCTCCTAACCCTTTCCCTTTGCTAACAAGAAATTTGTTTTCTCTGTCTTTGGGTCTGTTTCTGTTTGGTAAATAAGTTCATTTGTATCATATTTTAGGTTGCACATAATATTCTATGATTCCACATAAGTAATATCCTATGATATTTGTCTTTCTCTGACTTACTTCACTTAGCGTGATAGCTTTAGGTCTATCCATGTTGCTACAAATGGCATTGTTTCATTCATTTTTATGGCTGAGTAATATTCCATTGTATACTTGTACCACATATTCTGTATCCATTCATCTGTCAATAGACATTTTGATTGCTTTCATGTCTAGGCTGTTGTGAATAGTGCTGATGTGAACATTGGGGTGTATGTACCTTTTTGAATTAGAGTTTTCTCTGGATATGTGTCCAGGAGTAGGATTGCTGAATCAGAAAATTTTTGATTCCAGAAAGGAGAGAGGATTTTCCAGACACTCTTCTCAGTCATTCAGCCTTCAAAATAATCCCAATAAGATTGTAGGTGAGGAAATGAATCTAAACTCTAGAGAGCTTCACTAGAGCAACAAATTCTAATCATAGTCCTGAAATATTCTTGTGTCTCACTGTGGAAAACTGATCAATCTCCTTAGAGGCTCTGTTAACTTTTTTGTGAGACAGCATTATATGGTGGAAAAGCTGTAGAATTTAGATACGAGTTGTTGCCCAGTGACTCACCTGCCTTGCCACCAGGATAAGTTACTTTGTTTCCCTGAGCCGTCTTTGCTTCCTTAGAAGTCCTCCTACCCTAGCCTTCAGCTAACCTCTCCTCAGGAAACCTGCAGCCACTGCTGGACTCAGGGTTCTATAGTAAAGGCCCACATACAGTGAGAGACAAAGAGAAGTAGACTCCAGTCTCTTCAGGGGTGGGTGCCAGAGCCACCAGCTGGAGTTACAATGAAAGCTTTGGGGGAATCAGAGCATGGCTTCGGCCAGCTTCCTGGGTGAAGTAAAGAATTCAGCAAATCAAAGTGTCCAGTCTGTAGCCTTTGGCTCCAACAGGGCCATTCTAGTCAAAAGGCAGAGTCCAGGCCTGGAAAATCACAGACTGGAGCAATCACAGGGCACTGGTACAAGGAGGACCCTTGCAGATCATTGAGTCCAATTCTTGCATTGCCTAGAGAGGAAACCAGGATGGGAGAGTCTGGGGTCTCAGCTAATCAAGCATCATTAAGTACCTTGTTAATTCCCATTCTTGGGAACTTTATTAGTGGGAACGTAGTGTTGGGAAAAAATAAATCCTATTTAACCTGAGCAATTGGTGTGTTCCTTATACTTTGGTCATGGAAAACATAGTTACCATTAGTATTGTCAGGTAGACATTAGTATTGTCAGGTAGTATTGTTGCAAGAGTTGGACACGACTTAGCGACTAAACCACCTAAACCACCGCCATTGTCAGGTAAAACACAGGAAACCCAGATAACGTTGAATTTCTGGTGAACAATAAATTTTTTTTTGGTATAAATATTTCCCAGATATCATATGGGACATCCTACACTAAAGTTACTCAGTTTTTAAAAACAGAAATTCAAATTTAACTTGGCATCCTATTATTTGTATTTTTATAGTGTCTAGCAGCTCTAATCATAGGGTCATTTCAACATCCATCCTTACTCTGACTGCCAGGAAGCTTTAAGACACATGTCTCTTACTGCCTCCTAACAGGACTTCATGCTGTGCTCTTTGCTTTATCTTTCCTTCCCATTTGTTTAGATTCCCTTCACTGTCTTTGGGCTTCCCTTGTGGCTCAGCTGGTAAAGAATCCGCCTGTAATGTGGGAAACCTGGGTTTCGAACCCTTGGTTGGGAAGAGCCCCTGGAGAAGCGAACGTTTACCCACTCCAGTATTCTCACCTGGAGAATTCCATGGACTGTATAGTCCATGTCGGAGAAGGCAATGGCCTCCCACTCCGGTACTCTTGCCTGGAAAATCCCATGGATGGAGGAGCCTGGTAGGCTATGGTCCATGGGGTCGCTAAGAGTCGGACATGACTGAGCGGTTCGCTTTCACTTTTCCCTTTCATGCACTGGAGAAGGAAATGGCAACCCAGTCCAGTATTCTTGCCTGGAGAATCCCAGGGATGGCGGAGCCTGGTGGGCTGCCGTCTATGGGGTCGCACAGAGTCAGACGCGACTGAAGCGACTTAGCAGCAGCAGCATAGTCCATGTGGTAGCAAAGAGTCGAACATGACTGAGTGACTTTCACTTTTCACTTTCTATATTTTTTAAAAAATCTAATTGTCATAAGTAAGCCACAGTAAGTGGCACATCGCAGTAAGCCACATCAAAAACTTTGCTTGTATATGATTAAAAAAAACAACACAAGATCAGGCAATTATTAAGGGCCAGACTTTGTACTGGATCCTGCAGATGTTAATATGAATAATAACTACTATTTGATCTCAAAAACCTTAGTCAAGTAGAGGAAATAGTCATTTATGTAAGCAACCAGAACGTAGAGAGATGAATGATGAATGTGGCCCAAGGTCACACAGCTAGTTGGTAGCAGAACCAAGATGTATTTCATGAAGTTATATTTCAGAAAGGTGGCTAGCCAGCAACTCTTTTATATATATCTACCTAAATGCCTACAGAACAGTGCACTGGACTCTGATTGTTTGGCTTTCCCAACACTCATCCTTTTCCTGGAAGTAACCCCTCCTTGGGGGCAAAATTTCTCGCCCTCTTACTTAAATTTTGTTATAGGAATAGCAATTGACACTTAGAGAACTTGTTTCTCCACAGTCTGGGTGATTGACTCAGAGTATGGACACATGATCCAAGTCAGGCCACAGGTCTTCCCCAGAATTTCCAAATTGGAACAAGAAAAAGGCAGTCCCTTTCTGGGGGCAATGATGCAAAGATAAGTATCATCCACATTGCCTGTTGTGTGGAGGAAGCTTGGCTGAACACACACAGGTAATATGCAGAGAGCCACAGAGACAAGCGATGAGAAAGCTCTTGCAACCAGTGAGTTTCTAATTTCAGCTATTTAAAAAAAATTATTTATTTATTTGGCTGTGTTGATGTTGCTGTTCAGGCTTTTCTCTAGTTGGCGTGAGCAGAGGGCTACTCTCTAGTTGCAGTGCACAGGCTTCTCATTGTGGTGGCTTTTCTTGTTATGGAGCATGGGCTCAAGCATTTGGGACTCAGGAGTTTCGACTTGCGGGCTCAGTAGTTACGGCTCCCAGACTCTGGAGCACTTGCTCAGTTGCTGTGGCCCATGGGCACAGTTGTCCCTCAGCATGTGGGATCTTGCCAGACCAGGGGTTGAAACCTTGTCTCCTGCACTGGCAGGTGGATTCTTTACCACTGAGCTACCAGGGAAGCCCAATTTCAGCTATTCTTAAAACTTAATGGCTGATTCATGTCAATGTATGGCAAAAACTACTACAATATTGTAAAGTAATTAGCCCCCAACTAAAATTAAAAAAAAAAAAACTTAATGGAAAGTCTGCTTAATCTATTCAGCCTAGAATAATTTGAGTTGTAATTTGAGTTGTGTTTCTGTCACTTGTAACCAAAAGGCCTTAAGCTAGTAGAGATGGTTTGAGTTGAATTTTGTTGTTATTAGTCAGTCGCTAAGTTATGTCTGACTCTGTGACCCCATGGACTGCAGCATGCCAGGCTTCCCCATCCTTCACTATCTCCTCAAGTTTTCTCAAATTCATGTCCATTGAGCCAGTGATGCTATCCAACCATCTCATCCTCTGCCATGCTCTTCTCCTCTGGCCTTCTATCTTTCCCAGCATCAGGGTCCGGGTCAGCTCTTCATATCAGATGGCCAAAGTATTGGAGCTTCAGCTTCAGCATCAGTCCTTTCAATGAATATTCAGGGTTGATTTCCTTTAGGATTGACTGGCTTGATCTCCTTGCAGTCCAAGGGACCCTCAAAAGTCTTCTCCAACACCACAGTTTAAAAGCATCAATTCTTGAGTTGAATACAATTAGCATTTCCCTGACATCTAAACCATAAAGGGACACCAGAGGGGCTTTTGAAATTCTGTGGCTCGGAGCACAGTTTATACATAAATCTGTCGATTCTGCCTCCAAACAGTGAAGAAAAGCCCCTGCCCTTCTAAAGACTCTGGAAAACCAGCATTTTCTCAACTTACTTCCATGATGCCCTCAAAATACTTTCACTTATAACAGGGCTCTACCAGCAAATCAAACAGTACTGGGATGGAATGAATCTGAATAGCCAAGCTGACCTCGTGATCTCCAAACTAGGTTCTTACTGCTGTTATAACTGCTTGAATTTTAAAAATGGGGAAATTAAAACTCAGAGAGGAAAAGTAGGTTATTCAAATTTCATACATATTTGCCTATGTGTATTCTAGAACCTACATCTTTTGCCAATTAGAGTATTGCATCTTTCCAATATTCTCCCTCTTAATGACTGGTATCATTCACTGAGGATCCTCAATGTGCAAAGAAAATATTGATTGTGATGAACAGTAAAAGCAAAAAACCTTTCAGGTTATATGGTTGTGTATTTAAATAGTTATTTGAGGGAGAAAAATTGGGAACATTGTTACAGTGTAATATACATTTGAGCATCTACATTTTGGTTACACATCACAATCATTTTTGAAACTTTTCAAAAAGAACAATTTTGGGGGTTTTCTCCACTCCCAAGAAGATCTACTGAGTCAGAATGTTTTGGAGGAGGGCATCAGATTTTTTATATCTAAAAGATCTCCAAAGATAACTTGAAGTAATCTAAGGACCAGCATTTGGCATTACTAATGTATATTTTTGGTCTACATCATCAGTTGTTTTATTAACAACACTTAGGAAAAAATCTCTCTCGGGTGTGTTGATATGAAACCAGTGCAACTATTTATACAACCAAGTAGATCTGCTATGTAAGCAATGTTATAGCTCATTCATTCAACAAATATTTACTACTTCCCTACAAGTTGCTGGGTTCTGTGCTAGGTTCTTGGATTAAAGATCAGTCAGATGGAAGCCCTGCCCTCCAAGAGCCTAGAGAAGGAGATAATACATATTCAAATGAGGTTGAGATTTCAGAGGACCATGGGTGAAGGTTCCAAGGAAGAGTTTGGAGAGAATTAGGCAGGGCTTTGTGGAAGAGCATTTGAACCGGGTCCTGAAAGCCAGGAAGGATTTGAATTAACAGATGAGAGGAAGCTCAAGTCAAGTAGAGGAAAAAGCGTAAGCCTGGGAGCAGGGAGACAGTGGCAATAATGTTGATGATAGCTACAATAATGTAAACAGTCAGCGAATTTTGAGAGCTTGCCTAAAGTGCCAGTTAGTTTTGTAAGTACTTTACATAGTCCTCTCTTAGTCTTCACAACAAAGCAATGAAGTAGGTAATTCTGTTATTCCTACTATACAGTTGAGAAAACTGAGTTCATGGTAGATTTGGTAACTTATCTAAGGTCACGCATGCACATGTGCTTAGTCACTCATTTGTGTCTGACTCTTTGCGACCCTATGGACTGTAGTCCACCAGGCTCCTCTGCCCGTGGGGTTCTCCAAGCAAAAATACTGGAGTGTGTTGTGTTGCCATTACCTTCTTCAGGGGATCTTCCCACCCCAGAGATCGAACCTACCTCTTCTGCATTGCAGGTGGATTGTTTATGGTCTGAGCCACCAGGAAAGCCCATCTAAGGTCATGGCTAAGGTCAAATAAAGTAGGCGAGAGGAGGAGGGCATTTCTATTTTGTTCTATATTTGGTTGTGAAATGAATGAATATTTTAGCTCAATACCTTCATTTCACAGATAAGGAAACTGAGGTTCAGAGAGGTTAATGGACCTGCCTGATGTCACCCAGCTGTTGGTAGCAGAGCCAGGATGAGAGTCATTTTAGTGTGTTTTGCACTATGCCACATGCATGGATGCTCTAGGCATGCAGTGTGAGACTGAATAAGAGGAAAGGATTAGGATGGCATTTCCTTTTATCATAAAAATTTGGAGGAAATGTGATATCTGGAAAGGTAGCTAAATCCAGAGCTGACCCTTAACCAAGATTTAGCTTTTAAATGCAGGAGAACTAATACAAGGAAGAGTAAGTAAAGCACAGTAGAGTAGAACCCCTTTTGGACAAATCTCCTTACCTTTGTGTTCTCGTTTATAAAATGAGGAAATTAGATGGTTCTTCCATTTTGGCTGTTCTGTGTGATCCCAGGAAGGGCCAGAAATAGAGATCACGTCTATGTATGTTTGTAGGTTTAATGGCCTGAAATATAGTTAGCAATGGATAATCGTGGTCTATGAAACCTAGATCTGGGGGCCACGGGGCAGCTGTTAGATGAACAAAGACCATAGCATTCTTTGGTTGAGACCTGATTCTATGTGTATCACCTCGTGTGATGCTGAGAAAGTCATTCAGTCCATTTAATGGAAACCTCTTAGGCCTAACCAATTTCCTCCTTCCCAAAGAAGGGACTTAGCAAGAGAGAGTGTCCCTTTCTGGGTTGTTAGAGTTGAAGAAAAGACAGATCTTGGATCAAGGCCACCTGGAATTTCCTGCTTGTTGTCTGCTTCACCCCAGACAGCATGCCCTACTTGACCAGGGGATTAAAAGGTTTGTGTCTGTTAAGTAACAACACAGGTTCACTTGCACTCCTTGTGGTATACAGTAGTTTTTTTAAGTAAAATAAATAGAAGAAAAAAAATATGGGAGTTGAGGGTTGTTTGTAATTCATTTTGACTTACGTCATTGCACCTAATGCCATTGGTAGCTGCTTCACCTCTTCAGCAGCCTGAGAAGAGCAGAGATTCTGCAAAACATTTTTTTCCACACAGCAACAATGATTACTCTTTGTATATAAACAGCATCCATCTCTGGAGAGCCACAGAGAGATCTTGAAAATATTTTTTCATTTCTCATTTTAAGAAGCCTATGAGACCGATTAAAGAGGGTCTATTGCCAGGTAGAGAGTTGAGACAGCAAGGCAGACAATTAGCCTCCTGATTTCCTGAAAAGTTTTCCAGTCAGTAGTTCCACTGCCAAAGCCAGGTTTTACATGACCCAGGCACCGAAGGACAGCAATGATCTATTTAGTCCTTGTATCTTGAACACATTCTCAGCTCTCTAGCGAAAGGCAAAGTCAAGAATTTCTTGCTTTCAAGTTCTTTTTTTTAAATATTAGAGTCAATATTGAGCATAATCAGAGAAGACATTTATAAATATGGGAAAAGGAAGGAAGAAAGAAATCTCAGGTGTTAGGTTGGAACTGGAGATAGAGTAAATTCATAGCTTTGTTTTGAAATCTCTACCTACCTACCTATCAATAGATATAGAAGTAGACATAGATGTATATAAATGTATGTCTATACATGTGTGTTAATGTATGTGTATATGTGCACATTTCTTACCTGTATCTGCTAAAAGGGCTTAGGAACAATGCCATTCCAGGAGCAATGAGTACACCAGGCTCTCATATCTTGCTTTTCAAATAGAGTTTTCCACTAAAAGGAGTCAAGGCCCCTTGGAAAAAAGGTTGACTCCAGAGCTGGGGCAAGACACATGTAACATGAGCTCCCAAATTTTTGGCAACTGAAAGTAGGAAAGTGCTCGAAGAATATGGGGATAAGTCAAAAGGAAATTGGAACCAGGGGCTCCTGCTGACAAAATCTAGGACACTTTAAGAATTAAATGATTATAACAGATTGCCTTCTGTTGTAGAAAATAGGAATTATTGCATCTATAGTGAAGAGAGAGAGAAAAAGAGGGAGAGAAAAGAAAGTTCTTCCTTGTAGTAAAATGCTGTTGTGTTATGTTAGTCGTTCAGTTGTGTGCAACTCTTTGCGACCCCATGGACTGGAGCCCACCAGGCTCCTCTGTCCATGGAATTCTCCAGGCAAGAATACTGGAGTGGGTTGCCATGCCCTTCTCCAGCGGATCTCGCCAACCCAGGGATTGAACCCAGGTCTCCTGCATTGCAGGCAGATTCTTTACTGTTTGAGCTACCCAGGAAGCCCCTTGTAGTAAAATGTCAACTAATAAATTATAAATTTAGTGGGGGTGAGGAATATAGAAAGTCCTTACCAGGGTGGTGGCTGTTTCAAGTAGGGATTATTAATAAATTCCGAAGCAGGCGAGTGGAGGCTTATGGAAGTACAGAATATTGGTTACTTTGGAATACCTTACTATAAAATATTCATCAGTCACAAAGATAAATATGGTGACTCTAGAGTGAAGAAAACTGGCAGAAAGTGATCTGACTAGGTGATCAAGGTTTGGCATCATCTGGGGTTGTCCAGAGTGGCATTAGGTACCTCTCCATGGAATGCAGTATGAGAAACAGCAGCAAGTCTATGCTATTTCTTCCAAAAATACATGCTCTGGGTCTGGTCATGAGGAGACACTGGATGAACCCAGATTGAGCGACATCTTGTGGAATGAAAGGCTTGTCATCCTGTCGAGTTCAAGAAAGACTCGAAAGGATGGAGGAACTCAAGAGACATAACAACTAAGTGCAATGGCTGATACTGATTTGGATTCTAGATCACAAAGTAAAAAATGGACACTGTTTAGAGCAACAGCTGAATGTGGCCTGTATATGGTAGTGCCATAAGGATGGAAAGGGTTTATGTCTGTTTTGGAGATACACACACTGATCTCAAGAGACTGAAAAAAAGAACAAGAATAGTTAGTGTGCATGTGTGCGATTTGTGTGTGTGTGTTTATGTGTGTATGGTGGGGACCAAAGATATAGCCCAGGGTTGACAACTGAGAAATCTGGGTGAAAAAGATATAAGCTCTCTTTGTACTGCTCTTGCAACACTTCTTTTTTATGTTTTTATTGTTAAGTTTATTACCATACCTATTTTAATTTTTTAATTGAAGTATAGCATTATGTAAGTTACAGGTGTACAATATAGTGATTCACAATTTTTAAAGGTTATACTCTATTTATAGTTATTATAAAATGTATCCTTGTATCTTTTTAAAAAATCTTTTGACTACACTGCAGAGCATGTGTTATCTTATTTCTTGACCAGGGATCGAAACTGCACCCCCTGTGTTGGAAGCAGTGTCTTAACCACTGTACCAGCACTTTATTTTACACCTAATAGTTTGTACCTCTTACTCCCCTACCTCTATACTGCCCCTACCCCCTTGGTAATTATGACTATTAATAGAGTGTCTCTAGATTTGTTGTCTGCTTCTTTTTTTATTTATATTCAATAGTGTTGTACTTTTTAGATTTCACATATAAGTGATATCATACAGAATTTTTCTTTCTCTAACCTACTTCACTTAGCGCTAATGCCCTCCAAGTCCATCCATGTTGCTACAAATGGCAAAGTTTCATTCTTTTTAATGACTGAGTAGTATTCCATTATATGTAGATACCACATCTTCTTTATACATTCATCTGCTAATAAGCACTTAGTTTTCACACCTTGACGATTATGAAAAGCTGCTATGAACGTTGAGATTCATGTATCTTTTCAAATTACTGTTTTTGGTTTTTTTTTGGATATATACTCAGAAGTAGAATTGCTGGATCATATGGTAGTTCTATTTTTAGTTTTTTGAGAAACCTCCATACTGCTTTCCACAGTGTGCTTCTGCATCATTTCTAAACATTTAATGCTACTAAACAATCAGAGCTAGTTTTGTGATTTCAAATGAAAGTCTGCTTCAGTCTGAGGCATTTCTCATGCCCCTACACCCTAATCTCAAATCTAATCGTTAAGAGAATCACTCTCTCCACACAAGGAATTTGTTTGTTTATTTATTCAACAAACATTTTCATGTACTTAGTACAAAGTATGGGCACAAAGTATGGGTCTAGATGACAAGAAAGGTAGAATTAAGCTATGGAGCTCAAAAGTACGGGACTGTACTTCATTGAGAGGAAGAGCAAGGTTGCATAAAAATGAGGTTTGAGAGAGGATAAATTACAGTCAGGGAGAACCAGGAATAAGGCATTCAAAGCTGAGGGAGGAGACAGAGCAATGACATATAGTTAAGGAAACAGGAGGAGTGTTTACAGCAGCACCGTTTGGATTTTAAGGGGCAGAAACCTATTCAACCTTCTCAAGAGCAAAAAGAGACCTTATCATTTCCTACACATAAGAAGTATGTAAGTAGTCTTGCTTCAGGTATAGTTCAAACCAGATACCTACAATATGCGATTGGGATCAGATTCTTCATCTAGAGTGGCTCTACTTCCCTCTATTTTGACTTAATTCTCAAGTCATCTCTCCCTAGTACTGGTTACAGTTGATAGGCTCAAGAACCTCAGTGGAAAAATAGTTTTGTTTTCCCAAGAGTTTGGGAAATAAGTAAACACAAATTATGCCCCATTGGTGTAGCTTCAGTCACATGACTATTTCAGAATCAATCGTGCATGATACAAAGAATGGAATACTCTAATTGCCTGTTCTTGTCATTATTCTTTACTGGGGTGAGAGATAGGGTTAGCCCCCAAGAACCACAAAGACTGAGAGTTGAAGGAGAGCAGTCTTCCAAAGCAAAACTCAAGTGCTATAACCAGAAGAGGCAATGGACATGGAGCAATCTTCACTCCGCTATTGAGTGTTTGGGAAGCACTGACTGGTCCAAAATGATTCTAACATGGGCCATGTTATTAATAAAAGAAGAATAGTAATTAAAGTGGGAAGGAATTGTTTGTTCTTAGCAGATATGCTAAGTCATGTCCTACTCTTTGCGACCCCATGAACTGCAGCATGCCAGGCTTCCCTGTCCTTCACTGTCTCCCTGAGTTTGCTCAAACTCATATCCATTGAGTCAGTGATGCCATCCAACCATCTCATCCTCTGTTGCCCCCTTCTCCTCTTGCCCTCAATCTTTCCTAGCATGAGGGTCTTTTCCAATGAGTCAAGCAATTGTTTGGAAGGTCTTAAATGCTAGACTGAGACTATGGTTCTTACTTAACGCATTAGAGCAGGGATTGGCAAGCTCTTTTCCTAAAAAAGCAGATTGAAAATGTTTCAGGCTGTAAAGGTGATATGGTCTGTACTCATCTCTGCCATTGTAACATGAAAACAGCCATAGAAAATACATAGACAAAAGAGCATGTCTGTGTTCCAGTAAAACTTTATTTACAAGAGTAGGTGGTGGTCTGGATCTGGCCTATGGGCTGTAGTTTGCAGATACTTGGATAGAGCAAGTCATTGAAAGTTTTCAGCTTACAAATGATATCATCAGAATTAGGCCTTGGGAAGATGCATCCACATCCCGGATGGAAAATGGATTGGAAGGTAGATTGAAAATGGGAATAAAAATTAGGAGACTGTTGCAATGGTCCAGATGTTTGTACTGTGAAGAAACCACAGCTTTTATAAGCCAAATATACCTGGGAATTTGGCCTCACAAATTTCAGCTGGCTCACAGCTGGGTCTGTCTGTCCTTAGCTGACCTAGTTTCTCAACATCTTGCCAGTTCAGCCACCCCTGAAATCCTAGCCACCTCTGAAATCCTGTGTTGGAGTTTGTAAATCACCTTGGGAGCCTCATTATTCCTTTTCTTTGCTCTACAGTATTTTTGATTTTGAGGGCTAAGTCTGTACTGTTTGTATGAAAGGGCAAAATCAATAGCAAGAGAAAGTTTAATAAAAAAAAATACATTCTCCATTGACTTTAATTAACTCGGCTTTAAGTTTACAACTCTGACAAGTATGGAATATAGGAAAAAAAAAACAACCTTATATCTTACCCTATACACCATGTTTTTTAAGAATAAAATCTCAAATTAAAATTCATGTGTATCAGCAATTTATTTGCCAGCAACAAGTGGAAGAAAAAGAATAAGAAAGATAAAAGCAATTCTCTAGTAGGAACTGACAGAACAGGCTGGCACTTCTGATGCTCATGGTAAATGACTGAGTGCCAGAATCAGGTCAATAATTTATTGATGTCAGAAAACCTTGCATTTTTCTCAGCTGCTCGTGGCTTTGCTGTCTTCTCCAGTCTCATGACTCAAGACTCACAGTCTTTGAAGACCTGTCTCCCCATCCATTCAGCATGGCTGCTTTCTGCCTGAGGGCGGGGTTCTCTTGTGGGGAGCAATGGCGTGGCTAGCTGCCTTCTGCCAGATGCTTGCAGACAAAGCCCGTGAATTCGCAGACAGTTCATGTAAGTGTGAGATTTTCCTATCACTTACAGTGACACATGACTATCTGTAGACATGTGCACCAGTGTAGTACATAAGCACACACACACACACACACACACACACACATATGGGGTGCCACTTTAGTCCATAAATTCACATGTACATTCAATTGCGGGCTTACCAGGTGGTTCAGTGGTAAAGAATCTACCTGCCAAGCAGGAGATGTGGGTTCAATCCCTGGGTCAGGAAGATCCCCTGGAGAAGGAAATGGCAACCCACTCCAGTATTCTTGCCTGGGAAATTCCTTGGATAGAGGAGGCTACAGTCCATGGGGTCACAAAGAGTTGGACACGATTTAGTAACTGAACAACAACAGCAACATTCAGTTGCACAATAAGTATATGAATGGACATCCATTATCATAGGTATAGCATATCTAGACATAATAAAAAGAATATCACACACACATATATGTATACAATTTATAATTTTCTATATGTGTATAACATACTTCAACAGTAAAAATACACATAAGGCTAAGTACATTTAAGACTAAAAATACAAACATGCCTGTGCATGTACTCCATATACATGCACAGCACTTTGTATATTACCTATATGCTGTATATGATCTTGTCTCCAGCATTTCTCTGCCATATTCCCTATAACATATTCTCCCTCCATCTTTACATTCTAAGATATTCCTTGCTGTTCCATAGTGTCTGATACATTGTCACCTCAAGGTCTTTGCAGTGGTTATAACTGGAAAACCCTACCCTACACCTATCACATAGACTATTCTCTCACTTTCTATGTCTTTGTTCAAAAATCAGCTTCTCAATGAAATCTACATAGCACTCTATTATCCTGTTTACAATTGCAAACCACCCACTCCAGCCACATTCTGATCTCAGTCTATTGTAGCACTTACATTCTAAGATATCATTTAATTTATTTATTATGTTTACTCTTTAACATTGTCCCCCCCCTAGCCTGGAATGTAATTTCTGGAAGGGGCAAGGATATTTGTCTTGTGTGTTCACAGGTATATTCCAAGCCTCTAGAACAGAGTCTGACTCATAGGAGACATTTGATATATTTGTTGAATGAATGAGTGAATATATAAATTCATATATGAATATGTTATGTAAATATTCATAAATCAACATATATATATATATATATATATATATATATATATATATATATATATATATATGCTTGTTGAACCATATACATCTATAAAGAGTGGCAACATCCATCCCCATGGAAATATGCATTGTGGTATAATCTGAATACAGGTGTGTGTGTGTGTGTAAATGTGTGTTTGTGTATATACACAAAGAAACACAGACATTGGTTATGGGTGTGTGTATGCATGTGCATGCATGTGCACTGAAAGTATTTGTTCCTGTTAAGTGTGTTCAGCAAAATTCATACTAGAGTATAGAAAGAGTTGGATCTCAGTCACTCTCTGTGACTCCAGCTACAGGAACCTATCATTACAATCCATAGAAAGATAAATTCAGGGTGATAAGAACTTTTGGAAAAGAAACACTGCACACTGTAACACAGATTTTGGACTCCAAGAATTACGTTAGTTCATAGAACGTAAAGGTTGTGCATTGAATCTGTCTTCTGTTAAACTTGATAATGAACACAGAATTTCAACTTTGAAAACTTTGCCATAAGGAGAGCTAGAGGAACAAGGCAGAATAGCTGTTACTGCTTTAGATCTGGGCTCAAACATGTCTGTCTCTTTTAAGACTTACATCAGTTTCAACCTGGGGAATATGAATGAGATGAGAAGTTTGAAGTCGGAAGCCTTGAGTTTTGGAGATTTGAGAAAATAGAAAAACTCACATACTTCTCTGCTTCCATCTTCACTGTGTGTGTGTGTGTGTGTGTGTGTGTGTGTGTGTGTGTGTGTGCGCGTGCGCACACATGTGTAATGGGACAGGGAAATGATAGGAGATATTTTGATTTTTCTTCTAACGTAACAGGCCAGTTCCCGATCTGAGCCTCCCATAAGCAGTTAGATAGAAGCAGCCCATTGGAGACTGAGGACACCCCTGAGGCTCCTTGAGAATTTTGCTGTGGTGACCATATGATTTATTGGCCAAATTGAGACCCTTTTGAGGGTGTGTGTATGCTCAGTTGCTCTGTTGTGTCCAATTCTTTTGTGACCCCATGGACTGTAGTCCTCAAGGCTCCTCTGTCCATGGGATTCTCCAGGCAAGAGTACTGGAGTGGGCTGCCATTTCCTCCTTCAGGGGATCTTCCGGACCCAGGGATTGAACCCATGTCTCCTGCATTAGTACATAGATTCTTTATCACTGAGCCACCTGGGAAGCCCTGGTAAAGGGGATTATATTGCTAATTTTGTCTCTTCTGTCTGTTATTCTTCCCCTTCATCCTATTTTCCTTCCTCATTTATTCACATGATTGGTTTTTTAAAGTTAAATTATTTTGTGTTTTATTCTGCATCAAGTATAAATGTCATACCAAACCCTAGAGTAGATGTAAGATGTTAGAAATCTGTGATTCTCAGAGAAAGATAAGCAGTTGGAAAAAGTTTCTCTTCTTTCCTTATTTTTCTGGTCCTGGACTTTTTTTTTGTTGGAAGTTTTAATTTTTTATTTATTTTTAAATAAACTTTTAATTTTATATTGGTGTATAGTCGATTAAAGATGTGATAATTTCAGATGGACAGCAAAGAGACTCAGCCATACACAAACAAGTTCCATTTTCCCCCCAAATCCCCTTGCATCCAGGCTGCCACATAACATTAAGCAGAGTTCCCTGTGCTATACAGTAAAGACCTTGTTGGTTATCCATTTTAAATATAGCAGTGTGTACATGGCAGTCCCAAACTCCCTAAATATACCTTCCCTCCACCCTTCCCCTTTTTCATATGATTATTGAGTATGTAGTTTGCACCAGCTACTGTGCAGGTCCTTAGTCATACTGTGATCTGCAAAAATAATGGTCTATGTCCTCACAGAGCTTTTGAGTTTAGAAAGAGAGATGCTGACTTCTTCTACCAACAAATAGTTCTTGGGTACCTACTATGAATTTGGTGCTATTTTAGATACTGTGACATAGAAATGATTAAAATAAGTAAAGTCCTTATCCTGCCCTTAGGAAACTTAGAAACAGTCCATCATAAACCATCATTCCTTCTCTGTAGGAAAGAGGTGCAATGCTAGGAAAATCAAATAATACCCAATTCTAGTCTGGGTCAGGAATGACTCCTCTGAGGAAATGATGTTTGGGTGCAGATGAGTGAAGGGGTTGAGAGAGAACCTTTGGAGCAGAGGAAAAAGCATGTGCCAGGGTCTTGAGACAAGAAGAATCCTGGTGTCTTCAAGGAACAAGGAGATCGGAGTACAGATGCATGGTGGAGGTGGGTGGTAGGTGACATGAAGTGAGTCTGGAGGAAGCAGAAACAGACCTCGTGGAAAATTTTAGGCTGAGTTGAGACTATGCTTCCCACCTGGTTGCTGAGGGAGATGGTATGTCCTGAGACAGTTCCTGGGGTGTTTCAGCAGCTTCACAAAGTACTTAGGAAGATGAGCCTCACAGACAGAGTCTACTGCTCTGATAAGACCAAGAGAACAGTCAGACGCCTTCCTGTGTGGTCGCACACAGGACAGGAAGTGGCTGTGAGAACTGGTGGGACAGAGGAAGCCTGCGGTCATGATAAAAAGAGGCAGTCTCAGATGAACTGGGTGAGACTATGCCTGGGGGGTACTATTTATATTCATGCATTTATTTAGTCCTATTTATTGAGCCCCTATAATGAGCCAGAAACTTTGTTAGGCAGTGATGCCGTGATAGATGTCATTTCCACCACCAAGGGAATTACATTCTACTTGATAGAATAGGTCTAAGCACCATATTTTAAGACGGGTAGTGAAAGCTAGAGTCTGGGCCTGATAAAAATGATAAAGGATCTAGACAGCAGAGCCCATGAAGAGCGCTGAAGATTAAAGGTCAACATGGTGATTGCCTTTCTAATCTCCATAGGAGAGGGCGCAGGGGTATTCTGTTTTATTTTAGGAGGTGAGAATTGACCAGGGGTTAAGAGTTCTGAAAAGGTCTGATCTGGTTTAAAAAAAAAAGAAGAAAGAAGTCTGTTTTCATGGTTAGAAAGGTTTGGGGATATAGTAAATTTCCCTTTTACAGGAAAGGCTTTGATCTGGTGACCATCCAGTACAGATACTATAGCAGGAACCGCTCCCAGGGACCAAAGGTGAGCTGAGATTTTGCAGTCTCCTAAGGGACACAGACATACACATATAATGTAAAGAAGTAAACCCAAGAGTGGGGCGATGAAGTGAGGTGATGAAGAGGAATGATTAGTTATGCAACACAGAAGGCTCGGGCTTCCTGGTTGTATTACTGGTGGTAGGTACTTCATTATTAACATGCCATCTTAGAGACTTCCGTGGTGGTCCAGTGGTTAAACTGCCTTCCAACGCAGGGGGTGAGGATTCGATCCCTGGTCAGGGAGCTGAGATCCCACATGTCTCATGGCTAAAAAGTCAAAAGATAAAATAGAAGCAATATTGTAACAAATTCAACATGCCATCTCAGAACTGTGGCAGATAAAAGGATATCCTCTCAGGTTTGGGAACAGAAATAGTCTGGTGGAACATTGTGCTGCTCTATTAGCTCGTAGCCAGGTGATCAATAGGATGCAAATCTCTTGGATCTGGAATCTTTCAACTATCAAATTTTTCTTTTTTGGTTTTAAGCCTTAGATTCTATTAGGCAGTGTTTAAACAATGGATTCTGATCCTTAATGAAAGCCTGGTGATAAAGTTCATTGAAGGCTTTTATTATCCTTGAGACTGCTCTTCATAATCCAAAGCCAAACCTTGAAAGAAAAATATTCTGAAGTCAGTTTGAGAAGGGAAATTCCTCCATCCTTATAATGGATAATCTGATAGGGATGATACTTGCCAATGTTAAAAGGATTTACAATTCACATGCTAATTTTAGATCCTTGGAAGAGTTGATGAGAGTAGCTATTATTATAGTTATCTTCATTTTGGAGATGAGAAACCTGATGCTCAAAGAAGCAAAAATTTTGCTCAGTAGTCTGCAGAAAGACATGCATCAATCTGCATAGACTGGATTACATGGCAGAAACAGACAACCCCCAAATCTGTGAGACATCAAATAATAAAAGTTTAATCCCCTCTCATGCAAAGTGTGGAGTTGAGGGTCTATCAGGAATCCTTCTCTAAATCATCATGGTCCTCACTCTGGATTGCATACTGACAGGGCAGCTATAATTGGTGCATTGGCTGTCACCATGGCGATGAGAAAAGAGAATCCATCAACTCTTAAATCTGGCGTTCAGAAGTGATTCACCTGACTGTGCTCATGTTTCATGGACCAGACTTAGACCACAGCTAACTTTAAGTGGGTGGAAAATTCAATCCTACCCTGTGCCTGGGAGAGAGAACTGGACTATTTGTAAACAAGCTAGTGACTGCCAAAATGCTAGGGGGTGGGATTCCAATTCATTTCCTCCATCCCAGCAAATCCATTTCCTTTCCTCTGAGCTCGCTGTCTCTTCATGCAAAGTGTGGAATCAAGATTGAGGTTGACATAAACAATCCAACTAGCTGGAAAAGTCCATTACTTCCTTGCTTCTCAGTCTTGTCTCGGTTTCTTTTTTTCTTTCCTTAGACCACAGCCTTTGGATGTTAACGTAGGTCAGTTTCCTCACATGTGATAGTGTAGTCTGCCTGGGAGATGTGGAGTTTTCCTCTGAGAAAATGTAAGTATTATAAAGCTTGCTATGTTTTCTTTAGTGAATTGTTCAAAGATTTACCTGGAACAAAAGTCCAAAGAAATGATAGCTATTCTCTCCACAGAGGAAATACATTTCATCTGTCATTAAAACATGCTTCCAACCCCACATCCAGCCTTCTCAATAACATCAGTTCAGTTGCTCAGCCATGTCCTATGCTTTGTGACCCCATGGACTGCAGCACACATAAACATATTTTAACATACGTGCATCAAATGCATAAATACATAAAATTATGGGAGGTGTATTGTGGAGGAAGTAATTTCAGAAACACTGTTACCTATTGTTTCCAAATGCCATCTTTGATCCTGTAGACATTATGTCTTTAATAATCTCTAGCCTGGGCTACTATGTATTGAGTTTTTTCAAATAACTTGAACTATTGTAGACAAGATCCTAAAGTCCCTCACTTCTCCAGTGAATCAATCCCAACATTCATAGCAACATCAGCAGTGAGAGAAACAATATCAGCTAAAAGAGAAATGAGATATTTGTTGAGAATTCACACAACAAAAAATAGTAAACAATCAGGTAAGCAGTAGTAAGAAGAAATCCAGCAAAACCAAAAAAATGTAAGTGGCAATGATTTTGGCTGAAGTTTCTCTTCTCTGAACTCAGGGTATGTAACGTGAGGGTTTCTGACTAATAGCCATTTTATTCTTTTGAGCCCTGGATGTTACAGATGCCTAGATGAAATGGACACTTAGAATGATTGAGTCAGTAGACGATGTGTGTCCTTGGTACACCTTGATTTATGACCACTTGTGCCACAGAGGCTGATAGTTTGATGGGAAGAAGGGGAAAACATAAACTGATCAGGATCAGTGCTCGGTGGTCTACATACCTTAACTCATACATTACCATGCAGTCCCTGTAAGTTAAGTGTTAATATCTGATGAAGAAGGGGAATGACGATCAAAGAGATCTAAGAGGTTTCTTAGGACTACACAATTGGCAGAACAAAATTTCAAATCCAAATCTGGCTGATTCTCAAGTTTTTTCTTTTTTAACATGCATATCACCTCTTGCTGCCCATAGGGCAGATACCTGAGAGGACTAGCTATTAGCTAATGATCTAACCAAAATGTAATTCCCTAGAGAAATGCCAGCATAGGCTAAAACTGGGCAACCCCACCATGCAAGGTGACCCAATCCATTGACTGTGGTTGGAGCATATGGTAGCATTTGGAATTCAGCTGATCATTTGCCATGAGGAGAGAATGGAACATATTTCTATTGTGAATGTACATAGTGCACAACTTGCCTAGGTGTATGTCACAGTGTTTCCTGGACAAATGGCTTAGAAATGTGGGCAGCACTTAGCTTTCCATAGATGTGTGTAGACAAGAGTTAGCATAGAATCTAGTGCCCAGCCAGACCTGTTGGGCTGACAGCTAGATTCCTTTACCAACAAATAGCAAAGTGCTAATTAGGAAAGAGAGTTAAAATACCTTTATATATATTAAGTAAACACGTGTACTGTAAGGACCCAACATTTTAGAGTTGATCAATCATTGCTAAAGATAGGCGGAACATTTAATTACTTGGGGCTGCAAATCTGTAGATGGGACAGTGGCCAAAATGAATGACCTGCTAAGTTTCTTGGATATGGTGACATCTGAGCTTAGTCTTGAAGGACACATGTGAGTTAGCTGAGAAAGGTCGGGAAGGACACTTCAGTAAAAGTGAGCGGTACGTGCAAAAGCATAGAAACAAAAAGAAGGCACTCCGCATTCCGAGAATCTGTATTTCTGTGTGATTAAGAGAAGTAGCACTGAGATGTGACACTGGAAAAGGAGACAGGAACCAGATCACGAAGGACCTTTTATGCTAAGCTAAAGAATTCCAACATTATCCAAGGGCAAGAAGAAGTCCAGGAAATGTCTTATGTAGAGGAATCCCATATGCACATCTGTAATTTAGGGAGACTCCCTGGACATAGAAAACAGATAGCTGGAAGTTTGGGAGGGGACAGAGATTGAGACAGAAATATCGGTTAGGAAACTTGCAGAAATCCAGCCCCCAAATGGAGTAAGGCAGGAGGTTATTGGTAAGAAAAGAAGGAAGAGGACAAAAGAGTATTTAAGTAATAGTCCCACAGGACTTGGTGATTTACAGGATGTGAGGTAGGGAGGGAGATTCCAGGATGAAGCCCTCATTTCTAGCTTTGGGGGGGATGAGAGGGTACTATATTCAAGCAGATGAGGAATAAAGGAGGAGGAGCAGGTTGGGGGATAGAAGAAGGGACGTGCTAAGTTTAGATTGGGGTACATCCCCCAGTCTGAGATTCCTTGGGGATATCCAGTGAAGATATACCATAGGATGTCATGCATGTGGGTCTGTTGCCCAGGAGAGAGGTATGGGATTTGTATTCCCCGGATAGAGTTGGGACTCATCCAAACACAAGCCATGGTTGAAGCCACAGGGGTGATGAAATCATTGAGAATGAGCAAGCAAATCAAGGAGATAGCCAAGGACATCACCGTGGGGAATACCAATGTGTGCAGTATGGGCAGAGAATGAGAATTCTGGCGAAAAAGATACAGAGGAAGGATCAGAGAAACAGCAGAAACAGGGAGTGGAGTGTAATGTACTACAAGGGAAGAGAGAGAGCCAAGGAAAGAATGTGCGACATGATGAGATGCTACAGGGAAAGCGAGTTGTATAAGGACTAAGCAGTTTAAAATGAAGTTGATGATGGTAGAAGCCAGACTGTAGGGAATTAAGTATGAGGTGCAGACAGGGAGTGTAGACAATTCTGGTATTTTCCAATCTGAGTCTAAAGACATTTATTAAATGCAAAATAAGTATATAAATTCTCACATGATAGTAATTATCTCCTTTTCAGCCAACAGTTGCCCCTTGCGAGTTCTCTGTCTTCTATCCTGGGTGTTCTCCCAGGACCCCACATACTCCCAGCCCAGAGGCACTGCTCTTAAGGGGAAGAGTCCATGTGAAGGGAAAGTGTAAGAAAGGTTGTCTCTGAAAGGTTGGATGTTTTCCTTCCTCTCAAAATGGAAGAGAATAGAGCATAAGAGTAGCAATGAAACAAATACTTTTATTGTCATGAAAACCTGAGGTAGATTTACCTGTCAATTCCCACAAGTTTCATAGCTGTGAGGGAAAAGGTTTTCTCACCCATGTTCCTGCAGCCTTGTCCTCCAAGTTCAAGTGGGAAGATATGTTTCCAAAATTACAATTTAATGCTAATATCTATGTAAAATAAAAAGTTGAGTTCTATTAAGAACAATCATATTTATGTTTGTTTAAGAAATGGAAAACTATTTGTAGGACAGTTTTTTAATAAGTAAAACATTTGAAGCTACTTTGAAAGATTATTTAGTGATAAAGCTTCAGCTATTGATTTTTTAAATTTGATATAAGATATTTATTAAAATTAAAATAGTCTTATGATTACCTGGTGTGTTATACAGGTTACTCAAGATATTATAAAATCAGTTTTCCTCAAACAAGAGAGTCTATGGGTTTTCAATAGGAATCAATTTGTAGTTTTACTTTGTTTTCAAAATAATCTGAATGTTCAGTAAGAACATCATAAGGACAACTTTGAAGAGTCAAAATATGAATGACAAGTTTTGTCTCACATTTCTGGGACTAAATTTGCATCAACCACTGATTTTGGAAAAATATTGTTATTCTTTTTATCTACCAAAGAAATAGATTAAGAACCAGAATCCCCTCCCTACCCTTATACACACATCAGTGTTGTAGGGGATATGGCTTCAGAAGAGATTCTCTTGTTGGGCAAAGTGTCAACTTTCCAGAGTGTTGGTTTCTTTGTCTTTAGATGGAGAGCATTATCTTTACCATACGAGATTGCTGTAAGAGATAGAAATTTAACACCTGCCCAGCACCTAGACATTTCACAGATGATAGCTCTACTAAATGTTCATGTTGAGATTAATTGCTCCCAGTAAAGTAAAAATCTCATCCTTTATAATGGAGTGATGGAACTCAGTATCACTCTTCACAGAGCAGCCTGACATAATGTGCTTTTTGAAGGAATATGGAATACTCAGCATCATCATTGACGTATTTTGGCAAAAAAAACTGTTTATAACTTGAACTTAATCAAGTGTCTAGCCTTAGTTCTGGGGCAGAGGAAACACAAATAGTTGAGGAAGCTGTTAAACGACACCACGAAGAAACCATGAGACAGCTTCAGAACGTGGATATTTTGATGACAACTGACACGTGTCTCCAAGAAGTGTGTCATGAAAGAAAGTTTCTGTGGGGACTTTAGTAGAGGAAAAGAAATAAAAGTGACCTAAAAATCAAACAAAATGTAGAAGCCCTCATGGATCCTAGTTTGAAAAAAGAAAAAAAATCCATGTAATATGATTTAGGATCAGTTTGGAAAATTTTGAATATAGACTATTCATTAGATAATGACTATTAATTTTCTGGATGAAATAATGGTATTGGGGTAAAGTTGACTAATGCTTTTAATTTTAGGGGATGCAGAGTGAAATAGTTAGGGGTAAAGAACCATAATGTTTATAAATTATTTTTAGCAAAAAATAAATACCTATATGTATGTAGATTGAGATATAAAATAAATACAGCAAGATGTTAATAATTATTGAGTCTACAAGGTGTGTATAATAGTGCTTATACAATTCTTCAACTTTTCTGCGTGCTTAAAAATTTGATAATAAATGTTTGGAATAAAAGTGGAAAAGAAATTACTTAGTAAGATGATGACAGCCAAACTGATTTAATCAAAAGTAGCAAATTTAGCAACAGAATTTCAGTACACTATCCATATCATGAAATAAAAATTTTGTATATTTTTATATGAATATGGAATGCTAAAAATAAAATATATATAAAATTAAAAGTTTATTTTATAAGTAACTTCATAAATTATTTAGATAAACATATATTCAGCAGGCTAAGGATTTATCTGGCACTAACTTGAATTTCCTAAGTTTGCTAATACTGAGAGCTATCCAGGTGCTGTTAACTATTGCTCCCTCTTTTGGAGAGGAATATAACTCTGTCTCCTTTTATTTTTTACTCTTTTTGGTTCTGACCATTGTGGCAAGAGTGGGCAGAAAATTTTTCAGCCACCCTTCCATCCATCTATCCATCATTCATTTGTTCTAGCCACTGACCTTTGGGGATGCGGAGATGGAGGAGCCCACAGCATAGTGTGAAATATAAGCATTTGCATGAATAACCACATGCAATACACAATGCAGCATTATAGAGGGATTAGGAAAGATTATAAAACGTGCTTTAGGACATTAAAGAAGGGACTATCTGATCTGGCAAGGAAAGTTTGAGAGAGTTGAATCTGAAAGTTAGCTAAAGGATAAAGCAAGGGACAAATCAAATGCACTTTTTTTTTTAGAACTCCATTTGAATTTATCTACAGACTTAATTTACACTTATAAAAATTTTTTTTGTTGTTCTTATACCATTTCACAAACAATGTAGGGCTTTGTGAAGTTTTCTAGAGGTCCTTGTCTGTATAGTTTTCTTCCTCTAGTACCTTACCTTGCAAAGTTAACTACCATAGCAGCCCTGAATTCTGACCTGTGTTACCCATTGCCTGTGGAGACTGATGCTTTCTGTTTGGCTCCACTTCTGTGGGCAGAAGTTTAAAAAAGACTCCCATGCAGAAACCTAGGATGAATGTGGAGCTCACCTTACATGTTTCCCTGCTCTTAAAATTAGAGTTCTGAACTCTTTGCTGTGCAATGTCTATATATTCAATTTTAGAGTTGTGTACAGTGGGACAGTAAAAACAATACCCATTAATTCACCATGGTTGAACTCCATGACTATTTAAAAGGTCACAGGAGAGTACTGTCAAGCCCAGGTTATAAGGCACATGTATAAATCTAAAATACATATACAAATTGGTATAGTTGATCTTATTTACAAAGCAGAAATAGAGACACAGAGTGGAAAATGAATGCGTGTATACCAAGGTGGAAAAAGGGGGTGGGATGAATTGCAAGCTTGAGATTGACATGTATAAACTAGTCATACAATGTGTAAAGTAGGTAACTAATGAGAACGTACTGTATAGCACAGGGAACTCTGCTAAGTGCTCGGTGGTGATCTAAATGGAAAGGAAATCCACAAAAGAATGGATATATGTATACGTATAGCTGATTCACATTGCCATATAGTAGAAACTAACACGTTATAAAATAACTGTATTCCAATAAAAATTTAAAGCAATAAAATAAAATACACATATGTACCTATTACATGCATATGACTGTATCACATGCATATATATTGCGTAATGTATACAAAAATATGTATAGGCCATGTGTTATTTTACATTCCCCTCAATGTAGTCTGGAACTTCCCAGGGGCTCAGTGGTAAAGAATCTGCCTACCAATGAAAGGAGACACGGGATTGATCCCTTGTCAGGAAGATCCCCTGGAGAAGAAAATGGCAACTCACTCCAGTATTCTTGCCTGGAGAAGCCCATGGACAGAGGAGCCTGGTGGGCTACAGTCCATGGGGTCGCAAAGAGTCGGACACAACTGAGTGACTAAGAACACATGCAATGTATTCTTCCAGAAAGATGTTTTAAAGGGGCCCTATTTATTTTTCACTCAATTTAAACCAGTTTTTAGACATAAAAGACCAACTTTAATTTGGGAGAATTTGTCAGTGATGCCTCTAGGACTATGGGGTAATATCTAAACCCTCAGTGTCATTGAAGTTAAGCCTTCCTCACCCTCTGGCTTCATTTCCTATTATTTCATATTCCATCCCAACCCTTGTACCATTTAAGGCCCCTTGAAATCTACTTGTGATTTCCCAAATATACCACCCTCTTTCACATCTCCCTGCCTTGCATATGCCATTCTCTCTGCTCAGTATGTCCTTCATTTCTCCTTTTCCATTTTTTAAATAAAATGGTTTCACCTTTTCTGCCAAGGCTATTTATTCTCCACCAGAAAAACTAATTATCCTTCCTTATTGCTGCCACAGCATTGCATTCTTTCCTCTAATATGTCATTTATCTCACTGTCTTGAGATTATATCTTTATGTATCAATCTCCCTACATCCCATCCCTGTTAGACCATAAAATTAGAGTAGGATCATTCCTTATTAATTAGTGTACATTCCCATCACATTCACAGTATCTGGAACATAGTAGATTCTCCATGAATATTTGCTGATTAGATGAATTAATAAATATACATATGGTGAAATGAAAATAGATGTTGCTACTCTCTAATGATAATATTCCAACCCCTGGACAGTAGAATCTAAAGACCAAGTCATACACTTCCTAGGCTGTCCAATATTCATTCTTTTGTCTCCGGGTTGCAGATCTGAATTGTATAATTTCTCAAAGGCCATTAAGAAGCCTTCAGAGAAGCACAAGAAATTACCTTCACTGCTGGTTTGCAGTAATGTCCTTTTGTTCTCAGATAGTCTCCAGTTGACAGCTATCAAGGTTGTTCTAATTTGTGTCAAACGGGCCATCTACAGGGAACATTTTGGAATAGGGAAGGTTCAAGAGACAGGAAAAAAAATGGTAATGAATATAAAGTGTAAATGCCATAGTAAAGTAATAGAGACATATAATAACAGCAAGGGAAATTTGACCTTCTGGCCGGAAACTCAATCGTGAACCAATTGGAGAACTTTAGAAAATTGGATCAGCCTCAATAGTCACAGAGTAAACATGGGAAGTGCAATCCAGTCTTATTAAACATAATGCACACTTAATGCATAATTTTATTGCAACCAATTTCATGCTACTGCTTTAAGTGAAGCTGGGTTTACTTCCATTGCACCAGTCCACTACCATTAGTGCCTCTTAAGAGAACAGCAAGGCCAGTAAACTGTTACTGAGCTGATCTCTTCCTCAGCCCATACTTTCTGCTCCATAAATTCACCCTGCTCCCACAGCTTGTACTGAGATCTTGTCTCTGTTCAGAACATGGCTTTTGAAACACAACACTGTTTTGGCAAGTTGTTTGCATATGGGAATGTTAGAGCATTTCCATTTTATGCCAGCGTGGAAAGCAGTGAACCTTTGTCATGGTAGAATGTTTGTTGAATCCTAGACCCAAAACCTGGGGTTCCCATTATCTCTACACTCAGTCTGAGGCAGAAGAAACCTCTGCTCTGTGATCAGAAGGGAAATGTGATTATGAACCAAATAGAGAGAGATTGAAACCCACCATATGCCTCCTCTTTTACATTTTGAGGCTAATTTTTTCCCTGTCAATATTAATTTTGGAAAATATGTCCTCAAATTGTTACGCTTTTCTCCCCTGGGGATCTGGCCTTCAAACATCTAAGTATAATGGGATAATGTGGGGGGTTAAATAGAAATTATACAATCCAAAGCCTGGTTACTGATTTTGGTGTCCTGGTCTGTTGTCACCTGTGTGTGATCTCAGGAGGTCACAACACCATTCTCAGCCTCTTTCTTTGTCCCTGAAATGAAATTCAGAGTCATCTGGTGAGCAGTAATTGAGGGCAGCCTGAAAAAGCACTTTGTGAGCCTACACGTTGTTGGCACATATTATTGGAATGAAAGAAAAAAAGTATCCAATGTGATAAGTTGTGAGCAAAAGAAATCTTGGAGAAGTCACACTTCCTCCTGTAACCTAATAGACATTAGATTTCTAAAGATATCTTAAAGTGTATTGGATGCATTTTAATTCTTCCACAGAATTCTGAATTCCCCTCTCCAAAAGTAAAATCTAAATACCATTTTTGTGTGGAAACAAAAAATTTCTGAAAATATTTTCCGCCTGCTATGGGATGAGAAAGCAGGAAGTACCAAAGTCTATGAACATAGGCAACAGCAGCAGAAGAGCTTCACAGATTTCCGGGGCTCTTTAAATCCTGTACAAAGCTTAGCTTTCCCCTTGAACAACTCACACCCCACAGGACTCCCTTGAACGCGCTTCTCTGCGGGAGGAAGCCATGGCGAGCTCTGACACTGGGGTTTGTAGTGGCCGCGTAAGAAGTGCTCTTGAGGGGGCCATGGGAGTTCCAGAAAGAAAATGACTCATCTACATCCTGAATTCTGGATTCATCTGTGTTTCAAAGAACATCTATAGAGGAAGTCAACTGCTTCCGGATGGTTAAACATTAAGACCAGTCAGAGTTTTCAATAATTTCTAAAATCTACCTAGTGTAGTAAAGGGAACAGGGTGCACCATGCCCCAGCTGTTCAAAAACAGTAACAGAAACTGCTCCAGCGTAGGAGAGGACTGTGACTATGTCTCTGGGAAACAGGCTGGGGAAACAGGAAGGGCAGAAGCTACAAATTCCCTTCGCTTCTGAGATCAGTAACATGCTTATATACATATTTTTCTTTCAGTTCTTGACATGTGTCCTCTGTCCAATTCCAAATGGAATTGGAGGTTCATTGATTTTTCCACCCATAAACAGAGCCCAATTGCACTCATCTCACATGCTAGTAAAGTAATGCTTAAAATTCTCCAAGCCAGGCTTCAGCAATATGTGAACCATGAACTTCCAGATGCTCAAACTGGTTTTAGAAAAGGCAGAGGAACCAGAGATCAAATTGCCAACATCTGCTGGATCATCGAAAAAGCAAGAGAGTTCCAGAAAAACATCTATTTCTGCTTCATTGACTATGCCAAAGCCTTTGACTGTGTGGATCACAATAAACTGTGGAAAATTCTGAAAGAGATGGGAATACCAGACCACCTGACCTGCCTCTTCAGAATTCTATATGCATGTCAGGAAGCAACAGTTAGAACTGAACATGAAACAACAGACTGGTTCCAAACAGGAAAAGGAGTGTGTCAAGGCTGTATATTGTCACCCTGCTTATTTAACTTATATGCAGAGTACATCATGAGAAACGCTGGGCTGGAGGAAGCACAAGCTGGAATCAAGATTGCCAGGAGAAATATCAATAACCTCAGATATGCAGATGACACCACCCTTATGGCAGAAAGCGAAGAAGAACTAAAGAGCCTCTTGATGAAAGTGAAAGAGGAGAGTGAAAAAGTTGGCTTAAAGCTCAACATTCAGAAAAGTAAGATCATGGCATCCGGTCCCATCACTTCATGGCAGATAGATGGGGAAACAGTGGAAACAGTGTCAGACTTTATTTTTCTGGGCTCCAAAATCACTGCAGATGGTGAGTGCAGCCATGAAATTAAAAGACACTTACTCCTTGGAAGGAAAGTTATGACCAACCTAGATAGCATATTAAAAAGCAGAGACATTACTTTGCCAACAAATGTCCGTCTAGTCAAGGCTATGGTTTTTCCAGTGGTCATGTATGGATGTGAGAGTTGGACTGTGAAGAAAGCTGAGTGCCGCAGAATTGATACTTTTGAACTGTGGCGTTGGAGAAGACTCTTGAGAGTCCCTTGGACTGCAAGGAGATCCAACCAGTCCATCCTAAAGGAGATCAGTCCTGGGTGTTCATTGGAAGGACTGATGTTGAAGCTGAAACTCCAATACTTTGGGCACCTGATGCGAAGAGCTGACTCATTGGAAAAGACCCTGATGCTGGGAAAGATTGAGGGCAGGAGGAGAAGGGGCCGATAGAGGATGAGATGGCTGGATGGCATCACCGACTTGATGGACATGGGTTTGGGTGGACTTAGGGAGTTAGTGATGGACAGGAAGGCCTGGTGTGCTGCGGTTCATGGGGTCGCAAAGAGTCAGACATGACTAAGCGACTGAACTGAACTGAACTGAACTGAAACAGAGCCCAAGATACTGTTGGCAGGTCCTGGGCTAGGCCCCCCAGCATACAGTGATGATTCTTCACTGAAGGACTTCTAATCTATCAGTAGAACAATCCAGACCTTGAAGTAGCATAATAGAAGAGAGGGTGCAGTTAAGACCACAGAGAGAGTTGAAATTCAAGCTAAGAGAAGTTCAGAGGAGAAATAGGTCATCCTAGCTGAATATTTATTTTGTACTATGTCAAAATTAGTTATTACTCCATGATTATTATTATTATTGTGTGACTGCATGCTCTAATTGTTGAAAATTCTTTCCAGATTTAAATCATAATTTTAGAAAAAGTCTGGGGAGCACACACCACCTGGTCTAGGGCACATCAAATTATCCAAACCTATAGCCCCCACAGCATGGTGTGCAAAAGCTCCGTGTTAGCGTTACGAATGAACTGGTAGTTGGTGAGTACAGTTTAAGACGGTCCCTGCCATCAGGGTGATGAGTTGAAAGGACCACATGAATCTGGAGTTTCAATGAATCTAATCTTTATTGAAGAGATGGCCAGCTTGCCTTCCAGTCATTTTCCTGAATTCTTGGAACTCATGGTCCTTCTTTACTACTGTCTGGTAATTCTACATTTAACATTTGCTACTTTCCTTCTCTCTCTCCTTCTCTGTCCCTTCCTCTTTATTCTCTTTCTTCTTCTCTCCTTCCTTTTTCTCCTCCTCTTTTACACTTTCTAATTGAGGTATAATTCAAATATCATCATTCACCATCTAAAGTGTACAAATCAGTGGTTTTTAGTATATTCTTAAAGTTGTACAATCATCATCACTATCTAAAGCCTTCACCCCCACCAAACCCCCATATCTCTCAGCCATAACTTTACTGCCTCCCACAAACTCTTCACTGTGTTCCTCCCTCCATGCCCCCCATTCCTAGGCAGCCGCTTGGTTGCTTGGTCTCTATGGGTTTACCTGTTTCAGATATCTCACGTAAATAGAGTCATATAATACCTGATCTTTCATGCTGCCCTCATTTCATTTAGCATAATGTTTCCATTTATGGAAAAACCTGAATGGACTTTTGGCCAACTTAATATATAGGTTTTGCTGTGGACATACATTTTTATTTCTCTTTGTTATATACATAGGAGTGGAATTATTAGGTCATATAGCAACTCTGTTTAACATTTGAGGAAAACTATCAGATTGTATTCCAAACAGCTATACCATTTTCCATTCCCACCAGTGTTACATGTAAGATAATTTCTCCCCATCTTGGTCAACAGTTGTTCTTGTCTGTTATTTAGAGTATAGCCACCCTAGTGGGTATGAAGTGGTCTCTCATTGTGGGTTTTATTTTCATTTCCCTAATGGCTAGTAATATTGATAATCTGTCATGAACTTATTGGCCATTTGTATATCTTATCTGGAGAAAAGTCCTTTGCCTCTTTTTAGATTGGGTAATTTGTCTTTTCACTATTGAGTAGTAAGAATTCTCTATGTATTCTAGATAAATGTTTCTTATCAAATGTATCATTTCTAAATATTTTCTCCCATTCTTTGTATTGTTTTTTCACTTTCTTGATATCCTTTGAAGAACAAATAGTTTTACTTTCAGTGAAGTCCAATATTTTAACCTTTGCTTTAGTCACTGAGCTTTTGGTGACTTAGCCCAACGTCACTGAAGTTTATTTCCATGTTCTCTCCTACTGATTTTATAGTTTTAGTTTCTTCATTTTGGTCTTTGATCCATATTGATAATTTTTAAAATTATTGTTTTTTTATCATTATTACTATTTATGTATTTATTTCTGGATCTGGTCCCATCACTTCATGGCAAATAGATGGAGAAAAAGTGAAAACAGTGACAGACTTTATTTTGGGGGGCTCCAAAATCACTGCAAATGGTGACTGCAGCCGTGAAATTAAAAGACGCTTGCTCCTTGGAAGAAAAGTTATGACCAGCCTAGATAGCATATTAAAAAGCAGAGACATGATTTTGCCAACAAAGATCCGTCTAGTCAAAGCTATGGTTTTTCCAGTAGTCATGTATGGATGTGAGAGTTGGATTATAAAGAAAGAAAGCTGAGTGCCAAAGAGTTGATGCTTTTGAACTGTGGTGCTGGAGAAGACTCTTGAGAGTCCCTTGGACTGCAGGGAGATCCAACCAGTCCATCGTAAAGGAAATCAGTCCTGAATATTCAGTGGAAGGACTGATGTTGAAGCTGAAACTCCAATACTTTGGCCACCTGATGCAAAGAACTGACTGATTGGAAAAGACCCTGATGCTGGGAAAGATTGAAGTTGAGAGGAGAAGGGGACGACAGAGGATGAGATGGTTGGATGGCATCACCGACTCAATGGACATGGGTTTGGGTAGACTCTGCCAGTTGGTGATGGACAGGGAAGCCTGGCATGCTGCAGTCCATGGGGTTGCAAATAGTTGGACACGACTGAGTGACTGAACTGAACTGAATTGATGCCCCATGGCATGTGGGATCTTAGTTCCCCAACCAGGGATTAAGCCTGCACCCCTGCACTGGAAGCACAGAGTGGTTATGCTGGGCTGCCAGGCAAGTTCCTGAGTTAATTTTTGCATATGGTCTGAGGTAGAGGCCCGACTTCAGTGTTTTTCTGCCTGTAGATATCCAATTGTCCCAACATCATTGTTGAAAAGACTACTCTCTCCTTATTGAATGGTCTTTGCACCTTCCTCAAAAATTTGTTTTACTTCTTGATTAATACAAGACAGCCGCAGTGGAGACTTGAGAGAAAGTTACCACATTATTGTAGATGAGGGAGTAAAAGGTGGCAAGAGAAAGTGAAACAACTGTTACACAGGCATTTCTGACTGTAAGTCTATAGAGCAGCTCAAGTGGGAGAGAATGTAGGAGCAAAGAGGGCGACAAGAAAGGAAGAAAGAAAGAAAGAGGGAGGGAGGAGAATATGTAATAAAAGACAATAGGAGAAAGCTTGTTAGAGAAAATTCAGGTTGTATCAAAACTGTTGGAAAGTAAGAGGGGACTAGAAAAGTGAAAGAAACATGGTCAGAGGTAATCAAAGCTCCAGCCATGGTTTCCATCATGTTCCATATCATGCACCTGCTTTTACATCTCTACCTCCCACTTATGCATCATCCATCCACAATATAGTTCTGGTCCTTCTACCTCCTCTAAAACTGTTCTATCCAAGATCACCAGGGATCATTGATTTCCTAAATCTTATTGGCGTCTTTCAGTGTGCACCATCTTCTGCTCATCTTCTGAGGTGGACTGAAGAGCTCACTCAATTCTTCCTTTTTGGTACAGTCTCCTCTCTTGGCCCTTTGCTCACCTCTTCCATTCCTGATCTCTCCTTCATTTCAATCTTTTGAATTCAGGATTTCAGCATGCCCTGCAGTTCACTCACACTCTTAAGAGTTTTGTATAATTTGTCTAATGATGAACTCATTTTTATCAAAAATTATCATCATCCACCAGCATAGACTGCTGCTATAAAGTTAGTCTCTTACACTCAGCTTCTTCCTTCTGCATTCACTAGGTACATTTTCAGTGACACCTTTTTCCATCACAGATATGACTATCACTCTCTAATACCTTCAATGACTCCCCATCATTCAGAAGTTCAAGCCAGACTAACGCTTCATTTCTGTTTTTGAGTCTTTAGACCAAGTTTCTTGGTTCCCAGGGCTCCGGGTCTCATTGTAGATGACAGTTTTGTGATTTTTTTAAAAGTGATCTTCCTACTCTAGTCCTGGTTTCCTGACCCTACTTCTTGGATTGTGAATAAAACCATTAACCCTTCACTCCATCTTTGCATATGAAATATTCTCCAGTGTTCTCAAATCACACTGCTGTCATTTGACACAAGTGACAGTCAATATCCTATTTATCTTTACACGCACACAGTATGCCCTTCAGTTGACCTGAACACTTATTATTTACCCAACTACATGCCTTTATTCATGTTAAACATGTCCACAAGTACATAAATTCAGGTGAATATACAGCTTAGTATGGCTACTGTTTACATAACTATTCTAAGAGCTCACAGCTCATAACCTGAAGAGCCAGAATTTATATAACCCTAAGTTTATAACCCTGAGTTATCCTTGTACAATCCACTTCATGGCAGTTATAGATGAACTGGAAAGATAGAAGATGAAGACATTGTAAGGTATTTGTATTGTGTGTGTGGGACATTCCTGATTTCTTTCCCCTTTCTCTTCCATACTTTGCTTCCCTGACAATGGCATTCCTTCTTTCCTAGATCTCTCTGGGTCCTTTGTCTTCAGGACCTTCATAAGAAAGAGCTAGTTCCTTGGCCTGAGACCCTCTTCCTCACATTCATTTAATTTCATTGGTCCAAAGTCTACTCATCCTCTAGGTCTTAGACCATCACCGTGGCCTTGGGGAAATCTTTCTTGACCAGCAGCCTGTGTTCAATTCCCTGTTGTACTCATTCATGTACATTTCTTGTAGATCTCTTATTACAACTTTAATGACGTAACTAACTAGGTGATGACATTGTTGGATGGTCATGAATACATTGACCAGAAGTGGCCCTACCCTGATAGACTGTGTCTCAGCCACAAGGGAGAGAGAGTGGAGAGAGGCTTAGAGTAGATACAAACCCTACTCAGGAAAAGAATATATGTTTGAAAAGTAGGTCAGGGTGGCATAGATGGGCATTGAGTATACCATCATCAACTATCCTATGTGGAGAGGATAGTTGATACCTGGTACAAATTTGGGGGAGGAGAATCTACATAGCAGATCTGATTATAGAGCCATTGTAAATCTGTCCCAAATGTCCTCAAGTGACCTCTCTGATGCTCTATGAACACAGGTGACTTTCTGTCACCCAGAGGATAGGTATTTGGTCCTCATAAGTAAGGCAGCACAGTGTGGTGAAACATCTAGAGATAGAACATTGAGCCTTTTCTCTGGATTGGCTTTGGTCTTTTCTCTTGCCCTGCTGAAATCCAGGGCTTTCTTCCCCATACCCCTCACCCTGTTTCTTACCTGACAAATGAGGAGATACACTAGCTAATTCCCAAGGTTCTTTAATTCTGAGAAGTATAGGCTATTTCTCAGGATGATCATTCCCCCTTACAGAGTCCAACCCTCTTTAATGTCATAGGTCCTTTCCCTGCCTTATCAGTGATCAACACAAGGGAAAAAATGACCCTTGCCTAATACAGCATTATAAAAAGAATTATAATGAAAAAATTATTTTCTATAAGACTTAGAATTTCCTAAAGCTCTTACATACAAGTTGTTTATCTAATATTTCTCAAGAAATGATGTGACACTGATGATATTATTTCCACTTTACAAATGATGAAACTAAGGTTCAGAGAGGACTGTAATACGCCCGTGGTCTTAGTGGTGAAAGCATTTCTGAGGCTTGAACCAGTTCTGAAGCTCAGCAATGTTGTCATTACTGTATGTCATCAAGTAGCGTCAAGGAACAAAATTTAAGTAGTGTTGGTACACAGTGAAGTGCATGCAAATGCGGTCACTGACTTTGTATATGTAATCATAACAGAGAACTGAAAACAGATTATTTCATTCAGTGAATTATTTCACTGAAAATCAATTCATTAAAGAAATATTTGTGGAAGTATTTAGCTAGTGAAAAATCCATATATTCTTGCTAAGAGTGTACTTAATAAAGGAAAAAACCCAAGGACACCTTTTTTAGTCTTTTTTTTTTTTTTAGGCTAAGCATTCCAAGTATCTCAGATTTTCCAAGTAGTAACCACATATACCTAAGTAATGGGGAAGGAAAAGAAATTTTCAGGAAAAGTTATTTTGATATCAGTCTTTCAAAGAGCTATTTTTTGAAGACAGATTTCTTAAAAAATTCTGAAAAAATTACCTTTATTTTTTCTCTCTTGTTGACTGAATGGGCTTTGTGTTGTTGTGAGTTGGGTGGGGAATGTTTTCTCCAGAAGACAGCATGATGGGAGGATACAGGCTGGGTGGGAGTGGACTGGGTTTTCTTCCCACAGCACTGATGTCCAGGAGATTTTGGATGAACCAGTGTTCCTAGTCTGGGCCTTGCGTTCTCTAACTGGGAGGAACTTATCAAATGTTTAGACATAATGGCCAATGTAGACATATTAATAATTACATTAATCCTTGTGTGTCCGACTTGAGACACCTTAGGTGCTTCCTTATTCATTACTTTATTTATTTTCTCCCCAATTCCTGTAAGTAGGTAAGAAAGAGAAGTGTCTGTCTCTTTGGTACACAAGGAAACTATTGCCCAAGGGAGGGAAATGGACTTGCGCAAAGTTGCAATGCTGAGATGCTGGGGAGCCTGGGCTTGCCCTCAGATCTGACAGCTCTGAACCAGGATGGTTTCCACTCCGCTGTGAGGTGCTCACCTGCACAGGCGAGCTAGCCAAATGAAAGTTCCATGTTTCCTTTCTAACATGGAGCTCTGGAGAAGGATGTGTAAGGTGACTGAGGCTGGTGAGAAAGGCATTTATGTGGGAGAGGCGTCTGTGCATTAATGCGGTGAGTGAGAAGTCAAACTAACATCTAATTTTAGTATGCAGCTAGTGCCGTGTGCCTGCTAATCGTATTCAGCCAGGCTGACTGAGGAGGAGAAAGGAATAAAATAAACATTTCACTTAACCTTTACAATTCGTGTATTTTGATGGTCCCACCAGCTTTACAATATCATTCCCCTGTAATTGCCAGCCATTTTCTATGCTCTCCACATACTCAACTGCTTCTTTGCCCTCAGTTCCTTCTATTCTCCTCCTATTTTCTCCTTAAGATGTTTTCTTCCCCTGCTTACTACCTCCTCGCTCTCTCCACGCTCACCACATTCAGTCCGAGGCCCCTGTCTGTCCCTTCTTCTCCTCCTCTACTTGTAGACGTGAAGTTGGCTTATGTGGAGTTGGAATGGAGGTCGCTCAGAGGTGACCTATTAGATGGTCAGCACGCGAGCATCTCTGGGAACAGGAGGAGGCATCAAACCCCATAAACCACAGAAGCAGGAATTCAACATCCTCTCCGATACACAGGAAACAAAGGAGGAGAGAAAGAAAACAAGCAAGTGAAAGAGTAAAGTAAAACAATCTTTTTATCTCGACATTCTCATCCTACCTAGAAAACCACTCACCACCCCCACCACCACCACCAAGAAAAAAACATTATGAAGTGAAAGCTATGGAATGGAAATGCTTTTTGTGTTATTGTGTTCGGTGTGGTAACTACAAATGCAAGGATTCAACAATAATAATACAAGAGGTTGGAGTGGATGAGGCCGTGGAGTTTAATACCCAGGGACTATCATGGTATAACTCCTTGGTGGGGGTGTAGGAAGTTATTTTCAGGTTGATCTATATCTCACCAAAATGTGAGCAGGATGCAACTCTCTGTTACCATACTCAGTCAGACAGAATTCAAAGCCCCTAAATTAGACATGGTTGTGTTGTCCAATATGGTAGCCACTAGCATGTGCCCTTTGAACACATGCAATCTGATGAATCCAGATCCAGATGTTCTATAAGGCTGAAACACACTAGATTTTGAAAACAGAGTGTAACAGAAAAAAGTAACGAAGCATACGAAAGAACTCATTAATGATCTTTGAAACTTAATCACAGGCTGGAATTATTTTTTGATTTTTATGTGTATCTAAAATTAATTTTTTACTCTTTTTAATGTAGCTACTCAATTTTGAGAATACATACATACATGGTTCATATTTGTAGGTGTCATTCTATTTCTATAAGACAGCAATGGCTTAGAGTTCCAAAGATGCAATTAGGAGCAAACAGAAAGAGAAATCCTTTCCAGGATAATCAATCAATATTCCCAGTCTGCACCATAAAGAAGGCTGAGCATCAAAGAATCAATGCTTTCAAATTGTAGTGCTGGAGAAGACTCTTGAGAATCCCTTTGACTGCAAGGAGATCAAACCAATCAATCCTAAAGGAAATCAACCCTGCATATTCATTGGGAGGACCGATGCTAAAGCTGTAACTCCAATACTTTGGCCACCTGATGCGAAGAGCTGATTCATTGGAAAAAACCCTGATGCTGGGAAAGATTAAAGGCACAGGGAGAGGGGGTGGCAGAGGATGAGATGATTAAGTAGCATCACCAACTCAATGGACATGAGTTTGAGCAAACTCTGGGAGAGTGAAGGACAGGGATGCCTGGAGTGCTGCAGTCCATGGGGCCACAAAGAGTTGGACCCAATTTAGTGGCTGAACACAACAACAACAACAAAAACAACAAATGCCCAGTCCAGGCAACACTGGAGAATATCTGAGGCAGAAAACTGTCTTAAGATTGTCACTGATAAAATCTAGCTTCTCCAAAACATTATTTGAAAGGATCTGTGGACCCCGGTATTCATGGCAGCACTGTTTACAATAGCCAAGACGTGGAAGCAACTTAAATGTCCATCAACAGAGAAATGGATATAGAAGATGTGGTACATATATACAATGGAATATTACTCAGACATTAAAAAGAATGAAATAATGTCATTTGTACCAGCAACATGGACCTAGAGTGTGTCATACTGAGTGAAGTAAGTCAGACAGAGAAATATCGTATGACATCCCTTGTATTGGAATCTAAGAGGAAATCATACAAATGAGCTTACTTACAAAACAGAAGGAGACTCAAAGAAATCGAACTTGCGGCTGCCGGGGGAAAGGACAGCTAGGGAGTTTGGGATGCTCACGTATACAGCACTATATTTAAAATGGGTAACAAACAAGGACCTATTAAATAGCTTATGGAACTCTACTCAGTGTAATGTGGCAGCCTGGATGGGAGGGGGGTTGGGGAAAGAAGGGATACATGTATATACACAGCTGAGTTTTTTTGCTGTTCACCTGAAACTATCACAACATTGTTAATTGGCTATATTCCGATATAAAATGAAAAGTTCAAAAAACAATCTAGGTTCTGCAAGTGAACTTTGAACAACTGTGGATGGAACTAGAGAAAACAGGCCGGTGTCAGCAGTGTGTGGTAACAGAAACACCTTCTTGGAGAAGGCAGTGCACTGAGCCCAGTGGAGTTAAGATCCCTGAAGGAGGGCAGGCCAGGCCAGATCAGACAGAGACTTTTTATTTTCACCATATTTCTCCAAAGTTGTTTTTGGTTTTAGTGAGGAAGAACTGAAAGTTCTTAGGAGGAACATATTGTTACCTACATACTACTATGTAAGACACTGCATATATTTGATACAACTGGTGACAAATTGCAGTTAGTTCAGCACAGAATGTGTGTTTTATAAAGCCCAATGAATCCTTTTGCAGACTTTGTTAAGGTCCATTTTAGGAACAGCTTTAGATATTCTCGTGTCTCTCCATCTCAATTTGGAACTACCTCAGACAAAATTCTGGTGACCAGTGTCCAAAAAAGCAAGCCGCCCTTCTTATGGAGGGTGACTTCAACAGGCCCATCTTAGCAGGAGATGCTTCAAGTCCCGTTCTTAACATTCCTGTTCACTGAAATCCGCTTTTCAGAACCCAGTGTTAAAGAGTCCTAACTTAAGATCTTTGTAAACCCAGCTTTCCAAAGGGAAAGGCACCCATCAAACCATCAGTATAACTGTGCCCGTGTGGGTCACTCCCACAGGAGAACTTTAATGAAGATTTCAACTTTCAAGGAACACAATTCCTTCTGTGTCCTAGGGCCACTCTTTTTAGTGACATGGCTCTGGGCCAAGCTGGGTCCCTCTGGGTTTCCTGTTAAAAACATGGTATTTTTTTAAGCCGATCAAGAAATCTAATACCAGAAACAATTTTTTTTCCCTTTGTCTCTAGTCTTCTTTGGCTCTAAATTGCAACATAAGAATAGAAGAGGTGGCTATTTTTAAACCTGAAAGATAATAGATGATTTGAGAGTCTTTGCTTGTCTAACATAAACAAATGGAAAGGAAGCCGATTTTGAAACCCAAAAGCCAGATTTTAACCCTCAAGTAGGAGATACAACACAAGAGACTCAAGTTTTTTGGATTCTCTTTAGAGACACCCCCATCAAGAGGTCTTCTCTATTCCTTCTAGGTTTAAAAATACTCAAGGGAGAGGCTAGAGCTCATGTTTAAACACTTGTTGTAAGCACATGTATTCAATATTACGCCTGCTTATCATCAGCCTTGCCTTCTGGGTTGACCATTGAGGACATCTGCAACTTACTGTTTCTCTTTGTTCTATTTATCAACAGTACAGGCACCAAAATATAGTTTCTTAGTTACTCTCATCAACATATGTTGCCAAGCTTTATAAACTTCTCCACTTGGTACTTTTCCACAGAATCAATATCATGTTCTGACCTTAGCATTCAAGCTTCTCATTGTATCATAGACAATCAAGCTTCTGTCTTATTCCTAAAAAGTTGTAAGATCTTAGGTGGGTTATATAATCAGTCTGAGACTTAGTTTTCCTCATCTGTAAAATAGGAGTTATGATACTGTGCTCATCTGGAGATTGAGTAAGACGTGACCTACAACAGCCATGCTCACACATGGCATAGTTTTCTGTGTCTATAACCGCCCAGCACGTAGTAGGGATGCAAATCATGGTTGCTGAATAGCTGCTTCTTACACTTGGTTCTAAAAGACTATTTTAAGAGACAGCTGCAAGCAACCTCAATTTTCTCCCACAGCTATGTGAGGTAATCAACAGTACAATTCTGTTACTGCCAATCATTCCAGCAGGAAGAGATGGAAACACTTGGGGCATGGAAAACAATGCTGAAGGCTCTGAGCTCTTCCATCTAAGTTAATAATCAAGGAATAATTGTTGAAAATTTCCCAGTTCTCAGTGGATGTACCCTTACCCCAGAGCCTCATTTCTCAAAGTGTTGGCTGCCATCAGGACCTGGGTTAAACACAGATCATGTTACCATGTCTTGGTATTGCTTAATTCATTCCTCATCCACTCATCAAAAAATGTCTTGTGCTCCTAATGAGTGACAAACACTGTTTTAGTTATTAGAAATATACCTGTGAACAAGGTAGGTAGCATCCTGGCCCTCAGGAAGCATTCTCTCTGGAAAGATTCTGGCATTAAAAAAAAAAAAAAATCACCAAAAATAAATTCACAGACAGAATCTGTGTTGTGAACAACACAAACAAAGTGTATTGCCTTTGGAACCTCATAACAGTAACCCATCATGGTAAGTGGAAATGAGCCTGTGAGGTCCTAGGGAGCCAGGAGCAGAGGTGAGGCCAGGCTTTTCCAGCTTCACCACCACTTCACCACCCAGGGAATGTGCTGGGGCCAAGGATGCAAAATAAATAAATCTTCAGTTTCCTCCTTATAAAAAGGGGATGATTCCTCCCTCTTAGGCCAGGGGGTGGAGGTGGGTGAGGATTAACCAGTTACCGAAGAAAAGTTCTTAGAACAATACCTGAAACTCAGGGTTTATTAAAAACACAGGCTAGCGGCTGCCAAAACGTATAACCACACAACGGTATGCTACAACTCCTGGGAAAAGGTGCTAGAGGCTTCCAGAAGCGAGTCTGTAGCGGAGTGAGGAGGAGCCTAGATGGGTTTTGAACATGACCTACGAGTGTGAGATGGGGCCAGGGTGTGATGGCACAAGGAAATAACATGCCCCACGCGTGAAAGAGCATGGCTCACGGCGGGGGTTGGACTGTAATTGCTTCTTATGGTTGGAATATGAGTGCCCTGGGGGAGGGGCAAGGGATGGGCTGGCTGAACCCAGAGGGTAATCCGCTTTTCCATGCCTGTCAGGAGCTCTGGGAGGTGATGAGAGAACAGAGGAGAGAGAAAACCTCCGAGGCCCTGGCCCAGACACAGGGAGCCTTTTGGACCTCCATCGTTCGAGAGGTGAAACCCCGATCGTGTGCCAAATTGCCTCTTCAGTCTCCGGCCTCTCCCCACTGTGGACTGTTTGCTTGTCTGGAGTGAGATAATTTGTCAGATACCAGCTGCTGATCATTCTTTCCTCATGGGCACATTTATTATGATGTTACAATGCACATGAAGAATCTTTACCATCACTTGAGTGAAAATGATTAAAATGTTTTTTTTTTTTTTTTTTTCCAGAAATTCTCAAACCATCCCTCTGACAGAGGCAGCATTGGTCATAGACTGTGCCAGGGGAGCAGACTGAGGAGGGGGCATGGGATCCTTGTAATTAACAAACCAGCAAGCACAGAACCCCAGGGTGTGGGCTTGGGATGGAGGACCCTTCAGAGCTTTGTGAAGAGCCTAGGAGTTTGGGAGGCAGGGAGTTTGGGCTGTGAGTCTGTCTCAGAGAGTGCGGAGGATGGGCTGGCTGGCTGACTGGCTTCTAGAACCGCACCATGTCTAATTATGTACCAGGAGGCAAGAAAAGGTGTAGGTCTGTCTTTCCAGTTCAGAGGGAGAGAGAGAGGGAAAAAAAGATGTGGTGTCTCGCGTCTAAGAAACGAACAGGCTGACCTTTTCAGAGCGTCTGAAAGGAAAAACCAGATGTATTCCTCAAGAGTCACTGTGACTGAAGGCTCGCATTGTGCACTCACATAAAGGGACAGCTAACCAGAAAACAGCAGCTGATGATCTGAAGCCAGGCTGTGCTATTGTCCGGTGCACAAATGTTCTACAAGGACCCAGACCACCATGCGGTTCTCTGTCCACAGACTATGGAGGTTGGGGGGGGTGGGCTGGGCGGTGAGGGCTTTTTTCCCTCCTTTTCTTTCTTCCCCTCCTGAAACCTTTTCCTTCCAATCTCTCTCCAGCCGCTCACATTCAACTGCTAGCAATTATTCCTGTTGACCCTCCTCGCTCTCCAAATGGGGTGTGGATCTCTGAAGGTTTTTCTCTTTGTACCTGACAAGCCCATGTTGCAGGCAGGCTCCAAGGGAGGAGGTGAGGTCTCAGCTCCCTGGGGACAGCGACTCGGAATGGAGTGGCTGTGATTTATTTTCCATTGAGCAAAGTCAAAGCCAGGCAAATGTGGGCTGGGAGGCAGACAGGAGAATCCCCTAGCCTCATCGAGGGGTGCTTCTCTATTGTCCTGGGGGAGGCTCGGGTGAATGCGGGTGGTGTTGGGGTGGGGGCAGGGAGGAGGAGCCAGAGGATGAAAAAGAGGAGGCAGCGAGGGAGGTGATGTGAGAGCCCGTCTCAATTCCAGCTCAGTTCATTTAGGTTTGCTCCAACAGCTTTCCCCATCCTCAGCTTGAGTGGAAACATGGCAGCTTCCCTACAAACTGTAAAGTCCTTGAAGGCAGACAGCTTGTCCGGCCTTCCTTCTTGCCTCTTCATTGCCTTCACTGTTATATTGGTTCCAAGCAGGTTCTCAGTGAATGTCTACTAAATGGAATCAACTCTGCCCCTAGATCTTTGGATCGCACTCATCCTTGTCATTCACAGAATATCTCCTTCCAGCAGCAGCTTCATTGACCAATGTGAAGAGGCCCCTGACTTAGAAATTCTTTATCACTTCATTCTCATGGCTGTAGACATTTGCTAAACATTTATTGGCCAGCAGACAAAAAGAAGTTCCTCTAATAAGCTGAAATCATAGCTGTCTGTCCTTTTAAGTGGTCTGACCACATTTTTCATAAACCACGAGGCAGACTCAACAATATTCCATAAACGGGGTTTTATTACCTTATTGAGATCAGAAAAGCTACTACCTAATGACTGGACACTAGACCACTTTGGGGTGGAGCCTCAGTTGAGGTCCCTAAAGTTATAGGCTATACCCTGTTTTATAGTTGCCATTGAACTGAAAATAATCCTGAACATACATATGTTTAATGGTTTCTTGTCTCTTTCTCCCACTGAACTCTAAGTTTCAATATAAAAACAGCAACAACAACTAGTATTAATGGCACGTTTAGTGTATTAGGTAGTACCTTAAAAGCTTCCCATGTGTTATCTTATTCAGCTTTTCATTTTGTGAAACTGTATTCCCAATGTCAAGAAGAGTGGTCAGCACATCTGAGATTTAATAAGGACTTCTCGAACCAATAGAAGGAATGAATGCTAGACCTTTCTGAGATTGCAACAATTAAAGCAAAGTCCTAGAAAAAAGAAAATGTTGTAAGGACATGGCCAGGTCAAAGGAATACCCTAATGCATCCTTGAAAATGCAAGTCAACCTTGCTTTGTGTGATAAATTGCATGGCCCCTGGATTTTTCAGGATATAATCTCATTTAAAAAGCATTAAGGAGTTAGTTGTTTTAAGAGAATTCTGTTGTGGATTCTTTTGTTAAGCAGACTTATTTTGTAATGAAAATAAATCATTCCCCTCCCCAAAAATCATTGGTAAGAAAATCACAAAGTAGCATCGTTCAAAGTGCTTTGCTCCATATACATACACAGGCTTTTACCATCACCAGAGAACTCAGGTTGTATTGGGTACCTATTTGAGTGACCATTCATTTAAATACTAAGAAGCAAATACTATACTCCACTCAACAGATAAGGAAGCTGAGGTTCAGAAAGGTGACATAATTAGATCAGAGAAAGTCCTTTTGACAACTTCTGCATCTAAACAGTCTTCTCAGTCATGTTGCCATTTTGAATCTTGACCTGGGGATAATTCAAATTTAGAATCGGCCTCACATGTTAGGTTGTTTCCTGATCAGAAAATCTGGCCTGTTCAATACCCAGATTTATTAATTTATTTAAAAAGTACTTATGAAAGGCCTTTTATGTGACTGGCATTGCTCTGGGAACCAGGAAATCTGAAAGGAAACAAAATAGAAAAAAAAGAAATCCTTGCTCTCAAAGATTTTCTGGAACCACTGTCCAAAATGGTAGCCACTAACTACATGAAGCTATTTGAATTAAATTAATATTCAGTTCAGTTCAGTCGCTCGGTTGTGTCCGACTCTTTGCGACCCCATGAACTGCAGCACGCCAGGCCTCCCTGTCCATCACCAACTCCTTGAGTCCACCCAAACCCATGTCCATTGAGTCGGTGATGCCATCCAACCATCTCATCCTCTGTCGTCCCCTTCTTCTCCTGCCCTCAATCTTTCCCAGCAAAAAATTAAAAATTCAGTTCATCGTTTTCACTGGCAAATTTCATGTACTCAAATAATTGAGTTTCACATCCCTTAGTTTCTGTAGACGACTAGTGGCTCACGTCTGGGAAGGCACAGATGTAGAATGCTGCAGAAAGTTCTATTAGATAGCATTACTAGCTGATGGATAATAGACAGTAAACAAATATGTAACGTGTCTGGTGGTGGTGAGGGTTGTGGAGACGATTAAAGCAGTATCAAAGGATGAACAGAGATGGGCAGGGAAGTGCTCGTTTGTCCTGGCTGCGGATGGGAGGGAAGAGCTCTGAACAAGCGCCTGGATGGAGATGAAGCAGGCCCCATGGGCAGCTGGAGGTAGAACATTCCAGGTAGGGGGGAGCCCAGGAGTGTTTAGCATTGGCTTATGTGTTTGAGGAATAGTGGGGAGGCTTCTCTGGCTAGACTAGGTGCATGAGGAGTGATTGGAAATGAGATTAGAAAGGAAAGCTAAACCAGATCATGCAAGGCCGTGCAGGTCATGATAGACTGTGGCTCTCCTGTAAGGTCCGAGCATTCGCTACCTGGAGATTTGTCTTTACCTTCTCCTTCCTCTTGTCCTCTCAAACTATCTCTCATTCATTCTCTCACCCTCTCCATCTCTTCTCCCTCCCTCCCTCCCTCCTTCTTTCTCTCCCTCCCTCTGGCCACACACCTCTGCCTATAACAACTGGTGCCTTTGTAAGAATGACAAGTGGGAGAGTCAGATTTACCGGACATTTTCAGCTTCTCAAAGAGACAGTGGATACTAATCACCAAGGTAATCCACATGAATCCTAGAGTACTATTCACCAAGGTGCTACACCATTTTTCTTCTTAATGCATCTGATCCCTTTATTGAGCACATACTGTGTACCCAGTGATTTGCGCAGAAATGTAGGTATTCTCAGGACACCAACTTTTCATGCTAAAACCAGCAAAGTCCCGGGTCAGTTGCTATGAACCTGCTTGTGGAGGATATTGTGATGACAGAGATAGTGCCTGCCTTTGAGATGTCACAGTCTGGGAGAGAAAACCTGCAGTACAGATCTCTGAGTGATTTGGTCAAGGAGAACACAGGTGCTCTGGCAAGTCGAACACTTGCAAGGCCTCAGTGCAGTGAGGGCAATAAGGGAGGGCTTCCTGGCAGAGGAGGGCATTAGCTTTAATTCTTTTCTTTCTCTCTTTTCTAAATTGAAATATAGTTGATTTACAATGTTGTGTTAATTTATGCTGTACAGCAAGGAAAGTGATTCAGTTAAATATATATATATATATATATACACATACATACATATGTGTATATATATGTGTGTGTGTGTGTATATGCATTCTTTTTTTCATTCTTTCCCATTATGGTTTATCACAGGATATTGAATATAGTTCTCTGTGCTTTACACTGAGATCTTGTTTATTCATTCTGTATATAAAAGCTTACATCTGCTAATCCCAACCTCCCATTCCATGCCTCCCCCAACCCCCTCCCCCTTGGCAATCACCAGTCTGTTCTCTATGTCTGTGATTCTGTTTCATAGATTCATTGCATCATATCTTAGATTCCACATACAAGTGATACCATACAATATTTGTCTGTTTCTGACTTACTGTACTTAGTATGATAATTGCTAGTTGCATGCATGTTGCTGCAGATGGCATTGGTTCATTCTTTTTTATGGCTGAGTAGTATTCCATTGTATATATGGACCACATCTTTACCCATTCATCTGTTCATGGGCATTTAGGTTGTTTCCATGCCTTGGCTATTGCGAATAGTGTTGCTATGACCATAGGGGTACACATATCTTTTTGAATTACAGTTTTGTCTGTATATATTTAGCTTTACTTCTCAAAGTTGACTAAAGATGCCTACCTTGCTGCCTTGACTCCAGTGCCTTCTCTGGGCTATCTGTGGAGACTTCATTAATAGATAGACTGATGTTCACCCATGTGGCTGACTCCTTTCCACTGTGCCTTCCCCGTCAGGGGACCAGATCACCACCTGACCTCAGAGATGCCACTGGCTCCCAGATGTTCCATGCTGATTGCTTTGTTTGATTAGGGAGTCCTAGAAGGGGAGGGAGTGACTACATATTTGCCCATGGGGTATCAATATTTGGGCAAAAAGGCTGTTGATCGCACCTGTCATTCTTTTCTGGCATCAAGAGAACTCGAGGGCATCTGTAAGAATGTATTTTCATCTAAATTTGTAGGACAGAGGAGTCAGGCAGAAAGGATTTTTTGAGGCATGCTGCATCTTGCTCAGTGAGTGCACATTCTTCAGTTCTTTCTCCGAAGCAGACATTAAAACCTGCAGCACAGTCATTTAGAATTTCAAAGGTTTCTTCTTCAGGGGGTGGGCCACAAAAGACACCACCTTATTCACAGAATCCTGGGATGGTGGGGCATAGCTGCACACCATTAACAAAGTCTGTGCAGCAAACCTTTATGGAGAAAGGCAACAGCTATTCTGCTGGGATAAAGAAGATGCCTCATTACAGTTGCTTTAGAAAGAAAGATTATTATCATTTATTGCTTTTTAAAATGCACTCCTGCATCCTAGCTAGGTTGGGAGAGCTTAAGAGGAGAAAGTCAGTTTTTAGAAGTAGTTCATAGATCACCAAAGAATCACAAAACACTCCACATTCAGTACACATTTCCCTCTGTCTGTCTCATTCTCTCTCTTGGAGTTGAGGGTGTCAATCTGCTTTCAGAAAAAAATCCAATCCAACACCCCCCTCAAGGCACCCTTCTTTTTCTTCAGACAGACATCTCTCAGCAGTGCTCTGCCTCTGGTTTTAAAGGATGCCAGAATCCTAGCCAGTGGTTCAAAGGACCAAATAAGATGGAGCTTCTCACATATAAAGCTGCTGGTCCTTCAACATCATCTTGCATGGCTTCGCCTGTCTTCTCACATTCCTTTGTTTTGGAATCACAGAAAGTGAACAAATGCCACAAATCTGAGTTTGAAAACCAGGAGCCCAGGCTGCAGAACAGCCAGCAGACAACATTGTCTCTGAACTGCTATTGTTTCTATTTTAGGAGCACATTGAGTGATTAGCTTGGGTAACAGTAACATTGCATTACCTTGCACAGGCTGGAAATGTCTTTCAATAAGGAGGCAACACGGAGGCCATGTGATACAATCCCGTAGACAGAGCCAAGTGGAATACATCAAAGAGAGCCTTGATGCAGATGTTTCATGCAGAAGAAAATTAGGTCAGAGACCACTTCAATTTCAGCTTCTGCCAGCCTCGTTTGAGAGCTTCCAGTGAATTCGTAATGAATAGCTTCTAGGGCACTTTTCTCTCATTCAGTCACAGGCTGCCTCAGCCAGATGAGCGTTCCATGTGGAATCTTCTCTCATTATTTAAAACTGCTACTTTGTGTTCTGAAATTCCAGAACCCTTCCAATGCACCACCACTCTGGCCTGAAACAAAAAGACTCGGAAAAGACAGCGAGACATTAATCTGTATCATATTCTCTCTCTCCCTCTCTCTCCTATCCATCATCTACATACATGTTTTTTAATACATCCCAAGCTTCCTTTTCATCTGTCTGTGCAGGTACATAAACCAGTTGCTGAGGGATATTGGAGATGTCAGGCTTTTTTAATCTTACTCAACTTTGAAGAAGCTGAGTGGCCTGTAGATGACCAAAATGCTTTGTCGGCTTCTTGCAGGGAGCATGCATGCGTGAGTGAGTGCGGTGTGCATGTATAAAAAAGAAAAAAAAAAAAAGCTTTTCTCTGAAAAGAGCAGAGAAGGGCAGTGTGACCTCCATGAAAGTGAATGATGCATCTTTTCCCTGCCCACCCTCAGCCCCATCACACATGTTATTTATTATATTGGAGGGTGAGACTCTGGCGCACCCTGGGATCTTCCCATTTCAGATTCTTTTTTCTGCCTACCCTTTGCAGGGTTCACACTGACAGATACTTGCTGATTGGAGTGGGGGTTGTGAGGAGGGTGGACTTCAGTTCATGGCAGGAGAAGAATCATTAGATTCTAAATGCATTTGGAAGAGAGGGGCAGAGAGTCAGACACGGAGGATCACAGAGGCTCTTCCAAAGCTGTTGGTGCTCCCATTTCCCACGGGAAAGGAGAGGAAGTGGCGGCCCCAGCTCCAGCTCTTCAGGACACAAACGCTTTGTCTTTGCAACCTCCAAAGCACCAGGGCATTCATTCAGGGTTTCCCTTAATTCTAAGGTTTGCAAAGTGGTGGCAGAAGACCTCGGAAAAGCCCTCATAGGCCAGCTTCTGCTCCAGTCAAGGATGGAAAGCCACCATTAAGATGGTGCCTCTCTGGTCCATTGAAAATGCTTTCTCTGGCTTAAAAAAGACACTGGTCTTCCTGGCACCCTTCCCCAACTTGGTCTCCTCCCTGCCAGCACTCTCCTGTGATCTCTTTCTTTCGATATCATACACACACACACACACACACACACACTCTCTCACATGAATACACACTTACACTTAATTACAATTTCTGAGGAGGACAGAAGTGCAGGGAATAAACTGATAGTGGAATAAAAAGATGACCTGTTAGAAAAAAAAAGGAACTAGTTTTTTCTATGTGAACCATCTATGACTCCACCTCTATGTGAACTTGGGCCAGCAGTTCTCTCCTCTGGACTCAGTGTCCATACCTAGAAAACTGTGTGTGCCGATCCCTACATCCCCTCACAGCTTTGATGCTAACTCAATAAATAATCTTTCTCCTGGTTTATAGGCAATAGACATCATCCAGAAATGTCTGGCTGTGGTCATAGCCCCAGATCTACTTACTAAGACACTAACCAAGACCTATGATGCTCATAGACTAGCATCAAGGCGTAGGGACTTGGTCATGCAGCAGTGAGACAGCGTGATTCCTTCTAGACACACTGCAATGGGCCCACTTAACACAGCAGAAATAACATTGGCTTTGGAGTCCGCTAGACTTGAGTTAGCATTTCAGCTTTGTCACTTCCAGGCTGTGTGACTGCAGGTGAGTCACTTAGGTTCTCTGATCCTGAGTTTCTTCCACAGTGACACTGGGATGATACTCACTATAAAAGGTTGTTACCTGTTTAACTGAAATATATGTGCCTGATATATGGTAGGTACTAAGCAAATATTAGTGTTATTTTTATTATCAATACTAAAATTAATAATGGAGGCTTGCATGCATATATGCAGAAATATGTATGACTTAGGCAGTCAAAAATTAACACCTTATTTGAATTTATTTTTCTCTCTCCATGTGGAGAATCTAGACATATATATACACACACAACACACCACGTGTGCTTGGCATGAATGCCCACACATATGAAATTCAATTTCTAAAGGCAGTAGCAACCAATACTGAGTTCAAATGCTTATTAGAGATTTTGGTACATAAGTGTTCATTCAGTGCTAATTATATTTACTTTTATCTACAACAATATCTTTTGGTGTGAGTTCCTGAGTCATCAATCATGTACTCCTCCCCTATTCTCTCTGAAATGACCTCTGTTTAAGAGGCAACTTTGGGCAGAGAAAATCTGCATAAGTAGGAGTCAAAAGCTGTCAATATGATGCTGAGCTCTTGATCATAAAATTGTAGTGCTTCAGAGCCTGGCAGATGAGAAACTGAAGCACAAAGAGGTTACATGTCTTGACCAAGGTCGTGGAGGGACCTTAGGTCTCATAGAGTTCTCCCCTGTGTCCTTCACCATCATGAGAGTCAACGGAGGTCCTGAGCATGAAAATGCTTGGCAGAGAACAGGTTCTTTCTACTTCCCGGTGCCCCCTCCCCCAGCACCTACCAGCTTTCCTACTGCAGCCCTGGCAGAGGGCCATCATCACTGCAGTGACTGCAGGGCTGCCTGCCACCGATGGCTCCACTAGCCAACAGAGCTTTGCCTGCCCAGAACTGGATTTTGTTCCTATCGAGTTATGGGGCATGGAAGACAGCACAGCCTTGGGAAGGAGCCCCGTGGCCCGGCACGCTAAGCAGGCTGGGCCGGTACCAAGACCGAGAGTCAAGCCTCGGTCTGCCAGGCTCTGGCTCCGTGTGCTGTTATGTGACCATGGGCATTTCCAAAAGCTAGAGAGGCCAAACCAGGGGAAGAGAAACATCCATTTGTTCCGTTCTGCATCTATTCATTTGCTCATTTTCTTATTCATTCACTTAATTATTCTTTATTGAAACAAGGCTTCTACAGTTTCATTATTTAGTAAAAGAGACTACACGGATAGAGACAGAAACCAGTAACAAAACAATATGGCAAGTGCTATGATAGCAAAATACTGTGCAGCACAGGAGAGGGAGGCATTCCATTTTCCTGCTTTACAAGTACTAGAGGGAGTAGAGATTGTGTAATAATCACGGTAGGACCATAGAAAGAAAACAACCAATAAATAAATGCTTGTTTACAACATTTGTACAGATATACACATATGTGCATTATATATGTGCATATATATTTAGAGATTCAACCTTACATCACTGTGGGAGTTGATTTAACAGTCTATGCATGGCTATTGTTTTTACCAGGGTTTGAGAAACTTTCTGCCAGATAGCAAATATTTCAGCCTTTTCAGGATATTTGGTCTTTGTAGCAACTACTCAGCTCTGCCAGTATAGCACAGAAGCAGCCTTTAACAATTCATGAACAAATGGGCGTGGCTATGTTCCAATAAAACTTTATATACAAAAACAAGAGAGGCGCCGGATTTGTCCTGCAGGCCATAGTTTGCCAACCCCTGGTCTTTGAGATTGGATGTGAAGGCCAGAGTCAATAGGATGGACGTTGGTAAAGGAAGATAGATGTGAAGGGGAAGAGAGCAGCGCAGACTAGAGCCTGTGACCTGGAACGTATGTCAGTCTCTCATTGCCTTCACATCTTCAGCTTCAGAGATGCATGAATCCTGCAGGAGAAGTGGTGTCTTTTATCCTTGAGCTAAACCTACATGTGACCCAGGAATTGGAAGAACTGATAGAAGATTCTTAGGAACCAGAGTTGCTGCTGTTTTGGCTGCTGCCCCATGACCATGAGGCAAGTCAGCCAATAAACTACAACTGTGCCTAGTGCCCTTAAGTTGGTTGACCTTCTAGTGTAAAATGCATATGGCTTCTGCTTTTGTTCAGCCATCCAAAACTCATGCAAAATGATCAGGACCTAGTCTCACGTGGAACAACATAGGGAAGGAAATTCTGACAGATCCTTCTTGTCTGGCTAAGTGATTCAGTCAAGTTCACACAGATGAGAACATTTCAGAAGAGTTAACATTGAAACTGGGCGTTGAGCATGGGTGAGGATTTTCCAGTTGGAGTGCATCCATAGAATCCTCAGACAGCATGATTTGTGAGTGATGTTTTCAAGTGACCCAAATACAGAGTTCCAAAGGAAAAAGAAACAACCTGTTCTTCTGTGTGCTAAACATTGGGAAAATTTATTTTCTTAAATTTTTCTCTAATTATTTCCGTCAGAATCCAGATGTGAGCAGTGAGACTCAACTCACCACCTCCCCCATCCCTTACAGGATGAGGATCAGCCTGCCTGTCCATCCCTGGCAGGGAAACCCACCCCTTGGACAAGGTGGCTGATCTATCCATGCTGCTCTGGGCATCTAATGAGAATATTCACATTTAGCATTGTTTTAGCAGACAGTTCCCATAAAACTTTATTTTGAGTTACAGCACTGAATGTTTCCCCCTTTTTTAGTAACTTGTTCTTTCTTCCTGTGTTTTGTCTTCATTAACGCTGTCAGATTTTACTAGATGTTCTAGAACCAGAAGTTATATTTAATGCCTTATTCTTTCCGGTCCCCTCACTGTATTGACGTTACCTCCACAATACTTCTGGCCACCATCCACCCAGCCATTCATTCTCTATCCATATGTCTATCCTTCCATCCACCTTTGCATTTATTTGTCCATCCATTCATCTCCTTTTCTTTTCTTTTTTTTTGGCTACAACCTCCTTTTCAGTCTTCTGTCATCTTATGCTTACATGGCTGCAAGATCCAGTATATTTATTTTCCTGAAAGGCTGAGTGAATGAATAAGGATGTAGAGCAACATAGGATTAGATTTGTCTCTGTCCTTTACTAACTGTACAACTTGAAGCACGTGACTGAAATTGTCTAAGTCCATTATTATTCATATCTCAGGATTGTTGTGAGCGTTAATTGAGATAAGGTATATATAGTAGGTGACACAATGCCTGGCACATAAGAGGTCCTCAGCAAGTGTTATTTTACCTCTCTTTCCTATTTCTCCCATTGCTTTCTACTTTTTTTCAGTTATCTTTATAAATGCAAGCAATTCTTACCTAACATCCTGGCCTTTGCTGAAGCCATCTTTCTTTCTAAAATTGTGTCCTCCTCAATTCCTAACTTACTGTTGAGACTCACCACTATTTGACTCTGGGTCTTTGATCATGGAAACTCTTCTCCCCAGATTATCCGTACTCTTATTTTTTTCTTTGTAAGAGATTTATTTAATCTCTTAGATCTACCCATTCCATGGATAAAATGCTACCTCTTTTCATAACCCTTTCAGAATCCCCCAGATTTAAATTTTTTTTCTTCCCTTGCATTATTGTAAGAATTTATTTGTTGGGAAGGGGAAGGGGAACTGCATTTTTGAGCACTCTCTATTGAGTGATGATCCAGATCATATTTTTTCACAATGACCTTATAAAGTAGTTACGATCTTCATTTTTCAGCAGAGCTTTCTCAAGGTCACTCCACTAGTGAGGCCCAGGACATAAATTTGAACGCAGGTCCATCTGATTCCAAATGTCCTTTCCATTTCACTCTCCCTTGCTTTCCATCTTCTACATGATAATAGTGATAATTACATTTTGACATTAGTGAAACATTAAAAAACAGCTATTATTGATCCCATTAATTAATTATATTAAAGGATAGGGGTAGTATTTTATTTTTTCTTCTATCACCTTAAACGTTCTGATTTAACACTTTAAACATACTGTTAAGGATTTGATAGGTGGCTCAGTGGTAAAGAATCCACCTGCAATGCAGGAGATGCGGTTTTGATCCCTGACTTGGAAAGATTCCCTGGAGGAGGAAATGGCAACCCACTCCAGTATTCTTGCCTCGGAAATCCCATGAACAGAGGAGCCTGGTGGGCTTGCAAACAGTCCATGGGGTTGCACAGAGTCAGACATGACTTAGCAACTAAACCACCATCAAATGTTCAGTTAAATAATCTTCAGTGCACAAATAGAACTTTCACTAGCGTTCTATCCTCAGGAGATCTTTTCCCCAATTTCAAATGTGGTAAATGACCATAAATCCTTCAATCATCATATTCTCAGTGTATTATCAATTTCAGCTTTCTTTATTTTTAGTAAGGAAGTCTAAGACAAAGAGGGAATTATTATTGTTTTTTATTTGGTTAAGTTCGTATCACAATAAAAGACTCTTCATACATTAAAGAGCCCTGGGCTATTTTCTGAAAATCCTTGGGCCGATCCCTGCAGCCAGCAGGCAGACAGCCCATGTGTTTATCTCTCTGTGGCATTAGTAACCCTGTAAAAGTTAAATTTGTTTTATTTATAGGTTGGAAGAGCCCTCACCCATGAGGAGTACTGAATAAATAGACTTTCAGCATCATTCTCCAAAGAGGTTGGGAAGGAACCACTCATGAGGAAAGCCTGGAGGGGACAAATTGTCAGAATGAAGTATGGTCCATTGTTCAGAATCAGAAGAGTTACCCACTCAAATCATAAAATACCAGATGAAGCTCACTTGACTAAACAGGGGTGAGCAAATGGAAAGAAGGAAGACATGGTGACACCGAAAAGGCCCAAGATGTAATCTTTCCAGGTTAAATGAAGCCAAGTTCATTTGGGATCTCAGAGGTCATACTTTTGCTAAAGCTTGCTTTGTGTTAGCACAGAAAGTAGTTAAAGCCTCTTTCTTTCTTTTTCTCTTTCTCTCTCTCTCTCCCCCTCTCACCCTCCTTTCTCTCTCTCTCTCTCCTTCCTTCCTTCAATAGAATGAGATTGATTGAGCAATGCAGAATAAACTGCCTGTGTTTATGTCTAGTTATTTGGACTTGAGTGTAAGAAGAGCAAATCAAAGTAATTTAATTAGGGGAGTGCAAAGACCAACCCAATATCATTAAATATATTATGAGTTGCATAAATATGAATTAATAATCATGGTATATCTTAAGTCTGTTCTCTCTTTGGAGAGGAATGAAATAGTTATGATCTTTGATAAGTCCCCAAAGGCTGTGCTGTCCCCATAAAAGGAGCCTGCCGCTGATTCACCATGAGCTTTGAGATCTCTTCCAAGAGAAAGAATGAGTTTTTGTTGCACAGTCCACATGAACTTGCCTGGTGCCCCTGCTGATTAATGACATTTATTCCCCCAGAGAGCTGCCTGAGGCTGAAAGCAGAGATACGACATTGAGACAGCACTAACCTAACTGGCTCTCATGGGGATTGATCGCATGCCTGACCTTTCACTACAGTGTTCTAAGCATCTGCGTTAACTGGGTGTGTCTTCCTTACAAATAAGCCTCAGCCATTCCATAAGGGGAAAGATGACATTCTCAGATATCAGGTTTCGGGGACTGTACCTTTAAGATGAGTTGAGATTTCCTTTCAAAACTGGGTGTGAGACCTTCTAAAGAGAAGCCCTGCATGGTCATGAACTATTCATGTAAGTTATCATGTTCCTAGTACTAGCTACTTTCTAGTTCCCTTCCTTTGCCTCATCACCACCTGTCTCTTCTTGACAACTCTGATCTCAGATCTACCTTCAATTTATTTTTATTACATTGACTCTCTCACCCTGGGTATATTGATCTGATACCATACCTTGATTTATCCTGACTCCACGTTCCCTACTTGTGCCAGAGGTGGGTGTTGGCAGCAGACACATTTGTCAGTATCTCTTCTTGATTCCATCCCTCAACCCATTTTTGGCTTTGTTCTTTTTGTGAAAATATTAGTAACTCCCAGAGGTCTCACTCATGGGTGCAAAGCCAAAGGCAGGACAGGGGACTGAAAAGGCTCCCACAGGTGAAGTCTGAGGTGTTCTAAGCCCGAGGGAACATATTCCATCATCCTGGGCACCCAAGCCACAGAAAAGTAGTGCAGTCTCCTACATCCCAGAGAACTCTTAGCTGAAGAGGTAGTTGCACCCATTTCAGACTGTACCTCAACTGTGTCTGTCTTGGCAGAAACCAACAGTGTCACCCAATGTGATATGATGAAGTATCGTGTTTAGGAGTCAGGAATACTTGGGTTTGACTCTTGATTCTATCCCTTGCTAACTGTATCATCTCAATTAAGCATCTTAACTTCTCTAAGCCTCAGTTTTTTCATCTCTAAAACGGGAATACCTACTTTACACTGTCATTGTAGGAAATAAAAGAGGTAACATACATAAAATACAGAACATTGCATATGGTGTTTTAATAAGTAAGGTTTAACATTTCTTACTATTATTATTGCCATGATAAAATCTTAAAGCTTAAATTCTGGCCAGAATGGAGTAACTTTCTAATTTTCAGGCAGCTCATTTCTTGAGAGATGGGCCACAGGTTTCTTCCTGCACCAGGCTGGTTGATCAGTGTTGTAAGTCACCATTTGGCTTCCTGCCTGAACTTTTAATCTTGTCCCCATCTCAGTTTAAAGAGGGTGAGAAAGCAGAGACATCAATCGTTTCCTTGTCAAGGACAACAGCCCCTTCCTTCTTCCTTAGTTCTCTCCTGGGGCCCCATCCTCCCGGTGCCAAGGGAGGGGGCTGCGGCTGAATACAAATCACCACGTGGTGGGGAGGCTTTGTGCTTCCATGGGAGCCTGGAGCAGTTTCACTGTCTGTGTGTAAAGCTGTGATGAGTCCAGTCCAGTCCTCCCACTCCTCCCAGGGTTCAGCACTCCACCGTGTTCCACAGTCTCCCTGGGTGGTGATGTAACCATGAGCATGGCAGTTACCCAAGGTACTGGGACACAGACTTTATTGATTTGTTCTTCTAATGCATTAGGAGGAAACAGGAAACCTCAGGAAGGTCACAAACGACAATTGTGCATTGACTGGCACAGACATTGACTTCATTCAGGAAAGCACAACTCAAGTGGCCTAGCTATCAGAGACGAAAGCAGACCATAGATGCACAACTCAGAAATGAAGATGATATGCATGGGCTCGATCCAAAGGAGTCAGAAAGCACGGAGCACCGAATACTCAAGCTCAAACTTGAAGGAGAGTCTTTTGTTCAGTTATTGGCAAGGCCGAATGCTCAATCAGTGTTGCTAAACAATGGGATGAAGAAATAAAACCAGGCAAGAGTGAGCCTCTTAGGTCTGTGCTCTGTTGAGTCTCGAAGCAGCTCTCTAGCAGTCTCCTACTTGATCCTTTGGTTCCATGTCCTTCCATCCTACCTTCATGACCTTTAAAGCTGAGCACTTCTGACATCTTCCCATACACCCTCACTCTTCTCCATAGCTTTATCCCCTTCATGATCTGCCTTGGAATTGTTGATCATTACAAACTCACAATGTGTTTGAATTTTCCCTAGGCTTCCCATAACCTCTTTCTTTCCAGACCCATGTTCTGAATGTTTGAGGTCTACCTTGTCTTCCCTGACAAGAAATGACAGAGGATGTCATTTCAGAGGATGTCATTTCGACAGAGGATGAGATGGTTGGATGGCATCACCAACTTGACAGATATGAGTTTGAGTAAGATCCAGGAGTTGGTGATGGACAGGGAAGCCTGGCGTGCTGCAGTCCATGCGGTCGCAAAGAGTCGGACACGACTGAGCGACTCAACTGAACTGAACTGTCTTCCCTGATGGTTGGTTGTTGTTCAGTCACCAAGTTGTGTCTGACTCTTTGCAACTCCATGGATTGCAGTACTCCAGCTTCCCTGTCCTTCACTATGTCCCAGAGGTTGCTCAAACTCATATCCATTGAGTCAGTGATGCCATCCCAACATCTCAACCTCTGTTGCCCCCTTCTCCTGCCGTCAATCTTTGCCAGCATCAGGGTCTTTTCCAATGAGTAGGCTGTTCACACCAGGAAGACACAGTATTGGAGTTTCAGCTTCAGCCTCAGTTCTTCCAAAGACTATACAGGATTGATTTCCTTTAGGATTGACTGCTTGGCTCTCCTTGCAGTCCAAGGGACTCTCAAGAGTCTTCTCCAGCACCTCATTTCAAAAGTATCAGTTCTTCAGCGTTCAGCCTTCCTTATGGTCCAGTTCTCACACCCATACATGACCACTGGAAGATCCATAGCTTTGACTACATGGACTTTTGTCAGCAAAGTGATGTCTCTGCTTTTTAATACATTGTCTACGTTTGTCATAGCTTTTCTTCCAAGGAGCAAGTGTCTTTTAATTTCATGGTTGCAGTCACCATGTGAAGTGATTTTGGAGACCAAGAAAATAAAGTCTGTCATTGATGTCTAACCCTGATGTTATAAGAGATGAAATCATCCTTTGAGAGTTCTGATAATCCCAACTTTATCAACCAATTCTTGTTTTCTGGTAAGAAATTTTTCCACAGCATCATCTCCTTGTGTTAATCTGTTATCTTCAAAGAGATGAAATCTTCTATAAAATCAAGCCTTTCCAAGTATTTGGCCTTTAATCATTTCAGGAGATTCTGGATAGAATGCTAAGGTCCTGTATAACCCCATAAGTCTATTTAATTAAAGCTAAATCTTTAGGACTCAATGGAATATTTACTATTTTTCTAGAAACATTTCCATATTGATTATTTGAAACTGAAAAATTACAGAGTACCAAAGAGAGATGGGCTTTCATAATTTACTTTGGTTTAGGCTTTTGTGGGCTTAGCATATTTGGAGAAGGGATGGCAACCCATTCCAGTATTCTTGCCTGGAGAATCCCATGGACAGAAGAGCATGGCAGGCTACAGTCCACGGGGTCACACAGAGTTGAACATGACTAAAGCAATTTAGCATGGTACATATGCACATTTAGTCTCTAATCCTGGTTTGAGCAGCCATTTGAAATACCACCTTGGCAGTGGGAGAAGCAACAGAGAAGTGGTATTTGTTACAGAAGACCTCATGCTAGAGTTTACTCCTAATCAGTGTAGAGACTGAGTAGGGACAGCCCACTGCCTCTATGGAGCTCTGATTCTAGCACAGGGACATTGCTTGTCCCAGCACTCTCTCTGTAACTTAGGTACAAGACGTAAATTCCATGGGCCTCAGGAGAGTCGAGTTTCAAAGGGATTACTAATAAACTAATTTGGAGTTGCTCTGAAGATTAAATGAGACAGTGGGTTATAAATAGCTCAGCACATAGTAAATGCTCAATGAACATGTGTTTTCTCCCTAAGGGTCCACAAGATGTCTAGCCACTGGAATGCAGTTTGAGGATAAAAGAGCTAACATTTATCAAGCACTAACCATGAGTAATGTGACAAGCCCCTTAAAAGTAATATTTTATTTATCTAGATACAAATTTTATATTTATTTTTTAGCTAAGGACAGCCAGGCTCGTGGGGATTAAGTAACTTTCCTTACATTATACAACTAATCACTAACAAAACCAAGATTCCCATCTTGGACTTTCTCACTCACTTTGTTGTAAGGGCGTTTTAGAATGAGAAATCAGTGATATGACTTTAATAAGCTAAAAGAGAAAAAAAATCCAGTGAACTATAGAGTCCCTGAGGGGGTAGGAACTGGAGAACAGAGGTGGAAATGCACTAGAATAATAGATTCCAATATCGATCTGGTGAGCCAGGCTGAGGAGAAGGAGATTAGTAGGATTTGTAACATTGTTATTAGTATTTGCCAAAGATGTTTGCCATCTCCCATGTTCTTCTTGGGAATGTTGCCTTCTGAATATATTTCTGGAAAACAAGATCACTAAAGAAACCCATTCTTCTTTCCTTCTTATTAAATATTTTCAGCATCGGGTGCCACCTTGTTGTTGTTTTTCAGTTGCTAAGTTGTGTCTGACTCTCTGTGACTCCAGAACTACAGCACACCAGACTTCCCTGTCCTTCACTATCTCCTAGAGTTTGTTTTGACTTGGGCAACATCCTCACATGTGGAGTTATTTAGGAGGGGAATGCTGTATGTGTTGCAATTTCTAAAACTCAGTTTGGGCCAGTGATGATGCTAAAGTTTGTCACTTGGTGACACCAAGAGGTTCATAGATGTGATGAGTCTAGGGTACTCTAGACTTTCAACTGGAAGTTGTGTCTTATGTGCATAAGAATTTGTTTTGTAAAGAGAGTATCCATAGCTTTATTCTCAAAGGGTCAGTGACACAAAATGATTAAGACCAAATACCATTTTAGTTGTCTCAGAAGGAAGAGAAATTGGAGGAAAATACGTGAAAGTTGATGAATAAGACAGTCAAGAGATGAGGAGGAGCTGAAGTAGTGGCCATGGGGATGGAGTTGGCAGGAATAATGGCTGTTTAGGAGCTAGAAATGGTAACTGGAATTGACAATCAATCAGGTGGAAAATGAGAGAGAGGAAAGATGAAACTTCAATGTCTCTTGATTTTCTAGCCTAGGAGCTGAGTTGAATGAAGCTATAAGCTTCCAGGGAGGGGTGGGATTTGGGGAGTAATACATTTAGTATCGACAGAGGATGAGATGGTTGGATGGCATCACCAACTCAATGCACATGAGTTTAAGTAAACTCCGGGAGTTGGTGATGGACAGGGAAGCCTGGTGTGCTGCAGCCCATGGGGCTGCAAAGAGTCCGACATGACTAAGCGAGTGAACTGAACTGAACTGATATTTAATATCAGCATCGGTACTGATTGCTCTTTGATTTGCGTTATTGTATTGCTATTTTCTCTAGGAAGCTTAGAACTTGTATCAGGAAGTGTAGTTTATCTCATTGACATCTCAGGCAACTCAGGGAGAGCATGCTGATTTGAGATTTATATTTGAAACACAAAAAGGATTGTTTTCCATAAAGCTTGGATATATACCTAAAATTGAGGCGGCATGACTTCATCACCTATTTCCAGCCCTTCCACCCCTGCACAGTCTCGGAGACAAAGACAGGAATGCATAACGATCTAGGGTATGTTTACACAATGCTAGATGTTTTGATGAATTTGTAAGTATTGGCGTAATCCATATCTCTTCTGAAATGAGTATGGGAACCCTTTAGTTATAGCCTGAATTTCCCCTTTTCATAAAGATATTTGGCATTGTATAGGTACAGTTAAAGTAATAAAGTGAATATATATCACCAATAAAACTTAGCTATAGAAAGGGTGAAACGTTAGAAGATTTTGAGCAAATGATCATGTACCAGAGCTGTATCTCATTGAAAATATGAACTATTTAACAGCATATCTTTACAGCATCAACCCTATGAGGTATTACCTCATTTGTTTCACAAATGAGGAAAATGACAGTGAGAAACTAAGAAACTTCCCCACGTTTGTCAAAGCAGGAAGTGGTGGAACCCTCCTAATGCCCACTCCAAACGTTATCTGATCACATGTGGATCCTGTGCCCCCATTCTCTCCCAGGGTCCCCATCTCCTGTACGCTTTCCTTTCATTCTGCACTCAGCTTAGATTCCAGAATCTGCAGCTCTAACCATTTTCTTACAAACTTAACCTTCCTAGACCTTCATGCCTTCCATAACCCCCAACCAACACAACACAGCCCTCAAGTCCCACCCTGCCCACTTTGTTCTTACACCGGAGTCACTGACAGTGGGCTGGAGAAAAACCCTCACCTGTGCTGACTGCTCTTACCTCCAGTCTGTCACCTCGCCTGGCAGTCTCTCCAGGTTTGTTTAGTCCATCGCTCTTTCGTTTATTCAAGACAGCTCTAGTCTCAAGTCTCCTCACTCCTCAAATCTCCTACTCTTGCCTCCTTCTCCTTACTTTCCACTGAAGACTTGGCTTCTTATTTCACTGAAGAAGTAGTCACAGTCTGAAGGTGAATATACCCATTCTTGTGACCAAGTTTACCAATCTATTTGCATCTTAACTTATAGAGTCTGCTTTCCTCCTGCTTATGTATTCACTTATAAGAATTGTTCACACTCCTACTAAGAGCAACACCTCCACTTGTGCACTGGTCTTCATCCCTTTCCCTTTCTAGGACCTTGTTCCTGCAGTGGTCTTCCTCTGTCCTCATGACCATTTCCCCCTCTCACTACTGATCACTGCCGTCAGCAGGCAAACATGCTCAACTATCACCCATCTTAGGGAAACAAAACTTGCTCTCAACCAACATTCCCTCCCAGCACACGTGATTTCCACTCTCTTTTAAAGCGAAACTCCTGAGAAGAACTGTCTGCCCATGCTTGGCTCTCTCTACTTCCTCACCTCTCATTCTCTTTTTAACCTGTGCTAATCAGGCTTTGGTCCCCAGTCCTTCAAAAGCTATTTTGAAAAACCACATGTCAATGTCACCAAAAAGCGACATGTTGTCAAATTCAATGATGGGTTCTCAGCACTACTTTTAAATGCTTAGTGGCTCTGACAAAGTTATTTACTTCTTCCTTCTTCAAACACTCTGTTCTCTTGGTTTCTGGGGTAGTGTCTTCTGGATTTTCTTTTCCTCCACTGGTCAACCCTTCTTAGTACTTTGTGTTGGTCTTTGCTCTAATCTCTAACCCAGAGATTTGGTCTGCTGCTCTGTTTCCTCTTCTCCACCCACATTTACTTCAGAAAGATCTCTTACAATCTTATAAATCCCAAATTTCGATCTCTTGTCCTAACCTCTCTTGTGAGGTCTGAGATATCAAATTATCCACTATCTAGAGTGTCTAAGACAATCTTGTCATGCATACCATGACCAAAACAAAACTCTTGATACTTTCTTTCCCCCTCGAAATACTCTGATCCTTCTTTATTTATCAAAACTTAGAAATCATCCTTGATTTCTCTTTTCTTCTCATATTCTACATCCAAAACATCAGCAAATTTTGCTGACTTTACCTTAATATTATCACTTCCCTTCAACGCCGCCTACATGTCTAGCCTAAGCTACTATTATCTCTTGCTTGGACTTCAAAAGCTTACAAATTGATCTCATTGAGTCTCCTCTTCTCTCCACCCTCCGCCCAGGTCTGTTCTCTCCCCAGCAGTCAGTGTTCTTGTGTAAAATCAATTGTGTTCTGTCCTCCTAAAACTACTTCAATTACTTTTCATTTTACTGAGAATAAATTCAGACTACTTAATGACCTTCTCATCATTACTTGATCTAGCCACTGCTTACCTTTCTGAACTTACTTTTCACCACTGTTTCCATTGATCAATAGTCCTGTATCTACACTGGCTTTCTTTTAATACAATAAACTCATTACTGCCCCAGGTCCTTTGCACTTCTTTATCCCTGAAATCAGAATGCTCTTAGTCCAGATATTTGTAGAATTCCTGCCACTGAGAAGTATAGAGTATCTTAAAACCACAGAACATCAGAGTTAGGAGAGTCTTAGGGATCTTCAGAACCCATCACTGCATTTTATAGCTGAGAAAAATGAAGCCTAGAAAGACTGAAAGCTGCACAAATCCACGCAGTAAGTGACCGAGCTGAGACTGACTCCTTTGACTAATTCTTTTCTTCAAGTTTTGTTAGATGAGCTAATTACTCTGTGTATGGCTTTCTCATTTTTTTGGCTCCAAATCAGTTGTGATTAGTTTTAAACCACAACGCAATTTGTCCATCTAAGTTACATGCTTCTGAGTTCTTTTGACGTGTTCTTTCCCGTAGCAGTTGGCTCCAGTGGGTGAGCTGGGGTAGAGAGAAGAGAATGGGACTGCAGGGGTGATGATACTTTAATTACGTAGAAGTGTTAAGCCTTTCTCTTGTGAGATCAAAGTGCCTCACCCAAGTGTTACTTCAATTCTCCTGCTAGTCTTCTGAAGTAACTTACGGAAACCAATGGACAGATGAGAAAACTGCCAGTGTATCTCCTGTGTATGTTACTCACACCAGAGTGACTTTTCTAAAATATAAAACTGGCTGTTTCATCCATCTGCTTAAAATCCTTGCAGGGCCCCCTTTGCCCTCAGGGTAAATTCCAGTCTCTGTAACCTGCTCCCCAGCCCTTCACAGCCCCTGCTTTCATCATTCACTTCCTCCCCTTCCACTGCCTTTCATAGACCCACTGCTGTCGCCGGTGGCTTTGCATGCTTCAGCCACGTAAGTCATATTCTCTGTGTTTCACCTCTCTGGGCCTTTGCTCTTGCCATTTCTTCTCTGAGCATCCTTACATACCTGCTCTTTGTAAAAGGAAGCAGGAGTTGCCTCTCCTGAATATCCTGTGAGGCCTTTCTTCGGTAGTCATTTCCTTCTTCAGGTTCTTGAGCATCATATGCTTGACCCTACCATTTATCAGTGTGGAGAGGGGTTTCACTTGTGTTTTGCTCATCTCACTAACCTGCTAGATTGTGAGCTCTTGACAGGGAAGAACTCAGTCTATTCTTTTTGGTCTTCACAGAATCTAGCTCAGGAGCGGACAAGGATAGTAAGTGAGAACGTGTTGGATGAATGAGTGAACGAGTGGAAGTGACTAGCAAGCTGGCAGCGAGTGAGAACAGCCTCCCCAAAGAACATTTTAATGGGTTCTCATCTGCCGCCTCCTTGACCACGCCTCTTTCAATCCCACTTATATTTCACAGACTTTACAATAATCTCTCCCTAGGGTTAGAAAGACCAATTACTCTTTCAAGGCTCCTCCTGGCAGGCACTGCCCCTGGTTCTCAAAAGGGCCTCTTGAGCTGTCTATGAGGTCCCATACATGAACACATGCTATGGGATTTCACATTCATTTGTTGATTGCAGGGCACTCGCCACTACTGGTCTGCAAGATGATTTCTAGGTGGTCTGTAGATGTTGTGAATTTATTTATATATGACTTAGCAAACTCCTTTTACATTTCTGATAGCAAACTATACTTTCTGTTTAAAAATAATTTATTTAAGTTTAAAAAGTGCATCAATTTAAAGAGAACTACTGAATGTATATAACACAGATACAGGGCAAATATAATGAAATGGTGCCTGAATGACTAATGTATTTTATTCATTTCAGCCTTCTTCCAGGCATTCAGACCTCAGATGTTAATGGCACATCATGTGCCAGGCCCTGTCCTGCGTGAGGGGGTATATAGATGGAGAGTAGTTTCAGTCTTGCTCCCTCTGTCCTTTAAATGTTAGACACTTCCTGGGCCCTCTGTACCTCCCCCTCTGGGATGCTGAGAACAATCTGTTAACATCCACATTGATGTGGGGTGACTGGGTTGGACGGAAATGGGAGAGTGTGGGCTAGATTTATTGTTCTGTTTCTAATCAGTAGGATATGACTGGGGTCTATGAACACTCATTATACACAACCCCTCCAATACAAAAACTGGAAAGCCATGCTGCATGGGAAAATAACTTGCCAGAGTGGAGTTGAATAGTGGAGAGTGAGCGAAGGGAAGAGAATAGACATTGGCATCAGATCATAATTAAAACTTCACCTCTCTGAGCTTCGGTTCTCCTTTGTACAGTGAGAGGATTGGACTGGCTCAGTAACAGAAAGTACATTTTCCTGACAGAGCATATGTTACTGGAGGGCTGTGGTGAGAAGGCTTCTGAGGGCAGATCCTGCTTGAGTGGGAATGTGTGCTTGAGCAATGAGTGATGTCTACCATGGAAATGTGGCAGGAGTAGGATGACTAGCTATGTTGACATGGGTGTGGCAGGGCAGAATGGAGGCAGCAGACCACACAGCCCTGAGTTTTTGAACTGGATTACTTTGAAGAGAACTTCAAGGTTTGACTTTCTAAGGTTCTGCAAAGTGAGTGGGTAGCCATTCCATGCTCCAGGGGATCTTCCCCACCCAAGGACTGAAGCTGGGTCTCCTGTATTGCAGGCGGATTCTTTACCATCTGTGCCACCAAGGTTCTGCAAAAGCCAACTCCGTATTTTTCCTAACAGTAATTAGTGAGTGTGCATGGCAAAAAAGATGGTGATGGTGATGCTGGTAATAGTGTGGTACCACTTCAATTTGTCTCTGTGGTAGGCAGCCTCCAAGAGGGCACCCAGCCTCCAAGATGGCATCCAGTGATCCCCACATCCTGGTGGGTCATTCCCTCTCCTTGGTTTTGGATTAGACTTGTTTTACTTCTAACAAATAGAGTAGAAGTAATATGATGCCTTTTCTGAGATTAAATTATAAGAAGACTCTTCTTCTCCCTTGGGTCATTCTCTCTCTCAGAAACCAGCTGTCATGTTGTGAGCCACTCACAAGAGAGGACCAAGTGGCAGGGAACTAATGTCTCCAGCGAACAGCCAAGGAGGACCTAAATCTGCTAACTTCCATACAAGTGAGCTTGGAAATGGATCCTTCCGAGATGAGTCATGAGATGATGGCAGCTTCAGCAGGCACCCTGATTGTAACATTTTGGGAGATCGTGAGGCAAAGACACCTGGATAAGCTGAACCTGGATTCCTCACCCACAGAAACTTGTGAGATAATAACTGTTGCTTTAAGCTGCAAAGTTTTGGGGCAATATATTATGTCACAATAGATAAACTAATGTGCTAAGTCACTTCAGCCGTGTCCGACTCTTTGTGACCCATGAACGGTAGCCCGCCAGGCTCCTCTCTCCATGGGATTCTCTAGGCAAGAATACTAGAGTGGGTTGCCATTCCTTTTCTCGGAGATAACTAATATAGAGCTCCAACACTGGCAATCACAAAGGTCTGCCTTGACAAGTTGTATGGAGGTCCAAGTTCTTTATTCTATACACTAAGAACCACCATAGAATCAGATCTCAATATGGCCACAAAAACATCCTCCACCCATACAGTATAGGCCCTTGGGGAACAGGATCAGGTGTTATCCTAGCTCCAAACTTGTATTCCAGCTTTCTACTGGATATTGTACCACTGGCACCTCTCACATAACATCTCTGAAGTTCTCCTCTACTGTTCCCTATTTGATGTTCAAGCCCTAAATTTTAGCGTCATCAGTGATAATCCCTTTGCCCTGATTCTCTGTGTCTTATCTCAGATTTCCCCAGCTGTACGGTCAAAGTTCACCACTAGGACCTCACGTCTGATTGGCAAAAGCCTATTATTAATACCTACAGATATTCCTTGCTTTACAAAAGTTTACACCACTTCACTTTTACTGATGACTTACATTAGTACCTGTTTTCATTAACCAAAAGAAATCCAAAGATTTTGGCTTTCATGAAAAAAGGCCAGAGTTGGAAGCTGCATTCCGTGTTTGTTTTGCAGTGAGCAGCAAGGGTGGTGCTGCCAAGTGCTGTTGCTGGGAACTACACTCAACATCTCAGCATCCATCCGCCGTAGCTTTGAACTGTGTGAACATCTGTGCTTCATCGGGGTTTATTTAGTGCATCCGTGAGCAAGATACATCCCAAGGTAATTGTTTCTTTGCTTTACACCATTTCAGCTTACGAATGGTTTCATAGGAACACCTTAATTTCAGATAGTGGGGAAAGCCTGGATCTTCTGCCTGTATCAGACTTCCTTTTGTGCTGCTACCATTATGAAGCCTTGTCTTTTTATCGTTGAATGATTAATATTGAGTGCAGAAAGGAGCATGTGAAAATAAAACTATGCCTTATCCCCTCATAGAACCTGACAGTTTTTGTATGGCTGTCTAGCGTCTGTCCACGTGCAAGAACGCGTTTCACTCAAGGGTAATGATAATTTATATATAATTTTTGTGTTTGATTTTCAGCACTTCATTAAATGGTAAGTATTATCCTAATTTACTACATTATCTTTGACATTATCTCTTCTATTGGTGCATATTATTCCATGGAGGAGATATAACTTAAGATACTTAACTACTTCACTCATGGATATTAGAGTTGTTCCTAATATTTGTCATTATACACAACACTGGATTAATCTTTCTTGGTAAAATTGTTTGCTTTTCTTCAATTAATTCGCTGTAGGGAATTTTCAGGAAGAGAATTCCTTAGTCAACTCTTCTGAAAGATTTTTTTTTTTTACAGGATAAATGTCCCTGATGTCTTTCTAAAAGGTTGACTCTAGGTGACAAGAGGGTAAAATGACATCTTTTTAGTTAAAAATATTTTTTTTTTTGATGTAGTAACACAAAATTTAAAAAGTCCATGTGGTAGGTAACTCATCTGAGAACACCAGAAATTTTACCTTCCCTCTATTTATTGACATCTAGGAATATAAGGGCCTACTAATTTTAAAAATACATAAAATTTTGGCTGTGCTGCATCTTTGTTGCTGCACTCAGGCTTTCTCTAGTTGTGGCAGGCAGGGGCTACTCTTTGTTGTATTGCCTGGGCTCTAGGCACGTGGGCTTCAGTAGCTGCAGCGTGTGGCTCCGTAGTTGTGGCTCTCAGGCGCAGTTGCTCTGTGGCATGTGGGATCTTCCTGGATTAGGGATCAAGCCTGTGTTCTTTGCAATGTCAGGTGGATCCTTAACCACTCAACACCAGGAAAGTCCCCCTGTTAATTTCCATACCAACTTTTTAAACTTTTGTTCCACTGTTTGTTGCTGCTGTTTAGTTGCTCAGTCGTGTCTGACTCTTTGCGATCCCATGGACTGTAGCCCACCAGGCTCCTCCGTCTATGGGATTCTCCAGGCAAAACTACAGGAGTGGATTGCCATTTCCTTCTCCTGGCATCTTTTCGACCCAGGGATCGAACCCGCCTCTCCTAAATATGCCTCTGGCATTGCAGGCAGATTCTTTACTGCTGATTTGCCCCACAATAGTACTGTGCTTTTCCCCAGAAGGTAAGGAATCTGCTGACCCTGGAGCCCACAGCCTTCTCCTGGATCATGCTTGAGGCACCTGGGCTGCCAGAATCCCTGCCAGAATGACCGTGGGCCTGATGTGCACTATCATAAAGGACAATGCATTTTTTTTTAAAGCTTCTTCTGCCTTCTTTTCTTCCTTTTCCATGGATTTCTCTTCTTCCTCCTCTTTCTTCTTCCTCTTTCTTTTATTAACAAGCTTTTCACACTGAGGGGCATTAGTATAGAAGTCAGGAGAAGGGTGTGTGTAATTACACTGCCTGGGCTCATACATCAGCTTTTACACACTTGAAAATGAAAATGTTAGTCACTCAGTCCTGTCTGACTCTTTGAAACCCCTGGATTGTAGTCTGCCAGGCTCCTCTGTCCATGGAATTCTGTAGGCGAGAATATTGGAGTGGGTGACCAGTCCCTTCTCCAGGGCATCTTATTGGCCCAGTGATTGAACCCGTGTTTCTTACACTGCAGGCAGATTCTTTACCATCTGAGCTACCAGGGAAGCCCTTACACACTCGAGCATATACATAAACACAGTTACCTCTCTGTTCCTTGATTTCCTCATCTGCAAAATGAAGATAGTATTAATCTGTCCTCATGGAGTTCTGATGGTGGTTAAATAAGTCAATATGCAGGCAACAATTAGAACAGTGTTGGCACATAGTGAATACTGGATACACCACCAGCCTCCATGACCAAATTCTTCCAGATTATTTCCTTAGGATAAATTGTCAGAAATAGAATTACAGAGACACAGGAAAGAACACCCCTTATTCTCTTTCTACATATAACAGCCCCCAAATAGTTGCACTGGTTTCCACTGGATGGAGGTGATAATTCCAAGGCCTCTGCCTCACTGAGGTCTGATGATGAAGGCATGGAGGATAAATGATTCACTATGGCCCTGATCCTGCCTCAGCCCTGGGCAGCCAGGCTTGCATCTGAGGAAAACACAGCCAGCCTCACCAGCGTGATGAGATTGGCTACGCAGGGGTGTCGGGCAACAAGCTGATACTGGAAAGAAGTCAAGGAGAAATATGATTGCCTCAGGACAGGGACTGCTCTTGTCAGGAAAATTCCTAGGAACATGAAGAGAGACGTGCTTAAACGCCTCTGTGAGTCATATTCAGGAATTTGTAGAACAAAAGGGCGATCACGCCATGGCCAAGCAGAGCTCCTGACAGAGCGCTTTGATGGAAGAACCAAGGAGGGCCGAGGAACACAGAACAGACCAAGTCATTACCACCCTGGTGATTCCTGACCCACATTCACAGGAGCTGGTTCCCCTTTCTTCTTCTTCTTCTTCTAAGAGGGACATTAATAGTTCAGTTCTTTTCAGTAGACAGAGTGGTTCTGGGTATCTGAGGGGCTTGAGAATGACTGACAGAGAGGTCTACAAGAAGCTTGGCGCATGCTGACAAGACCTGACTTCCCAAAATAACTTACTCACCAAGTTCCTTGTTGCCAGTAATTGAGCAGCAGTTGAGGTGTTTTTATGGTTGCCTTGAAAGTCAGATTCCTGGTGGATGCTATTGTTAGTGACAACGATGAAAAACAGATGAGGGTGTGATGAGGACGATCCTGATAATAATGAAAGGAAAGAGGAACGAATATTGACTGAGTGCACTAGTGCTGGCTGCTTTCACATGCTTTCTTTAATCGATTCTCATGACTCTCCCCCACCCCTCACCTCAAGAGCATGAGATATTTATTCCTATTGCACAGGTGTGCCTCACAGGGGTTAAGCTCCTTGCCCATGGTCACAGAGCTGCTCAGCGGCCACCAGGGGGTTAAATTCCTGTCTTCACTTAAAGTCCTGGGCTCTTTCCTCTACATTTCATGGGTGCATGCATGCTAAGCTGCTTCAGTCGTGTCCAACTCTGTGTGACTGAATGGCCTGTAGCCCGCCAGGTTCCTCTGTCCATAGGATTCTCCAGGCAAGAATACTAGGGTGGGTTGCCATGCCCTCCTCCATGGGATCTTCCTGACCCAGGGATCCAACCTGCGTTTCTTATGTCTCCTGTTTGGCAGGCAGGACTTTACCGCTAGTATCACCTGGGAAGCCAGTAGATGAAAATACCACCCACCCATACACACAACTTACTCTGGAAAAACACCCCTATGTAACCATTCCAAAAGGCACCGGAATTTTTGTAACCGTAACACTTAACTTTGTTAACCATCCTGTACTGTGTCTTCTGTTATAACAAATACAATCAGATGTGTTATAATTGCCAGGGCTTTAGATAGAAACCAGTTCTAGGTTTGAGACTCAGGGACTAGAGCAGACAGATCACAGTGGGTTAGACCATTGGACCAGCCAGCAGCCTTCAGCCAGTGATCCTAGTGGCTTAGATCCCCAAGTGGGGCAGCCGCTGGGTTTCTCAGACCAGTTTTCCCAGCTGATTATCTTTTCTGAGCAGCCAGAGAGCCCTTTTGGTTTCACCCACTGGGAGCAAACCCGAGGCTGCCCAGCTTGTCAGAGTGCCCAGCAAGTTTATTGACCCGATTAACCTATGATAATTATCTTCTGAAGCTACATGGTGGGCAGAAGGGACTAGATAGACAGCCCTGTTGGCTCGGCTTTCACGGTTCATCTCCACAGGGCTTTCCCCTCTGGGTCTCTGGACATGAACTAAGTTCATCTCCACATATTTCTTTCCTTTTTCATCTTGTACTCTCCCCTGCTCTCTGTCACACATGTGCCAGGGTCACCTGTTTCCTAGTATAAAAAGGTGCAGAGTGGGGAAGGGAAAGAAAGGTGGATTGCTCCGCTTCAGAACTAACTAAGCAGTGGAATGCGTATTTCATATGAATGTCTCTTACGTATCAAGGAGTTTTTCAGGGAAAATAGAGAAGGGAATTTCTCAAAGTGCTATTCAGTGTCAGCTTTTCTCTGAACCGGCACAGCCTGGAGGAGCGTTGGAGAGTGCTTGGCTTGTACAGTTTCTAACCGGGTTTGAATCTTGGTCTTGTACTTTCTTTGTCCTCTGAACTTGAGCTGACTTACAAATTTTTCTGAGCTTCAGTTTCCTCATCTTTCAAGAGGGAATAATAGTACCTAGTTCTAGGGTTGTTATAAGGGTGAAATAAGAAAATGTGGATAAGAAGCTTAGCATGGTGTCTGGCACAGAGAAACACCCAGTAGCTGGAAGCTAGGACAATGTTGCATGTTGTTACCTGGGGTGTCAAAGCCAAGGGAAAGTTCAAGAGATACACAGGCGTACAGGCCTGGTACCCTGAAATAAGAGGCAGCTGGAGCCAAGCCCAGGAGGCATGGCAGGAAGGGATTTCTGAAGGGAGCCTCTTAAGAAGGCTGGGTGATGCCTCTTTTGCCCCAAAGGAAATGGAGTGGGTCTTGCATTCAGGACATGGTGTACAGCAGGGTGGTTTGCAATAGCCCTAAGAGACTGGGAACCCTCTGACCTCATTCTTTCCTAACGCCTCAAAGAGCAGCTATCAAATGATACCCATCCACTTGATGACCCTGATCTTCCTCAGCAGGTTGCAGGCAGGGGAATGTCACATCACTTTCTAGACCAGTGTTATTGAGGTCTGCTTTTCTGCTTTTTCATAATAATTCTCTCTTTTGCTCCTGCAAGGTTACTTAGTGCCACGTCCTGAAAATTACCTGTTACTTACATTTTTAAAAAGGGATAAATATAATGATACTAAATAAGGTTTGGAAAAAGAAAACAAATCATGATCATTATGGACTTTTAAAATGTTTGCTACTTCCACCGAAAATTATATCATGGTTTTTTTGTATCTTCTTGCAACCTTCATGGCCATCACTGTAGACTGTTCTGTAGTATTCCCGCCTCCTTCTTTTGAACAGTTAGGTTGTTTCACATTTTTTTCTCATTCAGGCCAATGCTGTGAAGAGTAGTATCCTCTATCCGTGCATTTTATTCTTCAAATGATTTTTGGGAGATAACTTCCTACCTAGTTTAAAGTGATTCATAATTCTTTTTTTAAATTAATTTTTAAATTGAGGTATAGTTGGTGTGCGATATTATATAAGTTTCCACATATGCAGCATACTGATTCACAATTTTTGGGTTATTAATAAATTCTAAGTATAGGTATTATAACATGTTGGCTACATTCTCTATATTGTCTACAGTATAGCCTTGTAGCTTGTTTATTTTATACATAGTAATTTATATTTCTTAATCCCTACTTGCCTCTCCTCCTTTCCCTCTCCCCACTGGAAACCACTAGTTTGTTCTCTAGATCTGTGCGTTTGTTTCTCTTTTTTTGGCTATATTTACTAGTTTGTTTTTTTTTTTAGGTTGCCCATCTAAAAGACAAAAATCAGCATAATTCTTGATGTGTGCATGCTCAGCCACTCAGTTGTGTCCAAGTCTCTGTAACCCCATGGACTGTAGTCTGCCAGGCTCCTCTGTCTATGGGGTTTTCCTGGAAAGAATTCTGGAATGAGTTGCCATTTCCTCCTCCAATAATTCTTGATATATATTACTAAATTTCTTTCCAGAACATACAGTTACAGACTTGGTTGTGCTTGTTGTTCAGTCATATCAGACTCTTTGCAACCCCATGAACTGTAGCCCACCAGGCTCCTCTGTCCATGGGATTTCTGAGCAAGAATACTGGAGTGGGCTGCCATTTCCTCCTCCAAGGGTTCTTCCTGACCCAGGGATTGAACCCACATCTCCTGCATTGGCAGTGGATTCTTCACCATTGAACCACAGTGTTATTTATTTATTTGCCAATTCTTTGCCTGATGACTTGTGCACATAGCCATGGGTCCAAGGCTTCTTAACTCTTTGTGCTTCCTCTCAAATGGCCTGTTTTTACAGTCAAACCTAAGATTGTTTGTCCTAACTATGACTGTGACAGGTCAGCGCTGGATACTCTAAGAAGTCTTATTTCTCATTTCTCCCTGGCCCTGGGAATCTGACTGTTTTGTGTTGGTGTCCTGCCCTAATCCACTTTCCAAGCCCTGTGCTGGGCACTGAGATAAGAAAGTGCGAGCAGGGTAGGTCGGTGGGGAAGACCCACAAGGGATACACGGCGTGGGGCAGGGGAGTTCCTAGGACCCAGGTGAGGAGCTCAGGGATTGCTTCTCAGAGGCAAAGCTTAAGCTGACATTGGAATGATGAATAAGAGGGCATGAGGTCAACCGAAAGGAAAAAGCCACCCCCTCCACCATTATCACCATCTCTCCTGGTCCTTCCACCTCTGCACCTTCTCCCAATACTTGAGTAACACTGAGCTGCTCACACTCTCACGCACAGACTGCTCCCTGACTTGGAAGCTCTTCTGCATCCTTATCTGTTTGCTCAACTTTTACTTACCCTTCAAAGCCCAGGTGAAATTCACTTCTCTCTGGCTTCCCTGTCCCAGTCTGGAGGGGGAGGTAACCCCAAAGGAGGCTTCCTCTCGCTCCGTGTAACCCCGTAGCACTTAGCATACAAGACAGCCACTGCTTTCATCACATTTTCCTCCTCCACCGAACCGTGAACTTGGACTCTGTGTGACTCCTCTCAGTGTCGCCTTGCTGAGCTCAGGGCCTGACTCAGTGGGTGCTGGGTAACCGCTGAGCCATGCTAAACTCATCGAAAGATCACCCCTTGAAATGCAATCCCTAAGCCCCATTGCTGGAACTCCATAGCTTCTCAATAAATACACACTGAAGATATTGAAATAGTCCCATTTCGTTTCCACGAGGTTTCCCTTCAGGAAATCACTATTTTTTTCCAGTGGTCTTTGCGGGGACACCCACCTCCTATTCCGTGTGGTTTTCTCTCCCTTCGGAGAAACCTGAGCCTTCCTGAAGATCTTAGTCGACTTCACCAGCCCCACCCACCAGCGGGCAGGCCAAAGCCTGTCTCCTGACTAACACAGAGCCCTTTTTTTCTCCTTGTGAGAAAACCAAACCTCCTCTGCTATCTGAGATGAGTAACTCCTGCTAAAATGGAACCCACGGAGCCTTCCAGCCAAGGAGGAGGCTGGCTGGCAGAGCTGGGGAGGTGAGCACATTTTGAAGCATACAATTTCCCAGGATTAGAGCATTTCATTAGGAGACTTCTGGATGTGTTTTTCCCTCCAAAGACTCCAGTGAAAGTCCAGAGAATTTACCAACTACAGTGAGACATTCTTTACCACCAGGAGCTCTGTTGCCCGTTAATTGTAAACAAGTTTGTGTGTTGATCTAACAAATGCCTATTTATTTTTTTTTTTTGGTTCACCCTCGTTCACTTTTAATTAAAATCGTTGCATTGATTTGTTTTTAAAGTAATAGTGAAGACTCTGACTTTGTAGGTTGAGAAATAAATTATCATTGGAAGGATTAGAGAGGTTCTTCTTTTGATTTTAATAAAGATTAGAAGGAGAAAAAGAAGCACAAAGGAATGAATGCAGCTCCCCCAATATAATGAGTTAGACAGCTCCCTCCCCCCATCTTGATCAAACAAAAGAACAAATGTATTAAACAAAGAGTACAGATTTGACAAACCATCTCTGCTCCCGCGAAGGATTTTCGAGGGGATTTGGAAAGTTGTAGCCTGCCCGTGTTCTGTTATTTCTGAGTATATTAAAGCCAGTATGCTGTTAGCTTAGGTATTGTTTTTTGTGTGTGCTTTGCTTCCTGGCAATAGAGTCTTTTCTTTAAGGAAAGCAATTGGGAGATACCCTGGTCCTGGTTAATCTGTTCCCCTTTTCACACACAGACCATTGTCTGCATGTGCTTCCCAAGAGGCGCAGGCATTATGTCCCAGGCCCCCTCTCCCAAGTCGTCAGGCTGGACAAAGGGAGCAGCACATCTTGGGAAGAGCCTGCTGGATTTCCATTTGACACTGAAGCTGTTTTGCTTTGTGCAAACCTCAATGCAAAATGTGCCGATTCCCAAGGAAAAACAAAAAAACAAAGGGAGGAACAAATGTGGTGGGTTGTCAGCTTTCCACCCAGACCCTCTACCCCAAAAGGGAAGAGTTGGGGAAATTCCTGCTGTCTTCATGGGTGACTGCAGGGCTCCAAGGGCTCAATAGAAGATTCATTCCCGTGGGGGTGCTGAAGGTCTGGTTGCATCTCTAGAATAGGAACTTCTGGAACTGCCCCTTTGTCCCTGTATAAACTGTTACTTTCCACCCAGATGCAGAGACAGGCCAGCTTATCTATACTCTGATCAGTTAACTCTGAGGACACACCCCGGGAGTTTCAACCAGGCTTACATGGTGGTTGCCCTTTTCCTATGGATATGTAATTACTACCTCTTCATTGTTTGTTTGAGGTTATAAACATGGCCTCAACCAAACACACACACACACACACGCACACACACACTCCTCTGGGTAACTCTGGATCTCCCTCTCCATCTCCTTCCCTCTCTTTCTCCTAAGTTCCTTAAGACTGCTCTCTCCTTGCCCTCTCTCCACCCCACCTCTCACTTAACTCCTCAAGTCACACAGTGTGACTGCTTCCTTTCACCCCCATCTGTGATGCCATTCTGGCTGAGGTCGTTAGCCCTGGCCATGCTATTAAGGTTTTATTAGTTTTTCTACTGTCTCTTCTTCCAAACCATGAGCACTTTCAGGATTGTGGGAGGTGGGTTATACTTTATCCATCTCTGTGTTTGTAGCATCATGGTGCTCAGGACCTATTTGACTCAAAGAGCTTATTCCAGAACTATTGCATTGTCACAGCTTCTCTTCTTAAGCTATGGAAAGAAACAACATGTCCTGAGCTTTCTGACTTGCACTAGGCATGATGCTAGAAATGGCCACATACATTTTCTTAGTCACCTTTATTCCAAAAAGGCAGTTTTGCAGCTGACACAATTCAGGCTCTCAGAAGCTAGATCACACAGCTAGTAATTAGGAGATGGCAGATCTAGGGGCTGTGTCTTAAAAGCATTTCTGTTCTATGGGCTGGTTCGGATAGTGGTCCAAATGTCATAGGCATTTAGAGTGCTTCATACAAATGGAAGACTCACCCGAGGTAAGTGTGGGCTCCCCCAAAACTTAGGAAGTGGGGAGCAATCTTCAAGCTGCTCCCCGAGCTGGAGAAGTTGATGCTTTTCTTGGCAAGTTCATGAGTCTCATGATTGGAGAAGTAGCAACAGCAAATAATAAATAGTGATATTTACGCTCTGCTATGGTAATGACTTGTGTTAAATTTATTTTATCAACCCAATCTTTAAAACAGTCCTATGTGGATGATACTATTATACGTCTGATTTTATTGATGAGAACACTGAGACACAGAGAGGCTAGGTAATTTACTCAAGGCCATATAACTGGTTAGTAGTAGAATTAAAATTTAAATCCAGAAACAGGTATCATCACAATCTATTATTGTATCCCAGAGGTATTTCTCTTCTTTCTAAAATCCTGGAGTTTCCACATTTGCCTGTGGGTGAGAATATCTTGAATTCTTATCATAGATTCTCTAAATTAAACATGTTGAGGTTTTCATTATTTGACACGCTACCATCATTCTGACAGTTTACCATCTTGTTTGCTCTTTAGAGAACATCCTCCACTTCACCCATCTTCCTCTTACAGCAGGAAACCCAAAACAGAGTAAGCTATCCGAGGAGTCATTTGATGCAGCATAATCCCCTAACAGTTCAGTTTTGTGGCCATGTCACGTATATTAATTTATGGTATTTATGCTATTCTTTCTACTAAACACCTCCTAAATCTTCTTCTCAATGAACTGCTGGTACACTCTCCTCTACTTCTTTGATGGATAATTTGGGCATACGTTCAGCCAGTTCCTTAACATTTATCCATGATCAATTTTACCTTATAAGATTAATTTAAACTATTTTCTGCCAGTGCTTTCTTTGAGTCAGCTACCACTTTGGCACCAAGAGATTTGGCAAGGGTGTAGGTTTTAGAATCAGAGAACCTTGAAATCAGAGTCTGGCCTGTCACTTATGAGTTATTTGACCTTGGCTAATTCCCATGAACTTCTCTTGCCTCAGTTTTCCTTTCTGTAAATTAGAGCTAATGGTATTAATTCTAGAGGACTGGCGAACTCGAGACAAGGACTTTTAAAGCCAGAGTCCTATTAGCATTATGATCATAAATATTTCTGTTACTGACTGGGTCCTTGGACCCTTTAATCAATGGAAATTGACAAGAGGCCAGATGAGAAATTCAGGCAAGGCTTTATTGGGACTTGGTGCTGCAGCAGAAGGGAAGCAAGAACAAGAAACAGGTGCCACTTGCTTGCTCTCCAAGGAGGGTGGGGCTGGTTCCTTAAATAGGGTGAGGGTAAGGGCTGATTGGTGGGTGAGGCGGAGGGGTGGCTTAGGTGGTCTGCCCACCCCCGTGGTGGTGCTGTGTGCAGGAATCCTGCAGTAGTGCCCTGCTTTTGCTCTGGTCCACTTTTATTCTGGAGACTCCCTTTGGGTTATCTTCGCAGGACCCCCGCAATACTCCTCTGTTTTGTGTTGCCAACTCCAGGTGGCAGAAGGGCCATTTGAGAGAGGAGCTGGGCTGGACCAAGTGCCTCCGGAGATCACCGCACAGTAAGACCGTCTCTTTGTTTCTCATTTGTGACTTTAAGTTTCTGTAGTTGGTATATGTTGAGTCTCGGTCAGTGAATTTAAAAGGATCTATGTTTTATGTGATTTTTGTCTATCCAGTCTCTCCTGCGAGTCTCTACTGCAATTGTGGGCACAGGTTGAGCACTTAAGCCTTGAAATGCAAACAGCCCACACTGCCTGAGACTCCAGCCTTGGGTTACTTAGTAGGACTTTAAAGAGCGAGAGAAAAAGAAGAGCTAGCATTTCTCTCCCCGTCTTTAAAATGTAACTGTTCTGCCTGGGCTCTCGGGAACTTATCTGATCATCTGTAGTTCCTGCAGCTGAGGAATAAAAAAGAAGAGGAGGCCTTTTAAAACTCTAGCAGGAAAACTATGAGATCTCTGGCTCGGTCTTTATGTAAAAAGTAATTTGTAAATGAACTCTGTTTAACTGACTTAATTTATATAAGCACTTAATTTCCTTTATCAGAAATATAGAAGAAATTGGCCAGAATGAATTTATTAATCTCTGGTATTGAAGCCAGCTTAAACTTGTGGGCTTGATTACTATAGATATGTCTTTAGATTTATCAGTATTAGATATCATTTATTGTATCTAGGGTTACTGAAAGCTAATAAGTGCATATTGTTTCTGTTATAACATTTATCAACAAGGAAAATAACTTGACATGATGAAATTTTAAAGCAAATATAACTGAGATAAGAGCTTTCAGGTAAACTCTAGAAGTAAATTATGCTTGGAGAATGTCTATCAAAGTCTCTCTGGATTTTGGGTGCTTGAAACTTTTAATTTTGCTAAATTAAATGGAATGATAGGGATTTATTTAATATCTAGGTCATTTCAAATAAGATAAAACACTGGAACATTAATTTCCAAACAGGTTTAAGTTAGTTTAAGTTCATCTACTTTTGTTGTCTTATGAGAAACTTAAAGATGTTTGGGTTTATTAGACACACATCTTCCACACATTGAGGAAATTTAAACAACTTTCAGACGGCCATTTCAGGAGTAATTTCTAATCTAGGGTCATTCCTGTGCTGATGAATAATCTAGGTCTGGGACGCTTGACATCCCCTCAACGTCTGCTAATGGCACTTGTGCTTTCTGGGGGGCCTTTCCAGTCCTGGAACCTGAATTCCCCATAAACTGCACCCCAAGCCTGGGGTGCGCTAAATTAAACTGCACAAACAGCAACTTGCTTCACATGCCCTGGGATCTCCCCCTCCTCCCCATTTCCGAGGTATAACTACACCAGATACTCTACCTCTTAAACAGCAAAGTATGTTTCAATCCAGGTCCTTGGACCCTTTAATCAGTAGAAATTGATGAGGCCAGACAAGAAATTCAGGCAAGGTATTTTTGGGACCCATGCTGCAATATCAGGGAGCAAGAACAAGAAACAGGTGCCCTTGCTTGTTCCTGGAGGAAGGGAGGGGCTGGTTCCTTAAATGGAAGGAGGGTAGAGGTGCATGGGTGGGTTGGTGGGCCCAGCTGGAGGGAAGGCTCGGGTGGTCTGATTACCCCCTTACTGGTGCTATGTGCAGGGATCATGAACAGTCCTTACTCCGGCACCCAAAACCTCCAAAATGGCAGTTTATGGCCCTTTTGTATCTTGTTGTTCATAATTGCCCCAACTGCGCACATGTGTAGTTATTTTTGGTCTCTCCTGGTTTCTTTGTGTCTGTTGCTCCAGGAGAGGTCTTTCCAGGTGCAAGCACTCCATAGAGTCCCACGAGCCAGCCTATCTCATGTCAAGCCTTGCTAACTATCCAACAGCCTATCTAAAAGTCGGGGAAAACAAATTGTGAACGGCTACATTTTCTTGGCTTTGACTTTTGTTAATGTGTATTACATTTATGTTACTAATGTGACCACTTTCTGCAAGGTCTCTAGCAATTTGCTTTTATTTCTTAGAAATGTTTAGTAATTATTTACACAGCTGAGAAACTAGCTGTGGGATCTAAAATACCTATTCCTAGAAATGCTTTGTGAGCTTTGATATTTGCATAAAACTTCAGTAATAAGGTCACCTGTGCAGTGTTAATAAGGGGTCATCACCTTCTGGAGATGAAACCTGGGCTGGGGCATACTGGGCAAGGAAATCTGATTTTATAGGTCTCTGTCTCCCGCATGGTCAGAGGCAAGGGTGGTTGCTACTTATCAGGCTTCCTCTGGAGACTCAGCTTCTAGCCCTCAGTTGGAAATAGGAGAGAATAAGACAAGAGCAAAAAGATAACTTTTATTCCTGATCCAGGTCAGAACTGCACGTTGATCATACAGATCTTGGTAATCATCTGAACTACCACACTTTGGAGCCTTTTGCTAGCCTTGACTTTCAAAGTCATCCCAGTCCTCTAGCATTTTACTGACTTCTCAGACCTGTCCTTGACAGGTTCTGATCACTTTTTATCTGCCTGAGCCTTTCAGACTTAGAGGACTTCTGAACTTGCCCTTTGCCTGTGCTGACACCGGATGCCTGCCTCACCCTCAAGTCTTCCACAATCCCCTGGCCTACAGTTTGAGCTGTAAATCAAATTCTGCAGCTACCAGTGAGGAGAGAGCTGTGAACTGTGTTCTTGAAAGGCTCTATTAGGTCTTCAAGAGAAAGAAAGTTCATAATATTTTTTTTCCTATGCGTGGGCAATGGAAGCCTACACAGCTGATTTAAATTGAATTGGAAGCTAATAGAGCAGGCAATAAAGCTTCCTTTTTAGGACAATGGACTTTGGAGTGAGAGGGACCTAGGTTTGAATCCCAGCGCTTTCAATTATTGGCAGCATGTGGGGGCAAGATATTTTCTTCCTAAGTCTCCATTTTATCACCTGTAAAAATGGAGAGAATAATTCCTACCCCATCAGTTCAGTTCAGTCACTCAGTCGTGTCCGACTCTTTGCGACCCCATGGACTGCAGCATGCCAGGCCTCCCTGTCCATCACCAACTCCTGGAGTTTACTCAAACTCATGTCCATTGAGTCAGTAATGTAATCCAACCATCTCATCCTCTGTTGTCCCCTTCTCCTCCTGCCTTCAATCTTTCCCAGCATTAGGGTCTTTTCAAATGAGTCAGTTCTTTCTATCAGGTGGCCAAAGTATTGGAGTTTCAGCTTCAACATCAGTCTTTCCAATGAATATTCAGGACTGATTTCCTTTAGGATGGACTGGTTGGATCTCCTTGCAGTCCAAGGGACTCTCAAGAGTCTTCTCCAACACCACAGTTCAAAAGCATCAATTCTTCGGTGCTCAGCTTTCTTCACCGTCCAACTCTCACATCCATACATGACTACTGGAAAACCCATAGCCTTGACTAGACAGACCTTTGTTGGCAAAGTCATGCCTCTGCTTTTTAATATGCTGTCTAGGTTGGTCATAACTTTCCTTCCAAGGAGCAAGCGTCTTTTAATTTCATGGCTGCAGTCACCATCTGCAGTGATTTTGGAGCCCCCCAAAATAAAGTCTGTTACTGTTTCCATTGTTTCCCCATCTATTTGCCATGAAGTGATGGGACCAGATGCCATGATCTTAGTTTTCTGAATGTTGAGCTTTAAGCCAACTTTTCCACCCTCCTCTTTTACTTTCATCAAGAGGCTCTTTAGTTCTTTGCATTCTGCCATAAGGTTGGTGTCATCTGCATATCTGAGGTTATTGATATTTCTCCTGGCAGTCTTAATTCCAGCTTGTGCTTTATCCAGCCCAGCGTTTCTCATGACGTACTCTGCATATAAGTTAAATAAGCAGGGTGATAATATACAGCCTTGAGGTACTCCTTTCCCGATTTGTAACCAGTCTGTTGTTCCATGTCCAGTTCTAACTGTTGCTTCCTGACCTGCATACAGATTTCTCAAGAGGCAGGTCAGGTAGTCTAGTATTCCCATCTCTTTGAGAATTTTCCAGTTTGTGGTGATCCACACAGTCAAAGGCTTTGGCATAGTTCTACCCCATAGGATTATTGTATTTCATGAAATAACGTACAATGTGTTTATCATAGTGCCGTGTACATAATCAGCACTTTGTAAGTACTAGTTGCTATTTTTTAGTTTTAATGTGGCTCCTTTTCTGCAAAATTCAGCCCAGCCTATCTGACCCCAATATCCATTCTCTTTCTGTTGTGTCAGGTGGCTTCAGTTTTGACCTCAGATCTACCAGTTGGTTCACAAGATATCTCTTCATTTATAGACTGCTTCCTGTATTTTCTATTTCAGTGACTGTATTTTTCATTTCTAGAAGTTTGATTGAATTCTTTTAAAAGTAGATTTGTTTTTGAGTGTCTGATTTTGGAGGGAGCTCTTTCCTAGGCCTCTTAAACTATTTAACATACTTGTCTTACATGCGTGTGCTCATATGTGTCCGACTCTTTGTGACCCTTTGGACAGTAGCCCCCTAGGCACCCTCCTCTGTCCATAGGATAGTGTCAGTGAAATGGATTATCTGATTTCTTTAGGGCTTAATTCTACCCTTTGTGTTTCTGCTGACACAATAGATCAATTTGGGGATGTTTTTAGTCTTGGATATAGAGTTCATCTGGAGAGGGTCTTTATCTGTGGAAATCATGTTCATTTTTGATTGTGGATGTTTGCCTGTAAGAGTGGTGGTATTTTCTTCTTATACGTGCTTCAGGAGTATTGGAAGTGTGGAACCTGTTTTGTATCATATTCCAACTTGGAGGTTTCGGATCATATGAGTGAAACCAATTAGAGCTTCAGATGTACATGCGGTGCAAGTTGGTGTTTACAGACTTTTCCTAACCACAAACTGTTTGAGGAAGACAAGGTTGGCATCTGTCTCTGGAGATAGGTAGATTACTTCTAGCTTATCCTTTTACTGTATGGTTATTCTTCATAGATTCTGTTGTTTGCCAAGTGACTAAGTTCTGACTCTCCCCGTCTTGCATCAGCACAAGACCTCATGTCTTATTACAGCATGGGCATTCAGACTAAAGACCCAGGATTAGTGAGAGTAACCATGTCTGCCCCTGGTCGCTTCAAGGCAACTACAATATCAGCACACATGCCTACAACCTTGTTTTTGAGATTTTTATTCGTTTCTGACCTCTGAGGATTTCTTTCTTATGATCTCAAGCCATGCATCTAAATGAAAGTTTGTTACATTTTATCTAGCATTTATAAACATTTGCAGAAGGAATTTTTTCAGAATGTCTACTGTGCATAATGTTGGAACCACAAGTCTGCAATGGGAGACTTCTCCCACTGCTCAAGACAGCCCATCCTTTAAGCTTTCTTTACCATGAGTGTCTTCAAGGCTGTTGCTCATGGGAGCTGCCTGGCTCTGGGATTGTTTTTCTAACAACTTGAGGGGTTTCTTTTAAGCCTTTGTGGATTAACCGTTTCCTGCCCATTAGACACAAGTTATCTTTAAAGTGGTCTTTGTCATTTCGACTGAAACTATGAAGTATTAAGCAATATCCTAGATGATTTCTGTTCCTCTCAATTTGTATGTTTCTGCTCCTGGCAGCATTTCCCCCAAGAAAATAAGAGAAGTATCTGATTATATATGCATGTGTTTCCTATGAGACCTTAACAGTATTGAAGTCTGAAGAGCAGAGAGAGACGTGCATTTCCTGGGCCACATGAACCATGGGAGGGAGACCCATTCTTACTGTTTTGGGTAGTGACAGCTAATTTTCCTTCAAGAAATGATTGGTCATCTCCATCACTCAAGCCCACTAGGCCTTACCTCACTAAAAGCAAAAAGCTAAAATGATTTGTCAGAGCGGAAACTGAACACATATCAGTTTAAGTATACACTGCCACTTTCTTCCACCACTTTTTATACCAAAATGAGCTTCAGATCTTCTCAATAAAAGTCATCAGGTCTGTGCAATCCAGACAGGGTCTCTTTGGCCTGGGAGATGTGTCTGTTTTGTTTCATATCACCTCATTCTGCAGTAAATTGTGACTTCTGGGGCACAGGGGCAGCGTAATTACTGAGCTACTCTTTAAAGAGCTTAGGCTTCAAGAGTGAAGGAGCAAAATGTTTGCTGATTGGCAAGAAGCCATGGGATTATTTTACTTTAACTAAAGATATATGAGGCATGGAGGAAAGCACATCCACTTTGGAATCAGTTAGAAATGAATTCCAGTCCCAGTTCTGTAACTCATGAGCAGTGTGATACTTGGCAAGCTACTAAGCCTCAAATATATGAGTTAGAATCAATTTGCAAGGCATAGGTAGCTCATATGGTGAAAGGCCTGATTTGGGGGCAGCATGGTACCATGGAGAAGATCTTAGAACCATTTGGATGTAGCTTCGAATTTGGGTTCTGCCATTTTCTTTTGTCTAACATAGGGACAGTGATACCTCCTACACAAAGTTGTTGTAAGGATTAAAGTCAATGAGGAAAATCTCGATTAAGCAGTTGGTCTACAATGTGAGGGACTTCCCGGTGGCTCAGATAGTAAAGAATCTGCCTGCAAAGTGGGAGACCTGGGTTCTATCCCTGGGTTGGGAAGATTCCCCTGGAGAAGGGAAAGGCTACCCACTGCAGTATTCTTGCCTGGGAAATCGCATGTACAGAGGAGCCTGGAGGGCTACAGTCAATGGGGTCACAAACATTGGACACCACTGAGCAACTTTCACTTTCTTCCACGATGTGAGTTCCTTCTCTCTCTGGTTAGACAGGTCTTAGCTCAGTACACGCCAGTTCTGGGCCCTTGCTCTTTGAGGCACTCAGCAATTCTCTTCGAGTGCCCTCTGTGCAGGAAGAAGGTATTTGCCCAGTTTTTCACTCCAGTTAAGATGCCCCTTTCATTCCCCTTCCTTCAATTTTTTTTTTTTCTCCCTCTAGACAGAGGGTTATTGGAAGCTGGGAATGACTACAGGCCAGCAGGCCACTTCCTGCCGGCCACCTGGCCCTCCCTCAGAGCTTTCCATCTTACAGCCTGTGGGGTTGTGACAGCAGGGCCCAGGCGAGAGGCCGCTGGCTGAGGCCTGGCCTTGGATTCCTGAGAGGCCTCTGGAATTTTCTGGAGACAGACTGCGCTGTGTGAGCAGCCTGCAGCCTGGAACAGAGTGAACAGGGGTGTATGGCAGGCGGTTCCTTTGAGCCCTCTCCCTTCCCAAGGCTTGTGGTTTTAAAGCTTTAATCGCTGAGATCAGAGCCACTCTGTTTGAATGCAGTGCCAGCAAGGGCCAGCCCAGCCCAGTGCAGGTGATGGCGGCTCCTTCCAGAGGCCCTCAGTCTGGCCTCGAGAAGAGGTGGCTTCGGGGCTCTGGACCTCCTGTGGGGCTTGTGTTTCCCTTCCTATTAAATCCTCCCTGAGCTCAGAAGGCCGCTCCACTTTCCCATTTCTCCAGCTCTGCCTCTGGTGTCTTTAAAGGCTTCAGTGTTTCCTCAAATTAAGAGACCCAGCTGCTCGAGGCCCTTTGTTCAGTGTCTCTAGGATGACCTTTCAGATAATTCGTCCCCACTTGCAGAGGCTGAGCTTTGCTGGTATTTAGACTCCGAGCTTCCTTGGCAAATTGGAATTTATTATCCTCTTTGTGAGGGGACTATGAGGTGCTTTCTCTCCATGGAGGGCGGTCTTCTGGGTGAGTGACACATGGGCTGGCCCTGGCTCCCTAATCCTGGCAAGCCCTGTTTCCAGGTTGTGTCTCCATGGGTTCCACAGACTCTGTGTGTATGTGTGTGTGTGTGTGTGTGTGTGTGTGTGTGTGTGTGTCAGCGTATGCAAGGGCACACTCACTTGGCCATGGAAAATAAAGACTTTCAGATCTCAGTATTGTTCTGGGATAAAGGAATCAGGTTAGAGTTAAGGAACATGGAGTCGTCTTGGCTTCACTTTAACAGCTTTGCTAGAGCTGTTTAAGTATTCTTGCAGATCTAATTGTCTTGTTGACTGGACTCTCATTATAGTGAAACACACATAAAATACATCATTTTAGTCATTTTAAGTGGACAGTTCAGTGTCACTAAGTACCTTCACATAGTTGGGCAACTGTCACCACCATCCATCTCCAGAATTTTTTTATCTTCCCGAACTGAAACTCTGTGCCCATTAAACACTAACTCTCCATTCCCCACTCCTCCCAGCCCTAGGAAATCACTATCCTACTTTCTGTCCTATCCATTCGTCTACTCAGGTTATCTCATGTATGTCGAACCATACAGTATTTGTTGAACAATATTCCGTTGTATAGATATGAACATATTCTTTATCCATTCACCTTTTGATGGACTTTTGGGGTGTTTCCAACTTTTTGCTGTTGTGAATAATGTTGCTAAGAACATTTGTGTACAAATATCTGTTCAGGTCCATTACTTTCAGTTCTTCTGGGTATATACCTGGAAGTGGAATTGCTAGAGCATAGAGTAATTTTATGTTTAATCTTTCAAGGCATTACCAGGTGGTTTTCCATGGCAGCCGCACCATTACTTCTGTCTTGTTTTGTTTTTCCAAATAGTAGCCATCCGAATGGGTGTGTGTGATTGAATTTTGAGGTTGATAAAAATGAGAACAACTGCCATGCTGATCATTTATTAAATTCATACTAAGTACAAAATATTTAACACAAATTATCTCATTGAATCTTCAAGATAATCCTATGTGGTTTGTTGTTATTTCTAACTTACAGAAGGGCAAACGGAAACTTAGAAAAGTTACATAACTTGCTCAAAATCAAACAACTGAAAATGAGCATAACTGAGTCCAGTGCAGGGCTCAGAATTCCATGTCCACGCTCTTTCCACTAGACAGCTTGTCTTCTTTTTTTTAAAAGACATCTTTTTTTAAACATTTATTTATTTTTGGCTGCACTGGGTCTTCATTGCTATGTGAGGGTTTTCTCTAGTTGCGGTAAGTGGGGGCTACTCTTTCTCATGCTGCACGGCTTCTCATTGCCATGGAGCATGGGCTCTAGGGTGCATGGGCTTCAGTAGTTGTGTCATGAAGGCTCAGTAGTTGTGGTGCATGGACTTAGTTGCTTTGCAGCAGGTGGGATCTTCCTGGACCAGGGATCTAACCGTGTCCCCTGCATTGGCAGGTGGACTCCCAACCACTTTGACTACCAGGGAAGCCTGACAGCTTGTCTTCTAACCATATAGTTGTGCTTAGATGATAGCTTATTTCCCTCACCTCCAGTGGACAGCAAATCACAAAAGGCTTCAAGATGTAAAGTCAAAGACTTTCCATACATGTAGGGAGCTGGATGGTTGGGAAGTTTCCTGGGAAAACGTTTCCCCCCGACTTGCACTGAAAATATAGTCACCCAGGAAACATTCCAAGCCTGCCTTGAGCCCTTAATAGCTGTGATATTGCTGTTCTAGATTCTAAGGCTCTTCCCTCAGGGATCACACCATCTAGATGGGGCAACACCTCCTAGGGTAGTCATGGTACATGGTGCTGTGGATGAGGGCAGAGGAAGTAACTACAGTACTGTATGCAGAATGCTATGACCAGGGAATAGAGCAAGGGTCTTAGGAGCACAGATGATGAGAATAAGCAACTCCTTTCAGCGTGAGGACCAGGAAAGAATTCACATCAGAATCATCACCTAAATGTTGAAGGCTGAGCTACAACATGATGGTTGGAGGAATGGTGAGAGCAGAAGAAGAACGGTGAGAACAGAATGTTCCTATCTTGTGCACAGGAACCAAGGCTTGGAGGATGGAGGGGGCGTGGTCCTCGTGAAGGGGTGCAAGTATTTCAGTACATCTGTAGCATAAGAGGCATGTTCAGGAGTGGCAGAAACAGGATGGGAACTATAAATGCAGGCTATTTCATGAAGAGCCTTTTCTGTCCTTCAAAATGTTTCTATTGGTCTTGTAGTTGATGGAGAAGCTTGGAAAACCTGATTTAAGAATGACAGTGACTTGGTCAAATTGGTGTTTAAGAAAATCACTTTTACACAACCTATGGTGCATGGATTAATGCAGAGGTGAGCTGGTAGGTGACATCTGAGACTAGCAGTAGGGAGATTAAAGTCTAATTATAGCTTACACAAATTAACTGCTTGCTATGTGACTGGACTGGATCAAAATCATATACATTACTCATTCAATTTCCATAACAACTCTGAAAAATGTATTATTATGTTTTATAGATGGAGAAACTGAGGTTAAATAACTTCCAGAAGGTCACATTGCATTAAGGGTGTGGCTAACATTCTAATCAGGGCTGTCTTAGCTCACAGCCCAAGGAAGATAATGGCAGCTGAAATTAGGGTAGCCATTTAGGAAGAAAAAGCTGACTGATACACAGGGTATTTAGAAGGTGGAAATAACTGAAAATGATATGAAATGAGGGAGAATGTGGTATCAGTGAAGTCTACTGTTGTCTGGTTTGGAGGACTACATGTTTTTTGCTTCTATTTCTTTTTCCTCCTCCTCCCTCCCACAGGACTGTGTTTGGTCATGACTTTTACTGAGAGGAGAGGCATAGGAGGGTGAAAGGAAAAGATGGTGGGCTCTGTTCTAGACAGGTTGTAAAGCCTTTAGAAACCAAGTGTTGATCAAAGACATGTTTTAAAATAAGAATTCATACCCACTATCTTCCCTTTTTGACATGCCAGCCAGTGACAGTTGCACATTTATGAAATATATAAATAAAGTAGTAGTATATAGTTATTGAAGGTACTCAACTTTCTTTTTTACTAATATAGATCAATGATCAAAAAAGTTTGGAAGTTGGGAGTAAGGAATTAAGAGATGCACACTACCGTATGAATAAACAAGGTTTTACTGTATAGCACAGGGAACTATATTCAGTATCTTGTAATAACTATAATGGAAAAGAATTTTAAAAAATATATATATACACATGTATGACCAAATCACTTTGCTGTACACCTGAAACTAAAACAACATTGGAAATCAACTATATTTCAATTAAAGAAAAACCTAAAAAACTGTTTGGGAACTACTAATCTTAAAATAGATTCATAGAAAGCAAGATTAAAAGTATGCTCAATGCTGGGGCACTGGGATGACCCGGAGGGATGGGATGGGGAGGGAGGTGGGAGGGAGGTTCAGGATGGGGAACACATGTACACCCATGGCTGATTCATGTCAATATATGGCAAAAACCACTACAATATTGTAAAGTAATTACCTTCCAATTAAAATAAATGGATTTTTAAAAAAAGTATATTTGGTGACAAAGCATTGCCTAAAACATACAGACAATATTTCGTGCTGTATGGTCTTCTTGACCACTTGGTCCCACTTATACACAGTCTGTGTTCTGTTACTTGTTGGTATATTTATTAGTTACAAATACTCAGCACTGGTGAATCTGTTCCATGCTCTTGGTCATCACTCCTTATATGTTGTGTGAATCCCTGGTCACATTTTACTAATTTTAGCTTACTTTCTTTTAGAATTAACCCTGCAAATCTATTCTCTATAGAGTCTCAGATCTATAAAGATCTTTTAAAAAAATAGAATTTGTCCATTTCATTTCACTGTTTTTAAATCTTTCAATGGCTCCATATTGCCCATATAGCACTCAAAAGCTTGGTCACCTGTGTCTTCCTTTTCTCTCTCTGTCAGCTACAGTGAGACATTCATAGCGATAGCACACACTGCCACTTTCCAGTACTGTTTTTCATGCCCAATGCTGACATTATTTCTTATTGATCTAAAAACCACCAATTTATCCATCCAAACCTTGATTTTTTTTCTCCTCTAAGAACTCCCCTCCAGCAGAGATGTTATTTTCCCATGTCTAAAATATATTAAATAACATACCTGTTTAACACTAAAAATACATTTGATGTACCTGTTTCATGCCATAGACTGTGAGTTCCTTAAGGGTTAAGGACTCTAGTCTCTCACAGTCCCTTATATATCAAATACAAGAAAGGCTTCAACAGATGTTGGTGAGCTAAATGATTATTTATTATAAACTTATATAAGTTAATATATGTAAACCCCTTAATGACAGCCTAACCCATAATAGGTTATAATAGCTATTTGTAGTATTTACTGCTACTGTTTTTCCCCTGCATAATTTCTTTCTGATCGATTTTGTCATCCAGGTAGATCAAAGTAAAGAACGATGTCTTCACATTCATTCATAAAACCTATTCTAAGTGCTTAGTCAATTTCTTCACATATTTACCAAGCATTTGTGATCTCCAGAGTCCCAGTTTCTACTGATTTTCTTGTAACCATGTGGAGTGGAGTCCTCTGAGTACATTCTGACACCCCTCTGTAGCACGAGTATATTTACTTTTTTCTCCCCACCAATCCTTATGACTTTTCTGGCTTTTTCAATGGTGCTTACATTTCTCTTGAATCTCAGATATTCTTTGCAATAATATTAATCTTTACTGCAAAAAATTACCACATGTTTTTGTTATGGATTTATCTTTGCAGATTTCACCCAAATAAAATGGAACACCATACTTCTGCAACTGAACGTGGTAGTTTGTTTTTATTCTGTGACGCTGAACTTTTATTGATGAATCCATATTGTACTGACAGCAACTTCTTCAATAATTTCATGGGTTGCGTGGCAGTTGGTAATAGTGCATGCATGTGGGCAGGGAGAACTATGCAAATATCAATAATAATTATGCTCGGTGTATGCAAATTCCAGTAGGTATTTTCAGAAATTAATCTTCCAAATTACTTTTGCACAATTCAGGAAAATTGAAATGTGCATTTAAATAATTGTAGAAAATTTTCAAGCAATCTCCTCTCATTTAAAGCATCCAGTTAAGGTGCTATTACCAACAAAAGGATTGTAGGTATGTCAGCAGCCATACTGTCAAAACAGAATTATAGAGATCATGAGAGTTATGCTTTGTTTGTAGACAATTTACCAGGGATGACATTGTTTGGATTATTTTGTTTGGTTTAACAATTTATTACTAATATTCCTCAAAAGTCATTACTAAAGAGAAGCATTACTGTTTCACTTGTTCATGTACTCATTTATCTATTCTTCATGTGTGAAGATCTCCATTTATCAGCCCATCAACCCATCAAATGCATGTTTATTAACACATTATTGACCAGAGACATATTACCACCATAGGCATTAGTTTCTGCAAAAATCCCCAATTGTTAATGTGTTAAGCATGGCTGTGTGTTGGGGTGCTGAGCTAGACTAAATTAGAGAAATAGAAAACCTTTTTGACTTTGGTCTCCAGCCTAACGTGGGCCACAAATTTATTTAGTTTGAGGTCCTTAAATTTCCTCCTCGAGTTTAATATCAACTGTAACTTTGTAAGAAACCTAGGTTTTAGGAGCAGGGGTGGGGGTGGACAATAATTAGTGCATTGAAAGTGTTAATCGCTCAGTTGTGTCTGACCCTTTGTAACTCCATGGATGGTAGCTTGCCAGGCTCCTCTGTCTATGGAATTCTCCAGATAATACTACTACAGTGAGTAGCCATTCCCTTCTCCAGAGGATCTTCTCAACGCAGGGATCAAACCGCGGGTCTCCTGTATTGCAGGCAGATTCTTTACCATCTGAGCCACCAGGGAAACCCAACAAATATACATTACAAAGATAAAATACTTTAGTGTCTTCTTTTGCTTTCCTGTAGTTTCAAGTAATCAAATTATGACCTGGGATTTAAATGCTGAAGGTGACCCTAGATTTCTGTCTTCCTTGAATACTTGAAACAAGGTTCTCAGAGGAAATATCACTGGATTAGTGGGTAAAGGATAGAAAGATATGCTAGTCCTGCCCACAGGAAACGGCCATCTCCTAGACCTGAGGGACAAAGAATGATAAGCCTGTGGTCTTAACCCCTGTGGTCTCAGAGTGCTGTAACCACAAACCAGGGACATTTTTGAGGAGAGAAGGATCTCCTTTCAGGGATTATTAAGATGCTTCCAGGAGGTTCTGAAAATGGGTTCGTGGAAATGGGTTTTACAAATAAGGTGCTGAATACAGCTTTGAAAGAAGGATGTTCTAGAGCTTTTCACCAGGTCTTAATGATTCGCCTCATCTGTAAGATGGGGTTGGTGACACCAACCTCAAAGATTTTGGGGAGGATTTAGTTTGTGCTTGCCAGAGTGTTTATTAAGTTATATTAAACAGGAATCCTAGTAGAAGAGATGGCCTAGGGCAAAGAAGGCCTAGAAGGAGGAGGAAGAAAGACATATTTGAAGACTGGTGATGAGGCCAGTCTGCCTAAATCTTGGGGTTCTTCTATAGAAAATGAGAGGTGGTAACCACAAATTCGCTGTTTGTCTACCTTGGTGACCTTGAATTTGTGACTTCAATCAGTTCAGTTGAGTTGCTCAGTCACGTTCGACTCTTTGCGACCCCATGGACTGAAGCACGCCAGGCTTCCCTGTCCATCACCAACCCCCAGAGCCTGCTCAAACTCATGTCCATCAAGTCAGTGATGCCATCCTAACCGTCTCATCCTCTGTCGCCCCCTTCTCCTCCTGCTCTCCATCTTCATCTGCCATTCCCTCCTTCAGGGGATCTTCCTGATCTGGGAATCAAATGCACGTCTCTTATGTCTCCTGCATTGGCAGACAGGTTCTTAACCTCTAGCGCCATCTGGGAAGCTCTGACCCACTTGAGGGAAACAATTCTTATCCTAGTCAGTAATAACTAGGTTCTCAGATCAGACAGTCTACTGCTGTGTTTTCCTACATTTTCAAGTGCAGGTTAGCTTTTCTTCTCTGGTCTTCCATGACTATGTCTATGATCTTAAAAATGGCATACTGATGACAGAAGTCAAAGCTGGTGGAATCAGAAGCTTCTTATAACAGGCACAGAAAGACAGGGTGGTGTCTTTCTCATCTTTCAATTATTCATTCAACAATTATCTTTTTAAACTCATTCAACAACTACCAGGTACTTGCTTGGTGGCTGGCGCTGTGTAGAACCCCAAAGAAAGCTCAAAGAGATATCATCTGTACCTTCAAGGGACTTTACAGTTGTGGGGAGGATGGTTAATAATACTCATAGCCAGTGTTTTAATGAAGATATTCAGATGTCACAGAAGCTTTGAGGAGAGAATGACCAACTCAGCCAGGGAGAGCTGGGAAATCCTCATAGGAGTTGATGTTACACTGAACTACAAAGAGGAGAAAGGAAAGAGATGAAGGGCATTCCAAGCAGAAGGAATTATTACTTCAGAGAAAGATCAGGCCATGGACAGGTATACAGCTCTAATGGTTCAGAGAAGGGAAATATAACATTTCATAAAGAGGATAAAAGAGATTCTTCAAGGAGAAAGCGGTATTTAAAATGGGCCATGACATTTCAGAAGGCATGGAGGGTGCTACTGAGAGGGTGCTATTTCAGATGGAGGGAATAGTGTGAACAATGGTGTGGAGGTGGGAAATTTCAAGAGGGCATTTGGGAACATGGAGGGCTCAGGTATGCTTAGAATGTAGGCTGGTGTAGTTAAGACTGGAAAGGTCAGGAGCAATTGGATGGTGGAGGGCACCCAATGTCAATGAGAGAACTCGGGACCTAATTCTATTACTTGGTAGGAGTCACCAACATTTTAATTTGGGGAGATGAAAGTCCACTCAGTTTAATCCCACTAATATTTTCTAAGCTTTTTCTCTGACCCAGATACTGTGATAGGATCTAAGGACACAACATGAATTGGACATGTTTCCTGACCTCTTGAATCTCCCATTAAACTGTATCCATGTATGTCTACACCTACTCTTACACCTGTGACTATACCTCCATCCATGTCTCCATCCCTCTCAGTCGGCCTCTGTATCCAGATCTAGAGCTATGGAGAGATTAACCCGGGTAGTGATGTGTGGGATGCTTTGAAGCAGAAGAGGTGAGATGGGGGTAGCAAGTAAGTATTAGACATTCAAAGGAGGAGGCCCTGCGCCAATCCAGCTGGGTAGGCGTGAACAAGAGTATCTTGCAGTGTAGCAAGATCTCTGTCTTTGGAGCCCAAGGAATTTGGATTTGAATGCAGGTTCTATGGTGAACTCTCACTCAGAATTTCTTCAAGTAACTTAGTCAGCCTTATTCCCTTCAACTGTAAAGCAGGATAATTATATTTCTCTCTGAGGATGGATGAGGAGATTAAAGATGATGCATGTGGCACTGGCTGGCATCAGGGGTTGGCAATGTTGGAGTATCACTCTTGTTCGGAAAGGAGTGGATATGTTAGCCCAGGAAGAGAGGTAGGTTTGGTGGCTTCAGCAGGGAATAAGGATGTGGGTTTGATTCAGCCCACCCTTGGACCTCTCTGTTCACCTCTGTAAGGATCACAGATATTCTTTGCTTGGCTGGCAGAGCCAGGCTCAGCTTGGGAGGCCCTTGCATGGGCCATTCATCCCATGTCACCAGCGAACCCACTGCCTCGGAGCCTCTGCACAGCTCTGGCAGGGAATGGGGCTGTAGCCGCGACCGGGCCAGGTCGCTCCATCTCCAGCAAACATTTACAATGGCGCTGTGCCTGTTGCTCCTGCTCTGACACACAGGAAGCTGAGAGCTGGGCCAGTGAGTGGCAGCCAAGCAGATGCTGCCAACATGGCAGACAGGAGCCAGGGGAGGCCCTGAGCAGGAGTGAGGGTTGCTTCTGACTGCGGGGAATCTCCTCTGCAATCAGCCTCACAGCTTTGGCTGCAGCTTCTCCCAGGACCTCAACTGAAGTCTTGAAGCAGCAGGACTGTCTCTCGGGCCCTGGCTCTTCCTGGCTGATGTCAGGTGGCTTCCAGAGGTGACAGCGCCACAGTGAACCAGGGGAAGCTGGGGAGGAGGGCGGAAACATGGCGGAAAGATTCCAGAGGAGGGCAGAAACATGGCGCAAAGATTCCAAAGGCAGATGGTGCTGGGGTTTCTCGTGCGTCCAGTACTGAAACTCACCTCTGTGATCATTAGCATTAGTTAGCAGTTGGGTGCTATGGACGTTGACGTGTCCGGCTCTTTAGAGGTGGAAAGGAGAGAGGAAAGAAGGAAAGGGGTGGGGGGAGAAGGAGGGAGGGAGAGAGAGGAAGAAAGAAAAGGAAAGCCCTTTTCTACAGTATAAAAACTCCCACTACAGAAAATGCTAAGGTACCATCAGGATCTCACTGAGTGTTAAGTCGAAAAAAGATGGGCAGTAGTTCATCATTATGCGATTGTTTTTACCATTGATATGAGACACAAATAACCTCAAAAGCAGAGATAAATAGTAAAAGTAAAATAATCGGAAGTAAGGAATTTTAAGTACTTACTATCTCTGTTCTTAATTTCAGTATAATTTTATAAGATTTCATTTTTAAGAATGGCTCAGTTTAACAACCAGTACTCTTGCCTGGAAAATCCCAAGGACAGAGGAGCCTCGTAGGCTGCAGTCCATGGGGTCGCTAACGGTCGGACACGACTGAGCGATTTCACTTTCACTTTTCACTTTCGTGCATTGGAGAAGGAAATGGCAACCCACTCCAGTGTTCTTGCCTGGAGAATTCCAGGGACGGCGGAGCCTGGTGGGCTGCCGTCTATGGGTTCGCACAGAGTCGGACACAACTGAAGCGACTTAGCAGCAGCAGCAGCAGTTTAACAACGGGCTCACAAAATTCCAGACTTTTCAGAGCTTCTGTGTTTTACCTCCTCTGGAGAATAAATCTCCAGTCTGTTGATTTCATTTGAGAAGAAAATTTGCCTGGCTGGTGTATTGTAGAGGATCTGAGGATCTGATTTTTAATTAATGAGGTGAAATTCACATAACATAACATGAACTATTTTAATTCAGTGGTGTTTAGTACATTCACAAGCTTGTGCAACCACCACCTTCAACTAGTTCCAAAACATTTCAACCATGCCAAAATAAAACTTTCATATTTGTTTCCTAGGGCTGCCAAGTATTAAGAGTCTAGGTGGCTTAAACAGAAATTCACTTTCTCTTGGTTCTGGAGGTTAGAAGTCTGAGATCCAGGTGTCAGAAGGATTGGTTAATGCTGAGGGCTCTAAGGGAAGGGTCTGATCCAGGCCTGGCTCCTTAGTGTCTAGATGACCATCTTCTCCCTGTGTCTTCATGTGGTCCTTCCATCCATATGTATCTGTGTTAAAATTTCCTCCTCCCATAAAAATACCAGGCATATTGGTTAGGGCCCACCTTAAAAACCTTGCTTTAACTTGATAATCTCGTTATAGACCCTCTCTCAAATCTGGTTACATTCTGCAGTACTGGGGGTTTGGACCTCAATATATGAATTTGAGGGGGGCATAATTCAGCCCATTACAACTATGTCCTCTGTACTCCACCCCCAGGCTCTGATAACCAATCATCTGTGTTCTGTCTCTACAAGCTTAACCTATTCTGAATATTTCATGTACATGAAATCATACAATACGTGACCTTTTGTGTCTGGCTTCTCTCACTCAGTGTAATGTTCTCATTTCTGTGGGAGTGTGCAGCTCACAGGAATATCATTACTCATATGTGTTGTGGTTGAAACAAAGGAGAACCAGTGGTCTAAAAAGCTACCAAGAACAACTGCTCCAGAGTTAAGGGATTCTCTTGGGGGCCACAAAACTGACCAATATGTGGCAGAAAATCTTGCCCCTTCTTGCCTGGAAAATCCCATGAATGGACGAGCCTGGTAGGCTGCAGTCCATGGAGTCACAAAGAGTCGGACACGACTGAGCGACTTCACTTTCACGCATTGGAGAAGGAAATGGCAACCCAATCCAGTGTTCTTGCCTGGAAAATCCCAGGGACGGGGGAGCCTGGTGGGCTGCCGTCTATGAGGTCGCACAGAGTTGGATATGACTAAAGCGCCTTAGCAGCAGCAGCAGCGTTTACTAAACTAGAGGCAAGAAGACTAGTCAAGAGATCACTGAAATAGTTGAGGCAAGATGGTTTTAAGCCACAGACTGGTGCGAATGAAGAGGAGAAGGTTTATCAAAGGATCAGAAAATGTAAATCACTCCCTGAAGCTTATGTATTGCGTATTTGAAAGCATACGAAAGTATAAAGACAATTAAATATCACTTGTTATACTAGAACTCAGTGATAAATACTGTAAGCCTTTTGACATAACCTATGTTTCTATCAAAGAATTACATAAGCAAAGAAAAGTGTACAGATGGTATAATTTTAGAAAATTATTAACAAAATACCTCATGTATCCAGTATCCAGAGGATGATGTAAGATTGCCAGTACCCTAGAATTCTCATGTCTTGTCTACCAAAGATAATAATTACTAGGTGTGGCCTATTTTTGAGCTTTCTATAAAGAAGATCACATTATGTTATTTTTCCTTTTTGGCATTTTCCCCCTTCTGTGAAATTGATCTATGTAGTTATGTGAAATAGTTGTGCTTTCATTTTCCTCCTATTCTATTTTATGAATATGTGTCAAGTGTTAGTTGCTCAGTCATGTTGGACTCTTTGCAACCCTATGAACTGTAGCCCACCAGGCTTCTCTGTCCATGGGATTCTCCAGGCAAGAATATTGCAGTGGGTAGCCATTTCCTCCTTTAGGGGATCTTCCTGACCCAGGGACTGAACCTGGGTCTCCTGCATTGCAGGTGGATTCTTTACCATCTGAGCCACCAGGGAAGTATGAATACACCAAAAATCATTAATCTTATGATTTATGGGCATTTGGGTTATTATAGCATTGGCCTAAAAAGTCTTGTTTTTTTTTTATTATTATTTTATTTTTAAAACATTTTAAAATTTTATCATTGGAGTATAATTGCTTTACAATATTGTATTTAGTTTCTGCTTAACAACAAAGTGAATCAGCTATATGTGTCTATATCCCCTCTCTCCTGAGTCTCCCTCCCACCCTACTCCTCTAGGTCATCACAGAGCAACAAGCAAAGCTCCCTGTGCTATACAGCAGCTTCCCACTAGCTATATATTTACACATGGTAGTATGTATGTCAGTACAACTTTCACAGTTCATCCCGCCCTCTCCTTCCTTCCTCTACGTGTGCGTGTCCACATGTCCATTCAACATTCTTGTTCTTTTGTGCTCCTATGTACACCACATACTGACACATCTGTTGACACATCTGTATCTGGTGGGTTTATCCTTGTGTTGAGTACACATATAGGAGTGGTTGTAGAATACTTACTGCCAAAGATCTTAGAGTACAATCCCAAAGAAAGGCAATGCCAAAGAATGCTCAAACTACCACACAATTGCACTCATCTCACACATTAGTAAAGTAATGTTCAAAATTCTCCAAGCCAGACTTCAACAGTACATAACCATGACCTTCCAGATGTTCAAGCTGGATTTAGAAAAGGCAGAGAAGCCAGAGATCAAATTGCCAACATCGTTGGATCATCAAAAAAGCAAGAGAGTTCCAGAAAAACATCTATTTTTGCTTTATTGACTATGCCAAAGCCTTTGACTGTGTGGATCACAACAAACTGGAAAATTCTTAAAGAGACCGGAATACCAGACCACCTGACCTGCCTCCTAAGAAACCTGTATGCAGGTCAGGAAGCAACAGTTAGAACTGGACATGGAACACAGACTGGTTCCAAATAGAAAAAGGAGTATGTCAAGGCTGCTATATTGTCACCCTGCTTATTTAACTTATATGCAGAGTACATCATGAGAAATGCTGGGCTGGAAGAAGCACAAGCTGGAATCAAGATTGCCGGGAGAAATACCAATAACCTCAGATATGCAGATGACACCACCTTTATGGCAGAAAGCGAAGAAGAACTAAAGAGCCTGTTGATGAAAGTGAAAGAGGAGGGTGAAAAGTTGGCTTAAAACTCAGCACTCAGAAAACTAAGATCATGGTATCTGGTCCCATCACTTTATGACAAATAGATGGAGAAACAGTGAAAACAGTGACAGACTTTACTTTGAGGGGCTCCAAAATCACTGCAGATGGTGAGTGCAGCCATGAAATTAAAAGACATTGCTCCTTGGAAGAAAAGTTATGACAAACCTAGACAGCATATTAAAAAGCAGAGACATTACTTTGCCAACAAAGGTCTGTGTAGCCAAAGCTATGGTTTTTCCAGTAGTCATGTATGGATGTGAGAGCTGGACGGTGAAGAAAGCTGAGTGCCGAAGAATTGATGCTTTTGAATTGTGGTGTTGGAGAAGACTCTTGAGAGTCCCTTGGACTGCAAGGAGATCCAACCAGTCCATCCTAAAGGAGATCAGTCCTGGTGTTCATTGGAAGGACTGATGTTGAAGCTGAAACTCCAATACTTTGGCCATTCGTTGTGAAGAGCTGACTCATTTGAAAAGACCCTATTGCTGGGAAAGATTGATCACAGGAGGAGAAGGGGGTGATGGAGGATGAGATGGTTGGATGGCATCATAGACTCGATGGACATGAGTTTGAGTAAGCTCCGGGAGTTGGTGATGGACAAGGGAGGCCTGGCGTGCTGCAGTCCATGGGGTCGCAAAGAGTTGGACATGACTGAGCAACTGAACTAAACTGGAACTGAACTAGAGTACTTATGTTCAGGTTTGGGAAATCCCTGTCTAAGAATTTTCCACAGCTATTCTACCGCTTTATACTCGTCCTGATGGTATGTGGGTGTTCAGGTTATTCTGCATTCTCACCAATACTTGGTTAACTTCACCCTAGATGTTGATTAGTGGTACAAAATTGGGCTTTTCATTTCCATTTCCCTTCTGATTTATGATGGTGAGCTTTTCACATGTTTATTTGCCATTCAAAAATTTCTTTTGAGAAGTTCCTGATTGTTTTTGCCAGGTTTTTTTTTTTTTTTAATAAGTTCCTTCCTTTTCTTATTATTTGGTAAAAATTCTTTATATATTCTAGATATGAGTTCTTTATCATAGGTGTATTATATGATTTATATATCATATATATTGTATGTATCTTTTATATCTACAAAGATTGATTGTAAGTATCTTTCTCATTCTGAAGCTTGTCTTTTCATGAGCAGAAGTTACAAATTATACTATAGTTCAATTTATTGATTTCTTTTTTCTTGCATGTGTCTTGTTTTAAAAATATTTACCTATCCTTTGGAGATAATCTACATTATTGTCTAAAAGTTTTATTGCTTCAACTTTCACGTAAAGCCTATGATCTACCTAGAATTAATCTTTATGGTACAAGATAGAAGTCAAGTTTCTTGATCCTTATGAATGTCCAATTAATCCAGCACCATTTATTTATTGAGCAGACCATACTTTTTCTTGGCTATGGCACCTTTGTTATAAATCAAGAGATGGTATGTGTGTGGCATCATTTCTAAACTTTTTTACTCTATTCCCTTCATCTATCTTTCTGTTGTCCTAATATAGCTCTTTAAAAGAGAGCTTTATATCTTAATATCTAGTAGAATAAGTCCTTTAAAGTTTTTCTTTAAGATTATTTTTGCTAGTTCAGGCTATTTCCATTTCCAACAGAACTTTAGATTGATTTTGTCAGTTTGCTCAAGACTTGCTGGGACTTCACTAGAAACTAGTTTTGTGTGTGTGTGTGTGTGTGAAAGCCCATGGGCAGGTTCTGAATTTTAGCAAATGTTTCTTCTGCACTGAGATAATGATATGGCTATTCTCCTGATGGGGAACTGTACATATTGGTGGTTGAAACTTATACCAATCTTCCATTCCTGAAACAAACCCAATTTGATTACTATGCACTATTCTTTTTATATAAACTTGTTAATCTTTTGTTTGGTATTTTTCATATGTGGTCATAATAGAAATGGCCCTGAATTTCACTTTCTGAAAATGTTTTTTTTTTTTATCATATTTTGTATCAAAATTATGCTGGACTCATGATGATTTGGAAGTATTTCCTCTTCTTCCAGTCTAAGATTTAAAAAAAATAAGACTGATATTCCTTAAATATTTCTAAGAATACACAAATGAGGATCACTTGGATCTGGAGAATTTCCTGTAGGAAGGACTCTTTTTACACATAGGCTATTCAGTTTTAAAAATTCTTCTTGAGTCACTTTGATAAGTTGTGTTCTAAATGTCAGTTTCATCTGATTTTATTGACCAAGTCTTTCATAATAATCTCATTATCTCTTAAGGTTCATGAAGTCTGTGATTAAATCCTTTTTAAATTATGATTTTGGTAATACTTTATTTCTCTTGGTTTAGTTAACTAATCTTGTAAGAACTTTGTAAACAGCATTTTCCCCAAGTAATCAGCACTCCTTGTTTTTCTATTACTTATTTTCTTTTATTAATTTTCATTCTTCAAAATTTATTTCATCTTTGGTTTTAGCTTTTTTTAAGTCTTGAGATGCATACTTACGTGATTGTTTACAGCCTTTCTTTTTTCTATTATATGAACGTCATGCAACAAATTTTCTTACAAGGATAGATTAAGCTGTATCCCATAAGTTCTGCTATATAGTGTTTTCAGTATCACATCAGTCAGTTCAGTCGCTCAGTCATGTCTGACACTTTGTGACCCCACGAACTACAGCACGCCAGGCCTCCCTGTCCATCACCAACTCCCAGAGTCCACCCAAACCCATGTCCATCGAGTCGGCAATGCCATCCAGCCATCTCATCCAATGTCGTTCCCTTCTCCTCTGGCCCTCAATCTTTCCCAACATCAGAGTCTTTTCCACTGAGTCAGATCTTTGCATCAGATGGCCAAAGTATTGGAGTTTCAGCTTCAATATCAGTACTTCCAATGAACACCCAGGACTGATCTCCTTTAGGATGGACTGGTTGGATCTCCTTGCAGTCCAAGGGACTCTCAAGAGTCTTCTCCAACACCACAGTTCAAAAGCATCAATTCTTTGGCGCTCAGCTTTCTTTATAGTCCAACTCTCACATTCATACATGACTACTGGAAAAACCATAGCCTTGACTAGACGGACCTTTGTTGGCAAAGTAATGTCTCTGCTTTTTAATATGCTGTCTAGGTTGGTCATAACCTTTCTTCCAAGGAGTAAGCGTCTTTTAATTTCATGGCTGCACTCACCATCTGCAGTGATTTTGGAGCCCAGAAAAATAAAGTCAGCCACTGTTTCCACTGTTTCCCCATCTATCTGCCATGAAGTGATGGGACCGGATACCATGATCTTAGTTGTCTGAATGTTGAGCTTTAAGCCAACCTTTTCACCCTCCTCTTTCACGTTCATCAAGCAGCTCTTTAGCTCTTTTTCACTTTCTACCATAAGGGTGGTGTCATCTGCATATCTGAGGTTATTGATATTTCTCCCAGCAATCTTGATTACAGCTTGTGCTTCCTCCAGCCCAGTGTTTCTCATGATGTACCCTGCATATAAGTTAAATAAGCAGGGTGACAGTATACAGCTTTGACATACTCCTTTTCCTATTTGGAACCAGTCTGTTGTTCCATGTTCAGTTCTAACTGTTGCTTCCTGACCTGCATACAGGTTTCTCAAGAGGCAGGTCAGGTGGTCTGGTGTACCCATCTCTTTCAGAATTTTCCACAGTTTATTGTGATCCACATAGTCAAAGGCTTTGGCATAGTCAATAAAGCAGAAATAGATGTTTTTTTGGTACTCTCTTGCTTTTTCAATGATCCGTCGGATGTTGGCAATTTGATCTCTGGTTCCTCTGCCTTTTCTAAATCCAGCTTGAACATCTGGAAGTTCATGGTTCACGTATTGCTGAAGCCTGGCTTGGAGAATGTTAAGCATTACTTTACTAGCGTGTAAGATGAGTGAAATTGTGTTGTAGTTTGAGCAGTCTTTGGCATTGCCTTTCTTTGGGATTGGAATGAAAACTGACCTTTTCCAGTCCTGGGGCCACTGCTGAGTTCTCCATATTTGCTGGCATATTGAGTGCAGCACTTTCACAGCATCACCTTTCAGGATTTGAAATAGCTCAACTGGAATTTCATCACCTCCACTAGCTTTGTTCATAGTGATGCTTTCTAAGGCCCACTTGACTTCAGATTCCAGGATGTCTGGCTCTAGGTGAGTGATCACACCATCGTGATTGTCTGGGTCATGAAGAACTTTTTTGTATAATTCTTCTGTGTATTCTTGCCACCTCTTCTTAATATCTTCTGCTTCTGTTAGGTCCATACCATTTCTGTCCTTTATTGAGCCCGTCTTTGCATGAAATGTTCCCTTGGTGTCTCTAATTTTCTGGAAGAGATCTCTAGTCTTTCTCGTTCTATTGTTTTCCTCTATTTCTTTGCATTGATCACTGAGGAAGGCTTTCTTATCTCTCCTTGCTATTCTTTGGAACTCTGCATTTAAATGGGTATATCTTTCCTTTTCTCCTTTGCTTTTCACTTCCCGTCTTTTCACAGCTATTTGTAAGGCCTCCTCAGACAGCTATTATGCTTTTTTGCATTTCTTTTTCTTGGAGATGGTCTTGATTCCTGTCTCCTATACAATGTCATGAACCGCCATCCATAATTCATCAGGCGTTCTGTCTATTAGATCTAGTCCTTTAAATCTATGTCTCACTTCTGCTGTATAGTCATAAGGGATTTGATTTAGGTCATACCTGAATGGTCTATTGGTTTTCTCCACTTTCTTCAATTTCAGTCTGAATTTGGCAATAAGGAGTTCATGATCTGAGCCACAGTCAGCTCCCGGTCTTGTTTTTGCTGACTGTATAGAGCTTCTCCATCTTTGGCTGCAAAGAATATAATCAATCTGATTTCGGTGTCGACCATCTGGTGATGTCCATGTGTAGAGTCTTCTCTTGTGTTGTTGGAAGAGGGTGTTTGCTATGACCAGTGCGTTCTCTTGGCAGAACTCTGTTAGCCTTTGCCCTGCTTCATTCTGTACTCCAAGGCCAAATTTGCCTGTTACTCCAGGTGTTTCTTGACTTCCTACTTTTGTATTCCAGTCCCCTATAATGAAAAGGACACCTTTTTTGGGTGTTAGTTCTAGAAGGTCTTGCAGGTATTCATAGAACTGTTCAACATCAGCTTCTTCGGTGTTACTGGTTGGGGCATAGACGTGAATTACTGTAATATTGAATGGTTTGCCTTGGAAACGAACAGAGATCATTCTGTCGTTTTTGAGATTGTTCAAAGTATTTAATTTTCACTGACATCTCTAGTGACTTATAGATTCTTTTTCTAGCTTTTTTTTTTTTTTTTTTTTTTTTTACTTTACTGTGCCCTTGGGACTGTAGGGTCTTAGTTCCTGACCAAGCATCAAACCTGAGCACCCTGCAACTGAAGCACAGAATCTTAACCACTGGTCTGCCAGGGAAGTCTCTCTAGCTTTTTGAGTTAAATAAAGAGTTTATTTCCATTCTTTCTTGAACAATGATAACAGCATGGAAAGTCATAACTTCTCTTCATAGAGCTTTGGATCCTGTGAGCTTTTATATGTAATGCTTTTATTTGAGGTATTTAACAAAATACTTAATGTCTTCAATTTCAAAAAGTTAATTTTTTCTCTTAGTCTTAAATTATTTACAAGAGTATTTTTCCAAATGATTGAGTTTTAGTGATATTTCCTTGTTACTGACTACCAGTTTTATTGCACACTTAAGATACAATTGACCTGTAAAATCTCTCCAATTTATTAAGTTCTTCTTGGAGGATTATACCTAACATTTGTAAATATCTCAAAACTATGAAGAGTTACAATTTCTCTTTGTAGACTTAAATTTCAAAATGTGGCTATAAGGAAAACTTTAATCTCATAAATTTAAATTTATATCCCATTGAAACTTTTCTATTTATTGTTAAATTTTAGTGCTTTATGTTGCTTCTTACTGGCTTATACATTTTAATATTTTTATTATCAAACTCATAAGACTCATAGTTTTTATAATTACCTTTGCTTATGTACTTTATCAATATAAATTTTTTTCATCTTTGTAATGGTTTGGGCTTTGATTTCTACTTTTTCATTTTTTCCCTAGGGATCTTTTTTCATTTGCATTTGTCTGATATTGAATTGAATTTCCTCTAAATTTCAATCTGTAAAAAAGACTTTATTAAGTTTAAAAAAAGTTGAGTATAACTGACTTACAGTGTTGTGTTAATTTCAGGTGTAAAGTAAATCAGTTATACATATATATACTTTTTTTAGATTGTCTTCCCATATATGTCATTACAGAGTATTGAGTAGAGTTGCCTGTGCTATACAGTAGGTCCTTATTAGTTATTTTGTTATCTATTTTGTCTATAGTAGTGTATATACGTCAATTCGAGTCTCCCAATTTATCCCTCCTCTCTTTCCCCCCAGTTAACAAAAACTTTTCTTTATGCATGCCCAGCGGTTTTAGCTGGAATTGGTTTTCTTACCCATGTTGTTTTCTCCTGCTAAGGACATTAACTCAATTATAGTTATTTGCATAACTATTTGTCTTACTTCTGTCATCTTGAGTTACATTTATATTCTAATAATTGTTTTCTACATGATGCATATATGTAGAGTATCTTTTACTTGATTTTTGTCTGATTTAGAAGCTTTAGAGCAAAATTCACACGACACTTCTGAAATTTCTGTCTGGGAGTGGGCCCTTCTGGATTATCACAGATTCTTGGGGTGGAAGTTCACTTTTCTCTAACGTTAAACATATTTATGGAGAAACACTTTAACACCTGTGTCCATTTTTAAAATTGCTTTTGATTACTGAACCTATGTTATCTAATTTTCAAGCCAAAAATAAAACAGTATTTCTTAAATTTCCACTCTATCAAATAAGGAAGTTATCACACATTAACTTCTCCCTACCCCCTGCCATTTTTTTAAACTTTTTATTTTGTATTGGAATATAGCTGATTGACAATGTTGTGATAGATTCAGGTCACAGCAAAGTGATTCAGTTATGGATTTTCCCATTTAGGCTGTAACATAAACATTGAGCAGAGTTCTCGATGCTATACAGTAGGTCTTTGTTGGTTATCCATTTTAAATATAGCAGTGTGTACATGTCCATCCCAGATATTTTTTAATTTAGTTGATATAATCTAGAATTTTGGACCCAGATTAGCATTCTAGTTCAGATACGACTTTTAACAATTGTTCTGGGTTTTTAATTCTTATTTACTAAACGAATGCTTTACATTAATGGTACGTTTGTGGTTAAAGTTATATAATACAGATAAACATCCTCAACCTTCTATTTAAAAATACAAAGAAGGGCAATAATTTTGTCATACTGGTGCAAGATAGGAATCAAATTGAAACATTTTTCCATTTGTTTAGTTTATATAACTAATTTGTTACCACCTTTATATATTTTCTGTGCTTTCCTTTGCCTAAATATTATATTATACTATATCACAATAAAGCTAACTAAACAATACCAAATTATAATGCAACTAAAATAATAAACTAAATACTAATACACTACACTAGACAGTGCCAAGACTGTTGCTGGGTTTTCATTTCCTTGATTGGTTCTTCAGTTACTCTTTCAGTATCACTGTGATATGTGCATATATAAGCACATATATGGGGCTTCCCTGGTAGCTCAGATGGTAAAGAATCTGACTGCAGTGCAGGAGACCTGGGTTCAATCCCTGGTTCGGGAAGATCCCCTGGAGAAGGGAATGGCTACCCACTCCAGTATTCTTGCTGGAGAACACCATGAACAGAGGAGCCTGGTAGGCTCCAGGCTTCTCTGTCTGACAAAGAATTGGACATGACTGAGTGACTAACACACACACACACACCTGTGTGCATATATATGTATATGTGTGGGTGAATATGTACATATACACGCACAAAATTGATTCTTGTTTTTCATGGCAGTTATGTTCTGTAAAGTCCCTGGAAACATTGCTTCTAGGAGAAATACAAGATTAAGTTCCTGTAAGCCTCCAGTTCATTTTCATCAACTGATCGATACATAACCTTATTTTATGTGTATTTTTGTTTAAAGACATACACACTTTTCATACACACACAGATATACACACATTTGATAACTCACCTTGTGCTTGGGAACACCAGACAGCACCTCAACACTACACTTGGGGGATGTTTTTAACAGTGAAATCACGAACAAAAAGCACACACATAAAAGCAAAAATGTGGCACTGAATGTGTTGCAGAAAGAAATTATCACACATTAACTTCTCCCTACCCCCTGCCATTTTTCTTTAACTCTTTATTTTGTATTGAAGTATAGCTGGTTAACAATGTTGTGATAGTTTCCAGTCACAGCATAGTGATTCAGCCATACATTTTCCCATTTAGGCTGTGAACGAGTATGAGAACTGTAAAAAGGCAGAACGTTGCCTTGTTTGACCTCAGTTGGGGACAGGCAAGTCAGATTACTCAAATGTTTGCCACCCACTATGAATGACTGTGAAAAATGCTGTGAGTATTAATTTAGGGGTTGCTATTCATTTTACTGAGCAGGGGAATTTGTAAATAGAGGATCTGCAAATAATGAGGTTGACCCTGTATGTGTGTGTGTGTTTGTGTGTGTTTACACATAATATGAGAAGGCTGATCTTGTCACATTAAAATAAATCTTGGCTTTTTTTGAGGGTTTATTTTTAGAAGTATTCTTTCTCTGACTCGTCTCATTTTTTTATTCCTCAGTTTTTTTTTTTAAGTATTTCTCTTTGATTTTATGTGTACACACAGACTAATCAGCTCACTTGAGTCTGTGTCTCTTTCCCAAGGTGTGTATTTACTTTTCTCAGTCAATGGGGAGTGGGTGGGTTTAGAAATCGGGGATAATGGCTTGCCTTTGGTGCCCTTTCTGCCTTTTGGTGGCGGGCACAGTCTTTCCCCATATCTATCACTGGTGGGCAACTTGATGGGCACATGCCCTGGTCTACTTCTCAGTTACTAGCAGTTTTTCTTTACCTATTGTGGTGGTTCCTAATGTTAGCCTTTAGCACAATGCAAACTTGAGATGACGTGTTCACTGGCCTACCGTAAGTGAAGAAAAATGGCCAGCACTGCATTGAGAATAAATTTGTTTAATTGAGACAATTTTTTGAGATTATTTTTCTATGTTTTTGGAATTCCTTTTGTTCTTATTTTTTTGATGGTTTGACTTGTAAAACAAAGCAAATTGTAAGCCAATATGATTCCCAAAATTTTATTTGAAATTTTATTACTGTATGAAATCCAGAACTCCAGACACAATATACTCTGTTCCAGCAGTGTTATATCTTGTCCTTCACCAAACATCTTTCTTCTTGCAAAGATAGATAGGTCCTGGCATATAGTTATAATTATTATTATTACTATCCTATCTAAACACTCACATGAACTCCTTTAATCTCTGCAATAACTCAGCTAACTGCTGCTGCTGCTGCTAAGTTGCTTCAGTCGTGTCCGACTCTGTGCGACCCCAGAGATGGCAGCCCACCAGGCTCCTTCGTCCCTGGGATCCTCCAGGCAAGAATATTGGAGTGGGTTGCCATTTCCTTCTCCAGTGCATGAAAGTGAAAAGTGAAAGTGAAGTCGCTCAGTCGTGTCTGACTCTTCGCGACCCCATGGGCTGCAGCCTACCAGGCTCCTCCATCCATGGGGTTTCCCAGGCAAGAGTACTAGAGTGGGGTGCCATTGCCTTCTCCAACTCAGCTAACTAGGTAGGTACTATTATTATCCTCATTTTATAGATGGAAGAATTAAGGCACAGAGAGACCCTCAGGTTCACCCAATTGGTTTGTGGCAGGTTCAAGATTAGAACATGGGCAGTTTGCTTGCATCCACTCTCCTAAGCAGCACACTGAGTTCTCTTTCTACCTAGACCACCTGTGTTACTGGGCTCTTCCTGTTCCCACTTCTGTCTTTCGTGCTCTCCTCGTAGGCAGTGACATTTCCTAGCATGCAGTGCTGCTAGCACTCCTACCCACCTCTCCATTGCTGCCCTGTTCCCGACACATTCCTGCTTTCCCGGATGGACAAAGATGGCCAAGATTGAAGGTCAAAGGAACACAGGAAGGAATATAATGTTGCTTGATTCTTAATACAGTGCAAAGGAGAGAGATAGCCCATTTCCTGTTTGCTGGAGATGCTGAGTCTCTCATCCCAAATAAGACTATGGAGAGGACATGAACAATATTCCATTTTTAGACTTTCTTTTTAATGCTAGAAGCAATCTGACCTGCGCCATGCACTTAAACCTGGATATGTTTTCCTTCATCCATCTCTTTGTGTCTTACACGTTTAATATCTTTCATATTTTAAGACATTATTCCTCAGTTTCAGCTTTTAAGGCTGTTGGGAGGTTTGTTTTTGTTTTTTGTCTTTATGACTACATTGGCAAAAGCTATGTTAGGCAACATTTCAAATTCCAAGCAGGTTCTCCCTAATTTTTTTCCCTGTTTGCTTTAGTAACGTTTTTCCAAAAATAAGCTCTTCTCCTGAAACTTGAGTGATATGTTTTCCTCTTTTATTTTGCAGCATCTTTTCACTGCTTCCATTTTGGTTCTCTCTCTGTTCAGTCAAGTAGAAAGAGAACACATTGTATGCAAGACTGATGTTTTCTTATAAACAGGATGGGTGTATCCTTCTTGGTTTCTCTCTCATCTGTTTTCCCTTCCTTCCTTGGCTTTTAGAAACCTTGTCTCAGATCCTTAACTAGAGGGGTGACTCTTTTTCTAGCTCTCTGCTATGACTTCCTGAGCCAGGGAGGTAGGCACGTTGGCCTGGGCATCCATTTTGGGGCTTGTCCCTGTGTTTGCTCCTGTCACACCCACAACTCTTTCCCTCTCTCATCCACTGCAAGGCACATGTGCTCAGCCTGCTTCCTGCTTTGTGCCATTGCCCATGACCATGGGGGAGCATCCCTGTCTGACTGTTCTCCTTGGTAGCAAGCACCTCTGCAAACCTACTTTGGAATGCAGTCAGTCCGTAGCTTTAGATGGACCAGGGGTGGGGGGGACCTGTTTCCTCCCTACACTGTAATGTTGCCTGAGTCCTCAGTCCTTCTTTTTCTAATCAAGAGAGCTTCTGCCAAGGTTTCTCACTGTGCTTGGTAACTTCCCTTGTTCTGGTTCAACTGATACTCTTCCTTTGAGAAATCTCTCAAAGCTTGAAGAATGTAGCCAACAACTTTCCTGAGTTTTCAATACCAGTGCAGAATTGTTGGTATTTTTATCTTCCTTTGGTTTGGTCCCTGGGTCAGGAAGATCCCAAGGAGGAGGGCATGGCAACCCACACCAGTATTCTTGCCTGGAGAATCCCCACAGACAGAGGAGACTGATAGACTATAGTCCACAGGGTTGCAAAGAGTTGGACATGATTGAAGCAACTTAGCACGCACAACCATATTTACGGGCTTCCCAGGTGACTCAGATGGTAAAGAATCTGTAATGCAGGAGACCAGGGTTTGATCCCTGGATTGGGAAGATTCCTTGAAGAAGGGCATGGCAAGGCAACCCACTCCAGTATTCTTGCCTGGAGAATTCCATGGGCAGAGAAGACTGGCAGGCTGTACAGTCCATGGGGTCACAAAGAATAGGACATGACTGAGCCACTAACACTTTCACTTTTGGTCATATCAATGGGATTTGAAGAGGGCCTTTCAGAGACCTGTGCTCAAGCCATCATCTTCCACTGACATCTTTAACTCGTATATATATTTTGGCAGCAGATGGGGGAAGTTGTGCCGGGCATGTTCACTTGTGTGGTCTTATTTAATCCACTAAACGTCCCTTTAAGGTGTTTTATCATCATTCCCATTTTTCAGGCAAGTAAACTGAGGTTCAAAGAGCATATTTAAGTCTGTACAGCTAGTTGGAAGTGAACCCGGTAGGAAGCAGATCCCAATTTTTCTAATAAAGTATGCTGCTTTTCTACCACCCTGCCTGGCCTCTGCCTAAATTTTCATGCTGGGCAGAGGAATGCAGAAGCACAAGTCAAGTCCAGTGTTTGATAGTATGTGATCTTGTCACTTTCTTGCTGTGTGACCTTGGGCCAGTTATTCAGTTTCTGCTTCGGTAAAATGGGAATAATAATATATGTGCTTTTAGAATTTGGAGAGAGAGTACATGTCAGAGCTTTCAAACTCAGATGCCTTTAGAAACTTGGCAGGTGGCATAAATATGTGAGGTGGCCTCATGTAAGATTATCAGGAGTGACGGGAACTATGAACCCTGCAGAGGGCCTGCTCTGAAGACATCAAAATCTATTTGTTAAAAGTCACTAGGCTGACTGTATGCCCACCAGAGGGGCTAAATGAAAAAAAAAATGTCAAAGATGGGGTGAAATTGGAATTTTCATAGATGGCTGGTGGGAATGTAAGTTGCATTGTATAACCTCTTTGGAAAGGCATTTTGTAATCTCTTTGGAAAGGCGTTTTGGAAAACACACACATTCTGACCCAGCATTTCAACTCTTGAGTGAACACAGAAACCAAAGGAAGACAGATGCCCACCAAAAGTTCTATATGTTCAAGAATGTGCAAAATAGCAGCACTAATAATAGCCCCAAAGAGGAAACTACCATCACCGTGACAATAGATTAATACTTTGTGAAGTGTTAACACAGTGGAATAACACAGAGCAATGAGAACAAAGAAACAATTCCAGGCAACAATATGGACACATGACCATAAGGTTGAGCAACAGAAGCTACAGAAGGAAGAACATGACATTGTGTGATTTCACAGGCTGAAAATTAGGATAAACGAACCCCTGCTGTGGATAGAAGTTAGTGGAAGGGGGTTGGAGAAGGGCTTCTGGGGGGGGGGGGGGTCTCTGCTGTTCACTTTATGAAAATCACCAAGCTCCACACTTTGGATCTGTTGCTTGTGTGAAGCTACATATTCTTTAAGCCACTTTTATTCTTGAAAGAAGCTTTACTGATATAAGATCAATTGAAGAGTTTCAATCAAAAGGTGGATGTGACCAAGTAAAGGTATAATGCACGAATGAGATGCAGAAGACAGACCAGTAAGGAAGCTTATAACAGAGTAACAAAGAGCTGAACCCACAAGTTGAAAAACTACTACATATAAAACAGTCATCTGAAAACACCAGTTATTCTCCTATCATCTGTAACATCTTTATCCAATATGGTTTTCTTTAAGTAACTTATTTTTCAAATAAAAGGAACTGTCCATTATAATTTTTATGTACTAGTTATTTTTTCAAATATACAATAAATAAAGGATTGTTTCCACTTTAGGTTATGACAAACTAGCCTTTATGAATTAATTCTCCTGTTGAAAATTACTAGTAGCCTGGATAAAAAATATTTCAAAAGCAGCCCTTGAGGGTCCAGGATCCTAAAGAAAATAGCAACACAGAGACATTCTGTGACGATTTTCCCCTTGAGGGACTTACTGATTCATGGGTGGCAGGTGTGAGTGTTAAGAAGCCAATAAGAACTTTTGGTAGCCTCTCAGGCTGAGGAAACTGACAATCTGAGTTTGAGGCCTTGCAAACAACCTGGATTTTCAGCTGGGACTGCTGAAGGGCCCGAGGCATAAGAGGAAAACAGAAATCAATCTACCCTCTGAATGAATGAAACCAGCATTGAATCAGCCTACTGTTTGATCCCAATAAAGTGCATTCCCAGTAGTCTACTTAATATTGGTTCAGAGACTTATTTCTTTCCTTGGATCCTGCAAGTCTGCTCTCTTCAGAGGCAGATGAGTGGTGAAAAAATAACCACGGTACCCACTGTTTATTAAGCATTTGTTACATGTCAGATTCTTTCTACTACACTAAAAGAGATTACATTATAATCCCAATTCTCTACTAAGAAAACTGAATCTGAGTTAAATAACTTGCCCAAGATCACAAAACTTGGAAATGTTAGAAACCACATGTGACTCATTTGTGGCTCCACAGTTGGTGTGCGTTCACTGTACCAGCAGTCTTGAGTCAGTTTGCAGCTGGCCTTATGTATACCTCGTTGACGGTGCAGTGGCACCTACATCTCGGGGACATTGCATGTTTTCAACTGGCAGGTCCAAGAGCTTCCTCTTTTAGGCAACAAGATGTAAAGGCAAGTTCTTGGGACTAGGTCATAATTCTGAGCTCCCCTACCCGCTGACTCCTGGTTCTTTCTGAAGTTTCTTGGTACCTGTAGCTTTACCTCATCCCATGTCATCAGTTGTTTTCTCATACTGTGGGGCTATGCTGCCAGCAATCTTTTACATCTGACCTGACCTTTCCCTGCTTTTCAGTAGACCATTATCTTTCCTGAGTCCATTCTGTTCATTTTTCTGACTTTTATTTCAGTGAAACTCAGTTCATTTGGCTCCAACATTTAGACTAAGTGCTAGTCTGTTTTCACTTCTGGTGTCATCTGCAATCAGTTGGTAGTGGCTGCCTGGAGCACCGAGGCAGGACAGTGAGGCGCATTCACACTGAGCGGTAGTGTGTGCCTGGCTTGATGAATGATGTCTGATGCGAGCCCTGGTTGTGAGGGAGGGGAAAGGTAGCTTCACACCACGCGTTCGTCTCCACTACGCTATGCTCTGGCCACTGTTTACCTTCCCAGCTACTCCTATTTTGTTTCTAGAAGAATGAGATGAGTTTTTGGTTTTGAAATTCCCTTCAGGTACAGTTCCATAAGGAGGGATGCCCCCATGGGTCATGTTGGGGTCCTTTTAAACTCGCTTCAGGTGATGTTCATAGAGGTTCAGTTACTTATTAGGAAATAACGGAGCAGAGACATGAGAGCACAGAGGGGCCCAGAATGTTAATAATCTCCCAATGTCATGGGCTGAACTGTGTCCTCCAACAAGTTATGTGTTCATGGACTAACAGCAAGACATTATTTCCAAATACAGCTAGAGTATGGTTATAACTGAATGACAACAATGGTGGTTATATCTGGAGATGATGTCTTTCAAGAGGTACTTAAGGGAAAATGCAATCTTGAGGATGGCCACTAATCCAACTGACTGGTGGTCCTTATGGAGGAAAGACCATGTGAGGACACCTCAAATAGACTTTCAGAAAAACCAAACCTGTTGACACTTTGACTTTGGACTCTAGCCTTCAGAACTGTGGGGAAATATATTTCTGTTGTTTGTCACCTAGTTTATGGTATTTGTTATGGCAGCGCTAGCAAATGAATACATTCAGCTAGTAGGAATGGAATTGAAATCCAGGTCCCTGAATCAAAGTGTAGGTGCTTTTATCTGTCCTATTTATAATGATCCCTAACACTGTTCATGACAGGATATATAACACAAATCTGCCTTTCCTTTAAGATTTATGAATTGAAGACTGCCATCAAAATTAGGCTGAAGTATGAGTAACAAAATAAGAGAGAAGGACAGAACACAAAACTGTCACTGCTTGAAAATATTTCTAAATAGAAAAGACAAGGAATCTACATATGAAATTTTGTAACTAATAAAAGATTTAGCAAATATATCTGGATAAAAGATCAATATAAAAATGCCATTCTCATCCATAGAAATCATCAAATATAAAAAATAATATAAAATAGTAATTAGACATCAAGGAAACATTTATAGTGTTGAATTCTAATTACTAATATTTTCTGAAGATTTTAAAAATTACATTCATGAGGGATATTGGTTTGTAGTTTTGTTTTTGGTGTGACTGTTGTTTGATTTTTGTATCAGGGTAATTCTATCAGGTTATTAGGTAATTATCAGGGTAAAACGGACTAGGAAGCATTCCTTCTATTTTTCTGGAAGAAATTGTGTAATGTATTGGTGCTAAGTTGCTTCAGTCATGTCCTTCTCTTCCTGACCTTCTGGACCGTAGCCCACCAGGCTCCTCCATCCATGGGATTCTCCAGGCAAGAATACTGGAGTGGGTTGCCACGCCCTCCTCCAGGGGATCTTCCTGACCCAAGGATTGAACCTGCATCTCCTGCAGCTCTTGCATTGCAGGCGCATCCTTTTACTGCTGAACCACCGGGGGAACCCATAAAACTGGTAGAGTTCCCCAATGAAACCAGCTGTACTGAAACATTTTTTTTTTGACTTAAATGGTTTCGAGGGGATAGTTTTTAAATTCCAAATTCAATATTTTTTATAGTGACAGAAATATTCCAATTATTCATTTCATATTAAGTGTGTTAGGGTAGTTTATGTATTTTGAGGAAATGGTCGATTACATCTAAGATGTCAAATATACAAATGTAGACTTGTTCCTGGAAGTCTTATTCTTTGGACAGGTGCAGGGCTTACAGTGATGTACACTGTTTCATTTCCTCTATTTGTAGTTTGTGTCGTCTTTTTCCCTTTGTTTAGTCTTGCTAGAGGTTTGTCAATTTTATTGCTCTAAAAAAAAAATCAGTTCTCTGTTCTTGTGTTTTTTTCTATTTTTGTGTTTTTCATTTTCATGCACATCTGCTCTTCTCTTATTCTCTTCCTTCTGCTTGCTCTATGATTATTTTGCTCTTTTCCTTGGTTTTTGAAGTAGGAGTTGAAATAACTTATTTAAGACATATTTTTTCTTTTCTAATGCAAGTGTTTAGTGCTATAAATTTTCCTCTCAGTGCTGCTTTAGCTGTGTTACCTAAATTTTAACATGCCACAGTTTCACTTTCATGCATTACAGTGTATTTCTTTTATTTTCCTTGAGACTTCCTCTTTGACCCATGGGTTATTTAAAAGTGTGTTGTTTAGTTTTCAAGTGCTTGGATAGTTTCCTCTCAACTTTTTATTGATTTCTTATTTCATGCAATGTATTCAGACGACACACACTGTATAATTTCAGTTCTTTAAAGTCTGTTGAGGTTTGCTTTATGCCCTAGGACATGATCTATCTTGGTGAATGTTCCATGTGTGCTTGAAGAAAATAAGTTCTGTACTGTTGTCAGCTGAATGTATTATGTACGTCAGTTAGACCCTTGGTCAGTTGTGTTGTTTAGTATTATATTCTTGGTGATTTACTGTTAGTTCTATCAATTTCTGAGAGTGGGATTGAAATCTCCAACTTTAATCATGGGTATGTTCTTTGGCTCCATCAGTTTTTGCTTCATGTATTCGAGGCTCAGTTGCTTGGTGCACACATGTTTAGCATTGTTTTCTTCCTAGTGAATTGACTCTTTTATCACTATTTAATGTCCCTATTTGTCTCGAGTCATGTTTTTGTTCTGACTGTAGTCAGTCTGATGTTAATATGGCACCTCGGGTGTTTTTTGAAATTGTTTGCATGATATAACATTTTCTGTCCTTCTATTTTCAGTCAACTTGCATAATTTTTTTGAAGTGAGCTTCTTTTAGAAGTAAAATGGTCAGATCATGGTTTTCTTTGTTTTTTTGATTTTTGTTTAAATTCTTGGTATTTTAATTTATGTGTTTAGACCATTTGTATTTAAGGTAAAGTGAAAGTGAAAGTTGTTCAGTCGTGTACGATTCTTTGTGACTACATGGACTATACAGTCCATGGAATTCTCCAGGCCAGAATACTGGAGTGGGTAGCCTTTCCCTTCTCCAGGGGATCTTCCCAACCCAGGGATCGAACCCAGGTCTCCCACATTGCAGGCGGATTCTTTACCAGCTGAGCCACTGGGGAAGCCCATATTTAAAGTAACTATTGGCTTGTTAGGGCTTAAGTGTGCCATTTCATTTATTTTTCATTTGTTCTCTCTCTGGTCCTCTTGTTTCTGTGGATTACTTAAGCATTTTTATGATTCCACCTTGATTTAGTCATATAATTTTGCATATATCCTTTGGTAAAATTTTCTGATATACGTATTAGGGTTGGAATTTACACACATATGTTATCAAAAGCTGCTGCTATCAGTTTATCACTTTGAGTGAAGTGTAGAAAACTTATTTCCATTTGTAATAGTCTTTATACCTCAAAGATACATGCTAAGTCGCTTCAGTTGTGTCTGACTCTTTGTGACACTATGGACTGGAGCCTGCCAGGCTCCTATGTCCATGGGATTCTCCAGGCAAGAATAGTGGAGTGGGTTGCCATCTTCTCCTCCAGGGGACCTTCCCAACCCAGGAATCAAACCTATATCTCTTATGTTTCCTGCATTAGCAGGTGGGTTCTTTACCACTAGTGCCACTAGTTGCTAAATAGATGGGATTTATGTTTCAGACATTGTGAGTTTGAATTTAAGGTGTGTATACAGGAAAAATTTTAAGTTATTGGTATAACTTCTCTTTGTTGATGGTTTTTCTAGTTGTTTAATGATCAAATTGCCCCTTATAACTCTGTCTGTTACGTATGTCCCTAAGTTTAGAATTTTCTAGTCTGTCTTGATACATAAAACACGCACACATACATATACACATGTCATCTTTGGGATTTTGAGAAGGATGGTATTAACCTTATAACTTAATGTGAAAGAATTAAAGCCTTAATAATATTTGGAAACATATACCCTTCTCCCCTGGATAGATGATATCGATATAGATGTTACATTTGGGTAACACTTTGTCATTTTCCTTGTAGAAACCCTACAAATTAATTCTCATGAAGATAATTTATAAGCATTTTATAACGTATGCTGTTCTTACGCATGCTATCATTGTATCTATTATAACTTTTCACTAGCTGTCCAAAAAAAGCTGCTGATTTTCAATAATTATCTTGATTCTAAACTCTCTTTTCCACTTACAGTATTTAGGATATCATTCTTGAGGCTTTTAGGTTTATAATTTGATACATTCTTAATAGTATGGAAATAGTTTAAATACAGCTAGTTTATGAATTTGCTTTCAAAGAGAAGCAGTATATAAAAGAAGGAACACAGATTTTTAAATTTATGCAGATCCTGATCCAAACTGCTTTTCTGCCATGACTGTCTTTATGGCACTTAACTTCACTGAACTTATCAGTGTCCTTAGCTGTCAAAAATAGTTTAGACTAGTTTACATCATAGCGTAGTTGTGACAGTTAAATGAGGTAATGAATATAAAGTACCTAACACAGTATTGATAAAGAGTGAATATGCAATAAATACATTATTTCTGTGTTTAATATTTATCTTCATACCTTTTGCTTGTGTTCTGTGATAGAGAATCTTGGAGTTGAAAAGTAGGAACATTGTGTATTTGTCTCTTTTCCTGGACCATAGGATCCTAGAAGGCATGGAGTGGCAAATAATATCACCTGACACAGAAACTCTGACTGATTATAATTTTATGCTTAGGGATCAAGGTTGAGAAGGATGAGTACTGGACTGATTGATCATGTCTGCCACTAGTGTGTACTGGGGCGGTGGTAGAACATGTGCCATGTACATCATGGCTGTATACTTTGATTCACTTCTAGCAAATGAAAAGCACAGAGATAGTCCCTAAGAACGAATGAATGAATCTCCTACATTTTGGCATGAAACAAATAAAGTAAACTCATATGTGAATTTGCTCAGTTGTGTCCGACTCTTTGTGACCCCATGGCCACCAGGCTCCTCTGTCTGGGATTTTCCAGGCAAGAATACTGGAGTGGGTTGCCATTTCCTTCTCCAGAGGATCTTCAAACTTACATGATCAATGTTAAATTGAGAGGCTAACCTTCAGATTGACCAAATTTATCATATTTTCACATAAAGATTTTATGAAAAACAGTATGTTGAAAAGAAGGTGAATTCTGGTATCAAACTACACCTTCACTGCTTTCTAGCTGTGTGTCCTTCATACAAAATGACTCTTCGAATTTCAGTTTCTTTTTATTAAAAGACATAATAATGTTCGAATTCCCTTAGTTTCCTCTTTCAGAGAATGTCTTGATTTCTGTTCATTCCTGGAAGATACTTTCTTTGGATATAAGATCCTGGTTTGAAAGTCCCTATTTCTCTGTACTTGGAATAGGTACCATTTCCTCTGTCACCATGATTTCTGATCATAAATCTGCCCTCATGCAATTTTTTAAAAAAAACAACGTAAAGGTAAGGTGCTATTTTCCTCTTGTTACATGAAAGATTTTTTTCTTTGACTTCAGTTTGCAGAAGTTTGATGTTGATGATGAATGTTGGAGTGAAATTCTTCAGTTTTATCTTGTGTGGGGCTCACTTATCTTGGGACTTTAGGTTTTTGACAGAATTTTAAAGCGCTCTCTCTTCAATCCCTTAATCCCTTTTGCTAATCTCTGCTTTTTCAGCTTCTTGATTGTTCTGTCTGCTAGTTTCAAGTAATCTCGAAGAGTTTATTTCAGTCCCTTCCTGTTCCTTCCACTTCCCTTTTGGTTTAGTTCTTGAGATTGATGAGTTGCTGTTTGAAAAGACACAATAGCTACCTTTAGATAGTTGAAACTGTGCTTATGTTTGCTGTCCATATATAGACAAAGACATTTGTGTGTCTGTGCTAGTATAGAGGCTCTGGATAGATTCTTAGCCTATCCGGAAATTCTGTGGGGAGCTGCCATGCATGATGTTCAGAATTCATCATAGCCTGTAGTTGCAGTGCTTCTTAACAGCTTGCACAGACCCTTTTCTCTACAGAAATCTGGTATTTCTGGCTGCTACAGCATGATACAGTTGGACTGTTGAATGCCAAGCTCCAAGGCTGCATCAAGGACTGAGAATCAAAGAAGGGTCTTCTCGCCGTTCATCCAGTCCACTTTACTTGCCAATCATTGCAGAAATAATCTCCATATTCTATACTCATGAGATGTTACAGGAATCTCTATATCTAACTCATCGTCTCATTTCACGTAGGAGGATAATGAGTCTCAAATGAGGGGAAAAGGTATATTTCAGGTATCCCTTTATGACAGTAGAAGGGGGACAGCACCCTGGGCTCCAAACTCCACCTTTAGAACTCTTTTTGCAGCATAACATGTATTATCTGTCATGTATGTCCTACCTGACAAGTGCTCATCACAGAAATGCGATGCATATATGACAAAGCTAAGCTGCCCCAAGATGGAGGTTGGCAGATCTGGTCGGTGGTAGCTAAGACCAACCAGCACAGAACTGATGACTATTTCACTTGTATGGTCCATATCATAGCCACCCTGGCCAACAAATGAGAACCAACCACATCCCTTAGGCACCATACAGTGGAGAGGACCTAGGGAAGTACCATCCATTATGTCACATACTTGACAGAGTGTGATGACAATTAACTTATGCAGTCCAGTTGCATCAGGAGTTGAAATCTCCCCAGAACTGAGGCTCCGGAGTCCTGAGTCTTCATCTCAACTCTGCTACTTACATGCTTTGAAGCCTCTAACAATAATACACTTCTCTTTTCAGGTTCTCAGATTCAACATCTGATATAGGCAGAATAATGCCCCCCTTACCTGCCTGGTATCCACATCCTAATCACTAGAATCTGTTAAATTATCTTGCCCCAAAAAAGAGATTTTGCTGGTGTAATTAAGAGATTGGAGATATCCAGCTGGACCCAATATAAACACATGGGCCCCTGAAAACAACCTTCAGAATGGCAATCATCAAAAAGTCTACAGATAATAAATGTTGGAGAAGGGTATAAAGGAAAGGGAACTCTCCTACACTGTTGGTAGGAATGTAAATTGGTGCAGCCACTATGGAAAACAGTATGGAGTTTTCTTAAACTAAAAATAGAGGTAACATATGCTCTAGCAATTCTGAAAGTGAAAGTCGCTCAGTCGCGTCTGACTCTTTGCGACCACATGGACTATACCGTCCATGGAATTCTCAAGGCCGGAATACTGGAGTGGGTAGCCTTTCCCTTCTCCAGGGGATCTTCCCAACCCAGGGATCGAACCCAGGTCTCCCGCATTGCAGGTGGATTCTTTACCAGCCAAGCCACAAGGGAAGCCCAAGAATACTGTAGTGGGTAGCCTATCCCTTCTCCAACACATATTCCTGACCCAGGAATCAAACTGGAGTCTCCTGCATTATAGGTGGATTCTTTACCAACTGAGCTATCAGAGCATATATCTGTGCATATATCTGGAAAAGATGAAAACTAATTCAAAAAGATACATGTACCCCATTGACAGCACTGTTTACAGTATCTAAGACATGGAAACAACTCAAGTGCCCATCAACAGATAATTGGCTTAAGAATATGTGATATGTATGTACAGTGGTGGAGAAGGCAATGGCAACCCACTCCAGTACTCTTGCCTGGAAAATCCCATGGACAGAGGAGCCTGGTAGGCTGCAGTCCATGGGGTCGCGAAGAGTCGGACACGACTGAGCACCTTCACTTTCACTTTTCACTTTCATGCATTGGAGAAGGAAATGGCAACCCACTCCAGTGTTCTTGCCTGGAGAATCCCAGGGGTGGGGGAGCCTGGTAGGCTGCCCGTCTATGGGGTCACACAGAGTCGGATACGACTGAGGCGCCTTAGCAGCAGCATGTACAACTGAATATTACTCAGCCATAATGATGATTGAAATAACGTAATTTGCAGCAACATGAATGGACCTAGAAATTATCACACTAAGTGAAATAAGTCAGAGAAAGACAAATATCATGATACCACTTATATGTGGAATCTAAAAAGTAATACAAAGAATTGTATACAAGACAGAAACAGACTCACAGATACAGAAAACAATCTTATGGTTACCAAAAGGAAATGAGGGGCGGGGTAGATTAGGAGTATGGGATTAACAGATTAAAACCACATAAAATGAATAAACAACGAGGATTTACTCTATACCACAGGGAACTACCTTCAAAATTTTGTAATAACCAATAATGGAAAATAATCTGAAAAATATATACTCTGAATCACTGTGTTGTATACCTGAAACTAACACAATTTTGTAAATCCACTATAATTAAAAAATAAGCCAATATAAAAAAACTCAAACATCAGAGAACCTTTCCTGGCTGTGGTCAGAGGGATCTGTGACAATGGAAGAATGGTCAAACAGATTCAGGATTGCTGGCTTTGAAGGAGAAGGCGGCCATAAGCCAAGAAAGGTAAACAGCCTCTAGAAGCTGGAAAACGCAGTAAATAATTTTCTATAGAGCCTCTGGAAAGGAATGCAGCCCTAACAACATCTTTATCTTAGCCCAGTTACATGCTTGTTGGACTTTTGAATAAATTTGAGTTGTTTTAAATCACTAAGTTTGGGATAATTTGTTACAGCCACAATAGAAAACTCATGTACAATCGTCAAGTCTGGAAGTCATAATGGATCAGCTATTTTAAAAGCTAATTCCTTCAGGGACTTGTTCTCCAAGCCACTGGCACAGTCCTTGTTGAGGCTTCCCTCTCTCTCTCTCCTGGACTATTATAGCACTTACTTCTCTGCTTGTTTCCTGCCATTAGCTTGACTCCTGTGTGCACCGTCCACACTAGTACCAGAAATATCAGCCTTGAACATGTTTCTGGTCTCATCACAACCTTCTTAAAATCCTTCCCTAATTTATCATCTTCTGGACTATTGGTTTTTTAATGTTGTCTGTATTTAGGGAGGGCATCCTGTCAGTGATGGCACAGAAGAATATGTAAATATTAAGATACCCATCTTAGTAACATTTTTATATGCACGCATACTAAGTCGCTTCAGTCATGTCCGACTCTTTGCGATCACCTGGACTGTAGCCCACCAGGTTCCTCTGTCCATGGGAGTCTCCAGGCAAGAATACTGGAGTGGGTTGCCACGCCCTCCTCCAGTGGATCTTCCTGATCCAGGGATTGAAGCTGTGTCTCTTACATCTCCTCCTCCTGTATGTATAGATACACAAAAACTTACATGTAATTAACAGATTTGTGGATGCCTTGAAGCTCACTCATGGCCTCCAGGGTAAGGCATTTTGGTCACAAAGGTAAGTATAAATTTCTTCCTATGAGATGAGGACTTTGCCTACCTCTTCATCATATCCTTCTTAACACACATCATGCCTTCTGATACATTAAATTCCTTTTAGTTGCCCAAGTATGCCAAGCCAGTTTTGACCACCATGTTGTTCATCTGCTAGAATAATTCTTCCCCTCCACACTCATAAGCTGACAGGCGAACAAACAGCTTTTCCTTTTTGAATACTTCTTAAACGTCTTCTCTTTTTCTGACCAACTTTTTACTCTTTCTCCACCCACCCCATAGGTACAATCGGCCACATCTTCCTCTGTGTCCTTCACAGCCTTCTAGATGCAATCTATCAGCCATTCCATAACTTTGCTGTGCTCTTCTGTTCAAGCTTTTCACCTCTTCTCCATCAGATGGTGCACCCTGGGTTGGGAAGGGCAGAGGATAGGAACCCTTCCTGACTCTCTGAGCGGTCTACCACCAAGCAGGATTCACAGTAAGAGCCAGGAGCATGACTGTCGAGTCAATGACTGGTTATGGAATTGACAGCTACGTCAGAGTGTTTCTTTAATGAACTCAACCCTTTCTCTTTGCAATGCTGTGCTTTACAGGTCACCCAGCTTTGCTAAGTTTCCTAAGTGTTGGTCTTGCTGAACAAATACATTTTAATTTCTGTATGAGGCTGGGACACATGGGAATCCGTTTGTTGCTATTCGTGTATGATTCATTCAGAGTAGCTAATCACCACCTTGACCAATACTGTGCAGTTTTGTTCTCAATTCATGGTTCCTTCTCACCAAGGATTATCTCTCCATTGACCAGGGTGTCTATTTTCTGCCAGGAACAGATCTATTATCTGGAATGCCACACTGTGCTCCTGATGATAAAGTCATCCTGTGTTAACTGTGTCAGTTTCAAGGATCTGAAAATGTGGCATAAAGACCACTGAACTGGAGGTCAAAAGATCTGGATTCTGATTCACATGGCCACCCACATCCCTGCAGACACATCACACGTTTCTTCTTAGACTTAATCTTACCTGTACAATGGAAGAATTTGGAGTCAAAACACTACAGGGATTCTCTGGGTTGAAGTTAATCATGTGTAAAGTCAATATCTAACCCTCACTGTATGTTTACATACAGCACTGTGTCATCTAATGTGTTTCCTACTAGTGATTAGGAAAACCAGAGTTCTGAAAGTGATGTGATTTTTCCCAAATTATTCAGAACATCAGAGGGAATAAAATTAAAAATTTCACACACCATTCATTCATATGGTCAGTCTGTGTGTATTTTGGGGGTGTCTGTTATATGTTTGGTACCATGTCAGGGCCAGATAATCTGAAAACAGAAGTGACCCTTGCCTGCTAGGGCTTCCCTGGTGGCTCAGCTGGTAAAGAATCTGCCTGCAATGCAGGAGACCTGGGTTCAATCCCTGGGTTGGGAAGATCCCCTGGAGAAGGGAATGGCTACCCACTCCAGTATTCTGGCCTGGAGAATTCCATGGACTGTATAGTCCATGGAGTCGCAAAGAGTTAGACACAACTGAGTGACTTTCACTTGCCTTCTAGTGGCTGACAGTATAATGTGGGAATCAGTCATATGAACAAATATCCTTCAGTGTGATAAGTGTCATATTAGAGGGAATCTGCAAGTGCTTTGGGAAGGGAGAAGGAGGGACTGGCTAGGTGAGAAGCAGGTGGAGTCTGCTATTTTACAAAACCATTTCTCATACGTCATCTCTTGATCAGGAAGAGAAGAAGGTTTTTGTTTTTAGTTTTCTCTCAAGTTTCTCTGCACATGAAAAGTAAAGTGATGTCAGTAACTTCCTGAAGTCTGTGAGGGGGGTAAGGAGCAGATTCAAGGAAAGTAGAAGGGCTCTTTGGCTGCCTGGTGTGACTGCACTGAAAACTGCCTCTTTTTGGTCAAGAGCCCCAGTCCTTAGACAAATTGTGATACAACAGAAAGTCATCTAGATATTCATGCCTTGAGGGGAACCAGGTCTTATTTATCTTTGTATTGTGGAATGCTAGTGGGACCCCAGTGGTCTCTACCGGAAGAATTTGGATGGGTCAAGGCATTTGTAATGGGCTGGTAACAATTTGCACAAGCACTTTTAAGAAAGGACAGAGAAAAATAAGTGTGGGTGAGAAGGGAAATTAGGAGAGCATATGTTTTGTCTCAGAAGTTGGCCCCTCAACACATCGCCATGGACATTTGCCAGAGCCTGGCACAAGCAGAAGGTGAAGGAGATGTTTGCAGTTAGAACTTCAGGGGACTTCTGTGGGTCCTAGGTTACAAGGTATGGCCAAAGTTGACTGTGATATGGGGGCCTTGTCCTCACTTTCATGTGGAAAGCAGTGGCTTTGACATGCTGAAGCTGCAGAGAACATTGGCCTCTTATGGGATTCAAGAGACATCACAAAGGAGATGGTGCTGTTCAGAGTGGCTATATCCAAATCTTGTGGGGTCACTCAATGGTTGGCACCAGAAGAAAAGATACTTCTCTTACAGGGGAGCTGGTTGAGGAAGACTTGTCAGGCATTTCACTGATCTGGGCCAAAATAAGACATATTCATGAGCCCCTGGGAGATGCTGTCTGAGTTGTTCAGAAGAAATCATGGCAGAAACTTTGGCAACTAGAGGTGAGTGAAACATGGGTTTCATTTGCAACCTCAGCACCTATCACTGACCTGCCCCATAGCAGGAACTCAGTGTCTGCCCATCTGGATGGAGCATCCTTTCACCATGGCTCCTCCCCTCACTCCATCAATAGGCACCCACTCCGGTCTCCCAGGGGTCTTGCCCTTTCATAGGTGGTTCTGGACTTCCCTGGTGGCTCAGACGGTAAAGTGTCTGCCTACAACGCAGAAGACCCGGGTTCAATCCCTGGATTGGGACGATCTCCTGGAGAAGGAAATGGCAACCCACTCCAGTATTCTTGCCTGGAAAATCCCATGGATGGAGAAGCCTGGTAGGCTACAGCCCATGGGGTCGCAAAGAGTCGGATACAACTGAGCAACTTTACTTTCTTTCTTTCTCTTCTCCTCTATCATCTTATCTCCTCTCCTCTATCAGGTATCTGGACTCTCATCTCTCTTTACATTTCAGTTTAGAACTTTGAATTCTGAAGGCACTGGAGGCTCAGTAGCTAAATTTTAGTATAGTAAATGCATGCTGCTGAGTCAGTCCAATTTGCTACAAAGTTGAAATATCCTGGGTGCCACTGGCACAAACTTACTTTATCATCTGCATGCCTTCAACATTTTTCTTTGTTTCCTAAATCATCAAACATAGACAATGTGTTCAGTTTTCTGCAGCAGAAGGCTTTTGAGCTTTTGAACTATCACCTAGCAAAGGTCACTGAACAGAAGGGTACACAAGGGACTTGATGACTTAGTATTATTCATTCAACAAGCATTTATCAAGCCTCAGTAGTACCCCTGATGCTGGGAGTTTTTCAGGGGCTTTGTACCTGAAATGCCTCAGTAGGTGCATTAGTAGGTGCTTAGGTTCCTGACTTCCCTTATTCACAAGTGGCTAAATTTCTGGAAAATTCTTAAGATCTTTTTGGAATTCTAAACTTTCCCTTTGTACTAGACGTGTCTGTACCATGAGTAACCTTTTATATTAGACATTGACCTTCAGAAAGTATTTCAGTTCCACTTTTGAGTTTGGTTCAAGAATTTTTTTGCTTTTCCTCCCTCTCATTTGAGGTTATACGGATTAAAGTGGACAGACTGGCCACTTAAAGAAAGTTGGATCTTTTTCAATCAACCAACTATTCCTAGTTGGTTGTTACCTAATAAATCTAACATCTCATATAAATAATTATTGATTAAATTGGTCCTGAGACATGACAATGTATGGCAAAACCACTACAATATTGTAAAGTAATTGGCCTGAAATTAAAATGAATAAATTTATTAAAAAAAATTTTTTTTAAATGAAATAGCTCAACTGGAAAAAAAAAAAAAAGAGACCATGACTCAAGACAAAGGCATCAAAATTTGGAGCCAGTAAGCCTGAATTTGAATTCTGGTTCTTTTTTATTATTATTTTATATTGGAGTATAGCCAGTTAACAAAGTTGTGGTAGTTCCAGGTGCAGAGCAGAGTGACTCAGCCATACATATACACGTATCCATTCTCCCCCAAGAAGATGAAACCAGTCAGTCCTAAAGGAAATCAACCCTGAATATTCATTGGAAGGACTGATGCCGAAGCTCTGATACTTTGGTCACCTTATGTGAAGAGCTGACTCATTGGAAAAGACTCCGACTCTGGGAAAGATTGAGGGCAGGAGGAGAAGGGGGTGACAGAAGATGAGATGTTTGGATGGCATCACTAACTCAACGAACATAAGCTTGAGCAAACTCTGGAAGATAGTGAAGGACAGGGAAGCCTGGCAGTTCACAGGGTCATAAAGAATAGCATGCGACTAAGTGACTGAACAACATTCTCGCCCAAACTACCCACCCATCCAGGCTGGCATATAACATTGAGCAGAGTTCCCTGTGCTATACATTAGGACCGGGTTGGTTATCCATTTTAAATATAGCAGTGTGTACATGTCTATTCCAAACTCCCTAATAATCCCTTCCCCTCATCCATCTCTCCTGCAATCATGTAGATTTCATTCTCTAAATCTGTGAGTTCCCGTTTTGTAAATAAGTTCATTTATATCATTTCTTTTTAGATTCTGCATATAAAGGATATCATATGATAATTTTCTTTCTGTATCTGACTTCACTCAGGATGTCAATCTCTAGGTCTACTCATGTTGCTGCAAACGGCATTATTTCATTCTTTTTCATGGCTAGGTAGTATTCCATTGTATATATGTACCACATCTTTATCCATTCATCTGTCAATGTACACTTGAGTTGCTAGATTTGAGTTCTTGTTCTGCCACTTAACAGTTATGTGACTTTGAGCCATCTGTGTAAACTCTTCCTGCCTTGTTTTCAACTGAAAACTGAAGGAGATAAAGTATTGATGTATTTCTCTTAAGAAGGTTTTGAGGATTGAGTTCATACATGGAAAGTTATTAGTAAAACACCTGAATGGTAGTAACTCCTATATTTGCAAATTATAGCAGTATAATGGTTACTAGTAATAGAAGATGTATGAGTGAAAGTAAGATACAGTTGCATGCTAATACAGAAAAATTTCTATGGCTTATATCAGATACAAACTAAACTTTTCTCTGCCTAAGAGAATTCACTGGTAAGTGGCAATTTCTCCAGCGATAAAAATATCAAAATTAACCACCTCCCTTCACTGTGTCTATATACTCCAAACTATTTTCTAAGGACTAATTCAACTTTCCAGTATCTTAATATGAGGAGAGTGGTATTGATATGATGGACAACAAGAGGACTCTGGTCACAGAAAAGTGGTAAATTGCATTTTAAAATCAATCTTGTGCGAAATTAGTATCAGCATGCCACTGAAAATCTCTCCTTTTTAGGTGCTCTGATAAGATCATTTTCTGGGCTTCTAAGACCCTAGACCATGGTGGATTTGTGAAAATAGTGCTCTTCTGGGGGTTCATTACCAGCCTTGCATGGGACCATTGCTTGTGTTTCATTGTGTGCTATGCACTTTCATTGCATTTAGATTTCAATGGGTCACATTTTAATTTTAATGGAATCTGTAAGCTCTCTAGTCCTTAATGAAATAATACTTTTCTGTGGTAGGCATGCTTCAGAAGGCAGAACTGGAAGCTCCAGAAGATTAGAGGCTGTGAATGTCTTATCGACCTTGCAGAATGGCAGACATGTAGTGGGCACTCACATTTGTCACATAATTTCATGTATTCCCAATGATTTTAACGTAGCCTCCCAGAAAGAACTGGCCTATATCCTCCTTTTATAACCAATATGAACAAAATGTAATTAAACAATATGCATGTTCTAATACACTGCACACAGCTCTATTCTGAAAACCCACTTAAACTCCCAGGATGCTTTCAAAAGAGGGGGTACTTCTTTGCCCATATTCCATTTGTCACACGTTCAAATCACTTTAATCTACCACTAGTGGTGAAGGTCATGAAATATCTCATTCCACAAAGGCAATTTAAAGGCAAGAAAAGCCAGACAGTATATTTCCAATGAGAGAGATTCTGATGTCTATTTTGAGGAGAGGGTCATCTCAAGGTCAGAAGACAATCTACAGAATTGCCAAAAATGAGAGAGAACACTTCCAGATTATGGCCAAAGTGTGTCCTGTTTGAGATGCCCTTAGAAGTCTGGGCCCTCCGGTTGAGTTGATCAAGGGCAGAGTTCATTTAAAATGTGCCATTTTTTTCCAACATGAAACCACAAAAGTACCCAGATTCCTTTGAGTATCAAAATCCACTTGGGAAAACCAGCCAGAGCAACTACCAGGGGCATTAAAAGAATTTTTTTTTCCCCTGCACTTTACATAAACAAAGTGAACATATTTGCTTCTTTCAATGATTTTTACCTTGAGTTTTATTTTATATAATATTAACACAATTACTTGCTTTATGTTTGTTAGCCATCTCTAAGCAAGTATTTCCTGCTGCTTTATTTTCAGGGGAAATTTGTTTTGTATGTTTCCTAAAAATGACAAGTGGCTAGAATTTTCAAATACAATGTAAGGGCATCTCTTAAAAGTGAGTTCAGCCTGTTCATATCCATGGTGTTTATTAAGTTGGAATTTGTTTGTTTCATACGTTTTGCTTTCATTTCACTATTAGTTCTAGTTGCTTTTCCCTGTCTTCTGTTCTGCCTTCCTTTGTCTTTATCAAGTTTTGTTTACCCCTGTATTTTAAAACATATGTTCTATTTATTTGAATAAGTTCATTTACTTATTTTCTAGTCATTAACATTAGATTCTTAATATCATTATTAATAATTTACACACCCTAAATTTTATCCATTTAATGGGTACAACTCAATGGTTTTTCTATATTTTTAAAGTTAATGCCACCATCATCCCCATGATCTAATTGTCAATATTTTTACCACCACACACACAAAAAAACTTTGTTCCCAATAGCAATCTATGTCTCCCCTTTCCTACCCCAAGGCAACCAACTAATCTACCTTTTTCTCTGTATATTTGCCTATTCTGAATATCGAATATAGTAAATATCCAGTATAATGTTGAACAGAAATGGAAAGAGTGGCCATCCTTGTCTCATTCCTGATCTTAGGGATAAAGGATTCAATCTCTAACCATTAAGTATGATGATAGCTGCTGGCTTTTCATAGATACTATTTCAGATTAAGGAGGTTCTTTTCTATTCTTATTTTTTAAAGCATTTGTATCGTTAAAGGGGGTTATTTTCAAGTGCTTTTCCCCTGCATTTTTGAATATTATTACAAAATCTTTGCCCTTTATTTTATTAATGTAGTGTATTCCATTGACTAATTTGGGGATGTTAAACCAGTCTTTCATTGTTGGGATAAATCTCACTGGTGAAAGTGTATGATCCTTTTTAAATGGTGTTGTATTAAGAGTGCTACTGTGTATATGTATATGCATATAGATAGATAGATAAAAAGAGAGGGAAAGGGAGAGTTTTTGCCTCTCTTGTGTCTCCTTTGGGCTTCCCTGATAGCTCGGTTGGGAATGTATGTGAGAGTTGGACTATAAGGAAGGCTGAGCGCCGAAGAATTAATGCTTTTGAACTGTGGTGTTGGAGAGGACTCTTGAGGGTCCCTTGGACTGCAAGGAGATCCAACCAGTCCATCCTAAAGGAGATCAGTCCTGGGTGTTCATTGGTAGGACTGATGTTGAAGCTGAAACTCCAATACTTTGGCCACCTGATGTGAAGAACTGACTTATTGGAAAAGACCCTGAAGCTGGGAAACATTGAAGGTGGGAGGAGAAGGGGATGACAGAGGATGAGATGGCATCATCGACACGATGGACATGAGTTTAAGCAAGCTCTGGGAGATAGTGATGGACAAGGAAGCCTGGTTTGCTGCAGTCCATGGGGTTGCAAAGAGTCGGACACAACTGAGCGACTGAACTGACTGACTGTGTCTCCTTCACTGGCAGGCAGATTCTTTACCATGAGCTACCTGGGATGCCCACATATCCATATATCCCATCCCTTTTGGACTTCAGAAAAACCCGAATGAGCATTTTGGTCAATCCAATACAATCTACATTGAGACAACTATCACATTTGGTTTACCAGGGGGTTTATTTCTTTTACTCATCACTGCTTCATGCACCCCTTCTGAATTAGTTTTTCTCCTTCCTCTAAGACTGCCTCTAGTAACTTTTTTTTTTTTGAGATTTTGTACCATAAGTTTTTCTGAGTCCATGTATCAATGCAAATATCATTTTGCCTTGATTCTAGAGTCAAATTTTGGCTGGCCACAGAATTCTAGATTTGAAGTAATTTTCAATGAGAACTTCTAACTTTTTTTTTAATGTTCAGTTCAGTTGCTCAGTCGTGTCCGACTCTTTGCAACCCCATGAACCGCAGCACGCCAGACCTCCCTGTCCATCACCAGCTCCCGGAGTCCACCCAAAACCATGTCCATCGAGTCGATGATGCCATCTAGCCATCTCATCCGCTGTCGTCCCCTTCTCCTCCTGCCCTCAGTCTTTCCCAGCATCAGGGTCTTTTCAAATGAGTTAGCTCTTTTCATCAGGTGGCCAAAGTATTGGAGCTTCAGCTTCAACATCAGTCCTTCCAGTGAACACCCAGGACTGATATCCTTTAGGATGGACTGGTTGGATCTCCTTTCAGTCCAAGGGACTCTCAAGATTCTTCTCCAACACCACAGTTTAAAAGCATCAATTCTTTGGTACTCAGCTTTCTTTATAGTACAACTCTCACATCCATACGTGACCACTGGAAAAAGCATAGCCTTGACTAGATGAACCTTTGTTAGCAAAGTGATGTCTTTCCTTTTTAATATGCTGTCTAGTTTGGTCATAACTTTCCTTCCAAGGAGTAAGCGTCTTTTAATTTCATGGCTGCAGTCACCATCCACAGTGATTTTGGAGCCCAGAAAAATAAAGTCTGCCACTGTTTCCACTGTTTCCCCATCTATTTCCCATGAAGTGATGGGATCAGATGCCATGATCTTAGTTTTCTGAATGTTGAGCTTTAAGCCAACTTTTTCATTCTCCTCTCTCACTTTCATCAAGAGGCTTTTCAGTTTCTCTTCACTTTCTGCCATAAGGGTGGTGTCATTTGCATATCTGAGGTTATTGATATTTCTCCCAGCAATCTTGATTCCAGCTTTTGCTTCCTCCAGCCCAGCATTTCTCATGATGTACTCTGCATATAAGTTAAATAAGCAGGGTGACAATATACAGCTTTGATGTACTCTTTTTCCTATTTGGAACCAGTCTGTTGTTCCATGTCCAGTTCTAACTGTTGCTTCCTGACCTGCATACAGGTTTCTCAAGAGGCAGGTCAGGTGGTCTGGTATTCCCATCTCGTTCAGAATTTTCCACAGTTTATTGTGATCCACACAGTCAAAGGCTTTGGCATAGTCAGTAAAGCAAAGGTAGATGTTTTCCTGGAACTCTCTTGCTTTTTCGATAATCCATCGGATGTTGGCAATTTGATCTCTGGTTCCTCTGCCTTTTCTAAAACCAGCTTGAACATCTGGAATTTCACGGTTCACGTATTGCTGAAACCTGGCTTGGAGAATCTTAAGCATTACTTTACTAGCGTGTGAGATGAGTGCAACTGTGTGGTAGTTTGAGCATTCTTTGGCATTGCCGTTCTTTGGGATTGGAATGAAAACTGACCTTTTCCAGTCCTGGGGCCACTGCTGAGTTTTCCATATTTGCTGGCATATTGAGTGCAGGACTTTCACAGCGTCATCTTTCAGGATTTGAAATAGCTCAACTGGAATTCCATCACCTCCACTAGCTTTGTTCACAGTGATGCTTCCTAAGGCCCACTTGACTTCTCATTCCAGGATGTCTGGCTCTAGGTGAGTGATCACGCCATCGTGATTATCTGGGTGGTGAAGATCTTTTTTGTACAGTTCTTCTGTGTATTCTTGCCACCTCTTCTTAATATCTTCTGCTTCTGTTAGGTCCAGACCATTTCTGTCCTTTTTTAATTTAATATTTAATATTTAATATTAATTATTATTTAATATTTTTAAATATTAGCTACTTTCAAATATATGATACCTGATTGTTAACTAGTCACCATGCTGTAAATTACATCCCCAGAAATTACTTATACCTTATAGCCAGAAGTAAATATCTTTTGATCACCTTCATCCATTTCCCCCACCTTTTACCGCCTGCTCTGGCAATCACCAATCTGATTTTTGTTTCTAGTTCCACATATCAGTGAGATCACACAGCATTTGTCTTTCTCAGTCTGACTTATTTCATTTCCTTATTCTTTTTTTTGCTGCATTGTAACAGAATTCCTGGGTTCAGTCTTCCAGTTCACTAATTCCCTTTTCAATTGTGTCCCTTCTACCATTCAACTGATCTACTGCTTTTTTTCTTTTTATTCACTGTCTAACTTTCTAATTTTTACGTTCTCTAGCTGGTATTTTATGGATATAGATCCTTTACCTCTGACTTGGTGATTTTAATTTTCGTTTTTCTGCAGTCCTGTTTTGCTTATTCCCATCCCTTTGAATTGCTGGCTATAGGCTCTGGATTTGAGTTTACTGTTGTTTTTTTTATTGAAGTATAGTTGGTTTATAGTATTGTACCAGTCTCTGCTGTACAACCAAGTGATTCAGGTATATACATATATACATTCTTTTTAAATGTTTTCCATTATGGTTTCTCACAGGATATTGAATATAGTTTCCTATGCTATTATGCAGTAGGACCTTGTTGTTGATCCATCCTAAACATCTATGAACCCCATACTCCCAGCTCATCCCTCTCCCTTCCCCCTCCCCCTTGGCACCCACAAGTCTATTCTCTATGTCTGTGAGTCTGTTTCTGTTTGGTAGATAGGCGCATTTGTGCCATATTGTAGATTTCACATATAAGTGATACTGTGTAGTGTTTGTCTTTCTCTGTCTGACTGACTTCACATAGTTGATAATCTCTAGTTGCATCAATGTTGCTGCAAATGGCCTTATTTTGTTCTTTTTTATGGTTGAGTAATATTCTACTGTATATAGTATCACGTCTTCTTTATCCATTCATCTGTCAATGAACATTTAGGTTGTTTCCACGTTTTGGCTACTGTGAATGGTGCTGCTGTGAACACAGGGGTGCATGGATCTTTTTCAATTATAGTTTTATCTGGGTATATTCCCAGGAGTGGGATCACTGGATCATATGGTAATTCTATTTTTAGTTTACTGAGGAGCCACCCTACTGTTTTCCACAGTGGTTGTACCCACTGCAAGTTTGCTGTTTTTCCATCATGGTGCTGACATCTCTCAATTATTGGTAAGAATGGATTGTGCAGCCCTCTTTGTAGCTGAATTTCTCGGTTTGGCTGTGCTCTGTATGTTCACATAGCTTGTCTGCAAGGAGGAGCGGGACACACTTCCTGAATTAATCTTACTCTTTGCAGAGAGGTTTGGAGAGTGGTGAGAGCTGTCTATGGATCTCTTTGTGTGATTGTCTTTTGGGTGTGGAAGCTCTCCCTCCTTCCCAGATGCAGTCAGCCTCTTGTGGTCCTGCCTAATTTTCCAATCCAGCTTCCCCACAACAGCTCTTCTTCCTGGAGGCAAACACCCCAGTAGTGACCAGCTGCCCTGGGGGAGGGAACAGGAGTCAGACTGATGTGCTAGACGGACCAGGTCCATCACTCCAGATCTTCTCCTCTTTGCTCTTTCTACCCCTTCTGGGCAAGTAAGAAATTTTCAATAGAACTTCCTCTGTGCCTCTTGGATTGTAGTTTCCATTTTTCTACCAGTTCCACCTACTTCCTGCTTTCAAAGGATTTTTCACGGTACCTGGACCCACTGAGGGCTTCACTACTTGGTTTGCGGCCTCATTTGAAATTGATTTTTTTCTTTTATATTTTTCTATAATTTTTAGGGATTCATTATGGGAGAGGAGGTGGTAGCCAAGTTAAGACTGTCATCTCATATCCAAAATGAATGGCACTTTATTAGAACACAGACTTCTGTGGCCATCACCATCCTCCTTGTTCAGCTGAATTCTCCGATTGAGAGGAAGAGATGAAGGGGGAGAGAGAGAGAGAGAGAGCAAGAAAGATAACTTGGAGAGCTGTTTGAGACTCATTTGAGGAAGGGGCATCTCTTAAGGAGCTCAGGGCTGTTTATCCCATTTCCACGTCCTGTGATGACAGGTGCCACCTGCAGCAAAGGAACAAAGAGGGTATTCTTCAGAAGTACGGGATAGAATCAGAAGCTCAGCTATAGACAAACCCCAGCTGGCTTCTTTTTACCCTGTCAATAAAAGGCCCTGTGCTTGCACTGTGGCTCCATTATCCCTCCAGCATCAAAGCCAGGACAGGCTCCTCCTATCTCGGATGCTGACTGCAGCTCTTCAGCTGAGCTCTGCTTCCTGGTGCAAACGCAGCTGCACACACTCCACACGTTCTTTGAGTGTCTTCTTATTCTTTCTTCAGGCTCACCAGGGGCAGCAAGACATTTCTTCCAAACGATTCGTTTCAGAGCTGACATGGTGTCGAAATTTCCAGCTTGCCCCAAGATTATTCTTTTCCTCTAGTCTCTGTCTTGATTTTTAATTTTTCTTTCTTCAATATGCCAAAATAGCCACTGGTAAACATTCATTGAGGAGATGTTATGTACCAGTCGTCCTGGGTAAAGAGGTCAGGAAATCCCTAGCACTCCCAGAGAGTCACCACGGTCTCCCTAGAGGATGGAAATCCACAAATGAAGTGGGGTCTACAGTGTTATCTGTTGAAAAGCCTCTCTCCATCTTCTGGTTACAGACACCCTCCTCCCTCTGGAGAAGTGTTCCTCCCTTACTCCAGGTGATTTTGAAGAGATCAGCGATCATAAGTTTTGCCATGGTTATGCTACTCAGGGTTGCTCAAATATATCCTCCATACTGGGGACCAGGGGTTAGTCCTGGAGGTGGTGGCATGACTCATATCAGTCCATTTGAGTTCTTCTTGGGAATTAACATACAACACAGCAGTGAGAAAAGGAGCTCTGTTTTCCTAGTTCGAGTTCCATCAGCTGGGATGATGGAACCTTGAAGCTACCTGAATACACATAACCTTCCTCCCCATCACTTTACATGGAAGATGCTCCTCCACATTAAAAAAAAAAATGTGGCCAGTGTCAGGGAAGAGGCTTCCCAGGTGGCTCAGTGGTAAAGAATCTGTCTGCCAATGCAAGAGATGCAGAAGACACATGTTCAATCCCTGGGTTGGGAAGATCCCCTGGAGAAGGGAATGGCTACCCACTCTAGTATCCTTGCCTGGAAAATCCCATGGACAGAGGAGCCCGGTGGGCTACAGTCCATGAGGTCTCAGAGTCAGACGTGACTTAGTGACTGAGCATGCATGTCAGGGGAGAAGAGATGAGAGGGGGCGCTAGACAGGGATGGAAAGAGAGGGAGGGGAGAAAGAGAGGTGTGAAGACACTATGTGAGGTCTGACATCCACTCAAGTCTCTTCCCTTGCCTTCCCACCTGCTCTCTAATTATACATTGTTTCCCAAACATTCCGCATTGGCCTTCTGTGAGTCTTTGCACCACATGATTTATACAATGGGGAAAGCTTTTTTAGTTCCTTCTCTTCTTTTGTTCTGGGAAATGTCTACTTCTCCTCAAAGCCCAAATATCCCCAATTCCTCCTCATACTGTTGGTCTCTAGCCCCCCTTCCCTCACCCCCGAGCACTTTGAACAGACTACTAGAATACCATATAATTCTTTGTCATAATTACGTGTTTTACATCTTTTTCCTCCACCGGACTGTGAGTTATTTGAGGGTGGGAATTGTGTCCAGTCATCTCTAAGTTCCCGGAGCCACAAAGAGTCTGGGCAGAGAGCAGAGTGCCTCGATCACTGAATGCCCCTGAAACTGACTTTCCCTTGGGAGGAATGGGTATGTGTGTAGGTTAGGAAGGAAGGTGGTTCTTCTAGAAAGAGGGCTCCCTCCTGCCAGAAAACCATCCACCTTTGTCTCCTGGATCTTTTCTTTGTCAGAAGTTCTCTGACTCACAGGAGCAGTGAAAACAGAACCCATATTCTAGGGGGAATGGCTGCCTTTGGGCATCAGGAAAGGGTTTAGGGAGGTCTTGTATGCCATCTAGGGACAGGGGACCGCCGAAGGACTTTCATCAAGGGTGTGTAAATTACGGTCAGGTAATCTAGAAAGACCATCAGATGGCCATGTGGGGACCAGGCTGAGGCCGAAGACAGCAAAGCCAGTAAGGAACCAGTGGAGAGGCTTGGGTTCAGGAGAGGTCGGGTGAGGGCTTGGATGGTGCCGTGGGGCTAGAGAGGAGGGGCCCAAGGCTATCCTATTCATTCCTTCTCTCCTGATCCCCTCAGCTGAGCAGCTGAGACTTCCTCCCTGGTGGCCTTCATCCCTGGCATCTCATTCTTCTCTGTCTTGTCTGAGAGCCCCAGAATGCCTCTAAATCAGGAGAGAACGATGCTGTCTCCTTGCCCCATATAATCCTTGGGAGTTACATCTTTGTCAGCACTTCTGCTTCCAGCTCCCATCGGATCGGTTAATGTTTCTTTTATGAAGCGAGGACACCTGATTTCTGTCAGTGCAGGGCTTAAGACTGCCTCGTCAGCACTGTCTTCCTGGCTGGCCATATCAAATAGACAGAGGAAGAAAGCAACTAAACCGGTGATCAGATTCCAAGGCGATGATGCCAGGCCTACATGCTGTTTGTGAGAGCGGAGCTCAACAGAACTAAGGGGTCCCATGGAGGGAAGATGATAAGTTACAGCTGGTTGGGGCTGCCTGTTCAGCTGGTGTGGGGAAAGTGGAGGGCCAAATGCTGGTTACTTGGCCATTGAGACAAGCCCCTTCCTTGGTCTGGTCTAAGTTTCTCATCTGTAAGGAGTCAGTGATTATGGAATCCAGGCACTTCTAAGTCTGGACTAAGGGATGCAAGGGGTCTCTTCATTGTTACAATCTATGACAGCCCCAAGAGCTAACGCAATCCTCATTCTTTCTGGAAAATCCTCCTTCCCTCTCTTCTTTTCTCTCTCTCTCTTTTATTTACCAAATAAATTATTCATTCATCAAGTATCCTCTAAGCCCCTACTCTGTTCCAGGCCCTGAGTTCAGAGCTATGGATACAAAGATGAGTAAGAGATGTTTTGACTTTTAAGGAGACTGTAATCTAGAGAGAGATTTAGAAACAGAAGCAGATAATCACCATCAAGTGACAAAGTCAGAAGCAAGGTGAAGAGGGTTACAGAGACCAGAGTTATTACCAAAGGATTCTGTTTCATTCATCCATCAGGTATCTGGCATTCTTCCTGGAATACAGATTAGGTCCTCAATAAATGAATAAAGTGACATGTTAGCTGGACCTGTAGGATGAGTCAATGTTTCCCAGGTAGAGAAGGTAAGGGGAGAGCATTCCAAATACAGGGACCTATATGGGTCAAGACCTGAATGCATAAAAGAGATTGGCTGAACCTGAAAGTAAGCAGTTTTACATCCCTGACCTGCAGGGCCTGTAGAGACCTCTCAGGAGAAGAGATTGGAGAATTAGATAGAAGGAGCGTAAACAATCTTTAGTGTTACAGCAGAGAACTTGGGCTTGGTCTGTGTCAATGAGGAACCATTAGAGGTACATGATAACAACTTTTTGAAAGATTCTTCTGGGCTTGCTGCAGGTGTACTGGGGCAGGAAGTGCCCCAGGTAGAGAGGCTGGTGAGAAGACCTTCTCCACACTGGTGCTACTCTTGGCTCAGAGCCCACAGGATGAACATGGCAGCTTTAAATCTGGATTCTTCTCCATCTTAACAGACTAGGTTGAATCACTGACTTACGGAGACCTTGATAAGGGAGAAGCAGATCATTTGGGGGGCACTTTGACCTAATATCCCTGCAGACTGAAAATGGTAGGAACTCAACTGACACCTGGTCAGAGACCAGAGAAAAGACGAAAGCACTCACCATCTGAAATTCCCTGACTCACCCTTCCCCAACCACTCCTAATCTAGACCTGATTAACAAGAAGCATATCCTCTCCTTCACTGACATGTAAAATGTAAAAATTCATGTAGCATTTTGACTAAAGACCAATCAAAGCAATAAGATACTGCCGACCTCATAGAGCAGCACTGACTTGTTTAATCTCTGAGGTGGTTTGTGGGGAGCTGAGGACCAGACAGAGGGCATGATCTGGCTGAGATTCCTCAGCAAGTTAGTACCTGAAGCGAGATCAGAACCTGGGCCTTCTGGCTGCCAGGCAAACGGTTTCCCCAGAGTGACACAAGACCTCTGCCTGCATCACCAAAGAAGAGCTGAATCAGTTGTGTCTGCTTTGAATCAACTGTGTCTTCCTAAGCAGATATGGTCAGGCTTTTAGAGACAACGAAGCCTACATTTCCCTAAAGGTTCAGCCTCCCAAGGCTTCACTATTAGGCTGACTCATTTCCTATAAGTAGGGTCACTTCCCTGTTTAAAAACCTTGGTTGTCCACAGGGGAAGCTCCAGCTACTTAGAGGCATCCAAGACCTTTCATCTTCGTGTCCTTCCTTTCTCTCCAGCTTCATCTCTCACTTTATCTCAGATGTACTCCGAGCAGGAGTCCTCAACCCAGGCAACATTTTATCACGTGGGGAGCTTTGTCCAAAAAGACTGTGGTTCAGACCATACCTCTAGGAATGTGAGGAGTGGATCCCAGACATCTGTATGGTTTCTATTAACCTATGAACAACCAGAGTGAGAACTACTGTTCACCCAAGCTAACTACTGTCTGTAATCCAAATCTGTCTCAGCCTCTCTGGGGCCTTGGGCAAGGATTCCTTACTCTGTCATGGCCCCACTTCTCTACCTGGCTCTCCTACCAAACCACCACCGTGAATCTCTCCTTTTGCTATGAACCTCTGCACACACTTTGCACATCGCCACAGCACTTACATTCCTTTTGTGTCTTTGGTGCTCTCTAAGGATACTGTGGCCTCTATGAGGAAGATGCTATTCCATTTATCTGTTTCTTCATGGTCAAAGTTACAGGACCAGGCATATAGTAGGTGTTTAGTAAACCACTGTGGTCTAAATAAGATTTTCTGAGCCCCAGAATGACCTCTGTTTAGAAAGCCACTCCTATTGCTAGGGTGTTGAGTCTCATGGGATAGAGCTTCATTCTGAGTGATCCCCAGGGTGCTGAGTCCTAGCAGTTGGTCTTTTACATCTTCTGTCTCCAAGGAAGGGAAATAATCAAAGAAATTCTACTCACTTCCAACTGAAAATGGAAGGGTACCTCACCTTTATGTGACTAAAAAAAAGAGACAGATTATTTAGACACAGACCTTGGTTGGAGATATATTCCACTTACTAAGTGTATGACAAATTACAGAGAGTGTCTAAACCTCTGTGAAATAATATATAAAGAGCTTAGTACATTGCCTTCTATTTTAGGGTTCTCTAGAGAAACAGAAGATTGATTGATAGATTGATATATACAGATAGATCTATTATAAGGAATTGGCTCATGTGATTACCGAGGCGGTGAAGCCCCAAGATCTGCAGTTGCCAAGCTGGACACCCAGGAAGGCCAATAGTGTGAGTTCTAGCCTGAAAGCAAGTAGGTCTGAGACTCAAGAAGTACTGATGTTTTGGTTTAAGTCCAAAGGTAGGAAAAGAACGATGTCCCAGCCCACACAGTCAGGCAGGAGCTCCTACTGCCTCAACCTTTTTTTATTTTTTAAAAATTTTTATTGGAGTAGAATTGATTTACAATGTTGTTAGTTTCAGGTGTACAGCAAAGTGAATGTGATACATATACTTATATTCCCTCTTTGTTATATTCTTTTCCCACATAGGCCATTACAGAGTATTGAGCAGAGTTCCCTGTGCTGTCTTTTTGTTCTGTTCAGGCCTCCAATTGACTGGATGTGGCCCACCCACATTAGGGAGCACAGACTGCTTTACTCAGTCTTTGACTCAAATGTTAATCTCCTTCACCCTCATGGACACAGAAGAGTTTGACTGAATGTCTAGGCATCTTGTGGCTCAGTCCAGTTTACACATAAAATTAACCATCATACCTGTCACCGTGTAAATTTCCCACGTATGTGAATTCCTTTTTTTTTTTCCCCCAGAAAATACAGTTTCAGATCTGTTGCTCTCTCCTGTCCCCTCTGGAGAACAGTCTCTGCTGTCTTTTCTCACTGTCCCTCCCATCTCCCCTCTCTCTTTCCCTCCCTCTTTGTCTCTCCCCTGACCCTTTGCCTTTTTTCTGTCTCCTCCTGACTTTCTTCCTCTGTCTCCAGGCTGGTTCACTCAGGATTTAACCCAGGAAAAAGAGCGAATTCCTCTGGCACTCTTTCCACCTGTGTCTTTTGGGAACTCAAGGAGCACACCCAGCAGGATTAAAGCAAGTTGGGAGAAGAATCTGCTCCCCACTTTGGCCAGAGTCTAGCACCCTAGCAGCAAGGGGCCAGGTCTCTTTGTGCTGGCGAGAAAGGCAGGGAAGGAGAGAAGTGAGGCCTCTGACATAAATACTGTGCAGTGTGTTTTTATTACCGCATAATCCATGCTTGTGCCACTTGTTCGCATACCGCCAGTTAATGGAAACCTCATGTTCTCCTGCTCTGGCCCATCTTGTGGTTAACTCTTGCAAGGCTGGGTAATGCACCCAGGCCAAAGGAAATCCTTTCCAGAAGGAAGCCGGGTTATCAGACAGGCAGGCGCTGCCTCACATGTTGAAGGAAGTCACCATGGAGTGTGGTTAATGATAAAGGCAGGAATGTGGCAGGCACGCACTCGTCTGGACCTGCCTGCGGAGCTGCTGGTGAAATTCCACAGGACGTTTGGTGCGCTCATTGCTGGGAACCTAGGCTACCTTGGGATTCATGCAACTGGCTGCTCCTGGCATGCTGCTCACTCTCTTGGAGCTTTGATTCATGTGGGAGAAAGGTCTGAGGAGTCCGCACACATCAGGCACAAAACAAATGCATGGGAGGAGGGCTGTGTGTTGCAACACAGCATGTGCTGTGAGTTTGTGCAAAGGCTGTGGTGTCTCTCTTTCCAAGGAGAAAGCCTCTAACTCCGCCTGGGTTGCCAGGAACAGAATCCAGAGAAGGGGATATTTGATCCTGAAGGTCTTGATGAACAAAAGAGATGTTTTTAAAATCAGGCAAGTAAGGAGAGAGGCCAATTCTATGCCTCCGATGCCAAGAAAGCAATGTGTAGAGGGTCTAGAGATCTCTCCTTATGCAGAGGAGGAGGCAGGGCTTGTGATGTGGTTAAAGGCGCCATACTGCCCTCCTATTCCAACCTTCTTGATAGCTTGTGACCCAGTTTTATAACCTCTGCTTTTGTTTCCTCTTGGTAAACTGGGGGCCAAAATAGTGTCTTCTCAGAGACTGCTCTGAAGTATATCTGATGAAATGCTTCCAGAACTTAGCCCAGTTCTGGCATCTTAAAGGCCTGGACTCACATTGGCTATCATTAGCATCAGGGAACAAAGGACAGTTTGGAATGGTCAGAACACATGTTGTTTGGGGACCATGGATAGACCCAAGGTTAGTCTGGGACCAGGTGGTGGAGGAACTGAAGGCTGTACTAAGGAATTGGACTTGATCTGGTGTGTCATGGGAAATCACTGAAGGTTGATTCATTCAAATACTGTCCTCCAGTTGCTTTCCCTTCCTGGAAGATCCTTCCCAGGAAGTCTTTTTTTTTTACTTTCTCGTCAGGGATCCAAATAGTCCTGGGTCACTAATACCCATCACCTGCCATAGAGAAGCATCAGCCATCATAGCTCAGACGACACTTGGCACACTGTGTCCTCAGACCTTGTTCTGACACTTGAGCTCCAGGGCATCAGATGCAAGAGACCTCATCTGAGTTTTCCTTCTCATCATTGCTGCTGAATGTCCACGATTTGCAAAACAAGGAGAAGGAACTGGGTCTGACTCTCTCCAAAGTTCTAGGCCCCAAAGGAAAGTTTGTAAAACAATGTCTCCTTTGTCCTAGTTAGGATGAGTTGCTTGGCAGGTGAAAAACCCTGGAAATTTGCCACAAAGTGGCCATGTGACCTGCAAGTAACACTGATGGGATTTGAGCAGCAGCTCACCAATGGCGGCTGCTGACCTGTTTGTGGGGTTATCAGGGTAATGGATCCTGGCATTCTGCTCGCACCATCTTTACAAATGTCACTTTCACTTTATTGTACATTAACCCCAATCTCTTCACAAGCTCCAAAATAAAACTTCTTTGCAAACAACTGAAGTCCATCTGCTGCACTATTAAAAATACCCTAGTATGAAAATACTTAAGCATTAGAGAAGTTCATGATCAGAGATATTACGGTGGATCCACCTGAAAATGCCTGCCTTTGATTGGGAGAAATCAGTCTTTCTTTCTCCCTTAGGTGGGAGATTTATTACCACCCCCACTCCCATGGTAACAAAAGAACCCCAAATTCCCAATAGTGATCAAATTTCAAATATTGCATGCTATTATCCAGGGTGGCTCAGACAGTAAAAAACCTGTCTGCAATTCAGGAGACCTGGGTTGAATCCCTGGGTCAGGAAGATCCCCTGGAGAAGGCAGTGGCTACACACTCCCATATTCTTGCTTGGAGAACTCCATGGACAGAGGAGCCTGGTGGGCTACAGTCCATGGGGTGGCAAAGAGTCGGACATGACTGAGCAACTAACACAGGTGTCCTTAAAAGCCCATATATGAATGGAACTCAGCTTATCAGATGCTGATAGGTTGATTCTCTAGTTGGGAATGAATGAATGACCCAATGAGTGATTAGCAGATAAATGTTCCATATCCCCATTTAGTGCATGTGGATTTTATTCACCTCTATTTCTATTCCTTGATCAATTACCCTCCTTTGAGAGAAATAACATTTTCCCACGTTATTGCTAACAGTCTCTAGGTTGGGTCTCACTTCCTTCTCTAAAAGAGCAACCCCCAGCAGCGAGTATTTAAATTAATCCACCTCTGCTGCCATACCACGCAGCCCATCTATCACAGCAATTTGTGCAAATGCCACTCTAGTATCCAGCTCTATGTATCATGTATTTTGAGATCGCACAGTTCCTGAGGCCTTTGTAAAGCAAACCTTTCATGAATAAATCAGGAAATACCCTGATGCATGCTTTATGTAGAGGAAGATATTCTATTTAGGTCACGCAGGGAAGTTCTGCCAAGTTTGCTAAAATGAACAAATCCCCTGAGTGCAGTCTACCTCTACACAATTCCGAAACACAAGCAAGCCTCTCCCAGGCCCCCGTGGCCATGCTTTGTCAACACTGAGGGCTCTGGGTCTATAAAGTATTAGTTTGATCACCTGGGGCTCCAAACACTTTCAAGTCAGGAGCCAGGCTAGGGGTTCTGCTAGTCCATGGGAAGAACTTTGCAAATGGAAAATTTGTCCACTGTGGTGCCTGGGGCAATGGGGCTTCTGCAAGCGAAGGAGGAAGGAACTAGAAAAATTACAGTGAGCTTGTCCCAGCTTGTTTTTTGAATCCACTTAAGAAAGTCCCTGACTTTGTTTGAGTCCAGAGCATTTCAGTGGACTCTTTTGAGCCTCCCAGAACAGAGGATGTGGCCTCGTGAGCCCTCCCCTTTAGCAATGGAAATGCTTCCGATAAGAATAAGGATTTCCAGATTTCCAGCCAACCTCGAATTAGAGAGGGTTATCTGAGGTAGAAGAATGCAGAACAAAATGTTGAATGATTCCCTTTCCTTTGAACAAGGGCAGCCAGGCCCACCCCCTTTTGCCTAGAAAAAGCTATATGAGATTAGAAGACCTAGTCTGAAGAAACAGATGGAGCATTGACTTGGATTCTGGGTGGTGAGAACGTGGAGAAGTTACAATGTCATTAAGAAGGTTGTTTGGATGGGGTCTGATGTTTGCTTTCTAGGTTCCCAAATTTATCTTAGACAGGGTAATTTATACCATTCAGCCACTTAAGGACTGATTCCTTCTATCAAAAGTCAAAGGAAATAAACTCAAAATAAGTTAACATTGTGGTTAGCAGCATATCAGCCCATACCCTGATATATTGTAAAGTCAAAAGATAATCCAAAGGTTACCTGTGAGTAAATTCAGGACAAAGAGACTTAGTTCTTATTGATGTCCCTAATTTGAGAAGTTGCCTTTTCTGCAGCTTTGCCCTTTATATTGAAAGACCATATCCCCTCTCTCTCTTTCCAGTACTCTCTTCCAAACATCTGTCTTTGGTTGAAGCTTTCTTCCTGCGATTTGATGACGCCAGCTTTAGACAGTTGGACTATGTTGAGGGCACGCTTTAAGGATCTCAAATCTCTTTAGCTTCCATTGCCATTCATTGCCAAGGTCAAAAATGTACATTTAGTTGGTCACAGTCATGTACAGCTTGATGTACTAATATTTACCTTCTGAAAGTGTCAGTGATTTCCAAGTCCTTAGAAATACTACTTTCATCCTGCGAAACCACTCACATGATTGAGTGCAAAGTTTGAGTCCAACCTCATTCCTAACAGGCTGAGTGAACTCAATCATGTTTCTTCATAAAATGTTGACTGAAATATATGTTCCCTTATCTAGGGAGAAGGACCATTTGAAAGAATTTGTATCAAAGCACAATGTGAACTGTAAGTTGCTATACAAATAGGAAGTGATTTTGCTGAAGCGCTTGCAAAGAATGAGTCTGGGTTCTCCTTTTTTTCCCACCACTTTCTGCAGTGTCTGGCATATAGTTGGAAATCAGTAAGTTTGCTTGTTGCTTGTTATTGCCTTATAAATGGGAGCCTAACTATGGGGACCAATTCTCTAAGGAAGAGGAAACGGGAAAGGGTTTAGGAGAATGTACTTGCTTTACTTGTTACAAAGGTCATGTAAGCGCAAAAGGTAAAATTTAGAAGATACAAGAAAATAGACTACTACATATTTGCAACCTGTTAGCATTTTGCTGGGCCTGAAGCCTTTGTCTCTCTCTCTCTGACTTCCACATGTACTTGTGTGTTCTCAAATAACAATACTGTCCGTTTAAGTGCCAACCACATAGAGCTGGAAATATATTTTCTCAGCAGGCAAAGGGATAGGAGATTAGTTCCCCAGCAAATCTATTAGTTAATTAATTAATAGAAATCTGAGAAATGTCAGTGAGGGCCTGTGAAGCCTCATTCTCTCTTGCTTTTACTTTTTAAGGTAATAAAAGTAATAATAGCTAATATTTATTCAGTGCTTACTATATGCCAGGCATTGGTCTGAGCCCTTTATATACATGAACTTATTTTATCTTCATGACTGCCCTAAATGGCAGATGTTACAGGTCCATAATCCCTTACCTATAATTTCACAGTCCAAAAAGCACTGGAAAAGGGTTTTTGGACAAGTTCGATACAAACTCCTTTGGTAGCAAAACCTTATTGGATCCAACATGAGGCTTGTCATGGTCTTTATTAATCCCACTTATGAACCATCAAGTTTCACTGAAAAAACAGGAGTGTGTTTGATAGAGTATTCTAGAACCTTCTGAAGATTTCATGAATTAGACAGTACACACATTACTACTGTAAAATATGAAAAATTCTGCATTCCAAATCATAATCCAAAGATTTCAAGTCTATGATTATGAATGGCATTATTATCTTCATGTTACAGATGAAAAAACTGAATCATACAGGCTTTAAGGAACATACCCAAGCTTCGTCAGGATTCCAACCGAGGTGACTGGCTTTAAGAGTCTGCATTAAAACTTCACATTTGTTTAGTTCTCAAAAGCTTTACAGTCCTTTTTAGCACGATAACTTTGTAAGTTATGCTTAAGAGATCTTATTCTATTTTATAATCAAGACAAGTGTGCTTTAGGGAAATTACGTGACTTGCCCAAGGTCCCATCACTAATGCAGTAGAATCAGGACTCAAGCGCAAGTCTCCTGCTTATAATCCTAGTGCTCTCATTGCTGCCCTGGAATTGCTTGAAGAGGCACCAAACTCCAGCCATAACACAGCCTTGCTGTCTCACTTAACACCAGCATGGCTACTCAGGCAGGCTGCACAAAATCCCTTCTACCTTTTTCAAGCCACCCATCGTCAGAAAATGGGCGAGAAAGCTTAGAACTATCAAAAGTAACTATCCACAAGTCACCTCCAAGTCAGAAGCCTGAGTTGCTCCCCTAGGCCCTATGGGCTTCTGGAAGGAAGTTCACTGTCTGCTCTTGACTTCTGGTGGTCCAGCCTATGCACAGCATTGGGCCAGAGTGCATGGCCCTATAGCTGGCTGGGCCTCTGTGCGAGGCACCTGCAGTGTGAGTGATTATGGCGGGATGGAGGAGACCTCAAACACTGGCAATTGCATGATAGTGGTGCGAGCCAAACTCCTTATAGACAAGTCTGGAAGGATGGGTTTGCCACGGGGCACCCAGGTGTTTACCATTCTAGGACTCCCCTGTTGCTCCACAAATCTTCCAAGATCCCCCCAGATCTGGCTTCCTCTGGAAAGTGAGGTCTCAGCCACAGCATCTCTAGCCAGATTCCACTGTTCTCTGAGCCTCCCCTTTACTCAGCACATCACAGCCCATCTTCTCTCTGCTCCTCCATCAGGACCCACACTTACTCCCTCTACACACCCAAAGTCTCATGGTGCACCCTGTGGGCTCCAGCTGCATCCTGTTTGCCCTCATGGGAAACTCCGCATCCCACCCATGGGGACCAGGCACTCCAGAAGTCTGGGTGGATTCTCAAACTAACAAGCCATCTCTCTAGCACAAGGTTAACACAGTAATGAAGAGGGCACAAGAACATAAGCCCAGGGATCTGAGATGTAGTTCTGGCTTTGTGGCTTTGGACAAGTACCTGACCTTTCTGGAGACATGTACCTGTCATACAAATTACACATGAGTATCACATGGATCCACAAGAAGTTGAATGTAAAAGAGTCCAGATTTACAATGGTATTGCCTCATGCTCTAAGAAAGTTGATCAGGTCCAGATCCTTGATGGTGACATATCTTGACGTTCTGTTGACACCTCAATAGTAAATCTTAGGCCGGGGTCATGGTGTTCCTTCTGCTTGGGCTGCTCTACTCAGGTAGGGCAGAGAGAAATGACCCCTCCGTATGAGCTTAGGACATTGCAGTCTGCCTTTTGGCAAAAGTTTTTTTGCATCTGTTTGGCTCCTAGCACCTGGCTCCATTTCTCCTTGGTCTTGGCTCCTAACTTCGGCTTCATCTCTACCCTAGGCCATATTTGCAGCCAGTGAGGGGTGCAGAACCTCTGATCTTGACCTCTATGCTCTCTTTTTGTGCAGTGGCTTCCTCTCAGTTCAGTTCAGTCGCTCAGTCATGTCCGACTCTTTGCGATCCCATGAATCGTAGCACGCCAGGCCTCCCTGTCCATCAACAACTCCTGGAGTCTACCCAAACACATGTCCATTGAATCGGTGATGCCATCTAGCCATCTCATCCTCTGTCGTCCCCTTCTCCTCCTGCTCCCAATCCTTCCCAGCATTAAGGTCTTTTCCAGGGAGTCAACACTTCGCGTGAGGTGGCCAAAGTATTGGAGTTTCAGCTTCAATATCAGTCCTTCCAAAGAACACCCAGGACTGATCGCCTTTAGGATGCACTGGTTGGATCTCCTTGCAGTCCAAGGGACTCTCAAGAGTCTTCTCCAACCCATAGTTCAAAAGCATCAATTCTTCGGCGCTCAGCTTTCTTCACCATCCAACTCTCACATCCGTACATGACTACTGGAAAAACCATAGCCTTGACTAGATGGACCTTTGTTGGCAACGTAACGTCTCTGCTTTTTCATATGCTATCTAGGTTGGTGATAACTTTCCTTCCAAGGAGTAAGCGTCTTTTAATTTCATGGCTGCAATCACAATCTGCGATGATTTTGGAGCCCCAAAAAATAGAGTTGGCCACTGTTTCCCCATCTATTTCCCATGAAGTGATGAGACCAGATGCCATGATCTTAGTTTTCTGAATTTTGAGCTTTAAGCCAACTTTTTCACTCTCCTCTTTCACTTTCATCAAGAGGCTCTTTAGTTCTTCTTCACTTTCTGCCATAAGGGTGGTGTCATCTGCATATCTGAGGTTATTGATATTTCTCCTGGCAATCTTGATTCCAGCTTGTGCTTCCTCTAGCCCAGCGTTTCTCATGATATACTCTGCATATAAGTTAAATAAGCAGGGTGACAATATACAGCCTTGACGTACTCCTTTTCTTATTTGGAACCAGTCTGTTGTTCCATGTCCGGTTCTAACTGTTGCTTCCTGACCTGCATACAGGTTTCTCAAAGAGACAGGTCAGTTGGTCTGTTATTCCCATCTCTTTCAGAATTTTCCACAGTTTGTTGTGATCCACACAGTCAAAGGCTTTGGCATAGTCAATAAAGCAGAAATAGATGTTTTTCTGGAACTCTGTTGATTTTTCAATGATCCAGCGGAGGTTGGCAGTTTGAACTCTGGTTCCTCTGCCTTTTCTAAAACCAGCTTCCAGATATTCAAGCTGGTTTTAGAAAAGGCAGAGGAACCAGAGATCAAACTGCCAACCTCTGCTGGATCATCGAAAAAGCAAGGCTTCCTCCCACCCTCTGTTTATTCATTCATATTTGGATTTTCAAGGTAATGAAAGGCATTTTTGCCTTGGGATACAGAACTCAACCCAGGAGCTGCCCACTTGGCTGAAGCCCCCCAGAGCCAGGAGGGAGTAACTGTTTCAAAGGGTTTATCTATATGCTCCTAGCACTTGAGAAGTTTTTCTCCTTCCTCCCATCTCAATTTCCCCAGTTGGGTGAGAAGCTGCATCCCTGGGGACTCCTTCCTGGTGGGATCCTAGAAAGAGACTCAGGCTCACTACCAGCTCTGCTCCTTCTGTGGAATATCTGGGATATCTCCCCCTCTGAGGTGCCAATGTCTGTCTAGAAACTCACTGTGGGCAGGATTCATGGGGCCAGGGTAAGAGAGGAGATGAGGATGTTGAGGGAGCTATTAGCAGTGCCTTACAGATTTCTACAACTACAGTATCTCTCTCCCAATACTAACATTGAACCCTAGTCTTTGCTTTCATGCCTCCTTCTTTCATTAGACTTTGAACACCTTGAAGGTCAGCACTGCTCCTCTGAGTTACCTGCTTCTAATTCCCCTTGCTCTTGTTTGTATCTCAGGGGGCTTGCTGATTGAAAGAATGCCAGCTAAATGGACGAGTGAGGGAATTAATGAGCCATTCAAGAGTTATGCATGGAAACAAATGGTATATCAGATATATTCAACCAAGACTCACTGGAGAAGATTGACAGAATTATCAGAGCAATTTCATGAAGTTGGGATGTTCTGTCCCCAAATTAGACAGTAAATGGCTTAATTTGAGCAAATTAAAGTGGGAACACATGAGCTATGTTAAGACATAAAACTGGACTTGCACTACAGCGCTGCCTGAAGTCAGGAGTTGTCTGGTTGCACATGGCATCACCTGGGGCTTTTGAAGACAATTACTGGACCTGACTTCAGATTGAGTCTAAATCTGAGGCTAGGGTTCAGGCACTGGCATTTTTAAAAGCTCCAGAGGTCATTCTCCTGGGTAATCATGGTTGAGAACCACAGTCTAGGGGACAGCCAAGCACTGGGATTATGTCTAAAATCCACTTCACTCCCTGCCAGCTGTGTACCTCAACTTCCTCCTCTGCAAAAGAGGATCATGATATCTACCTTCAGAATTTTTAATGAAGATAATATATGCTTTTGTGATAAGATAAATACTCTGTGTACTAGTGCTTGCTACTATTTCCCTTAGCATTATTATTTTTATTGTTTGGTGTCAATGCCTTAGAAGGCCTAGGTAGAAAATCTATTTACTTTAGTTATTTAGGGCTTCTCAGGTGGCTTAGATGGTAGAGAATCTGCCTGCAATGTGGGAGACCCCAATTTGATCCCTGGGTCTAAAAGATCCCCTGGAGAAGGAAATAGCAACCCACTCCAGTATTCTTGCCTGGAGAATTCCATGGACAATTCAGCTCATGTCAAAAATGGGTTAGGAATTGTACAAAGTATAACCCCAAAAGAAACTGGACCAGATTCTGAGCTAAGGATGCCCTATGTACTAAAACACCTACTGTGTGTGAAGTTCTTGACATATATTACCTTGTTAAACACTACCACTCATCAGGTAGCTCAGATGGTAAGGAGTCTGCCTGCAATGCAGAAGACCTGGGTTTGATCCCTGGGTTGGGAAGATCCCCTGGAGAAGGAAATGGCAATCCACTCCAGTACTCTTGCCTGGAAAATTCCATGGATGGAGGAGCCTGGTAGGCTACAGTCCATCGGGTCGCAAAGAGTCAGACACAACTAAGCGACTTCACTTTTACTTTCTTTCATCTCATGGAGGGGTTATTACACGTTTACAGATGAGAAAACTGAGGCTTGTGTAGGTTATCTCCAGTCTTCCCGCTCCAGTGTGGGAGAGCCTGGTTTGGACTGGGGTCCCCCGGCTTCCAGGTCTGTGCTCCTCCTACTCTGTTATCACTGAGCACCTAGTATGTACGTTTTGGGCATAGCTTCCCTTCTCTCAAACAATTTACAGGTTAGAGGAAGAATTGATTTGTGCTCAGTGGGGAAAAATCAGAGAAGGATTTTTGAAGGGAGCGAAAATTCATTTGAGACTGGGAAGATAAAAAGAATTTCACCAAGTAGGAAATGAGAGCCTAAGGACATTGCTGGTGGGGAAGCCAACAGGAGTAAAACCAAAAGGATGAGGGCACAAGCGGATGACTGGGGGTGGCTGCAATCTGTACACTTGGCTGCATTAGCTTTATTCCTCACCTCTCACGTGACTTTCTTAAGAGGGACTTCCTTTCTCTGAAGGACTCCTGGAGGGACTAGAAAGTAGTCTTAGTAACATTTTCCTCTCCAAGTGTCTTCTTATCAACAGCAAAAAATCTCTTATGCATTCTAAGCTACTGTTCGGATGTCTGTGGGAGCTTCACATGTCAGTCAAATGCCAAATATGCACAGGGAGTTCCAGCATGAACAAGGGCACTGGGTCTCTCCCATGCATGTCAGACACAGCATGTGTGCATGTCTTTGTGCATGCAAAAGCATGCGTGCACGTGCGCACACACAGCAGTGAGCAAGGAGACTTAAGAATTCTGTTGGGCCCAGTTCTTGCTCTTCAGACACTACTGAGGATGCTTGGTTCATTTTTCTTTGCTAACCAGATTCCAAGTCCCATTCGCTCCTTGTAAAGCATCAAGGTCAATGCCAATTTCCCCTCTATCATCCACGTCTGTGGCTGAACTGTCTGTGGTGGAAGAAATGAATGTTCTACATAGCTCACAGCTCCGGGCTGGCCACTTCCAGCCTGCTGACAAAATGCGATTGTGCTATATCACAGCCAAGCAAAATATACGCTGCTGGTGTTGGTGTCCTTTGTGTGGCAAGGCCACAGAAGGGGAGACCCTCCTTAGGAGGAGGCTATTCCATCATCCAAGGTCTGCCTGAGCCTGTTGAGAACTGACGTTTGGGAAGAAAAAAAGCCTAATATATGTAATATGAACTCTGTGGTTTCCTCTGGTTCCTGGCGTAGCTGAGGCTGTCACATTTCAGGTCTCTGGCTCTACAGAAACAAAAGGACCATGTGTGTTAAAAGCATGCAGTTCCAGAGATTAGATCAAAACTCTGATTGGAGAACAAGGTTAATCACGGGTTCATCACTTGATGACCTCTGCAGGCAGGGCTGCAACCCAATGAGTTTCTAGTAAGCAGAGACCAAATGCAGAAGGCGCCCTATAGGCTCAAAATGCCTGGATTCCAAGGGGAGGGGGCTCCAACCTCCAAGCTGATGCCTGCAAGAGAATGGGGGCGGGGTGGGGAATGTTACAGGAAGTGAGGGTTTATAAACTCCGTCTCCATAGAATGTCTGGTCAGTCCCTTTTAGCAATGCGAAGGTAAAAGGAGCTCTGAGCAAGTTGGCTTGGGAGCTTGCTATTGCAGGAACGAAACCTGGTGTCTCCTTTTTGGCTGAAAGGCTCCAGCTCCACTCAGAAGGGCACAGAGAAACACAACCTTGGAATGCAGGGTTAAGAGGCTCACCATCAAGGATCAAGGTAGAAAAATACTTCCGGAAGCTGCCCTGGTGGAGGTGAAAATGAACTCTGCTGCTTTGTTTACAATTATCCAAGGGTCACATGACTCTCATTAACTACTAGAGCACAGCCCAAGTTTAACCCAGTCCTTTCTGGAACATCAGCATCTGTAATTCTAGAACTAGGTATGAATCCCAGGCTCTAGTAAGTTCTGTGATCTTGGGCTAGTGATTTAAATTCACATGACCTGTTTCTTCATCTGTAAAAGGAGCTAAAAACCAAAGGGACCATATTTTGTGAGACAGTGCAGGGAAAAGCCTGTTACATAGTAAAGACTCATGTGTAAACTAGTGTTTTTCCCAACTTCTTAGCCAAACTCGCCCATCCTCACCTGCCCCATCTACCTCTCTTGGTCTTCCTTTCTTCCTGAACCATACAGAACTACTTAAGGTCTCCTGCCACCCTCTGCTCTGTTCTCTGGCCAACATATACAGCGACACAGAGGACGGTGGTCCATGACTAGAGGAGTTCTGCCTTCACATGTATTATTTCCTCTGCCTGGCAAGCCCTCTCCTATTCCAGAATGCCTTTGAAACACCAAAACACCTCACATGCTTCCTCCCCCATGAGCTTTCCTTGAGACAAACAATACCTTTCCCCAGCACAGCAGAGTCCACCAGTCCTGTTATGTGCTCCTCTTTCTGGACAGTGACAATGCTAGTCTATTACTGCAGGAACCACAGTCTGTGTACTTACCTGTGTATGTGTCTGTCTCTCCTTTGAGAAGCCTGAAGGCACTGTCTGTATCTGTTTGGTATCCCAGGTTCTTTGCAGACTATCTGAAACAGAAAAAGTAAGAAGTACTTATGGAACATTTATTAAATTGAAGCAAATTTAGCTCACTGGAGCAACTGAGAAGAGAATGGTTTTGATGAAAGCATGCTTTCAGCTAAATACTTTCAGAATACTTTCAGCTAAACAAAAGCTTCTTCATCAATTGCTTCATTTAATTCTCACAGCAAGCCTCTGAGATCAGGAAGGCTTAAGGTATTATTGTCATTTTTGGAGTTGAAGGGACTGAGGTTCCAGGTGCAAAAGCTGTGTGCATGGTCATACCACTAGTAAGTTGCACAGGCAGGACTAGAATTAAGGTCTGTCTATTTCTAAGGCATTTTCTTCCACTGAAATTTGCTGACCCGAATAGTGACTAGGGTACACTACTGCCTTTTCATAGCACTTGGTCCCTTCCTCTCTCTGCACCACGCTGTACAACTTCATGTTTCTCCCCAAGCAGGCCATCAGTTCTTTACCTGCAGGATCCCATGATGTGCAGGAAAGGTGAAGTTCACATTGATGGGTAAGGATGAGATGGGACATTTACACAAACTAAGCTGTGGACTATGCACAGTTCTCCTGGAACTAGGTAAAATTTTACCTATTTTACTCCATTTTTAAAATTCTAAGGGAATTCCCTGGTGGTCCCGTGGTTAGAACCCCACTCTTTCACTGCCGAGGGCCAGGTTCAATCCCAGGTTAGGGAACTAACTAAGCTCCACGACAGGCCAAAAAATAATTACACAGTAAACTAAAACGAAAATTATAAATGAATACAACCCAAAGGAATATTGTTACAAGGATACATTTAGTTCCTCTTAATTTAAATGAAAAGCCATATAAATAAAATACTTCTCTAAATTTGTTAACAAGAATGATTTGTCACTCATCTTACAATTACTCACATCAGTGTAGCATCGAATTGAAGCTCAGAACTGCTGAACTTTCATATATATTTGCAGAGCCCAGAGCTATCGAGATGGCTGGGGACAAGTGTTGAGATGGACAATAGTTTCTGTTGCTGTGGAGGCTGCAAACAAAAAACAAGTTTACCTATTAATAAATAACTGCAAATGCATAAATAATTATAAGTAGATAATATTTATAAAAGAATATGTATACATTTCATAGTAATTCGAAAGGAAGCATATGGGACAGGGGTTTTGGGACCTGATTTAGGTAGGTGGTCATGGAAGGCACTGAGAGGAGGTGATAAATAAGTAGTGGTCTCCAGGGTGGGGATCACAGCCAAAATGCTGTGCCACAGGGAGCTCAGCTCAGTGCTCTGTGATGACCTAGAAGGGAGGGATGGGAAGTGGGTGCGAGGGGATATATGCATACTTACAGCTGATTCTCATTGCTGTACAGCAGAAACTAACAACATTATAAAGCAATTATAGTCCAATAAAAAAAATAATAAACCAAACTACTGTGCCAGAGATCTACTCAGATACAGAAAAAAAAACACCAAACTTCTATTGATATTTTTAAATCTAAAAATAAGACGTTATATTTATTGTATCTACTGGTAATCTCTCCCTTTCTATCTCTCCACCTTCTCCACCTGGAGAAGGGAATCTTCCCAACCCAGGGATCAAACCCAGGTCTCCCGCATTGCACGCAGATTCTTTACCAGCTGAGCCACAAGGGAAGCCCAAGGATACTGGAGTGGGTAGTCTATCCCTTCTTCAGCAGATCTTCCCGACGCAGGAATTGAATCAGGGTCTCCTGCATTGCAGGTGGATTCTTTACCAACTGAGCTATGAGGGAAGTCTACTGAGCCACAAGGGAAGCCCAAGAATACTGGAGTGGGTAGCCTGTCCCTTCTCCAGGGGATCTTCCTGACCCAGGCATCAAACTGGGGTTTCCTGCATTGCAGGCAGATTCTTTACCAACTGAGCTATGAGGGAAGAACAATTGATATTTTTTTTAAATCTAAAAATAAGACGTTATATTTATTTATATATACTGGTAATCTCTCCCTCTCCATCCCTCCACCTTCTCTCTGGGCTCCCCCTACCCCTCAGTTTGTCAGATGAACACACATCACACACAGTAAGTTAGATTTCTTGAGAGGGAAAAGTGGAATTCTACAATGTTGAGGGGCAGACAGTGGCACCTCACTTGCTCTTTCCCTTCCCATGGATAGCAATGCATTACAGTCCGTGAGTGCTTGCTTAAGTGGATTTTCAGGTTATATTATCTAGTTTTAACTAAATGAACACTGACACAATTGACAAGTGGCTGTAGAAGCTTCCTCCAGAGAAACCATGGAAAGAAAATAATAGTAATAAAGTAAATGCAGGCAACATCAGGAAAACGGCAACTGATCATCTATTCCTTCTGCAAACCTTTGTTTGCTTCATTATGGAGCTAAATATACTCATAATAAAGAAACATAACAAAAATTATCCCCCAAATGGAAATTATTGGGATGACTTGAAATATAGATTTATATCAGTTACCTTTAAAAATGCACTATTCAATGCTTGGGAGGTAGGAAAAATGGGCCAAAACTGGTCACAGGATACAGCATGGTGATTATAGCTAATAATACTGTGTTGTATATTTGAATGTTGCCAAGTGGGTAAACGTTCTCACCACAAAAAAGGAATGGTAATTATGTGATGGGATGGAGGTGTTACCTAATGCTGTAGTTGTAATCATTTTGCAATATATAAATGTATCAAATCAATGTTTTACTTCTTAAACTTACATAATGCCAATTATATCTCAATAAAGCTGGGGGGTGGGGAGAAAATGCTATATTCATAAAGTATATGGTTATTTATGTAAAATATCCTTTATCTTTATTTAGCATTTCCCTTGTAGATCTACATATACATTTCATAATGTACAATATATAGTATAAATTATATGCAAGTATATATAGTAGAAGTATGGCTTGTATATAATTGATACATAAATATACCTATATGGAGAGTTTAGGTTTCTGATACTCTTTCATTTGCCCATGATAGAGTATCAGAAACATTTGAAGACAATGGATATAAAGGAATAGCAAGTAATTAGCCATGTGACAAGCAGGGCAATAAACAATTCAGGCAGCCTGAGTAGTGCTTGCAAAGACTTGTTTGGAGAACTGAAAAAAGGCTGGTGCAGCTGGAGTGTCAACAGTGGAGAGAGGAGGCAAAGGCAAGGTCATGAAGGACCCTAGAGACCATGGTAAAGGGTTCACATTTTATTCTAGTGAAATTACCATGACCTGTAAGTGTTTAAAGCTGTGGAATGATGAAATATAAGTTTTAAGAAAATTGCTTTAGCTGTTTTGGGATGATGGAATCATGCTGAGCAGGCACAGAAGTTAAGCAACTAGTTAGAAGGCTCTCATAGTAATAAGAGCAAGAGCTGATGGTGGCATGAACTAATGTGGTAATGTACAGATGAAGAGAGGTAAACAGATTTTAAAAGCATGTTGGTTATAAACCCAATGGTACTTGCAGATGGATGGGATAAAAGATATGTGAATGGACTAGAAAAATCAAGAACAATTTCCAGCGTCCTTACTTGAGCAACATAGTGAAATTTGGTGGCACTGGTTAGATGGGTAGTGAGATGGATGATGGAATCAAGATCTGTTTTAAGTACATAAAATTTGATATTTCAGTGAGAAATCCAAGAGAAGATGTTGATCAGGTGGTTGAATGGTTATGCATTTAGAGCTTGCAAGAGAAATATCATTGATTGTCCTTCAGTTCAGCTCAGTTGCTCAGTTATGTCCGACTCTGCAACCCTGTGGACTGCAGCACGTCAGGCTTTTCTGTCCATCACCAACTCCCGGAGCTTGCTCAAACTCATGTCCATCAAGTTGGTGATGCCCTCCAACCATCTCATCCTCTGTTGTCCCCTTCTCCTGCCCTCAGTCTTTCCCAGCATTAGGGTCTTTCCCAGTGAGTCAGTTCTTCACATCGGCCAAAGTCTTTGAGCAATATTGACTCCATTTGATTTTCTAGTCACATTTCCACCTTTTGTTCAAGATCTTTTTGGCAAAAGCATTGGTGACCAACTGCTTGTTCACTTGTCATTAGCACTAACTTCTTTGGTGCTGGGAAGACTTCTTCCCAGAAAATCATGTCTTATGAAGGCGGAAAAGAGATGGTTGTGCAGGAGATATGATTTTAGAGAGTTTATGGCCACTCTAGGAAGTGAGTCTTAGGTAGCACTGATTATAGGAGAAATTCATGGATCTTCATTAGGAGGAATCTTATTAGGAGTAAATCAATCACCTCCATAAGTCAGCTATCATTATTCCTTTGGAGGCTGTCATACTACAGCAATGGAAGACACAAAGCATATGAAGTTTAAAAATGACAGAGGACAAATTAGAAAAATGATTAGTATGACTGGTTGCAATTTTGATAATAATAAGACACCAAATCTAGAAGGGAGCCAGTTGAAGATTTTTAGATGTCAAGGGGTTGAAGCCTCTTTTTACAGTTTGAAATGTCTCTGATGATGGAATTGGGTGCTATATAAACTTTCTGAATCACTCATACAGCAACTGGCATAAAGATTGTCTATACATGAGCTATTATGGTAATTTCCCTGAGGTTTATATCAAGTTGTCCAATTTTAGCTTTCATGGCTTCAGAAAAAGGGCAGTTTTAGTTCTCAGTGATTCCAAGTCAAAATGATTAGAGGAAAAACTGGAAACAGTAGTTTGTAGAGTCAGAGCCCGATATTGGAGGAAATTAGAATTCAGGATCTAGTTCAGTTTACAGGTAAATACCAGAACCTCAAAGACAGTTAACAGCACTAGAATCTATTATCCACAGAGGCACATTACTGAAACAAAATTTTTCTCGCTAAAATAACACTCATTCTACCAATATTGCCAAATTAAGATTAATTTTTCATTAAAATAAGTTTGGTATCAACAAACTTGTCCTGATTATTTATCTAAGTGTCAGTTCAGTTGAGTCACTCAGTCGTGTCTAACTCTTTGAGACCATATGGACTGCAGCATGCCAGGCTTCCCTGTCCACCACCAACTCCTGGAGCTTACTCAAACTCATGTCCATTAAGTTGGTGATGCCATCCAACCATCTCATCCTCTGTCGTCCCCTTCTCCTCCTCCCTTCAATCTTTCCCAGCATCAGTGTCTTTTTCAATGAGTCAGTTCTTCACATCAGGTGGCCAAAGTATTGGAGTTTCAGCTTCAACATCAGTCCTTCCAATGAATATTCAGGACTGATTTCCTTTAGGATGGACTGGTTGGACCTCCTTGCAGACCAAGGGACTCTCAAGAGTCTTCTCCAACACCACAGTTCAAAAGCATCAATTCTTCGGCGCTCAGCTTTCTTTACAGTCCAACTCTCACATCCATATGCGACTACTGAAAAAAGCATAGCTTTGACTACATGTACATTTATTGGCAAAGTAATGTCTCTGCTTTTTAATATGCTGTCTAAGTTGGTCATAGCTTTTCTTCCAATGAGTAAGTGTCTTTTAATTTCATGGCTGCAGTCACCATCTGCAGTGATTTTGGAGCCCCCCAAAATAAAGCCTGCCACTGTTTCCCCATCTGTTTGCCATGAAGTGATGGGACCAGATGCCAGGATCTTAGTTTTCTGAATGTTGAGTTTTAAGCCAACTTTTTCACTCTCCTCTTTCACTTTCATCAAGAAGCTCTTTAGTTCTTCACTTTCTGCCATAAGGGTGGTGTCATCTGCATATCTGAGTTTACTGATATTTCTCCTGGCAATCTTGATTCCAGCTTGTGCTTCATCCAGCCTGGCATTTTGCATAGTGTAATCTGCATATAAGTTAAATAAGCAGGGTGACAATATACCGCCTTGGCATACTCATTTCCCTATTTGGAACCAATCTGTTGTTCATGTCCAGTTCTAACTGTTGCCTCTTGACCTGCATACAGATTTCTCAGGAGGCAGGTAAGGTGGTATTCCAATCTGTTTAAGAATTTTCCACAGTTTGTTGTGATCTATACAGTCAACAGCTTTGGTGTAGTCAATAAAACAGAAGTAAATGTTTTTTTGGAACTCTTTCGCTTTTTCAATGATCCAGTGGATGTTGGCAATTTGATCTCTGGTTCCTCTGCCTTTTCTAAATCCAGTTTGAACATCAGGAAGTTCACAGTTCATGTATTGTTGAAGCCTGGCCTGGAGAATTTTGAGCATTACCTTGCTATGTGTGAGATGAGTGAAGTTTGCAGTAGTCTGAACAATCTTTGGCATTGCCTTTCTTTGGGATTGGAATGAAAACTGGCGTTTTACAGTCCTGGGGCCACTGCTGAGTTTTCCAAATTTGAGGGCATATTGAGTGCAGCACTTTCACAGCATCATCTTTCAGGATTTAAAATAGCTCAACTGGAATTCCATCACCTCCACTAGCTTTGTTCATAGTGATGCTTCCTAAGGCCCACTTGACTTTAGATTCCACGATGTCTGGCTCTAGGTGAGTGATCACACCATCATGGTTATCTCGGTTATGAAGATCTTTTTGTATAGTTCTGTGTATTCTTGCCACCTCTTCTTAATATCTTCTACTTGGGTTAGGTCCATACCATTCTGTCCTTTATCGAGCCCATCTTTGCATGAAAAGCTCCCTTGGTATCTCTAACTTTCTTGAAGAGATCTCTAGTCTTTCCCATTCTGTTGTTTTCCTGTTTCTTTGCATTGATCACTGAGGATGGCTTTCTTATCTCTCCTTGCTATTCTTTGGAATTCTGCATTCAGATGGATATATCTTTCCTTTTCTCCTTTGCCTTTTGTGTCTCTTCTTTTCCCAGATATTGTAAGGCCTCCTCAAACAACCATTTTGCCTCTTTGCATTACTTTTTCTTGGGGATGGTCTTGATCACTGCCTCCTGTGCAGTGTCACGAACCTCCATCCATAGTTCTTAAGGCACTCTGTCTATCAGCTCTAATCCCTTGAATCTGTTTGTGACTTCCACTGTATAATCGTAAAGGATTTGATTTAGGTCATACCTGAATGGTCTAGTTGTTTTCCCTACTTTGTTCACTGTAAGTCTGAATTTGGCATAAGGAGTTCATGATCTGAGCCACAGTCTGCTCCCGGTCTTGTTTTTGCTGACTGTATAGAGCTTCTCCATCTTTGGCTGCAAAGAATATAATCAATCTCACTTTGGTATTGACCATCTGGTGATGTCCACGTGTAGAGTCTTCTCTTGTGTTCATGGCAGAGGGTTTTTGCTGTGACCAGTGCATTCTTTGGCAAATCTGTGTTGGCCTTTGACTTGCTTCATTAGGCCAAATTTGCCTGTTACTCCAGGTAACGCTTGACTTCCTACTTTTGCATTCCAGTCTCCTATAATGAAAAGGACATCTTTTTTGTTTTTTTGGTTGTCCTAAGAGATCAGTATCTTCCATGAAGGATCCAGCATCTATAAAGCCTTGGGATTTGCTCCATTATAAGGATGGGGCTTAGTAAATGTCTTTCATGCCTAGAAGTTTAGAAGAAACTTCGGAGACAACGCAAGAGGACTAGACTAGAAATTACCAGTCAGGGCAGCAGCCAGAGTCCCAGCACACTCTAGACCCTCCATGGATTATGGTTGAGTCATCACAATTGACAAACCCGGTAAGGCAGGTGAGGTTCATCAGTAGAAAAGGAGCTGGGCCAGCTCTGAGGAATACAGGTAAAAGTGCATCTCCACCTTTGGCAAGGTATTTTGTGGAAACTCTAAGTGATGAAATATTACATGAAACAGAACAATGAGGGAAGGAACTTGCTTTTTATTTCTGCTACAATCTGAGCATTAACTGGAAAAATTTAAGATTTGTTAGAAAGGATAACAAAGTTCCTGAATAGACGATTTTAAAAATGTAACTGCTTTCTTACATATCCCAAAGCATCAATTAGAAATATAAATATAAAAAGTACTCAATTCATCATAATCCAAAACATAAAAGGAATGATTAGAAATATTTTAGATAAAAAGAGGAAAACTATAAAATTATACTGAGAATTGCAAGTTAAGATTTGAATAAATGGGGAGGTAGATTGTGCTCCTCTATGAGAAAGTCGAGTATTTAAAGACTATAAATTCTTCTAAATTAGTGCATAGGAGTAAGAGGATGTCAATCAGAATTACAATGGAGTTTTCTTTTGGAACTTGATGAAATCATTCAAAATTTATTTTGAAGCATATATGTGTGAACACAGCAATAGAAACCATTGGTTAAATGAAAAGACAACCTACTGAATGGGAAAAAAATTTTTCTAACGACATGACTGATAAGGGGTTAATATCCAAAACATATAAACAGTTCATGCAGTTCAACATCATAAACAACTTGACTTAAAAAATGGACAGAAGACAGAAGACCTTTTCTGAAGAGGATGCTCACAGGCAGATGAAAAGATGCTCAACATCACTAAGCATGAGGGAAATGCAAATCAAAACTACAATGAGGTTATTACCTCACACCTGTCAGAATGGCTATCATCAAAAGGAGCACAAATAACCAATGTTTGCAAGAAAGTGGAGAAAAGGGAGCCCTTGTACACTTGGTAGTAATGTAAATTGGTCTAGCCACTATAGAAAACATAGTTTTACAAAAAACTAAAAGTAGAACTAACATGACCCAGCAATTCCACTCCTGGGTATAGATCTGAAAAACAAAACAAAAACACTAATTCAAAAAGATACATGTACCCTAAGGCTCCTAATGGTTACTCACAGTTAGCAAGATATGGAAGCAACCTACGTGTCATTAACAGATGAATGGATAAAGATGTGGTGCATACATACAATGGAATGCTTTTGCCGTTGTTCAGTCTCTAAGTTGTGCTTGACTCTTTGTGACTTCATGGACAGCAGCATGCCAGGCTCATCTGTTCTCTTCTACCTCCCTGAGACTGCTCAAATTCCTGTCCATTGAGTCGGTGATGCTATCTAACTATCTCATCCTCTGCCACCCCTTCTTTTGCCTTCAATCTTTCCCAGCATCGATCTTTTCCAGTAAGTCAGCTCTTGACATCAATGGCCAAAATACTGGAGCTTCAGCTTCAGCATCAGTTCTTCCAATGAATATTCAGGGTTGATTTCCTTCAGTATTGACTGGTTTGATCTCCTTGCTGTCCAAGGGATTCTCAAGAGCCTTTTCCAGCACCACAATTCTAAAGTATCAACTTTTCTGCACTCAGCCTTCTTTATGGTCCAACTTTCACATTCGTACATGACTGCTGGGAAAAGCATAGTTTTGACTCTATGGACCTTTGTCAACAAAGTAATGTCTCTGCTTTTTAATATGCTGTCTATAAGCCTATTAAATTCAATATTTAATAAGCTTTCCTTCCAATAAGTAAGTGTCTTTTAATTTCATGGCTGAAGAATGTTCCAACTACCATACAATTGTGCTTATTTCACATACTAGGCAAGGTTATGCTCAAATTCCTTCAAGCTAGGCTTCAGCAATATGTGAACTGAGAACTTCCAGATGTAAATGCTGGGTTTAGAAAAGGCAGAGGACCCAGAGATCAAATTGCCAACATTCACTGGATTATGGAGAAAGCAAGGGAATTCCAGAAAAACATCTACAACTGCTTCGTTGACTATGCTAAATCCTTTTAGCATAATGTGGATCACAACAAACTGGAAAATTCTTGAAGAGATGGAAGAACCAGACTAGCATACTTGTTCCCTGAGAAATCTGTATGTGGGTCATGAAGTTAGACATGGACACGGAACGACTGACTGGTTCAAAATTGAGAAAGGAGTACAGCAAAGCTATATATTGTCACCCTGCTTATTTAACTTATATGCAGAGTACATCATGTGAAATGCCAGGCTATATGAATCAAAAGCTGGAAGCACAATTGCCAAGAGAATATCAACAACCTCAGATAGGCAGATGAGGTTGGCAGAAAGTGAAGAGGAACTAAAGAGCCTCTAGATATAGGTAGAAGAGGAGAGTGAAAAAGCTGTCTTAAAACTCAACAGTCAAAAAACTAAGATTATGGCATCTCCTTCCATCACTTCATGGCAAATAGAAGGGGAAAAAGTGGAAGCAGATCCAACATCACTGTGGATGCTGACTGCAGCCATGCAATGGAATGCTATTCAGCCATTAAAAAAAAATATGAAATTTTGCTATTTGCAACAACATGGGATGGACTTGAAAGGTATATGTTAAATAAGTCAGACAAATATTGTATGATATCACTTTTATGTGGAATTTTAAAAATATAGCAAACTAGTGAATATAACAACAACAACAACAAAACAGATTCACAAATATACAGAACAAACTAGTAGTTACCAGTGGGGAGAGGGAAGGAGGGAGGGGCAGTATAAGGGTAGGGGATTAAGAAGTACAAAATATTATGTACAAAATAAGCTAGAAGGATATATTTGAGAATAACTAGTAACTGGGTAAGGAAGGGTAAGAGGGTAGAGCAGAGTCTGTAGCCCAAGGTGAACTCAGAGGGATTAGTATAAGATAAGCTCTTTACATAACACCGTAACTACTTTCTCTGCTGGTACTCAATACTGCCCAACCATCTTGGCAAGTACCCAAAGCCAATTCCAGAACTTTCATTTAATTGTACCAACACACTCTCTCTTATTATGGAATGTTTCATTCCAGTACTTTTTCCATTATTTTTACAATTTTTTTTTAAATGACTGATTCCCTCACTAGATTGTTGTGTCTATTTTCCTACTATCTAACATAGAATCTAATATATTTTTATATTATATAAATCGTTTGACAATACTTTTGTTAACAAATATTCTGAGATCCTAGTGCCTTTCTGCTCTATTATCAGATGAGAATTTTATTCAATTAGTATTGATTATGCACTGACTAATGCTGTGGCAGTTACTTGAGAAGCCAGCAACCAGCACTGATAAGAAGCCAGCATTGATAAGAATTATCAAGTCTCTTAGGAGGATAATTTCTAGTACCTCTAAGTATAGATTATCCATTTCTCCAAACACCTGAGTACCTGTTTCTCAAACTTCTGATGTTTCATGGAGGCCACTTAAGAACAGTCACACATGGTGTCCAACTTGATCTCTCTGGAGATCAAAGACACTCAATGTTTAGTGTCCTAGACAGGCCAAAACTTAAAATATACTTTCAAGTTTACTCTCTCTCATGTTTTCCAGATTTCAAGCAAAAAAAAGCTTCATTGTTTTAGTTCATAAAGTACTTAATGTCATGAGGGCTTGAAAATTGGAAATAACAAAAAATGTTCCAATATTTCTTCTTGGCTAGAAATTGAATTAGGGTTTTACCACCAACCCTAGTCTTCTTGCTTTGACACAAGGATGAAGAAACCGTTGCTGTGTATTGCAGTTGATTCCCTAGGCAGTCAATTTTAACACTATAATGGATGAATATTGATTGATGCTCTTTTTCAAAATCATTCGTAAATCCTGACACTGCAATGTCTACCTGTGAACTCAAAACACTTTTGAATGAACCTCAGTTAACTGTAAAAGTAGTTTGTCTCTGCCTTTTGCTGTACTTAACTGGTGAATAAATAATTCAAAACCAGACATTTTAAGACATTCCCAAGTCTAAATGTTCAGTTTTTTAAGTAAAAACCATAATTAATTGTTCACAACTATGCACCAGACAGTGTCAAGTATAGGGGATTTAAGACACAGAAGACTACAATAGCCCTTGTTTCTACACTATCTCCTATTGACTACCTCCATGTAAAAGCCAAAATGAATGTTTTGTTTGAATGAAAAAATATAATCACATGTCCTCCAGATCAAACTCTCTAATGGTTTCCCATCCATCATGGTCAGGCTGGCCCTACTTGAATTGGCCCTTGCCTACCTCTGTGTCTTCACTACTGGCATTCTCAATCATTCCTTTCCCATCACACTGACTTTCTACATGCTTCATGAACCCATTGAACTCCTTCAGTCTAGACATTTGCACTAATGTTTTCTCTATCTGGAAATCTTTCCCCCACATTTCTGAATGGCTTGCTTTCTTATTTCAGACATCTGAGCGCACAGATACCTACTTATAGAGAATTTTCCTGCAAGCATTTCAAATTAACAGCATCACAGCCATATCTTTGTAGTGTTTATCCTTTTTCACTTTTCTTTGCAGCACTAGTAACTACCTAAAGCTAAGGTACTTATTTACTTACTGTCAGTCTCAACCCTTATATAATGTAAACTCCATGTGACCATAGATTTGACTTGTGAACAGTTGTATCCCCAATGCTTCATGTTTATATAAATGCTCAATAAATAATTTTTGAATTAGTGAATAAATGAGTGTCTGAACCTTGCTCTTAAGGGAGCTGCTGGTGTATATATATATATATATATATATATATATATGCACATACATAGTTAATTATTTCTTTTAAAAAATTGCTACTTTTTCTAAAGGATATTACTATGTCTTCAAAAAATGAGGAAATAGACTCCAGAAGGCTAAATAAATTTGCCCAGGGTTATCAGCTAGTAGAGTGATAAAACTCAGATTGAAACCCATACTGTTTCATTCACAGTGAATTCACCAATCTGTTCTTGAATATAGATTAATCTTTCACATTAATATCATATAAAATTTGCTTTTCTCACATAGACTTCCTATTTATTTGCTTGTCACAAAATTTTTAGTAGCTGCTCATGTATCACGGTATATCACATACCAGAAGCAATCTTATACACAGAAAACATAAACAGCATGTCTAGGGAAACATATCAAAAGTCTCCCAAGTAATAACCTGAAGTAGTGAAAAATTGGAAGTAGCCTGAAGGCATATAATATCAGGGAATTGGTGTAGTCAGCACTGATACACTCATTATAGTGGCATATCAGGTCGCCCCGAAAGTTATATTTTAAAAATTTTCAATAACATAGAAAAATGTTCCTGGCACATAATTTGGTGGTTAATGTATATTATAAAATTAAATACAAGATTTGTTCCTCTGGCTATGAAGGAGTGGCTAGTATCAGACTAATCCTCCAATGCTGAACGACTACAAAAGCTATATAATATACAAAAGGCAGCTATTTTGAAGAAAAGCAACTAAAGCACACAGGGCTTGAAAAACAAGGGTTCCAAAGAGAAAGGAAAAGAATTGAGGTAAATTATATGTACATTTGTCACTACCCTTGGACCATTTGCCAACTTGCAGTGAGGACACAGCATTAAATAAGAAACTGGAAGAATAAATATTATGGCAGTATTAATGAGCTGGAGAAATAAAACTGGAGAAGTTCAAGACTACCAATGCAGTCAGCAGTTGATGGAACACGATTCTAGAGGAAAGAGAAAACTGAACCCAACATTCTGAGCACAATTTCTTCAGAGGTATTTGCCAATGCCAAAGTAGTATATACATGTTTAAAATAGCTTCTAAGGAGATAGAAAGCTAAGTGGAGGTTTCATTAGTTTCATGACGCTGATGAAATTAAAAATTCGAGAAAGGGTCTTGGTAGACCATCCACATCCTCAAATCATCGTATTCCCCGATTGGGTTGAGATAACCTGTCAATGGTCAAAGAAGAAAATAATGTCTAGAGGAAACTAAATTCATCCAATGCCTCCTTCATAAAAATGGCCAACATTCAATCCAAAATTTTGAGGTGGGCCAGGAAACAGAACCAAATACTCAAAGAAAAAAAAATTGACAGCGGTAAGAAATCTACAGGTGATCTAGCTGTAGACTAGATTATAGCTGACTTTTCAGTAGAAATGATGGAAGACAGAAGGCAGTGCAACAAAAATAAATAAAATTTCAAAAGTTTTATGTCCCATAAAAATATCTCTCAAAAATTAAGGTGAAATAAAGATGGTTTCGTGCAAAAATATTGAAAGAATTGATAACCAGCCAAACTGTACTAAAAGAAATACTAAAAAGAGTTCCTCAGGAAGAAGAAATGTTATTCCAAATAGAAGCAGGTAACTCAGGAAAAATGAAAATAATCCTAAATATGAGTATAGCACAAAGATCAGAAGGGGATAAATGGAGCCAAACTTTTGTACAATCTTTGAGAACCTATAAAAGTAAATCAATAATGCATATTGCAGTCTGCAGGATAACCAGTAAAAATGAATACATGAAAGTGTATAAGTGTGTATATATGCATATATATATGCAAAGAGAAGATAAATAATTTAAAAATAATTAGTGCATAGGACATCTTTTAAAGGGAAATAAAGGAACACAAAGTAAATGGGACAAATAGAAGATAGTATGTGAAGTGAAAGTCACTCAGTCATGTCTGACTCTTTGTGACCCCATGGACTATACAGTTCATGGAATTCTCCAGGTCAGAATGCTGGAGTGGGTAGCCTTTCCCTTCTCCAGGGGATTTTCCCAACCCAGGGATTGAACCCAGGTCTCCTGCATTGCAGGCCAGATTCCTGCTTCTTCTATCTGAGGGTTATTTGTCCATGCTGCCCTAACTTCTAAAATGGTCTGTCTCACCCACTGGGCATACTGCTAGGACTTGACTGATATCCTTGGGATAAGATGTCCATGCCCTTACTACCAACTGTGATATAAAGGAAAGGCACAAGCTTTGGAGTGAATCACATTTGAATTTAACTATGAGACTGACAACTCAGCAGCTATGCAACCCTGGGCTTCCTCCAAGCCCCCCTTGACCTTCTGTCCATTCAGTTCAACTTAATTTAATCCATCAAACACTAACTGAGGATCTGGAGTGTATTTTTAAAAAGTGCGCTTAATCCTAGAGGAAAGTATGAAAAAAAGTCTCAATCCTCACGGTCCATAAAGTGGAAATACCACACTCTTCTCACAGTTATTTGTTTTTGTTTTGAGAGTTCATGTAATACTATTTAAACAAATACAGTGCAGTTTGTCCCTGTGATAAGTGTCAGTATTATTTTCCTTTTCCTATTTCTTCTATGCTGCCAATATTTCCTTGGTTGTGTGCTTTGAACCAGTTATCTTACCTCACTGCACTTCTGTTTCTCCACTTACAAAATGGGACAACAATAAGACGTTTACTGCATCCATTAGGATGTATAACTTGTTCTGGCAATAGCAAAACTTGAGTGGAGTTGTTCCAATTATAGATTGCTTTGTGATGAACCCCTCCACTCCACCAAAACCAGAAAACTTAGTGGTTTGAAACAACTACATTAATTTTGCTCACAAATCTGTACTTTGGGCAGAGCTTAGTGGAAACAACCTATGTCTGCTCCAGTTGGCACTGGCAAGAGAGTCGATAGAAAATGAGGGACTGGATCATAAAAAGGGTTATGCGCTCATGTGTCTGGTGGTTCAGGCCGGCTATTTGTTGGGACCTCAGCTGGAAATGTGGCCTTTCCTTGTGTCTGCTTGGTTTCCTCATAGCATACAGCCTGTATTCCATGGGTGAGTATCTCAAGAGGAATAGACAAAAATTGTAGTCCAATTTATGACTTAAGACATTATACAGTGTCATTTCTGCCTTGTTCGCAGGCTGACCCTGGTTGAGGGTAACACAGACCATTCTTTTCGATGGAAGAGTGTCAATGTCACAATGTAAGAAGAGCAATGGGTAATGAAGGTTTGATGTTGTCATCTTTAGAACAATCTGCCTCAGATTTTAAACAACAAAAGTTGAATTTTTACCCTGCTGAAGATCAGCGTGGGAGCTCTGATCACCCGAGTCACTTGGGGATTCAGTTTGATAGAGGTTTCATATATTATCATAATTGGTGAGACAGGAAAAAAGAATGTAGTTTCCTCCTAAAACATCTATCCCAAAGTAACACCTGTCAATTCATCTCACATTTTATTGACAAAAATGTCGCAAGGCTGAGTTTCAACTTCAAAGAGGATAAGGAAGGGCAATCCTACCACATGGCTGGAAGGAAAAAACTGGATTATTTACAAACAGTCCTAATGACTAACATACCCAACTGTCTAGGGTTTCTATGAGGATTAAGTGGGATAAAGAACATGAGGTGCTCAGTACAACTTAAATTATTGAACATGTTCAATAAATCGTATCTATAATACTTATAAATATGTAGTTTGTGTAATGGCAAGGCATTTTCCTGGCTATTTCCAATATTGCACATGAGTTCTTGAGGTTCCTACTATCCTCCCCTAGGGAGTCTGAAGTCAGAGGCTTAGATGGTAGGAGTGTTAGCTTTCTCAAGCTTGGGTACCATTTAGAAAGCTCTGTCATCTCATTGAGACTCAGAAAATGCACAGTGGAGATTGATTCCTGGCATGGGAAGCTGGAGCAAGTAGGCCAGGCACAGCTTTTATAGAGACCTAGAATTTAAATCTTTTATCTTTCTTTTTTCTTTTTTTTTAATTTGTTTTGCCATACATTGACATGAATTCACCATGGGTGTACATGTTTTCCCCTTCCAGAACCCCCCTTCCACCTCCCTCCCCATCCCATCCCTCCGGGTCATCCCAGTGCATCAGCCCCGAGCACCCTGTATCATGCATTGAACCTGGACTGGCGATTCATTTCACATATGATAATTTACATGCTTCCATGCCATTCTCCCATATCATCCCACCCTCACCCTCTCGCACAGAGTCCATAATGCTGTTCTATTTATCTGTGTCTCTTTTGATGTCTTGCATACAGGGTTATCTTTACCGATTGACTAAACACCATATATATGTGTTCGTATACTGTATTGGTGTTTTTCTTTCTGGCTTATCTTTTATCTTTCATTTTGGACACTGACTTAGCATTATCACAGGGAGACAGTTGGGTACCATGCATTAGCTATTTAAATGAAATAACTTGACAAATTTACAGGAAGTTGACTTAGCCTTGAGAGCGAGAGAGTGAAACTTCAACAGACGCCCACATGCAAATGATGTTCCTTTGACAGTGTCTCTCCAGAGCTGTCATTTTGTCTTCTCACAGAGTAATGTTTCTGCATTAGTGACTTCTTCCCAACCTGTCCTTTTTCCTAGTTTGATGACTTGTTGACCTTCTGAAAAGGTGTGGGTAGGCAAGTGTGTTTCCAACATCAACTCCATCATTAAATACTGTTGTGATCTTTGACCAAGTTACCTGAAGTGTGAGAGTCTAAGTTCTCGCCTGCCCAAGTGAAGATGAAAAGATCTAATTCACTGTGGTTTGGAAGACTTTAAAGACAATATGAATAAATCTTGTGGCTTGATCTCTGCACTGGAGTGGACATAAATGTTACTTCCTTCTTGCTGTGACCAGCTGCCTAGGTTCACTTAGAAGAAGTTAACAATCATGCCCCTTCCAGGTCTTGCTTCTCTCTTCTCTTTTTTCCTCATCATGTTCATTCCTAGTGTCAGTGGTTTATGAGTCCTAAAGAGAGAATGGATTGGGATCTAGGTTTTGTTCATCTCACTTTTTCATGTAAAAGATTTAACTCTTAAGCTAGCTATTATATTAATGAGTATTCCAAATTTTAAACCAACCATACTTAGAGAAGGCAAATTATTCTCATTTCTTAAACTTATTCTTTGTTCCAGAAAAATTTACATGAAATGAGAATTGTCATCTTTGAAAAAATCAAAGAATTCATCAAACTTCTTGTAGTTATGGAGATAATTTTGTTATTTAGTGAACTTTTCAAGCTCTATCTTGGTTTTTATTGCTTAATTAACCTTTTTTCTTTTTAAACTAGTTAAGTATTTTCCTCCAAATCCTCCCATTTCACTGATAATGTTGAATTTTATTAGAGTAGAATATATTCATATACATTGCTAAAACCAAAATTTCTACCATGGGGGTTTTAATAGGATCTTTCTTATTTCTAATATTAATCATCTTGTTTTTCTCTATTTACTGGTTAGATTTTCAGACTTTTTTATTTAAATGTTTTTCAACAAATAGGGCTTTAATTTATATAATTTTAAATAGTTCATAGAATCAATGTTTTCTGCTTTTATTATTTATTTCCTTCAGTTCTCCTTTCATATTAATTCTTTAATATTTATGAAAAATCATTTAGTACTGGACATTTCTTTTTGAGAATATCTTTGTACTTTAAATTTTTTGTTTGGATAATCTCATTTTAAACATTTTAAAAAGAGTTTATAGTTTGTCAAATTTATCTTTCTCCTAATAGTAATTTGGAACAATGTTACTTACATTTCCAATCTTGAGAAACACTTAAAATTCACATTTGTAACAGTATTTCTAGTTATTTGGCAACATGGATGAATATGTGACCTTGGCGATGTCTGGGTATTGGATTATTCATTTATGTACATGTGCTCATAGCCTATTTAAAAATTATATTTCTCTAATTATTCCACTGGGCACTCAAAGTATCTTGATAGGTACCACTTTGATGTATTTATGAACTGTATAACCAGCTGTATCCATCTGAGCCATCAGGGAAGCCCATATACATGTATATGTATACATATATAATTAATCTTAATATTTATCTAAATTATCACTGTTTGACATGTGCAAGCAGGAGATGGTAAGATTGAGCATCAATATCTTAAGAATCAGTGAACTAAAATGGACAGGAATGAAGCTCCTTCTTATCGCAGTGGGAAGCACGTCAGTCTCATAAATTGGACAGGAATGGGTGTATTTAATTCAGATGACCATTCTATCTACTACTGTAGGCAAGAATCCCTTAGAAGAAATGGAGTAGCCCTCATAATCAACAAAAGAGTCCGAAATGCAGTACTTGGGTGTAACCTCAAAAACGACAGAATGATCTTCGTTCCTTTCCAAGGTGAACCATTCAACATCACAGTAATTCAACACTATGCCCCTATGGATCCTGAAGAAGTTGAAGCTGATCAGTGCTATGAAGACCTTCCAACACCTAGAACTAATATCAAAAAAGGATGTCCTTTTCATCATAGGGGACTGGAATGCAAAAGTAGAAAATTCTTTTTTTTTTTCTTAAAAGTAGAAAATTCTTAAAGAGACAGGAGTACCAGATCACCATACCTGCCTCCTGAGAGACCTGTATGTGGGTCAAGAAGCAACAATTAGAACTGGACATGGAACCATTGACTGGTTCAAAATTGGAAAGAGTATGACAAGGCTGTATACTGTCATGCTACTTATCTAACTTCTATGCAGAGTACAGCTTCCATCAGGGCTCAGCTGGTAAAGAATCTGCCTGCAATGCAGGAGACCTGGGTTCAATCCCTGGGTTGGGAAGATCCCCTGGAGAAGGGAACGACTTCCCACTCCAGTATTCTGGCCTAGAGAATTCCATGGACCATATAGTCTATGGGGTTGCAAAGAGTCAGAAACGACTGAGGGACTTTCACATATGCAGAGTACATCATGTGAAATGCCAGGCTGGATGAATTACAAGCTGGAACCAAGATTGCTGGGAGAAATATCAAAAACCTCAGATACACAGATGATACCACTCTAATGGCAGAAAGTGAAGAGAAGATAAAGAGCCTCTTGATAAAGTTGAAAGAGGAGAGTGAAAAGGCTGGCTTAAATAAACTCAACATTCAAAACTACAATCATGGCCTCCAATCCCATCACTTCATGGCAGATAGAAAGGGGAAAAGTGTGAAGAGTGACAGATTTTTATTTTCTTGTGCTCCAAAATCATTGTGGACAGTTGCTGCAGCCACAAAATTAAAAGACACTGGCTCCTTGGAAGAAAAGCTATGACAAACCTAGACAGTGTATTAAAAAGCAGAGACATCACTTTGCTAACAAAGGTCTATATAGTCAAAGCTATGGTTTTTCCAGTAGTCATGTATGGATGTGAGAGTTGGACCATAAAGAAGGCTGAGATCTGAAGAATTGATGCTTTCAAATTGTAGTGCTGGAGAAAACTCTTTGAGAGTCTCTTGGACTGCAAGGAGATCAATTAATCCTAAGGGAAATCAAGCTTGAGTATTCATTGGAAGGACTGATTCTGAAGCTGAAGCTCTAATACTTTGGCCACCTGATGTGACAAGCCAACTCATTGGAAAACAAAACAAAACTAATGCTAGGAAAGAATGAAGGCAAAATGAGAAGGGCTGTAGAGGATGAGATGGTTAGAGAGCATCACTGACTCAATGAACGTGAATTTGAGCAAAGTCTGAGAGATCGCAGAGGATAGAGGAGCCTGGATGCTGCAGTCCACGAGGTCACGAAGAGTTGGACGTGACTTAGTAACTGAACAACAGTACACTCTTTTTTTCTTCCATGACAAATCTATGACTGAGAGATGGGTTAAAATATCCTAAAACCATCAAATCATTCCATTTATCTTCTTCCTTACATAAGGTGCTCTAAGAAACTTGAATTCTATATTGTTGGAAATTATCGCTAGCTCTGCTGTTTTTATTTTATATCTTCTTGCTATATCTTTACCACCCAATGATTTTATTCTTATTTTCATACTTTTTAAGTTGGAATGGAAAAGACCTTGATGCTGGGAAAGATTGAAGGCAAAAGGAGACGAGGATGGCAGAGGTTAGATAGAATTCCCAACTCAATGGACATGAATTTGAGCAAACTCAGGGAGATAGTACAGAGAAGGCAATGGCACCCCACTCTGGTTCTCTTGCCTGGAGAATCCCATAGACTGAGGATCCTAGTAGGCTGCAGTCCATGGGGTCGCTACGAGTCGGACACAACTGAGCGATTTCACTTTCACTTTCCACTTTCATGCACTGGAGAAGGAAATGGCAACCCACTCCAGTGTTCTTGCCTGGAGAATCCCAGGGACGGGGGAGCCTGGTGGGCTGCCGTCTATGGGGTCATGCAGAGTCGGACACGACTAAAGCGACTTAGTAGCAGCAGCAGCAGCAGCAGCACGGAGATAGTAAAGGACAGAGGAGCCTGGCATGCTGCAGTCCATGAGGTTGCAAAGAGTTGGACATGACTTAGTGACTCAACAACAAAGTTGTCCCTTGACATCATGCAGGTTTACTTTAGGATAGTTTGACTTAAATGAATCACCTTAATCTACATATGCAGAATGTCATGACTGAAATATATACTCATTCTTCAATAATTTTCATTTATGCTTTCTGTTTTTCATGCTTCGAGGTTTATGTCTTCTACTGTTTGAACTGTGTTTTACTTGTTTTATATTTTCTATTAATTTCTCAACAAACATGATCTTCTTCCCATGTGGCAGGCACTTTGCCAGACTTCAGGCACAGAAGTAAAGGAAAAAAAAAACAAAAAACCCACAGGTCCCTGATGGAGTGAGGCAGCAGTGGGCAAAATAGACAGAAGAATTGCATTAATTAATAGATGCAAATAATTGCATTACAAGTCATGATTATATACTAATAAATCCCCCAAAACAAAGAAATGCAGTTGTATGAAATTCCATGACAAAGAGAGTTGACGAAGTTGCATGAAGTTCTTAGGAAATTCCTCAAGAAACTGAATGTGACCTAAAACAAGAAGAATGTGTAGAAGGTTAACTCATTAAAGGAAAAGTGGTGATCAACGTGGAGACATTCCACCCAGAGGGAATGGTAAATGGAAAGGACTAATGGGAGAAGGAAGCCTTTAAAAAAATCCTTAAAAAAATAAATAACCCAACAGTAATATTAAAAGAAAAATTACCCTGTAGCTCGAGCTTAGAGAGCTATCAAGATCTTGGTGTGAGATGAGGTTTATAGGAACTTGATCAATGCTGGAGTTGACCAGCATTCATCACCTCCTATCTTTTTAAATCTCAAAGTTAGAAATGAAACTATACATTCTGATTTCTCCACAGCCAAGCAGTTCAGATGAGAAATCAAGTGAGAGTTTTTCTTCCCACGTAACACTTCTCAGTCTTAAAATATAATTTTGGATTTGGCACACCAGACTGTGTTTATTAAATTATTCTTTTGTGTATCATATCTCTTCCATGTCAAGAATTTTAATTGACATTTGCATTCAGTTTTGAACAATATTTTCCACAGTCATTTTAGGTTAAACTCCAAGACTTTTGGAGTTTACCTGTTTTCCTACTCATCATTAGCCTCCTTTAGCCACAAATTCCTCATGCTCAAGCTTTTAATTTTGATTAATCTTTCTGGTAATTTAGAATAGGGATGTGTCTTCCACTGATTCTTTGAAGAAGGGTGTGTGGTGGCATGTATTTTCTGAACCTGCTCCTTCATGGAATGCCTTTGACTTAACATATGAGCAGCAACCAGGCTGGTTATAAAATTCCTGGCCCATACCCAGCCGTCCTCAAACCTCACTAAGATGATTTCATTGTCTTTGGCATTTAGCATTACAGAAGAGAGGTCTCAGGTTAGCTTGATTACTGCTCCTCCAAAAGTAACTTCTTGTCTTCTGTTTTGTTTTCAGGTTAAATGCTTGTAAAGTCTTTTTTAGTGTATTAAAATATTTGTCTATTCAAATATTTTCAGGAAATTTTTTGGGTGTGGCTGTCTTTCCATTGATGTGGCCTCGGTGTAATCAAGTCAAGTCTAAAAATTTACATCAACCAATTTTGAGGGATTCTTTCTCTAGTTACATACCATGTGGCTTTGGGATTAAGAGCATTTGCTATAGAGGAAGGATGGCTGGATTCAAATGCGAGCTTTGTCTTTCACTAGACCTTTAATTTTGAACAAAATTAAAAGAAAGCCCCAAATTAAAAACCTCTGTTTCAGTTTCCCTATTTGTCTTGGTTTGACCAAAAATTGTGTTCAAGTCTTTTCCATAGGTTTTCAAGGAAAAACCCAAAACATCTTCTTGGCTAACCAGAAGAATGGGGGCTGATACAGTAATACCTCCCTCCGAGAGTGGCTGTGAGGGTAACCTGGCCCCTGAGTCCAGAATGGTGTCTCTGTAAGAAAAGGGCATGAGGCCCAGACATAGGCAGACAGAAGAATGATCCAGCTACAAGCCAGGGAATAGCAAGGATCCTCAGCAACCACCAGAGCTAGGAAGAAGCAAGGGAAAATCCTCCCCTGGAGCCTTTAGAGGGACCAGAGCTCTGCCAGCACCTTGATTGCAAATTTCCAGTCTCTGTAACTGTGAGACAATAAATCTCCATTTTTTCAAGTAAACAAAGCTAACATTGGCAAAGCATCTAGAAGGAAATGTAGCCCATCCTGACTGTTTTGCAAGTACCTCCTCGGCCATTATCTTTTCTCTCAGTTTTTAAGCTTCAGAAGTTTTTCTTTTTGGGGGGTGGGGAGAATGTCGATTTATTTTTTATTAGATATTTCAAGTTGCTAGACTGAAAAGTATAACGATAAAAATTTTAACTACTTCTGTTGCAAGTTAATAATACTGACACCAAATGTTTACCTTAACATGGTTATATAAATTCACAAGGTGTCTGGGAATTAAATTCAGTTCAGTTCAGTTGAGTCGCTCAGTTGTGTCCGACTGTTTGCGACCCCGTGAACCGCAGTACGCCAGGCCTCCATGTCCATCACTAACTCCCGGAGTTTACCCAAACCCATGTCCATCGAGTCAGTGATGCCATCCAACCATCTCATCGTCTGTCGTCCCCTTCTCCTCCTGCCCCCAATCCTTCCCAGCAATAGGGTCTTTTCCAATGAGTCAACTCTTCATATAAGGCCAAAGTATTGGAGTTTCAGCTTCAAGATCAGTCCTTAAAATGAACACCCAGGACTGATCTCCTTTAGGATGGACTGGTTGGATCTTCTTGCAGTCCAAGGGACTCTCAAGAGTCTTCTCCAAAACCACAGTTCAAAAGCATCAATTCTTCGGCGCTCAGCTTTCTTTATAGTCCAACTCTTACATCCATACATGACCACTGGAAAAACCATAGCCTTGACTAGATGGACCTTTGTTGGCAAAGTAATGTCTCTGCTTTTTAATATGCTATCTAGGTTGGTTATAACCTTCCTTCAAAGGAGTAAGCGTCTTTTAATTTCATGGCTGCAGTCAACATCAGCAGTGATTTTGGAGCCCCCCCCAAAATAAAGTCTGACACTGTTTCCACTGTTTCCCCATCTATCTGCCATGAAGTGATGGGACCAGATGCCATGATTTTAGTTTTCTGAATGTTGAGCTTTAAGCCATCTTTTTCACTCTCCTCTTTCACTTTCATCAAGAGGCTCTTTAGTTCTTCTTCGCTTTCTGCCATAAGGGTGGTGTCATTTGCATATCTGAGGTTATTGATATTTCTCCCGGCAATCTTGATTCCAGCTTGTGTTTCCTCCAGCCCAGCATTTCTCATGATGTACTCTGCATATAAGTTAAATAAGCAGGGTGACAATATACAGCCTTGATGTACTCCTTTTCCTATTTGGAACCAGTCTGTTGTTCCATGTCCAGTTCAAACTATTGCTTCCTGACCTGCATACAGGTTTCTCAAGAGACAGGTCAGGTGGTCTGGTATTCCCATCTCTTTGAGAATTTTCCACAGTTTATTGTGATCCACACAGTCAAAGGCTTTGGCATAGTCAATAAAGCAGAAATAGATGTTTATCTGGAACTCTCTTGCTTTTTCGATGATCCATCGGATGTTGGCAATTTGATCTCTGGTTCCTCTGCCTTTTCTAAAACCAGCTTGAATATCTGGAAGTTCACGGTTCATGTATTGCTGAAGCCTGGCTTGGGGAATTTTGAGCATTACTTTACTAGCGTGTGATATGAGTGCAATTGTGCAGTAGTTTGAGCATTCTTTGGCATTGCCTTTCTTTGGGATTGGAATGAAAACTGACCTTTTCCAGTCCTGTGGACACTGCTGAGTTTTCCAGATTTGCTGGCATATTGAGTGCAGCACTTTCACAGAGTCATCTTTCAGGATTTGAAATAGCTCAACTGGAATTCCATCACCTCCACTAGCTTTGTTCGTAGGGATGCTTTCTAAGGCCCACTTGACTTCACATTCCAGGATGTCTGGCTCTAGGTGAGTGATCACACTATCATGATTATCTGGGTCGTGAAGATCTTTTTTGTACATTCTTCTGTGTATTCTTGCCACCTCTTCTTAATATCTTCTGATTCTGTTAGGTCCATACCATTTCTGTCCTTTATCAAGCCTATCTTTGCATAAAATGTTCCCTTGGTATCTCTAATTTTCTTGAAGAGATCTCTAGTCTTTCCCATTCTGTTGTTTTCCTCTATTTCTTTGCACTGATTGCTGAGGAAGTCTTTCTTATCTCTCCTTGCTATTCTTTGGAAGTCTGCATTCAGATGGGAATATCTTTCCTTTTCTCCTTTGCTTTTTGCTTCTCTTCTTTTCCCAGCTATCTGTAAGGCCTCCTCAGACAGCCATTTTGCTTTTTTGCATTTCTTTTCCATGGGGATGGTCTTGATCCCTGTCTCCTGTACAATGTCACAAACCTCTGTCCATAGTTCATCAGGCACTCTGTCTATCAGATCTAGTCCCTTAAATCTATTTGTCACTTCCACTGTATAATCATAAGGGATTTGATTTAGGTCATACCTGAATGGACTAGTGGTTTTCCCTACTTTCTTCAATTTCAGTCTGAATTTGGCAACAAGGAGTTCATGATCTGAGCCACAGTCAGCTCCCGGTCTTGTTTTTGCTGATTGTATAGAGCTTCTCCATCTTTGGCTGCAAAGAATATAATCAGTCTGATTTTGGTGTTGACCATCTGGTGATGTCTATGTGTAGAGTCGTCTCTTGTATTGTTGGAAGAGGGTGTTTGCTATGACCAGTGCGTTCTCTTGGCAAAACTATATTAGCCTTTGCCCTCTTCATTCTGTACTCCAAGGCCAAATTTGCCTGTTACGCCAGGTGTTTCCTGACTTCCTACTTTTGCATTCCAGTCCCCTATAATGAAAAGGACATTGTTTTTGGGTGTTAGTTCTGAAAGGTCTTGTAGGTCTTCATAGAATCATTCAAGTTCAGTTTCTTCAGTGTTACTGGTCAGGGCGTAGACTTGGATTACCGTGATATTGAATTAGATAATATATATAAAACATTAAAAGTTTCTGATATTCCAGTGATTTCTATGATTGATTATCTATTATGTGCATGTGTATTAGATTTTTAAGCTTTGTTGAGGTATAATTCACAAATGAAATTTAATATATTTAAAATATTCAATGGGATGATTTTATGTATATATGTATATATATATAAAAGGAGTTCCATCATCAAGTTATTTAAAACATAACCATCACCTCACATATTTATCTCTTTTGTGTGAAAACATTTAAGTTATTCTCTCCTAGCTAATTTTAATTTTGTAACTTTATCAGTTATAATCACCACATTATACATTATATCTTCAGGCCTCACTGATCTTATAACTGAAAGTTACATTTTTTACCAACCTTTCCCTATTTCCCTGACAGCCACTATTCCACTAAGAGTTTGACTTGGCTTTATCAGATTCCACATATAGGTGATACCTTGCACAGTACTCATCTTTCTGTCTGGCATCATTCATTTGTCATAATGCTCTCCAGGTTCATCTACACTGTTGAAATGGCAGGATTTTTTTTTTAGGGCTGAATAGTATTCCATGGTGTGTATATATAGACACACATACACACTACATTGTCTTTATCCAATCGTCAGTTGACAGACTCTGCTGTTGTTTCAATACCTTGACTGTTGTGAATATTGCTGCAATTTGTATGGAAGTACAGATATTTCTTTGAAATAAAGCTTTCATTCCTTTGAATATGTATTCAGAAGTGGGATTATTGAATAATAGGTCAATTCTAATTTTAATTTCTTGAGGAACCTCCATACTGTTTTCTGCAGTGGTTGTATCAATTTGTACTCTTAATGACGGTGCACAAAGGTTCTGTTTACATCCTTACCATCCTTTGTTATTTCTTGTCTTTCTAATAATAGCCATCCCAACAAGTATTAGCTGATATCTCACTGTGGTTTTGATTTGCGCTTGTCTGAACTGTGGTGTTGAAGAAGACTCTTGAGAGTCCCTTGGACTGCATGGAGATCCAACCTGTCCATCCTAAAGGAGATCAGTCCTGGGTGTTCATTGGAAGGACTGATGTTGAGGCTGAAACTCCAATACTTTGGCCACTTGATGCGAAGAGCTGTCTCATTTGAAAAGACCCTGATGCTGGGAAAGATTGAGGGCAGGAGGAGAAGGGGATGACAGAGGATGAGATGCTTGGATGGCATCACCAACTCAACAGACATGAGTTTGAGTAAACTCTGGTAGTTGGTGATGGACATGGAGGCATGGCGTGCTACAGTTCATGGGGTCACAAAGAGTTGGACACGACTGAGCGACTGAACTGAACTGATGATTAGTGATGTTGAACACATTATCAGATACCTAATAAATATCAGGTAAATATCTTCTTTGGAAAAAATATCTATTCAGGTCCTTTGCACATTTTTAATTGGATTTTTGAAGTTTGCTTTTGAGTTAGTTCTGTTCCTTAAATATTTTTAGATATTAATCCTATATCAGATATGTGGTTTATAATTATCTTCTCTCATTCCATAGATTGCCTTTTCATTTTATTGATTGTTTCCTCTGTATTCAGAATTTTTTTGTTTGATGTAGTCTCATTTGTTTTTTTTTTTTTGCTTTTGTTGCTTTTGCTTTGGGTGCCAAATCCAAAAAATTATTACCAAGGGAACTCCACGGCAGTTCAGTGGTTAGGACTCAGTGCATTCACTGCAGTGAGTCTGGGTTCAGTTCCTAGTCAGGGAACTAAGATCTCACAGGCTATTACCAAGACCAGTGTAATGTCAAGGAGCTTTTTCCCTATGCGTTTCAGATTTTATGTTCAAGTCTTAAATTCATTTTGAGTTGATTTTTGTGTATGATGTAAGATACAGTGTCCAGTTTCATCCTATTTTGCATGTGGATATCCGTTTTCCCAACACCATTTATTGAAGACATTCATCTTTCCCCACAGTATATTACTGGCTCCTTTGCCAAAAAATAATTGGCCATGTATGCATTGGCTTATTTTTAGGGTATCTACTCTGTTCCATTGATATATGTGTCTATTTTTATATCATGAAAAAAACCTGTTTTTTTTTTTCCCTTTAACTCTGAAATATATAGTTTGAAATCAGGAAGTGTAACACTTCTGGCTATGTTCTTCTTTTTAAGATTGCTTTGGCTATTTGAAACCTTTTGTTGTCTTAATAAAGTTTAGGATTTTTTTTTCTGTTTCTGTGAAAAATGCCATTGCAGTATTGATAAGTATTGCATTGAATATGTGGCTTGCTTTGGGTGGTATGGACATTTTAATGTTAGTTCTTCCAATCCAAGAACATGGAATATCTTTCAATTTATTTGTGTCTTCTTTGATTTCTTTCATCAGTTTTTTAAAATAGTTTTCAATATACTGATCTTCTACTTCTTTGTACAAATTTATTTCTAAGTATTATATTCATTTTTAATGCAGCTGTGACTAGGATTATTAATTTGTCTTTCTGATAGTTCATTAATATGCAGAAACACAACACTGACTTTTGTATACTGATTTTATATTTTGTAACTTGACAATTTGTTTATTCTAATAGCTTATGGGTGAAGTCTTTAGGGTTCTCAACATGTAATATCATATCAACTACAAATAGAAAATTTTACTTTTTCCCTTCCCATTTGTATGCCTCGTGTTTTTTTCTTTTTTGGTTGCCTAGTTGTTCTGGCTAGGACTTCATGTACTATGTTGAATAAAAGTGAGAGTGGGTATCATCATTGTCTTGTTCCTGAATTTAGAGAGAAAGCTTTCAAGCTTTCACCGAGATGAGCTGTGGCATTTATTATTCAGTTTGTTGTGTTGAGGTACGTTCTATCTATGCCTAATTTGTTGAGAGTTTTATCATGAAAAAGTGTTGAATTTTGTAAAATGTTTTTTCCTGCATCTTTTGGGATGATAATATGATATTTATTCATTTAATTAATGTGGTGTATCACAGGTATTGATTTGTATGTGTTGAACCATCCTTGCATCCTAGGGATAAACCCCACTTGATTATGGTGTTTAATCTTTTTGAATTTCCTATTGAATGGTTTACTAATATTTTGTTGAGGAAATTTGCATCTATATCCATCAGGGATAATTGTCTATAATAATATTGTAGTGTCCTTGTCTGACTTTGGTATCAGGGTAATGATGGCCTCATAAAATGAGTTTGTAACTGTTTACTCCTCTTCTATTGTTTGGAAAAGTTTGAGAAGGGTTGGTATTAATTCTTCTTTAAATGTTGATAAAATTCATCTGTGAAGCTGTGTAATCCTGGACTTTTCCTTGTTTGGAGATTTTTGATTACTGATTCAGTCTCCTTACTAGAATTTGGTCTGTTCAGATCTTCTGTTATTTATGATTCAGCCTTGGAAGGTTATCTAATTTGTTGGCATATCAATGTTCACAGTAGTTTCCTATGATCCTTAGCTTTTCTGTTTTTAGCTGTAATGTCTCATTTTTCATTTCTGATTATATTTGAGTCTTCTTTATTTTCTTAGTTGGTCTAGCTAAACATTTGCCAATTTTGCTTATCTTTTAAAAAAATATGTATTTTCTTTATAGTGTCTATTTATTTCCAGTATGATCTTTATTTCCTTTCTTCTATTAAATCTGGGATTAATTTGTTCTTATTTTTTTAGGTCCTTAAGGTTTCAAGTTAGGTCATCTATTTGAGATCTTTCATTTTTTCTTAATGTAGGACTGCTTTTGCTGCATCTCATAAGTTGAGGTAGGCTGTGTTTCCATTTTCATTTCTTAAGATATTTTTTTGATTTCTCTTTTGATTTTTTTTTTACTCATTTGTTATGCAGATGTGTTTTGTTTGGTCTCAATATATTTGTGAATTTTGAAGTTTGCTTTTATAGTTGATATCTAGTTTCATAGCACTGTATTCAGAAAAGATGCTTGATATGATTTCAGTCTTCTTAAATTTGTTAAGATTTGCTTTGGGGTCTATATATGATCTATCCTGGAGAATATTCCATATGTGCTTGAGAAGAATGTGTGTTCTGTTTCTGTTGCATGAAATTTTCTGGATATGTCTGTCAGTTCCATCTAGTCTAACATGTCATTTAAGACCAGTATTTTCTTATGATCATGGGGGACTGACATCCCCTACAATTATTGCGTTGTTGTCTATTTCTTCCTTCAGATCTGTTAGTATTTGCTTTATATATTTAGGTGCTCTAATGTTGCTTGCATAAATACTGACAATTGTTATATTTCCTTGATTAATTGACCCCATTATCATGATACAGTAACCTTCTTGTATCATTACCTTCTGTGTTTCTGGTTACAGTTTTTGGCTTTAAGTCTGTTTTGTTTGCTATAAACCTCTGCTTTCTTTTGGTTGCAATTTGCATGGAATATATTCTCCACCCCTTCAGTTTCAATTGTTTTGCATCCTTAAAGCTGAAGTGAGCCTCCTGTGCATGCACACATGCTAAGGCACTTTAGTCATGTCCAACTTTTTGTGATCGCATGGACTGTAGTCCACCCGACTCTGTCCACGGGATTCTCCAGGCAAGAATACAGAAGTGGGTTGCCATGCCCTCCTCCAGGGGATCTTCCCGACCCAGGGATCGAACCCCTATCTCACATCTCCTGCAATGACAGGCAGGTTCTTTATCACTAGCACCACCGGGAAGATCCAAACCTCCTGCAGCAGCATATATTTGGTATATTTGGGTCTCACTTTTTTTTTGTTTGTTAAATCCATTTAGCCACTCTGTCTTTTGACTGGAGAAGGCAGTCCATTTGTTTTGATGGGTAATTATTATTGCTAGGTGTGGATTTATTATTGCCATTTCCTTAATTGTTTTCTCTTTTGCAGTTCTTTTGTTCCTTTCTCTTTTCCCTCTTCCTTTGTGATTTCCTGATTTTCTGTAGTGGTATGCTTTGATTTCCTTATCTTTAGTGTATCTACTATAGGATTTGCTTTGTCATTATATAAAATACATTATAATTGTCTGTTTTAAGCTGATAAATTTGAATGCATATAAAACTGCTATATTTTATACATTCCATATTTTATGTTTATGTCAAAACTTGCATCTTTGTACATTGTTTATCCATTAACGTGTCTTAGTGTTGGTCTCTGATTCATCTTACTTAGTACTTTTGGGGATTCCTGAATATGGATGTATACATTTTTCCCCCAGGTTAGGGAAGATTTTAGCCATTATTTCTTTGAATACGTTTTATGGCCCTTTCTCTTTTTTCCTTATGGTACTCTTGCAATGCACCTATTGGCCCATTTGATGATGTTCCATAAATCCCATAAGCTACCTTTATTCTTTGATCTTTTTGCTCCTCTAATTGGTGAATTCCACTGTCCTGTCTTCGAACTTGGTGAATCTTTTTTCCAACTTGATCTAGTTTTTTGTTGTACTTCTCTATTAAAATTTTCAGTTACTGTATTCTTCAGTTCTATGATTAATATTTGGTGTTATGTTTTCTCTCTGTGAAAATTCTCTTGTTTGTGCATTGCTCTCCTGACCTACGTGAGCGTCTTTATGACCATTATTTTGAACTCTTTATTGGATAAACTACTTATTTACATTTCATTAAGATCAGTTTCTGGAGATTTACTTTGTTTTTTTGTTTTGAACATAGTCCCCTGTTTCCTCATTGCCTTAATTCTCTGAGTTAGTTTCCATGCACTAGATAAAACAGCCAACTCTCCCAGTTTTGACAGATGGGTCTCTTGTAGGAGGTCAACCTTATTAATCAGCCTGGCCCAGTTCTTGATGTTCTCGCAAACCTTTGTGATTATCCAAACTGCTGTATTTGTTCTTAGTGGCTCCCAGTAGTTGATGATGTGTCAAACCCCATCAGTGTTCCAAATAAGAGGATTGTAGTCAGAACCGAGTTGCAAGATGATTAGAAACCAGACACTCAGGCAGCAGCTAAGAAAGTATCTAGTCAAAACTTCCAGGAAGGAACTGGGAGATGGGCACTTTTGCTTGTTCCCTCTGTGGAGCCTACATGTATACCCATGGAGGTGAAGAGTATTCCTGAACCTATTTGAAAACATTTACTTTGTTGTAGTCCTGTGGGATTCTGGAATCCAAGTCTCATTGGCTATCATTTGATTTGGGGCCTGTCCCTTAGGGGGCAACCATAAAATTTTAGGTACTAGCTATTAATATTTGGTCAGCTTCTTCTAAGGAAATACAGATAATTTGGTTTTACTGTTGCAATGAGCCAGGGGAGAAGGCAGGGCAAGTGCTCACTGGCTCTTTTAGGCTTCGAAGACGGTAACAGAAAGCAACTAGATGCCTGCTAACTAGAAGTCAGGCTCCCAAGAAGCATCTTGTACACAATCAAACCCCTTCAGAGAAAGCCTGGAAGACAGGCAATTTTGCCCACTTCCTTTGTACTAAGCTCTGGGGGAATAGCCTCAGCGAGTGCTTGCGTGCTCAGTAACTGACTCTTTATTTGCTATAGACCTATGGGATTGTGAATGAAAGTCCCACTGCTTTCAAAGCCAGTTGATTTGGGGAACAGTCCCTTGTGTGGTAGTCATGAAATTTGGTGCACTAAATGTATGGCTCAACCCCATCACTTCTCAGGGTGAAGCTGGACATTTGGGGTTCCTTCCCAATTGTATGGCACTATGCTGGGGGGAGGGGTGGGACAGTTTATGGTGAGAGTGTGTCTGTTTTTCTTGTTGTTCAGTCACTCAGCCGTGTCAGACTCTTTGCGACCCCTTGGACTCCAGCACAACAGGCTTCCCAGTCTTTCACTATCTCCCAGAGCTTGCTCAAACTCATGTCCATTGAGTCGATCATGCCATCCAACCATCTCATCCTCTGCCACCCCCTTCTCCTCCTGTTTTTACTAGTATATTTTCTCAGTTGTCTGGTGTGTGGAATCATCTACACATCCAGTTTCTGGATATCTCTCAAAGGGAATTACTCCATGTGGCTGTATATTTGGTGCATCCATAGAAGCAGGGGAATTCAGGAGCCTCCTGTGTCACCATCTTGGTCTAGAGCTGAGAATGTTTCCTTTGAGTGTTTTCTTTAACTTGTACCATAATTATTCTAAGTCCAGGTGGTTCAAGATCTCATCTCCATTCTCTGTGTCTCACAGCTATCAGTTCTTTTCCTAATTTCACCTCCCTGCTCTTCCTGTGAGGATTAAGATGCTTCTCCAGTCTCAGCCCCATTTCCCAATTTGCTTTATTGCAGCATCAGTTCTGCTCCCTACTGTCCCCCAAACTGGTTTACATTATTTCTCACATTTTACTTTCTTTGAAATTGTGCCTCAAATACCTTTCCTATTATGTATTATAGTTCACTGTATTAATATTACTTGTTAACTTCTCTCCTTTAAAATTTTCTGTCTCTCAAAAAAAAAGTAAGCCTTCTGTGGGATACTACACAATTTCTAAATCTGTTACTGCCTTTTGTAGTTAATATTTTCAAAATTCCATTGCATGAATCTCTAGAATTACTTTCTTCCCTTCTCCTGCTAAATTCGTGATTGGCCCACTATTGTTGCTGTTGTTATATTTTCTATTGATTCATTTTAAGAGGAGGAAAGACGCAGACTCAATCAGCATTTACCAGGTGTCAGGGTGTGTGCACTTCCTGTGGCTTCCGTTCACTCTCCATTTCATTGCAAGTCAAGCCTCTTCCTAATTTACCTGATTGTAAATTAGAGATGTTAGATTTAACAAATAAAAATACAGCATGACCAGTTCAATTTGAATTTTAGATGGACAATGAAAAATTTTTACTATCAATAATTCTAAAATATTATAAAGGTACACTTACAATAAAATAATTTAAAAATCATCTAACATTTTAATTTGTCTTCTTGCTTTATCTGACAACCTTTGACTTGGCTGACAAGCATTCAAACCCAGTCCAATTTCCTCTGTGCAGCAGGTTTTTATCTGATGAAGATATACTGGGGAGGGGGGGGTCTTTTCCTCTTCTGCCCACTGGTTCTCTGCAAATGGTGCCCTACTCCGGAAGCCTTGCTGCTCCTCTTTCCTCTTCTCTCTACGGTGTTGGAAGGGACTCCATATCTTAGAATCTTAATGTGTGAGTGCCCTTCTTCCTTTTGCTTCCTCTTTACCGCCCTGGGAAACTTCCTGTTCTCTGGGAGTTCAAGCTTCCAAAAGGATGGAATAAAAGTAATTAGTGTTTGTTGAATGTTTGCTATGTTCCAGACACTGTGCTTAGTACTTTGCATGAATTAGCTCTACTAATTTAATCATGGCTACTCCTTAAGGAAAGTACTGTATGAATCCCACTTTGCAGATGATGAAAACAAGGCTCAGGAAAGTTAACAACTTGACCAAATACTAAGTCAGCAGCAGGGGGTTCAATTCATAGCCATCAGTCCCTCAGTACAAGCTTTGAACTTCTATCTGGTGTCCACATCTCTGGGCCAAGAGGCAGCTGTGCAGGAGACACGTGTGCCTTCTTGTTCTGTCTTTCTGTGAGATCACACATAGGCAGCCCATGATTTTTTCCTCTCTTAAATACAGATCCAAAAGCTGCTGTACAAGTGAAATTTTTACTGGTTTCTAGAAATACATTTTCTCGTCATTTTTGTTTTGTTCATTGTGAGTTTTTACATTGTGAGTGTTTTTATGGGGATTTCGGGAGAAATTTGGGACAGGTTGGGATAAGACTTTTAGCCAGTTTCCGTATCAATTTGTAGGACAGAATTTCATTTTTGACTTTTTCATTTTGTAGATAAGTTCTACTTTTTAAACCTTTTCAAAAGCCAATATCAAGCCTAGAGCATATGACTATATCAAGTGTCCCTAAAGAGTCACTTTTCCTAATTCATTATCTACTTTGATATCTATGTTTCCTTCCTTGCTCCCAAATGAGTCTGATATCATCATTTCCTTTGTTACTTCCTTGATCTCTCAGGAGGTGATGTCCAAAAACAGTTAAGTATAATGCTCTCCTTTTCAAAAATGGAGATTGCCAGAGAAATGAGGAATGTTGGCCTCTCCCAGGCTCCCAGGTCCTGGGCTGGCTTTGCAGGAGAGCGTCAGAAGCTTTGCAGCCTCACCGGGTGGTAGCTGCTAGGCCTATGGCAATATCACATCAGTCCCTCTCTCCTCTGCTCTTTCATTTTATCCCACTTTACTTGCTCAGTTACCTTACTGCTCAGTCCTGTCCAGATATATTCTACTACTTCATTTCCTCTCCTATTTCATCTGTATTTCTATTTCTTTTAAATACACTTAACTTTCAGTTGTCATTTTGCACTCTTGATACCCATTCCATCAAGTTGTACTGATACCTATGAAATTTTACTTGACAATTTTGTGCTTTATTCCTTCTCTTAATTGATCCTCATCCTGAATGTGTTGGCATGTACACAAGGTAGCTATTAAGATGTATTTCTGAACATATTTTTACCTGAGTGTTCCGGAGATACTTCACACCATGTTGCTTCTTTTTCTCATAACTATTGTCCTCTGTGATATCTGCTTGTTACAGTTTTATCTGGAATTTCCTTTCCTCTTCCTAAAAAGCAGCTATTCTGGACAAATACATTCTTTCCAATCTTTGTGAAGCTCCTCCAGGCCTGTAGGATTCCTCCTTCAGCTGACTAGAAATGGAAAGGTGGGTGTTTTTCTGAAAGGTAGAATACAAACTGCTGATTTCCGTGGCTCTCCCAGGTTGAGGTGATTTATAAAGATCTCTTATTACATGTGACCTTGATCTCACCCTGAACACATCTACTATGTGCCTTTTAGGTAGGGAACCGTTTTTTTATATACCATTTTGCTTGGGGATGGGAGGGCTAAATAGCTGAATAGGCTGAAAGTTGAAAGGAAACAAATCAAGATAAACTTGAGAAAATTTACATTCATAATGCAGTATTGGACATTTAGAATTAAGAGGGTATATCTCATGTTAAATGTTCTTACCACAATACAAAATAAATAACTATCAGCTTTAAAAAAGGAATTCAAGCAACGTGGTATGGTGGTTAAGAGCACCAGCTCGTACATTAGAACTGAATTTGAGTACATGTTTTGTCTTTTACTATCCAGGCAACCTTAGACAAGTTACTTTACCTATCTGCACCTCAATTCCATCCTCTTTTAAATAGATACAGTGATAGTAAGGATATAATAGAGATGTCATGAGAAACATTCTAAATAGTATATGAACAGTGCTTTGTGCATGGCAGAAATAATATCTGAAATATGATATGTTCTGTAAATGTTACCTGCAACTAAAAGAAAAATTATAAATGCAGTGTCTACTTCTACACACAACAAAAGCAGCTTTTTTATATGACCTTTTCCATTCTGCCCATATATTGACATCATATTAAAATAATTAAATCTAAATAACATCTTATTGTTTTCTCATATTTCCACAAAGATTTCATATATTTTAAAATGCTTGCATCACACATTCATTGAACATGTATGCCATAATTTAGTTAAACATTACCCTACATGTTGAATATTTAAAAGAAGCTTAACATTTTTTTTTGCATAATCCCCTTAATGAAAGTAGCTATTTTTTCTTTGGATTGGTTCCTTGGGAAGCATTTTCAGATGTGAAATGACATGGCCACTGATGTTTGTTAAGAAGTATTCTCAAATTACCTTTTTGAAAGTGTTATATAATTTTATCTTTCCATCGACAATCTAAGAGTCACCATCTCAATCCTTGCCAGTACCACTTAATTATATTAATGTTTTGGTAATTTAAAAAAGTGGTAGGGTATAAATTTAAATACAGTTGCTTAACCTGGTTTCTCTCCTGGCCAGAGAAATGGGAAGGATTCTCTGTCATAAACCGAGTGCCAAGACAGAATTTTTAAATGCCCCTACATGTGCTAAGGCAGGTACTCACCAAGAACTATTAAGAGGATAAGGTGGTTCATTTGTCCTCGAGGGCTGCTATAGAAAATGGTTGTGTCCCCCCAGAATTCATATGTTGAAACCTAATGTGTTACGGTAAGGCAGAGAACTTTGAGGCGGTTAGGGCATGAGGGTAGAGCCCTCATGAAAGGCATGTGTATCCTTATAAGAGAGGCCCTTGTCCCTTTCTGCCAAGTAAGGAAAGACAGCCAGTCATCTGTGGAACACAAAGTGGGCCCTCACCAGACATCAAACCTGCCGGTGCCTTACCTTGAACACCCCAGGCTCCAGAACTGTGAGAAATAAATCTGTGTTGTTTGTAAGCTATGGTAATTTGTTCTGTCAGTCCAAATGGAATAAGACAAGTTTGGAAAAGTGCATTAAGAACTGTAAAGATGATTTCTGCCTTTTGGTTGGGAATCAGTTTTATAGGAATCGAATTTAATTGTCATATTAAAATTTTGAAGAACTCAGGTGTCCAGCAGAAAGAGAATTATTAACAAGTTGTGGTACAGACATACAATAGACTACCAGAAACTCATATGTCATGCTTAGGAAGAACATTTTAACAACATGGTAAATGGGGGAGGGGAAAGAATAACATCACATCCTAGATGCAATATGATCTCCATTATGAAGGAAAGGAGTGCAAAGAAAAAGTCTGGAAAGCGATGTGCCTAAAGAGTAATAATAGGCTTCTGCTGAGTGGTGAGCTTATGATTTATATTTGTCCCGCCTTTTAACGTTTTCTAAGTTATTCAAAATGTGGGTCTACTACGTCAACAATCAGACGTTAAAAAAAGAGAGAAAGAGAAAGAAAAGGCTCTTTGGTATGAAACTACAATGTGCTCATATAGAATTTGAGGCATGTAACCTCTAGGTTCAACCTAAAGTCAGCACTGCCTCCTCCATCAGCCTTTATCCCATTGTATTAACCACAATATAGAAAAGGCAGAGGAACCAGAGATCAAATTGCCAACATCTGTTGGATCATAGAAAAAGCAAGAGAATTTATGAAAAACATCTACTTCTATTTCATTGACTATGCCAAAGCCTTTGACTGTGTGCATCACATCAAACTGTGGAAAATTCTTCAAGAGATGGGAATACCAGATGACCTTACCTGCCTCCTGAGAAATCTGTATGCAGATCAGAAAGCAAGAGTTAGAACTGGACATGGAAAAATGGACTGGTTCCAAATCGGGAAAGGAGTATGTCAAGGCTGTATATTGTCACCCTGCTTATTTAACTCATATGCAGAGTACAGTATCGAAATGCTGGGCTGGATGAAGCACAAGCTGGAATCAAGGTTGCTGGGAGAAATATCAATAACCTCAGATATGCAGATGACACCACCCTTATGACAGCCAAGAGGAACTAAAGAGCCTCTTGATGAAAGTGAAAGAGGAGAGTGAAAAAGTTGGCTTAAAATTCAACATTCAAAAAATGAAGATCATGGCATCCAGTTCCATCACTACATGGCAAATAGATGGGGAAACAATGCAAACAGTGAGAGGCTTTATTTTTCTGGGCTCCAAAATCACTGCAGATGGTGACTGCAGCCATGAAATTAAAACACGCTTGCTCCTTGGAAGAAAAGCTATGACCGACCTAGACAGCACATTAAAAAGCAGAGACATTACTTTGCCAAAAAAGGTCCATCTAGTCAAAACTATGGGTTTTCCAGTAGTCATGTATGGATGTGAAAGATGGACCATAAAGAAAGCTGAGCGCCAAAGCATTGATGCTTTTGAACTGTGGTGTTGGAGAAGACTCTTGAGAGTCCCTTGAGTCCAAAAAGAGTAAACCAGTCAACCCTAAAGGAAATCAACCCTGAATATTCATTGGAAGGACTGATGCTGAAGCTCCAATACTTGGGCCACCTGATATGAAGAACTGACTAACTTGAAAAGACCCTGATGCTGGGAAAGATTGAAGGAAGGAAAAGAAGGGGACAACAGAGGATGAGATGATGGCATCACAAACTTGATGGACATGAGTTTGAGCAAGCTCTGGAAGTTGGTGATGGACAGGGAAGCCTGGCATGCCCCAGTCCATGGGGTTGCAAAAAGTCGGACGTGAGTGACTGAACTGAACTGAACTGATTAACCACAGGCATTTTCAGCTCCCCAACTTGACATCAGTCTTTTAAGGAACATGGGTGCTGTACTCCTCATTTGTAGATTCCACCCCCCTCTCCATGTAGTGCCTAATACAAAAGTAGGATTACTTTTCATTCATTTATTCATTCAGTCAATCATTTAAGAAACAGTGCATGGTATCTCAGGCACTGTGCTACACTCTGGGAAAAATATAAACAAGGTAGTATTTTTATCCTCAAGTTGCCTGAGTAATATCTAAAGGTGTTACTAAGAATTTATAGTTTCAGGAAAGAGACAGTAACAGAGAGAACATTTGGCCACACCAGTAACTTACTCAGGTTTCCACCCCCTAACCCCCATTGTTCTCTGATATTAGAAGGTCTCCCAAACTCGGCTTTAATGACCACATTCAGGCCAGACTCACCCCTCCTGACGCTATGGCCTGGCCACTCCTGCAGGGCACCGCTGTATCCTCTGACCATCTTCCTTTCACGTAGCCACCGCCTGGTCCACACTTTGGAGCTCAGCTTCTCCAACAAGCCAAGACTGCCGTGGCCCCGCCAGATGCTGCTTCTCACTCTTGGGTCTCTCTTTGTTCTTTTGTTTTTCTCCCACAAGCTGAGGAAAACCTGAGATCCTAGAAGTTGGTGGAAGTATTCTCCCCTGCCTCTGGGGTTAGAGCCATCACCCTTAATTCCAGTACCTCTACAGAAATGCAGAATTTCTTCACCAAGTTCTGCCCCACCAGCCAGCCTGGGATTTTCCCCCATTTCTTCCATCAGTCCTCTGCTGGAGCTTTTTTTCCCCTCTGCCTGTCCCTTCTTCCCTCAAAACAGGCCCACTGTCAGAGTGCCCATTTCTATTTCTCCCTGTTCACACTTTACTCCTAGGAAAGTCACCTCCATTGCAGGTGGTAGAAATGATGAGGCTCAAGGGTGGAAGAGAACAGGGGCAGCACCAATCCCGTAAAGAGAAGGATCCTCATAGTAACTTCTTTCAATTAGCTTATTTCCATCTGCCTGCTCTCTTTGATTTGAAGGATTAAATCCTCACAAATGTTGCTCATCGGTAAATTTAGACTTTCAGTTACACCAACAGGAAAATTAAAACATATTGCCTCATCTGTTCCAATTTGAGTTCTTTGTCTTTCCCCTTCCTTCTTCTGTTTCATAGACTCATATAATTTCTGGATGGAATAGAGCTTCATGGTCATCCAATAAAATGCCTCATTAGATCATTAAAGTTCCTCTGCATCATTGCATCCAGTGGTCCTTCAGTCTCTTGCTTGCACACCCCCAGGAATGGGGACCTCATCCCCTTACTGGGCAGCCTATTCCATCCTTATACAGCTCTGTAAGTGAAATTGTTTTAATTCCTAGTGAGGGGGAAAAAATGATTTCCCTGATTCTTTCTTCCCTTGGCCCTGATTCAAGCTCTTGACATGAGACCAAACAAATCTAACCTCTCATTCACGTGGAAAGCCTTCCACTGTTTTCACCCTTTTGATTTATGCTAGACTCAATTCTATTTTGAACTCACATTAGAACATTAAAGAAAAATGCACATAATTTAATTTTCCTAACAATGTCTAGGAGACTCAAGAAATAAACCCTGATGAAGTAATTTATTCATTCATTTTGTTCATATAGCAAACATCCACCAACTTCTCATTTTTCCAAATCTAGTGCAAAGATCTGGCAACATGTAGATGGATGAGGTTCCCTCCTTGCACTCAAGAAGTTCACACGCTACTTCAGTGGTTAAAAGCAAGTATTCTAGCATTAGATAGTTTGGTTCAAATTCTTGCTTTCTCTCTTGTGTGACTTTGGACGAGTCACTAGGTCTCAACTTTGTCGAATGTGAAATACGATAATGACAGTTCCTTCTGTCAGTAGGGTTGTTGTGAGAATCACGAGATGACCTGCATAAAGCTCATTAAATGGTCAATGAATGTTGGCTGTCACTATTACGAAGAGTCATGTGGGCAAGAGATGAGGTCAGTTACGGTATGCTTGGTAGATTTGGCAAAACCAAAATAGGCTACAATGGCACAGACATAACCAAGACTTTGAAAGCCTAGAAGAACAGGTGACTTTTTGCTAAGTTTGGAGAGATGTGGGAAGGTGGGCGAAGTTGGAGAGAGAGATTCCAGGCAGAAAGATCAAGTCATGCAGATATACAAATCTGTGAGTTCCCAAAGGGTGTCCAGGGAGCTATAAACAATCCATAAAGGCTGGAGTACATCTGTATTGTGGCAAAGGTTGATTCCAGGGAGTTTCCAGTGATCATAAAACAGAAAGCCTTGTAAGCCAGGCTAAGGAGAACAAACTTTGTCCTGTAGGACCTGAGGAGCCAGTGAAGGATTTCACGTGAAAAGATTGCATCTCTGCATTAGTATCACTCTGGTAGAGGGTGAACTGGAGAGAGGGAGGCCTGGAGGAATGATAAATTTCTCAGTAGGTGGGTTAAGCTCATGCTTAGGTGCTAATAATGCAGGGGTGAATGAGCCTGTGTTTGCTACATGATTTATCCAGAATTTTGCAAGCAGTGAAATACAGAGACAAGTTCTTTTAATATCAGCATATGCATAAGCTTTGGTTTTACTGTTTGGTGTTATTGCTTTTGATTTACAGATAGCAGCAAAGGGATTATGGTGCATAGAGTCCTTAAAAATTGCATTAGAATAGATGAGAAATAATAAAGGCTGGAGTTAAGGCAATAGCATGAGACACAAAGAAAAAGGGAAAGTTTCAAGGCAACAACAGTCAGAGTGCAATTCTTTTCCCAAAAAGGGCAGAGTAGGGACTATGGTTTCTTTCAGCCCAAAGTCTCTCCCTGAAAGTGACAGAGCATGGCAATATAGCTGCTTTCACCAAATAACTTCCAATGTCATGAATATATTCTAAATGCAACTTTATCATTTTCCAGAAAAGTTGTTCAAGATTTAAAATCTTTATTTACTCATTTATGTTCCCTTATTAAATGTAACAAAGATTAACCATAAACTGAGAAGTGTGTTCTTGAATATGCAGATGTAAACAAGAAAGATGTTATTGCCTAATCTTAAGTTTACAGCCCAGCAATGTGGGTAGATATTGAGTGAAAAACCAAAATTCATCATTTAAGCACATTTATGATAGAAACTACTTTCCTTTACAGCCAACTCTTCCAAAATAACGGTAATGTGGTATTTAGACAAGCTCACCTCCCAAACACTCTACAACCCATTCTATCTGGCTTTCTCCTTTTGAATTGCCTTTGAGAAGGTGGTTAATAACCACCTTGTTGCAAATCCAATGGACAGTCTTCAGCCAGCATCTCATGTGAAATCTCAGCAGCATTCCATGCTCCTCCCTCGCTGAAACTTTCCTTAGTCTCTGGAACATTATAATTTCTTTTATTCCTTTGTTTTTGTTTCTGTCTCCTCTGCTGAACTCTTCTTCATGCTGGAGTTCTTTAGAACTTTTCTCATCTTCTCCTATCTTTCCCTATGGTGAATTCATCCATTCCAAAATTCTCTCCAAATTTCAAGATTCCTAGACTTACATTTCCAGCCCCAATCTCTTGTGAACTGCAGATGCATCTAACCTAATTGATCACCTAATACCTCCACTCTGATGCCTCATGAGAATCTCAACAGGATATGTCCACATCTTTATTCCTGGACGGCTGACTTTTCCAGTCCCAAATATGGTCCTCTCCTGGTGTTATTACTCTCATTGAATGGCATAATCAACTACCCAATTGCAAAACAGAAACACAGGTATCAACCCTTGACATCTCCTTTTTCTCCTCTTCATTTTTCCTTGCTGCACCCAAGTCAAGGCCACCACTGTCTTTCACCTGAACTAGTGGGAGAAGTACCTAATTTATCTCTCCAAAGTTATGACTATTCACTTCCAAACAATTTTCTTCATAGCAACCAGATATTTAAAACACACATACATACACACCTCTCATCATGCCAGTTCCTATTTAAAACTCATCAGTGAGTTTTCTTGCCCTGAGGATCTAATCTAAATTCAACATGACCTTCCAGGCCCAGCATGATCTGAGACCTGACTAACTAGCTCTGATCTCTTTTGGGGACACTCTTATCTCCATGTTCCAATCAAAGAAATCTTTTAGGTCCTCAAACATTCTCCGCTCTTCCTGTGCTCTCGTCTATCTCTTTGTAACTCTTGGACTACTCCCCTTTTTTGCCAGTTAATGTCTATTACCCAAGATAACATCTAATTCCTCATGTATTTATTGTCTCTTCTCTCCCACTAACATGTAAGGTCCACGCAGCAGGGACTTAGACTGTTTACTTACTGTTATGTACTCAGCATTTAGGAGAGTCGCCAGCACATATTATTTAGTCAATGAATATTTATTTAATGATTAATTAGCTAATCATCAGAGTGCTGATTCGTTAGTCTCGTTTATTGCATTGTCGGCCGGCTCTTGTTGTGCCTGCCGCCTTCTCTGCAGCATCGATCACGCCCATAAGTCTACATTTACTTAGGCTGACAGTCGTGGTTATGACTGAGCAAGATGCTGAAGGATGAATGAGGTGTCAAGTCATTTGACCACTTCTAGCTCTTAATTATCTACTAAGAAGAGAAAATAGGAAGATGAGGGAGGATGAACCTTCTTTTAGGTTTGCTTGAGCTGTAGAATTCTGAGTCTAGGCAATTCAGGATTTGAGAAGCAATGGGTATTTAGTCACTGAGGGGTGCCAAAGGACAGAACAATGAGCACTTGGGTGGGAAAAGGGGATTCGGACTGCAGTTTTAAAGGTTAGTGTTAGCTGTATGATATTTGCCTTTCTGTGTCGCAGTAGCTCCTTCTGTAAAGTTAAAATAACACCTTGCCAAGTGTATTAGTCAGGGTTCTCCAGAGAAGCAGAACCAATAGGATATCCTATTTATTTATACTAGAGTCATTAGAAGGCATCGGTTCCTCGTGATTATGGAGGCAAAGACTCTCACAGTCTGTTGTCTACAAGCTAGAGACTCAGGAGAGGTATTGATCCATTTCAAAAGCAGAGCTGGAGAGACTTTGGTGAATCTGAATCTGAAGACCTGAGAGGCAGAAGTGCTGAAGGCAGGAGAAGACCTTTGACTCAGCTCTGACTCAGCTCATGCAGCTGGGCAGAAAAAGAATTCAACCTTCCTCCACCTCTTTGTTCTCTTGAGCCCCTCAGTGGTTTGGATGATGCCTGCCTACAAGGGAGAGGGTCATCTGCTTTTCTCAGGCCACCAATTCAGATGCTCATATCTTCCACAAACGCTCTCGCAGACATCCCCAGAAATCATGCTTAGCCAGCTCTCTCTCTAGCTACTGACCTAGTCAAGTTGATACATAAAATTAATCACCCCATCAAGGTTGTAAATAGAATCCTAGAATGTATCTCGTTTGTAGACACATTTCCATCTCCCATCCATCCATCCATCCATCCTTTTCACCTGATATTTTTGCAACTAACAGTCACTGCATGCAGCACTGTGCCAGAAATTGTGCTTAGTATGAGAGAGTCAGATACATACAATCAAGTACTGACTTTGAGGAGGTTACAGTTTATAGAAGGATTTGTTTAAACAGGTAGTTTAGAATTCAGTGGTCTAAGGAGGAGGTAGACATATGGGTACCCCTCTGAGACTGGTGTAGTCAGAGAGGGTTTCTGAAGGAAATTAAGAACTGAGCCGAGTCTTAAAAAGATGGAAGGGTGGATGTTACCTGGGTAGGAAGATTGAGAAAGACAATATAGACCTGTGGAAGGGTGGGGGAGGGGTTCCTGGAGGGGGCAGGGTGGAGGGAGGCAATGTGAGCAGGAGGATGTGTGCAGGAACTGCAAACAGCCCATTGTGACTGGACCAGGAAGGGTGACGTGAGGAAGGAGACTAAAGCTGGAGAAAGGAGCTGAGGCCAGGTCACAGCAAGTCTTGGGCAGCTTGGGCTTCATCCTCTAGATAACTGGGGGACATTGAAGGTTTCTCAGTAAGAAAGGGAGGGTGATGTGGTCAGACTTATGTTTTGGAAATGCCACTCTAGCTGCGTGGTATTTGGAACGCATATGGTCAAGACACAGGGGAAGATGAGGACCCTGCTCTTGACTCTACCTATCCTTAGGCATCATTTCATAGTGTGCATCTGCTCATATATACAGAATCATATACTCTGCGATCTAAGAAGGGGCCTTAGAGAGTGTTTTCCAACTCTGATTCAAATCTACAATCCCCCTGCTCCATGGTTCCTGTGCACATGCACACAGACTGGCCCCTTATTGTGCTGCACACAGACAGCTCCCCGGGCATGCAGACGTTGGCAATTGCCCGTGGTTTCATTTCCCCAGGTACCAGGCGTAACACAGCCACTGCCTGACAGATCTAATCACAGGCAGGGTCTCTTTCACAGTCACCCCAGAGTGAAAGCTCAGCGTGTTCCCAAGGAGATGACTGAAACATACAAATCAATTGCCCTTTTCTTCTCTTCTTTCCTGACCCTATTTTGAATGCAAGCATGAGGTTTGATAAAAGTAGCAGGAGACAAGGTGGATTTCACATGGCCAGGGTCTCATCAAAAGGAAAAAAGTCTGCACAGAGATAGAAAGACTCAGCCTTGCATCAACCTTGAAGATTGCCATGCCGCTCCTGAGAATAGCCAGGAACCCAACTGCACTCAGTGTCAGAATGAGGAAAACATCTGGCACTCGCTCCTCACTGCCTTTCAGTGGGGCTTCATCATCACTAAACTGCTGCTTGTTGTTCCCAGCCTGCCCATGCTCCTAAATTACCAGCCTCTGGGCCTCTGTTTATGCTTTTCCCCACCTGGGACAGTTTATACCAATGCCACACATTGAATTTCAGTGTATCCTTCCAGCCCAGCCCAAATTTCTTTTTATCTATGAAGTTTTCCTTGGATGATCTCTTCTAAAATTTCCCTATCACTCCAAATGTATCTTTAACATGGTACTGTTTTTGCCTTGCATTGTGACTGTTTATACTCTTGTCTGATCTCTTCTATACTGAGAGCTCCTTGAGGGCAGGGTCAGCCTTTATATAGCCTGTAGTGTGCCCTGGGGCTTGGCATATGGAAGGCACTGGATTAACATTTGTTAATCACATAGATGAAGCAGAACTCATAGATATAAGTGATCTAATTTGGGGCCTTTAGGGATAAAATTTAATCATGAAAAGAACTTGAGGAAGATCTACTTGTTCCAGAAAGAGGCTAGCTAGAGACTATATTGGGGACTTCCTGTTTTCTTGCCAGGAAGCAAAATGTGGTTCCAAGAAAGGGTTAGTGTTAGTTGCACAATTGTATCGGACTCTTTGTGACCCCATGGACAGTAGCCCACCGTGTCCTCTGTCCATGGGATTCTCAAAGCAAGAGTACTGGAGTGGGTTGCCATTCCCTTCTCCAGGGGGTCTTCCCAACCCAGGGATTGAATCCAGGTCTCCTGCATCGCAGGCAGATTCTCTATTGTCTGAGCTACAAGGGGTGGTCCCAAAGCTAAGCAGCCCTGCATGTGAGGTCAAATAGCATCTCACAGAAGTTAGGATGAGATGTGTCTGCCTAGAATCTTGAATCCTATGTTAACCACCACATAGCCATGAGAAATTTACCTCACCCCATCTATAAAGCAGGAAGAATTGTTTCTACCTCAGAAGAAAGATCATAAGCAGATGTGCAAAATGCCTTGCACAATGACCACCATATTGCCACTTTTTAAACAAATGTTAATTTCCTTCTATTTCACTTTTTCTTCTCCTCTGCTATGCTTAGAACCCAATTCCTATTTCACATGCAGATGTTTACTAAAGAAAACATACGATACTTCCATTTCCTGAATTCCCCATTACCTGGAAATGGGTCTGGGTTGCCATGTTTGTATCTAGTGAACCCATCTCTGGCCTCAACTACAGAAAGTGGGAATTCTTTGCATTTCAGTTCCTTGCCACTGGGTTGCCACGTTTGTATCTGGTGAACTCATCTCTGGCCTCAACTACAGAAAGTGGGAATTCTTTGCCATTTCAGTTTCTTGCCAATAGAAATTTGGAACTGGAGCCTTGAAACACTGAGTCAATTGACTAGGAGTAGGTTGGACTCCATCCTGTTATATGGAGTCAGGTTAGAAAGAGTTTCTGTGGTTGACCAGAGCCACTTATGATCTGAACTGTTAAAGCTTCTTCGTCCCTTTCATGTATTTCATATTCTGGTTCTGAGCTCCAGCTCTCGTGAGTTCTCACCTGGATGACTGACCACATCAGGTGAATACATGTCTCAATTTTTACCCCGCTTCTCTCCGTCAGGTTTTGTGCAGCAGCAGTGAGTGAGTGTTCTCAAATCAAATCTTGTAAGACTTCTCTCTGATCTGTGCTCCTTCAGTGAGTCCAGTTTGCCTATGGGATTCTTTTTTTAAAAATTAATTTTTATTGGCATATAGTTGATTTACAATGCTAGTTTCATTATACAGCAAAGTGAATCAGTTATACATATATCCATTCTTTCTTAGATTCTTTCCCCATATAGTTTATTACAGAGTAAGTATTGAATAGAATTCCCTGTGTTATGTAGTAGGTTCTTATTAGTTATCTATTATATACATAGTGGTGTGTACATGTTAATCTCATTCTCCCAATTTATCCCTCCACGCCCTTCTTCCTTGGTAACCAGGAGTTTGTTTTCTACATCTGTTACTCTGTTTTGTAAATAAGTTCACTTGTACCATTGTTTTTAGATCCCACATATAAGCAATATCACACAATATTTGTCTTTCTCTGTCAGACTTACTTCACTCACTATGATAGTCTCTAGGCCATCCTAGAAATACCTGCCTCCTGAGAAATGTGTAGGCAGCTCAAGAAGCAACAGTTAGAACAGACTGGTTCCAAATCAGGAAAGGAGTACGTCAAGGCTGTATATTGTCACCATGCTTATTTAACTTGTATGCAGAGTACATTAAGCAAAATGCTGGGCTGGATAAAGCACAAACTGGAATCACAATTGCCGGGAGAAATATCAATAACCTCAGATATGAAGATGACATCACCCTTATGGCAGAAAGTGAAGAAGAACTAAAAAGCCTCTTGATGAAAGTGAAAGAAGAGAGTGAAAAAGTTGGCTTAAAACTCAACATTCAGCAAACTAAGATCATGGCATCCAGTCCCATCAGTTCAGTTTCAGTTCAGTCGCTCAGTTGTGTCCGACTCTTTGTGACCCCCTAGACTGCAGCACTCCAGGCTTCCCTGTCCATCACCAACTCTTGGAGTTTACTCAAACTCATGTCCATTGATTTGGTGATGCCATCCAACCATCTCATCTTCTGTAATCCCCTTCTCCTCTCACCTTCAATCTTTCCCAGCATCAGGGTCATTTCGAATGAGTCAGTTCTTCGCATCAGGTGGCCAAAGTATTGGAGTTTCAGCTTCAGCATCAGTCCTTCCAATGAATATTCAGGACTGATTTCCTTTAGGATAGACTGGTTGGATCTCCTTGCTGTCCAAGGGACTCTCAAGAATCTTCTCCAACACCACAGTTCAAAAGCATCAATTCTTCGAGGCTCAACTTTCTTGATCACTTCATGGCAAATAGATGAGGAAACAATGGAAACTCAGAGGCTTATTTCCTTGTGCTCCAAAATCACTGCAGATGGTGACTGAAGCCATGAAATAAAAAGACACTTGCTCCTTAGAAGAAAAGCTATGACAAGCTTGAAAACATATTAAAAAGTAGAGACATTACTTTGTCAACAAAGGTCTGTCTAGTCAAAGATATGGCTTTTCCAGTAGTCATGTATGGATGTGAGAATTGGACTATAAAGAAAGCTGAGCATCAAAGAACTGATGCTTTTGAACTGTGGTATTGGAGAAGACTTGAGAGTCCCTTGGACTACAAGGAGATCCAACCAGTCCATCCTAAAGGAAATCAGTCCTGAATATTCATTGGAAGGACTGATGTTGAAGCTGAAAGTCCAATACTTTGGCCACCTGATGTGAAGAACTGACTCACTGGAAAGACCCTGATGCTGGGAAAGATTGAAGGCAGGAGAAGAAGGGGATGACAGAGGATGAAATGGTTCAGTGGCATCACTGACTCGATGGACATGAGTCTGAGCAAGCTCCAGGAGTTAGTGATGGACAGGGATGCCAGGCATGATGCAGTCCATGGGGTCACAAAGAGTCTGACGTGACTGAGTGACTGAACTGAACTGAGGCATGTCCATCTTGCTACAAATGGCATTATTTCATTCTTTCTTATGGCTGATTAATATTCCATTGTGTATATGTACCACATCTTCTTTATCCACTCATCTGTTGATGAGAATTTAGATTGCTTCCATGTCCTGGCTATTGTAATTAATGAGTGCTGTGATGGACACTGGAGTGAATCTATGGCATTCTTTTCAACTTTTCCAGAGAAATACTCACAAGGATTGAAGCAGATAAAATACAACCATGTGGTACAAGATCAGAGATGGAAGGGGTGGAGGGAAGGGGCCCATCTGAATAGTCAGCTTGTCAATTTCTTTCACTATCTCAGGGTGTATTAAGATTCTCTAGAGAAACAGAATATATATAGGGTAGGGGAGAGAGAAAAATATTGATTGATTATATGAGAAGTTCCATTATCTGCCACCTCTAACCTGGAGGCCCAGGAAAGTCAGTGATATATTTTCAGTCCAAGCCCCTAGGCCTGAGAACCAGGGGGTCAAAGGGATGATTTCTAGCCCACGTGAAGGAGAAGACTGATGTCCCAGCTCAGTCAGACAGAGAGCCAGTTTTTCCATCCACCACCTTTTTGTTCTATTCAGACCCTCCACAACTTGGATGAGGTCCACTTAAACTGAGAAGGGAAACTTCCTTTACTCAGTCTACCAATTCAGATACTAACCTCATCCAGAAACAACCATCTCAGACACACCCGTAAATAATGTTTAGCCAAATAACTAGACACCCATGTCCTAGTCAAGTTGACAGAAAATTCACCATCACCAGGGAAATGATGCCACATTATATTTTCTTTTACTTTTCATTCTTGTTCTTTTTTTTTTTTTTTTTTTTTTTTTAGGGAGGAGGTGAGATGTCTCGGGGTATATGGCAAAATATATAATGGCAGAATTTATTGGAGTACTTTGACAATCCTGGTTTATAACATTATCCTGGCATACTACTAAATAGGGCCAACTTTCATTCTCAAGTAAGAGGACATACTTCTATTACTGCCCTGGATGATAAAGTATATGGTCTATCTAGAGAAGCATGCCTGGCAGTGTTCTTCATTTTCCTGTTCTGTAACTTTCACGACATGTAAATGGAATATGAGGCTCAAAAACAAAATTCCCAAATTAATCCTCATCATTCAATTGCCAAACATCAATAAATATTCAATTTTGTTTTTCCTTTGTTCATAGAACATTTGAAATACACCCAGAGAACCAAAATTTCTGGACCACTGTTTAATAATGGTGGAAAGCAATGAAATCCTTCACTTTATTCAGGATCCCGGTCTCTGTTATGTTTCATCCCTTCTATGACAAAAAGAGCTGATTAGTCCTTATTAGAAAATCACACCTCAAATATTTCTTGGGTTAAACAAATATACATATTGCAGAGTAGAGTAAGTTTTCAAAGCCACATCTCATTTCATTTTGGCTTTATCTTAAGAGATGAATATTCACAGCACTTTCTTTATTAAATAAGATTTATCTGTTTTTTACTCCACTGAACACACTGAAAAATTCAAGAGATGTATTTTTTGGGTGATGCTTTTTCAGAGAATAATACAAAGGTGACTAATGTATTCAAGGATGCACTGTGGTTTTGATCTGAGCCATATTCCCATCTGTTGTTGTTGTTCAGTTGCTCAGTCTTACCCGACTCTTTGCAACCCCATGGACTGCAGCACTCCAGGCTTCCCTGTCCTTCACCATCTCCCGGAGTTTGCTCAAACTCATGTCCATTGAGTCAGTGATGCCATTCAACCATCTCATCCTCTGTTGTCCCCTTCTCCTTCTGCTTTCAATTTTTCCCAGAATCAGGGTCTTTTCCAATGAGTCCACTGTTTGCAAATCAGGTGGCCAAAGTATTGGAGCTTCAGCTTCAGTCCTTCCAGTGAATATTCAGGATTGATTTCCTTTAGGATTGACTGTGTCTGAGTCTTTGTGACCCCATGGACTGTAGCCCATCAGGCTCCTCTGTCCATGGAATTCTCCAGTCAGGAATGCTGGAGTGGGTAGCCATTCCCTTCTTCAGGGGATCTTCCCAACTCAGAGATTGAACCTGAGTCTCCGGTATTGCAGGCAGATTCTTTACCATCTGAGTCACCAGGGAAGGCCCATTCCCATCTGAGCACACACATTATATGTGTATACATGTGCATGCATATTATTTTACATGTATACAAGCATTTTAAAATTTATTTATTTTGAAAATATTTATATCATGTCACTCCTTGGAAACTAACATTTTAATCCAAATATTTTTAATGTAAAAATAATATAGGAAAAGCAAGTAAAATGACCACAAAACAGCACCAGTGTTTTATATAGTTATATATTAAAGAATCAAATTGATTTCAGTTCTTCAACCAGTTGTTCAAGAATATATTTCTGAGCACAATAAAAAGCAGTTTGTGATAGTATTAATCAATAGTGACAATCTTTTCAGCATGGGTGCCTCTTTTTGACCTTACTTTGATTTGGCCATATCTTCTCCCTCCCGCCTCTCATTACTCATTACTTGCATTTCACCTTTCAAGCTGATTTTTTTTTATAGTGATTCAAAAAAAATATTAAATGTATTTTGTTTGTTTGATTTTTTTCATAATATTGGCCCTATCTAAAATTGGCTTTGGGGTTGAAGAAGTTCAGATAAATACTCTACAAAATTTGCAGGAATAAAACATTAATGTCAAATATATATGTAGTTATGGCTTCCCTGGTGGTCAGAGAGTAAAGAATCTGCCTGCAATGTGAGACACCCGGATTCTATCCCTAGAAGTTATGCTTTTATGGTTCAGTCTTCTTACACAAGATACATCAAAGCTTAAGACCCTTGCAGTGAAAAAAAAAAATCACGCAGTAACAGAGTACATATTTTAAGAAAGATTTACACTCAGACTTTTAAAGCTATCTTCTGAAATAAACTCTGTTCACTAATTGTGGCTGGTTAGCACATGGGCTTCCTTGGTGGCTCAGCAGTAAAAGAATCTTCCTGTAGTGCAAGAGACACAGGTTTGATCCCTGGGTAGGGAAGACTCCCTGGAGAAGGAAATGACAACCCACTCAACTGTTCTTGCCTGGGAAATCCCATGGACAGAGGAGCCTGTTTGGCTACAGTCCATGGGGTCTCAAAGAGTTGGACATGACTGAGTGACTGAGCACAGTACTTTCCTCCTATCAAGTGTATAGTAAGGTCAGGTCATGGCTTTCTTGGTCAGTGATTCCAGGTTATTTCTAGGTTTGGCTAATTTTGCAGTCTTAACCACTTTCGAATTAGTGCTTAAAACTTCCAGTTTTTAATCGCTGACAAATATTCTCAAATTTAAGATCACGATGCTTTAAAATAAATGAAAATAATAAGTGCCAAATCACACACACGTACGCAGAGAACAATTTTCTGTGCTTTTGCATTATCAGGGAATTCAATGGTGAGAAACAGAAGTAAGTGTATTTTGTTTTGTAAATCCTGTGTGATCAACAAAACATTCGATTGAATACAACTTGTAGGATCAAATAGCTGCTTGCTTTTATGTGATGTGCCAACAAAAAATTTTTAGAGTACAAACTGTAGTTTATATACATTTTTACTTCCAAAGTAATGGATGATGGGTTGTCATGTCCCCTGAGCCATCATCACATGGCCTTGGTAATATCTGCACCCCAGTTTGAGAAGTAAGGTCTCAGTATACTATACAAAGTCCCTGATCCTCCTTTCATACTTCATTGTTCATTCTCTGCTTTCTGTATCCAGATTTGAGATTTTTATTATCTTAGTAGAGGCCACAGAAGGAGCAGGCTAAGAGCATGGTCTGCAGAGCCAGACCATCTGGGTGAGAATCTGAGGTATGCCATCCTCATGGTCTTGAACAAACTCCTTAAATTTCTGAGCCTTGCTTTCTTTAGTGATAATGTGAAGATAATAATTACATACCTCATAGGATTAGTGTGAGAATACAATGAGTTAGTATATCCTAAGCACTTGGAACAGTCCCTTCTTAAAAAGACTATGAGAGGGTCTGGTGTTAATTCCCCTGGTGATCTAAATGACATTTCTTCTCCAAACCATTGTCCTTGGCTGTGATTCTTCTGGGATTCCTGTGTGGAACTGGACCCCAGAAAGGTACTTCTCACACCTTGCTTACCAGGTCAACTGGAACGGGGTCCCCTGTGTTTTCCTGATCACTCTGAATTGTACCTGTCTGTCAGATTGTCTCCTGAGCAGAGTCAGGGCGATGCAATATCATATGGAGTCTTGTTCACCCTTGCCTTTCCAGGGCATAGCCCAGAGACCTGCATGTTCCACCAACTCATGAAATCATAGCTGTTGCTGCTGTTTATTCACTCAGTCATGTCCAACTCTGCGACCCTATGGACTGCAGCAGATAAAACTTCCCTGTCTTTCACTAACACCCAGCGTTTGCTTAAACTCATGTCCACTGAGTCAATGATACCATCCAACCATCTCATCCTCTGTTGCTCCCTTCTCCTTGTGCCCTCAATCTTTCTCAGCATCAGGGTCTTTTCCAATGAGTCCACTTTTTGCATCAGGTGACCAAAATATTGGAGCTTCAGCATCAGTCCTTCCAATGAATATTCAGGACTGATTTCCTTTGGGATTGACTTGTTTGATCTCCTTGCTGTCCAAGGGACTCTCAAGAGTCTTCTCCAGCACCAGAGTTTGAAAGCATCAATTCTTCACCACTCAGCCTTATTTATGGTCCAATTCTCACATCCATACACGACCACTTAGAAAATCATAGTTTTACTATACAGACCTTTGTTGGCAAAATGATGTTTCTGCTTTTTAATATGCTGTCTAGGTTTGTCATAGCTTGCCTTCCAAGGAGCAAACATTTGTTAATTTAATGGCTACAGTCACCGACCTCAGTGATTTCAGAGCCCACGAAAATAAACTGTCACTGTTTGCATTTTTTTCCCCTTCTATTTTGCCCTGAAGTGATGGGACCGGATGCCATGATCTTAGTTTTTTGATTGTTGAGTTTTAAATCTGCTTTTTCACTCTCCTCTTTCACCTTCATCAAGAGGCACTTTAGTACCTCTTCACTTTCTGCCATTAGGGTGGAATCATCTGCATATCTGAGGTTATTGATATTTCTCCCAGTGGTCTTGATTCCAGCTTGTGCTTCCTCCAGCCCAGTGTTTCTCATGATGTACTCTGCATATAAGTTAAATAAGCAGGGTGACAATATACAGCCATGACAAGATACAGCCTTGACATACTCCTTTTCCGATTTGGAACCAGTCCATTGTTCCATGTCCGGTTTTGTTGCTTTTTGACCTGCATACAGGTTTCTCAGACAGGGAAAGTGGTCTGGTAGTCTCATCTCCTTAAAAATTTTCCACAGTTTCTTGTGATCCATACAGTAAAAGCTTTAGCCTAGTCAGTAAAGCAGAAGTAGAAGTTTTTCTGGAATCCCTTTCTTTTCTGTGATCCAACGGATGTTAGCAATTTGATCCGTAGTTCCTCTGCCTTTTCTAAATCTAGCTTGAATATCTGGAATTTCTCAGTTCATGTACTGTTGAAACCTAGCTTAAAGGATTTGGAGCATTACCTTGCTAGCATGTGAAATGAGCACAATTGTGTGATGGTTTGAACATTCTTTGGTATTGCTCTTCTTTGGGATTGGAATGAACACTGATCTTTTCAAGTCCTGTGGTCACTGCTGAGTTTTCCAAATTTGCTGGCATATTGAGTGCAGTACTTCCACAGCAACATCTTTTAGGATTTGAAATAGCTCAGCTGGAATTCCATCACCTCCCACTAGATTTGTTTGTAGTAATGCTTCCTAAGGTCCACTTGACTTCACACTCCAGGATATCTGGCTCTAGGTGAGTGATCACACCGCTGTGGTTATCAACGTTACTAAGACCCTTTTTGTACAGTTCTTCTGTGTATTCTTGCCACTTCTTCTTAATATCTTCTGCTTCTGTTAGGTCCATACCATTTTTGTTCTTTATTGTGCCCTTTTGCATGAAATGTTCTCTTGGTATTTCTAATTTTCTTCAAGAGATCTCTAGTCTTTCCCATTTCATTGTTTTCCTCTATTTCTTTGCACTGTTCACTTAAGAAGGCTTTCTTATCTCTCCTGGCTATTCTTTGGAACTCTGCATTCAGATGGGTATATCTTTCCTATTCTTCTTTGCCTTTTGCTTCTCTTCTTTTCTCAGCTTTGTATTTCTCAGACAACCATTTTGCCTTTTTGCATTTCTTTTTCTGGGTTAATGCAGCTTGTGGTTTAGTCACTGTGTCGTGTCCGACTCTTTTTGTGACCCCACGGAATGTAGCCCACCAGGCTCCTCTGTCCATGGGATTTTACAGGGAAGAATACAAGAGTGGGTAGCCATTTACTTCTCCAGGGTATCTTCCCCACCCAGTGGTAGAACCCACAACTCCTCATTGGCAGGTAGATTCTTTACCACTGAGTCACCAGGGAAGCCCCTAATGCATCTTAGGAACAGTGAAGGAAGTCCCAGAAGAAAACAGTATTCCTTTTAGATAATACTGGATGAAAGATGGATTTTCAAGGTTACTATGGGAATAAATAATGGGTCAAACTGATGGATCCTATAGAAGATTCATTTTCTCTTCCTTGAGTTATAGGCCTTGACCACACCAAACTCACCCATATCCATCCAGTGTCTCCTGGAGAATCGTTCACACTTGTCTCTTTCGATGACCTTAGTTGTCCCTCCTGGGGTTGGGTGACACATTGCACCTTCTCTGGATAGTGCCATATTCTTGAGGTTGATGGTTCCTACTAACAGAGGGGTTGTGGGCTTCTGGTTCCTTTGGGCTAAGGAGGTGCTGTTGGTATTTTAGATCTCTAAGAAGAAAGGAGGGAGCCTCTGAGAGGCAGATAAATTAGATTATAACCCACCTGGGATTACAAACAGTGTGCAGCTGTATAAGACATCTCCCAAGAAGCCTGACTCAGGAAGGGGTAGGATTTGAAAAACTGCCAGGCAAGGCTGACTCTGTTCTAACTAAATATGTGGTACAGCAGCAAGCACCCAGCTTCCGGAGGTACACCCCTTGTCAAGGCCTCGGACTCACATGAGCAGGTACTTCTGAGAAGCTCAGCCTCGGCTGAAGGGCCTGGGAAAAGGGAGCTCAGAGCTTCCCCCGAGAGGAAGCAGGCCCCATGTTGGGCCTCTCCAGGATCTGGAGGTCTGCTTTGTGCTTCCCACACACAAGGGAGGCTTGAAGGGCGATTCCATGCCTGATAGTTCCTCTTTCCATTTCTTTCAAGTCAAGAGGTCTCAGTTATTGTATCCAGGAGCAACTTATTTCTTAAAGGTAGCCAGTGATCAGTCAAGGGATTAGACTAAAACCTACACATTGGTGGCCATGATTTATACTAATTTCATCAAGGACTTGGTGTCTACAGGTTTTTCTTTCCATGGGGAACGTGGCTGTTGTTGTTCAGTCCCTAAGTCGTGTTCTACTCTCTGCAACCCCGTAGACTGCAGAACACCAGGCTCCCCTGTCCTCCACTGCCTCCTGGAGTTTACTCAGATTCATGTCCATTGAATCAGTGATGCCATCCAATCATCTCATTCTCTGCCTCCCACTTCTCCTCTTGCCTTCAATCTTTCCCAGCATCAGGGTCTTTTCCGATGCAGAAATGCTGGCAGGGTGAGGTTGTTAGTACTGTGTCCTTTTGTCCGTGAGGCTCACTTCTTTCTAGTCGAACCCCTATTCTTCTGTGTAGCCCTCCTTGAATCTCTGCATTGGAAGAGGATCAGGGGAACTGAGGGCCTCCCTGATAGCTCACTTGGTAAAGAATCCGCCTGCAGTGCAGGAGACCCTGGTTCGATTCTTGGGTCAGAAAGATCCCCTGGAGAAGGGATAGGTTACCCACTCCAGTATTCTGGCCTGGAGAATTCCACGGACTGTATAGTCCATGGGGTTGCAAAGAGTCGGACACGACTGAGTGACTTTTTCACTTTCACAGGGGAACTGATGTGAGAGGAGAGGATGTGGAGAGTGGGGACCGGCTGGTGGGCATCCCATTAGGCCAAGCCTGCCTCAGAGCACACGGTGAGGAGCCCCCCTACCTCTGTCCCCCATTTTCCCTCACAGGAAGGGCTCTGCTCTCCTGAGCCTGGGAGATATTTGGAAGCATATTCTTGGCTCACTCTTTGCAAGCGGTGATCAACACTGGATTTCTTCCTCCTATCCTAGTAGAAGGGAGGGAAGATGGCTGTCTTGGGAATGAGCTAGCTGCTTTTGTAAGTTTTATGAGATGACATGAAAGCTCTTGCTCTGAGTAGCAGAAGCCTTGAGTTACCAGGCTACTTTGCTTTCAGCATCCTCTATTATCAGGTGTTCTGGGAGCCAGATGTCAGAGTTGAATAGATGGAAAGTTTCCACAAAACAGCTGACTATTCTCCGTGGGCAACACAACCCCTATCACTGTAAAGAAGACCTCTTGTAAGTTACACTTGATGTTTTAACAGGTCAGGCTTGATTGTCTACCTGCTCTAATCCAGATGTTGTAGACTCAGCGAGTCCATTCACAAATTGGGGCTCAGCTCAAAGGTAACACAGAATAAGAAATGAGAAAATTTTAGTGAACTGAGCTGAATTTGGGTGCTCTCTTCTGTTAGGACTTTGGGGATTTGAATACAAAAGGCAAACAAGAGTGACTTAAAAGCCTTTGCAATATTCCAAGAGGTATCTGCACATACATCTATTTCAGGCTTAGGCTGGAGAATTAACTGATTGACTTTTTGTACTTTTAATTTGCCTTGGAACTGAATTGAGTCAAGGGACCTCAATTTATGTCCAAACTTTGCTGTGTAACTCTAGATAATTCACTTATCCACTCTAAGACACCTAGAGTTCTTGTGAGACTCAAATGGGATCATGTCTATGAAATCCCTTTGTCAAATACTATGAAAGCCAAACACTAGGGCTGTTATTATTAAAGTTAGTTCAGTCAGTTCAGTCGCTCAGTCATGTCCAACTCTTTGGGACCCTATGAATCGCAGCACGCCAGGCCTCCCTGTCCATAACCAACTTCCGGAGTTTACTCCAGGTGATGCCATACAGCCCTCTCATCCTCTGTTGTCCCCTTCTCCTCCTGCCCCCAATCCTTCCCAGCATCAGGGTCTTTTCCAATGAGTCAACTCTTCGCATGAGGTGGCCAAAGTATTGGAGTTTCAGCTTCAACATCAGTCCTTCCAATGAACACCCAGGACTGATCTCCTTTAGGATGGACTGGTTGGATCTCCTTGCAGTCCAAGGGACTCTCAAGAGTCTTCTCCAACACCACAGTTCAAAAGCATCAATTCTTAGGCACTCAGCTTTCTTCATAGTCCAACTCTCACATCCATACATGGACTACTGGAAAAACCATAGCCTTGACTAGATGGACCTTTGTTGGCAAAGTAATATCTCTGCTTTTTAATATACTATGAAGGTTGCTCATAACTTTCCTTCCAAGGAGTAAGTGTGTTTTAATTTCATGGCTGCAATCACCATCTGCAGTGATTTTGGAGCCCAGAAAAATAAAGTCTGACAGTTTCCCCATCTATTTCCCATGAAGTGATGGGACCAGATGCCATGATCTTAGTTTTCTGAATGTTGACTATTAAGCCACCTTTTTCACTCTCCTCTTTCACTTTCATCAAGAGGCATTTTAGTTCTTCACTTTCTGCCATAAGGGTGGTGTCATCTGCATATCTGAGGTTATTGATTTTTTTTTCCCATCTCTTTCAGAATTTTCCACAGTTTATTGTGATCCACACAGTCAAAGGCTTTGGCATAGTCAATAAAGCAGAAATAGATGTTTTTCTGGAACTCTCTTGCTTTTTTGATGATCCAGCAGATGTTGGCAATTTGATCTCTTGTTCCTCTGCCTTTTCTAAAACCAGCTTGAACATCTGGAAGTTCACAGTTCACATATTGCTGAAGCCTGGCTTGGAGAGTTTTGAGCATTACTTTACTAGTGTGTGAGATGAGTGCAATTGTGTGGTAGTCTGAGCATTCTTTGGCATTGCCTTTCTTTGGGATTAGAATGAAAACTGACCTTTTCCAGTCCTGGGGCCACTGCTGAGTTTTCCAAATTTGCTGGCATATTGAGTGCAGTACTTTCAGAGCATCATCTTTCAGGATTTGAAATAGCTCAACTGGAATTCCATCACCTCCACTAGCTTTGTTCGTAGTGATGCTTTCTAAAGTAATTAATGTGTAATATATGCATGGAGGAATTTTCATCAGAAACTAGAGGTAGAAAAAGATCAAGTCCCCACATATGCTGGTCAACTTGAATCAAGCTGTAATTTAAATCTACACTGGTAAATAACTAGGGAGCATAATATTGCTGCTGCTGCTGCTGCTAAGTTGCTTCAGTCGTGCCCGACTCTCTGCGACCCCATAGATGGCAGCCCACCAGGCTCCGCCGTCCCTGGGATTCTTCAGGCAAGAATACTGGAGTGGGTTGCCATTTTCTTCTCCAGTGCATGAAAGTGAAAAGTGAAAGTGAAGTCGCTCAGTCGTCCAACTCTTAGCGACCCCATGGACTGTAGCCTACCAGGCTCCTCCATCCATGGGATTTTCCAGGCAAGAGTACTGGAGTGGGGTGCCATTGCCTTCTCCGGCATAATATTGAAATATCTTATAATTTTAAAAACAACCATACATGTGATATGACACCATGTTATACTAGAAGTATCACAGGACTTAGAGTTGCAAGTCAACATGATTTCAGGAAACCCCAGGTCTCACAAGAACTGGAAAGCCACTTACTTTTTCTGTTCTCCATTGCTCTCCGTAGGACCACCTGGTCTCCCATCTCCTCCTCTCCCTACCTATCTCCTCCATTCTCCCTTCAGTGGGCAGTCTTTCACTCCCAGGTTTTTGAGTGGTGATACCCATAACCTTTACTCACTTGTCTCCATAGTATGCAATCTGGAATCTTCTCTACACCACCACTTCTCAACACCATCCGAGTGACATCTACTTGGGACAGACAATCTGATCTGCTCAGCCCAGGTCAGATGGACACCAGTCCCAAAGACTGTGGCTGTAGGTGAGAAGTCATGTGATCACCAGGGCTGTATCTTGCAGATGGACATGTAGCATCTTTAAGAAGAGGATGAGTGTGGCTAGAAGGAAATAGAGGGCTCCTCTACAAACTCCACTGGTGATTCCACTGGCCTTTCCATTCTTGGAAACTCTGTTGCCTGAATCACAGTTGAGAACTTCATTATTTCATTTCCCCTTTCCCACTCAATCAGTAAGGTCGTCAGGACAAGAGCCATGGGTTATTGTATTCTGTAATCACCAGAACCAGGCTGGACCCACTATGGGTCCTCAATGAAGCCTTATTGGTTGGTATAAAGTAACTGTCATCTTTTACATGCATACAGAAGTTCACAGTATACATATAATATTCTTATATATCAATCCATTTGAACCCACTATAGTCCTGAATTGTTATTACCTTCACTTTACAAATGAGACACAAGCAAGGCACAAGGATCAGAAGTGAAAGAGCCTGAATCTCATTTTAGACATGAAAGTGTTCTAGGTGGCTCTAGAAAGAACTAACTGGAGAAGTCCAGGAAGCAGTTAGATCTGTAATCTGGAGAGAGGAAATATTCCATGTTTGGACATCACACACATATATATTATATATGCGTACAAACAACGGCAGTGGATGAGATGTCCAGGCGTCTGTGTGCAGAGTGAGAAGAGTCAATAGACCCCAAGTCTGAGAATTAACATTTGATGATGAGTTAAATAGAAGGAAGGGGAACTGAGTCCATAGGAGATACAGAAGCAGCAGCCAGGAGGTAGGAGAAAAACTGGGATAGGTGCTGGTTTATAGAAATTATGGGAAAAAGCTTCTCAAAACTGGAGTGATCAATAGGGTCATGCTTTCAAGAGGCCAAGGGAGATGATAACTGCAGGATGCCCTTGGCAGTTGCAGCAGGAAGATCATCAGTGACTTTGTCCAGCAGTGTCAGGGTAGCGGGAGGGATGGAAGTCAAACATCAGTGGGATGGATGGGAAGGAGGAATAGTGCATCCAGCCAACTCCTTAAGAAGTGTGGCTGTGAGGAGACAGTACAACTGAGGATGAGGGTTGAATGAATATTTAGTTTTGTAAAGATGGGGGAAGTAAGAACTCATGTAACATCTGAAGGAGCCAGAAGAGAAGGAGGGATGTGAAGATCTCTGGGAGAGGGCATAATGGTGGAACAAGGGCCCAAGGAGAAGAGGGGAACTGTAGGCCCTGGTGGAATATCTCACTCAATTTAACAGAAAGCAAGGAAGAAAGGGTAGACACACAGGCTGGTAAGCCTCCTGGACTGCTGTAGGCACTAGAGAATTTTTCTTCTTTTCTTTCTGTATGAATGAGAAGGACATCTCTTAAGAGTAAGAGAGGTGATGGCTCAGGTGAATAGAGATGATTTGCCTTTGTTTTTGTTTCTTTGTTTTTCTTAAGCTTCAGTAAGATTTATTTATCTTGTCCAAGTATAGTTGATTTACAGTGTTGTGTTAATTTCAGGTTTATAGCACAGTGATTCAGTTATATACACACACACATATATTAGTTTACAGATTCTTTTTCCTTATAAAATTTTATAAAATATTGAGTGGAGTTCCCTTTGCTATACTAGGTCCTTGTTGGTTATCTATTTTATATATAGTAGTAGTGTGTATATGGAGAAGGCAATGGCACCCCACTCCAGTACTCTTGCCTAGAAAATCCCATGGACAGAGGAGCCTGGAGGGCTCCAGTCCATGGGGTCGCGGCGAGTCGGACACGACTGAGTAGTGTGTATAGGTTCATCCCAGTTATCTCTCTTCCACCTTCCCCTTTGGTAACCATACATTTTCTATGTTTGTGGGTCTATTTCTGTTTTGTAAAAAAAAAAAAAAAAAGTTCATTTTTGTTATTATTTTAGATTCTGCATATAAGTAATATCACATGATATTTGTCTTTCTCTGACTTACTTTCCTCAGTATGATAATCTCTAGATCCACCCATATTGCTGTAAATGTCACTATTTCATTCTTTTTTATGGCTGAGTAACGATCCATTGTATATATGTACCACATCTTCTTTATCCATTTATCCGTCAATGGACATTTAGGTTGCTTTCATGTCTTGGCTATTGTAAATAGTGCTGCAGTGAACATTTGGGTATTTAAATTAGCATTTTCTCTGGATATATGCCCAGGAATGGGTTTGCTGGACCATATGGTGGCTCTATTTTTAGTTTTTTTTTTTTTTAATTTTTATAGCTGATTTACAATGTTGTGTTAGTTTTAGGGGTACAGCAAAGTGAACGACTTACACATACATCCACTCTCTTTTAGACTTTTTCCCATATAGGCCATTACAGAGTTTTACGTCGAGTTTCCTATGCTATACAGTAGGTCCTAATTAGTTATCTAGTGTGCCTATGTCAATCCTAATCTCCTAATTTATCCCTTCCATCCTTGTACATTGGTCAGTTTCCACTCATGTATTCATTCACTCATCCATTCATTCAACAATTGTGAATGAATAGCTACATAGCAGGTCATGGGAAATGAGCTGGAAATACCAAGGTAAAACCATGCTGGGCATTGGGTAGGCATAGGTGCAAAGGAATGTGAACTCCACCTGACCTGTAATAGGGCAGGCCCAGATGTCTTGGCTCCTAGCCTTTGTACATTGACAAAATGAGCCACAGAGTTACATCCCAATTCATCTGATTATTGGGCATAAACACATTTCATGGTACATGGGGTAACAATCTTTCTTTCCCCACCCCTATAGAACCTAAATCTCTCTTCAACCATATGGTTTTATTTGAGTTTCTGGCATAACTTCCCTGTGGACCACCCCCTTTCCCCCTTTAGAAGGGACTGCTAATTATTCCCTAATATCCACATCCCTTTCCTCCATGGTAAGAAAATTTAATTAGGCCCATGGCTACCCAGCTAAAGGATACTTTAACCTGGGCCCTTTGTGAGTAGGTAGGGCTACCTGACGAAGTTCTGACCAGGTGAACATGGAGGAAAGGATGTGGGTCATTTCCAGGTTGGTCCTTAAAGGGAAGGGTTGTGTCCTGTTTTTCCCATTTCCGCTTTTGCTGGCTGGAATGAGGACAAGTGGTGGTTGGCTAATTTAGATACTGCACAGGAGGGAGCATGGAGCAATACCACAGAAAGAGCCTGCCCTCCTTGTTAAGTTCTTCATTCACTACCCAGGACTTCGTGTGTGTGCATGCTGTTGTGTCCAACTCTTTGCAACCTCGTGGACTGTAGCCCGTTAGGCACCTCTCTCCATGGGATTTCCCAGGCAAGAATATTGAAGTGGGTTGCCATTTCCTACTCCAGGGGATCTTCCCAAGCCAGAAATCAAACTTACATCTCTCGGATCTCTTGCTTTGGCAGGCGGGTTCTCTACAGGCTAACCCAGGACTTGAGCAGCAGCTGGACATCCGTGGGGGGTCAGCAAGGCCTTAGCAGAGGGGAACTGGAGGATGGGTGTGGGGTGGGGCCACAGTGCAGTTCCATTTGGGACCCTGGTGCTCAGGAGTCCTTGAAGCTGCAGGTTGGGAGTTTGAGCAGAAGAGCTAGGTCCTTCACACACACAAACACACACACAATCTCACTCAGCCCTTACCCCAGGCTTATGGAAGATGTATTATCATCTTCATTCTGTAGACTGTAAACTCAAGAGGGGCACACAGGGATGACCAAACATGCATCTCTTGAGCCACATGCTGGGGCACGCGTGTCTGCAGAGTGCTCGGCTCTGTTCTTTTTCTCTCATCATGAGGATTCTTCTTGCTCCTGTGAGGGCCCCAGGCTACCAGGAGCTCAGATACTTTATCAGCCCCTTGGCTTAGCAGGAGTGAGAGCTCCGCCTTCCTGTCCAGACCACAGCATCCTGTGGCCATGTGTCCATCACGCGCTGATGCCTTTGAGCCCCTCCATGTACAGTTGTTGATAGGACCAAGGGGGGTGGGGTGCAAACAGAAATGCCTCCAGGCCAAGAACCCTTTACCACGGGAGCCAGGTGCTATAAATTTCTCCAAATGCATGGTCCTTCTCCCCACGTGCACATCTGGAATGCTATATAACCCCTTCCCTCTCCAGCACCCCCCCTCCACAATGATAACTTCCTGGAGCATTTTAATGACTTGCCATTATAAATAATATACTCTACCCTTTCTTGTAAAAAAAAAAAAAAAAAAGAAGAAAGCCAGAGGTTTCTGCAAAACCAGCAAATTACTCCAAATCATAATTTCATCGAAAACACTGGGAAAAAAAAAAACTTCATACCCTGAGGTAGGAAAGGTTTGGGAGATTTATGTCTTTCCTTGAACACACAGATTTATAACAGTGGATAATGTACGTTCATTTCATCCATATTTATACCTGAATTGATGCGGAGTCTGGTATCCATTACTTTAATCTATGTAACTTGATCATCAGAAATCTGAACCATAATTTTAACACGTATCACAAAGAGTTTCTTTTGGGCTTAAAGGAAAATGACGGCAGAGAAGAAAAGCCATTAAGAGCCAGCTGCAGTCGCTTACTCATGCTGCACTTCCTTCTGCAAAAGTGTGGGTCCCCTGCCCTGTTCCCTGTCTCTTACCTACCTGCACAAATATCCACTCCCATGTTGAGTTCCCAGCACTCACTGTACCATGACTGGAGGGGAGAGAGAGAAGCATGAGCGGGATGATTAGGGGGAAGTTCATGTAAATAAATCTGATGTCATGGCCAGCTCAGGGCTCACACAGAGGCAGTGGTAATGGGCCGGTAGTAGCCTCTGGTCACTTAGGAGAAGTGAAAAAATGCAAGGTCTGATCAAAGCGTCCCTCTGACAGACAGTGGAAATTAAACCCAGATACCAGTGCTCAAACAGCATTGCTGGCACTCAGCACATGGTTCCTGTCCAACTTCTGAGCACCAAACATTGGCCTGGCTTAAATACCAAATGCCTGTCCCTGGACTAAAGCCGAATAGTGGATTTTTTGAGATATCTGGGCCCCAGGATTATAGTGGGCAGAAGATGAGGAAAACAAGAGCCTGGGACCTCACTGTATCAGAGGACGCTCAGAAGTCACCATTCCTAGGATTTCCCAAAGTCAGGAAAGCACCTTGAGGGCAGATCTTTTGGTCTGTTTTGCTTACTAGTATGTTTCAGGGCTAGCACTTTCAGGCTGGTGCTTGATAAATATTTGTTGAATGAAAGGCTTTCGTTACAGACTGTTCAGAGTTATAAACTGCAGTGTGAGTCTATACAGTACAACAGCAAAAGGTGAGACCTAGAGCATTGTATGAAATCAGTTTTAGGAATGTGATTAGCAGGGAGTAATATGCAATTAAATTTATTATTTTGCATTCTTTTATTTTCCAAACGATCTTCCATTTTTTTTACTATATGTATGTCTTCATAATGTTTCATATTTTATAAATACTTCGAGATTTTAAAGCACGATGTCATTTAATATTCATAGCAATCCTGAGACATAATTATAACTAATACCATTCCCATTTCACAGATGAGGAAGTTGATAAGCAGAGTTTCCATAAGCTGCCTTGAGCTGTCAGCTAGTCACAGAAAGCACTAGGCTGTGAGCATTGCATCTTCCGATTCCTGGCCCCATGTTCTTCTTTTAGACTCTACATACACCACAGTGGAGTGGCATAAAAAGGGAACATTAGGACTGGCTGGAGGCAGCTGATCTGGCCCCAATTAGAACCCAGGAAGAGACTGCCAACCCACAAATCACTAGAGCTGCTAAGTGCATTTCTCTAGAGCCTCCTGAGGATGGTTTTAGATTTGACTATGCCTCAAGGGAACAAATTCCAGCTGTCTGATCCTTGAAGTCAGACAGGACAATAGTTTGGCTTCATGTTTCACGGGTAAAAACTAGTTGCTTTTTTTTTTTTTTAAAGGAAACCTATTCTCTGAAAGGGGATTAATGGAGCTTTTGCTTTATTGGTTTTTAGCTTTTTACTCTAAGAATATATATATGTGTGTGTGTGCATATATGCATACATATGCATATGTACATACACACACATATATACATCTAACATATATACATATATATATGTATATATATATATGAAGTCTCTAAAAACTACAACCAAAATAAATAATTATTTACTTTTAGGAGGAGGAGACTTCCAAGTATAACCTATCCTGTAGACCAGCAGTCCCCAACCTTTTCGGCACCAGGGATTGGTTTTGTGGAAGATGATTTTTCCATGGATGGGGCAAGGGGGATGGTTTCAAGATGGTTCAAGTGCATTACCTTTATTGTGCACTTCATTTCTATTATTACTACATCAGTTCCACCTCAGATCATCAGGCATTAGATCCTGGAGGTTGGGGACCTCTTCTCTAGACAACTGGGCTTCTTGAGAGAGCCCCAGGAAACAGGGAAAGTGCTAAGTCTTCACATTCCACATTGCAGGCACTGTTAGAGGCATGCAGTAGAAGTTCTTAACAGTCAGCCCTGCTGTATCCAGATCATCACTCCTGTTTGTAGAAAAGGACACCGAGGGTCAGAGAAGTTGTGTCTTGGGAGAGGTTCCACAGGCAGTGAGTGAACGGATTATAATCTGAGTCCAGACCTGAGTAACTTCACAACCTGTGCTCTATCCAGTCTGAGTTCACCATTAACACATTTGTATCAGTCTGAATCCTGAATAACAGCAAGAAAATTTCCTTAGCTACTACACTTAGACAGCTTCTTCAAAAAGTTTTCTCTTTTCTCCCCAACAAGATGTAAGATTCCCTTCCCTGGCTGTTGTTCAGTCACTACGTTGTGTCTGACTCTTTGCGACTCCATGGAAAACTGCAGCACACCAAGCTTCCCTATTCTTTACTATATTCCAGAGTCAGTGATGCCATCCAATCATCTCACCCTCTGTTGCCCCCTTCTCCTGCCTTCAATCTTTCCCAGCATCAGGATCTTTTCCAATGAGCTGGCTCTTCGCATAAGGTAGCCAAAGTCCTGGAGCATCAGCTTCAGTATCAATCCTTCCAGTGAATTGGAATCCTTCCAATCAATTCAGTCCTTCAGAATTGATTTCCTTTAGGATTGACTGGTTTGATGTCCTTGCTATTATCCAAGGGACTCTGAGGAATCTTCTCCAGTACCACAGTTTGAAAGCATCAATTCTTTAGTGCTCAGACTTCTTTATGGTCCAACAATATGACTACTGGAAAAACCATAGCTTTGACTATACGGACCTTTGTTGGCAAAGTGATGGCTCTGCTTTTTAATATGCTGTCTAGGCTTGTTATAGATTTTCTTCCAAGGAGCAAACATCTTTTCCCCTCTCTTGAGCCCCATATTATTACTTGATTTCAAATTCATGGAAAACTTGCACATTCATTGTACTTGACTGGGGCACTAATCCTAGGAGACTGACCCAGCAGCTACTGCCTCTCACTCCAACGCCGCTAAACAGATGAACTGACACTAAGAAAGATCAGTAAACCATCCAGATCAAACTGTGAGCCCAAGCTCAACAGGCACTAGTTCTGTGGCCCAAACTCTGGCCTCAGGGCCTTGGTTTCAAGAACCACACTATTTTCCACTTACTGCAGTTGAAAGCAGAACAGAATGTGCTACATTTCTCTTAAGCACTTTTGTGTGGCTCTTATGGACTAATGAAACAACAGATGCTCAGTGCTAGGCATTTGCTGTGTGCCCAGAACTGAGCTGGGGAGTCAGATCATGGAGAACCTGGAGCCGCACAGCCACCGCTGTCGAGGGATTAACGATGGAATGAATGTCAGAGGTGGGAAGTGTGGCTGAAAACACATGCGTTATTTGTGCATGGGCTGGCCCATTGCACTCTTAAGTGTCAGTAAAGCTGACCAGGTTTCCTAGGTCTCCATATTCTCTTTAGGCTTGGCTCAGAGTTCAGTGTTCAGCAGGCCAGAGCCCCTGCACAAGGCTGTGCCCATCCCTACTGGGACGGACATCTGGCCCAGCCACAGCCCTGAGGCCTTAGCATACTCCCTGCCTAGTCGATCACTCTCTCCTCTATTCTTGATCCCACTGCATACCCACTATATTCTTCCATTCCATTCACCGGATTTGAACTTGGCCTGTAGTACTATATAATTTTTCATTTATTAAGTCATGATTGAAGGCCAGGAACTGTGAAGATCCTTTATGTTTGTTCCCTCTAATTCCCACAACAACTATGGGAAAGAAGAGATTAAGTATAGTTCAGTCACTCAGTCATGTCCAACTCTTGCAACCCCATGGACTGTAGCACTCCAGGCCTCCCTGTCCATCACCAACTTCCAGAGTTCACCCAGACTCATGTCCATTGAGTTGGTGATGCCATCCAGCCATCTCATCCTCTGTCGTCCCCTTCTCCTCCCAACTTCAATCTTTCCCAGCAGCTGGGTCTTTTTCAGTGAGTCAGTTCTTCGCATTAGGTGGCCAAAGTATTGGACTTGCAGCTTCAGCATTAGTCCTTCCAATGAATATTCAGGACTGATTTACTTTAGGATGGACTAGTTACATTTCCTTGCTGTCCAAGGGACTCTCAAGAGTCTTCTCCAACAGCACAGTTTAAAAGCATCAATTCTTTGGTGCTCAGTTTGTTTATGGTCAAACTCTCACATGCATACATGACCACTGGAAAAACCATAACATTGACTAGATGGACCTTTGTTGGCAAAATCATGTCTCTGCTTTTTAATATGACGTCTAGGTTGGTCATAACTTTTCTTCCAAGGAGCAAGTATCTTTTAATTTCATGGCTGCAGTCACCATCTGCAGTGATTTTGGAACCCGCAAAATAAAGTCTCTCACTGTTTGCAATGTTTCTCCATCTATTTGCCATGAAGTGATGCGGCTGGATGCCATGATCTTAGTTTTCTGAATGTAGACTATTAAGCCACCTTTTTCACTATCCTCTTTCACTTTCATCAAGAGGCTCTTTAGTTCTTTGCTTTCTGCTATAAATGTGGCATCATCTGCATATCTAGGTTATTGATATGTCTCCTGGCAATCTTGATTCCAATTGTTCTTCATCCACTCCAGCATTTCTCATGATGTACACTGCATATAAGTTAAATAAGCAGGGTGACAATATACGGCCTTGACATACTCCTTTTCCTATTTGGAACCAGTCTGTTGTTCCATGTTCAGTTCTAACTGTTGCTTCCTGACCTGCATACAGATTTCTCAGGAGGCAGGTAAGGTGGTCTGGTATTCCCATCTCTTTCAGAATTTTCCACAATTTGTTGTGATCCACACAGTCAAAGGCTTTGGCCTAGTCAATAAAGCAGAAGTAGATGTTTTTTCTGGAACTCTCTTGCTTTTTCGATGATCCATCGGATGTTGGCAATTTGATCTCTGGTTCCTCTGCCTTTTCTAAATCCAGCTTGAACATCTGGAAGTTCATGGTTCAGGTATGTTGAAGACTGCTTTGGAGGATTTTGAGCATTACTTTGCTAGCCTGTGAGATGAGTGCAATTATGTGGTAGTTTGAGCATTCCTTGGCATCACCTTTCTTTGGGATTGGAATGAAAACTGACCTTTTCCAGTCCTGTGGCCACTGCTGAGTTTTCCAAATTTGCTGACATATTGAGTGCAGCACTTTCACACCATCATCTTTTAGGATTTGAAAGAGCTCAGCGGGAATTCCATCACTTCCACTAGCTTTGTTCATAGTGATTGCTTCCTAAGGCCCACTTGACTTCACATTCCAGGATGTCTGGCTGTAGGTGAATGATCACACTATCATGATTATCTGGGTCCTGAAGATCTTTTTTGTATAGTTCTTCTGTGTATTCTTGCCACCTCTTCTTAGTATGTTCTACTTCTGTTAGGTCCATTCCATTTCTGTCCTTTATTGTGCCCGTCTTTGCATGAAAATTTTCTTTGTATCTCTAATCTTCTTGAAGAGATCTCTAGTCTTTCCCATTCTATTGTTTTCCTCTATTCCTTTGCACTGATCACTGAGGAAGGCTTTCTTATCTCTCCTTGCTATTCTTTGGAACTCTGCATTCAAATGGGTATATCTTTCCTTTTCTCCTTTCCCTTTTCTTCTCTTGTTTTCATAGCTATTTATAAGGCCTCCTCAGAGAACCATTTTGCCTTTTTGCATTTCTTTTTCTTGAGGATGGTCTTGATCACTGCCTCCTTTACATTGTCATGAACCTCCATCCATAGTTCTTCAGGCACTCTGTCTATCAGATCTAATCCCTTGAATCTAATTGTCACTTCCACTGTATATTCATAAGGGATTTGATTTAGGTCATACCTGAATGGTCTAGTGGTTTCCCCTACTTTCTTCAATTTAAGTCTGAATTTGGCAATAAGGAGTTCACGAGCTGAGCCACAGTCAGCTCCAAGTCTTGTTTTTGCCAATGGTATAGAGCTTTTTCATCTTTCGCTGCAAAGAATATAATCAGTATAATTTCGGTATTGACCATCTGGTGATGTCCATGTGTAGAGTCTTCTCTTGTGTTGTTGGAAGAGGGTGTTTGCTATGACCAGTGTGTTCTCTTGGCAAAACTCTATTAGCCTTTGCCCTGCTTCATTCTGTACTCCAAGGCCAAATTTTCTTGTTACTCCAGGTGTTTCTTGACTTCCTACATTTGCATTCCAGTCCCCTATAATGAAAAGGACATCTCTTTTGGGTGTTAGTTCTAGAAGGTCTTGAAGGTCTTCATAGAAACATTCAACTTCAGCTTCTTCAGCATTACTGGTTGGAGCATGGACTTGGATTACCGTGACATTGAACGGTTTACCTTGGAAACGAACAGAGATCATTCTGTCGTTTTTCGAGATTGCACCCAAGTATTGCATTTCGGACTCTTTTGTTGACCATGATGGCTACTCCATTTCTTCTAAGGGATTCTTGCCCACAGCAGTAGATATAATGGTCATCTGAGTTAAATTCACCCATTCCAGTCCATTTTAGTTCACTGATTCCTAAAATGTCAATGTTCACTCTTGCCATCTCCTGTTTGACCAATTCCAATTTGCCTTCATTCATGGACCTAACAGTCCAGGTTCCTATGCAATATTGCTCTTTACAGCATCGGACTTTCCTTCCATCACCAGTCACATCCACAACTAGGTATTGTTTTTGCTTTGGCTCCATCTCTTTATTCTTTCTGGAGTTATTTCTTCACTGTCTCCAGTAGAATACTGGGCACCTAACTGACCTGGGGAGTTCATCTCTGTGTCCTTTTTGCCTTTTCATACTGTTCATGGGGTTCTCAAGGCAAGGATACTGAAGTGGTTTGCCATTCCCTTCTCCAGTGGACTATGTTTTGTCAGAACTCTCCACCATGACCTGTCAGTCTTGGGTGGCCCTACACAGCATGCCTCATGGTTTCATTGAATTAGCCAAGGCTGTGGTCCACTTGATCAGTTTGATTAGTTTTCTGTGATTGTGGTTTTCATTCTATCTGTGCTCTGATGGATAATGATAGAGGCTTATGGAAGATTCCTGATGTGAGAGACTGATTGAGGAGGAAACTGAGTCTTGTTCTGATGGGCGGAATGCAAAAAAAGGAAGTCAAGAGATACCTAGAGTAACAGGCAAATTTGGCTTTGGAGTACAGAATGAAGCAGGGCAAAAGCTAACAGAGTTCTGCCAAGAGAATGCACTGTTCATAGCAAACACCCTCTTCCAACAACACAAGAGAAGACTCTACACATGGACATCACCAGATGGTCAATACTGAAATCAGACTGATTACATTCTTTGCAGACAAAGATGGAGAAGCTCTATACAGTCAGCAAAAACAAGAGTTGGAACTGACTGTGGCTCAGCTCGTGAACTCCTTATTGCCAAATTCATACTTAAATTGAAGAAAGTAGGGGAAACCACTAGACCATTCAGGTATGACCTAAATCAAATCCCTTATGAATATACAGTGGAAGTGACAATTAGATTCAAGGGATTAGATCTGATAGACAGAGTGCCTGAAGAACTATGGATGGAGGTTCATGACAATGTAAAGGAGGCAGTGATCAAGACCATCCTCAAGAAAAAGAAATGCAAAAAGGCAAAATGGTTCTCTGAGGAGGCCTTATAAATAGCTATGAAAACAAGAGAAGAAAAGGGAAAGGAGAAAAGGAAAGATATACCCATTTGAATGCAGAGTTCCAAAGAATAGCAAGGAGAGATAAGAAAGCCTTCCTCAGTGATCAGTGCAAAGGAATAGAGGAAAACAATAGAATGGGAAAGACTAGAGATCTCTTCAAGAAGATTAGAGATACAAGGAAAATTTTCATTCAGACGGGCACAATAAAGGACAGAAATGGGATGGACCTAACAGAAGTAGAAGATACTTAGCAGAGGTGGCAAGAATACACAGAAGAACTATACAAAAAAGATCTTCAGGACCCAAATAATCATGATGGTGTGATCACTTACCTAGAGCCAGACATTCTGGAATTGAAGTCAAGTGAGCCTTAGGAAGCAATCACTATGAACAAAGCTAGTGGAAGTGATGGAATTCCCGCTGAGCTCTTTCAAATCTTAAAAGATGATGGTGTGAAAGTGCTGCACTCAATATGTCAGCAAATTTGGAAAACTCAGCAGTGGCCACAGGACTGGAAAAGGTCAGTTTTCATTCCAATCCCAAAGAAAGGCGATGCCAAAGAATGCCCAAACTACTGCACAATTGCACTCATCTCACAGGTTAGCAAAGTAATGCTCAAAATCCTCCAAGCCAGGCTTCAACAGTACATGAACTGTGAACTTCCAGATGTTCAAGGTGGATTTAGAAAAGGCAGAGGAACCAGAGATCAAATTGCCAACATAGGTTGGAGCATCGAAAAAGCAAGAGAGTTCCAGAAAAAACATCTACTTCTGCTTTATTGACTAGGCCAAAGCCTTTGACTGTGTGGATCACAACAAATTGTGGAAAATTCTGAAAGAGATGGGAAGACCAGACCACCTGACTTGCCTCTTGAGAAACCTGTATGCAGGTCAGGAAGCAATAGTTAGAACTGGACATGGAACAACAGACTGGTTCCAAATCAGGAAAGGAGTACGTCAAGGCTGTGTATTGTCACCCTGCTTATTTAACTTACATGCAGATTACATCATGTGAAATTTCGGGCTGGATGAAGCTCAAGCTGGAATCAAGCTTGTCGGGAAAAATATCAATAACCTCAGATATGCAGATGACACCACCCTTATGGCAGAAAGCGAAGAAGAACTAAAGAGCCTCTTGATGAAAGTAAAAGAGGAGAGTAAAAAAGGTGGCTTAAAACTCAACATTGAGAAAACTAAGATTGTGGCATCTGATCCCATCACTTCATGGCAAATAGATGGGAAAAAATGGAAACGGGGAGTTTTTATTTTCTCGGGCTCCAAAATCACTGCAGAAGATGACTGCTGCCATGAAATTAAAACACGCTTACTCCTTGGAAGAAAAGCTATGACCAACCTAGACAGCATATTTAAAAGCAGAGACATTACCTTGCCAACAAATATTCATCTAGTCAAAGCTATGATTTTTTTCCAGTAGTCATGTATGGATTTGAGAGTTGGAATGTAAAGAAAGCTGAGCACTGAAGAATTGATGCTTTTGAACTGTGGTGTTGGAAGAGACTCTTGATAGTCCCTTGGATAGCAAGGAGATCCAACCAGTCAACCCTAAAGGAAATCAGTCCTGAATATTCATTGGAAGGACTGATGCTGAAGCTGAAACTCCAATACTTTGGCCACCTGATGTGAAGAACTGACTGATTGGAAAAGACCCTGATGCTGGGAAAGATTGAAGGTTGGAGCAGAAGGGGATGACAGAGGATGAGATGGTTGGATGGCATCACCGACTCTATGGACATAAGTTTGAGTAAGCTCTGGGATTTGGTGATGGACAGGGAAGAAGCCTGGCATGCTGCAGTCCACAGGATCACAAAGAGTCGGACATGACTGAGTGACTGAACTGAACTGAAAAATTCTCTTTACATGTAAAACCTCACAAATAATGTCCTATTTTACAAAAGGGCTGTTTGTGTGTACATATGGATACATACATGTATTCATTTTATACATTATATATTTATACACTATATTATAGATAAATATATACATTTATCTATATATATTATAGATACAAATATATGTGTACATGTGCACTTAATGTGTAGGTGAAATAAACTGAGCTCAATCTTGATAGAAATGGAATTTGAACTCAGCTTTCTTGTCTCCTAGGGGTAAAATACACTTCCCTGTTGGCTCAGATGGTTAAGCACCTGTCTGTAATGCAGGAGACCTGGGTTCGATCCCAGGGTTGGGAAGATCCCCTGGAGAAGGTAATGGCAGCCCATTCCATTATTCTTGCCTGGAAAATCCCATGGATGGAGAAGCCTGGTGGGCTACTGTCCATGGGGTTGCAAAGTGTTGGACACGACTGAGCGACTTCACTTTCACTTTTCTTGTCGCCAAACACTTTTGGGGTTCTATCCGCTAAATCATCAACTTTGTTTATGCCCTTAAATCACCAGGCAGTTTATAAAATGCTGATTTGGGGGTCCCACTTAAAGAGATTCTGATATGACTGCTCTGGGGTGTGGTCCTGCCTGAGGACTTTTAAAGTTCCCCAGATGACTGTAATGCACTCTAAAGTTGAGAACCACCACTCAAGCCAGCATTCCACTTATCAGTTTCTCATTGCTCTTATGACAAATAAGCACCAACAGTGGCTCCAAACAAGACATGTTATTCTATTAGTTTCTGGGTTCACAGTTCCAACATGGGTCACTGTGGGTTAAAATCAAGGTGTAGGGCTGGGTTGTGCACCTTTCTGGAAGTTCTAGGGGAGAATCTATTTCTTGCCCTTTCCAGGTTTTAGAGGATGCCCACATTACTTGTCTAGTGGCCCTTTTCCTTCAGCCTCAAAGCCAGCAGCAGCAGGTCGAGTCCTCACATAGCATTACTCTGACATTTCCTGCCTTCTTTTCCCCATTTAAGGACACTTGTGATGACACTGATCCCACCCAGGTTATCTGAATAATCTTCCTATTTTAAAGGCACATGACCAGAAACCTTCAGTCCATCTGCTATCTAATCTGCTCTGCCACATAAAATAACATAGTCACAGGTACAGGGGATTCGAGATGAGATCTCTTCAGTGGCCATAATTCTGTCGACTACAATTGACTAGCAGTTGAAAAAAAAAATCAGGGTTTCCCTTCTATTGAAGCTGCTCACAGTGGGGAAAGCCAGTGAGTGGTGTGTTCTTTTACAGAGCAGTCAAGTCGGAGCTGCTGGGTATCTGAAAACATCTCCCTTCTGTTCCCTTCGCTCTTTCCCACTGGAAGAAGAGCAGGGAGAGCCTGTCATTCTCGGGGCTTCCCACAGCTGCTGTCACACCACTTGAAAACAGCCCAGGTGACCAGCGTTCCCAGCCCACCCTGGGATGAGGCAATATGCGAGCTGCCATATGCTCCAGTGGGTTCCGGCTGACGCGGAGCAGGTGTACGGCATCCGGGCCAAGCATGTGGAGGGTGGCAGAGTCACAGAGGGGAGGTACCGTTTTCAATTTACCAGAGGAAGACCTAGAAAATAACAGAGAGATGGGTGTATTTTCCTCTCTTCTGCTTCCCAGTCATTTCCTAAGAAACAGAAGATGGTTCTGGTTTTCATTCTGAAAATCCAAGGAAACACTTTGAACATGATGCTCGTGCTGATTTAAAAATGATTCTCCAACATTCAGAATCCATCAATTATCAAGATGCAGAAGCCTCCAAATATTTATAATGACAGCACTATCATTATGTTAAGTTATTATGACAAGAGAGGGAGGAGAACAGTTTAACCTCAGCCAAGGTGTGTGTGTCTGTGTGTGTGTGTGTTTTCTGTGCATCAATTTAGGATTCCGATAACAACTTTGCAATATACAGTCGTATCTCAATAACAGTTTCTTACAGAGACCACTTAATATACCTGAGCATCTTTATTCCTCAATACATTTACATCTATATATGCCTTTTTAAATTAAATGTATCATCTCTGGTGGTGGGTGAGGGGAAGAGAAGAAAAGCCAAAGTTAAATGAATGGTACCCCATGAGCAACCCAAGTCGAGTTCACTAATGTTGGCTCTGACGAATTCATCTTAATCAATGTGATGCTTCTGCTCCCGTAAAAATGAGTGATTGGGACACATAAAATATGCTATCAACTTTTACCCCAAACTAAGCAGTTTAGATCATTTATTTCCATAAAATGAGACTGTGCATCATATGTCAAGCTGGCGCTTTTTCTGTGTGACTGACTTTAGAGACCAAGTTGACAATCTAAGTTCTAATTATTTGTGTCTTCCCCGGTCTGTTATTATAGGACAACGTGGGACTCTCCCAGAGGAGTGTCAGAAAGGACGTTATGTGGGCTGACGGGAAGCAGCTGAAAACAATCCACTGGGTTTTTTAATGCAGATGATGCACGGGATGGAGAGGACCCGAAGGGGATCGAAGAACCCTGATTGGAAGGTCTGAGTGTGTTCCATCTGTTACTCCTCTAGCCTTTTCATTAATGCTGTGTAAAGGCAAGCAGAGTCCCAGCTGGGGAAAGGTATCTAGATGTCTGTTAGGCCCAAGGCCTGAAACTCCTCTCCCCTGGCAGGGTCAGATGCTTGCAGGGGCCTTGCAACTGTCCACCTTCAATTCCAGGTCAAAATGCAGTTCACCTCCCCAGTGTGTTCAGGAAATAAGCATGACCTCGATCAATCAGGTGGCCTTGGGTTTGCATCACAGCACTCCTGTGTCCTCACTGTGGGTCCATCAGAACATTAGTTAAAGCCCTCATCTGAATTAAAATGGAAATTTCATCATGCAGATTCCAGTGCTACAGTCAGATGTATCTGTGAGACTTCAATAAGTCTGAAGCTACTTCTTTCTCTACATTAAATACACTATGTGGATGAAGGAAAGAAAATGATACAGAGGCAGCTGGTTTTATACTGCTGATGGTTTTCAAAAAATGCAATATACATGAAAAAAGACCTCAACAAGCATTTTCAAATGCATTGGGTCTTTTTTTCCTTCCAGCTTATCTTTCCTAATGGTTTAAAGAGAACATATCTGAAGCCAGACTGCTTGAGATTGGAATTCCAGTGCTATCACTTAGCACCTGTGCAACCTTGGACAAATAATTTAACCTCTCTGTGCCTTGGTTTTATGATTCACATCATGGAGATATCAGTAATTATTTCATAGGATTGTTATGAGAATTCAATGAATGAGTACATGTAAAGCACTTAGAATAGTGCTTGCCACTTACTGTTGTTCTTACTGTTTTTTAAAAATACATTAACATTATTGTCGCCACCTTCACTTCCCTTGCCTAGCTCTGCACTCAGGCATCTCATTCATTCCCACTGGGAAGAGGTTGTTTCAGAAAGGAAATAAGAGCCTCATTTTGGTCTTTGAATTTTAAATACCTAGCTCTCAGGGAAATAGAAATGACTCAGAGCAGAGTGAAAAATATTGATACTAACAAGGCTTCCTGCTTCCCAGACTAGAATGGTGTTCTTGACATGTGACAGCAAAGGAAGGTGGAGGAAGAGGTCAGTGTAGCTGACATTAGTAGGTACCTGGAAGACATCTGGCCCCTGGCTTCACTGACCCTGTGTGGGGCCAGTAGTGGAAGGAATGATGTGAACCCCAGAGAATCCGTGGAATGTGAGAGAGGAGGAGACGAGTGCTTCCTTTCAGGTTAGAGTCCTCAGGAGAGGCAAGACTCCAGAGAAGGAGTGGCTGTGCTGTGTACCCAGGCATACAGCACTGGGAGAACCTCACAAAAATGCTCTATACCACAGTCTGGTGTAGACACAAGGACTTCTTTGCATCTGAGAGGGGGACCAAATTATCCACTAGAAAAAGCCAGACCAGAAGGAGCCTGGAGGACTGGAAAAGGGATGATTCCTGGTGATCTGCATGAACTAAAGATCAAGGATCAGATGGCATGAGGGATGTTTCCACAGAAATCAGCACGGACAAATGAAACTGGAAACCAGATGCCCCCCAACCCCACATCGTGGCAATGTGGCCCTGAACTCAGATGCACCCAAGAGAAAAAATAGGGGGGAATACTCAAAGAGGGAATTAAATTTCCAGGTATTTCCACTTTTTGGATCTTTATAGAACCTGAATTGGGTAAATTCTTGAGACTTTGACTCAAAAGCCTTTGACTGTGTGGATCACGACAAACTGTGGAAAATTCTTAAAGAGATGGGAATACCAGACCACCTTACCTGCCTCCTGAGAAATCTGTACGCAGAAGCAACAGTTAGAACTGGACATGGAACAACAGACTGGTTCCAAATAGGAAGAGGGGTACGTCAAGGCTGTATATTGTCACCCTACTTATTTAACTTATATGCGGAGTACATCATGAGAAATGCTGGGCTGGAAGAAGCACAAGCTGGAATCCAGATTGCCAGGAGAAGTATCAAAAACCTCAGATTCGCAAATGACACCACCCTTATGGCAGAAAGGGAAGAACTAAAGAGCCTCTTGATGAAAGTGAAAGAGGAGAGTGGAAAAGTTGGCTTAAAACTCATAATTCAGAAAACGAAGATCATAGCATCCAGCCCCATCACTTCATGGCAAATAGATGGGGAAACATTGCAAACAGTGACAGACTTTATTTCAGGGGGTTCCAAAATCACTGCAGATGGTGACTGCAGCCATGAAATTAAAAGATGCTTGCTCCTTGGAAGAAAAGCTATGACCAAGCTAGACAGCATATTAAAAAGCAGAGACATTACTTTGCCAACAAAGGTCTGTCTAGTCAAAGCTATGTTTTTTCCAGTGGTCATGCATGGATGTGAGAGTGGGACTATAAACAAAGCTGAGTGCTCAAGAATTGATGCTTTCGAACTCTGGTGTTGGAGAAGACTCGTGAGAGTCCCTTGGACTGCAAGCAGATCAAAGCAGTCAATCCTAAGGGAAATCAGTCCTGAATATGCATTGGCAGTAATGATGCTGAAGCTCCAATACTTTGGCCACCTGATGCGAAGAGCTGACTCACTGGAAAAGACCCTGATGCTGGGAAAGACTGAAGGCAGGAGAAGGGGATGACAGAGGATGAGATGGTTGGATGGTATCACTGACTCAATGGACATGAGTTTGAGCAGGCTGCAGGAGTTGGTGATGGACAGCCTGGTGTGCTGCAGTCCATGGGGTCACAAAGAGTCGAACACGACTGAGCGACTAACTAAAGTGAAATTTTCGAGGAAGTTCTTTCTCTGTCTTACATACTGGTATTTATAGACCAAGATTCATATCCATTCCATGTATAAAAGGATTTGTGGAAGAGCACCTTTAAATGGATGACTGGATGAGTTATTTGGTTTTAATTTAAAATGATCTCTGAAACAGTCACACGTGGAATTTGGTAGTTCCATCTATTGTGGCTTCCTGTGTGGCTCAGATGGTAAAGAATCTGCCTGCCATGCAGGACACCTGGGTTGGATCCTTGAGTTGGGAAGATCCCCTGGAGAAAGGACTGGCTACCAACTCCAGTATTCTTGCCTGGAGAATTCCATGGACAGAGGAGCCTGGCGGGCTACAGTTAATGTGATTGCAAAGAGTCAGACATGACTGAGTGACTAACACTTTGACTTTCATCTATTGAAACACATTTTTAAAACCTTATTGTGTGACAGTCCAAATATACATGTAAAGAGAAATATACCCACATGCCCATTTCCCGTTTTCAACAAATATCAATTCAGAGTGACTTTTGTTCTATTAACCCTCCTACATCACTCCAACCCCTAAACCCCTTTATTATTTTGAACCAAATCACAGACATCTTATTACTTCATTAGTTCAGTAAGTATCCTAAAATATTCTTTTTAAAGTATGTAACTATAATATCATTAATCTACACAACTATAATAATTTCATAGTATCATTAAAATCTGGTGTGAAATATTCTTAATTATCTCATAAATGTTTTTATAGTTTTTTTGAATCAAGATCCAAACAATATCCACAAATTACATTTTTATGGATTTCTCACATCTTTTAAAAATTAGAGCTTCTCTCTCTTTTGTTTTCCCTTACAATTTATTTGTGAAGAAATCAAATTATTAATGATGCTCTATAGTATTTCTCGCAGTCTGGATTTTGTTGCTTGATAACTCTGTGGTAATATTTAACATGTTCTTCTACCACTGTACTTCCCATAAAGTGAGAGTTATACCTAGAAGCTTGATTTGACTTGTTGATACTTTGTCAAAAAATATTTCATAGAATGTACTTCATAATTCCCACAGGAGGCACATAGTGTCCGGTTTTCTCTCTTTGTGTGATACTAGTAGCCACTGATTATAATTACCTAGATCCACTATTTTATTAGAGGACTGAAAAATGGTGATCTTCTAATTCTTTAAGTTATTTGTTAGCTGGGATACTTTCATAAAAATAAACCTCAAGATATTTGGTAATCATGAGGTTGCATAGGAAAAGCGGGTGGAATACTTCATTCTTTCTCTCATTACCAGTTTTCAGAAAAAAAAAATTGAGAATTGGTTCTTTAGCAAACTTAAAGTTTGTCACTGGCTTTTTTCCCTTTTTATTGAAGTATAGTTGGTTTAAAATATTACATTAGTTTTAGGTGTACAATATACTGACTCTGTTTTTATAGATTATACTTCATTTAGTTATTACAAAATAATGGCTATATTTCACTGAGCTGTACAATATATCCCTGTTGCCTATCTATTCTATATGTAGTAGTTTGTAACTCAATTCCATACTCCCCCTTTCCTTCCCCATTGTCAACCACTAGTTTGTTCCCATATCTGTGAGTTTGTTTCTATTTTCTTATATACATTTGTTTTTATTTTTTAGATTCCATGTATAAGTGATGAGAGTTTCTGTCTTTGTCTTGCTTATTTCACCAAGCATAATATCTTCTGGGACCATCACACTGTTGGAAATGGCAGTGCTTCATTATTTTTTATGACTGAGTAATATTCCAGTGTGTGTGTGTGTGTGTGTGTGTGTAGGTATATATACACATATATGTATACACACATACAAGCACACAGACAGAGGGCTTCCCTGGTGGCTCGGATGGTAAGGAATCCACCTGCAATGCAGGAGACCTCAGTTCAATCCCTGGGTCAGGAAGACTCCCCCTGGAGAAGGGAATGGATACCCACTCTAGCATTCTTGCTTGGAGAATCCCATGGACAGAGGACCCTGACAAGCTACACTCCATGGGTCGCAGAGAGTCAGACACATTGAGCGACTAACACTTTCACTTTTTCACACACATATATATAATCATCTTCTTTATCTTTCTGTCTGTTGATGGACACTTAGGTTGCTTCCATAGCTTGGCTATTTTAAATAATGCTGCTATGAACATTGAGGTGCATGTCTCTATTTTGTTTCCATTTTCTTCTGATATATACCCAGGAGTGGGATTGCTGAATGATATAGTTTTTAGTTTTTTGAGGAACCTCCATACTGTTTTCCAGGGCAGTTGTACCAATTTACATACCCACCAACAGAATATGACAGTTCCCTTTGCTCCACATTCTTGCCAACATTTGTTACTTGTCGTCTTTTTGATGATTGCTGTTCTGACACGTGTGAGGTGATACTGTGGTTTTGATTTGCATTTCTCTGATGATTAGCAGTGTTGAGCATCTTTTCATGTGCCTGTTGGTCACTGTATGTCTTCTTTGGAAAAATGTCTATTAGGTTTTCTGTTCATTTCTTTAAATCATTTTTTTTTTAGTTGCAGCAGCTATTTATATATTTTAGATGTTAACCTCTTATTGGTCATATTATTTGCATATATTTTCTCCCATCCTGTAGATTGTCTTTTTGCTGTGTCCATGATTCCCTCTGCTTTTAATTTTAATCTAATTAAAATTAGATTAATTAGTCCCATTTGTGTTTCTTTTTTAAATGTCATGTTATCATTGATTTTTCATATTTTTGTTGTTTTAACCCATAAATTTTATTATGCCTTTAGACTTCCCTGGTGGCTCAGATGGTAAAGCGTCTGTCTACAATGCGGGAGACCAGGTTTGACCCCTGGGTGGGGAAGATCTCCTGGAGAAGGAAATGGCAACCCACTCCAGTATTCTTGCCTGGAAAATCCCATGGACGGAGGAGGCTGGTAGGCTACAGTCCATGGGGTCGCAAAGAGTTGGACACAACTGAGCGACTTCACTTTCACTTTCTTTCAGATGCACAAAATGCCTCATCCTGGTCTAGTGGGAGTCTCTTCACATTGGTTCCTGAGTCCTTTCGGCATGGCCCCAATAGTTTCTGATACCCTCCTTACTTTCTGGTATAATAAGGTATTTTAAGCTCATCTTACATATTTTCTGTCATGGAGTTAGAATCTGTAATTTCTCCATTCTGCCTCCTATAGTAGGTAAAGATCTTCAGATAACACAATTGGTATGCTGGTGGTGCTTCTTGCTACCAAATCTGTTGTTATTTTTAAGTCTTTTCAGTGTACGATGCTATACGTTATAAATATGTACTCATATTTCCAGTTCCAATGATAATACAGAGGTTAAATTTAAACATTTTATATTTTTTTCTATCATATTAAAAATCGTAGGTCCTAAAGATACTGATTATGTTAAAGTGATCTTGCTTTACTATATTAACTATATATAAAAATACATTGTATGTATAATAGATTCAGAATAACATCAGGATCATTATAATATTATTACATTAAACCATTTTAGAATTTCTTTCTACAGTTTTATCCTTAAGGTGGCTTCCCAGGTTTTGCTAGTGGTAAGGAACCTGCCTGTCCATGCAGGAGACACAAGAGACGAGGGTTTGATCCCTGGTTCGGGAAGACCCCATCGAGGAGGAAATGGCAACTCTTTCCTGTATTTTCGCCTGGAAGATTGCATGAACAGAGAAGCCTGGTGGGCTGCAGTCCATGGGGCTGCAAAGAGTCAGGCATGATTGAGGTACTGAGCACAAAACACAGAGTCCTTAAGGTATATACCCCTCTAAAGATGTAGAGGTACACTGCTCTGTTTAAACCACTTGAAAATGTTCCTCTCTATAAGCTCTGCCCACAAATTTATATCAGTTTAACTTTCTTTTTTCTTCTTTTTTGGGGGAATTTTTTAAAATTTTGCTTTACAATTGTGGGGACAAGGTTTACTTAGACAAGTCTAGCTTCTGTCCCTACCCCATTTACTTTGTTCATTCTCCTTCCATCCTTCACCTTCAAAGTTTCTCTTTATATGATTGATATGAGGATGAATTGATTTAATGCATAGAGAGTGAATAGTCTATATTTTAAGTATTTAGAAAATGGAAGCTATCATTATGGGGAAGGCATATGACTGGTTATTGTCTCTGAATTTTCCAGATTTAACTACTCTCTACCATACTCTGTTGAGTGGTGACTTTTCGTCTTGATGGAACCCTGATTTGTATATGTAAGTAATTTAAAACTACGTCTTCAGAAACATTAAGCTTCTACTTGAGTACAGAAGTGTTATGACTTTCCTCCGGTGACAATATAAAGTGGGCAGGAAAGTTGTAAAAGTGAAAAAAGTCCAAGATTCAATGTTAGAAAAATGCTGGTTCAAATCTCAGATTTGTTATTTATTAGCTGTTTTATCAGATTAATTTCTTAGCCTCTCTGAGACTTAATTTCCCACAAATATAACAGTGATGATCATGTCCAATATTATTATTGTAAGAATTAAATGAGCAGACATATAGAAAGTGACCAACATAGTACCTAGAATATACTGGTGTTCAAGGAAAGCTTTACTTTTTATCCTTTTTTTAACTTATCTATATGAAAACCATCAGCAGTGATAGAGAACAGACAGGTCTTTCTTTGAGCAGCACTCAACAAATTTCTGTTCAGTTTGTTTGTCCTAAAGAACTCATCCCTGTTCAGTTCAGTTGCTGAGTCATATCTGACTCTTTGCGACCCCATGGACTGCAGCACACCAGGCTTCCCTGTCCATCACCAACTCCCGGAGCTTGCTCAAATTCATGTCCATCGAGTTGGTGATGTCATCCAACCATCTCATCCTCTGTCGTTTGCTTCTCCTCCTGGCTTCAACCTTTCCCAGCATCAGGGTCTTTTCCATTCAGTCAGTTCTTCATATAAGGTGGCCAAAGTATTGGAGTTTCAGCTTCAGCATCAGTCCTTCCAATGAATATTCAGGACTGATCTCCTTTAGGATGGACGGGTTGGATCTCCTTGCAGTCCAAGGGACTCTCAAGAGTCTTCTCCAACAACACAGTTCAAAGCCATCAATTCTTTGGTGCTCAGCTTTCTTTATGGTCCATCTCTCACATCCATACAAGACCACTGGAAAAACCATAGCATAGACTAGACAGGCCTTTGTGGGCAAAGTAATGTCTCTGCTTTTTAATATGCTGCCTAGGTTGTTCATAGCATTTCTTCCAATGAGAAGCTGAAACTTCTTCCTCCATCTTTTAATTTCATGGCTGCAGTCACCATCTGCTGTGATTTTGGAGCCCCCAAATATAAAGTCTCTCATTGTTTCCCAATCTATCTGCCATGAAGTGATGGGGCTGGATGCCATGATCTTAGTTTTCTGAATGTTGAATTTTAAGCCAACATTTTCACTCTCCCCTTTCACTTTCATCAAGAGGCTCTTTGGTTCTTCTTCGCTTTCTGCCATAAGGGTGGTGTCATCTGCATATCTGAGGTTATTGATATTTTTCCTGACAAGCTTGATTCCAGCTTGAGCTTAATCCAGCCTGAAATCTCTTTCAGAATTTTACACCGTTGGTTGTGATCCACACAGTCAAAGGCTTTGGCATAGTCAATAAAGCAGAAGTAGATGCTTTTTTGGAACTCTCTTGCTTTTTCAGGGATCCAGTGGATGTTGGCAATTAGATCTCTGGTTCCTCTGCCTTTTCTAAATTCACCTCGAACATCTGGAAGTTCACAGTTCACGTACTGTTGAAGCCTGGCTAGGAGGATTTTGACCATTACTTTGCTAGCATGTGAGATGACTGCAATTGTGCGGTAGTTTGAACCTTCTTTGGCATTGCCTTTTTTTGGGATTGGAATGAAAACTGACCTTTTCCAGTCCTGGGGCCACTGCTGAGTTTTTCAACTGGCAGAGTTTTGCTGGCATATTGAGTGCAGCACTTTCACAGCATCATATTTTAGGATTTGAAATAGCTCAACTGGAATTCCATCACCTCACTAGCTTTGTTCGCAGTGATGCTTCCTAAGGCCCACTTGACTTCAGATTCCAGGATGTCTGGCTCGAGGTGAGTGATCACACCATCATGGTTATCTGGGTCATGAAGATATTTTTTGTATAGTTCTTCTGTGTATTCTGCCACCTCTTCTTAATATCTTCTGCTTGTGTTAAGTCCATACCATTCCTGTCCTTTTTTGAGCCCATCTTTGCATGAAAAGTTCCCTTAGTATCTCTGATTTTCTTGAAGGGATCTCTAGTCTTTCCCATTCCATTGTCTTCCTATATTTCTTTGCATTGATCACTGAGGAAGGCTTTCTTCTCTCTCTTTGCTGTTCCCTGGAACTCTGCATTCAAACTGGTATATCTTTCCTTTTATCCTTTGCCTTTTGCTTCTCTTATTTTCACAGCTATTTGTAAGTCTTTCTCAGAGAGCCGTTTCATTTTTTTGCATTTCTTTTTCTTGGGGATGGTCTTGATGACTGCCTCATGTACAATGTCACGAACCTCCATCCATAGTTCTTCAGGCATTCTATCAGATCTAAACCTTTGAATCTATCTGTCACTTCCATTGTATAATCATGAGGGATTTGATTTAGGTCATACCTGAATGGTCTAGTGGTTTTCCCTACTTTTTTCAATTTAAGTCTAAATTTGGCAATAAGGAGTTCATGATCTGAACCACAGTCAGCTCCCGGTCTTGTTTTTGCTGACTGTATAGAACTTCTCCATCTTTGGCTGCAAAGAATATAATCAATCTGATTTTGGTACTGACCATCTGGTGATGCCCATCTGTAGAGTCTTCTCTTGTGTTGTTGGAAGAGGGTATTTGCTGTGACATGTGCATTCTCTTGGCAAAACTCTATTAGCCTTTGTCCTGCTTCATTCTGTATTCCACGGCTAAATTTGCCTGTCGATCCAGGTGTTTCTTGACTTCCTACTTTTGCATTCCAGTCACCTATAATGAAAAGGACATCTTTTTTGGGTGTTAGTTCTAGACAGTCTTATAAGTTTTCATAGAACCGTTCAACTTCAGCTTCTTCAGCAATACCATTTGGGGCCTAGACTTGGATTACTGTGATACTGAATGTTTTGCCTGGGAAAGGAACAGAGATCATTCCATCATTTTTAGGATTGCATCCAAGTACTGCACTTGGGACTCTTGTTGACTGTGATGGCTACTCCATTTCTTCTAAGGGATTCTTGCACACAGTAGCAGATATAATGGTCATCTGAGTTAAATTCATCCCTGTACCATTGTCCATCCATTTTCATACTGTGTGCACCTCCAGATTCCCACTCCACCCTGCTCTTTGCCTCTGAACTCTGACCTACATGAAATGACTGTATCAAAGGGATCCATGTCCTCTAGCTTCCTGTTGAGTCTGGTCAATGGGAGTCCCAGCAGGAGATTTGTGAATTGATCAAGGAATTTGTTCCTGTAGCTCCCTTTCCTGTACGGGTGCTAATCCTTCAATGGTTCCTCTCCAGAAGTCCTGTACTGTGCCATGTTGATTTCCCTAAATTGTCCCCACTCCTTTGTAAGGAGTCCTTTTACTCAATGCCAATTACCCAGTTTGAGTGGTGCCATCTGTTTCCTGTGGGGACTCTGATTGATACAATTTCCAATCAAGAAAATAATAATGAGACTGTTAGTCTAAGGAGCATATCTTGCCTCAATTCCTTCAGTTATTTTGAAGTCCTAGAAGTGAAAGTGTTAGTCACTGAGTTGTGTCCGACTGTTTGTAGCCCCATGGACTGCAGTCCACTAGGATCCTCTGTCCATGGAATTCTCCAGGCAAGAATACTGAAGTGGGTTGCCATTCCCTTCTCCCAACCCAGGGATCAGACCCAGGTCTCTTGCATTGAAGGCAGACTCTCTACAGTCTGAGCCACTAGGGAAGTCCTTCTGAAGTCCTAAACTCACATAAATTTGGAATTATTGAAAAGCAGAATACCTAGACTTCAGTAAATTATCCCAAACAGCAAGTCACTCCATCAGTTTTGCTTTAACCTCTCTGTCCTCAGTTGTTAACCTAGGGTCAGTACAGGATATAGTCACAAGCTATGTCCTATTGAAAACAGCATCCATTATTGTGGTCAATGTCTGTGATATGGTAACATGAAAAGAGATATACGCTGGAACTACTGCTCTGTAATTTACTGGTTACCAAACCATATTTCTCTGAGTTTCAATCTATTCTTCTGTAAAATGAGACAGAAATACTTATAAACTTGTATTAGTGAGGGGAAAAAAAAGGTTTCTAAAGAGCTCCATAAATATTCATGCATAGTATGAATACATTAAACTTCTTTAAAAATTTAGCACTTAAAGAAAAATAGTTTACTTTCTTTCTTTACTAGCTTACTAAAGTAAGCTTTGCTTACTCTGTCCTGTTGAAAGCAAGTATATGACTCATTAGCTTATAAGAAATGCACAATTAACTAATATTTCATTATATTTTGCTAGTATTTTTATACCTATATTTACTTCTTTCTACATGATTTTCATTCCTGTTTTGACAAGGAATGTTATATGGATGTATACACATTTTATATTTTAAGGTATATCAAATTACTTGGGTGAACAAGGATGGGGTCTAAACAAACAAGCCAATACATTTTTAAAAAATAATTTATCCATAACTGTACAGATTCTGGGGTGAAGACTCGTATATTTTTTTTTAGCAACATTCCTCTTAATTCTGCACCCAAGCAGTGTTCATAGTAATGGTCCCAGCCTTCTGTGTTTATGATTCATGATTTGAAAATCAGCAAGACTGACATCTGTCTACCCATAAAAAGATGTTGTATAAGTATTATAATACATATTTTATATTTATATATATATATATAAAACAATCCCCATCCTACAGTTTAATGGCACAAGAATAGGAGAAAGGGAAGGAAGAGAAGAAGAAGTGAGGTAAGAAGGGAAGGAGAAAGTTATAATATCCATTTCAAGCTTTTTTCAATTTTCATTCCCAAGTAAGGGTCTAGAATTATTACCATCAGTACAGTATATTCACCTCTGCCCATCAATGTCCCTCTATTGGTTCCTGTTCACCATGTGACTCTGTTCATGAATATTCTGTTCTTATTCCACAGAGAGAGGGGCTCAGTTCAGCTCCCTCCCAGCCAATCACCACTGCTTCCAGGAGACCACATCCTTTCTCCAAGTCCAGTCAAATCCAGGACTTGTGAGACACCATTGCCTAATTTTCAAATCAATAGGACAGAAGCTAGAACATAAGCTTTATCTGTTAGAATAAAGTGACATGCTTGAAGTATAAGAACTACTACTTTATTTCAGGCAAAAGAAAAATTTTGAGTGAAGAACAGGTATAAATGTGTCTATCATCAAAAGAAAAATAGAACTGTCTCAGATAGTTGTAAGTCCAAGTGGAGATGGTAGATTTTTAAATACACTTCCCAAACAAAGAACTTATTTGTGTATGGCGAGGTATGGTTTACCAAGGAAGGGGGCTCACTGTCCTACCTGAGACATCCTCCTGAAAGACAGCAGCACTATTTTGCAACGTAAAGCACCAGGTCATTAAGGGCTCCGTCAATCAAGTGACTGATCCCTCCAGATACGGCTGGTGAATAAAGAAGGCACTTCTCAATTTCAGACTGAAAGTCACACTCCACCTGCTCTGAACCCTTGGGTTTTTGAGAAAACAGAAGTTAACCTCATCTACTTCCATGCTAAAAGGATTTGAGACTTTAGGAATTCTTTCACCCAAGCAGAAGCTGATTCTTCAGGTATGTTTCAAAACACTTCTGGATTCCTTTATCACTTCATCATAGGATGATTATTGGTAGAAAAATATGGTATCCAGTGCCATATTTAATTTTTTTTATAGTTTAGTTTTTATTTTATTTGAGGGTAGAGTTGATTTCCATTGTTGTGTTAGTTTCAGGTGTACAGCTAAGTGATTCAGTTATATAAATACATATATCCATTCTTTTTCAGATTCTTTTCCCATATAGATGATTACAGAATATTAAGTAGAGTTTCCTGTGCTATACAGCAGGTCCTTACTGATGATCTATTTTTTATATAGTAGTGTACATATATTAATTCCAAACTCCTAATTTATCCCTCCCCCGCACATTTCCCCTTTGGCAACCATACAGTTTTCCAAGTCTGTGAGTCTGTTTTGTAAATAAGTTCATTTGTATATTTTTTTAGATTCCACATATAAGTGATATCATATATTGTTTTTCTCTGACTTACTTCACTCAGTATGACAATCTCTAGGTCCATCCATGTTGCTGCAAAATGCATTACTTCATTCTTTTTATGGTGAGTAGTATTCCATTCTAAATATATCCCGCATCTTCTTTATTCATTCATTCGTTGGTGGACATTTAGGTTGCCTCCATGTCTTGGCTATTGTAAATAGTGCTGTAATAAACACTGATGCTGTATGCATCTTTTAGAATTATAGTTTTCTCTGGATATATGCCCAGGAGTGGGACTGCTGGATCATAGGGTAGGTTCCATTTTTAGCATTTTAAGGAACCTCCATACTGTTCTCTATAGTGGTTGTATCAGTTTACCTTTACACCAACAGTGTAGGAGGGTTCCCTTTTCTCCTCACCATCTCCAGCATTTATAGTTTGTAGACTTCTTGATGATGGCCATTCTGATCGGTGTGAGGTGATACTTCATTGTAGTTTTGATTTGCATTTCTCTAATTATTAGTGATGTTGAACATCTTTTCATGTGCTGTTTGGCCATCTGTATGTATTCTTTAGAGAAATGTCTATTTAAATCTTCTGTCCATTTTTTTTTTGATTGGTTTGTTTGTATGATATTGAGCTGCATGAGCTGTTTATATATTTTGGAGATTAATCAGGTATTGGTCACTTCTTTTGCAAATATTTTCTCCTGTTCTGTGGGTGGTGTTTTCATTTTGTTTAGTTTCCTTAGCTGTGCAGAAGCTTTTAAGTTTAATTAGTTCCCATTTGCTTGTGTTTTTATTTTCACTATTTTAGGAGGTGAATCCAAAAGATCTTGCTGTGATTTATTTCAGAGCATGTTCCACCTATGTTTTCCTCTAAGAATTTTATAGTATCTGGCCTTACATTTAAGTCTTTAACCCATTTTGAGTTTTTTTTGTGCAAGGTGTTAGAGAATGTTCAAATTTTCATTCTTTTACATAAAGCTATGCAGTTTTCCCAGCACTAGTTTTTGAAGACACTGTCTTCCAGTTATTTGCTTGCTCTACTTCTATCCTGTTCCACTGATCTATAGTTGTTTTTATGCCAGTACCATACTGTTATTATGACTGTTGCTTCAGACTGTGTAGTCTGAAATCAGGGACTCCGATTTCGCCCGCTCCATTTTCCTTTCTCAGGATTGCTTTGGCCCAGTACCATATAATAACAAAACACTTATGTTTCTGAAGCTATAGCTAAAGAAAGTGGAAACAAAATATTAGTCGCTCAGTTGTGTCTGATTCTTTGCCACCCCATGGACTGTAGCCTGCCAGGCTCCTCTGTTCATGGAATTCTCCCAGCAAGAATACTGGAGTGGGTAGCCATTCCCTTCTCCAAGGAATCTTTTCAACCCATGGATCAAACCTGGGTCTCCTGTATTACAGGCAGATTCTTTACTATCTGAGCCACCAGGGAAGCCCATAGCTAAATAATCAAACGCTAAAATTTTTCAATCAGAGAGCAAATTGAAAAAAATCATGCAATCAGCACCTGTATACAAATCATCTAGATTGTATCATTAACCTTTATTAGACTTGCATTCATTACATACCTATCTATTCATCCCTATTACACATATCATTCTATCTATCTATTTTTGAGGTATTTTAAAGCAAATTGCAGATACCCAACTCTAAATACTTCACCATGTACATCATTAATAGAGCTCAGTAACTGTTCAACAGTTCTTTTCTTTGGATATAAAATTTCCATACAGTGAAATACACAAATCTTTAATTTTGTTGCATTTTGATAATGCATACATCTGTTGTAACCCAAGCCCCCTATTAAGATATGGATATTACCATAACCCCAGACAGTTTCTTTTTCTCCTTTCCAGTCAATCACTATCCCTACTACTCTGGAGATAAACTTTGTTCTGATATTTTTTCCTGAAAAAAAAAATGTATTTGCTTGTTCTAGAATGTCATAAAACTGTGCAGTATGCATCCTTTGTATGAGACTTTTTCACCCAGCTGAGTGTTCAGCAGATTTATCCATGTCAATGCATGCACAAACAGTAAGTCTCTCCACTTTATTGTTGAGTAGTATGCTACTGTATGAATATCAATGTGCTTATATATTGTCCTGTGGATTGACACCTGGGATCTCCAGATTGTGCTGTTATCTTCTAATTTATTTTGGGTAAATAACTAGGGTTGGGATTGCTGGGTTTTAGCTACAAGTCACTTTTTGGTGATTGCTTTATGGATGACAATATTCATCTTAATTTTTCAAAGTCTACTTTAGAAAATCTGCAACTATAAAAGTCCATTTAGTCCTTTTAATCCATAAGCCTATAGTTCTCAAAAACATTGCAAGTTTTGCTTTAAATATTTATATATATTTTAAAGAAATTAAGAGGAAAAAAAAGAACTTTTATATGTACCCCCATAGTTATCATTATCAGTTATTTCAACCTCTTTTTGAGGGGCCAAGTATCATTTTGTCTCATTTTTTATCAGCCTAAAGAACTTCCTTTTGTACTCCTTGTAGTGCAAATCTGAAGTCAATGAACTCAATTTTGCTTTCTCTAAAAATGTATTTATTTACCTTTTGAAGATTATTTTTTCTGGATACAGAGTTCTATTTTTTCCAGATTTATTGAAGCATGATTGACATATTATATATGTTTAGAGTATGTGTTTGATATTCATATACATAGTGAAGTTATTACCACAATCAAGTAATTAACATATCCATCATCTCACATAGTTACCATGCTTGTGTATCTCTGTGTGGTGAGGATACTTGAAATCTATCTCTTTATCAATTTCAAGTTTACAACAGATTATTATTTACATTAGTCATCATGTGCATTAGCTCTCTAGAGGTTATCCATCTAATAATTGGAAATTTGTGCCCTTGCTAAGTATCACTTCTTGTCCCCTACCCTTAAACCTTTGGTAATCATCATTTTTATCTCTGTTTCTTTGAGTTCAGCTTAATTTTTTCCCTTAGATTTCACATACATGTGAGATAGTGCAATACATATCTCTCTGTGTCTGGCTTCGTTTACTTAGCATAATGTCCTCCAGTATTACAGAGAATATTTTCACTACCCTAACAATCATCTGTGCTCTGTTTACCCAAACCCTGCAACCACTCATCTTTTTATTCTATTTTTAAGTCTTCCAAAATATCTTATAGTTGCAATCATACAGTATGCAGCCTTTTCAGATTGGCCTCTTTTGCTTCATAATATGCATTTAGGTTACTCCATGTTTTTTCATGGCTTGATAGTTCATTTCTTTTTACCAATGAATAATATTTCATTTCCTGGACAGTTTACTTATCCATTCACCCCACTGAAGGACAGTTCAGTTGCTTCTGAGTTTTGTCAATTTAAATAAAGCTCCTATAAAATCTATGTTGATGTATTTTGTGGATGTAAGTTTTCAGTTCACCTGGGTTAATATTAAGGAACATGACTGTTGGATAATAAGAAGGTTATGTTCAGTTGTTTTTTAAGAAATTGTCAAACTTTCTCCTAATTTTCCATTTCCACCAACGAGTGATAGTTCTTGTTCTCCACATCCTTGCCAGCATCTGGTATTGTCAGTGTTCTAGATTTGGGCTATTTTAATAGATGTGTAGTACTATCTTCAGAGAAGGCAATGGCACCCCACTCCAGTACTCTTGCCTGGAAAATCCCATGGACGGGGGAGCCTGGTGGGCTGCTGTCTATGGGGTCACACAGAGTCGGACACGACTAAAGCGACTTAGCAGCAGCAGCACTATCTTACTGTTGTTTTACTTTGCGTTTCCCTGATGACATATACTATAAAGTACCTTTTCCTATGTTTATTTGCTATCCTTGTATCTTCTTTCGTGCTGCTGCTAAGTTGCGTCAGTGATGTCTGACTCTGTGTGACCCTATAGACGGCAGCCCACCAGGCACCCCCATCCCTGGGATTCTCCAGGCAAGAACACTGGAGTGGGTCGCCAGTGCCTTCTCCGCTTCTTCCGTGAGTAAATATATATTTTTATGTCTAGAATCACATTAGAGTTTCCTTTGGGTTCTTCCCAGTACTCTTTTTCTGAGAGAAAAGATCTCTGACATTTCCAATCTTTTTCTTTGTTTCAAGCATACTTTTCTTACATCATTTCTTTTAGTCATTAAAAATCCTACTTTAAAGTCTTTAAATAATATAGTTGTTTCTGCTCACTCTCCAACAAAATAGCAATTTCATCTATTTAGTTTTGAATGCATGCGTCCTTTGTGACCCTATAGGCTCCTCTATCTGTGGGATTCTCCAGGCAGAATACTGGAGTGGGTTGCCATGCCCTCCTCCATGGGAGGGTCTCCTCCATTGCAGGCAGTTTCTTTACCACTGAGCCACCAGAGAAGCCCCTTAGTTTTGAATATAAATGCCTAAAGTTATACAAAAGCAATGAATATATCCCTAAAATTATTCTTAGATATTTATAACACTAGCTATTATTATATGTGACCAATAAAGAAAAAAAATTAATGACTGACTCCATATCCCACAGTAAGAGCCTTCTGCTACAGCTACTTCCAGATATCTGAAAAGACTGGCCAAGACGGTGGAGGAGAAAGACGCTAAGCTCATCTCCTCTCACGAGTACATCAAAATCACAACTATCTGCAGAACCATCAGTGAAAACAACCAGGACCTACCAGAAAAGATCTTCTACAACTAAAGACATAAAGAAGAAACTACAATGAAATGGGTAGGAGGGGCAGACTTGCACTATAATTAGATCCTATACCACTCGGTGGGCACCCCACAAGCTAAGAGAATAATTATATTGCAGACTTTCTCCCATAAAAGCAAGAGCACTGAGCCCTAAATTGAACTTCTCAGCCCAGGAATCCTGGACTGGAAAGATGAGCCCCCAGAGCATGTGGCTTTGAAAACAAGTGGGGCTTCCTGTTGAAAGTCTCGTAGGACTGAAAGAAATAGAGACTTCACTCTTAAAGGGTGCACATCAAATCTCACAGGCACTGGAACCCAGAGCAAAAGCAGGATTTTGATAGAAACCTGGGCCAGACCTACCTGCTGATCTGTGGGAGAGGTGGGGTGGAGGGGCAGCTGTGGCTCACCCAAGGGACTTAGACTCTGGTGGCAGTCATAGTTGGGAATGTTCTACTTTGTGGACACTGCTACTGGCATTGTGGGATCCTCCGTCTATCTCATTAGCTCCAAGATCTGTTCCCACCCGAAAGTCTATAGGCACTAGTGCTGAGGACGCCTCAGGCCAAACGAGTAACTGGGTGAGGACACAGCCCCACTAGCAGTCAGGCTGCCTCTAGACTAGACTCACTCACAGGGGGAAGACACTAGACACAAGAAATCCACAATCCCAGAGGTTATAGACCCAGGCCACCCACAGTAGGCCAAACTCTACCCCGGGACCAAACATGCCTTGTGCACTAGCAGGCCAGCACAAGCTTTGGGACACCCCAGACTCCATACCCAACTGTGTCAGGAGCCAGTCCCCCTTATCAGCTCTCTAGGATCCCTGGGCCCTGCAGCCAGACTCTAGGACCCAGCTCTGCTTGTCAGTAGTCCAGTATTAACCACAGGACATGGCTTCACCCACCAGTGGGTGGGCAACAGCCCTGGAGTCTTCTGGATGCTGAGTCTGCCCACCAGTGAGGGTCCTAGGGTCCCCTAGTGTTCTGCGGCCAGCCACCTCACGACCAGATCCCAGCTGGCAGGGCCTTGCAACCAACCAGGCCAGGGGCCAACCAAGCCTACCAGACTGCTCACATAGTCAGCCCACCATAAAAGAAGAGCCCACACTGCCCTCTTATGGGCATCCCTAGAACACAGAGCTTGGGTGACAAGAGGGGAGTGCCCTGCTGGGATGCACTGGCTGTCTCCTACAGAAGGCTACTTCTCCAAAGTCAAGAAACATAACTTATGTGTCATATATATATAAATACAAATAGCAACTTAGATGAGGTGAGAAGAACTAAGTGAAGTGGAGATAGATAGGCCATCTACCCAAGAAAGAGTTCAGAGTAATGATCATAATGACCAAAGAACTCAGGAGGAGAGCAGATGGATGCACAGAGCAAGAAGTTAGAAGGTTCTTCTAATGAGTTAGAAAACAGAACAACCTGAGATGAAGAATACAACAATTGAAATTAAAAAAGGAATCAACAGTGGACTAGATGATACAGAGGTATGGGCCAGTGAGGTGGATGATGGAGCACTGGAAATCACTGCCGCTTAACAGAAAAAAAGAATGAAGAGAAATAGTTTAAGAGACATCTGGAACAACATCAAGGACACTAATATTTGCATTACAGGTGGTCCCAGAAGGTTGAGAGAGAGGCCCAAAGATCATCTAGCTGAGGTTGGAACACAAGGATGGATACATATTTTTCAAAGGAAATTATAGATCACCTATCCTATAATGTTTAACTTATTAAGAGTTTTATCATTCTTGCAGAAATTTTGGTAATAGGGCTTGTATACATAGAAAATTAAGTGTAAACTCCCAAACGAGGTAATTATTAACTCTAGGCAAAACAAAAAGCTGAACCAGAAGAAACACCTAAACTATGTAGTATACTTACTGAGCTGTGAATAATAATTATGTAATAATGATGTAAATAGTGAATATAAATTTAGTCCCAAATTATGATATATCTGCATTGAAAGGATGGTCAGAGAGAATGGATATATCTGTACAGACAAGGGGGTGGGGAAATGAAGGGAACATGGAAGGAGAGCTAAATCTCTTACCTAGTAGGAAACTGAGAATATATGAAATTTAAAAATCAAAGAAGGAACACAGAAGCATATAATTTAGAAACACAAAATTAAATATTAGAATACACCATTACAAAAGTTGAGCATGGTTATCTTTGGGTAGCAGGACTGGGAGGGTAAGAAAGATGAGACAGACCAACGCTATTCTTTGCTAGTAATCTTCTTTCCTAGTAGAATTTTACACTATGCATATGTATTATTTTGCTAAAAAGTAAAAGAGACAAAAGATATGAAGAAATATAGATGGCCAATAGAAACATGAAAACATGCTTACCATCACTAATTATCAGAGAAATGCAAATCAAAACTACAATGAGGTACTACCTTACACTGATAAGAATGGCCATCATTAAAAAGTCTACAAATAACAAATGCTGGAGAGGGTATGAAGAAAAGGGAACCCTTATATAACACTGTTGGACGTCCCAGGTGGAGCCTAGTGGTAAAGAATCAGCCTGCCAATGCAGGAGACAAAAGAGATGTGGATTCAATCCCCAAAGATCCTTGAGGGCACGGCAACCCACTCCAGTATTCTTGCCTAGAGAATCCTCTTGCCTAGAGGAGCCTGGCAGGTCCAGAGGGTTGCAAAGAGTTGGACACAACTGAAGCAACTTAGCATACATTGTTGGTGGAAATGTAAATTTGTGTAGCTGCTCTGGAAAACAGTGGTTAGTTTCTCAAAAAACTAAAAATAGAAATACCACATGACCCAGCAATTCTACTTTTGGGTATATATCGAAAAAAGCAAAAACACTGATTAGAAAAGATCCATGCACCCAATGTTCATTTACAATTGCCAAGGTATGGAAGCAACCTCAGTGTGCATCAACAAATGAATGCATAAAGAAGATCTAAGAAACACACATGCACAATGAAATACTACTCAACCATAAAAAGTAACAAAAATGTTGCCATTTGCAGCAACATGGATGGACTTGGAGGGCATTATGCTAAGTGCAGTAAGTCAGAGACAGATTACATGATATCACTTTTTTGTGGAATCTAAAAAAATATAACAAACTAGTGAATATAACAGAAAAGAAACACACTCATGGGTATAAAGAACAAACTAGTGGTTCCCAGTGGGGAGAGGGAAGGGAGGTGGGGCCATATAAGGGTAGAGGAATAAGAGGTACAAACAATTAGGTATAAAAGAATCTACAAGGATATATTATACAACATGGGTGATATATAGCCAATATTTTCCAATAACTATAATTGGAACATAACCATTAAAAATTGTGAATCACTATATTATATACCTATAACATAATATTGCACAGCAACTACACTTTAGTAGAAAGTCTGTAAACAAAAAAGTCGAATATATGAAAACTTACTTCCAATGGCATGTCAATAAATATATTTTTCTAATCATTAGTTTTATGTGTCAACTTGGCTAGGCTGTAATACTCAGTTATTCAGTTAAACACTAATCTAGATGTTGTCATAAAGATGTTTTGTAGAAATGATTAAGCTCTACAATTAGTAGACTTTAAGTTATCTTCAATAACCTTGGTGGGACTCATTAACTGGCTGAAAGCATGAACAGTAAAACCAAAGTTTCACTAAAGGAAAAGAAAGCCCACTTATAGACTGCACCTGCCCAAGATTTTCTAGCCTGCCAGCCTACTCTAGAGATATATTAACATTACATAGACATATGTATAAAGAACATATGGAAGAGAGCCCTTATCTTTGGCGGTAGGTGTTGAGGAAAGTGTCCAGTAAAGGTTACACTGAGATTTAAAGGGATGTGAAGGTATAGAGATGCTCGGATTCTCTTGTGGCTCAGATGGTAAGGTGTCTGCCTACAATGCGGGAGACCCGGGTTCAATCGCTGGGTCAGGAAGATCCCCTGGAGAAGGAAATGGCAACCCACTCCAGTACCCTTGCCTGGAAAATCCCATGGACAGAGGAGCCTGGTAGGCTATAGCCCAGAGGGTCACAAAGAGTTGGACACGACTGAGGGACTTATCAGATGTCAGGCAAAAGATGGAAGAAGGGTAATTTGCAACTAGGTACTTACATATGCAAGACAAGAATGTGCCAAAACTCTCTTTGTTGAGGGCAAAGTCAGTACACTGTGGCTGAAACACAAGAGCAAGATGACAGTGGCAAGAAATGTGACTGGAATAACAACTTAAAACCTAGTAATAAACTACCTTGAAGGTCTTGCTAAGAATTTTGAATTTTGTTCCCATGGTTGTTAGGAAACCCTAGAGGACTTTGGAATAGGGTGATGATGTAACCAGATATGTGTAAATGGGTAATGGTTTGGAAGGGGTAGAACAAAAGATAGGGATATCAGTCATGCTGTTTTTATTCTCACTTTCCCTCTAGATTCAGTTTCAAGCCCTTTTGACCAGTTTGATCTCCCAACAAAGCCCAACTTCTCCATCTTTTAGAAATGCAGGGCAATAGGTTGAGCCCAGAGCAACCAACAAGACTGGATGAATCCTGTTCAGGTGAATTTTAAATAGTAAGCAGAGGCGGTGTGAGCTAGGAAGGTCCCAGCAGTAGGTCTAGGCATGGAAACGTCAGCATTTGGACAGGTCAGGGCAACAGAGATGATGTTTGAGAGCAAGTCATACAAAAGTAACCTCTGATCCTAAAGCAAAGACTGTTCACTCTCTGCCCTCTGCCATGATCCCAGAACCACATGGTGAGACACATTTGGGTTATCTGTCTATATTCAGAATTTCTCAATTGCACTTTGCCTTTTATTAAGAAAGGTGTGGAGTTACCAGGCCTCCTGGGTGGTTCTTACATTATTCATGCTTATACAAAGCACCCCAGATGACTCCAAGGCTATGGAAATTACACCTGAGAAGAAAGATACAGAGAAGAGCACATACCCTTTTGTGTGTTACTAACAATTATTGCATAGCCCACATGAGTGTGTGAAATGGTTAAAAAAAAAAAAAAACAAAGGAACGCTTGGTAAGTGGGACAGCATGGGAAGAAATTAAATGGAATTACACAGGAAGTATCCAAGTTTCAATTACTGCCAATGAGCAGGATGAAGAAAGTGTCCATCTTCATTCTGAGTTCCAATGAAGAATTAGTCTACTTACTGAAAGCATCAAAACCCGTCAAAGAGAGACACAAGGTAAACCTGCTAAAGAGTGAAGAGTAGATATCTGAATACATACATTGTAGGTAACTAACATGCATACAGGGAAATCAGTAGATAAAGTCTATACCCCACGTGGGCACTGAACAAGGGCTTAAGCAGTGATTGACAGATTGATCTCTCATGGTTGAATGGCAAGGGAGAATAACAGGTAGGGGCAGATGGAAGAAAAAGAGAGGAAAGTTGACCATGCCGGGGAAGAAAACGTAGTGCCCACAGGTAAAGCCTCTGTCTCGGTGCCAAAGGGAGGCTACCTCTGGCCCTTAGCCCAGTCTCTGACCTTGAAGGGTTGTTCGTACATCAGTCATTACAGCAGACTGCCAAAAGGCCAACATTTCCAGCTCTCAAAGACTACTACTTTACACCAGCCAGTGTTCTCTGTAAATCTTTGTATTCAGCACATTCTATCAGCTTCCCTTCATTGGTTGCTGTGCAAAATATAAAGCCCCATAGTCCTCTCCCTGCTTACTCATGTTTGCATCCCCTTACTCCTCTGATTTTCTCAGTCCTGGTCCAATCTTTCTGCTCCTCTATCTTTCAAATGTTCCCAGTAAGACCTCTGGAACCCTCCATTATAAATAAATTCTCCCCTATTAAGCTTATTATTTATGATTCCTTCCACCATCCCCTGTGACAATAGTTTTCCTGTTAGCCTTCTGAAATAAGAGATGATCAAATTCCATGTTTCATCTTGTTTGGTGTCAGGAGGTAGGTTTGATTTCTTTGCTTCTCAATGCTACTTCCAGATTTTGTTCATTTACCTCTTGTTCATTTACCTCTTGCTACAACCTCAGCCATCACTGTCTTCTTTTGACTTCATGGGCCCTCCCCTTCATTTTTGTTGATTCTGGCCCCACATCGACTTGTGTCATGAGAGTGGCTTTAATTTCCATGTTGATGAACCATCCAGCATCTAATACCACTAGCCTTTGTGGCCTTCAACTCTACTCCATCTCACTTCAACCTGGTATTCACTTCTGTGGCCATTCTCAGACCTTGCCATCACATGGAATGCTCCTCCTCTGAAATATTAAGCTTCAGTTTCTCACATAAATCACCTTCCAGGTCCCTCACTATCTTATTCTTACCTCAAATGACCTTCAACCTATTTGGTACCTTAAATCATTCATATAGTCCCATTCTATCAATTGTGTTCTAACCTCTTATCTTTTTCTACGCAACTCAGATCGCATAATGGACCATCCACTACTTTCTCAGTTCTTTCCTTTCATTTTTAACTTTATCTGCCTAATACAAACCTACATTTGCTTTAGTATTTTTTTCATGTTTTTCCTCTACTTCTCTACTTTAATCGGTCAGTGCTTCTAGAAACAAACAAAAAACAGCAGCAATGCAGACTGATAACTCTACATATTCATGCTCTCCAAATTGAAGCAAGAGTGCTTCATTGGTCTCCTTATCAGCTCTTGGGCAGCTCTGCTTGCTGTTTCTCACTGATACTCTTTCAAACCTCCACTGATCTCAAGACCCCGTCACATACCCAACTTTTTCATTCTCAGCAATAATCTTGTGCCTTTCAAGAGTTCTAGAAAACTGAGTCTTCTCAATTTCTCTACCTACCTTATCTACCTTCATACCAACTGCTCTCCTGCAGTGTAAGGGACTGAGCTGTCCCTCCTCTTGATCACAGCCAACCACTCACCTGAGTCCTGAGTCCTTCCTCCTCCAGCTCTATGTGCACTTGACTTTTCAATTATCCCACTTCCGTCCTGAGTTACTTTTTCCTTCCTGCTCCTCAGCCAATAAGTATTTTCAAGTTATTTCCATCCTTTAAAAAGTGAGATTATCTCTTCAATCTTACAGACCCTTTTAATGACTGTCCAATCTGGATCCCCCTCATCTAACTCAAAAAAAAAGAGTTCAAACTAACTTCTACTTCCTCACTTTCCACTCATTCCTCAAAAAACTGCCACGATGGCATTAAAACTAGCAAGAGCTAGTTATCTATATCTTTGAATTGTCAAATACCTTGTATATTTCTCAATAATTCCAGAATATGTGCGTGTGTTTATCTCCGATCCACACCTCTTCACAACACTTCAAATTAATATCTGGTACTTCAAAAGTCCTTCAACATGTCCCACAAGTGCCTCAATGTCAACAGGTGCAAAAAAGAACTTACTAACCCTCTACTTAGGCCAGCTTTGCCCATCATAAATGCTGGCACTGTCATTCACACAGTCATTGAAGACTTAAACCTAGGAGGCATTTTGACTAACACATAATTAAGATGTGCCAATTTTATGATAAGCTCTCTCTTTTTCTACCTCAAATAGCTATGCAAGCTTGCAGACTCATTATCTTTCACCTACAACATTTCAACAACCCATCTATGGTTGCCTTGTCTCCAGTCTTGCCTGCTACAGTCCATCCTGTAGAGTGACCTTGTGAAAATGCAGATGCAATAATGCTATTAATATTTCCGGGACTAAACTCTTCAGTAATTCCTCACTTTCTATAGATTTCCTTCAGGATCTAGCCCTTGAACAGAATTTCCCCCCATTTCCAGCTTGGTACTTTAACATTCAACAATATCAAATTGCTTATAGCTCCCCTCCCTTGCTGTTTAGTTGCTAAGTCATGTCTCAAGTTTTGCGACTCCATGGACTGTAGCCCACTAGGCTCCTCTGTCCATGGGATTCTCCAGGCAAGAACACGAGTGGGTTGCCATTTCCTTCTCAGGGGATCTTCTGACCCAGGGATCTCACCTGCGTCTCCTGCATTAGCAAGTGGATTCTTTACCACTGAGCCACTGGGGAAGGCCACAGCTCTCCTTAGTTCAGTCCAGTTGCTCAGTCGTGTAAGACTCTTTGCGACCCCATGGACTGCAGCATACCAGGCCTCCCTGTCCATCACCAACTCCTGGAGTTCACTCAAACTCATGTCCATTGAGTCAGTGATGCCATCCAACCATCTCATCCTCTGTCATCCCCTTCTCCTCCTGCCTTCAGTCTTTCCCAGCATCAGGGTCTTTTCCAATCAGTCAGTTCTTCTCATCAGGTGGCCAAAGTATTGGAGTTTCAGCTTCAGCATCAGTCCTTCCAATGAATATTCAGGAATGATTTCCTTTAGGATGGATTGGCTGGATCTCCTTGCTGTCCAAGGGACCCTGAAGAGTCTTCTCCAACACCACAGTTCAAAAGCATCAATTCTTCAGCGCTCAGCTTTCTTTATAGTCCAACTCTCACATCCATACATGACTACTGGAAAAACCATAGCATTGACTAAATGGACCTTTGTGGGCAAAGTAATGTCTCTGCTTTTTATTATGCTGTCTAGGTTGGTCATAACTTTTCTTCCAAGGAGAAAGCGTCTTTTAATTTCATGGCTGTAGTCACCATCATCAGTGATTTTGGAGCCCCCCAAAATAAAGTCTCTCAGTGTTTCCATTGTTTCCCCATCTATTTGTTAAGAAGTAATGGGACAAGATGCCATGATCTTAGTTTTCTGAATGTTGAGTTTTAAGCCAACTTTTTTACTCCCCTCTTTCACTTTCATCAAGAGGCTCTTTAGTTCTCCTTCACTTTCTGCCGTAAGGGTGGTGTCATCTGTGTATCTGAGGTTATTGATATTTCTCCTGGCAATCTTGATTCTAGCTTGTGCTTCATCCAGTCCAGTCCAGCATTTCTCATGATGTACTCTGAATATAAGTTAAATAAGCAGGGTGACAATATACAGCCTTGATATACTTCTTTCGCAATTTGGAGCCAGTCTGTTGTTCCATGTCCAGTTCTAACTGTTGCTTCCTAACCTGCATACAGATTTCTCGGGAGGCAGGTTAAGTGGTCTGGTATTCCCATTTCTTGAAGAATTTTCTACAGTTTGTTGTGATCCACACAGTCAAAGGCTTTGGCATAGTCAATAAAGCAGAAATAGATGCTTTCCTGGAATTCTCTTGCTTTTCTGATGATCCAACGGATGTTGGCAATTTGATATCTGGTTCCTCTGTCTTTTCTAAATCCAGCTTGAACATCTGGAAGTTCATGGTTCACGTACTGTTGAAGCCTGACTTGGGAGGCTTTAGAGCATTACTTTGCTAGCATGTGAGATAAGGGAAATTGTGGTGTAGTTTGAGCATTCTTTGGCATTGTCTTTCTTTGAGATTGGAATGAAAACTGACCTTTTCCAGTCCTGTGGCCACTGCTGAGTCTCCAAATTTGCTGGCATACTGAATGCAGCACTTTCACAGCATCATCTTTTAGGATTTGAAATAGCTCAACTGGAATTCCATCACCTCCACTAGCTTTGTTTGCAGTGATGCTTCCTAAGGCCCACTTGACTTCACATTCCAGGATGTCTGGCTCTAGGTGAGTGATCACACCATCATGGTTATCTGGGTCATGAAGATCTTTTTTGTATAGTTCTTCTGTGTATTCTTGCCACCTCTTCTTAATATCTTCTGCTTCTGTTAAGTCCATACCATTTCTGTCCTTTATTGTGCCCATCTTTGCATGAAAATTGCCCTTGGTATCTCTAATTTTCTTGAGGAGATCTCTAGTCTTTTCCTTTCCATTGTCTTCCTCTATTTCTTTGCACTGATCACTGAGGCTTTCTTATCTCTCCTTGCTATTCTTTGGAACTCTGCATTCAAATGGGTATATCTTTCCTTTTCTCCTTTGCCTTTCACTTCTCTCTTCACAGCTATTTGTAAGGCCTCCTCAGACAACCATTTTGCCTTTTTGCATTTCTTTTTCTTGGGGATGGTCTTGATCCCTGCCTCCTGTACAGCGTCAAAAACCTCCATCCATAGTTCATCAGGCATTCTGTCTATCAGATCTAATCCCTTCAATCTATTTCTCACTTCCATTGTATAATCATAAGGGATTTGATTTAGGTCATACCTGAATGGTGTAGTGGTTTTCCCTACTTTCTTCAATTTAAGTCTGAATTTAGCAGTAAGGAGTTCATGATATGAGCCACAGTCAGCTCCCGGTCTTGTTTTTGCTGACTATATAGAGCTTCTCCATTTTTGTCTGCAAAGAATGTAATCAGTCTGATTTCAGTATTGACCATCTGCTGATGTCCATGTGTAGAGTCTTCTCTTGTGCTGTTGGAAGAGGGTGTTTGCTATGACCACTGTGTCACATGGTTTGCTATGACCATAGCTCTCCTTACACAGTGATATTTCTCTAACACTGATCCTCTAATTAAACCAAGCTCTGTGCTGAAATGCGCTTCTCCAACTAATGTGCTTCTCCATTTCTGACTTTCAAACTTTGAATTCCAAATTCGATACTGCTTTCCTCAGAATGAATTTCCAGAATGACTCTTTGTGTTTTCATATATCTTATACACACCACCAGAAAAATGGCCACGGTCAAGATAACCAATGAATTCTATTTTGACGCATCCAGCAGTCAATTATCCACTACTATTTTCTGTAAATTTGCAGCCTTTGGAAAAACTGACCAATTCCCATTTCAGATACGTCCTCTTCTCTTGGCTCCCGTAACAGCCGTCTTTCATTTTCCCTCTGACTGCTGCTGCTCAGTTTCTTCTGCAAGCTGCTCCTCACTGCCTCTAGTATGCATGTGGAAATGTCTCAGAGCTCAGTCCTCAGCCTTTTTCTATATCTAAACCTATTTCTGAGCAAATCATTCACAACATTTAGATATCAAGTGTATTCACTACCTGTTATAGCTCTGCCTCCTACACTAGCCTCTCCCCTGAGCTTCAGACATGGATATTTAATTACCATCTCAGACTTAACAAGTTCCTACAAACACTCTTGATTCATAACCTCCTTCTCCAGTCTCGTCTATCTAACTTAATGGCTCAACTCCAAACATAGCGGCCATCATTGGGCCTTCATTTCTCTTACTCTCCTCTCCAAATATATCTTCAGTCTGACCACTCCACGTGCTCTCCACTGCTGCACACCATCCCTGGTCTCCATTTTCCACCTTCAATGGCTATCTATCTGTCTCCTTGTTTGCATCTCAGCCTCTCCTGTCCATTCTCTGCTCTGCACAAGGCTAAATTAAATCATACATTAGGTTATATCAAACTCTTGCATAAAACCCTCCAATAGCTTCTAACTGTGCTTAGAATAAAAACCAAACTCCTTAATCATGACCTGTAAAGCCCCCGTGATCTGGCTTCTTCCTCTGTTTTGACCTTATTTCCTTGCACTATTATCCTCATTTGCTAATAAGCTGTAGCCACACTAGCCTTCTCTCTCTTCCTTTCCTTCTCTTGCCATACCTTTCTACCTCAACTGCCTGTACATTTGTCTTCCTTCTTTCTGGCACATTTTTCCTTCTCACCATCATATCCCTGTCCCAACTACTCTTTCTAAAAGACCTCAACCCTGCATTTGGCCTCTACCCAACTATCACTTATTTTTTTGGTCTATATAATACCATTCTTTGAAATAGGATTTCTAATGACATCTGTATATTTCCCTATTTAAATTTCACAATGGCTTTAATCTGTCTTGTCACTGCTGTATCTGCAGAGCCTTATCCAGTGCCTGGAACACTGTAAGCATATGTGCTTTCCTCTCTGACCCTTCCCATGATTAGTGACTTTTGGCACAATGCCTGGGACATGACTTTCGCTAAAATGTTAAATGAATCAAGAAATGAATGAATATGCTAACATGAATAAAGTTATGCCAGCTACACTGGCTTCATATTTTCACTTGTTACTTGGAGAAAGAAATTTGGGAGTCAACACCAGCGATCACTGTGTTATTTACTGGTTCAGTGGTAAAAAAAAAAAAAAAAATCCTCCTGCCAACACAGGAGACCCGGGTTCTGTCCTTGCATCGGGAAGAGCCCCTGGAGAAGGAAATGGCAACCCATTCCAGTATTCTTGCCTGAGAAATCCCATGGACAGAGGAGCCTGGTGGGCTGCAGTCCATGGATTTGCAAACGAGTCAGACAGCTTAGCGACTAAACAACAACAATGTATCGACAGAGGATAAGGTGGTTGGATGGCATCACTGACTCAATGGACATGAGTTTGAGTAAACTCTGGGAGCTGGCAATGGACAGGGAAGCCTGATGGGCTGCAGTCCATGGGGTCTCAAAGAGCTGAACACGACTGAGCAACTGAACTGAACTGAATCAACTGTGAGTTGACTATATAAGTTCTCATTCAGAATGGGGATTTAATCACATTCAACTAATCCCTTTGTTGTCTGCTGTAGAACTCTGAATTAGAAAACCTTTGCAGGCAGAGGGCTAGAGAATCTGGTTTGGGAGGTTCACGCCTTGCCTTGGCTACTCTGGGGCCCAGAGGTGGCCAACTACATAAGCATCCTCCCCATAGAAGGCTGAGAGAAATCCACGCCTGCCAGGGTGCCATATCTTATCATTTCATTAAAATTATCCATTTGTGAGTCTGATGAACTGGTTACATTTTTTGTTATTCATTTTCCTCTGGCTGATGCTGTTTAGTCTAAAGAGTAGCCATGAATAACTACTATGGTGGTTCCACACCCAGCAGAGAAGTTATCCAAGGAGATATAATTTGGAGAAAAAGAAATAATTTGGCATCTAGGTCCATCTCTTGGATAGAGAAAAAGCAGTGGAAACATATGGAAAAGTTTCCAGGAAAACCCCATTTTCCATAATCAACAAACTGACCAAGAGTTTAGCCTGCATTTACTAAAGCACTCTAATTTCACAACAAGAATTTGATTTCTAATTAGTCTGAAGGGGAAGAAGAGAGTTCTTTTCAGGGCCCTTGGTTAGTCCTTCATTCATACCATACCTGCTTATGAACATGAGCAAAGATTTCATCATTTTGTGGATTTTGCACAGTTGGAAGTAGGCAGGGTCGTGTAGGGGAAAGCCTCGAAGTATGGGTGTCAGTAAGGTGCTAATTAGCACCAGGGTAGTCATCTCTCTGCCCATTAAAGATCAGCCTATTCTTCCAGTTCCAGTTCCAAAACCCTTCAAGTTATCCTTGGCTCCTCTTTTTCTAATAGTCCTCATCCTGTGCTCTGTGCTGAGTCACTCAGTCATGTCCAACTCTTCATGACCCTAAGGACTGTAGCCCACCAGGCTCCTCTGTCCATGGGATTTTCCAGGCAAAGATACTGGAGTGGGTTGTCATTTCCTTCTCCAGGTGATCTTCCCAAACAGGTGATCGAACCCACTTCTCCTGTGTCTCCTGCATTGGCAAGTGGATTATTTTACCAACTGAGCCACCTGGGAAGCCCTAATCCTTATCCTGAAGTGAAACTGTTAGTCACTCCGTTGTGTCTGACTCTTTGTGATTCCATGGACTATAGCCCACCAGGCTCTCTGTCCATGGAATTCTCCAGGCAAGAATATTGGAGTGTGTTGCGATTCTCTTCTCCAGGGGATCTTCCTGACCAGAGGATCAAACTCAGGTTTCCTGCATTGGAGGAAGATTCTTTACCATCTGAACCACCAGGGAATCCTTATCCTATCCATCTTCAAATACTTTCTGCTCTACCTTTCAATACATCACAAATCCAACTATTTTTCTCTCTTTGCCACTACTCAAGTCTAAGCAAGCATCCTATCTTACTTACCTGGATTACTGCAAAAGGCTTGTACCCCATCTCTATGCTCTTAGTAGTCAGTGATTTTTTTCAAGCACAAGTCAGATCATGTCACACTTCTTAAAACCCTCCAGTGACTTCCATCCCACTCAGAATAAAAGCCAACATCTTCACAATGGTCCACAAGGCCCTATATGTTCAGGCCCTTATAATCTCTAATCTCATCTCCAACTAGTCTCTTGCTTATTCACTCCACTCCAGTTACTCTGCCCCATTGGTCTTCAAAAACAGCAGCCACATTCCTACCTTGGGGCCTTTGAACTTACTATTTCTGCCAGAAATACTCTTCCCCAGATGTCAGCCAGGCTTACTCTCTCATCTCCTTTATGTCTTTACTCAAAGTCTCTGCCTCAGTGAGACCCTTCCTACTGGTTCGGGACAAATGCCCATTATCCTACCAACACTCCCATTTCTATGCCTTTTTTTTTCCTATTGCATTTCTCTCCATCTGGCATATATGTTCTACAGATTGTTTATAACTACCAAGAGAATATTAATTTCTACAAAAGCATGAGTCCTATCTGTCTTGTTTGATTCTGTACCCTCAACACCCAGAATACTTGAAACAGGTGTGGCACCCAATAACCCCTTATTAAATAAATGAACCCTCTGAGGAGTAAATGGAATAATGTACAATATATACTGTTCATGGCAAGTGGTAGGTGTTCAAGAAATATTAATTTCTATCCTCACTTCCTCTCATATTGACTACAATATCTGTCATAGTATTAATAATTGTATAAAATGGCATATTGCTATGGAAACAAATTCCCAAAGGAATTTGTCTTAATTCATAGGTGGGTGATTTATATGGCATTATTTTTAGAATCAAAGGCCATCTGGATATATTCTTTGGTCAAAATAATAAGACATTTGATAAATGTCTTCAGCCTGCATGAGTGTTAGCAGTGACAAATAGTAAACTAAAAGTTTAAATATCCAGACTTTATGGATAATGGGAGGAGAAAATCTATGGGTCATTTTCACATTACATGGTAAGAAGGAAAACACTTGGGTTCAGATTCCAGCCTACCTCTGATAAGCTGTATTTCTTGAGCAGGAAATTTTAGATTCTCAGGGCCTCAGCATTTTCATCTTGACAATGGGAGTATAATATTCCCCCTTTTGGGTTATTACAGGAATTATAGAAATGACATATGTGAAAAGATATATCCCAGAGGTTGCTAATGAAAAACAACAAAAGTTCATTTCCACTAACCACAAGTCTTGTTCTGATCCTCCTTTTTCTTCATCTATAGATAAACCTCTAAACGGAAGTATGGTCACCTGGAGGAGAGCTTGCCCTGTGTGTGCATGCTATACCCTCTTCTCTTTAGTAAAAAACAGCTGCCATCTGTTGAGAGCTTACTCTTGACCAGATGCTGATTCTTTCTTTTTGAAAGGCGGAGGAACCAGAGATCAAATTGCCAACATTTGCTGGCTCATAGAAAAGCAAGAGAATTCCAGAAAAACATCTATTCTACTTCATTGACTACACTAAAGTCTTTTTGTGGATTACAAGAAACTGTGGGAAATTCTTAAAGAGACGGAAATACCAGACTAACTTACCTGCCTCCTGAGTAATTTGTATTCAGGAAGCAACAGTTAGAAATGGATATGGAACAACGGACTGGTTCAAAATTGGGAAAGGAGTACATCAAGGCTGTATATTGTTGCCCTTATTTAACTTATCTGTAGCGTGCATAACGCGAAATGCTGGGCTGGATGACGTTCCAGCTGGAAACAAGATTGCAGAGAGAAATATCAATAACCTCAAATACACAGATGATATCAGCAGAAAGTGATGAGGAACCAAAGAGCCTCTTGATGAGGGTGAAATAGAAGAGTGAAAAAACTAGCCTAAAACTCAACATTCAAAAAATTAAGATCATGGCATCCAGTCCCATCACTTCATGACAAATGGAAGGGGAAAATGTGGAAGCATTGACAGATTTTATTTGGGGGGTGGGTGTGTGGCTTCAGAATCACTGCAGACAGTCACTGCAGTGAAGTTAAAGACATGAAGTTAAAAGACACTTGCTCCTTGGAAGAAAAACTATGACAAACCTAGACAATGTATTAAAAAGCAGAGACATCACTTTGCGAACAAAGGTCTATATAGTCAAAGCTATGTTTTCTCCATTGTTTATGTACAGATGTGAGAGCTGGACCATAAAGAAGGCTGAGCACTGAAGAACTGATGCGTTCGAACTGTGGTGCTAAAGAAGACTCTTGAGAGTCCCTTGGACTGCAAGGAGATGAAACCAATCAATCCTAAAGGAAATCAACCCTGAATATTCATTGGAAGGACTGATGCTCCAATTACTTTGGCCACCTGATATAAAGAGCCAACTCACTGGAAAAGACCCTGATGCTGGGAAATATTGAAGGCAGGAGGAGAAAGGGATGACAAAGGATGAGATGGTTGGAGGGCATCACCAATTCAATGGACATGAGTTTAAGCAAACTCTGGGAGATAGTGAAGGACAGGGAAGCCTGTCATGCTGCAGTCCATGGGGTCACAAAGAGTCAGACAGGACTTAGTGACTGAACAAAAAAGCAAGTATAGTATGTGTCTATAACTACTATACTTATAGTATATTTAGGTGTATTAGCCAAACCACAGTGCCCTCAGCTGTGTCCACTATACTACACAGTGCTCAGTGTGGGAGCTTGAACCATCCAGGAGCTATGATTTTTCATGTCTTTAGCCATTGTTAGAGTCTGTATAAGAATAATGGTAACATACAATGTATTTAAGTACTATTTTTGTAATTGGTTTTATGAGTTTTTCCTCAAAACCTTCACCTATTTACGGCAGGCCTGGGTTGATCTGCAAGTGGTGGTGTTGGTTGTGGACTTTGTTGAATTTTTAGATCATTTTTAGGTTTAATAGTGTTTTTATTTATTTACGGGGGATGTTAGTGGTGTTTGGTTATACAAAAGCTCTGGCTACAAAGCAATATCTTGAAGTTGTAGTCTCTAATAAGACTGTATTAGGAGTATTTCTTTTAGATTTAATAATAGAACTAGCAATGGTTTTTGATATTTTAGAGGATGAGAAAGTGGAGATTGTGTTTAATGCTTTAGGGGATTGGATGATTTATAATAAAACTGATTCTGGTATTTTCTTTATTTTTAGTGAAGCAGCTATGGGGATTGTGGCATTATACAGTTATGGTACTTGATTAGTGATTGTTACTGGTTGATCATCGCTTACTGGTGTTGCTTACAGTTTTATTTTCCAGAGTATAAGCACCTCCACGTAGTAACTCTGAATAATTCCTCCCTCTACTCACAACACCTGGCACTGGACATGGCACACAGTAAATGCTTGAGGATTGTTTGCTGATTGACGAACGGACATGACCTGAATTATTAATCAGAAGACGGGTTATTGAGTTCCCTTAATGGGCTCAGGACAAGACTTCAGGTTGCACTAGAGCAGCCTGGGCATCTGGACACCCAGATAACCTAAAAACCTTCATGACATGGTCTGGGGTCCCCCTAACATTAACCTGTCACCTCTGCTCTGCCAACCTAGCACTGACTGCCCAGGCCTATGCCCTCAACTTAAGAACACTGCATAGATGTTCACCTCTCTGGTAAATCCAACAGAATATTTACATGTAAAAGAAACTTATTTTAGTTCAGTTCTGGGCACATGGCTTTTACATGACACTAGTTATTATGAACAACCATCATCATAAAATTGACCTTCTATACAGCAAATCATGATTTTTAAAGTACCTTTACGTCCATCACTGCTAGTAGTAATTTTCACAGTAACTGTTCCCAGCAGTTCTGATTCACCCCCCTTTCACATCTGAGTGAACTAGGGCTCAGAGAGAGTAAGCATCTTGCCAAAGAAGATACAGATGTAAAGAGTATCTTTGCTTATTCAGAACCTGCTCTGGATCATATACTCCAATGAGCATATTACATGAGTATCTCCTTTAATCTTTGCAATGGCCTTATGATGTAGGTAATACTGTGTTTCAGATATTTCATAGGAGAAAAGTGAAGCTTAAACTTCTCAAGGTTGCACCACTGCTAAGAGATCAATAAGCCAAGATGAACAGACACCAGAGCCACACCTGGGTGCTGCAGTCCCAGCCAAAGAAAGGCAAGATCTAACCTTCACCTCTTGTCTCTCTCTACAAGCAGCAGACACCTAGAAATCCCTGGATTAATTTCAGGTACTGCACTCCTTGATTCTCCTCCTCTTAGACGAATCTTTCACTTGAAAATTTCTTTAGTAACTCGGAGTGGAATTTCTCTAAGTGATTTTTCTTAAAAATAAATGACTAATTTCACACCCCTCTAATTCATCTTCTGTCACGATGACAAACTCACCTTCCTAAATACAGTTTCCATCATGTCTCTTCCTAGTTGAAGACAATGAATGGCTCCTTATCCCATCCTGTATGAAATCCAGCTTCCTATCCTGGCTTTGCCTAACCAGCTCAGTGTGTCATCCACCTGCTTCCATCATACACCCGCTTCATCAGCTAGCTCCTCCTTCCCCCAAGAAGTCTTCTCTCACTGCCACTGACATTCTTCCCCCTCTTTCTGCTTTAAACCACTGACTTTCAGGAACCGTCAGCATTTTTAAAAAAGCAAAAATTTTGGCAACCCACACACTTTTTTTTCCAACTATGGAACCAGAAGAAACAATGGCTTTATGGTTTCAAGAACATTTCAGAAAATAAAAAAAAAAAAAGGAAAAACACTAAAAGACAAGTAATAGATCAAAATAAAGAACTGTCATAAGGAAAGATAGTTGGATGTGTGTGTGTGTGTGTGTGTGTGTGTGTGTGTGTGTGTGTGTGTGTGTATATATATATATATATATATATATATATATATATATATATATAGTATAGGTTTAGTGACTCAGTCATGTCTGACTCTTTGTGACTCCATGGACTATACCCCGCCAGGCTCCTCTGTCCATGGGATTCTCCAAGGCAAGAATACTAGAGTGGGTTGCTATTTCCTTTTCCAGGGGATCTTCCCAATCCAAGGACTCAAGCTGGGTCTCGTACATTGCAGGCAGATTCTTTACCAACTGAGCCACCAGGGAAGCCCATATATATAGTATAATCATCCAGTTATATATGTTCTATAACACATACCTCTATACTGATGCTAAAATATTGTTCTTATTGTCTCTACATTTGGAGGCGGTTTGATGAATACTTTATCAGCTATCAGCACCGGCCAGAACAGAGAGTCTGGTTTCCTATCCCACTGGTGTTCAGGATCAAGAGCAGACTGAATACATCCAATATTATTTCTTAAGTTTTCCATCCTCTCATTGTAGCTAAATAAGGTTCTTGAGAACAGACACCACATCTCTACTTCCTCTGCATTCCCCATGGGACTCAACTAGGCCAGGGCCACTCAGAGGAGAGAGCACAATATATGTGAGTGTGTATATAATCAAGACAACCTGAAATGCTGCAGGCAATGCATCTGGGGGGACAATTACCTCTGGGGTGAGACAAGAACAACCCGATTCACCCCACAGTAGCTTTCTGGAATGCAGCCTTCCAGTCTGACCTTTTAGTGACCTCCGACTTCACAGAGCTCACTGATCACCTGAAGCCTCCCACACTCATCTTCCTGGTAAATCATTTCACTCACTGTTCCCACCACCCTCTCAGGGAGGGCAGGAGAGGTGGTCCTAAGAGAGACACATCAAAGCAAGAAAATACTTGACACACAATCATCGGCTGGTGTTCCCTGACAGATCAAGCGGGTAGATTGTCTAGCAAGTCTGAGTCTTTGTCTCTTCTCAGTGAGAAAGGTGTGTAGAGAAAGAATAAAATACTGAATTAAGGTTCCTGGCTGTGAGTGGAAACCCACAAAATATTTCCACCCAATTAAACATTTAACGAGGCCATCCTGGAAAAGCTACTGTCTTCGGTCATAGAGAGTGTTTTCCCCTCAACAGAACCTTTATTTAGGGGTTGTAATATCGGAAAACTTCTTGACCACTGGCCCTTTCACTGGTCTTCTGTGTACTCTGATATTACATGTGTGGTTCATGCGCCCTGTTTCACAGAGCTTTCCTCCTCCTTTCTTGCCCTCTCTCTCTTGCTGACCATCCAGTATCTCCATTGCCCTTAACAAACATTATCCTTGCAACTAGAGATTATCATACTAAGTGAACTTAGTCAAAGAGAAAGACACATACCATGTGATATCACTTATATGTGGAATCTAAAGTAGGACATAAATGAATTTGTCTATGAAACACAATCAGGGACTCAGAGAAGAGACTGGTCATTGTCATGGGGGAGGGTGGGTCAGGGAGGGTTGGACTGAGAGTTTGGGATTAGTAGATGCAAACTGGTATATATTGAATGGATAAACAACAAAGTCCTACTGTATAGCACAGGGAACTGTATAATATCCTGTGATAAACCATAATGGAAAAGAATATATATATATATATTTGCATACCTGAATGTGTGTGTATATGTGTATACACACACACACACACACACACCTGAGTCACTTTGCTATAGAGCAGTAATTAATGCAACGCTGTAATTCAACTATACCTCAATAAAAAATACACTTTAAAAATTATATTCATTTCCTAAATATGAAAACCAATATTCATGAAATTGTGGCTGATACCTTTTAGATCCACCAATATCATTATTATTTGCATACACCTGGAATAAAGACAAAGGGCAAATCACACACACACACACAATCCCACACACTATCTGATTTAACTCCCACAACAACTCAGTGAGATAGGTTTCCTCACCTTCATGTTACAGATAAGTAAACTGAACCCCAGAGAAGTAAGGTAACATTGCTCAATGCAACATGGCAATGATGAGGTATGGCTGGGGTTCCGACCTGGTCTGTCTGACTGCAAATGGTCTGCTCTTTTTATCTAGCCCACCATGTTGTTTCAGGTGGCTAGTTATTTTTCAGATACACAGACTATGCCAGTCTGAGGAAGAAATGAGCAAATGACCCTCCATTCTTTAGCTGACAGGTCATATAAAGCCAAGAGAGATTAGCAGGTCTGCCAGTGAAAAATGTTCCATGACAATCTGTCGTCTTTAAAACTGGTTCACACAGGAACTGGTTCAGGCTGATTAGGGGGCTAAACTACAGATGGCAATAAAGCAGTCCAGTGCTGGTTTGAGTTAAACCAGATCTAGGTTAGTCTTTATTCTACCCACCTCTTAGAAGAATGACTGTGTCAATTAAAGGAAAGACCATGAGTAAAAAAGAGAAAAAAGAGTACACAGCTTAGTGTCTGACCCATGGCTAAAGCTTATGACATATTCATTTAATCTCACAGACATTTAGATATAGTTCCTCATACAGAACAACATATATTTGTTGTGTCTATCTTTTAGACGCCATGTTGATACTGCATTGATTCCCATAAAATCACAGCTATTTGATTGTCTGGACAGGTAGAAACCAGGACAAGCTTGCACCCATGATAGAGTCATGAGAGGGTTCAGAAAGTTGTGTGTCTTCTGCTTTAACCCACTTTGGGACCCCACCGTCAAAAAAGAGCTGAAAGAAAAGTGCCCACAGTCTCCAGTAGAAATGGTCTGCTACAGTCGCTCTCCATAAAGTATTTGTTCCCAACACAGAGTGAGTCAGGAGGCAGCCTTTGAGCCGAGAAGAAACAGGTCTACCTGGGATTTATGGTTTAGCATCCTCTCATCTTTGAGTCAGAGAGCTGACTGACTGACGTTTTCCTTCCACATAAATTGCCTCTGTTCTCTTTCTCTGAGAAGGCCTGGATCTGTCAGGTAATGAGATTTGAAACATCTTTTTGTTTCCTGTGAAGCCTGATGAAGGACACCGTCATTCCCAAAGATGAGCTCCTTGTGCAAGGAAATAAGCAGGGAACCCTGAAACCTAGCTGGTGAAAACAGCTTCCATGGGGCAAACTTAAATAAACAGCCACTGTTTTGTTCTCTGTGAAACAGCGCTCTGCACACCCAGTGGAATGACATCCCACCGAACCAGCGACAGAGCCTCGTCCTTCAAAGTGAGAGGGAACGCGGTCCAGGAAGAAGAATTACAGGAGTATTGATGAGAGAAGAGTTGCTACTGCTAAGAGATGAGGAAAAATGACTAGGAGTGTCATGAAGAAAAAGTGTGGAATTGGGGACGTGAGACAAGTCACAACTCAATTCTCTAACAGTTACATAACCTTGAGCAAATTGCTTCACCTCTCTGGAGCTTGGTTTTGGAATCCCATTCTGTGAAAATGAACAGGATAAGGCCTATGCAAAAACACTTATGTGAACTCTTACACATATATTTTAAAATCTAATAAAAATTCAGTAATTCAAACATATCAGCCTGTTTGACCTAAGCAAACTGCAATTTCAAAACACAGAGTTTATGGCAAGGATCTGCTATATTAGCTAAAAAACAGCTGTTTTGCCTCAGAAGCTTCTGCTTAAAAAAATAGTTGGAAGGGAACAGGTGGCATAATCTAAACAAGATATTGGTAGGCCAGTTCAGAAGCTAACACGGCTCCAGTTAACAATACTGGACTGTATATTTGAAACTTGTGAAGAGAACAGATTTTAAAAGCTCTAATTGCAAGAAAAATAACATTTTTAACTATAGGAGGTGACTAGTATTAACTAACCTTATTGTGGCAATCATTTTGTAATAGATAGATATATCAAGTCATTATGTGGCATATCTTAAAATAATACAATGTTACATGTCAATTGCATCTCAATAAAACTGGGGAGAAAGAGAACATAACAAAATTTCTCCTTGGTTTGCCTCTATTTTGCTGGGGGGATTACATGTGATATATTTTTATAGTATAAGAGAGCAAATAAGAAGGTGGATTATCTATCACGACTTATGCAATCAATTTCCTGCAGTGTCCTGTTTTGTGCTCTCTAACAAATGTTTTTTGTTTGTTTGTTCATCTTTTGTTTCACCCCTCTGGAATAACAGGAGGATATTATCCTGGCATGTTAAAGACAGACTTCATGATATGAGGGTTATCATGAGTATAGAATTATAATTGAATAGTTTTAATACATCTGTAGGGAGCACAGAGAAATACTTCCAATAACAGGAAATAATAGATGAAGGCAATTAATATATCAATGGAGAAGTTCTGTTTACACGTTAATATTACCACAGGGTTAAAGCAAAATATAAAGTAAATCGATTTTTCAACTCCCTTCATCCCATCATCAACAAAGAACAGAGATTTTACAGGAGATGGGGCAGGAGACAGCTTTCCCATAAATCCTGGGGACAGGTCTAAAGGAGAATTACCCCTGCCACCTCCTATGGGGCTTTGTAGTTTTCAAAAGTTTCTTTAAAAACCATCTTATATGATCTTCACCACAATGTGGAAAGAGCAGCAATTCAATTTAAAGAGATGGAAACAGAGGCACCTAGAGGTTGCCATTTGCCCAACTTCACCCAGCCAAGTGGCAGTCCCAGGATTGGCCTTCCTCCCACCCCACCTCCCACAGAGGGAAGCATGGAGAAAGAGTGTATCTATCGGTTGCTTGGGGCTTCCCAAGTGGTGCTAGTGATAAAGAACCTGCCTGCCAATACAGGAGATGTAAGAGATGCAGGTTCCATCCCTGGGTTGGGAAGATCCCCTGGAGAAGGAAATGGCAACCCACTCCAGTATCTTGCCTGGAGAATCCCATGGACAGAGGAGCCCGGAGAGCTATAGTCAGCCTATGGGGTCTGAAAGAGATGGACATGACTGGAGTGACTTAGCACACACATCGGTTGCTTATATGACTCAGGGACTACTTTGAAGGGTAAGTATGTAGAAAACAAATGAGAGACTTCCTGGATATCACCTTTAGGAAAAAGGAGATGATGTCATGGAAAAACTTCCCCCTCAAAATATACAGAAACTCTAAAGAACTATAAGAATTTATAAATCTATGCCCTTATCCAGTTATTCATAACAAATCTTATGATAATGTGCCACTCTCAGAGTTTTTTTTTTTCCAGTTCTTCAAATCACAGAGCTCTAGACCGAAAAATGTTTTCAAATTTCAGAAGAGAGGATACCATTAAATATAGACTTGTGCATCGTATGGGTATGCAATGATTTTGAACAAATCATTTAAAATAATGTTTATGGTATTGTTTGAATGAATATAATTTTAATGTTTTGCTTGGTGCTATCATTTGAAATTAGAAGGGAAAAAAAAGGAAAGAAAAGAGTACAGAAAGACATAGGATGATAAACACTAAGAAGTGTGTGCAAGCTGAGTTGTGTCTGACTCTTTGCAACACTATGGACTATAGCCTACCAGACTCCTCTGTCCACGGGGTTCTCGAGGCAAGAATACTAGAGTGGGTTGCCATTTCCTACTTCAAGGGATCATCCTGACCCAGGGATCGAACCTGCAATTCCTGTGTCTCCTGTGTTGGCCAGTGGATTCTTTACCACTGAGCCACCTGGGAAGCCCATGATAAACCCTAAATCTAATAATAACATTCAAGTCCAGCATGTTTCGCCATTAAATAAGCTGGACACATTTTATATAGTGAATAAAAATTCTTAAAAGTTGAGTGGGGGGTAAAATAATGAGACTCTCAGAGTGTGCCTTTGTTCTTCAAAGATGGCAGGAAGATGCACTCTGGGCCAAGCATGGTGTGTGGCAATGAAGAGCACATCACTGTTCAGCAGAACAGCCAAGATGCACAATATACATCTGTAGACAAGTACATTAGGCATTAAGTTCTGCAACCAGAATAGTCCTTCCACATCAGGAGCTCAGGTCTCGCCTTTTAGAGAAGAAAATTATGAGGTCTCAAGTGGGTAAATGCCATGGTCAATATCCCTCACCTCCTAAAGGGCAGGAATAGGAACAGAATCTGGACATCCAGAGCCTCAGTGAATGCCTTGTATACCAGACCATATTTTCCTTTTACACTTCCATTCTCAAAGTCTTATAGAACGAATGAATATGCATTGCTTTCATGATTGGAAAAAAAAAATCAATGCAGTAAAAATAAACAATGGGAAGCACATAGAAGGTGAGTACCTTAGGTTGTGGAGTGTTCAGGAAGGAGAGCAGTTTGCATTGAGGAAGTCTAGATGGGGACATGACTGGAGATGGAATGGAGGTGACAGGAGGCAGCATGCGTGGGGCTGAACACAGCAGAGCAAAGACAACAGGACCAGAATATGGAGAAGGCACCACGGACCTTTGACAGAAGACTCATTCCCCTTTGTGTTTCATGACTTTGGTATGCTGCAGATATTTAATATTCTGGAAGGAGGGGAGTGAGAATGGGAAATAGGAAGGCTGGGAGCGGGAAAGGAAGAGAGAGAGGAAGGAGCGGTAAACATGTGAGGATAAGGGAATTTGAAAGCACATTGTGGACATTTTGCATTGTCTGTTCTTGGAATTTGGACTTCATTTCTGAAATTAAATGAGTTGACCGAAAGCTTCTAATCAGGGAAGCTACTCGATTTGGATTGTATTTTAGAAAGAGCATTATAGCAGAAAGAAAAAAAGATGAGTCGGGCAGTGAAGAGACTGGAAATATGGAAGTTTAAGGTTTTCAGAACTTCTCATATAGTTGTTTCTTATCTCTTTAATTTTGATACTCTGGCTAAAGTTTTCAACACTGAATTAGCAAGCTGTTTTGGACATAGGGGCTCAAAAGATATCTTGAATTGTTCTTTTTTCTGAGTGTTTTATAGGCCCTTAGTTGGCAAAATGTATTAGCTTAACTGAGTATATTTAAATCTGAATCCAAATTGTGGATTTAGAAGCTGCAGTTTTCAAACAAAAATATATAGGTTAAATAAAAATACCAAATTCTAAATATGGTTAAAAACTCATAGCCGTTAAGATAAAACTGTCCTAGAATATTAAAAAAAAAAACCCTCAGCATGCTATTATTAAAATATAGAGTTCATATAATTAAAATACACACAAAGTTATTCTGCATAGAATTCTAAAAGACACATTTTTCCAGCCAAAATAACGAGCATGAAGAACTTAAAGCAGACAAATTCTCACTCCAGTCAGTGACCAGCAACTCTGCTTCCCATATTTTAGGACACCAGAGTTCTCATGTAACAAGGTCTTCAGAGACAAAATCCCCATAAAGTCAACACTACGAATGACCGATAGAGTGTGGAATTACATAATTCCTAGTCTATGCTTCATTTTACAAGGGTGGGGATGATATGCACTATGTAGAGATGAAACCCCAAGCCCTTGGAGGCTGAGCTGGAAAGCTCTATAAAGTTGAGGAAAAGAATAAGGAGTGGCCTGAGTTGGGGTTGGTAAATAAGGTGGAGTAAAATCTCACAAAATAATGAAGCAGCAGAAAAGGAGGGAGCAGACAAAAGCAAACCCATGAGAGACAGATCTATAGAAATTACCAAATCAACCATGGGGCCCTCAGAATGAAGGGATCATTCTCGTGCTGTGAAAGATTAAGTCAATCTGCAAGAGCCATAAAGCCTTACTTCTCTGGAAAGAGAATTCAAAGCTACACAAGAATTCAACTAGTGCACAAATATCCGGTGAACTACCAGGAGTTCAAAGATGCTCTTTGTCTTGAGCCCAGGGCATCAGGGGAAAAAAATGGCTGAAGAGGCTTTAGGAACAAGATACATAAGAGCAACCCTATAAGTATAAAAAGGCAAGTGAATGGTGAAGGGGGAGAAAGGTACCTGAACTAACACAAATCATGAGGAGATAAATTGTTCAGGGGAAGTAATGATGATTTCATACCACCTTACTGAACTCTTTGGCAAGTCGATTCTTCAAAATGATTAGAGAACTTTTGCATGTGATATTCTCCAGGCTAGAGGAATAACGTGTTACAGGATATCTCTCACCCTCTCTTTCTTCCTTCAGTCAGCTTTCTCCTTCTACTCACATTAGAACTTATTGAGAACATCTGCTCCACTCATCACGACTGCATAGACGTGAGGGCACTGTTCACCTCAAAATCCCGTATCTTCTGTCTGTGTGCCTGAGATGGATGCTCAGACCTAGTCATGTACCAGGTCCTTCCCTAACCACTGGGAGATACAGAAGAAATGGGATAAAGAAAGTAAAACACACACCCCACCCCCAGAAGTAGAGTAAAAATCCACTGATGAAATTAAAGGGCTTTGACTCTTCTTGCTTTGAGGATTCTGCAAGTATCTCTTGAGAGAAACTCACATTAAGAACTCACCCGCCAAGGCAAGTGACTAATTATCTTGGGACACAGTGAATACAAACAGTAAGGCCGGAGTCAGATTTAAGAAAGATTGGAGATCAGCATATTTCTAATGTCAGGAGCAGGCAAGTAACTCAGCAAAAAACAGAAGCAAGAAGAAAACACAATGGCTCCAATTAGCAGGGGCCACCCATGGTGACACATCTGGAGAGAAAGAGTCGGATGGTGTAAATAAAAAGTTCAGTCAAGATGATGCCACATGGTCAATGAGTTTGTATCTGAAAAGGATTTAAAGTTAGAGGATTAAGAAAACCTAGGAACCTCCCTCCACAGCAATTTCTGCTGTGGTCAAAGGCAATGAATGCTCTGTGTGGTGGGGATTACATTCACCCCCAAATTTCTCTCCAAGCAGCATCCTCAGTGGGAAACACAGGGTACAGATTCATCATTACGGTGACCATTTTCTTGGTGCAAATGGGGCACGGTGAAAGCAGCTGGGGATGAGGATTCCACGCTCAGGTTTCTCCCCAACGGTCTCAGTGTGGTGTCCCTCTAAGTTCAGCCATTAGTAAGATGAGCAGACGTCACAACTGGTAAATGCACAGAGTGAAATCGCTGCTGCCATCTGTCCTTTCTGGGGTGGAGCAACACCTCAAGTATTTTCCTAGGCGGGGCAGTGAACTCACTCATCTGACATGGTTGAGAGCTCCTCTCCTGCCTGGGTCAAATCTTCACTCAAGGTCTTCTTACCCTGATGTTCTTAAAGAAAGGACTCTACATCCCAGAGACAGTCATAATCCAGGAGAGAAACAGGAGTCATGCTCAAGAGGGATAACCATATTTTTCCAAAGACATATTTACACCGATGGACAAAAGGATCACACTAGCTTTGCACACTGCCGGGCATTCAGTGCTGGGCTGCTGACTCAGGTCACAACTCAGAGAGGAGGCAGGTTGAGTCCTCAGCAACAAAAGCCTTTGTACAACCAGCTGATGGCTATTTTCTCCCTCTGAAATTCCCTTCCTATATACTCATCCCTTATGGCCTAATACTACCCATCCTTCAGGGCTCAGCTCAAGTGCCACCTTCTGCAGGAAGCCTTCCTAGCTTTATGCAGCCAAGTGATTTTACTCTCTACTCTCAGTTCTGGTGACTTGTGCTACTCCTGCAACCTGTGCAGCATCATCACTAAACCTAGTAGTATTTAAGAGCTCAGACCTGGAGCTAGACTGCCTGGGCTCATAATCTTACCTAGCTACTGCAGTTTCATTATTTGTAAAATAGGATAATACTAGAATCTACTTCACTGGCCTATTTTGAGGATGAAGTGAAATAACTTTCTCAAAGTGCCCTTCACCTGCTAAAAGCTATATAGGTGCTTACCAATACAATTACTATTACTGGTGGTATGCTGCTGCTGCTAAGTCGCTTCAGTCGTGTCCGACTCTGTGCGACCCCATAGACGGCAGCCCACCAGGCTCCCCCGTCCCTGGGATTCTCCAGGCAAGAACACTGGAGTGGGTTGCCATTTCCTTCTCCAATGCATGAAAGTGAAAAGTGAAAGTGAAGTCACTCAGTCGTGTCCGACTCTTAGCGATCCCGTGGACTGCAGCCTACCAGGCTCCTCCATCCATGGGAGTTTCCAGGCAAGAGTACTCGAGTGGGGTGCCATATAAATCTATACAATTCAACCATCTCGAACAGGATCCTGGCCTCTAACCACCTTGAGGCTGCGATCTGTGCTTGATTTGTTTTGTCCCCTACAAAGCATGGCGCAGTGCTTAAGACATGATGACATGCAAAAGTAATGAATATAACATTAGTTTTTTTCTTAGATGTTTGTATTTTAAGGATAGAGTTCTTGGGCAGCAGGGAAGGGAAGCAGGCAAGACCAGGGTTGAAGAACTGGGTCATTCTCTAGACTGGCCTCGGTCAAAGCCGCCAGTGGTTCAAGGAACAGAATTAAATGGACTGGCCAAATGCAGACACATGTCACCAACAAGGGGGCTTCATTCATTAGAAAGAGAAAGACGGTGAGAGACTCACTCCTTCAGAAGGAGAGACACAAGAACTACCGCATGATCCAGCAAGCCCAGTCCTGGGCATATACCTGGAGAAAACTGTAACTCAAAAAGACACAGGCACCCCAGTGTTCATTGGAGCACTATTTAGAATAGCCAAAACATGGAAGCAACCTAAATATCCAACAACAGAGGAATGGATAAAGAAGATGTAGTACATATATACCAGAGAAGGCAATGGCACCCCACTCCAGTCCTCTTGCCTGGAAAATCCTATGGACGGAGGAGCCTGGTAGGCTGTAGTCCAGGGGGTCATGAAGAGTTGGACACGACTGCATGACTTCACTTTCACTTTTCACTTTCATGCATTGGAGAAGGAAATGGCAACCCACTCCCGAGTTCTTGCCTGGAGTATCGCAGGGATGGGGGAGCCTGGTGGGCTGCCGTCTATGGGGTCACACAGAGTCAGACACAACTAAAGCGACTTAGCAGCAGCAGCAGCAGCAGTACATATATACAATGGAATATTACTCAGCCATAAAAAAAAAGCAAACAATGCCACCTGCAGCAACATGGATGGACCTAGAGATTCTCAAACTGAATGGAGTAAGTCAGACAGGGAAAGACAAACATCATATGACACTGCTTATATGTGGAATCTAGAAAAACGGGAGCACAAATGAACTTATTTACAAAAGAGAAGTAGAGTCACAGATGCAGAAAACAAACTTAGAGTTACCAGGGGATGGCTGGGAGGGATAAACTGGGAGACTTGGACTGACATACACAAGCTACTATATATAAAGTAGGTAATAAGAACTTGCTGTATAGAACAGGAAACTCGACTCAATACTCTGAAATGACCTACATGGAAAAAGAATCCTAAAAAAAAAAAAAAAGAGTAGATATATGTATATGTATAACTGATTCATTCTGCTGTACACCTGAAACTAACATTGTAAATCAACTGTTCTACATAAAAATTTTTTTAAAAAGGAGAGACTCAATGTAAGATAGAACTAAGCTATACTGGACCTATTTATTTCAAGGATTTAAGTGTTTCTGTAAAATGGGAATAAGCATACCTAACATTCAGGACTGGTAGAAGGTTTAGCAATAAATAGCCAGTCTAATGTTGGACCCACAGCAGATGCTCAGCAATTGGCATCTATTCCTGCTCTTGTTACTGTTAGTAAGCATAAGATTCAATTCCAAGTCCTAGGGATGGTGGGCCTGGCACAACCTGGGATGATGCTGGACTGGCCAAGGTTGGACCCAGTAACTGATGCTGTCAAGGATGGAGAAGACAGTCAGGGGCTTCACCTAGCCCTTCCATCTTAACATTTTTGCATACAAACTGACCACACAAATATTCTATGCCCCAAGAATAGCTCTACCTTCATTATTGGAATCACCCATCCAGAAAACATAATCCTGTGGTGCTTTTTCTGAAGGTAAGTTAAGTTGGGGACTGGGGCAAGGACAGGACAGAAGAAGCTAAGCCAGTTAAAGAGCAGAGATATTTGTGAGAATGACAGACCATTGAGTTGAAGTGGTGTAATTCCACAATGGCTTGCTGAAAAATGAGAAAATCATTCAATATACTTTGCCAAACAGCTGCTTTGATTTTTTTTTTAAGCAGGAGCCAACCAAGTTGTCCAGCTGTCAGAATTATGTAGCCAAAGTCACAGGCTCTGTTGCTCTAAGAAATAAAGGATGTTTTGCACAGGCTTGTTTAATAGGCCAAAGAATGGATTAGGAATTCTAAAGGGAAAGATGGAGGAAATACAAGTAAGCAGGTTTTCCAAAGCTATTTCTACCTATGTATTACTGGAGGAACCCCGAGTTCTTTTAAGATTTATGTAAAGACACAGTCACAAACAAGGAGGGACTCCAAAGAGAATACAAAAATTCCAAGTATTTTTCCAGAAATCCAACTGCACCAAGTTGGGGCTATTTAGAGGTTCTCAGAGCCGGTGATTTAAATATATTATTTTTCTATAGGTGTTTGTCATTGAAGGGCTTCTGGGCCTTTTCCCCTTCACCTTGTCTTCTGAAAAGACAGGGAGCCAAGATAGAAATTAGCTGAACAAAGGGACAGTTCATTTTGTGAACTGCTTGTCAACTGGAGGCAAAACATGCCTCCTGTTTGCTTGTTTTCTCTTTTTCTTTCTTTTCTTCTCTAAGTTATTTGTAAGCTTCACCTGTACATTAAAATACATTCCTCATTCTGAATTGGTTGCTAAGAACTGAAACTGAGAAGGGAAGCCTGGGAGGGAAGACAAGCCTTTAGGGGCAGGATGGTCCACAGAAAGCAACTGACCAAATTAGAGGTTTCTCCTTATTCATCTGCCAGGCCCCGAGGCCTTCCCAATGCCCTAGCTTCACAGGATTGCATATCCTAGGGACAGTTTAAAAATATATAAATTTTACTTTTATCAAAGCAATTCATGTTCACATTTAAAAAATCAAATACAACTAAGAGGTCTATAATGAAAAATTGCACTCCCCTGGCCCACCCCATGGTTTGGCCCCAGGCAACAACTTAAAACACTTGAATCACTTCTTCTGGCATCTATCTCCACATCTCTCATAATAGACTCCCAGTGCTCTTTTTCTTGATTTCTCTTTTGAAGTTATCTTTCATTAATTTTGTGGCATTTTAGTTGATGATTTAGCTCTCTTATTATCACTCCACCTCTTTCTACACTTGATCTTAGCCAAAAGGCCGAGAAGCGATACACTCCACCTCTTTCTTCCCAATATAACTATTGTTTCAGTTGTCTATTTGAGGATAACAAATCACCCCAAAATTAGCGTCATAAGGAAATAATGACTTCTTAGTTTTTGTGATGCTCTGTGTCAACTGGGTGGTTCTTCTGGCTTCACTTATGTAACTGCATCCAGTTGGTGGACTCAGGGGAGCAGGGCTTTCACTCAGAGTGCCTTATTTCTCCTCTGCATGCTTCACTTGGGCTTCCTCAGAACATGGCGGTCTCAAGGCAGCATTCTAAGAGGAAGCATTCCAAAAGCCTGAAGATGGAAGCTACAAGATCTCTTAAACCCTAGCCTCACAAGGCTTCAGCAGTCTCTTCTACTACAGTGTGTGGGCCCACGTAAGGGACATGCATGCTCAGTCACTCAGTCGTGCCTGACTCTTTGCAACCCCATGGACTGTAGCCTGCCAGGATCCTCTTGTCCATGAGATTGTTCCAGGGAAAAAAACTGGAGTGGGTTGCCATTTCCTCTTCCAGGGGATCTTCCTGGCCCAGGGGTCGAACCTGTGTCTCTTGCATTGGCAGGTAGATTCTTTACCACTGTGCCACCTGGGAAGCCCCATGTAAGGGACAAGTGAAGTTGCTCAGTCGTGTCTGCCTCTTTGCGACCCCATGGACTGTAGCCTACCAGGCTCCCATCCATAGGATTTTCCAGGCAAGAATACCGTAGTGGGTTGCCATGTCCTTCTCCAGGGGAGCTTCCAGACTCAGGGATCGAACCCAGGTCTCCTGTATCACAGGCAGACGCTTTACCGTCTGAGCTACCAGGGCAAGCCTAAAATCTGGGGTAGGAGAAATCAACGTCACACCTTGATGTGAAGAGTGACAAAATCTCGTTGCAGAAGGCAGGAAGGATGGGAGATATTTGGAAATAAATTACCACAGCTATAACTAACTCTGTTTAATCAACAGCAATATTTAAGTTATTGGTCAAATATTGTATAAGACAGGGACAAATTCTACAGGTAGAACTCCATTTTGCACAACCTATTTATTCTTCCTAGAGTTAGTGATTACTTTCTTTTTATATTTGCTTTTGACTTGAGTGATCTTCAGTGTACCCATCCTCAGTTTTATTTCCATTAGATCAATTAAATGTTCACTTTTCAAATGTAACAGACTGCCAGGAGAGCCTCTTTCCCAGAAGTTTCTATCTTCCATCCACCTCTTGCAGTCTGAACTGGCTTCTCTCTGCATCTGCTGCATAGCTGTCATCTCATGACTTCATTCAATGCTTTCATCATGTGTTGGGTTTCTCTTCCCTGAATGCTTTCTTTTAAAAAAAAAAAAATCCTGTATTTTGCACATCTCCAATAGCTTGTTAATACAGGTGGAGGAGGAATAAACATTTTAAGTCCTCCTTTTCTAAGCATCTTTAATCTCCAAAATAAAGAAAAAAAATCTCTGGGGACATCAGGCATACAAAATTGAAATTATGACTTTACAACATCACGTTTTCATAACGCCAAAGAAGAGTGGGGGCAGTTTTGTGAGGTCAATATAACTGCACAGGGGGTGCTATTAAGTGCAGAGTTTAAAAGGATACATGTAAAGTGGGGAGACAATGAAGGTAACCAACTGGTCAGAAAAGAGTCATTATATTTATACTATTCTTACAATAAGTGTGAAGGATAACCCATAAGTCTTACTTAGTTTTATAAGATTCAAAAAGAAAGTATTGGAACTAATGAGCAAAAATTTTATGTGAAAATATATAATAGTATGATTATAAGAAAATATGTAATGGTATATAATTTTTAATGAAAACTAAGCTTCACTACCTATTTTTTGCAGTTATCTTTTAAAACTTTTTATTTTGTATTGAGGTATACCTGATTAGCAATTCTGTGATGGTTTCAGGTGAACAGTGAAGAGATTCAGCCATAAATATACATGTTTCCATTCTCCCCCATACTCCCCTTCCCATCCAGGCTGCCACATAACATTGAGCAGAGTTTCATGTGCTACACACTGAACTTCGTGGGTCCTCGTTGGTTACTCATTTTTAAATATAGCAGTGCCCATCCCAAACTCCCTAACTATTCCTTCCCCCATCCTTCCCCTTCAGTTCAGTTGAGTTCAGTCAGCCATGTCCGACTCTTTGTGACCCCATGAACCGCAGCACACCAGGCCTCCCTGTCTATCACCAACTCCCGGAGTTCACCCAAACCCATGTCCATCGAGTCGGTGATGCCAGCTGATCATCTCATCCTCTGTCGTCCCCTTCTCCTCCTGCCCTCAATCTTTCCCAGCATCAGGGTCTTTTTAAATGAGTCAGCTCTTCGCATCAGGTGGCCAAAGTACTGGAGCTTCAACATTAGTCCTTCCAATGAATATCAAGGATTGATTTCCTTTTGGATGGACTGGTTGGATCTCCTTGCTGTCCAAGGGACTCTCAAGAGTCCTCTCCAACACCACAGTTCAAAAGCATCAATTCTTCTTTTGCATCCTTCCCCTAGGCAACCATAAGTTCATTCTCTAAGTCTGTGAGTCTTTGCTGTTTTGTAAATTCATTTGTATCATTTCTTTTTAGATTCCACATATAATGGATGTCATATGATAGTTCTCCTCTGACTTACTTCACTCAGTATGACAGTCTCTGGGTCCATCCATGTTGCTACAAATGGCATAATTTCATGCTTTTTAATGGATGAGCAACATTCCATTGTATATATGAACCACATCTTCTTTATCCATTCCTCTGGTGATGGACATTTAGGCTGCTTCCATGTCTGGCTATTGTAAACAGTGCTGCCGTGAACATTGGGGTGCATGTATCTTTTTGAATTATGGTTTTCTCTGGATATATACCCAGGAGTGGGATTGCTGCATCATATGGCAGCTCTGTTTTTTAGTTTCTTAAGGAACCTCCATACTGCTCTCCATAGTGGCTATATCAATTTACATTCCCACAAACAATATAGGAGGGCTCCCTTTTCTCCACACCCTCTCCAGTATTTGTTGTTTGTAGAGTTTTTGATGATGGCCATTCTGACTGGAATGAGGTGATACATCATTGCAGTTTTGATTTGCATTTCTCTACTAATTAGTGATGTTGAGCATCTTTTCATGTGTTTTTTTAATCAATTGTATCTTCTATGGAGAAATGTCTGTTAGCCATAAAAGGATGAAATGATGCCATTTGCATCAACATGGGTGGACCTTGAAATTGTCATACTGAGTGAAGTTAAGTCAAAGACAAATCATAGATATTGCTTATATGTGGGAATACAAAGAAAGGCTACAAAAGAATCTATCTACAAAATAGAAATAGAGCTACAGATCTAGAAAATAAACTTATGGTTACTGGGGGGTAAGGACATAGTTCCAGGGGAGGGATAAATTGCAAAAATTGGGACTGACATAAACACACTACCATATATAAAACTGATAACTAATAATGGTCTACTGTATAGCACAGGGAACTCTACTCTGTACTCTGTAAATGGCCTATATGGGAAAGGAATCTAAAAAAGAGTATATATATGTACAACAGATTTACTTTGCTGTACCCTTGAAACTAATACAGTATTATAAACCAACCATATCCCAATCAAAATTTTTTAAAAAGAGAATATTTTCACCTCTGAAAGGGGCATCAGATACATGGGTTTGTGAATACCATCACTATCCACTGATAACTTATTCTCTCCCTTCAGATATAGTGGAGGGTTATGATTCCCCACTCCTTGAGGTTATGCTTGGCCGTTTAATTTGATTTGATCATGATATGTCACTAGAAGTAGTATGTATCATTTTGAGTTTAAAACAGTGAATTGTCTTTGCATGACTTTCCAGTATGATCTTCCAGTCACTGCAATCAAGTAAACCCATTCTGATACATAAAAGCAACATTAAAATAAAATCGATGTTATTTGTCACTGCAGCATAACCCAGCCTAATCCAAACAAAACAAGAAAACTGAAACCAAACAATAGAGAGATCATAAGAAAACATTAGGGAGTTTTTAAATGTGTTTCCTGGCTCTGAAAAGTTATAAAAGGCAACATGTATACTAATTAAAAACACCATCTTGGAGTTTGAGACCTGGGTTTGAATCCTGATTACTACTTACCATATGAGTAACTGTGGGCAAAATTTAGCTCTTTTTGTTCTTGGATTTCTGGTTTGTAGATTTCAGATACTCAGGCCTATTTCACTTGTACAAAAAAGTTCTTCATGACCCAGACAATCACGATGGTGTGATCACTCACTTAGAGCCAGATATCCTGAGATGTGAAGTCAAGTGGGCCTTAGGAAGCATCACTACGAACAAAGCTAGTGGAGGTGATGGAATTGTAGTTGAGCTATTTTAAATCCTAAAAGATGATGGTGTGAAAGTGCTGCATTCAATATGCCAGCAAATATGGAAAACTCAGCAGTGGCCACAGGACTGGAAAAAGTCAGTTTTCATTCCAATCCCAAAGAAAGGCAATGCCAAAGAATGCTCAAACTACAGCACAATTGCACTCATCTCACACGCTAGTAAAGTAATGCTTAAAATTCTCCAAGCCAGGCTTCAGTAATACGTGAACCGTGAACTTCCAGATGTTCAAGCTGGTTTTAGAAAAGGCAGAGGAACCAGAGATCAAATTGCCAATATCTGATGGATCATCAAAAAAGCAAGAGAGTTCCAGAAAAACATCTATTTCTGCTTTATTGACTATGCCAAAGCCTTTGACTGTGTGGATCACAATAAACTATGGAAAATTCTGAAGGAGATGGGAATACCAGACCATCTGACCTGCCTCTTGAGAAACCTGTATACAGGTCAGGAAACAACAGTTAGAACTGGACATGGAACAACAGACTGGTTTCTAATAGGAAAAGGAGTACGTCAAGGCTGTATATTGTCACCCTGCTTATTTAACTTATATGCAGAGTACATCATGAGAAACGCTGGGCTGGAAGAAACACAAGCTGGAATCAAGATTGCCGGGAGAAATATCAATAACCTCAGATATGCAGATGACACCACCCTTATGGCAGAAAGCGAAGAAGAACTAAAGAGCCTCTTGATGAAAGTGAAAGAGTAGAGTGAAAAAGTTGGCTTAAAGCTCAACATTCAGAAAACTAAGATCATGGCACCTGGTCCCATCACTTCATGGGAAATAGATGGGGAAACAGTGGAAACAGTGTCAGACTTTATTTTTTTGGGCTCCTGAATCACTGCTGATGGTGATTGCAGCCATGAAATTAAAAGACACTTACTCCTTGGAAGGAAGGTTATGGCCAACCTAGATAGCATATTTAAAAGCAGAGACATTACTTTGCCGACAAAAGTCCGTCTAGTTAAGGCTGTGGTTTTTTCAGTGGTCACGTATGGATGTGAGAGTTGGACGGTGAAGAAAGCTGAGCACAGAAGAATTGATGCTTTGGAACTGTGGTGTTGGAGAAGACTCTTGAGAGTCCCTTGGCCTGCAAGGAGATCCAGTCAATCCATCCTAAAAGAGATCAATCCTGGGTGTTCATTGGAAGGTCTGATGTTGAAGCTGAAACTCCAATACTTTGGCCACCTCATGTGAAGGGTTGACTCATTGGAAAAGACCCTAATGCTGGGTAGGATTGGGGGCGGGAGGAAAAGGGGACGACAGAGGATAAGATGGTTGGATGGCATCACCGACTCGATGGACATGGATTTGGGTAGACTCCGGGAGTTGGTGATGGACAGGGAGGCCTGGCATGCTGCAGTTCATGGGGTTGCAAAGAGTCAGACACGACTGAGCGACTGAACTGAACTGAACCTAATAGGTATTGTGCTAGGTACCTTGGATGTAGCAAGGAACAAGCAGACTGTTGCTAAATTTCTTTAAATTGAAGACTTAGATAAAGGCATAGAATGCTGAATCAAATCCTCTTTGACACAAAATTGGGCCAGAGAGTAAATACATTGAAAAGAATAATCCAAATGCAAAATGATGCTAACAGATTATAGCAGTAGATCAATTCTAGCATTTTGTTGTGTCCCTCTCAAGAATTTATTTGATTTCACTAAGCCTCAGCTTTCTTGTGGATAAAATGGAGACAATGATATCAGCTGGTTGACTTGTTTTGAGCTTTTAAGATAATGTATGTAAAGAATATAGCACAACGCCTGGAATATACTAGATGCTTAAAATGTAATCGCTTTTATTGCCATGGGAATTATCTTTCCACAGAGTCATTTGTTCATGCATGCAAGGATTCTCAAAATTCACCAGAAGGCCAAGAGAAGTAAGGTGAATGGTTCAAGGTCAAAAAATGAGAAACTGACAGGATCAGAACTTAAAGTCATTTTCCTCCTACTTCTGATTAAAAATTTAATACTCTGGCAGTGACCAATATTTGATATTCAAATGCCTGTCATAAAGAATGCAGTTACTGAAACAATTTCAAGGTACAATGATTGGAGAGTGCCAGAAGAGCCTTTGGAGCTCAAAGGGAAATTTTGTTAGCCACATAGGAATTTCTGTTTCTGTTATTTTAAACTAGTTGCTTATTGGAAACCAATATTGCATTATAAAAAAAACTGGTGATATTCCATTCATGGGGAAATCATCCTACCATTTCAAGAAAGTCCTTTTCTGTAATTGCACACAAGTTAGATGAAGGAGAGAAGTTGGTACACGAGAAGCCTTTCTCTTGGCCATCAAAAAGGTGAATAAGCTGGATGATGTGAAACAAAGTAAAAATAAGCATCTTACACAATCCTTATGGCAACCCAATGATGAAAGTAGTTCATGTCCTCATTTCTGTAGTGAGAAAATTATGTCAGAGGGGTCATGTGGCTTTTCAACTCACCCAACTAGTAAACATTAATACTTGCTGCTATTGCTGTTTAGTCACTCAGTCGTGTCTGACTCTTTGCAACCCCATGGACTGTAGCCCACCAGGCTCCTCTGTCCGTGGGGTTTCCCAGACAAGAATACTGGAGTGGGTTGCCATCTCCTTCTCCAGGGGATCTTCCCGACCCAGGGATGGAACCTGAGTCTGTTGCGTCTCCTGCATTGGTGGTCAGATTCTTTACCACTGAGCCACCTAGGAAGCCCAGTAAATACTTAAGAAAGACTCAGCTCCAGGTCTTTGGGATTCCATCTCTCACACTCTTTCTCCTCTTCCATATTGCCTCTGGTATGTTTTTATGCCTGTGATGAGCTACTGCGTCCCTCCTTAGCATTACCTCAAAACTATCTGCTCACGAGCTATGTCATACTTGGATAATTCACACTCCCCAGACAACAGCCCCTTCAGTGAGGCCTTTTCTTTGTTATGTCAATAGAAAAGCAGTTCAGAGCTTAAGAAATAGATTTTTCAGCTATTAAATACTTCAATACTATTTTGTGTTTACATGCATTCATATTTTTAAGTAATTGTAATCATACTCTCTACATAATTTTGTATCAGTTGTTCACTCATTAAACGCATATTTACTGAGTATTTGTTATGTGCCAGGCATCATTCCAGCAGTGAGAACTACATACAGCAGAGAACAACCAAGTCCTTGATCTCTCTGAGATTACGTGTGCTAGAGGAGACAGATAACAAACAATATAAGTAAGATCTATATTGGACTTTAGATGATAAGTTCTCAAGCAGAAATTTAAAAAGAAAAACAGGCAAAAGGGGTGGAAGTTTAGGTGGAGGTAAAAGGAGCAGTTGAACTTTTAGATAGATTCCAAGAAACACTTTGCTGAAAAGGTAACAACTGAAAAAAGACCTAAAGGAAGTGAGAGAGTGAGTCCAATCTGTGGCCTGGAGGCAACAGGATGACTCCATGGCACCATTTGCCCCTTGGCTTGATTTCCGTGGTTATGTTATAATATGTGGCAAAAGGGGGTTTGCAGATATTGACCCTAAGACCAAAAGATTATGCATAGGGGCCTAGCTGAATCACCTCAGCGCCAGAAAAGCTGAGTTTTCTTCAGCTGAGAGCAAAAGAAAGTGAAGAACCACGTAAGGGAGGTTCTCTAATGCCGTGATGGAGGGAGCCACGTGGAATGACCTGGGAGAAGCCTCTAGAGATGACAGCGAACCTTCTAGTCTACAGCCAGCAAGAAGATGAAAACCCCAGTTCTAAAAATTTGAAAAACTGAATCATGTCAATGACCTGAAAGAACCTGGAAGCAGGTTCTTCCCAAGAGTCCCCAGATAAGAGTCTCGCTAGTTATACAACACAGGAATACAGCCAAAATTAAATATAAGTTGAATAAAACCTTGAAAAATTAGGAACCACTATGGTGTACCCTCGTAAGCTATATAATACCATACATCAACAATATCTCAATTAATCCGTTCATCTGAATTTCAGTGTGTGTGGAGCTGACTGAGCCAAATGTAAAGAAGTGAGGACACAGAGGTACAGGCATTGTGTCATGCTTGTGCTCCTGAGGATACGGAGATTTTCATTAGCTACACAATATTCTCACGTGCACCATAATTTATTTAGACTTTCCCTGCTGACAATTTCTGCCGCTTCAATATTTTTTAGTATTAGGCAGTGCGACAACAGTACCTTCATTCATATAGTATTTTCTCCTTAATTGGCTAATCTGTCTTTTCAAAGATTGCTGCTTAACAACAATACATGGGTCTCAATTTCCCTGGGCTCTTGCAAGCATTCAGTATCATCATTCTTTTAATTTTCCCTATTTTAATCAGTAAAAGAATAGCAACACTTAAAGTCTTTTCTGTGACTACTCACAAGAATGAAGATTTCTCTCCATTTGTTTCCTCATAGCATTTCCATTCATTGATTTTTGCAAGAGGTAATGTTGCTTACTGAGTTACTGACAGGTAAGGCAACCAATAGAAAGAGGTTTCAGACCTGATTTGGGTTGTGATTTGTTCTTCTTCAATCCCCTTTTATCTTCAGTTCTTCACCTAGAAAAGGAAGATGAAGTCTGGCATCCTATCAAAACAATATTTATAAAACATTTACAGAAGTGTCTCCTTGCATTTCTTCCTACTAACCTACATACATGTTTTCCTTTTAAAAGAGTGTTGTACAGTACAAATAACTCCATTGGATTAAGTAATCCTCATGCTCTGTAACTTTGAGTAAGTTACTTCACCTCTTTGTAGCTTAGTTTCTGAATCTATATAATGATGGAGTAATTTTCTAGCCAATTCCTGCATGCTATGAGTGCCTATGATCTTACATAAAAACAACCTACACAACTTAGGGCCCTGGTAAATTCTATCCTCTCTGCAGGTACAATGGGTCTATATTTGACCCCTAAATTAGTTATTTCTGATCAATTCCCGCAGATACCCCTTTTACAGTTTCCTATTCTATTCTTTTTCCTCTATCATCTTTTCAAATATTGCTTCTTAACTTTTAAAGTGAAAAATTAAACCTAGGTGTTGTCTTCTCTACAATAAATATCACTGATCAAAGAATTATAGAGGCTGAAGATGCATATTTATAATACTGAAAACATAACTCCAATAAACAGCCCTCTGAGAAATTTAACAAAGGTTCAAAGAGTGAAAACACAAAGGGAAAATTACATTCCCAAGTTGGTTCTTAAAAATCTTGTGATGAGTGGATCAATAACCACAGATAAAATTGAACAGGTGTCAAAGGGTTATCATTAAAGAAGAAATCTGGCTACAAACCTTCAAAGGCAACGAAATTACTCTGCTTTTAAAAATATTTCTTAAATAAATATATGTTTCAAAGAAGAGCTCTGGGAAGCTTTTCCATTCACCTGGAGGTTAGCATAATTTTAACATGGAACCTCAAAAAAGATCACAGTAAAAGAAAACTATAGATCAATCTTTTTATTCCTATAGATATGAGAATCCTAAATACAACATTATTAGATTCTGTCAAGCAGGATAAAAACAGAACACTCTGAAATTACCCAGTGAGGTTTATTTCAGGAATTCAAGGATGGTGTAACATATTTATTACATTAACAATTAAATGAACTTTAATGAAATTCAACATTGTTTATAATTATAAAGCTTTTATAAACAGACTACAGAACAAAAGTTCCTTAACATGACAGAGTTTTTAAAAATCAGACTCTAGCAGTAAACATCAGCAGAAAAATAATATTGGAAAGAAAAATGTAATCATTATTTGAAAATGATATAATTATCTACCTAAAGGCAAGGACCATGTCTCCTTGCTTAACACTATGGCCTGAAGGTCTAATACTTTCTGGAACATAGTAGGAGTTGAAATATTTATTGAATGACAAAAAACATGGAAATATTAACTAAAATTGTTCAACAGAATTTAAAAAGTAAGCAAATATTAAAACCTATGGTATTCATGTATAGAAATAATAGCTGGAATAAAATTACAACTTATGGAAGAAATGTACAGAACCTCTATAAAGAAAACTCTGAAAGAAGACTTGAATATCACTGAGACATTCATCTCTACAGATAAGAAGATGCAAATAAGTAAAAATGTGAATTCTCTCAAACTAGAATTTCACAGACTATCATAATTGCAAGGAATTTTTTTCAAAGTTGAAAACTGATCAAAATTTCATTTCAAAAATTATAGTTGAGAGCCACAAAAAGAATACATAATAGAGAATGAGAAGTGGGGACATTTGCCATTGGAGATATCAAAATGCACTATAAATGAGTATCTTTAAACTGTAGTACAGATCCAGCAACGGGTGTGGCTATTAAAGACATAAAAAGAAAATCTAGAAATGGAACCAAGATTTATGAGAATGTAAAATATGATATAGCTGCAATATGAGAATGGTGAGAACAAGTAATAGAAAAGAACTTGCAAGTATATCATGAAATTTCAGTGCCTTAAGAGAAAGGATTCTGAAAACGTCCAGAAAGAAAGACAAAAACACAAGAGATCAAGAATCAGAACAGCACTGGACTTGTTAACACCATGGATGGCTGCAGACCAAGTTGGATGCATGAAACAGGGCACTCAAAGCTGGTGCACCGGGACAATGCAGAGGGATGGGATGGGGAGGGAGGCGGGAGGGGATTTCGGGCCATGGGGACACATGTGCACCCGTGGCTGATCCATGTCAATGTATGGCAAAACCCACCACAATATTGCAAAGCAATTAGCCTCCAATTATAATAAACAAATTAATTTTTTTAAAATGCCTTTAAAGTTCCAAGGTAAAAATTGTTCCCAACCTAGTGTTACTCACACAAGCAAATTACAAAATCAAGTGTGAGGGTAGAAAATCATACTTTTAGACATACAAGTTTTCAAAAATAAATGATTCCATGTACTCTTTTTCAGTATTATACTGGAGTCAGGTCTTATAACAAAATTGTGGAAAAGGGTGAAATGATGACCAGGAAAAAAGAGCAGCTGAAATACAGGAGAGCTGCAACAGGAATTTCAATAATGGGGAGAGGAGGTCCTAGGATGATATTTGTACAATAAGTCCGCATATCAACTAACTGAGATTGGAACACAAGGATGGACACATATTTTTTAAAAGGGAATTATAGATCACCTATAATATTTACCTTGTTAAGAGTTGTATCACTCACACAGAAATTTCGGTGACAGAGACTTGCATACACAGAAAATTAAGTTCAAATCCCCAAAAGAGGTAATTATTAACTCCAGGCAAAACAAAATGCTGAAACAGAAGGAAAACCTAAACTATGTAGTATACTTACTGAGCTGTAAATAATATTTATGTAATAATGATGTAAATAGTGAATATAATTTTAGCCTCAAATTGTGATATATCTGCATTGAAAGGATGATCAAAGAGAACTGAATATGTTTGTATAGACAGGAAGACAGGATGGGATGAGGGGAAAATGGAAGGAGAACTATATCTCCCTCTTACCTAGTAGAAAATCAGGACTTAATATCTGAGGTTTAAAAATCAAAAAAGGAACACAGAAGCATATCATCTAGAAACATGAAGAAACCATTTCAAGAGCTGAGTATGGTTACTTTTGGGTAGCAGGACTGGCAGGGTAACAAAGATGGGACAGACTGATGCTATTCTATGCTATTCTAAACCTCTGTCCTAGTGGAACTTTTACACTATGCATATGTATTATTTCACTAAAAAGTAAAACAGTCAATATATATGAAGAAGAAATATAGATGGTCAATAGGCACATGAAAAAATGTTCACCACTGCTAATTACTACAGAAATACAAATTGAAACTACAATGAGGTACCAACTCACACTGGTCAATGACCATCATTAAAATGTTTACAAATAACAAATGCTAGAAAGGATGTGGAGAAAAGGGAACCCTCATACACTGTTGATCAGAATGTAAGTTGGTGCAGCCACTGTGAAAACAGTATGGCGGTTCCTCAGAAAACTAAAAATAGAGTTACTGTATGCTCCAGCAATCCCACCTCTGGACATATATCAGAAACTATAATTCAAAAAGATACATGTACCCCAATGTTCATAGCAGCACTATTCATAACCATCAAGGCATGGAAACCACCAAACGACCATCAACAGATGAATGGATAAAGAAGATGTGGTACATATACACAATGCAACACTACTCAGCCATATAAAAGAATGAAACAATGCCAGCTGCAAGCAACATGGACGCAAACAGAGATTATCACACTAAGTGAAGTAAGTCAGAAAGAGAAACACAAATACAATATGATAGCACTTATATGTGGAATCTGAAATACGACACAAATGAACCTATATATGAAACAGAAATAGATGCATGGACGTAGAGAACAGATTTGTTATTGCCAAGGGCGAGAGGTTAGGAAAGAGATAGAGTAGGAGATTGGAGTTAGCGGATGTAAGCCTTAATATACAGAAAGGATATACAACAAGTCCCTACTGTATAGCATAGAGAACTATATTAATTACCTTATAATAATTCATAATTAAAAAGAATATTTAAAAAAGAATGTGTATATATATATATATATGTATAACTGAATCACTTTGCTGTACAGCAGAAATTAACACAACACTAAATTAAATATACTTCCAATACAAATGTTGATTAAAAAAAAGAGTCAAAAGATATGAACTGGAAAAATCAAAATAAATTTGAAAGGTTAATAATAAGTGTCTAAAAAGATGCAAAATTTCAATAAAGAATCAAATATGCAAACTTAAATAAAAAATTTTTCACATATTAAACCGGCAACAATTTACAAAATTTATAATATCAAGAGTTTTAAAGAGGCAGAAAAGTGAGAACTTTCATAAAATGCTGGTAGGAGTATATAAATTAGCCCACTTTTTCTGAAGAGAAAAAAATAGCAGTTCACATCAAAATTTAAAACATGACTGATCCAGCAAATCTGCTTCTACGAAAATCATGAGAAAACTTTTCAAAAATATATATAGAAAGGCATTTAATATTAAAGCATTGTTTATAATAGCAAAATACCAGCACCAAACTAATTATTTATTTTCAAAAAAAAAATCATGTCAATTAAAATGACATGTAGATTCACATTATTAATCACGGAAAGATGTTGGTAAATACCAAATTATATGAACATGTGGGTAAGTAATACCTTAATATTTAAACTTATATATTATAATTCAGTTTGGTTTCTGGGATGCACCTTCCTGCTCCATTATATTTTTTACAAGTTTTTTCCTAACTATCCTATTTATTTGAAAGCATAAGTTAGAATTAATTTTATCATGGTCCCAAGCTGTAATGAAAACTAAGATTGCAGCCGTGAAATTAAAAGATGCTTACTCCTTGGAAGGAAAGTTATGACCAACTTAGACAGCATATTAAAAAGCAGAGACATTACTTTGCCAACAAAGGTCCGTCTAGTCAAGGCTATGGTTTTTCCAGTGAGAGTTGGACTATAAAGAAAGCTGAGCACCAAAGAATTGATGCTTTTGAACTGTGGTGTTGGAGAAGTCTCTTGAGAGTCCCTTGGGCTGCAAGGAGATCCAACCAGTCCATCCTAAAGGAGATCAGTCCTGGGTGTTCATTGGAAGGATTGATGTTGAAGCTGAAACTCCAATACATTGGCCACCTCGTGCGAAGAACTGACTCATCTGAAGAGACCCTGATGCTGGGAAAGATTGAGGGCAGGAGGAGAAGGAGACGACAGAGGATGAGATGGTTGGATGGCATCATCAACTCGATGGACATGGGTTTGGGTGAACTCTGGGAGTTGGTGATGGATAGGGAGGCCTGGCGTGCTGCGGTTCATGGGGTCACAAAGAGTCAGACACAACTGAGCGACTGAACTGAACTGAACTGAAGCTATAATGAATGATCCCATCCATCCCCAAAGAAGCTGTCCATTTATCCAGAAATCCATCCATCCATGCTAATATAGACAGATTCTATCTACCTGATTCACTTACTGAAAGTGGATGATGTCTGAGTAGAGATAAAGTAGAGATATTTGCTTTCTGTTTTCTAACTTCTGCATTGTCTTAAATTTTCTTTCTACAATGACAAAATATATCGTGTTTGGACCCCTCTCAAAAATTTACACTTTACAAAATGAAACAAAACATAAAGAGTGTTTTAAAAATGTTTTTTGCAAGACCAGTGACTCAGAGCATCTTGATTCCACTGACCATTTTGGAAGGAACACAGGGAGAAACTGAAGATAGCATAAGAGATGCAGGTAGCTAAGGCATTGGGACTTCCCTAGCAGTCCAGTGGTTAAGGCTCTGCACTTCTCTTCCCTGGTTGGGGAGCTAACATCCTGCATCCCATATGCGATGCCACTTTTCATGGCCAAAAAAACAAAACAAAACAGATAACTAAGAAATTGAAGTCCCCATGAATGTAAGCAGGGAAGGAGTCAAAGCCCAGACAGAAAGGTAGGTCCTGAACAGGAATAGATGAGGGTGAGAGAAAAGGATGAGGGTAAGTGAATTAAGAATGTGGGATTGGCAGAGGTGCAGAAGAGAAAGTTAAAGCAAAGTGCTGACAGGTCAGCCAAAGAGCAACGTTGAACATTTTTGTTGTTATACCTAGGGCTTCCCTGGTGGCTCAGACAAGAATGAATCTGCCTGCAATGCAGGAGACTCAGGTTTGATCTCTGGGTCAGGAATATCTCCTGAAGAAGGGAATGGCTACCCACTCCAGTATTCTTGACTGGAAAATTCCATGGACAGAGGAGCATGGCAGGCTACAGTGCAACTACATTTGTTATAGCTATAGTAGATATACAGGTTTTAAAAAAAAAATATTTGTTTAATATAAAAGGAATTCATTCCCTGTGAAGAAAATTTGGGAAATATAGGAAATTGTAAGAAAGAAAATTAAAATTATCTGTATGTCCCCTTGGTACTCACCTATTTTCTCTCAATATTACATCCTGAGAATTTCCCTATGTCTTTAATATTTACTTAAAACATAATTTAATATCTGTAAATTATTCCATCATCAGTTCAGTTCAGTCACTCAGTCATGTCTGACTCTTTGTGATCCTATGGACTGCAGCACGCCAGGCCTCCCTGTCCATCACCAACTCCTGGAGCTTGCTCAAACCCATGTCCATGGAGTTGGTGATGCCATCCAACCATCTCATCCTCCGTTGTCCCCTTCTCCTCCTGCCTTCAATCTTTCCCAGCATCAGGGTCTTTTCCAAGGAGTCAGTTCTTTGTGTTAGGAGGCCAAAGTATTGGAGTTTCAGCCTCAGCGTCAGTCCTTCCTATGAATATTCTGGACCGATTCCCATTAGGATTGACTGGTTGGGTCTCCTTGCTGTCCAAGGGACTCTCAAGAGTCTTCTCCAACACCACAGTTCAAAAGATCAATTCTTTGGTGCTCAGCTTCCTTTATAGTCCAACTCTCATAGCCATACATGACTACTGGAAAAATCATCGCTTTGACTAGACGACCTTTGTCAGCAAAGTAATAACTCTGCTTTTTAATGCGTTGTCTAGGTTGGCCATAGCATTTCTTCCAAGAAGCAAGCATCTTTTAATTTCATGGCTGCACTCACCATCTGCAGTGATTTTGGAGCCCCCCCAAAATAAAGTCTGTCACTGTTTCCATTGTTTCCCCATCTATTTGCCATGAAGTGATGGGACCAGATGCCATGATCTTCATTTTTTGAATGTTGAGTTTTAAGCCAACATTTTCACTCTCCTCCATATTTCATATACATTTATATTCTCTTTTCTCATTCCATGATAAATATTTTAGAGACATCCACATATAAAATTATTTACACAGATGATAATTCTTTGGAATACTTTATAAGTGGAATTACTGGGTCAAAGGGTATAAACTATTTTAGGCATATGCTGATCGATTTTCAAGAAACTTATCTTTATTTATACTTCAATCAGCATCAGTTAAGGGTCCATATGATACTTTTTCCAGCATAGAATATTTTAAAAACCTTTGCTAAGTTGATGGTTAAAATTAATTAACTGTTCATTTGGCCTTTTTTTTTTCATTGCCTGTGGCGCTGAACTTGTTTTTATATCTTTATTGTCATCCCCATTTTATCTACTTTTTCTTTACATACTGAGCACTTTTGGTTTATATCGTGGACACTTTGACATCATATTATAGAGACTTTGGGCTCTTTTATGTTGTTCCAGAGAGTACTGACTTCCTTAAGTAGGCAATTAAATTGGCCTCAAAATGCAAAATCTGTCTGTTGTATAGTAACTGAAATCTCAGTTATTAGCTTCAACTAAATATTTTACAACTATTTTAAATTTACAGCTATTCTGCTTGTAATCTGTGTATGCACGGTTCAAGGGTCAACCAGATATCTGATGGAATTGTACACAGAATATAGGACTTCCGTCTCTGGTTCTCTCCTTTCCAATACCCACCTACCTCTCACTTTGCAGCACCCACGATTTCCCTGATCTCTGCACTCGTCCTCTAGCACAGACCAATTCCAAATTTTACATCTGTGTTTTAGCCAACCTGAATGGTACAGATTAGGGTCTGCCTTCTGGCTATAAAGCACACAAACATATACATACACACATATGTGTGTATACACATGGGAGAAAAACATACACATACACACATACATACATACAGGAGAAAAATCACCAAGTGCTACTTCCTTTTTCTAAACATGGACTTGCCTTAAAAATGTGTCTGTGTTTGACCACTCTTAAGCCTTTAGTTAATTTTTATATTTTATTTTGATGTTTATAGTTGTTATCTGCAGAAGAATTAGTTTTACATGAGCTTATTTGGCCACTACTGGGAAGAAAACCCCTGGGATTATAGACAATTTTCAATTCCACAAAGCTTTTTCCTTTTTCCTTTTTTTCCCCCAGAAGATGTAATTCCCAAGCACAACTCAAGGAAATTAAGTTTCGCAGATTTTCAGTCTTTCTCTTGGAACATATTTGGGGGGTGTTTCCTACAAAAGTTTTTCCCAGTAACTAGAGCTGCCTAGTTAGCTTCAGGCATACACAGAAAACTACACCTGAACTCATATTGAACAAGGTAACAATGCTACTGGGGGACCACAGGGCCCAGAAACCAATTAGCGCAGAGGTTAGCAAGGGATTTTCTTCAACTGGCTAACGGTGACCATAAACAGAGACTCTGATGCTGGTCCCACACTTTCTTCTTGAATTTGAACAAGGATCAATGACTAGGAGGACTAATCTAATATGAGCCCTGGATGGCTTTTGCATTTGCATTACCTCATGCTTAGCAACAATCGCTCATCTATGACTCCCTGGCACAAGAAAATATGATACTTTGCAGCTACAAGGTAGAAACTTTATTTTTAAAAATCCATAAACCCACTTTCCAAAATAGGAAAGACCCACCCAAGTTTCGATGATTCACTTGCTATCTAACAATAGATAACATGTTCTTACTCATCAGCCTTCCTCACTTATGCTACAGGACATGGAACCAAGACACTTGCTTTGAAGAAAAAGCTTCTCCATGTTCAGAAATCCCTCCTTAAGACTTAGCTACCAACTCAGGCAAACCTGGTGGACTATCAAAGACCTCAGTATGGAAAAGTCAGAGTAAATGTAGTTCACATTATAAGAGTTTGGCAGGTGGGGGGTGGGGGGGAAGCCTGCCTGTCTTCAGTAGTCTGTAAGATCTCTCTTGTCTCCAAGCGGGAGAGACTCCTCAGGTGTTACCCACTTTATCATAGCATTCCTCATCTCTCCTTTTATCTTATGCCCTTCTCCTCTTTCCAGGATCATAAATCAACAGAGACGGGTCTTCATTCTTCTTCCAAAGAGACAAGGGGAAGTCTAGACTTCTCCTATCCCATGACAAAGTGAACAACCTGATAAATTTAACTACCTGCTTCTCAGGTAAAAAATGGAACTATTTCAAAGCCCAAGTGGGCAATCTGTAGCCAGAAGCCTCTGCAGCACGAGTCCAAAGTCTTTTCTGAATTCCTGTCTACTGCAACACCAGGAAGGGAGCACACGTGGGAAAACGGCAGACTGGTGCAAGAGATGTCCGATTCCAGAGAGGGGTCACAGTCAAATCCAAGAGTGTGTGACAGCTGAAATTGTCCATGATTTACAAATTGCTGACGGCAGCGACCTTGCCATAAGGAGCAAAGGCCAAAGGGAAGGCTTGCTGCCCATTGCTGGCATTAGGTTTCTGCCTAGAGGAGGAGAAGATAGCAGAAAACTGAAGAACATTTGGAACTAATTAGTAGGAATAAGGAAACTTGAAGCTAAGAGGTGGGGGTGGGATCAGGGTTGTATTATTCCTTAGAACAAGAAGTGGCTGATCAGCTTCACTAAGGGCTCTGCTTCTCCTTATCTTTCTTATCCTCCATGTAACTTAAACATAGCTGATTAAAGCACAGCCTCATCTTTCAGTTTCCTGTAATATTAAGGATCTTATCTGCAGAATAATACAACTTTAAAAAATGAAAGGAATCAGCAGATATTATGGTTTTCCACAAGGATGGTCTGGACCCGGGAATGTGGGAGATGTCATGGAAAGAACAGAACTTTAGAGTCAGACGGACATGAGCTCAAATATTTGCTCCACTGCTCACAGGTTACGTGAGGCTGAGAGAGGGAAGTACCTCCACTGAGCTTCTGTTTTCCCATTGATAAGAGTCAGTCAATACCACTTCCTTCACATGGCTGATGTGAGGATAATATGAGATCAAGTATGAATTCCCCCAACCCACGAGCACAGAACTGAGCTCATTAAATAGAATACTCTTTTCTTTATGCCTCATAAAAATTACAAATACAATACAAATCATTTTTATCAATCTGACATTTCAGAAATCAAGTTATACAACAGAGCCACAGTACTTAAAACAGTGTGGTGCTGTTTTAAGAACAGGTACATAGATCAATGGTATAGACTGGGAATTCCCCCCAATCGTCTTATTCATGGGCAGAAATAAATTCAAATTGAGTTGAAGACCCAGATTTGGGAAAGCAAGACTAATTTTGTGCCAAGATAATCAAGGACAAATACAAGACCCTGGAGCTGGGAAGACTTTCTTAAAGTAAGTTATGTAGCAAAAATAATAGAAATTTGAACACCAACTAAAGACAAAGACAGGAGAGAATCTGAGAGAAAACAGTCACAGCTGCAAAATACTGAGATACATGACAGACAAAGGATAAGATTCTGAAGCTTTCAAATAATTCTTACATATCTGTGAAAAAGTCAAAAAGTCAATGAAAATATGACTTAAAGGATATGAACAGGTAATCATAGACAATAAAATCAGAATTGCCCTATGAAAAATGGCTCTGCTTCATCATGAATGAGAAAATGTAAATTAAAATAACAATGAATTACCATTCTGCTACCAGTTTGGCAAAGATTTAAAAATTTAAGAGTATCAAGTGCAGATAAGCAAGGGATGGGGGTCGGTGGGGAGTCAGAGAGTCAAACATATCTGCTCAGGACCTTGAAATTGGTACAATAAATCTCAAGGCCAAAATGGTGGTATATATTAAATTACTCAAACTTGGCCCCCAGCAATTCTATCTACATATCAGTCTTGGACAAAGATATACACATAAATACAAAATATCTGATGCAATATGGTATACAATATGAAAAAATTAGAAATATTTAACCACAGAGGAAAGGATGGATAAAATTCCATAAACACAAATAATTCCTAAAAATGTTCAAAGAATAAAGTAGATTCCACATATCAACATGGATCACTCACAAAAATATCCAGAACCCAATATTTCGTAAAAGATGATGCTGTGAAAGTACCGCACTCAATATGTCAGCAAATCTGGAAAACTCAGCAGTGGCCACAGGACTGGAAAAGGTCAGTTTTCATCCCAATCCCAAAGAAAGGCAATGCCAAAGAATGCTCAAACTACCGCACAATTGCTCTCATCTCACACACTAGTAAAGTAATGCTCAAAATTCTCCAAGACTGGCTTCAGCAATATGTGAACCATGAAATTCCAGATGTTCAAGCTGGTTTTAGAAAAGGCAGAGGAACCAGACATCAAATTGCCAACATCTTCTGGATCATCAAAAAAGCAAGAGAGTTTCAGGAAAACATCTATTTCTGCTTTATTGACTATGCCAAAGCCTTTGACTGTGTGGATCACAATAAACTGTGGAAAATTCTGAAGGAGATGGGAATACCAGAGCACCTGACCTGCCTCTTGAGAAACCTGTATGCAGGTCAGGAAGCAACAGTTAGAACTGGACATGGAACAACAGACTGGTTCCAAATAGGCAAAGGAGTACGTCAAGGCTGTATATTGTCACCCTGCTTATTTAACTTATATGCAGAGTACATCATGAGACACGCTGGGCTGGAGGAAGCACAAGCTGGAATCAAGATTGCCGGGAGAAATATCAATCAATAACCTCAGATATGGAGATGACACCACCCTTATGGCAGAAAGTAAAGAGGAACTAAAGAGCCTCTTGATGAAAGTGAGAGAGGAGAGTGAAAAAGTTGGCGTAAAGCTCAACATTCAGAAAACTAAGATCATGGCATCCGGTCCCATCACTTCATGGCAGATAGATGGGGAAACAGTGGAAACAGTGGCTGACTTTATTTTTCTGGGCTCCAAAATCACGGCAGATGGTGAGTGCAGCCATGAAATTAAAAGATGCTTACTCCTTGGAAGGAAAGTTATGACCAACCTAGACAGCATATTTAAAAGCAGAGACATTACTTTGTCAACAAAGGTTCTTCTAGTCAAGGCTATGGTTTTTCCAGTAGTCATGTATGGATGTGAGAGTTGGACGGCGAAGAAAGCTGAGCACCGAAGAATTGATGCTTTTGAACTGTGGTGTTAGAGAAGACTCTTGAGAGTCCCTTGGATTGCAAGGAGATCCAACCAGTCCATCCTAAAGGAGATCAGTCCTGGGTGTTCATTGGAAGAACTGATGTTGAAGCTGAAGCTGCAATACTTCGGCCACCTGATGCAAAGAGGTGACTCACTGGAAAAGATCCTGATGCTGAGAAAGACTGAAGGCAGGAGGAGAAGGGGTCGACAGAGGATGAGGTGGTTGGATGGCATCACCGACTCGATGGGTTTCGGTAGACTCCAGCAGCTCGTGATGGACAGGGAGGCCTGGCATGCTGCGGTTCATGGGGTCGCAAAGAGTCAGACAAGACTGAGCCACTGAACTGAACTGAATATTTCATATATTGCCAGACACAGAGATATGTTTGAAAATTACAAAGAGAAACTCTTCATCAGACAAATTTATCACACACTATGCTCTCAGTATTGATGGGAGGACATCAGTATGGTGATATGAGTTATCAGGAGGCCATTGTTTAATCTGTAATTTAAGTTGTAACTGGTATATTTATTGTTTATGTAAATTTTAAATAAATATGTACAGACACTGAAGAAACATATGGCACAAATATTCCAACAATGTTGACAGTGACCCAATTTGAGGGGAATGAGGAAGGAGTATGGGTGATTTTTTTTCTTTATACATCCCTAAAATTAAAAATAAAGTTTTCCAAAGAGGACAATAATCATCATTATTGAGTGATATTCATAAAACCTCAGGTTTATGGCCAGAGATACCAAGCTAAACTTATTCAGAATAAACATTCTTGCCCTGTGTCACAAATATGATCTTATTTAATTCTTGTATTAATCTATGAAATAAATATTATTATTATCTACTGGTAGATAAGGAAATTGAGTTCCCAAGAAGGTAGGCAATTTGCCCACATTCACACAACTGCAGAGTCACAGAGTTGACAGCCTAGTATGTGTCTTTGGATATTAAAGTTAATACTTTTCCCACCATACTAGAGCTATCTCAATGCCAAAGTTATGTGCTACTTAAAGAAAAAAGAAAGCTATAAAGCTAGTTTTTTTTTTTTTTACAAATTATAAAGCTGTTTCACTGTTAAATAAACTTGAAATTGAAGAAAGTGATGAATTAAACAAGCTTTTTAAATATGCAGACATTTTATGGACATATATACATTTAAATACAGAAGTTAAACCAACTTATTTTAGGGAATAATATTACTGGTCCCAAGTAAGGCAGGTGTGTAGAAAATCCATTTGCACAAAAAAGAAAAATCCTTTGTTCAAACATAATATCCTAATGCAGTGTGATACAGCAGCATGGAGTTCCACAGAATCAATTGTTAGCTAGACCCGTATTAGCAGGATCCCAACTCAAACAAGCCTAAAATGATGAGAATTTATTGCCTATATAACTACTTTCAGGCATATTTGCATCCAGGGGTTCAAAAAATGTTCTGAGACATCTCTCTCTCTCTCCCCCCACCCTCTCTTCCCCTCTTCCCTTTGCTGTCTTTATTTTTCAGTGTATTCTAGGCAAGTGGTGATATACATCTTTCAAGTTCTCCAAGTCTCCCACGGATATACACTATCTTGCAACCTCAAGAGGAAAAGATATCCTCTTTCCCTCAGTGTGAGTCCCTGAGGAATAAACCTTCCATACCATAATAATCTCTATAGCTAAAAGGATTGGTCCATCCTGGGTCTTTTTTACCATGCTTTTAGGAAAAAATGGATTCAACACCACTCAAACCAAAGGGATTGAATTGGTTTATTATAAAATGGGTCAACAGAGGTTAACTGAAGGGATTCTGGGCAGACAAAGAATATATGACCACAATTCAGTTGTAGCTTTGTCAGTATTAAGTCTGTGACTGCTGGAAAGCCATGGGCTGACCTATGGAAGAGGGGAGACCTCATAATTTTCTCTTGAAGATTAAACAATAGTTGGAGAGAAAATGGGCCTAACACAGCATCTGGCAGATACAAAGTATCTTATAAAGTTTGTTTCCTAATTGATTCATAAAAGCCAGGCGGTTCTGAACTACTTGTATCAGTCACCTCATCCCAGAGACTTTATCACTCAGCAAGTCCAACGGAACAAGAGAGCTTTCCTATCAAATGTGAAAGAGAATTGCAAGCCCATCTCAAGTTGTCGTTTGTAAGTCTATGGAAAGCTGGGGGACTGTATGACCCGGCAGTCATAACCACCACAATAATGAAAACTATGGTAACTAACAACTACCTCATGCCAACCACATGTCAGGTAGTCTGTTAAATGTTTAACATGCATTTTCTCAGGCAATCTTTCCCATAACTAATGAAGTCGATATTATTATCATTTCCATTTTACAGATGAAGAAACAGATGTGGTGAGGCCAAGTAATCTGCCCAAGGTCAAGCGATTGACAAGGCTTGGACTCCCATTTGGTTGTGTCTGACTCAGGAGCCTGAGCTCTTAACCATGCATTGTTCTGTCTCATGCTGCCCTGAGCAGCCTCATAATACCCCGAGGAGAAGGCTCAACATGAAACAGCATTTGGCTGCATTCCAATCAGTCAACACATTCATCACTAGATGCACAAAGAAAGCAGGTAGGTTGGATTCCCTGTACTGAACACAGCAATTCAGGCCAGTACAGGCGCTGACCTCTAACTCAATTTAGAGATTTAGCATCTCCATCTTGAAGACTTGACTAACATCTCAGCTGCTGTATTTAATGGAACCTTTTGTTGATGGGGTCAAGAGGGGATCACAGAGAATTTATCTTTTTAGTTTCTTTTCCTTTCATCGAAAAAAAAAATTTAACCATAATGGTCCTGGCGTTATTTCTTATTGGCAAAATTGTGGAGCTGTGTACTGAATCAGAGAAGTGTTGGGACGCTGAGCACAGATGGCTTTAATTATTTGGGCAGCCACTGACAGATGTGACGGTCTAGGTTTCTGCAGCCTTGGACAGGTGTAAGCTATAGGATTTACCCACAGGGAGTTGTGGAGAGCCAGAATTGGAGAGAGCCCTGTGATGGCCCTTTATTTTGTCTTAATCCACCCCTAGGTACATAGTTATCATATTTCTTTGCCTCAAGGCATGGTCAAGTCAGTCAAAACCATCAAGCCAAGTTTGTGTGCAGAAAGAAAATCTCAAAGAGAGAAACACACTTGTCAGCAATTGGCCCCAAACTCCTTTCATTGTTTTTACTCAGAAGCCCTTCTTCTCTTTTATTATGTCTTCATAATCAAAAGGATAGATGTATGTCCCTCATTCTGGATCAAAACAAGCATGTTTACTTTTCCAATTATAGCCCGCACCAATAATTTCCAAAAACTTGAATGTCAGCCTGTGAAAGTCTTCATTGTTTTCATTTTGTTCAATAAATTTATTGAGCAAGTTACCGAGAGCAGGAAAAGAAAGCAGACATATTCCTTGCTCTTAGGAGCTGACATTAGGAGGGAGATTTCAGATCTTTGAGCTGACAAGAATGAGAGAGCCAGCACTCACCACATCATAGCACCATTCTAGGCTCTGGGGATGCACTGGGGATCAAAATAGACCTTTCCCCATGGAGCTTCCATTCCAACTTGGGACATGGACCATTAATGCCCCCCCATCTCTCTCTCATATATATGTATACATATATACATGAATGGATGGATATATATGCATACACAGTGTGTGTGTGTGTGTGTGTGTGTGTGTTATAACACACTGTATCTAAGGAATTGTGAGTGGCTGTGTAGAGGCGTTCAAAAAAAGCTCTGCAGAGGAAAAGATATTTAAACTGGGCTGAGTATGAGAGAAATCACCAGGCAGAGAAATGGAAGAAGGTATCCCAGGTTCCACTACACTCTGCTTGAAAAAATAGAGTTTGACTTAGTACCTAAGCTGAACTATGTCTCCCCAAATTCCTATTGGAAAGGTCCCAACCTCCCAGGACCTCAGAATGTACTGTATTTGGAAATCAGATATATATATATATTTTTTGGAAATCAGATCTTTAAAGAAGCAATTAAGTTAAAATTAGACCATAGAGTGGGGGTCTAGTTCAATGTGATTGGCATCCTTATAGAAGAGAGAGAGATGCCAGGGAAACTGGGCACAGGGAAAAGGCCAGGGGGGACATGATAACGAGGCAGCTATCTTCAAGTCAAGGCGAGAAGCTTCAGGAGAAAAGCAACCAACCAACCCTGCATGTACCTTAATCTTGGATTTCCAGCCTCTAGAACTGTGAGAAAATAAATTCCTGTTGTTTAAGCTACCTAGTCTATAGCCTTTTGTTACAGCAGCTCTACAAAACTAGTAGATGTGCCTCCTGTTCAGATGGGAAGGAGAACAGTGTATATACCTACTGTATAGGAAGCCTTCCAAAAATAATTACTGAATTAAATTGTCTGAGAGTTAACCCAGCTGACCCACACTGAGCACCAATCTAATTTAATCCAGCAACGGTCTGATGTGGATATTATTATTCCTGTTTCATCTATGAGGAAACTGAGGCTTAATGAAGTTAACGGAGGCATCTAGTGTCACTTGGCTGGTAAGTGAGCATGTATTTGAGCCCAGTCTGAATTGACAGCAAGAGCTCATCACTGGAGCTCCAGGAATGGAAGATGGTAAAGAAGCAGAGGAAAGGCCAACTCACGGAGAGCCTTGATTGCAGCCATGAGGCTGAATTATCAGGGAACTAGAAACCTCAATCAGTACCCAGAAAACCTCTGATGCAATTACCTGTTATTTACTCAGATTGACTCTGGAGGTAATCACAATTTACACACACAGCTCATCACCCTGTAGCTGACATAGACAAGGCTCTCCCAACCACTCATCTCCTCCCTTGTGAAAACTCACGCACGCACACACATACTCTCTCTCTCTCACACACACACACTCTCCCCAAACTCCTCAGACAATACAATTTTTAAAAAGTCCTTTGAAGAATGCCTTAACGGATTGGAATCAATAAGCTCCTCAGATCCTAAACTGGTGCTCCCCAGTTTGCTTTTTAATGATATCTCCCAACTCGGCAATCACAACTGTTCTTACTGCTAGCTCCTAGCTGCTGTACTCTATTCTTCCCTTGGCCCATAGCGCATGTGTGTTTTTTTCTTAAAGAAAGAAACAGCCATGGAATTAAGTCTTGATGTCCCATGTGCTTCATTATCCTGCCTTGTTGGGAATGTGTTAAACATACAGTGTGAGTTTTCATAAGGAGTAGAAAAGGATCAAAGGAACCTACTTTACTAAAGGTTTCTCTTTTCTGTTTCTCCCCCACTTTTTTAAAAACTGAGGTTTGGGGGATTCAAATCACACTAGGTAGTTGAGCTGATAAGATAGGGGAGGAGAGCTCTCCAGCAGCAGTTTTTATTTCAAGAAAAGAAAACTTTTAAAGTCATGAAATGTTCTTAGGTGTCTTTGATTTTTTTTTTTTCAGTTGAATTGAAAACCTGGAATTAGAAGATGTTTTCAAAAAATATGCTTGATGTTAACCCTAGGTAGTTACATAAATGCAGTGAATTGAAGGAAGTTACATAGCCCAAAGATGACACTTTGCTATGCTGCTGAGATTTTTACATACCCAACACTTTAAAACTTAAAATGGGCAACTTAAATTTACACTCTTTACTGGAAATACATATATATATATATTTCTTGATAATAACATTTTCATATTGCTCCTCTGCAAAACTTTAAAGTGCTTGTTCCTAGCAGACATTAAACAACAGTCCTTGGATGGGGAGGATTTGAATAAATTGCCCTGAGATGAGATATAATATGAAATATAAAGTTCATGGGAACAAATTTCCTCATTTAATCCTATCTCTGCAATACAGAGGGATCTTGGTTTCTTCTTTTTTATTTTTCAAACATTTAAATATATTGACTTATAATAGTTTGGGGTGATATTAATATTTTCATAGATTACACACCACAAAGTTATTATGGTATTATTGACTATATTCCCTGTGCTGTACATGACATCCCTGTGACTTACTTATAACTGATAGTTTTCTCCCCTTAAATTTTGGATGTCCCTAGGCTATTTGGGTTTCTGAAGACAAGACTGGAATCCACAAGCTCTCAAATTGAATTGAAAGCAACACATTTATAATGATGATTCATTAGAATCTGGTTTATACACCTAAGATATATAATGTCTAAAAGACATTTTCCTTGGTAATACTTCTTTTAAGAAAGGCCTTTCAAAATCCAATTTTGCTGAATAAAATTCTGTTTCCTCTTTCCTTCAATTTTGCAGCTACTAGTGTGGCATCATTTTAACCAAAAATGGTTCTAAATATTTGCAGATTCATGTCTTTGATGTGTATCAGCAGATACTTTTTCTTTCTTTGTGTAACATTAGTGAAATGATTAAAATTTAAAATGAAAGCTCAGTGAAAAATATTTGGGTAGAAAAAAGGTCATATAATCACTGCCCTTAACAGATTTTTGTTGTATTATCATTATTTTATGCATACTTGAAAAAGCTATAATCAGACTATGCCCACAATAGAAAAGTTATTCTATTGCTTAAAGTGATTAAAATCTTTCACATTAAAATAAGACAACATTTTACTGTCTTATTAAGTATAATTTAAACACAATGACTCTGCATTCAAATGGGTATATCTTTCCTTTTCTCCTTTGCCTTTCCCTTCTCTTCTTTTCACAGGCCTTATTTGTAAGGCCTCTTCAGACAACTATTTTGCCTTTTTGCATTTCTTTTACTTTGGGGTGGTCTTGATCATGCCTCCAGTGCAATGTCACAAACCTCCATCCATAGTTCTTCAGGCACTCTATCAGATTTAATCTCTTGAATCTATTCGTCACTTCCACTGTATAATCATAAGGGATTTGATTTAGGTCATACCTGAATGGTCTAGTGGTTTTCCCTACTTTCTTCACTTTAAGTCTGAATTTGGCAATAAGGAATTCATGATCTGAGCCACAGTCAGCTCCCGGTCTTGTTTTTGCTGACAGTATAGAGCTTCTCCATCTTTGGCTGCAAATAATATAATCAATCTGATTTTGGTATTGACCATCTGGTGATGTCCATGTGTAGAGTCTTCTCTTGTGTTGCTGGAAGAGGATGTTTGCTATGACCAGTGTGTTCTGTTGGCAAAACTCTATTAGCCTTTGCCCTGCTTCATTCTGTACTCCAATAAAGTAGAGGAAAAAGAAATAGAGGAAAACAATAGAATGGGAAAGACTAGAGATCTCTTCAAGAAAATTAGAGATACCAAGGGAACTTTTCGTGCAAAGATGGGCACAATAAAGGACAGAAATGGTAGGGACCTAACAGAAGCAGAAGATATTAAGAAGAGGTGGCAAGAACACACAGAAGAAATATACAAAAAAGATCTTTGTGACCCAATTAATCGTGATGATGTGATCACTCACCTAGAACCAGACATCCTGGAATGCAAAGTCAAGTGGGCCTTAGGAAGCATCACTGAGAACAAAGCTAGTGGAGGTGATGGAGTTCCAGTTGTGCTATTTCAAATCTTAAAGATGATGCTGTGAAAGTGCTGCACTCAATATGCCAGCAAATTTGGAAAACTCAGCAGTGGCCACAGGACTGGAAAAGGTCAGTTTTCATTCCAATCTCAAAGAAAGGCAATGCCAAAGAATGCTCAAACTACCGCACAATTGTACTCATCTCACACACTAGCAAAGCAATGCTCAAAATTCTCCAAGCCAGGCTTCAACAGTACATGAACCGAAAGTTTTCAGATGTTCAACCTGGATTTAGAAAAGAGATCAAATTGACAACATCCTTTGGATCATCCAAAAGCAAGAGAATTCCAGAAAAACATGTACTTCTGCTTTATTAAAGATGCCAAAGCCTTTGACTCTGTGGATCACAACAAACTGTGGAAAATTCTTCAAGAGATGGGAATACCAGACCACCTGACCTGCCTCCTAAGAAATCTGTATGCAGGTCAAGAAGTAACAGTTCGAACTGGACATGGAACAAAAGACTAGTTCCAAATCGGACAAGGAGAATGTCAAGGCTGTATATTGCCACCCTGCTTATATTTAACTTATATGCAAAGTACATCATTAGAAATGCTGGACTGGATGAAGCACAAGATGGAATCAAGATGGCTGGGAGAAATCTCGATAATCTCAGATATGCAGATGACACCACCATTATGGCAGAAAGCAAAGAACTTAAGAGCCCCTTGATGAAAGTGAAAGAGGAGAGTGAAAAAGTTGGCTTAAAACTCAACATTCAAAAAACTAAGATTATGGCATCTGGTCCCATCACTTCATGGGAAATAGATGGGGAAACAGTGGAAACAGTGTCAGACTTTATTTTGGGGGGCTCCAAAATCACTGCAGATGGTGATTGCAACCATGAAATTAAAAGACACTTACTCCTTGGAAGGAATGTTATGACCAATCTAGACAGCATATTAAAAAGCAAAGACATTACTTTGCCAACAAAGGTCCATCTAGTCAAAGCTATAGTTTTTCCAATAGTCATGTATGGATGTGAGAGTTGGAGTATAAAGAAAGCTGAGCACCAAAGAATTGATGTTTTTGAATGGGGTGTTGGAGAAGATTCTTGAGAGTCCCTTGGATTGCAAGGAGATCCAACCAGTCCATCGTAAAGGAGATCAGTCCTGAATATTCATTGGAAGGACTGATGCTGAAGCTGAAACTCCAATACTTTGGCCACCTGATGCAAAGAGCTGACTCATTTGAAAAGACCCTGATGCTGGGAAAGATTGAAGGTGGGAGGAGAAGGGGATGACAGAGGATAGATGGTTGGATGGCATCACCGACTCAGTGGACATGAGTTTGAATAAACTTTGGAGTTGGTGATGGACAGGGAAACCTGGTGTGATGCAGTCCTTGGGGTCGCAAAGAGTCAGACACGACTAAGCGATTGAACTGAACTGATACTCAATGACTCATCAATACGGGTACACTCACAAATCCATCATCCAAGTCAAGTTACTTAACATTTCATTGAACCTCAAAATTACCCCCTGCTCCTTTATAGTCAATCTTTTCTGTTTCTGACCTCAAATAACCACCAATAAGCTTTCCGTAAGTATGTATTTTTGCCTTTTCTAGAACTTCACATGAATGGAATGGTACAATATGCACAAGACTTTGGTGTCTGACCTCTCTCACTCAGTACATGGGCCTCAAGATTTATCCTTATCATTGTTTGTATCAGAATTTTCATAGTTTTTATTGGTATGTTGCATTCCATTGTATAACTATTCAACCAATTATTTATTCATTCACCTATTGATAAACATTTGGGTTGTATCCAGTCTGCGGCTATTATTAATAAAGCTGCTCTGAAACTCCTCGTACAAGTTACTTTGTTTTCCTTTTTCTTGGGTAAATAACTATTAATAGGAGTGGGATTGCTGAGTGGTAAGATAAGTGAATGTTTAACTTTTAAGAAACTCGCAGCTTATCTTTTAAATTAATTTTATTGCAGTATAGTTGCTTTACAATGCTGTGTTAGTTTCTGCTGTGCAACAACTTATATTAGTTATATGTATACATATATCCACTGTTTTTAGATTTCCTTCCCATTTAGGTCACCACAGAGCACTGTGTAGTTCCCTGAGCTATGTAGTAGTTATCTATTAGTTTTCTATTTTATACATAGTAGTGTATATATGTCAATCCTGATCCAATTCATCCCACCCCTGCCTCCTGCCTTGGTAACCATAAGTTTGTCTTCTGTATCTGTGACTCTATTTCTGCTTTGCAAATAAGTTCACTGTACCATTTTCCTAGATTCCACATATAAACAATATTATACAATATTTTTCTCATTTCCAATTGTTTTTTTTTTAAAATGACAGTGCAATTTTGGATTTCCTTCAGCAACATATGACAGTTTAATTGCTTCATATTCTATCCAACATTTGGTATTGTCAGTCCCTTAGTATTAGTCTTTCTGAGGCATGTGTAGTGATATTCCATTGTGGTTTTATTTATATTTCTTGATGACCAGTGATGTTAAGCATATTTTTACATGCTTTATAGACATTTATGTATCTTTTGCATGTGTGACCAAATATTTTGTTTTTTTTAAAAAAAATTGGGTCGTTTGTCTCCCTTCTATTGATTTATAAGAGCTTTTCATATATCACAAGTTCTTTCTTACATATATGTATCAGTGAATAGTTTCACTGATCTTTGACATGCCTTTTCATAATCGCTTTAGTGAGTTTCAAAGAGCAGAACTTTTGCATTTTAATAAATTCTAATTTATCATTTTTGTCTTTTATATTTAGTGTACTTTATGTCCTATGACATCTCTGCTTCAACACTGTAAAGATTTTTCTCCTACGTTTTCTTCTGGAAATCATACAGTTTTCATTTTGAGGTACAGATTTTGAATCCATTTTCAGTTAATTTTGTATATGGTATAAGGGTCAAGGTTCAAAATTGCTTTGCCCATTCTGTTTTCTGCAGTTCCGTGTAAATTTAAAATCATTTTACTAACCTAATTTTTAAAAAGTCTGCTAGGATTTTGATTAATATTTCATTGAATCTACTGATCAACTTGGAGGATTTACATAATAATAACACTGAAACTTCTGATTCTGAGATAGTACATCTCTCCTTCATTTAACTCATTTAATTATTGTCAGAAACATTTTGTAGGTCTCAGTATATCAATCTTGAACATACTGTCCGTTTTATCCTTAAGCATTTCATGTATAAAGTCCATTTGAATTGGGGTATGATATTTCACAGAGCTCAAACATTTTACCTATTGTTTACAGAACAGTGTTTATTCTAATACAGTTAATGTGGTGATAAACATATGTGAATACTTTTTTTTATATTTAAAATTAGTTTCTCTATATAAATATCCAGAAGAGACTTTACTAAGTCAAAGGGCAAGAAAAATTTTCAGGTTTCAGATACATATTGAGTAACTGCTTTTTTTTTCTCTTGAAAAAGAATTACAGAAGTTTTTCCAGATATTCCACTCTTTCCTCCTCTGTAGCCAAGGTGAATAGTCACTACTATATAATCTCCAAAAAAGCAGAGATAGAGAGAAAATAATTTTTAAATTCCTTTTAAAGAGAAAAAGAACATACCCATTTTTCTCTTACTATATGACTGGATATAAAAAAGACCAAGCCAAGCTGTTGCAGCTGATGCTTTTATATGTTAAAATGTATGGATTCTTTCTAATAAGTAACTCTTCCTGGCCTTCAGTTTCTTTATTTACAAAGTAAGATTGTTAAAAGTATCAGTGGTTTTCAAACCCTGCTCTGAAAAACCCCAGGGTTTTGGAAGGGGAGGTCTTTGATGAGTCTGAGCTGGCCTCCTTTGGGCCCCCAGCAACCTGTCATGCAAAACAAGCTTTTTTGTGTCAGTTTTGCAAAACATGATTCTCAAATTTGTTTTAAAATAGGCATCCACTAATTAAAAAAATTTAGAAGACCATTGAACTAGATGGACTCTAAAGTATTTTTCTGTGAAATATTTTGTTTGAAGCTATGTTATCTTCTGGGAGCTTGTCCACATAAGAAGCCCTAGGGAAGCTGGGATTCCATGCTACCAAATATATCATAAAACACCCCTAGGGCCCCTCTTTGGTTCACAGGACACAGTGGTTCTGGGAAGATCCCCAACGAGACTGGAATCAGAATTCAGATTCAAATTCAGATTTCTGGGCACCTACTACAATACGCCTGGTGCTCTGACTGCATTCTAACATATATTATCTTATTGAATTCTCACATGAGATCCATGATATCATCACCATTTTGCAAATGAGGAAATTAGAGCCTAGCTTACTAAGCAATGGAGTTGTGACTCAGACCCAGGTCATCTGGCTTTGCATCACCCCAAGGTATCCCAGATTTGTGAACACAGCCTGGTAAGAGTCTGGGCACCAGACGTGGATTGCTAAGATAGCCAAGGGATAGGTCCAGGTGAGGAGCTCAGAGAGTCACAGGAAGAACCCAGGACTGGAACATGATTTCAGATCCACTCACCTCCTAGAAAACTGACGCCAAAGCTGACCACTTGAGACCCTGCTTTTTACCAGCTTTGTGATTTTGAGACCATTTCTTAACCTCTCTGAGACTCAGTTTCTTAGTACAGGAAAGAACAGCAGCGAGCCTCATAGAGTATCTGCGAGACCTAAATAAGACAATGAATATGATAATATCTAGCTTGAAGTCTGTACAGAGAATGTGTCACACCCAAAGTGCCACATGAGCAGACCACAGACACATCATCAGATACAGCAGCTCTGAATCAGACCCTCAACAGAGGAGAAGAGAAAAGAGTCAGGGCCAGGAAAATAAGATTATTATAGTTTCTAAGCAACCACAGAAAAAGAATAATATAAGGGGCATGTCTCATAAGGGTGCTACACTGGCAACTCACAGAAAGACTCCTTGTCAGGTTTTAAAAGTAGGATACAACTATCAACAACCAGAGAGAGGCTTTTGATAGTTTACAAGTACTCAAAATTCTTCCCAAACACCAACCCCCTTCCTCACTCTCCTAGGTCTCAAAGTTAGTCAGTGAGGGAGATAAAAAAGATGTTTTCATTTTAATTTCATAAATAATCAAACCGAGGCTACGAGAAGGCTTAGGAAACTACATATCGTCATCCACCTGGGGCTAACCGCCCCGCCCCGGGCTATAATCTCCTCGAGGCCAGGATCTATATCTTATTTTTCTTATATACCTTCCCAAAGGGTCTTCAGAAAATAACTATTGAGTGAAATGCATTCGTCTAAGACTTGCTCATTCAGCCATTTTTCTCAGAAGCAGAACCTCAGATTAAATTTCAAGGTCACAGATGCTGTGGATAGCTTCTTTGGATGGTACATATCCATTTAGGAATAACTTATTTTAAATGTCTTGGTGCACTGTCATGTCCCACTGCTAATTCATTCTTTCTTTTCTTTCTAATCTTTGAATAATGCATACACTTTTTTTTTTTTTTTTTGAGAAACAGCATAGGAAAAAAGAACACTGATTGAGGATAAATTTTCATGTGAAAAAAAAAAAAAAAAACAACTTTGATGTTAACTCATCATCCTGATTGGTTTTAAGTTGCAAGGAAAATTAATTGACCTTGGACATAATATGTTTTAAAGCTAGAATGGGTGAAATTTTACTGTGGGCATATTTATCTGAAGTTGAAATGTAACTTGCTGTCTCTAGTATTATCTCTGATTGAAGGCAGGAAGTGTTGTCCCATCTGTTAGAAATGTACTTCATCTGGATCCCAAATAAAAATAAGTCAAGTGCAAGGAGACCCATATTTGAACCTTGACGCCCCAGATTTACAAGGTTCCATTATGAATATCACTTAAAACTGCTCTGTGTCTCCAAATAAAATAACCACTTGCCATCCCTTCTTCCTCAGCTCGTAAAAATTAATATAATGCTGCAGGGGCTGGCTTCCTCAGAAGAAAAGGCTTGCTGGGTCAATGTTGAGATTCCCCTGCATTCTTAGTACCACTGGTAGTCACTATAAAAGTCATAAAAAGAAGACAGGGAAGACATATTTTGCTTCCGACAATTTGAGGATTGGGTTTTCCAACCACCTTTGAACCTTTTGATGTTCAAATTCCTCACTGGCAAGCATTCCAAAGCCTTGCAGGGCTCCTGAAATCTGAGAAGTCTTCTCACCAGAGACACACTGAGCTGAGCTGAAGGCTCACAGATGTGGCTGCAGCCTGGCTCCCAGAGTGGGGAGAACCAAAGTAAATGCTTTGCATGATGGTCTCTCTCTGCTCTGCCCCTCCCAAGGTCCCCTTCTCTTCCAGGCCACCTTCTTTGCCTTTGTGGGGATAGGGCTGGGCAACCAAGAGGGATCTCTCCCCTCCAACACGGTCTGTACATCTCCGCCGGCCGCAGCCCCACCTCGGGAGCTGCACTGACAGCCTTTCTTTGACTGTGTCACTCACAGTTGAAGGCGCGTCCAGCCTGGAGATAAATCTCTCACAGCTCGCTCATTCTTCTCCAGGGGGCTGTGAGGAGAATGATCAAGGCAGTGCGACAAGGCTAGTTTGCTTAGTGAACCAGAGAGAGAGGCGGGAAGGGAGGCAGGGAGGACAAAGAGCCTACTTAAATACCTAAGTCCCCTGAGCTCCCTCCTCCTAAGTCATGACCTTGTTCTTAAAATTTCAACGTCTGTATCTACCAAGAGTGACTTAAGGGAGATGGCTGGCAAAGCCAAAAATATCCCCTCAGGAGATGACCCGGCCAGCTTCCTGAAATTAAAGCCCTTGTACATATTTCGAAGAGGGTGCCTCTCCACCGTAACCGCCAGTTGTTCATCTGATGGAGAGAAAGCCCTGGGACAAACAAGACTGGAAGATTAGCAGACATTATTGGGCTACTGACAGGTGCAAAGAGACAAAAATTAATTTGCTAAGATGTGGACATCCCGCTGCAGACCCCGGGCTGGCAGCAGTGCTCTCTATCCAAGAACCTGAAGGTATTTCTGGGGTGATGGGTCATTTTCCACAAGCCAGGAGGCTTTGTTGGGTTTTTGTGTTGTGCCCTGCATTCACTGTGCATTCCAGAAGCCAGCCTGTCACTACGGCAACTGGTCACTGATCTGGCAGGCCTTTCTCTCTCTTTAATAGACTGTCTGGAAGTAAGGGTGCGAGTTCTCTCCTCTCTGAGCCTCCTGGCTCAATCATGCTGGAAACAACTTTCAGTAGATGTTCATAACCCTAGGCACATGCTTTGTAACTGGTTCCACGGCAACCAGTTTCTTCCTCTTCCATTCATGTTCTTTCCATCCTGGCATCAGAATGATCATATCAAGCTCAGACGTCACAATGTTATTCTCCTGTGTAAAAAAAAATTCAATGTCTTGGACCAATGACACGATGGATCTATATTCTGGGTTGGCCAAAATGTTCATTTGGGTTTTTCCTTAAGATCTTACAGAAATCCAAATGAACTGTGTGGCCAACCCAATACTTCGGAGGTACCCAGAGAGGGGGACCTGCTCCATCATCCTGCATCCTGGCATGATGAGGACTTGGAGTCAAAGCCAACCCACGATGGATGTAGCAAGCCAGTGAGAAATAAACCTTTTCTGTTGTCAGCCACCAAGTTGTCAAGTGTTACTTCAGCCAAACTCAAGCTAAACTGGGAGAAACTGTAGGGTTTCTCTATAGTCATCTTGTTTGAGACATAAAATGACATTAGGGAAACTATTAAGAACCGATTGTGTCTTCAGGAAGAAATGTTTTTAAACAGTACACTCCTAAGTTCAAACTTGTTCTAGGCCTTCACAGAACTAGTAATTAGAGCAAATGAGCATGATAAATCTGACTCCGTCATCAGGATTCAAAACACTTAAGTTTGAGAATTCTGCTATAACTGAGAGAAAGAAATGATTTGAAAATCTGAAAAGCAATCCATGATCCCAGGGTATGATGTGGTTTCTAGGCCAAGGAAAGAGATTTATGTTTTAAGGTTCTACTGTGCACCAAACACTATAGGAACTTTAGACAGATGCATAGACAGACAGATAAAATAGTAACATAGATAGATAGATAATGGTCTCAGCTTGAGCCCCAAAAGTGGGTTCAGACATGTCCAGATGTGTCTGATGAGTATGAGGCAGTGAGCCAGGCGACTTCCTGCAGCAGGGCTTAAGGGAGAGAGCTGAGGGAAGAAGGAGCCACCCAGTGGAGACACCATCATTCTGAGACGAGTGTGGTGACTTTTGGAGTCATTTCCAAGCACAGCCCCCACAGGATTCATCACATCTGCAACAAAGAGGCAGAAGGAAACACCTAATGAACTGCCTTCATAAAAGCCTGTGAAACATCGAGTCTCACAATTAAGTCTCATCCAGCCCTGCATGGGCACCCTTGGCATGGAATGTGGCACAGAGCAGGGAGGGGCCTTTTTCTTTACCTTGCCCTAGAATATCTCACAGGCTCCAGGCACCATTCAGTGTTAGGAGTTGCTGGCCTACTGCTAGTGGCACTGAGCAAATGCCCTCCTGGGGACATAGCAGCAAACACAACACCAGGGAGGAGATACATGTGGAAACTGCCATAAACCCTTGAAAAGTGATCACATGGAGATGAGATCATGCGCACAGAAAAGGTCCAAAGCTATAGACGTATCTTTACTACTGCTGATGTAACCCCACCATTAATATCAGTCAATTAACATTATGTTTCCGACACCTTCTCTATTCAAATAGAAGCCTGGCGTGCTGCAGTCCATGGGGTCGCAAAGAATCGGACACGACGGAGCAACTGAACAACAACAACATGCTGAATAATAATTCTCCATCTGAAGGGGCTAGATCTAGCTCTCCGTGGCCTGACAATGCTGGAAGAACTGACACCATACATTATCTCATAATGTAACTCCATAAGGGAGACTTTATCATCTTGTTAAATGAAGGGACCAGAGAGGTTCAATAACTTACCAAAGGTAACACAGCTCTAAAGTGGTAGAGAAAAACCAGGCAAATCAGAAACAATGACACAAACTACTGGTCATGAAGGCAAGGTGGTGTTCCTGCTTATCACTAACAAAACAAAAAGATGAAGAAACAAACAAAAGAAGTTCTAGACATTTTTTTCTGCGATTCCTTGGTGGAACCGGTCACCAGCTCTCATGCCCTGGGGAGAAATGGCAGCTGTCAGAGGCAGCCCACCTTGCTTTCTCTCTAGCTTCCTTTCCAGCTTCTGTGATTTCTCCCCTCGCCAACTGAGCCTCAGGAGTAATCAAATCAGTAACTGATATTCAGAAAGTAGGTATAGGCTTAGCTGAAGTGGATTTTGTATGTTAATTAAGTGTTTTATGGAACCTCTGAGATCTCAGATGACACTCCGTAAATATTCCTCACTGAGTCCACAGAATCTGTGAGTAGGTTCTGTATAATAAAGCAATTTCAATGTCCTAACAGATGGGCCATGGAAATTGACTGGGTGGCTATGATTCCAACAGATTATACATATACGATGAGAAATCTGGACAGTAAGTGCTTTGATTGTTGCCTATGTCCTGATCATTTTCTATAATAGAAGGGAAGAACTCAACTGTTTTCAGTTTGTATTACAGACAGAGGAGGGGTTCTGAGATGTCTGTAGTTCTTTTGTCTTGGCATTAAGTCAAGAAGAAAAAAGTACCTCCCAGTTCTGCTTTGTGGTTCTTGCATGAACAATTCAACCCTCTAAATGTCATTTGTAAAGCATTTATTGAAAAGATAGAAATGATAAACTTCCCCTTCTCCTCTTGAGTTCAGAGCCCTCTTTTCCCCTACAACTTCTCTGTAGAGAGTCTGATCAAAGTCCTGTTGTATCTTCAGCTCTTTCAGATCAGGACTGGAAATTCTTGGAGTGAGTTCTGTATTAGGCTGGTGAAAAAACAATTGCAGTTTCAGACTGTGAATTTTAAATCATTATAACTAGACTCAAACGCATCTTTATTAATCAAAATAGGAACCATTACAATCAACACATTTTTGGCCAATAAGTTTGTTTATCCCTATAGCATAAAAATCCATGTTTTGGGATTTGACAAATTCTTGGAAAGCATTTTCTGCCTCCTGCTTATCATGGGAGCATTTTCCCTGCAAAAAGTTGTCAAGATGGTTGAAGAAGCGGTAGTCAGATAGCAACAGGTCATATGAATACGGCAGATGAGGCAAAACTTCATAACCCAATCTATTTTACTTTTGAAATGCTGGTTGTGGAACACATGGTTGGGCGTTGTCATGGAGAAAAATTGGGCCCTTTCTGTTGACCAATGCCAGCAGCAGGCATTGCAGTTTTCAGTGCATCTCACTGATTTGCTGACATTACTTCTTGGATGGAATGGTTTCGCTGGGATTCCGAAAGCTGTAGTGGATCAGACGGGCAGCAGACCACCAAAAAGGGACCAGGACCCTTTTTTTTGGTGCAAGTTTGGCTTTGGGAAGTGCTTTGGAGCTTCTTTGCAGTCTAACCACTGAGCTGGTCGTCGCCGGTTGTGGTATAAAATTCACTTTTTGTCGCACGTTACAATCCAATTGAGAAATGGTTTGTTGTTGTTGCATAGAGTAAGAGAAGACAACACTACAAAACGACAATTTTTTGATTTGTGGCCAGTTCTTGAGGCACCTCCTTATCGAGCTTTTCCACCTTTCCAATATGTTCAAATGCCAAACAACTGCAGAATGGTCAGAACTGAGTTCTTCGGCAACTTCTCGTGTATTTGTAAGAGGATCAGCTTTGATGATCCTCTCAACTGGTTATTATCATGTTCCAAATGGCCAGTCACTCTGCTCCTCATATTCAAGGCTCTCGTTGCCTTTGCAAAACTTTTTGAACCATCACTGCACTGTACATTCATTAGCGGTTCCTGGGCCAAATGTGTTGTTGATCACTCAAATTTGGTTTTTGTCTAACATCATTTCCCTAGTGTAAAACAAGTATAAAATACACAGCAAGTAGTCATTAGCAAAAATCATAAAGTGAGAAATGCACACTAAAATGATGTATAACATAAACACATTTATTTAAGAATGCATTCCAACATCAAACAGCAAAGTTCAACAATGCAAAACTGTGATTACTTTTGTACCAAGCAATACATAAATCCTCAGCAAGTGCATGTGCACACACACACGACACAGGAATTCACAAAGCTTGTGTTGTTAAGCACTTTGTTTCAAACAAATACTCATTAAGCAAAATACTTTTTAAACATTCATGTAAAGATCTTTCTAATCTGAACAGAAAAAATTCCAAGCCTTTAATCTGTGGGTTTTGCCTACCTTGGACAACATTAAAGAATAAAATTTCAAAGTTGCCTCAGCCAGCCACAAAAAAGATTAATACTGCATGATTCCACTTATATGAAATATTAGAGGGGTCAAAAAGTAGAATTGTAGTTGCCAGCGGCTGAGGGGTGGGGAGGGGGATGGGAAACTAGTGAACTACTATTTAATGGAAGGAAGTTTCAGCTTTACAAGATGAAGATTTATGGCGATAGATGGTGGTGACGATTGCAGAACATTATTAATATATTTATTACAACTGAACTGTACACTTAAAAACAGTTAAGATGGTACATTTTATGTTACATGTATTTTATCATGATTAAAAAATTTTAAACCATAGGCAAAAATTAAAAACAGAACAAAGAAATTTATAATTTCCTTTTTGCTTCTTTACCTTCATCAAGAGTCATCGTCTTCTGCCTATACTGGCTGGTCTATGCTCAAATGATGAAAGGAATCTGGTGCAGCCCACAATTAGATAAAGGCAAAATTGCCTATGGAAATGACCAAACCCTTATAATTAGCTAATTGCAGGTGCAATTGGCCACTTGCACCATCAGATGAAGGGCAAGTGGTTAATTGAGCCCACAAGTGACCTACTCAATCAGAACTAACAAATGGCTCATCAGATGAGGTCCCGGCCAAAATGTGTCTGCAAACAATAGCATGTGCAAAAACTGCACAAATCAGAGCAGCAGTCGGGCTGTTATCTAAAAACAAAACCCACAAAACACAAGCTAATTAGGGAAATGATCAAAATAAGGGAAATTCAATAATGAGCCATGATCATGGGGGAAGGGAGGGAGATGAGTGATGAAGCAATTTTGGGAACCAAAGTATGTTGATACTGGAAAGAGCATCTGCTTAGAGCCATCCGTCTTTGTTCTTATTTAAAATGTTCAGAAATGCTTGTCATTTTCTCCCATTGCGCATTCTTATTTACAGGGGGTATTGAGAGACCTCAGCACAAAGTGTTGCACCAACACTTAGGACACCTGGGAAATGTGACTGAATGAATGAATGGGGGACCCCATCTTTGTACATAGGAGGGCTGATACATGAATACAGCCACTTCAGTAAATTGATGGTACTGAGAAGTTTCTGCTGGGTTTCCCCAATACTGAATATTTTGTTTCACTGTGTTGTTACCACATGCAAGATTAACTAGTGGGAGGAAATACTAATGATTATGAGGCTGTTGACAAAAACAATAAAAATAGGTTGTATTCATCAGGTCAGGCGAGGCTTATGCTGAGGTAGAAACCCCAAGATCTCAGTGGCCCTAAACAACAAAAGTTCATTTCTTACTTGCACAAAATTCATTTTAGTTTGTTTCTCCTTCTCACCTATAAAGATTCTTTCATTCTGTAATTCCACCATCTCAACAAAGGCCTCCACCTTTAGCATTCAAAAGAACAAGACCAGAGAACTACACAATGAAATAGGGCTTTTCACTGGCTCAGCCTGGATATGTCACTTATTGTTTCTGCTCACATTTTATCGGCCGGAATTAGTTATGTGATTCCCATCCGTTCAGAGAACAGGAGAGCTGAAATAGGGTTGGGAGAATCTGTGGCATTTTAGAAGAATAAAAAATAATCTATCCATTTGCTAACTTAGAATAGCTCTTGATATAATGCTAGTTTTAAGATGCAATCATAAGGAAATGTACAATGATTCAGAAATGAATAAAAAGAGAAACTTTCATTGTAAAATATACAAGCCAAGCTGGTATTCATAAGGAAATGCCAAGACATAAAACTCCTTATAAGAGGAAAGGTAGACTGAAAATAAGTAACCCAGACTTTCACTCAAGAATCTCAAAGATAAGAAATAACAAGTGTTGGCGAGGATGTGGGAAAAAAGAAACCAGTGTGTGCCACCGGGGGAAATATAAACTGGTGCAGCCACTATGTAAAGTAGTATGGCAGTTGCTCAGGAAATTAAAAATATAACTACCGTATGATCCAGTGATTTCATTTCTGTATATTTACTTGAAGAAAACAAAAACACTAATTTGAAAAGATATGTGCATCTCTGTATTTACTGCAGCATTATTTACAACAGCCAAGATAGACACAACCTGTGTCTACTGAAGAATGAGCGAACGAAGAAGAGATGTAGTGCACATGTAGGTGTGTGTGCATATATACACACACACAATGGGATACTATGCAGTCATAAAAATGAAATCTTGCCATTTACAACAATATAGATGGCCCTTGAGGCTATATGAAGCAAAACAAAATAAATCAGACAGAAAGACAAATATCATATGATCTCACTTATATGTCAAATCGAAAACCAACAAACAAAACCGAGCTCAGAGATACAGAGGACCAGTTGAGGGTTGCCGGAGTCAGGGGTGGGCATGGGTAAGAACGGGTGAAGGTGGTCAAAAGGAACAAACTTCTACTTAAACAAGCCACGAGGACATAATGTACAGCATGGTGACTGTGGTTAATAACTCCACATTTCATATTTGAAAGGTGCCAGGGGAAGAGATCTTTAACGTCCTCATCAAAAGAAAAAATTATGACTATCTATAGAGACCAAGAACTTCCCATGTGGCTCAGTGCTAGAGAATCTGCCTGCCAATGCAGGAGATGTAAGTTTGATCCCTGGTCTGGGAAAATTCCCTGGAGAAGGAAATGGCAAACCACTCTAGTAGTCTTGCCAGAAAAACCCAAAGGACAGAGAAGCCTGGTTACAGTCCATGGGGTCACAAAGAGTCGGACATAACTTAGTGAATGAACAACAATGGGGACCAACGTTAACTATTAACTAGACTTACTGTGATTATTTCACAATATACACACATGTTGAATCATTATGTTGTACACTTGAAACTAATATGTCAATTATATTAACACTTCAGTTAAAAAGAATATTAAAGAAGCAACAAAAGAAATGTGCTGAAAAATTACTGAAGATTTTTTTAAATGATGAAATAAAAATATTTTACAGTAAATCATATTAATAGGAGTTTTAAATGTGTTCTTTGTAAAGATTGATAAAACAGAAAGATTAGGGCCAGGAGGATTAGAAGGAATAAAGAATGAATTCCTATCAACAATAGTATTAACAATATAGGAGACATAAATATAGATGCTGAGTAGCAGCAAACAGCTTAAGAGAACATACATAATTTCAACCAAGAAATTGAAAAATATAGAAAACTGATGAAAATCAAGGAAATCATTATTAAACCTAGGAAAATTATTTATCCTTACTCAATTTTTTTTTCTTTTCCTTATTTTCCTTCCTTGAAAATGAAACACTTGCTCCAGAGTTTGGGCTGTGCTCTGAGTTATCAGTACGAGGATAAAGATCCTGACTCCACCCTACCAGACATGCCAAATTATTTCACCTCTTGGTGATTCAGGCTCTTAATTTACAGCTACTCACTAGATTATTGTGAGGATCTGGCAGGCAGTAAGTAAGCTATCAGTAAACACTGATATTATTCTTTCAATGGGACCTCAAGCAGGTGCTTTTTAAGCGGGTTGAGAAAAAAAATTAGATAGATTATATTTATAGAGCAGTTATATCAGTTATTCCAGAGCACAGAAAATATTTTACAGCATCATGTTAATTTAAGGGTGTAATATGCCCACACAAGCACAGATTACAGATACGCAGATCAATGGATCACACACTCAGATGCTTTCAAGAGTCAGGCAGCAATACAAGTGAGAAAAGTGGGCTTGGTTTAAGAAGGACCATATGCAGGTATTTTTTGGACCATTTTGATATTTCCACTTTTAGTAGAAACATGGAACTAAGAAGCAGTTCTCTCCTAAAAGAAAAGCAAATGGGCACTCCTGGTTAAATCATCATCTGCAGCTGAAGTCACGTGATAGGGAGCAAAATGGACGATGAGAACTAGTTGGCAAGAACCCCCATTAAATGGGGGTTCTTGTAGCCTCTAAGCTACAGCCAAATGCTAATGTACAGAATTAAACTCCCAGTGTAACATCATCTCAAGTTTTTAAAGAAAATTCTCTTTTATACATATATTCAGTACAATCACTCAGTTGTGTCCAACTCTTTGTGATCCCATGGACTGCAGCACACCAGGCCTCCCTGTCCATTACCAACTCCCAGAGTTTACTTAAACTCATGTCCATTGAGTTGGTGATGCCATCCAACCATCTCATCCTCTGTCGTCCCCTTCTCCTCCTACCTTCAATCTTTCCCAGCATTAGGGTCTTTTCAAATGAGTCAGCTCTTCACAACAAATGGCCAAAGTATTGGAGTTTCAGCTTCAACATCAGTCCTTCCAATGAACACCAGGACTGATCTCCTTTAGGATGGACTGGTTGGATCTCCTTGCAGTCAAAGGGACTCTCAAGAGTCTTCTCCAACACCACAGTGCAAAAGCATCAATTCCTTGGCACTCAGCTTTCTTTATAGTCCAACTCTCACATCCATACATGACCTCTGGAAAAAATATAGCCTTCACTAGATGGACCTTTGCTGGCAAAGTAATGTCTCTGCTTTTTAATATGCTGTCTAGGTTGGTCATAACTTTCCTTCCAAGGAGTAAGCGTCTTTCAATTTCATGGCTGCAGTCACCATCTGCAGTGATTCTGGAGCCCAAAAAAATAGTCAGCCACTGTTTCCACTGTTTCCCCATCTATTTGCTATGAAGTGATGGGACCGGATGCCATGATCCTAGTTTTCTGAATGTTGAGCTTTAAGCCAACTTTTTCACTCTCCTCTTTCACTTTTATCAAGAGACTCTTTAGTTTTTCTTCACTTTCTGCCATAAGGGTGGTGTCATCTGCATATCTGTGGTTATTAATATTTCTCCCGGCAATCTTGATTCCAGCTTGTGCTTCCTCCAGCCCAGCGTTTCTCATGATGTACACTGCATATAAGTTAAATAAGCAGGGTGACAATATACAGCCTTGACGTCCTCCTTTTCCTATTTGGAACCAGTCTGTTGTTCCATGTCCAGTTCTAACTGTTGCTTCCTGACCTGCATACAGATTTCTCAAGAGGTAAGTCAGGTGGTCTGGTATCCCATCTTTTTCAGAATTTTCCACAGTGTATTGTGATCCACACAGTCAAAGGCTTTGGCATAGTCAATAAAGCAGAAATAGATGTTTTTCTGGAACTCTCTTGCTTTTTCGATGATCCAGCAGATGTTGGCAATTAGACCTCTGGTTCCTCTGTCTTTTCTGAAACCAGCTTGAACATCCCAAAGTTCACAGTTCACATATTGCAGATCTATCTATATATTCACCAAAAATTACTGTGTTGGATTCCTACTTTACATCTTTTACAAAGTTATATTTCAGGTGGTTTAAGGAGATAAACTAAACTTAAAATAATATTTTTATGATCATGGAATAAGACAACTTTTCTAAGTGAGGCACAAATAAAGAAAAGATGAACATGTTAGACTACATAAAATTTTAAACATTCATATTACAAAATTATTTTCCCAAGTGAAATTAGTGGTAAAGAATTTTCCTGCCAATGCAGGAGACACAAGAGATGCTGGTTCAATCTCTAAGTCAAGAAGATCCCCTGGAGAAGGAGATGGCAACCAACTCCAGTATGCTTGCCTGGAAAATCCCATGGAGAGAGGAGCCTGGTGGGCTACAGTAGGTAGGGTTGCAAAGAGACGGACACGACTGAGCAACTAAGCACATATTACAAAACAGTTGTAAAAGGCAAGCAATAGTCTTAGAAAAATATATAACCAGAAATTAAGATCTAGAACAATGCTGCCTAGCAGAATTTTCTGTGGTGAGGGAAACATTAACAATTTGGTGTGTATTTCTCTGGATATTCCTCTCTACATTTATATGCATATTCAGGTAGCTACACATAAGTATGTAGTAATATACTACTGTAAGTAAGACTGCTTATCATGTACCATGCACTGTTTTAAAGGCTTTTCATTTATTAACTTAATCCTTGTAATAACCCTATGAAATAAATATTATTGCTATCCCCATTTTGCAGATGAGGAAACTGATGCACTGATGCAGTTAGTAACTTTTCCAAGGACAGAGAGCTAGCAAGTATTGGAGACCCTACTCAATCTTATGCAGTCTGGCTTCAAATTTCCTCACATTTAATTTTGATTTTCTTGACTGTTTTTAAGGTTGCTTTTTGTTAAGTGGGATTTTCTTGCACATGTAACTCTACAAATGATGTTTTTCAGTGAGAGTCTAACTGGCATATGTCCTTGCCAGGACATACATCTCTACTTCATTCTTTTTACTGAATGCATGACATTTCATAGTGTGGATGATATGTACCATAATCAACTTAACCACTCTGACACTGTATCAGGGTTTCCAAAGAGGACTGCCCAGAGAGCACCATTCATAGAGACTACGAGGTGAACTCCCACATCCACTGGAATTGTGCAGTGCATTGCCCAGCTGGTTCTGCATTTAAGTAGTTTCCACTTTTTCCAGTAATACAGATGATGTTGCAGTGGAATTTCTTATCCATATCTGTGCCAGTATTTCCACATGGCAGATACCCAGAATTGGAACTGCAGAGAAAAGGATATGGGCGGTTTAAACGGTCAGAGACAGTGCCAGAGTGACTCCAAAAAGACTCTAACATTATTCTCCTACCAAAAGTATATGAGAACTCATTTTCTTCCAACCACACTTAAACATATATTGCCAATATTTATGTTTCTTGTTCCCTGGAGAGGGAAACGGTAACTGACTCCAGTATTCTTGCCTGAGAAATCCCATGGACAGAGGAGCCCGGTGGGCTACAGTCCATGGGGTCGCAATGAGTCGGACATGACTGAGCATGCGTGGCCATGTTTCTTGTCCATCTGAAGAATGAAAACTGACACCTAACTTTTGGTTACTTCAACATCTTTTCATATGTTTACTGACCTGTGAATGTCAGTAAACATTTACTGACAAATGTCAGTAAAAAGAATATGTTTAGAATTTCTTCTTCTATTGATCGTTTTATATTATTATTTATAGATGCATATAGAGTCCACATCTGCACTGTCCAATACGAGAGAGACTAGCCACGTGGCTGTTTGAATATAAATTAAAATTAAATATTTAACTCCTCAGCTGCACAGCCACATTTCAAATGCGTATGTTCTCTGATAGAAAAGAGATGGTGGAGAAGAGACGGAGGATAACAGAGTAAAGAGATAATTAGAAACTAAAGAAAAAATGGAGAAAGTAATATGCTGCTGCGGCTGCTAAGTTGCTTCAGTCGTGTCCGACTCTGTGCGGCCCCATAGACGGCAGCCCACCAGGCTCCGCCGTCCCTAGGATTCTCCAGGCAAGAGTACTGGAGTGGGGTGCCATTGCCTTCTCTGGAGAGTAATATGAGTACAGAAAAATAGCCATACACACAGAAAGATATTACTGAAAGGAAACTTGGAGATGATCTGACCCCATAGTTTCCAAATTCTATTTTTTGAAGTTCAGGAATTCGATACAGAGGCACAGATCTAAATGTTCTGAGTTATAATAAATATTTACTAATGTATCTTAAGGGTCATAAAATGTGTAAAAATGCACAGACTCAAATTTCGACACATCGTGGGCCATTGGAATTTTAACTTTTTCACCATTTTAACTTGCTTTGAGGCAAACCTTAACACTTTCCCGATGCATGTATGTGTGGTTTACAGAAAAGGAGAACAAACTTATGGTAAGTGTGTCACTGGGTAGGAAGGTTATAGCTCTATATGGAAGCTTTTTTCTTTTAACAGTTCAAGAGATGTCAACACTCATAACTTTGAAGAAAAGCAAACATGCTACCTTAGCTCATGAGCACAATATCCACGCAAGGCAGGTCTCTGCTACACCTGTTTGGCGCATGTGCCAATATTCAATGAATAGAGTCAACAGTGCAATAAGAAGGAAATGTCAATATATTCAGTCAAAATAATATGTTATATCCATAACCTTAGAGCTAATTTTAAATCTTAGAGGCTTCTGGTTTGACTTTTTGTTGATAAAGTTTTTGCAAATGTTGAGTTATTCTTATTTCATTTTTGTATTTATAAGCATTCTCTTTTTTTCAGGAGATATTAAAAATACCCTTCAATCAAGAAAGAGTTATCCAGGAAGAGAGAGAGAGAATTAAAATGGTAAGGCAGACATGGTATATTAGCATCTACTTATGTATCAACTAACATCAACCCACTTAGAAAAATGTGAGGACTAAAGGCCAGTGGCTGATAACTCTCACACAAATGCACTTCAAATTCATACAAAATCAAGAAACTACAATGATGGAAGGAAAACCGGAGGAATCCATGTTCATGATCATAAAATCATCCATACCTGCAGCAGGTTTAATGCCACAAAGGGGATGACAGAGGATGAGATGGTTGGATGGCATCACCGACTCAATGGACACAAGTTGAGCAAACTTCGGGAGATAGTGAAGGACAGGGAAGCCTGGCATGCTGCAGTCTATGGGGTCACAAAGAGTCAGACACAACTGAGTGACTGAACATCAGCAGCAACTTCAAAATACTATTATGGTCTCTGATAGGTCAGTCATATCTAAATAGAAGATAATGTGCAATAAAATGTCTTCTTATTAGCTTTTTATTCCCCCAATATTAACTGAACAGTTTTGAATGCTATCAGATTTGATGCAAATTGCCTGTTAGTGAACATGCACTTTCGCCCATGGCAGAGAATCAGATTCTACAGAGGGAAAGTTTTAAAAACCCAGTACATGTTGAAATAATCTTATTCAAAGGAACTATTATAAATACAGAGAATGAAACTATAATAAATACACACATGTACCTGCTTCTATTTCTGATATATCTACAAGGATGAAAATTTTAAGACATTCCAAACATATGATGGATTAGTGAAGGCTGTCAGTTTAATGAACTCGAGTCCACAAACTTTACTAATAATACTGTTGGATATCAACATATGTATTTTTCTATGTTGGGTTACACTCATACAGATAAAAACAAACAAGATAATTGTAACCTTAACTGGTCCAATGTGTTCGTAACAATCTGTACAGATGACATGAATTAATATCTAGATAGAACACAGAAGTAATGATTCCTCATTAAAACTCAGCAAACCATTGTGTCAAGCAGTCAACGACTCTAATATAAAACTGTAGAGACAAACATTATGTTGTAAACTTCATACAACCATTCAAAGAATCTTTCCAAATTCTTTGGATCTAACCATATAAATAATCAATCAAATTGAGATACCACCATAAACGGCAATTTTTATGAGTATGGGTAATGATTATCAGTAGATTATGTTCCCCAATGTTTTTTCTTTACAGGAAAACTTAAATGATGAACTAAAGGCAAGGTGCTAGTAAAAAATTTCAAAGATTTTAAAGAGAGAAAAAAATCCGGCTTGACAGTAAAAGGAATTCCATGTATTATTAAGTAGCTAACGAAAAATACAACAGCATTTCAGAATTCTGGTATTTTCCATGCTTATAATTGCAAATGAAGGGATCATCACAGGGGACTGAAACTTCAAATTTCTAATGAATCGGAAAACAAAGTAGATTTTGAGAGCCTGAAAATGACAGAGGTGTGCTAAGACAATGTGAGATTTTTAAAAATGAAAATCACTGAGAAAAACTTATATTGTTATCAGATATACTTGAAAAGTATTTTCCGCAAAGATATTTTCAACCAGCACTAGATAGGAGCAAGTTACTAACACTCCCCAAATGAAAACATTTACCATGAAGACTAAAGTGAGTCCCCCTGTCGGCCTCAGATGGTAAAGAATCTGCCCACAATGTGGGGAGACCCAGGTTTGCACCCTGGGTCCAGTAAGATCCCCCTGGCTACAATTCATGGGGTTGCAAAGAGTCAGACACTTTCATGAAGTGAGCTTTTATAAATAAGTTAGTGATTCAGTCTTTAAAAATAAAATTATCCAGGGGCGGCTAAGATGGCTGAGGAATAGGACCGGAGAGATCACTCTCTCCCCCACAAATTTATCGAAAGAACATCTGAAAGCTGAGTCAAAGTTCACAAGAGTACTTCTGAATGCGGCAGTAAGGACGTCAAGACATTAATCAAGTCAGGCATTATCTTCCGAAGGAGTAGGAGAAAATATAAAAGATAAAAGAGAACAAAAGAGTTAGGGTCGAGACCCGTCCCGGGAGGGAAGTCGTAAAAAGATCGTAAATTTCTAAGCACCAGGAAACTCCTCACCCGGCGGGTTTGGGATGAAGATTTCCGAAATCCTCGAGAAGGGCAGAGAACATAACCGGGAGAATCAATAAATAAAACACCACTGATTACGTGCCTAAAGCAACTTCCAGTAAAGAACCCCAGACGCCCCGCATCCGCCACCAGCAATGGCGCTGGGCGAGAGGAGCGGGTGGCACTTGCTTAGGGTAACGGACCACCATGGGCCGCTAACGTGAATAGTAACCTAAACTGTGAGAACAGCCGAGAGAGAGAACTACCCACCCACCCGGGGTGCCTGCGAAAAACCCAAAGCTAGGCACTGCCGGCCCGCTCACAGAACAAAGGACGGGCGATACACGGGAAGAGCTAGTCCGGGGGCTGCGGACCGCCCCATCCCCCGTCGGTACAACAGCAGGGCAGGCGCGGCGGGGACCACCAGAGCCGGAAAGGGGCGAACTCCGGCTCCAGAGAGGCACCCCCCTACCAAACTGCAAACAGGCCCCAGTTTCTAAGCAAGAACAGCCTGAGATTCCCGGAGTGTCTACAGCCCGCCGGGAGGTCGGCAGCCAAAGACCAGCTCCCCCAACTGACACAAAGCACACAGGAGCCCGGAGCCCGGGCGCGCCCCGTAAAACCGTAAAACCGAGGCGGGGACCAGGGAGGTGATAGCCGCACCTGGGCGGTGCGCTCGGCCAAACTCCTGGCTGCTGAGCTGCTCCGACCGGGGAACGCGCAAAAAACCGCCCGGCCCAACCGAGGTCTGCGCCTTTGTGGAGTACCCGGGAAAGCGCCCCGCGAACCGAGGGCGGGACCAGGGCGGTGAAAACCGCACCGCCCCGACAGGGGAGAGTCCTCGCCAAACTCCCGGCTGCCTGGAAGCTGCTCCGACCGAAACGGCGCAAACCGCGAAACCCAAACCGAGTCGCGGCCTCGGTGGAGTACCAGTGAAAGCGCGCCCGTAAAACTGAAGCGGGGACCAGGGAGTGATAAGCAGCATCGCCCCAACAGGGGAGTGTGCCGCTCAAGCCAACTCACCGGCTGCCTGAGCTGCTCCGACCGAAACGGAGCAAACGCGCCGGCCCAACCGAGTCCCTGGAGCCTTTGTGGAGTACCTCGGGAACCTGAACCTGAGCATTTAAGGAAACCTGGGAAGGCGAAGCAATATCCTGGGGGCCCACCGCCCCGGCCAGAGTAACCTGAACCAGAGCGGGGTAGAAGGGGGGAAAGCACACACGCCGTGAGCGGGTGAAACCCAGTTGTGGCCCGAGACACTGTAAAAGCTCTTCCACAGACACAACGCCAGTGGGATATTGGTTTTCAGTGGTCCCTCTCTTTCTCCCCACAGCAGACAAGCAAGTGATCACCAAAAGAGACCACCTCTGCCCCTTTGTGGCAGGGTGGGAAAATTAGACCACTGAAGAGCCTCCAAAACAAAAGCCAAATTAACAGAGGGAAGGGAGGGAAGCGTGCACTGGAAAGGACAGTCAAAGGCCAACAGGTAAAATCCCTGTAGTTAAACACGGACTGCATGAAGGGGGCCTAATAGATCTGAAAAGTATCAGCAGGAACAGGGATTTTATCTGAAACTGAAGAGACAGCCCCCACACGCTCACAACGGCTCCAAGAGAAAGAGTCCGTATATATATTTTAACTAATTTTCAAATTTTTTTTCTTTCATTTTTTTCTTAAGACCTCTATTACACCTATATTTTCATTTTCATAACCCACTACTACCTTGAAAAAAAAAAAAACAAACCCCTATTTTTTTAAAACAAACTTGCGTACATATATCTGTACTTTTTTTTGCGTTTTATCTTTTTTTTTTTATTTTATTTTATATTATTTTTTTTTTTACTGGTTATTTTTTCCTGTTTTCTCTTTTTTTTTTTACTGTTATACTTTTTAGGGACCTGTGTTTTTTTTTTCTTTTTATACCTGGTTTTCTTTTTTTCTTTTTTTAATATCTGTATGGATTTATAAGAGTCTATAACCTCTACTTTCCAAGATTTTTTTAATTTTTGTTTTACATATTTGAATATCAATTTTTGTGCATTTAAAGAATATCAAACTTTAGTACCCATTTTTACTCAAGAGTGTGATAACTGGCCTGATTACTCTCTCCCTCTATTGACCGCTCCTTCTTCTCCCCCAGGAACCTCTATCTCCCACTCCTCCTCCTTCGCTTCTCAACCAATTCTGTGAATACTCTGAGGGTGTTCTGGGTACCGAGAACACTTCGGAACAGAATACTGCCCAGAATCTCTCTCTCCCCTCTTGATTCCTCCTTCTACTCAGCCTCACCTCACTTGCCTTTCTCCCCCCTCTCTATGTATCTCTGTGAACCTCTCTGAGGGCTTCAACGTGGAGAGCACAGCAGGAAGTGCTTACTGCTATAAGACTGCTCTCACCCACGTTTGAGTCCCCTCCTCTACCTCCTGGTCTACCCTCTACCTCCCTCCCAACCCTTCACCTCTCCATGTAAGACTCAGATGAACCTCTCTTATATCCCTCACTGTGGAGATATTTTCACCATTAACCTAAAAGTTTTTATTATTGATGCTGTATGGATGGAGTAGTCTTGAGAGCTACTGCTAGAATAAGACTGAAAGCCAGAGGAAACATTAATTAATAAGAGATCTTCCAAAAGCCTCCACATATACACTGAAACCAAGCTCCCACCCAAGAGCCAATAAGTTCCAGAGGCAAACATACAACCAAACTCTCCAGCAACGCAGGAACATAGCCCTGAGCATCAATATACAGCTGCCCCGAGGCACACCCAAATCCATAGACATCTCAAAACCAACTACTGGACACTCCATTGCACTCTAAAGAGAAGAAATCCAGCTCCACCCAACCATAAACACCAACACACAGCTCCTCCAACCAGGAACCTGACAAGCACCCATTCCAACCCCTACCCACAGGAGGAACCTCCACAATAAAGAGGAAACTTCAAACTACCAAGAATACAGAAAGAGCACGCCTAACACAAGCAATCTAAACAAGATGAAAAGGCGAGAATATACTCAACAAGTAAAGGAAAATGAGACATGCCCACCAAACCAAACAAAAGAGGAGGAGGATAGGAATCTATCTGAAAAAGAATTTATAATAATGATAGTAAAAATGATCCAAAATATTGAAAATAAAATGGAGTTACAGATAAATAGCCTGAGGACAAGGATTCGAAAGATGCAAGAAATGTTTACCAAGGACCTGAAGAATTAAAAAGGATTCAATATATTTTGAATAATGAAATAAAGGAGATAAAAGACACGCTGGAGGGAACCAACAGTAAATAACAGAGGCAGAAGATAGGATAAGTGAGGTAGAAATTGAATGGTTGGAAATAAACGAAGCAGAGAGGAAAAAAGAAAAAAGAAAGCAAAAGAAATGAGAAAACCTCAGGGACCATCTGGGACAATAAGAAACGCCCAACATTCAATCATAGGAGTCCCAGAAGAAAAGATAAAAGGAAAGGCCAGAAAAGATACTCGAGAATAATAGTTGAAAATTACCCTAAAATGAATGAAGAAATAGTCACAGAAGTCCAAGAAACCCAGAGAGTCCCAAACAGGATAACCCAAGGCGAAACACCTCCAAGACACATATTAATCAAATTAACAAAGATCAAACACAAAGAAACAAATATTAAAAGCAGCAAGGGAAAAACAACATGTATCACACAGGGATCCCATAAGGATAACAGCTGATCTTTCAATAGAAACTCTTCAGGCTAGAAGGAATGGCAGACAACTTAAAGTAATGAAAGAGAAAAATCTACAACCCAGATTACTGTACCCGGCAAGGATCTCTTCAGATATGAAGGAGAATTCAAAAAGCTTACAGATCAAGCAAAACTGAGGGAATTCAGCACCACAACCAGCTCCTCAACAAATCTAAAGGATCTCTCTAAACAGGAAACACAGAAGGATGTTTTAAAACACGCACTTAAAACTGACAAAGTAAATGCAACGGGACCCATACTTATCAATAATTACCTTAAATGTAAATGGGTTGAATGCCCCAACCAAAAGACAAAAGAGTGGCTTAGTGATACCAAAAACAATACCCCTACATATGCTGTCTAAAAGCCCCCACCTCAAAACTAGGGACACATACAGACTGAAAGTGAAGGGATGTAAAATATATTTCAGCAAATGGAGACCAAAAGAAAGCAGGAGTCGCAATACTCATTTCAGATAAAATAGACTTTAAAATAAAGGCGTGAAAAGGGACAAAGAAGGCACACATAATGATCAAAGGGTCAACTCCAAGAAGAAAGAGTAACAATTATAAATATATAGTGCACCCAAACATAGGAGGCACCACAATATATAAAGGCAAATAATAACAAGTATGAAAGGGAAGTTAACAATAACACAATATAGTGGGAGACTTAACACTCCACACACCACCTATGGATAGATCAACAAAACAGAAAATTAAACAAGGAAACAACAAACTAAATGATACGATAGACAAAATTAGATTTAATTCGATATTTTCCAGGACTTTCACCCCAAAACAAGCAATTTCACCTTTTTACCTCAAGTTCACATGGAACTTTCCTCCAGATAGATCACATCTGGCCATAAAATCTACCTTGGTAAATTCCAAAAAAAAAATTGAAAATCATCCCAGCCATCTTCTCTGAACCACAATGCATTAAATTAGACCTCAAATTACAGGAACAAAACTATTAAAAATTCCAACATATGGAGGCTAAACAACACTCTTTAGTCTGAATAACCAAACTAATCACAGAAGAAATCAAAAAAGAAATCAAAATATGCATAGAAACGAATGAAAATGAAACAAACACCCATAACCTATGGGACACTGAAAAGCAATGCTAAGGGGAAGGTTCATAGCAATACAGCGTACCTCAAGAAACAGAAAAAACTCAAATAAATAAACTAACGTCTAGACCTAAAGCAACTAGAGAGAAGAAATGAAGAACCCCAGGGTTAGTAGAAGAAAGAAATCTTTAAAAATTAGGGCAGGAAATAAATGCAAAAGAAACAAAAGAGACCAAAAGCAAAAATCAACAAACTAAAAGTTGGTTTTCGAGAAGATAAAACAAAATTGACAAGCCTTTAGCCAGACTCATCAAGAACAAAGGGAGAAGAATCAGATCAACAAAATTAGAAATGAAGAATGGAGAGATCACAACAGACTACACAGAAATGACAAAGGTCGATAAGAAGACAACTACCAACAGCTATATGCCAATAAAATAGGACAACTTGAAGAAATGGACAAATTCTTAGAAAAGTATTAACTTTTCCAAAATTTGAACCAGGAAGAAATAGAAGATCTTAACAGACCCATCACAAGCACGGAAATCGAAACTGTAATCAGAAATCTTCCAGCAAACAAAAGCCCAGGACCCAACGCTTCACACGTATTCTACCAAAATTTAAGAGAAGAGCTAACACCTATCCCTACCAAACTTTTCCAGAGAATTTGCAAAGATGTAAACGTCCAACTCATTCTATAGGCCACCATCACCCTAATCCAAAACAGACAAAGATGTCACAAAAAAGAAAACTAACTACAGGCCATATATCACTGATGAACATAGATGCAAAAAAATCCTATATAAATTCTAGCAAACAGAATCCAACATCATATTAAAAAGATCATACATCATGACCAAGTGGGCTTTATCCCAAGAATGCAAGGTTTCTTTAACATCCGCAAATCAATCAATGTAATTCACCACATTAACAAATTGAAAGATAAGAACAATATGATTATCTCAATAGATGCAGAAAAAGCCTTTGACTAAAATTCAACATCCATTTATGATAAAAACTCTCCAGAAAGCAGAATAGAAGGAACATACCTCATCATAAAAAAAGCTAATATGACAAACCCACAGCAAACAATATCCTCAATGGTGAAAACTGAAAGCATTTCCCCTAAAGTCAGAACACGGCAAGGATTCCCACTTTCACCACTAACTATTTCAACATAGTTTTTGGAAGTTTGGCCACAGCAATCATAGCATAAAAAGAAATAAAGGAATAACAGATAGGAAAAAGAAGAAGTAGAACTCTCACTGTTTGCAGATGACATGATCCTCTACATAGAAAACCCCTAAAGATTCACCAAAAACTACTAGAGCTAATCAATGAATATAGTAAAGTTGCAGGATACAAAATTAACACACAGAAATCCCTTGCATTCCTATACACCAATAAGAGAAAACATAAAGATAATTAAGGAAACAATACATTCACATTGCAACAAAAAAGAATAAAATTACTTATGAATATTTTCTACCTAAAGAAACAAAAGACATATATATAGAAAACTATAAAACACTGATGAAAGAAATCAAAGAGACACAAAACAGATGGAGAAATATACGTGTTCAAGATTGGAAGAATTAATATAGTAAAATGAGTATACTACCCAAAGCAATCTATAGATTCAATGCAATCCCTATCAAACTACCAATGATATTTTTCACAGAACTAGAACAAATCATTTCACAATTTGTATGGAAGTATAAGAAACCTCGAATAGCCAAAGCAATCTTGAGAAAGAAGAATGGAACTGGAGGAATCAACCTGCCTGACTTCAAGCTCTACTACAAAGCCACAGTCATCAAGACAGTGTGGTACTGGCACAAGGATAGAAATATAGATCAATGGAACAAAATAGAAAGCCCAGAGATAAACCCACGCACCTATTGGCACCTTATCTTCGACAAAGAGGCATGAGTATACAATGGAGAAAAGACAATCTCTTTAACAAGTGGTGCTTGGGAAAACTGGTCAACCACTTGTAAAAGGATGTAAACTAGAACACTTCCTAACACCAATACACAAAAATAAACTCAAAATGGATTAAAGATCTAAATCTAAGACCAGAAACTATAAAACTCCTAAGGAAAAACATAGCAAAACACTCTCCACATAATCACAGCAGGATCCTCCATGACCCACCCCCCAGAATATTGGAAATAAAAGCAAAAAATAAACAAATGGACCTAATCCAAAATTGAAAAAGCTTTTGCACAACAAAGGAAACTATAACAAGGTGAAAAGACAGCCCTTCAGAATGGGAGAAAATGAATAGCAAACGAAGCAACTGACAAACAATTAATCTCAAAAATATACGAACGAAGCAACTCCTGCAGCTGAAATTCAGAAAAATAAAAGCGACCCAATCAAAAATTGCCTAAGAACTAAACAGACATTTCTCCAAAGAAGACATACAGATGGCTAACAAACACATGAAAAGATGCTCAACATCACTCATTATTAGAGAAATGCAAATCAAAACCACAATGAGGTACCATTACACACCAGTCAGAATGGCCGCTATCCAAAAGTCTACAAGCAATAAATGCTGGAGAGGGTGTGGAGAAAAGGGAACCCTCTTACACTGTTGGTGGGAATGCAAACTAGTACAGCCACTATGGAGAACAGTGTGGAGATTCCTTAAAAAACTGGGAATAAAACTGCCATATGACCCAGCATTCCCACGCTAGGCAATATACACCGAGAAACCAGATTGAAAGAGACGCGTACCCCAAAGTTCATTGCAGCACTGTTTAACAATAGCCAGGACATGGAGCAAACCTAGATGTCCAACGGACAGAACGAATGATACAGGAAGCTGTGTACATATACACAATGGAATATTACTCAGCCATTTTAAAAAAAAAAAGAATACATTTGAATTCCGTTTCCATTGAGATGGATGAAACTGAGTCCCCATTATACAGATGAAGTTAGCCCAGAAAGAAAAGCAACCAATACAGTATACTAATGCATGTATATGGAATTTGGAAAGATGAAATGGAACCCAATATGTAACAGAATAAGAGACACAGATGCATAGAACAGTCCGTGGACTCCTGAGGGAGAAGGTGAGGGTTGGACGTTCTGGACAATAACATTGAAACATTTATATTGTCCATATTTGAAGCAGAACACCTTCCATGTTCGATGCATGGAACGGAATGCTCAGGAATGGAGCGTGGGAATGACACTGAGGATGGAGGGGAGGGAGGTGGGAATGAGAGGGTTTTGGGAGGGGGAGCACATTGAATTCCATGGCTGATTCAGTCGATGTATGGCCAAAACTACTAATAATTGTAAAGTAATTAGCCCCAACTAAAAGAAAAAAAAAAATAAATAAATAAATTTTGTCTATTTAAAAAAAATATATATCCTATTGCTGTATCTTTCAGTCTTCTCTAACGGTTAATGGAAGAGATAAGCTTATCCATTGAAAATTGTGTTATCATTTGTAAAAAACTTTCTCTTTGTGAATCAGCCATTTTGACTCATAAAATCAAAACAAATCACATGGAATAATTTGGATTCTGACACCAGTTATTTTACAAAACTCCCCAAAAAAAATTTTTTATTTCAAAAATTAATGTTCAGTGACACGTAATTCTGAAATATTTCATTGCCTTTATGATAAATAATAATAAGGCATGTAGTTAACAATAAATATATGTGGTATAATTAAATATATAAGTGAAATGCACACGAAACTAAAAAAATTACGCTAAACATTGCTTTTTCTCTTTACTAATATTGGGTTCTGCTTATCATTTTGTTGAATATAAATGCGGCTAGAAATGAAAAGAAAGCTGACTGATTCAACCCAATTTACAGAAAAGAACTGCAAACGGATGCAATGAGCACTGTACTCATGAGCATAGTCCTCTAGGTCAGATAGAATTTGGGGTTAAATCTTGACTCCATCACTTATTTCTGTGTGCCACTGGTTATATTTATTAACGACTCACCAAGAAGTTTCATCATTTGTTTGATGAAGGTAATAACAGTATCTATCTCACTATTACTAAGGTTAATGTGTAGTGAATTCTCGGTGGTCTAAAAAGTAAAAAATAATTGAAAACAAATGAAACATGTTCCGCACGGGAAAGTGATTCAGTATCACCCAGCAGTCAGTAGTTAAGTCTGGATAACAAAAAAGGGTTTTTTTTTTAAGTGGTCCCTAGTTCCAGAGTTCTCTTCATCACACTAATCTGTAGTGAGCCAATGGAAGAGTTCCCTGGGATGAAGATGCATAAGGCTTCTTCCTCTGCAAGGGGCGGGGTGGGAGGGGAGAAAAGACATAAGAGTCCAGAAATTCTGACCTGTAATGAGGACAGTGGTGAATTTTAAGTGGTGGTTAGTTTTATCTGCTGAAAATTGGGGGTTTTGAGTGGCATGGTAAAAAGGTGGGAAAAAGTCTGTGTAGGCAGAGTCAATTAAGTATAGATTAATCAAATTTAATATGAGCTGTAGTTTCAACTAAGGTTTGCAGACTTTGGAAGAAGATTAAGGCTTGAATTCCATAGAATTGCTGGCAGATATCAATCCACCGGCTTTTACTACATAGTAATGTGTGGTTTTGGCAAGTCTTTAATACCACCAACCCTTTCTGCTGAGGTTGCTTTGTAATAACATTCAGATGAAGTTATCCGGCCTGTGCTGAGGCCCGCCTAGGCCAGAAGACAGACATGTGGCCCAAATCCTCCTAGCCTATGTGCTCCTTGAGAAGGACAGTCTCACCTTCTGTTTGAGTGTTGAACAAACCCTGCACTCTCGTTTCCTAACACTCTTTGATCTGAACATTTACCTTTTGTCTGCTGGTGGTGGCCCAAGTAAGAACTTCTTCCTTCACCTTTTTAGGGTATGTTACTATCCTCAGCCCACTGACCCTGGTGAGAATAAAATAGGAATGATAACCACTAGGTAAAGATATTAATGGACTTATAATGATTCCTGTAAAGACTGTGGTGCAGTCCCCAGCACACAAGACACATATTCAAGTTCTGGTATTCATTTTCTTTTAAGAGTCCCTCCCTGTGAAATGGGATGATAATGCAGATTTCCTAAAGTCTAAATAAATCATTGAGAAGTGTAAAGACATTTCAAATTGTCTAAAGTGCTAAGTGAATGTGATTAACATCTTAAATAGAGAAAGCTAATTTATGTATCTCGATTAAAGAAAAAACAGAAAAACATAAGTGCTACAACTTGAAGTTTTCCCATAAGTTCTCAAACTAAAGGAAATTCTTTCTATTAAGTTTTTCAGTTAAATGTGTGCTTCACTGCATTCCTGAAAATCATTGTGCCATCCACCGTCCAGGAAATTTGTTCTATCAATGAATTGAGACCATCTACAACATCAAAACAGCAGCTAGTAAGCTTGCACACGCAACAAAAAAAGAGCTTGGAAAAAAAAAATTGCTGATGGACTCCACTTCAAGGATGCTATAGAGAAATTCCTGTGTTGGGTGAGACAGGACCTTAACGATAGGCCTTGTTGAACTGGAAAGGATTTTATATTCCAGCTCTTACCACAGCAAAGTGTGGATATTTGTCTGCTTTCCTGCTCAATGTCATATCAGCCATTTAATTTCAGGGCCTCTTCATTTTTAGAAGCTCTTTAATATTGCATTAAACTCTACCTCTCCTTGGCCCACATTCTCTTCTCTGGAGCCATCAAAACCAGCCTCTTCATCTTCAACGGAGGCTGTAAATATTTTATGAGATAGAGATCAGCTTTTTCACATTTGAACATGTTTATATGTCACACACAAGGGAGCTTGAGGGAAGCTGGTCAAGTGGTTGAGGAGCATCTCAGACAGGGTTTGGCAAACCCTCTTTAAGCCACAGTCTTTATCTTGGACTGGGCCACATCAGTCCAAAGGAAGCCACAGAGTGTCACAAAAAACCACCCAAATCGGCCACTTCTCTTGAAATTCTGTGATCTTAGTTCATATTTACGAATCCCTCTCATTTTCTATAGAGTATTAAGTACACTGTGGTAAAAGACGTGCTTATAATGGGAAAAAACACCTTTTACATATTGAATAGCTACAGGATTATGATATCCATCGCCATTTTCCCCTCTCAAGCTCAGTGGTCTTTTTGTCAATCTTTTGGTATTCATACTTCAACCCCTCCTCCTTCCTTCTCATTGTAAATAATTTCTTTCCTTCATTTTCTTACAAGCCATTTAAAGGGTTCCCAGACACCCTTTTAACCCTTTTTTTTGTCCCTCAATAGGGTGGACAAAATGGCATGGAACACAAACATAGTCAGCATGGCCTCAGGCAGGAAAAAATTATGGACAGGACGAGACCCCCGTTCCTCAATTTCCCACAATCCTCAAACTTCATCCTGATGATGGGAAGACTAAGTTAGATTCTTGTAGCGTACCACAATTCTCTTTTCTAACTCCAGGTACTTCTAACTAACTGCCACTTAAAGTAAACTACAAGTTTCCTGTACAGTTAATACATTGTGTCTATTCTTCTAATGTTTTTCATCTCACTGTTTTTGCTTTAGTCACTCATTCAGTGAATAAAATATCAGTCATTTTTCATAAGTCCTCTGCAGACTCTGGGGGGGGTTTCCAGAGGTTCAGCAAACATCTGCTAGTCTCCAAGGATTTCTCATCAGTAGTTGGTAAAGTGGTAGCAATAGCACACACGTGAATGAGCTTTTATTAAATATTTTAATATACGTTTATGAACATCCTTACAACTATTTCCAATGACAATGTGCAGAGGAGAGATATTCCTTAATAATTATCATTCTAAAGATAAAAGGGGTCAAGGTCTAGAAGGCACGTTGGCCTGCACAGATTGTATGTCCATGGGGCTAGGAGTCCAACGTCATCTTCATACCCACAGCCTCACTTTACATACCACATCACATTGTATTACTAGTGCTACTCATTCCCGAAAGAAACATTAAAAACTCACCATGGAAATTACTATTAATACAAAGAGTTTTCTCCTAATTCTTGCCCCATCTTAAAAAATAACATCCATGAAATCTCCCTTGAAATACTTTAGTCTGAAGTTTCCGGTCTCATATTTCTAAAACCAATGTGCATATATACATCCTCTTTGACTTTCACACATGTCCATTCATTCATTGTGCCTTGGAGTGTCTTTCTTGTATACCCAGTGCCAAGCACTTAGAATCAAAAGCTGAGTAACAGCTGGTCCTTGCTTTTGAAAAGTTTATATAGTGCAGTACAGAGTATAGCAACATCTTTAAAATGATACAAAAATAATGATGTTTTTAATACTAATGGCTAGCATTTATTGAATACTTACTATGTGCCAGACAATTAATAAACACTTTAACACATAGGTTAAAACACACACAATGTATATGATTTATATTTTCTTATGAATACATATTACTTTGCCCAGCTATATGCAAAGGCTTGAGAACAAGAGCCTTATCTCTCAGTGGATTGCTTACATCATATACGTCCTCAGTTGGTTAAACCAAAATGAACCAGTTTATGGTAGCAACCTGGAATCATAAATGAAACTAAACTGGGAATATAATAAATTTTTGCTTACTAGTTTTTAATGACAACTTTTGCCAAGGGGCACACATATTATAAGAAATCATTTTGACTATGTGAAAAAGGGGACCATGAAGGAACAAATGTTTAATAGCAAATGAACATGATGATGATTTTAAATACATAAAAAAGGTCAATAATGGGTTAGGAATGTGAAAACACAATGTTTCACATATCAAAAATATATCTGGAGAATGAACTAACAAGGGAAAGAGGAACAGATTGAAAAACAAGGACTAGGCATAACAAGTCTTAGCTAGGTTATAAAGCAGTAATGAATATAATCTCACTGACTTAAGACATAGGTCTCACCAGGAGCAATTTTCTCCATAGGGGGAAAATCTGATAATATCCTGCCACAATTCTGATTGTTGCATCAGGGAGAGGGTGCTACTGATAAATGCTGAAGAGAGCTCAAAGGATACTGCTTAATATCCTTTAGGGCCCTGGTGAACTCCATCTCTCCATCCCCCAAGAAAGAGTACTTCCAGCCATAATGTCACAAGCACTGAGACAGAAAAACTCTAGATTAAGTATACGAATAGTCATTGCTCACTCTACAACATGTCCCCACCATGATAAGCCTCAACTTTGTCGGGATCATCCCTCATCCAAAGCCAGGATTTAGTGCTAACAGAATAACACAGTTTAAAGGAGAGAGAGCTTTGGTTGTCAGCCAGTGGCAATGAAGTTCATCCACTCTGAATGCCACACATGCCTCCACGCAAATTCATTGCCAGAACCATCACATGTCCCACTAAGCCACAGGACCATGAAATGCACTTCTACCATGTGTCCCAAACAGGGAAGAACTCACACAGATAATGAATAGAACAAATCTACAGTTTGAGTGAGGCAGGGCATAAAACAAGAATATATTGTAATACTGAATTATTGCTGTTCTCATCATAGCCTCAAGTTCTGAAGTCAATGTAGCTTCTACTTTCAGAAAATCTTTACACAGAAGGAAGTAGTATATTCACAGCAAGTGTAATTTAGAGACTTTTCAGCTGGAAATGCTTAGAAATAATGCCTACCTCTCAATGTTATGTGAAAGCATAACCTCTCTATCTGTGAAGGCAATTGGTGCAGTGCTTAATTTCTAAGAAATGTTCTTTAAATGATTTCCTCCCCTCTTTACTCTGCAGAGTGCATAGAAGATCAATAATATAGCTGAAGAATAAATTCATTAAAAAATGGGCTACTTCTTTTGCATTAGGGAAGAGAAAAAACACTGTATTATGTATGATATCTGAGGCTTTGCTCCTTCTTGCCTGGATTGCATCAATTACCTTATGAATTTCGTATCGCCACTCTCAGTCCTTTCCTCTTCTCCCTCCAAGTCAGTCTTAGTGTTTACTTAGTGAAAACCCTTCAGTAGCTTTTTATGAACTCACTGGAAAACTCTTAACTCCTTAGCGTGGCATTCTTCCCTTTGCTCAATTCTCCACCCTCATCTTTCTCCCTGTTGCCCAAGCATTTAGATTTTCTCAAACACAGTGTTGTTAAGCATGCTTCATCCTTTCTTGCAAACTGACTTCTTCTACCCATTGGCATGGCAAACCATACTTTTCCACAAAAGGATCTCAAGCTTCACTATCCTCAGGAACATTTTCCCTGAGTCTTCTCACTCCCATACTCATTTATATGACAATATTTACTATGTTATATTATTTGATTGTCTAATTGCCTATCTTCCCCACTGTATGTAAAATGCTTCTACCAGGGGCTACATTTCATGTCTATAGCCACAAAATCTAGCCCAGGGCCTGACATAAAGTGGGAACTCAACAAATGATTTTTGAATGAATCATTGAGATGTAAATTTCATTTTGCTATGTCTTCATAATGATCATTTTAGCAAATGCATATTATTCAGCCAAGATGATATCAAATTTTTCAAAAAATTAAAACAAGATAACGTTTTCCTTTACTAAATTAAGGAAAAATATTTATACAAAGAAGAAAAATTATCAATTATCAGATAGTTCCTGAGGCATATTAAAAAAAACGATTATCATTTTCCTTCCTCAGTGGTAGCTCTTAGGAGGGACTAAGGATAAATGACCGAATAAAGTTAGATTAATAGGTAAGAAAGGAGTTTCACCTTTCTTGTTCCTAGGGGTTACCAAGTCTTGCCTCACAAAATTCTACTTTTATTATTTGTCCTAGAATATTCAGAATTGGGCTTGAATCTTGAGTTTGTCTGGATTATTACTTCTGAAAACCCTTTTAGGAAACATGGGATTTTAAGCAGAGCATCATTGGTATAGTCCAAATCTGTCATTTTATACAATCCTATAAGATGGATACTCTTATAATTCCATTTTACAGATGATAAAATGGAGGCATCAAAAGGCTAAATAAAATCAGGTGGACTGTAGCCCACCAGGCTCCTCTGTCCATGTAATTCTCCAGGAAAGAATTTGGAGGGGGTAGCCATTCCCTTCTTCAGAGGATCTTCCAGACCCAGGGACTGAACCCAGATCTCTTGCATTACAAGCAGATTCTTTACCATCTGAGCCACCAGGGAAGCGCAGTAAGATGGGTACTAATATAATCCCATTTTTACAGATGATAAAATGGAGACATCAAAAGGCTAAATAAAACCAAGTAGAATATCAGATTTGAACCAAGAAGTCTAATTCAGAGAGTGTACAATCCTTAATCTATAATACCATTTAAAACAAAACATATGTGCTTTAATGACTTGAAAAACTTTATCCCTGAAAGAATGAATTTCTTAAAATGAATGTGAAAAGTAACTGGAAAAGTAGAAGTATTTCACTGGACATTTGTCTATTTTGTTCACTTCCCAATCTGAGCATGCATTTTATCAGGTGAATCCTTCATCTTAAGAAACTTGGTGGGAGGCAAAGATTGCCTTCCATGATAGTGAAAATTGTCCCCTTTTCTTTCTAGGGCAGATGGAGGGCACAAAATGGAACGAAGTTCACCTTGCAAAAATATCTGTCTAATTTTCCAGGTATTTAAGCTTTCTGATTTTTATACACAGAGAGAAAAAGTCATAAGTCAACTGAGGTCATTCCTTTACAAACATGACTCATATGCCATCCAAACTGTAAGTTATGAAATTGAAATCTAACAGCAAGTGGGTGGTTTGTTAACTCTACCTGAAGAAGAACTTCTTAGTAGGAACCACCCACTTGTGCTTACTGTTGAATGAATCTTTTCTAAAGACCCAACCTCCTCCTGTAAGCCAGACTGAGGAAAGCCTGCTACTTAAATATGATAACGGCTTCAATGGGGGCACAAGAGAACTCTCCTGAGACACCTTTTATTTGTCATAGTGGTTGTAGGAGTTTGCTAGTAACTAGCTGATTCTGGAGAAGGAAAAAGCAAGAGAATAATAAAGATAATTTAAGTACGATGATTTCAACGTCTTTCTCTGTTATCATTGGGGAAGGACATACATTGACTCTGGTGATTGCAGCCATGAATCAGTGTCAGGGAAGACTAAGAACAACACAACTTCCTGGAGGGACAGCTTGACTCAAGGATTATTATTTCAGGACAGTATATTTTATCTCAAACAAATGAAAATAGGTTTACTATAGAAGAGAAAAAAATTAGCATGTACTTATAAGATTCATTGATTTATCCAAGTATTTACTGAGTGAAGTGCTGAATGTCAGCTTCCCAAATGCTGAGCAGAAAGCAGAATGGTCCCTGACCTCAGGAAATTTAGAACCTAGTGAAGGAGGCAGATGAGTTAGTCACAAAAGCTAGGCTGAGGGTTTTGCTTTTCCTGTTCTTACAAGTTTCCAACTCTTTCACTGCGAAGTTCTACTTTTATTGTTACTTGTCCCAGAATGATCAGACTTGGACTTGAATCTCAAGTTGACCTGGATCATTACCTCTGAAGACTCTTTTAAGAAAGAAGGGATCTTAAGCAGAGCACACACGAAAGCATCAGTTTCTAAAAAGCCAAGAACAGAGCCAATTAAGGGTAATCTGAAGGATGACAGGAACAGAGGTTGGAGAAAGGCAGGGAGTGGTGGTGGCAGGGAAGTGAGCACAGACGTCCTTGAAACATATGAGGCTTAGGACACATTGAAGAAATAGAAAGAAAGCCAGTGAAGCTGAAGCTCGTAGGGTAAGGGGATGGTGGTGGGCCAGGCTGGAGATACTGCTGGGGCCAGAGAAGAAATAATCTTGTGAGCATGTAGGGCATAGAAAACAACAAAGGTGAGTACTTGCTTCAGGCAGTTAGTTTTCTGTTCCTTCCAGAGGAACAGGTATCCTCTCCCCTGATACTGGGAGGTACACGGATATAAAATGTGAAGCACTGGCTTATTATATATCTTGCAAGGTCAACTTTACTGGCCTAATTTTGCAGATGATGAAACTGAGGCACAGAGAAGAGAAGTGAACAAAGTAGGTTATGTTGTAATCAACAGACAGGATTTCAACTTTGGTCTATTGTACCCCATGCTACGGGGAGACTTTAGAAGCCAACTTCGTGTCCTCCATAGTTTGCCTGTGATCAGTCATGGCTATGTATACTGACCTTATGGGCAAAAGTTTCCATTTTTATTGCTTTTAAAATTGCTGTTATTGTTGTTCAGTTGCTAAGGTGTGTCTCATTCTTCACAACCCCGTGGACCGCAGCCCCACAGGCTTCCCTGTCCTTCACTGTCTTCTGGAGTCAGTCAGCTCAAGCTCATGTCCGTTGTGTCACTGATGCCATTCCAACACCTCATCCTCTGTCTCCTCCTGCCCTCAACCTTTCCCAGTGTTAGGGATTGATCTCAACATGACTTCCTTTAGGTCTAGTCTCTGTGGAATTTCTAATCTGGAATCAAGGATGGTCAGCTTGAAATGATCTCCTTCTGGTCACCCCATCAGTCACAGGTGCATTCAGCACCCAAATGCAGTCAGCTCTCCTTTGGCTCACTTGAGATGTGAATCACTCGTCCACGCCAGCTACATTTTGCTGAGTAAACTCACCGCTCTATCCTCAACAGGTTACTCTCATCCTGCCTCACTTCTCTGGAATTTTCAGGGAACTCAGAATTTGTCAGGGTTGAAACTGACTCACTGCAACTTATCCCTCGAAGAGATTTCATTCAAATAAATCCTCAATTTATCCAAGATCTTAATGAATCAGTACATTCACAAATATTGCTCTAATATAATTTCTCTTAGCAAAAGAAATAATGAAAACCTGAAACATTTTAGTTGTGCTTTGATGATTTAATGAGCAGTATTTGCCCAGGGTAGAGTACTGCCTGAAGTGAAATCAGAAATTATCTTTTTCTCAATGCTGTGCAGAGCGTATGGGGGACTCGTTTATGTCATGGAACCCGAGCACTGCCAAATGTGACATTCCATTCCTTAATGAATCCAAGGGTTCAGCTTTCTGGCAGGGGACGATCACTTTTTTAGAATTCTTTTCTACTCCCTTTCAGCACCACCTCTTGCCATTGATGCTCTTCTCTTGTTTAGCTTTTTTTTTCCCCACAAAGTACAATTTATCACATTATGAGAATTGCTAAATTCTCGTTAAGGAGTGCAAAACCATAATACTGATTAAAACACAAAAGCTGGATAGTTGGCTAGGTTCAGAGATGGAGTGGAGGGGCTGAAATGTGAGCTTGCAGACCCATGTGATTTAAAATGCTATTGCAGCAAAATGATAAATCACCCCATATCCTGGCCATGCAAGGTCCCTTGTGAATAGATGAATTCATGGATACCAAATTCACAAATGCTAATGGTCTACTATGTTCCCGTAAGTTTTCACCTAACTTGTGTTTTGCTTTTTATGTAATAATATCCAAAACCCTAAGTCTTTTGTGTATACTCAGCCTGTTCTGGGTCTCTCTTTGAGAGTCTGCCTTTGACAGTGAACTTGCCACATGAATTTAGTCAATTTATCATGGATACTGACCTTAAATAGCACCCCCAAAGTCTCCATAGCCATCTCTGATTAGTCTGTTCATCTGTTTCTACCAAACAGATTTTATAATGACCAAGAACATAAACACAACCTAGACTAAGGATCTACTTTATATTATTCTGAATGAAACAAATGGCCACTAAAATATACAGTCTGAATTTTTTCAAGTGACTCAAACTTTCAAGGAACTGTTATGTATTCATGAAAATTATAAATAATAATATAGGGAAATAATTATGACATAGTACTAAATGACCAAAAAAGATATCAAATGACAAGTACAGTAAGATTTCAATGGTGTTTTTAAAATGTGTACTAAAAATACTACATTTCATTGCACCAAAAAATAGCAATCTTATCTGGGTACGTGAATAATTTTAAGTTTTCATTTATCATACCCTAGACCTTAAATTTCTTTTTCACAATCCATAAAAAAAAAATATTCAGCAGTTCAGTAGTACCTATGAAGTACCTTACTCTTAAAAGAACTACAGACCAGCTCCTTAAAACACTGCTCAAATTCCTCCACAGTTTCAGAGGCTAAAACTCAGGGCCAGCAACTTGAGGAATTTAATAAAGAACAAGAAACAAATCCCAACTTCAATTCCCCTGCAAATATGACAGGATTTTTCAAATGTGCCTGGAAAACTGCATCTGGGGTTTTGCCAATCCCACAACGTTTGGGACGTTTGCTGAACCCAAAACACAGCCGGGCCCACCCATCCATAATTAAAGCCCTCCCCCCAAATGAATTCATTGCTTTGTGGCACCATCTGTCTCACTCCCTTATTTACATAATAGGGAACCCTGCTCCGACTGCAGCAAACGACAAAAGAATGGCAAGTGAAGATGAAATGTATACATGGATACATCAGATTATGTAGAATATGGTCAAATCCTTCCAATTTAACAAAAATTTTTTTTTAAATTCCCAAACCCATCACGATTTTTACCTGGGCCTCTTTCCAGCTCTCGGAACCTCCTTCCTCCTCCTGCTGTATCTGCAGCTCTCACTGGCATGGCTTCTTTCAAAGAGTTCATTTGTCACATTTTATTTTATTAAATATTTTATTTTCCTCTTGTGGACCCATTAGCATGCCGGATCGGGAAAAGCGACACAAATCAGTTGTGTTTGGTAGTTACTAAGCTGCAGTGGAGAAATAAGCATTTTTATATTAACTTGAAATTTAAAAAGAAAAAAAAAAATGTCCCCAATGGAGAGCTTCCTTGAATCCTTCTCATTTTCCTCCCTTCTGTCTCCTGGGAAGTTCTTGTCCTAATAATGGGAGCATGAGCAGGGGATCTGTTAAAGACAGACAAAGGGCTGATTTCTGAATATGCAGCAGTTCCTCTAATGCCATGTTTTGTGTCTATTCCTACAGGCTGGGGCAGGAACAGCCTTCCAGTGCCCAAGGTAGCCCCAGGACTCCTATCTGGGCTCTGCCACTAACTCTCAGTGACCTCACGCAAATCCACTTTCAGGAACTTCAAGTTCACAGTCAGTGCTCTGCTGTCCCATGAATGCCTGCCTGGAAGCTGAGATGATGCTCCCCTCTGTGGATGCAGAGCCCCTCCCTTTCCAAGTCTGCAGCCACACATGCAAGTGGGTGGAGGGTTAAGAGGCCTGAGTTCCTTCAGCTTCAGGGCTCACCTTTTACCAGGACCGAGCACCCTCAGACTGGAGGGAGAAAAATGCCAAGACTTAGAGGCATATACTGTCTTCTGCACCACACTGAGCTCTTTTACAGTCAGGGACCAGGAGGGAACCTTCTAGGCCCAGCACTGACAGCCCATCCTTGGAAGCAGTCACAGCTCAGGCTAAAACATGAGAGGCTAGAGTTCCTGTGCTATACAATAGGTCCTTACTGGTTATCTGTTTTAAATATAGCAGTGTGTACATGTCAATCTCAAACTCCCAATCTGGCCTGGCAACCACAGATCGGCACTTGCCATCTACCTCTACAAGGTTTAAATCATGGGCTGCTGCAGCTGCTGACCTCCAACCCCTGAAGGACTTCAAGGTGGAGAGGAAAAACTGGGAAAATTGGCAGGACAGGTCTTTGGACAGTCAGATATTCTCAGGAGCTGATTTTATGAGCCCAATTCTTGTATCTCCTCATATCTCGTAAAACACTAAAATCTTTCATGGTGACAATTGTTTCTCATGACTAGCAGAAGCTTCACGAGACCAGTAGAAACTTTCTACAAAAAAAATATGTGCTTGACGGCATGTATTCCCCCTTTACCAAAATCACATACACACTGTCCTTCACCCCTACCTCTTTGGAGCAGTTTCTCAGAGCTTTCTGAGGTGCCATTTCCCAGGCTGCAGTCCCCATTTTGTCCCCAATAAAACTTAACTCACAGCTCTCACATTGTGCATTGTTTTAGTCAACAATCCCTTCCTCTGCTCAATATTCTGCAATAATTTAAATGGGAAAAGAATTTGAGAAAGAATAGATATAGTATATGTATAACTGAACCATTTTGCTATGCATCTGAAACTAATACAACATTGTTAATCAACTTTACTCCAATATAAAATAAAATTTTTTTAAAAGCTAAAATAAAATGGGCAGAGCACCAACAAATTGATGCTTTTGAACTGTGGTGCTGGAGAAGACTCTTGAGAGGCCCTAGGACTGCAAGGATCAAACCAGTCAATCTTAAAGGAAATCAACCCTGAATACTCATTGGAAGGACTGACGCTGAAGCTCCAATACTTTTGCCACCCAATGCAAACAGCACGGGAAAAGACCCTGATGCTGAGAGAGATTGAAGGCAGAAGGAGAAGAGGGTGACAGAGGGCGAGACGGTTGGATGACATCACCGATTCAATGAACATGAACTTGGGTAAACTCCGGGAGATTTAAGAATCTTCTTCGCTTCTCCAGACAGAGAAGCCTGGCATGCTGCAGTCCATGGGGTCACAAAGGGTTGAACACGACTTGGTGACTGAACAACATACAAATATTTTTAAAAATGTGAGAGGCTACTGCTGGAACAGTGGCTCAATCAGCACAAAGAGCTCAAGAAAGCTTGTCTTCAGTATTTCTTAGCCCATCTGCAGGTCTCTCAATCAGAATTTCCAGGGGTGGGATGGAGGAATCAGTGCATTTATTACTTTCTCAGGTAATTCTGATTCATAGCCCAAGTTTGGGCTCTACTGGTTTCCATAACTCTTGCTATGAGAAAAGATTAGCATATCTTTAGGAGAAACAATTCCTTAGTTCTAAACTTTACAAGGAATTTGCCACATGTTTGTCTTTATCCTGGAGTCACTGATCTACAGAATAACTAAAACTAGTAGCAATTTTACTCTTTAGAAGCATAAATGTGGACACATCTGACATCCACTTGCAATCAGCCTGAGGTCAGAACCTGAGGTACTTCCCTAAGGGAAAGCATTTCAGTGCTGGTGCTGGAGAAGACTCTTGAGAGTCCCTTGGAGAGCAGGGAGATCAAACCAGTTAATCTTAAAGGAAATCAACCCTGAATACTCATTGGAAGGACTGATGCTGAAGTTGAAGCTCCAATACTTTGGCCACCTGATGCGAAGAACTGACTCATTGGAAAAGACCCTGATGCTGGGAAAGATTGAAGGCAGAAGGAGAAGAGGGCGACAGAGCATAAGATGGTTGGATAACATCACTGATGCATTGGACACGAACTTGGGCAAACTCCTGGAGATGGTGAGGGACAGGGAAGCCTGGCATGCTGTAGTCCATGGGGTCACAAAGGGTCGGACACAACTGAGTGACTGAACACACTGTTGAGCTTCAGGCTGGGCATAAACTCTATGCCTGGCAATGCTCTGAGGCTAAGAGCAGCCTCACCAGAGAGGCCAAAGGCACTCCCCACATTCTTATCTGCTGGCTGGAACCTCCTTCCAAAAACAGAAAAAAAATGAGTACAACAATGACGGGACTTTTAATATAGGTAACTCAAATTTTCTCAATTGCATACCATGTATGAGATAAAAATAACTTCAGAAAACATTGCAATATTTACAACAATATAGCACATATATTAGCTCATTCATATCTGACTCTGCTATCCCATGGACTGTAGCCTGCCAGGCTCCTCTGTCCATGGAACTTTCTAGGCAAGAATACTGGAATGAGTTGCCATTTTCTTCCCTGCAGCAATGTAGAACACAATCCAAACACAACCTCTGTACTTGTCTTGCAAGTGCAGCTTTACGGCAAGTCGGTTAGACTTCTTTTCCAGCCAGATAAGCCTTCTGCTCAGCCCCCTTCTGTCCACATACAGAGGAGAAACTACTGCTACTGAAACATCTATTAGCAAAGAGTGTGTGGCAGTGGGGACACTTGGCTTGGACCTCTGAACCTTCCGTTTACCATCTGCACAATCTTGATACATTTGCTAAACCTGACTGTCATCTGTAAAATGGGATAACAGGGGCCTATCTAGCAGGGTTGAAGGATCAATCAGATAAAGGCCATGACAGGTCTAAGCAAGCAGTGAAAACAAAGGGTGTATTGTAAGACATGGTACGTGTTCCACTGAGCTGGCAGTTTAGGAGAGGAGATGAAAAATTGGAAAATTAAGTGAGGTTCAAGTTGCCGTGAAAGCTCAAAGGCGGGAGGGATCTGTCGCCCTAAAGAGATGGTAAAGCAGTGTCCTTCACAAAGAAGATTTGAACTGAACCTTTAGGGGTGGATAGAAGTCTTCTAGAAGGACAAAGAGAGGCAGTATAGCATATGTAGGGGGGAATAGAGGCTCATTTCCAGAAATAGGCATGGAAGTTGACACGATTTGTTTATAACATACAATTTGAGGGGTAGGAATTAGGGAAGTGGGAGGTGGGAAGCCTCTAATTAGGCTCTTGTTGCTCTGTGCTGAAAAAGAAGGCCATTCTGCTGAGCACACTGAAGGACCGATGGAGGCTTTATAAAGGAGAGTGACATGATTAGATTTGAATGTAGAAAGGTCACTCTGGAAATACTGATTAAGATGGGCAGGAGGAGAGTGAGCCTAGAGGCAAGAAGACCACAGTTGGACGGAGTGCTGTAGGAATCCTGGTAAGGAGAGGCAGAGGCAGCAGTCATGGAGTAGACACTACTTACTTGAAACATGCTAAGAAAGCAAGAAAGGCAGGGCTCAGTAACTGATTGACTGGGGCAGATAAAGGAGAATAAGGAATCAAGGCTGTCTCCCAGGTTACAAATGCAGGTGAATGGGTAAATGATTTGCACACTGACCAAGAGAGAAAGAAAAGAAGATGAGCAAATTTAAGAGTAAGTAGGTGTGGGAGATGGTGAATTTGCTTTGAGACATGTTAAGTTGAAAAGTACCTGTGAAAATCCAGAAGGAAAAGTCCAGTAACTATGGATATGAATGTCTCTAATTTATGGGGGAAAAACTCAGGGGAAAAGAATCTCATTATGTGGAAGCTAAGAGTAGTTAACTTGATGGCAGGATGTTCTTTGAAATAGTTTGCTAGCAGCAAATACAGTGGTTATTTTCAGAAATTGAACTGCTTTGGAGATCAAGTTTCTTTCTCCATGGAACCAAGCTCTGGATTCAGAGCCACACACGCAACGGTGCTCAGCCATACCCTTGAGTTCCAGACAAAACTCAAGGACATTTTAGCTGCACCATGTTCAAGGTGAGATGACTCTGGACAATGGTGAAGGTCATGGACATAGTCACACAAGACAATACACATGAAGTTGCTTTGAAGTCCTTTAGGAATCAGCAGTGTCTTCTCTCGTTTCTTGTTTCCTCACAGAAAGGCAGCCCAATGGCAGTATGACCGGAGTTCAGTAATGCCTGGCACATTGTCAGACACATAGTAGTTACACAATTAATGTTTGGTGAATAAACTGCCCAATGAAGGCACACGTCAATTAAACAGAATAAACGTTCCAAGGGAAATGGAAGAGGCTAGGAAAAGTTTGCAGTAATTTTCCCCCTAGGTAGAAGTGATTCCCAAAGATGGGGCATTCAGACTTAAGTCAACAGTGCCATTTCAACCTGGCCACATCTCAAGGGAACCACTGAGCAGGGGAAAGGGGTTGAAAGTGAGAAGTTGGGATTTTCTTTCTTTCAAGGAGAAGACAAAATGTTCCAAGAAAGGATGAGTGGGTGCGGCTTCTTTTAAATGGTGGTGAAATGCTATATCAGGTCATAAACCTGCGGTAGAGTTTAGTGACTGCGTTTAAATGGATGATTCTCATTGCCTTATGAGATCCTGAAAAGCCATAAAAATTCATGGCCTACTTGTGGCTGAGCTCTAATAAAGGAATAATCGGTGCTTTAAGCGAGGGGTAATGGGAGGTACAGTGGGAGATTTACTCGAGCAGTAAGGGCTGCAGAGAGAGCGTAGGTTTTCATGCCAATTACACTGACAGACAACAGCGCAGGACTTCCCTGACACACACTTGCAATCCTGTTCTCTTAAGTGACAATATGGGTCCTTAGTTCTTCCTTCTCCTGCACTTTCAGAAATCAAGCCTTAGAGGTCTCCTCAGGGCTCCTGTCATCAAAGTCAATAAATCTGCAGTGAGGTTCCCATCAGAGATCACTTGGTATGGTGGAAAGAATTTGGAATTTGAATTAGGAAAAACTTTAGTTTTAAACCCAGTTCTGTGACTTACTAGGTGATTTTCTTACTGACCCTAATTATTTCTTATGACCCTAATTATTTCTTTCTCAATCATTCGTTCCTGTCCGTTGCCATAGGACTTGGGTGTCTCTCTATGGGAGAAATCCTTACTTATCCTCTTGACTACAAGCTTGGCTGTGTGACGTGCTTTGGCCAAGGGCATGTGTGTTGAAGTAATGGATGTCACAACTGAAGAGCTTTAAGAGCCTTTGGGAGGTGGGCCATTGTTCTTTTCTCTCTCTCATGGGAATAAAAGTGAAAATGTCAGTCACTCAGTCATGTCCACTCTGTGTGATCCCATGGACTGCAGCCCACCAGGCTCCTCTGTCCACGGAATTCTCCAGGCAAGATTACTGGAGTGTGTTGCCATTCTCTTCTCCAGGGGATCTTCCCCACCCAGGGATCGAACGCAAATCTCCCACATTGTAGGCAGATTCTTTACCGTCTGAGCCATGAGGGAAGCCCTCATGAGAATAATATACTGCAAATCAAGACTATCTTTCAGCCTGGGTTCTGGAATAAAGAAGACACACAGGGCAGAGTCAAAGCTGCTTTCAGATACTGCACTAGGAATGTAATATGACTGAGACTTACAGGCTTGTTATCCCAAGACAGTGAGACATTGGGGCTGTTTGTTACCTCAGTATAACTGTATAGTGAAACCTGACTGATACGCAGAGTGATTTAGGAAAAATATCTTAACCTGACTGAGCTCTGTTTTCCCTAAAATGTTGACAATACACCCACTCTTATGTTGTGTGTGTGTGTGTGTGTGTACTTAGTAGCTCACTTGTGTCTGACTCTGAGACCCCAAAATAGTTGCTTCACTAATTGTGGTCTGAGTTTTTCAGATTTTTCTACTCAGAGAAATAAGAGAGACTAAGGCATTTTTCCAACATGTGTACTTCTAGTTAGCTATATTTCAATGTCTTGTTGCTGTGGAATCCCTGGGCCAATATGGCAATCGGTGGCAAATTGGACATTTATGACACTCTTCTTCCAGGACCAGGGTGAAAGAGTCTCTCAGATCTTTTCATTACTGCCTTCACAAGCTGTGAAAGAAATAGCAGCAGGTTCACTTTCACCCCATTACACATCTAGTCAATGGAACGCTGCCTTTTCCTTACCTGGGGTGACAGGCAGGCAGGTGAAAGCTGGCTCCTGTGGCCTTTTGCACATGGTCACACTGCTATGAAAACCAGGGGACTGTGCTCATTGCAATCACAGTAACAGCCCCTTGCCCAGGCCCCCCTATTCATGGTTCACAAAGTTTCTGTAGTGTTCATTCTGATTTTCATAACAGTTCTATGAGCTTTTCATTCCTTCAGTCATTCATTCAACTGAGTGCCAGCTACACTGCTTCTGCCATCGTGGAAGTAGGTATTAGTGACAGTTTATGACTAGTTATTGCATTTATTCGGCAAACATTCTTTTGCATCTACTATGTGCTGGGCACTGTAAAGTCAATGAAGATACTCAAGTGAAAAGGCATGGTCCCAGCCCTCAAGGAACTCACAGCTGCAAAGACGACACAGACATGGAAAGCACCATGTCTGAAAGGCTGTAGCATAAGTGTGACCACAGAGTTCATACCAAGTGCATGAGGGCACAAAGGAGAGAAAGTCCACCTACAGAATCGGGGAATTAGGAAGAGTATCTGTGCGTGGCTAGAGCAGAGGGTCAGTTGGGGCCATAGGGAGGGACATTAATAGAACTCAACAGGTAGGAAGAAGTGGTTGAAAAGAACCTTGAGGTGCAAAGGAAGGAGTGTCTCTTTACTCTGTAGGCAACAGTGAGACTTGACATAAAGTATTTTAAATAGAAGATTATCATGGTCACATTTTAAAAAAAGATTTCACTTCAGCAACAATATAGTCTATTGGAAATAAGTCAGACTAGAGTAGAGGAAACCAGTTATGAGGTTAATTCTAGAGTTCTGAACTCTGTGCTCACTCCAAAGTCTCATGTGTGCCATTTCTGCCGAGGACTAGTACTGCTAGGGAGATGTCACCCTTATTTCCTGCCATCTCTGCCCTTCTTGTGGGGAAAACAAACATTTAACAGATGACCCACTCAGTTAGTTATAATCATTTATCAGAGGGACAATCATTTTCCAGATACCTTACATACTGTCTCTGGATGGTGATCCCAAGGTCAAGATCACCTGGGTCATCCTGGGTCAGGGTTTGATGATGAATGGTAAACATTTGCACTGAGCACCTAAAACAGCAGGGATTTTTTTTAAAAAATGTGTAGACACATTTTAAAACCATCATGGAAAATCAGAACTTTGTTGGATTTGGATACACTTAGTTTATAATTAGTTTATAATTCGGCCTTTTATATAGTTCATGATGTTCTCATAGCAAGTATACTGGGGTGGTTTGCCATTCCCTCCTCCAGTGGATCAATTCCCAAGAAGGAGAGTACCACAGAATGTGCTAACCATCGAACAATTGCACTAATCTCCCATGCTAGTAAGGTCAGGCTTAAAGTCTTGCATGCTAGGCTTCAGCATTATGTGAACCAAGAACTTCCAGATGTCCAAGTTCAGTTTAGAAAAGGAAGAGGAACTAGAGATCAGATTGTCAACATTCGCTAGATTATAGAGAAAGCAAGGGAATTTCAGAAAAACACCTACCTTTGTTTCATCGACTAAGTTAAAGCCTTTGTGTGGACCATGACAAACTGTGGAAAGCTCTTAGAGAGATAGGAACACCAGACCATCTTACCTGTCTCCTGAGAAACCTGTATGCGGGTCAAGAAGCAACAGTCAGAACCCTGTATGGAACAACTGACTGGCTGAAGATAGAGAAAGGAGTACACGACAGCACTGTCTGCTGTAACCCTGTTTGTTTAACCTGTATGCTGAGCACATTCTGAGATGCCAGGCTGGATGAGTTACAAGCCAGAATCAAGATAGGCAGGCAAAACATCAACAACCTCAAATATGCAGATGATACCACTCTAAGGGCAGAAATCGAAGAGAAAATAGAGAGCCTCTTGATGAGGGTAAAGGAGGAGAGTGAAAGAGCCGGCTTAAGACTAAATATAAAAGAACTAAGATCATGTCATACAGTCCCATTACTGAATGGCAAATAGAAGAGGAAAAGGTGGAAGCAGTGACAGATTCTCTTTTCTTGGGCTCCAAAATCACTGCAGATGGTGAATGCAGCATGAAATCAGAAGACGACTGCTTCTTGGCAGGAAAGTGATGACAAACCTAGACAGTGTGTTGAAAAGCAGAGACATTACTCTGCTGACAAAGGTCCATATAGCCAAGGCTATGGCTTTCCCAGTGGTCAGGTTTGGTTGTGAGAGCTGGCCGTAAAGAAGGTAGAATGCCAAAGAATTGATGCTTTTGAACTGTCGTGCTGGAGAAGGCTCATGAAAGTCTCCTGGACAGCAAGGAGATCATACCAGTCAATCTTAAGGGAGATCAACCCTGAATATTCACTGAAGGACTGATGCTGAAGCTCTAGTATTTCGGTTATCTGAGGCAAGCAGATGACTCATTGGAAAAGTCCCTGATGCTGGGAAAGACTGAGGGAAGAAGGAGCAGAGGGCGTCAGAGGATGAGATGGCTAGATGGCATCGCTGATGCAATGAACATGAACTTGGGCAAACTCTGAGAGATGGTGAGGGACAGGGAGGCCTGGCATGCTGCAGTCCATGGGGTCACAAAGAGTCAGACACAACCGGGCGACTGAACAAGACCAATTATTTAATTTACATTTGCTTTTCATTGCATATAATGTGGGGAATAGTGGTAGGGGTGAAGGTGGGACACATAATTTTAGCACATAAGTCTTCTAAACCAGCAGTCTCCAACATTTTTGGCACCAGAGACTGGTTTCATAGAAGACAATTTTTCCATGGACTAGTTGGGGGGATTGTTTCAGGATGACTCAAGCATTACATTTACTATGTACTTTATTTCTATTACTAAATTGTGATATATAATGAAATAATTATACAAATCATCACAGTGCAAAATCAGTGGGAGCCCTGAGATTATTTTCCCACAAGTAGATGGTCCCATCTGGGGGAGAAAAGTGGAGAAGAATTGTAAATATGGATGAAGCTCTGCTCGCTCGCCCACCATTCCCCTCCTCTGTGCAGCCTGGTAGTGCTCCATGGCCTAGGGGTTGGGGACCCCTGTTCTAAAGGACTCAGTCTAGCCCTGGTTATGCCCTCTTTTCTCTGGTTGCACTACAGGTGACCACAGCCACGTCCTTCCTTGGAACTTCTCTATAGAGAAGTTTCTAAACAGCAGCAAGAAAGAGAACTGCAACGAACCGGATTCATCATTCACAGAGATGTCAAGGACAGCACCTCCACCCTTACTAAGGCTGCACAAGGAGACATGGCTGGCAACTCTTCCTGCCTAATTCAGGTCTGAACCTCATGTAAGTTTATTTGGGCAACAGAAGTGGAAACAGCATTTCAGATTTTGCTTACTCAACAGCAGCATTCAGTTGAGACCTTCTACACTGTCAGGGCTTGAAAGTCTTGAGGATTACTATAGGGCAGGTTTTTCTTAAGCTGTAGATAAAATTATTCCAAACTAGAAAAATCCCAACACTCTTCCAAGGGTTCTTCTTTGAAGGCCCATCTATTTCAAGGAAGGCCAGCTCCATAGAGAGAGACTGAGGAATGAGCTGACATGTTAACAATATAAGTCACTGTGTACTTAGTCACTCAGTTCTGACTCTTTGTGACCCCACAGACTGTAGCCTGTCAGGCTCCTCTGTCCATGGAATTCTCCATTCTCCAGGCAAGAATACTTGAGTGGGAGCCATTCTGTTCTCCAGGAGATCTTCCCGACCCAGGGACTGGACCCGGGTCCCCTGCATTGCAGGGAGATTCTCACACTGCACTCCACTAGAGAACAGAAATCTGAAAGGTCTACTCAGGGTATCTAGGTCAGAGCAGTTCAAAATCACACTTCAAACTTTCTCTGCTAGTTCAGTCTATAGTCTTTGGTCATAAGTCACAAGGTTTTCAACAGAGTTCCCTGTGATCATAAAGATATGTATTGAGTACCTATTATGTGCTAGGCATATGCTAGGAGTTTTACCTGCATTCTCTGATTTACTCTTTATATCTATGGGACATAAACTACTATTATTATCCCTCCTTATCAGATAGGGAAACTGAGACACAGTGATCTTTAGTAACTAGGCCAAAGTCAGAACAAGTAAGTTTTGGAGCCCAGGTTGGAATTTAGGAAGCCTAACTCTATAGAGTTGACCTTCCTAACCATTTGCTAATCTGCTTCTTCTCTGCCTAGGAGTTTAACTTGATTCCAGTTTACAAGCATTTGTTAACTTTAATTTGTAGGTGAGAAAATGGAGGTGAGAGAGGTTAAGTGACTTGCCTCAGGTCACGTTCACTGGCGGTGGCAGAGCTAGAACACCATACAGATAACTGCCTCCAAGATTTCTTAATTTGACATCTTCATTTTATCCTGAACAAGGTTTTAGATTATTTTATCCCACCAAGGGAAACAACAAAGGGAGGTTGGGGTGGGGTGGCATTTACTGAGCTCTTTCTAAGCGTCAAGTCATCTCCTAGGCATTTTATAGCCAACATTCATTCATTCAAGCAACAACCTTGTGAAGCTGGCATTATTGTTTCCATTTTTCAAATAAAACAGAAGCTTCAGGAGGGCGGGGAAACCTACCTGAATTCATCCAGAAAGCATGTGATGCAACTGGGGCTCCAGACCCCATCTGTGTAAATGGGATGCCGAGGCTCCTCTAACCAAGAATTTAATAGTAGGTTCACCCCTTGTAGATGTGGGTTTTATTCTGTACCCACTTTAAGAAAAGGATGAAGGAGAGAAATGGGACTTAAATCAACACAAGCAATCTTGTGACATCATCCCCTCACAAGATCCTGGCCACCATGCCTGAAACTGAATTTGTAAGGAGTTTCCCTGAGTCCCTGGGTCAAATGGCCTCTGATGTTCTGGCAACATTCCTCTCCCTGATTCTTTTCCCTGACTCTTCTTACTTGACCCCTGCAACGAGACGCCTCACAATTATTCAAAAGTTACCTACCAGAGAAAACATCCTCTAGACCTTGGCTTGAAATTACTAGATGAGTCAAGTCATATTTTTGGTACATTGAATGTGTTATTTCCCAAGTACTGGGGGTTTAACACAGCAATAGAAGCCTCTCACCAGAGACCTTCTCCCCTTAACTTTGACATATGTGTGTACAGCAGAGAAATATTTCTGGTTTTGATGCCCTTACACAGATTGTCAACACACTGTATCTTTTTCTCACAGCTCTTTGATGTACTTAAAGGGGTTTTCTTCCTTGAACAAGAAGCCACAACTCCAAATGTGTTTTAGACTGAAGCCCCTAAACATTTGAAGTTCAGTTCAGAATTCCTAAGCAGAAACTTGGCAAGAAGTCCTAACTTAAACTGGGAAAAAAAGAGGAAAAAAAAACCAACCCAATACCCTTTTCCCATCCATGAAGTATCAAATGTATACTTCTCAATAGAAAACAGACTTTTCACATCCATGTCATGCTGGTCTATCATTTATTCCCTGCATTTTCCCCACAAGACTTCTGGCTCATTTTAAAAGCATGGTAACAACCATTTGGATATATTGCTTTCATCTCAAATTCAACAAGCCCAAGTATTAACTTCTAATCTTTAATCCACTTGGTGTCCCTTGCTTTCTTCTTCTTTTCCTCCAACAACCCCTGTCATCTAGACTTAAAATCTAGACATTGATTCCCTCAAGGACAGGAAGCATCCCTTCATTATCTTTGTATGTTCACTACTCAGGCAGTGCTGGTGCATAGAAGATGCTCAACAAATACTCGTTCAATAGATTTAAAAGTCATCTTCTCCTTTTCCCTCTACTTCACCCATGCATCTTATCTCTTCAAAGCCCTTGACTTGACACTTGTGTTTTCCAACATGAGTACCTAACAGCCAAATATGACCTATTTGACTAGGGTGCAGCCAAGTCAAGATTTTTATGGAACCCACCCCAAACCAACACATAAAATTGGTCAGAAATAGAAACTTAGAGGCCAGTGGTTTCAAATAATTACAGTTCTGAGTGCAGATCAAGGTCATTCTAAAAGAAGTAGACCTGTTATAATTGCCATTGAATCTAATAACAATTTTAATCTTACATATTAAATTACTCTACAAGATCAAGTTTAATGGATCATTTCCAAGGATTTCTTACCGAAGAATAAGAATGCACCATATCACTGACACAAAATTCTTTAGAGCAGAATCTATCAAGCCCCTTTAAGTCCATAACATGCCTTGCACATGGAAACTACTTATGAAAGTTTCCGTGTATCCTTGAATCTCACTCAAGTTATGGGCCCAATATGAACACCAGCCATTGGCCCTCTTTTAAACTAAAACATATTATTGATAACGAGTAGGCTTCATTCAACTGTTTCTGATTATGAGGTTCTGATTATGAGGTATATAAACCACATAACTTTACTATTTTTTTTCTTCAGCTATTTACCCCTTGACATTCTTTTAATGTATACCGTGAATCCTATGACTACCTCTGTAGTTCATATTTTCCTGCTCCATTGGATCAGAGGTTTCTAAACTGAGGTCTGTGATGCAGAAGAGAGATTGTGGAAGAAGAGGTGTGGGCCCAGAAGCAAGAAAGCAGCATTGATTTCATGATGGTTTGAATCTAGAGAAATCTAAGACACGCTGATGAGAATAAGCAGATGCTGGAGGTAAGACTAAGTCTGAAATGCAGTACATGGATGCAATCTCAAAAACAACAGAATGATCTCTGTTCATTTCCAAGGCAAACCATTCAATATCACAGTAATCCAAGTCTATGCCACGACCAGTAATGCTGAAGAAGCTGAAGTGGAACGGTTCTATGAAGACTTACAAGACCTTTTAGCACTAACACCCCCAAAAGATGCCCTTTTCATTATAGGGGACTGGAATGCAGAAGTAGGAAGTCAGGAAACACCTGGCGTAACAGGCAAATTTGACCTTGCAGTACAGAATGAAGTAGGGCAAAGGCTAATAGAGTTTTGCCAAGAGAACGCACAGGTCATAGCAAACACCCTCTTCCAACAACACAAGAGAAGACTCTACACATGGACATCACCAGATGGTCAACACTGAAATCAGATTGATTATATTCTTTGTAGCCAAAGATGGAAAAGCTCTATCCAGTCAGCAAAAACAAGACCAGGAGTGGACTGCGGCTCAGATCATGAACTCCTTGTTGCCGAATTCAGACTTAAAATTGAAGAAACTAGGGAAAACCACTAGACCATTCAGGTATGACCTAAATCAAATCCCTCATGATTATACAGTGGACGTGACAAATTCTGATAGACAGCATGCCTGATGAACTATGGACAGAGGTTCGTGACATTGTACAGGAGACAGGGATCAAGACCATCCCCAAGAAAAAGAAATGCAAAAAAGCAAAATGGCTGTCTGAAGAGGCCTTACAAATAGCTGGGAAAAGAAGAGAAGCGAAAAGCAAAGGAGTAAAGGAAAGCTATTCCCATCTGAATGCAGAGTTTCAAAGAATAGCAAGGAGAGAAAAGAAAGCCTTCCTCAGCAATCAATGCAAAGAAAGAGAGGAAAACAACAGAATGGGAAAGACTAGAGATCTCTTCAAGAAAATCAGAGTTACCAAGGGAACATTTCATGCAAAGATGGGCTCAATAAAGGACAGAAATGGTAGGGATCTAACAGAAGCAGAAGATATTAAGAAGAGGTGGCAAGAATACACAGAAGAACTGTACAAAAAAGATCTTCATGACCCAGATTATCACGATGGTGTGATCACTCACCTAGAGGCAGACATCCTGGAATGTGAAGTCCAGTGGGCCTTAGAAAGCATCACTACGAACAAAGCTAGTGGAGGTGATGGAATTCCAGTTGAGCTATTTCAAATCCTGAAAGATGATGCTGTGAAAGTCCTGCACTCAATATGCCAACAAATCTGGAAAACTCAGCAGTGGCCACAGGACTGGAAAAGGTCAGTTTTCATTCAAATCTCAAAGAAAGGCAATGCCAAAGAATGCTCAAACTACCGCACAATTGCGCTCATCTCACACGCTAGTAAAGTAATGCTCAAAATTCTCCAAGCCAGGCTTCAGCAATACGTGAACCGTGAACTTCCAGATGTTCAAGCTGGTTTTAGAAAAGGCAGAGGAACCAGAGATCAAATTGCCAACATCCGCTGGATCATCGAAAAAGCAAGAGAGTTCCAGAAAAACATCTATTTCTGCTTTATTTACTATGCCAAAGACTTTGACTGTGTGGGTCACATTAAACTGTGGAAAATTCTGAAAGAGATGGGAATACAAGACCATCTGACCTGTCTCTTGAGAAACCTGTATGCAGGTCAGGAAGCAACAGTTAGAACTGGACATGGAACAACAGACTGGTTCCAAATAGGAAAAGGAGTACATCAAGGCTGTATATTGTCACCCTGCTTATTTAACTTACATGCAGAGTACATCATGAGAAACGCTGGGCTGGAAGAAACACAAGCTGGAATCAAGATTGCCGGGAGAAATATCAATAACCTCAGATATGCAGATGACACCACCCTTATGGCAGAAAGCGAAGAAGACCTAAGAGGCTCTTGATGAAAGTGAAAGAGTAGAGTGAAAAAGTTGGCTTAAAGCTCAACGTTCAGAAAACTAAGATCATGGCACCTGGTCCCATCACTTCATGGCAGATAGATGGGGAAACAGTGTCAGACTTTGTTATTTTGGGCTCCAAAATCACTGCAGATGGTGATTGCAGCCATGAAATTAAGATGCTTACTTCTTGGAAGGATGGGTATTACCAACCTAGACAGCATATTTAAAAGCAGAGACATTACTTTGCCAACAAAGGTCCATCTAGTCAAGGCTATGGCTTTTCCAGTGGTCATGTATGCAGAGTTGGGTGGTGAAGAAAGCTGAGTGCTGAAGAATTGATGCTTTTGAACTGTGGTGTTGGAGAAGACTCTTGAGAGTCCCTTGGACTGCAAGGAGATCCAACCAGTCCATACTAAAGGAGATCAGTCCTGGGTGTTCATTTTGAAGCTGAAACTCCAATACTTTGGCCGCCTCATGTGAAGAGTTGACTCATTGGAAAAGACCCTAATGCTGGGAAGGATTGGGGGCAGGAGGAGAAGGGGACGACAGAGGATGAGATGGCTGGGTGGCATCACCGACTCTATGGACATGGGTTTGGGTAGACTCCAGGAGTTGATGATGGACAGGGAGTCCTGGCGTGCTGCAATTCATGGGGTGGCAAATAGTCAGACACGACTGAGCAACTGAACTGAAATGAACTGGAGGTAAGACATGCAGGGTTTACTGTGCCCCGGGCATAGTTGTAGACACTGCGGGAAAAGCCCTCCTGACCTTCCATTCTGATAGGGCCAACAAATAGCTACCAAACAAATCAATATATATTGTGTCAGGTAGTCATGAATGCTATGGAGACAAAAGAGAGAAAAAAATGGAGAGTTTTATAAATTGCTGTTTTATAAAACGTGGTCAGAGAAAGTCTCCCTGATCAAAGATCAGATGTAAGTGACAGCAGGGATTTGCTGTTACCTGGGGAAGAGCTTGGAGGCAGGGGAAGCAACTGAAGCAAATGCCCTAAGGCAGGAAGAGGCTTGGACCAGCTCCATCCACAGAAAGCAAGTAGACCGGTGTGGTTGGAGCAGAATGTGGGAAAGATCATGTGTAGCCTTGTGCTGGTGACAGGGCTGATACTTTCACTCTGAATGACTCTCCATTTAAAAAACACCATCTCTCATGGGGGCCTAGCGTGCAACAGCTGCAAACACAGGCTTCTCAGTAGTGTACACAGCCTGTTGTCCATACAGGTTGCCCTAAGGGACCCTGAAGATAGATAGATAATGTCCAGTGGATATTCATGACAGGCACGCTGTCTCCAATCCAGGCTCCAGACAGGTATGTGCAGCAATTTTGGAAAGCCCCAGGACACAGTGGCCAGGGTTCACACTGGACAAGTCATTAGGTCCATCCATACCAAGCTGTAGAACAAGAAGCATGTGACTGAGGCCCTCCACAGGGCCAAGGTCAAGTTCCCTGGCCACTAGAAGAGCCACATCTCCAAGAAGTGGGGATTCATTAAGTTTAAAGTGGATGAATTTGAAAACACAACAGCAGAAAAGCAGCTCATCTTGGATGGCTATGGGATCAAATACATCCCTAATCGTGGCCCTGTGGACAAATGCTGGGCCCTGCATTCATGAGAGCCTTGGCGCTGCCCCCACTTTACTCATGCCCACTAGTAAATCCTACTTTCCTGTCCAAAAAAAAAAAAAAAATACAATCTTTCCCTGATCGCATTCCACCAGAATAAACTGATTTTTCACTATGTTCCAAGCATTCTGATAAGCTCTGGGAGCATACGCATTAATAAGATCCAGTCCCTCTATAATAAGGAAACAGATACTTAGACAAACGAATTTAATACAAGGTAGAAAGCAAGTTGAGTGTTGTTTAGAGAGGTGGCTGGCCTGCAGGAGAGCTGAGATCCCTCTCAACTTCAGGGAGGAGGCAGTCAGGTTTGGTTCACAGAGGAAGTTCCCATACGTTCCCATACGATGGGCTATGAAGAATGGATTGAATTTGAATTCAGGGGTCACTTAGGTACAGAACTTTCTAAGAAAACAAGTCGAGGGATGGAGGTGAAAATATGCCTGATGTTTTCAGACAACTATGAGAATTGACTAAGATGGGAAATGCTTGAAGGAGAATAATTGGAAATGGGTTTGGACAAGAAGTTTGAAATTAGATCTTTGAGGTACATAGATGCAAGACAGAGAATTAGTGAACCCTTATTAGCTCTGGGGTATAATATGCCTTCTACATCTTTTCCAGATATGCTTGCTTACGTCTCTATAGAAAAGATTTCACAGGAGAAAAGTACATGCAGTGAACATATAGGAATTAAACTGAACTCTCCTTTTGCAATTTGGTGAAAGTTTTTAAGTTATATTCTGTATTAGACAATTTATTATCAGCCAGTCCCTTACCCCCCAGCATTGCACTGATGACGAGTGTGAGCCCTAAAGGTTTAATAAGCAATGAAAGGTCACACTATTAATAACTGATGAATCAGGAATCGGACTAATGTCCTGTTATTTTCCTGCTACATTTTCTCTACTCAGCTCAACCAGGTCTTTCCATTACTGTACAGAGCAAGGTGTGGGTGACACGCATTTAGTGCTTCAAATCCAGATCCTGAGCCGTCTTATTGTAACACACATATGATATTAATGACTCATCTGCTATTCCTCCCCCATCTGGGTGCAATCTACCTCCTCAAAACTCCTTCACACTGTCAGTAGTGACTGAGCTGTACAGCTGTGTAGGCAAGGCCTTCCAAATACTCCACTGTGGCATCTTCCACCCCTGCTAACTTCTCCGAGAACAGAAAAAAAATGGAATTCCCTTTCCCAAGAGACATTTGCCACCACCACGCCATTCAGAAGTTTTGCTTCCATTTATTTGCTCAATATTCCTTACGAGAAGATCTTGACTTGTTCTTATTCGATAATTGAGCTTAGCAACCAGATTAACATGCTTTTGGACTTTTCAAATTTATTTCTAATGAAAAGCAGAGTTGACAGAGAGCAAGAGAAAATCAGCCAACTTAGCCACAAAAGTAAATTTTAGCTCTTCGCTTGTACGTTAAAGCAGCGGTGCCCAACCTCTTTGGCACCAGGGGCCAGTTTCATGGAAGACAATTTTTCCACAGACTGCAGTGGGGGTGGGGTCAGGGAGAGAGTGGATTCGGGATAAAATTACATTACATCTATTGTGCACTTTATTTCTATACTATTACATCGGCTTCACCTCAGATTATCAGGCATTAGATTCTGGAGGTTTGGGACCCCTGCCTTAAAGAAGGACTAGAAAATTTGGGAAAAAGCCTTCTAAAACTTAATGTTTTTCTGAGTCCTGAAAATAACAAACTAGCTTCAAGACTCAACCTAATTCCTATTGCAGGAAACCTTCTGTGAACAAACCCATTCCCCAAATCTGTGCTCCCGTGAAATGCCACACATACCTTTAAGATGATGGCACAGAAGGTGTTGCGCTGTGACAGTTGCTCCCCACGTCTCTTCTTTTCCACCAGGTTCACAGCACCTATCACAGTGGAGAAGAAAGAAGGAAGGTATCAAAGATGGGAGCAAGGAAGGAAATGTTTGATGCACATGTTTTCCAAACTAACTCAAGACACATGATCTGGCAAAGAATGTCTTGGCTGCTAATTGGCTAAGAGTAATTTGAAGAGAAATAGCTTGGGTGTTAATACTAGGATTCCATGCACACTGCTGGTCTGTGATGACACCAAAAAAGAATGTTCTAATTTGAGACTGAAAATTCTATGATGCTCATTTACTCTGTACACATTACAACTCAAACCTGGACAGCTGTAAATTAACATTTCATGGATCTGTGGCTATTTCTATGAAAGCTTATACAGGCCCATTTTGGTCTAGATACATTTGTGTTTTATGTACTTGACATACAGATAATTTTATATAGGCCTTACAGTGAAATAAAACATGATGCAATGTAATCTGTGGCAAAACCCATGGTAGGTGGGTTCCACAGTACCTGAGGCTCTAACTGTTGGTGAACGACAACACTCTAGTACCTATCCTTCAACCCCTTTATTTCTCTATTGCTTGTCAAGTAAGACATGGGGCTGTGTCTGTTTTTCTGCATTGCAGTTTTCTTTCCCATATTAACTGCTTGTGATTCCACAGCTACACAGAGCAACATGGCACATGCTTCACTGTTAACAGTTCTTATTTTAGAAAAAATATTCTAAGATAGGATATGACCCATCACCATGAACCCTGTGGCAGGACAATGCAGCTGATTTATCATTTCAACTCTTTTTCTGTTCATACGAGCTCTCACCCCAAATACTTATTGAGTCCGGCTTAAGTAACCATAGATAGATTAAATAGAGATAGTGATATCCCCCTAGAGGAGCTGAAATATTTTAAATCTCTTCTGCACCATTACTCTACTGGAAAACTGCTTTGGGCATGTTGATTTTGGCTGGCATCTTTTGTAAGGAATTCAGCAACTGGTCATGTCCAGAGATGTCTGTACACCTGTGTTTTTGATCTCCAATACACAAGACATTGGAATTAGATTTGTATGTTTGAGAATCATTAATCAGTGATGAGTCTCACCTTGCCAAATGACTTTAAGAAGATTGGTATGAAAAAATTAATATCAGATGTTTGCATTAGGATATTAATTCTCACTAGTATTTTACTAAGACATTGAAAGATTTCTGCAAAAGGAGATATAAACAAGGAATGTCCTAGGGTAGAAGTACACATAATGAAGGCAGCATGGACTACTCAAGGGAACAACAGAATTTAAGTGATTCAGAATCTCAAGCCAGGAATATTTTTGAGCACCCGTTACATGCTGGAACATGTGCATATATAAAGCCATTGTCATATATATAAATGTAGGGTATAATTATGAGTTCTTTTTGGTGGTTGTTGTTCAGTCACCCAGTTGTGTCTGACTCTTCAGGACTTCATGGCGTGCTCCATGGACTGCAGCATGCCAGGCCTCCCTGTCCCTCACCATCTCCTGGAGTCTGCCCAACTTCATATCCATGGCACTGATGATGCCATCCGGCCATTTCATTCTCTGACAACCTCTTCTTTTTCTGCCTTCAATCTTTCCCAATCTTTCCTTTGGGAGATTCAAAGGAATGCTTGAGCACCTCTGTGAAGAGACTGACTGGGGCTGAGCCACATCTTGCAGAAAACTTTTGGGTGGGGCCAGAAGAATCAGGAATCTTTCACATTGACTTTGTTTACCACAATCATTTGTCTTTTTTGCAAAGTTTTAAGTTTCACATGAAGCCATACTTATTATATTGAAGTATGGAATTATCCATACTTATGTTAAATGTCAGCCCTTGAGTCTGTTTGAATGTTTTAATATCTGATTTTTGATATAAGACAAGTTCTTTATGATTCCTTCCAGCTCCATATCACCTGCCACTTTAACAAATAAGTCTTCACCTATCTCAATAAAAAGATGTTGGCCCCGGGCCAGATCAAGGACCTGCAGGTTCACTGTTTCTCCAGGGATCTCCCTTCTGACAGCCACTGCAGCACTCTGCCAATTACACAGCCATCAAATTGAAAGTCATCAAGCTGTTTTCATCTTCACTTTAAGGTTTTGCAAAGCACCCAGCTCGAGTATCCTACTCGAGACTATAGGATTTTACAAATGGCTAAAATTTGATCCACAAAATGAAATGAAGATGTGAGGGCATAATCTGTTCTTAGGGATTATGGTTAATTCCCAGGGATTGCTGCAACTTTCATAACTGCTTAATTTTTTTTCCACTTAATCTATTTACAAATCAGAAGCATTGCCAAGTTTTCTAAAGCTTTTGGAAATCGATACTGGCTTGGTCACCCAGTACCTCCCAGGTCCCCGCACACTACAAACATGGCTGAAAGCATCTCAACCATCTCCTCTGTGGCTCTGCCCAGCTCAGCATCAGGCAGGCCAGCAATTCCACCTGGGCAGAGGGCTCCATTTCCTTTATCGAAAGGTAATACTCCTTGGAAATTACTTTATCTTGACTGGGCTTCCAGATCCTTCCCTTAATGTTTGTTCCTCTCTTTCCTGCCTTTTTTGAGTGCTGATCTGAGGAGAAGTTAAGAGAGGCGTTTTATAATTTATTCAGTTGACAACTGACACTTTGCTTAAAAAAAAAAAAAAAAAAAAGGCACCAAATATAATGTACCTAAAAAACAAAGGTGCTTCAACTTACCGAGCCTAAAAGAGCTGATATGAGTGAGAAGATGGGAAGGGTGAACATGTTTCTAGAGTGCTTTTATTTGCAAGAAATTCCCTCTACAGCTGGTGAGCCTGTCAATATAACAAGAAGGGTGGAGGCTGTCTCTCTCAAGATGATTTGAGGAATAATGGTGAGCAACCAGGTAGCTGATGCAGTGTGAGAAGGCCTGTCGTCCACGCCTCTACCTCCTCTGAGGGATCTGCCCTGTTCATCTGTCAGTTCAGCAGAAGCTCTGTCTGTGACGACCAGAAGCCTGGCGGTAAGTCAATATGTTCCCCTTGAGACAAGGAAAATTCCGCAGGTCAGACTTGCAAGGCAAGTAGACTACAAAAAGTGCCGAGTGCATACAAATGCTGTAGTAAATTAAGATAATGATATTGGCTGTTCATTGTAGATAAAACCTAAATCTATAATAGAAGCATCTAGCAGATTTCCAGCACCCAGTGTATCAACATCAGAAAGAGCAGTTATGATTGTTGTCAAGGAAAAAAAAAAATAAAATCCAGGGCCTGACTAACATTTAGAGATATAAAGCTTTCATATCCTTCAGTCTTCTTTCCTTTGTGATTTCCACAGGATTTTCATTTCCAGAGATATTATACTACTTGCTTTCAAAGGAATTCAATATTTTCATTCAGAAAAGTAATTTCACAGGAAAGTAACACAGAGTGATGTCCTGGGTATTCATTTTCCGAGCCAATCTTACAAAGTCAATTTGGGCTGCACGGTGCTGGGGCGACATGAAAAGGTGCAGATGCTGTGTCTCTGGGTTTCTGGGGTCCTCTTCTTCCCTCCCAGTCCCCTCCTGCAGGACACCCCATAAGCATTTGAAAAGAACTGTCTGGCAGTGAAACAAAACAGACCGCCTGACTCCCTTAATAGCCTCACCCAGCGTCACCCAAAGACATTGATCCCGAGCCCAGGACTCGATTACGGCTTCATCCCCCCTGCCCTGTAGGAAAAGTCATATCTCCATAACCATCACAATCATCCTGTTTCTTTTCTTCATGTTGTTACAGAAATTAGAGGAGAAGGCAGCCAGCCTAAGGTGAAAGACGAGGAGATGAGTGACTTCCTCGGGTACTTCTGTGCAGATAAAAGCTAATTCTGATAAAACCAAGACTGAAATCCTTCCAGCCCACAGAAAGTCAAGGTCAGACAACATGAACCAATCAAGTTGAAAGCTGGCCGATTTTTTTTTTTTTTTTTTTCGGAAGTGAGTCAGAGACTGACCGAGGGACAGAGGTGGATGGAGGAAGGGTGAGGGGGAAGAGGAAGAAGGAAGGAGACAAGCCCCCCATCGAGATGAACAGATGGACTGACAGAGTGAACGAGAGATGGAGATGGACGGGGGAAAAGGGAGCTCCTTTTCCTGTTTCTTACGTATTTCAGGATCAAAAGGCATAGGGGAAAAAAAAAAAATCTTCAAGTTTTTCATCAGGCCCTGGGGGTGATGGGACCACAAGGTCCAGCTGCCAATGGTTGTTTTTCCTGGGGTTTTGCAAGTCTGCCGCGTGCCCTAACCTTGAGGATGCTGTTTACTCCTGGGGGAGAGATAAGCCAGCCCCAGCCCCACCCCCATCGGAGCAGAGTGGGCATTACTAGCGAACAAAGAAAGAGCGCTGTACAGCAACAAGCATTTGGTTTTGATTAGAGCATATTCAGAGACTGTGCAAGTTCTATTAAAATAAGCACAAAACCATCTTAAAGGGCTTTTTCTTTTCTTTCTCTTTCCCCCCCTTGGTTTATATTGTTAATCTTTCTTCCTGGACGGCTCCTCACAAATGCCTTTTGTTTTCTTGTGTGATTCTACGTGCCAGGACTCTAAGAAGGCAGGACGGAGGTCCTATTCTGGCATGCTTTCAAGTCTCTTCCATAGGAGATGAAGGCTCGTTGCTGTGCCTTCAAGGGTATAAATTTAGAGGCCGCCAAACCGTCCGGAGGTAATTCAAATGCTGGTAAATGGTGGAATCCACCCTGGCCTCCTGCTCCTATGAATACCCTGGCACTTACCCCACTCAGAGGAAACGAAACCAATTTGGGAAAGCGAAGACAGAATAAACATGCAATTAAAATGGTCATTCCTCCTGGTTTCTTCCTTTAGTTCTTTTTTTAACACTGCATCCCATTCTATAATCTGATGATGAAATGGGCCTAGCTAATTATAACAACGTACAAAAGATCGCTGTCTTTTTCCCCACAGTGACTAGGCTAGCTTTGAATTTTTTTTTTTTTTTTTTGTGGTGGGGGGCACTGGGGGTGGCGAGGAAGGGGGAGAGAGGTGGCCGAATTTCAAGGGAAGCCGTCATTTTGGAAGAGCCGCTGTTTTTTTATATTGTTTCAAACCTTTTGCCAAGGTGAACATTTCAGAAATGGCACTTCCCTTTCAATTTATCTATCTTCCTCCTTTATCCATAGATAGACAAATAAAAATGAATCTTTCCAGAGGCAGCACGCATGCCACTTCCATATATTCTTCAGATAGCTTATTTTTATTCAGCTTAAAGCATAACCTATCATTTTTATTCAAGATTCCATCCAGCCTCTCTCTCTCTCTCTCCAAGCAAGCCTTCAAGAAGCCCTGCTGCCCTGCTTTGTTCCAGAGACTCTGCTAAAGGCCAAAAGATGGAGATAGCACACCCATCTGGTCTGTTTTCACATCTGAAGAGAAGGGCTTGAGAGAGCCCCCTCCAGTGGAAGGAATAGGGTGGTCGGGAATAAGCATTGCAGTCTCCTCTTTGTTTGTTTGTGATTAGCTTCTCGTGCTCATCTCAGGAAGACTCTTAATATCCATGGGGAAATAACACCATGAAATGAAGCTCACCCAGCAAACAGGAGGATTCGTTGCCAGGGCTTTGAAATACTTACACTTAAAGATTCCATTTCGGTGTCAAAAAAAACCATAAGCATCTCACTTCTCTTCTCATCCTAGTCTCCTGTTGTTCCCTTTAGCCCTCCCCTCTGCCTAATTCTCAACCGTGTGTGAATTTTTATATGTATCAACCTTAAAGCATCTGCTAGAAAATAACAGCCAACCTGTATATGAAATAGGAATAGATTCCATGTCAGAGCAAAATTAAGATCTTGATGCCTCCACATTTCCACGATATTACCCTCATGCTTCGTGAATAAATACCACAGGAATACCAAACAGCGGTGGAGCAAAAATGAATATTGAAATTTATAAAATGGCCAGTGTCCAAAATCGTAATATTCACGGGGAAGTGTTTTGACATCTGAGATAACCTCCATTTTCCTTCAGAGCTGAGCATGCTTGATTTGGTAGGATGGATTTGAACAAATAACATTATTACAACGCATTTCAAATTGTTCACCTCTTTTTTAACCCCTTCAATTTTTACAATCCCCCTAGTTTTAAATAAGAAAGGGCTGAAAGCACAAAGTTTTAAGTCAAATGATTTGGGACTGGAATCCCTGTTCTGTCACTCTCTAAGTGTCTAGCTTCGGGTACCTGAATGAATCTTTCCGTGCTTGAACTGGCATCTATAAAGCTGGGAAACCAACAGACCCATTCTCACAGGGTAGTGGTGAAGATTAAATAACAATATATATTATAGATGACATAAAAAGTCATGGTAATTATCACAGCCACCTCATGCGAAGAGTTGACTCATTGGAAAAGACCCTGATGCTGGGAAGGATTGGGAGCAGGAGAAGAAGGGGATGACAGAGGATGAGATGGTTGGATGGCATCACCGACTCAATGGACATGGGTTCGGGTGGACTTCAGGAGTTGGTGATGGACAGGGAGGCCTGGCATGCTGCGGTTCATGGGGTCGCAAAGAGTCAGACACCACTGAGCGACTGAACTGAACATTTCTTGGGTATTTTAAAATCAGTATCAGTCCCTGTTTTAAGAGTATTACACATAATAGCTTGTTAACTATGAGACAGAGTTGTTGGAAAGATTAAACTACTTAATTCATGTAAACGAAGTAATATATTTATGCCTAGCACAGTTAATGCACTATAAATGGTGATGACAATGATACTCATGTCCCTCAGTCAGTTCAGTCGCTGAGTCGTGTCCGACTCTTTGCGACCCCATGGACTGCAGCACGCAAGGCTTCCTTGTCCATCACCAACTCCCGGAGCTTGCTCAAACTTGTGTCCATCGAGTCAGTGATGCCATCCAACCATCTCATCCTCTGTCATCCCCTTCCCCTCCTGCTTTCAATCTTTCCCAGCAACAGGGTCTTTTCCAATAAGTCAGTTCTTTGCATCAGGTGGCCAAAGTATTAGAGTTTCAGCTTTAGCATCGGTCCTTCCCATGAAGATTCAGGACTGATTTCCTTTAGGATTGACTGGTTTGATCTGAGAACCTTCCAAAAAAGGAACTGTTATTAGGCCTATTATACAAATGCGGAAACTGAGACCCAGAGTAAATATTTTAGAGTTGGACACATTGGACGACTGAACAACAAAAACCCAGTATCACAGATTAGGAAACAGTGAAATGATTCAAGCAGACAGTATAGCCCCAAAGCCTACCATTTTAACCACTTGTACTATATGTCAAAGCTCTTTATAAAATATAAAATGTGACATATATTAATGTCATTGATATATGTGTGTATGTGTGTATACAGACACACACACACAGTTGATTTCTCATATTACAAAAGGAAATAGTCTGGTTAAGTTTCTACCACCCAGGCAGGCCAACCCCACAAGAGTGGAAGTTGTGACTGGTTCCTGGCCTGATTTAAATTCTGAAATCATCATATTTTCTTCTCAGTCTCCTTTCTGCCCATATTTTCTTTTCTGGCTGACAGGGGTTGTTCAGCTGGGCTTTGTGTGAGTTACAAAGCAGCAACAATTACATGAGGGAGTCCAGGAGCAGGTTCACCACATGCAAAAAAACAGTTGTCATAAACACTGTGCATCTTAACGCAGTGCTTCCTTCTTTACGTCAGATTAATTAAAGAGCGGATGTTCTGTCATACTCTGTGTTAGGTATGGTTATCTTTAAGATTCCAGCTCCTCCATTTGCTGGATTTTAATTTGCATCATTATGCATTTTGAGCCTGGGGCATGAGTAGTCAAGTGGTAAACATTAGCTATACTGCACTGTATTTCCAAATGCACCTTCACTATTAGGCTGACTAATAGAATTCAATTCTATTTTCAGCCGAATCCTCTCAATTTTCATTTGCTTTTGACACATTACATGGCAGGAGGAGAGAGTGAGGGAAAATGAGGGAGCACGAGGAAGCCACAGCCTTGCTTGTGCACAGGCCTCAAGTCAGAAGACAGCCCCCTTCCGGTGGGTTTTGGCCACCACTGCCTTCTTGTTACACCCAGCTGTGACAGCTTTGAAATTTCCCCACCCATCCTCATCTCAGCAGTTGACACTTCAACTATGCTGTTGTTAAGAACTGGAGATGCTAAAGTCAATTCTGATTTTCTAAATGCAACTTCTAAAAACTGGTGTCAAAAAAGTTTTCAGGCCACCATCAAAGTCCAATATGAATTAATCTGTCATTATAACACAGGCTCACTTGCCAGGCATTTCAGGCCAGGGTTTGGGAAAGGCAGCAGATATCTGGGTTGACAATTTCATTTAAAGGACAGAAAGCTTTCTGCTTTCTTTTCATTGGTATCTTGATTTAATGAACACACAAACAGACCATGGCCATATGCTCCAAATACCAGCTTGCTGTTCTTCAAGAAGCAGCTTGGGAAAATGCCAAGGCAAGAAGCTTGGAAGAAACTTGAAAAGGCTTCAAGACATATCTTTGTAGCCTGAGATAGCAAATGCACCAGTGATTAATTACACTGGGGTTGGACGTGAATAGGAATGCCAATAAGGCGTTCGTAGCACTGCAATAGTGGGCACGTTGGCCTGATAATAGAATCCTTCCTGTTTTGATTTCCCGAGTTTCCTTTCTGTTGGTAACACATTCACATGTGGGTCAGAGATGTAAGATGGCAATGTCATGCTACTTCTCATTACAGAATCATTAGATAGGGTGTGACCACAATCAACAAGGGGGTGGCCCTAGGAAGTAGAATTCCAGAATTTGTGCCAGAAAATTCTTGTCTGAAGAGAAATCCATGAAGAAACCCTCCACTACATCCCCCAGAGATGCTCAGAAACAATGTAGGGAGTGGTTTGACTCTTCTGGCAACACAATCCACAGATTCTCCCAGAAATGACTTTGAGAATTGATCCCCCTCCTTCAGAATCCAGGGGAGAAGGTTGCTGAAGGTGTAGAGTAAGAAAGGCCATCTTCTTTCCAGTGGAAGAAAAGTGCCTTTTTAATCCAGAACAAAAAGCATCACTGAGCCTAAGAAGAGGCAAGAACTTGTCTTGGTGATAGGATTTTTAAGAATTAGAATCCAGACAAGCTCATTGGAAAAGGACCATTTCAAGTCAAGTCTGGAAGTCTGTGTCATCTACTTTAAGTACAATAACCTGGACATGAGTATGTTGAATGGCTTCCCATCACTTACAAGACATAGTCTATAATTCTTTATATTTCATACATGTTCCTTTATGACCTAATCTTGTCTTACAGATTTAGTCTCGGCTCCTGTTTGCCCCTCCTACACCCCATATTCCTCTTATCACACTACTTGTAATGGGCATAAGGTTGGGTGCTGCCCCTTTTAATCTCTAGGCTTTTGCACACTTGTTACCTCTACCTAAAATTCTCTTCTCTACATTGTCTTTCTAGGAAAAATTGTGCCTACATTCCTATCTCTTGGGATATTGTCCCAAATTTCTCACAAATACTTCTATATCTCTCCTTGAATTTCCCACCAACACTTCAAACCAAACACATTTATGACTTAACTCATCTTTCCTTCCAGACATCCTCCACTTTGTAATCCCCAATGCCAATTAGTGGTACCTGAAGACATAAAGGCACTAACACTCAAAATATTGATCTTGTTTCCCTTCTAACTCCTTGATAGCCAGACACTAGATCATTCCTGATGAGTGTCTCTCCAGAATCATTCTCCCATATAAAATCTTTAAGTTCTACCTAAATTGTCTCCCAGGTTTTTCCTTTCTACTGTCAATTCCCTGCATCAGATATGGGTTTTATCTCACCTGGCCTATTGTGACAATCGCTTAATTGATTTCATTTCTTTCCAGTCTTTCTCTCTTTCTATCCATTTCATCTTGAGCCACAGGCTTAAATTGTGGTGCCTTAAGTATTCATCAGTCATTTGTTTGACACGGATAGGCATATGTGCCATGTACTAGGAAATACATCCCTTAAGAATAGAATTCCATATCCATTTACAGTGTCAATCAGTGATTGGTATTTAGTCACTTCTAAATAAGTGAGTATTCAGTAAATGACTGAATGAATAGGGTTTAAGGTTTAGTTGGAGAGAAGAGTTGGTAAATCATCAGAAGCTAAAAATGATAAAATGCTTCTCTGCAATAATTCAGGACAATTTGTAATTGATTGCCAGATGAAAGATATTAGCATTCTGGACTAATGTAGTCAGAAAAACCCTTAGAGAAGGTAAAGGAGAAGAAAGAGAACTAAGATTTACTGAGTAACTATTATGCATCTAGCCCTACCTATGCTATGCGAATTGTATACATTATTTTATTTATTTATTACAGCAACCCTATTAGTAAGCCTATTTTACAGGTGAACCTACAAAGACTCATAGAGGATAAACAGCTTGCCCAAGGTCACATAGCTAGAAAGGATTAGAACTGAGGTTTGACTCAAGATGTGTGCTGTCTTAGTGCCTCCCTCTTTCCACTGAACCAAACTGGAAAAGAAGAGGTGGTTGTAAAAACATTCCAAAGGGGACTAGATAGGCTTTCGTTATTGATTTGACATGGTAGACCTCAGTAAATGAGGGATCAAAATTTACACTCAAATTTCGAAACAATGTTTGGGAGGAATACAGGAAGTGTGAATTGGGTGTGCAATTTACTTACAGACATACTAACTTCAGAGAAACGCTTGCTTCTATCTCTGGGTTCCTTATACAGTTGAACCTTGAACCATACAGGGGTTAGGGGTACCAACCCTCCACACAAAAATCCATAAATAACTTTATAGTTGCCCTCCATATCTGTGGTTCCACATCCACAGATTCAACCAGCCGTGGATGGTGTACTACTGGGGTATATATTCAGTGGGAAAAAAAAAATGCATGTAAGCAGACTCATGCAGTTCAAACCCCGGTTGTTCAAGGGTCAACTGTATATCATCCCTTGGTTTCTGCAGGGGATTGGTTCCAGGATTCCCACCCCTCACCAACAGATACCAAAATCTGAGGATGCTCAAGTCCCTTATATAAAATGGCTTAGTATTTGCATATAACCTACTCACAAACTCCCACCTACTTTAAATAATCTCTAGATTACTTATAATACCTAATACAATGTAAATGCTATGTAAATAGTTGGAAATACAATGCAAATGCTATGTAAATAGTTGCTGGCTTGCAGCAAATTCCAGTTTTGCTTTTTAGAACTTTCTGGAATTTTTTTCTGAATATATTCTATCCACAGTTGGTTAAATTCATAGGTGTGGAACCCACCAATATGGAGAGCTGACTGTATGTGGTTAGGGTCTTCGTGGGTTCTATAGTGCCTGCAGGATATCAGATAAATGCATCACTAAAAAACAAAAAATAATCATGAACTTACTTTCTAAGGTTTGAGGTGGGGAGGGCACACCTGGTCAGACTGTGGTGTGATATGATCAGTCTGGTTCGTAGGAACAAGTTTAAAGAGGTTGAGAGTGAGATAATACGATCACTAAGAGCTGGAGGGAACTTTCCACAGCACTTGGGACAGAGGTCCATCCAGTGTTGGAACACTGCCTTAGGAACCTCAAATCTGCCCAGTTAGAGTCTGCTCAGCACTTGTGGTAGCAAGAACCTCCTTCCATCATCTGAATGATCTAACAGTGAGAAACTGCTTCTTTTTTTGGAATCAAAATCTACCTTCTAGTTCATTTTCTGGTCCTATCTCTGCTGGCCCTTTAAAATTTAATGGTTCTGTCTCTATTTCCTGAGAACCTTTGTAACTCGCCTTCAGTCTTTTCTAGGCTAGAATCTGCACAGTAAATTTATTATACATTTTTGTCTGGCCTATTATATCCACTTTGTAAATGAAGACATCGAGGGCTAATCAAGGTGAACAATATGACCTTGAGCCCACAAGGCTCACAAGCAGCAAAGCAAGAATTTGAACTCAGGCCTGTGTGATACCCAAACCCCTTTACTTTCTATTACAATCTGCTGCTTTAACCTTCCCATTGAATATTTATTTATAGATAATCTCTTTCCACTTCTAAATTTTTAAGTGATGCAAAGAAGAACACTAAAGTAAATTGGTTAGTCAAAAAATAAATATGAAAGGATGACAAAAAATAGCATATTTTTAAAAAAAATTATTAAAGTATAGTTGACATATAATATTAGTTTCAGGTGTACAACATAGTGATTTGACATTTATACACATCAGGAATTGATCACCACAATAAGTCTAGTAACCATCTGTCACCATACAAAGTTATTGCAATGTTATTGACTATATTCTCTATGCTTTATATTACATCCTCATGACATTTATTTTATAACTGGAAGCTGGCATCTCTTAATTCTCTTCATATTTTTCACCCAACTTCCCATTCGTCTCCCCTCTGACCATCACCGGTTTGTTCTCTGTATCTAGGAGTCAAAAACAGAATATTTTTGAGGACAGAAGATGATTATGCCTGACATCAAGTGTAAGAGAAGTGTTATATTAGGTTCAAGTATTTTATTTAGCTGTGAGCTTCCTGGCACTCAAGGTAAAAAGAGAAGTAAAACTAGAGCTTCAAATTTCTCACCATAGGAAAATGGAAACTAACCAGTTCAAGAGAAGAGAAAAATGTTTTCCTGACACTGCATTCTAAAAAGGATTCTCAAAAGCATTTATCACATAGCTGTAAGAAGAAATCATCACTTAGATGTTGAGTAAAACAACAGATGATGCCTTCAAAGTGGCTTTACAGAAGATAAAACAACAGTGTTCCCATGGCTATTTCCACGGCTATTTCTTATAGAAATTCTTTATTAAGGCAAAGGGAAAAATACTAAATTGCTGCTCAGTGAAGGCAATTCTAAAATCAGCAAAGCCAATGTAATTCACAAGCATTCCCATAAGAACAAAGTCCAGAAAAACTGAGGAATGGGCTCTTTTACTGGCCCAGACAGTTAGAACGTTGGAGAGGCTAACCATGCTCTGGCCAGAGACTAATATAAAAGAAATGTCTTCACAATACGTGCACTTTGATAATCTCATTTTCAGCTGGGTTTTATGTTTCCATTACCTGGCCTTTCAGTTTGGATGTCCAAATGGTTCCTTCCAGCTCCTTCTCTTTATCATATTTTCCAAGCTCACAATTTCAATTCTAGGCCTTGCTTTTCTCAGAATTGATCTTCTCCCCAAAGACCCTTCCACTTGAAGAGCCCAGGATCATCTTCCTTCTGCAGGTTCTGCTTTAGCCAGGGACACAGGCAGCCCAGTAGGCACCTGGTCAGCAAATCCCTTAGAGAATTTCTCAAAAAGCAATCAATTCAACTGTGCTCAGGGAGAGAACTCGAGCAATCAATTCCAGACTGAGCTTTCTGGCAGCACTAAAGGTGCAGTTCCTCTGTGTGGCTGAAAGAAGCAAATTCCATCGTTTTTGATATGAGACATTCCACTGGCATGAGTGACATTCTGTTAGGGTAATTGTGGAATCCGACATACTTTTCCAATTGAAGGGGCAAGGCAGGGTATGGAAAGGCTTTCAGATACAATCAATTTTTTTTTTTTTAAAGAAGATTTAAATCTGCTTAAGAGCTCAGCTAAATCTCTGGTTGACTTCAGAATATGGGATTGTTTCCCCCTCAACTGCCTTTGTTTTAGTTGAAAAACACTAACAAAATTCTAAATAAAATTAAGAGTTTATCTACAGTCCATCAACCATTCATCTCCATCCAACTGACTTCCTTTTACCACGTTCTTTCCTAGACTTTCCTCATATAAAGACATAATTTTTTAAAACAACTATTGCATGGGCATACACTGGCATTCTGAGTTTTTTCCCCATTCAGTTGTATAAACATTTTCCTACTACACAGTTACCACATGGTTTTCATAATTATCATTTATGATGAAGCTACACTTCCATTAAGCAACTGCGTTATGATTTAATTAACCATTTCACTACACAACACAGACATTTAAGTTGTTTGAATTATTTGGGTTATTTCCACATGACAAGCTCAGAGGAGTTAAATTTTTAAATCAAACCATAAAAATATGGTTCTTTACATCTTGTCAAACTGATTTTTTTCAATGACAGTTCATTCCCATTTGCACGTTCATCAGTAACACACGAAAATATCATCTTCACCACAGCCACGCCAACACTGGAGATTTGTATTTTTTAAACGTTAATGCAAAAGGTAGAGAGTGGCACACATGCATGCATTTAGTGAAGTGGCTAAAAATATGTAACAGTTGTCATCAACAGACAGTGATCGTGCCAATCAAAGAGCCCTTACCTCTCCTCCTTGTCAAAAGCCCAAATTTTGTTCTCATTTCCATCTTTCCCAATGTCACTCAGAAATAAACACTTATTAGCTAAAGACAATCTTGAAAATCCCATTTCATTGCCAATGAGACTTAGGAAGGGGGCCACAGAGATTTTAGAAAGGGATTCTTTGCTTCTAAAGAAGGCAGATGAAACAACTGAACACAACTGGATACTCTGTATTAAAACTCATAACATAACCATAATCACTGTATCATGTACTTTGGAGTATACCTGCCTGACTGTATATCCTTAGTGATATATGCTCTAAGAACAAAAAGAACTGCAAAGGAATCTACTAATTTACTGAGTAGGCTTTTTTTTTTAAATCACAGTGATGTCAGTGATATAATTTTAAGCAATTTTATTTGTATTGTAATATGCATAATAATTATATATTATATAATCTATTGTTATACTTTATATATGCTACATTATATATAATTTGTTATATTACATAGATAGATACAAATATATTATTTGTTATTAGAAACCAAGATGTGCACTTTAAGGGAAAAATCCAAATATAAAGTAAAAGGGGACAGTGTAATGTTAAATTTGAACTGCAAATATCAATATAAACTTATGATTACATAAATTATATATGTATGTGTGTGGAATATATATATATATACACACACACACACACACACATATAAATATATATATCCCTAGCTCTTTCCAGCACAAGAAGACAGAAGGGATAATAAACTATCATCAATAAATACCCTGACAACATATCTTGATTCCTAAATGCCAGTCCCCACCTAAGGCAACAACAGCTTCTTAAAGACATGGCTAATCTATGTCTGGGACAGGACAAGATTAATCTTAGATAACTTCAGTTCAGTTCAGTTGCTCAATTGTGTCCGATTCTTTGCGACCCCATGGACTGCAGCACGCCAGGCCTCCCTGTCCATCACCAGCTCCCGGAGTTCACCCAAACTCATGTCCATCGAGTCGGTGATGCCATCCAACCATCTCACCCTCTGTCGTCCCCTTCTCCTCCTGCCCTCAATCTTCCCCAGCATACTGTGCCAGAAAGCAAAGGAACACTCAGTGACTAAAGGGATAATGTCAAAAGCACAGAAGAGTCAGCTTGAAGGGGTTCCAACTGGCAAAACTTGGGAGAATTTAAGGAACAAGAAAAGTAATCACTGTATTTGATAACATTGAAAATGAATATATGACTCCATAGTAGCATTTAAGTAAAAGAAGAAGTGCTTTTCTTTAAAGGAAAAAACAAGTTAATAAATGTGAAGGGAATGACAGAATTAGAATATTGCTATTTTGTAACCTGCAATATAATAAGCAATTCAGTGGATTCTGAAATCACCAGCTAGAAAGAATATGAGAGCAAAGTATCATCCTTTGTCTCTAGATTAACTGCTGAACACTGCAGGGAATATAACCTTTGTTATGGAGAGAGATGACTGTCACCACCTCAACCAGTGATCAAACTTAAATCATCAATAGTAGGCCATCCTTACTTTGTGCCTGATATGCTGCAATGTGCTATACATGGCATCGCCCATGAAGCTGTATTGCCTAAAATAACTAAATCTACTCAAGGCTCTATACCTGATGTCAGCAAGTGCACTTAACTGAGCAAAAAGTTAAATGACACTATTATGAACCAATCACAGAAATCTAGAATGTGGCACTTATTACAAGACCTGAACTCTTCAAGACACCAATGTCATAAAGAATTCAAAGATATGGGACTATTCTAGGTTGAGACTAAAGACTCATAAACAAATAAAACAGGCATATAATCACTGGAGTCTAGATTTAAAAAAAAAAAGATATAAAAGATATTTGGGGACCAATGGAGAATTTGAATATACATTAGATCTGAAATAATATTATGTAAGTTTAGTAAATTTTAAGTCTGATTCTTGTACCATTCTTGGAAGGATATTATCCTTATTCTTAGGAGATGCAAGCTGAAGTATTTAGAATGAAGTGTCATGATAGCTGCAACTTAATTTCAAAAGGTTTGGTGAGAAGGATTATTCTTTCAATTTTCCTATATGCTTAAAAATTTTCAAAATAAGAAGTTCATGAAATGAAAGAGATGAATGAGAACAAACAATCCTACTCCCCCCTCCCCGGATGTTATTATTTAGTTGCCATAATCAAGAGGATACACTGACATATTAAGAAGAGACTAGCTAAAACAGAGACATTACTTTGCTGACAAAGGTCCATCTCGTCAAAGCTATGGTTTTTCCAGTAATCACGTATGGATGTGAGAGTTGGACCATTAAAAAGGCTGAGCTCTGAAAAATTGATGCTTTTAAACTGCGGTGTTAGAGAAAACTCTCGAGAGTCCCTTGGACAGCAAGGAGATCAAACCAGTCAATCCTAAAGTCAATCCTGAATACTCATCGGAAGGACTGATGCTGAAATAGAAGCTCCAACACTTGGGCCACCTAATGCAAAGAACTGAATCATTAGAAAAGACCCTGATTCTGGGAAAGATCGAAGGCAGGAGGAGAAGGGGACAACAGAGGATAAGATGGTTGGGTGGCATCACCGACTCAATGGACATGAGTTTGAATAAGCTCCAGGAGATGGTGAAGGACAGGGAAGCCTAGTGTGCTAAAACAAACTAAACAAAAAGGGGTCCTTGATTTCCTGAGCTACTGAACTAACCAATTTTAGAAACATATTACCTAACAGTTTCTTATTATATCAATTATTTTATTTTTAAACCAGTTGAGGTTTTGCACCATGTTGACAAATGTATTGTAACTAATAGCATAAGTGGCAGACAGCAAAAACTTACATGTGGTAGCCACCATAATAAATACAGTTGCTTACAGTATCTACTTTTGGCATCATTACATCCATATGAAGTAAATCCCAGGGTCAGGAAGATCCCTTAGAGAAGGGAATAGCAACCCATTCCAGTAATCTTGCCTGGAGAATTCCATGGACAGAGGAGCCTGGCATGTTACAGTTAATGGGGTCGCAAAAAGTCGGACACGACTGAGTGACTAACACACACACACAAAGTAAGTACCACTGTTGTCCCAATTTTCTTCAGATTTGGAGGCAAGAGTGTAGACGGGCAAGTCTTATTGAAGGTCACACAGTCATTAAGTAATCCAGCTAGGACCCAAGCCTAAGCATCTAGCAACACCTTGCTACCGACTGCCAGACACTTACATTCAATTGCCTGCTTGCCAAGTCCATTTTGGTCTTGAATGTACTTCTTCTTGAATGTACTAAATTAATATGGCTTATACAACATTCTTGATTCCCTCAACAAAACATGCCTCTCCACCCAGTTCCTCAAGACCAAATCCTAGAGACATCCCCTTATTTGCCTCCCCCACACAACATCCAATCTATAAGCAAATCTCTTCTCCTTTACCTCAAAAACATACCCAAAATCTCTTTTCTTTTTTTTTCTTTATGCCAACTGCTACAACCTGGATTGAAGCTAACATTGTCTCTCATACAACTGCAGTAACCTAACTGACCTCCATACATTCAATTTTGCCCCTGCAACTCTTCTCTATACAATAGCAACAGTGACCTTTCCCTGCCATGAATGTTCTGACCACTTCACTGCCACAGTTAATGCTTCCAAGGACTTACCTTTAAACTTTACATCCAAATGTATCACAACAGTCAATGAGGTGCAACAGAGTCTCTCTCTGTCTTTCTCTCCAACCTCATCTAGAACCACTCTCCCCTAGGTTCATTAAACTATGGTACACACACCTTCCTTCTGTCCTTCAAATACAACAAGTACATCCTTGGCACTTGGTCTTCCCTCCAACTGAAATGCTCTGCCCCCAGATAGATGCATTGTTGGATTCTTTGGATTATTCAAGTGTTAGTCCAAGCGTCTTTTTTCATGGAGGTCACCAAACCTCTGTATACAGCACACGCTACACAAAATGCTCACAATCATTCTCAACTGCCTCTATAAAAGTCAATGTTTCCAATGATCTTGTTCATTCATTTATTAATAGTTGCTTTTTTTTTTCTTTCCTTTCCCTCTCCCCAACTAGGATGTAAGTTAAATAAGAGTAAAAATATTACTTGTCTTGTTTACCACTTTATCCCTTATTCCTAGAATAGTGCTTGATACATTGTAATATATTCAATAAATATTTATTAATGAATGAATAAATAAAATATTCAATGGCTCTTAATAACCACATTTTTCCATCTCTCCATAAAATATTGATGCAAGTTGCTTTTTCTTGAAAGCATAACCCCTGCTTTCTCAAAGTCTTCCTTACAATGCTGCCTTTAGAGAGCAACCAAGAACAGTAACACTTTCTCACAAGATTTTTTGCCATATAGTTTTTTTTCCTTTTCTTCTTTTTCTCCTGCTACTTGGAAGATGAACATTCAATTTTAAGCTACAGCAATGGTTATTTTTAAGTTTCATAAAATACATTTTACTGATATAGCTCTAACTTTCAGCATTAAGAATAAAATACATTTACTTCTGCATCAAAATGAATAAAATATCTAGGAATAAACCTGTATTCTGAAAACTATAACGTGTTGATGAAAGTAACTGAAGATGGAAAGAAATGGATGGAAATATATACCATGTTCTTGGATTGGAACAATCAATATCATCAAAACGATCATACTACCCAAGGCAATCTATTGATTCAGTTCAATCCCTATCATGTTACCAATGGCATCTGTCAGAGAATGAGAACAAAAAACTCTTAAGATTTGTATGGAGACACAAAAGACCCTGAATAGCCAAAATAATCTTGAGAAAGAAGAATGGAGCTGGAGGAGTCATGTTCCCTGACTTCAGACTATAATACAAAGCTGCAGTAAGCAAAACAGTATGCTACAAAAACATACACCTCAGTGGAAAAGGACAGAAAGCCCAGAAATAAATCAACACACTTATGTCAATTAATCTACAAGTTAGGCAAGAATATACAATGGAGAAAAAGACAGTCTCTTCAATAAATGGGGCTGGGAAAGCTAGACAGCTACATGTAAAAGAATGAAATTAGAACATTCTCTAACACCATATAGGAAAATAAACTCAAAATAGTTTAAAAACCTAAATATGACTGGACATTATAAGGCTCCTAGAGGAAAACACAGGCAGAACATTCTTTTACAGAAATCAAAGCAATATGCTTTTGGATATGTCTCCTAGAATAATGGGGAAAAAAACAAAAATAAACAAACAGGACCTAATTAAACTTAAAAGCTTTTGGATAGCAAAGAAACCATAAACAAAAAGACAACCCATAGAATGGGAGAAAATATTTTCAAACTATGCTACTGACAAGGAATTAATCTCCAAAATATACAAACAGCTTATATAGTTTATTATTTAAAAAGGACCCAATAAAAATAGGCAGAAGACCTGAATAGACATTTCTCCAAAGAAGACATCCAGACAGCCAATAGGCACATGAAAAGATGCTCAATATCATTAATTATTAGATAAATGTAAACCAAAATCAAAATGAGGTATTACCCCACACCAGTCAGAATGGCCATCATTTAAAAGCCTACAAATAATAAATGCTGGAGTGGGTGTGGAGAAAAGGGAACTCACCTATGCTGTTGGTGGGAATATAAATTAGTGCAGCCACTATTGAGAACAGTATGGAGGCTTCTTAAAAAATTAAAGAGTTACCATTTGCTCCTTCAATCTCTCTCCTAAACATATACATGGAGAAAATTCTGATTCAAAAACATACATGCATTCCAATGTTCACTGCAGCACTATTTGTGACAGCCAAGACATGGAAGCAACCTAAATGCCTATTGATAGATGAATTGATAAAAAGATACGGTGCATACAAACACAGACACACACACACTGGAATATTCCTTAGCTATAAAAAAGAATGAGATACTGCCATTTGCACATGGATAGACCTCGAGATTATCATAATAATGAAGAAAGTTAGAGAAAGACAATATCATATTATATCCCTTCTTTGTGGAATCTAAAACAATGATACAGATGAACTTATGTGCAAAACAAAGAGAGTCACAGACTTAGAAACCAAAGGGGATAGCAGGGGCAGCGGGAGAGATAAATTAGGAGCTTGGGATTAACATATACACATTACTATATATAAAATACATAAACAATAAAGACCTACTAAATAGCAAAGCCAACTACACTCAGTATTTTGCAGTAACCTATAATGGAAAAGAATCTGAAAAAGAGTAGATACATATTTATGTATAATTCAATCACTTTGCTATACACTTGAAAGTAACACAACATTAACAATTAGCCATACCTCCATTAAAAAAGAACAAAATACATATTATTCACATGTACACACAGATACTCTGCAAATTATGAAAGAATCAGCATAATATGATATGCCCTTACTTCAGTTCAGTTCAGTTCAATCACTCAGTCATCCAACTCTTTGAGACCCCATGGACTCAGCACTCCAGATCTTCCTGTCCATCACCAACTCCCAGAGTTTATTCAAACCCATGTCCATTGAGTCGATGATGCCATCCAACCATCTCATCCTCTGTCGTCCCCTTCTCCTCCCACCTTCAATCTTTCCCAGCATCAGTGTCTTTCCAAATGAGTCAGCTCTTCTTCCCCTTACTTATCAAATCCTATTTTTGGTGGTACATAGAATTTTTATCTTAGGCTACTATCTTATTATCATTAAGTTATCATTTACATTCTGTGCATTTACCCTTTCAAGAATCACTTAAGATATTTACACTAGAGTTTTCCTTTCCATCTTATCAGTCACTAAGTCGGGTCCGACTCTGAGACTTCCATGAACTGGAGTACACCAGACTCCTCTGTTCTCCACTGTCTCCTGGAGTTTGCTCAAATTCATGTCCATTGAGTTGGTGATGCTATCTAACTATCTCACCCTTTGCTGCCCGCTTCTCCTTTTGCCTTCAATCTTTCCCATCATCAGGGTCTTCAGATGAGGCAGCTCTTCGCATCAGGTGGCCAAAGCATTGGCGCTTCAGCTTCAACAACAGTCCTTTCAATGAATATTCAAGGTTGATTTTCTTTAGGATTGACTGGTTTGACCTCCCTGCAGTCCAAGGGACTCTCAGGAGTCCTCTCCAGCACCACAATTCGAAAGCATCAATTCTCTGGCGCTTAGCCTTCTTTATGGTCCAACTCTCACATTTGTACATGACTACTGAAAAAAACATAGCTTTGACTATGTGGACATTTGTTGACAAAGTGATATCTCTGCTTTTTACTATGCTATCTAGATTTGTCATAGTTTTCCTTCCAAGGAGCAAGTGTCTTTTAATTTCACCATATTTCTAGTTGTGTCTTAATATAATTTAACGTTTAGTTTAAGCTACTAACTCATTCATTCTATGATTTCTAATAACTTCTTTATTTTGATTTATCTCAGAGATGTTAGGAATAAGTCTTCAAGAAAGATAAATGATAAAAATATATTCCATATCTTTGCATATTTGATCATATCTTTCTACAGCTTTCACGTAAGTGTCATAAATTGACTAGGCCACAAACTTTTATTCCATAGTTATATAGATATTTCTCCTATTATAAGACAGTGTTAAGACAGCCTGGCACTTATTCCTTGTTGGATGACCTTTTATTTTGCATAAGTATTTGTGGCATTTTTTCCTTTACTTGAAATTTTTAAAACATTTCAAGAATGTGCCTACATATTAGCTGCTTTCCATTAAGTGCCTGATAACCATGAATTTGTTTTGATCTGGGGAAGGCATCAGCAAATAATTCCTGTAAGAGGCCAGACAGTAAATATTTTAGGCTTTGAGGGTCACATGATCTGTCACAGTTATTCAACTCTGCCCTGTAAGGCCCTTCTTGACAGTTGGTTTCTGGCTAGGATTGCTACAGGAATGAACAAACTGGGGATGAGTCCATGGCAATGAGGCTTGGAGAGGATGTATTTGTTATTTCAACCTGCAGATCACACTAAAATCTAGCAACTGATAGCTAAGCAGGAAACTCAAGTCACTGAGTGAGGAAGGGGCACCCAAATGTGTTTGAAGAATCCAAAGGGCTACAACACATTCCAGAGAGAAGTCAGAAAACCTGGGATTTGAGGACAGAAAGCAGTAAGACAAATGCACAATCGAGAGGTTGTGGAGAGGCATCTGGGAAAAGGGTGCTTGGGTGAGGCTGGTTTTTATTCTGTCACCCATGGGGGCTGAATAAAGACTGTTTCCATCTTAAAGGATAGGATAGGTGCTCACCCATAGCCCCTGTTCAAAGACCTTCAATGACTCCACATAATTTACGAGATGAAGTTCAAATGACACAGCAGGAAATCCAAGCCTTCATCAATATGATCCCAACTACCTTTAACTTAACTCAGCATCTGCCTTTTTTCACTCCATGAACCATACATTCCATTAAATACCCCTTTTTCTTAATGCATCATACTCCTTTACAGCTCCATGCTTTTTCATTCTTAAACTGTTCTTTCTTTTCCCCTCTATCTTGAAAAATAAATCTATTTATCTTTCAACGTTCAGCTTTAATGTTCCCTGGTATATGAGTATTACCTCAATATACTCAACTATGTTAAAAATATTCACTCCCAGTATTTCCCTGGAATTTCATTACCTGGCTTTAGCTTAATCCACTTACTTATGACAGTCTTCTAACAGTTTTTCCTAAGTCATTTCATTTCCTTGCTTGAAAATTTAAAACATAAGTATTTCCACCAAGTAAATCCTTTTTGGTGTTGTATAATTAACCACCTAAACATAGAAAAAGTTATATGCCTAAATAATACAGCAGGATTATTTATAATGTGTGTTAGTGGCTCAGCCATGGCCAGCTCTTTGAGACACCATGGACTGTAGCCTACCAGGCTCCTCTGTCCATGTTATTCTCCAGGTAAGAATACTGGAGTGGGTTGCCATTCCCTTCTCCAGGGGATTTTCCTGATTCAGGATCAAACCCGGGTCTCCAGCATTGTAGACAGATTCTTTATCACTGAGTCATGAGGGAAGCCCAATTTTATAACAGCAAAAGAGAAATGTCAGCAAGTGTTTATAGAGTATTTAAATAAACTGCATGGATTATTATGCAACCACTGAAAAAGATGATTTCTCTCTCTCACACACACATATATAACTGTTTTGAATATCAAGATCTTAAAAATGTTTCCAGCTGATGAATTATGACTGAAATTTTTTTTTTCACTTTTTTGTATATTTAAAATTATCTATAACAGTATATAGTATGTTTATAATAGAACAAAGTATTTTTAATTGCCTAGTAGAACAAGGACCACAATTTGTAATGTTTAATTTGCTCTTTTGGCAATTCTCCGTTGAATTAATGGAAGTATTGGTTTACGTTAAAGAGGTTCCATCACTTGTATATGTAACATGCTAGATGCTTACATGTTAACCATGCTGCTCTGATTTTAGGGAGACTGTCCTTGGTTGATGAACCTGTTGTCCTTGACCCATGACTTTAGTACTTATGTCCTTATGGGAGGAAGGAGCTATTTTGGCTCTATTTGTTGTTGCCATTGCTTGTGGTTTTTCTGGTCTGTTTTGACTTATGGTTTTTTAAACTAGGGGAACTTTGATTCTAGAAGCTGCTTCTCTCTGCCCTCAGTAACCTGTATGGAGATGCAGTGAGCAAATGTACTATATTGGATCCCTCTGATGCAGCACTTCAGATTCTCTATTAACCAGCTTTCCCCACGTGAAACCTAATAGCACCCTGCTCCTCTCACTTCCTGCCTTGCAATGTTCTGAGACTCATGAGAACCAAGTTGGCACTCATGAATGTGCAAACCAGAAGTACAGGCAATCCTCAACTAACAGAAGTGGGAATGATGAATAAGTGCCCCTCCCTTTCTTCCCCTGCATAGATGGTTCTCTATGATTTCAGCAAGACTTATCAGAAGAATCTGTAGCATCAAGAAATCAATTACTTGCAATGGTGGCCAAAAGAATACACATCTTACTATGGACTTTACCTTCTTCCATGTTTCATTCTCTCTCTCCCTCACTTCTGTTCTCTGTGACCACGTTCATTATTAGATTTTGGAGATTTTTAAAATGATTTTCTATGTGCAAAATTACATCAATTGCAGAAAAGGACAGCTTTATGTCTTCCTTTCAAGCCTGTGTTTCTCTTATTTCTCTCATCTAACTGAACTGACCAGGACCTTCAGTATAATGTTGAATATAAGCAACAGTAGACATCTTTGCTTTGTCCCTGATCTGTGTTTCTCCATTAAAAATATTTTCTGTGATGATGTTATGGAATGGTTCTTATTCACACCCTAAAACAGGTGCTTTTTAATGTAAATAAATTGTATTTCAATAGTTGTTTTAAAAAAAGCTAATCCTCCTAAATAAATGAAGGTGAAATAATAGTTTTAAACAAGCAAATCTAAAAGATTATGTTACAAAAAAAACCTGTATGAAAAGAAATAATAAAATAATTCCTCAAACTGAATATAAGTGATATCAGATAAAATTGGATGTAGAAGGAATGGAGAGCATTAACAATGCTAAATATGTGACTAACATAATTTTTTTATTAATTTCTTAAGAGACAACTAATTATGTAAAATAATAATTATAACATTGTATTGTCAGGTTTATTATAACACAGATAACTAAACTAGATAACAAAAACAGCACAGTATGTAGACATAAATGGGATTAAATGGTTCTTGTATTTTATGTGAGTGGCACAATATTAAAGTACACTGTGATAAGTTAAGGAAGTGTAACAAAAACCCTAGAGTTACCACTAAAAACATAATACAAAGAAGGATGACTAAACACTTATTAGAGGAATTAAAGTTATATGTTATAAAAAATACAATTAACCAAAATAAGGCAGGAAAAGAAGAAAAACCACAAAACAGTGAGCAAATAGAAAACAAATCGTAAGTGATAGGCCTAAATATAAACATTTCAGTAATTTCATTAACTGTAAATGGATAAAACATTTCAATTAAAAGGCAGAGGTTGTCAGACTGGATAAAAAAGTAAGATATAAGTATACTGGGGAAGGAAGTGGGGGCGCGGGTTCAGAATAGAGGAGACACACATATGGCTATGGCCGATTCATACTGATGTATGGCAAAAAGATCACAATATTGTAAAGTAATTATCCTCCAATTAAAATAAATACATTTTTAAAAAAGAAAAAAATGAATATACTTCACAGGAAACAAGCTATCAATACAAAGATACAGACATGCTTAAAGTAAAAACATGAAAAAATCTGTATATGCAAAAACTGAGCGTAATAAATCTTGGGTATTCAAATTTCTGTTTCATGTTCTGTCTCTTACAGAACCTGATTGAGGATGAACCCCAAATGAAGATACAGCATCTATGATGGATCAAAATGTTCTGATCCTATAATTGCACCTAGCATTCACCGGATCATAGCAACTTATTACAGTCATTTTCCAAGACAACACATGTAGTATCTCTCCCCACTCCCCATATTCAAGTGGTTAGTGTAAGCCTGAGGCACTTTCAAAAATCACAAGCCTCCTTGACTGAACGTAATGATATGATCAGGTACTATTATTAAATTACACAACATGTCCCAGCACATCTGTGTGATTGGAAAGAGCCTAAATAGATGCTGAGTCTTCTTCCAACTGTAGTAAATTTCCAGACTGTATTCTAACCCTTTCACCACTTGACATTGCCATCTTACAAGCAAGTTCTGAGGAGGTCGACTGGCACATTGCCCATATAGACTTTTCAGTCAAAAGTTCTGGGGTTTGGGGATGCTATCAGAGAAAATGCCAAATATCCTTACCGACTTAACCGGATCAAATCTTTCCCAGTTTTTCATGGGGAAAATCTCCACTGGCATATTGCACACAAAACATGAACACATGACATATTGATGTTGTGACATATTGATGTTGTCTTTCCCTAGAGAAATTCAGATTTATAACATGTTGTTTCTTTGTTATTTCATTTAGGAATATTGCAGAGCCATACAACCGAGCCATCCAGAAGGGGTAAAAATCCTTCATATTTGCCCAGAAATTCAGCATTTCTAATGTTATCTATTTCTTCCCATAAATCTGCATTTGCATGAGTTGTTACTTATCCTCCATCTGAAGAAGCCCTTTTAGCACTTCTTATTGAACAAGCCTACTGGCAACAAATTCTCTCAGCTTTTGTGTGATAATGCTCTTACTTCACTTTCAGTTAGTGGGGCTGGTTACTTCTATAAATCAACTTCACTGTGGCACGACTGGGTTCATGTGTTAAGTCTCCCTAGTTGATGCTCCACGAGGGCAGGGCCCATGACTCTGAAGGGACAGCAGAGCATAATGGTCCAGTGTCCAAACTCTACAGCTGAAAGCCTGAATCTAAATCTCCAGTCCACAACCAACTACATGGGCAGGTGTCTTAACCTCTCAGGACCTCAGTAGCCTCACAAACCAAATTAGGAAAATATAAATAGTACCTGCTTCACAGAACTGTTGCAGAGGTTATGTGAACCACTGTATGTAAAAAAAAATCTTAGAACAATGTCCAATACACAGGAAAGTGAAAGCTGCTCAATCGTGTCCAACTCTTTGCAAACCCATGGACTATACAGGCCATGGAATTCTCCAGGCCAGAATACTGGAGTGGGTAGCATTTCCCTTCTCCAGGGGATCTTCACAACCCAGGGACCGAATGCAAGTCTCCCGCATTGCAGGCGGATTCTTTACCAACTGAGATATCAGGGAAGCCCTGAATACATAGGAATCACCATACAAATGTTTGCTATTACTGTAACTGTATCGGTATCCCCGACAACTAATGGAATGTTTACATCTTAGGAAATATTTAACATAATTTGAATAAAAAAGTTCCTCCTAGATTATTTAAAGACTCAGTGAATCGAGAAGTCATAATCACTAAGGAATTCTAAGATTATTCCTTTTGTATTTTTGGTAGGGCTGGGGGGAAGCTGGGGTGCACGGCATATAGGATCTTAGTTCCCTGATCAGGGACCTGCAGTGTAGGTGCAGTGTCTTAACCACTGGACAACCAGGGACGTCCTCTTTTATCTATTGGTATAAGATAGGCTCAAGGATGAACTGTGTAACACAGGGAATACAGCCAAATGGAGAGTTACTTTAACCTTTAAAACTGTATAAAAATGATTTTTTAAAAAAGATTTATTCCTTTTGTAATTTTCCCTCTGACAGTGACCATTTAACTGGACTATGTGATCCTTGCTATGGACCCTCTTCCCAATCCTATTGCAGGCTTTGGCCTCCCTGTTTTTCCCCTCCTCCATTAACCTTTTAAATTCAAATAACAGGTGTCCTATTTTCCACGAATCTTTCCCAAATCCCCAAGAATGATGTGTTCACTCCCTTCCCAAATCTTGGGAGTTTTTGTTGGACCTTCTTTTTAAGCAGTCACCATACTAATGCCAGACTATAACTTTTTGGATCTGAGTCATTCACATGTATATTTTACCACAGTAATGAAAGATTAAAAGACTCCAGGACCAACCATCACCAGGCCTGAGATACAGATATCCCAGCTACTAATTTACTGTTGTTTCATGCCTGAGGGCAGATATTAGGGCTTCTGCTTTGAACTCTTTCTTTGAGTCCCCAGGTTACAGCCTACAACCCTACAGCTGGACGTGACACTGGTCTCCAGTCTTCAATGCAACACTGGCAACCTGAAGCTGACTCCCTGCCCTATCACTCGGCATCATCCACCAGCCAAAACTCTTTGCAATAAATATCTGATAATGAAAGACTAGAGATCTCTTCAAGAAAATTAGAAAACCAAGGGAACATTTCATGCAAAGATGGGCACAATAATGGAAAGAAATGGTATGGACCTAACAGAAGCAGAAGATATTAAGAAGAGGTGGCAAGAATACACAGAAGAACTATACAAAAAAGATCTTAGTGACCCAGATAACCACGATGGTATGATCACCCACCTAGAGCCATACATCCTGGAATGTGAAGTCAAGTGGGCCTTAGGAAGTCTCACTACAAACAAAGTAAGTGGAGGTGATGAAATTCCAGTTGAGCTATTTCAAATCCTAAAAGATGATGCTGTGAAAGTTTTGTATGCAATATACCAGCAAATTTGGAAACTCAGCACTGGCCACAGGACTGGAAAAGGTCAGTTTTCATTCCAATCCCAAAGAAAGGCAATACCAAAGAATGTTCAAACTAGCACACAATTGCACTCATCTCACAGGTTAGCAAAGTAAAGCTCAAAATTCTCCAAGCCAGGCTTCAACAGTATGTGAACTGAGAACTTTCAGATGTTCAAGTTGGATTTAGAGAAGGCAGAAGAACCAGAAATCAAATTGCCAACATCCACCAGATCACAGAAAAAGCAAGAAAGTTCCAGAAAAACACCTACTTCTGCTTTATTGACTACAACAAAGCCTTTGACTGGGTGGATCACAACAAACTGTAGAAAATTCTTAAAGAGATGGGAATACCAGACCACTTGACCTGCCTTCTGAGAAATCTGTATGCAAGTCAAGAAGCACAGTTAGAACTGGACATGGAACAATGGACTGCTTCCAAACTGGGAAAGGAGCACATCATGGTGGTATATTTTCACCTTGCTTATTTAACTTACATGTAGAGCACAACATGCGAAATGCCCAGCTAGATGAAGCACAAGCTGGAATCAAGATTGCTAGGAGAAATATTAATAGCCTCAGATATGCAGATGACACCACCTTTATGGCAGAAAGTGAAGAAGAACTAAAGAGCCTCTGGATGAAAGTGAAAGAGGAGAGTGGAAAAGCTGGTTTAAAACTCAACATTCGAAAAACGAAGATCAAGGCATCCAGTCTCATCACTTCATGGCAAATAGATGGGGAAACAATTGAAACAGTGACAGACTTTATTTTACTGGGCTCCAAAATCACTGCAGATGGTGACTGCAGCCATGAAATTAAAAGACTCTTGCTCGTTGGAAGAAATACTATGACCAACCTAGACAGAATAATAAAAAGCAGAGACATCACTTTGCCAACCAAGGCCCATCTAGTCAAAGCTATGGTTTTTCCAGTAGTCATGTATGGATGTGAGAGTTGGACCATAAAGAAAGCTAAGCTCCAAAGAACTGATGCTTTTGAACTGTGATGTTGGAGAAAACTCTCGAGAGTCCCTTGGATGGCAAGGAGATCCAACCAGTCCATCCTAAAGGAGATCAGTCTTGAATAGTCATTGGAAGGATTGATGCTGAAGCTGAAGCTCTAATACTTTGGCCACCTGATGGGAAGAACTGACTCATTGGAAAAGACCGTGATGCTGGGGAAGATTGAAGGCAGGAGGAGAAGGGGATGACAGAGGATGAGATGGTTGGATGGCATCACTGACACGACGGACACGAGTTTGAGCAAGCTCTGGGAGTTGGTGATGGACAGCGAAGTCTTGCATGCTGCAGTCCATGGGGTTGCAAACAGTCGGACACCACTAAGCAAGTGAACTGAACTGAATGAAAGCCAGCTGTCCAAAATGCTTCCCAGTCTCCCCTCTGAAGGAGGAGTGCATCCTTAACTTGGTACCAAAGCCATCTTAGCTTTTCCAACTTCATTTTCCACCAATACCTCTCCAAGTACCTTATATTCCAGCTACTCTGAACTCCTTAGTTTCCCAGCAGTTTTTTTTGTTTTGAAAGGTGGGGGACAATGGAGGAGATAAACAGTGTTATCTATCTATGATACCTTCACCCTCATAACTAATTCCTAATTACCCTTGAAAACGCTCCCAAGTCATCATACTCAAATCAGCAAGGACATATCCAAAAATTCAGCTAGTGGCTCTGCCTTACTGCAAAAGCTCATTAGCTAGTAACATTGCAAGTGAAAACCCTGTGCAACGGGAAGATTTAGTCATGCAGGATTTAGCAGAGCAGGTGCACTCAGGCATGCCCAAAAACAAAGATCAGATTTTTACTTCTAGTTCTCAAAAGCTGCTGCTTCTTTTCGTGGATCAATGGGCTTTCTGCGCCTGTGAACCATGTCAGTGTTCTAGATCTGCAAGGCTATGACTGTTGGCCAGAATATACATATGTTATATGGTATAGGCTATACATATGGTATATGCTACCATGTCCAGAATCTAAACAAATGATATTCTCAGAAAGAATGTCTTCTAGAGAAAAACTATTGCCCCAAATGTGTAAAAGAACCAGGAGTGATTGCCCACAAGTCATCTCATATCCAGCCCAAATCAATACTTTCCCTTTTAAGAGGAGTTTTGAGTTGCTACCATTGATCATAAACCTTTATAGAATCTCTTCAAATGTTCTCTGTTGCCAGGCACTATGCCTGACAGTTCCTCACTTTTTCAAGTGAGGGGCTCAATAATTTCTCCATTCCTGGCCTCAGCTTCAGTTACTATAAATGAGGCAAGCCTTTACAAAGGCATCAAGGAATGATGGCTATCCTCTCTTTCCTCACTGTATCCCCACATCCAGCTTTCATCATGAAAATAAATATAGCTCTTGGTGGCTGAGTACGCCTGGTGTAAGACCAGTTAAAATAAAATCCCATGTTTTTATGGTGCCTGACACTTCAGAATAGAGAGTGGTTATCAATTGGTTAACACATTCATTGCGAGCTTAGGTTTACATTCTCCTTAACTTACCATTGAGAGAGAAATGACCATGACAGCCATCCAAAGGATGACTGATATTTATCTTATGAGAAGATGCAGGAGCTGGGGAAAGGAACTTCTGTTGTATCATTGGGCTTATCTGTTTAAATCATCCAACTGGTAAAGTTCTGTGTCTTGCCCTTGCCCACTGTCATTTACCAGGTGCGACAGCAGTTCTTAGCCACAGCTGCACTTCCTCTATCAGGTCTTGCCTTTGATTAATCAGTGATGCCTTGTGGCCAGAGGATGTTTATTTCGGTTTGGCCAAAAAGCTCATTCAGATTTTCCATAGCACATTATGGAAAAACCCCAAACATGAATGAACATTTTGACCAGCCTAATACCATCCTAACCTGGAGGTTCTTGAAAACTGCATGGAGTCAATGCCCACACAGCAAAGTATGCGATTCTGACACCCAGCTTCTCCCCACTGTCGGGTCTGAGCAGGTGTCCCATATAAGGTAACATATCCTTATTTGTGGGCAGAAGTTCAAAGAAGAAATCTCTTCTGAACACCTGCTGCTATATGAGTAGTATGGTGGGCATTTTACGTGTATCAGTATAATTTCCTTTGACCCTCATAACAACCTTGTGAGGTCAATGATAGCAGCTCCCTATTGGAGAAGTGGTATCTGAGAATCTGAAAGAGCAAATAACTTGCCCAGAGACATACAGCTACTGTGTGATTACCTGGGTTTGAAACTGATGCCAAAGCTATGTTTTCACATAATTTAATTTAGGGATGTTTAATACATTAGGATCTTAGAAACTTTAGGGAGCTGTTGCTGCTGCTGCTAAGTTGCTTCAGTCATGGCCGACTCTGTGCGACCCCATAGACTGCAGCCCACCAGGCTCCCCCATTCCTGGGATTCTCCAGGCAAGAGTTGCCATTTCCTTCTCCAATGCATGAAGGTGAAAAGAGAAAGTGAAGTCGCTCAGTCGTGTCCGACTCTTCGCGACCCCATGGACTGCAGCCCACCAGGCTCCTCCATCCATGGGATTGTCCAGGCAAGAGCACTGGAGTGGGTGCCACTGCCTGCTCCGGGGGAGCTGTTGTGCACAGTCTTTAGATCCTTAGGGTAGGGAGCATGCAAGTTTTCTAGTTGTTGGATTTCTGGGTGGTGGCAAAATTTATGAGATAGTAAATACAGAAGGAGTAGGAGTTTGTGAACATTTGAATGTCTCAATTACTCCAGGCCTTCACTCAGATCACCTCAACAACATCTTGAGAAGTATCAAAAAGGAATACACGTGATTAAATCAAAGCACAGTTGTCTACCCAAGAAATAACTGTAGAATAGATACAGTGTAGTCTGAAGATTTAATCATCATCCCTTTGCCTGTTTGCAGAGAAATGACATTATCCGAAAAAATTCCTTTCCTTTCTTCCTTTCTCTCTTCATGTTTCTTTTTTTTTCTTTCTTGATCTCCCTCTATTCTTTTCCTATTTAATTTTCTTCTAATTAATTCTTCAACAACAGATTCTTATTAAACATCACATACGTGTGGAAGTCTTTTGTTCACAGAAATGAATTCAGTCATTATTACCATCCAGGAAGTAGCACTCCAATTTGTGTTATAAGACATGCACATAAAATATATATAATACAAGATGAAAGGTATTACTGGCCTTAGGAGAAGTTTGGAAGAATATGCAGTGGGGTAAAATGAAACATCAGGTTACTTTTAACTGAGCCTTAAAGAATGGATGGAATGAATGGATATGATATCGACATAAAATAAAGGGGGAAAGGAACCTCCCGAAAGTTCTGTGCTCTGCAGAATAATGATGTCCACATTCTATTAATGCTCCAGAATTTATGACTATGTTAGGCTACATGGCAGAGGGGAATTAAGGTTGAGGATGGGATTCAGGTTGCTAACAGAGTGACTTTAAAATAGGAAGACGATCCCAGGCTATCTGGGTGGGTCCAATATAAGAGTCCTTAAAGCTGGAAGAGGGAGGCAGAAGGAGAGAATTGAAGAGGTGTGATAAGAGAAGCAAAGGTGCAGAGATGCTATGTTTATTGCTTTGAAGATGGAAGGGATATGGTCATGAGTCAAGAAATGAGGGTAGCCTCTAAAAGCTATAAAAGGCAAGGACTACATTTTCTCCTAGAGCCTCCAGGAAGGAACACAGCCCTGCCAATACTTTGATTAGCTCAGAAAGATCTGTGTGAGACTTTTGACCTCCAGAGCTGAAGGAAAATAAATGTGTGCTGTTTTAAACCACTAAGTTGGTGGTGTTTTGTCATAGTAGCAAATGGTAAACTAATACAGGAGGAATCACATGGTGCACGGGTGGGAATTTAATCGTATTTTTTATAACACAAAGTCCACAAAGGAGAAAGTAGGAGATGAGACTTGGGAGGCAGGTAGAGTCTACCAAGAAGGGTAGTAGGAAGGCACTGAAATTATTAAAGAAGTGTGTGACAGGATCAGATATGCATTTAAGAATGACCAATGTGGCAGTTATATGAAGGAGAAATTAGAGCAGGTCAGGAAAATCAGTTAGGAAGCTGCTGGAGTGGTTTAGGCAAGAAGTGTTGAGGCCTCTGAGAGAGCAGTGTTGTGAGAAGAGATAAGGGTAGTCATTCACTAATTCAACAAATTATTTTTGAGAGTCTGCTAAGTACCAGGCACTGCTGTAGGTGTTGGGGACATGGGCAAGCCCATGGCTGATATCCTGACCCTCCCTTCAGGATTTAAAGTCTAATGGGTATAGGGAGGCAATAAAGAAATGGGTATATAATGTGTCAGGAGTGATAAGAGCTCTGAAAAAAAAAATAAAGTAGTGAAAGATGCTTAGAGAGTGACAGGTGTGCACAGGAACTATTTAAATGGGACTTTGGGGAAGATCTTTCTGAGAAGAGGGTATTTGAACACAGATCTGAAAGAAGAGAAGAAAAGAACCAGGCAAGTATATCGGGGCAGAGCCTTCCCAGCAGAGAGCAGAAATAGAAGTGCATTCACAGGAAAGTATAGAGGCTGGTGTGGCTGGAGGGAAATGAACACAGCTGTGAGTGGTGGGAGCTGAAGGCAGAGGCATGGAACAGAGGCATCTCTTGGACAGTCTTGTTGATCACTGTGAACTCAGGTTGCCCAGGAAGATGAAAGCATTCTGCTTTTAGAACTGATAGGACTAGGAAGCTGTTGAAATGGAGAGTTAGGGGTCTGAGAATAATGGACAGTCTTCTCCTATGGCTTCAGTTGTCAAATTCATCCTGAGCCAATCAGATGTTCCCACCCGAAGGAAGCCCATTCAGACGAACACAGGAAACATGATCTGGGAAATGCCACATTTTGCAATCATCCAAATCCAGCTTGACTGCAAAGTGAGTGCTTTGCATGAAAAGAAATTTCCATATTGCACTCCATTTTCCTTCACGGGTCAAAACCAGATTAGAGATATACCAGAGAAAATCTGGGTCTCAAATTTTTGTACGTTAGTCTGGATAGAGACAAAACAAGAATTGTGTTCAACTTTCAACTAGAAAATATCCCACAGCAATGATGGCACCAGGTGTAGTTTGGTATGTAGCCTTTAACCTTCCTAGGTCTCAGATTCCAAATGGAAGAAAGGAGGATTATTTAGGTTCTAAGAGATCACCTGATCTCTTGAAGGCCTTTTGGTTATAGGACCTGTGGTTCTATGCCTGAAATAAAAACCTAAAATATATTCAATAAATAGGCACACAAGGCTCCCCTGGTGGCACAGTGGTAAAGAATCCATCTGCCAATGCAGGAGACATGGGTTTGATCCCTGATCCGGGAAGATCCTACATAGAGTGGAGCAACTAAGCCCATGCGCCGCAACTACTAAGCCTGTGCGCTAGAGCCCAGGAGCCGCAACTACTGAGCCCACGCACAGCAATTACTGAAGCCCGGGTGCCCTAGAGCCTGTGCTCTGCAGAAAGAAAAGCCACCACAATGAGAAGCCCATGCACTGCCACTAGAGAGTAGCCCCTGCTCACTGCAACTAGAGAAAAGCCCACACAGCAACAAAGAGCCAGCACAGCCATAAATAAATAAAATTTTTTTAAAGTTTATTAAAAAAAAAATCAATGGGCAAACAGACAGAAGAGGGGAAATTAGGGGTTGTCAGTCTGGGATTTTATGTGGCTAGGTGTTCTGATATTACAGAGCAAGAAAAGCATCTCACTGTAGGGATAAGAGCACAGACCCATGTTTTAATTTCAATTTCATCTCTTACTGGTTGTGGAGTAAAACAAGCCAGCGTACAAATACACAAATGTATAACCATGTGACTCTGAACTCATGACTTCCTACCCCCTTATGCCCAGATCGTCATCTGTAAATTGGAGATGTTCCTATCTATGCCATAGTGTTATTGTGAGGTTTGGAGAAAATGCAGACAGGAAATGCTTATGAGGCCCTTCACCGCTGAAACGTGTTCAAGTGAAAGAAAACACTGTTCTTGTTACTTTAAAAATAAAATCAGAAGTAAAAATTCCATTAGAAGTTGAACACTGCAATAATCCCATTGAGGAACAGCACCATAAAGACACTAGCTTGGGGAGAAGGAGAAAGATAAGTGCAGGTTCTCCACAGCTGCTCCTAAAGCAGCGAAAGGTCTTAGATGCACAATCTCTGCAACAGTCAACCTAAGAATTGAGGACGAGCACTTTCTTGTTCTGTAATCCTTGACTCCTACCCAGACCTCTCATTAGCTCGCCAGGAGTTCCCTTAACACTGATTGAGAACCACAGCCCTAAGGGGAACTCAGGGGCTGCTCAAAGTAACACTGATTTCACCTCGACTGTACACACCCCCAGCCATCTCTGCTGAGAGGTCCAACAGGGTCTGTTCTCTTGATCTTGACCTGCTCTCTCCCTAAGGCAGGGTTGTGATGGGGGGCTGGCCCTGAAGCCTGCATTTCCCCAGCATGATGTGAGCTGCGCTGGGCCAATCTGAGGCTCTGGAGGGAAATGAAAGAGCAGGAGGAAAGGAGCCACCAGGCTATTTCTCCCCATTTCTCTTTCTGTTCAGAGAAGAATCTCTGAAGTCAGCAATGTCTTTCCATGGCTCCAGCTCCCACCTGCTGACCCCAAACTGTGGAGTCTGGCTTCTATCCTCTGTTACTTCAGTCTGAGGCTAGATGCTTCCTCTGATGGAAGGTGGGTTGATTTGGTATACCCACTTTGGCTTTGCAGATTTTCTTTTACCTATGTGAACGGTTCCCTACATTAATTTCCATCTGTTTTTAATGCTTACAATGATTTCCTTTCTGGTTGGACTCTAATGAATGCAGTCATATTGAGAGCTAGTTGTAACCCGGGTGGGGTGGGATGAGCTCAGGGAGCTCTCACACAGCAGCAGCACCCTGGAGGCTGCAACATACTCTTGAGTGAGTCTATGGTTAAGTTGGTCCAGAAATTCACTCTTGTCTTGGGCCCTGAGCCAAATTAAACTCTAGGAAGTAGACTCACAGATTCTAAACTAGCAGGATTTTGAAGGATAAAGCATAAAGTCCATTTTAAAATTCTGATCAGAAATGGAACTGTGGCATGCACCAGAGAAATCTTGTCTGCAGAACCCACACAGTTTCTCATAAAGAAGCCTGATACAATCAGAGGGAAATCTGCAAAGACCAAAGACAGAAGAGCTTATGCATTTAATGGTGAAGAGTATCACATATTAGTATCAGGCTCTGAGAGCCCACAGAATCCACGGCCACAGCAGAGATGGCCTTGACAATCTGCCAATGTCATTTGTTGGGAAATTCATATCAACAGGATAGACTGCTCCTACCCTCATGGAACATTCAATAAATCTCCAAGTCCAGTGGCCATTCCCTGGGGAGAACTCTGACTGGCATTGCCCACATCCACCTCTGTGACCCCTTTACCTATACTTCCATGACTGACCATCCCCTGCTCCAATGAGCACATTGCTGCTTTGTTTCTCTGTCACCTGGAGAAAAAGTGTCAATCATTCATCAGTTGGAAATGGTCTTAGGTGAGGCAGATCCCAGAACTGGTCCTCCCCAGACCTCCTGAGGGAGACAGAGCTCCTGGGGAAGTTACCATACAAGTGAATCTAAAAAGCTTCCTGCTGGAAAGTGAGGCCACACATGGAATGAAGCATCCTCCTCTAAGTTTAATATGAAGGAAATGAGTTCATTCTCCCTCTGGAACCTAAAGGAACCATTAGGAACTTAGGGCTGGTGTGGTTTGCAGTGACCACAGGTCAGGGCAGCACTCACACACAAACACACTCATACACACACCCTGTAATAACAGCAGGGTCATCTCAACAGTAAATAAACCATTCAGTATCATCTGTTCAGCAGCATCATATATGGCACTCACTGAAGCCAGCCCTGGAAAACTGGGCCTTCTGTAAGACTGATTATATTCTCTCCATCTCTCTCTACGAGGCACTTGGAAGCAGAAGCATTTTACCATCCTCTATTTCTGATCCATACTCGAATAATCTAGAATCTAAGTCTCAAAGATAATTTTATTACTTGAAGCCCAAATTTTGGGAAGGATAAGGGGGGCAGCATGCAAGTGGTATGCTGGGAAACCAATTTTCAAAAAAATTTGAATTTATAACTTTGACAACTTCTGTTGCATAAATTTTCCCACTATGGCTGATTTTAAGCTACCAAAGTGTAACCAACCAACTGACAAAATTCCATTATATTTGACAAAATTCTCTCTCATGAGCTGAGACAAATGCAAACACATGACTGGAACATTCGTCCCCCCCACCAAATGAATGATCATCCCCCCAAATGAACCACGTAGGAATTCAAGAAAATCCATCTATGATTAAAACTCACTTGCAGTTTTCTCTGCTATTGTTACCTAAAGCTGTGGAGAAAAATTCTTATCATCATAAGGGTCTCAAGTCTATCTCTCACAGAGATTATGTTTGCTTATTTGCCTGTTTATTTATTTATACCTTCTTTTTTCAATAAAGGATTTATGGTGGATTACCTAAGTACATTCAATATAAAAAGTAGATAAAACTGAATTTAAAATAAGTGGATGAGAAAAGTGGGACAAAGAGAAAATGAAAGTTTTAATAATAGGAGAAAAAATGCAATCAGGAGTGAGCTTAGCACACAAAATACATGGTATAAAGCCTTCTGGGCCATTTAGGCAGAGATGGGCCATTCAGGCAGAGAAGGTTCAGAGGGAACAAGTAAGACACTCAGTGATGGGCCACTCACGGGAGTTCCCATGTCCAGATTTTAGTGTATCTGGCCATCTGTGCAGAGTTACGTGGCAACTGGATTCCAGTGCATCTGTTTGGACATTAATGTTACACCCAGGACTTCTATGGAAAGGTGGTGAATGGGTCTTGTGTCCCACTGTTTGCCTGTAGAGGCTCTTGGCAGTCTAATGATCTCCCATTGCCCTGCCAATCTGTCAGAATTGCTGTTCTGGAGGAAACCCCAGTCTCCAGGAACAGGCTCGCTAGGGGCACTCTCTGGATGGTGAATTCATCAAACCCCTTCTAAGTCAGAGTGGCAGTCTATGAGCACATCAATCCAGCTCTGCATAGATAGAACACTGTCACACAGAATAGTGGCCCACGTTCTCTCCAGGTGACAACTACCTAGAACGGCCAGAAAATCAACTCTGGGGACATGAGTGAGCAAAGAGGCCAGAGAAGAAGAAAATCATTCAAATAGACGTATATCTGGGCTTCAGTTACATGAAGTCAGTGAATACCTAGGATATGAACTTTGGCAGGCTTTTCATGTGTTGTGATGAAGCTCCAATATTACTCCCCACTTGGTTCCCCAGGGCCCTCAGGGAGACCTCCAGGTGTCTCCTCTATGATGGGCTCATTCTCCGAGTTGGCTTCATTATTAGGGATGTGTTCCTGCTTAATAAAACAACAACAACAAAAAATATATGCCTGGCATAGGGCTTGGCATTAAGCAATGGGTTGAAAGGAAACCCCATACCTGACTCTGCCAGGCATTCCTGGCCTCCTAAAGCTGTCAGTGGGATCTTTATGGTAAGGTCTCTCTCCTTCTGGGGTCCTATCTGAGTTAAAGTTCATTTTCCCAAGATTATGACCATGAGATTCCTAGGTGCCTCTCACCCCCATGCCCCACAACCCTGTGTTCAGCCAGGCCTGATACATGTTGAGCTTGCCAAACTCTCTGGGCTCTGTGCCTTCCTGCTTGGCTATATTTCCAGAGCCAATCTCTGTAGCCAGGACAGATTCCTCAATGCTCTTTATCTCATGCCAGGCCCATCCTACTTTCATGCCTTTTCTGGGTATAAATCTGCAGATAAGACCCCTAGAGTGATGTTTTGGGGAAATGGCATTAATCAGGCATTAGTCCATCAGCCTTTAGGGGACCAATTCATGGCAGGTCCTGAGAATTCTATATGCTGAATATCGGTCAGAATTGGCAGAACCTGCTCAGTGTTGCATGCCCAGAGACTTGTCCTCTCTAGTCTCCACTCAGTCACATCCAGCCTCAAATTTCCCAAGAGCAGGTCATCAAAGCTATCCAGGCCTCAGCCACAAGGCAAAGATTCCTTTTGGAGACAGCTTTGCTATTGTGAGAAAAACACAGAGCTTAGAATCAGCAGAACTGAGTACAAAAGAGAGTTTCATTTATCAGATTTATGAACTCGCATAAAGTAATATCTCTGAATTTCAGTTTTTAAATCTGTAAAATAGAAATAGTAAAAATATCCAACTAGAGTCAAGGTCTAAAAAAGAAAATATATATAAAAATTCTTCATAAATTGAAGCACAATAAAATGTTATATATTATATTCATTTACTATTGACTTTTCAAAGAGTTTGTTAAAATTTTAAAAAGCAAACTGAATTTAAGGAAGTTCCAGATTTCAGTAGTGACAAAGTAGCTTGGACAGGCTAACTCTTATACAGATAACAGTCATAAAGTGTGTACAAAATATTTTAGGATCCTTGGAGGGTACCATAAACTAGCAGAAACTGAATGGGAGATCAGTCTTGTTAGATAGGAAATGCACTGGTGAGATTTGTGAATTAACAGTTTTTTACCTGGGGGTATATCCCAATCCTTACATTTCAGGATCGTAGAAAACTACAGTACTGCTGGCTTGAGGTGTCAGAGAATGGAGTTCTGGACTGGCAAAACTGCTGAAAAGTGTGTGTGTGTGTGTGTGTGTGTGTGTGTGTGTGTGTGTGTGTGTGTGCTGGTAAAACTGCTGAAAAGTGTATGTGTGTGTGTGTGTGTGTGTGACTGCTGAAAAGTGTGTGTGTGTGTGTGTGTGTGTGTGTGTGTGTGTGTGTGTGTGTGCGCGCTGGTAAGACTGCTGAAAAGTGTGTGTGTGTGTGTGTGTGTGTGTGTGCTGGTAAAACTGCTGAAAAAGTGTGTGTGTGTATGTGTGTGTGTGTGTGTGTGTGTGTGTGTGTGTGTGTGTGTGCTGGTAAAACTGCTGAAAAGTGTGTGTGTGTGTGTGTGTGCTGGTAAGACTGCTGAAAAGTGTGTGTGTGTGTGTGCTGGTAAGACTGCTGAAAAGTGTGTGTGTGTGTGTGTGTGTGTGTGTGTTTTATGGGGCGGGGGAAAGACTGCTGAAAAGTGAGGTGTGTGGTGTGTGTGTGTACAAAAATCTGCAAAGACTGCTGAAAAACTGCTGTGTGTGCTGGTGTGAACTCAAAAGTGTGTGTGTGTGTGTTGCTGGTAAAACTGCTGAAAAGTGTATGTGTGTGTGTGTGTGTGTGCTGGTAAAACTGCTGAAAAGTGTGTGTGTGTGTGTGTGTGTGTGTGCTGGTAAAACTGCTGAAAAGTGTGTGTGTGTGTGTGTGTCGCTGGTAAAACTACTGAAAAGTGTGTGTGTGTCTGTGTGTGTGTGTTTATGGTAGGGGGAAAGATCCTGGAAAGGAGGGGACTACAAAGATAGTGAGTACAAAAATCTGCAAATAGATTCTGCTAAAAGTATTGATTGACTGCTGAAAAAAGGAAGAATACAGAACTCAAAAGCTGAGTGAGTGAAGTTGCTCAGTCATGTATAACCTTGGTACTTCAGGTCCAACTCTGTGACCCTATGGACCCTGCCAGGCTGGGGGGGGTAGGCAAGAATACTAGGTGAGGTTGCCTATGTCCATGGGATTTTCCAGGCAAGACTGTTTACTGTCTGAGCTACCGGGTAATCCCCCAAAGCTGAAATAATTGTGCTGATTATTTCCTTCCAACAGAAGATACATTTTGGAGTTTACAATCAGCCAAGTTAATCAAACAAATGTAAATATTCTTCAAAAGAAGATAACAAAATCCAGAGTCTCTGCAATATACATTTCAATTTGTCCACATATAAATAAAAAATTAGTAGACATTCAAAGTAATAAAAGATAAGATGAATAAGCAGTATCCAAGAACTTCTAAAGAAAAATATGAGGAGAAATAAGGAATATCAGCAAAACACACAACTATTTAAAAAAAGCAAATTTTAGAGCTGAAACCACAAAACAGAGTATTAAAAATGTCAGAGGAAAGAAACAATAAACTCAAAGATAGATGAATAGAAATTATCCAAACTAAAGAACAGAGAGGAAAATTTTTGAATAAAAATTAACCAAGCTTTAGTGACGTTTGATACAATATCAAGCAATCTAATATATTTATAACTGGAGTTCCAAAATGAAGTCAAAGAGAGAATGGAGCAGAGAAAAAATATAATGACCAAAAATTCCCCAAATTATTTAAGAAAGTTTGCTTTGTAGATGCAAGAAGTCAGTAAACACCAAGGAGAATAAATATAATCAATACCACGTAACACCATATCAACGCTTGAATATCAAGATAAAAACAAAATCTTAAAAGGAGCCACAAAAATCATACATTATGTATAGAAACATAATTGCACAAATACAGCTGACTTCTTATCAGAAATCATGAAGGTCACAGGCAATGGAATGAAGTCTTTAAAACAATCAGAGAATAATCAAGAATCCTACAGCCAGTAAAATTGCTTTTAGAATATTAAAGGCAAAATAAAGACATTTTCAGATGAACAACAACAACAAAAAAAACAAATGGGAGGATTTGTAGCCAGGTTATTTACTCTGCAAAATACTCTGAAAGAAGTTCTTCTGGCTGAGGAGCAACAACACCAGATAGAAAATCAGATTAACAAAAATGAATGAGTGACACTAAAGTAAGTATTATATAAATATGAAAGAGCTTTCTGTTCCCTTTTCTTTTTCTTCAAAAATATATGACCATTTAAACAAAAACAACTAATATTTTTGCTGTGTTTATAGTGTATATATATTGTAAAATGTGTATGCATGTGTGCTAAGTTGCTTTACTCATATCTGATTCTTTGTGACCCAATGGACCATAGCCCACCAGGCTCCTCTGTCCATGGGATTCTCCAGGCAAGAATACTGGAGTGGGTTGCCATGCCCTCCTCCAGGGAATCTTCCTGACCAAGGAATTGAACCCACATCTCTTATGTCTCCTGCATTGGAGGGCAGGTTCTTTATCACTGGCGCCACCTGGGAAGCCCAAAATATGTATGTGTGTGTGTGTATGTTTATAGTAACACAAAGGGTGATCGTGTCAACAGAACCTAATTGTTCCAAGTTTTTCAATGTCTTGTGAAGAAGCAGTGAAAAGTAACAATGTGAAGAGTTAAAGGTGCATATGATAATCATCAGTTAAATGCTGAGTAATCAGTTAAAGACATGAAAAATGGTATGGTTAAAAAGCCATTAGCTGGAATAAAAGTGAATATTGAAAACTGCTTAAGTCAAAACAAGACAAGAAAGGTGAAATGGAGGAATGAAGGAATTGTTGGAACAAGCAATAATATGCTAGATCTAAGGGGCTCAGATGGCAAAGCATCTGCTTGCAATGCTAGAGACCCAGGTTCAATTCCTGGGTCAGGAGGATCCCCTGGAGAACGGAATGGCAACCCACTCGCCTGGAAAATTCCATGGACAAAGGAACCTTGTGGGCTACAGTCCATGGGATTGCAAAGCATCGAACATGACTGAACAACTAACACACAAAATCAATATCAATAATATCACTAATTATATCAATAATATCAATAATTATAGTAATATAAAATGACTAAACTCTCAAATAAAAGGCAGAAATTGTCAGATTGTATTAAAAAATCAAGACCCAACAATATGCTGCATAGAAAAGACAAATTTTAAATACCAATACAAATAGAGCAAAGCAAATCTCGTGACTACATCTAACTTTCAGGTGAGTACAAAAGTGTAACCCTACCATGTGCTAAGATAATGGAAAACCAATTATCTTTGCTGCAGACAGGTACCATCAGTGATGGTTAAGAGAGAGCTGCATGTCTCTTAAACACCACACACCCACTGTCCACCTAGCTGACCACAGTGCCTAGTGAACGTTATGCCCATGGTTCCTGTGCCAAAACCAGTCCCCACTGATAACCATGCATGAACTAAGGGTGGCATTTTCAGAAACCAGTGGAGTCCAAACTGTATTGCACAATACCAAAGGGATAGGCAAGTGGCCAACCCAACCCTTTAAAATCCAGCATAGGTGTTCATTACTCCTTAAGCATTAGAGAGAGAGACTTAGACCAGCAAAAATCATCTCCTCTATGGCTGGTATCTCACAGAAAGAAATTACACCAGTTATTTTAACAGGAACAATTTAATATAAAAAATTTAATGCAGGTAAAAGAATTGTTATCTAGATATCTGAAAAGACAAAAAGATGCACTAAGGTATCACAAAATAGCAAATGCAGAAAGAGTTACTACCCCTAGGAGTGGGTAGCAAAGGATGGACACTGAACTCGAGAAGTGTGGATGAAGGTCCCTTTGGCTGTTGGTTCTTCAAGAGTTGGTAAAATTGGCTTCAGCTGTCATTGCAGAAACACCCTGCTGCCTAGGTAAAGAAGGAAGCCAGAGGTGACCCACCAGAAGCTCCCAGGAAGCTGAGAGGAAGAAACTCCCTTCTTCCTCCCCCTGCCTCCTAGTTGACTCTGGCTCCCCCGACCGACAAAAATCAATGTTGGAGCTGGGGGCAAAGCAGAAATGAGGTTAAAGGCTCCAGTCCCAGAATCACAAATTGGAGTGTGGAAGGATGAGTTTGGAGTCAACAGACAACAGTGTAATGCCTGACCCAGCTGGGCTATGGCAAGTCCATCAGGGACTGCTGGGGTGGGTTCCCCAGGCAGGTAATTTGATATGGGAATTGGAGAGAAGGCTTTCCTAGAATATTTGGGAGCAAAATGCATCACAGGGTGACTGAGTCCAAGGAACTGTGCAGGACTACAGTGTGGAAAGCCATACTACATATTAGGGCAAGAGGGATTATAGAGCTCATGTCAGGAGAGGAAAGTGCAGGCGACTGGTAAATGCAGGAGTACAGCAAGGCATGGGGAGTGTAGATGGTAATGAAACAAGAAGGCACAGAAATCTGCAGGGCCGAGATGTCTAAACTCTCCCTGGAATGGCTGTATACTGATAGGGAGGTTAAAGACATGGTTTGGATAGGGTGCTCTAAATTGAGACAGAGAGCAATAATACTTATCCATCTGTTTATCAATCAGCCTTATTTTGTGTTTTAGAGGACAAGACGTGTATAAATAAGCTTGTGTCTGCAAGTGTCCGTGCATGTGAGTGCAAACAAACATGGATGCATACCCCAGGGGATTGCTCCAGAAGAACACTGTAACACTGATGCGTTGGCAATATCATATGTATTTATTACGGCTGGTGACAAGAACTGTGTCTTAATGGAGATAGCGATTGTTATTCATGATTTCCGAATGGTTAACTAGATCCAGAGGATTTGCATTAAACTAAGTCATTCCCCTTCTTTGCTTGATGGCCATGATCGATGGAAATGTCAAGTCCCATGAGATCTCTGAGCTCACATTCTCCTTCTACTAGAACTGGGGCATTTTCTTCCTGACCATTTCTGCTCTGAGTCTCATTTCCACAAACAGTGCTGGTGATATGTCTATGGATTTGATCTTCAATTTCTGACTTCTTTTAAAGGGCATTGTCAGCCTGCAACACAGTTTCTAAAGAAGATATTGTTTTGGCATCCAGGAAAAAAAAATGAAGATGAAAGAAGGCAGGTGACTCTGAATGTGAAATGCAAGATTTCACAGAATCATAGATTTTCAAGCTGGAAGCACTTTAGGGATTACTGAGTCCTGTGTTTCAAACTCTGTTTTAAACAGGGGAGCTGTTTATACCGGATGTTGAAACTGGTAGTAATTTTCTGAATGAACAAAGGAATGAACACGGCAGAATGTGTGATGGAGGACTTTTCAAGTAGAAGAAATTACAGAATCCAAGATATGGGAGTCATGACATTGTCCACGATTTTCTGAATCACTGAAGCCAAAGTGTAGGAGAGGGAGAGGAAAAGGTGGAGAATGAACTAGTTTCCTACATTTCAACTTAATCCTATGGCTAATAGTTGAAGAACTAGTGACAGATTCTAAGCAAAGGAGATAACAATCTCATTTGAGTTTCTAATATATTAGATCAGAGGCTGTACCATAAGAGGGGGGTAAAGGGATTGTGCAATAATCAAAATGAGAAATGATCAACACTGTACTAGAATCTGAGGACTGGGTAATTGGGAATAGGAAGAACAAATTTAAGAGACATTTAGAAGATAGCAAGTCCTAAGTGACTGAACAGAGAGAGGACACACAGGGATACAGAAGAGTCTGAGATGACCCCCCAGGACTCCAGTTGACACTGCCGAGCTAGTGACGGTCTTCCCCAAACTGAGGAGCCCAGGAGAAACACTGGTACAATCATTATGTTTGGTTTTAGACATGATAGTTTGGCTCAATGTGGGAATCTTAAAGGCAAAACTAAAAAATGAAAAAACCAAGATAAAATACTGATAATCTTCTGGATGGGATGGCAACCTACATAGCCTGAATGGGAGACAGGACATCAAGTACAGGCAGCACCAAATACGGCCATCTGAGTTCCACTATCAATGTCAGAAAAGGTGAATAAGAGGGAACATCCCAGTAGGTTAGGGTTAATTTCCACAGAATTTCCACACTATTGGCCTGGGCCTTTCTCCTATTCATCCCCTTCACAGGGTCTTAAAAACACAGTAGTCCATACACAGCTTCTGAGGGAAGACATGAGCAAAGGTTGGCTTTATCTATTACGCAGCTTCTGCATTCTACCTCCAAGGAAGCACATAACCATTAAGCTGGAAAAGGACGTCTCCATCTCAAGGGAGATAGAGCTGTGTGGGTAGTGACTTTGGCGAGCAGTCCAACCTCAGAGCGGGAGTGTGAATTGCCGCCCGCACACACAGAGTGGCTCTCCTCGACTGCCTGCCAAGGAAGAGATGGTTCTCAACCAAATCAGTCTGTGGCTGCCAAAAGCTCTTGTGAGGGCCCGGTTTTCCAGCAGGAAACATAACCTGAATTGGAAAACATGAGTGTAAGCTGGAAAACAAACAGCTCAAAATATCTGTGTCCTGAAATGAACTGTAAGCCACTCTGTCTCCAGTGTTGAATCCACTTACTCAAAGGAGCAGAGGGTCAGAGGAGACAGCAGAAGGGAGGGAGAGAGGAAGGAGAGACCAACGGATGGAAGAAAAGAAAGAAGGAAATTCAGAACAAAAAGAACACTGAGCTTTTGCTCTATGCCAGGATCTGTGAAGCAAGGTCCACATTCATTTTCTTATGAAGTCTCTCAGCAACCATATGATGGGTGGAGAAGCTGGAGGTACTGAGGTGAATTAACTGACTCAAGATCACATAATTAGGATGCAGCAGAGGGGGAATTTGAACTCAGATTCAATGGCTCCAAAATTCACATGCTTTCACTAGAACCTTTTACCTCTGAAAGAGGAAAAGGGGGAAGTGTTATTGGAAACTGCCTTGGAGAAGGTTTCCTGAGGCCCTATTAGGTTTTCTCTGTTAAAAAAAAAAAAAAAAGATTAAAGGTTTGGAAGTGGCCTTCATCAGAGAATTCCTGAGATGGATTACGGAGAGTAGTCCAAATAAGTAATTGAAAGCTTACAGGACCCGTGTTTTTTCCTAGAAAATCTTCATTTCTCAAGTCAAAGCTCCATTTGAACCATGTGCTTATAGATGAAAACTTTACTACCACAGGAGGAATCTTATCATGTTACTCCCCCCAACAGAAAATGCTCTCTGGCTCCCTATTTTCTTTAGGAAAATGTCCACAGATGCTAGCACCATGCTCCCAGCCTCTACTCTGCCACGTGACCACCTCCTGGGTCTTGTCCCACTGCTGCATCTCTACCACCTCACACACATTCTACTCTGCCTCTTTGAACCATTTCCAGTTCTACGATTCAGCCACGCTGTTTCCCGCCTCTTTATCTATGCTCACAATGCTCTCTGTCTAGCTGGAACGTTTCCTCTCCCTTGTGTACATCTGGTGAACTCTGTAGTTAGGATACCCCACCTTTAAGATCCCCTCTCTTCCCGACTCCCTCGGACTTCCAGGCCTTCTTTGGGTTGCTTTTATACTAATCATACACCTCTTTCATTCTCTGGGGTACATGTCTCCTCCATAACCAACCTGCTACAACACAAAGTTAGAGACCCTGTCTTAATTTTCTTTGGTCCTCAGAGCATAGCATAAGGGTTCAGTAAGTGCTTGTTAAAATAAATTTAGCTGGCATCTCTGTTTCTTCCTTGCTAGTCCCTGGTCAAGATAATAAAAGGCCCATCCAGATACAGAATGTATGCTTCTTTACTTCTTTCTTCCCTGATTCTCTTTCTCTCTCTGCATATCCTCTCTTCTGTTCTATGCACTGTGAAGAGATGAGAAAGCAAGAGGCTGGATGAAAAAGTAAACTCAAAAGCTCTATCCTAATGCCAGTTTGTATTATTCCTCCCATGTCTGTAAGAGAGAGAGGAACGGGGAAGGGTGAGAATGTGCATGCAGGTGGCTGTGGGTAGCAGTGTCCCCACAGGGCAGCATCTCACACTGTGTTTAATGGCAAGCCTACTTTGGGGGATGGTGGGGATGGGGAGCAATAGACTGACTGCTGTGTGTACCAATTTCAAATTGCTAGCTATACCCTTAGCTAACACCAGTGTTTCATGTTGCAAATCCAGTGTTACTGCATGAAACAGTCAGCAAGTACACTTCTGCCAGAGATGGAGTAATTTGTTATCGGCTGGAGTGAGAAGCTGACACAGTTAGCTCACAGAGATGCTTTTATTCAGATGTGCAGGCTTCCCCAGATTAACCATGACTGTCCCGGGTCTCCCTGGCGGTGTATGCTCTCAGCAGTAGCTCCATGGCCAGTGCTGTTGCATTTTTGAAGAGAGTCCCCTATCTGCTGTGCAAACAGTTTCTGGCTTTCCTATCTTAGCTGTTTCATGAGGGTGGCACAGGAGGGTAAGTTGGAGAGGAACAGAATTCAGAGGCAGCAGGAAAGGGCAGACTTCTGTCTCTGGTCTTGTCTCCCTTCCATCCACCCTCCACTATGCTTTTCTAAAACTCTGGCCTGACCGTGTACCCCTCACTTAAATTCCCTTAATGATCCCTGTCATCCTCAGGAAGAAGTTCAAGCCTCTCAGACTAGCATGTGCTGCGAAGTCACTTCAGTCGTGTCCGACTCTGCGCAACCCCATAGATGGCTCTGCCGTCCCCGGGATCCTCCAGGAAAGAACACCAGAGTGGGTTGCCATTTCCTTCTCCTATGCATGAAAGTGAAAAGTGAAAGTGAGGTCGCTCAGTTGTCTCCGACTCCTAGCGACTCCACGGACTGCAGCCTATCAGGCTCCTCCATCCATGGGATTTTCCAGGCAAGAGTACTGGAGTGGGGTGCCATTGCCTTCTCCGGACTAGCGTGTGAGCCTCTGTGTAAACCTGGCCCCTGCTGACTGGTCCACCAGCAACTCTTGCCTCTGACGTTTGGATCCTGTAGCACCAACCTATTTGTTAGTTTCTTCACGTATTGTTTTTGTCTCCACACCCTCACTCAAGCAGTTTCTTCTGCCTGGAGTACCCTTGCCTGCACCCCTCACCTCTCACCCACTTTGCTTAGCAAACTTCCACTTATCATTTAAGGCTTAGCAAAAGCATCTACTCTTCTAGCTTCTTCCACCTCTCTAAGTTAATTAATTTCTTTCAGACTCCCATAGTCCTTTTCTACTTCTCCCATATGTGTTACAGTGATTAGGGAAACAGTAGAATACAGTGAGTAACAACAGAGGAAGTACCAAGGGGAGTGGTAGGAATGGTCTGCTCAGGATGCAGGCAATAAAGGGTGCATTGTATGTAGAGTATGTAAAAAAAAGTTTTAAAATGTATTTAAAGTTTTATGTATCTGCAATTCTAAACAATCTCAGTGATTGTTGGACAGTGATACTATTCCTTACAAGGGCAATCTACTCCATCTCCGCCCTTGGCTAATAATTCAGGGTCTGTAGTGAAAACACTTAGCTCCATCATTTGACATCATTACATCATGTGTGGTCTCGAGCACATTACTTATCTTTCTGTTCCTCAGTTCCCACCTCTGTAAAATAGAGACAAGAAAACTATCTGCCTGGTTAGTTCACGTGATGATTGCATGAGGCAATCCATGCAAAGCATTTAGAATAGTAACTGGGATTAACTAATCACTCCATAATGTTAATTACATTTTGCTGATGAGTCTGTATTCCTCCCCTTGGGTTAAAACTCCCTCATTAGAAGGCAATGGCACCCCACTCCAGTACTCTTGCCTGGAAACTCCCATGGACAGAGGAGCCTGGTAGGCTGCAGTCCATGGGGTCGCACACAGTCGGACACGACTGAAGTGATTTAGCAGCAGCAGCAGCAGCAGCATTAGCTTAAACATCTCTGAGAATCTATCTTTTCTCACTGTTGGATACACTCTGCCTAACTTAATGTATAAATTAATCTTTAAATGTATAAATGAATCTTATTCATCTCTCTTGAGATGGTTCCAGATAGGAAACTGGTTCCAAATAGGAAAAGGAGTATGTCAAGGCTGTATATTGTCACCCTGCTTATTTAACTTATATGCACAGTACATCATGAGAAACGCTGGGCTGGAAGAAACACAAGCTGGAATCAAGATTGCTGGGAGAAATATCAATAACCTCAGATATGCAGATGACACCACCCTTATGGCAGAAAGTGAAGAAGAACTAAAGAGCCTCTTGATGAAAGTGAAAGAGGAGAGTGAAAAAGTTGGCTTAAAGCTCAACGTTCAGAAAACTAAGATCATGGCATCTGGTCCCATCACTTCATGGGAAATAGATGGGGAAACAGTAGAAACAGTGTCAGACTTTATTTTTTGGGGCTCGAAAATCATTGTAGATGGTGATTGCAGCCATGAAATTAAAAGACACTTACTCCTTGGAAGGAAGGTTATGACCAACCTAGATAGCATATTTAAAAGCAGAGACATTACTTTGCCAACAAAGATTCTTCTAGTCAAGGCTATGGTTTTTTCAGTGGTCATGTATGGATGTGAGAGTTGGACGGTGAAGAAAGCTGAGCACCGAAGAATTGATGCTTTGTAACTGTGGTGTTGGAGAAGACTCTTGAGAGTCCCTTGGACTGCAAGGAGATCCAACCAGTCCATCATAAAGGAGATCAGTCCTGAGTGTTCATTGGAAGGACTGATGTTGAAGCTGAAACTCCAATACTTTGGCCACCTCATGCAAAGAGTTGACTCTTTGGAAAAGACCCTAATGCTGGGAAGGATTGGGGGCAGGAGGAGAAGGGGACAACAGAGGATGAGATGGTTGGATGGTATCACTGACTCAATGTACATGGGTTTGGGTAAACTCTGGGAGTTGGTGATGGACAGGGAGGCCTGGCGTGCTGCGATTCATGGGGTTGCAAAGAGTCGGACACGACTGAACTGAACTGATTCATCTCTCTGTGCCAAGTACACCGCAGAGAATGTGAACTGGCGATAGGTGCTCAGCTAACATTTGTTGGATGAATGGGTATTAGTGAATAAATAACAACTCATAAGAAAAAACTTGCAAAAGGAACTGGATGCGAGTCGCTGTAAAGAAACAAAGAAATGGGGGCAGAAAAAGTAGAGAAAGTCAACGGTGAAAGTGAAAGAAAGACCCAAAGCTACCTCTCCTTGAAGTAGCCCAGAAGGTGGGACCTAATGAAATGTCGGTCTATGAAAACTGGAGAGTCGTACCAGCCAGTTGAAGGACGTGTAGATCCCTTGAGGAGGGAGAGGAAACTCCATCCATCAGTCTACCCATCAGGGGTCCAGGAAAACAGCATCAGTGGAGCAAGAAGAGGACTGTCCCACAGTCTAAGCCCCACATAAAATCAGATACATGCTGCAAAGAGGGAAATGTAGATCTGCCAGTTTCTTATTCCACTTACTGTATTAATGTTAGATTAAAAAATAAAAAAAGAATTTGGTTGATGAAGCTCATTAGTAGAATTCTCTGCATCTAGTTTTTGAAAGATGTGACTAAAATATGATCATCATATGGATTACCCTCAGGTTTTCCAGGTTGTGACACCTCCTAAACCCAGTGAGATATGTATAAAACTCTAGACTGGAGCCATTAAGAGAAGTAATGACTCAAGACTATCTCACAACAACATTTAGAATTTGCCTCCAAGGTTTCAGTTCAAGATGGCAACACAGGAAGATCCTGCACGGACACATCAAATCCAAAGCTATATATGGAACAACTCTCTCTGAAAAAAACCCAAACACTAGTACAGCAACCCTGTCACACTCAGTAAACAAGAGAGAAACCATGTTGAAGTAGGCAGGAAAGGCTGAGACACAACCTCGCCATAAACTCTACTCTTGGCACAGTGACTCCTAACCAGGAGGGAACTCAAAACCCAGAGCTCCACCCTGAGGAGCAAAGAGTTCGAATGCCACACTGGGCAACCCAAGACCAGTACCTGAGAGATGAGGCCCTGATATATCTGGCTTTGAGGAATAATGGCGGTCATGCCCACGAGACCCACAGGACTGCTGTGGATTGAGGAATGGCTCTTAAAGTGCACATGTGCACACCCACCTGTCCCAGGGGCGAATACAGAAGAGAGAGAGTACATGTGTGCATGTGCACACACGTGCACATGCACACACTAAGTCCCTAAGTCATGTCCAACTCTTTGCAACCCCATGGACTATAGCCCACAAGGCTACTCTGTCCATGGGATTCCCCAGGCAAGAACGCTGGACTGGGTTGCCACTTCCTCCTCCAGGGGATCTTCCTTACCCAGGGATAGAACACAGAAGTAGCTTCCTTGAAAAGTAAAAACTGGTGCTCTCAAAGAACATAGGCCAGCAGATAACCATCTTTGCACCATATCTCTGTCTCACTACAACTCACTGATATCTCCCAGAAAGAAAGCCTCATGGCAACTATGAAGCAAAAATAGTTGATACCCAAAAGATAATGAGAATTTCCCTCTAAAATACTATTCATTAATTTTTAGCTTGAAGAAGTAGGAGGAATGGGCCATGCCTGGGTTCTGGGCAAACTTTGCTAGGTTATATGTCATCACAAGGATTCCAGAGGACCATAATAAACTGAATTCAAACCAACAAAATAAGATGCAATGAAACAAGTCTAAAACTTGGTTGACATTTATATTCGACAGGAAAAAAAAGACTGTCCAAGCAGTCACAGGTCCATCTGAAATTGGTTGTCTCCACCTAGTAACCCAAATTTGGTCCTCTGGATGCCAAGAGCAGTCATTACCTCTTGTAAATCACAGCTCACCAGTGACATGGCAGTAGCTGTCATGTGCTGCCAACCCAATCAGCTAAAACTTACGTTTTCCAGAGGTAAATATCCCCAGTTGCTTAAGCTAGTTCTCATGTGACATGGTTTTCTGTCTTGTCATTTAAATCAGAAAAGAAGTAGCTCCTGAAATGTATTGGACTGACTTAACCTCTCTTCTGATGTCACTCAAAAGCTCCATGTCTAAAATGTAAGAAACCACACAGGATATCTGATCTGATCACCCATTCACCGGAACACTTTCCTCTATAGTCCTCTTGTTTGAACTTCACCCGCTAGTAAGCGGTGCACTATCTTCCAAAGCACTTGTTGGAAAGAAAGAACGGAGGAGGTGTTATTTTCCCTGTTACAAAGAGATCCAAAATAACAGTGGTTTTAACAATCTAGTGATTAATTTTTTTTTAGGGAGATGGTCCAAGTCTGATATGGCAGCTTTACAATCATTATGGATCCTGGTTACATTTATCTTTCATTCTGCTATCTTCAAAATGCAGCTTCCATCTCAAGGTACAAAGTAGCTTTTCCAGCTCCTATTGTCACCTGAGATTACATTTCCACTAGAGAGAGAGAGAGGAGGAAGCCCTTCCTGTTGAGGGTCCCACCAGACCAGAAGGCACACAACATTCTTGCCCAATTTGGGTTGATCAGGACTCAGTTACATTCCATGGATGGCTAAAAGGAAGCCTTTATTCTAGACCACCACAGGCTTATTCAAAAATCAAAGATCCTACCACAATAAAAAGGAAACAATGGAAATTGGAGGAAAACTGGCAGCTCCTTCCATACAGTGTTCAAAATGCTTCCTCATGTTTAGGAAAACTGGCCTGTTGTTTTTTTGTAACTGAAAATAATTTATTCTCTGGAGATAGAAACAACAAAAGTACCCTTGTCAAAAAATTAAATGCAACTGTCATGGAGCATCCCCTTACTAAATCTTTCTTTGCCAAGGAAAGCAAGCCCCCATTCTTTGCTCCTTCTATAACGCGGTTTCTGAAAACCTTTGCAACTTCATCACATTCCTCCTGTCTCTTTTTACCAATGTTTCTCACATCACTTTAGAATTATTATTCTATACTTCTAGGATGACATCTAGCAACCACATTCCACAAATACATATTTATTACTGATATTCTCCAAAACCTATCTCAATATTGGCAATAACTCAAAGAGGATATGATGTTTAAACGTAAGAAGCTTATAGTCTAGGGCCACATTAGACAACTGATGCATAATGACCTTACAGTCAGTTCAACCCTCATGCATATTTTTCATGAGAACAATTAAGTCATGCCATTCAGAACTTAGATAATCGGCTTTTTCATTTAATTGAGGGACATGAACTTCCAGATGTTCAAGCTGGTTTTAGAAAAGGCAGAGGAACAAGAGATCAAATTGCCAACATCCACTGGATCATCAAAAAAGCAAGAGAGTTCCAGAAAAACATCTATTTCTGCTTTATTGACTATGCTAAAGCCTTTGACTGTGTGGATCACAATAAACTGTGGAAAATTCTGAAAGGGATGGGAATACAAGACCATCTGACCTGTCTCTTGAGAAACCTGTATGCAGGTCAGGAAGCCACAGTTAGAACTGGACATGGAACAACAGACTGGTTCCAAATAGGAAAAGGAGTACGTCAAGGCTGTATATTGTCACCCTGCTTATTTAACTTATATGCAGAGTACATCATGAGAAATGCTGGGCTGGAAGAAACACAAGCTGGAATCAAGATTGCCGGGAGAAATATCAATAACCTCAGATATGCAGATGACACCACCCTTGTGGCAGAAAGTGAAGAAGAACTAAAGAGCCTCTTGATGAAAGTGAAAGAGGAGAGTGAAAAAGTTGGCTTAAAGCTCAACATTCAGAAAACCAAGATCGTGGCATCTGGTCCCATCACTTCATGGGAAATAGATGGGGAAACAGTGGAAACAGTGTCAGACTTTATTTTTTGGAGCTCCAAAATCACTGCTGATGGTGCTTGCAGCCATGAAATTAAAAGACAGTTACTCCTTGGAAGGAATGTTATGACAAACCTAGACAGCATATTTAAAACAGAGACATTACTTTGCCAACAAAGGTCCATCTAGTCAAGGCTATGGTTTTTCCAGTGGTCATGTATGGATGTGCGAGTTGGACTGTGAAGAAAGCTGAGCACCAAAGAATTATGCTTTTGAATGGGGTATTGGAGAAGACTCTTGCGAGTCCCTTGGACTGTGAGAAGATCCAACCAGTCCATCCTAAAGGAGATCAGTCCTGGGTGTTCATTGGAAGGACTGATGTTGAAGCTGAAACTCCAATACTTTGGCCACCTCATGTGAAGAGTTGACTCACTGGAAAAGACCCTAATGCTGGGAAGGATTGGGGGCAGGAGGAGAAGGGGACGACAGAGGATGAGATGGCTGGATGGCATCACTGACTCGATGGACATGGGTTTGGGTAGATTCCAGGAGTTGGTGATGGACAGGGAGGCCTGGCGTGCTGCGATTCATGGGGTTGCAAAGAGTCGGACACGACTGAGCGACTGAACTGAACTGAGGGACATGATGCCCAGCTAGGCTGTACTTTGATTTTCAGCCTATTATTCTATCAATTGGAAACTTGATTCTGTCCTTACATATTATGCCACGACTCCCAATTTTATGGGCTTGGAAATTTTTGCTTTGATAGACATGCTTGGAGGAAGCATCCACATCCACAGCAAGTGATTTGCTGGAACGCAGATAAAATTCTAAGTATAACACTCATCACTCAGAAGAGGGTAGAAAACCATGATTTTATTTTTAAATCAGAATTTTTTCTTTGTGCATTTTTGCTTCTGTTAAAGATTCTATAAAATGACCCTGACAGCATGAATGGCTATGCAGGTAATTTGCCAATGCCAACTGAGTGCAACCCAGAAGGTGCCTAAACCCACTGGCACACTGGTGCCAGTGATATCCCATCTTAGTAGCTGCTTATGTTGGCATAACTCTAGAAGTTGTCCTGTTTCGTGAGTTTAATCCTCATCAACAGAGGATTCCCCCATGCTCCACCTCCGTTTCTAAAAATGCAAATGAAAGTGATTTATAGTTTGGGATGTTTTCAAATTCTCCAAAAAAGGACATTTCTGTGTTCTTAGGCTGTGAATGATGAACCAACCAGAAGTTGAAAATCTTTATCACAAGAGCTTCATATCAGCCATGGGTCTATCTCTTTCCAACAGGAACCTTGCACTTGCAGAGCGGGAGATAAATAAAAGCCTTGTTCACAGCCTCCACTTCTTTGTGTTGTCACAATCATTCCCTGCCTGTGTCATCCATATGACGGGGAGAAGGAAGTGGTTAATACCAGCCTCACACACACAGGTCATACTGTGCAGAAGAAGATGGGAGGTGGTTTCAACAATGGGGAAAATGCTTCGCAACTGTATGTTCTCATATGTAAATTGGTGAGCCCTGTCCTCAAAAAAAAGAAAAACAAATCTTCCATCATTCTCTTCTAGGGAAAAGACTGAACTCAAGAGGAGGATTATTAAATACAAAGAGGGTTAGGGATGGGGGAGATCAACAGGGCAGCTAGACAAGTGATGAAATAATCCATTCCCTTGCTAATAGGAAAATGGGAAAGGCACCTGGTATAGAGCATCCAGGGCAAAGTACATCCTTTCACTGCAGCTAATAAAAGCTCTCCATTTCAGGTGACCTTTCAGCAGTAACAGATGAAGAGAGTGGAAAGTTCTTGCAAATAGAAATAAATGCTTCATAGAAGGAAGTGACATCTCAGAGCAGACCTGCTTGGGGCAACTACAACTGAGGAAACACAGTGTCCTTGATAATAGCCTGCACTCAACCTCATGTCCCTTGGGGCCACAGCCAGAAGACCCAGGATAACTCATTAATGTTGAACACCTACTATGTACCATAGCAGTCACGATTCTCTTTGCAAGCCATTTTGATAGATGTCAACCAACAAAAGTAACTAAGACTGAGTCCCAAGGCAGATAGTTCAGTTCAGTCACTCAGTCGTGTCCGACTCTTTGCGACCCCACGGATTGCAGCACGCCAGGCCTCTCTGTCCATCACCAACTCCCGGAGTTTACCCAAACCCATGTCCATCGAGTCGGTGATGCCATCCAGCCATCTCATCCTCTGTCGTCCCCTTCTCCTCCTGCCCCCAATCCTACCCAGCATTAGGGTCTTTTCCAGTGAGTCAACTCTTTGCATGAGGTGGCCAAAGTATTGGAGTTTCAGTTTCAACATCAGTCCTTCCAATGAACACCCAGAACTGATCTCCTTTAGGATGGACTGGTTGGATCTCCTTGCAGTCCAAGGGACTCTCAAGAGTCTTCCCCAACACCACAGTTCAAAAGCATCAATTCTGCGACGTTCAGCTTTCTTCACCGTCCAACTCCATACATCCATACATGACCACTGGAAAAACCATAGCCTTGACTAGACGGCAGATAAGCACTTAAAGAATATCGTTTTTTCAAGGCATGTTTGGGCAGGTTGCCTGCCAGTTACTTTCACATTACACTGTTGCTTTTTTTTTAACTCCCTGAAGTATACTCACACACCCTCTATAAGAAAAATTGAAATTAGCAAATAACATTTATGGATAACACAGAATTACGTCTCCATGATTTGAGGCTTCTAGTAGCAACAGAAATGTGAATCAAAAATGAAACTGGATTAGGGGTCATGAGATAGTATGAGTTATCGATTATTGCATGAGATACTTTATGCAAAACCCTAGCATGTTGCCTGGAGAAGACTAATTACTCAAAATATCACAGCTGTTGGCATTGTAATAACAAGTGTTACTGATGTTTTTACTTCTGGTGTTATAATTATTATGACTGAGGCCATTATATATCAATAGCTCTAAAATTATCCCTACTTTATAGGGGCTAATTTCCTAGAGATGAATTGAGGAAAATGGGGGAAGAGAACCTTCCTTCCTAATGAAAGATATATAGGAAAAAAGTGCCAAGAAAAGGTATAGCGTACATCCTTAGAATGAATGCTTGGGAAAGTCGGCAATATTTTACATACAAGTTCATATAAGTTACCTAAAACACCAATGCCTGGACTAGAATCATGTCACACATTAAAGGAGGCAGATGTGGACCACAGGATGACCTAGAGGTTGGTGCTTTCATTAAGGAAGGAGACAGAAGATGAGTCTGTGTAGGTAGATGGCAGAATATTCCAGCTTTAAATTCATTATATGTGTCAAGCCTAGATAATCTAAAGGATTCTTAGTTGCAGACAAAGAAGCCATTATATCTAGCTTAACAAGAAAGGTCTATATTATAGGGTGGCAGATAGTTCACATAACTTATTGGATGGCCAGGGCAGTAAGACTGAGTCCAACACTACATTGTGATGAGAAATGTTTGACCACACCATTGAACCTCTGTAGCAGACACCCTGTTGCTGTTGTTACCTGCTGCTCAGTAGTCATGCCAAAAGGGACCAGAAAGCAGAACTTCCACCACAGCTGCACCATGGAAACCACATACTTCTGCAATGAGGTCTGATCTCACACACGCTCTCCAAGTCTCCCACAACTGTATCAACTTAGCAGAATCTAGGTAATGTAAGAAATTCTTAGCTTCATGATAATTGCTAAGAATATAGATTTTTCCTAAAGTATAAGAGAGTATGAGGAAAAGGTATTGGAAGTGGGTGTTGAATAAATTCATCTGTAGCATCTATAACATCAGATTTGGAAACTAAGTAGCTTTTAAGGGTATCTGGTTATTAAATCTGGGAATCTCTTTTCATACTAAGTGGCCTGGAGCTGCTCCGGGACTATGGAATGGTAACTACTGTCAACATTCAACTTGATGGACAGAAGCCCAGACAAAACCTAGAAACCTTTTATTTTGCTGAACTCAGGAAGCCTCAGCACAGGCTACAATGGTTACTCTCAATATTGAAAGCTGCTTATGTGCCTTGACTTTAATGGTACTCTCAAGCTGGAGGTATGGATGTAGATCAGTGTATCTCAAAATCTGTCCTGCACAACACCCTCATCAAAATCCTTTGGGGTGTTTATTAAAGCAAAGATCATTGGGCCCCCCTCCAAACTCTGGAGCAGAATCTCTGGACTAGTGGGAACTATAGAGTTAGAGGACCACTTATCTGTGTTTTGAATATATGCTCCCATGCTCATAGAGCCTAGACTTTGAGTGTAGTGAAATCCCTAGTTATTTCTATAAGAGCTTATTATCCAAGTCTAAAAGTTGTAAAGTAGGGAGGAAGTTGGAAACTCCTCTTTGGCCTTGTAAACTCAAACTTTACAAATTTACCTATAAGCTCAGGCCACAAGAGCTGAGAATGACAATATACTGAGACTCAATTAAAATGTATAATGTTTTAAAGCTACATTAGCATACTGTCATATCCTAAGCATCAAAAATATATAAATCAAAATTGAACTCATAATAATCCGAACATTTGCGTGCAGAATCTCTTGCTCAGTTAGAGGAATAAGGTCACAGGCCTGAAAAATCGGTTACAGGTGTCTCTAAGGAGATGGCATTAAAACATTTACACATGGTATGCCCTGTATTTACATGCAAGCTAGCCTCTCTGCTATGTTTTCCTATGAATGTGTTTAACTCTACAGAGAAATGTGACAACCAACTCCTAGCATATGGAAGTATTTCCACATGGCAAATTATATGGGAACTAGGGAGAATGAGAAGGATTTGTAAATACTGCGAGTTTAAATGTACCTTTTCAAATTCTATTAGACCTAAATCTTGCTGTATTTAACTAAAATCAACCTACATTTACTGAAAACCTACTGTGTGCCAAAATCATTCTAGATGCTTTCTCATATGTTATCTCATTTAATTTTTAGAAAATCCTGTAAGGTAAGCATTTTCAATTCTGTTTCATAGTTGAGAATATCAAAGTTCCAAGAGATTGGGTAATGTGTCACAGAGAAAAGAAGTGAAGCCAGGACTTCCTGGCAGCAAATCCCATTCTCTTTCTACTCTATAATTTTAATTAATGCCAATTAAGTATTATTTAATATTTAGTTAACACAACCCACTATATCTCACAGCAAAATACATTTTTACTAAGACCATTATCTCATTTGATTCTAGTGACAGCACACAGGCCTAGTAGAGAATGATGTTATCATTGCACACTGGAAAAACAGAAATCCCAGGAGATTCAGGAATTCTTCACAGGTCACAAAGCTCACAGCATCTGAGCCCTATTCTTTTGATTCCAAATACATGTTCTATTTGCTATCTCGGAGTTTAGGAAAGGAGAATTAACATTACCCTGTCCTAGTTTACAGTAATCTGCTCAGCATTTTACATATGTGAGTCCTAATCCTCATCACAACTCTGAAAAGTAAGAAGTAGACCCATTTCACAGATGTCTAAACAATGACTTAAGCTGAAGTTGGGGCTTCCCTTGTGGCTCAGCTGGTAAAGAATTCACCTGCAATGCAGAAAACCTGGGTTCGATTCCTGGGTTGGGAAGATCCCCTGCAGAAGGGAAAGGCTATCCACTCCAGTATTCTGGCCTGGAGAATTTTATGGACTATATAGTCCATGGGGTCGCAAAGAGTTGGACACAGCTGAGCAACTTTCACTTCAAGCTGAAGTTAGTCAGTGTTAGAACCAATTCAAACCCAAATCTGTGAGACACTGATAAAATTACATATTACACGTACACACACGCACACAGGCTTCCCTCATGGCTCAGATGGTAAAGAATCTGCCAGCAATGTGGTAGCCCCAGGTTCAATCCCTGGGTCTGAAAGATCCCCTGGAGAAGGGAATGACAACCCACTTCAGTATTCTTCAGTATCTAGTCCTGGTGAAACCCATGGACAAAGGAGCCTGGCGGGTTACAGGTCACAAAGAGTCGGACACAACTGAGAGACTAACTTTCACTTTCATCATAAAGAAAGGACTGATAGCTCTTAACAGAACTTTCTATTTGGAAACTCCTAGTTTTGATCATGAACATGTTGTTATTCACTATCCTTAAACATGAAAGTAGAATGAGCAAATATAGACAACAATCTTTCAGTGGATTCCATACAGGCATGACTGTACCTAAAAGAAGAAACTAGTGGGTCATTTTAAAAGTATTTGGCCATGCCTGTGAATGTCCACTACCAGGAAAACTTCAAATAATTATGTCCTTCATGCCATTCACCCAGTGTCATTCTTGGAAGTGATGTTCTCGAGGATTAAGTTATAAACAGACATGTAGAATCAATGAGGCCTTGTGCTTAGAACTCCTTGTAAATGAACAGAAAACTGGGTAAGTAGAACTTGTTTACTGAATGAGAATATCAGGGAAGCCAGTACTTTCACAGATACTCTGAAAATCACAATTGCTATAAAATACATGAGATTTTACCTGAGGACCAATAAAGTATTTTCTTTGTTAACCAATAATTCAGCAGGTAAGTATAATAGTCACTAATACTTGTGTGTATTTTTTGTATATTATAAAATATGTCACACAGAAAGATCATTTGATTTTCAGATTTTAAAACACCTTAATTTCATTACTTGGCCCACAGTGGGCTTTCAATAAATGTAGTTGCAAAGAAAAGAACTGAACAGAGTTAAGAACTGTTAGCCTTTTTCAAACACATGAGAAAATGGATAAGCGACTCACTAAGGGTAAATGACTTGCCCAGTTTCACATATAAGCTTTGATACGTTATTAAATTCTTTTACTCATTCATGAGTCTTTTAGAAATTATCTAATTCCATATTGCTATCAAGGAGTAACAGTAGACCATCTGATACACATCAAAATTGAGTATTTTTTCCATTAAGATGCCTCTCCATCTTAGTCAAAAAACCTGGATTTGATCAATTTTGGTTTCCAGAAGAGAACCCCTGAAGAATTTAAATCCAGATTTTTTGAGTGATCCATATGCCTGAATCAGTTGTTTTTGTCAAACATCCATTACCTCATGGCCCAGATTTCCATAATTAAATGAGGTCAAAAGAGAATATATGGAAACTGAAAAGCAGTGTGTTAATATTAGCTGTTATCAGTCAGACGTATTTCTCTTATAAATACAAAGATAGTAAAGGGCTTCCTTTATGAAAGAAAGAATCGTCCAGCCAGCTTACAAAAAAGTGTGTTATTGTACATCTTGAATATAGAAATTCAAAGACAAATATGATTGGTAATAACATTGTTATATTAGACTCTCTGATAAAATAAGCTTAAAGTTTGGAGTTTGATGTTTGAAAGGACAGTCAAACGTTACAGGCATAGAGAACTTTTACAGATTTAGTCCATTATGAAAATCAAAGATTTACCCAGGCATAATCTTCTTAAAACATGATCATCTATGGTTTTCATATATTACAAACTCAGCCTCCTTGATGTCTTAAATCATCAAAAAGCTGTTATTAAAAAAAAAAAATTGTAAGGCATTGGAAGGAATATATAGTATACTGTATCCAAACAAAGGCATTTATTGAATGCCTACTAGGTAACCAATAACTGCAAAAAAATCATTACTATCTCCATTTCACTGATGAGGAAACTGAGATTTAGACTCGTTAAGGCACTTATCAAAGATGATAAAGATAATAATTAACAAAGACATGCACTAAGCACAAGTATTCCAATGTTGTGTCCCATATTCATTTTTCCCTAAACTTCTCTGTAAGTTTCAAAATTGACCAATGTATAGATCCAGAATGGCAACACTAGCCTTTTGTTCTCTTCATTGTCTTTTAGTAACATAACTATTTTTAACATTTGCTTTCACTTAATTTCTTAACCACTCTATTTTGTGTTTCTATTTAAGGATTCAGCTATTAAACATAACAAAAAGACTTCTGGTGTTAAGATGCCTTTTGTTTCAGATATCACTCCCAAAAGCAACAAGAAATATGAACAACAGAATTCAAAATCTTTTCTGGATCAAACCTCGAAACATCTACAAAATCCCACTGTATATGATTAAAAGATGTTAAGATGTGGGATCAGTGCAAGAAAAGAAGCCTGCAGGAGCAGATCTCAACATGTCAGGAGAGCACAATCACCAAAACAGATGGGGCACTGGAAGAAGCAAAACACAATTATCCCATCTTTGGGGAAAAAAATAAAGGGAATAAGATGCCCAGGCAACGAAGAGTACCAGAAAGTAAGCAAGCAGACAGACAGATATCCCCTTTCTGTAAGAAATAGCTCATTGATGAGCTGCAATGAAAAGGAAAAGTCAAAGGCTAAGGAAATAAAATGTCCAAAAAATTATCACGCAGACATAAACATACATACACACTCGGGGGTGGAAGATGGCAAGGAAAAGAGACAGAAAACTTTCACTTCATTGTGAAATAGGGAGACTCCTACTGGCCTGTGATATACCTTGGTTGTTCTCCCATGAACTTCCTACACATGCAGTCTAAGAACTCAATAATTCATTTTATTCAAAAGTAAAAGCAATATTGAAAAAGAACCAAAGATTGTTTAAGAAAAAAGGAAGAAATTGACAAAATTGTTTTTCTCTTCTCACACACACACACACAAATGCAAATATAGAAGCAGTGTTGTTAGTGGCTCAGATGGTAAAGAATCCACCTGCAATGTGTGAGACCTGGGTTCAACCCCTGGGTTGGTAAGATCCCCTGGAGGAGGGCATGGCCACCCACTCCAGTACTGTTGCCTGGAGAATCCCCACGGATAGAGGTGCCTGGCGGGCTACAGTCCATGGGGTCGCAAAGAGTCAGACACGACTGAGCAACTAAGCACAGCACAGGAAACGTTAACAGGCAGAGGAAAATCATGATGAAAGCTATTGTGATGAATCAAAAAGCATTTTAAAAAAATCAAAGAACCCAAAGTAAAAAATACAAGAGTTTAGGGAATACGTAGCTGAATGATAGAAAAAAGTAAAATAAGAGAGGTCAGAGCTAAGAAAAGATGAAGAATAAAAAGCATTAGGGCTTCCCTGGTGGTCCAGTGGTTGAGAATCTGCTTTGCATTGCATGGAACACCAGTTCGATCCCTGGTTCAGGAAGATTCCACATGCTGCAAAGCAACTAAGCTTGTGCACCACGACTACTGATCCTGTGCTCTAGAGCCCTTGAGCTGCAACTACTGAGCCCATGAGCTGCAACTACCGAGCCCATGAGCTGCAACTACCGAGCCCATGTGCCCTAGAACCTGTGCTCTGCAGCAAGAGAAGCCACTGCAATGAGAAGCTCGTGCACCACAATGAAGATTAGCCCCCACTCGACACAACTGAAGAAAGTCCATGCACAGCAATGAAGACCCAGCACAGCCAAAAATAAATAAATTAGCTAACAAATACATTCTTAAATATTCTAAAAAAAGTAAAAGCATTAAAATAATGAAGACAATATTATAAACAATGCACACAAAAAAGAATAGTCTTATGAAAACACAGTAAAGAGTAAAGGATGATAAAATTGCAAAAAGTAAACAAAATTAAATTGAAACAATTCATAAAAGTAGCTTAGAAAAATTATATCAATAAAAAATAGACTAAGGAGATCCTTAACACATGATTAATAATCCTAAAGAAACCAAAACACAAGGAGAAAATTTAAGATATATTTCAAGAAAACTTTCAGAAAGAAAATAACGCTTGGTCCAAAAATTAAAATGGTCCATTCTGCCTGAGAAAATGAATATACTACAGGATAATGAATAAAAACATATCTCAATAACACTATTGCATGTCAAAAGAAACCTCTGGGCATTCAAACAAAATACTACCTATAATAATAAAACAAAACCAGCTAACCTTGGGTTTCTCAAGGGCAATCTTCAAGAATACAATAAACTTACAGCAAACACTATGCTTACCAAATCCTAGAGGAATATTTGTAATAATTCAAGTAAAAAGATGAGAGAAAAACATTTGTAACTTGTAAAACTCAGAAAATACAAATTATATAAAAAGGAAACGCCTAAGTAAATTAAGAAATGAATATTAAGAAAAACTCTGGCAGTGACCACTGAATACAGGTAGTCACAAGCCCAAGTCTAAAACAACTGTGGAAATTATAAATATAAAATACAAATTTTAGAAATCATTATAATGTATAAATACTTTTAAAATATATATTGAAGCACATAATATGAAAAGCATTCATGTATGGTATCAGAAGAATCAAAAAAGGAAACAAGAAATAAGGATGGGAAAAAGTGAAGATTGCTACTTTCATCAGTGCTTAATATACTGTTGTTAAAAAATAAAGAATTGAGTACGTCATATAAAGTTACAATTATGAAGGTAACAAATAGAACTTAAAACAAAATATAAACTTAAACAATTATCAAAAAGAAAACATATCATTTGGGGAAAGATTTTTTTTGAAGAATCAATAAAAAATAATGTGTATTTAATATTTTATTGCAAAATTAAGATTAGCCTATCTATTAACACCATTAATAAAAACAGGGCAAACTCACATACTAAGTAGGAAAAAAAACTAGTTCATAAAGAAAATCTGACTACATACCACACACAAAAATTCATTATGTGTCAATTACATTTATGAACAAACTCACATACTAAGTAGGAAAAAAAACTAGTTCATAAAGAAAATCTGACTACATACCACACACAAAAATTCATTATGTGTCAATTACATTTATGAATATATAAACATATATTCTCATATATAATTTTACAACTTAATAATAGACAATACAAATTAAAATGGACAATCTGAAATTCATTTCTCCAAAAAAGATACACAAATTGCCAGTAAATACTAGAATGTGCCTAACATCATTAACTATTAAGGGGAAATACGAATCAAAATCACGATTAGGTCTTACTTCACACGAACTACCATCAGTTCAGTTTAGTTGCTCAGTTGTGTCTGACTCTTTGTGACCCCATGGACTGCAGCACACCAGGCTTCCCTGTTCATCACCAACTCCTGAAGCCTACTCAAATTCATTTCCATCACGTCGGTGATGCCATCCAACCATCTCATCCTCTGTTGTCCCCTTCTCCTCCTGCCCTCAATCTTTCCCAGCATCAGGGTCTTTTCCAATGACTGGTTCTTCATATCAGGTGGCCAGAGTACTGGAGTTTCAGCTTCAGCATCAGTCCTTCCAATGAATAGTCAGGACTGATTTTCTTTAGGATTGACTGGTTGGACTACCATGACTATAATAAAAAAAGAGACACTAACAAGTGTTGACAAGTATGTGAAGATATTAGAAGCCCCATATATTGCATGTGAGAATTTAAAATTATGCAGTCCCTTTGGGAAACAGTTTAGTAGTTCCTCAAAATGCTAAATATAGAATTACCACATGGTCAGGAAATTCCACTCCTGGGTATCTACCCAAGAGAAATGAAAACACATGTCCACAAAAACACTTATACACAAATGTTGGTAGCAGCATTATTTGTAATACCTAACAAGTAGAAACAATCCAAATTCCCATCAACTAAAGAACAGATCAATAAGATGTGGTATATCCATAAAAAAATATTATTTGGCAACAAAAGGGATGATGTACTGATACACTATATAACATGAATGAAACATGAAAACATGATGCTAACTGGAAGAAGCCAGTCACAAAAAAATATGTACTGCATCATTCCATGTACATGAAATGTCAAGAATGGGTAAATTTTTATAGAGAGAGTAGATTAGTCTTAAGTTACCTAGTGCTGGTTGGTGGGGGGTAGGAAGTAAGGGGAAGCTGTGGGTAAATAGGGAGTGATGCTAATAAGTATGTAGTTTCTTTTTGAGAGAATGAAATGTCCTAAAATTGTGGTGAGGGTTGCAAAACTGTCTGTTAACACTAAAAACTATTTGATTGTGTATGTTAAATGGGCAGATTATATGATGTGCTGGTTATACCTTATTAAAGCCATTAAAAATAAACTATTAGTTTATAAAAGAGGGCAAAGAACAAGTATATAGATGGGAAATTAGAATAAGAAACTGACTACATATACAATTTTAAAGATTACGGAAGACAATTTTGTTTTGATTCTAGAAATTAACTAGAAAACCTGAATGCAATGGATCACTTTCTAGGAAAATATGAATTACCAAAAAAAAAAAAAAAAGACCAATGAAATGTTGGAAAATCGAAAATAAGTTATCACATGAGACACAGACAAAGTTGTCAAAAACTACTCAACTCCTCTCCACCAGAGGATCAGAACCATTTTATATATATCTTGGATACTATTTAAACTGTTCAAGAGTAAAGAAAATACAAACACTCCTCATTTTTAATGAGGTCCCCAATATAATGAATTTAATCAGTTCAGTTCAGTTCAGTCGCTCAGTCGTGTCTGACTCTTTGTGACCCCATGGACTGCAGCATGCCAAGCCTCCCTGTCTATCACCAACTCCCGGAGGTTAACTTATGTCCATCGAGTTGGTAATGCCATCCAACCATCTTGTCCTCTGTCATCCCCTTCTCCTCCTGCCTTCAATCTTTCCCAGCATCAGGTTTCAAATGAGTCAGTTCTTCCCATCAGGTGGCCAAAGTATTGGAGTTTCAGCTTCAGCATCAGTCCTTCCAATGAATATTCAGGACTGATCTCTTTTAGGATGGACTGGTTGGATCTCCTTGCAGTCCAAGGGACTCTCAAGAGTCCTCTCCAACACCACAGTTCAAAAGCATCAATTCTTTGGCACTCAGTTTTCTTTATAGCCCAACTCTCACATCCATACGTGACTACTGGAAAAACCATAGCTTTGACTAGACAGACCTTTGTTGGCAAAGTAATGAATTTAATGAAAACTTTAAATTTTCATAATTAACAAAAATATTAATATCAAATCTAACAATGATAGTACCAACCTCACTTATAAGAATTCATGAAAAAAATCCTAGATAAAATATAAACAAGCAGAAACCAGAAACACAGAAGTGGAAAATGAACCACAACCAAATTGGGGTCATATCATAGATAGCCCAATGTTAGGAAATAGTATCATATTAAAAGATTAAAGGAGAAAAATATGATTATTTCTGTTGATGCTAAAAGGGCATCTAATCAAATTCAAAACTATTTTTGATTTTTATAACTTTTATTAACATAGAAATTAATTGATACTTATAAGACATGATATATAAGTGTGAGGAAAAGAGCAAATAACCATCAAACCTGCAAGTAAAACATTAAAAACATTCTTAGCCAAGAGAGAAAATAAGACAAACATTGTAGAATGTTATCAGTTGGATATATACAAAATTAATATTACACCATAATATAAGATTCTGCTTACAATAGGAAAAAAATAATCATGAACATAAAATATATAGAAATAACCCTAACAAGACATAGCCAAAATCTAGGCAACTTTAAAACTTACCAAAAACGCCAGAAGAAGGCTTGAATAAAAGAAAGGAATGGCCTATTCTTAGACAGAAAGACACAATATTTTGAATATGTATATTATTTCTAGACACCTATAAATTTGACCTGGTCCTAATAAGAATACAAACAGGACTTTTACAATCAGACAAATTCTAAGTTTCACATGGAGAAAAAACATGCAAGAATATACAAGAAAATTCTGAAAAAGCAGTGAGGGAGAGCTACTCCTAAAAAATATTAAAAATATTTATATTTAACATATTATATATTTATAATTACCTCTCAAAGCTTTACCTGGTAAAATACCATCACATTGGGAATTAGATTTCAATAAATGAATTTGGGGGGACACAAACATTCAGTCTATAACAGCATCCAAATGTCCCCTGAGGAAAGAATTTATATCCTCTTGTTTCTGCCTCAAGTTACCCAGTAATGTGCCAAGTAGATACTGCCCATCACCTAAGAAGGAGTACTCTCCTCCCAGCATTGTATGTGGAAGGACTGGGGAGTGAAGAAAGGAAAGAAAGGAAAGTGATGGGAGAGCAACTTGCTTCTGAGTTGCTCTAGGTGACGGATATCAAATCCTTCACTTTGGGAAGCCCGTCAAATAGCTGAAGGGGTGATTTTCCAACTTTACAAATGATGATAGAGGTAATAAATTTATACTGAAGATTTGAAAGGGTAAAAAAATGTTTATGGATAGGGACCAGGTAGATACCCAGGCAGTAAGAGAGCCTGGGTATTGAACAAGAGTTAAGTGCTTTCAACCTCTGCTCCACAGGTCAGTTTCAAAATTCTGAATCCTCTGACTTTAGATTAAATATGGGGCAAATACCAAGTAAAGCTTTTCTTCAAATGCAGCAACTGGATGGTTATAAGAAACCCTTCCATAGAAAATAACTTAGAAGAGCCCTTGGAGCTTTCTTCATTCAAGCCATACCAGATTGGCCAAAGATGTTCCACTTTCAGAACAAATGGAATGGTAGAAGTGTCACAGGCACAACCCTTTTATCACAGGAAGAGGCATGCAAATGTGCAAGAGAGTGATGGAGCTGCAGTCAGCACTGCATGCAATGAGGAAGAGTATAAAACAGTGACCAGGAGAGACAACTCTGTCTATCCCAAAGTGAAAAGTGAAAGTGAAAGTTGCTCAGTCGTGTCCATCTCTTTGTGATCCTATGGACTATACAGTCCATGGAATTCTCCAGGCAAGAACACTGGAGTGGATATCCGTTCCATTCTCCAGGGGATCTTCCCAACCCAGGGATCGAATCCAGGGATGGAACCCAGGTCGCCCGCATTGCAGGCGGATTCTTTACCAGCTGAGCCACAGGGAAGCCTCTCTATCCATATTTCTGTCAAAATTATTTATAAACACTGAGGCCAGTCTGTCTATCCATTTTCAGAGAATTGGCTTAGTGGAGAAGGACATAGCAAGTTTCTTTGTCCCCTGAAATTGCTAAATGGGAGGGCCATGAGATGACTCTGAAATAAGTGGAGGAATTTGAAAGGTGGAGAATTTTACACATATTAGAGGTCATTTCTCCCTGCTTTGCTGAGCTCTTCAGAGTCTGCTGTGCGTATGGAATGTATGGCCCGCTATTTGCATCTCATTAATGATGGCTGCACAATGACAAAAGGGATGGCATAGATCAGCGTGCATGCAGTGGGGAAGCTAAGGAAAAGATTGCCCAGTAATTTTCATCCTGGAGGAGGGAGGTATTTCCAACTTCTCAAAGATTTGTGCTCCCAGGGTAATTTGTTCTATGTTTAATTTTTCATAGTTTCTTCCTGGTATTCATAGGTTAAGAGAGTACAACTTTCCCAAGTACTGATTTATAGATAATGTTTATAAGCAGCACATAAAATGTTCACTTTCACAAATAATAACATCCATTGATCCTTTGAAATGCAATTTCAATTCTTAAGTGTAATATTATAGCAAAGTATACACAAAATCTGTGTATCCTGAACTACAGGAAGTTGAGCAAGTGGTTTCTGTAGCTATATTTGATTTTAGTCAATAACACTTTTCCACGATGAATAAATACTAACAAATATATTAATAAAACACTATGCCAAATAAAAAAAATAAAATAAAATAAAATAAAAATATTTATATTTAACATATTATATATTTATGTTTAAACTAGCATAATTAATTCAATGAAGTACTTGTGCATGAATGGAAAGTTTAGAAACAGAAAAACTATGTACAGGAATTTAGTATACAATGATGTGATCATGTGGGGAAATGATGGATTGTTCAATAAATGAGTAACCTTTTATGGAAAAAGAAAAAAAAGTTCCTTGCCACATAACTACTTTCATGGATCTCCACCATAAATTATACATAAATGACTTAAGTGGCTGAAACTGCAAAATTCCATAAAGAAAACATCAATTTTAAAAATAATCTTAAAAGATAAATCTCAGTATGATATGAAACTTAGTAATTATAAAAGACTACAAAAAAAAAACTAACAAAAAAGACTGCTGTATCTTTCAAATTTTTATGCATGGCAAATAAAAATTTAAGTTTAAACACAAAAATTGGGCGGAAATAAATAACACATAGAAAGGCCATTTTTGTGTATAGATAGAGCTCCTGAAGATCAACAAGAAAACAATCAACAAGAAAATGTAAGAAAATGGTCATTTTCTTATAGAAAAGTTGGGAAAGAACATGAACATGTTCTTTACAGAAGAATAAATACAAAAGTTTTAGACATGATAGAATGTTCAAATTCATCCACAATAAAAGAAATGCAAATTGAAACTAAATGAGATAACATTCAAATAGGCAAAGTCAAAACCTATTCTAAAATTCTGTGTTTTTCGGGGGATGGAAAACAGAGAAACTCTCCTATTCTGTTGGTAGGAATTTAAGTTAGTACTAGGACAGTTTACTAGATATTAAAAAGACACAATAAAAAAGACACCTTAAATTTCAAAACTGAAAACTGCCAAACACTGCTGAGAGAAATTAAAGAAGACCTAAATGAATGAAGAGATATACTATGTTAATGGACTGGAAAACTCAAAAGAGCTAAGATGTTAATTCTCCCTATATTGATCTATAATTTTAATGCAGCAGGTTTTAACCTTGTTTTTTAATTTCAAAATTTATATGGAAAAGAAAAGGACCTAGACTAGCTAAAACAATTTTGAAGATAATAAAGTTGGGGGATTACAATCAAGACAGTGTAGAATTGGTGTAACGGGAGGTAAAGAGAAATGGAATGGGAGTCGGAGATACAGACTCACTCATACATGGACCATCAGTGATTTCAATACTGATGCCAAAACAATTCAATGAGGAAAGGAATGGCTTTCAACAAATGATGCTGGAACAAGTTTTAAAAGATGTGGAGATTAAAAAAACAGGTACTTCAAAACCTACCTCACACCAGACACAAAAGGTAATCTGAGACGGATTATAGACCTAAATGTGTAGCAAAACTGTAAGGTACCTCAGAGAAAAACAAGATAATATGATTGTAAACTTGGGATATGAAAATATTTCTTAGAAAGAACACAACAAATCAGGATGTAATTATAAAAGAAATATATTAATAGACTAAACTTCACAAAATAAAATAATCTGCTCATAGAAAGATATTGGCAAGAAACTAAAAAGGCAAGCACAGACTGGAAGAAAATATTCACGAAACTGTATCTGACAAAGAACTTATTTCTAGAATTTTAAAACTGCACACAAATCAATACCAAAAACATAAATAATCTCAATTTTTAAATGGGAAGAGACTTGGGACACCTCACATAAAGAAAAATACATGAATGACAAATAAGGACATAAAAAGATACTCAGCGCTATTAGTCATCAAGGAAAAGCAATTTAAAACCACAGTAAGATACAGTTTTCATATTCATTCAAATATATAATATTTTTAAATGACAACAACAAATATTGGTGAAGATGCAGAAAAACTTGAACTCTCATACGTTGCTAATGGGAATGTAGAAACTGCGTGGCAGTGTCTCACCAAGTTAAACATGCATCTACCCTATGACCTAAACGTTCTATTCTACATATTTACCCAAGAGAAATGAAAGCATATACCCACGAAGAAACTGTTGAAAGAATGTTCTTTGCAACTTTGTTCATAATAGCCTCAAACCAGAAATGGCTCAAAAGCCTATCAAAAGAGAATGGGTAAAAATTTGTGATATATTCATAAAACTGAACACTACCCAGCAATAACCAAACTACTTACATACCCAACAACATGGAATGAACCTCAAAAATACTATATTGAGCAAAAATGTGCATGCTGTGAGCTTCCATTTATATGAAATTCAAGAACAGGTGACATCCAACTACCTTCAGAAATAAGACAGCGATTGTCTAGTAAGGAAATGGGAATTGACTAGAAAAGGCACAAGGAACTTTGAGGTCATGGAAATGCTCCATACCTCTATTAGAGTGGTGACTTACATGGGTAGATACACTTATCAGAACCTATCAAGTTATACACTTAATATACATGTATTTCACTGTACATAAATTTAGCCTCAATTAATTAAAAACAATGAAGGAAAAAAAATCTACATTCACTTTGATCTTACAACTCTAAGAATTTATCTTAAAGATAACACATAGTGTTCACTGTAATACATTCTAAAACATTCTAAATATCCACCAATATCCACAATGAAAAGACAAAATGATGTACCACAAATGATAAAGAATGAGGTTCAATATACAAAGTGCTACGTTTAAAAGGCAAGGTACAGAACAGCACTTATGATACACTATCACAAGTATTTAAGAACAACACAGTAAATATCTAGAAGGATAAAAGGAGATTAGTAACCCTGCTTGTCTGCAGGGAACTGGGTGACTGAGGGACCTGGGGTAGGAAGGACTTATTTTTCAACACGTATCCTTTGTATCTCTTGAATTGCATATCAGCTGGACCTCGTTTCTTCTAAACTTACACCAATGACTTCTTTCTACCAGAGACAAAAAAAGGGGAAGATTTTGTTTAAAAAAAAAAAAGGGTAAAGAACAGAAGGGAAAAGGAAGTAGAGAAGAACAAGTGTCAAGATAAAGAATCTTAGAAAAGTTAAAATGGAGTTTACTGAAAGGGAAAGTGAAGCAAATTTAAAAACTGAGAAGATTCAAGACTGTTGATTTTGATTTTGTCGATACAGAAACAGAAAAATACAAGGAGAAGGGCAGTTGCTTCCTTAGGACTCATGTAGTTAATCAGACACTACAGGATAAAAGGGCAAAAGGCATATTAAACAACTGTTTTCCATCTGCAGTTACAATCGAAAAAAGTGGATAGTCAGACAAACTGAGGATCAGATTTCCAGGGATGAAAGAAGAGGGGCAGATACAAATCAGAGTGGAAATTAAGTCTTCGGAAATTCAGAAGGATCTCCCCAAAGCATGAATCCTGTGAAGGGAGGAGAATTCAACATGTGGGTGAGGCTTGGCAGGCCAGTCCATGAACTCACAGCTCACGAGGCCTGGCAAAAGCTGCCTCTTTTCGAAATGGATGGTAGAGGCAGAGATGAGAACAGAGACTCAGGGGCTTTGCACAGTGCTAAGGCTGCAGGCTCCCTCCTCTATCCCAGGAGAAGGCCTAGCTCAGGATCTTTGCCTTATCTTCAGTTAATATTTGCACAGCTCTTCCTAGGCTTTCATTTCCCTGGGAGCTCAGCCTCTCTGATGTCTGAGGGGATAACAAAATCCACCTGTCCATTCATTCATTCATTCATTCATTATTTGGACAGATGTCTCTTGGTTACCAACTATGGGTCTGGTACTCTAAGTATTGATGAAATAAAGATAGGTTAATAATCATTAAGATATCCCAGTCTAGAAGGAGAAAAGAAATAATAGATAAGGCAGACACAGCAAAATGTTAATTGTAGAATCCATAAGGTGGGATTATTTGCTTTCAATTTTTCTGTAATTTTGAAAGCCTTTATAATAAAATGTTGAAAAAAATAAATTAAAATACAACATGACAAGTGCTTATTGACACTGAATTCACAATGAGGAGGCCACCATTTTTCTAATGATTGTTAATGGGAATAGCACAAACAGAGATGTGTAGTCAAGTAAATTTGGTTAAAGTAAGTCAAGTAATATTTGGTTAAACAAAAGTAAACACATTCTTTACTGCTTCGTGTATTGATATCTCCAAGACGTTCTAGGCCACATGACTGTTCTAAGACCAAATGTGTAGAATTTTCCAGGTTTATTTGACTATATAACACTTTCCCTACCCCCTGAAGAAATGTCATAGGGTTACACAGGTAGTGTTACATCTACTGCACATGGGGATTCCTTCTTCAGCTCACAGTCTAAACAGGAGTTTATTTTACTCACGTATAGCTGTTTAATGCATACAAGCTAGTATAACAGCACCGTGTTCATGCATAGAAACACTGAGTGATGGCCTTATATAACAGGAAGATCAGAAACACAAAAATGAATTAAGAAAAAAGCAAACATGAAGACTCACTTCAAACACATGCTTAAGCAAAATTTAAGCACTTAGATAATATTAGTTAAGGACCCTGAAATGAGAAAGGGGCATCATCTCAGTCCAGACTGACATACAGGAGAGGAAAAGCAGTACCGAAACACTGTAGGCAGCAAAGAAAGATTTTTTGCCCTGTGGGTTTAGAGTCCTTTGATGAAGGAGATGGATATCAGATCCCACAAAATAGTATTCAGAATGATCCCTAAATAGGACTGTATAGTAAAATATACCTAATTTTCATCCAAGATGACATTTTCAAATCCTTCTGTTTTTTTTTTTTTCTCAAAGTCCCAAATGAAAGAGCCCTCCTAAGTACTGGGTAAGGTATGCATATGTCTGCAATGGTAGGAACCTGCCAGACAATATCTGTTCAATTTTTCTTCACAGAGTGGGTAAACTAAACAGATGATTTCCAAGAATGTTCTCTTAACAAGCTGAACTTCCCTCTTGCACTACCACATCTTCTATAATCACAGAGGTATAACAAGCATTACACTTTATTGTAGTGATTTGTTTACATTTTCATACAAGAACACTCTGTGTAGTTCATTACAGTGATCTATGTATGCACTGGCCTCCGTAATCAAACTGTGAGCTTACTGAAGAGAGGACTGTACATTTTATTTCCATTTCAAATCCCATGTGCAAATTCCGAAGGTCCTGGTATGCCGCTCTAAAGAGCTTGGATCTTATCCCAAGAGCAATTGGAAGCGCTAGAGGCTTTTAAATAAGGTCAGTTTTTAATAGGACCAGATTTGCATTTAGAAAGCCCTTTGGCTGGATTGTAGAAAGTAGATTAGAGGCAAGAAGCCAGGTGGCAGAGAGGACAGCGAGAAGGCTACTGCAACCATGCAGGTGAGAGAAGGAGAAGCCTGAAAGTAGGGCTGCCGTAGACCAGGGGGCAGTCAGAGGGTTTTAGGAAGCAGCATGGGCTGGATTTGATAACTCTCATGATGCTAGAGATAACAAAGAAGGGACAGCCTTAAATGACAGATGTTTCTAGCTTTGGTGATACCAGTGACTGACAACAGGGAATGCTGGAGAGAGAACCAGACTGGGAGAGCAGAAAATTATGATGCTCATCACAGTCTTTTTTGGAAGAAAACTCTGTGCTGTGGAAACACTGGGGAATATGTGTGTGTTTTTTGCTAAGTTGTGTCTGACTCTTTGTGACCCCATGGACCACAGCCCACCACACTCCTCTGTCCACAGGATTTCCAAGCAAGAATATAAATGCTGTCTAACTTACTACTAGATTCCAATTGTTTAAGTCGATTTCTAGAAACTGGAATGTATTTTCCCAAAAGAAGCAACACTACAGACTCTGATTTGAGCCTAAAGGCTACTTCCACCCCAGTGGCCACATAGTATGGTATCAATTCTGTGGGAAGGCAGGTAATGTTGAGGGAAAAGCCCTGGGTACATTAGGAAGAAGGTTTATGACCTAGACCAAGGTTCATCACTGGCTAAGATTGTCATTTGCTTAGTTACGTTCTCTTTCAATAAAATGAAGAGTCAAAATAATGCTCTGCTGACCAAGGAGGGCTGTAGAGACAGCCAAGTGGAAAATATTTTGTATACTGTAACTTTTTTAAATGTAAAATTTGAAGACAGTCATTCAGTTATCTGGTACTTCCAAATGGTAAATGATTCAGGATAGCTGCCTTTGAAACACAGGTTAGAGTTTATTCCTTAGAACATAAAACACATTTTTTTCCTAAAATATTAACCACTCTATAGGTATAGAAAGCTTTCCAAAATACAGCCTCTGTTACAGAGCACACTGAAAATGAGTTCCGTTCAGTTCAGTCACTCAGTTGTGTCCGACTCTTTCTGACCCCATGAACCCCAGCTCGCCAGGCCTCCCTGTCCATCACTGACTCCTGAAGCCCACCCAAACCCATGTCCATTGAGTCGGTGATGCCATCCAACCATCTCATCCTCTGTCGTCTCCTTTTCCTCCTGCCCTCAATCTTTGCCAGCATCAGGGTCTTTTCAAATGAGTCAGTTCTTTGCATCAGGTGGCCAAAGTATTGGAGTTTCAGCTTCAGCATCAGTCCTACCAATGAATATTCAGGACTGATTTCCTTTAGGATGGACTGGTTGGGTCTCCTTGCAGTCCAAGGGACTCTCAAGAGTCTTCTCTAACATCACAGTTCAAAAGCATCAATTCTTTGGTACTCAGCTTTCTTTATAATCCAACTCTCACATCCATACATGACTACTGGAAAAACCACAGCCTTGACTAGACGGACCTTTGTTGACAAAGTAATGTCTCTGCTTTTCAATATGCTGTCTAGGTTGGTCATAGCTTTCCTCCCAAAGAGCAAGCGTCTTTTAATTTCACAGCTGCAATCAGCACCTGCAGTGATTTTGGAGCCCCAAAAATAAAGTCAGCCACTGTTTCCCCATCTATTTGCCATGAAGTGATGGAACTGGATGTCATGATCTTAGTTTTCTGAATGTTGAGCTTTAAGCCAACTTTTTCACTCTCCTCTTTCACTTTCATCAAGAGGCTCTTTAGTTCTTCTTCACTTTCTGCCTTATGGGTGGTGTCATCTGCATATCTGAAGATATTGATATTTCTCCTGGTAATCTTGATTCCAGCTTGTCCTTCCTCCAGCCCAGCATTTCTCATGATGTACTCTGCATATAAGTTAAATAAGCAGGGTGACAATACACAGCCTTGATGTACTCCTTTTCCTATTTGGAACCAGTCTGTTGTTCCATGTCCAGTTCTAACTGTTGCTTCCTGACCTGCATACAGCTTTCTCAAGAGGCAGGTCAGGTGGTCTGGTATTCCCATCTCTTTCAGAATTTTCCACAGTTTATTGTGATCCACAGTCAAAGGCTTTGGCATAGTCAATGAAGCACAAATAGATGTTTTTCTGGGACTCTCTTGCTTTTTCGATGATCCAGTGGATGTTGGCAATTTAATCTCTGGTTCCTCTACCTTTTCTAAAACCAGCTTGAACATCTGGGAAGTTCAGACTAGCACTTAAAAACTATCAATACTTATTGAGTAAAGGTGTATGATTTTATTCTCCTGTGGCTGCCCTACTGGTTTCTTCCTCATCTTCCAACAACCTACTCAACATCTTTGTTTGTCAAATAAGCTTGTCACATTTAACATACCCAGAATGATTCTTGATTCTTACCCATGCCGCAGCTGCAAAACCTGCTCCACTCTCAGACCACCTAATCTCAACAAATGGCAGCACCAGTTGGCTATGGGCTCTGATCAAAATCCTTGGAGTCAGCCTTGACTCCTCTCTTTTATTCCCAGTATTCAATCTATCAGCCAACACTGACTATTCTACTTTCAAGGTCAATTCTTATTCCAACCATTTCTCATCATCCCTATGCTACCTCCGTGGCTGAGTCACCATCATTTGTCCTATAAATTATCATAAGAGCCTCCTAATGTTCCTTCCTGTTACCTATTCCTCAAGTAGTGGCCAGTATGGCCATGTCTGTAATTCATGTTGCTTCTTCACTCAAAACCCTCCAAAGGATCAGAATAAAATCCAAACTTATTTTAATGATCTATAAACCCCAGTAATCTGACCCATTTCTCCTGTGCCCCCTACTCCTAGGAAGAGTAGCACAAGTCTTGACCCAGAACCTTTGCTCTGATGGTTTCCCTTCCCTCAAACTCTCCCTTTGATATCTGCAAGGTTCACACTCTTTATCCCATTCTCTGTTTAAACTTCATGTCACCAGAGAGGCCCTCTTATTTCCTTCAATAAAGCAGCACCAGCATCCTCCAATTCCATCAGTCTCTATTCCACTGTTGGACATTTTTCTCTATAGAATTTTAATGACACTTGCATATTATATGTGTATTTGCACATAATATTTCAAGTGGTACAGATTTCTGCCTGTCTGCAAGCTTACCCATCTGCAACAAGAAACACAGAAAAAAATGCTTGGAAACTTGCTTAGCCACTTGACAGAGAAAGTTCATGCTTATAGAATTTAATAATAAAAAATTAGGGCTTGTGTTTTCTATGTCCTTTCAATTTTTTGAAAAATTTTCAAAATACCAGTCTGTAAGATATTGGAAAAAGTTTTTTTTTTTTTTTTAATTTTTAACGAAAATAAAAAACCTCACTCTTCATCAAAGATTATCCAAAAAGCACTGGCTTAAGTCACATGCTGGGCTGTAAGCCCCAGGAGAAGAAGGTTGTTTTTATCACATGTTCACTAAACACCTACTACGTCCCCAGCCCTGTACTAATCTCTGGGAGTTAAATGCCCAGGCAATGCCCTCCAGGAACTCACAGTTCAGTGGAGAAGAGAAACATGTTTAAACAAACAGCAGTAGAGTGTAAAAGTCCAACAGTGCAGAGAAGGCACATACCACTCATGATTTACAGGGTTTTATATTTACACACCTGAAAAAAAAACCAACACCGGAAGTGGGTGATAAACAGGGAATAAGTAGTCCCAGAGAGCATTCTTGGGAAGTCCTTGTGCTTCACTGGTATGTGTCTCCCTCTCAATTCATGCGAGTACCTTTGTGCCTCTTCCTTCAGCATCACCTTACATACTCTATATCTATTTGTTCAGCTTACATCAAACACAGTATGGTCCACAGCCTGTTTGTTACCTGGGACTCAACTGACACAACTCCTTTTCATCCTTTCTGTCTTTCACAAATACCACATATTTATGCTCCCTATCCAGAGATGAGTCTTTTCTCTCCCATGTTGGTGTGGCAGGCGGTGAGAGCTTCTGGGGGTGAGAATTCCTCCTAAGTGGCAGAAGTTGTAAGCAAGAAGTAAGAGGACAAATAACCCCTGAGATCCCAAAGCTTACAAATATCTGCCAGGAAACCATTGTTTATTTTACATTCTCTGGGCCAAAGTAAAAACATCACAACAACTCCCAGCACTGCCTCTAAAAGAGGGCATCTCATTTCATTAAAAACCAATGCACTTCAACAGTCAGGACACAGAAGCAATCTAAATGTCCATCAATGAATGACATGGAATATTAGTCAGCCTTAAAAAAGAACAAAATAATGCCATTTGCAGCGACATGGATGGATCTAGAGACTATCATACTGAGTGAAGTAAGTCAGACAAAGACAAATACTACATATAAGTGATGGCTTATATGTGGAAATCTAAAAAACGTATGGTACAAAGGAATTTATTTACAAAACAGAAATAGACTCACAGATTGGGAGGTTGGGATTGACATAGACACATTACTATATATAAAACAGATAATAGGGACCTACAGGTAGCACACAATACTCTAATGTCTGTACGGGAAAAGAATCCAAAAAAGAATTGATATATGCATAATTGATTCATTTTGCTGTACACCTGAAACTAACACAACACTGTAAATCAACTATATTCCAATAAAAATTAATTTAAAACAACAACACAACAAAAAACAAAGTCACCTCACCATCTCCACTGCAAACCTGGAAGTACTTTGAAGGTACGAATGCAGTTTTTATAATGGTTCTCATCCACAAAAATACAACACACATTTGGTACAACACTGTGCAATACAGAACCCTCAACACTAGGGTATTTTAATACTCATTTAAAACTTATTCTTTTCCAAAAAAAATTATTTGATATATTCAGTTCAGTCACTCAGTCGTGTCCAACTCTTTGAGACCCCATTGACTGCAGTACACCAGGCTTTCCTGTCCATCACTAACTCCCAGAGCTTGCTCAAATTCATTTTCATCAAGTCGGTGATGCCAACCAACCATCTCATCCTCTGTCATCCCCTTCTCCTCCTGCCCTCAATCTTTCCCAGCATCAGGGTCTTATCCAGTGAGTCAGTTCTTAGCATCAGGCGGCCAAAGTGTTGAAGCTTTAGCTTCAGCATCAGTCCTTCCAATCAATATTCAGGACTGATTTCCATTAGGATTGACTTGTTTGATCTCCTTGCAGTCCAAGGGACTCTCTAATATCACAGTTCAAAAGCATCAATTCTTCGGTGCTTAGCTTTCTTTATAGTCCAATTCTCACATCCATTCATGACTACTGGAAAAACCATAGCTTTGACTAGACAGACCTTTGTCAGCAAAGTGATGTCTCTGCTTTTTAATATGCTGTCTAGGCTGGTCACAGCTTTTCTTCCAAAGAGTGAGTGTCTTTTAATTTCATGGCCACAGTCACCATTTGCAGTGATTTTGGAGCCCAATAAAATAACGTCTGTCACTGTTTCCATTGTTTCTCCATCTATTTTCTATAGAGTGATGGGACTGGATGCCATGATCTTAGTTTAATTAAAAATTAACAGAAAAAAAAAAGGATGAAAACAAGGATTTACTGATCAAGGCATATTGTACAGACCTTTGATTATTTAATCTTCATAATGTACCTCAGAGAAAGAGAGGTTATTCCCATGAAACAAAGGAGGAAACAGGCTCAGGGGAGATGGGTGGGGAGACTAGACGTCAAATCATATTGCTTTAGTACAGAGCTATGGACCTAAGTAGGGCTCTGGAAGAAAATATGATAGTAATAATGACTACTAGAGTTCCTACAACTGCATTATAATTGGCTACAAATATTTTGGTTTCAAAATTTTTAGCAGCTAAAGCATCATAGAGGAGGAGGAGGAGAAAGAGGAAGAGGAGAACAATGGAAAGGAGGGGCAGGAGGAGAAAGAGAAAACTGATTTTCCTGATGCTTTCTGTATCCGAAAAAGAGAAAGCATCTCAACTTCCCAAAGGTAAAATTTCTCACATGAGACTTCAGATTAAAAGTAATGGAAAAAATGTGGCTACCAACAATTTATTCATTTATTCAACACTACTGAGCGTCCTGTATGTCTGGCATCATGCCAGAAGCTAAATTCTCGGGGATACAATAGAAAACAAGGACTCCTGGTCTCACAGAGCTTAGAGTTCTCCAACAAACACAGATGGGACTGTGTCTTTTCTCAGTAACAATGCTGTTATTTTGAAATAACAATTCACCAAAATAAAAATATTCAACTCTCCATAATACCGAGGGGCTAATGATAAGTGGACTTCAGTCAAATCTCTTGGTAAGTTGCTAAACTAACATAGCTCAAGGACATAACATTTTGGAGGAGCTAATTTGATGCAAAGACAAAATATAGAGCAGTGGATAGAAAATGTGTCCCTTTATCCCTTTTCCCCCAGATACTCCATCTCACAGCCTGGCTTAATTGAGGTCATAGTCCTGACTCAGACCCATACACAGGGTTTTCTGTGTTGCTGATGGAAGAAAGATCATTTGTTTTAGATGCCAAATTAGCAAATAGAAGAACTGTGATCAAACTCTGAAAAGTTGAGAATACAAACCAATTTCATTCAAATGGTTCACAAGTAAATTCATATTAACTAAAATTCCTTTTTCCTTTCCTGCTTTAGTCCTCTCCAATTGTCCCCACATTTGGAGACCCATTTGGGTGTACACACATTTGGATGTACACATTTATACACCCCATGACACACAACAGGACAAAAAATATTTCATAGTACTGCACAAGAAACAAATGCGTGATTGGATTGGGATGTCACAGTCCTTGCTTGCTTCATTTTAGTGGGATTCTTTCCTTCCTACATTCTCGACTTTAGTTAATATTAAGTATAATTATAACCACTTATTCACTGAATAGTAAATAAGTACTTATTGTGTACTAGGCATTATACTAGCACTAGAGACACTTTCAGGAAGCTTACATTCTAACGCAGGAACAGAGCAAACAAAACATGGTAAGCACATTTCTACAACATAAATAGAACTACGCTGTGGAGCCCAAAGAAAGAATGCAGTGATTATTATTAGAAAAGGTATTATACAATGATATTATAATCATGGGGAAAAATGAAAGTAGAACAGACATTGCAAAATTTTACATTTCAACAAAACAAAGCATTTTTATTTCCTTGTTCCCTTCCTGCCTTTATCTATGTTCAAAGTTGAATTCCCCAGTATGCATGTAATTTTATTATTTTTATTTGTTATATATTAAGAATATCTATAATCGTTCTTTATAATTATCACATAATGGTCTAAGTCTATTATAATTCTCATATCAAGTTCTCTATTGTTGAACACTTAGACTGTTTCTAAACTCTTCTGTATAAGTGACATTGTAGTATACATCCTTCTTTCATTTTTCCCTAGGATAAATTCAGAAACAAAATTTATTTTTTTTAATTAGTTAGAAACAAAATTTAAAATATCAACATTTTATAATTATTCTTTCACTTTTGCCTTATTGTTTCCTAAAAGGGTTGTATTCATTCACCATGGCAGTATTAACGGATACAGATAATTGTAATCTCAAGCATCTCAAGCAGTATATTTTCCAAATTATTGCTATATATATATAAGTTTTTGCTAAACTAGTATGGTTGAACATTTCCCAAAAGCTTTGCATATTAATCTTTTGTGAATTCTCAGATTCTTCTTTCAAGGTGTGTTTATTCTTTCTATAATAAAAGCATTGTTATCATGTTGCTATAAATGTTTTTTCATACTATATTGTTACTTTTTTTTTCTTGAACAGATATTTTATCTTGGTTAAACTGGACTATCTTCAATTTTGTGATTTAATCCCTCAAAATTTATAATGTAAGCATCATTCCAGAATAATATATTGATTTCCATTTACTATTACATTGTCTCACTAGGTTTTTTAACGGTGTTTGCTAACTCTTCTATTCTCTAATTCAAATATATTTTCAGGATTTGTATGCATTTAATTACATGATACTACCTCACTATTACAATTACTGCATATTTTCTCATGTTTTAATATGGGATGCACTGGACCACTTTGTTCATCATTCTTTGATTTTTTAGGCTTTTTTTCAGATGAATTCAATAATCATTTGATGACATTGCAAGGAATTCTTAAGCGGTTTTTTTAATTATTTAAATTTATAAATGCATTTAAGAGAAAGAAGCATTACAGAATTAACTTTCTCTGTAAGATGATCTTATATCTTCTTTAGCTGAGTCCATGATCTGAAATAAACCAACCTGAATTTAATCTTGGGTCTATATTCACTATGTTTGGTGCAGGAGAAATTAGCAAAAATTTTATTTTTTGTCTCTCAATTTTCTCAAATTTTACTTCTTTTTTATATAAAAAGGAGCACATGGGATGTACTGTAAAATATGTACTTTTCTTTATGTGATCATTTTTACTTTCCTCTATTTAACGTTTCGATGTTTCTGTTGGTATTTAAGAGGGTTTCATTTTTTGTGTGCTAGTAGCTACCATCATCTTGTATGTAATCTGTTTCCTTATTCAGTTCAGTTTAGTTCAGTTGCTAAGTCGTGTCCTACTCTTTGTGACCCCATGAATCGCAGCACGCCACGCCTCCCTGTCCACCACCAACTCCCGGAGTCTACCCAAACCCATATCCATCGAGTTCATGATGCCATCCAGCTATCTCATCCTTTGTCATCCCCTTCTCCTCCTGCCCCTAATCCTTCCCAGCATTAGGGTCTTTTCCAGTGAGTCAACTCTTCACATGAGGTGGCCAAAGTATTGGAGTTTCAGCTTCAACATCAGTCTTTCCAATGAACACCCAGGACTGATCTCCTTTAGGATGGACTGGTTGGATCTTCTTGCAGTCCAAAGGACTCTCAAGAGTCTTCTCCAACACCCCACACAAAAGCATCAATTCTTCGGCGCTCAGCTTTCTTCACAGTCCAACTCTCACATCCATACATGACCACTGGAAAAACCATAGCCTTGACTAGACGGACCTTTGTTGGCAAAGTAATGTCTCTGCTTTTCAATATGCTGTCTAGGTTGGTCATAACTTTCCTTCCAAGGAGTAAGTGTCTTTTAATTTCATGGCTGCAATCACCATCAGCAGTGATTTTGGAGCCCCCAAAAATAAAGTCTGACACTGTTTCCACTGTTTCCCCATCTATTTCCCATGAAGTGATGGGACCAGATGCCATGATCTTAGTTTTCTTAATGTTGAGCTTTAAATCAACTTTTTCACTCTCTTCTTTCACTTTCATCAAGAGGCTCTTTAGTTCTTCTTTGCTTTCTGCCATAAGGGTGGTGTCATCTGCATATCTGAGGTTATTGATGTTTCTCCTAGCAATCTTGATTCCAGCTTGTGCTTCTTCCAGCCCAGCGTTTCTCATGATATACTCTGCATATAAGTTAAATAAGCAGGGTGACAATATACAGCCTTGACGTATTCCTTTTCCTATTTGGAACCAGTCTGTTGTTCCGTGTCCAGTTCTAACTGTTGCTTCCTGACCTGCATACAGGTTTCTCAAGAAGCAGGTCAGGTGGTCTGGTATTCCCATCTCTTTCAGAGTTTTCCACAGGTTATTGTGATCCACACAGTCAAAGGCTTTGGCATAGTCAATAAAGCAGAAATAGATGTTTATCTGGAACTCTCTTGCTTTTTCGATGATCCAGCGGATGCTGGCAATTTGATCTCTGGTTCCTCTGCCTTTTCTAACACCAGCTTGAACACCTGGAAGTTCACAGTTCATGTATTGCTGAAGCCTGGCTTGGAGAATTTTGAGCATTACTTTACTAGCTTATGAGATGAGCGCAATTGTGCGGTAGTTTGAGCATTCTTTGGCATTGCCTTTCTTTGGGATTGGAATGAAAACTGACCTTTTCCAGTCCTGTGGCCACTGCTAAGTTTTCCAAATTTGCTGGCATATTGAGTGCAGCACTTTCACAGCATTATCTTTCAGGATTCGAAATAGCTCAACTAGAATTCCATCACCTCCACTAGCATTGTTCGTAGTGATGCTTCCTAAGGCCCACTGGACTTCACATTCCAGGATGTCTGGCTCTAGGTGAGTGATCACATCATCTTCATTATCTGGGTCATGAAGATCTTTTTTGTATAGTTCTTCTGTGTATTCTTGCCACCTCTTCTTAATATCTTCTGCTTCTGTTAGGTCCATACCATTTCTATCCTTTATCAAGCCCACCTTTGCATGGAATGTTCCATTGGTATCTCTAATTTTCTTGAAGAGATCTCTAGTCAGAGAAACGCAAGTAAGACAGTAGGTGTTGCGAGAGGGCATTAGAGGGCAGACACACTGAAACTATAATCACAGAAAACTAGCCAGTCCGATCACACAGACCACAGCCTTGTCTAACTCAATGAAACTAAGCCATGCAGTGTGGGGCCACCCAGGATGGATGGGTCATGGTGGAGAGGTCTGACAGAATGTGGTCTGCTGGAGAAGGGAATGGCAAACCACCTCAGTATTCTTGTCTGGAGAACCCCATGAACAGTGTGAAAAGGCAAAAAGGTAGGACACTGAAAGATGAACTCCCCAGGTCGGTAGGTGCCGAATATGCTACTGGAGATCAGTGGAGAAATAACACCAGAAAGAATGATGGGATGGAGCCAAAGTAAAAACAATACCCAGCTGTGGATATAACTGATGCTAGAAGCAAGGTCCAATGCTGTAAAGAGCAATATTGCATAGGAACCTGGAATGTTAGGTCCATCATGAATCAAGGCAAATTGGAAGTGGTCAAACAGGAGATGGCAAGAGTGAACATCGACATTCTAGGAATCAGCAAACTAAGACAGACTGGAATGGGTGAATTTAACTCAGATGATCATTATATATATTACTGTGGGCAGGAATCCCTTAGGAGAAATGGAGTAGCCATCATGGTCAACAAAAGAGTCTGAAAGGCAGTACTTGGATGCAATCTCAAAAACGACAGAATCATCTCTGTTCATTTCCAAGGCTAACCATTCAATATCATGGTAATGCAAGTCTATGCCCCAACCAATAACACTGAAGAAACTGAAGTTGAACGGTTCTAAGAAGACCTATGAGACCTTTTAGAACTAACACCCAAAAAAGATGTCCTCTTCATTATAGGGGACTGGAATGCAAAAGTAGGAAGTCAGGAAACACCTGGAGTAACAGGCAAATTTGACCTTGGAGTATAGAATGAAACAGGGCAAAGGCTAATAGAGTTCTGCCAAGAGAATGCACTGGTCATAGCAAACACCCTCTTCCAACAACACAAGAGAAGACTCTACACATGGACATCACCAGATGGTCAACACCGAAATCAGGTTGACTATATTCTTTGCAGCCAAAGATGGAGAAGCTCTATACAGTCAGCAAAAACAAGACTGCAAGCGGACTGTGGCTCAGATCATGAACTCCTTATTGCCAAATTCAGACTTAAATTGAAGAAAGTAGGGAAATCCACTAGACCATTCAGGTATGACCTAAATCAAATCCCTTATGATTATACAGTGGAAGTGACAATTAGATTCAAGGGACTAGAGCTGATAGACAGAGTGCCTGATGAGCTATGAACTATGGATGGAGGTTCCTTGTTCAGGTTTCTGTTATTTAGATTTTCAGCTTTAAACATATCCTTAGACTTTTACATTGTTGTTTAGTTGCTAAGTCATGTCTGATTCTTCCAACTCTGTGGATTATAGCCCACCATGGCATTTCCCAGGCAAGAATACTGGAGTGAGTTGCCATTTCCTTCTCCAGGGGATCTTCTCAATCCAGGGATGAAACACGCGTTTCCTGCATTGGTGGGCAGATTCTTTACCAGTGAGCCAACAAGGAAGCCTGACTTTCACATTATTTATGAGTCAATCACTGAGCTTTTATTTTTCTTTTTTCTCTCTCTTCCCCCTTGTTATGCTATTTCTACTTTGTAAAAGAAAATGTATAAAATTTATACCTTCTATATTGTTATATTGGTTTTAGGCCTTGCTCTATATTTTTTATGTATGACATCCACAATTAGATATATTCAATGCTGACCAACCGTCAAACTCTCCCCAGTCATAGCATCCTTGAAGGAAGTTCATCCTTTATTAGATTCATCAGGAAGTGCAGTGTTCCCTGAATTCTTGTATGTGCAAAACTATTTTTCCTCATTCTTGATTTTTAAGTACAAGCTGATTGAATGTAAAATCCTTCACTAGCATTTTACTTCCTTAAGCCCCTTGAAAATAGCACTCCGCTACTGTCTGTCTTTGTATTTTGCTGTTGAAAATTCTGATGCCCTGATATTTTTTTTTAAGGTGCCTTTGTCTTTTTAGTGGAAGTCCAAATGCTATTTCGCAATTTGTCGTTAAAGACTTTGATTTAGAATTGCTTGTTCTGGGTCAATTATTCGAAGTATTTATGGTGAACTCTTTCAATATGTAGATTTAGGTCTTTTCTCCAGAAATTCTTCTTAGATTATAATTTTAAATACTAGTTCTCTTCCATTATCGCATTTTAATTCTTCATACACTCCAATTCTAGATATTTTGGATCTTCTTTGCTATGAAAGTGAAAGTGAAAGTCGTTCAGTCGTGTCTGACTCTTTGTATAGTCCATGGAATTCTCCAGGCCAGAATACTGGAGTGCGTAGTTGTTCCTTTCTCCAGGGGATCTTCCCAACTCAAGGATCAAACCCAGGTCTCCCACATTGCAGGTGGATTCTTTACCAGGTGAGTTATTACTTCTTCTTTCAACATTTTAACCTTCCATTATTTTGTTATTTTTCTCCTAGCTATTATCTTTCCATTTCCCAACTCCTTTTACTGTATCTTCAGTTGAGTCTATTCTCCTTAAGTACCTTGCAGTTTGTCTTCATTTCTGAGATGATTTTGGCTTTTCTTCCAAATTCCTTTTGACTGTATTCAACACTAATATCCAATCTTATTAGATGTTCTGTCTATTGCAATTCTAAATTCTTGAGGTTTTTTTTTGAGAAAGTTTTTCCTGTCTACTTGATTGAGGATATTCAAGTCCAGTTGTAATATGTTACAGTTTTCCTAGGCTTCATTATTGAGTTGAGGGGGGAAATTTTTTGTTTTCTTCTCATCTAGTAGATATCATTATCTATTCAGTTTTCAATGTCTTATATTTTTATGACCAGCAGTAACTGGTTATGTAAGCAGAAGTGATGGGTTTAAATGGCTTATCAGGTTTCCTAGTTCAAGAGTACCCTCTTCTATTGCTATGTGAAGTTAACTCCTTTAATCAGTCCTTAAACAAAGGTTTCATTTGGATGGGGGCTGCAGATAAGGACTGATGTGTCTTCTAATTTTATGGTTATCCTTTGTTTCTGAAATATGCTTTATTTGCACAGCTTGCTTTCTGCTTTCCATTTAGCACCAAGGCTTCAAAGACAGCTTCTCCTTCCAAATCAGCCTCCTCTTCCAGCAAAGCAGTAGCTTCTCAAACTGCTACTCTTAGTTACATACTTCAAACTCTCTATGTTTTGAGTCTCTAGAAACCAGTGTTCCAATGAATATGTCTCAGAACCACTTTCAGTATTTCCCCACTAAGGGGAAGTCTCCTTCTTAACAAGGGTGATTTTATTTGATTCCACCAATGTTAGGATTATCTCTACCCCATTCTTCCTTCTTTTTTAGGAAATCTCTACAAAACTCTTCTCCAGCACAGGCTTCAGAGTGTCCCTAAGCATTGGAATATCTACTTCCCTAAGTAGTAGTTTCCTAGAGCTTCTGTAACAAATAGCCAGAACCTTGGTGGCTTAAAAACAACACAACTTTAGTATCATGTTATTTTTGAGGTTGGAAGTCCAAAGTGGTTCTCAACAGGCTAGATTCAAGGAGATGACAGGACAGAGGTCCTTCTGAGGCTCTAGGGAAGAATATATTCTCCTGCTTGTTCCTGATTCTAGAGATCATCCACATTCCTTAACGAGTGGCCATATTCCTCCATTTTCAAAGTCAACAAAGTCTTGCTGAGTCCTTCTCATAGCCTCATCACTCCAAGTGTTTCCCTTCTTTCTCCTTCTTCCAGTTATCACATTGAGCCCATCTGGATAATCCAAGATAATCCCCCCATGTCAAGATCACCTGATTAGCCACTTTAATTTTCCCTGAAATTTTAATTCCCCTTTTCCATATAAGTAAAATATTCACAGTTTCCATGGATTAGGATGTGGAGATCTTGGTGGGCAGCAGGGGCAGTGTCAAAGGGGTGTAAATATTTTGCCTACTATACTTTGGCCACTTGATCGACTTATTGGCAAAGACCCTGGTGCTGGGAAAGATTGAAGGCAAAAGGAGAAGAGGGTGGTAGAGGATGAGATGGTTAGATAACATCACAAACTCAGTGGACATGAATTTGAGCATACTCCAGGAGATAGTGAAGGACAGGGAAGCTTGGCATGCAAAGAGTCAGACATGACTCAGTGACTGAACAACAACAAAACCATGCTCTTCTTGCACAAAAATGGAATCTGTAGCATTCTATGTCTTTTGGCATGCTGTAGGTATGGATTACAGATAATTTTATTTGCCTTTATTTTTGGAGGTGATATGCAGAGATTTGGCTTTAGGCAACTACCATTATTACCCTACTAGAAAGTGGATTTCACCCACTCATTTCAAAGGCCAGATTAGTTTTTTAATGTCTTCATCCCTTTGTTTGTAATGTACTTATTGATCAAAATGTCCTTGATTCTTTATAAAACCCAAGTTCAGGTGGCACCTCTCCCATACTCCATAGACAGAATCAATCATTTTTTCTTTGAGGTTTGTTTAAGACTTTGCACTTAATCTACCATTTCATTTGCTGTATTGTATTAAAATTATTCCTTTATGTGTCCCACTGGATCAGGAGATATTTGAGAGTAAAAGATTATTTCTTATTCACTGTTCTTTACTTACAGCCGAGTACAGTATACAGCATATGCTCTGGTCTATTACTGTGTTATAGACAGTACCTATAACAATGATATCAATATTAATGATATATCAATATTATAGCTACCATTTATACTGAGCACTTGATGCATTATTATTAATGCCACTAAAATTCAATGGCATAGGTCTTATCATCCTTACTTTACAGAGGAAAAGACTGAGACTGAAATTGTGTCCAAAGTAACAGGGTCAATAAATAGTGCTATAAACTTTGATCTTAATCCAAGTCTACTTGACTATATGCAAGTCTTAAGCTGTTTTCACTTCATCCCATATGTTCTTGGACAGTCAAAAGAAGAATGGAAGATTCTTGGAGCAGTCAGCAAAAGAAGATTCCAGACAAAGATTCCAAAAACTCTATTGTATTCTCTTCCTTCACGTTCCAGTAAAATCACAAGGTCTCCCTGGAGGCCAAGAACCTCTGCTAGGTGGACAAACATAAAACTTCTCAACCAAAGTATAATCTAAATAATCTTGGCACTTAACATTTTACTGAGACTAAAAGGAAGCAAGGCCTTGATCATTTTCCCGAGAAGAAAGACCGGCTGAACTTTGGGAGCAGTGGAGAGTGTGGATACATGCCAGAGGCTTTCAGGAAAAGCAGTCATCTTAACACAGCCAGCCAGAATGCTCTGGACAACCACCAAAGTCCTCAGGACAGGCTGAGAGAAGTGATGCAAATACTTGTTTTCTGCAAAGCTTATAAAATTCCTAGCCTTGGCTCAAAATGACCAAGATTGAAAAATGAAGTTGCTACGTGAAAACTGATTTGCAGGTACAGACCACCAGGATTCTATTGATCAGAATCTATCCACAGATTCTATTGTTAAGATGGGAAGACACATCTAAGAGGCAGAGGAACCAAAGAAATGAGTGCCAGGCTCATACTGGCTAATGGGTTGTAGGTTGGGCCTAGATGCTAAGTTTATAGCCCTCGGGATGTGTTTCATAACTGCAGGTGGCCCCAAACTGGGAGAAGCCAGAGCAAAGCAAACTCATGAAACTAAAATGCAATCCCCTTCAGTTCTGCTTTCAAAAAGCACCTTAACAACTCTTTGAACTTCTTAAAGGAAGTGATAGCTTGACAGCCATAGAATACCATCTTAAGGCAGGTCTGATGCAAAGAAAGACATAGTTCCTGTATGCTGACCATTGGTCCCTAAGACCTGATGTTGACTCCCTAGAATAACAGAATGCAGACCTAAGCAAAATAGCGTAAACCAGGAAGGAATTAAAATTCATAAGTTAGTGCCACCAAATAATGAGCGGACTGAGGAGTGCCCAACAATGTTACTCAAGAGAAGTCTCTCATGGTGCTGGTACCAGAGAAGGCTGGATGAATCAGGATGATCTGAGAGAGACGAGCTCCAAGTGCATCTTCTGCCTCCATTGTTACATGACTTGATGGCTTTAAGAAGGGAACAAAACCAAGCCAAAATGGTTGACTTACTGGATAAATGGCTACAGGCTCTGACCTGCATGGCACACAATGATGATACAATATCTCCCACTTTAACAAAGGTAAAATCAAATGAAAATGAAACAGACAAACATAAAAGAAAACCTCCTTTGCCCCACAGCTCTTTCTATTCATTCACACATCATTCTGAGAAGGACTAACTGTGCTCACTCTTTCTATTTCTCTCACTTCTATTCTTTAATGGAAATACTCCAATCAAGCTCTTCTCTCCACCACTCCAAACAAATTGTCCTATAAGGGCCACCAATGCCCTCCACCTGGATGAAGACAATAGATGACTTTTAGTCTCAAGCATACTTGACATCTCAATAGCATCTGGCAGAGTTAATTTCCTTCTCCCTCTTGAAATACTTCTCTCTCATCTTCCAGAAACAGCATACATCCTGTTTGGTTTCATTTTTGTTGATGGTTTGTTCATTGGTTTCTTAGACTTTTCTCCTGTTTCACTGACTGTTCCTTCTGAGTCTTCTTTGCTATTCTTTCTCATTCTACTCTCCAAATGTTGGGATCCTCAAGGACTCAGTCCTCAGCTCTGGTTTCTTCTCTTTTTATACACCTGTCTAAGGGACACTCATCTAGTTCCACAATTAAATGTCATCTATCCTGAATGGTGTCTAAAAGTGACTCTCCAGCCCCAATCTCTCCCTAGGTTCCACGTGTTGACTAATAAGTATCTCCAAATTCCTACCTGGATATCTAATAGGCTTTTCAAAATGAATGTGCCCAAAAGAGAACTGTTGATCCCCATTCACTCCTGCATCCTGCACCTTGCAAGGAGACCCTTATCTGATCCTCTTTGGCCTTTCTCAAGTCAGTAAACAAGAACACTGCTCAGACTTTCTGATCCATATATCGAACCGTATTTACTCAACTTAAAAAAAAAAGAAGCAAAACACTGACCACTTCTCATACATCTACCTCCACATCCACACCCTAGTTCTAGTCTCCATCTCTCCTGTGAACGAATAGAAGACAACAGCCTCCTCACTGGTCTTCACTGACACCTCTGATCCATCCTTACCTTTGCTACACTGGCCAGTTGCTCCCCACATGGGAGCCAGGGGGATGCTTTTCAAACATAGGTCATATCATGACACCTCCTCAACACAAAGCACTTCAAGGGTTTCCCACCTTACTTGGACTAAACTCTAAATTTTTGGTCTTCTTGACCAGAAAAATCTGCATAACTAATGCTCCCACTGCCTTTAAATTTTTGTTCAAATGTAGTTTTTTAAATGATTCTTATACTGACCACCATGTTTTCAATTGTAGCCTACCATCCCTCTACTTCTGGTCTAGTTTTTCTGATCTTACTCTGATTTTTTTTTAACAGCATTTATCAACATCTAAGACATTATATAATTTACTTATGACAGTTATTGTTTTTTTTAATTATTTATTTGGTTGCACTGCTCTAAGTTGCACCATGTGGGATCTTCGATCTTTGTTGCAGCATGCAGGGTCTTTCATTGTGGCATGCAAACCCTTAGTTGCAGCATGTGGGATCTAGTTCCCTGACCAGGGATCCAACCTAGGCCCCCTGCATTGGAAGGGTAGAGTCTTAGCCACTAGGCCACCAGGAAAGTCTCTCGAGTTATTGTTAATGGTCTCTTGAGCTCCAATAAAATGGAAACGTCTATATTTTTGTCTATCTTATTCACTGATCTGTCCCCAGAGCCAAGACGAGTGCCTGGCATATGGTGGGCACTCAACAGACACCCAGTGGATGGTGATGATGACTCTCTTGCTCTGATGACTATGTCCCTGCCTAGCTCCTTGGTCTCATTCCTATCCCTCCTCTCATGTTCTCTGCCACATCTGCCTTCTTGCTGCTCCTCAAACATGTCACTCACATGCCTCCTTCACACCCTTTGTGCTTGCTTTCCCTTTGCCTAGAACAGGCTTTGCCCACATGGATTACTGCCTCACTTCATTCAGAGAGCACTTTCTAGATTCTTAGCCAGGTTGAATGTGTGCTCTGTGTTACACTGTATCACCATCCACCCAACATCCCTGTTTCACTCACCATGATGCCTCACTCAGTGGGCACATAATAATAAGGCAGACATGGCCATTTAATTTGCTTTGATTAATGAAATGTGGACAGAAGTGATATGTATCACTTCCAGGAAGGAGCTCTCAGAGCCAGTCTGTGGTTTATTACATCTCTTTCCTCTCTGCCACCATGACCAGAAATGCTCCAGATTAAGGCCACTCTGTCAATCTGGATCCCAAACCATGGATCAGAGGTGCAACTAACCTAAGACAGATATGGTGCAGGAGCAAGGAATAAGCTTGCTTATTGTAAGCCACTGACATTTAGAGCTTCTTTGTTACTGCAGCATAACCAACCCCTTACCCTCCAAAGCATTTGTCATCACCTGAAAATACAATGTGCTTTGGATTTGATTCCTTGTTCAACGTCTCCCACTACAACACTACAGATGGGGACTCTGTGTTGTTCACTATACAGCTCTCACCTAGAATATACTTGTAGGTGCTCAACAAACATTTATAGAATTGTTAAGGAAGCCCGGTGCTTTAGGACAACCAGCACCGGTGGGTTCAACCTGGAGTTTCTACATCTCTCTCAAGGGAAAGAATGTATTGACAATGTTGACCCGACAGCTTCCCTGTCTCAGTATCAGCCTCCTTCCTTCCCTCCCTCCTGTTGCATCCAGGTGTTGACAGAGCGGCATATCTAGAAAAATTCATCCAGACCAGGGGCAGCTGAAAGAATATCCCCATCCCACTTTGAGCTACATGAACAGCAGACTGTAATTCCCTCTCTTAGAGGGTCCTTCCACCCAAGATTCTCACTTTTACCTAGTCAAGCTCTCCTGCTTTAAGGAAAAAAGTGGGACTAGGCTTTTTCTGTTATATACAGAGGCCCACAAATACCATAAGGAGTACAGGGCTTGGAATCTTTGCTTTGGGCCCATTTCTTTTCTTTTTCTTATGCTGGTGAATACTAAATTCTCTGTTCCTTATCTACAATAAGGCTAGTAGTGGTTCTCAATGAAGTTGTTTGGATTCCAAAACAAAGGAAGGAAGGAAAAGAAAAACATTAATTTTGCTTAATTCCAAACATTAACCAAAGAGAAAATTGCTTGTTTACTTGATGTGATTACAGAGATTAAACTCATAAGGCCTTGGGGCAGTGAAAAATCATCTCGTTTTCTTCTCCTTTTCCACAAGCCTGTGTCCCAGTTCAGAATGTTCTGCACTCAACCTTCCAAGGTGCTCTCCATACTGTACTGCTCACTCTCAGGGGATGGGAAGTTGCTCACCCACTCAACCATTGCACAGCTAAACCATTGGAAATGTCTTCCTTGAATTTAGCTGAACTCTGTTCTTGATAGCTTTTTGTACATTATCTCTAGCTCTGATCCCTGACACCACCATCATGAACCTTTCCTGTAGGCCAACTGTTAGGAGAGCTGGAGGAGTCGACTGGATCTTCTCAGAGAAAGGCACTGCTAAGCAGATATTTCATAAAATAAGTAGTAGTAAGTCATATGAAGAAGACAGGAACCTTGAAAGAGGCAAAGGAAGAGCACACGCTTCTGCCAAGAAGGAAGAAAAAGTGTGGCAAATTCCAAGGGCTGAAATGCATTTAATGTTCCAGGAGTACTAGTTCTGGAAGACCTTAGAGAAGAAAGGGCAAGGAATGAGTCTAGAGATGTAGGAATATGGAGGCACTTATAGAGATGCTTAAGGAGTTAGGATTTTGCCCTAAGAACATCAAGGAACACTGACCTGTGTCAAGCAGGGGAGTGAAAAGATATACATTTTAGGAAGACCATCTTGACCAGGATGTGGAGAATGGATTGAATGGGGTACAAGGTAAGAAGGAATTAGGGGAGACCTTTAGAAGGCTCCTGTAGCAATCAAGGTTCCAGAAGATGGGAGCCTGTTAGAGGAAAATAGCAATGAGAAAGATAGAGGTGAACAGAACTTAAGAATTTGGAGCAAGAATGGACAGACTTAAGTGAATGATGTCTTGTTTCATTCTCTCAGTATGTGTTTTATTGGGCTAATAGCCCGGCATTCACTTTGCTACTGTACCACCTTCTTGCCTCTCCTGGGCTCCAATTCCCCTGACTACTGTCTGCTCATTCTGTTGGCAATAGGCCAGGTGCTTCTCCTTGGCAGGGAGAAGAGAAACCTCAAAGAGGAAGTGAGAATTCTCCCCTCTGCCCTCTGAATGTGACATGTTGCTATCAGTGTATTCATGTAATTGACAAAGAGCCAGAATAAGACTCTGTGTAGGAGGGTGACTGTTGTCAAAAATGAAAGAACACAAAAGTGCACGAGTATTTGTTTTCTTTTATATTTCAAACAATGCTCCCACATACCGATAAAAGATTATCAGATGTTATGTAAATTAAACAGCATTTATGCTTCTATCATCTCCATTTTGGGAACCAATCAAGAGATATGGTTAAGATAGATCTGGATTTGAATCTCAACGATATTTTCTTAAAAGCACTGTGACCTTGGACAAGTCATGTAAATTCTTTGGCTCCCAGTTTTCTCATGGGAAAAGCAAGATGAATAATGTTGTTTAGCCTCTAAGTTGTGTCCAACTCTTTTGAGACCCCATGGACTATAGCCCACCAGGCTCCTCTGTCCAAGGGATTTCCCAGGCAAGAATACTGGAGTGAGTTGCCATTTCCTGCTTCAGGAGATCTTCTTGACTCAGGGATTGAACCCAAGTCTCCTGCATTGGCAAACAGGTTCTTTACCACTGAACCACTGAGGAAGCCCAAAGTGAGTAATACCACCTGTTACTGGATAGACACTTGGAGTCCAGAGCTCTTAATGGCCTGTAATTGACAATCCCTTCCCATCTATAAGTTAAACATGATTTGACTTCTCTAAGGAAACGTCTACTGACTCTGTCTCAAAGTTCTCTGTATCCCTGTCTCTGTGAAATCTCAAAGCAAGCGAACCACTGAGTCCTAATCACCAAACCAAGGTAGCACACTGACAACTGTGATCACGTTACAGTTGACAAAGCACTCAATCATCTTGGAACCTCACCACCACTTTGAGTGAGAAGTAGAGTAAAGGTCCCCATGCTTACTTAGAAAGCAAGCCTAGAGAGGTTAAGTGACTTGCCCAAGGTCACAGAGCCAAAAGAAGACAGAACAAATGCTAAAGTGAAGATCTTATAACCTGTGATAATACCTCTTAAATCCTCTTTACTGAGCTTTTCCACTTAGATTCAGCCTACTGCTCGGCCCAGGACTTCTGGGTCTGATGGCTTCATAGAAAGTATACAGGCCAATGGCTTGCATACTGATAGTGCTTGACCTCTGGTTTATTCAAATAAACCAGAGCCAAGAGGAGAGAAAGGTAAGGGAACAAACAACTTCACAGCTCTGAAGACCTCAATGTGCCAACTCCCTGTTCTAGATATGAAAACCATCCTTTCTCTGCTATCACACTGAATTCACAGCAGAGGCAATACCAAATGAAAAAGGAGACAATTTGGGAGCTGACTCCAAAAAATTCACAGAATCATCATTATTGTCATTAATTAGATGAACATTTACTGAGCACCCACCATGTGCTAGAGCCTATACTAAATTCTGGGATTCAGAGAAGGAAAAGATGCAATTCTTATTCTGAAGACAGAGTCTCTCTCACTCTCTATCACACACATACATTTATATAAGGAATATTAATTGCACTGCATAATCACATGATCAAAGCGCTGTAATCTACACATAAGCACTTTGCAACTTAATTAACCCCATGAGTATAGGCACTGTTATTATTCCTATTTTACAGACAGAGAAATGGAGGCCTCAGAGCATAAGAAAATTTCCCAAGATCTATGTAAATATAGCTAGGATTTGAAACCAGGCACTCAGATTCCAAAATTCATTCATAAGTCTATTCTAGTAGAAGGAAGACAAACTCCTAAAAAAATACAGCTTTCAAAATATTTCCAACAGATGGTAGGTCAGTTCTGCCTAAGATGAGACAGACCCTGGAGCAGATGACGGAGCCCACCGCATCTGAGAACAGTGTTCTCCTGAGTTGCAGATGTAATAGAAGGTATGAAAGCAATTCACGAGCAAAGCTGCTGCTGGAATTCTATGTCCACTACCCAACCAGTATCCTATCTCTTTTCTGAATTTTTTCAAAGCACCACTTCTTGATGATTCTGCAGCAGTCCCATCCAGGATGATTGCAGATACAGCACTAAAAAAAGAAAGCCAGGAGTGGGAGTAGGTGAGAGAGGGAGGCGGTTAGGCGGCATGGAGAGATACTTTAGTCTCATTGCTATTGAATCTGTTTTTTATCTTTCAAAGCTGAAACAAGCAATTCAATCCACACAGTCTTTCCCCCCTCCAATAAATTGCATTTTTAAAAGAATCAACTGGTGCAAGACTTATTGATCTGAGTTGACAGTGAACCTCACAAATTCATACAAAAGAGTTTTCTCATTATAGAGTCATTAGAGGACTTGTTAGTTCAGAGCATTCGTCATAAAGTTCACCTGTAATATTTTTTAAAAGGCCAGAAAATGCATAAAATTGGGCCCAAGCCATTTTTTTTTAAATCAATTGTATTTTGTCATCATATTCTTTCAGCAATGTTCTCTTCAATTTGGACAAAACCAAGAGGTGCGACCTTGACAATTTTTTCACCAAGAAGCAGAAAGAGAAATCTTTCTAGGGGTTTTAGATAGTCAAAGCTTGAATCCAAGTGCTAGAGTTAATCAAAAGGTGATTCTGGGAAAAATCATGGTTTTGTCTGCAGGTTCCCCCATGGCCTCGCTCCATGTGGAAAGGAAGTGGTTTGTCATCAAACCACATTTGGGGTTCTTGGCCTTCATATCAGATACATTAACCCCATCATCTACTCCTTTAACTTCCCAAATATAAAGACTTGTCTTCAGCCAAATACATGAAGCCTTACCACACAGTATCAGTCTCATAATGCCTGCAGTCTGGCCTCTTGACAGAAGTTCCTAAGTATTTAGAGAACATACTCACACTACAAAACCATTCCTTTAGGCATTTTACCATAAGGTTATGAAACAATCACATACCTGTCCTGAGTTGCCCTTTAACCATACGACCACTGTTTCCATGGAGGGATCATATCAGAAATATTTTATTTCTTGCTGTATATGTCAGGGGAGGAGTTAAAGTCACATGCTCCCTAGGTCAGGCTGCCCAACTGTTATTACTGACTCTACTACCACTTACTAGTAGTATGTCCTTAACAAGTTATTTAACTTCTTAGGCTTCCATTCCTCCATCGGTAAAGTGGGAATACTAACAGCATCCATCACGTAAAGTGAGAATTAAAAGCAATGGACATATACATATTTACAGCTATCCCTGGCTCAAGAAATGCAAGTTATTAGATTTAATCATGTTTATAAAAACTACCGTGTGGACACTGTATGTTAAATCATCTGATGTCTCCAATGTTGGGTCTTAATTATAAACTTTTCTTAAGAATTCAAACTAAAGAAAATACAGCATCCACTAAGAATCACAGCATTCTCACACTGAGAAGCTCTGTAATCTAATCTGGTTCCCATTTTTCCTTTGCAGACAGTGAAAGTCGCTCAGTCAAGTCTGACTCTTCACCTCCGCATGGACTAAACAGTCCATGGAATTCTCCAGGCCAGAATACTGGAGTGGGTAGCCTATCCCTTCTCCAGAAGATATTCTTGACCCAGGAATTGAACCGGGGTCTCCTGCATTACAGGAGGATTCTTTACCAGCTGAGCTACCAGAGAAGCCCAAATCAAAATGTGATGACAGCCTGTATCTGACTGACCACATTTAATATATTCATTTCACCTCCTTAACACCAGGATTTTGCTACTGCTTCAAATTCATTTTGGAAAAAGTCTACCTGATTGTTTCTTGGAACCAAGGTGTCTATCATTCCTGTTTGCACCCCATATCTAAGCATAGAGCTCAAAACAGCTGTTCATAAATATCTAGTGATTTGCATATTTGAGGGAATTTAAGAAAACGAAAGACATCTGAAAGATAGAGCCTGTAGTGTGATTATCAATGACACTGCCTGAGGTGCAATGAAAGAAATTTGGGCCTTCATCAAAACCTTTCAGTTTACTGCCATTAAAAACACTCTTTCAATATAGTATCAGTTCAGTTCAGTTCAGTTCAGTCGCTCAGTCGTGTCCGACTCTTTGTGATATAGTATCTGTTTAATCCAGTGTAATGAGTTAATTGAGGGACTTGATCTCATTCATCTTCCTTTTCCTACATCTAGCCTTTTGGTTAACACATTTGTGGTAAAGGTAATAAACAGACTTACAAATGAATATATGACTAAGAGTAACAGATGGTCAAAAAAATCCCCAGAATGAAATGAAACTTACACTTCACATCAAACACATCACAGTTAAAATGACTCAATGGCTGCAGTTAGAATGGGTTCAGGTCATTCTCAGTTAATCTAAAATAAAGATAAAAAGTAAGAGGACAGAGGAAAAGGTGCAGGAAGCCTTCTCCAGCCACATTTATTCCATCAATAAATATTTCTTAAGCACCTGCTTTATGCCAAGCTCTGTTCTAAACACAGTATTACAAGAGTGATGAATCAAAGGACCTGCTCTCATGGAGCTTGCATCCCAGTGGAGACAAACAAACAAGGAAACAACAGAATAAATAAGCTCAGAGAGCAAATGCCATGGGGGAAATGACATTGGATAATGTAATAGCACAGAATTGACTATATAAAGGTGGGTAACCTTAGATAAGATGTCTAGAAAGGTCTCCTTCTGGTCTCTTTTTGAGCACTCTGTATTATAATCTTTATATCACTGGGTTACGACTATATTTTCCTACATGCATCTCCCAACTGCCCAACTGAAGAATAACACATCTCAGCCTCAAGTATAAAACACAGTGTCTGGTGTCTGTGAGTGAAAGTGAAAGTGTAGCTGCTCAGTTATGTCTGACTCTTTGCAACCCCATGGACTGTAGCCTGCCAGGCTCCTATGTTCATGGAATTCTCCAGGTAGGAATACTGGGGTAGGTAGTCATCCCCTTCTCCAGAGGATCCTCCTGACCCAGGAATCGAACCCAGGTCTCCTGCACTGCAGGCAGATTTTTTTTTTCTATCTGAGCCACCAAGGGCACCCTCAATGGTATCTATGAAGCCCTCAATAATTTTTTGCATGGATTAAATTCTTTAAAGCAACCACCTTCTCTAACTTTGAAGATGCAGAGGAAGGAAAAAAATCTTTTATTTCCCCCCTCGGAAGGGAAGAGGGGTTGAAATCAGGAAAAGCTTCAGAAAGTGTGTAAGAAAAGGCACAGGACAGTACATGCCATATATGAGAAACAGTGGTAATTCAGGAAAGTAATGAACATTGACTGGCAGAGGTTGGTGGCAAGGTTGAGAGAAACCATCGTTGCCACGCTTGGATTTTCACCCTTAGGCAAGGTGGGAGCCATCAGAGATTTTACAACAAAAGAGCCACCAACAAGATCTGAGAGGTGGAAAAATTATTCTGGAATCTGAGAAAGAGCAAGGGGAAGAGACAACATGAAGGGAATAATGTCAAAAAAAGCAGTTACAATGGTCTAGCTGAGAATTAAAAAAAAAAAAAAGGAGGCTGAGTTGGGCAGTAGCAGTATGGACAGACAGTAATGAAATAGAATCTATAGGTCTTGGGAACAATTGCATCTGAGCACAGAAGGAATTGGGGTGGGGGGATCGGCAGCTGCCAATTTGGTGAACCTTGTTTTCTCTTGGTTTATCCATACGAGAGACTGAGACACATAACATGTCTTAAGAAAACAGGTACTTTGAGCAGGTGGCAATTCTGTCAACAAATACGGAATCATTTTCCTTTCAGCCTACATTAGTCTGAACCAAGAGGCATCCCAAACCCTTTATGGGTCAGCTACCAGCATGAACTCTCACTCTCAGCTGGCCGGTTTGACATGGAGCCTTTTTTATCTGAGGATGTCAGCCACTGAACTGTGCAGGCTAACTCTCATCTTCCCAAGCAGAGTTTGTCTGCACAGCAATGGCTGGCAACTTAATATTTTGCATAAAAATTCATGAGGAGCAGTATACATTTCAGCTATGTTATAAAGTAGTAAAAGGAAGAGAGGGGGAGGAAAGGAAAAAGTTCAGCCCTGCACTCAGATAGGGTTCATTTTGAGTGATGATTGGGAGCCATCCTTGGAAATTACAGATGCTACTTGGTTCACTATTATTTTGCAGCATCTCCAGTAATCTTCCATGATCATTTATAACAGCATGTCTGATGACTTTCAAAATGTAACGGGAAAGGGTACTTCTGTGAAGCATGTCTACTCAAAGGAAAAATCAATCTTGGCTGCTAAGGGAATGAACTTTGTACCACCACGATTAGACAGTTAGAGATTTCAACATATAAAAATAGGAATGGCAGGGGTCCAGTCCTCCCAAATATATGTGTGTATAACGTGTGTTCCAGTTGCTTGAACAGTTTCAAGATTTCTCCTTTCATCCAAACAAAATACAACATGTGTCGGGAATACAAATTGGCACACTTCAATAGAAAATAATCATGAATCCCATAATAATAACCACTAATGTTTACACACTGCCTTTACAGTTTGGTAAGTACCAGTCACACACCTGAGCTGCTAATCATCAAAAATACCTCACACTTTCCAACCTTCTTTTCTTCTCTGACAACCATTCCTACTGCCTGCAATGTTCTATGACAACATCTGTGCTCTGATATTTCAAGGGCAGCTTAAAATCTCCCTGCCTGTGGCTCCGTCTCTGGTTATTTTAAATCTTCCAAGTGAATAATATTTTATCGTGTATAAATATCTCGAAAGGTAGTGGAGTGTGATACAAAGTTAACAGAATCAGAAGACCTGGGTTCAAGGACTATGCATGTGTGCTCAGTTATGTCCAACCCTCAGAGGACCACTAGGCTCCTCTATCCATGGGATTTTCCAGGCAAGAATACTGGAGTGGGTTGCCATTTCCTCCTCCAGGGATAGAGCCTGGGTCTCCTGCATTACAGGTGGATTCTTTACCATTTGAGCTATTTATTACCTGTATGACCTGGGCACATCTTTTAACCTCAAAACTAGAGTAAATTATTACCTACCTTATATGACTTTTATGTAGATCAAAAGGGACATTATATGAAAACTTGTTTTGTAATACTAATAGGTGCATAAACATTAAGTATTAATTGTCTATTGTGTTTATCATGGAGGATTATTTTGATGACTAATTTATGTAAACACCTAGCCCAGTGCCTTGCACATAAATGTTCAATTAATGAAAGCAATTATTATTATTAAAGTCTATTTATTAATGCAGCAATTATGAATTAAGCACACGTTATGTGCAATACACTGTAATAGATATAGCATCTCACTCATCTTCTAAATTATTTTGTAATAATTTATATAAAAATCTTACTGTTGATTTTTATTTATTTATTTATTTTTTTGCCACACTGCACAGCATGCAGGATCTTAGTTCCCTGACCAGGGATCAAACCCATGCTCCCTGCAGTGGAAGCGCAGTCTTAACCAATGGACTGCCAGGCAAGTCCCTACTATTGTAAATAAACAGTATAACAGTGATTAGGAACACTGGCTCTGGAATCAGATAACCTAGACTCTAAGCCTAATTCCAATTCTTTAGAACTGTGATCTTGGGCAAGTTACCTAATCTGTCTGTGCCTTCATTTTCTTACCTATGAAATGAGGAAAATAGTAGATCTTTAAATACAGGGTTGTCGAAAAGATCAAGAAAATGAATCCATGGAAAGAGCCCAAACAGTTCTTGTCACATGGAAATAAGTTCAATAAAAGTTAGATATTATTTATCCTCTTGGTGTAACAAGCTCAGAAATAGTTTTTTATGTGAATCAAGACAAAAACAATTTTGTAGTCAAACATGTACTCAATTATTCATTCTTTGAATCCATTCCTCTGTTCCTAATTCACCTCTCTGCTTCCATTCTTGGCCTCTCTTAATGTTCCCTCCACACTCCAACCAGTCAGCTTTCTAAGACATCAAGCTGATCAAGCTGAAACCTGCAATGGATCCTTAAGATGCTTTATGGTCTCCATCACCTGGCTTTACCTTCCTCTGTGGCTGCTCTTCTGCAACTCATCTCAGCTGATTCTCCTGAATGACCTCATTGCAGAGCCATGGAGGTGACTTGGGAGAGATTAACCCATACTCCACAATAACACAGAAACCACACAGCCTCATTTTTTAACAGAGGCAATGGATAGCCTGTCATTTTTGTGTTAAAAGGCAGTGAGAATTCAGCTTCAATGCTTTTCCAGTTCTTTCTTCCAACCAGTTTACTTCCCCCAAACCTCTCCCATGTAGAAATTCTGAAGTCGTGTTTAACTGCCTGCCCATTCAAATCAAGCCATCTGCCTTCAGATCTCCCCATCATTTAGCCAAGCAATTTCCTTTCCCTGGGATTCCACCTCTGCCATCAACAACAATGCCTGTTTATCGCTTCTAAACTCAACTCAATCATCACCCCCCTCTAAGAAGTCTCATAGGACTCTCCAGGCAGATTCAGCCATTCTCAGGCAACTTCTATACTTGGTGGAAGATCCCTATAGTAAGTGCTTCTCAAAGCAGGATTTGGCTCAGTACTTTTGGCACCTAGTATGAACAAGCACTTAGTAAATATTCAACAAAGCTTAATCTCAGTTAATATCTGGAGGATCATATTATACACAGAGAATGCTGTGGATAACAGAATCATAAAAATCAAAAAGCACCAAGATGTCAGTAACTATAGACTGCAGGCCAATGCTAGATTTGTTGGTTTAGCATCTTCACAATAATAACGAAACTCTCCAAAAATCAAGATAGCCATTTTAATAAATATCAATAACATTTTTTTCACCATTCAAAAAAACACCGAGGGTTGTAAAATACTCATCTCTATCATGGGCCCTAGACACACACGGAGTGGGTGGCCATTTCCTTCTCCAGAGGATCTTTCCAACCCAGGGATTGAACCCACATCTCCTGTATTGGCACGTGGATTCTTTACCACTGAGCCACCAAGGAAGCCCACAGATACACACAGAGATGTTAAAGTAGCCATATATTCTGAATGAAAAAAGAAAAAATCTTAAGGCTCTAAGATGATAAAGAAGCACAATGATGATAAAAATCTGCCACCAGGACTTCCTTGGTGGTGCAGTGGTTAAGAATCTGCCTTGCAGTGCCAGGGAATGAAGGTTTCCCTGATCAGGGACCTAAGATCCCACATGCCGAGGAGCAGCTAAGCCCGTGTGCCACAACTAGAGGGACTGCAGGCCGAAACTACTGAGTCCTTGCATCACAACTAGTCTGTGCACCACAGCAAAAGATCCACATGATGCAATGCAGATCCTGAGTGCCACAACTAAGACCCAACACAGTCAGATTAAAAAAAACAAACAATACCACTTACTGAGTACTATAATGTCTCAAGACTATGTCTGAATAGTACATGGAGTCTCTCACTTTAATCCTGAAAAAATTCTGAATGTTAAATATTTTTATCTCCTTTTTCTAGATAAAGAAACTGAGTTCGGAAAAGTTAAATTACTTTCCCAAAGTTATCACTTGGAAATGGAAATCAGAATTTGAACCCTCTTCTGAGTCTTCAGAACCTGTTATTATACTATCAATTTCAGGAATAACTTCTATCTTGATGAGATATGGTTTCACGTCTCAAAGAACTCTTAGTCTGGACATATATATATATATATATATATATATATATATATATATATAAATAAGCACCAAAACATGAACAAGCCTCCAACCTCTTTTGTTTTGTGAATCACGGACTTTATTTCTAAGGCTAGCCTGAATGATAGCTTCTCCAGCTTCAAGTGGCACACGCTTCTCTTCACCAAGTCACCCTACATACTACATATTATACATAACCCTATATATTATGGGGTTGGCCAAAAAGTTCCTTTTGGTTTTTGTTGCAGCATATGGAAAAAAAACAAACAAACTTTTTGGCCAACCCAATATTTCCAAATAAATCACCCTAGCATATCATTTCAGTTTTGATAAGGTTAAGAAGATAGACTTGGGCAAAGTGATGGAGGCCTTTGAGAATTTAGTGAAAAATTATCTTCCTATTTGGGAGGGTCCTATTACATTGAAAGTTTCTGAGTACAAAAATGTTAATATGCACAGCAAGGTTGTAGAATATAACATATTACAATGTAAGACAGAACGTAAAATATCTACCCAGTAATGTAAAGACAGATAATAAAGGCAGGGAGACCAGCTCAGAGAAAATATTTTGTTGTGATGGAAAACTAGAGAATTGATAGCACAATGGGAATGAATGGAGGAATATAAAAGATGCTGTAAGTGTCTAGGTAATAGGGGAAAAAGCAAAAGTGGAGACAGATTAACTTTGAAGCAGGGGTAATGATTGTGAGCTGTGTTTAAACTATACTTCCTAAGGTGATGAGAAGATAGCTAATTGCTATGTCTGCAAATAATCAGAGTTGTGACATAGGAAGCAGGAAGACAGATGGGTCAATGGGTACCAGCTGAGAGAGTAAGAGTGGCTCAGATTTCTAGGGAAGTCAGGGAAGAGAAAGAATTTCAGGATTAAGCTGAAGGATAAAGCAGTGAAGCAGAACTCCATTCACAAGATTCAGTCATGCAGTCAATCCGTGTTTGTTGTACACCAGCTATACGTCAGGCACTGCTCAAGGTCCCAGAGATACCGCAGTGAACAAAGTCCCAGTTGCCCTGCAGGGTACAACAGAGTCTGAGAAAGGACAGAGAGGCACAGAAAAAAATCAGGATGCTGTAATAATCAAGAGTTAGTAAGAAGTTTTGAAAGGACCCACATCAACTTACAGTCTACCCTTTTCACCAGAAACTCAAAAGATAAAACTATGCATCTTCAAGGTGTGACACTGCCCAAATGATCTTCTTCCAGAGCCCGTTCTTGGACTATTAGAAACATCTGTCAGAAAAGCTAAAGTGATTGAAAACTTAAAAACAGGTCTCTGAAACCTCTTTAGGATGGATAATTGTAGGACCATCAATGTATTACTTTTGGCCATCCAAATAAAGTCCCCAGAGTGGGACAGGACCCTAGCCAGCGGGGAGAAAATAGAGAAGATGAGGGAATCCTATATGTAACCTATTTCAAATCACTTTTAAAGAGGAATGTGTACATTTTAAAAGGAATTTAATCCATACGTTCCAGATTCTTTAACTACAAATTCTTTTACAGTCTACAAAATGGTGGTACGAAAGAGTTCTTTGACGTTCAGAGATCTTTCCAATTCTTTTTATGAAACTTGTTATGCAGAATCACTGCCAAAATGGAAGTTTTGTTTTACCCAGAGTAAACAAGCTCACACACGAGCAAGCAAGAGTTTGGGTCAAAGAAGGAAAGACACAACCCAACCCTCAGTAAACCTGTAAAATGTGAAAATGATTTCCTTCCTTGACTTCTGTGGTCCACATGTAAGGGGACATGAACCAGCTAAGTACAAAACCAGACTACAAGCAAGTACATCCCGCTGAAGACCAGCTGCTATAGACAGAGACAGGGAGCAGGGAGAGTGCCAGAGAAAACACACTTGATAGTTGGGCCTATGAAGCAATCATAGAATAAATGACTTTTTTAATCTGAGGGGAAAAAATTACTTTAGCCAACCCTCAGCCTAGAAACTGTTTCATCCACCAAAAGCCAGAGAGACTATAAAAACTCTCCCATCACAACGGTGCAGGAGAAGGAGGCATTTTGTAATAGGAATTTTACAAAACATGTTTTCCTGAAAGAATATTCTGCTTCCAGCATTTTCAGAGACTCGTGCAATAGCAAATAAAAACAGAAATCATGGGAGAAATAGAAATACAAGAAGAAACCTTTACTATATAGATCGAACTTGAGCAATTTCATTCATAAGGATTAAAAACTGTGAAATCAGTATTGAGAATCTGCCAAGCAGCTTCTGTTTCTCCACTGAAACTGAAAACAGAAACAAACTGATGCAATTGTAAGACTGGCTCAGTCATCTACAGCATGAGTGTGGCAAGAGGCATCGCTGATGTATTATTTTTTTATTATAATTGATATCATTTCCTTTAGAATAATTCTCTATGGGACACTGGATGTAATAAACTCTTTCACTGGTCATTTCTGAGATCTTATGTTTCATTAGAAAGAAATGTTTATTATTTTTAACATCATTCTACCATCTATGGAGGGTGGGCTCTGATGAATGGAGGACCCATTAGTTGTCAAACCAGGTATCCAAATATTACAGAGCTAGGACAGAATGAAACGGGTTAGCCTAAGAGATGAGAATATGAAAATGAGAGGATATATGGGAAAGTGAAGAAAGGAGCCAGTGAGATACGGGGAAAGGCGAGCTGGAAGAAACCCCTCTGATAATACATGTGGAAAGATTTGAAAGAACAGATGAATGTTTGAGACTTTACCTGCATGACCTGCTATGCACAATTCAGTATGGCCCCATGACGATTCTATTCCAAGCAGAACCTAACAAACAAGTAGACTGTTATGTCAAAATGGGTCAGGAATCAAAAAGAGTCAAGCCATGCAGATGTTAGGGACTGCAACCATTGGGCTTGTATTTGGAAAGAATGATTTCTCTCCCTACTCCTGTTCCTCAGCCAGTCCACTGCTCTGATAGGTAGAAAGAGGCAGGGAAATATCAAACAACACTGACCTCATGACCAGAGGGCTCTGTCTCTATGGACAATGCTGGAATGCCTATCAGTGACACTGAAATCCATGACCTAACCCAGAATGTCACCTGTGATATATAATGCTTAACACTGTTACTGACACACAGTAATGACTCAATGGATGTTGAGAGAATAAATGAGCAAAGAAAGTAATCAGTCTTATATGAACTGACAAAGGGCAAGGGGATCCACATAGAATTAGATCTACAGATGCAACAGAACAGAAGAAGGACAATTAAAACAAAAAAAAAGACATCCATTGCCTTGCTACTCAAAGTGTAGTGGCTGAATAGCACTGGCATCACCTGGGAGCTTTACCGCAGGTCCTTCAATCTGAGTTTACATTTTAATGAGGTTTCCAAGAGATCAGTAAGCCTGTTTAAGTATGAGAAACACTGATCTAGACCATAACTGCGGTGATACTAAAGCTCTCCTTTTGCTTCATCAATGCCCAAAGAAAGAACATAGTTAGAAGGATGATAGGTAGGTAGGTAGACAGACAGACAACAGATAGGGTTATTTTCCCTTCTGTTGGGCTCAGTGGACATTTGCAGTAGTCAAATCAGCAGCCTAGGGAAAAATAAGTAGTTTTAGATATACCACTTATATTATCTCTTGTAATAGTGATAACTATAACAACAATAATAAAGCGCTAACTCAATAATAAAGGCATTAAGTGCTCACAGGCACAGTTCACATGGTTTACACATCTGACCCCCTTAAGATCTCTGTGACACAGATTCTCTTTTACCCTCATTTACTCTTCAACACTGTGACGTGGTATTTTTATGCCCACGTTATAGTCACAGATATACAAGTCAGAACAACCTGCATTCTAATAGCAGATCCAACATTTTACATACCAGGGATTTGGGGAAGGTCAATTCACTTCTCTTAGCCTCAGGTTCTTAATAATGTGCATTAGCAACTCTAAGATCATAGCATCTGGTCCCATTACTTCATGGCAAATAGATGGGGAACACATGGAAAGCAGTGGCAGACTGTTTTCCTGGGCTCCAAAATCAGTGCAGACAGTGACTGCAGCCACAAAATTGAAAGACGCTTGCTCCTTGGAGGAAAAGCTATTGACAAACCTAGAGAGTGTATTAAAAAGGAGAGACATCACTTTGTTGACAAAGGTCTGTATAGTCAAAGCTATGGTTTTTCCAGTAGCCATGTATGGATGTGAGAGTTGGACCATAAAGAAGGCTGAACGCTGAAGAATTGATGCTTTCAAATCATGGTGCTGGAGAAGACTCTTGAGAGCCCCTTGGACAGCAAGGAGATCAAACTAGTCGAACCTAAGAAATCAACCCTGAATATTCATTAGAAGGACTGGTGCTGCAGCCAAAGCTCCAATACTTTGGTCACCTGCTGCAAAGAGCCAACTCATTGGAAAATGATGCTGGGAAAAATTGAGGGCAGGAGGAGAAGGGGGAAACAGAGGATGAGATGATTAGATGGCCTCAGTGACCCAGGGGACATAAGTTTGAGCAAACACTGGGAGACAGCAAAGGACAGGGAAGCCTGGCGTGCTGCAGTTCCAAGGGGTCTCAAAAAGTCTAATGCAACTTAGTGACTGAATAACAACAACTAATTGCAGCAAACGTTGTAGGCATCCCGACCATACTCCCTCAAATCTTCCACCTTCCAGGAACTGCACTTTTTTGCCTAAGGATTTCTCTGTCTTCAGGTGCCTATGCAGCTCATCCATGGTAGGCCAGCAGCAGTGAGGAATTAACATGCTCCAGAGTGCAGTTCTCAACCAGTGAATGATCAGAACAGTGCATAAAACATCTCATCTCTGTCCCATCTTAGTTGGGACAAGTCCAAGGCTTTTGTCCACTCTGGTTTCCAGATTTCCCCAGACAGAAGCCCAGTTGCCCACAGTGTTAACTTGCTTGATAACACTCCCTTCATCGACGCTTCCTTTCCCCACTCACTTCCCCAGACCTTCACCAATGTCTTCTGGATCACTTCCCAAATTAATAACTTGCATTGGAACCTTGTCTTAGGGCCTGCTTCTAAGAAAACCAAATCAGGACAGTGGAATTTGCACTGCAGAATTATTTTCAGTGTAAGAAACCATGCAGGTGAAGAACTTGGTATGTAGTAGGTAACCAGTAAACAGTAGTCATGTATGGATGTGAGAGTTGGACGGTGAAGAAAGCTGAGCGCCGAAGAATTGATGCTTTTGAACTGTGGTGTTGGAGAAGACTCTTGAGAATCCCTTGGACTACAAGAAGATCCAACCAGTCCATCCTAAAGGAGATCAGTCCTGGGTGTTCATTGGAAGGACTGATGTTGAAGCTGAAACTCCAATACTTTGGCCACCTCATGCGAAGAGCTGACTCACTGGAAAAGACCCTAATGCTGGGAAGGAATGGGGGCAGGAGGAGAAGGGGACGACAGAGGATGAGATGGCTGGATGGCATCACCGACTAGATGGACACGTATTTGGGTAGACTCCAGGAGTTGGTGATGGACAGGGAGGCCTGGCGTGCTGCGATTTATGGGGTCGCAAAGAGTCGGACACAACTGAGAGACTGAACTGAACTGAACTGAAATAGCAGCTATTGAAATAAATATGCTTCCATTCAAGAGTGATGATAATATTTGTGAGGAACAGTGACATGAAAAGCCTTGCCTGCTTCTAGAGATACACTCTTCCTATCTTCATACAGGAATGAAATTAAATCCCTTTCTGATGCAGTCAAAGTGAATTTTCATTCTAGAATAGAAAAAGGAAAGGGAAGGAAAGAAAGCATAAAAGAAGGGACAGGGGAAAAAAAGGGGGAAATATAAATTATTTTCTTTTTTCTTGTTCAAATACCAACTTCATCACCTGTGAAGAGTGTACCCTTGGACAGCTTTCAGAAACTAATATTAACTTCCATGAAAAGCTGTAAGTGGTAGAGCTGGGAATCCTTGGGAAAGATTCATAAAATCTCAAAGCTTCAATTTTTTCAGCTGACTTGTTCAAGGTCACAAGAGTATTATGGGATGGAACCACCCACTGAACCCAGGCAGCCTGGATCTAAAGTCTACACGTGTAACCACTACGTTCTACTCCTTTCCCCACAGGAAGTGCATTTAATCACCCAGCTGGGACCTGCATTTAAATCAGTCATACATGAAATTCTGAAGGAATAAAATGCCTTTGGATTGAAGTTAATGTACTTTCTGAGGTTTCTATAGCAACAAAAATCTAAAATCACCTCTGGTGGCATTACTTACAAAAGAAGAGAGCCATTCCTGCTGACCCTTTATCAAAGAATTTGTTTCTTCGGGACAGGTCTAGCCACATGGAAGAGAATTGTGCAATGGATTCTCAAAGATGTGATTGCTCCACTTGACTAATACAATCGACAAATATTTTTGAACATTTATTATGTGCTAGACCAAAGACATTAAAATTGTTTCTTTTCTACAGTCCAGTAGAAAAAAAAATGTGTATTACAGTTGTTACAATAGCACGTGACCTGATTTAGTGATATGCAAGGGCCAAACACAAAATGCAATGAGAACAAACAAAGGTAAAAATCATAATTGGCTAGAGAATCAAAGAAAACTTCCCAAAAGGTAAAAATTAAAGAGCTGTTCTCCAGATGGAGGGCAAACCAATCACTACCACACAGCTTACTGTTTTTCCTCTTTGCCTATCTTACCTTCCCCACCCCCTCATCTGACTTTCCTAGGATAACCTCCTGAATAAACTACCCTCACTCAAGAGCTTGCCTTGGGAGTCTGCTTTCAGGAGAATCCAAACTAAGATGACATCAATCGGGTTGATTCATTCAGTTCCTTGGGGACATAATTTATAGTTAACTCAAGTTAATACTAAGAGGCTGGCCCTTCAGCATCCATTAAACCAAGTTCACCTGTATTACAAGATTCAGGGTGACAGCACAGACAGTGGTCCAATACTTGTCCCTGCTCACTTGCCTTCCTTTAGGGGTTAAACTTGACTTTTTTTGAATTCTTAGTTAGCACGTAGAAGTGGGTACAAAAGCAAAGCTCAAGAGCATGTCTCCTACATTCCCAAGTGTCCCTCTGTTGGGAGTCACAGGATATATGCCTTCACCTTCGCAGACTGAGTTAGAGGTCGCTGTGGTCCCTCTGTTATCATTCCAGAATGCTCCAGGGAGAGCCATTAGGAATTTTCAATGAGTGTGTTGCTAACACACTGTTCAGCACACCCTCCATATAAGGCCCTTCATATAAGGTTCCACACTGGTGAACTGCTGCTCCAAAACAGTGTCAGGAAAAGTTTTGCTTCTTGTGAGTGAGTGAAATACTTTTCTATTCCAGTCATAAGATTCAGGGCATGGACTATGTCTTCTTTTTCACCCCTGTCTCCATGAACTCAGTGTCAAAAATGAAGTTCACCTATAGTCAAAATCCTTTGGCTCTCAGAGAAACTCAGCTCGTGTTCTGTCACCAGACTTCATGTTTTACTTCTTTTATTGATATTTTTCTGTTTTCCTCATTCTGATTCTTCACTTCTATTTGATAATGTTTTATTGCAAATGACCTTATAGTCAACTAACTCAAGTCTTTTGTGGAATTCAGTCAAGAAATGTTTTCAGTGTCTATACATGCCAACACAATATTCAGAAAAAGGAATACAACAGCAAATAAGACAGGCCTGGTCCCTAGCACCATAGAGCTTGCTTTTAGGGGGAATAGGGGGAAAATGGACTTTATTATGTCATAAATATTTTATAGAACAATACTGGCCCACCAAATGGACACAATTTCTTCTATCAGGAGAAAATAATGACTTAACCCATTTTCATTTTGTCTTTCTTATCGGGACACTTGGACAATGTTTAACATTAAAGTCCAATAATTCATCTCTGACTCCTCATGCAATTCCGTCTTCATTTTTCCCAAGCTGTTTTGGATATTTTTCTGGACTATCTCTGTCATACTATTTTTTTTCCTGCAAGAGTCAGTATACCTATTTTTTTTTTCAGTATACCTATCTTAATAAATAACTGCTTCACCTGAAGTCCTAAAATTTCAGCCCCTCTGTTGTATGCTGTTTTTCTTATAAAACTTCTCAATTCAATTTTAACAAGTTTGGAAAACCCGCAAACCCAAGGTTCTCAGTGCACTACTGCTGACCTGAGGTGGCAGAATGAGATGGCATCATCTCTTTCCATTCCCACACCTTTAAATTAACTATGTCTTCAGGGAGAGCAATGAATTTGAGTCTGGAACCCATACCTTGAGTTGACTCAGATGACCAAAGAAAGAGCAACTGGAGTGGGGGAGACCCTCATAACAACGCGTTGGAAGGAACTGATGGAACAACTGGGGAAATTTAACTTGGAGAAGGGAACTCTCAACAAAGAGATCAAGTCCTTAAATATCTGAAGAGGCAACAGATCTGTAATACATGGCTTCATCGGACCAAAGGTAGAATCATGGGTGGAAGCTTCAACTATGAACATGGAAGAACTTTCTAAGAGATGTGGTCATGCTCCCTGTGATACAGATAGGCTTCTATACTGGCTGTTTTGTTCCTTGCAACAAGGTCCAGAAAACCACTCTATTTTCCTCTTTGGAATAGTGCCCTTTGCAGCAATGTGAATGAATCTGGAGATTATCATGCTAAGTGAAGTAAGTCAGAGAAAGACCAATATCATATGGGATCACTTACATGTGGATAAATAAAAAGGATACAAATGAGCTTGTTTACAAAACAAAAACAAGACTCACAGACCTTGAAACCAAACTTACAGTTGCCAAAGGGAAAACATGGGGGGAAATGATAAATTAGGAGGCTAGGATTAACATATACACACTACTGTATATAAAACGGATAACTAACAAGGACCTAGTGTATAGCATAGGGAACTCAACGTTCTGTAAAAACCTACATGGGAAAGAATCTGAAAAAGAATGGATATATGTATATACACAACTGAATCACTTTGCTGTACACCTGAAACTAACACAACATCAACTCTACTCCAATAAAAATTAAATTAAAAAACTAAAAGTAATACAGCAGCTCTAAAAGATAATGACTTCCTCATCACTGAGAGTAATCAAGCAAAAAAAAAAAAATCAGACATTTACCAGGTGGCGCTGTTACTGACAAAATATGTCTTTCCCAGCTATCACACAGAGCTCTGGGATCTGAAAGTATGTGTGTAAAGTACAGGGAAGCAACCTCCTCCCAAGATTCTGTCTTTGATGAGAACAAGACGTCTTCCTTCTCTTCTCACACTCTGCCTAAGCCTTCCCAATTCGTGTAAGTACATTCATCTCACCCCCAATTCCAACACATTTCTCACACGAGGTAGAACAGACGCTGGGGTAACGCCGGCTAAAAATAAAAGCAAGAGGAGGGGGAAAAAACCCTCTTTTACAATAAATATCTCAGCAGAAACTTTATATCCTGAATGGATCCGGCAGCAAACGAGCAGCTGCTGCCTCTTTTGCGGTTCTTCCTTCTCTCACTTTTCTAACCTGATTAATATGCCAATCAGAGTTTTGTAATCAGGAGCAAGGGACATTAACCTCGTAAAGCATATAAAACTGTATCTTATCTGAATAAAGAAGGATGTATTTCATCAATTGGGCTCTTTGCTCTTTTTTTAATTTCTAATTGCACTGAGAACCTAGCCTGTCAAAGAAGACCAAAGATCCCTGCCATCTTCCAGCCCTCCAGGCCCTTAAAGCACCCTGGTATGCTCACCCTTGCTCCAATGTGCCAGACAGCCACATTGCAAGGACATCCATTGCACTGAGAGATAGTGGTGCATACTGAGGCTGTCCCAAAATACCACAGTCCTTAAATGAGTCTTGATACTCTCTGGCTCTCTCTAGCTATTCAAGCCAGAGACTGATACATTAGAAAGGCTGACCCCAAGTGACTACACCAGTTTCTGAACGTTAATAAACTAGGCCATCATTATGCAGCCTTTGTTGTTCAGTTGCTAAGTCGTGTCAGACTCTCTGCAACCCCATGGACTGCAGCACACCAGGCTTCCCTGTCCTTTACCATCTCCCAGTGTTTATGCAAACTCCTGTCCATTGAGCTGGTGATGCCATCCAACCACCTCATCCTCTGTTGCCCCCTTCTCCTCCTGCCCTCAGTCTTTCCCAGTATCAGGGTCTTTTCCAGTAAGTCGACTCGTTGCATCAGGGGGCCAAAATATTGGAGCTTCAGCATCAGTCCTTCCAATTCAGGGCTGATTTCCTTTAGGATTGACTGGTTGGATCTCCTTGCTGTCCAAGGGACTCTCAAGAGTCTTCTCCAGCATCACAGTTCGAAAGCATCAATTCTTTGGCACTCAGTCTTCTTTATTGTCCAATTCTGACATGCAGCCTTTGGTCACAGGCATACATGCAGTGATTACGCACCCCTAGGTACAAGACTTGCTGAGAAATATAAATCAATAAGGTATGGCAGCTACTCTTTAAAACTTATAATCTAGTGGAAAAGATAGGTTGTACTCACAAATAATTTTAACAAGGCAAAACGAAAAGAGGTAGGGGACAGAGAAGCACCACTGATTAAATAAACAGAGGTTCAGAGCAGGGAAAATAATACTATTATATTGGGGGGAGAGAATACACTTGAAAACGGGGAGGGGCATTGTGGAATGAGGTGGCATTGGGCCAACTCTTGGAAAATGAGTAAGCTTTGGACAAGCAGAGATAGAAGGAAGATGGTGGTGAAGAGTGGAAGAGGAAAAGCAAAGATCAAATGAAGGAGACATCCTGAACAAAGACAAGGGTAGGGAAGCACAGGGCATATTCGGATGGTCAAGTCACTAATTCAACTAAAGCCTGGAGGAGAGGGGAAAAAAAAGAGCAGAGGGAAGCTGGAGTCAGGGAATGGAACAGAATTCCAGGTTTTACTTTTTATGATGCCATGATGGAATATTAAATCCTTAGTCTTTTAAAAATTATATTTATTTACTTATTTGGCTGTGCCAGGTCTTAGTTGCAGCACTTGCAATTTTTAGTTGCAGAGTGTAGGATTTAGTTCCCTGACCAGGGATTGAACCTGGTCCCCTGCATTGGGAGTGTCGAGTCTTAGCCACTGGACCACTAGGGCAGTCCCAAACCCATAATCTTTACTCCACTCTGTTGGCTAGTCAAGGCCACTTATTCCCGAATATCTTCCCAACTTTGCCAAAAAAAAAAAAGCAGGGGTGAACCCAAGGTCGGTTCTGGACAGTAGATCCTGTAACAGGCTGGCTCCTTTAAACCTTGTTACACAGAATCTGTAATCTTCTTTAAAATTGTCCAGTAAATAAATATGTACATGTGTCTGTGACAAGCTTATGTATGTGTAAAGCGTATTCAGCAAAATGTTGATAATTGTTGAACCTAAGGGATGGACATCTGTGCATTCATCATTCTCTTCTTTTTGCTCTTTGCAATTATGAAAAGGCTTAAAAACCGTTTTCAAAAGGTTAACAGAATATATAGGATTGATGCTAAAGCTGAAGCTCCAATAATTTGGCCACTTGATGCGACGAGCTGACTCATTGGAAAAGACCCTGATGCTCAGAAAGATTGAGGGCAGAAGGAAAGAGAGGGCGACAGAGGATGAGATGGTTGGATGGCATCACTGACTCAATGGATGTGAGTTTGAGCAAATCAGGGAGATAGTGAAGGACAGGGAAGCCTGGCATGCCGCAGTCCATGGGGTCACTAAGAGTCAGACATGACTTAGCAACTGAACAACAACAACAACAAAATAAATGAATTCCTGACCTAAGAATCAGTGGAGGGTCTCATTTCCAGCCGAGTCCAGCAGGATTCCCCTACACCTGAACTTCTGTGTATAAACCACCCCCAAGACCACATTGTGCTCAGACTAGGGGTCATTGAGATCCTTGGTCAGGTCTCCGCCGTGCTTAGGATGTAACTGCAGAGTTAAGAGGCAACAAAATATCATGTGTGGGAAGCAAAAAGAGCAGAGCAGTTTGCCATGTGTTCATTTTCACAAGTTGTAGGCGCTTTCAGTGGCAAAAATATTCATGGGGTTAAGAATCAGCTTGTTTGGTAAACTGCAATTAGCATGAACTGGGTCTCCTCAGCTTCTGGAAAAGGGATAAATATAGACGTCGATATTTTCTGTGGGAAGACAGAGCCCGGAGCTTCTATTTTAGCATCCCAGAAGAAATGCCTCGGTGAGGGGCATCCCAGCCAGCAAGGCAGGCCTGGGCTCTGGACCCGCCCTGAAGACCAGGGAATGCTACCTGGGTAGGTCAGCCAGATTCAGGGTTCAGGGCCTGGAAGTATGCTCTGGCTGATCCCTCTGAGAACTGTGGTAAAGAGAAAGAAGGCAGGGAAGCTCAACATGGATCTGGGGAAACAGACAGCCCGGGCTTGATGCCTCCTTTGCAGTCCATCAGCTGTGTGACTGGCTGCACACAGCTGAATCTGTCTGTGCTCAGTATCCTCATCTATAAGATGGAAATGGGATTGGGCACCAAGGAAGTAGTAGACACATATTAACTGTTATTTCTGGGCTTTCCTGGTGGCTCAGTGGTAAAGAATCTGTCAGCCAATGAAGGAGACATGGGTTCAATTCCTGGTCTGGGAAGATCCCACATGCCACAGGGCATCTAAGCCCATGTGCCACAACTATTGAGCCAGTGCTCTAGAGCCCAGCTCTGCAACAACAGCCACAGCAATGAGAAGCCCATACACTGCAACTAGAAAGCAGTCCCCCACTCACTGCGACTAGAGAAAAGGCCGCGCAACACTGAAGGCCAAAAATAAGAAAATAAAGTTGTTTTTAAAAACTGCTAGTCTTTAATCTTCCAAAGCATAAAAGGGAAATGTGCATGAATATTACCTACTATACGGACCTTACCTGAATGTCACCAGTTTTTCCACTCCTGTTCTTTCTCTCTGGTTTGGATCCTGTACTGCATTAAATCATCATGTTTCTTAGACTCCTCCAATCTATAACACTTCTTCAGTCTTTGTCTTGACACTTTTTAAGAAAATTGGCCAGTTGTTTTGCAGAAAGTCTCTCAGTTTCAGTTGGTTCTGTGCTTTGATGATTAAATTGAGGCCGTATATTTGGGGCAAGAATATTGCAGAAGTAACACTATGCCCTTCTAGTGCATCACATCAGGACGTTCATGACTTCAATATGTCTTGTTACTAGAGATGTTCAATTTTACCACTAGGTTAAGGTGATGCCTATCAGGTTTCTCCATTTGGAAAGCTACTGCTTTCTCACATGTCATTAATGATCTTATAAGGAAATTCTTAGAGACTATGCAGTGTCCTGCTTCTCATTTTACTTTTGCTCATATTTTTGCTTTGCTCCTACTTTTATGAATCGAATGATTCTTGCTTTTCACAATTATCAGTGCTGCGTTTGCCTAATGATGATCTTCTATAGCCAACATTTCTACTATATCTACTAATTAGCATTCTACTTAAAGAGCTGCCCTTTCCTATTTATTTGATCAATTAGTTATATTAATATAAATATGACTCATGGATATTTCTTCTATCCTATGGGTTAAAAATCTATTGTTTTATTTGTGGTTGTCATTGTTGCTCAAATCATTCAAGTGTTGGCCATTAGAAGTGAGTTTGAGTTGACTCCTGTTTATCTTTGATAATGTATTACAGTTAGCTCGGATGTTAACATTAGGAGAAACTGAATGAGGGGTACAGAGTAACCTTCTGTATTATTTTTTGCAACTTTTCTGCAAGTCTAAAAATAATTCAAAATAAATATTTTTTGAAAATTTATAAAGAACTTGAAGGGAGCTTGAAGACAGTTTCTGGAGACCTGATAGAGTTCTATTTTTATCCAGGTGCTAGTCACATGGGTGTATTCAAGTTTGCGAAAATTCATCAAGCTATATACAACTAAGATTTGCATATTTTTCTGTTTGTTTTGCTTTATCAAAAAGTTTTTAAAAGGAGGTCACAGAGTTTTATAAATGAGGGGAATTTAGCTGTAAAATCACGGTAACAGAAAATAACATGCACAGATTTCTTCACGTTGTTGAGTTCCAAATCATCCAGGATCTAGAGGAGGGTTTCTATCTAGATCCTACTCAGACCCCTTCCTTGCTTCTTCTGTGTTCTGTGTCATCTTCTGAGTTATTTGCATCCCCCAACGTGACCCATCAAGCTGGTCACTTCTTCAGACCTGAACTGAAACATCATCAAGCCTCAGTCTATCTGCAATTTCCTGACACTCCATCTCTAGGCTATTCAGACAGTCTGCTTTGCGCTATATCATTTTCAGAAAACTTGCATTGATAGTTACTGACAATATTATTTCAATTAATGGAGTCTTACCTGTGTTGCCACAGCCCTTTGTATACACCTCTATTAAAACACATGCTATGTTGTTTCTGTAGACTATGAATTTCTCAAAAGAAGAGAATTAATCTTCCCCATATCCGAGTCTCCAGTGCCATACTGGGGCCTCTCTTATTAGCACCTGACTTCACCAGAGTGGGCAAATGAGAGGGCCCAGGAAGAGTGTGTTAACAAGATGATCGTCACAATCCTTTGTAACTCGATAGTGAAAGTGATATACTGCCATTTTTGTCACAGTCTGTTGAATAGAAGGAAGTCACTAGAACTAAGTCATACTCAAGAAGTGGGGATTACACAAGGGCATGAGACCTAAGAACCAAAGATCATTGGGATCATGTCAGAGATGCCTACTACAAGTGAGATTAAGAGACAGTGATAAGGTATAGGTAGCTTTAGAAATCTGTTCTAGAAACTGTTGGTTGCTCTGCTTCTTCATTTCTGTTGGCATCTACGTGCACCCCAGTATAGCTTATGGTTTACTTCTGATAGAAGTAGTTAAGAAGTGTTTCAGTGGTTCAGGACACTTGCAAGCCATGTAATAAATTTCAGTTAAGTCCCTTCTTGATATGACATCACCCTGCAGCAGCCCATGTTTCATCTATTATTAATAATCATGTCAAAGACAATAAAAGAGCATAATTCAAATTCACAATCTATGTGTGTTAGTGCATTTCTCCGCTCTCTTTCTCCCTCTCTTAGCTAAGAGCCATTTCTGCCCTACTCTGCCCTCACCTAGGCACAAGTGAAGGTGCAAAGAAACCCCTGATCTAAATGCAACATAGAAGTGTTGGCACGCATTCACTCATACCTCTGAGGACTATATTTTCCTGAAGAAGGAAAATAGGCATGAGAGGGAAGAGGAGAGGCAATTAAACATCAGGAAGAAGAATCTGTCAACCTGAGGGCCAGGTAGGACTCAGCACTGATATATTCCAGGAAGAACACTTTAGGATCCATTGTCCAAGCTATTTGCAAGCTCCCTGAACAGATGGTAGAGGCCTCGGACACCATGTGCAGAGGTAAGGCTTGAAAGGACAGCCTTGCTCCTTGACCAGAGTGGAACCTAACTAAACATATTAATTCACTCATTAATAAACTAGTAATACAAGTATCTAAATTGAGGATTAACCCCTATGAACTAAAATATCAGTGAAAGCATTACCTGTTTTTATACTTATAACTCACCAATAGTAGCAACTATCATTTTCAAAGTTTTTTTGTTTTGTTTTGTTCTGTATTATCCAGATAGGATAAATATGTTCTTCCCGTACTATCCGGTTAGGATTATTTCTTGCTTGTGCAAAGTTGGGTCAGTGGCCTTCCTCCATCCTGTTAGCTATGCTATCTGAAACACATGGCATCCAATGTCAGCACAGGAGGAGAAGGAGATCGAGAAGATACATAGGCTCTTAATAGCCTTGACTTAAAGGGACCAATATCAGTTCTGCTCACAAGTCATTGATTGAAATTAGTCATGTGGTCAGACCTATCTGCAAGGGGATGCTGAATGTAGAGGAAACCATGGATATTTAGCACTAACTTAAGGCATCACTGAGGTTCTGGAAGCTTAAACAACATATCCAAGATCATATATTAAAGAGTGATTACATTCCTAAATATTTTTCTATGTTCTGTACTTAAATACCACAAATGCTCTTCAACTCAGATTACCTTCTTTCTGTCTCACTCATCTCTACCCATCAGAAAAACATAATTCTGGTCAACACCACAGGTGATGTCATTCTTACCCAAGCTTATACAAGTTGTTAGAAAGGTGAAGATGTTAGACAAAATTCTTGCGAACCCAAAGGATGTCATGTTACAATTTAAAAATGGTATCATTCATTTGCAGATGGTGAAGTACGTTCATAAATGAAGACCCCAGCCTGCATGAGAAATAAAAATATCCAAGGTTTCAAAGGGAAGGAAACATTTTTTTCATGAAAAAAAAATGTTAAAACATTTTCCTGGCCCATCAGTCACAATGACATAGGCTTTAATTATTCAAAAAGAAATTTTATTTCTGGAATCAAAGATTTAGATCTTTCTTCACAGGGCAAAAGTTTTGAGACATTCACTTTGTTGAGTGATCTGTAAGTTTTTCTCTGACCTTGTTAGAATCTAACACTCCATGAGATACATTTGTGCCCATGACTCAGAATAGGAAGGCTCTCTCAATCTATTTTCCAGGAAGACCATCCTAAACCACAAATCGGATGTCAATCCTCTACCTCAATATCTCCTTGGCATCCTTGCTGGACATTGGTTGACTGTTTAATCTCCATTCTTTCCTGGCTAACCAAACCCAGATTTTATTTAAGCATTGGATAGATCTTAACACACTGGATATGTCTAATGAGCACAACTCTCCCAAAATCCAGGATACGATTCAAAATAACCTGCATTAATCACTGAAGTGGATGAATCGAGAGACTGTCAAACAGAGTGAAGTCAAAGAGAAAAATAAGTAATGCGTGCTAATGCAAACATGTGGAATCTAGAAAAATGGTATGAACGATCTTATTTGCAAAGAAGAAACAGAGACATAGATATATGGATGCCAAGGGGGAAAGGAAGGAGTAGGAGGAATAGGGAGATTGGGACTGACACAAATACTCTATACTATGCATACAAGACATAACTAGTGAGAATATACTGTGCTATATATAGTACAGGGAACACCACTTAACGCACTGTGGTGACCTGAATGGGATATGTTGGGATATCCCGCATTATCAATGGGATATGAACTTGAATGGGAAAGCAGTCCAAAAGGGAGGGGACGTATGTATGCGTATGACTGATTCATTTTGTTGCACAGTAGAAACTAACACAACTATACAACTTACTATACAACTAACACAACTATACTCCAACAAAAATTAATTTTAAAAAAATCACTCCCCATTCAGATGCTTACTTTTCTAACCTCACAGTAGCCAACTAAGGGTGAACATGTGACAAAGTTTAGATCAGGGAGATGTAAGAGGGAAGTTATCTTGAAAATTTCTAGGAAAACTGATATAAATCCAAAAGGAGAGGTTTCTGGCACGGCACCTTTCTCCTTCTTTCACTTGAAAGTGATTAAGTACGAGGCAGTACTTAAAGCAGCATTATCCACACTGTAACACGTGACAGAGTCTGCTAGCTGACCAGCCAACATATCTCCTCTTCTTCCAAGGCTCACTGATGCTCTTCATTTCCCATCTTCCTTTGCAGTTAGGTATAACTGAGTTATAGTCAGTAAAAAACAGGGCAAAATACTGTACAACACTTTCAGCACTGGCACATTCAAAAGCATATATGGTCCTTCATATTCTTTCCTTCTCCCAGCTTGAGGCAAGAAAGTACATTTGTCTTTGAGGATATACTGAAGCTGATGAAGAAGATGAAAACTATCTGAATAAAAGCCACATGCTTATTATGAAACCTGTTTTGGACTTTATAGAAGGGGAGATATAAACTTCTGTTGTATTAAGACACTTAAAACTGGGGGAGTTTTCTATTATAGCAGCTAATGTTACATTGACTATACATGACTATGACGCAAAAAGCCTACGAATGGAAGGTCAGCATAGTGAGGATGCAAAAGAAATAATAGGAAGATCTTGAGCCTTTGAAGACATTGTTGAGATGTTTCATCAAACTGTATGGATCTCTGGACTTAGAGCCCTCTATGAGAAAATTAAATGTCTCTGCACTTAAACCACTGTCAGCTGGATAGTCTGTTACTTGTGGCCTAAAACATTCCTAACTAATAAACTACAAATATCCAAAGGAAAACAGATATTGGTCTTCAAGTTTTTCATCACTTGGACCCCAATCTACCCTTTCAGGCTTTATCTCCATCTACTATCTGCATCTCAAGAACTCATTCCCATAATGGATTAAACTCTTCCCTGATTTATCTATGGATCATCACGCTTCTTTGATAATGAAAACGTTCATCCCTCACCCAGGACTTTTATTCCTCTCTTCTCCATCAAAGTCTTCCTTAAAGATCTCAACTCAAAGGGCACTTCTTCCTGTATTTTCCCCTGACTCCAGCACACAGATTTAACTGGTTCCCTCAACTATATTCCATAGAGCCTTGGAAGAACATCTAGCATGTCCTTAGCTACTCATTTACCTGCCAGTATGCCTGCTTGCCTCCCTCACTAGACCAAAAGCTTCTTAAGGGCAGAGACTATATATTTTTTCTTTTTCTCTTTTTTTTACTTAGCACAGTCCCCATGGAAGACTTGACAAATACTCACTAAGTTGAGAAGAATCATCAAACGCTGCATTGTTGATTTTTTTTTTCAGAATTGACAGGATCTTTTAAGATGAAACTGTCCTTCCTCCTCATTTCATAGATTAAAAAAAAGAAAGAAAGAAACCCTGAAATGACCAACAATTTAGTGTCAGAACTGGTATGGAACATAAACCTCCTGACTTTCAGGCCACTGAGAATTTTTTCCATTCCCCAGTTTCTAGGCTGAAGCTATTTTTTAGTTTGACCACTTTATTCAACTCTGGTGACATAACCTTCCCCCAGATCTAGCTTTACCAGTCATAGAAATAATTTTCCATAAATCCTACTTTGAGCACAAAGAAGAGAAATGTCAGAAAGGAAAAAAAGAATTCATCCCAGCTTGGAAATCAATCTTTCCCAGGATCATACTAACCTAGCAAGCCCTGCCTTACTGGAGACATCCTGGCTTGCAATCCAGACCCCACACTGGGCCTAGAAGCCATCCCTGACCCCCCAAAAGAATGGGTAGGGTTTGGTATCCTGTATGATTCTGCCCAGTCAAAATCCTTTCCTGGAGGCAGCTGAATTCTGCCCTCTGGTCTAACAACCACTGTTTGATCTCTTATTCCAGGCTGAAAAGAACACATAGAAACACAATGACGACACAGAATTCAACACATTGTATTGTGCCTGGAGATGCCTGCTGCCCACCCACCCCAGATGGGAGGTCTTAGCTACCAAGCTCAGCTGGGATGCTCTTTAATCTCTATGATTGGTCTGACACTAAATCCGAGAATGTTGAGTTCATCCAAGATGAGGGAGAAAGAAGAAATGGCAGTAGCCTTCTAAGGGAGCCCTGTGTAGGATCAATATTCATTCACCCGTTCAACAAAATTTTATATTTCTCAACATCACTAATCAGTAGAAAAATGCAAGTCAAAATCATAGAATATCACACAACACCCATCAGGACGGTCACAATCAAAAAAACACAAAATAAGTGCTGGCAAGGATGTATAGAATGTAAAATGGTGCAGTCCCTGTGAAAAACCTAAGTATGGAGATTCTTCAAAGATTTTAAAATAGAATTACCATATGATCCAACAATCCCACTTCTGGGCATATATGCAAAAGAATTCAAAATAAAATATCAGGTATTCACACACCCATGTTTATTGCAACACTATTCACAACAGCCAAGATTAGGAAGCAACCCAAATTTCCATCAACACATGAATGTATAAAGAAAATGTGGTATACATACACAAAGAAATAGTATGCAGCCTTGAAAAGAAGGAAATCCTATCACATGTTACAACCTCAAGGATATTATGCTAAGCAAAATAAGCCAGTCACAAAAGGACAAACACCGTATGTTCTCACTTATATGAAACACCTAAAGTCATCAATATCTTAAAAACATAAAATAGAAAGTTAATAATCAAGGATTGTCTTTACTTACTGCTTCTTCTCCATCTATATTTTTCCTTCTGCAACATATTTACATGTTTGGTGCCCTGAATCTCTGCCCAGTAACTTTCTTTTTAAGATTTCCTTATTTTTATCTTTCTGCTTAAGTATTTGTAACAGATATGACTGTGCCCTGCTTCACATCCACCTGACCAATCTCTGGTGTCAGCTGCAGCTGCAATGTACAGTTTCACGGGTGCTGGACTTGCCTTGTGCTGACAACTGTCCACTTCAACCACTGCCCGCATCTTGAAATACAATAGAGGTAATGTTCCCAGGGGCATCCCTCAATCAATGGAGATCAAATTGCCAACATCCGCTGAATCATCGAAAAAGCAGAATACCAGAAAAACATCTATTTCTACTTTACTGATTACGCCAAAGCCTTTGTGTAGATCACAACAAACTGTGGAAACTTCTTCAAGAGATGGGAATCTCTGAGAAATCTGTATGCAGGTCAAGAAGCAACAGTTAGAACCAGACATGGAACAACAGACTGGTTCCAAATTGAGAAAGGAGTACATCAAGGCTGTATATTGTAACCCTGCTTATTTACTTATCTGCAGGGTACATCATGAGAAATGCTAGGCTGGATGAAGCATAAGCTGGAATCAAGATTGCTCAGGGAAATATTTAGAACCTCAGATACGCAGATGACACCACCCTTTTAGCAGAAAGTGAAGAGGAACTAAAGAGCCTCTTGATGAGGGTAAAAGAGGATAGTGAAAAAGCTGGCTTAAAACTCAACATTCAAAAAACATAGATCATGGCATCCAGTCCCATCACTTCATGGCAAATAAATGGGGAAACAATGGAAACATGAGAGACTTTATTTTCTTGGGCTCCAAAATCACTGCAGATGGTGACTGCAGCCATGAAATTAAAAGACGCTTGCTCCTTGGAAGAAAAGCTATGACCAACCTAGACAGCATATTAAAAAGCAGAGACATTACTTTGCTGACAAAGGTCCACCTAGTCAAAGCTATGGTTTTTCCAATAGTCATGTATGGATGTTAGAGTTGGACGATAAAGAAAACTGAGTGCCAAAGAATTGATGCTTTTGAACTGTGGTGTTGGAGAAGACTCTCGAGAGTCTGTTGGACTGCAAGAAGTTCAAACCAGTCAATCCTAAAGGAAACTAGTCCTGAATATTCATTGGAAGGACTGATACTGAGGCTGAAACTCCAATAGTTTGGCCCCCTGACACAAAGAACTGACTCCTTGAAAAAGACTGTGATGCTGGGAAAGATTGAAGGCCTGAGGAGGGGTTGTTGTCCCAGAAAGGGACAAGAGAGGATGAGATGGTTGGATGGCATCACCAACTCGATGGACATGAGTTTGAGCAAGCTTCAGGAGTTGGTGATGGACAGGGAAGCCTGGTGTGCTGCAGTCCGTGGGGTCTCAAAGAGTTGGACACGACTGAGCAACTGAACTGAACTGAATGTTCCCAGGGGCATCCTTCAATCAATGGAGAATGGGAGACAGCAGACAAATGCTCCAACCTTCCATCCTTCAGGGGCTCAATTCTAGGAAGCATTCTGGATGTTTCTCAGGAGGTCTCAGTGAAATTGAGTCATGTTTTCCTTAGCAAGGGCTTCCCAAGTGGCTCTAGTGGTAAAGAACCTTCCTGCCAATGCAGAAGACTTAAGAGACAGGGGTTCCATCCCTGGGTTGGGGAGATCCCCTGGAGGAGGACATGACAACCTACTCCAGCATTCCTGTCTGGAGAATTCCATGGACACAGGAGCCTGGCAGGCTACAGTCCATAGGGTCGCAAAGAGTCAGACATGACTGAAGCAACTTAGCATGCATGCATTCCCTTCCCTTAGCAGTGGTTTCAAGAAGGTCTCCTTACAATGGATTTTACCTGTTCCCTGTCTCATTCCCCATCATCTAACTCCTGCTTCCAGAAATCATCTCCAAAACACACTGTCTGCACCCCAGCCCTTGTCTTAATTTCTGATTTAAGGTGACTGAGTTGGGTAGGAGGAGCCAAACCAAGAAAATAGTTTAAGAGACTCTTGAATTTACTTCTCCAGATCATTAATCTGGGTCTCAAAAGTAATCATCCATTCTTTAAACCAAAAGTTTAGCTAAAAAATTAAGTTATTAAGCCCAAGAAAGCTATGTTTTAATTGGTCCCCCTCATGCACTCTCTCTCTCATTCAGATGGACATCCATCTCCTCCAGTAGGTCTATTTCACCATTTTTGCATCCTAATTGTTCAGTCTGATTCTCTTCTCCTCCCTTCTGGCTGTTGGGGTCCATCAAGCCTAAATGCCATTATACACTTAATTATGAGAATCTGCAAGAAGGTAAAACTGTGGGTCTGTGGTTTAAGAGTGGGATACCATGCCCACTGAAGCTACTGAGGGAAGCTTGTCTCCCCTCTACGTTCTACCTGAACTCTTCCACCCCAGAGAGAAGACAAGATTTAGGCCAGTCATCCAACTCCCTCTCACTGTTTTATACGATGGAAAATGAGCACACTCCCAAGAGTTGGCACTAGATTTTTTTTAACACCCTAAGATCTCTGAAAACCAGTCTCTCCCCAGAACCAACACTCTCCTCTCCTCATCCCTGGTCTTTGATGCCCTCTCCAGTAATTGCCCAACAATTAGAAAAAGTCTCATCCAGTTCTCTCTGTGACCTCAGCAAAGCCTGAGACCTTTACCCATACCAGACTGAGAGATCGTGATACCTAGCTGACTCACACCTAAGTTTACTTGGAGCTAGAGGAGAAGGAACTAGAGTTATTTTCAGGTCACTATGCTCCTAGTACCCCCTTCTCTGGGTTATGCATGGTAAGTAAGCCTTGAGACTATTTGAGATCATCTAGGAAGTAAATATATTTAAACAGAGGGCTGAGGACAGGATTCAGGAGGATGAAAACATTTAGAGGACAGAGAGAGGAGGAGAACTTATCAACAATTTAAATAATATAGATTTAATAAAACTTCATTTATTACTAACAATATAAAAGGGGAGCCATCATATTAAAGCTTAAAAAGAAAACAAAAAATCACATGATCAGAAAGTGTTTGACAAAATCTAAAACCTATTCATGATTTTTTAAAAGCTTTCAATAAACTGGTAATAAAGTACTTCCTCAACTTGATTAAGAAAAAAAATCTACCAAAAACCTACAGCTAATATCCCACTTAATGATAAATTCTAGGCTTTCCCACTAAGATCAGGTACAACACAAGGAACTCTCTTATCACCACTCCTTTTCAATATCATCCCAGAATCCTTGTCAATTTAATACAATAAGAAAAAGAAATTAAAAGGTACACAGACCAGGAAGGAAAACATAAAACTGATGACATTCACAGATGACATAATCATCTGTGCAGGAAAAAAAATCTACAAAAAAATCTCCTGGAACTAATTAGTGCAGCGTACAAAGTTAATACACAAAAGTCAATTGCTTTCTTACATACCAGCAATGAGCAAAAGGAACTTAAAAATACAATATAATTTACATCGGCACCCCCTAAAAATTAAATACTAATATGTAAATCTGACAAAATATATATATAAGATCCACATAAGGAAAAAAAAAAATATATATATATATATATATAAGAGCCACATTCATCCTGATGAATGAAATCAAAGAATAATTTAATAAGTACAGAGATATTACATGTTCACAGGTAGGAAGACTGATAATGTTAAGATGTCAGTTCTTTCCAACTTAATCTATGAATTCAAAGCAATTTCAATCACAATTCTAGCTACTTATTTTGTGGATATTGACAAACTGATCCTAAAGTTTCCAGGGAGAGGTGAAAGACCTATAGTACAGTCAACACAATATTGAAGAAGACCTCAGTTAGAAGACTGACACCACTCGATATCACAACTCACTATAAATTTAGACTAATCAAAATAATGTGGTATTGATAAAAGAATAGGCAACAGAGCAATAGAACAGGATAGAGCATCCAAAAGTAGATCGGTTTAAACTTTTAGTCACCGATCTTTGATAAAGGAACCAAGACTTTTTAACTGATGGTGTTGAAACAACGAGCTGTCAACATGCAAAAGGAAAAAAAAGAGAAAAAACAATCTAACCACAGACCTTACATCCTTCAAAAAAACTAACTCAAAAATGGATCATAGATTTATACTACAACATTGTAAAGTAATTAGCCTCCAGTTAAAATAAATTAATTTTAAAAAAAGAAAAAGTCAGAGTATAAATAAAAGTTAGTAAATAAGTATACTGATTCAGAATAATAAAAAAAAAATGGATCACAGATTTAAATGCAAATTGCAAACTATAAAATTCCTAGAAGAGAACATAGGAGAAAACCTAGATTACCTGGGGTATGGTATTGACTTTTTAGATACAAAGGCATGATCCATGATTGAAATAACTGATAAGCTGGACCTAATTAAAGACAAAATTAAAAATTTTTTCTTAAAAAAACTAATGTCAAGATAATAAGAAGACAAGTCACAGAGTAGGAGAAAGTGAAAATTAGAGTCACTCAATCATGCCCAACTCTTTGTGACCCCATGGACTGTATTCTCCAGGTCAGAATACCAGAGTGGGTAGCCTTTCCCTTTTCCAGGGGATCTTCCCAACCCAGGGATCAAACCCAGGTCTCCCACATTGCAGGTGGATTCTTTACCAGAGCCACAAGGGAAACCCCAGAGTAGAAGAGGTTTGCAAAGATAAATATGAAAATGACTGTTACCTGAAACATATGAAGAACACTTAAAGTTCAACAGTAAGAAAACAAACAATTCAGTTTAAAAATGGGCCGAAGACCTTAACAGATATCTCACCAGAGAAGATATACAGATGCCAAATTTAAAAAATGAAAAGATTCTCAGCAGCATATCATCAAAGAAATGTAAATTGAAACAATGAGATATCACCATACACCTATTAGAACTGTCAAATCTGGAACACTGACAACAAACGCTGTCTAAGATGTGGGGCAACAGGAACTCTCATTCAATGCTGGTAGGAAATGCAAAATGGTACTGTCAGTTTGGAATACAGCTTGATGGTTTCTCACAAAATTAAAACATACTCTTCCCCTGTGATTCAGCAAGTGTGTTCCTTGGTATTTACCCAAAGGAGTTGAAAGTCATGTCTACACAAAAACCTGAACATGGATGTTTACAGCAAGTTTATTCATACTGCAAAAAAATAGAAGCAATCAAGAAATCAAGGTGTCCTACAGTAGCAGGATGGACAAATACAATGGAATATCATTCAAGATTAAAAAGAATTGAACTATCCAGCCATGAAAAGATGTGAAGGAACCTTAAGTGCACATTACTAAGTGAAGGAAGTCAATCTGAAAAGGCTACATACTGTTTGACTCCAACTATCTGATATTCTGGAAAAGGCATAACTGTAGGAATAGTTTATTTTTTTTTATTTTTTATTTTTGGAATAGTTTATATATATATACATATATATACACATATGTATATATATATATATATATGTGTGTGTGTATAAATATATACACACACATATTATCAGTGGTTTCCAGGGGTTGGGAATAGAGGAAGGAATGAAAAGGTAGAGTACAGAGGATTTTTAGGGCAGTAAAAAACTCTGTATGTTACTGTAGGTACATGTCATTATACATTTTTCCAAACCCATAGCATACAGGACACCATTGTTAAACTATAGATTCTGGATGATTACAATGTGTCATGATAGGTTTCATCAATTATAACAAACATACCACTCTAGTGGAGGAGGCTACACATGTATAGGGGCAGGGGGAATGTAGGAAATCTCTTTCCTCTCAATTTTGCTGTGAAGCTAAAATTTCTCTTTTAAAAAAAAGTTTTCTGAAATATAGAGGGGTAGTACTGAAAACCGTGTGAGCAAAGAGACCCTAGAGGACCCAGTGAGTACGGTAAGTGACTCATCAACCTTAAAGAGTGTAAGACAGAAAAGAAGAGAAACAACATGACAACCATTAGTGAATTTAGTTCGGGTATCTTTCGTTGGCAGAAAAAAAAAGTTGCAAAGGAATTATCTCATGAATTCAAGAACTGAAGAGCACACTGGCCAAGCGACTTGGGAGACAGAGCCTGTGTCCACAAGAGATGAGATGGGTCCTGGAGAGGCGATTTAGACATTTGCTACACTCAGTGAATACCAGCATGCCTCATTTTATTGCACTTCACAAATACTGAATTTATTTATTTATTTATTTTTTTACAAATTGAAGATTTGTGGCAATCCTCAGTCAGAGTCAAGCCTGACTCTGTGCCATTTTTCCAACAGACTTTGCTTAGTTCACGTCTCCCTGCGACATGCTTTGGTAATTCTCGCAATATTTCAGACTTTTCCTTATTACCATATTTGCTTTGGTGATCTGTGATCACTGATCTTTGATGTTAGCACAGAGAAATCCCGACAAAGTTGGGAAGCCAAAGACAGGAAGAAAGGTATATCCCCAAGGCTCTCATGATTACCAGGAAAACGGACAGAGTCCTTGGTTGCGTAGTAGGGAAACAGTTTGGATAGAATTCTAACTTCTATAAGAAGTCTGCAGACCTAGTACTTCCTATAGGGGATACATGATATTTTACATCTATTAAACTCTTATTACAGGTCTTACAAAAGTGTCTTCTCCATACCTCAGAGAATCACAGGAGACCTTGGAAAAAACAAACATGCTATCCAAAAATATCCATGAAAATATTTACTTGGACTAATTTGCAAAAATGTGGATGGCCAGGCATGCTACTTAAATAATATGTACACTTAGAGAACTTGCCAGTTTGAATCACCTTCACTTTTCTGCTTTAATGCAATTTTTAAAACAGTCCTGTGTGAAAGGTAGGGCAGGTATCATTAATAACACCATTTTATAAGGAAGGGGATGCAAGGAAATTAAGGCTTACAGAAGTTAAAGGACGCACTCCAGATGGCATGCTAAGTGACAGAACTGAGACCAAGGCCCAGGGCTGCTACTGCACTACTGAGGAAGGCCTGGAAGGAAGGGTAATGACTTGTAATTGAAATGTCTACCAGGAGTGCGATGAGCTCGTGTGGGTAACGGCTGCCCCGACTCGGGCTGGGCCGGCAGCAGGCCAAGAGCAGCCTGTTTCCCAGGCATTTCTTCACTTGTTCAAGAGATCATGAAAATTAAATTGGGCTATAACCAGGCCTTAATTCCCCACCCTTGATGTGAGGAGCCATATTTATCTCATTAGCCTAGGTCATAAACTCCAGCAGGAGGGAGAAGAGGAGGCAGAGGATAAAAGGCAGGAAGGCAAAGGAGACAACTGTCTGAAGAGAAAGCGCAAGGGAGGGAGGTGTGGGGAGTGAGGGGCAGGCATACCTCCTTAGATGAGGTGCATCCTCTACCTGGCAGAAGCACAAGTACATTTTAAGTTTATGGAGCTTTAAACAAGAGTGTGTGCTCTCTCATTGAGTCCTCATTATCTTTTGGGGAGGCAGACAAGGCAGAGACAACCAACCCCATTTTACCAGAGAAGGGAGGAGGCTCTGAGAAATTGAGAGACTTATCAAGTGGTAGACCCAGGGCCAATGAAATCTGTGGTTTTTGACTCCTACTCTGCAGGCCACTGTCAAAATCCCCTTGAGGAATGCAGGGGCAAAGGGCAGAGCTCCAGTATTCTTTTGAACATATCATGCTACCTCTTTTGTACCTTTCAAAATACAGAAATACATTAAATGAGGATTTCTATTCCCCGGTAGGTCAGTGGTAAAGAATCCGTCTGCAATGCAGGAGACACAGGAGATGCGGGTTTGATCTCTGGGTTGGGAAGATCCCCTGGAGAAGGAAGTGGCAACCCACTCCAGTATACAAGCCTGGGAAATCCCATGGACAGAGAAGTCTGGCAGGCTACACAGTATGGGTTTGCAAAAGAGTCGGATACAACTTAGTGACTAAACAAACATTCTATATAGCAGTCAGGGGTTGATTATGAAAGTTTTATCACCAAATATTTAAAAAGCCAATAGAATATCCCTCTTCTTCAGCTATACTGGAATATGAATGAATCACCTATTGATTAAGCTAGTGCATCAAGAGTGGGAACTTGGAATTATTTTTTGTTTAGTTTATGGAGAGCTGCACCATAATGGTGTGGATTAGAGATATTTGATCTAAATTAAGCATGAAAGTCTTAACTTAAAATTACATCTCTTGGATGCTTGCCTTCCATATACAAGAAATATAGCAATCAACAATCTCCAAAGAATCAGAGAGCCAGAAAAGATAAACTTTTAGAAAAGTAGTGAGATCCTGTACAGTGATATAGGCTGTCAAACCAGAAAAGCTGGGTTCAAATCCAGTCTCTACCACTTAATATGAATAATACAATAATTAAGAAAATAGTTCTGCTATATACTGAAAGTAATGCAGCACTTGCTGTGACTTTTTGTTTGTGATGAAAAGAGACTGGCCCATGTTCATAATACTGAACCTTCAAAGAAAAATCAGTTTGTAAATATGTGGTCAAGTAAAATTTTGGATTCTCAAGAAAAAAAAATCTTTCAATAATTAGAGGGTCAATGACAACCTTCATGACTGGCAGAATTTCCATGTATCTTTATAAGGAAATAAATGGCCTCTTGCAGAGTAAACACAAAGTTGCTTAGGCCCTGCAGTCGCTTCTTGGGTGAATCATAAAGGGTTAAAGAAAGCAACTCTACCTCCTGACACCTGAGACAGGTGGCTCTCCATCAACTGAACTAGAACTAGACTGCTAAGAGCCAAGCCTCTATTAGTCCTTCGGAAACTCAAGTGTTCCTGCTTCTGTCCCTGGAAGAATTATTTTTGGAGTAGAATAGCATAATAGTTCTAGAGTCAGAATGTCTGGATGTGAATCCCAACGACTCATAGCTGACAGATGCAAGACTGAATTCTAAGATACATATATGCTGCTGCGGCTAAGTCGCTTCAGTTGTGTCTGACTCTGTGCGACCCCATAGACGGCAGCCCACCAGGCTCCGCCATCCCAGGGATTCTCCAAGCAAGAATACTGGAGTGGGTTGCCATTTCCTTCTCCAGCGCATGAAAGGGAAAAGTGAAAGTGAAGTCGTTCAGTCATGTCCGACTCTTCGCGACCCCATAGACTATAGCCTACCAGGCTCCTCCGTCCATAGGATTTTCCAGGCAAGAGTACTGGAGTGGGGTGCCATTGCCTTCTCCAAAGATACCTCCAAAGATACATTTTATATAGATACACATATAAAAATGCATTTGATCCTCTTAACAGCCCTATGAAGTAGATACTTGAGTTATTCCCATTTTAAGAGTGAGGAAGAGGCGGGGCTAAGATGGCGGAGGAATAGGACGGAGAGATCACTCTCTCCCCCACAAACTTATCGAAAGAACATCTGAAAGCTGAGCAAAGTTCACAAGACTACTTCTGAATGCTGGCAGAGGACGTCAGACATTAATCAAGTCAGCGCATTATCTTCAGAAGGAGGTAGGAGAAATTATAGAAGATAAAAAGAGAGACAAAAGGGTTAGGGACGGAGACCCGTCCTGGGGAGGGAGTCGAAAAAGAGGAGAAATTTCTAAGCACCAGGAAACCTTCTCACCGGCGGGTTTGGGGGAAGATTTCGAATCTCGGAGGGCAACATAACCGGGAGAATCAATAAATAAAACCCACTGATTACGTGCCTAAAGGCAACTTCCAGTAAAGAACCCCAGACGCCCGCATCCGCCACCAGCAAGTGGGGGCTGGGCGGAGAGGAGCGGGCGGCACTGCTTAGGGTAAGGACCGGGCCGCTAACGTGAGATAGTAACCTAAACTGTGGGACAGCCAGAGAGAGAGAACTACCCCGCGAAAAACCCAAAGCTAAGGCACTGCCGGCCCGCTCACAGAACAAAGGACTGAGCGATACAGGGGAAGAGCTAGCCGGCTGCGGACCGCCCCATCCCCCGTCGGACACAGCGGGCAGGCGGGACCAGCCAGAGCCGGAAAGGGGCGAACTCGGCTCCAGAGAGGGCACCCCCTACCAAACTGCAAACAGGCTCCCAGTTTCTAAGCAAAGACAGCCTGAGATCCCGGAGGGTCTACAGCCGCCGGGAGAGTCGCAGCCAGAGACCAGCTCCCCAGAACTGACACAAAGCACACAGGAGCCGGAGCCGGGCGCGCCCGTAAACCGTAAACCGAGGCGGGGACCAGGGAGGTGATAAGCCGCACCTGGGCGGTGCGCTCGCCAAACTCCCGGCTGCCTGAGCTGCTCCGACCGACCGGGAACGGCGCAAACCGCCGGCCCAACCGAGTCTGCGCCTTTGTGGAGTACCCGGGAAGCGCGCCCGCGAACCGAGGCGGGGACCAGGGAGGTGATAAGCCGCACCGCCCAAACAGGGGAGAGTGCGCTCGCCAAACTCCCGGCTGCCTGAGCTGCTCCGACCGGGAACGGCGCAAACCGCGGCCCAACCGAGTCTGCGCCTTTGTGGAGTACCCGGGAACCTGAACCTGAGCAGTTTAAACCTGGGAAGTGCGCGCATATCTGGGCCCACCCCCCGGCAGAGTAACCTGAAGCCTGAGCGGGGTAGACGGGGAAAGCACACACGCCGTGAGCGAGGGTGAACCCAGTGTGGCCGAGACACTGTAAGCTCTCCACACACACGCCAGTGATATTGGTTGCAGTGGTCCTCTCTCCCCACAGCAGGACTGAGCAAGTGAACCTAAAGAGACCACCTCCGCCCCTTTGTGGCAGGGCGGAAATTAGACACTGAAGAGACCTCCAAACAAAAGCCAAATAAACAGAGGGAAGCGCGTTGGAAGGGACAGGCCAACAGATTAAAATCCCTGTAGTTAACACGGACTGCATTGAAAGGGGCCTATAGATCTTGAAAAGTATAAGCAGGAACAAGGATTTATCTGAAACTGAAGAGACCCCACACGGCTCACAACTGCTCCAGAGAAAGTCCGGGATATATATATTTTTACTATTATCATTTTTATTTTATTTTTTTTTTATTATTTTTTTTTTTTTTTTTTTCTTTCTTTTTTCTTTAAGACCTCTATTACACCTTTAATTTTCATTTTCATAACCCACTACTACCTTGAAAAAAAAAAAAAAAACCCTATTTTTAAAACAAACTGCGTACATATATCTTATACTTTTTGCGTTTTCTTTTTTTTTATTTTATTTTATTATTATTTTTTTTTACTGTTTTTTCCCTGTTTTTTTTTTTTTTTTTACTGTTATACTGTTTTACTGTCTTTTTTCTTTTTATACTGTTTTCTTTTTTCTTTTTTTTTATATTGTATGATTTATAAGAGTCTAACCTCTACTCCAGATTTTTAATTTTTGTTTTACATATTTGATATCAATTTTGTGCATTTAAGAATACAATCTTTAGTACCCATTTTTACTCAAGAGTGTGATTACTGGCCTGATTACTCTCTCCCTCTATTGACGCTCTTTCTTCTCCCCCAGGGAACCTCTATCTCCCACCCTCCTCCTTCTCTTCTCAACCCAATTCTGTGAATCTCTGAGGGTGTTCTGGGTACCGGAGAACACTTCGGGAACAGAATACTGCCCAGATCTCTCTCTCCCCTCTTGATTCCTCCCTTTCTACTCATCCTCACCTCTACTGCCTTCCTCCCCCCTCTCTATGTATCTCTGTGAACCTCTCTGAGGGCTCCAGACTGTGGAGAGCACAGAGGGAAAGTGCTTACTGGATAGACTGCTCTCCCCACGTTTGAGTCCCCCTCCTCTCCTCCTGGTCACCTCAACCTCCCTCCCCTTCACCTCTCCATGTAACTCAGTGAACCTCTCTGGGTATCCCTCACTGTGGAGAATCTTTTCACCATTAACCTAAAAGTTTTATTATTGATGCTGTATGGATGGAGTAGTCTTGAGGCTACTGCAAGAATAAGACTGAAAGCCAGAGGAAACATTAATTAATAAGAGATCTTCCAAAAGCCTCCACATATACACTGAAACCAAGCTCCACCCAAGAGCCAATAAGTTCCAGAGCAAGACATACCACGCAAACTCTCCAGCAACGCAGGAACATAGCCCTGAGCATCAATATACAGGCTGCCCAGAGGCACACCAAATCCATAGACATCTCAAAACTCAATACTGGAAACTCCATTGCACTCTAAAGAGAAGAAATCCAGCTCCACCCACCAGAACACCGACACAAGCTCCTCCAACCAGGAAACCTTGACAAGCCACCCATCCAACCCCACCCACAGTGAGGAACCTCCACAATAAAGAGGAACTTCAAACTACCAGAATACAGAAAGGCCACGCCTAACACAGCAATCTAAACAAGATGAAAAGGCAGAGAAATACTCAACAAGTAAAGGAAAATGAGAAATGCCCACCAAACCAAACAAAAGAGGAGGAGATAGGGAATCTATCTGAAAAAGAATTTAGAATAATGATAGTAAAAATGATCCAAAATATTGAAAATAAAATGGAGTTACAGATAAATAGCCTGGAGACAAGGATTGAGAAGATGCAAGAAATGTTTACCAAGGACCTAGAAGAAATAAAAAGGAGTCAATATATTTTGAATAATGAAATAAAGGAGATAAAAGACACGCTGGAGGGAACCAACAGTAGAATAACAGAGGCAGAAGATAGGATAAGTGAGGTAGAAGATAGAATGGTGGAAATAAACGAAGCAGAGAGGAAAAAAGAAAAAAGAATCAAAAGAAATGAGGAAAACCTCAGGGACCTCTGGGACAATATGAAACGCCCCAACATTCGAATCATAGGAGTCCCAGAAGAAGAAGATAAAAGGAAAGGCCATGAAAAGATACTCGAGGAGATAATAGTTGAAAATTTCCCTAAAATGAGGAAGGAAATAGTCACAGAAGTCCAAGAAACCCAGAGAGTCCCAAACAGGATAAACCCAAGGCGAAACACCCCAAGACACATATTAATCAAATTAACAAAGATCAAACACAAAGAACAAATATTAAAAGCAGCAAGGGAAAAACAACAAATAACACACAAGGGGATCCCCATAAGGATAACAGCTGATCTTTCAATAGAAACTCTTCAGGCTAGAAGGGAATGGCAGGACATACTTAAAGTAATGAAAGAGAAAAATCTACAACCCAGATTACTGTACCCGGCAAGGATCTCATTCAGATATGAAGGAGAATTCAAAAGCTTTACAGACAAGCAAGAACTGAGGGAATTCAGCACCACCAAACCAGCTCTCCAACAAATGCTAAAGGATCTTCTCTAAACAGGAAACACAGAAAGGATGTTTAAACACGAACTTAAAACTACAAAGTAAATGGCAACGGGACCATACTTATCAATAATTACCTTAAATGTAAATGGGTTGAATGCCCCAACCAAAAGACAAAGAGTGGCTGAGTGGATACAAAAACAAGACCCCTACATATGCTGTCTACAAGAGACCCACCTCAAAACTAGGGACACATACAGACTGAAAGTGAAGGGATGGAAAAATATATTTCATGCAAATGGAGACCAAAAGAAAGCAGGAGTCGCAATACTCATTTCAGATAAAATAGACTTTAAAATAAAGGCTGTGAAAAGGGACAAAGAAGGACACTACATAATGATCAAAGGGTCAATCCAAGAAGAAGATGTAACAATTATAAATATATATGCACCCAACATAGGAGCACCACAATATATAAGGCAAATACTAACAAGTATGAAAGGGGAAGTTAACAATAACACAATAATAGTGGGAGACTTTAACACTCCACTCACACCTATGGATAGATCAACAAAACAGAAAATTAACAAGGAAACACAAACTTTAAATGATACTATAGACAAATTAGATTTAATCGATATTTTCAGGACTTTCCACCCCAAAACAAGCAATTTCACCTTTTTCTCAAGTGCACATGGAACTTTCTCCAGGATAGATCACATCCTGGGCCATAAATCTAGCCTTGGTAAATTCCAAAAAATTGAAATCATCCCAGCCATCTTCTCTGACCACAATGCAGTAAGATTAGACCTCAATTACAGAAAAAAAAACTATTAAAAATTCCAACATATGGAGGCTAAACAACACGCTTCTGAATAACCAACAAATCACAGAAGAAATCAAAAAAGAAATCAAAATATGCATAGAAACGAATGAAAATGAAAACACAACAACCCAAAACCTATGGGACACTGTAAAAGCAATGCTAAGGGGAAGGTTCATAGCAATACAGGCGTACCTCAAGAAACAAGAAAAAACTCAAATAAATAAACTAACTCTACACCTAAAGCAACTAGAGAAGGAAGAAATGAAGAACCCCAGGGTTAGTAGAAGGAAAGAAATCTTAAAAATTAGGGCAGAAATAAATGCAAAAGAAACAAAAGAGACCATAGCAAAAATCAACAAAACTAAAAGTTGGTTTTTCGAGAAGATAAACAAAATTGACAAGCCATTAGCCAGACTCATCAAGAAACAAAGGGAGAAGAATCAGATCAACAAAATTAGAAATGAAAATGGAGAGATCACAACAGACTACACAGAAATACAAAGGATCATAAGAGACTACTACCAACAGCTATATGCCAATAAAATGGACAACTTGGAAGAAATGGACAAATTCTTAGAAAAGTATAACTTTCCAAAATTGAACCAGGAAGAAATAGAAGATCTTAACAGACCCATCACAAGCACGGAAATCGAAACTGTAATCAGAAATCTTCCAGCAAACAAAAGCCCAGGACCAGACGGCTTCACAGCGGAATTCTACCAAAAATTTAGAGAAGAGCTAACACCTATCCTACTCAAACTCTTCCAGAGAATTGCAGAAGATGGTAAACTTCCAAACTCATTCTATGAGGCCACCATCACCCTAATTCCAAAACCAGACAAAGATGTCACAAAAAAAGAAAACTACAGGCCAATATCACTGATGAACATAGATGCAAAAATCCTTAATAAAATTCTAGCAAACAGAATCCAACATCATATTAAAAAGATCATACATCATGACCAAGTGGGCTTTATCCCAGGAATGCAAGGTTTCTTTAACATCCGCAAATCAATCAATGTAATTCACCACATTAACAAATTGAAAGATAAGAACAATATGATTATCTCAATAGATGCAGAAAAAGCCTTTGACAAAATTCAACATCCATTTATGATAAAAACTCTCCAGAAAGCAGGAATAGAAGGAACATACCTCAACATAAATAAAAGCTATATATGACAAACCCACAGCAAACATTATCCTCAATGGTGAAAAACTGAAAGCATTTCCCCTAAAGTCAGGAACAAGGCAAGGATGCCCACTTTCACCACTACTATTCAACATAGTTTTGGAAGTTTTGGCCACAGCAATCAGAGCGGAAAAAGAAATAAAAGGAATACAGATAGGAAAAGAAGAAGTAAAACTCTCACTGTTTGCAGATGACATGATCCTCTACATAGAAAACCCTAAAGATTCTACCAGAAAACTACTAGAGCTAATCAATGAATATAGTAATGTTGCAGGATACAAAATTAACACACAGAAATCCCTTGCATTCCTATACACCAATAATGAGAAAACAGAAAGAGAAATTAAGGAAACAATACCATTCACCATTGCAACAAAAAGAATAAAATACTTAGGAATATTTCTACCTAAAGAAACAAAAGACTTATATATAGAAAACTATAAAACACTGATGAAAGAAATCAAAGAGGACACAAACAGATGGAGAAATATACCGTGTTCATGGATTGGAAGAATTAATATAGTGAAAATGAGTATACTACCCAAAGCAATCTACAGATTCAATGCAATCCCTATCAAACTACCAATGATATTTTTCACAGAACTAGAACAAATCATTTCACAATTTGTATGGAAGTATAAGAAACCTCGAATAGCCAAAGCAATCTTGAGAAAGAAGAATGGAACTGGAGGAATCAACCTGCCTGACTTCAAGCTCTACTACAAAGCCACAGTCATCAAGACAGTGTGGTACTGGCACAAGGATAGAAATATAGATCAATGGAACAAAATAGAAAGCCCAGAGATAAACCCACGCACCTATGGGCACCTTATCTTCGACAAAGGAGGCAAGAGTATACAATGGAGAAAAGACAATCTCTTTAACAAGTGGTGCTGGGAAAACTGGTCAACCACTTGTAAAAGAATGAAACTAGAACACTTCCTAACACCATACACAAAAATAAACTCAAAATGGATTAAAGATCTAAATGTAAGACCAGAAACTATAAAACTCCTAGAGGAAAACATAGGCAAAACACTCTCCGACATAAATCACAGCAGGATCCTCCATGACCCACCCCCCAGAATATTGGAAATAAAAGCAAAAATAAACAAATGGGACCTAATCAAAATTAAAAGCTTTTGCACAACAAAGGAAACTATAAGCAAGGTGAAAAGACAGCCTTCAGAATGGGAGAAAATAATAGCAAACGAAGCAACAGACAAACAATTAATCTCAAAAATATACAAGCAACTCCTGCAGCTGAATTCCAGAAAAATAAACGACCCAATCAAAAAATGGACCAAAGAACTAAACAGACATTTCTCCAAAGAAGACATACAGATGGCTAACAAACACATGAAAAGATGCTCAACATCACTCATTATTAGAGAAATGCAAATCAAAACCACAATGAGGTACCATTACACACCAGTCAGAATGGCCGCTATCCAAAAGTCTACAAGCAATAAATGCTGGGAGAGGGTGTGGAGAAAAGGGAACCCTCTTACACTGTTGGTGGGAATGCAAACTAGTACAGCCACTATGGAGAACAGTGTGGAGATTCCTTAAAAAACTGGGAATAGAACTGCCATATGACCCAGCAATCCCACTGCTAGGCATATACACCGAGGAAACCAGAATTGAAAGAGACGCGTGTACCCCAATGTTCATCGCAGCACTGTTTACAATAGCCAGGACATGGAAGCAACCTAGATGTCCATCGGCAGACGAATGGATAAGGAAGCTGTGGTACATATACACAATGGGAATATTACTCAGCCATTAAAAAGAATACATTTGAATCCGTTCTATTGAGATGGATGAAACTGGAGCCCATTATACAGAGTGAAGTGAGCCAGAAAGAAAAGCACCAATACAGTATACTAATGCATGTATATGGAATTTGAAATATGGTAATGGTAACCCTATATTGATGCTGTGGTCATTGTAGAAGCTACTTATCATTACTTGGCCAAATGAAAAGTTGACCACCCTAAATCAGTCTTCTAAGTTTCTGTTTTTAATTAAAAAGTTAAATTATATGTAAAAAATAAAGAGTTTTTAAATTTAAAAAAAAAAAAAAAAAAAAAGAGTGAGGAAACTGAGGCACAGAAAAGTTGAGCAACTTGCTCAGGATCACACAGAAAGTATCGGTGCTAGAATCCAACACAGGCAACCCGCCTCCATGCTTCTCTCTCTCAAGGTCAATCACTTACTAGCTGTGGGGCTCTGAACAAGGTACCCAGTCTCTCTATGCCTCCCTTGCTAAATGGTGATAATCATAGATCACTAAAGTATTGCAAACTTGCAGGGCTGTTAAAAACAAACTAAGAAAGGTAACTCCCAAATATTTCTCAGCGCAGCAACTGGCACATGGCAAATGCTAAACGACGACTACGTGTTATTTACAACACTGTCTCCTTGGTGAGGTCAGGGACTGCATTTTATTCATTTATCCACACTTGCTGACAAGCAAGTCATTTAACCTCTCTGAGACTTCATTTCTTCATCTGTAAAATGGGATGATATTAATGTCACAAAGTCATCTTGGCACATAAATGAAACTCAGAAACCAGTTGATGAATTAGTGGGATCTCTTTATGTAGTACCTAACATAGCTCCACGTAAAAATAGGTACCGCAATAAAAACTCCTTGATCATAGCCATCCATAATGTAAAAATCATAATACTGCCGCCTCTGCCTCCCTCGGGATCTGTGAGGATAAATGAGACAATCTTTAGGAGAGAGATTGTTAGGAGAAAGGTGCTTTAAAAATCTAAGGGGTTGCTATTAATGATCACCATCATCATAATAAATTTGATATTGGAGAAATCATAACTCACCATGCATGACTCCTCCAGGGAAGCCTATGAAGGCCTCCTTCAATGACACAGTGGCAGCTGGTGCCTAAGGCTGTGATTCTATGGGAAATGAGAGGGAAGATAGTGATGACAGAGAAAGGAGAAAGGTATTCGAGCTGGCCATTTAGAGAGGGTCTTCCCTTCCACGTCCTCCTGCCCCACCAGCCACCACATCTCTCACCACATAGCACCAATACTTGGGTTCTGGTCTTCTAATTCCCAGGCCTGGGAACACAAATGTGTCCATACAGCCAGAGCCCAACAGACTCTTGGAGACACTCCCTATAGGAAAGTCTCAGAGAATCAGACAAGTTGGACAGAGTGTTTCCTTATGGCAGTCCGATACAACGTTATCTCTTCTTGGAAGACTGTTTTACTCCAAAGGCAAAACACTGGTCCAGATGAGAGAGATGAAGTTAAGACACAACTAGCATCACATCATAGTGATTGAGAACAGACAGGTCGGAACAGGAATTCAGTTTCTTAGACACATGTGACAAACCTCTCTGAGTCTGTTTCCAGTAAAACAGAAGTATCTCCAAGGGGACTTGCAAAATTTAAAGGAAACAGTGTCCATGATGTGTCTAGCACAGCAACTGACACACGCAATGCCCTCAGATAATGACAGCAATCACCACTATAGTTGCTGTTAAAATTTGTATTTCGATTATTCAAAGGAAGACTGTGGAGCAAAGCCAGGCTAGTATCAGGAGAAAGGAGCAGGCCAGATGGTAGATCAGATGAAGGGTCTTCCCTGTATGTTTCATAATCTGGTCATCAGTATTCAGAGTATGGGTGGGTCGATGGTGTCTTTAAAGGAACTGCACCAGGCTGAACAAACTTCCTGAACTCAGGACACACTGACATGGAAACCAGACACAAACATATTCACTTACAGATTCAGGTTTCCATTCTTAGTAACCACGCCACAGCAAGTACACAGGAAAACCAATTAGCTATGGGAAGATGACTTGGTAAGCTTGAGACAATAGGAAATTAGGAGGTTCAGTAGGGTATCTATCCAGGTATGTCAAAGCTAAATAGGCTCTCTCCCACAGTAGACTCCACCTCCTAAGTGGTCTGAATACTTGACATTAATGTCAAGTACACAACATTCAGATACTTCTGTTTTACTGGAAACAGCCTCAGAGAGGTTGCCATGTAAGACTAAGCAGGGCAGTGGCATTCCTGTCCAGATCTGTATGCTCCTGGCCATTACACTGCCCTGCTACCAAATGTAATGTCTCCTTCTGATGGGTATACAGAACTAAAGTCTCACTCCCCTTTCCCCAAAGCCCACAGAACACTTTCCTCTATGAAGTAAAGGTTTTGAAGTCAACCAAGCCTGCTCCATCACTGACAAGCTGTGTAACTTTGTAACATAACTCAATTTCTCTGAACCTCAGTTTGTTGATCCATAAAGTAGGGTCAACAAAGGTCCATATAGTCAAAGCTATAGTTCTTCCAGTAGTTACATATGGACGTGAGAGTTGGACCATAAAGAAAGCTAAGCACTGAAGAATTGATGTTTTTTGAAATGTGGTGTTGGAGAAGACTCTTGAGAGTCCCTTGGACAGCAAGGAGATCAAACCAGTCCATCCTAAAGGAAATCAGTCCTGAATATTCATTGGAAAGACTGATGCTGAAGCTGAAACTCCAATACCCTGGCCACATGATATGAAGAACTGATTCACTTGGAAAAGACCCTGTTGCTGGGAAAGATTGAAGGCAGGAGGAGAAGGGGACAAGAGAGGATGAGATGGTTGGATGGCCTCACCGACTCAATGAACATGACTTTGAGTAAGCTCCGGGAGTTGGTGGTGGACAGGGAAGCCTGGCATGCTGCAGCCCATGGGGTCACAAAGAGTGACCGAAATGAACTGAAAGTAGGGCCAATAGCCTATTTCATAGGCTGTGACGATACTTAGCAAGAATGTACTCAGCACAGCACTTGTGCGATTGTTGTTAAATTAATAGTGGCTACTACTTTAATTCTATTAAGCCAACTGTTTCTAGGTCTTCCCTGGAGGCTCAGTGGTAAAGAATACACCTGCCACTGCAGGAGACACAGGTTCAATCCCTGGGTCTGGAAGATCCCCTAGAGAAGGAAATGGCAACTCACTCCAGTATTCTTCCTGGGAAAACCCAGGGACAGATGAGTCTGGCAGGCTACAGTCTATGGGGTTGCAAAAGAGCCAGACCCAGTGACTAAACATCAACAAAGTCCTAAGGGTAATTCCTAAACAGACCGTTTGAATCTATAACTGCCCTATGTCCACTTTCATGTCCATTCAATCACACAAGTATAGAACATCTCAGGAGCTGACCAAATCTGACGATGGTTCAATTGACTGAATCTTTGCTGATTTCTGGATACTTTACCTTCAGAGGGCCATCTCATTACCTACTTCTGAGGACATCTAACAGTAGCTAATGTGTGCAGGGAAAAGAAGAGGAATTCTGAAGGGCCAGAGGAATCCAAAGGACTAAATATTCTGCCAACACCAAACAGCTCTGGACCTCGTAACATGCAGCCATTTCTATTTTTCTGCCCAGAACATTTTATTCTTCTCTGAGACCAGCCTTACTCCCCAGAGACAGTTTCTTCCCCTTGCAACTATTTAGTGAAGCAGCTGGCATTAATTCGATGTTACTGGGATCAGCTACAGTGATGTCACATTTTACTTTGGGCCATTCTTAATTTACTATAAAATCTCAGGATAAAATGAGCCAGACAGCACTTCCCCCCAATATCTTCAAACAGGCACTTTCTTTCTTTCCAAATGCATGCATGAGCCCTGTTCAATGAAGAAACACATTAACAGCAACCTCTCTATTCCCTCTAGGTTACTCGCAAGTCTTCTTGTGTTTTTAATCTTCACCAAGCTCCAAAACCAACCATGCTGAGTGATGTGAATACCAGGTTTCTCATTTCAGTAAGGAGACGGCTGGATTGGAGTCTGCAAAGATTAATATAAAGGGGAGAAAAAAATCCACTCTCAGAAGAAAACCACCAGTTTGAAAAAAAATGTAGATTGTGATAAAGATTAAGAAGAAAAATAGGAAGATGTAAAATATTCCCATTTTATCTAGAATGGTGGAAAAACTCCAATACAAGTGGAGCAGTGCTGATCTGCTCTTCAGCAATATGGGAGATAAGGAATAGCGACCCAAAATGAAGAGGGTATCTTCAGCCAAGTATGAGGCTAGGGGCTCGAGATGAGGATCACACAGGGAAAGGGGCTGCCGATTTAAGTGGTGTGGGCAACTGGAGAAGCTACTGCTTAAAGCAGTAACCAAAGTTGTGTATTTGGGATACAAGCAAGAGAATATTATTATGGCGGAGAAAAGTCATCTCTTGCGAATTGTCTTGAATTATGTGGTGGGGAGCGAGAGAGGCTCACCACACATGACATTTAGAATTGCAATTTCTAAGCAGAGTGCCATGTCTGATATATCATTTAATGTCTCTGCGACCATCCTTGCTAAGCTGCGTTAAGGACAGAGGCGAACCTCACTTCCCTCGGTCTCCATTTTCACGTTGATTTGGAGGACATTTATTTTCCCTTTGCAACAGAATCGTATTTTTCCCCTTCTCCAAAGGTTTAGTTCATCAGTAAATATTCAGGTCTAGGAGGCGATTTTCTTTTCTCTTTGTGCATGATTTGTCTCTCTCCGGAGCTGAGTCCCTTTGGTTGAAAGCAAGAATCTATACAAATAAAGGGCACAGGTGAAGAGAGAGAGTGGGTGGATGAGGGAGTGAAGGTTTCTTCAGTTTGTGATGGAAATTTGCACTTGAGTCTTCCCGTTTTAGCTCAATTTACAGGAAGGAGGAAACAATGCACAACCGATCGGGTATCAGATCCTGCTGGCTTAGAAGATTCAAAAGGCAGTTTCGATTACTACGCAGGGTACACCTCCTTCCTGCTGAAAAACATTATGCCTACGCGAAGATTCTGGGGGTCGCTCTTTAAAAATGAAGTTTGCACTTCATTCTCCCTGCATTTCATGTGGAAATGAAGCGATTCCAGAAACAGATACTCCAATCTCACAGATTTAGTGAAGTTTCAAACTGGAAGGGACTGATACACCCATTTTTTTTCCCTTGGTAACTAGAGAAACTGAAGTTTTTGAAGGTAACTGACTTGGTCAAGATGACATTCTCACAAGTGACTATAGATGTAATTTATGTGTTTTCTGCAGCACTTTAAAATTACTATTTTGCTGCACATATACTGAGAATCTCACATTTAGCTCAGGGTCTTTGCCAAGGCTGGGCACTGGAGGTACCTGGAAGTACCATGCAGCCTTTCCTTACCAAGGTCAACCTCCCTGGGGCTTTGTGAAGGTGTAGGAGCAGGTGAAACTGCCCTTGCAAAGCCCACGCATTCTGGGGGAAAAGGCTTCTCTGTTCTCACTATTCTGCATCCTTATACAAAGGCATTCATCACTCCCTCTCTCCTTCCTGTAACTCCCCCAATAAGCTGAGGCATCTGAATACAATAGCTAGCAAAATCTGTTGTCCTCAAGCAACTTCTGCTTCTAGTCCTGCAGCTAAACCTCTGCAGAAAATAGGTCACAATACACAATTAAAATCTCAGTAAATTATCCCGCCACACTTGCTTTGTATACGCCAGGCCCTGGGGCTTTGTTTATGCTTTGCCTTCCACCAGGAACCTTCTTCCCCTTCTCTCCAAGCTATCCAAGTTTTGCTTTCCCTCCATCATCGGGAAGCCCTCCTTGACCCCTTCACAGAATGCCCGAGGCCTTCTCTGTCTCTGTCAATGGCTTTAGCTATTTTATTTCCTGTCTCTGGCCTATGTGACTTTTTTCTTCAATCAGGTTGTTAGTTCCCGGGTGGCTCCACGGTATCCCCAAAATTACCTAATAAACCAGTCACGTGCCTCAAAGTGAGGTTTGGATTTGAATCCTGAGCGAATTATTTTCCCTCTTTGTGACAGCATAATAACCACAGAGTGTGGCTGGTAGTATTTCTTCCTCAATGGCTTTATTATAACTTTCTTGTTTGTCTTCTGACTTTATCAGTGATACATTGTCATTGTAAAAAATCCAAAAACTACACAGTACTATAAACAAAACGTAAAGGTCACATGAATGCCACCTTCTTGGTGTAAGCACCATTAACATTTTCTTGGCCATCTTTCATATATCTTTTTCTATGACTCACTACAAAGGTGTGTGGGTGTATATATATGATTTGACATTTCATATAAATGGGCTTATTTCCTATATACTGGCTTTTTAAAATGGAGAATATGGATCGTATGCAAAAGCATCAAGCAACATTATTTAAATAAAAAATACTAGCTGAATCTCAGCTCCCATAGCTTTCCTGTAGAATGTGGAGAATAAAGGAAAGCTGAAGTTGTCCCCTAGACCATTTTCCTGTGTCTAGGCGGGACATCACTGAAAGTATCGCACTTACATTAGCTTGGGGCCCAAAGTATGTGGCACAAAGGACAAAGGAACATTTTAATTGGAAATCCTATGACACTAACATCAGATTTCTTCAGCCTAGAGCAGCTTTCAGAGTTGGCCCGTATTCTCAGTTTACCAGCTAGAAGCACGGAATGGGATGGACATAGCCTTACACCTGGAGCAAAATGGTTACCAAAGTTAAGACAAACCAGACCACACTTGTCGGGAGCCGCCATAGGCATTACTGACAAAATGGAGGCACAGCCCCAACCCCCTCTCCTCATCCCACAGGCACGGTCGCAGGATGAAGGAATTAGGTCTTGTGATTCTGACTTGTCCTTTCCTTCCTCCAGTTGAGTTGGCTGGAAAGAATGTTATAATCCATAAAGTTAACTATTGACATTTGTTCAAGGATCTTCACAAAGAATGCTCCAGGATGAGCACATAGGCTGCAGCCTGCGATCATGGGAAACATTGTTATCTGAAACCTGCCTGTAAGGGGAATGTTTATGGCAAAAGAAGTTTGCTGAGTTTAGGGGTTAGGAACAATTAAGAATAGTTAGAAGCTAAAGGTTTAAGGTATGTTGTAGTGTGGGCATATTTTACTATAGCTTATGGAAACTAGGTATTTTAGAGATACTAATAGCTAAAAGCCTTTTTAGGAGATGATGAGCTTAAGTTACTAGGGGATAGCAGGATTTAAAGAGATAAGAAATAAACTGAGGAATGTAATATACAGCCCAGAGACAAACTTGAGTTACAATGTTATCACAAGGACACTTAAGAAGAAACTCTGATGGACAACAATGATTTCTGGAGACAGCAAATATGGGTGAGGGGAAACTGAAGATGTCATACCTCTGACCTAATGCTTTTGTAAAAGTATAAAAGAAAACCTGATGCTTAAAATAAACATGCAGCCCAGTGCTTTGAGCGAGAGACTGCATCATTTTCATTCGCCGACCCCGTTCACCCCTTCAGGGCATTTCCCTGGCTGCCGGAGCTGGACTCTGGCACACACTGATGTGTATCTTCCCTGGAGATCTTAGGGAAAAGACTCCAGCTTTAGAGCTCAGGGAAGAAACTAAGCTCTCTTATCTTAAATGATCTTGTTTTCATTTAAACCTCTTGTTTCCTCTTGTTCAACCCCTGGTGAGGGAGAAAACACACATACACACACACACACAGACACACACAGACACACACCTTTCTGCAGGCCTAATAATTTTGATGTCCCTTCCTTCCCGGGCCCTTTAATCACCCTGGTGGCTCGGTTCTGCATAACCCTACACTATCTACATCCTTTCAAGTTGGATATAAACTCCCTCTCTTCCTGCCTTCAAATGAACTGAAAAAGACAAATATGTTACAACTCAGATCACTCCTTCTCAGAAAATGAGAAATTAACATATTGATTAGTAACAATGTTAACATTTACATTAAAAAAAAAAAACTAAGAGAGCCATCTCCTCTTAGTAGTCTTCAGTTCAGTTCAGTTCCTCAGTCATGTCTCTTTGTGACCCCATGGACTGCAGCATGCCAGGCTTCCCTGTCCATCACCAACTACCAGAGCTTACTCAAACTCATGTCCATCGAGTCGGTGATGCCATCCAATCATCTCATCCTCCTCTGTCATCCCCTTCTCCTCCCGCTTTCAATCTTTCCCAGCATCAGGGTCTTTTCCAATGAGTCAGTTTTTTGCATCAGGTGGCCAAAGTATTGGAGTTTCAGCTTCGGTATCAGTCCTTCCAATGAAGGACTGATTTCCTTTAGGATTGACTGGTTGGATCTTGGTTGACCAGCTGGATTGACTGGTCTTCACTGAAAGTTAAATCCAGACTTATGAGGAATTCAGTTTTCAGATAAGCAAATGTGCTAATGGGATTTTCTGCACTCAGTGACAACATCCACTCTCTGGGCACTGGCCAGCAAGCTACCCACAGTTTTTTCTGTCCTGTGCAAAGAGGCTTGAGTCTGGGTGTGAGTCAGACAATCTATCATCAGCCATTTATGTCATCAGAAGTCTGACTAATAGATTATAAACATTTCTTCTTCTGTCAGCTAATCAGCTGGAATACAAGACCTGCCACGACACAAAGCAATCCTGCTGTCCTATTCACAGACGCGTAGGTTGTGACCACCTCCCGGCAGGTATGTGCTGGCAACAGAAACACACTGATCAGCCAGATGGCCATGGACTGTCAGCAGCCTCATGGAAGAGCCAGACATCCAGGGCTAGAACCTTAAATTGCTCATGCTATCCTCTTTTCTACAAGGCATGTATCACTATTTGAGATTAAATGATTTATTTACTTGTTGTCTGTCACTTCCACTAAATGGTAAAAGAGGTCCCTTGCTCATTGCTAAAATGAACTCCCTTACCTCCTTCTCATCTCTTCCCCCTCACTTCCTCAATGAGAAACAGATTAAACTGCAAAGTCTCCAACACACACCTCGCCTTCCTTTTCTGCTGCTGTTAATTGCTTTTTTCATCTTCTGACATATTATGCAATTACCTATGATAAATATCATTTATTTATCTCCCCCGCCCTTTGAGAATGAAAGGTCCATGGGGATTGAAATCCTTGTCTGGAACCTGGAAGGATGACTGGATTACAGCAAGTGTTCAATAAATATTTATTGAATAAATGAAAATAAATCATGCAGTTTATTCTTAGCTCCTGTAACAGTGCCTGGCACACAAGAACTGCTCAGTGATTGTTGAATGTATTGCTTTCCTATGTAAGCCACTGAGTTTATAAGTACTTTCTCCAGTGTCCAAGTACTTGCCCATCTAAAGGCCCTTCACTCATTTTTTTCTCTGTCTGTAGTTAATGGCATCTGATAGGAAATAAATGAATGTCTGACAAACTAACTAACCAACTAACAAATAATTGGATTGATCACATTCAATGCTCAGTGCACAGTGACTGACATTCAGGCCTGACACTCTTTTGACTCCCCCATCATCAGCAGCACTAACCTACCCCTACTGCATTTCCATTCAACAAACACTTCCTGAATACCTACTGTATTCATTCTGTGAGATTCTGAGTGGGACAGTCAACAACAACAAACTAACAAGTGCTTACTGAGCATTCACGTGGTGCCATGTGCCATGCTAAGAACTTCACATGCATGATCCCATTTAATCCTCATCATAACAATAGGAGGCAGGGATTACTGTTATGCCCACCTTACAGACAGAGCAACTGAAACCTCTGGAGGCACCTTGTCCAAAGTCTGGCAGACAGGCAGCCAAGACCTGGATCCTCACCCAGACACTACCAGCCCAGAGCACATACTCTTTTAAGTTTGAGAATGACCTAAAGAGGAACAATCAGAAGAAGTGTGTTTTTTCAAAGAAAACTGGATATATCGAGGGAGGTTAAAAACAATTTTTTTCAAAAGCTCTGAATCTCTCATCTTTGGGTCCCGCAAAACTACCAGAGACTATAGCACACAGCAGACAAGGAATACATTTTGGCTAAAACAAAATGTATTTTGTTTTAAAAATAGAGTCAAAACTATGAGAGAGAAACACGATTTATACTTGGAAAAAACTGAGAACAATCCAAAACTGAAACAGTTGAATCAAGAATATGTAGGATTCAAGGAACTTCCCTAGCAGTCTAGTAGCTAAGACTTTGCCTTCCAGTGCAGAGGGTGTGGGTTCAACTCCTGGCTGCTGCTGCTGCTGCTAAGTCGCTTCAGTCGTGGCCGACTCTGTGCGACCCCATAGACGGCAGCCCACCAGGCTCCCCCGTCCCTGGGATTCTCCAGGCAAGAACACTGGAGTGGGTTGCCATTTCCTTCTCCAGCGCATGAAAGGGAAAAGTGAAAGTGAAGTCGCTCAGTCGTGTCCGACTCTTAGCGACCCCATGGCCTGCAGCCTACGAGGCTCCTCCGTCCACGGGATTTTCCAGGCAAGAGTACTGGAGTGGGGTGCCATTGTTGGGACTGAACTAATAGCCCACATGCCTTGCAGCTAAAAAAAAAAAAAAAAAGAACGTAATCAACAGAAGCAATATTGTAACAAATTCAGTAAAGACTTTTAAATGGTCCGTATCAAAAAAAATCTTTTAAAAAATAAGAATCGTAGGATTCTAAAAGATTGAGAAGACAGCCATTCTTAGTGGAGAACGTATTGGTCATCTACTGCCACATAACAAATGTGGTAGACGCAAAACTTAGTAGATTAAAACAAAAATAAACCTTTACTGTCCTTATGGTTTCTGTGGGTTTGGCATTCAGCAGCTGCCTTGCTGCGTGATTTCAATTTGGGACCTCTCAGGAGGTTGCCGTTAAGATCTTGGCTGGGGCTGCAGTCATTTGAAGAGGGGACTGGCAAGAAGATTCTCCTTCCAGGTGAGAAACACATGGCTGGAAAGTTGGGGCTGGTCGTTGGTGGAGGTCTCCACTCCTCCCTGCAAGGGCCTCTCCATAGGCTGCTTGAATGTCTTCAACAACACGGTGACTCATTTTCCACAGAGCAAGGGAGGGATTCACGAAAGAGAGAGAGTGAGATCCAGGCAGAAGCTATCCTTTAATGACATAACCTTGGAAGTCATATAGCAACACTTCTGCCACACACTAATGTCAGAGGCAAGTCATTAGAGGGAGAATTAGGCTCTACCATTTGAAGGGAGAAGTGTCACGAATTTGCAGACATATTTTAAAACCACTAGAGAGGCAGCCCATAGAAAAGTATAGGGAAGATTCTAGAATGACAAGTTCTCCAATGTCCCAGTTAGTGAACTTCTATAATCTGGTGACCTCTCATTTTTGTAATTTTCACATCTCTCCATCTATTTCTCATATTTTGATCCTTTGGTCTTTGTCATTTTGCAGAGAGAATATTTTAGCATTTCTTGCCCAGTTCATCCATTACCCCACTACATTTAAATATTATTCTATTCCATGTGTTTAGCACTGGAAATACAAAAGTGTAAAAGAAACAACCCTTGTTCTCAAGAAGTTTGTCAATCGATTTCACACTCACATAATGTGTGCTCAGTCACTCAATCGTGTCTGACTCTTTGTGGCCCCATGGACTGCAGTCTGCCAGGTTCCTCTGTGCATGGAATTTTCCAGGCAAGAATATCGGAGCAGGTTGCCATTCCCTACTAGAAGGGATCTTTCCAAGGGTATTTAACCAGTGTCTCTTGCGTCAGCAGGCAAATTCTTTACCACTAGTGCCACCTGAGAAGTCCAGTCCACATAATAAGCACATGCAATATACCAAGGGCCATAAGAGAGTTATGACTGAAGTGCATGGTAATACAGAAGAAAGAATTTTCTTGTGAGAGGAACCTTATTGGCCTCCTAAGGAGCTTGCACTTCATCTTCTATGTAATAAAGGATTTTAAGCAGGTATGTTCCAAGATTCAGATCAGTATTTTAGAAAGACAATTTTGAGGACGGAATTGGTGGAAGTTATGTGAGCAATGGTATTTGAAATGGAGAGGACAAAATATACTTGAGAGATGTTTATTAGAATTGACAGGGCCTAGTGATTAATTACACATGCAGAAAAAAAGATTGGAAGTAAATTCTAGATTTCTGGAAGGCATATGATGACCTCATTATCTAAGATAGGAAATATAGGAAGGGGGTCCAGCTGTTTTATGGGGAAAAGAATGAAATAAATTCATCTTTAAACATAATGAGTCTGCATTGATTTTAGTTATATTGATAAAAGAAATATGCAATCCAAATTCCAGGAAAGAAGTCCCAGCTGAAAATATAAACTTTGGAATTACTATCATTCAGTACTACTGCACTAGTGAAACTTACAGTATGAAAGGAGATCATCTAAAGTGCTTCTGATGTAGAAAAGGCAGCCATGAATGGGACCTCTGGGGATACCAATATATAAAGGGTAGTGGAGAAAGAAAAGACATTAAAAACAGTGAAAAGGAGAATCTAAAAGAGGAGGAAGACTTTTAAGAGATTTCAGGGTCATAAAATACACAGAAGGAAAGATTTTCAAGGAGAGAGGATCAAAAGAGGCAAAAAAAAAATGTGGAGACATCAAATTAGAGGCAGACTGAAAATTACACTTCACATTTGTCAATTAGGAGATTATTAATCACATCAATGTTTCAGCAGGGTGATGTAGGATGGAATGCAGCTGCAATAACTTGAGGGGTGAACGAGAGGTGAGGGAGTGAACACAAGGATCGACCACTTTCACCAAAAGTTTCAAACTGAAGAACAGCAAAGACATTGAGTGTTATTACTTTGAAGTGGGAACGTGAAGAATCCACACACTTCCATTCCATTCCATTGTGTGTGTGTGTGTATATATATGTGTGTGTGCACGTGCACGCGCTCCATCATGTCCAACACTTTGAGACCCTCATTCCATTAGGGTTGTGTTTTAAGGTTTCTGTTTTATTCTCAATCCAGTCTCAATAAAGAATATTCATTCTCCCTTTGGTTTTTGCAGCTGCTTCTACCAGAATAATGTTATCAAAGTGAAGCTACTTTAAAGGGCCGAGGAGAGGACCAAGAACAAATACAGGATGTCAACTTCAGGACAGAATGCCAGTAATGGAGAGAATCTGGATTTACCAGCCTGCTCATTACATTCAATGGAACAAATCTCTGCTCAATTCTCAAAGGATTAGCTGGTCAAAAATTTACAACATTTTTCAAGGTAAGTGAAGGTCAACTAATTATTAATGAAGGCAACCAAAAAAGAGGAAAGTATGTGTTTATTTGATTTATGGAAACCTTCCCTTTCCTCTAAGGACACAGCATGCGCCTATGAATACAAAAACCTTAGACTCATAATATTTCTCATCAAAGCAATATTTTCATCATTTATCAAAACATACACAAGAAGAACCAGAATCTAAACATAAATTTCAGCTCTGGTAGACTGGAGGACAAACCTTGGAGATCCGAAAGGTAGAGGAGTGCCACTGAATGGCTATAATTAGCTCTCTGGTGGGTAAATCTGGACAACTTGGCAGAGCTTCACCAATCAATCTCCTTTATCAGAAAGAACACAGAAACAGAGGCAAACTCGCAAGAATATAAGACTCTGTTTAAAGAGGTCTTACCAAGCAAGAGTCAATTCTTTCTCTCTCAGTGAAAAATAAAATAAAAAGTATATAGAAAGTATGAAAAACAGAATACTAGCCATAATCCCAATACTTCAGCATTATAATTGTTGCATTTGAGTGCTTCTTTTTAATAACACAGAACTAACAATACTTGTTGACAACCCTTTGTTTCACGAACATTTACCGAGCATTTATCTTAGGCCAGAGACTGTGTTAGATGCTGGCAGTCAAAGCAAACCTCTTCCTGGCCTTATGTACTTCATATGCTAATGGGAAAGTAGACATTGAACAACTAGATACATAATTATTTGACAACTGGGCCTGATAAGATGAAAAAGAAGCATAAGGTATTAAGAAAGCACTGGTAGCCAAACATCCCCAACTTCTTTTGCCTTATAAGGACCTCTGTCCTTTACCACCTGAATAAAACAACTCAAGTTCCTTTGTGCATTTGGGTGGAAATCCTGTTTCTGCAGGAATGTTCCCAAGAAGTCCTGAGGCAGGTGCTTACAAGTCATGGTTGCCTCCTACCAGCCCAAGTTTCTTCTAAGTCCCCTTGGGCCTCCTCATCAGCACTTCTCACGCTGCTCCGTCACTCTCGGATTGATTTCACAGTAATCACAAGAGGGGCCCGCTATTCTTCAAGGTAGCATTTATAGGACAAGGCTAACTAAATTGGTTGTTAATATGGGTCTATTAAAATTTTACAGTGATTGAAGAGAAGGAAGGGAAAAAAAGGAAAATTAAAGCTGTAAGTATTGAGTATCAGATATCCTTGCATCAGCGACACATCCATGCACCTTGTCAAAGGAATCTCCTGCTGGAACCCTCCTCTCTCATTAGTCAGATATACTCCTCCTATCTTTTTAAAGGCAGAACGCTAAGAGGCACTAAAGAACCTCTTGACGAAGGTGAAAGAGGAGAGGGAAAAAGCTGGCTTAAAACTCAACATTCAAAAAACTAAGATCATGGCATCTGGTCCCATCACTTCAGAGCAAATAGATGGGGAAAAAGTGGAAACAGCAACAGATTTTATTATCTTGGGCTCCAAAATCACTGAGGAGCCATGAAATTCAAACACACTCCTTGGAAGAAAAACTATGACAAACCTAGACAGTATATTAAAAAGCAGAGACATTACTTTGCTGACAAAGGTCCTCTAGTCAAAGCTATGGTCTTTCCAATAGTCGTGTATTGATTTAAGAGTTGAACCATAAAGAAGGCTGAGTGCCAAAGAACTGATACTTTCAAACTGTGGTGCTGGAGAAGACTCTTGAGAGTCTCTTGAACTGCAAAGAGATCAAACCTGTCAATCCTAAAGGAAATCAGTTCTGAATATTCATTGGAAGGACTGATGCTGAAGCTGAGACTCCAATACTTTGGCCACCTGATGCGAAGAGCCAACTCAGTGGAAAAGACCCTGATGCTGAGAAAGATTGAGGATAGGAGGAGAAGGGGACAACAGAGGATGAGATGGTTGAATGGCATCACCGACTCAACGGACATGAGTTTAAGCAAACTCCGGGAGACAGTGAAAGACAGGGAAGCCTGGTATGCTGCAATTCACAGGGTCGCAAAGAGCTGGACATGACTCAGCGACTGAGCAGCAACAATCTTTCTAGGATCTGTGCTTACTCAGAACCAGGTCCTTCCTTCCACCTTCTCTCACCTTCCCAATGCCAAGGCTCCTTACAAACTACTGATCAGAGATACACTCTGATGAAGTCAAACATGTTTGCATAGCAAGAGAGCTTCTAACCTTCAATTTATCATAATACAGCAAAACTTAGTATCCTTAAACAACACTTTATCATACCATCTCACATTATCTTAAATTCACAGCAAAAGTTCCATTAGTATGCCTTCTAAATAAAATACCAGGTTTCTCCTTGAGAATTCCTCATCAACCTTAGAATGTAGAAGTGTTTCCAGTTGTTTTATTGTCATTGTTTAATAGTAATTTTTCCTTTCAGCTACAACAATTCATCAGTGGGGAAAAATGAGCTCTTGGTAAACTAAGGAGTGCAAATTTAAAAGGTCATTCTACGGAGAAGGCAATGGCACCCCACTCCAGTACTCTTGCCTGGAAAATCCCATGGATGGAGGAGCCTGGTAGGCTGCAGTCCATGGGGTCGCAAAGAGTCGGACACAACTGAGCAACTTCACTTTCACTTTTCACTTTCATGCACTGGAGAAGGAAATGGCAACCCACTCCAGTGTTCTTGCCTGGAGAATCCCTGGGATGGGGGAGCCTGGTGGGCTGCCGTCTATGGGGTCGCACAGAGTCAGACACGACTGAAGCGACTTAGCAGCAGCAGCAGAGGTACCCTCTAGGTACCCCCTGCTTCTTTGCTGTGGGAATTTGGTCCTAAAAGTGTGGCTGTGCTATTACAGGGTCCTTCTGGATCATGATGGTCCCATCAACTCAAGACTGGTTGCTCCTCCTCAAAACCAGGATGAAAAAGTTCTGAGATTCATGGATGAGAAGAAACATGATTGTGTGATCTGAAATAAACCACTTTATTTCAGGTTTTGAATAAAATCTTTCAAAGGCGAAAAGGAAAACATATGTCAATTCACTTAACCAGTATCTAATTTTTCTCCTGATCAAATTATATAATTTTAGTATCTGATGAAGTTTATCTTTCTTTGCCATTTTGCTCTTTGTATTAGGAAGCTAAGTCATTAAAAATGTGTTTCAAAACTGTAAATAAATGGAAGCTACTTTAAAAAAAAAAAAAAAGGTCATTCTAATCTAAACCCTGGGCAAAGATTTATGCATAAAAATTCCCAAGCTGGAGTTATACTACACTGGGGCGGGACGGGGCGGGGGGGAGGTGGGCAGTGCAGGGAAGGAGAAGCAATCTAAATATCCAACAATAGAAAAATGACTAAATTATGGTAAAATCATTTGATGAAATATTGTATAGCCATTCAAACGGTATTCATTTAGACTTTTGGCAATAAAGGAAAATGTATGTTATATTAAATGAAAATGCAGGATTCTGAATTTAATATCAAATATTCAAAATGTTTGCATTTCTAGGTCTGGAGAAAGTGAAAAAGTAACTGGTATGACTGGTTCTCTCTCAACCCTCAATGATCAACCACACTGATCACTGTGATTGAAAAGGGAGAAGAAAGGAAAGATCTGGGAAGTGCCTAATACTATGAAAGCTGCTTAAGGAGCCTGAAGATACAATAATCTTGAGAAGAAAGGGAGCAGGAATACACTGACATATATTAGATGCTCCAGGGATAGTAGGGGATGAATTGAAAAATAGCTTTTACCTTCTGCTCCAGCCTCACTCTAATATCATCTTAAATGGATAATGGCTACCCCATTACCCCTGTGAGATAAAAACCACGGTGTCAGCAGGACAATAACAAGGAAGACCCAAAGCCCTGTTGGACTGAAGAATCAGAGAAAAAAAGGTAGAAATAGATCAGCAGCTTTCCCCAGCTTTTTAGGACTAGTAGATTATAATCCAGGACAATGACTTTCAAAATGTTTGATTTTGCTTCACAGTAAGGAATACATTTTTTTCCCACTTATATATCTTTGTCTGTGTTAGAGATATAGAGTTGAAACAAAAGTTTCACACTCAACAGTACTTTTATTTATCAACTGTGATCTTCTATGACATTTTCCATTATATTCAATTCTACTTCATTTTTAAAACAGTGGTTGCACTCTATTAAACATTCCCCTGGAAAACCACTCTCTGGGATTAACTCTACTCGTGCTATTTTTACTAGATAGTTTAGAGAAGAATCCCTAACCAGGGATGTTGCCAGGTAGAGTAGTGGCCAAAAAAAAAAAAAAAAAGACAGTCAACAATTTTTTCTCTCCTCTTTCCTATATTCACTTGGAAGAATGTAACAGAGGTTGATACTGGTCTGTTGCCCAATATACACTAGTAGATGGTAGTTAATGATCCAAAGAGAAAATAGAAAGCTAAGGTGAGCAATGACTTAAAAAAAAAAAAAAAAAAAAAAAAAAAAACAGCAAACTGAGTATCATATGCCACAGAAAGCATAACCATAGGAACATAAATGTTTTACATTAAGTATAATCAATATTTTCAAAAGAATAAGTGAAGATATTGATTAAATAAAACAGAAATAAGCATTCATGAAAAAGACCAAATATTAACTGTGAGAAATACAACAGTTAAAGGATGTAAATATATGAAATAAACTGCAGAGTGGATGGTGCTGACAAGTAAATTAATGAGCCATAAAATGGGATGAAGGAGCTCCTCCAAAAGGCAAAGAATTATAATGACACAAAAAATATGAAAGAAAAGCTAAGCAACACAGAGATGAGATTTGGAAACACTAACTTCCAGATAACAGAAGTCCCAGCAGGTATGAGGAAAAAAATAAAGGAAGAAATCAAGATGATAAAAACTTTCAGACTGAAAACAAGATGAAAAAGATGAAACATATTTAACTTAAAGGCTCAACAGAGTGCCAATCACAATAGATACAGAAAAACCCTCACCGATACATATTAAAACAAATTTTATATTAAGGTGAACATTAGAAAGATTAATAAATTTATTTTTAAAATCCAAAAAGGGGCTGCAGAAGACCAAAGAATCATAACGTCACATTTCTCAAGAGCAAGCACTGGATCCAAGAAGGCAGTGGTTCATCATTTTCTTATGGGAAGAAAAATATCTGGAACAAGTTTTGTCCAGCCAAATGATCATTTAAAGGTAAGATTGCAGCAGTTAGCTTCTGGCCATGACAGTAACCAGAACAAAATTTACCTCCTCAAATAGGAAACTAGAGAAAATATATGAAACATGAGTTTTCAAACACTGGGCGACAATAAAATAGACATAGCTCCAATCAGACTAACCAGCAAGAGAGAGAAAGAACAGAATATTCAACATCAGGAATGATGAGGATGCATTACTACAAATCCTACAGATATCAAAAAGATAACAAGCAAAATACTGAGAACAAATTTATGCCAATAAATAGGACACTTCAGCTGAAATCGTAAAATACATTAAAAGAGACAAACTACCAAACCTCACTCTCATTTATTAAAAAGAAGTCTTAACTTTATCTTCTTTTTATAACAATATTTTCATTGGTTTTGGAAGTCTAAGTTGACAATTTTTTCTTTCATTACTGTTATATGTTGAATAGTGTCACTCCTGAAAAGCTATGTTGCAGTCCTACTCCTCAGTGCCTGTTAATGGGATGTTACTTGCAAATCGGGCCTTTGCAAACGTAATCAAGCCATTACCGCGAATCCTAATGCATCATGACTGATGTCCTCAAAGGAAGCAGATTATGCCAGGTAAAGAAACAGACAAGCCAACGTGATGATGGAAGAAGAAATTCAAGTGCTGTAGCTTCAAGCTAAGGATTGCCAAAGATCACTAACAAAGCATCAGAAGTTCAAGAGAGGCAAGGAGGAATTCTCCCATAGAGGAGATCCTGCCAACACCTAGCTCTTGGGGACTGTCAGGCTCCAAAATTATAAGGCAATATATTTCCATTATTTTAAACCACTCAACTTGTGGTACTTTGCTACTTCTGTCCTAGGAAACTAATTCAAATACATGAAGTTGCTTCTCCACTGTCTTCTTGTTTGCAGTCTTTCCAAAGAGAAATCTGCTCTCACTCTCTTTTTTTTCTGTGGGCTTCCCTGGGGGCTCAAGTGGTAAAGAATCTGCCTGCCATGCAGGAGACATGGGTTCAATCCCTGGGTCAGGAAGATACCCTGGAGAAGGAAATGGCAACTCACTCCAGTATTATTGCCCAGAGAATTTCATGGACCAAGGAGCCTGACGGCCTACAGTTCATGGGGTCACAAAAAGTCAGACGGGACTGAAGCGACTTAGCACGTGTGTGTGTGTGTGTCCTTTTTCTCTTACTTTTAAAATTTTATCTTTATAACTGATTTTTAGTAATTGAATTATTATGTTCACTGGTGCAGTTTTCTTCATGCCTTGTACTTTGAGTTTATTGAACTTTTTGGATCTGAACCTCCAACTTAGATCAAGACAAAATCCGGTCTTGCTTTTGTGATGTGTTGGGCAGGACAGAACCAACGCTTAGTCTAGAGATGCCAATTCCCTGCCACTGAGGTAAGAGCTTTCTGTGTAGTCCACCCAGTGCCCAGTGAATCTTGAGTCTTTCCCATTTGTGTTTCCTTGTCCTTTTCTACTCATTCTGTCATCTGTGTCATTTCTAGGTTGTTTCCTACTGACTGAGTTTCCTTTATGAATAGCATTTTTCTGCTTCTTTGCATATCTGGTAATCTTTTTAATCAGATAGCAGACATTTTGAATTTTATCTTGCTAAGTCCTGGATATTTTCGTGTTATTACAAATATTTTTGAGCTCTTCTCTGGGATACAGTTAAGTCTTTGGGAACAGTGTGATATTTTTTGAGGTTTTATTTTAAGCTTTGATAAGCAAGAGCAGAGCAACCTGCAGTTGAGGGTTAATTATACTCCACTACTGAAGCAGTATCCCTCTGAGTTCTCTATTTCCTGTTCCATGCATCATGAGTTTTTTTCCACTGGACTGGTGGAAACACAAATTATTGCTGGTCTTTGTTGAGCTCCAGAGATTGTCCCCTCTAATCTACTCATTCTCAACTGGAGGCAATCCCCCACCACCTCAGGGAACATCTGGTAATATTTGAAAACAGCTTTGCTTTTCACAACTAGGAAAAGGTACTGCAAGTGTTCAGTGATTAGAGACCAGAGATACTAGGAAATGTCCTACAAGACACAAAACAACTGCCCCCCCACCACACACACAACAAATTTTTTGGACTAAAACTTTAATAGTACCAAGGTTGAAGAATCCTATTCAAACTCTTTCAGATGATTTTCTCCAAGTTTTGGGACAGGAAAATCTTCAAATAGACAAAAACCAAAGAAATCTAGAATGTATAAAATCTCTCAAAACATAAAGACAAAATCACACTAGGTAATAAAAGGAGATGTTATATTCTTGTCAAACAAAGAATAGAGCCTCCCTGGTAGCTCAGTTGGTAAAGAATCCTCCTGCAATGCAGGAGACCCTGGTTTGATTCCTGGGTTGGGAAGATCTGCTGGAGAAGGGGTAGGCTACCCACTCCAGTATTCCTGGGCTTCCCTGGTGGCTTAGCTGGTAAAGAATCCGCCTGCAATGCGTGAGACCTGGGTTCAATCCCTGGGTTGGGAAGATCCCCTGGAGAAGGGAAAGGCTTCCCACTCCAGTATTCTGGCCTGAAGAATGCCATGGACTGTATAGTCCATGGGGTCACAAAGAATAGAGCAATACGATCTAAAAATCATGAAGCTGTATGGATCTAACAGCAGAGTCTCAAACTATACAAGGCAACAACTAAAGACCTACAGAGGGAACCAGATGAGTTGGTAATTGTGGGAAGTGGGCTTCCCTGGTGGCTCAGCGGGTAAAGAACTTAGCTGCAATGCAGGAGACACAGGGGATGCAAGTTCGATCCCTGGGTCGGGAAGATCCCCTGGACTCCAGTACTCTTGCCTGCAAAATCCCCTGAACAAAGGAGCGTGGCGGTCTATAGTCCACGGGGTCACAAAGAGTCAACACAACCAAGCACATGTACACTCACAACAGTGGTAGTTAATCGGTAATTGTGGTGGAAAATATGCCTTCAAAAACCAAAAAGTAATCAGATATACTGAAGATATAAATATAATTTAAAAGTTTATATTATTAGATATATAGAGATCTCTTCATATTATAAAGAATGTCCTTTGTTTTCAAACATATGGTCAAGATTTACCTAGATTAAGCATATTCCGGGCTACAAAGAAAGGGTCAGTATATTCCATTTAATTAATATCATAGAGACCAACAGCAAAAACATTGAAATCAGAACACAATATATGAAATTCCACATCACCCTTACCACCACTGCCTCTACTACTTTCAGGATCCACAGACTAAAGAGGAAAAGGATTTGCAAAAATAGAAAAAAGAAAAAAACAATGTAGTCCTCTTAAAAGAAGAGTTAGGGAATTTACATTTTTCCCTCTTGAACTGCCACGGCAGTTTTCTCATGGTGAGCTATACAGATTCACCTGTTTTCCGCCTGCACAGTGTTTTTTGTCCAGAGAACTTCTGTCATGATTCAACATCTTTCTGTTTGAATCATATGCACTTCCCTCTTCTGACCTCGTGTGCTGCATGGCAGACTTAGTCCCTCTGACCTTCCTCGTTTTTGTAGAAGCCTGCAGCAAGCAGTGCACGTGCTCCAATGTCTTATCTGCCCTTTATATCACCTCACATGCCTGCTTTCCTCAGTGTAGCCTTGGAGCCTGGCATGTGAAGTGGACTTGACTCAAGCACCAGCTGAGGGTTAACAGAGTGGCAACTAACTAATATTCAAACTGCCGAGGACCTAAAACCTACAATTACAGACATGATGATCATATAATTTGTTACCCAGACCAAAGCACTTCCAGATGACAAGCCAGGATTGCAGAAATACTCCAGGACGTTTCTAGGAAACTGGAAAACTTTCTAATCACTCCAGTTAGAGAAATGGTGGCTGGAGAGCCTCTGTGGACATCATCTGATTGCTCCTTAAAGAATTTTTTGCAAACTTGATGGAAATTTCCTGGCTAAACTCTTTTTTCATAATTTGGTAATTTAAACAAGAATGGACTAAACTACAAATCCCCAGGCCAGACTAGATCTATTACTTAAGTTTTGTCAGAAGATTTTGATTAAATGAAGATGTAATCTCTCTGAATCTGGTCTTCATAGCCTTTAGACACTCTGTTAACAGGATGATGATGTTTATGAGGAAACCTTAAGAAGTTGTTTTTTCTTTTTTTTAAATTTGGATCAGTAACTAGTATTAATAAGATGCTGAAAGATTATACAAACAAAGGATTTGTATCTTCTCCCAGAGCAGCCTTCAAAGAACTGAGACGAACTAGAACATTGTATGCTCAAGTGTGTTTCTTTGGCCCAGAGGAAAGAAGGAAAGGATCGCATCATTAACCAACATATCCAAGGATGGCAGGAATGAGACAGTTACCTGACAAAACAGTTCCATAAGCACAGGGAAGACCTCCTTAATCGACTAGTTCATGTGAGACCTAAAGGCTGACAATAAAACCTAGGAGACTTAAAGGCTTCTAGGAAATATTAATGCCATATACTAGTCTCAGCCATGCCTGAACATTTTGATCCCTGGATCCAACTGGTAATGTTACAGTCTCTGGGCCTCTCTGTAACCCCTCAGAGAGTCAAGATTCCCATCACATGCTAAACTTCACAGCTCATGCCACTCCTCCCCGCCCCTCCCCACCTCACTGCCTACCTGCAATCTCTCCCGCACCTGAAGCTGCTGCCTCCCACAAAGATGCCTTTAAAGTGAGCAGTCCATATTTCACAACACAGCATTTTTGGTCACCTCCACTTGAAGTTTGTGTGCAGAGAAAAAAGGGAAAACTGTCTCCAGGGGCGCTGGAGGAAACTCAAAGAAAATGTTGCTCTCATTTATCCAAATCCTACCCTCAAACATGAGTTAAAAGCTCACAAGAACGCAGCCAAAGGTTGGTAACTCTGGGCCTCCACCCAGACTGCAGTCTGTGAAGTCCCTCCCTTCAAGTAGATGGGCTGAGGCAAGAGCTATGACTTTGCGACCCCAAAAAGGAAATTCCCCATTTCAGTTGCTCACTCGTGTCCAACTCTTTGTGACCCCATGAATCGCAGCATGCCAGGCCTCCCTGTCCATCACCAACTCCCAGAGTTTACTCAAACTCATGTTCATTGAGTCAGTGATGACATTCAACCATCTCATCCTCTGTGGTCCTCTTCTCCTGCCTTCAATCTTTCCCAGCATCAGGGTTTTTTCCAATGAGTCATTTCTTCGCATTTAGTGGCCAAAGTATTGGAGTTTCAGCTTCAACATCAGTCCTTCTAATGAATATTCAGGACTGATTTCCTTTAGGGTGGACTGGTTGGATCTTCTTGCAGTCCAAGGGACTCTCAAGAGTCTTCTTCAACACCACAGTTCAAAAGCATCAATTCTTCTGCACTCAGCTTTCTTCACAGTCCAACTCTCACATCCATACATGACCACTGGAAAAACCATAGCCTCAACTAGATGGACTTTTGTTGACAAAGTAATGTCTCTGCTATTTAATAAGTTGTCTAGGTTGGTCCTAACTTTTCTTCCAAGGAGCAAGCATCTTTTAATTTCATGGCTGCAGTCACCATCTGTACTGATTTTGGAGCCCCCCCCCCCACCCCCAAAAAAGGTCTGTCACTGTTTCCACTGTTTCCCCATCTATTTGCCATGAAGTGATGGGACCGGATGTCATGATCTTAGTTTTCTGAATGTTGAGCTTTAAGTCAACTTTTTCACTCTCCTCTTTCACTTTCATCAAGATGCTCTTCAGTTCTTCTTTGCTTTCTCCCATAAGGGTGGTGTCATCTGCATATCTGAGGTTATTGATATTTCTCCCGGCAATCTTGATTCCAGCTTGTGCTTCCTCCAGCCCAGCGTTACAGCCTTGAAGTACTCCTTTTTCTATTTGGGACCAGTCTGTTGTTCCATGTCCAGTTCTAACTGTTGCTTCCTGACCTGCATACATATTACCCAGGAGGCAGGTCAGGTGGTCTGGCATACCCTTCTCTTTCAGAATTTTCCACAGTTTATTGTGATCCACACAGTCAAAGGCTTTGGCATAGTCAATAAGTCAGAAATAGATGTTTTTCTGGGACTATCTTGCTTTTTTGATGATCCAACAGATGTTGGCAATTTGATCTCTGGTTCCTATGCCTTTTCTAAAACGAGCTTGAACATCTGGAAGTTCACGGTTCATGTACTGTTGAAGCTTGACTTGGAGAATTTTGAGCATTACTTTGCTGGAGTGTGAGATGAGTGCAATTATGCAGTAGTTTGAGCATTCTTTGGCATTTGACCTTTTTCAGTCCTGGGGCCACTGTTGAGTTTTCCAAATTTGCTGACATATTGAGTGCAGCTCTTTCACAGCATCATCTTTAGGATTTGAAATAGCTCACCTGGAATTGCATCACCTCCACTAGCTTTGTTCATAGTGATGCTTCCTAAGGCCCACTTGACTTCACATTCCAGGATCTCTGGTTCTAGGTGAGTGATCACACCATCATGATTATCTGGGTCATGAAGATCTTTTTTGTACAGTCCTTCTGTGTATTCTTGCCACTTCTTCTTAATATCCTCTCCTTCTGTTAGGTCCATACTATTTATGTCCTTTATTGAGCCCATCCTTACATGAAACATTCCCTTGGAATCTCTAATTTAATTTTCTTGAAGAGATCTCTAGTCTTCCCCATTCTATTGTTTTCCTTTATTTCTTTGCACTGATCACTGAGGAAGGCTTTCTTCTCTCTCTGTGCTATTCTTTGGAACTCTATTTCAAATGGGTATATACTTCCCTTTCTCCTTTGCTTTTAGCTTCTCTTCTTTTCACAGCTATTTGCAAGGCCTCCTCAGACAACCATTTTGCCTTTTTGCATTTCTTTTTCTGGCCATGGTCTTGATCCCTGTCTCCTGTTCAATGTCATGAACCTCCATCCATAGTTCTTCAGTCACTCTGTGTATCAGATCTAATCCTTTGAATCTCTCTCTCACTTCCAGTGCATAATTGTAACGGATTTGATTTAGGTCATACCTGAATGGTCTAGTGGTTTTCCCTACTTTCTTCAATTTAAGTCTGAATTTGGCAATAAGGAGTTCATGATCTGAGTCACAGTCAGCTCCCGGTGTTGTTTTTGCTGACTGTATAGAGCTTCTCCATCTTTGGCCGCAAAGAATATAATCAATCTGCTTTTGGTATTGACCATCTGGTGATGTCCAAGACTCTACAGAGTCTTCTCTTGTGTTGTTGGAAGAGGGTGTTTGCTATGACCGGTGTGTTCTCTTGGCAAAACTCTATTAGCCTTTGCCCTGCTTCATTCTGTATTCCAAGGCCAAATTTGCCTGTTACTCTAGGTGTTTCTTGACTTCCTACTTTTGCATTCCAGTCCCTAGAGGTGGTTGTTTTTGCTACTTCCTGTTAGACCAGGGGGAAAAATGATTCATGGATTCACAGATTCACTCATGGACTATTAGCACATGGTTTGAAAACTTCCTCATGGTCTTACAGATATGAATACTAAAACTGTAAGTTTCTTTTGCAAACATTTCTTTAATAAGATTAACAGGTCAATTATCTCTTTTTTAAAAACCTGAAATTTAACAATTATCTGAATCAATTTTCTAGATTTTTTTGTGAGTAGCCTAGGCAATGGTAACCTTTCTCCCTGTATATTTTTTTAGTTTGAGGTTTATTTTAAACTGTTTATATCTTGTGTATCCAATGTACATACCAAATGTTGTAAGTATAAAAATTATCTCAATTATAAAAAAAGCTTTAACTTTAAAAAAAGCCATATATCTGAAAAGTAAATAATATGGTATTAAATGGCCCTTGAGTTTGAAAGATATTAGAATAGAAATTGGAAATACTTAGAACTGAATGGCAATAATACATAGTATGCCAATATTTATGTTATAGTCAAAGAAGTATTTATAAGTACTTGGGTTGAGATGCATTTTATTAACAAAGACAAAATAATTTAATGTAAAAAAAGCTAAGATTTTTAACTCAAGAAATTGGAGGGGGGGGTGTAGTCCCAAGAGAACATTTATTCCAAGAAACACAAAAGCAGTAAATAATAAGAGATGAGTACATATATCCATAAAAGAGGCAAAAGAAGGGGAGAAGATGAGTTTAACAAAACTGGTTCTTTGAAAAAATTTAATAGATACTACTCTAACAAGACTGAGGAAAACAGGGAGAGGGAGAAAAGGATATAAATAATTAAATACAGAATTTAAAGACTACTAGTCTATAAAAGAACATTATGACCAACTATCCATTAGGTAATCTGAATCTAGACAAAATGAATAGATTCCTGTAAAAAATCATAAAATGCTAAGTTGAGGCAAGACGAAATATAATAGTTGACTATAGCAATAAGCATAAAGAAGTTAAAATAACAAGGAAGTTAAAAAAAAAACCTCCACAAAGACCTCTCTAGGCTCACAAAGCTTTATTGTTGATGCCTATCAAATTTTCAAGGAACAGATTATTCTTATTTTATACAAATTGTTCTAGAAAACAGGAAAAGTAAGAAAACTTTAGATTATAAGATTACTGTCATGTTGATGCCCAAATAAAATAAACTTGGTACCCTAATCATAGTAAACATTTAGACAGAGCTTACTTGGTGTCAGGTATTCTAAGTGTTTTCTCTGTTTTAAGTCATTTATTCATAATTACGGAGAAGGCAATGGCAACCCACTCCAGTACTCTTGCCTGGAAAATCCCATGGATGGAGAAGTCTGGTAGGCTGCAGTCCATGGGGTTGCAGAGAGTTAGACATGACTGAAGCGATGTAGCAGCAGCAGCAGTAGTATTCATAAATACAAGTTATACATTAAGTACCATAAACATTAATCCCATTTAAAGATGGGGTAAATGAAGCCAGAGAGGTTTACTGTTTCCTCAGAAATCATAGCTATTAAGTCGCCAAGCTGGTTCCAGAGATTGCATTCTTAAGCTCTATGCCATAATTCTCCAAAAGAACCGACTTAATTTCATAGAAGCAAAAATACAGGCAAACAATATCTAACAGTATATATAAAACAAAATGCATCATGGTCAGGTAAGGTCTATTCCAAGAAGGCAAAGATGATTCAATACAAAAAATATTCCAAGGAAATGCAACACATTAATAGCAAGAAAACTAAACCAGAAAAACCCTAGATACAGCAAAAAAAGTAAAGTTTATCACCTATTTAATGACAAAACTAGCAAACCAGGGATTGAAGGGAACTTCATTAATATGGAAAATATTATATCTAAAAATTTACTATATATATTTCTCTTTTAGAGAAAGTTTAATAAGTATGTAAAGAAGACAAAGATGGCTTTTTACCATGTACCATAATGCTAGGTCATGTCAATACAGTAAGAAAAGAAATAACAGAGATGAGAACTGTAAGGAAAGAAAGAATCAGTGCTTGAAAATAATGGCATCATCTACATAGAAGAAAAAAGCGATGAAATTATCAAGGTATGAGCTCAGCGAGGTTACTAGATTTCAAAGTAAACATATTAAATAAAAATAGCATTTTTCTTCCCCAGGAATTGCTAAACAGAAAATGTTATCAAGTATACGATATCATTCAAAGTAACAAGAAAAATTAGTTACCTAAAATTGATGTAGTGTATAAAGACCTGATGGAGATATTTCTAATTTGTCTTTTGAGGAGCATATAAGATCTGTGTAAATGGAGAGAAAGCTCATGATCTTCGATAATAATACTTTATACCATAAAAATATTAATTTCTCGCAAAATTAACCTAAAAATTAAATCCTATACTATATTTCAGTTAGGTCTTTAAGGAACTCAATTTATTCAAAAATTTATAAGGAAGAAAAAAATGCTTATGATTAGCTAAGTCAGGTTTGAAAGAATAAAGAGAGTGAAGATGTCTACTCAATATTCTGTGATAACCTATATAAGGATGCAAAAAGAATGCAAAAAAATTCTTTTTATTTTTATTTATTATTTATAAATAAATATATTATTATTAGTCTTTATTATTTTATTAAATATAAATTTATTTATTATTCTTTTATTTTGTATATTCATATACAAAATATATACATATATGTATATGTATAACTGAACCACTTTGCTATACACCTGAAACTAACTCAACATTTTAAATCAAGTATGCTTCAATAAAATTTTAAAAAGAGTGGAAACCTGTTTTGCAGATATTAAGATATGTGCAAACCCACTGCAATCAAATCAACATGTAACAAGAGCAAACAAACCAATGGAAGGTAGTAGACAGTTCTGAAATCGATTCATGAATTTATGGTAACCTGACACTTAATAAAGGTAGCACTACAAGGCAACATAGAAAAGGCTGATTCTTTATAGATGGCATTAGAAATAACTAGCTCAATGTGAAGAACTAAGACTTAGACCCTTCTTTACAACATACTCAACACTGTCTACAGATGAATTAAAGACGTAGATGACAGAGACAATGCGTTTGATATAAAATAATGTAGGAGAGTATCTATATCCCTATGATGGGGAGAACTTCTGAAAGAAAAATCGGAAATTTTGATCCATTAGGCAAAAAAAAATGATAGATTTCATTACATAAACATTATAGACATAAAAGAAATCACTACAGATCCCATGGGCATTCAAAGGATAATATGGGAATGTTGTGAGTAACACTAGGCTTATAAATTTGATGACCTAGATGAAATATACCATTTCTTGAAAAACACAATTTGCCAAAACCCACACAAGAAGATTATGCCATTATACATTCATCCAAACTCGTAGAATATACGATACCAATAGCTAACCTTATGGTAAACTATAGACTTCAAGTGATTATAATGTGTCAGTATAGGTTCATCAATTATAACAAATATACCACTTTACTGGCAGACGTTGATAACGTTGTTAAGTCACTAAGTCGTGTCTGACTCTTTGATAATGGTGGAGGTTATTATGTGTGGGGGCAGGTAGAGTATGGGAAATCTCTGAAATTTCACCTCATTTTTGATGTGACTCATAAAATGTTCTAAAAATTAGAATCTTAACTTTTTTAAAATGTTAGTCAATAAAATGATCAATAAAAACTTCCAAAAACTAGAAAGCTGGCTAAAAAGCAACATGGCTAGATCTAAAAACACAGTACTGAGCAAAAGGAGAAAACTTCATAAGGATCGTTGTTGATGACATTCCATGAATTGAGGAGTACAATTAACTCAACACTTTGTACCAGAGAGCCTATAATAGTCAAGGGTAGATTTTAAAATATATGTAGCTTTGATATTTATATATGGTTGATGTAAACTTTTATATATAAAATGCCTATTTTTATATGAATTTTAATATATGTATATGTAAGTGGAATGTTCTATAGCTAATTTAAAAAGTAAGCTCTGCTCTTTCTGTGCTGATGAATAATCTCTAAAATATACCAAAAGAATATGGAAGATATAAAATGAGGTATATATTATGCTACGTATAAATTATATATACTTCCATGTATATATATACATTTACTTATAAATATATGCATGTATATATACTGAGAGAAAGAGAAAATGAAAAATATGAAACTGATACCTGTGGTTGCCTCTAAGATGGGAAATTGTGTGGTTAAAGGACAGGGATACGAAACAGATTTACCTTTCACTCAATGCCCATTTGTAATTTTTGAATCTTGTACTGTTCACATATATTTCTTAATCAAAATGAATAACCAAACTATTATAAAAATAAAACCAAAACATGTGCATATGCGGATACAGAATACTACATTCATTTGTCCGTATGTCTTCCCCTCCAGACTGAGACAAGGGGTCAGTTATATTCATCTTTATATCTCCTATAACATAATGTGGCAGTTTCTGCCACATAGTAGGTACTCAATAAATAAAGGAGGAGGATAAAGACAAAAGGAAGACAAATAAAAATGTGCTGAGTGAGACACAGATGGTTCTCAGTTCCCTCTTTGTGCTTTTCTGTGATTTTCACATTTTCAAAATTGTTTTAACTAACAAATATAACTGTGGTAAAAGTGTGGAGTATGACCTGAACGTGGAGGCAGGCTATTACTCAAGAGGCTACTTTCATAGGCCAGGTAGGAGATTCTGAGTGGCCTAACCCCTTGGTGTTGCCAAAGAGCCACATGCTCTTGGCAGGCTCTTTTCTCTGATATTTGCTTGAGGCTGCCTCCTCCACAATTGATAATTGTAATTATCGATGACATAATGTTAATGATGTACTTGAAGGTAGAGTGGAAATAATGAGCTGACCAGGCATCACCAGAAATAACAGCAGACCAAGCGATAACCTGAGCCTGCTGTGGCTACTGCTTCCTCTTTTTCAGTCAAAGCTGGAGTTATTCTGATTCCCTCCAGGAATAAGGAAAGGGAACCTGAGCTGAACACAGTGTAGGATCACCAGGCACCGAGCATCCATGCAGTCTACCACTGGGCTCACCTATCTGTCCCTTAGTGGTCCCCAGCCTGTTATTAATGGATCCCAGCCTTTAAAAATCCATTTGACCTTCCTCTCCTTCAAGTCTTTTTCTTTCCATTTCTTAACCCTCAATTCCATCCTCACTTTCCAGCTGCTCTCCAAGGCTTCACCTTTTTGAGTACCTTTTATGTGTTAAATATTGGACTCTGGTGCTGGGCTCCAGTGAAAGTTGCTTAAAACACAAAAGGTTAAGCAGAGAGCAACTGTATTGATTAAACATCCACTTTCTTTCCTTTTGTTTTTGTAAGAGCCCTTGATGTTGTCTCTGATTGACAGCCCCACCTGTACACCTCTGGCCCCAGATTCCCCTTGGTAATGTCACTGAGAGCTACAGAGCACCTCACCCACTCCACACAAGCCACGGATCCTTCATGTACAGATTTCAAAGAAAAACAAAAGAAACGTAGCTTTTCGCTCTTCTCCTTTCCTTCTCTATTTCTTAGACATATTTTATTTCCACAAGTCCCTGTTGAATGAAGAAAAGTAAAATGGGGAGAAGGGAAAAAGCTTTTGGCACTCACCACTGCCTTCTTTCGAATGTCTTCAAGTAGCAAGCTTTTGAATATGCTTTCAAGAAGGTGACAACCTTGTTAAATTAGCTTTTCCTTTTTGCCTCTCATGGTGTGAGTGACCTAAAGAATTCTTCCTGCAAGATTATAAAATTACACCCACTGAGCTCGGCATGAAAGGCATGGTATGAAGCTTGCTTTGCCCTGTTGTTGGTTCATGATAATGATTACATGAGCAGGCTTTGCCTCTTCCTTGCTCCTCCCTAAAAGTGTAATATTGCAAATAATAGGGCATCACCTTGCCATCCAAGAAGAGGATAAGCCTCTCAAGCAGAGAAGCCAAATGTCCAGTTACTATATGTAGCCAACAATAAATGAAGCCAAACAATTCCAAAAATTCATCTCCTTCCTCCCAAAACTCCATTTACACCTCGGGTGAAGCCTATTCATAAGAACAGGGTTGTAAGAATTATCAATAGAGTTGGCAGGACTGACTAGGGTGTCCAGTGGTGAAGAGGACCGTTTTAGCAATTTGAACCTCTATGTGGCCCTTTGGGGCTTCCCTGGTGACTAGGACGGTAAAGAATCCACCTGCAATCGAAGGCCTGGGTTCGATTCCTGGGTTGGGAAGATCCCCTGGAGAAGGGAATGGCTACGCACTCAGATATTCTGGCCTGGAGAAGGGAGCATTCCATGGACAGAGGAGCCTGGCAGGCTACAGTCCATTGGGTCGCATTGGGTTTCACCCTCATCCTTACCTTTGCTAGTTCACTTTAGACATTTTGTAGGGAAGAAGTCTAATTCAGATCAGATTCTATGTCAGTGTTGCTAGGTTTTTAACTAGATGAAAGCTATGGGACAAAGAAATGAGATACAAAGATGGAACGCCTGCCTCTCTCTTCTTAGGCTTATCAAGACCCTTTAGGGACTAACTCAAACATCCAGAAATGTGATGGAGCCCGATTTTACCAACTTGCAAGAGCTGACTCTTAAATTTTCAGGAAATTTGCAATCCAGTTGTCAGTAACAGTTATTATTTAAAAATTAAGTTATATATGAATGAACTTGTTCACAGAACAAAAACAGACTCACAGGTAGAGAAAACAAACATATGCTTACTAAAGGAGAAAGGAAGAGAGGGAGGGATAAATTAGTAGGAGTCTGGGATTAGCATATATAAACTACTATATATAAAACAGATAAACAGCAAAGTCTTACTGTATAGCATAGGGGACTATATTTAATATCTTGTAATAAAATATAATGGAAAATATGACAAAGAATATGGATGTGTGTATATATACATATATAACTGAATTACTTTGTTGTACAGCAGAAACTAACACATTGTACATTAACTATACTTCAATAAAACAAATAAATGAATTAATATGTTAAAAATTAAATTATATAAACATTATCACATGTTATTAAAAACAAAGGTAATAAATGTTCAAAATTCATCACTTAGCTACTTCACTACATTTTACTATTATCTATGCTCTTACATCGAGAAGTTATTGAACTGTAAGATCAATATTTACATCTATTGATTCTGTATGGTTGAAATATTATATAAGGGTGTGCTATTGTGCATCTGTTCTAATTTCACATTCAGTAATATCATGTTGGTAACTGGAAATCAACCATGTTGGAAGTATTTATACCACAGTAATTGGAAAACAATAGAAATCAGAGACTGACTTATTGTTCTGTTGACTGGCTAGACTGGGGCTCAGTGATCTATGGCTCAATGAACACATCTAGCCCTTAGCTTATTTTTGATGGTCCACAAGCTAAAAGTACTTTTTATATTTTTAAGGGGTTCTAAAAGAAGGAAGAGGAATAGGAGAAGGAGAGAAGAGACAAAGATTCACTTTTCCCTAAAGAACTAAACAATACATATGCCTTGAGGGCTGTCTGGTCTCTGTTACAATTCTCAATTCTGCCACTGTAGCACAATGGCAGTCACTGGGTACGACTATCCTTCAGTAAAATTTTCTTTACAAAAGTGGGTGGCGGGTCATATTTGACCACTGTTTATGAAGCATTGATCGAGACTTAGGGAGGCATTCTGAGAGAATCAATTAGAATTTTTGCAACCCCATGAACTGCAGCACGTCAGGCCTGTCTATCACCAACACCTGGAGTCCACCCAAACCCATGTCCATTGAGCCGGTGATGCCATCCAACCATCTCATCCTCTGTCATCCCCTTCTCCTCCTGCCTTCAATCTTTCCCAGCATCAGGGTCTTTTCAAATGAGTCAGCTCTTCGCATCAGGTGGCCAAAGCATTGGAGTTTCAGCTTCAGCATCAGTCCTTCCAATGAAAACTCAGGTCTGATATCCTTTAGAATGGACTGGTTGGATCTCCTTGCAGTCCAAGGGACTCTCAAGAGTATTCTTCAACACCACAGTTCAAAAGCATCAATTCTTCTGTGCTCAGCTTTCTTTACATTCCAACTCTCACATCCATACATGACCACTGGAAAAACCATAGCCTTGACTAGACAGACCATTGTTGGCAAAGTAATGTCTCTGCTTTTTAATATGCTGTCTAAGTTGGTCATAACTTTCCTTCCAAGGCATATACATCTTTTAATTTCATGGCTGCAATCACCATATACAGTGATTTTGGAGCCCCAAAAAATAAAGTCAGCCACTGTTTCCTCTGTTTTCCCATCAATTTGCCATGAAGTGATGGGACCGGATGCCATGATCTTAGTTTTCTGAATGTTGAGTTTTACGCCAACTTTTTCACTCTCCTCTTTCACTTTCATCAAGAGGCTCTTTAGTTCTTCTTCACTTTCTGCCATAAGGGTGGTGTCATCTGCATATCTGATATTTCTCCTGGCAATCTTGATTCCAGCTTGTGCTTCCTCCAGCCAGTGTTTCTCATGATGTACTCTGCATATAAGTTAAATAAGAAGGGTGATAATATACAGCCTTGACATACTCCTTTTCCTATTTGGAACCAGTCTGTTGTTCCATGTCCAGTTCTAACTCTTGCTTCCTGACCTGCATGCTGGTTTCTTAAGAGGCAGGTCAGGTGGTCTGGTATTCCCATCTCTTGAAGAATTTTCCACAGTCTGTTGTGACCCACACAGTCCAAGGCTTTGGCATAGTCAATAAAGCAGAAATAGATGTTGTTCTGGAACTCTCTTGCTTTTTCGATGATCCAGTGGATATTGGCAATTTGATCTCTGGTTCCTCTGCCTTTTCTAAAACCAGCTTGAACATCGAGAAGTTCACAGTTCGCATATTGTTGAAGCCTGGCTTGGAGAATTTTGAGCATTACTTTACTAGCGTGTGAGATGAGTGCATTTGTGCAGTGTTTGAGCATTCTTTGGCATTGCCTTTCTTTGGGATTGGAATGAAAACTGACCTTTTACAGTCCTGTGGCTACTGATGAGTTTTCCAAATTTGCTGGTATATTGAGTGGAGCACTTTCACAGCATTATCTTTTAGGATTTGAAATAGCTCAACTGGAACTCCATCACCTCCACTAGCTTTGTTTGTAGTGATGCTTCCTAAGGCCCACTTGACTTCACATTCCAGGATGTCTGGCTCTAGATGAGTGATCACACCATCGTGATTATCTGGGTCGTGAAGATCTTTTTTGTACAGTTCTTCTGTGTATTCTTGCCATCTCTTCTTAATATCTTCTGCTTCTGTTAGGTCCCTACCATTTCTGGTAGGCAGAGGCTTTACCATCTGAGCCACCAGGGAAGTCACAAGGGACAGAAGAATTAGAAATACAAGGCCCATGTTCTCCAAGAGCTCACAATTCAGTATGACATCAAGAGGTAACAGATCAACAGCAAAGGACAGAGAAACAAGTGCGGAAACACAAACATCAAAAGTGTTATGAAGCAGAGAGAATGAAGAAATCAGTATTCACTGTTTCAGTGTTCCACAGTGAGAAGCTGACCTAATCCACATAGCAAGCCCATGAAGTATACATTATGTCTTCACAGTATATATGGGCAAATTGAGATGCAGAGATTTAGTTAATATGCCCAAGGGCATAAAGCTAATAAAGCTGGTTATCAAAGACCCTGTTATTTCACTCCACTCCCAATTAATCCCTGTTTATAAAAATAGGGTATAAAAAAAAATATTCATGCCTTGATCCATTGTAAAGTGTCTCCCATATGCTTCTGAAGAGGTTCCCTCCCTCTCTAGTATGTCTGCCACATGAGTTGATTATTTCCCCAAAAGTCAAAAAGTAAACATTAAATAAAAGTTTTAAAAGAACAAGTGTCAATGTAGCTCTGAAACTGTAACAGTACTGAGCTGAACTGAGCCCAAGTTAAAAGGTCTTGGCATTCATTAATATTAACATGTTCATGTATTTTCAGCTCTTTGAGGGCAGGAATCAGCCATTCTTCCTACAGTGCCCAGTCGAGGGCTGGTCCTATGAAAGCTGTTGTCAAAGCACTTGAGTAACCGGGGAGTCTGCAGTAGGATCTGCAGAGTCAAAGATCCAGTGAATCACCAATGGGATGTCCCACAGGGTAGTCTTTATCTCTAGAGGCACAAAGAAATCCAACAAGTTGAATCAGTACCTGAACCACAATCTTAGCAAAGAGGAGCCTGTTTGATGCAAAGTTGATACATTTATCAATTCACAGAGATCTAAAGAAAATCAACATTTTCTCCCATGTGTAGAGAAGATTCACAATCTCCCTTGAAATTTTCTTTTAGAGCAGAGCTTCTTAAATTCTGATGTGAATCAGAGTCAGCCAGGGAGCTTGTTAAAAGTATCTCTCCCCAGTCCACTCCCAGACGGCCTGATTTACTAGGTCTCCCACCAGATCCGCACACCCCTGGTTAAGAATCTTCTGGAGTTTCTAAATTCCTATTGTGAATAGTTTTTTCAATTGTGCCTAACAAATTGATATGCTACAGATCCACACACTCTTTAATCTGCAATTCTGAAATACAAAAGCTCTGAAATCTAAACATCTTTACCTAACTCATCCAGTAGCCAAAGCTGTTATGAGCTTAACTCATTTGGGGGTAAAACCTGACCTGAACTGTCCAAATACTTTTTAAAATCTCAGTTCATCTAACTTTGTGTGGCTATATATACACTTTGCTGCAGAGACATTAATCTGGTGGTTGCAAGGTGCCACTCCAGACCCTCTGGGGGTGTCACAAAAGCATGCTCCATTTTACTTTTGTCAAATCATAAACATTTGATATGTGAAATACATTTGGTCCAAGCATTTCAGATGGAAGACTGTGGGCCTAAATGAAATCCCTCGTAACTCTTGTTACTTCTCAAGGATGGGGGATTTAGGAGGATTAAGGAAGCAAATTCACCAATATTTATCCTTTGAGCAGCCTCAGTTTTCCCAAGGTGCTTGATCTTCAGAAAGCAAGAGGCAGAAATACTACACATTGCAGTGAACACAAGCTTCCTGGCTACCAGCCTTTGCAAGTCCTGTCGTTTCCAGGACTCACTCCAATACCTATCCACCCTGGTTCAGGTAAGACCGCTCTTCATCATTTTTGATGCTCAGTACATTTATGTCATAAAAACAGTCTACACCACACTTTAAGTATTTTGAAAGTTTCCCGGAGTCTAAGCCCCTATTATCCAGTCCCCTTTCAAGAACACCAAGAAAACAGAGAGATAAAAGAGTTGGGTTCCAGGGACTGAGGTATAATCAAGAAGCAGCGTTCTTAGAATAAAAGAAGAAAGGCATGAGGATGAAACCAAGATGCCCAGAACTGAGGTTCTAAGTAAAGGCAAACTAATTCACGTGACCTTCTAAGTCCTGCATTACCTTGTCCAATTTTCTGTCCCCTCCACATCTTCACTCCATCACTCTTAACTTGATCTGGTTCACTGGAAAACCCCGCTTTTTCATACCCCTTTAGTATAAGCTGTTTTTTCTGCCTGGAATACTCTTCACACCCCTTCCCCTTTCATCTTGAGTCTTCTGTACACTATCCCTCATCCCCAGGTAGAGTTATCCACCTCTTACTGCCCAGCACTGTCTCTGCCAGAGTCCATAACCACTGCATTTTAGTTGCCTGGTAACTATGGTTATACATAGTCTTCACTTTGCACCAGTCAGTGATCACCATGGGGCTGGAAACCACACCTGTCTTCCATAATCACATTCCCAGTGCCTGACACCAAGCCTGCCTGGAAGTGACCCCATGCTCAACCGATGTGTACTAAATCAATGTGTGAATCAACAGATGGATGGAAAGGAGGCAAGAAGTGGTCCAGAGCTCTTTCTAGGAACACTGCTGGCATGTAGGTGTCCTCTTTTGCCGGGTGGGCTTTGACTGGTGAGTGACAGCTTCACTAAAGGTAAAGAGGCAAGATCTGGAGCAGAAACCCAAACTCTCTCTCTCTCTTCCTGCTCCTTTTCCCCACTTTCCTTCACAGTCCTCAACAAAATTTCCATTATTTGTACTGCTGTATTGATTTTCCCTCTCCCCAGTAAGCTTCACGAGAGTAGAGACTATTTATCTAGTGTTCCCCAATTTATACTCAGCCTCTACTGTCATGCCTGGAGAAGTTATACCTAGTAAGTATTTGCTGAATGAATGAATGAACAGATGTATGACATTTAATCTCTCAAGTTCCAGAGAATCTGTGTTTTGAGATCTCCTAGGGTGCCCCAAGCCTTCTTATGAGTAAGCAGGAAATTACAAATTGAGATAAAAGAATAAACACTTATCAGACAAAATTTTATCTATCCCAAAGGAACCTATTCACTCATCCCAGACAACTTGTTCTTCTGAGAAATTAATGAACTTTACTATAAACACTAAAATAATCACTTCCAAAATTCTCCATTTTCTAGCTGATACTCTAAAAAAAAATCCCCCCCCCCAATTCAGATCCTCCCACTCCTACTTTCATTCCATCTTTCATCCCAGAATCCTGAGAGATTTCTCCAGAAGAGAAAGCCAGAGACCGATGTTTTCATAAACTTTTCTGTAATCATGAAAAGCTGCTTGGCAAAAGGTAGGAGAAAAAGGGATGTAGTCTTCTCTGAACCCAATTTAAAAGAAAATTAGATGTCCTTCCACCTGGAAAATCAAAAGGCTTCAAGGAAATGTCTTGCCCCAGTAAGTATCTATCTTGGGAAACAAGCAATCAGTGGATAGAACAGAAACATATTTGTATCATGATCACTGTAAGTGCTGATGAAAATGAGAAGTTGAAACAATCTTCCCTGAAAACAAAGAACTTACGTTCATATTCATATTTCATTCTCCAAGTCTCTAGAGTCCAAATTCTCCTTGCTTTTCCCAATTAAAAATAAATACGTAAACAATCAAAAGAAGTTTTTGAAAGTTTTGCTTCAAAAGAATAATGAATTCCCCAGAGGCTAATGCATAAAATTCCAGAAATGAAGTGGGTGAAAGGAGGCCCTTCAACTTAATTTTGGTAGAAAGGGCTCAAATATATCATACATCCTTTATATTTGAGAATAATGAAACCAAGACTTTTCTGAGTAACTCAATTTTTTCTGCTGCCCCTAAGTCTATCAAATATAGTTTGTCAAATTTCCGAGATTCACATAACTTTTTTATAAGAACCAAACAAGACCATGAAGTATATATAAACAATAAAAGCCATATTAAAATATAGGTTCTGGGGACTTCACGCTCCCAATGCAGGGAGCCTGAGTTCAATACCTGGTCAGGGAACTAGTTCCCACATGTCACAACTAAGACCCAGCACAACCAAATAAATAAACTATAAATAAAATATAGATTCTGGGCAGACCTTAGAGTTCACATATTTGGTTGAAATTGATGTCCTGGCAAAATTACAGGTGGCTAGAGAGCATTAGCCTCCAGACTCATTTTTGAAAAGCAGAAACATCAAATGTCAGATCCACGCACACCAAGAGTCTACTGACTGATTTTCTCTATCCCTCCAGCCCAACCCAATCAAAAATAAACCATTCTGTACATGTTTATGGTTGATGTAAACTGCAGATTGATCTGGACAAAGGCGCTATCCCAACATGAGGAAATCTTGATCTGTTAATTAAGAACTGATTTCTGCCAGAAAGTGAAGAACTAAACAGTCTCTTGATGAAAGTGAAAGAGGAGAGTGAAAAAGTTGGCTTAAAGCTCAACATTCAGAAAACTAAGATCATGGCATCTGGTCCCATCACTTCATGGCAAACAAACAGTGGAAACAGCGGCTGACTTTATTTTTGGGGGGCTCCAAAATCAGTGCAGATGATGACTGCAGCCATGAAATTAAAAGACGCTTGCCTCCTTGGAAGAAAAGCTATGACCAACCTAGACAGCATATTAAAAAGCAGAGACACTACTTTGCCAACAAAGGTCTGTCTAGTCAAAGCTATGGTTTTTCCAGTAGTCCTGTATGGATGTGAGAGGTGTACTATAAAGAAAGCTAAGTGCCAAAGAATTGATGCTTTTGAATTGTGCTGTTGGAGAAGACTCTTGCGAGTCCCTTGGACTGCAAGGAGATCCAGCCAGTCCATCCTAAAGGAGATCAGTCCTGAATATTCATTGGAAGGACTGATGTTGAAGCTGAAACTCCAGTACTATGGCAACCTGATGCGAAGAACTGACTCATTGGAAAAGACCCTGATTCTGGGAAAGATTGAAGGCAGGAGGAGAAGGGGATGACAGAGGATAAGATGGTTGGATGGCATCACTGACTCGATGGACATGAATCTGAGCAGGCTCTGGGAGTTGTTGATGGACTGGAAGCCTGGTATGCTGCAGTCCATGGGGTCACAGAGTTGGACATGACTGAACAACTGAACTGAACACCTAGACAAGTTTCTAATGGCCAGGCAACCACAATCTCAAAGGAGAAAAATATAGAATGGCCAGAAAACCAAAATCTCAAAGGAGAAAAATACAGGAAAAAATCCAGCGAAGAGACAGACATATGAAGAATGAGGTAGAAGAGAGAAGGGAAAGATGAAATCTAGGAAGATGTCATACTGTCCATTTTTTTTGTGAGCATACAGAGAGGACCTTTGCAACACTCAGAATGATAATAACAGTCCCATGGTTTTTTTTTTTTCTGTAGTCAATTCTTCATAGACTAAAAAGATAGAAGAATCTGCCCACAAATTATAAGGGCAATTATTCAGAGTGATACATTTTATAGATACATATGCATGTTTCTTAATAAAGATCCCATGGCCAAAACGACACACTGGGGAAATTGCAAACAATAATCTATTTTAAATAAATTTATTTTAAAAACTCAAAACATTCGAAAAATATAAGCAGACAATTCCATACGAATATCCCCATCATCTGCAGTTGTTCAGCCAAGCCCAGGCAAGACTGGCAGTGGAGGGCGTGAATTTAAGTTTCAGCTACTCTCATTCACTCTGTGACTTCTGGCAAGATGCCCAACTTATCTGGTCCTGAATTCCTACAGTTGTAAAATGGGATAATGATAACACTTACCTCACAGTAAGTGCTGTGAATAGCAAATGAAGCGATCGAATAGTTCCGAAATACCACAGTGTGACAATAATTTTAGTCTGCAACAACAGGGGAGAAGGATGTGTGGATTTTTCATAAAGCTACGTATTCTATAACATGTCTATTCTTTGGGTAATACGTCTTTCCTCCTCTTTCGGTGGTAAAATCATCTTTCTATTATTAACACTAAAGAGTCGGCAAAGGTCCAGCTCTTTCTGTATGGTTTAGTAAGTATCTATTGCTTTGGTTTTTATTCTGTCTGATTTATTTTTCTCAGTTGGCAAAATAAACAGTAGGCAATTCAATATTATTTCTGCAAATTGTTTCTGAACCATTATTGATCTCTGAAGTCCAAAAGTCAAAGTACTACTAAAATATTATGTGAGTGGCAGAGGACCCTATATGGACCTGAGCTATGGTCACCAAACAGAATCGGTTGTGTCTGAAGACAAGTAGGGATCACCAGAAGGTAGTTTATTTACTTAAAGAACAAAGGAAATTCAGATGAAAAAAAAAAACTTACTGAAAGACAAGAAATAGTTCCTCAGGCACAGCAGTTAATGATCAATGGAGTCAGAACATGATTCTAATAAGGTCACCATGTTACCTGTCCCTTGAATTTATCTTTTATAATTTTGTATCTCAATAACACCTATGATGGCTAATTTAATATGTGAACTTCACTGGACCGAAAGACAATGCAAAAGACTGGTAAACGTTATTTCCAGATGTGTCTGTGAGGGTGTCTCCAGAAGCAATCAGCATCTGAATCCCTAGACTAAGGGAAGAAGGTCACCCTAGCCAATGCAGGTGGGCAACACTGAAACAGCTAAGAGCTCTTATATACAAAAAGGTAGAGAAGAGTGAGTCCATCCTCTTGGCTGGAGTTGGGACATTCACCTCTCCTACCCTCAGACATCTGCATTCCTGGTTCGTAGGCATTGTGACCTGGACTGGAGCTTAGACCATGGGCTCCCTTATTCTTCCTCAGCCCTCTCAGTTTGGACTGGATCTGCATACCTGCTTGCCTGGGCCTCCAGACTACAGATGGAAGATCTTGGGAGTGTCTCCCATAATCACATAAACCTATCTCTCGTAATAAATCTTTCTATCTATCTACTACCTATCTTTCTAGCTACCTACCTACTTAGCCATCTATCTATCTTTTGGTTCTGTTTCTCTGGAGAACCCTGGCTAACAAAAGGCCTCACTGGGACTTGCAACAGGACTATAATGAAACTAAAAGGACTATTTTCACCAAACTTCACAACCACTGGAGTAGGAGCAAAATAGTACTGCTTTGGGGCTTGAGGAATAAAGCCCCATTTGCGTCAAAACAGGCTGAGGGCTTCTCCCCACATGGATGTTCTTATCACAGAGGCATTGGACAGCAAAGTCACGATGCTTAGGCAGCATCAAGGTGAGGAAAAACACCGGTGACTTTGGGAACACAATGAGGCTGGGCCCTCAATTTAAGTTCCTTTGATGGCAGGCACCGGTAGCCATGGCAACAGGGAGGCACCTTCACAATCCTTCTTTTCAGGTGGCAGACCTCACCAAAATAAACCCAATCTGACGAGGAGGAAAATGGCCAACACCAAGTGGTAGCTATGAGCATGTATTCATGAGGACCTGTGAGAGTCTATGGGGATGCCCAGAAATACAAGGGTGAGCAAGGCAGCGGGAATACAGGAGAGAGAGGTGGGGTCAGGAACTGCAAAGTATTCATACTATTTATTACTATGAGGTCCACTGGGGGAAGCCATGCTTACTCCATTATTTCCAGCTATGTGACTATGGTTGAGTCCTTGAACATTTCAGAGCCCTGATTCCCTCTCCTAAAAGATGGAGTAACAACAGATACTAATAACTACTTCAGAAAGCAATTTTAAGAATTAAAGAGGATGTCACGTTTGAAAGTGTTTCTTAAATGCTCAAGTGCTATGTAAATATTAGTTTTCATATTTAACAGTGGATCATTATGTGATGTTCAGTGCTGGCATCCTCTCAGGATTCAACCTGCAATACATCCACTCCAAAAATCAGAGCTAGGAAAACATCTTAAGGAAAAAGAATGAGGCGGGAATGATCTAGCTGGATTACAAAGTGGCATGGAGGAGAAAACCCACCCAGTTATACTCGGAGAACCAATAAGCCATCAATGTCGGGTGACACGGTGAAGGAAAGGACTATGATACACATACTGTGATTATGTAGATATCATTTCCTCTAAAGCTCTGGAAAGGAGAGATTATCACTCTTGTTTTACAGATCAGGCATATGTGACTCAGAGATGTGAAATGGCATAGCCAAGATTAGCTATTTAAATAGAAGACAAGCTAACATTTTAAATACAGATATTTCTAGATTTACTATCAGACAACATTTTTTGTTCTTTCTCTTTTTTGACTAAACAGACAATCCACAATCACAGCAATCGTGACTTAAAATATGATAACAAGTCATGAAGCACACTGTACCAGGCCCCATGCCGTCTACACTTTGCAAGTCCAAATCTTTTTTTGTACCCAGTAGTCAGCTTTGCTTCTACCAAAAGTGTTCTTCCAGATAGGCTTCTACATGAACACTTTTTAAAACATTCTTTTGGGTAGTAAACCATTTTATTTGTCTGCATGTATCCTGAATGCTAATAGCTCCTGAAAGAACGAAGCAGTTGGGCCAAAGTGAAATGACGCTCAGTTGTGGATGTGTCTGGCAGTGAAAGTAAAGTCCAATGCTGTGAAGAACAATACTGCATAGGAACCTGGAATGCCAGGTCCCTGATTCAAGGTAAACTGGATGTTGTCAAGCAGGAGATGGCAAGAGTGAACATCAACATCTTAGGAATCAGTGAACTAAAATGGATGGGAATGGGCAAATTTAATTCAGATGACCATTTTACCTACTACAGTGGCCAAGAATTCCTTGGAAGAAATGGAGTAGCCCTCATAGTCAACAAAGGAGTCTGAAATGCAATACTTGGGTGCAGTCTCAAAAACGACAGAATGATCTCGGTTCATTTCCAAGGCAAACCAAGCACATTAATCCAAGTGTATGTCCCAACCACCAATGCCAAAGAAGCTCAAGTTGACAGGTCCTATGAAGATCTACAAGACCTTCTAGAACTAACACCAAAAAAAATAGATGTCCTTTTCATCATAGGGGATTGGAATGCAAAAGTAGGAAGTCAAGAGATACCTAGAGTATTAGGTAAGTTTGGCTTTGGAGTACAAAATAAAGAAGAGAAATGACTAATAAAGTTTTGTCAAGAGAACACACTGGTCATAGAAAAACCTTTTTCCAACAAAACAAGAGATGACTCTACACGTGGACATCATCAGATGCTCAATACTGAAATCAGATTGATTATATTCTTTGCAGCAAAGATGGAAAAGCTCTATACAGTCAGCAAAAACAAAACCTGGAGCTGACTGTGGCTCAGATCATCAGCTCCTTATTGCAAAATTCAGGCTTAAATTGAACAAAGGTAGGAAAAATAGGCAATTCAGGTATGACCTAAATCAAATCTGCTATGATTATACACTGGAGGTGATGAATAGATTCAAGGGATGAGATCCAGTAGACAGAGTACTTGAAGAACTATGGACAGAGGTTTGTAACGTTGTACAGGAAGAAGCAACCAAGACCATGCCAAAGAAAAAGAAATGTGAAAAGGTAAAGTGGGTGTCTGAGGAGGTTTTACACATAGCTAAGGAAAGAAGAGAAGCAAAAAGCAAGAGAGAAAGGAAGAGATATACCCAACTGAATGCAGAGTTCCAGAGGATAGCAAAGAGAGATAAGAGAGCCTTCTTAAATGAACATTGCAAAGAAGCAGAGGAAAAAGAATGGGAAAGACTAGAGATCTCTTCAAGAAAACTGGCGATATCAAGAGAACATTTTATGCAAAGATGGGCACAAATAAAGTACAGAAACAGCAAGGATTTAACAGAAGCAGAAGATATTAAGAAGAGGTGGCAAGAATACACAGAAGAATTGTACAAAAAATATCTTAATGACCCAGATAACCATGATAGTGTGATCACTCACCTAGAGCCAGAGATCGTGGAGTGTGAAGTCAAGTGGCCTTAGGAAGCATCACTATGAACAAAGCTAGTGGAGGTGAATTCCAACTGAACTATTTCAAATTCTAAAGTATTACGCTGTTAAAGCACTACAATCAATATGTCAGCAAATTTGGAAAACTCAGCAGTGGCCACAGGACTGGAAAAGGTCAGTTTTCATTCCAATCCCACAGAAGGGTAGTGCCAAAGAATTTTCAAACTAATACACAATTGTGCTCATTTCACATGCTAGTAAGGTCAGACTGAAAACCCATCAAGCTAGGCTTTACTAGTACGTTAATTGAGAATTTCCAGATGTACAAGCTGGATTTAGAAAAGGCAGAGGAACCAGAGATCAAACTGCCAACATCTGTTCGATCACAGAAAAAGCCAGAGAATTTCAGGAAAATATCTACTTCTGCTTCATTGACTACACTAAAACCTTTGACTGTGCGGATCACAACAAACTGTGGAAAATTCTTAAAGAGTTAGGAATACTAGAACACCTTACCTGTCTCCTGAGAAACCTGTATGGGAGTGAAGAACCAACTGTTAGAATCTTACATGGAACAACTGACTGATTCAATATTGGGAAAGGAGTACAAAAAGGCTGTATATTGTCACCTTGTTTGTTTAACTTATATGCAAAGTTCATCAGGTGAAATGCCAGGCTGAATGAAGCTCAAGCTGGAATCACACTGCCAGGAGAAATAGCAACAACCTCAGATATGCAAATGATACCATTCTAACGGCAGAAAGGGAAGAGGAACTAAAGAGCTTCTTGATGAGGGTGAAAGACGGGAGTGAAAAGGCTGGCTTATACTCAACATTCAAAAACCTAAGATTATGGTATCCAGTCCCATCATTTCATGCACATAGATGAGGAAAAAGTGGAAGCAGTGATAGATTTTCTTTTCCTGGGTTCCAAAATGACTGTGGACGGTGACTGCAGTCATAAAACTAAAAGACGCTCGCTCCTTGGAAGAAAAGATATGACAAAACTTGACAGTGTACTAAAAAGCAGAGATATCATTTTGCCAACAAAAGTCCATATAGTCACAGTTCTTCCAGTAGTCATGTATGGATGTGAGTGTTGGACCATAAAGAAGGCTAAGCACTGAAGAACTGATGCCTTTTGAACTGTGGTGCTGGAGAAGACTCTTGAGAGTCCCTTGGACTGCAAGGAGATCCAACCAGTCCATCCTAAAGGAAATCAACCCTGAATACTCATTGAAAGGACCGATGCTGAAAAGCTCCAATACTTTGGCCACCCATGTGAAAAGTAGATTCACTGTTAAAGACCCTGATGCTGGGAAAGACTGAAGGCAAAAAGCGAAGAGGGCAGCAGAGGATGAGATGGTTAGATGGCATCACTGACTCAATGGACATGCATTTAAGCAAACTCCGGGAGATAATGAAGGACAGGGAAGCCTGGTGTGCTGCAGTCCAAGGGGTTGCAAAGTCAGATAGGACTTAGTGACTGAACAACAACAAAAAATTCTGAAAGCACTATAGCAAGATTGTTCAGATGAGAAATAAAGCCACTTTACTGTGTGTAAATGCAACACTTGTAGCCTACATGGGGGAAAAAGAAAAACACAACTTAAATTCAAAGCACATGAGCTGGGTGAGAATGAAGCAGGCAGTGAGCAAGGATGAGAACACCATGCAAGGAAAACCACAGGCTTGTGGCTTCCTGCTCTAGAATGCCATCATGCCAAGGGGATGATGTGGGGCAGCACTTCTGGTAGAGACAGTGAACTATTATTCAGTTCTTTGTGAAATGGGGTTTGCAGGACAGCACATGTGGTAGTAATAGGAAAGATGCAATTCTCCTTGGCTGCTTTTCAAGTTTCACTATTTGGATAATTTGGGGACTCTTTTTTTTTAAACTTTGCGACATTCTCTCAGAACTAGACTGATTATGATGGTATGTCTTGAACTCTGCCAACAGAGAAAACTTGGCTTGAGTTTATTTTTTAAGTTGTGTGTGCTTTTGCTACAGACAAATATGCTTCCTTCCAATCAACTGTCTTTTTTTCAGAAAACAAACTCAAATGCTGCCTTATAAGAGTTTAAATCTTTCCTTTACAGGATGAAGACCCTTCAGTATTGTTCCCAAAATAAAATCCCCAGTGCGCATTGTCAAGAAGCCAAGCCAAATGTTGAAGACAATCTCATTTCTGTCATCTACAGTGCCTTGAACTTATTGAGTAACTTTCTTTCAATGAGTCAAAACCCTAAGCAGTTCATTTGGGGCTTCCCTGCTGGCTCAGAGGTAAAAGAATCGGCCTGCAAAGTAGGAGACCTGAGTTTGATCCCTGGGTCGAGAAGATCGCCTGTAGAAAGGAATGGCTACCTACTTCAGTATCCTTGCCTGGAGAATTCCATGGACAGAGGAGGCTGACAGGCTACAGCCCATGGGGTCACAAGGAGTTGGACTTGACTTAGCAACAGTTCACTTATTGTTTGCTTCCATCATGTCTGACTCTTTGCAACCCCATGCACTGTAGCCTGTCAGGCTCCTCTGTCCACGGAATTCTCCAGGCAAGGATAGTGGAGTGGGTTGCCATTTCCTTCCCCAGGGGATCTTCCTGACCCAGGGATTGAACCCATATCTCCCACATCTCCGCATTGGCAGGCAGATTCTTTACCACTGCGCCATGTGGGAAACCCCATTTGTTTGCGGTTCATTAAACTGCCTGCTGTGGACTCTGGGTTCATGCTCAAGGACAAATAGTAGCCAAAAGGATGAACCTACAACTGTTTGTTTTCACCAAAGCCAAAGAGGCTTTAAAGAAGAAGCAAGCCTAAAACATGACTTAAGTGAAACTATCCCCCACACAAAGGAGATTTGGGGAGCACGGAAGAAGGAGGACAGAAGACAGAGAAGAGGCTCAGGTACAAGGGACTTAGGTGTGATCTCAGGCACGTTGCCTGTCACCAGTTCTCTGAGCCACATCTGTAAAGCAGGAATGTAACTCCCTCTTAGGCTTGACACATACATGAAAGGACCACTGTGAAAGTCCCTGGCTTAGTCCCAGAAACAAAGTGATGCTCCATGATCGCTGGTTCTGTTCTTTCCTCTTTTAATCTATCTCACAGGGTTCATGGGAAGACTGACTTCAATCATGGGAGACAGACTTACACGTGGGATGTTACAATAAGAAAAGAAGAAAATACAAGAAACGAGGATTGTAAAGAACAAGGGCTCACCCACAGAGCCCACCAAGGTCCAGAGGTGGGTACTGTGTAGGTGTGAGTGACAGATTCAAATCCCTGGTGGTCTCCTCAAGGAGCCAGATCTATGCTCTTATATACAGCCTTATCAGAGAACTCAAGGGAAGTCTACGGAAAGAATGCCAAAATCATAAGACTGCGCCACTCAATTAACAAATGTTTATTGAATACCTACCAGACACTGTTCCTGAAGCTGTGAATAAAGCAGTGAATAAATGATAAGGTTTGTGGCCAAGATAATCTTATATTTCAGAGGAGGAAAGAGATAAAATATTTAAATGCACACAATAAATACCATGATGGAGAAAAACAAAGAAGAAAGGGACTGGAAAATGTGGGGCCTGTGGTTTTTAAATGGGGTCATCAGGGAAGCTGCCATAGAATATGTGAAGATCTGAAATAAGTGGAGCCAGAAGGATACAGGAGCAAGATGCAGGAAAAGCTTACAGAGATCCTAAGGCAAGAGAATGCCAGTTAAGTCCAAGGACTAGTAATGAGCACAATGTGGCTGTAGTAGAAGAATCAAAGAAAAGAGGAAGTAAGACAGCAGACAGATTATGGATGATCTTGTGGGTTGGCCTTCACTTGGTAAGAAAGGGGAAGTCACGGGAGGTTTTTGAGCACAAGAGTAGAATTATCTAACTTATACTTTAATCAACCGATATAATCAAAGCTATGGTTTAGTCATGTACAGACGTGAGAGTTGGACCATAAAGAAGGCTGAGCACTGAAGAACTGATGCTTTCAAATTGTGGTGCTGGGGAAGACTCAATCTTGAAAGTCCCTCAGACTGCATGGAGATCAAACTAGTCAATCCTAAAAGACATCAACCCTGAATATTCATTGGAAGGACTGATGCTGAAGCTTCAATATTTTGGTCACCTGATGTGACGAGCCAACTGACTGGAAAGTATCCTGATGCTGGGAAAGATCGAAGGCAAAAGAAGAGGGTGACAGAGGATGAGATGGTTGGATGGCATCACCAAGTCAATGGACATGAGTTCGAGCAAACTTGAGGAGATAGTGAAGGACAGGGAAGCCTGGCGTGCTTCAATTCATGGGGTTGCAAAGAGTCACACACAACTTAGAGACTGAAAAACAGCAGCAGCACTTTAACAGAATCTCTCTGAATGCTGTGTTTAGGAAGATGACAAGCGCAGAAACAAGAAGATAAATCAGGAATCCATTTCCATCTGCCACTGATTGGAAGGCTGGAACATGAATGCATGCATGCTCAGTCGTGTCCAATTCTTTGTGACCCCATGGACTATAGCCTGCCAGGCTCTTCTGTCCGTGGAATCATTCAGGCAAGAATACTGGAGTGGGTTGCCATTTCCTTCTCCAGACGATCTTCCTGACCCAGGGATCAGACCTGCATCTCCTGCATTGACAGGGGGATTCTTAACCACTGAGGCATCTGGGAAGCCCTAGGCTGTAGCACAGGAATGGTTAATTTCCCTAACAACAGAGTCTATGCAGGTATTAGTGAAGACCAACTGCTTATTGAATAATACACTAAATTGAAACCATCAACTAAAATATCATCCTTCAAAAAATGGTGGGGACAGAAAGGCTGTGCTGCACAAACATCCATCATTTAATTAGTAGGTTACTGTTTGCCCCTGAGATACCATATATGTGTTACTCAAAAGTAATGTAATCTATTTAACTTACGAGACTTTTTGAAATAGATACACCTTTATAAGAGTACAAATTTATCCTCACATTTTTGCCATCAAGCACTGTATAATGTTTTTCATACATCATTTAGTGTTGTAACTAAAAAGAGAAGGAAAAACAAACCCCCTTCAACAACAGGGCAATCTGATCTTATTTTCCAGTTGACTAAGTTCTCAAATGTAAAAACAGAGACTGGAGGAGCCAAATTCATCACTGATGGAAGCCTGGGTAGTCTGAATATTGAAACTTGGGAAGGAGGGATACAGGGTGAAAGAAATCTTAGTTTAGAGAAATCGTGTCTCAGAGATTGCAGGACTTTTTCCAGACTGAAAGACCTCTGCAGAACACTCAACATGCAGATGCACTGAGGAACTAACTTTACAGAACATGGGAGCGGAGGGCACTCACTGCTGGACATTGTTTAGATGGGAAGTGCCCAGGAAAGGGAAAGATTCAAGAATGAAGCTTTCCTGTATGGGAAACCAAGGGCATTTCATGACTGAAGAGCATGGCAGCTGCTTTGAGGGAAGTTCAACCTGAAACTGACAGTAGGGCTGGAGAAACTAGAGGCAAAAAGTACTCATTTCCTCCATGACTAGGAGAGCCATCAGGGAGGGGTGTCTTCCATGGCTGGGGTTACACCACGCCAGTGGAGGACTGTGAAGCTAAGCAGAGCCGACAGTTGAAGTCTTATATTTTTACCAGGCTGAACTGAACACTGCAACTCCTCCGTTCATACCCAGAATTCCTTTATCTGGTCACAAAAACACTTTTAGACTGCCAGAAAGATATCAATGAGAAGGAAAGTGTAAGTATCAGTGAACCAAAGGCACTTATAACTAAATTATAAAATTGTCAATGCAAGAAGAGTTACAGGTGTTGGTAGAAAGTTACCAACAGTGGAAAGGGAGAAGTAAAATACAGGCAAGTCAAAATATCAGACACAGTTTACAGCTTGGTTCTATGGATTGGAAACCTATATAAGTTTCCAACCACTCATGAGTTTTGTGACCTTAGGTGAGTCACTGAACTCCAAATCAAATTTTTCCACTGTAGAATGGTACTAATAAATTAAAAGAGGATGGTAATTATAAAAAGCATATAGCACATAGATTGCACAGTATTAAATTTTGATTCCTACTTTCATCTTAGTACATATAGAGATTTAATATATTCAAAGATTAAAATTACAAATTACAAATGACTATGTAATTTGGTTAACCATGAAAGCTGATTTCATTAGCAATAACTTCACCTTGGGTCCCCTATTAATTCATCTTTAAATTAACCACAAAATTTCTCACATTTCTTTAATTCAATAAACATTTGTTGAATGTGCACTATAGATAATGTATCACATAAATAACACAGGAGATGGGAAGAACACTGCTGTATTTCTGGATTTCTTTTTTTCTAAGCCACAGCCTATCACAATCGTAACATTGTAATAATCATTATTATAGAAGAATGTACTATGAGAGATCAAAAGAAGGAATGAGTGATTCTACCTAGAAAGAAATACTAGCCAACATTTACTGAGCACTTCAGTTCTGTTCAGTTGCTCAGTCATGTCCAGCTCTTTGCGACCCCATGGACTGCAGCATGCCAGGCTTCCAGTCCATCACCAACTCCCAGAGCTTGCATAAACCCATGCCCATCGAGTCGGTGATGCCATCCAACAATCTCATCCTCTGTCATCCCCTTCTCTTCCTGCCTTCAACCTTTCCCAGCATCAGGGTCTTTTCAAATGAGTCAGTTCTTCCCATCTGGTAGCCAAAGTATTGGAGTTTCAGCTTCAGCATTAGTCCGTCCAATGAATATTCAGGACTGATTTCCTTTAGGATTGAGTGGCTTGATCTCCTTACAGTCCAAGGGACTCTCAGGAGTCTTCTTCAACACCACAGTTCAAAAGCATCAATTCTTCGGCACTCAGCTTTCTTTATAGTCCAATTCTCACATCCATATGTGACTACTGGCAAAACCATAGCCTTGACTAGATGGATCTTTGCTGGCAAAGTAATGTCTCTGCTTTTTAATATGCTGTCTAGGTTGGTCATAGCTTTTCTTCCAAGGAGCAAGTGTCTTTTAATTTCATGGCTGCAGTCACCATCTGCAGTGATTTTGGAGCCCAAAAAGATAAAGTCTCTCACTGTTTCTATTGTTTCCCCATCTATTTGCCTAAAAGATGATGCTGTGAAAGTGCTGCACTCAATATGCCAGCAAATTTGGAAAACTCAGCAGTGGCCACAGGACTGGACAAATGTCAGTTTTCATTTCAATCCCAAATAAAGGCAATGCCAAAGAATGCTCACACTACCACACAATTGCACTCATCTCACATACCAGCAAAATAATGCTCAAAATTCTCCAAGCCAGGCTTCAACAGTATGTGAACTGAGAACTTCCAGATGTTCATGCTAGATTTAGAAAAGGCAGAGGAACCAGGGATCAAATTGCCAACATCCACTGGATCATCAAAAAAGTAAGAGATTTCCAGAAAAACATTTGTTTCTGCTTCACTGACTATGCCAAAGCCTTTGACTGTGTGGATCACCACAAACTGTGGAAAATTCAAGAGATGGGAATACCAGACCACCTGACCTGCCTCCTGGGAAATATGTATGCAGGTCAGGAAGCAACAGTTAGAACTGGGCATGGAACAACAGACTGGTTCCAAATAGGAAAAGGAGTATGTCAAGGCTGTACACTGTCATCCTGCTTATTTAACTTATATGCAAGATACATCATGCAGAATGTCAGGCTGGATGAAGCACAAGCTGGAATCAAGATTGCCGGGAGAAATAACAATAACTCACATATGCAGATGACACCACCCTTATGACAGAAAGTGAAGAGGAACTAAATAGCCTCTTGATGAAAGTGAAAGAGGAGAGTAAAAAAGTTGGCTTAAAACTCAACATTCAGAAAACAAAGATCATGGCATCTGGTCCCATCACTTCATGGCAAATAGATGGGGAAGCAATGGAAACAGTGACAGGCTTTTTTTCGTTGGGCTCCAAAATTACTGCAGATGGTGAAGCTGAAACTCCAAAACTTTGGCCACCTGATGCATAGAACTGACTTATCTGAAAAGACCCTGATGCTGGGAAAGATTGAAAGCAGGGAGAAAAGAGGACGACAGAGGATGAGATGGTTGGATGGTATCACGGACTCAATGGACATGAGTTTGAGCAAACTCTGGGGTTAGTGATGGACAGGGAGGCCTGATGTGCTGCAGTCCATGGGGTCACAAAGAGTAGGACATGAGTGAGTGACATATCTGAACTGATGGGACCAGATGCCATGATCTTTGTTTTCTAAATGTTGAGTTTTAAGCCAGCTTTTTCACTCTCCCCTTCACTTTCACCAAGAGGCTCTTTAGTTCTTCTTCGCTTTCTGCCATAAGGGTGGTGTCATCTGCATATCTGAGGTTATTGATATTTCTCCCGGCAATCTTGATTCCAGCTTGTGCTTCCTCCAGCCTGGCATTCTGCATGATGTATTCTGCATATAAGTTAAATAAGCAGGATGACAATGTACAGCCTTGACATATTCCTTTCCCTATTTGGAACCAGTCTGTTGTTCCATGTCCAGTTCTAACTATTGCTTCTTGACCTGCATACAGATTTCCCAGGAGGCAGATCAGGTGGTCTGGCATTCCCATCTCTTTCAGAATTTTCCACAGTTTGTGGTGATCCACACAGTCAAAGGCTTTGGCCTAGTCAATAAAGCAGAAACAGATGTTTTTCTGGAAATCTCTTGCTTCTTTGATGATCCAATGGATGTTGGCATTTTGATCTCTGGTTCCTCTGCCTTTTCTAAATCTAGCATGAACATCTGGAAGTTCTCACTTCACATAGTGTTGAAGCCTGGCTTGGAGAAGTTTGAGCATTGCTTTGCTAGCATGTGAGATGAGTACAATTGTGCAGTAATTTGAACATTCTTTGGCATTGCCTTTCTTAGGGATTGGAATGAAAACTGACCTTCTTCAGTCCTGTGGCCACTGCTGAATTTTCCAAAATTGCTGGCATATTGAGTGTAGCACTTTCACAACATCATCTTTAGGATTTGAAATAGCTACCTGGAATTCCATCACCTCCACTAGCTTTGTTCATAGTGATGCTTCCTAAGGCCCACTTGACTTTGCATTCCAGGATGTCAGTCTTTGCTGGGTGATCACACCATCATGATTATCTGGGTCATGAAGATGTTTTTTGTATAGTTCTTCTGTGTATTCTTACCACCTCTTAATATCTTCTGCTTCTGTTAGGTTCATACCATTTCTGTCCTTTATTGAGCCCATCTTTGCATGAGATGTTCCCTTGGTATCTCTAATTTTCTTGAAGAGATCTCTAGTCTTTCCCATTCTATTTTTTTCCTCTATTTCTTTGCACTGATCACTGAGGGAGGCTTTCGTACCTCTCTTTGCTATTCTCTGAAACTGCATTCAAATGGGTATCTTTCTTTTTCTCCTTTGCCGTTCTGAGCATCTGCTGCTGCTGCTGCTAAGCTGCTTCAGTCGTGTCTGACTCTGTGCGCCCCCACAGACGGCAGCCCACTAGGCTCGTCTGTCCCTGGGATTCTCCAGGCAAGAACACTGGAATGGGTTGCCATTTCCTTCTCCAATCTGGGCATTTACTATGCACCAAACAATATTCTAAATACTTTATAGATGGCAACTCATTAAGCATCACAGCAGTCTGAAATAGTTACTAGGATCATTTCCATTTTGCATATCAGGAAACTGAAGCACAAGGAGGTCAAGTCACAGGTCCAAGGTCACAGCTATCTACTTTGTTTCAGAGTAGATAAAACTTGGCATTTGTTGTATAAGCGAAAGAAGATGCCAGCAGAAGAAAACTTGAAGGTACACGACAGAATGAGGATAAGAGACTGAGCATCACCACAGAGAAGACAGGAAGGGTGGCTGGAAATTGGTGATTGAAGATGATACATCGGAATGAGGTAAAGAGATAAACTCCCTGGTATTGGAAATAGGAGGAAAGAAAATTCGTGGTAAATCATAGGGTAAAAGGAAGAGAGGTGAGGACTGGGCTGTCTGCTGGTCTTGTCTGCCTGGTCAAATGAAGGTAAAGTTCACAGGTATGAGTCAGAAACTTGAGACCCATCCTCATTTCTCTCCCTCCCCCAACTCCCTGGGTTCACCCGTCACCTAGTCCAGTTGATCCTAAGTGTATCTCCACGGAGCCATGCTCTCCGTCTACTGAGCCACCACTGCAGTCCAAGTCAAATCTCCAGCCTGGACTCTGCAAGAGCTTCCAGCTGTTTTCCCCACTTCCTCTATTAACTGTCAATCCACTCTCCATACAATTGCCAGAAAGAGATTTCAAAAGTAAAAACTGACTCCAGCTCCATCCTCTATAGCTCTTTGAATACAATAAAAATCCCTTACTCTGCCAAAACTGCCTCAGATCATCTGGTCCAGCTCTCCTCTCCAGCCCAATCATAGGCCATTCTCCCTCCCTATCCGTAGTCCAGGTATCTTGACATTCTTTCCATTTTTCAAATAAACCCTGTTCCCCTTATTACTCAGACCTTTCTCCATTCTACTTGCTCTCATTGAAATATTCTTTCCTAGCTCTTTCATTTATTTATGACTGTGTGTAGGATTCCTTCTCTTTCCTGAAGCCTCAGGCTAAAAACTTTCTTCTCCAAAAGGACTTCAATGACCAGCTTGTCTAAGAAAATCCCCTAACCACTGCCCCAGAGCAGGGATTTAGCAGTTAAGATGGTGGCATAAGGAAACTGCCTGATTTCAAATCCCAGCTCCATCACTTGTGTGACCCCCAGGCAAGAAACTGAATTGTTCTCCAGTATAAAATGGGAATAATATGAAGCAGTTATTCAGAGGGTGGTTGTCGTGATTCGATGAGTTAATAGTCGTGAGAAATTTATAAAAGTCCCCGGTCCTTAAAAATGTTTAGTACAAATTTATCATCCTAGTACCTTGTCAATTCTAACACTTTAGTTTGTACTTTCGTGTTTCACGTTAACTGTATGGCTCATACACTATTTCACAAGTTCCAGGAAGGCAGAGAACTGGTTCATATCTCCAATATAAAAATGCCAGCTGCTTAATAAATACTTAATGAATGGGGAATGAATGAATGAGTTCATATCATGTACAATTCAGTGTATAGGGTCTGAGAGAGCCCAAACTGTCGTTGAGAAGAGAGCTGAACTCATTAACCATAGGACCTATGGTGAGAATGTCTGAGAAGCTATGAAGGGTCTGAGAGACAGAAAGACAGCACAGTGGTTCCCAGATAGAAGGTGTCATCAGAATCAGGAGGCGGCTCATTGAGGGTGAGACTGTATCAGGTGAAAGGGTAGGGAGATGTGGGAGTAGAGGAAACATCTCAATTTTGGGTGAAGATGAGATCAAAAAGTAGTTGTTTCTACTCTAGGGACCATGATTAGCGGCCAGATGAGGGTGATCAGAGTTGAGAGGTCAAGAAAGGGAGAGGACCAACTCACTAGTAGAGTTATCAGTGTGAAACTGAATTCCCTGTGCATCAAGAGAGAGAGGTCAGGAAGCACGACACCAAGTCAGGGGCTAAGGTCACTGAAGAGAGCAGAAGATCCCAAAGGAGAGTTATTGAGATCAATGAAGATGGGAAAAAACGGTCCAAGTGGTAATCTGAGTTTCTCAAAAAGAAGACTAAAGAGTGTTGATAGAAAAAGCAAGGGGCAGTGGGGAAAACTGCCAGCACTTTTCCTTGTTCCACAAGTTCAAAGAAATGGGAGCAGTCTAAAATGGAAAGGAAGCACTGTCTAGTCCAGAGGAACATATTAGTGAAGGGGGCAAGCAGAATGTGGAGAGTGTTTGAATCCTAGACAGATCTAACGTCAAGGTTGCAGTGATGCAGTGATGGTCAGCTGCCTGAGTTTTGCCCTCTGATCTAAAAGGGATGGGAAACCACACGCTGATTTTTAATCTAATCCAGATACTATTTCTGGAGGAATGGGATACATCCGCCCCAAGGCAGAGAACCACCTTAAACTTGCTTCATGGCTCTCTCTCAATCTGTCTCTCTCCCCATTTCCCTCTGCCCAGGGGTGACACAAATGTCCTGACACAAATTGATTGAAGCATCCTTCCTGTAGGCCTCCCCAGCGGATATCAGGAGAGAAAGGACAGAAATCAAGTCCACATTTAGGAAGGAGAAAATACCAGAGGCTACTGACAGCACCGTAACTCCCGAGGGGAAATCTCCGGCTGGAATTTGTCTAAACAGATGCAGGAATTTGCCATTTTTCTCATCCTTCCTCATGTGCACTGCTCAACAGCCTCTTCAGATCAGAGCTAAGACTGCAGCCTGCATCAGCTAGATCATGGGGAATACTTGGGTGAAATACTAGCGCTCAGCTCTCCCTCATTTTGAGCACTAGGTCAGGTGAATTACTTCAAATACATGCAAGGCCCTCCTGTTTCCATGGTAACTGCTCCAAGAACCGTAACAATGTCAATCATAGAAATGGTGAAATCATAACTTGAACCCATCTTGCTGACAAAGATATCTTGAGAAGTAGCCACTGCTCAGTATCAGACTTCTGCGTCTCATTTGGGGGAGAATGTTTTGTTTATGTCCAATCAGTTATGGGAATAAGGGGAAACAGTGGTTAGTCATTTTCCTTCTGCTTCGCCAGGTCCACCTCTGTCTGTACTTTGCTGATAGGCTTGTAACTCATTTTCCCCGCTTGAAATTTACAGATGGAACAATTCATTTTTCCACTTCCTTTTCCTGCATAGGTCTAAGCACTTGAAGACAAATTATTGATTTTTTTCCTATGCCCTTTAAAAAAAAAAGAATGGCTTGTTCATTTTCATTCCACTGTGTTTGTTGCTTTAATTTCGTAGTGCCTGCTTTGATGAAGCAAACCCACAATATCAGGAGATGAAGTCCTGATCTGGGGATCCTGAAATAAGATCCAGTATCTTTTGCCAGTCCTGAAAAATGGAGCAAACATCTCAGTTCACAGATTCTAAAATAAATAAGGAAGGTGAGGAGTAATTATCATTTCCTGTTCACGCCAAATCTATACTCTGGATTCTACAGTGATCTCCCCAGAAGCAAAAAATTACATCTAGAACCTACATGATAATTCCACCAGAAGAGTGTTTGGGCACCTTAACCTTCAAAATCTGTTGGCCATTTTATTGGCTTGGTTTCATTTTTTAATGTATATTTTAGGACACTCTTTCTCTGTACAATATTTTTATCTTCCTTTCTCCTCTAAAGAATTTCAAAGCAAGAACATTTCTGTGGGTTTATGAGAGCCTTCAGTCTTGACTCCAAATTGTTACAAAGCCAATATTTTTTTACATTTTTCTTCTTAATAACATTCTCTGACCCAGAGAGAACTAAAAAAATAAGCTATTTGATGTCTAAAATTGCAGAGATAAACTGACACTGTGTTCTGAAGGTGTCTTTTCATGAGAAAAATGGAATTGTTCAAAAGTGTAATCAAGTTATATAGAGCTTCTCACCCTCAGGTCATCAGTTCAGATCTATCTGAAGTGGAAAGTTGCACAGAGCCGTACCGTAGCGGTCGCTGGGCTCCCCGCGCCCTCTGAGAAATGAGTTGGAGGTCCCAGAGGAGGCCACTGCTTTGTAGTCACCACCCTCATAAGTGACACCCATGGACTCATCCGGGAATAACCATTCCAACAGAAGCACAAAGATTTGGCCCTAGATTCCTAAGTTGGTCCTGTGTACCGTTATGTTCACAAGTGTACATTCTCAAATGTTAAGCCCCATGAGAAACAGCAGTCTTTTTTTTTTTTAGTAACTCTGGAAAACTTTTGCTCAGTATCCTGATTAATTCAGCTGAGTGGTGACAATCCAACAAGTATGAAGGTGAACGAGGAGGGAAAAAAGGGAATTGAAGACAAAGAGGAGCTGGAAATTAAAAAACTAAATAAGAAAAAATAAAAGCAAGAGAGAACTCAAGATAAAAAGCAGCAGAGAAAGTAAAGAAAATGGATAACGATAAAGAAAACAGAAAGGAAGAGGTAGGGGGAAGGGAGAGAGAAAGGAAGGAGCAGGAGATGTGAAATTCTATCATGACAACGAGTAGAAACCTCTCCATTACAGGAGGGCTTTTGTTTGTTTTATATTCATTATTCTCACGACAGGGATCTTCCTTCTATAGGAATTTTGCTTTTACAAAAACTAAATCTGGCAAAAAAAAAAAAAAAAAATCCAGACTTAATCATCACCCTCCAAAGAAAGGAAGTCACTGGGGAAGATTCTGCATTTCAATCCCACAGGGAAAGCATCCCTTCATCTCAGATTAGAAGCCCAAGGCATGTAAAACTGTAATAACCCAGAAAAGGACCTATCCGACTGTATACCATGGCCCCAGGGAAGAAGCTTCACGTTGATATTGGATGACGGAGAAGACTGGAAGTTTGATTTTTGATACCAAATGTGGACTTCTGTGGACCACACTCCCATCAAGGGAACAGCAATTTAAAGAGTAGTTATTGATTTGTCTGAAATTCTCATTCTTTGCTAACTTGATATGAAAAAATTACTTTGGGGAAAAACAGTTCTTAGGGCTTCCTTGGTAGCTTAGATGGTAAGGAATCTGATCGCAATGAGAAGACCCAGGTTTGATCCCTGGGTCAGGAAGATACCCTGGAGAAGGGAATGGCAACCCACTCCAGTATTCTTGCCTGGAGAATTCCACGGACAGAGTTGCCTGGTGTGCTACAGTCCATGGGGTTGCAAAGAGTCGGACACAACTGAGCGACTAACACACACAAAACAGATCTTGCATTCTCTCCCTCAGGAAGTTAAAGAAGACAAAGAGATATATTTTAGGCTATGGGCAATTTAATTACAAAGAAATGAGAATCAAACAAAAATGTATATAAAGAAATGATATGCAATGTTCTGGAGGTGACAGGAACAGGAATATGGCAGAGGATGGGACGTGACCCCAGTAATATCAAGAATTCTTTCAGGAAGGAACCTCTCTTCCTCTGTTCTAATCATCAAGGAGATTTCTACTTCCCTCCCTACAGGACAGGCCTAAGAAGTAAACCTGGAGTGGTCTTCCAGTTTCTCTTTTAACCATATGACTTGGTATAGAACTAGGTTGGTCAGTGACAGTCTGTCATCCAACGGGCCATAGCTCTACCAAAGGGTGGGTCAGTGCATTCAGAGGCCACCACTGTCTAAGATGTCTTTTCGCTCCTGTTTCTTCTTACACTTACCTGTGTTTGAATAGACTGTTCTCTAACTGCACATTTAGACTCCAGAGAGGATAAAGATTCCTGGGCAGAGATGCTGTAGAGCATGGAGAAAATTAACCACTTCCTAGCTCTCCACCTACTTGCAATAAAGGAAGTAAGTTAAGTTGCTTCTACTGGACGTATATAAATAGTGTCCATTAGAGTTGGAAAAGAGGAGACCCAATTCCATTCTCCAATCTAGTTGTTGTTAGAGAATCTTGCTTTTGAGAAGCATGGAGGGAGATTCACTTGACATTTCCCTGGTACCTCTAATAAAACTGACACTTGAATTGCCTTTGCTTCTCTTCCCCCATTCTCAGTAAATAATAGATAAATGGCACCTCTATCTGTCAACAATAAAATGATATAAGCTGCTACTTATCCAGTACCTCTTATATATCAGCTTCTGAGTTATGCTTTATCTGTATACTTCTAAATTCTAATAAGTCAATAAGGTAGGTGTTACTATCCTTCTTTTTTGGAAAACCTATGAGACCAAGAGCAGTTCAGTTAACATGCTCAAGGCACATGGTTAATGAAGACTCTGAACCAGGATTTAAATTTCAAGTTTTTGGGCTCTGAAATCCCTTATTTCAATAAATAATAAATGTCTCCCAAATATTCCTAGTTATTTTTCTCAAAAACTTTATAGGACTCCTGATCAAGCTGAAGACTTAACAGAAGTGTTTTGCCATTTCTCTCTCTCAAAACAAATCACAATGATACAGAGGTACAAAAAGATATGACACAATGACAAGAGGATGGAAAAGAAGGTAACAGGAATGAAATTCTGGAAACTAGAGAGCAGATGGAAAGGTAGTAACTTATTCATTAGGCACATGGAAATTGAATTCTACACTGATGATGACGGTGTCCCAGAAACAAGCCTTTGCAAGTGGAAGAACTCGAGAAAGCTCAGGAATTCATGGCTCAATGTACTTTTGAAAGTTGGAGACCAATGAGACAGAAACAGGAGATAAAGTTGGAAATCTGGATCAGAATCTGCAGCTGGGGGACCTCTCCTCCCATTCCAGCAGAAGACTAGATATAGGCTCCATAAGGAGACTGAAGCAGACATTCTGGTCTCAGGGTTGTTAAGCAGAGCTGAAGTCTGATTTCATACCGAAAACTGGAGGGGTAGATGAAGGTCTGTTTACTGAATGCTAAGAGCACCAGTCTCCTTACCCAGTTAAGCAACAGGAATGCTTGGAAGCTGAGCATATCTTCTCCAGGAGGGAGACGGGAAGAGTCATCTCTGGGCACAGTGATCAGCCCAACGGAAAAGAGCTAAAGGGACTCCTAATTGTTTTTGTCCTTGTACAATCCTACCAGATCATCCCACAGTGAAATCCACCATTAACAAGCTCTGTCCCTGCTCCCAGAATGTTCATTTCCCTAAGCTTTTAGTGTTCTGCTCTTTGATGAAACAGTCCCACACCACCAGATACTTGAGGGAAAGCTTCTGATGTAAAAGAAAAAGTAAAAGGATCTCACAGGAAAGAAAAATAACGCAGGGACCAGAAGAAAACATCTGCAAAAAACCGACCTCTTCACCGAAATAAAAAAAAAGAACACTGTAAGGATAAAGAAAGAGCATGCATCTATTAAATGAAAAGAATCAGTCTGCATAAAATGAGATCTTTTGAAATTAAAAATAAGTGAGCAGAAATAAAATCAATACAAGGGTTGGAAAATAAAGTTGAGAAAATCTCTCAGAAAGTATAAAAGAAAAAGAGATGGAAACTAGAGGGGAAAGAGAAAGAAATTAGAGTCATACTTTGGAATGTCTAAAGAAGAGAATAGAGAAACCAGAGCAGAGAAGAAAATTCAGGATCATTCTTCCCTATTCCATGAAACTAGAAGCACAGTATTACAACCAAATATCCCTATGGTCCTGTTTTAAAGAATCTAAGAAATCCTGACAGCCTTTCCTCATTTCATCCATCTCCAACCCCTTCAGTTAAAACTGGCAGTGTTTCTGTGGATATAATCCTATCTCCAATTCTGGTTTCTGCTGAAGTGGCTGACTGAATTCATAGTTCACATATATACTAATCTCCTTATCAAATGGTTGTTCAACCTCACTTCAGAACCAGTTTTCTCATGTTTTGCAATATAGGTAGGCTGCAAATTTTCTAAATCTTCAAGTTCTGGTTCCTTTCACTTAGTTTCTTCTTCATATTTCTCATCTCACATTTTATCACAGCAGTCAAGAGGACCCAGGATGTATTTTCAACATTTTGCTTCAAAATCTTCTCACTTAAATATCTCATTTCATTGTTCACAAGTTCCTCCTTCCAAAACACACTAGAATACAAGTTTTTTTGTCACTTTATAGCAAGGATTGCCTTCTCTGGTTTCCAATAATGTGTCCCTCACTTCTATCTGAGACCTCATCAGAATGACCTTTAACATCTGTATTCCCACCAACTTTCTGTTCATGATTACTGACATATACTCCAAGAAAACAGAGGCTTTCTCTCTAGCTCTGCTCTTTTCTGAGTCCTCAAAAGAATCACCCTTAATATCCATATTTCTATCAACAATCTCTTTATAGCAAGCTAGACTTATCAAGCATGCTCAAAATTCTTCCAGCCTCTAGCCATCACCCAGTTTCAAAGCTGCTTCCACGTTTTAGGTATTTGTTACAGCTCCACCCCACTTCTTGATTTAAAAATCTGTCTTTAGTTAGCTTGGGTTAACATAACAAAATACCACAGACTGGATGGCTTAACCAACAGAAATTTATTTTCTCATAATTCTTGAAAGTAGAAGTCTCAGATCTGACCGAGCTGGTTTCTGGTAAGACCTCGCTTGTTGGGTGCAGATGGTCATCTGCTCACCATGCTTCACATGGCAGAGAGAGAGAGAGAGATCTCCTCCTCTTCTTATAAGGTCACCAGTACAATTAAATTAGGTCTCCTTTCTTAGGAGCTCATTACCTCCTAAGGACCCGTGGTTTAGTCGCTAAGTCATGTCCAACTCTTGCAACCCCATGGACTGTAGCCTGTCAGGCTCCTCTGTTCATGAGATTCTTCAGGCAAGAATACTAGAGTGAGTTGCCATTTTCTTCTCCAGGGGATCATCCTGACCCAAGAATCGAACCCGGGTCTCCAGCATTGCAGGCAGATTCTTTACCGACTGAGCTATGAGGAAAGCCCCCTAAGGACTATCTCCACCTAATTAAACTCAAAAGCCTTTGCACAGCAAAGGAAACCATAAACAAAATGAAAAGACAACCCACAGAATGAAAGAAAATATTTGAAAATGATGCAACCAACAAGGAATTCATCTCTAAAATTTACCAACAGTTTATGCAACTCAATATCAAAAAAACCCAACAATCCAATCAAAAATGAGCAGATGACCTAAATAGACATTTCTCCAAAGAAGATATACAGATGCCAAGAGGCACATGAAAAGATGCTCAACATCACTGATTATCAGAGAAATGAAAATCAAAACTACAATGAGATATCACTGCACACCAGTCAGAATAGTCATCATCAAAAAATCTATAAACAATAAATGTTGGAGAGCGTGTGGAGAGAAGGGAACCCTCCTATACTGTTAGTGGGAATGTAAATTGGTACAGCCACTATGGAGAACAGGATATGGAAGTTCCTTAAAAAACTAAAAACAGAGTGACCGTATGATGCAGAAATCCCACTCCTGGGCATATATACAGAGAAAACCATGGTTTGAAAGGATACATGTACCACAATGGTCATTCTAGCACTGTTTGCAATAACCAAGACATGCACGCATGCATGGGTGCTAAGTCATTTCAGTCATGTCCAACTCTTTGTGACCCTATGGACCATATCCCACCAGGTTCCCCTGCCATGGTGTTCGCCAGGCAAGAATACTGGAGTGGGTTGCCATGCCCTCCTTCAGGAGATCTTCCTGACCCAGGGATCGAACCTATGTCTCTCAGTCTCCTGCACTGACAGGTGGGTTCTTTACCACTAGCACCACCTGGGAAGTCCAACCAAGACATGGAAGTAACCTAAATGTCCATTACAGGGGAATGAATAAAGATGTGGTACCTATATACAATGGAATATTACTCGGTCATTGAAAAGAATGGCATAATGCCATCTGCAGCAACATGGATGGACCTGGAGATTATCATATTAAGTGAAGTAAGTCAAAGACAAATACCATATGATATCACTTCTATGTGGAATCTTTAAAAAATGATACATATGAACTTATTTACAAAATAGAAACAGACTCACAGACACAGAAAACAAACTTAAGGTTACGAAAGTGGAAGAGTGGTGGAGGGGGAATAAATTGAGAGTTTGGGGTTGACATATACATGCTACTATATTTAAAGCAGATTACCACCAAGGACCTACTATATAACACAGGGAACTCTACTCAATATTCTATAATAAGCCTAAATGGGAAAACAATTTGAAAAAGAAGGGGCGGGGAGGAAATCTATGTATATGTAAAAACATTATCTGAGGAGTTTGAATACAAAGGGAAACTATGTAACTTGGCAATTTTTATATTGCCACAGACCTGACAACCCTTAACACCATCCAGCTTCCCAACCATGGCCAATCTGGTGGAAGAAGAGTAGCATTTTGACACTTTAATTTTACTAATCACCAATGGGTTTGAGCATCTGTTTATGTCCTAACTAACCCATGGATTTTTTTCATTTTGGAATTAACTCTTCATTCCTTTCCCTCATGTTTTACTAATTTCTTGTATTTTTTGATTTGTAGAAATTCTTCTACAGTTTAGAACTTGGTCTCGTTTATTAATAATTTAGAAAACAAAGCATATTACTGATGAACCAGATGCAAAAATCATCAACAAAGTTCTAGCAAACATTATCCAACAACACATTAAAAGGATCATACACCCTGATCAACTGGGATTGATCTCAGGGATGCAAGGATTCTTCAATGTGATGCACCATAGTAACAAATTGGAAGATAAAAACCACACGACCATATCAACATTGCAGAGAAAGTTTTTGACAAAATTCAACACCCACTTATGATTTAAAAAAAAAAAAAAACTCTCCAGAAAATCAGCATAGAAGGAACCTACCTCAACATAATAAAGGCCATATATGACAAACCCATAGCAAACATTATTCTCAAAACTGAAAGCATTTCCCCTAAGATCAGAAACAAGACAAGAGTGCCCACTCTCACCACTATTACTCCATAGTTTTGAAAGTCATAACCACAGCAACAAAGAAGAAAAAGAAAAGGAATCCAGATTGGAAAAGATGAAATAAAACTTGCACGGTCTGCAGATGCCATGATACATGATACTATCCATGTGTGCGCTCTGTGCTGTGCTCAGCTGCTTCAGTCATGTCCAACTCTTTGAGACCCTATAGACTGTAGTCCGTCAGGCTCCTCTGTCCATGAAATACTCCAGGCAAGAATACTGGAGTAGGTTGCCATGCCCTCCTCCAGGGGATCTTCCTGATCCAAGGACTGCACCCACATGTCCTTCATCTCCTGCACTACAGGTTCATTTTTTACCACTGAGGCACAGACACTATACAGAGAAAACCCTAAAAATGCCACCAAAAAACTACTAGAGCTAATCAATGAATTTTGTACAGTCATAGGATACAAAATCAATACACAGAAATCCCCTGAATTTCTATACACTAACAATGAAAAATCAGAAAGAAATTAAGGAAACAATTCCATTCACCATTGCAACAAAAAGAATAAAATACCTAGGAATAAACCTACAAAGAGAGACAAAAGATCTGTTTGCAGGAAACTCTAAGACACTGATGAAAGAAATCAAAGACAACAAAAACAGATAGAAAGATACACCATGTTCTTGGATTCGAAGAATTGATATTGTCAGAATGATTATATTACCCAAAGCAATCTACAGGTTCAATGCAATCCCCATCAAATTACCAATGGCATTTTTCACAAAACTAGAACAAAAAATTTCACAATTTGTATGGAAACACAAAAGACCCTGAATAGCCAAAGTAATCTTGAGGGGAAAAAAACAAAACAAAACAAGAGCTGGAAGAATCAACCTCCCTCACTTCAAGTTATACTACAAAGCTGCAAGTCATCAAGACAAGATGGTACTGACACAAAAACAGAAATACAGACCAATGGAACAAGATAGAAAGGCCAGAGATAAACCCATATACCTATAGGCACATTATTTTTGACAAATGAGGGAAGGATATACAATGGAGAAAAGACGGCCTCTTCAATATGTGATGCTGGGAAAATTGGACAGCTATGTGCAAAAGAATGAAATTAGAAATAAAATGGACTAAAGACTTAAATGTAAGGCCAGAAACTATAAAGCTCATAGAAGAAACCATGGTCAGTACACTCTTTGATATAAATCACAGCAAGATTCTTTCTGACCCATCTCCTAGACTAATGGAAAAAAAATAGGTGGGACTCTGTTTAAAGCTTAAGTTTTTTACACAGCAAAGGAAACATAAACAAAATGAATAGACAACCCTCAGAATGAGAGAAAATAACTGCAAATACAGCAACTGACAAAGAGTAAATCTCCAGAATCTACAAACAGCTCATACAGCTCAATACCAAAAAAGCAAACCACCCAATGAAAAAAAGGACAGAAGACCTAAACAGACACTTCTCCAAACAAGACATACAAAGGGAAAATAAACACATGAAAATATTCTCAACATCACTCATTATTAGAGAAATTCAAATCAAAATTACAATGAGGTACCACCTCATACCAGTCCGAATGGTGCGACTCTTCATTCATCATCAAAGAAATCTACAAACAATAAGTGCTGGAAAGGATGGGGAGAAAAGGGAACCCTCCTGCACTGTTGGTAGGAATGTAAACTGATAAAGCCATTATGTAAAACAGTATGGAGATTCCTTTAAAAAAAATTAGGAATACATCTGCCATATGACCCAGCAATACCACTATTGGGCATATACCCTGAGAAAACCGCAATTTTAAAAGACATATGTACCCCAATATTCATTGTAGCAATATTTTCACATAGTCAGGACATGGAAGCAATGTAGATGTCCATCAACATGAATAGATAAAGAAGTTGTGGTACACTTATACAATGGAATATTACTCAACCATAAAAAGGAACAAATTTGAGTCAGTTGTAGTGGGTTGGATGAATCCAGAGCCTATTACAGACTGAAGTAAGTCAGAAAGAGAAAAACAAGTATCATATATTAATGTGCACACATGGAATCTAGAAAAATGTTACTGATGAACTCAGTAGAGAATGGACTTATAGACACAATGGGGGAAGGTGAGGGTCAGATGAACTTAGAAAGTAGCATTGACATATGCATAATATCATGTGTAAAATACAGTGAGTGGGAAGTTGCTAAACAACACAGGGAGCCCAGCCTGGTGCTCTATGATGACTGAGAGGGATGGGCTGGAGGGAGGGAATATATACATATTTCCCTTAATTTATATGTATATATAAATATATATATTTCCCATAATTATATATAATTATGACTGATCCACATTGGTATATGGCAGAAACCAACACAAAATTGTAAAGCAATTTCCACCAATAAAAAAATTTTTTAAATAAACAAGAAAAAGAAAAGTAAGCACACAAGAACATAAGACCATTAATAATTCCATGAAAACCAAGAGTTGCACAGAAAGGAAAATTTAATCATACTCATTACATGACCTAGATGTAAGTAATATTTTCACAACCATAACAGTATAAACACCAAATCTAACAAAAACCATTACCAGAAAGATAGGAGGCCTAAAAGTGAGTGGACAGAAAATGTAAAGATGAGAGCTGAATCTCATCTTGTATGTTAGGAAAACAAGATAACTCCTAGGGGTTGAATTGTGTCCACTCTCCAAAAAAGGTATATTGAAATCCTAACCCCTCGTACCTCAAGATGTGATCTTATTTGAAAACGGAGTCTCTATAGGGTTAATCAAGCAGAAAAGAGGTCCTTAAGCTGGGTTCTAATCCAATATGTCTAGGGTCCTCATGAAAAGGGAGAATTTGGACACAAACTTGCACAGCGAGAATGTCATGTGACGATAAAGGCAGAAATCAGAGTGATGCACCTACAAGTCAAGGAACACCAAAGTTACCCAGCAGGGCCAGATTCTTCCTCATCACCCTCAGAAGGAACCAACCCTGCTGACACCTTGATCTCAGATGTCTAGCCTCCAGATCACAAGACAAAAAATTTCCGATATTTAAGCCACAAATTTGTAGCACTTATTTATGGCAGGGCTAAGAAGTTTCAGTTGGTAGGTTGGTAGATAAGTAGTTTGGTAGGTAAGTAAATAAACAAATAGGAAACGGCAGTATATATATATATACACACATATACACATATGAAGAGCCTGCAGTGTTGTGTCTCTGTAACTATTTTATATTTTGGGAAATGACTTTGCCTATCAGCTTATCCCGTGCCATCATAAACTGAGCACCTACGCTCTGTTCATTATACCACTTTATCATTACAATTGATATTATTTAACCTACTTTACACATGAGGAATCTGAGGTGTATATACATATATATACATGTGTATATTCTAAACTTGGGGGCAACCATAAGTGTGAGTGGTTGCCTCTGGGAAGTGTGAAAAGGGATGTGGGTGTGGGCAGGAGACTGCTGTTTTCCATTATAAGTCATGTAAAACTACTAGACTTTTTAAACTATCTGTACTTGCAACTTTCATAAAAATGTATCCTTAAAAGCTCTCTTGTCACATTTTAAGCTTCTGCAGAATCTTAGGGAAGACGCGTTCTACATTTTTACTATTTGCACAGCATCAAAGGTTTTTATTGTTGTTGTTCTATTAAGAAAATGCTGGTCTTTAAGTTTCAAAGGACATTTTTGTATGGCTTCCTGGCCTTGTATAGTATTGATCAAGTCTTGAGCTGAGGCCTAAATTCCAGCTGTCATCAATGGGCAAAAACACTCACATTTCATGAGTTTGGACAGGGAGCAGGCAGAGAATCCTCTGCTGCTTGGATAATGGGCAGAAAGAGTACAAGCTTTAGAGGGAGAGAGCAATGGGTCCAAGACCAAATGCTCCTGTTTATTAAGGTGTATGGCCTGAGGTGAATTCATTTAAATCTCAGAACCTCAATTTATTCATCTGTATGATTGGAAAACAGAACAGTATTTCCCAGGAATTCTGTTGGTTTTCATGAGAAACACAGCATAATGCCAAGTTCATGATAAGCACTTGATAAATGGTAGTCATATGGTTCTTATATCCATGTTAAAAAGCCTTTCCATTTTTTACAACTCTGTCTTCAGTCACTAGTTTGAAATTCTCCCTTCTAACCCTCCATCCTTCAGTCATGAATCACATCATTAGTCAATTTTGCTCCCTGGTTACATGATAATGTAGAACAAAACCTCTGGTTTAAGATCTGCCACCTACTTGACCTCTGGAAAGTCACTTAAATTTTCTGAGCCTCAGATTCCTCATCTGTAAAGTAGGTTAAATAATATCAACTCTAATGATAAAATGGTATAATGAACAGGCAGAGCGTAGATGCTCAGTTTATGATGGCATGGGGTAAGCTGATAGGCAAGGCCATTTCCCAAAATATAAAATAGAGTTACAGAAACACAACACTGCAGGCTCTTCAGCTATCTCATAGAAATATTTTGTGACTATTTAAGAGCCAGCTCCACTCTTCAAAAGGATACCTGAGAAACGAGTTGTAGACCTAGGAGACATGCATGAGTGCCCAATGCCTCTGATTCATAAGATGCCAAAGAATTAGATTCACACAGTGCTCCAAGCAAACTGCCCAGGTTACTTTAATTAATTTCCAATGATATCCAGAACTTTGCATTATTTGATAATTCTATACAAATGCAAATATTACATACAGCCTGCTGTAATATTTAAGAAATCCACAGTAAAACTTAAAACTTTAAGCAGCTTTTTGTCAGTTACTGGTATTGTACATGTTTCAAAAACAATGCAACTTAACAAAAAACTCCAAATGTATCCAACATCTAAAACTTTCACCACACACACACAGTTTCTCAGACTTCCCAGTGAATTCCAGAAAATAATGATTTGGTTTACTGAAAACTGCCTTGCACACAAATCTCCAGGAACACAAACAGCTATCACCCAAATGAGGAACACTCCCAGATGGAAGAAGATTTTCCCTGCTTTGACGTCCATTATCCAAGCGAGTAGGGGCTGAGTTTAAATTACCATGTCCCTGCCAGAACAGTCCAATTCCCCCTCATTCTCACCACGGCTGTGGGTGTCCTGTCAGGGAGGAGATGTAGGGCACTCTGAACAGTTGAGTTCAGCAATCTCCTAAAATGCTGATGCAGCTCCCTGGGCTATGTGAACACAATATTTCTGTGACAACCTTCCATCATCCAAGGTAGAGCTCTTTCAGGTCAGCAGAGGTGATCGTGGTTTTCTGCCAACCAGGAGAGACTGCTCCGAGTTGTCCTCCAGAGCTGGCAAGGATGTCTTCTCTTTTTATTCATTTATTTTTCTAATAAAATCCACATCCAGTACAAAGCACTGAAAAACATCATTGAAATCTATCTGCTCTTGTGACTCTTCCATACCTAGAATAACATCCCACAACTGGGCTTGATAGCTAATCATATAATGGGGTAAGCCATTTGCACATGCATGAATTTGATGTTGCTGTTCAGACTGAATTCCTCCTCATAGTGGCCCATCATAATAATGACAAAGATACATTTAGACACCCTGACATAGTTGTATCATTTCTTCTTTCCAGTGAAAGTTGCTCAGTCTTGTCCAACTCTTTGTGACCCCACGGACTATACAGTGCATGGAATTCTCCAGGCCAGGATACAGGAGTGGGTAGCTGTTCCCTTTTCCAGGGGATCATCCCAACCCAGGGTTGGGATTGAACCCAGGTCTCCCACACTGCAGGCATATTCTTTACCAGCTGATCCACCAGGGAAGCCCAAGAATACTGGAGTGGGCAGCCTATCCCTTCTCCAGCAGATCTTCCCAACCCAGGAAATCAAACCAGGGTCTCCTGCGTTCCAGGTGGATTCTTTACCAGCTGAGCTACCAGAGTGTCATCTTCATCATACAGACAGGGAAGTAAGTTGTTGAACATGGTCCTTCTGGACAGTGATCCTTCCTAAATGCTGCATCCAGATGAATCAGTGCTTTTGATGAGACATGACCAGAGCAGAACAAGGCTGCATGCCTTCTGCTGGAGCACATTCCGGTTCTGCTCACTCCTGCGTCAGCCACTGAAGTCCCCTGGAATCTGATCTTGCCCACTTCACGCAAGCATACACATATTCAGGAAGGAAAAAGGCGACAGCCAGCTGCAGAGAGCCGCCCTAACTCTGAAAGCTCAGGAGATACACAGGCCTCTTGTGTGAAAATGAGGTTGCACTTTTAATTGAGTCCCTGGTAGCTCAGCTGGTAAAGAATCCACCTGCAATGCAGGAGACCTGGGTTCGATCCCTGGGTTGGGAAGATCCTTTGGCGAAGGGAACGGCTACCCACTCCAGTATTCTGGCCTGAAGAATTCCATGGACTGTATAGTCCCTGGGGTCTCAAAGAGTCAGACACAACTAAGTGACTTTCACTTTAATTATGAGATGACATCTGGTGAGTACTTACCCTGGGCCAGGCACTAGACTTACTGCTTTCCACGCTATTATCTCATTTAACTCTCAAAACGATGTGTGCTATTGTTATTCCCATTTTTCAAATGAAGAATGTTCTCCAGAGAAACAAAACTGATAGGATCTACATAAAAAGAGACTTATTATGAAAGATTGGCTCACATGATTATAGAGGCTGAGAAGTCCCATAATCTGCCACCTGCGAACTGGAGGCCCAGGAGGTTGTTCTATCAATAGTTTCAGGACAAACCCAAAGGTCTGAGAACCAGGGCAGTTGATGGTATACATCCTGATCCTAACCAAAGGCCCAAGAACCAGGAGCACCAATGTCTGAGGACAGAACACAGATGTCCCAGTGTAACCAAACAGAGACTATTAGCCTTTCCTCTGCTTTTTTGTTCTATTCAGGCCCACGATGGACGAGATGATGCCTATTGGCATTGGTGAGGGGCAGCTTCTTCACTCAGTTTACATATTCAAAAGCCAATCTCATCCTGAGACACCCTCACAGACACACCTGGGAATGTTTTACCAGCTATCTGGGCATCTCTTCACCCAGGCAGGTTAATACACAAAATTAACCATCACAAGGAAACACTGAAGTTGCTCACTCAGGCAGCGGATGCCAGAGTCTGGGTCCAAACCTCTCTGTTTTGCTGTTCCCATCACTGCTAATCTGCCTCGTATCCTTTTTATTTATTTTTTTATTTTTTTAATTTATTTTAGTTGGGGGCCAATGACTTTACAATATTGTAGTAGTTTTCGCCACACATTGACATGAATCAGCCATGGGTCCACACGTGCCCCCCATCCTGAACCCCCCTCCCACCCCCCTCCCCATCCCATCCCTCCGGGCCATCCCAATGCCCCAGCCCTGAGCATCTGCCCCATGCATAGAACATGGAATGGTGTTCTGTTTCACATATGATAATATACATGTTTCAATGCTATTGTCCCAGAACGTCCCACCCTCACCTTCTCCCTCAGAGTCCATAAGACTGTTCTGTGCATCTGTGTCTCTTATTCTGTCTCGCATATAGGGTTAACGTTACCATCTTTCAAATTCCATATATAGGCATTAGTATATTGTATCGGTGTTTTTATTTCTGGCTTACTTCACTCTGTATAATGGGCTCCAGTTTCATCTATCTCCATAGAACCGATTCAAATGTATTTTTTTTTAATGGCTGAGTAATATTCCATTGTGCATATGTACCACAGCTTCCTTATCCATTCGTCTGCAGATGGACATCTAGGTTGCTTCCACGTCCTGGCTATTGTAAACAGTGCTGCGATGAACATCGGGGTACACGCGTCTCTTTCAATTCTGGTTTCCTCGGTGTATATGCCCAGCAGTGGGATTGCTGGGTCATATGGAAGTTCTATTCCCAGTTTTTTAAGGAATCTCCACACCGTTTTCCATAGTGGCTGTACTAGTTTGCATTCCCACCAACAGTGTAAGAGGGTTCCCTTTTCTCCACACCCTCTCCAGCATTTATTGCTTGTAGACTTTTGGATAGCAGCCATTCTGACTGGTGTGAAATGGTACCTCATTGTGGTTTTGATTTGCATTTCTCTAATAATGAGTGATGTTGAGCATCTTTTCATGTGTTTGTTAGCCATCTGTATGTCTTCTTTGGAGAAATGTATGTTTAGTTCTTTGGCCCACTTTTTGATTGGGTCGTTTATTTTTCTGGAATTCAGCTGCAGGAGTTGCTTGTATATTTTTGAGATTAATTGTTTGTCTGTTGCTTCGTTTGCTATTATTTTCTCCCATTCTGAAGGCTGTCTTTTCACCTTGCTCCTAGTTTCCTTTGTTGTGCAAAAGCTTTTAATTTTAAAAACAAAATGCTCTTTGTCTTTCAGCCCCACTCTCCTAATTCCCATTCCCAACCTCCTGGGAGGGGAGAGGGACTGGAAACTGGATTCAGTCACGTGGCCAATGATTTAGTCAATCACACCTATGCAATGAAACCCCAGGAAATATTCTGGATCTGAGGCTCAGTGGAGCTTCCTGGTTCATAAACACGCTAATATGCCATGATGATAAGGCATTGGCTTGCGTAAGGAGACGGCATGAAAACTGCATTTCTCTCCTCCTCCCCCCGCTCTATGCTTCTCTTCCATTCAGTTATTCCTGAATTGTGTCTTTTATAATAAAATGTAGTTGTGACCACAAAAATTTTTTAATTTAAATAAAAAATAAATAAAAATGAAATGGCCACAGATCTCTCTTTACAGTTCCCTAATGTCCCAGTCTAGAGTTGATGTAACCTTAGATTTGGAAATCAAGAGTTCTCAGAAGAAACTGGGAACATTTATCCATTACATTTGATAGTAACAAAATCAAACAGCCCACCTCAATGCTATTGCTTGGTGTTTCATTTTTATCAACCTGGCTTTTTGTAGCACAAAATATTTCTAAGATATATATGGATTTTGCAAAAATTTTGTTCTCTGCTCACAAGTCTCAAAATTCACCTCTGTTTACTCTGTGATGTAACGGCTCAAAGCTAGATGTACCTACAAGATGTTAGAGATTTAAAACTGAACACAAGAGAGGTTAACAAGCAGAAAGCAACCAAGTTCAATATAGTCGATGCAACATTAATGGTATGAACCAAATCCTCTGATGACCAAAAGTAAGAAAAAGGAATGTATTCATTCCAAATGGTGGGGCTATGACTTTATCAAGGTGATGATATTTGAGATGGGTTTTAAAGGTTGTGTAGGAACCTACTATGGACTGAAGGGGAGAAGAAGGGCACCCAGGCATGGTCAAGGAATGACTGGAGCACAGCGACAGCTAGTTACAGTGCTTGTGAACTAAGGTATCAAATGGTGGTGGGAGAAGACTGCAAAGAACCCTGCATCCATGAAGATAACTAGATTTGTGTAATTCCTTACACTCAACATAACACTTTCACCCTTTATTCTCACTTCATGCTTAAATTAACTCTGTAGAGTGGTTAATATTATCCATTCTTTGCAAAAAGTAACAGGTTAGCCCCAAGTCCCCACAGTTGGAGCTAGAAACTTTACAGTCTTTGGCCTCTAAATCCCATATTCTTTCTAATACTTAAAAAAATCAGACCTCCCTACAAGAAACAAATATTGGTGAAGGTGTGCAGAAAAGGGAATCCTCCTGCACTGTGGTAGGAAAGTAAATTGCAGCTGCTATAGAAAGCAGTACGTAGTTTCCTCAGAAAGCTTTAAAATATGACTCAGCAAAAAACTACCATGACTCAGCAATTCCACTCCTGGGTCTATATCTAAAGAAAATGAAACACTTATTCGCAAAGATACATGCAACCCAATATTTATAACTGTCAAGATGTGTTCAACAGATGAATGGATAAAGATGTGAGATATTTGTGGATATATAAATATATTTATACACAAAGACTAGAATATTACTAAGTCATAAAAAAAATGAAATTTTGCCACTTGCAACAAGGCGGATGTATCTAAAGGGCATTATACTTGGTGAAATAAGTCAAAGAAAGACAAATACTATTATAACTTATACACAGAAACTAAAAAATAAAACAGATTCACAGAGAGAACAAGTGGTTAACAGTGGAGAGAAGGAAACAGGGAGGGACAAGATAGTGATGGAGGATGAAGAGATACAAAATACCAATGCTATGTACAAAACAAACAATAAGGATATATTGTACAGCACTGGGAATTATAGCCATTATTTTTTAACCTCAAATAGAGTATCCTCTATAAAATTATCGAATCACTACATGGTACACCTAAAACTAATTTGTAAATCCCCTATACCTCAATTTTTAAAACCCAGACTGCCATGGGAAGAACCCAGAGGAAGGTCTCTCTGAAATGTTCAAATTGAATTCTGTGCCCTTTGTGTTTGGTGCTCTGCAGACAGGAAGTGCAAGGGGTCAGCACCCACCCACCACAAGCCATTCCTATTAGCTTTATCTTGGAAGTTCTCTCCCTATCCATGGTGCCGATCTCAAGATTGGAAGCAGCTGGGAATGAGGTGATGTAATTTGATGTAGATGAGGAAAGCCTGAAGTCAATTTCAGGCTCTCCCTTCCTGGCTCCTTTATCCTCTTAACTTGCTCATCCAAAGTTTGTTCCAGAAAGGCTTATTTATGTGTACATTTGTTTATTTACTTACATATTGCCTTATTCCACAAAGAATTTAAAGCCACTTTATTACATACATAGAATGATAAAATACTTGTCTTTAAGTCAAAGAGAGAAAGAGAAAGAAAAGGAAGGAAGGAAGTTAGAATATGAGTTAAGTCATGGGGTAAAAACAATGTGGTTAAGCAGGTGATGGCATCTCTACCAAGGCTCTGTTTGAGCTGTACTTTTTGCTCTAAGCTTCCTGGCAGACAAAGCAAAATTGGAAACAATGTGTAACCTAGGTCTTTTTATCCATGAGAAGGAAACATATCAATTCCTCAGTAGAAGTGTTTTTTTTAGTTATTAACTCTAAATTTTTTTTAGGAAGTATCCTACAGGTGACCCTGAGAAATGCAGCAAATAATACCAACAATGAGATTTGTGTAGTACCTTAAATGCAACTGCGAGTTTCATCCAGCACCGAGGTACACGCCGGCCTGCATGTCTTAGACTCCAACAGTCCGCACTGCTTCCTGCTCCCATTTCTTCCTCTTGCTCGGGGAGCACGCAGCCCAGGCGCACGCATGCGCGTTCGCTCTCTCTCTCGCTTTCTCTCTGGGAGTTCCTCCATGCCCTAGAGGGCATTTCACGTTGGATGCCTTTTTCTCTCACACTTGTCGGCAACATATTTTTCAAATTAGCACTTGGTAGCTTTGAGGGAAACCCAGACATTGTGGGGAAGAGAGTGAGAGGCCAACTAAAAAAAAAAAAAAAAAAAAAGAAGTATGCTTTAGTCTCAGTTTGTTATAAATTTGCAATACAAGCAAAGAAAAATAAACTATTCAGATCCTGCAACTGATACAGAAGTTCTCTGGCTTGATGTGATACTAAAGCTCGGTCTTCCCCCAGACCTTCTGCTGTTTACAAGCAGGGAGCTGTTTCTCATTCGGAAGAGGGTAGCTTAGCCTCCATTCCCACCTCCTCCCTATCTTCATTACTGTGCTTTCCAGTGGTTGGAGAGAGGTGGATGGACATCAGAGGCCCAGCCTGGAGACTCCATCCTGTCCTAGAAGCCACATCGGTTCCTGGTTTGTGAAAAATATCTGCTTTTGAAGTTGCATTTTTAACTCAGTGAGACGCCTCCCTGCTCCTCTGAGGCAGGAAAACTCAAGGAGCTCAGCTGATCTTTATAAGCAAATGGGATGAGCTAGGCTCCCACCAAGGCCTTCCACCTAGGCCCTCTCCTGCCCCTTAGGGGGACTGTTCCCATGGTGACTAAGGTCTAAAGAGAAGAGAGGGGCAAAAAGGAAGGTTTTTGCCTGAGAAGACACTGGGAATAGATTAAGAAAATTGATCTCTTCATTTCAATTAGGGAAGCTGCATTGAGTGTCCAGCAGGGTTGAGAGGTAGATGAATTTTTTCTGTTGAAAGACTCCTGTTTGAAACCCGACTCAGGCAATTGCCAACAATGTCCTTGGGCAGGTTCTTTTACTTCTTTGAGCCCCAGTGTTCTTCTCCATAAAATGGGGATAATGCCTTCGTAACTGTAAAAATAGAGATGACGTTTGTGAATATGCTTTAACTCCTTAGCACGATGCAAATTCTAGCTATTATCAGACAACAGAAGATCTGGTTTCCAGACCCTCCAAGACCCTCTGCTTCTAACATTTACTGGCTGGATCGTTTTAACCAATCCCTTATCCTATCTGAGCCGCAGTAAAAATATTGTGAAGTTACTGCAGAGCACAGGGCTGTTGTGAGAATCAAGTGAGACTAAACATCAGGAAGTACTTTGACAACTGTAAAATGCTAGACAAATATTACTTGTTAATATTATTAAGCAACAGCCTAAAGGCCTGTGCTCTGGTGCCAGCTTTGCGTGTGTCTTCGCCCTTGGCACTTTCTCAGTTGAATTTATCACATTCTCCTACAAGCTGTCTTTTCCCCTGACAATTATTTAATTCCTTTCTCAATAACCAAGTTCCCTGAGTGGAGCCCCAGAATCCAGAGGGAAAATAAATCTGTTCCTGTCTTTGGGGAACTTTCACTAGGCAAGGCAGAGAATAAATAACCAAGATAGCAGAAGGAAGATAAAGTGAAAGAATATGGATGTTGAAAGGGAAGATTTGTTTCTGATGCCCAAGACTAACTGAGTGATCCTGGGTGAGTCTCTTGGCTTCCCTGAGCTTTAGCTTCTTTTTCTATAAAATGGGTCTGATAATAATAATAATAATACCCACCCCGTGCACTTGTTGTGAGGATTAAATGAGATATTGTCTATTCATGATGCTGTGTAAATGCTGTCATTATTTTAAAGGAAATGTTAACTGATGCCACTTACTGAGCATTTTCTCTGCCAGGCTGTGGGCTAAACCTCTTAAATGTATCATTATCATTAATTCTTACAACAACTTTTACACTAGGTGTTATAATCTCAATGATAGAAATAAGGAAATTGAAGGACAAAGAGGCACATTACTTGGTCCAAGTCTAAACAGGAATTTCTGGAATAATTTCAAATCCATGAGGCTAATTAGTCCTCTTAATGGATAGAGAACTATAGGGAGAGTGAAATGACACGAAAAGGAGGAAAGAAGAACCTTGGAATGTAGGAGAGTATCAGCCTCTCTCTCAGAGCTACTTTCTCATAGAAACCGCCAGGTACCTCTGCTAATTCCTTGAGCTTATACTTACTGAATACACACCATGTGCCAGCCACAGTGAAGAGTACTTAGATGTGTTACTGCATCATCTTACACTTCTAGACGGGAATTATCTGCATTTTATAATGAACAAGACTCAGGAAGGGTAGGAAAGTAAGTTGTGGAGAAAGTTCTGGAGCCCAACTTTGTCTGATTCCAAAGCCCCATGTTCTTTTCACTACCCACCTGATTTTTTCCTATAAACTGATATCAACAATAATACAACTTCTCAGGATACATTTATTAGCAGAAGAGTGGACTCCCATACTGCTTTCTGCTCATGGCAGACTTTCAATACATTTTCTTACTAAGCTTTCCACAGAAGCAGACCCTGAAACAAGGATTTGAGTGCAAGTAAGAAGAAGAGGGCGTCAGAGGATGAGATGGCTGGATGGCATCACCAAGCAATGGACATGAACTTGGGCAAATTTGGGGAGATGGTGAGAGACAGGGAGGCCTGGTGTGCTGCAGTCCATGGGGTCTCAAAGAGTCGGACATGACAGGGCGACTGAGCAGCAACAACAATAACAGTTTATTGGAGAGTGATCCCAGGAAACACCAGTAGGGGAGACGAGGCATGAGACAGTCACTGAAGGGTTTACTGCCAAACAAGGAGTTTGATTCCATTAGAAACTCTGGGGATTACCCAAGTGGTGGCTTGAGGATTCATCAGACTCTAGTCATTCTTATAATGCCAAAGAATTTGTGTTATTGAACTGTGATGCTGGACAGGACTCTTGGGAGTCCCTTGGACAGCAAGGAGATCAAACCAGTCAGTCCTAAAAGAAATCAGTCTGGAAGGACTCGTACTGAAGCTGAAGCTCCAATATTTTGGCCACCTGATGCGAACAGCTGACTCATTATAAAAGACCCTGATGCTGCGAAAGATTGAAGGCAAATGGAGAAGAGAATGGCAGAGGATGAGATGGTTGGATGGCATCACCAACTCAATGGACATGAACTTGAGCAAACTCAAGGAGATAGTGGAGGACAAGGAAGCCTGGAGTGCTGCAGTCTATGGGGTCGCGAAGAGTCAGACATGACTTAGCAATTGAACAATCATTCTTATGGGGGCTTCCAGGTGGCTCAGTAATAAAGAATTTTCTTGCCAATGAAGAGACATAGGTTTGATCCCTGGTCTGGGAAGATCCCCTGGAAAAGGAAATGCAACCCACTTCAGTGTTCTTGCCTGGGAAATCCCATGGACAGAGGAGCCTGGTGGTCTCCAGTCCGTGGGGGTAACAAAAGAGTTGGACACAACTTAGCAACTAAACAACAATCTATCACATGATGTCATGTACATCAAGAGACCTGAGGCAGTCTAGGTTATTGTCTCAACTTTTCATACCCTGTCCAATAATGGAATTACAAATCACCCTTTGCCATGTAACTTGGCAGTGCCTCTTGCTTTGGGTACAGTATACCTCCTTTCCCTTTGACTCTGGGCTTAACCATGTGTCTGGCTTTGGTCAGTGGCAGGTTTGACACAAGCAAAGACTTGGATTAGGGTTGCTTATTGGAGTTTGTCAGAGTTATTCAGCTGGTTGCAAAAGAAACCTAAGCTACCTCTATACAAGCCCAGCCTAGATCAGCTAACCCCAGCAAGTCACACAGACATATGAGTGAACCCTGCTCAACCACCTGTATGAGCCTAACCTAGAACTGAGCTGATCTACAGAAACGAGTTTAAAAAATGCTTATCGTTGTATACCACTGAAATTTTTCTGGGTATTAAATGCTTTGAAGCCAAAGATAACTGATACAAAAATTGTACTTTCTTCTGTGCTAGCACCAAAGATTCATTCAAAAAATTTAGCTCATCTAACATTTTACAAGTGGCTGCTTTGGGTCATCATAGGAAATTGTTTATTTACTAGTCATTTATTTCCCCTTCACAAACTGTGAGTTTCATGAAGTCAGGAATTTTGTCTGTCTTGTTCACCCATATATCTCAAGAGCCTAGCACAGTGTTTGTCACCGAGTAGTTGTTCAATAAATATTTGTTGATTGAACTAATATTGGCTGTTATACTATATACATTCAAAATGGCATTCTTGTTACATTGAATTTATTGGAAAAGACAATGCAGCCACACAACTATAACTGAGTCCTCTAATCATTATATCATGGAAGCATAGAAGAACAAATAATTAATTCTAAGTGGAGAAATAATGGAAGACTACTAAAACAGTAGCATTGGAGTCATTATTAGTTGACTCAGGGTAAACAGCAATTTTCCTGATGGAAGTGAGGAAAGAAGGCACTCCACCCAGAATGAACAATGGGAGAGAGGTGTAAAAGAGTATCCAGAGTGGCGGAAGCATAGCATGTGTGTACAGGGAGACAGTGCGTAGGGCCCAACTATGAAGGACCATAAGTGACATGCTACAAAAATTTCACTTTGTCCTCTAGGAAATGGGGGACTGTGGAAGGTTTTTAATCATAAAACTTCTATAAAATAAAAATAACTATTATTTTAATAAAGAAATTAGAAAACTAAAAGGAAAGGACAGAAAGGAAAACTAATTAGCTAATGTTAAAGGATGAGTCAGGCAAAAATTAAAGAGTAACAGTAGATATATCTCCATTAGAAACAGAATAGACAAATCTATTTTGATTGTGAAAGTCTTTTTCACAAATCTTGATTGTGAAAAATCAAGACACACATATAAAGGAAAAACTGAGGTTCCCTAAGAACTGAAAGGAAAAGAGCAGAAAGTTCTAATAGGGAAATGAGAGGAAAAAAATAATGATGTAATCTAGGAATATTGGATGCTTTTAGGAATCTTGAGTAAGAAAAAATAATCAAAGACATAACTGAAGAAAATTTCCAGAGGCCAAAAAATTTTTGACTATTTTTTGAATACTTGGTCCAGCAAAATCAAGAAGTATCTGAAATTTTTAATTATGTAGTTAATGGAGAAAGTCCTAAAAACCTCCAAAAAGGAAAAAAAAGTAGCTATCCTTAAAGGAACAAAATCAAACTGACCTTAGATTTTTACTAAACACTAAAATTTCAGAAGGTCATAAACCAATGTCTATAAAGATTTGAGGGAAAACATTGTTATATGAGTATTTTTGAAGCCAGGGAAATCATTCTTCATTTGAAATTCTTATGCTGTGTTCTGTGTTACATGGGAAGTGATTCTTACCTGATATCTTCCCACCAATTTCTCTACTTGCAGTTTATATTCCATACCCTTTGAATTGGGCCTGCTTCCTTACTAAACACTTTTTAAAGCTATGCGATTTTTAAAAGTGTGATGAAATGCTAATGATGGAATCTAGGTGATGAGAAGTGTTCACAATCAAATTCTTTCAACTTGACTTATGAAATTTTTCATTTTTATAAGAAAAAGAAAAAAAAAACTTTCACACCATCCTAATTGTCTGCTAGATAAGATCTAAATTTCCTGCAAAGAGGTATGCAAACCTCTTCAGTCTACCCCAACTTACCTCTCCAGTAGCATCTTCTACCCATTCTCACCCCATTTCCCTCTTCCAGTCACCATGAACTCCAGCCATTCCTGAAATGCATTCTTCTTTCATGACCTTCTTATTTATACTCTTCATTTGCCTGGAATTGCTCTCCCCCAGCTACTCTGTTTATCTCTATTCATCCTCAAAGACCAGAAGAAACATTACATCTCTATGAAAAGCAGTTAATTGCTCCTCTCCTTCTCCAGGAATTCTTGGTTTATGCTTCTCTTAGAGAACACATTCACCTTGTACTGTATTTGTTTGTGTTCCTATCACTTCACTCCAACATGAGTGGGCATCTTGAGAATGGTGACTATGTCCTTCATCTCTGTGTCCAGCATAAACTAGAATCCTACAGAATATATACTCATAAAATACCTGTAATTTCTCTTCAGGATATGTGAGGACGATGGGGGCCCAGAAGGAGAATTTTAATTAAGATAGCATTAAAGTTGAATTTGTCCTGCAACAGCTGGGTTTGAAGACAGACAGAAATGAATACTCTGACATCTCACATAAGTTAGGTTTTTATGGTGATATGCAGCGAAAAATGAAAATACAGGTGCTCTTGTTCAAAAATTATCAAGAATTTCAAGATCTCAATAGCATAGCATTAAACCCAGTGCAGGACCCTTTTGAGTATGAGTCCCTGTGCACTGGTAAAGGTAACACGCTTATACACTATATTACCCTGTTTACTCAAGTATATCAACCTGACTGGGGCTTCCTGAGTCTTCACCAGTTTCCCTTGAGTGCCACCAATGGTGTCTGTCTGCACTGGGTGAGGTACAACCAGGGAATGGAAACACCCAAGTGGGACCTCAGCGAGTCTCTTATCTCCCCCTGCCATGTCATTCTAAGACTTTATGTAGTTTTGAAAACTGTCTTTAGCAAGCCACATCTGAATCTGATGTCTGGGTCCTGAGTACAGCTTTCTACTCTGCCTGTCGAGTCACAGTGCTGTATATTGTCCATAAGTTATATTACGGTACTTGTATTGCAACAGGGTAATGATGACCAGTCTATGATCAGGCCTCACTATGTATCTCCTGCTTGACAAGAGTAAGGGAGAACTGAGCACGGTGTCTGCAAGAAGACAAGACATTTTTACACTAGTTGGTCTCCTCATTTATGAATATAGATCATACTATGTCTTTTCACTTATCCAAATGCTCTTTATACTACTTCATATAATTTGCTAAATAGTTCTTTCATGCTTTAAAATTGCTGCCATTTGCTCTTGTTATAGTTGTTATATATTTTTCTCTATCATATTGCCTAATATTTTGTTTGTTATATAGAGAAAATCTATTCATTTTATATATTTATCTCATATATAGATATTTTACTTAACTCGATACTTCTAGGAGTTTTACAGCTGATATTTTCAGGCTTTCTAGGAAGACAAACATGTACAAATCGTGATGCCTTTATGTATTTCTTTGCAATAGTCTTTTATTTATGTTTGATATCCTATTGTATGGCCCAGAACTTCCAGAAAAAAGGTCTGATTTGAGTGGCAATGAGCCTAATGTTTCATTATTAAATATCACAGTGTTTATTTTTGAATAGTTCATTTTTGGCACATTGGAAAAAAAACTACTCTTAACTTCTTAAGATTTATATTTTTAAATATAGAATAGCATGTTATTATAAGCCTTTTCACTGTCTACTAAGGTTATCATATGGTTCTTTGTTCTTTTACCTAGACTTATATGATGTATTATATTAATCAATTTGTTTCCGTACTGGAATTAATTAAAGAACTACCTTCGTTTTCCCAGAATAAACCATACTAAGTCATTATGAATGATTCTTTTGATGTTATTGTATTCAGTTTGCTATCATTTTATTTACGATTTTTGTATCAGTTCATTAGTGAGAATGGCTACCGTTTTCCTCTGTATACGATGAGTATTATATTGCTCTAAAAATTTCACAAGATCTACTCATGCTGTGCATTGCTCATTTTAGAGAATTAAATGTAATATTACAGGAATCTCTACCTTCATATTTTCCCTTCTTTGATGAAAAAATTAATCACTGCAAATTCCCTCCAAAGATAGAGTATGCTTTAATTTCCTTAACAGATGGGAGGATTCCAGAGGCTTCCATATGTAAGCCTCTGTAAGTTAAGATAGAGGACAGTCCAGAGGATTAGAAACAAAGCTAGCAAGCCGATCCTGTAAATCAAGGGAACCTGGGTACATGACCACTAACACTTTTATCATTGGACCCCAGGTGCCATTCCCACCATTCCAGATTATTTATTCTAACTGCTCCTATTTCTTTGCTCCACTGATTCAGATTCAAAACTCTGGTATGACAGGCTGCACAAAGCCCAGTTTCTGGGCCCAAGGAAGGCAATTACATGTCCATTTCAGCTTATATTATTTCAGCTTATATTAGGCAATTACATGTTCATTTCAGCATGAAGTGGGTCATGCCTCCTATGAGGACTCACACAAACAGATGGAGGGAGTTTGGAGGATGTGCCACCTCCCTTACAACAAAAAATGCTTCCTACTTACTTCTTTGCAATAGAAAATAATTTATGTATCTGTCCTTTTTAATTCTGAAATAACTTAGCACTAAAACCATCTGGTTCCAGAACATTTTATCAATAATTCTATAAAACATTACCCGTTTCTTTCATGATTGTTAGTATGTTGTAAGAGCTTGTGTTTGGTATATTCAAAGGTGAGTAAAACAAAGCCATTACCCTCAAGGAACTTATAGCTAATACTATTGCAATTATAGTTCTCTTTGTACTTTAGCCTCAATCAGAATGCCTGCACACAACTGACTCTCAGAAAAAGTTTTGTGAGAAATAGTTTCGAAAATGTAGAAAGAAACTTAAGAGGTTCATTTAAAATACTGCTTTGTTTGGGGATTCTGACTTAGTGCCTGCATTAAAATTCTTCTAGAGAAATCAAACCCAGCAATTAGATAACTAGATTGGGCATTAAGGGTGATCCATGCATAGATAAATGAGACCAGTTAATCTATAAATTATAGAGGAATAGGCAAAGCCAAGTGTACGTATCAATGTCCTCCTCAAAAATGTGTAATTTGAATATAACAATGATCCAAAAATAGTGAAAGTTAGCTACTATTATAGATAAAAGTATAATAAAAATTGCTCAGTATTGTTTGTGATAACCCCAGAAGGAATATAGAAAACTGTAATAGTCAAAACTGAGCTAAACCATCTCATTTCACAACCATAAGGAGTGACCACTAAAGGCAAGTCCATCCACCATTTGTCAGAGCAAACATATTAAGATTTAGAACCATCAAAAACTAAACTATCCAATCCTCGTGATGAAAATTATAAATATTCTGGTAATCATAAGAATCCCTTTAGAAGTGAGCATATGTTTACAGAAGATATCATTATGGTCCTGTTTTCTTAACCAAGGATTCCTAACTCAGGCACCTGAATAAGGATGCAAGGCCAGAATCAGGCAGGAAGTGGCCATTTCAGAAACCTCTGTCTAACTGTGGAACATGGGAGTGTTTTCTTAAGGCTTTCTTTTACTGCTGCTTTTTAAACTTTTTTTTTTTTCTTCAATAACTGGTCCAGAAGGAAAATTACAAGGTAGAATGAAAAAGAGATGAAAACTCTCAGCAAAATGATGACATGTCAGTCCTTTTAAAAGATGCTTGGAAGACTCTTTACAATGGCCCCTGTTGATTTTTAAGCATCCAAAATGTGCAAATTGTTGCATTATTTTTCATCACACCAGAAAGCGTTTGCATTCTTATTTTTGTGGAGCAGGGGCAGATGAACTCCTGGAAAAGAAGCTGGCACTATGCCTTCTCTCAGAAGCTGATGTGGATGGGAATCCAGAATCTGGGCGGGAAGGTGACTAGTATGTGTATTATGTTACCGTTTTATGCTTTGCGCCCGTGCTCAGTCATGTCTGATTCTTTGGGACCCCATGGACTGTAGCTCGCCAAGCTTCTCTGTTCGTGGGATTTTCCAGGCAAGAATACTGGAGTGGGTTGCCATCTCCTCCTCCAGGGGATCTTCCCAACTCAGGGATCCAACCCACATCTCTTGCATCTCCTGCATTGGCAGGTGGGTTCTTTACCACTAGAGCCACCTGGGAAGCCCATGTTACTTTTTGCAAATAGCCTTTTTGACAACCATCATCTTACCATAACCCTGTAAGGTAAGGAATTAAGATCCCAATGTAAAAAGTAAGAAAATTCAAATAAAAAATAAAATTCAAAAAAAAAAAGTAACGGACTTTCCAAACATGGATTCAGTGTAACAAGATTTGGCTTCAACATGGATGCACCAAATTGATTCAGCTATGTGATCACCCAGGTATGTATGACCTTCCCTTAGTTCTGCACTCTTTTGAAGCTCCACGAATGGCCAAACCTTCCTGACTCAAAGACCACCTTCAGTAAAAGAAATAAATAAATAGATCCAGCTCCCACAGAAAACTCTAAACCAGCTTTGAGAGTTCCCTGAACATGGATGGGAACTATGACTTGCTTCTAACCCAGTGTTAGTCACTCAGTTGTGTCTGACTCTGCAATCCCAAGGGCTGCAGTCCACCAGGCTCCTCTGTCCATGGAATTCTCCAGGCAAGAATTCTGGAGTGGGTTGCCCCATAGAAAATCTCAAAGGAGATGGGATGTCAACCTCGTGATTACATTACTTAATGTGAGACTCCACTTCACCAGCCATCTCACTCCAGCTCTTCTGGTGGCCTTGAAGAAGTAAGCTGCTGTGTTTGAACTTCCTTTGGAAAGGGCCACTTGGCAGGGAACTGTAGGGGACCCCAGGACTTTCAGGGGACCTCCAGCCAATAGCCAGTGAGAAGCCAAGATCCTGGCTTCTATAAACCATGATGATACGAACTCTGCCAACAATCTGAATGAGATGGAGTTGGATTCTTCTTTCAAGCATCCAGATGAGAACACACCTTGGCAGGTACCTTGTTTACACCCGCTGAGACTCTGAGTAGAGGCCCTAATTCAGCCAGGCCTGGACTTCTGAGCTACAGAAACTACAAGATAATAAATGCGTATTATTTAAAACCACTAAATTTATTTATTTTTTTGCCTCACTGCAATCATAGCATGTGGGATCTTAGTTCTCCCACCAGGGATCAAACCTGCATCCCCTGCATTGGAAGTGTGGCTTCTTAACCACTGGACCACCAGAGAAGTCTCAAAGCCACTAAGTTTAGATAACTAATGCAAGCAAAGCGCAGCGTGAACCCAGGTTATCCTAACACAAACCTTTATTTCTTCAGTTGTACAAGTAAGAAACAAATTGGAGAGCCAGAACAAGCTTACAAACTGGATTTAAGTGAGGCGGGGGCTCAGCGGCCCCAGTGAGATGACTGTCCCTGTGCTAAGGCACCAGCTACATCACTGACCACCACTCCATGAGCATCAAAAAAACATGTGATGAACAGAATCTCAGTCATCAGCTCCTCCCTCTACCTACAGACCCTGGCATCACGAAAGGAGCCTTAATGCCCTAATTTTTTATCACTTATTTATTTATTTGGACTTGTGTGGACATGTCCTCAGCCTCCATTTTTCTCATATTTAAACCAGGAGACATCAAAACATACTTTGCAGGGACAGAACGGGATTTATAGCTATAATATATACATGAAATTGTAAGTCGCTCAGTCATGTCCAGCTCATTGCGACCCCATGGACCTAACAGTCTATGGAATTCTCCAGGACAGAATACTGGAGTGGGTAGCCATCCCCTTCTCCAGGGGACCTTCCCAACACAGGGATCGAACCCACAGATCGAACCCAAGTCTTCTGCATTGCAGGCGGATTCTCTACCAGCTGAGCCACCAGGGAAGCCCAAGAATACTGGAGTGGGTAGGCTATTCCTTCTCCAGCAGATCTTCCCGACCAGGAATTGAACCGGGGTCTCTACATTGCAGGTGGATTCTTTACCAGCTGAACTCAGTGGAAGCTGTTACTATTAAATCATCTATATTACTTTCCCCATCTTACAGATGCAAAATTAGAATGACTTATCCAAAGCCACAGAGCTCTTATTAATCAGTAAAACTGGGAGAAGAGGCCAGGTTATCTAACTCCAGAGCTTTTCCTACTGCATTTCCCCTCTAATTTTCAAAAAATGTTCAAAACACAGTTCATTTAATTTATGCTAATTTGAAAGATAAATATGTTCCATTCAGCTCTTTGAGGAAAAGGGTTGTTGGGTAATGAAAAGAAATATTTGAGCTGTCTCTAATCCTTTGTGGAACAGATCAGGATAGAAATGCATTTCCAGAGAAGACAGGAATCCTTGGTTCAAATAATTACACCTAAAATAAACACCACAATTAAGCAGCTCCTAGAATCAAGTTTCTGGGTTTTGGCACAGGCAGCTGAGTTTCCCTTGAACTTTTCCATCCTAGTTACAAAACAGTATTAATTGAATCACGATGACCACGTTCCTCCTGCAACTCTGGGGAAGATTAGAGACACGTATAGACATGCAACACATCTGTAACAGCGTATTAAGGCTTTATCCACAAACCTCCAAGGACCTACCAATTCTCACTGACTGGTAATAGTCAACACATTCTAATCTAACAAAAACAACAAGAACAAAGTCTGCTCTTTTGAAATCAGCACAACTGCAGACTTATTCATGAAAATGAAAAATCTGTCTCTTGAATTCAGCAACACACTCCTTTCTTTTCCTCGCCTGTCCAGAACACACAAGCAGGTAAGAAGTTCTGATATCTCTACGCTGCCAAGGAAGTCAAGCAAAGCATCAGATAGGGATTCAAACTAGACCCCCTTTCAGGTCCCACTGAGCCCTGGGAGCCCATAACTCAAATGTGTATTCTGCTATTCCCAAGATCCAAAGCATATGAGTCCATGGAGGAAATCAGATTGATAACAAAATGCATAGATTCTATTCAAGGGTTGCCACTTAGAGTCACACAGCTAGAGAAGTTTGCTGAAGGTACTTATGGACCAGGTTAATCACAGACCCTGGAGAAGGCAATGGCACCCTACTCCAGTACTCTTGCCTGGAAAGTCCCAAGGATGGAGGGGCCTGGTGGGCTGCGGTCCATGGGGTCACTGGGAGTCGGACACGACTGGGCGACTTCACTTTCACTTTTCACTTTCATGCATTGGAGAAGGAAATGGCAACCTACTCCAGTGTTCTTGCCTGGAGAATCCCAGGGACGGGGGAGCCTGGTGGGCTGCCATCTATGGGGTCGCACAGAGTCGGACACGACTGAAGCAACTTAGCAGCAGCAGCAGCAATCACAGACCCACAAGAATTTCTATTTACCACCTTGAGAAGAAAGGACAAGAGAAGAACCACCAAATCAGGGGGAAGCAGAGGTGATGTTTAAAGACAAGCTAAAAGCATTTTCAAGGTTTAAAGTAACCAAGAAATAGGAAAAACGGCCATTCAATAATAAACATAAGCTGAAATGGCAACAAACATTAATGTAATTTCTCAAATTACATTAAGAAATGAAGGTAATTTCTTACCTTAAGGTAAGAAAAAATACCCATAAATATTAACTAATATAATACCTTAATTGGCAGTAAGTTGCATTATTAGAATACATTCCCAGTAGAGAAATGGCAAGGGAAACCATCAGATCTCCTGGGAAAGCTTATACAAAAGTAGACACAGAGGAAAAGAAAAGGGGGGAGAAAAGATACGGAACAATTATGCGGCATCTGTTTCGTACACATCAGTGGGGGGCACTTTTCCCTAAATCAGTTGAATAGTCGGTGACGTGAAGGATGAGGACTCGTTAGGCAGCCTGCTGACAGCGCCTGAAATGGTTTGTCAAACAGTCATGCCTCTAAAACTCAACAAGGAACCAGGAGTGAGGCTTCTTCTATAAGAGGAAAGGCGAAAGCAATCTAGACCCAGGGACGGGCTCCTGGGCTTTTCAACAGGCTCAGTATGCCCAGTTCTGCCTAAAAGTGACAAAGATGCAGGATGCCAGAGTGGGAAATAAAATCGAAGGTGGCAACGGTTGCAAAGAGAAGCCATTGCAAAGGGTCACAGAAGTTAAACCCCACCTCCCACCACCCTGCATGGCAACCCACTCCGGTATTCTCGCCTGGAGAATGGACATGGAGCCTGGGGGTCTACCGTCCATAGGGTCGCAAAGAGGCAGACACGGCTGAAGCAGCTTGTCATGCACACCACCCTGCCCTGTGAGGACACTTCCCTCTTTACCTCCTTCAGCACCACAACAGTCAAGAAAGATAATGGTACGTTCTTAGGAGAAACAGAAGCAACATCGAGAGCCCTCAGCTCTCAGTGTAAATGTGTCTGTTTCTGGTGGGAACATCTGGCGATCTTGGCCCTTTTAATTTATTCTTTTTATCTTAGCCTCTTTTAATGGCATCCTTTCAAGACCTCCTAGAAAAGACACAGACTAAATTAGGCCCAGATTAAATCAGTAAATAGATGCTGAGTGTTTAGAACAGTGTTAAGTCCATTGTAAAAACTATCAGTGTTCATTATTTTAATTTTCCTTCCCATCACAGTCATTGCTCATCCCAGGCTATAGGAGAGGCTTCTGGTTTGGTTTCCCTCCTGAGCCCAGATCCTTGCCCCAAATCCCAGCCCATGTGACTAGGTCCTAGGCATGGCAAAGCTCTTGCCAGCTCCCTTTTCCAGTAAAGTTCAATGTGTTCTCTTTATTCTCAGCTCAGCATGGAGTTCTGCTATAAACCATGCACCACACACCCTGATACCAAGAATCACCCTTGATTGGACCCACTCAGCTTCTCAGATCTCCAGTTTTGACTGGTGTAGCTAAAACAAACCCCATGCGGTGTGCCACCCGCTGACACCCAGAGGCTTGTGTGTGAAGGTAACAGGTCTCAGGACTACAACTAAGCTGAGAATATTTTTCAAAAGTCATATATATAGCCAGAAAGAGTCTGGGTCATATCAGTGAGGGCACTCCAGAGAAGCAGTGTTAGGTCTCTGCCATAAGGTTACACAGAAGCACTAAAAAGGCAAATAACCAGGAAGCCAAAACCACAGAATCTTGGGGACAGGTCAGGGAGGCACAAAAGGGCCTGAGGCAGTCTAAGCCAAAGACTGTGATGGCCATCTCTCCATGAGAACCGAGATTTTATTTCTTTTGTGCCCTTCTATGACCCTGCACTTGGAAAATGCTGCAATATTCACTGAATAAAGAAATGGATAAAGAAATCTACACATGGACATCACCAGATGGTCAACACTGAAATCAGATTGATTATATTCTTTGCAGACAAAGATGGAGAAGCTCTATACAGTCAGCAAAAACAAGACCAGGAGCTGACTGTGGCTCAGATCATGAACTCCTTATTACAAAATTCAGACTTATATTGAAGAAAGTAGGGAAAAACACTAGACCATTCAGGTATGACCTAAAACAAATCCCTTACGATTATACAGGGGAAGTGAGAAATAGATTTAAGGGACTAGATCTGACAGACAGAGTGCCTGATGAACTATGGACGGAGGTTCGTGACATTGTACAGGAGACAGGAATCAAGACCATCCCCAAGAAAAAGAAATGCAAAAAAGCAAAATGGCTGTCTGAGGAGGCCTTACAAATAGCTGTGAAGAGAAGGGAAGGGAAAAGCAAAGGAGAAAAGGAAAGATATACCCATTTTAATGCAGAGTTCCAAAGAATAGCAAGGAGAGATAAGAAAGGCTTCCTCAGCGATCAATGCAAAGAAATAGAGGAAAACAATAGAATGGGAAAGACTAGAGATCTCTTCAAGAAAATTAGAGATACCAAGGGAACATTTCATGCAAAGATGGGCTCAATAAAGGACAGAAATGGTAGGGACCTAACAGAAGCAGAAGATATTAAGAAGAGGTGGCAAGAACACACAGAAGAACTGTACAAAAAAGATCTTCGCAACCCAGATAATCACAATGGGGCGATCACTCACCTAGAGCCAGACATCCTGGAATGTGAAGAAAAGTGGGCCTTAGGAAGCATCACTATGAACAAAGCTAGTGGAGGTAACGGAATTCCAGTTGAGCTATTTCAAATCCTAAAACATGATGCTGTGAAAGTGCTGCACTCAATATGCCAGCAAATTTGGAAAACTCAGCAGTGGCCACAGGACTGGAAAAGGTCAGTTTTCGTTCCAATCCCAAAGAAAGGCAATACCAAAGAATGCTCAAACTACCTCACAATTGCACTCATCTCACACGCTTGCAAAGTAATGCTCAAACTTCTCCAAGCCAGGCTTCAGCAATACGTGAACTGTGAACTTCCAGATGTTCAAGCTGGTTTTAGAAAAGGCAGAGGAACCAGAGATCAAATTGCCAACATCCGCTGGATCATCGAAAAAGCAAGAGAGTTCCAGAAAAAACATCTATTTCTGCTTTATTGACTAGGCCAAAGCCTTTGACTGTGTGGATCACAATAAACTGTGGAAAATTCTGAAAGAGATGGGAATACAAGACCATCTGACCTGTCTCTTGAGAAACCTGTATGCAGATCAGGAAGCAACAGAACTGGACATGGAACAACAGACTGGTTCCAAATAGGAAAAGGAGTACGTCAAGGCTGTATATTGTCACCCTGCTTATTTAACTTACATGCAGAGTACATCATGAGAAACGCTAGGCTGGAAGAAACACAAGCTGGAATCAAGATTGCCGGGAGAAATATCAGTAACCTCAGATATGCAGATGACACCACCCTTATGGCAGAAAGTGAAGAAAAACTAAAGAGTCTCTTGATCAAAGTGAAAGAGGAGAGTGAAAAAGTTGGCTTAAAGCTCAACATTCAGAAAACTAAGATCATGGCATCCAGTCCCATCACTTCACGGCAAATAGATGGGGAAACAGTGGAAACAGTGGCAGACTTGATGCAAAGAACTGACTCATTTGAAAGGACCCTGATACTGGGAAAGATTGAAGGTGGGAAGAGAAGGGTACGGCAGAGGATGAGATGGTTGGATGGCATCACCAACTCAACGGACATGAGTTTGAGTAAACTCCAGGGTGTTGGCGATGGACAGGAAGGCCTGGCATGCTGCAGTCCATGGGGTCGCAAAGAGTTAGACATGACTGAGCAACTGAACTGAACTGAAAGAAATGGATGGATCATCCAGGTATGGAATTCCTCTTTTATATGGTGCTAGTTAATAGCATGGCAAGATTGGGAGAAACAGAAGCTTCAAACTGCAAAGAATTTGATGAATTAGACACTATCCACCCCAAGGATCAACTCTAACTATTCCTCCAGGCTGTATCCTGAACTGCTGGCTTGCTGCTCCAGTCTCTGTGGTTTGGGGTCCCTCCTCTGCTGTTTAAGCCCCTGTATTTCCCTTCATCCATGCACTTATTACCTGCAGAAGAATTTCCTCTTTTCTGTCTTCCCTACTGAACTTGACACATCACCTGGCACATAATAAGAACTCACAGATGTTGTTAAGCAACCCTGTCCTGAGGATTTACCCACAGAGATGAAACAGCAAATTTTTCCTGGAAATAAGGGCAATAACGAGGCTTCTGCTTTTACCTCAAGGCAATAGTATCAACTGAGAACCAACAGGAAAATACCCAAGAGGGTTTGACTTTCTAAAGTCACCAAGACAGCAAGTGGGCTTAAAACTGAATTTAAAAACTTAAGATAATAGCAATGCTAACAATGACTGACATAAAGAGAGGAGGTGGGGTTATTAATCAATGAGGAATTGGACCTGAATCAGCAACATGTCCACCAGGAGAGCTGACGTGCCCCTCAGCTGCACCCAGAAGAAGAGGGAAAAATAACTCTGCTTATCTCTGCACTATCAGGCCACATCTTAAGCAGTGGCTGCTCTCACCTCTGGACTCCACTCCATAAGAAAAGAATGGAAAACTCAGTTGAAAGTATCCATAACATAAGTGGACTTAAACTCATGGCACAAGAGAAACTGTCAAAGAAACCATCTGGCCTGGAGATGGCTTTAAGCGACATAAGAGCTGTGATCATATCAAAAGGCCTGTTAGGATAGAAACCAAGGCTCATGGAGTAACTTGATCAAAATCATAATGACTTGGTGGTAGAGCTGAGAATCAAACTCTAGTCTTACCATTCTAAGTCCCAAAACCATTATGCTTGAAATAGGGCTTGATGTCTTGAAAAATCCCTTTGGGTCTCAAATCCCCATCAGTATGAGGATGCAGCTCCATCACTTCAGCCACTGGTGTCTGGCAGATTTCCGCATCATATACACATTAAACAGAGAAAGGGAAATCTTAATGCCCTCAGCAACTTGGGCAAACCATCTCAGGGTCAAGAAGCTGACCTACCTTTAGGCATTCTAGTCTGAAACATGCAATAATGGAGATTGTATGATGGCTGGAGCCTCTGTATTCATTCAACAAATATTTTTTTTTAGTGCCTACTCAAACCAAGTTCCATGCTAAGTGCTGGGTATACAATGGTTAATAAAATGGCAATGTAATAGCAGAGACAAGCATTATAATCAATAAACCACAAATAAGCTGTATATAATTAACAACTGTGATAAATATAATGAAGACAAGTAACTGAATTTTATAAGAGAGAATAATAGGAGGGTGAGGGTTATTAAACGGAGCAAGCGCTACATCACCCCTCCATGTTGTTCTCTCTGGGAAAAGCTGTATTTTAGAACTAGGCTTGCCTTAAGGCCAAAAATGAAGACCTGCAAGTTCAGGCATGCCTCCAGAGAATACTCTGGAGCTTCAGTAAAAAAAAAAAAAAAAGCCCATCACAGGTTGAACAGAGGCTGATGCTGATGAGCATCTTCATAAAGGATAGTCACCACCTGAGTAAGTGTTACGAATGAAAAATACAAGAGGAACCCTCCTAGGTCTGCTCTGTTAGTTGGAGGGTAAAAGGAAGCAGGAAATAGGCAGGAAGAGATACAGCACGTGAGTAGTAGGTAATCTTTCACACACACCACCACTGCTAGTCACAGTAATAGTAGGAATGACAACATGTGTCCACATGGGCAGTCATACATGGGTGTTCACAGAGGCTCCACTCAGAACACCCTAGCACTGGAAACAACCATAATGTCCATCAACAGGTGAATAGATAAATCCACAGTGGGATACTTTTGAAATGAAATAGGAGTCAACAATAAGGAGCAGTATACTACTAACATATGAAAGGATACTGAATGAATCTCACAGACACTATACAAAATGAAAGAGATGAGACACAAAAGAAGAACCCACATCATATGATTCCATTTATATGAAACACCAGCCAGACCACCAATCAGCTGTGATATGTCAGCATGTGCCTGGGGTGGGGAATGGGGAGAGGAGAAAGGAGGCAGAGATTAACTGAAAAAGCGAGAGACGTTCATAAAACTGTCAGAGCAGATGGGAACGTTCTGTGTCTTCATGGGGTGGGAGTTACACGGGTCAGTAGCCTGTACACTAGCAAGTGTAACTTTCATTATATGCAAATTACACCTCAATGAAGTTGATTTTTTTTTTAATTTCCTCATTCTCTCAGTCCTGTGCAATATTCTTTCAAAAAATGAAACAAGTTCCTTCAAGAGAAGGAGATCGACACAATTACAGTGCTCTATCTGAAATCACTCCACAGTCCCGGCATTTAATTAATGGGGTGGGGGGAGGTGAATGCCAACTCTCACCAGTGTCCAGTCCACTGCCTGAGACCCTGAAGACACCCTCTGTTCCCCTGACAGGTAGCAACCGGGCCTAGCACCAATAGTGACAATTTCTTTCAGGAGGTCTGCCAACCTGTTATTCATATAGACCCACACTGCCAGGCCAGAATGCCCCAGGTGAGCGCTGAGACTAGGACCCCTTTGGGTAAACTGCATTATAAGGCTAGGGCCTCTACCTATGAAACCTCCTGTTTTAATTACATAGCGAATGTTGTTGAGGACATTGTTCACTATTTCATCCTGTCCCCAGTACAGAGAAACGTAAGAGAAATTCTTCTCTGATCTTAGTTGCAGGATTAAAGGAATCAACTGTGCTAAACTGTTTTTCACATGTGAATATTAATACATATTGGTTGGTTTGGTTGCTAAGTCATGTTCGACTCTTGTGACCCCATGGACTGTAGCCTGTCAGGCTCCTCTGTCCATGGGATTCTCCAGACAAGAATACTGGAGTGGGGTGCCATTTCCTCCTCCAGGGATCTTCCCGACCCAGGAATCAAACCCAGGTCTCCTGCTTTACAGGCAGATTCTTTACCAACTGAGATAAGATCAGCCCTTAATACATATTGGGTTAGCCAAAAAGTTTGTTCAGGGTTTTCTGTAAGATGGTATGGAAAAATCCAAACAAAATTTTTGCCCAACCCAGTACTAATATGATTCCTCTTTTGAAATTACCTGTTTGGAAGTTAAGTATGTGACCCACCTCTAGCAAGTGTGCAAAAGTTTGAGGCACACATTTTATCCATTAACCTCACCCAGGGTTCCCATTTCCCTGTCATTATTTTCCTTTTGCCTTAACTTCCGCAATTACATTTTTTAATAAACTTTATTTTAGAGAGGTTTCGGTTCACAGAAAAACTGAGCAGAAAGTAGAAGATTTCTATATATTCCCTTCCCCTACCCATGCAATCTCTCCTATTATCAATGTCACTCGCCAGACTGGTACTGTTATAATCTATGAACCTACGTTGACACCAACTGACCTCAGTATTACCCAAAATCCATAGCTTACACTGGGGTCCACACTTAAGTTATATACTCTATGAGCTTGGACAAATGTGTATCCACCATTATAGTATCACATAGAATAGTTTCAATGACTTGTGTTCCTCATTTAATCCCTTCCCCCACCCCTAGCCCCTAGCCCTTAGTAAGCACTAAATTTTTACTGTTCTCATAGTTTACCTTTTCCAGAATGTCATATGGTTGGAGTTATACAGTATGTAGCCTTTCTGATTGGCTTCTTTCACTTAGTAATATGCATTTAAAGCCTTTTTCAAGGTTTGATAGCTCATTTCTTTTTAGCAATGAATAATATTTTATTGTCTGGATATATTATAGTTTATCCATTCACCTACTGAAGGATATCTTGGTTGTTCCAAGTTTTGGAAATTATGAATAAAATTGCTATCTGTGTACACGTTTCTGTGTGGACATATGGTTTTAAGTCCTCTGGCTAAATACCAAGGAGTACAATGGCTGGACTGTATGGTGAGAGTATATTTAGTTTTGTAAGAAACCTCCAAACTGTCTTCTAAAAAGACTGTACCATTTTGCATTCCCACCAGCAATAAAGAGGTGTTCCTACTGCTCTACGTCTTGTCCAGCATTTGATGTTATCAGTCGTTTGGATTTTAGCCATTCTAATAAGTGTGTCTAGTAAGAAGGTCTTAACAATCTGGATAACCACGATGGTGCAGTCACTCACCTACAGTCAGACATCCTAGAGTGTGAAGTCAAGTGTGGGTCTTAGGAAGAATTACATGAACAAAGCTACTAGAGGTGATGGAATTCCAGCTGAGCTATTTCCAAATCCTAAAAGATGATACTGTGAAAGTGCTGCACTCAATATGCCAACAAATTGCAAAAACTCAGCAGTGGCCACAGGACTGAAAAGGTCAGTTTTCATTCCAACCCCAAATAAGGGCAATGCCAAAGAATGCTCAAACTACCATACAATTGCATTCATTTCACATGCTAGCAAGGTTATTCTCAAAATCCTTCAAGCTAGGCTTCAGCAGTACATGAACTGAGAACCTCCAGATGTACAAGCTGGATTTAGAAAAGGTAGAGGGACCTGCCAACGTTTGCTGGGTCATAGAAAAAGCAAAGGAATTCCAGAAATATATTTACTTCTTCTTCATTGACTACACTAAAGCCTTTTACTGTGTGGATCACCACAAACTGTGGAAAATTCTTAAAGAGATGGGAATACTAGACCACCCTACCTGCCTCCTGAGAAACCTGTATGAAGGTCAAGAAGCAACAGTTATAACCGGACATGGAACGATGGACTAGAACAACTCTAGGAAAGGGGTATGACAGGGTTGTGTATTGTCACCCTGCTTAATTAACTTATATGCAGAGTATATCATTCAAAATGCAAGGCTGGGTAAACACAAGCTGGAATCAAGATTGCTGGGAGAAATATCAACAACCTCAGATATGTGGATGATGCCACTCTAATGGCAGAAAAGACCCTGATGCTGGGAAAGATTGAAGACAGGAGGAGAAGGGGACAACAGAGGATGAGATAGTTGGATAGCATCACCGATTCGATGGACATGAGTTTGAGCAAGCTCCAGGAGTTGGTGATGGACAGGGAGGCCTGGCATGCTACAGTCCATGGGGTTGCAAAGAGTCGGACATGACTGAGTGACTGAACTGAACCGAATGGCAGAAGGCAAAGAGGAAATAAAGAGCCTTCTTGATGAGAGTGAAAGAGGAGAGTAAAAAAAAACTGTCTTAAAACTCAACGTCCAAAAAACTAAGATCATGGCTATCTGGTCCCATTACTTCATGGCAACTAGACGGGGCAAAAGTGGAAGCAGTGACAGATTTTCTTCTCTTGGGCTCCAAAATCACTGTGGATGGTGACTGCAGCCATGAAATTAAAAGACACTTGCTCCTTAGAAGAAAAGCTAGGACAAATCTAGACAGGGTATTAAAAAGCAGAGACACCACTTTGCCAATAAAGGTCTGTATAGTCAAAGCTACGGTTTTTCCAGTAGTCATGTATGGATGTGAGAGTTGGACCATAAAGAGGCTGAGCACCGAAGAATTGATGCTTTCGAATTGTGTGCTGGAGAAGACTCTTGAGAGTCCCTTGGACAGCAAGGAGATCAAACCAGTCAATCTTAGGGGAAATCAGTCCTGAATATTCATTGGAAGGACTGATGCTAAAGCTCCAATACTCTGGCCACCTGATGCGAACAGCCAACTCATTGGAAAAGACCCTGATGCTGGGAATGAGAGAGGACAGGAGAAGGGGACAATAGAGGATGAGATGATTAGAGGGCATCACCAAGTCAATAGACACGAGTTAGGAAAACTTCAGGAGGCAGTGAAGGGATAGGGAAACCTGAGGTGCTGCAGTCCATGGGGTCCCAGAGTCAGACATGACTTAGGGACTGAACAACAATAAGTATATAGTGGTACCATGTTGTTTTAATCTGCATTTCCCTAATGACATGTGATGTTGAGCATCTTTTCATACAGTGTTTGACATCTGTATATCTTCTTTGGTGTGGTGTCTGTTCAGATCTTTTGCCCATTTTTAACTGGGTCATTTTAGTTTTAAGAGTCCTTTGTATATTTTTGGATAACAGTCCTTGAATCAAATATGTCTTTGCATATGTTTTCTCCAAATCTGTGGCCTGTCTTCTCATTCTCAATTACTTCATAGAAATCTGTTTGTAGTGTATATTTTTAAAAGTCACCCTGATCCTTTTGGAGACAAATTAGTATATTGATGGTTTTTAATTAATTTATTTATTTTAATTGGAGGCTAATTACTTTACAATATTATAGTGGCTTTTGCCATACATTAACATGACAGTTTTTACATATTTTTAAACATGAATAGAATAATGAAGGTTATACCAGGGGTGATTTTTTCTTTCTTCTGTCGTCTTTTGTTGCTTTGTTTTGACTCACCTACTGACTACAAAAGCTTGAACAAATCCCCTCCTCTCTTAAGGCCTCAGTTTCTTCTTCTACAAAACGGATGAGCTGAATTAGATGATGCCTGGGATTCCCTAAAGTTATCACACCATACATACACCCTGATGGCACAGCCAGTGAAGGGCAGAACTGCAGCTCATATCATAGCAACAAAGGCTCATACCCTGAGCAATCTGAAAAATGGATTTAACATGCTGACATAAGGTGAGATGCCCAGTGACTCTCTCCAGCCTTCACTAACGTCTCTGTAAAGAGATACACCAAAGAATGGGTATTATTTGATCACTTTTTGGAGAAGGACCTGGGATGGAAATCTCTCCAGTGCTGAACTGTTGACTGATAAAGTAGAAGACACACCAATACTCTGGATTAAAATGAATGTAGGGGAGATTGAGAAAAAAAGTAAGTGAAAAAGCTTTATAAACCTAAACCTGGGGCTTCTCTGGTGGTTCGGTGGTAAAGAATCCACCTCCAATGCAGGCGATACTGATTTGATCCCTGGTCCGGGGAGATTCCACATGTCTCAGAGCAAATTAGCCCATGAGCCACAAATACTGATCCTGTGCTCTAGAGCCCAGGAACCCCAACTACTGAGCCAACGTACCACAACTACTGCAGCCCGCATGCCTAGAGCCTGTGCTACACAAGAGAAGCCTCTGCAAGGAGAAGCCCAAGCATTGCAAATAGAAAGTAGCCACTGCCAGCCACAACTAGAGAAAAATGCCCGCGCAGCAACGGAGACCCAGCACAGCCAAAACTGGACAAATAAATAAAATTCTATAAAAATATTTAAACCTGAACCTGGAAACAATTAGGAAAATGAATAAGAGGCATTTCAAGCCCACGGAATCCTAGCACCTCTGGGCACTCTCATAGCCATTAGCACCGCTTCACTGATGGCAAAGTGTCCTTGAAAGCTCAAACTTTTCTCCTATGATTCTCATTTCTTACCATTACTAGCCAAACTAATGGTTCTGAGTTCTTTTAAACAGTTGAAGAAACTGAGGTTTAGAGAGATTAAATGATCCACCTAAGACTACACAAGGAGTGAGAGAAAGACCGAGAGTCCAAGGCTTCCAGCTTCAGATCTAGGATTCTTTGCACCTCACATTCTGCCCTCGCCGTGACTAGCTCAAATTTCATCACGTTTCCTGGGCAAATGTCTCCCTTCCTATGCCCATTTCCATTCTTCCTCTTCAGTCCCAGCTGCTGATCGGTTTTATAGGGCTTTATGAACACATTTCAGGTGACTCTAATTCAGGAGAGATGATTAATACCACAGATGTTGGGTGAAGAATTGAAAACAACAGGTTGGAATGTAGAGCAGAAGCCAATCTGAGAAATTTTACAGATTTAACATGGAAACCTGGACCAGGCATGCCCCACTGCCCCTGGGTGCTGCTTTGTGTCTCCACGTTTCACGCTGGTCCCCTGCCCAGAACAGCTCCCTCCCTGGCCTACCTAGTCAGGATCTGCTCTTCATTGTGTACTTCCTAGCTGAATTGTCTTCTCCTCTTGGAAGCCTTACCGAGCACATCCAGGAAGAACTGTCAAATCTTTTTTTAGTGTCACAATTATACCTAGAACACTTTTACTGATGCCTTGACCTCAGAGTACTATGTAATTGTGTGTATACGTCTGTTTCCTCTCTGGAAGCCAAAAGTCAATTGAATCATCGTAAGAATCGTGTGCACATCATCTTTATTTGTTTACATGTCTATAAACTCCTGGAGAGCAGGAACTGGGCCTTTCTCATGCTTTATCTCCAGCCAGCACCAGACCAAAGTATATAAACTTTGATGCCAGCCAGTATGCTAGTGAACAAGACAGACAAAGCCCCTAACCCTGCAACCTTACATTCTGGTAGAGGGAAGTCAATAACGCACATCAAGGCGAAACAAAAGAACAGGAACATTTCAGACAGCGGAAGTGCTGTGAAAAAATAAACAAGGTTATTAGAAAGGGACCAACCAAGGGTTACCTTAGTCAGGTCAAGAAAGGGTTTTGAAATTTGAGCTAAGACTTAAATGATGCATAGGAACCAGCTGTGGGAGGATCTGGGGCAAGACCACTGCAGTCAGAAGAGCAGCGAGGTCAAATAAATCACTGAGCCATGAGGAAGCGGAGCACATTCAAGGGACAGACTCAAACTGGGTATTAAGTTGAGAATCATACTACAATCTTCCCTGGGGGCAGGGGTGGAGGAAGACGGGGGTGAGACTAATATTTCTTGAATGCCTTCCAGATCCCTGGAACTCAACATACATGATCTCGTATCACCCATACGACCAGAGAGCAGATGATCCCCATTCTATAGGCATGGAGAACGAGGCCCAGAAAGGAGGTGGGGCAGGGGGCAGAAGCCAGACCTGGCTGACCCCACCCCAGCTCTTCCTGTCACGCCCCCTTGTCACCCTGCACCAGCTGCCTCCTGACACAGTGGAACAATGAAAGAGGGCACAACTCAGGTTAATGCTGGGTAAAATGCAGCCAGAACCACAAGGATGGGCAGACCAAAGGCTGTTGGAATTTCGGGACATGAATGAGCAGAGCCCATCTCTCCTGCTCCTGCCCCTGTCATTCCACGGCATACCATCGGCACCCAGACAAGTCCTTCAAATGCATTCTCTGAGTGTTATGGTAAGGATTGGGTTTGAAAAGAAACCTGGCTGTGTGAGCTGAGCTGTAGATAATTCCCCAAGCTCTCTCCCCCTAATTATGGTGCACGCAGACAGCCGAGAAACAAAGGCCTGGGCCCTCTGTTGATTCAACGTCGCCTCATCTGAAGTCTAGGTATTTATTTTAATTCAGGACTTGGTTCCTTTTAAAGGAAAAAATCAAAGAGTCCCTGAAGAGCTTCTCCTGCTAAGATTTCAATCTCCATTTCCTCCAAAATGGATGTCAAAGGCAAAAAACCCTGGGATCCTTGTGACCGTCCACGCTGGGTTTCTAATTTTGACAAGGAAACCATAATCTGGTGGTCTAACCCCTGACGAAGAATGCAAGGGGGGGAAAATGAAAATCAAATTGAAGAATTGATCAAAAAACAAAAAAGAGGTCTAAGCACAGCGGCACTCAGAGAAATAAAATCTCCTGAGGTTCTCAGCTAATAGGAGCAGCTGGTGAAGACCACCTAAGACAAGAGAGTGAGAAAGGGCTTCCAGCGAGAGAAAGGAGAGTGGCTTCTGAAGGACAATGGGGCAGAAATTAGCATTCCAATGAACCAGCACAAAGGGACCCTGACCAAGCCTGGGAAGGAGGCCCCTCTCCTCCTGGACCTTTCTTAAGGTCCATTTGTATCTCTCTGCAGCCTCCCCACAAAATCGGTTGGCTTCCTACATGTTAGCTTCTTGTGTATTTTTTAATAGAAGTGTGTTGCGGGGCTTCATTTAGCTAAAAATAAATCTCTCCTCTGCTTGGTATTTGGGCAGAATATGGCCCAGATATCTAAACACACACTTGTTGTCAGAACTTTGCTGTCTCCTTTTCCCCTTTCTTTTAATGAAAGTTTGGATTCCACTGAGCGTTCTTCCACTCTTAAGCTCCAAACATTTCAAACAGCACAAAAGATATGACAAGATGAAAGGAAGTGTCCACAAACAGACAGCTAGACAACTAGTTAGCAGCTGTCTGCTTTTCTTCAGGGTTGATTTTTTTTTTTTTTTTTCCTGCAGGGGGGAAAAAGTTTATTTTTCATTCTTGAAGGAGGCTGAGTACAGAATGTCTCTCCCTCTCTCTCTTGCTCTCTTTCCTTCTCGCATTGGCCCTTTTCCAAGCCTGTTTAGTGTTAGACGCAGAAAAACACTTACCATGCCATGTGTAACCCTGAACTTTAGAACTCATTGTCCTTCTGGGGCAACGTGTGGAGAGCTGTCGCGTTTAAGTGGAATTGCTCATTCCCCATCTTTTATAGTCCAGTGTTTGCAATTTAATGAGTTTTTGGTGTTCCATCAAGTAAGGGCATTTCTTTAACAAAAGGAACCCGAAGCCTGGGTTTTGATTTAAGGGCCTGCCCTGGCTTGGTGGAGCTGCTTTAAATCTATTTCAGACCCAGATCAAGTGAGGTTTAATTCGAACTTACTCCTCTTCTCCACTGACAGGCCGGGCAAGGACCTGATGCTCTAATTCTTGGTTTTAATTGCAGTTGCTTTACAAGTGTCTGCCTTCTTTTCTCTCCCCTCACTGCCTGAGCGCACCTTCAACTCCTGAGATGAAGGGCCGGTAGCGTGAGGACACAGGTTTGGAACTGAGAGCACCTCGTCCCTCGGGCTGGTCCAGACCCTGTCTCAGGGATGAAGGTGATGCTGCGGGAGAGAAGAGTGGGAGTGACAGCCCCTCTGCTGGAGTTCCTTCAGGGCTGGAAGGACGTACCTTTGTGCACCGTGTGCTTGGCCACACTGGACCCACATCCCCTCCTGCCTGGTACATACCACCACGAGGCTCTCTCCTTTTCCTGGCCAGACTGGATTCATCCTCCACCCTTCATTTTCCTGAGCAGCAATGCTCCCCTTGTCCAGGAAGGGTTGTCGGCCCATAGTCTTCCCTCTGTCCCCTGTCACCTCATCAAATCCATCTCTACTGAGGTCAGCCTTCTCTGCGGACTAGCTCTTAAATGTACCCGCCTCCTCTTCCCCAGCCTGTGAGGGTGCCCCAGTGTAGGCCTTCTTCATTCCTAACTGATGTTACAGCCTGAAGCCTCACTTCCCTCTCATTGATCCTCTATGCTGCAGCAGAAAAGTGCATGGGTTTTGTTGTTGTTTTTTAATTACTATTCTGTTCACCTTCATCACCACCTCCCAGTGATTCTCACCTGCCTCAGCATAAAGTCCAGACCTAGTCTGGGCTCTGGGGCCCCTCATCATCTCACCTTTGTCCATCTCTGAAACCGGAGGGAAGGGGACAGGGCACAACGTTTGAAAGAACGACACAGCCTAAGGACACCACATAAACCAATTAGAATCAAACGGGCCGAGATGACAAGTTACACTTCGACTAGAACTTGATCCTCAATCAGCAAAAGCTAAATGACACACCCCGAGGCACCATGACAGTTCCAAGGCACCATCAAAAGACCAAACTGCGGGTGGTGGCCCAACTCGTGGGAATCTCCAGCCCTTCACCAAAATAATTGGATAATCCTCCTGCTCATTAGCCTATGAAATTACCCAGCCCATAAAAACCAACCACACCATATTTCAAGGCCACCGCCCTTGCCCTCTGCAATGGCCCACACTCTGTCTGTAGAGTGTGTTTCTCTCTGAATAAATTCACTTCCTACCATCACTTTGTCTCTTCTCTCACTGAATTCGTTCTGCGATGAGACATCAAGAACCTGAGCTTCATTACTGTGGGTTCTGGCTGGGTTCAAGTACCAGCCATGTAGGTTAGAGTCCCAAGCAGGGTTTTGGCCAAGTTTGAGTCCTGGTACGTGGGTTCAGTCTCAATCTGAGGAAAACGGTTACATCTCCATGGCCTTTTCTCCCATCACTCCCATCACTGCCCAAGCTCAGCACCAGTCAGATAAACCTACCCACTCTCAGGTGTCCATGACTTTCTTCAAGCTGACCCCTCTGCCTGATGTCCCTTCCCCACCCCAGGCTGACCAGCATCTCAACCCACTCCATGAACCTCTCCCTGACCCCTTCTCCTGTCCCACAGCACTGCACAGGCTATCAGCCACTCACTGGCACTAAGCCTTATCCCCTCTTCCTTATCCCTCTGCATCTCAGCCAGACAGGGGACAACTCACACACCTCTCTCCCCTCAGCCTAGCCTAGGATGAGCATCAATAAAAACTGATGCGCAGATTAACTAATTCATTAAATATCAAAGAAACTAGCCAGAAGATTCTGCAGTCCTGGCAGCCCTGGCAGGAAAAGAGGCCAAGAGATCTTCATGAACGCTCCCCTGCATGTGTCCTAAGTTGTTTTAGTTGTGTCCGACTCTTTGCGACCCCATGGACTATAGCCCACCAGGCTCCTCTGTCTATGGGATTCTCCAGGAAAGAATCCTGGAGTGGGTTGCCATGCCCTCCTCCAGGGGATCTTCCCGACCCAGGGATCAAATTCGAGTCTCCTGCAGCCCCTGCATTGCAGGCAGGTTCTTTACTGCTGAGCCGCCGGGGAAGCCTGAAAGCTCCCCAAGGGCAGCTTGTCTGTCTAGGGCTGACCTTCCGTAGGATGGAGGGATAGTGCCATGTAAGGCACAGGGTGAGGAAACATCCTGTCCCCACCCTGTAGGCACCTCCTGGGAAGAGATATCTCAATGACACGACTAACCCTTCATATCCTGGAGAGGCAGCCTGGGGGTGCAGAACAAGCCAGGGACTGTGGACTCCTCTGCCTCTTGCTTTGCAACTCTGCAGAAGTCACCTGACTACCTGGGTCTTCATTTGTTAATTAGGATGATACCACCCATCCTGGCTGTTTTATAATCTGGACACAAGGACAGTATCACATGTAAGAGTATCCTGCTAACCAAGGGTGACACAAGCTATTGTCCTTATTTGACTTTCTCAAGGGTCTATCCTCTGGTCAGCTCAGCAAATGTGCCTAAATTATTTAAAAGTCTGCCCCCTAGAAATGTTCTTCCATTGAAATCTGGAACGTACATTTACAAGCAAGTAGGATATAAGATGGCTTCCTAGGTGGCTCAATGGTAAAGAATCTGCATGCCAATGCAAGAGACATGGGTTTGACCCCTGAGTCAGAAACATTCCCTGGAGTAGGAAGTGGCAACCCACTCCAGCATTCTTGCCTGGGAAACCCCATGGACAGAGGAGCCTGGCTACAGTCCATGGGGTTGCAAAGAATCAGACACGATATGGCGACTAAATAGCAAAAAGGATTTAAGACACACCTATGTGGTACAAAATAATATTTTGGAGGAGTAATCAGTGTGTTTTTCCTTCATGACTGATTTTCTTCAGTGCTCCTCCAAGGACATCCACCTCCACATCTGTGAGTCATCTCATGTGTGGAAGTGAGAGAGCAATGGAGGAACCAGAAAACTAAGAGGGAATATTCTTAAATATTAAGTTCAACATCCCTGGTCCAAGTGTAAGACAGATCTAGAGCATACTCAGAGTGAGTACTTCTTGACACTAGACTGACTAAAAAGACAGGTAGAGAGAGTAGCAGAGGAGAGAACCCATGGACAGAAACAGTGAGATGGAATGACCGCTGGCATCTGCCTGAGCAGGAGTCATCCATCATCATCACCCTGGGAGTTGAATGGAAACCCAGCTCCCTCACTTTCATCTGCTGAGGACGACCAATCAGTGACAGCCCCACATCAGCCAGGAGAGGAGGGGTTCATCTTCTCTCCATCCAAAAGTTTGCCCAGCTTCTCATCCAACCCACTCCATGTCAGAAATGGCCCAGGGCACTTGAAGGGCCCCCTCTATACACACACACACTCGCATACCTGCACTAAATAGAAAATAATGCCTTGCAGACACAGGGATGGGGCTGGGGGTTATCCCCACACTTGTTCACAGTGAGACCAGATGGAACCAGCCTAAGGTCTCCCACCAAGGTAGCACTGGGATGGACACACACACACACACACACACACATACAACTCCATCTGCTGCCCCTACATATGTGTAAAGTACCCCTTAGACTTCACAAAGAGTTTCAGAAACTAAACTAAACAAAGGCAGATTTTTAGGGAGAAAAGAACTCAGCCTCTTAACAAATAGAATATTTGCTCTGAAGAACTGACTTAAAATAATATCAAAGTCTTATTTTAAGTAGTTATTATAATAAAACCTCTCTCTGAGGGCATCATCCTTATTCATCAAGTGTTTGGCACATTTTGCTGATGTCAAGGAACACTCCTGGAGCCAGATGACACCAGGTATGAAAGGGTTAAACACTGATACCCACTGAGTTGGTGAGGGAGAGACAGAGTGAGTGAGGGATGTTGGATGGTACTATATACAGATAGTGTCTGAGCATCCATGTTTCTGCCCAACAAGGGATCTGCTTTTTATTTATTCATACTCCAATCAATCTGGCAAGAACCAAGCAAGATTAAACCTTTCTCACATCTCTGCAGTAAGAGCTGAGCACAGCGACAGCTGACCAAAGCCTGGAGCATAAAGATGAGGAGAAGGCAGAGGGCGCAGAATCCTGCAAATAAAGGAACAACCCAAGTCCTAAGACAGTAGAGAAAAAGTGGGCTCACAGCCACATATGTAGGAGAATACAAACATCACTCATTCATTTAACCATTAATCTCTAGGCACCCTTATGCTTCAGGCATCCTGTACCGTGGGACCGGAAGTCACACCATCAACACACCTCGTGGAGAGGACTATCTGCTACAAGACAAACAATCACCAAGGCAATTACAATACCGTGCAGTTAAAACAAGTGCTATGGCAGGGAAGGCAGGCTTCCTGTAGAGCCCTGCCATGGGAACACCCTGCACAGGGACAGGACACAGTCCAGGGTTGATAGTGGTGGTTAAGGAAAGTTACTATCAGAAATAAATTATGAGTTGTGGCCTAAAGGGTGAGTAAGAGCTTTTCAGGAAAAGAGGATGTAAAGAATGAATCAAGCTGTTGGATCATTCAGAGTTCTAGCACATCAGGACCGAGAGGAAAAGCAAACTCGCGAAAGTACTGTGTGTGGCCCCTGGTTTTGTGGGTTTGACATTGTTGCTTTCATTGCTGCTGCTGTTCACTCCTGGTCAACGGTGAAGGTTTCACATGACAATTCAGATTTCTGATTTCTCTGGAAATTCCCTTATAAAAACAGTCTGCTAGAACTGAGTACTGACTGGCCCCTTTAAACAGGCCCTAATTTGCTACAGTCCCCACCCTTCCTTCTCGCATACCAGCAGAGAAGCTTAGATTAGTTGATATTCATTGCAGAGCTTGTGACGTTGTCTTCTTAATAGAAGAGTTCAAGAAAAAGCAAGATGTTTCTTACATCACTGTTTTTGCCAAAATGGACAAGGTAGGATAGAGGGAGGGAGCCGTGTTTCCCCCTGCTCTCTGCCCTCATCAGTACGGCCGACCAGACCTTATACATTTGAGTGTTGAGGCCCTGGTCTAGGTCTCCATGATGGTAGGAACCACGTCATTATCACCTCTGTGGATTCAATACCACGTACAGTGCCTGGCACTTAGTGGAGGAGAAATAAGTGTTTTTTGAATGAATTAAAAGTGTGTACAAGGAGCCTGATGCAAAAAAGAGCATGTCTTTTTCAGGGAGTTGGGGGCAAAAATTAAGACGAATGTAAAGGTGGAGCCTGACAGAGGTGGAGAGGAAGGCAGAGGCCATCTCAGCGAGGTCTGGCCAGGTTTTCTAGAGTCTAGACTTTCTCCTAAGGGCAGTCTCCTAAGGGGACCTGGAGAAGGGTTTTAAACAGAGGAGTGGATTTAACCAACTTGGTGGTTAGAAAGATCTCTCAGCACCATTGTAGAAGCTGGTTCAGAAGAGAACATATTATAGTCTGGTCTAAGGATGCATCATGATGGTCAAGGTCCTCAACAATGCAAGCCTCAACGGATGGTGGGGGGGTGAAGGTAAAGGATTTTTAGGTGATGGCAACACCAGAATGGGTAATGGTTTGAGGGTAGAGAGGGGAGGGAGAGGGTCTGACTTAGGTCTTTGGGTAGAACCATCCCGTTCTGGAAACAAACGGGGCTCCCATGAACCCAGTGAATCAGAATGAGTATACTTTCCAAGGTCTCTTCTTTTGTTTTTCAACTCTTGCCCTTTTAGAGGTTCAGCTACTGTTTCAGTGAGGGCTTTCCAGATAAAATATAGAACACCCAGTTAAACTTGAATTTCAGATGAACAATAAATTTGTTTACATCTAAGTATGTCCTGTGAAACATCTGGGCATTCTGAATTTTTTTTAAATGTTTATTATTTTTTGGCCACACACGTGGCATGTGGGATCATTGTTCCCCAGCTAGAGATCGAACCTGTGTTCCCTGCAGTGGAAGCACAGAGTCTTAAACACTGGACTTCTGGGGAGGTCTCAGGGCATTCAGGATTTTTATTTGCTTAATCTGACTATGTTTCAGCCCACATCCTCATCCAGGGATCCCCACTGTGACCCTGCCCATGGCCTGGAGTGGAAATCTGAGGAGGTGTTATCTAGCCACAGAACAGGAGTCTGCAAATGCTGTTCTAGAGTGCCCCCTTCTTGGCAAATAAGCAGAGTCGTTTTTCTGTAATGCATTCCTGTGGCTCATCAAGTTTTCGAGTAAAGAAACTACCACCATCCTCCTCCAGGGTCGTTCCTGAAAGAACTCAGGGATTAGCCACAGGAAGAGAATAAAGACCAAAATCAGAGACACAAAGGAGGGCAGGGGAAGAGAAAAGGCAAATATGAGAAGGGGAAGAGGGGCAGGACAAAGGAAAGGAAACCACCTCCCTCATAGGTTAGACCCAAGATTCCGAGGTCTTCGGGAAATCGTACCACAACATGGGCGATGGAATTACAGATACTATTTTATTCCCCAATGTTCCTGCTGTTTTTCACTTACCAAGTCGTGCTGACTCTTCATGACCCCATGGACTGCAGCACTCGAGGCTTCCCTGTCCCTCAACATCTCCCGGAGTTTGCCCAAGTTCATGTCCATTGCATCAGTGATGCCACCCGGCCATCTATCTCATCCTCTGTGCCCCTTTCTCCTCCTACCCTCAATCTTTGCCAGCCATCAGTGTCTTTTCCAATGAGTCAGCTCTTTGCAGCAGGTGGCCAAAATATTGGAGCTTCAGCTTCAACATCAGTCCTTCCAATGAGTATTCAGGGTTGATTTCCTTTAAAATTGACTGGCTTGATCTCCTTGCAGTCCAAGGGACTCTCAAAAGTCTCCTCCAGGACCACAGTTCGAAAGCATGAATATTCATGCTTTTCCTTATTTCCAAAACTGCTACATTGGCTATATGATACTTTTAATCAGATCTTTAAAACTCAGTTAACTCTAAAACTCAGTGTTATTTTAAAAGGAAAAGTAGGCTATTTGAAAATTTTAGGATTTATCCTCAGACCTTTGATAGCAGTGAGCACCCTTTGAGTTCATGGGGCAGATGCATTTGCAACAAAATTGGTGGGGCAGACAGGCTGTCTGAAGACTCTGCATAAGCAGTCATAAACCAGAAACACCTGCATTTAGGAACACCACTTAGGAAGAAGCTACTGGTCCAAAAATGTCTAAAACCTCAGAAGAACCCTATCCACAGGCCATATCTTTTTAGCTGAATGGTTACAATCTGATGCCACTGTGCACCCAAAGTGTTGACCCAGAAAGGAAAAAGATAAAATGATATGGTTTCTTTGTTACGATGCCCATTTGCATATTTTTTAAACCTACACATGAATTCCATTGGGTGCAAGCTCTTCTCTCCAGTGAGGAGGGGGAAAGAGGTAATCATGACAAATTATCCTTTTTCCAAGTTATCATCATCTTGCTCTGTCTCTGTCAAATTGTTCCTCCAACACAGCAGCCTGCAAGCCCAGCTCACCCTCCCCCTCGCATGCTATTTATACCTTTTGGATCAAACCAGCACTTTTGCATATCTCAGCCATTTCAGGGGCTCAGATGATGAACTGCACTGCTTTCAGTCTTTCCATCAGAGTTGCTCGTGGTCACGTCCCTGAATATCTTAAAAGGACAATGCGTTCCACAATCACTTCAATCTAAATCTGTTGATAATTATGATAGAGGGGGATAGGCAAAGTTTCACCCAGCAAGGAAAGGTTCATTTTTCAAGCTTACATGTTGCTCCCACATTATCTGTGAGCAAGAGAACAACCGAGACCTGCAACTTTGCAAAGAGGTGGACCCAAGCTGCTTTTTTTTTTTGAATTCCCCAGGAAAACACAAATTACTATTTCTCCTAAGCAAATAGCTTCTTCTTAAGCTATTTTCTTTCTTTCACAGCTGTTTTTCCTTTTGTTCCAGTGGGTAGTCATGAAAAGAAACACAATATCCAAGGTGGTGGAGGAGTAAAGAGCGAGGTAAAAGAACAGAAGGAAAGCAAAGGGAAGAGGGTTGCAAAGAAGAGAGAGAGGAGATGGATGGGAAGCAGGAAGCTACAGAGATGATGATGCTTTGTTTTGAAACAATCGGTTCAGCAGGACACTGCAGCTGGTTCTTTCCAACGATTTTTTTTCTAGATGAGAAGTACACAGGGCGGAGCGGCTGCAGAATTTTTAAGCCTCCCCATGACGGTTGACAAGCTTTCCTTACCACAGCCTCATTTCTCGCACTGAGATTTTTCCCCCTTTCTGTAGTCAGCATCCCAGGAGTTTATGTCTAAAGTATTTAAAATTATGAGATGTGGTTATATTCGAAACAAATTATTGATGCTACAAAATCAGGAGGCTTAAACATGAAAATGATACTTTTCATGAGGAAAGAATAAGGGGTAGAAAGAGAGGAGAAAAATTTTTTTAAGAATTCTAAGTCCACTTTTTCCAGCCCACTAGGAGTCCACACATTTGGAAAATCTAAGGAAACTCATGTGTTTACTGGAAACTTGTTGGACACTAGACAATGAATTAGGCTATGTTTCACCCATCTTCCCACTCGGGTTTAGGAAAATCTATAGGAAGGAGCTTGACGATGGCCAGAGTTTCCCTTAACTCTCAAACAAGGAATGCAATAAGCAGCCAGCTTGGACCTCTGTGACCTCAAAGGAAAAATTAGCTTTTCCACTTAATTCCTACCCGATGTGGGAAAATGGAAAGAACACAAGATGTGGAATCAAGGACCTGGATCAAGTCTTGCCTATTTATGGATATGGATTAAGTCTCAGTTTCCTTGCCCTTAACATCAGAATAGTAACTACAGATCTATGTGCTGCTGTGCTTTGTCGCTCAGTTATGTCCAACTCTTTGGGACTCCATGGACTGTAGCCTACCAGGCTCCTCTGTCCATGGGGATTCTCCAGGCAAGAATACTGGAGTGGGTTGCCATGCCCTTCTCCAGTAGATATTCCTAATCCAGGGATTGAACCCAGGTCTCCCAAATTGCAGGCAGATTCTTTCGGGTCTGAGCCACCAGGGAAGTCAAAGATCTATAAGCATTACTAAATGGATGGATTTACATATGGATGCAAAAAACACCAGGTAAATTGAAAAGCTCTAGGTATGTTGGTTATGGCCATCAAATGTCCTGGCTCCAGGGGACGATAAGCCCCTAAATCACCTGCATTGTCTGGCTTTTGGCCTTTCTTTCCAAAACATCAGCCTCAGGAGTTCAGAGTTTTCCTACCTGGCCCTGCAGTAAACCCTTCTCTGCTCCAAAATAAAAAACCTCAGAGATTCCTGTTCACCCTCTGAGTGTATTCAAGTGATGACTCTTTCCTTCATGATTAAAATATGACTCTAGACCAAAGTGCTCACATCTAAAACAACACTGGAAGTATTTTCTGCCTGTTTCTTATGGTGGGAACATGGTAGTTTAAGAAGCAGGAAGGAAAACGGGACAAAAATTAATTTGCTCTAATAATAGAAACCTTACAGGTCCCTTTCCATGTTAGGAAGTAATTCAATTCTTACTCTAGCCCTGTGAGGAATGTACTATTAAAAAGCCACTCTACAGATGAGGAGATTGAGGCCAAAGGCATGTGAGTGACATACACCCAAAGTCTCAGTGTAGCTAAATTCTGGCTAATTTCAGCACACAATTTAGAATCTATGGTGGTGGAGTGTTGGCAATGCAGGTGACAGACACACCTTTCAAGCGGTTCTGCTTTGCCTTCAGGATACAATTCAAGCCCTTCAGCAATACCTACAAGGTCCTCCATGGGCTAGCCTTGGATGACTCCTCCACCTTCATATCCATCCCGCCACATCTTCACATACTGTAGCCACACCCACCTCTCTGCAGCTCCTGTAGGCACATGATTTACTCTTCACTTTCTTAATCCACATATACACTTGCTACATCCCCACTCCCTGTCTACCTGGCGACAGCTTACTCAACTGAAAAATTTCAACTCAACCCAATCGCTTAAACCTGGTTAGCTCCACCTACTCCTCCTCCCCATCCTTCCCCTCTGCCACTCAGGGTATACTTAACACATATCCACCGATAACAAATAACACAGGGGACCAAGTTCTTTGACTTTCAACCAACTGGACTCTGACTTCCTTGAAGAGAGCACCTTCTAATGGAATATACTGTGTACAAGGTATTAGTTGCTAATTAATATTGTGGACTGAATGAATGACCAGGAACAGAAAAGTGTGCAGAAAAATTGCAATAATAATATGTCAATACCACATACTATTTATCTTCAAGCATTTTAAAAACATGTTCATAGATTTTTCTTGTTTCACCCTCAGAGGGTTTTATAAAGTCAAATCTTGCCATGAAAATACATATTTGCAAATTATTTTCCCATCCCCAAAGCAAAAAAGAAAAAAAAAAAACTACACAATTTTTGTGTCAATTTGTAGAAACTCTCTGCTTGGAAAAATAATCATTTTCCCTACCTCTCCTTTCTTCTCTTATCCATAATAAGTTTCATCTGATCCACATTGTTACACATTTCCAGGTTTTTCTGATGTCTTAAAGGGTCCCTATCTTCCACTTAGGAGGGGTTTGTTCTTCCTCCCCTTTTTTCTAGTAAAATTCCACAAGCTCTCTCTTTGTGACAATAGCTAGCCACTCTTTTTTTTTTTTTCTTTCTGCCTCATAATTAGTCCTCTGGCTCTAAAGCCTTTTGCTATGGGGCATGAAGAAGCCAGGAACTTTCTGTCTTTCACCAGCAGTCTGCAATGCATAGTATTGTGGGAACTATCTCTTTTGTTCCTATTCTGTTCTTTCCTGCACCCTCTCACAGTTTAGCCTTCTTACCTTCTATTCACGGATTTCTCAGACCATTCTCTGAGGATCAGTGGGAATTCCTGAGAACCCCAGCAAGGGAAACGGAGGGGACAGCAGGCAGGGAGCCCCCTCCCCCAACCTCCAGCAAAACCACTGCATCTGGTACTTCTTTCTGCTGCTGCTGCTAAGTCGCTTCAGTCATGTCTGACTCTGTGCGACCCCATAGATGGCAGTGCACCAGGCTCCGCCATCCCTGGGATTCTCCAGGCAAGAACACTGGAGTGGGTTGCCATTTCCTTCTTGGGTTTCGGCTAAAACACCATGTGAAGAAAGGATTCTGAGTCTGAGGCTTCAGTCAGTGTGAAAATCACTGCTTCATCCTCTGGATTGTGTTGGAGACTCCTGCTCGTATTTTTTATGACACTTGTCTCTGTCTCCTTTTTTGGGCTCTCTGTCTTCTTTCCATCAGCATTTCCAGTGTACCATGCTGTGCTTAGTCGCTCAGTAGTGTTCGACTCTGTAGCCTGCCAGGCTCCTTTGTCCATGAGGATTCTCTAGGAAACAATACTGGAGTGGGTAGCCACGCTTTCCTCCAGCGGATCTTCCCAACCCAGGGATCAAACCCAGGTCTCCCACGTTACAGGAGGATTCTTTACCCTCTGAACCACTAGGGAAGCCCAATGTACATGAAATCGGTAACACTCTGAGTTAGCCTGGACTCTACCCTTTTGCTCCTCGTAAATCACCAAGAATGCTTGGTTCTACCTCAAAAGGATCCTGAAATCTGGCTCCTCTTCAATAACCCCCCTCCTTTGTCTTGGCTTGGAGTTCATTATCTCTCAGTTCAGTTCAGTCACTCAGTCGTATCCAACTCTTTGCAACCCCATGGACTGCAGCATGCCAGGCTTCCATGTCCATCACCAACTCCCAGAGTTTACTCAAACTCACGTCTATTGAGTCGGTGACGCCGTCCAACCATCTCATCCTCTGTCATCCCCTTCTCCTCCTGCTTTCCATCTTTTCCAGCATCAGAGTCTTTTCAAATGAGTCAGTTCTTCACATCAGGTGGCCAAAGTATTGGAGTTTCAGCTTCAGCATCAGTCCTTCCAATGAATATTCAGGACTGATCTCCTTTAGGATGGTCTGGTTGGATCTCCTTGCTGTCCAAGGGACTCTCGAGAGTCTTCTCCAACACCACAGTTCAAAAGCATCAATTCTTTGGCACTCAGCTTTCTTTATAGTTCAACTCTCACATCCATACATGACTACTGGAAAAACCACAGCTTTGAGTAGATGGACCTTTGTTGGCAAAGTAATGTTTCTGCTTTTTAATAAGCTGTCTAGGTTGGTCATAACTTTTCTTTCAAGTAGCCAAGTGTCTTTTAATTTCATGGCTGCAGTCACCATCTGCACTGATTTTGGAGCCCAGAAACATAGTCTGTCACTGTTTCCACTGTTTCCTCATCTATTTGCCATGAAGTAATGGGATCAGATGCCATGATCTTAGTTTTCTGAATGCTGAGCTTCCCTAGTGGCTCAGCTGGTAAATAATCCACCTGCAACACGGGAGACATGGGTTTGATCCCTGGGCTGGGAAGATCACCTGGAGAAGGAAATGGCTATCCACTCCAGTATTCTGGTCTGGAGAATTCCACGGACTGTGTAGTCCATGGGATCACAAAGAATCAGACATGACTGAGTGACTTTCATTATCTCTTAAGAGGCTTTTTTAGCTTACACTCTTCCAGGGCATGTCTGTCTCTCTTCCTTTCTCTTCCCCTTCATCTCTCTTTCTTCTCTTTCCCCCAAGAAGAACATTCCTCACACACAGATATCCCCGAGGTCTGAGGTCCTCTGCATCTCTAGCTCCTTACTCCCATGCATGCTCTCTTCCCCCCACATCAGCCCAAACGCCAGACTAAATCCTCTTCACCATCCTTCCAATAACAAGCGATGAGCAAAATCACCGTGACTCAAGGTCTGTGGAGAAGATGGAAGAAGAGCCTGACAACTTCCTCCCCACACAAAACACGTAAGAATTCAGGTTAGGCCCTTGTCTCCTCCAGCGTTTCTTCTGGACCAGGCTACCAGCAGGGCTTTCTCTCCCTGAACTTCCCCCTGAGCAGCTCCTGAGAGGAGGCTTCTCCTCCCAGTGACCACACATGCTCCTCTAAATGCCTCACTCCTCCTACAGGTGTAGAGTTTACACATGAGACTTCAACGTGAGAATTAACAGGAAAAAATGTTACTTTGGGATCAGGCAGATCCGACTAGACTCCCAACCCTTCCACTTGTTCTGTGATCTTAGATAAGTTACTTTATGTCTCAGAGCCCCGTTTTTCCTACATCTATGAAATAGGATGATAATATTCTTCTCATCAGGGTCTACATAAGGATAAAGGATAATGCATATAAATCATAGATTGCATAATAGACAACTAACAAATGGAATTAAAGCTAATTTTGTGCTCTTGTTGCTCCCGCTACCATATCTCCATCATGTTTGCTCTAAGGAATCAAGTTCCTCATCCACAAATCTTTTTCTATGACTGCAGAGGTTACTGTACTGTACGCTGTCACTGTTACCTGATTAAGCGCTAACAGAAGGTCTTCTCTAGGTCCATCTTCTTGACGGATCTAACATCAAGACGTAGAAATGGCAGTAACTATTCTCCTGAAAGGTGTGTAATAGAAAGTGTCCCCTCTGTGACAGGGGAGAGACAGCTAGGAAGGGAGGGAACCCTTTGGGGGCCTCAAACTACTATCATGTATCTTAAAGATCTAGAGTCACAACATCCCACCTTGATTTTCAACCACAGAAGGTCAGCACACCTAACACTGGTGCTGTTCAAGGTCAACTGTACTGTTGCATCCTGGGTATCCTCGGAAGGTGGAAGGAAGATGGAGTCCAAGAAGGCGGCACTGCTCTTCAGAGGGGTGTCAGGACAGCTTCGGGCTCTTTCCTAACAGCCAAGTCCTCAGTGTGCTTTAACTAGCACTGCTTTTACTTGTCTGAGACCAGTTCCCTCTCCATCCCCTTCAGAAACTGCTCCAAACCTTATCACTCACTTCAAACCCGCACCTCAGATGATCTCACAGAAAATTACTTCAAAGACAAAATAGGTGACCCAGCCTGGATGCTCTTACCCCCCGACCTCTACACCAACAACCATCCTATATACCATGTTATCCTGACCGTCTGCCTCCAGTATCCAAGGAAGAAATGTTCCTCCTCCTGCTATAAGCACATTCTTCTTATTGTTCTTACCTTAACTTTTCCCATCAATGGTCCTTCAACTTTGGACAGTCCAAATCCTCCCTCTCTACTGACTCCTTCTCCACCTCTGAGAAACATGAGCAAGCTTCTCCTAACCTTGATGTCCTCTCCCATCCCTAAGTAGCTGCTACCCCTTTTTCCCCTTTTTAAAAAAATTTTTTATGTGGACCATTTTTAAAATTTTTATTGAGCTTGTTGCAATATTGCTCTTGTTGCAATATTGTTTTGGTTTTATACTTGGCTTTTTGGCTGCAAAGCATGTGAGATCTTAGCTCCCCAAACAGGGCTCAAACCTGCATCCTGCATTGGAAGGCAAAGGCTTAATCACTGGACCACCAGGGGAGTCCCTCCTTCATTTTTAAAACCGAGTATCTAGAAAGTTGTTCACTTCCAGTGTATTTTAATTCTACCATTCATTCTCTATTCAACCCCCCAAATGCTCTCACCAAGAATACCTGTGAACTCCACATCACACAACCCAATGAACACTTTAATCTTCACCTGTGTGTACCCTCAAGTCTTTCCCCAGCACTACCACTAGCTCAGTTATTGATTTTATTCTTATTCTAAATTAAAATAATAGTAGCAGCTACAGAGCAGCAACTGTAGTTGAAATTTCTTTATATTTTAAACATATAAACAAACAAGCAATCTATTCTACTCAGGCAAGAGTAGTTCTTCTTGTATTTACCTATCAAAGATACCAGATCTGAAATCTGTAAGAGCCATCAAGATTCATCATAATCACTGTCAGGAGGATAGTTTTACAAAGGTTACACTGACATTTGCAATATATCCAAATTGTGCTATTAATAAAAATAGCAATAAGAGCATTCATGGTGCCCCTTAGAGTTTATGAAACACTTCTGTCTTACTCATGGTGATACTGAGATTCAGAGAGGTGAAGTAATTTGCCTAACGTTCCACAGTTGAATAAGACAAGGATGCTTAGGTTACAGTTGGGTAAACCAGGTTTCCTCATTTCCCATGGAACTGTTAAGAAAATTTCTAGAATATATATGTAAATACACAGACAAACCAATGCATATGATACATAAACTGGAACTCTCCATGCTACCTACTCAGAAAAATTGTTAATGTCTATATGTAAAATTTACATTGATTTGAAATTCCAATGAAAAAACCTGACAAAAGGGCCACAAAAATGTGGCCCCAATCATACAGTTCAGTTCAGTTGCTCACTCATGTCAGACTCTTTGTGACCCCATGGACCACAGCACGCCAGGCTTCCATGTCCATCACCAACTCCAGGAGCCTACTCAAACTCGTGTCCATCGAGTCGGTGATGCCATCCAACCACCTCATCCTCTGCTGTCCCCTTCTCCCCCTGCCTTCTATCTTTCCTGGCATCAGGGTCTTTTCAAATGAGTCAGCTTTCACATCAGGTGGCCAAAGTATTGGAGCTTCAGCATCAGTCCTTCCAATGAACACTGAGGACTGAGCTCCTTTAGGATAGACTGGTTGGATCTCCTTGCTATCCAAAGAACGCTCAACAGTCTTCTCCAACACCACAGTTCAAAAGCATCAATTCCTCGGGGCTCAGCTTTCTTTATAGTCCAACTCTCACATCCATACACGACTACTGGAAAAACCAAAGCTTTGACTAGACAGACCTTTGTTGGCAAAGTAATGTCTCTGCTTTTTAATATGCTGTCTAGGTTGGTCATAGCTTTCTTCCAAGGAGTAAGCGTCTTTTAATTTCATGGCTGCAGTAACCATCTGCAGTGATAAAAAAATAAAGTCTGTCACTGTTTCCATTGTTTTCCCATCTATTTGCCATGAAGTGATGGGACTGGGTGCCATGATCTTAGTTTTCTGAATGTTGAGTTTTAAGCCAACTTTTTCATTCTCCTCTTTCACTCTCATCAAGAGGCTCTTTAGTTCTTTGCTTTCTGCCATAAGGGTGGTGTCATCTGCATATCTGAGGTTATTGATATTTCTCCTGGCAATCTTGATTTCAGCTTGTGCTTCATCCAACCCGGCATGTTGCACGATGTATTCTGCATATAAGTTAAATAAGCAGAATGACAATCTACAGCCTTGACATACTCCTTTTCCTATTTGGAACCAGTCTGTTGTTCCATGTCCAGTTCTAACTGTTGCTTCTTGACCTGCATACAGATTTCTCAGGAGGCAGGTCAGGTGGTCTGGTATTCCCATCTCTTGAAGAATTTTCCAGTTTGCTATGATCCACACAGTCAAAGGCTTTGGCGTAGTCAATAAAGAAGAAATACATGTTTTTCTAGAACTCTCTTGCTTTTTCGATGATCCAGCAGATGTTGGCAATCTGATCTCTTGTTCCTCAGTCAGTTCAGTTGCTCAGTCATGTCCAACTCTTTGCGACCCCATGGACTGCAGCACACCAGGCCTCCTTGTCCATCACCAACTCCTGGAGTTTACTCAAACTCATGTCCATTGAGTCAGTGATGCCATCCAGACATCTCATCCTCTGTCATCCCCTTCTCCTCCTGCCTTCAATCTTTCCCAGCATCAGGGCCTTTTCTAATGAGTCATTTCTTTGCATCAGGTAGCCAAAATACTGGAGTTTCAGCTTCAGCATCAGTCCTTCCAATGAATATTCAGGACTGACTTCCTTTAGGATGGACTGGTTGGATCTCCTTGCAGTCCAAGGTATTGTCAAGAGTCTTCTCCAACACCTCAGTTCAAAAGCATCAACTCTTCAGCGCTCAGCTTTCTTTACAGTCCAACTCTCATATACATACATGACTACTGGAAAAACCACAGCTTTGACTAGATGGACCTTTGCTGGTTCCTCTGCCTTTTCTAAACCCAGCTTGAACATCTGGAAGCTCATGCAGTATATCTGAAAATTCACTGAGTCCAACCTTGCAGTGAGGAGGTTTGCTCCCAGGAAGATGGCAAACAAGGTTTCACTGTTCAAAGTCACATTGGGCAACTGGACACAGGGAGAACAGGACACACACAGACACTCACACAGAAGAGGTCTGCCAAGTCTTCAGGCTTTAACTGTACAAACACACAAATCAAACAAAGTGCTTGCCTGGAGATACTTCCTGGGACATGCAGCCTGCCTTTTATTTCACCAATACACCACTGTGTAAAATTATAGCATTCATGAGATCCTGATCTCTGTGAGTCCAAAGACTCATGAGAAGATGGAAAGTTCTCAATTGTTATCTTTCATAGGCTGATGGGGTCTAGGGTTACAAGGTGGTAGACTGGAAGCTGAAGCTAAGAGGAACAGTCAAAGGAAGAGCCTTGCTGACTTCCCCTTGACCCAAAGGTGGATTTAAGAAGATCTGCACTGGGCATATTGCATCTACTCTGTCACTTTAATCCAGAACCTCGCTTTTTAATTTTTGAAACCACTGTAGTCATATCCTCAGTTCTCTCCAATCTCTCTCTTAAATGATAACCAGAGTGATTATAGTAAGATGCCAATCTGACCATGTCACACCTCTATATGTATATGAAAATAAAACCTCCAATATATCATGGCTGCTTTCAGGATAAAGGCCAAATCCCTCAGTGCTGCATCTAAAGTTCCTCATCCTTTCTGGCTCCATTCTGTGTTTCACTCTGAATCCCACATTTTGCCATGCCAGGTTATTTCAGACCTTACTCCCATGGGTATCATATTCTCTCATGCCCCCATGCCTATACTGAAGCCAGAACTTTTTGCTTGAAATGCCCTTTCCCTTTATCCCTTAGAAAACTCATATAATGCTCCAAAGCTTCAGCTCAAATGTCACCTGGTCTAGACCACTGTACCCCTATCCCCAAGAGAATTAGTTGCTCTGTCTGCAATGTGCTCCTACAGCCCCCATGCTGATCTTTACTTTGCTGCATTGTCCTCCATAGGTTACAAATATCTCTTTTCTTATCTGTTACCCCAACTAGACTTGATAGCAGGGCTAATGTCTTATATACCTGTATGTTGACAGTTTTGCAAGGGACATAGTATAGATGTTCCATATAGGCCTGTTGAAAAAAGACCATGGGGCACTTATGGAACTAAGTGCACTGTGAAATGTATAGAGAAAATGCACGTGTAATGTATAGCCATCTCTTTCCAACTATGTTACATTCCAGGAGAACAAGTCATTGGAGTGGTAAAGTTATCTCACTTATCTGCTTCCAAACATTGGCCTATGGACCACACCCAATGTTGGATAAAGTTTTTACTAGGTCATGATAAAATCAGAATAAAGAAACATCTTGAGATTTTCTACAATTATTCCTTTCCTCCTAATGTTTTTTGTATTACGATACCTTTATTTTAGTGAGATAAAGGAAGCAGTAGTAAACGGCAATTTTGTTCAGATTTTGCTTACTTGTTTAATGCCTTTACTTGGCAATCTAAAAATAAGCAAGTCAATATTGGTCTTTCCAACAGTCAGGGTCTCAGCAGGAAACAGAATTCACACCAGATGGTTCAAATAAGGAGACTTTAATGAAGGGATCACTCACAAAGCTGAGAGGGCTAGGAAAATAAACAAGGGCGGTGAGATGCCCAGAAAGGTCAAGGCAAGGAGATAATGTCTCTGGAGCATGGTGGGAGCTACAGCCTTGGAGAAAATGCCACCCAGCAGAAGCCATGGACTGAGTGGACATCACTACTCCTGACATGCAGCACTGAAGCAAAGTTTCTCTCTTGTCACCCCCCAGTCTTCTGCCAGGGACTTCACTGGCCACATCCAACTGGAAGTCAGCCACCAAAGATGGTTAAATTGCAAGGCTCATGAGGATCAGCCATCTAGGCCCAGAGAAGGTCAGAGTTGGGCACAGAATGGATTGGGGGAAGAAGGAAAATTAGGAATAAGCTGCATTGTTCCCCTCAATTTTCACAAAAATTTTATTGAAGTATAGTTGATTTTACAATGTTGTAAATTTCTGCTGTACAGAAAAGTGATTCTGTTATGCATATATATATATACTCCTTTAAATATTCTTTTCCATTATGATTTATAACAGAATATTGAATATAGGAGATCAAACCAGTCAATAATAAAGGAAATCAATCCTGAATATTCATTGGAAGGACTGATGCTGAAGCTAGAGCTCCAATATTTTGGCCATCTGATACAAAGAGCCCACTCATCAAAGAGTCATATGGTAGGACTTGTTGTCTATCCACCCTACATATAATAGTTTGCATCTGCAAAATTCCTAATCTTTCCCTTCCCCACCCCTCTTTGGCAACCATATATCTGTTCTCTATATCTGTGGGTCTATTTCTGTTTTGTAGGTATGTTCATTTTTGTTGTATTTTAGATTCCACATACAAGTGATATCATATATTTGCCTTTCTCTTTCTGACTTATTTTGCTTAGTATGACAATTTCTAGGTCTATCCATGTTGCTGCAAATGGCATTATTTCATCTGTTTCTATGGCTGAGTAATATTCCATTGCATATATGTACTACTTCATCTTTATCCATTTATCTCTCAATGGACATTTAAGTTGCTTCCATATCTTTGCTATTGTGAATACTGCTGCTATGAATATCAGTTCAGTTCAGTGGCTCAGTCGTGTCTGACTCTGTGACCCCATGGACTGCAGCACACCAGGCTTCCCTGTCCATCACCAACTCTAGGAGCCTACTCAAACTCATGTCCATTGAGTCCGTGATGCCATCCAACCATCTCATCCTCTGCTGTCCCCTTCTACCCCTGCCTTCAATCTTTCCCGTCATCAGGGTCTTTTCAAACGAGTCAGTTCTTCACATCAGGTGGCCAAAGTATTGGCATTTCAGCTTCAGCATCAGTCCTTCCAATGAATATTCAGGACTGATTTCCTTTAGGATTGACTGGTATGATCTTCTTGCAGTCCAAGGGACTGTCAAGAGCCTTCTCCAACACCACAGTTCAAAAGCTTCAATTATTCGGTGCTCAGCTTTCTTCATAGTCCAATTCTTAAATCCATACATGACTACTGGAAAAACCATAGCTTTGACTAGATGGACCTTTGTTGGCAAAGTAATGTCTCTGCTTTTTAATATGCCATCTAGGTTGGTCATAACTTTTCTTCCAGGGAGCAAGAGTCTTTTAATATCATGGCTGCAGTATCCATATGCAGTGATTTGGAGTCCAAAAATATAAAGTCTGTCAGTGTTTCCATTGTTTCCCCATCTATTTTCTGAATGTTGAGTTTTAAGCCAGCTTTTTCACTCTCCTCTTTCACTTTCATCAAGAGGCTCCTAAGGTCTTTGCTTTCTGCCATAAGGGTGGTGTCATCTGCATATCTGAGGTTATTGATATTTCTCCCAGCAATCTTGATTTCAGCTTGTGCTTCATCCAGCCCTGCATGTTGCATGATGTATTCTGCATATAAGTTAAATAAGCAGGGTGACAAAATACAGCCTTGATGTACTCCTTTCCCAATTTGGAACCAGTCTGTTGTTCCATGTCCAGTTCTAACTGTTGCTTCTTGACCTGCATACAGATTTCTCAGGAGGCAGGTCAGGTGGTCTGGTATTCCCATCTCTTTAAGAATTTCCCCAGTTTGTTGTGATCTGCACACTCAAAGGCTTTGGCATAGTCACTAAAGCAGAAGTTTTTCTGGAACTCTCTTCCTTTTTCAATGATCCAACAGATGTTGGCAATTTGATCTCTGGTTCCTCTGCCTTTTCTAAATCCAGCTTGGACATCTGGAAGTTCATGGTTCACATACTGTTGAAGCCTGGCTTGGAGAATTTTGAGCATCACTTTACTAGCATGTAAGATGAGTGTAATTGTGCAGTAGTTTGAGTATTCTTTGGCATTGCCTTTATTTGGGGTTGGAATGAAAATTGACCTTTTCCAGTTTTGGGGCCACTGCTGAGTTTTCCAAATTTGCTGGCATATTGAGTGCAGCACTTTCACAGCATCATCTTTTAGGATTTGAAATAGCTCAACTGGAATTCCATCACCTCCACTAACTTTGTTCATAGTGATGCTTCCTAAGGCCCACTTGACTTTGCATTCCAGGATATCTGGCTCTAGGTGAGTGATCACACCATCGTGATTATCTGGGTCATGAAGATCTTTTTGTATAGTTCTTCTGTGTATTCTTGCCACCTCTTAACATCTTCTGCTTCTGTTAGGTCCATTCCATTTCTGTCCTTTATTGTGCCCATCTTTGCATGAAATGTTCCCTTGGTATCTCTAACTTTCTTAAAGAGATCTCTAGTCTTTCCCATTCTATTGTTTTCCTATATTTCTTTGAATTGATCACTGAGAAAGGCTTTCTTATCTCTCCTTGCTATTCTTTGGAACTCTACATTCAAATGGGTATATCTTTCCATTTCTCCTTTGTCTTTCACTTCTCTTCTTTTTACAGCTATTTGGAAGGCCTCTTCAGACAACCATTTTGCCTTTTTGCATTTCTCTTCGTTGGGAATGCTCTTGATCACTGCCTCCTGTACAATGTCACAAACTCCTATCCATAGTTCTTCAGGTACTCTATCTATGAGATCTAATCCCTTGAATCTATTTGTCACTTCCACTGTATAATTGTAAGGGATTCAATTTAGGTCATACCTGCATGCTGCTGCTGCTGCTAAGTCGCTTCAGTCGTGTCCAACTCTGTGCGACTCCATAGACGGCAGCCCACCAGGCTCCGCCATCCCTGGGATTCTCCAGGCAGGAATACTGGAGTGGGTTGCCATTTCCTTCTCCAGTGCGTGAAAGGGAAAAGTGAAAGTGAAGTTGCTCAATCGTGTCTGACTCTTAGTGACCCCGTGGACTGTAGCCTACCAGGCTCCTCCGTCCATGGGATTTTCCAGGCAAGAGTACTGGAGTGGGTGCCATTGCCTTCTCCGATACCTGAATGATCTAGTGGTTTTCCCCACCTTCTTCAATTTAAGTCTGAATTTGGCAATAAGGAGTTTATGATCTGAGCCACAGTCTGCTCCCAGTCTTGTTTTTGCTGACTGTATAGAGCTTCTCCATCTTTGTCTGCAAAGAATATAATCAATATGATTTTGGTGTTGACCATCTGGTGATGTCCATGTGTAGAGTCTTCTCTTGTGTTGTTGGAAGAGAGTGTTTGCTATGACCAGTGCATTCTCTGGGCAAAACTCTATTAGCCTTTGCCCTGCTTCATTCTGTACTCCAAGGCCAAATTTGCTGTGACTCCAGGTGTTTCTTGACTTCCTACTTTTGCATTCCAGTCCACTATATTGAAAAGTATATCTTTTTTGGGTGTTAGTTTTAGAAGGTCTTGTAGGTCTTCACAGAACCATTCAACTTCTTCAACTTCTTCAGCATTACTGGTCGGGGCATAGACTGGATTACCATGATATTGAATGGTTTGCCTTGGAAACGAACAGAGATCATTCTGTCGTTTTTGAGATTGCATCCAAGTACATGCATTTTGGACTCTCTTGTTGACTATGATAGCTACTCCATTTCTTCTAAGGGATTCTTGCCCACAGTAGTAGATGTTACAGTCACCTGAGTTAAATTCACCCATTCCAGTCCATTTTAGTTCGCTGATTACTAAAATGTTGATGCTCACTCTTGCCATCTCTTGTTTGACCACTTCCAATTTGCCTTGATTCATGGACTGGCAACCCACTCCAGTATTCTTGCTTGGAGAATTCCATGGACAAAGGAGCCTGGTGGGCTACAGTCCATGGGGTTGCAAAGAGTCAGACATGACTGAGTCACTAACACACACACACACACACACACACACACACACACACACACACACACACACGGACTTAACATTCCAGGTTCCTATGCAATATTGCTCTTTATAGCATCAGACTTTACTTCCATCTCCAGTCACATCCACAACTGGGTGTTGTTTTTTCTTTGGCTCCATCTTTACATTCTTTCTGGAGTTAGTTCTCCACTGATCTCCAGTAGCATATTGGGCACCTACTGACCTGGGGAGTTCACCTTTCAGCGTCCTATCTTTTAGCCTTTTCACACTGTTCATGGGGTTCTCAAGGCAAGAATACTGAAGTGGTTTGCCATTCCCTTCTCCAGTGGACCACGTTTTGTCAGAACACAGGGATATATACATCCATTCCCCTCAGTTTTTTAATTAGTCCATGAAAATTAAATCTTGGCCATCCCTGATCTAGTAGACTGAGCACCCAAAAGAAAAACAGAATCTTGGATTCTACCATGTTGTCAGTCACTCAGGTGTATCCGACTCTTTGCGACCCCATGGACTGCAGCACATCAGGTTTCCCGGTCCTTTACCATCTAAGGATTCTACCTTAATCCCTTCTAATTGTTAGCTGGATGATCTAAGCAAATTCCTCAACCTCGCTGGAAGACATTTTCTTCATTTGTAAAGTGGGAATGATAATCCCTGTCTTACCAAACTCCAAGGTTATTGCAAGAGGTTGTTGTCAAAAGAGGCAATGCATACAGAAGGGTTTATAAGCTACAAAGTCCTGATGAATTTAACCAGCACTTATGTAGTCCTTACTGTGGGCCAGGCTGTGATCTAAGGCCTTAACAAATAATAATCCCAGCCATCCTTCCTTTAGGTTTTCTCCATATATGGTGGAGAATATATTTTCCTCACAGGGGCAGAAAATAATAAATGATGAATGTCAGCCTCATTTTTACTATCAATGATATAACAGAAATCAATTAATTCATTCTGAAACAAGTATACTAAGCTAATCTTTATATGTTTATGAGGTTTCAGGGTATCTTGACACTTTTTTCAAAATAAGACTTACTGAAAAACAAACAACCCTATCAAAAACTGGGCAGAAGACCTAAACAGATACTTCTCCAAAAAGACATACATATGGCCAGTAAACATATGAACAGATGCTTAACATCATTCATTATTAGAGAATGCAAATCAAAACTACAATGAGGTATAACCTCACACCAGTCAGAATAGCCATTATCAAAAATTCTAGAAACAATAAATGCTGGAGAGGATATGGAGAAAAGGAAATCCTCTTGCACTGTTGCTGGGAATGTAAACTCACACAGCCTCTATGAGAACAGTATGGCCAGTCCTCAAAAAACTAGGAATAAAACTACCATTTGACCCATCAGTCCCACTACTGGGCATGCATTCTGAGAAAAGCACAATAAAAGTAGACATACGCACCCCAATGTTCACTGCAGCACTATTTATAATAGCCAGGATATGGAAACAACCTAGATGTCCATTGACAGATGAGTGAATAAAGAAGTTGTGGTATATATATACAATGAACTATTACTCCACCATAAAAAGGCATGAATTTGAGTCAGTTCTAATGAGGTGGATGAACCTAGAGCCTATCATACAGAGTGAAGTAAGTCAGAAAGAGAAAAACAAATATAGTATATCAAAGCACATATATTTGCTGCTGTTCAATCACTAAGTCATATCCAACTCTTTGCAACCCCATGGACTGCAGCACACCAGACTTCCCTGTCGTTCACTGTCTCCCAGAGTTTGCTCAAACTCATGTCCTTCGAGTCAGTGATGCCATCCAACCATCTTATCCTGTGTCATCCCCTTCTTCTCTTGCCTTCAGTCTTTCTCAGTATCTGTGTGTTTTCCAATGAGTTGGCTCTTTGCATCAGGTGGCCAAAGTATTGGAACTTTAGCTTCAGCATCAGTCCTTCTAATGAATATTCAGGGTTGATTTCCTTTAGGATTGACTGGCGTGAACTCCTTGTTGCCCAAGGGATTTTCAAGAGTCTTCTCCAGGACCACACTTCGAAAGTATCAATTCTTTGGCACTCAGTTTTCTTTATGGTTCAAGCCAGACGTCCATACATGACTACCGGAAAAACCACAGATTTGTTCGCAAAGTGATGTCTCTGCTTTTTAATACACTGTCTAGGTTTATCATAGCTTTTCTTCCAAGGAGCAAGTGTCTTTTAATTTCATGGCTATAGTCACCATCCACAGTGAAGCATATATATGGAAATTAGAAAAACAGTACTGATGAACCTGTTTGCACAGAAGGAATGGAGACACAGACGTAGAGAATGGACTTGTGGACATACCAGGGGAAGGAGATGGTGGGATGAGGTGAGAACATAGTGTTGACATATATATATGGACTAGACAGTTAGTGGGAAGCTGGTATATAAGACAGGGAGCCCAGCCTGGCACTCTGTAACGACCTAGAGGGGTAGCATGGAGAGGGGTGGGAGGAAGGCTTAAGATATATATATATAGTTTGACTGATTCACGTTGTTGTTTGGCAGAAACAAACACAACATTGTAAAGCAATTATTCTGCTATTAAAAATAAAAAGGGTAAAAAAACCCAACCGAACAAAAATAAGACTGATTGATGAATGAAGAAAGTACAGTGTGTGTGTGTATATATATGTTTCAGCCTTTAAGTATTATCATTCAGCCTTTAAAAAAGAAGGAAACTGGCCATTTGTGACAACATGGATGAGCCTGGAGGACATTATGCTAAATGAAACAAACAAAACAAAGAAAAGCAAACATTGCCTGACCTCACTTCATGCAAAGATGGGCACAATAAAGGACAGAAATGGCATGGACCTAACACAAGCAGAAGATATTAAGAAGTGGCAAGAATACACAGAAGAACTATATAAAAAAGATCTTCATGACCCAGATAACCACAATGGTGCAATCACTCACCTCGAGCCAGACATCCTGGAATGTGAAGAAAAGTGAGCCTTAGGAATCATCACTACGAACAAAGCTAGTGGAGGTGACGGAATTCCAGTTGAGCTATTTCAAATCCTAAAGATGATGCTGTGAAAGTGCTGCACTCGATATGCCAGCAAAATTGGAAAACTCAGCAGTGGTCACAGGACTGGAAAAAGTCGGTTTTCTTTCTAATCTCAAAGAAAGGCAATGCCAAAGAATGTTCAAACTACCACACAATTGCACTCATCTCACATGATGGCAAAGTAATGCTAAAAATTCTCCAAGCTAGGCTTTAACAATACATGAACTGATAATTTTCAGACATTCAAGCTGGACTTAGAAAAGGCAGAGGAATCAGAGATCAAATTGCCAACATCTGCTGGATGATATTAAAAGCAAGAGAGTTCCAGCAAAACATCTACTTCTGTTTCATTGCCTACACCAAAGCCTTTGACTGTGTGCATAACAACAAACTGTGGAAAATTCTTCAAGAGATGGGAATACCAGACCCCCGACCTGCCTCCTAAGGTCAAGAAGCAACAGTTAGAACTGAACATGGAACAACAGACTGGTTCCAAATTGGGAAAGGAGTACGTCAAGGCTGTATTTTGTCACCCTTATTTAACTTATATTTAGCTAATATGCAGCATACATACATGAAGCACAAGCTGGAATCAAGATTGCCGGGAGAAATATCAGTAACCTCAGATATGCAGATGACACCACCCTTATGGCAGAAAGCAAAGAGAAACTAAAGAACCTCTTGATGATAGTGAAAGAGGAGAGTGAAAAAGTTGGCTCAAAGCTCAACATTCAGAAAACTAAGATCACAGCACCCAATCCCATCACTTCATGGCAAATAGATGGGGAAACAGTGACAGACTTTATTTTTGGGGCTCCAAATCACTGCAGATGGTGACTGCTGCCATGAAATTAAAAGACGCTTGCTCCTTGGAAGAAAAGCTATGACCAACCTAGACAGCATACGAAAAAGCAGACATTACTTTGCCAACAAAGGTCCATCTACTCAAAGCTATGGTTTTCCAGTGGTCATCTATGGCTGTGAGAGTTGGACTATAAAGAAAGCTGAGCACCGAAGAACTGATGCTTTTGAACTGTGGTGTTGGAGAAGACTCTTGAGAGTCCCTTGGACTGCAAGGAGATACAACCAGTCCATCCTAAAGGAAATCAGTTCTGAATATTCATTGGAAGAACTGATGTTGAAGCTGAAACTCCAATATTTTGGCCACCTGATGCGAAGAACTGACTCCTTAGAAAAGACCCTGATGCTGGGAAAGATTGAAAGCAGGAGGAGAAGGGGACAACAGAGGATAAGATGGTTGGATGGCATCACTGACTCGATGGACATGAGTTTGAGCAAGCTCCAGGATTTGGTGATGGACAAGGAAGCCTGGTGTGCTGCAGTCCATGGGGTCGCAAAGAGTCAGACATGACTGAGTGACTGAACTGAACTTATATGTGGAGCATTTTTTTTAAAACAGCCAAAGTCACAGTAACACAGAGTAGAACAGTGGTTTCCAAGGGCAGCAAGGGGAGTGCTGTGGGGAGTTATTATTTAAGCAGTTCCGAGTTTCAGTTTTATAAGATGAAAAGAGTTATGGAGATGGATGGTCATGAAGAGTGTACAACACAATGGTACTTGATGTCAATGAACTATGCACTTTAAAATGGCCACAATAAGTTTCATGTTATGTATATTTTACCACAACATAAAAGAAATTTTAAAAATAAACATAATAAAACCTCATTATCTCCTTTTCATGTATTTTACTGTGTGTGTTAGCCGCTCAGTTGTGTACAACTCTTTGCGACTCCATGGACTGTAGCCCCCCAGGCTCCTCTGTCCATGGAATTCTCCAGGTAAGAATACTGGAGTGGGTTGCCATTCCCTTCTCCAAGGGATCTTCTCACCCCAAGGATCAAAACCTGGTCTCCTACACTGCGGGCAGATTCTTTACTGTCTGAGCCATCAGGGAAGTCCATGTATTTCACTACTTGAGGAAAATAAGAACCAGTGGCAGACTGTGGACATTTAGTACTGTCATAATTGTTATCACTATTGTATTAGTCAACCAAAATTGAGACTCTGTGGTGGCCTAGGGCTAAACACAGAACATTCTCCTGGGAATAGTACCCATTTTTACGGCATTCCTTCAGTTTGTTTTTCCAGACATTCCCAAATGAATAATAATAATCATGAACACTGTAACTGTTTCCATCAACAACCAGTAACCCATGTGTTCCATCACCCATTCTCGGTTTTGCCAGCTGGGTGACCATGAATACCTGCATATCTGCCTATGAGATGTGCTACAAGAGTGAGTTGCTCCAAGCCTGTTCTGAATACCCTTCCTTTTGCCTGGAGCACAAATAATCACAGAATTTCCAGTGAGGCTTTTGGAGACCATGGCTGAGGTCAAAGTCATTGAGTTTAGTGACAATACTAGAGATCTTTCATCCTAGAGATGCAAAGATCTTAAGCAGAAATAGGGCAGCAGGAAGAAGACAGAAATTGAGGCCAGAGAAACTGGAAGTCAAATCCAGCTCCCCCACTTACGAGGTGTAAGACTTTGGGAAGTCACTTCATGTGAGTGAGCCTCAGTAAAGTAGCAAAATAATTTCTGCCTTAAGGGATTGTTGTAGAAATCGGTGAGATAGTGTGAGTAAAGCACTGGGTCCAGTGTCTCACACATAGCAGGTCCTCACTAAGGTAAGAATGACGTGCAGAGCTCAGACTTGTGGTTGCCAGGGGGGTGGGAAGGAAGGAGAGGGATAGACTGGGAGTTTGGGCTTGGTAGATGCAAACTATTACATTTCAAATGGCTAAACCACAAAGTCCTACTGTACATCATAGGGAACTACATCCAATCTCCTGGGATAAACCATAATGAAAATGAGTATTAAAAAATAATGTATATACATTTATAACTGAGTTGCTGTGCTATTTTTTTTTTATAGTTGACTTATAACACTGTAAATCAACTATACTTCAATTAAAAAAACAAAGTATTATGAGGAGGAGGAAGAGGAGGGTTGCCTATGATGTCCCTAAACCAAAGGGGTGGCTGAGGATGAACACATGTAAAGTGGATGAATCTAAGACTTGACTTACTCTTCAGCCAGGATTCAGTGTTGGTCAGTGAGTGCTCCATAGGCTGTAGTGAACTACTCCTTGTCTGCTGAGCACATCTCCCTCTTTCTGGGGACAGCATCCACCTTCTAATAGGTATGGTGCCTCTCCTTTCTCCAACCACCTACTCTAGTGGAGTTAGCCAGTCACACCTCCCACCCCACCATGGGCCACACAAAAGACCACAGGACTCAGTCAGACCAATCAGTCCGTCCGCAGGATTTGCCAAACTGCAAATAAGATTTTCTTCCCCAGACTCCAAGCTAAGAAAATACAGCCTAGCTCTGACCCGAGCCTTGGAATATATAAAGATAGTTTAGACCTGCCTTCAGAGAAATATGACCTTGACAGCAACTATCTGAAAGGGCCTTGGTGTCCTAGTTGACCCCAAACTTCAGCTGTTTGTTTCCCTGCCTCTCTTCCAGTAGCCCACGAGCCCCTCCAAGTTGTGGATCTCATTTCATCTACATTTGCCACCCACTAAGGGCTCAATGAATGTTTGCAGAAATAAAATTAAATAAGCATCTAGAAAATAAAACTATGAAACAGTAATATAAAACTCACACACTCTTCACAGACGCAGGATGGTTTGATTTAGCATTACTCCCCACCTCCACACCAGTTAACTGAGTCTAAAACATGTGGAAATCACACTATTTACCCAGAAAATAGTTATACTATGCCCCCCCACACACACACTCCAAAGGGCTCAATGAGTTCATAAGCCATTAAAAGGGTATTTTAATGTGTTTTTTTTTTTTCCTCTTCTCCTTTGTTAGAGCATCTCCTGGCTTGGAAGGAAGAAGGAAGATAAACAGCAGACCCTGACCACTTTTGAAGCTGGGCTATCAACAAAGGATCTTCTAAATCAATTCACCACCAGAAACGGAATTCAGGCACTTCTCAGAAACATCTCACAAAGAAGCACAGAGAAAGGCTCTCTGAAGGCGAAAGTAGGACATCTTTCCACTCTGAAGATGGAAATGGAGGACTGTGCCCACAAACCTTTCCTAGGGTCAGTGGGGCATGACAGCTCCATGGCCATTTCAGCACAAGTCATACAAAGAAGGTCAGAACGCTTTCTCCGGGCCACACAGTGAGTTGTCATTCCAAGCATGAAAGTCAGATTTCCCAGACATCCACCTAGATCCCCGCCTCCGCCCAGACATGCTATCATTTCTGCCAGCACCAGGCCCGCTGTGCAGTGACCGCCAGCAGACGAACAAGGAGCACTAAGAGGCACCAAGTTGAGCACCTGCCAGTACCATCTGTAGATTCCATAGACAGAGGGGGCAGAGGCAGCCTCAAGCCCTGCTGAATCTAAAGGGCAGGGGTGTCAGACGGGGACTCACAATGTCAGCTGACCTCCCTCCCTAGGGCCGGTGCCTGTGGGGGCTTGGTGCACCCACTTATCTTTTCAGATCCAAAAATATGATTCTGCCCAGGTACCTTGAGCTGATTAAGTTCTTAAGAACTCATGTTCCAACTAAGCCCATGAGACTGATGTTTAGGGCAAAATGGCTTCTTTTCCAATAGACTATCTTTAGGGCAGTTTTAGATTCATAACAAAAGTGAGCGGGGAAAAAATGGCCATCTTTTAAATTAGTAACTGGGGTCAATAAATATGCTTTGAGTTTCTACTATGCTGCTGCTGCTGCTGCTGCTGCTGCTGCTGCTGCTGCTGCTAAGTCGCTTCAGTCGTGTCCGACTCTGTGCGACCTCATAGAGGGCAGCCCACCAGGCTCCCCCGTCCCTGGGATTCTCCAGGCAAGAACACTGGAGTGGGCTTCCATTTCCTTCTCCAGTGCATGAAAGGGAAAAGTGAGAGTGAGCCATGTGCTAGTTGGAAATGGAGCAAATAAGATTTCACTGTTCTGACACCCAGCTGCTCACAGTAAGAGAAAGAGAAAATAAAGTGAGGATTACAAGAGAAGGTAATAAGGATGCATACAAAGGTGAGCAGACAATCTCACAGTAATACAGATGATAGGCCCCTAGAACATGCTGAGGGATCAGGGAAGTCATTTGGGAGATGTAATGCCTGTACTGGGTTTTGAAGACTGCATAGGAGTTTTCCAGGTGAGTGAGAACACCCATGACACTCACTGATGTTTGATGTTGTTATGAACCCTTCTTGCCCAAGCTCACAGCCAAAGGGGCCTTAATAAAAATTCCCTTCAGTCACCTTCTCTAAATCCAGGAAGTCCTCTACATTCATCCTTAAAGTTTGGTCCCTTAGGGGCTTGAGATTAACAAACACATACTACTATAAATAAAACAGATAACCAACAAGGACCTACTGTATAGCACAGGGAACTCTACTCAATATTCTATAATAACCTATATGAAAAAAGAATCTAAAAAAGAATGAATGTATGTTATAACTGAATCGCCATGCTGTACACTTAAAACTAACGTAACATTGTAAATCAACTAAACTCTAGTCAAATTTTAAAAATATACAAAATAATGTTCTGCCCTAATTTTTTACTTTCTTCCTTTTTCTCCTATTGCCATTGTATATTCTACCTCTTTTCAGCTCTTTCAGAGGGATGACCATTGGGTGGTTTCCACATTTTGATTCAGTTTCTGCCTCACACACTGTCTCTCTTGTCATTCCTCTCTGCCCTACCCACTGGAACATTTGGATATGATGTGCTACTTCCCAAGGCATTATGCCTGAGCCCCTAGCTCCATGACCTTCACTGGCTTAGCAATGAGGAGACTGGACCATTGCAGACAGTGGGAATAATGTACAATGTCCTCTATCAAGAGTCCTCTACTCTACTCAGACCCACTAGTCAGGTTGAGGACATTGACTCCAAGCCCACAGCATTTAAGATCCTAAGAGTGAGTCCTCCGGGTTGTAGCCAAAGCCTCATGAAGTCTCATATCATTCTAGATAGGAAGGCGACACTGTTGATCTTAATTCAATGTGAACATCTCTAATGTTTGTTAAGTGAACAGATCTAAGGACCGCCCCTTGAGCTCGTTTCTTATGAAGACAGCCAAGCTCAGCCATTCTGCTGATGCTTATACCTGTTCCTCTTATTTTTGAGGACCTGCCATCATGTCCTACACCTTCTTCAACACAATTAAAATGAGTCATTTCACCAACAATCTCTGTAGCTTCCTCCCATTCCTTCTCATTTCCCCAGAGTGAAGTCTTTTCTCAAAGCCAGCCTCTGCCTCAGCCCACCCTTATGCCCATCTATAAAGATACACAGACTTGTTCCGTGAATTAGAGTCTCCTTTCCCCATCTGGATTGCGAGCTCCAAAAGGGCAGGAGCCACATCTTCAGACTTTTTGTGTGTGCCATGCAATGTGGAGTGAGTCACTTAGCCTCTCTGTAAAACTGGGGGAAATAATACAACCAACCTCAGAGGGTCCCTAGGAGCATGACATGAAACCATGTATAAAAAAGCCCCAGCGTGGCATAAAATAAGTATTCAAAACATATTTGCTATGATCATTAATATTATAATTAATTATCTGGATTTTAGATCCTGTACCAATTAAATAATAACAATAAATAAAGTAGGTACCCCACTGGGTTGTAGTAAGTAAATGAGATGATGCAAGCAAGGACCTAGCATGGTGCCTGGCACACAGTAGGCTCTTTATCAATGGAGGCAATTAATCCTGATGCCCTGGGTAACTGCTTCCTGGCTTGTACACCAGAAGAACTAAGTCTAAACTTGGAAGTGGAAGATCTGAAACATAGCATCAATCTTTTATTTTGTGAAAATTCACTCCACAGAATAGCTACTCAGGGGCAGAGAGGGAGATGGAAAGCTATGCCCCATGAGTGGAATCAGTCTCTTTCTTTGACACAATAGACATTAATGAGCACTTACTAAGTGTCAAGGTGGAACTTGGTGATGTGATGTATTTCTTTGTGGCAACAGCTTGAAATATCAAAGGAGCTCTCTTTTTTCTCTCTCTAGCTTATTTCTCACCCAAATTATCAAAGATTAGATCCAGTGAAGACTATACAAGGTAGTATAGACTTGGGTAAAAGTGCCAGAAGAAGTGACATCCTAAGACAAAAAGCAAGCTGGGGGAGAGAAACCAGAAGAGGGTATGTTAGCCTCCTAGTGCTACCATGACAATTACCACAGGCTGGGTGACTTAAAACAGCAGGATGTAGTCCCCTTGGAGTTCTCAAGGACAGACATCCAAACTCAGGGTATCCGAAGGGCCACGATCTCTCTGAAGACACAAAGGGAGAACTCTTCCTTGGCTCTTCCAAGCTTCTGAGAGCTGTGGGGGTTCCTTGGCTTGTGGCAGCATCACTCCAATCTCTGTCTCCATCTTCATATGGCCTTCTTCCCTGTGTGTGTCCTCTCCTCTTCCCACAAGGACATCAGTCACTGGTTGCAGAACCCACCCTAACCCAATATGAAAGTGTTAGTTGCTCAATTGTATCTGACTCTTTGCAACCCCATGGACTGTAGCCAGCCAGACTCCTCTGTCCATGGGATTTTCCAGGCAAGAATACTGGAGTGGGCTGCCATTCCCTTCTCCAGGGCATCTTTCTGACCCAGGGATTGAACCTGGGTCTCCTGTACTGCAGGCAGATTCTTTATCCCTAGCGGCTTGCCTAGTGCTCAGACAGTAAAGAATCTGCCTAAAATGCAGGAGACCTGGGTTCAATCCCTGGGTCAGGAAGATCCCCTGGAGAAGGGCATGACAACCCATTCCAGTATTCTTGCCTGGAGAATTCCATGGACAGAGGAGCCTGGTGGGCTACTGTCCTTGGGGTCACAAAGAGTTGGATACGATTGAACGACTAACACTTTCCTATTGGGTTAGGGTGGGTCCTACATTCAGTGACTGATGTCCTTATGGGAAGAGGACTGAGCTACTAACACTAACCCAATATACTCTTATCTTAACTAATCACATATGCAAAGACCCTATTTCCAAATGAAGTCACATGCACAGGTACCAAGGTAGTGCTGGGATTGAACACATCTTTTGGGGACACGATTTCAACCCATTACAGATGGTGTCTTCAAAACTAAAGTGGAGTTTGGTGACTTGGGGGATCAGACTTTGGTGCTTGGTCCTACCCCTTCCTCCTCCTCTGCATCTTCACTCACAGAGAGGATGCTAAATCTGCACCCTCTGACTTTGGGTGCTGCCAAGAGCCTTGAGGGTGGCTCTGAAATGTGAGATGAGGACACTCTTTTCTCTGGAATTTCTGGGGGATCTCAGAGGATGTTTGCCCTAGCCCACCCCCATGGATTCTGGAAATTTTGAAATCAGGGCAAAGAGAACACTGCTGCACAGCCTATTGGAAAGTGTTCATCCTTCCTTCCATTCATTCATTCATCTATCCATTTAAAACACAGAGGCTCTAGAGACAGGACAGGCTTCCTGAGTTGAACCCATAACTTACTGGATATGTGACATGAACGAAGCACTTGATTTCATAAGTCTCAATGTTCCCCTTCTGTAAAATGGAAATAATAATAGTAATGACCTCACAGGCTTACTTGGTAGGGAAAAAAACAATCCCTGTGTCTAGTGCCTGGCACAGAATGAGCATCACTACATGTTAGCTGCAACCATGATGACGACAATGATGATGCTGAGAGAATGTAGGAAATCTGCACAAAGGTGAAGGATAGAGATGCAATAAAGCAAACTGCAGATGGAGAGCACCAGGCAATAGGTCAGAGCCAGCCTGCATAATCTGGGCGGGGGCTACTGTATCTGCTGCAGGGCTCTGTGAAGGTCTGTTGGTTCCTCAAAGGGAGGAAGGCATCCTGCCACATCCTTTGAGTTTCCAGTTTACGTGGGTCAACTGCATACCTGCAATTATACCTTGAAGGGATCGGGGGAGCCCTCATTTTCAGCAGCATTTTTTTTAAGCATCCTTCTCCAGGTTTGTTCCCTCAGTCACTTGTCAATGTGTCACTTCCCTTCAACCTTCCCTCTAATGCATTTGCTAAAAAACAATTTCCAAACTCTCCTAGTTACCAGGAGAGATGCTGAGACAGAAAGGAGGGAGAGCTAGAAAAGCTACCGACTCTCTTTGAGGAGTCAAAGATTCTAGCATTTCCCTTTCCTTAACACTCTGCCTTTGACTGACACGGGGGGCCTGTTTATAAATCTTTAACATGAGCCAGCGATCCTTTTCCAAAACCTCCACCTGCAGACCAGCATCAACCTCGGAAATGATTACAGTGGGTCTGTTTGGCGGCACCTTCTCGGGAGTCCTAACGAGCCAACTTTCAAGGGTTGCGGTGGAAGCACTGATGTCATGAGAGGGAGGATGTGAGAAAATGAAGATCCCAGATCCCCGCACCCACTCCCACTTTCCTGCTCGGATTAGCTCCTTCTTCCTGCTACTTTCTGAAGATATCAGCTCACTCTCATCTCCATCCTCTGCCCGGGCCCAGGACTGTTTCCTTCTCATGCTAAGTGAAATTCGAATTGACAACATTAAGGAAGAGCAGTGGGAAGAAAGACAGACCTAAAATTCTTCAGCGGGTTTTGACAATTCTGTTTTTTCAGACTACCAGGATTGTGCGCGTGGGGAAAAAAAAATACAGAAAAGCAAAGTATCTCCATAGATGATTAATGTACGTTGATGCATACATGTCTGATGACCCCTTGCATCTCATCAGACACCACTGGTGACATCAGATGCTAAATTATTAAAGTAACAAAAATTCAAGGTGGCCACAGCCCCTCCCAGAGACCCAGAACGAGCAACTGCATCCCTAATAAGATGCATTCTCAGGCATCAGGCCTTGACTTGCTTACTGAGCTCTCAGCAGCCCATCCTGCTCAGCGGGACCTCTGCAGCTCAAAGAGTCTACAACCGCAAGGGCAGGGTCACCTCTGGCGGTCACCCTGGCCCCTCCAACTGGCTGAGCTCAGACTTGGCCTCTTCCTGTGGAGACAAGAAAACTACACGAATCTTTTCACTCGGTCACACCCCGGGGATGGAGCCTGCAGCACAAACGTGCTCGGAGCTATGCCAGCCAGACAAATTAGCTAACAGGCAGGGAAAACAGAGGCCAGGGCCACCTGTGCAGGCAACCTGCCATTAGGCAGGCTCCTGACACATCAGGGCAGAGGGACCACAGCCCAGGGGGCAGGACCGTGTGCCCGGTCGGTCCTGAATCTGCCCTGTGAGCCCGTGGCCTGGGCCAGGCCTCTGCTCCCACCAGCGTAAGCAGAGCTGGAGGAATTGCAGGCACCTTCGCCACTGCTGGGAGTAATTGAGCAATAGCCTCCCAGCAGGCTGAATCGCAATGTGTTCCTGGGGAAATTATATACTTTTAACCTCTAAAACAATATAATTTGAAGGTGAATGTATTTTTCCTCAATAGTTACAGGGCCTCTTATTTTCTGTAAAGATCTAGGGTGGGAGGTTATTTTGCTGCTCCTCTATTTTGTATTTAAAGAGATACCTACAATGAATTCACCTCCAAACGTAAGCTTTGGCAGCGAAGTGTTTAGAATACCTCTGAAAGTCATGTTCTGTAAAAGGATTTCATTTCTAATTAATCCAGGTTTGCAGCCAAAGTATACATACCTTGCCTGATATACTTGTCTTTGACTCACCACCCTCTTTCATTCCTCATATCCTCATTCCACCATTCCATCACTGAGCTAGTCAAGGATCCTGTATTGGGCTCTCTAGAAACACAGACTCAATAGGATACTTAAAGAGACAGAGACAGACAGAGAGACATAGACAGAAGACAGAGAGAAATAGAGATAGAGCATAGACGTAGAGCAGATGTATTTGTAGGAGAGCAGAAGGGCATGATGGAATCAAGAAAGTCTTCATTAGAAAGGTAGACTTTGGAGCATGGTTAGACTTGAGTCACAGTGGGAGAAGATGAAAGAAAATTCCAAATGATGGGGGTATAGTATGGGCAAAGGTATAAGGTCTAAGCGATGACCTCTCTCTGTGAGAGAGAGTGATTATGAGGAATTGGCTCATATGACTATGGAGGCCAAGAAATTCTGCAATCTGCCATTTAAGCCAGTTCTGGTCCAAGTCTAGAGGCCTGGAACCAGGATTTCTGGTTGATCAAAGGTAGAAGACAAGTGTTCCAACTCAATCAGTTAGCTAGACAGATAATTCTCCCTTTCTCTGCCTTTTCGGTTCTATTCTGGCCCTCAGTGAATTGGATAATACCTAGCCACATTGGGGAAGGCAATCTGAACTTGTTCCACAGGTTCAAATGCTAATCTTTTTGTAAACAACCACATGTACACATTCAGAATTGTTGTTTAATTAGATATTTAGGCATCCCATGGCCTAATTAAGCTGACACTTAAAATTAACCATCACACATTCAATCTGACTTATTTCCTATTGAAATGACTCTCACGTCTATGGCTATTCAGTCCCAACATCCCTGTAGCAATCCCACCCTTATCCTGGGATTGCTGTGTCAATTCCAATTAAACCCCCTAGATTCCAGCAGCTCTTCCATATTATGCATTCCTGAACTCAGGATCATCTTCTTCCCATGATGCTCTTGCCAGGTTACTCCTTCACTTAAAAATCTCTAATGCCTTTTATTCTACACACCATTTAGAGCCAAGGTTCTCTGTATCACCTTCTAGACTATCCTACAAGCAAGCCCCACCCTGCCTGCTCCACTGCACTTTTGATAACCCCTGGCATGTACGCACACACTGCAGCCAAACCAACGTCTTCTGGGTCCACAAACACACCACATTCATTCATCGCTTAGACCTTATACCTTTGCCCATACTATACCCCCATCATTTGGAATTTTCTTTCATCTTCTCCCACTGTGACTCAAGCCTAACCATGTTCCAAAGTCCATGTTTCTAATGAAGACTTTCTTGATTACATCATGCCCTTCTGCTCTCCCACAAGTACATCTGCTCTATGTCAAACAAGGTGCCTCATTATAGACTGTAACCAGGTCACTGACTCATGTTCTTTCACAAAGCGTCCCAATTTTTCAAAATTGCAAGAATTGGGATGTCACCAGTCATCTGTATCATTTCAGGACAAATTCTAGAACAGATTAGCAAATAGGCAGTTTCTGCAGACTTGGAAAGAAATTGAAAGATGCCATGATGCCAGCTCGGGAAGAACAAATCACACCAGATGACTTCTTTCCTTCCGTTTGGGAATTTTACAAAGGTAAAAGGGAACAAACACAATGCTTCTGCATTTCATTAAATATTTCATAAAGTCTCCCCCACCGAAAATTTAAGAGCAATAATAATCTTGAGGAACTTTCTAGATAATCCAATGACCACACCTAAAGGATGCCAATCATTGCATAGTTGTCAACTAGCAAAGAGAACTCTGACAGTGTGCTCACAGGTCGATCCCTAGGACATTTTTGTTAATGGCAGGATGGTATCAATTATGGCACTCTGATAAAAATATATCAGAGAAAAAAATTAAATGATGAAATAACGTTACAAAATTTTCTGAACTAGTTGGAAAAAGAGCCAATACTAACAAGGCACTCAATGGAGACAAATTTAAGGTGTTTTACCCAGGTCCATTCATCCAACATGACAGATAGGAAATCTCTGTCACTAACGGTTTTCTGATAGAAGCTTTTTCTTTTCATTCTTAAAATTTTTACAGACTATTCAGTATCCAGGAGAGGGCTGAAATAGAAGATGTCAAAAAACACTCCCAACTTCAAGACTGTAATACTTTAAGATTCTATACATATCCCTATCTTGCACCCCAAGTAAATTATGATGAATCTACTGGCATGGACATCATGGCATAATGAAAAGTATATGAAATTTAGAGTTAAGTAGACATGGGTTTGGGGGGGCTTCCCTGGTAGCTGAGATGGTAAATAATCTGCCTGCAATGCAGGAGACCCGGATTCAATCCCTGGGTCAGGAAGATCCCCTAGAGAAGGGAATGGTAACCCACTTCAGTATTCTTGCCTGGAGAATTTCATGGATAGAGGAGCCTAGCGAACTATAGTCCATGGGGTCACAAAGAGTTGGACATGACTGAGCAACTAACACAGGTGGATATAGGTTTAGTTCTTCCATTTATTAAGTGCATGATTTCCTAGTCTGTCTCTTTATCTACAAACTAGAAATTGTAAGATGCAAGAGTTGACTCAGATAATGCTCCATGCAAATGGTCTTGTCCAGAGCCAGGCACATAGTTAGGTGCTAAATAAATGTTAATTATACATCTTTCTCCATATCTGACACAGCTAACAGAATAAAAGAAACATAGTGGGACCTCAGGAGGAAATCATTTAGTTCTTTGATGTTGAGGGATAGTGTGGAAAGATTACTTGCTCACTGGAAAAGCTTTAGAGATGAAAACTAAGGAAGGCAAGCCAGGCAGGAACATGGCAGGAAGAAAGGCATGGAGGTGAGAATGAACAAAATACGGCATGCGGAGCATGGCGGGTCTCTGACCCAACAGAATTGGAGGCTGGAGACAAGGTTAGAGGAGTAGAATGAACTAGATGCTATGAAACCTGAAATACCACTCAGCCAAATGATAAGAAATGGAGGACCTGATGCTAATACGATCACTCAGGCCTCACACCTTCTCTGTGGAGTTAAGAACATTAAACAATCTTATGTTAAGAACATTAAACAATGACTGGAATTAAGAATTTTTCTCTTTATCTGAGAGCAATGGTATGCCAAACAGAGTTCACAAAGGACGCCTCTTCTAGCACCAAACAACCAATTTCATTATCACTTTTCTGATTTCCTTTCAATAGCCAGGGCTTACTGACTTAAACCAGGGTATCCTACTGTAACCATGCAACCTCTCTAGCTGTCAGAGGCTTTGAAGGCCTGTTTCACCTGTTCTATTCCTTTTCTAACACTAATGTATTTAACAGGAATAGGAGTGGGTGGAAAACATAATGTCTCCAGTTGAAGTTCCCTAGCAAGCATCTAGTAGAGTCATTTTAGAGATTAAACAAAGGATCGTTTGGATACATGAATTTGAATATATTTTATAGATTACATGCAGAGACTTAACAGTTATTTATCTCTCAGACAACTGTCAGAATAGACGGAAGTCGAGCAGGAGGTAGGCAGCCCTTAGAATACGGGGAGAAAATGAAATCTGAAAATGTTTGATGCAGCAATTAATATTTCAACCTTCCTTGTGCAAGAAAGAAAAGAATAAGATCACAGAGATGTTGGACTTCATGAATATGTGAAATCAGATCTGTGAGGGAATAGGAGAAAGGGGAAACGGGGAAGGGAGGGAGACTTCTAATTATGTATTATAAGCCTAACCTCTCAGGCACGTAATGGGATATTTTTACATGTTAAAAACTATCATTGAAACTAAAAAAACTTGTTTTTATCAAGGTTTCTGTAGAACAGTTCTAGGACATTCCTAAGTTATGTTATCAAAGAGAAATAATACATAGGCAAGTTTCGTAAGAGTTCACTTCAGTTCAGTTGCTTAGTCGTGTCTGACTCTCTGCAACCCCATGAACTGCAGCATGCCAGGCCTCCCTGTCCATCACCAACTCCTGGAGCTTACCCAAACTCACGTCCATTGAGTCAGTGATGCCATCCAACCATCTCATCCTCTGTCGTCCCCTTCTCCTCCCGCCTTCAATCTTTCCCAGCATCAGGGTCTTTTCAAATGAGTCAGCTCTTCACATCAGGTGGCCAAAGTATTGGAGTTTCAGCTTCAACATCAGTCCTTCCAATGAACACCCAGGACTGATCTCCTTTAGGATGGACTGGTTGGATCTCCTTGCAGTCCAAGGGACTCTCAAGAGTCTTCTCCAACACCAAAGTTCAAAAGCATCAGTTCTTCGGTGCTCAGCTTTCTTGATAGTCCAACTCTCACATCCATACATGACTACTGGAAAAACCGTAGCCTTGACTAGACAGACCTTTGTCAGCAAAGTAATGTCTCTGCTTTTTAACATGCTGTCTAGGTTGGTCATAACTTTCCTTCCAAGGAGTAAGCATCTTTTAATTTCATGGCTGCAGTCACTATCTGCAGTGATTCTGGAGCCCAGAAAAATAAAGTCTGACACTGTTTCCAGTGTTTCCCCATCTATTTGCCATGGAATGATGGGACCAGATGCCATGATCTTAGTTTTCTGAATGTTGAGCTTTAAGCCAACTTTTTCACTCTCCTCTTTCACTTTCATCAAGAGGCTCTTTAGTTCTTCTTCACTTTCTGCCATAAGGGTGGTGCCATCTGCATATCCAAGGTTATTGATATTTCTTCCAGCAATCTTGATTCCAGCTTGTGCTTCCTCCAGCCCAGTGTTTCTCATGATGTACTCTGCACATAAGTTAAATAAGCAGAGTGACAATATACAGCCTTGATGTACTCCTTTTCCTATTTGGAACCAGTCTGTTGTTCACTGTCCTGTTCTAACTGGTGCTTCCTGACCTGCATACAGATATCTCAAGAGGCAGGTCAGGTGGCCTGGTAGTCCCATCTCTTTCAGAATTTTCCACAGTTTATTGAGATCTACACAGTCAAAGGCTTTGGCATAGTCAATAGAGTAGAAATAGATGTTTTTCTGGAACTCTCTTGCTTTTTCAATGATCCAGCTTCTTAAGAGAGTAGATTTTTATTTCTTTTAACCTCATCAGTTAAGTGTTTGGCAACCATGCCCTGTGGGGCTGGCAGACCACACCTTTTCACTCACTAAATCCTACCCCACCTACCAGTGTACACAGGCTTTCATAAATACACAAGAACAAAGATACATGATCCAGTCCTAAGGGGTTTTACCATCAGTTTATTGTAGAAGACAGACAAAAGCTATAACAACGTCTGATGCATTTACCTCTCTGGCCATCACTTGAGGTGCTTCTAGAGTTCCAGAAACAAAGACTTCAGGTGAGCTAGAGAAGCTGAAGCTCCAATACTTTGGCCACCTGGTACAAAGAACTGACTCATTGGAAAAGACCCTGATGCTGGGAAAGATTGAATGTGGGAGGAGAAGAGGACGACAGAGGATGAGATAGTTGGATGGCGTTACCAACTCAATGGACATGAGGTTGAGCAAGCTCCAGGAGTTGGTGATGGACAGGGAAGCCTAGTGCGCTTCAGTCCATCTGGTCACAGAGAGTCGGACATGACTGAGCCGCTGAACTGAACTGAGCGAGCGAAGTCAACGGAAGCTTCAGAGAGAAAGTGCTAAGGCATCTGGGCTTGTGAGATAGATGGCAGTAGAAGACAGGCCGACAGAGAAACAAAGAAACTGGTTGGCCAAAGGAAAAGGGTGATTTAAAGAAACACAGAAGAGAGACTTCCATGGTGGTCCAGTGGCTAAGACTCCATGCTCCCAATTCAGGGGACCTGGGTTCAATCCCTGGTCAGGGAGCTAGATCCCACGTGCTGCAACTAAGAGTTTTCATGCCGCAACTAAAGATCTCACGTGCCACAACTAAGCCCCAGTGTAGCCAAATAAATTTAAAAAAAAGAAAGAAAGAAACACAGTACTTTAAGCAAATCAGTCACCCCACTACCATTATACATGTCTTTTTCAGAAATTCTATTCTACCTTCTGTTTCTAGATGGTACACCATACACACCACCTCTCCATCAACTGGGTTCATACTTATATATTGATATGATAGAAAAAAAATATTTTCTTGATCAAATCAAATACAAGAAAGTGAGCTAGCTATCACAGAAATATTGAAGAACCCTTGCAAATTGTACAGCTGCTAGGATAAGATCAATAAAGAATAACCGTTGGGAAAATTACAGTCCAAAGACAGACAATCAAAGCACCCTTAAGGTGGAACAGAGTCTGAATAAGCAGAGGGTTCATCATCAGGGCAATAAACTACAAATGATAACAGGAATCACAGTGTTAATCAGACCTTTGCTCTGTCCCCAGGCTTACAGAGTGTAAGAGACTGGCAGCAAAATGCTATGCCCCCAGATGAAGCATGAAAACTTTCTCTCCAGGAATAATGGGGACGTGACTGGGAAAGGGAGTTGGTATAAGAGACAGGGCCTGAAAGAGCTTGAAGAAAAATCACTGTCAACTTCCACATTAGACCAGGTAGGGTGGGGTCTCAGCTCCATTTAAGCACAAAATAAGCTAAAGTTCTCTAACCTCTGATAAAGTTCTGAGAAATTTCCCTGGAAATTGTAGGAACATGTACTTTACTTGCTTATGGAACATATGGGAAAATCTGTCCACTCATTTACTTTTATAGGTGCCCAGAGTAAGACATCCCAGTCAGGAGAGAAGCCTACTGAGGACACAGACTTTTGAAACCTGCAGAGAAAACCTCATACGTGGTACCCACACGAATCAAACCACTCCTTCATTTACAATCAAGATCGAGACATCTGAAAAGATCAATTTTAATTAAAAGGACGAAGCCAATATGACACCAAAAGAAATAGAAATGATTAAATAAAGTGAAACTAATTTTAAATATTCTAATATGTGTCTTCAGAGATATTTTAGTGGATATTGAATATACATCAAAATAAATTAGTGATTATAACTGGAAGTTGGTACCTCTTTTAAAAACACAAAAATAAATTAAAAAATACTTAAGTGTAATTATTGCTGTGCTATAAAAGCAATCAGAGTACAAGAAAAAAATCCCTGAAAATTAAAAACATGATTACCAAAATATTTTTAAAAGCAATGTATAGAATAGATAATTACAACGGATAAGGTTAAAGACCGGAGAAAACATTTTCTATTAAAAAGAACAAAAGTGAAAAGAGATAGAAAATAAAAGATGATGGATGGCAGAGCCAGGAAGTCAACGTGTATCTAATATGATGCCTCGAAGCAAAAACTGAGACAACAAAGAGAAGAAAATAACAAAGAAATAACAGGAATGAGGGGAGAGAGGAAGAATATCTCTTTATGATGAAAAGACCCACCAAGATAAAAGCAAAGCGAATAGAAACGGCATACATCTGAAAAAATTCCATAAAATTTCAGAACTCCAAGGGCAAAGATAAAAATCCTAAAAATTATCCTAGGGAAGAGAGGTTACCTACCAAGTAATAAGATCAGAATGACAGCACACATCTCAGTAGCAATACCGTCAAATTACTGAGGGAAATGGTTGACATTAGAAACACACACCCAGCCAAACTATCAGGCAAAAGTGAAAAAAAATATCCTAACATCGAACAACCAAAACAAAACAAACAAGCCACAAAAAAATAAGCAAATAAATAAAAATCTCAGACATGCAAAAAGAAAAAAGTTTCAATGAGGTGCTCCAGCAAAACAAAACCATAAGAAGAAAACAAGATATGAGAAATGCCTGAAAAAAGGATATATATAGCTAAGCATGACCCAGGAGGAAAGAGAGCTGCAAATAAATCAAGAGAAAAACCCCTGAGCCCTGTGACTCAGGATCTCTTGCAAATGACTTAGCATTTCGTTTCCTTCTCTTTGGATCCAGTCACCTCACTGGGTTGAGTTCTATCATTATTTGGTTAATATTTAGAATGAACCTATGCAAAAAGCACTACTAAATACAATTTAAAATGACAGGACCGAATGCAAATATTGCAAAACTTGACAACATAAAAATAAATACAACAAAATTCAGGAGCAGAGGGGAGTTGTAGAAATACATGTAAGTGGACTATACAGTGGAAATATCATATGCACAATGGCTAAATGTAAGAGACGAACAGGTAAGAGTGAATCTGTAAAGGCATGAAGCTAACCATTAGAATTACTGAATCTCAGGAGGCAGAGAAAGAAAGGAAGATGGACAATGCTGAAAACGACTAATACCTCAATTTCTGTAACAGGATGTCAGATTACATGCTCAGATCCTGATATACCAAAAACATAAATTTATTTTATTTAGAATTTCAACTGTAGCCACCAAAAAACTAAAAGAAGAAACTTTAATTTCAGAGGAATGAAATGGAGGGTATTTCTTTCCTTCAGAAAAAGGAAATGGAAAAGACAGATATTTACTTTTCATTTTAGATTCATATGTAGTTTGAATGTTTTTTTCTATTTGCCACATGCAGGTTTTACTCTCATTTTTAAATTAATCTTTAAAATTTTAAAGAAAAAAAAAAATAAGTGCATTCTCCCAGTTTATCAAAGGTTGAGTGGTGCCCCGAAGGTAAGCTGGGTCATTTTGAGTATTAGGAATTTGTTATGGCAGCTATGAAATGACTCAATGGAAAAGACCCTGATGCTGGGAAAGACTGAAGGCAAGAGGAGAAAGGGACGACAGAGGATGAGATGGTTGGATGGCATCACTGACTCGATGGACGTGAGTTTGAGGAAGCTCTGGTGTGCTGGACAGGGAAGCCTGGCTTGCTGCAGTCCATGGGGTCGCAAAGAGTCAGACATGACTGAGTGACTGAACTAAACTGAACTGATGGTAGTTAAGACTGAGAACTAGGACTTGGGATTCAGGATTTCAAGTCAAAAATTCTAGACATGAGATACACAACACTAGAAAGGCATGTATGCTTGTTAATTAGTACAGAAAAGTCATTAATTTACTCATGCATTTATGTGCTCTCTCATGCTCCATTTATTCCGACTCATTTTCCCACTTATAAATCATTCATTCTCTCATTGATTCATTCATTCAGTGAATATGCAGAAAATACAAGGCAGGCTGCCTGCCTTCAAGGAGTTTAAAAAATATACTTGCAGGTAAAGAATAACCTAACACATTACCCCCTAAAAGCACAAATCATGCTGAAGAGAGAGATCTCATGGGCAAAAGCTCATGAATGGGATAAGGAATACACTAGGTCTTGAAGAATGAACAAGCTCCAACTCAGAGGAAGGAATCTGTGCTTCATTTTAAATATTCTCATACTTTTGCTTAAAGTTTCATGCCACTCCTTGAGATATTGAGGGGACAGATAGTAAGATAGTAAGTAACTCTGATTCTCCAAACCAAAATTCAGAGTCCACTGAATGAAAAGAGATCAGGCAATTAATCCACATGAAAACAAACAACCAAAAAAGATTTTTTTCAACTGTGGAGAAAGTTCCGTTACTCACTGGGGTAATTGTTTAAGCTGGGTTGGGTCCTTGCAGGGGGATGTGGGCAGAATGGACTGCTCTGAGTAGGATGACCACTCATCCCAGTTTTTCCAGTTTTTGCACTGAAAGTCCTTTCCCCCAAGCAACCTTCCACTCTTAGGTACCCTCAAGTCAGCACTGAGTTTCCAACACGTTCACGGCCTTACTTCATCTGATTCAAACAATGAACTACTGTGATTCAAGATGTTGGTATCCCCACTTTCCAGATGGTAAAACTGAAGAATCAAGAAGTCCAATGACTGCTAAAGCCCACAAACATAAAGACAGTGGCAGAGCCAGGGTTCAGCCCCAAATCTGGCCACTTTGATCTTGAGCCACCTCCAATAACCCCACTCCATGCCTGGAGGAGAGTGAAAAATTTGGCTTAAGGCTCAACATTCAGAAAAATAAGATCATGGCATCTGGTTCCATCACTTCATGGCAAATAGATGGGGAAACAGTGGCAGACTTTATTTTTCTGGGCTCCAAAATCACTGCAGATGGTGATCGCAGTCATGAAATTCAAAGACGCTTACTCCTTGGAAGGAAAGTTATGACCAACCTAGACAGCATATTAAAAAGCAGACATTACTTAAAAGCTGACAAAGGTCCGTCTAGTCAAGGCTATGGTTTTTCCAGTAGTCGTGTACGGATGTGAGAGTTGGACTGTGAAGAAAGCTGAGCGCAGAAGAATTGATGCTTTTGAACTGTGGTGTTGGAGAAGACTCTTGAGAGTCCCTTGGACTGCAAGAAGATCCAACCAGTCCATCCCAAAGGAGATCAGTCCTGGGTGTTCATTGGAAGGACTGATGTTGAAGCTGAAACTCCAATACTTTGGCCACCACATGTGAAGAGTTGACTCATTGGAAAAGACCCTGATGCTGGGAAAGATTGAAGGCAGGAGGAGAAGGGGAAGACAGAGGATGAGATGGCTGGATGGCATCACTGACTCGATGGACATGGGTCTGGGTAAACTCTGGGAGTTGGTGATGGACAGGGAGGCCTGGAGTGCTGTGATTCATGGGGTCGCAAAGAGTCGGACACGACTGAGTGACTGAACTGAACTGATGCCTGGTGCTTCTCTGCATAGATGGACACAAAAACAAAAGTAGTGGCGCAGGCATATTGGAAATTCAGTCTCTCTGTGCACAGAGTGACTGAAAAGAGACCAGGAAATCTTGAGTTTGTTGATGCCCTGCTCTAAACCAAGGAGCCAAGGAGCCCAATTATGGGGAGAAAGATGAAGCAACATCTACATGGGTATTCAGGGTCTCATGGAACTGTGTGCAGGTTATGATGAATTTTCCATTTAACTAGATAGGAGATTACAGATACAGACATAGATGCAGATACACATACAGATGTAGTTATACACACAGATGTACGGTCAGTGTAGATTTTTAGCAAAAAGTTTGCAATTCTTTATCAAGGATACTAAAGATTACCTACATATCCAGTACAAAGTAGAAACTTCTGAGGCCCCTTCCAACCTTGGAAGAACACAGTTTTCGGACTCAAAAGAAATGATCCATATTTCTAGAAAAATCTTTGCATATGCGTGCCCTGCTAGGGTTTGGCTTTTTTTTTTTTTTTTTTTTTTAATGTAGAGATTCTATAAAAGAGAAAGAAAAAAGGGCTGGGAGAACATGAAGCAAAAGGGAAACATGGGGGTGATGGACATAATAGAAGAGGGGAAGGAAGGAAGGAGAGAAAGAAAAAGGCGAGCTGGACCTGTGTGGTGAGAAACGAGAACAGATAAATGAGGAACGACAGCACGGAAAGTCCTGGAGAGCTCAATTAATTAGTTATTGTCCATTTCCTTGAGAGACCTCTAACAAATCTGTCCTTGTCAGTGACAGGAAATCTTTTTGAATTCTGTGTAAAAGGATATTAATGGTGGTGGTAAGCTTCGACACCCCTGCACGGTGACACGGGGAGGTGGTGGAAGTTTCTGGAGGTCATCCCAGAAGCCAGCCTGGCCACAAGCAGCCCCTCTGCCCCGCGCACAAGGAGAACTTCCCCAGCCCACAGACTGCCAACCCTCTCTCCTCGACTGGTACATCAGGAGGCTGACATTTAGTACCCAGAGGATATAGACGTTTGAGAGCCGGTTATTGTAACAAAGGAGGCCATCCAAACTCTGCAAGACCAAATGGATCAGATGAAGCTGACACAGAGATAAATCTGTTTTACATCCATTCTTGCACAAGTTTTGCTAATCTCTGTAGTTACAGCTTTCCCACTGAAGAGAGAGAGAAAAAAAAATAACCCACCACATGTCGGCAAGTCCACATCGCGTTCCTATTTTTAATCTCTGAGGTATAACATTCTAGGCAAAGACCATTTTTGTGCTGACTTTTGCATGAACTCCATTAACAAAGGATGACACAGGAAGAAAACGAGAAAGGAGGATCAGAGAGGGGAGGAAAAGGGGGTAAAGAGAGAGAAGGAGAGAGGATTTCTTCTTGAATGGCTATAGAAATGCAGTTGTTGTTTTTTTTTCTCAAATGAATGAATCCTGCCCCATCATTGAGACAGGATCCCTTCTCTCCCAGTCAGTCAGACACCTACTCTTCATTAGCCAGTATTTATGCTGCCAGATTGGACTTTCATATGGGAGCCTGAAGCACAAATGGTACAGATGGCACGAAAGCTCTCAAGAGATTGATAACGACGAAGAAAGATGCCACATTAAGTCAGAAGGTGCCACTGTTAACATCCCAGCTCAGAGGAGGATATTTCTAGCGAGCACTCCCCTCTCAGGGCTGCTTTTCTTCTGGCTCCAAGTAAAATTCATTCCCCTCCCCAGAAGCTCTCCGCCCCACCGAATTGCTGGCAAGTGAGTGATACATTCGCTGGAGTCTCTTTGGTGTGTCAACTGATTTCTCCTCAGATACTTAACCTTTGCTTTCCAGAGGTGGTTGAGATCCTAGCAGTGAAAGGGGGCTGGAGGGAGAAGGAAGGGTGGGGGAAGGCATTTCAATCCCTGCTTCCCTCAACAAAGGCACCACTATATGAAGCTCTGTGCGGGAAATCTGAATGGTATTTATTGTTTCCATCCAGGCCCTCACTGCATCTGCTGTCTTTCAGAGACAGGCACTGCGTTCATAAAACCGGGGCCCAGTCTCAAAAACTCTGGACAGAAGGCGGTCTCCAAGGTGTAGGATTGAGGGTTTAATGGGCAAGTCAGCACCACCGGAAGATCACAGTGCGGGGCCTTTGCTGCTGGGAGAGAAGAGGGCCTTCTAAGGACCCACTGTCAGAGGAGACATCATGATCCTTTGGAATCTTCAGCTGCTGGCTCAGAGAGTTGGTTCCTCATTCAGTGAAAACACAAGTCCTCATCAATGAAGTTCAAGCCTTTCGACTGAAGGTTTTTTAAAAAATCCACTTTTCCAAAAAAAAAGACAACAACTTGTCCTGATTTTTTATCTCTAAGGGTCTGGTCACTGATTTTATCTCTGGCATCAAAGCTGAGACATTCCTGTCTCCCTGGATGGCAACCTGACACCAGATCAGGGAAGGAGAGTTGGGGGGAGTTCTCTAGCCCACAGAGCAATCAGATCTGGAAAGTGTCTCCCTTGTTCAGAAAGAGTCAGCCAGAAGCCCAACCAACAGAACAGGGCATAATGGGACTTGCAACTTCAAAAAATCTGGCAGCTCTGGCCCAACCTGAGTGATATATTATCAGAGGTCCATTCTAGAAAGCACAGGCTGGGAGACAAAGGGAGGCCACATCCAGAGCCCCAGTGCAGCGATCACAAACTCACATTGGTGCGTGAGCATTTAATTAACTTTCTGGACTCACAAGAACTCCGGTCAATTTAAGACTCTCCAGGCAGCTCCTCCCAGATTCCACCAGCCCTCTCGGAAGCTTGGACCTAGAATGCCTACTGCCCGGGAAGGGTGTTTGGAGAGACTTAATTGAAGGGAATTCCTATTTTTATGTCTATATGATGTACCATCAGCATTTCCTCCCCTACAAAAATACACTGAGGGGCCACTAGTCCAAATAACTGGTTTAAATCTGTAAATTACAGCACTGCTTCAAGGAACTTTTAAGGTCATTTTGTGTCTACAGGAAAGTTAGATGGCATCATAAAATTTTTAGAGCTAATGTAATCTTTATACAGTGGATTCAACTCAACTGATGAGATAAGTTTGAGGCACTACCCTTCTCTCCCCCTTTCTCCTGACCATCCTGGAGTCCTTAGGCAGAATTCCTGCTCTGGAAGCATTCATGCCATGACTACACAAAACATCTTCCTCCCTGCAGGTCTCAGAACCTAGGTCTTTATTTCCCTCCCCTCCACCAAGAGAAGAAGGGATTGCTAAATATGGTTAATTTTCTGAGTTGGTTGCCTTTCTGCTGTGGAATCTAATCCTCTTTTACATCTCTTGTGTGTATTTCTTCTTGGAGCTCTGGTCTTTGGTGACCTTCTCATACTGTTTCATTAAATGCCCTCCGCCTCGGTAAATTACAGTACTTTGAAGCCTTGGAGTTTAGCATATAAAAAAGCAAGAGGCTCTGTATACTGCCTTGGGATAAGGTGTGATGAAAATCCCATACAAGCTGAACTGTACTTCCTAATCAAATGGGTGTAACAGATGGCTGCTGGAGCAAACCATCACAATGGAAATATCTGCAGTTCTCATGGTAACGGAATCTGCCAGGTCTGAGGGATTTGCTGTTTTTCAGGACATCTGAGCTGCAATCTCTTTCGAGCTGTCTAGCAGTCTCCGTCTCGCTCGCTCTCACTCTCTCAGCATGATGGAGATAGAGTTGAAAGGTGGAGCCCAATTTTGCATTCCAGCTGTGATTAAAGACACAGGCACACATCCTGGGAGATAATGCACTGCATATTCATCACGCTATCTAGAACCTCTTTAGCTACTGGGACACGATTGTCATGCAATTACAATATGCCTTCTTCAGGAGCAAAGTGGGGGGTTGGGATGAAGAAGATCAGAGGAACAACAGAGAGGGAGAATAGGAGGAATTAAGATGCATGGGACGTACCTTGTAATAAAGATATGGAGCGATATTAAAACTAGCAGTTGTTTCCACTTCGTGGCAGCATGTCAAGATGACTTAACGTAGCAGGATAAAACATCTGGCCTAGGGAAAAAAAAAAAAACATGATGTTGAATTTCCAAATCGTAGACTATGTGGAAGAAAAACAACAGATAAGCAACTGTGTACCTTCCCAATAAGTGAAAGCATGTAGAAGATTTCCTTACCCTCTGCAATCAGAAAGGAGATCCATCTCATAAGGGGAGGTTTGTGTATAGACACTGAGCTTTCATTATAAATTGAAGGTTTGGGCTTAAACCCACAGGACTACATTAGAAATGGGTTTTTTATTATTTTTTTTCCCTCATGCCATTCATAACCTTCTGATTTTACAACAGTGCTCAGAAAGGGGGAAATAATCAGTCACAGTTCTATTTTATTAAAGGGTTTTCCTCCAAATCCCTATCGATTTAAAGAAATAAGGAAAAGTATACTGTCTTCTTTGCTATAGTACCTGCTAGCTGACACACACACACATACACACAGGCAGGGTTGATTCACAGCTGCCTGGTCCCTTGGGTATTTGAGCTTGAAGATCAGACAACATATAAGAATTCAGCCATGACTCAAAATGGAAACAAAGAAGACCATTCTTAGCAAAGCCTGCAATGAGAAATGAAAAACTACAGGCTGGAGGCTGGAGCCCCCTAGCTCGCTTCCCCACCCCATTGTCCTTGAGGGCACTACTGTTAAATACATATGACAGCCAAAGAGATGAGGAGAATAGTCTCCAGAAAGCAGTGATTGGATCTCCCTTTTCATGAGGTAGAACAGCCAGGACTATGTAAGCCTCTAAGTAGCACTTGAGAGCAGGTCCCGCAAGGCAGCTTTGTCTCCCCCTCATAGGGCGCCTGAAGAACATATTATATTATATAACCTTTCTCCAAGCCCGCCCTGCTCTGCCTGAGACCCTCTTCCTTTAGAAGCCTGCTAATAGCAACTTGTGGATGACGATCTCCATCTTAACAAGCCGGATTAGTTAGTTTCAAGCAATGAACTGAGGCCATTTGTGCAGATGCTAAAGAAAAGGGGAAAAAAAAAAGAAAAGGGGAAAAAAAATTATAAAAGCCCCATGTGCCTCGTTCTCTTGTAAGTACAATATAGATAAAGAGGAGGGTGGCCCACGGCCACATCTGTGAGCTGACCTCTAAGGCACACAAAGGTCTCGGGGGGCCAGAGAGTCAGAAAAGGAGGAAAAGAGGGTTTGGATCAAGCCAGCAGCAGACAACAGAGGCTCTGAAAGGGCAGTGATTGGGGAACCGTCTGGAGCTCTTTTTCTTGGAAATCATTCTTTCGTTGCCTCCCATGGGGGCTTTGCTTTTTGACAAACACTTCTCAGTTCCTAGCACAGAGCCTGGCATGGAGTAGGGGGTGTACAGTAAATGTTGGCAGGGTAGAGGGATGGATGTATAAGGAAAGATGCCCAAATGTCAAAATGTCAAAAACAAACAAATCCCACTGGTCTGTAATCGCCCTCTCTTTCCTCCCCACACCAAGAACATAAAATTGCATGAAACGTCAGAGTCAGCACATTTGGAGAGGTACTCTGTGTCTTCAGAGATCAATGGCCAGATTACTATTAACATTCAACCACAACTGGCACTCTTAAAACCTACACACATAAAGGAGAGCTACTCAGCTGATGCTTCAGACTTGGAATATTGCAGAACATTGAAGCCCATTAAAAACAAAAAAATCTGTCATTCCTCAGCTTCTCTGACAGCTTCTCTGCCTTTTTCTATACGCAACTAGGAAACTGACTCATGAAGGAAGGAATGTTTAGTTTCCTTTAAAATAATCTAGGAATAACATAATATACACTCTGTTACATATGGGATCTGAGTGTGTAATCAGGCTGAGAGAAAAAAAAAAAACAAATTGTGAGGGAGAACACCAGCTCTCACATTCCAGAGAGCGCAACACACACACACACACACACACACACACACACACACACACACACACACACACACACACACACACACACACACACACACACACAGAGCTTCCACCAGCTTCTTGAATTTTAACTGCCCTTCAGAGTACATATTGCATTTTTAGGAATTCTCTAAGCCAAATGTTTGTTGGAATGCTAACCTCCTTGGAAGGTCAGGATGTCTTGCTGAGATCATTCAGTTAGAAGACACCCAACTGCCCTACAAGTTAGAAAAGGGTAAGTTTGAGATTTGAAATTATTCTTTAAGAGTAAAACATAAAAGTTGTCTCTGTGGATAACACTCATCTCTAACACTCATCACAAAGAATATTTTTGTATAAGAAAGTTGCAGTCAACCTCAAAAAGATCCCACTATAACTCCAAAAGTTTCCTTCTACAATTTATAAATATTTCAAATCCAAAAAATTAGGAAACTAATTTATATATATAAAATAAATGTATATAGAAACTTATATATATATATATTATATATATTCAACTCCTATTGCTTTTCAGTCCCATAGAATTTTTTGGTTTATTGCCAAAGGATCAAGCTTCCCAGGTGGCACTAGTGGTAAGGAACTCACCTGCCAATGCAGGAGATGTAGGAGGCATGGGTTCAATCCCTGGGTCAGGAAGATGCCCTGGAGGAGGGCATGGCAATCCACTCCAATATTCTTGCCTGGAGAATCCCATGGACAGAGGAACCTGGTGGGCTACTGTCTACAGGGTTGCAAAGAATCAGACACGACTTAATTGACTCAGCACGCACGGCAAAGGATCATCTTATTTTTTATGTCTCTGTCACCAAAAGTGAAGGAAGGGCATTTTGTGGGGTTGCTATTCCCAATAAGCTTTAGGATCAATTCTGTTTCAGGCCTCACCCACTGCCCTGAAATGTTCAAAGCCCCAGTAGGACAGACCTGTTCTTTCAGAGGACGATCTTTATTGCCAACCTTCTCTGGAGTGGTTCGCCTGGAACTGAACTAGAGTATTTTTTTTACTGCAATGGAGTTAGCTGAGCCTAAATAGGAAACTATTACACCCAACACCCTGCAAAGCACTGCGGGGACAACAAAAATGAGTCAGCACCTTCTTGTCCTCAAGGAGTTCACGATCGAGCTAGGACAGGTAAGACCAGATTACTAATGTTGACAACATCTGGCCGCACAATAGAACACCACAAGGGACATAATCCAAGTATCCAAGCAGAGTCAAAGGAGGCATTATAAAAAGCTCCATGTGAAATGGAAAGGTTGATGAGCCTTGAAGGGCTGTAAGTAAGACTTCAACAGATTGGGGCATGGATGAGGATATTCCAAATACAGGAAATGACAAGAGTGTGGATGCAGAAAAGTGTTGTGACCAGTTTGGGTGCACTGAAGGGTCCTGTTTGTCTGAGAAGGTGAGAGTACAGGGACGTTTAGGTGGGAGAATTAGAGAAGGTGGGATGCAATCCCAGGAGCATTTGGGCACCAGTGACCTTCACTAGGCTCACAAAACACCTTGCTTTGTGAGAAGTCCAAGGATGCTCCAAGCAAGGAACACTCCTAAGTCTGTTACCAACAGGAAATCCACGGGAGCACTGAATTTACATAAAGCACCCCCATTTTCATGAACATACTCTCTGAAAGTATGAACCTTTAAGAGTCGAACCAGTAAATTGCAAAACCTGTCCCATTCTGTGTGTCTTTGGAAATAAATAAACCTTTCTATTTCAATATTTGGCATCGTGACAAGACCTAAGAGGAACCTTATCAGAGAGATAATTAATAAGGGCATGAGGGGAAAGTGCAATTAAAAATGGCAAAGACTACTCCATCAATAAGTGCTCCATACTGAGAAAGATTATTACTGCGATCTCCAGCTTCAAACCTGAAATCAAGTCACTCTGAATGGATAATCTGAGCATTATTGAGGGGAGGGGGTGGGCAGGGGGGAAAGGCATCATGGTTCCCAGCCTCTAAATTACAGGAGAAACAAGATTCTATTCTGACCTCACCTCTCTGCCTCTAAATCAACAAAATAATCACAGCTTAGTCCCAGTTGGCATAACTTCTATAACCTCAAGTTTTAATGTTGTCCTTCAGGTTCTTAACCAGAAGAGGAAGTTAGACTGAGAATGCCTCTAGAAGAGTCTTTTCTAGGGAACTAAAAAAAAATATTTTTTTTTTTCCTAGGAAACAAGGAAGATAAACCCTCTTTATCTAAATAAGGGCCTGTGTCAGAAATAAAAACTTGCTGGAGCAAATCTGAAAGCTCCAGCCCCACCAGGCCTGGAGATGTCTGAACCTCTGGGCAACTTTACAGACGCTACTTAAAGATGTTGGTCCATCTGAAAAAGCAGTCCACATGTTTGTCACTCCTCAGAGAACTTGTGGCTTCTGCCGTTTTGAATGGAATCGTTCAATACGGAATCACTTCCTGCAACTTAATTTCGGAGCTGAATGCAAAGTATAAGATAAGGTCACAAGGACATGGATTTTTCTCCAGAAAGCGATCACACACCCTGGGCTGCCGAAAGTGGAGATTTAATCGGACACAGTAGGTTTTGCTACTGTTGCAACGTGGAAATACATTATTTTTAAAAAGGCCAGTGACCACAGCAGGCACAGCAGTCAGAAAAAATTTTTTTGACTTTCAATTATTGCCTCAGATGGAAACAACTGCTTATGTCAATTTCAGATGGCTGTGAGTAGCTTCATTATTTCATAATCATCATCGTTGCTGTCATCCTGCCCTATATTTATCTAGCCATCTTAAAAAGGGACAATGACCAGAGAGAAAAACTATTGTCCATGCTCTTTTGATCTTTGGTTAAGGAGGCCCACTGAAATGAAAATGGGATGAACACCTCGTGACTACCATTTCTGCTCAAAATATTGCAGTCACCTTCCTTTTAGTCAGGGGTTGGCAAACTATACCCACAGTCCAAATCTAGATCACTGCCTGTATTTGTAAATAAAGCTTTATTGGAACCCAGCCACACTCATCACTGATGTATTATCAATGGTTGTTTTTGCACTAGAATGACAGAGTTCAGTGGTTAATGACAGAGACTGTGTGACCTGAAAAACTTGAAATGTTTACTAGCTGGCCCCTTACTTTGGCAACCCCTGCTTTAAAGCATCATCATCATCCCTTCCATCTGCAGAGGGCATGGCTGTCAGAGGGGCTTCCCAGGTGGCCCGGTGGTAAAGAACTTACCTGCCAATGCAGGAGACACAGAATTGATCCCTAGGTCAGGAGGATCCCCTGAAGGAGGAAATGGCAACCCACTTCAGTATTCTTGCTGGAAAAATCCCATGGACAGAGGCGCCTGGCAGGCTACAGTCCATGGGGTCACAAAGAGTCAGATACAACTGAGCAACTCTCACAAACACACACACACACACACTCACACAGAGATATCAGAGGTCTTTAGCACACTTCATCTGATAACATCTTCCCAATACATAAAGATGGAGATAACTGCAGTGACCAGAGACCTATCGACCAGCGTCACTTGTCTGTGAGAGATTCAGACTTGGCACCTCCTCATGTTGGGACACTCGGGGTAAGAATGCCACTTTATGTGTGAGAGTGGGGACCACTGCTCCTGGTTTTCATCCAGAATGAAAGGCACTAGGCTTGACCCATAGACGGGTGATTCATGGGGAAATGACAGCAAGGGTTGTTAAACTTGGAAATTGCATATTAAACCACCGTGTGTTAATACATTTATAACTGTACATATTCTCACCCATCTGGAGTGGAAATATGTAAATGGAGAAACATAAAAGTTGAGAACATTAACCTGATTGTGCTCTTGGAAATTGCAGCAGCAGGACAATATACTGGAAATAATTTAGAGTTTAAATAATAGAGTTTAAACTCAAACCTGAGTTCAGATTCAGACCCTCATTAGCTATCTATCTTTGGGCAAATTTCTTACCCTCTCTGAGCTTCAGTTTCTTCATCTTCCAAATACAAATGTTAACAGATAATACTTTTCAGGGTTGCTGTAAGAATGGAATGCAATAATTCCTGAATAATATCTGGCACAGAGCAGTAAATGCTCAAGAAATGGCAAAGGTAATAACTATTACACTATTTGGCTTCAACTAAGACAGCAGGAAATTTCCTTCCTAAGAAAGGCTGATTTAAATGTCATTAGAGAATGGGAGAAAATAACAGCAAATGAAACAACTGACAAAGGCTTAATTTCCAAAATATACAAGCAGCTCATACAACTCAATACCAGAAAAAAAAAAAACCCAATCAAAAAGTGGGAAAAAGACCTAAACAGACATTTCTCCAAAGAAGACATACAGATGGCTAACAAACACATGAAGACATGCTCAACATCGCTCATTATTAGTGAGTAGCAATGAAAGTCACTCAGTCGTGTCCAACTCTTGCGACCTCATGGATAGTAGCCTGCCAGGCTCCTCTGTCCATGGGATTCTCCAGGCACGAATACTGGAGTGGGTTGCCATTTCCTTCTCCAGGGGATCTTCCCAACCCAGGAATCGAACCCAAGTCTCCTGCATTGCAGGCAGGTTTTTTACCGACTGAGCTAGAGAAATGCAAATCAAAACTACGATGAGATATCACCTCACACCAGTCAGAATGGCCATCATCAAAAGGTCTACAAACAATAAATGCTGGAGACGGTGTGGAGAAAAGGGAACCCTCTTGCACTGTTGGTGGGAATGCAAATTGATACAGCCACTATGGAAGACAGTTTGGAGATTCCTTAAAAAACTAGGAATAAAACCACCATATGACCCAGCAATCCCACTCTGAGGCATATACCCTGAGAAAACCAAAATTGAAAAAGACACTTGTACCCCCAATGTTCATTGCAGCACTATTTACAATAGCTAGAACTTGGAAGCAACCTAGATGTCCATCAACAGATGAATGGATAAAGAAATTGTGGTACATATACACAATGGAATATTACTTAGCCATAAAAAGGAACATATTTGAGTCAGTTCTAATGAGGTGGATGAACCTAGAGCCTATTATACAGAGTGAAGTGAGTCAGAAAGAGAAAAACAAATATCATATACTAATGCATATATACAGAATCTAGAAAGATGGTACCGAAGAATTTACTTGCAGGGCAGCAATGGAGAAACAGCCATAGGGAACTGACTTATGGACATAGGGAAATTGGAGGAGAGGGTGAGGGGCATGGAGAGAGTAACATGGAAACTTATATTACCATGTGTAAAATAAGATAGCCAATGGAAATTTGCTGTATGTCTCAGGGAACTCAAACAGGGGCTCTATATCAACCTAGAGGGATGGGGAGGGAGATGGGAGGGAGGTTTAAGAAGGAGGGGACATCTGTATACCTATTACTGATTCATGATAAGCTTTGACAGCAAATAACAAAATTCTGTAAAGCAATTACCCTTCAGTTAAAAAATGAATAATTTTTTAAAAAAGAAAAAAAATAAATGTTCTTAGTAAACAGGACTAATACTTCCCAAATGAGACACTTCTGTATCCAATTTGCTCTGCATATTATGCTTAAAAATATTGTAGCTTGTATTTTCACATTGCTTCTCCTCTCAAAGCTTCTTCAAATAAACTCAGTATCTCTTGTGTGTAAAGCAGGGCATAAGGGTCATTATTTGCCCATTTTACAGATGAAGAAATTAAAGTCATACATAGAATCCTATAGTTAATGAGTTAAGCTGAGACCCTATCTCTCCTCCTCATGGCCCAAAGCACTTAGTACTACCCTGGATGTTATGTAATGGTCTTTTAACTAACCAGATCTCTAACATTCTGGGGAAGGAAGAGACCCAATTAGAAAGGTACAATGGAAGGAATGAGAACAAGGGCAGAAGACCTGGTGAAGAAAGCAAGACACTCAAGAAAGCAAGACTCAGAAGGATGATGCTTCAGGCTGCAGACAAATGTAGTGCGCCTTTAAAAAGGATCACATCTATACCTCTATATTGCTTACTATCTGAAGCTAAGCCAGAGGGATGCACATAGTGAGATTTTTGTCTCATTTCAGGAAGGATACAGGATAAAGATTCTGTGCCAGTAATCTTCCTTGGATTAATGGTTTCTCTTTTATCTGCTGTATTTCTGCTCAGATGTCTCTTCTTTGAATGAGTCAGAGGAATGCAAATGCTGGACGCAGTCTGCCTGAAATATTTAAATCCAGTTTTGCAATGTTTTGCAGGTTTTGAGGGACAAATTACACACACACACACACACACACACACACACACACACACACACACAGAGGATGGAGGAATGGCAGGTGAGAATTACAGATATATCAGCCAGCGATACAAAAACGTGGTATTTCAATTTGACAACAAACTCATTTTTCCTTTTCCATTTCTTTGTTTCTCCAGATCAACATCTTAGAGGCTTGATTTGAGTGGAAGGAATCTGCAACATTCTTTTGTGAGGCTCGGAATCTCATCAAGAATGTATGTGACTACACAGAAAACTGATTTTCTTTTGGCTCCCAAATGACGAGACTTCATTATGCAATGAGCACGTCCCTGGAGAGAGCATTCTCTACATACTGAGAGAGAGAAGGTGGGACAGGTTGGACGGTTGGACATGATTTGTGTGCATTTTCTCGATCTCTCCTTTTATGGATACACTCTGAACTCTTTATTCTCACGTTCAGTCATAGACTTGCAGGCAGTGTCTCACTATTGTGACTAAGAGGCCTTCTTCTAAAAGAAAACCCGAATGGCATTAATATTCAAATCCTCTAACTTGGTCTGCAGTGGCTTGGTGGAGCTTGCATGGAGCTTCTGTCTGCCAGGGAACAGATCTTGGGAAATACAGCTGAGCAAATTGGGATTTAGCATCCATCCCCATGAGCAATTCTTAACATGAAACCCCTAGAATGAAAGGTCTCCTCCAAAGGCTTTTATTGCTGCCAGAAAGAATTCCTACCATGTGAATCCAAGGACAGAGGAAGGCTTTCTTATTTTCCTTTCCACCTCATGTGAAAGAATAATCTCATGCCTTCGGGACAAAGGCTTCTTTAAACAACAAAGTGAAATGCTTTCAACGTCCATGAACATCTCCCAACATCAATGAGATTGCTATTCACAGATGAAAAGCAGCAGGGGGGCGCACACTGGCCATGAACAATTGGTCAATACGGCATTACCCTTGAAAACCAGAAAGCCAGGATTTGAAATGTGAAACATCTCCCACTCCTAGTAAATGAGGATTGATGAGTTCCCAGGGACGTTCAACTTCCTTTGACTTCATGTAAGTGATTTATAACCTTTCTCTGTGCCATGGTTTCTGAATTTTCTCCAAGCATGTACCTGAACTAAGGCTGGGAAAGGCCTGGCCCAAGGGCATAGAATCACACTTCTTTTCCTCAAAATGTTTTCATAAATCAGGCCATGGACTTCAGCATTCACCAACATCTAGAATATGTGGGTGCTACACTAGGTAATGGGCCACAAGATCAGCACAACCCAGTCCTTGATCTCAGAGAGAGAAAAACAAAAAACGTAAGTCACTTGAGTGGTGGCTTAAAGACATTAACCATTGGAGAGAAGGACAAAAGAGAAAGAGGCCTCAAGTGAGGTCCTCATCTTTAGACAAGCAAATAAATATACCTCAAAATACAACAACCTCCAGGAACACAAGAATATGGTGGCTGTGTCAAGTCAGATTTGTTCTATAATCCATGCTCCCTATTGATCAAGAACTGATTCTTGTCACCCAAGGGTCTACTTTAGAAGTTCCCATGTTATGAGACAGGTCCGACTTCAGTCTCTCTGAGTTGAGATTTTTGTGGCCCTGGCCTCTGCCCGGTGGTCAACTCTCTAGCTCATTCCCTCTCCAGAAAAAAAACACTGAAGAGTCCAATTCTCTGAGGTCGCTGGCAGCTGCAGACATGATACAGGTCCTCTTCGGACCCCATTCAGTCCATCAGTAGACTATCAACTGTAGGGTCTAAATGAGAAGGGAGAAGCAGGGCCGGGACCCTTTCTCAAAGTTCAGTGAAGTCTCTGCTTAGTGGGGAGCTTCATCCTGCCTGGTACAAAGATGGAAGCCACACTGTGAAACAACTGGCCATTTATACCTCCTTGGAAGGACTCCAAGTGTTTCTGTCATCCTGTGTGTGTTCTCCAGAACTGAACGACCATCAAGGCATATATCAGATATATCATATACATATATAAAATTAATATATTTTTATATATTAGAATAGAAATTAATATATTTACTGTATATTAGAATAGAATATATGAATATCTGTGCTATATGTATTAGAATTCTTTTATACATTCATATATATGTATATTAAACTCTCAGTTGCAGTGGCTACAGCTGACCCACTGAGTCCTCTTCATGAACCAAATGTGGTTCACCAACATGCCTTTACTCTCTTGACACCCGAATCCAAACCATCATCCATGCCACAGAAAGACAGAGATTTTACATCGCAAGACACCTCCCAGCCCACCAAATTAACCTTCTCTGGCTAAGGAAACATGTTGCTGAGAAGGGTTTTTACAGGGCTCCTTTAAATGAGATGGAAGCTAGTTTACTCTCTTAAATGATATTCTGGCTCTGGGTGGCACAATGTGAAAAATGACAAAGTCCACTCATGCATCAGACAGGATAATTCTGGCAAAGTTGGTGCTGACAGCATTAAAAAACAATGATGGAAGAGCCTGGCCTTGTTGTCATTTTAATTGTCACTGTGAGTGACGAAAAATGCAGTTCCTGCTGCCGCATACTTACCTCTCAGCTTTGTAATACCTTCACTGGGTCCATGTCATTTGAAAGCGTGATTTAAAAAAAAAAAAAAAAACATCGGGGGCGGGGAGAGGAAAAGAAGTGTGTTTGTGAACACAAGAGAGATAGAGAAAGTGGGAAGAGAGAAAAAGACAGAAAGGGACAAGAGAGCACTAGACTCAGCAAGAGACAATGAGACAAAGACAGAGAGAGGAAAAAAAGATAACCAAAGGAGGATTATTTCAGATGGCCTCTCCTGAATATCAAACACAGAGTGCTGTTAGTAATGTCATGGAAGAGGCTAGTTTTCACAAATCAAGAAACCTGCAGTGTTTCCAAGATCCACTCTGAGTTTTCAGGCAAGACAGTCCAGAATTTCTTGTTAAAAGCTTAAGGGCTCAATTTATGCTAAGCATTCAAGGAAATGTCTCATCCAAACAGGATATCATTTTTCAAATTTAAAGAAGCAAACCCGATCTCGGAGCTTAAATGTTATTATTCACAGTTGCAAAGGAAAATGGCATTTACTTTCTCTTTCTCCATAGGAAGGGAAAGAAGAGGTTCTCCCTTCTCTGGGGCCAGAAGAGGGCTCAGAAATTCTGTTTCCACTCCTGAAAGAAATACATTTCTCTCTCCCAACCCCAGCAGGTGAGTCCACAAACTTCCTCCACAGCACTGATTGTTGCTTTGATGGGTCAGTGTACTGTATGCCCATGTTGCTTTTCAATATATGTTTGGGGGAAGAATCAAAGCTAATTTCAGTGTGTGAAAAGCTAGCAGATTCCATTAGTGATTGTGACTTCCCTTCAAAGTGATAAGGCTGCTGGATGCAGGGTCTCAAAACTGAATGTCCAAATGGGAATTTATGATGCAGAGCTTGTTTTATCAACCATAGGCTTCAACACACATACAAAGGGAGAAAGACATAATTTTTTTCCCTTAGCAGAAAAGTTAACCCAGAGAACCACTTGTGCCTGCTTTTCTCATTCCCCAGCCCCCTCCAACTCACCCACATCATTTTTCCCTTTTCCAACAGGTTAGGGTGTAGAAGGGGGTCATTGAGGCCATCATTTCTGATTTTCACATTGATGGATCTGAGAGAATACACAGTCAATGAATTCACACTAGCTCTTCTGCAAACTGCTGCTACTGCTAAGTCACGTCAGTCATGTCTGACTCTGTGCAACCCCATAGACGGCAGCCCACCAGGCTCCTCCACCCCTGGGATTCTCCAGGCAAGAATACTGGAGTGGGTTACCATTTCCTCCTCCAATGCATGAAAGTGAAAAGTGAAGTCGCTCAGTCGTGTCCGACTCTTCGCGACCCCATGGGCTGCAGCCTACCAGGCTCCTCCGTCCATCGGGTTTCCCAGGCAAGAGTATTGGAGCAGGGTGCCTTTGCCTTCTCAGTCTTCTGCAAATGACCACAGCAAAATCCCAGAAGGAATTCAAGTGGGACTTGACCACAGCCTGATTCTCTGAATTGTCCTTTTAACATCTATATCTGGTAGTATTCTTCATTATCTTGGTCCCAAAGCCCACAAAGTCATTTCTCATCTTTATGGAAAGCAAGCCCAACTAGAGCTTTGGAAAAGTTTTGGTCAGTGATACTTCATGGTTGTCATCACATTTAAGATCCACCTGATCCATAAACATACATAGATAGACTACTCAGAGGTCCAAAGGGGGAAAAAATGGCATGCACTGCTAAACTCTATTAGGATGCAGCATACTTTACAAGAAACTTTGTTATGAAACAGCATGTGGTATTTCCACCTATAAAACTGGGTGGCCTCTATTTAATGATATGTGATTTTTTTTTTTCAAGACCAGATTTACATTACTACAAATATGAAGAGCTCATAGCCGGGCCCACCAGTTTCATAAAAAAAAAAAAAGGTTGGGATTCATGCCAGTTCAACATGATCTCAGGCAGAGTAATAATACACCTCCTTGTTCCAGGTCCAGGAAAAGAAAACCAGCGTCACCGCGAGTGATACTGGAACCCCTCCTTGTTTGATCTGGCCCCATATTCCTCTGCAGCCATTGTCTGCTGTGTATTCAGCATGGGCAGTGACGGTCAGTGGAAGATACAAAGACACAGAATGAAGTAAAAGATAATTTATGTTTACTATGTGCTGGGCACAGCTGATTATCGCTTTCAATCCTCGGAGTTACCCTATGAGGCAAAGATCCCAATACCCACTTTCAGTTCAGTTGCTCAGATGTGTCTGACTTTGTGTGACCCTACAGACTGCAGCACGCCAGGCTTCCCTGTCCATCACTAACTCCCAGAGCTTGCTCAAACTCATGGCCATTGAGTCAGTGATGCCATCCAACCATCTCATCCTCTGTCGTCCCTTTCTCCTCCTGCCTTCAATCTTGCTCAGCATCAGGGTCTTTTCCAATGAATCAGTTCTTTGTTATCAGGTGGCCAAAGAATTGGAGCTTCAGCATCAGTCCTTCCGATGAATATTCAAGACTGACTTCCTTTAGGATTTACTGGTTTGATCTCCTTGCAGTCCAAGGGACTCTCAAGAGTCTTCTCCAACACTTTACAAATGATCAAACGGAAGCACAAAGTCTTGCCCACAATCTTATAGCTGGAGATCGTGGGACTGAGAATAAACTCAGACCCCAATCCATCTGATTCCAAAGCCTATGTTCCACAAGACTAGAGGAATGGTTTTCAAACTGTGTCCCAGTATTTTAGGGGCTCCTCAAATTTGATTTGAATTTTCAAACATCTTTTGAAATACTTTAAGACTAGGATAAAACACAGGAGGTACATTCAAGTATTATATACTCAATGAGAACCTTTTGGAGACTACCAGGGTATTGACTGGTTTAATTGCTGGCTGACTTTGCGACAGAACATGTTTACATAATTTAACATTTAAAGTTCATGTATACTACTAAAATGATGCCTTGTATCAATTTCATATACTGAATTTGTACAGAATTTGTATCGGCTTAAAAAAAAAATAGGCTTGAATATCCCTGCTGTAGGGCATGCAATCTCAAGGAGAGGGTGACAAAATTTTGTTTTTGAGGGCCCACAATCTTAGCTACTGCAATAGTTTTTCCCGCCTTCCCGAGGGTCATAGTATTTACATAAACAAGTATCCAGTATTTTTGCTATATTAAATTTTCATAGGGAGAAGGGGATTAGGAAAAAGTCTAAAAAGTTCTTTATGGAGGAGACAGTGAAAAAAAGCTTGAAAAATACTGCTCTCGGGTATTAAGAATTTCAGAGTTTGAAACAGAAAAGAGGAATAGCTTGGTCCTTACTCAGCTTGAGCAGCGTATGTAACGTGAATTGTGACTCTGTGAGGAGTTCTCCTTGGAGAATAAGCCTGGCTTGTTTGCAACCCGAGGATCTGCTCTCCGTAAAAGGCTTTTACGAGCTTCAATCCCTTTGCTTCTGCGAGGAAACTTAGCAACTTGAGCCAGCCCCCTCATTTTGCAGAAGGAAAAACTGAGGTCCAGAGAAGCAAAAGGTTTGTCCAAAAATGTAGTCCTGTTTGTGGCAGTCTGAATTCAAACCCATAACAGCACCTTGCACTAGTAGGTGTCCAAATAGTATTTGGTTACATGAGTGAGGGAAGGCAAAAAGGACTTTGATAAAGAGATGTCATTGAAAAGGTCAGGTACAAGAATTTTTTAAACCAAAAAATAGGAGTAGACTGCCTACTTCACACCACCTATTGATAGGGAAAAAGAGACAGAGGGAGAAAAAAAAAAGAATCTCATCACCTAAATTTGCCTGGGAGCTGGAGACCTCTAAAGGAAACGTCCCACCCGCTCAGCCCCAGCTGAAGCAGAACAGTGTCAGGAGCCAACATAAGTGAGTCCTTCCTCCAGCTGACCCAACCGCACATCTTTCCTTTGCTTGTTTGTTTTCTTTCTTTAAAGCTCTTACAATACTCCCATACTACCATCTGCTGAAGCGGGATGAACAGGTAGCTTTAAAATGATGATAGCTCTGGGAAATGATAATCACTAGGTCATAGAAAGCGGCACTGCAGTGCATAAATAAGATAAGTAAAAGTGCTGAGGACGGCATGTTTGCTTTAATAAAATGTGGTTTCCCTTTGTGTGCAGAATGCCTTTCTCAAACGCCTGGGGAGAGAGGCTGAACTATAGACCAGAAACACACAGCCAGTTCCAGAATCTGGCAATGAGGGTGGGATCAGAGGGGAGAGGAATGAAATATGACTTACTGAGACACAAAAGGAAAGGAGTTGGACCAGAGCCTTTGTGTTGAATTGCTGAAGCAATGGAATGAGATCAGAACTTCCAGGTCTAATTCCAAAGCTCCCTTTGGTGGAGGCAATAACGCTGCAGTGGAAAGAGCAAGGGCTTGGGTTACAGCATAGCTGTCCCTGAACTATGTGAGCCTGGGAAACACCATCTCTCTGTATTTTTATTTTTCTCTTATATGAAAAGGGGATACTATTTCACAGGGTTATCAAAAGTTTTAAATTAGAGATTGTATGCAAAGCACCAGCCACAATACCTGACATACCTTGGCATTTAGTAAATAAATGGTAATAATGATGAGCAGGATGTAGCTAATGCAAGATGATGCAAGAAGTGACGATGATGACAATAAGGAAGATGATGCAAAGGCCTTTCTAGAAAGCAGCTACATATACACACTGAGTCCTAAGGATCACAAGTAGCTTAGAAAATACCGTCATCTGTTAGATATGACACTGGAAAGCATAATTCATACAGGGAGCATTCCCTGTGCAAAGTATTTCAGTGAGCAAGAACTATGTCTTGAAAACACGAGCAACTTCTGAATTTTTGCAGATATATCATCTTACTTGGACTTTCTACAAAGCATTTTCACTGATGTTCTCTCGTTTTAACCCCATATACCAGCAATGTGAGGTTGTGAGGACAAGTACAAGATACCCATTTAACAGATAAGAAAACCAGAGGCCTCAGGAGGTTGTAGTCATTTAGTTACTAGCTCAGTGTTGCAGAGAGGTGGTGCAACAATCTAGACCGACTAGATTGTCTAGGTGGTCTTGACAATCTAGACCACAAGCCTGGTTGTCTGCTTCCCATCCCCATGGTACGCTGAGCCGACTACTTAAACATTTCCACCTGGAAACAAGCATGGAACTCACGCAGGTCTGGTACAGTTGTGCCCTTTCTGCTCTCTGCATCCTAATGTGCAGTCATCTAGCCTCCACCTGACTCCTTTCAGCTGAGTCAGCACAGCACTCTCCTTGGTCATCTAACTAGCTCTGTGTCCTCCACTCCTAACCCAAACTAGAAAATCCAGAAGAGACTCATGAAAGAATCTTTTCCCTTGGAAACTAATAACATGAGACGTCCATCAAACCATATACATAAATGGTATCATCTAACCACTGTGTGATTGCTAGTGGAGCAAGCCTGAGAAAGCTCTGGAAGGCTTTGCTCTACCCAGTGGAGAGAACAGAGCTGACTTTGTCTGCAAGGTACCATCGCTTGCTAGGGGTACTCTCTTTCTCTACCCTCAGATGCAACTCTGATCATATAAATAATGTAGCCTCCTCCTCTGGAGAAGGCAATGGCACCCTACTCCAGTACTCTTGCCTGGAAAATCCCATGGATGGAGGAGCCTGGTAGGCTACAGTCCATGGGGTCGCGAAGAATCAGACATGACTGAGCGACTTCACTTTCACTTTTCCCTTTCATGCACTGGAGAAGGAAATGGCAACCCACTCCAGTATTCTTGCCTGGAGAATCCCAGGGACAGCAGAGCCTGGTGGGCTGCCGTCTGTGGGGTCACATAGAGTCGGACATGACTGCAGCGACTTAGCAGCAGCAGCAGCAGCCTCCTCCTCACAACAGTCTTATGATGAAGATGGGGCAGTTGGGGAAACTGAAAAATCACAAGTAGGGCAAAATATGTAGAAACACACAACTCAGTTGGAAAGCCACGTCTTAAACACAGATTTCCTCACTCTAGTCCCATGTTCTTTGAACTTCACCAAAGTATAGTACTGTCGTCATCAATTGGAAATATTTTGATGGCAAATAACAGAAAATCCAATCCAAATCTTCTTAAACAAAAAAGTTAATTTTTTCTTTTCTCTCTCCCCTCTAGTTGTTTCTTTTTTGTTGTTGTTGCTGTTGTTTTTTTAAAATAACTAAATAGTTCAGGGAAAAGTCTGGTTGCAAAACTCAAGTTAAAGTCTGAGTTGGCTCCCTCCACGTGGTAGCACTCTAGCAAGTTCAGGATCTCTTCCCATGGTAGAGGCAGTTTCATTCCTCAAATCCTTACACTGCCATCCTCCATGGGAATTGTCTCTGCAATTCCATAGGGTGGTGAGTTTCTCTCTGATTGGACTAGCTTAATCATGTGTCCATCCCTGAACCAATCATAATAGGTGGAAGGAAAGGATATTTTGGTTAGTTTAGGATAATCAGAGCCCACCATCAGAGTCAGAAGTGAGGTCAATCCAACTCAGTCTACATGAATGACTGTGGTGGAGAGGTACTTTTTCAAAGGAAATTCAAGGCGCTGTTATCAGGAAAGAGAGGCAATGGAATCTGGGCAGGAATCCCACACTGACATTCAGCCCTTTATTCTACAGATATTCTTTGAACTCCTTGTTGTTATTGTTCAGTAGCTAAGTTGTGTCAAACTCTGCAACCCCCATGGGCTGCAGCAAACCAGGCTTCTTGCCCTTCACTATCTCCTGGACTTTGCTCAAACTCATGTCCATTGAGTCGATAATGCCACCCAATCATCTCATCCTCTGTTACCCTCTCCTCCTTCTGCTTTCAATCTTTCACAGAATCAGGGGCTTTTCCAAACAGTTGGCTCTTTCTATCAGGTGGCCAAAGTATTGGAGCTTCAGCATCAGTTCTTCCAAGAATATTCAGGGTTGATTTCCTTTAGGATTGACTGGTTGGATTTTCTTGCTGTCCAAGGGACTCTCAAGAGTCTTCTCCAACACCACAATCCAAAAGCATCAATTCTTCAGCACTCAGCCTTTTTTATGGTCCAACTCTCACATCCATACATGACTACTGGAAAAACCATAGCTTTGACATCATAGTCAACAAAAGAGTCCGAAATGCAGTACTTGGATGCAATCTCAAAAACAACAGAATGATCTGTGTTCGTTTCCAAGGCAAACCATTCAATATCACGGTAATCCAAGTCTATACCCCAATCAGTTGAAGAAGAAGAAGCTGAAGAAGCTGAAGAAGCTGAAATTGAACAATTCTATGAAGACCTACAAGACCTTCTAGAACTAACACCCAAAAAAGATGTCCTTTTCATCCTAGGGGACTGGAATGCAAAAGTAGGAAGTCAAGAAACACCTGGAGTAACAGGCAAGTTTGGCCTTGGAGTACAGCATGAAGCAGAGAAAGGCTAATAGAGTTCTGCCAAGAGAACGCACTGGTCATAGCAAACACCCGCTTCCAACAACACAAGAGAAGACTCTACACATGAACATCACCAGATGGTCAACACCGAAATCAGATTGATTATATTCTTTGCAGCCACAGATGGAGAAGCTCTATACAGTCAGCAAAAAGAAGACCGGGAGCTGACTGTGGCTCAGATCATGAATTCCTTATTGCCAAATTCAGACTGAAATTGAAGAAAGTGGAGAAAACCACTAGACCATTCAGGTATGACCTAAATCAAATCCCTTATGACTATACAGTAGAAGTGAGAAACAGATTTGAGGGACTAGATCTGATAGACAGAGTGCCTGATGAACTATGGACAGAGGTTCATGACATTGTACAGGAGACAGGAATCAAGACCATCCCCAAGAAAAAGAAATGCAAAAAAGCAAAATGGCTGTCTGAAAAGGCCTTACAAATAGCTGTGAAAAGAAGGGAAGCAAAAAGCAAAGGAGAAAAGGAAAGATATACCCATTTGAATGCAGGGTTCCAAAGAATAGCAAGGAGAGATAAGAAAGCCTTCCTCAGTGATCAATACCAAGAAATAGAGGAGAACAATAGAATGGGAAAAACTAGAGATCTCTTCAAAAAAATTAGAGATACCAAGGAAACATTTCATGCAAAGATGGGCTCAATAAAGGACAGATGTGGTAGAGACCTAATAGAAGCAGAAGATATAAAGAAGAGGTGGCAAGAATACACAGAAGAACTGTACAAAAAAGATCTTCATGACCCAGATAATCACGATAGTGTTATCACTCACCTACAGCCAGACATCCTGGAATGTGAAGTCAAGTGGGCTTTAGGAAGCATCACTACAAATAAAGCTAGTGGAGGTGATGGAATTCCAGTTGAGCTATTTCAAATCCTAAAAGATGATGCTGTGAAAGCACTGCACTCAATATGCCAACAAATTTGGAAAACTCAGCAGGACTGGAAAAGGTCAGTTTTCATCCCAATCCCAAAGAAAGGCAATGCCAAAGAATGCTCGAACTACCGCACAATTGCACTCATCTCACACGCTAGTCAAGTAATGCTCAAAATTCTCCAAGCCAGGCTTCAGCAATATGTGAACTGTGAACTTCCAGATATTCAAGATGGTTTTAGAAAAGGCAGAGGGAACAGAAGTCAAATTGCCAACATCCTCTGGGTCATCAAAAAAGCAAGAGAGTTCCAGAAAAACACCTATTTCTGCTTTATTGACTATGCCAAAGCCTTTGACTGTGTGGATCACAATAAAATGTGGAAAATTCTTCAAGAGATGGGACTATCAGACCACCTGACTTGCCTCTTGAGAAACCTGTATGCAGGTCAGGAAGCAACAGTTAGAACTGGACATGGAACAACAGACTGGTTTCAAATAGGAAAAGGAGTACGTCAAGGCTGTATATTGTCACCCTGCTTATTTAATTTATACACAGAGTACATCATGAGAAATGCTGGGCTGGAGGAAGCATGAGCTGGAATCAAGATTGCTGGGAGAAATATCAATAACCTCAGATATGCAGATGACACCACCCTTATGGCAGAAAGTGAAGAAGAACTAAAGAGACTCTTGATGAAAGTGAAAAAGGAGAGTGAAAACGTTGGCTTAAAGCTCAACATTCCGAAAACTAAGATCGTAGCATTTGGTCCCATCACTTCATGGCAAATAGATGGGGAAACAGTGGAAACAGTGGCTGATTTTATTTTTTGGGGCTCCAAAATCACTGCAGATGGTGATTGCACCCATGAAATTACAAGACACTTACTCCTTGGAAGGAAAGTTATGACCAACTTAGACAGCATATTGAAAAGCAGAGACATTACTTTGCCAACAAAGGTCCATCTAGTCAAGGCTATGCTTTTTCCAGTGGTCATGTATGGATGTGAGAGTTGGACTATAAAGAAAGCTGAGTGCAGAAGAATTGATGCTTTTGAATTGTGGTGTTGGAGAAGACTCTTGAGATTCCCTTGGACTGCAAGGAAATCCAACCCATCCATCCTAAGGGAGATCAGTCCCGGGTGTTCATTGGAAGGTCTGATGTTGAAGCTGAAACTCCAATACTTTAGCCACCTGATGCGAAGAGCTGACTCATTGGAAAAGACCCTGATGCTAGGAAAGATTGAGGGCAGGAAGAGAAGGGGACGACAGAGGATGAGATGGTTGGATGGCATCACCGACTCAATGGACATGGGTTTGGGTGGACTCTGGGAGTTGGTGATGGGCAGGGAGGCCTGGCGTGCTGCGGTTCATGGGGGTCACAAAGAGTCAGACACGACTGAGAGACTGAACTGAACTGACTATGAACTACAAACTACAAACCTTTATTGGCAAAGTGATGCCTCTGCTTTTTAATACACTGTCTAGGTTTGTCATAGCTTTCCTTCCAAAGAGCAAGTTCCTCCTAATTTCATGGCTGCAGTCACTGTCTGTGGTGTTTTTGGAGCCTAAGAAAATAAAACCTGTCACTGTTTCCACTTTTTACCCTTCTTTTGAATTCCTATTGTGTGCCAATTGCAGGCAAGAGGTAAAAATTAATAAAGAAAAAAAAATGGCTAAGCGGAACTCAGTCGAGCGAATCTGGACCTAATCATCAACTACTTCCCCATTTTAACCTCTAACTCACCCAGAGTACTCTTCTGTCCAGAGCCTAAGCCAGGCTGTTGAAAGGCCCAGCAGGGTGCTGAGTTCAAATTGTTTTCTATTTGCAAGGTAACTAAAACCCTAGAGTCATGTCTTCTATAGCAAGAAGGGCAGTTACAGTGTAGCAGTTAAGAGCACAGGTTCTGGAGTCTGACGACTTGAGTTTGAATCTTGAGTTGGCCACTCCCGAATTGTATGACCTTGCAAGGTGTTTGACCTCTCTAGGCTTCAGGTTCTTTACCTACAAAATGGGGATAATTACAGTCACCTATAATTATGAGATGAGATGGCTGGATGGCATGACCAACTCAATGGACATGAGTTTGAGCAAACTCCGAGAGCTAGTGAAGGACAGGAAAGCCTGGTGCACCACAGTTCATGGGGTCAAAAAGTCAGACACGACTTAGTGACTGAACAACAGTAGTCACCTAAGGATATCTGGATTTGATCCTTGAGTCAGGAAGCTCCCCTGGAGAAGGGAATGACTACCTACTCCATTGTTCTTGCCTGGAAAATTCCATGCACAGAGGAGTCTGGTGGGCTATAGTCCATGGAGTCACAGAGTTGGATACAACTGAGCAATTGATACTTTCATTTTCAAGGATATTTGTAGAGCCAAATGAGTTAATACAGAGGTCAGCTAACTTTTTCTACAAAGGGCCAGACAGTAAATATTTTAGGCATTGTGGCCCATGTAGTCCTGCAGCAACCTCTCTACTGTGCTCTCACAAGTGTGAAAACAGCAATGGGTGATATATGAACAAACGGCAGTGCTTACAGTCACTTGACACCAAGGAAGAGCTCAATGAGAGTGCAACACATTTATAGCAAATAACGCTTAACTGTGTTTATTATTTCTTTCCACACTGTCCCTCTCTCTCAATGGACACTACACACCCTTTCTTGACTACATGGATTGTAGATATGTTATTTCACATATATACACATTAGCTATTTGTCTTTATTTATTGACTTAGTGACAAAGATCTCCACTCTTCTAATTGGATTACTCATCACATTGTTAAATTGTTCTGTCCCTATGCCTTAAGAAGGAAACAGCAAAAACCTTGGCATGTTGTAGATGATCCAGTGCTAGGGTGATTCATAGCAAGTAAAGAATAATAACTGTTATTATTTGCTATAAACAAGCTCTCAGCCTCATTAGTGAATGCTCACTTGCAGACATTCCCATCAAAATGATTTTCTTATGTTACAGGTCACCCCTCAAGTTTCCTCCTCCACAACCACACTCCAGGTCCAGAAATCACTGCTCAGATTTCACGGTGCTCAGTCATGCTGAGAGGTCTCAAGAGACAAAAAACAACACTGGAGTTAAAAGTTAATTCTTCCTGCTGGGTTAATAATTAGGTAAAACCCATTTGAAGTAAGGAGAAATCAGTGTGTCTGGAGTTCAGAATGAATTAGTGAGGAAGGAGGCAAAATAAGGAATTACAGAGTTAGAATGGAACTGCCAAGAACTCCACCTTCTGCTGGGTGGGAAAGGAGAGATGACAAGGAAACCCATTCACGAACTTTAACTTATAATCAGCAAGGAATCCCCAAACTCAGACGCAGATCCCTGTCTGTGAGGCTTTTTAGCTAATCCAAATGAATAACTCTGCTGTTTATTGGTGAGACAGAGACAACCACTTAAAACGTGATAAATTATAAAATGTCTCCCTGTTAGCACTTCTGCTGGCAGCCTAGCTCACTTTATTTTGCACCAAGGCATCTTCCCTTTAACTCAGCATCTTCCCCCAAATTCGTATGTTAAAGGAGAAACTCTACGTACCATTTATACATTTTGTTTGGATGGCTACAACCCCTACTCAATATGCACGTTACCAGAATGCCAAGTGACAACCCCAGGAAAAGCAAGAAGGAAAAGAAAAGCTCACACTTCTCTGCTTACTAACTCAAAAACATAATGCCATACTCTACATCTTTCAGTAGGAAGGTTCATAGGTGAGTTCATTTATGGCTCATAATTTTGTTACCAGGAAAGGTATCAGTGGAGTTGGAAATATTCCACATATTTGGCAAAACTGTATCAACATCATTCAGAATAAAGAAGCTCCCATCCATTGCACTGCCCTGTATAGACCTAGACATATACCCGAAGGCACTCAGTATAATTAGTTGGAAATATACCAAGGCCAAGATTACATTCATAAAGGGTGAAATGCCACAGATTCATTGGTCATGATGCTGGTGCCACCTACAGCCAGTTAGCCTAGGAGTTGCACACTCAATTAGCCGCAGGATCCATAGTCCTTCTCTGTACTTTTTCTACAAGGAGAGCTCCTGGCATCATTTGAACACACACAGCCTCTGCCATCCACCCATTTCCCCAGGACCAGGGTTGAGAATTTGAGTGCAAGGAACTAAGAAATCCTGATAAGCCTAGAGAAAATCTCATAGGTTTTAAAGTAAGATAGGGTCAAGTTTGATTTTTAGTGCTGCCCTTACCAACCCTAGGACTCTGGTCAAGTTACCCCTCGCGTTTCTTCACCTATAAAATAATGATAATAATACCTCCTTTCTAGTATTGCTGTAAGAATTCCAGAAATACGTGTTAAGTATTTAATATGCATTAAGGTTTCAATAGATAAAATTTTTCTGGAAATACAAGTTATACGGGCCTGAAGCACAATTCCTCCAGCCTTGCTGCCTGTTTCTCCCTGTGTTGGCACATCTTGTGGTCATCTCAGGAAACACAGGAAAGGCCAGCATGCATAATACACAAGAAGAAGAAAGAGAAGGACAGATAAAAGGAGAAGAGAATGAGAGCCAACAGCAGCAACTAATACTGAAAGTGCTTACACAGTACCAGGAATTGTTCATATTTATTAACTCAGTTCATATTCATAACAGCTCTATAGAGTGGTACCATAGTTATCCCCATTGTACAGATAAGAAAAATGAGGCACCAAGCAAGGAGTATGGGATTTGTTCAAGACTATATTCCTAGTAAGTGTCAGAGCCAGGATGCAAGCCCAGAGAGAATGGCTCCAGGGTGTGTGCTACTGACTACTGCTGTAAGACCCAAAGAAGCAAATGGAGCCCACTCAACTAAAGACATCAGAGAGCTCTAAGTGATAAGTATGCCTATCACTTTCCTAGAGGCACTACAATGTAATTTTGAACAGAAAACAAGTAACCCAGGGGCTTAAAAATACTCTGTGACATGAAAAATTCAGACAGGGCTGTGGTGGTACATCCACTAGTTCAAAAAAATGGTGCCTGAGTAAGCTTGTGCCTGCTGCAGTCTGTGTCTCATCAGACCAACCAATTCCAAATCATTGGGGAAAGTGAGGAAGCTTAGAAGCACATTGGTTCTTGCCTTCACTTCCCTGTCCTCTTTGGTCTTTAGAATCAATCAGACGAATGGCTGAGTGTTGTTGTTTGAGTGGTACCTTTGACTATTGAAGGAGATATATGGAAATGACAGGTGAAGGCATCTTCACTGTCTAATCTTTGACCCTGGAAATCTCTGGCGGGCAATCTGTGACAGGGAAAAACCAAGAGGGAGACTTGGTTCCGATGTCATATTCTCCAGGTTCCCTCCCAGAGAGGATTTGTTGATGTTACAGGTATAGGAGGTTAAAAGCAAGCCTATTTCCATGTGTTTAGCAACCTCCCAAGCTAAAAAGGCCCTCGGAATTTAAATTTACTCTAAGGTCCACAAACTACAACCAAAATGCTAGCTTCTGTCCCAGTTCTATGGTACAAATAATATGGATCCAAAAAGCACAAAGAGATTGAGAATGGGAAACTCCAGAGGTGGCGCAGAAGCAATGTCTCACAGCTGGGAACAACCAGGAGAACCTTAAAGGAGTTGACCATTAAGGTCCAACTTTTGTTTCCTCCCCAGGACAAGAACAGAATGAATGGAACTGTGTTGGCTACAGTGTGGGAAAAGCCAGTACACAGGCCTCCCTACTGCCGTATTGGGGAGAATCACTCAAGAAGAGGGTTTGAAGGAGGGGAGGGGATTCTCTTAGATGACAGAAGGGCCAGAATCGGCCTGGTTATTCTCCTAACTTTGCATGCTCCAAGTCCTTGGTGGTCTTCACAAAGTTCAAAGTGAATTCTCAGTACATCAGTCAGTCAAAGCTTGATACTTGGGATTCTTGTGTATCTCCAAATTCATCTCAGAACTATAAGACTGACTCAGGTTAAAGGTTCTGGGAATGTCACTAGGCATCTCTACAGGTTCAATGTGACCGAGAGCTGTGAACGCAAGTAAACCAGTCACCTCGAATTTTAGATTCCAGGTAATTCAAAGTCAATTGCTAAGGGCAGCCTGAGAAAAGAGGCTTATTTATCTGGATTAAGTGCTAACCAGTTTCTTCCTCTCTCTCTTCTCTATCGGATGCTCACTCACTCTCACTTTCTCTCATCCTTCTTCCCCCTTTCTCCCTCTCCACTTGCTTTAGGGGAGGAGTTATGTAGTCAGCAGCCCTTTTGAGAGGCCCATGTGGCAAAGAACGGAAGCCTTCTGCCAAATGCTTCCTGCCAACAGTGACTGAACTTAGAAATAAGATTTTCCAGCCCCAGTCAAGTCTTTAGCATTGCAACTTTGTCTGACAGCTTCACTGCAAAACCCCATGAGAGAATCTGAGCCAGGACCATCCATCTAAGTTAGCTCCCAAATTCCTGACCCTTGGAATGTCTGTGAGATAATAAATGTTTCTGGTTTTAAGTTACTAAGTGTTCGGGTAATTTATTATACAACAATAGATAACTAATACAAATACTTGCTTAAGCCCTATAGCTGAAAGAGTGTTATGTCTGTTTCCCAAATCTGTGCCTTTGCCAGTGCCCCTATATGCCAAGTCTATAGCAGTTCTCTGCTCCATAACTAATGGCTTCTGTTATGGTTTTGAAAGAAAGAGAAACACAATCAAGCTAGCTCAAGTAAAGTGGGGATTCCTTAGGAAGCCCTAAGCAAATCATAGACCTCCAAGGATAGGAAACAAAGTACAAAGTTCTGCTTTTAACAAGGAGTGAGAGTGTAACAAAGTATCCTCCCATAAATAACATCTATAAATGGTGGAAGAAAAATATAAAGTCTTGAGGGCTCCAGGAACTCAAAAAAAAAAAAAAAAAGGCAGGCATATTTTGGAAGGCAGTCAAAAATTGTAGCAAGAAATCAACACTAAGTGAGTTCCAGTTTTTTCTGGCATGTCCTGAAGGCAGCCAGAATCGTGGCCAAAGTGGCATGTTTGAAATTAAAAAAAAAAAAAAAAAAGTCTGCTACTATTCTGGCTGGAAGAACCACCTGAAAAAAGCCCAGGGAAATTGGGCAACAAGAGAGCAGAGGGAGAAGAGAGTAAGGAAAGAAGAAACTAGATATTGTGCTTAAATTCAGCCTGTCTCTGCCTGACCCCTAAACCATTCATTGGTGGGTCAAATGGAAATCAGCTAGCAGTTAAGACTTAAAGAACTGATCTCAGGTTTGAAATTCCACTCAGCATAGACATTGCAGTTTTCAGTTTCAGTCAAACCAAGTTCGTTGGCCACTACAATAAAATATCAACACTCTTCAGGGCAATATAACAAAATCCAGAGTCTCTCCATGATAACATGCACAATGTCCAGGATATAATGTAAAAATATTCAACATATGATTCAATCTAAAGGGAATGTAAATAATAGATGCCAACCTCAATATGGTCCTTATTTTGGTTTACAAGAAAAGTATTTCAAAATAACTATTATAAATATATTCAGGGAAGTCAAGGAAAATACACTCATAGTGAATGAAAGAAACTTCAGCAGAGAAACAGAAAATATAAAAATGTAACAAATGGAAATTTTAGAACAACAACAAAAAACATCTGAAATTTTAAATTCAATTGATGGGCCTAAATGGCAAAACAAAGATGAAAAGTAAAAGTGAATTTTAAAATGGATTAATAGAAGTTACTCTATTTGAACAAGAAAGATGAAAAAATTGAAAAAAGTACTTCCCTAGTGGTCCATTGGTTAAGAATTTGCCTGCCAATGCAGGGGACATGGGTTCAGTCCCTAATCTGTGAAGATTCCACATGCCAGTGGTAAACCAAGTCCATGCACCACAACTACTGATTCCAAACTCTAGAGGCTGTGAGCCACAACTACTGAAGCCCATGGGTCTAGAGCCTGTGCTCTGCAACAGGAGAAGCCATTGAAATGCCTGTGCACTGCAACTAGAAAGTTGCCTCTGCCCGCCACAACTAGAGAAAAACCTGCACAGCAATGAAGACCCAGCACAGCCAAAAATTAATTAATTAATCAAAAACAAACAAAGAATAAAATGGCAGACCATTTTCTAAGTCCAACAATATCAATATATTAAATATTAATTGGCTAATCATTCTGATTAAAAGACACAAAATCAGCAGAATGAATTTTAAAAAATCAAGTCCAAATTAAATGCTATGCTTAAGAGAGACATTGTAAATGTAAATAATGGACAGAAAAAAAGACACTACATAAAGAGTAAACATAGTCAGGATGAAGTGGCTGTAGTAATATCAGATAAAACAGATCTCAAGAGTATTACAAAAAATGATGAAGAACATTTCATAATAATAAAAGAATCAGCTCATTAGAAAGTCATAGCCATCATAAATGTGCGTGTACCTAGTAACAGAACCTCAAAATCTCTGAGTAAAAAACTAACAGGATGAAAGGAAGAAATAAATGAGGCTACAATCAGACTGAGAGAATTTAACAGCCCTCTTTCAACAAATAATAGAAAAGCTAGACAAATACCAGTAAATATACAGAATAGAATAACTGGACATATCATTCATATAAATGTGCAAACACTGCACAATACACATTATTTCCACATGCATATTGTAAATTCATCAAGATAAACCATATGTTAGGCCATAATGCAAGTTTCAACAATTTCAAAGAATTAAAGTCATACAAAGTATGTTTTTTGAGTATTAAAAGATTAAATCAGAAATCAGTACCAATAATATAGCTAGGATAATCACAAACATCTAGAAATTTGACAACAGTCTTCTCAATAATCCAAAGGTCAAAGAAGAAATCACTGAAGAATTAGAAAATATTTGGAGCTGAAAGATAATGAAAATACAACATATAAATATTTGTGGGATGTAAACAGTTAAAATAGTACTTAAGGGAAAAATCATGATTTTAAATATCTATATCGGAAAAGGAAAGATCTACAATTAATGACTTTGAGAACCTAGAAAAAGGACAGAAAAGCATTAATAAACTCAAAACAGGAAAAAAGGAAATAAAATTAAGAGCAAAAAAAATGATAAAATAGAAAGCAAACAATAAATAGAATATTAAAGGCAGAAGCTTAGTCTCTGATCAACAAATTTCCTAGCTCCCTAGTTAGACTGAGCCGAAAGTGGTAGGGAGAATAGGGAAGAGGATACAAATGACCAATCTCAGGAATTTTAAAAAAGTATTTAAACTAAAATACTATTAAGAAGAAAAATTATAAACAGCATTATATAAAAATTTTGACAACCTAAGTAAAATAAATATATTTCTTGAAAGGTAGCACAGTACAATCAAGAAGAAAGAGACTACTTGATAGCTATTAAAGAAATGAAAATATCTTGTTAAAAATTCTACTTACAAAGAAAAACACTAGACTCAGATGTCTCTAGCGAATATCAACTCTACACAAACTGCTCCAGAAAATAGGTCAGAAGAGTGAAACTGTTCTGATGTTAATACATATTAAGATACTACAATAAAACTAAAAATCCATATATTTCATGAACATAGATGAAAAAACCCTAAACTTTAAGAAAATCAAATTCAGTAAGATATCAAAAGATATCACGATCAAGTAAAGTTTACACCAGTAATGCAAGGCTGCCTTAGTATTTAAAAAGAAACCAATGCAATTAGACATTTTAACAGAGCAAAAGAGAAAAATAAAATGCAGGGGAAAATTACTTGACAAAATTTCACACCTGTTCATGATAAAAATTCTCAGAGACAAACTACGAGTAGAAGGAAATCTCCTCTATGTGGTAAAGGACATCCAGGGAAAAACTTACAGGTCATGTCATCATTACGATGACACAATGAATGCTTTCCCCTTAAGATCAGGAAGAAGGCAAGGATGTCTGCCATAACACAGGTCATGCTAGCAATCACAATAAATTAAGAAAATTTAAAGTCATAAAAGATCACACACACAAAAAGAAGGAAAACAGGCTCTACTTGCAGAAGACATGATTATTTATGAGAAAATCCTCAGGAAGATACAAAACAACTACTAGAACTAATTAGTGAATAAAGCAAGATCTCAGAATATGAATTTGAATTTCTAAAAATCATGATTAAAATAAAAATTAATTGAATTTTTATGTAACAGTAGCAAATAGTAGGAACACAATTTTAAAATTTCATTTCTTAGCACCAAAAAATGAAAATATTCTCAGGAATACATTAAACACAATCTATATAAGACTCCTATACAAAAAAAGTACAGAATATTGCTGAGAGAAATTAAATATCTAAATAAATGGAAAAATATACAATGTCTATGGATTAGAGGACTCTATATAATTAAGATTCCTCTCTCCAAATGTACCTGTGATTTCAACATAATGCCAATAAAAATTCCAATAAGACTTTTTATATAGAAAATCACAAGTTGACTATAAAATTTTTATATATTGATAGATATATATGGAAATGAAAAAGAACAAAGTTGGCATACTTATACTATCTAACTTCAAGACTTACTCCAAAGACACAGTTAATACTGATTCATTATTATTAAGTAAAGTTCATATTTTAGTCACATTTTCTTAGCTTTCTCTAACAGCCTTTTCTGTTCCAGGGTCCCATTCAGGAGGCCACACTACATTTAATTATCATGTCTCCTTGGTCTCCTCTTCTAGCTCAGTTGGTAAAGAATTCGCCTGGAATGCAGGGGACCCCAGTTCGAATCCTGGGTCAGGAAGATCCGCTAGAGATGGGATCAGTTCAGTTCAGTTGCTCAGTCGTGTCTGACTCTTTGCGACCTCATGAACTGCAGCACACCAGGCCTCCCTGTCCATCACCAACTCCCAGAGTTTATCCAAACCCATGTCCATTGAGTCGGTGATGCCATCCAGCCATCTCATCCTCTGTCGTCCCCTTCTCCTCTTGCCCTCAATCTTTCCCAGCATCAGGGTCTTTTCCAATGAGTCAGCTCTTCGCATCAGGTGGCCAAAGCACTGGAGTTTCAGCTTCAACATCAGTCCTTCCAATGAACACCCAGGACTGATCTCCTTTAGGATGGACTGGTTGGATCTCATGGGATAGGCTACCCACTCCAGCATTCTTGGGTTTCCCTTGTGGCTCAACTGGTAAAGAATCCACCCGCAATGCAGGAGAACTGGGTTCAATTCCTGGGTTGGGAAGATCCCCTGGAGAAGGGAATGGCTACCCACTCCAGTATTCTGGCCTAGAGAATTCTATGGACTGTATAGTCCATGAGGTTGCAAAGAGATGGACACGGCTGAGCGACTTTCACTTCACTTAGTCCCCTCTTGACTATGACAGCTTTTTGAGCTTTCCTTATTTTTGATGACTTTGACAGTTTTGAGAAGTATTTTGTAAACTGACCTTCTATTGGAATTTGCCTGATGAATGATTATACTGGGTTCATGGGTTTAGAATAACAGACTTATCTTTAATGATTATGCTCAAGGCTGAGAGAGGTGCATTAAGAAAAGCTTTCTCATATTGTGAGGGTAAAAATTGCTACACCTTCCCTAGAAAAAAATTTAATAATGTGATGATACTTCATACAAATGAGTAATTTCATTTCTAAGACTTCTAAAAAAATTATCAGAGATAAAAACAAGGACTGAGCTCTCTCTCTGCTTGACAGGTAGGAGGAATTGGATGAAGACATCTATGTAAGACACAGAACTAGGAAAAAGAATCTAGAGGAAGTTCTTCCAAAGGGTTCACAATGTTTCTGGATCGTATATCTTTTTAAAATTATTTTCTATATTTTAAAATTTTCCTACCATGAACACATATTACATTTATTATCAGAGAAAACAACATTTTTTAAGAGAGTCACGTAAATACATTTTAGGTCTGAATACATTTTGTAGGCCAGGATACACAATGGTGCTGAGGTGATATACCATTCCCTGCATTCAGAATGCTGGAACTTTCTGCCACAGATCAGTCCAGGGACTTGATTTAAACTGTCCCCTGGACACACAGGTCAGGGGTCTTTCTATTTAATAGCTGACATTAGGATTCTCTCCTCTCTACATCTGTGACATGGATCCTGGAATCCTTGCATTGTTATACCCATGCTACTTTATCTCCAATAGAATCAAGACCAAAATCCTTACCTTGACAATTCTCCCAATATTTGGTCAAACAGTAGTGTCCAAAATTTAGGTTCTACTACTTTTCTTATGATTGGTTGTCTGCTGAATTTTCTGAGGACCAAGTTGTAACTAATTCATCTTTTTACCTTCTGCACATAAGTCCTCATTGTGTTGAATTAAAATGTTAACAGTAAGTGTCCAATATAATCAGACTAATTTTTTTCATCATTGCCCTGAATGTACCTCACTCACATCTGCCTCTGCACCTGTCTTGGTACTGTCCCCGCCCCCAACCTAGCTCTTTGGCCTTCACTTCCCATTCACATCTTTGCCAGCCCTTCAGGTTGCAGCTAATTCTGAGTCCCTCCACTAACTTTCTGCTCCTAATTTGGCTAGTCCCCGCTTCTGATTTCCTAAGGCTCTATTCATATATGGCTGCCGCACTGTTTTACAACAGTTTAGTATCACCTCATACCAGTCAGAATGGCCATCATCAAAAATGCCTACAAACAATAAATGCTGGAGAGGATGTGGAGAAAAGGGAACCTTACTGTACTGCCGAGTACATCATGTGAAATGCCAGGTAGGATGAAGCACAAGCTGGAATCAAGATTGCCAGGAGAAATATCAATAACCTCAGATATGCAGATGACACCACCCACATGGCAGAAAGCAAAGAAGAATTAAAGAGCCTCTCAATGAAGGTGAAAGAGTAGAGTGAAAAAGCTGGCTTAACACTCAACATTCAAAATACTAAGATCATATACCCTGAGAAAACCATAATTCAAAAAGACACAGGCACCCCAATGTTCACTGCAGCACTATTTAAAACAGCTAGGGCATGGAAGGAATCTAGATGTCCATCAAGAGATGAATGAATAAAGAAAATATGGGTACATATATACAACGGAATATTACTCAGTTGTAGTGAGGTGGATGAACCTAGAACCTGTTATACAAAGTGAAGTCAGAAAGAGAAAAACAAATATCATATATTAACATATATATATATGGAATCTAGAAAAACAGTACTGATTAACCTATTTACAGAGAAGAAATGGAGACAGAGACGTAGAGAACAGACTTGTGGACACAGCAGGGGAAGGAGAGGCTATGACAAACTGAGAAAGTAGCACTGACAAAAATCCTATCATGTGTAAAATAGAGAACTAGCAGGAAGCTGCTATATAACACAGGGAGCCCCGCCTGGCGCTCTGTGACCATCTCGAGGGTGGAATGGGGTGGAGGGACGGAGGCTCAAGAGGGAGGAGATATATATAATTATGACTGATCCATGCTGATGTACAGGAGAGAACACCACAACACTGTAATGCAATTATCCTCCAATAAAAAAATGAAAAAATAAAGATATCAAGTTTACATGTGCCTCAGCCAGCATCAATTAGTGGAAAGTCCCAGAATTTTATAAAAGAGAGAGACTGAAACCAGTATTGCTATTACCATCTGGGAAATCACAGTCAAGTATTTCTGCCCTCAGAGCTCTGTTTTTGTTTACCATCTGTAAAATGGGGATACTATCGCAAAGGGACTGTGCAAAGATCAAAAGAAATAAGACACCAAAAGAGAAACCAAAAGAAAAATAGGCTTTATTGTTATTTGTACCATTATCAAACCCTTTCTCCTCCAGAGAGTTCATAGTTTCGTGATGCCATGGCACACTTCTGTATCTTCCAAGGCATCTCACCCAATATATCACACACAGCACACTGACTTGAAAGTAAGAAGATATGTCTTATTTACTATACGACCTTGAACAACTCACTTGACCTCTCTGAGTTTCCCTGTCTGATAAGTGAGTCATATTACCATATCTCCCCTAGTTATTTCATTCCACTGTTAAGAGACAAGTAGATGATGATGCATAGTACTGCATTATCTAAAAAGTACCTGCAATCTGTAAAATGTGACTGTTAGCCTTAGTTACAATCAAATATACTCAATATATGGACTTCCCTGGTGGCTCAGCAGTAAAGAATCCACGTGGCAACGCAGGAGACGCAGATTCAACCTCTGGGTTGGGAAGACCTCTCTGGAGAAGGAAATGGCAACCCATTCCAGTATTCTTGCCTGGGAAATCCATGGACAGAGGAGCTTGGAGGTCTACAGTCCACGGGGTTGCAAAGAGTCGGACACGACTCAGCAACTAAACAACAACAGTACTCAATATATATGGATCAACTTCAATTACTCTTCCCTCTTTTCAAATTCTGCTTAGTACATTCAACCCCTTTGGTGTTCCCGTGAGAAATAAAAACCTCCCTCCCTGAGCTATACGTTACTAACTCTGACTCAGACCTAACATCAGATACTAGCTTCCTTCTCTCTCATGGGCACCATGGTTCACACAAGTGATGAAGTTCTCCTCTGTACCTTGGCTTCCAGGAGCCCAGATCCAAACATGCCCACCTCTAGCAACTATACAGGACTTCTAAGCATACATTCTTACACTAACAGTGCTCTTGACTTCATCCTTTTCTACTATTTCGTTTTTATCCTGTACTTTCCATTTTCTCTCTTGGGTTGTTACTTGTAACTCTAAAAACCAACCCAAATTTCTTCTGAGGTGAAAAACAACAAAAATCTGCAATCAAAGTTCCACTTAGTTGCTAATGACAATGCCTTGTTTTCTTACTGCAGGGTGCTATGATTCCATAGCAACTGTGGCAATCTCTGTGGTCACTCAGTACCAACAGAAATGGCTGTGGTAGATAGTTCAGAAAAATAGATACAATGGTTTTCTTCCTGTGTGAATGCGACTTTGCAGCATGACTTTGCAGCAATGCCTCTCAAAAGGTGGAATTTACTTCTCTACTCCTTGAATCTGGGTGGGTTTTGTGACTTGTTTGAATAAACAGAACTCAGCAGAAGTAAAGTTAAGACAGTTTGCTAAGATTCAAAAGAACTTGAAAAGTTCCCATCCCCTTTGGAATCCCATCCAGCCACCAAGTGAACAAGCCCAGGTTATCCTGCTGGTTAATGAAAGACATGAGACCTAGTTGCCCCCATCTCCCCTGCTCACCACAATTAGAGAGAAGCCCATGCAGCAACAAAGACCAAGGGCAGTCAAAAATAAATAAATCATTTTTTTAAAAAAGCAAAGAGTGAAAAAAATTGAATGTACGTTAGTAAACCTCTAGTCTGAAAATTACTAATTTTCAAGACTACAAAGAGCAAAGCTCCTCATTTTGCAAATGATGAGAATGAGGCTTTGGTGAGTAAGTGGAAACTAGACATAGACCTAGGTTCCCAAACTCCAAGTCTTGCCACAGTTCAGAATACTACCATCTTCACCACAGGAATCTCTACAAATAATTGATGATGGTGATAGAAAAAAGAAAACACACACACACACACACACACACACACACACACACACACACACACACACATATATCTCCTAGAGGAAATGTTCCTATGTCATTCGTCATTCCTCATCCACCCTTTTGGCCAGAAATCCAGATCAGCTTTTGTCACTGCCATATCATCAGGCCGGCTTCACTCAAGACCCACTTATTGTCTGCAAATGTTGCTATAATTAAATCCAAGTGGCCGCTGTGAGTTATCATCACATACCCTCTCCAGCCATTAGTCAGATTTCCAGGGCTGCAGTTCTTTCTAAAGAGGTCACTCACTCTTCTCGTTGCCCCTTGGCTATCCCAGCAGGTTTCTCTTTCCTTTTCTTGGGCAAGGAACCTTTAAGCCAAACTCATTTTCAGGCAATGGGCCAACCTTCCCATTTATCTCCGTGACCTTACAGCAGCCAGGAAGTTTCTCACCAACATCACTACTGAGCTGGGGTTGGGGGTTGAGGGGCAGTGAAGGAGGGAGCTCTGAAGCAGCGTCTGTGAGAGCAGAGGGCTGGGGGCTGTTTCTAATAGAGAGCAGGGCCATCACCGTCGACGTCAGAATCAGAAACCCCTGGAGTTTACGTAGCGCGACACTACACTTCAGCTCTCTGGACACTTCCAATAATCTTTCCAGCTAGGGACGAGGAAACTCAAGAACTTTTGAGCTTGATGGAATCATCAGAATCACCTGATCCAAACTCCTCCCTGTACCAATAAGGAATCTGAGACCCTCACGAGGGAAAGTGACCAGTCCACAACCATTTAGTGAGTGAATGGTAAAATGACTCAGACTTCTCTCCCACCTGAATCTCAGTTCAGGAAGCATTGCATTCTTTGCTCCTGGGATCCCAGAAGACCAATAAGCAACGGTAAAGGACTATATCTTGAGGCTATCCTCTAAGAAACCATGTTGTGTTGCCACCATTTCTAGTCAACATCACTCACTGGAGGTTGACCTTGCTTCCCAGTTTCAAGAGAAGCACATGGCCCAGACCTAAATTTTTTTTTTAATTTTTATTGAAGTATAGTTGATTTACAATGCTGTGCTAGCTTCAGGTGTATAGCAAAGTAAATCAATTATAAATATATCCACTCTTTTTAAGATTCTTTTCTCATATAGGCCATTACAGAGCATTGAGTAGAGCTCCCTGTGCTATACAGTAGGTCCTTATTAGTTATCTACTTTATATACAATAATGTGTGTATGTCAATCCCAGTATCCCAATTTATCCTTCCCCCACTTTCTCCCTTGGTAACCGGAAGTTTGCTTTCTACACGTGACTCTATTTTTGTTTTGTTAATAAGTTCATTTATACTATTCTTCTAGATTCCACATATAAGCAATATCACATGATCCTGGATATTTTAGAACATACACCCTCGTTCTGGCCACAGTGATTGGTTCAGAGATAATTATACTTCAATAAGGCCAACGAGAATCATCCCCAGGATTTTTGCTAGAACTTTCAGAAAAGAATCTATGTTCTCTGGGACTGTAAATTGTAAGCATTATAAAAGCCTCGAGTTGCTAGAGGCCATCTTCGTCACTAGTTCAAAAAAGCCTTCCTTAGAATAAATCCAACACATTAACATTGTTTGAACTCCTAGATTCAAATAATGTCTGAAGACCTAGACTTTTCAATTATAGGTCAATAAATTTTACCTTTTAAAGAAAAAAAAAGATAGTCTGAGTTGTGTCATCATTTGTAAGCAAGTGAATCCTGACTATCACACCAACTTTTCTCGATGAGTTTCAATCATGAATGAAATTTGAAGATTTCTGTGGTGCAAAACAGCTTTTAACATGATCACTGACAATGTGAGCACCCCTTCCCCTACCCACTTACACATCTATACCCAATGGACCCCCACGTGGAATTGCTCCCTGAGCCTCCCAAATGAATTATTACTAGGCACTACTTTTTGCATTATCTCTGACTATTAATTCAGTTCAGTTCAGTTCAGTCGCTCAGTCGTGTCTGACTCTTTGCGACCCCATGAATTGCAGCACGCCAGGCCTCCCTGTCCATCACCAACTCCCGGAGTTTACCCAAACCCATGTCCATCGAGTCGGTGATGCCATCCAACCATCTCATCCTCTGTCATTCCCTTCTCCTCCTGCCCCCAATCCTTCCCAGCATCAGGGTCTTTTCCAATGAGTCAACTCTTTGCATGAGGTGGCCAAAAGTATAGGAGTTTCAATTTCAACATCAGTCCTTCCAATGAACACCCAGGACTGATCCCCTTCAGGATGAACAAGTCAAGGCTATGGTTTTTCCAATGGTCATGTATGGATGTGAGAGTTGGACGATGAAGAAAGCTGAGCGCCGAAGAATTGATGCTTTTGAACTGTGGTATTGGAGAAGACTCTTGGGAGTCCCTTGGACTGCAGGGAGATCCAACCAGTCCATCCTAAAGGAGATCAGTCCTGGGTGTTCATTGGAAGATCAACTATAGTCCAATATAAAATAAAAAATTTTAAAAGACTGCTAAAGTTCATAACAGTATTTTTTAATTCACTATAAAGAGCTTCTCTGAAGAAAGTAAAATGTTATTAGTAAAACCCCCTTGGCAGTCACATCAGCTTGGCCCTTTCCAAGACCTATCTTCTAGGTGATAGAAAAGGTTCTCAGAGAAAGTTAATAAAGACGCTTTAAGAATCGCCAGATGCTTACCATATACTGTGGTGTGGAAAGTGAAATTGCAACCAAACAAAATAATAATATAATAGGAATAATAATAATTAGAATTGCTGGTACAGACACAGAATTGTCTGTTGAAAAGACAAAGGACCCAGTGCCAGCATACCACTTTTTAACAAAAGCCTTACTAATAGCTGAGATTTGTGGACACTAAGAAAGCAGAAGCTTAGCTGTCAAAACAAATCAGGCAAAAAAGCCATTCTTCTTACTATAAACATACCTGTTTCTCTGTGTACAGTGTGATACCAAATGCTAGCCCAAGGATTACTTTTCCATTTTTGCATTAGAGCCAAAATTATGCTTGATGGGATGGATGGATGGATGGATGGATAGACGGATAGACAGATAGACAGACAGACAGACAGACAGACAGACAGATGTGTGTGGGCTAAGTTGCTTCAGTCATGTCCTTCTCTTTGTGACCCTATGGACTATAACTCCCCAGGCTCCTCTGTCCATTGGATTCTCCACGCAAGATTACTGGAGTGGGTTGCCATGCCCTTCTCCAGGGGATCGTCCTGATCCAGGCATTGAACCTGCATCTATTACATCTCTTACATCTTTTGCAGTGGCAGTGTGTTCTTTACCATAAGTGCCACCTGGGAAGCCCCTAGATAGATAGATATTGCTTCTTAATTCATTTCAGACCCAGGCAATACTCACCCTTTGCCATCACCTCTCTGAGATAATTGTGCATGTGATGCGTTCTGATAAAAATTTATGTCCCTAACTTAAAGCAAATAGCATCCTTATCCTCAAAATGCATTGCATACAAACAAATAGAATAATTTTACTATCAGGGCACAGATGCATGATGGAGAAAAATGAAGCAATCAACAAGACAGTACACAATAATTCAGGAACCTGAATAGGAGATCCATACCTACATTATAAGCTAACTCCCCTTTGCGCAACTTCCGTCATGGAATGTTCATTATTTAAATAAGTATTTATTAAGTACCTACTCACAAGCTGGAATCAAGATTGCCAGGAGAAATAGTAATAACCTCAGATACACTGATGATACACTCTATGACATAAAGCAAAGGGGAACTACAGAGCCTCTTGAAGGTGAAAGAGGAGACTGAAAAAGCTGGCTTAAAACTCAACATTCAAAAAACTAAAATCATGGCATCTGATCCCATCACTTCATGGCAATAGATGGGGAAAAAGAGGAAACAGTTACAGCTTTTATTTTCTGGGGCTTCAAAATCACTGAAGTGACTGTAGCCATGAAATTATAAGATGCTTGCTCCTTGGAAGAAAAAATACAACGAACTTAGATAGTGTATTAAAAAGCAGAGACATCACTTTGCTGACAAAGATCTGCATAGTTAAAGCTATGGTTTTTTTCGGTAGTGATGTATGTATGTGAGAGCTGGACCATAAAGAAGGCTGAGCGCTGAAGAACTGATGTTTTCAAACTGTGGCGCTGTGAAGAAGACTCTTGAGAGTCCCTTGGACAGCAAGAAGATCAAACCAATCAATCCTAAAGGAAATCAACCCTAAATATTACTGGAAGGACTGATGCTGAAGTTCCAATATTTTGACCACCTGATGCAAAGAGCACTGGAAAAGACCGTGATGCTGGGAACGATTGAGGGCAGAAGGAGAAGAGGGTGAGATGGTCAGATGGCATCACTGACTCAATGGACATGAGTTTGAGCAAACTCTGGGAGATAGAGAAGGACAGGGAAGTCTGGCGCGCTGCAGGCCATGGGGTCACAAAGAGTCAGACACAACTCAACAACTGAAAAACAGGTACCTACTGTGTCTCAATACTGGGCTAAATGAGCACACAGTGTGAACAAACCAGGCATGGTCCCTGTGGTCCTCACAATGCTTACAATCTAAAAGAGAAAGTGTGTGTGTGTGTGTGTGTGTGTGTGTGTGTGTGTGTGTGTGTGTTAGTTGCTCAGTGGTGTCCGACTCTTTGCGACCCCATGGACTGTAGCCCACCAGGCTCCTTTGTCCTATGGGATTCTCCAGGCAAGAGAAAATGGATATTAATAAATAACTAAACTTGAATCAGTGTTATTACAGTCATCTATTACTGCAAAACAAACTATTCCAAACCACAGTGGCTTCAAGCAGCAACCACTGTATTCGATCTCACAATGTTGAGGGTCAGGAACTCAGGCAGGGTTCAGCTAGGCAGTGTGTTCCACGTGACGTCAATGGAGGTCACATGACAGAATTCAACAGGCAGGTATGGTGTAGTCTGCAGGGTCCAGTGTAGTTCACTCATATGTCAGATGCCTTGGCAATAACAGCTGGAAAACTACACTTGGCTTAGACAGTTGACCAAGGACCTCTATGGGGACCCTCTGGCCTGGCACTGTCAGAGTAATCAGGCATCTTGCTGAGGGGCGTGCAGCTCCCAGAAAGTGCCCCAAGAGATAGGAAGCAGAAGCTCCTAGTTTATTAAGGTCAGAGCCTAGAAACTCTCACATCATAAGGTCTGCCACGTCCTGTTGGCCTCATGGTCAGAAAGCCTGCCCAGATTCAATGCAAGGACAAACGATCTCACCTCTTTCTGACGGAAGAAGAAAGAATCTGCAGCTGCAGTCAATCTACCACAAATATATAATTTCACAATCATGAAAAATGCTGTGAAGGATGAGACCAGGGTGCCATGAGGGATGAGGGTTGAGGGGGGAAATCTAATTTAGCCCAGGTGAACAGGCAGCTCTGGGTTCTCTCCAGCTCTGAAGGGTAAGTAGGCATAAGCTTTAAAAGGAAGCCTGTCTTCATCATACAACAAATACAGTCCATCTTCCACATCATCTTCCCCTTCCCCTCCCCAAGGAAAGCTATCTTTATTGGTGGTTAAAAAAAAAAAAATTCAATAGGGTGTTTTGTGTTTTTCTAACTCCTTGGAAGACAGGCATATGCTTCAAAACTCTTGAATTCCTTCTATTCTCTGAGGAGTGAAATAAATTATAGCCCTGAGAATTTATTTAATGCTTTGGAACAGCAAATTCCACTCTAAAATCAAATACAACATCTGTAATAGTACAACAAAATAATAAGCAATCAAGTAGAAAACTTTGTTACTAAATACGAATATCTGGAAGGAACAATTTGTCATCCTAACACAGAGAACATTAGACACTTCAAAATTGCCGTAATTCGCATTCAGTTTCTGTAATGAAAGTAAATATTTTAAAATTTCCAGGTATGCATGTTTATCATAAAAATTATATAGCTGGTATAGGTGAGTGTGCATCTGTATATAAATGTCTAACTATATACATAATACGATTCATCTGTATTCAACTTTCACCTCACACAGCAAGCATCCATTTTGTTTCAGGTCCTTTCCCTATACCATCTTTTTTTTTTCAACTGAAGTATAGATGATTTACAATGCTTCAGGTGTACAGCAAAGTGCTTCAGTTTCATATATTCTTTATATATGCATGGGCTTCCCTGGTGGCTCAGACAGTAAAGAATCTGCCTGCAATGTGTGAGACCCAGCTTAGATCCCTGGGTTGGGAAGATCCCCTGGAAAAGGCAACGACAACCCACTCCAGGTTTCTTGCCTGGAGAATTCCATGGACAGAGAACCCTGGTGGGCTACAGTTCATGGGATAGCAAAGAGTTTGACAACAACTGAATGACTAACACACTTTTATATATACATAGTTCTATATATTCTTTTCCTCAGTCTGTTCTATTATACATTATTATAAGATATTGAATATAGTTTCCTGTGCTATATACTAAGACCTTGTTGTTTATCTATTTTATATAAAGTAGTATGTTATCTGTTCATCCCAAACTCCTAATTTATCCCTCCCTTCCCCTTTCCCATTTGGTAACCGTAAGTTTGTTTTCTATGTCTGTGAGTCTATTTCTGTTTCGTAAATAAGTTCATTTGTACCATTTTTTTTTTTAGATTCCACATATGAAAGTGAAGTTGCTCAGTCGTGTCCAACTTTTTGTGACCCCATGGACTGTAGTCACCAGGTTCCACCGTCCATGGGATTTTCCAGGCAAGAATACTTGAGTGGGTTGTCATTTCCTTCTCCAGGAGATCTTCCCGATCCAGGAGATCTTCCCGACCCGGGTCTCCCGCAGACACTTTACCATCTGAGCCACCAGGGAAATCCCAGATTCTACATATAAGTGATATCATATAGTATTTGTCCTTCTCTGTCTGACTCAGTATGATAATTTCTAGGTCCCTCCATGTTGCTGCAAATGGCATTATTTCTTTCTTTTTATAGCTGAGTAATATTCCAATGTGTGTGTTCGACTACCAGAACAACCTTCCTCCAGTCTGTTCTCTCCAGTACAGTCTCAAATAGCTCCACCCACCCCCCCCAGAGGGATATTTCTAGCTATTAGCACAGGATAATGTCTGTGCTCCAAAGTCCAACTTGGAAGGCCCTTCACAGTTGGGTTGAATTTCTCTCCAACCTCTTTTCCTACTGCCTCAGACACTCTGTATATACCATGATTCCGCGGTTTTTGCCCACGCTGTCTTCCCCATTCTGCTGACTTATCCTTCAAATCTCATCTCAAAATTTGCCTCCTCTAAGGAACTTTTTCTCCCATGTTTGCACAGGCTCCTGTTCTAAGCTCTGAATCACAGAGTATTAAATTGGCCTCTCACCTATCTGTCCCTGCCCTGTACCCTCAGCCTGATCTCTGCAAGGGCAGGGCTGTACCTTCTTCACCTCGTTATCTTTAGTGACCAGTAGGACCGGTCCAATGTCATCATTCCATAAACATTGTTGAAGAGCTTCTCTTTCAGGCCCCAGATGACCTTCTAGAAGGTTGATTTGCTGGCTCGAGAAAAATTTGGCTTTCCTGAAACACTCAAAAATCTTGATGCCAATAGGGGTATAAAGAAAAACACAGGGACTTTCCTCGTGGTCCAGTGGTTAAGACTCCATGCTTCAAATGCAGGGGGCACGGGTTTGATCCCTGGTCGGGGAACTGAGATCCCACATGCCATATGGTATGGTTAAAAAAAATTTTTTTTAATTCAAAAAAGAAAAATACACATCTCTTAAAGTTCACATAACTATTTTTTTCCCCATTAAGCAGATGATTCTTTTCCACAGTTCATTATCTGTCTCCATGGGGACAACTGATGTACTCTGCCTAGCTTTATTTTGCAAGTCATGAAGCTGGGCCTCTGGGACTTCATTTGCCAGATCTAACCCCACACATTTGATTCCCTACAATGCTTTTCAAACAGTCCCTGAAAATGACTCCTTCTGTGTAGCTGGGTTCCCTGTGACAGCAGAAACTGACCAAGGGCACAAGGAAGGAACAGAGATCGAGATCGTAAGGAATGCACCAGAACATAATTACTTCCTAACGCCGAGGCTTCAGGCAGATTACTCAATCTCTATGCCTCAGGGTCCCCATCTGGAAAATGGGCACAGCATGGAAATGATAACTGCCTCACAGCGTTTGGAGAGGCAATGTACACAGAGTGTTTAGCACAGCCCATGGCACCCACCTTGCTCTCCTCCTCCATCCCCTAGATGAACACTGCAGGAGAGAGCAGGTTCCCACAAGCAGGAGGCACAGACAGGCAGCCAGCCCCATCCAAAGCCAGTGCACAGGCAGGATCTTGCTTTCTCTGGCCCTGGCTGCCTTTGCAGACTGCGATTCCTGGTGAGGAATTCCCATTCTTCAGGTGATAAGGTTGAGACTCTAGATACGATTAAGCACCGGTTCCTCTGTGCCTGTTGAGCCAGCTGAGGTATTACAAAAGGCAAATGGGTTTCTCCCCATCTTTACGGAGGCTGCTGGCAATAAATTCCATCTGCCTCTCATGTGCACTGCTGCCTGGAAGGATCCTTTTTCCCCCAGATGTCATCACCTGACACCCTCCATTAACACCACTCAAGAGTCTCCAAATAGAGGGGAAACACTGTGTCCTCCTAAATAAACTGCAGGCTGCATCTCGACATGATGACTTAGTTAAAACCAAGTTGCTTCTGTCAAGGTTGCTTCAAGAGGACAGTAGTAGCAAAACTGGAAACAATCCGGGGTCAGTGCTCAGAGGGGATTTAAAGATCATTTGGAGAGGAATAATGACTTGCTTACGCTTGTACAGCAAATTCATGGCTGTGAGACATGGCTTCCCTGGGTCGGAAAGATCCCCTGGAGGAGGGCATGGCAACCCACTCCAGTATTCTTGCCTGGAGAATCCCATGGACAGAGGAGCCTGGCGGGCTACAGTCCACAGGGTTGCACAAAGTTGGACACGACTGAAGCAACTTAGCACGCATTATGGGAGTATGGACCAAGGTTCTTAAAGTCAACTCCAATATTTTTGCCCAGTAATACTGAAAAGACGATGGATTCCCGAATAGACTGTGATTTGGGATGGGGAAGGGCTTTAAGAGCAGAAGGACTACACAAGTATGATTAATTTTTGCACCAAAGGTTTGTTGAGTGCCTACCACGCGTCAGGAACTGAGGTAACAGTGAAGATAAGGGTTCCTGGTCATGTGTGACTTAGTTTGAGCTGGGTGAGGAACAGGGCTAGACAACAAACAAGTCAGCAAATACACCAAACACAGTCAGTCCCCTACATACTAACCTTTACGTTGCGAACCTTCAAAGATGCGAATTGGCATTCCATCAGCATCAGGTGTGCGTGAAAATGCAGCTTGCCCTCCATAACCCCTGCTGACGATCCTTCAGCTCTACCATCTCCCACCTGCTCTCCCTCTTCCAGTCATTCTTCCTGCCTGTTCACTTGATGCCAGCCCCTGTATGCCGGCTGTTTTACTGTACTTTTCAAGGTACTGTACTATAAGACTAAAAATGTTTCATTTTTTGTGCTTATATGTATTACGTGTGAAAAGTATTATGCGTGTTAGTCACTCAGTCATGACTGACTCTTTGAGACCCCATGGACTGTAGCCCACCAGGCTCCTCTGTCCATGGGACTTTCCAGGCAACAATACTGGAGTGGGTTGCCATGCCCTTATCCAGGGGATCTTTCTGACTCAAAGATTGAACCTGGGTCTCCTGCAGAGCAGGCAGATTCTTTACCATCTGAGCCACCAGGGAAGCCCGAAAAGTATATTACTGTGCAGTACTTCATAGCCTTTTGTGTTAGTTGAGTGCCTAGGCTAACTTTGTTGGACTCAACAAACAAATTGGACTTACGAACATGCTCTCAGAACAGAACGTGTTTGTATATAGGGGATTTTCTGTACGTAATTATAGGTAATGACAAGCACCATGAAGAAAGCCAGCAAGGCCCTCTGATGGCAAATAACATGGTGGAGGGAGCTGCTTTAATAGGGTGGTGAAAGAAGTTCTCACAGAGAGACTGGTCTTTAAACCAAGACCCGAAGGGCAAGACTCAAGCCATATGAAGAGCCAGGAGAAGAGCGTCTTAAGGAGAGAAAAAGAGCAAGAAGGAGGGGAAAGCTTGCTCTTTTCCAGAAATAGTCAAATGTGTATGGGGGCGTAGAGCTTGGAGAGCAAAGGAGAGAGTGCAGGAGATAAGAGGAGAGGGGAAGGTCGGGCCGGATACCACTAGCTTTCACATGTAAAGGTAAGACATTCGAATGTTACTCTAAGTACAGCAGGAGATCTGCAGAGTCCCAAACAGAGGAGAGATCCACTGTATCTTAATTTCTTGGAAGATGGTTCCAGCTGCTGTGAACCATGATGCCAGGTGAGCAAGCATGGGAGGAGCGAACACACCTAGGAACCAGGGAAGGGGTCAGAAGATGGTGGTGCCCAGGGCTCCGGGGACGATTCTACCGGCAACAGAAAGAAATACATGCTTCTGTGATTGGTTTAGGAGTACAACTGAGAGGACTTTTTCAATGGCTTAGATTTAACTGGAAGGAAGAATCAGACATCTTACCTAGGACTGTCACTTAAGAAACTGTCTGGCCCTGCTGGAATTCAGAGACATTCTAAAGAACTAGAATGATTCTCAAGTTAGGAGTAAAACTCTGTTTAGTCCAGGTAATCTGAAGTCTGAGCAAGTTGATAGACCTCTCTCAGCCTTGGTTTTTCTTATATGTAAAAAAAAGGGGGGGGGGTGGATAATAATACGTACATTGGCCAGTGATGATAAGAATTCAAAGAGCACTGGCACATCTTGGCCCCAGATAAATATTAGTTTCATTCGTCCTAAAAATAGCATCTCATTTGGGATCAGATACAGTCCTCTCAAGAGGACTTTTTTTTACTTAGTCTACTTTAAAGCACAAAACTTTTAAATATTTTAAATAAATATTTTCTAACACAAATTAGTCGGGTATATCACTAGGTTATCATTAGGAAAAACCATAAAGCCTTTTAGAAGATCTATTTTCCTTTCATTTCTTTGGAGTTGTTTCTGACTCTCAAAGTTAATCTGTTTGGTCTTATTGTGATTTAGTCTAGAGAGAGTCTTAAAATTCTTCAACTTATTGCCTCATAAGAATGTCAACTTGATTAAACAAACTTGAGAGGCAACTGTGGATTTCTCAGCCACCCATGATGCTAAGTTTCAGTACTGGGTCCTCCAAACAATATTTACAAAGCTGCTCAGTTAACAGAAAAATAATGTCCCATGTGTGAATTCCTGCCACTTGGGAGGCAGAGTGGAGCTCAAGAGGGTAGGTATTACAACTCAATCCACTTAGCACATTGGGAAATTCAGCCTCTTTTCCACACCAAACTCTGGAAGGGCCAGAAGCAGTTCTGGGACTTCAGCTGAGACTCGAAGACAATGGAGCAGAGTCCTGTTTCTCCTCCTGCTGCAAATGCTTTCAGCATGGAGACCCAGAGATTGACTACTTAAAACAGAATAATCACTTTTACGCTATCATCTAAGATTTTTTCCCCCAAAGCATATAAATATGTATGCGGAACATGCATAAACTTCTCTACAAAGTCTCTGCCCTGTGATTGGGTTGGCTTGCTTGCTGAAAGAGCCAAATTTATATAGAAAGAGAGGATAATCACTGTAATTTCTGCCCTAACACATTCATTGGAGAATCACACTTATACCTCAGGGAGAAAAAATTATTTTTCTCTCAAGACAAGTAATTTTGAGGCTATCATAAAGGTTTGTTTCAGCTTTATTTGGATATCAATCTCTTATTCAATTTTCCTAAATAAAGGCAGAGAATGTACACATAACATCTCGGGAAGTATATACTGCAATATAGGGGTGTACCCAGAAAAGACTTCGTCTATGTATTTGCTATTCTGCTGAGCATTCCTATGAAAAAGAGGAACAATACTCAACTGCTGATAACCAAAGAACCTGCTATTCTAAGAGAAGGCTAAATATCTCCTCTCACAGTGGCTGTCATTTAAATTCCTGCCTAGCAAAGGGATTTTTTATGGAAGGTTAATGCCTTCTATAACATTTATCCTGGATGGCAGAGCTTTTCGCATAATTTTCTGGGCTTTATTCCTACAGTGTTATGGAACCTTATCTTCCCTGTAATGGCCTGCCAGTAAAGAGCCAGTGCATATAAAGGCAGTCGTTATTTTTCAGTTCAAGCTCTGATTTAATGAAATTCCAAATCTCTAGGAAAAGGAGGTTTAGGGTTAAGCCACGAAGCCAGGAGGGCAGGCCGAAAGCAAGATGCTGTGGCCCTTCCTGGGCCTGGGCTGTAGGAGGTTACTCAGGACACCCAGCTCTGGCCAGTGGAGGCCACCTGAGGCTACAAAAAGAGCATAAGTCAGGCCAGTGGACTAAGTCGAGGGCGCAATCATTGCTTTTTTGGAAGGGATCTTTGGCTGGAGGAAGCCTCTTCCAATACTCCTCATTTGCATTTGAACTTCTTCCCCTTTCCATCATCTTCCTAATTCCCTTTCACTATTTTGACATTTACTAGAGACCCAGGCACTCAACAGAACATTTCCTTCCCTGGTACCTATGCACCTTCCTTCTCTGTAACATTGATAATGACCATGGCAGGCTGTGTTTTCCAAAAATGGCCACGACAATGTTTGTGGGTCCACTCACCCTGCAGGAACCTTACCATGTCCCATAAGCAGGCAGAATCTGTTTCACCTCGCCTTGAGACAGGACTCTGTGATCACCATGTGGAATAAAATGCATGAAGTACATGGTGCAGGACTTTCTGGGGTGAGACCATGATAAGCGGTATGTCTCTTCTAGCCTTTTGAACCCAGTCACCGTGCTATGAGGGAGGAAGCCAGAACCAGTCCACACAGGGAGACAATGTGGAAAGGCCACACAGAGAGGTTTGAGCTACCTAACTGACCAGCAAGTCCAGTAAACAAGTTTCTTTGGCTGTTTTCCACCCTGAGCCTTCAAGTCCTCCAACTGAGGCCTCTCATGCCTGCCATTTGGGGGTGATTTGTTTTACAGCAATAGTAACTGGAACAGTGATGCCCTATAACCATCTCTTTGTAAGTAATGACAAATGTTTCCCGCAAAGATCTGTCATTCTCTAGCAAAGTCTCCAGCTACATGCCAGCTGATCCTCAGAGCCAATTTAGCCACCCAGTATTGAAGGGTGGCCTTGAGACAAGGGAAAGCATCAAGTCACTGAAGATCCAACTCTGGGTTCTTTTTGTGACCTTAACTAAGTTCCTTAACCTCTCTGTTTCATCTATAAAACAGGGATAATCATGTCTACCTCGGGAAACGAGGCATGTGAAGCTCTTACAAATAGTAGGATCTGTTATCACTAATTGAGAATTCTTTCTAGGAAGTGTCTACATTTTAGCTGGGCCATTACCCAAGGCTCAGATACTGCTGGTCACTGCAAGGAGATATCGATTCCCCATCATATCCTGTGCACTTGGGTTACAGATTCCCACACATTCTCTTATTCCACAAATCCACAGAGGAACAGAGGAACCTCATGGGAGGAATAAAAATAAAACTGACTCTCTTGCTCCTTTCTTATTAACATTCAAGGATTAAAAACATTTCTTCTCTGATAATTTAGGGTGACAGCAAAGTGGGAAAACACAAGAGACTCCTGAAAAGGGAATTCACTGTAACGGAAACAGAGTCCAAATTGGTAAACTGGACACAATACTATGTTAAAAAGAATAATTTTAGGTACAGTATATAGTATATTGAATCCCCACAGATCCATCCAAGCTGAAATCAGAAGTAGGTTTTCGGGAAAAATAGTTGCATGTGGGCATCAAGACCTGTACTGCTGGAGAGGTGTACCACTCGGAGTCCAGGTAGTTTTGTTTCAGACTGGTGCTGTTCCATTTAGCAGCCACTAGCCATCTGTGGTTACTGAGCAACTGAAAAGGTGGCTAGTCCGACTTCAGATGTGCCATAAGCATAAGATATATTAATACACCAGCTTTTGAGATATATGATCTTAAAAATCATGTAGATCATTTCATTAATAATTTTATATGTTTTATATGCTAAATAATAGATACACTGCATTAAATAACATATTGTTGAAATTAATTTCATCTATTTCTTTATATATTTTAATATGGCTGCTAGGAAATGTAAAATTATACCTGTGACTGATCTTATATATTCTCTTGGATAGTGTCACACTAAAACATCTCTATGGAAAGGACTATCAGAAAACCAGGTTAGCTTGGTCCAAAAGGATACATGTACTCCAATATTCATTGCAGCACTGTTTACAATAGCCAAGACACGGAAGCAACCTAAACATTCATCAACAGATGAATGGATAAAGAAGATATGGTACATACATACAACGGAATATTACTCACCCATTAAAAAGAATGAAATAATGCCGTTTGCAGCAACATGGATGGACCTAGAGACTGTCATGTTGAGTAAAGTGAGAAAGACAAATATTGTATGATATTGCTTATATGCAGAATCTAAAAAATGATACAAATAATTTATAAAACAGAAATAGCCTCACAGACTTAGAGAACAAACTTATTGTTACCAGGAGGAAAAGGGAGGGGACAGTTATGGAATTTAGGATTGACAGGTATACACTGCTATATTAAAATGGAAAACCAACAAGGACCTACTGTATAGCACAGGGAACTCTGCTCAATATTACATAACAACCGAAATGATTTTGAAAAAGAATTTGAAACCTACCAACATAAATGAATTTGGATATGAATTTGAGAAGGAATAGAGTGGCTCAGAAGGTAATTCACCCACAATGCGGGAGACCCAGCTTCGATCCCTGGGTCAGGAAGATCTCCTGGAGAAGGGAATGGCTACCAGTCCGGTCTTCTTGTCTGGAGAATTCCATGGACAGAGAATCCTGGCAGACAACAGTCCATGGGGTTGCCAAGAGCCAGACATGAATGAGCAACTAACATATATATATATATATATATATATAAATATATATATACACATAAGTGAATCACTCTTTGACCCCATGGACTGTAGTCTACCTGCTCCTCCACTGGAATTTTCCAGGCTAAAAGTACTGGAGTGGGTTGCCATTTCCTTCTCCAGGGGATCTTCCCGACCCAGGGATGAACCCAGGTCTCCTGCATTACAGGCAGACACTTTACTGGGGAACCAATGATTCATGAACCTGGGGATTCTCAATAACACTGGGAAAAAGGAATCCTCTGTAAATTCCAGCTAGTAGACTGAGCCGAGATTCAAATCATGGTAATGTGGGTGTTCAGTTCAGTTCAGTCGCTCAGTCATGTCCGACTCTTTGCGACCCCATGAATCGCAGCACACCAGGCCTCCCTGTCCATCACCAACTCCCGGAGCTTACCCAAACCCATGTCCATCGAGTCGGTGTAAAAAGTCACAAAGCCTTATTTACAGTCTTAGATTATCAATGCCTCCTCATTTTAGTTGCATGTATGGTTCCCTTCTACTTATCTATTCATCTCACATAAGAAGAAGAAGAAGAGCTCCGACTGAATGGTTCTGCTAGACATTTGGTATGTATGTTGATTCATCACCAAACCCCTAGAATGTAGTCATTATTACCCACATCTTACAGATAACAAAGTGGAGGAGGCTTAGAGATGTTAAGTCTTGCTCAAATTCTAGTAAATGCCAGAATTCAAACTCAGATCTGTCTCATTCTAAGACTCACAGTCTTCAGGTTTTGGAACTAAAGAATTCTAACCAACAAAAGAAACGTATTATAGTTATTTTGCATTGATTAAATATATATTTAAACTTTTATATGTACATTCCTTTGCAAAGGTGATGCTAAAATCAGTCAGTTCAGTTCAGTCACTCAGTTGTGTCCAAGTCAGTTGGGTCACTCTTTGTGACCCCATGGACTGAAACACACCAGGCTTCCCTGTCCATCACCAACTCCTGGAGTCTACTCAAACTCATGTCCATCGAGTCGGTGATGCCATCCAACCATCTCACCTCTGTCATCTCCTTCTCCTCCTGCCTCCAATCTTTCCCAGCATCAGGGTCTTTTCAAATGAGTCAGTTCTTCACAGCAAGTGGCCAAAGTATTGGAGCTTCAGCTTCAGCATCAGTCCTTTCAATGAATATTCAGGACTGACTTCCTTTAGGATTGACTGGTTGGATCTCCTTGCTGTCCAAGTGACTCTCAAGAGTCTTCTCCAACACAATTTAAAAGCATCAATTCTTCGGCACTCAGCTTTCTTTGTGGTCCAACTCTCACATCCATAGATGATGCCATATATAGAAAGTTGTGAACAGGTTTCTACTTTAAATACTGCAGTCTTTCACCCTCAGCTTCCTCATCTATAATGATGACACCTGCATTCCAGGACAACTTGAGGGTGATGCCTTCACTTGGTTCTGAGCCTATCAAGTCTTGCTCCTCACTAGATTCTATAAACCTTGGATACAGGGTCTTATCAAGCTAAAACGGCCTTTCAGTTTTTCAAAAGTCATGTAGCAGACATAGTTCTGTCTTACATAGTTTAATCTTTATTATGAAGGCAGTAGAGATCATTTTTAAACTGGGCATGAGATAATCAGATTTGCATTTTAGAAGGATCCCTGTGGGGTACTCTCACACACACTGGTGGGAGTGTAAATTGATACAATCCTTTTGGAAAGCAATTTGGCAAAGTGTACTAAGAGCTCTAAAATGTTTGACACAGTATTACCACTTTTGTGACTACTCGGAGGAAATAATCCCAAAACCAGAAAAAGTTTTATGCACAAAGCATCTATTGTAGCATCACTCATAATGGCAAAAAAATGGCAATGACCTCGCTCCTCAACAATAGGGGAACGGTCACACAAAGTGCAGCAGTGCACTGGGTGGTACGTTACTCAGCCATCTAAATTATATTCATGACAATCTACCAATAACATCAGAAATGATGATTTACCAATATTAGTATTAGCAACACGTTTGTGGTAGATTCTAAAATTGGCCACAAATTCTTCTCTTGCCTATAGCCATACCCTTACTAAAAAAGGCCACAAATTCTTCTGCTTATATTCACATCCTTACAAAATGATGATGCAGATTCTTCATCAAGAAGTGGAATCTATTTCTCCACCCCTGGAGTGTAAATTGACTCTGTGGCCTGCTTTGGCCAATAGTAGTATTAGTGAGCTACAACCAGAAGTTTGAAAAACACTTAAGCGTTAGCACTTGCCTCTTGCTGTGGTTGGAAACCTTCTATCACCATGTGAAAAAGCCTAAGGATAACCTGCTGAATGACGAGAGACACGGGGACACAATCCCTCTTGTGGCCCCACATGTCAGCCAGTCAGTCCCAGAAGCAAATCCATCTAGCTAAGTGGCAGCAAAACACAGATGCAAGACTGAGGCCAGCCATGACTAGCCAAAGAGTTACACAGTTGAGCCTAGCCAAAATCACTCCTCTATAGAATTCTGAACAAAATCAATGGTTACTATTTTAAGCTACTAAAGTTTGAGGCTATTTGTTGCACATCAGAAGTTCATGGATACAATGCTAATAATTTTTAAAGCTAGGTGTTGGGTACATGGGATGGGTGGTAGGCTCATTATAATATTGCCTCTGTTTTGTGTATGTTTCAATACTTTACATAATAAAGAAATTTAATACATATATGCATTTGGGCTAAAGGAAAAATAAATGTTAAGTAAAGCATTTAAATGTAAAAATACATATACATATACATTTTGATCATGACTCTATAAAAAAAATTTTCCACAGAAAAATACTAGGAAAAAAAATACCATTGATTCCCTTTAGGTGCCAAGACTATAAACTTTTTAACTTGTATGTTTCTTCCAAAGTATCTATAATAAGCTTGATTTATTCTGAAAATAAGTATTTATAATTTTATTCATTTATTTGACTTTCATCCCTCCCTCAATACATTTTCTTTTTCCCATAGAATGTGAAGAGATGATTGGATAAGAATCTAAAGACAGAAAGAATGAATATTCAGGACTCATCTCCTTGCAGTCCGAGGGACACTCAAGAGTCTTCTCCAACACCACAGCTCAAAAGCATCAATTCTTCGGCGCTCAGCTTTCCTGAGCTGAGCTTTCTTTACCAAAGGTAAAGAAAACTGAAGTAGTCTAAGGGGAGACTGACCCTCAATGAGAGTCCAAAATGGAGGCAACAGAGAAGGAGAGAGGAGATAGATGGGGGAGACAGAGAGCGAGGGATGAGATAGTGAAAGGGATATTGAATGGCCATAATGTTGGGCATTGTCTTGTACTAGAAGGACATTTAACCTGGGACTATGTTTAAGCTTCAAGGGGACCCATAAACCCAGCCTAAAAGTACACCCTAACTTGGATTTAAGTGTGTAAATGCATCTCTCCAGTAGAAAAATCCACAGATTTCATCTGATTCTCAAATAGTAAATGTGCTCTCGAGAGCTTAAGACCCATGAAGTCTTGTCTCCCTGTAGACAGGGAAGAATTTGGTTTTGTCTTTCCAACCCTATTCAAATGTGACCACCCATAGACACCCTGACTAGGACACTGAAAGGATCAGAATACAGTATGGGACTCTGGTCCTGAGAGCATGATCTAAATGCAAAATGGCCCAGAAGGTGTCAAGCCTTTTGAGCCACAACTCATCACATGCACTTTCCTAGTGTCCCTTAGAATCTGGTTCCACTGGGTTCCAATCTGGAGAAAGCCAAATCCTTGTGGATATCAACTCAGAGTGTCAGAGCCATGGGTCTAACTGGGAACTCTGACTTCCAGGAGGCACTTACAAAACCAGTTTTTCCAAATCTTGGGCTCCAGCAATGCCCAGCACAGACTGGTCCCTGCCCCACCTCCAACCTCTACTCTCTCCTCTTTCTTGTTCTGCTTCATCCTGGCCTACGATAAATCCACAGAAGTCTGTGCTTCTTCCTACCATAGGAGCTTTGCATATGCCATTCCCCGGAGTCTGTTCCATTCTCCTTCAACTGGTGAACTTATCCTTCAGATCTTAAGCTTAATCACTACTTCCCACGCTGAAGGAATCCTCCTGATACATGTTCTCAGAGCACTTAGTACAACTGAAATGCTATATTTATTTTTTTGATTATTAGATTAATATCTACCTCCTCTACCAATAATAAAAATAAAAGTCAACATCATTTAATGTTCATCATGCCCCAGGTACTATAGGAATCCCTTGACATGTATTCCTTTATTTCACTAGTACCACAATCCCATGAGGAAAACAAGGCACAGAAGAGAAACAATTGACTAAGATTCTCTAGCAAGCAAGAGCTGGTATTGGGCTATAATCCCAGGCAGCAGCAGCTGGAATGGTTCCATGTCTATTTTCACTGACTGTATCCCATGCCCAGCACAAGGTCTAGAACTTAATAGGGACTCTAGTAGTGCTGACTAGATTGACTTGTCTTGCCCAGCCTGAAGTTGCTTTGACACATGAAAGCCAGACTTGGGGACTTTACAAATCACTTTTACCAGCCCCAACAGAAGAAGAACAGGAGACCTGGGGAGGGAATGAGATTCTCTTAAGGTCACACAAAACCACAAGAAGAAGCCGCATCTCCCAATTCAGCCTAGTGCTCTTTCCACTTCAATGAATGAAAACTTAAAACTAGAAATATTAAGTATATAATGCTTAATAAATCTTTTTAAATCAATAAAGAGACATGACACTCCCTTTCCCTCTCCTAACTTTGCTATGGGATCTGATGAAAGATGGGTAGGTAAGGAAAGAAAACTATTCTTCAGAAATGCAGAGAAGAGCATAAGGATTACAAAAAATTGCTACTTATAAAAATTGCTTCTTAAAAGAGGATTTTTTTTTTAATTTATGAGTGTTGAGAATTTTTTAACTCAAAATAACCTCGATTTAGCAAGTTACAATTATTTCAACATGGTCATCTGTCATCAATATCATTTTAGTGCAGTTTCATTTGTTGTACTGATACTGATTCACGCAGTGCTGCACCCTCATGGGGGTCCTGGGGACAGGCAGTGACACAACCTGGCCATCAGAAAGACCCTCATCATGGCTGAAGAGGTACTTTGACTACCTCTTTAGTTTGAATAGGAGAGATCCAGGGATTGGTGAAAACAATAGTGGGTTTTGAACTGTTTCTAGAGCTTCAACAATATTCTTACAAAGACTTGATTTGTAAGTCAAGTACAGTTGTTCTGGGGGATTCCCTGGGGGCTCAGTGGTAAAGAACCTACCTGCCAAGGAAGGAGACGTGGATTCGATCCCTAGTTCAGAAAGATACCCTGGAGGAGGAAATGGTGACTCACTCCAGTATTCTTGCCTGGGAAATCACATGGAAGAGGAGCCTGGCGGGCTGCAGTCCATGGAGTTGCAAAGAATTGGACATGACTTAGCGACTGAGCACGCACCCAGAGTTGTTTTTAATTCCTCAAATCATTTGGTTGTCATCTGAATTATATCCAGCTGCTGATCCAGCCATACAACCACAGTATCTTTAACTTACTTTTATATTAAGGAGAAGATCTTCAACTAAGATGGAAATCAAATGATTCCCATGTTCTAGATTTAGAGCTGTGTTTCATTGGAACATTTTAGTAAATCTTTCCACAATGGCTTCAGAATGTTTTTCTTTCCCTCTGCGTACATAGTTTCATTTTAGCTTAGGGAGAAGGCCTAAAAACAATTTTTTTTTCCTATCAGGTTCTGAACATTAGCTTCCAATTTGGCCAACTTCTGACCACAGAGATACTTACTTTAAAAATCATTTCAAATATCCTATCAAGTTTCAGTTTGGACAAATAATAAAAATAACCCTGCCAGTACTGAATAACTCCCTAGACAGCAGAGTGTCCAAAAGAACTCACCCTTCCAAGATCCAGAGCCACTCTCACAGATAACCAAAAGAAAGACTGTTCCCCTGTTGTTGTTTAGTCATAAGTCGTGTCCGATTCTTTGAGACCCCATAAACTGCAACACGCCAGGCTTCCCTGTCCTTCACTATCTCCCAGAGTTTGCTTAGACTCATGTCTGTTGAGTCGGTGATGCCATCCAACCATCTCATCCTCTGTCACCCCTACCCCTCTTGCCCTCAATTCTTCCCAGCATCAGGGTCTTTTCCAATTAGTCGGCTCTCCACATCAAGAGGCCAAAGTATTGGAGCTTCAGCATCAGTCCTTCCAATGAATATTCAGCAGTGTGTCCTTTAGGATTGACTGGTTGGATCTTCTCACTGTCCAAGGGACTCTAATGAGTTCCCCGAGAGCCTGGCTATAGTCAGTAGGACCCCCGCTGCAAATAGGGCACAATCTACATTTCTGTTCAGCCATATTTTGGAGCCCTCCAACCTGATGGCTGCCAGCCACTTCTTAGAACACAGCATGAGACAAACTGTTCCATCTCTGAGAGAGAAAGAATCAGTACCTCCTCTGTAAATGGGATTCTCCAAGAATATCTGAGTGGGTTGCCATTCCCTTATCCAGGGGATCTTCGCGACCCAGGGACTGAACCTGTATCTCCTGCATTGCAGGCAGATTCCTTACCATCTGAGCCACCAGGGAAGCCCTTAGAAAGGGAGGAACAGTTTGAGATTTTACCTTACTCTCTGGAACAGGCACCACAGACAGGGATCAAGGAAAGCCAACTTTGGGAAGAATTCTTACCCTCTGCGGGCTTCTGCTAGTTTTCCCGGGGTGCTGTCTAGAGGCTACAGAACATGTTGGTGTCTCAGTGGGTCTTATCTTGGTCCCCAGAAACTGTAAAGAAGGAAAAATAATTTTCCCTCCACCCTTTAAAGTGGCCAAGACCCTTTTTTTCTCTAGGGCACCTTTTAATGGATGAGCTCATCTAGGTTAAAAGTTCTCCACTGTGCCAATGATAGTTCAAGACGATCTTGGGAAAGGTTAAACTACTTGTTCAGCCTTAAAGTTTATTCACCTGAGGCCTCACACTGGCCCCAGTCCAGCTTAAGTCAGACCCAGTTCAACCCCAGACTCAGACCAATTTCTAAGTAGGATCCAATTTATTACCATCCAGGTTCCAGACCCAGTCTGGAAAAAAGAAATGCTCAAATCAAGTCTGAAAGCTGTGGAGCTGGGATCCAGGACTCAGGAGGGACTCACCCACTACGTCCAGAGACCACAATAAGGCAGCCACTGAAGGGGCTACAACAGTCCCCACTGACGGCTGCTTCCTGCTCCTGGAGACTCTGAGGGGCCTCCTTCAGTTCCTTCTTCTGACACCGGAACTGTTAAAAGATGAACTACACCATAGTAAAAATTTTAAGAATTTATTTCAGTAAAAGATGCTTGTTGCTTGGAAGAAAAGCTATGATGAACCAAGACAGCATTTTATAAAGCAGAAACATCAAACCTTTGCCAACAAAAGTCTGTATGGCCAAAGTCATGGTTTTCTAGTAGTCATGAACAGATGTGAGAACTGGACCATAAAGAAGGCCGAGCACCAAAGAATTGATGCTTTTGAACTATGGTGCTGGTGAAGACTCTTGAGCATCTCTTGGACAGCAAGGAGATCCAACCAGTCAATCCTAAAGGAAATCAAGCTGGATATTCATTGGAAGGACTGATATTGAAACTGAAGCTCCAGTATTTTGGCCGTCTGATGCAAAAAGCTGACTCACTGGAAAAGACCTTGTTGCTGGGAAAGATTGAGGGCAGGAGGAGAAGGGGGCGACAGGGGATGAGATGGTTGAATGGCATCACCAACTCTATAGATATGAGTTTGAGCAAACTCCAGGAGATAGTGAAGGACAGGGAAGCCTGGTGTGCTGCAGTCCACGACCGAGCGACTGAAAACAACAAAAACAACAAAAATCCATTCCAATCAGGCAGCACCAAACCCCATCAATATAGGAGCTAGGGAGAGGCTTTTATAAAGAAGACGCAAAAGTGAAGGAGCGAAATTACTGATTGGCAGGAGCTTAGGACTGGCTGGGCCTCTGTGATAGGTTGGCCTCTGTAATTGGCTGTCCTCAGTGTTTTGATTCGTGGCTTCTAGGCCTTGGGGCACCAGAACCCCCAGCCGCTGCCCTTACCAAGTGTGCAGTGGCCACCATGGCAACTGCCAGAGCATGTGGGCAGAACCTCCCTCACCTTCGCAGGAGGGGGTGCGCCGGCCCTTTGGTGGGGCCCAGCACCATTCTTTGTTTAGGGCATCCCTGGAGGCTCAAATGGTAAAGAATCCTCCTGCAATTCGGGAGATCTGGGTTCGATCCCTGGGTTGGGAAGATCCCGTGGAGGAGGGCATGGCAACCCACTCCACTATTCTTGCCTGGAGAATCCCCATGAAGAGAGGAGCCTGGCTGGCTACAGCGCATGGGGTCACAAAGAGTTGGACACGACTGAGCGACTAAGCACAGGCATTTACAGCCTTAGATTTTGGTTTGCTGATGTAGGCACCATGGCAGCCAAGCCACTTCAGTCTAATTTTCTCCTTGTTTAATTAATTTAACACTGTTAAGATGACACTGACCTCTACAGATATGGATATGAAAGCCTAAAGAGGTAGAGGTATTTGCCCAAGGTTACACAGTGAAAAGGAGATGGCCTGATTCTGAGTCAGGCCTCACTCCATAAGAAAGACAACTCCAGGGTGTCAACAACACGATCATCTTTCATAAGTTGGGAGGCTAGTGCAGAGGGTCTCATCAGGGATGTGCCAGTGAGCTGTGCAGAATCCAGGTCACAGGCCGAGTTAGATCTCAGAGGAGCTGTCTCAACCAGGGCCTGGGAGGACCACCACAAAAACCCTGCAAGAAGGCTCCATCCCTTACTCTGACACTGGTTTTCCCACCAGCCATAGCATGGAAGCTCAACCCTGGCTTGTTGTAATACTCTGGATTTTTTAAATGCCTTCTCCCTGAAAAGGGCTGTGGAAAAAGTTCACCATGTGCTCTTTGGAAAGCCTCCCTCCGCACCCAGAATAGATGCCTTTATGGTTCCCTGTTGCCAACAGAGCCCATGGTCTCCTAATGGAAATAGGCAAAAGTGATAAGGTCTCTTCAAAATATCCCAAAGGGAAATGACACATGTTTTGAGAAGAGCACTGGTAAGCAGGAAGAGGTCCAGAGGAACTTGCCAAACTGAGATGCAATGTTTGGCATGGAACAGAGGAAAAAGGAAAACTGGGAGGCAGGTTGAGGGACAGGAAGGCTGCCTCAAACGTCTGAGGAGCTAGTGTGTACAAGACTGGCAAGGTGTTCTCAACTACAAATTGGCACTTGCCATGGTTGCTTGCCATCTAACCTCTACTAGGATTAAATCATGTGCTGCTGCAGCTGCTGACCTTCAACACCACCCGAAAGGAGTTCAGGGTGGAGAGCAGAAATGAGGCACTCTGTGCTTGGCTGGAAGGGGGGGTACTGGCAGGACAGGTCTTCAGATAGTTAGCTATTATCGGGAGCTGATTTTATAAGCTCAATTCTTATATTAACATCTTCTCATATCTAGAAAAGCACTAAAATCCTTCATGGTGACAATGGTTTCTAGCAACTAGGAGAAAGCTTCACAAGACTAGCACAAACCTTCTGGGAAAATATATGCTTGAATGCATGTACACTCCCTTCATCAAAATCATGTATACACTGTTCTTCCCCGCTACCTCTTTGGAGCAGTTTCTCAGAGTTATCTGAGGTACTATCTCCCGGGCTACAGTCCTCATTTTGCCCCAAATAAAACTTAACTTGCAACTCTCACATTACGCTTTTTGTTTAAGTTGACAGAGTATTCCAAGTGTCTCCAAGGAACAAAAAAGTAACAATCGAGGCTGCCCATGATGGGACAGCCCATGGGACAGCCCAGGCAGGGGGTGCAGAGAATAAGAATGCACACTCTAAATTCCTTTCTCTGAAACACACGAAGCCTGTTCCCCCATCTGTAAAGTGATGGTGCAATCAGTTCTCATAAGGTTGTTGCAAGCATTAAATAAGACCATGATTTTTCAAGGCTTATCACAGGCCTGACCCATGGTAAGTCCTCCATATAGTGTCACCCTTGTCATCGCTGTTTAGAGGAAGTGAGTTCTTTGTCCTCAGAGATATTCAAGCAGCAACTGGTTGATGCACTGCAAAGCTGTGTTGGGAAAGAGACTCCTGCATTAGACAAAAGGGGAGATTAGGTGACCTTAAGTTTCCTTCTACTCTTGGCTTTCAAATTCTTTGTCTCATTGAAACTGAGGTTAACTGTGAAGTCCTCTATTGGATTACCCTCGAGGGCTCCAGCTTTGGGGGGGTTGTTTTTCCACCTTTGTACTTGCAAAGCCTTGCCAGGGTGCAGATTCTGAGAGCACAGGCCAGGAAGGAAAGCTTCTTTTGCTTGGAGGATGCATTCCTGGAATTCCCAAGATTCCAGTCCCTTCTCCTCCTCACATTGTCAACATTAGGTTCTTGTGGGGAGGACAAAAAGGTCACTCTCCAAACCACAGTTGCTCCCAGGCTCTGATCTGAATAACTCAACTCATCCTCCATGAGAGCTCCAAGCCCATCTGACAAGAACCGGGCTGATTTAGGCTAACAAGAAGTCATTGTTTGGGTAGGAGAGTGACAACCTCACTTCTTGATGAGCAAAACCAGGTCAGAGAACATAAATCCAAGGGACTCCTTGCAGCTGAACCAGAAGCAGCCTTCCCCAAATTCCCTTCTTAGCAAGACCAAGCCCTAGAGGAGGAGGAGGAGGCGTTTATTGGGGATTGCTACAAATTCAGCTTTACTGCCACTGCCTTTAAAACCACAATATAAAGTAACTCCCACAACACACTGAAGATAAGCTCTTTAAAGAAAATATAAAAAGCATTAGCTTGGCAATTCACCCAAACCTCATCATGCACCATAGACATTTTTGAAGTTTAACAAAGAAAAGCACATCATTAAAGAATACAGCTCTATCACCATTCTTATGCAAATCCTTCCAGATAGTTGGGTGGAAAATTCCATCTAACACGCAGCAAGAAATAAATGTTGCAGGGTGGAGATTTCGGCTATACTGAATGCATCTATCACTTGTATAATCCAAACTACTGTATGTGCGCTGACTACAGAATTAGTATTGATCCATTCACCATGTAAACATCAAGTACTTTCTATTATTACTTGAAATAGCATGCTATCACAATTTCTATTTCCTCCTTCTATCTTAAATAGAAGTATTGCACATTAGCCCTTTCCTTCATGTACTTTTTTGCACAGCTATCTAACTACAGTGTTCAGTGTGGTGCTGAGTTTCCTGCAGACATCTGCAGTATTAGCTTTAAAGCACTTTATTTTCAAGTCATCTCTGATGGGAGACAATACAACTTTCATTTACCCAGAAACCTGTTACCAGAGCTTTTCTTAGAAAGAAACAGGCACAGGTCACACTCCCTCCCTCTCCTTCTCTCTCTCACCATCAACATTCTTTGCTGCTCACCCCCGCTGCCCAGACCACCAGCACCAGGATGCACTTCCAGTTTCACTCCCCCAAGTGGACAGGACCTCCAGGTCTCTTTCTCTGAGGTCATGAAATGTACATCCGCCAAGCTGAGAATGGTATTTCATTCCAGGTCACCTTGGAATGGAAGCTCAAGACTTGACTCGGCTGCAATGTTCAGATGTCTGGATACACAAAGAAAACGTATTCTGGAGAATCAGTTCTGGTGTTCCAGAGCATCGAAAAACATCTCAAGGGGTGAGCCTTCTCCTCCCTTTCCTGCATTCCCCAGTATAACAGCTGGAGGGAATTTGGACTGGGTTCCAGACCCTGGAGGGGCAATTTTAGCTCAAATAGCTTGGAGCTACCTACAGCATAATTGTTCTCCTCTGCCTGTGGCAATCCCTGGGCACCACAGGCATCCAGACCCAGTGCACAGTGCTTCTCGTGATCTCACATGCTGAACGGCACACGCTGTGTGTGACTTAACTAGATTTCCAGTGTCTTCTAAGCCCAGCAGCCGCTCCAGTCAGAACATGTTCAATCTCATTTCTATCGATGGGAATCTACACGTTGCAACTGTAACCTGCCACAGAGCCCGCAATACCCCTTGAGAATGACCCCAGTTGCACAACCCTACTGTTCTCTTTAACCAACATGTGAAAGTTGCACATTTTCATTGGGGGGAAAAAAAAAAACAACAACAAAAGCTGGGGCTTTGTTTCATGGAGGGAAAATACCCGGAACCAGCTGAGCACTATTTAGCTGCCATCCTCATGTCCCAGCTCCTTTCAACCCATCGAAAAAATAATAATAATTAACCAATTCATTGAAATTCTTCTTAATAAATGGTAGCTTTGTTACCAAACTAGACTGATGCAAACTCAAAGAGAGAAAATTCTGAAATTGGATAGTGTGTGTTCAATAAATATTCAAAGAAGAGAGGGTGAGGACATCGTAAACGAACCATGCATGTAATTTGCAGCCTCCAATAAATTTCCAACTTTCTTTTTTTTTCAACTTTATTTGTTGACACCAACTATTCAGTCTCTTGAATGCTCAGTTGTGTTCACAGCAAGAAAGTGTGACTCACTTCTCCAACCAAGTGTCCCTTCCAAAAGTGGAACCAGATTTAAGATACGTACATGCACTCTTTCTTACGTTATCTGATCATTTGAAGTGAACTGAAAAACCTCAAAGTAGTGGATCAGATTGCTCTAACAATAATTGTGCTAATGTTTGGGGAAAATAAAATTAACTGATTACAATAAAAGCAGCTCATAGCAACCACTGTCAATTGCCTCTTCATTCCTCTCTCCTTCTGAACGACAACCTTTCCTGATTTTGAGGTTATCGCCACTCAAGGGAAGGTGACCCTCTCCCCAGCTGAGGTTCAGTCCGCCAAACACTACAGGTGAACAGGCGGTAAATGACTGAAGTACTCCCATCTTCTTGGCAGTGACTGGTCCAGGAGACCACTACAATTCCTGTGTGGATCACATTTCTCTGATCTTTTCCTGTAGCAGTTATCAACCTGTGTTTAGGTAGATTTCCTCCTTTCTCTTTTTGGCCAAGATTTCCAGGTAATCCTACTTTGGGGGACCACAGTTGGATCCTGACCTCAAGGTGAGGAGGAATCTTCCACTGGCCTTGCTGTTGCCTTTTCTCCTGTGTTGTTACGGTGCTTCATCACTGATTTGCACATGTTCCTGCACACAGAAGTACTTTTGTTTGTTGAAACTTTTAGGATTTCATGTCCTTCATGTGTTACTTAAAAAGCTCTATTACCTATAGTGGGGCATGGCCCCTCAGCCTTGCTGTAGATCATCATTTCTAAAACTGCTCCAAGAAGTCCTAGGGATTCAGCGGTATCCACCACTGAAAAGGTGGGGTTATACCATGAACAATATTAAAAGACTAAAGACAAGGATTCTCCTGCTGGTCCAGGGTTAAAAATCCCTCTGCCAATGCCGGGGATAGAGGTTTGATCCCTGGTCCCGGAGGATATGATACGTTGTGGGGCATCTGGGTCCTGTGCCAGTTACTGAGCCCTCACCCTAGAGCCCATGCTCTGCAACAAGAGAAGCCACTGCAGTGAGAAGATTGCACACTGCAGCTAGCGAGCAACCCCCGCTCCTCACTAGAGAAAGCTCACGCGCCGCAACGAAGACCCAGCGCAGCCAAAAATAAAATAAAGAAAGAAATAAGAGACTAAAGACAGCTTGGGAGAAAATATCTGCAACCTTCAAATAAAGCCTGAATACCCTTACTATATGGAATTTACAAATCAACTTAAGTTTTTTAAACAGACAACTTGATATTAAAAAATGAGGAAAGAATATGAACATACAATTCATAAAAGAAATACAGGTGACCAATAGCTATATGAAAAGATTCTCGGCTTCACTCCTAATTAGGGAAGTGCAAAATAAAACAATGAAACACCATTCTCAGCACTAAATGTTTGCAAAAATGATAAAGACATAATATCCGGGGTTGCAAATAAAGTAGCAAAATGGGCACTCTCACACATCTTGATGGAGTGTGAATTGGAACACAGTTTTGGAGGACAATTTGGCAATGTCTGTCAACTTAAAATGCAATTCTATTTTAGGAGTCTGCCCTACAGATATATTTGCACATGGCTGCAAAGATATAGCTGCAGAGATACTCACTACAACATGGTTTGTAATTGCAAACACACAGGAACCAATGTAAATGTCCATCAATAAGGACCAGATTAAATATATTATGGCAAAAGCATAAAATAGAACAGTGAGCAAACATTAAAAAACAATGAGGCAGATACAGGTCCTGTTATAGGAGCATCTGAAATGTTAAAAAAAAAAAAGCACATCTTCCAAAAACAAGTTTAATAGAAGATAATACATATATCTTTTTCTAATATAACTACACAATGTCAGAAATATAGTAAATACCCAATAAATATTGGAAGTATAAGTGGCTTGTAAATATTTGCTAGAGGAATGAATCACTGAAGAATAAATGAATGATAAATGAATGTGCATGTAAACATGAAAAATTTGAAGATATGCAAGGTTAACTTAGTGTAATGGGAGACAGTCACTTTTTATTTAATGTCTTTCTATAGACTGAACTGAACTGATAGATTGCTTTTAAATGTTTACAGGTATACATGCTATCTTCACAATAACAGAAAAAGTTAAGGATCCAAAGATATTAATAGCTTAAACAACACTGAAAGATAAAGGAAAGACAAAGAGAGAATATTTGCAACATACATAACAAAGTAAACTCCACAAAACATAAAGAGCGTTACTAATTAATAAGATAGAGTTAAACAGCCAGTAAAAAGTAGTAACAGCCAAATGATGTGTGGCTGACAGTGGTAATCTCTACCCATTGCCTATTCTTCTGTCTTACAAATAGAACTATATTAGGGAGTGGGACCAGCACTGTGTTTGTCACCCAAAAGCAAATTATCAATGACAAAAAAAAAATGTGAAAAGATATTCAACTTCACATAATCAGAGAAATACAAATCAAAATAAAATACCTGATTTTTGCTCATAACACAGGCCAAAAACAAGGAAAAGATTTTATGATCAGGTGTTGACAAGGACTTAGAAGAAGGCATTCACCATCAAAGTCAGTGGGAGTGCAAACTGCAACAGTAATTTGGGCAGCAATTTGACATATCCATCAAATTTTAAAATACATCACCTTGGACCTAGAAACTCCACTTCTAAAAATGTGTCCCACAGAATCCCTTCCACAATCACCCAAAGATGTATATATGCCCAAGAATGTTCACTAGAGCCTTGTTCATTAGCAACGATCTGGAACAGTTTTATTTATTCATCAGTGGATCTGTGAACACGAACATGAGTCAAGATCTCTGCCCTGACAGAGCCTGAGTTCAGTGGGGGGCAGAGGAGACAGATGATAAATGAGGAAACAAACGAGCATGATGCCTTACAATACACTGAGTGCTATGAAGGAAGTAAAACAAGGTGGTGGGATAGAGCATGTTTGGAGATGTAGAGGGGGCAGAGCAAAAGGGAGACTGTTGTACCTGGAGCCCTGGGGAATGCCTCCCTGGAGGGTGACACCGAGTTAAGATCAGAACGATGACAGAGAGCTAGCTCAGCAAACGCAAGCCCTGAGACACAGCAGGAAGAAGATGGAGAGCAATGAATAAGGAGGTGAAAGGGACGTGATGAGACTGGAGAGAAGGACCATGGTCTGAGATCACTTAGTCCTTGAATCTCAGGCTGCAGATGAAGAGTCTGGGAAGCCACTGGGGTATAAGCAAGGAGGGACATGACCAGGTTTACCAGTTGTAAAAGACCACTCTGGCTGCTGGGTGAAGAAAGAACTGTAGGAAGTAACAAGAGAGGACGAAGAGCTGGGAGGAGGTCCTGGCAAGGTGTCCTGGTGGCTTACACCAGTTGGTGGTAGTGGAGTATAACAAGTGTCCGGCAGGGACATATTTTGGAGATAGAGTCTATAGGATTTGCTAGCCGACTGGACTTGGATTTCCTACAGTAAAGGGAGAATCAAGGATGTCTCCCAGCCTTGGGGCCTGAACACCTCTTTTTCAAAGAGGAGAAAACCTGGGGGAGAAAGAAGTTTAGCGGAGAAAGTCCAGAGTCCATTTTGGCCTTGATGAGCTTGCCTGTCCAACAAGACAAGTAAGCAGAGATAAAGTTGGAAATTAACATATATATTCGCAATTGCACAGAGAAAAATCCGGGAGGTTATCCACCTAAGTGATAAAGGGATTCTCTTCAAGAAGTGGAATTAGGGGTGGGGGGTGGGAGAGGCGAAGCAGGAAGAAGTCACTTCTACATTTGACTGTATGTACATTAATAAGGTTTGAAATTGCTACAATGAATATGTATCACCTTTGAAATTTAAATAAATGAATACAAATAAAAGAAGACTGAGAGATTTTCAAATCTTTCCACAGAGAGTTTTCTTCAAACAAAATCTTACCTAGAATGTTCATCCCACTGTCATCATTCAAGCCTTAGCTCAAATAGCACCTCCTCAGAGAGGCCATCCTTAACCATGGGACCTCAGGGGGCCCCATCCATCCTTACCCAAGTCGCTCTATCCCACACCCTGTTTTACTGATACCACGTAAAACCCAAAATTAAACTGTCATTTATTAGCTTACCTGTCCTCCCTACTAGAATATAATGGTCAAGAGAGCACGGTTGTTATGTTTTGTTCTCCAAATATTAGGCTGGTGCAAAAGTAATAATGGCTTGGCATTGCTGAACTTTGCTATTTGACTTTGGAATACATTCTTAAATGTGGTTATGTTATAAATCATTTGAATGTATATTTCTTGCTTTATGTTTTTGTGCTAATAACATTACTTGCTGTTTATTTTATATGTATTTTAGAATATGACTTATTACTTGCTGTTTATTTTATATGTATTTTCAGTTCAGTTCGGTTAGAATATAGAAATAATGTTAGACAAAAAGCAAATTCTAGTGATTTTTTTTATTCACGTTCAAAATGGGTTGTAAAGCAGGAGAGACAACTCACAACACCAACAACACATTTGGTCCAAGAACTGCTCCTGAATGTACAGCACAGTGGTGGTTCAAGAAGTTTGGCAAAGGAGATGAGAGCCTCGAAGATGAGGAGTGTAGTGTCCAGCCATCAGAAGTTGACAAAGACCAATTGAGAGCATCACTGAAACTGATCCTCCTACAACTACACAAGAAGTTGCCAAAGAACTCAATGTCAACCATTCTATGGTCATTCGGCATTTGAAGCCAATTGGAAAGGTGAAAAAGCTTAATAAGTGGGTACCTCATGAGCTGACCGCAAATCAAAACCACCATCATTTTGAAATGGGTCGTCTTCTCTTACTCTACGTAAGAACAATGAACCATTTCTCAAAGATATTGTGATGTGTAATGAAAAGTGGATTTTATATGACAACTGGTGAGCCAAACTTGCACCCAAATGAGGGTCATGGTCACTGTTTGGTGGTCTGCTGCCAATCTGATCCACTACAGCTTTCTGAATCCCAGCGAAACCATTACAACCAAGAAGTATGCTCAGCAAATCAATGAGATGCAGAAAAAACTGCAACGCCTGCAGCTGGCATTGGTCAACAGAAAGGACCCAATTCTTCTCCATGACAACGCCCAACCGCACGTCGCACAACCAATACTTCAAAAGTTGAACACAGTGGGCTACAGAGTTTTGCCTCATCTGCCATATTCTCCTGACTTCTCACCAACTGACTACCACTTCTTCAAGCATCTGGACAACTTTCTGCATTGAAAATGCATCCACAACCAGCAGGAGGCAGAAAATGTTTTCCAAGAGTTCACTGAATTCCAAAGCACGGATTTTTATGCTATAGGCATTAACAAACTTATTTCTCATTGGCAAAAAATGTGTTGATTGTAATGGTTCCTATTTTGATTAATAAAGATGTGTTTCAGCCTAGTTAAAATGATATGAAATTCACCATCCAAAACTGCAATTACTTTGTCATCAATCTAATATCTCTAGAATGTACAACAATGAGATGCATACAGTAGGCACTCCATAAATACTCCCCTGATTAAAAATGAATTCTAATTTGTACTCAAGATTAAAAAAAAACAAAAAAAACTGAGCAGCTTCAACTGAATTGAAGCCAGGGGTCCAGAGTCTTGCCATTGTCTCCCTCTCCATTTCCTTCTCACCACCACTGGGCTGCCTTCAGGTACTTCCAGGCGACCCCCAGGGCCTGGCAAAAAACTGTATAAAACCCACAGGATCACCCGATGGCTCGCTCTTTTCCAGTTCAGTCTGCAAGGGTCTGACCTGAGCCCTCCTTCTCAGGAAGCCTACCTCCTCCAGGTTCTAGCCAGCATGACCAGAACAGGTCTGGTCCAGATTCAGCATTAAGTTCCACCTGTCTCTTCCCATGATGCCTCCATCACCCCAACTGCTACAACCAGGTAGCATCCATTCCCACTCCATGCTTCTGCTCATGAAGGCACCCTCAAGTGCCAGCCCCAGCTCAGCCTTGCATTGAGCACAGCGAGTCCAGAGACAAGCAGCCCAGGGCCCTGGACTGCAGAATCAGCACCTGGGAGATAATCCAGGCCCAAGTCAACACCAGCAGTGACCCTGGCATTCTGGTGGCTCTCACAGGCACTTGTCAAGTCCAGTGGGTCCTGAGTTTTGTCGAGCCTTCCTGATTGACAGTTTCTGAGGTCGCACAGTCACGGCTGGCTGTCTTTGTGGCACTCACGCTTCCTTCATGATGATGCTACTGCCCCACTTTCAAGAAAGGGAGCCATCATCTCTGTTTATCTTGCTCGACCTCAATGCCACTTCAAGCAGGGGTTAGCAGGCATCTCTGAGCATTATCTTCTGCCCCTTCTGTGGTCCACAGGGAAGGAACCCTTGTCCTCAGACTGCACCCCTCCCAGGCCTCAGCCCGGGCCAGGGGGTTTCGCCTATGAGCCTGTTGCCTGCCAAGGTCCAGGCTGAGCATCTCTCAGCAAGAGCTCAACAAGGAACTAGGAGGGTGGCAGGTCTTCAGCAACCTACAGAAAGGTCAGTCCCTTCCATTCTAGGGAACCTGCTCCAGGTCACAGTCATCCTCCAACGCCCAGTGTCTCCCTTGGCTATGGATATACCTCTGCTTCCGTGTGGGCTGAGGGCAGGAGAGAGGGCTAAAGCCAGGAAGGACTAGAGCAGAGAGGAAGACCCCTGCAGTCCTCACCATGATTCAAGAAGGCAGGACAGCCGCCACTGGCCCCCTTCCCAGGAGCCGCGCACGTGGTGCTCAGGGGCCCCCTGCTGGCAGTTGGGCGCATGTGTGACTCGGGGGGGGGGGGGGCGGGGCTGCTCAGGCCCAGGGCTGCTGCGGGAACCCAGAGACATCCCAGTCCATGACGTGCACCCACACAGAAATGCACATTCCACACCTCCACGCAAGCATGTGCACACAGACAGAGCCATGTATGCCTGGACGTGCAGATCTGCGCGCCAGTGCTCAAGCAGAGAGGGAACACAATGCGCATGCTCCTTCGCACGCGCCTGCGCACCTCCACCGACAGGCAGGTTCACTCACGCAGGTGCGCAAGGCCGTGAGCATGGCCCCTTGCGAAGCCCCGCCCTCCCGGCCACCACCTAGGGGAAAAGGGCCCCGTGGCTCCTGCGCCTCCGCACTCCTGCTCTGAGGGGGCAGGCAGAGCTCACTCTGTAGTTTGGGTTCCCCAGGGCCTCCGGCAGGACCTCGGCTCCACGTGGGCACGGGACTGCCCCGCCTGCACACGGCCTCTCCTCACCTGTGGCAGTGGTGTGCCTCCGCGCCATGAGGACAAAGGCTGAGGGCGCTGGCTGACAGTGATCTCCCTACTAGGTCCCATCACGTGGAAGGAACAGCAGCCAGGGGACGGGGTCAGAAAAGCTGGGAGCTGACCGCTCTTGAATTCTCCAAGAAGCTGAGGCTGTAGGCAGACATCCCAGAGGCTGGGACAGGGGGTAGGGGCTCCGGGGCTGACAGAACCTCAGAAACCCAGGATGGAAAAGGAGCAAGGAAACAGTACACTGAATGCCTGCCGTGGGCAGATACGGTTCCCACCTCGTCTGGTTCCAGCCTTACTCCCCCAGGAGGGGAGGACTGTTATTAGTCTTCACAGCCTCCATAACAAGCCATCACAAGGCCCATTTTCTCCTTAAATAGCCCTCGGATTTTCCCGCTGATGCACCAACAAGTCCAGGCTTCCCTTAGCTCTTAGTTGGGCCCTTTCCCCACGCTGTGTCATCCAACCTGCCTCCATCATTCAGGATGACCAGTTTTAACAACACAAAGTTTTTAAATTCTCTCAGTGGCTTCCATGACTTTCGTTCTAAAGGCTGAGAAAACAAAATCTTCATCTCTGCTTTGTACCCTCACCTACCTGTCCAGTCTCATTGATCCCCTCTCACCCCTGATTTCCTCCATTCCACACAGTTGTTGTCAATTTCCCCAGTGCCCTGCACCTTTTCCCATCTCCGGGAAGCAGGCTTCACACCGCTCTGCCTTCTCCCCCCACCGCTATTCCCTTGCCTGATAAACTCCTCCTTCACACATCATGTCCCCCTGGAGGCCTTCCATGCCCCAATCCTCTCTCCCTGTTAAACACTCATAACTCCCTGCAGTGTCCTACCACAACACACAGCAGTGCTTGTACCAATAATTACCTACCTGTGCTGTTACGTGGTTTCCATCCGTCTGCTCTGTCCCCTAGGCTCCCAGCTATGTGATGACAGAGACCTTGTCCCTTGCTCACTCTTTGATGCCCAAATTCACAGAAATTGTACATGCTAGAGAAGATGACATTCAAACTGGGTGCCTCTGCCTGCAAACAACGACCCCTAATTCAACAAACTGCGCTGTGTTCCAGAGGGCAACGCCAGGAAGGAGGACTAGATGTTTCTGGATCCCGAGATGTAACCTTCTAGGTTAGTCCCTGCTTTGAATGATCCAATCCAGCTCATCCTTTCACTAGCCCCAGCACTCAGCAGGCCAGACTGTGTAAAAGTTTCTACCTGGGCAGGCCTGAATTATTATCTTTCTTGGGCAAAATGATAGCTGTCCAATTGGCAAAAGGCAGTGCTTACCTGCCATCTCAGGTTGGCAGATAAATAAAAATAAACCCAGTAATTAAAGAAAAAGACCAGCAGATACATCATCTCGGGAAGGCAGTGGGAAGCTTTCTCATCATGAAGCCAAAAGCATACATAATGAAGAAAAGTGATCAAGTAAGAATGTTCAACTCCTGTACATCTTTTTAGTCACCATCCAAAGGACAAATCAGGCTTTTGGAGCTCCTGAGAGCTTGTGGTCGGAGAGCTCTAAAGTAAACAAGCTTCCCTGGGGCCGATTCATGATTCACAAGGACCCTTATTCTAAGATTATTAATAGTTTCAAGACAGAGACAGCAGAGGATTAAGCCAACAACAGGGCCTTTCTAACTGGGCAACTACACAGGTCACACACCCACAGAGCTGGCCCTGCTCTTTCACACGTACAGTTCAATTCTGGAAACATTCATTCACTAAGCATCTCACCTGAGCCAAGTTCTCGCCCTCAAAAAGCCCAGAGCCCAGTGGTGGAAGATCAGCCATCACACAGCGGAGAAGATAACCCGAAGTGTCTCTGCTCCCCTGGATGGCCTCCGTTCCAGATCCCAGAATCACACAGTGAGCTGTCAAGGTGCCTGTGTCCTGGAGATGCTCTCACGCACAGTGCCCTGTGGATTACTTTACTCATACTCTGCATAGGTGCCTTTTGGGGGAGGGAGTCAGAGAAAATCTAAACAGAGCTAGTCCTGATACTTCAAGGAGGTTTGGGTCTTTGGAGAGACAGGGGTCCCTGCTTGAGGTCCTCTGCGGTCCCACATCAGCAAACTACACTCTAACAGGACTTGTGACTGATACCACCCAAGACGGCTCTGCCTCTCTGTGCCAACTAGGGTGGGAACTTTGAGGACTTCCTTTCCTGGAATCCTGAAGCTGCAGTGTTTTTGCCAAAAAAGGTCTAGAGGAGGAATCAAGGCAACCTTCACCTCCCCACGTATCATAAAAACAGTCACCGTTTGTTGGTGAACCACTGCACTGAACCAAGCACTGCTTTGGGAGCTTTTACATTTAACCTTCACATGAGTTCCCTAAAGTGTGTCTTATTCCTGTCTTGAAACTCGATGAAGCTTGCTGGGTTTTGCTTGTGATTTAATTTAGCACTCACCACATACCAGGCACTGTTCTAAAACATTTACAAATAATAACTCATTAAATCCATGGAGCCACCCTATAAAATAGATACTATGACTATTACTCCCATGTTACTTACAGGGAAACAGACCAGAGGGTGAAGTTACTCACTCTGTATCGTGTAGAAAGTAACTGGCAGAACAAGGATGTGAACCCAGGCAGAGTAGCTCCAGATTCCATGACCTTAACTGTTATGTTGTGTTGCGTCTCCAGATTCAAAAAGCAAACAGTATAGACTGCAAGCTTAATTCAAGGCCTGGACTGTTATTTGTTATTTGTTATCTGGGGTTTTATTCCATAGGTATTTGCAAACGTCAAGTACATCATTCTTTCTAGGAAGAAGCTAACATGGATTAAAACTTTCTACCGGAGACTGAGATAGTTCAGTTCAGTTCAGTCACTCAGTCATGTCGGACTCTTTGCGACCCCATGGACTGCAGCACACCAGGCCTCCCTGTCCATCACCAAATCCTGGAGTTTACACAAACTCACATCCGCTGAGTCGGTGATGCCAACTGATCATCTCATCCTCTGTCATCCCCTTCTCCTCCTGCCTTCAATCTTCCCAGCATCAGGGTCTTTTCTAATGAGTCAGCTCTTCACATCAGGTGGCCAAAGTATTAGTTTCAGCTTCAGCATCCGTCCTTCCAATGAACACTCAGGATTGATCTCCTTTAGGATGGACTGGTTGGATCTCCTTGCAGTCCAAGGGACTCTCAAGAGTCTTCTCCAACACCACAGTTCAAAAGCATCAATTCTTCGGCGCTCAGCTTTCTTTATAGCCCAACTCTCACATCCATACAAGACTACCGGAAAAACCATAGCCTTGACTAGATGGACCTTGTTGGCAAAGTAATGTCTCTGCTTTTTAATATGCTGTCTAGGTTGGTCATAACTTTCCTTCCAGTGAGTAAGCGTCTTTTAATTTTATGGCTGCAGTCTCCATCTGCAGTGATTTTGGAGCCCAAAAAAATAAAGTCTGACACTGTTTCTACTGTTTCCCCATATATTTGCCATGAACTGATGGGACCAGATGCCATGATCTTAGTTTACTGAATGTTGAGCTTTAAACCAAGTTTTTCACTCTCCTCTTTCACTTTCATCAAGAGGCTCTTTAGTTCTTCACTTTCTGCCATAAGGGTGGTGCTATCTGCATATCTGAGGTTATTGATATTTCTCCTGGCAATCTTGATTCCAGCTTGTGCTGCAACCAGCCCAGCGTTTCTCATGATGTACTCTGCATATAAGTTAAATAAGCAGGGTGACAATATACAGCCTTGATGTAACTCCTTTCCCAATATGGAACCAGTCTGTTGTTCCATGTCCAGTTCTAACTGTTGCTTCCTGACCTGCATACAGCTTTCTCAAGAGACAGGTCAGGTGGTCTGGTATTCCCATCTCTTTCAGAATTTTTCACAGTTTATTGTGATCACACAGTCAAAGGCTTTGGCATAGTCAATAAAGCAGAAATAGATGTTTTTCTTGAATACTCTTGCTTTTTCGATGATCCAGCAGATGTTGGCAATTTGATCTCTGGTTCCTCTGCCTTTTCTAAAACCAGCTTGAACATCTGCAAGGTCACGGTTCACGTATTGTTGAAGTCTGGCTTGGAGAAGTTTGAGCATTACTTTGCAAGCGTGTGAGCTGAGTGCAATTGTGTGGTAGTTCGAGCATTCTTTGGCATTGCCTTTCTTTGGGATTGGAATGAAAACTGACCTTTTCCAGTCCTGTGGCCACTGCTGAGTTTTCCAAATTTACTGGCAATTTACTGCAGCACTTTCACGACATCGTCTTTTAGGATTTGAAATAGCTCAACTGGAATTCCATCACCTCCACTAGCTTTGTTCGTAGTGATACTTCCTAAGGCCCACTTGACTTCACATTCCAGGTGTCTGGCTCTTAGGTGAGTGATCACACCATTGTGATTATCTGGGTCATGAAGATCTTTTTTGTATAGTTCTTCTGTGTATTCTTGCCACCTCTTCTTAATATCTTCTGCTTCTGTTAGGTCCATACCATTTCTGTCCTTAAATGTGCCCATCTTTGCGTGAAATGTTCCTTTGGTATCTCTAATTTTCTTGAAGAGATCTCTAGTCTTTCTCATTCTATTGTTTTCCTCTACTTCTTTGCACTGATCACTGAGGAAGGCTTTCTTATCTCTCCTTGCTATTCTTTGGAACTCTGCATTCAAATGGGTATATCTTTCCTTTTCTCCTTTGCCTTTAGCTTCTCTTCTTTTCACGGCTATTTGTAAAGCCTCCTCAGATAGCCATTCTGCTTTTTTGCATTTCTTTTTCTTGGGGATGGTCTTGGTTACCGTCTCCTGTTCAATGTCACGAACCTCCGTCCATAGTCTATCAGGCACTCTGTCTATCACATCTAGTCCCTTAAATCTATTTCGCACTTCCACTGTATAATCGTAAGGGATTTGATTTAGGTCATACCTGAATGGTCAAGTGGTTTTCCCTACTTTCTTCAACTGAAGTCTGAATTTGGCAATAAGGAGCTCATGATCTGAGCCACAGTCAGCTCCTGGTCTTGTTTTTTCTGACTGTATAGAGCTTCTCCATCTTTGGCTGCAAAGAATATAATCAATCTGATTTCAGTGTTGGCCATCTGGTGATGTCCATGGGTAGAGTCTTGAGACAGACCTAGATTCAAAATCCCAGCTCTGCCGTTTGCCAAGCTGGGAGGCTTGGACAACTAACTTCAGATCTCTGTGCTTCAGTTTCTTTGACTGTAAAATGGACATAATAAAACCAACTACCTTGTAGAGTTGTGGTGAAGATGAAATGGGCTGATGCAAATAAAATTCTTTGCACAGGGCCAGGCCCAGAGCACTGAACACAAGTTCTAGTTCTACTCTTTTTAACACTATTATCTTCATTTCATCCATATAGGGTGAGATACTGAGGGGCAGAGTGAGAAGAACATGGAATCTGGAGAAAGGAAACCCTGGATTAAAACGTAGCCACATAATGTGTTGTTCCCTGTATAGCCATAAGCAAGTCACTTCTAATAGCCTTTCCTCCTCTTAACTGGAGATTCTGACAAGAGCTACTCTCCCAACATTTGTCAAGATCTCATAAGCTCATATGTGTCAAAAGGGTTTCCTGCTTATCTACCAAGAAACACAAAAATTTTGTTCATCATTTATATAAAATAGCCCATCAACAGTGGACTGAATGGTGACCCAAAAAATACGTCTCAACCCACAAATGAGGAGAAAATATTTGTAAATGAAGCAACTGACAATGGATTAATCTCTCAAATATACAAATAGGTCATGCAGCTCACTATCAAAAAAACAAACAACCCAATCAAAAAATGGGCAGATCTAAATAAACATTTCTCCAAAGAAGACACACAGATAGCCAAAAAGCACATGAAAAGATGCTCGACATTACTAAATACTAGTGCAATGCAAATCAGAACTACAGAGAGGTATCACCTCACACCTGTCAGAATCACCATCATCAAAAAAAAAAAAAAAATATATATATATATACAAACAATAAATGCTAGAGGGGACATAGAGAAAAGGGAACCCTCACACCCAGCAGAAATGTAAATTGGTGCAGCCACCATGGAGCACAGTATGGAGGTTCCTTTAAAACCTGAAAGTAGAACTACCACATGACCCAGCAATTCCACTCCTGGCCATATACCCAGAGAAAATCATCATCTGAAGATACACGTACTCCTAATGTTCAGCGCAGCACTGTAATATTTATAACAGCCAGGACACGGGAGCACATATTTCACACAAACGGAACTAGAGAATATCATATGATATTGCTTACATGTAGAATCTTAAAAAAAAAAAAAAAAAAATGATACAAATGGACTTATTTACAAAACAGAAACAGACTCACAGGCTTCAAAAACAAACTTCTGGTTACCAAAGGGGATGAATGGGCAGGGGGATAAATTAGGAGTTTGGGATTAACATACACACTACTATACATAAAATAGATAATCAATAAAGATCTACTGTAAAGTATATGGAACTCTACCCAATATTCTTTAATAGCCTATATGGGAAAATAATCTGAAAAAAGAGTGGATATATGTATATGTATAACTTAACCACTTTGCTTATACAGTTGAAACTAACACAATATTGTAAATCAACTATACTACAATATGAAATAAAAATTAAATTAAAAAAAAACAAAAAAAACACATCTCAATCCTAACCCCCAAAACCTGTGAGCATGTCCTTTATTGCAAAAAGAGTGTTTGGGGATGTAATTAAGTTGTGGATCTCAAAATGAGATTATCCTGGATTATCTGCAAGTGAAAGTTGCTCAGTCATATTCAACTCTTGCGATCCCATGGACTGTAGCCTGCCAGGCTCCTCTGTCCATGGAATTCTCCAAACAAGAATACTGGAGTGGGTAGTCATTCCCTTCTCCAGGGGATCTTCCCGACTCAGAGATGGAACTCAGGTCTCCTGCTTTGCAGGCAGATTCTTTATCGTCTGAGTCACCAGGGAAGCCCAGGTTATCTGGGCGGACCCTAAATCCAAAGACAAGTGGCAAGAGAAGATTCAGAGAGAAGAAGAGATCTGAGTTCTGCTGGCACAGCCAAGGAAGGAAGCCCTGGAGCCAGCAGAAGCAGGAAGCAGCAAGGAGGATTCCAAACCAGAAACTTCCAAGGGAGTGTGACCCTGCCAGCACTTTGATCTCACACTTCTAATTCTTGAAACTGTATAAGAGAATGAATTTCCACTGCTTTAGACCACCAAGGGTATGGTAATCTGTTATGGCAGCCCTAGGAAACTAAGACAATGTCCCTGGGGAGAAAGAAGAAAGAAAACCCATAAGAAGGCTGCCTCGGTTTCCTTGAGCCGCCATAATGAAGTACCGCAGACTGAGTGGCTTAAACAATAAACATTTATATCTCACAGTTCTGGAGGCTGCAAGTCCACAATCAAGGTGCCGGCAAACTTGCTTTCTGGTGAGGACTCTCTTCTTGGCCTGCAGACATCCCCCTTGCCATTGAGTCCTCACATGGCCTTTCCTCTGTGCTCACACAGAAAGAATGCTTCCTCTTGCTATAAGGACACCAGTTCCATCAGATGCCAGCCTACCTTTCTGGCTTCATCATCTAAAGTGGAAGTGAAAGTCACTCAATCGTGTCCAACTCTTTGAAACCCCATGGACTGTAGCCTGCCAGGCTCCTCTGTCCATGGAGTTCTCCAGGCCAGAGTACTGGAGTTTGTAACTGTTCCCTTCTCCAGGAGATCTTCTAAACCCAGGGATCAAACCCAGGTCTCCTGCATTGCAGGCAGATTCTTTACCATCTGAGCTACCAGGGAAGCATCTAAAGGCCCTCTCTCAAAATACAGTCACATCAGGGGCTGGGGCTTCAACATATGAATTAGGGGAAACACAATTTGGTCTGTGACAGAGGCCATGTGAAGAATATGTGAAAATCCAGAGCACACAGATGTGGCTCCACCACGGCAAGTGGAGGCAGGCATTCTGGAACACAAGCTAACTTCCAGGAACTGGGCCCAGGACGTTCCTCAGTGATGGCCCAAGAACAGGCAGAAGCAAAGGGAGGGCCTAGAGGAAAAGCTCCTACCCTCAGCCACCTCCCCAAGTCGGCCTCACATGTAGCTTATGCCCAGCCCTATTACTGCCCTTTATTTTTATTTTTTAATTGAGCCTGCAGTACATGTAGGTGTCTTTTTTCCTTTTTTTTTTGGCCATGCTGCTTGGTACATGGGATCTTAGTTCCCAAACCAGGGATCAAACCCAGGCCCTCTGCAGTGGATGCAAGGAGTCTTAACCACAGGACCACCAGGGAAGTCCTTGCCCTTTCTTAGTCAAGTGGCTGGTCTCCCAACAGGAAACAATCACAGAATTTCCCCACAGGGATTATGTAAACCTATGGCTGATTCATGCTGATGTTTGGTAGAAAACCAACACAATTCTGTAAAGCAGTTATCCTTCAATTAAAAATAAATAAACATTTAAAAAAATTTCCCCACAGGGAACCACCACAAAGTTTCCTTTTCAAAAAGTGGATTCTTAGAGTGGAAGTACCTCCAAAGAGTATCTGAATCCCTTCACACCACATGAGATGGTGTGTTTATAAATAAATATCTGCGTGCATTTGGGTTTCGAACAGCAAAGATGGCTGGAGTCATTTTATCAAAGAATTATTAAAAAGGCGATTTATCCCCAAGTGGAAGGGAATACACACCAAATCCAAACGGCAGAATTGTGAACAGGATTTAGGATTATACAGCAAAAGCATCCAAGGTAACTGCTCTGAAATCTGAAGAGTTGCAGCATGTTAAATTAAGTCCTCTGGCACCTCTTAAAATCTAAGGAGATCAGTCTTAGGTTTCTCTAACAGGTTAGGTTTTGGTGAAAAACAATGCAAGCATTTTATATCATCCTAGCTTTGAAAACAAATAACTGATCACCATCCATTCCTGCAGCATCCTTTACCTTGTTGTTGCTGTTTAATTGCTAAGACGTGTCCAACTCTTTTGTGACCCCACGGACTACAGCCCGGCAGGCTCCTCTGTCCATGGGATTTCCCAGGCAAGAATACTGGAATGGGTTGCCATTTCCTTCTCCAGGGGATCTTCATGACCCAGGGATCAAATTCGCATCTCCTGCATTACAGGCAGATTTTTTTTTAACCACTGAAACACCTGGGGAACCCCATTCTTTCCCTTAAATGTTTACAATTTATTTATTTAAAAAATATGTATTCAGCTCCTACTACATGCCAGGCATAAGGCTGGATCCTGGGGTATTAATCATAAACAAAAAATGGACAATGCCCAACCAGAAGGTGGGCCCACCGTTGGCACTGGGGGTCAGGCTAAGAGGACTGGAGTCGGGAAACAGGAAGGCAGCCTTAAAGAAGGGAGTCCCCCTCCACCACACAGGAACTCAGGAGGAAAACTAGAACACAGGCCAATCACAGGGAATCCATCAAGATTTAGAGGAACTCAGAAATAGTAAAATCACTGCCGGAAGTGGGTGTCCTGATACGAGAAGGGAAGGCAGGGGGAAGGGAAACATTTCAGGCAACAGCCAGGGTCACAGGGACCCGTGCTGGTGCCCCATCCCTACTCTAACAGAGAGGCTGATGCAACGCTGAGTCCACCCTTCCCCACCGTTCCTTCCAGGAATGCCCTCGTCTTGGTTCAGCCTGGATGGGTTGGGGGCAGAGAGGAGACAGCACATGTTGAGGGCATCAGTGCATCCTGTGAGGCAGGAATGGATTCAAACCCGCCTGGGGAAAACCAGGTGGCCAGAGACTCCCACAGACACTGGGATTTTAAAGGCCACAATCCAAATGCGCGCCATAGGGTCCACGTGCACAGTGAGTTTGGACCGCCACCCCCTGACTTCCTGGACCTGTCACTGTCTCACCGAGGAACCCCTCTGGTCTCTGATCACTGTCCAGGGAGTCTCCCCGCCCTGGAGCCTGCATGAGAAAATCAAGAAGGAGAGGAAGGAGAGAGTGCAGGATGAGGGGAGCTGGCTGCGCACCGTTCATCACATACCCTCAAAGTCTAATCCTGTTCTTCTTGCATTTGTTTCTACTTGGTCTTATCTTTTCTGGGAAGCTGCAATGGTCTCCAAATTTACACAGTGTCCCAAAATACCAAAAAAAGTGAGGGTAAATAGATTTATTTACCTGCTCTATATTAAAGAGGTCATGAAATCTGATTTTGGAAAAGCCATAGCCTCTCGAAGCCTCATTTTTCACCTCTGAAGAATACATAGAGAAGGTTTACTCGGGTGTGATCTGGGGATCACTGCCCATGGAAGGAAGGGGAGGGGAGGGGGCAAAACCGGGGAGAGGGAGAAGCTGGGGGGTGATAGAGCCTCAACGGAGGCCTCCGCTCTGAGGCGGGGACAGCCCTTCATAGCTGCCGGGGCTGCAGGGAGCCGGCAAGGCCTATATTTCCCTGCTCTATCATGGAGGCAGCCAAGGAAGGAGCCAGGACTTTGGCGAGGCAGCTGTCTACAGTGGAGGCGATGCTGGGAGAGGGGTCTGAATGTAACACTCCTGGCGGCTGGAGGACTGCAGCCTGCATTTCTGAGAGGGATCTGAATGGTCATCCCAGCGTCCAGCACAGCAGCATCAGTGAGAGTGCATGTGACCACAGGGGCTGGGCTGGGCTCCCTGTGAGGGGACTGGAAACCAGTACAGAGGCCAAGGCAAAGACAGAGCCAGGCAGTGGGGGTTTTGTGGGCATGAACGAACCAGAGCCCTCCTCAGGCTCCGTGGGCAGCAGGCTGAAGGCAGCAAGACTCCTTGCAGACCCCATGGAGTGTTTGAAGCCCCACTGACCACCGTTCGCAGACTGGTATGACTCAGTCCAGGCCAGGTCCCTGGCAGCTACTGTTGGCCTGTGGGCATGGGAGGGATTGGCATCCAGTTGCCCTCAATCCATGATCACCTGGGAACACCTGCCTGTCCCACAGCAGGCCATAGGTGAGTCGGTCAATGTGCTTCCCCTCATAGACCTGTCCTACAGCCTTTGAAATAATTCCAGTCACTTTCAAATGACAGGAAAAATTGGATTCATTGGGCAGAGAAAAGCACATGAAATATCCACCTTATCGGTGTAACTATAAAAACGAGCTCTGCATATGGACAGGCGTTGGCAGCAAACCCAGCAAATCAAACCACTGATTTTTATGATTGAGGGAGCATGGATGGTTTTTAATTCCTGTTATCATAATGTGTAATAAATACTTCTTTTCCAGCCTTGACCGTCTCCCACCAGAGGAAGCTGAGGACACATCCGTGCTGGCCAGCAGCCGGCAGACGCTCTTTTGCATTTCACACTCATAGTGACAGCTGTGCGCAGCCCACACTCAGGCAGACCTCCAAGCCCGCGAGGAGACTGCTCATGGGCAGCCACCAGCAAAGCCTCTGAGCAAGATGGGTTCAAAAGCTGGTGACAGGGGAAAATAATTTTGGAAGGAAGAAAAAAGGATTTTGTGCTTCCCATACCCAGCAACTAGCAAAAGGGATGTTAAAGGAGGCAGAGTTTAGATCAATATTTAAGGAAAGTGTTTGTAATAATAACTGATGGCCTGTCTCTATAGCATTAAGGCCACTAGCTTCAAGCAGATGCTGAAAGATCATTGGTCAAGGATGCCACAGAAGCTTTTCAGTTCAGTTCAGTTCAGCGGCTCAGTTGTGTCCGACTCTTTGCGACTCCATGGACTGCAGCACGCCAGGCTTCCCTGTCTATCACTAACTCCGGAGCTTGCTCAAACTCATGTCCATTGAGTCAGTGATGCCATCCAACCATCTCATCCTCTGTCATCCCCTTCTCCTCCTGCCTTCAATCTTTCCAGTATCAGGATCTTTTCCAATGAGTCAGTTCTTCGCATCAGGTGGCCAACGTATTGGAGTTCCAACTTCAGCATCAGTCCTTCCAATGAATATTAAGGACTGATTTCCTTTAGGATTGGCTGGTTTGATCTCCCTGCAGTCCAAGGGACTCTCAAGAGTCTTCTCCAACACCACAGTTCAAAAGCATCAATTCTTCAGCGATCAACTTTCTTTATTGCTTGGGGGGGGTCAAAGACTCCTGTTTAATTTGTTTAATCAGAAGATTTTATAGATGATCATTAAAATAATTCAAAACTTAACTCAGGGAAGGTGGGATAGGGAACAGCTGGGTCAGATCTCCGTGGGTTCCTGAAGGGACAGTGGTCCCTGGTAGCCCATGGAGAAGGGGATGGCACACTCTCGCCGCCAGCGCCCTCTGGTGGTGACCGGCTGTAAAATAGCCCAGACCTTTCAAGGCTGACTCAGTGGAGAAGCCACAAACTCCCCTCTCTTCCTCATGCTCAAAAGCATTTGTAGAAGTATGGTGAAAAAAGTCCCACAGTTAACCAAGTGGTCTTATTTGCATCATTTTTTTCTCCTAAAAGTACTTTTTATTTTTACACTGAATTTAACACCATGGCCAAAGGCATTTGCAGAGCAGGCAATGGCAACCCACTCCAGTACTCTTGCCTGGAAAAGCCCATGGACGGAGGAGCCTGGTGGGCTGCAGTCCATGGGTTCGCAAAGAGTCGGACACGACTGAGCGACTTCACTTTCACTTTTCACTTTCATGCATTGGAGAAGGAAATAGCAACCCACTCCATTGCCTGGAGAATCCCAGGGACAGCAGAGCCTGGTGGGCTGCTGTCTATGGGGTCACACAGAGTTGGACACGACTGAAGCGACTTAGCAGCAGCAGCAGCAAAGGCATTTGAATGCAGGCTCACAACAAATTTTTATGACAAATTGTCAAGGAGCCCTAAACACCACTTACACATCAAATGGGCTTGGATTCTGTCCATAATTCCCAAAGAAAATACTCTGTACCTTTCCTGTAGCCACTCAGCAAACGTCTCGTCAGCTCCTCATGTGCCAGGAACTATGTTAGGTGCTGAGGACACAGAGATGAACTAAGCAACAACTGAGAGATGGAAACAGAGAGAGAGAGAGAGAAAGGCACTGAAAGTAAAATTACGTGTCAAATGTGGGAAGAGCCGAGAAGGGAGCACAGAGCGTGATCCATACGATTCCACGATCCTTCAGAGAGAGATGATATCTCACCTGGAAAAGGAAAGTTAGTAGAATCACTCCGGATGGAGAAGGTGGCACAAGATATGAAAGGGGCTGATATTTGTCAGGAAATATGAAAAAGGTGAGTTTCCTAATGTGACAGAAAGTTAAGGTGCAAAAAGAGAAGTTGCCTGGAGAGGTAAGGAGAGTTCTGATTGGGAAAGGCTGTGAGTGCCAAGCCTAAGAGTTCGGGCTCTATCCTGAGAATCACGGGAGCCGTGGGGGTTTTCAAGCAAGGATCCAGTGGAATTTGTGCTTTTTATTTCAATCTTTCTGGCACAGTGAGAGGATGGGCCAGAGGCGAGAGTGACAAGTGACAGGAAATTATAACCATCTGTTATGATTTAATCTGTCTCATTTAATCCTGATATTCATCACCATGATTACCTGTCCCTCACCTGACAGACAACCCACTGTGATACAGAACTGATTCTGTACTGGAAAACCTCCCTGGTATAGTTTAAATAGTACAAGAAACCCCAAATTAGAATTATGGCTCCTCTACTGACCAGCTGTGTAACCTTGAAAAAGCTACTTAACAACACTGATTCCTAGTTCACTTAACCATAAAGTAGGAACGCCTGCCTCCCAGGGGTGTTGTGACGATTCTGAGACATTATGTGAAAGCTCTCAGGAAATCACAGAGCTCTGTGAAAATGCTAACACCACTGTCCTCTTGCTGCACTGGGATAAGAGGTCATCATTCCCCTTGGCATTAACTTTGCAATGGGGATCTGCCCAGATCTGGATTCCTTCTTTACACTGTATTAAGAAAGTCTCAATAATGTGTCTTTTGACAAGACTGAACTTCATGAAAGAAAGTGTCTGTCTTTCTATTTACCTGTGTCCCCAAGCAAGTGAGGTTGTGCCAAACCACACTCTGCCACTAGAGGGAGCGCATTCTTTAGCATCAAAGAAGTCATTCAGTTCAAACTAAAAATAAGAGATCATCTGTTAGGAGAGACAAAAACCTAGAAAGTGCTGGTTGGCATGATGGTAGTGGTGATGGGTGTGTGTGTGTCTGTGTGGGTGGGTGTGCCTCTCGTGGTGGTGGTGATGATAGGGTGTGAGTGTGGGTGGGTGGGTGTGTTAGGGTATTCTAATTGTTATTCATCATTAGTCCAAGAGTAAAATCTCTGCAGAGAGACTAGAGGCCTACGCCAGTGCCACCACCTCCTAGTCTATGGATTTGGAAAAGTGACTTAATTTCTCAGAGCCTAAGTTTCTTCATCATGCCTACCCGATGGGAATGATTAGACAATGAGATACTAGACACACTGTCCAGCGAGTACCTAGCACAGAATAGGAATTCCATACATTTTAGCATCCTTTCCTTTTTACATTGTTACAAATAACAATAATTGAGAACTATATTTAAGTGACATTGAAAGGCAAACAGGAGAAAACAGAGTGGAGAGGGGCATGAAGGTGTAGCGGAAAGCACCTGGTGTTGGATGTGGATCTCCCTCATCCTCCCAGCTGCTGAGTGAAGGCATCCATAGATGTGGATACCGTTTTATAAGCCCCCTGGCTAGACCAGGACGCCACGAACAGATGGGCAGCTAGAAGTGACTGCAAAATGAAGCAGGCATGTGGGCCACAACTATGGCTCCGTCTCCCTTCTGTTGGAGCTGCTCCCCTCAATCCTGGAGTCATTACCCTGAGGTGGGAGGGGAAACATGATTTAATCGATTTCATGTCACCCTATTTTATGTTTCCAAAGTCACCATATCAATCCTGCCTTGTATTTCCACAGAGTCTCTTCTTTTGGTATTCTAGCAAGTGGCTCTGACAAAGGCTATGCTGCGACCATGCCAACACAATTGGTGGAAAAAGAAGATTCGAGTCAAACAACCAGGTTCCCTTGACTGAATTCCAAATATCAGAGGGGGTGATTTTTCCTGTCTGAATTAACTGTCCCCCCCCCTTTTTTTTTAACTAAACCAACAGAATCAAATAGATCTTTCAGTTCTTCTTAGACAAATGGGGAAATTCATCTTTGTTAAGCACCTTTCGTGTGCCAGGCTCTGTGCTGGGCACATCACACACACTGTCATGTAATATTCACAACCTTGTGAGAAAGTAACGTTTGCCTCTGCTTTCCCAATGTGGCACCTAAGGTTCAGAGAGGTTGAGTAACTTGTCTGAGGTCACACAGCTCAGTGTGTGGGAGAGCCAGGTTTGGAGCTCTTAGGTGCTAGACACTGAAGTCTGTTTTTCCAACAAGTTTAAGAAAAGCTCTGACAAACCTAGACAGCATATTGAAAAGCAGAGACATGACTTAGCCAACAAAGGTCTGTCTAGTCAAAGCTATGGTTTTTCCAGTAGTCATGTACGGATGTGAGAGTTGGACCATGAAGAAGGCTGAATGCTGAAGAATTGATACTTTCTAACTGTGGTGTTGGAGAAGACTCGAGAGTCCCTTGGACAGCAAAGAGTCCAACCAGTCAATTCTAAAGGAAATCAACCCTGAATATTTATTGGAAGGACCGAAGCTGAAGCCAAAGCTCCATTACTTTGGCCACCTGATGTGAAGAGCCAACTTATTAGAAAAGACCCTGGTGCTGGGAAAGATTGAGGGCAAGAGGAAAAGGGGACAACAGAGGATGAGATGGTTGGATGCCATCATTGAGTCAATGGACATGAGTTTGAGCAAACTCCGGGAGATGGTGAAGGACAGGGAAGCTTGGCATGCTGCAGTCCATGGGGCCTCAAAGAGTCGGACACAACTGAGTGAATGAACAAGAACATACCAACAAACCAAATACAATAAAAGCCTCTCTGAAAGCTTTCCCTTTCAAATGTCCCTATGTGATATGCTCCGTCTTAGATCTCAGCCTCCTCAATTCTGTCTTTCTTGAGTCTTCCTCATTATAACATTTTTCCATTTAACTCACCCTCAAAGGACCATGGGCTTCCCAGGTAGTGCTAGTGGTAAAGAACCTGCCTGCTAACGCAGGAGACTTAAGAGGCGTGCGTTTGATCCCTGGGTCAGGAAGGGAGAAGGAAATGACAACCCACCGCAGTATTCCTGCCTGGGAAATCCCAGGGGCAGAGGAGCCTGGCCGGCTGGAGTCCACTGGGTCGCAGAGTCGGACATGACTAAATTGACCTTGCAGGCAAAGGATCATCCCCTTTATTCACTATAGCAATAACCCCACAAAGGCTAAGAATAGCCTGTCTCGCAAGCAAAGACACTGTGTGACTTGGCTGTCTCAGGCCACTCAGTTGGCATGCCTGGAACCACAGAAAAGCAACTTTCGTGTAAGAAGCTGCCTCTAGGCTGAGCTGAAACTGCTCCCCAGTGTCCCGGATCTCTGAATACAAAACCCAGGAGTCTAGCTTTGAAACTCAAATGTCATCCTCAATGCTTTCCTGTACTCTCATCTCAATACCGATTAAACATACCCTGAGTTCATCTCTGTCCCCACTGCCAGTGCCCCCGATTAGGCTCTCAGCTGGATCCTTGCACAAGTCAGCCACCTGCTGACCCGACCTCCAATCCTCCCTGGTCAACTCAACTCCTCGCTGTCAACAGAGGACTCTTTTTTTTTTCCTGCGTTGAGTTGCTTTACAATGTTGTGCTAGTTTCTGCGGTACAGCAAAGGGAATCAGCTATATGTATACATATAGCCCCCTCTTGTTTGGATTTCCTTCCCATTTAGGTCACCACAGAGCATTCAGTGGAGATCTCTGTGCTACACAGACAGTTCTCATTAGTTATCTATCTTATACATTGTAGTGTATACACGTCAATTCCAATCTCCCAATCCATTAACAGAGCACTCTTTTTAAAAAATTTAACTCCATCAGGTCACAGGTCTGTTGAAAACAGTGTGACCCTCCCCCAACATCATCTCCAAATGAAAGTCGCTCAGTCGTGTCTGACTCTTTGCAACCCCACGGACTGTAGCCTGCCAGGCTCCTCTGTCCATGGAATTCTCCAGGCCAGAAGACTGTAGCCTGCAAGGCTCCTCTGTCCATGGGATTCTCCAGGCCAGAATACTGGAATGGGTAGCCATTCCCTTCTCCAGGAGATCTTCGAACCCAGGACTAGAACCCAGGTCTCCCGCATAGAAGGCAGATTCTTTACCAGCTGAGCTACCAGGGAAGCCCTTATTTAATAGAAGCGTTTCTTCATTTGTGCTGTACTTAGTTGCTCAGTTGTTTCCGACTCTTTGCGACCCCATGCAGCCCACCAGACTCCTCTGTCCACCGGGATTCTCCAGGCAAGAATACTGGAGTGGGTTGCCCAGCAAAGAGAGCCATAATTCCGTAACTTGCCTAAGAGCTCCCTTCATATTCTCACCCAGGTTACCTCTTTAACCTCACCACAATCCACCCAACACCCCTATTCCCTCCCCCTCAACCACTTAATGAAGCAGTATCGTATAGTGTCTTTGTTATTACTGTTTAGTTGCTCAGTCGTGCTGATTCTTTGCAACCCCACTGTGGCTTGCCAGGCTCCTCTCTGCATGGGATTTCCCAGGCAAGAACACTGGAGTGGGTTGCCACGCCCTTCTACAGGGGATCTTCCTGACCCAATAATGGAACCCATGTCTCCTGCATTGCCAAGCAGATTTTTTACCACTGAGCCACCGGGGAAGCCCACCTCATGATAATCCATTCTCCACTTTTTCCTTTCAGAGATGGAACTCTGGAGTTTTCACTGAGCACAAGGACTCCCTTGCAGATAGCTATGACTATGTGACGAGACTGTGACCCATGGGATGTAAGGGAAAGTGATGTGCACTACTCCTGGGCTATGTCACTAAAAAGAACCTTCTTCTGTACTAATATTTAGTCCTCACTCCCCTTCCCACCCCCTCACCTCCCCACCCTTGGCCTCTGGCATCTACCAATGTACTTTCTGATTCTATGAATTTGACCATTCTAGGGACCACATATAAGTGAAATCAAACAGTGTTTGCCTGCACCTACTGTATATTGTAATGCATTTTTAAAGTGAACAATGCATGTCCTACAAACAGAATGTACCTTTTTCCCCCTGAGCTATACAGTAGGTTCTCACTAGTCATCTACCTTATACACAGTACTGTGTATGTATCAGTCCTAACCTCTCAATCCATTCCCCCATCCCTTCTAATAGAGAGAGTTTCAGCTTAGGAAAGTGAAGATTTGAGAGATGGATGGTTGTGATAGTTGAACAACAGTGTGAATGTACTTAGTGCCCCTGAAATGTACAGTTACTTATGGTTATGTTTTATGTAACTTTTATCACGATAAACAAACATTTTTTAAAAAGAAGCTTCTTGCTCTTCACTTTCTATTTGTTCTCAGGAATAAGAAAATGGGCGTATTGGTAATAAACCAGCTTTGACCATGTAGACGAAGATAACACCCTGGTGGGGGTGGGAGGGGTGATGCAGCAACAGGATAGAAGGAACTTGGGTCCCTGAGGCTCTGCAGAGTACACCATGACTGCACTTGGTTTGGGCTGCCCTGAAGATTCCACTGCACTGATTTCAAAGGCGATCCCAGGAATCACCACTAGGGGGTGGAGAAGTGAAACAGAGAAGGGAAAGAAATCAATGAGGTGCACATTACCTACTGATCGCATATGGGCAGCTGGACCTCAGTCACAATGGGGAATACTGGGAGAGAGAAGAATGTGACTCAGATGTCCTGCCCAAGGAGCAAGGGAGCTGGAGTAATTATATACCAACAGCTGCAGAAACTCACTGAGGGATACTAGAGAAGGGGGCACTCTGACTCCAGGCAGAGTGCTCTGGGGTCAGAGAGAGCCCCAGGCAGGTACAGGTGTTAAAATGTCAATAATCTGAGTGGACAGATGTGATAAGTCTTGAGGGGCCTTGGCTATCTCATCATACATATGCATCTGCTACACTCACCCACCTCTCCATCCCTTTTGTCCTAGCTTGGAATTTTAGGAAACAGAATTACACCTACTTTATTTTAAGTCACCACTTTTCCTTAAGTCACTTAAAACCTATTTTAAGTCACCATTACTTAGTCTCTGTTAATGCATACATTTCTGTTAAGGATCAACCTACTTTATACACTAGCATGAGACTACCTGCATTCAAAGCCCATGTCCACCACTTATTAGAGGCAAGAGACTGAACTTTTCTGGCCCTCAGTTTCTCCTCCTGAGAAATGGGTCTATTTATAATATTTCTTCATGGGGCTGGTGTTTAGGGGTACCTGGGAGAATACATGCAAAGCACACTGCCTGGCCCATAGTGAGCCAGCTGCTGCTCCTGTTTCACGCATAGGAGCTCTTTTTGAAAGCTGCTCTTGAATTTGTTTTGACAGTCCACATGGTCCCTCCAAAGACAGAACACAATGGGTCACCCCAGGGCAACGCCCGAGAATGTAACAGCAGAGGCTCAGTCTGCTTAGATGCTGCTGCCCCAGAGTCAAAAAGAAACTGGGACCAGAAGCCAGAGCCAAAGATCAAAGCCAGGATATGACAGCCAACCTGGGAAGAAAATGACAGGAAATGAGCCCAGGCCACAGGGAAGCCACGAGAGGAGGGAGGAGATTCCAGCACTTCTGGAGTTTACAGCAGAGGTTCCCCAGGCTGCTGAGCTTCTCTGGCCCAAGCTTCCAGCCAGGCAGCAGGAAGCCAGCGCCCCACAAGAGTCTGTGAATGAGCAGGCAGGTGGCCCTGGCGGTGGCCTGGCTGATTCCCAGCTCTACTCAATTAGCACCTCCCTCATCACGCACCCTGGACATCTGCAGATGACTGGCCCTCACCCCTTCCTGTACCCCTTCTCATTCCCCCAGCACCCATGGGAGCTGAGAGCATGCCCCAAAGACTGGAAGCAGCAACGCCAGCCTTGCAAAGACCAGTCAATGGGGACCAGGAATCCTTAACAATCGCAGCATTGCCCAGGGTAAATGCCTCCTGATGGAGTCAAGAGAGAAATGACTGCAAGCAAGTGCTGTGTCATTAAGATAAGTTGAAACTGAACCTAAGGGCTTATTGTTTTAACTGTTTCTCTCCACGTTGCCATCACAGATGCAGAACTGGTCGTTAATACTAATTATTCAGTCCACTTCTATGGAGCACTTTCCTGAGCCAGGTTCTGTATCAGCCCAGGGTCTCAGAGACTAGGAGACAGGCTCCATGACTTTGATTAAATCATGTCCAAGTGGGGAGCAGCCAAGCAACCAACTGTCTGGTGAGCCAGTGATTGTTTAAACACTGACTGATAGTAAGTACGTGTGTGCGTGTGCTACGTCGCTTCAGTTGTGTGCAACTCTGTGCAGCCCTATGGACTGTAGCCCGCCAGGCTCCTCTGTCCATGGGATTCTCCAGGCAAGGATACCAGAGTGAGTTGCCATGCTCTCCTCCAGGGAATCCTCCCAACGCAGAGATCGAACCCACGGTTTCCTATTTCTCCTGCATTTGTAGGCAGGCTCTTTATTCGGGCTTCGCTGAAAGCTCAGTTGGTAAAGAATCCTCCTGCAATGCAGGAGACCCCAGTTCAATTCCTGGGTCAGGAAGATCTGCTGGAGAAGGAATAGACTACCCACTCCAGTATTCTGGCCTGGAGAATTCCATGGACTACAGTCCATAGGGTCGCAAAGAGTGGGACACAACTGAACAGCTTTCGCTTTCACTTTTTCTTTACTTCTAGCACCACCTGGGAAGCCTCTAGACCTGGAAATCCGCAGCTTCCTGGGCCCCACCCTCAGTGACTTCATACAGGATCTGCGTTTTTTTTTAAATAGACTTCATTTTTTGGAACAGTTTTAAATTCACAGAAAAATTAGGAAGAGTATACAAGGAGTTCCTAAACACGCTCTCACCCTGACAGTCCCATAATACACTTATTAAAATTTATGAGCCAATGTTGATACATTTTTATTTATTAAAGGCCATAATGTATTCAGATTCCCTCAGTTTTTACCTAGTGTCTCCTTCTGTTCCAGAATCCCATCAGGATACCATATCACATTTAGTTATCAGGTCTCCCTAGGCCCCTCTTGGCTGTGACAATTTCCCAGATTCTCCTTGTTTTTGACGACCTTGACTATTGTGAGGAGGGCTGGTCAGGTATTTTATGGGTTTCTCTTCTACTGAAGTGTATCTGATGTTTTCCTTATGATCAGTCTGTGGCTATGGATTTGAGGAGGGACACCAGAGAGGTAAAGCACCCCTCTCATCACATCATATTGCCTGGGTGCATACAGTCAATGTGACATTACTGTTGATACGGACTCTAATCACCTGACGGAGGGAGTGTTTGCCACTTTTCTCTGCTGTGATGCTATTCTTTTTTTTTTTCTTTTTAGTCACTTCGCTACTTTACTCTTTGAAAGGAAATTACGTGCAGCCCACACTTTAAAAATGGGGAGTTGTTGGCCACATCACCCAAATCAACCTACAGATTTAAAGCAATCCCTATCAAATTAACCATGACATTTCTCACAAAACTATTACAAAAAAATCCTAAAATTTATATGGAACCATAAAAGATCCAGAACTGCCAAAGCAATCCTGAGGAAAAAGAACAAAACAGGAAGTATAACCCTCTCAGACTTTAGACAATACTACAAAGCTACAGTAATCAAAATAGTGTGGTATTGGCACAAAAACAGACATGTGGCTCAATGGAACAGAACAGAGAGCCATAAACAAACCCACATACCTATAGTCAATTAATCTTTTCTTTTTTTCCCCCTAGCATTACAGAGCTAAATTAATCAATATTTGTGAACATTAGTAATAGGCTAATTCTATGAAGGATGAAGGCCTCTCAAAGGAGGTAAGTTTTGAGTGAAATCTGAAATGAAATAAGTCATGCAGAAATCTGGGAAAAGAATGTTCCAACCTGAAAGAACAGTCAATGCAAAGGTCCAAAGCTGGATATGCTTGGCATGTTCAAAGCTATTAGAGTGGCAGAATGTTGGGACATTCAGAAGCCTCAGACAGGATATCTGACCTAGGTCTTACAGGATGAATAGGAGTTTGTTGTGGCTGTTTAGTCACTAAGTCGTGTCTGTCTCTTTTGTGACCCCATAGACTGTAGCCCCACCAGGCTCCTCTGTCCATGGGATTTCCCAGGCAAGAATACTGAAGTGGGTTGCCCTTTCCTTCTCCAGGGGATCTTCCTGATCCAGGGATCAAACCTGGACCTCCTGCATTGGCAGGCAGACTCTTTCCCACTGAGCCACCTGGGAACCTGATTAGAAGTCTGCCAGACCTAAAAGGGGCAGTGTGTTCCAGACAGAAGGCACAGCAAGGGCAATGACAGTGTGGGTACAAAATTAAACTACACAGTGCTTTATAAAGTATAAAAGGCTCCAGTCACACCAGTTGTTGCTCTTACTCACCAAGAAGGCATACAGAAGAGGAAGCAGTGGTACTAGAACAAATGGTAAAGAAAGCTGAAGAATCTGGGAGGTTTCTTTGTCAGGGAAAAGAAACTTATGAGACTAAAAGAAATCAGTGACAAACATTGGTGTTAGTAATACAGATGCAGCCGTCATCTGACAAGTTCTCTTGATGCTCTAGAAGCACTGGAGAAAGTTGCAGAAACTGTACATATTTGATCAAAATCACTCTTGCTGGTTCCGCTGCCACTGCTCCTACGGCTACTTAGAAAAGTTACAAGAAAACTCAGGGGAAATCATGATAGGAGATTAAACATCACATTAGGAATTAGCCTGATTAGATGTGTATTAGTCCAGGCCCTCCAGAGACACAGAACCAACAGGAGAGCGAAAGAGAGAGAGAGACAAGACAGATAATGAGGAATTAGCTCTTGTGATTATGGAGGCTGAGAAGCCCCATGACCTGCCACCTGCAAGCTAAAGACCAACCTAGGAAAGCCAATGGTGCAAGTTTCAATCCAATTCCAAAAGTCTGAAAACCAAAAGTACTGATGGTAGAAGTCCCAGCCTGCGGGCAAACCACTGACGTCCCCACTCAAGTAGTCAGGCAGAGAGAAAGAATTCCCCCCTTCCTCTGCCTCTTTGTTCTGTTCAGGTCCTCAATGGATTTGGATGATGTCCATCCAAATTTGGGAGGGCAATCTGCTTGACTGAGTCCCCTGATTCAAATGCCCATCACATCCAAAAACACTCTCAGATACACTCAGAAATTAATGTCTATGCTGAGTATCCCAAGGTTTAGTCCAATTGACACATGAGATTAATCATCACAAGATGCCAGTTCCCAAAGAAAGACATGAACAAGTCAACCCATTCTTCAGAACCAAAATTGACAGTCCTGGCCTCAGGAAAACCAGAGGACTGGTGTTGACCGCCCCCTTCCCCTCCCCAGGGACCTATCTCCAGACTAGGAAAAACTGGCAAGTGGTTATCTTTCTGGAAGCAATAGAACATGGTAGTTAAGAATATAAGGCAAGGGACTTCCCTGGTGGTCCAGTGAGCAGGACACTGCACTCCCGATGCAAGGGATCTGGGTTCAATCTGGGAACTAGATCCCACATGCTGCAGTAAAGACCCAGCACAGCCCAATAAATAAATACAAACGTTGTTTAAAAAAGAATGTACGGTGGATCTAGTCTCATCTCGTATCTGCCATTACTACGTGTGTGTCCTTGGACAATCACTTCCCTCTCTCAGCCTGCTTCCTCATCTGTAAACTGAAAATGATAATTATAAAACTATCTTCCTCAAAAAGCTGTGGTGAGAATTCAAAGATAATGCATGTAAAACACTCCATAAATGTTAGTTATTATGGATACATTTAAATATTATTCTTAAGAATCCTATTACAGTCAGAAAAGGGTTGGTAGAAAGCTTGAGAAGAAAATGTATAATGACAGGGTTAAATTGCATATATTCAAATTGTGACCAGAAAGAGGAAAGAAGAAAGAAGTCAACTTTATTAAGCACTAACTGTGTGACAGACACTCTTAGACCCTTTAAATCGGAGTCTCATTCACTTCTCACAACCATCTCTGAAGAGTGAATTAGGCACTTACTGTCTTCATTTTTCAGAGACCAAATTTCAGGAAAGTTCAGTAACTTGTTCAAGGTCACAAAACTCCTAAATGCCATTCTTTTCTGACTGTTCAAATCTGTTCTCTTTCTATTACGGCAAGTATGTTTCTGCGTGTTACCAACATCCATGCTGTTATTCTAAACTCTAAGATTAATCATTAATCTCTCAAAAAAGCACATCCAAATTCAACCCTTCAGGCTCAAGAGCAATTCATTTCAAGGATAACTGTGACTTTTGATGATGAGATTTTCAAGAAAAGCACAGCTCTAACTAGCAATGCAACTTGGGGGTGAGTTCCCTAAACTCTCAGAGTCTTTATTTGCTCACCTGAAAAATGGTGATCACACATTTGCAAAGTTGCTGTGCAAATTAAATGAGACTATATATGAGAAAGCACTCAGCACAGTGCCCATGTTTTTAATCTGAGTCTTCAAATTAGTCCTGTTGAAATAGTTGGAAAATCTCTTTCAGTCAGAAACCACTAAAATGATAACCTCACTGCTGACAGCCTTGATTACTTTTGTAGCTGTCAAAAAAAATTTCCTTGGACAAATTCTTTTGGGGAATTAAGAAAGCAAGGGATACCATCTATTATAGAGAGTGAAGTAAGTCAGAAACAGAAAAACAAATATCATATATTAATGCATATATATGGAATCTAGAAAGATAGTACTGATGAACCTATCTGCAGGGCAGCAATGGAGACATAGAGAGAAAAAAGACTTACGGACTTGGGTGGTGGGGAGGAGGAAAGAGAGGGTGGGACGAATGGAGAGTGTAGCATGGAAACGCACATTACCATATGTAAGATAGGTAGCCACTAGGAACTTGCTATACGACTCAAGGAACTCAGATTGGAGCTCTGTAACAACCTAGAGGGGAGAGGGGGAGGAAGGTTCAAGAGGGAGGGGACATATGCACACCTATGGCTGAATCATGTTGATGTATGGGACAGACCAACACAATATTATAAAGCAATTATCCTTCAATTAAATAATTTTTTAAAAAAAATAACCAAAAAGAAAAGCAAGGGAGTTCACCTTTCCTTTCCCAAGTTAGATTCTTTACCACTAGTGCCACCTGGGAAGCCCCAAAACAGAAAGACAATAGAAACTAAACTAACTTCATAACTCAATATTATAAATTTCTTATTTTTACAAACCAGGGACTGTGTTTAACTTTTGCTGTATATGAGTATGTAGGGGATATGCAAAAAAAAAAAAAAAGAAATACACACACTGGATTTGTTAAAATAATATATATGTTGAATTTGTTAGCTTTTAAAACTATGATTTAGGAATAAGGCAGGAATACTAAGACAGGTATAAAAAATATCTCCCAGATGTACAAAATCAGTGCTTTCCAGAGTTGCCTGATGCTAAGAATTAGCTGGGGAGCTGATTCATGCCCTCAAGGGTTGGGGGGGGGCAGGAAATCTGTGCTTTCAAGAGCACCTTAGGTTACTCCTGAAACCCAGCGAATTAGGAAAATACTATTCAAACCCAACTTGCAAATTTCAAGATGTTTCACCTCCCCATGAGTCCACTAATTTTGGCCTCAAGTATTTTTGGCAATGCAACTACCAAATCATTAAATAATTCCCTAATGTGACTAACAATTAACTTTTAATATAGAAAAGTACTGCTATAATTAATTTCAGAAAAGAAAGTACAATATGAAAACTGTCTGTCTCCCTGAGCGGTAAAGAAAGTCTTCTGACCACGCTGGAAGGGAGAAGCCCCCTTCCAGCAGAGAAAGTGATCCAGTGCATCTCTCTGACCAGGTGATTTCAATCAGGTCCCACCCGCCACCCCAGGCAGGTGTTTTTCATGTTAGCAACTCCTGTCATCCAGCCAGAGAGAAGGTATCAGAAGAACAGGGCAGAAGGAGATGACTGAATGCGAAGAAATTATGAACAACTGAACTAAACAAAGTTAATCAACATTTACATAATGTCCTAGGATTTACAGAGCCTTTTTATACAAATATCTTTCCATTTAACCTTTAGAACAATTCTGCTAGGTAAAGGATCCTTACTCTACAGTCAAGGAGATCAAGGCTCAAACTAATTATCAAATGGTCCCTGGACACAGGTTTTTCAGATTCTAGATTCCTGTTTTTTCTACACTTGGAGCTGCTTTGACGGACAATACTGGGTTAGAGGGAAGGTGTTTCTTTGAAGCAATGCAATAAAGAGGGAAACTGTCATGACTCAAGCAGAATAAAATATAAAGAGAAGAAAAGGATAAGGACTCTAAAGCAGAAGACGAGAGAGAAGCATTAGAGAATTCAGAACAGGAAAGTGACCAGTGACTGCAAATCAATCTCATAAATCTTGAAAGCTGTGTGAGGGGTAAAGCTTGTCAAGGCAGACCCAACACTGAAAGGTGCTTACCAAGACGGAGAATAGTCCATTATGCCTCACCAGGTGCCAGCCCCAAGAGCACAGGAGTGCAGCAGACTTAAAGGGTCAGCAAAGGTTCATCACACTGAACGTGGGTGCCCTGGGCCTGAAGACCATAAATCAGAGACAGACATGCAGGGCTGTGGGGCTAGAAGGTGGGTGTGAGGTCAGATGTCCCCTCCAGGGTCTCCCTCCAGCCCTCTAGCCTCTGTTCTGATCCAGACCTCCTCATCTCTGCCCTGATCTCTTGTTCAATCCCTGGTCAGGAAAATAGATTCCGTCCCAGTTTAGCCAATGAAAATAGCACTCCCAGGAAGATACAACTGGATTGATGAACTCCTGGCCATCACAAAATGATTCTGGGCCTCTATCTACTAGTAGCTCATTCATTCATCAGTCTTTAAGGGTCTACTAGGAGCCTGAAACTATTGCCGGTGCTGGTAAACCTCTATTATTTACATTTTATTATTCGATACAAATTGTATATATTTAAAGTCTGCAACATGATGTTTTGATATGCACATGTTATGAAATGATTACTACAGTCAAGCTAATTAACACATCTATTACTTCACAGTTACCTTTTTTTAATGTAGTAAGAACATCTAAGATCTACAATGTTAATATAATAATAGTGTAATAACCATAATCCCACCATGCTGTACCTTAGACCTCTATAACTTACTCATCCTGCAAAACTGAGATTCTGTACCCTTGACTAGCATTTCCTCTTCCCCCCACCCTTCCCCTGCTCTGGTTCTATGAGTCTGACCATTTTGGATTCCACATGTGAGACCATGTGGCATTTCTCTTTCAGTGCTTAATTCATTTAGCATAATATCTTCTAGACTCATCAGTGTTGTTGGAAATAGCAAGATTCATTCTTTTTTAAGGTTGAATAGTATTCCATTGTGTGTGTGTTGTGTGTATTTATCACAATTTCATTATCCATTCATCTATCAACAGACAATTATGTTGCTTCCACAGCTTAGCTACTGTGAATAATGCTGCAGAGAACACGAGATGGTGGTTATCCCCTCAAGATTCTGATTTTATTTGTCTTTATGCTCTCAGTGCCCTGGCCTTTCTCCCACAGGAGCAGCTGCTGAAGAACACGGCTGTTAATCTTCAGGATGTAATCAACAGGGAGAAGGGCAGCCTGGTTCCTCAGTGCAAAGACTCGGATTCACAACCAGGACAAAAAACAATAACTCTAATGCCCAACGCTTAAAAAATAAGGCTTCACTTCTAATAAATTATTGGCTACATCTCTTATCACACACCCTCAACCTCCATGTCTTACCCTGACCTGCTCTACTAGATTCCCAGCACCTGAGTTTTATAGAACACCACAGAGCACCATTTCCCAAACCAGACTGCTGCCCGAATCATCTGGAATGCCTGCTAAAAGTAAGATCACCGGGCCTGTCCCCTGGAAATTCTAATTCTGGAAAGAAGCCTAGCAATCTGTATTTCTAAGCAGAGTTCCAGGTAACTCTTACCTTTGAGAAACATTGAAAAACTCGGATATAACGCGTAAGGCCATGATAAGTATTTTGGGAAAGTTTCTTAGCTAGAAAGCAATCCTATGCAGCTAACACCATTGCCTTAGGGCTGCTGCTGCTGCTGCTAAGTCGCTTTAGTCGTGTCCGACTCTGTGCGACCCCATAGACGGCAGCCCACCGGGCTCCTCTGTCCCTGGGATTCTCCAGGCAAGAACACTGGAGTGGGTTGCTATTTCCTTCTCCAATGCATGAAAGTGAAAAGTGAAAGTGAAGTCGCTCAGTCGTGTCTGACTCTTAGCGACCCCACGGACTGCAGCCTACCAGGCTCCTCCGTCCATGGGATTTTCCAGGCAAGAGCACTGGAGTGGGGTGCCATTGCCTTAGGGCAGCTGTCCCCAACCTTTTTGCGCTGGGGACCGGTTTCGCTGAAGACAAGTTTTCCCCAGACAGGGGGTAATGCGATGGATGGGGAAAGATGGAGAACGGCAGACAAAGCTTCTCGCTCACCCCTGCCGGCATCCTGCCCTGCGGCATGGGGGCTAACAGGCCTCGGGACCCGGACCGGCCCACGGACCGGCGGCTGGGGACCCCTGCCTTGTAGTTTTTGTTAAACAGCTGATATTTGTGCATTACGCAGCAGCGACTTCAATGGACTCTTAAACAATCCCCAGGGGGGTTAAGTGGAAATTGGAAACAAAGATGGTAAGTGACTTACTTGTCCAGGAGAAAATGATGAAGATGATGAAGTTAGGCTTTCAGACTCCAGAGTCAGCCACACCCTTGCCTGTTCATTATCCTGCACTCCTTCGTTGCTGGTAGAGACTAGAGACGATGACTACAGCAGCCGCGAAGGTTCTCCGCCGACTTCCCGGCCACCTGGGCGCGGGGCGGGGCGGGAGGAGGAAAAAGGAGGAGGGAGGCGAAGATACAGCTGGGCGGGTCGGAGGGGCCGCGCGGAAGGTAAGCCGGTTCACCCACTGTAACGGAGACTGTAACACTGCGGGCTAAGCAGGAGGGGTCAGCGCCTGGACTCCAACTACACTGGGGGGCTTGGAAATTATTAAAGGTCAAAAAACGCAAGCGACCAAGTTCCCAGAGGCCAGCTAAGGTGCTGATGACCTCTGACCCCTGACCCAACTCTTGGCCTCTGCCCAGTCTACTCTCCTGCTGGGTGTAAGGGGGTCTGTGTCGTTCCTGCTGCTGCTCCCACCTCCTGAAGGCCCCCTTCCCCAGTCACCGCATCCCTGACTGTTAACAACCACCGGCCGGACACCACCTCCAGGAAGCCCTTACTTGCATTTTCCTTGGAGTCCCTGACTTTGAACCCGTCATATTAATCCTCTCCGCCACTTGGACGAGGAGTCGCATGAAGGTGGCCGGGAGGCCAGGATACAACCCTGTAGGCTCAGGCCTGCGCGGTCACTGAACTGGCAGCACGCGCTCCACGACACCCTGGGCGAGGCGGCCAGAGCGCAGGTCGTCCTGGACCTATGCTGTGGCTTTCTTGCTCCGGGTTGCATTCTCCTTCTGTCTCGTTCACTCTCACTTGCTACCTCTTCTTCCTACCTCCTCCTCTCTCCCCACCCTGTTCCTTCCCCTGACTCAAAATTTCTTCCAGTGGGCTTTCGCTTAAGCGCACTAAACCTCAACATGCACTCTCTCCATCTCTCCTCCTCCCTCCCGGAGCTCACCACCATCACGGGGTGAGGCAGGAGGTGGGGCCAGTCCACCGATGTCCGGTCTTCCTGAGGCACCCGCGCGGCCAGTCGCCATGACCAGCTTTTGTCCAGAGCCGGTTCCCTCTTTATTGCATGTTTGTGGCCCACAGCACGTAGCAGGCATCACTTTAATCCATTTCACAATTAGATTCCAGCTCTCCACTGGGTTCCCTCCAGATCCTGTGGCTCCAAATGTGCTGATAGAGACTCAGGACAGCACCAGCCACGGTTCCAGCAGTCTCCTGCGGAGTGAGGAGGGGACTCAGTTCATGAATCCAATCGGTTCAAGACCAGGTTCCTCCAAGCCTGGCCTTTTCCTGTCTGGTACATTTTCTCAAATTAAACAGTCCACACCGTATCTCTTGTTAGATGGGAATATCACTAGTGTCTCAGAATTTTCTTTGAAGCCCAAAGGTCACCAGTGGCCACAAATGGGTCACGGGGCCCTCCGTTCATCACCCACCTTCAGCCTAGGCAAGCTTAGGAGAGTCGGAGGCAGGGTTTTGTGGACAAGGGTTGCCTGTCTGGCAAGAAGTATGTGACATCCCCGTCCCCTCTCCATGAAGGAAGGAAATGACAAGGGTTGGGTCCCCAGGGAACTGCCTGTGACTGCAGAGTGGAGATAGAACCCCTTATCCAGAAGGTGAGGCACGGGTGTAGGCTTCCCATGGGTCAGGTGGACTCCACTAAGAGTACTGGGCTGGAGCCACACAGGAGGATGGCCTGCAGGCTGAAGGCTGCGAGCAGGAGGAGTCCGGAGCCGTTCCCTCTGAGTCAGAACTGAAGGGAGGCTGTTAGCCAGCCAGAGGCGGCATCATCCATGCAGAAATACGCCCCCCAGGGGAGAGGGGCTGCAGGGACTCACAGAATCTCTCCTTGAGCATTTGGGCATCTGCCACACTGAGAACATCAAGACTCAATTATGCCAGCAAGTGTCAAACAAGAATTACTACCTCCCTCTAATTCCTTCTCCCCAGAAGCAGGTGAATGGAGAAGAGAGGGCAGGAGCTGGGAGGCAGAGCTCCCTTCCAAGGCAGGAGGCTGAGTCTTCCCTGAGCTGGGGACACGGAGGACAAAGGGAATTGGGTAAGAGAGTGAAATTTTAATTTAAATCAAACAGAACTTGTTAGTACTCTAAAAGTGAGTCTGTTCTGATACATGAAATTGCCAGAAAAAGCTCATATCTCTGTTTGAGATTTTACCCACAAATAGGATGTGGGTATTGATTTAGAGTCTTGGTTGGGGAAAAAAAAGTATTTTCAGACTTTACTCACACGTTCAGCCCATTCAACATATATATAAATTATACTTGTAGTTCAGTTGTGCTGATGTTAAGTATGCTTGAACCTTGCAGGAGACAGCATTAAATGTGGACTCTGAGCTGAGAGGAGAATCCAGTATATGGGACCAAAGAGAAGGGGTCTGGGGGAGCTAACCTGGCTCAGGACAGGCTGGTGTGGACCAGTATGTGACCCAGCTCCTAAAGTCTGGTTCTGCACATACCTGTCTGGGCCAGTCTGACTACACATGAAGATGCTGTAGCAATGAGAGTCCAAGGCTCAGATATCAGGAGGGGCAGGCGGTACCAGTGGGAATTAAGCATGGAACTTGGGCTCTAGTCAAATTCACTTCTAGTCAAGATCTTCCAACCAAAGGTGGGACTGGAGAATTAGGAAGAGCAACCAGTAAAGTATGAGGCAGAGAACTAAGGCAGAAGCAAGTCCCATGGACAGAGGCAGAAGTGCTGGCTGTGTGCAAACTCAGTTCCATGAATTTGCTTCCAACAAAATGTCTCTGCACAGTCACCCTCTCTGTGCTCTCTGTTCAGCCCTTGACTGGGTTAAGAATCTCTTCTTCATAGCATTCTGGGCTTCCCTCTAATTTAGCCTTTATCTTACTATTGTGGAATTGTCCCCTTGCTTTTCTGTCTCCTTCGCAAGGCCTGGGGAAAGTCTGTTTGAGAGCAGGGAGCCAGCAAATCTTTCTTGAGTGGTTGAGTGAATGAACGAAGGAAGGATGGAAGAATTGCATAGGTACCTTGAACTAACTTCTGGTGGTGCATAGGTCCAAAATTGGTTACCACCAAACAGACTTTAGTAGATGGTTTAGGGGGTGGGTCAAAGAGGAAACCGAGAGTGGTGGCTAGCTGCTGGAGCCTGGATCTAGGGTACAGGTGAATTCCTTCTAAGGACCATAGTGTTAAAGGAAAGGAGTACAGGAGCTTTCTCAATCATGATGAGCTCAGGACTTGAGGAAGAGAAATCCTATAGGTGGACGATGTCAGAGAACCCAGTGGGAAATTGTTGAGGAAGGCAGAGTTCAGAGAAGCAAGATGGCAGCTATAATACTGTGGTCTTTCTAGAGTGTTTCACGAATGACTCTGAATTGTTTACAGCATAGGGGCCGTAACAACATTGTTGTATAGTCGCTCAGTCGTGTCTGACTCTTTGCAACCCCATAGACTGCAGCATGCCAGGCTTCCTTGTCCTTCATCATCTCCCGGAGTTTGCTCAAACTAATGTCCATTGCGTTGGTGATGCCATCCAACCATCTCATCCTCTGTCATCCCCTTCTCCTCCTGACCTCAATCCTTCCCAGCATCAGGGTCTTTTCCAATGAGTCAGCCCTTCGTATCAGGTGGCCAAAGTATTTGGATACATCTTCTGTATTAAATATTAATAACACAAGGACAACCATTCATCTGTGATCTGTGGCACTACATCTTATAAGTAGAGGAATCACATCCAAGGGGCAATGATCCAGCTCCTACTGAATCTAGTTCCCACTGAATTACAGCTACAGAAGAATAATGGCATTTGGAAACATATGCTAAGAACACCTTCCCAATAAAATGCTTTAAATTAAAAGGCAGTGAGCATGTCAATATCAATGAGATGCAACTGGTTCCAACTGCCAGAGGGACACATCAAAATCCACATCACCACGCATATCCATTTCACCACGGAAGGGAAAGCTGGACAGACAAGGAGAGGATGGTCAGACATCACACCCAACATAATTTCAGATCTCTGAGCCCCGTGCCAAGATTCTGCCAAACCTTATGGCATCCAAGAGAAGGGAGTTAGATAGAAAAGGCATATGGCTAGGGTGGGAGGGGGCTGGGGATAAACTGCACGAGGAACAGACTTGCTTTTCCAGAGGAGGTCTGCTTCAGCATCAGACTGTTGAGACAAAAATATGCTGTTTGAAACCCCCCCAAAATGTCCTCGGCATTGTTTTTTAACACCAGGAACTGTGTCCTGGGGTGGGGGAGCTGCATGCAGCCCACACCTTACATACACACAAAGTGCAGAGATGTGGACGGGAACACACGGGAATACAATTCCCAGAAATCTAGACCTTCTTGGGTGCTGTCAGAGGCATCTGGCAGAAGTAACTTGATTACTTGATTCAAGACCCACACTGTATGTTTTGCAAGTATAATTTTTTTTTTATTATTTCTTAAGGGGTAAAAAAAAAAGTACACACATAAAATTAAGGTTTGGCATATTTTTAGTGTTTTTGCCAACTGTTACGTGGGGGAGGGGTGTTAGCTTCAGTTCTTTAAATTATGTATAAAAAAAAAAACCAAGTGGTCATAAGTAATTTGAAAAGAAACAAAAGAAAAGTAAGCTATCACAGAAAGCCAAAAGGCTACTGAGTGAGGAAAAGCCGCCATAGGAATTTCAGAAGTGGATGAAAATGGCGCTCAGAGAGAACGGGGTCAAGCATAGAACACCCAAGCAACAGCCAGTCCTTCTGTATTTAACATGAGACCAGGCCATAAATCTAACAATACTTAGACACAGCGCCCAAGGGCATTCCTTAGTTCAATCAGATATGTGACACTGAGCAAGTCACCCTCTCTCAAAATTAATTAAGAGTGTGGAGGACTTCAACATGTCTGCTACTATGCTAAATTTCATCATCATGCACTTTTTAAAATCCTCATTACAATTGGAATGTACAATTGTTATTCCCAACTTCCAAGTGAGGACGCTGGAAGAAACAAAGGTTTCATAACATTCCCAATGTCACACAGTGCCCTAACACATCAGGACTGGCTAGGGGATGGAATGTCAGAGTTAGCAGGTAGTACCAAACCAGGAAACCAGCCAAGGGAGGTGAGGAACGAGGGCAGAACAGTAGCAGGGACATGTGATGCTCTGCTCAATCTGACCCCATTTTATCTCATCCACCGAAGCTTCTGACCCTCAGAAAACCTGAAGGAGGATTCAAACACAGGTCATGATGATGATGATGAAGACTAATGAGGATGGGGATAATGGTAAAGATCCATGATGAAGAGCATGAGGATAACAGTGATGATAAATAAAGCGGTACCATTTATCAATCCCTTTCTGTGTGCTAGGCTTTGTTAGGGATTTTAAGTCCTTTATCTCCTCTTATTGTCCCTTACTATAACCTTGTAAGGGAGAAATGGTCGTTATCCTCCATGTTACAGATGAAGAGACTGAGGCTCAGAGGGAAATGAATTCCCTAAGGCAACACAGCTAGTAGGTAGTAAAGCTGAAACTCACGTTCAAGCCTAGACACTCCAGAGGCCATGCTCGTAACCAGTACACTTACCTGATGGCCTTCCCATAGCTCAAGTTAGTCGGAAGTCTAGTATGGGTGTACTAGCCTACAATGTACCCGGAGAGGAAGATGACCAAAGAATTGGGTTGGCCAGAAAGTTCATTTGGGTTTTTCCACAACATAGTACAAAAAACCCAAAGGAAGTTGTTGGCCAACCTACTAATTCCTAAGGTTCCATGTATGGATATTAAATGCTAGGATCATGACTTTGTCATTATCATTACCATTCAAAGTAGGTTTGTTGATGGACAGAAGTTTTCATTTTGTGGACTCAAACTTGAAACTCTCTTATGATTATTTTTCTGTGACCTCAGTGCTTGGTAAGGTGTTCTGCTGCAGGGGAAAAAAAAAATGATAACAACTCTATTTTACTTCAGTTCATTTTCTTACTATACATTCTTTAAACTCTTGAATCCATCTGGAATTCATTTTGAGTATGGTAGGAATCAAATCTGAGATCCACTTGTCTAGCTAACCAGTGTTTCTGATAAAAGCCTTCTTGTTGCCTCTTCCAGCAATTACTATCACAAGATAAGGCATTCTTCTCTCAAAGCTGAAGTTTTCCAAGTGCTTTTCCAATTATGTGAATTCCTATCAATACATCTGTGACTCTCAATCTTCCTAAATTATGTCGAGGTAATTCAATATCAAACATTTTAACAGATAAAAAGAAAAAAAGGGACTGGCAAATAGAGCTGATATCTGATATCTTACAGCAGATATTTGATATCCCCACTCACAAAGTTCAGCGAAAATGGCAAACAAACTTTAGTTAACATCCCATTAGCTATTTGTAGACTGATCCCAGGGAAGAGGACTCAGACTGGTATTACCCCAGGGCATGTACAACATTTAGGAAACAGCTAATTAGTGTTCATTGTGCAAAGCCAGGCAGTGCTATCTTGGAGATGGGATGCCCCAAGTGGAGAAACAGTAAAGTCACATCTACAAAATAAATACTACTGAAGGTCAGAGGGAGAGAATATCTTTTTTAAAAAAATCCTCTTATGAGAGATTTACTCCAAGTAGTAGGAGAAATTTTTGAAGCATTTATGTCATACTCTCAGCAAGATTCAAGAATATATTGCATCTATGCGACTAAAACAAAGAGTCATGAAGAAGTAATAATCCGACACCAAGATAGACTGGATAGAGATAAAAATGAACCTGGAATTAAAACTATAATGGAAGCAAATAGATACTGCAGAAAATCAGATTACTGGAGTAGAAGAGCAAGGTAGAAAAATAAACTTTTTTTTTAATGTAAGAAGACATGCAGGATATACTGAGATTCAAAATGCGTGTGAACCTAATGTCTGCAGTATTCTAACCTTCATAACAGCTTTGTGCTCAATTGTGTCAGATTCTTTGTGACCCCATGGACTATAGCCCGCCAGGCTCCTCTGTCCATGGAATTCTCCAGGCAAGAATACTGGAGTGAGTAGCCATTCTCTTCTCCAGGGGATATTCCCGACCCAGGGATCAAACCCGGGTCTCCTATCCATTGCAGAGAGATTCTTTACTGTCTGAGCCACCAGGGAAGCCCCTTTATTGAGATATAATACATATACCATATAATTTACCAGTTAAAGTGCACAACTCAATGCTTTTTAGTATATGTACGGAGATATGCAACCATTATCACAAAATAATTTTAAAAGATTTTCATCAACCCCAAAAGAAACTCCATTCCCCTTAAGAATCCCTAAACTCCTTATCCCCCATCAACCATTGGTTGCATAGGCAACCAATAATACACTTTCTGTTTCCATAGATTTGCCTTTTTGAATATTTTATATAAATGGAATCATAAAATATGTTGTCATCTGTGGCTGGGTTCTTTCATATACTGTACTTTTTAGATTCATTCCTTTCAATACTTTTCAAAATCCAGTAATGGACAATTGGGTTGTTTTCACCTTTTGGCTATTATGTACTCATAATATATAATATTATATAATGATAATAATATATACATATAATAATACATAATGCTGTTATGAATATTCATGCACAAGTTTGGTTTTTTGTCTGTCCTCAGCAGAATTACTAGGTCATAGAATAACTCTATGTCTACATTTTCAGGAATAGACTGGTTTTCCAAGGCAACTGCACCATTTTACATAACTACTAGCAGTATATGAGTGTTCTAATTTCTTCACACCCTTGCCAACACTAGTTATTATCTGTCTTTTAAATTATAGCCATCCTAGTAGGAATATAGCAGTGTCTCCTTGTGATTTTGATTTGCATTTTCTTTAATCAGCTAATAATGTTGAGCATCTTTTCCTATGCTTATTGGCCATTGGTATGTCTTCTTTGGAGAAATATCTATTCAGCTCCTTTGCCTATTTTTAATTGTGTTGTCTTTTTATTATTGAATTGTAAAAATTCTTTATTCTAGATCTAAGTCCTTTATCAGATATATGATTGACAAATATTTTCTTCCATTCTGTGGATTATCTTTTCATTTTACTGATGATGTCCTTTGAAACTTTTGAAGCAAAAAAGTTTTTAACTTTGATGAAGTCCAATTTGCTATTTTTTCTTTGAGGCTTGTGCTTCTGTTGCCATATATAGGAAACAATTTCTACATTGAGATCATGAGGATTTAGGCCTATTTTTTTTTAAAGAATCTTATGGTAGTACCGCTTACATTAAGGTTATTAATCCAGTTTGAGTTAATTTTCCTATATTGAGTGCAATAGGGGTTTGGTTTCGTTATTGTGCATTTGGATATCACTCTGTCCTAACACCACTTCTAGTCTTTTAAGTCACTCTGTTAATAGCCAAGAGAAATAGCTCAAAACCCAACTGACATAGCTGTAGGAAGTTCAGTGCCATCACCACTATTTTTAAGGATTCCTGCATAGACAAATGTATCACACTACATCATCTCTCTTTCTAAACCTCTTTCTTCTGGGGTTTTTTCTATCACAGATGCTATATGGCTCAGAAAGTATACGCCCATGAACTGCACACATTGCAAAAGAAGTCCATAGTTTGCCTTCCAATTCACTTTCCTCCTGAGAAAAGGGATCCCAAGAAGGTCTCTTCCACAAGCATGGCCTGGCTGAAGCCTATGTCACATATACAACCTTGCCACTCCAGCCATAGGTGATGGTACCAGGGAGCAGTTGCAAAGGTATGAAGAAAGCCGGATCTTCCTGACTCAGGGATCAAACCTGGGTCCGCTGCATCGCAGGCAGATTGTTTACTGTCTGACCACAAGAGAAGCCCCATGAACTCTTAAGATGGCTTGATATAGACACTGCTTTAGAGGTATACACCATATGTATGAGGGCAAACTGAACCCATCAAATCCTCTCATTTTTGGAAGTGTAAATACTCCCACTAAAGTTGTGAGATTAATGGGAACTCATGATCACTACAACCGATTATACCAAAGATGATTTTGGCTTAGACATCTTTTTTCAGCGATCCCACTGTGACACTATGGATATGATGCCTTATTGTAATAAAGTCTTGAAAGTAATCCATTCCTCCATGGAATAAGCCCTATTTGGTTTTGTTATGTCATTCTCCATTCACTTTTTTTCTTAAGATTTCAGATTCTTAAGAATGATCTCCAGGTTTCCTTTTAATCCATCTCAACTGAGAATATCTAAATTATGCTACTTTGTGATTGGCTTTAAATTCATCAGGTTCCATAGTCTAATACAGTACAAATGATACGAAAATCTCCAATTCTTGTCGACTGGGGAAGAATTATCCACAATTACCTCTAGCCTAGAGTATGTTTTCTTTTTTTTGAGATTTGATAATTTTATTTCTATATTTTTCCTTGATTATCATGCCATTCAGGCTTTCTATTTCTTAGAATCAATTTTGATCATTTCCTCCCTTCCCAGGAAACCATGCATTTCTAAGTCACTCTACTCCAGCTGTTCACATGATTGATTTTTAATTTGTTAATATTCTGTATATCTATAATTATATTACTATTCTGAGCTACTTTTATTTACATAATTTCTCCACTTCTATGTGATTAAAATTTCCAGAATCTTGTCTCTTTTTAAAGAACCAGTTCTGACAAATGTACAAATTCCACAGTTTTCTACTTGTAAGTGTATTTCTTTATAACTGCCTTATTTATACTTTCTTTTTTTTTATATATACTTTCTTTAAAGTTTTTATTATTTTTCTAGCTTCTTGGTATATCCAAAAACTTTAATTATATATTTTTCTACCTCAATCTTTATAAATGGATTATTTATAAAGGTACATTAATTTGTGGTTAAATCAAATATTCCATGCATCTTTGAAAGGATGTTTTTTATTTGTATATTAATATAATAATATAATATGTATTATATAATAATGTTAATTAAAATATTTAGATAATTTCACCCCTTTAAAAATTACTTCTGTTTAAGAATAATAATGTTGAAATGTGTTATTTTCTTAATATTTCCAGTGCTTTTGCTATGTATATTTTGAGGTTTCCTTAGCACATGTACTTTCATTACTATCGAATCTCCACTCCCAGTTAGTGTTTCTCAGTGACTGGCAGCATCAGCCTCACCCGGGGAATTTCTTAGAAATGCAAATCCTCATGACCCAGCCCAGACTTAATAAATAAGAAACTCTGTGGGTGGGGCCCAGGGATCTGCTTATTAACAGACCCTCCAGGTGATTCCAAAGCAGCTTAACTCAAAGAACCACAGATCTATATCAGCTGTTCTAGCAATATAAGATAATTCTAATGACTTGGTTAACAGTTACTATAAGCGCCCTACTTTCTTTCTTGTTTCTGTTTTCCTGACATATTTTTGCATTTTATTTTATTATTGAATATAGCAAACCAGTGAATTTTATTTTGTGTTCAAATTTCAGAAATTTTAACTTTTTTAAACTTAACATTCAGAAAACTAAGATCATGACATCCAGTCCCATCACTTCATGGCAAATAGATGGGGAAACAGTGGAAACAGTGGCTGACTTTATTTTTCTGGGCTCCAAAATCACTGCAGATGGTGACTGCAGCCATAAAATTAAAAGACGCTTACTCCTTGGAAGGAAAGTTTTATGACCAACGTAGACAGCATATTAAAAAGCAGAGACATTACTTTGTCAAAAAAGATCCATCTAGTCAAGGCTATGGTTTTTCCAGTGGTCATATATGGATGTGAGAGCTGGACTATAAAGAAAGCTGAGCGCCAAGAATTGATGCTTTTGAAGTGTGGTGTTGGAGAAGACTCTTGAGAGTCCCTTGGACTGCAAGGAGATCCAACCAGTCCATCCTAAAAGGAGATCAGTCCCGGGTGTTCATTGGAAGGACTGATGTTGAAGCTGAAACTCCAATACTTTGGCCACCTGATGCAAAGAGCTGACTCATTTGAAAAGACCCTGATGCTGGGAAAGATTGAGGGCAGGAGGAGAAGGGGATGACAAAGGATGAGATGGTTGGATGGCATCACCGACTCGATGGACATGGGTTTGGGTGGACTCTGGGAGTTGGTGATGGACAGGGAGGCCTGGCATGCTGCGGTTCATGGAGTTGCAAAGAGACACGACTGAGCGACTGAACTGAACTGAAACAGTAAAGTTTAAGCTTTTTACATTTACTCTCATACTTATTATAATTTGGTCTCTCTAATGCCATTGGAGCTTCCTTGGTGGCTCAGTGGTAAAGAATCCGCCTGCCAATACTGGAGACACAGTCTCGATCCCTGGGTTGGGAGGATCCCCTGGAAAAGGAAATGATAACATACTCCAGTATTCTTGCCTGGGAAATTCCATGGACAGAGGAACCTGGCAGACCCACAGGGTCGCAAAAGAGTCAGACACGATTTAGCGACTCAACAACAACAATGCCATTTTATGCTTTCTGGGTTTTGTTTCTTTAATATTTCCTTTCTGTTCTAGTATTCTATAGGTTAAACTTTATTTTACTCTTCTAAAACTTTTGAAAATCTAGTAGTGAATTGCATGTAAAACTTTCAAAAGCACTCTCAAATCTATCTTTATTTACCAAAAACTGTCATTTTTACTGTAATCTATTAAAGACAAGAAAATCAGCAGCTGTATTTTTCCCTTGCCCTCCGTTCTTTCTTTTATTTTGAATTCAGATAATATTATTTTCTCCTTTAGATATATGAAATATGTATAATTTCTTAATATATAGTCCTGTGCCTTCTGTGCAACTACATTTATCACTAAATTAATATATTCAATGCTTACTGCAGTGTAAAATGTGTCTTAATGATCTGGAATACCTTGTTACTAATTTGTTAAGTAATATTATGTGGAGAGACTGAATTGGTGTTAAGTGGTGGTGTTAAGTCTCTCCAGGTACTGAACATACCTGATGGTGTCTTCCTATACCCTTCACATGAGAGCCACAGCATTCTCCAGTAAGTTCTACATACACTATTACATTGTTTTCTAACGTTTACTGTTGCCAAGAATTCTAAAATCAATCTACTTTTGGCTCATTTGCCAGAACTGTGTTTTTTCCTTCTTATCAGGATGCTTGTAAGATTACTTCTATTTCTCTGAAATTCAATTTTCTTAATTTTTAAAAGTTTTTTAATCCATAAATACTTTTTTCACATTTTCCTCTATTTCCTCTACTCCATTTGTTCTGGATTCTTTTCCTAGACTGCCTATTAATTATGAAGTTAATTTCTGCTTTCTGTTGCTTATAGAGGTTTCCTGGTGGCTCAGTGGTAAAGAATCTGCCTGCCAGTGCAGGAGATGCAGGTTCAATCCCTGGGTGGGGAAGATCCCCTGGAGGAGGAAATGGCAAACCACTCCAGTATTCTTGCCTAGGAGATCCCACGGAAAGAGGAGCCTGGGGGGCTACAGTCCACGGGGTCGCAAAGAGTCGAACATGACAGAAGCAACTAAACAACTCCTTTCTATTACTTATAGATGTCATTTTGCTTGATATTGCTCTAAAATCTTTGCCCTTTTCTTCTGCATTCTAAGAACATCTAAAATTTGTCTTCCACCTCACTTAATTGCTTTTTTTAATAGTATATGGTCTCCACTTTCTTGGTTCCTATATGAACTTTATTTAAGCTACTTTATTTGTTCCTCTGTATGCATCCTTTTCTTATTCCTTTCCCTTCCATAACAGCTTGGTCAGTTAAATAGAAGCAAGTACCTTGTCTATCTTGTTAGGAATTATATTTTTTAACGTATTTTTGGTTTCTCATAAGAAATTTATTTCAGAGGAAAGTGAATTTGCTTAGTCACAGTACATTACCATGCTTCTCTTGTGCTGAGAATTTTTCCATAAACCTTATATTGATTTTTTTCTGTTCTCATCTTTATGAAAGAGATAATATACTTGTCCAGGATTGAAGCATTACCAAGAAAGAATTGCTTAGAGACTAGTCAGTGTTTGGGTAGTGAGTAGTAAAAGAGGGTGTCCTCTCAACTTCTTCATATTCTATATTCAAATCCATAGGAGAAAAAAGTAGCAATGGGTTATAAATGCAGAGATTCAGTAACCTGGAGATCAAACAGGGCCACTTGTGAAATCAGTATCTGTAACATCTAAGAGAGGAAAATACCTCATGCTGTGCCCTCATTGGGTACATTCCTGGTCCTACAATTTTCAGAGCCAGAAGGAAATTAAGGCCCAGAGAAGTCAAGCCATCTCCCCAGCTGTGACATAGTCTAAACTTAAATCTAGGTGTCTAACCTCCAAATTCACCTTTTCTTCTTTTCCCTGAATTATCCCTGTTTTCTCTGGGATCAATTCTGTTATTGCATTATGATTTTTTGCTTCTTTTCTTCATGCATCTGGTGATCAGTGGTTGTATTCATATTGCTGAATAAAGGCCTAGATTGATTAATGATTAATGATGTGTGTGTGTTTGCTCAACCATTACCAGCGTTCCCCTCCCTACCCCTTAGGGAGAGGCGTGAACGTGGGCTCTCCCTCTGCAGGTGGAGTGTGTTCACTGGGAAGCATCTCTTTAAGGTGTGAGAGTGGGGAACAGACAGGCAGCAACATCTCCAATGCCCACTGGCCCCAATGTCTAGATAAAGAAAACTGATAAAATTTGTGGGGCCTGGCCTCTTGCATGCAGATTCATTGATTTCTTTAGAAAATATGCTTCTTTCTTCAGCCTTAGATGGAAAGGACACCCACTCTGCAGGTGGATTTAACAGGGGAAAGGAGGGAAGTTTAAAAAGTTAAACAAGCCAGCTCCTCCAACTCCCATGCTGTGTTCCTCCATACTGTTGACTTCGGGATGCGGGCAGGCTCCCCTTCCCGAAGAAACCTGCCTCCCTTCCGTTCTGCTGCTGTCTCTAGGGCAAGACTGAGCCCTGGCCCTCTCCATTCTGGCTAGCCCATGAGTTTAAACGCCATCTGCCTTCTAGTTTCTAGAAATTCTTCAAAATATTTGATGTTCTAATATGCCACACTACTTTCTCATTTTAATGAATTATGTTGATATTCTTAAGGGTGAAAGGGGTTGAATGCTTGTGCTCAGTCTGTCTTCATGAACTGAGACCTAGGCAGAGAATTTCCAACAATTAACCTAACAGACAGAGAGCCACAGAGAATATTAAGAATACTATTTTACTATAAATTGGTGCAGCTATGATGAAAAACAGAATGGAAGTTCCTCAAAAAACTAAAAATGGATTTGTCATATGATCCAGCAATCCCACTCCTGGGCATATATCCAGAGAAAATCATAATTTAGAAAGATACATGTACCTCTATGTTCATTGCAGCACTATTTACAACAGCCAAGACATGAAATCAACCTACATGTGCACTGACAGATGAATGGATAAAGATGGGGTGTATACAAACAAAGGAATACTACTCAGCCATAAAAAAGAATGGAACAATGCCATTTGCTGCAATATGGATGGACTTAGAGATTATTATACTAAGTGAAATAAGGCAGAAATAAAAAGACAAATACCATACGATATCAATTATGTGGAATCTAAAATGACACAAATTAACTTATCTACAAAACAGAAATAGACTCACATAGAGAATAGACATGGAGAAGGCAATGGCACCCCACTCCAGTACTCTTGCCTGGAAAATCCCATGGACGGAGGAGCCTGGTAGGCTGCAATCCATGGGGTCGCTGAGAGTCTAACACGACTAAGCGATTTCACTTTTACTTTTCACTTTCATGCATTGGAGAAGGAAATGGCAACCCACTCCAGTATTCTTGCCTGGAGAATCCCAGGGACAGCGGAGCCTGGTGGGCTGCCGTCTATGGGGTCGCACAGAGTCGGACACAACTGAAGTGACTTAGTAGCAGCAGCAGAGAATAGACATGGTTGCCAAAGCAGTAGAGAGGTGGGGAAGGGACTGATTGAAAGTTTGGGATTAGCAGATGCAAGTCATTATATATAGAATGAATAAACAACAAGGTATGACTGTATGGCACAGAGAAGTATATTCAGTATCCTGTAGTAAACTATAATGGAAAAGAATATGAAAAAGAATGTATACATATATATATATATACACACACACACACATATGATTGAATCACTTTGCTGTACAGCTGAAATTAACACATTGTAAATCAACTATACTTTAATAAAAATTTTTTAAAAGAATATTATTTTAGGACACTTTCTTTAAGTGCCTTAAAATAATATATTTTTATTCTAAAATTTAAACTTTTATAATTATGTGTCATAATCCTGGATAGTCTATAAAAATTCTGTTTGTTCTATGAATTCTATAAATTTTATAATTTATATTTATATATTTTATATATTGATAATTTATATTTTATATAAACTATTTAAAATTCTGTATTTTTTAAACTACCATATATTTTTCATAATGATAAAAGAATGTTTTAAGAGTGTGTTGGGAAAATATCAGAATAGTGGCTTAAAACTCTGTCCCAAAATTCTATAACTATGTTGGCGACATGTTAATTAGATTTATTGTAGTGATCATTTCACAATATATACAAATACTGAATCATTATGTTGTATACGTGAAACTAATATAATGTATGTCAATTACACCTCAATAAAAAAATAAATCTAAGTCAGAGGAAGACAAATACTATATGATATCACTTACATGTGGAATCTTAAACAATACAACAAACTACCAAATATAATAAAAAAGAAGCAGAATCAAAGATACGGAGAACAAACGAGCGGTCACCAGTGGGGAGAGGGAAGGGGGAAAGGGCAATAAAGGGGTGGGGAGAAAAGGGTTATTAGAGAATACATTTATATATTTATCATGTAACCTATAATTTATGCAGTAGCCTAAGATATTGACAGATCAAGTTAAAATGAAGCTATTTTCTCATAAAGAACCATTTGGTAAAAGTAAAATACACATAAAAATTTAATAATAATTTAAAAATGAAACTCTGCCCCATGAAGCCCTGAGGTTCAGCACAGGTGGCTCAAGGATGAAAGAGGAGCATGAGAGAACGGACTCCCAGTGTCCCTGCCCTACTTCAGAAACAGTATCACTCTGCCTGCCACTCTCATCTATTTCATCTATATGAGATTTTGTATATGATTTTATCTGAAAAATGGTCACCATTGTCTAAAAAACTGTTTGAAACACATTGTATTAGAAACTTTATATTTGGTTTATTTAGGGACACTGTGATTTGTAAATAGGCTTTTTTGTTTATTTAATAATCACTAAATTGGCTTCTTTTAACAATCACAATTTATCTCATTCTAGCTTTTGGAACGTGTGTTCTCCTTAACTTCATCACAGGTTTCTCCTGCCACCTGGTGGCAACATATGTCTATTGCAGGGGCAATGTCTAAATTTAGCTGGTATCTGCTGAAGGCAATGGCGCCCCACTCCAGTACTCTTGCCTGGAAAATCCCATGGATGGAGGAGCCTGGTGGGCTGCAGTCCATGGGGTCGCGAAGAGTCGGACACGACTGAGCGACTTCACTTTCCCTTTTCACTTTCATGCATTGGAGAAGGAAATGGCAACCCACTCCAGTGTTCTTGCCTGGAGAATCCCAGGGACAGCGGAACCTGGTGGGGTGTCGTCTATGGGGTCGCACAGAGTCGGACACAACTAAAGCGACTTAGCAGTAGACTTATCAGTAGCTGAAGTTTCAAATACAACTCACAAAGCTATTCTTAGAGATTTTTTAAAACATCCAATTACAAGTTACAAGACAATTTTATATCCATTATATCGTTTTTTTCCTCCCACCAGCTTTGACAGTGGGTATTCACATTCTTTCCTATTTTCAGCAGAGAAGGAAGCAGCTCAAGAGCTAAGAAACTGACCTTAGATGATAGCCAGACAATAATGGGATTAGAACTCAGCCCCAAACTTGCAACAGCCATGAGAGTGATAGCTTCATGACAATCTTTAAGGTCTTAAATCTATAAAGATATTTGGGCTGGAGGTACAATATTGGTGTCCATCAGAATAGAAGAAATATTTGAAGGTTGATCAAAACCTGAAACCAAGAAAAATGACACAATGGGGTTCCAATAAACAAACCAAGATGGCCTGGCTTAGGGACAGCAGGTTAAAGAAAAGGAAGCTCATACTGCTGGCAGTCTGAAGTCACAATCTGAAGAATGGACATCTTTGTCTATTATGTGAAAATGCATAGTAAGAAGAAGGAGGAGGAGGAAAGAGAGGAAGGGGCAGAGGGGACACAACAGCTCTACTCTCCAAGGTCTAGGTCAAATAAAAAACTCTAGCCTGTATTTGTTATGAGAAACACAGATGTGACAAAAAGTAACAATGAAGTATGACTGTTCACAGCCTCTTTCCCTCCTTACCCCTCATTCCCTAAATGACTATTTCTTTCCAATTATCCAATCAGTCCCTGGACATTTTTATGAATAGTGGGATAATCAACAAGAGAGGGAATGTAACAGGGAGAGGATACCTCTTAAAAGGAAAAGGAGAATTAAAGGCAGAAAAGGAAAAGAAGAACAAATGGAAAGAATGTATCCAGACATGAGAGACCTTACAAGCTGGGTTTAGAGTTTGGGGTGGGAGAGAAGTGAAGCTTTGATAGAGTGTGTTGTATGGGAGATTAGTGAAGAGAGAATCTAGCTGGGCATAGCCTCAGATGGGTCACCAGGTAGGAGCAGTCACACAAGCAAGACAGCAAGTCACGAACCCAGGCAGATGACCAGAGGTGCACAAAGGGCCACAGGTCAAAATTCCTGAGGAAGAGCCCAAGGCCAGTGTGACTTTGAGGCGAAGTCTATGACAGAAACCAGCTCGTCAGCAGAGATGGATTTTGAGCAATAGATGCCAAAGAGAAAGGATCATATTCCACTGAACGAAGGAGAGAAAGAGATTGAAGAAACCTTCTGACATATTCAAGTGCAATAGGAGAGAACTCTGTCCAGGCTTAAGAACACAGCTCTGCCATTTTCTAACTGGTGAACCTGGAGACTTCCTCCCCTCTCTGAGCTTCCACACATCCTCTGCATAGTGAGAAGATGTGGCTGGGTGATCTCTGAGGGCTCTTTTGGCCCTGACCCTCGGCCTCAGCACCCCACCGAGCTGCAGGCACTCTGGCTGCCTCCTTCCCCCGGGACAGGTGAGACTGAGAGAAGTCAGTCCCCTTTGACTGCTGTTGCCAAGGGGAGTCCCACCACCAACCCCAACCTAGCAGCTTTCTCATCACCACACCCTTCACCGTTGTCTCCCACCTGCCTTTGGTGCATAACCGCCAGCCACACCCCCTCACACACGAGGCTCCAACACTGTATTCCTCAGCATTCCCCATGCTCTGGGCCTCTGCCTTTACTCTGTCCTCTCTCCACCCAAAACAGGAATGTCACCTGCCAAATACTTCTTTATGCTTCTAAATATTGTCTTTGACAGGAAGGAGCAATACTCTCTTCTCTGATTCTTAGGCTCCTAGAACTCTGGAGTTGAATGAACTTATGATAATTGTTTGTCTTCCATTTCAGATGTAATCTCTGTCAGTATTCAATAAATATTTACTAATTCATTTATCAAATGATGTATTAATAAACAAATGGATGTGCAATGCTAACAAATGCACACACTTCTCACTATATTCACTGCCAACATCTTTATCATCTGAATTTTTCTAGTAATTTTTAACTGTTCTCCTTATATCTGCCTCCTCGTCCATCTTTCCTCCTTTTAAAACTTTAGACATAATATTTATCAGAGCTCTCTGCTCTACTCAGAGCTCTCCTGAGAGAGTTAAAGGCATTTGCAAACTCCTGTATGATCAAGGTAATCCCCTGTACCACACTTTGCCTCCATCACTCCACTCCAGCCACACTGACTTCCTTGGTGTCCTGCAAACATGCCCTAACTCTAACTCTTCTGGGACTTTGCCCCCAAATACCTGCCTGGCTCACCCCCTCACAGCCTTCAACTCTTTGTTCTCATGACATTTTCTCATGGAGGGTTTCCCTGTCCACCATATTTAAAATTTTCAACATGGAATTCCCTACAGCTTCTCCAGCTTTACAATAGATGACATAATTTACGTACTGTATTTACTGTCTATCTCTTCCAGTAAGTTCCATGAGGAGGGGTTTGGGGTCTGTTTCATCCATTGCTTTATCCACAGTAGCTTGGCACTCAACGTTTGAAATCCCTGGTTCTCAAGTTGTTCGACTACAGCGTGGTATCTCATTCAAGTAAGCTAATTCAGCAGCCAAAACAGTTTGAACCTTTTGTTGTGGTCTTTAAAAACTCTGAAGAAGATTGCAATCGTACTACCCGAATTTAGATTCCAGAGCTGCTTCCTCTAAAATCTTCACATCTCTCTCTGAACCCTCCCCAGGTGCCCTGTCCCTGTAAGGTCTTTATTTTCCTTCCTCATGGACCCATTCCACCTACGTCCTCAGAAGGACGTCTGCTCCCACCACGTTAACGGCTCCCTCCTGAGGGAAGTGGGTCGACTGCTCGAAGAAGCAAGGTTCTCTCACTCTGTGTGCTCTCCCCAAGGTAACTGTAATTGAGAATTTTTGGGTAATAAATGTGTCCATTTCTTACAAATGCAACCTCAGAGAGCAAACAGGCCAGGGACTCCAAGGAGTCACCATATGTGTTAGTTGAGGCACTTGTCATTAACCTACCTATGAGCAGTGTGGTAGACGTTCGAGACCACCCTCCCTTCCAAACTCTGGTCTGTTCAAATGTTCTGGAGAGTTTGGAGGCTGGGGGACTGGAGCAACTAGCTAGAAGAGAAACAGAGTCAAGCCCTGGCAGTCCTGTCCCCATACTCAGGTGCTCAGCTCTCTGTTTGGGAAGTCTGGCTACCTAGAGAAGCATATTCCAGGGAACAGCCAGGCCACAAAGTTCTCAGTTCCAGAGACCTGGTTATCGCAGCTGGTGGCCAAGACTCTCGAGTTAAGAGAACAGGCACTTATTTGGATAAAAACCCAAGAGTGACAGGACCCCAGAGCTTCTGTCCTTGAATCAGAGGAACTAAAGAACAGGGACCAGAATTACCACCTGAGCCATCACCAGAAGGGAGAGGGAAGAGCTTGGACCAAAGGTGAGCCAAGCACTCAGGAATTCCCTTGAGAGCAAATCCCGTGCAGGAAAGGGGACCTGGGGAGTCGTGATGGGGTCACTTGGTCTCAGTCAGGCCTGAGGGCCTTGACTCTAAGCATGTGAGCTCTCTAGAGCAAAGCTGCCCTTGGTCAAAATGGACACAAGGTCTGAAGCAGAATGAAGCTACAGGTGGGGCCATCAGAGAACATAGGGTGGTCAGAAAATTCATCTATTTATTCATCCCACAAATATTTATTGAGTGCCTACTATTGCCAGGTACTCTAGGGGCTGACATCCTAGTCAAGTGACAAATCTCTATTTGGGGGACTTCCCTGGGAGACACGGGTCCGATCCCTGGTCCAGGAAGATCCCACGTGCCAAGGGGCAACTAAGTGCATGCGTCACAATTACTGAAGCCCAGGCACCTAGAGCCCATGCTCCACAACACAAGAAGCTACCGCAATGAGAAGCCTGCACACCACAGCTAGAGACCAGTGCCCGCTCACTGCAACTAGAGAAAGCCTGCACACAGCAACAAAGACCCAGCCAGTGTAGCAAAAAAAAAAAAAACCTCTCTCTGGGACAAGTCAGAACCAGAGAACGTCCCCAGTACCTGCTCAGTCCACACCTATGGTAACGCTGACAACAGACTGCAGGGAGTCCAGTCGGCTTGCGCTACATATTTATTTTAACCCCAGAAAAAGTTTAACAATCAAAATAAAATCACAGTGCCTTAAAAAATAAAAGAATGTCCATGGCTGATTTTATTATTGTTATTTCCTAGAACTCTAGGCAGCCTACTCAGGATTCCAGGATTCCACAGAGAACAATTTAAAATCCTTTGTCCTCAGTCAGGCTGACCTTCCAAAAACCAGGTGGGCACACACTCTATTCCCCGAGCAACAGTAGCAGGGAGATATATCAAAGGAGAGTGAGCTAGGCTTCATTACGGGAGCTCTGAGGCTCGAACTGGGCCTCTCAGAGGGTCCATGTGGACTTATAAATAGATGCAGTAAAAGAGTAAATAATGAATTTGTGCAATTGGAGGAAAAAGCTCTAAAGCAGCTCTGGCGATGTGGAGACAACCATTTAAAAAACAGTGCCTGTGCCCGCATCTCACCCGGCAGATGTAATGGCTTCATATACATTCATGAGCTTTGGTCTCCCAACTCTTCCTCTTTTTCAATCACAATCATAAAAGACAAAGAAAAAGTGAGAGGGGAGACAAAGATAGATAAACTTTAAGGGTCCGAATTGCAAACACAACCTACAGTTTGTAAATTGCCTGGAGACCTTTGGAGGGAGAATCAAGGAAATGAAAAGTAGAACATACAGGAAATATTGCTGTTTAGAGGAAAGTCTCTGCTCTGGGCATAAAATCTTGTCTGGAGAATGGCTAAGAGGCACAGTACAGCCTGAACGCAAGATTGCTTTGTATAAAGGACGTGCCTTGTTCTTCACTCTGCATTTCTGTTTGCCTCCTGTGGCTGTCTCCAAGGTCATTTATTTGTGCAAGTACCAAGGCTCTATGGTCTTAGTGATATGAAAAAACAAGGGCCCAGGAGTCCTGGCTCTGCTTTGCCAGCTTCTGTTATCCCCACCCTCCCAAGTAAATCTTTTTTAAAGTGGGATATAGTTGATTTATGGTTATTAGTTTCAGGTGTAGCCCAGGCGGTGCAGTGGTAAAGAATCCTCCTGTTAATGCAGGAGACACCAGAGATGCGGGTTGGATCACTGGAAGAGGAAATGGCAACCCACTCCAGTAGTCTTGCCTGGAAAATTCCATGGACAGAGGAGCCTGGCCGGTTACAGTTCATGGGGCTGCAAAGAGTAAGACTTGACTGAGCAATAGCACACAGGTACCAGGGAGCTCTTCTGAGAGGCCAACCTGCCACAAAGTCAGGGGGTCTCAGAGCTCAAACCATGGAGTCTGATTTCCCGAGTTTAAATCCTAGCTCAGCCACTTTTTGTTTAACCTGCACTTTCTTCCATAAAAGAGTTAAGGTCATCTGCAAAAACAGGCTTTTCAATATTGTGCATTTGTACACGTGTTGCCTGGTGATTTGGGTAGGGGAATTTATTGTTTTTAGAAATAAACACACACGCACACACAGTGAGGAAATCAGCTGCCATTAACTTGAGGTCAAGTTATTGTTATGTGCTGGGGTCTTGTGTCCTCAAAGGCAAGTGTGCGGTCTAACTTCAGTGGGAAGGAATTGAGCAGTGCGGCCGAAAGGGATGAACGAGAGATCACAGGCCAGCTTCCGTTTCCACACCAGGCTGTGTGCTTAGACCAAAGGCAGCCGAGAGGCAAGCAGCCAGCTCAGCGGGGTCACGGGGCTCGGGTGCCCCTTCCCTGTGAGTGAGACTGACCCCAGGCCCTGGCAAGCTGTTAGGGGGCTCAGAGCTGCCGGAGGAGCAGCTCTTCAGAAGAGATGTGAGATGAAGGTCGTACCCATTTGTGTTGAGCCCTGGCCTCACTGCAGCGCTGAGTAGCCTTGGCCCAGGGCCAGCTTGGATAATTACATTTCACCTGCCCAGACTCCCCCATGGCTTCCCCTGAGAGGTGTATTCCTCTTCCACGGCTGCCGTGATCCAGAACATAAATAACTCTCTCAAAGGCAGTATTCTATGCCTGGGTAGCTGAGGTTTTGTTCCTTAAAAGGAAAATCCTCTTGTAACTACATACTTACTCTCATTCCTTCATTCCTTCGGCAAATAGTTATTAAGCAGCTACTTAATAAGTGCTAAGCACAGAGCCAGAGTGAGGAAATGAGTAAGACGATAAATTCTCTGGCCCTGAAGCAGCTCACAGTCTAGTAGGAAAACCATCAGGATGAATGGTGAATGTCTTTTAAAATGTAATCTAGCTGGAGAACCAAAAAGAAAGATTCCAGATCTGCTTAGAAGAGTCAAGGATGGTTTCCAGGGTCGGCGATGTGGGAACTGAGCTGTTAACTAGAACCTCAGTAAGAAGATAATGAATAAGAACATGCAAAGCAGCGGACAAGAAGATATACAGAGCAACAGGGTATGAAAGAGCTTGGAATTGACAGAATAGAAGACAGAGTGGCAGAAGTATACAGTACGAGAGGGGTGGGAAGAGGAGGAGGCTGGAAACGGAGTCCCTGGTAAGAAGTGAAGAGCCTGAAATATCACAGTAGGGATGTGTTTGCAGCACTTGAAGATTTTAAGCCTTGGAGCAACCGGTCCATCTATGTTTTATAAAGTCACTCTGTGGCAGTGTGGGGAGGAGAGTGGGGAAACTAAAGAGCAAAGATCAGAAACATCAAAAATACGGCACTCTCCTCCTAAACCCAATAAGAGGTAGTGGAGAGAGGGGCAGACAGATGTAAGTGTTCAGGATGGGAAATCAATAGGTTCCTAGTGCCTGGTTGGATGAAAAGTGAGAGAGTAAAAGAATCTAGAAGAGTGGGCAGCTCGGTGGATGGTGGGACTATTAACCAAGATGCCACAGGGAGGAGGCGGGGCAGAGGGCATGAGGGGCTCAGGTGGGGACCACAGAAGGCAGCCTTGAATGTAGGTCTGGGCTCATGAACTCACAGAAGTTCTCTGCAAGCACCGTAGGCTGTATTTTATCAACAAATTTATCTCTGGAGGTTCTACACCTGGGTCCACAAACCTGAGCTACCAATCCCCAAGAGGGCATGTTAAAACACATATTTCTGGGCCCCATCACAGTTTTAGATTTAGAAGGTCTAGGGTTCCCTCTCCAAGAATTTATATTTCTAGAAAATTCCCTGTGATGCTGATGCACCTGACCTGGATGTCACACAAGAACCTCTACTCTAGACTTTTGTATGGGCTGTTTACCCTGCTTGATCTAAGATTGTCTCTGGGTGGGTGGAGATGATAAAAAATGTTCCTTTTTACCAGCAGAATTTCAAGGATACAGTTCTAACCCTTGAGAACAAGTGTTTGTATTTAGTGGTGCTTAATCTCCCATTTTTTTCTCAAATGACAGGGTTTTAAAAAGAGTTAGCTGATAATAATAGGTAACGTGTTTTTCTGAAGGTCAGCTATATGCCACACATCATGCTAAACATTTTTCATACACTGTCACATTTAGTCCCATGGAAGTGAGTACCATTAGAATTCCCATGTCTCAAGTGAGGATAAGAGTAAGTAAGTGAAAGTCATGTCGACTCAGTCATGTCGGACTCCATGCGACCCCATGGACTATACAGTCGATGGAATTCTCCAGGCCAGAATACTGGAGTGGGTAGCCTTTCCCTTCTCCAGGGAATCTTCCCAACCGAGGGATCAAACCCAGGTCTCCCACACTGCAGGCGGATTCTTTACCAGCTGAGCCACCAGAGAAGCCCAAGAATACTGGAGTGGGTAGCCTATCCCTTCTCCAGAGGATCTTCCCGACCCAGGTATCGAACCAGGGTCGCCTGCATTGCAGGAGGATTTTTTACCATACTGACACAGTTAAAATCAGCCCAAGGTCAAGTTGTTATTAAATGGCAGATTTATTAGAGTCTACAGTCCAATACTACAGTTTACTGCATCCTTTAGCATCCCATATTTTGTTCTATAAAATAGGTTAATTATTTCATAGAACAAGACCAGAATTTTTCCACATCCTATTATGTCATTAACCTACAGTGGTTTCCTGTATCTGTTTGCAAAAATCTGCCAGCACATAGCTGGCAGACACGATAGAGTGTAACAACCATCTTTCAGCTTCTTAATAACCCTTGTGCATTGAACAATCAAGAAAATGGAAGGGTCAAGTGGAAGGCAACGCCCTGTAGTGCTATGATTGTGTTTGAGGATTTTCTGCGATGACGCCTGGGGGATACATGGGCATTCTCAGCATATTAGAGTGTAAGAACCTCTCACAACATCTGTTCCAACAACATCTCTAGACAGTACATGCAGTATCATCCTTAAAAGACAATGTTCAGAAAGCCCTAAGCCGTTGTTAAGAATTTTTTTGGCCACCTCCAAAGAGGAAAGCAAACAAAGCAAGCAATTCAAGTCCCAGCTCTCTATATGCAGCTCTATTGGTTATTTAGAATTGAGTAGTTATTTAGCCACTAGGTCACATGCCTAAACTGTGAGACAGCATGTGCCCTATGAGACTATACGACATCAGAAATTTGTGACCTAGGACTTCCCTGGTGGTCCAGTGGTTGAATCCACCTGCCAGTGCAGGGGACATGGGTTTGATCCCTGCTCAGGAAAGATTCCACATTCTATGGGGCAACCAATCCCATGCGCCACAACTACTGAAGCCCACATACTCTAGAGCCCAGGCACCACAGCAAGAGAGTAGCCCCTGCTCACCCCAACTAGAGATAAAGTCTGCGTACAGCAACAAAAACTCAGCCAAAAAAAAAAAATTGTGACCTGTATCCCAGGATTACTTTAATGTAAATTCCTAAAAGCTGGGGATTACAAGTGTGGCTGCTTGAGGAAGCCACATGGACCAGGACACCCCTCTTATGAGGACATGAAACTCTTTAAAGGGCATATGTGAGTGCCCTTCTGGAAAAGACAGTGCTAAAGAAAATTTCAGGAGGAGGACCCTCCACAAACTGTCCCAGAGCCAAGCCTGACCAGACAGTCCGAGGCTCACCAGCAGGGTTCCTGGGGTTAGGTATGTTGTCATAGGCAAAGAATCCCCAAGGTAAGCCTTCATATGTAAGCCTTCTCCCAAATCTCTGTCCATATTACTGAATTTCAATATCAGCACGAACCTGGACTTGACTCTCAGTTCCTGAGGCTCAGGTCTGGAAGTCTCACTCTACTTGATTCCAGGAGCCCTCCCACCCCATTTTCCAGGGCCTAGGCACAAGTATCCATAACAGTCCCACCACCAAAATTATCTCCACACCTGCAGCTGGCTAACATCTTACTTCAGACTGGGCAGAACAACACTAACAGAATGCTGCCTCCTGTCTGAATTCCAGCAAAATCTTGGCTCTAGCTCCTGCTGCCTTGCTCCAGACACCACAACACTGCCTGTTGGACACAGCTGTGTCCAAGGCTGCTAGTTCTCACCAAATTCATTTCCTCTTCTTGGGCTCATAGTCCAGTCTTTCAGTTAGATGTGGCTGTATCATTCAGTTTTACCAAAGGGAGGTGAGACATGGTATTTCAAGTTTAGCTCATAAAAACCTTGTATGTGCCTCTTTCCCCTTCCATGGCAACCTTGAAAGTCGTTTATTGAAAATGGCAAAGTTGTGCTCACTTTAGCATACATAAACTAAAAATTGGACTGATACAGAGATTAGCATGGCTCCTGCACAAGGATGGCACCCAAATTCGTGATGCCTTTCACTTAACCTATAATGGAATATAATCTGAGGGAAAAAAATAGCTGAATCACTTTGCTCCTAAAACACAATATTGTAAATCAACTATACTTCATTTTTTTTTAAACTGCAAGGCTTATCAGCCTGGCTCTCTGAATGCCTGTGCAAAGCATTGTTCTCCACCAACTTGAAATGTCTTGAACTCTTCTTGGAACTGAAAATCAACTTGAATGTGTTTGAACCATTATACATTCTGGAAACTTTGGTTACTACAGTTGGCCCAGCCAACTAATACAAGTGGATCAACTCCCAATTCACTAAATGCCCTTTAGAGAATCATCCTAAAGGACCCTCCTCCCTGATGAGTTAACCTCCCTGGCCCTACACTCAGTCTCCGCATGCTGGCTTCTCTTACCATGCATGGCCAAGATCCCAGCTCCTTATCTGCCAATCCCATCTAAATAAGCACGGCAGTCTATGAACTCAGGGATGAAGAAGCTGGATTTCAGGCAAGGAGATGAGGATGCATACACACGCACAGCCCTGAGCCTGTTTCTCTCAATCTGCTCATCCAGGAGTGGCTTGACTGGTATCCCTCAGTGAGGCGAATGTAAGCCTATAACTTCAGTTGTCACTCTGTGAAGAGATGACAGGATCCAAAAGAATTCCAATCAACATATTACTTCCCTTGCTTTTCTAGAGTAGTTTGTTGTTGTTGTTGTGATAGGAGATGTGGAAATTGCCTTCTTTAGGGTAATTAGGAACTTCTGAAACCAGATGGAACTTCTGTTAACCCAGGTTATAAACACTGTTAGCGGTGTTCTGGATCCTCATCTGAAATATACTCTTCTGGCCATGCTTGAGAGGCTTAGAACCTGAACCAGCAGAGTGCAGAGATGAGACACAAGGGAGAAGCACGGGGAACACAGTTAAGACCAGTGAATTATCATGACCATGGGCTAATTGTTGCACTTTATTTGCTATGAAGGGAATTCCTTGATCAGAAGAAATGCTATGTGGAATACTATGGTGTATACAAGGCATTCTGTAAACCCAAGGATGATAGTTTTGGCAGAAGTTTTGTTTTCAGCGAAATCAAATCCATGTCCAAAGTGTCTGTTCCAGTAAGGGCAAAGGGCTGCCCCTTCCACAATGGAAGCAGTCCAATGTAATTAAACTGATGCCATGATATAGGCTTAGCACTGTTCTCTATGGCTGGCAGATTGGGCACTCAGCAGCAGCTACAGCCAAGATGGCTGTGGAGAGAAGTCCATGTTGTTGAGCTCATACATAACCTCAATATAAATTGAGGATTGGCCTTTCCATTTTTTGAAAAAAAAGATTGTTGGAATTTTTATAGGGATTGCATTTGGGTCTGCAGAGTGCTTTGGGACATACTGTCATCTTAACAATATTCAAGTCTTCTAATGCATGAACATGGGGTATCTTTCCATTTATTTGGGTCTCCTTTCATTTCTTTGAGTGAGGTTTTGTGTCTTCTTAAATTTGCTGAAATTGTTTTGTGGCCTAACATACGGACTATGATGGAGAATGTCCCATACGCCTTTGAGAAGTATGCTCTGCTGCTGTTCGATGGAATATTCTGTATTTGTCTGTTAGGCTCATTTCGTCTATAACGTTGTCCAAACCCAGTTTTCTTATTGATTTACTGTATATACGATCTATGCATTGTTAAAAATAGAGGACTTAAGTTCCTACCATTATTATAGAATTTCTTATTCCCTTCAGATCTGTATTTGCTTCATACACTTAAGTGCTCTCATGTTGGGTGCACATACATATATATTCTCTTAATGAACTGAATATCCTGTTAATGAATTGACCCCTTTATCATTAATTATTGACCTTGTCTCTTGTTACTGTTTTTGACTTACAGTCTATTTTGTCTGATGTAAACAGTTACCCCTGGTCTCTTGAGTTCTATTTACATGAAATATCTTTTTCTATGTTTCCACTTTCAGCATATGTGTATCCTTAAAGCTTAAGTGAATCTTTTACATGCAGCATATCAGTTCAGTTGAGTCGCTCAGTCATGTCCAACTCTTTGTGACCCCATGAATTGCAGCATGCCAGGCCTCTCTGTCCATCACCAACTCCCGGAGTCTACCCAAACCCATGTCCATCGAGTCAGTGATGTCATCCAACCATCTCATCCTCTGTCGTCCCCTTCTCCTCCCGCCCCCAATCCTACCCAGCATTAGGGTCTTTTCCAATGAGTCAGCTCTTCGCATGAGGTGGCCAAAGTATTGGAGTTTCAGCTTCAACATCAGTCCTTCCAATGAATACCCAGGATTGATCTCTTGAAACTAAGCCATGCCGTGTGGGCCACCCAAGACGGATGGGTCATGGTGGAGAGGTCTGACAGAATGTGGTCCACTGGAGAAGGGCATGGCAAACCACTTCAGTATTCTTACCTTGAGAACCCCATGAACAGTATGAAAAGGCAAAAAGATAGGACACTGAAGGATGAACTCCCCAGGTCAGTAGGTGCCCAATATGCTACTGGAGCTCAGTGGAGAAATAACTCCAGAAAGAATGATGGGATGGAGCCAAAGCAAAAACAATACCCAGCTGTGGATGTGACTGGTGATAGAAGCAAGATTCGAATCTGTAAAGAGCAATATTGCATAGGAACCTGGAATGTTAGGTCCATGAATCAAGGCAAATTGGAAGTGGTCAAATAGGAGATGGCAAGAGTGAACGTCGACATTCTAGGAATCAGCGAACTAAGATGGACTGGAATGGGTGAATTTAACTCAGATGACATGCAGCATATAGTTGGGTCTTATTTTCTTATCCATCTAAGCCACTCTATGACTTTCTATTGGATAATTTAATCCACTTACAAGTTATTTTTTGATGACTTACTAATCAAGTGAGGACTTACTAATGACATCTTATTGTTTTCTGGATGTTTTGCAGTTCCCTTATTCCTTTCCTCTTCTCTTGCTGCTTTCCTTTGTGAACTGATAATTCATTTTGATATGCTTTTATTCTCTAATCTTTACTTTTAGTTTATCTACTGTAGGTTCTGCTTTGTGGTTACTATGAGGCTTACATATTTTATAGATATACCAGTCTATTTTATAATGATAATGATTTATCTTCAATTATATACAAAACTACTCTTTTACTTCCCCTTTCATGTTTTCAATATCACAATTTACCTTTTTATATTATGTATTCATAAATTATTGGTTACTTTTAATACTTTTGTTCTTTAACATTTATACTAAAGTGGTTAACACATCACTATTACAGTATTAGGGTATTCTGATTTTGACTACATACTTACCTTTTCATGTATATTTTCATATTACTAATTAACATCTTTTCACATTTTCATGTTATTAATTAGCATCTTTTCATTTCGGCTTGAATAAGTTATTTCAGCATTTCTTACAGGGCAGGTCAGTGGTGAGCCACTCCCTTCAGCTTTTGTTTGTCTGGGAAAGTTCTTATATTGCCTTAATTTCTGAGATACAACTTTGCCAGTCAGATATTATTGGCTGGCAGTTTTTTTCTTTCAGTTGTATATATTTCACTTTGAATGTATCATACTACTCTCACATAGCCTGCAAAGTTTCTGCTGAGAAATCTGCCAGTAGGCCTATAGGAGTTCTCTTGTAAGTACAACTTTCTTCCCTCTTGATGTTTTTAAGATTCTCTTTTTGTCTTTAATTTTTGACAGCTTTCTTATAACATAATGTGCCTTGGAGAATATCACTTTAAGTTGAGACTGTTTGGTGACCTACAAGCTTCATGAATTTGAATATCCAAATTGTTCCCCAGATTTGGGACATTCTCTGCCATTGTTTCTTTAAATAAACTTTCTTTCTTCTTCTACCTCTCTTCTTCTTCTGGGACTCCAATAATTCATTGATTGTTTCTTTTTAATTTTGGTCAATTTCTACTTTTAGCATAACAGTAGCTACTCATTTCCCCACCCTAGCCCTCTTGCCAGGCATCCATACATGTGTTCCAGAAACAACCTGCACACAACTTGCAGGAGCCAGGGCTGGCAAAAAAGACTGTCTTCCAAATGTCAGGGATCTATGCTTTGGTTGCTGATTGATGTTTTTGATCACAAAGGTGCAAAGTAGGCAGACATTTTTGTTTCACGCCTCCCCCCCGAATTAAATAACTTCTAGGAGATATGCAGAGCCAGTGCCCTTTTTCCTCTCTTCATTTTTCTCTTTTCCCCCTTTTAGGATTCAGACATTAAAGGCTAGGACATTAAAAACAACTGCATCTATGGAAGAAATGAGAAAGTGACTGTGCATGCCCAGTAAAAGGCACAGGCTGAAAACAGACATGAGAAGACCTTATGTTTATACCTCAGGCTAATTCCTAACACAAAAATAATCTACAACAAACACAAGACAAAACAAAATAATAAACAAAAACAATTTCTTATAAACCACCAAACCCTAGGGAAGGGGAAGAACCTGATTTGCATTTACAACATTATTAGATTCAAATGTCCAGCTGTCAACATAATTCACAAAAGAAACAGAAAAGTGTGGCTCATTCAAAATAAAAAATAATCAGAAACTGTCACTGAAACAGACCTGGTGGCAGATTTACGAGATAAAAACTTTAAAAAAGTCTTAAAGATGATCAAAGAACTAAGAGAAGATGTGGAGAAGCCAAGACAACAATGTGTAAAAAAAAAAAAAAGGAAATATCAATAGATGGAAAGACTAAAAAACAAAAAGAAATTCTGCAGCAGAAAAGTACAATAATTGAAATTTAAAATTTGCTTGAGAGAGGCAAAGACAAATTTGGGCAGGCAGAAGAAATAATCAGCAAAACTAAAGCTAGGACAATGAAATTAGAGGAACACAAAGAAAAAAGACTGAAAAGTGAACAGAGCCTTCTTGACTACCATCTAGCAGAACATTATCACATTGTAGGAGTCTCAAATGCAAAAGAGAGCAAAAAAGAAGAGATAGTATTTGAAGAAAAAAATGGCTGGAAACTTTCCAAATTTGATGAATGACATAAACATTCAAGAAGCTCAATGAACTCCAAGTAAGATTAACTCAGAGACTCACACCAAGACACATTATAATCAAAATTTCAAAAGACAACCTTGAAAGCACCAAGAGAGAAGTGATTCATCACATATAAGGGATACTCAATAATACTGTCAGCAGATTTCTCATCAGAAATGTTGGAGGCCAGAAGTAGACCAACATATTCTAAATGTTAAAAGAAAAAAACCTGATGACCAAAAATTTTACATCCAGCATAAATATCCTTTAAAAGTGAGGGAGAAATCAAGACATTCTCAAATAAACAAAAATTGAGTTTGTTACCACTAAATCCTCCCTAAAAGAAATACTCAAGTGAGTTGCTGTGTGAAATGAAAGGATACTCGACAGTAACTTTAGGTGATATAAAGAAATACAGAATTAATAAAAGTAAATAGATGTACAATGATAAAAGCCGATATTATTGTAATAATGGTTGACAACACACATTTTGTTTTCCACAATGTAAGAGACTGATATATCTTTTAAAAACAATTATTAGTTCAAAAGTAATACTGTAACTATGGTTTGTAACTCCACATTTGGTTTTCTACTTTAGAAGCTGATGCATTTATATTAATTATTAGTCTATATTTGGGGGCACATAATGTATAAAGATGTAATTTTATGACATCAACAATCAAAAGGGGTAGAAATAGAGCTATTAAAAGAGCAGAGTTTTTATGTTATTGAAGTTCAGATGGTATAAATTCAAATAAGAATGTTATACACCTTCAGGATGTTAAATGGAATTTTTATGGCATCCAAAAAGAAAATAGCTGTAGAATATATACAAAAGGAAAAGGGAAAGGAACTTAAACATTTCACTACAAAAAATCAACTAAATGCAAAAGAAGACAGTAATGCAAGACATGATGAATAAAAAGTTATGCGGCATAGATGAAACAAATAGAAAGTGACAAGAGAAAGTCCCTCTGTATCACTAATTGCAGGCATATCTCATTTTATTGCACTTTACACATACTGTACTTTTTAATTGAAGTTTCTTGGAAACTCTGCATAGTACAAGTCTGTCAGTGTATTTTTCCAAGAGCATCTGCTCATACTTTGTGTCTCTATGTCACATGTCAGTAATTCTCACAATATTTCCAACTTTTTCATTTTTATTTGTTATGGTAATCTGTGATCAGTGATCTATGATGTTACTATCGCAAAAAGATTAATTTTCCAAAAGATTCAGATGATGGTTAGCATTGTTTAACAATAAAGTAGAAACAGATTAAACTCCCCAATCAAAAGACAGAGATTGGTAGAATGGATTTTAAAAATGATCCAACCATATGCCCTCTACAATAGACTCACTTTAGACCCAAAGATAGAAAGACTGAAAGTGAAAGGATGGAAAAAGGCATGTAATGCAAATAATAACCAAAACAGAGCATGACAAAATAACTTTAACTCAAAAAAAGTTGTAAGAGACAAAGAAGGGCATCATGCTATACATTAAGGCAAGATCCAATAGAGCATGAAGATACAACAATCATTACTGAATTCACTATACTTACATAGCTAATAACAGGCCATCAAAATACATAAAGAAAAAGTTGACAAAATTGAAGGGAGAAATAGACAATTCTACAACAATAGTTGAAGACTTCAATACCTCATACTCATAATAATATTAACAGAACAACCAAAAAGAAGGCAAGAAAATAGAGGACTTCAACAGCACAATAAACCAACTATATCTAACAGACATATATAGAACATTCTACCCAACAAGAGCATATACATTCTTCTCAAGTGCACATGGGACACTTTCCAGGAGAGAGTATATCTTATGTCACAAATTAAGTCACAAGAGAGTTAAGCAGATATTATGCAGTTTATCTTCTCCAATCACAACATAATGAAATTAAAAAATCAGGAATAGGTTTAAATTGGAAAATCCACAAATTTGTGGAAATTAAACAGCACATTCTCAAACAATGGACCAAAGGTTAGATCACAAGAGAAATTAGAAAATACTTAGAGACAAACGAAACTAAAATACAACATACCAGAACTTACAGAACACAGTGAAAGCCAGGCAAAGGGAGAATTTTACAGCCCAAAACACTTACATTCAAAACAAGAAAGATTTAAAATCAACAACCTAACTTTACAACCTAAAAAACTATAAAAAGAACAAACTAAACCCAGGCTAGCAGAAGAAACAAAATAATAAAGGTTGTAGCAGCAATACATAGAGAACAGAAAAATAATAATAAAAAGTAATGAAAACAAATCAACAAACCTTTAGCTAGATGAACTGAGAAAAAAAGAGAAGATTCAAATTACCAAAATCAGAAATGAAAAGGAATAAAGGAATTCTAAAGGAATAAAAAAGGACTGTAAGAGAGTACCATAAGCAACCGTATACCAACAAATTGGATAATTTAGATGAACAAATTCCTAGAAACATAAAACCTGCAAATCTAAATCACAAAGAAATGTAAAATCTGAGAAAACCTGTAACTAGTAAGGAGTAATAAAAAAAAAAAAAAAATCCCAACAAAGAAAGCCCCAGATCTAATGACTTCACTGGTGAATTCTACCAAACACATAAAAGAACTACTACTAATCCTTTTCACACTTTTTCAAAAAATTAAAGATGAGGCAACACTTCCTAACTCATTCTATGAGAGGCCAGCATTATCCAGATACCAATGTTAAGCAACAATACTACAAGAAAAAACAAAACTATAGACCAATATCCCTTACGAACACTGATGCAAAAATCTTCAACAAAACACTTCCAAACCAAATTCAACAGCATACTAAAATGATCATATACCATGACCAAGTGAGATTTATTCTTGGAATCCAAGGATGGTTGAACATATGAAACTGATCAATGTAATACACTACATTAATCCAATGAAGGGAAAAAAACCCCACATGATCACCTCAACAGATGCAGAAAAAGCATTTGACAAAACTCAACACATTTTCATGATAAAAACACTGAATAAACTAGGAATAGGAGGAAACCTCAACATAATAAAAGCCATATACAAAAAACATACAGAGAACATCATGCATGATAGTGAAAGACTGTAAGATTTTACACCAAAGATCAGGAAAAAAACAAAGTTGTTCACTTCTGCCACTTCTTTCAAATATAGTACTGGAAGTCCTAACCAAAGCAATTAGGAAAGAAAATGAAATAAAAGGCATTCAAAATGGAAACGAAGAAATAAAACTGTCTCTATCTGCTGATGGTGCTCTATGTAGAAAACTTAAATATCACAACAAAAAAGTTAAAAATAATGAATTCATCAAAAAGGCAGGATAAAAGGTAAACACACAAAAATTAATAGCATTTCTATACACTAAAAAAGGAACAATCTGAAAAGGAAATCATGAAAACAATTCCATTTACAATAGCATCAAAAAAGAAAAAAACGTTTAGTACTTAGCTTAACCAAGAAGGTGAGAGACTTATACAATAAAAACTATAATAATATTGCTGAAAGAAGTTGAAGACATAAATAAATGGAAACACATCTCATGTTCATGGATTAGAAGTTTTAATAGTGTTGTCAATAATACCCATGACCTACAATAGAATTCTGGTCAATATCTCGATTTCAGAAAAACTCATCCTAAAATTTATATGGAATCTCAAGCAACCCCAAATAGCTGAAACAATCTTGAAACAGAACGAAGCTGGAATACTTACACATTTCAAAAACTGCTCTTTTGTGACCCCATGGACTGTAGTCCCGACAGGCTCCTCTGTCCATGGGATTTTCCAGAAAAGAATACTGGAGTGGGTTGCCATTCCCTTCTCCAAGGGATATTCCAGACCCAAGGATTGAACCCAGGTCTCCTGCATTGGAGGCAGATTCTTTACCGTCTGAGCCACCAGGGAAGACCCAAAAATCTGCTACAAAGCTACAGTAATCAAGAGTGTTCATACTAGCAGACATACAGACATATATACCCAACAAAGAATCGAGCCCCCAGAAATTAAACACATATATGGTCAAATTTTTGACAAGAGTGCAGAGACTGTTCAATGGTGAAGGAACAGCCTTTCTAATAAACGGTGCTGGGAAAACTGAATGAACACATGCAAAACAAAAAAGCTGGCCCCTCCTAACGCTATATGAAAATATTAACTCAAGGTGGATCAAAGGCCTAAATATAACATCTAAAACTATAAAATTCTCAAAAGGAAAAATAGGACAGATCTTCATGACACTGGATTTGGCAATGATTTCTTCAATATGACACTAAAGGCAAAGGCAACAAAATAAAAAGTAGACAAATTAGACTTTATATTTTTAAATGTGTGCACCAGAATATTAACAGTAAAAAGGTAACCCACAAAATAGGATAAAATATTTGTAAGTCATATATCTGATAAAGGATTTATACAAACAATATATACAGAACTAAAACTCAGGGACAGAAAAAAAAAAAACGAAACGACCAAATTAAAGCATGAACAAAGGGCTTGGATAAAGATTTCTTCAAAGATTTACAAATGACTAACAAGTTCAGGAAAAGATGATCAAAGTCACTAATCATTTGGGAAATGCAAATCAAAACTCAATGAGATACCACCTCACACTGATCAGGATGGCTACTATCAAACAAAAAAAAAAGAAAATAATGTTTTGAATTGGGTATAAAAAACTAGAACATTTATGAACCTAAATGTCTAGAACCCCAAAGATTTGGTTCAGACAGGGATTGCAACTTAAAAGATTCTGGACAGTTTGGTTTCAAGTCTTTTTTACAAAGAACAACATTAATAACACTGCTCAAGATAAGGAGGCAGGACCAAACCTGAAGCCTCTTGAACACAAACCCACTTTAGAGGGAGACAGGATTTAAAAAGATTGTGTTCAACTGAATTTAATTACCACAAAACTTATCATAATACCTACTTGCAATCAAAGGGAAGTATAATGTGAGCTTCTGAGGACTTGTATTCAACTAAGAACATGAAAGATCAGACATAAGGTGAATGCAGTAATTGGCTTGGTAGTGCAGTAATAGCAATGAAAGAATTACTTAAGTGCATGAGTCAGAAGGCCATACAGAGCAACAGAGCTCCTCCATAATAATACCATTATATCACCATCACATCATAACAGTAAAATAAAACACAATAACAGTGTAATGAAGAGAAGAGACTTCTGAACAAATCTTACTGACCTGTGGTATTTAAATATTATACATAGGAAATGACTGTGGTACAGTATTCTGCACTCCAAACTGCATAACTCTGTTTATATCCATAAACCAACTAGATGCTTCTCTGTGAAATAATGTTTTAAACACATTTTCATATACCTTATTTCCAAAACAGTCCTTTAAGGTAAGCTGACATGGCAAAGACAGTTACGTGTCCTCTAACATAAACTGTTCTCTTCCTCAGTAATACAACCCCCAAAATACCAGCTGCTCCAAATGAAGGCTATAACAAGCTAATGTTTCATTAATTTTTGTTATTCATATTTTTATAAAATGCATGCATTTTTCCTTAGGTTTGCTGCTGCTGCTGCTAAGTCGCTTCAGTCGTGCCTGACACTGTGCGACCCCATAGACGGCAGCCCACTAGGCTCCGCCATCCCTGGGATTCTCCAGGCAAGAATACTGGAGTGGGTTGCCATTTCCTTCTCCAATGCATGAAAGTGAAAAGTGAAAGTGAAATCGCTCAGTTGTGTCCGACTCTTCGCGACCCCATGGACTACAGCCTACCAGGCTCCTCCGTCCATGGGAGTTTCCAAGCAAGAGTACTGGAGTGGGGTGCCATCCTCAGGTTTAGACCTCATGTAATTCTTCCCAGCTGTATACTTCAACATTTTTAAGCTGTATCATTTCCTAAGCATACTATTAGTCCTTTGAATTTTTCCTGTCACTTACACAGGTTTTCATAATACCAAATGTCCTCTGCAGATTTAATCAAGATGTTATATATAGTTCTTTTCACATCTCATTAAGATGTCAATGTAACAATGTTGCTTATCAGCCTATTCCTTTCACTTCATATTATCCTCAAGAAAGGTTTCAGTCTACAGTCTATTTTACTGAGATAAACTGAATTTTTACATCAAACTTCATATGATTACACAAAATATTTCTAAAAATACAAATATTCATTATTAACTTTATTCTCTTTACTAACACATCCTACAGGGGTGAAAATACATCTTAAGTTACTTTATACAGCAGGAGAGTCCCCTCTTCTCCCCAACACCAAACCACAATCCCACCATATTAATTGCTTATTTTTATTCCAATTAAATCTTAATTTTTTTATTAAAAGTAGTAAAAAAACAATAGTTTTCAACTTCAATTCAGTGTGCCATATAACTGTATTGCCATGGATTAACAGACAGCCATGCAAACAAAGCTGTACTGATTTTCAAACTAGATGTATTTGGATTGTATATTTCAATATGGATCACTACCTTCCCAACTAATCCCATACCTAGACTGAGTTTAGAGGATTTTTACTGTCAGATTCTTATTCACCACCTCTTGTAAATACCAAAGTTGTGATAAACCAAGGACAAGCCTACATACAAACTCCCTGAATAGACATACCCTGGTAGCTCAGTTGGTAAAGAATACACCTGCAATGCAGGAGACCCTGATTTGATTTCTGGGTCAGGAAGATCCCCTAAAGAAGGGATAGGCTACCCACTCCAATATCTTGGGCTTCCCTGGTGGCTCAGTCGGTAAAGAACCTGCCTGCAGTGTGGGAGACCTGGGTTCGATCCCTGAGCTGGGAAAATACCCTAGAGGAAGGCATGGCAACCCACTCCAGTATTCTTGCCTGGAGAATCTCCATGGACAAAAGACCCTGATGGGCTGCAGTTCATGGGGTCGCAAAGAGTCGAACATGACTGAGCGACGAAGCACAACACAGAAAGTCTTGAATTCCTATGATGTATTTAAGGAATACATTACAGGAATTTACAAGTTATAAATTCCTACAGAAAAAGTGACTGCATATATAACATACACAGTGATTTTTGAGAAGCAGAACCAAAAATTAGGTCCAAATAATAGAATCATTACATAATAGCATAAAGTGTTCCTCTTTTAAGTGCTGTTGAAAATAAAAGCGAGGCACTCTTTTATTTGGGGTTTCTCAGATGGGCAAATTTGACTTGTGCTCAGTTGCGTCCAACTCTTTGAAGTCCCGTGGACTGTCGAGGCTCCTCTGCCAGGGAATTTTCTAGACAAGAATACTGGAGTGGAGTGCCATTTCCTACTCCAGGGGATCTTCCCGACCCAGGGATGGAACATGCATTTCTTGCATCTCCTGCACTGGCTGGCAGAATCTTTACCACTCGTGCTACCTGGGAAGCCCATATTTGTAACTTAGAGGTAGGCAAAAGTTTCTTAAGACAGAAAACAGTAACTGTAAAATAGAATTCTGGGAAATTAGTTTTTTGATATTTAAAATGTGTGCCCATTAAATGACATCATTATAAAAATGACATCACTATATAGGTAGTCCATAGCCCCACAAATATATGTACAAAACACCTACTTAACAAAGAATGGCTATCCAAGATACATGAAGAACAACCAGTAATAAAGATAACTCCAATAAAATATGGGCAAAACATCCAAAGAAACACTTTACAGAGCAAGATACACAAATGGCCAATAAGTACACACAAAAAAAGTGCTCTACATCACATTAATAATTAAGGAAATGAGAAAACCATAAAAACTATAAACCACTCATTGGAAATGAACAAAATTAAAATGACTGACAACATTTATCCTGTGTAAGACTGTAGATCAACTGGAACTCTCATACGTTGTTGTGAAGTATAAAATGGTACAACTACCTTGGAAAAGACATCTAGCAGTTGCCTTTTTTAAATAAAACATAACTGTACTCCAAGGTATTTGTTCAACAAAAATAAAAACACATGTTCCCCAAAAGATCTGTACAAAAAAAATGTTCACAGTAGCTTATTCAGAACATCCCAAACTAGAAACAGCCTTGATGGGCATCAATAGGACAAACTGTGACATAGTCATACAGTACAATGCTATAAATAATTAAAGAGGAATGAACTACTGATAAATGCAACAAGATGAATGAGTTTCAAAAACATTATGCTGTTTGAAAGATGTCTTATGCCAAAGAGAATATACTGCATGATTTTATTTCTATTTAGTTGTGGGGAGGGGGCTTCAGGAAGAAATGAACTTCCTGAGGTACTAGTAATGATAGGAGTTTATGCCAAAGAGAATACACTGCATGATTTTATTTCCATTCGGTTGTGGGGAGGGGCCTCAGGAAGAAATGAACTTCTTGAGGCACTGGTAATGATAGGAGTTTAGACTGTACCGGTTGTATGCATTTGCCAAGTCTTTAAATATATGCTTTCACTGTATGTGAATTTTAACTTAAAAAAGAACAAACTGTAAAAACAAGAAAAATTCTATCAAAGAAACATGTCTGTTAAAAACAAGTGTGCAATTGTACTAAATAAGAAAAATAAATTCAATAATTTTGGGGAAAAATACATAGTCTAACTCAACTAAGTGAAGAAACAGAATGACCCTCGTACTTAACACAGATGTCTGCCTGACTTATTCCCCCACTTCCTCTCCAGTAAAATACAATTTTAACCGAAAGGCCTTTCTAACTCCTACTTAACAAGTATCCCCAGCTCTCTCACTTCTTGTCCTTGGGTCCTGCTTAACGTATATTCATAACCTTTAGTATTACCACAAGAACATATCTGTTTGCTTATTCTATGTCTCACCACCAGTAAAATGTAAACAAGAAAGCAGTGGGGGGAGAGATGGTATTCTTGAACATGTTATTCCATTTCTAATCTATCACTCATTTGTGATCAACTTGTGATTTGTAGTAGATTTTAACAGAATTATGTACACCTTAAAGGGACAAAAAAAAAAAAATACACCAAAGAGAGAAAGTCCCTCCTCTTCTCTCTACATTTTGCTTTCTGCCTACAGGAAAGCTGGAATTTCCCTGAAATCCATTCACTCCACCATTATCTGTGGAGTCCCTCTCCAGTCATTACACCCTCAGCAAGGAAGAGTGACTAATCTGATAAATCAGAGTTTGATACTAATTTGGCCTTATTTTACTAGAGGGTGAGATCACTGAGTTATGCCAGCCCATGTTCTTGCCAGTTTCTTGTCTCCTCTTATTTAAGAAAACCTACCAGATCTTAATTTTCTCAGTGCTACCTATCTGTCTGTGTGAAGTAGGCCCACAGGCTTCATTCATGCTACATGTTGGGTAAGGAATGTAACAATCTGCTTTGCAAATCCAGTCAAGTCTCTGCAGGCAGCATGAACAGTGGGAAGTTTCAGGCCTAAGCCATGTCCTCCAGTAGAGCTCTTAAAAACCTTGAATTAAAGGTTATGGATACTTGCAAAGATTAATAAAGTTTGTATATCTTATGCAGACAGTAACATTTGGATATATATTAAATCAACCAAAAGGACACAGGAGCTCCTATATCAAGAAAAATAGAAAAAAACATAAAAATAATATAATACTCCATTGGTACTAAATAATTTATTGCAATAAATTTATCTTTAATACAAGTGTAAAATAAGATTCCTGCCATTTCAATTACAGTTAAACCCAAACTTCAAAACTAAGCCAGTAATTAGCAACATTTTAATTCTGAAAAGTTTTTAACTATAAAAGTATCAAATATAATACAGAACCCTTAAATATTTAATGACTTTTGTCAGAATATTAAAAATTAACTTATCATTCCAAAGCTATCAAAGGTTCTCCCCCCCTCAAAAAAAAACTTTCTTAGCAAGTAAAAGTATAGTACCTGCTGGTGTTTATATATAAATATATTTTTTAATTTTAAAAACCAAGACTTCCAAATTGAATATGATTTGAGTATGTCTACGTCATCCAAAAATGCCTGATACATACTAACTCTATGCAGGCTCATGGTCTTAGCAGAAGAAATCATGTTAGTCACAGAGTTTTTAAAATTATAACTGGACTTTTAAACTATAAAATAAAGAAAGTTTAACATTATTTAATAAATTTTCCACTTATTATTATATTATTATAATTATTTTTGCCAATAAGGTATAAAATGTAATGTCATCATTCTTTACTCAAGTAGACTACTACCATACAAGATTTTAGTTTGTTTCTTCTTAATTAGCTGGTTGCTGTCAAATGCCTGAGGACAATTCTTATTAGAGCTGAGTGTTTACACATAAGGGTAACTAGTTTTAATGTAAAATAAAATTAGTAATACATGTACATGTACATTAAAACATAATAAATATATGTAAAACTAGTAAGAGACATTCAACTAGAAAACTGAGAAGTACTCATAAGAAAGGAAACATACAGGTATTTTTTTTTTAATTTAAATAATCCTTAAGAATATATGAAATGCTGTGAAGAATTTCTCCCACAGTTAAAACAAATGTGTTTTAAGGAAAGAGAAAAAAATAAGCTCCTCAAAACTTACAAAGCAAAACATGGACTTAGTAACTTATTAAAAATTATGCCCCTGATTTTCTTTTGAGAAAAAAGAAATAGTACAAACAAAGGCATGAAACAGACTTAAGATTAAGAATAATAATATTCTATTCTCACTGAAAAATGCTAGTAGAAAACAATTAAATTTCAGATATTTCCATTTAATGTGGGCAAAAAATACAATGTTCATTTCTGAGGTTTAAGCTGGTAATTTATTTTCATTCATAATATAAAGCGATTTAGGTAAAGTTTACTCTTCCCAGTACTCAAAATTAAACAAGAACTGTTTTTCATATCTAGGAATTATAATGGTAATGTGAAATAAAGTTTAATTTTGCTGAACTAAAGCTCAAATAGATTCAAATAAAATGTATGAAAATATCTAGATTAAACAGTAAGACTTTAATTTTTGTTATTTTGCAATGACAGTAGGTTTACTTTTTCTAACATTTTTTAAAAATCCAGCCTTCTTTTATCCGTATAAAACTTTTAAAAATCACAATAGAATCTTTTATATATAACTTAGAAAAACGATTTCACATGATATACTCATAACACTCAGGAAATTACAATCCAGAAAGGGACAGTCTCCTTGAAACAGAAAGAAGTTCTTCCTTTTTGTCACCTCCAATCCTTATATATAATCTTTATTTACATCATTTACAAGAAACACTTATCACAATCTGACAGGTAGATAAGAAAAAGAAACTTTTTTGCTTTCTAAAGCTCATCAAGTGAATTTACTCAGTCTTCTTACTATGTTTCTTTTTAACTTTATCTGAAGCATTAGCTACAGGTTTTGAGGTAGATGAACCAGTACCATTGAAAGATGATTTTGTTTCACTTTTCTTTTCACATGGTGAAAACTGCTGCTGCCAGCCAAACAGCATCCGACTCAGTGTATCTTCAAAATAAGCAAAAGGCAAAAGAGCAGTCTGTGTAATCATCATGGTTATCTGAAAAAAAAAGTTCAATTTTGAATTTAAATACAAATGTTTTCTGTTTCCCAAAACTGAGAGGAGAAAGTGAAAAGAGGAAAAGATTCAAAACACATTTTTTTATTGAGGTATAACTGACATATAACAGTATACTAGTTTCAGGAGTACAACACAATGGTTCAATATTTATATATAAAGTGAAATAACCACCACAGTAACTCTAGTTAACATTCCTCATCAAGCAGTTATACATATACACACAATTTTTTTATGTGATGGGAACTTTTAAGAGCTACTCTCTTAATGACTTTCAAATATTACAACAGCTACCATGCTATACATTACACATTTGATGACTTAATTGTTTATAACTGAAAGCTTGGACCTTCTGACTCCCTTTAACCTATTTCACCAAGCCTCACCACCCCTACCCCCTACCTTTTGGCAACAACTAATCTGTTCTCTGTATCTATGAGCTTGGATTTTTTTAAATTTTAGATTCTACATATAAATGAAATCATAGTGTATTCATCTTTGTCTCATTTTTTCACCTGGCATAATGCCCACTTATGATGTTAGCTGTGGGCTTGCCATATAAAACCTCTATTATGTTGAGGTACATTCCCTCTATACCCAGTTTTTTACTGTAAGTGGACGTTGAATTCTGTCAAATGCTTTTACTGCCTCTATTGAGATAATTATATGATTTTTATCCTTCATTTTGTTAATGTGATATATCAATTCATTTGCAGATGATGAACCATTCTTGCATTCCTGGAATTAATCCCACTGATCACAGTGTATAATTTCTTTAATGTATTGTTGAACCTGGTCTGCTAATATTTTATTGGTTTCTGCATCTATGCTCATCAGGGATATTGCCCTGTAATTTTTGTTTTCTTGCAGCATCCTTGTCTGATTTTGGTTTCAGGGTAATGTTGGCCGTGTAAAATGAGCTTGGATGCATTCCACCTTTTTATTTTTGGAAGAGTTTGAGAAGGATTGGTATTAATTCTTTTAATGTCTGGAAGAATTCACCAGCAAAACTGTCTGGTCCTGGACTTTTGTATGGAGGTTTCTGATTTCTGATACAATCTCCTTACTAGTAATTGGTCTGTTCAGGTTTTCTATTTCTTTGTGATTCAGTCTTGGTAGGTTATATGTTTCTAGAAATATATCCATTTCTTCTAGCTTGTCCACTTTGTTGGCATATAAGTACACATAGTAGTTTTTTACAATCCCTTGTATTTTTGTGGTATCAGCTGTAATGTCTTCTTTTGTTTCTAACTGAATCCGGTGGAGTTCTCTCTTTTTCTTTCTTGGTGAGTCTAACTAAAACTTTGTTCATCTTGCTTATCTTTTCAAAGAACCATCTCTTACTCTGATCTCTTCTATTGTCCTCTTAGCTTGTATTTCATTTATTTCCACTCTATGTTACTTACTTGCTTCCATTACCTTTGGGCTTCATTTGTTCTTCTTTTTCTACTTCCTTTAGGTATAAAGTTAGGTTGTTTATTTGAGATTTTTCTCATTTATTGAGGTAGGCATTTATCACTATGAACTTTCCTCTTAAAATTGCTTTTGCTACACCCCGTAAGATTTGTATGTTGTATTTCTATTTTTGTTTCAAGGTACTTTTTAAAAAAATTTCTTCACTGATTTCTTCATTGACTCACTCACTGGTTGTTCTATAGTATTATGTTTAATTCCCACAGGTCTGTGATTTTTCCAGTTTTCTTCCTGTAAATGATTTCTAGTTTCATACTATTCTGGTAGAAAAAGATTCTTGATATGATTTTCATCTTTTTAAATTTATTAAGACTTATTTTATCATCTAACATATGATGAACCCTGGATAATATGCCATGTGTGCATGAAAATAAAATGTCTTCTGTTGCTTTTGGATAGAATGTCCTATCTAATCTGTAGTTAAGTCTATCTGAGGCAACATTAAGTCCTTTGTGGCAATGTTTCCTTCTTGATTTTCTGTCTAGTAATCTATCCATTATTGTGAGTGAAAAGACTTTAATAAGTCCCCTACTATCACTGTTTTACTGTCTATTTCTCTTTCAGTTCAGTTCAGTTCAATTCAGTCGCTCAGTCGTGTCCAACTCTTTGCGACCCCATGAATCACAGCACGCCAGGCCTCCCTGGCCATCACCAACTCCCGGAGTTTACCCAAACTCATGTCCATTGAGTCGGTGATGCCATCCAACCGTATCATCCTCTGTCATTCCCTTCTCCTCCTGCCCCCAATCCTTCCCAGCATTAGGGTCTTTTCCAATGAGTCAACTCTTCACATGAGATGGCCAAAGTATTGGAGTTTCAGCTTCAAAATCAGTCCCTCCAATGAACACCCAGGACTGATCTCCTTTAGGATGGACTGGTTGGATCTCCTTGTAGTCTAAGGGACTCCCAAGATTCTTCTCCAACACCACACTTCAAAACCATCAATTCTTCGGCACTCAGCTTTCTTCACCGTCCAACTCTCACATACATACATGACCACTGGAAAAACCACAGCCTTAACTAGATGGACCTTTGTTGACAAAGTAATGTCTCTGCTTTTAAATATGCTATCTAGGTTGGTCATAACCCTCCTTCCAAGGAGTAAGTGTCTTTTAATTTCATGGCTGCAATCACCATCAGTAGTGATTTTGGAGCCCAAAAAAATAAAGTCTGATACTGTTTCCACTGTTTCCCCATCTATTTCCCATGAAGTGATGGGACCAGATGCCATGATCTTAGTTTTCTGAACATTGAGCTTTAAGCCAACTTTTTCACTCTCCTCTTTCATTTTCATCAAGAGGCTCTTTAGTTCTTCTTCACTTTCTGCCATAAGGGTGGTGTCATCTGCATATCTGAGGTTATTGATATTTCTCTTTACAAAGTGTCAGTTGCTCAATTGTATCCAACTGTTTGCAACCCCATGGACTGAAGTCCACCAGGCTCCTCTGTCTATGGAATCCTCCAGGCAAGAATACTGGAGTGGGTAGCTATTTTTTTCTTCAGGGAATTTTCCTGACTTAGGGACCGAGCCTGGGTCTCCCATACTGCAGGCAGATTCTTTACTGTCTGAACCACCAGGGAAGCCCCCTATTTCTCTTTAGGTCTGTTATTATTTGCTTTGTATATTTATGTAGATACATAAATATCTGCAACCAGTGGACATGAATTTGAGTAAACTCTGGGAGATAGTGAAGGACAGGGAAGTGTGGCATGCTGCAGTCCATGGGGTCTCAAAGAATCGGACAGACTTAGCAACTGAACAACAACAAAACATTTGCAAATGTTATATAACCTGTTAGACTGACCCCTTTATCATTACTTACTACCCTTCTTTCTAATTAGTCTTTTTTTTAAGTCTATTTTATCTGATATAAGCAGAGCTACCCCAATTTTCCTTGGGCTTTCATTTGCAGAAAATATATTTTTCCATCTCTTCACTTTCAGTCTGTTTCTCTCCTTACATCTGAAGTGAATCTCTTGCAGGCAGCACAGAAATGGGACTTACTTTTTTTTTTATCCATTCAGTCACTCTATGTATTCTAAATAGAGAATTTAGTCAATTTGCATTTAAAGTAATTAATAGGCATGTGAATGCTTGCGTGCGAAGGCTTGAGTTGTGTCCTACTCTTTGCGACCCTACTTATTGTCATTTAGTTAATTGTCTTCTGGCTGTTTTGTAGTTCCTCTCTGGTACTTTCATTCCTTGCTCTCTTCTCTTATGGCTTGATGACTTTCTTTAGAATGCTTACATTACCTTCTCATCATCTTTTGTGTATTTATCATGAGACTTTCATATAGCAACTTACATAAGTAACAGTCTACTTTAAGTTGACAACAACTTAAATGCATTTTAAAGCTTTATATTTTTACTCTTCCCCTCAAAGTTTTTATGTTTTTGATATTATATTTTACATCTTTTTATCTTGTATGTATTCCCTCGTTGTAGTTATGGTTTTACTACTTTTATTTTTTAAGATTCATACTAGCTTTATAAGTGATTAAGCTACTACCTTTCCTATATATTTATTATTCTTTACCAGTGAGATTCATATTTTCATGTTTTGTTGTTACTAATTAGCATCCTTTTCTTTCAGCTTAAAGAAGTCCCTTTAACACTTTTTGTAAGGCCAATGTAGTGGTGATGGACTCCTTTAGCTTTTGCTTGTCTGGAAAAATTCTTTAACTCTCCTCTAATTTTTAATGTAACTCTGCCAGGTAGAGTAATCTAGACTGGAATCTTTTTCCCCTCAGTAATTTGAATATATCATGCTACTCCTTTCTGGCCTGCAAAGTTTCTGCTGGAAAAATCTGCTCATAGTCTTATGGGGGTTTCTTTATAACATAACACATTGTTTTTCTCTTGCTGCTTTTAAGAATCTCTCTTTTGCCTTAACCTTTGACATACTAATTATAATGTTCACTTTCCTGGTGTTCCACTGGTTAAGAATCTGCCTGCAAATGCAGGGGACACGGGTTTCAATCCTTGGTCCAGGAAGATCCCACATGCAAGCTGCCACATGCCACGGAGCAACTAAGCCCGTGTGTCACAAAATACTGAAGCCAGCATGCTCTAAGGCCTGTGCTCCACAACAAGAGAGGCCATCTCAATAAGTAGCCCACACACTGCAATCAACAGTAGCCCCCACTCGCCACAACTAGAGAAAGCCTGTGCACAGCAACGAAGACCCAGTGCAACCATAAATCAATTAATATTTTTAAAAAGAATCATTAATTATAATGTGTCTTGGTGTGGGTGTCTTTGGGGTCCCCTTATGTGGAACGCTCAGGGCTTCCTGGATCTGCATGTCTGTTTCCTTCCCCAAATTAGGGAAGTTTTCAGGCATTATTTCTTCAAATAATTCTTCTGCCCCTTCCTCTCTCCTATCTCCTTCTGGGTATGTGAGTGTTAGTCCTTCTGAGATTGTTCCATAAATTCCCTAAATTATCTTCACTTTCTTTTGTTCTTCCTTTTTGCAGCTCTCAATGGGTGAGGTCTACTGTCTGGTCTTTAAGTTTACTGATCCTTTTTGCTTCCATCTGGTCTGCTGTTGTACCCCTGTGGTAAATGTGTTAGTTCAGTTATTATAGTCTTCAGCTGTGTGACTCTAGTACTTTCTTGTATTTCCTATTTTCTATATTGAAGTTCTGTGTTCAAAATGCATTCTTAATTTAATCTTCAGGAGAAGCAAATTAAGCTAGATTCTAGGGGAAAAAAGTCTGTTCTCTATAACTTTACACTTAACTAATGGAAAAGAACACAACTCCTTAACAATAATAAAAGATATCACATTTGTGAGTGCCAAATGAGAAGCATAAACAAAAAAAAGGAATACATTTAGTAACAAAAGGAAATAAGAAGACAAAACATCGTTTACAGTCTACACCAAATGACCAATAATAGCTATTACTACTATGCACTTAACATGCGCTAGAGCTGCGTGATACGTGTTTGTATTACTTTATTCTCTTTAAATGTAGTCCAAAAACTACTCTATCATTACTCTCATCATAAAGATGTAGAACTCAGGTTCTGACATGTTAAGTAACTTGTTCAAAGTCACAGAGCTAGTAAGTGGTAAAGTAGTTTGGAACACTCAGATTTTGACTTCAATCACTAAATATACTGCAGTCTACCACTATCTAAAGTCACAGTCTTCCAGTAAAGTATAGAATAGTGCCAGTAGGAGGGAATATATTAAGTCTTTAGCCATCCAAAATTTCCCATATATAAATTGAGATAGTGAGACGTAGAAGGGAGAGAAGTATCAACCTATTATCTGGCAAAACATACAATGTTCAGAGATATTTGGATTTGCCCAAGAAATTATCCTGGTACCAAAATGAATCTGGGAGAACTTTACGATTCAGAAAGGTTCCAAAAAGTCTATGAATTTTCAGGAGTCAATTCCTCCAGCAGATCGCAGATAATGAATCAAACTAGGTATTTTTTGGAATTAAATATTCACAAGAGGTACCTACATAATCAGCTTTCTTAAGGACACTGGAATCAAGAGTAAATTCCTAGTATCTGCAATATAGTTTAGGTAGTGGGGAGCTGGAGACAAAGTAGGTGTCCATTACAAGAAGAATGTATAAGCAAAATAAACACTGTGTAATTGTTAAAAGTAATAAATAATAAAGTCATATGGAAAAATTCTTAAGATATATTGTTAGATGAAAATGCAACAAAGAACAAAAGCTCTAATATACTATCATTGATATTAATTTAAAAACGCACACACACATAGCATTGTGAATGTACTAAACGCCATTGAATTGTATAATTTTAAATAGCTGAATTTGCTATGCCACTCTGACCTCAATAAAAATAAACAAATAAAAAATAAACACTTTTACTGCATGTACATAAACTACAGGCCAACCATGACTAAATAGCTTATATCAGACTAGTATCCCAACAGAATCAATATAAAAGACACAAATACATAAAACAACTGTTAAAAGGCACTGGAGTACAATCAATACAGGTATAACCTGGTGGGATTATGATCCCCAAAGAAAGGAAGTTGAACAAAATGAACTTCACATTTATCTTGGCAAGGAGAGAACACAGCTGGGAGGCCAAAGAGCTGAGAAGCCTGCTGCTTGATGCTGGGAAGACAGGTTGGAGTTCAAAGTCAGGCAAGATGGAGCTGCCCAGGGGTACAACTCAGGCTTAAACTGAGACCCCCAAGAGGATCACATTTCGGAAAAGCAAATCTACAATAGCATTAACAAAGCCTAAAACCAACAGGATTTGTGCATTAAACTTGGCTGCCAAAAGAATGTTGAGTGTAATCCCTGACCTCAAAGATCTTACAGGCTAGTCAGACAGGTAAGTAAATCAGTAATTATACAACAGCAATGGAGTAAGTGCAGTAATACACACTTGCCCAGAAATGTTAAGAAATGGATTTGGAAATCATCATGATACAAGTAAAAAGTAAAGGCATAAATAGGAATGGGATCACCTAGAGAGAATACAGAATGAGAAGAGTCCAAATACAATGTTAACATCCGAGTTTATGTCATTACTGGTTAAGATCCAAGAAGAATTTCTTTAGATAAAATTATTCTTTAGAATAAACAGTTACAATGAGATGTACTACCATAATTATTCTGGTCATAGCTTGAATTCATGGACTGTCAACAAAAGACAAAAGAATTCAGATCAAACAAGGGTCCACTGTCTGGAAAACAGCAATGTATTTTTATAAAATCCAGAAAAGAAGAGTGTCAGGAACTAAAGTAATTCCTGAGAATGTGAACTATAGTTAAGTATTTTTCAAAGTCAAGTTTTAATAGAATTTCCACTCCCAGTAGGACTCATCACTCAGCTGAGGAATACTGTTGACATCAGAAATTACTGCTGAGATAGACTTATGAGGTTCATGGACAGATTTCTGTGAATTCAGCCTCTTCTTAGGGCTTGATTCAGCAAGGTGACACAAATATAATGGTGACAAATGAAATGAACCCTTATTCTTCTACAAATAAAACATAAAACTCTCTCTATTCAGCAAGTTATTAAAAGAAAAAGCATATTACCTAAATTAAACAGCATTTGACTTCACAGTATCTAACTTAAAAAGGGAAGGAAACCAAGGAATCTAAAAACTTTAAAGACACTCTGATATTTAAACATATTCTAAAACATAAATTAATTCCAGTAAAGAAATTGTTTGAAGCTCTTCCACATTCTTTATATCTCATATTGTATCCTTTCAAAATATGCCCAGAAAAATGTGATCTGAAACATAAGTTCCTCAAAGGCACAAAGAGGACTCATATACTTTTATACCCTCTATAGTGCATAGCAATGAGAATAGAGTACAATGAATAAACACAACTTCTATATCACATGAATAATTCAAAGACTATTATAATACTCTGTATAAGCAAAATTTGCAAAATTAATCTTTCTCTCCTCCCAGAACATACTTCTTCCTGTCTCCATCTGCCCAAATTCAAACATCCTTTGCAGTGTAACTGCAAGGTGTCTTTTCCAGTAAACCTTCTCCAACACACTCTAATGAAAATCATGTTGCCCTATAATAAGTTTCTAGAATATGGCACATTCAACCAGGTTTTCTGGTCACTCTATACTTCTTCATTGGTGATATCATTCATTCAGACATTAATACTTATTAACCTGAATGACTGTCAAATCTTCAGATCCTCATTTTTATAAATCTCTTCAGTAAGCTGGGCAAGTAAATTGTTCATCTGGTAGTATAGCCTTAGATAAATAAGTATGAGAGAATTAAATACAGAGAAACCTATGAAAGAACATTTTGGTCATTTATCATTCAGTCAACAAATATATATTAAAAGTCTACTACAGGCACCAGACACAATGCTAGGGATACAGTGATGAATAAAACAAACTTGGTCCCTATTCTCACGAAATTTAAAAGCATAGTGCTTTGTATTTCTTTTTAGACAATAACATCTTGAAGAAAGAGTCTGTGTCTTAGTCAAAGTTTATGTGTCCATTTGTATCTCCCAAAGAGCTTAATACCATTGTCCCTCATTCATGTATTCAACAATACTATACTATCTGAATAGTAAGTAATTAAGTGTTAGTCACTCAGCCGTGTCTGATTCTTTGTGACCCCATGGACTGTAGCCCACCAGTCTCCTCTGTCCATGGAATTCTCCAGGCAAGAATAGTGGAGTGGGTTGACATTTCCTTCTCCAGGGGCTCTGACTGACCTGAAGACACCTCTCAAAAGCATTCAGCATAACTGACCATCCCTTTTAATACCATCTCCTGGTTTTCATCTCCTGATTCTATTTATTAGTACAACAAATTTACAGCTTCCTTCCAGTTTCTCACTCTGGATCTTCCTTCTCTAAATATTAGAAAATCTCATGACTCTGTCCTTTCTCCTGTCTCTAGCTTTTGTCCCTATGTCACATAACTGCCTCCCTAAGATAATTTATAAACCAAATACAATCTTAGTAAAAATACCAACAAATTCTATTACGGAGTTAGACAAACCACCATTAAAAGTTCATATCAATATGCCAAAAAAACTGAAAATAAACAAACATGCCAGAATATCCAGAAAGGATTGAAAAAGAAAAAGTGCCTGGTTCTCTTTGTAAATAGGATACGTAGAAATGACACCACTCTTATGGCAGAAAGCAAAGAAGAACTAAAGAGCCTCTTGATGAAAGTGAAAGAGGAGAGTGAAAAAGTTGGCTTAAAACGCAACATTCAGAAAACTAAGATCATAGCATTTGGTCCCATCACTTCATGGCAAATAGATGGGGAAACAGTGGAAACAGTGACAGACTTCATTTTGGGGGGCTCCAAAATCACTGCAGATGGTGACTGCAGCCATGAAGTTAAAAGATGCTTGCTCCTTGGAAGAAAAGTTATAACCAACCTAGACAGCATATTAAAAAGTAGAGCTATTACTTTGTCAACAAAGGTCCGTCTAGTCAAGGCTACGGTTTTTCCAGAGGTCATGTATGGATGTGAGAGTTGCACTATAAAGAAAGCTGAGTGCCAAAGAATTGATGCTTTTGAAGTGTGGTGTTGGAGAAGACTCTTGAGAGTCCCATGGACTGCAAGGAGATTCAACCAGTCCATCCTAAAGGAGATCAGTCCTGGGTGTTCATTGGAAAGACTGATGTTGAAGCTGAAACTCCAATACTTTGGTCACCAGATGCGAAGAGCTGACTCATTTGAAAAGACCCTGATGCTGGGAAAGATTGAAGGCAGGAGGAGAAGGGGATGACAGAGAATGAGATGGTTGGATGGCATCACCAACTCAATGGACATGGGTTTGGGTAAACTCTGGCAGTCAGTGATGGACAGGGAGGCCTGGTGTGCTGTGGTTCATGGAGTTGCAAAGAGTCGGATATGACTGAGAGACTGAACTGAACTGAACTGAATAACGTATAAGGGAAAAGAATCTGAAAAAGAATAATATATGAACATATATATGTATATATAAATCACTTTGTTGTACATCTAAAAAATGAAGACAACACTGTAAGTCTATCATACTTCGCTAAAATTTAAAAAAACAGAAAACATGAAAGCAAAGGCCAGATCTTTCAAACAAACTGATGAAACTAATAAACCTCTAGTTAGACCAATTTGAAAAGAGAGAAAAAGATACAAATGATCAATACCAGAAATGAAACTGGAGACATCACTACAGACATGAAAAGGATAACAAAAACTACTAATAACAATTTCATGTTAACAAAATCAAACGTTTAAGTGGCACTTAAGAAATGAGTGAAAAGTACAACTTAACCAAAATGAACACAAATAAAATAGATAATGTGAACTGTCCTATACCAAATGCCTAAAATAATGCCAAATCTACATAAACTCTTTCAGAGAGTAAAGAATTGAACATTTCTCAACATATTTAATAAGCTTAGTCTTACAATGATACAAAACCAGACAGATTACAAAGAAAATATATTTCACGAACACAATGGAAAAAAATACTTGAAAAATATTAACAAATTGAATCTGGCAATGCACAAAAAAGATACATCATGACAAACCGGGTTTATGACAGAAATGAAAGGTTTATACAACATTTAAAAAAATAAATCAGTATAATCCACTCTTTTAACAGAACCAAACAGAAATTCTGGAGCTGAAGAACACACTAAATGAGACAGAAGAATGCATTAGAAAGTACTGGAAATAGAGCAAAACCATGTGGAAGAGAGAATTAGTGAGCTTGAAAATAAAAATCTAGAAATGTTAGGAGTAGAAAAGGAAAGAGATTCAAGATATTTTAAAAATAGGAAAATTCTATGAGAGAGATCTGACTCTCAGGAAAGGCAACATTAGGGTAATTGGTAACCCAGAAAGGAAAGAGAGGGAGAAGGGAGCAGCTTATCTTTTTTATAAAAATTAATAGCTGAGAACTTCCAAAAGTTGGGAAAAGAACTGGATATTTAAATCCATGAAAAAATACTCAATCACCTCAATGCAAAAAGACCTTCTCAAAGACATATTATATTAAAATTGTCAAAAGTCAGTCAAAGAAAGAATTTTTTAAAAAGAATAGTAACCTACAAAGGAACCCTCATTAGGCTATCAGTAGATTTCTCAGCAGAAACTCTACAGGCCAGGAGGAAGTAAAAAGACATTCTCAAAATACTGAAAGGTAAAAACTGTCAGCCAAGAATACTCTATCCAGCAAAGGTATCATTTGGTTTTGTTTGTTCCCAGACAAAAACTTCAGGAGTTTAACACTAGGGCTGCCTTACAAGAAACATAAGAAATAAAAAGGTAAAAGCACACAATATTTTCACTAAGGTAACAAACAGAATCAGAAAAGTGCAACTCAAATACCAAAATACTTTTTTAAAAATTTAATTACAGCATTAAGGTTAAAGGGAAGAGGGAGAAGAAAAATAACTACAGCTATTTCAATATGGTAACAAATTCAGAACATAAAATGGAAATCAAGAGATAACAAAAAGACAAAAGGAGAAGAAAAAAAGGAGAGACCTTACATAAGTAAATGAAGATAAAATACTATCCATGGAAAAAGGATTATTTTATCTATGATGTGGTATTATCTATGATTTCATGTTAACCACAAAACATAAATCTAGAGCAAGACATGAAACAGAGAAAAAGAAGAAAGTGAGAAGAACATCACAGAAAACCACCAAACAAAACGGTAGACAGAAACACAAGGAAAAGAAACAACGGAGATATGGAGCAATCAAAAAACAAAAGATAAAATAGCAGTACTAAGTCCTCATCTACCTACAATTACCCTAACTATAAATGAATTAAATTTACCAATCAAAAGACACAGAGTAGCTGGATGAATTAAAAACAAGACCCAACTATACGTGCTCCAAAAGACTCACCTCAGCTCTAAAGACAAATACAGGCTTCAAATGAAGGGATGAAAGATGCTACTTCAGAAACAGCAGCCAAAAGAAAAACAAGTGTAGCCATATTCATATCAGACAAAACAGACTTCAAGTCAAAAAATTTAACACGAGACAAAGATGGACAATATTTAATGATAAAGATGACAATGCATCAAGAAGACATTAACAGTTATTAATATTATATATGCACCTAACATAGGAACACCAAAATATATAAAGCAATTAACAGACCCAAAGGGAGCAATCGATAGCAACACAGTAGTAGTAGGCGACTCTAATACACCACTACATCACTGGATAGGTCATCCAGACAGAAAGTCAATAAGGAAACAGAAGCCTTAAATGAAACATTAAATCAGATAGATTTGATAGATTTGCATAGAGCAGTCCATCCAAACACAGCAGAATACATATTCTTCTCAACTGCACACAGAATTTTCTCAAGGATTGACCATGTGCTGGGACACCAGTCTCAGTAAATTTAAGAAGGCTGAAATCAGATCAAGAATCTTTTTCAATCATAATGGTATAAAACTAGAAATCAACTACCAGAAGAAAATGGAAAAAAAGTCACAAATAGGTGGAGACCAAACAACATGTTATTTAACAACTATGGGTCAATGAAGAAATCAAAGGAGAAATCAAAAACTACCTGAAGATATATGAAAATAAATATGCAACACACCAAAATCTATGGGATGATACAGAAGTGGTACTAAGAATGAAGTTTATAGCACTAAAGGCATACTTCAAGGAACAAGAAAAAACTCAAATATACAATCTAACTTTACACCAAAAGAAACTTGAAAAAGAAGAACATGAAATAGAAAGAAGGAAATAATGATCAGAATGGAAATAAAATAGACACTCAAAAGACAATAGAAAAGATCAAACTAAGAGCTGTTTCTTTGAAAAGATAGGCAAAGCTGACAAAGTTGGAGGGGAAAATGAGTAAAGGAGATCAACTGTATGGTGACAGATGGAAAATATGTTTTTTTAATTAAAAATTATTTTTGGCCATACTGCACAGCTGGTGAGCTCTTAGTTCTCCCACCAGGGATTGAACTCAGGCCCCAGCAGTGGAAGCACCGAGTCCTAATCATTGAACCACCAGAGAATTCCCTAAAGTAAACTTTTGATGGTGAGCATACAGCTGTAGTCTTTACATTAGCAGAATTACAATGTACACATGAAACTTGTGTGTTATAAACCAATGTTACCCAATTAAAGATAAATTTTTTAAAAAGTTAAACATAAGCTTTCCATATGACCCAGTAATTCTAGTCCTATTTATCCAAGAAAAATGAAAATATATCTCCATACAAAGTAAACATGTTCATAGCAACTTTATTCATAACAACCTTAGTCAAATAATCAAAAGTTGAAAATAATCCACAATCCATTAACAGGTAATTCAGTTCAGGTCAGTCGATCAGTCATGTCTGACTCTGCGACCCCATGGACTGTGGCACGCCAGGCCTCCCTGTCCATCACCAACTCCCAGAGTTTATTCAAACTCATGTCCATTGAGTCGATGATGTCATCCAACCATCTCACCCTCTGTCATCCCCTTCTCCTCCTGCCTTCCATCTTTCCCAGCATCAGGGTCTTTTCCAACGAGTCAGTTCTTTGCATCAGGTGGCCAAAGTATTTGGAGTTTCAGCTGCAGCATCAGTCCTTCCAGTGAATATTCAGGACTGATTTCCTTTAGGAGGGACTGGTTGGATTTCCTTGCTGTCCAAGGGACTCTCAAGAGTCTTCTCCAACACCATAGTTCAAAAGCATCAATTCTTCGGCACTCAGCTTTCTTTATAAGTCCAACTCTCACATCCATACATGACTACTGGAAAACCCATAGCTTTGATTAGACAGACCTTCGTTGGCAAAGTAATGGCTCTGCTTTTTAATATGCTGTCTAGGTTGGTCATAACTTTTTTTCCAAGGAGCAAGTGTCTTTTAATTTTATGGCTTCAGTCACCATCTGCAGTGACTTTGGAGCCCCCCAAAATAAAGTCTGTCACTGTTTCCACTGTTTCCCCATCTATTTGCCATGAAGTGATGGGACCAGATGCCATGATCTTAGTTTTTTGAATGTTGAGTTTTAAACCGAATTTTTCACTCTCCTTAGATAAACAAATTGTGGAATATAATGCTACTTAGCAATAAAAAGGAATATGCAACAACACGGGTAAATCTCAAAAACCTTCTGCTGAGCAAAAGAAGCCAGACACCAAAGATGCACACTGTATGATTTCACCATGGGTGGTGGTTGGGATTTACTTGAGTAGAGAACAAGCAATTTATTCAAGTAATGGAAACATTCCATATCTTGGTTGTGGTGGTGGTTACACAGGTATACAAATTTACTGAAACTCTAGAATGAGTGTATTTTATTATGCAAATTATACTACAGTAAAGTTGATTTTTTTTAAAGGAGCTCATTCCTAAGTTTTTTGTAAATGATTCTTTGCTAAAACATTTTTTAAGAGATCCTGATAAAGCTGAGCTCTGTACTCTATACCTTGCAAGAGTCACATAGGTTACAACTAGAAATGGAATTACTAATTCACAGGACACATAAATCTTCAACTTTGTCAGATATTGCCAAACTGCTCTCCCAAGTTGTTTTTGTTTCAACTCTAAATCCCTTTAAAGCAGTTTATACTCTTTGTCTTTACTTCCTCTTATTCACCTAGTCTATTAAAAATATTTTTCTATTCTCTAACAGTCCATTGAAACTACTTTTACCAAGGTTACCAAATACCTCTTAATTTCAAAATCCAACAGCCTCTTTTCAGTTTTAATCTTTCTTGATCACTCCAGTCTCCTTTTGCTTTATTTCACAATTACACTATTTCACATAATGTCTTACACTGAGGAACCAAAAGCTATTTCATGCTTCTGTAACTTTTCTCAAGTTGTCTCTGGTGGGAGAAAGTAAATTTGGCCAAAATAACCAAGTGAAGTGAAAGTCGCTCAGTTGTGTCCAACTCTTCGCAACCCCACAGACATACAGTCCATGGAATTCTCCAGGCCAGAATACTGGAATAGGTAGCTTTCCCCTTCTCCAGGGGATCTTCCAAACCCAGGGATCGAACCCAGGTCTCCTGCATTGCAGGTGGATTCTTTACCAACTGAGCTATCAGGGAATCCCAATAGCCAAATATATCCCAATATACAAATATCCCAATAGCCAAAAAAATAACCAAAGACAAGCCAAATATAAAATGTCATTTTTTATCTTAAAAATGTACATGAATTTTGAATTCTATTCCATAATATATTCCTATTCAACTTTAAACATTTAAAATAAATTAACATTGAGACTAATCAATGATACATAATGTATCATATTTATAATATAATTGTACATAATGTCAAAATATATCCCCTGAGTTATATATAATTCTAGTTTGAGAAACATAAATGACTTACTCAAAATTGTGAAGCCTAGATTTTAACATATGTCTAATTCCAAAGCCCATGTGCCCTCCCCATACCAAGAGCCTGAGTTGGCACACATTTCTTTCCTCTGAGACTTGAGTTTTAACAATCACAAAGGACTTTTGAAAGTGGGAAAAGTAAAACTAAGTCCTACTTGAAAGAAACTGGGACCTCCCCATGAGGACAGAATATTCAAAGAATGTTCAGCTTGCTTCAGCTATGGAAGAAAGGAAAGGAGGATAAAAAGACAGGAGGGAGGGAAAGAAGGGAAGAAAAAAAAACAAGAGGAGAAGAAAGGATAAATTAAACATACTTCTCTCTAAAAGGAAGAAAATTAATAGATGAGACAGGGAAAATGTAACTATATATTTGAAACATAACCAACAAGTATATATGTAGATAAAGGTAGACTCCCTATGCCTTCAAAATAAAGAATATATTTACTTTTTACCCATACAAATAATAATTACCAAATCTCATTAATAACAGAATAAAAATGAAGCCTCAACAAATATCAAACAATAACATACAGTTATATAATAACCACATATACTGTCCAAAATGCAGTTCTAAGAGAAATCATTTTCTAAAAAGATTTTTTTGGGGAGGACTTCCCCAGTGGTCCAACGCTTAAGACTTCACTTACATGCAATATTAGAATAGACAAATTTATAGGCATAAAGTGATCCTACAGTTGGTTGGAATGAGGAAAAACGTGAAGGGAATGCTAATGGGTATGAGGTTTATTTTGGGGTGATAAAAATGTTCTAATATCGATTGTGGTAACAGCAGCACATCTATGTGCTAAAAACCATTGCACTGAACACTTTAAATGGATGAATTGTATAGTGTGTAAAATATACTTCAGTAAAGCTATTACCAAAAAAATAACAGCTCAAAATTTAATGACTGGAAGAAGAGGGCACATATGAAAGAGATTTTGCCTTAGACATCTGAAGTACAACCACCACAGATCACCTCTACTGCAAAGAATACGGGAAAAAAAGTAAATGATCTCTACAGTGATTTGGTTCTTTCTAAGATATATATTTATATAACATATTCTGTTTTCCCTCTAAGCATCTCATAGCTTTGTTTTTAGCCAAAAATATCTAGGCTGACACAAAGTTATCTATAAGATTTCTCTAGGCTTAAATAATATTTTAAAAATCAACTGTATACTAGTGAAAAATATATAATAACTTTAAGAAGAATAACCAGAATTAGTCTCATCATAAAGCTGCAAGTAAAATTCATAAGATGTGTCAGACACAGTCATAGAATGATACATGTCATCTCCAATCCTGTCAACAATCAGTACAGGGAAGATGAGGAAATCAGGATGCACAGATATTAAGTAACTTCCCTATTCAGTGGTTAGACAACAAAGCTAGGATTTGAATTTAAGACTGCCTGTCTCTCAAATCTATGATATCATACTATTTCCTATCTTTAAAAAGGCATAAAACATCCAATCAGGCAATAGTAATTAAAGAGATTAACCACAAATATGTACAAATATAAAAATATTAAGTTTAATAAAAGAACTTCAGAGAACATCTACGCCAAGTACCTCATTTTACAAATGACACAACACTTTGCAGTCTCTGATAAGGCTTGGCTATTTCCACTACTCTCTGGCCTCCAACGTATTACAAAGTCAAAGTGTTAGTCAGTCATGCCTGACTCCTTGCAACTCCATGGATTATAGCCTGCCAGGCTCCACTATCCATGGAATTCTCAAGGCAAGAATACTGGAGTGGGTTGCCATTCCCTTCTCCAGGGGGTCTTTCTGACCCAGTGATCAAACCCAAGTCTCCTGCATTGCAGGCAGATGTATTAAAAGGCTATCTGCAAATCCTTCATGATAGCCTCAGCATAAATCAAATGAGGAATCATAGAAGAGCTATGTTTCAGTAAGTCATGGATGTGCTGAAGCAAGTCCCCAAAATTGATACTTTTAGACTATCATACAAAATATTATTTCTGTTACTTGCCTTATGCAGAATTCTGGTTACACAGAATCTATAATACTGATTTATTGCTACTTTGAACACTTACCTTTGTGGCCACAAGAAACACAGTAAAGAGGAACATAAGATTATGCCTTGATATTGCCAAATGCTTGGTTTGCTGGAACGTGAAGATAACTGATCCCAGCAGGGTTACCTTGGCAGGGCTGAAAATAAAACACATTTTAACTCAGTAAGTAATAAGCATGGTTTATCTCTATATTTCTCAAAGATATTCTCAAAATATTAATTAAATGAGTTATAAGTAGATGTAACGCAAAAATGCATTCTATAAACTTTTGGAAATGCTGAGTTATATAAAGTTAAACACCTTTCTTCTCAGTATAAAGTATCAGATTTTAGAATGTTCATACATACTGTGACTTTCTGATAAAGACAGTGCTTTTCTATATGCAATATTTCTGAATTGACCATATAACACTGTTTCAAAAGGATCTGAAAGTCCCATGTTCTATAGCATGATTTGAGAAAAGCATATTAATCCTGAAAAATCTTACAGTGCTAACCAAGCTCCTTGGGTGGGATGGGGAATGGAAAAGAAAGTCTTGATTTGTAGCAGTTCCTCATTTTCCACGGTGTAAATACCTTGTGGTATTCTCAGGCAATTTGATCCAGGAACCCCCACAAATACCAAAACTCACTGATGCTCAAATACCTTAAATAAACTGATGTATTTGCATATAATCTATGTACATCCTCCCACAAACTGTACATAATCTATAGAATATTTATAATACCAATATAATGTAAATGCTATGTAAACAGTTGTAAATACAATGTAAATACTACATAAACAGCTGTCAGCATATGAAAAATTCAATTTGCTTTCAAAAACTTTCTAGAATTTTTAAAAAATATTTTTGGTCCACAGTTGGTTAATACACAAAGGCAGAAACCTTGGATATAGAAGGCCAACTGAACTCTCACAGCCCACTTCAGGCTGCTGTGCATAACTGCTCTCATAAAACAGCATGAGCCAGTGCCAGCACGTTACTTAGCTAACTCTGGTACAAAACATTAGTATTAGCCAATATCTTAAATTTAAAGTCGATTATAAGATATTAATCTACAAATAAGAAGCACTACGTTCATGTCATATATTTGCCACACACTTAAAGTATATCTCAGTAACATCATTTTCTAGCTGTTCACACTTACAACTAGAAAAAGATAAATAATAAACACTCAGAAAGCCATAGTGCAAAATATGACAAATGTAAAAGTCCCTATAAGTCACTTTGTGAAAAATAAGTTCTTTCTTTAATTAGTACAAGCTAAGGATTGAGTTCAAAACAGAATTAGGCTGGGGTAACAGGATTTGGATCTTGCTGGGCAACATTCCTGTTTTAGGACAGTGGTCCACAAGCTTTTTGACTGTGTATCTCTAATGGTAAAAGTGTTTAAGACACTCCTTAATCAATTATTAATCAATAACACTCCTTATATATCAATTATTTTATAAGTTATGTACATATATAATTATATCATAAAATGTACACCAAACTGACTTTTTTAAAATGATGAGATTTTAAAATTAGTTAATTCCACTAAGACATTGTCTTAATGTCATTTTGCTACTCTGTTTCTAATAGTTCAGTTTCTGTAACAGAGTGCCTCATCAAGGGCATCTTAGCATACACATACTGTATTTTGGACTGTGTTCTCTTAGAGCATAAATTCACAAGCAGTGAATCAGAGGAGCAAGGATTGTGTAAACAATAAATTGGAGCAGGTGGTTGAAGCAGGGTTGGGATTTAGAAGATAGTCAGTGAGTTTCCTGTGAATCTAGGAAATAGCTATCTGCTTCCAAAATACAACGGTGGAACAGACAAAGGATAACAGCTGTAGACACTGCTATTCCAAAAGGGAGAAAATGTAAAGAAGAAAGTGATCACAGACCTATGAAATTTCAGAATTCAGCAGGGCAAATTCCATTAGATTTCAAGACCCAGGACTAACTCTCTGTGGCTTAACGGGGTCCATCCCCTGAGTTTGCAGCTCTAATCTCTGCACTCATGACTCTGGCTTATTCACCGGTGACTCCAGCCTATGGGTCTAGCCTCGGTTTCTAAGCCCACAATCCCACCTTAAAGCCATTCTTCCTTTTCCCTGAATGGTAGCACATGTGTACAGCTAAGAAGTTTTATCAGCCTGTTACTACCCATAGAATTTTGAGAGTCTGAATTCTTTTATTTCATCGTATCTCTGTCCTTTTCAGTCCAACCTGACAGTGATTCTGTTAATATAACATCTTCAAATATCTTTTGGGCTTCCTATGTGTGACACATGGGCTTCCCAGGTGGCAGAGTTGGTAAAGAATCTGCCTACCATTGCAGGAGACACAAGAGACACAGGTTCAATCCCTGGGTCAGGAAGTTCCCCTGGAGTAGGAAATTGCAACCCACTCCAGTATTCTTGCCGGGGAAATCCCATGGACAGAAGAGCCTGGCAGGCTACAATCCATGGAGTCACAAAGAGTCGGATACAACTCAGTGACTAAACAACAACACATATATATATTCATAAGTTTCATAGTATTTATTACCAAATACTTTTGCACAGTGGAGAAAGCCTTTATGGTCTTAGAGCGTATGTATGTTGGAATACACAGAATGTTGGTAGAAACATGAAGATTAGAGGTGCTGGTGAGGTCTCAGAAGGAAATGAGGAACATGATACTGGAAACCAAAAGAAAGATATTTAGTTATATGTGCTACAGTTTTGTGGAAAGCATAATATGTAAGCAGTGAACTTGGTTATTTAGTTGAGATTTGGAAGCAAACTGCTGATGGTCTGAGTTGGTTTCTTCTTGCTTCCTACAATGAAGTGTGACAGAAAAGCTTTGAATTGAGGAAATAACTGCTAAACAAAGAAAGCAAGATTTGATGATTTGGGAAATTATCAGCTTATCCAGACTGTAAAAAACGACAAAATTAGGACAGTTATTCTTAGGAAAAGCTAGCTGTGGAGAGAAAGTTAGGGGTGTGGCTGGGCCAACTTTTGCAAGTGTTAAAGAGATTAGGTGTGTAATTCATGGATCCATTCAGCTCTCACAGCAGAATCCAGGAATAAAGATGAGATTAGCCAGGAAAGGTCTGTGGAGGATCATCTTGGCTAATGGCATGGATCCCCTGTGTCATATTTGTGTGCGTGTGTGCTCAGTTGCTCAGTCATGTCCAACTCTTCATGATCCCATGGACTGTGTATATATATATATGTATACACACACATGGCCTTCCCTGGTGGCTAAGTGGTAAAGAATCCACCTGCCAATGAAGGAGACATGGGTTCGATCCCTGGTTAGAAAAATCCCCTGGAGAAGGGAATGGCAACCCACTTCAGTATTCTTGCCTGGGAAATTCCATGAACAGAGAAGCCTGGCGGGCTATTGTCCCTGGGAGCAGCAAGAGTCGGACACAACTTAACAGCTAACACTTCCACTTTCTCACACACACACACACAGAACTACTATTTTCCAAGTTTACACACACACACACACACACATATATATCTCCATACATACACAAAATATCATAATGGACCCCAAGATTTCACTTGACAAACTGTTAATCATTCATTCATTCACATAACATTTACTGACTATCTACTACGTGGTAGGTGCTCCAGATATAAAAGCAATCAAAAGAGAGAAAATCCCTGTACTCGGCCTCTGGAATTCTTTGAAGCAAGAGGCGAAGCCAAGGGGAGAGAAAAACAAACATAATGGATAAGTAAATTATAAAATATGATAAATGCTGGGGGAGGGAATAGAGGGAGGTGTTACAATTTTAAGTAAGGTAGTCCTCATTGAGAAGTTAAGCTCTGAAAAACTACTTTGAGCAAAGTAGATAAGGGAGCTAGCCATCTAAGGAAAAAGATTCTAGACAGAGAGAGAAGTTACATTTTAAAACAGACAGCACCTGGCTTGTTCAAGGATACAGTGCAGTGAGCAGGGAGAGAACAGTGAGAGCTGAAGTCAAAGCAAATTGGGTGTGATGGAGACACGTATCTTGGAGGGTCTCAGAGGCCAGCTGGGCAAGACACTGCAAGGGTTTGAACACAGGAGAATCACAACTTGATTTCAGTTTTACACCCTCGAGAAATGTTTTATGGAAGAAATTTCAAGGCATATACTCAAAATGAGAAAAATGTCCCCTTTCACTAATGTCTTATTTATAACTTATCAATCAAAGCTTCCTTTGTTCTTTTTCTAAACTACCTCATTCAAGCTTTAAGGGATACATTCTAAGTTAAACATCTTGAAATCTATTGGTTCATTCAAACACATACTTCATCATTGATACTACTTCTCAACCCTCACTTTTAATCTATTCTAATGAGTTTATTTTACATGATGTCTCCCTCACCTTGCTTATTATGGCCACTAAAGCCTAAGTCTTTCCTTTTTGAATTGTGCGAATGGTAACTATATTTCTCTATTTCCTTTTCAGGTGCATCAGGAACACATTTGTGACTTATTTGATTGGGTCAGTGTCTTTAGAGAAATCTAAAAATTAGATTCTCCTAAATGGCGTGCTGCAATTCATGGGGTCGCAAAGAGTCGGACACGACTGAGCGACTGAACTGAACTGAACTGAAAATGGATGCAAAAGGTAGTTTGAATTGTACAAGCACAGAATGTGTTATTTCATCTTTTTCTTATTTTTTGCACGTAGTTACTCAACTCTCATTTTTAAAGTAATTAACAGAGCTTTATGATAATGTATTGACTATTCGCATAAGTTTGACATTTTACTACCAGAACTATGAATAATTTGGAATCTGGGCAATAATGTAGCCATTAATGAAAATGCCAAGGGCCTGCCACTGATTCCAGACAAGTCTGCTCCTGTTCTCAGTTCATAAATACACTCTCTTCCCACATTTCTACAACAATCCAAGAGTTTTTGTTTGATTTTATTTTCTAAGAGGAGGAACCCACAGAAAAAGTAATCAATATTTATTTTTAAAGCTACATTTAAGACAGCAGACTTTCTGAAGAAAAAAAAAAAATAGGTTTCCTGGTTTTCTTCCCATTATCATTTTATTTGTCTTTCTGTATGTTTGTTTCATTCACATTTAGAGTCCCAAAAATGTTTTAAAAATAAATTTGGTTAAATCTAAAGATAAAAGACCACGTCTCAGTATAGTCTATACCAACTCACTAGGACATCTTCAGCCATTCCTCAGCTTCTGGTTTCCAACATCCTTTTACCAACTGCTCAAAATTCGTGATAATGCTACCACCTGCACCTAAAAAGACCAAGATAAAATAGGAATGTGTTAGTTGTTCAGTCATGGCAGACTCTTTGTGAGCCCAGGGACTATAGCCCACCAGGTTCCTCTGTCAATGTAATTCTCCAGGAAAGGATACTGGAGTGGGGATCCAGGGGATCTTCCCAACCCGGGAATGGAACCCAGGTCTCCTGCATTGCAGGTGGATTCTTTACCATCTGAGCCACCAAAACAAGAATACTTAACCAAATATTCTTGAGAAAATATATGAAATGAAGCCATAATTCTATCTCCTGACTTAAAATTCTAAGCTATAATTCTTGGGAGGAAGAAAAAAGCTGCTTTGTACATTTATGGTACTGAGACAATTGCAATTCTTTCATGGCAGCTGTCTACTGTACTACAATTAAGGTTAAAACTGGGGTCTCAGACAGAGATGTAACTTGAGGTTTGTTTCTGACCTGAAAAAATAAACTCCTCTGCTTTATCATTTCCTTCCCTGATTTTAGTTTTAGGTGCAGTAACTGTAACAACAGATTGAAAGTTTAATTTCAACTTAATATAGAGTGAACATGAACCAATAATCATTCATATTTACTATTTCAGATTATTCAAGACGGAAAAAAAAGCCAGAAAAAAAAAAAAAGAGCAAAGTTTTTTTAATTAGATACACCACATAATTTCTTACGTAAACTTGTTTTATTTATGGTGGCAGCTACACCTTAATTAACTATGAATCTCTCTGGTTACAGCTACTAATCAAACCACTAATAAATATTCTATATTTTAAGACACTCAGGTGTAAAATAATGGCTGATGACTAGTACTAGTTAAGAGTGCCAGTTTCGAATTAAATTAACCAGCCAACAGAAACAATGCTTTCATCTTCCAAAGAAGTCTTTGTTATTAAAGTATGTAGTCCCCATTAATGTAACTAAAGAACTATTCAGTATTTGTAGTACACCAATAACAGAATATTTATGAAGACATGTTGTTAATATTACCTCGGGCCCATCCAATAGCTATCATGACTATCCAGCCATTTTTGTAATAGCTATTAGCATGTGTGACTCCACCTACTATTTTCCAAGTTCTGGTCACTTCCTTCATTCCCGCAGCCAACAGTTGAACAGGTAGGAATGAGTATCCCTGGGAAACTAGGTCACATGGGCAAAAAAATGCAATATACCTGAAATTAAAATTTAAATATTTTAATATGACTGTAATCAGAAAAAAAATAAAAATCTAGCATATCAACAATAACAATTTGATACAACACAACAAATGGAATTATCCATATAAACATGGAATTTGACTGCAATAAGACCACAGATTGAATTAAGTCAATGTTTGTTTGTTTGTTTGTTTTGGCTGCTCCATGAGGCACGTGGGATCTTATTAGTTCCCCAACCAGGGATCAAATCCATGCTCCCTGCAGGAAAGCACAGAGTGTTAATCACTGGACTCCCAGGGAAGTTCCAAAGTCAATTTCTTAAATCACATGAAGCACATAAAAAAATCTGCCAAAAAGTCATAATCAAAGAGGAATATAAATTTTGTACTTCTGAGTACTCTATCTATGCAGTAAGTTCCTAACCTGTGTCTGTACTACTCTAGAAGCTAAGTGCTGAATCCACCAACAATATAAAGCAAGTGTATAATCACCTTTATGGCAGAAAGCGAAGAAGAACTAAACAGCCTCTTGATGAAAGTGAAAGAGGAGAGTGAAAAAGTTGGCTTAAAGCTCAACATTCAGAAAACTAAGATCATGACATCTGGTCCCATCACTTCATGGCAAATAGATGGGGAAACAATGGAAACAGTGAGAGACTTTATTTTTCTGGGCTCCAAAATCACTGCAGATGGTGACTGCAGCCATGAAATTAAAAGACGCTTGCAAAAAAAAAAAATAAAAATATAAAAAAAAAAAAATAAAAAAATAAAAGACGCTTGCTTCTTGGAAGAAAACTTATGACCAACCTAGACAGCATATTAAAAAGCAGAGACAATACTTTGCCAACAAAGGTCCCATCTAGTCAAAGCTATGGTTTTTCCAGTGGTCATGTATGGATGTGAGAGTTGGACTATAAAGAAAGCTGAGCATCAAAGAATTGATGCTTTTGAACTGTGGTGCTGGAGAAGACTCTTGAGAGTCCCCTGGACTGGATCCAACCAGTCCATCCTGAAGGAAATCAGTCCTGAATATTCATCAGAAGGACTGATGTTGAAACTGAAACTTCAATACTTTGGCCACCTGATGAGAAGAACTGACTCATTGGAAAAGACCGTGATGCTGGGAAAGATGGAAGGCAGGAGGAGAAGGGGACAACAGAGGATGAGATGGTTGGATGGCATTACCGACTCAATGGCCATGAGTTTGAGTAAACTCCAGGAGTTGGTGATGGACAGGGAGGCCTGGCGTGCTGCAGTCCATGGGGTCGCAGAGTCAGACACGACTGAGCGACTGAACTTGAACTTGAACTTGATAATCACTTCCGGTTTGAGGTTTCTCTAGATAGAAAGTGAAAGTCGCTCAGTCATGTCCAACTCTTTGTGACCCCATGGACTATACCGTCCATGGAATTCTCCAGGCCAGAATACTGGAGTGGGTACCCTTTCCCTTCTCCAGGTGATCGTCCCAACCCAGGGATCGAACCCAGGTCTACCGCATGGCAGGCGGATACTTTACCAGCTGAGCCATAAGGGAAGCCCAAGACACCCTCTAGGTAGAGTATCTTTGGAAGTAGAAAAGAGCCTTTGGTAGCAAAGCAAGGAGCAGCATTTCAACCCCACTTACATCTTTACCTGTGCCCCTTTTTGTATAAACTGCAACCTATACAGAGAAAGGTCATAGCTCTCAACGAGACAGATTCATTCATGTTAAGGAAAAACATATTTTCATACAGTTAAAAGAATATGAAGCTTGTTCTTCAACTCAGCTGAGTAAGTTTAAGTTTCAACCAATTAAATTGTGATATTAATTTAAGAATAATTCACTCCTCAGGTGAATTATTTTCTGAAGCTTCATTTGTTCTAAGCATCTGTTCAACAATTTAACAGTAGTATTGATAGGAAAACATACCACTCCCCCACCCCCATATTCCTAATACTCTCTGGCAGACAATTTTGTGCTTAAAGCAGAATATTTATCTTGAAGCAATGAGGAATATACTGCTTAAAAGAGGTACTCTATCTTTTCTAAAAGAAATCGTTAATTTTACTGTCATTTATGGTTCATAAGTCCAAATTCCCAAAAGCATTTCATGGAATATGAAACCCGTTCACTAAAACATTGCTTCAGAGACCAAATATAAGATGCAATGATTTGTTCCGCCTGAAGCACCCTCTCTTCTTCAACTCCACTACCAATTCTTTCTTTTCTTCAAGATTTCACTCAAATACTACCATATACATTGACTTTGGGAGTTTTATTTAATATTCTGAGTTCAGACTAAATTCTGATGGTTCCTATACTTCAACATAGCTCTTCTCTACCTTTTCTTTATAATAAATTACAACAGTCCTTAATGGCAGCAATCACTCACTGTGTTACCCCCGCACCTAAAACTCAGCATAATAAAAAGAAGCCCTGAGTTAAATCATTTATTAACAGTTAATAAATTAGCAGGAGGCAAAACACAAAATATATCAAACAACCATCTGATAACTAAAGAGCTTGAAAGAAAGAAAGAAATTACCTAAGAATAGTTAAAAGCTTTTTGAAAATGACTGGTATGATATAAAAACTTTACATGTTTATATAATATTTTGAAAGCCTCTCTTTAAATGTAGAACAAATTTCCAGGAAGTGGGTCAGGTGCCAGGCAAAGAAAAGAGTTACACTTAAGCAATTCTTTAAAGTATATTTTTAAATAAAATAAAAATAATGTATGCCCGAAATACTCAAACAAAAACACAACAAAACAAAAATACTACAAATGACCCCATTTCCATTCTCCACACAGAAACTATCTTCAACGTGAGTCAAAAGTCTAAACTACTACAAGAGCAATCTTGACATGTTTTTTTTTTAATGCATAGAGGGGCATGCAGGATCTTTAGTTCCCCAACTAGGGATCAAACCCGTGCCCCCTGCAGTGAAAGCACTGAATCTTAACCACTGGACCACTACCAAGGAAGTCCCAATCTTGGAGTTTTATATCCAGCTATGTGACATTTTGGCGTATGGTCTAAAAATCCGTAATTACTGCTGTTTCTAATAAATAAGTCTTTATTGAATTTCAGGTATTTCTAAAGTATACCTATAACACACTAATATTTCAAACAGAAAATAGTTCTCATTTCAAGTGTTAAATAGCCACAGGGCAAAAGAATTGTCTATTGTGCTCAGCAGACTTACAAGTAAGCAAATCAGACCAGTGGCTCCCTCAACAGCCATTCCCACTCTATAACACGAGTTAGCTTTGTAAAATTCCTTTGATGACTCACTCAACCAACACTCATTAAGGAATCATCATGTTCCTCCTTCTGTAAAGATTATAATTTCACCTTTAATTAAAATTGTAGCACCTAAGGAACTTTTAACTTGTAAAGCGCTTAAAGAAAACCTATCAGAAAAGAAGGACTGCAACATAACAGACATGAAATGGAACAGGAAGGCAATTGATTTCTCGTATATTTTTAACTCTCTTAGACTAACAGAGGTAGAAAAAAAAGACAAGGAATAGTGCTAAATAACAAAAGTTAGTCTAAAACAGGATACAAGCAAGATGCAAGGCCACTGACAAATGAAAGCTGAAACAGTTAAAGTAGGAAGACGAAATGAGAATTTAGGTTAATACCAAGAGTTGAGCTTCCCACGATTAATCACTGAGAATTCTGCCTTCATTCCCCTTTAATTCCCCTCCTCTGACTACCAAAAACAGGATAACTTAACTAAGCCAAAAGAGAACAATAAACTAAATGCAGTTCATATTAGTCCAATAAGATAGCTTTTCTCTTGCTCTCATTACTCTAACAAATTTATAACTCTATGTATATTCTCTGAAAAAGACTATTACAGAATGACAGACTTACATAACTATACTTTTTGTTGTATTTTTCCTCACAAAAATGCAGTCTCAGTTATGTAAACGTGCAATATATAACAACTGATACTTAGAAGTTAAAGGAAAATAAACTGGGGCATAAAAATCAATACACAGATGAATGATAAAATATTTACTTTATCAAAGGAAAAATCCTATGAAAGGGTACACTGTCTTCCAAACAACACTAAACATACCGTGACATACCAAGTTACTGTTTCCCTTTGCCAGCAGATGGTGCTAATTTCCAGATGTGAGCACTATGAACAATTATACTAAAGATGACTTTGCCAATAAGTGTATTCACATACTCCCTTAGTTTAGCTTGCTAGAGTTAAAAGTATATCACAAACATTATTTTAATCTTTCAAATTAAAATCAAATGAAGCAAAGATTAGCAATTTGTTCTCAACATTAAAACCTTAAAAAAGAAAACAATAAAATACACCACACGTCTTTAAGCAAGCACCGTTTTTTTTTTTTTTTTTTTTTATTTAAGGGTCTGTGAACACAAAGACAATGCATCTCCCCAATCCAAAACAAAACACTGTGCAAGCGCAGACTAAAGGCTAGATAGCTTAGGTCTGAATCCTGGCTCCAACTACTAGATACCTGTGATTCCTTGGGCAAGTTATTTAAGCCTTCTTGTCTCAGATCCCTTATCTACCAAATGAAAATAAAGTGGAATTTGTCTCACTGGTTTCCTGTGAGGTTAAATGAGATGACAAATGTAAAACACTTCATAGAAAAGTGTCTGAAACAGTAAGTACTACATCAGTGGCTGCTATTGTTGTTGTTTAGTAGTACCCAACAAAACAACTAGAACCAATAAAAAAGGTCATCAGAAGAAGAATGAATATAGATATTAATATAATAGATCACACAGCAATAGGAAGGACTGTACCACAGCTACAAACAAAACACATATGAATCTATGTAACATAATGCTGAGTGAAAAAAGCCCTAGAGAACTATATAAAGTATAAGACTCCATTTTAAAACAGGGCAAAACACAAATAAAACTAAAAAGATATACTGTTTAGATATTCATATGCAAAATATACACCTTTTTCTAAAAAGTAAGATAAACACAAAGTAGAAATTATCTGTGGGAAAAGTGCAGGGAGATGGGATGAGAGAGAGAAATATGAGTATTTAAGTTATTGGTCCAGTTCAGTTCTTAGATTTAAGTGCAGTACAGTGGAGATGTAAATTAGCATAACCATTTGAGAAATGATTTGTCATTATCTAATAGAGCTTAAAAATCACTTTCCCTATAACTCAGTAAATATACTCTTAAGTTATACCAAGAGAAAAATCTTGCCCATGTGTATCATGTTCCTAACAACATTTTAATAGAGAAAAAACTGGAAACAATTCTATGTCAACAAAGAAATGGATTAAATACGAGCACAATTCATTCTGATAAGCTATACAGGAGAGAAAATTAGTAAATTATAACCATACACCATAAGGTTGAATCTCAGGAACAAACGCTGAACAAAAAAAGTAAGTCAATGAAAAATACATATACATGATTCCATTTATAAAACTGTCACGAAATACATTGTTTAGAAATATACATGCTAGAACTACACAGAAAAGTAAAGAGATGACAGGTACAACATTAAGAGTAATTATTACCTGTGAGTAAGAAAGAAAGGAGATGGGGTTGGGCTGAGCATGGAAGGTCACACAAGGGACATCAACACTAACGGCAAGTGTTCTGGGAAGATGGCAGCAGCAGTCACACAGATTTTTATCTCTTCAAATCCCCACATAAAAACAGACAGGGCAACTAGACAGCAAAGCCAAAATCCTATCCACAGCACTTACAACAAAACTGTGTGATGAGGTATCCCTTCAAATCCCAAAGTGTAAATGGGTAGAGGCAAATCACCCGCACTCACAGACCTAAACTGCTTGACAGTTAGAAGAAAGTAAGCCGCAACTAATGGACCTAAGAACAAAACAGCTTCAAAATAGCTAATGGTTATTCACTAGAAAGCAAAGCAGGCCAACCTGGAAAACAAAAACAGCTGAAACTGGAAGGATTCTGACATTTCCAATACTAGGTGAGAAAAAGGGTCTGTGATAAGATGATCCATAGGGGTTGGACCAACGTAGTCCCCATGAACTCTGAAAACTGATCCACCTAGGCTCCCTTCTAGAACAAGTTCCATAATGAGAATCAAAACTGAGCATGGACTTCCCTGGTGGTCCAGTGGTTAAGACTCTGAGCTTCCACTGCAGAGGCCTCAGGTTTGACACCTAGTCAGCGAAGTTAAACATGTCACGGGGTGTGGTTTAAAAAAAAAAAAAACTGAGCAGGATAGAATAACAAAAGCAGGGGAAGGTACAGACCGAACTGGGGAAGAGGAAACGACTGCTGAAATCTCAGAAAGCAAGTCATCATCTTTTGAATACTATATAACAACAACCGATGCAGGAGCTCTATGAAGTCAGAGAATCTTTCACGAATTTCACTTTATCTTAAAAGTTCAAGAAACTTGATTCCACATAAAAATGACCAACAAAAAATTATCAAGGTCAAACCCTATATAAATTTATTATTATAAGAGAAAAAAAATCCCTATAATGAAAGTACTCAGGTAAACGCGTTCACAAAACAGATCAAAACTGCAACCTATTTCAAAACAAGGTAAAGACATTAAGAAAGTGATATAACACATAAAAGAACAATGTACATCAGAATTAGAAAAACTGAGAACTGGAGATAAAATACTCAGGAAGAGTAAGAAAAAAGATAAATAAAAAAATTATTTTAGTAATGAAGACCGAACTAGAAGGAAAACAAAGAGAAATAAAATAATAGTGCCTTCTAAAAAAAGAGTAGGCAAAAAGAAAATTTTAAAAATTTTTAAAAGACATAAAAAGGTTCACTGAAGAAAATCAGAAAAGAGCCAATAGGAGTTCCTGGAGAAAATTAAAGCAAGAGAAGAGTACATATAATAAAACTGTTTTCTCAACTTAAAAAAAAAAACAAAAAACACACACATGTAGCTACTAAAAAGAACAGACCACATACCTAAAAATATTGACCCCCAAATGACCAACACCTAGTAATATTTAATTTAAATTACTAGACTTTCATGCCAAAAAAAAAAAAACCCAAAAAACTTTGGAGCATTTACAAAAGAAGAGCATGTGACTTATAAGAGAAAGAAAATTAAATGATCAGTTTTTCACAGCATGCTTCATAACACAAGAAAACTGAGTAACATATTTAAAATACTCAGACATAGATAGTATGATCCTATGATCCTATATCCAGTAAAACTTATCAACACATGAGAATTTGGGGACTACTTTTCCAGATGAATCAATTACAGAAAAAACCTTCAGAAAACCAAAATTACTACAGACACAGACATAATGACTGATAAAAAAAATATTAAATAGACAATTAGCTATAAAAAAAGACTGAAAATGAATTAAGAAGGGAAGAGTATAGTACATAATAGCTTTTACTATGACAGTGAAGAACAGTACATCTATTTTAAAAAAAGGATGAGAATGAGAAGAGTATGAGCAAAAAATTAATATTTTCAGTAATCATATCAGTGGTGGTAATTCATACTATTACTACAAAACTATTCTGTATTGCATGAATGATACAGAATAAATGAGCGGTGTTGGAATATCCTAATTCTATCATGTCTTGTGCCCTTAAGAATCAAAATTCTTCCGTTCAGTTCAGTTCCGTCATGTCTGACTCTTTGTGACCCCATACCCTGAAGCACACTGGGCTTCCCTGTCCATCACCAACTCCTGGAGTTTACTCAAACTCATGTCCATTAGGTCAGTGATGCCATCCAATCATCTCATCCTCTGTTGTCCCCTTCTCCTCCTGCCTTCAATCTTTCCCAGCATCACAGTCTTTTCCAGTGAGTCAGTTCTTTGCATCAGGTGGCCAAAGTATTGAAGTTTCAGCTTCAGCATCAGTCTTTCCAATGAATATTCAGGACTGATCTCCTTTAGGATTGACTGATTGGATCTCTTTGCAGTCCAAGGGACTCTCAAGAGTCTCCTCCAACACTACAGTTCAAAAGCATCAATTCTTTGACACTCAGCTTTATTTATAGTCCAACTCTCACATCCATACATGACTACTGGAAAAACCATAGCTTTGACTAGACAGACCTTTGTTGGCAAAGTAATGTCTCTGCTTTTTAATATGCTATCTAGGTTGGTCATAACTTTTATTCCAAGGAGTAAGCGTCTTTTAATTTCATGGCTGCAGTCACCATCTGCAGTGATTTTGGAGCCCAGAAAAATAAAGTCTCTCACTGCTTCCATTGTTTCCCCATCTATTTGCCATGAAGTGATGGGAACAGATGCCATGATCTTAGTTTTCTGAATGTTGAGCTTTAAGCCAGCTTCTTCACTCTCCTCTTTTACTTTCATCAAGAGGCTCTTTAGTTCTTCCTCACTTTCTGCCATAAGGGTGGAGTCACCTGCTTCTCTGAGGTTATTGATATTTCTCCCAGCAATCTTGATTCCAGCTTGTGCTTCTTCCAGCACAGCGTTTCTCATGATGTACTCTGCATGTAAGTTAAATAAGCAAGGTGACAATATATAGCCTTGACGTATTCTTTTTCCTCTTTGGAATCAGTTTGTTGTTCCATGTCCAGTTCTAACTGTTGCTACCTAACCCGTATACAGACTTCTCAAGAGGCAGGTTAAGTGATCTGGTATTCTCATCTCTTTAAGAATTTCCACAGTTTATTGTGATCCACACAGTCAAAGGCTTTGGCATAGTCAATAAAGCAGAAATAGATGTTTTTCTGGAACTCTCTTACTTTTTCGATGATCCATCGGATGTTGGCAATTTGATCTCTGGTTCCTCTGCCTTTTCTAAAACCAGCTTGAACATCTGGAAGTTCATGGTTCATGTACTGGTGAAGCATGCCTTGGAGAATTTTGAGCATTACTTTACTAGTGTGTGAGATGAGTGCAACTGTGCAGCAGTTCGAGCATTCTTTGGCATTGCCTTTCTTAGGGATTGGAATGAAAACTAACCTTTTCCAGTCCTGTGGCCACGGTTGAGTTTTCCAAATTTGCTGTCATACTGAGTGCAGCACTTTCACAGCATCACCTTTTAGGATCTGAAATAGCTCAACTGTAATTCCATCACCTCTACTAGCTATGTTCGTAGTGATGCTTCCTAAGGCCCACTTGACTTTGCATTCCAGGATGTCTGGCTCTAGGTGAGTGATCATACCATTGTAATTATCTGGGTCATGAAGATCTTTTTTGTATAGTTCTTCTGTGTATTCTTGCCACCTCTTCTTAATATTTTCTGCATCTGTTAGGTCCATACCATTTCTGTCCTTTATTGAGCCCATCTTTGCATGAAATGTTTCCTTGGTATCTCTAGTTTTCTTAAAGAGATCTCTAGTCTTTCCCATTCTATTGCTTTCCTCTATTTCTTTGCACTGATCACTGAGGAAGGCTTTCTTATCTCTCCTTGCTATTCTTTGGAACTCTGCATTCGAATAAGTATATCTTTCCTTTTCTCCTTTGCCTTTCACTTCTCTTCTTTTCACTATTTGTAAGGCCTCCTCAGACAGCCATTCTGCTTTTTTGCATTTCTTTTTCTTGGGGATGGTCTTGATCCCTGTCTCCTGTACAATGTCACAAACCTCAGTCCATAGTTCATCAGGCACTCTATCAGATCTAATCCCTTGAATCTATTTGTCACTTTCATTGTATAATCATAAGGGATTTGATTTAGGTCATACCTGAATGGTCTAGTGGTTTTTCCTACTTTCTTCAATTTAAGTCTGAATTTGGCAATAAGGAGTTCATGATCTGAGCCATAGTCAGCTCCTGGTCTTGTTTTGCTGACTGTATAGAGCTTCTCCATCTTTGGCTGCAAAGAATATAATCAATCTGATTTCGATATTGACCATCTGGTGATGTCTACGTGTCGAGTCTTCTCTTGCGTTGCTGCAAGAGGGTGTTTGCTATGACCAGTGTGTTCTCTTGGCAAAACTCTATTAGCTTTTGCCCTGCTTCATTCTGTACTCTAAGGCCAAATTTGCCTGTTACGCCAGGTGTTTCTTGACTTCCTACTTTTGCATTCCAGTCCACTATAATGAAAAGGACATCTTTTTTGGGTGTTAGTTCTAGAAGGTCTTATAGGTCTTCGTAGAACCGTTCTACTTCAGCTTCTTCAGCATTACTGGTCGGGGCACAGACTTGGATTATCGTGATATTGAATTCTTAATTCAAAATTCTTAGTGTGGAAGAAAGAAGATACATATGTAACAGACAAAAGTTACGTAAATTCTATGATCCAAAATTTGAGTTAGAAATATCAACAAACTCATGAGTTATTTTATCCTTATTTTTCCTAACTCTGTCCACTGAAAAGACCTAGAAATCATAAATAATTAGGAATAATGAACATGTCTAGTGTTCAGACTTTGACCTTGAAATACCTTTTCTCCTAAAAGGAAACCAGAGTTTCCTACAGAAATGAGTAATTCCAGAAGAAAGTACAAGATGAATCTTATATTAATTAAGTAGCAAGGAAGCTAATCAAAGTCTTAAGAGCCAATCTGAAGAAATTCCCACTGGTCAACGAAGGGGCAATTTGAGCTTTAATAATAAGAAAATTCCAATGTATTGAAACCCATAAAATATGATAATCCATGAAGTCATACTTACTTAAATTTTTTTTTAATTTATTTATTATTTTTGTCTGTGCCAGGTCTTTAGTTGGGGCATGTGGGATATAGTTCCCTGCCCAGGGATTGAACCCAGGACCCCTGCACTGGGAGCTTGGAGTCTTAGCCACTGAACCGCCAGGGAAGTCCCCTTAAATTTTTTTTTTTTAATTATAACAGCAACAACAAAAAAATAACGGTCACTTTTGAAGAACAGCAGGAAACTAATTCATAATCCTGAAAACTGTAAATAAAAAGTAAGAATCAAGTATTTATCCTTCCTTTCCTATACAAACTATACAACTTGAGTAACCAAATAATGGATGATTAGTGGTAAGTATTTACTTACAATACTACTTCAAGTAATATATAGAAGAAAAGATGGACTATTGCCATTTTGAAATTCTCAATTAGTTATCAAATGAAAGTCATTAAAAGAGTACTAACATCAATCAAAAAAGAAAAAAGCTAATCACACATTTTGGTCTCTTATGGTCTTGCTAATTAAAGGGATCTAATCTGAACCTGCTCTGGATTCTGGATCAATCTGCTAATTATCAGGAAACACAGAGAATAGAGGAATATAATGATCTGCACCATGAGTATGCAATCAGCAAACTCACAAGTATAGAAAAGTCTACACATCAAATAGCTCTGGTTCTTCAAGAGATAACTATAAGGAAAAACGGAATGGAAGGGGAACTGATAAAATCAAAGAGACTTAAGAGACATTAAAATTTTTAATGGGTGTAACTAAATTATAGTGTCTTGGAATGAACATCTGGATGATAAAATTTTGTATGCAAACAAGTCATAAACATAAAAGTCAGGATAATGGTGTGCTATCATCTATTATTTGGTTACCTAGTTGTATAGTTCATAAAGGAAAGGAAGGATGAATACTTGATTCTTGCTCTTTGTTTACAGTTTTCAGGATATGAATTGGTCCCCTTGCTGTTCTCCAAAAGTGACCAGTTCTTTTTGTTCCTGTTATTTAAAAAAAAAATTTAAGTAAGTATGAGCTCATGGATTAAGCATATTTTATGGGTTTCAATAAGTTGGAATTTTCTTATTATTAAAACTCAAATTGTCCCTTCATTGATCAGGGGGAATTTCTTAGATTGGCTCTTGAGACTGATTAGCTTCCTTGCCAGTTAATAAAAGATTCATCTTGTATTTTCTTCTGGAAGAAAGAATCCAAATCAAATTCAGGTTAGATCCCTTTATTTAGCAAGACCATAACAGACCCAAAATGTCTGATTAGCACTTTTTTCTTTTGCTGACGTAAGCACTCTTAATAACTTTCGTCTGATAACTAACTGAGAATTTAAAAATGGCAATAGCCAGACTTTTCTTCTTATATTATTTAAGGTGGAAAGGGAGTTACGATTGGAGTGTGACAACCCAGAAGGAACTTCTGGGACAGATGACAAAGCTTTATTTGTTGACGTGGGTCACGGTTTCAAGGATATACCTAGCAATAATTCATTGGGCTATATACTTGGTTTTCTGAATTTTTACTTTATAATAAAATATGTTTTTAAGATGACAGAGGATGAGATGGTTGGATGGCATCACCGACTCAATGGAAATGAGTTTCAGTAAACTTCAGATGGTCAAGGAGGTCTGGAATGCTGCAGTCCATGGGGTCACAGAGAGTGGGACACGACTGAGCGACTGAACTGAACTGAATATTTTTTTAATATAAATGATGATATACAAGTTTTTATTGTGTCATAATTCTCTGTACTCTGCATATTTTATAAATATTCCTTTGTTCAGTTCAGTTCGGTGGCTCAGTCGTGTCCGACTCTTTGCGACCCCATTAATTACACCACGCCAGGCCTCCCTGTCCATCACCAACTCCCAGAGTCTACCCAAACCCATGTCCATCGAGTTAGTGATGCCATCCAACCATCTCATCCTCTGTCATCCCCTTCTCCTCCTGCCCCCAATCCTACCCAGCATTAGGGTCTTTTCCAATGAGTCAACTCTTCGCATGAGGTGGCCAAAGTATTGGAGTTCCAGCTTCAACATCAGTCCTTCCAATGAACACCCAGGACTAATCTCCTTTAGGATGGACTGGTTGGATCTCCTTGCAGTCCAAGGGACTCTCAAGAGTCCTCTCCAACACCATAGTTAAAAAGCATCAATTCTTCGGCACCCAGCTTTCTTCATCGTCCAACTCTCACATCCATACATGACCACTGGAAAAACCATAGCCTTGACTAGATGGACCTTTGTTGGTAAAGTAATGTCTCTGCTTTTAAATATGCTATCTAGGTAGGCCATAACCTTCCTTCCAAGGAGTAAGTGTCTTTTAATTTCATGGCTGCAATCACCATCTGCAGTGATTTTGAGCCCAAAAAAATAAAGTCTGACAATGTTTCCCCATCTATTTCCCATGAAGTGATGGGACCAGATGCCATGATCTTAGTTTTCTGAATGTTGAGCTTTAAGCCAACTTTTTCACTCTCCTCTTTCACCTTAATCAAGAGGCTCTTTAGTTCTTCTTCACTTTCTGCCATAAGGGTGGTGTCATCCGCATATCTGAGGTTATTGATATTTCTCCTGGCAATCTTGATTCCAGCTTGTGTTTCTTCCAGCCCAGCGTTTCTCATGATGTACTCTGCATATAAGTTAAATAGCAGGGTGACAATATACAGCCTTGATGTACTCCTTTTCCTATTTGGAACAAGTCTGTTGTTCCATGCCCAGTTCTAACTGTTGCTTCCTGACTTGCATACAGGTTTCTCAAGAGACAGGTCAGGTGGTCTGGTATTCTCATCTCTTTCAGAATTTTCCACAGTTTATTGTGATCCACACAGTCGAAGGCTTTGGCATAGTCAATAAAGCAGAAATAGATGTTTTTCTGGAACTCTCTTGCTTTTTCGATGATCCATCGGATGTTGGCAATTTGATCTCTGTTCCTCTGCCTTTTCTAAAACCAGCTTGAACATCTGGAAGTTCACGGTTCACGTACTGGTGAAGCCTGGCTTGGAGAATTTTGAGCATTACTTTACTAGCATGTGAGATGAGGGCAATTGTGCAGTAGTTTGAGCATCCTTTGGCATTGCCTTTCTTTGGGATTGGAATGAAAACTGACCTTTTCCAGTCCTGTGGCCACTGCTGAGTTTTCCAAATTTGCTGGCATATCAAGTGCAGCACTTTCACAGCATCACCTTTCAGGATTTGAAATAGCTCAACTGGAATTCCATCACCTCCACTAGCTTTGTTCGTAGTGATGCTTTCTAAGGCCCACTTGACTTCACATTCCAGGATGTCTGGCTCTAGGTGAGTGAGCACACCATCGTGATTATCTGGGTCGTGAAGATCTTTTTTGTACAGTTCTTCTGTGTATTCTTGCCACCTCTTCTTAATATCTTCTGCTTCTGTTAGGTCCATACCATTTCTGTCCTTTATTGAGCCCGTCTTTGCATGAAATGTTCCTTTGGTATCTCTAATTTTCTTGAAGAGATCTCTAGTCTTTCCCAATCTGTTGTTTTCCTCTATTTCTTTGCACTGATCGCTGAGGAAGGCTTTCTTATCTCTCCTTGCTATTCTTTGGAACTCTGCATTCAGATGGGAATATCTTTCCTTTTCTCCTTTGCTTTTTGCTTCTCTTCTCTTCCCAGCTATCTGGAAGGCCTCCTCAGACAGCCATTTTGCTTTTTTGCATTTCTTTTCCATGGGGATGGTCTTGATCCCTGTCTCCTGTACAATGCCACGAACCTCAGTCCATAGTTCATCAGGCACTCTGTCTATCAGATCTAGTCCCTTAAATCTATTTGTTACTTCTACTGTATACTCATAAGGGATTTGATCTAGGTCATACCTGAATGGACTAGTGGTTTTCCCTACTTTCTTCAATTTAAGTCTGAATTTGGCAATAAGCAGTTCATGATCTGAGCCACAGTCAGCTCCTGGTCTTGTTTTTGCTGACTGTATAGAGCTTCTCCATCTTTGGCTGAAAAGAATATAATCAATATGATTTCGGTGTTGACCATCTGGTGATGTCCACGTGTAGAGTCTTCTCTTGTGTTGCTGGAAGAGGGTGTTTGCTATGACCAGTGCATTCTCTTGGCAAAACTCTATTAGCCTTTGCCCTGCTTCATTCTGTACTCCAAGGCCAAATTTGCCTGTTACGCCAGGTGTTTCCTGACTTTCTACTTTTGCATTCCAGTCCCCTATAATGAAAAGGACATCTTTTTTGGGTGTTAGTTCTAGAAGGTCTTGTAGGTCTTCGTAGAACCATTCAACTTCACCTTCTTCGCCGTTACTGGTAGGGGCATAAACTTGGATTACTGTGATACTGAATGGTAATATTGAATGATATTGATATTCCTTTGTACCTACTCAATAGTAATTGAAACTTTTAAATGAAAAAACTCATATTGTTTATAATGAAAGTTCTTCTTGGTGAAGATCATGCTAATTTGACATTGAGACCCTGTCATTTATCAGTATATCAAGCATCAATTTCCTCTTATATTAAATGGGAATAATAAAATATTTCAAGTTAACAATTAAATACTATACTATTAGTTAGCTACATAAAAATGCGTTTATTTTCCATTTCTAACATCTCTCTTAGTTTCAGCCAAGAAAGTATATATTTATAGACAAGCAATTTTATTTCATTTAATGAACCACTAATCAAGATCTGTAATTTCTTGCTACTCAATTACAGAACTCCCATATAACACAAGCAGTCCATTCCTTTAGCAATGTACTTACTGAGCCTAGAACAGTAGTACTTGGCACACAATCAACAAAACAAAGTCCCTGCTCTGATAGGCTACTATTCTAGTGGAGTGAGACAAACCATTATGAAAAGAAATACACAGATGACACAACAGACAGTAATAAATCTAGGAAGAAAAAAAAAGAAGTATGATGAAATAGTCATGGGAGAGAAGGTATGTTTTTTACAGAAGATCTCTCCAAAAAAAGAAAATATGAGCCTCCTGGGAAAAGAACATCACAGAGAAAAGAGAGCAAGCACAAAGGCACTGAGATAGAACAATATCTTTGTGTTCAAAAAAATGGCAAAGCCAACCTGACTAGAGCAGACTGAGCAGGAATAGACTAGAAAGACATTACAACACAGAGTGGAAAAGAAGGTTTTTTAGTCTTACAGGCTACGCTAAGAGATTTGAATTTTCCTCTTAATAGATAAGAAAATACTGATCACAGAAGTAATATGTTCTAATAACTTATTTTTAAATAATCACTTTTTATCTACTATGTCGAAAAGAGTTGGCTATGACAGCGACTAAACAGCAGCAAAAGTGAAGACAAGGCTCAGGGGGATAATGAAAGCAGCAGCTAGACCACTTAGGAAGCTACTGCAACTGTCCAGGCAATGGGGGTAGTTAATATATAGGAGTAGAAGTGAAAGTGATGAAAAGTGTCAGAGTCTGGAGAGCCTACTTTCATATAGTTTCAGCATCTAGACACATTAAAAAAAAATTCTCCAAAATGTTACCATCCTTTTAAAATATTGCTATAGAAATAAAAGTCCTTGAGAAAGTGTTTTAAAGCACATAGTAACTGGAAGGTTATACTTTAAGAAATAGTTAAGCAAATCAATGAGAGACACTGGTTAAGTGTCAAGGCTCTACAGTCAAGCCTTGGTTTTGATCCTAGCTCAATCACTTACTAAATATGAAAAAAACATCGAAGTTTCTCTATGCCTCAGTATTCTTATTTTTCAAATGGAAATAATAGGAGCTACTTCATTAGACTCTTGTGATATAACAATGAATATAAAGAATTTTAGCTGACATATGGTAACAGCTCAATACGTATTAGCTATCAAACTTATTTTCTATTCCAAACAGTTTCTACGGCTACAGGTTTCCACTATTTTTCCCACTGCTACTACTATTTATAATATCCCCTTTTATAACTGGTTACATATTTAAATGGAGAAGGAAATGGCAACCCACTCTTGTATTCTTGCCTAGGAAATCCCATGGATAAAGTCTGAGCCTAGTGGGCCACAGTCCATGGGGTCGCAAAGAGTCAGGTGCAACTTAGCAACTGACCACATATTTAAAATTATCACAATAGGGACTTCCCTGGTGGTCCAGTGGTTAAAAATCTGCCTTGCAATAGGGGAGGTAGTTCTTTCCCTGGTCAGGGAACTAAGATCCCACAAGCCGTGGAGTAACTGAAGCCCCTGTGCCAAAACTACACAAGACCAACTGCCACAACTAGAGAATCCATGTCCCATAACAAAAAGCTCCCATAAGATGCAATGAAGATCTCTCATGCTGCAACTGAGACCCAACTCAGCTAAATAAATAAAGTTTTAAAAATTAAAAAACAATTATCACAATAAAAATTAACTTCAAATGTTCCTAATGTTACATATTTCATTGATTTGATTTTTAATCAAAAGTTTCTGCTTTAGGTTTAACAAAGCTCTCTGATTGGTATTATACTTTTTTTTAACTTGGAAGATCACTCCTCTTAAAGATAACTGAAGTTGAATTTGCAAGAATCCAAACAATTCCTATTAACATTTTTTTCTTCACTTCAAAACAAAAGTAATGTTAAATTTCATGAGGCTCTGAAAAATCGAACAGAGTATGACAAGAACAATTACCAGAAATATCATAATCACTTGGACCTTTTGTGTAGTTGGTCACACTCTTGATTATTAAGTTGTATAACTATGAGCATAGGTTAGGTTCACAAGATCAACTGTTGGGGGTCAAATATTTGATGTCCTTTCATAATTTGAAATGCTTCCACTAAAGACACGTATGAAAATGGTAACAATACCTACCTCTGAGAGAGAAGAGGGGAGAAGGGTGAGAAAGAGACATACTTTGCATTTAAAACCTTTGGCATTATTTGAGTGCCTTCCCTTGCAAATGCATTAACTTCTAAGAACATAAAATATTTTTTAAAGAAAAAAATACCATTTACTAACAATTTACAGAACAATTTTTTAAATAGTTCACCACAATGGCAGCTTACCAGATTGAAGATGCCAGTAATATATTAGTGTTGTTTGCAAGAAACCTAAGTGGAGGCTCTGCAAGCAGTATACAGGATAAAATTCCTCCACCAAAGCAGTGGAGCATAGCAGTAAACCAGCTTGACAGAGGATTCTTCCATGCCAGCGCTGCTGCTCCTGAAATGATAAAGTAAATGTCTGAGATACCGTACACTAAACAAGTCCTGAGGTAACAGTGGCACTAAAGAAACACACTTCTTAATTTCATAATTTTCTACAACTTACTATTACTCATAAGTATGACAATCATGATCATCATAAACTGTATCTCATGTTCTTTAAATCAACACTGGAAACATTTCGTTAAGACGTGGGTGACTTGGGGCATCTTAAAAATACCCTCTTTAGGATCTTACTGGACTTCCCTAGTGGCTCAGATGGTAAAGTGACTGCCTACCATGCAGGAGACCCGGGTTCAATCCCTGGGTTGGGAAGATCTCCTGGAGAATGAAATGGCAACCCACTCCAGTATTCTTGCCTGGAAAATCCCATGGACGGAGGAGCCTGGTGGGCTAGAGTCCATGGGGTCGCAATGAGTCGGACACGACTGAGCGACTTCACTTCAGGATCTTATTGCCAGTTTCCTAGTGGTACATTATTATATAGACAATCTTCCCATCAACTGTCTCCTTTCATTTCCAACCCTACTGTAAGTATGTCAGTTAATATGTCCAAGTGATATATTAAGAAAAATTTATAATCTTAAGTACTTTAGAAAATAAAGCTGAAAAACTAAAGTTTCAATACGACAGACTTGAAACAGAATGACAAAATAAACTCAGAGGTGAAAGGCTGATGAGAAATAGGTATTTACATCATCTCAAATGTCTCCTAACAGATTATTTATTAATTACAGAGAGAAATAGGAACTTTAGACTGGGCAAACTTTGCAGACATCACTATAAACAAACAATATCAGGTGACCTCTGATACCATGCACTAAGGACACATCATTGCTACTGTAGTATTTCTACTAACAACAAACACTTGGCCTATATTTTGACAACATAAAGGTCAAAGAACACACACGAAAAAAGGCTGATGAAATGTTTCAGATTAAATGACATTAAAGAGACAACTAAACGCAATCCATTTCCCTAGATCATATTTAAGAATGAAAAAGAACATTTATAAAAGAACTTTACGGACAACAAATGGATAAAATTTAAACATGGATTGTGGCTTTAATAATAGTATTGTATCACTGTTAAACTTCCTGATTTTGATAACTGTAATGTGACTCTTAAAATCAACATACTTAAGTAGTCAGAAGTAACTGGGCAAAATGCCTCCAATTTACACTCAAGTGGTTCTGCAAAAATATCCTACAGAGATACAAACATTCAGAGAAATGGTAAGGTACAAACTTAAAAGATGAATAAGTTCTTGGGATCTAATGTAGAGCATAATGACTATAGTTAATAATACTGTATGAAAAAAGTGAAAGTGAAGTCGTTCAGTCATGTCTGACTCTTTGCGATCCCACATTTTGCGATCCCACAGACTGTAGCCTACCAGGCTCCTTAATCCGGGATTTTCCAGGCAAGAGTACTGGAGTAGGTTACCATTTCCTTCTCCAGAGGATCTTCCTGACCCAGGGATCGAACCTGGCTCTCCCGCATTGCAGGCAGATGCTTTACCCTCTAAGCCACCAGGGAAGTTGTATCAGTTCAGTTCAGTTCAGTCACTCAGTCATGTCCGATTCTTTGCAACCCCATGAATTGCAGCACGCCAGGCCTCTCTGTCCATCACCAACTTCCAGAGTCTACCCAAACCCACATCCATCGAGTCGGTGATGCAATCCAACCATCTCATCCTCTGTCGTCCCCTTCTCCTCCCGCCCCCAATCCTACCCAGCATTAGGGTCTTTTTCAATGAGTCAACTCTTCGCATGAGGTGGCCAAAGTATTGGAGCTTCAGCTTCAACATCAGTCCTTCCAAAAAACACCCAGGATTGATCTCTTTTAGGATGGATTGATTGGATCTCTTTGCAGTCCAAGGGACTCTCAAGAGTCTTCTCCAACACCACAGTTCAAAAGCATCAATTCTGCGGCGCTCAGCTTTCTTCACCGTTCAACTCTCACATCCACACATGACCACTGGAAAAACCATAGCCTTGACTAGACGGACCTTTGTTGGCAAAGTAATGTCTCTGCTTTTAAATATGCTATCTAGGTTGGCCATAACCTTCCTTCCAAGGAGTAAGTGTCTTTTAATTTCATGGCTGCAATCACCATCTGCAGTGATTCTGGAGCCCAAAAAAATAAAGTCTGACACTGTTTCCACTGTTTCCCCATCTATTTCCCATGAAGTGATGGGACCAGATGCCATGATCTTAGTTTTCTGAACGCTGAGCTTTAAGCTAACTTTTTCACTCTCCTCTTTCACCTTCATCAAGAGGCTCTTTAGTTCTTCTTCACTTTCTGCCATAAGGGTGGTGTCATCCGCATATCTGAGGTTATTGATATTTCTCCCGGCAATCTTAATTCCAGCTTGTGTTTCTTCCAGCCCAGCATTTCTCATGATGTACTCTGCATATAAGTGAAATAAGCAGGGTGACAATATACAGTCTTCATGTACTCCTTTTCCTATTTGGAACCAGTCTGTTGTTCCATGTCCAGTTCTAACTGTTGCTTCCTGACCTGCATACAGGTTTCTCAAGAGACAGGTCAGGTGGTCTGGTATTCCCATCTCTTTCAGAATTTTCCACAGTTTATTGTGACCCACACAGTCGAAGGCTTTGGCATAGTCAATAAAGCAGAAATAGATGTTTTTCTGGAACTCTCTTGCTTTTTCGATGATCCATCGGATGTTGGCAATTTGATCTCTGGTTCCTCTGCCTTTTCTAAAACCAGCTTGAACATCTGGAAGTTCACGGTTCACATATTACTGAAGCCTGGCTTGGAGAATTTTGAGCATTACTTTACTAGCATGTGAGATGAGTGGAATTGTGTGGTAGTTTGAGCATTCTTTGGCATTGCCTTTCTTTGGGATTGGAATGAAAACTGACCTTTTCCAGTCCTGTGGCCACTGCTGAGTTTTCCAAATTTGCTGGCATATCAAGTGCAGCACTTTCACAGCATCACCTTTCAGGATTTGAAATAGCTCAACTGGAATTCCATCACCTCCACTAGCTTTGTCCGTAGTGATGCTTTCTAAGGCCCACTTGACTTCACATTCCAGGATGTCTGGCTCTAGGTGAGTGAGCACACCATCGTGATTATCTGGGTCGTGAAGATCTTTTTTGTACAGTTCTTCTGTGTATTCTTGCCACCTCTTCTTAATATCTTCTGCTTCTGTTAGGTCCATACCATTTCTGTCCTTTATTGAGCCCGTCTTTGCATGAAATGTTCCTTTGGTATCTCTAATTTTCTTGAAGAGATCTCTAGTCTTTCCCAATCTGTTGTTTTCCTCTATTTCTTTGCACTGATTGCTGAGGAAGGCTTTCTTATCTCTCCTTGCTATTCTTTGGAACTCTGCATTCAGATGGGAATATCTTTCCTTTTCTCCTTTGCTTTTCGCTTCTCTTCTCTTCCCAGCTATCTGGAAGGCCTCCTCAGACAGCCATTTTGCTTTTTTTGCATTCCTTTTCCATGGGGATGGTCTTGATCCCTGTCTCCTGTACAATGCCACGAACCTCTGTCCATAGTTCATCAGGCACTCTGTCTATCAGTTCTAGTCCCTTAAATCTATTTGTCACTTCTACTGTATACTCATAAGGGATTTGATCTAGGTCATACCTGAATGGACTAGTGGTTTTCCCTACTTTCTTCAATTTAAGTCTAAATTTGGCAATAAGCAGTTCATGATCTGAGCCACAGTCTGCTCCCGGTCTTGTTTTTGCTGACTGTAAAAAGCCACCAGGGAAGTTGTATAATACTATATAATACTATATTATATCCTTGAAATTTGCTAAGAGAGTAGATTTAAGTGTTGTCACCACACACATACACACACAAAAGGTAACTATGTGAGATGATAAACATGTTAATTAACTTGATTGTGGTAATCACTTCACAATGTACTATGTATATCAAATCATCACACTGTATACTTTATATATAATTTTGTCAATTATAGGTCAATAAAGCTGGGGGAAAAATTAAATAAATGGGGCAAAATGTCATTAATTGGTGATTCTGGGTAAAGTACATGGGAGTTCCTTGACCTAGTCCAGCAACTTTCTATAAGCGAAATTATTACAAGAAACAGTACAAAAAAATTTTTTAACCTGGCCAGAAAAATAGAAGCAAATTATAAAAATGAAAGTAAAAACTACATAGATGCTAGAGACAGGCAATCAAGAAAGCCAACCCAAAGCTTTTCTTGGAAAAGACCAATAAAACAGAATATTGTTCAGTAAGTCTGAAGAATGGGTGTGGAGAGGGGAAGGAATGAAAATAATGTATAATATTAGAAGCAAAAAATGGAAATAATTTGAGTTTTTTTATTATAAGAAAACATTTAATCTAATAAAGGTGAACATATAGTTGAAATTGAAATGGACAATCTTCCTAAAAAACTATATATTGCAAAACCCCCTTAAGGATAGGTAGAAACTCAAACACACAAAAAAATTACAGGGTAGTCCAAGATTTATCCTAAGAAAGGTGTTAGACACAGATAAACTAATGGACAAATACCAAATAATTTCTTATTACTCATTTTTATATTATATAACCATTATAGAGTTTAGAAAAACTTATTCTGTGAAACAACATAACTCCAACACAAAAAACTGTAAAGAAAAATAAAGAAGAGACAGAATGAGAGAGGAAGGAGGATGGGAGTCAGGAAAAAGGGAGGAGGGAAGAACAAAGAGGAAGACGATGTAAGTCACACTGTAATTTTAACTTCTACAGTACACACATACATCCATAACAAATTTAAGGAAGGGTCAACACAAATTCATTAAAATCATTCACCATACTAACAAATTATTATGCTCACTCCTTTAGACAGACAGTAAAAAAATCACTTGATAAAAATTTTAACATTCATTTTTTTTAAATCTAGTAATCTAAGAACAGGAAAAAAAAAAAGCCATGAAGAAAAAGATTTATAAGTTTGACACCATCAAAATTCAAAACTTCTGAACTTCCCTGGTGGTCCAGTGGTTAAGACTCCACCTGCCAATGCACGGGACACGGGTTCATTCCCTGATCCACAAAGATTCCACCTGTCACAGGGCAACTAAGCCCGTGTGCCACAACTATTGAGCCGATGAGACCTAGAGCCCATGCTCTGCAAAAAGCAAAGCCACCTCAAAGAGAAGCTCATGCACTGCACCTAGAGAATAGCCCCCAGCACTGCAACTACAGAAAACCCACACCCATCAAGGGCGACTCAGCACAGTCATAAAAAATAAAGACAACTTGTTAAAAAAAAATTTTAACCTCTATATACCAGAAGACTAGGATAAAATATTTTTTAATCAATAAGGCAAATTCCAGAGTCCCCACCGAGACTGAGACAGAACTGTTTCAGCATCTCCTGTGGAGGTATGGGTCAGCAGTGGACTGCCGCAGGGGCAGAGGCTCTGGGTCAGTAGACCTGGGTATGGCATAAGCCCTCTTGGAGGAGGTCGCCATTAACCCCACCATAGAGCTTCCAGAACTTACCCAGGACTGGGAAACAAACTCTTGGCGGGCACAAACAGAAACTTGTGTGCACCAGGACCCAAGAGAAAGGAGCAGTGGCCCCACAAGAGACTGACCCAGACTTGCCTGTAAGTGTCCAGGAGACTCTGGCGGAGGCATGGATCGGCGGTGACCTGCTGCAGGGCTGGGGGCACTGAGTGTAGCAGTGCATGCATGACACCTTTTGAAAGCGGTTGCCATTATCTTCATTGCCTCCCCCATAGTTTGCTGCTGCTGCTAAGTCGCTTCAGTCATGTTCGACTCTGTGCAACCCCATAGATGGCAGCCCACCAGGCTCCACCGTCCCTGGGATTCTCCAGGCAAGAACACTGGAGTGGGTTGCCATTTCCTTCTCCAATGCATGAAAGTGAAAAGTGAAAGTGAAGTTGCCCAGTCTTGTCCGACTCTTAGCAACCCCATGGACTGCAGCCTACCAGGCTCCTCCGTCCATAGTTTGGCCCCAGGTAAACAACAGGGAGGGAACACAGCCCCACCCATCAACACAACATTGGATTCAAGATTTACCGAACATGGCCCCGCCCATCAGAACAAGACCCAGTTTCCCCCTCAGTCAGTCTCTCCCACCAGGAAGCTTCCATAAGCCTCTTATCCTTCTCCATCAGAGGGCAGATAGACTGAAAACCACAATCACAGAAAACTAACCAATCTGATCACATGGACCACAGCCTTTCTAACTCGATGAAACCATAAGCCATGCCATGAAGTGCCACCCAAGACAGACGGGTCTTGGTGGAGAGTTCTGACAAAATGTGGTCCACTGGAGAAGGGAATAGCAAACCACTTCAGTATTCTTGCCTTGAAAACCCCATGAACAGTATGAAAAAGCAAAAAGATAGGACACTGACAGATGAACTCCCCAGGTCAGTAGGTGCCCAATATGCTATTGGAAATCAGTGGAGAAATAACTCCAGAAAGAATGAAGAGATGGAGCCAAAGCAAAAACAACACCCAGCTGTGGATGTGACTGGTGATGGAAGTAAAGTCCGATGCTGTCAAGAACAATATTGCAGAGGAACCTGGAATGTTAGATCCATGAATCAAGGCAAATTGGAAGTGGTCAAACAGGAGATGGCAAGAGTGAACATCAACATGTTAGGAAATAGCAAACTAAAATGGACTGGAATGGGAGAATTTAACTCAGATGACGTTTCTACTACTGTGGGCAAGAATCCCTTAGAAGAAATGGAGTAGCCATCATAGCCAACAAAAGAGTCTGATATGCAGTACTTGGATGCAATCTCAAAAATGACAGAATGATCTTGTTCATTTCCAAGGCAAACCATTCAATATCACAGTAATCCAAGTCTATACCCCAACCAGTAAAGCTGAAGAAGCTGAACGGTTCTATGAAGACCTACAAGACCTTCTAGAATTAACACCCAAAAAAGATGTCCTTTTCATTATAGGGGACTGGAATGCAAAAGCAGGAAGTCAGGAAACACCTGGCGTAACAGGCAGGTTTGGCCTTAGAGTACAGAATGAAGCAGGGCAAAGGCCAGTCGAGTTTTGCCAAGAGAATGCACTGGTCATAGCAAACACCCTCTTAAACAACACAAGACTCTACTCATGGACATCACCAGATGGTCAATACCAAAATCAGATTGATTATATTCTTTGCAGCCAAAGATGGAGAATTTCTCTACAGTCAGCAAAAACAAGACCGGGAGCAGACTGTGGCTCAGATCATGAACTGCTTATTGCCAAATTCAGACTTAAATTGAAGAAAGTAGGGAAAACCACTAGACCATTCAGGTATGACCTAAATCAAATCCCTTATGATTATACAGTTAGGTGACAAATAGATTCAAGGGATTAGATCTGATAGACAGAGTGCCTGACGAACTTGTGACATTGCACAGGCGACAGGGATCAAGACCATCCCCAAGAAAAAGAAATGCAAAAAAGCAGAATGGCTATCTGAGGAGGTTTTACAAATAGCTGTGAAAAGAGAATAGAAAGGCAAAGGAGAAAAGGAAAGACATACTTATCTGAATGCAGAGTTCCAAAGAATAGCAAGGAGAGATAAGAAAGCTTTCCTCAGTGATCAGTGTAAAGAAATAGAGAGAAGCAATAGAATGGGAAAGTCTAGAGATCTCTTCAAGAAAATCAGAGATACCAGGGGAACATTTCATGCAATGATGGGCACAATAAAGGGCAGAAATGGTATAGACCTAACAGAAGCAGAAGATATTAAAAAGAGATGGCAAGAATACACAGAAGAACTATACAAAAAAGATCTTCACGACCCAGATAATCATGATGGTGTGATCATCAACCTAGAGCCAGACATCCTGGATTGAGAAGTCAAGTGGGCTTTAGGAAGCATCACTACGAACACAGCTAATGGAGGTGATGGAATTCCAGTTGAGCTATTTCAAGTCCTGAAAGATGATGCTGTGAAAGTGCTGCACTCAATATACCAGCAAACTTGGAAAACTCAGGAGTGGCCACAGGACTGGAAAAGGTCAGTTTTCATTCCAATCCCAAAGAAGGGCAATGCCAAAGAATGCTCAAACTACCGCACAATTCCACTCATCTCACATGCTAGTAAAGTAATGCTCAAAATTCTCCAAGGCGGACTTCAACAGTATGTGAACCGTGAACTTCCAGATGTTCAAGGTGGATTTAGAAAAGGCAGAGGAACCAGAGATCAAATTGCCAACATCCGTTGGATCATCAAAAAAGCAAAAGAGTTCCAGAAAAAATATCTATTTCTGCTTTATTGACTATGCCAAAGCCTTTGACTGTGGAGCCCACAACAAACTCTGGAAAATTCTTAGAGATGGGAATACCAGACCACCTGACCTGCCTCCTGAGAAATCTGTATGCAGGTCAGGAAGCAACAGTTAGAACTGGACATGGAACAACAGACTGGTTCCAAATAGGAAAAGGAGTACGTCAAGGCTGTATATTGTCACCTTGCTTATTTAACTTATATACAGAGCACATCACAAGAAACACTGAGCTGGAAGAAGCACAAGCTGGAATCAAGGTTGCTGGGAGAAATATCAATAACCTCAGATATGCAGATGACATCACCCTTATGGCAGAAAGTGAAGAAGAACTAAAGAGCCTCTTGATGAAAGTGAAAGAGGAGAGTGAAAAAGTTGGCTTAAAGCTCAACATTCAGAAAACTAAGATCATGCCATCACTTCATGGCAAATAGATGGAGAAACAGTGGAAACAGTGAGAGACTTTATTTTTCTGGGCTCTAAAATCACTGCAGATGGTGACTGCAGCCATGAAATTAAAAGATGCTTGCTCCTTGGAAGAAATGCTATGACCAACTTAGACAGCATATTAGAAGCAGAGACATTACTTTGCAACAAAGGTCCATCTAGTCAAAGCTATGGTTTTTCCAGTGGTCATGTATGGATGTGAGAGTTGGACTATAAAGAAAGCTGAGTGCCAAAGAACTGATGCTTTTGAACTATGTTGTGTTCAAGAAGACTCTTGAGAGTCTCTTGGACTGCAAGGAGATCCAATCAGTCCATCCTAAGGGAAATCAGTCCTGAACATTCATTGGAAGGACCGATGCTGAAGCTGAAACTCCAATACTTTGGCCACCTGATGCGAAGAACTGAGTCACTGGAAAAGACCCTGACGCTGGGAAAGACTGAGGGCAGGAGGAGAAGGGGACGACATAAGATGAGATGGTTGGATGGCATCACCAACTCAATGGACCTGTGTTTGAGTCAACTCCGGGAGTTGGTGATGGACAGGGAGGCCTGGCGTGCTGCAGTCCACGGGGTCGCAAAGAGTCAGACACAAGTGAACAACTGAATTGAACTGAAAGCAAATTCCAACAAATCAATAGAAAAAGACAACAAATGCAACAGAAAAATGGGCAAGTAACAAGGCAAAAACTATAAATGATTAATAAATATACCAAAAATGTAAACAAAGGCAAGTCCTCAACTCATCAGTAATCAAGGAAAAACAAATTTTTAAATTATGTTATCTCATACTCCTTCAACTTGTAACAAAATTACAGTTTAATATTAGTAATTGGCAAAGGTGTGAAGAAACTCACATAGTCTTGTGAGAATAGAAACAAGTAAAGTCATTTTGAAAAACAATTTGGCAGTTATTAATTTAAATTTTAAATAGATTCAAGTGCCCAAAGAGTCTCATACAAGATTATTAAAGCAGTACTGTTTATAATGCTGTGAAAAAAATGAAAACAATCTAAACTATCATCATCATATGCAATACTGTACAGGAGCAATTCAAGAGTGTGGATCAATATCAGTAATAGGAAGATCCCCAGGACAGGACATGCGGTTGAGTTAAAACAAAAAAACAAATACAGTCATGTTGAAAAAAAATACATTGTAATTTAATTGTATGTAATAATAAAATGCAATGGCACCCCACTCCAGTACTCTTGCCTGAAAACTCCCATGGACGGAGGAGCCTGGTAGGCTACAGTCCATGGGGTCCCAAAGAGTTGGACACGACTGAGCGACTTCACTTTCACTTTTCCCTTTCATGTACTGGAGAAGGAAATGGCAACCCACTCCAGTATTCTTGCCTGGAGAATCCCAGGGATGGCGGAGCCTGGTGGGCTGCCATCTATGGGGTCGCACAGAGTCAGACACGACTGAAGCGACTTAGCAGCAGCAGTAATAATAAAATGTAATTATTTATGAGCAAAAACACAAACACTATTTGCCAGGAGCCAGCTCACGAGATCCCACCCATGGCAAGGTCATGAGGAAGAGGACTGATCGAGCACGGCTTCTCAGGCCTCAGGGAATTCTCGGAAGGCTGCCCCAGCGCTCACCTTAAAGATGATATCTGTCTTTCTGATGTTAGCTATAATAAACCTCTTCTTATTTTCTGTGACTTGGGCAAAAGGCCTTTTCCTGATTCTCTTCTAAAATAGATTAATCTGAAACCTCAATCGATAAGGCCCCTGAATGGTAGCACCCTAATAAAATCATCTAAGATATAGAGTATACTAATCCAAATTCCTCTTGCTGGCATATTGGTTTGTTTAATAAATATACCTGTGTCTTTGGAGCTAATGTGCATGACTGCTCCTTAACAATAAAACAGTATTGAGAGCCTCCGCACAAAAAGCCCCAACAGGCACAGAGCCCTTCGTAGGAAAAAAGGCTTATTAGGAAATATAAAAAATATTACTTTATAAAACTGTTACTTAGTTTATATTTACTATCTTTTTGCTCTTAACGTATTTAGCCTATATAATGAAAGCATAATAGTTAGAGATTTATATAAATAGAAGTTTAGCTTTAATACAAATAATAAGACAATTGTTGATTTAACTGATGATTCTTACTTACAGCTGACCTTCAGCTTGCTGTTCTATGACTTTATGGAACCACATTCTTTTCTGTTAAGCTCAAGGCGTAGGATAGATTACCGAAAACAGATTTTACCTTGAAACTTTCTATTGATGAATTCTTTCCTGCTGTGCCTGATACAAAAGTGTTCTGACTGATCAACCCTTATCAATGGAGAGTCACAAGATGTTAGCAGGCCCCCAGGCCAGAAGATGATGTAAACAAAATGAGGCTTTTTGTAACTAAAGATATGCAAACAGTTTCGATGAGGGTCAAAACTGCCGACCCATTAAGCTGATTTGGTATGACTCTACACTTTACATTTGTTTCTATGTACCACTAAAAATATAAAAGCTGTCGTAAAAACAATAAAGTCAGGAGACACTTGGAAACACCGAGACTCGCTGTGTCTTCTCATTCGCATCGCCGACGCCGTCCATCCTGAGGGAACCCCTGGACCAGCTGGAGCTGGACTCCGGCAACTATTCATTTATATTAAGTACATATATATATACATGGAATGCAAGAGTAGGGAAGATGGTCAAAGGGGCTTTAAATTTAACTACATTGATTATATTATTTAATCACATCTGAATTCTTTAAAATATTTATTAATTATATAATTAAATGAAAATTTAGCAAATGATGTCACAACTGACCTGAGGAATACAATGTATCTATTCAAAAATTTAGCTGCCTTACAAGTACTGACATGACAAAAAGAAAACCATGTATATGAATAATATGTACAATAAGAAATCACTTACAGTGGAAAAACAGAAAACTATACATTTCTATAGCTAATGCATAAAATAAAGTTTACAAGAATACCCAACCAAATCATTAACTGTTGTCTCTTGGAAGCCCATTTTTGCCAAATCAAACAACAAAATAAACTATGCAAATATATGTGTGAGTTCAGTTTGTCTAAACATCATCATACTTGCACTAACATGAGAATTCATCTCTAGGTGCTCATAAGGAAAAAAAAAAAAACAGGGAGCTAAAATTTTAAAGGTTGCAACCCACCATTCAACACAATAAAATGTGTCCAGGAGTGCACATGAGTTGGAAGATACAAATTTTCAATGGAGTATACATATCATCAAATGAAGTGATGCCAAAAGTTTAATGATATGCATCTGATGATAACTCAAGAAAAGGTGACCTATACCAATATGGAAGAGAAACTAGTTTTCAACAACTTACTAAAAAACAGGATATCGATCTCCAATTTTCCCTAAACTTAAGAATTATTAAATAACTCAAGAGTTACTTTGATATTGAGTTGGCAAAAAAGTTCATTCAGGTTTTTCGTTGAGACATTATGGAAAAACCCAAGTGAACTTTTTGGCCAACACAATATATGATCATACTGTCTTTATAGAGCCAAACCTCTATATGAGATGTGATACCATTATGTCTCTCTCTACACATATATATTGCCATCCATAGCGATACATGATACCATTATGTCTCTCTCTACACATGTATATTGCCATCCATAGCAATATATAATATATATCACTATGTACAGCAGCACTGTTCAGTATTGCCCTGTATGATGACAACAATTATAACCTTGGATAGTCAGTATAATAAATGAATATGATCTTTTCTTTTAGTCAATGGACACTAGCTGCCATATTGAGCCATTCTCACAGTGAGAAGCAATTCAGAGTTAAGAGTCCTGATTCTGGAGCTTAATTGAAAATGAAGGTGTTAGTCGCTCAGTTGTGTCTGACTCTTTGCAATGCCATGGACTGTGGCCTGCCAGGCTCCTCTGTCCATGGGATTCTCCAGGCAAGAATACTGGAGTGGGTTGTCATTCCCTTCTCCAAGGATCCTTCCAACCCAGGAACAGAATCCAGGTCTCATTGCAGGCAGATTCCTTATTGCCTGAGCCACCAGGGAATTGCCCAGATATAAATCCTGGCTCCAGCACGTATTCTTGTGAACTCAACAAGGCAACTGCTTTCTCACATAGGGGAAGGGGTGTGGGGTTGGGCAGAAGAGAAAAAAGGAAAAAATAACCTACGTCACAGGATTGTTGTGAAGATTGACTATTCAGTTCAGTTGAGTTCAGTCACTCAGTCGTGTCCGACTCTTTGTGACCCCATGGACTGCAGCACGCCAGGCCTCCCTGTCCATCACCAACTTCCGGAGTTTTCTCAAACGCAGGTCCATTGAGTTGGTGATGCCATCCAACCATCTCATCCTCTGTTTTTTGCACTCATCTCGCACGCTAGTGTGAATTCTATACTTTTTATATGTTCACAAGTACTAGTACTGGAATATAACATTTTTAAACCAGGTGGAATACTGTATCAGTGTCCAGTTAGTCCAGTGGTCCTCAAAGATTTTGGTCTCAGGACTCCTCTACAGCCCCCCAAAATAGTGAGTAGATGAATGTTGCCAGGGGTTTGGGGAGGGCTGACTACAAAGGGGTAGGAAGGAATCTGGGATGCATGATGAAACTGTTCTATATCTTGACTGTGGTGGTAGGTACATGACTGTATGTTTGTCCAAAATAACAGAATTTTATATTTAAAGGAGTGAATATATGTAAATTAAACCTTTCAAAAGTCTGACTCAAAAAAAAATTCTTGAAGATCCCGAAGAGCTTCTGTTTATTCGAGCTATCAATATCTAGCATATTAGAAATTATAAATGAGAAAAATCAGGGCTTCCCTGGTTGCTCAGTGGTGAAGAATTCGCTTGCCAATGCAGGAAACACAGGCTGATCCCTGATCGGGGAAGATCCCACATGCTGCAGAACTTCTAAGTCCATTTGCCACAACTATTGAAACTGTGCTCTAGAGCCTGGGAGCCACAACTACTGAAGCCCTTGTGCCCTACAGCCTATGCTCTGCATCAAGAGAAGTCACTGCAGGGAAACCCACACCACAACTGGAGAGTAACGCCGACTTGCTGCAACTAGAGAAAGCTCATGCAGCAACAAAGACCAAACATAGCCAAAAATAAATAAATAAAACTATCAAAAAAATTTTACATGAGAAAATCTTTAGTTTTTTATGTATTCATTTTTAAAATAATAAATGCACTGAATGTTAACAAATAATGTATTCTTCATGAAAAACAACTATTTTCCAAAGCAAAAAACATTGAGTGAGAAAAGTCACACTTTTTGAGTTAATCTCTTTAATGTCTGCCTTCAAATAGGAAACATCTGGATTCTCATATCTTCTTCTGCATTCAACCTGTTACAGTATGACAGGTCATCTGGGCCTCTGGAAAACTCCACTGTACACTTGTAAGAAAATGAGTGTGAAAAAGACAACACCTGCATATTATTACAAAAATAATTTTGAGCTGGAAATGTCAGGAACCCCAGGGGCTCCTGGACCATACTTGGAGAACCTCTGATCTAACCTATAAAAGAAAATATCAAGTATTAAATACAGTAAAGTAATAAAATATACTTATTTTCAAATCAAGAGAAGTGTCTCTTATGAATACCTATTCCAATTTAATACACTAATATTCCCTTTATCCAGGTCAAAACTTCTATCAATGATTTAGACTGAGCTACCAATCTCAATTTAAATTAAAAACATTTCAGAGGTCCATGAGTTAAAAAAAAAAAAAAAAAACCACCAGAGACTTCCCTAGTGGTCCAGTGGTTGGGACTCCAGGCTTCAAAATGCAGGGGATGCAGGTCCCACATGCTGGCTCGGCCAAAAAATTAAAAATTAATTTAAAAAATTTTCAAAGAGAAAAATCAGACCATAAGAGGCAAAGCATCATCCTCGAGCCTTCACTCACTGACTGTAGGACAAGGTATGTCAAAGGCAGCATGAACATGGACAAAGTAAGGCAAAGAAAATACCTGACCTCAGGACAAAAGAGAGCACAAAATGGAAAGGCAGGCAGAACAACTGCAAAAGTCAAGCAATACAGGAACAAACATATCCTGAATGAAAAATACAAGAAAAAACAAACATTGCTCCCTGTATGCCCACTTAAAGGAACTCAAAACTCTGTTTTAAGACCATATTCCCATTCTGCTGGCAGTGAAACTACACCAAACGGCTCTTCCTGTACCATGTCACCCATATGACCCACAATGGGAATCCACTCTCCTCTCAGCAATCACTGTGTCTAACATGCTAAGCAAGCTGGGAAACCTGTGCGTTATGGGGAACGTAAGGGGTGCCTACTTGGGGCTTTTTATTTCAGTGTTTACACAACTTTCACAACCGGAGAGCTGTCCGGAACCAGTTACTAGTCCAAGCGACGAACTCAGAGCTGCCGTCTGCGGGAGCTCGGCTCCCAGGTCATTCCTGAGGAAGACGGGGCACCGCCGGGAGACGGCGCCCTCCCAGGGCGAACGAGGGCGGTCCTGGGCTGCCGAAAGTGGCTGCGGCCGCCCTGTCACCTGTCCCGGCAGGCCCGCCCGCGGCAGTGGGGCGGCCCCGCACTGCCCCCCGTGATTCCTCTGGCGGAGTCCGGGGGCCACCCTCCTCCAAAGCCTCAGTTTTCCCTTCTGTACGGCGGTCGGACGGGGCACCTCTCCGCGGCGCCTCTCTAGCTTGACTACAGGACTCCCGGCGAGAGGCAGCTCGGCCGCTCACCCTGCTCCGGCCGTCCCCGCGGTGAGGGGTCCCTGAGGGGGACGATCCTCGGCGCCCAACACTCACCCGGCTGATGCTTCATCGCCATCACCGACACCAGGTAGTGGGCGATGTCAAAAAAGGGGAACATGGAAGTGCGAGAAAAGGCAAGGGTCAGCTCATTCCACGGAGAGTCCATAGCGACTACCGACCGCCGCGGCCGAAGCAGCCGCGGAGACTGGTTCCCGGCGTGCGCGGCGAGGGATGGGGGAGGGGACGGCCGCGGCCGCGCGCTCCTCGACGCGGCCTCCGGGAGCCCTGCGCGTGCGCCCTGGCTCAAGAGGCAGGCGCGCGAAGGGGCGGGGCCGCGTGTCCCGGGAGCCTCCGGCCCGCGGGCGGTTGGCGGGTGAGCTGGATGAGCCGGCTGCAGCCCCACAGCCGAACCTTGTTCTCCTAATAAGGGTCCAGCGTCTTCTCGGTGCAGGGGGTTGTGCCAGATGTGGAGAATGGGCAGATGATGCAAAATATGTAGTGAATAAAAAATGGATTATTTCTGTTAACATTTAGTTCATTTGCTATTTTTGAAACGAATAAAGAACTATTTTAAATGTTTCTGAGAATGCCATATGGCCCAGCAATCCCACTGCTGGGCATACACACTGAGGAAACCAGACCTGAAAGAGACACGTGCACTCCAATGTTCATCGCAGCACTATTTGTAATAGCCAGGACATGGAAGCAACCTAGATGCCCATCAGCAGACGAATGGATAAGGAAACTGTGGTACATATACACAGTATATACTGTGTATATACTGGAATATTACTCAGCCATTAAAAAGAATACATTCGAATCAGTTCTAATGAGGTGGATGAAACTGGAGCCTATTATACAGAGTGAAGTAAGCCAGAAAGAAAAACACCAATACAGTATACTAGCACATATACATGGTATTTAGTCAATCAGTAAAGAAAACTCTGTATGCGAGACATCAAAAGAGACACAGATAAATAGAACAGTATTATGGACTCTATGGGAGAGGGCAAGGGCGGGATGATATGGGAGAATGGCATGGAAGCATGTAAATTATCATGTGTGAGGCGAATCGCCAGTCCAGGTTCGATGCATGATACAGGGTGCTCGGGGCTGGTGCACCGGGATGGCCTGCAAGGGTGGGTTGGGGGGCGGGGAGATGGAAGGGGGTTCTGGAGGGGGAAAGCATGTGTACACATGGTGGATTCATGTCAATGTACGGCAGAAAAAATACAATGTTGTCAAGTTAAAAAATAAATAAATAAATAAATGTTTCTTAAGTTATTTCTAATATGCTAGTTCAGTTCAGTTCAGTTCAGTCGCTCAGTCCTGTTCGACTCCTTGCAACACCATGACCGCAGCACGCCAGGCCTCCCTGTCCATCACCAACTCCCAGAGTCCACCCAAACCCATGTCTATCAAGTCGGTGATGACATGCAGCCATCTCATCCTCTGTCGTCCCTTTCTCCTCCTGCCCTTAATCTTCCCCAGCATCAGGGTCTTTTCCAATGAGTCAACTCTTTGCATGAGGTAGCCAAAGTATTGGAGTTTCAGCTTCAACATCAGTCCTTCCAACGAACACCCAGGACTGATCTCCTTTAGGATGGACTGGTTGGATCTCCTTGCAGTCCAAAGGACTCTCAAGAGTCCTCTCCAACACCACAGTTCAAAAGCATCAATTCTTCGGCACCCAGCTTTCTTTATAGTCCAGCTCTCACATCCATACAGTGATTTTGGAGCCCAGAAAAATAAAGTCAGCCCTGTTTCCACTGTTTCCCCATCTATTTGCCATGAACTGATGGGGCCAGATGCCATGATCTTAGTTTTCTGAATGTTGAGCTTTAAGACAACTTTTTCATTCTCCTCTTTCACTTTCATCAAGAGGCTCTTTAGTTCTTCTTCACTTTCTGTCATAAGCTGGTGTCATCTGCATATCTGAGGTTATTGATATTTCTCCCAGCAATCTTGATTCCAGCTTGTGTTTCTTCCAGCCCAGTGTTTCTCATGATGTACTCTGCAGATAAGTTAATTAGCAGGGTGACAAAATACAGCCTTGATGTACTCCTTTTCCTATTTGGAACAAGTCTGTTGTTCCATGTCCAGTTCTAACTGTCGCTTCCTGACCTGCATACAGGTTTCTCAAGAGACAGGTCAGGGGGTCTGGTACTCCCATCTCTTTCAGAATTTTCCACAGTTTATTGTGATCCACACAGTTAAAGGCTTTGGCATAGTCGATAAAGCAGAAATAGATGTTTTTCTGGTACTCTCTTGCTTTTTGGATGATCCATCGGATGTTGACAATTTGATCTCTGGTTCCTCTACCTTTTCTAAATCCACCTTGAACATATGGAAGTTCACGGTTCACATATTGCTGAAGCCTGGCTTGGAGAATTTTGAGCATTACTTTATTAGTGTGTGAGATGAGTGCAATTGTGTTGTAGTTTGAGCATTCTTTGGCATTGCCTTTCTTTGGGATTGGAATGAAAACTGACCTTTTCCAGTCCTGTGGACACTGCTGAGTTTTCCATATTTGCTGGCATATTGAGTGCAGCACTTTCACAGCGTCAACTTTCAGGATTTGAAATAGCTCAACTGGAATTCCACCACCTCCACTAGCTTTGTTCGTAGTGATACTTCCTAAGGCCCACTTGACTTCACATTCCAGGATGTCTAGTTCTAGGTGAGTGATTACACCATTGTGGTTGTCTGGGTTGTGAAGAACTTTTTTGTACAATTCTTCTGTGTATTCTTGCCACCTCTTCTTAATTTCTTCTGCTTCTGTTAGGTCCCTACCATTTCTGTCCTTTATTGAGCCCATCTTTGCATGAAATGTTCCCTTGGTATCTCTAATTTTCTTGAAAAGATCTCTAGTCTTTCCCATTCTATTGTTTCCCTCTATTTCTTTGCATTGATCACTGAGGAAGGCTTCCTTATCACTCCTTGCTATTCTTTGGAACTCTGCATTCAAATGGGTATATCTTTCCTTTTCTCCTTTGCTTTTTGCTTCCGTCTTTTCACAGCTATTTGTAAGGCCTCCTCATACAGCCATTTTGCTTTTTTGCATTTCTTTTTCTTGGGGATGATCTGGATTCCTGTCTCCTGTACAATGTCACGAACCTCCATCCATAGTTCATCAGGCATTCTGTCTGTCAGATCTAGTCCTTTGAATCTATTTGTCACTTCTACTGTATAATCATAAGGGATTCAATTTAGGTCATACCTGAATTTTCTAGTGGTTTTCTCCACTTTCTTCAATTTCAGCCTGAATTTGGCAATAAGGAGTTCATGATCTGATCCACAGTCAGCTCCCGGTCTTGTTTTTGCTGACTGTATAGAACTTCTCCATCTTTGGCTGCAAAGAATATAATCAGTCTGATTTCGGTGTCCACCATCTGGTGATGTCCATGTGTAGAGTCTTCTCTTGTGTTGTTGGAAGAGGGTGTTTGCTATGACCAGTGCGTTCTCTTAGCAGAACTCTATTAGCCTTTGCCCTGCTTCTAATATGCTAAGTATTGATAAATGAAACCCACATAGTCTCAGGACTTTGAGATCCTTTATAATTTTTTTTAAGGCAGCTTTTTTAAAGGCTTAATTTACATACATTTTACTTACCCTTTTTAGTATAAAGTTCTATAATTTTGGATAAACGCAGTCCACAAGAGGAGACGCTCTAGTTGTGCATGCTAATCCACTTCAGTCGTATCCAACTATATGTGACCCCATTAACCGGAGCCCACCAGGCTCCTCTGGCCATGGGATTCTCCAGGCAAGAATACAGGAGTGGGGTTGCCAGCTCTTCTCCAGGGGATCTTCCCCACCCAGGGATCAAACCCATTCTCTTATGTCTTCTGCATTGGCAGACTGGTTCTTTGCTACTACCTTACCAGATGACTTTGCACCAAACTAAGGAAAAAAAGCAACTCCTGATTATTTACATTTTGATGTTTCAGTGTGTTCTTTCCACAATTTTTATACATTTCTTTATCTTTGGAGTTTTAGTATTGTGAATTTAGGGGCAGAACTTGGATGTTATTTCCCAAAATTTTTGTTTTAATGTCTTAAACTCCACAAAGTATGTGTTTTGCCCTTGGACTTAAAATACTATAATATCTCTAAATCATATGTCTATGCCAACATCACTCTGAGGCATAATTAAATTCATTACTAAGACCAACAGGGCAAGAGTGAAAAACACTAGAATTTTTTTAAAAAAAGATATATCAAATATTTTGCTTACCCTAAACATATTAATTCCAACAGAAAAGAACTGATCATTTCAGACTCTACAAGTAATCTGAAACTTGTTTCATTTCAAAACTAAAAATATGCTAGATCCCCCCACCCCTCATCTGCCTAGAGCCTAAAGAATTTTTTTTAATCTAAGAGAAGTGAAATCATAACCTCACAAAAAGATACGTTCTATCTACATTTTAACTGTGCTCACCGTATTTGCTTCTGGTCAGTGCTTCAGTTGTTCTGTCTAATGAAATGGGCCGAACAGAATGAAGCAGGCAATGAAAGGAGGGGAGACTTTAAATTGGTAACAGGGAAAGGCAAGATTTGGGGAAAATTAAAACCTGCCCTGAGTTTTGGAAGCAGTTTACAAAGTTACATAATTATTGCAGATAAAAGAAATCCAAATTATAAAAGTATTGCTTATATAATAGAATGCAAAACTGACCTAACCATATGAACTCTGGAAAAGAGTTTTGACTAAACATATTCGAAGCATTTTTAGTACAAAAACATGTGCAACTAATTGTCATACACCAAGCTTTTCAACAGCAATGCTCTTGATATTTTGGGCTGAATAATTTGTAGTCCTATGGGATGTCTTAGGGAATGTTTAACAGCATCCTTGTCCTCTACCCACTATTAATAAATGCCAGTAGCGCGCGCACACACACACACACACACACACACACACACACACACACACACTGTGACAACCAAAAATGTCTCCAGAATTACCAAATGTCCCTGAGGCAGGGGGTGGGGGGAGAGCAAAAAATCCCTAGTTCAGAATTACTTTATAAAACAATAAATTTTGGACAGCATGTTTCATAATGTATATACAAACATTATCTATATGCATCTACTATTAATCATCAAGTGAATTCTGCATAACTTGATCATTTAGTCCCTGGATCAAGTTGACAACATCTCAAAACCCAACACCACAAAGGTGTATGTGTGTGTGTGTGTGTGTGTGTGTCACTTGCTCAGTTGTATCCAACTCTTTGGGACCCCATGGACTGTAACCCCCAGGCTCCTTAGCCCATGGAATTTTCCAGGCAAGAATACTGGAGTGGGTACCATTTCCTACTCCACAAGATCTTGCTGACCTGGAGATTGATACTACATCTCTTATGTCTCCTGCACTGGCAGGGGGATTCTTTATCTCTAGCACCATTTGGGAAGCCCACCCCAAAGGTAATCCTAGCTATTAATCTGCAATACTGTTTTCTATCCACTGAGTGGCATGCCTTTCACTTTGGGAAGTCAATAACAATAACTTTAAAAACCATGAAGAGTCCATGATGAGGAAGTTCCACATGAGAGGAGCCAATTTCACTTCTAATCTTTAGTATCTAGTTAGGTATTTTCATTCTAAAGTTATTTTTATAGGGATTTGATAACTATGCATTTTCAAATTATAGTGTAATAATGTATGACATTTAAGACAAAATATAGTAATTTTAATTCTATTTTTTAATGGTCAGCATTATCAAGGAGGATTAACTAAAGAGCACCAATTGCCCTGAATTCAATCAATACAATGAAATGCTGGCAAATAAGATTTAAGTGATAAACCAATTCAATTATATACTCAACTCTTTAGATTCAGTGTGTATCGAATAATACACATTAATGTGGTGACTTGAAAAATATAACTTGGCTTGTGTTTCTTACACTGGAAACTAAAATCTTTTTCTGTAAACATCACTTATACCTGTAATATAAACTATTACACTAAAAATATTCTTCATGTGTAACAAGTACAAACTTACTTCCTTAACAATCTGATGTTATTAAAGGGGATCATCAGTATAAGTTCATCAGTATGAGGACGGCCAAAACTGCAGTCAGCCACTGGTGCCATGGCTGCCAGGTATCTATGGTTACCAGTCCTCCAAGTTATTGTTCATCTGTGTTCAAGAGTAACAGGTACCATTAAATCAAAGGATAATAGAATTGTGCAAGTTGAATGGACTCTTTAAAAAACGTAACTTTGGTTGTGAGTCAAATAAAACAGTTCTGAGCAGCTTAAACAAAGTGAGGGATTTACTGAAAGGCTACCAGGGAATCAGCCATCAATCCCCCAAAAGAGCAAAAAGTTGGGCATTTCTGAGGCAGGCAGCAGCAGGTGGGTGTGGGCTCCTCTTAGTTACTAATGATAGTCAATGTCAACATTGTTTAGTCTCTGTGTTCCCAATTCAATACTGCCAGGAAAGAAAGCCTGCTCTCTCCTGGGACAGATGCCCTCTCCTGGTTAATCAGCTCTGGAGGGGATGCTGGGTCACTTTCCTAGGTATCGGAGGCAGTGTCCTGAGAATGGATGGAGTCACACAGCCATCACAAGAGATGTCTATTACAATCATTTTTAGGCCATTTATTTCAGAGAAGACAACTCAGAGGTAGAGAGAGATCACAAAGGCAGGCAGTGACAGACCAGGACCTGTTATTATCCTGTTATAGTCAATCTCCCTACTGGGCTTTCTCTGGTCCCATACAACCCAAATGGTTCCCCTAAAGTTGCCTTTTACTGACAGATCTAGCATCCCCACCACAATGAAAAGGCTACCAGATGAGAGCGAGAAAGACCTACTAGGAGTCAGGGCTGTGGGTCAACAGCCAGGATTAAAGGAGTTTGTAGTTTTCAGCATAACCAGTGTGTTGAAGAGGCTGAACTCAGTGAGGCTGTCAGGAAGTGGATTTATTTTCCTCCAGACAAACCCCCCAACCTTTATCTTTATGTCAGCAAATTCCATTACTTTCTCATAATTTAAGATACTAAAAAGTTAAAAGTCCAATCCAGTTAAAGTGTCAGTGTTGCATCTAATTAAGAGCTTTTCCCCAGTCCCTCAGCTTAGGTCTGCCTGGCCCAGAGCCTTGCAGGGGGGGAAGGGGCATGAGGTGGTCTTTCAGCCTTTCCTGATCTTCTGTCCCTTACGCCTTCTGTATCCTCCAGGGTCAAGGTATCAGATAAGGAAATTATAGAAAGGAACAAAAGGCTTTCTAGTTCACAAGTGTTTGTTATAGTTTTTGTTTTTCTTTTTGCTATTGATACTCTCTACAGCAGGCTCCCAGTGCTGACTCATTCATGCGGTACATTTGTGAGTTTCACAAAGATGCCATGGACCTCTGGATAGCAAGTTTTCCCATCACTTGAAGTTATGGCAAATACCATCAGATGGCTAACCCGACGGGCATATACAACTTTGTATGTTGAGTTAAAACATTAATATGTCTTTTCCAGTCTCTCAGCAAGGGGTGGCCATGTGTTAGAATATTGGCAAATGAAAATGAAGCGTATCTGTTTGACATGCTTCCAAAGACAAAATGAAGAAGAATGAAGTTGAAGGACTGACACTGCACAGTCTTAAGACTTACTATACATCTATAATAATCAAGACAGTGTGGTATTGGGAAGAGACAAACAAGTGGATGAAAACAATGTGGCTTCTCTTATTAAAGTGACTATGCCCTTGAGACAGGCCCTTCTCTTTTTTTGCTGCCTTGAGCTGGGGCATGCCCTGTGACCATGGAAGAAGGGTCAAGAAAATAGTAGATAGCTGACGGTATCAGTTATCTCTCTCAGACTTGCTGCTAAGTGGGAAAAAAATTATCCTTTATCTGTTTAAATAGTCTCAATCAGCTTGGGGAAGGGAAGCACTTCCTTCTTCATAGAGAGAGGAGTAGAAGAGCACAGCACTCTTAACCTTTTGAATTCCCTTCTGTGAATTTTCTCTCAGATTTTTGATCTCTCAGGCTGTTGGGAGTGAAGTTCTCTGGGCCAGTTTTTATCTTTAATTAAGTCACACTTGCACAGCCTAGCTCCCCTCTTTAGAATGTGAAGGTAACATCCTCTGTCTTTAGAGCTCTACCTGGAATTCCAATATAATAAATCCCAGTTAAGGGCTACCCTGGTGGTACAGTGGTTAAAAGTCCGCCTTGCAATGCAGAGGACACTGGTTCAATCCCTGGTCCAGGAAGATCCCACATGCTTCATTAACAACTAAGCCAGGGAGGCACAACTACTGAGCCTGTGTTCTGGAGCCTGCAAGCCACAACTAACGAGTCCATGTGCAGAAAATACTGAAAGCCACACGCCCTAGATCCTGTGCTAAGAGAAGCCACGGCGATGAGAAGCCCGCACACTGCAACTGGAGAGTAGCCCCAACTCTCCACAACCAGAGAAAGCCCAGGTGCAGCAATGATGACCCAGCACAACCAAAAATAAATGAGTAAATAAATGTTTTTAAAATCCCAGTTAACATCTTGTTATATCAAAGACAGGAAAATAGAAGAAATTTTTAAAGAGAGGTGAGTGAAGTTTAAAAGAAAATGCATATAGCTAAAGCCAGGAGCTCACAAAATGTCAGTGATCTGTGTAGATGATTAAACCAAAACATTAGTAAAGAGAACACAATGTGCACCTGATGTTTGGGCAAACAAAAGGAATCTCACCTGCCTAAAGAGTCATAAATATGTCCAAATAACAGGGAGTTCCATAAGTACAAACAGAGCCAACGCAGTTGCAGGTGGGTTCTGACCCAGAATTGTGGAAAGAAGTCGTCTTAATGTAAAGCTGTCCATATATGAAAACTGACAAATAAACACATTGCTTGAGCCCCAAGCTGTCCAGATTTTATACAGAAAAAAAATCTACATTGGGGCTTCCCCGGTGGTTCAGTGGTAAAGAGTCCAACTACAATGCAAGAGAATTGCAAGAGATGCAGGTTTGATCCCTGGATTGGGAAGATCACCTGGAATAGGAAATAGCAACTCAGTCCAGTATTCTTGCCCGGAAAATCCCATGGACAGAGGAGCCTGGTGAGTTGCAGTCCATTGGTTGCAAAGAGTCAGACACAAATGAACAACGAAACAACAGCATCTACATTACATATCTCCTGAGTTTATTTTTTAAGTCAGTGTTCAAGTAGTGAAACTCTATGTATATCTATAGATATAACATATATTCCAGGGACTGCATCGATCACTGTATGTTCCTTCAATGTCTGCAAATCTATGCAAGTCGTGGAAGATGTAAACTCTCTAAAATGTAAAAATCACTTAGCATTTATTATCTATGAAGCCAAGTATTCTTACAGTTTTGCATACAAAAATAGAAATATTTCCTTAGTTTAAAAAAACTGAAGAGAATATTTGTAATACTAGCACAACTTCTTATAGGCATTAAAATTATCTTACAAGGGGATAATTTCTCAAAATGTTTAACCATGGAAATCTATTTTTTCTCCTCCAAACAATTCACAAAACTGGAAATCCAGCTTGAGAACCCTGTATAAAGTTTTTCCTATCTCCACTATAGTCAGTTGTACTATCAGGTTATCTACAATGTTCATTTACTCAATACCTATGTATTTTATGTTTCAGATTAGCCCCATCAGATCATAAAGGCAAAGTCTTTCCCTCCATCTCTTCAGCTACCTTTCTGTTAGGCTTATCCAGCCATAAGTAACATACCAAATTATATTCTTGACTTTATACCAAGGAGTTCATTTGGGAAACTCTCTCATCTTGGGAGATGGTGTACAAGGGTGGTAACATAGAATCCACAGGCTCTAGAGTTAGACATTCTACTTACTGTGTAACCTTATAGAAAGCAGTTGCTAGATCTCTGTAAGCTTCTGTCTTCATCTTTAACCTAGGAATAACAGTACTTACTTAACAGTGTTGTTTTCAAAATTGAGAGCATATCACAGATACAGAAAATAAACTAGTGGTTACTAGTGGGGGAAGGAGCAGTATTCAGGTGAGGAAGTGGGAGGTACAAACAATTGGGTGTAAGATAGGCTACAAGGATATATTGTACAACACAGGGAATCTAGCCAATATTTTGCAGTCACTATGAATGGAGTGTAAGCCTTTGATGGACAGTGAGGCCTGGCGTGCTGCAGTTCATGGGGTCGCAAAGAGTCGGACACGGCTGAGCGACTGAACTGAACTGAACTGAAGCCTTTGACTGTGTGGATCACAATAAACTGTGGAGAATTCTGAAAGAGATGGGAATACCAGACCACCTGACCTGCCTCTTGAGAAACCTGTATGAAGGTCAGGAAGCACCAGTTAGAAATGGACATGGAACAACAGACTGGTTCCAAATAGGAAAAGGAGTACATCAAGGCTGTATATTGTCACCTTGCTCATTTAACTTATATGCAGAGTACATCATGAGAAATGCTGGGCTGAAGGAAGCACAAGCTGGAATCAAGATTGCTGGGAGAAATATCAATAACCTCAGATATGCAGATGACACCACCCTTATGGCAGAAAGTGAAGAAGAACTAAAGAGCCTCTTGATGAAAGTGAAAGAGGAGAGTGAAAAAGTTGTCTTAAAGCTCAACATTCAGAAAACTAAGATCATGGCATCTGGTCCCATTACTTCATGGGAAATAGATGGGAAAACAGTGGAAACAGCAGCTGACTTTATTTTTCTGGGCTCCAAAGTCCCTGCAGATGGTGATTGCAGGAATGAAATTAAAAGACGCTATTCATTGGAAGGAAAGTTATGACCAACTTAGACAGCATATTAAAAAGCAGAGACATTACTTTGCCAACAAAGGTCCGCCTAGTCAAGGCTATGGTTTTTCCAGTAGTCATGTATGGATATGAGAGCTGGACTATAAAGAAAGCTGAGCGCCGCAGAATTGATGCTTTTGAACTGTGGTGTTGGAGGAGACTCTTGAGAGTCCCTTGGACTGCAAGGAGATCCAACCAGTCCATCCTAAAGGAGATCAGTCCTGGGTGTTCATTGGTACGACTGATTTTGAAGCTGAAACTCCAATACTTTGGCCACTGGATGCAAAGAGCTGACTCGTTGGAAAAGACCCTGATGCTGGGAAAGATTGAGTGCAGGAGGAGAAGGGGATGACAGAGGATGAGATGGTTGGATGGCATCACTGTCTCAATGGACATGGGTTTGGGTGGACTCTGGGAGATGGTGATGGACAGGGAGGCCTGGCGTGCTGCAGGTCATGGGGTCGCAAAGAGTCGGACGTGACTGAGCGACTGAACTGAACTGAACTGAACCTTTAAAAATTACATAAGAAATTTAAAGGGAAACAAACAGGAAAAACCAAACCAACCTGACAGACAAGCAGGACCTAAGGTAAAATTAAAAGAGCATATGCATGAGTTGCTCAGCCCAGTACCTGACACATGGTACTTGCTCGATAAATTTTAGTTATGACTCTTCTATAATATTTAGATCTCTTAAGAGGAACTTGGAAGTCCCTTTCCTACTGCTTTTCTAACTTCTAAAGTTTATAGATTACACTGACTTTAGAGACATAGTGGTTAAGGGTGCAGTTGCTAAGTCAGATGTCCTCAGTCAAATCCTGATTCTGGCTCTTGCTCACTGAATTACCTCATAAAGTTTCTCTACACCTCAGTTTTCTCATTTCTAAAATGGTGAAAATAACTCATGCAGTTTTGTGAGGATTGAATATGTTAAGACATGTAAAGAACAGTGCCTAGCAAATAGAAATCCCATAAATGTTAGTTACTATTATTCAAAATTTACTTACCCAACATCCCATAAATGTTAGTTATTATTATTCAAAATTTACTTACCCAACATCATATAGTTTAGTTTTCTCCTATCATGAATACAATTCAATTTGGACCTAATTTCATAGAAAATATCTACATATAAAAGCATTCAAATTTGTGTTCTAGTATACTGACCTGTGCATGCATACACACTGCAACAAGATTACAATAGAACTGTCTCCTACTTTCATATTTTTATCACTTTAATAATAAAACACACCAGAAGAATCATGTTAATAAACATAAAATTCATAGAAATACAGCTCCCCTGCTTAGTTCTTTGTTATACTTAAATGTTATATATATGATATTAGATTATGTTTCAGCAGTTTTTTTTTTTCCTTTGAGATTAACACACTAATATTAAACATATCAGGGCTTCCCTGGTGGCTCAGATGGTAAAGAATTCGCCTGTAATGCGGGAGACGTGGGTTTGATCCCTGGGTCAGGAAGATCCCCTGTATGAGGACATGGAAACCCACTCCAGGATTCTTGCCTGGAAAATCCCATGGATGGAGGAGCCTGGTAGGCTACAGTCTATGGGGTTGCAAAGAATCAGACATGACTGAACGATTTCACTTTATCACATTCTCTCAGTCATAAGTCATATACATTGAAATCTACTAGTTCAGTTCAGAAAAAGTCATTGGCAGGACCTCCAATCCTCTAAATTCACCTAACTTTTATATACCAATGTAAAAAAAAAAAAAAAGAAGAAGAGTTATTCAGGGCATATTCTAAAGAAGAGCTGGGAACATTCCCTCCCAGACAGAGGTTAAGACTGGGCCAACAGTTGTTGCAAATTCATAACCGAGAGAGACTGAGGATAAAATTAGACATGGGGATATTGAGACTGGCTCATTAGAGTGAGCAACTGGCAAGTTTGCTCAGTGAGATTGTAACTGAGACTAAGAAATCCAACCTGAGGACCAGATGAGGTTTAGTCAGCAGGCATAAGCAGGAATAAACTCAAACATTACCAGAGCAAAAATGTCAGGTGAAAAAAGTCAAGCCAATGAAGCAAGAAACACATGAGTGACAAGGTATGAATGACGAGCCATAGTAAAACTCCTGATGTTAACACTTGGCAGGAGCCAAACAAAAGTTTCTCCCCGATGAGTGAAAAGTTATACCAAAAAGAACTTGCTATTCAAAAGACGTCTTTGCAGAAAAAGCTCTGACTCTAAAAGAAAAAATTGATAAATAGGATTACACTAAGATTAAGAACTTCCAATTACCAAAGGCACTATAAAGAGAATAAAAAGACAAGCACAAAGTAGAAGATACTTACTACATGTGTTTATCTCCAACACAGGAGTCTTACCCAGAAAATACAAAGAACTCATATAAATTAATAAGTAGAAGAGAACAGTATTTTTAAAGTTCAGTACAAAACTGAGCAAGAAATTGAGCAAGTAATTTACAAAAAGAAAGAAGAAAGTGTCAGTCACTCAGTCATGACTGATTCTTTGTGACTGCACAGACTGTAGCCCACCAGGTTCCTCTGTCCATGGAATTCACAAGGTAAGAATACTGGAGTGGGTTGCCATTTCCTTCTCCAGGGGATCTTCCCAACCCAGGGACTGAACCTGGGTCTCTTGCATTGCAGGTGGATTCTTTACCTTCTGAGCCACAAGGGGGCTAATTTACAAAAGAGGATATACAAATAACCAATAAACATATGCAGACATGCTCAACTTTAATAGTCATCACAGAAAGGCAAATTAAGACTACAAGATACTACTATATGCACATCAAAATGGCTAAAGTGAAAGAGATGAAATAACAAGTGCTGCTGAAGATGTTAAGCAAACTTTAACTCTCTTATACTGCTGATAAGAGTATAATTTGATACAACCACTTTGGAAAACTGGTGGTATGTGCTAAAAGTGAACATAGATATCCTTAGACTCAGCAATTCCATTCCTAAGAGATCATATATTTACCGAAAGATATGTATACAAATGTTCATAGAGGCATGATTTAATCTAGCCCAAATGAAAATAACCCAAACGTTCATCAAAAGTAATAGGAATGAATAAAATGAATAAATCTGTTACATGCTTGTAATATATGTGTGTGTGCTAAGACACTTCAGTTGTGTCTGGCTGTTTGTGATCCCATGGACTGTAGCCCACCAGGCTCCTCTGTCCGTGGGATTCTCCAGGTAAGACTACTGGAGTAGGTTGCCATGCCCTCCTCCAGGGGATCTTCCCAACCCAGGGATTGAACCCACGTCTCTTATGTCTCCTGCATTGGCAGGTGGGTTCTCTACCATTAGCACCACCTGGGAATGAAAATCATGAAATACTGCTACTGCATCAATGTCAATGCATCTCAAACATAATGCTGAAAGAAAGAACCAGAGATTTAAACAAAAGAATACATTCTGCATGATTCCATTTATATGGAGTTTAAAAACAGGCAAAACTAATATATGGAGATAGAAGACAGAGTAATGTAGTGGATATTCTTCAAGGCAGGAGTTTTGGTTTTGTTTTATGATATTGATGCATTCACTGTGAAAATACATAGAGTTGCACTTTTATGATTTGTGCATGTTTTATACATATATTATACTTCAAAAATTTTCATTTAAAGAGGAAGAAAGACATCTTCTAACAAACTTACCAAGGCTTGGTAGGCCATCTGGCCCTGACTAGGTTTTCTGTCTCTCCAGAAGAAATCCAGTGTCTGTGGGAGCAGTGTGGTGAGCCAAGGTATAAAAGCCTATCCTGATTCATGTTAAGTTTTTGCAGTCCATTTAAAGGCATTGTTATGTCATCAGCTCCATTAGAGGTTACACAATATCTAAGCTGTCTGCAGTTCCCTTAGTTCCATACTCTCTTGTTTCTAAAAAATTCCTTCCACAGGACTTCTCTGGTAGTCCAGTGGTTAAGAATCCCCCTTGCAATGCAGGGGACACAGGTTCAATCCCTGGTCAGGGAACTAAGATCCTACATGCCGCAGATCAACGAAGCTCGTGTGCCACAACTACTGAGACACAACTAGAGAGTCCATGGTCCTCAATGAAATATCCTGCATGATGCAACAAAGATCTCATGTGCTTTTACAACTAAGGCCCAATGCAGTCAAACAAATAAATATTGAAGTAAAAGAATTCCTTCCAGAGCAGATGAAGTCAATAACAATCATCCTGGAGTTAGTCATTAAGTGCCAGTAATTTCAGGTGTTAATGATTGGCTCCTTGAATCATTTGCTTTTTAAAAAATTTTTACACTAAGGACAGAGCTGCTTAAAAAGTGGGAGTGGAGGTGAGAGGTGGGGATGGTCACCAGATACCAAGTCCACTCTGGGGGCCCTAAATTATGTGCCTCTACATATTATAAGGGATCTCTTCTCCTTCCTGAAAGGGAAGTAAAATTAGCTAAGTAGGGTTAAGAGTCTTGTGCTGTTGTGTGAGAAAACGTAATCTGGGCTCCAACTATGCAAATTTTATTGGATACTTTGAATTCAGAGCTCCATGGCAAGGGAACCTAAGAGTCAGGCTCAGAATTCACTAAACAGTAATTCTCCACCAGGCTGCTAGATCATGAGAGGTAGTGGGGGGTGGGGTGGGGTGAGAACATAACAACTCACCCAAAGATTGCCGTGCAGATGGGGATGGTGAATGGTTCAACAGTTATATGAAAAATGACCACCATCACCACCATCTACATTTGGCTCTTGTGAGAAACTCTAACAGGTTGGTTCATGCATCTTTATGTATAGGTGAACTACTTTCTGTGTAGATGAAAAATACCTCCAGGCTCTCAGGAGCTTTTCTCTAATGGCATACAGAACAATGAACAAAGGTTATATGGCTTGGTAAGTACTATATCCTTACCATAGTTACTATATACTTACCAACAGCAGGAAGCACAAGGTACTATGAAAGCTCTTCAAGGATAAGCCGTTAGCCCAGACCCAGAAGGTTGAGAAAGTCTGGAAAATAGCTGTTTGCTTAGCAACTACACTAGAGTCATAACCCCATATTGTACACCACAGTGTTTTGCCTGCCATCCCTGACTATGAAATAGAGGATTTCTTTCAGGAGGCTCCTAACCAATCACATAGCAGCAAATCAGGTCTCTGAATAGTAGATTTTTATCTCTAGATTTTAATTCACAGTGTGTCTAGCTTCCAACTAACTAAACAAGACTTGGGACTTGATCAGGACTCTGGTCTACAAGTCTAGAATTTGTCACAGCTGTCTCCTAGAAGTCCAAGTCCAAGTCCATGAACTGACGCAACAATTTCTGTTTAAAGTAGGTGGAAGAACAGTTGCCTGGCAGTCACTATTGACAGCTATTTTGCAGAGCACTCTACTTCTCAGATCATGAACATAATCGTAGATCAGATCATGAGGTCCTTATTGAAAATTCAAGACTTAAATTGGAGAAAGTAGGGGAAACTATTAGGCCATTCAGATATGACCTAAATCAAATCCTTTATGATTATACAGTGGAAGTGACAAATAGATTTAAAGAATTAGATATGATAGAGTGCCTGAAGAACTATGGACGGAGATTCGTAACATTGTACAGGAAGTGTTAGGGGAAGCACACTGACTGAACACGCCCACCCTGGCCAGGCACCATAGTAACCATTTGCATGAGTTGTTTTATGAAAGGAGGTCCTGGTAAGGAACACGGAACTAATAAGCCACCACCAACCAGAAGAGTTCAGGAAAGGTCAAAAGGAGACAGCACATGTCGGAACACTTCCCAGAATCCTTCTCACTGGCATCTATCTTGGCTGAACAAGGCTTGCACCACCAGGAAGGACTCTGAGTCAGGGTGACTGGCTAAAGACAAACTGGAAACTAATCCCATCACCATAAAACCCGAGACTTTGAGCCACATGGCAGAGCTGTTCTCCTGGGTTCCCTTACCCTACTGGTCTCCACCTGGGTGCCCTTTCCCAATAAAGTATCTTGCTTTGTCAGCACATGTGTCTCCTTGGACAATTCATTTCTGAGGATTAGACAAGAGCCCAGTTTTAGGCCCTGGAATGAGTCCCCCTTCCTGCAACAGAAGCAGTGACCAAAACCATCCCTAAGAAAAAGAAATGCAAAAAGGCAAAATGGTTGTCTGAGGAGGCCTTACAAATAGCTAAGAAAAGAGGAGAAGCTAAAGGCAAAGGAGAAAAGGAAAGGTATACCCAGTTGAACGCAGAGTTCCAAAGAATGGCAAGGAGAGATAAGAAAGCCTTAAGTGAACAATACAAAGAAATAGAAGAAAACAATAGAACAGGAAAGACTATAGACCTCTTCAACAAAATTACAGAAACCAGGGAACATTTCATGCAAATATGGGCACAATAAAGGACAGAAACAGTAGGGCCTAAGAGAAGCAGAAGAGATAAGAAGAGGTGGCAAGAATACACAGAACTATGTACAAAAAAGGTCTTAATGGCTAGGATAATCACAATGGCATGGTTATCACTCACCTAGAGCCAGATAACTTGTATCGTGAAGTCAACTGGGTCTTAGGAAGTATTACTAAGAACAAAGTGGAGGAGCTATTTCTAATTCTTAAACATAATTCTGTGAAAGTGCTGCACTCAATATGCCAGCAAATTTGGAAAACTCAGCCATGGCCACAGGACTACTGGAAAAGCTCAGTTTTCATTCCCATCCCAAAGAAAGGCAACGCCAAAGAAGGATCAAACTAATCCACAACTGCACTCATTTCACAGGTTGGCAAAGTAATGCTAAAAATTCTTCAAGCTAGACTTCAACAACATATGAACTGAGAACTTCCAGATGTACAAGCTGGATTTAGAAATGGCAGAGGAACCAGAGATCAAATTGCCAGCATCTGCTGGATCATAGAAAAAGCAAGGGAATTCCAGAAAAACATCTGACTATGCTAAAGCTTTTGATTATAAGGATCACAACAAACTGTGGAAAATTCTTAAAAAGATGGGAATATCAGACCACCTTACCTGCCTCCTGAGAAACCTGTATGCAGGTCAAGAAGCAAGTTATAGCTGGACGTGGAACAACGGACTGGTTCAAAACTGGGAAAGGAGTACTTCAAGGTTGTATGTTGTCACCTTGCTTATTTAACTTATATGAAGAGTACATGTGAAATGCTTGGCTGGATGAAGCACAAGCTGAAATCATGATTGCTGGGAGGAATGTCAGTAACCTCAGATATGCAGATGACACTAACCTAGTGGCAGAAAGTGAAGAGGAACTAAAGAGACTCTTGATGAAGGTGAAAGAGGACAGTGAAAAAGCTGGCTTAAAATTCAACACTCAAAAAACAAAGCTCATGGCATCTGGTCCCATCACTTTATGGCAAATAGATGGGGAAACAATGGTAACAGTGACAGACTTTATTTTCTTGGGCTCCAAAATCACTGCGGATGGTGACTGCAGCCGTGAAATTAAAAGACACTTGCTCCTTGGAAGAAAAGGTATGATGAACCTAGACAGCATGTTAAACAGCAGAGATAACACTTTGCCAACAAAGGTCTATACAGTGAAAGATCTGTTTTTTCCAGTAATCATGTACAGATGTGAGAGCTGGACCATAAAGAACCCTGAGCTCAGAAGAATGGACGTTTTCGAACTGTGGTGCTGGAGAAGACTCTTGAGAGTACCTTGGACTGCAAGGAGATCAAACCAGTCAATCCTAAAGGAAATCAATCCTGAATATTCATTTGAATGACTGATGCTGATGCTGCAGCTGAAACTCCAAAGACTCTGTTGCTGGGCAAGATTGAGGGCAGGAGGAGAAGGGGGCGACTGAGGACGAGATGGTTGGATGGCACCACTGACTCAGTGGACATGAGTTTGAGCAAACTCTGGGAGGTAGTGAAGGACAGGGAAGCCTGGCCTGCTGCAGTCTGTGGGACCGCAAAGAATCGGACACAACTGAGTGCCCGAACAACAAGTACTTCTCATGCTCCTGTTTACACATCCATAAGCCAAGCACTCCATACATGCTCCCCTTGCTGGCCCCCAGCATCATATTAAGAGCTCTGTAAGGCCCACTACTATGTCTGTAGGTACCACATGTGGCCCCTGTTCCATCACATATTCATCTACCAAAGACCAGGCTCAGAAAGCAGATAATCTTTAATAATCCTTCAGAATAGTGAAAAGTTCAAAGACTCCCACTAGCATCAGAGCAATTGCAGCATTTAGTGGATGAGAATTGGGAATTGGGAAAATGGCCAAAGAGTGAAACTGAAAATTTGCTGCCAATTTCTATAATACCCCAAACATATGGGGTTCTTCCACTATCACCTTCCTACAATTCCAAAGCCTAGCCACTGCTTAGGCAAAGAACTGGCATAGAGCTGCAGGAAAGAACACCATGGTGGGAAGCAGTGTCGCATACCAGTACGGAGAGCTAGGTCTTACGAACAATGAAAGGCAATCACAGGGCTGGGACTTCATATCTTTATAAGAAGCCCAAATACACCCAGCTACCACATAGATCTGATAACTATTGGGTCTTTCCTATTTAAAAAAAAATAAGGTGTGATTGACATACAAATTTCTGTACATATGTAATAAACAATTTGATGAGCTTGAAAGTAAGTATACACCCATGAAACCATTACCACAATCCATGCATAAATACATCCATTACCTCCAAAAGTTTCCTCTCATCCTATTCATTATTTGTGTAAGATAAGAACCCTTAACCTAATATTTACACTGTTAGCAAATTTTAAGTATAAAATATAATAAGTATTGTTAACTATAAGCTCTAAATTTTACAGTAGATCTCTAGGAGTTATTCATTTTATATAAATGAAACTTTGAGAATGCGTGCTCAGTTACGTCCGACTCTTTGCAACCCCAAGGCTTGTAGCCCACCAGGTTCCTCTGTCCATGGGATTTTTGTCACAAGAATACTAGAGTGAGTTGCCATTTCCTCCTCCAGGGGATGTTCTTGACCCAGGAATCGAGCCTGCATCTCCTGTGTCTCCTGCATTAATAGGTAGATTCTTTACCACTGAGTCACCTGGGAAGCCGAAATTTTGTACCCTCGGACTAATAACATCCCTGTTCCACCCTTCAACCCCCTGCCCCATCAACCACCATTCTATTCTCTGCTTCTATGAGTGATTAGTTTAGACTCCTTGTGTGTGGGTGTTAGTCACACAGTCATGTCTGACTCTTTGTGACACCATGGACGTAGCCCTTCAGGCTTCTCTGTCCATGGGATTCTCCAGGCAAGAATACTAGAGTGGGTAGCCATTTCCTTCTCCAGGGGATCTTCCCGACCCAGGGATTGAACATGGGTCTCTTGCATTGCAGGAAGATTCTTTATCGTCTGAACCCTCAGGGAAGCCCTTAGACTCCTTATGTTACCAATATTGTATAGTGCTTGTCCTCTATGTCTGGCTTATTTTACATAACATGATGCACCCAAAGTTTATCCATGTTGTTGCAGGAAACAGTAGGATTTCTTTCTTTTTTGAAGCTGAATAATATTCCATCGTGCCCCCCTTTTCTTTATCCATTCATCAATGCATTCTCAGATTATTATTCTTTAAATAAGTTTTCTTTTCTTTCTCTCTCTCTTTTTTTTTTCCTTCTGAGACTTCTACCACAAATACATTTGTTTTCTTGGAGATACGCCATAAGCCCTAAAGGCTTTCTTCACATTTTTCTATTCTTTTTTCTTTTTGTTCCTCAAACTGGATAATTTCAAATGACATGTCTTTGAGTTTTTTTGATTCTTCCTGCTGCTTGATTCGGTCTACTGTTGAATATTTCTATTGAAATTTTCAGTTCAACCATTGTATTCTCTTTTTTTTTTTCATTTTTATTGCAGTATAATTGCTTTACAGTCACTGCATTCTTTAGCTCTAGAATTCTGTTTGGCTCTTTTTTATGATTTCCCTTACTATAACTTTTTGTTGTGTTCATGTATTGATTTTCAGATTTTGTTTAGCTGTCTATCTGTGTTCTCTTGTGCTCACTGAGCTTCTTTAAGATGATTGTTTTGAATTCTTTGGCAGGCAGTTCATCGGTCTCCATTTCTTTAGGGTCAGTTACTGGAGCTTGATTTTGTTCCTTTGGTGGTATTTGTTCATGATCCTTGTAGCCTTCCACTGGTGTTTGCACATTTGAAGAAGCTGTCATCTTTTTCCAGTCTCTACAGAGTTGTCAGGGAGGGCTTGTCAGGGAAAGTCCTCCACCAGTTAGCCCAGCCAGAGATTCTTCATGGGCTGGCTGGGGGGTCCACAGGCAGATGGACCTGGTCCCAGGCATCAAGAGTGGTCTGCTTGCTACTGGGTGTTGCAAGGCAGCAGCTGAGATCTATGCACCCCTTTTCTTTGTTCTTAGTGACTTGCCAGAGATCAAGCCTTGTCAATTCTCTCAGGGTTTTGGGTGAAGCGTGACAGAAAAGGGCCTCCCAAGTGGCAGTCTTAAAGGCAGGGGAAGTCAGGCTCTCACTTCGCCCTCTCCTTCCCCCATGTTGGACGATCAAGTCAAAGGGATCTCTTTCAGTATTGTGCTGTGCCAGCCTGGGGAAGGGTGACATGCACAGAATGAATCTGTTCTTCTTACCCTTTCATTGCATCTTTTCTATTGTCTCTGAATAGAAAATAGAATGGAATGCTGTGACCTCACACTCGATTCCAGAGCTCTAATGACAGTATTCATGGGTGGTTGTTAAACTGTTGTTTCCATTTGGGGGGACAAGGACTAGAACCTCCTGTCTACTCTCTTGGTGATGTTATTCCTCTGATCTTTCCTATCAGTGAACTTTCTCTGGCTTTAATCCCAGATGTGACAGTGGACTTTGATTCTTATGTTGCATTTGGGAATTTCCATTGTGACCTTAGAAACTGATCCTAGGCAAAACCACTCAGAGATATCTGGATTTTGCTTTGGTATCCTGTGTATTCTAACTTAATACATAACTCCTTTCCCATTTTTGCACCAGCACCTCTTAGAGAGTACATCCCCTGCTGTTTAACTGGAGAGGAGAGGCTCAGTCACAGTATTCCACATTCAGGGATTTGCTGGAGTCCGGCTTTAAGAAATCCTGAGTTCTACACAAAACATAGGGGAAAAACTGCCAGCATGAATTCAGTAATGATTTTCTATTAGTATATCTCATGAATATCTAACTTTAAGCATTTTCTATTTAACAAATTTTCTTAATCTTAGCCAAAATGTTTAATCTTCTAGGTTAAAAAATATCTATTATTGCTACAATTTTCATAAAGAAGTCATCTTTTTAACAGAGCTATGTCTGTGGTACTTGATTTGAAATGAAGTCAAGGCAGTCAGCTTTGCAAAGTCCCAAGACTTCAACCTACATCAAACCTAACCTCTAGTCCTTAGTACATTATAAGAATTTGATGAAAGAATGTGAATGGAGCAGTAAAAATCCAATAGGGCTTCATGTTGAGGTTTGACAGAAAACAACAGAATTCTATAAAGCAATTACCCTTCAATTAAGAAATAAATAAAAAATTTTTTTAAAAGAAAATATAAAAAAAGATAAAAAGACAAATAAGAGAAAAGCTGTAAAAAAAAAAAATCAATATAGGGAGTCCAACATACATCTAATAAGAGTACAAAATGAACAAAAAAATAAAAAACGGTGAATGAGTGGATGTAGGGTGCTGGGAGAGGACCCAGATTTGAAAATTTCAACCAGAATTATACCATAGGTGAAAACCTACGCTGACATACATAATTATGAAATGAACAGAATACCAAAGACTAAAAGCTCAACTGAAATTCCATCACCCCACTAGCTTTGTTCATAGTGATGCTTCCTAAGGCCCACTTGACTTCCCATTCCAGGATGTCTGGCTCTAGGTGAGTGATCACATCATGGTGGTTATTTGGGTCATGAAGATCTTTTTTGTATCATTTTGTATAACACAAAATGTTCCCTTGGTATCTCTAATTTTCTTGAAGAGATCTCTAGTCTTTCCCATTCTAGTGTTTTCCTCTTTTTGCACTGATCACTGAGGCAGGCTTTCGTATGTCTCCTTGCTATTCTTTGGAACTCTGCATTCAAATGGGTGTATCTCTCTTTTTCTCCTTTGCCTTTAGCTTCTCTTCTTTTCTCAGCTATTTGTGAGGCCTCCTCAGACAATCATTTTGTCTTTTTGCATTTCTTTTTCTTAGGGATGGTCTTGATCACTGCCTCCTGTACAATGTTACAAACCTCCGTCCATAGTTCTTCAGGTACTCTGCCTACCTAATCCCTTGAATCTATTTGTCAATTCCAATGTATAATCATAAGGGATTTGATTTAGGTCACACCTGAAGGGTCTAGTGGTTTTCCCTACTTTCTTCAATTTAAGTCTGAATTTGGCAATAAGGAGTTCATGACTGAGCCACACAGTCAGCTCCTGGTCTTGTATGTTCAACAGTATGTGAATGTATGTTCAACAGTACGTTCCACAGTATGTGAACCATGAACTTCCAGATGTTTGACCTGGTTTTAGAAAAGGCAGAGGAACCAGAGATCAAATTGCCAACATCTGTTGGATCACTGAAAAAGCAAGAGAGTTCCAGAAAAACATCTACTTCTGCTTTATTGACTACACCAAAACCTTTGACTGTGTGGATCACAACAAACTGTAGAAAATTCTTAAAGAGATGGGAATACCAGACTACCTGACCTGCCTCTCAAGAAATCTGTATGCAGGTCAGGAAGCAACAGTTAGAACTGGACATGGAAAACAGACTGGTTCCAAAGAGGGAAAGGAGTACATCAAGGCTGTACATTGTCACCCTCTTATTTAACTTATATGCAGAGTACATCATGAGAAATGCCGGGCTAGATGAAGCACAGGCTGGAATCAAGATTGCCAGGAGAATATCAATAACCTCAGAGATGCAGATGACACCACCCTTATGGCAGAAAGCGAAAACTAAAAAGCTTCTTGATGAAAGTGAAAGAGGAGAGTGAAAAAGTTGGCTTAAAACTCAACATTCAGAAAACTAAGATCATGGCATCTGGTCCCATCACTTCATGGGAAATAGATGGGGAAACAATGGAAACACTGACAGATTTTATTTTGGGGGGCTCCAAAATCACTGCAGATGGTGACTGCAGCCATGAAATTAAAGGACACTTCCTCTTTGGAAGAAAAGCTATGACAAACCTAGACAGCATATTAAAAAGCAGAGACATTACTTTGCCAACAAAGGTCTGTCTAGTCAAAGCTATGGTTTTTCCAGTAGTCATGTATGGATGTGAGAGTTGGACTATGAAGAAAGCTGAGCGCAGAATTCATGCTTTTGAACTGTGGTGTTGGAGAAGACTCTTGAGAGTCCCTTGGACCGCAAGGAGATCCAAGCAGTCAATCCTAAAGGAAATCCAGTCCTGAATATTCATTGGAAGGACTGATGCTGAAGCTGAAACACCAATACTCTGGCCACCTGAGGCAAAGAACTGACTCATTATAAAAGACCCTGATGCTGGGAAAGTTAAAGGCGGGAGGAGAAAGGGACGACAGAGGATGAGATGGTTGGATAGCATCACCGACTCAATGGACATGAGAAAGCTCCAGGAGTTGGTGATGGACAGGGAAGCCTGGCGTGCTGCAGTCCATGGGGTCACAAAGAGACACGAATGAGTGACTGAACTGACTGACTGTGGAAGATAAGGAATACAGGAATACCTGGTTTTGTCATGCTTTGGTTTACTGTGCTTTGCAAATGTTGTTTTTTAAAAATTGAATGTTAGTGGTAACCTGTATCCAGCAAGTCTATCAGCACTATTTTTCCAACAGCATTTGCTCACTTCATATTTTTGTGTCACCTTTTGGTAATTGCAATATTTCACATTTTTGCATTATTATATATTTGTTATGCTGATCTGTGATCACTGATCTTTGATGTCACAACTCACTGAAGGCTCAGATGACAGTTAATTTTTTTTTTTTAACAAAAAACATTTTAAAGTTAAAAAACATCCAACAGTGGTGAAAAAAGGCCATTTGCAGCTAAATTAACACCAAGGTTAATATGTTTACATATTCATTATTGTTTAGATTGCTGGCTATTAAACTACTAGCAAAAGGAAGTCTGAAATTGGCCTATAGTATTCAATTGTATAAGGAAATTTATTAAAAAATACTGGTGGAAAATTTTCAGGCAAAAAAAAAATCTATCTTAAATAAATTGTAAATTGAGTAAACATAACATTTTTGTGGCAAGAAATGATTTATTTAAACACACCTGAAATTTTTCACCTCTGCCTCACACATTCCATCCTAATGAGAATCTTAGGCTATAATAGTATAAGAATAAATTTTTAGGTATTAAAAACAGCAAAGAGAAGGGACAGAAGGTGGGAGAAAAGGGACAGCAGCCATGAAACATGCTTTGCTTTTCTTCTCTTGATGGAAACATTACTGCTGCATATTTAGGCTACCTTAGGGGTAATGGAGAGGGAGGTGTGGTGAAATGAGCATGTGAACTGAGAAGGCCTCAATCATTCATTAATTTTAGGACACTAGATGTTTTCAACTCTGTAAATGGACGTGAATTACAAGCATCTCTCAGATCAGATACAGGCACCCAGTGTAAGATCCCAGAGGGAATGAGGGCTTTGAAATAAGAGAAAGTTGTGATAGAGACAGCTATGTGGCAATCTCCAGAGAATAGAGCTGCAAGAGCTGGGACTTCATCACCCAAGAGTGTAACCAGTTTAGAAACTAACACAGGGGCTGAGTACCAACCACCTAGGGCAGCAAGAGCCTGATGTGTGAAAGGGTCAGATGCCTGCATCGGAGGAAGAGACCAATTCAGGCAGCATTTGACTATGTCTTGACCAAGAAAGGAGGAAAGTGAATGGTATAAATATAGAAGGACAGTGGCAGGAAAGTTAAGGGCTAAAAATGGGCTGAAGTTAATTGAAAACACTTGTCTAGATTATTCTAGAACAATTGCACTTACCTATTTGAAAATTCAAATTGGCTTTTCCAATTTCACAATAGGTGAAGCTTTTTTGAAGCCATTAGCATAAAAGCTAACGTTTTGCATACAGTCTTACAGAATGTAAGTCAACTTGAGGTAGCATGTGAGGCAGTGTGAAGTCAAGGTGAGGCAGCATGCAGGGCGTGGGGGCAGGGAACACACTGGATTTGGACTCAGAAGCTCAAGTCGTTAACTGGAGGCTTCTCCTTGCATTGACTCCTTCAACATTTCTTAAATTGCAGTTTTGACACTTGAAAATGGGCTTGAAAATACCAGTTTTGTTGCTCTTACTGTCCATCATGAAGATTAAATTATATACTTCTATATTTTGAATAAACATAAAGCTTTAAATGAACATAAATTATTTTTAAAATCAGGTGTGGAAGATTCCGGAAGATGCCCCTAGCGCAGTCAGCAAACACAGGGCAGAGAACAAATACAGGAACAGCAATTGCCTCATCGAGGTGTTTTCTAATGTCCATACCTAGAGTATCTTTCTCTACCAGTGTGCACATTTTGAAGGCAAGAGTGAAGTTTTAGACACTTTTGCACCTCCCAGTCTAAGGAAGACAGGACCACAACTGTCATCCTTAAGAGGCAGTAAGTGCCAATAAATGTTTGTTGAATTGTACCACCTGGCTTCAGCTTCTAACCTTATATATTGAGTTGCCAAGAGGGTAGATGTGAGCAAGTTGGGAAGGAAGAAGAGGAAACTTACCTTACAACAGGGGCAAACCGCCTTGTCATTGAGGCCCTCATTGTGCCTTCACTGTGCTGCCTTGTCTTTTCTGTTCTGAACACAGCCGGCTACTGGGCACTCTGAGTTGTCAAGAGCTCGGTGGGCTTCCTGGACTAGCAGCTTTGTGTGACTGAACACATGATGTACTTTCTTTTCGCACTTTTAGGGGGTAGGTTTACCGACAAAGTCGTTGTCCCTCTCTTCCTGGCCCTAGCTCTCTGCAGATCCAGTTATGCTGTTTAGGTTCATGAAGTACAAATTAGCATAATCCGATTAGATGAGCTGCTGAGGGGCATTTTCTCCATCTGAAAAGCAGAGAAAAGAAAAGTGCCTCACAAAGAGGGGAGCCTGGAGCTGGAAGGGCAGAGGGGACAATTGCTCCTGGGCTGCTGGCCTGAAAGCTTGCACCTGCACAAGCCCTCTTGTAAATAAGGACTCTTAGATGGTATTAAACAGGGGACTGAGAAGTCGGAGGGAGCCAGGGGAGGTAAGTATGGGGAAGAGAAAGGCAGGACAGCGGCTCTGCATCCTTAATTGATTTATCTGGATTGCCAAGCGGGGCTTGCTGACAGAAGAGAATGCCCGTTTGATTCCTACTCAGCATTGAGAGTGGGTCAGCCCCATAATCAGGTCTATCGAGATAAGCATTTTAGAATCTCTGCAAGAGACTGATAAGGGGTTTACTTGTTGAGAACAAAGTTCAGTGGATGTTTGATTTCAGTCCTTGCTGAATTGGACTTCTGTATTTTTCCTTTATTTCCGGAAAAGAAAACAAACAGAAAAGCTGGGTGATGGTAGTTGTTTTAGGACTGTGGGTGATGTGTGCTTAGAAACCACAAGAGGAAAACTCAACTATCAAAACTGTTAAAATAGGGGAAGCCAGGGAATTTTTTTTGGCTGAGTGCACCTTTCTTGGCTATAGACAGTTTATGGGTATAAATGAAATTTTCATTATTTTGAAAATTAAGAAGGACCCTAATCTTTGTGCGTGATAAATTTTGAATTTCCAGGAGGTGATTTCTTCTACCCTTCCTACTTGGAAGAAAGATTTTTTTACCCTTAAAGATAAAAGAGTCCTGAGACGACATCCCTATACTTGCTAGGGATTGACCCTCTGCACCAGTTTACATGATGCTCAGAGAACATCTGAATGTGTCCAACTCTATGAGAGCAAAAGGAAACCTCATTTAAACCTGGATTACAACGTGATGAACATCAAAGGCCAGATAGAAGAGGCTCATTTCTGTTGATACATCTTCTGCAGTGGTGTTCAACATAATTTAAAGTGGTGTTCAACATAATAGGAACAGAACCCCCATCATTTCCTTTGGATAATTTATTCTCTATAAAAGAATTCTTGTGGATAGAAAACCCAAATTACCAATCAATTTACTCTGTACTAAAAAAAAATTCATTTCAATCACTGATTACCTGCAGTGAGCACTTACTTCCTGTGTGTGTGTGTTAGTTGCTCAGTCATGTCTGACTCTTTGCAACCCCATGGACTATAGCTCACCAGGTTCCTCTATCCATGGAGTTCTCCAGGCAAGAATACTGAACTGGGTAGCCATTCCCTTCTCCAGGGGATCTTCCTGACCCAGGGATCAAACCAGGGTCTCCAGCATTGCTGGCAGATTATTTACCGCCTGAGCCACCAGGGAAGTCCACTTATGAACCTAAGTCCACTTAGAAACCATGAGAGGTTTCTATTGTTCAAGGTAGAAGAACATAGAGAGATTTGGCCAGTGCTGAAAGGCAGATACGGATTCAGAGCCTTGTCTTGCTGCTTGCTCATTGCACGAATCTTAAGTTGGTTTCCTAGACTCTTCAAAGCCACAATCGCCCCGACTGTAAATTAAAGCAAATACCTCCACTAAATGGTAGTTAGAAATATTGAAGATGACATTTATAAGATGTCTGGCACATAGCAAACACTCAATTAATATGAATAACCCTTCCTCAAGGCATTTATATTTCCCGTCCCCATCTGCAAGCTGCTATCTTCATTTCCCTTACGTCGTGTGTCCAGGAAGATGTATCCTGATACGCAAACACAGTGCAGTTTTCTAGTCCAAATAACTGTCTCTCCTCTGCTTTATCTCCTCTCTTTTCACCAGTATGTCTATCCTCCATTCCTATGCTGAAGCATCCTTTCTCCTGGAGCCTAGAGTAATATAGCCTCTCAGAGAAGAACAAGGAAGACAGTGTGAGGCTGTTTTCAGAGGCTCTGGAGCCTAGGGAAGAAATTTAGTTTAGGGAGGCAGGTAAGGAAAGAATTTCTATTTGCCAGAAGCCAAAGTGAACATGTGAAATACCTTAAGTGTGATCTGGGGATCTGGAGGTCTGGTATTCAGAGAAAAGAGGTGAGAAGTAGATGGAGTAAGGCCTGAGAAGCTCATGAGCTCTGACAGGCTCTGTCTCCCTTGGGCGGTGGGTTGAAACAGTTGCACTTCACACATCCTCTTACATAGAATAATGGAGCGGCAGAAAAGGCAGCGGTGCAAGGTATCCTTAGACAAGGTGCTCTGACTATCCACATAGGCTTGGCAATAGTCAAACCTATGGTCAATTAATCTACAACAAAGATGGCAAAACTATACAATGAAGAAAAGACAGTCTCTTCAATAAACAGTCCTGGAAACACTGGACAGCCACATGTAAAAAAAAAAAATGAAATTAGAACATCCTTTAACACCATACACAAAAATAACTTTAAAATGGATTAAAGACCTAAGGTGAGACTGGATACTATAAAACTCCTAGAGGAAAACATAGACAGGACACCCTTTGACATAAATTGCAGCAATATCTTTTCTGAGCCGCCTCCTAGAGTAATGGAAATAAAAACAAAAATAAACAAATGGGACCCAATTAAGCTCAAAAGCTTCTGCACAGCAAAGGAAACCCTAAACAAAACGAAAAGACAACCCACAGAACAGGAGAAAATATTTGCAAACAATATGACTGATAAGAGATTAATCTCCAAAATTTATAAACAGCTCATGCAGCTCAATATTCAAAAACAAACAACCCAATCAAAAAATGGTCAGAGGACCTAAAAAGACATTTCTCCAAAGAAGACATACAGATGGCCAAGAGACACATGAAAATATGCTTAACATGGCTAATTATTAGAGAAATGCAAATCAAAACTATAATGAGATGTCACTCACATCAGTCAGAATGGCCATCATCAAAAAGTCTACAAAAGCTAGAGATGGTGTGGAGAAAAGAAAACTCTCCTACATTATTGGTGGGAATGTAAATTTGTACAGACAGTATACAGAACATCATGGATGTTCTTTAAGAAACTAAAAATACAACTACCATATGATCCAGCAATCTGACTCCCAGGCACACACCCAGAGAAAAACATGGTTTGAAAGGACACAGGCACCCCAGTGTTCACTGCAGCACTGTATACAATAGCCAAGACATGGAAGCAATCTATATGTCCATCCACAGATGAATGAATAAAGATGTGGCAATATATACATTGGAATATTACTCAGCCATTAAAAAGAATGCAATAATGCCATTTGCAGCCACATAGATGGATGTGGAGGTTATCATACTAAGTGAAGTAAGTCAGATGAGAAAGACCAACATCATGTGAAATTGCTTATATGGGGAATCTAAAAAAAAAAAATCATACAAAGGAACTAACTTACAAAACAGAAACAGGCTCACAGATCTAGAGAACTAATTTATGGTTACCAGGGGAGAAGAGTTGGAGAGAGGGACAGAGTGGGAATTTGGGATTGACATATGCACACCGCTATGTTTAAAATAGATAACCAAGACTTCCCTGGTGGGCCAGTGGTTAAGACTCCACACTTTCAATGTAGGGAGCACAAGATCCCTGGTCAAGGAAGGTCTACATGTCATGTGGTACAGTCAAAAAAAAAGACATAACCAACAAGGATCTACCGTAGAAGCACAGGAACTCTGCTCAATAGTCTGTAATAACCTAAGTGGGGAAGGAATTTGAAAAAGAATAGATACATGTATAACAATCATTTTGTTGTACACCTAAAACTAACACATTATTTTTTTAATTAAACTTTTATTTCATTTTTAATCAGAGGATAATTACAATATTGTGATGGTTTCTGCCACATAATAACATGAATCAGACATAGGCATACACATGCTCCCTCCCTCTGTAATCTCCCTCCCCATCCTACCCCTCTGGGTTGTCATAGCACTGGCTTTGGGTTCCCTGCATCATACAACAAATTCTTACTGGCTATCTATTTTACATATGGTAACGTATATGTTTCAATACTATTCCCTCAAGTCGTCTCCTCTCCGTCCCTTACTATGACCAAAAGTCTGTTTTCTATGTCTGCATCTCCTTTGCTGCCCTGCAAATAGGCTAATCAGTACCATCTTTATAGATTCATATATATGCACTAATATATGATATTTGTCTTTCTCTTTCTGATTTACTCCACTTTGTATATTAGGCTCTAGGTTCACCAACCTCATTAGAATTGACTCAAATGCATTCCTTTTTATAGCCAAGTATTACTCCATTGCTAGTACAACATTATTAATCACCTATATTCCAATATAAAATAAAAACTTAAAAAAATTCACCCTTTAAAAAATCATTTCCTAAATTTTAGTTTTGTCATCTGTGAAATGAGAACAAAACATATAATTGATATTACATAACAATATATTATTATGAAGATTAGGTGAGCTGATATGCTAGAAGCTCTCGTCACAGTGCCTAGCATATTGTAGGCAAATATGTTCAGCAAATTTTGGCTCTCTTACTGTTATAAATTTATTTTATTTTTACTTACATTGTAAATAACTCTGAAATAGATACCCACACAGATAATCCTTTGACCATAATTCTGATTACTTCTTTATGATAGCTTCCTAGAAGGAGAGTTACTTAGGTTCAAACATATGAACATATTGAATAATCCTAATATTTAAAATTATCCAGACAAGGCAATTCTACAGCTTGCCTTGTTCAACTACTCCCTTGAGCTCTGGAAATTAAATTCTTAAACATTATTTGATAGATTACAAACCTAACTAAGGTTTATGTAAAAATCTAGTGCTTTTTAAAATCTAGAAAAAATTTTTAAACCTAGTGATTTTAATGCTAGTAATAGGTCATTAGCAACAAAGAGGAAATAGAACAGAAAGTTCCCCAGTTTATAGTAAGCTCTAACAGAAGAAGGGAGACTGTGTTTAGGAGGCCACACCCTGGCTTCCTGTAACCCTTTAGCCACACTCTCCCCTTGGCATTCCTTCCTAGCACCTGCCACTTTCAATCCCCCACTTTGCATTGCCATTGAGCTCTTAGGTTCCTTCCTTATCTTTGACCTTTTTATTTAAGGATGTGACTTTCAGCTAACCTTTGGCCTGTGGGTCAGGAGTTAAGCTGTCCATTCTCCTGGCTCCTTTCATCCTTTAGCCTCTTAAGGACAAAGCCTGTTGTGTATAACTTACATATGTTTGGGTCATCTCAAGACATTCTTAGGTGGTGAAACCTCATCAGGCAGGTGCTGCAAAGGCCTTGTTGAATGGAAAACTTTGAGAAACAAACTTTTAAAAAGAGCTTTAAAAAAAAAAAATAAATAAAAATAAAAAGAGCTTTAGACTTTGGATTTCTCAGGGAAATTCAGCTTGTTCAAGATGCAAAGTTACATTTTCTTTTTTTTTTTTTTAGTTGCACAGTGAGGCTTGTGGGATCTTATTTCTTCGACCAGGAATGGAACCCAGGCCATTAATCAGTGAAAAGCTGAGTATTAACCTCTGGACTGCCGGTGAATTCCTTCAAGTTACATTTCAATGTTATCTTTTAAGAGAGGCTAGAGGAATATTCTTAATGGAGCCAGTCTTGATCTAGTTTTCTCATTTTGAAAGTAAAGTCACTGGCAGGGTTGTTGTGAGGATTCAGTGTTATAAATCGTCACTGCCCTCAAGGAGACCTTGTTGCTGGGGACAGAATATACATAAGATGTCTGTAATACAGGGAAGAGGAAGCAAGGGTCTTGAAGGAATAAGAGTATTCTACAAAAGAAGAGATTATATTGAATGGTGGAAATCTAAGAAGACTTCATGTAAGATAGTGTTTAAGATGAGTCAAGCTTCCTGAAGGAGTGCTATTTAAGATCAGTCATGAAGGATTTTAGAAAGTGGAATTTAGTGCAAGCAGAGAGACTCACAAGAGTAAAGCTGGAGGTATCAAAGAGTAGAGAGTGTTTGGGGACCATCAAGTGAAGCAGTTTCCTTAGCGTGTCTGATACATTCAGGCAATTGTGGAACGTGAAAGGAAGGGTACAATGAGCCAGGCCACAGAGGGGCTGGTTTGCTGAGATACAGTATCTGTCTCAATCTGGTGGACAAGACACTGAAGGCTTGATAGCTGGGGATGACTGTAGTTGTGATGTGAGAAGGACAATTAGGAAGCTGTGTGAAAGTGAAGGAAAAGGAGGGACTAATCAGGGAATGCTATATTTTTTTTAGACTAGAGACAACAGAGGGAGTGGGGTTCAAAGCCAGAACAGTCGTTGTGAGGATGGGGAGATGGAGGCTATGCTTAGAAAATTTGTGAAATATTTTCTAAAAAGAAAAAAAATAGCAATTTCTTTTCTTAATAATTTATTTTCAATAAATTAATAGTTAAATAGCAAATTAGAATCAATGATTAAAAACTCACAAAACATCAACAAATAAAATCTTTGGTTGGTACCTCTAATCATATTCTACAAAGCACATTGATTCAATTTCAATTAAAAGGCATATGAAGAAGATCACCAAATAGTATTGCAAAGAGATGAGCCTAATAATAAGATGCTTGTCCACTTTGAATCCTAAAATCCTTCATGGCTGAATAGACTGGATGCTGGGTCAGGAGATCTTGCACTATGTCCTGGGTTTCCACTAACTATCCATGTGACCTCTAGAAAGTTACTTCAAAATCCTCTGGACTATTTTCTCCTCTGTAAAGTGAGGAGTAGAACTAGCCCATCCAATGATCTATATAAATAAATGGACCTGTTATACCTGGTTTCTGGAAGCTTTCAGTGGTGTCCATAGCAGAACAAGTAATAGAGAAGCACAGATGATATAATTGGTCTAAATTTTTCTGTTAGGTTCAAATGATCCATAAAGAGATGTACCATCAGTGAACTATAATTCATTTGAACCATAAATTCTTACTACTCCAGTCACCAAGCTGTAAATACAGGACACCACGGAAGGCTGTGGAGTGATTTTAGAATTAGCTTCCAGTCTCATGTGTACCTTGCCAAGCTTCTGATACCCAGGTACCTACAATTCCTTTTGATAGTCACTTTAACCTAATACAACTTGACAGACCAAGACCCAACTTGCAAAAGAAATCATTTAAGAGATGAATTACATTAAGTAATATATTAAATGTTTATTCACCTATCATAGGAATTTCCTGTAGAGTTTCTTTAAAAACTGTTCTCCTCATTTAATTTAATGATACTCAATCTTCTCATGACTTTTCAGCAGTACTCAGTTACATTTCAGTGTAAAGCAGTTACATTTCTGTGCACAGCAGACAAGGCCCCAACAGCAGAGAAGTGCACTCATTCTGAGAAGAGCAGTAAAATCCTATGTTCACACAAAAAGGTCTTCTGTGCCTTCCTCAGCTACAGTTCAAATGAGGCTACTAGTGGCTCAGTGGTAAAGAATCCGCCAGCAATGCAGGAGACAGACCCAGGTTCAATCCCCAGGCTGGGAAAATCCCCTGGAGGAGGACATAGCAACCCCCTCCAGCATTTTTGCTGGGAAAACCCCATGGACAGAGAAACCTGATGGGCTATGGTCCATGGGATCATAAAGAGTCAGATATGACTGATGCACAGCACAATACAAAAATACTGTCAAAAGTGTTAATGTGCTTTAATGCCAGATGAGAGAATAAGCAATATTACTCAATTGACAACTGTCACCAGAGTTTTGAGATGTGATATCACGTGGTAGTTTGGGGACAAATTTAAGTCCACATAAGCTCATGAGAACAACAAAAGCTCATGAGAAAGAAATGCAAATTTGGGGGAATCCCCTGGTTTCTGTGTTTATGTGTTTCTCTGGACTACTTTGGGTCTGTGGGGATGTTTATTGAATGCAGTTTAAAGAAAGGACCTACACAAAAGAATGCATTGTTTCTTTTTAAAAAATTTATTTTATTGTTCTCATTATTTATTTTTATTTTGTCCATGCTACACAGCATGCTTTTTTTTTTTTTTTCATTTTCTTGGGCTCCAAAATCACTGCAGATGGTGACTGCAGCCATGAAATTAAAAGATGCTTGCTCCTTGGAAGAAAAGCTACGACCAACCTAGACAGCATATTAAAAAGCAGAGACACTACTTTGCCAACAAAAGTCTGTCTAGTCAAAGTTATGGTTTTTCCAGTAGTCACATATGGATGTGAGAGTTGGGCTATAAAGAAAACTGAGTGCCAAAGAACTGATGCTTTTGAACTGTGGTGCTGGAGAAGACTCTTGAGAGCCCCTTGGACTGCAAGGAGATCCAATCAGTCCATCCTAAAAGAAATCAGTCCTGAATATTCATTGGAAGGACTAATGCTGCAGTTGAAGCTCCAATACTCTGATGCTCCAATCCACCTGATGTGAAGAACTGACTCACTGGAAAAGACTCTGATGCTGGGAAAGATTGAGGGCAGGAAGAGAAGGGGATGACACAGGATGAGATGGTTGGACGGCATCACCGACTTGATGGACATGAATTTGAGTAAGCTCTGGGAGTTGATGGACAGGGAAGCCTGGCGTGCTGCAGTCCATGGGGTTGCAAAGAGTCAGACATTACTGAGTGACTGAATTAACTAACACGGCATGTGGGATCTTAGTTACCCTGACCAGGAATCCCATGCCCCCTGTATTGGAAGTGCAGAGTCTTAACTTCTGGACCACCAGGGAAGTCCCAAACACATTGTTTTGATAAATGCATTGTGCCGTAAGTGTGAATGCTGTAGAGTTTAATGACATTATGAACTTGCTATTTTGAGAATGAGATTTTTAGGATGCCTCATCCAGATTTCTTCTGATCACCAAACCAAAGAGGTTCATTTCAGCCTTTCATAAATTGAATATCTTCTTTCTAGAGTGGGCAGAAAATTTAAATTCCTCTATTGTGTATACATAATCTCAAACCCATCAATTTCTTACCTATAGTTCAGAAGGTTTTAAAACCAATGTTCTGTCAAGAATTTTGGGAAAATAAAACGTTCCAGAGACAATCAAATGACATTATTTGTATTCTGGGCTTAACTATGGGATTCATTTTTGAATCTAAGCATCATCATGGTGGCATACGGTTGTGAGTTCTGCCAGATCTACAACGTTCATTCTTTTGTGGGCACCACCCCTCCCAGCCTAAGACTGAGCTAATGCTCCTCAGCAGGGAAAACAAATCACACATCCATCAATTCATTAGAGACTGGTATTACACTCCTATTGTCTACTCTAAATCTTTTGTTCAGCTCTCTGTTAAATGAGCCGTTAAATGGTAATATTTAGATTTTCATCATTCTATTTTAATTTTACAGGTCTTAAATCATCAAGAACTCATGCTGAATTAAAAGTTTTCAATATCTGACATGTGAAACTAAAGGATTAGGAAAACTATTTTAGTTAACTTCTTTTGATAAGAAAACCGTGAACTCTCACAAATTATCACGTCCTTTCCTCTCATAGGTATAATCTACCATTTGGCTTTAGCGATAACACATATACTCGTGGTCCAATGCAAGTGACACCTCACATTTCCATAGAGATAGAGGAGGCAGCGCTCTCCTGCACGTATCTGCTGCCTTCTTGTGGTCCTCGTGGTCAGAAGGGTCTTTTATCCACAGATTCCCCACAAGTCTCCAGGTTGGTTTCTGCAAGGGCTATCTTTTCATTTGTCTTATGCTGTTCACCCTTGATCAAATATGCCTCATTTTTCGGAACAAACTTTAAAATATGTTCGGAGGGTAGCATTTTCTACTCATTCATCTGCGATCCATTATGAGGAAACTCTTCTTATAACTGAAAACATATTACGTACAGCAGTGATTTTCAAACCAGTTTTTAACCTAAGGATCCTTTATTCCCCCAAAACAGCATCTTATGCAGGAACCTGGATTTATAAAATCGACAGATACAGGCTGCTCTGCCTGAAGCCCCCAGGGAAGGGGATGTGCAGCCACCTCCCTTTTGGCCTCCTTTTAGCATTCTGCAGCTGACCCTGAGACACCTCCTGTGAAGCTTGAATTCATGCCTCACAAATTATTCACCATGCTGACTCTGGTACTTGCAAAAATGTTGACAGCTAGTGACTTCTGAACCAGTGCTGCCTGGGGTCACAACAGCCAGAGCCCCACTATTAAGGAATGTGGTGGCTTGAGTCGGGTGATGGAACCTGGCAGTCACCAAGGAGAGTCCTGTCTGGCAGGTGGGGTCCCTGGGGGAAGAAGCCCAGAATGTTTCCTGGAGCGGCCACTCCTGTTTGCTGTAGGCTCTGCTCTCCCAAGACCTTCACCAGGAAGTTGATGTACCTCATGGCCAGGCGAAGTGTTTCATTTTTGCTCAGCTTCTTGTCCGGAGGGTGAGTGGGGATGAGCTTCCTCAGCTTGGCAAAGGCACTGTTGACATTCTGCTGCCTCCACCGCTCCCTGGTGTTCGTGAAGATCTTTCTGGTCATGTTGGAGTTCCTGAGACAGGAAAGAGAAAGGGCCCTGAGGGCCAACACCTTGTCAGAGGCCTGCTGGGTAGCCCATGTCCTGCCAGGAGCTTGAGTTGTTTACCTTCTCCACCCAGATCTTAGGGGATGTGCTGCCTCATTCCCAGGTGTTATGGATCTTCCTGTGACAAGAGAAGAAAATGCGGCAGAAGAAAGGGCAGGGTGAGAACACCTCCTGTCAGCTTTTCTCTCCCTGGTTGTTTCAAAGCCTCCAGGTAAAATGGTGGTTTTATCCTAATATTCCCATTACTTCTTTTATAACCAACTCTTCCTAAGTGTTCAGAATCAGGCACAGTGTAGGACTGAGTACACATGTGAATTAAAATACATACTTGTTAATAGGGAGTTGAATTTAGATTCTTTAAAAGGGGGGAGGGGGCTGCGATCCTAGGTTTCATTTACAACATAACATTTGGAATGAAGAAGGTGACAGCACAACTCTTTTGGCTGGTCGACTTTATCTGCAGGATTGGGCGCACAGTGTAAGAGCTAAAATGTCTAGATCAGACCACAGTTAGAGGAGGATGAACAGGGTGTTAATTGGAAGGACTGATGTTGAAGCTGAAACTCCAATACTTTGGCCACCTCATGCGAAGGGTTGACTCATTGGAAAAGACCCTAATGCTGGGTAGGATTGGGAGCGGGAGGAGAAGGGGATGACAGAGAATGAGATGGTTTGGATGGCATCACCAACTCGATGGACATGGGTTTGGGTAGACTCCGGAAGTTGGTGATGGACAGAGAGGCCTGGCGTGCTGCAATTCATGGGGTCACAAAGAGTCGGACATGACTGAGTGACTGAACTGAACTGAACTGAACTGAACAGGGTGATGAAGAATCTTGAAGTTCAGTTGGATGAAGAATAGCAATGGGGTTATTTAGCAAGACAAACAAAGAAAAGGAGTAGGTGAGGGGTGACAATTTGGTATGGATGCTGCAGAAGATAGCCAGGCTCCCCAAGGTTGAATTTGGATGATCTTTCCAACTTTAGGCGAGGTGATTATTATCACGTATTGCCAATCCTAATCGTGCCATTTTTTCCTCTGAGAGGCATGGGTCCGTTTGTTCAGGTGGCTTGGATTAACATACATCAATGGGAATGTTTATAGTACATCAGGATATAAGCCAAAACCCAGGACCAGACGTTTGGTACTCTTGGCTCATGGCTATCAGTTTGCCACCTGCTCCAGTCTCAGCAACCTGGGCAAAGGGTCCCCTCCTGTTCCTCACACCACCACCCCCCACTCAAACAGTAGTAAATATTCCCAATTCCATACCTTTGTATTTTCTGTCCCATGAGTTCCCTCCTCACTGTCTTCTTGTCTATTTCTACACAATCTTTAAAGAGCAGATTAAATCCTCCTTTCCATTCCTAAAACCCTTCCAGGCCATCCCAGAGCCTCCCATATCCTTCCCTTGCTGAACTTCTGCAGCCACTGGTGGTAGACAAAGGCTATTAGGAGAATTAAATAAGTTTAATATTTGTAAATCACTTTCAACAGTGCCTGACACACGGTAATGGCTATAAAAGTGTTGAGGAATAAATACAACAAAAATATGTTTATAAATAAAAATGACTTGTGAAATACTGAATTGTGAATATTGGGGGGAAAGTAATATCTTGTTTTTCTATAACCAAGTCTGGTTATACAACCTCTTGGTTCTTGCTACCTTTGTTCCTTTATTTTAACTCTTCCTGCAGACATGCTCTGTGCTAGGCCCTGTGCTATGAGCTGGGTTTGTGGACATGGCTGAATGGGGTACTTGTGCTCAAGGAGCTTATTGGATGGCCTGATAGAGGAGGCAGCACATACAGAAACACTTAAGAATCACAGGACAAGGTCCCACACACTAAGGGCCAAATCCAGAGAGACACTTGCTGCCTAGAGAAAAGTGTCAAAAGATCATGTCAAGACCAAAATGCCCAGGTCAATGCTGTTGAACTTTTCCCTAAATTCTACCTTTCTTCTATTTTTATTTGGGCTTTTCTGAGGATATGAGGGGCTTCCCCAATGGCTCATCAGTAAAGAATCTGCCTGCAATGCAAGAGATGTAGGGAACTTAGATTTGATCTCTGGGTCGGAAAGATCCCCTGGAGGAGGGGATTCAGTATTCTTGCCTGGAGAATCCCATGGACAGAAGAGCCTGGTGGGCTATAGTCCATAGGGTCGCAAAGAATCGGAAATGACTGAAGTGACTGAGCATGCACACACACACAAGGATATCAGTCTGTAGGTAAACACTGAGTATCTGACATAGGTTACATAAAAGCAACATATAAAATATCAGGAAGTTGGTAGGTGCCTCTCAAAATGCCAGCTTCCTTCCACAACTGTTGTTTGTGTTAATGGCCCATGTTGCAGGAAGGAGTTGGAGGGTTACAAATTGGCACCTATGGTATGAAAGGGTGGGCCCATTTTATTCGAAAAGGACCTAAAGAAGTGATTTGTTGAAGTCCTAGTGACTTGTGAGAAAGCAGATCCTTTTCTAACTTAACAAACACTTGGAACTTCTGCTCCAGAACTTTTCTTCTATTCCAGTGGCCCTTGACTTGTGCTGCTTATTGGATTCACCCAGGTTGCATCCCAGACCAATTAAATAAAAATTTCTGGGGGCATTAGTATTTTTTAAAACTCCACAGGTGGATCAGGTTGGTCCTCCAGGAAGCAGATGCCAAGCTGGAGTTGGATGTACAAGCAGTTTATTGGGAGTTAAGGACTGTGAAAGATGAAAAAAGAAAAGAAAGACTTCGGCCAAGAATGTCTTAAGACTGCAATGCACATCCGACACTTGCCAAATCAAAGCAGGGAGGCTGCAGGACTGGTCAGAAGAGCCTCAGGCTGCAATACAGAGCTAGAAAAGTGGCAGCCAACCCAACAGGGAGCTCTGGGGCAAAAAGTACCTGAGAAGGAGACCCTATCGGGCAAAAATCACCAGGTCCCAGCAGCACTGCCACGCACACTCATGGGCTGGGGGCTACCTGAAGAACAGACGCCCAGTCCTGAGGCCCGTCAGCACTTCTACTGATGGTTGTCAGCTAACTGCACTCCCTGTAGCTGAACTGAAAGTTTTTTTCCTGAAGTGAGGTCCCAACAGTACACCCTTCACATGATCTCCCTGTGCGGCTAATGCTAAGAACATTGCCTTACTCTCTAAACAGGAGCTCTGAGACCTAGCAAAACTATGTTTAAGAAGGAAGCTGTATTTAGGGGACTAAGAATGACAAACTATTAATATTACATAAAATATCAGCTAGAAGGATATATGCCCGTAGGACATTTCCCCATGCAGGTTCTTGTTGACTTTCCTGCTTCTGCCTGGGTAGGAGAGGCCAGCGCTGTGCTGAGAAGCCAGTGGTGAGCAGAATCATGGCAGCTCAAGTTCACTGGCTGACCTCAGGCCTCCTCTGGCTTCCTCCATCAGCCTCTTAGGTTTACTTCCTCTTTCTCTGTAGAAACACCCCGGTTGGATCCATGATCCAATATAGTCACATGTACTCCAAACTTTACTATCAACAATTACTGACCCTATGCGTCAGACACTGTACTGGCTGCTGTACACTGAGGAACCCTCTGCCCTATGACACAGATGGGAAGCCCAGGGTCTGTAGGAACAGAGAAATAGCACCTAATTCAGGCAATCTAGGGGACTTCCAATCTGAAGGGGGTGATACCTAAGGCCTCTTTCTGTGCTGAAATGCCACCATGCCCTGCCTTTGCCTTTTATCTACCTAAAGTGAAAGTGAAAGTTGCTCAGTCATGTCTGACTCTTTGCGACCCCATGGACTATACAGTCCATGGAATTCTCCGGGCCAGAATACTGGAATGGGTAGCCTATCCCTTCTCCAGGGATCTTCCCAACCCAGGGATCAAACTCAGGTTTCTCACATTGCAGATGGATTCTTTACCAGCTAAGCCACCAGAGAAGCCCAAGAATACTGGAGTGGGTAGCCTATCCCTTCTCCAGTGGATCTTTCTGACTCAGGAATCGAACCAGGGTCTAACCTGGCCTTTGTATTTACAATGAGCATTGTTGGACCTGTATTCAACTATACCTAAAATATGAAAGTGTGAACCTAAATCAAGGGAATTTTTAAGACTATCCAGTTTTGCTCACGTTGAAACTGGTTGCTTTGCACCCAGGACTGTAGGAGTAAAGTTACTTTTAAGCTTCTTTTGTCAAAAGAGGTTTTATCTTATTCACTAGTCCCATGGGAGGATCATTTTCAAGCTGGGAAGAAAAGATTAGCCAGGATAAACTAACTGGTATTCTCTTCTGAGAGAGCTCCATCCTATTGTGAGAAGCAGAAACAGGGAGGAGAGAAGGTAAGCTTCTGAAACGCAGTCTTGGAATTCTAGGAGGTGCTTAAAAATTCTGCTTCATTGACTACTCCAAAGCCTTTAACTGTGTGGATCACAATAAACTGTGGAAAATTTTCAAGAGATGGGAATACCAGACCACCTAACCTGCCTCTTGAGAAACCTGTATGCAGGTCAGGAAGCAACAGTTAGAACTGGACATGGAACAACAGACTGGTTCCAAATAGGAAAAGGAGTACGTCAGAGCTATATATTGTCACCCTGCTTATTTAACTTATATGCAGAGTACATCATGAGAAACGCTGGGCTGGAGGAAGCACAAGCTGGAATCAAGATTGCCGGGAGAAATATCAATAACCTCAGATATGCAGATGACACCACCCTTATGGCAGAAGGTGAAGACCTAAAGAGCCTCTTGATAAAAGTGAAAGAGGGGGAAAAAAAAAAAAGGTGAAAGAGGAGAGTGAAAAAGTTGGCTTAAAGCTCAACATTCAGAAAACTAAAATCATGGCATCTGGTCCCATCACTTCATGGGAAATAGATGGGGAAACAGTGGAAACAGTGGCTGACTTTATTTTTCTGGGCTCCAAAATCACTGCAGATGGTGACTGCAGCCATGAAATTAAAAGACACTTACTCCTTGGAAGGAAAGTTATGACCAACCTAGACAGCATATTAAAAAGCAGAGACATTACTTTGCCAACAAAGGTCCATCTGGTCAAGGCTATGGTTTTTCCAGTGGTCATGTATGGATGTGAGAGTTGGACTATAAAGAAAGCTGAGCGCCAAAGAATTGATGCTTTTGAACTGTGGTGTTGGAGAAGACTCTTGAGAGTCCCTTGGACTGCAAGGAGATCCAACCAGTCCTTCCTAAAGGAGATCAGTCCTGGGTGTTCATTGGAAGGACTGATGTTGAAGCTGAAACTCCAATACTTTGGCCACCTGAGGCGAACAACTGACTCATTTGAAAAGACCCTGATGCTGGGAAAGATTGAGGGCAGGAGGAGAAGGGGACGACAGAGGATGAGATGGCTGGATGGCATCACTGACTCGATGGACATGGGTTTGGGTGGACTTAGGGAGTTAGTGATAGATAGGGAGGCCTGGCGTGCTGCAGTTCATGGGGTCGCAAAGAGTCAGACACGACTGAGAGAGTGAACTGAACTGAATAATTGTTGATTTATCCTCAAGTGTGTTACTCTCCTTCTCCACATTGGGAAATAAAAATCAGTGATTCAACAAGCTGGAAAAACTCAATGTAGAGGTCACTGGAAAATTATTAAAGTATTTATTAAATCAAAGGAAAATGGCATTTAGTGCTTTTCCTGTTGCAAGTACTAACAGCTGCAAATCTTGATTCAGAGTACTTTAAGAGCTTAAAAAATACTCCAGATGCCACAGAACCAGAGAGCATCAGACAGATGTTGAAACAGAGGTGCATTTCTTTGTCCGATGTCACACAGCCCGGTGTGGCAGAGCCTGTGTCCCAAGCCTGAGTCACCACTGATGCCGGCTGAGTCGGGGCCAGGGAAGCCCAGGGACAGATTTCATCTCAGAACAATTATTTCAAATACATAAAGGGAAAAGTCTTCTCAGAATATGAAGTTAAAAGGCATGAATTAAAATACACAGACACATAAAATAACCAGTTATACTTCATAGGTATGAGAATAGTTCTAAAATGCAGCACAATAAAACCTATGCTTCACTGTTAACACATTAAATAACTGAATTTGTCACCATCATTTAATTTCTAACTAGTGATTGGTAAGTGATTTTTCAGAAGATCAGCAACATCTGTAACAAGAGTTGAAAGTGTCTATGATTTCTATTGATGACAAAGGCATCAGCACTCCTACTGCCACTGTAGTTTATTAATAATAAACTACATAAACATTCATAAATAAAAGAAATGCTCAATTTAGATGAAAGGTTAGTAGATAAAAAGATGTAATTTAGAACCCCCTGAGTTTTATCCACACATCCCTGGGGGGGTAGGTGTCATGGGCCAAAGATTAAGAATGCCTGGATAGGAGGAATGTCACAGTAAATTGAATAGGGATATAGGTGAGCACAAACTTCTATTTATAACCTGTTACCTTCTGTGGTAACAGGTTACTGGAGAAAAGAACATTATGCCCCCTGAGAAGATGACCACTACCTGCAACAGGTGCTGCTGGTTTTTCGTGTGAATGTTTTCTGGACATGGAGCCCAGAAAGACGGCAGCACAGAAATGCAGACAGCTAACGTTCCTAGGGTGGCCTGTGCCAGGCATTTGGGCTCACACTGCTCTTTTCTCGTAAGATGTTAAATTTCTCTTCCTGGCATTTGGTCCTGTGTATTTCTCTCTTCTTTCAAATCTCTTTGAAAAGTAAGTGAAAACATGGTACAGGAGGAGGGTAGTGAAGGGTGGTTTATACAGCTGGGTTCGGGGAGGATGCCTAACCTCAAACAGGAGGCATAGGTTTGCCTTTAGAAATTGCTATAGAGGTAACACAGGCTAACTTAAGGGGGAAAAAAAAATCAAGCAGTACACAAGTGATAAAGCAAAAAAAGTCCCCCTCCCTTATCCATCTACCTTATTCAAAGTCATTCCCCAGCAGTAGCCAGTTTGGTGTGTGTTTATATAATATATCCTTTATATTAAAAAAAAAATCACAATACATGCTATTATGCAATTACTTTTCTCACCAGACAGCTCTGCATGTTGATGTTCTAAACAAGTACATTTACTGTGAATGCAGATCTTTGGGTGGGCTCCCGGTGCATTGGGAGGGCCACCTGTTTCAAAACAGCGCTCTACACCTGCCTTCGCAGCCCACACCCACCCGACCCAACCTGCTGCCCTGGACCGCTTCACTTCCCAGCTTTTCCTTTTTTCTTGTTATAATTCTTGCTCCCCCTTGCCTGCAACGCCTGCCCTGCGACTAAGTTCAGGCATTCTGGAGAAACATCTAAAGTTTCGCACCTGCCAGGTCTCCAGGAATCGCTCACCCCAGCTCAGAAGCTTCCAAGACGGCCCTCGGAGATGCTCCTGGGTGTCCGGGACATCACATATCAAGGCTCAGCAGCCCCGCCAACAGGAACGCGCCAGGCTCCCCCGGAGCTGCACCACGGCCCCTGCTCCGCGAGAAGTCCCCAGGTCTTCTCACCGAGTCGCCCTGGTGGCTGCCACCAAGTCACCTCCACACCCCTGCCCTCCGCGGCGAGTGCGGCTCGGACTGGGGAACTGCGCCAGAGACCCGCTGGCGCCCAAACCCAGCAGCGCCCCCAACCCTCTCGGAGTCCACGCACCTCCTCTCCGAGAAAGGAGCCCGCGCCGCAGTTGTCGCCCTCGCCTGGGCGCTGCGCCTCCGCCACCGCCTTTATAGACATCGCCTTTTGTCTAGGGACCCACGGGGCCCCTTCCCCGCCCGGGACTCCCGCAGGTCCCTCCCACACACACCCTCCACCCCCACATCCCCGCTTCCCGGGACCAGTCTCCCTGTGCCCTAGAAACCGAGCAGAGGCGGAAGGAGACGCCAGCTTTGTGTGGGGACGATAGGGAGTCCTGACACTCACCCGGTCTACAGCATACCCCTAGGGCGGAGTGCAACTTACCAACCCTTTTCTACAAGGTCTACAAACCTTCGCAAGTGCGTGCCCCGCGGTAAACTCATCAACTCATAAGATGTCAATCATTTAAGCCCCAGTGAGTCTCCAACTGTGTTCAAGAACCACTTACTTCAGAATCATGGGTGAGAGAAGGTATAGACCTCAACACCCACAGCCAAGACCACCAGATAGGTTTTCTGGGGATAGGGTTAGAAATCTGCCTTTTTACCAAAGTGTCCCAGGAGATTAATATGCACAGAGAAGTTCAACAATCACTGCACTGGACAGATTCCCAGATTTATTCATCCCATGTTCTAGAGCGCCTCCTCATTGGTCTTCCTGCTTCTGCACTTTCCTCTTTTCATCTATTCTCCAGGATCACCCAGAATGATCTTTTGAAAACCCAAGTCAGGTTCCTGTTGCTTCTCACTCAAAACCTTCCTCTGGCTCCTCATTTCACTCAGAATTAAGCTGAAGTCTTAACATTTGCTCCCAGATACCCTTTACCTGACTTGGCTCCCAGATACCCTTTACCTGATTTGTCTGTTCCTTCTCTGCCTGAAAAGAAGCTGAAGAAGTCTACTCAGCTCTAGCCACTCTGACCTCTGTAATTTCATGAACATTCCAGGCACCCTCCTGCCTCAGGGCCTCTGCATGGTCTGTTTCCACTGTCTGCAACACTCTTCCCTCAAAATCCAAGTAGTTCCCTCCCTCACCTCCTTTGATTCATTCAGCAGTTACTAACACTGAGTGTCTACTATGCGCCAGTGCCTGTTACAGGCACTGGGGTTCAAACAAAACAGACACAAATTTCTGCCCTCAAGGAGCTGACATTCTTCAGGTCTTTGCTCAAATGTCACCTTCTCAATGAAGATTCTCTGACCACAAGGTCTAAAACTGCACCTTCACACACACAGGGCTCTTCATCTTCCTACCCTGCTTTTTCTCCTTAGCACTCACCCCTATGTAGTAATATTTTACTTATTTGTTCTGTCTCCCCAGTCCCACTGAATATGCATTCTTCAAATGCTGGTTGATAAATCAAGCTTCTAGGTATCACACTCTCTGAAGGTACCAGCATAGGATTTGGCACAATAAATTCATAGATGCATTAATGCTTAGTGGATAAGAGCAAAGGACTCTGGAATGCAAAGCTATTGCATTACCCAGGTTGAAATCCCCTATCTACCCACTTATATGGCCATAGGCAAATCATGTAACTTTTCCCTACCTCAATTTCCTCATCTGTAAAATGGGGAAAATAATAGGGTCATGAGGACTAAATGAGAAAAAACAGGTAAAGAATTTAGCACTGGGCCTAGCACACAGTCAGACTAATGCAAATTTTACTCTGCAATTGCTCATGGGAAGGATGACATATAAACTAGGCCTTGAGGCAGGGCTGCCTCTGACATTTGTGGACCCAGGACAAGGGTACAAATGGAGACTCCTGACCCATCCCCATCCCTTTTCTCTTCCCACCTCAAGCTGTCCTGCTCTGTGAGGGGCCTGGTATATAACGTGGACTCCCAGCCCACATGGACCTAAGGAAAAGGCCTGTGTAGGTTCTGACAATGGACTCAAGGCCATTTGAGCAGAAATGCTGGGGTTCTGGATATAGAGTGTGATTTAAATTCAGGGGTCCCTGACACCCTGAGTGTGGTCTAAAATGTGGGAAATGGGCAGGAACATGGGGGGCACAGAGCAGGGCAGGGCCATCCAAAGCACAGAACCCAAGGCAGGGGCCTGGGTCCCCCGGGGTACAAGAGTGGGAGATGCTGGGTAGGATTACACATGCAGGAGTGGAGGAGAGGGCAGTCCATGTGAAGACAACTGTGTGCCTCTAACATAAGAGTGATATGTTTAGATTTACAGGTTCCGAGGCTCTTTCTGGTGGCAGTCAGTCAGAGGATGGATTGGAGGATGGGTTGGAGAAAATGAATTGGTCAATGATGCACAGGCTCAAAGGGGCCTTTGGGAACATACTCTGGTATTTGCAGTGAGCAGCCCTTATTTGTCCTTTCTGCTGCCGGTCTCTGGATGCCATTGAGGTGAACTGCTTTCTCACAGGGTCTCTTGGTGCCCATGCTTTTCCACCCTACCTCAGTCCTGATAGAGCACATGTTAGAATTTAAACCAAGAACCTACATTACCCTTCCTCTCAGCCAAAGCCTGCGAGGTAATATATTCTTAATGGCACATTCTACAGTTGTAAAAAAGAAGTGTAGGGCTTCCTTGGTAGCTCAGCTGGTAAAGAATCTGTCTGCAATGCAGAAGACCCCAGTTTGATCCCTGGGTTGGGAAGATCCCCTGGAGAAGGGATAGGCTACCCACTCCAGTATTCTTGGGCTTCCCTGGTGGCTCAGACAGTGAAGAATCTGCCTGCAATGTGGAAAACCTGGGTATGATCCCTGGATTGGGAAGATTCCCTGGAGGAGGGCATGGCAACCCAATCCAGTAGTCTTACCTGGAGAAACTTCATGGACAGAGGAGCCTGGCAGGCTACAGTCCATGGGGTCACAAAGAGTTGGACACAACTGAGCGACGAAGCAAAGCACAGCACAGCAACATAGAAGCAAGACTGGAAATATGTGAGGCTAGGGGAAACAACAATAAATGTAAAACAGTATCTGTGTACAAGTGGACCAGGATTGAGAGACAAGACAAAGGGAAAGATAAGGACTGCAGAGAATGGAGCACAGAGGTGCCAGCACAGTGCAACTGGGGTCAACATTTGTTCTCTTTTCCGAAGTTTCTTCCATGTTATTGCTGGTTTTATAATTTTTGCAATGGGGAAACCATTTTGGTGCAGCATTCCACTAGCAGTGATTCTTCAGCGTGCTGTGCTGTCTTCCTTCCTGGTCCCACAGTGTGGAGAGTTTAGGGGTGAGGTCTTGCAGGGGAAGGGGTTGAAGTAGGAATTTACATAATCCGATTATCAGGGATTAGGTTTGGGCAGCTAAACGTCTCTGTGTGCTTGAGCTAAGACCCTTACTATTCATAGCTCTCACCGCCCCCTGGAGAGACTGCACCTGCGGGAGGGAGGTGGGGACAGGCTCCTGGGGAGGGTGAGGGGGCTGGGGAGGGAACTAGGTCGTTCGGAGGGCTCGGGCTTTGTCAGCCTCTCTGATTCTGCGGGCTTAATTGATCTGTCTGGATAAGCCTGTGATGCTGCATATCTAGTCCTGTGTGCTGGGGTTGTCAGCTTCAGGAAAGACCAAACGGAGGTTTTCAGAAGGGATTCCTGTTAGCCCAGGTGATTGTGGGCTAAGGTCATTTTGGCTGAAGGTCAAGCATCAGCTCTATTCAGTCTTAGAACTCTTCTTCCCTGATCATCTTAACCCCCTTCCCAGCCCCTAATTCTGCATTATCCAGGCCCCAACGCTTCCATCTTTTTCTCCATTTATCCAGTTATACATCCAGCTCTCCTTCCATCCATTTATTGTTAAGCTTCCATCAGTTTATGCATCACATGAATTAGCTGGTTCTTGACAGTTAATAGAATTTACTAGTCAATCCTAGATAGGTTTTGTTCCTTCAAGTGTGCTACCTTTCAAGTTAATTTTGGTACTTTGACATAGAAAACTTTGACATTTTCACATTCATTAATTCAAAGTTTCAAAAATATCTCTGTATTTACTTTATCACCTTTCTCATTCCTTATATTAGATGTTTATGACTTCTCTCTTCTTTATTAGCTTTGCAGAGTTTGTCCATTTTTCTTTTAAAAAACTACCTCTATGGTTCATCATTTTTCTCATTTTCTAATGTATTAACTTATACTATCTCTTTTGATTTTTTTTGGACTTTCTAGGTTCCATCTTCTTTTAAAAATTGGTGTAACTGGTTTATAACACTATATAAGCTTCATGTGTACAGTAATATATTTCAACTTCTGTTCAGTTCAGTCCAATTCAGTCGCTCAGTCCTGTCCAACTCTTTGTGACCCCATGGACTGCAGCACGCCAGGTTTCCCTGGATACTACCAAAAGTAGAGAGTCTCACCATCTAAAGCTGAGTTTCCCTCTGTCACAATACAGTGGCCCCTCTCTAGCCATTGTGCCCCACCCCCACCCCTTTCCCTCCTAGTAAGAACTACTCCATTTTCTACATCTAAGTTTTATTTTTTTTTAAGTATTCCATATAGGAGTGAAATCATACTGTATTTGTCTTTCTCCCTTTGACTTATTTCACTTTCTACTATATCTTTGTTACATCTGCTCTTTTTCATCTGTGTTTACTCTGTCCCTTCTCTACCTCCCATTCTTAGATTGTCCATTAGTTTACATTCTTTTTAATAAGAACAGCACTTCAGGCTATGAATTTTCTTCTGATGCGCCTTTGGTGTCATCCTGCACTTCCACTCGAGTATCTTTGCTGTTAACCTCTAACATGTGTTGTTTAAGTTTTCTTTTGGAGAGGTTTTTTTTTTTTTTTTTTTTAATTTCCTTATTGTGCTATTTTTTTGGTAACCACCTGCTATTAATTTCTAATTTTCTTGCAGTGTAGTCAAAGATACATCTTGTATTGTTTTTGCTTTGGGATATTTACTGAGAGTTTCTCTTTGGTAAAATATATGATCAGCTTCCCTAAATGACCCACAGGTAACAGAAAAGGAGGTATATCCTCTGTTTGAAAAATAAAATTTTTTATATACATCTATTAAATCGATCTTCTATATTCATGGGAGTTTGGGTCTATTTGATCTGCTAGGGAGAATTGTGTGGGTATCTTCCTCAAGTTTTGTGTCTGTGCCCTTCCTTTTGGTTTTCCCAGGAGTGTTTGCTTTAGATTTTCATACCCTGAGATACAAGGCATTTCACACATAAAGACTCATGGAAGTTTTATTGATTTAAGAGAACTGCGCCTTGTGCCAACATAAAATGATCTTCTTCGCCTTGCTTCTTGTCAGGAATTCCATTTTGTTTTATGACACTACAACTCCTGTTTTTAAATTTGCATTTTCCAAATAAACTGTCTGTTGTTTTACATTTAAACTTGTCAGTATGAGGGTGTTACTTTTGGTCACAGGTTTTATCTTTCTGTGATATTTTATTTGGGAAATTTAAGTTCTTTTGAGTCCTTTGGTTTTTTTAAAGGAGCCCCCATCTCCATTTTGGATTCTTTAAAACAAGTCTCATTCTAGTTTACTTGCTTTCAATGAATGAACATAAGACAGTGACAACTCATTTCTCCAAATGGTTGCCTCCAGCCTGCCTCGCTCTCCATCAGAAGTCACATAACTTGTTTCTGTGAAGTGAATGCTTCTAAGGCCAAGGAAGGAGTTTCTTTAATGATTGTTTAAGGAAATGAGAAGAACATTCTGGTCGCTGTATGGAGGGGGGCAAGAAATGATGTGGGGAGACTAGGAGGCTGGTATAGGGATACAGCCGAGACAGGATGATGGCTTGACAAGGGGGGTGGCATCAAGCACCAACTCCAGGCCACACACTGAATTCCCTATCCCTTATGTAGTACTAAGTACTAGGTGTCATGCTAGGCATTTCACTCAATTTTCTCATTCTTTATGAAAAATTAAATATTTTCACTACAAAGTTACATTAACAACAAGTTGTTATCCTAGACAAAACAAAATATTGTGAAAATGAAAGTTGCTCAGTCGTGTCTCTTTGCGACCCTATGGACTGTAACCCACAAGGCTCCTTTGTCCATGGCATTCTCCAGGTAAGAATACTGGAATGGGTTGCCATTTCCTTCTTCAGGGGATCTTCCCAACCCAGGGATTGAACCTGGGTCTCCTGCATTACAGGCAGACTCAACCATCTGAGCCACCAACAAAATATTGCTCCCACACAATTTAGCTCCTAGATAAATTTAGTATTTCCCTAAATACTAAAATGTATGCCCAAAGAAACAAGTCTTCACATGCAGCTGACTATATTACTAGCAGTACTTATACAAACATCTATCCAGAGCCAGCAGGGGCTATAAATTCTCATGGATGTTAATGTCACTCCATTCACAGGACCCACAGGGCAACTGACTGATGAGCACCCCTCCTCTGAGACTCTTCCTACCATCCCTCCTCTAACATCCCCCAAATAGAAAAATAACAGAGCAAGTATCTAGCTCTTCTATGATGAAAGTGGGTAACATGGGAAACCAAGGCACGTGAAAGGGAGAAATACACTGACATGGCCCATTGGGAGGGGTGGGAGCTTTGGTCTTCTCTCCCAGGAAAAGAGAGATTTGGCTTTTCATCATCATTTTGGGACTTCCCTGAGGTTATTCCCTAGTCATGACAGAAAAGTGAAGATGCCAGAATCTTTAGACCAGAGTCCCTAAGGTACACAGCTTTTGTAGCCCTGGACATACTTATAGATAGGAACAGCAAAGGAAAAAAAAATGATACCGATTCAGGAGGAAACAAATCTGCTGAACCAGATTTTCCCCCTGTAGCACACAGTGACTTTCCTTGACAAAGGAGGAAAAATAACATTACTCTGTAAACAAAATTACCCTTACTTGGAAGCTTGCCATAGCCTGTTACCAAGCAGCAGATGATGGTCCTCAACTGGATCCACACGTGAGGAGCCCTGTTTGAATAAAGAAGGTAGGGGTGGGGAGAGTGATCTATCCACAATCTGGAATCAGATTTGCAAAGGCTCCCTGCACTGTTGTTTAACACTGTTCAAATGCCTCATTGATGCCCTTTCTTCCTGTCTCCCCTCTTCCTATCTGCTAACCCAGTGCCTTGCCTGGGATGACCACAATGATGAGGTTACCAGTTTGGATTTAAGTAGAGGAATTTGTTAATTGGTTTAAAGGCTCAATGCTGCAAGGTAACATTCTCAATTAAATTGGCCACTTGCTTAAGAAATCAAAAGTTGGTCAAATTGGAAAAAATTACTCTGAGCCTGTTTTCTATAAAATGGGGGTGATAAATATTCACTGATATGCAGTTGACTAAGTGGGAAAAAATACTGAGGAATACCAAGTGGAAAGCAGTCTGGCACAGAAGCTGAGAGGCCCTTCATTAGGCTTTGGAGGCAGACTGGTATTTGAATTCCTGCTCCAACACCAGCTGCCATACTGGGCAGGTTCCTTAACTCCTCCCAGTCTCAATTTTCTCAGCTGTAAACTGGAAATAATATCAACTTCATGGGTTATTGCAAGATTCAGTGTACTAATGTATGTAAAGTTAATGCTTGGGAATAAATGCTAAAGCATAGTTGATCAATAAACAATCATTTTATTATCAGAAAACCTCTACCTGAAAACTAGACAGGGAATATGAACACGTGCCTCTAATTCCCCCTAATCAAACGGCACTTTTTTCTTTCATTTGCTCAACCCATTATCTTGGCTGTCACCTCTCTCCTTCCAGTTGCTTTGGATCTTATGCTACTTACTAAAGAAGCATTTATTTCCTTCCACTAATTGAAGCCAACATCACAGGGCTGGATGGATGAGGGAGATGTCAGAGGGACAGAAGGAAAAACTTCTCTTGACCAGCAGGCTCTCTCTTACAGTTAATTTTCACTCTCCAGCTCCCTAGACCCAAGACCCCTTGGTAACCTCCCGCCTGCCTGCCCTAACATTTCTCCACCAAGACACCTGGTGTTGAGGCCAGGTGGGTATTTCATTTCTGTCCAGAGCAAATGTTGACAGTTGCAGCAGAAACCAGGGCACACAACAGCCTCAAGTGAGTGCGCTTTTCTTCCCTTAGTTACCAATTAGAGGGATGCACACACAGCCCTGAGTGTGACCAGCTGCTGACACTCTCAAGACCAGACTGGCTTGGCCTCAACTCTGTAGGCCTGGAGCTGTGAGTGCTTCTATTTCCAGCCAATAAACCCGAGGGCAGTGGGAAAGTAAGGGCAGTGAGGGTGGGCAAAGCCAGGTACTGGAGAAAAGAAAAGGGTGGGAATGCGACTCCCCTTTTTCTCTTTATACTCTCTTGTCTTTGTAAGAGATATGATTCATGAATGGGTTCCCCGAGATGAGGATTTAGATGCTCTGTGGGTAGCAGATAAGAGTGCAGCCTTCTTGCAGAGAGTAAATTCATTGAATACTCCCATAAAGTCAATAATGTCAGGCTTATCAGCTGTCCTCATTCCCCACTCAGCCCCTGGGGAACCAGGACTTGAAATAAAGGCCACAGCTCCAAAGACTGGAGAGTGGAGGTACAGCACTGGGCTGGGGAGGGGCCTTTGCCCTCCTGGGCTGAATTTTAGGCAGGTGGGGGAAATCTGCCAGGCCTGAACTGCCCAGAGCCCTCAGCTTCCCAGACTGACAAATCCCATGCCAAACCCATACACTGAGGGGATGAAGGAGGCACCCCCGGTCCCCTCAGATCCAGCAGATGTTTCTGGGAGGCTCCCTGGGGCTTCTTAGGAAGAGCAGTGTCAGTTGTTAGCATAAGCTGTGCTCCCAGTACCAGCAGAACACCTCCTCTTTACCCATTGGAGACCAGAGTCTCCAGAGGTGAACAGAAACTAGGGAGATGAGGATCAGGTTAAAGATCCAGAATTGAACATCTTTACTGTGCCCTTCTCCTTTCCTGGCTTCAGTCCCCAGCTCCCACAGCCAGGCCTTACAGTGTTCCCACAGGGAGAGCCCATCCTGTCCTGGGTTCTAACTGAAGTAGCAGGTATAGAAATGGCTCCAGCCTCTTCCCTACCTCTGTCACATTGCCTGCACTGTGGTACCCAGGCCTAACCCTGACTTCCCCTGAGCCAAGGATCTCACTACCAGGTCTCCTGTCTCAATTCATCTAACTGAGCCTTGGCTTTCAAATGCCTGTTCTAACTCCTGGAACCCCCTGGGTAAGACCCTACCCTGGTCCCAGCATGCTTCTCTGAGACCTGTACCACTGATCTTGAACCCCACTTCCCGGAGCAACAGCAACTGCCCCTCAGCCTCGAGATCTTCCTGCCCCTGGACTCCCTGTGTCTTTGCCTGGCACTAGATGGAAATTCCTAGGAGTGACTTTACCTGAGCCCCCGGAGTGGCTTATCCCTACCTGGCAAGGTATCTGTGCTCTTTCCCTACAACTGAGAGATCCCAGGGTTCTGGGAATGAGTTTCTGTGAACCTCAATTTTCCCACATCTCTACTCTGGCCTTAAAAGAACTTCATGAATGTTTAGTGAGTCAGTGAATGAACCATGGTCCTAGCACAAAGGCTATGAGTAGTAATCTAGCCAGAAGAGTTTATTGAAGGCATCATGCTCTGATTCAAATAACCTTTTCCCATTTTCTCTCATCTAAACTTTACAGCAGGGTATTTAGTGTCCCCATGATCTTGCCCACTTTTCTAGCTGTATTTTTTTAAACTATTTATCCATATATAAACAGATGTTCTTTTTCACTGTCCCATAAAGCCCATTCTGTGACTGTACTGATTCCTTTTCTTCAAGAATGCTTTCTTCCCTTTCTTCATTTATTCACAGTTTGCTCATTAAGTCTTAAGATCCAGCTGAACCTCACTGTCCCTCTCCCTGCCCTCCTTCCTGGAGCTTTTTCTAGCCTAAGGCCAACATCCTACAAAGTGTAGGACCTCTCCTTCCCTTATCTAAGCCTGGTCTTCGAAACTCAATTCTGTTAAGTGTTACGTTTTAATCTTGCCTCCTTGTACATGTGCCCTTGAGGCCATGGTCACTTCTTAACACAAGTCTTCAGGATAGGGTCCTCTCACAAGGAAGGTTATGAAATACCTAATCTTATAGAACAATTATTGCTTGGGATTCTCAAAAAATACAAGTTCAGAGGATTAATGTCAAAGGTCAAAATAAAAGCAAGTGAAGATAATAATATTAATAGCTATCATTTATTGAGCATCTACTGTGTACGAAGCAGTACACCAGATTTCCTATCATTCTTATGAAAACTTACAGGCAGGTATTAATTTTAGTCCCACTAGTTGAAAAAAAAACTTGGAATTCAGAAGTTAAATAACCAGCCTGAGGTCACAAAGCTGGGAAATAACATCCCTGGATTTGAGTCCAGATCTCTACAACTCCAAAGCTCTTGCTAGTCCCATCAAGTCCTCAGGATCTCCATGGTCCAATATGCTGGCTACGAGCTGTAAGATGCTATTTAATTTGATTAAAATCAAAGTAAACATTCAGTTCCTCATTTATACTTGCCACATTTCAAGAGCTCAATAGTCACACATGCTAGTGGCTACGTCTTGGACAGCACAGACAGAGGTCATTTCTAGCATCACAGAATGCTCTATTTGACAGTACTGCTGTAGATAGTCTCTGTTCTCCCACTAGGATATAGAGGAAACCTGGCTCTGAGCAAATTATGACTGGATGATATGAGGAGAGGACTTAGCTTCTTAAAAACTAAGTCTTTCCCTTTGTGAGCTCACCATGTGGTTTTTCTGCTAAGCAGGGTCTGGCTGGATTAAACAGCTGCACAGTTTAAGCTCTAAAACAAACCTGTACACACTCCAGCTATGAGACTATCATTCTTCTAAGACCTGAAAGGCATCTGGTGGTAATACATTTTCAGAAAATTAGTCAGTCACCTTTCCTGCAATATTCTCTAGAAAATATTCTCCAAAGTATTAAGACTAACTAGAAAAAATTGAACTTGGATGTTTTAAATGAAAAAAAAAAGGTGATAAATATAAAATTAATTTAAGTTACAGAGACCTAAGAACAAGGATATCAGCTGCGAACGGGCTTTTGCTGATAAATTTTCTTGGGGAAAAGTCAACTATAAAGGACACAAAAGAATAATGAGAAAATAAATTTTAAAGAGGGTTAAACTTACAGAGTAAACCAATAAAGAATTGGAGAAGAAAGGAGGAATAAATAACTCCAAAAGGAAAAATCTGTCCTCCAAAAACTGAACAAGATTATTTCTTTTGATTTTATTATGAAATGTTATATATTATAAATACTTGTAAAATATATAAGGATACTAATAAAATATAATCAAATAAACGGTACATAGAACACATTTAAAAAGAAAACTATTAAACAGACAACTAAAGTATATGGTGTTTTCACTATTTAAAATTTTAGCCATTCTAACAGCTGTGCTTTGATATCTCATGGTGGTTGTAATTTGCATTTCCCTGATGGTTAACGATGCTGAACATTTTTTAACTTATTAATTATCAATTCTGTAGTCCTCTACTTTACTTCTCTATTATTAATGACAACTTTTAACTCCTTCCAGAAAATGTTTTTACACTTAACACCCTTACTTAGCAGTTTATATAGAGTTTTGGTATTTGTTACATGGGGGACTAGTCAGAGAAGCATTCTAGGAACAGTGGAAGATATCAAGTTAGATTAGAAATAAAAGGAGTAGGGAAATCCCTGGTGATTCAGTGGTTAGGACTTGGCGCTTTCACTGCTGGGGCTCGGGTTCAATCCCTGATGGAGGAACTAAGATCTTGTGCATCATGTAGCATGGCTAAAAACAAAAAATAAAAGGGGTAGTAATAGTCTGTCAAGGCAGACATTTTCACAAAATTTTTAGAAAATGATATATTAAGGAAGAGGAATATGCTGAAATTCAGCAGATTTTATATTTTTGTGTTCAAAGGAAAAAAAATAAAAGCCCAAAATACAAAGCATGATGAGGCAGAGCTGAAACCAGCTGAACACCTGGAAGCTCTGACTATAGAGTCACTCCTCATACCAGTGACAACACAGAAAACGGTTTCTAATGATCAGCTGAACAAGATCTGGTTTATTAATATTTATTGCAGGAAGGTCACATGGTGTACTGATGGGAGAAATTATGAAGAAAATGGTAATTTCTCTCTCTCTCCCCTTGTTTTACTGAGATATAAATTGACATCTAGCATTATATAAGGGGTACAGCAGAATCATTTGATATATGTACGTACTGTGAAATGATTACTAGCAAGTTTAGTTAATACCCATTATCTCACATAGTAAGACATTTTCGTTTTCCTGTGATGAGAAATTTTAAGATCTACTCCGTAATAACTTTCAAGTATACAATACAGTATTGCTAACTATAGTTATCATGCTACACATTACATCCTCAGAACTTCTGTAAGTTTGAACCTTTTGACCACCTTTACCCAATTACCCCATCCCATACGAGCAGCGCCTGGCAACCACCAGTCTGTTCTGAGCTTGTTTCTTCTTAGATTCTACATACACAATCATACAATATGTCTTTCTGTCTTTTATTTCCCTTAACATATTCCCTCAAGGTCCACCTACATTGTCACAAATGGCAGGATTTCCTCTTTCTTGTGGCTGTATAATATTCCATTCTATAAGCATACAACTTATTATCCATTCATTTGTCAATGGACATTTAGGTTATCTCCATACCTTGGCTATTATAAATAAAGCGGCAGTGAACAGGGGGTACAGATATTCCTTCAGAAGAGTAATGTCATTTCCTTTGTACACACACAGAAGTGGAATTATTGGATCACATGGTTCTATTTTTAATTTTTTTGAGGAAACTCCATACTGTTTCCCAGAGTGGCTGTATCAATTTACAGTCTCACCAACAGTATACAAAATTTTCCTTTCACCTGCACTTGTTAGCTCTTCTCTCCTTTGATAACACCCAGTCTAACGAGTGGAAGGTGATATCCCATTGTGGGTTTGATTTGCATTTTCCTGATGATTAATGATGGTGAGCAATTTTTCATGGGTCTGCTGACCATTAAAATATCTTCTTTGAAAAAAAGTTTCAGTTCCTTTGCTCACTTTAAAAATTGGATTTTGTTATTGAGTTGTATAAGTTCTTTATATATTTTGGATATTAACCCCTTATTATACATATACTTTGCAAATATTTATTTCCAGCTCATAGGTTGCCTTTCATTTCGTTCTCTGCTGCACAGAAGCTTTTTAATTTGATGTAGTCTCTCTTGTTTATATTTGCTTTTGTTGACTACACTTTTGATGTTATATCACTGACAAGATCAATGTCAAGGATTTTTCCCTTTGTGTTCTTCTAAGAATTTTATGGTTTCAGGTCTCATATTTAAGTTTTCAATCCATGTTAATTTTTGTGACTGGCATGATATAGGGTCTACTTTCACTCTTTTGCATGTGACCATCTAAATTTTCTCATCCCCATTTATTGAAGAGACTATTTTCTCTATCAATTATTCTTGGCTCCCTTGTGAAATATGCTAATTGTATATGCATGTGTTTATTTCTACTTCATTGGTCTATATGTCTTTTTAATGCCAGTACCATACTGTTTTGATTACTACAGCATTGTAATTAGTTTGAAATCAGGAAGGGTGATACTTCCAGCTTTGTTCTTCTTTCTCAGGATTACTTTGGCTATTGCTTTTGACTATTTCACTAATGATGCTGAACATGTTTTTAATATGCTTAATGGCAACCCACTCCAGTGTTCTTGCCTGGAGAATCCCAGGGACGGGGGAGCCTGGTGGGCTGCCGTCTATGGGGTCACACAGAGTCGGACACAACTGAAGCGACTTAGCAGCATATACCTTCTCTAGTGAAATATCTGTTCGTGCCTCTTGCTCATTTTCTAATTGGATTTTTTTTTTTAAACTGTTGAGTGTTCAGTTCTTTAATACATTCTGGATACTAGTCTTCTATCACCTATGTCGTCTGCAAATATTTCCTCTTAGACTATATCTTGACTTTTCATCCTCATCTTCTAAGCTTCTACAGAGCACTGTGTGGCCTATGGGATCTTAGTTCCCTAACCAGGGATTGAGCCCACGCCCTCAGCAGTAAAAGTGTGGAGTCCTAACCACTGGACTGCCAGGGAATTCACTGAGTTCATTTTTATACAAAGGATGAGCTTCTTTCTTTTTTTGACCTATGGTTGTCCAAATGCTCTAGCATCAATTGTTCAAAAGGCTATCCTTCCTTTATTGAATAGATTTTACATCTTTGTCAAAAGTCAGTTGAGCACTTTTTTTAATTGAAGGATAACTGCTTTACAGAATTTTGTTTTCTGCCAAACCTCAACATGAATCAGCCATAGGTATACATATACACCCTCCCTTTTGAACTCCCTCCCATTTCCCTCCCCATCCCACCCCTCTAGGTTGATACAGACCAGTTTGAGTTTCCTGAGCCATATAGCAAATTCCCATTGGCTATCTATTTTACACATGGTAGTGTAAGTTCCAGAGAAGGTGATGGCACTCCACTCCAGTACTCTTGCCTGGAAAATCCCATGGATGGAGGAGCCTGGTAGGCTGCAGTCCACGGGGTCGTGAAGAGTGGGACACAACTGAGCGACTTCACTTTCACTTTTCACTTTCATGCATTGGAGAAGGAAATGGCAACCCACTACAGTGTTCTTGCCTGGAGAATCCCACGGATGGGGGAGCCTAGTGGGCTACCGTCTATGGGGTCGCACAGAGTTGGACACGACTAAAGTGACTTAGCAGCAGCAGCAGCAGCAGCAGCAGTGTAAGTTCCCATGTTACTCTTTCCTAACATCTCACCCTCTCCTCCCCTCTCCCCATGTCCATAAGCCTATTCTCTGTCTGTTTCTCCACTGCTGCCCTGTAAATGAATTCTTCAGTACCATTTTTCTAGATTCCGTATATGTGCATTAGAATACAATATTTATCTCTCTGACTCACTTCACTGTGTAAATAGGTTCTAGGTTCATCCACCTCATCAGAACTGACTCAAATGTGTTCCCTTTTATGGCTGAGTAATATTCCATTGTGTATATATATCAAAACTTCTTTATCCATTCATCTGTCAATGGACATCTAGGTTGCTTCCATGTTCTAGTTATTGTAAATAGTGCTGCAATGAACAATGGGATACATATGTCTTTTTCAGTTTTTGTTTTCTCAGGGTATATGCCTAGGAGTGGGATTGCTAGGTCATATGGTGGTTTAAGTCCTAGTTTTTTTTAAGGAATCTCCATACTGTCTTCCATAGTGGCTGTATCAATTTACATTCCCACCAAGAGTGCAAGAGGATTCCCTTTCTCCACACCGTCTCCAGCATTTATTGTTTGTAGACTTTTTGATGATGGCCATTCTGACCAGTGTGAGGTGATATCTCATTGTGGCTTTAATTTGCATTTCTCTAATAACGAGTGATGTTGAGTATCTTTTCATGTGTTTGTTAGCCATCTGTAGGTCTTCTTTGGAGAAATGTCTGTTTAGGTCTTTTTCCTACTTTTTGATTGGGTTGTTTGTTTTTCTGGCATTGAGTTGTATGAGCTGCTTGTATATTTTTGAAATTAATCCTTTGTCAGTTGTTTCATTTGCTATTATTTCCTTCCATTCTGAGGGTTGTCTTTTCACCTTGCTTATAGTTTCCTTTGCTGTGCAAAAGCTTTTAAGTTTACTCAGGTCCCACTTGTTTATTTTTGTTTTTCTTTCAGTTATTCTAGGAGGTGGGTCATGGATGATCTTGCTTTGATTTATGTCATCAAGTGTTCTGCCTATGTTTTCCTCTACGAGCTTTATAGTTTCTGGTCTTACATTTAGGTCTTTAACCCATTTTGAGTTTATCTTTGTATATGGTGTCAGGAAGTGTTCTAATTTCATTCTTTTACATGTAGTTGTCCAGTTTTCCCAGCACCATTTATTGAAGAGGCTGTCTTTGCTCCATTGTATACTCTTGCCTCCTGTGTCAAAAATAAGGTACCCATAGGTGTATGGGTTTATTTCTGGGCTTTCTATCTTGTTCCATTGGTCTGTATTTCTGTTTTTGTGTGAGTACCATACTGTATTTATGACTGTAGCTTTGTAGTATAATCTGAACTCAGGAAGGTTGATTCCTCCAGCTCCATTTTTCTTTCTCCAGACTGCTTTGGCTATTCGGGGTCTTTTGTGTTTCCATATGAATTGTGAAATTTTTGTTCTAGTTCTGTGAAAAATGCCATTGGTAATTTGATAAGGATTGCATTGAATCTGTAGATTGCATTTGGTAGTATAATCATTTTCACAATATTGATTCTTCCTACCCAGGAACATGGAATCTCTCTCCATCTGTCTATATCTTTGATTTCTTTCATCAGTGTCTTATAATTTTCTGTGTACAGTTCTTTTGTCTCCTTAGGTAAGTTTATTCCTAGATATTTAATTCTTTTTGTTGCAGTGGTGAAAGGGATTGATTCCTTAATTTCTCTTTCTGATTTTTCATTGTTAGTATATAGAAATGCAAGTGATTTCTGTATATTGATTTTGTATCCTGCAACTTTGCTAAATTCACTGATTAGCTCTAGTAATTTTCTGATACTATCTTTAGGATTTTCTATGTACAGTATCATGTCATCTGCAAATAGTGAGAGCTTTTAACTTCTTCTTTTCCGATGTGGATTCCTTTTCTTTTTCTTCTCTGATTGCTGTAGTGAGGACTTCCAGAACTATGTTGAATAATAGTGGTGAGAGTGTACACCTTTGTCTTGTTCCTGATCTTAGGGGGAATGCTTTCTGTTTTTCACCAATGAGAATAATGTTTGCTGTAGGCTTATCATATATAGACTTTACTATGTTGAGGTAGGTTCCTTCTATGCCCATTTTTTGGAAGAGTTTTAATCATAAATGGGTGCTGAATTTTGTCAAAAGCTTTTCTGCGTCTATTGAGATGATCATATGGTTTTTATCTTTCAATTTATTAATATGGTGTATCACACTGATTGATTTGCATATATTGAAGAATCCTTGCATTCCTGGAATAAACCCAATTTGATCATGGTGTATCAGCTTTTTGATGTTTTGCTGAATTCTGTTTGCTAAAATTCTGTTGAGGATTTTGGCATCTATGCTCATCAGTGATATCGGCCTGTAGTTTTGTGTATGTGTGTGCGTTATCTTTGTCTGGTTTTGGTATCAGGATGATGGTGGCCTCTTAGAATAAGTTTGGAAGTGTTCCTTCCTCTGCAATTTTTTTGAAAGAGTTTTAGAAGGATAGGCATTAGCTCTTCGCTAAATGTTTGACAGAATTCTCCTGTGAAGCCATCTGGTCCTGGACTTCTGTTTTTTGGGAGATTTTTGATCACAGCTTCAATTTCAGTGCTTGTAATTGGGTTGTTCATAATTGCCGTTTCTTCCTGGTTCAGTCTTGGAAGACTGAACTTTTCTAAGAATCTGTCCATTTCTTCCAGGTTATCCAGTTTATTGCCATATAGTTGTTCATAATAGTCTCTTATAATCCTTTGTATTTCTGCGTTGTCTGTTGTAACCTCTCCTTTTTCATTTCCAGTTTTGTTGATTTGATTCTTCTTCTTTTCTTGATGAGTCTGGCTAAACGTTTGTCAATTTTATCTTCTCAAAGAACCAGCTTTTAGTTTTATTAATCTTCACTATTGTTTCTTTCATTTCTTTTTCATTTATTTCTGCTCAGATCTTTACAACTTCTTTCCTTCTACTAATTTTGGGGTTTTTTTGTTCTTCTTTTTCCAGTCGTTTTAGTTGTAAATTTAGTTGTCTATTCAATGTTTTTCTTGTTTCTTGAGGTAGGATTGTATTGCTATAAACTTCCCTCTTGGGACTGCTTTTGCTGCATCCCATAGGTTTTGAGTTGTCATGCTTTCATTGTCATTTGTTTTTAGAAGTTTTTTTATTTCCCTTTTGGTTTCTTCAGTAACCTGTTGTTTATTTAGAAATGTGTTGTTTAATCTCCAGGTGTTTGTGTTTCTTACAGCTTCTTTTCTTGTAGTTGATATCTAGTCTCATAGTGTTGTGGTCAGAGAAGATGCCTAATACGATTTCAATTTTCTTAAATTTACTGAGGTTTGATTTGTGACCCAAGATGTGATCTATCCTGGAGAAAGTTCCATGTGCACTTGAGAAGAAGATGTATTCTTCTGCATTTGGATGGAATGTCCTGAAGATATCAATGAGATCCAACTCATCTAAAGTATCATTTAAGACTTGTGTTTCCTTATTAATTTTCTGTTCTGATGATCTGTCCATTGGTGTGAATGGGGTGTTAAAGTCTCCTACTATTACTGTGTTACTGTCAATTTCTCCTTCTATGTCTGTTAGTGTTTGTCTTATGTATTGAGGTGCTCCTATGCTGGGTGCATAGATATTTACAATTGTTATGTCTTCCTCTTGGACTGATCCCTTGATCATTATGTAGTGTCCTTCCTTATCTCTTGTAATCTTCTTTATTTTAAAGTCTATTTTGTCTGATATGAGGATTTCTACTCCAGCATTCTTTTGCTTCCCATTTGAATGGAATATATTTTTCCATCCTCTCACTTCAGTCTATATGTGTCTTGAGGTCTGAAGTAGGTTTCTTGTAGACAGCATATATATGGGTCTTGTTTTTGTATCCATTCAGCCAGTCTGTGTCTTTTGGTTGCAGCATTTAGTCCATTTTCATTTAAAGTAATTATTGATATATATCTTCCTACTGTCATTTTCTTAATTGTTTAGGGTTGATTTTGTAGATCCTTTTTCTTTTCTTGTATTTCTTGACTATTTAAGTCCCTTTAACATTTGTTGTAAAGCTAGTTTGGTGGTACTGAATTCTCTTAACTTTTACTTGTCTGAAAAGCTTTTTATTTTTCCATCAATTTTGAATGAGATCCTTGCCAGGTACAGTAATCTTGGTTGCAGATTTTTCCCTTTCAGTCCTTTAAATATATCCTGCCATCGCCTTCTGGCCTGCAGAGTTTCTGATGAAAGATCAGCTGTTAAGCATATGGGGTTTCTCTTGTATGTTACTTGTTGCTTTTCCCTTGCTGTTTTTAATATTCTTTCCTTGTGTTTAGTCTTTGTTAATCACGATGGTGTGATCACGCACCTAGAGCCAGACATCCTAGAATGTGAAGTCAAGTGGGCCTTAGAAAGCATCACTACGAACAAAGCTAGTGGAGGTGATGGAATTCCAGTTGAGCTATTTCAAAACCTGAAAGACGATGCTGTGAAAGTGCTGCACTCAATATGCCAGCAAATTTGGAAAACTCGGCAGTGGCCACAAGACTGGAAAAGGTCAGTTTTCATTCCAATCCCAAAGAAAGGCAATGCCAAAGAATGCTCAAACTACCACACAATTGCACTCATGTAACACGCTAGCAAAGTAATGCTCAAAATTCTCCAAGCCAGGCTTCAGTAGTACGTGAACCGTGAACTTCCAGATATTCAAGCTGGTTTTAGGAAAGACAGAGGAACCAGAGATCAAATTGTCAACATTTGTTGGATCATCAAAAAAGCAAGAGAGTTCCAGAAAAACATCTATTTCTGCTTTATTGACTATGCCAAAGCCTTTGACTGTGTGGATCACAATAAACTGTGGAAAATTTTGAAAGAGATGCGCATACCAGACCCCCTGACCTGCTTCTTGAGCAACCTGTATGCAGGTCAGGAAGTAACACTTAGAACTGGACATGAAACAACAGACTGGTTCCAAATAGGAAAAGGAGTACATCAGGCTGTACATTGTCATCCTGCTTATTTAACTTATAGGCAAAGTACATCATGAGAAACGCTGGGCTGGAGGAAGCACAAGCTGGAATCAAGATTGCTGGGAGAAATATCAATAACCTCAGATATGCAGATGACACCACCCTTATGGAACAAAGTGAAGAGGAACTAAAAAGCCTCTTGATCAAAGTGAAAGAGAAGAGTGAAAAAGTTGGCTTAAAGCTCAACATTCAGAAAATTAAGATCATGGCATCTGGTCCCATCACTTCATGGGAAATAGATGGGGAAACAGTGGCTGACTTTATTTTGGGGGGCCCCAAAATCACTGCAGATGGTGATTGCAGCCATGAAATTAAAAGACACTCCTTGGAAGGAAAGTTATGACTAACCTAGATAGCATATTAAAAAGCAGAGACATTACTTTGCCAACAAAGGTCCATCTAGTCAAGGCTATGGTTTTTCCAGTGGTCATGTATGGATGTGAGAGTTGGACTACAAAGAAAACTGAGTGCTGAAGAACTGATGCTTTTGAACTGTGGTGTTGGAGAAGACTCTTGAGAGTCCCTTGGACTGCAAGGAGATCCAACCAGTCCATCCTAAAGGAGATCAGTCCTGGGTGTTCATTGGAAGGACTGATGTTGAAGCTGAAACTCCAATACTTTGGCCACCTCATGTGAAGAGTTGACTCACTGGAAAAGACCCTGATGCTGGGAAGGATTGGGGGCAGGAAGAGAAGGGGATTATAGAGGATGAGATGGCTGGATGGCATCACTGACTCGATGGACATGAATTTGGGTAAACTCCGGGAGTTGGTGATGGACAGGGAGGCCTGGTGTGCTGCGATTCATGGAGTTGCAAAGAGTCAGACACGACTGAGCAACTGAACTGAACTGAGTCTTTGTTAGTTTGATTAGTTTTTGTCCAGGCGTGTTTCTCCTTGGGTTTATCCTGTATGGGACTCTTTGTGCCTCTTGGACTTGATTGACTATCTCCTTTTCCATGTTGGGGGAATTTTCAACTACAATGTCTTCAAAAATTTTCTCATATCCTTTCTTTTTCTCTTCTTTTTCTGGGAACCCTATAATTCTAATGTTGATGTGTTTGATATTGTCCCAGAGGTCTCTGAGAGTATCCTCAGGTCTTTTCATTCTTTTTACTTTATTCTGCTCTTCAGAAGTTATTTCCACCATTTTATCTTCCAGCTCACTGATTCGTTCATCTGCTTCAGATATTCTATTAATTCCTTCTAGAGTATTTTTAATTTCAGTAATTGTGTTGTTTGTCCTGTATGTTTATTCTTTAATCCTTCTAGATCTTTGTTAATTCATTCTTGCATTTTCTCCATTTTGTTTTCAAGGTTTTTGATCTTCTTTACTATCATTATTCTTAATTCTTTTTCAGGGAGTTTGCCTATTTCCTCATTTATTTGGACTTCTGTGTTTCTAGTTTGTTCCTTCATTTGTGTAGTATCTCTCTGCCTTTCATTATTTTTTTTTTAACTTATTGTGTTTGAGGTCTCCTTTTCTTAGCCTTCAAGGTTGAATTCTTTCTTCCTTTTTGTTTCTGCCCTCCTAAGCTTTGTCCAGTGGTTTGTGTCAGCTTCGTATAGGGTGAGATTTGTGCTGAGTTTCTGTTTGTTTTTCCTCTGATGGGCGAGGCTGAGTGAGGTGATAATCCTGTCTGCTGATGATCTGGTTTGTATTTCTGTTTTTGTGGTTTAGATGAGGCATCCTGCACAGGGTGCTACTGGTGGTTGGGTGATGCTGGGTCTTGTATTCATGTGGCTTCCTTTGTGTGAGTTCTCACTATTTGATACTCCCTAGGGCTAATTCTCTGGTAGCCTAGGGTGTTGGGAGTCAGTGCTCCCACTCCAAAGGCTGAGGGCTTGATCTCTGGTCAGGAATGAAGATTCCAGAGGTGGTTTTTTTATGGCATTAAGTGAGATTAAAACAAATATCCAAAAACAGGAAACCAAAGATGAACCCCAGACAAATGACTGTTACAAAATCAGGCAAATAATAACTATAATAATGGAATATACATATATACATATCCACCCATGAGCAAAGTCAAAACAGTCCAACAAAAATAAAGTACAATTGATTGACTCAGCAAATAAAGGAAATAAAAAAATTATATTTACCAGTTAAGAACAAAACTAACTAAAGTACAAAGTGGAAAACAAAAACCAAAGCAAGGTACCAAGTGGGGAATAAAGCACTGAAAACAAAACTAACAAATATGTTGAGAGGAAAAGAAAGAAAGGAAAAGAAAGAAAGAATACATATGCAAGGTTAAGTAGAGGTATATGAAGAAGATTTATATACAGAAAAGATTAACTGTAAGGGGAAAAGAACAGGAGGAAAGGCAAGCAAAGGAATAAATGTAGAAAAAATATAATAGGTTAAAAATAATTAAAAGTTAAAAATATAAAAAAGAGAAAAGAAAAAAAAAACTCAAGAAGAAAGAAAAAAGAAAAAAAATGGAAAACACCACAGAACTGCAAAAGCCCAATGTAGATGCAGAGGTTTATAACAACAATAAAAAAATGTGACTGAATATACACATATACATATATACCCATAAGCAAAATCAAAACAGTCCGATAAAAATAAAGTACAATAGACTGACCTGGCGAACAAAGGAAACCAAAAATTGTATCTACCAGAACAAAACTAACTAAAGCACACCGGAAAACAAAACTAACGCAGGTGCCAATTGGGGAATAAAGCAATGAAAATAAAACTAACAAATATGTTGAGAGGGATGGAAAGAAAGAAAAGAAAGAGAGAATAGATATGCAAAGTTAAATAGAGGTAGATAAAGAAGATTTATATATATTAAAGATTAACTGCAAGGGGGTAAGAACAGTAGGAAAAGCAAACAAAGGAATAAATGTAGAAAAAATAATAATAGGTTTAAACAAATTAAAAATTAAAATAAAAAAAGAGAAAAGAAAAATAAAAAAGGAAAACTCCCCAGAATTGCAAAAGCCCAACATAGAGGCAGACATTTAAAACAAAAGTAAAAACTGTGACTGAGAAAAAAAAAGTAAGAAAAGAAAAGCTCAAAAGCTCAATTAGATTTCACAGTGCCAATAAAATCAACAACTACAACAGAGGGGGGGGGGAGAAAAGGAAAAAACTCCAAAAGTAACTACAGAACAAGCCAAAAGATAAGAATAATAAATGTTTTTCTTGAGTCACTGCCATCAGACTCCTTTCCCTCACTGGGAATCACAGTCCACCTCACCTCCCTAGGATGCCCTCCAACACTGTGCTGATCTCTGGACCTGTTGTGGGGGCAGCTCAGATTGTAATCTGGTCCTACTCCTCTGTGTTTCGCCTCCAATGTCCACAGCTATCAGAAATAGTGCATTTTCTTTAGTGGGAGCTCTCAGTGACCTTTTATATATTCCATAGACACAGAGTCTGCCCAGTTGATCATGTGGATCTAATCTGCAGCTTGTACAGATGGTGGGAAGGTTTTGGGTCTTCTTCTTTGGTCACACTGCCCCTGGATTTCAATTGTGGTTTTATTCTCACCTCTGCATGTGGGTTGTCCACTGGGGTTTGCTCCTGAGGCTGCCCTGGAGGACTTGCTTTGCCCCTGTGAGGGCCAGGTGTGGAGGTGGTGCAGCTGCTTGGATTGCAGGGGTTCTGGCAGCACCAGGTAACTTTGGGGAGCTGGCAGGTAGGGCAGCAGGAAATATAGTGCTCTAGAAAGGTATGGCAATCAGTATTGGCCAATACACTCCAGTATTCTTGCCGGGAGAATCCCTCTCCCAGACAGAGAAGCCTGGCAGGCCACATGGCCCTATAGGGTCTCAGTCAGACACTCCCAGAGCGACCCTGGGCACATAGATGCAAGACTTTTTTTTTTTGCCTGTGGCAGCTCTGCCCCAGTGAGAGTTGAGCATGAAGTTGGCGCAGCTGCTTGGCTTGCAGGGACCCTGGCTGTGCCAAGTGTGCAGGGACAGACACAGATTGCTTCTGCTGCAGGAGTTATGACCCTATCAGTCTTTTTTCGAGCCTCTTGTAGCTAGCGATCAGAAGGCCTCTTTGGCCAGTCTTTCTCTGTAGCTCTGCCCATTCAGGCACTTACAGAGCTCCCTTGCCTAGGGTCCTTCTCTGTTATTCGGTGTGTCAGGCACATAGAGGGGCCCCCCTGGCTGGGGTCCTACTTTGTAGTTTAGCGCATCAGTTAAATGAGCACCCTGGTTAAGGTCCTACTCTGTAGTTCAGTGCATCAGGCGTTTGATGGGCCAGCCTTTCTATTGTTCAGCTGCCAATGCTGGCGTGTTGGGGGAGAGAGGCTATGGTGATGGCTCCACCCTCTATGTGTGACTCAGCAGTATTGCCTTGCTTCCATCACCGGCTTTCATCCACAGGCACTTCCCACCACAATCTCCTCCCTCACATCCCCTCAAACCGTCTCTCTTCATAGTCAACAGCAGCCCTCACCCTGGGATTGCTCTACAATCCCTAAACTCCAGCTCCCAGCCACTACGCCTTCCAGTGGATCTACGTCCCTGTCCAGGGTATGTATGGCTGTGGCAAGGACTGTCTGATTCTCATTCCATTTAGGCTGCCACAGATCAGCTGTTTCACTCTCAGCCTTAAATGTTTCTCCTCTGACTCAGACAATTGCCCTGTTGTGGGGATTGGACCCCTGCTTCAGTTCCCCCATCCGCCAAGGGCAGGTCCAATCCTACTATCATTTCTGTTTTTTCCCCTACTTCCTTCGTCCTACCGAGTTTTGCATGGGTCTGTATGTTCTTTTCTGCTGGTCAGGTACTCCTGTCCGCTCTCAGCCGATGTTCTGCATGCACTTCTGTGTCTGAAGGTGTATTCCTGATGTATCCATGGAGAGAGATGTACTCCACGTCCACCTACTCCTCTGCCATCTTGTTCTCCAGTTGAGCATATTTTTATGTCAGTCTCTAATTTCCTTTTTTCTGCTCCATTGATCTATGTGTCTATCCCGTTACCAATACTATTCTGCCTTGATTACTGCATTAGTTGGCTAGGGCTGCCTAACAAAGTATGGCAGACTAGGTGGCTTAAAATAGAAATTTATTTTCTCACCGTTCTGGAGGCTTAGATCAAGGTGTTGGCAGGATTGGTTTCTTCTGATGGCCTCTCTCTTTGGCTTATAGATGGCCATCCTCTCCCTAAATCTTCACCCGATCTTTCCTCTGTGCTTGTCTGTATCCTAATCTTTTCTTATAAGGATACCATTCATATTGAATTAGGGTCCAAACATAAAACCTATCTCACCTTAATTTGAGAAGTACTGTACTGGTGGCAAGATTACTATTTTACTATATTGCTTATGAGTGTTAGTGGCTATTATTTTTACTGAAAGCTTTAAAAATAAACACAAAATATCTCAAGTGATTAGAAAAATTTTATTTACCATCCCAAACAGGATTATATATTACAAATTCTGATCAAAATAATATTAAAGGTGTTTTCAGTAGTACCACAAACTATCTGTACCTGAAGATAAAGTCAAATAGTAAACTAGATGGCAACCCACTCCAGTATTCTTGCCTGGAGAATCCCATGGACAGAGGAGCCTGGCAGGCTACAGTCCATGGGGTCCCAAAGTGCTGGGCATGACTTAGCGACTAAACAAAGCATACACTGAAATTTACTCACATTTAAAATATCACTTTGTTTAGAAAAATTAACATTTTTCTGGTTATGATGTAGGACACACAAATAGCTACTTATGATTTTTATTTAACAAACACATGAACCATTCCCCATGCTCTGAATGAGTCATCATAGACTCATGTCTATAAAATCCTGTAATTTTTTTAATGGTACATAAGACAGTTTATATTGTTTTATAGAACAAAATACAGTACTTCTAATTCTCCTCATACTGCTTTTCAACTCCATGGTGAGAGCTGTGCATAAAAACATAGCAGCTTGGGTGGCTCATGGGTTCCAACATAATCTCTGCATTGGGTTGGAATGGGAGATGGCAAGGAAGGCATTCTAAGATATAAGTTCTGAGAATAAAGAAACAGAGATTTCCCTCAAGAAAATTTATACTTGCCTCCTTTATAAGCACAGGTCCCATACAAAAAGTATTTCCACTGAATTGGTCTGTCTGACTTACAAGCTATAATTAAGATTTCAGTCTGATGTGGAGCAGCTTAAAATAGCATCACAGACCCTGCTGATTCTCGCCTAGTTGAAACAGAAACATAAATTGGGGGGAAGAAGGTGAAAATGATTATTATCAATTCCCCTTTAATAATAATGATATAGGTATTCATGGGCACAGAAAATTAAGTAAAGTAAGTATTCCAAATTCTCTCCCTCTCCAAATCACTTATACCTGATTTTGGCTGGGCAGAGATTTACTAACAAGGAGGTGAGGGTTTACTTCCAGGAAAAGCTATAATATTGAGACAGAAATTCAGGGCAGAGCAAGCACCAAATACAGGGAAGTACAGAGTGACCTGCTTGGGACCCAGGAACTAGGTAGCATATGGAATAGCGTAAGGAGACCCTAGAAGACAAGCACTTTACCAATAAAATGAAAATACCTGTTCAATTTAGAGAAGGAAGTACCATGGTAATATCCCTGAATTCATAAACCATACAATTCAATGCCTTGTTATAATGAAACATTCTTTTTTTTTCCTAAGCAAATTTAGTTACGGAATCTTCTGAGTAGGGACTGTGTCCTACCCTAGTTTCTTCCATCCCACTTGAAGAATAATTAGAAAAGGATTCTAATGTTCAAGAAACAGAACATTTCTTGAGTACTTACCTAATTCTAGGTTGATACTAAGTACACTTCATTTAATCCTAACTATAAAGAGTTAGAAATATCCATCATTTCACCAATTCACTCATACGGAAACTGAAGCTATGAGGTTCCCTGCCATAAATCCCACACAGTGAAGCTGGGACTCCAACTCCTGCCTAATTTAAAAATTTGTGCCCTTTTATGCTAACATGCCACTTTCAGTAAGTGACATGTTAGAGGTGACCTAGCCTGGGTCTTAGTGACAGAGGAAGAGGAGGAAGAAAGAGAAATAACTGCTGGGACATTCTTCAGAGAAATCCTCTTGATTGATCAAAAACTAGAATTTTTCCCAGGCTTTAAAGCTTACAAATTATGACTATGTGTTAGAAGAAGGGAATGTGGCACTTTCTCTGACCAGGTTTTGAAGGAGAAATGTCCCCTGAGGATTTATAACATGGAGTACAAAAGAACTGTTCAGTTTCCAGAAGATGGAACTAGGGACTTGGAGACATTGGCAGACTTAGCCTTGTGACAGTGGGTGAGGGTTTACTCGAGCGTGGGAATTCACTACAAGTGTGTTTCCTAGATAGCTCTGCTCTCCAGTCTACAAACCCCTGCATCCCTATGTAATACTTTGCTATCCTATGTGCCATTTGAAGTTTTATAGCCTATAAGGCTAGAATCCATGGTTTAGGTTCACAAAGAAAAAAGAAATGAGCACAATCTAGTCTCAATTACTTGCATCCATAAGAGAGTATCAATAAAGAGGAAGAGAAAGGAGTCTGCAGAAATTAGCACTTCGTGGACTGGCGCTAATGGTTTCCTGGAGAAGTGGAAGATGCAAGTAGAAATGGGATACATCCTGAGCCTAAGGGAATCAGGTGCTCCTGGTTTTAAGAATATCATGACCAAAGGCTGATGCCTCCAAACATGAAGTAGTTCATCGTTTGGAGATAAGGCATGTTTTAGATAAAGGTATGAAGACAGTGTAAGCATTTTGGACAAGAAAGAAACACTTCTCCTTTATCACCTCAGGCTCTCAATCTGAGCAGAAAGATATTAAGTGGAGAATGGCAAAAACATCCTGTAAACTTCTCCGTCAAGCATGTTGAGCAGGGCTAAAGATTCTGTGCTGTGGGACTTCCCTGGTAGTCCAGTGGTTAAGACTTGGTGCTTCCAATGCAGGGGGTACAGATTTGATCCCTGGTTGGGGAACAAAGGTCCCACATGCTGAGTCTAAGAGTTAGTCGCTCAGTCATGCCTGACTCCTTGCAATCCCATGGACTGTAGCTCGCCAGGCTCCTCTGTCCATGGAATTCTCCAGGCAAAAATAGTGGAGTGGGTAGCCATTCCCTTCTCCAGCGGATCTTCCTGACACAATCAAAAAAAATTTTTAATTAAAAAACAAAAAAAGACGCTGTGCTGTGATCAGTGAAACAGGCATGTACTGGGAGTCATGGCACTCTTGAGTTAAGAGACCCAACTGTTTCTTGCTCAGATCACTCCTTTCTGTGCTTATTTATTCAGCTATAAAATAAAAGGGTTAAAACAAATGTTGCAGTGAGGCTCCCTCTGGCTCTTAAAATTCAAGTGCAAGCTATTTTCACATGAGTGTTAACGTGTTTGGGGGCATGGTGGCACACATTCTGCCATCTAGTGGTCATATTTCAGGGTGTGTCCCACTGCTCAGCTTCTCAGCATGGCTCCATTTGGAGAACTGACATTTTATTCCAGGAATCAGATGTCAGCAATTGCAGCAGAGGAGAGAAGGGCAAGAGCTCCCTGCTTAGAGAAGGAATGAGTGGCCACCTGATTGTCAAGTGGAGACTGTCAATCTTGACTCTCTGGGGACATCCATGGAGGTATAACTTCTACCAAGTTAACATAAGAGGTTTTCTCTGGGTAAGCCAGGCAAACTGTACATGGAAATGGTCAGATTAGGAAAATTACTGTTGGAATACGCAGGTGAGGAAAGAAAAGTGATCTGATGATGTGCTGATTTAGTGGATCCAAGGTCTCTGGACACTTAGCAGAGTGCAATGGTTAAGAAGCACAGAATGAAGTATAACTGAATCTGTATCAGAGCAAGCCTGGCCTTCAGAGTTTAGGGAAGGGCTTTCATTCTGCCAACTTAGGGTAGGATCCAAGATCTGAAGCCTGTGAAACCAGAAGGCAGTCAAAAAAAAGGTATTTGAGCAGCCAGTGGTGTACAGAGGAATAGATATGGAACCTCTATCAATGTGGACAAGATAGCTTAGATTCTGAACCCTTCAGGGACAGATAAAAAGAAATAACCTAAACAGAGGGTGGGTAAGACCCTCCCATCTCAGCGAACAGTGGGAAACCCAACCTGAAATGGGTAGAAATGTGTAGTGTATGTACTTCTAGATGTTAAGTTTAAGCAAACGTTTCTCATTAAACAAGGTGGATTTTGCCCAGGAACACTACTATTACCTGTTAAAATTTTTCGATCATGGAAAAAAAAAAAGTTAAGGTTCAGCTATTTAGAATTTGGGTATAATTTCTATGGGCTGATTTTCTAGCAGAGAGAAAGTTGATTACAATGACCTGTCATTTGGGGACAAGTTTACTGGTAACCCTAAAAACTTAATTATATTATTTATGAGTAGACCCAATGACAATGCACTAAAAGTTCATCTTGAGAGAGGAAGGTCATTGGTTATTATGTATCAAAAAAAGTTTTTGTTACTTTTTAATTTGGAGTGGGGTGGTCATAGGTTGTAGTTTTCCCCAACTTTGCTTTAGGAAAACTATCAGCCCATTCTCTCTTCTGGTTTCCATCTATATTACTATTATTCTCTAGTTTTAGAGGAAAATCTGCCAGTTTGGTACAGAAAGTAGTCCTAAGCAGCCTAGATAAAATGTAAGATGGCTTCCTACCCTGGACAAAGAAAAAACAGCATACTTCCTGTGCCTGATATCCCTTTACCTGTCACTTAGAATACATAATCAAAGTAACTCGTGAAGAGATGGGGAGACACAGCCATCCCAGCCCACTCAGAGATGTATCTTCAAGGGAGAAAAGAAACCAGAGGTTTCAGAGTGGGCGGTACTTGATAAAGTAGGGATGTCTCAGTTCTTGCTCCCCCCCAATATTCAACAGATAGGACAACTGGGAATGGATACAAACTTTACAAACACGATGATCTCAGGTGGGGAACAGCTGCCAGGTTTGCCACTTATGTGCATTTTGGAGTCCTGATGTAGTGTTAGAAGAGGAGAGGGAACAGGCAGGTTTACCTACCATGGAAATTGGTTCATAGGTCATAAGTGAAAGATATGGAACTGTAATTGATGAATAAATACAGTGGGGAGTACATTTAGAAAAAGTAGAGGTATTTCTATTAATATTTTATGGTTAACATTAAAATTGGGATTTATAAGGATTTATAAGGATTATAAACTTAGAAAATATTAAGTGACCACGAATCGCTCATATTTTACCTATTGATTGAGAATGAAATAAGGAAAATAAGTTTTATGAAATCACAGCCCTTTTGAAATCATGTCTGGTAGCATAGTCACACTTGAATGATTTGTTAAACAACTGCTATCAGGTCAATGACAATATTCTCACACAGGGTGTAAATTGAAGCATCACACACCCATAAGCCTTCTTTTCACTTCAAATATGAAAATAGAAGGTGTATGGAAATTTACATATCTTTGACAAGACTAAAAATAAACTGTCATTTTCTTAAATGATGCCCCATGCTCTAAATCAATTCCACACCAGGTTGCTTGTAAAAGGAATTGCCTCACATCTTTTCTTGACATCACCTGAAGTCTGACCACTTTATTAACTCAGCCTCCACAACCTTAAAAGTAGCCCTAACATACAGGCTTAAAGGAGTTACTCCTTTTTACTGGTATATATACCCTTCCTTAACTGCACCCGGTAAGCCCACCTTCCAGTACAAAAATTATTTAACATTTTGAAAGCACTTATAGAACATATCATATTCTATATAAGGAATATTCTTCAAAGGGTGAGGGGGTTTCCCTCAAAGGAACTGGGGTGCTTACCAAAGGCAGGGGGAAAAGAGGCAGGCATCTGTCTCACTCATGTCTGCCTCTCCACTGTAACCTAGCACTGTGCCTGGCACATGGAGACTCTAAGAAATGTCAGACAAGAGAATTATATCAGATGGCTCAGGAGTTAGGACTTTCTGAATCTTCAAACTTCTCATATTTCTTTGGTTCCTACTTATGTTTGACATGTATGTTTTTAAACAGTCATCTCCCTTTTGTGCAGGAGAGGAATTCTATCAATACCATTTCAACCTACTGTCTCAGTACAGCTGGATAACTTCATCCCACTCAGAAATAGGCCAGACTCCATTGGGCCACACGTTGGGGGGAGAACGCTTCCAGTCCCATGTCTTTATAGGAATCTTCCAGGTCTTACCATAGTTGGCTTCGATGTATTCGACGGTTTCACAGGGCACACGAAACTTTGTGTCTACAAACTCAGTCCAGCACAGTGTAAACTTGGGAAACAGGTATCTGTGGCAAAACAGGCAATGTGGAGAGGAGTTAGGATCCAACAGTGGAAGTTAAGCTAAAGAACCCACAGCTAGTGTACTCTGGGCCAAAGGACTCTTCCACTAAACAGCTTTGGGAAACAGATACAGGGGACATTTTGTTAATTGTCCAGCATTTTCTTCCTTTTCTAATGTTAACTGTATCCCAATTTCACTCCCCTAGTCCCAGTCCATATGGTCTAAAAGCCGCTGACTCCACACCTAGGCTCGAGATAGGTAAAAAAGACTCAGACCTAACCAATAAATTACAGTCACTAGGTCAGGGAAGGGAATTTGTGCAGAGGTTTCTAAGCTGTGGGATGGAAGCTGAGAAGTGCTGGTGGCCATCTTTGTTGTTAGCAGGGAGAGCCTGTCTGAGACTGCAGTTAAAGCAAAAAGTTGCCAAAAGATGGAGGCAAATGATAAGAGTCTGGAAAACCCTGGGGAAGTGTTTGGGTTTGGCCGTGACAATTCCTTAAATACATAAATATTCTTTTTTAATACATTTCTAGTATTTGAAATTTGTATACATCGAGGGAGGCAAGTGTAGCAAGTGAGAGAGGAAACAAAACCTTCCTAGTTAGCCAGAGAACCTAAATCAATCCTGGAGATATATGACATTTTCCAACAATAGCGTCACAAATACTGTGTCTCTGTGAGAGGTCAAGTTAATTTCTGTCCTGGGTTTCACTGTGCTCCTAGATGGCTTTTAATAACCCTAGACAGCTTGAGAAGACATCCCCGGGGTCAGTCAGAGTATTTCTTAAACTCTTTTTCTAACTTGTACAATAGTGAGAATTTCATACCACAATATGTAAACGTGGTAAGACCCAATATATATTGGCTTTTTAAGCAAAGCTTCTCCCCACCCCCTCCTCAGATGCAGGAATAGAGATCTTATGCTTGGATGTTCTGTATTTCAACAATAATTGTCTTAAAAAAAAGAAAAACAACAGTTATACAAACCACCTTCTTCCTGCTCTGCCTTTTATCCCCTGCCCTTTTAAACTTCTATTCTTAGTCTCAAACTTTTTTGTTTCTTATTTTTAACAGGTTGCACATCATTAAATCTCTATCAAATTCAAACTGCTACTAAAGGAACCTAACTAAAGAACACTAAAATAAGCAGCATCCGTGTAAGGTGAATCTTCTCTTCCTTCACAGCATGGACTTTTCAGGGAAAAAGACAGGCGTGACTCTAAGACGCTCTCCCAGGCGTCCTCCTTGCTTCCGTTCCTCACAAGAACCCAGCCTCCCCCCACCTTTTTCCCTTTTCTTTCTTTCATCTCAAATGCAAACGAATTCTCTCTAAGCTAGCCCAAGGAATATGTTATAATGAATTTAATTCAACGCATAGCAGAATTATTTCAATTAGAAAGTTTTGTTACTAAAACACGTTTCTTAAAGGTATTTTGGATCAGTAAAAAGCTCTATATTACAAATGGAACACTAAAACTAGCAGGTTTGCTAGATTTAAGATTATATAGTTTATATTATAGACTGTGTTGCTGCTTTCTGAGAAATATTTCTGTGTTGTTGCTTTCTGAGAAATATTTCTTTCCTTCACAACATGGTAAGAACCTTTGGTAATGAGGTTTGAAGTACCAGTAGCAGAGATGAAAGAAATTTAAAATATCAGAGGATTAAATAAAAAAGGAACAGAGAAAAACAGATTCAAAGTGTAATCATATTACAGAAAAAGGGATCTAATGGGGACGTTCTTCAAGGAAAGGTCAGTTCTCATATATTTTGCTTCCCAATATCATGTTTTACTACCAGACGAACTTAAAGCCACCGATGAAAACGACAGGCTGAGCAATTAGCAACAAGTCCCTTCTGCCCAAACCAATAGGTGCTGGCAGTTAATAGACAATCCCAGCTGGCTTCCATGAAAAGGCCACAGCAAGTTTCAGTGCTGAGGAAGAAATAGGATACAGCATAGTTCCACCATCTGCTGGTCCCAGTTTTACTCTGCACACTCATATTCATGGAATCGCTTATTTTGCCATGAGATATAACCATCCATCATCAGCCTCTACCGTCCCCAGTCAGATGCTGGTCAGCAGAATGTCCACCTGTCACATCTTCTCAAGTTGACACACTGAAGTTGAAATGAAGCAGAAATCATGGTCTATAGTAAAACAGGCCAGGAAACATCTCTCTCAAATTTTATTCTTTACAGTTTTAGGAAAGAGGTACAAGAATGAAAAGAACGAAAAAACGTCCCGTTTAGATCCCTGGCGTGCTGCAGTCCACGGGGTCGCAAACAGTCGGACACGACTGAGTGGCTGAACTGAACTGAACTGAAAAGAATGAAAAACCAGGATGACAGGGTGGGTGAGAATACTACAAATGTTATAAAAAGCTTTCATAAAATAAAATGTTCAAAGCTTTCACTGAACAATGAAAGATTTACAAACAAAACCAAAACATTTACAACATAGAAAGAATCTTAAAATTACTCAAAGACAATTTAACTCAAATGTTAAATTTTGTTCCTAAACAGAAACATCCCTAAAACTGTGGTTTTCTTTTCACCAGATAATTTTTAAGCCTTTCAGCAAAAAGAAAATTCCAGCTTCCTAGGAGAAGAGGGAAGGTAAACAAACCATAAAATGTAAAAACTGACAGTAAAATGGGATTGTGGAGAGGAAGTTTTGGGGGTGGGGTGGTAAGTGACTCAGAACAGCACACTCTGTCCAGGTTATCAGTGAATAATAACTAAGAATATAATATAGTCAATGTTATTTTAGCTTTCAAAGCCCAGATTAAGTTCTCCTAAGCAGTTTTTACTTTAAAGCTCTGAGATAGGATCCAAATGTGAACATATTTAATTCAGACTAAGCAAGTCCTAATCAGAATGTAAGTTCAAGGGATCTTATCACACACAAAAAATCTATTTATTTTCTATTTCATACCGCTTTTACTTCATTTCAGTTTTGCAAAAAACAGTAGCTAGAATTTAGTTGGAATAGATCCTTTTTTCCCTCACAGACATCCTTAAAATCTGTAAAACTACTTATTGGTGTCTGGATAAACTAATTTCATCAATTGTACAACCTATAAACATAATAGCTAAGTGACAAACACTTTTTACTGTTGTTAGATGGCTAGGATAAGTGAGAAAGAGAGACACCATCTATTACAACTGAATCTGACTTTTTTAAACTTAAGTTTGCATTAAACTCTAGAGTTGGAATAGCAAAGCCATTTTTTTAAACAAGAATTTCTTGCAAAACATTCCATTACCAATTCTGTCTCCTCTTTTAACTCTTAATGTCTTTTTCTTGTGTAACTGCAGTGTCTAAGCCCTCCAGCATACTGCTTAATAGAAGCAGAGACAGCACGCATTCTTACGTTTTATTTCTGATTTTAAGAGAAGGGCTTCTGAACCTAGAAGCCTAGAAACCTAGAGCCTGTTATACAAAGTGAAGTAAGTCAGAAAGAAACAAATATTGTGTATTAGCGCATATATATAGAATCTAGGAAAATCGTACTGATGAACCTATTTGGAGGGAAGGAATGGAGACACAGATGTAGGGAACAGACTTGCGGACACAACGGGGGAAGGAGAGGGTGGGATGAATAGAGGAAGTAGCCAATGGCATATATACACTATCATGTAAAATAGACTGCTGGTGAGAAGTTGCTATGTAACACAGGGAGCCCAGCCTGGCACTCTATGATGACCTAGGCGGGTGGGGTGATGGGAGCGGGGAGGCTCAAGAGCAAGGGGATATATGTATAATTATGGCTGATTCACATTGTTGTATGACAGAAACCAACATAGTATTGTATAGCAATTTCCCTTCAATTAAAAAAATAAATTTAATTAAAAATTAATTAGTGATTAAGAAAAGAGACAAGCACTTCTGAAGTTTTACCATTAAATACTATTGCTCACTTTAGGTCTTTGGTATATTCCCTTTACCAGGTTTAAAGAAATTTCAGATTCCTTTTATTCCAAGTTTACTAAAAGGTCTTTTGTTATTATTATTGTTAATTATGAAATATATCAAATGTTTTAAATGTCCTCTATTGAAATAATCATGTACTTTTTTATTCCTTTAATCTTCAAGTGTTGAGAATTATACTAATACACACACACTACAAAATTCTATTCTTTTGCATTTCATTTAGGATATTTTCCTCTATGTTCACTAAGACAGTAATTTCCCTTAAAATTTTTTTTTGGTACTGTTCAAGTTCAGTTTGGCTATTAGTTAAAATGAATGCATTAAAGTAAGTTATTTTTTTTCCCCAAAATAAGTTATTTAATATAGGGAATAATCTATACTATGAAGGCATTGTAAAAGTTTCCTATAGATTTTCTAAGTCTTTGGTAGGGAAAAGAAAAGAAAAGGAGGATTTTTAATTAGTAATTCAATTTCATTAATGAGTATAAGTTATTTAGATCTTCTTGAGTTGATATTATTTCCAGAAAATTTTAACATTTTTCACATTTTACCTAATTATCACACTTGAGACTTGTCTTAGTAGTCTACAGATTTTCTTTTCAGTCAGTGTAACAAAGTTGAGAGCATAAACTCTAAAGCCAGACATCCAGGGTTTGAGTATTGAATACTGTCTTTAATTTTAGCTTTTATAATTTAAGAACTAGCATTTGATTTGTTAGTCTTTGCTACTGTTTTTTATTTCATTAATTTCTTCTCTAAGTTTCCTTTCTTCACTTTCCTTGGGCTGACTGTGCTGTTCTTTTAATTTCTTCAGTTGGTAACTTTATTTTTTAAAATCTATTCTTTCATACTTACTGTTTTCAAGGCTACAAGTTTACCTCTATCCTTTTAACTGCATTCTACAAGTTTTGATATGTAGTACATCAATCAACTTGTGTAAATGCTCCATTTATAGTGGATAAGAAAGAGTATTCATCATTTGCTGGATGAAGACTTTTATATATCAATACATCAAATAGATCAAGCTTGTTGATTTTGTCCATATCTTCAATATTTTTGGGCTTCCCTGGTGGCTCAGATGGTAAAGAATCCGCCTGCAATGTGGGAGACCTGGGCTCGATCCCTGGGTTGGAAAGATCCCCTGGAGAAGGGAACAGCTACCCACTCCAATATTCTGGCCTGGAGAATTCTATGGACAGAGCAGCCTGGCAGGCTATAGTCCATGGGGTCACAAAGAGTCGGACACGACTTTCACTTCACTTCTGTATTTTTACTGACAATTTCTTTGCTTGAAAGAGCAGTTTTTTTAAAATAAAAGTATTACCAAAATCTCCCACCATAATTGTGGACATGTCAAATATTCATCATAATTTCATCAGTTTTCAATTTATATATTTCAAAGCTATATTGTTGCAGTCATAAAGGTCATGAATATTATTTCTTCTTGGTGGACTATTCCTTTGTAAAATTATGTAGCAGGCCTTTTAATCCTTTAACATCCTTTAACATTCCCTTCAATAAAATTCTACTTTGTCTGATATTAAAATTACAGTACAATTTTCCTTGGTTAATAATACTGGGGTATATCTTTTCCATCCCTGTAATTTTAAACCTTCCTGTGTTGTGTGGTTTTGCTTTAATTTTGCTTTTTCCAAGCATTTTATAGCAAATGCTGTTTTCTATCTTATTTGATGATCTTTATCTTTTTATGGGTTAGCTTAATCTGTGAATATTTACTGTAATAAATTATGTGGCTGGACATATTTTGAACTCTATAGCTAGACTGTCTGATTTCATGCCCTGGCTTCACCAGTTATTAGTTGTGTGACCTTGGCCAATCTCTTTGTGCTTTAACCTCATTTATAAAATGAGGGTACTAGCAGTAACTCAGAGAGATATCAGCATAGAATGAATATGTAAGACCCTGATACTGGGAAAGATTGAGGGCAGGAGGAGAAGGGGACGACAGAGGATGAGATGCTTAGATGGCATCACCAACTTGATGGACATGGGTTTGGGTGGACTCTGGGAGTTGGTGATGGACAGGGAGGCCTGGCGTGCTGCGGTTCATGGGATTGCAAAGAGTCAGACACAACTGAGCGACTGAACTGAACTGAATAGATAAATGTAAAGTGCACAGAATAGTATCCAACACACATATTACAATGCTGACTATTTTATGCTTATTTTTACATGTTTTCAGTTTACTGTACTTTTTCTTTGCCCTACCTTTCCTACTTTCATTTGGATTGGTAAAGGTTTATAAATTATCTTTTGTTCTGCTTGTCTGGAAGTGTTAAATAATACTTCTATCCAGTAGTAATTAATGTCTGTAATATCTATTGTTTATTTCTCAACAAATGTAACACTACAAAATTTTCTATAAAGACTAAATGTACGCAGAATCTTTATCCTCTTCCTTAACAAGGGACTTAGGATACTTATTCCTTGAAAATGTAACAAATCTCCTCCTCAACTTATTTTTAACATACTGTCTTCTTTTTTTTTTGGTAAACCAGACAAGAGCTAACAAATTTACTGACATGTTTTATACACTTCTGTGGCCACCATTATTTCATATATATCAACTCTTACTTCTTAGAGTTTTAATGTAGATCTGTGAAAAATAACTTTCTTAGTCTTTGTACATATGCAAATGCCTTTATCTTGACCTCCCTCTTGAGTACTAGTTTTAAGTATACATAACATTCTTAGTTGAGACTTAGTTCTCAACTTTTGGAAGATGTTACTCCATTATCTTCTGTGCTCTATTGCTGCTGAGGTGTATTTGCTTTTCTTCTATGAGCAATCTATTCTCTCTGGTAACCTGTAAAATTTTTTGATTTGGGTATTATTGTTTATTTAAGAAGTATCCAGATGTAGATTTATTATTTATCCTGCTTCAGTTCAGTTCAGTTCAGTCGCTCAGTCGTGTCCGACTCTTTGCGACCCCATGGACTGCAGCACGCCAGGCCTCCCTGTCTATCACCAACTCCCGGAGCCCACCCAAACTCATGTCCATTGAGTCGGTGATGCCATCCAACCATCTCATCCTCTGTCGTCCTTTTCTCCTCCTGCCTTCAATCTTTCCCAGCATCAGGGTATTTTCAAATGAGTCAGCTCTTCGCATCAGGTGGCCAAAGTATTGGAGTTTCAGCTTCAACATCAGTCCTTCCAGTGAACATCCAGGACTGATCTCCTCTAGAATGGACTGGTTGGATCTCCTTGCAGTCCAAGGGACTCTCACGAGTCTTCTCCAACACCACAGTTCAAAACCATCAATTCTTACGTGCTCAGCATTCTTTGTAGTCCAACTCTGACATCCATACATGGCTACTGGAAAAACCATAGCCTTGACTAGAAGGACCTTTGTTGGCAAAGTAATGTCTCTGCTTTTTAATATGCTGTCCAGGTTGGTCATAGCTTTCCTTCCAAGGAGTAAGCGTCTTTTAATTTCATGGCTGCAGTCACCATCTGCAGTGATTTTGGAGCCCCAAAAAATAAAGTCTGACACTGTTTCCACTGTTTCCCCCATCTATTTCCCATGAAGTGATGGGACCAGATGCCATGATCTTAGTTTTCTGAATGTTGAGCTTTAAGCCAACTTTTTTACTCTTCTCTTTCACTTTCATCAAGAGGCTCTTTAGTTCTTCTTCACTTTCTGCCATAAGGGTGGTGTCATCTGCATAACTGAGGTTATTGATATTTCTCCCAGCAATCCTGATTCCAGCTTGTGCTTCATCCAGCCCAGCATTTCTCATGATGTACTTTGCATATAAGTTAAATAAGCAGGATGACAATATACAGCTTTGATGTACTCCTTTTCCTATTTGGAACCAGTCTGTTGTTCCATGTCCAGTTCTAAGTGTTGCTTCCTGATCTGCATACAGGTTTCTCAAGAGGCAGGTTAGGTGGTCTGGTATGCCCACCTCTTTCAGAATTCTCCAGTTTATTGTGATCCACACAGTCAAAAGCTTTGGCATAGTCAATAAAGCAGAAATAGATGTTTTTCTGGAACTCTCTTGCTTTTTCGATGATCCAGCAGATGTTGGCAATTTGATCTCTGGTTCCTCTGCCTTTTCTAAAACCAGCTTGAACATCTGGAAGTTCATGGTTCACGTACTACTGAAGCCAGGCTTGGAGAATTTTGAGCATTACTTTGCTAGCGTGTGAGATGAGTGCAATTGTGCGGTAGTTTGAGCATTCTTTGGCATTGCCTTTATTTGGGATTGGAATGAAAACTGACCTTTTCCAGTCCTGTGTCCACTGCTGAGTTTTCCAGATTTGCTGGCATACTGAGTGCAGCACTTTCACAGCATCATCTTTTAAGATTTGAAATAGCTCAACTGGAATTCCATCACCTCCACTAGCTTTGTTTGTAGTGATGCTTCCCCAGGCCCTCTTGACTTCACATTCCAGGATGTCTGGCTCTAGGTGAGTGATCACACCATCGTGATTATCTGGGTCCTGAAGATCTTTTTTGTACAGTTCTTCTGTGTATTCTTGCCACCTCTTCTTAATATCTTCTGCTTCTGTTAGGTCCCTACCATTTCTGTCCTTTATTGAGCCCATCTTTGCATGAAACATTCCTTTGGTATCTCTAATTTTCTTGAAGAAATCTCTCGTCTTTCCCATTCTATTATTTTCCTCTATTTTTTTGTACTGATCACTGAGGAAGGCTTTCTTATCTCTCCTTGCTTTTCTTTGGAACTCTGCATTCAAATGGGTATATCTTTCCTTTTCTCCCTGTTTTTCGCAGCTATTTGTAAGGCCTCCTCTGACAGCCATTTTGCTTTTTTGGGGATGGTCTTGCTCCCTGTTTCCTGTACAATGTTACAAACCTCCGTCCATAGTTCATCAGGCACTCTATCAGATCTAGTCCCTTAAATCTATTCGTCACTTCCACTGTATAATCATAAGGGATTTGATTTATGTCATACCTGAATGGTCTAGTGGTTTTCCCCCCTTTCTTCAATTTATCCTACTTATCTGTCTTTAATTTAGAAATTTTCTTTAAATACTGCTTTTTCATTATTTACTCCATTCTCTTTTAGCTCAGCTATGTGTTTTAGATATATCCATCAGTAATATTTAAAGTAAAGGGAATATGACAAAGTGAAAATTACTCTGCCACATTCATCATGTCGTTAGCATCGATTCTGCCCATAGTTTTCTAAGCATTTCTAAGAATCAACTCTTGAAAACCAAAGTTACAGCATGCTGACTAGTATTTTTTAAACCATCTCTTCCACTAAACTCCTTACAATCCTGCTACAGATAATACAGAAGCAAAAGACATAATAGAGATACAGCTAACAAACTTTTCAGAAACTGGGCTAGAATATAGTCTTTCTGAGGTTTTTACTGATCCCATACACCAATCCTATCCCAAACTTCTAACATATAAAGAATACATATACAGCATATACGTATTTTATAAGATAAAATTCTACCCATTGAACCTGGTGTTTTCCAATGACTTCCACTGTGAATTGCGTGATTCTATCTATTCTGTTGGCAAACTCTCCTATGCAATCTCCATAGGACAGAACTAAACTAGAGACCTAGAAGAAATTTATACCACCAATAAGTAGACAAATTAAAGCTTGTATCATTTAACACCTGAATGCACATGCATAACGACCATATCAAAAACTATTCATTTAAAGCACGCACAAAACTTTTCTTTAAGGTCACAGGATAAAGCCTCTGGACATTTTTATTTCTACTGCATAACTTTCAAAAACTATATCTTTAGCTCATCAACAAGTAATTAAACTCCAGTTGTGCTTGCTTTGTCTGAGACAATTTGTATAGTATTCCTTTTTGGATATAATAGATAATGAAAAAAGGAGATTAAGTTATGATTTCAAATTTCATACTAAACATATAAAAGGCTTCTTTTATTTTGATCTCAGATTATCTAATTCGTCCAAGCAGATGCAAAAGGCTCCAAGTTTATCATTGCAATTAGGTCTGCCTTGATCAAATTCATGGCTTCTGGTTCCAAATATCCTCTTGTTTCAACCTGTGATCTTGGGCTCTTTTCTCTTAGCACCAATTTTCTAAGTCATAGATTTTTTTTTTTCTTTTTCAATCTTTTAAATCAGTTTTTCAAGGTGCAATTTACACACAATGAAAAGCACCCATTTCAAGTTTTGACAGATAATATATACCTGGGTTACCACTAAAACAATCAAGATATAAAACATTTCTACCACTCTGCTTCCCTAAAGCTCTCTGTGCTTCTGTGGCAGGCATACAGTCAATCCACCCAGGCCCCTGGTGATCAATGACCTTTTTACATTCTTGACTGCTTTTGCCTGCTTTACAATTTCAAATAAATGCAGGTACATAGTACATATTCTGCCTATCTGACTTCTTCCACTTAACATAAGGTTTTGGAGATTCATCCATGTTAATGCATGTATCAGTAATTCCTCTCTGTTGGTAAGCAGAATTCCATTGTTTGAACATACCATAACTTGTTTATTTGGTCACCCAAAGATGGGCATTTGGATTGTTTTCATTTTTTGGCTACCATGAATAAAACTGCTATGAACCGTTTAAAATTTTAATGAAAATTTGTTTTCATTTCTCTCAGAATACTACCTTATAGAGTTTCTTATATATTCAAACAACAAAATATGTCTTAAAAACAAAATTTATTTCACATAAGTAAAAAGCTGACTATTTGTTCATTATGAGGTAACCTTCTCTTAAAAAAAAACAAAGAACTGCCACTTCTATATAGTGTATAAGAATACAATTACCGTACAATATGCATTCAGTGTTCCCCCCTTGATGGTTTGGAGGTTAATTAAAGAGGCCTAAATATAATCTAAATGTTGTAAAATATGAAGGTATAAACAGAGTAGGAAATATGACATCATTTTTAGAAAAGCTAATGTTTTAAATGTACTCATTTAAAGAAATTATTCAAATCTGTCTTTTTAGCTTCACAGCTGTAAGTACTCAAAAGACAAATGTGTTTTTTGAGAGCTAAAACTATGGAAGCATAGTTATCAATCTATGGAGCTGAGAGAGCCTATGAGTGGGGATTCAACAACCAACACCACTTTCACTTCTTTTGAAGCAGTGACTAAAAATAACTGAGGTAACTACTTCCTGGCTTTAATTCTCCAAAGGTGCTAGGTTAGATCAAGTCATCAATCTAGGTTCACCCTTACATCCTAAGGAAACACTATAGACTGTGTTTGAGAGGACCTGATATTAGTTTCCAGTAATGCTCAGGTCTCCCTCAGCCTGATAGATTTATCAGGACTGATTTTACCTATAACTCAGAAAGGACAGATAAATCAGCAAAAGTACCCAAATATAGTGTAAGAGAGGTAAATAGAAAAGAAAAATCTATGGGAATTCAGAGGAAGAGGAGACTTATTTCCATTTAGAGGAACTGAGGAACAACTTCAAAATGGAGGCAACTCAATAATCTCGCAGAGCAGAATTGGGACACGGAATGATGTCTAATAACCAGTGACATACTTAAAATCTTGGACCAAATCAAGTTTCAAAAGGCTGGGGTCTAAATGCAATGTGGGATCTTAGATTAGATCCCAGAGCAGAAAAAGGACATTAGTAGAAAAACTGGTGAAGAACAGATAACGTTTAGTTAACTGTAATGCACCAAGGCTGGTTTCATGGTTTTGACAAAAGTACCATGATAACAATATGTTAACATTAAGGTAAACTGGGTGACTGTATCCAGAAACTCATTATATTATTTTCTTTTCTGTGAATCTAAAATTATCACAAAATTAGCTGTCTACTTTTTAAAAAATAGGGGGAAAAAAGGCAGGGAGAATAAAGCATGCTGACAAAGACGACTGAGAAGGCCTGTAGATCTGCAAAGTGCCTTAAAAGAGTCAAAGGATAAAACAAAACACTGAGGGTAAAATTTTGTACTTTCACTGTTATCAGAAGATTGTCCAATTACTCCTCTATTTCTCAAACAGCATAATCAAACAATAATAATAATTCCACTTCTAGGAATCTATTCAAAGAAACAATCCCTAGTAAAACTTTCACTTAATGTACAAAGATGCTCACAGAATTTTTGAGTAATAAAAAATGGAAACAATCTAAATATAAAAATAGTTAAATAAACCTATTATTAGACCCTTCTCCATATTCCTCCCAAGTCTATCTAACAAACTTCTCTATATTTTATGTCACACTTCCTTGTCATTAATTCTAGATAGAGTTAATCTGTATCTCAACTATACATGACACCTATTTAAATCATGTTCTGCCGATAGAGTACTTTAATATTTGTTTCACGGTCTAGATTATGAGATTCTTCAGAGCAGAAACTAAGTTATATTCACATCAGAATCCTTGGCACATAGCAGTTAGCACATAAATTCTTCAGAAATGAAATGTTAAATTATATAGGAGTCACACTTGGATAAGTCTAGTCCCACAGAGAACAAATCCAATTTTTTTGAAGATCTATACAATAAGCCGAAGCTGCATATAACAGAAGGTCTAAGGAACCCACAATTAGCCCCGGAGTAGTAAATTTCCTATCAGAGGATACAGAGGTAGCTGTAATATTCTGACAATGTCAATAAACAGAAGGGCTCTTTTCACGGAGGGAGTATTAATATGACTGAGATTGTGGTGACAGTGTATTGTATGAGGGTTGGAATACAGGCTCTGAAGTGAGATGGCCCAAATCTGAGTCTTAGCTCTGCCTTAATTTCCTTACCCATAAAATGAGGGTGCCAGTAAACCTCCCTTATAAATTTGTGGTGAGGGTTAAATGAGATGATGCATATAAAAACTTGGCATAGTGCCTAGAACACAGTAAATATTCAATACAAGTTAATTTTTATTATTACCATTATTATTGCCTCTTAAACTTCTGGACTCCACCTCATTAGCTGATTCAGATGTGAAGGAAAGAAATAATCCAAAAAAAAAAAAAAAGAAATAATCCAGAGGAATCTGGGCATCTATAAGAACTATAAAGCTGTGGAATGAAAATTTCACATCTGGAGGCAAGGTTAACATATTTATTCATCACCTTTTATCACTGGTGATTGGAACTTGGAGAAGAAAAATAAATATTAAAAATCTAGACAATATTTAAGAAGAGAATTTAGATTTTAGGTGAAAGTACAAGTTTAGATTAAGAACTAAAGATGGAAGAAATATGAGACCTGGGAAAAAATGCTTACCCAGAGTAACTAATACAAGTTAACACTGTGTTGAATGTCCTGTGCTTTTACCAGTGCAACATGAGTAGTAACAGTAAAAGAATAATAATATGGTAATGACAGCTGCAACTGCGGCTAATACTTATACAGTACTTACTATGTGCCAGGTACTGTTCTAAATGCATTACTACATGTATTAACTCATTTAACATTTGGGCTTAAGAATCCAACAGGTCTAAAGTTAAATCTTGGCCCTATCACTAATAGCCAGAGAACTCTGAGCAAGTTACTTCACTTTTCTGAGCTTTAGATTCCTCGTATCTAACTGGGAGTGAGAATATCTAACCCACAGGGAACATGTGAGGATGATCTGAGAGTAAATCATAAAACACCTATCATAGTGCCTGATATATAGGTAGATACCCTGGTATCTATAGCTTTATCATTTACTATCAATATTGTAATTATAATTCAATCTTATGACCAAAACATCATTCTGAAGGCATGCAGAGCATGCAGAGCAAAGTTTTAAAAGGGGGACCTTTTGCTTCCTTCCTGAGTTCCTCTTCGGCTTTATAAAACACGGTGAAAATGAAAGTGTTAGTTGCTCAGTAACGTCTGACTCTTTGCAACCCCATGGATTGTAGCACTCCAGGCTCCTCTGTCCATGGAATTCTCTAGGCAAGAATATTGGAGTGGGTAGCCATTCTCTTCTTCAGGGCATCGTCCCGACCCAGGTCTCCTGTATCGCAGGCAGATTCTTAACCATCTGAGCCATTAAGAACCGTAAGTATCCTATATTATCATCAAGTTTTTTCTCAGAATAAACTACACATGAATAAAAAGTAGAATATTATAAAGATAAAAAGACCCTTAGACTAGCTTTAAAGATTTTTCCCTCTAGGAATGGTAGTGGTGATAATTCTACAGTTTCTTACAGTAAATAGTACTGAAAAGAATGAAAATGGCATATGGCTGGGGGAATCTTCCAAAGAAACTACTCTTCACAACCATCCCCTGTTCTTTTCTCTGCCTTTTAAGGTCACAGAAACATGATAGAAAATCTGGGATTCAAACCATCTGTCCAAGCAGTTCTATCACTGTTCATTTCTCTCATTAAATAATCAGAACACTTCACACTTCCCAAACACTGCTACCATAAAGAGCAGTTACAGCAGAATGAAAGAAGCTTTTTTCTAGCCAGAGATATAGTGGTTAGAAATGCACAGTTCTTTTGAGGTTTGACATGGGATCATGCCAGTGGGAAGAAAGAAATCCAAGCTTTAGAAGAAAAATTAAGAATAACAGGATTATAATATAAGCTCCAGAAACAAAAGGTGACATTCTCATGTGGCAGTTTAATATTGAGATAATTATACAGGTTTCTGATCTATAAATTTCTTATAAGACTAAGAAGAAGAATAGTTTTCTTTACTGCTACTGAGAGTATTAATAATAGCAACTAATAGCTTCTTAGCACTCAAGATATGTTTAATTCTCTTCAAAACCCTTTTTGTGGATTAACTCAGTTCTTGAAACCATTCTATGCAGCAATTTCTATTATTATTCTCATTTTACATTTGAGGAAATTTAGGACCAGGGAGGTTAAATAACTAGTTGGTAAAATGGAGAGCTGGGATTCAAAAGCAAACAGACTGGCTCCATGCCTTTAATTTCTATGCTATACTATCTCACAGTTTTTTTTTTAAAGTCTGGAAATTATACATTAAGTTTGGCATCTTTATTATATTTTAATAAACAAACTAGCTAAATGTCAAAAAAATACCTCCCTATTCACCTAGCCACAGTGAGAGTGTCAATTACACATTTACTAACTTACTAAGTATTTCTGTCTTATAATCAGAGCTTCCTTAGCATGAAGGTGTTTGTTGTCATAAAGCAAAATAATTTTTTATAATATATGAGCTTCAGGAACACACTCCAGGATCATGTCAATTTGGGGATACTTTATGACTTTGAGAAAAAAAGTTTGGATTATTCTCAAATCTCCAGAACAAGTTTAATATTACATGGAGACTCCTTGCCTTCAAATAAAGATTCAAATAAAGTATGTAATGTCTGTGTACCCAGGAGAAACCAATCTGAGTTTGGAATTATTCTTCTGTGCTACAGAACATTCTCCAGTGTGCCCAATGGCTCAAGTTTATTCAGTGATAGAAGCTCTAATCTCAGCTAGTTGGTGAGGTAAATCTATGCTCCTGGTCATAAGAACCAGTAAGAATGATATAAGAACCGTAAGAATGACAACAATGACAGCAGTCACACTAGCAATCATAATATTAATAACATTAAATAATTATAACAAAGGTAACCACCACTTACTGATAATAAGGGCTAAGTATTACACTAAGTGCCTCATACTGTCAGGTGTATTAGGGAGGCAGTAGGGGGTAGTGATTAAAAGTATGAACTCTAGAGACAGGCTGCTGCCTGACTTATTTGCTGTGATGTTGAACAAATGACTTAAATTCTCAGTGCCTCACAGACTGTCTATGGTTGTTATGAGGATTAGATGTGTTAATACACGAAAAATGTTCACATCAGTGCCTGACACACAGCAGTACTGAGGAGATTAATGTTCAAAAAAGCTAAAGGCTACAATTAGTTAGGGTGAAGCTGACATTTTCCAGGTCTGCCTGACTCCAGAGCCCACATTCTTTGGGTTCAGGTTCATATTCATTCTCTCTCTCTCAGAACTGTGAACAGGCCAACTGCATCATAAAGGGTACACACAGTTACTCTACATTTTTGTCTTTTGTAATCAAAGAGTTTGACTACGGCAGCATTAAAAGAAATGCTCAAAATGCCAGTCTAATATATTGTAGTCCACCAATTAATTCAGAATTGAGACACTTTTCCCCTACAATTTTCTATCTGAATCAGGTGTCTTAAAAAAGATTATAATTAGCAGTGTCTTTCCTTTCTTGTTAGCACATACAATAATGGTACATCTTACAATGCGAATCACCTTACATTTGACAAAATGTGGTAGCTGTTAACTACCATATTATCCTTTAAATGTATCCTTTAAAGTATCTTCTAAAGAATGGGCCTCAGACTATGCTAAAGGCACATTCCAGAGCTTGCCCAGCATTCATGACCTCAGTTCCAGCCACTCCCAATCTCCTCACTTAAACTTCACTTCACCTTAACTATCTCCTTCTTACTGATCCTTACCCATTCTCATCAAATTATCAAGTTCCAACAGCTCTAACAGCCAATTGGTTTTTTGGCTCAGAATCTGGGCCTAATTTTCTGTTCCTTATTTTGGCTTTCCCTTTCTGATGACTTAAGGGCTTCCAATCATAATGACCTTTAGGAGTGACAAACCCAGGGGCACTTCCTCAGTCCTGATAGGTATCCTCACTTCTCAAGCATAACTGGGAAACTCCTTGGGAAGCTGAGAAGTATCAGCTAACAGTGGAGCCTTGATGATCATTCCCCATGCCACCCCATTTTCAGTTACTTCCTTACTTCTACCTTCTGCAGTTATTTCTAAAGCCCCCTTTGTAAGAACTTATCTGATTCATACTTAAACTTTCTTCCTGTTTTGGCCTGAGTGCCTCCATTCCACATATGGTCAGTCTCTTCATAGAAGAAAAAAATGTCAAGTTTTACATCATCTTTTCCTTGGAAAGACAATTCCAAGCTGTCTTCTACCTAGGGAGAAGATGAAAACCTTTACAGACTGAAACAAAGGAAATAACATTTTTTAAAATCAAAAGAAAAAAAGATTCTTATGTTTTATATGGAGAGAATATAGGTTTTAAGATAACTGTTTTTAAACCTGGAGCATCTCTGAAATTGGGGTGCATCAGTAACACACAATCATCAGATTTCTTTCTTAAATGTACATAAAATAATGTTGCTTTTTACAACTGATGACAACTCAGAATAAATGACTTATAGTAGTTAAAGGATCACTCTGCAAAACATCCTGTTCCAGAGCTCCTTTCTGACTAAAAAAGAAAAGTAATCAAAGAAAAATTATTCCCTTTAATAACCAAGTAAAACTATCAGGAAGTAAGTCATTATAATCAATAACTAAGTACTTACGTAAATGTAGTATAGAAACCCATATATCATTACACATTATATATATGAAAAAAGAAGAAATAAAAGTACAAAGAATTCTGAGAGCATTTCCCTAAGAAACTTATCCTACAAATAATTATATTCCCATTGGACTTGGTACATTTGTCTGTTGCAGCACTAACCACTTAACTGTTTATGCATTTGTTTTCTCTCAGTTAGACAGTGGGCTCCTCAAGGATACGGACTCTACCTTATTCACCTTTGCCATACGTGCAAAGCACAGTGCTAGGCAGAGACTGGGTATCAAGGAAATGTTAAGTCATTTGCTGAATGACTAGAGTTCTACTGCTTTGACTTTGACCTCAGGAAGATACTTTATTAAATTTTTAAATAAACTAGAATGATTATGATGAGGGAAGTAATTTTCCACAAACAGAACATACTTCTACTTGCTTTCCAGGACAACACCTCCCTGGGAACAAGCACATTAAGAGTAAGGTGATTGCCAGGGATCATAGGCTTAGGCTATAGGAATTAAATTATCTAAAAGGAGATTTCATCTAAGCCACAATGACCTATTCGAGTTGACCTGTGAGAAAATTGCTATGACCTAGGACATGTGCAATAAACAAGAAACCTAAGTAATGTTTGAAATGATTCTGTATTTTGAGTCCTTAGCAATCAATGGAATGTTTTGAGTTGATAATAATATGATGTCTGTGTGAACAAAAAAATAAATGATACTTCAGGTAGGGTAGGTGGGATTCTTACTTATTATATTAATTAATTATTATGTTATGTTGTTCCCTAATGTAATGGCAATAAATTCTTTTTCAAGAGTCCAAGATCCTTTTCACCTTCTCACAGTCAATAAAAAGCCAGATTTTCTAGTTTTCCTTAAATACTGCAGAAGTCACAAGTGGTAATAATTTTCTGCTGAACTCATCCTGGCCAATATTGGATGATAAAATGTTATATGAAACACCTCTGAGTTGCTTAATATAAACTTTAATTTTGAAACATGTTACTAATGAAGTGAAGCATTTTTATTACTGACCTTCCCAAATTTGTGTTTGAGTGGGAGTCCTGCATCTTGAAATGCTGAAATAATATCAGATTTGTAATCCTGTATAAAAATTCCTAGGTCAACATCTTTACTATATGGAATAATGCTACATTGCCGATACCATCCTAAAAAAAAGAAAAAAAAAAGGGATAAGAAAACTTTTTTAAAAACTTAAGTTTGGAAATAATTAGTAATTATTAGAATGGACAGTCTTTGTAACAATGTATTTTATTTCACAGGATTAGATTTAGTGTGCTTTATCAGAATTTTTAAATTAGATCCCAACTTAATACTTAATGATCATAGGAGCCACTTGTTGAAGAGTATTTCTTTTATTCCTTCCTTCCTTCACCTGCTCTGAGCACTCAGCAACCTCAAAGCTTTTCATGATGTACTTTAATTTCTGAATAAATTATTAGCTTTAATAATGTTAACTGAGCCATTCATTTAAAACACTGTTACTTCTTAAAATGTTTACTCATCAATCTGTTACGAAGGTTGCTTTTAAGATATGCTAAAAAACATACTTTAATTCTTTTGCTTAATCAATACTCCTTTCCTAAGCAGTAATTTGTAAAACTTAACAGCTCTGAATGTGTGATGGAGGAGAAGTATCAACCTCAACTTTCAACATATCATCCAAAGATATGTCTACATATTTACTATGTATCTACCTCTAAGTTAGGTGCTATTGTACTTTCTAAAAGGAAAAATTTATACCTCACTATTACTAAGGGCTCTGGGTTTTCCCTTATTATCCTTCTACTCCTTCCATTCAAAGTATTCAAAAAGTAAACAAATGTCTACAATCACCTTTGGGAAATACTGTTTGGAACTCTAAACTTTAATTTCAATTTTAACACAGATCTTTAGAAGCCAAGCACAGGATCTCACATCCAGTTTAAGAAAAATCTATAATCCACATCTATCAAAAAATCACAAATTATTAAAAATGAAAAAAAGAGAAAAAAAAGTAAGGCACTTTAAGTATCACCTAATCCAACTTCTCTCATTTTATAAATGCCCTTATGGGGCCAAGAACTCAAAAGATATCATGACAAATGATTAAGAAGAATTTTGGTAACGGTCCACAAAACAACCTTGCTTCAAAAAGTTAAACCTTAGAGCATATACTGCATAAACGAGATGTACTCTTTCTTGTGCAGGGCAAGAGCTGGAGGTGTCTTACTCTGGCTGTGAAGTCCTTGACGGGAAGAACCGTGTAAGTTTTCCACAAAGCTTAAATGACAGGATAACCATATACCCTGTTTATTCCTGCTGTACCGTAATCACTAACAGCGCTCCTCTCATTCTCAAAACATCCCAAATTAAATAAATTATACAGCAACCCTCTAAAAGCAGGCGCAGAATTAAGTTTTGTACAAATAATGATAACTAAGAGGGAGCAAAAACAGCTGTAATCAGCTATCATTATAAACAAGAAAGAATAAAAAAAATTTTACGATTCTAAATAATTTTATATTCCAAAGAAGTTTGATATAATGAATAGTGGAAAGGGATTTGGAAATCATTCTTGGATTCTACACTTTCCCATCTCAGAATAAACAGAATGTGGTTAGACAGTGATGTCCAATCAGTGATACCATCATGATGTGGAAAAGATTTGTGAAAGACCTTGTAACATACCTTCATTATTTCTCTTAGAAAAAACTTGCTCTTAGAAACTTTTGGTGCAATGCAAGTTGTCTGTATTGTTTGTATGTAAAGAAACAGAATACAGTTTCTTTTTAAAGAGAATAACAACCTATGGGTAGAAATAATAAAATGCTAATCTAAAGATTACCTGGGGAGCACATGTACTCTACATGTTGTGATTTAAATTTTATACACATTATTTTGGGAAACACAACATGGCCTTCCTAATTCTGTTATATGATTTTGAAGTTATTTCTTTCTAAAAAAATCAATAAATCCTTGCTCCATGCACTATGTTTATTCTGTCTATAAATACGACACTTCAAATACCACCGATGTTTTGTCATCTCAAGCAGTCATCCCTAAAGCCAAAGAGGATGAAATGTCACAAAGACAAATGAAAAGCAAGAAGAATTTTACCTAGACAAGTTCCACTGCTCAGCCAGAACTGTACTCCCAACTTCTTTAATGTTTTGGCTGCTAGTTGCAACAATTCCTTTGCACGCTTCTGAAAGGTCATAGCTTCCACAGTGTTATCATCAAGGTATTGCTACAGATATAACAAATAGTCAGCTACTATAGCCATTTCTAAGTTACCAGAAATATTTCTGTGACATCCAAATTAAACTTGAAAACTAACTCCATCTTATAATTTTTCTAGTATAAAAATCAGGTTTCAGAACTCCTTGTTAGTCACACATTAAAATAAGACTATAAAGAGCAGATTCTAGGAGAGCCAAATTAAAGGAGGAAGGAATATAATCAGGATTCCCAAAGGGTGAGTTTTATACGTTCTAGTTTTACGGGAAAAGAAGTCTAATTAAGAGAGTTACAGGCATATCTGGAGTACAATGCGGTCAATGATATTTTCATCATTCACTAATATAAAATGCTCTTTAGGACTGAATGGTATAGTAAAAAGAACATGGGATTTTTGAAGTAGACTGTGTTCAAGTCTAATCTCACTTCACTTTAGCTGTGTCTCTGGGCATATCACTTCAGAAGAAAATAAGCTCTATGAGGAAAGGGTCTTCATTTTGTTTATCACTGTTATCTCCAATGTGTAAAACAGTGCATGAATGAGAGAATGCAAGAACAAACTTCTCTCAGATATAATTTTCTCATCAGTAATTAAAGGATAATAATTATAGTCTGCAAGATGGCTGTGAAAATTTAATGCAATAATGGATGACAGACAAATGTCTCACAAATTTTTAAATTCTATACAAATACTAGTCATTTATTTATAGTCTCTTCACTGTTCTTCATTTTTAGGGGGTTCTGGAACTGAAGAAAGAACTATAAGTTCTTCATTAATGCTTCACTACCTACAGGACAAAATCTAAACTTCTTGGCATGACAGACAAGGTCACTGTGTTTAGGTCTAGACTACTGGTCTGGCCTTTATCTCCACCCTCCTCATATTTCACTCGCCAAATATGCCACAATTTTTCAAGCCTCTGGGTCTTCATAACATGTTTCCTTTGTCTGAAATGCCCTTGACTAATAAAATCTTGCATGTTTCAGTTCCAATCTCTGAAAAACAATCTCTAATCTTCCTAGGAATACATATATATTTATTCTTCCGGGACTCCTCTTCGGTTCAACATTAGAGAGCAAAAAATCATGTTTGGTCTAGATATATAGATACAGACGAATGAAATAATCTGTTCAATGAGCTCATAAGTTACCATTTTTATATACTTTTACTATAATTATTATATTCAATTCTATTTTGATTTTTTGAGGTACAAAAGATCAAGGGCTTCTCATTAATTGAATTATAATTTACATACAATATTATATTAGCTTCAGGTACAGAACATAGTGATTCAATATTTTCATAGAGGTGTAGAAGACAGTGATTCAATATTTTCATACATTACAAAATGATCCCCATGATAACTCTAGCTTCCATCTGTCACCATACAGAGCTATTACAATATTACTGACTATATCCCTATTTTGTACATTACATACCCATGACTGGAAGTTTATATCTCTTAATCCCCTTCACCTACTTTGCTTATCATATTCTCCCTTATCATATTTCATTCTAACTGCTGATTCTATTTATATTTCCTCCAGTAGGCTGTAAAGATGATTCCTTGAAGGCAGGTACTGAATCTCTCTATCAGTGTATATGCAAATTTAAAATGGTACCTAGCATATAATATGTGACTAACACACACTGATAAATGGGTAAATGAATACATGATTGATTAAGCCCCTCCCATGCCAACAATATCCTAAAATATCATGGCATTCTTTTACAACAGGAGGAAATACAGTTCCTACAAGGACCATATATTTCAAGCAAAAAGTATTCCTAGGAAAAAAGAGGGATTCCTGAAGATAAGTTATATTCTCCAGAATATGTATATGGGATCTCTTCAATATGAAAGTATATGGGATCTCTTTAATGTGAAAACATCCTCAGAGCCATAATGCTGTTAGGACATATGACCAGAATGAGAGATGCATGCTCTTACCCCTGATGCAGGGAGAAAAGCCTAGAGCTAGGAGTTTAGAGACTCAGAATTTAGTCCATGCTCAGCCAATAATGACCGTGACTTACATCTCAAGACCTTATATCTTACATCTTACATCTTGAGACCTTAGTTTTCTTAAAGGTTAATGGTGAATCTTGGCTTATTTCACAGAGTAACTGAAAGGATCAAATTAAACAATAGAAATGAAAACCTTATGTTCCACAAAAATATTACTCTGATAGTTATGTCCAATTAAGGCTGCCCCTGCATGGACGTACTCCCACCTCTGTGACACACCTTTAATAACATGACACTCCCAGAAATTCCATTTGTTAGGACTGACCCTCATATGTGTTAAAATATAAAGATGTATATACCTATACACCCTTTACATCTGTTATGGACTTTAAAAATTATAGTTATACATAGGGCTTTCCTGGTGGCTCAGACGGTAAGAATTCTGCCTGCAATGCAGGAGACCTGGGTTTAATCCCTGTGCTGGGAAGATCTCCTAGAGAAGGGAATGGCAACCCACTCCAGTATTCTTGCCTGGAGAATCTCATGGACAGAGGAGCCTGGTGGGCTATGGACCATGGGGTCACAAAAAGTTGGACATAATAACTGAGCAAACATATATATTTTTTCATTTAAAATACCTCATATAAATCTTGGGATTATCGTACATTTAGAAAAAGACTGAATCCTAATTTAAATACCATGTCATATTTGATCTTTCCTGTTCAGGCAACCTTTCCCCAAATCTTTCCCCAAAATATAGGTTAAAAATAACAAGATAACAGAAGGTGCCCACTCATTTCATAGAGGAGGAAACTAAGGCTCAGAAATTTGCCCCAGGTCTCAGAGCAATGTAGTAGAAGAGGATATGAATATAGCTTTCTAGATATTCCTGAACTAGGGGTCCAGATATTTTGATATCCTCTCTGTTTTTTTTTTACTGGAACTCAACACACTGGAGCTCACGAATTATTTTTTGATGGCTGCTGCTGAGACAAAATCAAGTGCAGAAAAATATGTATTATTCTATGCTTCTTGGTAGATTGAGAAAATAGTTGAAGTAAATAAAGGAAGTCAGGAGACACTTCCCTCTGTTCTCCTTCCCTTCCTGGACTCTTTCTAAATTAGAATCATTACATGAGGCAGAGCAAGAAAGTGAACAGCGGTGGCCGGGCATGGGTATCGGGGCCTGAGCAGGCGATGTGGGCATCCACATGGAGCAAATCAAAATCAAGTAGCATCTGACAGGATAGTGAAAGCACAGAATCACTTCTGTGTTATTCTTACTAAAGGTGTACAATATCAATGTAACATGAGGAAAAACCACACAAACTCCAAATAAGGGACAGTTTACAAAATATCTGGCCTGTAATCTTCAAAAGTATCAAAGTCATAAATGTTAAAAAGTGATTGTGAAACTGTTCCAGATTTAAGAAACTAAAGAGACAGAAACGCAACATGTGATTCTGAACTAGATCCTTTTATTATAACGGTCATTATTATGATAATTAGCAAAACTTGAATGAGGATTAAATGGTAATAATCTTTATGTTATTTCCTGATTTTTGTATTAAGATATTAGGAGAATGTTCTTGTTTTTAAGAAATATTAAATTATTTGAGGTTGTGTGGTAGAGATCAACAAATAACTCCCAAATGGTTAAGGAAAAGGAATTATTTGTATTGCATCTGTAACTTTTCTGAAGGTTTGAAAATGTTTCCAAAAATTACTATTTTAAAAAAGGAAAGTTAGAAGGCTGCTGTATGAGATCTAGTAGATCAGTTCATTAATTTTTTTTCTAAACACCAGGCATTGTATTTAAGACTGTTTGGCGCCATCAAGTGTTCAAAGTTATGTATGTTCACTTTAATTGAAAAACGGACCTTCCTGGTTCTAACATAAGAAATTACAAAGAAAGAAGCATTTACGAGGAAAAGGATTTTTTAAAAAGCTATCAGTCTCATTAGACACTCTACATCAGTAATAACAATACATTAGCAGAAGGAGAGGAGAATGCAATGGCACTCCACTCCAGTACTCTTGCCTGGAAAATCCCATGGAAGGAGGGGCCTGGTAGGCTGCAGTCCATGGGGTCGCTAATAGTCGGACGCGACTGAGCGACTTCACTTTCACTTTTCACTTTCATGCATTGGAGAAGGAAATGGCAACCCACTCCAGTATTCTTGCCTGGAGAATCCCAGGGACAGGGGAGCCTGGTGGGCTTCCATCTATGGAGTCGCACAGAGTCGGACACGACTGACACGACTTAGCAGCAGCAGCAGCAGAAGGGGAAAACAAATTAGTAATCAAGAGTCTGTCTTGTTGCAAGTGAAGGACACAACTAACATGATGAAAAATGAATACAAAGTTCCAGTTGACCCTGTTATGAAGAGAAATCTGCTGATAGCATTCCAGCCTTGCTGTACTTTAAACACCAGAAGTATGAGGCTATGATAAGCTGACTAGCCCTCTGAGCATCTGTCATCCATATTCCTGATTTGAATGTTGACTGATGGTTGCCCTTAAATCTCAAAATCAGAATTGAAAATATGGGATTAAAAACATGACACTATTCTCATGATACTGAAAGATGAACTCCCAAGGTCAGTAGGTGCCGAATATGCTACTGGAGAAGAATGGAGAAATAACTCCAGAAAGAATGAAAAGACGGAGCCAAAGCAAAAACACCACCCAGTTGTGGACATGACGGGTAATGGAAGTAAAGTCCGATGATGTAGAGAACAATATTGCATAGGAACCTGAAATGTTAGGTCATGAATCAAGACAAATTGGAAGTGGTCAAACAGGAGATGACAAGAGTGAATATCGACATTTTAGGAATTGGTGAACTAAAATGGACTGGAATGGGTGAATTTAATTCAGATGACCATTATATCTACTACTGTGGGCAAGAATCCCTTAGAAGAAATGGAGTAGCCATCATAGTCAACAAAGGAGTCGAAACGCAGTACTTTTGTGCAATCTCAAAAATGACTGAATGATCTCTGCTTGTTTCCAAGGCAAACCATTCAATATTATAGTAATCCAAGTCTATGCCCCAACCAGTAATGCTGAAGAAGTTGAAATTGAACAGTTCTATGAAGACCTACAAGACCTTCTAGAACTAACACCCAAAAAAGATGTCCTTTTCATCATAGGGGACTGGAATGCAAAAGTGGGAAGTCAAGAGATACTTGGGGTAACCAGCAAATTTGGCTTTGGAGTACAAAATGAAGCAGGGCAAAGACTAACAGAGTTTTGCCAAGAGAATGCACTGGTCACAGAAAACACCCTCTTCCAACAACACAAGAGAAGACGCTACACATGGACATCACCAGATGGTAAACACCAAAATCAGACTGATTATATTCTTTGCAGCTGAAAATGGAGCAGCTCTATACAGTCAGCAAAAACAAGACAGGGAGCTGCCCAAGGCTCAGATCATGAACTCTTTATTGCCAAATTCAGACTTAAAATTGAAGAAAGCAGGGAAAACCACTAGACCATTCAGGTATGACCTAAATCAAATCCCTTACGATTATACAGTGGAAGTGACAAATAGATTCAAGGGATTAGATCTGATGGACAGAATGCATGAAGAACTATGGATGGAGGTTCGTGACACTGTACAGGAGGCAGGGATCAAGACCATCCCCAAGAAAAAGAAATGCAAAAAGCCAAAATGGTTGTCTGAGGAGGCCTTACAAATAGCTGAGAAAAGAAGAGAAGCTAAAGGCAAAGGAGAAAAGGAAAGATATACCCATTTGAATGCAGAGTTCCAAAGAACAGCACAGAGAGAAAAGAAAGTCTTCCTCAGCAATCCATGCAAAGAAATAGAAGAAAACAACAGAATGGGAAAGACTAGAGATCTCTTCAAGAAAATTAGAGATACCAAGGGAACATTTCATGCAAAGATAGGCACAATAAAGGATAGAAATCGTATGGACCTAACAGAAGCAGAAGATATTAAGACGAGGTGGCAAGAATACACAGAAGAACTATACAAAAAAAGGTTTTCATGATCCAGATAACCACAATGGTGTAATCACTCACCCAGAGCCAGACATCCTAGAATGAGAAGTCAAGTGAGCCTTAGGAAGCATCACTACGAACAAAGATAGTGGAGGTGGTGGAATTCCAGGGAGCTATTTCAAATCCTAAAAGATGATACTATGAAAGCGTTGCACTCAATATGCCAGCAAATCTGGAAAACTCAGCAGTGGGCACAGGACCACTGGAAAAGGTCAGTTTTCATTCCAATCTCAAAAAAGGCAATGCCAAAGAATGTTCCAAGTACCTCAAAAATGCACTCATCTCACACGCTAGCAAAGCAATGCTCAAAATTCTCCAAGCCTGGCTTCAACAGAACATGAACCATGAACTTCCAGATGCTCAAGCTGGATTTAGAAAAGGCAGAGGAACCAGAGATCAAATTGCTAACATCTGCTGGATCATCAAAAAAGCAAGAGAGTTCCAGAAAAAACATCTATTTCTGCTTTATTGACTATGCCAAAGCCTTCGGCTATGTCGATCACAACAAACTGTGGAAAATTCTTCAAGAGATGGGAATACCAGACCACCTTACCTGTCTTCTAGAAATCTGTATGCAAGCCAAGATACAACAGTTAGAACTGGACATGGAAAAACAGACTGGTTCCAAATCGGGAAAGGAGTACGTCAAGGCTGTATATTGTCACCCTGCTTATTTAACTTATATGCAGAGTACATCATGCGAAATGCTGGGCTGGATGAAGGGCAAGCTGGAACCAAGATTGCTGGGAGAAATATCAATAACCTCAGATATGCAGATGACACCACTCTTATGGCAGAAAGTGAAGAAGACTAAAGAGTCTCCTGATGAAAGTGAAAGAGGAGAGTGGAAAAAGTTGGCTTGAAACTCAACATTCAGAAAACTAAGATCATGGCATCTGGTCCCATCACTTCATGGCAAATAGATGGGGAAACAGTGGAAACAGTGACAGACTTCATTTTTCTGGGCTTCAAAATCACTGCGGATGGTGACAGGAGCTGTGAAATTAAAAGATGCTTGCTCTTTGAAAGAAAAGCTATGACAAACCTAGACAGCATATTAAAAAATAGAGACATCACTTTACCAACAGAGGCCCATCTAGTCAAAGCTATTTTTCCAGTGGTCATGTACGGATGTGAGAGTTGGACTATAAAGAAAGCTGAGCGCCAAAGAATTGATGCTTTTGAACTGTGGTGCTGGAGAAGACTCTTGAGAGTCTCTTGGACTGCAAGGAGATCCAACCAGTTCATCCTAAAGGAAATCAGTCCTGGGTGTTCATTGGAAGGATTGATGATGAAGCTGAAACTCCAATACTTTGGCCACCTGATGCAAAGAACCAACTCATTTGAAAAGACCCGGATGCTGGGAAAGACTCAAGGAGAGAAGGGGACAACAAATGTTGAGATGGTTGGATGGCATCACCAATGCAATGGACATGAGCTTGATAGGCTCCGGGAGTTGACGGAAGCCTGGCGTGCTGCAGTCCATGGGGTTGCAAAGAGTCGGACACAACTGAGCAACTAAACTGAACTGATTCTCATGATTTCTCAATATTTTGAAACATTTTACATTTTACACTGCCTTCTCACAAAGATCAATAAAATGAGTATGGGCAAATGCTTGCCAAGTAAATGGAGCAGCCCCAATAAGCGTTCTGGGGAAAAAAAAAAACAACCTTTTGATTCTGAGCACCTTGCTCTTTATGCATTTTTCCACCACTATAGGATCTTTTCTTTGTGTCAGGTATTGTGCTAGATGCTGGGGCTACACAGGTAAGTAAAATAGGATGCCTGCTATCAAAAAGTTCACATCATCTTATAGGAGGACAGGACAGACATTCACAATTAATTGTGATAATTGCTTGGACAGAGGTGGCAATCAGAACAAACTCATTGAGACAGGAACAGTGAATGGATGGTGAAATTCAAGCACCAGTCTGCTTCTCTTCTGCTTCCTCATACTCTGTGGTAGGCATGTGAAGGGCAGCACTTGCCCACTGACACTGGCCCAGCTACACATGCAGTTTTCCAGCTTCTCATTCATGAGGCTCCAGCCACAAATCTATAGATTTAAAAGAACAGGGCTAGGAAGGCCCACTGTGGCTGTCAGGTCTAGGCCTTGGGTGCCAGCACAACCTATCAGAAAAAAAACCCTTGCATTTTTTGGTTCTGGGCATTTGGCCACTGATGATACAGCTGGTACTTCTTTTTCTCATTCCCCTCCAGTCCTTGTGTACACAGCTTTCTTGGAAGGGAACCCAGAAAATAAAAGAAAAGTTTGCTCAGAAAAATAAAGGGCAAGTGGAAAAACTAGAGTACCAAAACCCCACCACAGATCTGATTACTTTCACTGTATCTCTGTTTTATGTCATTTCCTAGAGCTGAACTTTCATGTCCTTTAAAATCATCTTTATATCCCCAGGGTCAGGAGAGTTCCTGGGAAGCCAGCTTTTAATAAATGTTTATTGAACTGAAAGTCAGAACAACAGAATAAAGTAAAGTTCAAAAGCACTTGGTCTTTGTGTAGCATCTATCTTGAAAAACCTTCATAAACACCAAAAATTCATATTCAGTGCCAACCCTCTGAGAAAAACTGTATTTTCTATGAAGTACGTATTATACATGGTTTGATCCTTCTTGGATTGCTTTAAGAAAAGAATGTACCATCTTTATAAAGTTTGTGGGCAATCCTAACTAAAAGCAGAGGCCAGTGCTGAACCTGTCAATATCTATCCAAATAAAATAAGGTCTTCATAAATATCAAACCATTCAACTGGGGAAGAAATTGTTCCTTAAGGTTAATGTTTAATCTACTTTAAAAATTTAAACAATCTAGAAGGAAACAGACAAATCAGAAAAAATGTTTTCTTACCTAAGTCTCTTTTTAACATAAGTCCCTTTACCCTCCCCCTGCCTCAATTGGTAAATACTAAAAATAAACACATTTCCTTTAAATTGTAAAGTACAATATTGGTTATCTCTAACCTGAAAGAATGCTCGAGCTTCTTTATACCTACACTCAATAAATCTAGAGTGTGGTATTTCTTCCAGAAAGTGCATTGGATCTTTTGGAATGAGAACATCTAATCCATCAACAGTAATTTGTTGTAACTCTGGCCTGAAAACAAAAATTAAGACTTCTTACAAGGACTTAATTCAGAAAACTGGCAGCCTCTTTAAAGTGCATTCAATACAACATAAGCAAAATAGCTAAAGATCAAGCATATAAGGTATCATTTTTAAAGATCTACTCTTTTAGCAACTGTATCAGATATATAATACAGCAGTGTTAATTAACTATAGTCATCATGCTGTATATTATATCCCAAGAACTTGTCTCATAACTGGAAGTTTTTACATTCTGAACACTTTTACTTGTAAGTATATACCCACAAACACACATTGTCCTGTGTCTGAACTCTTTACAGATAAAATAAGATTTGTATTCTTTTATGCCTCACTTCTGTCACTCAGCATTGTAGGATTCATCTCTGTTGCTACATAGACCATGAGTTAAGAGCTTCTCCATTTCCCTGCCCCACGTTCTTCATTGTGTAAACACACCCCATTTTGTTTGGGGCAATGAGAACAATGTTGCTATGAACATTCTGATATATATTTCCTAGAGTACATGTTCCTGAGTTGCTTCTTGTTGAATATTTACATTTCAAAACTGATTTGCAGGAAATACATTTTAGGTTTTACTACTAAATGTGAAAAAGAGAATAAGAATTCATGACTGAACAAGGTAGGTTTCACATATTCCCTTTAGACCCTGAATTTACCTGTCAAAAGCTCCAGGATAACGACCAAACTGTAACTTTCGAAAAGGAACAAACTTCCTGTCTATGTGTCCTTTCAGCCGTAGATGGCCATGCCAGAGATAGTTGCCGCTCCTCTCATGAAAGACCACCAAGTGGATGGCATGACTGGCCAATTTGCAGATATAGTGCAGGGGGATTTCAGTTCCAGAAAGTGAGTCTATCCAATCTAGCCGGGGGTCCTTGCTCTCGATCTTTAGGCACTGAAATCCCATATTTTCAGCTATCCGAAACCAGCCTTCCTAAAACCAAAGAAACATCAAGCTTGAATATTTAAAATAAATACTAGTAGCAAAATTAAAGTTACTCTTACACTGAATTAAGTCTTCTGTATTATTGTCCTAATCTGCTCTTTGCCTGAAGATTAAAAAATGAAGGTGAGGAAGGAAAGGTGGTGGCGGTAGAATTAAGGAAAGCATCAAAAAGAGAAACCAAATAGCATGGAAGACATGTTCAAAGGCTCTCTTTATGAAAATCAATAAAAATTTCTCCCTTGGAATGAGAATGTCCATTCATTATAGTGTTCTCTGGTTAGCATCTCCAAAGTAAAAGTGAATAAAGTTAAACCTGTGATTCTCAATTTAACTTCTAATAATCTGCAAAAGTGCTTCATAAGAGCAGGGTTTCTCATCTCATAGTTATATCCCAATGCCTTAAACTGATACTAAAATAAAAGTCTATCATAATATACATCTTTAGAAAACAGACTAAGATACACTATAAAGCAAAGTACATTTCCAACAGTTATTAGTTATAGTATAACTCTCACGTAAAAAGATTAACCTATAGGGTAGATTTTTAATCCTAACAACCAGTGCTACAGATGGTTAAACAGTATTAATTATTAAGAACACCTCACATTTGAACAGAAATGTACAGTTTCTAAAGAACTTTTATAAACATTATTGCATTTACATATAACATCTATGGCTTCCCTGATAGCTCAGTTGGTAAAGAATCCGCCTGCAATGCAGGACACCCTGGTTCAATTCCTGGGTCAGAAAGTTTCCCTGAAGGGATAGGCTACCCACTCCAGTATTCCTAGGATTTCCTTGTGGCTCAGGTGGTAAAGAATCCACCTGCAATGCAGGTTTGATCTGGGTTTGATCACTGGGTTGGGAAAATTCCCTAGAGAAGAGAAACGCTACTCACTCCAGTATTCTGGCCTGGAGAATTCCATGGACTGTATAGTCCATGGGGTTGCAAAGAGTCAGACACAACTGAGCAACTTTCACTCACTGGTTGAATTCATGACGCCTATCTTAAAGAGTAAGTAGCACCAATATTGTAGATAAAGAAAAGACTCACAGAAGTCCAAAGAGCCAAAATTAGTAAGAGGCAAAGCTACTGCCAGCATTTAGGTCTTCTGTAACCAAATACAAAGTTCTTTCTACTCTACACCACCACCTCTTTTTAAGTCTATATTTATATAATGTGTATGAAGCTTATTCACATTAATTATCTCATCTGATGTCCATAGAAACTATGTGAGGTCAACAAGGAAGATATTACACCTAATCTACAGTTAAGGAAAATAAAGTTCTAAGTGGTAATACCAGGCATTAAAGTTATTAAAGGTTGGAACTATGTTTAGAAAGTGATCATTCTGGTACAGAATGCTAACCAGTATCAGTTACAACTGCCTTTCCCTTTCTGGATACAGAGTGAAATTGTGTTTTGGTCAAAGGAATGCGGATGGAAGCATCAGATATCACTTCTAGGCCTGGCCTTACAATGTCCCATAAGATCTTCTCTGCTTTCTCTCTTTTATCTGCATGTAGAGAAACAAAGAACTGTGGGATAGGGAAGCCACACAAGTGAAACAGCTTGCATCCTGAGGCACTGCTTATAGGAAAGTCATCCAGGAATACCCTTATTCACACTAGATTTTGTCTAGAGACAATTACTCCTTTTTTGCACTAAGTCAATGAGATTTTAGGGTTGTTTTTAGCAGCAATTAATGTAACTTACCCTGTCTAATACAATTTCACCTTGGTTCTCCTTATATTAGAATTAACTACTGTAGGATTTCCTTTCTTCATAAACCTAAGAGGCGGAAAGTACTGATTGAGTGTAACAGTGGCCAATTCAGAGAAGGAATCTACTGTACAGGATGAAATAAAAGCATTATAAATCGGTAAATTTAGGAAAAATTTAAAAGGCCAGACAGAACACAAAGAAGAATCAGACCTCAAGCGTGAGGAGATAGACAAAACAGGAAGAACTATGAAATGGTTTGCCTTTTCATAGTCATGACAGAGCAAAGTCAAGAACAAAGAAGTTGCTCTGATCAAACACAGCAAAGGCCTAACTCAAGGCTGTACTGCACAAATCTACTTCCAGTTGTGGGCTTCCCAGGTGGCTGAGTGGTAAAGAATCCACCTGCCAATGCAGGAGATGTGGGTTCAATAACTGGGGTCAGTAAGATTCCCTGGAGAAGGAAATGGCAACCCACTCTAGTATTCTTGCTCGGGAAATCTCACAGACAGAGGAGCCTTGTGTTTTGTTATTTATAGCCAAAAATATTCCTGATATAATTTATAAGTCTTTATAAAAAATTTTAAACATTTTACAGTTTAAATTGGTTTAATCTTATATTGTTTTACAAAAGACACATTCTATTACCTGAAAGCAAATCATCTTACCTCATTCTTCCATAGTTGATACTGTAGTGCAAATGCAGTGAAGTCTCTTGGAACACAGAAAAACTTGCATTCTGAAGTGGAGGAGGCATGAGAAGTATTCTTGACTTGTTCAAAGTTTTTATTAATCAATTCCAGAATCAAAGGATCAATAAGGAACACGGGTACATTTTGACTGGATGTTAGCATAATAAACTTTTTAACTGCACGCTGTTTGAGAGGAAAAGAATTCCCTTAATTCTTCTAAACCAATACAATAATCTATCTCATTAAATTTTATTCATTAATTTTATAAGAATACATATAGAGTGCTTATTCAATAGATACCAGGCTTACTATTTTGCTAACATTAAAAAACCCACAAATCAATAATACACCATACCTGCTCTCAAGAAGTTCACGGTCTACTGAGGATGATGTACAAATATTTACAATATAAGGTAAGTACAGAACAGTAATCAACTAATTAACTGTACATCAAAAGGATATCGAAATCTTCACATAGGAAGCAGTATCTGAGATGAGAACTCTGGACCTACAAATTATTCCCTTGGGAGTAGCTAAATCTTTTCAAGCAAAAGTTGGGAGAGGAAATACCAGGTCTTTCAATTTTAAAAAATTAGTCATGTCAACATTTTCAAAACCAAAAATCAACTGCATGTGGAACTTTTCTTCATATTTGAAATACTGCTTAATAATCTTGCCAAGCAAACGACAAACTAAAATACACTGTCTGCTTGACCATTCCTGTATATAGTTTGACTTTCTAATAATACTGTAATACTGATATTTTAAAAGTGAGATAAATGTATGAATCAGTCTCTTATCCTTTGTTTTTACTGTAGGGTATTATGCAAATATCAAGAATAAAATAATCTCTGCTCCAGAGGAGTTTATTATCTCTTAGTGGGAGAGACAACTAAGTAAAAAGTTAGAATAAACAATGCTATGACCCAAAATTCAATAACTTTAGAGGAAATGGATAAATTCCTTTAAAAACACAATTAACAAAACTACCACAAGATGAAACAGGAAATCTGACTTGCCTTATAACTATTAACAAAATTGAATTTGCTGTAAAAAACAAAAGTCTTGCCATCAAAACAAGAAAAAACTCTAGACTAAGATGGTTCACTGGCGAATTCTATCAAAGATTTAAGGAAGAAATAATGCCAATTATACAAAAACTCTTTCATAACTGAGCAGGAGGAAATACTTCAAACTCATTTTGAGGTCAGTGTAATCCTAATAACAAAATCTTACAAAGACGTTACAGAAAAAGAAAGAAAAGTATATACCACTGTCCCTCATGAACACAGATGTAGTGACATTTAACAGGATACTAAAAAATTAATTCCTGTAGTTAAAAAAAGAAGAAAATATTATGACCAAGTATAGTTTATCCCAGGAATGAAAGGCAGCATTTGAAAATTAATCAATAAAATTCACCATATTAATAAAGGGAGGAAACCTCTATGAGAATTTCAACACAAAAAAAATTTTACAAAATTCAATTCCTATTACATGATAAAAACCTCTCAGCACACCAGGAATAGGACACTTGTTCATTTTGACAGACTATGAACAAAAAAATCTATTACTGAGTTTCAGGAGTTCTTTATTTATCCCTGATATCAATCTTTTGTCAGACACACGTTTTGCAAACATTTTTTATATTTTCTTGGTTCATTTCTGTTTTCACATATTTATTCATTTGAGGAACCACCATAACTCAATGAATGAGGATTTTGGAAGCAAGCAGTTAGAATCTGGAATCAGTCACTTATTAGCCAACCAACCTTAATCTTTTTAAGTGAACTGAAGACAAACATGTATTAACATCATCAAGTTTGCATAAGGACTAAATGAGACACTCCATATAAAGCACTTGGCACAGTGTCTTCCCTTTGCCCTCTATCACCTATTCCCATCTCCCACCAAGCTAGCTATTACAACTGTCATTAATTCAACAAATACTCATTAAGTATATAAGTGAATGAACTAAATGAACTTGGCAATTGAGGAATTTCTCAACTGTCATACATACCCACTGTGTGCCATCAAATCCAATTCGGCTTCCTTTGGATTTTGATAAACCAGATCCATTCTAGGAAGATAACAAAAATAAAAGTTAGTAAATGCAAAGCCCAGCACTTAACATTACACTTAGGGCAGGTATGAGGTTCAACCTATATAAATGGCTAATAATCATTAAAAAGCATAATCTAAATACATACAGTCATGAGCTAAGAATTCTACAATTATATAACTACCCAAGATGGACAATACTGGACTACTATAATTTATTAAACAGGCATATATGGTCAACATCTCAGAATCTATTAATTTCCATCAAATAGTAGTAAACTCTTTGTTATCTCTTTAGAATTAGTATATTTATAAGATCTTCAGAAGCTACTAGATTCTAAATCATTGTCTCTTTATGCCTAAAGGTTTATAATAAAGGTAAGTTATAACACTACACTTCCCTGTTAGGCACTATATTAAAATTGACTTTGTACCAAAATAAACTAAATCTAACATTTTATCAAAATTATTTATCACTGAACTCTTTCCAATGAGTGATGATATGTTTGGAAAAATAACAATTTTCACATAATTCTATCAGAAAATTTCAACATCACTGAAACTTTGCACCCCTGACTTTTAGTGTGTTATTATAATAATCTTTAACTGCAATTCTGAATTGCTTCTTACCACACCCATGAAGAGGAGAATCTCAAAGAAATATTTCTGCAAGGATTTTAAAAACTGATTAATTTTATGTACTGCAAAAGGAAAGTATGTTAGAAAGATATACAGCTAAAATGAAGTTTAATAATGAGAAAGCAGGAAAAAAAAGTTACCTTTGCTGATAAATAGTGCTTGTAGTAGTACAACTGAAATAGCAGAAATGCAGAACTTGTCAAAGTTAAAAGCACCAAAATCACGTTCTTACTGATTCTACTCATCAGTTTGCAGTGCTCACTTGGTTGTCTTTTGAAAGTAACCCAGCTGGTTTCATCTTTTGGGGTAAAAAGGTAATCTTGTTTTCTGTGAACAATATTTCTGAAGAGACAAAAAAAAAGCCTATATTTAATTTTTCACCTTTATTAACCAAGAAAAAGTTACCTAAAGTTCAACAGAACATTCTTTGATTTGGTAGTCCTATCCTAAAGAAATCATCAGATGTAAGACCAAACTTGCAAGAACAAAAATGTTTATCATGGCATTCTTTACAACTGCAAAAAATAAACTTAACTGGGATATCTATAAAAACTGACCAACAGAGATGGGAGGGATTCTCCCCCTGGGTTTCTGATTCAGTAGAACTAGGGTGAGGCCTCTGAGTTTGCATTTCTGATGCATTCTCAAGAGATGCTGATGCACATACTAAGAACCACTGCCAAAGAAAAAATAAACTTTTGGTTAAGGAACATCACCTGTGTAACAGCTCTGTTGTCTAATGTGATATAGGATGTGGTCAGTTTTTATAAATATCCTATATACATTTTCAGTTTTTGACAAGTGTAAAAAAGTCATGATAAAAAATTTTGTTCTTTTTTAACATGTACACACTGCTTTACTTATTTTTGGCCGCACTGGGTCTTCACTGCTGCACGCGGGCTTTCTCTAGTTGCGGAGAGCAGGGCTTACTCTCTAGCTGCGAAGTGTGGGCTTCTCACGTGCAGTGGCTTCTCTGGTTGTGCAGTACAGGCTCTAGGTGCATGGGCTCGGTAGTTTCGACTTGCTGACTCGAGGGTGTGCAGGCTTCAGTAGTTGTGGCACAGGGGCTCATTAGTTGCGGCTTGCAGGTTCCAGAATGTGAGCTCAGTAGTCATGGTGCTCAGGCTTAGCTGCTCTGTGGCATGCGGAATCTTCTTGGATCAGGGACTGAACCCATGTCCCCTACGTCACCAGGGAATTCCTCAAAGTTTCTGTTCATCTTTGGTCCCATCTAACTATTCCTTTAGAACAAGTAATTTAATACAGTTCTACTTCTTCTTACCTCCTCTTCACTGTTTGATTTTGGTCACACACACTACATTTGGTTCTTCAAATGTTTATCTTTATTCCTTCAACTATATACTAATACCTCTATTACTTCATGTATAAACTTTGTCTTTAGTTCTCCAGCTAAAAAATAAGGGGGAATCTATTAACACCTTCTACATCTCTCCTTTTAATCCTGACTTTTATTAGTTCACTTTGCTATAGTTCTCTTTTATTCTGTAATACAAACCTCTCAGCTTTTAAAATCTTATTCCTACTATGTTTCCCTGCCAGTCCTTTCACTGTTATCATCTCTGTTCTTCTACTAGATGACTGATATTCATCTTCTCCTTAGAATATGGGCATTATTTACCTTGAGTTCTTGCATTGTTCAAAAACAGGTGTCAACTAATAGTTTGGCTTTGAGGTCACACGCTCTTTCCTCTAATGACTTACAGGATTTGTACCTCTGTCCTGCAATGCTAAATACTCCCTTCATAATATGTGATCCTTTCCCTGGCACTACAGGCAAGATGATCTTTTTAACGGATGAGCAAAGAACAAACACATTCCTTAGTTTTGAAATACAATTTCTTAAAAACTAGGTTATGTAATGATGCTAATGATTGTTATTAGTTTTTCTTCATTATGTGCCCTTCCAATCTGTAGAATCAAGATTTCTTTCTCTGCAACAGGTTTTCTCATGTGTTTTGAAAACTTTTCTGTTCTAATGTTGAATTTCTATTTCCAGAACTACAATTAAGCATGTTTCATCTCCTTTCATTCCCATTTCACTTTGCTCAACTTTTAAAAGCCTGTTGTCATATCCCTTACTGAGTTTTCAACAATGTTAATTCTTCTTTCTGTTTCCTATGCAGCTTTTTATTCCTGATTTTATTTTTCTTTCTTTTCTTTCTTGAGTTCTGCTAAATTATGACTCATGATTTACCACTGTCTTACTATTTCTTCCTAGCCAGTTAGCTTTCTCTATTATTTTAAAGAAATGGCTGTGTTGTGCTTAGTCACTCAGTCGTGTCCAACTCTTTGCAACCCCCTGGACTGTAGCCTGCCAGGCTCCTCTGCCCATGGGATTCTCCAGGTAAGAATACTGGAATGGGTTGCCATGCCCTCCTCCAGGGGATCTTCCCAACCCAGGGATCAAACCCAGGTCTCCCACATTGCAAGCAGATTCTTTACCAGCTGAGCTACCAGGGAAGCCCTTAAAGAAATGGTTGTCTCCTTAAATTTGTTATGCCACTACAGTTTCTCATGGGTCTTCATCACTTGTTTTTCCATTTCTTTTTGCTTTTGTTTCTGTAACACTTTTGTGTAGATACTGTACTCATTTTATTTTTATCATTGTTTATCTTTGAATGACATGAGCTTCACCCAGGCTAATTATTTGCAAGAGGATTGTAGGAGGAAGAATTAAGGCTGTGTTCTGAACTAGAAGGTAGTCTCTCTAGCCTACAAGAGAGTTCTTTATGACACAGGGTGTTCTGTGCATGTGTGTGTGAGAGACAATGGATGTGAGAACAAGGAAGAGAAAGATGTTTAACCATTATTTCTTGCCTTATCAAAAGAGTGCTTCCTGCAAAGATCATATATCTGTGTGCTTTCTCATTTGTTCTTCCTTTCCTGCTAGAAGATACTGCTAAACATTCCAAGGAAGCTTCTCCTACTGCTTTTCTATGCACCCTGACACCACTGTAAACAGATCTACCTTTCATTGCTCTGTCAGTTCTATCTGAGATCTCTTTCTGTCAGAATGCTCTTTTAATCTCTTCCTGCTTACATTTGACAAACAGTTCTCAAATATTTCAATTTGGGATACAGGACTCTAGTACTTTCAAAGATGTAATTATAACTGACCCTTGAACAATGCAGGGGTTAGGGACACCAACATTCTATGCAGCTAAAAATCTGCATATAACTTATAGTTGGCCCTCCATATACATACGTAGTTCCTTTGTATCTGCGTTTCCTTCATATATGTGGTTTGCATCTGTGGATTCAACTATCCAGGGGTCGTATAATACTGTAGTATTTACTACTGAAAAAAATCCACATGTAGAAGTTCAAACTTTTGTTGTTCAAAGATCAACTATACACCTCTGTTTCTCATTTTCCTTGCTGTTTCAGGGTAATTTCAGATAGAAGAGGGCACAAATGTTTTTACTCTGCCCTCTTTAAATCAGAATTCATAGGATTTTGAAACAATCCAAATGGGCTTCCAGAGTGAAAGCCTATATATAGCAAACATCCAATGATGTTACATAAAGTCAACAAACTACTTAAGAGAAATACCACCAATGATGTGAGTAATCTACTTGATTTACAGATAACGCATCAAGCAAAGATAACTGAAGAAATCATGATCATATTCTATCTCCTGAAACTGTAAAAATTAGCAACATCAAACAATATTAATAATGGTATTAGTTCTGCTGTCAGCTAAAACCTCCTAAAATAAGACAGTCAAATATATACTGTGATAAGGATAGCTCACAAGATAACAAAAAGAACAGCCTTCATTTTCAGTATTTCAGCTCAGCTTTTTATAATTGTGTTAAAAAGTACATCAATGTATTGTACTCTGATTCCTAAAATCTAAAGTAACACTTGGAGTGTGCTATAGTCCAGCCTTTCCTGTGCCTCAATTAACAAACAGGAAGAAACCTGTTATAAACCGCTACAGAAAAATAAAGTCAGAATTAATATCTTGTTCTCTTTTTGGACATAACTCTAACCTACTATTAATTCTTACATGAACTAAATCTCCAGAATATATCATCAATCACAACTACATTTTTATTATCAAGATGATATCCAATTAACTTTATTTCATTATTTATTTTCTGTAAATGCCAAACCAATTCAACTAACTGCAAAGATAAGAATATTAGCCCATCAAAACATTCCTTTTTGCTAGCACTATCTCTTCATTAGGAATGGAATTACCACTTTAAAGTGGATAATGTTATACTTAAGAAGCCAAGGCTTACTGAGTTTACCTCTAAAATATCTCTTGCACCAACTTCTTCTTCTTTCTTCACTGTCATTCTAATTTAAACTCTAATTGTACAAATGTCTTAATTCTAATTGATGTCCCAGGCTCCACTTTCTGTCTACTCATAATCTTACACTGACAGACACACCAAGCTGCTGATAAATGAATCAAATTATATCATCAAAAATTTTCAGTGGTTCCCCATCACCTACAAGTAAAGCTCAAGTTTCACATAAATTTGACCCATAGACAACAAGGATTTGAACTACACAGGCCCACTTACACACAGATTTTCTTTTAATAATAAACACTACAGTATTACACGACCTGCTGGTGACTTAATTTGTAGATCTGGAACTGCAGACATGGAGGGATAACTCTATTACATGTAGATTTTTGACTGTGTAAAGAATGGTGCCTACCATCCAGTTCTACAAGAATCAAGTCTTTAGCCAATGCAGTTGCTAACCTACAGTACATGTGAAAGGAATTCAGGGTGAAGGGCAGGATGAAGCACTCTGTCCTCTGGGAAAACAGGCCTTTAGATAGTTAGAAATATCTCAGGAGAAACAGTTTATGAACCTGGACTCTTACATATTCCAATATTTAGAAAAGCACTAAAATCATTAACTGAGATACGTGTTCCTTGTGACTAGGAGTAAACTTCTACAGAGATGTGTGCACGAGCGCACATACCTCTTTGCAAAATTATGTATCTATTGATCTCCCCTATCTACTTCCTCTTTTAAGAAATTACTCAGAACTATCTGAGACTGTCTCCTAAATAAAACTGAAACTCACAGCTCGCACGATGTGTGTTTTTATTTCAGTTGACAGAGGTTTGGCACCCCAAACTGCACTGTTCAAGGGTCAAATACAGAAGCATTCAAGGGCATTCACAATCTAACTGAACACAAGGCAAATTTTCTAGACTTTCTCCCACTTCACACACTCTATGGTTTCTGCCCAAGTATTCCTGGAATACACACGACCCTTTCCTACCTCTTTGCTTTTGTTCATTTCCTCTTGTCTGAAGTATTCTCATCTATTTCCAGAGAACCAATTCTATACCTCTTTACACAGCTCCTCTCAATGACCTTCCTTTTATGAAGTCTTTCATGCTCTTCCAAGTCAGAAGCAACCTCTTCCAGCTTTAAATTCCTAGTCTTACCTTCTTGCAAGGGATAAATATTTACTGTCTACCTTAAAAGGGAGAGATGCCAACAAAATGCTAAGCCCAGAAGAGAAAATGATAAGTAAAATACAGTTCCCTATCTTCAAAGACTTTAGAGATGAGTATATAAGAGTTTTTAAAAGAATGGTGATTGATGGTGGTGGAGGGTAAGAAGTCCTAAAGAACAGCATGGGAAGTATTTTCCAAAACGCACAACCATGATCCTTACCACCCTCACATCTATTAAGAACCACTATTTTGGTTTGTGCTAGACTGTATCAGAGATAAATACAGACACACTATCAAGAGTGTAATGGCCGTGAAGGAATAAGTACAGGCTACTATGGAGCACAAAGAGAGGAAACTAACCCCAAGGCTTTTACTATTTTCTATTTTGAATTACAGTTATTAGAATATATGAATCATCAACCCTATCACACTAAAAATGATTGAACTGATATCCAGAAATAATAAGCATGCTAAATATATCAAATAAGTGCACAATGTTCAAGAGAACACAAAACTATTTTTTTTAAGTTTTTATTTAAAAAAGTTCTCTGTCCTACAGGAACTTTTACAATAAAACAGCATATGAAATATGAACAAGTGAATTTTTAGAGTTTAATGCCCATACTTAGTTCTAACTCCTGAACAGTAAACATTTAAAAATAACATATGGAGAAATACAGCATAGAACCAAAAGAAAAATATTATTTGTGTATACATTTCTCTTTACATGTGACATTTTAGCTATTAAAAATGCTGGGGAGGACAAGTAATGTATTTTCACTTATATTAAGGTAAAGCTTCATAAAGAAGGCAGTATATCATGTCTAGTGGAAAAGAAGAACACTATACAGACAGTAAATTTAAATGATGGGATGGTGGGGGGAGATAGAAAATGTTAAAAAAAAAAAAAAAAAAAAGATGTAATGGGGACTCTAAGGAGAGTTATGAGGTGTAAGTACCTAAGTATCTTCAAGTTCTAATGCAAATATGAGAAGGCTAATACAACCACCTGCAATGCAGGATACTCCAGTTCGATTCCTGGGTTGGGAAGATCTGCTAGAGAAGGGAGAGGCTACCCACTCCAGTATTCTTGGGCTTCCCCTGTGGCTCGGCTGGGAAAGAATCCACCTGCAATGAGGGAGACCTGGGTTTGATCCCTGGATTGGGAAGATACCCCCAGAGAAGGGAAAGGTGACCAATTCCAGTATTCTGGCCTGGAGACTATATAGTCCATGAGGTCGCAGAGTCGAACACAACTGAGCAACTTTCACTTTCACTTTCAAACTACAGCACAGAATTAGTCTTAGATGACTTGGAAACAGGCTCTAACTAGTGCATGAACTAGGATTTGGCAATTAAGAAGGAAGGAACGGGCAGATCTGCTTCCCAACTGAACCTTTGATGGGTTGTAGGTGTCAGAGTTATCAGTCCTCTCAGTCTTTGAGCCTGGGGTAACTAGAGATCAAGACTGTCACCTCCAGCCAAGAACAAACACATTCGTTTACCCTTTCTTTTGTCCTTTATTATCAATTTGTATCCAGGCATGAGAAAGGCTGGAAAAAACTAGTTGTAGATGAAAGCCGCACACAAATTTGAAGGAAAAATGTAAAGGATAGAAACCTCAAGATAGTTCTCAGGCTCTTACTACAACCAAGAGCAGCATTTCATATTCTTTCAGCTTCCCACTGCCATTTCACATTATCAATTGTTCTTTGATGGTAATAGCACGAAAAATTTTGGCATCTGCCTTAACCTGACACCCGTCCCCCACTACTCTTTTGAGGATTATTTTGATAGGGATCTGTTTGAAAGAATGTCAGAATGTCTGACTTTTTTATTCCACTTCTCCCCACTAGTGCCTTCTGGATCACCTCTCTTGATATCAGAGGCCCCTGAACAAGAAATAACCAGCCCTAGCACTGAAGTTAGGGTCATAAGATGATGTGTGTTAGCCTGGTGCCCTCAATGCTAATGCTGCTGCTGCTGCTAAGTTGCTTCAGTCATGTCCGACTCTGTGTGACCCCACAGACGGCAGCCCACCAGGCTCCGCCATCCCTGGGATTCTCCAGGTAAGAACACCAGAGGGAGTGGGTTGCCATTTCCTTCTCCAATGCATGAAAGTGAAAAGTGAAAGTGAAGTCGCTCAGTCATGTCCGACTCTTAGCAACCCCATGGACTGCAGCCTACCAGGCTCCTCCATCCATGGGATTTTCCAGGCAAGAGTACTGGAGTGGGGTGCCATTGCCTTCTCCGTCAATGCTGCTAGATTCAATTTATTCAGGAACATTGAGAAATGAGAGGAAGGCATAGGTGGTGACAGAATTGAGATTCAAATATGTCCTGCACTGAAAAATAAAACGGGAGGCTAAATTAGAGAAGAGAGTAGTGTAAACAGTCAAAGCCATTGTTTTGAAATAAGGTAGCAAACTGGAAGACATAAAGAGAAAAATGCTTCTGAAGATGTATTCAGAGAGAAGATGGGAAAAAAAAAGTCAACATTTTCAGCTGTTCTAAGCCAAAAACACCCCAGTAGCAACAGATGCTATCCTTCTTACTTAAATACCGGTGGTCCTAATATACTGTTCTTCTTTCATTGCTAACTTTGCAAGACGGTCAGTAACCTGGAAGCAAAGGTTAGACTGTAAGGGTTTAAGAAGGCTCTTCATCTGCTTACCACTCATTCACTTCTCACTTCTTAACCCTCTGCAATATAACCTCTCTCAAAATGCTGACACTTGAAGATTAAAAAATTAGTCTCTCCATCTGATGCTCCAGAAAAATCCAAAATACACAGCAACTCCTTCGAAGTGACTATGGAGTAGTGAACTTTTAAAGAATGTCTGAAATGAAAGACCTAGATCAGAAAGAAAATGAAGACAGGAGGGGGCTGATTTATGGGGGCAAAGTAAAAGGGTGAAGGAAGTGGCACTGCCTACAAAGCGTACTATTCTGTGTTTGCTATGAAATCTGGATGGACATTCTCTTTACATTCGCTTGTTCCTAATCATTTAATTAGATATACTTCCTGTATCTACTGACTGATTAGTGCTTACAAATATTTCACCAGACTGCTGGTGATATCCTCTTAAACATCACTGTCCACCTTCAAGCCAGATTTTTTTCATGACTTGCCCCTCTATTCTGTTAATGGTATCCCTATTTTCTCAATTGAAAGTGAAAAAAGTGAAAGTGAAGTCGCTCAGTCATGTCCGACTCTTTGTGACCCCATGGACTGCAGCCTACCAGGCTCCTCCATCCATGGGATTTTCCAGGCAAGAGTACTGGGTGGGGTGCCATTGCCTTCTCCAGAAGACAGACTACTATGTCTAAATCCTGCTCTGCCACTTGCAGCTTATATATATATCTGTTCTTAGGCAGGTTACTTAATCTCTCTATGCCTCCATCTTAAAAGATATGGATCTATAAATTTACTTAATTCACAGGGCTGTTCTGTCAGATTAAGACATGTAAAGCACTGAAGAGTACCTAGAACATGACAAATTCTAACATGATGCTAGCAATAAAATTGTAGACAAAAAACTAGTAGACCTTTAGTCTACTAGTAATTCCCTTTGCTCTCAGATAACTAAAGGCCCCCTCATTTATATCCACACAGCACTTATAGTTGTACTATTTTTGCAGTCAGTCTTAATCAGTTACAGTTCCTTGAGACAGGAGGCTGTCATGTTTCCATACTCCTCAGTATTCCATATTCTATATTCTTCCACAGTAGAATTCAAACACATAGATTTTAAAAGATTTAAGATGGATTTCTGTTACCCCAGAAAAGCTGTGTCCTCAGAACAGTACAAAAGTATCTGAGATAAGTGGTGAGTGCAAGTACCAGCAGGTGAAGAGTGACAGCCAGAGTTTATGTCACACAGAGCAGTTTGGTTTGTTCCCTTGTTCATTCTTTTTTCCATTAAGTTCATAAATATTACTGGGTCCTATGTACACCCTACAGACACCAGGCAACCTGTGAGCTGTTACCTGTTATAAGACTCTATAGTATAAACAATAGATTATGGTTATTGCAAAGGCAGCAGAAAGTTGAGGAACCAAGGATTTCTTTTGACCCAAACATAGTTTACATACATTATTTTCATGGGTCATTTAAGAGCTACCTTAGTAGCATACACACCAGAGTAAGAATAGTGGTTGTCTTTGGGTTGGGAGGACTGTAGGTGTTTTTCTTTTTCCTTTTAATTTATCCTATGTGAATATCAATTGACTTTCTAATGAGAAGGAAAAAAATGACTAAGTTTTCAAAAAAACTTAAAAAATTCTCTCATTCTATGGCTCAATTAACAAATACTACAGACCCTACAACATCACAAGCTTTCATTATTTTAATATCTCCCAAGTTTTGGAGTAACAGAACAGCATTAAACCAAGTTATTTGTAACTGGGTAAAGTCTTTCCCCCAAGAATGCAAGTACTTAACTGCTTGGTTGAGGATGTTTGGGTACTGATCCCAGTAAAACTATAAAGCTAACAGAATCAAATACATGACTCAGCAGGCATCAAGTACTTAGTACGATATGTAAGTGTGAATATATGTACATACATAAAATCTGGATGGATGTTCACCAATATATCAATAATGGTCATTTCTAAGTATGGAGATTGGTGTGATTTTTACATTGTTCTTTATGCTTTTCTACACTGTCCTGATATTTTTATAATGAACATATATTATTTTCATAAAGACAGTAAAATTATTAATAAAGTAGATAATAAGTAGTAGTAATGGCTTAATCTTTGCTACTTAAAAGTATGGTCCTCAGACCAACAAATCAACATCACGTTGGAGCATGTCAAAAATTCTTAGGCCCTACTGCAGACCCAGTGATTCAGAATCTATATTTAATCTATATTTTAAGATCCTCAGGTGATTCATATGTGCATTAAAATTTGAAAAGCACTGATTTAGACACTACGGCCTTTACATGCAGGGACAATAGGAACAACATCTGCTTTCATTATACATTGCAGGCATGAAACATAAGTATTTGTTGAATAAATAAGCATGTAATGATATTACTTCTGAACAGATATCAGAATGACAGTGGAGACTGTATCTATCTGAATTATTTATTTTCTGCCAGAGTCCCAGAAATGGTTGCTTAATATTTACTGTAAATACTGTTAAATTATTTCAGTAAAATGTTGGCCCCCAAAATGTAATGCTTTTTGAAAAGCAGTCCTTGCTCATAGAGATCTAAATGTCTCTTTCAATCATTTCTCTAGTCTCCTATCTACGCACACATCCTATAGGGACTCTACAATCTCTCCCTCAAAGCAAACTCATCTTCAAGATTTTAACTAACATCTCTAAAGAGAAACCTTACTACTTAACTTTCTCAAACTCCAGCTGTCTAAATATTTAACTCTATGTCCTACACCTCAAATTTAACCCTTTTATTCTCCATCAACTATCTCCCTGCCCCCTTCAGAAGAGAACAGCTCTCCATCCTCACACACTCACATTTTACAAGTTTTAGAGAAGAGAGCCCACTAAGTCTAACAACATTATTTTACAGAATAGAATGATCTAGAGTATCTAGAAGAATTAAACGACAGCCCAAGAGGCTAGTTATTGGCAACACAAAACTACAATCTGCACCACCATACTCCCAATACATTATCATATCCTAGAATTTTGATAGAATTCTCATTTTTATCAACAGCACTTAAATTCACTTTTTAGAAACAGATTCAAAATATCCATCACCTAGATTCAAGAAATCAAGTTCTGTGTATCGTTGACATTTCTCTCATTCCTTTTTTCTTCCTTTTTAGAACACACTGCATTTTCTTTTCAGTTGAGGTTCCTTCAACATGTAGTGTCATCCTCCCCAAATCCTCTATCCTCCCAGAGGCTTATTCCTGCTGCCTCTACCTTTATCTATGGTGCTTAATAGAGATGGTTCTGGATGACTCAAACTCGATCCACCCTCAAAGTACAGCCCAATCCCAGACTTCTTTTTCCCCAATTTCTAATGCACTGCTCCCTCACTCACTTTGTATCTGTTCACAGGCTGATGCTTACTCTTTGGAAACCTGCTATCTTCAAAAGTAAAAAGAACCAGATATCATCGAGGTTCTCTTTTTAATCTGAGAAATCTGAGGTCCAGAGAGAAGTGACTTCTCTTGTGTTGAGAACTGGTGATGGTGACAAAATCTGAACACCGTTCCCCAGATTCCTATCCAAAGCTTGCGTCAGCTCTCTATCTGTCAATCTTTCCCGACACCCCTCGTTGATAATGCAAACAAAAGGCATATGTCAGTGCCATATGAAACTTTACACGGCTAGCAGTGTCCATCCCATTATTAAGCACACAAAATGGACGCGTCAGTCAACACTCCTCCAACTGAACTGAAAGCTGAACCCAGGGGAAAGCAAGAGAGAAAGGGATGACAAATTCAAACACCCCTCTCTAGAAAGCTATCGTAGCTCCCCCACTGCCCGCGGAAGCACACCAACTCCCTCATGGGGCATCAAGGCCCTTCCGAGTGGAGCCCCGGCGTTAGCTCCCGCCACGTTCCTGGCCTTCCCGTCTCCACACCTATCCCTCCAGCCAGTCCCCTAACACGCAGAGCTGCCCAAACCTGGGCGCTCCTTTCATGCTTCTACACTTCTACACACACTGGCCCAACGGGCAACGCTCTCCTCCTGCCCCGGATCCTTTTCCCAACCCCGAGACGGCTCTCACGACCCTACTCAAACGTCACGTCCCCAACCGGGTCCTACAAGGGTCTCGATGGAGTCCAAAACCGGACCTGTCCCGGAAGGAGGATTTTCGTGGCTGACACGACCAGAAGCGCGGCGGCGGGGCAGGGGGAGCCCGAGCACACCCTCCCCGAGGTGCTCGTGAGACTGCCTTGCTGAGTATTCCCCGCCCGGAAGGCGCTCAACCTGTGGCCTGCCTGAACCAGGGCAGGTGCTCAGAAAGCTGGGGGAATGCCCAGCGACAGCAGCCGAGCCACCGGCGACACCCTCCTGAGACGCCCGCCCATCCCCGGAGAGCAAGCAGCGGCTCTCACACCTTACCTCAGCCAACAGCGGCGGCAACTCCGCTTTACGGCACTTACAGCAACTGCTGCAAAAGGAGCCTTCAAGCGCGGAGTCGTGCGCACTGGTCTTGTTGGTGTCTGAGGCGTAAAGCACGTTCGGGAGACTGGGCACCGGCAGGTCTACGATCCCCGGCGCTTCCTTACTGCCCGAAGTTTACTGAACCCGGAAATTTTCTGGTTTGGGGGATTAAGCTACGTCCAGTTCAGTCTCTCAGTCGTGTCCGACTCTTTGCGACCCCATGAACCGCAGCACGCCAGGCATCCCTGTCCATCACTAACTCCCTAAGTCCACCCAAACCCATGTCCATCGAGTCGGTGATGCCATCCAACCATCTCATCCTCTGTCGTCCCCTTCTCCTCCCTTCCCCAATCTTTCCCAGCATCAGGGCCTTTTCAAATGAGTCAACTCTTCGCCTCAGGTGGCCAAAGTATTGGAGTTTCAGCTTCAACATCAGTCCTTCCAATGAACACCTAGGACTGCTCTCCTTTGGGATGGACTGGTTGGATCTCCTTGCAGTCCAAGACACTCTCAAGAGTCTTCTCCAACACCACAGTTCAAAAGCATCAATTCTTCCGCACTCAAGCTTTCTTCACTGTCCAACTCTCACATGCATACATGACCACTGGAAAAACCATAGCCTTGACTAGACGGACCTTTGTTGGCAAAGTAATGTCTCTGGTTTTAAATATGCTGTCTAGGTTGGTCATAACGTTCCTTCCAAGGAGTAAGTGTCTTTTAATTTCATGGCTGCAGTTACCATCTGCAGTGATTTTGGAGCCAGAAAAATGAAGTCAGCCGCTGTTTCCACTGTTTCCCCATCTATCTGCCATGAAGTGATGGGACCAGATGCCATGATCTTAGTTTTCTGAATGTTGGGCTTTAAGCCAACTTTTTCATTCTCCTCTTTCACTTTCATCAAGAGGCTCTTTAGTTCTTCTTCACTTTCTGCCATAAGGGTGGTGTAGCTAAGCTTTTTTTTTTTTTTTAATATTTCTTGCCTAGGTAATTACTACAGCAGCGCACAGAGGCGATCTGAGATTTTAGGAAGTGGTCCATGAATTGGAGAGGCACCCGCTGAGCTGTGTTCCCCAAAGTGTGTGGGTTTGCCAGATAAAATATAGGACTCCAGTTAAATATGAATTTCAGATAAGTGAAGTCGCTCAGTCATGTCCGACTCTTTGCTGTGCCATGAACTGTAGCCTACCAGGCTCCTCCGTCCATGGGATTTTCCAGGCAAGAGTACTGGAGTGGGTTGCCATTTCCTTCTCCAGAGGGTCTTCTCAACCCATGGATCGAGCCCAGGTCTCCCGCATTGTAAGCAGACGCGTTACCGTCTGAGCCACCCAGGAAGTCAGATAAGCAACAAATGATTTTTTAGTGTGTATGATCTGCAAAGGGATTCAGAACAACTCTCCAGATTCTGATTTCGGTACCATCGGGTGAGACGGGGGATGGGGTGGGAAACAGTCGTCGTGCTCAGTCGCTAAGCTGTGCAGTCGCTAATTCTGGTACGACTGTTTGCGACCCTATGGATTGTAGCCCGCCAGGCTCCTCTGTCCGTGGGATTTCCCGCGAGAATATTAGAGTAGGTTGCCATTTCCTCCTCCAGGGGGTCAAACCCGTCTCTCCTGCGTCTTCAGGTGGATTCTTTACCACTGATCCACGTGGGAAACAACTGAGTTAATATTGCTCTTGAGGTTGAGGTGTCTGGGGAACATCCAAGCTCCAGGGAACTGTTACACTCCTGTTAAATTCTGGAAATACACATTCAGTTCCCGACCGGACTAAATTTTAACTGTAATCCAAAGAATTACTGTAAAAGAACACATATGAATCAGTTTTGACATAATTATGAAAACTATAAAGCACTAAACAAATCACTGTAATTTTAAGTTCTACAAAAATTTCTATTATCAGTCCATGGTGAAAACTGAAAATACTCTCCTCATGTATCTGAGTAGTTTGCTAAACTTTTTTTTTCATTTTGAAATCAGCATAATAGTAGTAGTGCTGGTGTGTATAACAACACATTTACTGTACTAATACCTAATACTGTATATACATTTTCTTACACCCTGAATTATTTTTAGTGGGTTAACTTGGTTTCCAGCTTGATGCATGATATATACATTTTTGTGCCTTCTAGAAGAATGCCACTATTATGAGTGCTGAATAATGCACATGGAATCTGAACTGTTTTTTGGAAAAGTATAAAAAAGTCTTTTTCTTTCTCGTTTCCCAGGGTTATGTTCCTTATCAGTTTCTTTCTTTTCCTTGCAGAAGTTTTCTGTGTACATACAGGTTTATTTTGTATAACCAGACACCACCAGTACTCAACCCGTTTCATTGCTTGCTGCTCAAAAGGCCAGTACCCGAGATGAGTGTTAGTGGAAAAGGAAAATTTGCTTTATTCAGGAGGACCGCAACCTGGGAAGATGGTGGACTGCTGTCCTAAGGCTATCTCCAAGTTGCTAGTTAGGAGACAAATATCATAAAGGCACTGTGAGGGAGGGAGCAGGGTGCGTGACCAGCTTGTGTGTAGTTCTTGGATTGGTTGGCATCAAGGTGAAGTTTCCAGCATCACCAATCTTCTGTTTTCAACCAGTGTGTGGTCTATGTGCTTGTGGTCAGCAGTTTTCATCTGGTGGGGGCCGGCTTCCTGTTAAAATAACTTAAAAGACTGTGTAAATCAGACCTTTGTATCTTTCAGGGAAACTGGGAGTTTGGTAATTCTGTGTCTGGTTTATAGTCTAAATTGTTGCCAGTTTCCTGGCCCAACTGGTTTTCTTTCTCAGTTCAGTTCAGTCGCTCAGTCGTGTCCGACTCTGCCACCCCATGGACTGCAGCACGCCAGGCTTCCCTGTCCATCACCAACTCCTGGAGCTTACTCAGACTCATGTCCATCGAGTCAGTGATGCCATCCAACCATCTCATCCTCTGTCGTCCCCTTCTCCTTCCACCTTCAATCTTCCCCAGCATCAGGGTCTTTTCGAATGAGTCAGTTCTTCGCATCTTTGTTTCTACATCTTCCTATTTCCTAATCATTAACTATTGAGCCAGCCTTTTGAGAATCACTGCGAGACTAAAGCTTTTCTACAAACAAGAGGCAGGTGGAGGACATGGTGTGGTGGGGGTGGGGGAGTTGTCTGTCACAGGGAATGTCCCCTAGGGTCCTGCTTGGTTACAGTCCCCCCTTTTCTTTGACACTCAATTCTGAAATGGGGAACAAGAAATAAGGTTTGGGATAAAGAGGTTAATTATAAAGTCACCAGAGGAACTGTTTTAGGGGACTCAGTTTTACGCAGAGCTCTCTTATTATTTGGACTAATAGTAGGTTAATTTAAAAAGTAGGTAACACTCAGAGGAAGGAAGTTACCAAAGATTCATGGGATCATTGGATACAGGTGTTCACCTAAAGTACTAAAGATGGTAAATTTTGAGCATCAAAATGAATAACTGCTATTAATTGAAATACAAAAAATACGTAAAAATTCTTGACTTCATGGTTCCTTACAAGTGAAACTCATTAGTCAAGACTGAAGATTGCCAGGGCATGAACTCACTACCCTGAAACCTGATAAAATCATTGAGCATTTATCCTGCCTTTCTTATTAGAACAGGATTTCAGTGTAATCAAAATGCTAAAGAGAATTCCAACTAATAAAGAATGAATGATAGAACAATCATTGCTACTCCTACACTTGATCTTAGCCAAAAGGCCGAGAAGCGATCATTGCTACTCCTAGTGAAATAAGAACAACCACCCTCATCAGCAGAGGCTAAAATTAAGTTGAAATGTTGATGGGGAATTTCTTAATAGATGGATTAGGCTGGAACCTCCTGAACCCACTGATCAGTCTTATCATTAACTCTGGGACAACATCACACCATGCACTTTCAGATGTGATGCAACAGAAAGTACACAACACTACCTGTGAAAGATTCTTGCCTAAAAATTGAACCCACGTTTAACCATAACTCTCAATTTGAGAGAGGCTATAGAGAATCGCTCAGAATGTGGGACATTCTACATGACAAATGCCCCAGTTTCTTCATCAATGGCATTTAAATGTGGAGGGAACTCATGCAAAATCAGACTTAAGAGACATATGCCCAAATGCAATGTATGGACCTTGTCTGGACCATGATTTTAAAAAAGCAGCCATAAAAACCCATTTTTGAGACAACTGAAATTTTAATATGGACTGAGCCGTTAGATGATTCTAACAGATTGCTGTTAATTTTGCTAAGAATGTTAAAAGAATGTGGCTGTGTCATCATCATTGATGTATACAGCAGTATTTATGGGTGAAATTTTTTAGAACTTAAAAATGACAAACACGGCAAAATGTTAACAATTGATAAATCTAGATGATGAGCATAAATGTTTTCATTATAAATAGCCTCTACTCTTCTGCCAGGTGGCTCAGTGGTAAATAATCTGCCTGCCAATGCAGGAGATTCGGATTCAATCTTTGGGTCTAGAAGTTCCCCTTAAGAAGGAAATGGCAACCGACTCCAGTATTCTTGCCCGGAAAATTCCAGACAGAGGAGCCAGGCGGGTTAATCCACTGGGTTGTAAAGAGTCAGACACATGCATGCATGCTTCTGTATGTTTGAAAGTTGTAATAAATTAACAAGAAAAGGGGAAAGTTATCAGGTTCAGAAATGTGAAGTGCATAAAAAGTCTTGTTCCATGTAAAGCTTAAAAAAGACAGTTATAATAGAGGATTACATCAGTCAATCTTTTTTTTTTTTAGCCACGCTTCAGGCATTTAGGAGACCTGGTTCTCTGACCAGGGATCTAAACGATGTCCACTGCAGTGGAAGCACAAAGTCCTAAACACTGGACTTGCAGGGAATTCCCAACACTGGCCAATCTTTTGATTTAAACTACAGTCTTTTTAAATATGGACCAACTGACTAGCTTTTCTTACATAAACCAGAGACATAATGGATCATCTATAGTTTCTGGTATGTTTCTTTAAAGTGGACCAAGAACTTAAAGATAGAAGTGAAGAAATCTCAATTCAGAGTCCTAGATGTGTATTTTTCTTTTTTGCAATCCTCTATAATTTACAATTATCTTGGATACAACTAACTCGTCAGCAACTTGATCTTCATTGCTGAAGTTCCCCCTACTTTCCTTATAAGTAACTTTTCATACTTGAATTTCACTGGTTTATGTAATATTTAAATTATACAATTACAACAGTGCCATTGGCACAAGTAAGCTGGGGAAAAAACAGCTAACTAGAGGAATACATACCACACCATTCAACTGGCAGGAACAGTACTTCTCCAGTATACCAGAGGGGAGCCCAGCCGTGAGCCTTCAACTCACTGTGAATCACAGTCAGTATACTTTAACCTGGTTAGCCAGTCCAGTTAGAGGAGGGGTACAAGGATTGGTAAAAACAGTCCCTATTATGAGCAGATACCCACCTTTTAAAAATCATTCAGATGCAATAGCACATACACATTCTGGCCCACTCTTTAACATGGTGGCGTCTGGGGCAAAAGGGTAGAAATGGAGGCCAATCTCGATTTAATTGTCTAAATATGTAAGAGTCGATCATATACACATAACATATAGACTTCTACCTTGATAAATATTTCTTTTCAAGGAACAGAAATCTAGGTTCAAGACTGAATTCTCAGACGTGCTATAAAGTGACAACAGGAGAACCAGGTCTGCCTGTTCTCCCTGCAGTCCCCTGGGACTGTTTCCTTTTAGCCTCTAGCTGCAGCTTGCCAGAGGGTCCTGGTAGCATGAAGGTGGACACCCCAGTCTGCACATGCAAACTCCTGAACTGCCTCCCCTTGAGTCTTGTGTATATGTCTGTAGTGCAGAATGTCTTCAGGATGGATTGGGGAACACACCTGCATGTGTTATGGAAGCCAGCTTTGGGCTGGTGGGCCAGGGGATTATGGGATCCTGGCTTTCGGGTTCATAGTGGGTAGTGGAACATAGACTAAGAGTGGACACAATTCCTTACCAGCTTCACTTGTTCATTCTGTGGAAAGGTACAGCCTGAGATTGAGGATCAGGGCAGGGACCCCTTCTTGGCCAAGTCTAAGTGTACGTGCCCATCCCTAGGGTATCATGCTATATATACTGTTGGGCTTGCTTTTTCCATTTCATGGTATCATGAAAACTCTCCCATTAATAACAGTATCAGCTGTGTAGGGTTACCTGGAGGCACTATCTAATCCCACGACCTTGTGCAAAATGGGCATAAACATACTACTAGTACCATGCAGTGTAAAGGTAAAATGAGGTGTAATAAGGGACACTTGGACAGAAAAGTGGAATGTACACAATTTCCCGAGTTCTTGTCCCAGAGATCCAGTCAGGCACATTAGGACTGGTATATCAAGGAAAAGTTTCTCTAATTGAGGAAGCCAATTCCAAAAATGGTCTAGATAACATTTTGGGAGCGGGGCAGCAGAATATATCTACACAAGTATACAATTTGTGCAGCAACATAGAAAAGGGAAGCCTTCAGAACCATGGTAGTGCATTGTTAACAATTAGGTTGTTTGTGTTTTGCTATCATAATGCTGCAATGTGTGTGCATGCATGCTAAGCTTCAGTCATGTCCAACTCTTTGTCACCACACAAACCTTAGCCTGCCAGGCTCCTCCATTCATGGGATTTTCCAAGCAAGAATACTGGAGTGGGTTGCCATGCCCTCCTCCAGGGGATCTTTCTGACCCAGGGATTGAACCCGCATCTCTTAAGTCTTCTGCATTGGCAGGCAAGTTCTTTACCACTAGCACCATTATTTGTGAGTGTATATGTAACAGAAATACCTAGAAATGGAATTAAACTTTTCAAGTGAAAGTGAAGTAGCTCAGTCGTGTCCGACTCTCTGCAACCCCATGGACTGTAGCCTGCCAGGCTCTTCCGTCCATGGGATTTTTCAGGCAAGAGTCCTGGAGTGGGTTGCCATTTCCTTCTCCAAGGGATCTTCCCAACCTAGGGATCAAACCCAGGTCTCCTGCATTGCAGGCAGACTCCTTACCATTGCAGAAAGACTCCTTATATATGTATTTAATACCTTGATATTACTTGTTCTCCAGAAATGCTGCACCCATTCACACTCCTTCTGTATGAAGGTATTGGTTTCTCAGTATCTTTGTCACACTCTTCTTCCTGTGATTAAAAACTATCTAGTATCTCTTCATTCTTCTCTTGGTAAAAATGATCTTAGTTACACAAAAGCTCCAGCCTTGTCTGGTCATTGACTGGTTTTCTTTTATCTCCCAAACTAGTTTCAGTTAGAATATACATTTAAAAAAATCTTAGCTTCTGATTCTGTCTTAGCTACCAAAATGTAATTCAAGATGTGACAACTTCCAAAGACAAAAACTAAGTTCCTGGTTTATATAACAGTAACTCACAGCATCTATAGCTGCACTGTACAAGCAGCAGCTATTAATATCAGCAAGATGTGGCTCTTTACATTAAAGTTACAATGAAAATTTTAGTTCCCTAGTTGAACTAGCCATACACATTTAAAGTGCTCAACAGCTGGCTGTGGCTAGTGGCTTACTGTGTTGGACAGCCCAGGTTACAGAAGGTTCCGTCATCGCAAACAACTGCGTTGAGTAGCACTACTCTAAAATAAAAAAGCTTTGGAGGCAAAATTCCTAATGGCTTTTTTATCTCTCATGCTCAACAGCACACTGTAGATATTTAATAAGAGTGGATAAAATGCAAGCACTGAAGCAAAAGAAAGCAAGAAAAAAAAAGTTTAATTTTCAGATGAGATATTCCAGGTGCTTTTTTAAGAATTTGGTTATTCTATACAGAACATACAGCCATTTCAACATACAAGTTACTCTACCTTGAATACTCTATTTTGAATTTTCAAAAACCATTTTAAAAGCTTTGTCGTATTTCCAAAAAAAATGAGGCAAAATGCTTATTATAAAACACTAGTTTTCAGCACTGCGTACATTGTAAGTAGTTCATTAACGTTCTTCATCTTCAACTTAAACGTTAAACCTGAGGAATTAGAATTTTTATTATCAGAACTGCATAGCAAAATCATGTCCAGATGATAGAAAAACCAAATAATCTGTGGATCAAGATAATTTGTAAGCCACTTAATTCAGTTTAAAGCAAAACAAGTTATGTTAGGAGAGATAATAAATGATATCCAGGTTAACGGAGTTTTGAAGTGCGTCATCATATTTTTAAAAATGATAATGCAACAAAAGTTATCAAATGTTTTAAATGAGCACATACACCTTATATCATCTATCCAATGACAACAAACTGTTGAACCATTCCAAAGCTGGTATTTTGCAAAAAATTATATAGGCCAAATGCAGTCTTTGCTTGTGGCACTGAGCAGTCATGAAAGTGCAAATACCTGGATGGAAACACAGCTTCATTCATTTATTTATGCTACTACTCTACTCTGACACATGGTAATGCTATGGGAGAAATTTTACAGTTCTAGAAGTCTTGATATAGAGTACACATTAATGAGAAAATACAAAAAGGCCACAAGTCATGCACAAACTAAAAATGTTAAAGGATATTTTAATCAGGCTTTAAAAAAAAATCAGGTTTCATGTCCTGGTGATACCACTTTAAGCACATGCTTTATCAAAGTAAATGGCATCTAGAGGTAATCCAAACACTGAAGTCCATTATTAACTAAAAGTAATACTTCACATTTACATAGCATTTTACTGTGGTTGAATCTATTTCATATACTCCACTTTATTTTATTCCTCACAACAGCCCTGTGAGGTAGGCTGAACAAGTTAAAGTTACATTGTTGTAAAGGCAAGTTACATTGCCTTTATGTAAGGCAATGGAAGCCCAAAGATGATAAGTGATTATGTAGAGATCACAGATATAGTATATGGTAGAGCTAAGGTGATTAATTTTAAATACTTTAAAAGAAATTAAGCCAAAATATTTTTGTTATATCTAGAAAATTTAAAGACTAGTGGTTTTTAATACAAATCGTTCCAAAACTTTAGCTATTATATATCTTATTGTATGAATTAGTTATAAATTTGATTTTAAAGAGTCTCCCTTAAAAGGCAAATTAGACTCAATGCTTTGGTATCTTAGAGATTTTGGAAATGTTAAAAAAAAAAAAAAGCATTCTCATAACCCTTAAGCTCTCCACTAACAAAAATATCTTTTACCAATCACTTACAATAAACTTAAGTAGCCCCAAGGCAAAGCAAACACATTCACCTACGGGCTGTCCTACATACTGTGAAATCCTCTACATGTTCATTCCCAAGAAACAACTTATATTGATTGGGTACCGTTAAGAAAATATACCAGTTTAAACTAACATAGCTCAAATGATTACAAACCAAAAGTCAGTACCTTATACTGACTCAGAAATAACAAATACTGTTTTAACTTGAATGTGAGTAATCTGAGGAGAAAAGTACTATGGTAATCTCTGATATTTATTTATAAGTCAATACTAACCTTTATATGGCATACCCAACAATATATTTTCAACAAAACATATACCAAGTATAATCCAGTTAACATCCAAATTACTCAAAAAGCTTATTTATATTAATCAAATATTCCAGGTAACAAAGCTATCATATGTGACATCAGGATCACAAGTAATTGCATAATATGAATACTGTAAGATACACACAAAACTAAAACTATACTGACTACGAGGTAATCTTTCTGCAATGATTAAGGAAAATTCATAATCACTTATAAATGCTCCAACACTGGCATTATGAAATATACATTTAAAATAACAAATAACTTTGTGGTTATTTGGATGCCGAGTAAATTTATGCTGACCATTCACTTCCCTAAAATAATGTATTCAGTGTAAAAATAAAATCAAGGAAGAAACTTTTTCAGACACATCTTACATGACTACATATAGGTGAACCATTTTACATGCAGTTAATTGTAATTTTTTATAAACTCTAAACATTTACCTTTTAAAATTTCTGACTGATTAGCAAAAACATTGTTTTTAAGATGCAAACTTTGTCATACCTCTCAAAAGCAGCAAAGGTACTGTATGCACAGAAAATTAAACTTCACAAAGTTGGGAAATCTGAATAGAAAGTATGACTCCCATCCCAGACTTAAATATTTGTTACATGAATTAACCAATGAATGCTGATCTTACTAATATGGACTTTTCTCCAAAAGAATTATCATGATGATTTTTAAATACAGTCCTTAATCTGTTTAGCTCAGATTCACATATTTTATAGAAGTCTACACTGTCCCTTCTAAAATGAATACTTTGAAATAATCATTTTTCATGTATATCCTTTTCCAGTTTTCCCCATATGTTTCCAAAAGACACTAAGTAACTTTTAATAATTTTATGTGATTTAAAGTATATGTAGGAAAACTAATCATTCTGGGTAAGTCATGAAATAAGAGTATCTTAGCCTAACTAAATCATTTTATTCTTTATATCACTGAGGATCAGCACAAAAATTCAAATTATATATGATACTGCGCATACTTTAATTTCATAAGTGAGCAAATAAAACCAAGCCAGTATGTCTCTTCAGATGACAATATGGGGGAAAATGATTGCAGAACAAATTCGGTGAAGTCCAGCTGTACAGCAGCAGTTCATGGTTTGTCAAAATAGTACAGATGCCATCAGTTAAACCCCTGTACAGACAGGCACGCCTTTAATACTTTCAAATTGTCTACCTACACCTGGAACATTCAAAGAATTACTGTATATTAAATTTTTATGTGCATTTAGTTAGTAAATATTTGGTATGTACATATTTATGAAAAGTTAAAGATGTATGTGACACAGTCAGTCCAAAGAGTCAAAATGAAATGTAAAAAAATTCTTTTTTCTAAAGTGCTTAAGGCAACTCCTTCATTTTTTATCCAGTTTACTACAACTGGTTTGAGATTCAACTGCTAAAAGAGAAAGGCAATACTAAGTGTGTATTTTTATAAAACATAATTTTTTACACCTGTGGTATATCCACTACCATCAACCTCTCACGCATTTCTTTTGTAGAAAGCAATCATGTTTGACCTGTCAAAACAAAGAGTAAAAAAAAATATTTTAAAGAGTATACCAACTTCTGTTTTCAATTGAGCAAAAAAAATCTCAATATTTTTTAATTCCAATGTTAATGAGAATGTTATACATTGTGTCAAGTTAACAGTTACCTTAATTTGAGACTACGTAAATAGGCACTATAGTTGATTATTTTCTAGTTTGAAAATGAGTGACAAACTTCCTCCAATTTAACTTAACACAAATAAACCTAAATGAATTAAGCTAAAAGCCCACACATTTTGTTTTTATTTTTTTGGGAGGGGGGGACCTTTAAGAAGAAGCACAGTTAAGAGGGAAACCCCAGATTCTTATTTTGAAGTATAACAGTATTACTTCAAGTGAATTTTCCAAATGATACTAGAATATTTTATATGAAGGGTTCCAAAGGATGGGATGAGCACACAAAGAATCATCTGCACCCCTCCAGCCCCTGACTGATATTCTCCCTTCCTCATGCCCCTGCAACAGAACTCACCAGTACAACATAATGCTCTCTGGTTTAAATATCAGTTGACAATGCACGGGGCATGGAGTGAGAGCATGCTTAGAGGAAGAAGGCACTTAAAATTAAAAACAGGATATAATTATACAGACATAATAGTAAAAGTTTTTATACAAGAACTTCTGGCTTTTTCAGTGTCATTTTTGTTAAAATATACGTGACTGTTCACATAAAGCAGTTCCACCACTAACTTACTGCTTTCAGGTTTAATTCTATGAAAGAGAATTATAACTTCCTGTTTCCTTAGGTCCTGAAATAACCCTGCTGCAGAGAACAGGACATCCAAAAATTTCTTTCAAAATCTCTAGGAAAAACAAAAATCAAAATTATATTTATTTGGAGAATCAAAACAGTATCTACTGACAATGTCATACTCTAAACTGCCTTATGGTTTTTAAAATACGTTATCAGACAACGATATAGATCTAACTCTCCTCTGGAAAAATGAATACCCAGTTGAATAAAATTCCTCATTAGATTTGCTTTACGAAGAACAAAACATCCCATCAGTAAGCAATAAACTTTAAGAGAGAATGAGCTGTTCCTATCCCACAGGTCTTTCTATAGAAAGTAACTCAAATGTATGCAGCAATGGTCACTTCTAGGGAGAAAGGTTATCATAAGACAATATACTTAAAATATGAATGGAAGAAAGTCAACATGAGAAATAAAGCTTCAAAAATTAAGGAATATACAAACCCAGACCTCTTGAAAATGCTCAAGGAATTCTTACATACTGTAATGACAACTTTCAATTCGGTTCAAAGAACTTGTTACAAATTTTAATCAACTTTAAAAATATAAATGCTTTGCTCAATAATCATGGGTGTTACTCATGGTTTAACACATCTTCCCTATGTATGGTAAAGATCACTCTATGTTGATTTTTGGAAGAATTATGACCCTTTAGAAAGCAAATGAAGTAGCAAAAAGACTGAGAGAAAAATAACCTCTGAATAAGTATGTCTGAAAAATTCATGTGCCAAGTAAGCCAGAGATACCTAGTTTTTTCAAAACTCTTGTTTTTAACCATTCCATCTTATTAAAAAGCAGATATAGATGACTTCAGTAAAGAGTAGTTTTAGGCACCTCCCTTTATAACCTATTTCTTATAGATAAAACTTGAATAGGTAGCTTTTGCTACTTTCTATATAGCTTTAATGATCTTTCATCTTACTAAAAATGTTAAAAATAAGCATAATTATTACCAGCTATTACACCAAATTCAAGTGGGAATTTTACCAAAACTATTAAAGATTCTATTAAACTAGACAAAAAAATCAGAAAATATAAAGCTTTAAAAAAATCTTACCCATCACTTAAAATAATGGAAAGAAGTCTAATTAAACAAGGTAACGTATAAAGAATATCCCTTTGCAGCAAGTAAAAAACTGAAATTTGGGCAATTTAAAGCTATTATATCTAGAAACACTTCTTATCCACTCTCTACTTTGAGTTATAACCATGAGAGAAATATCACAATATTTGGAAAGAAGAAAATGACGTACAATCTAGTTGAAAAACAGAAGACAATAATTTAGCAAACGTCAACGCATTTATAAAAGGGGAAAAATATAGTTAAGAAAACCTTTCTAGCATGCCCAATCAATTTTTTCAGTTTTTAGAAAACCACGGACGACTGTACAGTTTTAAAGCTTCAGTGTAAGAATTAAATAATAGGTAGTGACGACATTTAAAAAAAGGGAATGTATAGAGGAAAGATTTAAATGCTTTTCCCTCAGGTCCTAGGGCTACCATATGTAACTAAACATTTTAGAATAGTCAAAGTAATCCAAGAAACACAAAAATGAGTTTCTATGTAACTACTTAAACACTGCCTTTTTTTCCATTTACTCTTCAAAACATCAGTTTCTTGCTCGATGTCTGCTTGCTTCTCTGATACCACACAGCAGGCTCCTCTGAATGCTTCCTATTAGATGCCTGATGCAAAAAGATTCCAGACCTCAGAGCAGAAGGTAGCAAACCTGACTTCCACCACTTGTAAACTGCTGTGACTAATAACTGCATGGAAAAGGCCACCCAATCAAAAAGGAGTGGGGGAAGATAAACATATTCTGAGCAGGCATTACTGAGTAATATTGTTTAAGCTGCTAGTGGAGCCAGTCATTCCGTTTTCATTTTTCTGAAGTGTCCTCACAGCACTCGGAACCTGCATCCCAGTACTCAAAGAAAGTCCACCACACCAAACCTAAGAAAGGACAGAAACAAAGCCGCAGTCAGACTTCAAATCAAGTGAGAACTTCAAGGATCCTTGTATTTTTCATCTGAAAGGCAAAAATAAGTGAACACAAGTGAACATCATCAAATTCCAAACTGAGAACCTTCATCTGTGAACTGAGGGGAAGTAGAAAGGCTAACTCAAGGGTCTTTTAGAACCATATTAGCCAAAGGAAGTCTTATGACAGCAGAACCCACTGGAGCTACACACGAGAGGGAAATAAGGGCTGTAGAAATTTAGAGACTAAATTGGATTAATTTAGCCAAAAGGTACTATCATTACTGATGCTAAAGTTCACAACCAAGAGAAGTACACAAAGACTCATCCTTCTTATCCTAATTACTGCCTTACATTTTGATAATGGGTTGTGGCCTGAAACTATAGGAATCTAACACCCCTCTGTTAACAGAATAATCCCATTAGCTTCTTCCCTAACTTGTTAACAATAAGAACCCTTTTATAATTCTCTAATAACATAATCTGCGAAAAACACAAATGGCAATATCCAAATACACTTGCCATATTCTATTATCATAAATGTGAATGAGTTTATGAAAGATAAAACTGCTTCACTTGTGTTGAACAAAGCAGCTATCATTCAGTAAAGTAAATGATAACTGATATGGAATAAAGTCAAGAGAATTAAAATGTGAAAATATGAATCATTTAAACTATCATCAACTGCCACGTATGTAGCAGACAAGCTTAAATTAAAGGGAGATTCTAGAAATTTTTTATGTATTCCCACCTTCAACTACATCCTAAGTATTCATTCAATATTTACTCAGTAACTATAGTATAGTTACAAAGAATTTGCAGACTGTGAAATGCATGGCTATATAATTAACATTCCAAAATTTTTAAACTTTAAGGTTCAGTAATGATAATTCTTAAAATACAAGAAAATATGGTACAAATGAACCTATCTATGAAACAGAAACAGTCACAGACACAGAGAACAGACTCGTGGCTGCCAAGGGGGATGTGGTTAGGGAAGGGGTAGACTGGGAGTCTGGGGTTAATAGACGCAGACTGTTACATAGAGCACAGATAAACAACAAGATCCTACAAAAGAGACAGGGAACTATATACAACATCCTGGGATAACCATAATGGAAAAGAATATAAAAAAGAGTGTATAGAGGAATTCCCTGGTGATCCAGTGGTTAGGACTCAGCACTTTCACTGCCAGGGCCCTGGTGGTCCAGCAGTTAGGACTCAGCGCTTTCACTGCCAGAGCCCAGATGCAACCCCTTGTCAGGGAACTAAGATCCCACAAACTGCTTGGCCAACAACAACAAAAAAGTATATGTACACCTGAGTCACTGTGCTGTACAGAAGAAATTAATACAACATTGTAAATCAACTGTATTTCAATAAAAAATAAATTTTAGAAATACAAAAGCAACTCTGATTATGAACTATATTCTGTATCACATAAAAAAATTAACTCAAAATGGATCCAAAACCTAAATGCAAAACTTTTTAATTATAAAGCTACAAAAAAAAAACAAAAGAAAATATCTCTGTGACCTTGAGCTGGGCAAAGCATGACATTAACAAGAATATTTATAGAAGTTCTATTTGTAAATGTCTCCAATGGGAAAGCACTCAAGTAGTCAACTAAATTAGAATGTGTAAATAAATCCTGATATAGTCATACAATGAAAAACTATACATATACATAAAAAACTATGTGAACTACCACACCGTGGAAAAACATGCATAAACCTCACAAACGTATGTTGAGCCCAAAAGATATTGTACGATTCCATTTATACAAAGTTGAAAAGGAGGCAAATGAATTTATGATATTAAAATTCAAGACAGCAATCACTTTGGAGGAGGGCCATTAGAGGCTGGAAACAGGCACCATGATCCACTTCCGGACCAAGATGCTGGTTACGAAAATGAGTTCAGGCCTATGAAAACACTGATCAAACTACATGCTTACGATTTGCAGACTGTTATGTCTTACCACTTATTTCAGTAAAATACACCAAAGACATACAATCACAGACCTTGGAGAGGTAGATTGGGGAAAGGAAGGGGAATATAAGAAAAAAATAAGATATTGTGTTTCCCCAAATAGATAGCAGAGATATTCTCCTTAAAGTTGCCAAATCAAATATAAATTAGGTACTAACCATGAAACCAGGTAGTACTGGCTGAGTAAATTTTGTCTTAAAGGAATACAACAACTGTTTTGAGTTTGCATCATAGAAAGAAAGTTGACCTAAAGGGAAGGAGAAAAAAAGTCTGATTTATTATTGAAAAAAAAAATTTAACATCTAATTAAGTCTAACATATAATCATGCATAAAAGTAATAACCAAATGAATACTTTGGCATTCATTATTTTGTCACTTTGAGGACTGGACTTAGGAATTCTCACGTGAAAATCAGTAGTAAACATGTTTAAGAAAAAGCCCAAATTCACTTTTCTTTCCCTGTTTTTTTTTCCTGTGTATCTAGCATGTTCCCTGGTTTTTAAGATCTCCATAGTGCTTTTGTAATCTGGCACTATCCAATTATTCAACTATAGACTTCTCTTTTTTACCATCATCTAACAAATGGTCCCCTTGGCCCAGTAAAAACCACGGTTATTTCTGCTCCCCCTTTTTTTTTTTTTACTATAACCAGCCTCTCCACTCAGTCTTATCCCCATTTAAGGTTGACTCTATTAGACTTTGTCCTCTAATCACTTAAAGCCACACTCAAACCCTAGTCTCTAAAATCACAGTATAATTATCACTGCTTCAGTTTTAGTTCTTTTTTAAGGTCTCCTGACAGTCTTTCAACAATGATCATGTAACTAAACCACTGTCCTTCTGACCACCTAACTGTCCAACCTGATGACACCCTTACAACTTATCATTTCTTCAAACTTTTCTCTCATGAGAATTCTCTTGGTTTGTTTCTTAATCCTGAGGATATCTTCTGTTTCTTTTCCTCCTATTCTAAATGTAGATGCTTGTCCATGATCTTTTCTCTCTACAAGGTTCCCATAATAAATCAGCTGCCACTAAACAGAGAAGAAAAGAACATTAAGTCTACTAGAAAAGAAACTAACATTATGTCTACTATTTATATAAACTACTTCAAAATACCAAGCAACCTATATGTGGTCACAAAGTTAGTGTCAGTTCAGTTCAGTCGCTCAGTCGTGTCCGACTCTTTGCGACCCCATGAATTGCAGCACGCCAGGCTTCCCTGTCCATCACCAACTCCCGGAGTCTACCCAAACCCATGTCCATCGAGTAGGTAATGCCATCTAACCATCTCATCCTCTGTCATCCCCTTCTCCTCCTGCCCCCAATCCTACCCAGCATTAGGGTCTTATCCAATGAGTCAACCCTTCGCATGAGGTGGCCAAAGTATTGGAGTTTCAGCTTCAACATCAGTCCTTTCAATAAACACCCAGGATTGATCTCTTTTAGGATGGATTGATTGGATCTCCTTGCAGTCCAAGGGACTCTCAAGAGTCTTCTCCAACACCATAGTTCAAAAGCATCAATTCTGCAGCGCTCAGCTTTCTTCACTGTCCAACTCTCACATCCATACACGACCACTGGAAAAACCATACCCTTGACTAGACGGACTTTTGTTGGCAAAGTAATGTCTCTGCTTTTAAATATGCTATCTAGGTTGGCCATAACCTTCCTTCCGAGGAGTAAGCGTCTTTTAATTTCATGGCTGCAATCACCATCAGCAGTGATTTTGGAGCCCAAAAAATTAAAGTCTGACACTTTTTCCACTGTTTCCCCATCTATTTCCCATGAAGTGATGGGACCAGATGCCATGATCTTAGTTTTCTGAACGTTGAGCTTTAAGCCAACTTTTTCACTCTCCTCTTTCACTTTCATCAAGCGGCTCTTTAGTTCTTCTTCACTTTCTACCATAAGGGTGGTGTCATCCACATATCTGAGGTTATTGATATTTCTCCTGGCAATCTTGATTTCAGCTTGTGTTTCTTCCAGAGCAGCATTTCTCATGATGTACTCTGCATATAAGTTAAATAAGCAGTGTGACAATATACAGCCTTAACGTACTCCTTTTCCTATTTGGAACCAGTCTGTTGTTCCATGTCCAGTTCTAACTGTTGCTTCCTGACCTGCATACAGGTTTCTCAAGAGACAGGTCAGATAGTCTGGTATTCCCATCTCTTTCAGAATTTTCCAGTTTATTGTGGAAACTTTTCCAATAAACTGTGGAAAAGTTAGTGTACAGAAGAGCAATAACACTTAACAGTTCTGTGCAATATTCGGTGGCCATTCTGTGATGCCATAACTAATATTTAGCTTCAGCTAGGTAATGCCACATGGTTGTCCCGCTGGTATTTCATCTTTCCCCAGGATCCTCTATGCTCTCTACTGTGTTGATGGCATGATCATCCTTTTGATCACACTGGATGGAACCTCAGTCATCTTCAGTTCTTCTCTGTCGCTTCCTCCAATCCATATTTTTAGCAACCAAGTCCTATGAATTCTACTTTCACACCATCAAATCCATTCTTCTTGATTCCCCACTGATCAGGCCCCTCTTACCACTAATACTTATTAAGGGTACCAACACGTAGTAAGGGTTTACTATATAAAGAAAGGCAATGCCAAAGAATGCTAAAACTACCGCACAATTGCACTCATCTTACACGCTAGTAAAGTAATGCTCAAAATTCTCCAACCAGGCTTCAACAGTATGTGAACTGTGAACTTCCAGATGTTCAAGCTGGATTTAGAAAAGGCAGAGAATACCCTCCTTGTGGTTCAGCTGGTAAAGAAAAGGCAGAGGAACCAGAGATCAAATTGCTAACATCCACTGAATCATAAAAAAAGCAAGAGAGTTCCAGAAAAACATCTATTTCTGCTTTATTGACTATGTCAAAGCCTTTGACTGTGTAGATCTCAACAAACTGTGGAAAATTCTTCAAGAGATGGGAATACCAGACCACCTGACCTGCCTCTTGAGAAATCTGTATGCAGATCAGGAATCAACAGTTAGAACTGGACATGGAACAACAGACTGGTTCCAAATAGGAAAAGGAGTACGTCAAGGCTGTATATTGTCACTCTGTTTATTTAACTTATATGCAGAGTACATCATGAGAAACGCTGGGCTGGATAAAGCACAAGCTGGAATCAAGATTGCCAGGAGAAATATCAATAACCTCAGATATGCAGATGACACCATCTTTATGGAAGAAAGTGAAGAAGAGCTAAAGAGCCTCTTGATGAAAGTGAAAGAGGAGAGTGAAAAAGTTGGCTTAAAACTCAACATTCAGGAAACTAAGATCATGGCATCTGGTCCCATCACTTCATGGCAAATAGATGGGGAAACAGCGGAAACAGTGACAGACTTTATTTTGGGGGGCTCCAAAATCACTGCAGATGGTGACTGCAGCCATGAAATTAAAGACACTTACTCCTTGGAAAAAAGCTATGACCAACCTAGACAGCCTATTAAAAAGCAGAGACATTACTTTGTCAACAAAGGTCTGTCTAGTCAAAGCTATGGTTTCTCCAGCAGTCATGTATGGATGTGAGAGATGGACTATAAAGAAAGCTGACTGCCAAAGAATTGATGCTTTCGAATTGTGGTGTTGGAGAAGACTCTTGAGAGTCTCTTGGACTGCAAGGAGATCCAACCAGTCCATCCTAAAGGAGATCAGTCCTGAATATTCATTGGAAGGACTGATGCTGAAGCTGAAACTCCAATACTCTGGCCACCTGATGCGAAGAACCAACTCATCTGAAAAGACCCTGATGCTGTGGAACATTGAAGGTGGGAGGAGAAGGGGATGACAGAGGATGAGATGGTTGGATGGCATCACCAACTCTATGGACATGAGTTTGAGAAAGCTTCGGGAGTTGGTGATGGACAGGGAGGCCTGGCGTGCTGCAGTCCATGGGGTGGCAAAGAGTCGGACACGACTGAACTGAACTGAACTGATGTAAAGCACTTGCCAAGCAATAAGGAGATAAGTAAGTAAGTAAGTGAAGTCGCTCAGTCGTGTCCGACTCTTTGCGGCCATAATACTTAACAAAACAGATATGGTTACTTAAAGACCACCTTGAAAAGTCTTCCTCTCTCAGTATTTTGCAACCTCTTCAACATTTAACCATTTATTTTCTAATATGTCTAAAACTATATTACCATCATATAACTACAGTTTTCTAAAATAAACAGAAGTCCCCCTTCAACTGCTAAAAAAGACTAGCTTATTATTATTATTTTTCAAGGCCCTCAGAATCTGATCCCATCCTACATTACAATTTATTTCTATACCTTATGCTGTAGGTTAACAATTATACTTCTTACTATACTTAAGGAATCTTTAATTATACTTAATCTTTAAGTATCTTTAATTATACTTATCTTTAAGGAATCACAAAGTATGAGAAAAGAGACAGAAGAAGATAAGCAAATGCTATCTTGGTAGTTTAAAAAGAAAAAAAATGTATTGATATGCCAATAAATTTACTATTTATCCTGAGGAAAATTATTTATGGATCTAAGTGAGTAAGTTTTTAAAAATCCAGCAAAACTGACACATCATCACTAAAAATAAATCAAACCAAAGTCAATTTTTTTCCTTTTTGAATAACTAGGTTGATACTTCATGCAACTCTTTGGACATAACGTTACTTAAAATCATAAAACTTGGTTTTATTAGCTTTAAGTGTCAACTTGGAGTGAGGCATTTAGGGAATTACTTTTGTTCCCTACTTCAACAGTACTTCATCTTCAAAAGTTTTATATTTAGATGACAGTAGACAAGATACTTATCAAATACCTAACTCAAAAAGCTTAAAGATAAACACCAAGTTAATTTTTAGATGATCTTAAGAGGAGGGAAGATTGGCAAAATCTATTAAGATGAAACTTAAGGAAAAACACAGTGTTCTTCATTGGAGTTACAAACAGCAAAGAAACACCTCTACACTGCCTAACATCAGAAAAAAAAGATAATCTGCCAGAACTCAATGGAAAAAGATCTAGTGGATTAGGTGGCTACCAGCTCAGTATTGATCTACAGTGCTGTTAAGTCATATTACTAGAAATCATGCTGTCAAGTCACTAATCTACAGTGGTCAGAAGTTGTGTGTTCTACTTTGAGAATCAATGTTTAAAATATATACAGACATAGTATACAACCACAGGTGATAATAAAGGTTTGGAAAAATTAAATTAAAAGGAACAGCTAATGGTACAGAGAATGTACAGTCTGGAAAAACAGAGAAAGAGAAGCAATGTTAGTTTTTAAAAAAATAAGGATTACAATGTAAATATGAATTAGGGAACATAATTCTGTGTTTCTTCAGATGACAAGACTTAACAGCAAGAGTCTCAGAAGTTACTGAGAGACAAAATGAGTTGACTTAAGAAAAACCTTCTAATCAAAAGTTATCCTACAGTGAAACAAACAGGCTGCCTTCTAAGACCGTTAGCTTCACACAGAAAAGTTCAAGCATAGGAGTGGCAACTACTCACAGAGATAATGTAATAAGGAAATCATACTATGTGGCAAAAGGACTGGGTAATTTCTAAGATCTATTTCAACTCAAAAAAATCTGACTCTACCATTCTTAACAGTTAACAAAACAAGGTAAGGGAGGAATTAAAATGGGCATAAGACATTTTAATGCTCATAACTAAAATTAGCAACATCTTTTTTTTCAGACTTACTTAGTATATTATATATGAGTGCTTTTGTAGGCCTGCAAGCAGACATCACATGCCCTTTCAGTCAACTATAGACCTAAAGTTATGTTTGTGATCAAATCCTAGTAGGTCAAAACATCCTTACCACAATACTAGTGGAAATTCTGTACAGATTATTACTATAGGAAAGCATGGGCTTCTCTGGTGGCTCAGATAGTAAAGAATCCGCCTACAATGTGGGAGACCTGGACTCGATCCCTGGGTTGTGAAGATTCCCTGGAGGAGGGCATGGCAACCGATTCCAGTATTCTTGCCTGGAGAATCCCATGGACAGAGGTGTCTGTCAAGCTACAGTCCATGGGGTAGCAAAGAGTCGGACAGGACTGAGCAGCTAAGCACAATGCAGAGTAATGAAATACAAACAACGATGATGAAATGACTTACGAGAAAAATCAATAAACTTACCCCCATCAAAATCGCAAAATACACCTATTCTTTCAGGAACAGCAACATCCAAGGCTTTGACTTTATTATTGTGCTTTGCTGCAAATGTGTTCTGCAGCCAGTTGTTCACATGGATACACCAACTAGTGTTCGTCTTTCCTAACTGGTCAAACTTCCCCAAAGTCTTGTATGCGACTCCCACACTGTAGGATTTGCAATCCTTCTGGGCCTTGACCTCCCAATAATGTTGTCCACTTTCAATAGCAGTGTCTCCTACAAAAGATTAGAAGCTAAATTTAACTCTTACCTGTTTCTTATGACTTACAGAGGTTTACCTATATTTGGTCCCACAAAATGGCACCAGAAAGTCTGATTCAGGAGAATAATCATGTTAACACAGACACTAAATGCAGAGTATCTGCTATGACGACTTGTATGTTTACTAACTTCTCTGAATATAAAAGGCTTCAGAACTTTTCTTCCTTATTATCCCCTTAAGAGTTATAAATGTGGAGCACTACATAAACTGAAGTAGAATTTAAAACATATCAATAAAAAGATAATCTGAAAACCTACCAAAGCAACTACGCTTCAAGAGGGAGAAATTTTGGCAAATATTCATTCAATACACAGGCAGCCACACCACCCCTTTGTAGAAAGTCCACCCATGTGACTGTGATGTGATGCTTTTAATCTGAGATAATGAAGAATTATTATGTTTATCCTACCCAATACTGTGTACGATTCCCCCGTAAAACGATCTCTGCTGCCTCTTGTTGCTGGTGGCCTGGAGCCTACAGATGTCCGTTTAGGGGATGGGGTACCACTTCTATATAAACAGGAACAAAAAGAAAAACAAATATTCTATGTTGTACATGTTTCACAAATTAAAATTACAGATAAAAGGAAACTTTGAAGAGCTTTCTCATCATGCTGCACAAAAAGCAACATTTAATTTTATTTGAATTATTTACTATTAAACAGAGTTGTCAATTATAACAGTTACATGTAAGAAGTCATCAACATAAAGCAAACTAAAAACACTAATACCATGCAGAGAGAGTAAGGCTTGTACAAATAATACACAGTTGGAATATGAGACAACGCCAAAATGGGACAAGACAAAAGGGGGAAAAGAACCCAAGGAGGGAAGAAAAGAACTGCAGAAAGATAATGGATTATATAACTTAGACTTCTTGCAGTTAAATTTAAATTAAAAGCAAGTCTTATTTTAGGAAGAGAAATGATTTATAATACTTGATATTATTCTGTGCATGGATTTGGGTAATTGCTATTTTTAAGATTTATCATAATCAAACCAAATAACTTTTTTTTATTTTCATAAGCAGTAGGTATTTTTGTTTTGTACCTTTTCTTCTTAAAAAAATTAGCAATTATCCAAATCCATGCACAGAGTAATATCAAGTATTATAAAGCATTTCTCCTACTAAAATGGACAAGATACAACTTGACTTCCCTTTTTCAAATTATGTGATATAGTAAACTGGATAGCATTAAGGCCTTTCACCAACTCCCCAAAACTCAGAACAGACCAAACCTCAAAAGATGTTTAAAAATTAACATTTCAATTATATCAAACTGCTGCATTCATAAAACAAAAGATTTATAACTTACCAGCAGTAAAGAAATAAAGGGAAAGCATGGCAAAAAGAAAAACAGATGTAAATATTGAGAATGGCAATTTAAATTTCAAAGAAAAGTTAAATAAGGAAGTCTTCCATTGAAGCACTCTAGAATTCCAACCCTGAATACATTTTTGCAAGAAGTACAACAGTTATTATTGTCTTAAAGCAAACATGATTCCACCCTTTAAAGATACCTCAGTCACTCAACTGTCTCAGCTAAGGCTCTTTGTTATCTCTAATCTGGACTGTTTCACAGCTTCCCAGATGATCTCTTTGTTACCCAAGTCACTTGTTCACTGTTACAAGATAAACCTAACTCTGATTCTCCTACTCTAAAACCTTCAGTACTTCCTTACTACCTACAAAGAACTTAGCATGGCATTTCAGGTTCTTCTTGATTTGGTCCCATTCCACTTTTCTGGGTAGCTCAGTTGGTAAAGAACCCGCCTGCAATGCAGGAGACCCCTGGGTTGGGAAGATCCCCTGGAGAAAGGACAGGCTACCCACTCCAGTATTCATGGACTTCCCTGGTGGCTCAGATGGTAAAGAATCTGCCTGCAATGTGGAAGACCTGGGTTTGATCCCTGGGTTGGGAAAATCCCCTGGAAGAGGGCATGGCAACCCACTCTAGTATTCTTGCCTGCAGAATCCCCATGGACAAAGGAGCCCGCCGACTAAGCACAGAGCACTGCCTTTCCAGCCTTCTCACCTCTGGACAGCACTCTCCAGCTAAAAGTAGCAGCTCAAGCGTTCCTTAAACTCAGGCAATCTGCTTCAGTACCTTTCCCTTCCATCACTCGTTCTCTCACTGCAAGTCCAAATGCTACACATTCTTCCACTTACTTGCTGCTGCTGCTGCTAAGTCACTTCAGTCGTGTCCGACTCTGTGTGACCCCATAGACAGCAGCCCACTAGGCTCCCCCGAGAACCAACTTAAATACTAATCCACTAATGAAGGTCTCCCAGAACCTACCAGGCTAAGTAACCTTTCTGAGGAGTCCACTTCTAGGCCAAAATTCTGTGTATGACCCTTCGGGCCTAACCAGAGGTAATTATAAATGCTTGCCTTCTCCACACCAGACTTGGTGCACTGCGAGTTCACAGCAGGTTTTGGAGGGAGTTGTAATCCCCCTTGCAACCCCATGCTCATATGCATGTCTGCATTCCTAGATTAGATACCTGTATTCAGAGGTTCCATTATGGGAGGGGGTCCTCAGCTGAGACCCTTTCCAGCTGCCTCTTCAGAGACCTCCTTAAAGGGGGAAGGGGTCAGGGAGCAGTCTGAAGACACTTTTCTCCACTCATGTCCCAATACTTTCCCACTCCTAACCTCTCCCATTTCCTTGGCCTCAGGTCCACAAAACAGGAGAAGGCTTTTGTTTGGGTCTCCCTGGGCAGCAAGCTGATCCTCAGATACTTACCATCTGCCATCTGCTCTGCTTTACCTAACCCTCACCTGGTGCCATTCTGCTGTGAAAATGGAACACTGGGGACCTAGCACCTGTTCCTCTGGGCCTCTCATACTGTCACAGTAAGCGAACAAAGTTTGGACTGTTACTTTCAGTTTGGCTCATTGTCCTAATTGACCACTTCAACATCTGGCAGCCCAGGAAATCTTTCTTCCTCCAAACTCCCTGATTCACACATACTACTAAACACAATCTCTATCTCATGTTATTATTATTTATATAGAGAGATATAGCTCAGTTACACAAGTTAGGGCAAATTCCTTGAAGGCAGGGACCATGTTTATCCCTATAAACCCCACAACATCCAGCTGACATCCTACAGTAAATAAATATTTATGGAAAGAATAAATGTATGTAACATTCCAGAAGAAGCCCACATACAAAATACTCTTAAAGGGACAAGAGAAAGAGAAATAACATGATGAAATTATAAACATAAGTAGTCTAAAAATCTCCAAATGACCAAACTTCACTGACCCTATCAAATCCAGCAGCATTTTACAGTTTCTAATACACCAACTATGAATCACTTTCACCAATAATAAGCAAATAAACTGGAAAAAACAGAAGACAATAATTTTGAAAAGAGAACACATTCTGGTTTCTGGGAAAGATATGGGGTATCTTCAAATCAGCACATTATTACTTGTGTAATTTGAAGTGATTCATCTTTCTGGCACTGTCCTAATAATTTCAGCAATGACCTTTTTTTTTATCTTTGATACTTTTGAAATTGTATGATTATTATAAAACATAGAACACTTTAAACTTGCTTCATGTCAAATATTTGTAAAAGCAAAGCTGTAATGTTAGATGTATTGAATACAGCACAACAAGAAAGATGCCAGGTATAAGTAAATGCAGAAAAAAATCATATAAACGAAATTAATTCAAGAAAGACTTAAAGCAGAGCCTATTGTTTTGTTATCGTATACAGTATAATCCAGATAATACGCAACATAATGCTATATAATGCTGTAAATCCAAAACATAAGCTACCAATACAGACAGTCTACACAAAGCAATATTTTAGCTTATGAAGGCTGCTGCAATGGGTTCTGCTTATTTGTTAAAGAAAAATTTAAGTTATTCAGCCAAGCTCATAATGCTATATAATGCTGTAAATCCCAAACATAAGCTACCAATACAGACAGTCTACACAAAGCAATATTTTAGCTTATGAAGGCTGCTGCAATGGGTTCTGCTTATTTGTTAAAGAAAAATTTAAGTTATTCAGCCAAGCTAGATAGACTAGATCCTAGAACTAGACAGACATAGATCATCACCTTGAATGTTTCTTCAGTGAAGTAACATGGACACTGTCAGATAAAAACAGGCAACTGTTAAGAGACTGCTTTACAACTTAAATTTAACAGTTTATATAATAAAATTAGATGAAACATCTGCTGAGGAATTTCTTTTGATTCACTGTTTAACAGTGATTACACCTTATTTCGATTTGAGTACATTTCGTCTCTGTTAAAAGAGGCCTCCATACTTTAAGACTACCTAAGTCAGTCTGACAAAAACACAAGGTCCCAAGCCTGCCTCTTTGGTTCACAAGGTTGCTGACCAGGGGCCCGACACCGGGGTTGTACATGGTAAAAGTTGTCATTCAACTCAGACCTTCAGCTAAAAGAGGTGATCTGTAAGTCTAACATTCAGGAACTATACTAGGAATGTCTCTTTGAGCAGTTCAAATTGCTGTAGATATAACCTGAAGAGAAATGAAATACTGAAATAAAAGATGTAAGAAAAGGATTAGGAAAAAGACTAAGAAAAAATAATGAAAAATGTTAATGACAAATTCAAGTACTGGCAAACAATACTGTATTTTTCACTTTGGTGTTAATAATAAGAATTTCATTTCTAGTTTCTGTCAAATAAGAATCAATGTACAAGCATTTAAACCCGATAACAGACTTAATAAATGAGCTTACCTGCCCTTGTTCTCTTTTCCTTTCATTTTACTGTCTTGACCTTTTCCTCCAGTAGGATCCCACTCTACACAGGTATCTTCAACTCTCAGGTTCAAATGGGAGGATGAGTTATCCAAATTGAAATTAAGTGCTAACCAAAACAATATTTCATTTTTAATGTAGCATATCTCTAGTTTCTGAAGCACAGCCATCATCATATTATTTTCGAACTCAACAGATTTCAACACTGTATATAAAGTTTCAATTCTTAACCTTAAGATTTAAATTCTACAGTGATAAAGCCATAATCTACTAATTCCTACTCTATTTCCCATTATTCTCCTCTATGCATCTATTCTATACTCCAACCACATACAATGTACTTGCATGGTCAGGGGTCTTTCTGCTTTTCCTTCTGCTGGAATCTCCATTAGCACAATAGCTTCAATTTCCTATTATCAGAGCATCAGCTGATTGTTACGACTAAACAGAAAGAGGAGCTAGTAGAATCAAGATGAGGAGAAAGTGATGTGGTGTAAAAAATTATAGACCCTGGCACACACATATTTTCTCTTTTGCTCTAACATTTAATAATTTCATATTTAAACTCTCAGGAGTTTCAAAAATAAGGCAAGCATGGAGAAATAGGCCATGACGGCAGAAGCAAGGGAAATAACTCGGCTGATAGAGTGAAGATGATTTACAAGGCAAAGAATAGATGTGGGGGAAAGGGCTACTTAAATGAAAACAAATCAAGAAAATACAACACAAAACTACTCTTTTCAAATTATTTGGTATCGGGGAACTATCTGTACTATTCGTAAGACTTACTTAGAACTGCTAATTTAGGAAATCAGTTTAACACAGTATCACTTGATCCTTTTGGATACTGAGGGTTAATCACTGAAATGTATCAATTTATATGCAATTTCTGTAATTTGTGTTTTAAGCAAGGTATCATCTCCTACACAGTTACCAATAAATCTGCTTATTATATTTCCCTCCAAAAGTTTAAATTTCTTATACGTATTCACTAAAGAAATATTGCTTTACAATACCCCATTTCACTTAAGGATAATACATGATTTAGCTAAAGGTTCAGTGTGTCTGTGAAATACTCATCATCAAACAACAAAATATTCATACAGAAAACCTAATGCTTATTTGGTACATGAAGAATCCTTTTATACTCTACTGTTTTGTAAAGAGCACTTTAATTTCACCTATTCATCTGACCTATTGTTCACTGTATTTTAAAACATTCTAAATACAAATTGACTAACCATAACCACTTCCAGAAAATGTCATACTATAGGCAAAAAAGTTAATAGCTTTCAAAACATGCATGTAAACAGAAATTAACTTACTGAAAGAAGAAACAATACAGTTCCAGTAAAAATGGAAATAGAATTCTTCAAAAGGGAGGTGATCGAAAAGTTAGGATTATGCAAAACTGAGATCCTGTATTACCAAGAATGAACTGTCTTAAGAAAAGAGAGTTAACCTCTATATTAGTTATTAGTTAATACATGTGAGGGCATCTGAATTTTTGAGAGAAACAGTGGATATAACTCAAGGTGCCATCATCATTCAGCTGCTTGTTAAAATCCTAAGGAAAGAAAAAAAATCGTAAAGCTATTCCCTAAGCTTGATGATGAAGATCAGAGTCGAGTCAAGGGTGGCAAAAACAGGTATCATCCCTCAAGCCACTTGAGACCAGACTTATCAAACACCATAGCACCCAAACAGAAAGGTATAGGTTTCAATCTCAGGGGTGCAATCTTTTCTCTCTTCCTTGTTGGACACTGTCCCTTCATGAAGCCTCAACTAAATCATTGAGGCTCTCTAAGTAACAAGGATAATATTTTACTATGAAGTTTAAAAAAAAAGATTGGCCTCAAAACTGAGGCCTCAACTGTTAGTCTTATCTCTCATATAAGTCCTGTAATGAACCCAGATATTAGTTTCCATATCTTTAAAAGTCTGTGTAAACAAAGTACCAAAAAAAAAAAAAATAAGGCACAGATATGTTGTATGTGTTTACTTTGGGTTTGTGGCTACTTTCTGTACTGTAAAATTATATCATAGATACCAACATTTGAGGCTAGAAAGCAACTGGTGATTAGTATCACATCATTTACCTTTACAAGGAAGAGATAATATACTTTAAAAATTCTGGTCATAAGAAATCATATTATTCATCACTTTTGATAATTTCAATAAAGAAGAAATGACATACATTGGACAGACAGATAATAACAAGGTTCACTATCTTCTACACCAAGCAGCACAAGTGGCAGGAGATGAAGTTTTGGTAGGACTCAACTATTTAATCTCCATCTCTCTCTCCCTTTCCCTCCAATTCTCTGCTCATATATTTATTTCTAATGGTTGGTCAAAAAGGGTTACAACAAGTCAAAAAATTAGTAAACAACTGTTTACCACGGTACTTTAAAAAACCTGACTTTTCTCTGGCGCTCCTGCTGTCATTAGCAGCCACTACAGTGGTATGGAATAACCTTAGAAAACCTGTGACCCATAACTTCTTAAGAGATAATTTTACCGAGTCTCCCAGAAGGTCCTAGAAGGTTCAGTGGGCCTCAGGGTTGAATATCAGTCTACCCCAACTTCAGGGAGTTTACGCCATAGTGAGAACTGCTCAAAAGGACTAAAATCAACTTAGTCTTTCCCTGCAAACCCTAAGACCAAAAATTTGACTAGTTAAGATCTAGACACTGCTAATGGGAGCAGACAGTCCAGCTCCAAAGAAACTATAAGCCAGATATTAATTTTCCTGAATCTATGGAATTTGTATGGAAATGTACAATTCACCACATTTAGGCCCAAGTTTGGTCACTAAATATTAAAGGAAAAGGAACAAAAGAAATAAAAAAGATAAAATATTCTTGGAGGAGGATATTAATAATACTGCAATTTTACCTGACAAGGGCTGAAAACAGTTCAAGTTACATAGAAAAGATTATCTGCCTGTAAATATGACTTTATTTTGAAATGGCAAAAATCTCTAAAGAAACCACAGTTTCAATTCAATTTGTTAACAAGTAATTCTAAGTAACTGCATTTCTTGGCTAAGTTATCTGTAGTTCTCAAATAAAAACATTTGCTAATCCAAACTACTTTGACTTAGTTTTGTTTTGCTTGTTTAATCTTGCTAATGCAATCATTTTCTTATGAGTTTTACCTGTCAATAACTTATGAACTTCTTGTTTTATTCTAAAATGATATTTTTATACCAGACTCCAAGTAATATCAAACTTCTAGCATTCAAACCCATTCAAATGCTATGTGAACTGGAGGTTAGTGGACACTCCAAGGCTCAACTATCTAACAACAATGGGTAGACACTGATTCTGGAAGTAAACTGAGTCAATTATCATCTCACAACTGGAAAGATCTATAACACTATGGCCTTCAAATTGGTAAACACCTGAAAAATATTCTGCGTTTAAATGTTACTCTTTGTTGTTGCTGTTCAGTCACTAAATCATATCTGACTCTTTGCGACCCACAGACTGCACCACACCAGGCTCCCTTATCGTTCACTATCTTCTGGAGTTTGTTCAAATTCATGTACATTGAGTTCTAATACATTCAAATTGTTCTCAGAGACTAGAAGCACTTACTTACATTCCTGGCCCATAATAAAGGCAGGCAGAGAACTTGTGAATAAGGTTCTTGTTCACACCTTTCCAAGCTAGTTTTAGGGATCATGGGTAAGTTATTTAACATATTTGAGCTTCCCTTTCTTCACCTACAAAATGGGTATCAAGACCATCTATTCTACCGGTCTCTCAAGATGGTTTCAATGATCAAATAAAGACTTGTGAGAGGGCTTTGTAAACATTAACAAACTATATAAATAATAATTTCCACAATAAGATTTATGAAAACAAAAAGAACTTGAACTAAACTGAATACATACTTCCCTATTATTGAGCCATAATCCCTTCTCTGGGCAAACCTCAGCAATGGGAATGTAATTATACTAAACTGAAATTTGTAAACTAAGTACCCACGGAAGAACATAATACCATCACTGGTCGTCTATTTCACTCATCTGAAAGTGAAAGTCACTCAGTTGTGTCCAACAGTTTGCAACCCCATGGACTGTAGCCTACCGGGCTCCCCTGTCCATGGGATTTCTCAGGCAAGAATACTGGAGTGGGTTGCCATTTCCTTCTCCAGGGGATCTTCCTGACCCAGGAATCAAACCTGGGTCTCCTGCATTGCAGGCAGAAGCTTTACTGTCTGAGCTACCAGGGAAGCCCCTGACACATCTGAATATTAGGGTAAAAGAAAAACCAATGAAAACCACTACTGTAGTCCTAATTTTCCCATCTTAAAATACCTCCTGATGAGAATTCTGTGTGGGGGGGGGGGGGGGGGTTGGGGGCGGGTACGAAGGTGGAGATGGAAGGCAACTATACATGAAATGCTTTCTATTACAAAGTGTTGAACAACTTCACATGTTAAGTTCTATTTCGTGGTGAACAACAGCTATTGATCTTACCTTTGGTCTCTAGAGTCACTGGATCAGAATACTCTCCAGCCACAGCCTTGTTACAAGCTCGCACTCTGAAATTCATGTACTTTGAATCAAACTTTAAACCTGAAAAAAATGAAAAACAGCCTTGAGATATGAAAAGTAAAGGACTCTACTCCAAAAGTATGAGTATGACCCTTCAAACAGACTTTTTTCCCTCCTTGGAACTATCTTTTTACTCAGGAAGAGTTAATTTATGTTAACAGAGTGATAACGCCTGAAATAAAAGGAATCATGACTTATCTATTATTTTCTTCATAATAAATGAATTATGCAGTTTATCATTGGGCTTTTTAAACTTAGCAATAAAAAAATATTCTCAAGCCTCATTATAAGTAAGGTTTCATTCATGGAGTGATGCTATGATTTAAAACAACATACTCTGTATCACGCGACGAACCTGGAATGGCAATTCCTTTCACATACGATAATTTACATGCTTCCATGCCATTCTCCCATATCATCCCGCCCTCGCCCTCTCCCATAGAGTCCATAATACTGTTCTATTTATCTGTGTCTCTTTTGATGTCTCGCATACAGGGTTATCTTTACCAATTAACTAAATACCATATATACGTGTTAGTATACTGTATGATACAGGGTGCTCGGGGCTGATGCACCGGGATGACCCGGAGGGATGGGATGGGGAGGAAGGTGGGAGGGGGGTTCTGGAAGCGGAACACATGTACACCCATGGTGGATTCAGGTCAATGTATGGCAAAACAAATACAATACTGTAAAGTTAAAAAATAAAAAATAAAATAAAATAAAACAACATACTCAATTTCTGGAACGTAGCTAAAGAATTTTTATATTTGTTTCACAAGTAAAAAATGAATTTTAAGAGAAAGTGAAGCATAAGGATTAACAGCAAAATTCTGAAGTTAGTCAGGACCAGATTAACATCTCAATCCAAAAATTACTAGCTATGGGACATTCAACAATTTGATAGAGCCACAGTTGTATATGTGTAAAATGGAAAAGGAAATATCAGCCTCACAACTGTAAAGACTAACTGAAATGCACTGTACTTATAAAATCAGATGTCCTATGAACTTCAGCCCAGATCCTGACAAATGTTAGGTTCTCAGTAATGGTAACAATACTAATGTTACTGCTCACGTAAAACAAACATTAAAAATCTCAGGCAACATTCAGTCCGTTCAAAAACTCTAACTCCCCTATATATAGAGGCATGTTTTTAAAGACTATCAAAAGGCCAACACACAAATTTCTAATATCAAGTCACAGTTCAACTTTAAGTATTACCATAAAGGTAATAATAAAAAGGTAAAGGCAAATATTTACAGTACCATTGAAATGTGGAGTAGTGCATACATCTAGAAAATTGACGGCTTTTTTATTGTTAGAAAACTAAGGTAAAAAATTAAATTTTACTGAGATAGTGTTTACAATATCCCTTCACATATTGTTTTACCAGAGTGAAAATACCCAGAACTAATTAAAATGAAGGTTTTCTTGATATTTTAAGAGAAATTCACTTCTATACCAAATATACAAAAACGTCAGCTTGGCTAAAGAAACTGAATAACTTGATCTTTTAATATAAGTCAAAAATTCATCAATTATATCTGTTTTCTGAGAATGAGATTCAAGAAATGCAGTCATCTTACCTGATAGTGTATATTCAGTACCCTTAATATTATCAACTATCTCCCAGCATCGCTCATCCTTTACACGTGGAAGTCCATCAAAATTCGTTTTCCTATATTCCAGTATAAAATGATCAATCTTATTATCTTCTTCTGGCATTCTCCAAGCTACTGTCACAGAGTTGTCAGCCACCAAACATTCTACTGGATCTATCTCTGGAGCTTTGGGGACTGAAGCAAAAAAAAAAAAAAGCTCATTTTTCACTATAGTACTAATCCAATATTTATATCTGTCATTCAAGTTATGCTTTTTCATGTTGCTTTTGAACTGTTAAATTGAATCAGGCTAAGGGATATCTTATAAATGCAAAATAACCATTTTTCAAAGCTGTTTTAAAATTCATATTTCAAAGTTTTTCATAGACGCATTCAAAGTATAGTAAAAACACAGTTGGCAAAAAGCAATTCAAACAGGCTAAGAATAAAGAATCGAGAATTATTTGCTACTTCTCAACACATACGTCTAATCTGCTATTTCAAACAGCTGGAGACCATAAATTAAATTACTTCTGACAAAATAAAATAACTTGCTTTGAATCCAATGATTAAAATAATTCAAAATATTTTCAGTGTATTTTAAAAATCTTGTTTATAGAGTAACCGTAATTTCTCAACACTGAACAAAAATGAAATCTGCAACCCCATAAAATATTTAAGAATTTTTAAATGTTTCTCCAGAGTTCCATGATTCACTAAAACAAAATGCAGTAAATGAGTCACAGTTAACATGTATGAAAATTAATCAATTTCTTTTCCATAAAAGAGGTTTTCCATAGCTCCTCAACATTAACAGATGTTCCATTTAAATTGTAGGCTAACTGGGGAACATGCTCCTCCAGTGATACAGATGTGTCTGAAATGTGTAAAACTGTGCCAGTATTGTATTTAAACACTTGTTGCTAAAAAAAGCTTTGAAAGATTTACTCCAAGTATGTAAGGCTGGTTCAACATTCTAAATTAACTAATTTATTACATCAGTAGAAGAAAATTCAAATGATCAGAAGAAAAATTATATGATGTGAATCAATAGAGGAAGGAAAAAATATTTTACAAAATCCAACATTTATTCATGACAAAAACTCTCAGTAAACTAGGAAACTTTACCTGATAAAGAATATCTACAAAAAAAAACCCTACAGTTAACATGAGGGTTGAGAAACTAGACACTCTTCCCCTAAGGCAATGACGCCCCCTCTCTCCACTCCTATTCAACATTGGAAGTTTCAGCTAATGCTATAAGACAAGGAAAAGAAGTAAAAGATATGCAAGTTAGGAAAGAAGAAATAAAAATAAAACCGTCTTTGTTTGCTGATGACATGACTGTCTTTGTAGAAAATCCCAAAGAATCAACAGAAAAACTCCTGGACATAACACGCTTATAGCAAGGCTGCAGGATAGAAGGGATGAACACGCAGAGTGCAGGGGAATTTTAGGGCCGTGACACTACTCTGCACGATAATGGATAGAAGGGATGAACGCGCAGAGTGCAGGGGATTTTAGGGCAGTGGGACTACTCCGCACGATAATGGATAGAAGGGGTGAACGCACAGGGTGCAGGGGATTTTAGGGCCGTGAGACTACTCCGCACGATAATGGATAGAAGGGGTGAACGCGCAGGGTGCAGGGGATTTTAGGGCCGTGAGACTACTCCGCACGATAATGGATAGAAGGGGTGAATGCGCAGAGTGCAGGGGATTTTAGGGCCGTGAGACTACTCAGTACGATAATGCAGTGGTGGAGACATGACATCACACATTTACCAAGCCCACAGGACTGTGAAACAGAGGGAACTCTAATGTGAACTACAAACTTCATTTAATAACAATTTTTTAATACATTATAGATGTTAGCCTATTACTGGAACATAAGCAATACAGACTACTATTCATTTCTATGGGAAGACATCATGGGCATTCATAAATTTAATATGCTGTGCCCTGCCTACATATGAGGAAGTGTAAAGGCCTGTGGCATGTAGTAATTTTGTAATTTTGCTGAGTTAAAACCTGTACTGAAGTCCTAAGAGGCTTGTATAAATAAAATACCACTTAATCTGTAAGTGGGTCCAGCTAACTCCCCACAAATCTATGTCTCAAATTCAGCTATTAATATCACTGCAATAAGAATGTACTGGCAAGAAGATGCTTCCTTCTTATGAATAATGGCCCCCAAAGAAAGCAAACTTGGCAGATAAAAAGATAATCTAGATATTTTAATTTAAATTTTACTTATTTATTATTTTAATAAATATTATTTATATTTATATATATAAACATTTGTATTTTATTTATATTTAATTAAATAATATTTAACATTATTATTAAATTATTGATTTATTTATTTAAATATAAGAGTAGTATTATTAAAAAGTAGAGACATTACTCTGCCAACAAAGGTTCATCTAGTCAAAGCTATGGTTTTTCCAGTAGTCATGTATGGATGTGAGAGTTGGGACTATAAAGAAAGCTGAGCACCAAAGAATTAATGCTTTTGAAATGTGGTGTTGGAAAAGACTCTCGAGAGTCCCTTGCACAGCAAGGAGATCCAACCAGTCCATCCTAAAGGAGATCAGTCCTGAATATTCATTGGAAGGACTGATGCTGAAGCTGAAACTCCAATATTCTGGCCACCTGATGCGAAGAACTGACTCATTTGAAAAGACCCTGATGCTGGAAAGATTGAAGGTGGGAGAGGGGATAACAGAGGATGAGATGGTTGGATGGCATCACCAACTCAATGGACATGAGTTTGAGCAAGCTCTGTGAGTTGGTGATGGACAGGGAGGCCTGGCGTGCTGCAGTCTATAGGGTTGCAAAGAGTCGGACAGGATTGAGCGACTGAACTGAACTGAAGAGTGGTATGTCAAATATTCTTTAATAACCTATATGGGAAAGAGCCTGAAAAAATGGATATATCTATATGTATAACTGAGTCACTGTGCTGTATGCCTGAAACCACACAACACTGTAAATCAACTATACTTCAATATAAAATAAAAATTAAATTGAAAAAGAGTCATATGTCAAATTAAGAGTGACTTGAATCTAATGCGTGGGAAGTTCACCCAATATCCTATATAGAAAAGAAGAATTTCAACAAATGTAGGTACAAAAAAGACCTTCACAACCCAGATAATCACGATGGTGTGATCACTCACCTAGAGCCAGACATCCTGAACGTGAAGTCAAGTGGGCCTGAGGAAGCATCACTATGAACAAAGCTAGTGGAGGTGATGGAATTCCAGTTGAGCTATTTCAAATCCTCAAAGGTGATGCTGTGCAAGTGCTGCACTCGATATGCCAGCAATCTGGAAAACTCAGCAGTGGCCACAGGACTGGAAAAGGTCAGTTTTCATTCCAATCCCAAAGAAAGGCAATGCCAAAGAATGCTCAAACTACCGCACAATTGCACTCATCTCACACGCTAGTAAAGTAATGCTAAAATTCTCCAAGCCAGGCTTCAGCAATACGTGAACCGTGAACTTCCAGATGTTCAAGCAGGTTTTAAAAAAGGCAGAGGAACCAGAGATCAAATTGCTAACATCAGCTGGATCATCAAAAAAGCAAGAGAGTTCCAGAAAAACATCTATTTCTGCTTTATTGACTATGCCAAAGCCTTTGACTGTGTGGATCACAATGAACTGTGGAAAATTCTGGAAGAGATGGGAATACCAGACAACCTGACCTGCCTCTTGAGAAACCTGTATGCAGGTCAGGAAGCAACACTTAGAACTGGACATGGAACAACAGACTGGTTCCAACTAGGAAAAGGAGTACATCTAGTCTGCATATTGTCACTCTGCTTATTAAACTTATATGCAGAGTACATCATGAGAAATGCTGTGTTGGAAGAAACACAAACTGGAATCAAGATTGCTGGGAGAAATATCGATAACCTCAGATATGGAGATAACACCATCCTTATGGCAGAAAGTGAAGAAGAACTTGATGAAAGTGAGAGAGGAGAGTGAAAAAATTGGCTTAAATCTCAACGTTCAGAAAACTAAGATCATGGCATCTGGTCCCATCACTTCATGGGAAATAGATGGGGAAACAGTGTCAGACTTCATTTTTTGGGGCTCCAAAATCACTGCAGATGGTGATTGCAGCCATGAAATTAAAAGATGCTTACTCCTTGGAAGGAAGGTTATGACCAACCTAGATAGCATATTGAAAAGCAGAGACATTACTTTGCCAACAAAGGTCCGTCTAGTCAAGGCTATGGTTTTTCCAGTGGTCGTGTATGGATGTGAGAGTTGGACGGTGAAGAAAGCTGAGCGCTGAAGAATTGATGCTTTTGAACTGTGGTGTTGGAGAGGACTCTTGAGAGTCCCTTGGACTGCAAGGAGATCCAACCAGTCCATCATAAAGGAGATCAGTCCTGGGTGTTAGTTGGTAAGACTGATGTTGAAGCTGAAACTCCAGTACTTTGGCCACCTCATGCAAAGAGTTGACTCATTGGAAAAGACCCTAATGCTGGGAAGGATTGGGGGCAGGAGGAGAAGGGGACAACAGAGGATGAGATGGTTGGATGGCATCACCGACTTGATGGACATGGGTTTGGGTAAGCTCCGGGAGCTGGTGATGGACCGGGAGGCCTGGCGTGCTGCAATTCATGGGGTCACAAAGAGTCGGACACGACTGAGCGACTGAACTGAGGAATAAAGTTCAGGGAAAGATGAAAGGTGGTACACTTGTAATATAAAAATATTAGGGAACAAAGAACTCTCTTAAATGAGAATGAAAAGCAATTCACAGCAACTTCCATAAAGCAACAAATTGTGTGGACACTGGTATAAGAATTTTACTAAGGTTTTTCTCTGCATGTGAATGTAAAAGAACTGAACAATGTCAAAGAACACTGTCACAAACATGTTTCTCTTCTTGGCTGCTGAAGCTCAAAATGGAGGATATAAACTCTAAGTTTCAGTGTATGAATAATGGCTTAGTGTAGAGGAAAACGATCATAATTATTATCATCCATCATTATCACTCACAATTTTCAGACTCAGGTAAGTCCACATCTCATTACTACACATAATGCAGTGGAGAGTTGATCTGTGTGGTGTTTACAGAATGAACTATTAAGGGATGAAGGTATTCATTTTTAAGTTTATCTGACTGCATCTTACAGGAAATTTTTATGTTATAGCAGAATATAAAAAATTAGTGATATGAGTTCACCTTTCATAAATTTTAACAACCTATTATAACTTCCTTCAGGATGAAACTCCTCCACAAAAAGATTTCTTGCTTTTTATTACACCTCATTTCTTCAGACTGTCGTAAGAGTTTGCAAAAGAGGAAATATAACTGTGCATGCAACCTACTTGACTGTACAGCAGATATGGCCTGGGTTTGTTAAGCCATCACTGAAAATCCAAGAGAAGGAAAGTAATGGTGAGAAGATTGTTTTTTTAGTAGCTTGTTTTTTTAAATCAAAAAACTACTACGCATGTGTATATTCACAGTCCACCATTCCTGACTCTCCTTATGAATTTAGAAACAGTGCGAATGAAAATATAATGGTTAAGAATTCTGAGAGGCCAATTTACAGATAGGCACCCACTGATAAGTATGTATACCTTCTTCTTCTACAATTATGATTTCTTCTCTCATCTTCTCCTTCTCTGAACTCCTCTGATCTATACAAGTTAATATTTCACTTATATTATCATAATTAGTTCCACTATAGTTTCTTGACTACTAACTTTGTCTTTCCAATCATATTCTAAAGTCCTGGACCAAATTCTCAGAGAAGAAAAGAATGGTTTCATATGATTAACATTCTCTATCAAAAACAGCTAACCTCCAAAAACTGTAAGTCTGTAAGTAAAATGCTTCACTTTCCAGAGATTTTCTGAATCACCATGTTCAAACTGTTTTAGCTATCAACTTAATTAACACTACTTGATGCTAGTAAAAAGAGAATAATAACCAAAAGGTCCTTAATTGGCTCTTTCACACACGTGAACAATAACAATAAAGTGGGACTGAATTTTAAATGGTTTCAACTGCTGGAATATCATCATACTTAATACTCTAATAAACCAGTGTTGAATGGTTATTATTATAAAATTCCATCTGAACCAGAAACCACCACAACAATGGTAATAATAACAATCAACATTCATTAGGTGTTAACTATGTACCAGCTACCCTTTCAAGTGCTTTAGAGGTCTCAATTCACTTAATCTTTATAAAAATCCTAGAAGGATAACATCATATTTTAAAGATGAAGAAAATGAGATGAAGTTAAATAATTTGTTGAGGCTATACAGCAAATAAATGACAGCCAGAATTCAAATCTAGAAGTTTGGCCCCAAGACTCAGCGTTAACCATAACGGTACATTGCTTCTCTCCGCCAAACTAGAGATAAAAGGTATCCCGTACTAGGATTCTGAAACTGGAATTCTTACTGTTAGTAAAATAATTCTCTAAAAATAAAGACTAGCAAATTCAGTTATTTCTTAGCTGAAGGAAGAAAAAAAAATCACACTGTATTTCCTTAATATTTAAATTCTAATGCTCATTACAAAAAAATCTTGAAAGGAAAAAAGAGGTTTTACAAAAAAAAAAAAAAGAGGTTTTATACATAACTTTATATGTAATATATGTACTAACTTACCTGGCAAAAACTTCAAAGTTTGCAATATCTGTCTTTCCTGAGAAAAATCCACCATTAAATGAGTCATGTTGTCACTGACCTTTGGTTTCAAAGAAAGGCGAAAGGCTGAAGCCATTGTTACTCTATAGCAAACACAGACATAAACATTCTTTTAAAAATAAAAGAATGGGAAGTATCACATCATATTTAATTTATAAAGTGAACAGACAGAACTTATTTCTCCACTCTAGTGGTTTCTGAAACTATTAAAGATAACAAAACTAAATAGAAATTTGCTTTTAGATCTTTTGAAAATTAACTTCAAAAAATATAAAATATTTCTAAATTTAAAGACATTTAAATAACCTTTAAAGAACTTTCCTCCAGCCAGTTTTATAAAACTTCATGAAAACACAAAAGACTCAAGAGACAAATATCCAAGACAAATCATCTTTAACAGACTCAACAGTCATCTGATTCTCTGTAAACTCAATCTGACTTCCTGATGCCAGCCTCACTCCTTTTCATATGCCAAATAAAGAACTGTAAATACACCCTGAATCAAACATTCTGCCTAGTCATCACAGCTATCCCACGTGTCCTTAAATAAAAGTAAAGTACACTGGCCAAATACTGTATTGTTTGGTAGGTGCTAAAGAAAGGCTATGGATGAGGAAGGAGAGAAGTGAAATCACAATCCTGAATACTATGCTAGAAGCTATCATTCTGATGTATTAACATCAGCTGAATGGAAGGAGACAAGAAACAGCCTTGTGAAACCATATTCCATGGAAAGAGTAGGAACTCAATCAATATATTTTAAATGAATGTAGTATACAAAACAAAAAAGAAAGAAGCCATATCAGAGCTTATTTTACCTCAAGTAGGGGGAAATCGATCTGTCAATTAAAACTAGAGATTAAAAGAAATTCCCATACTCTATTGTTATTTTATGTCAAACTTCACTTTTTCATATTACAGTAGATATCTACATATATCACAAAGTAATTACCCTTATTATCTTTGGTCAAAGAATGACACCAAAATACTATTCATGACCATTGTCCTCCTAGAACAGAATCTGGGAGAGGAAGAAAACAGAGTTGCAGGAACAAAAGGAATACCAGGCCTAGTCATTCAGATCCACCAAACTACCCTAAAGATCAATGGTATGAAAGGTATTGAACTGTTGCTGTATTCAGTTACTTTATTAGGTAACTAGAAAAGTAATCATTTTAGTAGTAAAAAAGAATGAACAATAGTTGATCTACTCATCAAGAAGAAAGTGCTATGAAAAGATCACTCATTATTAGAGAAATGTAAATCAAAACTACAGTGAGGCACCACACCTCACGATGGAAGAGCCATCATTAAAAAAGTCTACAAATAATAAATGCTGCAGAGGGTATGGAGAAAAGAGAACCATTCTACATTGTTGATGAGAATGTAAACTGTTGCAGCCACTATGGAAAACAGTACAGAAATTCCTCAGAAAACTAAAAACAGAGTTGCCATATGATTCAGCAATCTCACTTCTGGGCATATATCTGGACAAACTACAATTCAGAAAGATACACATACCCTATGTTCATAACAGCACTATTCACAATAGCCAAGTCACGGAAACAACCTAAAAGTCCACTGACAGATGAATGGAAAAAGAAGATGTGGTTCATACATACCGTGGAATAATACGCAGCCATAAAAAAGAACAAAATAATGCCATTTGCAGCAACATGAATGCAACCAGAGATTATGTTTAGTGAAGTCAGAAAGAAAAAGACAAATACCATGTGATATCTCCTATATGCAGAACTTAAAAAAAGACACAAATGAACTTATCGACAAAACAAAAAATGACACACAGACACAGAGAACAGACTTGGGGTTGGCAAGGGGAAGGGGAAGTTGGAGAGGGACAGAGTGGGAATTTGGGGTTAGTAGATGCAAACCTGCACATGAATTTGAGCAAACTTTGGGAGACAGTGGAAGACAGAGGAGTCGGGCATGCTGCCATCCGTGGGATTGCAAAGAGTTGGATATGACTTAGCAAGAACATGATGCAAACTATATATATATAGAATGGATAAACAACAAGGTCCCACTGTAAAGCACAGGAACCATATTCAACATCCCATAATAAACCATAATGGAAAATAATATAAAAAAGAATGTATATATGTGCAATTGAGTCACTTTGCTGTTCAGCAGAAATTAACACATTATAAACAACTATACTTCAATTTTTTTCTAAAAAAAGAAGGTTGTGCTATACTGAAAAATAATTATGGAAAAGGAACTCACACTTAACTGAATGCCAAGTATAACGCTGAGTATTTCACACATTATTACTTTAAGCCCTTGGTTCTCAATATACAATTTCAGATTATATTAATAAGTTAGGAACAAAGGCTATATGTTCTTTCCAGCTCCAAGTATCTTTTGAATTAAAGACTTCTTTTTTTTTAAGTTTAGATTTAGTTGAAGGATAATCGCTTTGTTACAATATCGTGTTGGTTTTTGCCATGGATCAACATGAATCAGCCATACGTATATATATGTCCCCCTTCCTCCTGAACTTCCCTTCCACCTCCCACCACAGATTGAAAGATTTCTTAAAGAGCTATATTCAAACAGGTACTTAGTAAATGCCCACTGAATCAATGAACAGGTGTGAACTTGGTTGCTTCTAAACATGGGGATTTAAAAGTTTGTCGAAAACTGTTGAGAAAAATATCTGAAAGTATTTTAAGGAATTTAAACCAGAAACTTTATCTATAAAATGATTTAATCATAATGGTCTCTCCTGTAATAAATCATTATGGAAAATAATATTTAAAAATGTATGTATCTATGTATAACTGAATTACTGTGCTGTACAACAAAAACTAGCACAACATTGGAAATCAACTATACTTCAATTAAAAAAGTATCAAAAACAAAACAAATAAAAGCATAGCATGTACACCTTTCAAGAGAAATCTGGGCCATAAAATCACTATGGCCTCAAAGGAAAAAAACACTCTCTAAAAACACATTAAAAAGGCTATCAAAGCCTAAAAACAAGTTATTTTCTAGACAATGAAAATTTCAGTCTCCATAAATAAAGTAAGATGTACAACTATGCAATAATTTTCCAAAAGACTGAACTTATTTTTAAACTGAATATATTTAGACAATTATGCTTCAAAGCCCAAACCAACTATTTAAAATCCATATGTAATTCTCTACATTACAAGATCCATGTGGTTAGGGATGTTTTAATTCACCTTGCCTTTCTTGGCTCATTTTTAACAGTACAAGCTGAATACAAAGATCTCTTCTTCCTAGTTTTATTTTTGCAAAGAGAAAACTGCAAAATAGTAAGAATGAACACAATTTCTTCAAACTACCTACTACATTAACTTGACTCTCTCTTTCATGATCCCTTTCTTTCAAGAACTAGTAACTCTTCATAGTATACCTCAATTAATCATCTTCCAACCTGACTAAGCACTTGGAAGCCTACACTAGTGATTTGTAAAGTTCTAAAAATATATATATTATCTTCTCATCATTTCTTTAGGTTTTCCTGTCACTCCTGCCATTTCTTCTGTATAATATCTATCACAGAAAATAAGTACTGAGTTCTCATGCTGGTTAAGTCGCTTCAGTCGTGTCCGACTCTGTGCGACCCCATAGACGGCAGCCCACCAGGCTCCCCGGTCCCTGGGATTCTCCAGGCAAGAACACTGGAGTGGGTTGCCATTTCCTTCTCCAATGCATGAAAGTGAAAAGTGAAAGTGAAGTCACTCAGTCGTGTCCGACTCTTAGCGACCCCATGGACTGTAGCCTACCAGGCTCCTCCGTCTGTGGGATTTTCCAGGCAAGAGTACTGGAGTGAGGTGCCATTGCCTTCTCCGCTGAGTTCTCATAGATACTTTATTTTTTGATTGCCTGCTCAGCTATGTTACACATTCCTTAAATACCACTTCTGCTCTCTTATAAGAAAGCAATCCTTTCTTCCCTTAATGAAAATAATTATTTTATTATGACTATATGTTTATTTTTGTACTAAAAATACCAATATTGAATTCTAGAAGCTTGCTTCCTGGAAGAGCACATAAAAACTGTATCAGAGAAACCTGAACGTTATGAAGCTAAAAGCCAAATTAAAAAAAATTAAGCCAAGACTCAGAAATGTTCCTTACACAGGAAGTACAAACTTTGCAGGTAGCAAAAAAAACCATATACTTAAAAAAAAAAAACCAGCAACAACAACAACAAAAAATGGAGCTTGCTCTGGCAGAAAAAAAGGAACTCTGACTCCTCTGAGATCACCTGGATACTCTGGGTATTGATGAAATGAACCCAAGAGGTTGGTTTTGGGCAAAGAAATCTAAACTCACTGAAGAATATTTAGCCATGAACACTGATCATAAAATTAAATTCTGACAAATCAGGACAAAGAGAAAGAAGTCAGGGATAAAGGCAGGAATCTGGGAGGCACAGAACCATATAAAGTCCCAGGACAGGAACGAGAGAAGATTTTGCAAAGTTTTTCTCAAAAGTCTTTGGGCAGCCTAAAACCTGATTACGAAGTGACTTCTAATCCAGAAAATCAGGGATCAGAGGAGGATTTAATGGAGGAGGTGGCGAATTAAAAGAATAATCTAGCCACAGTAGAAGATGAATTACTTACAGCAAAGTCGAGCAGACACAACCCAAACCTTACCCAAAACACTGACCTACCTAGCATCCATTCCTCATACAGCCAACACTTTTCACCTTAAACGCTCATAATCTCAATAGTCAGGATTTATAAGAATAATCCATGTCTTTATACTCTGAAATAAAATATATAAAAAATACTGTATAGCACAGGAAACTCTACTCAATACTCTGTAATGACCTATTTGGGAAAAGAATCTAAAAAAAAGAGTAGACATATGTACAACTGATTCACTTTGCTGTAGAGCAGAACAAAACATTGTTAAGTCAACTATACTTCAATAAAAATTAATTTTAAAATGAAATAAAACATACAAAAAAATAGAAAAATTATTTGTGCTAAGAATGCTATGAAAGTCAATGTGAATCTTGCCTCTAGTCAAATAAAAGGCCACGAGAAAAACACAAGTCTTCAGCCAAGATTAACAACAGCAACACTGGTTTTCACACAATACATAAACAATAATTTTGCAAATTATCTAATGAATAATTTCATCTAGGACTCAGAGTGGTGCTTTCAAGAGCTATGCCTTTCAGAGAATTTCATAATCCTCAAATGAAGAAACCTTAAAAGTGACAATCTCATTATAGTCAATGCTCAGTGATTAGCCAGGCAGATCAAAACAATCCCTTCTGTGATAACCCAATTCAAAACTGCCAACAGCTCCTTTAGCCCTCTGGTATATTCTTACAACAAGTACTAAATTACCTTTCCTAATCCTGGCCCTACGAATGGTAAAGACCTTTAAGCCAAAGTCTGTCATCATTTTCTTTTTCTCTTCCCACCAACTAGACAGCAGTGGCATTAGAAATAGAAAGAGATGGCACCAGGAACAGGATGGAATGAGAATACAAAGATATTAAATAGGAGAGCAGTGAAGCAGGAGTGCTTTAGCTCTTGAGGAACAATATAATGCTGTAACTTTTCATAAAATAAGACATGCTTATAAAATTTAACAATAAAATATGCATTCCAGGAATATTTTTTACATTATTCAAAACGGTTTCCCATCTACTAGCATAGCTAATTAAGGACTATACTAAAACTACATTATATCAGAAATGAAATTCTTCTGGAAGCACACAATTGTCCAAAACTATATTTTTAAAAAATCTTGCTGATATGTTGTTTATTCTAGAATATAGGCAGAAGATGCTATTTCTTTTTTTCAGTACTTGGCCATTAGATATTTTTATTTTAACTAACAAAATTCTAATAAGAAACTGTTTGAATTTCATTTCTGACTTCAATGTTGATACTTTAAAAAAATGTAGGTTTTATATCATACCTATCCTTGATCTGTCTGGCAGCCTTGGAGCAAATCAGGGAGAAGAGAAAGAAGGCAGTTAGTGCTTTTCATGCAAGTTTCAATGGCAGTGACATGCAAGAAAAGTTAGGATAAAATCCCTGGAACAGATTAGTTCATTTTCACCAAAACAAATTTCCTATAATTTGTACAGTTCATGTCAGCTTGCATAATGTGATGTTAGAACTATAGAAAATCCGGTCCCCATATAAATATATATCACCTTAAAATAAGGAGGGAAATTTAACACTTCAAACTAATTTCAGATGACCATAAATTTTTTTCTTACCTTAAGATTATCAACACACACCTCCACTTTCATTCAGTCTGATACTCTTCAACTAGAACACTCAGTCTCCTTCATGGGGCATACATTTCTATGCATTCTGATGGTTTTCTTACATATTTCAAATCTGCTCTCCAATTTTTCTTCAGAGATCTCTTTCACCACTTCATAATGGTTGTTCCAAGTTTTCTCTATTTGCCTCCACATGGGCAAGGACTTTGTATTCTTAGAGCTTGCCTGCTAACATATAAAACTAGGCTGGAATTCTACAACCCTTAACCTCAAAGAATGAAGCTGTAATGGCAAAAATTCAGACAAGGAGCAACCAAAGAAACACTTGCAGCAATGGGTCTTTCCCTCAGATGACTTCATAAAAGCTGCCAACTTAAACCTTCACTACCTAAGATATCTTTTTTTCTTTTTTTGAGAATTCTAGCACAAATTTAGCAAGAGGGCACAGCTATTATTTGGTGCTGTACATCTAAGAAAAATGATGAAAAATACAGGCACTGCTATCCCCTTTAAATCTACATACCATATAATAGATCCAACAAAAGTTTTTTCCCCTACACTGAGCAGTATAATTACCAACACATCTGATGTAGAAGATGGCTGTTATCCCTGACACTCTATCCCCAGTGTCTAGCATAAAGCTTGGCACATGGTAATAGTTAACAATTACTCAATTTAATTGGACATTAATTAGATGTATACAGCAATGCTTGTCTCTTTTCTTCAGTTCTAAAATTGTTCTTACTTGGTACTTGTCATTTTTATACCTAATCTAAAGTATTCTGGTCTGCATACCTGTCTACCACTTTACCACTAAGCCACCTGGGAATATTTTAGATAATTTTACAATGTCAGAAACAAAAAGAACAGAACTGAAATTTAGAAGATGAGTACATCACACAATTCCAGCACTACCATCAATTCCATGACACTGTATACTAATCAGGCTTTCCTGGTGGCTCAGTGGTAAAGAATCCACCTGCCAATGCAGGAGACATGGATTCAATCCCTGGGTCAAGAAGATCCCCTGAAGTAGTAAATGGCAACTCACTCCAGTATCCTTGCCCGGAGAATCCCATAGACAGAGGAGACTGGCCAGCTATAGTCCATGGGGCCGCAAAGAGTCAGACACAACTTAGCAACTAACCACACAAACATTTTAACAATCTAATTCTCTGAAATACAGGCTGAAATGGAAAGAGGCAGCAAGGGAAAAGTTAGTTAAAATCAGAGCATTGATAACAGTAACAAAAAATAAAAATATACCTGTTTATGAACCATAACTGCTGGGAGAAAAGTATACTAACATTGAATGTAGCAAAGGCTAGATGTCAATTTCACATTTTCCAGAGATTTACCTTTATTTTGATTTGCAGTAAAGCCCAATAGAATTCCCAGTAAAAATGTAAATGCCATACAACACTGAGGAAACTTTTCAAGTTTTGTCTATATATTCACACTGTTTCATACTTTAGATTTTCCTATTAGATTTGGGGCAGGTAATGTTGTAAAGTTTTCTTGAGAGGATCTGAAAATGACTAGGGGGCAAATATTTAATATTTTTTACATTATATGATTGAGACTTCTACCTTCACCCCAAAAATACCATATTAAGAAATAATAATATGGGAAATGAAGGGAGCTCAGTCAGAGAGTAAATAAGAGACAATTTCAAAGTGCTATTTTCCCTTAGGCAAAAAAAAAAATCAGATTAAAAAAAACCTGCATAATGGTGGATTCCAAACATCAGAAGTTTTATATTTTCTATACAAATATTTGGGCTTCCCTGGTGGCTCAGCTGGTAAAGAATTCGCCTGCAATGTGGGAGACCTGGGTTCAATCCCTAGGTTGGGAAGATCCCCTGAATTCCAAACATCAGAAGTTTTGTATTTTCTATATATATATATTTATCTATTTATAAAGAGTACTATTTTAAAAAAACATAATTATTTAAAAGCCTTCACAAAACCCTAGTAAATAACTTGAAATAAACTTTGAATCTCATACTACATGCATCTATACTCTATGATTAGATACATTTATATAACAGGAGACTACATTTCTATAAACACACATAAGAAGTAAAGGTGAAAAAGCATAGTTCTTAACAAGTACAGTTCTTAACAAATATTTTTGTGGACTTTTTTTAGGTTTTGGGGTGGTTTTTTTTGGCCATGCCATGTGACATGCAAAATCTTAGTTCCCCAACCAGGGGTTGTAACTGTGCCCCCTTTACTGAGAACATGGCATCTTAACATGGCATCCCTGGAATGCCAGGGAAGCCCCTATTCTTAAACATTTAGAATTGCTTTTAAACTGCCTTCATAACTGAAACTTTCATGCCCTAGGGGGAGGGGAGCATGCCGAGCAGCTTGCAGGACCTTAATTCACCAACCAGGGGCTGAACCCGTGTGTCCTTCATGCTTTTGCTGATGGTCCTCTTTCCTGGAATTCCTGACTGCAGCTCACAGAAGGAGCTTCTGCCGGTACTACTTCTGCTCCCTTGAAAACAGTGAATGAGCTTCCACCCTTCTTGTTATTTATTTGTTCCTCCCAGTGGTCAGAGACTGACCCCTGCTGAACAATAGTAAAAAGGTGAGTTACTCTAAGTCAAAACTGGGAAATACACAAAATCCTTTCTCCCTTTTCACCTGTGATCAAATCCAGAAGACTGTTTCCCTTTCACCTTATTCTGTACTTTTTTCTCCATTGTAGGCATATGTGGGCAGGTAACCATTCCCTCCCCCCTCGTCTGACAACAGAGTTATGTGTGGCAAGACTGTGATGAAGTGGTTGGTGAGTTATACTGACTTGGAAATTGTCCCACAAACTCAGCTCTTTTCATAGGTAGAATTCAAGTTCTAAATTCAGGGGAGAGCGGGAGTTGGTAGGAATACTCACTTTGCTAAGGGATCCATGCAGTGTTCTGCAGGCCAGTTATTAGCAGAAAAACTAACTCTGATGGGGCTTTGGCTACTTGTTCATCCAGAACTCAATTGCTGATGAGCTTTCTGCATATATTTACTATCAGCCAAACTTCCAAAACTAAAAAATTAGTGAAAATTTGTTTAAAATCCTTTTTCATTTATGCTAGTTTTACTTGTTCACTTTCAGACTATCTAATGCTGGTAAATAGCAGTTTTGTATTCAATTCTCATACTGGTGTATTGCAACATGATCACTTAAATACTAGTATTTAAAGTATTCTTTTTGAAGATAATGAAATCTAAAAAGAATCATGGGCTGTATTTTAGCCTATAATATTTTTTGTCTCCAGAAGTTATTCATATTAATCTTATTTGGTAGCTCAGCTGATAAAGAATCCACCTGCAATGCAGGAGACCCCGGTTCAGCTCCTGGGTCGGGAAGATCCCCAGGAGAAGGGACAGGCTACCCACTCCAGTATTCTTGGGCTTCCCTGGTGGCTCTGATAGTGAAGAATCGGCCTGCAATGAAGGAGACCTGGGTTCGATCTCTGGGTTGGGAAGATCCCCTGGAGGAGGGCATGGTAACGCACTCCAGTCTTCTTGCCTAGGGAATACCCATGCACAAGAGGAGCCTGGTGGGCTACAGTCCATGGGGTCCCAAAGAGCTGGACAAGACAGAGCAACTCAGCACAGCAATCAGTTTACTATGAGATATTCACAAACAATATACCTTGAAAGAATGTTTCCAAATATCTAACAGCATACTGCTAGTCCATTAATTAATCTCCCAAGTCATCTTTCCCTATCCTGTCAGCAATTAGGAATCTGAGGCAAGTGTGAGTCCATGCAGTTGGCAGGAAAGTGAATTTAGTTTTTGACTTGGAACAAACAATTATCTGGATACTATCTGGATATACTAAGAAAATACTTGCAAGCAACTCTCAGTTAAGCATTTTTCTTGAACAATAAACTCAGATTTCTGACAAGGAAACAGTGACAAATAATTCATTTCACCACATCTTCAAAGGGTTCAAGCTATTAGGCAGTACTGCAAAATACTGGAAGACAAGACCAAAATAGTAAGAAAAGTAGCACATGAAGAAAATGTATTTAGACCACAAGGTGATTTATTTTATCAGAACCTTTCCAATTTACAATAAACTGGAAACAAGTCTTAACAAAGCTGGAAAGAACAAAGGAGAGGGCAAGAGAGAACAGCATCTCTTGAGAGGAAGAGGAAAGAAGGACTCTGAACATGTCAACGGAAAGAGAAACTTGAGAGAAACAAACTGTTATCAGTGTTTCTAAGCATTAGGTCCTACTTAAATTCAACTGGATTCAAGCTATTTTTGAGTACCACGTCCACATTTTATAGTTCTCCTGTCTTTTTCCTCTCTCTCAGGCACTCAGCTGTTAATTCTTGCTGCTATGATTATTCTTATCATTAACAGCTGCCCTAGTCCACTAGAAGGGGAAACTGTTGACAACTAGGAAACAAAAGGGGGAAAAAACCCCTAAAAATTCAGTAGTACCATGTACATATTAATAATCAACAGATTCTGAGAAACTATCACAATTAGAAGATACTAAGTCTCACTCATGAACTGTATGACATTGCTTCTGCTGACTCAAACATCTTTTGCTTTCTGCATGTTTTTGGCTATGTTCCAGGTATTTGAGGTTATCATGTAAATACCCTCTGAATAGGTGATGTATACATACTTTTAAAATAATTTAAAGTATGATACAATTTCCTCATAAATCCTGTACATAAGTCGTACAAAGTACTTATGATGAACTTTCTTGTAACCCACATCCAAATTCAAGAAGGAATTAGTTAACTGGTTTATAGCAAAAGTACTCTGATTCATTCTGTCAAAAGGAATTAATTTTTAAATTTCATTTTCAAGATGTAGAGATGTAAGTCAGCAAATGTTATCTTCTCAAGGAAGTCTTTTATACCCCTAAAGTTCATAGAAAAATCATAAAACTAAATCACTGGTGGGCACAAGTGGATTACAAAGCCACCTTTCTAACAATAAAGCAGTTCACTATATAGTCCACAAAGACCAAGAAAATATTAAACTTAAATATCTTATCCTGATAAGACTACTTCACAGTACATATTTTACTAATTATATCACTTAATTTCATACTCTTTCACATCATTTTCTATGTAGTCTACATACTTATTCTACATCAAAGAGTAGATTTGATTTGATAAATTGATAAGCATTTAAAAATGACTATACTTAAGACTTAGAATCTAGAATTAAGAATCTCTTAAACACCAGGTTATAACATTAGCAGTCTTCTTGCTCTACCATTTCTATCTTTGTATCAAATATACCCCATAAGGACATACATTTTAATATTTCAATAAAGCATTCTTAAACAGTAGGACACTTAATAACAAACTTAGTAAAAAATTTCACACTGCTCTCTTATGCACTAAGTGACGATGTTTGCCCAATCAGCTCAGTAAAAGGAACATCAACCTAGATTTTTAAGAATGTTATTAGCAATACCAATCTTCTTTCCTTAGCCATAAAATGTTTATAACAAAGATATGATTCAGCTAAAGCGTACCTTTAAAATAAAGGGAGGATGTAACTGAAAAAAAGAGAAACTTCATTCATCTGAATTGAGCATTAAACAAAATTTAAATAAATAATTAATTTGTTCATGGCCCCAATGACACATACTCCTAAGCCTATGCTTTGGAATACATGAACAGCTACCATTTTACTTAACAAATTCCAAGCCTTTTCTAGTATTAGAAATGACTGAACGAATTCAAAATTAAACGGGAAAATATCATTTTTTTTTAAACAGAACTATCCTTTTTAAGTGGATTAGTCTCATTTTTTTGGTACCTTTGAAAATTCTTCAGGTTCCTTTATATCTAATGATCTTGTTGCAAATTCTAGTAGTTCTTCCGAGTTCTCCAGGGCATTATTACACTGACTAAGTTGACTCTAAAAATAAAAATAATAATAATAATGATAAATCATTAAAACAGAATTTTTTATGATGAGAATCTTAAATGAATGTTACAAGCTTAATAGCAATAATCAAATAAACATATTTTAGAGAGGTACTAAAGGTAATCACTAGTCATATATATAATAAATTTTAATTATCTTAAACCATCCAGAACAGCTTAATTACATACAGATAAAGGTATACTCATCATTTAAAAATACAAAAGAAAACAAAGCAATTATCAATAGCTGGGGTCAAATTTATTTAAAGATTCTTCCAATTAGGGTAGTCAGAAGACTATCAATGATTTAAATTAAAACATCAAAATAATCCATCTGTAGACAACATCCTCTATAACGGAGACTAAATTTCTAGATGATAGTTAACTAAGCTAAAATGTATGAATCAAGTTACAGGTACATTCAGGTGAACACAATCTCAGGACTCCATTTACCACATTACTCAGGTAACACATACTCCTATAAAGGCTAATTTACAGCTTCCAAAACTGGATAACACAGGAGTCACAAGTTCAAGTGTCTAGATTTCAAAAACAAGTCAAACATAAACAAAAAGCAGTAAGTAACTGTTACAGTGACGTGCTTTATTATAGTGACGTGTTAATTTCACCTAACACAATCTTTCTTATTCAGTTCTCTCCTCTCTCGGCCTCTCTCCCTCACTTTATCATTTGTAGTTTGAAACTAAGCTAAGTTATGTGAAAATATTGTTAGTGATACCTTTAAACAAAGAAACAAACACATTTCTAAGCTTTTAAATGTATCCAAGATTCTTCTTCAGAATATTTATTAATATGTATTTATTAACATCTATTCCACATTCAAATCTACTTCATTTTCCCTTACAATACACACTAAAGATAAACTACATAGCAGAGAAAAAGCATGGGAGGGAGGGAGGAAGGCCAGAGATTAAGCAACTGAATGCTTAAAAGGTATTCCAAACCGGTGCTGTAAAGAAGGATCTGGGTTCAAGACAGAACAGAAATCTGCACAAGCTGAGTCATGGGTGAAACTTCAGGAGATGCAGAGTTTCCCTTTTTTCTCCAATCTTGTTTTTTAAATGAATGAATTTCTTACTTATTGCAATTTATGGATACTTTATGACTAACCTAATTACCCTTAAATGATTTAAGTACAGCTGGCTCTTGAATAACAAGGAGGTTAATCCACATATGGGCTTCCCCGGTGGGGAAGAGTCAACCCTTCACATCTGGAGTTCTGCATCCACAGAGTCAACCAACCACAGACTGTGTGATACTGCAGTATTTACTACTGAAAAATATCAGCGTATGAGTGGATCCTCACAGTTCAAACCCATGTTGTTAACTGTAATGTAACTCCCACCTCCTAAATATAAACAAGAAATCTCAACCAAGAAGAACGGGCAGGCTTGAAAGGGAATTTAATTAACCCTTGGAAACTGTGTGTATACAGCCTGTTTGTAAAAGAAAGAGAATATCTGTATTCCTCCACAGTTTTCAGATTCTCAAAGATATCATAACCAAAATCAATACACAAAAATCAGTTGCACTTCTATAGATGAACAATCCAAGAAGGAAATTAAGAAAACAATCCCATTTATAGTAGCATCAAAAAGAATGAAATTCTTTGGAGCAAACTTAACCAAGGGGTGAAAGACCTATTCATTGAATCCTACAAAACACTGCTGAAAGAAATTAAAGATACAAATAAATGGAAAAACACAGCTTATGATTATGGATTGGAAGACTTAATATGATCAATACTATTATCCAAAGCAATCTACAAATTCAATGCAAACACTATCAAAATTTCAGTGTATACCCATGTATACTGCAGCATTACTCACAACATCCAAGAGATAGAGGCAGCCCAAATATCCACAGATGCATAGATAAAGAAAATGTGGTAAATACATACAAGGGAATATTATTCAATCAAAAAAGAGAAGGAAATCCTGGCACATGCTACAGAATGGATGAACGTTGAGGACATTATGCTCAGTGAAATAAGCCAGACACCAAAGGGACAAATACTGTATGATTCCACTTATATGAGATATCTAAAGTAGTCAAAATCAAGAAAACAGACAACACAATGGTGGTTGCCAGGCAGCGGGTGAAGGGGCACATGGAGAGTTGTTCAATGGGTATAGAGTTTCAGTTCTGCAAGATGAAAAAGTCCTAGAGACACATTACACAACAAAGTGAATATACTTAATACTACTGCATATTTAAAAATGGTTAAGAGGGCAAATAAGTTTTTTATCACAATTTTAACAAAATGATATCTATGACCAATACGAAATTAAGAATCACTCTCTTCTATAAAAGTACAGTTATACACAAAAACTCACAAATTTTTGCTTTTAATAAACCAAGCATTATATAGACTAAAATTATTCATATTTAAATCATTGTATGATCTCACCTGTAACTCTTGTGATTTACGTGCTTGTTCCTGCTTGATACTGTTAATCATACTTTCCTTTACCTCATCCAATATGGAGTATAAACTGTCAAATTCTTCATCTAATTCTGAAAGTATGTTAGAAGAATTTTCCTGTTTAATAAATGAATAAAACAAATTATTTTACTTAAGAGCTATGAAACACTAAAAAACTAAAAGATACAGTGCTTATTAAAGGAGAGAATAAATTTATACTATGAACTACCATAGCCTAACATCATAAAATAATTAAAATTCTAATATTTGACATAAGGTTTTAAAAACAGATCAATCCAAGAAGCTGGCTGCACTAATACTGATAGCTCTACTTCAGCAATGCAGCCTTTTATGAACTAGCACAGATCCTCTCCTCACTTTTACAAGACTGTTTCCACAGGACAAGGTGAAAGGTTGTTTTAAGGTTGTCAACTTTGTCCTGACCTTTGGGCTCCAAGGCAGGCCCTAAGCCAGTGGTTTACAACCTTTGTTGTGCACGAGAATCACCAGTGAAGCAGATTTTAATAAAATATTCCAGAGATTCTGATTCTGTAACTCTGAGGAATAGTTTGGGCATATAGGGCTGGGGCTGATTTTCCACAAAGTTTTAAACCTCTCAGGTTGTCTAAAACACTGCATTTACACAAGATAAGCAGAATTAAAAGACTAAGTAATCCTTATTGAGTTTGAAGAAATGGTTCAAACACTGAATTTTTGTCCTAGAAGGAACCTCAGAAATCATCTACTGACTAGAATTTAGTCAAACTTCTCAATTTTACAAACTAAAATACAGACTTGCCCAAAGCCCCACACCTAGTTATTAGTGGCAGAGCCAATACAGCATTTCAAACTGTTGCCCTCCCAGAGTTCCTCACTGCCTCATTAAGCAAGATGCTTCTATTTCAAGAAGAAATAAGAAAATATCTGTGAAACTCCTAGATAAGCAATATTCATACTTGCAACAATTACGAGGCAGAAGAAATTATCTTAAAAGTATTGTTCAACATAGATGAATCATTCAACTAAGAGAAGTGAAACTGGTACTGGTTTACAGAGCTAATACATAAAATCTACTATAATATTACAATCCAAATTTTTGCTTATAATATTTATAAAACCAGACATGATCTCACCAGAGACTTACAAAAGTGGTGTTAATCATTTTACTATGTTTTATACACTAGTAAGAACATGATTTGGAGGAAGAAATGTGCAGTCTGGAAGGCAGAACTAAGTCAAATTTCACACTAAACACTCAGTAAAAGTGTGACACTGGACAAGCCACTTAAATTCCTGGACCTCAGTTCTTCCATCTATAAAAAGGAACTGGCCTACTCTTTTCCCTCTCAATGACCAACTGGCACATCCTTAGAGTCTCCTGCCCACTACAGCTTACATTCCCACCTTCAATGACAAGGGTGTAGTTTAATTCCACCTCTATTTCTTTTTCTGGATGCTAAAGTAAAGTCCAAATAATTTGTTAATCAGAAAAAAAAGTATGAGCTAGATCTATCTTAAGGCATCTTTTTCCAGATTTCAAATATGATGATTCTCTTGTCCATAGACCAAGAGTTTTAGAACCACTAGTTTTGCTTATTTAAAGAAACTGGATTAGTGGACTCCAATAAAATACTTTGAGAAAGATAGTTAAAGTGGTGAAGATTATAATCAACTAACTTCAATCACAGCAAATTCAGAGGAAAAGAAAATATAAGACCATAGGTTTAACAGGCCAAGAGCCTGGCAATTATCTAGGCTGAACCAAACAAAAACCATAGAAAAGGATTCACTGTCTACAAGGGTCCTGGAAATCTTCTATTAATATGTTTATCTTACAAAAAAATGACCCTTAAGTCAATTAAGGCGCATTCACAGAAAAGCATCACCAGCTTATCTTAAGGTCCCTTCCACAATCAACATTTGATTATTTACAGTATGGATTACCCACCGAAACCTGGGATCATTTCCTTAAGTATTCCCCTCTCTTCTCACTGGGCACTTTATCTTTTATGTTTTACTTTCATCTAGTTCTGCAAGTGGACCTCTTACTATTTACATTTTCCTTCTCTTATTTACTGTAAACGAAATGTTTAGCTTCCCAGTACTTTTGGAAAGGTACGATTTGCTCTCACTTCGGATTAGAAAATACAAACATGAAACGGAAAGGAACAAAAGGGAGCATTATAATATTCCTACCAATTACTATTCCAGAGTTTTCTTCTTCCCTTACTATTTGATCTTTCTATGGAGAATCCGGGGCTAGCAAATGAAGGAGTTTTATTCATCTGCCATTAAAAAACCCTGCTCTCACATTCATCAGTTTATAATCTAGAGTTAATGGTATATATTATACTTATGATCCTACCCAACAATCATTCACTGTGATACATTCACACAAAATTTTCTAAGCAGATTCATACCTGAACTCCTTTTAGTGTTTGGTTTAGTGTGTCAATAAAGTTCTGAATTTCATCATTTTTATTTGCCAGAGTTGAAATGATCCTTTGTAGAGCTTCCTAGGATAAAAATTTTTTTAACATTATGATACTTTATTAAAAGAGAATTATAAACTTCACTACAACAATTGTCTTAAAAAAAAAATCTCTGAATATGTAAGAGCATATTATGTAACAAATAGGAGCAATGTAAAACTGCTCATTGTTCAAAGGCTATAATTACAAAAGATGACATACATACCGGTTGTTTTAAAACCTCTTATCCAACCATACCTTTCACCACCATACCTTTCACACTACAGATGACCAGCATTATTTAATATAAATTCTGTTACATTAAGTCATAAGGCCATGGCAAATGAGTAAAATCAAATTCTTAAATGACGCAAAAATAAATGAAAACTTCTAATCAACATCAGGATATAGGAGTAAAAGTTGAGACACTGAAATTTAACATTTATAAAAATTAAAAAAATTAAATCTTAGAAATATGAAAGTAGATAATAAATTTGCATTTAAAATTACATTTACCAATACAATATTGCAACTATCCTTCAATTAAACACATTTTTTAAATTATAACATTCACGGCAATATTTACAGATGATATAGAACCATAATAAATAAGGCAGATAATTTTAGTAGCAAATACCTCAGACTTTGATAATGCTTCCTATAATAGAACACTTGATTATTTAATTTTTTCATATCTCTAGTTCAGTGTTGTCCAATAAAACTTCCTGCTATGATGGAAATACCCCATATGTGTCAATAAAAGCAGAAGAGAAAAAACATAGAAACCTAGGCCATCATTAGTTAGTTAGTTAGTTCAGTCGATCAGTCATGTCTGATTCTTTGCGACCCCATGGATGCAGCACACCAGGCCTCCCTGTCCATCACCAACTCCCAGAGTTTACTCAAACTCATGTCCATTGAGCCATCCAACCATCTCATCCTCTGTCGTCCCCTTCTCCTCCTGCTTTCAATCTTTCCCAGCACCAGATTCTTTTTAAATGAGTCAGTTCTTCGCATCAGGAGGCCAAAGTACTGGAGTTTCAGCTTCAGCATCAGTCCTTCCAATGAATATGCTGGACTGATTTCCTTTAAGATGTACTGATTGGATCTCCTTGCAGTCCAAGGGACTCTCGAGAGTCTTCTCCAACACCACAATTCACAAGCATCAATTCTTCGGTGCTCAGCTTTCTTTATAGTTCAACTCTCACATCCATACATGACTACTGGAAAAACCATAGCTTTGACTAGACGGATCTTTGTTGGCAAAATAATGGCTCTGCTTTTTAATATGCTGTCTAGGTTGGTCATAACTTTTCTTCCAAGAGCAAGCATCTTTTAATTTCATGGCTGCAGTAACCATCTGCAGTGAGTTTGGAGCCCAAGAAAATAAAGTCTGTCACTGCTTCAACTGTTTCCCCACCTATTTGTCGTGAAGTGATGGGACCAGATGCCATGATCTTAGTTTTCTGAATGTTGAGTTTTAAGCCAACTTTTCACTCTCCTCTTTTACTTTCATCAACAGGCTCTTTAGTTCTTCTTCACTTTCCGCCACAAGGGTGGTATCATCTGCATATCTGAGGTTATTGATATTTCTCCTGTCAATCTTGATTCCAGCTTGTGCTTCCTCCAGCCCAGCGTTTCTCATGATGTACTCTGCATATAAGTTAAATAAGCAGGGTGACAATATACAGCCTTGACGTACTCCTTTCTCTATTTGGAAACTACCAACACAATTGCACTCATCTCACATGCTAGTAAAGTAATGCTAAAAATTCTCCAAGCCAGGCTTCAACAATACGTGAACTGTGAACTTCCAGATGTTCAAGCTGGTTTTAGAAAGGGCAGAGGAACCAGAGATCAAATTGCCAACATTTGCTGGATCATAAAAAAAGCAAGAGAATTAAAAAAAAAAAAATCTACTTGCTTCATTGACTATACTAAAGTCTTTGACTTTGTTGTGGATCACAACAAACTGTGGAAAATTCTTACACAGATGGGAATACCAGTCCACCTTACCCGTCTCCTGAGAAACCTATATACAAGTCAAGAAGCAATAGTTAGAAACGAACATGGAAAAACGGACTGGTTTAAAATTGGGAAAGGAGTGGGACTTCCATGGTTGTCAGTGGTAAGAGTCTGCCTTCCCATGCAGTGGATGCAGGTTGGATCCCTGGTCAGGGAACTAAGACCCCCACATGCTGCGGGCCATTAAGCCTTCATGCCACAAGAGAGTCTGCCCGCAGCAACTATGATCCAGTGCAGCCAAATAACTAACAAAATATCTATCTTTAAAAAACAAAATTTAAAAAAAATTGGGAAAGAAGTATGTCAAAGATATATATTGTCACCCTGCTTATTTAACTTCTATGCAGAGTACATCATTCAAAATGCCTAGCTGGATGAATCTCAAGGGAGATTCAAAATTGCCAGGAAAAATATCAACAACCTCAGATATACACATGATAGCACTCTGATGGCAGAAAGGGAAGAAGAACTAAAGAGCCTCTTGATGAGGGTGAAAGAGGAGAGTGAAAATGCTGGCTTAAAACTAGACATGCAAAAAACTAATATCATGGCATCAGGTCCCATCACTTCACGGCAAATAGAAGGGGGAAAAGTTGAAACAGTGACAGACTATTTTCTTGGGCTCCAAAATCACTGCAGACGGTGACTACAGCCATGAAATGAAAAGACACTTGCTCCTTGGAAAAAAAGCTATGGCAAACCTAGACAGTGCATTAAAAAGCAGACATCACTTTGCCAACAAAGGTCCATACAGTCAAAGCTATGGTTTTGCCAGCAATCACGTAGGGTTGTGAGAGTTAGACCATAAAGAAGGCTGAGTGCTGAAGAATGATGCTTTGGAACTGTGGTGTTGGAGAAGACTCTTGAGAGTCCTTTGGACTGCAAACAGATCAAGCCAGTCAATCCTAAAGGAAACCAACCCTGAATATTCATTCACTGGAAGGACTGAAGCTAAAGCTCGAATACTTGGGCCACCTGATGTAAAGAGCCAACTCACTGGAAAAGACCCTGATGCTGGGAAAGGAGAAGAAGAGGCAACAGAGGATGAGATGGTTGGATGGCATCACCAAGTCAATGGACATGAGTCTGAGCAAACTCTGGGAGATAGTGAAGGACAGGGAAGCCTGGCGTGCTGCAGTCCATGGAATCGCAAAGAGTTGGACACGACTGAGTGACTGAACAACAACAATACGTATAAAAAAACCCTGGAATATAATACACACATAAATGTTAAAAGAAGTCATCTCTGGGTAGCAGGATTATGGGTGATTTTTATTTTACTTTCATTTATCTGTATTTCCTAATTCCCTAATAAACTTCTATTAGTTATATTTATAATATAACAGAAGTGCACAGGCTGGCTCTGTTAATATTATTATAAATTAGTTCAAAATATGATTACCGATCATCAATGAATATCAATAACTGAGATCAGATTCTATCAGAACCTTGTGACTGGGAAGAAGTGTCAACTGAGGATATAAAACATACAAAAAGAAAGCTGAAGGAAAAAATCCACTAACTTCAAAATACTGTATACCCTAGGTTGGAGTGGAATATCTACTACTATGGAATTCAATATGTGTTTGTTGCATTAATAATTCTGCTTACTTTCAGCCAGGCACTGCAATGAACTATTGTCTTTTAAAAGTTTTTTTTTTAAGTTTAACTGTATTTCTAATTTTTTAAAACTGTCAAGTTCAATAAAAAATGAAGATATCTGTGTTTAAACACTGATTATGAGTATGTCAGCATAGTTCTTTGACGAGGGCATCTCCCATCTTGTACATCCCAGATTGCTTTGATTCAGTCCACGGGCATGACTGCCATTGTGCTTGGCTGGAGTTTATAAAACCCCAGTTACACTTTCCTGTTCACACCTCTATTTAGAAAGCAAAGACCTTCCCTCAAAAAATAAAAAGAGCTGGAGAGAGGGAAGATACATATATTATAGGAAAATAAAGATTTATAGCAGCAAGAGAGACCAAATTCCAGAGTTTTATCTAAATCATGTTCTATGCTGCTGCTGCTGCTGCTGCTGCTGCTAAGTCGCTTCAGTCGTGTCCGACTGTGTGTGACCCCATAGACGGCAGCGCACCAGGCTCCTCCATCCCTGGGATTCTCCAGGAAAGAATACTGGAGTGGGTTGCCATTTCCTTCTCCAATGCATGCTTGCATGCTAAGTTGCTTCAGTCGTGTCCGACTCTGTGCGACCCCATGGACAGCAGCCCACCAGGCTCCTTTGTCCACAGGATTCTCTAGGCAAGAATACTGGAGTGGGTTGCCATTTCCTTTTCCAAAATCATGTTCTATACTTTCTATCAACTATTTTTACTAGACTTAACTAGTTTCTTAACCAAAAAACCCTGCTTTATAGGGGTTTATTTCTGTTAATATTTTAAGTTTTAATGACAGTAATCATATGACCATATAAAGGCAAAGGAGCCAGGCAAGAGTGTGCTAATGAAAAAAGCTTGGGCTGTGAGGAAAGAGATGGTTTGAATCCAGACTACCACTTGCTAACTGTGTGACTCTCAAGTGATTTAATCTCTCTTGAGTTCCATCTTCTATATCTGGGCAATAGGAATAAGAGCTGTTGTGAGAATTTAAAGCAGTCTAACATAATACTGTATGCAGAACAATACTCAAATTTCATTTCTCTTTCCTTTGCTCAATCCTGAAGGGAAGTCAGTCAATCCTAAAGCACAACCCAGTCAATCCTAAAGGAAATCAGTCCTGAATATTCATTGGAAGGACTGATGCTGAAGCTGAGACTCCAATATTTTGGCCACCTGATGTGAAGAACTGACTCATTGGAAAAGACCCTGATGCTGGGAAAGACTGAAGGCAGGAGGAGAAGGGGACGACAGAGGATGAGATGGTTGGATGGCATCACCAAATCAATGGACATGAGTTTGAACAAGCTCCAGAAGTTGGTGATGGACAGGGAAGCCCGGAGTGCTGCAGTCCATGGGGTCGCAAAGAGTCGGACACGACTGAGGGACTGAACTGAACTTCCTTTGCTCAGGACTGAGAAAAAGAAGTAATTTTGGAACATGAGGCAGTGGGTTATCTGGATATGGTGTGAGTCTCTGAACTGCCAGAGTATGCTATGAAGGCAAAGGATAGCAAATACCAGGGCAGAGGAAGAAACTGGGATGAGGAAGCCGAGTGCAGACATGCTACTGACTGCAGGCTCTGTTGTGCTTTATCTAAAATTCTCCCTACTCAGTTTCCCGATCTAGGTTTGCTCAGTCTTGTACATCAAACCTTGCCTGTCACTACCGCTAGGTAGAAAGTAGAGTATATGGGGGAAAGTGAGGAAAAGCAAACAACTGACAATGTACACTTTTGGTGACATCTTTCCTCTAGGATCCCTACCCTTTCCTCTCCACCTTTATTATTCCTACAGCAGGAACCTTTCCTGGACACAGCAACCCCTATGAATATGAATGATCTCCTGCACAAGAATTTAACTTAAACTATCAAATTCTAAGCACCAAGATTCTAGAAAGGTGCAAATGTCTTGTTTCAATGGTTTCTTTGAACATACACATTTTATCAGGTAAAGAAACCTTTGGGATTTTATCTTAAAACCACTTAAAAGGACATAATCAAAAGGTCTGAGTATCAAATAAAGCCACCTATCCATAACACAAAAGTGTCCCAGAAACTGGATATAAACAAAATCCCTCTATTTCTAGGAGATAACACTGTGGCTTTCTGTATCCAACAGTACTCTTTACATACCCAAGGCAATTATGTTTTCTTCCTCTACTCAAACAGAGCATCTGTTGCTAACACAACACTGAAGTCCAAGTTATTTCCACAGACAAAAAAGCAGCTGGTCAAGCTAATCCAATTGCTGACTAGCCATCATCAAGCTTCTGTAAGACTGTCCAGTTAACTTAACCTCCATTGTCAGACTGCATGAGTCAGAACTTCCAATCCTCTTTCAGTTAGGATTTAACAACACTTCTTTGGCACCATCATTTGAAATATTTATTACAGACACAAACACTGAAAACAAGCTTTAAACTTAAGGACAAAGGTACAAAACAGCTAGATTGGATTAGAAAAAGTAAGAGAAATTATCAACAAAGGGATAAAGTTGTTTTGAAGTTGGGATTATGAGATTAGTAAACACTTAACAGACAGTACTGATGTGTGCTAGGCACCAAGTGATTTTTAAAAACTAACACGATAGTCATAACACTTTGAGGTAAGTAGACTGTAAAGATCAGAAAATGGAGACACAGCAAATTGCCCAACCTTATTCAGTTCATAAATTGCAGGACTGGAGACCTGACTCCGAAGCCATCCTCTGAATTTAAAGCTCAAATCCCCAAGTCTTACAAATGGGAATATTCAAGCCACCCTCACCCTTTCCCACTTGTGGTACTTGTGTTTCCTTATGCTGACTAAGGTATCATCTCTGCTGTTTCTTTCATTTTAACATTCTAGAACAGAAAAGAAAAGCCATGCCAAGAGTGAACTACTGACTTATTTCAAGAGAAATATCCAGCTTAGTTCATTATTAGTTGACGTATATAATTGATTCTGCAGTAATTCATAAGAAAAAAGATGCTCAAATTCAGAGCACTGAATTGGTTATAAGCATTAACACATGGTGCCTGTTTTAAGCTGTGAGACAAAATAAAGGCTTTTTATTAGAAATATTTGTTACCACCAATGAAATTCAACATATTTTCTAATACTGAGAAGTTGATTCTCTAAGTTATCTAAGATAAATTAGTACCAGTAAGAAAGAACACTAATTCTTCACTACTTCTGCTAAAACTGTACACAATATGTATAGGTACTCAAATATCAAAACAAAATCTGCAATGCAAGCAAGTTCCAATGTTGGCCTTATGGATGGCTACTAGTATGACCATGCAGGACTCACAACCTCCAGCTCTTGAGTCCTCATTAAAGTGAGAGAACATATATGCCCTGGCAAAGTAGGATGATCCACATTAAAATACTTTTAAAAATTACATTTTACAGTACAGAGATGACATTAGTACTTATTCTTTATAAAATTTAAGGCACTGTACTCTAAAGTACATAATTCATACTGTATTATATTACCTGGTTTTTACAATAACTCTATATTCTCATTTCCACTGTATAGATGAAGAACTAGATTAGTCACAGCTAAGTGATTTGCTCTGTATCACAAAGTTGCATATAGAGCATAGAATCCAAGTCTCTGGACTCCCAAGTCTTTGACCTTCCATTTTCTCTGAACTAATCTCAGATATCACATGCCCTTTACTTTAAAAGTTAAGTAAGCTTTGAAATGTTTTACAAATTTAGGCAGAGACATTTTAAATGTATATTCAAAACACAAAATGTTAATTTTTTTTAAATGTCTAATAGTCACGTGAATAAAACAGTATATCTGAGTTTCAGGATGAACACATACAAGGCAATCATGTGATTTTTGTTAAATACTGTAACAGTTAACGTTTAACACATCACTCCACTATTCATTCTCTCATGCCCCACAGTGTTCCTCAAGGAGATGATTCCAGGCAAAATTACAGAAAACACCGTTCTAATAAGTCTTTCCAGTGCTTCCTATCTAATAATACAAAAGAATGGGCTCTTGTTTTTGCCTGTTATTATTAGTAACACTCGTGTTTCCTTCCTATACTGTACTATTTCAATTACTATAATCTAATAAAGAGAGCACAGTGGTTGATTTCTATATAGGGATTATGACTAAGTATTGACTCACTTCTAATTGTATTCAAAACATTGGCTACGTTCTCTCAATATATTTTTGGCTAACAGAAACGGTTAGTTCTGTTATGCCCTGTCCTTAACTTGCTCAGAAAGTATAAAATATGCCAAAACGATCATTAAGGGAACTGACCAGCAACACCGAACTGGCCAGAGGGTGGGACCGCTGCTCTGACAACTATCAGTCTTTTTCTCTCAATTCAACCAACACTATGAACAGTAAGACGTGCCGGGGAAGTAGTCCCAAGGAGGGCGGGGCGGGGCGGGGCGGGGGTGGGGAGCGGTGCAAAAGGCGGGTGTGGGGGGGATGGAGGGCGGAGAGGGGATGGAGGGGGGATGAAGGGGGAGGGGAGATGGGGAGGGGGAAGGGGATGGAGGGGGGAGGGGAGGCGGGATAGAGGGGGAAGGGGAAGGGGGGGGGAGGGGGTGGGGAGGGGGGAGGGGGGTACCAAGGAGACCTGGTTCCCGACCTAAGGAGACACAGATTGCTCCAAAATAGGAGACGACTGGGTGGCGGAGAGTGGGTCAGCTTCGGCGTCAGCAGGTGCACCCCTAGGTGCTTTGATTTCCTCTTCTGCTCAGGATGGATAAACCCTCACTAGCACGCGGGAAGGCTGCGAGAATCACAGGGGGCCTAGATCGTGGCAGAAAATGATGGGAAAAAATGGGGGCGGCTCCCGATATCCCCTCGGGTTCAGGCACCAGGACCAACTGCAGGGCAGAGGCTATCCGGGGTCACCGGGCTCGGTCCCCGCACCCCGGCGGGCGCCGCTTCACTCCCGAGAAGGGAGCCTGGCGGCCTCGCCCTCCGCGGCCATAGCCCAGCCCGGTCCGGCCGACCCCGCGCGCCCACCGCCCACCCGGCCCAGGGCGCCCCGCCCACCCTCCGCCCGGCCTCGGCGACCCCGCGGCTCCCGCCCCCGCTTACTTTCTGGGAGTCCATGGCCAGGGACGGTGTCCGCTGCACCCCAGACCGCGTCGAAGAACTTTGTGAGGAGGCGGAGGGAGGTCGGACACGCCGAGACCGCTGCCCACGGCCGTGGCTCTGCTGGGCCGCCGCCGCCGCCGCCTGAGCCTCAGCTTCAGCCCGCACCGGCGCCGCCCGGCCCGGCCCCGCCCCATCCGCGCCCAGCCAGGCGCGCGCCGTAGTCGCGCCGCGGTTGCCAGGGTGAAAGGGCGGCACGCCGAAGGGAGGCGGCGAGGAGCGCCTTGCGCATGCGCCGTGCTGCTAAGCGGGCTGCGGCGGGGTGGGGAGGGGGCTGGTTAACCTCCGCACCGAGTGAGCCGCAGAGAGAAAGGGGTGCTGGTCCCTCTGTCCCGCCGATCGTTTGAAGAAGCCACTCCCTCCTTCCCCCCATCCTTTTTCCTCCAGCGCGCAGGCCTTAAACCGGACCACTGGGCGTCCAGCAGCCGGGTCCGTGGGGAGGGCGGGGGAAGGAAAGCTGTGGCCCTGGAGATAGATCAGCCCCTTCTCCACCCTGCAACTTTCTGAAGCACCTCCTTACACTAGCCTTGGAGAAGCAACCGGGGCAAGCCAGGCCCAGCGGTCCAGTGAGAAAGAAAGGGCGGGGGACGTAGTGGAAACATGGGGAAAGCCTTGTAGAAACGTGACAGAAACTTGGGTGACTGTGAAGCCTGGGAGACCTTTCCCTGAGAGCCCCCGAGGAACCTTGCTGTCTCTGACTTTCAGCAAACGGATACTCTCCCTGAGCCTGTTTCATCTTTGGTGAAACGCGAGAAATAATGCTGACTTTGCAGAGCATTGTGAAGATTAAATAACGTATTGGAAGTGCCCAGTATGTGGTTAATGTTCAGTATTTATGGTTATTGGTGGGAATCTAGAACCTGTTCCGTCTGGACTAAGAGGACAGTAGAAACTAGAAAAGGTGGGAAGATAGGCTTGAAAATGTCCTTCCCCAAGCAGACAAGCCTCATCTTCCATTTCGGTGACTGGAGAGGCTCAGGGAAGTTCAACTGGACAACCACGAATGGTGAATGAACAAAAGGAAAAAATATATTGCATACCTGTTAGGTCCCAATTCTACGCACTGAGAATCAGCAGTGACTAGGCACTTTATATACAAATATAAAAAATATACATATATACACACACACACATATATATGAGGAGGTTAAATTTTCACAGAGAAAAATTACATAGGATAAATAGACTCAGAATTGTGTGTGCTCCATTTTCGGTAGGAAGTCAGGGAAGGCCTCTCTCAGAAGTGACCTGAGTGAAGTGAGTGAAAGAATAAGCATACAAACATCTGGAGAAGAGTATTCTAGATAGAAGAAACAGCAAATACAAAGGTCCTAAGAGGGCACGAGCTCTATGTTTCAAAAATAACATTTATCCTACAAGGCTATAATTATCTCTGTAGATGATCTCCCCAACTATACTTGTGAGCTGAGATTTCTTTTACCCATATCTGTATGTATCCCCAGCACAGGGCCTGCCATCTAGCATGCACTCGCTAAATTCTTTTTTAACTGGACAGACACATACAAGAAATGGGATGAAGAGAACCGGTTCAGGCTAAGTGGGTTGGTTTTGAAGGCCAAGGTCCAGAGAGGGCCCATGTGCACAGTTTTGCTCCTGTATCTAAAAGCAGTCTCATGCAGTCTTGCAGAGATGTAACTGGACAGACACATACAAGAAATGGGATGAAAAGAACCAGTTCAGGCTAAGTGGGTTGTTTTTGAAGGCCAGGATCCAGAGAGGGCCTATGTGCAGTTTTGCTACTATATTTGAAAGCAGTCGAATGTAGTCTTGCAGAGATGCTGCTCCTTCTCTTGGTACCAAGGGAAAGGAGGCTGCTCTCCAAGCTGCCCAGTTCCACGAGGAGAGATGAGAACAGCCAGCCACCCAGCAGCTAGCACACTGCTGCAGCAATGCAGGCCATTCTCCGCAGTGTGCATGCGCTGCAGCTGAGTCAGTTTCCCAGAGAGAGAAATCCAGCCTAGAGACTGAAGAACATCAGAGGTCAAACCACCAGACTGTGAGCTCCCCAGCCCTGACCCTGCCTGAACTGTGGGACCCACAGCTAAGGGAAGAAGAAACAGCATTTAGCACTGTCCTAGTTCTCTTGCTGCAAGAACTTCGGCTCACTACTGTCAGAGAGCAGCTTCTGGGTACTCCGGGTCTGATGGGCTTAACCACAGGGGGAGGCTTTAGAGACCATGAGCCACAGCTGAAATGCGATCGCCAGATTCTGTCCCAGGCCATATCCCAGGAGCTCACTCCTGGCCCCTTGCCTCCCTGCTCCTCTAGTTCTTTCCCTGCAGCCCTGCCAAGAGCCTGCAGCTTTTGACAAGACTGCTACCCCATTTGACTTCTGCCCTCGCCAGGTCTCTGTCTCTGGCCAGTCTGGCTCCCCTGCCCAGCTTCCCGGGCCTTCTGCTTCTCCCATCATCCTCATCTGTAAACAGCTAGTCTCTTCTAGCTGTGACTTCTGTCTTCCTCAGCCCATACAGCAGTCACTCACCTAGCTGGGCACTGTCTGTGCCCCGACCCCCTCCCGCTACTTCTGGCCTATGGGCAAGTCCTTTGCCTCTTCACAGCCAAGTCAGTTTAGATAATTTCAAAAGTAGCTTTTCTAATAAACCAAAGCCCTTGTTCTCAAGTGTAATCCCCAGACCAGCTGAATCAGCACCACCTGGTAACTTGTTAGTAATACAGATTCTCAGGTTTCATCCCCAGACCTACTAAATCAGAATCTCCAGGGGCTGAGGTCTAGTATTAGTGTTTTAACAAGTCCTCTGGGTGAGTCCGATGTGCACTAAAGTTTGGTCACCATTAAACTGAGTGAAAGCAAATTGTTTTTTTTAAAAAAAGGAAAAAGGGAACTACAAAAGCACAAAAACAGATGACTTTTCAACACTTGAGTTTCTGATTCTGAGATGGCATATCTGGTCATGGATATTCATTTGAATGAGATTTATGGGCCTCTAGGACCATCTTTCCAACTAAATATCAATTTAGGATAGCCTCAGTATTGGCACTTCTGATTTAAAGTGTCTGGCGAAATTGTCTCTTCCAGAACACCTATTCTCTCTTGCCAGGCATCGCCTGCAGCCCTGAGTTCCCTTGTAAGTTCTGGGATCACCCATCTCTTGGGAAAGAAAATGTCTTCCCTTAAGTTTCTTGCCAACAGGCTTTCCCTTTGGGAGTCAGTACAGGGCATCACCCTGGAGTCAGCTGTCTGAGCTTTAATCCTCACACTGCCATTTACCAGCTGTGTAGTCCTCAGTGAGTCATTTAACCTCAATAAGCCTCAATTTCCTCTTCTGTAACACAGCGTCGTAATGGTAGTAACTCCTAGTTAGAGTTGTTGTGAGGATTAGCGAAGATTATGTATGCAAAAGGCCTGACTTAGTACACATTTAGTAAATGGTAGCTATTACTATATTACTCCCTTGTACATCATATCCTTCTGTACCACCCTTGTGTGGCATTCTCCCTCTCGATCTCTGGGCTCTTAGAAGTCCTGTGCTCACCCCCAGCCCCTTTTCACTGTCATACCTTTTCTGAAGCATAATCACTGGCCAGATGCTACTTTTTGTTGAAGCCAAATCTTCACCGGTTACTGCCTGTTAATATCTGGCCTGAGTCTTGGCATACACCACATAGCCTGGGAAAACCCTGACCTTCTCTAAGCCTCAGTTTCTTCAGCTGTGAAATGGTCATCATAACAGTACCACCAATAAGAGTGGTTGAATAGATTGAATGAGAGAATTCATGTTAAGTTTTAAGCACAGTGTCTGGTATGTAATAAGCATTCAAAAAAACATTAGCTTTTATCATCTCTTCCCAACCACAATCTAACTCATTCTTTTTTTTGATGCCCCCTTCTAACCAAAAATAAATTCACCCAAAAGCCCTGGAACCCCTTGGGACTCAAGAGTACTGGTTTCTGATCCTAGAAGCTTTCATAGCGGGGAAAGGATGGTTCTGTTCTGACGTGAGCTGGTGCTCTGTGGAGTGGTCTAGCGCCATACTTGGAGAGCTGTACGCAAAGTGGGAAGCAATCAGTGGACACAAATCTGAAGATGGGCCTGGAAATCGTGTGAGAAGAGAGACACAATTCAAGCACCGGTGAGTATTTAGCCTGGAGAGGGAAAATTCATGGAGGACAGGTTCATTTACTTCAAATCTCTCTAGGGCTGTTGTGTTTAAGAGAAAGCTGGCTTGTTCTCTAGCCTCTGACAGAATTAGACCCAGTTTTGTGAAAGCTCCAAGAAGATAGATTTCCACTCAACAAAAAGTTCAGTTTTCTAACAGAGCCATACAGAACTGGGATGGATTTTTGTTTGGTAGGGAGGTCCCCATCAGTGGCGGTATTCAAGCAGAGGCTGGACATTTGCTTGTCAGGGCTGTCCTAAGGGGATCAGGCACTGGAAAGACAACTGGCAGAGACAGCCTTTAACATCTTTCTGAACCCTGAGGCTCTGTCACTTTTCAGACTAGAGGCCAATAACTATGCATCTCCTTCCTGACTCTGCTCTGCAGTTGTACTCACCTTTGGAATGCACGCTGAATCTCTCCTCCCCACCTCCACTCTTATAAGATCCATTGCAAGAGGTGCCACTCCTTCCTGGGAGAGGGCATGAGAGGAGGAGTTAACTAATCTGTAGCCATTATGATGTTACTATGTCACAATCCCTTCTTCATGAATGATGGCCTGTTTTATGCTAGGCCCCTGGGACACTGAGATAAGTGAAGTCTGGAAGAAACAGGTGTTTCCATCACATCCTGTCTTGGCTCTGGAAATGCCCCTCACTTATGTTCAGAGGATGACCAAGGACTCAGCAAGTTTATCTGCCTGTTGACCTCCTCTTTGTGAAAGGATGCTAGCTCCCAGCCCGGTCTCCCCAACACAGAGGAACAGGCTCACTGCTCCTAGTAAGAACAGCCCCCTCCCTCTGCATATACTCTGAAGATGGTTGTGGACCTGATTGAGCCTGGGTGATTGAGACTAGAGAGAGAAAGGGCCATCATGAGTTTACAGCACTTGTATTTCATTGGCTAAGCACCCAGACTCTGATACCAGACTGTCTGGTGCCAGTCAGTCAATGCCAAGTTTCCCACTTACCAGTGGTATGGCCTTGGGTGATTTCTTAACCTGTCTGTACCCCAGTGTTCGTATTTGCACAATGAGAGTATTAACAGTACCCAACTGAAAGGGTTGTCATGAAGAGAAATGACAATGTAGATAAAGTGCTTACGATAAAGCCTGACATATAGAAAGCACATAATATATGTCCACTATTATTCTTTTCTACAATAAACCATTCTCCCGAGTACAGCACCAGGAAATAAGGATTTCTGAGGTTTCTGAGCCCTTTGATACTGCCAGTGCCATTGCAGTCAAGTTCAGGTGGTACTATGTCAGCATTTTCTAGAAACATGAGTCTCTTGAAATTCATCCCTCATTCTGAAGGTCAAGCTGAACTCTCCCCTAGCCACAGGAGATTGAAGACAGAAGGTGAAAGGACTTAAGCTGGAAGGATAGGACTTAAGCAGACAAGAAAGGACACGAGGATCCTTCCCAAGCTGAGGAAACAGCCTGAGCAAAGGTGAAAAATTACTAGAACAACTGGAGAGAATGGAGATAGGAGTTAGAACAAACGGAAACAGCACCCTTCAATACCCAAATACCTGTGCAACATTAGGAAAACTCGGGAACATTTAAGGGATGAAATATTCTGCAGCCATGAAAAATTATCTTTATGAAAAATACACAGCAATGTGGGAGAAAGTTTATGATAACACAATTTAAAAACAAAACCTTAGTTGAAATATTTTTTCTAAACAACTGGATAATGTCTTTTGTAGAAAAGTATTAATAACTGAAACAATTTATAAATTCTTGTTTATAACTTTTAGCTTAGGTGAAACACATCATGTATGAAAGCTCAGCCTGGTTTCCCATTATCACTACAAGTATTATATGTTTAGTTTCTGCTTAAATAAAAGTGAATCAAAGACAAGTTCATTGGCTTTGAAATATAAACTCAAATTTGGCATGACTGGCTCATGATTAAAAAAAGAATAAAAGGGATGGAGAGAGGGATTCCTAGGAGTCAGATTGTTATGATCTCTAATTCCAGGTTGGGGTGTTGGAATTTGAGTATTTTGTAAGTGGGAAGCCACTTAAAAGTTTATGAGTGTGGTTATTTCAGGAAACTTGATTTGGCAGGTGAAATAGGAAGGACATGAGTGGGATGAATCTGGGCTGAGGAGTTGAGTGGAGACCCGGAGGCCCAGACCTGCCTTCTCCTGTCCCTTAACCTTCCCTGGTTCGGTCCCTATAGCCATCAACTGTCTCCCCAACTCCAACCACCAACAGTGATGACCTTAGCAGTACAAATCTTTGTTTTTCAGTCAAATGGAAAAAAATAATTTGGCGCTAACAAGAACTATTGGCTCTCTTCCTCAGTCATGTAAAACAGGTGTCAGCAAACTTTTTCTAGAAAGGCCCAGAGAATCAGTATTTTAGGCTTCAAGGGCCATTTTGCCTCTGTCACAACTATGCAACTCTGCCATTGTAGAGAGTAGGCAGCCTTGGGCAGCACATAAAGGATTGGGCGTGGCTGTGTTCCCATAAAACTCGATTTGCTGCAAGAGGTTGGGAGCTGATTTGACTCACCAGGCATAGTTTATCAACCTCTGATCTAAAAGAGCACTATGTTATTTTTCCTAGAGAATAATTCTGCGATTCTTCAGTGCCTCTAAAGCCTCCTGACCCTCCCTCTTAGACACTTGCCATCATGCACACGGCCATCTCCACCTTATTTACGAGAAGAATGCCAGTGAGAACTGACAGCACTAATGATCTCTGGAGCAGTGAAGAAAAGCAGCGTATTAAAGTGAAGGGGCTTTTGATTTCTCTCAATTTGAGCCCTGGCTCTGCCAACTGTGTGACTTTGTACACAGCACACAACCTCTCTGAGCCTCCATTTGCTCGAGAGCAGAATGGAGATAACAGGTACAACCTCATGCAACAGGGTTTGCATGAGGATTAAATGTTTGTAAAGCACTAACAATTGGCATGGAACTGGCACTCAATAAATAGTTACTAACCCACACTGGCTTTATAAATAGCAGTCAAACAGAGCTAGCCTGCATGACAAGAATCCACTGTGGACCCAGCCTTCAGGTCAGTACTGGCATGGAAGTGAGAGGCAGTGGGGATCTCTGAACAAACACAAGCCTAGATAAGAAGGCAACACTAAATTCGAAGACGCTGCTGCAACACATTTGTATCAAATGCTTTTGATGAATCATTTATTAGGCAGCCGCACTGTACCAAGTCCTCTTGGCTACTGGTGGCTGGGATCATGGTCACAGGCTTCCATTGAAGTAACAAGATCCTGCTCTTCATCCATAGACTCTCAACAGCTGGTGAGTGGGAGAACCTCGTGTAAACAGCCTCCTCTGAGTCCATTCTTCCGGGCTCCTGGGACCAGTCACCTTCGCCTCAGCTGAAAAATAAACACATCAAGATAATGAATGCATCTCTCCCAGAGGAACACGACACAATGAAAAGCAATCAATAACAAGAAATAGTGTGGGATCGTCTTTAGAGAAGACACTGTGAAATGTAAGAAGGCTAAACATGCGCGCTTGTGCGCGCACACACACACAGACATACATTTAGATTAACAGATGCACATTTATATTAACTATTAAGAAAGAGATATGAGAGCCTGGGTTCAAATCCTGATTTTGCTCCCTTATGAGCTGTTTGTTTCTGGGTAAATTATTCAACTTCTGTGCCTACATTTCCCCATGTATAAAATGGAGACAATTATGGTATGTCCCTTTAGGGTTGTTGTGAGGATTAAATGTATTAGAACAGTGCCTGACAGTAATGAATGCTAGGTTAGTGTTTGCCATTATTGCTTTCAGTATTATTCTCTCACAAAGACGTTTTCAGAATAGCTGAACTGAGTCAAACCCATAAAGAATAAAATTCAAAACTAATCTGAAAAATCTGATTCTGTGATACGCTAAAAGACCCAAACCTGAAATTCAAATAAAACTGTGGATTTTTCACTCCCATGACACAGCAATGGGAAAGGTCAGACTAGGATGATGGGTGTTCCCATCATTCAGTTCAACTCAACAAAGAGTGACTGAGTGAACGTACCAAAGTTGACAGCTATACTGTGGTTTGTAAAAGAATGTCCTAATTCTTAGGAAATACACAATGAAATAGGACTAAAGTCTGTATGCAAATTATACTCAAGTAGTTAAAAAATGTTACATGTGCATACATTTATGTATGTTCATATATACCTAGAGAGAGAAATATTTAACAGTAGATGTAACAAGAGTCTATCAGTGTACTCTCTTTATTCTTGCAAGTTTTCTATAAGTTTGAATCCTTTCCCGATGAAAAGTTTTTAAAAATCCGTTAGGATGGGTTAAAAATAAAAAAGAAGCATTGACTCAGGTTTGACTATCAAACAAGTACTGCGCTGATGCAGGACAAGCAGAGGTGACAACACACAGACCTGACAAAGACTAAGAGACCATGGACCTGGGATGAGGAAAGGGGTTCTGTGATCTCAGATATCTAATGGACAAGGCTAACTAAGATGGTCTGATATAGCCATCTGCACAATAGACTCTGCTTGTCCCCAGGGGTCTAAAAGAGGTTGTACGCAGCACCGAGAAGAACATTGCTTGAAACCTTTGCCCTAAGTTTCATTTTAGTTTAGTCTTAGTGCCTTTGTTTCACCTGCCAATTATCACCTCTTCACTGATACCCCTACTTCAGCCTCTCTTCAGCTTCAATCCATTTTGCAGACTGCTCATAGAACAAATCCCTCAGCTGTTGTTCTCACTCTATCACCTCTTCACTCAAGAATGTATAACAACTACCTATTTTCCACAACCAAAATCTAAACCTTGCTGTCTTATCAGTTCCATACTTCATGGTTTTTAAGTAATTTGATTTGCAGTTTCAACTTTTTTCTCTGTCGCTGAAAATAAAAGAAGCTGGGACTCAACTGATATCCCTTTGGTCAGTTCAGTTCAGTCGCTCAGTCGTGTCTGACTCTTTGCGACCCCATGAACCGCAGCACGCGAGGTCTCCCTGTCCATCAACAACTCCCGGAGTCCACCGAAACCCATGTCCATTGAGTTGGTGATGCCATCCATCCATCTCATCCTCTGTCATCCCCTTCTCCTCCTGCCCTCAATCTTTCCCAGCATCAGGGTCTTTTCAAATGAGTCAGCTCTTTACATCAGGTGGCCTAAGTATTGGCATTTCAGCTTCAACATCAGTCCTTCCAATGAACACCCGGGACTGATCTCTTTTAGGATGGACTTGTTGGATCTCCTTGCAGTCCAAGGGACTCTCAAGAGTCTTCTCCAGCACCACAGCTCAAAAGCACCAATTCTTCAGCTCTCAGCTTTCTTTGTAGTCCAGCTCTCACATCCATACGTGACTACTGGAAAAACCATAGCCTTGACTAGTCGGACCTTTGTTGACAAAGTAATGTCTCTGCTTTTTAATATGCTGTCTAGGTTGGTCATAACTTTCCTTCCAAGGAGTAAGCATCTTTTAATTTCATGGCTGCAATCACCATCTGCAGTGATTTTGGAGCCTCCAAAAATAAAGTCAGCCACTGTTTCCACTGTTTCCCCATCTATTTGCCATGAAGTGAGTGGTTGATGCTTAGTTGAAGTCATGTGGCCTGAATACTAGACTTATGCCAAAGCTGTGATTTGTCTGAGGTTGAGATAATAGTTCTTTCCTCCTACATATATTTTAAATTTAAATAAAATTTAAAATTTTAGATTTAGGTTTACAGAAAAGTTGCAAAGATACTATGGGGACTCCATATTCTTCACATCCAGTTTCCCCTATTATTAACACCTTATATCACTAAGGTACCTTTATCACAATTAATGAACACACACTGGTACATAATCATTAACTAAACTCCGTACTTTATTTGTATTTCTTTAATTTCCCATAATGTCCTTTACTATTATAATAACATTGCAGTTAGCTTTCCTCCTATTATTAAAGTTTAGAATATTATTTAAAAAGCCAAACATAAACAAAATGTATAGTCTAATTGAATAAGATCTGATATGACACTCTGATGCAATATCTTTCCTACTACCCTTGAACATGAAAAAACTCACAACATCTAACTCATCCCAAGGTTTGATTAGAACACTCATTTTGAGGCTTCCTGAGTTTTCTCTTTGTGTTAGATACCTTGGGAACCCAGAATTTTCTCCTCAGATTTAGTGTCCAACTACATCTAATCAGCTGGTCCAAGAAATTCTTGCTTCCTCTATAGTACAAAGGAATTCTTCACATAGTAACTCACATGGAGATTCCTGAAATCTCATTTGACACAAGCATATAGTGGTAAGGTGAGCTTTCACTACCACCTGTGGAAAGTACTTCAGAAACATCACCTCTGTGTTATTCTCTGATGGGCCAGGAACACTAGCGTCCTGTATGGAAAACTATGGTGCCAACTGCCCTTAAGCTGCCAGTGAGTTTTTTCTGGTTCAGTTAAAGGGAGTCTGCTCACTCTGCTCCTAGAGCTCACTAACCAATGGAACCAATTAACAGGCAAAGTTTAGTTGCTCTTTCAAGCCTCCCATTTGACATTGGATCTGCATTCTTTCCGACACCCTCATCTTTCTCTGCATTGCTGAAGTAGAAATAAAAAGTTTATGATAACATCTAATCAAGTGGCCATGTTCTTCCCATCAGGAATAGGTAATTTCCCCTTCTCTTTCTTGAGGAAGAGGCATCACACAGCTTCTTGGGAGAATTTATTAGATGGCGCCTGAATTTAAATACAATATCCTTTAGCATCCTGCGTTTTGATGTTACCCTGTCTGTTAGAAAACCCAATATAAAATTAGAGGGAATTTTGAAAAAAGAAAAACATTCATAATTTTGCTATCCTAGCATATCCATTTTCAGGCTTATGACTTCCCATTTTGTCTTTGTCCAGAGCATGTGTTGTTTCCATCCTGCATCATATTACACACATTTCCTGTGTTTCTGGTATTCATGTATTTTTCAATGGTTGCATAATATTTCATTAATTAGATGTGTAATTATTATTTAAATATTTCCCTAAAGTGCTCTATGAGGGCAAAGACTTCTGTTTTCTTCACCACTGCACCCTCATTTACAGAAATGCTGGGCTTTCCAGGTGACTCAGTGGTAAAGAATCCATCTGCCAAGCAGGAGATGTGGGTTCAATCTCTGGGTCAGGAAGATCCCCTGGAGGAGGAAATGGCATCACACAGTCCAGTATTCTTGCCAAGAAAATCCCATGACAGCGGAGCCTGGTGGGCTACGGTCCATAGGATGGCAAAGAGTCATTCTCTACTGAGCACAGATGGACAGGCACCCTCATCATTGAAAACAATGCTGGCAAAAAGTAGTTCTCAGTACATGTTTGTTGAATAAAAAGTAAATTCAAATGGTTCAAATTCTTTTTCTCATTTATTATTATGTTCAGATTTCATCATGCCTTCTTTTGATTGTTAATTTTTTCTCACTGTACCTCCATGAAATAAAAATAGTTTATCATGATTATTTTCTGTTTTTTATGTAGAAAACATTGGGTGACCAATTTTCTTTGATGATAATTGGTATGATTGCATGTAAATCCCTTGCATATCTGAAATGTCTTTATTCTACCCTCATGTTTATTTGATAGTTTGAATAGATCATAGAGTTCTGTGATCATTTTCCCTCTGAATTTTGAAACTGTCTTTTCATTTTCTTTTAGCTTTCAGTGCTGTCTTGGAGAAGGCAATGGCAGCCCACTCCAGTACTCTTGCCTGGAAAATCCCATGGACGGAGGAGCCTGGTAGGCTGCAGTCCATGGGGTCACAAAGAGTCAGACACGACTGAATGACTTCACTTTCACTTTTCACTTTCATGCATTGGAGAAGGAAATGGCAACCCACTCCAGTGTTCTTGCCTGGAGAATCCCAGGGACGGGGGAGCCTGGTGGGCTACCGTCTATGGGGTCGCACAGAGTCGGACACAACTGAAGCGACTTAGCAGCAGCAGCAGCAGCAGCTGTGTTGGAAAAGCCAATGTTGTTCTGATTCTTGATCCTTTTCCTAAGTATAACGTTTCTCCCCCCTCCTTTTCTTTCTCTTCCTCCTTCCCCTCCAACAACCTCTGTTCTCTGAATCTTCCTCTTTTTTTAATATCTATTTATGTATTTTTTATTTGACTGCACTGGGTCTCAGTTGCGGCACACAGAATCTTCAATCTTCATTGCAGCATGTGGGATCTAGTTCCCTGATCAGGGACCAAACCTGGGTCCCTTGCATTGGGAGCACAGAGCCTTAGCCACTGGACCACCAGGGAAGTCCTTTCCTCTTGTAAATAACACAACTTTTTAATGAAAACAATCTTTTCTATTATCTATCTGAAATTAGTAATTTTTTTAAAAAGTGTTCTTACACTCTGCAATCTGTTTCCTCCAAGTTATTTTGTTGTTGTTTTCTCTTTGTTTTGGTCCTTCGTGGTAGAGTCTTGCCTTAGGGGTCTAGTAATTATTAAGAATGGGGCACATGAGGTTCATCAGCATAGGGATTATATCTGCCTTGCTTACCCCTATATTCCCAGACCTGGCCATTCCTGGTACCCATCAGGAGCTCAGTAAGAACAAATAAGAGGGATGGATGGATGATGGACAGGTGGATGGTGGCTCCCTGGGTGGATGGATAGGTGGGTGGACAGTGGGGCTAAATTCCATTATGTTCCCTTGTCATTAGGAATAAAGACAACCAAAAATTTAAATTCCTTTAAAAAAAAAGGAATGGGGCACTCAGCATGTTCAATTCCTTATAATAAAATATAATAGAAAATAATCTGAACAAGAATACATATATACACCTACATATGTACATGTAGTATATATGTGCAACTGAATCCCTTTGCTGTGCACCGGGAACTAGCACAACATCGTAAATCAGCTACGCTGCTGCTTAGTTGCTTCAGTTGTGTCTGACTCTGCGGGACCCCATGGACTGCCGCCGGCCAGGGTCCTCTGTCCATGGGATTCTCTAGGGAGGACTTCTAGAATGGGTTGCCATGCCCTCCTCCAGGGGATCTTCCCCATCCAGGGATCAAACTCGGGCTTCTTGCACTGCAGGTAGATTTTTTACTGCTGAACCATCAGGGAAGCCTGTAAATCAGCTATACATCAATCAAAAAAATAGAATAGGGTGCTAAAAACTAATAGAAAGCTTTTTATTTGTGGGTAGGTGTTGGTTTTGAAGAACTTCACTACAGGATGATTTGGCTGGGCCATTTTGTTAGAGAACTCCTGGTGTTAATATCTTTAGGTATTTTCCCTGGGCCTACTCAGATTTCCCAGAGAATAATCTTCCCGTCTGCCGCTTAGGGTCTGAAGGCACGGTTGTTAGATTTCTGGGAGCTCAGAGGGAGAAGGAGGCTTCGGATCCTCTGCTCTCAGTGTACAGACGTCCACTTAACCTCCTGTCTTCACTATGACCCTCTGCTTCTAATGCCCCCTTAGGTCCTGTCTTACGCTCTTCAGAGACTCCCCCTTAATTGTCTGCTGGGAATAAGAAGGGACATCAGAATGCCTAACTTACCAGAATAGAGGATGGTGTCTGGGAAACTCAATTTTTTTTAGTATACCTTAAAAAATTTAATTATAACTTGAATACAATAAAATGTACACATCTTAAGAATACATGGCTAATGAATTTTTACAGGTGATTGACATATAGACTATTTCCAGCACCCAGGAAGACTCCCTCTTGATCCTTCCCAGTCAAAACACTCCCTAAAGTAATCACTACTCTGATCTCTTTTACCATAGATTAATTTTGCCTATTTTTAATCTTGATTTAACCATTAAATTACACTGCATGTATTCTTTTGTGTCTAACTTTCTGCTCAACATTGTATCTCTGAGATTTATGCCTGTTTTCCCAAGTTAGCTATCGTTCATCCTTTTTTGTTTCTGCGTGGTTTGCCACTGAATGAATATACTACAATTCATTTATCCATTTAACTATTGTGGAGAGTTGAGGTGTTTCCAATTTGAGGCTCTTACAAATAATCCTTCCATGAACATTACTGAATTTCTCTTTCAATGCACATATGCATGCATTTCTGTTGGGTACATAACCAGGAATGGACTTGCTGGATCTTAGGACATTTATTTATTTTTAACTTTAATAATACAGCCAAAGTTTCCAGTGTGCTTGGTTTATTTCTTTTCCCACAAGCAGTGTATGAGAGTTTCAGTTGCTCCACAACTTAGTCAACATCTTAAATTTTAGCCATTGAGGGGGTGGGTAGTAGTGTCTCATTGTGGTTCTAATTTGCGTGTCCTTGTTAACTAAAGATGCCAAGTATCATTTTATACCCTTATTGGGCATCTGACTATCCTCTTTTGTGATATGTCTATCCATGTCTTTTACCTGTTTGGCTTATCTGTCTTTATCTCATTGATATGCAGAAGCTCTTTATACATTTTAGGTGAGTCCTTTTTCAAATGTATTTTGCAAATACCATTTTTCCAGTCTGTGGTTTACCTTTCCTCTCTTTAAATGCTGTCTTTTGACAAACAGAATTTTTTGATTTTTATAATGTCCAATGGAAGGCTCAATTTTAAACAGCTTAAAAAGGAATTATCTCATTTAAAAGTCTGGTCCATCTTTGTGAGTTCACTCTACTGCACTGTAACAGAACTTGTGCTGAGCAGAAAACCTTCTTTGTTCCAGGGTTGAGAGTGATGATTCTTGTTCCTGCTGTCATCAGGATTAAACATTACTGGACACAAACTGGACTATGCTACTATAGGATCTCTGGCATCAGTAAAGAGGAAGTGAGGGCTCAGTCTTTGGTTGTTCTAGCAGACCATAGTGCAACAGAGCTTTGATCTAAAGACAGACAAAGTTTCCAGGCCCAGGGAATCATTGTCACTGCCCCTTTCTTTCTACATCACTTGTTAATAATCTGATATAATTTTGAATAAGTTTTATGCAATCCTGCAGATCCTCCCTTCCAATCTTCAACAGAATGGAACAGAAGGACAAGTATTTTATTATATACAAACAATAAGATTTTATTACCTTTAACAAGGAGTGGCCTGAACAGATACTGTAGTTGGCCTCCTAGATAATTATTGACAAAGAAAAGAGCTATAATCAACTGTTCATGAACTAGAGCCACCATTCAATGGTTTTTGACCAAAAAAGATAATTTCGCAGAGTTAACTTAGTGTTTTTGGTAACTTTGCAAATAGTTTATATTGGAGAAATAAAAGTCCTCATATTAAAAGCCGCTTTATTGTGCGTGGTACAGAGGAGGTTCTCAACAGATACTTATCAGATGCTGGGATGAGTGTATGGAGTTATATTTGCCTAAAATTGACAAGGCTTCAAATTCTTTTAACCACACTATAGCAGATGGAATTTGGACCTAATTTGTCAATTTGTCTCTAAGTAGACTTGTGGAATTAGAGTTCTACACCTTCTTGTCAGGTATGTGTTCCTCTTAAGATCCTCATGTCTCAGAGGAGATGTCAGTCTCTTACCCAAGCCAGGTGATGGGTAAGAAGCCTGGGACAGTTCACCTACACTCCAGGTACTTGTTAGAGACCAAAATGTACGCAGTTCACACAAGTATTTATCAAAAATTCTGCAAAGACATAAACACCAGTGGAATAGAACTATGAATGAAAGTGGAGTCACTCAGTCGTGTCCGACTCTTTGCGACCCCATGGACTGTAGCCCACCAGGCTCCTCCATCCATGGGATTTTCCAGGCAAGAATACTGGAGTGGGGTGCCATTTCCTTTTCCAGGGGATCTTCCCAACCCAGGGATCGAACCCGGGTCTCCCGCATTGCAGACAGATGCTTTACCATCTGAGCCACCAGGGAAGCCCATAGAACTATAACTCATAGAACTTTGAGTCCAGTAGTAAATCCATGCATCCATAGTCAACTGATTTTGACCTTGACAAGAGTGCCAAGACCATTTCATAGAGAAAGAACCGTCTTTCAACAAAGGCTGACTGGACAACAGGACATCCACGTGCAAAAGAAGAAAGTTGAACACATACTCTACACCATGTACAAAATTAACTAAAAATAGCTGAAAGATTTAAGTAGTTAAAATTATGAACTTCTCAGAAGAAAATGAAAGACTAAATCTTAATAACCTAGGTAATGGTTTCTTATATATGGCAAGAAAAGAACAAGCTACCAGAGAAAAAAACAGATAATTGGACTTCATCAAAATTAAAAATTTTATGCTTTCAAGGAGACTATATGAAAGAGAAAAAAACCCACAGAGTGGGAGAAAATATTTGCAAATCAGATATCTGTTAAGGATCTGGTATCCATACTATGTAAAGAACTCTTATGCTCAACAACAAAAAAGACAAATTACCCAATTAAAAGATGGGCAAATGACCTGAATAGACATCCATCTTAAGAAGATGTACAAACGGCTAAAAAACATATGGAAAGGTGCTTAAAATCATTAGTTATTAGGAAAATTCAAAACAAAACTAGAATGAGATAACACTTCACACTCGTGACAACGGCTACAATAAAAAATATGGAAAATAGCACATATTGTCAAAGATATGGAAAAACTGGAACCCTCATACAGAAATGGAAATGTAAAATGGTACAGCTACTGTGTAACATGGTTTGGCAGTTCATCCAAAAGTTAAACACAGTTAAACCATATGACCTAACAATTCCATTCCTAGGTATATACCTAAGATAAATGAAAACATATTTCCACAGAAAAACTCGTACACAACTGTTCATAGCAGTATTATTCATAGTAGTTAAAAGGTGTGAACAAACTAAATATTCATCAACTTAAAATGGATAAACAATATGTACCACATCACACAAATGAATATTATTCAGTCATAAAAATGACTGAAGTACTGGTACATGCTACAACTTGGTTAAACCTTGAAAATATTATGCTAAGTGAAAAAAGCCAGACAAAAGAGTCTACCTATTGTGTGATTCCATTTACATGAAATATCAAGAATAGGCAAATCCATACGGAAAAAAAGTAGATTGGCGATTGTCAGGTGCTGAGTGAGGGGAAGAGGAACAGACTGCTGAAAGGTATGGGGTTTCTTTTGGGGATGATTAAAGAGTTTTGGAGTTAGATCACAGTCATGGTTGCACAGTTTCGTGACAATGCTCAAAACCATGAATCATATACTGAAATGGTAAACTTTATGATATGTAAATTATATCTCATGAAAATAAAGAAAACTATCCAAAACTTTGGTAAGAAATTTAGCCCCACACTATAAGAACTGTAATTAAGGCATACACACACTGCTGCTGCTGCTGCTGCTAAGTTGCTTCAGTCGTGTCCGACTGTGTGACCCCACAGACGGCAGCCCACCAGGCTCCGCCGTCCCTGGGATTCTCCAGGCAAGAACACTGGAGTGGGTTGCCATTTCCTTCTCCAATGCATGAAAGTGAAAAGTGAAAGTGAAGTCGCTCAGTCGTGTCCAACTCTTTGCTACCCCATGGACTGCAGCCTACCAGGCTCCTCCGTCCATGGGATTTTCCAGGCAAGAGTACTGGAGTGGGTTGCCATTGTCTTCTCCGATACACACACTAAGAGACACAAAAGAAGATTCAAACAAAATTGAGATAATATCAAAGTTCTGCATGGGAATAATTATTTTTTCCAAATTAATTTAAATACCTAATAGTCTTCTAATTAAAACTGCAGAGACCTTTTTGACAGATGGCAAAGAAATAATTTTATTTCAAAGGATAATAAGTGCTATACAGATAAATAAGGGATATTAACTGAGACAGGGAATATGGTGGTAGAGTTAGTTTACCTGTTTCCATAAGCAGTTCAAGGAAAGCTTCACAGATAAGGTAACATCTGTAGTGAGACCTGAAGCACATGAGGGCAGGAAACGTGGCAGCAAGTACAAAGGCCCTGAGATACACCTGCTTGGACAAAGAACAGCAAGGGGCCAAGAGGTCTGGTGACTGGAATAGAGAGAATGCAGGGAGGGTAGCCAGAAATGATTTGAGAGCAATAACAGATGAGTGTGTGGGTGTGAATCCCCTAATTTTGAGAGGCAATTGCTAAACTCAATTATAGAATAAAATATAGTATTTTGATTCAAGTGACAGAGTACTGTTAATCTATTAGTGCAGCTTTCAAGGAATTTTAATACCATAGGGAAAAGTCTCAAATATCACAGTAAGCAGAAGCATTTTTCATGTTAAACATATTCATATTATATAGAAATTCTATAAAAATTATTAATGTGTATTATACTTATTGTAACATTCTATTTATTATATTTTTATTGAAGTACAGTTGATTTACAATGTCGTATTAGTTTCATATTGGAGAAGGAAATGGCAACCCATTCCAGTATTTCTGCATGGGAGATCTCATGGACACAGGAGCCTGGCAGGCTACAGTCAATGGGGTTAAATGGACTGTAAATCACAACCATCACTGCTAGTTTCATATAACCTTTTTTTTTTCTTTTTGCCACACCACATGGCATGTGGGATCTCAATTCCCTGACCAGGGATTGAACTGGGGCCATGGCAGTGAAAGTCTGAAATCCTAATCACTATGCCACCAGGGAACTCCCCATATAACTTTATTTTTTATATGAGTTGAATCGGATAGATAGTAGATAGATAGGCAGACAGATATACAAACATACTGACTCATTTATTTCTTATTTTCCAATTTACTTATTTAACAAATTCTTTCTAGAGATTGGGCTTGATTCTGATTCTGCTAAAAAATAATTGTGTGACTTTGGGCAAATTATCAATCTTCCTTTAGCTTCTATTTTCTCATCTATAAAATGGGAAGAACATCTACTCTGCAAGAGTAAACGAGGGAATGTATATAAAGATTCAGCACAATGACTCATTCATAAAAAGGCTTTTAGGAAATAGCAGCTGATATTCTTTGATCATTATTTTTAAAAGTGGAAAGGATTTATGAACCAAAGGAGTAGTGAAGGCAGAGAAATTATTTTACCACCCAGGTGAATTATTTAACTTATAATTTAAAAATGAAAACCATAAAAGATATTATAATCCTGGGACATAAAAGGAATGTAAGTGTCACTGTAAATCAAGATCAAATATCAGGAAAAATAATGTTAGGAATAATGCAATGCACTAGGTGATCCCCATGAACCCCATGAACAGTATGAAAAGGCAAAAAGATAAGACACTGAAAGATGAATTCCCCAGGTTGGTAGGTGCCCAATACGCTACTGGAGAAGAGTGGAGAATTAACACCAGAAAGAATGCAGAGACGGAGCCAAAGCGAAAACAATGCCCAGTTGTGGATGTGACTGGTGATGGAAGTAAAGTCCGATGCTGTCAAGAACAATATTGCATAGGAACCTGGAATGTTAGGTCCATGAATCAAGGTAAATTAGCAGTGGTCAAACAGGAGATGGCAAGAGTGAACATCGACATTTTAGGAATCAGTTAACTAAAATGGACTGCAATGGGTGAATTTACCTCAGATGACCATTATATCTACTACTGTGGGCAAGAATCCCTTAGAAGAAATGGAGTAGCCATCATAGTCAACAAGAGTCCGAAATGCAGTACTTGGGTGCAATCTCAAAAATGACAGAATCTGTTTGTTGACAAGGCAAACAATTCAATATCACAGTAATCCAAGTTTATGCCGCAACCAGTAATGCAGAAGAAGCTGAAGTTGAATAGTTCTATGAAGACCTACAAGACCTTCTAGAACTAACACCCAACAAAGATGTCCTTTTCATTATAGGGGACTGGAATGCAAAGTATGAAGTCAAGAAATACCTGGAGTAACAGGCAAATTTGGCCTTAGAATACAAAATGAAGCAGGGCAAGAGAACGCACAGGTCATAGCAAACAGCCTCTTCCAACAACACAAGAGAAGACTCTACACATGGACATCACCAGATGGTCAATAGCAAAATCAGATTGACTATATTCTTTGCAGTCAAAGATGGAAAAGCTCTATACAGTCAGCAAAAATAAGACCGGGAGCTGTCTGTGACTCAGATCATGAACTCCTTATTGCCAAATTCAGACTTAAATTGAAGAAAGCAGGGAAAACCACTAGACCATTCAGGTATGACCTAAATCAAATCCCTTACAATTATACAGTGAAAGTGACAAATAGATTCAAAGGATTAGATCTGATAGAATGCCTGAAGAACTATAGACTGAGGTTGGTGACATTGTACAGAAGACAGTGATCAAGACCATCTCCAAGAAAAAGAAATGCAACAAGGCAAAATGGTTGTCTGAGGAGGCCACACAGATAGCTGTGAAAAGAAGAGAAGCTAAAGGCAAAGGAGAAAAGGAAAGATATACCCACCTGAATGCAGAGTTCCAAAGAATAGCACAGAGAGATAAGAAAGCCTTCCTCAGTGATCAGCGCAAAGAGATAGAGGAAAACAATAGGACGGGAAAGACTAGAGATCTCTCAAGAAAATTAGAGATACCAAGGGAACATTTCATGCAAAGATGGGCACAGTAAAGGAAGAAATGGTATGGGCCTAACAGAAGCAAAGATATTAAGAAGAGGTGGCAAGAATACACAGAAGAACTGTACAAAAAAGAACTTGATGACCAAGATAACCATGATGGTGTGATTACTCACCTAGAGCCAGACATCCTGGAGTACGAAGTCAAGTGGGCTTTAGGAAGCATCACTACAAACAAAGCTAGTGGAGATGATGGAATTCCAGTTGAGCTATTTCAAATCCTAAAAGATGATGCTGTGAAAGGGCTGCTCTCAATATGCTAGCAAATTTGGAAAATTCAGCAGTGGCCACAGGACTGGAAAATGTCAGTTTTCATTCCAATCCCAAAGAAAGGCAATGCCAAAGAATGCTCAAACTACCTGCACAAATGTACTCATCTCACACGCTAGCAAGGTAATGCTCAAAATTCTCCAAACTAGGCTTCAACAGTATGTGAACCGAGAACTTCCAGATGTTCAGTCTGGATTTAGAAAAGGCAGAGGAACCAGAGGTCAAATTGCCAACATCCACTGGATCATCAAAAAAGCAAGAGAGTTCCAGAAAAACATCTACTTTTGCTTTATTGACTACGCCAAAGCCTTTGACTGTGTGAATCACAACAAACAGTGGAAAATTCTGAAAAGGTTGAGAATACCAGACTATCTTGGGAATACCTGCCTCCTGAAATCTGTATGCAGGGCAAGAAGCAACGGTTAGAACTGGACATGCAACAACAGACTGGTTCCAAATAGGGAAAGGAGTACCTCAAGGTTGTATATTGTCACCCTGCTTATTAAACTTATATGCAAAGTATATCATGCAAAATGCTGGGCTGGATGAAGCACAAGCTGGAAATCAAGATTGTTGGGAAAAATATCAATAATCTCAGATATGCAGATGACACTACCCTTATGGCAGAAAGTGAAGAAGAACTAAAGAGCCTCTTGATGAAAGTGAAAGAGGAGAGTGAAAAAGTTGGCTTGAAACTCAACATTCAGAAAACTAAGATCATGGCATCTGGTCCCATCACTGCATGGCAAATAGATGGGGAAACAGTAGAAATAGTGACAGACTTTATTTTTTGGGCTCCAAAATCACTGCAGATAGTGATTACAGCCATGAAATTAAAAGATGCTTGCTCCTTGGAAGAAAAGTTATGACCAACCTAGACAGCATATTAAAATGCAGAGCCATTACTTTGCCGACAAAGGTCAATCTAGTCACAGCTATTGTTTTTCCAGTAGTCCTGTATGGATGTCAGAGTTGGACGCTAAAGAAAGGTGAGCACCGAAGAACTGATGTTATTGAATTGTGGTGTTGGAGAAGACTCTTGAGAGTCCCTTGGATTGCAAGGAGATCTAACCAGTCCATCCTAAAGGAAATCAGTCCTGAATATTCATTGGAAGGACTGATGCTGAAGCTGAAACTCCAATACTTTGGCCACCTGATATGAAGAACTGACTCAGTGGAAAAGGCCCTGATGCTGGGAAAGATTGAAGGCGGAAGGAGAAGAGGATGACAGAGGACGAGATGGTTGGATGGCATCACCGACTCGATGGACATGAGTTTGATCAAGCTCTGGGAATTGGTGATGGACAGGGAAGCCTGGCGTGCTGCAGTCCATGGGGTCGCAAAAAGTCGGACAGGACAGAGCGACTGAACTGAACTAAGTAATCCCAGCAAGTTCTCCAAGCTGCTTAATGCAATGACACTGCCACCTTGTGGAATGAGTGATGCATTACATATCCCAAGATAGTTGAGATTTTCTTTTTTTTGACGCAGCCTGTACAGAAAGACTACATAACACAAATATTCTTACCAAAGAAAAATAACATGTAACAAGGTGAAATCATACATAAGTTGTTAAAACACATACTTCCTTTAAGAATAAAAAAGTTAATTGTAAAAACTGTTATTACAGGACGTTTGGAGAGCAAACAAAAAATCTATCACTCCAAAGGAATGACATCACTTTAAAAATTATTTCTATTGTTTCATTCTATTTCATATTCATCTCTGAATTAATGTTATATGATTAGGAGTTACCATGCTGTGGCATTGGTCACAATGATTTTTAATGGTCCCCTAGCATTTTGTTGAATGGATGTTCCATCTTTTGGTTCAACATTCCCTTAATGCTGGACATCTAGACTGCTTCCAGGTAAAATGTCAGGTTACTGCAATAGTTTCTGTACAGGTATTAGGAGGTATTTATTTAGTTAAAAAAATTAAAATATGTTCTTAAGAAGATAATACACAATCAGTATTTTAAAAAATAAGCAAAATTAAGAAAATAAACTACACTTACAATTTTCCAACCCAGATAACCACTGTTACACCTTGCAGAATTTTTAAACACACTCACTTACACATATTTGTAAACATATGTATCATACATTCACACTTATAAAAGACAAATGAGATTATATATTACTATATGACCTTGTTTTCATTTAAAATTATGTCCAAATTTCTATACCAGTAATATCTACAGAAAACATTATTTTTATTGACTAAATAATATTTGATTATATAGGTTACTTAATTGCATAGATGTACTATGCTGTGCTAAATTCTGATATATACATTATAATCATGATGCTTACAATTTGATGAGGGGAGAAACAGGCATTAAACAAATAAACAAGAAAAAGGAATACCAAAGCCTATTGTGTGATAAAATGCCACAAAGGAAAAAAAATAATGATACTAGGAGGGAAAAAAATAGGCGTATACAGTTGAGTGCAGAAGGTCTGCCTGGAGGAACATTTTGGATTTGAAGGATGAAGAACCTGTCATGTGAAAACTGAGACAGAACTGAGAAGACTGTTCTAAGCAGAGAGAGCCATGCATAAGAAGGTCCTGAGGTGGAAGAATTCGTAGGAAGTACTGGAAACTGAAAGGGGGTTCATCACTGTGGCTCACACTTAACGAGGCTGGGACAGACCTAGCCAGAGGGCTTCCCTGCTGCGGCAAGGAGTAGGTACTGTACTTTCTCTCTGCGGCAGTAACACGGTCTGATTGCTATTTTAGAAAGCCCACTCTGCCTGTGATGTGTCGAAGAATGGATTGGGGAGGATAAGTGTGAGATGTGATGTGAGACTAGCTAGGGAAGCACAGCAAAAACCCAAGCAAGAGATCCTGGGGGACTTGGAGTAGTGTTGAGGTAATAGCTGGATATGAGATACCATGGTGTGTGTGTGTGTGTGTATGTGTGTGTGTGTGTGTTTAGTTGTTCAGTCACATCTGACTCTGTGGTTCCGTAGACTGTAACCCACCAGGATCCTCTGTCCATGGAATTTTTCAGGCAAGCATACTGGAGCAGGTTGCCGTTTCCCACTCCAGGGGATTTTCCTGACCTAGCAATTGAACCCGAGTCTTTTGTGTCTCCTGCATATTCTTTACCACGAGCACCAACTGGGAAGCCCTATAATGGCAATGGGGAGTTGGTTAGTCCCAATAGTCAGTAGCAAGCATTTCATCCAACGTGAAGTGAAAGTCGCTCAGTCATGTCTGACTCTTTGTGATCCCATGGACTATGTAAGCCATGGAATTCTCCAGGTCCGAATACTGGAGTGGGTAGCCGTTCCCTTCTCCATGGGATCTTCCCAACCTAGGGATCGAACCCAGGTCTCCTGCATTGCAGGCGGATTCTTTACCAGCTGAGCCACCAGGGAAGCCCTCATCCAAGGTGGCTGCTAACATTTTCAGGGCTGAGGCAAAAGGACAAACAAAGACCCTGCCCCTGAACCCACTAATCCAAGCTCCATCCATACCATCTACCACAGACATGATCTACCCTTAGGAGGAAGTACCTGGAGAAGAGAGCCATACAGACCTTCTTTGAAGAGGGAGTTCCGGGTTCCTGTGTGGTCTCAGGGGGAAGAAGTGGGCTTTGAGTGGACTCCTTGCACCATGTAAGGGGTTCAGAGGGAAGAGGGCAAGGGTGAGGACCCGGAGGCTCAGGGTCATAAGGTGATACTGATCCCATCTAGTCAAAATTAACTTGGGAAAATAACTTAAATTATCTATATAGTACTGTATGTATGATTTACATGTATCAATACAATCCTGGATCAGTGTTTCCTAATTCTTCCTTGTCCACGGTTCTCAGATGAATTTCATCTTCCATGATATTTGTGGTGTTATCCACATCCAGTTAGCTGGTTTCTTAAACAATGCCTTCTAGGGACTTCCCTGGTAGTCCAGCGGTTAAGAATCCGCCTTGCAGTGCAGGGGAAGTGGACTCGATCCCCGGTCGGGGAAGACTCCACATAGCACAGAGCAACTAAGCCCACGTATTGCAACTACTGAGCCCGAGCACCACAACTAGAGAGTCTGTGCACAGCAGTGAAAGATCCTCATGACGCAATGATGTGCACCACAACTAAGACCCAATGCCGCCTAAATAGATATTTAAAAAACAAAACAACGCCTTATTTTTCTCTTTCTTTTCCCTGGTCACTGCCCAGGAATGAGCAGAGGATACATTTTCCTCTATTGGTGGTGAGTAAACACTTGAAAGCATTCAGTCTTCCTTATTGGCTTTTAGGCTTGATGGCATCTGTTGCCTGCTTAAGTTAATACATCTATAAGATGATACCCTGTGTATTTTGGAAAATGATAGGCCTTGGAATGAAAAGTAGAAAGAGAAGGAGGAAAATTTTAACTAATTCTAGGTTTCTGGCTTTAGCAACTGTTTAATGATGGTTCCATTTATTGAGAGAGGAGGGACCAGGTGAAGAAGAGGTGTAGATGTAAGTTGCTTACCTGATTCTCTATGTTGGATGTTTAGGTTGGTTGCAATATTTTATGATTATGAACAAGACCCTGGTTCACGACAAAATATTCTCACACATCTTTAATTTCTGAATACACAATTACTGGGTTAAAGAATGTGATCTTTAGATTTGTAGTCATTCAGTCAGTTCAGTCACTCAGTCGTGTCAGACTCTTTGTGACCCCATGGACTGCAGCACGCCAGGCTTCCCTGTCCATCATCAACTCCTGGAGTTTACCCAAACCCATGTCCATCGAGTCGGTGATGCCATCCAACCATCTCATCCTCTGTCACCCCCTTCTCCTCCTGCCTTCAATCTTTCCCATCATCAGGTTCTTTTCAAATGAGTCAATTCTTTGCATCAGATGGCCAAAGTATTGGAGTTTCAACTTTAGCATTAGTCCTTCCAATGAATATTCAGGACTGATCTCCTTTAGGATTGACTGGTTGAATCTCCTTGAAGTCCAAGGGACTCTCAAGAGTCTTCTCCAATACCACAGTTCAAAAGTATCAATTTTTCAGCGCTCGGCTTTCTTTGTGGTCCAACTCTGACATCCATACAGTTCAGTTCAGTTCAGTCACTCAGTCGTGTCCGACTCTTTGTGACCCCATGAATTGCAGCACGCCAGGCCTCTCTGTCCATCACCAACTCCTGGAGTCTACCCAAACCCATGTCCATCGAGTCGGTGATGCCATCCAACCATCTCATCCTCTGTTGTCCCCTTCTCCTCCCACCCCCAATCCTACCCAGCATTAGGGTCTTTTCCAATGAGTCAACCCTTCGCATGAGGTGGCCAAAGTATTGGAGTTTCAGCTTCAACATCAGTCCTTCCAATGAACACCCAGGACTGATCTCTTTCAGGATGGATTGATTGGATCTCCTTGCAGTCCAAGGGACTCTCAAGAGTCTTCCCCAACACCACAGTTCAAAAGCATCAATTCTTCGGTGCTCAGCTTTCTTCACCGTCCAACTCTCACATCCATACATGACCACTGGAAAAACCATAGCCTTGACTAGACAGACTTTTGTTGGCAAAGTAATGTCTCTGCTTTTAGATATGCTATCTAGGTTGGCCATAACCTTCCTTCCAAGGAGTAAGTGTCTTTTAATTTCATGGCTGCAATCACCATCTGCAGTGATTCTGGAGCCCCAAAAAATAAAGTCTGACACTGTTTCCACTGTTTCCCCATCTATTTCCCATGAAGTGATGGGACCAGATGCCATGATCTTAGTTTTCTGAATGTTGAGCTTTAAGCCAACTTTTTCACTCTCCTCTTTCACCTTCCTCAAGAGGCTCTTTAGTTCTTCTTCACTTTCTGCCAGGACTACTGCAAAAATGATAGCTTTGACTAGATGGACATTTGTTGGCAGAGTCACGTCTCTGCTTTTTAATATGCTGTCTCGGTTGATCATAGCTTTTCTTCCAAGGAGCAAACATCTTTTAATTTCATGGCTGCAGTCACCATCTGCAGTGATTTTGGAGCCCAAAAATACAAAATCTTTCACTGTTTCCATTGTTTCCCCATCTATTTGCCATGAAGTTATGGGACTGGATTTCATGATCTTAGGTTTCCGAATGTTGAGTTTCAAGCCAACTTTTTCACTCTCCTCTTTCACTTTCATCAAGAGGTTCTTTAGTTCTTCTTCACTTTTTGCCATAAGGATGGTGTCATCTGCATATCTGAGGTTATTGATATTTCTCCCATCAATCTTGATTCCAGCTTGTGCTTCATCCAGCCTGGCATTTCACATAATATACTACTCTGCATATAAGTTAAATAAACAGGGTGACAATATACAGCCCTGACGTACTCCTTTCCCTATTTGGAACCAGTCTGTTGTTCCGTGTCCAGTTCTAACTGTTGCTTCCTGACCTGCACACAGGTTTCTCAAGAGACAGGTCAGGTGGTCTGATATTCCCATCTCTTGAAGAATTTTCCACAGTTTACTGTGATCTACACAGCCAAAGGCTTTGGCATAGTTAATAAAGCTGAAGTGGATGTTTCTCTGGAACTCTCTTGCTTTTTCCAATGATCCAATGGATGTTAGCAATTTGATCTCTTTTCTAAATCTACCTTGAACATCTGGAAGTTCTCAGTTCACATACTGTTAAAGCCTGGCTTGGAGAATTTTGAACATTTATTTGCTAGTGTGTGAGATGACTGCAATTGTGCAGGTAGTTTGAGCATTCTTCGGCATTGCCTTTCTTTGGGATTGGAATGAAAACTGACCTTTTCCAGTCCTGTGGCCACTGCTGAGTTTTCCAAATTTGCTGGCATATTGAGTGCAGCCCTTTCACAGCATCATCTTTCAGGATTTGAAATAGCTCAACTGCAATTCCATCATCTCCACTAGCTTTGTTTGTAGTGATGCTTCCTAAAGCCCACTTGACTTCGTACTCCAGGATGTCTGGCTTTAGGTGAGTGATCACACCATTGTCGTTATCTGGGTCATCAAGATCTTTTTTGTATAGTTCTTCTGTGTATTCTGGCCACCCCTGTGTAATATCCTCTGCTTCTGTTAGGTCCATATCATTTCCGTCCTTTATTGTGTCCATCTTTGCATGAAATGTTCCCTCCCTTGGTATCTCTTATTTTCTTGAAGAGATCTCTAGTCTTTCCCATCCTATTGTTTTCCTCTATCTCTTTGCACTGATCACTGAGGAAGGGTTTCTTATCTCTCTGTGCTATTCTTTGGAACTCTGCATTCAAATGGCATTTCTTTTTCTCCTTTGCCTTTTGCTTCTCTTATTTTCTCAGCTATTTGGAAGGCCTCCTTAGACAACCATTTTGCCTTGTTGCATTTCTTTTTCTTGGGGATGTTCTTGATCACATTGCCAAATGATTCTAAAAGAGCTGTTTTCTCACACTGTTAACATTAGGGTGGATTTTGAATACTGAGGTTCTCAGCACCCTCCCTCTTTCTCTTCTCTTCTTTCCCTTCTACTTTTCCTTTGTCCATTCAATAACCAAACTTTTGTCAAGTTTAATAATTTCTATATTCCACAGAGGGCCTGAGATAGATCTAGCTTTGTTCTTTGTTGGCACTGGGGGGTGACTGGGAGAGGAAGAGCTATGGAACACTGCAGAGTTTGAACCGGATGACTTGGCTGTCCAACTCACAGACTCCTTATTTTTCTCTGTATAGTGGGCCAAAGCAGTTAAAATTCCTTCTTCATTAAGGTTGGTGATGCCAGTCTAAGAATTTGGAAAAAAATGTTTACCTTTGTGCAGGCCACATATAGGACACTGAGACCAGGCTTTGCTCCCCAGAGAACTGTGACCTAGAGGATATCATTTTACAATGAGCTTTGTAAATAGTATGCAAATTTTACACTTTAGCCAATCACCACTCCAGGTTTGAGGCAGGATTGCCCTAGCCAGGAGTCTGTCTCTTGAAAGCTGATAGAGAAGGATGGAACAGGAGATCCAAGGTCAGGGCAGGAGTTCTCAGCGTGAGGCCTCTTTGTGTACACTGGGGTCAACACTTCTCTGTCTTGCTTTGAGAGTACATTGCGTGCTACTTGGTTAGAACACATGAGTAACTAGATTTAACTCTGACCTTGAGTTAAAACAGGCATAGGTGGTGTTCCTTATTGTTGTATTTCAGATTAGGAGTATCCAATCCAAAAACAGTATCTTTTCTCAACTGGCGTTTAATGAAAGACTTTACTGGACATAACACCATATTTATTACCAGTGTTTGGAAGACTTAGGCCCCTTGCAAGGCTGAAAAATAAGGACAGTGTACCTATGTGCCGGAAGAATTAAAAGGAGATTCCTAGAGTATTGTGAACCTAACACAAGCCATGATCGTGAGTACCACTGCTCTCTTCTTTAAACACAGGCTGTTAGAAAATCCCTATAGAGACTTCCCTGGTGGATCAGTGGTTAAGAATCCCCCTTGCAAAGCAAGTTCCCCTGTTCGGGGAACTAAGATCCCACATGCCATGGAGCAACTAAGCTTGCGCACCACAACCACTGAGCCTAAGCGCCACAACTAGAGAGTCTGTGCGCCACAACAAGAGATCCCACATGATGCAACAAAGACCTGATGCAGACAAACAAATAAACAAAAATGGCAAAAGAAATCCTTTGTAATCCAGAACTCTACCACACAAGTATTTCTCCTGACTTGTCTACTCGCTGAAAGATACTCCATTTGTAAAGCTAAAACTACAATGCCAGTGAAATTTTCTTTCCTACTCTTTTAGCTTATTTAAAGCAAGATAAAAATTACTTTGAATATACTTTAAAAATCCTTCAAGTCAACTCAGTAGAAAAATGGACAGAAGACTTAAATAGACATTAAGATGACATACAGATGGCCAATAGGCATGTGAAAAGATGCTCAACATCACTAATTTTTAGAGAAATGCAAATCAAAACTACAGTGAGGTACCACCTCATACCAACCAGAATGGCCATTGTTAAGAAGTCCACGAATAACAAATGCTGGAGAGGGTGTGGAGAAAGGGAACCCTTCCACCCTGTTATTGAGAATGTAAGTTGGTGCAGCCACTATGGAAAACAGTATAGAGGTTCCTCAAAAAAACTAAAAATAGAGTTGCCCTATGATTCAGCTATTCCACTCCTGGGCATACACCCAGACAAAACTATAATTCAAAAAGGTACATGTATTCCTATGTTCATAGCAACACTACAATAGCCAAGTCATGGAAACAACCTAAATGTCCATCACAGAAGAATGGACAAAAAAGATGTGGTACATATATATATACAATGGAATACTACTCAGCCATATAAAAGAATTAAATAATGCCATTTGCAGCAACATGGGTGGACTTATAGATCACCATAATGAAGTGAAGTAAGTCAGAAAGACAAATACCATATGATAGCACCTCTATGTGGAATCTAAAATACAACACGAGTGGACATATCCATGAGACAGATACAGACTCACAGACGTAGAGAACATATTTGTGGTTGCCAGGGAGGGGAGAATGGGGGAGGGAAGCACTGGGAGTTTAGGATGAGAAGATGCAAACTATTATGTATAGGATGGCTAAACAGTCCTAAAGTATAGCACAGGGAACTATATTCAATCTCTTCTGATAAACCTTAATGGAAAAGAATATGAAAAATAATATATATACATATATATATATGAGTCACTTTGCTATAAAGCAGAAATGAACACAACATTGTGAGTCAACTACAATAACTTTTTCTTAAGAATCAGATTTTAAAAATCCTTCAAGTAGGAAAAAAGCAAAGTAATATTTTATCATCACCATTAGCTCCCCACATCACTCATCAGCTCTGTCTTGCAGCCACTCTTGGGCAGTCATTTATGCTAGTTACACTCAAAGTACAAAAGCTGTGTGAACTATTAGCCTGTTTCCCACCAAAGGTCTCTGTGTTAATATGATGGTTCTTCAGCTTGTCTTTTTCTTTTGTGGCTATTCAATCTTTTGTCATTTGGCTCTGTTTTTTAAAATCTTCCTTGTGATGAGAATTCTTAGGATTTACCCTTTTTCAAAAAATAATTTTATTTATTTCTTTTTTAGCTGTGTTGGGTCTTCTTTCCTGAGAGGGCCTTTCTCTAGTTGTGGCCATAGGGGGTTACACTCCAGCCCCAGTGCAAAGGCTTCTCTTGTTGGGGAGCACGGGCTTTAGGGCACATGGGCTTCCACAGTTATGGTACATGGGCTCAATAGTTCAGCTCCTGGGCTCTGGAGCACAGTCTCAATAGTTGTGGCACATGGGCTGAGTTGATCCACGGCATGTGGGATCCTCCCGGATCAGGGATCCAACTTGTGTCTCCTGCATTGGCAGGAGGATTCTTTACCACTGAGCCACCAAAGAAGCCCCATTTGGCTCTATCTTGACTGTCATGTTCACTGCCATACTGTACTCAGTCATAATCTCCCAATTTCTCTACATTTTCTGGATACTAAGAGTAGATGAATACAACAGAACAAAACATATGTGATGGGAACTGTCCCTACAATAGTGTCCCTTTAAGTCAAAGCTTAACTTTGGACCAAATCTTTCAGAGTAATGTTCTTTAGACTGTTGGCTTGGCAGACGAGTAAAAGATCTCAGTCTGTGAGGTGACATCTACCAATAAGAAAGTCGTACTTCATCGCTTCTCAGCCTTTTGGCTAAGATCAAGTGTAGAAAGTCGTACTTCAGCATGAGTGGCTATGAGACCCTCTCCAGATTTGGGGTTGGGCCAGTCAGGCACCCGCTGCTTCTCTGCACAGATGGGGCAGCCCCACCCACAAGTCAGGGGAGCCCGGCTTCAGACATCACATCAGGGTTGTGGTCAGTGTCCAGTGGTGCACTGATATTGACGGAAGTGGATTCTTCTCGGAACTGCAAAGAGGGTGGGTGGCTAGTTGATGGTCATCAGATTCCATACTTAAAAGAGCTCAAAAAAGACTTTTTAAAAATTTTGGTCATGCCACCCAGCTTGTGGGATCTCAGTTCCCTGATCAGGGATCGAATCTGGGTCACAACAGTAAAAGTGCCGAGTCCTAATCTCTAGACAGAGAGATTGGGACAGAAAATCTGAAGCTAAGAAAAGCTCTTTTATTTTATTAGCCTGAAATTGAAAGTGTTAGTCACTCAGTTGTGTCCAGCTCTTAGCAACCCCATGGACAGTAGCCTGCCAGGCTCCTCTGTCCATGGAATTCTCCAGGCAAGAATAGTGGAGTGGATAGATTCCCTTCTCCAGGGGATCTTCCTGATCCAGGGGTTGAACCTGGGTCTCCTGCAATGCAGAGAGAGTCTTTACTGCCTGAGCCACCAATTAACCTGCTTCAGAGGTAAACTCCATCGAACAGCACAGAACAGCATGCACTAATGGCCACTTACTACTGCTGCAGTCTGAAGGCTGTGTGCCTCCTGGTCTTTTGATGACTCACTGGTATCAAGGGAAGGATAGAAAAAGAAGGGAGAAAGCTCACGTTTATTAAGGTCCTGCTGTGAATTGGGCACTGCTCTCAGGTATTCCATACATCTTTTTTCTCATGCAGTCCACAAGAAAAGGTATTATTAGCTCCCTTTGCCAGGTAAAGAAAGAGGAAACGTTAACTGACTTGCCAACACAATGGAATGGGGTGTCGTAGGGAAGGATGAGATTCAAATTCAAGCACTTCAGATTCCAAATTCTATGCTTTTTTCCTCCATGTGTGCATGTGTGCTCAGTTGCTTCAGTTGGGTCTGACTCTGCAACCCTATGGACTGTAGCCCACCAGGCTCCTTTTTCCTCTAGACCATGCCAAGTGTGTAAGGCTGTGCATAGTGATTGAAGTCAAAGCAGAAGGGAGGTGGAAGAAACAAAGAGGTTGTGTTTGTCCTTGAGGGAAGGTCTTAATTATGTAGCATGACTGAACACCTCATCCTGTTGTGAAAAGCATTTCACTTGTATTTTAAAGGTGAAAAACAATGGAAATAGTGACAGATTTTATTTTCTTTGGCTCCAAAATCACTGCAGATGGTGACTGAAGGCATGCAATTAAAAGATGCTTGCTCTTTGGAAGAAAAGCTATGACCATCTTAGACAGCATATTAAAAAGCAGAGATATGACTTTGCTGACAAAGGTCCCTCTAGTCAAAGCTATGGTTTTTCCAGTAAGTAGTCATGTATGGATGTGAGAATTGGACCATAAAGAAAGCTGAGTGCCAAAGAATTGATGCTTTTGAATTGTGGTATTGGAGAAGACTCTTGAGAGTTCCTTGGACTGCATGGAGATCCAACCAGTCCATCCTAAAGGAAATCAGTCCTGAATATTCAGACTGATGCTGAAGCTGAAACTCCAATACTTTGGGCACCTGATGTGAAGAACTGACTCATTAAAACAGACCCTGATGCTGGGAAAGATTGAAGGCGGGAGCAGAAGGGGATGACAGAGGATGAGACAGTTGGATGGCATCACTTACTCGATGGACATGAGTTTGAGCAAGCTCCGGGATTTGGTGATGGACAGGGAGGCCTGGTGTGCTGCACTCCATGGGGTCGCAAAGGGTCAGACACAACTGAGCGACTGAACTGAACTGAAGTGAAAGGTGAAAAATTGTGCACAAAATAATGAACTGGTTTATTTCAGGCCTCAGGCTCTGAATATAACCAGTGCTCAGTTTTTGGACTTTAGGACACCTGTGGGATTTCCCTGGGGGTTGTGTGACTGGCACTGCTGGGGGTGAGGCCCTGTTAACACAGGAAGAGGAGATAGTACAGAAGCTCTAAATAAGAGGCACAGAGAGGCAGCTCTGTCCAATAGCCACATTAAATAAACAAACCCCTGTTAACAACACACAGGCCAAATCTATTTACTAGAATGCTGAAAGTCTTTTCAGATGGACTGGGACTTTGTGTGTGTTGAATCCGCATGACATTCTCAGCTACTAGATACAATTTTAATCAGGAATTTAGACTTGGATATGTAGACCATCAGATAAAAAGGAGGTGCTCTGTTTTGTGTATTGATCTTCCGTGGAGTAGTCTGATAAAAAGCACATCCTAAACCCTTCAGTGGTTAGTTACCACCTATAGGATGAAATCTAACCTTGGCAAGGGGGCAAGGTTTGGCCTAACTCCTTGGTCCCATCACCCATCACTGACTTCCAGCCTCAGACCTTATTTGGAGGTTACCCCTTTCCAGAGATGATCACCCCAAATGCTGTCTCACACTTCTAATCTATGTTTCAGCACATACAAGTCTCTTGTCTGGGAACTTGAGATGTGGTCATGTCCGTGAATGACCTGGAAGAATGAATCTTCCCCAGGTCTCAGCTTATTCCTTGACTTCACCCCTCCCTCTCCACACCACACACACTTCTGCTGTAGGGATCATGCTTGCGTCCTCTCAGTCCCTGAACCGTGAGTTCTCTGGGAGGGCAGCTGGCATACAGTAGGTGCTCAATAAATAGAAGGAACCAAGATATCATGAAGCATTTTTTCTTTATCTTGCCTGGAGGCATCAATGAGAGATAAAAGCTGGCTTCTCATTCTTTCTCTAAAACAACCACAAAGAATAAGTTCTCTAGCCAAAGAGTTCAGTAAATCCTTTCAGAGGGAATCCAAGAGTTGGTAATGTTTCAAGTAGATGTGAAATAAGAACATCTGTTCTAAGAAACATGTAAGATAATTGAAGGATGATATTCTTCAAATATATATTGATTCTACTTGAAGTTACTGAAAAGAGGATACAGATATAAAAGCATACCCCCCAGATACCTGAGGCTTTGGGTATATTAATCATCGCTGTTAGAATTCAGACACTAAAATGCAGCACCCTTAGTATCTGGACCCCGTAAGAAAAACATCTGTGTAGTTCCAGAGGTTGAGCGTTTGCTAATTGTTACTCTCAACCAGCAGGTGTCGCCAGAGATAAGCGCATTTGCTACGGCTGCCTTCTCCAGAGGCTGCTCACCCAGATCCTGCTCCAGCTGCCTCCCAAAAGACCATGCCTCTAGGGAAGCTTCAACTGGAACACCCGGCGTCCATACCTGTAGTTCTCACAGTGTACTATACAGGATAATCCCTCTGGAGGTGTGTGTGAAAGAAAGTGAAAGTCAGTCGTGTCTGACTGTGCGACCCCATGGACTATACATTCCATGGAATTCTCCAGACCAGAATACTGGAGTAGGTAGCCATTCTCTTCGCCAGGGGATCTTCTCAACCCAGGGATTAAACCCAGGTCTCCCTCATTGCAGGCAGATTCTTTACCAGTTGAGCCACAAGGGAAGCCCTGTGGTGGGTAGGAGAGCCAAAAATGCAGATTGCTGAGCCCCAGCCGTGGAGATTTCTGATTCAGTAAATCTGGAGTGGGGCCCTAATTTCCATTTGAAGCACCATCTATTTATTCTCTTTCCAACCTCGCAATGTGAAGCCCTTTTGAGAAATACTGATTTGCACCCACATAGGCTATAATATCATCTCACAGCCTGTACTCAGAGACAGGCTGGAAGAGGACTCACTTGTTCATTCACTTGTCAAATACCTACTGAGTCCTTGCAGCCTGCCTGTCACCATGGGGCACCTTCACAGTCACGCAACTCATCTTCCTCTCTCTGACTTGAGATCCCCATCAAGGGATCAATCATAGAATCCAGTAAAGATCCAACCTATCCTTTCTTATGTTCATCCCATCAAAGAATTCCCTCCACTATGAGAGGGAAAAAGTCCCCCTTTTGCAGAAAGAACACTGCCATGTTGACAGAAATTCTGCCAATAAATTGACCCCTAATGGTTATTTTATAGGATACAAATGTTCCAATGATACAGTTGGGAAGAAATCTTATTACCAAGATCCCTTCTTTCACAGACAAAAATAATAAATCCATTAGTATCTGAAAATCAAATGATGCTGAGTATGTTTCATTGCCATGTTAACTTTTTAAGTCCAAGATAGACAAAAATCCTGGTAGTGTATGGTGGGATAAATTACATTACTACAAATAAAACAAACTAAAATTCCATTAGAAATTTTAAATCGCCATGATATGGATCCCCTAGGGGAATTGAAGGAGAGTATTTTCTTAGAAACTATAATGAAAATAGCATATCTCACTATAGTTTTTCAGACTATAGCTGAAAAACACCATCTGTTCAGCGACCAAAACTTAACTATGCCAGAGTACACCTATTTTTAACTTTCTGATCATTAGAAACGTTTTTGTTCTAGAAAGGACTTTAAAGGTCATTAAATCTGACCTTTCACTCTTCACTCAATACTGCTTTATAAAATCGCAGCTGCAGAAGTGCCCACGGCCTCTGCATGCATTCCTCTTGGGTCAAGAGGTTCACTGCCTCCCCGGAGCTCAGTCCATCTTGAGTGTGTTCTGGTTTTTAGGATGTTCTATCTCAAATCCTGTCTGAAAAGCAGGAAATGCCAGTAGTTCTTCAAGATAGCCTTTTCCCTCTGAGAACTGAGCAGGGAGCCTGGATTAGGACAGCATCTCGGCTGCATTGATAAGAAACCTGTTCCAGTGCCTTAAATGAGGCAGGGCTTAATTCTTCTTACCTAACAGGAAGCCCAGAAGACAGCCCAAGTGAGAGAAACTGTTCAAGGATGTCCTCCAGGAACCAGGCTCCTCCTCTCTTTCTGTTCTACCATCTTTCACATGTGGCTTTTGCTCTTGCTTGTGAGATGATTGCTGCAGTCCAGACAGGCCAGGAAGCAGGGGAGGGGGCATGGCACCTGTATGAGAAGGCAAAACCTTCTTGGAACTCCCGCTTAGACTTCAGCTTACATCTCATTGGCCACCACTCTGTCACATAACCACTTCGAAGTTCAAAGAAGTATAGGAGCATAGGTATTTTATATCCACAGGGAAGAGGGCTAGGACAGTTATTGCACAGGACAATTAGAAGTCGCTGTCACAGCTTGAGAGCAGTAACAGGTAATGTACGCTAGTTGACTGATGAAGTGCCTTTCCAATCATCAGGACTCTTTAGGGGCTTCCTGCTAATGCTCAGTAGCTAAGTCTTGTCTGACTCTTTGTGAGCCCAAGGACTGTAGCTCACCAGGCTCCTGTCCCTGGGCTTTTCCAGGCAGGAATCCTGAAGTAGTCTGCCATTTCCTCCTCCAGGGGATCTTCCTGACGCAGGGACCAAACCCACGTCTCCTGCATTGGTAGGCAGATTCTTTACCACTGAGCCACCTTTTAGGGGCTTAGGACAAGATTATAGAAACTTTTTTCTTTTTTCCTGTAACATCCCTTTAGATATTTGCACACAGTGATAATTTCTTTTCCTTTTCCCCCTCCCAAGTGATGTCTTTCCCAGGCTTGTCTCTGAAAACACTCCCATTTGTTTATATTGCAGGTGTGGCCTGACCTATAAAAAGTGATGCAGAGTCATCTTCCTCCTGCTGTTCACCATGCTATTATTAACAGAGACTAAATTCCCCTGAACTGAAACAGCCTGCTGTCAGTTCATACAGAGTGTGCCTTGAACTCAGACACTTGTGGGGAAGGGATGGTACCAAGGGGGCACACATCACTGAGCACCTACCCTGTGACATGCACTCCACCATTTCCTTTGCAAGGCATCCATTCAGAAGATATTCCCCTGCCTTCAGGCCATATCAACCTCATCTGGCCACTTCAAGGCTGCTTTTATGGACCCAAGGAAGCACTTGACATTATCACTGCTAACCTCCGTCCTTCATGCTGTCAGATTTAGTCCACTGCTCCTGAGCTCTGATTATTATCCCATGGACAACAAAGCTAGCATTTTTAGCTCTAAGTAACCTTACAAAATGATATATCTTTGACATTAGGATTGTGCTCATTTGTAATAAAAAAAAATAATAGCTGCTAACATAAGACAGAAGTTAATTCAAGAAGCCTGGAGTTGTCAGTGGAGTTGATGCACCAAAGTGTCAAAGATGCAGGTACCTTCTATCTTGTTGTTCCATCATGCATGTCTTCCAATCTCAAGGTCATCTTGTTGTTCAGAATGGCTGCTGAGTCTCTAACCATCACATCTGTATTCCAGCTGGTGGAGAAAAGGAAATTGAGGAAGGGGCATTGGCCCTTCCTTTTAAAGACAATTTCCTGGTAGTTACATGTCATTTCCACTTACATGCTACTGGCCAGAACTAAGTCACATGATCACAATTTAGCTGCAAGGGGGAGCTAGGAAATGTAGGCTTTGTTCAGGATGGCTATATATACCCATTTAATAACCAGATGACTGTTATCATCAAAGATTAAGTAAAAAGTTATTGGGAGACAACCTACAGTGTTGGCCACTCCATTCTTCATCTACATCAGTGGTAAAAACATTAAACCATTCAAGACTAAGGCAAAAAATATCCAACAATAATAAGAGATAATATTTATTGAGCATTTACTATGTGCCAGGCACTACCCTGGGCTTCCCTGGTGGCTCAGATAGTAAAGAATCTGCCTGCAGTGCAGGAAACATGGGTTTAATCCCTGGGTTGGGAAGATCCTCTGGAAGAAGGCATAGCAACCTACTCCAGTATTCTTATTGGGAGAACTCCATGGACAGAGGAGCCTGGAGGGCTATAGTCCATGGGGATGCAAAGAGTCAGACATGACTGAGTGACTAACACACATAGGCACTGCCCTATGTACTTTACATGTAATAAATGTAGTTAATCATCACAAAAACGTTCTTTGGTTAGGCACTATTATAACTCTATTACATAGGTGAGAAAACAGAGGCCTAGAGATCTGATGCCCAAAGTCATATAGTTCATAAGGGATACAAGTGTGCTTGAATTGGAGTTCACGTTCCTAATTAATCACTGTAATGCATTACCTTTGGGCAACGTGTGAGAGATGTAAACTTCTGTCTTATTTTGGCAACAGTTATTTGGGGAGTTTTTTTGTTTACTCACATCTAGAGTTGGTCTTCTTTACTGGAATCTTCCCTTGGATTGAAATTACTTAGCAAGGCTTGGGCTTGGTCCTTCAATTAAAGATTATTCCACCCATTTATCTTCTCAGGTCTGCTTAGCTCCTAAGACTTGTCTGGATAAACAGGATCAGTTCCCGGAACCAGGCTTATGCTGAAGAAAAATGGGAGATATGACCTAAAAGAGAGGAGAGCAAGCCTGGCAGTCCAGCAAATACATCATGGCGGGATGGTGCTGTATATGGGAGAGTTCAAGGGCTTTGGGTTTTTTGTCTTTGAGTGTTAGAGTTCTTTATTCTGGATATTAAACCCTTATCAGATACATGATACATAAATATTTTCTCCCATACTGTGGGTTGTCTTCTCGTACTTTAAAAAAGCGTCCTTTGAAGCAAAACATTTTTAATTTTCATGAGGTCCAATCTACTTATTCTTTTGTTGCTTGTGTTTTGTTGTATCTGAAAAACAATCGTCAAATCCAAGGTCGTGAAAATTCACCTGTTTTTGTCTAATAGGTTTGTAGTTTTAGTTCTTATATTTAGGTCTTTGATCACTTTTTAGTGAACTTTTGTATATGATGTGAGATAGGGGTCCAATGGAGTTGTACACACATTACTTATTGGAAAGATTATTCTTTCCACATTGAATAGTTTGGCAATCTTGCTGAAAAATCAGTTGACAACAGACCACACTTTTATTTATGTACTGTTTATTCTTTCTATTTTATTGATTTTTATATCTATATGTGTGTCAGTATCCCCATTGTTTTGATTGCTATAACTTTATAGTTCAGTTCAGTTCACTTCAGTCACTCAGTCATGTCTGACTCTTTGTGATCCAATGGACTGCAGCACACCAGGCCTCCCTGTCCATCACCAACACCCGGAGCTCGCTCAAACTCATGTCCATCAAGTCGGTGATGCCATCCAACCGTCTTGTCCTCTGTTGTCCCCTTCTCCTCCCACCTTCAATCTTTCCCAGCATCAGGGTCTTTTCCAGTGAGTCAGTTCTTTGCATCAGGTGGCCAAAGTCAGCTTTAGCATCAGTCCTTCCAGTGAATATTCAGGACTGATTTCCTTTAGGATTGACTGGTTGGATCTCTTTGCTGTCCAAGGGACTCTCAAGAGTCTTCTCCAACACCACAGTTCAAAAGCATCAGTTCTTTGACACTCAGCTTTCTTTATGGTCCAACTCTCATATCTATACATGACTATTGGAAAAACCATAGCTTTGACCATACGGACCTTTGTGGGCAAAGTAATGTCTCTGCTTTTTAATATGCTGTCTAGGTTGGTCATAACTTTTCTTCCAAGGAGCAAGCGTCTTTTAATTTCATGGCTGCAGTCACCATCTTCAGTGATTTTGGAGCCCAAGAAAATAAAGTCATTTTGTTACTAACTTTGTAGTAAGTTTTGAAATCAGGAAATGGTAGTTCTCCAATTTTATTCTTCTTTTTCACAATTGTTTTGGCTATATGGGCTTCCTTGTAATTCCATATGAATTTTAGAATCACCATTTCCATTTCTACAAAACAAAAAGACCTTTAGGATTTTGATAGGGATTACATGGATTTGGCTTTGGGTACAATTACCATACTAACAATATTCATTCTTCCAATCCATGAATGTGTGTCTTCTCATTTACTTTGGTCTTTGTTCATTTCTTTCAGTGGTATTTTGTAGCTTTCAATGTGAACATCTTGTACCTCCTTGGTTAAATACAATCTCAGTATTGTATTCTTTTTGATGCCCTTGTGAATGGAATTGTTTTCTTCATTTCCTTTTTGGATTGTTCATTGCTAGTGCATAGAGATAAAACTGGTTTTTATGTGTGAAGCTTATATCCCATAACAATGCTTAAATTGTTTATTAAGTCTAATTGGTGTATCTGTAGGAAGTGTTTATGATTTTCTATCTATAAGATAATGCCATCTAAGAAGAAAGTTTACTTTTTTCTAATTTCATTAGTAATCATTAATTTCATTAATTTCATTAGTACCTTTCATTTCTTTTTCTTACCTAATTACCCTGGCTAGGACCTTCAGTACAAATACTGAATAGAAATGGCTAGAGAGGCATGCTTGTCTTGTTATTGATCTCAGGTGGAAAGCTTCTGGATTTTCACCACTGAGTATGATGTTAGCCGTGGGCTTTTTGTAAACACCCTTTAACAGGCTAAGCAAGTTTCTCCCACTGCTGTCACAATGACTCTTTCCTTCTAAAATGCAAGCATCAAGTATTCCCTTGCTAAAAATCCTGCAGTGAGTCCCTATTTTCTTCAGCATGAAATCAAGTCCCTTAGTATGGCCCAAAGACCCTCAAGATACCTGTTGGCTTCTCCCTTTTCATGTCCCCACACCTATTCTTCAGTATAGAGTCACAGACATCATTTCTTCAAATATGTTGTTCCCTCTGCTTGGGACACTTACCTACCCTTTCTCAAAAGGCTTCTTTACCTTATCACATCCCCATCTCCTGCCCCTCCCACCTTCAGGCAATCTCTGTTCTACTCCTGTGTTAACTCCATTAGAGCAGGTGGTACATTATATTACCATCATCTGTTTATCCCTTTGCCTTCCTAAACAGTCCAGGAAGTTTTGGAAGGCAGAGACTAGGTCTCTTATTTGTGTATTCTTAGTGAATACAGGACTCTGTAAATGTCTTTGGAATAAACAAATACTTCCTTTCTGTTTCACTTATACTTATGAACGTGTCTTACAAGTTTTAACAGAGGCTGATCTGGATAAAAATGAGGCAAACAATTCAGTTAAAGAATCAGGTAGTTACATGCTTGGACTTCATCAGTTTAGGTCCCCAATTTGAGAACCATATGCAGATTATTTTTGTTTATTACAGGAACTTGAAGAAGGTATATTACCTTTTTCCATAAGAGGATACAATTTTATAAATCTTGCTGTTGTCCTTTCTTTTAAGGTTGTTAGGAAGCTCCAAGTACCTAATGCTTAATTGTCCTGTAAACATATTAGTCCTAGAGTCCAGCATATTTGTTTCTTCCTGTTTATGTCTTTGTTTTTCTATTTTTAATAATCTTATTTTGCATAAGCCTTTTTGGGAGAAAGTGGAGCATAAATACATAAATATATATGTGCACACTAAAAATACACTGTATGTATTTCTTGTTAGCAGAGAAGCACACAGATGGTTAAGGTGACAACACAGAAGAACAGAATTAAAGCCACTGAGAAAAAGTTTGTCTGCAGTTACCTTAGCTGTAAAAGCCATTGTTAGGTTGGGATCTCTTAAAAAAAAAAAACAACAACAAGAAATTAGGTAGATTTTCTTCATCAGGGAATAGAAAAAAAAATCTGTTGGCACATAGAAATATTTTTAGTCCCTCAAACTCCTTTCCAAATGGCTCCTTCATATCATTACAGAGATTTTGCATCAGACAGCACTGAGAAGAAAAGGTAAACATTGAATTCCAGTATTCAGTGAATTACAGACTCAGAGCCCGATAGACTTGACCATTTGGAGCAAGTCCCTATCTTGAAATGAAGTCACACACCCCATGCTGAGTGGACCCCACCGTACCCTTTCCAGCCCCCCCAGATTTAATTAGTCATGGGTCTGTAGATTTCCCACTGGAATCTTCCTCTTCCTCCTTCTCCCTCTCTCCCAAGTTTCCCCACAGGCTCTTGACAACACTCAACTGATGTCTGAACAAAGGTGCAAAACTCCCATATCCCCTGCGGGGTCAGTTCTTAGCTCTGAGTTTTCGAAACGACTGAGGTTTCCTCTGGTCACTATACGATGGCCCGCGCTATTCCTCTGGGTAGAATCTTCTTCCTTCCTCCCTCCGGCCCTTTCATCATCTGGCTCATTCCCCCTCCTTCTTCAGGACTCAGCTCAGACAGCTTCTCCTAATGACCCAACAACACCTCTCTATGTGTTCCAGAAGCACCCTCATTGCCATCTGTCTTCATGGGGTTGTGAGCTACTTCAGATCAGGGAGTTCGTATTTTCCACTGAATTCCCAAAATACAAATACTACCGCCCAGAGAAGGTCCCAAGAAATGTCTGCTGAAAAGAAGTGAACATGCGTAGCACACTGCTGGAGATACGCTTAGTAAACACATCCAAAACAAGCCTCACTCATCATAGTTTCCACAGACGATGAGATGTGGACCTCACCGGCTCCACTCCTCGATCACTTATTTTCCCCCCTCCTAATTTTTCTACATTTATTAAGTCCTTCCCACTCCTTCCTCTCACTTTGCCCTTCTCTAATTAAAAATTCATTAATCCATTTGGATTTCACTTAGATTTGTTTTCAAAGTGAAAGCTAACTGTGCTAAACACAATTTACTAAATGAATTTTTTCTTATTCATTTGAGGTATAGCTTTAGCTTTTAAATTCCAATAAATAATAGAATTGGAGGGACTGTCTTTTCTACTCTATTGGCCAATTATCACAGGAGTTTACAGTTATTTTATCATACTTACCTGGATATTTGCTTTTTATGTTAATTATATTTTAATTAAAAACTATAGAGGTTATTAAGAATATACTTCAGTTCAGTGGCTCAGTCGTGTCTGACTCTTTGCAACCCCGTGGACTACAGCATGCCAGGCTTCCCTGTCCATCATCAACTCCTAGAGCTTTCTCAGATTCATGTCCATCGAGTTGGTGATGCCATCCAACCATCTCATCCTCTGTCATCCCCTTCTCCTGCCTTCAATCTTTCCCAGCATCAGTCCTTCCATGAACTGGTCTTTTCCAATGAGACAGTTCTTTGCATCAGGTGGCCAAAGTATCAGAGTTTCAGCTTCAGCATCAGTCCTTACAATGTATATTCAGGACTGATTTCCTTTAGGATTGACTGGTTGAATCTCCTTGCAGTCCAAGGGACTCTCAACAGTCTTCTCAACACCGCAGTTGAAAACCATCAATTCTTTGGTGCTCAGCTTTCTTTATGGTCCAACTCTCACATCCATACATGACTAATGGAAAAACCATAGCTTTGACTAGATGGACCTTTGTTGGCAAAGCAACGTCTTTGCTTTTTAATATGCTGTCTAGGTTGGTCATAGCTTTTCTTCCAAGGAGCAGGCATCTTTTAATTTCATGCCTGCAGTCACCATCTGCAGTGATTTTGGAGCCCCAAAAATAAAGTCTGTCACTGTTTCCATTGTTTCCCCATCTATTTGCCATGAAGTGATGGGACCTGATGCCATGACCTTCATTTTTTCAATACTGAGCTTTAAGCCAGCTTTTTCACTCTTCTCTTTCACTTTCATCAAGAGGCTCTTCACTTTCTGCCATAAGGGTGGTGTCATCTGCATATCTGAGGTTATTGATATTTCTCCCGGCAATCTTGATTCCAGCTTGTGCTTCATCAAGCCCAGTATTTTGCATGATGTACTCTGCATGTAAGTTAATTAAGCAGGGTGACAATATATAGCTTTGACGTACTCTTTTCCCAATTTGGAACCAGTCCATCGTTCCCTGTCCAGTTCTAACTGTTGCTTCTTGACCTGCATACAGATTTCTCAGGAGGCAGGTTAGATGGTCTGAGATTCCCATCACTTGAAGAATTTTCCACAGTTTGTAGTGATCCACACAGTCAAAGGCTTTGGCATAGTAAATAAAGCAGAAGTAGATGTTTCTTTTGGAACTCTCTTGCTTTTTCAATGATCCAGCAGATGGCGGCAATTTGATCTCTGGTTCCTCTGCCTTTTCTAAATCCAACTTGAACAACTGTAAGTTCTCAGTTCACGTACTGTTGAAGCCTGGCTTGGAGGATTTTGAGCATTACTCTGCTAGCTTAAGAGATGAATGCAATGGTGCTGTACTTTGAACATTCTTTGGCATCGCCTTTCTTTGGGATTGGAATGAAAACTGACCTTTTCCAGTCCTGTGGCCACTGCTGAGTTTTCCAAATTTGCTGGCATATTGAGTGCTTCACAGCATCATCTTTTAGGATCTGAAATTACTCAACTGGAATTCTATCACCTCTACTAGCTTTGTTCTTAGTGATGCTTCCTAAGGCCCACTTGACTTTGTACTTCAGGATGTCTGGCTCTAGGTGAGTGATCACACCATCGTGGTTATCTGGGTCATCAAGATCTTTTTTGTAGGTTTTCTATATGTTCTTGCCACCTCTTCTTACTATCTTCTGCTTCTGTTAGGTCAGTACCATTTCTGTCCTTTATTGTACCCATCTTTGCATGAAATGTTCCCTTGGTATCTCTAATTTTCTTGAAGAGATCTCTAGTCTTTCCCATCCTATTGCTTTCCTCTATTTCTTTGCACTGATCACTGAGGAAGGGTTTCTTATCTCTGTGCTATTCTTTGGAACTCTGCATTCAGGTGGGTATATTTTTCCTTTTCTCCTTTGCCTTTAACTTCTCTTCTTTTCTCAGCTATTTGTAAGGCCTCCTCAGACAACCATTTTGCTGTGTTGCATTTCTTTCTCTTGGGCGTGGTCTTGAACATTGCCTCCTGTACAATGTCACAAACCTCTTTCTATAGTTCTTCAGGCACTCTGTCTATCAGACCTAATCCCTTGAATCTATTTGTCACTTCCACTGTATAATCATAAGGGATTGATTTAGGTCATACCTGAATGGTCTAGTGGTTTTCCCTACTTTCTTCAATTTAAGTCTGAATTTTGCAATAAGGAGTTTATGATCTGAGCCACAGTCAGCTCCCAGTCTTGTTTTTGCTGACTGTATAGAGCTTCTCCATCTTTGTCTGCAAAGAATATAATCCGTCTGGTTTTGGTGTTGACCAACTGGTGATATCCACGTGTAGAGTCTTCTCTTGTGTTGTTGGAAGAGGGTGTTTGCTGTGACCAGTGCATTCTCTTGGCAAAACTCTTTTAGTCTTTGCCCTGCTTCATTTTGTACTCCAAGGCCAAACTAGCTTGTTACTCCAGGTATCTCTTGACTTCCTACTTTTGCATTCCAGTCCGCTATGATGAAAAGGACATCTTTTTTTAGTGTTAGTTCTAGAAGGTCTTGTAGATCATCATAGAACCCTTCAACTTCAGCCTCTTCAGCATTAGTGGTTGGGGCATAGACTTGGATTGCCACGATATTGAATGGTTTGCCTTGGAAACGAACATAGATCATTCTGTCATTTTTGAGATTGCACCCAGGTACTGCATTTTGGACTCTTTTGTTGACTATGACGGCTACTCCATTTCTTCTAAAGGATTCTTGCCTACAGTAGTAGATATAATGGTTATATCAATTAAATTCGTCCATTCCAGTTCATTTTAGTTCACTGATAAAAAAACTATAAAGGAGTATTTTAAATATTTAAATACAGATAAGCAAAGAAAAAAATGAAATTACCCTAATGTCACATCCCAGAGATAACCATTGTTCTCATTCTGATGTAAAAAGAGTGGTAGCTGACTCTCGCTTAACCATATTTCCCGATTAACTACACCCTCCAGTCCTCTGTAGAATGTGCTGGCTGATGTTCATAGCAGACTGAATGGTCCAGGAGAAGATCCTATGTGCTGCTCTCAGCATCAGCGGATGGTGCTCAGCAAGAGTCAGGTATGTTTATTTCAACATATTATGCCATGTGCTGTGGTTATTGAAATGGTATGATTATTAAAATATTACATATATGATAAAAAACAATGAGTATGAAGACAGTAATTTCTATGAAAGCTAAGGCGAATGCTTTGGGAAGACTCTATGCAAGTGAAAGTCACTCAGTCATGTTCGACTCCCACCAGGCTCCTCTATCCATGGTATTCTCCAGGCAAGAGTACTGGAGTGGGTTACCATCCCCTTCTCCAGGGGATCTTCCTGACCCAAGGATCAAACCTAGTCTCCCACATTGCGGGCAGATTCTTTACCATCTGAGCCACCAGGGAAGGCCTGTTGGAAAGACTCAATAAAAATAGTAAAACTACCACTCTTGAATTAAGTGTGCATGAGAATTATAAACATTGGAAAGGAATAAAAACCTAGCAGTCTATACTCAGCTTGCTGCATTATTCAGCATCTCTAAATTCTTGATCCATTTTAAAGAAACCAATATTTCAAATTATTACATTTTTTTGGTGGTTTGCATTATTGGTATGTTTAATGCTGCCAAAAGAAAAAGACAATAGACAACTTCAGAAGACTTAAAATGTCATATATAGAATTAATACTTATGTCAAAGCTTGGCCAATGATTATTTACTTGTTGTAGTTTTAAAAAACATTTCTTTTACAATGGCTTTCCTCCTTAACCAAATTTTTCAATTAACCAATCAACAAGCAATGCCTATAGAATTGGTTAAGAGCATCTATTATATCCTCAGTCATTTAAAGATGTATAAACATATTGATTTTACATAAATGAGATCATGCTATAAATATTGCTTTATGCCCTTTTTCATTGACTATATTGTAGACATCACTTCAAGTCATTAAAGATCACAACATTTTTAGCACCTACCTGGTCCCTCCCGTTTAAGTTCTATTTAATGTTTTCTTTTATTAGAGATTTAAAACTATGTACCTTTCTTGCTGTCCTCTTCACAAGACTGACAGAAAACTGGGAATTAATTTTATGGGCAGTCTTAGGGTTTCTCATACAGCTAATCTCCTTTTCTCAATTTTCACATGCCTGTTTTTTAAAAAAAATTTTTTTCTAAATTTTCATATTAAAATTGTTTTTTGCTGTCAGCTGGAAGAATCCCTTCTGGCAGATAGAACAGATCAAACTCAAACCCCTAATATCCTGTCTCCAAGTGTGAGGTTACAGTATGAGTGTGGTTGAGTGAAAGCCCTTTTGCTTTGCCTTCAAGGCAATTCCTTACTGTCACCTCTCTGGTCTGACATACCTGGCCAGGGAGCTTATAACTACCTAGAGAGCTTTAAGACGCCTATTGAAATTGCTGATAAGCCCAAGAAATGGTCTAAGAGCTTAGCTTTGCATTTTCTGGAAGCCTAAATGTAACCTAGGTACCTCTTCTAAAATTATTTTTCTCAGGATTTGGACAGTAAAGAAAGCACAAAATCAAATTAAAGGCACAAACTATTCCTCACCTTCACTGATACTTGCAACAACTAAAAATAATAATGTGAAGAGGCCTGGCCTCGTGGGTTAGTTCCACAGCACCTGGACAAAAACAGGAGGTCAAAGGGCCTCATGGGGCTTCCCTGGTGGCTTAGATGTTAAAACATCTGCAGACAGTGTGGGAGACCTGGGTTGTAATCCTGGGTCGGGAAGATCTCCTGGAGGAGGGTATGGCTACCCACTCCAGTATTCTTGCCTGAAGAATTCCATGGACAGAGAAGCCTGGCCACTACAGTCCATGGGGTCGCAAGAGTCGGACACAACTGAGCGACCAACACTTTCACTTTCAAAGGGCCTCATAGGACTTTGGGTTCTTTCTGAACTTTTCAACACCTCCGGGAGCTTTGAGCACTATTTGAAGCTGAAATTTCAATCACAGCTTATATATTCCTCTAGAGTGCACAAGCAGTATGCCTCCTAAAAGAGACCCTCTAGATTTTTATTTATTTTCTAAAATTTGAGATTGAATAAAGATTATCCTTCTCATAGCCGAACAAAGAGAAAAGATTTCTTGGTACCTTTCAGGAGATGTGAGGTTTTTCACAGGCTCTTTAATCACTAGCTACTCTATATAACTAGAAATTGTGCAAATCTGCTTCAAGACTACTGCCCCCCAAAAGAGAATGAATATTCTAGAATGGTTAACATTATTCAGTATCTCAAACACCTGGAGTATTTGAGGACTACTCACCAAGGTTCTATGACAACTCCTTTTGGCAAGGTGGTAGAGATCAACAACCAGGCCTATGATCTGGGCATTACTCAACATTTGCTAATGAATAGCAGCCTGTACAGCAGCCTCTGGAGAAAAATCCAAAATTACATTGGATTTATCGGTACTGTAAAAAAACATTCCACTTACAAATACCCTTTCTTAGTTTCCAGTATCATTTAAAAAATGATTAGTTTTAAACAAGCTTGATTTTTTCCAAACATTAATGGGAGCACAGCTATAGCCTAAATTTTGGCACACCACAGTTTCGCCAACTCACCAACTTAGCACCAGGCTTCGATTTATGTGCAGGGCACTGTACCAAGCATGAGTGTTTTCCATGGCAAACGTTATCTAACAGGCTTTTCCATTCTACCTGGTGATTGGATTCAGTTCCAACCTTCATACTCAGGCTTCATACTCAGAGTGACTCAGACTCCGGCTAGAAAGGCTGGCTAGGCAATGAATGAGCCTTGTACTTTGGAAATTAGGTTTTACTTAGTATATTTACATTTATGTTTCATATTTCAGGGATCCTAGAACATGCTGAGACACACCAAAAGAAATAGCTGGGGAATTCCAGAGCACCCTTGCAGTATATTGACCTAATTTGAAAACAAGATGTTGCCCACAATCACTTTCTATTGCAGAGTTAGCAGGATATGCCACCCCAAAATATGACTGCAGAAGTTCAAGACATGCCATTTTCTTGAAAATGCTGCTTTGTTATATTGATTATTTTGAGCCCTAGGCACTTGAAAAACAGCAAATGCAGGCTGAGACATTCTCTGAACTCTCCTTATCTCCCTAGACAGATTCTCTAAAAAGAACTCAGATGTCATAAATCCCCTTCTCAGGAGTTTCATCAGTCAGGGAAGATTGACTCTTATCACAGAAGAGACTAGAAGTCGACACCACACCCAGACACACTTTGTCACAAGCTCTCACGCCTCTCATCTATTCTTCTAAGGGCCCGTTCATCTTTCCTAAAAATCATTTACTCTCCCCTAAAAGGCCTGCTTCCTCTCTCCCCTTTCCCTATTAGGATGGTATTTAATTTGAATTCTAAGCCACTTAGAGGAGTTACTCATTTTCCCCTGGGTATTTCACATGTATACAAGAGGTATACATGTTAACGAACTTCTGTGTGTTTTCCTCTTGTTAATCTGTCTTCTATTATAGAGTCTCAGCTAAGAACTCAGAAAGGTAGGGAGAACAATTATTTTTCCTCCTCTACACTATTCATCACAACTCTGGGCATGGGAAAGTGTTACGACACAGCAGACAATGACATTATTTCCTATAAAATTTTATTTATTACATAAAAAATTCTATACATTTGTTAGACTAAAATACAGTTTTCATTATAATTCTGGCAACGGAGTTAGTACACAGAAAACTTAGCATTAGATCAGCACTTTTGTTTCTAGATCATATTTCTGCACAAGGAAAACATTTCAAAGCTCCATTTCATGTTGGCTCATTGTACTCTGAAGCCAGATGGAATTCCATCCAATTCAGAGTTCTTGTAAGTTAATTTCCCAGCAAGATTTGATAACTCCAGAAAGTTAATTGCTTAATATACATATTTTTAAAGTCCTCTGAGAGCACAACCCTCTGTAAAGTCTGTACTGTGTCAAGAACAACAGCCACAAATACTACAGGGCTACGGCCATGTCCGTGGGGCATGTTCAAGCACCTACATGTTTATTTCCCCACCTGAATACAGTGTAGTAGCACTGTAATAAGGAAATATAATAAGGGAAAAGAAACTCAAAATAATGCTAAGGTAAAGATACCAAACCAGGAAACTCATGGAAGGCTTAACTGTGATCCTACAGTTTGTAATGGACAAAGACCAAACGTGATACAAAAATTCATTGTGACACTATGAAATAGGAATGCAAATGGCAAAACAAAACCAAAAAGACAAAAAAGGCATCTGGTTGAGAAATATGTGGCACCACAACACACTTCTTATGGTGGATTACAAAGCAGTGAGACACTGAATCACAATGATGGGCCTGTTCTGCTCAAATCACCCCATACACTGGACAGGATCTGACAGTGGACATGAGGCTCAGAGTCTGAGAGATGAAGAGTAGGTGGTAGGTCCCTTGGCACTGACTGATCTTTCAAACTTTGCTGCTTTATTCTAGGAGACCGTTCTAACTTAGGAGTTTAGGAATGCTGTGCTACAAAGTACTTTGTTGGACCTTTGGTCTTCAGAAGATACGTTTTTGTCTTTGGTTGTTTTCCCAGAGCCCCTGTCATTTTGTTAGGTGCCCTCCACACTTTTCTTCCCACTCTTTTGTTAGTTGTAACAAACTAAATCAGCCAACAGCCCACTGAATAAATTTCACTGGGTATAAGATCTACCAGACATGAACTCAGTGATCAAGGATATTCTGAGACAATATAACTGAAACTTCATTATGGGCTCCCAGCTTCTTTCATAGGATGGAAGAAATCAAGAGAACCTCAGCAACACCATAGTCTAGTAGTACTAATGGGACATAATGGAAGAAAGGTAACTTTCTCTCTCTGATGTCTTTGAAAATAATAATTGGCCAAAACAAGAGGGCCAGGAAGTTCTGAGAACACACTACTAGAACCCAGAGGATGGGGAAAATGTACTCAGCAGTTTCTGTCTTCAATGATCAGTTTCAAAGCTGTCCTAGCATTGTTTCATTCCTCTAAATTACTTCATATGATTTTTGAAAAAAAAAATTCTGGCCTAATGATCAACATGGTAAATGATGGAAGTGCTCACATTTTCTAGCGGCAGGTAGAATGGTCTGCAGGATGCTGGTAGGAAGTTCACTCCAGTCCTGTGCCCATTCATTTTCCTCAAGTCTTCTCAATCCTTAATCACATAGAATGGTTTAACACATCTTCCTCAAAAAATAAATAACTCCAATTTCTGAGTTGATGAGATGGGTGGATCAGATTTCTAGGCAAACGTCAGGACATTCCCCCTTTAGGTCACACACTTGTATGACAAAAAGGCGTCATCAAATGTGGACTGGACTTAGGCCCTTTTCCACCCAACATGGGAACTTCCATCTGTGGTGTCTCTCTTTACTATTGTGGAGGTTTCAGTAGAGCTCTTCTGGGGTATGTGGTGGGGAAGGGAGCTGACTTTTTTTTAGTTTTTGGCTGCACCCCAGGCAAGTGGGACCTTAGTTCCCCAACCAGGGACCAAACCCATGGCCCTTGCATTGGAAATGCAGAGTCTTAACCACTGGACAGTCGGCGAAGTCCCTGACTTCTGTTTTCTTCACAATGTCAGTTGTGACATTTCCATTGCCTTCTTCAGCTTGAAAATACAGGTAATATTGAATGTCTGACTGTAAGTCATGACCACTGGAATCAAATTTTAGAATAACTTCAGGCTCTTTTAAGGATGTCTGCCTGCTTTTTCAAGGGCCCAGAGGACCCTCCAGCACTCTTACTAGTAAGGGGGTGAAGTGAAAGTCGCTCAGTCATGTCCAATTCTTTGCAACCCCATGGACTATGCAGTCCACGGAATTCTCCAGGCTAGTATACTGGAGTGGGTAGCCTCTCCCTTCTCCAGGGGATCTTCCCAACCCAGGGATCAAGCCCAGGTCTCCTGCATTGCAGGTGGATTCTTTACCAGCTGAGCCACAAGGGAAGCCCAAGAATACTGGAGTGGGTAGCCCATATCCCTTCTCCAGGGGATCTTCCTGACCCAGGAATTGAACCGGGGTCTCCTGCATTGCAGGCAGATTCTTTACCAACTCAGCTATCAGGGAAGCCCAAGGGGGTAACTGTAAGGGGGTAAATGTGAAGAAATTCTAAAGAAGGAAGGTGAGGTGAATGTGGGCAGTAGAAGCACAGTCCCACTGGCAGTGGCCCAAGGCTGCTCTAATGGTGACTGGAAACCACTCACAATGGGAGGAAACACTCCCCCCACCACCCACCCCCGATTTAATGCTTGGAGAAAAACAACCTTTGAATTTCTTCCCCCAGCATCTGCCACTAAAAATTGTTGCCAACTATGAACTACAGTGAGGTTGCTAATTTATCGTCTTCAAATGTTCTCAGTCATGTTGACTGAGATATATTTTTAGACAGAGATCTACTGTTAACACTATGCCATACATGTCACATCTGAGCGACAATGTTAAAGAATCCAGTGTTTTGGTAGATGGATAATTATAGAGATTCCCTATTTATTTCCTTTTGGATTTTCTTGTCCATTGTAAATAATTTGGTACCTTGCCAAAAATTCATCCTGGGACACAGACATCCTCACACATTCAAGGAAAGAAATCTTGAAGATTCAGTGTTGATCGTCCTGTTTTTCATTCACATTAGTGTGGTTTCTACTTTCAAAGCTGGTACTAAATTAAAGTTTTCAAGCTATAAAAAAAAATGATTCCAGACAACAAGGTCCTACTATATCAGAGAACTATATTCAGTGTCCTATGATAAACCATAATGGAAAAGAATTTTTTAAAATATTTTTATCTGAATCACTTTATTGTACAGCAGAAATTAACACAACATTGTAAATCAACTATACTTCAATTAAAAAAAGGATGATTCCAGGTCTGAAATTGGTAAGCACCACCTTAAAAGTATCTTCATTGGAGGCCTAATCACTACTTCATTTCAAAACACAAACCAACTTTAGAGTAGCCTCTCACTTGTGTTCATTAGGCTCTAAGGAGGTCAGGTGGAGGCTGGCAGTATGAGGGTGCTAAAATTCTACCAGTATTTTAAATATTCATAGGTAGGCTACGAGACTTTGAGAGAAAGATAGTTCATTGCTTTCATAAGCTTCTCAAAGGGCCCCTTTGTCCCCACAAAAGATTACAAACTTGCTTTTGAATGCATGTGTGCCAAGTCACTTCAGTCGCCTGCGACTCTTTGCAACCCTATGGACCATAGCACACCAAACTCCTCTGTCCATGGGATTCTCCAGGCAAGAATAACTGGAGTGGGTTGCCATGCCCTCCTCCAGGGTATCTTCCCAACACAGGGATCAAACTCATGTCTCTTATGTCTACCTGTATTGGCAGGCGGGTTCCTTACCTCTAGTGCCACCTGGGAAGCCCCTTGCTTTTGAATATCAAATATTCAATTCATGTCTTAGCAAATAAAAGTGAGAGACTTCTGAAACATTTGGAAATTACAGCCTTTTGATGTTCAGCTAGATCTTGACTAGACTATGAGTTACTTGAAAGCTTTGCTATTCTGAATTCCCTGGTTTACAGTGTTATTTCTCAGGAAATCATTCATGCTGTAAAAGTGAGTATCAAAACTGAATAAAATAGCCTAATATTTGGGTCCCTAACAACTGCATGTCTTTTTTACAAATTTACTAATGAATTCCTTTAGAAAATACCAAACTTAAATCCTTCTTATCTAATTTAGAAAAGTGATAACTATTCCTGTGATATTGAAATGGAAGCACAATTTGTCTTTTTTTACATATATAAAAAGGATATGGGGAGGAAGAGAGGGTACTGTAGTATTTCCATAGAAAAGGTTTTCCACAGAAATTCTCAAGTTTAAAAACTTTGTATTGAAGTTTTTTTTATAAGAAAGATATTTTCAAAGATTTAAATCTTGGATTAAAATTTCCCTCTTAATTAAAACTTGGGAGAATAAGAATTTGACTCAAATTTATGAAACATGAAGCAGCAAAGCATGCTATTTAAAAATTTTAAGTGTATACAACATGCTTTTTATTTTGTTTTCTAAGTTTGCCAGCTTTATATTTTTTCTTGGCACATTCAAGGATTCTGCTTTTTTCACAATTTGGGCTATGTGCCATGAAAAAGATGAGCTAATTCTGAAAGCAGCCACTGTCTATGAAGAAAGACTACTTTTCAAATGGGCCAACATGTATTCCTTAGTACACAAAGATACATGAATATGCATTTAAAGCCAAAGGCATTCTACATTGTGAATATATAATACACAAAGCTCTGCTTTATGCATTTACTTATGAACTCACAATTTTCTAATATATATCCACAGACCACATCTTAACAACTCTAGGCAAGCATTATAGTGCACTTTTCATTTGTCAGATGGAATATATGAAGAGAACACAGAAATTAACTGTAGCAGGTACACTGATGAGCCTCCACACTCTGGGGATTTCATTTTTATTTTTTTAAGTAACAGTAAAAACAGAAGAAAAATAGCAGTAGAGAACTTACTGAAAGGTGAAAACTTATAAAGACCTTCCTGAAGGAAACATCTCAGAGGTTATGTTAAGGCTATTGGAAACTCCAAAAATTCAAGTGAGGTTACTGATCAAAAATAAAATAAAACATTCAGGTCACCATAACTATCAGCTCTAGTTTTGGAAATGACCCCAGAAATCTACATTGAAGGCCTTTCAGTGGTCTTTATTAGCTAGTTGTGGTGCTTGGTGGAAATGGTCTGGGCCTTAGGGGCATTAATACGGCCTCATGAATATTTGGTACCTGTAGTTTCCATAGGTCTTTTAAGGAAAAGAGTGGGAGGAGCCTTACTCTGGTTTCAAGCAGTTCAGGACCACAATACAGGAAGGAGTCATCTCCTCACTACCCTCTAGTGGGGTGAAATCCTGAAACTGCCCTGCAAGATAACAGAGCCCTTGGCAGACCAAGATCAGTGGTACTGGGAACTGGCAGCTTAATGCCTTTTGCTGAAAAAAGAAAAAAATGAGTCAGAGAGCATCTGTACAAAGGGAAAACTTAGTTGCCACATAACTTTTAAATAGACTCAGTGAGTGCCCCCTCCTCAACCATTATGGAAAAAGTTGAGGCACCAACATACACTTAAGCTACTTAAAATTGCAGTAACTTAGGACTTAATTAGGCAATAGGATAGGATAAAAGCTCTAATCCTTAAACATTAAACACTGCATTAAATGGTTTAAAGGAACAACCTGCTCTGAGCTGTGCTCATCCGTGCAAGGATTATACAATCTCAGTGCTCTAGCTTAATTCCTAATATTTACCTAATGTACTGGTAAGCCTCCCAAAGAAGATGGGTCTCTTGGATTTATACTAAAATATAACCTTTTCCCTTCCCTATCATATACAGCAGAGCTTACTCCTCAGGCAGGAGCCCAGAAAGTCTGAATCAGGCACCAGAGCCTGAATTTTCCAATGGCAGCAACAATTATGATTCTCTTCTCACTGTGATCACCCTTGACGAGAGAGGATGCTAACTACAACTCTGGAAACAGGCATCCTGAACATGCTTTTGAAGATACACCACAGAAAAAGATAAAAACCACAACACACAGTCAGTGGTTTATAAAAGTATTCAGGTAACCACATTTCACAGATAATTTTTGTTCTTCATCTATTCTTCTCACTTGGGCAGAGATGGAGGCAGGGAGCAAATAGCAGTAAGGCAGCCCAGAGCTAGCTGAGGAATGACTCGTGATGAATGAAAGCGGCAGCAGAACTATCCAAACATAACCTCAAAACATTCAAATATTGCTAAAAAGCCTCTGTGAGTCTTTCTGAAATGCCTCAAGGAATGAAGCTCATGAGAGAGTGATATTCTATAAATCAAATATCTCTCTGTGTGTGTCTGTGTAATATTATGCCTGTGCATAATAATATATGCACATATGCATATATCTACCTGTATGGCACACACATTCACTGAAGGGGAAACAGGCTGGCAATTAATTTGGAACACAAATGACATGGTTACACATAGATCATAATTTCTAAACACAATGTTAGTAAAACAAAATTTATTTGTAAAACAGGACCTGTTATATAAAATGGCACACAATCCAGTTATACAAAAATACAAAATTTCTTTCTGATTACAGTTCTAGTTGCAAATGATAATTAGAAAGCATTCCTGGTGGCTTCCAAATAGCTGAGATTGCGAGCATACGGAACACGGAGCAGCAAGAGTCCATGGTGCTGGGATGTCCAAGTGAGCAGAAACTAATTTCCAAATTCAAGACTTCCAGCAGGTCACTTTGGAGGGGCACCTCCTAAAATAACTAGCGCCTGGAATGTCTTCTGTTTTGATACCCATCTTCTAGACTTTTGCCAATCCTAAATTTAGTTCCCAGTGTTTCTTAATGTCCATAATCTGTGTGGCTATGAAACAAAAGGTATGCTGAATTTTCTTACATGATTTGCTCTCTCACCTATTTGGATGATGATTAGTTACATGATTATATTTATTCCATTTCAAATGATATAAAAGAGTACAATGATACCATTTAGTGACATCAGATGTTAGATGTTAACTTCTGGAGAATTATTGTTTCAAATTAGCTACTCTCATAATGTTCTTTTCCGTGATCTTGCCAAGACATGAACTCTTGTTTCTTTTTTTATTTTTTAATTCCAGACTCTTATTGCAAATATTCTGAAAAATCAGAAATATTACATGAGCTTTGAAAAGAAACCAAGGCATTTAGCAAATTTTAGCCTAGCTAAAGAACACGGATACTTAAAAAAAAAATACAATTTACCTTTTGCAGCAATTTAAAGGTCCAACCCTTTGAAAGGAAGCACATTAGCAAACAGCTGCTTATTAAGCCCTAGTGACATTAATTGTATGCATTTCCATAATACCGGTCTAATTCATTTTCTAATTCTGGTAGGAGGCAATGCTTTCTTTCAAAAGATTCTCCTTCCATGGAATGATAAAATGCTGAGGCTTTTCTTTTTTTTTTTTGTACAGAGCCTGTATTTAGTGCAATAAGTTTAAAAAATCTGCTCTGAAATATTTACTTTACATTAACAAAAATAGCTTTTTTTAAAAAAATTGTAACAAAAAGGAGTTATCGCATAAACAGATCATGAATTATTCTTAGCAAATTACACTTTTTTTTCTTAAAGCATTCACCATTACAATAAGCAGAACAATGGAATATTAGCCATTCATATCTGGTAAGCTTCAGGAATTAAAAAACCCCCCAAAACCCAAAACCCATCCCCAAACACAAAGAACGTTCAACACTTGAGGATCAAAACGTTAACCAATTCTTCAGTTAAACATTGTAGAATTCTGGATACTTAACGAATTGCCAAGAAGAGGAGCACCTGCCAGTATGTTTTGAAGATTTTACAGCAAGCATTTGAATAAAATGGCCGTTTAGCTCTAAGCCACTAGGGTTCCTCTGAAGCAGAAGCCCAAGCACCGGAATTTTCAATGCTTTGTGTTCCATGTGTCTCTCCCTTTTTTATTCCTCCCAGCATTATTTACTCTGCAAACCGATACACAGAAACTTAAAGGCTAAACTTGCTGGGTGCCCCAGCTTCCTTTCAAATCAGGCACACGAATGTGTGGAGGATGCTACTAACATCAAAAGAAAGAAAGACAAAATGTAAGAAAAAAGTTTGCATAAGAAAGATTATCTACCCTTTTCTTTTTTACCTACTCTCTTTATAGAAGCATTAGGGTAAACTACAAATACCTGAGGAGTTGGTTACTTTTTAATGTTGGCTGACAAATGCATGAGCTATTATGAAAATTCCCAAATTGGGTCCACTTGTATGTTTCTAAAAGGAAAATGACATGGCTTCTTTGATTGGGGAAAACTGATTGGACTAAGTCCTTACTAACCTGAAAGCATATGCCTAGTTTTGTCCCACTAGGACTTATGCATCAGTAAAATAAGGTCTTGATTTTATGCACACAACAGGGAAATCACCCCTGAATAAACTTTAGACAGAGGATTCAGTACAATAATTTTACCTAATTTAAATAACTAAAGTTAAAATCTCCTCTAAGTTATTAAAAATGTTAATCAGATATGAATCTTAACATTTCCATTAAGACAATTACAATTGAAAACATTAAATGATGGCAGTTGCCTTGTAAAAGCCACCCGTATGAAAGGAGTACATGTTTGACAAAAATAAGCATAAAAAAGGTATTAAATCCCTGTTCCTTTTCTCTGATTTTGGCTGATTATGTGTGTGTGTGTATATACGTATACATATATATACACACATACATATACATATATACACACACCCACACACACAAATACATAGTTATGTGTATATATTGTTTTGGAATGTCAATGGGTTCCATAACGATCAGCTAGGTTCAAGCAGAACTTGCTCCCGAAGCCTAGAAAACAAAGTCATACAGAGTATAATCTTAGACAGTTATAGAGATCATGAATGATGTTACAAATACACAGATGATCACAAAGGGCAATAAAGCAAAATGGATTGAGACTCCTTCTCCCCTGAACCTAAATTCCAGGGGCTGAAATTCCTGTTGAAATTCACATTTCCCTCTGAGTCATCTTTAAGATAGGCAGAGAATTCATCTCTAGTTTACATTGCTCTAGTGCCCAGGTTTTTTCCTCCATTTTCTCTGTAAGTTTCTCCTGTATGAGAAAAAGCAGAAAGCCAGAATATCTTTTTCTTAAACCTCTACATCATATTTGGTAAATTTTTCTAAAATAATTTTCAAAGATTTATAGAAAGACCTTACAAACTCTCAAATAAAAAAGTCTAAGAGGAAAATTGGAAGTACTTATATTGAGTTCAGTGATCCCCTGTCCAAAGTAACTATTTAAATCTTAGATTTCTGCACATTATTTTATAGACTAAAAAAACTTCATATATTAAACTATTGTGTTAAAGAGAAAGACAGTGAACTTGAACAGCAGTGTTTCTACAGATGATGGTCTGTTAACAGAACTTTCATCTAAGGGAACAACATGTGAATTAAACCAAGCAAATACAAACAAGCAATCCTAAATTCAACCAAGCCCCACACTACAGGAGGGAATTTCTCAGATAATTCTTTAGGGACACACACAAGATGCGGGTGGTAGTTGGGGTCAACTCTTACCATGCATACCACAAAAGAAGAAAAGAAGTAGAGGTACTGATGAAAGGTTTAAAAGCTAAAAGATTTAACTATGCTGTCAACAACAGTTCACACTTTTCTCACAGGGACTTTTTGAACCACTTAAAATATCATTCTTACAGATCAAATGCTACAGTGTACAAAGCACCAGAAAAACAATGCACATAAAAGATGTATTTGGATACACAGCAGAGGGCTTTGTCATTAATCTGCAAGCGATGAACCAATGAACAACATAAAATAAAAGCAGAATGAAGAATTTAATGCAGTTTCTGAATTAAGGGATCTAAATTCAAAACTGAAAGAAATATTAGGGGGAAAAAAACCCTTTCTATATTTTTGGCTTCTAGTAGAATGCCACATAATGTAGGCAATTCTCCTAGTACTAATACCTATGAATGAGGGGTCTAGGTAAGAGAAGAATGATTCTGGTATGGGTCTAGCTATCTTTCTTTTCCCCCAAGGTAAGAGAAGACCTGCTAACTCATGGTCAGAGTAGCAAGTGCTAAACTTCTAATTATCTCTCCCTTTCTTTAAACACTTATCACTGAAGAATGATTTAATGTAAGCTTCAACCACTGAAAAAAGAAAAAGAGGGGAGAGTAGTTTACATTTTAAGACTGTATATGTCTTTTAAAAGTTTTAGGTTTGAAACCTTATTTTCTGAACAATTAGGACAACAAAGCAGTGGCAAGAAGGAAGCCTTCCTCATTCATTTTTCCAGACCACCTTGGAGTTGGCAGAATTTTCACTCCAACCCCCTCAGGCTACATGAAGTAAAGGGGATGCTCATCATCAATGCTATTAAGAGCAACAATGAAACAGGCAACGGATGGGGTTATAGAGGAGTTTATGTCTAAACATTCTGTTGAGGTTTTAATGCAGGTTGAATATGCAATATTTTGTATAAACATGTACCTCTGCCATGAACCCATCTCCTCTATTCCTACATAATTAAATGGACTTCTTAGAGACTTATAACTCAAACCATTTGTTAAAGTATAAAGAAGAAAGACAAGAGAATCCTTATCTTACCTTTCTTGGGACACTATATGCAATTAGAAGGCATGTTATTTTAAATTAACTGTTTTAAGGATGTAGGCAATTATATAATATTTTGAAATAAACATGCTATTTAAGAAGAATACATTTGTAATACAAGCAGTAATTAGACCAATATAGCTAAAGACATCTGTCATTATGCAGTGGTAAGAATATGTGTGGGAAAAGCTACTCAGGATTCTCTTCCATGGTTAACTTTAAGTTGCTTTTTTCAAATGAAAAGAGAGTGGTTATATATATCACTGACCAGAGATAATTTATCTTTCTCACAATTAAGCTAAGGCTGGAGAAGACCAGATTGTCTTACTGAGTGGGAATGTGGGTGTGGATGGAAATAGCCATGTTTGCTGCTGAAAAACCGCTTAAGAAACAACGAAAGTACAGTTCAGACAACAGAAGAAAAAGTCAGCAAAGGGGGAAGAGAGCAACATAAACAAACCAATATTAAAAAGGGGAAGAAATATGAATTTCAGCAAGTTGAAAGGAATTGCTATCATCACTTCTAAAGTGATAAGTATTAAACTGTCAGTTCAAGTGCAAAACCAAATGTTCAGTCCCGTGAAAACTAAACTCTAACAGCTAAAAACAAAAAAAAAAATGGAAACTGCCAAGTTCACCTCAGGGACAAAGAGATCCCCTACCCCCGCCATGAACACTGTTCCTTTCAGCTTACTTTTACAGAAGGCGGTCTCAGCTGCGACAAGAATTCCGCCATCCAAGTGATGGTATTTTTACCAAGGCATAAATAAGCTACTTAAAAAAAATTGTCTATATGGCCTCGAAATTATTCATAAAGCAGGAAGACAGGGAGTAACAACCAGAAACAGCTGGTCAGAAGCAGTTAAAATGGGATTATGCCCCAAAGGAAACATTTCTACCCTGTCAAAGTTTATGGAGCACTTCCTCATTCAATATCCTCATCATTCTTATAGACAAAACTAAAATGAGAAAAAACTACATTTTTAACTCTGTTTTTCATCAGTGGGTTAAAGAACACAACAAATCCCTCCTTCTAAATGCCTTGATCACAAGAGAGATGCAGTGCTCTTAAGTCAAGTTCAGTGATGAGAATAATCAGTTAGGATGATAATTGAGATTATGAAAATGTCCAAAATGTAGCTGGTGATGTTCTTAGTAACAGAGATAATAAGTACCAAATAGGTCAGTTGAATCATTTGGAATTTTTGAGACTGAAAAAAAATCTAGCTTATTTATTAATACATTTATTTTAGATTTAACTGGATAAACCATATTACTGGAAGATGTTTTGTTATTTCAACATTTAATGTTTAATCTTCAATACTATTCATTCTTGAGATAGGAATATTTCACAGATTAATAGCAAAGTATTATTAAAAAGCATCTTTAATTTGGTAGCATTTAACATAGATCCTGGTATTTAAATCATTTTAATATGGTTTCCAAATTTTTTAAAACATTTAATTAAGGTTCTAATATAGGGAAGCTGTAGAGGCTTATGTAACTATAAAGAATATGTTATCTTTGTAAAGGTTTGGATCTTGACTAATGGAAAACAATACAATCTACCAGTCATGGGTCTGATAATCTGTATTCATTACAAAACATCTTCAATTTGGCTTGGCACACCTAGGATAATGAATTTTAACAGGTTGACAGCATAATATTTAGAAAGGTGGTGGATGGAGAAATACAGGTAGGCACTACAACCTTGGAAATAAAACCTTTCGTCTTTGAATCCTGATTCAGAAAAGGCACTTAGAAGGTGAGTGGTCCAACACTACAGTTTCAAGGGCTAAAAACGCCTCTTCAAGTTCATCTAACTGCAGAGACGAGGAGAGCAGTATGGAACAATGTGAACTCAGGACTCTGAGTGGGCTACTGCTCCAGCTAGGTGGATTGAAATGGTCTCATTCATGCCAAAAGGGTCTTCTTCCCTGACTTCCCCAAGACTAGCCTCATTCATGAGTTCTACAGATTAATTCTGAATTACTCAGTTGCATATAATGGCAATTAAACATAGAGAATGTTCTACAACATTTATATTAGTATTTTTAATCCTTAAAGCAGTAGAGGGCATTTGAAGTACCTACCATCAGTACTTTATCCATATAAAATTCTCTGCCTGGGCTCCCATCATTGTATTTTGTATCAACGGCAAAACACAAGAATAAAACATCCACTACCATTTCATAAATGGACAGGAAGCAATGGGCGACCAGGAAAGCAAAGAGGCAGACGATGATCAGAGGCAGCACCCATACTGTGTAATCTTGTTGGTAGTTGAGCAGCATAATCCCAGCCAAACCCGTGCTGCAGACTATCAGCACCTGAAATGGAGAAAACCAAGACCATACTTAATAACGTCCTGCAGAAAACCTCTATTTCTTCATCATCTGCAGACTTACAATCCTCTTTACTATTTAGAAATGATGGCTGTGTGAATTCATGCCACCTCAACTTACAAAGTGTAACCCATAGATACGCATATATGTGTGTATCATGTAACATAAAACATCATCCATGTTGACCATAAAAATAATCAAGTTTTCCAAGTGGTATGCTTGTTTCCTAAGACTTCACTTATTTAGTATTTGTGGCCATCTATCTATCTATCTTAGAAAAAAAAATTACACACACTTTTAGCATGCAGAAGAAAATTACTGACATTGCAGGGTATTGCTGTGTATTTTTTTCTAAGCATTTTTACATATATGAATGGTATTATATAAACAAATCATTAAAAGCTCTTCATTAATATTTATTTATAATATATGCTTCTTAAGTACATACTCAGCTACACTATTTTCATTCTGTGGGTGTTTTAAAATTTATTTAACCATTCTCCTACAGTTGGAGACATTGTTTTCGACATAAATAATGCTGCAACCAGCATCTCTGAGAGCTTTCTCTTTGTCTCATATTTTATTTCCCATAGAACATGTGGTATGTTTAATACGATTTGCTATGAAGTGTTGATTTGGACTATTTGTGAAGAAAGAGGTTGCCAAACACCTTCATGCTGTAAAAATAAAAGAAATAGCTATTTGCTCACTGTCAAGAACCACCTACTCTGATGCTTCATCACCACACATGCAGCACTTTAAATTTTCTGTGGTCCATTTCATATATTTTATTTCAGTTTTTCAATAACCTATGAATGGCTTATAGCGAACATTATCACCCTGTGTTATAGATTGGGAAACGTTCGTAGAGAGCCTAGCCGATCTGCCCAAGGCCACAGAGTAGAATAAAGAGCAGATACCACTCAAAAAATAGTCTTGTGATGCCAACACCATTGCTCTTTCCAGGTAAACATTCAGCAAATACTTGGATACTGATACATCACAGTAATAGGTACACTGAATCCTAGCCACACTCTTGCCCAACTCTTTACCTGGCCTAGCATCAAGCTGTAAATAACAAAGAAAAAGAAAGAGTCCTCAAGAACCACAGCAGCCTTTCCTTGCCCAGGATTGAAGACAAAAGATTGGGAATTTTTTTGTCTTTTCCCTCCTATTTGTCAACACCAAAGCATCTCTCATTCACCATTATCTTAACCAGGAATTATAATGCATCGGAGGATATACTGGTTAAGCTACAAATTGATCCCTCTCTCAGATGATTTTAGGGAGCAAAGCTGGGTCTGCTCCCCTCCCATCATTTTGTGGCAATACATTTATGAATCTTCTCTCATGATGAGTTATTTCTGGGGTAATGTCCACAAACAGCTAATTAGGCCCGTTTTCTTTCACGCTTCTTGTTTCAGTTTTTTTTGGTTTCAATTTTCGAGTGAATTATTTCTTACCCTCTTCTTCAATGTTTTTACATCTACCCTATGGGAGAACTGAGCTGCTTTATGCTCTCTCTATGCCGCTAAAAGTTAAACCACATTTTAATGTTAAAGTCAATAATAGGCAGAAGATGTGGCTCAGACAAAGCAGATGTTGAGACAAAAGCTGTTGAAGTAGAATACTGTCACATGAGAAACAACTATGAAAGTCAGTGTTATTTAGCTTAAAAAGTCAAAGAAATGTAATATTTACTCCCTAGTATAATGAAAGGGTATCATGCATCCATTCAAGCAGAGGATACATTAGTGGTTATCAAATTATCAGATGGGCTAGGAATCACTTGGGGAGTTTGTGAATAAAATGCAGATTCTTGAGCCTTGCCCCCAGAGAGTCTGATTGGTTGGATTTAAGATGAAGTCAGCAATATTCATTTTAAAAGTACCCACAGTGAAGTTGCTCAGTCGCGTCCAACTCTTTGCGACCCCATGAACTGTAGCCTACTAGGCTCCTCCATCCATGGAATTTTCCAGGCAAGAGTACTGGAGTGGCTTGCCATTTCCTTCTCCAGGGGATCTTCCTGACCCAGGGATTGAACCCAGGTCTCTTGCATTGCAGGCAACACTGTACCATCTGAGCTACCAGGGAAGCCCAAAAGTACCCCCAATGAGTCTTAGAAAGTCCACAGCCTACAAGTAGTATGGTTGTATATACCAGGTGGGTGTCCTCCATGGTGGAGTACACTCAGCCAAGGGAGTGTTCAAGAGAACCACTTGGGACTTCTATTTATATTTCTCATATGCTAAAAATTTATTTTTTATTAAAAGCTATACATATATCATAAATAAATAAATATACTGGGGAAATGTGCTCAAAATTTTTAATAGGGTATGTACTTTTAAAAGTTTAGACAATCTTATAATAAAGGATAAATTATCAGCAAATCAGGGTAGAATGTGAGAAGCAGGAAGAAAGGATACTAGTTTTGGAGTCAGATAAACGTAAGATTGAATCTGAGTTAGTACTTTTTAGTTTTGTGACTAAGCAAGTTCATTTAACCTTTCTGAGCCTGTTTAAACATCTATTTCTGCTTTATTGACTATGCCAAAGCCTTTGACTGTGCGGATCACAATAAACTGTGGAAAATTCTGAAAGAGATGGGAATACCAGACCACCTGACCTGCCTCTTGAGAAACCTGTATGCAGGTCAGGAAGCAACAGTTAGAACTGGACATGGAACAACAGACTGGTTCCAAATAGGAAAAGGAGTACGTCAAGGCTGGTATATTGTCACCCTGCTTATTTAACTTATAGGCAGAGTACATCATGAGAAACACTGGGCGGGATGAAGCCCAAGCTGGAATCAAGATTGCCGGGAGAAATATCAATAACCTCAGATATGCAGATGACATCATCTTTATGGAAGAAAGCGAAGAAGAACTAAAGAGCCTCTTGATGAAAGTGAAAGAGGAGAGTGAAAATGTTGGCTTAAAGCTCAACATTCAGAAAACTAAGATCATGGCATCTGGTCCCATCACTTCATGGCAAATAGAGGGGGAAACAGTGGAAACTGTGTCAGATTTTATTTTTTTGGGCTGCAAAATCACTGCAGATGGTGATTGCAGCCATGAAATTAAGACGCTTACTCCTTGGAAAGAAAGTTATGGCCAATCTAGATAGCATATTAAAAAGCAGAGACATTACTTTGCCAACAAAGGTCCGTCTAGTCAAGGCTATGGTTTTTCCAATAGTCATGCATGGATGTGAGAGTTGGACTGTGAAGAAAGCTGAGCTCCAAAGAATTGATGCTTTTGAACTGTGGTGTTGGAGAAGACTCTTGAGAGTCCCTTGGACTGCAAGGAGATCCAACCAGTCCATCCTAAAGGAGATCAGTCCTGGGTGTTCATTGGAAGGACTGATGTTGAAGCTGAAACTCCAATACTTTGGCCACCTCATGCGAAGAGTTGACTCATTGGGAAAGACCCTGATGCTGGGAAGGATTGGGGGCAGGAGGAGAAGGGGACGACAGAGGATGAGATGGCTGGATAGCATCACCGACTCGATGGACATGAGTTTGGGTAAATTCCGGGAGTTGGTGATGGACAGGGAGGCCTGACATGCTGAGATTCATGGGGTCGCAAAGAGTTGGACATGACTGAGCGACTGAACTGAACTGAACTGAAAAGAGATACAATATGACATACACCCTGTAATTGCTAAAATAAGCATTCTGAAAGCATTTTACATAGTGACTGGTAATCTTCATTTCTTCCTTTTTTCGGTCATCAATCTTGGATTTATGATGAATTTTCTCCTATGAAACCCATGTTTTGAAAGATTTTGTTTACCAATAAAACAGCATCTATAAGTAATAATTTATATTTTCATTTTTTAATTGAATGAACTCAGATTAAACTGTCAGTTAGGACATATAAGTAGTGTCACAAAAAGTATTATCAAATAGACATAAAATAATTTCATATGGAAGCAAAGAAACTTAAGATTTGAGGGATTTTTTGGGTATAGTTTAATTGGTATAAATATGCAATATCTATTAGACTTTAAAATGTTGAAATATAGCTTCTACATCTTTATTCTTAACCTTTGAGGACCCTATAGGTCAGCAATCATAGGTCACAAGCCACTAAACTAGAGGAGCTAGGGTCTCTTCTAAATCTAATTTACCATTCCGTAAAATCATTGGGGCTTCATAGAAACAAAATCCATGACACTTTTTTTTGTTTTCTTTCTAAAATCAAGGTTTTGAGAATTAAATTTTAAATTTGAAATAATTATGGATTAATGTGAAATAGTAGAAAAGTAACACAGAACGAACCCCATGTCCCCTTTATCCAGTTCCCTTCAATGATAACACTTTGCAAAATTATATTGTCAGTAGTGAATACAAAGTCACAACCTAGATATTGACACTGGTACAGTAAAGACAGCAAATATTCCCATCATCACAAGCCTCCTTCATTTCAATTTTTTATAGCTATCCGTACTTCCCCCCACCCCATCACTAACTGGGCAACCACATATATGGTCTCCATTTCTATAATGTCATTTTAAGAAAGTTGTACAAATAGAATCATACAATACTTAATCTTCTGGGATTGGCATTTTTCACTCAGCATAATTCCCTCAAGATTCATCCAAGTTCTTGAATGCACTAATAATTTGTTCCTAACACTTTTATATTTATTATGATCTATCTAGTTGAACTATCTGACCAAAAACTATTTCTACATACTAGTAGCCATTAATTTCAGTTAATTTCATTAACTGTAACAGAAGAAACTCTTTAAAAGATTTATTGTATTCTGTAATCAGAAGTATATTTCTGAAAAAGGGAAACAACCAAAAGAAGAAAAAGGAAGACAAGAAATTCATTTTAGTTTGTTACAAACCCAGAAGTTTATTTTTTTTTCCCTTATCTTTTTCCTTTTCTGATTTGTCAGTTTAAAACCTGTTTATCTTTCATGGTCTTAGGTCTTTTTGTAAATAACATTAGATATATTATTCAAAATTATACTTTGCTGTAAAGCAACTTGGAAATACATATCAAAAATCCTATTATGTACTTGAACTCATTAATTCCACTTCTACAATTCTGGCCTTAGGACATAAGTATTACTGTGGGCAAGAATTGGTATACAAAAGTTTCACTATAGTATACTTTATAATAGTAAAAAATCTGAGGAAAGTTCAATAGTAAAAAACAAAAACAAAACAAAGGCTTTGTTAAATAAATGATTCAATTGTATAATCACGTTTAAGACATTTTTAATAAAATGGGAAATGCTCATAACATGAAATGAAAAAAGGGATACAAAACTGTCTTTTCTACCAGATTTTAAATTCGCTTTATTGACTAGTATTATAACCAGCATCCAGAAAAGCCCTTGGTATATCATTAGTAGGTACTCTATAAATACTTGTTTAATGACTAAAAGGTTATGAGAAACGTAAGGAAAAAAACCTAAGAAAAAAAGCCTGTCTTCTTCTTAGAAGACAGGCTGCTGAAAAACTCAAAGCCACTTTTAGAACACTGCATTTTATCATGTATATATTTTTCCATTATAAAAATGCATAGAAACTTTATCATGGTAAAGTAGGAGGAGGGGTTTGGAATCACTCATATTTTCAATACCTGAAAGCAATCATTATTAACATTTTGAGATATTAATTTTCATTTTTTTCTTATATACATTTTTAAACAGTCTGTGATAGTTGAGTAGCTTTACTCAGCTTTTCCACTTACCACATTATACACAAGCATATTATAAACTCTTAATGCTGCTGCTGCTGCTAAGTCGCTTCAGTCATGTCTGACTCTGTGCGACCCCATAGATGGCAGCCCACCAGGCTCCGCCGTCCCTGGGATTCTCCAGGCAAGTATACTGGAGTGGGTTGCCATTTCCTTCTCCAGTGCATGAAAGGGAAAAGTGAAAGTGAAGTCGCTCAGTCGTGTCCAACTCTTAGCGACCCCATGGACTGTAGCCTACCAGGCTCCTCCATCCATGGGATTTTCCAGGCAAGAGTACTGGAGTGGGGTGCCACTGCCTTTAGGGAATTCCCTGATGGTCCAGTGGTTAGAACCACAGTGCTTTCACCGTGGAGGGCTCAGGTTCAATCCCTGGCCAGGGAACTAAGATCTTAAAGATTGCATGGCATGGCCAAAAAAATTTTAAAAAAAAGGTTTAATAGGCAAATAGTCTGCAGATTATTACTTCCAACTTTTATTGTTAGGCAGTAGACTGTGTACATTTGGTCACTATTATAAATAATGCTGTATTTAGAATTATCTCTAGTAGTTTACCATCATCAGAATCACTGAATCAAAAGTCTTCAGGGAAAAAAAAAAAGTCCCAGGGACAAAATTTATGTCAGTTAAGGCAATTATAGCTCACAGTGATTTAAAACTTTGAAGTCAGACAGATCTGAATCTGAACTCCAGCTCTGCCACATTTGAGTTTTCTAAATTTGGACAACCTACTTAGCTCTCTAAACTTTGGGTTCCTTTGCTGTAAAATGAAGATAATAGTAGTAGCTCTCCTTATGGGGTGGAGGGTGGGGGGACACTTCACATAAAGCACTGCCCTCAGTACATGGTACCCAGTAAGTGTCAAAAACTTTTTAATTGCTCTGTATATTTATATTTATATATATATATATTTTAAGTTGCTTTTTAGGTACTAGGGGTCGATTATAAATCTGTAAAAAATAAACCAAAAATCTAGGGTCTCCCTGAGTTATTCATATAGCACATAAATAATAGCAATGGTTAGTAACCGGGTCAGACCTGTATTTAGTTCTTAATATGAATTTACTCATTTCATTCTTACTATAAAAAATTTCTTATTGTAAGAACATGACAAAAATCCAGGAGTCATAATATATGTTTAATTATAAATTTTCAAAATAACTATCTGTAGAGTTGTAATTCTTCTTAGATGACTGTTGCCTGAGAACTTAAAACTACACAGTGCTATGGGATGAGGGTTAGGGGTGGGAGGAAGCCTCCAGAGGGAGGGGATATATGTATACTTATAGCTGATTCACACTGTTTTATAGCAGAAACCAACACAACATTGTAAAGCAATTATATTCCAATTAAAAAGTAAATTAAAAAAACCTACATAGTGCTAATCAATGCCGTTCAACATCAAATACTTTTTCCTTTTTCCTTTGCAAAGGAAAAATGTGCTTTTCCTTTTAAAAGCACAGTGGTTGGAGTAAAAAGTGCTCAATAGTAAGAGAGTAGCATTGGACGGAACAGTGCCCATCATGATAATGAGTAATTATTAAGGTTATCAAAGCAATATGAAAAAATACATAAAAGAATATGAAGTGAAAAGAGCAGAACAAATAGGTATGTATAGCAGGACTGTTATACTATAGAAATAGAAGCCTAGAAAAAACATGGGAGGTAATATAAAAATAAGTCATTAGGTTATAGTGGTGATATCTTAAATTTTCTGAGTATTTTATGGTTTGAAATATAGATACAATGAACCCCAATTATAGTGTTACCTAATATTTTTTAGATTTTAATAGCATACAATAAAAAGACACTTGAGGACAGTTAACTCTCATTCCCTAACAGTTCTATTTTAAGGGATTTATATATAGTTAACAATGACCATTAATATTTATCAAGAACCTACAATGTCTCAGGCACTATCTTAGGTACTCTACACATACTAATTAGCCTAATCCTCACAACTCTAGGGGTTTGGCACTATTGTGACACCAATTTCACAGATGGACAAACTGAGGCACAGAGTGGTTATGTACCCTGCCTTAGGTCACACAGCTAGTGAGACCAGGATTTTCATCCAGGCAGCTAGGCTTCAGATGAAGTGGTCCTAACCACCACATGGACTGTTTCTTATTTCAAAATATGTCAGGAGAACCACGGGCAAATTACAAAATTGTGCTTGCCTCTGTTTCCTCATCTGTATCATGAAGTTAATAGATAATAATAGAACTTCCATTACAAATTTGTTATAAGGACTAAATGAGCACAATACCTGTAAAGTACTTAGAAAAATGCCTGATACATATTAAGGGCTCTGTAAGGGCTTACTTTATATTATGTGACTTTTAGGTTTTTGGTGGGCTACATATATGTTTTAAATTGAAGAGCAACTACTGCATATGTGAAAATTTACTGTATGTCTCAGATAATATACTCGGTTTTATTACCTTGCCGAGGAATAACATGAAATCCCCCACCATGTTGATGGCAGCTACTCGCAAAGCATTCTCCACGAGAATGACAAAAGCATCCTTCGCTGAGGTGCAGAAATTGGTGCTGTTGATAGCTGTGGCTGTGTATGCATTCTGGACAAAAGCAAAAACAATTTTTTATCAGTAAATGTTATCTTTACAATTTAAACCAAGGATAGTTAAAGCATAGCTTGCAAAACTATTTCACAGTTAAACCCATGGCTTTGGTGAGGAACAGATTTAGATTAAGCACAAGGAAATATAAGACATTAAAAAAAAAAACATAAAAAGCCTGATATGGTAAAGAGAACTCAGATGGCCTAGTTTCGGCCCTTTAAAAACACTGACATTTATTAAAACACACATAAACCTTTCCAACATCCATTACCTTCTTCCCTGTCTTAGTAAATCAAACCATAATTTAACCTTTCCTAGATACCTTGGGTTCATCACTAGGCATTTCAGTGATGCTTTAAAAGCTACACACACGTATAAAGGCACCAGATTGCTGTGCTGTTATATCGGGAACATCTATTTCCGCCTCCTTGGCACTTTCTTCTGTGCTGTCACTTCTCACAGTTCTTGCAGTAGACAGCTCTTTGGTGCTGATTTTATAACCCTCCCTCCTGGGGCAGCACATCAAATCCCCTTTGAGAAAACAATGCTTTCTCATTCTCTTGGAGTCTGAGTGAGGTTGACACTACCTCCAGCTCTGGGAGGAAGCTTTGATCGATATAAGTCAATCAACATGTTTTACCCACAATGACTGCTTCAGGAATTGGTACATAAACGAACCAGAGCCAATGAAAGTAAAAGATGTTCCCTTGGGCTTCTGGGAAAAACAGAAGTGTTCTTTCTCTTCCGTATGTGCTCCTGACAGAGGAGCTCTCTCATGCACCTGGACGCAAGGTGTGAGGATACAAATGACCACGCCCGGCTTGCCAACATAATGGAGGTCAGAGCAGAGAGAGAAACCAGGTACTTGCATTTGGTGACATTGTTTACATGGTTAGGAACCAGCCAGATTCTGTACTTCTCAGTTACAGAAGCTAACAAACAGCTAAGAATCTCTCCCCTTCTTCCCACCCCCACCCCTTTCTCAATCTTGCTCTTTTGGGGGCTAGACTGGGCTGGTTTTCTTTCTCCTGTAGTACTCAGTCCCCAGCTGATATATTTTATCCAGTGGTACCTGCTTCTGTCTCCCCGTGTTTTATTTGATTAATAGTCACTCTGAATTTTTTTTTCTTCTTTTTTACATTACATTCTAGAATAGCACTGACATTTTCTGGAAAATGTGAATAAGTAACATAACATGAAATATGTCTGAGTCTTAAGAAGGGAAAGTATATGGACTTTGTAATGAAAACTTACAGTCCTGAGCAATTTTTAGTTTAGTGCTGATTTAAGAAATTGTTGGTGAGTCAAAATATGAAGTTGCAGGAAAAATGCAGAACACAAAGGCATACTTTATACTGTGTTGTCTATAAAGTTTTAAACACTGAGATCAGAAGAGAGAGTCTTTAATTTATGAGTGTTCCAATTGTACACTTGTTAGTTATTAGGAACTGGGTATGAAGATGAAGTTGGAGTCATCAAAAATTTAACTTGCCATTATATGATTAATTTCATTGGTTAAAAATGCAGAACTTCTCAGGGCCAAAGAGAGAGTACTGTACTGAGTAGGTCACTATTTTTGGTTCATAAACATTATTCGGTATTGGAACAGCAGGAAATAACAGTGCTCTTTGAGAAACACAGTATGATCTTAATACAGGAAATGTCTTCATACAAACTGGCATAGCTTGTATGTAGTAGCCCTCATAGTCAACAATAGAGTCCAAAATGCAGTACCTGGGTGCAATCTCAAAAACGACAGAATGAACTTAGTTTGCTTCCAAGGCAAACCATTCAATATTACAGTAATCCAAGTCTATGCCCCAATCACTAATGCCAAAGAAGATAAAGTTGAATGGTTCCATGAAGACCTACAAGGTCTTCTAGAACTAACACCAAAAACAGATGTGCTTTTCATCACAGCAGACTGGAATGCAAAAGTAGGAAGTCAAGATATACCTTGACTTGCAAAGTAGTTGCCTGAGGAGGCCTCACAAATAGCTGAGAAAAGAAGAGAAGCAAAGGGCAAAGGAGAAAAGGAAAGATATACCCATCTGAATGCAGAGTTCCAGAGAATAGCAAGGAGAAACAAGAAGGCCTACTTCAGTGATCAATGCAAAGAAATAGGATGGGAAAGACTAGAGATCTCTTCGAGAAAATTAGAGATACCAAGGGAACATTTCATGCAAAGATGGCACAATAAAGGACAGAAATGGTATGGGCCTAACAGAAGCCGAAGATATTAAGAAGAGGTGGCAAGAATACACAGAAGAACTATACAAATAAAGAACTTAATGGCCCAGATAACCACAATGGTGTGATCATTCATCTAGAGCCAGACATTTTGGAGTGCAAAGTCAAGTGGGCCTTAGGAAGCATCACTACAAACAAAGCTAGTGGAATTGATGTAATTCCAGCTGAGCTATTTCAAATCCACAAAGACGATGCTGTTAAGTGCTGCACTCAATATGTCAGCAAATTTGGAAATCTCTACAGCAGCCATAGGACTGGAAAAGGTCAGTTTTCATTCCAATCCCAAAGAAAGGCAATGCCAAAGAATGCTCAAAGCACCGCACAACTGCACTCATTTCACATGCTAGCAAAGTAATGCTGAAAATTCTCCCAGCCAGGCTTCAGCAGTATGTGAACTGAGAACTTCCAAATGTTCAAGCTGGATTTAGAAAAGGCAGAGGAACCAGAGATCAAATTGCCAACAACCGCTGGATCATAGAAAAAGGAAGAGAATTCCAGAAAAACACCTACTTCTGCTTCATTGAGTAGGCTAAAGCCTTTGACTGTATGCACAACAACAAACTGTGGAAAATTCTTAAAGACATGGGAATACTAGACCATCTTACCTACTTCCTGAGAAACGTGTATGCAGGTCAAGAAGCAACAGTTATAACCAGACATGGAACAACGGACTAGTTACAAATTGGGAAAAGAGTACATCAAGGCTGTATATTGTCACCCTGCTTATTTAATTTATATGCAGAGTACATCATGAGAAATGTTGGGTTGGATGAAGCATAAGCTGGAATCAAGACTGTTGGGAGAAATGTCAATAACCTCAGGCATGCAGATGACACTACCTTTATCGCAGAAAGTGAAGAGGAACTAAAGAGCCTCTGGATGAAGGTGAAAGAGGAGAGTGAAAAGCTGGCTTAAAACTCAACATTCAAAAAACTAAGATTATGGCATCTGGTCCCATCACTTCATGGCAAATAGATGGGGAAACAATGGCAACAGTGACAGACTTTTTTGGGGGGGGTGCTCCAAAATCACTGCAGATGGTGACTGTAGTCATGAAATTGAGACGCTTGCTCTTTGGAAGAAAAGCTATGACCAACCTAGACAGCCTATTAAAAAGCAGAGACATTACTCTGCCAACAAAGGTCTATCTAGTCAAAGCTATGGTTTTTCCAGTAGTCATTATGGATGTGAGAGTTGGACTATAAAGCAAGCTGAGCACCAAAGAATTGATGGTTTTGAACTGAGGTGTTGGAGAAGACTCCTGAGAGTCCCTTGGACTGCAAGGAGATCAAACCAGCCCATCCTAAAAGAAATCAACCCTGAATATTCATTGGAGGGACTGATGCTGAGGCTGAAACTCCAATACTTTGGCCACCCGATGTGAAGAGCCAACTTATTGGAGAAGACTCTGATTCTGGGAAAGATTGAAGGTAGGAGGAGAAGGGGACGACAGAGGATGAGATGGTTGGATGGCATCACTGACTCGATGGAGATGAGTTTGAGTAAGCTCTGGGAGTTGGTGATGGACAGGAAAGCCTGGTGTATTGCAGTCTATGGGATCACAAAGAGTCGGACACAACGGAGAGACTGAACTGAACTGAAACCGGAAATGAGCATATGTGGTTTGTGTTTCAAAAATGCTGAGAAGGTGGGTTCTCTAGACTCTAAGTGAGGTTGGTGTTGATTCTTAATGTTACTCTAGAGGAGGGGCAACAAAGTTTTTTGGTAAAAGACCAGATAGTGAATATTTTTGGCTTTGTGGACCATATAGTCTCTGCCACAATTGCTTGGTTCTGCCATCATAACATAAAAACAGCCAAAACAGTTTGTAAATAAATGAACATAGCTGTGTTCCAATAAAACTTACATACTGAAGTACATATTTAGCCCAGAGGCAGTAGTTTGAAAACTCTGCCCTAAAATAAATTATTAATGGGGCTTGTTTGGTTGTTTTTATTTGTTTTGTTTGGGGTTTGTTTGTTGTTACTGTTGTTCATTTTTAAGGTGAGTAAGGAACTGGTGAGAACTGGGAACTACTCTGGGTTCTTTGAGAATAGATCAGGCTTGGAAAGTTCTGTGTCATTTTTTAGCTGAGTTACTGTTACATAAGATCAAAAGTACAGTTTATTTTGATGTCATGAGACTATTCACAAAATGTTTCAAAAGAAGTTTTACAGAAGATTAGGAAATGTGAACCACTGCAGTTAGGAAGTTAACTCTTTGGTGACTGCTGTCTTTTAACTGATAGGAAGCACTGGCCAATGACAGCATAAAGTGGGCAAGCAGCAGGTGAGTGCTACCAGGACAACTTAATAGTATGATTTCCTTAAAATACTGTATATATTAGCTTTTGAGATAAGAGCTGTGAGCATGAGATAGTAATATATTGTGATGTTGCTCAGTTGTGTCCGACTCTTTGGTGACCCCATGGATTGCAGCACGCCAGGCTTCCTTGTCCTTCACTATTTCCTGGAGCTTGTTCAAACTCATGTCCATTGAGTCAGTGATGCCATCCAACCATCTCGTCCTCTGTCATCCCCTTCTCCTCCTTCTCCTCCTACCATCAGTCTTTCCCAGTATCAGGGTCTTCTCCAATAAGTCGGTAGGGGTAAAATACCCTACAACGTTAACTACACATATATATATATGTATGTACTCACACACACACATATATATAATTTTGATGTAAAAAAGCATCATTATAATGCCTAAAATCAAGGATACTGGATAACCCATTTAAAACAACTGGGTGTTGTCTTAAATCTCACCCCTTAAATGAAGACCAACAATGCTTAACTATGTTGTACCCCCCTTTCCAGTTTGAATATAACTTTCCTTGAAAGAAGAGGCAGGACCAAGAGGATCCACATACCTCCAATCTCTCTCTTCTGTTATCATCAGGTAAGCTGAGTCTAAGAGCAGGTCCAATGTTTCCAAACTAAACAACATAAGGTTTTTTTGCTGCTCTCATTAATTTTCAGAGCTTCACTTTACTTGAGAATTATTCTTCTTCCTCTGCTGCTTCTTTTCTCCCTCCTCCAACCATCTCCACCCATTCTATCTACTTTTAAAGCAAAAGGCTATTTGCAGACATGAAAGGAGGCAGCAGTGATTTCTTTTCTCCATTCCTTGGTTCCAGGGTTGGATGTGCTCATAGAAATTCAGCCTTCTTGGCAATATTCCTACAGATCTATGCAACTCTTTTATAGTCAACCTAACTGAAAAAAAGTAGGTATTTTATAAACTTTTTCCTACTCCCAAGGCAAGAAGATGAGCTGCATGTGATACACAAAGGTCAAGATGATCTCTTTAGGAAGAAAAATGTGTTAAAAATCATAGCAGGCCATTGAAATTTCCCTCTCCTCCTATATCTCTTAGTCTAAAGGATTCACACCAGGGTTCTCAAGAAATTCTGAGTCCTTTGTGGCTAATAAGCGTTCTCTGAGCTTTTTGCCGACAACTTAGTTGAGATTTTTAGAGCCCACTCACCTTCTTCCCAGACTGCCTTCCTGATATTGAGCTAAACTGCCCACAGAGAGGCATCAATGATTAACATTTAGCCTGTGGCCAGCATCTGCTCAGGCAGGACACAGGCTTAAAGACTCAATTCTTTAAGTCTCACAGGCAGGACATAATTATCAGAAGCAACATGAAAGATGATCACCATCCAGAAATCTTTTTAAAAGGATGCCTATCAGCCCAAGTGGTCCCTGGTGTGTGCACTTTCGTGTGAAAGGTTATAGTGAAAAAGTACTGATCCCCAGGCCTGCCTGGCCATAGGTCCCAGAGCACAGATTCTATATTTCACACCTTCTTTCTTTTCTTCATTTAAGGACCTAGATATTCTCTTAAAGTTTAAAACCTTAACATAATAACCTACTTAATAGGGCAAGCTAGATAGCAATGGTAGGAAAAGGGGAACAGAGAAGTACAACTCTACATGTGGATCATCATACATTAAATAGGGGCAACGGTAATCAAAATGATCCCTTTTGCATTTGAGTGAGGGATGGAGGAAGCACAAAGTCCAATCTATACCATATATTTCACTCAGTTTGGTTCTAAATACTCCAACTTTTTAAGGGACATAAGAATTAAAAATATGTTGTAAATCTTAATTTAAATAGACTGCCTAAAAACTACCACTTGTCTTAGTTTAAAACGGGAAACAGTTTCAGCAGAAAGCTGCTTTCAGCAATTTATAGCAGAAAGCTTGAATATTCTCTATCACAAACAATTACTTTTCTTTAAGTTGTACAAAAGCATGTATGCATTTGACCCTTGAACAACACAGGGGTCGGGGTGCCAACTCCTTCACACAGTTGTCAATTCCCTCTCCTTCTACACCTCTTAGTCTAAAGGATTCACGCCAGGGTTCTTAAGAAATTCTGAGTCCTTTGTGGCTAATAAGTGTTCTCTGAACTTTCTGCCAACCACTTAGACTAACTTTATAGTCTCTGTTATCTATGGTTCCTGCAGCCACGGATTCAATCAACAGTAGACTGTGTTATATTAGAGTATGTAGTATTTATTTTTAAAAATTCCTATACAAGTGGACCCCTATAATTTTTTTCATCATAAGTTGATTTTACTACATTCACATATTACACAATACACCTACTGGTGGCCAATACCATATATTAATGACCAAACCAAGATAAAAAGTGGGTAGCACCCCACTCCCTCGAAAAAGCCCTGCCTTCCCTGGACTAATGCTCATGCCTCCCCCTCCTCATCATTTGCCTCCCTCCTTGTCCCTTTAGATTAAATCCCTCTTGCCAGGGTGAGAAGTTCATCTCTGATGCACCTACACAATCTAAAGCTGTTGTTCAAGGGTCAACTGTAGGAAGCAGTGTGTAGTCATGGCACGATCCAGGCAAACTTAGATTTGAAACTTCCTCCAACTCTAGATCATGTGATCTGCTACAAGGTACCAGACTCAATGTTTTCACGTATAAAACAGAGGAAATGCACCTTCCTTAGAGAGTTGGAGAAAGTGATAATATATATAAAGTGCTTAGTGTACTATCAGGGATTTAAGTAGGTGCTCAAAAAATAACTCCCACTCATACTATGTAGAAAAAAGCTTTAAAATCTTAAGAGCTTATCAGCTGGAGAACAGATACTCTCCAGTGTTAAATGTACTATCTTCAAGTAATGTCCAAGTAAACCAAGACCTGAGTAATTCAATGCCCAAAAGAAACAGATTCTAGTTGGAACAATCTTTCTATTTAAAGAGAATTTTATACTGTTCCATTAGATGTACAATTACTTTCCTGTCCCATCAAGATAAGCACCTGCAGAAACAAAAAGTGGTTCATGGTTCACTCTGTTTATCCACAAAACTCTAGCACCTATGGTATATATATTTAATGGCCTATTTTTAAAAATCTAAAGCTCTTTTTATTTAAATTGAAGTATAGTTGATTTACAATGTTGTGTTAGTTTCAGGTGTACAGCAAAGTGATTCATATATGTATATATATATATTCTTTTTCAGATTCTTTTCCCTTTTAGGTTATTACAAAATATCAAGTATGGTTCTCTGTGCTGTACAGTGGGTCCTTGTTGTTTACATATTTTATATATAGTAGTGTATATAATCCCAAACTTCCAATTTCTCTCTCCCCCTCACTCCCCTTTGGTAACCATGTTTGTTTTCCATGTCTGTGGGTCTATTTCTGATTTGTATATAAGTTCATTTGTATCATTTAAAAATTTACTTATATTTGCTTAAGATTCTACATATAAACAATATTATATGATATTTGCCTTTCTCCATCTGGCTTACTTCACTTATCATGACGATCTCTAGGTCCATCCATGTTGCTTCAAATAGCATTATTTCATCTTTTTTTTATGGTTGAGAAATGTTCCATTGTATATATACATACACACACACACCATATCTTTATCCATTCATAAAGCTCTTTTTTGAAGCCAGCTGCATTTTCCACACTGTTTGGCACATAGTTGGGGACTATGGAATTTCATATTGTGCTGCACAATGACTCTGGGCTACCCTACTTCCATGTCAACACTCCTCTCTATTATCCTCTGTATTCTCTACAGCAGTGGCAACCAACTGGTGCCCTATAGGCAACTGATGGTATGTGGCCCAAAGACCATACAATGTTTGCTCTGCTCACTCAGAGTTATTCCTTTTTTATTATTTGTAAACATTTTAATAGCAAGAGATAAAATGCAAACATCCAGAATGCTGGCTTCTCTTAGAAAACTGAAGAGTTAGAAGCAGTCTATAAATTCTCACATGGCAAAGGTATATCAGAACTAAATGGTGACAGCCTTCTTTGGATGGAACACGAGCTCTGCAGTTGACCACTCTCTACTGCTCCCTATAGCTCTGGACCCTGTCTGCTGCACTCAGTCACATGAAGGATGTAATGAACCTCAAGTGGCCCTGCAGGGGTTTATGTTGTCCGATTTCACTCAAGGCTTTTAACCTCAAGTTGAAAGTTTTCTTTTTTTAAAAAAATTTATTTATTTATCTTGGCTGTATCGGGTCTTAGTTGCAGCACACAGGATCTTTGCTGTGTCACACAGACGTTTCACTGTAGTGCACAGTCTCTAGTTGTGGTGTGCAGGTTCAATAGTTGTGGTGCATAGGATTAGTTGCTCTGCGGAATGTGGGATCTTAGTCCCCCGGGATCCAACCCACCTCCTCTGCACTGAAAAGTAGATTCTTAATCACTGGACCACCAGGGAGATATCTCAGGTTGCATGTTGGCATATATGAGGAAAATGATGTAAAGTGACATTAACTGACTCGTTGTTAACCATTTCCAAAGATTATTACAAAAAACCAAACTCCAAATGAGAGACTCTGCATGTGAAATGTGAGCCCAGTGCCTGGCACATGATAAGTGCTCAGTAAATGATAGCTGGCATTGTAATTAATATTATTATTTCACTGTACTCTATTGAATACTCTAAAGATAACCTCAGAGAATAGGCAGGTGATTATACAAGAAGTTTTTGAAAAATAAGAATGCAAGAGATTTGCCCCACAGGACACTTGAGATATATAATGAAGCTATAATAAATATTCTAGTACTATATGCATGTAACTTATATAATACTGCACATCAACTATATTTCAATAAAAAATTAAAAACAAAGAAACCCAAACCAAACCAAACAAAAACTCAGTACTGGTAGAAGAATAGATAAATCAATGGTATAGAAAAAAAGCCCAAAGACAGACTCAAGTACAATATATAAGAATTTAATAAATGATTAAATTGACATTTCACTGCAGAAGAAAGGACAAATTAATCACTAATTTGTCCTGGGACAACTGATTGAATCCAAGATAAACTTTTTTCAAAAAAGAGAAACTTCTAAAGGACTATAAGAAAAAAAGGTAGAATAATTATTTGATATTCAAGTGGGGAAAACCTTTCTAAGTAGAAAAGCCAAGAGAGAAACCATGAAGGAAAAGTTAAACAGACTTGACAAGAGAAAATAAAAATTGCTGTACATTATAAAAATATAAAAGAAATTAACTGTGGGCATTACTACAGAATAAGATTCCCTACTCACTGAAGACTTGCTGTGTCTAAGCCCATGCTCAGAGTGCCGTAGACTCTTTTCATACTCATGGTAACAGGGACTGTAAACACTACTGTTAGCCTTACTTTACATATGAGGCTCAGAGCTTATCAGACATTAACTGAAGTAAAATACTGCAAACTTTTTCTCAAAGCTATTACTAAGTATATTAATGAAAGTGCTAAGTAGTTAGTCAGACACAAGTGGGTCCCTGCTCCATCCTGAATGGGGCCATCTTTCCCTCCCTGACCTGGACACTGGTGATCAAAACATGCCCAGAGATCCTCCCTTTATTGTGGTCAAGACAGTTAAATTTGCAGGCTTATCAGGCCCAAATAAGATAAAACCTTCCATCACATGTGGGCGCAGGCACATCAAGCCCTAAAACCCTAAAAGCTGACACAGTATAACCTGGGGTTCATTATTCTGTATTTGTAATAAACTAGTATTGTAGTATTTGTCCCGGTTCACCCCTCACCCCACCCCGCATGGGTTTTGCTTGGGTGTTTGTGGGTAAGTGCCTGCACACAAGGAGAAAAGTTATATAACCTAAAACTGACAATCAACGTGTCAAATGATGCAGGACACAGGGAGGGACTTGCCACTACTTTGAAAAACCAACCCTACCCCCGGCTGGAGGGCTGCCTCTAGTTTCCACACAGCCCACTCTCCTTTTCTCTCTTGGGAGTGTACTTTCGCTTTGTTTAATAAAACTTCTGCTGCTTAAAAGTGTTCTATGTCTTTTGACTGAATTCTTTCCTTCGGGAGGTCAAGGACTGAGTTGCCATTTTGCGTTAACAAAAGTGTTAACGTTAGACGGTGAGATCATGGGTGATGCTTTTTTCTTGTTTTGGTTTTTCAAACTCTTCAGTATTTATATTACATTTACTGTCAGAGAAAATAGACACATTATAGAACTACCTTTTGAATTCTTTGTCATAGCTCTGTTATCTTAGAGTAAAACATGGGGAGTTCCTTATAAATAAATAAAATGGAATAGGGAGAGAGTGATAACACTTACTAGGTATCTACCAAAAGCTAGACACTGTAAGAGTTGATTTATCTGCATTATATTTTATCCTAACCTAAAGCCTATGAGGACAGGCATATTTTTTTCCACTTACTGAAGAAGAAAACTGAGACTCAGAGGTTTCACTGAGCTTGCTGGGGAAGGAAATGTATCTTCAACATCTGGGCTCTTTCTACTGTGGCTTCACCTCTAGCAGAGCACTAAGCTTATACCTGCTGACTGTGTGTGACAGCACTAAAGCATTTCTTGCACTAGCAGAAAATACACTTATACCTTGCTTTCTCAAATTTTAGAAAAGTCTCTGCAGCTCATTTATTCAGTACCACCATGATTCCCATCATGTTAAGTACTTCAAACAGACGGGTGCCCACTCTCCTCTGAAACATTTCACAGAAACAAGGGTTAAAAAATTCCACTGGTACTTATGCTTAAAATTAATCTGTCATGGCAGGAAGTATTCTAATATCTTTAATATGTTGACTTCATCTCAAGATTTCTATGAAAACAAGAGACATGACGCTCCAATGGTAATCAGTCTCCACAATGGAATACTTCATATTTCAAGTACGGGTTTAGAATCACTCTCCCTAAACCTTCACTCCCATAATTGATTTGCTACCATGCCAGTGCTTTCCTTGAATCTTCAAGCAACATGCCTACCTCTTGAAGATGCAAAATGGAAAAAATTTGTACAAGAAACACCAACTTGTAGTTTGGATATACATCACAGGACTATTAGGACTAAATTGCTGACTACTGTTTAGCTTGGAATGAGCTGAAAACTTTATATATGTTTTCACCTGGTTACCAACTTGATATCATGTAATTTGTTTCCTTCCTTCAGCATTTCTCCTTTTTGAGATCCTTACAGTTTTATATCATTCTCTGTCTTTTTAAGTCCAAATATTTGGTGATTAGTCATTCATTCAAAAAACATTTAAAGACCACCTATTGTATACTAGGCACTGTGGAAGTTTCTGCAGAGACAAAAATAAGATCCTGCATTTAAGGAGCTAAAAGTCTAAAGGAGGAGATGAAGAAGTAAACAGACAACTCCCATACAGTGTTCCTAGTGTTTTCACAGAGGTATGAACTGATAGTGTGCAATGTCAGAGGAGGAGCTGGGGTAATGAGGGAAAGTTTCTTGGAGGTGGTGCTCAGGAATAATCATTAAAGGCAAATAGGAGTTAGTCAGACATTGGAAGGAAGTTATTTTCTGCACATTTTGGAAACTGTGAGAGCAAAAGGTGCCTATGGGAACCGAAAACAGACAGCTGAGGTTAGCACATCTCTCTGAACATAAGCTATTTAGTGACGGATTCAAAATGTAATGATGATTATCGTTACTGCATCCATCAACTTTTTTGATGAAGATGACTTACCCCAAAATCAAATTTTAAAGAACATAATTTTTCAGAATGTTGTGGCTGTTATTAATTATTTTAATAATGACCTTCCAAATACTTTACATCCGAAGAGTATTATGAACCACAGGGATGTATTTTGCTAATGAAATGTGAAATCTACTTCTTCACATTAATCATAGAACTCCAACAAAGCAGACTCCAGGCATGTTCAACACCATCACCACAGGACTCTCCCTTTGACTACATGTGAGTGAACGGACAGTGCAACACTACTCTTCAGTCAGTTAAAGGTTAATGGTGAGAAAGTCAATTTTTATCTTTGGTCTATTAGATAAGGGCATCAGTACATTAGAATTGATTTCTAGGGGCTGGAGAAAAGTGGTTAAGAAAAACAACTCTAGATGAAAAGAGTGCTTCACAGTGAGAGTCCTACATGCTCAGATACAGAAAGACAGAGGGCCAAGCCACTCCCCTGTGAACTGCTACTCCATAAGTATCAATCCCTCCATTTGCCCCTAGAAACTGCACTTTCTTTGCTAGTATTTTCCAGGCCAGTACCACAGTCTTCAGCAGCTAGATAAAGCAAAAACAAAAAAAACCCCACAGAATACTAACATGTTAGCTTTGAACAATAGTAGACAGTTGCAAAAAAGGAGTAAGTGTCACAACAACTTTTCACTAAAGCTTTCAAACAACATTAAATGAATTAAAGAACAATGGCTAGGGTAGACAGATTCTCAGGGAAAATCAAAGATAAAAGGTTGTGAATTAAGGGATAAAAGATAAATGATTTTCCTGAAAGATGGACTCTAAGGAAATTTATCCATGTATTACAATTAATTTCGCTCAGTTGTGTCCGACTCGTTGCGACCCCATGGACTATACAGTCCACGGAATTCTCCAGGCCAGAATACTGGAGTGGGTAGCCGTTCCCTTCTCCAGGGGATCTTCCTAACCCAGGGCTCGAACCCAGGTCTCCCACATTCCAGGTGGATTCTTTACCAGCTGAGCCACCAGGGAAGCTCAAGAATACTGGAGAGGGTAGCCTATCCCTTCTCCAGGAGATCTTCTCGACCCAGGAATCGAACTGGGGTATCCTGCAATAATAAGCTTTGGGAAGAATATATATTATGTTTAAAAATAAGAATATGATTAAAATAGTTATACTTGATCAAGGCACAATGTACAACACCATGAGAAAAAAAAATTTCAATTAAACTCAAAAACTTTATCTTGGAAAAAGAAACAATGAACTTATCTTTGAAAGTGAGTGTTAGATGTACTTTTAAAATATTTTACCTGATTTAAATAATTTAGGCACTTTTCAAGACACCAAAGGCAACAAATGCAAGATTTCAGCACACATCGAGCACAAGCATTTTCCTAGAAAGAATGAATAATGAAAATAATTAAAGACCAAAGAATCAAACCATACCATGTAGAATATTATACATTTTAGAAAAGTAAAAATTAAGAAAAATCACATCCTATGCTTCAAAGCCTCCACACTCACCATTTTTTCCCTCAAAATGTAATGGCTGAATTATTTTTTATCAGTTCAATCCAACATTTACTTAGTACCTACTGCATATAAGATAAAGTATATAAGACCAACAAGGAACTTAAAAGCATTAAACATAACAAAGGTTAGAGTCAGAATGATATAGATCCTAGTGCCAAGAGAGTAGAGGAGAGAGAGAGAGAAGATGCTGCTTGGGAGGTTAGAGGACTCGGGGGAGGTTTCTAGGAAGAGGGGGCATTTGAGCTAAGCTATGCAGAAATGCAAGTTGTTTCTGCAGTTAAGGACAGGAAGGAGGATATTTGGGTAAACCTGCGATTAGATAAATTTTGCCAGGGCATACAGAGTACGAGAGTGGGAGATAAGGGAACCAAATTAGAGTCCGCTTGGCAAGGACATGGAGGAAAACATTCACGCTCGGACTTAATATCATTGGGAATTTTGCTACTTGTAGAACTGAGATCTGGAATGTGTCCACAGAAAGTCCAGAAAAGATTTTTCCTTACCTTTCCTTTGAGCTGACTGTGAATGTACATAAGGATCATTCGTGGAATTTTGACTAACGTGATAATGAAAGAACCTTTTGCCACAGTACCAAGGTGATAACGAATAAGGCGATTCACTGATGCCAGAATCGGTGTAAATGGCAAATTCCTTTTATCCCTGTTTAAAAAATGACCGAAAAGGCAATTAAAGGCTCAACCAGGATGGAAACATAGAAAAGATTTCGTTCAAAAAAGAGTGAAAAATTAGTTCATTTTCCTTATTCTAGTTCTATGACAAAATAGCAAAGTAACTACAAGTGCTTCAGATGTATCATGTAAAATTAATGTGTCATTTCTTTATGGTAGTTTCATGGGGTTCTTATGCTCTAATACTTTAAGTTAAACAAAACTGCTTTGAAAGCTCTTACTAGTAAATAGTTATGGTGGTTATCATACAATCAGATAATGGAACGTAGAAAGATGTTACACCTGGCACCTCATTTTAATGGAAAACTGTCAGGCCTACTGTAGTGTATAGTTAGCTCTGAAATTAGGAAAGGAAGTCACAACACCTTTTCTGATCCATACAAATTAAAGACTTGTTAACCTTTGCTAGATCCTTATGTAAGTAAAAATACTGGGTTGACCAAAAAGTTCACTCAGCTTTTTCCATACTATCTTATGTAGAAAAACCCAAAAGAACTTCTTGGCCAACTCAATACATAAGATACTAACTACTAAAGATTTATTTTTCTGATAAATGTAATTTAAGTGTAGCATGACCTGCTATTCTAATTAATTTTTTAAGAAAGTTACAGGAGAGAATAAAGAATAAAATAATAACCTCTCATTTTCCTACCTCACAGAATTATCAACTACACATTTGGTCATATTGACTTCCACTTCTTAAAGAAATTAAACTCTTATCAGCCTCAATTCCATTTCCTTCAGGCATAATCATTTAGATTATCTTAAGTTTTCTTTTGTTTTTAAATTGACGTATAATTGACCTACAATACTATGTTAGTTCTGCGTATACAACATGGTGATTCAATATTTCTACACATTACCAATGATCACCACAATAAGCCTAGTTGTCATGTCACCATACAAAATGATCACAATATTATCACCCATATTCCCCACGTGAGACTTTTCATCCCCATTATCATTCATTTTTTTTTGTCACTGGAAGTTTGTACCTTTTAATCTCCTTCACCTATTTCACTCACAGCCTTGACCCCTCCTCTGCCAGTCACCTGATTTTTCTCTGTATCTATGAGGCTGCCCTGATAGCTCAGTTGGTAAAGAATCCGCCTGCAACGCAGGAGACCCTGGTTCGATTCCTGGGTCAGGAAGATCCGCTGGAGAAGGGATACCACTCCAGTATTCTTGCACTTGCCTTGTGGCTCAGCTGGTAAAGAATCCACCCGCAATGCGGGAGACCTGGGTTCGATCCCTGGGTTGGGATGATCCCCTGGAGAAGGGAAAGGCTACCAACTCCAGCATCCTGGCCTGGAGAATTCCATGGACTGTATAGCCCATGAGATCATAAAGAGTCGGACACAACTGAGCGACTTTCACTTGAGTCTATTTCACATGAGTCTATTTGTTATGCTTATTTGTTTTGCATTTTAGATTCCACATGTAAGTGAAACCATACAGGTATATGGCATTCTCTGCCTAACTTATTTCATTTTGCATAATACTCTCTAGGTCCATCCATGTTGTTACAACTTAAGTTTTCTGACAAGTATAAATTCTCACCTAGTAAAATAGTAGGTCACCACAGCTCCTGCCACAGTCATCTGCTGACAGGCTAAAATAAATTCACTGATCCAAATCAGGCCCACCACATGGTACCACCACATGTACTGCAGAGGCCCTGAAATTTTGAACTCCACAAAGCCTTGTTCATTCTGAACAGCACTACCTAAGAAAATATCAAAGAAGGAAAGAAGAAGCACATAAAGTATAAACCAAAAAACATGGCTATTAAATCTAGGAGATTAAGCTAATTTCCAACAATATATCCCTACCCCCAAACCACTGGCATTATGATCACAGTGTTATTTAATTAAGGGACAAAAATAATTATCACTTCAAAAGTTATGTAGCAGAACACTGTAAAATCAAGCATTTTTTTTCCCTCAAAGGCAACATATATAGCTTTTAAAAGTTGCTCTGTTTGAATATAATTCTTACCACATTATCAGTTATTTAGTTTAGGTGTGAATTTTCCAACACTTCAGTTTTCTTAAAAAGCTATTACCTGTCCAATAATTACAGATACAAAATTAGCGAAGTATAGAAATTAATATTATTTTCAATTGGTGGTATGTTGAATGACCAGAGAAGTTACATATATGCTTATTATCCTTATACCACTCTTCACAATTAATCCCATTTAGACATACATAACTTCTGATATTAAGTATGGCTACAAGTAAGTCCGAGCATCTAACTATGAACGGTACGCCACTAGCTCTATATAGGTTCAGGTCATTTTCAAACTAGAAAATCCCAAGGAGGCAGGTTGATCTTTGGCTATCACTGGAGTTTGAGGCAACTCCAGAGGAGCACTGCATTCATTAGTTCATCTCAGAATGAATCTAAATGCCTGAGTCAGTACAGGAGCTTACTTCAAATCCACAACCATCTCAAAACTGGATATGATTTCATGCCCTACCTGGTTTAGACTCACTTTGCTGGGAAGATCTAAATATCATGAATGGGGAATGCGTTTTTTTTTTTTTTTTAAAACTTTCCATTTTATATTTGGGTATAGCAGATTAACAATGTTGTCATAGTTTCAGGTAAACAGTGAAAGGACTCATCCACCCATACACATGATCCGTTCCCTCCAAACTCTCCTCCCCTCCAGGCTGTCACATAACATATCCCTGTGCTATAGAGTAGGTCCTTATTTGCTATCCATTTTAAATATAGCAGTGTGCACGTGTCCATCCCAAACTCCAAAACTATCCCTTCCCCACATTCTTACCCCTGGCAACCATTAGTTTGTTCTCTAAGTCTGTTTCTGCTAAGTAAGTTCATCTGTAAAAAGGTAATGTGTTATTGAAGAGCCATCATCTCTGTTATTTCTGATGGCTATCAGACCTTAGTCCATGAATGTCTTAAGAATTATCTCTCTCTGATGTTTTAAAATATTTTAATGCAAATCAGTTTCATCGCTAAAAGAAAACAGCAACATGTCTTCTTACCGGCTGTGCCAAGAAAGAGAAGTGTCATGATCCAGTACACCCAAAATAGGACAAGAGCAAAGAAAGTCCAAAAGGGCTGGAAGACTAGCAGCGGCAAGTGAATGAAGACCTTGCCAGCCACGTGGAACAAGGCAATGGTGAGAGCAACCCGCTTGCGCATCACCAGCATGACCAGGAACAAGATAACCTGTATGGAGAAAATGGATGGGAAGGTTTTAGCTGCTGTTTTAAGTGGTAAAAACAGAAACAATGGTGGGAAAATTTTAACATAACTCTTAATTCAACTTATCATTTTTCATTATTTACTGAAAATGTCCTTTAAAGCTAAACATAAAAGAATTTCTAAATTATTAATACATCCTAGAATGCTACTTTTCCTTTTTCCACTCATTACAAATCAAAACATGTTGCTTGTCATCAGGATGAGACTCATAAAATTTTGAAAACTGGGGAGAAGACCATATGCTATGATCACAAAAGCACAGGTATTTGTACGTCCTCTCCCTTATTGGATCATGAGCACCTTAAGAGCAGGGTTCATGTCAAATGTATTCACTCCCCACTTTGCCCCGGCACTTGGCACAGATAAATGTACTTACAAGATGATTAATAAGTATTTGCACAATGATAGTAAACAAGAATCTTTTGGTACCAATGGTTTTATAGTGGCTTTATTTTTAGTTTCTAATGCTCAATGAAAAGCTTGGGATTGCTCCAAGAAGTAAACCGAGATTTTTTTTCCCCCTTTTTTCAGAGAGGAGAGGGAGATAAACCAAAAATATAAATCTAAATTATTGAACCACAAGTTAATTAATAATTTTACTGTAATTAGTATAATAATTACAATAGTGAAGCTCACCTCTATTTTTGGAATAATGTTGTTAAAAGTTTAAAAGGGAAAATAATTAGTGAAAAACAGAAAGACATGAGATGGCTTATTTCTTAATATGCTTTTCTATAATAAAGAGAACTGTTTTTTAAAAATAATTACATTATTTCATGACAGTAAGATATATGTTCTTACTAGAAAATGATAATTAATATTCTAGGTGAAAATTCCCTCTCAAAAAGCAGGCAGTGCAGAACAAAATGTCTCATAAAATAGCACCCATCAATTAGGGAAGCCTCTGAAGACTTCTGAGGAGGTCATACCCTAAGGGACAGAGATTTAACCTAATAGTGATCAAGGGTAGGCTTGCAATAGCTAGGGGTTAAGTTTCCACTTCATTAATTGTCTATAAATAAAACATAAAACTGAAAGATACACCGAGGCCTATACTCACTGTGAACACTGTTGCTGAAATGGCATAGATGAGGAGGGCCCGAAGATTGGCCTCAGCTATCTGAGGCTGTTCAGGAATAACTGTTTCTTTGGGAGACTTTCTTTGCTTTGCATACAGCCACCAGAGTACACCTGTGCCAGCTGGAGAGAGGAAACAATTTTGCAATAATTAGCACAAGAAAATGTGTAACATAAATCCTCAATTTTCTAGACCCTTCCTGTACATCACCGTGGACTATCACAGCAACAATCCATTTGGCTGGGAGGTGTGTGGCTGTCACTTTTTGCCAGCAAAGGGGAACTCCAATGATTCTGCTATCATCTTCCACATTACACACTTGCAAATCTTTACCTGTATCAAGTGAACTTCCTTTAACTATATTATTAATTCTGAAGCTGAGAGAGAGCCCAGCAAGGACAGATACCCCTGAGAGGCACTGGTGACCAAAGAGAGCCTCAGCACCTGTTTGAGCTAGGGAGTGTGTGGAAAGCAAGTAAAGGGCATAGAAATCAGCAATGTAGGGGCTTCCCCAGTGATCCAGTGGTTAAGACTCTACACTTCTAAGGCAGGGAGCATGGGTTAGATCCCTGGTTGGGCAACTAAGATCCCACATGTCACAGAGTTTTGTGACCAAAAAAAAAAAAAAAAAAAAAAAAGTCAGCAATGAAGCTGAAGAAGGCAAAGATCTTCTCCATTGTACAATAACCCCAGTGCCTAGTGATGACACACTCACACAGTTGATAAAATATTCGTACTATGAATAAATGAAGATTAAATGAGTAGTTCCTACCATGGGTAGGAACAAAGGAAATCTTTGACAGTTTGATAGCAGTGGGCACTAGAAATGGGACTTTTTATCTCTATCACTTGTTCAGAGATTCTAGATTGAAGAGGGAGGCATAACAGCCTCCAAATAAGAGAGCTGCATCAGACACCTTCATTCAATTCATTCAGTATATTTTGAGTGCCCACAGCATCTACTGTTCTAGGGGTTAGGGCCTGCATGCATGCATACTCAGTCATGTCTGACTCTTTTGTGACTCCCTAGGCTGTAGCCCTCCAGGCTCCTCTGTCCATGAATGGGTTGCTATTTCCTACTCCAGGGGATCTTCCCAACCTAGGGATCAAACCCATGTCTCTGGTGTCTCCTGCATTGGCAGGTAGACTCTTTATCAACTTTGCCACCTGGGAAAGCCCCCAGGAGTTGAGGACAGAGGACAGTGCAGTAAAAAACCAAGCCCCCAACATCACCTCTCCTGGAGCTTATATAGTTTTGGGGAAACAAAAAAAATAAGGAAACAACCAAAAACCCAGTATATTAAACCTAAGAAAAAAGCTGCTTAGTAAAAGGGATAGAAGTGTTAGTGTTGGGAAAGCAGCACAATTTTATATATGATGGGTAACTAAGCCCTCTCTGGAGTGAGATGATATTTGAGCAAAAGAATCAAAGACAGGGAGAAAACAAATCTACGAAACTAAGAACAGAGTGTTCTAGGCAAGAAGGAATAGCAAGTTCTAAGATGCTGAGACAGGGCCACGCCTAGCAGGTGAGAAAGGAAGAGGCCATTATGGCTACAGCAATGAGCAATGGGAAAAGTGATAAGAGATGGGGGTAGAGAGGGAGCTGGCTTCCAGATCATACTGTAAGGCCTTGGAGGCCGTGGTAAGGAAATGGGAGATTCAGAGTAGAGGCATGTATATGTCTAGGTGGACAAGAGAAATGCCTGAGAGAGAAGCACTGGGCTAAGATCTATACAAATCAACTCAACCTCCATCTGCACTCATGTCAAGAGTGAATAGTGTCAAAGGGAAATTCCAACCTACCTGTAAGCAAATACTAAGCATGAATTTTTCTTCTACTGAAGATGAGTAAGCAAAACAACTGAGTCTATGGAAAATATTTCTGAGAGAGGGAAATACTACTTCCATTTTGGAATCTTGAAGGTACAAGAAAATTGCCTGGAAAACTATTTAATATCCTCAAAAACTGGAATAAAATACATTCTCTCTAAACAAAATGTTGACAGAAAGGCTGATGTTACAGGAAAATATATAGAATAAGACAATAGTTATGACATGAAGGACATTGTTCATAACATCCACGGTAGATATTATTTATTAAACATTTAAACCTGTGCCAGGAATTAGCACAAATAGATGTAAACACATTTAATTACAATGCTACTGCGTTCAGTTCAGTTCAGTCACTCAGTCATGTCCAACTCTTTGCGACCCCATGAACCACAGAACACCAGGCCTCCCTGTCCATCACCAACTCCCGGAGTTTACCCAAACTCATGTCCATTGAGTCGGTGATGCCATCTAACCAACTCATCCTCTGTTGTCCCCTTTTCCTCCTGCCCCCAATCCTTCCCTGCATCAGGGTCTTTTCAAATGAGTTAGCTCTTCGCATAAGGTGGCCTAAATATTGGAGTTTCAGCTTCAACATCAGTCCTTCTAATGAACACCCAGGACTTATTTCCTTTAGGATGGACTGGTTGGATCTCCGTGCAGTCCAAGGGACTCTCAAGAGTCTTCTCCAACACCACAGTTCAAAAGCATCAATTCTTCGGCGCTCAGCTTTCTTTATAATCCAACTCTCACATCCATACATGACCACTGCAGAAACCATAGCCTTGACTAGACGGACCTTTGTTGACAAAGTAATGTCTCTGCTTTTTAATATGCTGTCTAGGTTGGTCATAACTTTCCTTCCAAGGAGTAAGAGTCTTTTAATTTCATGGCTGTAATCACCATCTGCAGTGATTTTGGAGCCCCCCAAAATAAAGTCAGCCACTGTTTCCCCATCTATTTGCCATGAAGTGATGGGACTGGATGCCATGATCTTAGTTTTCTGAATGTTGAGCTTTAAGCCAACTTTTTCACTCTCCTCTTTCACTTTCATCAAGAGGCTCTTTAGTTCTTCTTCACTTTCTGCCATAAGGGTGGTGTCATTTGCATATCTGAGGATACTGATATTTCTCCTGGCAATCTTGATTCCAGCTTGTGCTTTACCCAGCCCAGCGTTTCTCATGATGTACTCTGCATATAAGTTAAATAAGCAGGGTGACAATACACAGCCTTGATGTACTCCTTTTCCTATTTGGAACCAGTCTGTTGTTCCATGTCCAGTTCTAACTGTTGCTTCCTGACCTGCATACACGTTTCTCAAGAAGCACGTCAGGTAGTCTGGTATTCCCATCTCTTTCAGAATTTTCCACAGTTTGTTGTGATCCACACAGTCAAAGGCTTTGGCATAGTCAATAAAGCAGAAATAGATATTTTTCTGGAACTCTCTTGCTTTTTCGATGATCCAGGATCAGAACAAATACCCAAGAAAGATGTCCTTTTCATTATAGGGGACTGGAATGCAAAAGTAGGAAGTCAAGAAACACCTGGAGTAACAGGCAAATTTGGCCTTGGAGTACAGAATGAAGCAGAGTTTTGCCAAGAGAATGCACTGGTCATAGCAAACACCCTCTTCCAACAACACAAGAGAAGACTCTATACATGGACATCACTAGATGGTAAACACCGAAATCAGATTGATTATATTCTTTGCAGCCAAAGATGGAGAACCTCTACACAGTCAGCAAAAACAAGACCGGGAGCTGACTGTGGCTCAGATCATGAACTCCTTATTGCCAAATTCAGACTTAAATTGAAGAAAGTAGGGAAAACCACTAGACCATTCAGGTATAACCTAAATCAAATCCCTTATGATTATACAATGGTAGTGAGAAAGAGATTTAAGGGACTAGATCTGATAGAGTGCCTGATGAACTATGGACGGAGGTTCATGACATTGTACAGGAGACAGTGATCAAGACCATCCCCAAGAAAAAGAAATGCAAAAAAGCAAAATGGCTGTCTGAGGAGGCCTGACAAATAGCTATGAAAGGAAGAGAACTGAAAAGCAAAGCAAACAAGGAAAGATATTCCCATTTGAATGCAGAGTTCCAAAGAATAGCAAGGAGAGATAAGAAAGCCTTTCTCAGTGATCAATGCAAAGAAATAGAGGAAAACAACAGAATAGGAAAGATTAGAGATCTCTTCAAGAAAATTAGAGATACCAAGGGAGGGAACATTTCATGCAAAGATGGGCTCAAGAAAGGACAGAAATGGTATAGACCTAACAGAAGCATAAGCTATTAAGAAGAGGCGGCAAGAATACACAGAAGAACTATACAAAAAAGATCTTCACAACCCAGATAATCATGATGGTGTGATCACTCACCTAGAGCCAGACATCCTGGAATGTGAAGTCAAGTGGGCCTTAGGAAGCATCACTATGAACAAAGCTAGTGGAGGTGATGGAATTCCAGTTGAGCTATTTCAAATCCTGAAAGATGATGCTGTGGAAGTGCTGAAAGTGCTGCACTCAATATGTCAGTGAATTTGGAAAACTCAGCAGTGTCCACAGGACTGGAAAAAGTCAGTTTTCATTCCAATCCCAAAGAAAGGCACAGAATAATCAAGCTACTGCACAATTGCACTCATCTCACATGCTAGTAAAGTAATGCTCAAAATCCTCCATGCCAGGCGTCAGCAATACGTGAACCATGAAATTCCAGATGTTCAAGCTGGTTTTAGAAAAGGCTGAGGAACCAGAGATCAAATTGCCAACAATGGTATTAAGTGGGTATTATCAGCGCCACTTTACAAATGATGTAATTGAAATTTAGGGAAGTTCAATAGCATGCCAAATGTCACATATCTGTTAAGTGGGAGAGCTAGGATTCAAGGTAGAGCTAGTCCATCACTGACTCAATGGACTTGAGTTTGAGCAAACTCCAGAGATGGTGAAGGACAGGGAAGCCTAGCATGCTGCCGTCCATGGGGTCACAAAGAATCTGACACAACTGAGCGACTGAACAACAACAGATAGGATTCAAATCTACTTTTATTCTAAAAGCTATTCATCTGTTATGAACTGAATGCTTGTGTCTCCCCAAAATCCATCTACTGAACCCTAATCCTCACTGTGGTGGTATTTTGAGGTAGGGCCTTTAAAAGATGAAGGGGTCATAAGAGAGGAGCCCTTATGAATGGGATTAGTGCCCTTTTTATCAAAGAGACCTCAGGGAGCTCCTTTCCCCCTTCTGCCATGTGAGGACAGCAATCAGATGGCTGGAAACAGGAAGTCAGCCTTCAGATGCCGTATCTCCTGGTGCCCTGATCTTGTACGCTCCAACCTCCACAACTTTGAGAAATAAATGTTTGTGGTTTATAGGGCATCCAGGCTACAGTAGTTTGCTACAACAATCCAATCTGACTAAGACATCATCTAGCACACAATTAGATTGAACGCTACAAACTGAAATGAAAAGTATGATGGTTGAGAGAAGGAAGAACAACAAATTAGGTAAAATTGGAATAACAAAATTAAGTAATCAAGTACAGAAGTGATACTGAGGAAAACTAAATCAGTGATATAGCAGATAAACTTGAAGAGTTCTTCCTGAATGTAGAGAAAATGACAAAAGGACTAAAAATGCTAATTTGGAAGATGACAGGAGAATAACAAGAATCTTAAGTCAAAACCACTAGAATAGAAACAATAATCAAACACAGAAACAAAGAAAACTTTTCCAAGTTTAAAAAGATCCTCCCAAAAGAGATCATAGGCAAACTTAGTTAAGATTCTGAACTAGGCAAAAATTTTAAGTTGTAAGTTAAAAATTACATAAACATCTGGTAAGTACGGAAGGTTATGGGCAAAGGAACAAATTTAGGCTGATGACAAAGTTCTCTGGAATAAAATATAGATATAAAGCAACATATTGTACCTCAAGAATTTTAGATGCAACAATTTTACATTCACATGTGATGACAAAGGCAATCTTAGATAACCAAGAATTCAGAATATATACAACCCACAAGTCCTTCATGAATAAATTACTGAACTCAGATTCTAGTCAAAGCAAATATGAATTGTAATTAAGAACTCAAGAACCAACTTTTATAACCTGAACATGAACACTCAGATTATTTAACAAGAGCCAAAAAGTGCAAATGGGCAGAAAGGAATAGAATTAGAAAGGTAGAAAATTTTATGCTAAATTTAAGGGGAGAAGGACTCAACAAATGCTGCTTCTTTTCAGCCTTTAAAAATCATAGAATTCTAGATTGAAGAATATTTCTGAAAATGTGTAGGTTACCAACTGCAGAAGTAAAAATAAAATGTATACTATCCAAAGCAAGGGTGAAAATAATCAGAGAAAACATAATCCATACAGCAAAGAAAGATAGGGAAGACAAAATAAGGAAGCATAAATTTAAGGAAAACATAAAACAGATGACATCAGGGGTGGCAAAGGAATAAGTAGCTTACCAAGTGAACCCAGGATGAGCAGAAATGTTAAGATCCACACAAGTATTCTTGATATATACCTGATTATCACCATCAAAATCATGGACAGAACTGTAGGGAAGATAAAGGACACAGAGAATATCATTTGAAAACATTAGAAAATATATAGAGAAATTCTTTCAATTGTTTTCTCCTAGGGAAAATAATTTGTTGCTATTGACAAGTTCATGACCCCAATTTTGGTAAGAAAGGAAATTGGTTGCTTTTGTACCTTGACTTGAGTACTTGTGTCACTTGAACAGCATCACTTAAAACCAAAAGCACCTAACTGTGGGTTTATAAACGACAGAACAGAATACATGCAAATGCATATGGTGACTCAAAGACAGCACAGAACTGTTGTGGATTCACCACAGGAAGACATCAGAACTCGCATGCAAACAGAGATGACAACACACAAAGTGTAGAGAATGACATGCCATGTTCGTGACCAGAAAATTACCAAACATAGACAGAGATCAGTTAAATTAAATGCTACACTTCCTTGTGTCATCTATGCATTTCAGGACCAACTTCTCTGATGTTTGTTTTGGCCAACAAGTCAGATGGTATATTATCTTTTTCTAGTTTTTTCTCCTCTAAAACTCCAAGATATGGTGTGACTCTATAGAATAATATCCTGAAACCTACTAAAGTCAAAATTCCTGACCTTACTTCTCAACTGGAGTCAGGAGTCTTGATTGAGAAGCTCTTCAAAAAGGAGCAAAGCTTAGTTGAGCTATTTAGCCAACCTATACCCACCCCAATGTGACAAAATCTTGAGTGAAAAAATCTCAAAACAAAAAACTGAGAAGATTTAACCCTTACATGGGGAAATTCATTTCTGAAATCTAATTTGTTTATCTCTAATTATTTAAAGTCTTGTTTCACAAACAAATGAATAAAGATATTAAACCTCAAAAAGAAAACTATTCTAATAAAAAATGGAATTCCAATGACTTTAAAACATTATTAGCATTACATTTTTAGGTTTGGATTTTTTTTTTCTTGGTTCAAGTATTCAACTATTTCAGGAATCAAATAATTTTTACATAAGGCTAGACTAGATTTTCTTGGGCCATTTGCAAAGCCAACTAAATGGTTGGGATCTGTGACCAGGTAATGTTATTGAGGTACTCACATTTGCAATAAATGTACAGGAACCAAAAACAGATGGGAGCGTTTCAAATATCACAGAAATAGCTTTTCATATGGACAGCATTATTTCAACTGAGTCAAGTACTACCTAAGCAAAAAGAAAATACTCTCTAATGACAAGACAGAAATACAGCTAGTCTTCTCAATGACTATGGAATTCCAATGACTTTAAAACATTATTAGCATTACATTTTTAGGTTTGGATTTTTTTTTTCTTGGTTCAAGTATTCAACTATTTCAGGAATCAAATAATTTTTACATAAGGCTAGACTAGATTTTCTTGGGCCATTTGCAAAGCCAACTAAATGGTTGGGATCTGTGACCAGGTAATGTTATTGAGGTACTCACATTTGCAATAAATGTACAGGAACCAAAAACAGATGGGAGCGTTTCAAATATCACAGAAATAGCTTTTCATATGGACAGCATTATTTCAACTGAGTCAAGTACTACCTAAGCAAAAAGAAAATACTCTCTAATGACAAGACAGAAATACAGCTAGTCTTCTCAATGACTACAATTGGTGTTAACAGGCATAAACACTCATTTTATGTATATAACAAAACAGTTCTTTGGTTCCTACTACAGTTTACTTCTCCCAACTAAAAAAGTCTATAAATTCTGATATGGCTACATACAGTTCTAGGATAATAAAGGGAACTTACAACTTGAAAATCACATTTATTTATTTTATTACCTATTTATTGACTAAAAACTCAATGGCTAAAAAGTGGAGATTTCCTAATTTTTCCAGCAATACAGTAACATTAATTGTAGCAATGAAAAAATTATATAATCCAAATGTAACCTATCAGAAATTTATGTTTTTTGATGGAAATATATGAGAATATATAACCTCTTTTCATAAGCAAGTAAGCCTTTTGGAATCATAACTAAAAACAAAGGCGTGCTGACTCATTAAAAGAAGTCTCCTATTATCATACTAAATGTTATTATAGACGTAGTAACCAAAGTTTGGGAATATACCCGTTTTCTCCAATGAGAGAAAAAGAAGGGAAATGAGTTTCAGATATATATATATATATATATATATATATATATATATATATATATATATATATATTCCTTAAAAAAAAAATGTGTATACTTATAACTATATATAATCTGAAACAATTATTTTGGCTATGGGAAGTTAAACAATTTCAAGTATCCCCAGCAGTATTCATATTTTGGTTAAAAGAACAGTCTTCTACTGCAATACTATGTAATAGCTAATAATGAGAAAAACAATTACCTAGTGATAACAAGCAAAGTCCCAATATAATTTCTTTGCTGGTCATTACTCCACTAATCAGCCTGTGTAAGACACTATTGTCACTGACAAAGGTGATCAGGGCCTCTGCAAACTTGGCATAGCAGGAAATGTTCACAGGAGCACAGCGATGGAAGAATGGAATAGGTGCACTGGTGACACAAGAAAAAAAAAATCAGAAAAAAAATTACTCCTACTTAATATAAACGCCACATCAAACACGCAAATGAAAGGTGAATATGACTGCAATACACTCCGCCCTCCACACATCATATGGGAGCTGAGAGCCGTGAGCTTAATGCTGTGAAGATGACTGTCATGGGGCATGATGCAAATCTTACCACAAGCTTATCAAAGAGGGTGGAGTGCATATTCCAACAGAAGACATTACCCTCCCCTTCTGAAAAGAAACACACACACATATACACACATACACAACTACCAAAAGCAAAACCAAACACTTAAACCCTCAGCCTACTCATCTAGCAATCAAGAGGCAGACGACAAAACTTACAAACATATACTTTATTGAACTGAAAATTTTTGCCATAAGCTATTTAAAAATTAAAAAAACATATACTTTTGCTTGAAATGTGCCACCATTAATAGAATATTTGCTCTATCAGAACAACATACAAAACCTTAGATTAAAAACGGTATTTGAGGCACCAGCTTAATAACTCAAACAAAGTAGTCATACCAAGACATCAACATAGAGCAGAATATGCAGCTGTTTGAAACAATAACTATTAATGCTAGCATATGGAAGAACTTACAAATTACAAGGGAACAAAATGAAAAACTTATATCTAATGTGATGATTATATCTCTGTATTAACGATCTAAGAATGAGAACAGGGGAAAAACTCTAAAGAAAAATCTCTGCTTCATTATAGTCATGGAATTATGGACTATTTTCTTTTCTTTTTATATGTTATTATTATTAGGAGATTATTTGTGTCCAAAAAAGAATCAATTATATCAGGTTTATACTGACTGTAGCTCTTACTTGTGAAGGAACATAGCTATGTATAAAGCATGGTAGAAGTATAGTTTGTTATAACATAGTTCTATTTTAGCTTCTGAGAGCATGTGTGCATCTAGTCAATGGGAGATTTTAAGCAAAGCTCTATGAATATGCCCTCAGTTGTGATTTGTTCGAATTCTAAAAGAGCCCACATGTGTCCCTATGCACAACACATATTTACACGTGCATTAAGTTGAAATTTAGTCATTAATAACATGAATCCCACATTTTCAGAATTATGTATAGGACTATCAGTCATAGTTCTAATATAACTTTTTTGACTGGACTGACGTAAGTATGTCCTCATTCTTGATTGGTACTGTATTTTGGTCAAATTAGTGAACAGATTACATGGTTGAACACCAAATCCCAAAGTCTCTAATCTCAGCAAAGCAACTTTGTATGACTTGAAGCAAAACACTGTTTTTGTTTCCTTTCTTAAAAAATAAGAACGTTTCTTTTCAAGTAAGAATATAAGTGAACTATATATCGATTTTCTTTAAATGTTGGTACATGAGCACCACTGGGAGTAAGAATAAACAACATCTTCCATGCTGTTAAACTTTACAGAGCAATAAAATAATGTAATTTTAAAGATCTAGCCTTACCTTACTTGTGCTTTAGAGTAAAATATATCCAAAAATGATAATGATAGGCATGCTTATTTTTAAAAAACTGCCTCCAAATACATATGTGGGTGTATTTGTATATATCTCCAAAATGGTGTTGGTGAAAGATAATGCCAAAGATTTGATATTTTGACACAAATTACAGAAAGCCAGAGCATTCTGAGTAATGCTTGAATTACAGGTATGTAAATCACCATTTTTTGATCAAAAGTTGTTTCATTAATGACTTGAAAATATATTAAATTATAGACTGCTTTTAGATAAAATAGATTTAGTTAGAAATACTGTAAGAATCAAAAAACATTAACAAGTTCTTACTCAGTGGAGACTAACCTGGGACAGAAATCTTTAAACTAACAACTGTGTTGTGACCTACAACTGCTTTTTTCCTGATACTGTCCTTGCCAGATTAATGTCCTTGTCTAAGGACTTCTAACCATATTTTAAGCCTGGTTCTCTATCCTTCAAAATTAAAGTCCTCTCTGGTCTATGAATGTCTACATCTTCACCTGCTTTATTTATTATCCTAAAATCTCTGATGTCAACTCTGTTTAACTCACCTGCCTCCAACCTTGAACATAAAATACATCACCTAGGAACACTGATGTTCTGTTTGTAACATCCACCAATTTTCTTGGTCTTACTCCCATTTCCCTTTTTCCTGTCACATAACCATAAACTTCACACTCTGTCAAGAGGTGGCTCCTCCTAAATCTCCCATATCCTAACAGGATGTTGATATATTTTTATACTCAGAGAGAAATACACATCATCTCCAAAAGGGAGTGGAACTTGTGACAAAGAAAACTGGACTTGGGTTCAGAAGCCCTGGGTGATTCTCCTAACATTACACAGCTGCAAGTCACTAGGTCTTTCTGCTTCTCTGTCCCTCCATCTGTCAGCTGAAAGGGTAGGAGTAAGTTCTCTGTAAGTCTTTTCACATCATCTTCATCATCATCATCATCATGCTACTCATAAATCAATGATTCTAAATTAATATAAGCAGGATGCCCAGTAGCTTTAGCTTTTTTCTGCTTTTCAAACTTATAATGAGGATAGCTGATTTGAAAAGGGAAGAATTATAGTCTTAAAATTCTAAGCCTTCATTTTTATTTAAGAGGAAAAGCTGAGTGGTAACAGCTCTGAACTTATCCTTTCAAGTCATTTGTATATTGTATATAAACACTTGGTCAGTTAGAAAGAATACTTTTATAAGTATCCTTCAAAGAAGTGGAATAAAGTAACAATAGTTTGTTGCCTTATAATTCAATCTGTGTCAGTTAAAAAAATACCTGACAGCTCTAAATTTAAAGGTATAAAAATAGCACAAGCTGATTAACTACATTGTCTATCTGATGGTCAAAATGGTCAAAATCTGTTCTTGTGGTAAGGAATAACAGAGGTAAATCTAGAGTTACAGAATAAAAGAAATAGAAGGCAAACAAAAGAGAAGATAACATTTGGACACAACAGCAAAAATGAAATTAAATACTTAGCTTCAAAGTAAAAAGTATTAGATTCCTTTGTCATTCTTTTTTCTCAATTCAACTCTTTTCCAAACAAAAACAACTTGACCAGTCACAAGTTTTTAATACTTGAATTGCTTTACTATTTAGAAATTCTAAGTAATCATGACATTGAAATGGTTTGTCTTATATTTTACTACTTAAATCCCATGTGATATAATGAATTTAAGATGAGCTATCTGATTTTGTGTATCTCTCAGAAAAATTACACTTCTGAGAACCTAGTACATGAGATCATTTCTACTTTAGTGTCTAACCCAAATGACACACTCTGTGTTTCTTAATTAAGAGGAAAAGCATAAAGAATTCTGTTTATAGAAAGTTTTTTACCTTTTAAAGCCCACAGAATGTTGAATCTTTAAGAAGTCAATGTCATCCCATTGGGAACTAACTAATGCTGTTTCACATTATTGAAACATTAGGCAACAAGAACAAATGAATTTATAATGAGTCTTTTAAAGATTTTTTAAATTAGCCACTCATAGGAAAACTGTATCTTACCTTGGCAAACATATTGCCATTTATTTGCCTTTAGGTCCAGATTATCAGAGCTAATGAGCTCCCTCAAAGTATGATGACAAACAATGCCTAATTTGTCCATATGCCTTCCTTCATAAGACAGAAGCCTGCACCTCACACAACTATTTTAAACCTCCAGGTTATAAATAAGCCATTACACTTGATTTCTAATTAAATTTTATTCAAGAAAGAACACAATAAAACAAAAAGGGTTCTGGCAATATCTCTATAGCATAGCAAAGGCAGGAAATAAGTCATCAAGAATCTAATGGCACTATGCAGTGATGTTCACACGTTTCCTTTTATTTCTTTTCTCTCCTCTTTCATTTCCATACTCCCTTTCCTCCCCTTCAAACTAACTGTGGTATAGACTTTACAAGATCTTAAATTCAAATTCTGATTCTCAATAGTTAGTTGTGTGACTTTGAGCAATCTATCTAACTTTTCTCTTATACGGGACAATATATCCTTACAGGCTTTTGAGAGGATTCAATGAAATAACACAAGAAACTTAAAACAGTGCTTGACACCCAATAGATGATTTATAAATGCTAATTCACCTTGATTCTTCACTTAAAAAATATAGATAGACTATTTATTTCATGACTATTACTTTCTTATTTCTGTATCATGTTAATTCTCCAACACCTAGTGTCCTTTCTGGCATCTGAAAGTATTAAAATAAATGTTTGTTTGATGAATAAACTGAAGTTATGAAATCTGTTTCTAGTACTGCTGTTTTCTCTAGCTATACTCAGAACTTTAAGTATTATAAATATATAGGCTGGCTAGAACTCCCCATGGTTACCATGTTTAGCACATCACCAACAGAGTTCTGAATCTGGATACAATATGGCCCTTTCTAGGCAGTGATTTGTAAAGTTCAAAAGCTCTTAGGAACAGTAACCATTTGGCAATTGTGTGGCACTAGTGTTTTACTGCAAATTAGTTTACCACTGTTTTTCTTTAAAACAGACACTACCTTCAGCTGCAGAAAGTTCCTGAGTACCCAGGAAGGATGAGGAGATGGGAAGGTTCTAGACACTGATACAGATAATACTCTGAGCCAAACACCAAGCACAATAACGTATGTTTAACACTTAATATCTTATTTAATTCTTACAGCAATTCCATGCAAGAGGTATTGATAGTCCCACTTTATATATGAGGAAATTTGGTTTACTAAGAGCTTAACAGACTTGCTTATGCTGAGCACCATCTGCCTGCATCACAGGTTTGCCTAGTGTTAGTCAAAAGTGTTAGCACATATAAAAAAGTCAATCAAAGTATAGTCCCTACTCCTTTTAAGGACAGAGACTAGATCTTACTCATCTTTGGAGATTTGGTATCTAATCTATGTGTGAAACAGGGTAGTGACCTAAATTTTTTATTAAAACAAATTTATTGTTTTCTGATCCTTTCCCTTTGCTTGCCAGATACTAGATTTACTATGTACAAGGTCTTGATTTGCCTTCCTTCTGTCAATTGTCTCTTCTCATTTACTTTCCAAAAAAGGTGAGTTCAGACAAAAGTGATCGATTGTGAACTACTAAGATAAGTAAAACATGCTGCTGCCGCCACTAAGTTGCTTCAGCCGTGTCTGACTCTGTGCGACTCCATAGACGGCAGCCCACCAGGCTCCGCCGTCCCTGGGATTCTCCAGGCAAGAGTACTGGAGTGGGGTGCCATTTCCTTCTCCAATGCATGAAAGTGAAAAGTAAAAGGGAAGTTGCTCAGTCATGTCCAACTCTTTGCAACCCCATGGACTGCAGCCTACCAGGCTCCTCCGTCCATGGGATTTTCCAGGTAAGAGTACTGGAGTGGGTTGCCATTGCCTTCTCCAAGTAAAACATAAGGATCTTTAAATAAAGTATAAACATTTATATAAACAGTTTTCAGACAGTGTAGATTCATCATTGCATCTTGGATTACTAAGACATTAGTGGATAACCATGTTACCAAGCCTGTCCATCTCTAACATTCAAGCCCCTAATTCTATGTTTTCTGTCCTATTGAATGCCCTTAGGATGCTGTACATGAGACATTCATGAGTATGCAGCCATGACTGGATCACCCAGCATAACCAGGAACAGGCAGTCCTCAACATGGTAGAGTCAGAGGTCAGAGGTGCAGGAGGATATGCAGTATGAACTGCCCCCTACCCTAAACCCACCTATATTATACTAGAGCAGGCAACCACGGCTTTCTGGTTATCCTATTATAATATATTTATGCCTTAAAATAGTGACTCTATACTCAAATATACGTTTAAAATAGGGGTTAGCAGTTGAATAGATAAGAGAACAGTTTTTCTTGTTTTTGCATTGATAATTTTCTCTATTCAAAGAATCTCTTTTCTTTACTGTCACAGCCTCCCTAATATTCTCAATTTTCATGAATGGAGTCTCCCTACCTGTTGGTCTAAGTGGATAATTTGTAGGTCCTTTCTATTTAGTATCTTTTAAAACAGTCCCATTGTTTTTATGTCTGTAGGCTTTACATTTTAATTTCAACAGCAACTTGACAAAACTAAAAGAGCAGGAAATGAATTAAACTGATATGTCCTTGTCAACTTTTCAACAGAAAATTTCATATTCAAGTTAATGAAGCACAAGTAATACCCATAAGTCAGCTGAAGGAAAGGAGACATAAGAATTTTAACCAATAGCTTGCTATAATATACTAAGATACAATAAAAAGTGGTTTTGATTCAGTATCCCTGGGAAATACTCATGTCATACATGGTTAGTGATATATATATGCTAAGGTTTTTAACATCAGACATGCTCCAAAGACTATATACCTAATTCTGAGGATATATTCTACAGTGCTTGAGAATCTAGTTCCTTTTTTAAAAAATCAATTTATAATTTTAAAATTTGCCTTACTTAAAACTACTATGAGATCTGTCAAAAAAAAAAAAAGAGAAAAGATACAAGAAATATCTAAAGAATTCCCCGGCATCCCAGTGGTTAGGACTCCAAGCTCTCACAGCTGAGGGCCTGGGTTTGATCCCTGGTCAGGGAACTAAAACCCCAGAAGCCGAAACCTGCGTGATGTGACCCAAAATTTAAAAATTCTTTCAAATAAACAATATTTCTTGTTTCATCTTTGTATCCATTACATATAGTAGGTACTTAACAATAAATGTTTGTTGATTAAGACAAACAGCTTATTACAGAGAAAGTATCTAAAGGATATAGCTGGAAATAAAGTATGGAGACTAATCACTGGCATATTTTTAAATTTATAAAGGAAATTTAAAAATAATACCAGTTAGGATGATCAACTTCAAAGAAACTTCAAAGAATCTTTTGAGACTGTGAGACCTGACTTCCAAATTTTGCTATAAGTTTTATAATATCAACAGCTTTCTATACTTGAAAACTATGATATTAAAAAAAAGTGAGGGACTTCCCTGGAGGTCCAGTGGTTAAGCCTCTGCCCTTCCACTGCAGGGTGCATGGGTTCAATCCCTGGTAGGGGAACTAAGATCCCACATGCCACTAGACATGGCCAAGAAATAAATTAATTAATTAATTTAAAAAAATTTAAAAAGTGAGTCCCCCAAAGAAATTTGAAGTATTTGAGAATGAGAAATGTTGTTTGCCTGTGTGTGTGTGTGTGTGTGTGTGTGTGTGTACTTTAAAATAATGTGAAATTCATATTGTCATTTCCATTACTACTTTAAAAATTGTAAAAGTACTGAAACTGGGCAACAGATATTATCAAGTCATTCTTTTCTCATAACATATACAGTTTAAAATCTACCTACAAAAACAAAAGTCACAAGTTAATGAAATATAGTAAAATTTACCTCGTTGGAACAGGTAGTTTGGGGCAAAGACCTTTTGCTTTTGATGATGCATATTCAGAAGGCTTTAGGTCATAGCTGCATAGTGCTGAGCCTGTTGAAAGAAAAGCTATATGTTAGCTAGCAGAACAGAATCTGAATAAATTCTTTTATTAATTCATTTTAACTTTATTTTATAGGTTAATATTAATTCAACACATACAACTTTCAAATATTATAGAATTAATAAAAGTTTGATTTGGTCTAATAGTATCGATCCTCAATCATTTGAAACAGACTCTTCTCTGGAAACTTATATACAAAGTTTAATTAACAGTATCAGGGTAATAACAATAAATACTGGAGCTATCTTTATTGAGCGTCATATGTCAGGCCCTATATAACATACATACACACATATATATTTTTATAAAGAGTCAACTTTTCATTGTAACTGACCCAACTCTGTCTAGGAATGTCTTCAAACAATAGAAAAAACTAACATGATAAAAATTCTCCTGAAGAAATCAAGAGTTTTTGCCAGCCCCAGTGCTTCTGAGGGTTAGGCTGAGACCAGCCCATTCGTGAGGCTGGTTCTGTTCCCCATGCAGGTTTTCATCCCAAGAGAATGGCTGGGACGGGCAAAGGATCCGTTTCCTCCTCCCATCATGCAGTGAACTCACTGGTGGGGTGAACTTCTTCTCTCTCATATATATAAATTATATAATTTTCTTTAACTTTACTGCTGCTGCTGCTGCTAAGTCGCGTCAGTCGTGTCCGACTCTGTGCAACCCCATAGACGGCAGCCCACCAGGCCCCCTGGTCCCTGGGATTCTCCAGGCAAGAATACTGGAGTGGGTTGCCATTTCCTCTTCCAGTGCATGAAAGTGAAAAGTGAAAGTGAAGTCGCTCAGTCGTGTCCGACTCTTCGCGACCCCATGGGCTAGGCAGGCATTATTAGGCCCACTTAACTGAGGAGAAAATAGAGGCTAAGAGATAAGGTAAATAACTGATATAGCTAATAATCAGTAAAGCTGGGATTAAACCCTAGATCTCTTTGGCTATAAAACTCTTCAACCACATATGCCATCTCTCCTTCCTATGCTTTCCATTACTAAATATTGAAGATTGCTGCATATAGCACGTACGCATTCAGATAACACATTACTTTTTTCTTATGTAAGAGGCATGAGACAATAACTGTAAATGAACTAACTGATCAAATCAATCAATTGATCAAAGGAGTCTCGGTTTTCAGATAGTTTAAAACAGCTTAAATTCAGTCTTAGATTGGTTATTTTCTGACTACATGGCCAATACATACATACATATATACATATATATATATGGGCTTCCCTGGTAGCTCAGCTAAAGAATCTGCCTGCATTGCAGGAGACCCCAGTTCAATTCCTGGGTCGGGAAGATCTGTTGGAGAAGGGATAGGCTACCCACTCCAGTATTCTTGGGCTTCCCTGGTGGCTCATCTGGTATCTGTTCAGAATCTGCCTGCAATGTGGGAGATCTGGGTTCAAACCCCGGGCTGGGAAGATCTCCTGGAGAAGGGAACAGCTACCCATTCCATTATTTTGGCCTGGAGAATAGTCCATGGGGTCACAAAAAGTTGGACATGACTGAGTGACTTTCACTTTCATATATATATATATATATATATATATATATATAAGAAATATATATATATAATTTGATGGATACAGTACACTAAATCCTTGATTAAGTCTTATTCAAACAACATGCTAATTTTACAATATGGCAACTATTATACTATAAGGTTCATTGTACAAAGACATTGTTAGCTAGGGACATTTAGGCTTTAGTTCTAATTTTGCTCAGACCAACTATATTATATCATGTAAATTGTTTGTATTTCATTATTGAAGCTCTTACTAGGTTACTAATTTGGGCAAATACTTTATTATTAAATACAAATAGAATGGCTTTGCATTTATATTACAGCAAGAATGAGATTTTGCACTGTATCACCATGCAATATGTTTAAAATATAATGTGAAGACAGATTTTAACACTGAATTAATTGTGAAAACATCATGTGAGGACATGAGAAGGAACCAGAATGGAGTACAGAAATAAAGATTTGTTGGGACAACAAAATGGAGAGGTTTACTTCATTTACATCTTGTGCTTTCAATCAAAAGAATTTGAGAAAGCCACAAACCTGCACTATATCAGTAATGCTGCCCCCAAACCAACTTGTTAAGTGTTAGAATATGTGGGCTTAGTAGCATATTTACATAAATACATGTAGCATCTATTTTATATAAAAATATCTCAGGTAATCGGGCAGTGTAAAATATTTTTAAAGAGATACTTGAAAGTTGCATGGCATTATTCTTCAAGTTTCTGCAGCTCTTAAGATAGACTCAATAGGAAACTAACTTTCTAAAACTGTTTTCTATCATTCTCTTTCATTTTAATGACTTAGTTAAGCATGAATATTAAGCATCTAACTTCTAAAATTAGCCTTTCATGTTTAAAGATAACACCACTAGATACTATTTATAGCAATTTTAGAGAAAATATGACAGCCATGGCAAGCAAACACTTTAGATTAATTGTAAAATAGCTGGAGTCCTATTATAGAATTGCTCAAGAAAAATCACTGTGCCAGTAACTGCAGGGTAAGCACCCAACGTGATCATCAACTTCCTGATCTGAATTGTCAACGTACTTCTTTCAGAATCCAAGATGGAATTGATTTGCACAACGTGAAAGGCCCTAACTGAAGCATATTGTGTCAGTGCTGTCAAACACACTGCTCCATTTGAATTCAGTGAACATAATCTTCATCCCCACCCTTTTTTCATTTTAAAAAAGGAGGTCAGCAGGTGCAACAGAGTTCAATTTTATAAAGACTTTCCCACGATAATACTCAATGAAAGGATAATAGCCTTATCTCTGGCAGTATTCTGGGACAGAGGCCAGTACTAAGTAGATCCTGTACTAAATAGATTAGAGGAAAAAGATCTTTACAATGTGCTGGTAGTAACAATCAGAAGAAACCTTATATTGTTTCCTACTCAAAGGACTGATGGACAGAGAAGCCTCAACGAAGAACATTAAAACAACCCAGAAATGGCCAATGTTTTACAATTGCTTCTCTTTTCATGTGTATTGCTAATATATTTTTAGTGAACTCTTAAGGTAGTATCTATTTGATTTTTTTTTAGTAGTAGAAGTATAAACAATAGTAGAAGTAGAGACATAAGATGTTTGGTTATAAACAGCAAGACAATATTTTTCTTCTAATGCAAAAAACAGGGAAAAACCATGCTAGAGTAATGAAAAGTCTAAAGCAAAGAACAAAAGCTCATCAAAACCATATCAGAGGTAATCCATGCAACTCAGCCAATGTTATTCAAAGGCCATCAGAATGAATGATCTTAGGAACCTAACTTGGGTATATAAGCATTTATCTTGGTAAACAGTTGCTATAGTCCCCAGAATGTTTAACTACTACAATATTTCAAATGCCTTATAATAGTTAATTATTTATTTTTTAGCTCAATATCACTTATAACAACTCCACTAAGACGTATGTTTCCATCACCATGCTCCAAACATTACAGATGAAAAAAAGTGTCATATTTCCAAGGCCTTTTAGGAGATCGCTGACAAACTAAGAAACAGAATTCTTTACCTGTAGCCCACAATGCTTCTTCTGTGTCTTTCCTAATAATCATAATCAGACAAGTATTCAATATGCTCCTGAGAAAAAAATGTCTATTCCACAGACACTGCAAAGACAATATGCACACAGGCTCAGTTGCCCTGCAGCACGTCAGATCTTCTCAGATCGAACCTGTGTCCCTTGCGTTGGCAGGCAGATTCTCCACCACTGAGCCACCAGGGAAGTCCTAGATCTATGTTATTTCAGACCATCATGATCTCTTACTGGATCAGTTAAACTACTCTCTCAGAGGGTTTCTTACCTCCATCCTGCACACAACCTTCAGAATGATTTCTGTAAACTTAGGATTAGTTTATTACACCTCCACCCTCAGGACAAATTCCAAACTCCTTGGCTTCAAAGCCCTCCTAAGGCAGGCCTCTACCTAAAACCCCAGGCTCATTAATAAACTACTTATAATTCTTGCGGTTTCTCAAGCTTCTAGGCTTTTTCACATGCTATTCCCTCTACTTGAGCTGTCCTTTCCTAACTAGCATCTGAAAGAGTGTTCAAGTTTGAGAAGAACTTCTACAAACTGCAAACTTTACCCGCTCCGTCAAGTCTTATCTGATCAGTTATTTACTTCTTAGCTGTATTATAAAACACATTATTTTATAATTTTTTAGTTTACATATCATTTCTATCTTTAGAATGTGAGCTCTTTGAGAACTGGGATCTTGTGCCTTCAAAATATCAGGAATTTCTATTTCCTGGCACACAGACATCACTCAAAAGCCATCTGTTGCTAAAACAGACATCCTGATTAACAACAACAACAACAAAGAATTATTTTAATCTCTTATATTTTGTGTTACATGTTATATATAATGATATATGCTTTTCACCATTCACTACAAAGTACACTATCTAAAACAGGATTTCTAAACCTTGGTATTAACACAATTCTCAGGCAGTTCTTGGTTGTAGGGAGCCGTCTTATGCATTTGCAGGATGTTTATCAGCAACCCTGGTTTCTGTCCACTAGATGCCAGCAGCCTCCCTGTAACCTCTCACCCAACTGGGACAACACAAAAACGTCTCCTGACACTACCAAACATCCTAGATGGGGGAGGGGGAGGAGGTAGCTGTGGCAGGTGTAAAAATCACCCTTAGTTAAGAACTACTAGTCTAAAACATCAAATTATTTGAAATAAAGAGTTGGCATTGGGGGCTAATTCTTATTTTAAAATTTTGTTTGATTTACTATCTCAATAACATTTGGCTTCCCAGGTAGTGCAGTGGTAAAGAATTTGCCTGCCAATCCAGAAGACACAGGTTCGATCCCTGGGTCAGAAAGATCCCCTGGAGAAGGAAATGGCAACCCACTCCAATATTAAAGGGCTTCTCTCATAGCTCAGTTGGTAAAGAATCTACCTGCAATGTAGGAGACCCCGATTCGATTCCTGGGTCAGGAAGATCCGCTGGAGAAGGGATAGGCTACCCATTCCAGTATTCTTGGGCTTCCTTTGTGGCTCAGCTGGTAAAGAATCCACCTGCAATGTGGGAGACCTGGGTTCGATCTCTGGGTTGGGAAGATCCCCTGGAGAAGGGAAAGTCTACCTTCTCCAGTATTCTGGCCTGGAGAATTCCATGGACTGTATAGTCCATGGGTTTGCAAAGAGTTGGACACGACTGAGTGACTTTCATCATCATCATAACATTGTAGGATACACCAAGAGGAAAAAAATAGTCCTTAAAACACATGGTTTACAAAATTGTAGTTAATGAAAAAGAAAATCTTTCAATGCAGAAGTTTTTGTTATTAAGAACAAATGACATGAATATGAGTTCAATGAATTTAATTCCTTTTGAAGTAGGAAAGCACTCTGTATTTATATGCCAGAAAAGAGCAAGACAATTTTCCAATTTCCATTTCTAGTAACCAATAAAAAGGATGGACATATTTGCAATTCCCAAGAAGCACTATTAACTAGCTGGAGATATGACATCTGTGATCACTATGGGCGCACACTAGGTATACAATAAATATCTGCTGAGGGAATCAACTTTGGCCATCTTTGTACAAGACTCCTACTAGATACTGCAGAGGATAAAGAGAAGTTTGACGTCTACTCTAATGCAAGCTCCTTATACATGGCGACTATACCTTGTTTTTGTCTTTCTGGTACATATTTAATGGGTACTAATTGATTATTTGTTGAATAAAGTAATTACTTAGAATTACATTACTAAATTTAAGAATTTCCCCCTCATTTTAACAGTCAAGTCTCCCTTGATGATCTCTGATTTGGAGGCAATTAAATCAGTTGCTACAGCTGTTCATTTCACTCATTTATAAATGACAGCCAATTTTTTGATTTACTGTGGCCAAAAAGAATCCATACTAAGCAACTATACTCCAATAAAAGTTAAAAAAAAAAAAGAATCCATACTAACTCTGTGGTTTAAGTTATAGTGTAACTGACTGGTAAAGAAAAAAAGGCAAACAATAATCTGATTGTCTATTCATACTGACTCTACACTTAACAACTAGATAACAATAATCCAAAGGCTTGTTAGTATTCACATATTTTATCTGAATGGATCACATACTCTCTCATGATTTTCAGCAATGATCACTGAAAGCACCAAACTGCATGCTGCTGCTGCTGCTAAGTCGCTTCAGTCGTGTCCGACTCTGTGCGACCCCATAGACGGCAGCCCACCAGGCTCCGCCGTCCCTGGGATTCTCCAGGCAAGAATACTGGAGTGGGTTGCCATTTCCTTCTCCAGTGCATGAAAGGGAAAAGTGGAAGTGAAATCGCTCAGTCGTGTCCGACTCTTAGCGACCCCATGGACTGTAGCCTACCAGGCTCCTCTGTCCATGGGATTTTCCAGGCAAGAGTACTGGAGTGGGGTGCCATTGCCTTCTCCCCAAACTGCATGGCTCTACTCAAAATGTGAACATGGGCCAAATGGCAGGTCATAAAGCTCTCTGAATTTATACAAGATACAGTACATTGAAGAAGAACTCTTAAATAGGAGTGCAATAAATGGGACACAAAAGAAAAATAAGAGATCGGCTATTTTACTACAGTTAGGGAAAACAAAATAACATTGATACAACAGTTTGCTAAGAGTAATACAAGAAACAATAACGAATTCCATGTAAAATACTAGCACCAACTGAGAACAAGCAGTCAGCCCTCAACTTACAGGTTATTCTCATTTCTAAACTTTTGTTTAGAATGTAGACTGTATGTGGAAAGAATAAAATGACATGCAAAGCATGGGCATGGCACATGCCACTGTGCACAGCACAAACAGGTATCATAAGTATGTTGAAAGAAAACAGTGAGCTTCAGTCTGATTTGCCTATTCAGACTCAAATGCCCATGCTGAACATCAGGGACAGTGGAGTAAAGTGAACGGTGGACTATGGACCAGAGGTGGCGGTAGGACCAGAATCAGAAGAGGGAGAGGAAGAGGAAGAACATCTGAGCAAGTATTATCTTCCCTTCCCTTCACCATCTGTCATGGTTTGAACCCAGCGATGATCTGGCTGGGCTGAGATGAAAATTTCATGTAAAGTTGAAGTTAGTGTCAGAGGGAGGGAGACTCCTCCCTCTCCTACAATGTATACATTATTGAATTTTCCAAAATAATGATAATAAAGGGGGAAAGAAACTTGTTCGTCAGAAACGGCAGGGAAGGAAAGTTGATGGATTCACGATCTGCTGAAAAATAAGACCTCAGATGCAAGCTCTCACCAGACGGTTTTAGTAGAGCTTAGGAAAGAGGAAGAAAAAGAGGACTTAAGAAAAGCATGAATAATCACTTGGAAAGTATGTATAAGAGAGACAAATAGATGAATAAGATGAATTATTTAGAGATGAATAAAAAGAACTGATTTCACAGCAATTCTAGTTAGACTGAAGCTGAACAGTTTACCTGCTGGTGGCAACTCACATGGATAGAGTTGAGCAAAGGATAATGTGTTAAGAGAATGAGAAATTATTAAGTGGCAATAGAGATGAAGAGGGACATTCAGTCTATTATTCTTTCAAAAAACATGAATCATTGCTGTGTGAGATCCTATATTAGGGCTTGGATATTCAGAGATAAATAGAGCGTGATTCTGCCCCCAGGAAACTCCTGCACCACTGCAGCAAGATGATAAACAAAGCACCAAAGAAGTTTAACACTGAATCCTAATGGTATCTGGCACCTCTGATTTTCAAAGGCAATTGTTAAATTGTTTTATTCTCCAGCATCACATATTTATGATATTGGTGTCTGTATAAGCTATGGCTCAAAATAATGAAACACACATTTATACATCTATCAGTCAATTGATATACAAAAAATACTTTTATATTCATCTGGAATCTGTCTTTTAAAGCTCCCTGTAATATGGCAGCATCTCTACATAATCAGTCTAATTTTCAACTATTTCTTCCAAGCTTTCTATTCTAGTCAGACATATTTGACAGAAGTATTCCACAAACTTAAGTGTCCAAGAAAACAACTCCTCTTTCTTGTCTAAAAGAAACAAAGAATGGAGGAACTATCATTTGCCTGATAAATGTATTTATTACATTACTATAGGAACTAAGAGCTTTTCCTTATACTGATTTCAAATAATTTGTAAAGGTAATAAAAGTTCACATGAATGGATGGTTAAGTGCTAAAAAGTACCTTCAAACGTTGTCATGGAAACTTAAAATTCTGAAAAGGATTTATATTATCTTTTCCTTCTGGTAAGAAAAAATGTTATTTTACCTTGCATTTTAAAATAAGTTTTTAAATTATCATCGAAAAAGTTACTACCCCAAACAGGATTCTCTCTTTCATAAACTTTTAAAAAAAGTTTACCATAAATTATGGTAAAATACACGTAACAAAAATTTTACCATCTTAACCATTTCTAAGTGCAGATTTCAGTAGCATTAAGTACATTCACTATGTACACACACTAAGTTTTCATTAAGTACATTATTGTGCAATCATTACCATCATCCATCTCCAGATCTCGTCATCTTGCAAAACTGAAACTCTTCATGTAGAAATCAGTAACTTCCCATTTCTCTCTTCCCACAGCTCCCAGCAACTACAAGTCCACCTTCTGTCTTTGTGGATTTGACCACTCTAAGTATCTCATATAATAAGGGGACTCATATAGTATTTGCCCTTTTGTAGCTGGCTTATTTCATTTAACCTAATATCTTCAAGGTCCATCCATACTGTAACATGTGTCAGAATTTCCTTTCTTTTTAAAAAAAATTCTGATAAAAATATAACATAAAACGTACCATAGTAAGCATTTTTTAAAAAGTGTATGATAATGTTAACTATATGTACACTGTTGTGCAACAGAGCTCTAAAATTTTTTCATCTTGCAAAACTGAAACTCTATACCCATCCAACATCATCTCCCCATTTCCCATCCCCCTCAGCTCTCGCAACCACCATTTTACCTTTAAAGAGTCTATTTTTTAAATTTTATTTATAATTTTATTTATTTATTTATGGCTGTGCTGGGCATTCGCTGCTGCACAGGCTTTTCCCTAGTTGCAGCAAGCAGGGGCTACTCACTAGTTGCAGTGCGTGGGCTTCTCCTGCTGTGGAGCATGGGCTCTAGGGCACGTGTGCTTCAGTAGTTGCTGCACGCGGGCTCAGGAATTGTGGTTCCTGGGCTTTAGAGCACAGGCTCAACAGTTGTGGTACATGGGCTAAGTTGCTCTCCAGCATGTGAGATCCTCTGAGATCAGGGGTTGAACCAGTCTCCTGCATTGGCAAGCGGACTCTTCACCACTGAGCCACCAGGGAAGCCCCTGACTACTTTAGGTACTTCATATAAGTGTAATCATGCAGCATTTGTCTTTCTGTGACTGGCTTACTTCACCTAGCATAATATCCTCAAGCTTCATACATATTATTGTATATGGCAGGATTTCCTTATTTTTTAAGGCTGACTATGTATATACCACATTTTCTTTATCCATTCATCTGTCAACGGAAATTTAGGTTGCTTCTACCTCTTGGCAGCATGAGGCTGCAATGAACATGAGTGTGCAAATATCTCTTTGATGTCCTATTATCAATTCTTCTAAAAGTGGAACTTTTGGGTCAGATAGCAATCTATTTTTCTCCAAGACAATTTTTTAAGAGTGTTTTAGGTTTTCAGCAAAACTGAGAAGTAGGTACAGAGATTTCCCATAAATCTCACATCCCCACATACACCTAGCCTCCACCATTATCAACATTCTCCCACCAGAATGGTACGTTTGATACAACTGATAAACATACACTGACAAATCGTAACCACCCCAAAGTCCATAGTTTACATTAGAGTTCATCTTTGTGCTTTACATTCTGTTGTTGTTGTTCAGTTGCCCAGTCGTATCCAACTCTTTGCATCCCCATGGACTGCAGCATGCCAGGCCTTTCTGTCCCTCACCATCTCCCAAAGTTTGTCCAAGTTCATGTTCATTGCATTGGTGATGCCATCCAGCCATCTCATCCTCCGACACCCTCTTCTCCTTCTGCCCTCAATCTTTTCCAGTATCAGGGACCTTTCCAATGAGTCAGTTCACATCATATGACCAAAATACAGGAGTTTCAGTTTCAGCATTGGTCCTTCCAACAAGTATTCAGGGTTGATTTCCCTTAAGATTGACTGGCTTGATCTCCTTGCTGTTCAAGGGACCTCAGGAGTCTTCTTCAGCACCATAGTTCGAAGGCATCAATTCTTCAGCACTCCGCCTTCTTTATGGTCCAGTTCTCACAACCGCACATGACCACTGGGAAGACCATAGTCTTGACTATAAGAACTTTGTCAGCAGAGTAATGTCTCTGCTTTGCAACACACTGTCTAGGTTTGTCAAAACTTTCCTGCCAAGAAGGAAATGTCTTCTGATTTCATGGCTGCAGTCACCATCCACAGTGATTTTAGAGTCCAAGAAAAGGAAATCTGTCACTACTTTCAACTTTTCCCTCTCTATTTGCCATGAAGTGATGGGTGTGGATGCCATGATCTTAGTTTTTTTAATATTTAGTTTTAAGCCAGCTCTTTCACTCCCCTCCTTCATCCTCATCAAGAGGCTCTTTAGTTCCTCTTCACTTTCTGCCATTAGAGTGGTATCATCAGCATATCTGAAGTTGTTAATATTTCTCCTGTCTATCTTGATTCCAGCTTGTAACTCATTCAGCCCAGCATTTCTCATGATGTGCTCAGCATATAGATTAAACAAACAGGGTGACAGCAGAGAGCCTTGTTGTACTCCTTTCTCAATCTTGAACGAATCAGTTGTTCCAAACAAGGTTCTATCTGATGCTTCTTGACCCCCATACAGGTTTTCTCAGGAGACAGGTAAGATGGTCTCGTATTCCATCTCTTTAAGAGCTTTCCAGTTTATTATAATCCACACAGTCAAAGGCTTTGGCATAGTCGATGAAACAGAGGTAAATGGGTTTTTTTGGAATTCCCTTGCTTTCTCTATGATCCAGTGAATGTTGGCAATTTGATCTCTGGTTCCTGTTCCTTTTCTAAATCCGGATTGGACATCTGGAAGTTCCTGGTTCTCAATAATGCTGAAGCCCAGCTTGCAAGATTTTAAGCATGACCTTACTAGCACGGGAGATGAGTGCAATTGTCTGATGGTTAGTACATTCTTTAGTACTACCCTTCTTGGGAATTGGGATAAGGATTGACCTTTTCCAGTCCTGTGGCCACTTCTGGGTCTTCCAGATTTGCTAACATATTGAATGCAACACCATGATGGCATCATCCTTTAGGGTTCTGAATAGTTATACTGGAATTCTGTGGCATACACTAGCTTTATTAACAGCAGTGTTTGCTAAGGCCCATTTAACTTCATGCTATAGAATGTCTGGCTCTGGGTGGCTGACCACACCATTGTAGTCATCCCATCCATCTGATCTTTTTTACACAGTTCTTCTGTGTATTCTTTCCATCTCTTCTTGATCTTTTCAGCGTCTACTAGGTCTCTACCATTTATGTACTTTATTGTGCCCATTTTTGGTCAAAATGTTCACTTGATATCTCCAATTTTCCTGAAGAGATCTCTAGTCTTTCCCCTTCTGTTGTTTTCTTCAAGTTTTATACTTTGTTCATTGAAGAAGGCCTTCTTATCTCTCTGTGCTGTTCTTTGGAAATCTGCATTTAGTTGGCTATGGCTTTCTCTCTTGCTTTTTGCTTCTCTTCTTTCTTTAGCTATTTGTAAAACCTGCTCAGATAATCACTTTGCCTTCTTGCTTTTCTTTTTCTTTGGGAGGGTTTTGTTCACTGCCTTCTGCACAATATTACAGACCTCTGTCCATAGTTCTTCAAGCATAGTGTTTACAAGTTCTAATCTCTTGAATCTATTTGTTACCTCCACTGCATATTCATAGGGGATTTGATTTAAGTTGTACCTGGCTGGCCTAGTGGTTTCCCTCACTTTCTTTAGTTTAAGCCTGAATTTTGCTATGAGAAGCTGATGATCTGAGCCATAGTCAGCTCCAGGTCTTGTTCAGCTTTTTCATCTTTGGCTACAAAAAATGTAATCAATTTGATTTCAGTAATAGCCATCTGGTGATGTCCATGTGTAAAGTCGTCTCTTGTGTTTTTGAAAAAGGGTAATTGCTATGACCAATGCATTCCCTTGGCAGAATTCAGTTAGCCTTTGCCCTGCTTCATTTTATTCTCCAAGGCCAAACTTATCTGTAACTCCAGGTGTCTCTTGACTTCCTACTTTTGCATTCCAATCCTCAATGATGAATACAACATCTTTTTTTTGGTGTTAGTTCTAGGAGGTCCTCTAGGGCTTCATAGAACTGATCAATTTCTGCTTCTTTGGCATTGGTGGTAGGGGCATAGACTTGGATTACTGTGATGTTGAATGGCTTGCCTTGGAAATGAACCGAGATCATTCTGTCATTTTTGAGGCTGCACCCAAGTACTGCATTTTGGACACTTTTGTTGATTATGACGGCTACTACATTTCTTCTATGGGCATGGAAAAATGTATGATGACGTGTATCCACTATTATAGTATCATACAAAGCATTTTCACTGTCCTAGAGATCCTCCTGGCTCCATTTTCTAATTTTTGAGGAACCTCATACTGTTTTCCACAGCAGACACATTATTTTACATTCCTACCAATGGTGCACAAGGATTCCAATTTCTCCACATCCTCACCAACATTTGCTACATTCTGGGATTTTGTATTTATAGTAGCCATCCCAGTGGGTATGCGGTGATATCTCACTGTGGTTTTGATTTGCATTTCCCTTATGATTAGTGATGTTCATTCAGTCTCTTTTCATATCCTTATTATTGGCCACTCATACACCTTTTTGCATTAATGTCTACGCAAGTCCTTTGCCTATTTTTTAATTAGATTGTAGTTTTTTCTTGTTGTTGAGTTGTAGGAGTTCCTTACATATTCTGGACATTAACCCCTTACCAGATACAAGATTTGCAAATGTTTTCTCCTATTCCACGGGTTGCCTTTCATTCTGTTGATTGTGTGTTTGACTCATGGAAGTTTTAAATTTTGATGAGTTCAATTTATCTACATTTTCTTTTGTTGCCTGTGCTTTTGGTTCACATCCAAGAAATTATTGCCAAATCCAATTCAGAAAGCTTTCTCTTATGTCTTCTTCTATGAGCTTTGTGGTTTTCTCATACATTAGAGCTCTTTCATGGACTTTTAACAATTCTCTTAGAGTCAGAAAGTTCCCACTTAAATCTAAATTATCTTTTAAAGATACACATCTCTGAAATTAATGATTAAGAGGTATATATGATAACAATAAAAATTATCTGCTCCTTCCAAATCAACCTGTACCTCCACCTTTAAGTCACTAATCCAAAAAACAATATAGATTCTTTTAAGAAATTCAGAAATTTCAACTTAGGGATATTTTTAAAATTAAAGTGCTTAGGCCCCTACAAAAAAAGGCTCCCTCTTGATTATAATTTTATAGTTTTCTATTTACATTTTTAAATTATTATCTTCTCCATCCTCCACTGCTGTGCTTTTTGATGTTGACACTGTTACTTTTTTAAATGCCTAACCTGCTAACTTATTTTGCAAACAGCTGCCTCAAACGCCTAAGGGTGCCTTTATCACTAGGCACCAATCTAAGAGGTCTGTTTTCTAAAATAATGTTTATTCATTAACACTCCTGAACAACAACTTTGTGCAAGATACTATGGGTAATACAAAGCTGCAAAACTCACTGGAAGGGGCTTCTTAACAAGACCTATTAAGGCCATACTCAGTATCATATTCACTTACAAGGATAGGGGTCTGGAAACAAAGCATGAAAACTGGGCATCAGGGAGCATTTTCCCCCAGTGGATCATCACAGCAGGCAATACAGCCAACAAGGAACTAGCTCGCTTCTGGCCTTCCAGATGATGTGTCAGGTTCAAGGACCAAGACTCATATCCAGTAGGTCCAAGAGAACATGTTAGAAAATAGTTCAATACTAGATCATAGTTTTGAATGCCAGGGTAAGACCCATAGACTTTGATTTTATCTTTTTACCATTGATTTCTGAATAAGAGATTAATAAGGAGGATTAACACGGCAGCAGCATGTAAGTTCAGTAGAAGTTTGGAGACAGGAAAAGTATTACATTCCATTGGTAGAATAATAACAATGATGATGATGTAACAGCAGGAGCCCATCCTTTTTTTTTTTTAAACAAGTTATATTTGCCCAACACTGTTCTAATCATTTTTCATGTATTAACTCCTCATAACAATTCTATGAGGTACTTCAGGTACAAATACACCTGTTTCATAGATGGGGAAATTGAGGCATGGAGAGATTGAGTAACTTGCCCAGGGTCTCACAGATATTAAGTAGCAGGACCAACATCTGAACCCAGGCAATCTGGTTCCTGAGTCTATACAATTAACCGCTCAATGATACTACCTCTCAGAGTACACTATATATGCCTACATTGTCTGATATTTTAGGAAAGCCCTTAAGGAATAACTAACCCTTCCCTGAAACCTGATAATGATAGAGCTGACAGTCCTGGTATCAGACTCAGCAAATCAACACATGTATGAGAGAATGAGATCCTAAAAGAGGAGCTGGTAACTGCTTATTCAGTGCCCACCAAGTACCCAGTACTTGTCATGCATCATCTCATTTAATCCTCATTCCAACCTAAGAGAGGGACATTATTTGAAATCTACATTGTCTCAGATGAGTAAGTCTAGGCTCAGACAGGCTATACCTTCTGTCCCTCATTACAGAGCCAGTCAGTGACAGAAGCAGAATTAGAATCCAGATCCAAATCAGTCCCATGATCTTCTCACTACCTGATGCTGATGGACAGGAATACCACTGGTCTGGAAGCCTCCATCCTGCTCCCTCAGAAGGCTAGCACCTCCATCTGAAACACTCTAAACTCTAGGACCAGGCTGATGTGTATATAGTTATGTTCCTGGGCTATTTGTCCAACCAGTCAGAAGCGACACCAGGTGGATGCCTGAGTCAGCTCTTGCTCAAGGTGAGAACTAGCCTGTGAATTTGGGCAAAACAAAGGCAACTCTCCAGATTCACGCACACGAAATACAAACGTGAAACCTCATGGAAAAATACAAGCGGGAGGGACTATCACTATGCAGTCTTCCTTGAAGAGAGGTTTAAAAAAAAAAATTCTCTGAAGAGAACTGCTGTGAGTCATATGGAGCTGGGGTAGCACCTGGAGATTAGCAACCTAGGAGAAGAAAGCTAGAGCTCAGGAGATTGAATACGCTTGTTTTCTCAGGGAGTTCCCAAATATTTAAGCTCAAGGTTTCTTATAACTTATTTCTTCGAAAAATGATTAAGACATAATATCTAATTAAAAAAGCAAAACACAAAATTATATACACAATTAACACACTGAAAAATCATAGAAGTTTTTTGACTTCATTATTTTTTTCTGAACTTTTCATATTTCCTATTATAGATACATATTACATCCAGGGGTAAAAATAAACTAATTGAAATACTTTGAACCTATATTTAGAGACGGGGGAAAAAAAAACAAATTTCCCATACAGTAGTCTAATATTTCCCAAATACTCAAACAGGCTACATCAAAATCACCTGAAACATTTGTAAAAAATACAAATTTTCAGGACCCAAAGACCTACTCAGTCAGAATTTCCCTGGGCAAGGCCCAGGAATCTGGTGTTTCAACAAGCTCCCTAAATGACTATAATAATTTATATCAAGGAAGTCCAAAGTATCTTCACTTTTCTTTTTCTTTCTAAGGTTCTATGATAATTTATTTAATGCTAGGACAAATTCATATTGAAAGGCAAAAACATAATATTTAACAGTGACTGTGCTATAGACTTGGAAAGCCTAATGTCTCACCATTTATCTCTGCAAACTTCTGAACATCACTTATGGTTTTCAGTTCTTGTCTGGGACATGCTGCTACACACAGTGCTACAGACTTGATCTTCCGGTTTATCAAGTCCAGATTGCATGGATCCAAAAAGAATACATACCTAAAGCATGAAGAAAAATGTTGAGATATTATTTCACAAAACATAATCTGGTTCACTGCATATCTGAATAAACCTAAGAGCAAAGAACATCTCATTACATTCTACTTCACAAATTTAATCATATATGAACAAACATTTCACAAATCTAATCACACAGTGATTTTATTTTATTTTATTATTATTTTTTTAATTTTATTATTATTTTTTTTATTTTATTTTTTTTTATTTTAGTTGGGGGCTAATTACTTTACAATATTGTAGTAGTTTTTGCCATACATCGACATGAATCAGCCATGGGTTCACACGTGCTCCCCCTCCCAAACCTTCCTCCCACCTCCCTCCCCCTCCCATCCCTCAGTGTCATCCCAACGCTCCATCCCTGAGCATCCGTCCCATGCATAGAACATGGAATGGTGTTCTGCTTCACATATGACAATATACATGTTTCAATGTAACTGCTTATAAATATACTCTTAATAGTAGGGATGGAGGAAGGACAGAACTCATTTTTAATGATTTATTTTTCTAATATTTAAAATTTTGTAATGTGTATTTTGTAATCAGATATGATCTATTTTAGGTTTTTTTTAAAAAAATAACTAGCTTTAGTTTTCTTTTTTTGACAAATTGTACCCCCCCAAATTACTGTTATATAACATGAATTATACTTTATACATAAACTTTAATGAATACATAATCATACATAAAGCATATCATTATAAAAATGAACAAATATATACAAGGGTAGCCAAGATGACTGAGTAAGAAGACCCTGAGCTTATCTCCTCATGTGGGCACACCAAAATGACAAGTATTTACAGAGCAACTATTGATGAGAATGACCCTGAAGACTAGCAGAAAAGATTTTCCACAACTAAAGATATAAAGAAGGAATCACCATGAGATGAACAGAGAGGTGGAGACATGGTACAGGCAAGATCCACATCCCTGGATCGGCAACCCACAAATGGCAGGATAATCACAACTGTAGACGTTCTGCTCAAGGAGAGAAGGATCCAAGCCCCATAATGGGCCCTCAGTCCAGGGACTCTGCACCGGGAAAACAAGCCTCCAGAATATCTAGCATTGAAGATGAGCAGGGTTTGTGCACAGAGGAGTCAGAGGACTGTAGGAAACAGACTCCACTCTCAAAGGACACACACAAAACCTCATAAAACCCCATACAAATGCGGCCTACAAAGGAGCACTTCAGATCTAAAGACAGATACAGACTGAAAGTGAGGGAATGGAAAAAGGGATTCCATGCAAATGGAAACAAAAAGAAAACTGGAGTAGCAATACTTAGAACAGACAAAATAGACTTTAAAACAAAGACTGTAGCAAGAAACAAAGAAGCATGTTACATAATGATCAGGGATTGATCCAAGAAGCAGATATCACAATTGTAAATATACATGTATCCAACATACATACTTTGGGGGAAAAAATGGGAACAGTGACAGACTATTTTCTTGGGCTTCAAAATCATTGTGCACAGTGACTGCAGCCATGAAATTAAAAGACACTTGCTCCTTGGAAGAAAAGCTACGACAAGCCTAGACAGTGTATTACAAAGCAGAGACATTACTTTGCTGACAAAGGTCTGTGGAGTCAAAGTGATGATTTTTCCAGTAGTCATCTATGGATGTGAGAGTTGGACCATAAAGAAGGTTGAGCACTGAACAATTTATGCTTTCAAAATGTGGTGCTGGAGAAGACTCTTGAGAGTTCCTTGGACTGCAAGGAGATCAAATCAGTCAATCCTAAAGGAAATCAACTCTGAATATTCACTGGAAGGACTGATGCTAAAGCTGAAGCTCCAATACTTTGGCCACCTGATGTGAAGAGCCAGCTCAATGGAAAAGACCCTGATACTGGGAAAGATTGAAGGCAGGAGGAGAGGGGACGACAGAGGATGAGATGGTTGGATGGCATCACTGATTCAACGGACATGAGTCTGAGCAAACTCAGGGAGGTAGTGAAGGACAGGGAAGCCTGACATGCTGCAGTCTATATGGGGTCACCAAGAAGCAGACATGATTGAGCGACTTTACAAGGTACTCAACACTTAAACACATGAAGCAAACATTAGCAGACAAAGAGAGAAATTGACAGTAACACAATAATAGTAGGGGACTTTAATACACTACTTACATCAATGGACCAAAAGTCAATAAGGAAACACTGGCTTTAAATGACACATTCAATCAGAACTTAACTAATATATAGAGACCATTCTATCCAAAAGCAGCACAATACACATTCTTTTCGAGTGAACATAGAATAAAGTTTCAGATGGGCCATATGCTAGGACCATAAGGCAAATCCCAATAAATTTAGGAAGACTGAAATCATATCAAGCACCTTTTCTGGCCACAATAGTATGAAACCAAAAATCAACTACAAAAAAAAAAAAACAAACCCTGCAAAACTCACAAACATGTGGCGGGTAGACAATATGCTACTAAACAAGCAATGGGACATGGTACAGGCCAGATCCATACCTCTCGGCAGGCAACCTACAAATGAGTTGAAATCAAAGAGGAAATTTAAATATACCTGGAGACAAATGAGAACAAAATACAACAATTCAAAATCTATGGCATGCAGCAAGAGTAGGAGGAAAGTTTATAGTGATTCAAGTTTGCCTCAGGACATTTAAAAAATTTCAAATAAGAAGCCCAACCATACACCTACAGGAACTGGGAAAAGAAGAACAAACAAAACCCAAAGTTAATAAAAGGACAGAAAGAATAAAGATCAGAGCAAAAATAAAATGAAAGTAATAAAAGGTGATAGAAATCATTAATGAAAAAAGTGTGGGTTCTTTGAAAAGACAAACAAAACTGATAAGCTTTTAAGCCAGATTCATCAGGAAAAAAGAGAAGGCCCAAATAAATAAAATCAGAAATGAGAGAAAGTTACAACCAACACCACAGAAATACCAAGAATCACAACAGATTACTATGAACAATTATATACCAACAAAATGCAATCTAGAAAATGAATAAGTTCCTAGAAACATACAATCTCACAAGACTGAGTCAGGAAGAAACAGAAAATAAGAATACACTGATTACCAGTAAGGAAATTGGATAAGTAATCAAAAAACTCCCAACAAACCAAAGTCCAGAACCAGACAGCTTCACAGGTGAATTCTACCAAACACTTAAAGAAGAATTAACACCTAGTCGTCTCAAGTTATACCAAAAAATTAAAAAGGAAGGGATGCTTCCAAAGTCATTCTATGAGGCCAGCATCATTCTGATAACAAAGCTAGACAAAGACATCACAAAAAAAGAAAATTACAAGCCTGTAACACTGATGAACATAGATGCAAAAATTCTCAACAGAATATCAGCAAACCAAATTCAATACATTTAAAATATCATTTTAAATTTAAAATGATCAAATGGCACTTATCCTGGGGATGCAAGGATGATTTAACATCTCTAAAGCAATCAATGTGATATACCACATTAACAAATTGAAAAATAAAAATCACATGGTCATCTGAATAGATGTGGAAAAAAAACTTTGGGCAAAATTCACCACCGATTTGTGATAAAAACTGTCAATAAAGTGGGCATAGAAGGAACATACCTCAAATATAATAAAGGCCATATATGACAAGCTCACAGCTAACATCATACTCAACGGTGAAAAGCTGAAAACATTACCTCTAAAATCAAGAACAAGACAAGGGTGCCCACTCTTGTGACTTTATTCAACATAGTATTGGAAGTCCTACTACAGAAATCAGACAAGAAAAAGAAATAAAAGGAATCCCAACTGGAAAGGAAGATGCAAAATTGTTGTTGTTAGCATATGATTTAAAACTATGTATAGTAAATCCTAAAGATGTCACCAAAAACTATTAGAACTCATCAATGAGTTCAGTAACATTACAGGACAATGAAATTAATATACAAAAATCTGCTGTGTTTCTATATACTAAAAACAAGCTATCAGAATGAGAAATTAAGAAAACAAGCCGCTTACAATTGCATTAAAAAAAAAAAAGCCCTAGGAATAAATCTAACCCAAGGAAGTAAGAGAGCTACATTCAGAAAACTCTAAGACAATGATGAAAGAAACTGAACATGATGTAAACAAATGGATACATACATCATACCCAGGTGATGCAGTTGGTTTAAAAAAAAAAATCCACCTGCCAATGCAGGAGACATGAGATGCTGGTTCAGTCCCTGGGTCAGGAAGATCCCCTGGAGGAGGAAATGGCAACCCACTCCGGTATTCTTGCCTGGAAAATTCTATGGACAGAGAAGCCTGGTGGGCTACAGTCCATGGGGTCACAAAGAGTCAGACACAACTGAGTGTGCACACACATGCACTCATGGACTGGAAGAACTACTACTGTTAAAATTACCATACTCCCCAACACAATCTATAGATTCAATGGCACTTTTCATAGAATTACAACAAATAATTCGAAAATTTGTATGGAAACAACAAAGCCTCAAATAGCCAAAACAATCTGAGAAAGAAGAACAAAGCTGGAGGTATTGTGCTCTCTCATTTCAAAGTGTACTACAAAGCTAAGGTAATCAAAATTGTGTGATACAAACACAGAAAAACAGAACAATGCAACAGAACAGAGCCAGAAATAAACCCATGCACTCATGATCGATTAATCTGACAAAGATGACAAGAATATACAATGGGGAAAAGACAGTCTTTTCCATAAATCATGTTAGGAAAACTGGACAGCCACAGGCAAAAAAAATCAAACTGAACTACTTCCTCACACCATATAAAAAATAATCTCATAATGGATTAAAGACTTAAATGTAAAATCTGTAACCATAAAATTACTAAAAGAAAAGATAGGCAATATGCTCTTAGACATTCATCTTAGCAATTTCTTGGATCTGTCTCCTCAAGCAAGGGAAACAAAAGCAAAAATAAACTAATGGTACTACATGAAACTTAAAAGCTTTTGCACAGCAAAGGACCAATCAATGAAATTAAAAGTCCAGTTATTGAATGGGAGAAGATATTTGCAAATGATATGTCCAATAAGGGGTTAATATCCAAAATATACAACAAACTCATATAACTCAACATCAGAAAAACAAACAACTCAATTAAAAAACGGGCAGAGGAGAAGAGACATTTTCTCAAGAAGAAATACAAGGTGGGCAGTATGAACATAAAAAGATGCTCCACATCAGTGAAACAAAAATCAAAACCATAATAAGATATCACCTCACACCTGTCAGATGGATGTTATTAAAAATACAACAAGTAACAAGTATTGGCAGGGATGTAAAGAACAAGTAACCCTCGTGTTCTATTACTGGGAATATAAATTGGTGTAGCCACAATGGGAAACAGTACTGAGGTTCTTCAGAAAAACTAAAAATAGAACTACTGTGTGTGTGCTCAGTAGTTTCTGACTCTTTTCGATCCCATAGATTGTAGCCCATTGGGCTCCTCTGTCCATGGAATTTTCCAGGCAAGAATATTGGGACAGATTGCCACTTCCTACTCTAAGCAATCTTCGTGATCCAGGGATTGAGTTTGTGTCTCGGGCATTGGCAGGTGGATTCTCTACCACTGTGCCACCTGTACAATCCTGCAATTTCACTTCTGGGTATTTTTCCCAAAGAAAACTAAAACACTAATTCAAAAAGATATTGCTGTTCAGTTGCTAAGTTGTGTCCAATTCTTGATAATAGTACCATTCATGTAGTACCATTTGTTTATTTTACACACCCCATGGACTCTAGCAAGTCATGCTTTCCTGTCCTTTAGTATCTCCTGAAGTTTGCTTAAACTCATATCCATTTGGTCAGTGATGCTATCTAACCATCTTATCCTCTGCTGCCCTCTTCTCTTTTTGCCTTCAATCTTTCCCAGCAACAGGCTCATTTCCAGTGAGTCAGCTCTTTGGATTAAGTAGCCAAAGAATTGGAGAACTGAAAAATATATATACCCCTATGTTTATTACAGCATTATTCACAATAACCAAGATACAGAAGCAACCTAAGTGTTCATCAAGAGATAAATGGATAAAGAAGATGTGCATGTATGTATAATGGAATATTACTCAGCCATAAAAAAAAGAATGAAATCTTGCCAGTTGTGACAACATGGAGAGATCTAGAGGGTATTACACTAAGTGAAATAAGTCAGACAGAGAAAAACAAATATATGATTTCACTTACATGTAGAATATAAAAAATGAAACAAGTGAACAAACATAACAAAACAGAAACAGACTTACAGATACAGGGAACAAACAGGTGCTTCCCAGAGGGGCTTGTGGAGGCAGGGGATGAGTGAAATAGGCGAGGGAGATTAAAAGGTACACTCAACTTCCAGTTATTAAAAAAAAACGAATCATAGGAATGAAATGTACAGCATGGAGAACAGAATTAATATTGTAATCTTGTATGGTGATAGATGGTAACTACTTATGGTGTACATCTTGTAATGTATGAAATAACAAATCATTATGCTGTACACCTGGAACTAACATCGTGTAGTAGGTGAATTATCCTTCAATTTAAAAGAGAAAAAGAAAAAAAGAGAGAGAGAATTGCCTATAGGTCTAGTAGTTAGGACTCCACATTTTCACTGCCAAGGGCCCTTGTTCAATCCCTGGTCTGGGAACTAAGATCCCACAAGCCAAGCAGCAATGTCAAAAAATAAAAGGGGTGAGGGGGAATAACACTTTACTGTTTTAGCCGCATTTTTGATGAGTCTAAACATTATTTCATACATTGTTCACTTGCGGTTTCAAAATTTTTTATACCTTTGTCTGTTTTTAAAATGGAAGTGTTCTACTAACCACTAAATGATAAAAAAAAAACCTCTATATACTAAGAGCATTAAATTTTTGTTAAGGCTGATACAAGTATTTCTAATGATTTGTCAATTGTCATTTTGAAATAGTTTTCTCTTTGTCATCAAATCTTTTTTATCTGTGTGATTAGTTCACTACTTTATGCTCCCTATTACCTCCCATTACTTATGCTTCCCAAAAGTAGCTCCTCATTCCCATTGTATCAAATGTTTCACAGATACATTTTGGTGTATGGAAAAGAGGGAAAAGATGTTACTTTAATTTTCTAAGTAATTAATTAATTGCCCTAGGGCTGTTTTTAAAATATTAGTTCCTGTTCATAGTATATTGTCATCCTTCTACACTAGAGGATACAGGTTTATGTCCTCTGTTTTGTTTCTTTGATTCATCTGAACATTAGTAAAAAAGTTGAAAAAAAGATATATAAACTGGAGCTAAAGAATATATAATTGTAAAAATGCATCATAAAATTTAATAAAGTTGAATGCAGACTAGAGGACACTATACAAACAGTTCAACTACAGTCATCTCTGGGTGTTAGAATAAAGTGATTTTAATTTTTTTCTTCTACTTTTTAGAATTCTCATTTTCTATAACAAATGCACATTACTTTTGAGTTAACTATAATAAATGCTGTTTAATAAAAAGGTCCATTTCATATAAACAAAATAACTCCTAAACTATCCTTTGTGTTTCCTGTGCATTTATATTTTAGGAAAGAGAAAATTAATTAGAAATTACACTAAAACATTTTTTTACCCAAATAGAAATTAACAGCCAAACCCTCTTAACTGAGATAAGCAAAGAATAATATTATTGATCCAGGAATAGACTACAAGTAGGGATATTTTCTCCCAAGATAAGAGTTAAAGAACCTCCGGCCTTGGGTTCTACTCTACTGGGTCCATGGAAAATTTTATAAAATAATGTATCTTCCAACAACCTTTCCCACATTGTTAACCTCTGTTGTTTACAAAATATGATTCAAATCAGGAAATACAACCAAATACAAGAATTAGAGAAAAACTGAAAAGCAAAAGTCAATATATGTGTTCAAATGGATAATGTAAAGGGATATAGATTAAAAAAAAATTAAACAGAAAAAAAAAGCTGGGAGTGGACTAGGAAGGCCGTTGTGGGTAGAGTAACCACTGAATACTTCAGTGGAGCTGGGGACCAGGAACTCAGCATGAAGGTTAAGTATAAGCTACAAATCATCAAACTAAAAAAAAAATTTTTTTTGTAACTCTGTTAGTGACTCCAATACCATTAATGTTCTACATAGATTAAAGGAAAGAAGTCAGGCAGAAAGATGTAGCCTGGAGGTGGATTCACTGTCTGATCTAGTGCACAGATTCCTGGCAATCTGTGTGTGGAGACAATTATACCCTTATGAACTCTCCCTCCATCTGTCTTGTATATCTTATCTTGCAGGTGCCGATGCCTGAGACCTGGTACAATGAACTGCTCAAAGTCAGCCCCTGGGCAGAAAACATGCCGGGCCTTGAGAAAGGCATTGTAGAACCATTGAATCACTTACTACCAACCACAACAACCACCACCACTAATGATAATAATATTAACATGGAAATAATAGCCAGCATTTATTGAGTACTTACTATGTACCAGACACTTCATTACATCCTTTAAATACCTATCATTTATCATTTATCCTCACACAATCCTGTTTTGTGTTTCTATGTGTGTGCTTGGGGTGCTGGGTGGGATGCACAGTAGAACTGGGGTGGGGTAGAGAAGTTAATCGTATGGTTATAAGCGATGAACAGCACCTTAAGGAATATCTGGAGAATCTCAAGACAGTAAAAAAAAAAAAAAAAAAAAAAAAATCTTGGGGGAAAGGAGAGAAAGCCAGAGGTTTCTAGGGTATTTGCAGATAGCTGAGCCTAGGCTGGGTCAATGAGAGTGCCTTTTACAGCTTCTTCAGAACAGATGACTTGTCTGATCACCCTGCAAACTTCTGTCCCCCTCCAAGGCCAGAAGTGTGCTCACTTTATTCCCAACCTTTTTATATCTTAAAGCACACTCCGTTGATTCATACTCGGCAGCAGCTTTACACCACACTTGGGTCAGATCAATCTGAGCTTACTTTCCGGTTTTCTTTCTTAACAGTTCTCTGACCTTTGGGAATATAGTTATCCTTCTGAGCCTCAGTTTCCTTACCTGTAAAACTGCATACCACGTATTTTTTAGTTTGTCATAATGTTATTGACAGTGTACATAAAGCATCTAACATGCAGTATACGCTCGTGATTCATATCATTAAGAACTGGCTTGCTTTTCACAAATTTTACATTTCGTAGTAAGGAACTAAATTCAACACTTCTCTGATATAGACATAAAACAAGACTACAATACTAGTATTTAGCTTTCACTGTTAGAAAGATCTGTGTAGGTGTATTCATGACTGCTAGGGCATTAGCCTTGATAAGAACTAAGCAGGTCTCCAGAACTGATCTAGCACAAGGGAAAAATATTAAGAGGGAAAGAAGAATTCTACTATAACTACAATACTGTAAAATTAACACTGCACATTTTTTACCCTGTGTATATGCTTCAGAAGAATTTGCTTCAATAGAACTTTGTATAACTTCAATAGAACGTTATATTTAATATAACCAAAATAACTTTAAATGGTATCCTCAGGGAATATATACACACACATACACATCATTAAACTCAAAAGCCACTAAGGTCCATAGTCTAAGAACACAATAAACTTAATTCCCTAAGCATTTCCCCTATTCAAATGCATATACACACAACATGTAACACACAATGTTTAAAATAATTTTTAGGCCTTAGATTTAGATTCTAACAATGTCTGGGTGCTGGGAACTCCAAGTTAATGACTTTACTTGATCCTCATGCCAACTTGATGAGACAGAGACCTTAACCTTAGGTACTAACTACATGGTTTAGGAGAGCTAGCAGGTAGATGGCAGAGTTATGAAATCCAACACAGTCCTTCTGATTCTGAGTTCAACTCTACTTCCAATCTGCTCTACTCTTCAAATATTTCTCACAAATACAACTGATAATTGTAACTGTTCTATATTAACTCTGAACATTGTTGCCAGCATTCTGAAGTTCATCCAATCCATGGCAACATGTCTATAAATAATTATATTTTAACTAATTGGTATTTAATTGAATATTCACAGAGGAGGAAAAGTGCACGTATTAAACACATAAATTTAGGATTGATTAAAACTGAACTTTTGTGCCTTTCAATTTGAAAATGCCCTTAGCCTGGTAAATAAATCCTTACATTCATTTCAGTTTTCACTTCAAACAAAATGAACTATATGTGGCAATTTTATCTTTCTGAAATGAAAAAAATAACCAGTTCTCAAATAAGCATGGCACTGGCAGATTTTTATAACAAATTAACAGATGAGTGTTTTTCAACCCAGAGGAGGCAAGAGATACCAGGTAAAAATCTATAAAATATTCTAGAAAGATTTCTTTAAACTGCCTACTTCCATCTGCCACCAGGCAAATGGGTGGGATGGGGATGAGGCAGATGAGTTTTGAGAAAGCATCTTTGGTAACTCTAATTATGTGCCTTGGCTCCTATGCCCCATCCTTTCAGGATGGAGAACCACTGAAAAAGATAATTTATAAAATTACATTAAAAGCAAATTTTCATTGCTATCCTCAGTGAATCTTTTACTAGACCTAGTAATACCTTAAAAACAGCTTGATACAAGCTTTCCATTCTTTAGAGGAGCTGGAATGACTAAAATAGCAAAAGTGGGGATGAGAGAAGAGAAGCACCAAGAGAAAAATACTGCACAAATGAAACAGCCCAGACACCTGCAGGCACTGGCCTATACAACACGCGCACAGCATGATCACATGACCCAGAGAAGAACATATTTGCAAAGAGAATTGTAAAGCGGCCAAAGCAAGCTTTGAACTTAAAAGTTAGGGGAAGGGAAAAAAATGTTCAAACTGAACTATAATGCAAACATTAGAGAGGACAGTGGGTTAAGATAGATAAATATATATTACGATTGAGGCTGTTTCTGGGAATTATCAAAGGAGAGAAAAACTCATTTAAAACGGAAATTCTTGAAATACAATAGCAAAGGATCCCTAAAGGGCAGGAAAGGAGAGATACCTAAATAAAATATCTATCTACACAGTGAACTTGAGGGAACAGATGCACCGAAGATGAAAATGGGGCTCTGAGGCCAAGGAAGGGGCATTAACACAGGTAAATGCAAGAAAAGGGACAAGAGACACAGAAAGGGGTGACCTTCAAAACCTCAGAAAAAGAAGGTGAACAGCGAACAATCTGATGCAGATAAAGATGCCACAGAAGATTCAAACCTAGTTTAAACCTCCATTTTGCTGTACTTTCCTAACGGAAGATAAGGCAAAGTAAAAACAGTAAGATTGACCATGTAGGGCTGTCCTCACATGTCCTAATTCAACAAGAAATAACTGAGACTTACAAGCTGGGCAACTAACTAAAGGCTACATGGACGTAAGCCTTGGGGAGACTGACTCCCAGGTTGTTGCTATCTTCACTGCTGCTATTCCAATTCAAACCGGAAAGTGAGAATAGATACAATGGCAAGTGAGTTACAGAGCCATCAAATCAGTGAATCAAGTTGGGTCAGTCCTCTGGAATCCCAAAATAGGTGAAGCCCCACTTGGATGTGATGGTGTTGCTGGCTGAATGGTATGCAACAGCCCCGTGACAAGGATTCAGTAGGTTGATATGGGACTTCCCCGGTGGTCCACTGGTTAAGAATCCACCTGCCAATGCAAGAGACACAGGTTCAATCCCTGCCCCACGATGATCCCACATGCTGCAAAGTAACTATGCCCATGCACCACAACTACAGAGGCCGTGCTCTGCAACAAGAGAAGCCACCACAATGAGAAGCCTGTGTACCGCAACTAGACAAAGCCCAAGTGCAGCAACAAAGACCCAGCACAGACAAAAATAAATAAGTTAAATAAACTTTTAAAAAAAGTTGATATGAACACTGCATTTACTCAACATACATTATAAGTGTTTACTGTGTGCCCGCTCCTTGGCTAGGTCCTGAGGATATGAAATTCACACACACACACACACACACACACACACACACACAAGTAAATGCAAGTAACTAGAGAATAAAAGACAAAAATACAGAGTCATCTCAGAACCGTGTGAGCTGTGGCAAAATGGGGATAGCAGAGGAAATAGTGTAATTCCACAGAGGATATGGGGTTAGAGGAAGCATTAGAAAGCAGGAGGCAGTGGCTAAGCCACGTTTTGAAAAGTGTCTAGGAATTTTCCAGACAGATGGGGAAGGGAACATTCGAAGCAGAGTAAACATTCGAAGCAGAGTAAAAGCACAGAAGCATGAAAGAGCATATTTAAGGAACTGCAAATAATCTGAGAAGGTGGACCATAGGATAGGACATCAAAGGGCTATACACCAGGGAGAGGCAGGCGACAGAAGAGGCAGCCATCCTCAGACGCAGGCACATCTTACAGTTCTACTCCATTAGACAACATCCTTTCAAATGGCCACGACACAGTGATGCGCTGGTATAACCAGCCTCTTGGGTTGAAGGCCAGAGAGGAGAAGGCTGGAGTACCAGCAGCGTGCTGCTCCAGAGATGAGCCTTTGCCATTAAATTGCCTCCTGCTGCCATGGAAACTCTCTGCAGCAGGGCTTTTTGGAGCAAAAGGTGGCAAGCAGATACTAGGTCTGTTGGCCGCCTCCTGCCGAATTTGGCTTCTCTCCTCTCTAATCAGGATGGAAGCACTGCAGCACTAAAACTGGAAAGCCTGCTGAAGAAATCCTTCTGTTGCCTTCTGCTTTAGTGATTCCAGACACGTGTTTTCCCCAGAGGGGCATAAAAACGGAGTCTCATCATTTTTCCAATTATTACTTCATATCAATTTACAATTTATAGCCCCCTTCCACAGAGTGTGCTACCATTAGTGAGGCTACCATTAGTGAGTCACACCAAAAGGAAAACATGACAAGCCTAGCAGAGGCTTCTGCAACTGCTAAATATAGACTGCAGAGAGCCCAAGAGCTGTGCTCCACTCACAGTGGAATGCTGCCCAGAGGAGGCCTCTTACTTCCTGTAGCGGGGTGCCAGCAAGGCAAGTACAGTCATCCAACCAGGGTGGAACCCAATTACCCCACGAAGAGCTGTGTTATAAAGGACAGAGCTATAAGGCCAGCACACTAAGGTCAGTGAAACCCAACACGACTAAGTGTAACACATAATTAACTACAGCCTTATTGGCCCTCAAAGTTCTGGGACAGAGCTAAGAGCAGAGAGGAAAACAAACTGTGAGCAGATATTTATCTTCCAATTTATAACTCCCAGCAGTGGCTGACAGAACTGTACAACGTTTATAAGGTCCTCAAGACTGCGCGGACACAGACTGAAGAACAAAACAGGGCTGAGGTGAACTTTGGATAGTCCAACCTATGCAGCTGATGACTGTGGTGTCCCACGCACCCACTGCCTCCCCAATCCTAAAGAGGCAATGGGGAAACCATCCTGAGAAAGAGGGAGTGCATGTTAAAGAAATGTCTAAGTGTGCACCTCCCCAACCTCCAAAGAAGCAACTGAGCTGTTACCCACACGGCAGCCATCTACACCAGTACCACAGCAGCTCTTGACTCACAGGGCACCGCTAAGAGAAATTTTCATAGTCCTTCCTGGGAAACTCACAGCACTGAGAGCTTGAAAAAACTTAAAACTAAAGAGGAGGCCCAGGGATTGGATGAAAGCAGCAGTTGATACTCAGAATATTTACTTCCCTGACCTCACTCCCCGCTGGTCTCTGGTCTAGTCCTCAAACATTCTGGCATACTCTCACATGGGGCCTTTGCACATCTGTTTGCCTGAAAGGGTCTTTCCCCAGAGAGCAGCGCACCAATAGCTAGCTCCTCCACTTGCTTCAAGCCTTCACTTAAGTCGCCTTCTCAGTGAAGCTTTCCCTGGACACCCTATCTAAAATACCACTTCTCTACTTTGATGTGCCTTACCCATCTTTTTTTCTTTATTTGTTTCTATTCGGGACTTATACTCAATTACACAACATCAATTTTACTTATTTATCTGTTTATTATCTGTCTCCATTGTTAGAGGATCAGCTCCCAGAAAGCAGAGATATTTAACTGTATAATTCATCACTATATGCTCAGTACCTAAAACAGTGCCTGGAATAAGAAGAGCTTCATTCTTATTTGTAAACTAATAAATGGATGGTACGCATGTAAGATTTTACCAAGTGCTGCAAGAGTAGAGGGAAGGTAAGGAAGAAGATATTTTAGGTAAAAGGAAATAACTCTCATTCATTCAACAGAAATTTATTGAACATTCTGCCAGGTGCAGGGCTAAATAAGCACTAGCGATACAGTGAAAAATAAGACCAACACAAACAAGTGTCTCCCTACCTAGTATTTATAGCCCAGAGAGGAGGGAGGCAATGACAAAACTGTGTGTAAATGCTTTAACAGAAAAAAAAAAAAGAGGATGGCAAAGGATGCATCAAAGGGGCCCTATGAATGGAGAGTCAGGACAGGAGTCCAGAAGAAAGAAAATCTACAGCCAGGACCTAAAGAATGAGTAAGAGTTAGCAAGGTGTGGGAGAGCAGGGGTGAGAGCAGGGAGGGAACAGAGCATGCAAAGGCTTAAGAAGTGAGACACAGCATGGCATTACTGAGAAAAGAGGCAAGGCTGGGATGGTTGAGATGCACAGTGACACAAGAGACAGGTAAGCTGGAACTAGATCACACAGAGCCTTGCAGGTGGTATTAAAGATGTTAGAAAGTTTGGAGTTCGTTCTAAAGACACTGGGAAGCCATTGAGAGTTTGCCAGCTGTCATTGAGAGACTGAATTAAAGGTAAGAGAGAAAGCAAGGAGACTGGTCAGGGGGCTACTGAATCTCTACCCAGAAAGGAGGACTTGGACTGGCATGGGAAAAGGAATGAAAAGGAGATTTCAAGAGCATGTATGCATAATCAAGAAAACCTGCTGACTGGAGAGAGAGAGGGGGAAAGGAAGAAATGAAGAAGTATACTTAGCATCTGATTTAGGCCAGAGTGGCTAAAGCATTCTTGGCTTGGGCTCTTGTTCTATTCAATAAGACAGATTCAGTATGGAGGGATAAAGACCATGTTCCAACTTTAGACAATTTGACTTGGGGTGTCTATGGAGTATCCAACTGGACCTAAACAGATGGCTGCAGTATTCTAGCAGAGAAATCTGGACAAGAAACAGATTTTGGAATTATCAGCATATAAATGATAACCTCACTGCAGGAGAGCATATGATCATCCAAGTGAGTGTATGGGGTTGAGATTCTTATCCTGGGTGAAATTTGTGACCCTCTTGAAATTGTAAGCAAAATTTGGTATACAAAGTCACATGTAGTTTTCTGAAGAGAGACTTCATAGTTCATAGCTTTGAGCAGATTATCAAAAGCCCCCAGAGAGATTAAAACTAAGAGTAAAGTAAGATGAGCAAAGAGCCAAGAGATAGCAACATTGCAAAACAAAGGTATGCAACTGGAAACACAAGGGGAAAAATGATCCTCCCGTTTAGCTACAGTGTCTGTCTCTTCCTTATACTTGTCCTATAAAGGGAGAAATAATTGCCAAGAGTCAGACATCATATTGTATTCCTTATACTAATCTGAGACAGAAAGCAAATTAAAACAGTCTTTAAAAAGTATTTCATAAGAGCTACAAGGAAAAGTTTTCTATTTATCTAGTTAACTAGAAGATAAACCCAAGTTCATGGTCAGTGCTACAGAAAGGGCTGGTTCTCACAATCAACTTGTTCCAGTACTCATAATGAGGAAATCCTATTTGCAAAGAGCCAAAAGCCAGACATTTATTTTTCTTTTTAGTTTCAAGCTTTATTGAGCTTAAACTGTAAACTGTACTGTACAGTCCCATTCAATATTTTTAAGTGTAATTTACCAAGTTGTTCATCCATCATCACAATCTAATTTTAGAACATTATCACTCCCATGAGAAATCTCATACCCATTGAGCAGCCACTTTCAAACCCCCTATACTCCCTAACCCCCAGGCTTAGGACACTACTGATCTACCTTCATTTCATAGATTTGCCTATTCTGAACATTTCACATGAATATAATGATATAAAATGTGGTCTTTTGTGTTGGCTTCTTCGACTTAGCATAATATTTTTGAATTTTGTCCATGTTGTAGCATATGTACGTACTTTGTGCCTTTTGATGGCTAAATAATATTCCATTGTGTGGATATACTACATTTTATGTATCCATTCATTAGTTGGTGCACATTTGTGCTGTTTTCCCCTTTTGGCTATTATGAATAATGGTATGATGAACATCTGTACACAAGTCTTTGTGTGGAAATATGTTTCTATTTCTTTTGGGTAGATACCAAGGAGTGGAATTGCTAGGTCATATGGTAATTCTATGCTTAATATTTTGAGGAATTTCCAGACTGTCTCCTAGAGCGGTGGCACTATTTTTTGTTCCCACCAGCAATGTATGTAAGAGGGATCCAATTTCTCCACATTCTTGCCAACATTTGTCAACTATGTGTCTTTTTTATGATAACTATTCTAGTGGATGTGAAGTGGTAACTCATTGTGGGTTTGATTTACATTTCCTTGGTGACAAATGATGTTAAGCATCTTTTCATTTGATTATTGGTCATTGATCTCTCTTCTTTGGAGACATATCCAATCAAACTCTTTGCCCATCACAGATCTCTTTTTAATCATTGAGAAAGAGAAACACAGAGACAGGAGACAGATATTGTCACAATATTATGAAAAAATTATCAGAAAAAATAGGGATAAAAGACAGAAGGAAGAGCACTTAGAAAGTACAGGAGTCAAAAAACTAGAAGTCACAGAATGACTCCAGCAGATGAAGGAAAACACACAAGCTAGGAGAGAAGGCTGTGGTCAGAATGGGGAATTCTTGAATCAGGTTGAATTGATTTAAGGGTAACGACAAAGATGAAGCTGTGACTACAGAAGAGTGAATCCTGAAAACCCCCACTGAGAAGAAATTAAAACAGTTCCCAGGGACAGGGTGAGAATCAATGAAACAGAATATGTGCAAATGTAAAGTTGGTTCAAATAGCTGTGTTTTTCCAAACTGGGTTAAAAACTCTGATAAGCAACTTTGAAACTTGTTTTGGAAGATGTAACAATGAAGATGATTATAATAAACAGCAGTTACCATTTCTGGTTCCAGGCTATGTGCTAAGGAGTATACATCATTTATCATACTTACCCTTCAAAACACCCTAGGAAGTAGGTACTACTATTATCTTCACTTTACAAATGAAGATCTTTAAGCCACACATATTCATGTTTTTTCTTCAGTGTAAACCAACCATGGTGACAGTGTAAACCAACACTACTTACAGTAAGGTAGCCAATTTCATAGGAAATCTTACCTATCAGAGAAAATCTACAAATATTATTCTCATTGCATTGCTTTTTTCTCTATATTAGAGAACCAAAGTTTTTGATAAGTAAACATGATTACCTTGGTACTAATTTATTTCTTTATTGCTTCAACAATAGATAAATGATCTCTTCTCCATAATAAAGGTAAGTATACAATGTTTGTTTAAAAAATATTTAACTCATCTTATGGCTGATCCATGTTGATGTATGGCAGAAACCAACACAATCCTGTAATTATCTTTCAATTAAAAATAAAGAAAAAATATTTAATTCATTTGAAATTTATTATGCATGGTATGAGATTAAAATAGATTTAAATGTAGCTGTCTTCATATTATCATTCAACAATGCTTTTTTTATTTTTATTTTTTGCTTTTTTTTTTTAAACACTGATTTCTCACATATTAAACCACTATGAGTTTATTTCTGATATTTCTATTTTGTTTCTATCACTATTATTAACCTACATTCATGTAGTCTTGTTAATATACTTTAGAATAGGTTTTGGTCTTGAATGGCAAAACCTCCTTTGTTCCTCTTTAAACATCACAATCCTTAATTGGATGATAACAACTGTATACACATCAACTGTACACACATAAACCTTACTCAGATAATGAGTACACATTTTGTTTGGCCAGTACACTAATTGCCAGTATTTAAAAATCAGTAGATGATAGGTGCTACAGTCTGAATGTGTCCCCCCAAAATTCATACATTGAATTCTAACCTCCAAAAGTGATGGTCTTAGGAGGTAAAGGGGTCTTTGGGAGGTGACTGGATCATAAGGGTACTTTATAAATTTCTAGCTTCTCTTAAAAATTAGTAAAAAAGAAAAAAAAATTAGTATCACTGAGCCCATGTACCCAAGTGCCAAGAATCAGAAAACCAATCAGCCACTTCTTCCTGTCCTTTATACAGGTACACATATATAAAGTTCAAAGCGTCCAACATTCCCTGTTGTCTTATTCCCAGACCACCTAAGTGACTAATAGTGTTTGCCCGAAGGCCTTTGAACTACAACTTCTGGTAAAACCTCTGAGTTTCCCTTTCTATCTTCAAAAGCCAGAAAGTTCATAGTTAAACTGGTGATCAACTTTAGTGACTACACTTAACCTAGATTTCTGGTCTAATCTCTTCTTCACTTCCATAGTGTGGCGCCTGATCTTTTATCTTCATTTAATTACCTTACAATGTATATACTAATTCTGATCCTCTCAAATATTAATTTCATGAATGAGAATAATTTTTTAAAACATTTGCCTCCCCTGAAGTTCTTGCCTGCTCCTTTACTGTGTGATTTATACTATCAATCAAGTTCAATTCAACATCCTATTGGGATCTTTAACTGGTATTGTATTAAATCTATAAATTAACTTTGTTAGTATTGTCATCTTTATCATATTAAGACTACTCAACTAGAAGTAGATTATATTTCTCTTATTTTTTTATATATCTTGTAAGATTTTTTAATTAAATAATAATTTAATAAAATGTTATCTTTTTCATTACATTTTTGTCTACAGATAAAATAAATGGCTGACTTCAGTTAGGTATGTGTTTTATAACCCATGATTTAAGCATCTCAAGATGTGATTTTCTTGAATTTCCTAAACCTTCAGGTTACAGTCCCTTGTCATCGACAAACAGTGTCAGTCGCTCTACTGACTACACATACTTCACTTATCTCTTTTATATGATTTGTTAGACAAACAGTACAGTCCCTTGTCACTGACCAACAGTGTCAGTCGCTCTACTGACCTACACATACTTCACTTATCTCTTTTATATGATTTGTTGCAATTATTACTTTAAAACAATACAATAAAAAAGTGACATCCCTATTTTGTTTAATTTTAAATAGACTGCCACTACTAGAAACTCCATCAACTTCCTTCATGCCCTCACACTTAAAATGAAATCTATTTTTGACAAACATGACAAGGTAATTCAATGGGGAAAATAGTCTTTTCAATAAGTGCTGCTGGAATAACTGGATTTTTATATGGGAAAAACAAACAAACATACCTTGACCTCTTCACACTGTACAACATTAAACATAAGCTCTAAATAAAAAAACTTCTAGAAGAAAACAGAAAAAAAACTTTGTGACTTTGAGGTACAGTGATAATTCCTTATAACACAAAAAGCATGAACCATTAAATGACACATTCTCATGTGATGTTTTTAAAATTTATGTCATGGATAAATTCAACTTCATCAAAATTAAAAACTTTTATTTGTCAAAAGATGCCATTACGAAAATGAAAAGGCAAAACTCATATTAGAGAAATATTTACAGAACACTCCCAAGGAAGGTCTTTTATCTAGAATACATAAAGAACTCTCAATTTCTTAAAACAAACCAATTTATTTTAAAATGTGCAAATGATTTAAATAAATGTTTTGCAAAAGAAGATATACGGATGATCAACTAGCACTTAAAAAAATTGCTCAACGTCATCAGTCACTAGACATATAAGAATTAAAACCACAGTAAGATACCACTATACATGTCCTAGAATAGTTAAGATTAAAGACTGATTACAAAGTGAGGAGATGGAGCAGCTATAAATCTCCTTTCCTAGTAAAATAGTTTGTTAATTTCTTATAAAGTTAAACATAAGCTCAAACGACTGCAAGTCATATGACTCAGCAATACCAATCCTAGGGATCTACCCAAGAGTAATAAAATAGATCTTCATACAACATCATGTACACACATTTTCAAAAAACTTATTCACAATAGAAAAAAAAATAATTTTAAGCTTGGAAAACCTCACATATCCAAAAACTGATGAACAGATAAACAAAACATGATATGTCCACACAATGAAATACTACCCAGGAATAAAAAAAAAAACCTATTAATATATTTGACAAATGGATGACTCACATTATTATGCTACATGGGAAAAAAAGTGAGACACAAAATACTACACACTGTACACCTCCATGTATATATACGAAATTCTAGAAAAGGCAAAACTATACTGACAAGGGGGACTTCCCTGGTGGTCCAGTGGCTAAGACTCTGCGCTCGCAAGGCAAGGGGCCTGAGTTCAATCTCTGATTAGGGAACTAGATCCCACATGCTACAACTGAATACTCTGCCTTGCCACAACTAAGACTCCTGTGCAGCCAAATAAATAAATATTAAAATAAGAAAAAAAAAAACTATAGTGACAGAAAACAGATCAGTGGTTGTTGGAGGGCAAAGACTGTGACGGGAAAAGAAGTATGGATTATGATAGAGGGCACATGACTGCATACAGTTACCAAAACTATACAATTAAAATGGGTAAATTACTATACATAAGTCATACCTTAATAAGACCATAACATACTTTAAATTTCATCGTGAAAAATACATTTTACAAAATCCAACCTAAAGTCTGAGTGGGTAGTAAGAATTTTAACCTTTACTCAGGAAGAGGTCTGGACTTTGCCCTGGGCTTTTGAAAGATTTAATCTTTAAGGCTTGTAGGAGTGTCTTTATTTGCCTGAAATTTCAGTCATGACAGGTAGTCTAACAGTGTGAAGGCTGGAGGCAGGCCACACCAGACAGGATTTGAGGTAGAAGTTGACCACCCAGAGAAAGATTAGCAATGTCATGTAGACCAGGAGTTCTGGATCATATGGTATCAACCTGACCAGAGGGTCTGAAACTGTGTCAGCTACCTGGGCAATGAATCATGCTTGCATAATGGGGAGCCCTAATAAAATTCTGAAGACTGAAGCTTCGGTGAGCTTCCCAGCTGGCAATACTTTCATGTAGATTATCCCAATCAATGCCAGGCAAGAAACATGCCCTGACTCCAAGGGGGGAACAACAGTAGAGCTTCTCTTAAAATCTGTTTGCTTTTCCTAATAGTTTTGTAATAAACTATAACTGTAATAGATTTCAGCAAGTTCTGTGAGGTTTTCTGGAAAATCATTGAACCTAAGGTTGGTCTCGTGGACCCCTGAACTTGTCTGTAGTGTCAGCAGTGAGGGTGGTCATGTGTGGACCGTGTATCTTCTAACTTCTCAGTTGCCCTCAACACTCACAACCAAATAAACATAAATAGGTGGCAAATCGATGACTATAAAATTCATAGTTGAAATGTTTAATAATTACCTAAGCAAATTACAAAGGTCACACTGATAAGCCTATGTGAAAGTGAAAAGTGTAAGTGTCAGACTCTCAGTCACGTCTGACTCTTTGCGACGCCATGGACTGCGGCCTGCCAGCCAGCCATGGACTGCCAGGCTCCTCTGTCCATGAAATTCTCCAGGTAAGAATACTGGAGTGGGTAGCCATTCCCCTATAAGCCTATATACAATGACAAAATGACAAAGAACCTTTACAGCTACCTGGTTAACCTGGAACCAGCCCAACTAGTAAGACTCTGTGTTAGCATGTGCAATCAGTTGTTTAAATTAGACATGTCAAGTGTACAACCTAGGCAGGGAACACACAGAGAAACCAACACACACAGAGAAATCCCTCCCTTTCCCAGGTGCATGCCTGTCATCTAATTCTGTTAAGTGGCTGTTTACTTCCTGATTTAGAATCTGCTCAACATTTCAAGTCCTAAATTTCCTACAGCATGCAACTGGATCTCTTCTTTCAAATTCCTAGCAGTATTATCCAGAGCAAGTATTATCCTAGAGATAGAAGTTTACTAGCAATACAGACGTAACTTTGCAAAAAGTGTTTTAGAAATTCAGGCTAAAGAGTCTGCAGTCATGAAATGACAAAAAATATTTTCCAAAGATGCCCCATAAATTTGTCTTCTGAAAACATAGTTATTGTTTTTATAACTTCTAACATTTTCCATAAGAGAAAAATGAAAAATTAGGGGGGGGGGGAATGGCATAAATAATACAATAAATTTCCATAGAACACCATAAATGTTACTGTTTCCAAATGCTTGTAAACTTGTGGGCAAATGAGTCCACAAATGGCAAGTTTAAGTGAAGTATCTATGTGTGTGTGCTCAGTCACTCAGTTGTGTCCAACACTTTGTGGACACAAAGTGGACTGAAGGGCTTCTCTAACATTGCAGGCTCCTCTGCCCATGGGATTTTCCAGGCAAGAATACTGGAGTGGGTTGTCATTTCCTCCACCAGGGGATCTTCACGACCCAGGGATCGAACCCGTGTCTCTTGCGTTGGCAGGTAGGTTCTTTATCACTGAGCCATGTGGAAGGCCCAGGTATCTATCTAGGCTGTTCTTTTTCGTGTTGAGCCAAACTAGGACAGGTGGTAGGCTAATGCTGGAGTCAGAGAGTTCTTGACAGAAGGGCAGAGAGGAGAGTGCTTTCCCTCCAAACAAAGGCAAACTTATCAAATGCTCGAAGTATGTCCATTTGTTCCAAGTTAGCCCCAAGTGGGGGAATGAGCAGACATCTACTGGGCTGCTCTTAACACCCTGGACACTGTAAACAAAACCCAGCACAGCGGACAAATGCACTACCTCCCTGAGCCACCACAACTCAGCGAGACAGAGTAGCAAGCTCTTTACTGTGTGAACCAGCTTTCACCAGGCTTCAGGCTGGCCTGCGGGGCTCCAACCTGTAGATGATGTTCTTCAGCCAACACAAACAGGTTGAGCACTCTAACTAGAATACCATCCTCACCACAGATGGGCTCCTGAAACCACCTCTTGGCTCAAAATGCACGTGACCATCTATCTTTGGCTCTCACCTGCCCCACTATCACTGTGTGTGCCCTCCTTCCACAGATCTACTTTATCTGACTTCACCCTGCTAGAATGCAAGTCCTGCTTTGAATCCCCAACTCACCTAACTGGGGGTCTAAAACCCTTACTTTAAATGACACTGTTCCTGAACCCCGAGTCATTGGCTGAGAGATTTGCCAACCCACATGGACAATCTAGAATTAAGATGTAACTCTAACGAAGGGGAAGTCAGAGAGACTGAAGCATAAGAAGCTCTGACCCACGGCTGTTAAAGGAAAAGGACCATGAGCCACAGAATACAGGCTATAGAATACATAGGTTACCTCTAGAAGCTGAGAATGATGCCAGCCTGATAGCCAGCAAGGAAACACAACCTCATCCTACAGCCACATGAAACTGAACTCAGCCAACAGCCTGAATGAGCTTGAAAGAAGATTGATTCCCAAGAGCCTCTAGTGAGGAACACAGCCCTGCGAAACCTCTGATTTCAGCCTTGTGAAAGCTGGGGCAGGAAACCAGCTGAACCATGCTGTGAACAGAATTCAGATTTAGAGAACTTTGCTGTTTTAAGGCACTTAGTTTACAGCAATTTGTTACAGAAGCAATAGAACTGAACACAGTGGTGGTCCCAGAGCTACCATCAAATTGCCTTCCTGTCCCCACCAACCTGCAGTTAAGAACCAAGGAAACTGAAGTTACCCAGCTTTCAATATATAAAACTTTCATAGGATTCCCACATTGCACCGTCAGTGTGTCTGTGTATTTTGTCTTCCTCACCAGGATGCAAGCTCTTCAAAGACAGGGACTGTGAATGACCTTTTTTTTTAAACTCTAATTTTTTTTCAATTGTCCAAACAATATATATCGATTGTAGAAAACTTAGGGAAAAAAGAAATAAATATAAAAGAAATTTTAAAAGATCCATAATTCAACAGTTAACCATACTGTTAATATTTTCATGTCATTCTACACTTTGTACATGTATTTTATATATATATAATATATATAAAAATCACAAGATATATACTGATTTTTAATTTTATCTTCCCCTTAATAGCATTATGTGGCTATTCCATGTCAATGGATGGAATTCTGTGCCATAATTTTTACTGTTCTGTAGTATTCAGGCTGGACCAGGTCCTCCTGTTATAACCTGTTTGGTACCCTTATATCTTACCTTTCATAACACTTTTGACAGCTGTAATAACATTTATGATTATATGATGATTTTAAGTTCTGTTTTCTCCACTAGACTAATTTCCATGAGATAAAAGTGTGCCTATTTTTATCAAGAGTATAATCTCCAAAGCTTAGCCCCAAGTAGATGCCCAAGAAATATAATTCATGAGTGAATGAATTTAACCAAATCTTTTTTTTTAGCCATTTAGGTTGTTTCCTATTTTGTTATTCTTAATAAAGGTTTCTAGAACACAGTAGATTTTCAATAAACGTTTGCTGAGGACTAATAGAATAATAGAATTTTAGAGACTGGTGAAGGATAGTCATTTAGTAGGCAGTAATTTGATTAAAGTCATTGAGAGGAAGAGAAGTCAGTCTCAATCATATAGACATGAAGAACGGTACAGAGCTGATAAAAGGATCCTCAAAGTGAGTATTCTGGCAAATTTTATCTTTACTTTTCTATTTTTTTCCAAACAGAGACAGGTATGCATGATCAACGAGGTTTGATAACTCTTTAAAAAATCTTCAAAGAGGTATGTTTTATATTATAATTTTTTTTATAAAGTTCTTCCTAAAATATATGGTTATATAGCATAGTATAGGCCCAGAAAGCTTGGCAATCTGCTCATGAGTAGTTTAAAGAGTAAACACATCCTTCGTATAGGTATAATATCACTGCCAATCCCCTAAATAATAAAGAAGCCTTTATAAAAGTTAATAAGCTTTATACAGTATTGTACATCAACTATGCTGCTGCTGCTGCTGTTTAGTCACTAAGTCGTGCCCGACTCTTTGCGACCCCATGGATGATAGACTGACAGACTCCTCTGTCTACGGGAATTCCCAGGCAAGAATACTGGAATGGGTTGCCATTTCCTTCTCCAGGGGATCTTTCTGACCCAGGGACCGAACACACATCTCCTGCTTGGCACGTGGATTCTTTAACACTAGGCCACCTGGGAAGACTACATCAACAATACTTCAATCAAAAAAAAAAAAAAGAAAGAAACACAGTAGTAGTTAGTAATCATGGGGTAGACTAAACCAGACACGAAGCCTACAGAATTCTGAGCTTTAGAGAAGGTAACCAGTGGCCATTAAAGTCCTGATCTGTATTCAGGTTGAGATTATAAAATTAGAGTTTCTTTAAAATAAGACTATTGCCTATTAACAATTATCTTACTAAGAAAGTAACATTAGTTTTAAACTACCCGTTTTTCAATGAATATTTAAAACATACAAATGGTAAAAAATGTCCAAATGTGAAATAAGCATAATGCATTTCATCATTAGTATTCATATTCTTTATCTGACAGAAAAAGAAACACATAAGATTGCCTGCAAATTATTCAAAGCCTCCAGAGATTGTATAGGTATTTTGGTTCCTTTCAAAGTTTCTTAGTTATAACTTTATTAATTTATATAACCTGTCCTTCTTTACAGGTTCTACTAAAAGTTTCTTTCATTTTAAATGCTGGAAGTCAGAGGCCCTAAAAGCAAAAAGGGTGAGAAAGGGAATCACTGTGTAGCTTACCAGAGTGTAGCATATAATGCAAAGACCACTAGACTAAGCATGGAGTAGAAGGCTAGTCCTGATATTACTGTTTTCGTCAGTTCACTGACGTTTCCTAGACTCCAGTTTCTTCGCCTGTAAAACGAAGGGGCTCAGTGATCTCAAGGGCCCTTACAGCACAAACATTTTAAGCTGTGAATTTCTGGGAGATGAGACAGTTAAAGAAAAGAAGAAAAACTCACACTAGATACCCAGCTAAAGGTTACGTAAGTAATTGAAAAAGGTCTCAAACAAAAGGCCCCTGATAGATTTTACTCACACATGCATGCCATCAACCTCCTCAGAAGCTTACTTCCTGTACATCTTGTTAACACTGATTTATCTGAAATCTGAGAGGCATTTTAGGACCACAGAGCCTTTATCAGCGATAGGGACTTTAATGGCTTCCTTAGAAAAAAGCAAAAAAAGATAAAGAAGGAAGTTAGATTTGTGCAAAAAATACACCTTCAGAACCTCTGCAGAAAAATCAATATTGATAAGTGAGATATACTGGGAAAATTTCTTAGAGTAACAAAGAAAGTGGACACTAAGCTGTGTCTTAGGATTGTCTGCAGAATGGAGAACAGAGTCCTATTAATAATAAAATGCCTATATCAAAATGATTAAAAGCAATTCCCTACACACCCTCACCTGGCTTTGTAATAGCCTATGTAGACCAAGAGCACTGCCACCTTGCCACAGCCTATTCCATCTCAGGCACCCAGAAAAAGGGAGTATCCACGGTAAAAACACAATACCTCACCAGTCATCTTACCAGGGGTCAGAAGAGCACGACGCTTTGCACCGTATAGTCCTCATATATACTAATTCAGGTATCTCAGAAATAGAAGCATCTCTGCTTTATCCAATTTCGTATGGAAGATGGGGGCTTCTTTTCCAGGAACTTTCTATAATAATAATGATTCTCTCTGTCTAAAAATTGACACATACACTCTAAGACTAGCTTTCTGGTTTTGAAAATGATAGGCAATGTAGAATGTGGCAGAAGAGATAAGTTTTTTGGAATCGTCAATCAGTTCAAAATATATCATTACCACCTTAATCTTTTCTACCAAAAAAAAAATTTGGCTATAAGCCATGTCCATGTTTTATAGGACCATTACCACCAGAGCTCAGCTATAAATACAAACCACTTTTTTCTCTGGGCCTTCGTTGGTGCTTACATGTATTTGATGTGATGCTTTAAAGAGGTTACCCACTAGATAATCTTAAAGATCCCTTTCAGCTCTGGCACTTTATGGTTCTAAGATAAATGAGCTTTTCCAGGTTGACCCAGCCTCAGAGCCTTATTTATAGCATTGTTTCTATGGAGAAAAATTTTACACATCTCATCCAACTGACTTAAAAATTAACTTTGGGACATAATCCATTTGAAGTTGAGGCATTCCAGTATCTCATAAAATATTGTCTGCCATGTTCCTATACATCTTTATTACCACAGTAAATACTATTTGGGAAGAAAAGAACATATTAATTAAAATGATAAAAAAATAAATAAAATACAAACTTTTAAACTACAAATAGAATTCTTATAGTCATCTTAGTATCTTGAATTTTCTGGTTAGAATAGATCAAAGACATTCTCCTTCTCATGTCCCTCTTGACTTACCTCCTTCCTATTTTATTGTAATTCAACAAGCCCCTATGAAATAACTCTTGAGTACTGAAATCTGGGAGTCATAAAAAACGTGGTGCTCCAGGGAGACAGAGTTGGGCAGTATGGCTTTCAGACTCTGCTGCCGCTGCTGCTAAGTTGCGTCAGTCGTGTCCGACTCTGTGCGACCCCATAGACGGCAGCCCACCAGGCTCCTCCATCCCTGGGATTCTCCAGGCAAGAATACTGGAGTGGGTTGCCACTTCCTCCTCCAGTGCATTAAAGTGAAAAGTGAAAGTGAAGTCGCTCAGTCGTGTCCGACTCTTCGAAACCCCATGGGCTGCAGCCTACCAGGCTCCTCCATCCATGGGGTTTCCCAGGCAAGAGTACTGGAGTGGGGTGCCATTGCCTTCTCCGTTTCAGGCTCTAAAAGGCCCTAATTACCCCTACCTCCTATAATTCAGAATCCTCCCGTTAAATTTGGGTGGGGCCTGTGACCTGCTTCTAACCAGTAGAATATGGCAAAGGTGAGGGGTTATCACTTGCACAGTTACGTTATATAATATTGTAACTTCCATCTTGCTAACAGACTCTCTGTATCTGTATCTCTCTGTATTGACACCCTCTCCTGTTGGCTTTGAAGTAAGCTGCCATATGGAGAGGCCCATGTAGCAAGCACTGAAGGTGGCCTTTGGCTGATAGCCAGTAAAGAGTTAAGGCTCTCGGCTTACCAATCATCGAGGACTGCGTGCTGCCAACAACCACCTGAGCTTGGTAGGGGAACTTCCCCGGGAGAACCCCAGCTCTAATCAACATCTTGTGGCAACATTGTAGAAGACTGAAGTAAGAGTCCGGCTAAGCCACATCCAGATTCCTGACTCACAGGAACTGTGACATAGTAAGTGTCTCCTGTTGTAAGCCATATGTTTATGGCAATATTGTTACCTAGCAACTGATCATTCGTAGAAGGCAATGGCACCCCACTCCAGTACTCTTGCCTGGAAAATCCCATGGACGAAGGAGCCAGGTGGGCTGCAGTCCATGGAGTCGCTAAGAGTTGGACATGACTGAGCGACTTCACTTCCACTTTTCACTTTCATGCATTGGAGAAGGAAATGGCAACCCACTCCACTGTTCTTGCCTGGAGAATCCCAGGGACGGCGGAGCCTGGTGGGCTGCCGTCTGTGGACTGAAGCGACTTAGCAGCAGCAGCAGCAACTGATCATTAATATAGGCAGATGAGTAGTACAGTATAATTAGACAACAACTTAAAGGCAACAGAAATCCAATATAAAGTTCTGGGATAAAGGTAGCTTTGAAATATTCCATAGAGAGGGTATAAGTCCCATGTTCTTCTAAGAATTCAGACTGGCAGAGAGGTAGAGACACAGCACAGAGACTGAATCAACTGAATATCATGGAGAGTGGCACCACTGCACTGAGAAACAGCGAGGGGAGATTTCAGAGGTACATGGGGTCGAGGTCATGCCAGGGCTGAATGGGCTCATTTTCAATAGGTAACAACACAAAAGGAAAGGCTCTTGAGCAGGGAAATGACAGTAAAAAGGGCTTTAAAGAACTTAATCCTATCACAGCATAAAGGATGGAGAGGATTAGAGATAAGAAGACCAAGAATAGATGTGCTGGCACAACCGTCTTCAGGAGAGGCCAACAAACATATGGGGGGGGGGGAGGGGCGGTGGTTTCACACTCATGAATAATCAAAGGCATGCAAATTAAAACTATAAAATATCATTCTGTGGGTGAATCAAATTTGTACAAAAACTAATAATACTAGCAAAGATAAAGCAATCTCAGACACTGTCAGTGGGAATGTAAATAGAACACGACTTTATGGAAAGACAGTCAGCAAAATGCATGAATAACCTTAAAATACTCAGATCTTCTGAATCTAATTCACTGAGAACATATTCAAAAATAAATAAGTTTATTTACCCATCCAACAAATATTTGACTGTCTACTACATTCCAGGTACAGAGGATATAGCCATGAACAAAACAGACCTCACCTCTGCTTTCATGAAACTTAGAAGAGACAAACATTTAACAAATAATGATGAAATAAATGTGTAATTACACATATTACAGGACACAATGGAACTTGAATTATGAGCTTAAAAAAATACCTTTCTGGGAAGTAACATTTATACTGAGATCTGAAAGATGAATAGAATTTAGCCACATGAAGAACAGGAGGATTTATTTTTTTCTGATAGGAAAAAAAAAAAACATTCATGAAGGCAAGAAAGTTAGCTGTATTCAATATTTTAGAGGATTCATTCATTAACCTATTTAACAACTATGTGTAGAGGCCCTAATAAGTATCAGGTACTAGGTGCTAAGGATAAGGGATGAGAGAAAATGATCAAGGTCAAGACAAAACAGGTATAAAAAATCCTGTAGGAATGGAAGGGTGTGGTATTTATAATAAAGCCAAAGATGTATGTGTGAAAAAGGAGAAAATCAATACACTTGGCAGGAAAAAAAAAAGAGAATGGAGTATAGGTTCAGTTCAGTTCAGTCAGTTCAGTCGCTCAGTCATGTCTGACTCTGTGCAGCCCCATGGACTGCAGCTCTCCCAGGCCTCCCTGTCCATCACCAACTCCCGGATTTACTCAAATTCATGTCCATTGAATCGGTGATGCCATCCAACCATCTCATCCTCTGTCGTCCCCTTCTCCTCCCACCTTCAATCTTTCCCAGGGTCTTTTCAAATGAGTCAGTTCTTTGCATCAGGTGGCCAAAGTATTGGAGTTTCAGCTTCAGCACCAGTCCTTCCAATGAATATTCAGGACTTATTTCCTTTAGGACTGACTGGTTGGATCTCCTTGCAGTCCAAGGGACTCTCATAAACACAAAGACTGTCTATCTCCTTTCAAATCCAAATAGTATAGACTTATCTTAGAAAGGTACATTAAAAACTGTACCACTCATTTATAAAAAGTTACCAATTATAGATAGAAATAGGCTTCCCTGGTTGCTCAGATGGTAAAGAATCTGCCTGTAATGCAGGAGATCCAGGTTCAATCCCTGGGTTGGGAAGATCTCCTAGAGAAGGGAATGGCTACCCACTCCAGCATTCTTGCCTAGAGAATTCCATGGACATAGGAGCCTGGCAGGCTACAATCCATGGGGTTGCAAAGAGTGGACATGGTGAGCGACCTTCACTTTCACTTTCATAGACACAAATACTTAAATGGCTCAGGACTAAAATGTTCATGTGCAAAGAAGAAGAAGTAGAGATCAAAAATAAATTTTAACATGGATACATAAATTAAGGCATTGCTATACTTGAGGGATTACCCTACAGCTACCCATGAGTGTGTCCCAACTATGCTAAGCACTCAGGGAAAAGGAACCACTTTTTCAGAATAATAAGCAGGTTTTCTTTGCAAGAGGCCAAAATGTACATAGAATAATCTGAGGATTTGAAATTAAAAACTGAGTTTGGGATTGACATGTACACACTGCTATATTTAGAATGGATAACCAACAAGGATCTACTGTATAGCACAGGGAACTCTGCTCAGTATTATATAACAATCTAAATGGGAAAAGAATCTGAAAAAGAATAGATACAGGTCAATGTATAGCAATCACTTTGCTATACACCTGAAACTAACACAACAGTGTTAATCACCTGTGTGAACGTGTGTGTGTGTGTGCGCGCGCGTTCAGTTGTGTCTGACCGTTTGTGACCCCACAAACTGTAGCCCATCAGGCTCCTCTCTCCATGGAATTTTCTAGGCAAGAATACTGGGGTATATTGCCATTTCCTCCTCCAGGGCTCTTCCCACATCTCTCGTGCCCCTACTCACTTATACTCCAATATAAAATAAAATATTTCTTAAAAATTAACCAAATGAACCTCCAAAAGGTTAAGGATGAACTGACAATTACACAAACTTTATGATAAGAACATGCTTGGAGTTACTAGCAAGTTAAAAGGGAGCCATAAAAATGATCATGACCTCATGTGAGCAGTAAACCCAAGCAACTAGAGTCCTTTTTCTCCTGTCTCCTCAATTACCCAAATGGTAATATCTTATGTTTGGTATATCTCAACAGCATTAAAGAGTATATAATATTTGACACTACCTTCAAAAAAAAGATATGCAAAACTCTACTATTTTTGCACTTCTCTGAGTCTAAAACTGTTCCAAAATGAGAAGTAAAAACAAAATACATGGGTAGATTTGCTACAGCAAATAACACAAAGCCTAAAATTTGTGTTAATTTCATAAAGCAATCAAAAAGGACAAATGAAATAATCCTCCAAATTATGCTCTTGAGTCCAATTTTCACTTCTCCTGTTAAGGGATGCAGGTACCTATCAAGAGAAAAGCTCATGGTCTGTCTTGGGACAGTCCACTGCCCATCAGACTTCTGGGGAGGTCATTTCAACCTCTCTAAGCCTTTGCTACCCCCATCTCACAGGTTGGTATCATATACTTGTTGACTATTGCATTCTATACAAATATACATTATTACTATTTAAAATTTTTTATTTGAACTGCATTATTCCTTCATTAAATAGAGAAATCTCTCTTAAGATTAACTATTTGGATTTTTTCAAGTTTTTTAATTTATCAAATTAATCTACTTTAGTAGTGGCCCAGATTTAACCAACATATTTATTTAACAATAAATAGTTATTATATCTCTCCAAATATTATAGAACTACAGTCTAAAAAATGTTTTTATTTGCATTAGCCTTCTCCTATAAAGTTCACTAGTGGAATTTGCTAACCTTAAAATTAGTTTGATTATTTCTAAAGACCTGTCTTTATTTATTAGACCTATCTAATAAAGTTTGATGGACATAAATACACAGTTTGAACAAATATATTGACATCATACATACAATACATTTGATAAGATATCTTTTTCCCCCATAGACAGTAAAAATGAAATAATAGCTCTTTTGAAGAAAAGAGGTGATTAAGTCAGGAATTTCAAGAAATCCAAACCCTGAACCTTGAAAACCCGAAAGAAATTTCAAAGTCTGACAAAGAAAATATATCTTTTCTAAAATTGGAAATCAGTGTGTATTTATAAATGATGCACCACAAAATGTTTCATTATAATTTTACTGTGTCAAAATCCATTATCCCTCTGCCTTCCATCAAGTAGTCTTAGGAAGAAAAATATTATATTGTTTTCTGGGTTAAAACTTAATGTACAGCCTAAAGGCTAATGGGAAAACAGGGTACAAGTACAAGAGTAACTCTCTCAAATCACCATTACTCATTAAAACCTCAAGGTAGGCCATTTTAACATAGCACCTAATTTTGTTTCCTGGTAAATGTATTTATAGACCAAAACCAGAAATGATTCAAGTGCACAGTTAAAAAAAAAAAACAACAGGAAGCATATAAGAATAATATTCAGTAAGATATTATCTTTATAACACTAAGAAAATCAGGACGCCCCCTCCCCTTTCAAGTTTCCACAATGTTCACCATTCAGCCACAGTCTACTCACTTCCGATGGGTGTGGTCCATGCCACTGTTTGGTATTGCTTCCAACTCTGCATTTTTCTGCCCACAGATATTTCCATAGCTGTCGTATCCTGATACTAGTCTTGCTGCTGCACCTGTTGCTACTGAAAAGCCACAGATAAATCCCTAGGGGAAAAAAACAGAAAAAAACATACAAATAAACCATTTCAATAGCAACAGCCACTACTTGATACAATAATGAGCTTCTTTTGTCCGCTGAAGGGAACAAAGAGCTCTCTTTCCTTATTGCAAACACTATTCCACTGTTTTCCTTGGGTTTCACATAAGCTATACAAAGAAGTCCACAGGGAAACACTATTTACTACAATAACAAAACAAATCTCAAGCTTTTACATCATAAGTACGTCTTTGCATTTTATAATAATAATAATAGCAGCTTCTTTGTACTGAACATCTGCTCAATGCCAGGATCTGTACCAGCTGCTCACCATACATTATCTCTAATCCTCATGATGGGGAAACTGAGGCCCAGAGGGGGTAAATAAGTCACCCAAGGCCATAGAAGCTAGTAAAGATCAGGGCATAAGACTCAAACCCAGCTTTCTTCATTCTTTAAATTTTTTTTTTTAATATTTATTTATTTGACTATACTGGATCTTAGTTGTAGCATGTGGGATCTAGTTCCCTGACCAGGGATTGAAGCTGGGGCCCCCTGCATTGGGAGTTCGGAGTCTTACCCACTGGACCACCAGGGAAGTCCCTATTCTTTAGTATTATTTGGTTGTCAAAGAGTTCTGGTAAATGAAGAATAGCAACAGATGAAAGACAAAAATTCAAAGAACAATAGGTATGTGGGTTTTGAATTATCATTTCAGTACACACAACACTTCTGTATTCTTCCTGCAATAAAGTTGTGTAGAAGCCAAAGAATTATACAGTGAAGTACATTCATGCTCTGAATATTAGAGACTCAAGGACAGTGAGGCCCTAGTCCATGTGCCACAGAGGTCACTTCATTTCATGGGGATATGCTTCACCACAGTGCCAACGGCAAATGGTACTCGCTTCAGAACTGCATCACGCTTGCCAAGTCAAGGATGCATTGATCAAAGCAAAGCAATAAACCCGACACTCAACTGCAGGCTACTGGGCATAAGAACAGGAAATAAGGTGAGTCACTATTAATAAACTGAATTGGGAGAAAAGACAGAGGTTACGATATATTCTTGCAATGCGGTCACTAAAAGATTTGAGTTTCTGTTATCTTTAACCAAAGATACTAAGGTTAATGGCTAACCTTTCCAGTACAGTTCTTTAACGAGAGGCATCAAGAGAATAATACAAAGAGGATCCAGGAAGATCTGGATTCAAACCCTCACTCTACCATTTACCACCTACCACCTATATAACCTTGATTCATTTACCTTCTTAGACTGTTTCCTCTTCATCTCTGACAAAAGGTAATATCAACTATTTCAAAGCCAAATGATGGGGCCTACATGAGGTAATGCATCTCTAACTTTTAGCTGGGTCTGTACACAGCAGGTAGTCAATATACTGTAGCTGCTGATGAAAAAGTCAGACTAAAGAAGTTGATAACAGTAACTGGGGATTAACTGAAAATCTCTTCAGTTGTAAATTTTGGGAAAAAAATTTTCTAGGGGGTGGAGGGGAAGTGAGAAATATTGTCAGTCATTTTGTCATTACAGAGAAACATTCAGACCACAATTACCATCTTCTTTCACTACTAGTCTAAAATAGCAAAGCCCTTGCATAATTAAAAGGTTATGTTCTTCTTTCACTTTTTATAGAAATGTTCTTACGTTTGATAAGTACTTTGTGTTACAGATGGCCTTCAATGGTTTCTGAAGTCCCTTTATGACTATTTTTAACAGTACTGTTGGAAATGTACATGTGTGTGTTTGTGTTTTTCAGTTATAGACCACCTCATATCCCTCTGGGATGTAGGCAGAGTATAAATTATAAATGTTTCATATATATGGTAAAATGGGACACTGACATATTTTCACATAGGCCATTTAAACTTCTTAGTAGCTTCCCAAAGCATCAGAGTGGAGAGGGTGAGAAGCTGTAGGAGGGAAAGGAAGGGGAATAGGAAGCTAATAAGAGAGAGAAACCATGACTGTTATCCTGGAGATGTCCCATATGGTACAAGTAGTGACAATGGAGAACTAGGCCAAATATAATTAAAAAGACAATCTCCTTTTTTTAAAAAATTGTGAAATCCAAATGCAGGAAGCAATATAGTTTCAGATGAGAAAAAATGTGGTACATGAAATTAAAACAGGGTGAAAGAAACTTTACAGAATGTACTTTATAATTCAATGGCTCCAAGAGGCAGATAGGGTGTTATTTAGCAGAAGGAAATCACATTAATGAAGCAAGTTGTAAGGGGGATAAGGAAAGCTTTTATACACCTATAGTAGGGAGCAATCACTAGAGAGAAAGGAAGTCTATTCGTAAGGAGTAGAATCATGGTTAAAATCTTAAAATGACTGAGCCACTGAAGTGCTTTCAGAACTGCTATTTCAAGAGAGAGTGAGAAGGAGCAGACAAATCTAATCACAAATAGAAGGCGACTCAAATCAGATAAAGAAACCAGGGATGGTAGATCACAGGCAAGATCTGGCAACTAGTAAGTGCCTATCGCCTACGTGGGAGAAAAACAAATTGCTAATTAATGGACTGTATTCATTTCCCCTTCACATCACAAGTTTAGTTCAATTTCAGTAAGAGTTTTGGCTTAGTTTCACTCACTCTTAGTCAAAAAAAAGGACACGTTTCATTTCACAAGCAATGTTTGAATTTCACACATGGAGCCTTTACCACACCACTGAGCAAGGCAGAGGTCTTAGCTTTGCTCTCAAGAAAAAATAAAAGTCAACAAAACACGCATGGGGGTGGGGACGAAGTATGAATAAAGACTTTAGGCTTACAGCCTTCTCCCAGGGATTAATGAAAATATATCCAGATTTTTTTCTCAAAGACTACCTCTCTTACCTCAAACAACACTTGGAGTCAGTCTGCTAGTAACTAACTTGTCAAACCTTAGAGTAACACTTGGCTTCTGTTCTTCCTTTTCCAAGAACTCTGAGACCAGGAGGCTATTAGGGCCCAGCAAACAGCACAGGATTAGAAAGTCTGATGCAGAACTAATACTTATGCAAACAAATTTCAAAAATAAATTTAAAAGCTTTGGCAATCTGCCAGATTTCAGGATTTCTTTAAAGTTTAATGGGATATATTACTCTAAGAAAGACGAAAGAAGGAAAAAACAAGAATGGTTGAAGTCTAGGAAATATCAAGTTCACCCTAAAAGAACTGAGATATTCTCAAAAGAAAAAATAATAATGGGGCATGAGGGAGCAAAAATCAGAGAGGCTATTTCATGGGCAGCCTGAGCAATTAAAAAAACATAGACAAAGAATATGTACTGAGAACTGAAACCATCAGCAAATACTCATGAGTCACTTTATCACTTTAAATTCTCTGAGCCTCAATCTCCTTACCTGTCACTAGGAATGAATTAGATTAATCTCAAAAGTCCTTTCTGATTCCAAAATTTTATGATTCTCAGGAAAACTATTAATAGAAACAGAGTAAACTTTTTTAGGCTATACTTTCAGGGAGAAGTATGGGCCCATTTGATCCACTGTAATGACTGAGCATGTAGTATATGGGGGTGGCGAAGAAGAGTAGATTAAAAGTAAATGGATTTAACTGTACATTTAAAAATAGTCAAAATAATAAATTTTAAGTTATGTATATGTGTGTATGCTCAGTTGCTCAGTCGTGTCTGACTCTTTTGCAACCCCATGGACTGTAGCCTGCCAGGTTCCTCTGTCCACGGGATTTTCCAGGCAAGAAGACTGGAGTGGATTGTCATTTCCTTCTCCAGGGGATCTTTCCAACCCAGGGACAGAACTGGTGCCTCCTGTGTCTCCTGCATTAGAAGTGGATTCTTTCTTGCTGAGCTACAGGGAAAATGAAGTTATGTATATTTTACCACAATAATAAAAAAAGAAAGAAAAAAAGAAAAACTGAAGGATTTAACAGAAAGCAGGCAGTCATTTGGATCAGGTGACCTTAAGGTAATTTCTGGCATGCTGATCTTCCTATTCTATGATCCTGGCAAAGCACAGCCCATCACACAGGTGACTAAATACTTCAGTGAGTCTTTGAGTCTTCCCCTTTGTGCTGCCTGCTCCACAATAGTTAATGAGGTAGAAACACTACGCTCTGTGAACTAGACTAAGACTATAAAATAAAAAAGGTCCTTGAAAGCAGTCTGAAGGGATGACCTATGCAATAATGGCTCTAAAATTCAGCTCTAGTCCAGATCATTCTCCAAAATTCCAACTCTGTGTTTCCAACTGCTTATCTCTACCCACACACCACACATGTCCACAACTCAGTTTCTCCCACATTTCCCCAAACGACTTTCCCTTCCGGCATATGCCCCATCTCCATTAGAAGCACCATTTCTGACTAGACTGCACAGCTAAGATACAGAGGGAGAGGACTCTAGCTTTCTAACTCTGCGCTAGAGGAAGCACTAATGATAAACTCTTTGCTCAAAGAGTCTGAAATATTGAGTAGACAACATTTAACTGGCAGGTGAGGTTACTGTGTGCTACACGTCCATGTGCTCAACAGCAACTTCTGTTGTTCCCAATTCCAGGCAACAAAGAAGGGACTGTCTGTTAAAGCCTTGCCTTCTTCCTCTTCTCTCCTGGGTTCAATGCTGCCACCATGTAATCTTAGACAAGTTATTTAACATATCCCTGTGCCCCCTCATCTGTAAAATGGGAATGATGATAACCAGAGTAGCATTGAGCAGTTGTGAAAACTAAATCTGTGTCGAGTGCAGAAAATAGTACCCAGTCCATAGTAAGAAGCAATAACGATTAGGAATAAGTTGTATGAGTTGTCTGTATCTTCTGTCTTTCAAAGTATGTACTCCTTTTAGGACTCTCCTCTTTTATATATATATATATATATAAATATATATATATATATATAATTTTTTTATTTATTTATTTTTGGCTGTGCAGGGTCTTCATTGCTGTGCGGGCTTTTCTCTAGCTTCAGAAAACAGGGGCTAATTTCCAGTTGGGGTGCACAGGCTTCTCATTGAGGTAGCTTTTCTTGTTGTGGAACGCAGGCTCTAGGGCATGTGGGCTTCAGTAGTTGAGGCACGTGGGCTCAGTAGTTGTAGCACACGGGCTTAGCTGCTCCGTAGCATGTGGGATCTTCCCAGATCAGAGATCGAACCTGAATCTCCAGTATTGGCAAGCGGATTCTTCACCACTGAGCCAGGAGGGGATCCCCAGCTTCTCTTTATCCTGACTTTTGTGGTAAGATGATCTGGGCAGATTTGGTCCAAGTGAATCTCTTTTCTCTCCTCTTTTCACATATACCTCTCCTTGGAACAGAATGAAGAAAGCCTAACCAAGGTGGGAAGAACCTTGAGCTCATGTGACCCAAGCTTCATTCCACAAGTCATGCTTATCAAGGAATTCTTTATTGGTAATCAAGTGACTGCTTGGCTACTAAGAGTTGTACTGTGTTTACCCATCCTACTCTTGTTCCTTCATGTGCACAGAAACTGGTTTGGAACCTACAAGGAGCTGGAGTAGGATCTGAGCTGAAAAAAGCTTATACTGAACCCATAACACAAGAATCCCTTAGTCATCCTTAATCTGTTTCCCATTTGCCTGCAACACTGATGACATCAAACATTATTGATTCCACTTCTTCAATCTGTCTCCTGCTCTCTTTTACTACTTCCTTATTTCAGGTTTTTCACCTCTTATTTAGACTCATCTGAACCATTGCTGCTGCTGCTGCTGCTGCTAAGTCGCTTCAGTCGTGTCCAACTCTGTGCGACCCCACAGACGGCAGCTCACCAGGCTCCGCCGTCCCTAGGATTCTCCAGGCAAGAATACTGGAGTGGGTTGCCATTTCCTTCTCCAGTGCATGAAAGGGAAAAGTGAAAGTGAAGTCGCTCAGTCGTGTCCGACTCTTAGCGACCCCATGGACTGTAGCCTACCAGGCTCGTCCGTCCATGGGATTTTCCAGGCAAGAGTACTGGAGTGGGGTGCCATTGCCTGAACCATTGCATCAGCCTCCAAAGTGGTGGCCTGAAATCCCTTCCCCCTTTACAATGACTTTACATTTACACTGGCTACCAGGGCCATCTTTCTAAACCCAGTCATATCATTTCTTGCTTAAAACTGCAATAGTTTATCAGTGCCTACAACAGTGGGTCTCAACCCTGGCTGAATATTAGAATCAAAGAGATTAAATCAGATTCAATGGGGTAGGGTCCAGAAACGAGTATTTTTATTTTAATCCCAGCAAATTCTAATATGCAGTTAGTGTTGAGAACCACTTGTTTACTACCTTAATGGAAAACAGAAATTAAGAGGTACAATTCAACATGTAATTTTTAGAACAGGGTAAGCATATGTCCAATAATTTCAAAATATTGAATAAGCTCCAATCTAGGAGATGATAACTATCACAAAGACTGACAGAAATTTACTTTAAAAAATATCCTAAGTTCTAGACAATTCAAGCATGGAAAATATTTCAAAAGTAAGAGAAGAAATAAAAGAGAGGTACACGTATTTATGATGAGATAAACATGTGTAAATAAAGAGATTTAGTGGTAAAGACGAGTGGAAGATGACAAGATCTTAAAATATTTCAGAACTAGAGAGCTGATACCAAGGAGTGAGCAAAGAACTGCAAGTAAGGGCAGTGAGTAAAGATATGGTTTGAATGATAGGCTGTAAGAGGATTGAGAAAGAAAATGCCTATAAAAGCAGAAGCAACTGGCCACTAAATGAAATGGATATAGGCAGAAAATTCCAGTTCCTTTTCTATTTTTGCCTCTCATGGGCAGCAGTATATTCTTAGATAAGCTAATAGTCACTATATTTTGCCTGTAAACTGGGGATAAAACTCATTTTATAGGGTAATTGGGAGAATTTAGTGAGTTAAATATATATATGATAGCATCAAGCCAATGATAATGCTCAAAAAATATTTGTTGAATGTTTCTCTTAAAGGTACTACAGAATGAAATCTAAAGACAAAAATGAAATGCAACTCTTAAAAAACATACAAGTCTTCCCTGGTCACTCAGTCGGTAAAGAACTCATCTGCAACGCAGGAGACCACCTGCAATGCAGGAAACCCGGGTTCCATCCCTGGGTAGGGAAGATCCCCTGGAAAAGGAAATGGCAACCTACTCGAGTATTCTTGCCTGGGAAATCCCATGGCCAGAGGAGCCTGGTGGGTTACAGTCAACAGGGTCACAAGAGTCAGACAAGACTTAGTGACTAAACCGCCATCACCAAAAACATACAGAACAAATATTTAGAAGACAAAAAAAATTTTAGTCTACTGTTGTGCCAGTAAGGTGGGTAATAGAACTTTGAGATTTCTGCAGATTCAACATGGTAAAATTTGATGTTAGCTCAACTCAAAGGAACGGTAATCCATAAAAAGAATCATTTCAAAGCAAATAACACTATGCCTGCATTTTAAAGTACACACAGTGGGTCTTAATTACCACCACACTGAAATCAACATTATATTAACTACCATTGCGTTAAAACATTTCAGTAAACAAATAGCTCCTGACTCTCCAGTCACTCCCAAATCAGCGTATTAACATTAGTGATGGCACTTTCCTGAGCTATTTTAGCACAGAAAATCAAAAGCACCTTGGGAGGTAGGTACATATTTTTATCAACATAATTTTGAAAGGTCAGCTGCTATTTGTCCCAGAGTGAAACTCGGGAGGCGGGGAGAGGCTGTGGACTAGTTCTGTCAGCAAAGAATGTCTCTTCCACCCCTGGAAGCTGTATTTCAGTTTCTACTCCATTAAGCTAAGTAGACTGTTGAATAATATCTTACAAGTTCTAAGTTAGGAAATGAGTAATTCTGATGTTTTCTAAATATCCTAGATTTGGTGAAACTGAGCCATCTATTATTTTTAAAACTAACACTCTTTATTTTACTGAATGTGTTTTATCTCATCAAAGTTTCCTGTTTTCTTTTCCTTGGTTCAGGAGCTGGACTGGTGTCCACACTTCTGCCCATTAGCCATGAAAAGGGTTGTTCTCAAATGGCGTTTGCGAAGTGGGCAGCTGCAGAGAGACACAGAATAAGATTACCTAAAAAGTAGTAATAATGAAAAATAATAAGATTCCTTTAAAAAAAAAAAAAGGTATGGGGAAAAGATTAAATACACTCACACTTGAGTGGGAAAAAAAAAAGCGTGCCTAAGGTAGCAGATCATGGCATCTGGCCCCATCACTTCATGGCAAATAGATGGGGAAACAATGGAAACAGTGACAGACTTCATTTGGGGGTCTCCAAAATCACTGCAGATGGTGACTGCAGCTATGAAATTAAAAGATGCTTGCTCCTTGGAAGAAAAGCTATGACCAACCTAGACAGCATATTGAAAAGCAGAGACATTACTTTGCCAACAAAGGTCCATCTAGTCAAAGCTATGGTTTTTCCAGTAGTCATGTATGGATGTGAGAGTTGGACTATAATGAAAGCTGAGCACTGAAGAATTGATGCTTTTGAACTGTGGTGTTGGAGAAGACTCTTGAGAGTCTCTTGGACTGCAAGAAGATCCACCCAGTCCATCCTAAAGGAAATCAGTCCTGAATATTCATTGGAAGGACTGATGCTGAAGCTGAAACTCCAATAATTTGGCCACCTGATGTGAAGAACTGACTCATTTGAAAAGACCCTGACGCTGGGAAAGATTGAAGGTGGGAGAAGGGGACAACAGAGGATGAGATGGTTGGATGGCATCACTGACTTGATGGACATGAGTTTGAGCAAGCTTCGGGAGTTGGTGATGGACAGGGAAGCCTGGCATGCTGCAGTCCGTAGGGTTGCAAAGAGTCAGACGTGACTGAGCGACTGAACTGAACTGAACTGAACTGAATGTAGCATAATTGTGTTTCGAGTTGCAAAGACTAAGAAAGAGAGAACAATACTGTCTGCGCAATTCCCTCGAGGAAGAAACAAGGTGACAGAAAAGAGCACTGGCCTAGAAGGTAAGAGACTGGGCTCTGTTCCCAGCTCTGCCATTAACTAGCGGTGTGGCCTCGGGATGGTCACTTTCATCTCTGTGGTCTGATGTTCTTGATGTGTATAATGAGGGTGGTGGACCAGATGAGGATTTCTAAGTGCTTTCTAGCTTGAAATATCAGCTAGCTCTAAAACGGCTGCTTTCTACCTCTTGTCCAGCCCAGTACACTGGCAGTGACACTAAAGTCCCTGAAGCCTGTGTGGAAACTCCTGCAGGGCAGACCAGGGATGCAATTTGAATAAACACAGCCCCAACACTTTGCACCAGGGACTCTGCTCATCCATCCTCCTTATCCACTGGAAAATCACCAGCTCCCATGATCCCCAACTGAGAAATATCACTTATTTCCATTGGCACAGCAGGCAGCAGGAGCCTAGTATGGGTAGAAGGAGGAAGAAGCAGGGAGCAAGCAGCCTCCCCTCTAAGAAGAACTAAAAAAAAAATGTCACAACTGGGAGCATTGTAGATATCATCTAGCAAAACCTCTAATTTTATAGAAAGGCACACCAAGTCCCTGAAAGAAACTGACTGGCAAAAAAAATAACCATCAGGACTGTGTGACTGGGTTGGATAAACACTCAGGACTTGACTCCATGACCACTGCTCTGCTCACCACCTGCATCAAGCTTAGAGTTCATGGATATTTATGTCAAAGGCTTTCTGGCTTTCTGAAATGATCTAGTCAAAGAGAGCGTTTCAATTATTCCTTAATTTTGATCTCAGTTCTCATGCAAACCGAAAAAAAAAAAAAAAGTCAAGGGGTACCAAATACCACTTAACTGTATGGGAAGAAAAATAACCTAATTCTATGGTATCCTAGAACTTCCAGTTATAAGCAATTCAAGAGGGATTATTCATTTACAAATATAAATAAATATCTAAATGACAAGTTCCCTCTTCAAACCAACTCCCCATCATCCCCTTGAATCATGGGTTCATGTTCTGAGGATCTGTGAGCTTCTTACCATCCCAATGCAGAAGAGGATAAAAAGCAGCAGCCACGGTATGTCTGTGCAGCAACGGTCCTCCAGTGGCTTCCACTCTCGCTTGGAGCTCTAATTGAAAACACAAAATGAGAGAGTGGGAAATGTGAATTTTAGTTGAAGTGATGAAGGCGCAAACATAACACTGATATCTAAAACACTGAACCTTTAAGATGCAACTCAAATATGTGTCACTTTTCTGTGAATTTTACCCGAATACTCATCTCTCTTCCTGGCCAGGACTGATTTCAGTGCTTTGTTGGTACCTCTATTAGAGCAGTTAGCATGCTGAATTACTACCACTGAGATGTGTCCCTAGCAGAATGTGAACTTTGCATGAGAAAGACCACTTCTCATTTCCCAGCATCTAACACAATGCCTGAGGGTTCATGGTATGTGGTCAGTACAGACTTTTTAAAATGAATAAACAAATTCTTCCAACGTCAGTCTTAGTGGTAGCTTTTTCTTTGTGTGACTTTTGCCAGACTTAAAAATGTAGAACATGCTTTTCTACATGTTCTCTCATCTAGGAAGGAAGTTGAGTAAAATGAATTTCTATTGAAGGCTTGGGAAACTTATGGGAAAAGTTCTGCAAAAAGAAGGCTAGGGCCTCCAGTGGCTTCCATGACAAGATACAGGAAGCTATCCAGAAGGCTTGTCAGGAGGAAGGACACTAGCAGAAGGAGGCTGGAGATAAGGGAACCCTCTAGTATAATTAGTATTTAGAGTTCAAGAATGAGGACCCAGGGACTTTCCTGGTGGTCCAGTGAATAAGACTTCATGCCTTCAATGCAGGGGAACTGGGTTCCACCCTTGGTTAGGCAACTAAGATTCTACATACCACAGTTAAGCCCACATGCCACAGTTAGAGAAGCCCGTACTGTGCCAACAAAGAACCAGTGCAGCCAAAATAAATACTAAAAACTTTCGATCGAAAAAAAAAAACAAACTATAAAAAAGAGTGGGGACACAGTTCTCAATCATGTCTGCTTAGCTTTTCCTCCTTCTAAAAAAAATAATTTTTAACTTTGACAAACTGATGAAAGCTACAGATCCTTTTCTTAGGAGATAAGTATGTTGCTGCATAATTTTCTCAAAAAGTTTAAGCAATTCAGACCCCAGGTTACAAAACTCAACTTTAAAACATCTGCCTATTGATGTTAAGAGCAAAAATTTGGAGCTACAACCACTCCTTCCTGACCCCTAAACACTAACCAGACAAATGCCTTTTCTTTTCAGTGCCTTAGACTCTGAGTTGTTCAACAACAAAAACCCCACTACCCTTGATAGCTTGTTCCCAAACACCCACACAAGAAAACAAAAGAGCACTAGTTAGTCATGGGGAAAAACCTTACCCTAAGACTCTAACTAGCATTAAAAACCAAGAGCGAGTAGGCAGTTTTTTCCAGAGGAATGAAGCACTATGGCGAATGGATAAAGGACTCTGTCTTCTCCTTAGCTCTGTCATTAGGTAGCTAAACAATTTTAGATAAATCACTTCTTCTCTCTGGGTGGCAAGAAGAAGTGAGATTAAATCTCTCAGGTTCCTTCCAGTTCTAAAAATCTATGATCAGGAATGCAGTTTTGTGAAAAATTGTGCAATGACAAAAAAAAAAATCCTGCAAAAATAATTTGACATTATTCCCAGTGTTATTCAAATAAGAATGCCTGTAATGTGGGCTGCGTTTTGGAAGACAGTTGCTTCCAGTATGAAAAAGAATGTTTCTTTGTATTAAATAATTTCATTCTTGAATAATATCCATTACAGTAAAATTACTTACAAACACAGAATTTGAACACCTCTTTGAAATTCATTACATTTACTCTAAGGTGATTTCCAGAACAAGGACTACTTTGAAATACTACATTTGCTTATCTTAACAAATAGTATGTATTAGGGGAAGGAGGGGGAACAAGTCTGATTGAGCATTCTCTTTATCCACAATTTTTTTTTTTACTTTAGACCAACATTCATGTTTAATGCTTTAATTTTCACCTACAACATAAAGATGGTAGAATTTCATTTTGACGAGAAAAACACAATGATTCAATATCTCAAGAATTCAATTTACTGTGGGCAATTTCTGGGCCAAATACATAGAAAACCTTTCACTGGGGATGAGAAGTGGAGAGAGGATAGTAAAGTAAAAGTAAAGTAAAGTAGCTCAGTCATGCCCAACTCTTCGCGACCCCACGGACTGTAGCCTACCAGGCTCCTCTGTCCATAGGATTTTCCAGGCAAGAGTACTGGAGTGGGGTGCCATTTCCTTCTCCAGGGGATCTTCCCGACCCAGGGATTGAACCTGGGTCTCCAGCATTGCAGACAGACGCTTTACCGTCTGAGCCACCAGGGAAGCCCAGGAGAAAGGATAGGGGTTAAATAAAAAACAGTCACAGAGTACAAAGTGGATCAGAATACAAAAAAAGGGTGTGGTCACCCTCACTTAGATAAAGAAAAGCTTCTCCAGGAGGGGCAGTTTATCTCATAGGCTATGTTGAGGATTAAATGTGACCATCTATCACATAGTAAACACTAACTCTTGGTTATAATTCTTATTCACCAATACTCACTTTTCAGTTAACCTTCTCCCTATTGTTAAAATATCCCTTTGCCAGGTGGACCCTTTCACTGAAAGAATAGAAAGAATATTAAACTCACCTTTCCCCTTCTATTTAATAAAACTTCAACTTAATGGTGGCGTCTTTCATTGTAGCTACTGTTTTTAAAGCTATCAGTTATTGATTACTATTAAATAGGCACTATAACCAAAGCTTTACACACATTACCTTTAAAACAGCTCTCTGATGCAGGTATCATCTTTATTGCACAGCTAAGAAACTCAGGCCCAAAAGTTAAATAATCAGACCAAGATTTCACAACTGTGCAGTTGGGATCTGAACCCAAGTCTGGGGCCACAAAGCCAAATCCAGTGAGAGTATCATTCATTTTGCACTAGTCAGTAAAGAGCAAAAATACCTCCATTAGTTTTTCCTCACACTGCAAACTTTCCTTACACTGCAAACTGCAACCCAATAATTTAAAATTCTATAGGCACAGACAAAAAGAGTGATATGTTTTATAAGCCATGAAATTTCTCAGGTGAGTCAGGAAACCCAACAGTTGAAAAAATTTAATGATTCTTTAACAGACTTAACCAAGTGGTAACTGGATTTAATGCTGTCTGTTTCTTCCAATTAAAACCCACATAGACCTAGAAAAAGTAAAATGTTTTCAAAAGCAGTTTTTAAATGTGATTTTTATCCCTTTCTCAAATTCTGCATAAGGTTAATACAGGCTGTCAATCAGTGTTAGGTCTCTTCCCATTCACAGAATCTTACATTTCAGGAACTAAATAAGACCAAAGGAATCATACAGCCCAAGTCTTTAAGTGACCAAGGGAAACGAAAGAGACTTGCCTGACTTGCTCAAGATCAACTGCTTTGATCTTCAAAACAATTCTGTTAGTTATCATTATATAGTCCCAGTTTTTCAGCTTTATAAAAGAGAAAACCAAGGTTCAGAGAAAATAAGTGGAAAATTCATTACTGAAACCTGAGTCCTCAAAACTCTAGCAGAGAGGTGGAAACTATAAGAAAGAGTTAAGAAAACGCTTTAAAAAAAACAACAACAAAAAACATGATAACAGAGATGAAGAATGCCTTTGTCAGGCTCATCAGTAAACTAAACACTGCCAAGTAAAGGCTCAATAAATTCAAGGATAGGTCAACAGAAATTACCCAAAGTGAAACACAAAGAAAAAGAAAATTAAAATTAAAAACCCAGAACAGAAAGTCCAAGAACTATAGGATAATATCAAATGGTCTAACGTGTGTAACTGTAATCCCAGAAGAAGAGTAAATGGAGCAGAGGAAATGTTAGAAGAAATAATGACAGAATTTTCCAAAAATAACATAAGAAATCAAAGCATAGATCCAAGAAGCTGAGAGAATTCCAAGCAGGATAAATACAACACACACATGTACACATACACACATACACACCCTACACAAACTATATTCAAAATGTTGAAAACCAAATACAGAGACATCATTTTGATGGCAGCAAGAGGGAGGAAAGAGCACACTGTAAACAAAGAAGCAAAGATTAAGCAAACTTATCAGAAATTGTGCAAAGCAAAAAAACCATGAGATGACATCTTTTAATTACTGAAAGAATTAAAAAGAAAAAATAAAAGCGTTATTAACTCAGAATTTTATACCCAGAGAAAATGTCTCTCAGAAATGAAGACTTTTTCAGCAAAACCTAAGAGAATTTATCAGCAGCAAACTGAAGTACACAAAATGTTAAAGTTACTCAGGCAGAAGAGTATGAGACAAACTTGGATATTACACAAAGAAATAAAGACTTCCAAAAACAGGTAAAACGAAGTTTTAAACTTTTCCATAATAAAGTATTCTTAAAATAAGGGTCTAAATATATGTGCATAACAGCATTCACATTACAGTCTTCCTGCACACTCTACAAGATTAATAACCTAGAAAGCAGAATTACAATTTTTAATACTAGAACTAAACCATAAAAAATAAATCTAAGTCAGATCACAGCTGATGTCTGCCTGATGTTTGTATTATATTCATATCCTTAAAGTTAGGGAGGAACAATGTTTAACATTTTCACATTCCTTCCTACATTTTACACATCATAGATTTTAAAACAAAACAAAACCAACTTCCATAATATCTCTTTCAGAAGTCATAGTACAGGTAACTACATCCTAGACTTCACATGCACCATGAGCCCTAACAGCTAAAACCAAGGCTTTTTGATGAATTTGATTTCATAGGGGTGTGCATTTTTTAGGAAATAAATCCTGTAAAAAGTTCTGTCTTAGATTTCCATGTTATTTCAAGTGAAGATACAATTGTTGAGTAAATGTTTTTGTAGGTAACAGTCACTCACAAAGGTTTTGACAAGTGATAAGTTACAACCAGTGAGTCAAATCAGGCATCAGTGGAGGGCATCAGCAGTAACAGAGCAGGCAGGGTGGGCCAAGCCAGGGAGCCACCAGGCAGGAAAAGGTCTGACCGATGTGAATCTAGTTCACAGAAATAGGCAGGGCTGGAAGACATAAAAGGATCAGAGAGGCAATGACAACAATCCAGACTTAAGACAAAAAGTCAGCGAGGTCTCAAATTTGGAAACAAGCAGGGTCCAAACTCCAGGAAGTCAAAGATCCAGGTGATACCTAATGGCAAAGACCGAACGCCCCCGTCCTCTTTTTTCTACTCTGCATACTGTCTGTATGACTCTCTTCCAATTAAGATTGATACACAAAGATTCCCAAAAGATTCCTATCATAACTCAGTAACACTATTACCTAGTGCTATGAGTCTTTCCTTGATCCATGCTGCTGCTGTTAAGTCGCTTCAGTCATGTCCGGCTCTGTGAGACCCCACAGACGGCAGCCCACCAGGCTCCGCTGTCCCTGGGATTCTCCAGGCAAGAACACTGGAGTGGGTTGCCATTTCCTTCTCCAATGCATTAAAGTGAAAAGTGAAAGTGAAGTTGCTTAGTCGTGTCCGACTCTCAGTAACCCCATGGACTGCAGCCTACCAGGCTCCTCCATCCATGGGATTTTCCAGGCAAGAGTACTAGAGTGGGATGCCATTGCCTTCTCCGCCTTGACCCAAGAGATTTTTGTAAACATGATGTGACAATAATGAAAAAGGTGCTTTAAACAACAGTATTGTAAATTATATAAGTTACTTAACTTTTCAGGTAACACTCTTAAGCATTCTGTCGGTTCTTCAAATAAATACTGAGCACCACACAAAGAATCTGAGATCTAAAGCCAGGTAAGATAGCCCTCTACCCTCACAAAGCTTTAGTTTAGCAAGAGAGGCAAACTGAGGACTTGGTAACATAAGTGATGTCAAAATAGAGATGTGTAAAAAGTACTACAGGAATAGAGATGAGAAACCATTAAGCAAACATTTGTAAGATTTGTTGAAATTACCTCATAAACTTCTGAAGCAAACACTAAAAAATGATTCTGTTGTCTAAAATAGAATGTGTTTTGTGCCCAAAACATACTAAAAATTCTTTCTAGTTCTGATGGGAAATATTGACTGCCAAATAAGAATTATTCCACTCAGAAATGTGTAGTAGTAAACAAACGGAACATTAAGTTGATTTAAAAAAAAAAACCAAACACAAGTCAGCCATTTTTCTCTCTTTGTAGCCATTAAGATTTCTCTATACTACATTTTATGGCTGCTCCACTTAGACAGAGGCCTTTAGGTTTTGGAAAAGAGAAAACATATTGTCCTTTGTTTCCTGGTACAATTAGTGCAGGGCTATATTTATTAAGCTAACTAGAATAATATTTTCATGTTGATGTCATTGAGAGTCCCACTAATATTGAGTTAAGTAGTATCTGGTCACATACATCCAGAGTCACTGTAAGCTGGAATTTCTGATAAGGCTAAAGGACTACAGGCTCCCCCTTGTCATTTCCCCAGAGCAAGCTGCTGCTGCTGCTAAGTCACTTCAGTCATGTCCGACTCTGTGCGACCCCATGGACTGCAGCCCACCAGGCTCCTCCGTCCATGGGATTTTCCAGGCAAGAGTACTGGAATGGGTTGCCATTGCCTTCTCCTCCAGAGCAAGCTAGAGAACTGCACCCTCCTTCACTCAAAGCAACAATAAGTGGCAATCTGGGAGGCTAATCCAAAGAAAGAAGAGTAGGGTATAGGTAGTGTTAACCCTGAAAAAAAAGGATAAACCAGAGTCAACTCCAACACCATTTGGGCCAGCAATTCACAACGATAGCACTGCCCATACCTCTTCTGTTTTTATTAGTCAGGAGGTATATCACAATTATTCATTACTCATGGTTAAGTACTTAGAAATTTAAACAGAATCCAGATTATCATTATAAGTTTATCAACACTTGCTTATGTTCCTACGGGACAGCAAAAAGTAGAGTCAGACTGACTGGCCAGGGATTGCAATAAACTGAAGCCTACACCTAACGACAGGCGTACTAATGTCATCCTTCCTGTGTGCCTACCTCTCTGCAACACAGATCCATCCACCCTGCCTTTCCCAGATTCCAATGAAAAGCCAACTCTGTATGTGAAGGCTAAAGAAAGCTAAGATGTGGTCTTTCACCCAGCAGATTTCCACGATGTATCCTTGGAAAGTGTTCATTACTTTTTTGAATAATCAAATTCCCTCTCTCCAATTTTCTTTGACCACCACAGTCTCCACTTTCTGGGTAAACAGACCACCTCTGAAACAGGATCATAGTTCCAGCAGCTCTACTACTTGGCACAACCAGAAAGCCTCTAGTCACTGAATCCATCTCCAAGGTCACTACTATAGACATTTGTGATTTAAACACATGTCGCAAGCACTGGGCTATCTGTGAAGACTTCATTTTGTTCATGCCAATCTGCTTTACACAAAAACCTCCAGTGTTAAAGACAGAGAGTCATACACTCCAAATCTTCAAAGTTCCCTCCAAGGACTTAATGGTTCATTAAATTCTCCAATATGCTTTTATTTGCACAGAGTAGTAACAAAAGAATAAAAGAGCTGATGTGTTTCATTTTTGCCACAATTTTCAGTAGTGAGCAGACCTGATGAAGTTGGGTAGCAATAAAACATGGAGGCTTCCAGCTTTCTGTTCATAGCACCTGAAAATAAAATCTTATAATAGGATTTTGAAAGACATTGCCTGTCCTTTGGGAAAGCTTTCTCAAGGATTTGGAGTGCATAACTACGTACAGTTACCATAAGTAATCCGTTTCATTTGCTAAGCCTGGTGATAGCAATTCATATTTGAAAGGGAAAAATAAAAGCATGATTTTAACAGGCAGTTAAAGGTAATAAGATACATTGAGTGGAAAGATACAGGCATCTGTGTCCAACTGCTTTTCTTAGTTCATGAACTTTATGCTAAACCACAAACATTCATCTGTTTAAGGAAAAAGAGTGAAATGGCAATGATAGTTGCTCTAAGTTATGCATTTACACAGTGACAGAAAGATTATGGGGAGATATGTTGCCAATGACTTCATTCTTTCCCTGAATGCCCTAAAAAAAAAAAACTGTGGGTCTGTTACAAAGATGTCCTTCTTCCGTCAGACGTCCCAGGGGCTGTCTTTCTTGTACACAAGCACATGACAGTTACTGGGCAGGGGCCACATTCCTCCTGCCCTACAACATAGCTCACAGCATATTTTACCTCCATGAGCAAAGAAACACGATCAAAATTATACATATAAACCTTGTCTGTAACCCTTGAATAGTATTTCTAACTTGCCTTTCTTCTGAATCAGTGGAAAGTAATGTTCTTAATTTAAAATTAGTATTTGGTTTTAATTATATAGTTTTTATGGGCTTCATTTCTCCCCATCACAGCCTACAAGTGTCAGAATATCTTCAGTACTTGGTGACACCAAGGGCAGACTGATAGGACCAAAGCTGTACTTTGCACCTCCAACCTACTACAGTACAGCCAGTTTCCTGTAGCTAATGGATTTACTGACTTTCATACTGTTACCCTTTCTCTTAAAGCAAGAACTCACAGGTACTCAAGATAGGATTCTCATTCCAACCTTGCTTCTTTTCTCTGATGGAATGGCTAAGAACTGACTTACGAAGACTATGATGACTTACGGAAAAGAAACATGAAGACTACTCTGATCATATATCATAGCTAATGGTAAGTGGAAGTGAGTAAATTTATGTCTTAAATCAAAATTAGATCTTGTCTTTGGCAATGAAGATGTCTTTAGTCTACAGTAATTGTGCACAGAAATAAACAGATGTTCAGTTCTGTGGCAGTGCCTAAAAACTCTGAAGGGAAAAAATTTCCATTATCAGTTCAGTTCAGTCGCTAAGTCGTGTCCGACTCTTTGTGACACCATGAATCGCAGCACGCCAGGCCTCCCTGTCCATCACCAACTCCTGGAGTCTACCCAAATCCATGTCCATCGAGTCAGTGATGCCATCCAACCATCTCATCCTCTGTCGTCCCCTTCTCCTCCTGCCCCCAGTCCTACCCAGCATTAGGGTCTTTTCCAATGAGTCAACTCTTCACATGAGGTGGCCAAAGTACTGGAGTTTCAGCTTCAACATCAGTCCTTCCAATGAACACCCAGGACTGATCTCCTTTAGGATGGACTGGTTGGATCTCCTTGCAGTCCAAGGGACTCTCAAGAGTCTTCTCCAACACCACAGTTCAAAAGCATCAATTCTGCGGCACTCAGCTTTCTTCATCGTCCAACTCTCACATCCATACATGACCACTGGAAAAACCATAGCCTTGACTAGACGGACTTTTGTTGGCAAAGTAATGTCTCTGCTTTTAAATATGCTATCTAGGTTGGCCATAACCTTCCTTCCAAGGAGTAAGCGTCTTTTAATTTCATGGCTGCAGTCATCATCAGCAGTGATTGTGGAGCCCAAAAAAATAAAGTCTGACACTGTTTCCACTGTTTCCCCATCTATTTCCCATGAAGTGATGGGACCAGATGCCATGATCTTAGTTTTCTGAACGTTGACCTTTAAGCCAACTTTTTCACTCTCCTCTTTCACTTTCATCAAGAGGCTCTTTAGTTCTTCTTCACTTTCTGCCATAAGGGTGGTGTCATCTGCATATCGGAGGTTATTGATATTTCTCCCAGCAACCTTGATTCCAGCTTGTGTTTCTTCCAGCCCAGCGTTTCTCATGATGTACTCTGCATATAAGTTAAATAAGCAGGGTGACAATATACAGCCTTGATGTACTCCTTTTCCTATTTGGAACCAGTCTGTTGTTACATGTCCAGTTCTAACTGTTGCTTCCTGACCTGCATACAGGTTTCTCAAGAAACAGGTCAGATGGTCTGGTATTCCCATCTCTTTCAGAATTTTCCACAGTTTATTGTGACCCACACAGTCAAAGGCTTTGGCATAGTCAATAAAGCAGAAATAGATGTTTTTCTGGAACTCTCTTGCTTTTTCAATGATCCAGCGGATATTGGCAATTTGATCTCTGGCTCCTCTGCCTTTTCTAAAACCAGCTTGAACATCTGGAAGTTCACGGTTCACGTATTGCTGAAGCCTGGCTTGGAGAATTTTGAGCATTACTTTACTAGCGTGTGAGATGAGTGCAATTGTGTGGTAGTTTGAGCATTCTTTGGCATTGCCTTTCTTTGGGATTGGAACGAAAACTGACCTTTTCCAGTTCTGTGGCTACTGCTGAGTTTTCCCAATTTGCAGGCATATCGAGTGCAGCACTTTCACAGCATCATATTTCAGGATTTGAAATAGTTCAACTGGAATTCCATCATCTCCACTAGCTTTGTTCGTAGTGATGCTTTCTAAGGCCCACTTGACTTCACATTCCAGGATGTCTGGCTCTAGGTGAGTGATCACACCATCATTGATTATCTGGGTCATGAAGATCTTTTTTGTACAGTTCTTCTGTGTATTCATGCCACCTCTTCTTAATATCTTCTGAATAATTTATGAAAATATAGATTTCATTCCTTTCTTTGGAGTTACTATTGCACACTATGTACATACCATCATCACAATAATTATTATTTCACATTATAATTACCTACTTCTCCAGTAGATGAGGAGTTTTTTGAGAGTAAGGATAATGTTTCTATTTTTTTGTTTAAATCAGGGATCAGCAAGCACTTAAAATTCTTCAAGAGGAAACCTACCCCACATGAAACAATGTGTAGAGAATCGTGCCCTAAGTGGCTGAATTATATAATGGCTATTCTTCCAAACTTACTGCCTACTTCAGGGCAAGGACTTGTTGGTTTTATTCACTGCTATATCCCTAATAGATGAACAGTGTCTAGCACATAATAGGCTCTCAGTAAATTTATTTATTGGATGAATGAACAAGGCGAGGTCTTTCACCATTCAAGTAGCATAATGTTTGAGCAAATGTCCTCACTGTCTCCCGCATAAGATCATTTCCCTAAAAAGCATTCTACCGCATCACAGGCTGGCTCATTTTCCTACAGATATTACACAATACAGCATTTCCCAGAGATGTTTGTTAATAGGGTCTATGAGAAAAACAAATTCTAGATTTAAGTAAGTTTTAGAAATGCTAGTTAACGAAGTCTAGTCTTTTCAGTAGGACTTCTCTGAGACCTTATTTTGAGACGCTCCAAAACATACTCAGTCACCCACAGACTGGGAGACATGAATACAGATAGTGCCAATCTTTCTCCCAATGTATTTCTGCAAACCAGTTCATGGTTAGGATGAATGCTCCCACTGAAAAGTACTCAGAAGAAAAGGCTGATGGCACTGGTTAAAACTATGCTGAAACTCAAAAAAAGAGAATAAAACCTTGCCATCTGGAACAACATGGATGGACTTGGAGGGTGTTAATGTTAAGTGAAATAAATCAGACAGAGGAAGACAAATATTAGTATCACTTATATGCAGAATAAAAAATACAACAAAATATTGAATATAACAAAAAAACAAGCAGAGAGAACAAACTAGCAGTTACTAGTGGGGAGATGGAAGGGGAGAGGGGCAATATAGGGGTAGGGGATTAAAAGCAATCAATTGTTAAGTATAAAATAAGCTACATGGATATATCATACAATACAGAGATATAGCCAACATTTTACAAAAACTGTAAATGGAGTACAATCTTTAAAATTTGTGAATCATTATATTGTACACCTGTAACTTAATATGGCATATCAACTATACTTCAATTTTTTTTAAAAAAGACTATTCTGAAACTGAAAGCAATGTATATCAGTTAGACATTTTTGGAAAGTAATTTGGCGATGCATTTCAAATAACTCAAAATTATCTAAAACATTAAAAGAGCTGCATACGGGATGTCCAATATAGTGCTATTATAAGAAAAAAATTAGAAATTAACTATCTACTAATAGAAAGTAGTTAAAAATGAGAATGAAATATTAAGCAACCATAAGGGTAATTATAAAGACGTTGCACAGTAACATATAAAATGATAATGATAAAAAGCTGTGTTTAGAAACAGGGTATAAAAGTACGCCATGCTCTGGTTATACAGTTTATAAAATAGTCTATGCAAATGTACAAGCATTAGAAAAGGATAGTGCAGTTTTTAAACAGTTAGACTTATAATACATTTTTTACTTCCATTCATGCTATTTAATTATGGAAGAAATAACAAAGATAAATATTAACTCCCATTTCTCCAGGTCATGCTTTTTCTACTTCCTCAATATAGTGTCAGCTATAAATAGATGCACAATGAAAACAACCAGAATGTATTTAAGTCTTTCTATCTGACACTTACTGACAAGAGATCAGAACATTTCAAACTTCACTAGAAAGCTGTATGCTGAGAATCACCTATGCAAGAGCAAGATTTCTCCTGAAAAATGCAGGAGAACCAGTAATATCTGAGAGGTAGTACACACTAATAAACATTACAGAGGAAATACACCAGGGTAGTGAGAGATGTATACAGTGTATACAGCCAACAAGCACTAAAAAAGCAGGGATGTGAAGCAGGTAGTTGAGCCCTAAGGCCCATGATCATTCTACTCTGCCCTGTTTATTGTGGTTACTGTATCCTGTATGGACATAAGGAACAGACTTGTGATTGCCAAAGAATAGGTGGGGTGGACTGGGAGTTTGGGATTAGCAGATGCAAACTACTACATATAGACTGCATAAACAACAAGGTCCTACCGTATAGCACAGGGAACTATACTCAATATTCCGTAATAAACCTTAATAGAAAAGAATATAAAAAAGAACATATATATTTATAACTGAGTCACTTTGCTGTGCAGCAGAAATTTAACAAAACATTGTAAATTATCTTCAATAAAAAAATTAATTAAAAAAAACACGTATCTTGTATGGACACTGTGGATGGTTGGATGTGGAAGGGAAGGGAGGAGGAAATAAGAGGCATAAGAATTACAGTTTACCATTGAACAATGCAAAGGTTAGGGGCATCTAACCCCATGCAGTCAAAAATCTGCATATGACTTTATAGTCAACCCTCTGTATCCATGCTTTTTCCATATCCCAGGTTCTGTACCAGAGGATTCAACCACCCACAGATCATGTGGAACTGTGGTATTTACTGTTGGAAACATCTGAGGACAAGTAGACCCACGCAGTTCAAACCCATGCTGTTCAAGAGTCAAATGTACAGCAAAAATACTATAGTACATTCTGTGGCTTGTTTTATCTAAATTGACTGTTTGCATAGCTAGTATTTCTTCTTACAGGAAAATTATAAGACATAACCAAGAATAAACATATTTTTAAACATATTTTGTATTTTGATTTTCAAAGATAATTTCCAAATGTCCAAATATTACTGTTGATATTTAAGGAAAACACCTGTAGTGGTGTTTAACAGGTGGAAACAAACAGTTGTTTCCTCCTAGCCTTCCGTAACTTCCATCTATATTTTGCATAGCATTTGTTTGGATTTCAAGAGTAATAATTACTTAAAACGCTACTTTGCTATTAGGAAATCACATACAAATGCCTATCAACTGATGAATAGATACATACAAATGTGATTTATCCCATAGCATGGAAGATACATTTTGGAATAAAAAGGAATGAATTGTGAAACATACTACAACATGGATGAACTTTGAAAACAATGTACCTGCAAGAAGCCAAACACAAAGTCCACATTTTATTGTATATAATTCTGTTTATATGAAATGTCCAGAATAGGCAAATCTAAAGAAAGAGAAAATAGATTAGTGTTTGCCTAGGGTTGGATGGGAGTTGAGGGGAATGGGGAATGGCTGCTAATATGTATAAGGTTTCTTTGGAGGATGATGAAAATGTTCTAAAATTGATTGCAGTGATCAAAACTCAGTGGACATACTCAAAATCATTGAGCAGTACACTTAAGATGGGTAAATTATATAGTATATGGTTACATCTCAATAGAGTTGTCATATGAATAAGAAAAACTGCAGTAAAAGGGGGTCATTCTGGCCGCTTCACATATGGAGTTCTATGGACAGACTCCATATGAACACTTTTAATATAGCTCCACTAGGTATACAACAAGATAAAAGCAAAATAGGTTAAGGTAAAGAGCTGGGTAATAGTGAAATTTGATGAAAGAAAACATTTTTTTCTGAGAAATTAGAAATTACAAGAATTACTAATGTGTAGATTTTCATTCCCTTTGTAGGTAGCATAAGGGGAAAAGAGAAGTAAGGTTGCAGAGAACTGAAATATAAGGTTGTTGTTGTTTAGTCACCAAGTCGTGTCCAACTCTTTTGCGACCCCATGGGCTGTAGCTGCCAGGCTCCTCTGTCCATGGGATTTCCCAGGCAAGAATACTGAAGTGGGTTGCCATGTCCTTCTCCAGGGGATCTTTGCAGCCCAGGAATCAAACCCAAGTCTCCTGCATTAGCAGGCAGATTCTTTACTACTGAGCCACCTGGGAAGCACGAAACATAAGAAAAAAATAGATGAAAGTAGAGAGAGAAAAGTCAGCTTTTAAAGAGACCAAAGGACACAAAGACCAAGGCAAAACTAGACCATGGTATAAACACAGCTACAGAATGTACCTGTCAGAAAAAAGGGGCCAGGTGGAGAAGTACGTACACACACACTATTTATTTAGCACCTCTTGGGTGCCAGGATCTGTAATTGGCCAATTATAGTGACAAATAACCATCTGAAAGATATACACTGACACTGGTCTTCCAAATTGTTTTGGGGAAGGGGTGCCAGGGCAGCAGACTCTAGAACGCTGAATAGACAATTCAAGATACTGAGCTGCTGTGCCGTGAGTCATCCGGTCTACTCCCCTTCATCTGATTCCCTGTCGTTAGGCAACCTCACTGTCCTCTGGCTTCCCACAAATTGACAAGCAGTGTGCATAACATAACTACAGAGCTTTAGAAAATAAAGCAATGGAGCAACAGAAGTTATTGCATATGCAGAGAGTCTGGAAGAATATATATAGACTAAGCTGTGAACAAGTGTTATCTCGTGAGGTAGGATCAGAAAGGACTCTATTTATATGTGTCCATATTTGGATTGGATTTTTTAATAATCACACTGCTTTTCTATTGGGCATAAATAAGATAATTCTTAAATAATAATTTGGCTTTACCTTAATATTAGCTAAGCTGACAAAAATCTTCTGGTCTGTATGTCAGTTTAATAAATTAGCCTCCCGAGATGATGCATCTGTCTTAAGACTATGGTTTACATGAAACTACTATTAACAAAAGTATGGACTCATAAAGTAAAATCAAGATTCTGAGCCTTGAAGCCCCAGGGCTTGGTGAATTCTAGAAACAACAGTTGGTCAAGCCTCCTGGCAGCCATCAACTAGGCTTCCTTGGTAACGCCTGAATTACACCAAGGACTCTGCATTCAAATTATATAAGCAGAAAATATTAAGGAGTTATAATTTAGAATCCTTCTAGAGAATGTTTCCAAGCATTTTAGCCTAATTTACAAACAGGGATCTCCAAGAACAGCAGACTGGCTTTAGCCAACTAACTTTCAAAGAACAGAGGCTGATTCTGTACCACCAACCAAAACCTTTTCCCTGCCCATGAATAGATCAGAAGCATGGAGAAAGTGTTAGAAGCATAAGATTCCTAGGTTTAGCCTGGCCCTAGAGTCTGAATCCTAAGTCTAACTACATTCCCACCCCCAGCCCAGGGTTTAAAAAGAAAGGTCAGAATACCCTGTAGTAGATGCCACTGGATGGTATCAATACTTCAACATCAAAACCAGCTGGCCCTCAGCTACTCCAAAGTATGGCCAATTGGTTATCTCCAAATGACTCTGGGTCTGAGAATGCTATGTTGTCACAAAGCCCCCAAATCCTACTTCTTGATAAATCCAACTACTAAAATCAAGATATCAATTATTTAAGTCTGAAATGGTAAAGAACAATACAAGAGAATCAAGCATTAAATTAACTGTGGATTAGACTATTTCCAACCCTTCCAATCCTGAAAATCAGTGGTTTCACAAATCAGCAAAGGTTTCCAGGAGAAGCAGAATTAATGAAAACCAGTTAAAGACCTAAAGTGATTAAAGAAAACTCACACAAAAAGACTAGAAACATCCAAGTAAGTGAGGAGGAACATTGAGTCATCAAATTAATAGCCTTATAAATGACAGATACTAAACTTGCTCTTAAAAAAAAAAATCAACCAAGAATAATGAATGTTAATGGACCAACCTTGAATAAATAAATGCTCTGAAAACATGAGCATCTGTAAATCTCCATGCCCAATGAGTCATTAAAGCATCCCACTCATAAGAAACCATTTGTGTCCACCTCCAAATCCAAGTCTCAAGCTCAGGCAGATCTCATTTATATCTTAACTGGTTTGTATCCAATTTTGGCAAACTATCTTTCCCATCAGTTAGTCCTCAATGTATCTGTTAAAGCTACTCTTCTCACAAGATTATTTATTAGCCCCTTAAAAGTAACAACTTTTTCTTTCTCTCTCCACACCTTTATCTCACCTCTATGTCAACTGTTCTTTCCCTGCTGCCCAAAGTAATGATTCTCAATTACAGATTTCAAACAACTATACCACTTCTAACGACACTATTTCCATCTTTAGTAGATCTCCACTTCTCTGAAATCCAATTAAATTCTGCTTCTTTACTTGAAGTTGACTTTATAATAAACTAATCTTCTGTTAGAACTACAGATTTGTTGTTCTGTCGTGTCCGACTCTTTGCAACCCCATGGACTGCGGCACACCAGGCTTCCCTGTCCTTCACCATCTCCTGAAGCTTGCTTAAACTCTTGTCCATTGAGTCGGTGATAGCATTTGACCATCTCATCCTCTGTCGTCCCCCTCTCCTTCTGCCTTCAATCTTCCCCAGCATTGGGTTCTTTTCCAGTGAGTTGACTCTTCGCATCAGGTGGCCAAAGTATTGATGTTTCACCTTCAGAATCAGTCCTTCCAATGTATATTCAGGACTGATTTCCTTTAGGATTGACTGGTTTGATCTTCTTGCAGTCCAAGGGTCTCTCAATAGTCTTCTCCAACACAGATATGATCACAAAAAACAACCTATTCCAAGATGGTACATTTAAGACTGGGTTACAAAATGACCAGCTGGCAGTCCACTATGAAATAAAAGTGCAAGCCCCTGATAGAATCCCTACAGCCAACAAACAGGAGGTAGGACTCCAAGGACCCATACTTTGCTGCTTTCAACCCTAACAATACCTTGGCTCCCCGGCCACAATGACACACATCTTTGGCCTCCCAGTCTGCTATAAATATCACTTGGGTCACATCATCACCGTCTAGACACAAGTTTTTGCGTTCTCACTAATGAAAACTATCATAGTAATTGAGCAATATCAAAGGGAGAATTAAAAAACAAAGATGAGAACATAAGTATCCAGAGATAGCAAAACACATGCCCCACTGCCAAGAGTATCATGGGCTTTGGAGGAACAAATCAAGGGAAAAACACCCTCTGCTCTGGTCCAACTGTTCTTTTTCTGCTAAGTGAAGTGCCTAGCAATACCTCTCCCCTTAGTCCTCAGCCTAAGGGGAAGTACAAGTTGCCCCAAAGGGGCTATTCCTAGTGTAGGTCCCAACCATCCCACAGGGATCTTTCCATCCCAGAGATCCTCTGTAGGTCCAAAACCCCATGCGGTACAAGTCCAGCTCAAGGAACCCTCTGTAATATAACACAGTGGATGCTTACTCCCAACTGTTTCTGCTTTCTGAGGGAGGCAGCTTCAAGCAGAAATGTGTGCTGGCCTGAGGTTGATCTCGAGGTGGTTTTTCAACATCCTCTGCCACATCTGTATAAGGGGTGTGCTGCAGTTGGCATGTACCAGCTCCTGAGCACCCAACTTCATATTGGTAGCCTGGTGGGAGTACTTGTACCATGGAAATCTGCAAATGTGACAAATCTGGGCATTTTATTTCTTTAATGTTGTTAACATTAACCAATATACCACTACATATGCCTGTCTGTCATGCAATTTGTGAGTTTTTCTTTTATATAGAAAAAGTTTGGGGAGGGGGGAACTTTCCTGGTGGTCTAGTGGTTAAGACTCTGCACTTCCACTGCAGGGGGCCCAGATTCAATCCCTGGTTGGGAAACTAAGATCCCGCATGCTGCAATGCAGGCCAAAAAAAACTTTTTTTTTTTTTTGCATAGCCAAATCTGTTTGACTTTGGACCTTTTCAAACTGCTTTTAAACTCTTCAATGATTTGATTATTTTTTCTTCTACTTACTTACGGTCTCATAAAATTCATTTTAATGTATGAGTTATCTGAAAAATTTTAACTGCTAAATATAATGACATCAATTGCCTGTTGATTCAAAATGGCCCCTTTAACAAATAATAAATTCTTATTTACAGTATGGTCTTATGTTTACATTATTCTTTCCCATTGACCTATTTCACTATTGTGTCATCAACAATAGCATCTAACGTTTCTTGAGTACTTCCATGTACCAGCAATTTTCTCACTCTCGTTGAATCTCACACTTTTACAGGTGAAGAAACTTGTGGTTGGAGAGATCACGTAACTGAACTGTGGTTGTATGTCTGGTAAGTTGTTGTTGTTCAGTTGCTAAGTTGTGTCCAACTCTTTGTGACCCCGTGGACAGGTTCCTCTGTCCTTCACTATCTCCTGGAGTTTGCTCAAACACGTCTATTGAGTAGGTGATGCTATCTGTCTCATCCTCTGCCTCCTCCTTCTCCTTCTGACAGACCTGAAACCCAAGTACTCTACCTCCAATACCTAAAAGCACAAACACTTTGCTAAACTGTAACAAATTACTGATTGCTACAGCTTGATTATCTCCTTTATGTTTACTGTGTTGTCAAGCCCTCTAAAAATAAATGTATTTTTTACTCAGATCATGTTAAATTTATAAATTAATTGGGCACAAAATTGTATCATCTCAGTATTTCAGTTTTTGCATTCCTCCAGTTCATTCAAGTCTTATAAATCTCAAGAAAAGCTTTATAATTTTCTTCATTTTGATCACACATATTACTTGTTAGGGTTATTTCTAGGTATTCTGTATTTGTTGTTACTGTGGTGAATGGGATATTTTTCCCATTATATGTTTCCAACTGGTTATTGTTGACACTTGGGAAAGGTACTGATTTTTGTATGTTGTTGTTGTTCAGTTGCCCATTTGTGTCCAATTCTCTGCAACCTCCTGGACTGCAGCATGCCAGGCTTCCCTGTCCTCCACTATCTCCTGGACTTTGCTCAAACTCATGTCCATTGAGTCGGTGATGCCATCCAACCATCTCATCCTTCTGCCCTCAATCATTCCTAGACTCCTGACTTTTTCAATGAGTCAGCTGTTTGCATCAGGTGACAAAAATACTGGAGCTTCAGCTTCAGCATCAGTCCTTCCAGTGAGTGTTCAGAGTTGATTTCCTTCAAGATTGACTGGTTTGATCTCTGTACTATCCAAGGGACTCTCAGGAGTCCTCTCCAGTACCACAGTTCAAAGGCATCAGTTCTTTGGCACTCTGTCCTCTTTACGGTCCAGCTCTCACAACTGTACATGACCACGGGGAAGACCATAGCCTTGACTATACAGACCTTTGTCTGCAGAGTGATGTCTCTGCTTTTCAACACACGGTCATAGTTTTCCTGCCTAGTAGCAATCGCCTTCTGATTTCATGGATGCATGATTTTTATATACTTATCAAATATAGCCTTTATTAATAATTTTTAGTTGACTTTGTTTTTGTATGTTTTTTCATTTCTGATCATTATTTTTATTTTTGTTTTGTGGTTTATTGCATCAATCAGAACTTCTAGAACAATGCTAATAGTGACAGAAGGCTTGCTTACGTGTTCCCGAAGAGAAAATCCTCTAGCATGTCACTGTCAAGTATAATATTTGTTGTTGGTTCAAGACAGTGGATCTTATTAAAGATGTAGTTTTGATTTTCTAGCTTTAAAATAGCTTTGAAAAGGAGGAGAAGGCTTCCCTGGTGGTTCGGTAGTGGAGAATCCACCTGCCAATGCAGGAGACATAGGTATGATCCCTGGTCTGGGAAGATCCCACATGCCACAGAGCAACTAAACCTGTGGACCACAACTATTGAGCCTGTGCTCTAGAGCGTGGGAATCATAACTACTGAGCCCATGCACTGCAACTGCTGAAGCCTGAGAACCCTAGAATCCGTACTCCCCAACAAGAGAAGCCACGGCAATGCGAAGCCTGTGCACTGCAACTAGAGAGTAGCCCCCACTTGCCACAACTAGAGAAAACCCATGCGGAAACAAAGACCAAGCATAGCCAAGATAAAATAAATTTAAAAAATTTTTAATGAGGAGACAATGATTTTTTGTATGTTTTTTGAGCATACCATTGAGGTAGTTTTAAGATTTTTCTTACTGACTTCCTATTTGAAATAGAAAAATTCTAGACTATTCAATAAAAAGGTAGGTCTGAGTTTGGTCCTCGGGTATATGTCAGCTCTAAGTCATCCTAGGTCAACAATACAGTCTGTTCTGGAAAAAAAAATTATTTCTTTGATACGTATTATCTCACACACATCTGGCAAATAGACAAATGATGTCAGTATAATGGAGAAGTCATTTTGGCTCACATGCAATTTTCCCCAGCATGTTAATATTTCCAAGTAGGCAGACTCAAGTTTTCTCATGATTATTAACGAGAAAGCCTTAGCAGTAAGACCTTCAGCAGGAGGAAAAAAGCTGAAAAACCTAAAGAAGCAACTTACTTTTAAGTGATGGCTGAGTCAGTAGCTTCAAAAAAACCATTACACTTTCCTTCTTTTAAGTTACCTGGTAAAGGTGCAAATGCAGCTGAAGAAGCTATAGAGACGATGTTCTTTGTATTAAAACAATTGATTAATTAAGAAGGCTATGTCCTGGATCAGATTCTTAATTCTGATGAAAAGACCTCTATTAGAAGTAAATATCCTCCAAGATCTACTTCTCAAAGAAGAGAGCGTAAGTTCCAGTGTTGAAAGCAACAAGATTTTTCTGTGATACTGGGTACAAACACCAGCAAACTGCTTTTGTTTTTTTTTTTTCCTTAGTACTTCTATTAGGACTGTACTTCGTTACAAAGTTCCTTAGTTTTAAGTGTTCTTTCCCAATTCTATTTCTCCATCAGTCCTATTGTTTTTAGCACCTGAATTTGCACAACATGAGGTGATTTTATTTTTAAATTGTTGTTGAGGTTCTAATCTTGCTGGTTTTGTTTTCTTGTATTTTCCAGCTTCACCTGTATGGGGTGGCAGAGAAATGTCTGCATTCCTCATAGAACCATCGGGTCTCATGCAACCTGCTTATCACAATGCAGCCCACTTGAGATTCTTTTTAATTCACCCAGCTAATAGACACGGAGTATCTGCCATCAAGGAATTTAAGATAATTTCTTTAAATATTGAAAGTTTAAACATTTTTCATAGATGGAGTACCTGCAGTGAAGACAGGCAGTATGCAAATTTCTGAAGCATCCTCACATGAAGAGTCTGGCCACTCTCAGGCTCCAACTGTCCTGTTTACAATGCACATCTGTCACCAAACTCCTGATGTTTTCCCACACAACCTGCTCCACCAACAGCCTTCCCCTCCTCTACAAACAGTAACTCCACCCTCTCAGGCGTTCAGACAAAAAGCCGTGTTACAGCCCCTGTTCCTCAAGTCGTATGCCCCATTCATTCACAAAATGCTGCTGTCTCAACCTTCCAGCTACATCCAGAATCTGAATGTGTCCTCACTTCTCCATAGCTACCACCATTCTCTCTCACCTGAGTCACGGCACTAGATTTCTATCTGCTTCTATCCTTGTCGCCTTCACTAAGATGAGACCCTTCTCCTCAGAAAGCCAGAGCACATTATTCCTCTGCTCAAAAGCCTACAGTGTCTTCCAACCTCACTCTGAGCAAAAGTCCAAGTTTTTCTAATAGCCTGTAAGACCCTATGTGCTCTGGCACCAACCACCCCTGACCTGTTCCCTTCCCTCCACACACTCCTCCAACCACTCTGGCCTTGTAGCCCCTCCAGCCTCTCAGGCCTGCTTCTATCTCCAGACTCTGTACTTGCTGATCCCTCTACCTAGAACGGCCCTTCCCAAGTAATCAGGCTGGCTTGCCCCCTCATTTCCTTTAGGTTTTTGCTCAAATGTCATCATCGGAATGAGGCTTTTCTTGATCACCATATTATAAATTGCAAATACACACACACACGCACACACACACACGCACATACACATTCCCTATTTCCTTTCCCTAGCTTATTTTTCTCCATAGCAGAATGGACAAACTGCTAAACTGTTTATTTTACTTATTTCTGTACCTGTCTGGTCCATTAGAAAAGAAGCCTGATGTTCTCTGTGTCATCCCCAGTACCTAGAATGGTTCTTGCTCAATAACTATTTGCTAAGTGACCAAATAAGGCTCACTGTAGGATGTGATGAAGGAAGAGACAAAGATGATGCAAAGTTATGGCGTTCCTCATCACAAATTCAAGGAATACTTGGAAGAAGGTGAGCAGTGCACAGAAGTTTATTTTAATGCAGTCATAAGGCTAGGTTGGGAAAACTTGTTCAAGAGATTTACTGAACTGCTTCCTCAGATCAAGGACACTTGAAATTAAAGGGTTTTGAGTGGTTCGACTTGTCAGACCCCCCAGCGACTCACAAGATTGTTCTTCTATGATGTGACAAGACATCCAGACACACCAAAACTGAGACTGCAGGGGGAAAAAAAGCAGAAGCACTGCTGATATGACCAAGGATATACAAGTGTTCTGACTCACAGTGGATACGGAAATCAAGCAACAGGAGATTGCATTCACTTTCCACAGGGGACCAGTCCCCTCACTCAACAGAATGTCTGCATTTAAAAAGTAAAGAATCTTATAATCAATTTCAAAAGAAATTAAAACATTTTAAAAGGAAGAAATTGCATTTTCAGTATCTGTGGTTGCCTTTGAAAGCCATCCTTCAGGAACAGGCCTGAATCACCAAGCATTTGTCCCACTGGTATGGCTCACACGTTCATGAACAAAATGCACAAGCAAAATCCAACCAACAAAAAGTCAATATTCATGACATTCTGAAGATGAATTTGCAAAGCTTAGAATAATCCTAAAACTTCTCACATGTACTCAACTTAGATGTGTTTTCTATCCCTGATGCTTTGAAAATGTATTCTTTTTCTTGAAAGTGTGGAAATCAATCCTGGAGCTGCCTTCTATGATGTAAACCTAGAGTCATAATAAACTGAAATATACCTGACTCTTCACCTAGAGTTGCAGAATATGGTTGCTTCTTAAGTGCCACTTTCCTATTGTTAGACCAAGAATACTGTGAGTAGTTCCAGGCCTGTAACTGCACTTTGGAGATTAACAAGTTTATCAAATTACTTTTCAAGTTGACTTTGAACTAATTTTGAAATATTAATATTAGAGATGTTTTATATCATCAATGTTAAGAATTTAAGCTTCACATGAGCCCACACATTTGTGGATTTCAAATTATGTAATCCATTACTTTAAAGGCATAGGTGCTTATATTCTAGCAGGGACAAGGGAATGAAATACAATGAATGCCTGAGAAACTTTACAGACTGAAGGAGTTAATGAAGGAAACACGATGGCTAAATGCAATGTGGGACCCTGGATTGAATCCTAGGATAGAAAAAGGGCAACTGTGGAAAACTTAGGAAAATCTGAATAAAGGCTATCGTTTAGTTAATGATACTGTACTGATGTTAGTTTTTTAGTTTTGACAAATGTACCATGTCAAGCTGTTAACATTAGTTGAAGTTGGATGAAGGGAATCCAGGAACATTTTCTACTCTTTACAACTCTTGTGTGAATCTAAAATTATTTTAAAATAAAAACTTAAAAGGCTCTAATTCTAGAAACACAACAAAAATTTTAGCCATTTAAGGGTGCTCTATTAAAATAAAACTTCAGTGTCACAAAGTTGGTTTCATCTATTGATAATTATTGATACAGAAAAAAGCAAGGTTACAGAAATCTGGAATTTCAGCTACTCAGTATGCAAATAATCAAAAATAGACACACTGAATAACAACAACAAAAAACCTTCCATTGTTCTTTCACAACAAAACATAAATATCCCAAAACAAATAAAGGGAAACCACATCAAGATAATTACGATCATATTTATACAGACTTACAATAACAGTGAAGATCTGAATAAACCATTATTTCAACTAATGCTGGGTATGAAAGACGCTGTAAATTTGGAAGGTACTTAAAGCTTGTTTCTACATGCTGGAATTATAAAAGATTACCTTATTCTTTATGCTTTTCTCTGCAATGGGCATATCAAGATTCAAAATCTGAACAATAAGCATAATACATTTTTGTATTAGCCCATGTGATACCGAAATAAAACAACAGGAAGCTATTTCTGCTTCTGCAAGCCCTCATACCCCTTCTCCCCTTTTGTCCTCTCCCACTCCACTGGTTTGGACTCTGATCAGGTCTCCTCTTTATATAGCATCATCCGTCTCGCTGGACCCCTCCACTGAACTCCAGTCTACCTTCTCATTCTTATAAGCTATTTTCCTAAAATTCAGGTTACAACATATCACTTCTCTGTCAAAACAAAAGAAACTCTAAGGCTCTACCTATTGTCTAAAAAAGAAAAAATAATATTATAAGGGTGAAATAACTCACTGAAGCCATAATTTCAAACCTACCTTTCAAGGCTTAGACCACTATGTCCCATCATAAATATGAGAATAAATATCTTTAGGTCTAAAAAGACTAAAGAAAAAGAAAGTGAAAGATGTTCAGTCGTGTCCAACTCTTTGTGACCCCAAGACTAAACAGTTCATGGAATTCTCCAGGCCAGAATACTGGAGTGGGCTCAATACCCACCATCAAGCTTCCCCCAAGCCTCTGTTCATGCCCTTCTCAGTAATAAAATTACTTACTTTAGCTACTCTTTGCTGAGTGCTTATTATGTGCTAGACACAATGCTAAGAGATTTACAATTAATTTTTTCTATCATCTTCTTGCCAACTCCTAGGGGTATGGGCTACTAAATGAGGAAAAGTCAAAGCTATTAGCTAATTTTCCCAAGGTTACCTGGCTAGTAAGTGGTGGTATAAGAACTTGAGTTCCAATCTCCAAGTTCCAAACTCTGAACACAATCTTCTTGTCAACTTCTATCAATCCATTAAGTCCCAGAATAAATGCTAATTGCTATTACCATTCCCAATTCCTCCAGTTGGAAATGATAATCTTTTCCATAGACCCACATGCCTATTTGACTTCCCTTGTAGCTCACTTGATTAAGAATCTGCCTGCAATGCAGGAGACCCAGGTTTGATCCCTGGGTTGCGAAGATCCCCTGGAGAAGGAAATGGCAACCCACTCCAGTATTCTTGCCTGGAGAACCCCATGGACAGAGGAGCCTGGAAGGCTACAGTCCATGGGGTCACAAGAAATCAGACACAACTTATTGACTAAACCACCACCACCACCACATGCCTATTTAATTTCCTTTTATAAATCTTAGTTCATCCTGCCTTGTATATAGGAAACAATATATATGTCTGTATTACCCATTGGATTCAAGAGCTTTGAGAACAGGAATAGCTAAACTATTATCCTTTACAACTTGGACTCATGATAATGCCATGGGATAGCAGAACTCAGTAAATGTCTGTCAAAGTAGGAAATCATGTTCAGAGAAACTTAGACTTCTATTTAATTCTCTTAGTTGTTCACACACACACACAAATGTTTGAACCACAGCTACCAAGAATTCCACAGAGTACAAAGAATACAGATTTTGAAGCTTGACAAACCTGTTCACAAATCTTGGCTCTACTACTACAAAGAAACTATCTGACCTTAGGGGCAACTCACTTAACCAATGTGTGCTTAAGTCTTCATCTGTAACATTAAGACTAATCATAATAGGTGTAAAATACACAGCACGACATAGCAAAGTAAACTTTTGATAAATAGTTAAGTGTTTTTTATGAGAACTTGTTTCATGCCCAGAATAACAGGCCCCATCTCTTCAAAAAATGGTCAATGTTTCCATAGGTAGATGACATGAAACGCTTAAGATAATAAGACCCAGAATGCTGTATGATTAAATGCTAAGTGTTCAGGGATGGGAATGATCAGCATTGACCAAAAAGAAAGTCTTCCTGAAAGGAAGGAATATGAGCTGGCTCATCAGGACAGGATTTGGACAGAAGGGAGAAAAATTCCAAATAAGTTAAACATTATAAGTAAAAGGAGTGAGGCTGGAGTAAAGAAGTTTATCCAAAAAGTATGCCTCCAGTACAATTTTTGCTTGGTGGACAAATGTCAGATGAATAAAATAAGGGCAGAGTCCAGAGCAAACTTTCAATATAATACTGGATATACTGCTAAACAGAACAGAAGCGGGAAAAGAGATGCTTCATATGGCTTATAGGAGAACATGCAAAATGAGAAGCAGTGGATTATTTAATAAAGGCATGAATAAAAGTTTACTATAATGAGCATAAACAAAGTCTTACTTGCGGATATATCCTTTATTAGTTTTATTCACTATTTTTATCTCTAACATCAATATCAGTATTCCCACCCAATCCTGTCTTTTAGCACTATGAAACATATTTGTATGCATAGAGAAATAATAACTTAGAAAACTATTGTATTTATTTACACGTGACTGGGTGTAGATAAAAGACAGAAGACATAGGGCTAAGGGTTCCTTACAAGTTAAGAATGCTGTTTGATTCTGAAGACTATCAGAACCAGGAAAAGTAGTTTATTCTTAACGTTAAGAACAAAAAAAATTTTAGGCACATTCTGTTGAGATAAAAACAAAGCAATGCCAAATTGGTTAACGAGCTATGACATTGATATGAACTATCACTGTTCTGTGCCAGCTCGTGAAGAGTCAGACAACATACACAAAACATAACAACTTTTCAAAGTGGACTCACACCTTCAAGATTCCTATTGCTTCAATGAAATTCACTCAGTTGCAGTTTTACACAAATCATCCACCATGAAATGGTCTAAGAGCCCAGCATCCTGAGTTTACATACAGATTTTTCAAATCAATGGGCACCTATTCAATCAGAACTGAAAAAACTAAAAAGGAAAAACCTAGCTGACAAGTATTAATAACAGGAAAAATGTAATCCACTCATCTCCAGTAGTCCATATTAACCACATTGACTATAAGGAGTAACATGACACCCCTACTTCTAATTCATCAACATTTTATGTCATAGAAATAAATTAGGGGTAACTCTTACTCTAATCAAAATTATCAGCCAACAGGAATAGTTTATACTAAATGGAGAAGGTACTTTGAGAATTACAATGTCAATGTCAAAAAATATAGGAAAGAAAATTAAAAGCTAAATATGTTGAACAGAATTACTGTATCTTAACATAATACGTAACGTGTTAAAAATGTTTATTTTTTTCTTTTTACTATCTCAGTCAGTCAGTTCAGTTGCTCAGTTGTGTCCGACTCTTTGCGACCCCATGACCAGCAGAACGCCAGGCCTCCCTGTCCATCACCAACTGCCAGAGTCTACCCAAATTCATGTCCATTGAGTCGGTGATGCCAGCCAACCATCTCATCCTCTGTCGTCCCCTTCTCCTCCTGCCCTCAATCTTTCCCAGCATCAGGGTCTTTTCCAATGAGTCAGCTTTTTTCATCAGGTGGCCAAAGTATTGGAGTTTCAGTTTCAACATCAATTCTTCCAATGAACACCCAGGACTGATCTCCTTTAAGATGGACTGGTTGGATCTCCTCGCAGTCCAAGGGACTCTCAAAAGTCTTCTCCAACACCACAGTTTAAAAGCATCAATTCTTCAGCGCTCAGCTTTCTTTATAGTCCAACTCTCACATCCATACATGACTACTGGAAAAACCGTAGCCTTGACTAGATGGACCTTTGTTGGCAAAGTAATGTCTCTGCTTTTTAACATGCTGTCTAGGTTGGTTATAACTTTCCTTCCAAGGAGTAAGCATCTTTTAATTTCATGGCTGCAATCACCATCTGCAGTGATTTTGGAGCCCCCCAAAATAAAGTCAGCCACTGTTTCCACTATTTCTCCATCTATTTGCCATGAAGTGATGGGACCGGATGCCATGATCTTAGTTTTCTGAAAGTACTATCTAGTTCCATTCATAGGGTACAAGAAAGGCCAGAGGCTGTGAATTTGCCTGTATCCCCTAGCAGATGGGGAAGACATACTTTCAGCATATGAACTAGCCAATGCTGCAAAAATTCCTTTTTTTTCAATTGGTCCATAGGCCATTAATGGAATTTGGGATACCCAAAAATAAAGAGTAAAGAAAACAACCTAAGGCCTGTGTTCTAATTCTCAACAATTTGTTTACAAGCTAAATCATTTTAACTTCTATCAACTTGTTTTCTCATCTGTAAATAGGATAGTTATATCTAACACAGTTAATGGTGGCTCATTTTCTTCTTTGAAGGACACAAAGCGTCTCCACAAATATCAAAGGCAGTTCTCTAATTGGAAGGGGTGGATGAAGATGGCTCTGCCCAGTATTACACTGAAAATTGTGAAAATACTGTCTTATCAAGAATGGAGACTTGAGGAAACTATTCCCCAGTCTTCTCCTTGATGCCAGCACTGCCTGGTATAGTGACCACAGACTATATACAGGAACAGTGATATGAGAGAGGCAAAGAAGACCAAAAAATGAACATCCACAGTGAAAATTCAGATAAGATATGCAATAAAAAATTATACTAAAAGTTCTTTGCTTAGATTAATTGAATAGAAAAAGTCTGGCCTTCTAGATTCTTGGAAAAAGTAAATCCTCTTATCAAGAATTCAACTCAACAATGAACACCTATTATGTGCAAGCTACTATGTAGGTACTATCAAAGACAGGGGAAAACATTAAAAGTCCCATGGGGCTTCCCAGATGGCTCAGTGGTAAAGAATCCGCCTGCCAATGCAGGAGATGCGAGTTTCATACCTGGGTCGTGAAGATCCCCTAGAGAAGGAAATGGCAACCAACTCTAGTATTCTTGCCTGGAAAAGCCCACGGACAGAGGAGCCTGGTGGGCTACAGAACATGGAGCCACAAAAAGTCGGACACGACTTAGCGATTGAGCGTGCACACGCACACACACACACACCTACAACAAGCCCAATACACAAAATAATAATAATTACTACACCAGAAATACCAAAGTATCATGAAACTAAAGTACAGACACCCCATAATCCTGAGCCTAGCATTTAAGGTTATAATCTACCTTTCAGCCAGGCGTCACACTGCAGATAACATATACTCCAGTCATTCCACACCACTTTTGCCAAACATATTAAGCATTGTATGCTTCTGTGCTTTTGCTGATGTGATTCCTTCAGGCAAAAATTCCTTTATCTACATCTTACTGAAGTTATGATTCATCCTCAAGACCAAAGTCCATTCCTTTTGCTTCACACAGCCTTTCCCACACCCAATTGTAATTAAGGAAGGTGACTAAAACAGCAACAAAACGATACCAGGAAACATAGAGACAAAAGGAAAGAAATGCAAAATCTGTACCAGAGAAGCTAGAAGGTAACTATAAGATTAAAAATTTGTCAGAATCTTCTAGAAAACTATCATCCCATGCTACAGAGAAAATTAACAAGTCTAACAAGGTCTGGCAGGAGGAACCCAAGAGGTAAGAGAAAGCTGTCAAGATTATGGGATAACAGAAACAATAAAAACCCAGCAGCAAAAATCTGAGAACTGTATCTAGGGATTATGAAACCTAAGGCCTTAAAGTCACAGTTAGCATTTTCATCTATTACTCCAGAAGGACTAAGAAGTATATAGAACATTAACCACTGGTTAACGTTAATGTTAATGGATGGCATTAAAGAACAGAATTTAGTATTTTATAATCTTAAGACAATGGTACCAGTGGTAAAGAGCCCGTCTGCCAATGCAGGAGACATAAGAGACACAGGTTTGATCCCTGGGTCGGGAAGATCCCCTGGAGGAGAGCACGGCAACCCACCCCAGTGTTCTTGCCTGGAGAATCCCATGGAGAGAGGAGCCTGGCGGGCTACAGTCCATAGGTTTGCCAAGAGTTGGACACGACTGAAGCGACTTAGCACTTAGCACAAGACAATGCAAAGATTAAGCATTAACTGTACCAGAGGGCACCTGATTAAGTCTGAAAGAATGCCTTTGCCCAGAAACTGGCTTATTTCATCAGAAGTTCTCAACAGAAGGGCCTTGAACTACAAATGGAAGGGTGGAAGAAAGGATGTAAACTATAGTGATACTATAATGTATCATTTATCCACCACTCACTGGCCATCTATCTCCTAGGTGCCAGGTCCCAGTATAACGCTGGGGATATAGCAATCAACAAAACAGACAAATCCCTGCTCATGGAGCTTATGGAAGGAGAAAGTCAATAAAAATACGTTAGTGATTTCAGGTGATGATCAGCTTATAGAAAAACAGAGCCAAGTAAAGAAAGAGAAAATGAGAGGGCTGGGCTGGAAGGGCTGCTTCAGAACTGTGGATGCAAGTCTGGCAGATCTGAGGGTGGAACCAGAGAAGAGGAAGGCTCTGACAAGGACACATCTGCAGACAAGGCTCAGGGCCAGAACATAATGAATTAAAACAATGGTAAGAAAGGAGAAAAGGTAGGCAGAGAAAGATGAGAAAGTCTGGATGTCACATTTAAGCGTGATGAGGTTTCTAGAGGGCTCCAAGCTCACAGAGATGGGATCTGAGCTGCTCTTTGATCACTCAGGCTGCTGTGAAGAGAAAGGACTACAGGCACCAAGCACAAGGTGTTAATTTGGACTAGGTCAGTGGCAGTCAAGTTGGTACATGTCATATACTATATGTAAATAAAGATGAGAGCTAGTCCTAGGAAAACATTTTTGGAAAAAGGGAAGCATCACAAAGATGACCTTTCAATATAAGACAAGTGCAGGATGTGTCACACACAAGCCTTGACTGTCAGTGCTCCTTTAACCTTCTCCTCCCCACTGGGTGGTGGGCTCCCTGAGAATTTTCATTCATTGCTATATCTCCGAAGCCCAGCACAATGCTTGGAATACCAGCAGGTACTATGAAAAGACTTTTTTACCAGTAAATCTTGACACTTTAAACACAGGAAAGTACAACCCTACAGGTATCATCAAAACTTAGTAGGATGAGACTACTGTTGGTGGTTTGTAAACACTGAAGCCCTAATAGGTGAACAGGTGATGAAATTCAGAAAGAACTCTCCACTGTTTCAAATAAACAAGTTTACCCAGACATTGACTGAGTCTCTGCTACGTTAGACCAGTGCAACACCCCGAGAACAGAGAGACACCGCCTCTCCTGTCTCCCAGGGAGGTATTCACACCCTGATGATCCAGACAAGTTATATGCCCTCTGCAATGGCAGAGAGTGAGAGGAAAGCACACAGCAAGAAACATGTTAGCATCCCCATTTTTAGAAAAGGGAACACCACAAACTTTGCAACTGAGGCTAACTTCAACTCAAAGTAAAATTCCAGAACAGATGATCAAAAGAGGGTTTGTGGGCACTGAGAAAAGGACGAGGCGAATGGTTAGAACCAGATGATGCAGATACAGAGAAAAGTGAACTTAAAATAAATGCACACACATACGCACAGAGAACAGATGGCACAAAAATAAATGATAATGATGAGAACAAAGCAAAATACCCTATGAAATTAAGAACTCATAGCAGAAATAAAAATGCAATAGAAAGACAAATAGAAGAAATCTAATAGAATATGGATTAGAAGACAAGGAGTTCAGAAATGAAAGAAAAGGTAAGAAAAGTAAGGAACAAGGAAAACAGGTGGGAAGAAATTGAAGAATTCAGGAAAAAACTTCCCAACTGCAAAATATAAATTTCCAGATTGAAAGACCCCCACAGTGTCCAGCATAGTGGATGAAAACAGATCCACAAAAAAGGCACATCACCGAAAAATGTCAGAAGATGGATCACAAGGAAGACCCTAAAAGGTTGCAGAGAGAATAAAAAAAGTTTAATAAAAAAAAAAAAATCAAGAACCAGAATCAGACTTCAATAGCTACCCTAGCAGGAAGACAAAGGAAAAACACATTTTAAATTCTGAGAGAAAATAAGGTCCAATCTAGAATTCTAAAGCCAGCCAAATATTAAATATGCATGAAGTAAGAATAAATATATGCAAGTTATCAAAAAATTACATGTACCCTTTTCTCAGGAACCTACTAAAGGAGGTATTTTTTCTAAATTAAGGAAATAAACCAAGAAAGAAAACATCAGGACAGGAACACTGATGAGAGAAATCAAAGGCTCAATAAATGGAGAACTACATCACATTCAGACTGGAAGACTCAATATTACTTAACTAATTCTTTCCTAATTGATCTACAGTTGCAGGGCTTCCCTGGTGGCTCAGACGGTTAAGAATCTGCTTGCAATGCAGGAGACTTGGGTTCGATCCCTGGCTCAGGAAGATTCCCTGGAGAAGGGCATGGCAACCCACTCCAGTATTCTTGCCTGGAGAATTCCATGGACAGAGGACCCTGGAGGGCTACAGTCTATGGGGTCTCAAAGAGTCAGACATGACTGAGTGACTAACAGTTTCACTTCACTATAGTTGCAACGCAAGCCAAATCAAAATCCCAGCAGGATTTTGGGGGTAGATATTGATAAACTGATCTTAAAATGTATAAGGAAAGGCAGAAGACTAAAATAGACAAAAGAGTTTTCTATGTTACTCACACCACTTGATTTCAATATATACGATAAAGCTACCATAATCAAGACCATTTGGTATTAGTGTCAAGACAAACAGATCAATGAAATAGAAAATTCAGACCCATATATACATGGTTAATATTTGGGAAAGCTAGAAAAGCAATTTAATGGAAAAAAGTATAACCTTTTCATCAAACTGTACTAGAATAATTAGACACCCATATGCAAACAAAAAAACAAAATCCCAACCTATACCTCAAACTTTATCTAAAAATGAACTCAAAATGTATCCTAGACATATGTGCCAGATGTGAAAACAGAATATTGTAGGGTAGTGTGTTACCTTGCTGCTTAGCTGGGGAAATGATATGAGAATCTGGAGTCTGCTTACTCCTGATACAGGCTATCAGGCAGTTCTGTGGTTTTCAGACTCTCTTCTCATCCACACCCTCAGAGATCCCTAAGCCTTAGACTCCTGCTACTAGAGGCAGAGATAAATACCAGTGTTCAATCCGCCAAGTTGACTAGATTCATTGGTCTCATTCCAAACACAGAAATTCTGAATTTTCCCCAGGCCTTCTAGCTTAAAGGCAAAATGGACATTTTCTTCCTCCAACTCTATTTCACCATCTTTTCTTCCCTCCTTTCCTCTGTTTATTTTTCTTACTCCGAGTTGCAAAATAAAGCTACATGGCCATTTTTAAAACACATGTTTTAATAAAAATTTTTAAGTACATGGGTTCCACATAATTAGGACATCAATGCAAGAAAGATGAAGTGAATCCTTGGTGTGATGTGAAGAGAGATCTCAAATTGATAACTTTGAAATAGGCCTGAGAAGCAGGTAGCCCAGACTGAAGCTACAGGAGATGTCTTATCAGGAAATTGAAATTAATTAATATCTAAGGAGACTTCCCTGGTGGTCCTTTAGCTAAGACTCCATGATCCCAAGGGTTAAACCCCTGGTCAAGGAACTAGATTTCACACACTGCAACTAAAGATTCCACATGCCGCACTAAGACCCAGTGCAGCCAAAAAAATAAAAATAAAATAATAAGTTTTTTTAAAAAGACTATCAAAGGTATCTGGGCTGACTCAAAGAAATTCACACAACCAGGTAAGAATGTAGAGGTCAATTAGTCCTCAACAAGTACACAGAAAACCAGGTAAACAGCAAAACACGACAATTATCTCCAAGAGCAACACAAGATTACGTAGGAATGATGAAATACTACATGAGTCAGCTGTAAAGAGCACTTACATAGTCATAATGAAAGGATCTGAACATCAGTCCAAAGAGAACCATGGTACCTCTACAGTAGGATAGGGGGACTGGAAGCATGTACATGGAACACAAGTGCAATCTTCATCTTCCACAGTGGAGGCCAAAATTAATGCCAAAAACTGAAGAGTCAGGTGGCAGCAATATATAGGCATGTTAGAGATAACAGAGAGAAATAGCAAAAGATTTAGTTCAAAGATTTAAAAGTGATGGCCTCAGGGAAGCACAAAATGGGGGAAAGGCTTTTTAAAAAATAACAATTCTGCTTCTAATGTTTGACTCTTTAAAAATATAGGCATGTAGAGCTTTGATAAAAATAAAAATTAAATAAACTTAAAAAAAAATCAAAGCCTAAAAGGGAAAAAAAGAGAAGCCCAGACTAATACAGAATCTGGAAGCATGATACTTAGGAATGGCAATATAAACTAAAGGTTTTTAAGTTTAAATGTATACAACTCAGTACACATTAAGGATGATTTCAGTTGTTTTATCTTCAATTATTCTATATAGCTAGTGGGTGCAGAACTAGAATCAGCAGTAAAGTTACATGGACAGAGAGGTCAGCTGTGCAAAGAAGCAATTTCTAATAACTGCCTGAAAGTCGAGTTAACTGACTCAGGAAGCAGTGAGTTCTCTGCTGATGGGAGGTATTTAATCAGAGCCTGAACAAAACCACTTAGTGGATGTGATATCTTGGTGGGTTAGAATACAGAGCTCTAAGTCCCTGCCAGTTGTGAGATTCTGTAAAAGGATTCCTGGCAATCATCTCCTTTGAATTAGCACCTTCCAAAGTGGGACTAGTAACACTGGTAGGCGAAGCAGTTTAGGTACTTAGGACACACAAGCTTCTTCCTTCTACCTCATCTCCATCGCTTTTTAGCTTTCAATTTTTCATTTCAGAAGTCTTAAGTATATTTACATTTCATTACAAATCATCTATGATATTTTGGAAGTGATGAGATATAAATAGACTTAGTAGAAGAGAAAACACATGTCTAGATAGGAGAAAACTGGAAGAGAAATGAGAAGATGGTCTGACTGGTGGTAAGAAATGAAGAATGGGTACCCACTCCAGTATTCTTGCCTGGAGAATTCCATAGACAGAGGAGCCTGGTGAGTTAGAGTCCATGGGGTCACAAAGACTGAGCAACTAACACAAGAAATGAAGAATCAACTCTGAGTCCTGTGGTTCAGCGGCTAATGGACATTAAACAGGTCACGGTGCCCAGTTAGGTAAGAGCACCTGAGCTTGCTGGCAGGGTGAAAGGGCAGAGATCTGTGGCTCAGTCACTAGACACAGAGGAGCCGCAAGACAGCCACCTGAGATTAGAGAACAGCAGCAAAGGGACACTTCTGACTTGTTCTACTTTAAATATCAAGTTCCTAGAACCTAGTGCTATCAAAGAACAAAACTCACTCTGCTTAAATGCTGGTCATTTCAATGGGGATATAAAGATACTGAACACATTATAGGTCCTACCTTTTTAAGGGATCACCTCAAGAGTGACTCATCCACAGTATTCAGGGAAGTTTTACATCATTTTCTACTCAAGGACAGTAATTTTTCTTTCACTCTGTGTCATAAAATACTGTCATGACTACAGAGACAAGAAATTTAGCCCAAAGCTTTCCAAACTCCATCCTTAACCAGTTAAGAGCTGACACAGAACACACTTCAAAAATAATGTTTAGGGAACTTCCCTGGCGGTCCAGGAGTTAGGACTCTGTACTTCCACTGCAGGGGACACAGGTTCGATCCCTGGTTAGGGAACTAGATCCCACGTGCTGCAACAAAGACCTGGCGCAGCCAAGTAAGTAAATAAATAAATAAAAATTAGAATCTATCAAGAAATTATCAGCACTGTGCACTCAGCAAATGGTGTAACTTTTCTGGGGCTACTTAAGAGAGACTCAGGTGAGCTTCGACACTCTGTGGATGCCCCTCAGCCCTCCCTATAACAGACTGAACACTTCTCAAGGGAAAGGCTCCTTCTTGCTTGAATCCAGTCCTTAGCATCCTGAGTAGCACAATGCTCAGTGAATGCTGAACCAAAACATAATATGTGACAGGCCTGGAATTTTCTCTGTATTCTACCAACATTCTTGATTTTCTTCCTTTTTGTTCAGGGCCTTCCCCTCACTCTTGAGCCCATCACAAGCAGGTGTCATTTCTGCAGGCTTCTCTCTACCCTTCTGGCCACACTCTGAACAAAATAAGTAGGATTTGTGGCTCTGCTCCAGGCAGGCACTGGGAAGATGGGCCAGAAAACCTGTCACTGTACACCTGCACAGTGGTAAAGGGAAAAGTAAATCTCTGTTCTTATAAATCTATTGAACAGTGCTGACCACCTAGCATACTTTTAGGCACTGATAAGGCTGTGGTCTCTAGCTTATGATACGCTCTTTTTTCCCTGACTGGCTAGTATTAATGATTTCACCAAGACTTCATTATAATGTGGGAAAACATGCTAATAAGGGCAGGTTTAAAATCACCAGAATTAACTTAAAACATTTCATATAGTGGATTCTTTTAATTTTCAGGTTAATTCCCATTTCCTTCCACTGAAAGGTCACCTTTGTTTCCATAGTAAATTTGACAGGAATCATGAGCATCACAAGGCTTCCCTTGTGGCTCAGCGGTAAAGAATCCGCCTGCAATGAAGGCGACCTGGGTTCAATTCCTGGGTTAGGAAAATCTCCTGGAGAAGGGAAGGCTACCCACTCCAGTATTCTGGCCTGGAGAATTCCATGGACTGTATAGTCTAATGGGGTCGGAAAGAGTCGGACATGACTGATCAACTTTCACTTTTCATGAGCATCCACTAAATACCCCATGCCCCCGCCACATATATTCAACAAACATTTATTGAGGATCTATTATTTGCTTGGTCTTCCCTAGTAGCTCAGTAGGTAAAGAGTCTGCCTGTCGTGCGGGAGACCTTGCTTCATTCCCTGGGTTGGGAACATCTTCTAGAGAAGGAAATGGCAAACCACTCCAGTATTCTTGCCTGGAGAATCCCACGGACACAGGAGTCTGGTGGGCTACAGTCCATGGATTCCCAAAGAGTCGGACACGACTGAGTGACCAACACTTTCACTTACTTTCATTATTTGCTTGGCCCCTGTAATATCACCTCTGTCCTGGATTCCTTCTCCAAAAAAAAATAGTCAGCATTCAATCAGCAGGTCCCATCTACCGAAGTCCATGCGGAGTGCTGAGTAATAACTCCAACTACTCCTGTGGTCTCTGCCACAGACCAGGGCTAAAGGAGAAAATCCCCAAAGGAAATGGCTGCTCCTCTCTCTTGCTGCTGGCCCAGCTGGCCTCACAGCAGTTCTATTCTGAAGTTCTCAAGTTGAAGGATCCTTTTGTAAATGCTTAACCTTCGTACCTTCTTGGAAATCTCACACTACAAATCTGAGAAATTATTCACGTCAAAGGCCTTTTCATTAGCCTAATATACTTGAGTAACTTGACTTGTATTTACACTATCTTGCCAATACTGTAAAGAACATGTTGAAGTTTGTGATGTACTCAAACCCAGTTTCAAACCTTCTAAGCACTTCCGGACTAAGGGTTACTTGATCAACAACGTTCCTGCTACCACGCTCACTTAAGGAAATTGAGAAGGAATATTTCAAGCACTGTTTCTCAAAGTATGTCTTGTAGAACAGTTCCTCAAGATGCAATGAAAAAAAAAAGAAATTTTAAGGACAAATGAATTGAAGGCCAGTTAAGCCAAGTTAGACTGGTTTCTGGGGTGGGGATGTGGATTGTGGGACAGTGAGCCTTTAATGGACTGATATGCTGATGTGGTGAAGGAAATGGCAACCCACTCTGGTATTCTTGTCTGGAGAATCCCATAGACAGAGGAACCTGGAAGGCTCCAGTCCATGAGGTCGCAAGAGTTGGACATGAGCACCATGCTGATGTGGCTCCACAAATGGGTGTGGGTATGGAATGATCAAGAACTCTACAAACTTTTCTGACCTCAGAATCCTTTCATAGAAGACCACTTTGTAGCCCTGGCGCTCTGGGAGCACATACTTAGGGAAACCCTGCTTACAGTATTCTTGCATTAGTAATACTTGTATCCTTACATGGATGGCACATGGAGCACTGCCTACAGAGCAGGGAGCCTGGTGAGCAGCAGGTCATGGGGAAGAACTCCTTCCCCTCTGGAGGCTTCCTACTCTGTGTGCTTATCACTACCTCAACAGAATCATGTGTTTCCACTTGGTCCAGGATTACTTTCTCAGATTAAACTGCTGCTGCTGCTGCTAAGTCGCTTCAGTCGTGTCCGACTCTGTGCGACCCCATAGACGGCAGCCCACCAGGCTCCCCGTCCCTAGGATTCTCCAGGCAAGAACACTGGAGTGGGTTGTCATTTCCTTCTCCAATGCATGAAAGTGAAAAGTGAAAGTGAAGTCGCTCAGTGGTGGCCGACTGTTAGCGACTCCATGGACTGCAGCCCACCAGGCTCCTCTATCCATGGGATTTTCCAGGCAAGAGTACTGGAGTGGGGTGCCAGATTAAACTATAAACCTTTAAAACATTATTACCAAAACTAGAATTGCAATCAATTTTAAAATGAAGTATCTTATTAAAATGTTATTCCCATATCTAGTGGTAAAAAATCTCTGCCCTTGTAATTCAGTCTTCATGTGCATGCAAACCATTTGTGCCCTAGTTTTCAACTTCACCATGGCCATTTTCTTCACCTTCTCCTTTCTTACTGCTCTCCTGAGCCTTTTTGATACTTGATATTAAATAGTATCAATTTAATTAATTAAATACATTAACCCTTCCAAAGGCGATGGATCTACCAAGACTACATATAGATGTTTTTGAAATATGGTGTTGGAGAAGATTCTTGAGAGTCCCTTGGACTGCAAGGAGACCAAACCAGTCAATCTTAAAGGAAATCATCCCTGAATATTCATTGGAAGGACTGAGGCTGAAGCTCCAGTACTCTGGCCACCTGATGCAAAGAGCCAACTTATTGGAAAAGACCCTGATGCTGGGAAAGATTGAAGGCAGAAGGAGAAGAGGGCAACAGAGGATGAGATGGTTAGATATCATCACAGATTCAATGGACATGAACTTGGGCAAACTTCGGGAAACGGTGAGGGACAGGGAAGCCTGGCATGCTGTAGTCCATGGGGTTGCAAAGAGCCGAACACAACTTGGGGACTGAACAACAACAACAATGTATATATAGATATATCTATTCCTTATTAAAACTGTATTTTTGAGAATCTGAGTTATGAAAAAAGGACACAATTGTAGTCACATTTAGTAAATTTACTGCCTTGATAGACCTGTTCTTAGAGAATGTAGAAGGGCCCAGGAGGAAATGCACAGCAGTCAAGGTCCCCAGAGTCTGAAGTTTATAACTACCACTTACATAGACTTGGAGGCAAACTGTCACATTCTGACCTCTAGTTTAGGGTGCACTGATTGAAAACCCACATCCCTCTCCCCCACCCCCACCCCCCACCCCCACCTTGCCACACACACACTTGAAAGCCAGAGTAAATAGTACAAACAATGTCTGAATTTTAGGGAAGAAAAATTGATATCTAAGCTACATTTAATATACTATTTAAATATAGTTTTCAGTACAACAGATGGAAGAGAATGCACTGCAGTAGGAAATGTACAGGCTTTGAACTACCCCAGCCTTTACACTCCTTCAGGGACCTTAGACAAGCTGCCTAAACTTTCTGAGCCTCAGTTTCTTGCTTTTTTTTTTTAGATTATAGTTGATTTATAACGTTGTGTTAGTTTCAGGTGTACAGAGAAGTGATTCAGAATATACATATATTCTTTTTCTGATTCTTTTCCGTTATAAATTATTGCGAGATACTGAATATAGAGTTCCCTCTGCTATACAGGAGGTCATTAATCTATTTTATATATAGCAGTGTGTACACATTAATCCCAAACTCTTAATTTATCCCCCCTCCCTTTCTCCTTTGGTAACCATTAAGTTTGTTTTCTATTTCTGGTTTGTAAATAAGTTCATTTTTTAGATTCCACATATAAGTAGTATCATATTTATCATTCTCTGTTCTGACCTACTTCACCTAACATGATAATCTGTGTCCATCCATGTTGCTGCAAATGGAGCCTCAGTTTCCTAATCTGTAAAATGGGGCTAAAACTGACACTCATCTCCAAGTTGCAAAAATACAGTGAAATTTATTATATGAGAGCAGACAACTAGGGACTGGAAGCAGGGAAAACCCAGAGGTCTACTCTCATATTCCATGCCGTTGCTTTCCCCTGGGAGACCACCCATCCTTACAGCATCTCCTTTATGCACATGACTTAGAACATTTTCCGAAATCCAATTCGAGATATTCAGTTGCCTATGGGAAATTGTTACGTGGAGGTATTAATATCATCTCAATTTCAGTTCACACAAAATTAAATTCATCTTCCCTTCCCAATATTCTAGTCTCCATCTCAACTCCCTTGTCTATCAATCATAATACCCTTCTTCCATTATACCTTGTTCTAAACTGGTTTTATCCCTCTCCTTTATCCCACATATCCAGGTTAAGTCAGGAAAATCTGTCCTATTTCAATTGTGTAATGTCTCTCTGTTCCCCATTTATACTGTTGGTTCAAGTTACTGAACGGCTTCCAGGGTGGCCTCTGTTTCCCCTTCTCTCACTTCAAGCACAGGCAAGGCTCAGATGATTCTTCCTTAAGTCACTCCGAAAAACCCTTCATGACTGCCGTTTCTCTCTCCTTCAAATAGTAGAGTCTTCCCTACATGTAACACTCTTTCTACCCTGGCCAGATCCCCTTTCCAAATTGACAATTAAAGGCTGCTGTACCTTTGTTCAAGCCGTTCCTTTCACTGAAATGTCCTTTCTTGTCCCTGCTTTGTACTAATATCTGTCTATCCTCCCACTCTTTCTAAACCCATCCTTAAGAGACAAATCAAGGGTGATTTTCAGGAAGCCCACTCTCCATCTAGTCTATCCTTTCCTGACTTCTCCAACCCCTGAACCCCTAACCACCCCCAATTTAACCTCTCCTTATCGCTGTTCATTGCGCCCTTAACACTCATCTTCTAGACACAATTTTAGTATTTTGAAAGTTTGGGTCCCTTTTTGAAAAGTCAAATACAGGATTGTTTTAGGGTAGCATTAATGGACAGAACACCTGAAAGACTTAGTTTACATTTATATCTTAAGATATTTTCATACATTGTTCAGTTTGCTACAAGCCTGTCTAAGACAGGTTTTATTATTATTCCCATTTTATACCTGGGGAAAATGAGGCACAAAAATGTTAAAAAATCTGGCCCAAATAACTCATTTGGTGACAGAGCTGAGCTTTAAACCCATACAGTCTGGCTACACAGCCCATATTCCTGCCAGTACACAACAGTGTTTAATTCTCAGATTCCAACAGCCCTTTAGAGCAGCAGTAGGGAAAGAACTTAGGGAAAGTATGGCAAAAGGCTACTTGTCCATTAAGAGACAATCATTTAGTTGGGGATGGTGAAGTGAGACACATATAACAGACTAAGTTCAAAGGAATTTTATATTAAGAAAATTTTACATCAATAATATTATGTTGGGCTTTCCTGGTGGCTCAGTGGTAAAGAATCCGCCTGCCGATGCAGGAGGCACAGGTTCGATCCTTGATCTGGGAAGATCCCACATGCCTTGGAGCAACTGAGCCCTGTGGGCTACAACTACTGACCTGTGCTCTAGAGGCATCAAGCCGCAACTACTGAAGCATGCACACCCCAGAGACTGTGCTTTGCAATAAGAGAAGCCACTGCAATGAGGAGCCTGCACACTGCATAGAGGATAGCCCCCATTCGCCACAGTTGGAGAAAAGCAACAAAGACCCAGCACCGCCAAAATAATAATAATAAAATAAATTTTAAAAATATGTATTATGTTAAAAGTAAACTATTTTTGCTATCATAAATAATGCCACATGTAAAGATTCTGGCATCTAGCATTTACTGTACTCTTGGATTACTAAATTAAAGGGCGTCAAATTTTTTATGGCCTTCAACATATGTCATCAAACAGTGTCCCAAGAGAGTCAAACCAGTTATTCAGCAAATCAATAATGTATACTTGAGTCAAAACCACATGAGCAATTAATATTATTCTGTTAACTTTTACCAAAGGTACAGATGAAAAGGGTGTCTATGTGCCCTTAATTTGCCTTATCAGCAAGACTGAACATATTTACATATTAGTTTACAAATTCTCCTTCTGTAAACTAGCTATTTGTTGCAAAGATGCAATTTTTATACCATAAGAGCTCTTTGTATTACAGAAATACTCAAAATTATGATGTGAATCTTCTGTCTTACTATTGCTTTATCAAAAAACAAAAATACCCAAAATTAACAGGAGGGGGAAAAAAAAGGACACTCTCTTTCTACTTTTCTATTCTAGTATATTGCACTCAGTATTGTGGCTCCTTAAGTCCATCAGATAGGGGTAGAAAGAAAGGGAAGGAAAAAGAAAACTTTAGGGGAAACAAAGAGAAAAGAAAGAAAAAATGAGTACTAATCGGATAGAGATGAACACATACAGAAGGGAGAAGAGGCAGAAAAGGAAACAGAGAGCTTGAAAGGGAAAAGGTTATAGTAACACCAAGGTTCTTTTAGTGCCCACTGGTTGTAGAAATACTGATTAGCTATTTAACCACTATTCCAACCTTAAATGCTCTTCTTTATCCAGAAGCTAAGCTTGCCTCATAACAGGAAAGAAGCAGTTGGGGTGGGAAAAAGAGAAAGATGGGGCTTAGGCAGTGGCTAGGTGGCACTAGTGGTGGAGAACACGCCTGGCCATGCAGGAGACATAAGAAACATGGGTTCAGTCCCTGGGTGGGGAAGACCCCCTGGAGGAGGGCACAGCAACCCACTCCAGGGTTCCTGCCTGGAGAATCCCATGGACGGAGGAGCCTGGCGGGCGGGCTCCATCCACAGGGTCACAAAGTCGGACACGACTGAAGCAACTTAGCAGGCACAGAGCAGTATTACTGAGGAAACAGGAAGATGACTGTGTGACTTTCGACTAGCAACTGTGAAGTTTTATAATGGAGCTATAAGCAAAATATTAGGAAACACTATTTTATAGGCAGAAGAAATCAGCAAAACTATAGAGCAAATATCAGTGGCTGCCTACGGTGTCCTAATTTTATTCTGGTGTTGCTTCACTCTCTACTTGACTCAGAGGGAAATCCTGGTTAGTCTAAACCAGTTACCACACCCATGCCTCCCCCTTGCTACAGGTTGTTTAAAGATGAGTATACAGCCCTCCCTAACTCCTGCTGAAAGAAAAAACACTGGAAGTTGTCAGCTCAGCATACGTGAGTCTTCCAAAGGAGTCACATCCATCTTGGGATCACAAGGGGAGCTAAATGAGGGAAATGTACCTTCCATAAATGACAAAAAGAGAGAGAACCCAGGTCCTTGTGGACGTTACGTCATCAAGCCAAAGAACTAACCCAGAGGGAAGCCAGCCTACCTCTCAACTTGTAAGAGATAAGTTTCCCTTAATGTTTAGCTATCTAGATTTATGGTTTTCATCTCTTAAAGCTGAATCATCCTTCAGTGATTCATAATGAAAAATCTTACAAGATCATGATTGTTATCATTACCATTATCATAACGCTACCAAAAAAAGGAAGGCACTTTAATACCTTCCCTGCTACTTGAATATCTCAAAGTAAACATGTATTTTCAATTTTTCCATCTTTTTGCTGTTTTCCTTACAGTATAATGTATCCAGAAATCAAACACTTCTGTTCAACAATTTATAGCATATCTCACAACCTCAAAAATTAGGATAAAAATAGCTTTCAATAGTTTCCGTACTAAATAGATGTCTAAATATTTGGTTGTGGGATACTGTAGTAATATCATTTTCATACACACACCAAAAAATTCCAGCAATTTGTCAGCCAAAAGTTTTAATGTAAATCTTACTGAACAGCTGATATGAAATCAGAAAGGAGTCAACAAAGGGGAAAAGACTAACAGCCCCTAACTTCAGTTCAGTTCAGTCACTCAGTTGTGTTCAACTCTTCGCGACCCCCCTGGACTGCAGCATGCCAGACTTCCCTGTCCATCAACAACTTACCTCCTAACTTACACCACAAATACACTTGCTTCACACATGAGATGTACACCTACAACAGACAAGCTGCTTAAGACAGCTGCTAAGACTTCTATTGAGAATCTTCTTCAAAAGTCAGTTCAGTTCAGTCGCTCAGTTGTGTCCGACTCTTTGAAACCCCATGAATCGCAGCACGCCAGGCCTCCCTGTCCATCACCAACTCCCAGAGTTCACCCAAACCCATGTCCATCGAGTCAGTGATGCCATCCAACCATCTCACCCTCTGTCGTCCCCTTCTCCTCCTACCCCCAATCCTTCCCAGCATCAGGGTCTTTTCCAATGAGTCAACTCTTCGCATGAGGTGGCCAAAGTATTGGAGTTTCAGCTTCAACATCAGTCCTTCCAATGAACACCCAGGACTGATCTCCTTTAGGATGGATTGATTGGATCTCCTTGCAGTCCAAGGGACTCTCAAGAGTCTTCTCCAACACCACAGTTCAAAAGCATCAATTCTGCGGCGCTCAGCTTTCTTCACAGTTCAACTCTCACATCCATACATGACCACTGGAAAAACCATAGCCTTGACTAGATGGACCTTTGTTGGCAAAGTAATGTCTCTGCTTTTAAATATGCTGTCTAGGTTGGTCATAACCTTCCTTCCAAGGAGTAAGTGTCTTTTAATTTCATGGCTGCAATCACCATCAGCAGTGATTTTGGAGCCCAAAAACATAAAGTCTGCCACTGTTTCCACTGTTTCTCCATCTATTTGCCATGAAGTGATGGGACCAGATGCCATGATCTTAGTTTTCTGAATGTTGAGCTTTAAGCCAACTTTTTCACTCTCCTCTTTCACTTTCATCAAGAGGCTCTTTAGTTCTTCTTCACTTTCTGCCATAAGGGTGGTGTCATCTGCATATCTGAGGTTATTGATATTTCTCCCGGCAATCTTGATTCCAGCTTGTGTTTCTTCCAGCCCAGCGTTTCTCATGATGTACTCTGCATATAAGTTAAATAAGCAGGGTGACAATATACAGCCCTGACGTACTCCTTTTCCTATTTGGAACCAGTCTGTTGTTCCATGTCCAGTTCTAACTGCTGCTTCCTGACCTGCATACAGGTTTCTCAAGAGACAGAGGTGATGGAATTCCAGTTGAGCTATTTCAAATCCTGAAAGATGATGCTGTGAAAGTGCTGCACTTGATATACCAGCAAATTTGGAAAACTCAGCAGTGGTCACAGGACTGGAAAAGGTCAGTTTTCGTTCCAATCCCAAAGAAAGGCAATGCCAAAGAATGCTCAAACTACCACACAATTGCACTCATCTCACACGCTAGTTAAGTAATGCTCAAAATTCTCGAAGCCAGGCTTCAGCAATACGCGAACCGTGAACTTCCAGATGTTCAAGCTGGTTTTAGAAAAGCCAGAGGAACCAGAGATCAAATTGCCAACATCCACTGGATCATTGAAAAAGCAAGAGAGTTCCAGAAAAACATCTATTTCTGCTTTATTGACTATGCCAAAGCCTTTGACTGTGTGATTCACAATAAACTGTGGAAAATTCTGAAAGAGATGGGAATACCAGACCATCTGACCTGTCTCTTCAAAAGTAGTTGTCCTTTTATGGAATTCCCTGATGTTCCAGTACTTAGAACTCGGTGCTTTCACTGCCAGGGTCGGGGTTCAATTCCTGGTTGGGGAACTAGGATCCCGCAAGCCATGTGGCAAGGTCAGAAAGAATTTGTCCTCTTAAAAAAATTTTATATTAAATTTTAAAACATCAGAGTTACTAAGGTTGGAGTTCATCCACATCCAGCCATGAAAGGAAAGAAAATTTGTTCAAATCTCTTCAAATTTCAAAGTTCAAATTTCACAAACACCTATCATGTACCAGGTACCAGCTAAGCATAGAGAATGTCAGCAATGAACAAAGCATACATGGTCCCTCTCCTCATCAGCTCAGTCTAGACCAGAAGTCAGCAAACATTTTCCCCACAGAGCCACAGAATAAATATTTACACTTGCAGGCCACAAGGTCTCTGTCACAACTAACCACTCAACTCTGCCACTGTAACATAAGAGCAGCTTTAGACATTATATAAATGAATGAGTGTGGCTGCATCAATAAAACCTTATTTGTGGATGATGAAATTCAGTTATATAATTTTTATGAAATAATTTCTCATGCAAAGATGGTTAACTTTTTTCACCCATCAGAACATATACAGACACCATTTTTAGCATTATTAGCTTGCAAGCCATGCAAAGATTTGGCACATTGGCTGTAGTTTTGCCAACTCCTGGACTAGATATTAACCATATAATTATTTATTGCTTTAGGTGTTCATAGGTAAAATATATAATGCTGTAAGAACTTAATGAGGAGACATGGCCTAATTTGAAGGATCAAAGAAGTCTTTTCCCAACAAGTGACTCTGAGGCTGAAACTTGAAGGATGAGTATCAGTCAGCCAAAGACTAGGGAGAAAAGCAAAGAGCCTCCCAGACAAGTGAAAAGCATGTGCAAAGCCCTAAAAGAAAAACAAAGTCTACTGAAGAATCTGTGAGGCTGGATTACAAAAATTAAGGAGAAACACGGTATGAGTTGACAGCGACACTTGAGAGAGGCACAGACCAGCCCACACAGCGCTGCTGGCTAGTTTCAGTTGATTCTGGTCTCTGTCTTAAGAGTAATCAGAAACCATTAAAGGGTTTCAGGTAGGTGGGGGGACACAATCACCACACAGCTTTGGATTTTTTAAAGCAATCATTAGGACTGCAGTGTGGAGAAAAATTTGAAGGAAGCATGAATGAATATGGGGTGACCTAGAAGCAAAGTTCTGGCCAGAGATGACAAAAGCTTAGACTGGGGGACTTGTAGTGGAATTTAGAAGGTAAAAGAGACAAGATATGGTGACTAGATATGGAATAATGAGAAGCAGGTTTCCTACATGTCTCAGGTTTCCAGTTTCCATACCATGATATTAGTGTCATTCAGTGAACCAAAGATACTGAAAAAGATGTGTGTATCTGTGTCTACATATTTTGAGTTTAGTTTTGACACACTGAGTTTGAGTTGCCTACAAGACATTCTAGTGGAAGCACTAAGTAATCAGTGGATATATAGTTTTGAAGCCAGGATAAAGTTGGTTTCAGTTCAGTAATTTAGTTTGAGAATTGTTGGCAGTTCGATGCATGATACAGGGCTCTCGGGGCTGGTGCACCGGGATGACCCGGAGGGATGGGATGGGGAGGGAGTTGGGAGGGGGGTTCTGGAAGGGGAAAACATGTACACCCATGGTGGATTCATGTCAATGTATGGCAAAACAAATACAATACTGTAAAGTTAGAAAATAGATAAATAAACTAATTTAAAATGAAAAAAATAAAGAAGAAAAAAAAAAAGAGAGAACTGTCGGCAAATGGGTTGTGACTAAAACCATAGAAGGAGACGGAATTATCACAGAAAGGGTATGTAAGAGTGGTTTTCAACCTTGGCAAAACATGAAAATCATCAGGGGAACTTTAAAACTTTTTGATGCCCAATTAGTACCCCTGGACCAAGGAAATCAGAATCTCTGAAAGGAGGACCCAGGAATCAGTGTTTTTTTTTTTTTTTTTTTAACCTCCTAAGTGTTTCCAATGTGGTGTCAAGATTGCAAAGATAAGACTTAAGACATTAAGGATTAATGGTAACTACAGAAAGATTAAGAGACTAAGTGGGTTTCAGGAGTTCCCTCATGGTCCAGTGGGTTAAGACTCTGTACTTCTATTGCAAGAGGTCTAAGATCCCTAGTCTGAGATCAGGGATCTGGGAAACTAAGATTCCACATGCCTCCTGGAGAGGCCAAAATTTAAAAAAAAAAAAAAGAGAGAGTGACTAAGCAGGTTTCTAGTTTAAGTTATCTCATAATGTATCTTTCTGACCTCAGACTTCGTATGTCTACATTCCAGTTTAGTTCAATAGAAAAGACAGTAGTTCTAGTTTATCTCTAATAGTCCTGAGAGCCCCAAAAATCCGAGTCAAAGTTATGAAACTGAAATAATTCCTCCCTCTGCAGGAAGGGGATGGGGAGGAAGAAGATAGCAAAATATTGAGTTGGCCAGAAAGTTTGTTTGGGGTTTTCCATAACATTTACTAACCAATTACCAGTAGTAGCATATAATATAGAATATATTTCAATAAATAAATATCCTCCAAGCCAATAACATTTCTAAATGATTAACACATCAAATAGTATTTGGTAGTATTTGTTAAGCCTGGGAACTTTCTAACTGGACTAGTTTTGCTTATTATACCATGTTGCTCCCTATCTAGTAACTCCAGCAAGTTCAAAATGGCATGACTTGAACTTGGACATTCCTTATTTCAAAGATAAAATGAACTGCAATTTAAGATATGGAAAGCATATATGTGAACATAGAAACAGAACACAGGACTCAGATTCAAGACAAGGGTTGGACCGATCCCTTAGTAGCTCTGAGACTTCAGCCAAGTCTCAACTAACATCCAAGTCTCAACTTCCTCAGCTGTAAATGGAAGTAAAGTCGACTTCAGAATTACTGGAGAAGTTGAAATGTGAAAAGGGCTGTGAAAAACAGCTATACAAAAAGTCTCATCATTTTTACATTACTTTCCAGCCAATTCTAACATTAACATTGATTTATATATTTTAAGGAATAGATCTTCTATACTTGGGCATCCCTGGTGGCTCAGACGGTAAAGAAGACGCCTGCAATGCAGGAGACCTGTGTTTGATCCCTAGGTTGGGAAGATCCCCTGGAGGAGGGCATGGCAACCCACTCCAGTATTCTTGCCTGGAGAATCCTCATGGACAGAGGAGTCTGGCGGGCTACAGCTCACAGGGTCGCAAAGAGTCGGACACAACTGAGCAACTAAGCACAGCACATGCTACCAGTATAGTATTCAGAAGACAAAAACAGTCTTCATGCTATGTCTATTTTGTTTCAGTTAGAACAGGTATATTTTGTTAGGCACATTTTAATAGAATAACTTAGTCTCTGTTGGTAATTCCCACTATTCTTCCAATTTCTTTTTTAACCTCTGACATCAAATTCCACAAAGCAGGAGACTACAGTTACTATTAAAATTCTTTTAAAGAACAGTTAACATTCTTAAAAGTTAACCAGTGTTTGTGAACCACTTGAATGTTTCTCATTGTTCATTTCATCCCAAGACAAGATATGAGAGCTAGAAAAATACAGTTAAATATGGAGCTCTCAATTTGACGACATGGGACAAGACCAGAGACAAGTACAACCTCTCCAACAGACAGATTCAAGGGGCAGTTTGTTCCACAAGAAAGATTATCCTCCATCCCTCTCACAATTTCTAAGGTTAGAACCAAAGGACACAGAACTTCAGAGCACTTGCAAAATCTCCTGACTTCCAAAGCACTACTGTGAGAAATAATGATCTAGCCATTCACGACAAAGACTTTTGACAATTCGCTAAGTAATCTTTCAAAAGCCTCCTTCATTCAAACTGGTTTGTCAATGGGAAAGAACATTTCATAAATCTGAAGATTTACAAGTGAACTTTGAAGTTTAACATTACAAGAATAGAAATTATGTCAGGTTATAACAGAACAAACGAATTATGGAGAGTTGGGAATAAATTTTAAGAGTCTTAGGGAGGATTAGTGCTGTAAAAAGAAACTCAAGACTATCTCACTTTTATGTTCCCTTCAAAGAGATTTTTAGGCAAAGGCTATCATGTATTGGCTTGTCTTGAGCAACTACTAGTATTAGCAAGTAACTTGCAGTGGTCACTAATAAGAAAACAAAACATAATTAAGAGTTATATAAACATTTCTAAGAGTTCTTAAGATTCTTAGATACACATATCTGATAGAGTACAAATAATTTTGCCAATAATTTCCTCCTTAAACAATGAAACACAAGTAGGTATAGAATGTGATACTTTATCTAAATCCAAAAACAGGATAATTATTTTGAAGACAAATTATGATATTCAGACACTGCCAAGAAAATGAAAATAATACCTGAACAGACTACAAGAGATGAAACAGTTTGGAAGACAATAACTCTTTTATGAGAGTCTACAATATAGCAAGAGACTATAAGGGAAAATAAATTATATATATTTCAAAAGTGAATCCCTACTACAAAGAGGAAACACAATATATTTACAATGATAAAACCTGCCAGGGCTTTAAAGTTGCTGACAATACCACTGAGAAAAGCTAAGCTGAACTGCAGATTACCACAAAGCACGTTTGTTTTGATGTGCTGTGCAGGTTATCATTAGAGTTTGCAGACAAGCTCCTTGAAGACGTTTTAGCCACTGCTCCAACTAAAATACAAGCACTAAGCAGAGCGCCAGTAGCAAAGAAAAAACCTGCTCAATTTTGCAAACTGACAGGCCCACTGAAAGAACAGGATGGAACGTGGGAAAGGCAAGTGAATTTTAACTTAAACAGTTCAAACTTGAACTTAGAAGAGGATGGCTTGGAGACATTGGTCAACCAGCTCATGGAAGTGAAACAGCACACGGTTCAGGGCTGGATTCATATTAAATGTTACTTGCCAGCCAAATGTTCCAATCTGTGTATCTATATTCTATTCCTCGACTATTGCTGAGCCACTATCATGTGCAAGGTATAGTAAGGCACTGCAATGAATACAAACATGTGGCAAACAAAAAGAGTTCCTGTATTCAAGAAGTTTACAATCCAGTAGAAGGCATGAAAGAAACATTGTGCCTGAGAATACAATCCAGGCCTCTTAGAGAAGTTCAAAGTGATGTGGAGGCTCACATCTAGAGAAGATGTGCAGCTGCATCCCTATTTGGTTTCAACACAACACACATAGATACTATATTATCCCAACTGATGATGTTCCTGAAAGGAGCATTAAAATGCAGCAGATTGATAACATTTCACAAATAAAGAATGAGGCCAAAACCTCAAATAAGGGAGGAAAATAAAAATGATGACCTGCTCTTTGGCACAAAACGTGCTCCTCAATGCTCCACTGAACACTACATGTCCCTAAACCTGAACTTCAGGGCATGTGACAGCTGTCGATTGGTTATAGGAAACCACAGGGGCAAAAAAAAACGCATCCCCTCAGGGTGCATGACATGCATCTTATCTGTAGAACACCATGGCATGAAGCAAACAGTGGCTGCAAGAAGAGGAAAAAACAAGGAAAATATTTGTGACAGCATTCTGAAAATTTAGATGTGGAGCTAGTCAAATGCAAGACCGGTTAAGTAGAGTTTGGGTCCAGCATCCATCCCTCCCAAATTTAATTGATTATAAACACGGAACATACCATCCATAAACTATCCAATACTTTCCTGTCTCTAAGGCATTTCATGTCCAAAAGAGGATGCATAGTAAACCAACTCTTCAGAGAAAGGCAACAGCAAAGATACCTGTTTTGTCAAAATAATATTTAAGTAAATATTAGACCAACAGCACCCAACTATATTCCTCTCTCTCCCCAAAAACCTCTAACCAGTTGAAAGGTATTGTGTGATTCCACACCTTTCTCTGTTAATATGAAAACTATAGACCTCTCCGTTCTAACACCACTATTTATAGTTTTTCTTTGTTATTCTAACTGAACAGTAAGGTTTAACTAACTAAACCAATCAGCCTGACTATGATCCTAATAGGAAAAGGAAAAAGAAAAAAACAACACACCCCAGTAAGCAAACACCCGAAAAAGAAATGGACAAATAGGATGGATACTTAATAAAACATAAATGTCCTCCATTCATCTGCAATTCCAGTCATCTTCTGACAGATCTCAGATTTTCAGAACAAGTATGCAGGTTATTTAAAACTGAGTTATATATAGTCATTTAGCAGCAGCAAAACACTTCTGGCATTATCACAGATGCTAGATCTCTGAAGGAATTTTTTTCCCCAAAACTAGCGTTTTTCTTCACCAAGAACCGACGAGCCTTTATTTCTCAAAACAAGAGCCCTTGTCTCCCCCGCAAAACAAACAAATCAAAGACCATAGTTAAATTCTACGCTAATGAAACTGTGAGATTACATCCCAGGCATTGTCAGAGCCTATTTTTCATACACCACCACCAGACAGTTTGATGCAGTATTCCTGATTGCTTTTTATCGTATTTGTAAATACACTCACTAATCCACTAAATTAGGTAATTTACAAACAGGTCCTCTCACATCTCAGGCACGCTGGGCGAAACATCTCGACAACACTCAGCCAGTGTGCCCACAGAAAAACTAAATTCGGCACCTCTTCCTCCTGTTACACTGGCAACAAAGAGGGAGTTTCCGTAACGCTCCCGTCACCCTCCAGGTGCCCAATCTCCTTCCCAGCGCAGTCCCCGCGCTCCCGCAGGGGCCTCGTTGTGCGAGGAGGCCTGAGTGTCCGGGGTCAAGGCACAAAGGGGGGATGGGGTGGGAGGCGAGCGGCTGGAATCTGGGAAACCGGATCGTAGGAGGGCTCCGGGATCCGCTTAAACGCTTGAACCCGGACCTGGGGCAGCCGGCAGGAGAAAAGGGACAGAATCTCCAATAGAGCAGAAACTGTAATAAGGTGGGAGATGGGGCGAACAGCCCAAGCTGGAGCTACTCCTCCAGGGAGCACAGGAGATAGTCTGTGGATGTGGAGCGGGCGGACTCCAAGGAGGTGGGAAGCCAGGAGGCAGGCCCGGAAGACGAAGGAAGGGGGGTGCCACCTGGGGCAGAGAGCAGGCGTCCTTGTTGCCTCTACCTGCGGGCTGGCGGGACGCGCCGCTCAGGTGTGACTAGGAGGCGGCGGCCAAGTCTGCAAGGGGCGCCCCGGGGGCCGCGCTGAGGCGCCTGCCAGTCGACTGCCCTGGGAGCCAGCGCGGCGGCACCGGCGGGACAGGGGGAGGTGCGGGTAGGGGGTGTCTCTGGAGTGCACGGTGGGCTGAAGGGAAGCTCGCGGGTCGTGGAAGGCGGCGGACGCCCGCCGCGCGGCGCGGGGGAGGCATCCGGGCGGGCGGCCGGGAGGCGGGAGCCCCTCACCTGCGCGGCTGAGGAGGCGGAGCTGCAGCAGCCCATGGCGGGGCCGGAGGAGCCCGGAGGCGGCGCCGGGCGCGCAGCTACGCCCCGGAGCCCCTCGGCATGCGAGCCGGCGGGCGCCCGGGGAGGGCGCGGCCTGGCCCCGCACGACTCGGCGGCGGCAGCGGCGGCTCGGGCGGCGGCGGGCACTCAGGAGGCGGCGCGGCTCGGGGCGGGCGCCGACCACATCCCCCGGCGGCGGCGGTAGCGGCGGCGGCGGTGGCTGCGCGGCTCCTGCTCCGCTCCTGCTGCTGCAGCTGCTCCCCAGCGGAAAGGGGCGGGCGGCGGCGGCGGCGGCGGCCCTCCCCCTGTCCCCCGCCTCCCGCCTCCCGCGCCCAGTCCCTCTCCCGCTCCCTCTCCCGGGCCGCCGCCTCCTCAGCGCCGCGCGCGTCTCCCATCAGACTCCCCGCCCCTAGTGCAGCGCGCCGCGCGGGCGGCCGGGCGGCTGTGGCCAAAACTAGGCCGGGCCCTTCGGCGCGCGTCGGGGCCTGCGCGGTACCGAGCCCATTTAGCTGTGGCACCGAGGCAGAGCGCTACCTCTGCGCGAGAGGGCGCCTGAGGCTGGGGCGCACGAAGACTGGGCAGGCTCGCTCCCGAAATGGGGTCGGGTTGTTTCCGGACCCGGGAGGCACGGGCGAGGCTTGCGGAGCTGTTTTGTATCCCTATTGGGCTTGCAACCCGAGGACCCTAATGGTTTCTTACCTCTCAAGTGACTGATTTTTATCCAGAGGAAAGCTTACGCAGTAACCCCATGGAGAAGTACTATGTGATAGAGGACAAGGAGAAACAAGCGTCTGTTGCTACTCGCCCCATTTTGCTGATGTGGAAACTAACCTTGAAGGCGCCAAGAGTTTGATGGAATGCACCCAAGGTCGAAATTGTTATTAAGGGACGAAAATAAGGAAAAGGCAAAAAATTCTCCAGGTCTCTCAATTCATAGACATATTGGATCTGAACGAAACTTTACACAGAATAGTCCACACACACACACACACACAAATGAGTATTAATTCATCATATTAAAACATATGTATACCGCAGGCATACTAAGTTCTAGTAATTTACAAGCACTAGGAATAAAGAGGTGAACAAAAGGGCCAAAGTTCCTGCTCTCTTAAAAGTCCTTGTTGTTCTGTGAATACGCTAGGCAGTATCAGCAAGATAAGAGTAAGTGCTGTCACCATCTTCAAGAACTACAATCCCAAGAGGTTGAGAAAGTGTGATATGAGAACAGTTAAAATGTGGCAGGAATAAAACTATAGATCATGCTCAATATTAAGAGAACCACTTACAAGGCACTGTTTTAAGCCTTTTCATGTTTCCCTTCATCCTGTCAAAGAATGTCTTAAAGACAGAATCAATTGGGGGGTGGGGAAGCTTATTTGCAAAGGTGCAAAGGAGACTAGAAGGCCTGACTGCCAAATGAAAGACAGCAAGTTTTAAAGATTACTCAAAAGTAAAAGGGGGTGGAAATAGTACAGAAGTAAGCTGACTTCAGGTGCACTGAAAGGGAATCGAAGCAAAGGGAAGTCAAGATGGGAACCTAGGGACCACCAAAGGAAAGGCCAAAGAGGAATTCCCAGTTGGTGTGTTTCAATTCTCTAGGTCTGTTACCAGGGATGAATCATTTCTTCTGCTCTGTGAAAAACAGGTAATAAAGAATGACCAGGAAGAGCTGTTGTCAAGACTAAACACTATATGAAAGCAGCTAGTAGCACAGTAGGGGCTTCCGGGTGGCACTAGTGCTAAAAAACCCACCTGCCAACGTAGGAGACCTGGGTTCCATCCCTGGGTCAGGAAGATCCCCTGGAGACGGGAACGGCAACCCACTCCAGTGTTCTTCCTTGGAGAATTTCATGGACAGAGGAGCCTGGTGAGCTACAGTCCATGGGGTTGCAAAGAGTCGGACATGACTGAGCGACTAATACGTCATTTTCAGTAGGACAGAAAGGACTTAGTAAGTACTGCTTGAGAATATTAATTCTTCCTCTGCATTCTCCTTATGTTTCCTTCCAATTTGATCAGAGGGTCAACCATACCACTGGGCTGTGAATCCTAAGGGTGTTACCATTAGGCCATTAAATAGAAGTGAAAAAAAATAATACTTCAATGGCTCTGGTCCCAACTCTGATTGTGAACTCCACAATTAGATTGTAAACTTCCTGAAAACAAGTTAGAGCATTTTCTCCTTTGTATCTTTCTCAACTCTCAATTGTTTGTTAATTATTCAATGCAACCAGGAATTTAAAAAAAACCTTCCCTTGAGATTTTCCCTCAAAGCGTCAAAGTACATCTTGTTTTTTAACTGAGGGAGGAGGCTGAAAGTAAAATTAGTGTCTTAAACAAGAAACCATCTGTCTTGCTTCTTTATAATCAAGGAAAGCCGAGTTTGTTTCTCTTAGCAGTATCAATATGGGAGCATTTCTATCAGATTATAAAAAATCTTTTTGGCTAGTGTAGTTATTCTATGTAGTAGCTAGTGCTTTTTTTGTAATTAGAACTGCAGAAGCTGATAAATACATAACAGACTGTGGCAGTGCGTCAGAAAAAAAAAGTTCACTTCATATTTTTTGGAGGTGTCTTTCCTAGACAAGGATGATGGGTGAATATAATTAAAAGGGAGCACATTCCTCTGCACTTTGACTGATCTGAATTCCAGTTTTCCTTTTAAGGGTTAATGGAACTAAGAGTTCTAAGGTTCTGCTAGGTGCTTTGTAAATATACTAATTATGTATATAGGCACTATATATGCATATGAATGTGATGTTTTTAAGTTATACCTTGTCGTTAGCATGAGAGAAACAGCTCCCCAATTGATATTCTATACCTTCAAAGAATGAGTCTCTTTCCCTCATGCCCAAAGAAGCCTCATAAAAGGAATGATTTAGAAGCAGGCAAATTACTGTTCCTTTTCATTCTCTCTCATAAGCAAGCTCACACAGCATTCAATGAAATTAAACTACATCAAATTCAGAAATTGTGAAAGGATCACTCTAGCTGGTGATTGGGGTACTGATCTTATCACCATGACATGTCATTGAGGCAAACCACTTGGGAAGGACTAAGGGTTTTTCTTTTGAGAAAAAGAGGAGTTAAAAAAAAAAAAACTTATGTAAGAACAGCATCTACACTAACCAGAATAAAATTATAAGGTCTATCAATCTTGCTGCTGCAGGGTAAAATCGGATCACCAGCTGAACCAGCTAGAAATGCTTCCCAGTGGTCTAGTATTGCATAATTGGCCGTGTGAATTTCATTGTTTCCAGCTTCAAATGGAGGGCTTGGTGCTGGTCACTCACCTAGGGAAAACATGGAACTAATGGTCTTTCCGGATATTAATAAAGCCCAACTTATTGTTCACATGATTTCAGGTTTGGCAGGTAAAAGAAATTTAGATGCATCTATATGTGTGTATGTCTATAACTGCTCGGAGGAGTCCTTTATTAAAATTTTTTTTTTTATTTGTGGCATTTGGTGCTTTGGCTGTGTTATTTACATTTTAGCACACACTGTGTTCACAGTCACATCCCACCAAAAGCACATTTGCCTCACCTCAGCAGAGCCCTCGCTTCTAGATCTGCCTCACAACCTCCTCCTCCAAGCTATTTCCATATCACCCCTGGGAAATGCTCCAAAAGTGAAAACTAATTGTAACCAAAAGGGCTGTAACTGTTCATTCATTACCAGAGAGGCAAGATCAGGTCTCTATTTGAAAAGACTAAAATGTATCCCAGCCTCCTAGTTAAACCCTGAAGTTAGAAACCCCGGAAAAGAGCTTCCCTGAACTCAGGTATGTGACAGAAAAAGAAAACATTGTTCCCAGTCAGCTCCTGGCGAGAATCATCATTCCTTAGCTTTGCAACTTTGCTCCTGCCCACACTTGTAACTTGATGTTTCACCAGCGTTAATTAAAAACTCTGGCTTTAATTTATTTTCACTGAGATTTCCATTACAAGATCAAACAACGTTTAAGTTCTCTAAAAATACTTGCCGTGAACTTGTGTTCAGAGGGGTGTGGCACTTCCCTATTACTTTTTTGAAAGTCATTTTTTAAAAAATCTGTAGATATTCATCTATCCAATTTGTTGTATTGAGTCTCCCTTATGAACTAAGCACATTTGATTAAGTATCTCGTGTGCCTGGCGTGCTGCAGTCCATGGGGTCACAAAGAGTCGAACACAACTTAGCGACTGAACAAAAACAACAAAAATGCCAACCTGAGTCCCAGGGATTTGACCTGTTTCTAACGTAAAACTAGTGCTGGTTTTTTTAAATATATAATTTCATTTATTTATTTTGGGCTGTGTGGGGTCTTCATTGCTGCGTGGGCTTTTTCACTAGTTGCGGAGAGTAGGGGCTATTCTCTAGTTGTGGTGCATGGGCTTTTCATTGAGATGGCTTCTCTTGTTGCGGAGCACAGGCTCTAGACCACAGGCTCAATAGTTGTGTGCTTGGTTGCTCCGAGACGCGTACCCTGCACTGGTCGGTGGACTCTTCATCAGTGAACTGCCCTGGGAGCCCAGTGTTGGCTTTTATTTTGGGGTGGTAGGTGAGGAAGAAGGGGAAGGAAGGCAGGATTATGAATATTCATTTGAGAAGGAAAGAGGTAATTTGTAAAATAGGGAAATCCATTTATTTCATAATATAGTTCTTGAGCCATTATAATGATCAGATACTAGATAGATGCCAAAGATTCAAAGATGAATGAAGGACATTCCTTACCCTTAAGTCCTTTATATTTTAGTGAAGTGGAGAGACATTGAAGCCAAGATTTAGAGTATGTTATGTTTAAATGTAACGAGAACAATGAGTCCATGTGCTGTATAAACTCAGAAGCACGGAGATTAATTTATTTTCTTTCCTAAAAAAATTGTTACATTACGATTCTTCCCCTGTGCCCCCTTTTATTCTTAATTCCACTAGACATGTTCCCACTGTGTACTGAAAGCCTAGAAAACAGCTTGGTACCCAGGAATGTGTCATAAACATCTCTTCAATGAATGAATGAATTTTCTCAGTATGAGTTCCTGGAAATTTAGATTTGTAAATTAAATGCTTAGAATATCTCAAAGAAAAGGTTATCTGAAATATTAAACAATCATTTTTGAAAATTTTTGGCTTTTTTTCTTATAAAACAACTGAATAAAAACTATATAAAACTGTAAGTATGAAAGTGTTTTTCTTTGGAAGACACCATGGCTAGCTAGCTAGCTAAATTGTTTCAGTCATGTCTGACTCTTTGCCATCCCACGGACTGGAGCTCTCCAGGCTCCTCTGTCCATGGGATCTCCAGGCAAGAATACTGGAGTGGGTTGCCATGCCCTCCTCCAGGATCTTCCTGACCCAGGAGTCAAAAGCCGAGTCTCTTAAGTCTCCTGCATTTATGGGAGGGTTCTTTACCACTAGCGCCATCTGGGAAGTCCTGCTGCTGCTGCTGCTAAGTCGCTTCAGTCGTGTCCGACTCTGTGCGACCCCATAGATGGCAGCCCACCAGGCTCCGCCGTCCCTGGGATTCTCCAGGCAAGAACACTGGAGTGGGTTGCCATTTCCTTCTCCAATGCATGAAAGTGAAAAGTGAAAGTGAAGTCGCTCAGTGTGTCCGACTCTTCGCGACCCCACGGACTGCAGCCCATCAGGCTCCTCCGTCCATGGGATTCTCCAGGCAAGAGTACTGGAGTGGGGTGTCATTGCCTTCTCCCCTGGGAAGTCCAGGCCTTAGTAAAAGAGATCAACTACCTAACCCTTTTAAAACTCCTTGATACAAAAAGTTTCTTAAAAAAACACAACCAACAAATAGTTTAGTAGTACTTGCAAAGTGATTTGTGAAAGTTCTCCTGCTATGATCTAATTATCTCCCAAAATTCATGTGTTGAAATCCTAACGCCAAAGATGACAGTTTTAGGAGGTACAGGCCTTTGAGATGTGCTTAAGTCAGGAGGATGGAGCCCTCACAAATGGAATTAATGTCCTGTAAAAGATATTCCAGAAAACTCCCTAACCCTTACACTATGTAAGGACACAAGAAGTTGTGATCTGCAACCCAGAAGAGTACCTTCACCAAAACCTTGATGTGCTGACATCTCGATTTTGCACTTGCGAACTCCACAGCGGTGAGAAACAAATTTCTGTTTCTCACAGAAATCACTTATAAGCAATACCAGTGTATGGCATTTTGTTATACCAGCCTGTATCCATAATACTAAAAAAATCCCTACTTAAAAAAAAAAAAAACAGAAAAATGGGCAAAGGGCATAGCAGACAAAATCCACAGTGAAAGAAATACAGGGACTAATAAAATGTGAAATGCTGCTCATCTTCACTAATAATAAAACTGTAAGTTAAAAAAATTAGGAGCTATTATTCCTCACCTAAAACGCCAGCAAAGATTTAAAAGCTTGATAATATCCAGTGTCAGGGAAAGTCACAATCCTCTCATATACTATTGATAGGAATATAGTTAACTCTTTCTGAAGTGGAATTTAAGAATTTACACCAAAGCTTAAAAGGTGCATTTTTTTTTCTAACCTCAGCAATTCTTCTCCCAGGAATGTATGTAACAGCAGTAGAGTCTTGTTTTTAATAAGGAAAAATTTGGGAAAACCTAAATTTCTGTAAGTCTTCCCTGGTGGCTCAGGTGGTAAAGAGTCTGCCTGCAATGCAGGAGACCTGTGTCCAATCCCTGGGTCAGGAAGAATCCCCTGGAGAAGGAAATGGCAACCCACTCCAGTATTCTTGCCTGGAGAATTCCATGGACAGAGGAGCCTGGTGGGCTACAGTCCATGGGGTCTATAAAGAGAATATTGATTAAGCAACTGGGTAAATAATAGGAAATACTATACAGCTATTAAAAAGTATAAGATAGATTAGTATTTACTGACAGAAAGATAACTAAAATAAACCATTAACTGAAAAAGCATTTATAAAACAGTATTGTGTTGGAATTCTATTTATGTGAAGTGTGTGTGTGTGTGTGTGTGTGTGTGTGTGTGTGTTTGCAGAAGAGGTTGTGAGGAATATGTATGACTCTGTTAAGCAGTTACCTTTGGAGAGGGGATGGAGGTAAACTGGAGTGAAATAGAGCAAGACAGAAGGGAGACAGTTCTTGATTATTGATTCCTGTATTGTTTGTAGTTTTGACAAAAGCAAGTATTGTTTTTTAAAGTATATAAAAATATTTTAATAAAATGGTTGCAAGGGGACAGGGTCCTCCCTAATGACCTATCAATGTTGGAGAAACAGATCACTATTAAGCAATGTTTATAGAATGTATTAAGCTGGTCCCTGAATAGCAGTTAGGTTCAAGGTCACAAAATGACTTAAGCAAAAGTGCAAGTTTAGAAATGAGTAAGATCTGGGAATTCCCTGGCAGTCCAGTGGTTAGGACTCCGAAATCTCCCTGCCAAGGCCCCAGGTTGGATCTCTGGTCAGAGAACTAAAATCCCACAAGCCTCATGGCATGGCCAAAAGAAAAAGAAAAGAAATAAGTAAGATTTGTTGGCTGTTCTGGTTATCCATTATTGCATCACAAACCAAACTAAAACTTGGTGACTTAAAACAGCAACAATTATTCATGATAACCTCTCATAGTTCTGGGGATTCAGTAAGCTCGGCTAGGCAGTTCTCACAGAGGGACAATCAGACAGTGGACGGGTCAGGAGTCATTTCAAAGTCTTCTCCCTCACATGTCTGGTGTACTTGAGGCTGGCTGTTGGCTGTTGGCCAGAACTTACTGTGTGACCGAGGCTTCCTTGCAGCATGTGGCTGGGCTCCAAGAGTGAGCATCCCAAGAGGACCAGGCTGACACTGCATTACCTTTTATAACCTAGCCTCAGACAGCAGATAGCATGACTTTTGCTGTAGTCATAGGCCCATCCAGAGTCAAGGGAAGAAACCACAGATATGACCACCATCCCACCTTCAACTGAAATATCAAAGTCACATTGTAAGAGGAGTGTGTGGGATGGGAGGTATTGGTGAGCTCTCCAATTTGCTACAATTCCCAACACTCTCTCAAGTCTTTTCTGACAGGAGCCAGCTTATCCCATCTGCATTATCCACTGACGTCCATAAGCCCTGGAGTTTGTACCTCCTACAGACAAAAGGAGCAGGGAATTTGGAACAAATAGGTAGTAAAAGGAGCTTTTCACTTTAAAAAGATCACTATGATGATATCCTACAAGGAGGTCTAGAGGAAGGAGAGATTAAATAATAAAAACAGTAGGTGTTGAAGCTCTTGCCCCTGCTCATCAACTCCCCTGCTCAATTCAGCAAAATGATGCCTAAGTATGATTGACAGGAGTCCTCCATATTCTTAGTAAAGCATTCAGTCTTCAGGATGCTCTCAATGGGTCTCAATTCTTACAGAACCAGATATTCCTATGCCTGGCAGGAAATTATTGGACCATGGGAAGTAATTGAACTTTGTAAGAATACCAAGGTACCACTTCGGGGATACTGACATTTCTCCCACTGAGCAAAGGACATAGATTACCTGGGAATGAAGCCTGACAGGATCACCAACTTGCTCACTTCCCAAGCATTCCAATAGTTTGTCTTCTAGTGTGGTGCTGCAGAGCAAAACGAAGGGGAAGGGGAGGAGGGAGTCGGTGGACTAGCAATTGGAAGCTTAGCTCCAGTCATTCCCAGCTTCCCTCAAGTCCTGTTAAGAGATTTGTTTCAGGCTATGAAAATTGTAGCATTAGACTGGTTTTTAAAGTTTTTTCCCCCCAACTATTATTATTTTATTGGACAAACTGTCAAAATCCACCTGTTCTTTTTCTCAGAGCTCCTTTCTTCCTTTCTCATTGGCATTAGACAGAGTCATTTCCCCCAATACTATGTAATTTAGAAGAAGCTGTGTCAATTGCATAAAATATTTCTAATCTCCATAATTAAGATGCTGCTGGTCTGACAGCTTTGCTCTCTTACTCCCCCTCAGCGAGTTGCAAGGATGTAGAAAGACATTTAAAGGGAGTACTAAAGCAAAAATGACATGCTGTACCCCTCCTGAAGGGCCGTCTCACAACTATCCCACTCTCCCAAGGCTCCCTCCTGAAGAGTTTCATTTAATACTTCTTCATAAGTAGAAAAGAGAGACTCTGCCAAGGTCCTCCAGACTGTCTCTCCATTCCCAGAAAATGTATGCCCTGTTCTGTTTGACTCCAGAGAAAATCCACATTGCACTTCCTTAAGACCTGCTCCTGAAGCCAGCTTCTTAGCACAGCATTTGACAACAGAATGCATGTGTGCATGCTAAGTTGCTTCAGTCATGTCTGACTCTTTGTGACCCTATGGACCATAGCCCACCAGGTTCCTCTGTCCCTGGGATTCTCCAGGCGACAATATTGGGGTGGGTTGCCACGTCCTCCTCCAAGGAATCTTCCTGACCCAGGAATTAAACCCACGTCTCTTAGATCACCTGCACTGGTAGGAAGATTCTTTACCACTAGTGGCACCTGGGAAGCCCTTGACAACAGAATTGTCACTAATTAATTTGTGTCAGACAATTGAAGACCAAATTCTGAGGTCAGAGAGAAATTTAGATGTGAGAAATAGCAAGAAACTTTGAAGATCACACAGACTTTTTTCCTCTACTTCTGGAAAAAACAGAGACCATGATCCACCCAGATTGCCACACATTCCATGTTTCTTCTTCCCCTTACTAGTTTGACAATGTTTTCAGGTGTAGTCTATAAAAGTCTCATATCATCCTCACAATATTTCTGTTAAGTCAAAATCACTATCACTCTTTTAGAGTTTAGGAACATGAGGTATTAAAAAGTAGTCTTAATAGACCGGGTTATACTGTCACAATAAATTTACCCTCAAATCTAAGTGATTTCGTAGAATAGAGGTTTATTTCTCCTTCATGGTCTGGATGGCACAACAGTTGGTCTGGATGGAGAGAGATGAGTAGTAATGTCTATTCCATACAGTCATTCAGGTACCTATGTTTATAAAGGCTCCAAGATATTATAACTGCAACCTGTGTAACTTGAAGTCTTCCAGTCTCTCAGAGATAAGAAAGAATTGGATAATTACCCGTGGATGTTTCACTCCTTCTGCCAGAAATGGCATACAGTACTTTGGGTGCATTTCATTAACTAGCACTAATTATATGTCTCACATAAGAGTAAGAGGGAGGAACTGCAAGAGAAATGGAATATTTGGTAAGCGTGACTGTCACTGCTTTATAAGGTAATAATTTGTCCACCATCCCATCACTGTTAGGTGGCAGGATTGTCATCAAAATCTAAGCTGACTCCAGAGGCTATGTTCTTACCCATTCTATTTTCTCTTACATCACTTTATAATGCCACTTTGGGGACAGAAGTGGCTATTCTGTAGGAAACCTCTGTAGCATAGTGGAAAGAAGACTTGACTTGAGATAGGTGGGCTTGCATAAGCATTTTGCCACTTCCTAGTTGTGAGGTCTTGGGCAAGTCCCTTGTCTCTCTGCTAAGAGCAGTTTTACCAACTCTAAAGTAGATGTGAATAAAACCCATTAATCATTGTTACAGGCATGAGAACCTCCATGACCTGTAACATGCTCTCAACCAGTGGTCTTCCTGTCCCTCTTTCTGTTATGCAAGCTCCTTCCTAGGATGTAAGTCCTTCTACAGTAAGAGCTTTGGCTGATAGTTGTAGTTGAAATTTTGCCAAGGAAAGACTCCAGTAATCTGATCTAAAACACTTCCAGCATTAAAGTTCTGATTCTATTACCAGTCCTTTTCCTGACATAAGCAATTTCCTTCATGTGTTGCCAAGCACAACTCATTCATGACTTCAAGTAAAAGGAAAGGATAATGTCACAGTAAAATTAAAAGTTGTGGCTTGAGAGCAGTTTCACATTTAAAAACAGTGGAAATGTTGGCGCCTCTCTAGGAAGTAAATGTCAAAGTGTATTAATGTAGAGTGAGCACCAATGCCTTCAGGTATTAACCTATTGGGAAAGCCCATTTGGTCATCATTGTAGTTTCCCCTAAACTCTGAAAATTGGTCTTTTATATTCTTTTAATGTTATTTAGAAAAAATAATTAAATGTCTATTAAAGCAGCCAGGTATTAGAAAAAATGTCTTTTTAGAAATCTACTGGGCCCTTTTCTCTTGGGAAAGGAAAGTGAATTGTTTCCTACGGAAAGATGTATTAACTCGTTCAGGCCCCTGGGTGATTGTTTAGGTGAGTATCGGAAGAGATAATTGATACCTTTTGGTTCCAAGGCTCATGGCAAAAGTAATGAACTTCCCAAAACAAATTTCTTCTCAAAAGGAGCCTGAAGCATAACAACTCTTATTTCTTACTTTCCCTTTCTTGTTAGCAACTCAAACATCCTGACATACTGGTGGCAATCTTGAGCTCTGGAGTCAAGACAAATGTGGATTTGATAACCAGCTCAGCAAATTACTAGCTGTGGGGCCTTGTGCAAGTCATATACGCTTTCTGAGAGCCCCTGTCCTCATCTGTGACATTGCATCATGATTATTAAATGAAGGAAATCTAACTTTGCAAAGTGACAGTGGTGTACCTGGCATGACTGACACCTGCAACAGATCATTTTTAATTTACTCCTGTAGATACAAAAATTAGTATCAGTGATAATCATTTTTCTTAATTTACTCTCTAATTTCAAAACAATTAACAGTTAAAAAATTAAATTTAGTTAAAATGTATGTTTTGTATGAACTAATATACACACTTACTAAACAAGGTATTACACTTTGCGGTTCACCATTTTTAACTTTTTAATTAAAAAATCAAATTGTCATGTAGAATCATTGTTTTGTTTCCAGTTTTGTTTCTTTGCCTTTAGAGACAGTGTGCTATCATTGTTTATTCATATTTACAGTTTAAGTGTAGGGATATATTGTACTACAGGGCTTGGAGATATGAACAGTGCCCTAAGTGAGCCTGAACAACTCCCATCTATTACGAACTTACTGTCAAAGCAAACTCATAAAGCTGTGTCCACATGCATCAGGGTGGCCTATGTAACTGGGTTTTCTCTGGATTAACTTCCGTGTAGAATACAATGCGTATTAAGAGGTAATTTGAAGTTTACATATACACACACAGACACATACACATTTTATATAATAAATATCATGTACACATATTATGGGGCTTCCCAGATGGCACTAGTGGTAAAGAACCCACCTGCCAATGCAGGAGACGTAAGAGACACAGGTTCAATCTCTGGGTCGGGAAGATCCCCTGGAAGAGGGCATGGCAACCCACTTCAGTGTTCTTACCTGAAGAATCCCATGGACAGAGGAGCCTGGAGGGCTACGGTCCATAGGGCTGCAAAGAGTCGGACACAACTGAAGCAACTTAGCATGCATGCACACATATTATATTACATACACATATGTACATATTAATATTATATGATATATATATGTATTATTACAACTCAGCAGTTTGGAAGATAGACCAAAGATGCTGTAGTGTAAAGCATTTTATCATTAATATTGTTCAAAATTGTGAGCACATGGTGATAATAAAAAGAAGACAAACTAGGCTTGAGTAGCTTTTAAAATTCTCTCCAGGTAATGCATGCTCTATTGTTGCACCCGGATCAGCCACACCCCTTGTCCTGCCTTTGGCACACCACTGCGGGTTCCTAACATATTCTTAGCATGCAAGTCTTCTGAAACCAGAAAGATTTCTAAGGTTTTACTTTAGTGCTGCAGAGAGAGAAGAACAAAGACATGAAAATATAACTTAAAGATGTAGCATTATCTTTTGTAAAGAGTAATGTTTTTCTGTAAAAACAGCAATAGATGCTTTATAATTTAGAAATATACTATTTTTTGAAGTACTTGAAAAGCAATAAGAGCCACTGTAGTCACGTTATCCAACAACAATCATAACAATCATTAACTGATCCCAGGAGGTGTACATTTATTCCATTATTTTAATCCTTACTGTGAATTTACGCAGTAGCTTCATTTTTAACTTTTTTGTTGTCTTTTCAAGTCTTTCTATTTCTTCTTTTCTTTTACGGAAGCAATAATTGAAACCTAAAGAAGTTATACAAGTAGCCCAAGGTTATAAGTTCAAGCTCATTATTAGCAAAACTAGGATTCAATACAGATGTATGAATAAAAGCCCAATCTCTTAACAACTCTGCTATTTTATACCTTTTTAACCTTTCTTCTAGAGAGTCATTCTAGGAAATAAAACTGTTTTCAAAGGTTTATGAGGGAGAACATTTATCAGAGTGATAGCTGTAAAAACACATATTTATGTACATGGGAGAAAGATGAGAAGGAAGCAATAATGCATCACCGATGGTTAATTCCCCATTACTGAACTATTGGTTTTCATTTTATAGTACATATATTTCCATGTTTTCTGAAATTTCTATAATAAGAAAGTGTAACCTACAAAAAGTTGAAAAAAATGTGCTGGTAAATTTTTGGTGAATCTTCAACTCATTAATCACTGAATCCTGATCTTTCACACCAAAGTTTGATTAAAATATTCTGTACAGCTCATACTTTCCAACAACATCTGGACTAGGTTGGAATTAAATGTCACTTTGTTGTCTTCTCCCATGTCTCCTTTAACCCTCAGCTGTTAGTGGCTTTTATTCTACCAATTCTTTATTGCTCCTAACCTTCCCAGGGAGATTGGATTCATTTAGTACTTTGACTGCTTTTTTAAAAGACACCTGATTCCTTTCTCTCATTAGGAAATTAAAGAAAGAAATATTTACACAACTTAACTTTCTCCAAACAGATGGAAATTTTTTTTTTTTTGCCATCTTTTAAAAATTCCTCCTCATGGCTAAGCTCTCTCCAGAAATTTTGGACATGGTTAGCAGTTTTCATTACAAGCATAAGCTTCCTGGATATCCAGGCATAATGTGTTAGCTGTGGGACCTCAGTAAGTTTTTTCACTTTGGACTCATTTTTCTCATATATAAAATGAAGACACATATATGTTTAAGTGAATCACTTTGCTGTATGGCAGAAACTAACACAACATTGTGAATCAACTAAATTCCAATAAAAATTAATTTGAAAAAAATTGAAGACACAGAAGTCACTGAGCTCTAAAATCCCTGCCTAGTCTGAATCCGTAAGTAAAAACAGACCAATAAATACTGGGCATTACGTCTTCTGGTCCTAGTGCTGAAGGAGGATGTAATAAACATTCAATTCTCTGAATGGTGCCTGAGCAAGGAGCTTAGAGTATAGAAACCGAAGGTAGTATTGAGGAGAGGGTGCTTTCAGATTTTGTCTTGGAATTCTGTGGCTTCTGTACAGAATTGCCCAGATGTGGATTTATTTTTTGTTTATCCTGCTTAAGAATGGCTGAAATTTTTGAACTGGTGTGGATTCTGGTTTTACTGGTTTTGGAAAAATCTCTGCCATTTAATATTCAATTATTACTTCTAGGGGCAAAATTATATGAACTCTGAGAATTGCTTTAAAACGCACCAACAAGGAATTCCCTGGCAGTCCAGTGGTTAGGACTCCATGCTTTCACTGCCCAGCAGCAAAGTGCCCGGGGTCAATCCCCGGTCAAGTTACTAAGATCCTGCAAGCCAAGCAGAGTCTCCAAAAAAAAAAAAAAATCACCAAGAAAGAAAGACATTAAGAAAAAGAAAAATGGGAAAATAAAGGAATGTAGTAAAATCTTGATTATCTGGATGATGGGCATACTGGGTTTATAGTGCTATTCCCTCTATTATTTCAAATCTGTTTCAATAATTTTATAATAATAGCAAAGAGATAAAAAAGGCACATCAACCTCTTGATATGAAGAAGGAAGCATACTGTCTCCTCCTTCTGGAGCTTCAGTGGAGGTGTACATCAGAGCTTTCACTTCTATCCTCCCTGTATCTTAGTACTCATATTTTTCATATTTTTATTTTCTGTGTGACATTCTAAGTAATTTCTTCTGGCTTATTTTTAGTTCATTTATCCTGTATTCAATTATATTTAATCTGTTTGTTGTTGTTCAGCCACTAAGTTGTGTCTGAGTCTTTGGCACCCCATGGACTCTAGTCTGCCAGGCTCCTCTCTCCTTTGGGTTCTCCAGGCAAGAATACTGGAGTGGGTTGCCGTTTCCTTCTCCAGGGACTCTTTCTGGACCAGGGGCCAAACCTGCATCTCTGGCATTGGCAGGCATGTTCTTTACCACTGAGCCACCAGTGAAGCCCCTTTAATCTGTTACTGAGTACTTAATTTTTGTTATTACAGTTTTTATTTATAGATACTATTTTTGTTTCTTTTTCAAATGTATTAGATGACTTTTTATAGTTTCCTGTTCCTTATTTTTTTCCCTCCAATCAGAAGTGAGCTTTCTCCAGTTATTATTTTTTTTTAATACTTCTACTCCAGCTAGTAAAACAAGAGCAACAACAATATAGTATGCATAATTGTTTTATAATCTAGGTCTCATAATTCATATATAAGAAATCTGTGAAAGTCTTCTTATGTTGTCTGTTGGTTCTGTGGTTTTAAAAGTTCCTGGCTCATGATGCCTTGTTTCTTTTTGTTTGATCGCTTTGAGGGGCAGGGAGCTTGTCCTGGCTTGTGGGATCTTAGTTTACCTATCAGGGACTGAACCTGGGCCCTCGGCAGTGAAAGCATGGAGTTCTAACCACTGGACCATCAGGGAATTCCCTGCTTGATTATTTTTGACCATTGCTGCTCATATATTCCAAAAATTGTAAGTAGGATCCTTTGTGATCTAGAATGCAGGTGTTTTCCTTTAGGGGAGAATATACACTTGATTCTGCCAGGTGCTCAAGGCACTGACAGTTTGGGACTATTTCAGATCTTTTTCAGCTTCTTTTCCTATATAGGTCATTGCAAAATATTGAGTAGAGTTCCCTATGCTATACAGTAGGTCCTTGTTGTTTATTTTATATATAGTAGTGTATGTGTGATACTCTCAAATTCCTAATTTATTCCTCCCCTTCTTCCTTAATTTATTTTAAAATGGTCCCAAATGGTTGGCAGTAACTTTGAAGCACCCAGAAGAATCAAATGTATATTCTCCCTAGAGGAAAACACCTCCATATCTATCTATCTATCTATCTATCTATCTCTCTATCTGTATACACATACATATATATGTGTGTGTGTGTGCACCTGTGTTATGTATGTGCTTAGTTGCTCAGTCATGTCTGACTCCTCGTGACACCATGGACTGTAGCCTGCCAGGCTCCTCTGGCCTTGGGGATTCTCCAGGCAAGAATATTGGAGTGGGTTGCCATGCTGTCCTCCAGAGGGTCTTCCCAACCCCGGGATTGAACCCAGATCTCATGCACTGCAAGAAGATTCTTTACCATCTGAGCCACCAGGGAAGCCCATGAAAACTGGAATAGGTGGCCTATCCCTTCTCTAGGGGATCTTCCTGACCCAGGTATTGAAGCAGGGTCTCCTACATTGTAGGAAGATTCTTTACCAGCTGAGCTACCAAGAAAGCCACACACACACACACACACACACACACACACACACACACACATATAAAACAATCAATTTGCTGTACATCTGAAACTAACACATCATTGTAAATCAACTATGTTTCAATAAAAATAATTAGGGCTTCCATGGTGGCTCAGTGGTAAAAATGCACCTGCCGATGAAAGAGACACAGATTAGATTCCTGATTCGGGAAGATCTCACTTGCCTCAGAGCCTCTAAACCCTGGCTCTTTGACCTAGGCCACAGCAACAACATAATTTTCTTGCAGCTCCTGAAGTAGGGGAGAGGTGTAACCCATTTTCTTTGAGATGAAGAGGTTTCTCAGTAGAGTTAATCTTGGACAGGAGCTGGGCTTTGATTTCCCTCCACCTACCATCAGCACTTTGGGGGAAAAAAGCAGCCTCAGTGCTTTCTCTTACCTTCTAGGAAAAAGATGATTAGTAAAAACTCCTCTGAGGTCCAGTTTCTTTATGTGTAAGATGGGGTTAAAATTGCTTCACACACAGAGTTGTAAGTGATAAACAGAATTTTAAAACGCCTTTTGCAAATTGTATCAGGAGGAGGAAATTTTCCTGTACCCATCTAAGTTCTTCTAGCTGGTCCAAGAATTAAATTGATGTGAGACAGATTAACAGAAGAAAATCAAGCAAAAGTTTACCAAATTTTCCAAGAGTTGCTTAAGTCCAAGAAACTTGCTGCACAAATATTTTCTCCTACTATTCTAATTTTATAAAAGAGAAAAAAGGATTCTTGCCATTCTCGCTTCCAACAGATCCCACAGGCAGAGATCTATGGGACTAATACAGCTAAGATTTCTCATCTTCTACTGGCTTTTGTCAGTTTTCTCGGGATTTCTTAGCAGCAGCAGTCTTGAGGTGAATAGGATCCAGTGAAATTGAATCCTGCTGGGTACACAAACTATGGGGAAGTGTATATTTCCTCTTTACCCTCTAAATTCTTTTGACTGGCAATTAAAATGACATAAGGAATGTTGTTGTTCAGTCACTAAGTTGAGTCTAACTCTTCGTGACCCCATGGACTGCAACACTCCAGGCTTCCCTGTCCTTCACCATCTCCCAGAGTTTGCTCAAACTCATGTCCATTGAGTCAGTGATGTAAGGCAAATTAACAAGAGAAAATTAAACTTATTATATGCATATGGGGAATTCACATAACATGAATTCCAAAGACAGTAAGGCAATATTAGATATGTATGTCATTCTGGACTGTGGAGAATGAGGTAGGGGTCTTCCCTTTCCTTACTTCAAAGAGAAGCAAGGTAATTCACAGGAATATGAAAAAAACATCTGACAGACAAATGTTTGCTTGGCTATCTAGAGGCAACGGGACACAGAGAGATCTTTGATCAAAAAGGCCATGCTAGGTTCCTCCCTGTCTACCACACCTAGTTCATACTTTATTATATTTACCTGTAGTGATAGTTCCTTCCAGGAATAGATCTTCTGTCTTAAATTCTTTTAAGCAGTTAGGGAGAAGTTCAAAGTTTCTTCTTGAGTCTTTTGGGCCTTGCTTGATTTTACCTCTGCATGCCAGTGGTGTATCTTGGGTCAGCCTGCCCTGTATACCATCAACTGTAAGTCACAATATAGACTTACTCTGGAACCCTAGGCCCTCAAGGTTGGGGAACCTTCTCAAGTTGCATTCATTACTTTGTAGATAAGTGCATTTTGCTATATGAGCCCCCATATTTCATAAGATTTTCAAAGGATTCATTGACTTTTGAAACATATTTAAAAAGCAATTGGAAGTGGAAATTATTATGAGAAATTTAACAAGTACAGAAAGAGGACAGCAGATCTGGCTAGTGTTGCTAGATGTTGCTGAATTTTTCAAAGCCCTGCCACTGATCAAAATAAAGATTATGTGCTCAATAAAACCATATTTTCCTGTTTTCTTCTAAATGATAGTTCCACTGTATATGAAGTTCAAGGGTAAGAGGGAAACAACATGGGTATATTCAAAATTGGTCCTAGTTCAGGTTTAGCATCTGGTAGGAAGAGCATTTTTTTCCTTCCATAATTTATCCCTTGCAGTTTTCCATTCATGACTGCCTAGACTTAGAACATTAGAGCTGGCTGGATCTGTCCAGATCAGATCACTTACCTCTTTAATTCATATTTAAGGACACCAAGGAAATGACAAAGATAAATTTACTAAGATTATAAATTCTAGAGGATTTGTGCGTCAATATTCCATAGATTTTATGCTAACTAAAATGTTTCTTTCCTCAAAAAAGAAACCAAAACAAACAAACAAACATAAAACCTCAGAGTCTGAGATTTTCTGCTTGTCCTCTAGAGCATTGCCAGTGCTCTCCTTCAAGACCCTGATCAAGTCCTCTCTTTGGTGAAGTTTTGCTACTTCAGGTGAGATGAGCTGCTGAGTGCTGCAGGAAAGAAAGTGGAGTGGAAGAGGATGGTCATGTTTGAGGTCTTAGGCAAGTCCCTGTGACAGCCACAGAGTGGGTTCTTGGCGTTGCACAGGCAAGAGTTCAAAAGTGAGCCACAGTAAAGTGAAACAGCTTTATTCAGGGAGAAGCATACTCCATAGTCAGAACGTGAGCCATCTAGGAAGACAATAGTAGAAATCCCTACCCCTTCACCAAAGTAGTTGGAATAATCCTCCCACTCATTCAGTTCAGTCGCTCAGTTGTGTCCGACTCTTTGTGACCCCATGGACTGCAGCACGCCAGGCTTCCCTGTCCATCACCAACTCCCAGAGTTTACTCAAACTCATGTCCATTGCGTCGGTGATGCATCCAACCATCTCATCCTCTGTTGTCCCCTTCTCCTCCTGCCTTCAATCTTTCCCAGCATCAGGATCTTTCCCAATGAGTCAGTCTTCGCATCAGGTGGCCAAAGTATTGGAGTTTCAGCTCTAGTATCAGTCCTTCAAAAGAATATTCAGGACTGTTTTCGTTTAGGATTGACTGGTTGAATTTCCTTGCAGACCAAGGGACTCTCAGGAGTCTTCTCCAACACCACAGTTCAAAAGCACCAATTATTCAGTGCTCAGCTTTCTTTATAGTCCAGCTCTCACATCCATACATGGCTACTGGAAAAACCATAGGTCTGACTAGATGGACCTTTGTCAGAAATGTCTCTGCTTTTTAATATGCTGTCTAGGTTGGTCACAGCTTTTCTTCCAAGGAGCAAGCGTCTTTTAATTTCATGGTTGCAATCACCATCTGCAGTGATTTGGGGGCCCAAAAGTATAAAGTCTCTCAGTGTTTCCATTGTTTCCCCATCTATTCATTAAGAAGTGATGGGACCAGATACCATGATCTTAGTTTTCTGAATGTTGAGTTTTAAGCCAGGTTTTTCACTCTCCTCTTTCGCTTTCATCAAGAGGCTCTTTAGTTCTTCTTCACTTTCTGTCATCAGGGTGGTGTCATCTGCGTATCTGGGGTTATTGATATTTCTATTGGCAATCTTGATTCCAGCTTGTGCTTCATCCAGCCCGGCATTTCACATGATGTACTCTGCATACAAGTTAAATAAGCAGGGTGACAATATACAGCCTTGACATTCTCCTTTCCTGATTTGGAACCAGTCTGTTGTTCCATGTCCAGTTCTTGCTTCTTGACCTGCATACAGATTTCCCAGGAGGCAGGTCAGGTGGTCTGGTATTCCCATCTCTTTCAGAATTTTCCACAGTTTATTGTGATCCACACAGTCAAAGGCTTTGGCATAGTCAATAAAGTAGATGTTTTTCTGGAACTCTCTTGCTTTTTCGATGATCCAGCGGATATTGGCAATTTGATCTCTGGTTCCTCTGCCTTCTCTAAATCCAGCTTGAACATCGGGAAGTTCATGGTTCACATACTCTTGAAGTCTGGCTTGGAGAATTTTGAGTATTACTTTGCTAGCGTGTGAGATGACTGCAATTGTGCAGTAGTTTGAGTAATCTTTGTCATTGCCTTTCTTAGGGACTGAAATGAAAACTGACCTTTTCCAGTCTTGTGGCCACTGCTGATTTCCCAAATTTGCTGGCGTACTGAGTGAAGCACTTTCACAGCACCATCTTTTAGAACTTGAAATATCTCAACTGGAATTCCATCACCTCCACTAGTTTTATTTGTAGTGATGCTTCCTAAGGCCCACTTGACTTCCCTTTTCAGGATGTCTGGTTCTAGGTGAGTGATCACACCTTCGTGGTTATTTGGCTCATGAAGATCTTTTTTTGTATAGTTCTTCTGTGTATTCTTGCCACCTCTTCTTAATATCTTCTGCTTCTGTTAGGTCCATACCATTTCTGTCCTTTATTGTGCTCATCTTGTCAAAGGCTAACAGAGTTTTGCTAAGAGAACGCACTGGTCATAGTATATATCCTCTTTCAATAACACAAGAGAAGACTCCACACATGGACATCACCAAATGGTCAATAATGAAATCAGATTGATTATATTCTTATGCAAATTATCCACCCCTATAAAAACTGACAGGGCTTCCTGATAAAGAATCCGCCTGCAATGCGGGAGACCCTGGTTCGATTCCTGGGTCAGGATGTTCCCCTGGAGAAGGGATAGGCTACCCATTCCAGTACTCTTTGGCTTCCCTGGTGGCTCAGACAGTAAAGAAGACCTGGGTTCGATCCCTGGGTTGGGAAGATCCCCTGGAGGGCGGCATGGCAACCCACTCCAGTATTCTTGCCTGGAGAATCCCCATGGACAGAGGAGCCTGGCGGTCTACAGTCCATGGGGTTGCAAAGAGTCGGACACAACCAAGCGACTAAGCACTTAGCATAAAATTTAAGCACACAACATAAAAACTACCAACCCCATACCACGGAACCTCTTGCCACCACCCACTTTTTGGCCTTTTATGGACTGACCTCAGAACTGTCATGGCGCCTGGCATCATTTAGCTTGATGATGTATTATAGTGAGCATATACTGTGGCTCAAGGTCTAGCGAAAGTGAATCATCTGCCATCTTGGACCTAGTCTATGTTTGGGTCCTCAATGGCTGTGATCCTTTTAAAGGTTGTACGCTGCCCCTTCCTATCTCATGAATATAAACAAAGGCTTCCTGATAGACCAGAATTGCTACTATTACTTTTTAACCCTTTTTACAAAACAAGTCTTGCCATATTCCAGAATTGGAGTAGAAGAGAAGTCAGGGCTGGCACACGGAATATGTGCTAGTGTGCTAGGTGCTGGGGTTACAGTGATGAACAAAAGAGATATGATCTGTGTCTGTTTCACCATTTCCACAGCACCCTGTTTCTTTTGGGCAACTCCATTTATCTCCTCACTGATATGCCTGCTTACACTTTGATCTCCCTTTGATTCATTCTCCATTCGACATGAAGAAGAATCTTTTGGTTACTAAATTTGCTGCCTGGATCCATGCTGGGGTTCTTTTTCTGTTCAGATTTGCATAGCCAATAACAAAACTGAGACTGGAATAGCACAAGCTTTATAATGTCCAGAGAATGGAGAAGCAGGAACTTAAATTTCCAAATCAGCTTCTTCACTTGATTCCAGTGGAGAACATATATAGGAGGGAGGAGGTAAAAAGGAGGGAATTGGAAAGAGTGGGAGGAATATTCATGACTTATCCAAGAACAGGGGTGTGCTTCAGGCTGGGAACTGAGGCAACACTCATTCTCAGTCCTTATGTGGGTTTTTCAGGTTGTTGTCATGGCAACTGTCAACTGTTGTGGAGCTGCTGGGTGTGTCATTTAGCTAATGTATTACAATAAGCATATAATGAGGCACAAGGTCCAGTAGAAACAGAATCTTCTGCCATCTTGGATGTAGTTGGTTCTAACCAGTTCTTGTTTTTCTCTTTGTAGCTTCCCCCTGACACTCAGATAAGACCAGTTGGTTTCCATTCAAGGGAGGGGAAGGGGCGTGATTCTGGGGCAAAAGCCTTGGTAACATTTTGATTATGCTTGAAATCCCTCTTTAAAACCCACTGGGAAAAAAAAGCCCACTGGAGTTCCTCTTATGGAAGAGTGACGTATGGACCCACCCCTCAGAAACAACTGTAACTAGTGACTTTATATTATATTTGTATGTATGTATGCAAGAAGATCAAACCAGTCAATCCTAAAGGGAAATCAACCCTGAATACTTATTGGAGGGACTGATACTGAAGCAGAAGCTCCAATACTTTGGCCACCTGATGCAAAGAGCCAACTTATTGGAAAAGATCCTAATGCTGGGAAAGATTGAGGGCAGGAGGAGAAGGGGTTAACAGAGGATAAGATGGTTAGATGGCATCATTGACTCACTGAACATGGATTTGACAAACTCTGTGAGATAGTGAAGGACAGAGAAGTCTAGTGTGCTGCTGTCCATGGGGTTGCAAAGAGTCAGACACAACTGAGTGACTAAACAACAATATATGCATAAAGAAACCATTAAAATCTCTGGACATTGTTCCAAGGTTGTGTAGCAAATTGTGGCAGGAAAGGGAGATATCATGTCCTTAGACCTGCAGGAATCTTTAGGATAGACCACCAAATGAGGGTTCTTGGTTTCGAGTTGGAAAACATTCAAGAGAGAGACACGGTAAAAGGAAAGAGTTTATTTAGAGACAAACTCATTCCATAGGTGGAAGGTGGTTTGTTTCAGAAGGCTCAGAATGAGACAGTGGCTCCAGGGCAAGGGCTCATGTTAGAAAGTTAGAGCTGCCCTGGGGTATGGGGACCTAGGTTTTTTTGTTTATTTATTTATTTGGTGCACTGGGTCTTAGTTGCAGCATTTGGGATCTAGTTCCCTGACCAGGGACCAAACCCAGGCCCCCTGCATTGGGAGCTCAGAGTCTTAGCCACTGGACCACCAGAGAAGTCTGGGGCCTAGGTTTTGATGGGTTAAGTAATGTCATAGGCTACTGAGTAGGAGGAATATTCTTGCTATTTTGGAGAAGGATGAAGATTCCCCAGGAACTGGGCTACTGCCCACTTTCTGGCCTGTTATGGTCCACCTTGGGACTGTCCTAGAGTAAGAGGGAGTGATTTTTACTGTTCAAATGTAGGTGTGGGGACTTCCCTAGTGGTCTAGTGGTTAAGACTCCATGCTCCCAGTGCAGGGGGCCTGGGTTTGATCCCTGGTCAGGGAACTAGATCCCACGTGCCACAACTAAGAGTTCACATGCCACAACTAAGACCTGGAGCAGCCGAATAAATAAAATCAAATAGATATTTTAAATTGAAGGTGACAATGAGTGAGTGTTAGTTGCTCAGTCATGTCTGACCTTTTGTGACCCCGTGGACTGTAGCCCACCAGGCTCCTCTTTCTCTGGAATTCTCCAGGCAAGAATACTGTAGTGGGTTGCCATTTTCTTCTCCAAAAGATCTTCCCAACAGGAAAACAAAGGTATAATGAGCCAAAAGTCAATGACTGGACTATTCTCAAAGCCACCTCGGTTTCAGTCACTTCCAGCAGGTATTTATGGCATCCCAACAGCTGGGCCTCTTCTCCGTTTTCTAGCTTTTGAGTCCTGCCCCTGTCTGTCCTGTCTTAAAATGAAGAAATCTTTGTTAAAGAAATTCTATTAGTAGATCTTGATCAGAGTCTGTAGCACAAGATGCTCCCTCCCCGCTTCTCATCACAGCTTGAAGATAGAAGCTCAGTTCTGGAAAGGTATCATCAAGGAAAAGGAAAGTCCTCCCCATCTCCGCTCCCAGTCAAGGGAGGTGGAGGAGCAGGCCTCCAGCATCTCTCATGCCATGGCTCTGGTGAGTGTGGCTGGGGGTGAGGGGCTCCATTCTTCTGCCCAGTGATGCTGAAAGTTTGGCCTCTGTGCATTGGTACTGAATTGAATCTTGGAGACAAGAGTTTTGGGTGAAGCGGAAAAGGATAGCTTTATTGCTCTGCCAGGCAAAGGAGGACACAGTGGGCTGCCACCCTCAAGAAAACTATGTATCCCAACCTGGGAGGATCTGATGAAGAATTTTATGGGCTTCCCGGGTGGCTCAAATGATAAAAAATTTGTCTCCAATCCAGAAGACCTGGGTTCAGTTCCTGGGTTGGGAAGATTCCCTGGAGGAGGGCAGGGCAACCCTCTCCAGTATTCTTGCCTAGAGAATCCCCGTGGACAGAGGAGCCTAGTGGTCTACAGTCCACGGGGTCACAAAGAGTCAGACACAACTGAGTGGCTAACACTTTCACTGTTTTCACTTTGTAGCAATAGTTCAAGGATGGGGTTGCTGACAAGACTAGGGCATGACCAGGGCTTGTACTCCCTTATTCTCAGGTGGTTGGTCTCCTACTCTCAGGAGCTTCTGCAGCCCCTTTAGTCTTGCCTCCGGTGGTTTCTTGGCTGCCCTTCCCTTAGATAGCGATCTGCCCTTTGGAACTCAGGGAAGGTTGTAGAGGCTGGAGTCTTGCATGGGAGACAAAGAGGCCTCCGTGCCCAGGAGCCCCACAGGGCCCCACTCAGTTTCACCAGGACCCATGTATAGGTGGAATCCAAGAACACTAGAGACCTGATAACTCTTGCCCCAGCTTGCTTGCTGGGTGGAGGTTTTGTAGAGATCTTAGACAAGCAGTTGGATATAGAATTCTGGAAATTAGGAAACAAGAGACTGTAGATACACATATCAACCTGGGCAAGTGTGGTCACCTCTGGGGAACCAGTTCTTCACTCCCAGGCCTGAGGCTCTGGAGGGGCCAGTGATCACCACTGCTGCGGTCAGCCTCTGGCTCCAGGTCTGCCTTGCCCCACTGGCCCATCAAAGGCCCTGGAGTGTCCTTCACCATACCTCTCCAGCTGTCAAATTCCTGCTCATTTTGGCAAGACCCTTCTTTCACTGAACCCTACTCTGCAGGAGGGGTGTACCCTGGCTCTTGGGGATTCTTTTGTAATGAGCTGGTCCCTAGGAGAGAAACAATTTCTAAGAGTTAATGAAAAGCTCCTTTTGTGTCTCCTACTTTAATTTGATCCTCTCAGCTTGAATCCCAGCGGAGGTGTGTGTGCTGAATTCTGAGGGTGAAGGGAGTGTTTTTCTGTTAGCTCTCAAAGGTCAGGCAGCAAGCCTTAGTCATGCTAATGGAGAGCTAACCTTTCACGGTCTCAGAGAGAGGTTTCCAGCTCGAGGGGTTTTCCAAAATCTTTCAAATGAGGCCTTTGTCTCCAAATCACAGTGATAATTACTGGCAAAGCAAAAACTTGAACTGAGGTCTTCTGACTTGAAGGCCAGTGCTTTCTTCACCCACAACCCTCTCTTGTATTATTATTTGACTTTTTAATGGCTCTTTCAGCACCAACCTCCGTTCCTGGCACATAGTAGTATTATAATAAATAATGATGAATAAGGAAATACCAGCTATTCTACTCCTTGATTCTTCCTTTTCTCCCTAGGATAGCAGGGAATAAAGAAAGCAAAGTGGCAGAATGTGTTCATGGTTTCCAAGAAGTAGTATCTACAAGAATGAATGACCTTTGGGATCCCTGCCACTCAAATAATTCAATCAAGTGAAAATTGAATCTCTGAAGAACTGCTGTCCATTCTCAGCACAGTCCCTAAAGGATACAAAATCCCAGAACACAGCCAGTAGAAAATACTAACTCGATCTGTTGTCTAAGTGATATCATGTATGGAGATGGAAGGCCAGATACATTTTCAAAATGGCTGGAATACATATTCATGGATACCACATGCATGGGTTTAGAATCAGAGGGCTCCCATATAGCCTTAGGTTGTGTTTGTTGAAATAAGTTGAATTTAATTGAATTGGATTGATTTCTGCTGTGATTACTCAAGGGGTCAGAGTTTTTGTCTTTCAAAGTCCTGGGAACAAGATTCTAGAGTGCATCTATTATTTTCTGCCACAGTGCATCAATTCATCCTCCCCACTCAAAGTACTCTGCCTTATCCCTGGGAAACGCTCCCTCCTCTGTTCTCAACCCCCATAGCTTGGGCAAGACTAAGCCAACTTCAGGTTCCAGAAGGGACAATGGACTTCAGACATGGCTAATGAGTTGTTCCACAGTCAGTGAATCATAATGAAGGATTTTTATATGAACAGAAGACAGAGACCCTCACTCTTTATCCTGAAGGTAGATTTTGGCAGCTTTGGGCTTCATATGGGAGCAATATGGCAGCAGCAGGCCAAGCCCAAAGCTGTAACCATACAGCAGAAGGCAGAACCAAGAGATTGGAGAGAAACAAAATCTAGATGACTTAAGTTGAAGCCTGGATCCACTTACCCAAAGTCAGCCCTAGGTCTGGATTTTTCAGTAAAAATATGGACCCATAGTATTGTTTGTTTGTTTGTTTGTTTTGCTTAAGGCAGGTTTAAGTTGGGTTTTTCTGCCACTTATAGTCAAGAGACTTCTAATTTGTGTAAGAACATTTCTGTCTCACTTCTTCAGTGTCCTCTGCTGAACAATCTTCTCTAGTAGAAACCATACACACCCCAGCAATAGGGTGACAAGTTGCCTCCCTGTAATCTTCTCTTTCTCTTCAATCTCTACCCTCCCATCAGCATGCTGCCTTTAGAATGTAATTTATGCTAAGAAACAAGTGTTTTATCAAAGATCATATACCTAAGAGGTGGTGAAGCCAAAACCATAGCCTGGAATTTTGAATTCAAATACTTTGCTGTCTATTTATCACATTAAAAAAAGTCATATTTGGAGCCACTGTTGATTCCTTTTTCTGGCTGTAGCCATATACTTTAGAGCTGTGATACAATGTGGTAGTCACTAGCCCCATGGAGCTACTTAAATTCAAATTAATTAAAAATAAATAAAATTTAAATTCAGTTCCCCAGTCATCCTGGTTGCATTCCAAGCACACACTAGCCCACATATGGTAATGACTGTCAGAATGGACAACACAGGTAAAGAATTTTTATATCATCCCAGAAAGTTCCAAAGGACAGCACTGCTCTAGAGACAGATTTCTTTTTTTTTTTTTTTTTTTTAGAGTTTTTTTTTAGATTTCTTTCTTTATCCAAAGTTGCTGGGGTCAGAATGCCTGATAGAATCTTTCTACTCTTCAAATGGCAAATGAGACTAACAGATGATAAGCTATGAACTATTTAGTCATCTATTCCGTACTTTCTAAACACTTAGATGGGATGTATAAGTCCTAGCTCTTCATCTCTGGGATGGTAAATCTGAAACATGCACCTAGTGTTGTTGTTGTTCAGTTGCTAAGTTGTGTTTAACTCCTTGCCACCCCAGGGACTGCAGCAAGCCAGCCTTCCCTGTCCTTCACCATCTCCTGGAATTTGCTCAAACTCATGTCCATATAATCGGTGATGCCATCCAACCATCTCGTCCTCTGTCGCCCCCTTCTCCTCCTGCCTTCAATATTTCCCAGCATCAGGGTCTTTTCTATAAAGTCAGCTCTTCACATCAGGTGCCCAAAGGCTTGGAGTTTCAGCTTCAGCATCAGTCCTTCCAGAATATTCAGGGTTGATTTCCTTTAGGATTGACTGGTTTGATCTTGCTGTCTAAGGGACTCTCAAGAGTCTTCTCCAGCACCACAATTCAAAAGCATCAATTCTTCGGCGTTCAGCCTTCTTTACGGTCTAGTTCTTACACGCTACTTAGTAAGGGATGATTAATATGTTATTGTATCAAACATCTTGAAATTATATAAATAAGTATATTAAAACACACATGTCTCTACCCTACTCTGATCTAGCATATGATTATACATTTCTTGGGAGTTTGAAGAACACAATGTTTGCTTCTCAGGCTGGAGATTCATTAGGAATACATTTCTCAATGACATCCCCACAGCTCATCATTCTCCAAGAAGGAACTATCTTCCTAGCCCTGGACCCATTCCCCTTTCAGATTAAAACCTTCTGGGAAAAACCATCTAATCATTCCCATTCAAACAAAAAGTAAAGCTCTCCAACTGAAAATTTGTAGCAGATATTCAGGTTGGGAAATGATAACTATGGCATAAAATAAACCTTCTTTATTGGACAGAATATACAAATTGCAGATTATATTGTCACCTAGATAGCACAAGGGAGTTATTCTTCCAGAGGAAAAAGGCTAGCTTGGCTTTGTTTTCTGTCAAATGGGGGGAAAAAATGATGAACACATAACACACAGGACTTGAGGTGACGATTTCTTTTTGGTTTGACATGAATAGTGTATATTTGCAAACATTGTCCATTCACTTGTGTGAAGTAATTAGAAAAAAGCACACAATTTTCACAAAATGGGAGAAGGGAGTATCAGATTTCAGCCCAACTGTTCCCTGGCTGGGTTGATAATTTGGTATCAGAAGGTAGCCATGGTGACCATAAAAGTTACTCATGTGAGTAAAGATGCAACTAATGATGCCCACAATTACTTAATCGCAGGCATGCTTAAACTGCTTTGGCCATTTTTGGAGAGTGCTTATGGCTAATTGTGGCTGCAAGTGAGTAACTACAGGTGCAATCAGATGTGTTGCTAATTTTTACATTTGTGCTGACAGCAGGAGAATGAACCACTCCTTCTAAAAAGGGGAATTGTAGAAGGAGGGCTGAAATCAGGTCTTTTAAGTCCGGGGAGAGTGGAACAGCTTCTGACATGAAAATAAACACGAGTCTTTTAATGTTTAAGCAGAAGAAAATTCTGGATCATCAGCTGACCTTCAGCCAGATTCCAGGCCCATCTGTGCATCTTCCCCTTTCCCTGAGGTCCTCTCACTTCCTGCTACTGCCCCCACCAGAAGGGGCCTTTTACTTTCTCCATATAACCCTGCCACTCCTGTCCCATCATGGAATAGACACTATTTTTTTTTTAATGTTATTGTTGACAAATACTTAAAAAAAATTATTTATTTATGACTGTGCTGGGGCTTGGTTGCTTCACGCAGTCTTTCTCTAGTTGCAGCACTCAGGCTTCTCATTGCGGTGGCTTCTCTTGTTGTGGGGCATGGGCTTTAGGCACATGGGCTTCAGTATTTGCAGCATGCAGGCTCAATAATTGTGGCTCCTGGGTTCTAGAGCACAGGCTCAGTAGTTGTAGCACATGGGCTTTGTTGCTCCGTGGCTTCTGGGATCTTCCCAGACCAGGAATGGAACCCATGTCTCCTGCATTGGCAGGGAAATTCTTAACCACCAGGGAAATCCACAAATACTTTTTACACATGCTGTAATACTTATGTGCACAAATGAATTCTAATATATATCCTGGGACAGGAAGTTAGCTTTTGAAGTTCTCTTATTGGAATTAAGACTCCAAAGATGGCTACATGACACTTCAAATATCCTTATCAAAAATCTCACTTGGTTTTTAATTCCTATAAGGAATGTTAGAAATATTTCTGAACAGGTAAATTGAGTGATGGAACAAGACTTCTGGTTGACTAGGAAATAGAAGTCCCATTAGTCTTGCATGACTGAGTGTACAACTCTAGCAAGCTGTGGGGTCAGACTCTAACGTAGTGCCTGTTACTTGTGGAAAATGGATCCCCAAAGCCTCAAGAGCCAATTGCAGGATTGTTCTTGTACCTGCTAGCTAGTAAACATTTGTAGCTTTGGCAGAAGTAGGTCTGAGTCCTCACCTGGTGTGGAAGTTGTAAAAGATATATGCCACTACCCTCTTGTGTGCATTACAACTACTGATATTCACCCCAAGAGCCTGGCAGTTGCTGAGTGGCCAAATTAGTGGGTCAGTTCAAAACATCTTGATTTCTCCTAAAATAGCTCCCACAGCTCTATATTTCCAAAACAAATGGAATAAAAGACAGGGATATATGTAGTTACATAGACAATGAAATAAATAACAAGGACATAAAAGAAATATGTAGTTACAGAAGGTACCAAATGCAGAGAAATGGACACATTGTTTTAGGTTCCAGGAAATTGCCTTCTATTCAAGGGAGGACACTACTCCTTTTGTGTACACCTTGCCTGGCCTCTGTTCCTCCCAGGCCCTCCTTGGCTGCCTTTTCCTAAGTCCTATGAGTCATCTTTTTCCCTGCCTCCTAAGAGATGCCAGTTAATCACTCAGACTGCTCTCCATTCCATGGAAAGTATCCGAGATCCATTCTGTGCCAGAAACATATTCTGGGCACTGTGGTGACTCAGTGGGATGAGCTGGACAGGCTCCTTGCCCAGGGGATGTTTTGCTGTAACTAAGCCCTCTGCTCTAGTTTGGGACCTGAGGGACAACAAGCTTTACCCACAGTAAAGTGGCAGAACTGTGAGACTGGCGAGTAATGAGGTGGAGAAAATGTCAGTCACCAGAATTCTCTTGGGGAGAGCTCTCCCTCCGTCTGATTAGAAGAAATACTTTGTAATGACATTTGGGGTGGAAGGTGGAGTCCCAAGGGCCTTATCCATCAAGGAAAGATGTCTGCTAAACTGCTTTGCATGAGACAAGGAGAGGGATTGTTTTGCTCCTAAGAGAGGCAGAGATCGGGGCGGGCAGAGCCGGGGGGGGGGGGGGGGGGGGGGGGGGGGGGGGGGAGGTGGAGGGTAGGGTGTGCAACCACAGTGCAACAGCAGAGAGATGTCTGCCACACGATGGAACCCTTTGTGGGATGAGCAGATCTTTGGTAAATACATTAAATGAATGAGATATTTAGCACGTGTGGTTATCTTGTGGAGTTTCGTGACGAGGTTGAGTTTGCTATCCATACTGATGCTGAACACTGCCTCTGAGGGTTTTTGTTTCAGAAACCCAGACATTCCTTTTTTGCTTCAGGCAGTCTGGTTCTCTCTGCCTCTGTCTATCCCTCTCTCACAGACAGACAGACAGACAGACACAAGGGTCTACCTTTCCCCAAAGTGATACCCTTTTCTACAGATGAGTAAAAGGAGGATTATTCTATCACACTGTAACGCGACAGTCTGAGTGTACCAGCGAGCTTGAAGAAATGGGCATGGTACCCAGGGCTTGGGCAGCCATGAGTCAGAGGATGATTGGACAGTAGAAATCAATGACTTATAAAGGCTGGAGGACAAGGCCACAGGGATTTTTCAAAATCCAGGCAAACAATCATCACTCAGGCGTCTGTGGGATTTGAGTGTGTCTGAGGAACAAATGGTCAAACGTTTCCTCAGACTGAGATGTGCCAGGCCCAGTGTTAGAGTCCATAGAGGTTGAGACACGGCACCCCGCCCTCCTCCTCCTTTAGGTCCAGTAGCAAAACTGCAGCATTTGGAAGCTCAGAGGAATCTGGCAGGGTAGGGAAGGCTTCCACAGGAGGTGGTTCTTGCTGTCAGCTTTGGGGGATAGACGAGAGTTATGTAGATGTGGGAGGAAAGGCCTTCCAGGTGGAGAGGCTGGCTAGTGTGAAGGGCAGAGACCTGAGAGTCAGGGCGACTGAGGCAGGAGATGAGGTTCTCTGAGGTTAAAACGATTTTGCCTGAAAAGGACAGAAGCCTGAAACAGACCCTCACCTTACAGCCCTTGGAAAGAATCAATGCTGCTGACACCTTGCTTTCAGACTTCTAGCTTCCAGAACTATGAGAAAATTAATTTCTGTTTAAGTCACTCTGGATCTGACGCTTCGCTATGGCAGGCTTAGCAAACTAATATAGCGGGTTTGAATTCCGGCTCAGCTACATCTCAGCTATGCAACCTTGAGTGAGTTATATAATCTCGCTCAATCTCACTTTCTTATCTGTGAAACAAAGATAGTAATCAAAGCTATGCTGTGACAAATGATCCATACAACCTGGTCAGTTTAGTACCTAGCCTGAAGTCAGTTCTCAATAAATGCTAGCTGCCATTATTATTTTGGTTATTGTTATATGTTTCTTGGTAATATTTTAGCTTCATGATATAGCGTTAGTGTAATGAAACTTTTTGTTGCTGTTTACTTGCTAAATTGTATCCAATTCTTTTGTGATCCCATGGACTGTAGCCTGCCAGGTTTCTCTGTCCTTGGGATTTCCCAGGCAAGAATACTGGAGTGGATCACCATTCCCTTCTCTAGGGGATCTTCCTGACCCAGGGATCGAACCCGAGTCTCCTTCGTTGGCCGGCAGATTCTTTACCACTGAGCCATCAGGGAAGCCTGTAATGAAACTTAAATGGCTCTAATTTTTTTTTTTTAAATGATTTCCTCTTCACCTAAGTCATAATCAAGAATGTAGTCAGGTACAACATAGTCCAATAAAATTTTTTAAAAAAGAACATGGGGGCTTCCCTGGTGGCCTAGTTGTGGTTAGGATCCTGGGCTTTCACTACTGTGGCCTAGGTTCAGTCCTTGGCCGGGGAACTGGGATTCCTGCAAGCCGCAGCTGGATTCCCCAAGATCAAGTGTTAGGTTGCATCCTCCCTTCACTTTGGACCTCACCCTGATCCTTTTTCAAGCTGAAAAACTAAAGCTTCCTCACAAACAGAACACATGCCCAGATCCAAAATGTGCTTCCTGCTCAAACAGATTTTATGTGCCTCCTGGTCATGCCCTGAAGGAACCCTACTTCTCTGTTGGGTTTTGTTGCTGTTTTGTTTTATATTTTTACCATTTTATTGCGGAGAATCTCAAATATACTCAAAAAGGAGACAAAATAGCTTGACATCCTCAGGTGTCCATCATGAACTCATGACCAAGTCCACCCATCCACTCTTAACCCCTGTGTTCTTTTCAAAGAATATTCCAGACATTATATAATTCCACCATTAATGTTTTGATTATGTATCTTTAAAAGATATGAACTTAAAAAAAATATTTTTATTTATTTATTTGGTTCTGCCAGGTCTTCCTTGGGGCATGATCCCCTGATCAGGGATCAAACCCAGGTCCCTTGCGTTGGGAGTGTGGTGTCTTACTGGACCACCAGGGAAGTCCCAAAGGATATGAACTTTTGGAGGGACTTTCCTGGAGGTCCAGTGGTTAAGACTTTGTGCTTCCATTGCAGGGGACTTGGGTTCATTCCCTGATCAGGGAATTAAGATTCCACATGCCTTGTGGCATGGCAAAAAAAAAAAAATACAAACTTAAAAAAATTTCAAATAATACCATTATTACATAGCTTAAGTAATTAACAATGTAATATTCAAACATCATAATTTTCAGTTAACATTCAAGTTTTCTTTCTTATAAGCTCATCATTTAAAAAATTATTTGAATGAAGATGAAAATCATCCTTGTTATTTAAATAAAATCCACACATTGCAATTAATTAATACAGCTGATCAATGAAAAGATGTGTTTGAACTAAGCAGGCCCATGGTTAAGCAGATATTTCAATAGTAAGTACTGCAATACAACATAATCTGAGGTTGGTTGAATTTGCGGATACAGAGCAGCAGATACAGAGGAACCACAGATAAGGAGGGCTGACTATGTGGATTTTTGATTCTGCAAGTGTTGGCACCCCTAACTCCTAACGCTCGCATTGGTCAAGGATCAACTGTATACCTTTTAAATTTCTCTTAGTCTATAGAGTTCTCTTTATCTGTTGAAATCTGGTTGTTTGTTCTATAGACTTTCCTGCAGTCTGGATTTTGCAATCCCTACTATGGTGGCATTTACCATATTTCTCCATCCTCTGCATTTCTCATAAACTGGTAGTTAAAACTAGAGTCTTAATCAAACCGAGGTTCAATTTTTTTAGCCAGACTGTTTTATAAATTTGCTTCCCTGATAGCTCAGTTGGTAAAGAATCCACCTGCAATGTGGGAGACCCTGGTTTGATATCTGGGTCAGGAAGATTCCTTGGAGAAGGGATAGGCTACCCACTCCAGTATTCATGGGCTTCCCTCATGGCTCAGCTGGTAAAGAATCTGCCTGCAATGTGGCAGACCTGGGTTCGATCCCTGAGTTGGGAAATCCCCTGAAGAAGGGAAAGGCTGCCCATTTCTGGCCTGGAGAATTCCGTGGACTGTATAGTCCATGGGGTCACAAAGAGTTGGACACAACTGAGCGACTTTCACTTCCTTTCCTAAATTGGGTTGTGTTCTTCCACCAGGAGGCATATAATGTCTGATTGTCTCTCTCCTGCTGTTATTCATTCCTTCTTGATTCCTTTTCTTCTTTCTTTTCCATATCTCATCTTCCTGCTTTCTGACAGAGAACCTGGAGATTGGGAGTCTGGGGGAGGGGATTGCCAGCTTTTTTGCCCCCACCTGGAGGCATTGCCCTGCTTTATACCCTGGCTTTCTGTCAACACTGTCAGTATGGCTTTCCATACTGTGGGACGTCATGGTGCTGCTAAAGATATTCTCAGGGCTGGGTGGGGAAAAAACATGTCAAGGAAACTTCAGAGGATGATACTGAGCTTCTTTTGTCCTTCCACATGAGGGAGTGCCAAGCTTGAGCCCTGCTTCACTTGCTAGTGATCCAGATGGCAAACCGCTGTCAGGCAGGGGCTGGACTGTTAGAGGTAGGGAAGTAGTTGAAGTACTTTCTCCCTGACCCATGCAGAGTAGGAATCTAATTTCCAAATACACTTGATGCTTTAAGTTCAAATTTAATGTTTGAAGCCTGAAGTCCAACCACAGTTGAACTTGATAGGAATGTTCCAGATTCCCAGATCTTGGTCAATGAAGGACTGCCATATAAAAGGATTTGCTCAACCATTTATTGCCCACATGAATGTGGAATGCTTGCCCAAGTTCCAGGCTATTTTGTATCCAGAAAAAATTGTTATCAGTTATCACAGCCAACCTTTCTACAAAATAATCTTTCATTAGATTCAGCAACATTTATAGGGTACCTATTTTTATTTGACCTCAATTTCTTCCTCAGTTAATCTTACCTTCTGTTGATAACCTATCCCATTGGTCCACCTCTGAGTTCATATGTAGTTGGAAGCGGATAGTTTAAGGAACTGGATAATTCCTGTCTCACATGCCTGTAGCTCCCTGCTTCTCTTCTGAAGGTTTTCTCCTATTTCTCCAGAAATTACCAGACTGTGCAGGGCACTGTGGAAACACTAGTTATTTAAGGCTTCCAGAAGCAGCCCTCAACACTGAGAGATGAGAGTCAATGGATAAATACCTCAATATCCCCCTCACCCTCAGAGGGAGAATTCTGAGAAGTATTCTATGTGATTCTTCAGAGGGTTCCCAGCAATAATGGTCCATAGTGGGCTTTCCTGCTCTTCGGTGCACCTTTTATTAACTTTTCTCCCTTTCCAGTCTACTTTCTTCACTGTTCCATGTGAACTTCCTAGGAGTACTTCTCCAATAAGCCATCCCTTTCCAGTTTCTAGTGTCAAGGGCTGCTTTGAGGGGAACAGAAACTAAAGGGAATCAATGTGTAAGCTACCTTGAAATCCTTTGGAACATGCAAGTATGAATAACTAAATACATAAAACATGGAGAATTATGTGCTGAGTAGTTTTCAGTTATTGATAGCCTCATTTTCCAGATAATAAAACTGGGAATAAATCATTAAAAGAATTGCCGAAGAGAATTCTCTGGCAGTCCAGTGGTTAGGAATCAGAGCTTTCACTGTGGGGGCTCCAGGTTTGATCCCTGGTCAGGGAACTAATATCCCACAAACTGTGGCATGGGGCAAAAAAAAGAAAAGAAAAAAAGAAAGAAAAGAATTGCCCAAGATCATGTAATTAGTATGAACTGAGATGCAAATATATCACTGCCATCAATATTGTCTTGCCTCTTGTCTCCATTTTGTTTTGGGTGAAATCTTTTCTCTGACAGCTAGTAGATTTCTGTTTTTTTCTAATTGTTCTGTTTGCTTATCTATATTTTGAATGGGAGAATTTCCTGCCAGTTGAACTTTAAGTTGTAAGCTAAAAGGCCCATCTTGATGTGGTCTCCTAGCAACAATTTATGAAACACTTCAAAGCAATTATTCTTCTCAAACACGTTTCCAAACGTTGAAGCATGTTCATTCACTTCGATCATTAAACTCCCCAAGAACATTCATTGTGTAGCACACAGTTCTGGTAATTATAAGCTCGTCAACAGGTTGCTTAGTGAGCTGAGAGTGAATGGACCATGTTCCTCCCAGGAGCTGAGCACTTTGCTTCCAGCCAGGCAGGGCAGGGCAGACCCACTTTTTCTCCAAAGAAATCTTATTTGACATGTGGGGCGGGGGTAGGAGGAAGACTATTTAAACCCCAAATAGCCTTCTGTAAAACGTTGAGCCCCTGACAATACACACAGGTTTAGGGAGGATTTGAATACCTAAGGCCCAAGTCTACTAAACTAGCAGCTTTCTGCTCCTCCTCCTCTGACCCTCCCCTTCTCCCAGCTTAGATCTGAACAATCAAAGTCAGGCAGAAGACCCATTTCCTCCCCTGGTGCCTCAAACATGCAGTCCTGCCCTAAATTAGCTGTCAGCCCTTCAGTTTGTGCTTCTTTCTTCTTTTCCGAAGAATTCTTTTTTTTGTTGTTTTTATCTTTTAAATGTTTTAGTATACAAGTCTGGAAGGGAATCTCGATTGTTAGTGATCACTCTGAGGAATAGTAAATAGGAGTGCCAACTTGACAAGTTAGAAAGTTGTGAGTCTGGGCTGTGGTTGTGCAGGCATTAGGCCTGACTCCACTTCCCTGGTGAGGATGTCACAACCAGGTCAGTGCCTGGGACAAAATAAGCACCCCTGGGAAGTTTTACACCTGAGGAAGAGGAGAGGATTACATTTCCTGCTAATCTCTGCAATAGCATCTAAACATTTTAGATTTACAGAAGCACTCCTGTATACCCTGCTTCACCTTTTATCTAGCTTCACCTAATGCTAACATCTTACACAACTGTGGTACACTTGTCAAAAGTAAGCATCTGTTGTATTTTAGGTGTCCTTGTGGAGGGAAATTGTGTGAGCCCCAAGCTGGTGAAGCTGAATGTGAGCACAAAACACACACATGCACATATATACACATATACACCTACCGTACATACATGCACACAACAGAGAGATACTCACAAAACACACATGTACACTTGATATACATACAAACACAACTTATGCATACAAAGCACACATACAGATACATATAACATGTGTATAGACACACAAAACACACATGTACACACACACAACATACACACAGAGATATACAGATACATGTACCATACATACAGATACACGCACATGCTGTGTAGAATTTGGGGCTCATACTATAATGTGGGGCTTCTGAGATTGTTTCCTGATGGAACTTGAGTTTGTTGGTAGAGCAGAAAGGTGCTGAGGGAGAATTAAGGAACATTGGTGATGAATCAGGGCCAGTGGGCAAGACTGAGCCTCTTGACCTGGACATAGTTATTTTTCTGTGGAGATGAGGCTAGCGTCTCTCCTAGCATTATTTGGGGTTGAAAAATCTGACCCCCCCAGCAGTTTTGGGGAGCCTCATTCAGATAAGCTTCTGACATACACTGTTCAAGCCCCTTCTCCAGGCAGGGCTGATTACGTGTGGCCAGCCTTGTTGTTGTGCTGTGTTAGTCGTTCAGTTGTGTCCGACTCTTTGTGGCCCCATGGTCCGTGGCCCTCTAGGCTCCTTTGTCCATGGAATTCTCCAGGCAAGAATACTGCCTGGAGAGTCTAAATCCTGAGGTGAGGATGGGAGTGAAAAATGAGAAATGTCTCCACCCCAGACTTTGGGATGAGGGTCTGGATGGAGAGTAACTGAATTATGGGAGAAGGTAAAGGCTGAAATCTGCCCCAAACTTACTGTGAGAGGATAACAGTCCTGAGGTGAGTATCACTCACTGAGATGTAGAGACAGGTGGGCTTTAGAGATGTAGGGAAGTAGAAAAAGTAAGGAAGAGTGGACCACAAGTGTGTAATGGTACACTGGACAAATTCCAGGGACAGTGGTCTAACTTTGCCTGAATTTGTATTGGTTTATGTGGGTGGAGGGGTAACTTAGAGGAAGTAGAGCCATATGGACTAAAGGATCCTAAGTTAGGTTAGTGAGTATATTAATTATCTATTACTGTGTAACAAACTACCCCAACATTTTGGGATTAAATAACAATAAGGATTTTTTGTTTTACCCCTCAAAGTATCCGTGGGTCGGGAATTTAGGAGAGGCTTGCTTAGCTGGGTAGTTCTGGCACAAGGTGATTCATGAAATCATAGTCAAGATGTCGGCCAGGGGAATTCCCTTGTCATCCAGTGGTTTAGACTTGGTGCTTTCACTGCAGTAGGTTTGGGTTCAATCCCTGGCCGGGGAACTAAGATCCCACAAGCTTTGTGTGGTACAGCCAAAAATGAGAGAAAGAAAAAGATGCTGGCCAGGACTGCAGTCTTAGGAGAGCTTGACTAGGGCTGGACAATTTGCTTCCAAGGTAGCTTATACACACAAAAGGCATGTTGATGCTGGCAGTTGGCAGGAGGTATCTTATCAGATCCTCACCATTTGTGTCTCCTTGTCTGGTTCCTTGAGTGTCCTCGTGGCTTGGTGGCTAGCTTCCCCCAGAGCAAGTGATCCAAGAAAGCAAGACAGAAGTTTCAGGGCCTGTTATGACTAGGCTTGGAAGCCGCCCTCTCATGTCTGCAGTGTCCTAACGGTCACACACGTCAGCCCTGTTCTGTGTGGGAGGGGACTTTCCAAAGGTATGACTATAAGGAAGCCATCTTGGGATAACTGACTTCACAGTGGTTGTTTTACCTCTATGATAAATTTATTCAAGTTTCATAAAGCATATTTTGATTAGACCTTGAAACCAAGTGAGTGGAGCTGGTGAGGCCAAAGTTAGGTATTCCTGGTAAGATGGAGTTTGAGAGGAAAGCTGAAGGAAATGAGAGAGAGTGAGGGATGAGATCAGAGGAGTGCATGTTTTGGGGGAAGGGCTGTTATGGGGAGGCAGGTCACAGTAGGGCTTGGGTTTTTATCCTTTCCACAGTATCAGGAGCCTTGTCTGAGTCCTCCTCCTCCTTTCTTTCTCACCTGTGGAGTTCAGGTGACATACAAAATTTGGAGGAGTTGTGTGGGAAGGAAGTCAGGAAGTGTGAAACAGAAGTGGAGGACCTTGGACTTCCCTGGTGGTCCAGTGGTTAAGACTCTGTGCTTCCACTGCTGGGGGCATGGGTTCACTCCCTGGTCAGGGAAGTTGTATGTGCAATATGGTGGGGCCAAAAAATAAGTCAATTAATTAAATAGAAATAAGTAAAAGGACTTGCTGTTTTAAAAAAAGAAAAGGAATGGTTTATTGTGAAAAAATAAATAAAATATGGAGGACCTGGTAGAGTTTAATAATAGAAGTCATTACTACTGTAGGAATTACTGTATGCACCATTTGTGGTGTTTGTGCATGTGTGTGTGAGAGAGACAGAGGCATAAAAAAGTTTCAAAAGTCTAATGATATGAATTGGTAACAGCTGTAATGTTATTCTTTTCCTTTAAAAAGTTATTTTAACAAATTCTCACTTTAAAATCTTTTCCAGATTATCCAAGTAATATATGTTCATTGCAGAAAGATCAGGGAGAGAGAGATAAGTATAAAAAGATAAGGTAAGAATCATCCACAACACCATCACCCAGAAGCAACACTTACTATTTTGACATTTTCTTGGTACATTTTATTCTTGTGTACATTTTATTCCTGAACTTGAGATCATATTTTCTCTGTAATTTTGTATTCAGCTTTTTATAACATTTAACTAGGTCATTTACAACCCTCTAATAAGTATTATTTTTAAAGATGGATATATACATATATAATTTCCTCTTTTGTTGTATGTACTCATAAAAAATTAAATGCTCTAGAATTGTATTAAGAAGAAAGAAAAAATTCTCCAATGTGTCACTTGCTAAATCACACTTGATGGTATAATTTATATTTTTCAGACATTTTTCTATATATTTTTAAGTGTACATAGATAAGGCTTGTAGATATTTTAAAATGTTCTGTAATTTATTTTATTTCACTATCATTAACATTTTCCATAGTCAGTGAATACCACCTCATCTTTTAAAAATATTTCATTATTTTTTCTGATCATGAAATAATAATAAATGCTTTTTAAACATATTTTCATGAGTGTGTAATGTTTGATCATATAGACACCATCATTTATTTAAAAGGTACCTTATTATTTCCACTATTTTGTTTTATGAACAATCTTGTGAGACTTATCTTGGTAATTTCCTCTGTATTTCTGATTATTCTCTTTGGCTCAACTCCAGGGGTTAGAATTTTCACATCAGACTTTAATAACATTGTGATATGTATTTTTATTTGCTTCCCAATTACAATTTAATGAGTTATAAAAGCAGTAATGTCTCATTCAATTATTTTTCTTAAAAATTATTTAATGAACAAACCACATTATAACAAAAATTTAAAATTATTAAATATGACTAAAAATCACAATAATACCTCTACCACAAAAAATCAACTTTATTTTTCTACATTCACATTTTTCATATGTAACATATATACTTTTAGACTAGGACTTGGCAAATTTCTTCGAGAAGCATAAGATAGCAGTATTTTAGGCTTTGTATGCTACACAGTTTCTGTTAAAATGACTCAACTCTGCCATTGTATTATGAAACCAGCTGCAGACAATACATAAATGAATAAGCACTGCTTTTTTTCAATAAAACTTTATTTACAAGACAGATGGCCAGCTTGTGTTTGTTGACCCCTGTTTTATGTACGGCTGTTTTTATAATTTAGATGAAACTATTTGTTCAGTCATTCATGAGCCAGCCTTCTAACTTTCTGAAGCTGTTTTGCATGTTTAATGATTTATTTTTCACTTACGGTTAGTTTCCTCTGATCTTTTTAACTATGCTCAAATTATTGGAGCGAGCTGAAGCTCCCACAGTGATTTGTTTTTAGTAATGCAGTCAACTCAATGCATTTCCAATTTTAAAAATAGAGTACACTTTTACAAAGGGCTTCAGGTATGATTCTTATAAGAAAAATATTCATCTGTAACCCCACACCATAGCAAATAGCTGTGATATTTTTCTATCCTGGTCTATGGGCTTACTTTGGATGATTATATTGATAGAAAAGGTGACATAGCAAGAGTAATTTTGAAAAAAAAAAGATCACCTTTAGTTCCATTAGTCCAACAGATACATTTCCAATTATGCAGTACATATGTACTGCAATTATGTACTTATCTTTTTAAAACATTCTTTACATTTACTATAATGAACACATATTCTTTTTTTTTTTTTTTTTTGGCCACACAGGAGGTGGGATCTTAGTTCCCCAACCAGAGATTGAACCTGTGCCCCTTGCAGTGGAAGCACAGAGTTTTAACCACTGGACACTTAGGAAGTCCCATGAACACATATCCTAAGCTATGTAAGTTTGTCCACAGTTTTTATCTTCTAAAGGAATTTCAAGCTGCTATTACTCTTTTCAGAGCAGCTCCCTCTCCATTATTCTGAGGCAGCTTAACCCAACCTAGTTTTTAAAATGTCTATATTGTCACTTTATACTTTAAAAAAGCTTAAATGTATAGCAAAGTTGAAAGAATAGTGTGATAAATAAGTACATACTCACTAGCTAGATTCAGCAATTGACAATATCTTATACATATACAAATTTTTTTCTCAGTCATTTGAAATTAAAGGACAGACATCATGACACTTGACTCCTAAATACTTCAGTGTATATCCGAACAAGGTTGTTTTCCTCCATAACCACAATACCATATCACACTTAAGACAACTAATAATAATCTCTAGTATCATCTAACATCTAGTCCATCCTCACATTTCCTCAGTTGTTCCCAAAATATCTTATATAGTTCCATTTGGAACCAGTATTCAATTAAATTTTACATAGTACATTTGTTAACGTGCCTTTCGGTCTCTCTTGGTCTAGAAGAGAGTACTCTTACCTTTTGCACCATGGTATTGATATTTTAAAATTTAATTTTAAAAATAATTTTATTTGGCTTTGGCTGTGCTGGATCTTAGTTGCAGTACTTGAGATCTTCATTGCAGCGTGCGGGTTCTTAGCTGTGGTGTGTGGCCTCTAGTTCCCTGACCAGGGATTGTGCCCAGCCCCCTGCACTGGGAGTGCAGAGTCCTAACCACTGGACTACCAGGGAAGTCCTGACATTGACTTTTTGAAGTGATCAGCATGATTGTCTTTATTCCACAGTCTGATTGTTGGTCAGATTGTTTTTTTATGATGTCGTCTAGATTGTTTATCTCCTGGACTTCCCATACACTGTACACTAAGTCTAACAGTGTAATAGATGGAAGTTAAACCTAAAATGATAAAAAATATTTCACCACTTACACCTATCAACTTTGATTCATTAGACATCCTCATATATGAATATATTTTCTGTGTGTTATGGTGGACAAGATCTGCTTTGGAATTAGAGAGGTTTTACAGCTAGAGACCTCGGGAAAGTTATTTCATTTCTTTGAGCCTCAGTCTCCCCATTTGTGAAAAGGGGAGTGACAGAAACTTCACAAATGTTTGCTTCCTCCCCCGCCAGCCTACAGGTTCTTCAGGATCTCACAAAGCACCACCGAAATAGATATCTAAAGGCATATTTGAAGAGCTCACGTTTCCTAAGTAAGACAGCAGCGGCAAGACAGCAATCATTTCTGCGGAGACAGTATCATCATAATGCAATATTAGCTACTGTGATCTTCTATCATTTCCCTCCTGGAGAGTTATGACTGTGGCATTGAGGATTTAAGACTTACAGCCCGAACACTACTTACTACAAATCTCTCACAAAGCTGCTGCAATAAATCTCATAGAGGAAAGTCATTGCATAAAAAATCCCCAACTCCAGGGAGTTGGCCATTTATTTTCCTAGAAAAGAAGGGCTGTGATGAGAGACACTCCATGCTCCTTTAACTCCATGGAACAGAACCCAACAAAACATTCATCACGGAAAGTTGAGTGATGGGCCCAATGAGACCAGCTGGGGAAGGAAGATGCAAAGTCCCCCCACCCAAGGCCTCCTCAGGGATTTCCTCTTAGCCTGGCACCTGGCTCTGTGTAGCATCATCACGACTCAAAGTGTAGTTCCTGAAGACAAATTGCCTTCAGAGGTATTGCTACTAAGTAAGTGGTCTTAACCTGTGATCTACTCCACAGATTCATTTAGTCTTCATAGTGTTTAAACATGTTTTTATTTAGTTTACTAATATTTAGAAATGGAAAATTTCACAGAAAAAGATAAAATCTAGATTTCTGGCTCCTCTAAAGAAATAGAAATATCTGACAACTGTGGGTCACAGTCTTGCCTCCTTTGCACAGTGTGTGCATTCTCCCATTTTCCACACTGCTTTTGGTTCTACCTTTTGGTTTTACCTGCCCTGTAGGCAATGGAGTTTGCAATGCTCATAATAATCCATCGCCTGGGAATCCATTTACTGACCCTCTGCTCCCACCTCTGTCTTTGTATTAGAAGTGTAAAATGAGCTTCCCTGTTGGCTCAGTGATAAAAGACTCTGCCTACCAATGCAAGGAGATATGGGTTTGATCCCTGATCCGGGAGAGTCCCCCATGCCATGGAGCAATTAAGCCTGTGTGCCACAACTATTGAGCCTGTGCTCCAGAGCCCGTGCTCCCTAACAAGAGAAGCCACTGCAATGAAAAGTCCACGAATTACTGCTAGAGAGTAGTCCCTGGAACTAGAAAGTAGCCCCCACTTGGCACAACCAGGAAAAAGCCCTTGCAGCAATGAAGATTCAGCACGGCTAAGGAAAAAAAAAAGGTATAAACCTAATGCACACAGTGCGATTGTAGAGTGGAAGTGACAAATAGATTCAAAGGATTAGATCTCATAGACAGAGTGCCTGAAGAACTATGGATGGAGGTTTGTGACTTTGTACAGGAGGCAAGGACCAAGACCATCCCCAAGAAAAAGAAATGCAAAAAGGCAAAATGGTTGTCTGAGGAGGCCTTACAAATAGCCTTGAAAAGAAGAGAAGCAAAAGACAAAGGAGAAAAGGAAAGATATACCCATTTGAATGCAGAGTTCCAAAGAATAGCAAGGAGAGATAAGAAAGCCTTTCTCAGTGATCAACGCAAAGAAATAGAGGAAAACGATAGAATGGGAAAGACTAGAGATCTTGTCAAAAAAATTAGAAATACCAAGGGAATATTTCATGCAAAGATGGGCACAATAAAGGACAGAAATAGTACAGACCTAACAGAAGCAGAAAATATTAAGAAGAGGTGGCAATAATACACAGAAGAGCTATACAAAAAAGATCTTGATGACCCAGATAACCACAATGATGTGATCACTCACCCAGAGCCAGACATCCTGGAATGCTAAGTCAAGTGGGCCTTAGGAAGGATCGCTGTGAACAAAGCCAGTGGAGGTGATGGAAATCCAGCTGAGCTATTTCAAACGCTAAAAGATGATGCTGTGAAAGTGGTGCAATCAATATGCCAGAAAATTTGGAAAACTCAGCAGTGGCCGCAGGATTAGAAATGGTCAGTTTTCCTTCTAATCCCAAAGAAAGGCAATGCCAAAGAATGTTCAAACTACCACACAATAGCACTCATCTCACATGCTAGCAAAGTAACACGCAAAATTCTCCAAGCCAGGCTTCAGCAATACGTGAACTGTGAACTTCCAGATGTTCAAGCTGGATTTAGAAAAGGCAGAGGAACCAGAGATCAAATTGCCAACATCTGTTGGATCATCGAAAAAAGCAAGACAGTTCCAGAAAAATGTCTACTTTTGCTTTATTGACTACGCCAAAGCCTTTGACTGTGTAGATCACAACAAACTGTGAAAAATTCCTCAGTTGATGGGAATACCAGACCACCTTACCTGCCTCTTGAGAAATCTGTATGCAGGTGAAGAAGCAACAGTTAGAACTGGACATGGAACAATAGACTGGTTCCAAATTGGGAAAGCAGTATGTCAAGGCTGTATGTTGTCACCCAGCTTGTTTAACTTATAATGCTGAGTACATCATGCGAAGTGCCAGGCTGGGAGAAGCACAAACTGGAATCAAGATTGCCAGGAGAAATATCAATATCCTCAGATATGCAGATGACACCACCTGTATGGCAGAAAGTGAAGAAGAGTTAAAGAGTTTCTTGATGAAAGTGAAAGAGGAGAGTGAAAAAGCTGGCTTAAAACTCAACATTCAAAAAACAAAGATCATGGCATCTGGTCCCATCACTTCATGGCAAATAGATGGGGGAAATAATGGAAACAGTGACAGACTTCATTTTTTTGGGCTTCAAAATCACTTCAGATGGTGACTGCAACCATGCAATTAAAAGATGTTTTCTCCCTGGAAGAAAAGCTATGACCAACCTAGACAGCATATTGAAGAGCAGAGACATTACTTTGCTGACAAAGGTCTGTCTAGTCAGGGCTATGGTTTTTCCGGTAGTCATGTATGGATGTGAGATTTGGACTATAAAGAAAGCTGAGCACCAAAGAGTTGATGCTTTTGAACTGTGGTGTTGGAGAAGATTCTTGAGAGTCCCTTGGACTGCAAGAATATCAAACCACTCAATCCTAAAGAAAATCAGTCCTGAATATTCATTGGAAGGACTGATGATAAAGCTGAAACTCCAATACTTTGGCCACCTGATGTGAAGAACTGACTCCTTGGAAAAGACCCTGATGCTGGGAAAGATTGAGGGCAGGAGGAGAAGGGGATGATAGAGGATGAGATGGTTGAATGGAATCACCGACTCGATCGACATGAGTTTGAGTAAGCTCCGGGAGTTGACGTGGACAGTGAAGCCTGGCGTGCTGCAGTCCATGGGGTCTCAAAGAGTCAGACACGACTGAGCAACTGAACTGAACTGAACTGAATGCACACAGATTAAAAATACAACTGACTGATCCCTCTTAAACCATGACTTCATATACATTCAGGAGATATTTCTAGCAGGACAGGGAGGTGGCTTGGTGTAAAGCAGAGAGTACTTAGCTTTGCTTAAGGAGAGACCTCAGCTCAAATCCCATCTCTCCTTTACACTAGGATATTTCCCAACCTGCAAAGTTCCTCTTGAAACTTTGCTCAAAATATGCTCATAGCAAAAGGGCTGTAATAGGATCTTTCACTTTGGGTGAAGACTAAGTATAGAAATGGATATAAAATGCTTGACACCTTGGACATGCCGCCTTCTCCCAGCTTCTGTGACTCAGGCTCTCTTGTTTCACTCTTTTTTATGGCTTCTTTCATTCATTTTTTTGTCTCCTTTGAAGGCATCCCTTCTCTGAACACTCCATAGATGGCAGTGTTCTTCAGGGTTCTATCGTTGACCTGGCTCCCCTTCTCCCTGTAAGATCCTGAAACAGAGCAGGACCTTGTGTGGACTCATGAATACAAATCCTTTCCATGTCCCCCATTTTCTTGTTTGTAGAAAATAGACTTCATTCAGCCCCCTGGACCTTCCCTGGATCTCAAAGGGCAGATTCAAACAGTTGCTAATCAGGGAAGGGAGGGAATACAGACACAAGGGAGGAGCAGTCAAGAAACATTAGTGTAGCTGTGGGTAGGGTCCTGGTCGCTCATCATGGAATATATATGACAATGTCTACGAGCTCTTCTGCAGAACTAAGGCCCCCACTCAGGTGGAGGTTGGCAATTTCAGGCTGAGCACAAGATTGTTGGAACATTGCCCTGTTAGCTCACCAACAACCAATCAGAAGAAAGTTATACATCTTGCAGCCCTTACCTCAAATTTTGCCTATAAAAACTTTTACCCCCAAACTATTGGGGAGTTTGGGGTTTTTGAGTGTAAGTCACCCATTCCTTTTGCTTGACCGTACAATAAACCTTTCTCTACTCCAAACTCCCGTGTTTTGGTTTGTTAGGCCTCACTGTGCTTTGGGCACATAAACTTTGCCCTTCCCTCAGTTTAGTTTCTCTTGGCTCAGATGGTAAAGAATCCAGCAGCAATGTGGGAGGCCTGGTTCAATCCCTGGGTTGGGAAGGTCCACTGGAGGAGGGCGTGGCAATCCACCCTAAGTATACTTGCCTGGAGAAGCCCCATGGACAGAGGAGCCTGGTGGGCTACAGTCCACAGGGTTGCAAAGAGTCAGACACAACTGAGCAACTAAGCACATAGACACACAAACTGTTAAGTAGATTATAGCACAATATGACTTTCTGTTTTGCTTTATTTCACTTATCATTATGGGCCTTCCCTGGTGGCTCAGAGGGTAAAGAATCTACCCAGAAGCAATGTAGGAGTCCCACCCGGGTACGATCCCTAGATTAGGAAAATCCCCTGGAGAAGGGAATGGGTTGGATAACATCACTGACTCAATGGGTGTGAGTTTGAGCAAATTCTGGGAAATAGTGAAGGATGGGGAAGTCTGGCCTGCTGCAGTCCACAGGGTTGCAAAGAGTCGGACAGGACTTAGTGACTGAACAACATCATTATATAAACTTTTCTTTGTTGCAATACAGTCTTCAAGATAAACATTTAAGTGGAAGCACAGTATTCCATTGCATGAATCATTCCTTTAGTACTGAACATTTAGGTTGTTCTAATTTTCAAAGGCAAGAATACCAAGGATGCTTTCTTTTACCGGGCATTTTCCTGTTTGGGGATTATTTCTCAGCTTGGAAAAAAGAATCATTAAAGAGCAGCCTCAAGTGGGGTTAGACCACAGAAGAAAAGTCCTACAATCAGGAGGTTTTTTTTTTTCTTTTCTTTTTGAGACTTATAAACAATTTAGTGTGCAGTTGAACACAGTCTCAACTATCTGGCCATAGGAAATGAAACTTTGATCTAAGTCAGGTTCCAGGAACACACAGGAGAGTTTGCAAACCTAGTAAAATTCTAGTTGAGCTATTCTCTTAGTCTCTTCATAAGCACCACAAATCCTGTTCTTTTCTTTTTCTTGATTGAAGTGGCTGCAAAATGAAAGAGTTCACTAGCCAAGTTTATGACTCCAGTGGAAATGGCCTGGCTTCCTGGATCAAGCCTTCTAGCCAGTCATTCCCACTATCTCTGATCCATAATTGTGAAAGCAATAAACTTCTGACCTACAGAACTGTGAGCTAACAAATGGGTGTTGCTTTAAGCTATTGAGTTTGAGTTAACTTGTTACACAACAATAGAAAACATATACATCTACTTTCCTCTTTCATTACTCAGGAAAATACTTTGTTGTTGTTCAGTCACTATCCCATGGACTGCAGCACACCAGGCTCCTCTGTCCTCCACTGTCTCCCAGAGTTTGCTCAAACTCATGTTCATTGAGTAGGTGATGCTATCTAACCATCTCATCCTCTGCTGCCCCCTTCTCCTTTTGCCTTCAATCTTTCCCAGCACCAGGGTCTGTTTCAAGAGTTGGCTCTTTGCATCAGGTGACCAAAGTATTGGAGCTTCAGCTTCAGCAGCAGTCCTTCCAGTGAATATTCAGGGTTGATTTCCTTTAGGATTGACTGGTTTGATCTCCTTGCCGTCCAAGGGACTCTCAAGAATCTTCTCCAGAACCACAATTCAAAAGCATCAGTTCTTCAGTGCTCAGTCTTCTTTATGGTCCAACTCTCATATCTGTACATGACTACTGGAAAAACTACAGCTTTGACTATTTGGACCTTTGTCAGCAAAGTGATGTCTCTACTTTTTAGTACACTGTCTAGGTTTGTCATAGCTTTCTTTCCAAGAAGCAAGCATCTTTTAATTTCATGGCTGCTATTACCATCTGCAGTGATTTTGGAGCCCAAGAAAATAAAATCTGTAACTGCTTCCATTTTTCTCCCCTTCTATTTGCTGTGAAGTGACTGGACCATATGTCATGATCTTCATTTTTTTAATGTTGAGTTTTAAGTCAGCTTTTTCACTCTTCTCTTCCACTCTCATCAAGAGGTTCTTTAGTTCCTCTTCACTTTCTTTCATTAGACAGAAGAGGTATACAAAAAAGGGACCCAGATAACCACGATGGTGTGGTCAAGTCACCTAGAGCTGGACATTCTGGAGTGTGCAATCAAGTGGGCCTTAGGAAGCATTCTATGAACAAAGCTAGTGAAAGTGACAGAATTCCAGCTGAGCTATTTAAAATCCTCAAAGATGATGCTGTTAAAGTGTTGCACTCAATATATCAGAAAATTTAGAAGACTCAACAGTGGCCACAGGGCTGGAAAAGGTCAGTTTTCATTCCAATCCCAAAGAAGGGCAAATGCCAAAGAATGTTCAAACTACTGCACAATGGCACTCATTTCACAGGCTAGCAAGGTTATGCTCAAAATCCTTCAAGTTAGGCTTCAGTAGTACATGAACCGAGAACTTCAGATGTACAAGCTGGGTTCAAAGAGGCAGAGGAACAAAAGATCGAATTGCCAAAACATTTGTAGGATCATGGAGAAGGCGAGGGAATTCCAGAGAAACATCTCTTTCTGCTTCATTGACTATGCTAAAGCCTTTCATTGTGTGGGTCACAAAAAACAGTGGAAAATTCTCAAAGAGTTGGGAGTACCAGACCACCTTACCTGTCTCCCAAGAAACCTGTACGTGTCTCAAGAAGCAACAGTTAGAATTAGACATGGAACAACTGACTGATTCAAAATTGGGAAAGGAATATGACAAGGCTGTATATTGTCACCCTGCTTATTTAACTTCTACGCAGAGTACATCATGTGAAATGCTGAGCTGGATGAATCACAAGCTGGAATCAATATTGCCAGCAGAAATATCAACAACCTCAGATATGCAGATGCTGCTGCTGCTGCTGCTAAGTCGCTTCAGTCGTGTCCGACTCGGTGCGACCCCATAGACAGCAGCCCACCAGGCTCCGCTGTCCCTGGGATAGCGAGGAAACTACCAAAAGACCCACTAAGCAGTGCACTCTCCTGGAAATACAAAGGCTTCTCCGGAACAGAGCACCCATACTGCCCTCTGGTGTAGATCTCGGGTAAAATGGGCATATATAAGTACAACTTCTCTCTGAGAATCTGTTTGTCCCGACCTTGATTAATAAAGCCATGGAAACATTGATGCCAACCTAGCATAGGAGTGTTCACTTTAGAGTAAAGCAGATCCAACTGAATAGCTCTACCACATCCAAAGCTCCCTGATGAAAAACCTAATGCACACAATAACATATTAACAGGGTAAGGAAAAGGGACAGCTTATCAAAGGCTCACATCTTCCCCCTACCCAGTCTGTGGTCCAGAGAGGCATGTCTGGGAGCACTCCAACTCTACCCAGCAGTCTGCTCCCTGGAACTCCAGACCTGTGTATGCTGTTTGATACCTCCCTTCCTCCTCCCGTCCAAATAAAAGCTCCTGAAGAAAAAGGCTGGCTTTCTCCCTAGTTAATCACCTTCCAAATCCTCTCAGGCTTATTCTAAGTGGGGACAGCTCCCTTCCCCCACACTCCACTCAGACTGTGCTCTTCTCTGTAATCCAGGCAAGTTCAAGCACATTTGACCTTAGTAGACCAAGAACCTCAGAGACCAGGAGTGCACTACAGCTGTATCTTGGGAACTGCTGAGGTTTCATTTATTCAGCTTTGTGCTGGGTGGTGGTCTGAAAAACTCAGTCTCTGTGCACCAATGCCGAATCGAATGTCAGAGACAGAGTTTTGGGTGAAGTAGAAAAGAATAGTTTTATTGCTTTGCCAGGCAAAGGGGGGACACAGTTGGCTCCTGCCCTTGAAATTGTGTGTCCCATTGTGGTAGGTTTGGTTGAGGAGTTTTATACTAATAGTTCAAGGGCAGAGCTGCTAATAGGGATCAGGGTGTGTGCAGAGCCTGCAATGCTTTAATCCAGCCTCAAGTGGTCTCCTAACGAGATTCTCTGGTTCCTTTAATCTGGCCTCAGGCAGTTTCTTGATGAGCTTCTTAAGGTTATCAAGCTGTGACCTTCTCTGGAATGAAGTTCTGGAGTTTCCATTTGTTGTGGGTTTTAGTTCCGTAAAAGAGCTCAGAGATACTGTTTATGTCCCTTGAGGTGGAACCAGAACACTGCCCCAAGTCTGCGTTGTTGTTTCTTGGCTGCTCCTCCCAAATCTCTGCATCCCCTCCCTTCCCTGATTAGCAACTGGTTGAAAGGGTTCCATGCCCAGGAGCCCCACAGTGTCCTGGTTTCAGTGGGCCCTGCACCTAGCATTGTTAATGAGGATTTCAAGAAGGTGCAAAGGCGATGTGCTTCTGGGCCAATGAGAGTACACTTCTGCTCCAGATTCATTGAAGTACATTTTAATAGAATCTAAAGTCAAGGTAGAGGAAACCAGGTTCTTTTGTATTTCAACCTCATAACCATTTTGTGAGGTAGATACTGTTATCTTTTTATAGATGAGACTTGAAATGTTAAGTGCCTTATCCAAGGTCACAGTCGATAAACTTCGGAATTGAGATTCAATCTGATTAAAAAAAAACCTGTATGTTGTGTTATGATTTATTTTAAAACAAACTTTTAATTTTAGCATAATTTTAGATTTACAGAAAGACTGTGAAGATAATACAGAGTTCCCATATACCTCACATCCAATTTCTCCTATAATTAATATCATCCATTAGTATGATATATTTGTCACTATGAATAAACCAGTAATGGTACACTGTTAAGAACTAAAGTCCATGGTTTGTCCAGATTTCCTCAGTTTTTCCCTGATGACTTTTCCCCTGTTTCAGGGTCCCATCCAGGATACCACAGTACTTTTAATTTTGTTGTTGTTCAGTTGCTCACTCATGTCAACTCTTTGTGACCCCGTGGACTGCAGCGCGCCAAGCTTCTCTGTCTTTCACCACCTCCTGGAGCTCGCTCAAACTCATGTCCATCGAGTCGGTGATGCCATCCAACCATCTCATCCTCTGTCATCCCCTTCTCCTCCTGCCTTCGATCTTAATAGGTCTACTTAAGATTGTGTTGATTATGGCAGTTTGCGAGACTTTATCACTTATATGTGGAATCCAAAAAAGTAAACGAATGAATGAATATAACACAACAGAAGCAGACTCACAGACACAGAGAACAAACTAGTGTTGCCGATGGGGAGAGGGAGGTGGGGAGAGACAAGACAAGGGGTGTGAACTATTACGTATGAAATAAATAAACTACGAGGATATGTTGTACAGCACAGGGAATATAACCAATATTTCATAACTTTAAATGGAGTATAATCTGTAAAAATTTTGAGTCACTATGTTGTATACCTGAAACTAATATAATATTGTAACTCAATTATATATTAATTAAAGAATTGAAAACATGACTCTTAAAAATATGGAATAAATATATGTCAAAGATTTTATTTAACTTATTCGTTAGTGAGGGAGCCAGTAAGATCGTAAAACTGGTTTTAAAGAGTAATTTCCCTGGTGGTACAGTGGCTAAGACTGTGTGTTCTCCATGCAGGGGCCCCAGGTCAGGGAACTCGATTTCACGTGCTGCAACTAAGAGTTCACATGCTGAAACGGAAAGATCTCGAATGTTGTGACTAAGCACCAATGAAGACAAATAAACGAATATTGGAAAAAAAAAAGAGTCTTTGAGGAACAAGATAAATGTAGACAATTTTAAAAAGGAACATCAAAATAAGATCACTGGATTAGATACAAAACTGATTAAATGCCCTATAGGGCAACAAAAACTATAACCTTTGAGGTTATCATATCTACTAGTCAGAAATCATTTGCAGCTCGGCTAGCCACAAATCTACAAGTCAACTGCAATGTTGCCAAGTGGGAGCCTTAATTAATAGTAAATAGCAAAGTCATAGAATGATGCCTTCTCATGAGAAATTAAATAATTGTTGGATGAGTCTGTTAAACAGTATTCAGTATGACATTGAAAAGAAAGGTGCACTTAAACTTACTTATTAACTTATGCTTTGGTTAATTTTTCTTAACAATCATCCCGTGTCATCTCCTGTGGAACTGTTGGAAACCGCAGGAAAGCATCTTTGCCAGCCTAGGTAGGCCTAGTGGCCTCCCCACAGAATCCACTCTGGTTTCCCTCCAGGAAACAGAAGGTCCTTCCTGGTGGAGAATTAGCCTCCAGTCTAGGGAATCAGAAGATTGCAAAGGGAGGCCAGAAACAGCCCTGGGGGCTTAACACTTATTTTCTTCTCCCAGCACCATTTCCTGGCACCGTTGGCCACAAAATATTAAACCTGATCAATTCATAGCAACACCTCTTTCTTGATTATGGGGAGACAATGAGGCTTGGCAAAGTGGACAGAAGTAGATTTCACTCCAGAAAGTAAAACACCCTACACAGCTTCCACATTTTAACACCACATAATACTGCTAATTTTTCTTTAATGCCTTTTAGATTGAGTGCTGAGGGCAGGACTTTACATGAATCACAGCCTCTGGCTTTGGGCCTCGGTTAGTGCAGGTGCTCTGTAAAAGGCAGCTGTGTGAAGAAGAAGATACTACAATTTGGGGGGTTTGTAAAAAACTGGGATCACACAGGAGAAACTGTTTTGAGACGCCTGCACCAAAGACTTGCTATTTATGAGGCCTTGCTGTGAGGGGGTGTCTTGAGGACACAGTATTCCCAAAGAAGTACTTTCCAAAAACACAAGAATGCCCTTTTTTTGTTTTAATGCAACCCAGATGGCAATACCAAATAATAATAATTATGATGATTTTTTTTAAAGAGCCTAGGCCTGACTTTAGATTATAAATTGGCTTGTTATCAGGAAAAGATACTTATTGAAACACAGCCATGATCAATGGCTCCACATAAGCCTGCTGCAAAAATCAGGCAGTTATTTGTACATGTGGGATTTGGTACATAGCTTCTCAACAGAGATAATTTTGTTCCAGGATGAGCACCAGGGACAGGAAATTGGACAGGGGTCCTGGTCTGATCATCTGGAAAATAGGACTAATTGAGATGCCTCCCTTGGAGGTTTGCTTTACTAAGGTTTGATTGGGAGCTCAGAAAGCATTGAATCAAAGACTCTTCAGCACTGTGCCCAGCCTTATTATTTAAATATAAAACCTCTGTTTTTCAAGCCTCTTTGTTTTTCTGTGACATTAAGGCTTTCCTAGGAACTTGTCTGCATTCATCTCACTGCGCCTCTACTTCCTTCTTCAGAAGTATCTTAAATATTATTTAGCATATACTGCCTTTGTCCAACACTCCTTTTCCTAAGACTCAACTCATTCTAGTAGGTTTGTTTTGTCTGTCATTAAAATGCTGACTTCCTCCAGCTGCTAGTACCTCTTTCTTGGTCCTTTAATTGTTCTCCTCAACCATGAGTCAGCAGCTGGACTTGATGGTCAGAGCTCTCACAGAGAAAAGAAATTTTCTCTGGGTTCCAGCCTTATGTGATGTGTGCATTCTTGGCTCAAAGGGGCTCAGTGTTGGGCTGCACTCAAGGTGAGAGCTAGGTTTTCATTAGAAGGAGAAAAATACTACCTCAGGCTAACACCAGTGAAGCACGGTGGAGTGGCAGAAGGTAGGGATGCTGTTGCGATCTGGGGCAGTGGACAATCCTAGAGTCTGCCAATAATAGTAAGAGCTAACTGTCAACAGCTATTGTATTTAGAAAATGGCTATCAATTATTATTAGTAGTACATTGGCTCCATTCTGCATTAATTTGTCTCCAGGAACATAACCAGTACAAGCATTCAGGGCTTCTTATGGTCCACCAGGGGATTTCGGGTCAGTTTCAGGAAAAGGTGCCTTTTGGGGCAATGTCTCCTGAAGCACTTGGACAACAAGTCTCTCCTCTGGTCTTCTCCAGGGTCAGTCTCCATACTGATTGCCTGCTCTATCCTTAACTATCAATATCTGTCGTAGCCTAATTTTATTGCTGAGTCAGACAATCTGTTTTAATTGCCCATTTCCACCTCCAGCTGTGCCTCTGTCTCGCAGGAGGGGAAAATCTCTCTCTCAGGGCTTGGTGCCTGCTCATCCCCCTGGATCAGATGCCCAGGGTGGCAATGCAGGCCACCCAAAGCAGCTGTCCCCAGCCTTTTTTGGCACCAGCGACCAATTGCATGGAAGACGATTTTTCCACGGACCTAGGGTTGGACCGATGGTTTCGGAATGATTTACATGCATTACATTTATTGTGTGCACTTTATTTCTCATCTAATGCTGCCGATGATCTGACAGGAGTTTGGGGACTCCTGACCTAGAGGATCTCTTACAACTCCTGAGGCCCCAGGTTCTCCATTTTCCTGGGCTGTACTGGGGAAGATGAGGGTTTTGTTCATATGCTGAGCCTCTCCCACTATCTTCCTGCCCACTTTCAGTGCATTCTCTTCTAGAAGCTGGCCAGTGCTGTGTCCAGGTCCCTTTTTTTTTGTCCCTCTAGACTCACTCTTCCTTATGTTCCTCCCTGTCCTGGGAGGTGGGCCTGTTTGGACCCCATCAAATTGTTCCTTTGCTTCCTGGCTTCCAGCTGGTCCAGTGGTGAGATGACAGGGCAGGTCAGGATGTTTATTCCCTTGGTGCTCTGCTTGTGGGATTCCTCAGGTTCTTTCTGATGGAAGGTCAGAGCACCTCCCAAGGGGACCCTCTCCTCATGGTTCTGAGTTCTGCTAAGCACTCCCTCCCTCAACCCTAGTATGTGATAGATTAAATTATTGGCCCAAATTCTTTGTCTTTCTTGGTAGCCACACTTTTTGCCTGGATGTGACTTGGCAGCTACTCTCATAAAGGGGGGAGGGGACGGGGTGTATATTTCTCCTTGCCCTTGGGCTTGGGTCTGTGGTTCACTCTGGTCAATGGAATGTGAATGAAACCAACTGTTTACACCAGTTTCAAGCCCAGGCCTTAAGAAGCATCATGTGTTTCTGTGTGCCTTTTTGTGCCTCTGCCAGCTCCGTGAGAAGAGCTTCCCCTGGACACTGCTGCCTTCCTCAGTCTGGGCCCTAGAATGAACCTGTGTGGAGCAGCCCAGACCTTTATCTGCAGAGGAGTCAAGCCCAGCTGGACACCAGCTTGAGGCAGAGCTCCCAGCTGAACCAGCTGACCTCCAGTAAACCCACAGCCGGGAGAAGCACATGCTTATTGCTGCATTCCACCGAGACTGTGTGATAAAGGGTAGCAACACCCTACTGCTACTAGCACCAGGGTTCTGCTCTTACACCACAAACACTCCCTTTATTAAGCCCTTGGGGAGCCAGCCTAATTTGAGTGTCATCTGTTTCCTGTAGTGACACCAAGTGCATGACATAGACACCAGCCCAGCTCTTCCCTAACAGTATATCATGTTTCCAGCAAATCTCAAAATATGACATTTGCTACCAGCTCCCATTTGCTACTCAATATTCAACTGAAAGCTTGTTCTTAGAAGCTCATAATGACATTTTATTCTTTTTATGTATTGTTAAAATTTTCAGTTTTTTATTTGGAAAAATTTTGGAACATATAGACAAGTAGAGAGATTATCAAGAACCTCCAGGTACTCATGACCCACTTTTAACAATGACTGACATTTTGTCAATCTTATTTAATCTCTTCGTCTCCTGTTTATTTTCTAAACCTAATGACCTTTCAATTTCAAGAGGGAATCGTAGCTCTAATCTTCTTTTTTTAATTAATCTTTATGGAGTATAGTTGCTCTACAATGTTGTGTCAGCCTCTACTGCACAGCAAAGTGAATCAGTTATACACAGACATATATCCACTGTTTTTCAGATTTTCTTCCCCTTTAGGTCACCACAGAGCACTGAGTAGAGTTCTCTGAGCTGCACAGTAGGTTCTCATAAGTTATCTGTTTTATGCATAGCATCCCACCCACACCGCCCCCCCCACCTCCTTAGCTCTAATCTTCTATGATCTCAGTCGCTACTATGGCTCACCCTTCTTTTCTCCACCCTTGCCATCTGTCTCCTGAGTTTCCTTGAATCTTTTGTGTCTGTTCTTAGTTTCCTGTTTTTGATTTCTGACTTGGCGCTCAAATGTTGGGATTCCCAGGGGACTTGTCCTATCCCTCACCTATTTTCCTTCTCTCTCTGCTCTCTTCCTGGGGAAGGGTCTCCTGCACACTCATGGCTTAATCTGTGAGCCTGTTCTGCGTTTCTGGGGTCTACTTACTGTCTGTCCACTAAGTGTCTTCACTTGGGTGTTGTATGTACTTCACAAACCAAACTCAGCAACTTCTCAAAACTTCTTCTCCACCTCTTCTGGGTTCCCCATCCCTGTTTGGACCTTCTGTAGTGTCCTGTCACATAACTAGATGTGTTATTCCTTTCTTTGACGCAGACCTGACCAAAGTGTTCCTCTAAGTGCTAGCATCATTATTCTAAATCACATCATGCTAACACCAACCCAACTTGGAAATCTTCTATGGCTCTGTTCAGAATAGATTGTAAACATTTGGGTGTGATATTGAAGCCTCTCCACTCTTCTCCTTCTGATGTCAGCTTCCATACCCTGTCCTCCAAACATATGGCCCTGCTTGTTTCCCCATAACACACAACATACTTTCACGCGGGCTGGGTTCATGCTCATCACTCTCTTATTTTTTAAGATTAAAAACAATGTTGCTCTGTTTCTCAAATGCTAATTTCAAAGTGACCCCTCTTCCATCATTCTTGAATCCCCCTTGCTCTTCTGAGATTCTTGCTGACATTTGAATTTGCTGTTCCAGCCAAAGGAAACATTCAACACGGTATTTAGTTTTTTGAGCAGCCTCATTAGAGCTTCTCTTTTCAAAAGGGACTGATTTACCATGGCAATGAGGTATTGTCTCCATAGAAATGCTGGCCATGTAAAGTTTCTGTCTCTCTGTAGGACTTTGATTCCTGCCCCCCAAGGCAGGAATGGTGTGCTACTCATCTCTTTAAGTATCCCTAGTGCCTGGCATACAGGAAATGGTAAGTGTTTGTTTGAATTGCCGCTATGTTAGCATTGGGATGAGGAAGTAAGATCTGGAGAGGACACACATGTTGACAGCCAATGGCAGAGAAAGCTGCCAAACACATAATCTATGAGCTGAGAGGCTGGGGTCATCCCATTCCCTGCAGTGAGGGCCTCTAAGCCTGTCGGATGTCAATTGCATTTGCAAAGCTAGGAGTTCAGGTGGAAGGTTGGATTTCTCTTCATTAAACTTGTCATTCCCCAAGGTGGGACTCTGACAGGCACCCAGTGAGATGTCAAGCTGAGACAGCTGTTGCCAAACCTGGCGGAGGCATTTCAGACAGCTGCCTCAGACTTCATGGGCAACATCCTTTTCTTCTTAAAGGACATCAAAACACTTAACAAATAAATAGGGTCACAAAGAGTCAGACACAGCTGAAGTGACTTAGCAGACACACATGCATGATGGAGACAGAATTGTATCTGAGTCAGATCACGTGGATTTGAGTCTCGACTCTGATTGTTAGCTCTGTAACTAAAGAAATTTTATCACCCCTCTGAGCCTCATTCCCCTTACTCATAACACTGGTTGCTGTGAAGACTGAGAAATGTATATGTACATGTTTTATAAGTTGTTGGTCACTGTTCAAATATGAGGCAAAATTAGAATTAAAATTATGTTTAGTCTTCATATCATGCACACACAACAAATATAGGATGGTTAAATTGATACATATTTGCTCACTGTGTCTTATATGTCTAGCTCACTGCTTGGAACTGTGATAAACACAGAAGTTTATGTAAGTCAGTTTTCTGACTTTAAGAAATTTATAATCTAGTTGGGTGAAGAGACCAGTTTATTTCTCCCCTTGTTTCTACACAGGGGAAGGCTTTTCTACTCTGCAACCGAGGGAGACCATTTCTCTTTATTTCTTTTCTCGTTCTTCCTAAGAGAGGGAGAGTAACCTACAGTGTTGGTAAACTTGGGCAAAGGTACTAAGTGTGGTGGCTCAGCATTTTTTTTCCCTTCTCCCTTCTGAACTAGTAGATTACTGGGAACTCATACTGTCTTTACTCTTTGCCACAGTGTAATGTTTTAGGTGGTATAGGCTGGGTGATAGCAGGGCTTGTCCAGATTTCTTTGTGATTGGATGGGTAGGTTAAGTTCTGGGGGAGAGTATTAAAAAGTACATGGCACCTTGGTATGTAATACCAGTTCTTACCCTTGATTCCATCCTAAAGTATGTTTCTTTATTTAAAACCTTGACATTTAAATCTCCTCCCAATTGTGGGGAAGCACCAGCCACTCACACTTAGGCTTTGAACCTATCCCAGGATCTAACTACCTCCCCGGGTTTAGATTAGTTATTTATTTGTTTTTTCATCTTGGCTTGTGATGAGCCTTTGTTGCTGTGCGTGAGTTGTCTCTGGTTGCAGACAGCCGGGGCTACTCTCTAGTTGCGGTGTGCGTGCTTCTCACTGCAGTGGATTTTCTTATTGTAAGCACGGGCTCTAGGACAAGTGGGCTCAGTAGTTGTGGCACACGGGCTTAGTTGCTCCATGGCATGTGAAATCTTCTCAGACCAAGGACTGAACCCGTGTCCCCTGCGCTGGCAGGCTGATTCGTATCCACTGTACCACCAGGGAAGTTCCTAGATTTTTTAAATTAGCCCAATGCCCTAGGAATTCTGGACATCTTTCCAGGTGGGCTTGCCACTCCAAGTCCTACACAGCAGTTCAGAATGTCCTCCAAATCTGATTCTCTTCTGCATGACTCATCAATGTGAGTTGATAGGGTGCTTGTCTATCTTGGGCTTCAAACACTGTTAGGTGTGGTTTTCTTTCTGTTTACCCTACTTGGGGTTTATTGAGAGTCTTGGATCTGTCACTTAACGTTTTTCACCAAATTTGGAAAGTTTATGGTCATCATCTTTCAGTATTTTTTTCTGTCTTGTATCAATATCAGTCATGGTTCCAGCAGAGTCAGACAGTAGGATATATAGTAAGATATGTGTCCAATAGGATATGAGTGTGTAAAACATTTTTATTGCAAGGAATATTGCCTTCCATGACTGTGGGGGCTAATGAGGCAAGTCTGAGACTTAGAGGACAGGCTGTCAGGAAGGGCAGACTGGAGCTTCTGGGGCAGGAATTGATGCTGAAGTCCACAGATGAAATATCTTTTTTTTTTCCCCCTCAGGGAATCCTCAGCTCTGTTCTTAAAACTTTTTAACTGATTGGCTAAGAGTCACCAAGATTACTCAGGGAAAATGTCCTTTATGTAAAGTCAACTGATTATAGAAGGTAATCACATCTAAAAATACCTTCACAGCAATGCTAGATTAGTGTTTCATTGAATATACGGTTTCATTTCATGGGTATAGTTTTTAATAGTCCAATATTATTAATATTAATATCAATTTTCTTTAAAATATTTAAAAGCATTATAAGGTGATCCAACCAGTCGATCCTAAAGGAAATCAGTCCTGAATATTCATTGGAATGACTGATGCTGAAGCTGAAACTCCAATACTTTGGCCACCTGATTTGAAGAACTGATTCATTGGAAAAGACCCTGATGCTGGGAAAGATGGAAGGCTGGAGGAGAAGGGGATGACAGAGGATGAGATGGTTGGATGGCATCACCGACTTGATGGACAGGAGTTTGAGTAAGCTCCGGGAGTTGGTAATGGACAGGGAAGCCTGGTGTGCTGCAGTCCATGGGGTCACAAAGGGTCAGACACTACTGAGCGACTGAACTGAACTGAACTGAATATATACAATTCCAAATATAAATACAGTTTAAAGAATGACAAGGAAATAAACACAGTCACTACCTGGTTTGAAATAGAAGATCAGTCATTTGAAGCACTATGAGTCTTTTTTTTTCAGGTGCATTCCTTCCCTACCATATGGAAAGTTTAAAATATGCAGAACAATACTATGTTTTTATGTAAAAGTGTAAAGAGAAGGCAGTGGCACCCCACTCCAGTCCTTTTGCCTGGAAACTCCCATGGACGGAGGAGCCTGGTAGGCTGCAGTCCATGGGGTCGCTAAGAATCGGACACGACTGGGCGACTTCACTTTCACTTTTCCCTTTCATGCACTGGAGAAGGAAATGGCAACCCACTCCAGTGTTCTTGCCTGGAGAATCCCAGGGACGGCAGAGCCTGGTGGGCTGCCATCTATGGGGTCGCACAGAGTTGGACACGACTGAAGCGACTTAGCAGCAGCAGCAGCAGCATAAAAACATACATATAATGATAAATACCAACTGAAGATAGCAGTTATCTCTGGAAGGAAAGAGAAAGGGATTGGATAGGGATGTAAGGGTTTCTAACCTATCTATAATGTTTCATTTTTAAAAAATGATGTCAAGCAAACGGGGCAAAATGTAAAGACCTGGCTATGTTTGCTACATTATTCTCAGAGAGCATAAAGGCAAAATGGCACAAGGGGTTGAGTGCACAAGCTCTGGAACCAAATAGGTTTAGATTAATTTGTGCCTGCTTAAGTTACTAACTGTAGAAGTTGTACAAATGACTTAGCCTCCTTGCAACTCAGTTTTTCTTATCAATAAAATGGAGATTATAATAATACTTATATTTACTTTATAGTATTGTTGTGAGCATGACGTTAGTTTACAGAAAACATTGGAACAGTGTTTGGTATATAATGAGCAGGCAATAAATGCTAATTAGCAGCAGTAGAAAGTTTTACAAGTTTCATAAACTTCTCTTAAGAAACTGCAAACACACACACACACACACACACACACACACACACACACAGACCCAAATTCCTAGGTGACAGAATCACGATCATTTATTTGAAACTCTTGGGGCAGACGTTTCATATTTCAGAACTTTTTGTTATTTATTATGTCACATCCCTAGTAGGGTCTGGGACAACATGTTCTAATCAAACACATTATTATTTCTGCAATAAAAATCATGAATATTCATTAAGTAAGATAATAAAGACTGAAAAGCTTCATGTTGGTTCAGGTCAGGTTTTACCACCAATTGATTTTTCTGCCAACTTTCCAAAAACTTTCAGTTTTCAGAGTGTTTTGGAATCTAGACCTGCATTTAAAAGGATCATGGACCTTTACTGTACTTCATCCATCTTATGAGTACCAGTTTTTGTCCTTAAGAAGAATGAGGCACCTGGACATATTGCAATGGTGAAGTAAGGCATATGTTAAGTAATAATACCATTTGTGTTAGAGTATTTGGCAATTGGCCAAGTAATACATATTATATAATTCCTGTTACATTTATAGAAAGAGACTTCCACTTTTTTTTTTTACATATATAGGTTAAATGCATTGAAAAGAGACAAAGTCAGGTCAGCTGCTTGCCTCTGAAAAGCCAATACTTGAGAGGCAAGATTATTTGAAAGAAAAGTTTGCTTTATTTTGGAGGTCAGCAACCGGGGGAGAGGGTGAACTCATGTCCAAAGGCTGACTCCCCACTGACAATCAGTGGGCCAGAGCTTTTAAAGGGGAGTTTCAGGGGTGCAAAGGTGGAGTGAGCAGACTGCATCCAGAATAGCACAGTCAGTTCTGACAATCACCTTGAAATTAGTCATGTGGTGGTCTGATCAGCATCATCTTGATTATTTTAAGTATAGCTAATCTTTAGTTCCAAGGTCAGTTTGTTCTCATTTCTTTGAGATCAGTCCTCACAGTTGTGCAAGATGGAGCAACTTATGTCATGGCTACAGTCTGGTCATCATGCATTGGGTTGGCCAAAATGTTCGTTTGGATTCTCCCATAACACCTTATGAGAAAAACCAAACAAACTTTTTGGCCGACTTAATTTCCACCTGGTGGCAGTTTTGGTATCTACATAACAGCTCAAAGGACATGGGTTAGAATATCATCTATAGCTAATGAGAAGGAATAAAAGGTCCTTGACTTTGCTTAACGACTAAACTATTACTATTTTGTCCCATTTGATTTCTTTCCCCTTGTTTCTGCATTTTATCATTTCTCAGATTAAATTTATTCTTTGACTAAAGTTTTTCTACAGACAAAAGGCAGGTGGAGGACATGGGGGTTGGGGAGAGGGGAAGGATTATAGTGTCCTGGTCAGTTTCACTGCCAAACTTGTCACCTCTGGAGAGGGAAGTGGAGGTGTGAGAGGGGGGCTACCACATTTCCCTCTGCACACATCTGAATTTTTTTGAGTCTTTTGTGAAAAGGTACTAACTTACATATGAGTGGTAAAAATTGGGGAAAAAAACTGCGGAAAAGTAAACTGAAGCAGTATTGTGGACAACTTGAGAAGTTTTTATTTAAATAAATGAATGTAAAAAGCAGTGGCTGTTTTTGAGTAGATTAGTAACAGCAGGCTCAGCAGAGAAGTAAGTTGTAACTATAAGGTTAAGATTTAAGTATGGAAAAGAGAAATACCCAGGATCCGTCTGTGAAACTTTTCCACTTGGGTTCCAACACCAGGCTCAGAATAATAATACTCTGTATTACTGCCCCCAGTGTGTGTAGTTCATGAAGAACCCAAGAAAGACTAACAGTATTTAAGCCCTGAAATCCATTCTCACTTCAAGGCCTGGTATGCCATAGCTCTTTTTGAATTTGGTTATGTTTTTGCCCATGCTAGTTTGAATTGGATTTCTATCTCTTGAAACCCAAAAGATCCTGAGTTATACTCTCCTCATTGGTGTTGGGTTTCCTAGAGCATCTAATTGGGGCCAATGTTATTTTATTTTATTTTTTTTGCTTGTTCAGTAAGTTTATTATTGTCTTTATCTGAAACAGCTTGATAGAAAGTTGTGATCTGGTTTATTAACTCTCAGCAGCCCATTTGAGCACTAAGGAAGTTTGCCTTCTTCTGAGCTACCTGATCTTTCTTCTAGGCAAGTGACATTTTGGGCTGATTCCACCTCTTCTTTTTAACTTCCTTCTTAGGCTTCTCATATACTGGATTCTCTTGTATCGCAGCATGAGCTTACTTATACATCTCCATCATGTATGGAGTTATGTTGTTCTTTATGTATGGAGAGAATTGTTTCTTGTAAGCATCCTCACCTTCTTCAGTCAGATGACATATGTAATCTGCAGCATTCTGCCCCATGATGTGCTTTCGGTGTACCTCAGCACTGAATTCTTTGCTTTCTCAATCATAACTAGGGAACTGTTTGGTACTGTAAGGGACAGAAAAACCTTCACTGACAGCCCCCTTCAGGGCCCCAGAAACTTTATTCCCAGTAGTAGTCCTGGCAAGTCCTGCATTGAAGTAATAGGTGAAGGCACCAGGTTGACCATCAATGCTTTCCACATTGTATTCATCTCCAGTCATCTTGACTTGGCCTTTGTAAATTTTGTCCATACCAAACCTATTCAGAAGCCTGCGGGCCAGCAGCAGGCCAGTACAATGTGCTGCAGCATAATTTGTCAGGCCAACCTTCACACCATACTTTGGGAGTTCGTGAGCATAAGCTGCACAAACAATCATATCTCTTTCTATACGGGCACAGACAATCTGACAAATGATATCTCTGTTCATTACACGAACGATCATTTTGTATTTGGGTGTGCTGTACTTATTTTTATCTTGGATTACCAGTTGTTTCCAAGCATAGTAGTCATTTTTGCCCTCTTGCTGTCTTCTGAACTTCACTTGGTATCTCTTGAAGTAAGCCTTGTTCTTGACAACTTTAACAGACCCCATCCTGCAGAACAGAGCTCTGACACTGCGGCTTGCCACAGAGTGGCAGGACCAGTACGGCTCTGGCTGGGGGTGGGGTGGGAAGCTCAATTTGAATTGTTCTTCTGGTGAGGTTTATGAGGATTTATGGGATATAAAGTCTTTATGTCTGCCTTATACAAACACAGAATCCTACAAAGTTGAAGGGGGAAGTAGTCAGAGGTGACTCAAAGAATCAAGACATTTATATCCTAAAATACATCTTGTCACTGTGGTAGTCATTAGGGCCGCTTACCATTATTCCAGTTCCTCTTTGAGTCATCACCCCCCTTGACACTGGATGTAGCAATAAGATTTGCTTTGACAAATGCAACGCAAATGGGAGTGACATGGGACAGTTCTAGATGGAACTAGAGGTTGCATGAAGTTTACATGTTCCCTTCTCACTACTCTGGAGATGATGGAAGCACATGTTGAGATGAAACTTGTATCATCTGAGTGAGTGATTATGGTGGGCTGAGACCTCCTGCCAGCCCACTTGTGATCACATGGATGAGAAATAAATGCTTGTTAAGTCACTGAAATTTGGGGGTTGTTATCGCCATAAAATCTATTCTATCCTGACTGATACAATCATTCAAAAAGTTGAGTAATATAATTCTGGGAGATTTTGACTTTGGACTTGAGAATCTATAATGAACATAATTATGGGGAGAGTGGAAGTAAAGATCTCAACTGATATCTAGAAGACATCACAGCTACTTGAGATTTTGTAGACCTTGTGTTACATTTTTGATAGAGTCTGTTAACGATTCCTCTCAAATCTATTTTAAAGCTCTAAATAAAGGTTTTATTTAGCTGTTTTTCCAAAATCTGTTATTGTTGGTGACCTCTGATCCTTATTAAACATTTTTCATTAACTCCTCAAGTACAATTCAATCTAGGTACACTCAAAACAGAAGCCATTTGATTTTTATAAACAGAAACCTTCTAGCCCTCAAAATTCCGTTTTTATTCACGTGGTTTGCTGTATTTTTGTTCAGTTTTTGAGCTAGTCTCATTTTTAGGAAAGTTCTTGTTTGGGTCTCCAGGACAGAATTTTATATGCAGAGCAAATGGTCTTTAGGGATATCTACAACATTATTTGTTGTAGGTAATGTATACAAAGGATATTTCCAATGGATCTGAGGTGACTTATCCTTACCGAGATTAAGGGGAAGATTTGCAATCATAACCTACAGTGCATTTATAGCTCTTACATCTTATGTATGTAAAATCACTGTATCAGGTCATGTATGATAATTAGATTTCTCTATTTTTTGCAGTTGTACTAATTCAAATTGAGATTCTTCTTTTTCCCCAAATTTCATATATAGATTTTGGTATTTATCTCATTTATCGTTGCTTGCTATAGGAGAAGATATGAATACTTAAGTAATATCTTGATGCCAAGATGTTGGGAGCACCCAGATCCACCTGGATACTTTTCGATACTTGGGAGCAGATGTTAATTAACAATTGTCACAAGATACCAAGATCCCACAAGAAGGTGAAATAATCAGATGAGACCCTTAAAAAGTAGTGTCTCCAGCCTGAAGTTGAAGTTCAAATTTGTAGATGATTCAGTGTGTGTAGTGTGCATGTATATGTACATCTTTAATTTAGAGATGGGTTTAATCAGTCACACTGTCAACCACATGATACTAAAGGCTACCACAAAGTTGACAAAATTCTTATAACTCTATGAGTCAAACTGCTTTTGGTCTCTTTAATCATTCAGGGAACCCAGGGAGGTGACAGCCAGGAAGAGGAAAGGAAATTGCACAGGGGGTAGCCCACTGATCATTGTACAGAATGATCTTGTGCAGAAATCTGGCAAAAATAATATTATGGACCTTCCATTGGTCTGTCACTCTAAGTATCATGAGTTTAAAACAGACACTACATTATTGCTGATTCTACAAAATCTGCATGCTAATATCCCTAAAGAATTCAGAATTGATAGAAATAGCCTTACATCCTAATGAGTCTCAAACTGTAGATAAATATGGATGCCTGCCCTCCCAGAAGAGGAGGGTAAGTGTTCTCCTGGGTGCTGATTATATGGCTTTAATGTCACGGCCATAAAAATGCCTTAGTAGTTGGTTCTAAATAATTAACCATTGCCAGTACTTTTGATGTAAAGTATTCCAAATTAATGTTACTCTCATTAGTATATATTTCCCCAAATTTATTTAAATAAATAACAAAACAAAAACAATAATTACAATAAAACTGGACCCATGTTCATATAAAAAGTTCAGTCATTCAATTTTCTTGGGGCTAGTTCATTCAGTCAAATCCACTGGGAAGTCACATGATTCAGGGGTATATTATTGAGAGTTTTTAATAAGCCTTGGGGTGACTGCTAACATCTGCTTTGGATATTTTCTATTTCAAAACAATCTCAACCATGCTTTGCGGGACATAATTTTGTGTGGCAGGATCCAGGCCACTTCCTGAAGAAAAAATAATTTTGCTAGTAGATTCATTTCTGTGGGAAAGGGGTAACTTTTGAATCAGGTGAAGATCCTGCCTAGATACCTCAATTTTTAAAATAAGGCAAGGACATTACTATCTGTGCAAGTATGTTCCCACACAGTAGTATGCTGGAGATGGTTCTCTCTGGTTTGTGAGACTGTACACATCTCCTCCCACATCTATGGTCGGTGGTGTCAAGTCGGTAGCTTGAAATTGGTCAGAGCAAGAGTATTAACACCAGTGGTTCTATGAGAGTGATTTTGCCCCTTGGGGACACTTGGCAATCTCTAGAGACATTGCTGTCACAACTTGGGGATTGCTACTGACATCTAGTGGGTAGAAGCCAGGGATGCTGTTCAATATCCTAAAATGCTAAAGACAGCCCCCACCCACACCCGCTCTCTCAGCCAACAAAGTATTTGTGTGTTCAGTCGGTCAGTCACGTCCAACTCTTTGCGCCCCCATGGACTGTAGCCCACCAGGTTCCTCTGTTTATGGAATTTTCCAGGCAAGGATACTGGTGCCTGTGCTAAGTCACTTCAGTTGTGTTTGATTCTTTGTGACCCTATGGTCTGTAGCCTGCCAGGCTCCGCTGTCCATGGGATTTTCCAGGCAAGAATACTGAAGTGGGTTGCTATTCCCTCCTCCAGGGGATCTTCCTGACCCAGGGATCGAACCTGAGTCTCTTGTGTTTCCTGCACTGGCAGACGGATTCTTTACCATTGTGTCACCTGGGAATTATCTAGCGAAAAATGTCAACAGTGCTGAAGCTGCTGCTGCTGCTGCTGCTGCTAAGTCGCTTCAGTTGTGTCCGACTCTGTGTGACCCCATAGACGGCAGCCCACCAGGCTCCGCCATCCCCGGGATTCTCCAGGCAAGAATACTGGAGTGGGTTGCCATTTCCTTCTCCAGTGCGTGAAAGGGAAAAGTGAAAGTGAAGTCGCTCAGTCGTGTCCGACTCTTAGTGACCCCATAGACTGTAGCCTACCAGGCTCCTCTGTCCATGGGATTTTCCAGGCAAGAGTACTGGAGTGGGGTGCCATTGCCTTCTCCGGCTGAAGCTGAGGAACTGTGATTTATGCCATGGAAATTGGAAAACTTTACAAGTGTGGGTTTTTTTTTTTTGAATGTCAGTTTATCAGCCACCAACCCCTCAAATTAATTCTTATGCCCTCATTACTGTACAATTTCTAATTCCTATCAGAAGTTGGCTAGGAGAAGTGATATTCTTTGGAAGACTGAAAGCTGTGTTCTCCCCAGGGTAATCATATATGCTCACAGGTTGGCAATCTTTTTTCTGTAAATGGAAGATAGTAAATATTTTAGGCTTTGCAGACCATATGGTCTCTGTTGCAAATACTTACCTCTGCCATTATAGTGTAAAAGCATTTATAGACATATGGAAATTGAATGAGGATGACTGTGCTCTAATAAAACTATTTACAATGCTGGTAACAAAGTTTGCTGACCTCTGACTTAGATTATTAGCTTAGCCCCACTTTAGAACTGCCTTCACTGAGGCTTTGGTACTACACCTTCAGCTTTTACTATTAATAATTTATAAGACATAACCAAAATTGCTGCAACATTTTGCTGCAACATGTACTTGGACCAAGAAGGTTCTTAAATGCTGATTGCTTTGCTCTATCTTGCCCACGAAGTTTCTGTACAGGATCAAATTCTTTATTAAATGCTGCTGCTATAACATCGATGGTCTTCCGCAAACGGACCGAGACGGCCACCTAAACGGCAGGAGAACCTGAAGACCTCTGAAGAATCATTGAGATTCTGTTACCTGGTCAGAAGCTCTATGGTCCCGAGCGCCAGCCAGAGCGGCCACATTTCTACTGGCTCCGCCCCCAACTCCCAGGCTACCTGCCCTGCAGCGCCGGGCGCCTCTTCAGTGGACGAAGCTCGGCTGACGAAAAGCCTCTCAGAAAGGGCGTCGTGTACCGAATGCCCCTTTAAAACATAACGTTCCTTCAGTTTATATTTGGGAATGAATAGGAGTTTTCGTGTCAGCAATCTTGTATGAGCAGGAAGATTTGTGAGTGAAAGTTACGCCGTTTCATGAGGAGATAATAGACTAATATTTCCACTTCTTCCTGACGGTGGAACCTCAGGATGAAAATGGCCAATTTCGGCGTGTCTTTTTCAGTCTTCTGCTGTTTCCCCTCGAAGCTCTCGGCAACTGGCAGGAGGTAGCAAAGGGGCCAGTGGAGCCTGTTGAGTGACGGAGGTTGGGCCTTTGGGCTCCGCATGCTGTCTGTCAGCCCCAGACTGAACAGCTTCCTTGGCTGTTGAGGTATTTGCAGTGTCTCCTGAAGTCCTGGGCGAAGCAGAGAGGACGACGGTGCACCAGAAGCTTCTGGGACACCATGCTCTGGCCTCCAGGTGGTGGAAGGTGACTCTCGGTTCTCAGAGACTGGCTAAGCAAGTATGTTAAATTTCCTTTGTCACTAGGTGGCAGAATATAATTAAGATGTCTTTTTGTTTTTTTTCTTTTTTCTTTCTGATAGCATTGAAAGGTATTTCTAGTTCCTTCTTAATGACCTCTTTCATTACTTTGCAGTATTTGCTAATGCCAGTTAGGGCTGAAGGAATGAAATAAAAATTCTTCTGCAAACATTTCCTGTACTTAGGAAGGAATTTAGTTTTTCACTTAATTGGTTTGTGTCTTAAAGGGAAGTATCCTTATAAAGTGCATTCCCTTCCTAAAGTCTATCATTTGGACAATCCAGGCTTCTTGTTTTACAAATAGTTGTTATTTTTTTTAATTCAATTTTACTTAAAGAATGGTTTTATTTATTTGTTTGTTTTTGTGCTAGGGTCTTCATTGCTGCACTGGCTTCCCTTTGGTTTCGGAGCACCAGCTCTAGGCACGTGGGCTTTAATAGTTGTGGCAGGTGGACTCAGTAGTTGTGGCTCCCAGGCTCTAGAACATAGGCTCAATAGTTGTGGTTCAGAGGCTTAGTTGCTCCATGGCATGTGGAATCTTCCTGGACCAGGAATGGAACCTGCTTTGGCAGGTGGATTCTTCACCACTGAGTCACCAGGGAAGCCCTTGATATGTTTTTGAAACAAACTGCAGACATTGTTTCACATCACTTCCACCTATTCCAGTGCCTGTATCTAAAATAAGGACTAGTGGGAATTCTTTTTGTGGTCCAGTGGTTAGGACTTTGTACTTTCGTTGCCAGGACCCAGGTTCAGTCTCCGGTCGGGGTACTAAGATCCTGCAAGCCAAGTGGCTTGGGGAAAAAAAAAATGTGCAGTTTTGATGATTAACACAATCATGTAATTAAATAGTCCTGTGATCATAGTATCAGGGTATGCACAGTTATCCACAGAAGCCCAGTTTTGCAGGGGTGAGAGTGGTCTGACTGCTGTCTGTGAAATTAGGGATTTATTCTGCTGGGGAGAATACATCCTTGACTCAATTCCTGAATCTTCATTCAACCCTCAGATAAATGTATGCAAAGAGGTGTTTTTTTGTTTTTGTTTGTTTTGTTTTATCAGAGTATATAATTGCTTTACGCTGCTTTGTCAGTTTCCGCTGTACAGCAAAGTGAATCAGCCACACGTATACAGATGTCCTCTCTTTTTTGGATTTCCTTTCCATTTAGGTCACCACAGAGCACCGAGTTCACTGTACTGTATGCAAAGAGTTTAAATGAACAGAAAGCAACAGGCCAAATGTGTGGTCAGCATATACAAACGGAGAATCTCTTCCAATGTCAGTCTTTCACATGTCCTCTGCCCTCTTTTCAGTCATCAGAGTGGCAGAGAGTCTTCAGCTGAACCTCTTGTGGCTGGAAGTACTCGCTTCTAGGCCTCAGTCTTGTGCGTGGTTCTCTGCTCTTCCAGGGTTGATTTCACGCCTCATCTCTTTCTCAGTTGGAGGTTCATCTTCTTCAGTTACCCTTGATTAGCACTGGCCCAAAGTACCCTTTTTACCCTTTTTTCCTTAGTTGGGTTGACTATACCTTTTCTGCAAGGGTTGCTATATTTTCCTCTCTCCTCATTTCCTCTTCAGATTCCCATTTTTACATGAAGGCCCCCGTTGATTCTCCTTTCCAGAGTGCTAATGCCACAAAGTTGGCGGGTCGGCCTGCCCTCTTTCTTCTCTTTTTCTGACTTTCACTTCCCCATGAGCTAGATGCGTGCCACGCATCAGGGACGGCACTAGGTACTGGGGCTACAAGAATGAAAGAAACAGAGTCTTGCCTTAGAAGATCTCAGAGCTTGGCGGGCTCTAGGTGACCAGGGTAATGGAGCATAGATGAGAACAGTGTAACATGATAAGGGTCAGAAAAAATGTAGGCACAGGTGATACAGGAACACGAAAGAGGGGTGGGCTTACTGTGTTTGGAAGAGGGCCCGAAAAGGTTTGCTCAGGTGAGCGTTTTCTTTCTGTTTTTGTATTTTAATTTTGGATCAGGTTATACATTCATATAGTTCAAATATATATGCATATATTTTAAAATAAATTGGTATGTGTGTGTATATATATATATCTCCCCTAACCCCCATTACTCTTCTGTCGAGCCCCATGCTATCCAAAAGTAACTATGGCTATTAGTTTCTTGTGTGTCCTTTCACAATTTTGAATGCATATACAAGCAAACATAGTTTTTTCTTTCTCCCCCTTTTTTTTTACACCAAAGGTAGAATATGATATTTACTTGTCTGAACTTTGGCTTTTTAAATTAATTTTCTTGCTTAGTGGTTAATAAAGTGAACTCTGGAATCAGAATGCCTACATTCAAATCCCCATTGTATAATTCACCAGCTGTGTGAACTTGGCAAATTTCTTAATGTTTCATTGCTTCAGTTTATACATCTAAATCTGAGGTTTTCAGAATCTGGCAAATTTATCATATACTAAACTTTATCATAAACTTTAAGCACATACACATGCAACTTTATCATATACTACATCTCATATGGCCATTTTGTTTTGTTCTGTTGGTCTGTTCATGTACCAGTGACACAGTGTTTTAACTTTTGAAGTTTTACATTATGTTTACTATTTAGTAGAGCTAGTCTTTCCTTGACAATTGAAGGATGACTGGAATCCCCCAGGCAGAGATAATGACAGCAGCAATGATGACTAACAGTACAAACTCTGACCACTACCGCCAACGTTTTCACTTTATGCCTACTGTGTGCAAGTAGGCACATTCCTGATTTTACTCTGTTTTTTACTATACTTGTTTTCCCTTTGCTTTGAATTTTTTTACTTCTTTATTTTAAACTAATTTAGTTGCTCATAGGTTACTTTTAAAAACCACTTTCAATCCTTTTGGAAACAAGGGGAGGCATAAGTAGAAAAAGATCCAGAAACTGTATTAGGTGCTTTGTATAAGTCCCTAATTCTCAAAACAACCTTACAAGGTAGATATTATTATCCTCTTTTTGCAGTTGAAGACATTGATACTTGGAGAGGTCAAGTAATTTTCTCAAGGTTACACAGCAAATAAATGTAGATTCAGAATTCAAACCAGGATTTGTTGGTGTTATAGTCTGTGGTTCTTGGTGCTTCTTAAACCATACTGGATGGGGTTCTTTATCAGGGTCCTTAGAAGGATAGCAGAAAGAATAGCTGAGAAAGAAACTGGACCCATGATTGGGAACAATTTTATACGTTTTCCTAATGGCTAATATACATACACAACTACAGACTATGTAAAATGATCACTGCCATGTGATTTTGATGTTAACCCATTAATTCACCAAACATATATAGAGTCGACCATGTCAGGCCCTGTACTAGGTGCTGGGGGTACAGTGGCAGTGGGATCTGGTTTCTGGACCTTACCTCTTCCTGTGGGAGTTAGCTAACAGGTCTTCCTGGTCTGGACCCTGGACATCTGTTGCACTCTGAGGAGTATCTAATCTGTTTCTTCATCCCATGCTGGTTTATGCCTGACTTTTTTGCTTCAAAGCTGATAATTCATTTATGATTAACTAGTAGCAGCTTCTTAGAGTGTTGTTTTAAAGATTATGCGGCTGTATCTATAATCGGTGGCAGAGTGCAGTGACTAATTAGTTCTGCTTGCGATGGGGGCAGGAGGGAGAATGAAGTCAAACAAGCCATGTATTTTTCTTACCTGAACTAGTTGTCCAGAACAATTCATTTTTCTCTGCAGTTGTTATAAATGACACCAACTGTATTTTATTGCTTGGATTCACCATTTCTCAAACTGCTGCATAATCTCTTTTCCTCCTGGGAAGTCCTGGAGTAAAGAAATCCATTTAACTTTATTGAGACATAGTTTCTCAAATATATTTTTTTATAAAGTAATACTGTATCTTCTTCATTGCTAATTGCACAGTCCATACCAGTGCTAGATGTATCACTTTGTCCTGGTCTACTATCACTGCCCATGAGTGCCTTTGATTTCCTGATGTTATTGTAGTGACTTCTGTTGGGAAGGAAAAGTCCTGGAAATGCTACTGCATTCTATGGAAGCCCTTTATTCAATATTTTCTTCTTCTGTCTTGCTATCTAAAATTCCTCTTGCTGCCATACTGGAAATGGTCACTGGTTGTTTGTCTGCAGTTTTACTGTTTAACTTTTTCAACTCCACACACAAATGAGTCCTTGCATTTCTGAGGTAGCTCAGTTCATTCTGTTTGTTGGTGGAGTGTGTTAGTCACTCAGTCATGTCTGACTCTTTGCCACCCCGTGGACTGTAGTGGCCAGGCTTCTCTGTCTATGGAATTCTCCACGCAAGAATACTGGAGTGGGTTGCAATTTCCTTCTCCAGGGGATCTTCCTGACCTAGAGATCGAACCCAGTCTCCCACATTGCAGGCAGATTCTTTACCATCTGAGCTACTGGAGAAACCCATGTTTGTTGGTTGAAAGCCACACTAATTAATGGAAAACTTCCTCTAAGAAGTTAATCCTCAAATGGTTGTTGCCTTATGAGAAATGCATTTGAATTGCTGAACAGGTTTCTCTCTGTCCACTTGTGGTTACCTCTCTGGCCAGGGAGGGTTAGGAGATGGTGGTAGTTGTGCTATAGAATGATATAGTCATGGAAAGAGTATTGCTTTTGGAGTAACTTGCTCTCTGTAAAGTTCTGGGAACATTGCTTCATTGCTATGTAAACTTAAGCCAATCACTTAAACTCTGAATGTCAGTTGACTTAATTATAAATGATGATTATAATAATAATTCTGATCTTCCTTCTTTAGGGAGTTGTTGAAAGGACTAAATGGGATGATATATAGAAAGTAATTTCGCAAAAATAAGTTGTTATTATTATATGTCTGGGTTTACATTTTCCCTGCTGTTTTTCCCACTGCTCTTGTGTTAACCAGATGCAATATGTGAAAGACAGTCTTTCTTGTGGCATTTCCAGGTGTGCTTTATATGAAAAACTTGTGAATGAAACTCCTGATATAAGTCCAACTTGGTTTTGGTGGTAGAGTTCATCTTGTTTTTTCTTTCACCACTTCCTTTGTTCATCATTATTCATAAATTTTAAGCATAGTGTTGACCCTAATTCATAAATTATACCATAGTGTTAATGACTTTTAGCAAGTCTGTGGAAAGAAAGAATAGAGATGTGCTTCTGTCCTACAAAACTTTAAAAAATTTTAGTTGAATAAATGCTTCAAATAGCTGAGTCTCCGGAAGAAATGAGAATATAAGAACAGAAAGGTAGAGTGTTAGAATAGAATTATTTATTTGGCAAAAGGTTAAGGGTCTATACTCTGTGCCTTAATGTAGGTGAAGATGTGAAGAGTTATAAGGAGGAACACCATTGCACACTTGGAGAAGGAAATGGCAACCCACTCCAGTATTCTTGTCTGGAGAATTCTATGGACAGAGGAGCCTGGCAGGCTACAGTCCATAGGGTGGCAAAGAGTTGGACATGACTGAATGACTCACACACACACGCACCATTGCACACTACAGGGCTTTTTGCCATCTCACTGGCTGTGTGTCACTCACTCCTTTTTTTTTTTTTCCTGTCATTTTCTCTTCCCTTTCTGGAACAAGTATCACATTCTTTCACTAGTGACCTGCAGGATGTTTACACTCAGACCCCCTCCTAAGAAAGGCTTGTTGCTCAATTCCAGCAAGTGGATCAGCAGACAGCTGCCCACTGTCGGCAGGATCTGCTTCAGCAGCAGGACGACACCTTACCTGAGGCCACATCCTTCCCAGGGTGACCCACATCCAGTGACTGAGTGAGGTGGAAGTATAACGGCTGTGCTATTTCAGCCTCATGTGAGACACTAATGGGCACCACTCACTCCAGAGCTCCCGGTCTGGTTAGCTGGGGCTTTGCTGGTCTTGCGTCACAGTTTAGGTTCTTCCTCTGCCAAGTTCTGCTTCTTTCTCCTTCCTTTCACAGATGTTGATCCCTAACAGTTGCCTTAAAAATTGTTTAGTTTTGTTGATGTGTAATTTATGTATTGTAATAGTCCCTCTTTAAAAGTGTCCTACTCTGTGGTTTTTAATATATTCACAAAGTTGTGCAACTATTGTTGCTATCTAGTTACAGAACATTTTCATGATCCTCAAAAGAAACTCTTTCCATGTTAGCAGTCACTCCATATTACCTCTTTCCCCAGCCTCTGGCAACCCTTAATGTACTTTCTGCCTATTTAGATTTATCTGTTATGGATTTTTTCATATAAATGGAATCATATAATATATGGCCTTTTGTGAATGGCTTCTTTTCACTTAGCATAATGGTTTCAAGTTTATCTGTGTTAAACCATGTATCAGTACTTTATTCCTTTTTATGGGTGAATAATACTCCACAATGTAGTTTGTAGATCCACTATAATTTATTCATCACTTGATGTACATTGGATTGTCCTAATAAATATCTTGGGCCTCAAACTCTATATCAGCATTTACTTCCTAAGAGCATAACCTGCAAACTACTCTCAGTTAGGACCCCTAGGACCTCAACTTCTGCACCAGTGGGGGTTGTGAAGAAATTCTTCCAATAAAGGTGCATGCGTGCCAAGTCATTTCAGTCATGTCTGACTCTCTGTGATCCTATCTACTGTAGCCCACCAGACTCCTCTGTCCATGGGATCTCCAGGCAAGAATACTGGAGTGGGTTGCCATGCCCTCCTCCATGGGATCGTCCCAACCCAGGGGTCAAACCTGCATCTCTTATGTCTCCTGCATTGGCAAGTGTGTTCTTTACCACTAACGCCGCCTGGGAAGCCATCCCAATAAAGGTGGTTCTTCCCAAAGAAAAATTTTAGCACCAGATGCTGAGATAATTAAAAGTTTTCCATCTTATTATAATAAGTACTGTAGGCCAAGTTGTTGACTACTTAATCTTAGAGTAGGTGTGTTTGGGGAAGAGGTTAAGTGTAGTTGAAATCTGGTGAAAAAAGGAAAAGATAAAAGGGCCAGGTGAGAAGTGGGGCCAGCAGGACCAGTAGGGGCCACATTGTGAATGGCATTTTTGCCATGATCAGATATTTGGACCCTGCCTATAGTAGTGGCGGCTCATGGAAGGCAAGAGAGGTGAGATCAAGTATGCCCTCCCTTCATTTGTGGATTATGAACGGTAGGCAGATCATCTATCTTAAAAGGCGTTGTGAGTTGGCCAAAACCTGAGTGAGGGAAGTTGCTGGAGTTTAAGAGATGAATTGTAGGTTAAAGAAGGTGTTAGAATGACTGTGGCATTCTGGGGAAGATGCATGTGAGACTCCAGGAAAAGTGGAAAAGAAGCATGGAAAGAGAGACAATGTGGCATATTGGAAAGAATATGGACTTGAAGTCTGATACACCTGGATTTTTATTCCTCTTTCATCCTTTATTAGCTCTGTGACTTTTGACAGATGACCTAACTTCATCTTTTAGAGGAGGCTAATAATAATCCTTACCTCTCAGCATTTTGTTGTGAATTTGAAGTGATGTAACCTATATAAGATAAACAGCTCTTCCTTTTTTTTTTTAAATAAATTTATTTATTTTAGTTGGGGGCTAATTACTTTACAGTATTGTAGTGGTTTTTGTCATACATCGACATGAATCAGCCCTGTGTTTACATGTGTTCCCCATCCTGAACCCCCCTCCCACTTCCCTCCCCATCCCATCCCTCTGGGTCATCCCATTGCCCCAGCCCTGAGCATTTGTCTTGTGCATCGAACCTGGAATGGTGTTCTGTTTCACATATGATAATATACATGTTTCAGTGCTATTCTCTCAGAACGTCCCACCCTCACCTTCTCCCTCAGAGTCCATAAGACTGTTCTGTGCATCTGTGTCTCTTATTCTGTCTCGCATATAGGGGATAACCAGCTCTTCTAAACTCATTTGCCCTGTTCTCCTAACCAGGCAAGGTGTGAGAGGCAGGACCCAGGACTCAGGATGGAGGTGAAGAGTCCAGTCATCATGTAACCAGGGGCAGAGGATAGTGATGGTTAGGGGACCTGGGGACCAAGGTGTAGGAAGTGGAAATGAGAGGAGGCCCAGACCCCAGGGAATTGTAGGGCTGGACCCAGGCAGAAACACATTTGCAAGGATATCATTTCTCTAGAGCTTTGTCCTTTTTAAAGGTTCAGAACAACCTCTCACTGACCCACCAGCTCAGGCCTCTCTGCAACTTCAAATGGTGGCCGCTGGGGTCCATTTGGATGGGGGATCTTGCCACACCTCACAATTTTAGACCTCTTATAGCTGGATGAAGTGAGGACAAAGGCTGCATTTGGCAGGTGCAACCGCCTGGTGCTAAAGAGTTTCTATCAGCTGTCTCCTTCCTTCCTTTCTTGCTTTCCTTTTCTCAAACTCTCTTTCACTGACACATGTCTTGATTTTTAAAAATAGTTATTTTGCATCTGCTAATTTTCACTTCCAAGTGATATATGGTTGGGATCCATGACCTCTGAAGCTCCTTGCTATCCCGTGATGCTGGGACTTAAATTCAGGCAGAGTTCAGCAGCTGCTTACTGAGCTGTCTTGGACACTTGCCATCTCAGAAGTTAATCTTATCCATCTCAGAATCTGTCACTTAGCTATGTGGAGATACTGCCAACCTCTGAAAACACGACAATGGTACAGAAAACTGTGTATTTGACCCCTTGGGGAATCACTCATCTTTTGTGTGGAGACACTGCCAAGCTCTAGAAACTTGAAAGTGCTACAGAACTTGTGAATTTGATGTGTTGGGGTTCACTCACTGGCACTTCCAAATTCAAGAGTATAGAGATAGTTGAGTATGTAATAAGGAGCTGGCGTCTCCTTACATCAAGTACTTTCTTTCATTGATGCTTAACCAGAAATTGTGAGTATGTGGTTGCCTTGTGTTCACTTACTTGGTTAACATTTGCTGGATACCTCTGAATACCCTGAAATTTATGAAATTCTGATTTTTTTTTTGTGGACCGAAGATGGTATATTAGTGATTTTGCATGATTTGACCTAACATATGACAGGAACTATGCCAGAAGCTGGAGATAAAGAGATGAAGCACAAATTTTGGCCAGAAGTTTCTTGCAGAGTCCAGGGAGGAGGTGGACACAATAGTTGGAGCACAAGTGACACAGGTTCTATTGCAGAGGTGTACAAAGGGCAGTGTGTTATACGCCAAAGAGAAAGAGTAAAGGAAATCCTCTGAATAGGCCTCCTGGGCTTCGGTATAGGGACTAAGTTTTTTTGGTGAAATTTCAAAATTGACCAGCCTTGCTAGGAATACACAGTATGGTGGCTTTGTACTGTTTAACTTAAGGTCTAACCACTCTGATAAATCCTATTCTGTATCACTCATCCTCACGCTGCTTCTCTGATCGTCCCCTGACTAGTGTACCCCGTAAGTCTCAGTTCACTGTGTATTTGATTGATTACTGTTCTTTATTTGGTGTTCATTTAAGTAGCAAAGAATAATGTGTTTGCAAATGTCTGCATCTATGAAGATGGCCCCTTGGGTTGAATCAGAGGCTAACTGCCACATCCTAGCTCCCCACTCAGCAAGTCATGTCTTCAACTCCTGCATTATGTTAAATTCAAAGCGGTACCATCAACAGATCTCCTCGTAGGATCTTGGTACTGTTTTAAGAGCTTTGCTTACATTAATTCACGAGCTCAATCTGAGGTAGGTATGAGGATTTTCCCACTGTATGGCTTAAGAAACTGAGGCACAAAGTAATTAAGTAACCAGTACTCCATATGGTTTCTGAATGAAAGAGAAACTGCTTATTTTCCAGCTTTTCATTTGGAAAATTCAGCTGCTCATTTTTCCAGCTTTTCATTTGGAAAGAGAGATCTTGATCTGCATTCCTTTAACTGCTGGCTCTCTCCTCTGCTTTCCCCCATCAGAGGCTGAGTTCCCTAAACCAGATACAGGACTGTGAGTGTTCAAAGGTTCCCAGATAGAAAAGCTTAAACCTGAATGCATCCCTTGGGGAGAGTCTTCCTGGACCTGCTGCCTTCCTCAGTTAGCACTATAGGAGTCCAGCTGCTGCCAGAAGAGGTCAGGGGGAGGGAGTGGTTCTAGCTTTTAGAAAATAAAACAGAATTTAGTAGCTGAGCCTTGAGAGGAGAGAGAACAGGGAAGATACAGGGCTAAGCAGTCTCATGTTCAAGGGCTTCCATGGTCTCTCTCCAGTTTGCCTTCCAGATCATGTCCACCCCTGTCCCCCAGAAACAACAAATGACTCCTGGTGAATGAAAGAACATGTTGCTGTCTTCTGTGCCTCTGTTTGCTGTGCCGTCTGCTGACGTACTCCTACTGACTTTAAGACTGAGTTAAAAGTCACCTTCTGAGAGATCTTCCTTTAGGCTAGTGCATCTCAGACTTTAAGGTGCACCTGAGACAAGGTCTTACTTGGAGACCTTGCTAAATTGCAGATCTTAATTCAGTAGATTTGAGGTGGGACCTAGAATGCGTTTCTAATAAGTTCTGGGGAATAGAGATCTGTGGACCACATACATATTGGTCTGTGGACCACATTTTGAGTAGCAAGGCTCTAGATCTCATTGTTTTTTTGTTTTTTTTTTTTGGTGGGGGGACTTAAGTCTGTAAAAGTTATTATAAGGGAAACAGGATGTTTTGCAATGACTCAAGCTAATTTGTCATTGGTAAATTGGTAAATTGTTCTGGTAGATATGTAGGGTGACCAGTGTCCTGGTTTGCCTAGCATTCTGGGGTTTCCTGGAACATGGGACTTTCAGTGTCTCAGACGAAACAGATTTTCATAGCTCTAATAGTTTCAGGTGGGTGGGACTATAAATCATCTTCCTTGTAACCTCTACACCAGCTGAGGTCTTTGATAAAATTCTGCTATAAGTTACAAATGTTTATTAGCCAGACAGTAAGAGAACAGTCCTGTAACTCACTCTTGAGGCTTTTGGGGGCCGTTCTCTGCCTTTGGCACTGTAAACAGCATTAGCACGATTGGTTCTCTTTAAGGAGAACATAAGGATTTTATAGGGATGGAGCCAGCCAACTTTGGAATAGGTTCAAGTGACTATCCTCTATGGGAAGAGACACAGGACAAAAGGAACACTAGACCTCAGGCACAAAACCCAAAATGTTAGAGTGCTTGGTTGAATTTGTATATTTTATTCAAGCACAAGCAATGGGCTTAATTATGCACCCACTGAGGAGCCCTGAGGGTTTTAGAGTTTTTTCAGGGGTGTTAGGTTCAGCCAAGGAATCAACTCTGTGCCTCTCTCAGACTTAATTAGATTCAGGTTTTGTTGGTCTTTTTTGATATTTTGCCTGGAAGGTGAGTGAAAGTTCATCTCAAGAAAGGACTACCATTCAAAGCTATTTTATTCCACATTGCAGTATATCCCAGATAAAACCCCCTTGAGATTCCTGTATTCTTGTTCAACATCAGGAAGAAAGAGGGGCACAAAATTGGTTTCTCTGGGCTCTGAGGAGCACACAAAATAGCAAGACCCCTCCCAGGGTTCAGAGAAGCCAGATCGTGTGGGGTCCAAGGGCTGCTTTGAAGCTGCTTCAAGCTTTTTTTTCCTGAATATCTCTTTCTGATTGAGCCTTAGTCTCTTAAAAACATTTAGAAGAATCACTTCTATTTGTATTCCTGGAAAAAAGGAGAGAGAGGGAGAAAAACTATATCTTTGCCTCTAGGCCTTTCAGAAGAAACCAGCTGGGGGACGGGAGGCTGGGCTGCTGAGATGGAAGTTCTGTGAACAGATATTTCAGAGCAAGTGCAAGCGTTAGTGAAGCTTTCTCCTCCCTGTGGATTTGTAGGCCAACCTCTAATACCCATTCAGCAAAGCAACTTCACCTTTCACCTACTTTCTTTGTTTTCCAGCTGTTTGGTGTATGCTCTGTCTGCACATGTGAGCAATTCTTGATGATACTGTTTACTTATACCGTTTTTTCCTCAACAGAGAAAGAAAAGACATCCTCAGTGAGGATGTAAAAGTTAGGATACTAAGGGGGTATGAGTATGTTATTGTAGGAAGTGACCCCAAGGGGATCCAGATTATGGCCCACACACAGTTGGATGGCAGCCCTGACTTCACACAAAGATCCTTCATTTTGTAGATGATGAAACTGAAACTTGCAGAGGGGAAATCGCTTATGTTGAGGCTGGCAAATAAGTGGATCTGAAAGGTTTTTTTAATGCTCAAAATTCATGGAGTCTCAGGGTTGAAAGGGATCTTAATTTCATCTGCAACCTCAAGTAGATGCCTGAATTCTGGTGTCTAAGTCCTTGTAAAGTAGCCCTATGGCCAGTGCTGGCCTCACTGAGTAATGGGGGTGATCACTACTGTTACAAAAGTGGGCCTTCTTTTGATAATTTCCTTGGGTATAGGCTATTTTGACTAGGACCATGTTTTGATCTCTCTTTCTGAATACATTAATTTCAGTTAGAATTATATCAATATTGATGAATTTTCATTGAGAAGGTATTTCTTGGAGCAAACTTCATTTAACTTTGATCAGTTCATTGTAAGACACCTAAAAGCCTTTCATTTCCACAAGGGATGAAGCCTTTCCTAAACATCACTCTATTATTTAGGACAGAATATCTTCTAACTAAGTGTTCTATAGAACAAATTTAGGAAAATGTTGATCTGAGCTGTGGAATGCAATTCTAAAAAAGATACATGTAAATCTCAGTTTTTTGAATCAGATAATATTTTAAATATAATAGAGGAATTTACCACTGAAAAGCAACCAATGGAAAACATATTGCTAAGTGAGAAGAGCCATATTTGTATAACATATATCAATTTTAATTAATACATATTATAAATCATTATGGAAGTATGTATATAAATGTCTTAATGCTTATTTAGTACATGAAGTTTTGGGAGACTTCTGTTTTTTATTTTGCCTGTCTATATTTTCTAAATTTCTATATTGAATAGTACCCTAACAACAAAAAGTCTCAAAATATCCAATTATAAATCCTTTAGAAAAACGAAGGATGCTTTTGGTAGGGAGAATAAGCATTATCCCCTCTTTTACATTCTTTGTAATTCAGGGAGATTTTCATCTTCTGTGAGAGATACATAGCTAAACTATTGTTTTCCTTCTTTTTAAAAAATGTATTTGTTTATTTTTAATTATTTTTTTGGCTGTGCTGAGACTTTGTTGTTGCACAAACTTTCTCTAGTTGTGGAGAGTGGGAGCTACTCTCTAGTTGTGGTGTGAGGGCATCTCATTGCAGTGGCTTCTCTTGTGGCAGAGCACACGCTCTAGGGTGATGGGCTTCAGTAGTTGCAGCTTGTGGGCTCTAGAGCACCAGTTCAGTAGTTGTGGTGCATAGGTTTAGTTGCTCTGTGGCATGTAGGATCTTCCTGGACCAGGGATCAAACTGGTGTCCCCTGCATTGCAAGGCAGATTCTTAACCACCGGGCCACCAGGGAAGCCCCTTCCTTCTTCTGTCAAAAACCTACCGTGATACCTGCCTGCATATCAAGTCTAATCTCCTCTGCCTTATTGTTAAGACCTTGTATAATCTCTCAGATTCACGTAATTTGGTCCCATTTTTTAAACTTAAATTTTTATTTTATATTGCAGTATAGGTGACTTGCAGTGTTGCATTAGTTTCAGGTATACAACTGATTCAGTTATACACATACATGTATCCATTCTTTTTCAGATTCTTTTCCCACGTGGGTGTTTATAGAATATTGAGGAGAGTTTCCTGTGCTATACAGTAGGTCCTTGTTGATGATCTATTTTATAGGTAGGAATGTATATATGTTAGTCCCAAACTCCTACTTTATCCCTCCTCTGGACATTTCCCTTTTGTTAACCATAAATTTGTTTTCAAAGTCTGTAACTCTGTATCTATTTTACAGATACGTTCATCTGTATCTTTTTTTTTTTTTTAAGATTCCACATATAAGTGATACCATATGATATTTGTCTTTGTCTGATTTACTTAGTATGATAATCTCTAGGTCCATCCATGTTGTTGCAGATGACATTATGGTCCCATTCTTTTTTTTTTTTTTTTTGCTTTGTTCAATAAGTTTATTATTGTCACGCTAGTAAAGTAATGCTCAAAATTCTCTAAGCCAGGCTTCAGCAATACGTGAACCGTTAACTTCTAGATGTTCAAGCTGGTTTTAGAAAAGGCAGAGGAACCAGAGATCAATTGCCAATATCCGCTGGATCATCAAAAAAGCAAGAGAGTTCCAGAAAAACATCTATTTCTGCTTTATTGACTATGCCAAAGCCTTTGACTGTGTGGATCACAATAAACTGGAAAATTCTGAAAGAGATGGGAATACCAGACCATCTGACCTGTCTCTTGAGAAACCTGTATGCAGGTCAGGAAGCAACAGTTAGAACTGGACATGGAACAACAGACTGGTTCCAAATAGGGAAAGGAGTACGTCAAGGCTGTATATTGTCACCCTGCTTATTCAACTTATATAAAGAGTACATCATGAGAAACGCTGGGCTGGAAGAAACACAAGCTGGAATCAAGATTGCTGGGAGAAATATCAATAACCTCAGATATGCAGATGACACCACCCTTATGGCAGAAAGTGAAGAAGAACTAAAGAGCCTCTTGATGAAAGTGAAAGAGAAGAGTGAAAAAGTTGGCGTAAAGCTCAACATTCAGAAAACTAAGATCATGGCATCTGGTCCCATCACTTCATGGCAAATAGATGGAGAAACATTGCAAACAGTGTCAGACTTTATTTTTTTGGTCTCCAAGATCACTGCTGATGGTGATTGCAGCCATGAAATTAAAAGACACTTACTCCTTGGAAGGAAGGTTATGGCCAACCTAGATAGCATATTTAAAAGCAGAGACATTACTTTGCCAACAAAAGTCCGTCTAGTCAAGGCTATGGTTTTTCCAGTGGTCATGTATGGATGTGAGAGTTGGACGGTGAGGAAAGCTGAGCGCCGCAGAATTGATGCTTTTGAACTGTGGTGTTGGAGAAGACTCTTGAGAGAGTCTCTTGGACTACAAAGAGATCCAATCAGTCCATCCTAAAGGAGATCAGTCCTGGGTGTTCATTGGAAGGTCTGATGTTGAAGCTGAAACTCCAATACTTTGGCCACCTCATGCGAAGAGTTGACTTATTGGAAAAGACCCTAATGCTGGGTAGAATTGGGAGCAGGAGGAAAAGGGGATGACAGAGGATGAGATGGTTGGATGGCATCACTGACTCGATGGACATGGGTTTTGGTAGACTCCGGGAGTTGGTGATGGACAGAGAGGCCTGGTGTGCTGCAATTCATGGGGTCAAAAAGAGTTGGACACAACTGAGCGACTGAACTGAACTTACCTGAAAAATCCTGATAGAAGGTTGTGGTTGGTTTATTAATTCCTGGGCTTCTCTTGTGGCTCAACTGGTAAAGAATTCGCCTGCAATGCAGGAGACCTGGATTCGATCCCTGGGTTGGGAAGATCCCCTGGAGAAGGGAAAGGCTACCCATTCCAGTATTCTGGCCTGGAGGGTTGCAAAGAGTCGGACATGACTGAGCGACTTTCACTTTCACTTTATTAACTCCCAGCAGACCATCCCTGAGTTCTAAGGAAGCTTGCCTTCTTCTGAGCTACCTGATCTTTCTTCTGGGCAAGTGGCATTTTGGGCTGATTCCACCTCTTCTTTTTAACTTCTTTCTTAGGCTTCTTCTCATATACTGGATTCTCTCATATTGCAGCATGAGCTTTTTTATACATCTCCTCCATCGTGTATGGAGTTATGTTGTTCTTTATGTATGGAGAGAATTGTTTCTTGTAAGCATCCTCATCTTCTTCAATCAGACGACACATGTAATCTGCAGCATTCTGCCCCATGATGTGCTTTTGGTGTACCTCAGCACTGAATTCTTTGCTTTCTCGATCATAACTAGGGAACTGTTTGGTACTGTGAGGGATAGACAAACCTTCATTGACAGTCCCCTTCAGGGCCCCAGAAACTATTCTCAGTAGTAGTCCTGGCAAGTCCTGCATTGACGTAACAGGTTGAAGGCACCAGGTTGACCATCAACGCTTTTCACATTGTATTCATCTCCAGTCACTTCGACTTGGCCTTTGTAAATTTTGTCCATACCGAACCAATTTAGAAACATGCGGGCCAGCAGCAGGCCAGTACAATGTGCTGCAGCATAATTTGTCAGGACAACCTTCACACCATACTTTGGGAGTTCGTGAGCAACTGCACAAACTGTTATATCTCCTTCTATACGGGCATAAGCAGCATGACAAATGATATCTCTGTTTGTTACATGAATGATCATTCTGTATTTGGGTGTGCTGTACTTATTTTTAACTTGGATTACCAATCGTTTCTGAGCATAGTAGTCAGTTTTGCCCTCTTGCCGTCTTCTGAATTTTACTTGGTATCTCTTGAAGTCGGCCGTGTTCTGGACAACTTTAACAAACCCCCTGCTGTGGAACAGAACCCTGATTCTGCAGCTTGCCACAGAGCTCTATGGTCCCATTCTTATAAGACTCACTCCAGTCAAGTTCATTTCTTGTCTGCAGGCCTCTGGACCTAAGCTGTTTTCTGCTTCATTGTCATTATTTTTTCCAGATTGGAATGTCCTTTCTATCTCTCTAAATTCTACCCATTTGTTCTATAAGACCCCACACTGATTTTTCCCTTTTCTGACTTCCAGTGGCAGGTCTAGTTTATGCTGTACTATTCAACATTCACCAATTTATTATGCTTTTCTAGGCTCAGCCCTTGATGCTGAATGGCAGTGGCTAACTTATCTTGCTGGCTGGAGGGACTGAATACTTTGAAGACATACTGAGAGGGAAAAAATAGCCAAGAATGATGCAGTGAGTTGGAATCCAGAGAAACAGACCAAGTAGACCTCAGTTGGAGTGGCTGAGAAACATTAGAGCAAGTAGAGGGGCATGCAGTGTGGATAAGCATAGACTGATTCTCTTATTCTAGTTGAGAGAATCCCAAAAAAGGGCTCTGGTTAGCTTTCCTGGGGTCAAGTGTTTCATCCCTAACTAACCAAATGTGTTGGGGAAGACAAGGCCACGTAGGAATTTTCCATGTGGATAGGGGTGGGGTGAATAGTTCCTATGAGGAGGGGCCAGACATGGATGGCCTATGGATGTCTAATATATTAAAAGAACAGCAGTGACTATGTCCACTGGTAATGTCCAGTATAGGCATGTGGGTCAGTATGCTGGAAATCAGGAAGGAAGAGCTATGGTGTAGCATACCACTCTTCCTATTGTTAGAACAGAGTCAACAAGTCTTTATTGAGACTTGCTCCCTGGGGACTTGATAATTGTTGGACTAGCCTTCAACTCCGTACACTGTCATTTTTTTCCCCTGTTACATTAACCCTGGGACCTGCAGCTCCATTCAGACACCCAACAGCCTTGACATTTCTCTGCTCTGCAAGGAACCACTGACAGCTTGCACTGTTATCTTGGTCTTAATGACTGCTAAGTCACTTCATTTCCCAGAGGGAGATTGTGAAACCATCAACAGTATCAGGTCACTGGCAGCCTTTAGCTCTGGATGGAATGTTTCCAGGGAGAAATGCAAGTGAGAAAAGGAGCTGGACACTTTCTTTTAGAGGAAGACTATTAGCTCATCCTGGGAAGGTCAGCTGGATGGTGGAAGAGAGTATAGGAGAAGTATTAGCATTAAATGCTTAACTCTGGACCGGTCTTCCCCAGCACTAGGGGGCACCAAAGTCAGCAACTTCCTGATTCTTAAGGCTGGTAGCATGTCAGCTGTTAGGAAATAAGATGAGGGACAAAGCTATGAGGTAGGGAAGGTGGCATGGCATGAAGACCCTGACATGTCTAGGTCCCCTTGGTCCATCTCTGCTTGCTCTGTTCTGGCTTCTGCTGGTTGATCTGGGCTCTTCAGCTGCCTACCTGCCACCATACCCCTATTTCTTACAGCTGCTGGGTTTTTGACCCACTGTTTTTTTCAGAATTTATGCCTTTGCTTCACTTGTCTGGCACGTGGATATTTGTTGGACTCTGCAGTGCTCCTTTGAACCTTGTCTTTTTGTGACATATTATGGAGGTGGTTTATCCAGGTGACTCAAGGCAGCCCAAGCTCCAAATCCCACATCCTGGCACCTGGCTCTTAGCTTACTAGTACAGCTTCCAAATATACTGGCTGGAGTTTCTTTCTTTGCTGGGCCTCCAAAGTGCTGTGAAGGACTTAATCCAGACTATATTAGCATTGCCTGTTAATTCATGACTGCGTCCCCTCTAGCCCAAGTCAGACACATCTCTGTACCCTCGGCCTCTGTCACAGAGCGGCATTAACCATGACTGTGAAGTGATGGGAAAATGCTCACTGCCACCTCTGAGTGTGGCCTGGACTTTTCCTCTGAAAAAATGACCCTGAGTGCTTTTCCCTGTCTGTCTGTCCTTGGGTTCAGATGCAACTAATCACCACACTCTTTCCTCTTCTCCTTTTCCACCTACTCTCTTTGCTTTACCTACCAGTCTATCTGAGAGAGAGTACAGGGTAGTGGTTAAGAACATAGATCCTAAATAGGATTTTCTGGTTTTAAGTCCTGGTTTTATTACTTATAAGCTGTGCAACTGTTCGCAAGTTACTTTGCCTGTCTGTACCTCAGTTTCTTCCGCTGTCTAGTGGGAATAATAAGAATAGGACCAATCTCACAGGGCTGTTGGGAATATTAAATGTGTTACTATGAACAATGTACTTGGAATAGGATTTGGTACACAGCAGGCATTCTAGAAGTATTAGCTGTTGTTAACTGTTCTCTACTTTCACTGCTCAACCAAGTAAAGGTCATCTGACTTTGTTCCCTCTTGACTTCTTAGGCTTACCTACCTTCTTCTTGCACTCAACTTGTGTGCCTCAGTCTCATTCTCTGGTCCACTTAGCTGAATATTTACAAATATTCACCGATTTCTAATAAGCTAACACTGAGCTGTAGCCCAGGAGATATCTAGACTCATTCCTTTTAAGTAGCATCTCCTCCTCTACTCATGGTTCTTTCCTCAGGTCAAGTCCTAATTCAGACCTTGGTCTTTTAATGGCTGATTGTGGGGGCTGTGAAAAAGTAAGGTTTATTTCTGCTGCTAGACCCAAATTTGACACTGTTTTTTTGTAATGGGCTGGACAGTAAATTTTTTTTTTTTATGGAAGTATAGTTGATTTACGGTGTTGTGTTATTAATTGTTTCTGGTATACAGCAAAGTGATTCAGAAACATTTATGTGTATGTATATGTGTATTTTTCATATTCTTTTCCATTATAATTTGTTATAAGATATTGAATATCGTTTTCTGTGCTATGCTTGTTGTTTATCTATTTTATGTATAGTGGTGTGTATCTGTTAATTTCAGTCTCCTAATTTATCCCTTCCTCCCTTTCTCCTTTGGTAACCATAAATTTGTCTGTGAGTCTGTTTCTGGTTTGTAAGTAAGTATCCCTTTTTTTAAGATTCCATATATAAGTGATATCATTTGATATTTGTCTTTCTTTGTCTGACAATTCACTTAGTATGATAATCTCGAATTCCATTTATTAATATGTTTATGTGTGTGTGTATCACATCTTCTTTATCCATTCATCTGTTGATGGACATTTAGGTCTTGGCTGTAGTGCTGTAGTGAATGTTGGGGTACATGTATCTTTTCGAATTAGGGAATTAGAGTTTTCTCTGGATATGTGCCCAGGAGTGGAATTGCTAGGTCATATGGTAATTCTAAAATTTTAAAGCAACCTCCATACTGTTTTCCATAGCAGCTGCATGAATTTACATTCCTACCAACAGTGTGGGAGGGTTTCCTTTTCTCTATACCCTCTCTAGCATTTATTATGGTCATCATTCTGACTGGTGTGAGGTGATGCCTCATTGCAGTTTTGATGTGCATTTCTCTAATAATTACAATGATGAGTGTCTTTTTATGTGCCTGTTGGCTATCTCTATGTCTTCTTCGGAGAATTGTCTGTGTTGGTCTTCTGCACAGTTTTTCATTGTGTTGTTTGTTTTTTTGGTATTGAGTTGTACTAGCAGTTTGTATGTTTTAGAAATTAAGCCCTTGTTGCTTGCATTGTTTGCAAATAAATTCTTCAGTCTTTAGGTTGTCTTTTCATTTTGTTTATGGTTTTCTTTGCTGTGAAAAAGTTTATAAGCTTGGTTAGACCCCATTTGTGTATTTTTGCTTTTATTTCTATTATTTTGGGAGACTGACCTAAGAAAGCATAAATATGGTTCATGCCAGAGAGTGTTTCACTTATGTTCTTTTCTAGGAGTTTTATGGTATCATGTCTTATGTTTAAGTGTTTAAGCTATTTTGAGTTTATTTTTGCATATTGTGTGAGGGTGTGTTCTAACTTCAACGGTTTACGTGAAACTGACCAGCTTTTCCAACACCACTTGCTGAAGAGACTGTCTTTTCTCCATTTTATATTCTTGCCTCCTTTGTTAAAGATTAATTGACCATAGGTGGGTGGGTTTATTTCTGGGCTCTTTATTCTGTTCCATTGATCCATATGCCTGTTTTTGTGCCAATACCACAATGTTTTGATTAGCTTTGTAGTATTGTCAGGAGGGTTATGCCTCCAACTTTGTAAATATTTTAGGCTTTGCAGGCCACACAGGGTCTCTGTCTTGTCTCCTCTTCCTCTTCCTTCTTCTTTACAACCCTTTAAAACTGCAAAAACCACCCCTAACTTGAAGGCTGTATTAAATGAGTTTACAAGCCACATTTGATCATCAACAAGTCCCATGAGGGCAGGAACAATCTATCTCATTACCCTGATGGTCTAATGCTACCCCGGTACATGATGGGCCTTTGATTAGTACTTGTTGAATAAATGAATAAACAATAAATGAGTTCAAACAATCCTCTGGCTTGCAAATTTAAGAGACAGAATTTCTGGGTAAGTTCTACAGTGAATAGGAGAACCCCAGGGAAGTGTTCTATTAAGCTGACTCCTTGCTCTGTCTGCAGTTGTCAAAGGGTACAGGTGCTTTCCATGGAGTCTGCCGTAGCCTAAGTACCTACCTGCAATTCCACTGCTGTCTTCTAGTTGAGAACTGAGCCTCCCTGCAGCCTCAGTTCCATACTAGCAGTGTGCTGGTAAATATTTAACAACCAGCTACTCCAAAAACAAGCAAACATAAATCCCTGATTTATAGTATTTGACAATTTCCATGGTGTCAATACTTCCACCATGGCCAATTTCATGCTATAAAATGAAGCCACTAAACTTGAAGCTGGGAAGAGAGATGCCATTAAACCATACTCCCTGCCCTGCTCACCTCTGCAGTCCTAAGAACCATATGCCTCCTTGGAGAGTAATTGAAAGAAATGTTAGCTCTCACAATCTCTGCTTTTAGGATTAGGCTCTTCTCTGTGTTTTGGTGGATGGGTACCATTATCTTGCCTTCCCAAACTTCCTGGATTTTGGCCTTTGCTTGCTTTGATCCCCAGCCCCTGAGTGCTCATTGACCTCCTGACTCCCTGTTTCTTGCAGAACACAGATGGCTGCACTCTTCCTGATCCACCCAACTTCCTGGCTGTCAGGTTTCTGGTGTGTTTCTGAGCACAGAGACACAAAGCCACTCTACCTCCTGTGGGTCTTCTGGTTTCCAGGCTGTGATGTGCTTTGACCACTCACTTCCAATTCTCACAGCACACCTCTCTTGACTGCTGGGAGGTTAACTCTCATCCTACTGATTGGGAACTCAGTTCCCAGCTCAATTCTTCTTGCTCTGTCTTGGCTTCTGCTTAATTAGTACCATCTGCCTCTAAATCTGTACATAATTTTCACCTTTATTGATTCACACAAAAATAATTACTGGGTGCATTTTTTGTGTACCATGCTGTGTCTAGGCACCCAGAATACTTCAGTGAACAAAACAGGTAGGATTCTCTGTCCTTGGGGGCTTATAATAAAGTGTGAGGAAGCTCATACTAAACAATACGAGTAATAAATCATATATTACAAAAGAAGTTGATAAGTAGGATGGAAAAAGTAAGTAGGGAAAGATGGGTTGACAGTGCTGATAAGAGGCACATGGTTAGAGTGGCCTCTTTGAGAAGGTAACATTCAAGTAAAGCCTTACAACACACACTGTGTGTTCTGTACTCTCATACACAACATCTACTCATCATCAATTCCTGGTCATGCAGGTATGTGGCTCACTTTAGCCTGAGAATTTCCAGGATTTGTTTCTCACAGAGGGACTATTTCCTGTAAGAGAGAAGGAGAAAGTATTGTGATTATATGCTTGGGCTTTGGTATATGATTTTGAATCCCTGCTCTCTGGTCACTTAGAGCAGCTATTGAGGTTTACGTAATCTATTGGACAATAGGTTTCTTGAGGGGAGGGACTGGATCTCTCGCACTCACCCTATAGCCCCCATGCCTAGTAGAATCTGACCTCTGTCAGTGTTGCTTATTAGCCCTTTTATCCTGGGAAAATTCCTTTCTGAGATTTCAATTCCTCATGATGTTAATAATGATAATATAAGTATCCACCTCATAGGGTTGCTCTATGAGTTAAATCCAGCTGCATGGTACTGGAGCAGTGGCTGCGCAGCGCTGGAGTGACTTTGAGGGGATACCCCATGTCCAAGGTCAGAGAAGCCACAGAAAGACGTTATGAGGGGCAAATACGCATTTAGAATCAATCCTCATTCCCCCCAGAGATGCTCAGAGGGCTCAAACAAGCCTTGTGTGCACCAGGACCCAGAGATCCCACAGAGACTGAGACAGAACTGTGTTTGAGCATCTCCTGTGGAGGTACGGGTCAGCAGTGGCCTGCTGCAGGTGCAGGGGCTCTGGGTGCAGCAGACTTGGGCAGGCATAAGTCCTCTTGGAGGAGGTCACCCTTAACCCCACCATAGAGCTGCCAGAACTTACACAGGACTAGGAAATAGACTTTTGGAGGGCGCAAACAGAACTTTGTCTGCACTAGGACCCAGGAGAAAGGAGCAGTGACCCCACAAGAGACTGACGCAAACTTGCCCATTGAGTGTCCAGGAGTCTCCAGTGGAGACATGGGTTGGTGGTGGCCTGTTTCAGAGTTGGGGCAGTGAATGTAGCAGTACACCCGTGGGACCTTTTAAAGGAGGTCGCCATTATCTTCATTACCTCCCCCATAGTTTGGCCCTAGGAAAATAACAGGGAGGGAACATAGTTCCACCCATCAACAGAAAATTGGATTAAAGATTTACTGAGCATGGCCCTGCTCATCAGAACAAGACCCAGTTTTCCCCTCAGTCAGTCTGTATCAGGAAGCTTCCTCTTATCCTCCCTTATTCCTCTTATCCTTCTCCATCAGAGGGCAGACAGACTGAAAACCACAATCACAGAAAGCTAACCAAACTGATCACATGGACCACAGCCTTGTCTAACTCAGTGAAACTATGAGCCATGATGTAGGGCCTCCCAAGATAGATGGGTCATGGTGGAGAGTTCTGACAAAATGTGGTGCACTAGAGAAGTGAATGGCAAACCACTTCAGTATTCTTGCCTTGAGAACCCCATGAACAGTATGAAAAGGCAAAAAGATAGGAGGGCATTGAAAGATGAACTCCCCAGGTCGGTAGGTGCCCAATATGCTACTGGAGATCAGTGGAGAAGTAACTCCAGAAAGAATGAAGAGATGGAGCCAAAGCAAAAACAACACACACTTGTGGATGAGACTGGTGATAGAAGCAAAGTCCGATACTGTAAAGAGCAATATTGCATAGGAACTTGGAATGTTAGGTCCATGAATCAAGGCAAATTGGAAGTGGTCAAACAGGAGATGGCAAGAATGAACATCGACATTCTAAGAATCAGCAAACTAAAATGGACTGGAATGGGTGAATTTAACTCAGAAGACCATTATATCTGCTACTGTGGGCAAGAAACTCTTAGAAGAAATGGAGTAGCCATCATAGTCAACAAGAGTTCTAAATTCAGTACTTGGATGCAATCCCCAAAAATGACTGATGATCTCTGTTCTTTTCCAAGGCAAAGCATTCAATATCACGGTAATCCAAGTCTATGCCCCGACCAGTAATGCTGAAGAAACTGAGGTTGAATGGTTCTATGAAGACCTACAAGACCTTCTAGAACTAACAACCAGAAAAGATGTCCTTTTCATTATAGGGGACTGGAATGCAAAAGTAGGAAGTCAAGAAACACCTGGAGTAACAGGCAAATTTGGCCTTGGAGTACAGAATGAAGCAGGGCAAAGGCTAGTAGAGTTTTGCCGAGAGAATGCACTGGTCATAGCAAACACCCTCTTCCAACAACACAAGGGAAGACTCTACACATGGACATCACCAGATGGTCAATACTGAAATCAGATTGATTATATTCTTTGCAGCCAAAGATGGAGAAGCTCTATACAGTCAGCAAAAACAAGACCGGGAGTTGACTGGCTCAGATCATGAACTCCTTATTGCCAACTTCAGAGTTAAATTGAAGAAGGTAGGGAAAACCACTAGACCATTCAGGTATGACCTAAATCAAATCCCTTACGATTATACAGTGGGAGTGAGAAATAGATTCAAGGGATTAGATCTGACAGACAGAGTTCCTGAAGAACTATGGATAGAGGTTCATGACATTGTATAGGAGACAGAGATCAAGACCATCCCCAAGAAAAAGAAATGCAAAAACCCAAATGGCTGTCTGAGGAGGCCTTTCAAATAGCTATGAAAAGAAGAGAAGCAAAAAACAAAGGAGAAAAGGAAAGATATACCCAATTGAATGCAGAGTTACAAAGAATAGCAAGGAGAGAAAAGAAAGCCTCCTCAGTGATCAGTGCAAAGAAATAGAGGAAAATAATAGAATGGGAAAGACTAGAGATCTCTTCAAGAAAATTAGAGATACCAAGGGAATATTTCATGCAATCAGTCGATCAATTCAGTCACTCAGTCATGTCCCACTCTTTGTGAACCCATGAACCGCAGCATGCCAGGCCTCCCTGTCCATCACCAACTCCCTGAGTCCACCCAAACTCATGTCCATCGAGTCAGCAATGCCATCCAGCCATCTCATCCTCTGTCGTCCCCTTCTTCTCCTGCCCTCAATCTTTCCCAGCATCAGGGTCTTTTCAAATGAGTCAGCTCGTCACATCAGGTAGCCAAAGTATTGGAGTTTCAGCTTCAACATCAGTCCTTCCAATGAACACCCACGACTGATCTCCTTTAGGCTGGACTGGTTGGATCTCCTTGCAGTCCAAGGGACTCTCAAGAGTCTTCTCCAACACCACAGTTCAAAAGCATCAATTCTTCAGTGCTTGGCTTTCTTTGCAGTCCAACTCTCACATCCATACATGACCACTGGAAAAACCATAGCCTTGACTAGATGGACCTTTGTTGGCAAAGTAATGTCTCTGCTTTCTAATATGCTGTCTAGGTTGGTCATAGCTTTCCTTCCAAGGAGTAAGCGTCTTTTCATTTCATGGCTGCAGATGGTCTCAATAAAGGACAGAAATGGTAGGGACCTAACAGAAGCAGAAGACATTAAGAAGAGGTGGCAAGAATACACAGAAGAACTATACAAAAAAGATCTTCACGACCCAGTTAATCACGATGGTGTGATCACTCATCTAGAGCCAGACATCCTGGAATGTGAAGTCAAGTGGGCCTTAGGAAGCATCATTACAAACAAAGCTAGTGGAAGTGATGGAATTCCAGTTGAGCTATTTCAAATCCTAAAAGATGATGCTGTGAGAGTGCTGCACTCAATATGTCAGCAAATTTGGAAAACTCAGCAGTGGCCACAGGACTGGAAAAGGTCAGTTTTCATTCCAATCCCACAGAAAGACAATGCCAAAGAATACTCAAACTACCCGCACAATTGCACGCATCTCACACACTAGTAAAGTAATGCTCAAAATTCTCCAAGGCAGGCTTCCACAGTGTGTGAACCGTGAACTTCCAGATGTTCAAGCTGGATTTAGAGAAGGCAGAGGAACCAGAGATCAAATTGCCAACATCTGTTGGATCATTGAAAAAGCAAGAGAGTTCCAGAGAAACATATATTTTTGCTTTATTGACTAAGCCAAAGCCTTTGACTTTGTGGATCACCACAAACTGTGGAAAATTCTTCAAGAGATGGGAATACCACACCACCTGACTTGCCTCCTGAGAAATCTGTATGCAGGTCAGGAAGCAACAGTTAGAACTGGACATAGAACAACAGACTGATTCCAAATTGAGAAAGGAGTACGTCAAGGCTGTATATTGTCACTCTGCTTGTTTAACTTATATGCAGAGTACATCATGAGAAACGCTGGGCTGGAGGAAGCACAAGCTGGAGTAAGATTACCGAGAGAAATACCAGTAACGTCAGATATGCAGATGACACCACCCTGATGGCAGAAAGCGAAGAAGAACTAAAGAGCCTCTTGATGAAAGTGAAAGAGGAGAGTGAAAAAGTTGCTTAAAACTCAACATTCAGAAAACTAAGATCATGGCATCTGGTCCCATCACTTCATGGCCAAATAGATGGGGAAACATTGGAAACAGTGACAGACTTTATGTTTTGGGGCTCCAAAATCACTGAAGATGGTGACTGCAGCCATGAAATTAAAAGACGCTTGCTCCTTGGAAGAAAAGTTGTGACTAACTTAGACGGCATGTTAAAAAACAGAGACATTTCTTTGCCAACAAAGGTCCATCTAGTCAAATCTATGGTTTTTCCAGTAGTCATGTATGGATGTGAGCGTTGGACTAGAAAGAAAGCTGAGTGCCGAAGAATTGATGCTTTTGAACTGTGGTGTTGGAGAAGACTCTTGAGAGTCCCTTGGACTGCAAGGAGATCCAACCAGTCCATCCTAAAGGAGATCAGTCCTGAATATTGGAAGGACTGATGTTGAAGCTGAAACTCCAATACTTTGGCCACCTCATGCGAAGTGTTGACTCATTTGAAAAGACCCTGATTCTGGGAAAGATTGAGGGCAGGAGGAGAAGGGGACGACAGAGGATGAGATGGTTGGCTGGCATCGCCGACTCAATGGACATGAGTTTGAATAAACTCCGGGAGTTGGTGATGGACAGGGAGGCCTGCTGTGCTGCAGTCCATGGGGTGGCAAAGAGTCGGACATGACTGAACCCCGGAACTGACTGACTGATGGGTTAAATTGTAACAATTTATAATGTGTGTAGAGCACTTGGCACAGAGACTAGTACACAAAGAGTGCTTACTAAATAAATATTAGAAGTGGTCACTGTTGTTAGAGTCACTATACAGAATTAATGTTCTCCAGTTGAAGAGATGTTATTATGGAAATATTCCTTACTTCCCTAATAACTTGGTCCCATTACCAAGCCTATACAGTGCTTGTTATAACCTCTGAGGAAATGTGGGGTAAATGGTGTTTAGGGGGTGCGAGGAGCCTTGGGAGGGGGGAAGAGCCCAGGTGGCAGGACCAAGCTGGTGCCTGGAGCACTGTGGCCAGGACCGAGGCTGTTGTATAAACAGACAGTCAATCAGTCAGAATAGATAAGTGGAACAGCAGTGACTAGATGAATACACAGAGCAAGGGGATTAATGGAGCTGAAATTAAACTGTTAGCTGAGATTAAAGAGAATAATTTTCCTTAGGACATGGGCTCAGTGGTAGGGTCTGGAAACAAGACCTTGACCATGTGTCCTGTACCTGGGTCTTTCTTCCTCTTAAAGTGTTCTTTCAGACCCAGTTCCTTAGCTTTCCTAGCAGCCCCCAGTATCTGCTGAACTGACTCTCTTGTCTCTTTGATTGCTCCCATCTGGTCTATGTTTGTCTCTCATAAAGCCGTCAGTCTGGATGAGGACCCCTGCTGTCTCTATGGGCACAGCCAGGGGCGCCACTTGCTAACTCATTAGGAATGTAACCACCACTGCAGTTGTTCACAGGGAGTATAGACAGTCCTTAACACTGTGACACAGAAGGCAGCATCCTGACCAAACAGACCTAAGCAGAAGAGGCTTCTCTTCCTACTAGGTGCCTGGCTGGAAGCAGATGCTTTATGGAAGTCAGTTGCCATCCAGATAGTCAGCAACATTTGTTTAGGAGCCACTGCACGTCTGTCCCTGTGATGAAGCAGACAGTATTGCAACGCAGAAAATCTAATGAACCTCATCAGAATCTCTGATTACTTCCTGAGAATTGATTCTGAGAAGTGCCTTTAAGGGTAAAAACACTTTTAAGGCTCTTGATGCATATTGCTATATTGCTTTCCAAAAAGGACAGACAAATTCACATGCCGTTTTATTGCATTTGATTGTGCCCATTTTATCATACCTTTGCCAGGACTGAGTATTATTAAAAATTTTGAACTATGTGTAACAGAGAGGCAAAGTGACATTTCTCTGATTGAATCTTTATTCTTTTATTAACAGGGGTGTGAGCATTTTGAAATGTTTCTTTGCTATGGAGATAATATTTGGTATCGTCTCCATGGTAGGTCTGGAGGAATAGTGACTAGATTTTTTTTTGACTGAGTTTTATTTATGTTACTTATTTTTAAATACCCATACAATAAAATTTACTTTTGTTGTTGTGTAGTTTCGTTAACAAGTACACAGAGTTATGTAACTACTAAGACAATTAGAATTTAGACAGTTTTCTCCCTCCAAATTCCCTATGCTGCCTCTTTGTAGTAAAACCCTCTACCAACTCTTAGCTCCTGGCACTTACTGATCTATTCTATGCCCTTTATTTTGCTTTCCCAAGAATAATATTACAGTGTATTTAATAGAGCAAGATTTTAAAAATTTAAGTCCAATTTATCAATATTTTTACTTTGTTATTGTGCTTTGTTGTCCTAAGAATTCTTTGCTTAACCCAAGGTCACAAATATTTTTTGCTAAAAGTTTTCTAACTTTGCGTTTTACATTTAAGTCTATAATCCATTTTGTTAAATTTTGTACCAAGTGTGAGATGTTGGTCAAGATTCAAGTTTTTGAAGTCTACAAACAATAAATGCTGGAGAGAGTGCGGAGAAAAAGGAACCCTCTTACACTGTTGGTGGGAATGCAAACTAGTACAACCATTATGGTGAACAGTGTGGAGATTCCTTAAAAAACTGGAAATAGAACTGCCATACAACCCAGCAATCCCACTGCTGGACATACACACCGAGGAAACCAGAATTGAAAGAGACATGTGTACTCCAGTGTTCATCACAGCACTGTTTACAATAGCCAGGACATGGAACCAACCTAGATGTTCATCGGCAGATGAATGGATAAGGAAGCTGTGGTACATATACACAATGGAATATTACTCAGCTATTAAAAAGAATGCATTTGAATCAGTTCTAATGAGGTGGATGAAACTGGAGCCTATTATACAGAGTGAAGCAAATCAGAAAGAAAAACACCAATACAGTACATTAACTCATATATATGGAATTTAGAAAGATGGTAATGATGACCCTATATGCGAGACAGCAAAAGAGACACAGATGTATAGAACAGACTTTGGGACTCTGTGGGAAAAGGTGAGGGTGGGATGATTTGAGAGAATAGCGTTGAAACATGTATATTATCATATGTGAAATAGATTGCCAGTCCAGGTTCGATGCATGAGACAGGGTGCTCAGGGCTGGTTGCACTGGGATGGCCTTGAGGGATAGGATGGGGAGGGAAGTGGGAGGGGGGTTCAGGATGGGGAACACAGGTACACCCATGGCTGATTCATGTCAATGTATGGCAAAAACACTACAATATTGTAAAGTAATTAGCCTCCAATTAAAATAAATAATTAAAAAAAATAATTCATGTTTTTGTAGTATATTGATGGCCATTTGATCTGGCACCATTGCTCACAAATCTAACTTTTTCCTATTTAATTGCCTTTGTATCTCTTTCAAAAATCCATTGGCCATATGTGTATTTTTCTTGGCCCCTCTGTTCTGTCTTATGATCTATCTTATATTCATTAGCATCTGGTCTTGATTATAGTAAGTTCCTATATTTTTGTCTCTTCTAGAATGACATGCAAATGGAATCTTACAGTATTGTAACATTTGTCTGGCTTGTGTCACTTAGAATAAAGAATGTGTGTGACATTCATCCAAGTTGTTGTGTATGTCAGTCTTTCATTTGTTTTTATTGTTCAGTAGTGTTTCACTGTATGGATGTACTAGAGACTATTCATCCAATTGCTGTTCATTTTTAGAGTTTGTTTGTTTATTTAGTTCCTTTGCATTTTTTAGAATCAACTTGTAAATAGCTGTAAAACTTGATTAGGATAATGTTGGCACTTCCCAACGTAAGTCTAGAAATAAATTTGGGGAGAATTGATATATTAGCATATTGAATCTTCCAATCTATGAATATGGTATATCTTCATGTATTTAACTCTTTTAAAAAATTATTTCATTAGTGTTTTATAGTTTATAGCTGACATCTAAGTATTTCACGTTTTGGAATTGCCAGGGGTATTGTTCCTAAAATTTTAAATGCAGTTTCAAATTGCTATTGCTAGTATAAAGAAATACAATTGATTATTTGTGTATTGGTTTATTTCTGATGTTGCCCTCTTGTTAGCCACCTGCTGTGTAAAGAAGTCCAGGCTATTCTTGTGGAGAGAGATCCTAGAACAAGGAGATCATGTGACAAAGAACTGAGGTTTCCCATCCTATAGTCAGCCACCGCTGCCAGTTGTGTGAGTGAAGCCATTTTCAGTATTCTTGGCTTCAACAGTATGTGAATGGAGAAATTGCAGATGTACAAGCTGAATTTAGAAAAGGCAGAGGAACCAGAGATCAAATTACAAACATCTGTTGGATCATAGGGAAAGCAAGAGAATTCCAGTAAAACATCTACTTCTGCTTCGCTGGCTACGAAAAAGTTAAAGCCTTTGACTGTGTGGATCACAGCAAACTGGAAAATTCTTAAAGAGATGGGAATACCAGAGTACCTTACCTGCCTCCTGAGAAACCTGTATGCAGGTTAAGAAGCAACAGTTAGAACTGGACATGGAACAATGGACTGGTTCGCTACTGGGAAAGGAGTATTGTCATCCTCCTCATTTAACTTATATGCAGATTACATCATGCAAAATGCCAGACTGGATGAATCACAGGCTGGAATCAAGATTGCCAGGAGAAATATCAACAACCTCAGATATACAGATGACAACACTTTAATGGCAGAAGTTGAAGAGGAACTAAAGAACCTCTCAATGAGGTTGAAAGAAGAGAGTGAAAAAGCTGGTTTAAAATTCAACATTCAAAAAACTAAGATCATGGCATCCGGCCCTATCACTTCATGACAAATGGGGAAAAAGTGGAAACAGTGACAGGCTTTATTTTCTTGGGCTCCAAAATCACTGCGGACTGTGACTGCAGTCATGATATTAAAAGACCCTTTCTCCTTGGAAGGAAAGCTGTGACAAACCTAGACAGCGTAATGAAAAGCAAAGATATCACTTTGCCGACAAAGGTCCACATAGTCAAAGCTAAGGGTTTTCCAGTAGTCATGTATGGATGTGAGAGTTGGACCATAAAGAAGGCTAAACGTCGAAGAATTGGTGCTTTTGAATTGTGGTGCTGGAGAAGACTCTTGAGAGTCCCTTGGACTGCAAGGAGATCAAACCAGTCAGTCCTAAAGGAAATCAACCCTGTAAATTCATTGGAAGGGCTGATGCTGAAGCTGAAGCTTTGGTAACCCGATGTGAAGAGCTGACTCATTGAAAAAGACCCTGATGCTTGAAGATTGAAGGCAGAAGGAGAAGGGGACGAAAGAGGATGAGATGGTTGGATGGCATCACCAATGCTATGGACATGAGTTTGAGCAAACTCTGGGAGATGGTGAAGGGCAGGGGAGCCTGGCGTGCTGCAGCTTATGGGGTTGCAAAAAGTCAGACATGACTTACTAAGTGAACAACAACAGCAACAAGCCACAGCCCTGCTCCTAACTGATGCAGCCACCCAGCCAACACTGCATGGAGCTGAAGAACTGCCCATCTGAGACTAACCAGCCCACAGAATTTTGAGAAATAATACATCTCTGTGGTTTCAGATCACTAAGTTTTGGGGCATTATTTAATATTGCCCTAGATATGGAACTTAACAGCAGTTCACTTATCCAGCTCTTGATTCCATGGCCTGGCCATGAGTCTTCCTGAGCCTCCTTGTTGCCAGTCAGCCTGAAGCATGTGTCTCTAGAAATAGCAGCTGGCTGCCAAGTCACAGCTCTCCCTCTAGCCTACACACTCCACCATGGTGCAGTCCAAATAGTCTGTATTTTTGCTTGAACTCAAGTTGGCCACTGTGAGGCCTCTGCCAGCCTTGCTGTGTTGACCTTTGCTGCTGACTGCTTGCTCACTTGGCTGATGACACAGCTGTCTGCCTGGCTCTCCCTGGCTCCCCACAATGTCCTCTCTCTGGCCTGATTGAAAGCCCCAGGAATTCTATTTGCAGTGCCTCCTTCCCACCTCCTGATATGAGATTCTTTCTCTGTGGGGCCAGTTTCGTGCTGCTACAAGTGGATCAGTATTCCTCAGGCGTGAAACACCAACTCTAGTTCCAAGAATTGGCAACTGTTTAAACCTGACCTAGAACTTCCGAGTGGCTGGATTTTATTACCTGTTCAGTAAAAAGGCTTAGAACCCTGGAGATGTTAATTAGTTTAAAACAGTAAGTCAGGGCAAACACTTCCTGGTCTGTTCTTACTAGCTGTTCATTCTGGGATGAATTCCCAAGCTCATGTAAACCACATTTTTTTCACTCATAAACTAGGGATAATAACACATGATAAGATACTGTATGTGCATTGCTGAACAACATGCCTGGCACACAGCAACTGCTTAACAGTGCTAGTTATCATAATTTGTGTGAAAGTGAGTGATAGAAGGGGCCCTTAGAGATTATTTAGTCCAAGCGCCACATTTTACAGCAGCAGAAAGTAAGGTTCAGAGAGACTGAGTGACTTGCCCAGAGTCACCACACCTCATAGTTGAGTAAAGACTGGAACACTAGTTTGCTAGACGCTAATCTCATACCTCTCCCACTGCGCCATGGTTTTTTGGCTTAGGAGGCCCTGGAGAGGAAAAGGGGAAAAGGAAGAAACTATTAACTACTAAGTGTCTACTCTTGTTTTGGTTTTATATATATCGTGCCATTTTATCCCCGTAATAATTTTTAAGTTATTATCTCTGCTTTACACATGAAGACACCAATGCTTAGAAAAATTAAATTCCTGCCTAAAAATCCCATGGGTGACAGACTAGGGGTTGCAACTCATGCCTATCTGACTCCAAAACCAGCCCATGCCCCTCCACCGTCTCATGCCCTTTCTGAGTCAGGCTGGGGAGGGTAAGAGTTTCTGCAGAGCCTGGCACTACCCTGTCTGTGTTTCTTCTCAGTCCTCAGATGCAGTAGCTGGTCTGCACGCAAGAGCCTTTCATCCTTCCTTCTGCACAATCCTTTTAACTAAAACCAAGTGGCCAAAGCTTAACTGTAATTCTGCAGAACTGGTGGCGAGAGGCCTGGTGGGGGCTTGGGCTGTTCACCCCAAACGTGATGTGCACAGAGAGTGGGGCTGACATTGTTTAGCTCTCTGCTCAGCAGTGCCCAGCCAAACCTCCTGGTCTAAATTGAGCCCTTAATCGTTTTCCTGGCAGTTGCTCAGACAGGATTTTATTTTCTAGTAATAAAAGCTCCTACATTGTAGAAAAAAAAACAACAAAAACTGATCTGCCTCTTTTTTAGCTTTTGTGAATGCTTCACCACCTGTCCATTCCCCACCTTGTTTTCATGCTTGGAGCAGAGCCATGTTGTTTTGTGCCCACTGTCAAGTTTGGGGGAGCTCTGCGTGGGCAGAGAAGTGCACTCACATTGACTGCTTCTGCTCATTTCCTAGGGCCTCAAACCTCCTGGATTGAGAGGTTTGACTTCTGAATCTGCAGGCTTGACTTCTGTATCTGCAAGTGGTGCAGGGGAGATGGTTCTGAGGAAAGAGGAACAAAGTGAGTCACCAAGGGCCTCCCACCTAAGCAGTTCTTGATGGCTCACACTTGGTTAGCTCAGTCTTTCCCTTAAGAATTTTCAGTGACTCTCCAGTGCCTGCAGAATGAACTGTATACTTTCTAATATGATATTCAGACCTGCATCTCAGCCTCTTTTCTTTCTTTCTTTCTTTTTTTTTTTTTGGTAAAAAAATAAAATACAATACGGATACCTAAGAAAGTAAAATTGAAGTTCACCAGAATCTTCTCCACTATACCAATGTTAAAATATTGGCAAGTATCCTTCCAGACTTGTGTGAATATATATTGCTGTTGTTCAGTCTCCCAGTTGTGTCCAACTCTTTGCAACCCCATGGCCTGCAGCATGCCAGGCCTCCCTGTCCCTCACCATCTCCTGGAGTTTGCCCAAGTTCATGTTCATTGCATCAGTGACACTGTCCAGCCATCTCATCTTCTGACGCCGTCTTCTTCTGCCCTCCATCTTTCCCAGCATCAGGGACTTTTCCAGTGAGTCATCTGTTTGCATCAGATGATCAAAATACTGGAGCTTCAGCTTCCGCATCAGTCCTTACAGTGAATATTCAGAGCTGATCTCTGTTAAGATTGACAGGTTTGATCTCCTTGCTGTCCAAGGGATTTTTAGGAGTCTTCTCCAGCTCCACAGTTCGAAGGCATCAATTCTTTGGTGTTCTGCCTTCTTTAGGATCCAGCTCTCACAACCATATGTGACCACTGGGAAGACCATGGCCTTGACTATACAGGCCTTTGTTGACAGAGTAATGTCTCTGCTTTTTAACACGCTGTCTAGGTTCATCATTGTGAATTTCATTGTCGTTTGAGTTTATATAAATATATATACACACACACACACACACATATATATATTTAAGATTTTGAGGCCTTTTCAGTTTCAATTTGCCTTTCTAACATTCAATTCAGTTCAGTTCAGTTGCTCAGTCATGTCCAACTCTGCGACCCCATGAACCGCAGCACACCAGGCCTCCCTGTCCATCACCAACTCCCGGAGTCCACCCAAATCCATGTCCATTGAGTCAGTGATGCCATCCAACCATCTCATCCTCTGTCATCCCCTTCTCCTCCTGCCTTCAATCTTTCCCAGCATCAGGGTCTTTTCAAATGAGTCAGCTCTTCCCATCAGGTGGCCAAAATATTAGAGTTTCAGCTTAAACATCAGTCCTTCCAATGAACACCCAAGACTGATCTCCTTTAGGATGGACTGATTGGATCTCCTTGCAGTCCAAGAGACTCTCAAGAGTCTTCTCCAACACCACAGTTCAAAAGCATCAATTCTTCTGTGCTCAGCTTTCTTTGTAGTCCAACTCTCACATCCATCTTTTGACAACTCCCACAATACACTAAACATTATCTAGACTGAATTCACATTCTGTAAATATATCATGCACTTTCATGTTTCTAAGACTTTGTTTCTGACAATCTGTGTGCCCCAAATACTCTTTATACATTGCCTGGCACATAGTAATCTCTAACAAAGCTGGTTACTCCACTTTCTTTCTTGCCTGGTAAGCTCCTACTTACTATTTAAAATTCTGCTGAAATGACCCCCTCCCCTGCCCCTTTATAAAACTACACTCCCTCCCAAGTGCATACTTGTCCACTCACTAGTTAGTCACTCACTGTCCATTTTGGGACCTGCTGCCTCCCACCCTGACCTATTCTAATACTTAGTTTTTCCAAGGCAGTCAGGGGCCATGTCTCCTTTACTCTCAACCATGACTAGCACCCAATATGAGCTGGGGAAATTGGCATCAACTCTCTCAGAGGCAGCAATCTGCTGGTGAAGCTGAGCTGAGGTGATGTTGGGCTGGTCAGGGTGGCCTGTGAGTTGCCGTTTGGGCAGAGATCCCAGATTGCTAAGTAGATCCCTTTTCTTTATTCCTCCCTGTCTGGCAAGAGCCAACCTTCCACCTCAGAGAGTACTGTAGTACCAGCGAACTGTCTTGGCAGACCTTGGATGAATTATTTACTCTCTTCTTGATGAGTGAATGCAGGTGTCTGTGTGATGCGTCCAGTTCTGGGAAAGCCTAAGGTGCCTCTCAAGGTGCTTGGGCCAGAATTCTGGACTTAATGATAATGGGCTGCAGGGAGAGAGAAAAACCCAGCATTCCTACCCATGGCCAGATTGCTTGCTCTGCCTTTAGAGGGGGGACATTTTGTTCTCTCTGGCTCAACTTTGACCCCAGCTCCATGCATTGCCCTCCCACCCCCATCTCCACTTACAATGGAAATTTTACATTTTCTTGCTGGTGTAGTCCTTGCTCCTCTCTCCTTCTTTGCCACACACCATGCAGCTCCTATGTCATAATCCTACACACTTTCTACCTGGTCTTCCCTCTTCTTCCAGACTCGAAACACTGATAGGAACCAGGGAAAATGGTTTACTGGATGCTGTAGCTTGGGGTCAGCCAGACACAGATGTCTGAAGCTTCTCACGGGGGTCATCTTTGTTCTTTTTCTGGCTTATGGATCAAACCACTTTCCTCCTTTTCACGTGGAGTGACTCCCAGACCCCCTATATACCAGTTCTTCTAACATGCCACCCAGGGCTGAAACCAGTTTAGGCTCATGTTGGGAGCTCATTAAATTTAATGTTTTTCCAGTTCTTTCCAGTTTACAAAACGTTTTCACATACATTTTTTTCACTTAATCCCTTAAAACAGCCTTTTTGAAGTATGTGTTTTCTTTATTATCACTTTATGAGAAGTAAAACTAAAGTTTCACATAGGTTAGGGAATGTGGATAGGGCTACTAGTTTTTTTAATTCAAGTATAGTTGATTTACAATGTTTGTTAATTTCTGGTATACAGCAAAGTGATTCAGTTATACATATACATGTTGTTGTTGTTTTTTCAGTCGCCCAGTCATGTCTGACTCTTTGTAACCGCATGGACTGCTGCACACCAGGCTTTCTCTGTCCCCTCACCATCTCCCGAAATTTGCCCAAGTTCATGTCCATTGCATCAGTAATGCCATCCAGCCATCTCATCCTCTGACATCATCTTCTCCTTTTGCCTTCAATCTTTCCCAGCATCAGGGACTTTTCCAATGAGTTAGCTGTTTTGCATCATATGACCAAAATACTGGAGTTTCAGTTTCAGCATCAGTCCTTCCAATGAGTATTCAGGGGTGATGTCCCATAAGATTGACTGATTTGATCTCTTACTGTCCAAGGTACTCTCAGGAGTCTCTCTCTAGCACCATAGTTCAAAGGCATCAATTCTTTGGTGCTCTGCCTTCTTTACGGTCCATCTCTCACAACTGTATGTGACCATTGGGAAGACCATAGCCTTGACTATATGGACCTTTATTGGCAGACTAATGTCTCTGCTTTTCAACACACTGTCTAGGTTTGTCATCACTTTCCTGCCATTAAGCAAATGTCTTCTGATTTCATGACTGCAGTCACCATCCACAGTGATTTTAGAGCCCAAGAAGAGGAAATCTGTCACTACTTCCACCTTCTCCCCCTCTATTTGCCATGAAGTAATGGGGCTGGATCCCGTGATCTTAGTTTTTTTAATATTTAGTTTTAATCCAGCTCTTTCACTATCCTCTTTCATCCTTACCAAGAGGATCTTTAGTTCCTCTTCAATTTCTGCTAACAGAATGATATCATCTGCATATCTGAGGTTGCTGATGTTTCTCCTGCCTATCTTGATTCCAGCTGGTAACTCATCCAGCCTCTCTCATGATGTGCTCAGCATATAGATTAAACAAACAGGGTCAGCAGGCAGCCCTGTCGTGTCTGTACATGTATGTATAGTTATATATATACACACACACATATACATACATGCCATACATAATATATACATACACAACATATATATTGTTTTTCATATATTACTTTCCATTCAGATTTTACGGAATATTGAATATAGTTCCCTGAGTTATACAGCAGGACCTTATTGTTTATTTTATATATAGTAGTTTGTATCTGCTTAATCCCAAACTCCTAATTATCCCTCCCTCACCCACTTTATTCCTCTGCTCACCATAAGTTTGTTTTCTGACATGGGTACTATATTTAGTAAATGATGGAGCTAAAGAATTGTCAGTTCTTGCTATTCAGAATCCTAGGTTACCTCTGTTAGAGGACCACAATGGCCAACATTTAGATAGTTGAAGGGGATGTGGAGAAAGTCAAAATGCCTATAACTTCAGACCTGGAGTTAGATGCAGCTGGTACCACTCAGAGGTGATTGAAATCTCTGGTAGAGTAATGACTAGAATTGTATTGTCCAGGCCCACAATAGCTATGGTCTTTTCTTAAGAAGTTTATGAGACTTTTCTGTTGTTTTGGCTGGTCTTCTTATTTAATCTGTGCTCTAAGTATTTGGCTAAGATTTATCATATAGTTTGTTTTTGGTGGGTCTCTTACTATGCTTGCTCTTCTTTAGGATACTTGAGGGCAAACACAATGTTTTTGGCATCTTTCATGCTCCAAATCACGAGCTATGAATGTAGTAGGTGCTATAATATCTGTTGTTGGAGTGTTTTTTTAGAATGAATAAACAATATTTATTAATGTTACCCTTTTGGATTTCCAAGTGGATAATTCAACTGTAAGCCATTTCTTCCCCACTAGCACCTCTAACAGAGGGTGAGCATGGTGCAATGATCAAGCAAAATAACTCAAACCTATTGGTCTCTTGCCTCAACTTTTCCAAGTACTTAAGTTGCCCAGCTGTTCACTTTTGGGCCCATTGATACACTTTACTGTCAGTTACGCTCTCTCCCTGTCCTGTCCCCCACTCCTCATTTCTGAGAGCAAATCAATTCAGGTAGGAATTAGATCAACAACCTCAGTGCCATTGGAAGGACTTGCTGGTCAGTCATCTGACTGATCTTGGGTTTGGTATAGTGACATATTTTTCCCAAGTGCCGTTTGTTCTCCTTCTTGTTCATTGTTGTTCTAAGCCATAGATCAGCTTATACCAATCATTAGCTTTCCTGCTCAAAGGCACTGTTTCCTTTTTAGGACTAAGGACAGTGGCCCTGGACTCAGCTTGGGACTGGATCCTGATGTTATTGGTTAATTCTGTTCCCATTATTGCCATATTTTTTTGACCCCCTTCAGTAATAAATAAATATTTCTTCCTAGTGTTACTGAAACTTGGGTTCATGCTTGCTGCTTGAAAAAATTTCTCTGAAACAAGTCTGGAAGGATGGAAAAAGGTTGTTTTAATCAGAAACCAGCTATCTAAAGGAAAGGGGGCTCATGTCCATCTAGGTTGCTTCCATGTCCTAGCTATTGTAAACAGTGCTGCAATGAACATTGGGGTACACGGTCTCTTTCAATTCTGGTTTCCTCCTCAGTGTGTATGCCCAGCAGTGGGATTGTTGGGTCATATGGCAGTTCTATTTCCAGTTTTTTAAGGAATCTCCACACTGTTCTCCATAGTGGCTGTACAGTTTGCATTCCCACCAACAATGTAAGAGGTTCCCTTAAAGCTGACTTTTCAATTGAGGGAGCTTAAAGACCTCACTGGAAGGATGACAATCTGAGCTAAGACCTGAAGAGAGGAGGAATAGGCATGCAAATAGCTGCGGAAAGAAGGTTCCACTGAGAGACCAGCAGTTGTAAGGAATGCCCATTTCCTTGAGGAGGAAGGTTGCCTTAATGTGATGGCTGTCATGCTGAGACAGACTTTAGGAGAGCAGTGGAGACAGCACATGTGTTGGATGTCCCAAACAGCGGTACCAGCAAGAGCCATGGGGACTTCTGTCAGGTTGAGGAGGTGAGGTTAGTGATTGAGGGCAATTCTGGATCTATTTTTGACCTCATTAAATGTGGAGGGTTTTGAAAAAAAAAAAAAGGAAAGGGTCAAAGATGACTCGGATATTTGGGGCAGACCATGGAAGGTGGTTTTTAACATTTACTTAGATGGAGAAAACTCAGTGTTGGATTTGGAGAAATATTTTGGACTTTGGAATTGGTCCTGTTTTTAAAAGTTTACCGATGCTATACCAAGTGAGATGTCCCTGATTTATTTTTTCTGTCTGAGGACCTAGGGTTTTGAAAAATATTTTTTTTGTAATGCAAAATGTAAATCTTATGAGAGTTCCATATTGTTTTTCCCACTATTCTCTCTCTAAAAGGGTTGATATCATTCTCAGCTTTCTGTAAGTATTTTATAAAGCCTTTAACTACCACCTGCGATTCAATCTATACACTGTCCCACATTCAATCTTATTTTTTTCTTCATAATGAACTGTATATCTCTCCTCTGGTTACATCCTCCCCTTTTCTTTTCCTGTTATGGTAATAATTTTCTGAATAAAATCTTTCTGGCACAAAAAACTCCCCAAACTTATTTTTGGTTTGTGTTATAAATTGAAATCTTGTCCCTTTTTTGTTTTATGTTTTTTTATTAATATGCAGCTGTATTTCACTCACAGATGGAAAGGCCATGTTTCTATTGGGTTTCTTCTGTGCTGTATCTTACTGAATTCATTTATTAATTCTAAGTAATTTAGGGGTTCTTTTCTTGAACTTTTTCAGGTGTAAAATCATGTCAACAATAAAAAGCATGCCATTTATCCTTAAATTTATTATGTCCGACCCAAATAGCTATTTGGGCTTCCCACTGGCTCAGCGGTAAAGAATCTCCTGCCAATGCAGTGACGCAAGAGATGCGGGTTCAATCCCTGGGTTGGGAAGATCCCCTGGAGAAGGAAATGGCAATCCACTCCAGTATTCTTGCTTGGGGAAAAATTCCATGGACAGAGGAGCCTGTGGGCTACAGTTTATGGTTCCACAAACAAAAAGTCGTAGATGAACTTAGCATTACATACTGACAAAATTTTTCTTTATAGGTAATGAATAGTTTATATTTATATATAACCCGTCTTTAATTTATTTCTCCTCATAGAGAGAAGTCCTACTCTCCTGACATGTAACATAAATAATATGATCTTTTATTGTGCACATTATTTTTTTATAATTGCCCTTTTTTATACTTCCCTATTTTCTTCAATTTTGTGGAAGAAAACAGAAGCAATCAAACTTTATGGTACTATTTTGACAGTCTTGAATTCCTTTTGAAATTATAAATTTTTTAGGTAGGATTTATGCAGATATTTGAATGTGGCATTTTTTTTCCAAATAGTGTCTCACTGACATGATAAACAAATCTGGGAAGTAGATATTATTAGCCCTCGCTTTGTATACTTTGAGGCTCAGGAGGTTAAGTGGACAATGTTTTACCACCTAGTAAGGTGGTAGAACCATAATAAATTGTATTAAATATTATTTACCAGTTGGTTTTACTTTTGATTCATTAGCCTTGCCTTTCAGCAATGTCTCAGGTGGATACTTTTTCCTAAGCTTTTTCGTTTTGTAGACGTTTTCATCCGCTGTGGTCTTTGCTCTGGGCTCTGCTGATAAAATAGTGTCCAACTCTTCCTTGCTCTTCAAAAAAGAAGTTGAAATGGTCATCTCACTTGCTTATTGGCAGAGGGAGGCTCAGATCCAGTGTGCCTCTCTCCAAAGTCACGAGGTAACCTCCTTGACAGTGTTTCTGTAGAGGCAGCCTAGGGACCTTGCCTTAAACACAACGAAAAAATTCATGCCCCCTCAGCAAACAAATTCCCCAGACCCAAAACCCTGGACTTACTGAGTCAGAAACTCAGAGGATATGTTCCCAGGAATCCTAACTAATCTTAACAGGACACGCCCATGTGATTCTTATGCATACTAAAATTTGAGAAATTCTGTCAAGTTTGGACAGTATCTTCTATGGAGAACTACATAGTAGAATGGGCCCCAGTGACTTAAGTGCATTGTATAACCTTCTCCCCTTGAGTAAGGGGCCAGATTATGTGACCTGAACCTAACCAACATAAAATTGGTAAAAGGAGAAGGTAAAACACTCATGCGAATAAATACGATTATATAAAACTATATCAAGGAGAAAGCGATTCTCTTACTTGAAGATTAAAATGCCATCCCACAAGAGAAATGTGGGTGACCTCATATATAATGCAAGAACAGGCCCCAGATAACAGCAAGAAAATTATGGACCTAGTCCTACAATCACAGGAACAGAATTCTATGCCAATAAGCTATGTGGGCAGAAAGAGGACTTCAAGCTCCCACAAAAGAATGCACCCCTACTCAAATCTTGATTGCAGCTTTGTGAAACCCTTGAGCAAAAGATCCATCAAAGCCACACCCAGACTCCTGACCCACAAAACTAACCAGATAATAAAATGCCAGAATGTTTAAGCTGGCTGAAGTTATGTGATACTTTTCTGCACAGCAAGAGAAAAACGTATTATCCCTTCCTTTCTTAAATTTTAACACTACTATCACGTTAGTTACAGACTTGGGGAGAAAGGTAATGAATAAATACCCATTTTTAATCTAAAGTGTATCTTTTAAAGTATGTAATACACCATCTTCTACTCATTATAAAATGTAAAAGATCAACACCAGTCTAGCAAGGATGTTAGAAACAACTGAAATTTTCTCATATGCTGGCAAGGTAGGAATGGAAAATGATCCCAATCATTTTCTGCAAAACTGGCATTTCTTAAGAAGTAACATAACATATACCATACAGTCCTGCCTTTCCACTTCAAGGTATTACTCCAAAAAAATAATGAAGACATAACAGCATTCAAAGACTCTGTACAAAAGGTTCACACACAGCATTAATACACATAGTTCAAACTGTAGACAACCCAAATGTTAACAAACAGTTATGGCTACATAAACAAAAAATGTGGTACTACTGAGATAGAATACTATTCAGTAAGGTAAGATAAGGTGAAAGTCACTCAGTCATGTCTGACTCTTGCGACCCCATGGACTGTAGCTCACCAGGCTCCTCCATCCATGGGGTTTTCCAGGCAAGAGTACTGGAGTGGGTTGCCATTTCCTCTCCAGGGATCTTCCCAACACAGAGATCAAACCCAGGTGTCTCACCGCATTGTAGGCAGAAGCTTTACCCGTCTGAGCCACCATGGAAGTCACTATTCAGTTAATAGAGCTATCAATACACATAACAACATGAATGAATCTTGAATCATTATTCAATGTGCATAAAGCCATATCATGAAGTACATACTGTATGATCCAGTCTGTAATCAAATACACACAAATATTTAATGACAGAAAGCATTTCAGTGGTGTGAAGGGACCAGGGAAGAGAGAGAAGATGGAACAGCAAAGTGTCATGGGGAATCTTTGGGGATGTTGTAAATGTTCAGTATCGTGATCAAGATGTTTTTTCACAAGTGCATAAAATTTTCAAAGACTGATAGAATTGTGCCTTTTTTTTTTAAATGGATGTAGTTTAAACTGTAACATATATTATTCTCAGTAAAGTTGATAATAAAAAATGATATCCATGTGATACAAAATTCAAAAGGTACAAAGGTGTAAATGTTAGGACTGCCAACCTAGAGGCAGTCCCCCCCCACAGGACCAAGTTTCCTTCCTAGAGATCATTTTTACTTGATATAAACTGAAAATTTTTACATATCAGTACATTAAAAGAAAAATACTCTCTAGTTTTTTTATAGTTGTATAGTTGTTCCTTTATTATGTACCCAAAATTTACTGAACCATTCTAATGGAGGGAACCAGTTTTTAATTATTTTCCAGTCTATTTACAAAGAAAACAACAATGAGCTTATTAATTGTTGGGTTAAAAAGTAATGCAATTTTTTTATTTTTTAAAGATATCTGCTAAACTATCATCCTAGAGATTGTATAGATATATATATCTACAAGCAATGAAGTGTCTATTTTCTTCACAACCTTCTGGCACAGTATGCTACGGACTTTCAATTTGACAGGTGAATCTAAATATCATTATAACTTTACCTTGTAGTTCTCTTATTATGAGTGAGGTTAATCTTTTTCCCCATATTTTTAAAAAATTATTTCTAGTGGCTTTTAAAAGTAACATAGTTATTGTGAACTCTTTTTTCATAACTGCATACTTTTCTATAGCAATTTGTTTGGTCTTTTTCATATTGTGCTTCTCGTAGTCTCTACATATGGTGCTTCCCTGGTGGCTCAGATGGTAAAGAATCAGCCTGCAATGCAGAGACCCAGGTTCAATCCTTATTTGGGAAGATCCTCTGGAGAAGGGAATGGTTACCCACTCTAGTATTCTTGCCTGGAGAAATCTGACTCAGATTCACCTGAGAAACAGAGGCTGAGACAAAGTTCACATTCTCATTTTCTTTACTGGGGGATTACAATCCTATGAGAGTGAGAGTGAAGGGGAAATGGACAATTGATTGCGGAAAGCAAACCTTACAAGGAGGTATCGCAAGCGTCGCTGGACACCCGAGACCCGGCGGTACACATGTTTGCTTGCAGATACACTCCATAAGGTTAGGCTTGTCCTGACTCCCATGCTCATTGTTCCAAAACAACTCACACATACCAGAACCACCGCCCACCTCATCTTCCGACCCACGCGTACCGCCACTAACCTTCCCAAAATGTCCCCCTTACTGCAACACATGCCCCGCACATATTCAGTGAAAGCAATCACCTCACCCGAAAAGATTGGAGGTGACGCCCAGATCCTTGATCGCTAGAAGCGCATAAATTTATCAGTCCTGCACCCAAAAGAGTGGGAACTACATCCTTCAGATACAGGGCACCAATGCAACTGAGGTTTTTCTACTCCAGGTTTTCATCCTGGTGGAGGACAAGTTAGTGCAGTGTGTTGGGGACAAGGTAACAAAGGGAAGTGGCCAGACACTCCACTGAGCAAGCAACTGAGGTCCTGCAGGAGCAGGTGAATCTGAGCCAAATTTGGAGGGAACTTGGAGAAAAAAAAAAAATATTATATATATATAGAATATATGTATGTATATATATATACACACACACATATATTAGACAGCATAATTAAAAAGCAGAGACATTACTTTTTCAACAAAGGTCCGTCTAGTCAAGGCTAAGGTTTTTTTTCCAGTGGACATGTATGGAAGTTGAGAGTTGGATTAATAAAGAAAAGCTGGACGTACCGGAGAATTGATCTTTTGAACTGTGGTTATTGGAGAAGACTAATGAGAGTCCCTTAGATGGCAAGGAAGATTAGCCAACCAGTCCATCCTAAAGGAGAGTCAGTCCTGGGTGTTCATTGGAAGGACTGATGTTGAAGCTGAAACTCCAATATTTTGGCCACCTGGGTCACTAAAATTGTGTTGATTGGAGTTCTCCTGTGCTGGGAGGAGCACTCCCCCTTTCACTTCTTTCTACCTATACCCCCAAACTCGCACTCTGCCACATTTTGCACCTTAGTTTGTCATTAGGCCCTAACGTGGTGATGTCCCTTTCTGGAAACAACCCCCTCAGGTCACGCAAGAAGGTCCTCTGCCTGCTGAGTTCTGACTGTCGCCATGGGGTCAGCCAGACACAGATGTCTGAAGCTTCTCACTCATCTTTGTTCTTTTTCTGGCTTATGGATCAAACCACTTCCTCCTTTTCACGTGGAGTGACTCCCAGACCCCCTATATACCAGTTCTTCTAACATGCCACCCAGGGCTGAAACCAGTTTAGGCTCATGTTGGGAGCTCATTAAATTAATGTTTTTCCAGTTCTTTCCAGTTTACAAAACGTTTTCACATACATTTTTTCACTTAATCCTTAAAACAGCCTTTTGAAGTATGTGTTGTCTTTATTATCACTTTATGAGAAGTAAAACTAAAGTTCACATAGGTTAGGGAATGTGGATAGGGCTACTAGTTTTTTTAATTCAAGTATAGTTGATTTACAATGTTTGTTAATTTCTGGTATACAGCAAAGTGATTCAGTTATACATATACATGTTGTTGTTGTTTTTCAGTCGCCCAGTCATGTCTGACTCTTTGTAACCGCATGGACTGCTGCACACCAGGCTTCTCTGTCCCTCACCATCTCCCGAAATTTGCCCAAGTTCATGTCCATTGCATCAGTAATGCCATCCAGCCATCTCATCCTCTGACATCATCTTCTCCTTTTGCCTTCAATCTTTCCCAGCATCAGGGACTTTTCCAATGAGTTAGCTGTTTGCATCATATGACCAAAATACTGGAGTTTCAGTTTCAGCATCAGTCCTTCCAATGAGTATTCAGGGGTGATGTCCCATAAGATTGACTGATTTGATCTCTTACTGTCCAAGGTACTCTCAGGAGTCTTCTCTAGCACCATAGTTCAAAGGCATCAATTCTTTGGTGCTCTGCCTTCTTTACGGTCCATCTCTCACAACTGTATGTGACCATTGGGAAGACCATAGCCTTGACTATATGGACCTTTATTGGCAGACTAATGTCTCTGCTTTTCAACACACTGTCTAGGTTTGTCATCACTTTCCTGCCAATAAGCAAATGTCTTCTGATTTCATGACTGCAGTCACCATCCACAGTGATTTTAGAGCCCAAGAAGAGGAAATCTGTCACTACTTCCACCTTCTCCCCCTCTATTTGCCATGAAGTAATGGGGCTGGATCCCGTGATCTTAGTTTTTTTAATATTTAGTTTTAATCCAGCTCTTTCACTATCCTCTTTCATCCTTACCAAGAGGATCTTTAGTTCCTCTTCAATTTCTGCTAACAGAATGATATCATCTGCATATCTGAGGTTGCTGATGTTTCTCCTGCCTATCTTGATTCCAGCTGGTAACTCATCCAGCCTCTCTCATGATGTGCTCAGCATATAGATTAAACAAACAGGGTCAGCAGGCAGCCCTGTCGTGTCTGTACATGTATGTATAGTTATATATATACACACACATATACATACATGCATACATATATATACATACACAACATATATATTGTTTTTCATATTACTTTCCATTTCAGATTTTACGGAATATTGAATATAGTTCCCTGAGTTATACAGCAGGACCTTATTGTTTATTTTATATATAGTAGTTTGTATCTGCTAATCCCAAACTCCTAATTATCCCTCCCTCACCCCTTTATTCCTCTGCTCACCATAAGTTTGTTTTCTGACATGGGTACTTATTTAGTAAATGATGGAGCTAAGAATTGTCAGTTCTTGCTATTCAGAATCCTAGGTTACCTCTGTTAGAGGACCACAATGGCCAACATTTAGATAGTTGAAGGGGATGTGGAGAAAGTCAAAATGCCTATAACTTCAGACCTGGAGTTAGATGCAGCTGGTACCACTCAGAGGTGATTGAAATCTCTGGTAGAGTAATGACTAGAATTGTATTGTCCAGGCCACAATAGCTATGGTCTTTTCTTAAGAAGTTTATGAGACTTTTCTGTTGTTTTGGCTGGTCTTCTTATTTTATCTGTGCTCTAAGTATTTGGCTAAGATTTATCATATAGTTGTTTTTGTGGGTCTCTTACTATGCTTGCTCTTCTTTAGGATACTTGAGGGCAAACACAATGTTTTTGGCATCTTTTCATGCTCCAAATCAAGAGCTATGAATGTAGTAGGTGCTATAATATCTGTTGTTGGAGTGTTTTAGAATGAATAACTATTTATTAATGTTACCCTTTTGGATTTCCAAGTGGATAATTCAACTGTAGCCATTTCTTCCCCACTAGCACCTCTAACAGAGGGTGAGCATGGTGCATGATCAAGCAAAATAACTCAAACCTATTGGTCTCTTGCCTCAACTTTTCCAAGTACTTAAGTTGCCCAGCTGTTCACTTTTGGGCCCATTGATACACTTTACTGTCAGTTACGCTCTCTCCCTGTCCCCCACTCCTCATTTCTGAGAGCAAATCAATTCAGGTAGGAATTAGATCAACAACCTCAGTGCCATTGGAAGGACTTGCTGGTCAGTCATCTGACTGATCTTGGGTTTGGTATAGTGACATATTTTCCCAAGTGCCGTTTGTTCTCTTCCTTGTTCATTGTTGGTCTAAGCCATAGATCTGGCTTATACCAATCATTAGCTTTCCTGCTCAAAGGCACTGTTCCCTTTTAGGACTCGACAGTGGCCCTGGACTCAGCTTGGGACTGGATCCTGATGTCCTATGTGGTACTTCTCCCTGGGACAAGAACCTGGATCTTTATACCAGTCTGTTGTTGCCCATGGACAATTTACCTGGAAATCACTTCCCACCTGTCTGTCTGCCTGACTAGGGAGGGCAGACAGGATGCTAGAATTCCTCACCATTGTGCTCTACCCATTTGATTGGAAGAGTTGCTTCAATCATGCTTGGGCTTGCTATGTGCTTTGACCATTGTGCCTCATCCGTCTGGTTGCCAGTCTTGTAGTTTACCTTTGCAGCTGGGCCTATTCCTCCTGCTAAAGATCTGACTGTATGCTTCCAGGGTCAGAATTTCACTTTGTCTTCTCTGCCTGCTCTGCATGGCTGTGAGATGCCCATAGTGTCCTGTGCAAAAACAAAAGCCCCTTTGGTTTCATCTTATTGTGCCCTTTAAGAGGTTTGGTGTGAAGGAAAGTTTGAAACTAACTGGATAAATTAAGGGTTAATGCTTGGGATGGTTTTTATTGGTTAATTCTGTCTCTATTATTGCCATATTTTTTTGACCCACATTCAGTCAGATACTAAATATTGCTTCCTAGTGTTACTGAACTTGGGTTCAGTGCTTGCTGCTTGAATAAATACTCATGAAACAAGTGCTGGAAGGGATGGAAAGGTTGTTTTAATCAGAAGACCAGCTATCTAAAGAGAAGGTGGACTCATGTCCCAGAAACAACTCTGAAGATTCTGCTCAGGAGTCGCAATACTCATTTCAGATAAAATAGACTTTAAAATAAAGGCTGTGAAAAGGGACAAAGACGGACACTACATAATGATCAAAGGATCAATCCAAGAAGAAGATGTAACAATTATAAATATATATGCACCCAACATAGGAGCACCACAATATATAAGGCAAATACTAACAAGTATGAAAGGGGAAATTAACAATAACACAATAATAGTGGGAGACTTTAATACTCCACTCACACATATGAATAGATCAACTAAACAGAAAATTAACAAGGAAACACAAACTTTAAATGATACAGTAGACAAATTAGATTTAATCGATATTTTCAGGACTTTCCACCCCAAAACAATCAATTTCACCTTTTTCTCAAGTGCACACGGAACTTTCTCCAGGATAGATCACATCCTGGGCCATAAATCTAGCCTTGGTAAATTCCAAAAAATTGAAATCATCCCAGCCATCTTCTCTGACCACAATGCAGTAAGATTAGACCTCAATTACAGGAAAAAAACTATTAAAAATTTCCAACATATGGAGGCTAAACAACACACTTCTGAATAACCAACACATCACAGAAGAAATCAAAAAAGAAATCTAAATATGCATAGAAACGAATGAAAATGAAAACACAACAACCCAAAACCTATGGGACACTGTAAAAGCAATGCTAAGGGGAAGGTTCATAGCAATACAGGCGTACCTCAAGAAACAAGAAAAAAATCAAATAAATAAACTAACTCTACACCTAAAGCAACTAGAGAAGGAAGAAATGAAGAACCCCAGGGTTAGTAGAAGGAAAGAAATCTTAAAAATTAGGGCAGAAATAAATGCAAAAGAAACAAAAGAGACCATAGCAAAAATCAACAAAACTAAAAGCTGGTTTTACGAGAAGATAAACAAAATTGACAAGCCATTAGCCAAACTCATCAAGAAACAAAGGGAGAAGAATCAGATCAACAAAATTAGAAATGAAAATGGAGAGATCACAACAGACTACACAGAAATACAAAGGATCATAAGAGACTACTACCAACAGCTATATGCCAATAAAATGGACAACTTGGAAGAAATGGACAAATTCTTAGAAAAGTATAACTTTCCAAAACTGAACCAGGAAGAAATAGAAGATCTTAACATACCCATCACAAGCATGGAAATCGAAACTGTAATCAGAAATCTTCCAGCAAACAAAAGCCCAGGACCAGACGGCTTCACAGTGGAATTCTACCAAAAATTTAGAGAAGAGCTAACACCTATCCTACTCAAACTCTTCCAGAAAATTGCAGGAGATGGTAAACTTCCAAACTCATTCTATGAGACCACCATCACCCTAATTCCAAAACCAGACAAAGATGTCACAAAAAAAGAAAACTACAGGCCAATGTCACTGATGAACATAGATGCAAAAATCCTTAATAAAATTCTAGCAAACAGAATCCAACATCATATTAAAAAGATCATACATCATGACCAAGTGGGCTTTATCCCAGGAATGCAAGGTTTCTTTAACATCCACAAATCAATCAATGTAATTCACCACATTAACAAATTGAAAGATAAGAACAATATGATTATCTCAATAGATGCAGAAAAAGCCTTTGACAAAATTCAACATCCATTTATGATAAAAACTCTCCAGAAAGCAGGAATAGAAGGAACATACCTCAACATAATAAAAGCTATATATGACAAACCCACAGCAAACATTATCCTCAATGGTGAAAAACTGAAAGCATTTCCCCTAAAGTCAGGAACAAGGCAAGGACGCCCACTTTCACCACTACTATTCAACATAGTTTTGGAAGTTTTGGCCACAGCAATCAGAGCGGAAAAAGAAATAAAAGGAATACAGATAGGAAAAGAAGAAGTAAAACTCTCACTGTTTGCAGATGACATGATCCTCTACATAGAAAACCCTAAAGATTCTACCAGAAAACTACTAGAGCTAATCAATGAATATAGTAAAGTTGCAGGATACAAAATTAACACACAGAAATCCCTTGCATTCCTATACACCAATAATGAAAAAACAGAAAAAGAAATTAAGGAAACAATACCGTTCACCATTGCAACAAAAAGAATAAAATACTTAGGAATATTTCTACCTAAAGAAACAAAAGACTTATATATAGAAAACTATAAAACACTGATGAAAGAAATCAAAGAGGACACAAACAGATGGAGAAATATACCGTGTTCATGGATTGGAAGAATTAATATAGTGAAAATGAGTACTACCCAAAGGAATCTATAGATTCAATGCAATCCCTATCAAGCTACCAATGATATTTTTCACAGAACTAGAACAAATCATTTCACAATTTGTATGGAAGTATAAGAAACCTCGAATAGCCAAAGCAATCTTGAGAAAGAAGAATGGAACTGGAGGAATCAACCTGCCTGACTTCAAGCTCTACTACAAAGCCACAGTCATCAAGACAGTGTGGTACTGGCACAAAGATAGAAATATAGATCAATGGAACAAAATAGAAAGCCCAGAGATAAACCCACGCACCTATGGGCACCTTATCTTCGACAAAGGAGGCAAGAGTATACAATGGAGAAAAGACAATCTCTTTAACAAGTGGTGCTGGGAAAACTGGTCAACCACTTGTAAAAGAATGAAACTAGAACACTTCCTAACACCATACACAAAAATAAAAACTCAAAATGGATTAAAGATCTAAATGTAAGACCAGAAACTATAAAACTCCTAGAGGAAAACATAGGCAAAACACTCTCCGACATAAATCACAGCAGGATTCTCCATGACCCACCCCCCAGAATATTGGAAATAAAAGCAAAAATAAACAAATGGGACCTAATCAAAATCAAAAGCTTTTGCACAACAAAGGAAACTATAAGCAAGGTGAAAAGACAGCCTTCAGAATGGGAGAAAAAATAATAGCAAACGAAGCAACAGACAAACAATTAATCTCAAAAATATACAAGCAACTCCTGCAGCTGAATTCCAGAAAAATAAACGACCCAATCAAAAAATGGGCCAAAGAACTAAACAGACATTTCTCCAAAGAATACATACAGATGGCTAACAAACACATGAAAAGATGCTCAACATCACTCATTATTAGAGAAATGCAAATCAAAACCACAATGAGGTACCATTTCACACCAGTCAGAATGGCTGCTATCCAAAAGTCTACAAGCAATAAATGCTGGAGAGGGTGTGGAGAAAAGGGAACCCTCTTACGCTGTTGGTGGGAATGCAAACTAGTACAGCCACTATGGAGAACAGTGTGGAGATTCCTTAAAAAACTGGGAATAGAACTGCCATATGACCCAGCAATCCCACTGCTGGGCATACACACCGAGGAAACCAGAATTGAGAGAGACGCGTGTACCCCAATGTTCATCGCAGCACTGTTTACAATAGCCAGGACATGGAAGCAACCTAGATGTCCATCGGCAGACGAATGGATAAGGAAGCTGTGGTACATATACACAATGGAATGTTACTCAGCCATTAAAAAGAATACATTTGAATCCGTTCTATTGAGATGGATGAAACTGGAGCCCATTATACAGAGTGAAGTGAGCCAGAAAGAAAAGCACCAATACAGTATACTAATGCATGTATATGGAATTTGAAAGATGGTAATGGTAGCCCTATATGTGAGACAGAATAAGAGGCACAGATGCATAGAACAGTCCTGTGGACTCTGAGGGAGAAGGTGAGGGTGGGACGTTCTGGGACAATAACATTGAAACATGTATATTGTCATATGTGAAGCAGAACACCATTTCATGTTCTATGCATGGGACGGATGCTCAGGGATGGAGCGTTGGGATGACCCAGAGGGATGGGATGGGGAGGGAGGTGGGAGGAGGGTTCGGGAGGGGGAGCACATGTGAACCCATGGCTGATTCATGTCAATGTATGGCAAAAACTACCACAATATTGTAAAGTAATTAGCCCCCAACTAAAATAAAATAAAAAAAAAAGATTCTGCTCAGCCATGAAAATTTTTAAAGGGAAAAATGAATATAATCCAGCCATGAAAGTTTTTAGAGGGAAAAAGGGGATGTAATCTCAATTAATCATTGAGGTAGGTGGTCAGATTTGTTGCCATCTCCCACTGGGTATGGGCTTGTTGACTCCTTATAATCTATCTTTAGATGGTGTCTGGTTCACAGTTTGCTCTTGAGAAGGAGAAGCTGAGGAAAAGTTCTAGGCATCCATTAATTACTTATTCTTTGTTCCTATTTCTTTGGTCTAATGAAAGAAACAACAGGTTATGCAAGGCACTGTGTGATCAAAAGATTTGAAAAGTGTGCTTAGATCAGAGGTTAGTTGAAATATAGCTTTGCTAAAGTGACAAGACAAAAGGCTCTCCTGCAGAGAGCTGCTTCTTGCCACAGAGCTGCCTGCAGTAAGCTGGTCACAAATCCCTACTGTGCTCTTTAAGAAGTTCCACCATTCCATTTCTATGGGATTATGAGTGAAGGCCTATCTTCTGTAATCTCTGCATGTTGATATACGACACCATATTCTCAGAGCGGAATATGTCGACATGGGTCTGTGGCATCTTCTTGGTAACAGTTTCAGTTGCTTGCTTACATATACAGGCGGAACAAGCTATAATCATTTTGATATCCACAGAGATACAGATGATTATGAGCAGTAGTGTTAATCCCATTCTCTTGAGGCCAGTTCTTGGAATAACGCTACCCATAGGTTCAGTATTGCTCAAGATGGAGTAGCTTATGCTATGGCTATTGTGTGAAAGTCGCTCAGTTGTGTCTGACTTTTTATGACCCCATGGACTATACAGTCCGTGGAATTCTCTAGGCCAAAATACTGGAGTGGGTAGCATTTCTCTTCTCAAGAGGTCTCCCCAACTCAGGGATCCAACCCAGGTCTCCCGCATTGCAGGCGGATTCTTTACCAGCTGAGCCACAAGGGAAGCCCCATAAGAACGTGCATCAGACACTAAAATATTTGGTGACTCTGTCATGATAATCATTAACTGAATTGCTGTTTTATGACTCTGGAAGGCTTGGGAGACTTCAGTTTTTTTCTGTGAAAAAGAGGCAGGGGACATGGAAGGGCCTTTGTACTTGGGGGGGCCTGCAGGGTTCTGCTCAGTTTCACTAGGAAACTACTATAGAAAAAGGACAGTGAAAAAGCTGGCTTAAAACTTAGTATTCAAAAACTAAGATCATGGCATCTGGTCACACCATTTCATGGCAAATAGATGGGGGAAAAGTGGAAACAGTGGCAGATTTTATATTCTTGGGCTCCAGAATCACTCTAGACGGTGACTGCAGCCACAAAATTTAAACATTCTTGCTCCTTGGAAGAAAAGCTAAGGCAAACCTGTGTATGTGTCAGTTGCTCAGTCATGTCTGACTCTTTGTGACCCCATGGACTATAGCCTGCCAGGCTCCTCTGTCTATGAAATTCTCCAGGCAAGAATACTGGAGTGGATTGCCTTTCCTTTCTCCAGGACAGTGTATTAAAAAGCAGAGTCATCACTTTGTTGACAAAGGTCCATATAGTCAAAGCTATGGTTTTTCCAGTAATCATATACAGATGTGCGAGTTGGACCATAAAGAAGGCTGAGTGCTGAAGAACTGATGCTTTTGAATTGTGTTGCTGGAGAAGACTCTTGAGAGTCCCTTGGACTGCAAGGAGATCCAACCAGTCCATCCTAAAGGATATCAGTCCTGAATATTCATTAGAAGGACTAATGCAGGAGCTGAAGCTCCAATACTTTGGTCACCTGATGCAAAGTGCTGATCCATTGGAAAAGACCCTGATGCTGGGAAAGACTGGAGGGCAGGAGGAGAAGGGGGAGCAGAGGATGAGATGGTTGGATAGTATCACCAACTCAATGGACATGAATTTGAGCAAACTCTGGGACAATCCCTGTAGTTCATGGGATTGCAAAGAATTGGTCACAACTTAGTGACTAAACAACAAGAAACTCAGATGTATCAGATATATGTCAGATATATCCCAGTCATAAGGGTCCAGGCTCCTTTTGGGTATCATACTTCACTGGACTGGATGTCCTACACAGTCTGGAAAAATAATTGGCAAACTCTTTTAACATAGTTGTTGTAAAAGATTTCTTAAAATAGCAGTAAGTTTCGTTAGTACCTTTTAAAGAAGAGTGATACACACTGGCTCAAATAAATTAATGTTCCCACCTAGAGAAATAGGCGAGGGGATGCACAGTGAAGAGAAGTATGCAAGAACCATGTTACAAGTCAATGATAGATCATATCAGGACCTCACTCTTCAAGGAAAAAGAAAACATCAGGTTTGACAAACACAATTAAATATTACAGCCTTGTAAGGAGGCTTGGGGACTGGATAGCTCCAGACTTCCAAAAGTCACCTTCATTCTATGAGATATCTCCATTTGGTTTTCTAAGATGTTTCAAATTTACCTTGTCCCTAACTGAACTTCTGATTATCATTGCTGCTCCCTCCCCTCCCACTTCTCATGCCTCTTTTACAACCTGCTTCACTTAAAGTAACTTCGCTTTAGTGCATGGCAGCTCTATCCTTTCAGTTGTTCATATCCCAAACCTTGAACTCATTCTTGACTCTCTTCTTTCTTTAACACCTTATATCTAGCCTCTGAGAAATTCCGAGTTCCAGTTTCAAAATAAATTGATAATATGACCATTTTCTACCATCTCTTATTTCCCTGGTCATAGTGATCATCGTTTTCTGCTTGAGGTACAGAAAAAGCCTTCTATTAGTCTCTTTGAGTCTACTACGGCTCCCTCTTTTTCTCCCCTACTTCATTCTCTACAAAGGCTTTGGTTTCAGCCATGACTCCTGATGTCTGCTATGGCTCCTCAGTTTACCCAGAGAAAAACCCAAAGTCCTCGTCACGGCCTCCAAGGGCTTCAGGCCCTCAGTTACTTCTGATCTCATCTCCCATTACTTTCTCCTTTTTTTACTGCCTTCTGGCCGTGCTGACCTTGCTGTCAGACATGTTTTTGCCTCAGGGCCTTTTTGCTAGATGTTCCTTCTTCTTGAATAGTCTTCCCCCAGAAATATGATATCTTCTCCTTTTTTCTTTTGGCTGCACTGTGCAGCATTTGGGATCATAGTTCCCCAACCAGAGATTGAACCCATGCCACCTGCAGTGGAAGCATGGAGTCTTAACCACTGGACTGCCAGTAAAGTCCCAATCTGATATCTTCTTGACCAACTTCCTTTCATTCTTTGATTCTTTTCTTAAACGTTACCTTCTCAATGAGGCCTACTGGGACTAACCTTTTAAATACTGCTCTCTGCAATGCTGTCTATTCTAATTTTTTTTAGTCTATTCTACTTCTTTCCTCATAGCACCCATCACTTTCTAACATACTGTAGTAATTTACTTAGTATGTCTACTGTTTATGGAAGTGCTTTTAGCACAGAGTCTTTCCCAGAGCAGATTCTCAACAAAGGTTAGTTCTTGCATTGTCAGAGATATTGTTTAAAACATCTTTTAATTTAGGTTTGCTTTACAAAATATAGAACTTTCTTAAACATTGTCTTTTTTTTAATTGAAGTGAGAGTCACATAATAAAAAAGTTAATCATTTTACAGTGAACAATTCAATGGAAGTTAGTACATCCACAGTGTTGTATGGCATCTATTTTTGGTCATACTTTTATATATATTGTGTGTGTGTGCTCAGTCATGTCCAACTCTTTGCTACTTCCAAAATATATTTGAATCAGCAGTATCTTTAGATATGGTCTTCCAGCAATTTCTTTTGCCCTTCAAATTTAAAGACAAAAAAAAAGAAAAAGTGAAACCACAGTGACAAAGGAGATTGTCTGACCTCCTAACTATTTTTCAAGAGGGAAATCTCAAACCAGACAGCATAGATATAGAGTTAAAAATAAATCCCTCTATGGTTATAGGCCTTAGAAAAACAAACTAAGTTTCTGTGAAGTTCAGTGGTTTTGTTAATTGCTTCAAGATGTTGGATGTTTTAAACTATGTTGTAAAAGCCTGATATGATGACAAAACAGAGCTCATTAGCTAGTACTTCCCTGTTGGAATTTTACTTAAAAATGTAAAAATGTAGAAGTTCATGATAAGGCAGACTTCCCTGATGGTCTACTGGTTGAGAATCTGCCTGTTGGTGCAGGGATCACCAATTTGATCCCTGGTCTGGGAAGTTCCCATATGCTGTGGAGTAACTAAGCCCCGTGTGCCACAACTACTGAGCCAGTGCTGTAGAGCTCGTGAGTCACAAATACTGAGCCCCTGGCTGCATCTACTGAAGCCTACACACCTACAGCCTGTGTTCTGCAACAAGAGAACCACTGAAATGAGAAGCTCAAGGAAGAGTAGCCCCCACTCACCACAACTAGAGAAAGCCTGAGTGCAGCAATGAAGACCCAGCACAACCCCAAATAAATAAATAAATAAATAAATAAATCCTAAAAAAAGTTCATAGTTAGACAATCTTACAACTGCCAATTTAAACACATTAAATCAGAAAAGGGAAAAATAGAGATAATATTGATACATCTCTGCTTTACTGAGCTAGATCTGGGAACCACACATCTCATTCCCTTCATCCTCTCTTTGTTCCTTTAGAGTGGTATAAAGGGAATTCAAGAAAATTCCTAGAAAGATACACAAGAAATTGCTAACAGCTTTTGCCTCTGCAGAGGGGCTCTGAAGGTGGTAGGAGGAAGACTTATTTTATAATTGCATAATATACCTTGGTGTACTGTTTGAATTTTTACCCTAGGCATGTATTACAGTTTCAGTAAAATAAAAAAATAACACCAGCAAAAAACTAATATTTCCCCAAGTACCACATAGTTCTGGGCATTTATTAGTCAGGACTCTAGGATGATGGAAGCCCATTTAAACAGGCCTCCACAGATAAGGGGGGTGGTTTATTGGATCACAGGCAGAGATGGAGTAGTTCACAGAATTTAAGGAAAAACTGCAATAATCAGGGCCTCAGGGATTAGAACTAAGGCCTCTATAAACCCCAAAATTTTTTCTCCTGCTCTCCTTATCATCTCTACTTGCATTTTTGCATGTTGGTATCATTCTTTCCTACTTTTCCATATAAACATGGCTGCTGATAATTGTGGTTTAGGAATCTGAGAGAAAAGAAAAAAACTACCTATCTTCCAGAGTTTATAGTTCACTCTTAATGAAAGATTTTGATTGGCTTTACTGTCCCTTGAACCACTGCGATTGTCAAGGGAGTTGCCTTACCTGGATCATCTACTCAGCACATGGTCAGGGTAGTAGAATTTCTTAACAGAAGGAACATATGAAACCTTCCTGAGAGGGAAAATAAGTTACCACAGTCTCCTACAATCTACCTCTTGACTGCTCAGTCTAACACAAACTCTCCTTCCATAAGCTAGTATTTTTAAAATGTTCTAGGCCAAAATAACACAGCCATCATACAGATCCCTAAAATGTACTCACCCCCTTCCCAAATCAAAAACAATTTGTAGTCTTTACCAGCTGATTTAATGCCAAATCCAAGTCTCTGGGAGATTTTCCTTCTTCTCAGGTAACTTTGAATGCTACTTCTCTTGGTTCAGAAACCCAGGTCTAATTGAGGTGTTAACACTCACAATGAAAAGTAACTATTTAGAAAAGAGAGAAAAGGAAACACAATATGCAACAGTAACTTTTCTATGATAAATATTACCTCCTACTGATCAGGGATAGCAAAGATTCACCTCTGTGGAAAAGGAATGAATTTCTTTAACACAAAATACGGCAACTTCAGGTTCTCCCAACTAGAAGGAATCTTTCCAAAGTGAAGTATAGAAGACCCTTGAAGAATACCAAGTTTAGTGGAGGTGACCCTCCAGTGGAAAATCTGCATATTATTTATAGTTGGTCTTCCATATCCTCATTTCTCTACATTTTTGTTTTTGGATTTGTGGGTTCAACCAACCAGGAATTGTGTAGTGCTATAGTAATTGCTACTGAAAAAAATCTGTGTATAAGTGGACCCATTTAGTTCAAACCTGTGCTGTTCATGATGTACATCATGAGAAACGCTCGGCTGGAAGAAGCACAAGCTGGAATCAAGATTGCCGGGAGAAATATCAATAACCTCAGATATGCAGACGACACCACCCTTATGGCAGAAAGTGAAGAGGAACTAAAAAGCCTCTTGATGAAAGTGAAAGAAGAGAGTGAAAAAGTTGGCTTAAAGCTCAACATTCAGAAAACTAACATCATGGCATCTGGTCCCACCATTTCATGGGAAATAGAAGGGGAAACAGTGGAAACAGTGTCAGACTTTATTTTTTGGGCTCCAAAATCACTGCTGATGGTGATTGCAGCCATGAAATTAAAAGATGCTTACTCTTTGGAATGAAAGTTATGACCAACCTAGATAGCATATTTAAAAGCAGAGACATTATTTTGCCAACAAAGGTCCGTCTACTCAAGGCTATCGTTTTTCCAGTAGTCATGTATGGATGTGAGAGTTGGACGGTGAAGAAAGCTGAGTGCCAAAGAATTGATGCTTTTGATCTGTGGTGTTGGAGAAGACTCTTGAGAGTCCCTTGGACTGCAAGAAGATCCAACCAGTTTATCCTAAAGGAGATCAGTCCTGGGTGTTCATTGGAAGGACTGATGTTGAAGCTGAAACTCCAATACTTTGGCCACCGCATGCGAAGGGTTGACTCATTGGAAAAGACCCTAATGCTGGGAAGGATTGGGGGCAAGAGGAGAAGGGGACGACAGAGGATGAGATGGCTGGATGGTATCACCGACTCAATGGACATGGGTTTGGGTGGACTCAGGGAGTTGGTGATGGACAGGGAGGCCTGGTGTGCCGTGATTCATGGGGTCGCAAAGAGTCGGACACGACTGAACGACTGAACTGACTGACTGACTGTGTTGTTCAAGAATCAGCTCTATTTACTCAGGGCCTAGAGGCCAAGCTTTCAAGGTCCCCCTGGTCCTTCAGATAGCCCCATTCCAATACCTGCAAGTACCCAGTCTTTTCCAATAGGAACATTTTTGTTATTGGAACTTAAATCATTATCTGCAGGCAGAAAAGACTTTGTAATAAGATTATATGTTATATATATTTATTTACTTAATGTTTAATTTCTGTTCAAATAGAAACCCAGACTTTCTTTTTGTTACAGTTTTGAATTGGAAAGAATCACAACTAATTTCTGAGTGGTGGACACCTTCCTCCAAGTTGTGTATGTATGTGTGTGTGTGTGTGTGTGTGTGTGTGTGTGTATATTCATTCCTGTCCAGGAAATAGGTAATATTAGGCAATGTTAAGCAGTAACATTATGCAATATTATTTTGTAGATTATTGTTTCAAAAGTGCTTTCATGCTCTTGAGAAAGGTGAGGAGGATGATATGTGTTATTGGTTTCTTACCTTTCCTATCCTGCTTTGATTTTTCACTGGCTGTAAAAGTTCTTTCTGATGTTCCCAAGTCTAGTCATTAAGAACTTTAGTGAGGAGAGTGGGGAAAGAGAATAAAACTTCAGATGTGAAGGATGAAAGGTATGTGGTGAGAAAGTTAGAAAGGCCATTGACTCAAAGTCAAAAAAGTAATTCATGAGTATTGGGAAGACTTCTGTGATTGGCCTTGTCTTTATTGCCTTGGAGTCATATTGGATCAGAAACATTGCCAGCTGACTGTGAGGTTTTCATAGGATTGAAAATCTTCATTACCTGTTCTGAAGATCAAGTGTTCACTCTTCATGAACCCTTTTTACATTTTACATGAGACATCCTCAAAAATGTTCCTTCTAGCAGAAGCAAAGGCCAACTTACCAGCTTATACTGTCTACTTCTGCCACTAGGTAGCTACTCCTTATGGTGTTCCTACTAAAATTATGAGACTAAAGGGAACCGCTAGACCCTCAGAGAAATGATGGGAAGGAGTTTCCACACCAGAGCCCCAAGCTGGGGTGGTAATAAGTTGATATTTTCCTCAGTCTATTTTAAGTCAGGCAACCTGGAGCTGGATTTTTTTCTTTCCTCTTTCTAATGATACTTTGCTTAAGGTTGCATGGAAGCTTAAGGTAAAAGTTTAACTAGCTGATTCCCCACTGTATATCTCAGAGTTTTATCTCGTCTGCTAGTGTGAAGTGTGGTGGGGAGGAAAGGGAGGAAACGGAGAAAGGGAGGAAAGTGTCATCGTTCTATACATTCTTAATTTCTCTATCATTCTTAATTTCTTCTGAGTGTTTATTTTTTACATCTCCTCTTCCTGGAACCAAATTGTTCTCAGTTAGGGACTATTTGTTTTCAAGGAAGAGAAGCACTCAAATTAGCTCAAGTAGAATGTTTATTGTGTAGTTACAACATCTCATGTTCTGGACAGTGAGATAATGCTATGGATGTTTATGGAGAAGAAACGAAGTATAGTTTGGTCTTAGAGTGTCTGAAAAAGGGAAATAGAGAGTAAGAACATAAACCTGTCCTTTTTAAGAGACTCTTTGGTCTCTGTAATCCGTTTCTGTCCACTCTGATCTCTCTGCAGAGCATGCATTTTTCCTTATTCATGGTATCTTTGAACCTATAGTTTCAGCTTGATTCAGTGTCTTATAATGGAGGAAAGGTAGTTATCCAAAAGGAAACTGGAATGCTACTAAGAATGGAGAATGAATTATGGGCTAAAAAATGAAAAATTTCCATGATAATAACCAATATAATCAAACCAATTCAAGTTGATTGAATAGTTTTCCATGTCTAAAGTGAAAGTTACCATGCCACCAAGCCCAGGTACATGGTTCTATTCCTGAAACTGGAATATATCTAGCAATTGTTTGCTGACTAGTTGAACACATGAATGAATGATTAGAGGTGAAGCTAGATCCATGCCTGATTTATTATGATTCATCTTTGTAATATTCAAATAGCACCTCATATGCTAGGAGTTTTTGTACACGGTAGTTGCTTAGTAAGTATAATATTAACAGTAAATTTCACTTCCTTTCTTCTGAGTATTTCACTCTTTTAAATGACGGAGTCATTGTGTAGTACAGTGGTCTCCAAAGTAGATTGCACTGGGGTATGAAAAAATCATGACTTCTTTGTGTGTTTACCTGAAAAATAAGAAATATTAAATATATAACATAGGAACTGACACTGGTGCATTCACATAAGTCAAATGTCAACTGTTGTTCACAAAGTGCTCTGAGGAAGAGCGACATGGGAGGCTTAACCAAGTTGTTTTCTCAGGGGTGTTGGCTTTCAGCATACTTTCATTACAGTGGATCCGTGAACACTATGGGTTTGAACTGTGGCGGGTCCACTTGTACATGAATTTTCTTCACTAAATATGTATTTCAATACCCATGTACTTGTGATCCATGGTTGGTTGAATTTTCAATGCAAAACCATGGATATACAGAGGGCCTACTATAAAGTTATACATGGATTTTTGACTGCATGGGAGTCAATACCCCAACCTTTGGGTTGTTCAGGAGTCAGCTGTTTATGTGTGCAGCTTATGTGTGCCTATGTAGATTGTTAAAGTAGTACAATTATATTTTTAATTAAAGTAACTCTCACAGAGTGGATAAAAGGCTTAAAAAGATATCTGTAAAGAAACTGTGAATTGAAGGTAATACCTATGATGGCAAAACAAGGAAACAGTGAGAAAATAGTCAAGTAAACTCTTCTGTTCCTGTTATGAGTTCTTTGTTAGTTATGTTAAAGGATAAAACAAATAATTATCTAGTCAGATCTGACAAGAAGTAGTAAAGAAAATTAGAAATTTTCCTGGAGCCTCTTTGTACTGTGGGTTTAAATCTAATACTGTTAACAATAGACATTGACCCAAAATGAACATTGTGCTTGACTTTTATCCATGAAGCTGTCAGTGTTATCATGACATTTAGAAACAGCATCCAGAACACGAAGGTCAGATTTCTACATCTTTTTTACAGTGATGTTGTAGTCAGGCAATACTCAAATTCACTTAGCATAATTTTACTGCCTTGACAGTTTTTCCTTAAGAACAGAAGTTAAAAAGCATACATGGTAAAAGTTGCCTGAAATAATAAACAAAAATGTGTTCCTTTGTTGGCAAATATCACTGGAAGACGCCTAGAAAACACTGCTGAAGATCTGAAGAAACTATGATTATAAGGAGAAATTTGACAGCGTAGAAAGTTTGTGATATGGCCGGATGAAAGTACAGATGTTTCTAACTTGTCTTAGTTTATGATATTTGCTAGATTCTGTTTCAATAATGAAATACATTAAAAACTGTTTTCTCTCTGTCTCCACTGAGAAAAAGATATCCTAGAAGGCATATATTAATTATACATATATTAATGACTTCTTTAATAAAAGAAGGGATAAAGCTAGAGGGACAGAACCACAGGAGAAATTTAATCATGGCATCATCCATAGGAAGCTATTGCAGCAAAGAACTCAGAAGCATGGTGATTAAAATTCCAGGAATGTAGGTGTGGTGAATCTTGTGAAACAGAACCTTTAATAGTAAAACTTTTATAATGATCTATAGCAGGGGTTGGCAAGTGTTTTCTGTAAAGAGGAAGATAGTCAGTGTTTGCAGGTCTCTGTCACAACTATTCAATTCTGCCTTTGTAGGGTAACTGCATTGTTCAGTTGCTAAGTCATGTTTAACTCTTTACAACTCTATGGACTGGACACCCACCAGCCTCTCTGTCTCTCACTATCTCCCAGAGTTTGCTCAAACTCATGTCCATTGAGTCAGTGATGTTATCTAACCATCTCATCCTCTACTGCCCCTTCTCTTGCCTCAGTCTTCCCAGCATCAGGGTCTTTTCCAATGAGTCGGCTCTTCGCATCAGGTGGCCAAAGTATTGGAGCTTCAGCTTCAGCATCAGTCTTTCCAATGAATATTCAGGGTTGATTTCCTTTAGGATGGACTGGTTTGATCTCCTTGCTGTCCAAGGGACTCTCAAGAGTCTTCTCCAACACCACAATTCAAAAGCATCCATAGACAATATAGAAAAGAATGCTTGTGACTGTGTCCAAAATAAAATTTATTTTATAAAAATAAGGAGCATGCAGGATCTGATACAAGGGCTGTAGTTTGTTGACTCCTGCGTTTGTTTATGAGCAAGGAAAGGGGCCATGATCATCAGAGAGATTTTATTGTTTATATACTCTCGTGTCAAAGCACGTTTAAAAGTTGTTGAAGTTATAAAGACAAAACTGAATTTATTATAACTTTTTGTGTGATGACAGGTAGTTGTTGGTATTGTGCAACCAGCAGAATAAATAAAAGACAAATAACACAGATTAATAGCTTGTGCCTCTTCTTGGTAAAAGTAGACAATTAAATAATTAGAAACAAACTACGTCAAAAAAGACAACCCAGAGGTGCATTATTGAAAAAGTTTTCCTGGGAATATTTCTGTTATTATATTGTTCAATATAGAAAATTAAATAAAGTTTGTCACCTACATACCTAATAAAACATGGAAACAGAATTTTCCATTATGTTTAATAATCTTCCAAAGAGCCTTAATATGGTTTTGAATACGTTTATTGAAAATATCAGTATTCAGTTACTTCTAAATTTGTTGCAGGAATAAATTTTTGGCATCAAGAATGATGGGCAAAAAAAGAATTGAGAAATTGATTTTAGCTAAACTAAACAATAATCTCTGTAATAAATAGTGACCACTAATTGAAAATGAGTGTTATGACTTTAATAAGTGTAGTCGTGAGAGACATCTTATTTGGTTCTATCCACTCAAAGCTCTTTTCCCACCCTATGACAAAACATACAATTAAGTGTTGATATAAACTGGAACGTGGATGCAAGCCCTCAAACAAGCCCTGACACAAAACATTAAACCAATATGCTAGAGAAAAACAATAGCAAAGCATATTCAAATGCAATTGTCATACAGTTTTTTGTTCTAGAAATTTAGAGAAATAAAGGTTATTTAAAGGTTTTTTTTTTCATACTGTACAGGATTCTTTAATGTTTATCTTGTTTAAGTTTTAACATAAAAAGTAGCACATATATATTAATATAGATACTTACACATGTATTGAAGAATAATCTAACATTTAAAAAAATTTATAGGTTGCTATATGATCTAAGAAGTCCAGAGGCCGTTTGTGTTGGTAGAAGGCAGTGCAGCGTATGAAAATCAGTCAAGATGTTGTGCCACATAGATCAGCCAGATTAATAATGGTAATTACCATTTAATAAGTCATTCTTTCTTCCAAGAGCTAGACATCATGTCAGAAGCACTGAAGAAATCATCTCATTATATCCTGTCCAAAAATCATATGTAGGGAAGCATGACACGGCTGCATCTCTTTTGTTCTACCAAGCAACATTTCCAAATACTGCTGCTGCTGCTAAGTCACTTCAGTCATGTCCGACTCTGTGTGACCCCATAGACTGCAGCCCACCAGGCTCCGCTGTCCCTGGGATTCTCCAGGCAAGAATACTGGAGTGGATTGCCATTTCCTTCTCCGAAAATAACTTGGCAGGCTGGGTCTTCTGCTTATGAGTGAGGCCTTGGGCCTCAGGTTTCTTTTCACTCTAAAAATGCTAGTTGAGCTCTAGTCTCCCATGTGCTAAAAAATCATTCAAGGTAAATTTCTGTGGCATCCATTGAACAAAAATAAAATCAAACTGTAAAATCACCTTTTAAATCAGTTCAGTCGCTCAAGTCGTGTCCAACTCTTTGTGACCCCATGGACTGCAGCACGCCAGGCTTCTCTGTCTTTCACCATCTCCCAGAGTTTACCTCAAACTCATGTCTATTGAGTCAGTGATGCCATCCAACCATCAGCATCCTCATCGTCCCCTTCTGCTGTTGCTTTCAAATCTTTCCCAGCATCAGGGTCTTTTCAAATGAGTCAGTTCGCATCAGGTGGCCAAAGTATTGGAGCTTCAGCTTCAGCATCAGTCCTTCCAATGAATATTCAGGACTGATTTTCTTTAGGATGGACTGGTTGGATCTCCTTGCAGTCCAAGGGACTCTCAAGAGTCTTCTCCAACACACAGTTCCAAAAGCATCAATTCTGGCGCCAGACTTTCTTTATAGTCCGCAAAATCTCACATCCGATACAGGACTACTGGAAAAACCATAGCTTTGACTAGATAGATGACCTTTGTTGGCAAAGTAATGTCTTGCTTTTTAATATGCTGTCTAGGTTTGTCATAGCTTTTCTTCCAAGGAGAAAGTGTCTTTTAATTTCATGGCTTCAGTCACCATCCGCAGTGATTTTTTGGAGCCCACCGAAAATAAGGTCTCTCACTGTTTCCATTGTTTCCCCATCTATTTGCCATGAAGTGATGGGACCAGATGCCATGATCTTAGTTTTCTGAATGTTGAGTTTTAAGCCAACTTTTTCACTCTCCTCTTTCACTTTCATCAAGAGGCTCTTCAGTTCTTCTTCACTTTCTGCCATAAGGGTGGTGTCATCTGCATATCTGAGGTTATTGATATTTCTCCCGAGCATTCTCTGTTTCCAACTTGTACTCATCCAGCCCCAGCGTTTCTCATGATTTACTCTGCAATAAAACACTCCTTTAACATATGATTAAAGTCAACTCTCATTCAGTGAAAGTTTAGCAGAGTAGGATGGAATGGCCAGCTTCAGAAAAATCTACCAGCCACAGTAAAACAATACTGTAGTTAACTGTTATCAAGAGATGATTACATGTAATGTTGTCTGGACCTTGGACAGGTTCGTTTCCCTAGTGGGCTGGGTCCTTTCAGATGGGCCAGGAGTAAGTCCGTTCTTCTGGGAAAGCTCAGAAGGCAAACTGGTCCCCTCTCATCTTGCTTCTGGTTGGAGTAGAAGCAGGTAATACAACTCATTGTTTACACTGACTAGTTTACTAACCCTGGCAGTCTGGGAAGGCCTGCACTCTTTAGAGCCTGCTGCGTTTTGACCATCATTGTTTCGACCCTGACAAGACAGTGTTGTGACTGGGCATTGCCATTTCACAAGTTAGAAATGGGCACTTTCTCACTGACAGAAAATGGTGTCCAGAATAGGATTGGAGGCAGGTGTGCTGATTTCAAAGCCTCTATGTCTTTCACGTGCTTCCTACTGATTATCTTTTGTGGGGTTTAGTTCTACTGGGACAAACATTTTGGACCAGATTCTTTCTTCTGACTCTCAAACACATTCTGTTGGCCGATGCCAGTTCTCTGCTTTTCCAAATGATACCCTTTGCTTCCTTTCCTGTGACTTTGCTGAGAATCGTAAGGGACATTGGTCAATAATCCATTCCAATGCTCTCATTTTGAAATGAACAAAATTAATACCCAGAAAGATAAAGTAACCATCCCCATGTCCCCATATAATTAGTGATGGCTGAAAACCTGCTCTGTTCAAACTTTTGAACTCCTCACATTTTTGAAAAACAGATGCCAGAATATAAATACGTGTGATTCAGAACTAAAGTTTTCAAACCTCTATAATTGAGCAACAAGAGTATAATTTTCTTTAAAAAAATAGGCCAAAATCACAAAAACAAAATCAGGTAGTCTGGTTTTTCCATCAAACTTTTTTGTGGAGAATCCACTTGGGGTGCCCTTACAGTCACAGCCTTGGATTATTGTTCCTTATTCTCTCTTTTTTTCCTTGTGACTTAAAAAGATGAGCCATGTGATTCTCAAGAAGTTGGGAAGCATTTCTGATGTTTTTCAATAAAACAGCGTGTAGAATTGGAACTCTTCTATTTTAGAATTTTTTCTTGGTCATGAAGCAGTCCAGTAACATCACTAAACTCTTTCCTAATTTCCATCGAATTGAATTTTCGAAAAAAATCTGATTAGTTTTTTTTTTTTAGCTTTGCACCTGACCTGTGGAGTTACACGAAGCCTTTAACTCCTTCTTCTTGTTATAAAATAGTGGCTGGCAGAAGCGAGCGCTGCGAACGTCTCGCGCAGAAGCGAGGCGGCCTGCGACGGCTCGGCGAGAAGCGAGGCGCTGCGACGGGCTCGGCGCAGAGCGAGGCCGAGAGAGCAGACTGAGCAAGTGAACCTAAAGAGACCACCCCTCCCCGCCCTTTGTGGCAGGGCGGTAAATTATACAACTGTAAGAGTACCTCCAACAAAAGCCAAATAAGACAGAGGGAAGCGCGTTTGGAAGGGAAACAAGGCCAACAGATTAAAATACCCCTGTATTTAACCACGGACCTAGCATTGAGAAGGGGCCTATAATCTTGAAAAGTATAAGCAGTAACAATGGATTTATCAAGAAACTGAAGAGAACCCCACAACGGCTCACAACTGCTCCAGAAAGTCCTGGATATAAATTTTTACTATAATGAATTATTTTTATTTTTTTTATTATTATTTTTATTTTTTTCTTCTTTTTTCCTTTAAGACCTCATTACACCTTTAATTTTCATTTTTCATAACCCACCACTACCCTTGAAAAGAAAAAAAACAACCCTATTTTTAAAACAAACTGCGTACATATAGCTTAATACTTTTTTGCGTTTTCTTTTTGTTATTTATTTTATTATTATTTTTTTACTGTTTTTTCCTGTTTTTCTTTTTTACTGTTATACTGTGTTTTAACTGTCTTTTTTCTTTTTATACTGTTTTCTGTTTTTTCCTTTTTTTTATATATATGATTTAAAAGAGTCCTAAATAACCTCTACTCCAGATTTTAATTTTTTGTTTACATATTTGATAGCAATTTTGGGCATTTAAAGAATACAATCTTTAGTACCCCATTTTTTACTCAAGAGTGTGAATAACTGCCTGATTACTCTCTCCCCTCTATTGACTGCTCTTCTTCTCCCCAGGGAACCTCTATCTCCCCACCCTCCTCCTTCTCTCTCAACCCAATTCTTTGAATCGTCTGAGGTGTTCTGGGTACTGGAGAACACTTCGGGAACAGAATACTGCCAGATCTCTCTCTCCCCTCTGATGCCTCCCTTTCTACTCATCTCACCTCTACTGCCTTCCCTCCCCCCTCTCTATGAATCTCTGTTAACCTCTCTGATGGCTCAGACTGTGGAGAGGCACAGAGGGGAAGTGCTTACAGATAGACTGCTCTCCCCACGTTTGAGTCCCCCTCCCTCCTCCTGGTCCACTCAACCTCCCTCCCCTTCACCTCTCCATGTAACTCAGTGAACCTCTCGGGGGTATCCCCTCACTGTGGAAATCATTTCACCATTAACCTATAAGTTAATTATTGATTGCTGTATGGATGGAGTAAATCCCCTTGAGGCTACTTGCAAGAATAAGACTGAGAAGCCAGAGAAACATTAATTAATAAGAGATCTTCCAAAGCCTCCACATATACACTGAAACCAAGCGTCCACCCAAAGCCAATAAGTTCCAGACAATACAAAACCACCAAACTCTCCAGCAACGCAGGAACATAGCCCTCTGGGGGTTGGGCGAAGGGTGGGGGGGGGGGTTGTTGTGAGGACATAGCCCTTAGCATCAATATACAAGGGGGGGCTGCCCAGATGTCACTAACCAAATCCAATAGACATCTCAAAACTCAATACTAGGAACCTCCATTGCACTCTAAAGAGAATAAACTCCAGCTCCACCCACCAAACACCGACACAACTCCTCCAACCAGGAAACCTTGACAAGCCACCCCATCCAACCCCACCCACAGTGAGGAACACCACAAAAAGAGGAAACTTCAAACTAACCAGAAATACAGAAAGGCCACGCCTAACACATGCAATCTAAACAAAGATGAAAAGGCAGAGAACTACTCAAACAAGAAGGAAAATGAGAAATGCCCACCAACCCCAAACAAAAGAGGAGGAGATAGTGAATCTATCCTTGAAAAAGAATTTAGAATAAATGATAGTAAAAATGATCCAAACATATTGAAAATAAAATGGAGTATTACAGATAAATAGCCTGTGAGACAAGGATTGAGAAGAGGCAAGAAATGTATAACCAAGGACCTAGAAGAAAATAAAAAGGAGACAATATATTTTGAATAATGAAATAAAAGGAGATTAAAAGACACGCTGGAGGGAACAACAGTAGAATAACAGAGGCAAGAAGATAGGAAAAGTGAGGGTAAGAAGATATAATGTGGAAATAAACGAAGTCAGAGAGGGAAAAAAGAAAAAAGAATCAAAAGAAATGAGGAAAACCTCAGGGACCCTCTGGGACAAATATGACACGGCCCCAACATCGAACATAGGAGTCCCAGAAGAAGAAGATAAAAGGAAAGGCCATTGAAAAGATACTCGAGGAGATAACAAGTGAAAATTTCCTAAAATGAGGAAGAAATAGTCACAGAATCCCATGAAAACCCAGAGAGTCCAAACAAGAATAAACCCAAGTGCGAAACACCCCAAGACACATATTAATCAATTGACAAAGATCAACACAAGAACAATAATAAAAGCAGCAAGGGAAAAACACCAAATAACACACAAGGGGATCCCATAAAAGGATAACAGCTGATCTATCAATAGAAACTCTTTCAGCAAAAGGGAAGGCAGGACATACTAAGTAATGAAAGAGAAAAATCTACAACCCAGAATACTGTACTCCGGCAAGGATCTCATTCAGATATGAAGGAGAATTCAAAAAGCTTTACCACACAAGCAAGAACTGAGGGAATTCAGCACCACCAAACCACTCTCCACAAATGCTAAAGATCTGCTCTAAACAGAAACCACAGAAAGGATGTTTAAAGAACGAACTTAAAACTACAACAAAGTAAATGGCAACGGACCATACTTAATCAATAATTACCTTAAATGTAAATGGTTGAATGGCCCGCAAACAAAAGACAAGAAGTGCCTGATGGATACAAAAACAAAGACCCCTAAATATGCTAGTCTACAAGAGACCCCACCTCAAAACAAGGGACACCTACAGACCTGAAAGTGAATAGGATGTGAAAATATATTTCATGCAAATGGAGACCAAAAGAAAGCAGGAGTCGCAATAACTTACTCATTTCAGATAAAATAGACTTAAAATAAAAGGCTGTGAAAAGGACAAAGAAGACACTACATAATGATCAAAGGTCAATCCGATAAGAAGATGTAACAAATATAAATATATATGCACGCCAACATAGGTCACCCACAATATATAAGGCTAATACTAACAAGTATGAAAGGGGAAGTTAATCAATAACACAATAATATGGGAGACCCTTTAACACTCACTCACACCTATGGAATAGATCCAACAAAACAGAAAATTAACAAGGAAACAACAAAATTTAAAAGATACTCATAGACAAATTATCTTTAATCAATATTTTCAGGACTTCCATATCCACCCCAAAACAAGCAATTTCAACCTTTTTCTCTCAAGTGCACATGGAACTTTCTCCGTTTCTCCTAGGATGTTCACATCCTGGGCCATAAATTAGCCTTGGATAAATTCCAAAAAATTGAAATCATCCCAGCCATCTTCTCTGACCACAATGCAGTAAGATTAGAACCTCAAATTACAGAAAAAAACTATAAAAACTTCCAACAAATGAGCCTATAAACAACACGCTTCTGAATAACCAACAAAATCACAGAAAAAATCAAAAAAAAATCAAAATATCATAGAAACGAATGAAAATGAAAACACAACAAACCAAAACCTATGGGACAACTGTAAAAGCAATGCTAAGGGAAGGTTCATAGCAATACAGGGTACCCTCAAGAAACACAGAAAAAATACAATATAAATAAACTAACACAAACACCTAAAGCAACTAGAGAAGAAGAAATGAAGAACCCAGGGGTTATAAGAAAGGAAAGAATCTTAAAAATTCGGGCAGAAATAAATGCAAAAGAACAAAAGAGACAATAAGCAAAAATCACAAAATAAAATTGGTTTTTCGAGAAATAAACAAAATTGACAACACATTAGCCCAGACTCATCAAGAAACAAAGGAGAAAGATTCAGATCAACAAAATTAGAAATGAAAATGGAGAGATCACAAACAGACTACAACAGAAATACAAAGGATCATAGAGACGACTACCAACCGCTATTTGCCAATAGAAATGGAAAACTTGAAGAAATGGGACAAATTCTTAGAAAAGATATAACTTTCCAAAACTGAACCAGAGAAATAAAGATCTTAACAGACCCATCACAAGCACGGAAATCGAAACAGTAATCAAAATCTTCCAGCAAACAAAAGCCCAGACCAGACGGCTTCACAGTGGAATTCTACCAAAAATTTAGAGAATAGCTAACACCTATCCTAAAAAAAAACCTTCCCCAACACTCTTCCAGAGAATTCAGAAGATGGTAAACTTCAAACTCAATCTATGAGACCACATCACCCTAATTCAAAACCTATACAAAGATGTCACAAAAAAAGAAAGAATACAGCCAATATAACTGAAGAACATAGATGCAAAAATCCTTAATAAATTCTAAGCAAACAGAATCCAACATCATATTAAAAAGATCATACATCATCACCAAGTGGTGCTTAGTATCCAGAATGCAAGTTTCTTTAACATCCGCAAATTCATCAATGTATTTCACCACATTAACAAATTGAAAGATAAGAACAATATGATTTATTCATAGATGCAGAAAAAGCCTTTGACAAAATGTCACATCCATTTATGATAAAAAACTCTCCAGAAAGCAGGAATAAAGAACATAACCTCAAACATAATAAAAGCTATATTATGACAAACCCACAGCAAACATATCCACAATGGTGAAAAACTGAAAGCATTTTCCCCTAAAGTCAGGAACAAGGCAATGATCCCACTTTCACCACTACAATCACATATGTTTTTGGAAAGTTATGCCACAGCAATCAAGCGGAAAAAGAAATAAAAGGAATACAGATAGAAAAGAAGAATTAAAACTCTCAGCTGTTTGCAGTTGACATGATCCCCTACATAGAAAACCCTAAAGATTCTACCAGTAATACTACTAGAGCTAATCAATGAATATAGTAATGCTGCAGATACAAAATTAACGACACAGAAAACCCTTGCATTCCTATACACCAATAATGAAAAAACCGAAAAGAATTAAGGAAAACAATACCAATCAACCATTGCAACAAAAAGAATAAAATACTTAAGGAATAAGTTCTACCACCTAAAGAAACAAAAGACTTATATATAGAAAACTATAAAACACTGATTAAAAAATCACAGAGGCCACATACATATGGAGAAATATACCGGTTCCATGGATTGGAAGAATTTATATAGTGAAAAATGAGTATACTACCCAAAGCAATCTACAGATTCAACAATCCCTATCAAACTAACAATGATATTATTTCACAGAACTAGAACAAATCATTTCACAATTGTATGGACGTAATAAAGAAACCTCGAATAAGCCAAAGCAAATCTTGAGAAAGAAGATGGAACTAGGAGGAATCAACCTGCTGACTTCAAGCTCTACTACAAAGCCCACATCATCAATACAGTGGTGGTACTTGGCACAAGGGAAATAAATAAGATCAATGGAACAAAATAGAAAGCCCAGAATAAACCCACGCACCTATGGGCACCTTATCTTCGACAAAGGAGCAAGACTGTATACAATGGAGAAAAGACACTCTCTTAACACAGTGTGCTGGGAAAACTGTCAACCACATGTAAAAAGAATGAAACTAAAACTTCCTAACACCATATACACAAAATACACTCAAAATGGATTAAATATCTAATGTAAGACCAGATAACTAGTAAAACTCCTAGAGGAAAACATAGGCAAAACACTCCCACATAAAATCACAGCCAGGATCCTCTCATGACCCACCCCCCAGAATATTGGAAATAAAACAAAAATAAACAAATGGACCTAATTCAAAATTAAAAGCGTTTGCACAACTAAGGAAACTTATAAGCTAGGTGAAAAGACAGCCGTTCAGAAAGGAGAACATAATAGCAAACGAAGCAACAGACAAAACAATATCTCAAAAACATACAAAGGCAACCTCCCTGCACTGAATCCAGAAAAATAACGACCCAATCAAAAAAGGGCCCAAAGAACTAAACAGACATTTCTACCAAAGAAGACATAAGATGCTAACAAACACATGAAAAGATGCTCAACAATCACTCATTTATTAGAGAAATGCAAAACAAAACCACAATTAGGTACCATTACACACCATCAAATGGCCGCTATCCAAATCAACAAGCAATAAATGCTGAGAGGTGTGAGAAAAGGGAACTCCCCTCTTACGCGTTGGTGGGAATGCAAACTAGTACAGCCACTATGGATAAGAGTGTGGAGATTTCCTTAAAAAACTGGATATAACGCCATATGACCCAGCAAAATCATCACGCTAGGCATAACACCGAGGAAACCAGAATTGAAAGAACGCGTGTCCCCATTTTCATCCACACTGTTTACAATATCCATGACATGAAGCAACCTAGAGACCATCGGCAGACGAATCATGGATAAGGAAGCTTGGTACATATACACAATGGAATATTACTCGAGAGCCATTAAAAAGAATACTTTTGAATCCGTGCTATGAGAAGGAATGAAACCTGGAGCCCATTAAACAGAGTGAAGTGAGCCAGAAAGAAAAGCACCAATACAGTAACTAATGCATGTATTGGGAATTTGAAAGATGGTAATGGTAACCCTATCTGTGAGACAGAAAAAGAGACTCAGATGCTAAGAACATGTCTATTGTGACTCTGAGGAGAAGGTAGGGTTTGGACGTTCGGGACAATAACATGAAACATAATAATAATTGTCATATTGAAGCAGAACACCATTCCTTGTTCTATGCCTGGGACGGAAGCACAGGGTATGTGGAGCGTTGGGATGACACTGAGGGCAATGGGAGGGGGGGAGGAGGAAGGAGGTTGGTGAGGGTGGACACAAGGAATCCAAGGCTGATTCATGTCGATTTGTAATTGCAAAAACACTACAATAAAGTAAAGTAAATTATCCCCCAACTAAAAATAAAAAAATACATTAATTAGATTAAAAAAAAAATAAAGAATTAAAAATCCCCCCCCCCAAAAAAATAAAATAAAATAAAATAAATCACTGGGAAACTAAAAAATAAAAATAAAAAAAAATAAAAAATATGGCTGAATTTACTAAAATAGCAGCTAAAAGCAAAGAATTAATTTGTTCTCATTCATTCATTCAAACAATTAAAAAATATATTGAGCACTTACCAGGAGCCAGGTCCTGTGCTCACTGTCATCCTTTAAAAAAACATTCATGGTCTAGTAGAGGAGATATAAACATAAAGAAATATGGTATTTGCAATGATACATGATGATTGTTGTCACAGAAGTGTATGGCACTGGGAAGCATCTCTTTGCCCAGAGGAGGTAGGGAAGACATTGGAGGAAGTGACATTTGATCTGGGCATTAAAAGATGGCTAGGATTTCATCAAGTGGTATAGAAGGGAAGCTTATTTCAGAAGAAAGAATAACACAAAGATACAGAGTAGTGGATTTCCATTGAGTAATACATTTTTGGTGGTTGATAATGTAAATGTGAGTGACTGGTATTTCAAAATATTGAAGTCTATGAAGACTGATTTCAAGTTTTTAAAATCCACTTAAAAATTAATTTGTAATGCTAAGCTGTAATTATTGTTGGTGTTGCTGACTACCCTTGTGCTTCCCTGTGTTATGTGCTTTAAAAAATATTTAATCTTCACACCATTCTATGATGTAGCTACTTAGGAGGAAATTGAGCCACAGGGAGCATGCTTTTCCAAGGTCAAAAGGCTGGTAAGAAACCTACTAAGAGTTTTACTCTTCACTTGCTCTCAATAAAATTTTAATATTTAACCAAAATGATAGCCTCTACTATGAAGTGTAAAACATTTATAAAAGACCTTTAAGAATGATTTATTATATGGACTTTAAGGTATTACATAAGAGAATTTAAAAAGAGTCCATCATGTCCAAGGCTTTGAGAACGAATCACCCAGAGAGGTTAGATGACATGTCCATTACATGGCAAGTTGGGGTAACAGCTGATCCTCCACTTCCTCAGGCACTGCTCTGGTCCTTTGACACTGGGTGCCAGGTGTGCATCTGGTAGATACAAAAGTGAATAAGAAATCGTGTTTGCAGAGAAGTTCAATAACTTGTCCAAAGCTCATAGAACCCAGGCAGTCTGGCTTCAGAGCTTTGCTCTTATGGGGGAATGGAGATGGGAATGGGATGAGTAACTTCATTTTAATTCTGCTCTAAGACCTGCTAAAGAAGTTTCTTAAATATATTTAGTGCCTCAGTGTCCCCATTTGTAGTCACATTTGCCAAAACATGTCATAATTTATAAGGTAAATGAATAAGTTTGACTTTGATGGTACTTCGCAACAACCCCAAGAGGTATAGGGGAAGATTTTGTTATGCTTATTTTACAGATTAGGAACCAGACTCAGAGAGGCTAAAGGAGTTGTTCAGCTTTATGCAACTCTATGCAGAGATGGGATTAGAACCCACAGAAGAATAATCACTGTCCCTAAAATGCTTATCATATAGATGGTGGCAAATTTGTGTCCGCAAATGGAAAGCAGAATGTGATATGTTTTCTAAGAGGTTCCGGGCAAGGTGTCTAAATGTTCAGAGGAGAATTAAATTATGTCCTGTTGGCTTTCTGTTAGAGAGGCATATGAATTGGGTTATACATATAATAAAGATATGGACAGGCATTCCAGGGGGAGCATGAATGGAGACCTAGTGTGTGAATGTTTTTTTCATCCTCCACTCCAGACAGCTGGTTCATTCATCACTGAATTTGAAGTCTCAGACTGTCTAGGCCCATCTGTAAAAGAGGCAGGTAGCTTGACTGCTTTCCTTAGAACTGAAATCAGCTTCTATGATGTTCTCTGGATTCCCATGATACTCCTGAAGCCATGGCCGGTAGCTCTAGTTTCTGCTGTCTTGGTTATCTGACCACCCCATTAGACTGCCGGCACCCCAGTCTAATATCTGTGGCCTTTCTGTTCTGTGGATGATATTTCCTGCCCTCAGCATTGGATACCATCTGTTGTCCACTTGATTGACCCTATACAGCTAATTACTCAGGCAGCTCTGAGCTCTAGACTACTTTCCAGTCCTGTCCTCTTCTCAAGATGCCCCAAGGACCTGATCTCATCTGCCTGAGAGCTTGACAGGAGAAGGAAATTCAGAATTGCCAGAGTATTGGATGTACTTTATGAACTGTATAAGCTTTCTAAGAGTGGAGATATGTCTTTTTTATAAACAAATATTTATTTTTTGCTGTGCTGGGTCTTCACTGCTTCGAGTGGGCTTTCTGTAGTTGTGGTGGTAAAATAATCTATTTCTCTTTGTAATTCTATTCTTGTTGCTGAGTGTGGGCTCAGTTGTAGCACACAGGCTTAGTTGCCCTGTGGCATGTGGGATCTTCCAGGACCAAGGATCAAAACCATGTCCAGTGCAGGAGGATTCCCAACTCACTGGACCACCAGGAAAGTCCAGAAATACGTATTTTTTAAAAAAATTAATTAATTTATTTGGCTGCACTGGGTCTTAGTTGTGGCATGCAGGATCTTCAGTTACAGCATGCAAATTCTTAGTTGTGGCATGTGAGATCTAGAGCCCATGCTCTGCAACAAGAGAAGCCCGTGGTCCACAATTATTGGGGTAATTTTTTTCTTAAATGTTTGGTAGAATTTTCCAGTGAACCCATACAGGCTTGGTACTTTGTTATGGGAGGTTATTAATTACTGATTTAATTTTTAAAAATAACATGGGCCTGTTTAGTTTATCTGTTTCTTCTTGTGTGAGTTTTGCAAGTTGTGTCTTTCAAGAATTCAGTCCATTTAATCTAGTCTATCAAGTTTGTGTGCATAGATTTTTTTATAGTACTTATTATCCTTTTAATGTTCAGAAGTTTGGTAATGATGTCACCTCTTTTCTTTCTGATACTAATAATTTTGTACTCTCTCTTTTTTCCTTAGTTAGCCTAGCTAGAGGCTTATTGATTTTCTTGATTCTTTCAAAGCACCAACTTTTGGTTGCATTGGTTTTCTCCATTGATTTCCTATTTTAAGTTTCATTGATTTCTGCTTCAGTTGTCATTATTTCTTCTATTCTGCTTATTTTATATTTAATTTGCTTTTCTTTTTCTAGTTTCCTGAGGTAGAAACTTAGATTATTGATTGTAGATCACTCTTCTTTTCTAACATGTGCATTCAATACTATACATTTCTCTGCAAGTGCTGCTTTTCACTATATCCTAAACATTTTGATAAGCTGTGTTTTCATTTTCATTTAGTTCAAAATATTTTAAAATTTCTCTCTTGAGATTTCTTATTTGGTTCATGTGTTATTTAGAAGTGTGTTTTTTGTTTTTGGCTATACCATATGGCATGTGGGATATGGGTTCCCCTTCCAGGGATCAAACCAGTGACCCCTGCATTCAAAGTGTAGAGTCTTAACCACTGGACCACCAGGAAAGTCCCAGAAGCATGTTTTTTTTTTCAAAATCTCCACATAGTTTGAAAAATTCCTGTTATCTTTCTTTTATTAATTTCTAGTTTAATTCCATTGTCATCTAAGAGCAGACATTGTATGATTTCTTTTCTTTTAAATGTTGTTTTCTGGCCTAGAATGTGTTTTATTTTGGTGAATGTTCCATGTGAGTTTGAGGAAGAATGTTTATTCTGCTGTTATCAGATGAAGTAGTCTATGGATGTCAATTATATTCAATCCATTGATGATGCTGTTGAAGTCAACTATGTCTGGATTGATTATCTGCCTGCTGAACCTGTGAATTTCTGGTAGAGTGTTAAAACCTCCAACTATGAAAATGAAATAATCTATTTCTCTTTGATACTAGCTTTTTCAGGACACTATCTTGGTCTTGACCAAAATACTTCAGTGTTACCCCACCGCCTTTAGAATAAAGACAAAATTTCTTAACCTGGTCTATAAGGCCTTTCGTGTTCTTTCATTAATAGCCAAATGTGGAGAGTTTAATAAATATTTATTGAATAAATATATGTATGAAAGCATCCAAATAGCAAGCAGAAATAGAGACTGGTCTTTGCTTACCTGTAAGAGATGCTTACAGTTCATTTCTAACCATGTTTATCTCTACTTCACATGCTATATTCTAGCAATATTCTTCTTATTTCTTAAAATCTCTGTACTTGATGTTATCCTCACATATGCCATTTTCTCTTCCCCCACCATCAACATCCCCCCACCCCCACCGCCACACACGCCTAAATAACCTTCATTTGTTCTTCAGGACTCGCCTTAAAAGACATTTCCTCTGGGAAACTTTTCCATCCTTTTAGAGTAGGTGGTTCTCAATTCCTGTATTTCTCATTTATAACAGTTAGCCGTTTGTGTTCTAGTTATTGTCTGTTTTCCCTATTAGACTAAAAATACACATACATATATTTAAAAAACTTTTTTTAGTTAATAAATAATGAAAGCTTCTAAACAGAGGATGGAAACAAAGAACAAAGGCTGTCCCACTCCTGTAGACAGGATGTCTCAGTTGAACAGAAAGCAAGGAAGAGCTGAGCCCTGATCTGGAGCCCCCCACTAGAGAGGGATATTTAAGTGTGTAGCATCAGGTAGCTCCTCTACAATGACTTAACCCCTTCTGGGAATCTAAAGAGAGAGGCTGTCACACTGTAATAGGCTACCTGCCTTTGAGGAACCTAATACAGTAACCCTTCAATGTCTAGCCGTCGATTTGGCTGAAAGAGATGGACTCATGTCTCTTTACCTTGCAACAATCTTTGAGGGTCTGAGAGTGGAACAGCCTTTGGAGGGTGGTGGAGCACTGAAAAGACTCCCACAGTTTTGTAATGGCATTAATCAAGGAAGCATCAGTAGCCACTGAAATGCATCTCTGAAGAATAGATGGCTTCCAGTAAAGGAACAGGCAAAGGAAATTTCTTGAAGCTAAATTATTTATGTTCATTGCTTTTCTTTTTTAGTTGAAAGACATTCCATTGGAAAGAACTTCTCAAAGACTGAGAGGGGAATTTTTAAGAAAAGGAGTTAAGAAGGTAACTGTGGTTTGGAATAACAGGTTTGCTGAGCCAGCTGTCACTCATACCCCTTTTAGAGGAGGTGGCACTTCCCCGACTGTGGCGTTTCTCTTTGGCTATTCTGATCTCACCTTCCTGCTCTGCCCTTCTTCAGAGCCACAGAAATGATAGTAGTGGTCTGCTTTTCCTTGTTTCTGTTCTTGAGGTTCTCAGAGCTCAGTACATCTCTTCTTGAATTGTTTTAGAACTATGAAACCTCATTTTAAGCAAAATGCATATTCCTGAAAAAATTGTGGATAAATTAAGATAATTTTGAAAAATAATCAGGAAAATTTACTGTTTGCAAACTGAAAATTATTTGTAACAATTATGCCCTGATGTATTTGTCTTATGAAGTGAAGTGAAAGTTGCTCAGTCATGCTCAACTCTTGTCCATGGAATTCTCCAGGCCAGAATACTAGAGTGGGTAACCTTTCCCTTCTCCAGGGGATCTTCCCAACCCAGGGATCGAACCCATGCCTCCTGCATTGCAGGCAGATTCTTTACCAGCTGAGCCACAAGGGAAGCCCATTTGTCTTATTTCAGTTTTTAAATGTATGGCTTATTTAAAGCTAAAAATGTAATTTCCACAACTTCCAGCATTACTCCCTTAACACAGGATGGATTCTCACTTGAAGAGATCTTAACTAAGAGGTAGCAGGTTCTCTGATAATAACAACTCAACATGCTTTCCTGAACATCCTGTCTTTGGACCCTGTCATAGCCCTGTAGATAAGATGCAGAGGAATAAAGTGATGAGTCTTTGACTTTGAAGTACTACGAGAGAGATTTATGTGATTTTTTTCATTTTAGAAACAATATGATTTGAATTAATTTCTTTCTTGTCTGGTTTAGGGGACCTGCTCTCTGCAGGTACACAAGGTTAGTACTGGGCCTTGGCTCTTATTTATTCCTGTATTTTTGGGAGAAATAATTTTGTTCACAACTTTGAAGTCAAATCTGAGCCTTTATTGTCATTTTGGGCAAATTACTTAAAGGTGAAGAGAAGGAGAAGAAAAGGATGAAGAGGAGGAGAAGAAAAATGTCATTAATTGTGTACTTGCTACATAGCCAGAAGTGAATTGTCCATTATCTCATTTAATTCTCTTCTATGAGACAGATATTGTTTTCATTTTACTTTAATTATAAAAAGTAACTCAAGGTCATGGCAGCTTTTTTTTTTAAACAGAAACAGTGACAGAAGTTCCTATCTACCCCAAACCTACTATAACCACAATCATTATTTTCTTGGATTGCCTTCCAGAAATATTCTGTTCTTAAATGTTTTTAAAGAGTGTATTAGGGAGAGAGAAGTGATTGAAGCATTAAAATTGCTTGAGTTGGGTGGGAAAACTTGTATAAGGAATCCAGGGACCTTTAGGGAGGGAAAGGACTCAGAACTTTTCTTATCTAAGAGCCAAAATTATTGAAATTAATGATTGACAGGGAGTGGCATTGAGACTCCTAAGATAAAATCTCCTTAGGAGAGAAAGAGATGGACTATTGGGCTGAAGGTGTTAAGTAATGATGGATCCAGGTCTACGTGCTAGATGTCTTTCTTTGTTCTTTCCCATCCTGAGCTAAACTCTAGAAGCCTGACTTGTGTAGACTAACAAAATACACTGATGTGGACGTCCCTGGTGGTCCAGTAGTTAAGACTCCATGCTTTCATTCCAGAGTGCACAGGTTCAATCCCTGGTCAGGGAACTAACATCCCGCATACCTGTTAAGTATGGCCAAAATAGAATAGAAAAGAATAGAATAAAACCAATAGGCTTCCTTGACTTCCACCTTCTGCTTGATTCTGGTCAATGAAAGCAGGAAATCAGAGGGAGGTCATGGGAAGGAGGTCTTTATGTTTATTCCTCTGGCTCATTTTCTAAAATGTTACCTAGGTCTGTCTACATCCCTAGACTGAAGTACACAGTTCGTCTGAAGATGGCCTTCTCCTTATGACTGTGTTCAGTTTCTGCTAACTGCTCCTTTCTCTCATTCTTATGGACACAGAGGTAGTAACATTCCACTGTGGTTGCTAGATTGGAATTACCCCACTATTCCCTGTGGGTGCTCTATATCCACTCTTTGTAAATAGTCCTTTATTTTTTCTAATTTGAAAATACTATATTTTTTAGTTGAGACCCTGCTTGATACAGTCAGTTTGACAGTGGATCCTAGTACCTATTACTACTGAGTCATCCTGGTGGCAGGCTTATGTCTTGAAGAAGGGGTTGGAGAAATTGTCTGAATAATCTTGTCATGGGGCAATCTTGTTCAAGTATAATGGAGAGAGGAGTCATCCTCCCTTGCCTTTTGAGGAACAGTGTCTTCTGGGAAGGAATTTCCACTAGCGATGCTGGCAGCAATCAGAAGCAGAAGCTTGATCCCAGGCATGGGTTTCTCATGTGCCAGGCAACAATGGTCTATACAGGGAGCCCAGCCCAGCCCTCTGTGATGACCTAGAGGGGTGAGATGGAGGTGTGAGGGAGGGAGGCTCACAAGGGAGGGACTGTAATATGTATACTTATGGCTGATTTGCACTGTTGTATGAAAAAAACCAGCACAGCATTGTAAAACAATTATCATCCAATTAAAAATTAAAAAAAAAAACCCCAAATTATGGAGAACAGATTAGTGGTTACAAAAGGTTAAGGACACACAGGAGAAGTAGCTGTAGTTATTAAAAGACAACATGTGTGATCTTTTTGGTGATGGAACTGTACAAATAAAACTGATGAAGTCTGAAAAAGATTGATAGATTACATGGTGCCAAAATTCTGATTGTAATATAGTACTATATTGGGGGGAAATGAGTAAAGTTATGAGGGATATTTCTGTATTATTTCTTACAACTGCATGGGAACCTACAATGATCCCAATGTAAAAGTTTAATTTTAAAATGTATGATTTGGCATAAGAGAATCAGAAGCTGGTTAAGTCTATGAGAAATGATTTTTTTAAATTCATAAGAAGGACACCATCTAATAATGCTGTATTTTCATAGCTTAATTGGAAGCAGAATTATGAGAAGTATTTTTATGGAAAATTCCTCCATTGGTCAACTGTGCATTAAAGAAAAAAATAGAAATGTGAATAAAAATGGAAATGGCATGCTCTTATCTTCTTTGGAAATAGTGTTAAATTTACTTCTTAAAAATATAACAAGCAATTTTGTTGGTAAAAAATATTGTACTCAACTATCTATTGCTGCATGTCAAATTTCCCACAATCAGAGTAGCTTGAAAACAACAGCCGTTTTGTTATCCCTCACTGTTCTGGGGTCAGCAAGAAAGTTCTTGCTGTGGTCTGTCATGCAGTAGCAGTCAGATGGTGGTTGGAGCTAGACTCATCTGGAGGCTTTAGTGAGTTGTTCATCCAAATAGCTTCTTCATTCTCTGTTGGGCAAGTTGGTGCTAGCTATTGAGCAAGAGTAAATCTGGAGCTCTCCATCAGAAGTTTGATTTTCTACCCATATTCACATGTGCTAAGTTGCTTCAGTCGTGTCCGACTCTTTTGACCCCATGGAATGGAGCCCACCAGACTCCTCTGTCCATGGGATTCTCTGGGTAAGAATACTGGAGTGGGTTGCTGTTTCCTTCTCCAGGGGATCTTCCTGAACCAGAGATTGAACCCTCATCTCTTGGGTCTCTTGCACTGGCCAGCAGGTTCTTTAAAACTAGTGCCACCTGAGAAGATATATTCACATGGGTAGTTTGGAATTCCTCATAGTATGGTTGTCCCAGAGTAGTTTGAATTCTAACACGAAGACTGGCTTTTCCCAGAACACATTTCCCGAGGGAGTTAGATAGAAGCTGCGTCAATTTTTATTCAGCCATGGAAGACACACAGCATCACTTTGGCCACATCTATTGGTCAAAGCTAGTTCCAGGTCGGCCCAGATTTAAGGGAAGAGAATGAATATACTGTGGTTGATCCCTGGGGGTAGTCTTTTAGGACTATCTACCATAAACTCCAGGGATAGTTATCCTGGCACCAGTGTTGACAGCAGCAAGGATTAAAGATATCTCTTTGGAATGCCAAGGTTTCTGTTACAGACAAGGCTATAGCCTTGAGAGCAAACAGAACTAGCTTTTCATTTCATGTGTATGCAGGCTAGGGGTCCCTTTGGAAAATCAGGAAAGGTACTGGACTGGGAGTCTTGCAAACTGGGGGCTTAAGTGGTCTACTTCAGGGCATATAGTATTCTAGAAGCAAAATACCTCAGTTTCATATAAATGAAGAACCTGAAGTTCAGAGAGATTAAATAAATGGTAGTGTCAAGATTCAAACCTAGGCTTGACTGCTGCCCCAAATTCTTAATACTATGCCAGGGGTATGGAACTCAAAATGTCTATAAAGGCCAGACAAGTTCAATAAATGCATCAAGCCAGAGTAAGACAACTGGCAAGAAGCAGCTCGTATTGTAGCCAAGCTGAACACCTGCATAAGATAAACTGCCCTTTAATCTACAAAACCAAACTAACCAGCCAAACAAAACTCAGCCTGAGGGCAGTGGCATAGGTGGTGTAAATGATGGCTGTGGACAGTTGTGATGTGTTTGTGCCTTTTCTTCCAAAGGATGGGATTAGAATTTGCAGACTGATGTTTTTCATCATCTACCTGTAGAATTGCACATAAAGATACAAGTACTCTGTGAAAAGCCTTTTCCCACACTCCTACCCAAGGGCTGTCAATTCGATTTTACCACGATTTCCCCAAATATATTATTTCTTTCTTTCTTTTTTTAATCTTGAAGTTGAGATTTTTTATTGATAAAATTGACTATAAAACATGCTAATTTTAAGTGCTGACAACTGGAAACAAAATAATTTTGGAGTCAGAAAGTACATCCTAGCTCTACCATCTGCCAGCTACAGGACTTCAGTTATGTCAACCCTAGTTTCTGCATTTGTAAAATACGAATGAATATGTTTAGTTTACAATTTTTTTCAAAATTAAATGTGCTAATACATATTGTAAAATACTTTTATCAATAGGAAATAATATGTAAATGTTAAATGCAGTTCAGTTCAGTTCACTCATATTATTTCATTTAATCTGCACATACCCTTGGAAGGCAAGTATGATTATCTTCATTTCACTAATAAGGAACTGATTGCAGAGAAGTTATACAACTTATACAAGATCATAAGGTATTAGGACCAGAATTCAAAGCCAGGTCTACATGATCCAAAATCCCTGGATGGAGAGGACTTTTTCTTCTATTATAATGCCATCTTCATTGCTTAACCTTTCTCCTTTATGTGCAAAATCGGGATAGTAGTACCTGCTTTGCCTACTTGAAAACATGATTGTGAAAATTAAATAAAAATGAATATTAAAATGTGTATCATTTGTAAAGTGCTAAACACAAGCATGCAGTTGTGTTAATTTGTTTAACAGAAATGTATTGAGGATTTACTATGGGTCAAGCACTCATGCTGGAATACTTCAGTGCTAACTCACAACAGATGAAAGATTCTACATTTGTGAAGTTTGCATTCTCTTGAAGCACCTGTACAACAAACTAGATAAATATGTAAATTACATATGGCATTTTGAAAAAGTGATAAATGCTAAAGAGAAAAATCAAGCAAGAAGGAAGATCAGGAGGGGTGAGGGGTAGGTTCCCTCATAAATAATGTGGTCAGGGAAGTCCTCTCTATCAGGACAAGAAAGACCTCACATCTTCTTGGCTGAGAGGTAGCAAAGTGCAGCACATTGGTCAAATCTGCCTGTGGCCTGTCCTCATAAGGCACACAAACTAAGAATTTTTAAAGACATTTTTTAAAGGATTATAAAATAGCAAAGAGGAGTATGTGCCTGAAAAGTTTAAAATATTTACTGTCTGGTCATTTGCAGATTTGATCCATTTTTCATTCCACTACTGTGACAACCAGCTTTGCACAGATATAACCTGACAACATCTGGCCTCAGCTACATTGAGCATCTCTTGATTTCTGGTTCCTCCCACCCCTCATTCTCCATAGAAAGCTGTCTGACCCTTACACATGTGTAGCCTGGAGGTGTGAAGTCCTTAACATACATGGGGAGTGTCTGTGGGGAGTGGGAGCTGATAGATAAATACCTCCCCCCATTCCTCTCAGGCAATTGCTCTCGTCCGTGTCATATTCTATATGCCTCCCCAGAAGGTCCTGGTAGGATTAAGCTCCGCTTCCTTAAAATAGTGACCAACTTTGGCTTGCTTCCTAACAGCTCTTGTCGCAGGCTCTGCTTTTGAGGGGAAACCCAGTGTAAGACAACTAGTGTCAGGAGTAGCCCTAGGAAGCTGGCTCGCCAGCTGAGACTCTGGAACTGGGTTATGGTTAATCTTCTGTGTGAAGTGATGAACCGCAGGAATGTTTTGAGCAGAGAAGTAACCTGACCTGACTACTATTTAAAAATAATCATTCTAGCTATTGTATTGACAGTGGACCTTAGGGAAGATGTTTGCCCTGATGGTGATGGTCACAGGTAAGGAATGGTTGCATTCAGAATATAACTTGAGTCTGTTAGATTTGCTGATGATTGGATGTAAATTGGGCTTTCTAGGTGGCACTAGTGGTAAAGAACCCACCTGCCAATGCAGGAGATATAAGAGACTCAGGTTCCATCCCTTTGTCAGGAAGGTCCCTTGGAGGAGGGCATGGCAACCCACTCCAGTATTCTTGCCTGGGGAATCCCATGGACAGAGGGGTCTGGTGGGCTACAGTCCATTGGGTCGCAAAGAGTCGGACACGACTAAGGCTACTTAGTATGCACAGATGTAAATTATTAGAGAGAGGCATCAGAATAACTGTTTGGCCTGATCAACTTGAAAGATTAATTGTGATAGGAAATACTATGACAAAAACAGGCTTAGAGAATCAGTGTGATGCATCATTATTGTTTTTTATTATTCATTCTTTCAATTTGTCCAATATTAAGTGGGCAGCTACTCTATACCAGGAACTGTGCTTGGCTCTGGGAATTAAATGGTGAGTAAGAAAAATACAGCTCAATCCTCCTAAGTACTCAAAGTCAAGCAAATTTGGTATTTATAATTTAGTGTGATAAATGCTATGGTGATTAGATGATGAGTCCTAAGATGAGAATGAAGGAAGAGGAGGAGGATGGAGGGAGGAAGAGAACAAGGAAGAGGACAAAGAAAAATTTCCTTGATATTGAGCTTCTGCTCTGCACCTGGCTCTGTGTGAGCTGCTTTATCCTATTTAGTCTCACTTAGTCCTCTCTACAGGAGAAGGCAATGGCACCCCACTCCAGTACTCTTGCCTGGAAAATCTCATGGACGGAGGAGCCTGGTAGGCTGCAGTCCATGGGGTCGCGAAGAATCAGACACGAGTGAGCGACTTCACTTTCACTTTTCACTTTCGTGCATTGGAGAAGGAAATGGCAACTCACTCCGGTATTCTTGCCTGGAGAATCCCAGGGAAGGGGGAGCCTGGTGGGCTGCCGTCTATGGGGTCGCACAGAGTCGAACATGACTGAAGCAACTCAGCAGCAGCAGCAGCAGTCCTCTCTACGCCTCTGTGACATAGACATCAGAAGGAATAGTCGTGGGGCTCAATGGGATGACATTACTCAAGTTCTGTAAGAGGCATGTCTTGATTCTATAAATGAAAATATCTAGGCTTGTGTCATAAACCTAGTGCAAATCTTTGTGATACAGGCAAGGTGAGGTCTTTTGAAGTCTTTTTTCCTAAATTTAAACCCAAATCTTAGGATGCCACTATCCTGTAGCCAGCTGTATCACAGGAAATCACAGAAAGGAGTACACAATGGGTGTGCCTCCTTCCTTATGGGAGAAGGCTCTGCTCCTCTAATTACTCTTACCCCTAGGGAAGGAGGTACAGGAGCAGGTGAGCTACCAGTCTACATGACTTTCAAACCCACCCAGATACTGTATATAATTCAGATTAGTGTTTGGTCTTCTTGGGAGAAGAGGGAGATAAGTGGGCAGAAGAGTGAAGAATTTCTTTTCCTCCTGAAGGTAGGATTCAGTTTAGTTCAGTTTAGTCACTCAGTCATGTCTGACTCTTTGCGACCCCATGGACTGCAGCACGCCAGGCTTCCCTGTCCATCGCCAACTCCCAGAGCTTGCTCAAACCATGTCCAGCGAGTCGGTGATGCCATTCAACCATCTCATCCTCTGTCATCCCCTTCTCCTCCTGTCTTCAATCTTTCCCAGCATCAGGGTCTTTTCAGCTGAGTAGTTCTTCATATCAGGTGGCCAAAGTATTGGAGTTTCAGCTTTAGCATCAGTCCTTCCAGTGAGTATTCAGTACTGATTTCCTTTAGGATTGACTGATTGGATCTCCTTGCAGTCCAAGGGACTCTAAAGAGTTTTCTCCAACACCACAGTTTAAAAGCATCAATTCTTTGGCCCTCAGTTTTCTTTATGGTCCAAAAAGGTAGGATTACTTCCCTTTTATAGATGAGACGTTTAGTAACTGGTTCAAACTCAGCTGAGTAGCAGAGCCTGTGTCCAACCTAGGTCTGTCTGATTTTTTTGGCTCTGCAGAACCAGTGTCTGTGGCCTTTGAAAAGAGAACTTGTAGTCAAGTGGAGAAAAAAATGTGGCGTATTAGAAGCTGCTTTAAAAAATCTAGAGGGTGCCGGAGTTCTTAAGGGACTAGAGAGTACCAGGACAAATGAAATTTGTGGGACATGTGACTGAACATGCCATGAAAATACTGGGCTTGCCAGATTTCAGTTCTTTCTGAGAAGAGTTTAGATCAAGAAAACAAGCTGAGATTGCCCAATTGTTACCCAGATTTCTGACCCCGCTGAAATGTCTCTCATGTAATTCTCCCTGGGTTTCAACCTACTATGCTTATGTTTCTTTTACTAGTTTAAAAAATATAAAATGGCAATTTGACTATAAAAACAATCCACGTTCATTGTAACAAACAATAAAATTAAAAATTTATGCAGACTATTTAAAAAAATTATCCATAATCCCCCAACTCAGGAGATATCACAGTGAATTTGTCAGTACACATCCTCCCAGATTTCAAAACTGCGTCTATGTTTCCAAGTGTAACATGATGTCCTTTCCCTCACTTGTTAGTATATTCCAAATTTGGTGTAACTGAGGAAAGTCTTGAACAATGTAACTCCAGGAAGATAATGAATCAGATCTACCTTGGGAGCCTTTTCCCCCTTTTTCTCTGTCACCTCTCAGGTCCAGTGTAGCCTCCTGGAGTATCCTGAGAGTCTAGAATGAAGGCTCCAGACTTGTTGAGAAGTTGGAAAACAATTGAATAGAGAATAGATTCCAACTCTGAAATCTCCAGGCCTGTGGACTCTGTTTCATTTAAAATATAGGACTTGAAACCCACTTTAAAGTTTTGATTATTCTTCTGGCCTCCATGTGTATTCTCAATGCACTAAAGCAAGAGTCAGCAAGCTTTTTATGTTAAGGGCCAGATAGTAAAATATTTTAGGCCTTCTGGATAATACTTTCTTTCTACTCAACTCTGTCACATTAGCAGAAAAACAGCCATAGATATGTAAATGGTAGGCATGAGAGTATTCTTATAAAACTTAATTTATAAAAATAAATGGGAAGCTGGATTTGGCTGGAGGACTATAGTTTACTAATCCTTGCCTAGTAAGGAAGAACATTTAGAAAGAAATTATATCATTTCTCTCCATCACCAAAGGCAGGAGTACTGGGCCCACACACACACACACATACACACACATACAGACACACACTCAGTACATTCGATCACACATTTCAGTGTTATTTTTTTTTTTTACATTTCAGTTTTTAAAATTGTGGTAAGTATACATAAAATTTACCATTTAAATGAGTTTTAAGTGTACAGTTCAACTGTATTAAGCACATTCACATTGTTGTACAACCATCATTACCATTTATCTTCAGAACTTTTTTTGTTTTGCAAAACTAAAACCCTGGACCCAGAGTTAAATAATAACTCATCACCCTTTACCCTCAGCCCCTGGCAACTAACATTTTGCTTTTTGTCTTTGTGAATTTGACTACAATGGGTCTCTCATATGAGTAGAATTTTACATTATTTGTCCTTTTGTGACTAGCTTATTTCACTTGGAAAACCTACTTGGAAAAGTACAGTTGCAGGACAAACAAAATTGAAGCAGATCACACTGTGACCCACAGTGAAAGGGAAGCTCCCAGTTAACTCCATCACAGTAAATGATCTGAGTTTGTCTTTTTTTTTTACCCCGATGAACTTGGCAGGCTAAACTAGTATATCTATGAATGGATGACTGATATTTATAAATAGTCCCCTTTGCTGGACATTTAGGTTATTCCCAATGTTTTGCTGTCACAAACAGTGCTTCAATAAGCATCTTTGTACGTAATCCTTTTCTGCACATCAATCACTTTTTAGTGATGGCTGAGTGATTGTATCTTCAGCAGTAGCTTTGCTGTGACTGTGGATTGTTTGACTCCAAAAAAGTTGTGGATCCAAGATGACTACTGCTAAAAACATTGCTTGACTGGTCTTAAAGAGAACTGGCAAGAGCTAGACAAGACATCCAGACTTCAGCCCTACAGGTTTCTTCTCAGGGCAGAGATCAAGGTTGGTGGTGGAGGACAGGAAATCAGGAAGGACATTAGAGCAAGACTGACCAGGAAGAAAGGCCCTGGACTTAAGCCCAAGCTGGTAAATTGAGCCTGTTTATTGTGCATGCCATTGAGGGTGAAGGAGAAGTAGGGGTAGAGTTCTCTGAAGAGTAGTTTATAAGCCAGAGGGACTTCCCCTAGCTTAATGGATCCTTGGTCTGTTGGATTTACAGGAACCTTGGAGGAAGAAAGTAATCACATGGTTCTATTCCATACTGTGAAACTGGCTGTGTTAGAACTATTCCGCCATATCCAATTGTCTCCACTTTCTAGGCATATGGAAGGATATGTTTTCTTATCTCTTGCAAGTCATCAGGGCCATGTGACTAGTTCTAGCCAGTAGACCACAAACAGAAGTGCTGTGTCATTTCCAGGATGAGATGGTGAAAAACTCAAGCTTTAGCCTTCCACCATCTTAGAATACCTGAAGATGTTGTGCTGTGATGGTGACATTACAATATAGAATCTCTTTTAACTTGGGTCCTTGGCTGACTTTGTGGAGTACTCATTCCCATGTATTGGGATGAGAAATAAATTTTAAATTGCTGAATTTTTTGCACTGTTGCCTATTCTGTTCTGACAAATACACTGTCCCTGTGCAACGTCTAAGGGCAGAGTTGGAACCTAACTCTAAGTTTCTGTAACCTTAAAACCTGTATTAGTATTCCTAAATCATGCAAGTCTCTGGTTGGTGTGATCTTGGGGACACAGTGGTTTTGAGGCTAAGACACCAGATCTTGGAATAGGAATATGACTAATTCCAAAACTCATAAGATTGAGAGAAAGAGAACACAGGCTACTATCATACCTCCTGCTCCTATTAGAAGTAGGAACTGCTCTGGGACGCTGACCCCACGAGCAGAGACATCAGTAGATTCAGTGTTAGATAGATGAGTAAAGCAAAGAGAGGAAAAATGAGAGGAGGATGTGGGTTGGTGATGCTCCTTGTTACCACTGAAATCAAGTGATCTAGTTTCCAGAATGACAATGTAGACTCATTTGAATCTACCTCAAACTTCCATCCTAGCTTATATTGCTATATGTGGGCAGGCAAGGCATCAGAAGTTACAGGTATCTTAGTGTTAAACAGTTATTAATCTGGCACAAAATAGAGTTACAGCTCACTGAGAATTAGCTTTCTTTTGGATTTAGTCACCTTGTCTTTATGTCTGGCAGTCTCAGCATCAAATGATCCCTCCCAGGCTTAGGCTTCAGGTAGGTCCTGGGTGATAGGTCGCTGTATTCTGTGAAATCCATGGAGAGCTTCTCAGTTCTTATTGGGTCCGTCAGGCCAAGTTCACTGAAAGTTTTAGTCTCTCCTAAGCTCTTAGGGACTAGAAAAAGGAAGAATGTTGTGGAGGATTTCCCTTTATTTTCTCTTTCATATGAGAGCTTGGGATACAACCCAGAACTCCAGGAGGAGAGACACAGTGGAATATCAGGGTCCCCAACAGGAAAGAAGAAACACAAAAATCATTTTTTTGAAAGTTCCATTTTATCACCTCAACCGTAGGCATGATATCTACCTCATAAGATTGCAGCAAAGATTAGGTGACATACCCTTAGAATAGTGCCTGACAGGCAATGGGAGCTAGATAAGTATTCATTCTCTTTCTTTCTGCTATATCTGCAAACCATTTTTTTGGGTGTGTGTGTGTTCAGATATTGTAATCTAAGTGTACTAAACAGGACCATCTCATCCCTGAGCAATGCATCATCAAGAGATCAACACCTACAGGATTATACAAACCATTGACATGAGTTCCTAGAATGTATGACTCCATCAAACATAATCTGTCTGTGGGGCTTGATCTCTGAATTGGGTTCTTTTGGTTGCATCATATAGAGACTCAGTCAGGTTAGTCCAAGAAATGTCTGTGGGGCAAAGGTGAAACAATCTCATGGAAATCCAAGGACAACAGGCAAAACAAGCCAACCTACATGGCACTGGAGGTGGACAGCGGACCAGTGCCTCTAAGGATCTCAGCAGCAAACTTTAAGGATCTTCTCTAAAGTGTTCCCGAGAAATGCCACACATATTGTCTCTTAGGTCTGCTTCTTATATCTACCCGTTTCTCTCCTTGCTAAAAACTGACTTCTTCTCTGTACACTCTGTGTCTTTTTTCTACCTTGTGGTTTTTGCTGTCTTCTGACTTGGTTCATTTATCACTAATTGTAGCATCTACAGCTTCTCTCAAACTTGTGACCCTCATTTTTCTGTATACTGCCCAATATATTGGGAATATTTCTCAACTTAAATTCTTATATTTATAATAATAAATGTATATTTATATATATTTATATTTATAAATCCTTATATTTAAGGATTTAAATATATTCTGTATTTAATTCTATCAAGAGTAGAATTGAGTTGGTCCAGTCATCCCTATATGTAAGATCTTTCTCCTGGGACACATAGTAAGCCTCTGTCTGCCTTGGGGTTAGGTGTTCATGCTAGCATGGCAGGAGAGAGGATTTGAGGGTTTGAAGGAAGCCAGGTGGCTGCATGGTGGAATTTAGGGTATAGCTGCTGGATTTGAGGGCTGCAGAAAGACAGTTTCCTGTAGAAATGGCTGTGAATATGGGAGACTTACCTTGATTGGCATGTATAACAGAGATTCATTGAATTTAAAATTTTTCTTTATCCAGTTTGGAGATAGTCTTATCCAAATCCTGTAGTTTACATATGAGGACAGGAAACTCAAAGAGGTACAGTGATTTGCCCAGGATTACATTCTAAGTAGTAGAGTAGAAATTAGAATTTGATTCAGTGTGTTTTCTAGTATATTAAGGTTAAATATTTTTTAAAAATTCTTGATGACCTAGTACGTGTGAGTCACCGGAACAAACCAAAGGAAGATCCTTGCCCTTGGGGGCTTATATTCTAGATGAGGAAGAAAGATAGTAAATCCAGTGATGAAAAACAAGTAAATTATATAGTGAGTTAGAAAGCGACAAGTATTATAGCAAAAAAAGAGTTAGGAGGATTAGGAATGCTGGAGGTGGAGAGCTATAATTTAAAATAGGGAGTTCAGGCTTTACTGTACACCTTAAACTAACACAACATTGTAAATCAACTATGTGTGTGTTAGTCGCTCAGTTGTGTCTGACTCTTTGCGACCCCATGGCCTGTAACTTTCCAAGCTCCTCTGTCCATGGAATTCTCCAGGCAAGAATACCGGAATGGGTTGCTAGTCCCTTCTCCAGGGGATCTTCCTGACCCAGGGATTGAACCCAGGTCTTCTGCATTGTGGGAAGATTCTTTACTGTCTGAGCCACCAGGGAATAAAATTTAAAAAAAGTAAGGAGCTCAGGATAGGCCTCTATGGGATCATAAGAGAGAGCAAGTTCCTGAGAAATAAGGCTATGTGTATTCCTTCCTCTCCCCCTGGCCTAATGCCTTGACTGTACTGAGTATGGAGTAACTGTTTATTGAATGGAACACTTGTAGAAATGTCCTGAAGGTTAAGGAGGACAATAAAAGTCTCTAAGTTTATCTTCTTTTTTGGTATCTTCCTGAGTCACTTCATTTCAGCAGCACGCTTCATGAAGCCCCCTCATTACCATAAGAGTCATTGCAGAAATGTGCCCTCTCAGTACTCCTGGGAATGTTAGACTCATGAAATGCCTTGTAAGCACTCTTAATACAAAGTTGTGGAGAGAGATTTAATTAACAGAGAAAACACAACCTAAGCATTAAATACAGCATGACTCAAAGTCTCACAAAATCTCATTCCCTTGGAGGCATTGGAACAGTGGGGAGGCTCTTTGTCAGTGGTGTGCTGGTAAATGTCTGACAACCAGCTCTCTAGGGCCGGGAGGAGTTTATGATTTGTAGGCTTGCCCATTTCTGTGGTGTAAATACTCTACGGTTGGTTTAAAGTTCAGTTAAAAACTGATATCACTGTACATGGGCTTGGGAAAAGAGGAGCAGTAGTACAGTATGATATAGTATTTCTTTCATACAGATAGCATGGATGTAAGTAACCTTAAGAGCACATCTAAATACAGTAAAATAATTAGGAAGTGATGAGTTTTGAGTATTTATTATTATTGCATTTAAAATAATTTACTTAACTGAAAGTTCACATAATTTTAAATAATGTTTAACGACCAGTTAGCAAGAGTTCTGGAAATTTAACGACTGGCTCTTGTGAGCAGATACATGGCAGCCCCAGAGTACCATTGATCCCTGGTCCTTTTGAACGCCATTTTCTTGACAAGAACAAGATCATTCCTTGAATTCTTGGGGATCAAATGTAAAGATAGCTCCATTGCTTCCTTGTCACCTCACTGCTCACATCTCCCTATGGCTGCCATCTGTGCCTTCTGCCACATGACAGAAGTAAGTGGAGTTTTGTCAAGTCTTAGGAAAGTGCTCTTTTCTAGGTCAGAGCCAGCTGGATTGGGCACATACTTTTATTCTTCAGTGGACTTTGATGTCTTGCATCCCATATCCTTCACCTCACCTTGCTCATGCCCCCTGTACTGTGTTCCACTGCCAGGCTCTAGGCTGTCAGATTTCAGCGGTTCAGCAGGCATTTGTGGAGTGTAACATTGTGTGCTAACTCCCCTCCTTCTTGTGTTACTGGTGTCAGGCCCTAGGCTCTGATCCCATTCTTTCATGAGGTCCTTACCGCAACCCAACTAGAGAGGTCTTGGGTGTATGTGTGCTCAGTCATGTTCGACTCTTGTGACCCCATGGACTGTAGCTCACCAGGCTCCTCTGTCCATGGAATTTTCCAGGCAAGAATACTGGAGCAAGTTGCCATTTCCTACTCCAGGCGATCTTCCCAACCCAGGGATCGAACCCAAGTATCTTGCGTCTTCTGCATTGGCAGGTGGATTCTTTACCACCAGCACCACTTGGGAAGTGGTTAGATGGGTCTTAGTATTTCAATATTGCTGATGAGGGCACTGTGGCCTAGAAAGGGGAAGTGACTTGCCCATAGTCCAGAAGTCATATCTTCAGTGAGACATTGCCTTTGACATAGAATATGCAGACAAACATCTGTCACCCCTGGCTGTGGCTGGTTGTGGACTCATTTTGCTCAATTTAGGGGGACTCAGATGTCTTTTTTGGTGTACTCTACCACAGAATCCCAGTAGGGGGACATCTGGGAAGAAGGATAGAGCTATATTTGGGGTCAGGTCTGCTTCCTGGGAATGTCCATGACTCCATCACATTCACTCACACACACTCTTGGCTGCCACAGCTGGCTCCTGGCTCCTGGCTCCTGAAGGGGAAAAGTCGTAGGGAGGCCGGTTCGTCCCAGTGCCAGGACTGATAGCAGCCCGGGCACTGTCCAACTGAGCAGCACATGTGTCCTCTGGCAGCTTTCTTGAAGGGAAGCCAATTTTAGCTACAGAGCAAATGTTGGAGACCAAGCAGGAAGAGGAGGTGAGGGTTGTAGGGCCATAAAGATTTTTTTCCCAGAAAACCTGCATTCAAGTCAAAGTGCTCCTACTTATTAGCTTTGTAGCCTTAGGCTTAAAACTCGGCGAAGTTTCCTCTTCTGTAGAATGCAGGGGAAGGGTGAAGTATGATAGAGGCTGCCATCTGCATGTAAGGTGTAGGGCTCTCTCCATGTAAGGTGCTGCACTCAGCACGCGCTCATTACTGTACAAGACAGCCCAGTGCCAGACTCATGGCCAGTATGCAGCAAATGCCAGCTATTATTCTATTAATCCTCATAACCATCCTGTGATTAATAACAACAGAAAGAATAATTGTTGCTAGCATTTCCCATGTACTTTCTATGCAGCCAGCCACTGTTTTAACTTATTAACTTATTTAACTTTCCCGACTATCCCATGATATTGGTTCTATTTTCAACTCCATTTGGCAAATGAGAAAAATTGGAGCGCAGTTAAGTTAAATACATTGCCAAGGACACATAGCTAGAAAGTGACATGCGTGCTTTTATTGTCCTCACTTTACAAAGTTGGTCACTGTGGCACGGAGGGGTTGCATGGCATGCTGAAGGTCAGAGTCAGCAGAACTCTGTGTTGCTAGGCAGGTGAAATGACATGATAAAATGGAGACTGCCTTTTTGAACTGTTGTTCTGTCTGCTCCAGGCAGGGGTGAATAAACTTCGCATGTTCTGTTTTTTCTGGTCTGGGTATAGCAGCTGGCCTGAGACACTGGGGCCTTTAGGAATTATATAGATGGGTGCTGAAAGCCAGTTTGGTATGTAGGCCCTGGACTTTCCATCCCCTTGGGACAGCCCAGGAGTCACAGCTTATCTGACTTCAGAGCTGCTGCCAGCTGGAAGCCTCCTTTTGGGAGCTGACTGACAGCTGGCCATGATCACATGCAGCTAGGTTACTAGCAGTCATCCTGTGAGTCTCTTCTAACCACAGTGACCATCTCCAGAGCCTGAGCCCTCACTGGTACCCAGGACAGCAGGCAGCTAGGCAGAGGGAGGGAGACCCGGGGCCCCAGTGGAGTGGAGATAATCGGGGTGTCAGGGAGACTCTCTTAGCTCCTTCTTCTTGCTGGTGCTCCCCACATACCCCCTCTGCCACCTGGGAACCTTCCTTCTTCCCAGGTGCCCACTTCCCAGGAGGTGCCCACTTCCCAGGATGGAGTAGGGACGACAGTTAGGTTTTTGTGGAGGGGTCCCAGAACCCCAGAACTGAGATGCTCTTTGAGAGCAGGTTGGTGCCACATGCCTCTAGGACTGTCTCCTTACTACATTGAGAGCCTTCTGGGCAGGAGCAGCTCAGGTTCCCCCTTTGCTGAGTCAGCACAGGGCCAGGAATGGTGTTGGGGACAGTCATGTTTTCTGAGTGAAGGCCTCTTGCGGTCATTGGTTTGGAACTTGATGTTGTGGGTGGAGGTGGAGGTGGTGGTGGCACTTTCAGCATGGTGTGTGTGTGTGTGTGTGTGTGTGTGTGTGTGTGTGTGTGTGTGTGTGTGTGTGTGTGTAAGGAGTTTTAGGGGAAGAGGACAGAGCCAACCTATTCTGGAAAGGGGCAACGGTGCCAGTCTGGTTGTCCTATTTAGCAAACATGTATACTGCTGGTGTGGCAGGAAGGTTTTGGATACAGCTGAATGTGGCCTTGACTGCTTGCTCCCTCTTGTATGGTATGGATGAGATGGTGGTCACACACACCCTTTCTCTGAGCCTCTTCATCCCTAAAGGAAAGGCATCTGTCCTTAGCGTGTAGACTGTCCTGGGTAGAAAAGGTGAGAGCCTTCCTGTCTGTCCCACTGTGAGTATCTTTTACCAAATGAGGGAGCAAGGAGGCAGGGGAACAAGGATACTGGTTCAGTATCTCTCTGTTGGGACTGGCATTTGCTGCTCCTTAATCCTCTCTGCCTGGAAATCCCCGGGGGCAGCAGGAGAGTTTCTGCCAGGAGATGAGATACAGAAGAGGCTCAGCTTCCTAAAGTGGAGTCCTCACCAAGCTCTGCTGGAGGTTTGAGCTGTTCTCTTACTAAAGGGCATACAAAGTCCTGCAAAGAACACCACCAGATTGGAGGATGAGATTTGGGGTTCTGACTATGTCATCTGTCAAATTGCACCAGGCAGCAGGGACAAGTTTCACTGTTCAGGTGTCTGAAGGAATTTCTACCTGGATGCTCCCTTGTTACCCCACCTTTGTGTCTCTAACTGTTACTTGTCCTCCTCTCATAATGCCCTCTTTGAGACTCCCTTTTGTCTCCTCCTCCAGACACTCTTCCTTCTCCCTGCATGACAATCCCCAGACCTTGTCTCTCATATCTTGAAGACTGCACTGCAGGCTGCAGCTGGATGTGAATAGAGATTTCCTCTGCCCAGGCTCCTGAAAAAGCCAAGGGAGAAGCATGGGTGGGTGACAGGCTAGGCTTCCTGATGGTGGGCTCAGTGGGAGGGTGAGAAGTAGACTTCAATTTAGTGTCCCTCTATCAGTAATGACCAAGCCCTCTTTCTTCCTGAATAATTTTAAGGCAAATGTCTGTATAAGAATTATTATCTTATGAAGATAATACAGTCCAGCTATAACATGAAATTCCTCTAATTAAAGTTATTTGACCCTATGTATGAAATATTAATCTTGACATTATTGTGCTAATTATGTATTCTCCTCCTCCCAGGGCCTATTTTCACTGCAAAGGGACTGTGAGTCAATGAAGATGAATTGAAACTTCCAGAAAACCTGTTTCGTTGTGACCCCTAGATCCTCCCTGAGAGGAACTGTTCATTTAGCTACTACAAATAGTTCCCTTCACCCCCCTGTGACACCCCCCCTTATAGGATTTTATGCTTCACAGAATCACCATCATATGCATTACGTGAAATCCGTAAAACACAAGTCTAGAGTAAGTAGTCCCCTCCATTACCAAGTTATAGAAAATCTAAGACTCAGAGGGGTGACTGAGCTGCCTGTGGTCACACAGATATTAAGCAACTCAGAGTTTCTTAAATTGCCTTCTATGCCCTCTTCCCTCTGCTCAGCTGCTTCAGCCTACACTCTCTGTGGGGGAGGCCACACCCCACCCACCACCAGCAAGGAAAGAAAGTGCTCAAAAGATACCCAGTTGCAGCTGGTGCAGAGCTGGCAGGAATGGGAGAGGGCAGCAAATGTCCTCTAGGCTGGGAGTCCAAGTCATCATGGGCAGCATGGGAAAACTGGAGGGAATCAATCTAACAGCTGCCTTCAAACCTGTGTGGCTGTTTCTGTGCCCCAACTCCCAGTGGATGGCCATACCATCCACCAGCTGCCCCGCTGGAAACCTGCTGTGATTCTGATCCTCGAATCCTTGCATCCTTTTGACTCTCTGCCCAATCAATCACCAGTCTGTGTCTCATATACATCTTCCATGGCTCTCCTGCAGTCCCCTCATCTCCATCTCCATGGCTAGCACTCTGGCACTGTGTCTTCCTTCCCCAGTCCATGGGCACTCTTCCTGCAGGCTCTCTCCCCTCCTCCCAACTATCTATCCTCAATGAGATCTTTGCAGTGAATTTTAGAAAGAAAAAAAAAAAAGGCAAATCTATTTGTGTTATCCTTTAAAATCCTTCTGGAGAAGGAAATGGCAACCCACTCCAGTATTCTTCCCTGGAAAATCCCATGGACAGAGATGCCTGGTAGGCTACAGTTCATGGGGTCGCGAAGAGTCGGACACGACTGAGTGACTTCACTTTCACTTTAAAATCCTTCACGGGCTCGACATTGCTTTCTGAATGCAATGAAAACCCATTAGCTGGAGCATTAAATTTCTTATGTTGGCCCCTGCTTACTTCTCTAGCCTCACCTCCCTATGTGCATGTTTTGCTCAATCATGTGCTGAAATTGCCAAACTCCATGGATTCTGTCATCTCCCTTCTTGCCCTGCTCACTCCTATTCCCCCTTCTGTTGTCACGTTCTCCGAAAAGCCTTCCTCTCAACACCTCCACCGAGATTGGCCCCTCCTCAGTACCCCTTTATCCCCGCAGGAGAGATGGACTGAGAGAAGCTGGGAAGGTGGTTGAGAGTCTCCTATAGTGGAGTGCCCAAAAGGCATTTTAAATAGAGAGGTCACACATTTATCATCCAGTTTGTTTGTGCATTTTGAAGTGAGGCAAGCCACTTCAACGTCCTCTCCCTTCTCTCTCAACTGTCAGTAAAGTGTATCAGTATTCAGGAATATTTGTGTGAGTGGGTTTGTGTGTGTGCCTGTGGGGAGGGCGACACTGAGGAAAGGGCTTTGAAGTTGAATACCTGGGTCAACCTGGAGACCACAGATGTGCAATAAGATTCAGGGGAGACCTTGGAATGTTGGGAGGCCCTAGGAAGCCACAGAATCTCAAGGAGTCCTTTGAGCTGCCTGAGGGCATTACTGGGAATTTTGAGGCTAACAATTGGAGATTTGAGACTAACAACTTCCCCTGATATCTGAATTATATTGGAAAGGAAAGCAAGTCTCCAAGGGAGCTGTGGAAGTAAGAATAAGATGCACTTTTGTGTTTTAATAATTTAGCTGCTAAGGAAGAAGTTGGGGGGGCACAGTTGGGAGAGCTGGACCCTCATCTTCTAGACACTTGTGGCTCCCTCCCGTATATCATTCAGGTCTTTGCTCATATGTACCCCTCAGAGAGGGCTTCTCTGACCAGCAGAACTACAGTTTGTGTAAAAAGAGTAGTTTGAGAAGTCAAATTTTGAAAACCTCTATCTTAAAACTAGAATATTCTGAAAAGTATCATATTATTATCTGTTGACCTATCAATCATCTATCTCTAGTGGGTCATTTGATGCAAGCAAAACCAAACCCGAGGCCTCCCAGTTGCGCTAGTGGTAAAGGACCTGCCTGCATATCCTGTGAGAAATAAGAACTGCTAAATCCTTTAGGTAGGAGGAGTGACGTGATCAGACTGTGTTTCACATATGTTGTTCTTGGAGCAATATGAGGAATTAGACTAGGGGTGGGGAGACCTGTTAGATGACTGTCCAGATGAGAACTAATGAGATCCTAAACAAGGGCAGAGGGGATGGAGATAGGGATCTGACACTAGAGACAGTTCAAAGGTAAAACTGGTAAGACTTAAGACATGGGGGACCAGGTAGCAAGGAGATTTCTTGCTTGAGTAACTGGGTAAGTGGTGGCACTCCCACATAACATCTCCTTTTCCCTTACTTCTTCCTGATAGCATCAGAATGATGATTAAACTAATTTTATTCTTTAAAAGGGTAGTCATCCTTAAGTTAAATCCTTACCTGGTTTGGCAAATTCTCTGCCTTTTAGGTCCGTACCAATCCAAGGGGAAGACCAGAAACTTGCCTTCTCAGCCTCCTTTGCAACCAGGATCTACACATAGGAATCCCACTCGACTAGCTTGAGATGCTAGAATTTTTTTGGAGCCTAGTGACATGAAGGGGGGGTGCCACAAAATCCACTTTGGTGATGGTGGTCTCTGGTGGTTGCAGTTCCTGGAGGGGTCAGAGGTAGAGGTGTTAGAGATGACCCCCAAGCCCTGCCTTTTCCTTGAGGTGAGCTTGTGTCTGCCCAGTGGTTCAACAGTTATGTCTCCTCCAGGTAACTCTGAGGTATGATTGGGTATTATTCCTGGAGACATAACCTTCAGTCCTGTTAGGCATTTTATGAGTTTCCTAATAGCCTTTCATAAGTCTCTTTTCTGCTTAAATTAGGTCAAATGGTATTGTTTGCAGTTAGAATCCTTGAGTGATATATTTCTCCCCGGTAGTTTGGCTGCAAGCAACAGAAACCTTCTCCTCCTCCTGATTAAAATAAGTAACTAGTTACCTCAAAGTAAAAGTTACATAGTGGCAGCACAATGATTATTACAGATATGTAGTAAACCTTTACTGTGTGCTGGCCACTCTTGTAAAGTGCTTTACACAAGTACTTCATTTACTTCTTGTATAAATTATCTTGGGCTTTCCTGGTGGCTTAGCAGTAAAGAATCCGCCTGCAATGCAAGAGACACAGGGGACCCGGGTTCGATCCCTGGGTCAGGAAGATCCTCTGGAGAGGGCATGGCAACCCACTGCAATATTCTTGCCTGGAGAATCTCATGGCAGGCTACAGTCCATAGGGTCCCTAAGAGTCAAACATGACTGAAGTGACTGAGTACGATGCATGCACAAATTTCTTAATTTTACCAAAGAGGAATAGAAGCTGAAATATCCCAGTATCACACAGCCAGTAAGGGTTAGAGCAGCCACTTGAACCCTGGCAGTCTCATTCCAAATCTGACATTCTTGTAACTACCCTCAACTATCTTGGTGTTACAGAAGCTCATCGTTTATGCAGCCTTATAGTTCATCTAGTCCAAATTGTATCTCATACCTGATTTCCTTTATTGTACCCCCAAACAAGTGGAGAGTGATTAACTCTCACTGGGGGAAATGGGGGCATCCCTGGTGGCTTAGTAGTAAAGAATCCGCCTGCCGATGTAGGAGATGCAAGTTTGATCCTTGGTCTGGAAAGATCCCCTGGAGAAGGAAATGGCAACCCACTCCAGTATTTTTGCCTTGGAAATCCATGGACAGAGGAGGTTGACATGTTACAGTCCATCAGGTCTTAGAGTTGGACATAGCGACCCAACAACAACAAGGAAAGTGGGCGTGTGGGACAATATTAAGAGAGTGGGGTCTTTGAGAGCTGATTAAGTCACAAAAGGAGAGCCCTCATGAATGGGATTAATGCCCTTAGAGACCCTGGAGACATCCCCCACCCCTTCTTCCATGCAAGGGAACAGTGAGAAGACAGCCATCCATGAACCAGGAAGTAGACCCTCACCACACCTGCATCTGCTAGTGCCTTGATCTTAGACTTCCCATCCTCCAGAACTATGAGAAAGATAAATGTTTAAGCAAAAAAAAAAAAAAAAAAAAAAAAGATTAAATGGAGCAAGAAGACATCCTTGAAATCCCCCCATTTCCAAGAAGCAGGTACCAGGCTGTTCTGGTTAGAATGTGTTTGGCTGCAAACAACAGAAGCCCCAATAAGTGTCTTAAACCTTACAGAGATTTGTCATGTCATTTATCAAGAAGGCAGGATGTCAACAATTTCAAGCCTGGTTAAGTAGCTCCATGTTATCTTAGATCCAGGCTTTTGTATCTTTCTATTTTGGAATATCCCCTGGACAGAGTTGGACCTGACTAAGCAACTGAGCACACCCATTCTGCATCCACAGAGGACTAGATTTTTAGCTTTAGGCTAACAAAATGGCTGTCCTAGATAGCTGCAGACATTGTGTTTCTTCAAGACTGCTTTCAACGTGGGAAGTTGGGTGTAACAGCAAAAAGGGGTCTCCTTTCCAAAATGGTACTCACTTCTAAAAGTCTGACTGGCAGCCATACCTAAGTTTTGGGTCTTACTGTAAACCAGTCACTGACAAATAGGAACGAGAATACCATGAATGGCTTAGATAACTCATCATCTGGAGAAAGGTTAGTCCTACCTTCCCTGAGTACTTTACTGTCTGCCTAACACGTAAACAAAATCTGGGTTCTGATGTAAGGAAGAGGATATGCAGAAGCTTGGCTGTTGGGTAGGCAGTAGACAGGGTCTGCCACAGTGGACTGTGGCATCAGGACACACTGGGCTTCTGGTCTTGGCTGATTTATTTATTTGCTTAAGAAATATATATTGATGATCTTTGGACCCGACCATTACTTGCTGTGTGTTTTGACAAGTCATTTGGCCTCTCTGGGTTTCAGCTTCCTTCTCTCTAAAATGAAATGGCCAAAGTAGATGATTTTGAGGTCTTGCCTCATATTCCATTCATATCTCTTTTGTCTTTTATAACAGGTTTACATTAAGAATTATAATTTTTGATTTAGGCTAGTTTTGCCAATGGGCAATTTATACCTTCTTACCACTTAAAAGCTATGTTTTCAAGGTGGGACTCCCATACTCTTGGGGTATGAGTGGTGAGTCAGTGGGTATGATAAGCCATAGTATAAGCATGGTGCATCTTCCAGAGTTTTGCCCAAAGATTTGGAAGGAAAGCCTTTGAAATTTTTGTTTTCTATTATATAATTGTGATCCTATTATGGAATATGGTGCAAAATTCTCAGACTTGGACAATGGCCACATCTCTTTTGGGGATATGTGTTTGTTCTTCACTGTAGCTGTGGGTCTTTAGACAGAAAACCTTGTGTGTAGCAATGACTAACTTTTTCTGAATTCAAAAAGTGACTTAGGTTATTTGCATATCACGTAGGTTTACTTTCTTTAGAGTTCCTCAATCTCAACACATTGACATTTCGAGCCAAAAAATTCCTTGTGGGGGAATTTGTGGGGTGCTGTTTGTGCATTTGTAGGATGTTTAGCAGCATCTATGGTCTCTACCCACCAGATGCTGGTAATGGTCCCCTACGTGTGACTACCAAGAATGTCTCCAGGCATTGCAAAATGTTTCTGGTGGGTTGGGAGAATGGCTCCAGTTGAGAATCAATGATGTAGATGGATTAATATTTGAATTCTTAACTCTGCTTGTTATTTGGGATTAGTAGTTCTGTGACCTTGGACAAGATGCCTGATTTCTATAAACTTCAGCTCCTTTATGTGCCAAATAGGGCCAGTTCGTAAGATTGTTTGTCTACATTAAATGAGTTCACAGGTATTGAGTTTAATACAGTACGTAGTTTTTAATGGCCTTCCACTAATTTTAGTCTTCTTCTTCCCTTTGGTTTTCTGAAGATATAAAACTTTCCAATTGGAAGGGATCTTAGAAGTCATCCCACCAAAATTCTTCATTTTATAAATTAAGAGACTGAAGTCCATAGAGATAATCTGTCTCCTCAACCCTAAATCTATGTTATACTCAACTAATGTAAAACGAGACATACTGAGGTGAAGCTGTACTGAGTAGATGAGTTCAAAGGCTCTTTCCTCTCAAGGTTGATTTGCAAGATTCTTGCCCCTGTAGATTTCCTCATGATGTATTACCTCTGAGAAAATTCCAAAGCACTAAATTCTACTTGTGACTCAGACTAAGTTCAAATGTTTGGTTTCAGGGACTATCAATTGTCTCTTTGGAAGCACTTGTCCTGTGCTCTTTGAATGTTGGGGGATGTTAACCATTGAAACAAAGCATATGAAATGTGACAATTAATATTTGAACCAGCCAAAGTTTAAAAAAAATTTATAATCATCAAGAAAACTTAACAGCTGTTCAAGAAACAGAGCAAAAGAAAGAATCAGGAAGATTAATGGATGACTCCAATTTTGCTTTCTTCTCTGTCAAAGACAAGGCTATTCTGACAAAAAAGATTGGGACAAACTGGTAAAAGGCACAGAATTCCCTGAGAGAGGAGACATGGGGATAAAGGCTGTCCTAAAAGAGTTTGTCTTCTGGAGTAAGCAAATCACTTCACAAGCTATTGAGAGATTTGCTGGTGAGATCAAAGAGCCACTGTCAATAATCTGAGGGACTCATAGAAAATGAGAGTCATCCAGAAGGACTAAGGATGGGCAAGTGTCTTGATTTTCAGGAAATACAATTAATTTTCCCACTTCACCCCCACTGACTATGAATTCATGAGTTTGGCACCAGTCTTAGGCAAAGTTCCATAAAAGATTATTCTATTAATGGCTGATGAGTGCCTACAAATTAAGCAGCAATGCCTCTAAGCCAGTAGCATTTCAGTAGAACAGGTCATGCCAAAGTAATCTAATTTCCTTTTTTGATTAGGGTAGTTAGAATGGCTGAGCAGGGTTGTGAGGTGAGCACAGAATATCCAGATGACAGCAAGGCATGTCTCTTGTGATATCATTAAAGGCAAAATGAGGGAAGATGGGTAGGATACAGATATCATGTGGTGGCTGCATAATTGTCTCCAGTGAATAACAATTAATGGATGAATAGTGATAAGAAAGCAGATCCCCAGTGGCTACTGTGGGGCATTGGCCCTGGACCTGGGCTTGTATACACTTTATTAGCATATTAACCAGATCAAACCATGATCTGTTCTCTGTTCATGATCATCCTCTGTTCTCTGGGAGATCTACTTGGCCCTTAGGTCTTAATGAAATGATAGATATGGGTAGCCATGGTTTGTGCCAAGTGACCCCAAGTTCCAGGGCATAGTTTATTGAACTCGTTGCTCTTGGGATATGTACTCCATGGTATTGATCCTTGTAGATCTGGCCCATCACTACCTGCCTAGTCTCATGTTTGCTGCTCCCTTCCCCATGCTCCCAAGGTTTAGCCATACCAACCTGTAGTTACCTATATACGCCATGTTGTTCTATGTCCCCTTTATTTTGTACATTTTCCTGTATCTGACTGGAGTGCCTTTCCTTCTTTCCTACTTCTTCATCTGCCTGACAAGACTCAGTTCAAGAAGGAGTTCAAGACTCAGTTAAACCTGGCTTTCCTGTGTACAGTCTTTCCTTTCCTTCCCACTGTTTTCTGGCACCATTCCTAATAAATTCTTCCTCATCTGAATTTTGGTCCTTGTACCCACCACTGTTTAATAATTATCACTCTGTATCAATAACCTACTTACTTATCTATCTCCTCTGCCCTCTGTTCTCTACCCCTACCAATTATCCTACCCAAATTCTCTACCCCTACCAAAACACTTTCGGGTCATTGAGGACAGGGACTAGATCCTATCCAGAGCCTGGTATTTAAGAGGCACTCAGTAAAGGAATTAATGAATAAAAAATGAATGAGTAAATAAATAGCTTGTATGAAATCTGTTATTCTGGCTCTCTGATACTGAGTTTCAGCTTGCTGAGAATCACAATCACATTTTTATATATCCTGGGTACTTAGATGCAGCTTTCCAAAGGATTTTTAAAAAATAAATGGGATTCCTTTCCTATTGCCACCTGCTACCTCAATAAGGGCTTGTAAATGCATTGAAACAGCAACAGAATTGTTTATCAGGGTACACACAAACCACACTGCCACAACCTTACAGAGTCTCCCAGGGCTGTTAGTGCCTCAGCTCACTGGGAAGCACACAACAAAAGCCCAGTTTTTCAAGGCTCCCCTCTGTACCCAAGAAAGCACATCAATGCCACCTAGATATCATGAGGCATTTTTAGAAGTGTTATCTGTACTTTTGAAAAGGGAGTTGAGCCTTATTCATCTTATCTTTTTTTCTAGACTCAGAAAGTAAGTACCACCTTATTTAAATGCAACCAAATCAGGGAGGCATAAACAATAATTCAGCCTTTCTGGTACTTTAGGAAGAGTCTAATTATTATGGGAAGATCTGGGCCTTTTAAAAGAATGCTCCACAGAGCATAATGAAAAAATTAAAATTCAAACGGGGGCACCAAATGCAAGTCAGCAGGCATTTATATCTGTGCCAATTATTCAGTTGTAAATAGCTAGGCCAGGCAGCATTTGTTGTAGGTTGGCCCAGTTGCCTGACGAAGACTGGCAGCCTGGCTTGCTACCAATATCCCTGAGTCCATTCTGGTCCCTGTGTAATGAGAGTTGGCATTTAGTGCCCTCCAAAATGCAAAGGATGATACTCCACTCGTGATACTTCACACTCAGAGTCAGGACTGGCCTCACACTTAAATTCCTGCCAAGCCAAGGGGAAAAAAGCCTGAGGTTTCGGAACAGGAAGACCAGGGTGTGAAATCTGCAATGAGATCACAGCATCTGAAGGAAACTCAGACCCAATTCAGATGCCCCTTTAAAGGGTTGAGTTGGCTAGTGCTTATTAATAATGTCATATATTTAAGTAGAAGTTTCCACCACGGCCTCCATGATCTCATATGGCATGGCTAGGAAGCTCTACAGCAGTTGGATCCTGCTTTGCAATTGAGAAATGAGGGCTAGAGGGCTCAATAGAGTGTGAAGATAAACAGAAACTTAACATGTTTGTGGCTATTTCTACAGGGGAATGTCATGGGTGAAGATCCCACAGCTATCAGGATGGGGCATGCCTTTAATCAGCAGTGGTTCGAGCTCCCCACCTTTGGAAACAAGAAGGCACTGGATCACACTCATTGCTCTTCTCTGATTGTCATTTGAGATCTAGTGGCTTGAAAGGACATCTGCAGGACCTAGAGAAAGTAAGACTGGGCTCAGAGAGAGAAAAAAATGTGTTGAACACCTGCTTTTAGCCTCCTTAAAATAATAGGAAGATATGAAGTAATTAGGGCTTTGTTGGACCCACTTTCAAAAAAGAGTAGGACAGAGATAAAATCAGATCCCTGACTCACACTGTGATGGTAAATATTATGTGTCAACTTGGCTGGGTCATGGTACTCAGATATTTGGTAAACCACCAGTTTAGGTGTCTCTTTAAAGGTATTTTTTAGATAAGATTAACATTTATGTCAATAGATTTGGAGTAAAGCAGATTACAGATGCTCTCTGACTTAGGATGATCCAACTTAATGATTTTTTGACTTTATAATGGTGCAAAAGCAATATGCATTTGGTAGAAACCATATGTAGAACTTTTTGAATTTTGATCTTTTCTCTGACTAGTAATATGCAGTAGGGTACTCTCTCTTGATGCTGGGGAGGGCAGGGAGCCTCACAGCTCCCAGTTAGCCATGCGATCACGAGGATAAATAACCGATACATTTATATCCATTCTGTACCCAGACAACTATTCTGTTTTTCACTTTCATATAGTATTCAATAAACTACATGAGATATTCAATACTTTACTGTAAAATAAGCTTTATGTTAGATGATTCTGCCCAACTGTTGGCTAATGTAAGTGTTCTGAGCATGTTTGAGGTAGGCTAGGCTAAGCTATGATGTTTGGTAGGCTGGGTGTATTAAATGCATTTTTCACATCATGTTTTCAATTTATGATGCGTTATTGAAAAGTCATCCCATTGTAAGTCAAGGAAGATCTGTACCCTCCATAATGTGGGTGGACCTTATCTTATCAGTTGATGGCCTCAGGAGAAAAAAGACTTCGGTTGTCTGACAAAGAGGGAATTTGGCCAGCAGGGAGTTTTGGAACTCAAACTGCAATACCAACTCTTCTGTGAATCTCCAATTCCTGGTCTTCTCTGCAGATTTTGGACTTGAAACCTCCACAATCACATAAGCCAATTTCTTAAAACTCTCTTTCTCTTTCTCTGCACACATATATACACACACACCCTAATTGTTCTGGAGAACACTAACACATATACAGTACACTAGAGTAAATTCAGTTGAAATAAAGAATTAAATGTAAACAAACAAAAAAATAAAAGTACTAGAAGGAAATATTTATACGTATTTTGGCAGAGGTGGGAGGGAGTGAAGGACTTTGTGAAGAATGCACACCACTGGCAGAAACCGTAAAGAGAAAGATGGATAGATTTGACTAGGAAAAGTCTATGTCTTCTAATTGTCCAAAAGTACCATAAGCATATAAAAAGGTAAATGATAAACTGGGAAAAATTCACAATGTATGTTTCAGACTAAATTTATATTTAATTAAATTTATATTTAATACACAAAAACTTGTCATAAAGGAATAAAATAAACTGACTATTGTAATAGAAAAGTGGGCAACAAAATGCAAGTCACAAAGAAAAACAAGTGATCAATAAACATAGAAACATATTCAATATCAAAGAAATGCAAATACAAATAAAATGTAATTTTTGCCTACCAGGCCATCAAAAGCTTAAAAGTATGCTTATATGCAGTGTTAGCAATAATGCAGCAAAAGGGACCACTATTGGTGGAATATAAATTAGTATACCTTATCTTAGACTTCCCTAGATTTCCATGTTGAAGATTAACAACAGACAAATGTACAGACATATATGAAAGTATGGTAATCTCTGCACTACTTCTAATAGCCCACTGTTGAAAACAACCTAAATGTCCATCAATATGGTCTTTTAGTTAAATAAATGATAAATTCACATACTAAAAATGGACTTTTTTTTTAATTTATAACTGTAGAGTTATATTTATTTCTTGAGGCAGATGCCCATTATTATTAAATGAAAAGGAGAGTTACAAAAAATTATGTACAGTACAATCCCAGCTTTGCAAAATATTTATTACATATGTATATAAATCAACAGTCTTGAACAGAAGAAAGACTGGAAAGAAATGTATCGAAGTATTGACAGTAGTAGGTGAAGGGATTATGGATAACTTAAATTTCTCTTTGAGTGTATGGTGGAAAATGGGGAATGTTATCTACAATTTTCTACTATAACTGTATGTTACTTGTATACTAAGAAAAAGGTTGTTATTATTTTATAGTGCAATATGTATGAGGTGGAAGATATGACAAAGTGGGGGTGGGGAGCAAGTAGAATTAGAAACTAAAAATCAGAGGCAACAATTTCCAGAACTTTGTAAGAGTTCAAAAACTCCTGTCCTAGTCTCACATTTATTTTTGTCATTCTTCTGTTTCCCTGACTTGATTTGCAGTGTACGTATGAAAAGGGGGCTTTTTGTGGAAAAGCAGACAATGGGGGAGGCAAAGAAGACTGCATCTTGTTCATAACCTATCTGATAGGGATGAGAGTGGGAGTCAGCACTAGAGAGGGAGAGAATAGAGAGCAGACAGTCCCTAGGGTCACAAGGAGACAGGGGTGGAATGGCCTCTTTGAAGGAAGCAAGAGAGGTCTACTTATCAGGAGCTGGGAGTTTGGGGGCAGATACGTATGGGGTAGACCCATCCCAAATATTTGCTGGTCTTACAGCAAGAGGTCCATATACATACTTTCAGATGTGCATTAAAGTTTGAAAACCACTGCATACTATATTCACAAAAATCCAGCAGCTCTGCATGTATATCACAAGGAGAAAATTAAAGGATTCTTCTCTGGAGAAACTGTTTCCAGGTGGAAAGCTTGTATACACTGGCACCCCCTGTGAAGAAAGCCAGCTTTCTCAACAGTCAAGCCCAGCGTTTAACAAGACTTACTCCTGCAAACACAGCCTCCATCAGCATTTTAGTTCCCCATGATTAACTATGAATGGACAATCAAGAATCATGAAATATTTAAGGGCCAAACTAAGTAGAGGGGGGAAAAAGACCATATATGCAGCAATAGTACAAAGTTTAGAATTAAAATTCCCTAAAAGAGAAGAGAAGATACTGCTTTTCTTAAACAAGAGCTGTGTGTTTTTTTAAGAAAAAGGTACAATCAGAGATAAAACAGAATATATAGAAGTCAAAAAATATGGTACCTGAAAGTTTTAGGGATTCCTTTGCCAACAAAAGTCCGTCTAGTCAAGGCTATGATTTTCCCAGTGGTCATGTATGGATGTGAGAGTTGGACGGTGAAGAAAGCTGAGCGCCGAAGAATTGGTGCTTTTGAGCTGTGGTGTTGGAGAAGACTCTTGAGAGTCCCTTGGACTGCAAGGAGATCCAATCAATCCATCCTAAAAGAGATCAATCCTGGGTGTTCATTGGAAGGACTGATGTTGAAGCTGAAACTCCAATACTTTGGCCACCTCATGAGAAGAGTTGACTCATTGGAAAAGACCCTAATGCTGGGTAGGATTGGGGGCGGGAGGAGAAGGGGATGACAGAGGATGAGATGGTGGATGGCATCACCGACTCGATGGACATGGGTTTGGGTAGACTCTGAGAGTTGGTGATGGACAGAGAGGCCTGGCGTGCTGCAATTCATGGGGTCGCAGAGTCGGACACGACTGAGCTACTGAACTGAACTGAACTGAACTGATGACTACCCACACATCCAGTGATTCTGTAGAAGTACTCAGACTCTGAGATGACTGTAATCATGTCCATTATTTATTATAGCAAAGGATGCATAGCAGGATCATAAAGGGGAAGGCACATCAGGCAGATTCTGAAGTTGTCCAGCACAGGTTTCCAGAGTTTTTCCTCTGAGCAGCGTGGGGTTGCTGCACAGAATATGCTTTGGCTTTCAACAGTGAAATATAGAAACCCGTGCAGTATTTTTGCCAGATAAGCCATCTTAAGACTCACAGTTCACAGTTTTTAATGCTGATCATTTATGTACTCTCTGCCTGTGGAACTAGCCACAATTACTGAAGCTCCTGACTGTCAGAAGAAAAGCAGTTGTTCATCGTAATTACGTTGTTTGCACAAATGATCTAGTCAGGCTAATAGAACAGAATTCAGTGCCCCAGGCACTTAAAACACTTTAACACTTTTATCACTTAGTAGCATGGAGTACATACCAGAGACCAAGTTGCCAGGAACCATCTTTAAAACCTCCTAGATATAGCACAATCAGACCTGCTGTGTTAACTCTTTCCTGCAGAGTGAAACTGAAAATTCAATAGGGAAAAAAAAAAAAAGACAAAATTGAAAAAAATCCTTTGAGAATAGGATGGGAAAAAAGATAAAGAACTAGAAAATACAAAAATGATAAAACTAGGGAATTGGTCCAGGAACTTTGATATCTAAGATGAGCAAACAGAAGAAAATAGAAATTTTATTCCATAATATAATAGAAGAAAAATTTCTGGACCTGAAACACCAGAGTTCTCAGATTAAAAGAGTCCATTGCCAACACAACCCAGTAGAGGCCCATGAAGAACAGACTGTGAGTTTTACTAGTGTCTGGGACCTCCAGCTTTACCAAGCTGGCACCATTTGCTCTTCAACAATTCCTTAACATTTTAGATGGCTTCTTTTTACTTGTTTATCTTGTGACTACCATTTTTCCCCTTCTTTGCCAAAAGCAAATGTTTATGTGTCTTATTTCTCTTTGAAAGAATTTGTTTGAAGTTCATGTTACTCAGTTGCCTTGTGACCTGAGCTCTTCAATATACTAAAAAAATTATCATTTTTAAAAGATTCTTAAAAGGATGGGAAATCTGTTTGTATTTTTTTTAGCTTAAATTATTAAGGACATGTTCATTTCTCAGCTCTTCATGTGGCTCATAAGCTCTCTATTTTCTGACTAACCATTGGTATGTAAGTTGTTCATGAGGTGTGATCGGCCTCTTTTTGGTCAACACCATTTGGAGACCAATGATACTCATCTAACAAAGGCTGGAAGACCAAAGACCTCAGGGTTCTTCTGTGAAGACTTTAAATAGAGAGTGTCAGGCTGAATGCAGACATATTTCCTCTCTTCTTAAGGAATTATAATTTCTCTCTTTTGCTTTAGAGTTCAAGTGGTTTTATAGCTGATTAGTAAAAAGAAGTTATTCCGATATTTCTGACTCAAGACATTTTCTAGTAGTCTAGAGAGCAAGAAAATCTTAAGTAAATTAGTCATATTTTACAATTTTATTCACTAAGATTTATTAAGATATAGTGGATTTCTATGAGTTTCTATTCAGTTCAGTTCAGTTCAGTTGCTCAGTCGTGTCCGATTCTTTGCGACCACATGAATTGCAGCACGCCAGGCCTCCCTGTCCATCACCAACTCCCGGAGTTTATCCAAACTCATGTCCACCGAGTTGGTGATGCCATCCAGCCATCTCATCCTCTGTCATTCCCTTCTCCTCCTGCCCCCAATCTTTCCCAGCATCAGGGTCTGACACTGTTTCTACTGTTTCCCTGTCTATTTGCCATGAAGTGATGGGACCAGATGCCATGATCTTAGTTTTCTGAATGTTGAGCTTTAAGCCAACTTTTTCACTCTCCTCTCTCACTTTCATCAAGAGGTTCTTTAGTTCCTCTTCACTTTCTGCCATAAGGGTGGTGTCATCTGCATATCTGAGGTTATTGATATTTCTCCCAGCAATCTTGATTCCAGCTTGTGCTTCTACCAGCCCAGCATTTCTCATGATGTACTCTGCATATAAGTTAAATAAGCAGGGTGACAATATACAGCCTTGACGTACTCCTTTTCCTATTTGGAACCAGTCTGTTGTTCCATGTCCAGTTCTAACTGTTGCTTCCTGACCTGCATACAGGTTTCTCAAGAGGCAGGTCAGGTGGTCTGGTATTCCCATCTCTTTCAGAATTTTCCACAGTTTATTGTGATCCACACAGTCAAAGGCTTTGGCATAGTCAATAAAGCAGAAATAGATGTTTTTCTGGAACTCTCTTGCTTTTTCGATGATCCAGCAGATGTTGGCAATTTGATTTCTGGTTCCTCTGCCTTTTCTAAACCCAGCTTGAACATCTGGAAGTTCACGGTTCACATATTGCTGAAGCCTGGCTTGGAGAATTTTGAGCATTACTTTACTAGCGTGTGAGATGAGTGCAATTGTGCGGTAGTTTGAGCATTCTTTGGCATTGCCCTTCTTTGGAATTGGAATGAAAACTGACCTTTTCCAGTCCTGTGGCCACTGCTGAGTTTTCCAAATTTGCTGGCATATTGAGTGCAACACTTTCACAGCATCGTCTTTCAGGATTTGAAATAGCTCAACTGGAATTCCATCACCTCCACTAGCTTTGTTCGTAGTGATACTTCCTAAGGCCCACTTGACTTCACATTCCAGGATGTCTGGCTCTAGGTGAGTGATCACACTATCGTGATTATCTGGGTCGTGAAGATCTTTTTTGTATAGTTCTTCTGTGTATTCTTGCCACCTCTTCTTAATATCTTCTGCTTCTGTTAGGTCCATACCATTTTTGTCCTTTATCGAGCCCATTTTTGCATGAAATGTTCCCTTGGTATCTCTAATTTTCTTGAAGAGATCTCTAGTCTTTCCCATTCTCTTGTTTTCCTCTATTTCTTTGCATTGATCACTTAGGAAGTCTTTCTTATCTCTCCCTGCTATTCTTTGGAACTCTGCATTCAAATGGGAATATCTTTCCTTTTCTCCTTTGCTTTTCACTTCTCTTCTTTTCACAGCTATTTTTAAGTTTTTGTAAGCTATTTGAGTCTCTATTACAAATATAAAATAAAATATTTTTTCTTGAAAAAAGCACATAATGTAAAATTAAAATGAACTATTTTTTAACATGAAGCATATGTACAACCTTTGTAGAGTCCCTCTCCTCTTTGAACCTCAATGTCTTCAATTATAAAATGAGGTTCTAGGACTAAATAATTTCTGAGGTTCCATTTATTATTTTTTTAGCAGCTTTATTGTGATGTAATTCACGTACTATATAATTCTTCTCCTTAAAGTGTACAATTGGGGTATTTTACATGTTTTGCAATGTATTGGGGTGTATTACATTGTTAATTTTTTTTAGTTGTGGTTAAAAAATGCAAAGCCACTCAGTCGTGTCCAGCTCTTTGCAACCCCATGGGCTATAGCCTACCAGGCTTCTCTGTCCATAGAATTCTCCAGGCAAGAATACTGGAGTAGGTAGCCATTTCCTTCTCCAGGGGATCTTCCTGACCCAGGGATTGAATCTGTGTCTTCTGCACTGCAGGCAGGTTCTTTACCATCTGCACCACCAGGGAAGCCCCTAAAATAAAACATAATGTAAAATATATATGTGAAAGAACATAAAACACAAAATTTTTCTTTTAACCATTTTTAACAATGTAAGTGTATAATTCAGTGGCATTAATTGCATCCGCACTGTTGTGCAACCATCATAACTATTTCAAAAACTTTTTTTTAAATTCCCAAACAGATAATTCTGTTCTGGGTAAAACTCTTCTAAGACTCTCAAACCCAAACTGAAAAAAGACTAATTTCAATTCCCAATTCCAGTGTTATTAGGTCTGTTATGTGCTATTACACATTTATATACACTCTGAGTGTTTTCTAAGCCCCATCACAGGCACATTTATGGCCCTAAAGAAAGTCAGAGTAAAAGGGGAGAATGACATGTTGGTTTTAGTTGGATCTTGTAATTGTGAGACACCAGAGAGTCTTCATACTCATGCCTTCAATTTGCTGTGAAAAAACTTTAGCAAGTTCATAATAAGTCCACTGCATTGGTGACGGCATCCAATCATCTCATCCTCTGATGCCTTCTTTTCCTTCTTCCCTCAATTTTTTCCAGCATCAGGGACTTTTCCAATGAGTCGGTTGTTCACACAGCATTGGTGACGGCATCAGATAGCATCAGGGACTTTTCCAATGAGTCGGTTGTTCACATCAGATAACCAAGATATTAGAGTTTCACCTTCAGCATCAGTCCTTCCAACGTGTATTCACAGTTGATCTCCCTTAAGATTGAGTGGTTTGATCAAGAATTTGCCTCAAAGTGATGGAAACAAACTGACCCTGAAACTGAGAACTAACTGTACCTAAAAACAATAGGACAAGACTGGTCAGATCACCACATGACCAATTTCAAGATAACTATTAGAGCCGACTATGCTGTCTCTGAATGTAGCACCATCCTTCCTCCCCTCCCCAGCCCTGCCCCCCCACGCCCTCCCACCAATGGCCCATTGCCGACATACAAAATAAAGCAAACTTCCCCTTTCCCTCAACTTGCCTCTTTATTGGGTTTTGAGCAATGAGCAGCTGGACACCACTTTTGATTACACTTGGAGTTGCCATCTTTTTCCTTCCTTGTTCTTTCTAAAGTCTTTCAGGGATGCTGCTCCATCCATTATTATCGGAATTGCACCAGTGAGTAGAAGGCTTAGTAAAGTGAGTTTCGGCTGCCTTAAAATAATGTGAAGTGCCTTATTAGACAGTAAATTCTCCACTACTGGATATTCAAGTAAATGTTGGATCATTAGGTATCAAAGATATGGAAGATTATTCATGGATGCTATAGGACATTGAGAAAGATAATCAACAAGATTCCTTCAAATTCTGAAATTTTAAGACATTGTGGGTAGCATTGCATAGTGGTAAAGAACTTGAACTTAATCATACAGACCTGGATTCAAATTCTGGATCCTTTACTTAGCTAGCTATGTAGCTTTAAGCAAATTGTTTAACCTATTTTTATACTATCTCCATCAGTAAAATGAATATAATCATAAGATTAAATAAATTAATGTAGGGGAATGCTTACAACAAGTATTCAGCAGTTTAATGGATACTTAGTAAATATTAAGCATTATTGTGATTTTTATCAAAATAGTAAGAGCCACAATTTTTTAAAAATGAGTTAAAAGTTCTGTGTTTATAACATAGCCCTGCTTCTCAGTATCCACATGACTCTGGGCAAATCACTTCATATGTTTGGGCCCTGACTTCCTAATCATAGATGTTTAGATATACTTTATTTTAAGACTTCTAAATGGTCTTTCTTTCAATTAAAGGGTCTTTCTTTCTTTCTAATCAAAAGCACTACAATGATTTTTATGGGATAGTAATTTCTTAGGAACATTAAAACACAGCAGTACATGAACCAAGAACTTCCAGATGTACAAGCTGGATTTAGAAAAGGCAGAGAAACCAGAGATCAAATTGCCAACATTTGTTGGATCATCGAAAAAGCAAGAGATTTCCAGAAAAACATCTATTTCTCCTTTATTGATTATACCAAAGCCTTTGACTGTGTGGATCACAATAAACTGTGGAAAATTCTGAAAGAGGTGGGAATACCAGACCACCTGACCTGCCTCTTGAGAAACCTGTATGCAGGTCAGGAAGCAACAGTTAGAACTGGACATGGAACAACAGACTGGTTCCAAATAGGAAAAGGAGTACGTCAAGGCTGTATATTGTCACCCTGCTTATTTAACTTATATGCAGAGTACATCATGAGAAATGCTGGGCTGGTAGAAGCACAAGCTGAAATCAAGATTGCCGGGAGAAATATCAATAACCTCAGATATGCAGATGACACCACCCTTATGGCAGAAAGTGAAGAGGAACTAAAGAACCTCTTGATGAAAGTGAGAGAGGAGAGTGAAAAAGTTGGCTTAAAGCTCAACATTCAGAAAACTAAGATCATGGCATCTGGTCCCATCACTTCATGGCAAATAGACAGGGAAACAGTGTCAGACTTTATTTTTTTGGGCTCCAAAATCACTGCACATGGTGATTACAGCCATGAAATTAAAAGACTCTTACTCCTTGGAAGGAAAGTTATGACCAACCTCGACCTCATATTAAAAAGCAGAGAAATTACTTTGTCAACAAAGGTCCATCTAGTCAAGGCTATGGTTTTTCCAGTGGTCATGTATGGATGTGAGAGTTGGACTATAAAGAAAGCTGAGCGCCAAAGAATTGATGCTTTTGAACTGTGGTGTTGGAGAAGACTCTTGAGAGTCCCTTGAACTGCAAGGAGCTACAACCAGTCCATCCTAAAGGAGATCAGTCCTGGGTGTTCATTGGAAGGACTGATATTGAAGCTGAAACTCCAGTACTTTGGCCACCTGATGTGAAGAGTTGACTCATTGGAAAAGACCCTGATACTGGGAAAGATTGGGGGCAGGAGAAGGGGATGACAGAGGATGAGATGGTTGGATGGCAACACCGACTCGATGGACATGAGTTTGGGTAAACTCCGGGAGTTGGTGGACAGGGAGGCCTGGAGTGCTGCAGTCCATGGGGTCTCAAAGAGTCAGACACAACTGAGCGACTGAACTGAACTGAACTGATATGCAGCCTTAGGCCATTGTTTGATAAATCCATGGCTAGGTTTGTCCAACAAAATTGGAGATAACCGTCTATACCTTCTCTTTGTCAGCTAGGGATGGTTTGAGGTATAGTGATTTTTGTTGTAATAAAATGGCCTTTGCTAAATACAGGGTCGTATTATTTTTATGAGCTTGAGAATCACTTGGGAACATAAAATTGACAAGGTTAAGTCATCTCACTTTTTTAAAGGCAATCTTCTTTCTTTTTTATTTCTTAAATTTTGAGAGTATGATAATATATTTACAGGAGACTTGGAAAATACAGAACAAAGTTATAAGTAGTTCCACTATTTATTACAATTATTTTTTTAAGTAGATAAATTAAGATTTTTAGTTGTAATTCTGATTTCAAGCTCTCAAAAATTAATAGAATGAATAGACAGAAAAGTAGAAGGATATAGTAGGCCTGGAAAGCACTATGAACTAATTCAACATAATTAAGTTTTATACAATTTTCACACAAGAGCAGGATACAAATTCTATTCAAGTTCCCATAGACTATAAACCATGAGACACTGGAACATATCCAGGCACACAATATAGGATGTGAAACTTTCATGGTCTAAAGGTATTGAAATCATACAGAGTCTGTTCTCTTATCACTGTGGAATTATGTTAGAAATCAGTATCAAAAGGTATTTTAAAATAACCCACATATTTTCAAGTAAATGGGACATTTACCATGAGAGTAAATTATCTCACTTTTTATATCAAAATTGAGATCTCTGAGAGTTCTTGAAGAGGGATGTTAATTTTTGATTTAACAGGGAATCATTGATGGTCTAGGGGGCTTCCCTAGTGGCTCAGTGGTAAAGAATCCATGTACTAATGCAGGAGATATGGGTTCAATCCCTAGGTCAGGAAGATTCCTCTGAAGAAGGAAATGGCAACCCACTCCAATGTTCTTGCCTAGAAAATCCCTTGGACAGAGGAGCCTGGTGGGCTATAGTCCATGGGGTTACAAGAGTTGGACTTGACTTAGTGACTAAACACACACACATTAATGATCTATTACCTTTTCCTTGTTGTTGCCATTAAACATCTGTTTTTCTGCCTCTAGATAGGATTTCTTAGCATGTATAGTTTGCTTTTCTGGATAAGTTATGATTTCTACTCTTGAGAAACTGGGCTTCTCAGTTCTTGTTCAGTGTTTCCACTTGTTAAGTTGATTCTTAATCAACTGTAAAACTGTGGGACTGCTAAGGATAGAGAGAATGGTGGAGGTGGTGGTTGGAAATCTTCTGTCATATCTAGTGTTTATAATGATTGGATCATGAGCAAGAAGAAGGAGTCATAGAAGTTTTACAGGATCAACTGGATGTTTCTCCTGGTATCCAAGAGGGTTGAGCTGTTACCTGTAAGAGGGAAAGAGTATAAATAGGTAATAAAGAGGAGAGCTTGAGAGTCTGTCTAGACAGACTCAAATTTCTGTCTACTAATAGGAGGTCTGATCTCTCTGCCCCATTCGCTGGGTGTCTCTCTCTCCCATAATTCTCAAACCAATTTCGAATCCATACTTCTCCATAGGGTCCCAACCCAGAGATATCCAACTGTGGGTTGTCCCACAGTAACCTTATTCATGTCCCAAACTGGACTTAAGAACTTTCTCTACCTCATGCTATTCTTTCCCTTGTATTTTAGTCTCTTGGTTCAATCAACCATCTGGATACCCAAGCTTAAATATCTGTAGCCATGCTCAACAATTTCTTCTCCTTGACCCTGGAACATTCATTCAATAGACATTTACTTACCATTTGCTATGAACCATTGGGCTTCCCAGGTGGAGCTAGTGGTAAAGAACCCGCCTGCCAGTGCAGGAGGCTAAGAAATGCAGGTTCAGTCCTTGAGTTGGGAAGATCCCCTGGAGGAGGGAATGGCAACTCACTCCAGTATTCTCGCCTGGAGGATCCCATGGATAGGGTCACAAAGAGTCTGACATGACTGAAGTGACTTAGCAGGCATGTACGAACCATTGCTAGACATTATACCTTAATAGAAGAGACAAAGATGATTAAAGACATGACCCTGAATATAAGCAGCTCAGTTCAGCTAAAGAAGCAAACAGGCAAACACAAAACAGTCAGATACAGGTCCTTTTTGTTCTGTTTCTTAAATAATTCCCTTTCCATTCCCACTGCTAATACTTAAGCTCAGACCTTTTATTTGGCCTGGATTACTGTAATTATCTGGCATAGTTCCTTCTTTCTGCTCCTATTCTGGAAATACCCTACTCCCAGAGTAATCGTTTTAAAGACACAATCTGCCTCAACACACACACCTTTCCATTTTTATCTCCCAGCATTCCACATATCATTCTAGACACTGTGTGTGCATGCTAATTGCTTCAGTTGTGTCCGACTCTTTGCGATCCTATGGACTGTAGCCTGCCAGGTTCCTCTGTCCATGGGATTGTCCAGGCAAGAAGACTGGAGTGGGTTTCTATGTCCTCCTCCAGGGGATCTTCCCGACCCAGGGATCGAACCCGCTTCTCCTGAATTGCAGGGGATTCTTTACCACTGAGCCACCAGGGAAACCCCACTCTAGACACTATCCCTCACCTAATTTTTGTCATAAGAGCTTTTGTGGCCTTGAGAATACTATTTCTATGCCTAGAATTCCCTTCCCTACATAGTGGATTTCTGTTTGTCTGGTTTATGTCCATTCCTCCATGAAATTTTTCTCAACTATTTAGACAGGATTTAATGCTCCCAGAGAATTATTTATACCTCCATTTATACCATCAATTATGCTACACTTTTTTTTTATTCATGTTGGTATTATTGTTTTTTACTTTTTTTTTTTTTGTATTTTCTTACTCACCTGTACCCTCATTAAAGGAATGTATCTTGCTCCTATTTCAGTCCCCAGCAGCTAAGTTAATAATTGGAATAGAGTAAGTGCTCACAAATGTTAGAAATATGAATGGCTCTCCATGAAGCATGGATGTGAATGAACCTTGTGAATGGTTCTATACTAAGATTTAGAACCGGGAAATACTGACTTCTCAGACACTGGATTCTGGAGCTGTCTTCTGGCTGGGATAAGATCACCATTACTCTGAGCTTCCTTTTGCCCTCCCACAAATGGAAAACATAGCAGAGTCCAGTTTTCAATAGGAAGAGCCAACTGCCTGCCAGACCAGACAATAAGGCTGATGCTTCATGTACATAATTTAATATAGTCCCAACAGCCCTTTGAGGGAGATGTTCTTATTCTCATTCTACAGGGGATAGAAGCTTATGCAGTGAAGGGGGTTATCCAAGATCCTACAGCAACTAAGGGTTGAGATGGGTTTTGAACCCATCTCACAGAAGCTGCATTCTTTGCAACATTCTATACTGCTACAAATTATAGGTCGTGATTTGAGTATTTGATAATTTTTACTACATTGGGGTAATATTATTGTCATGTAAATATCATTGGCAAGAAAAATTTTAACTGTTAAACAGTCCTTTTAAAAAATTTTAGTTGGAGTATAGCTGTTTTACAAGGTTATATTAGTTTCAGTCATACAGCAAAGTGAGTCAATTATACATGTACATAAATACACTCTTTTTTTAGATTCTTTTCCATATAGGTCAGTACAGAGTATTGAGCAGAGTTCCTTGTGCTAAATAGCAGGTCCTACTTTTTAGCTATTTATTTATTTTTGGCTGTACCATGCAGCATGTAGGATCTTAGCTCCCCAACCACAGGTAGAAACCCACACTCCCTGCAGTGGTAACACAGTCTTAACTACTGGACTACCAGGGAAGCCTCTAATAGTATACAGTCCTTGAATGTGTATTGTGAGTCCCAGTGAGCTACACAATTTGGCTTACACGTATTTAAGCTTTTTGCATTGAGAACATAAGTGAAATTTGTCTGTAGTTTCTTTTTGTGTCGGTCTTTGTCAGATGTTGGTATTGATTTTATGCTGGTTTTGACTGGTAATAAGTTGACAGTTATTTGGTGAATTACTATCCTGTAGAGTATCAATCTGGGAAATTAAAGATTTCTGAATTTGAGTATCTAAATCACACAGTTATTTGAGCTCATGCTCTAGATTGCAAGCAGTAATTCTGGATTACAAAGAATTAGGGTGATAGAGTAATGCCCTTGTTTGCCACATTTATAGACCCTAGTTGAGTTCCTCTACCATCAGATAGAATATCAGTAGTTATTTTTCATGTGGTTAAGCAATATAGGTAAGCCATCATTATTAACTGGGAAATGAAGATTGATAATGAAGGCTGTGAGGAGCAAATGAAGTATTCAACTCTCAGGATGCTAGACTCGGCAAAACATTAGGGATCATCTAGTCCAGTCCTTTCATTTTACAAAATGAGGCTGACAGAGAAAGGCAGGGACGCACCTGACGAAGCTGCTTAACATCAGAGCCAGGCCTTGATCATTAGAATAACGCTTGCATTACTTAAGTTCCCTTTGTAAATCTGGAAGTGTGTGTGTGTTAGTCACTCAGTCGTGTCCGACTCTTTGTGACCCCATGGGCTGTAGCCCACCAGGCTCCTTCGTCCATGGGATTCTTCAGGCAAGAATACTGGAGTGGGTTGCCATTTCCTTCTCCAAAATCTGGAAGTAGTTTACAGCAACTGGACGTATCAGTACAGAAGCGTGCTTGTTTTCTTAAAGTAAATTCACTTTCTTTTTATTGTTACATTTCCTCATGCCTTGGTGACTTCATCTATAGATGTCAAAAAGTAACAGTTTTTATATTCTATGTAGGAACAAAATTCCATTGTATGGATGTACCAGACTTACCTACTCTTCTATTGATTGATATTTAAGTTGTGTTAAACTTTTAAACTTGTAAACAATGCATATGGTGAGCTTTTTAAATTTTAGAATTTTAAAGTTTATAGCTTACAGCTGGTTCATTGATCATCCGATAATTTATGAAGCATTCATTTCATGCCTGGCACTGTACTTCTTTTACGTTTAACAATATCAACAATTAGCAGGACAAGCTCTGCCTGTCAGTTCATAAGATGAAGATGTGATTTCTAGATATACTGCCCCACCCATAATAACCTTCATCATGAGAGCTATAATTTTAAGAGAGTCTTCTCTGTATAGCCACTGTGCCAGAAATTTTATAAGCATTTATCCATATATCAGTTCAGTTCAGTTACTCAGTCGTGTCTGACTCTTTGCGACCCCATGGACTGCAGCACACCAGGCCTCCCTGTCCATCTCCACCTCCCGGAGTTACACAAGCTCATGTCCATTGAGTCGGTGATGCCATCCAACCATCTTATCCTCTGTCATCCCCTTCTCCTCCCACCTTTAATCTTTCCCAGTGTCAGGGTCTTTTCCAATGAGTCAGCTCTTCAAATCAGGTGGCCAAAGTACTGGAGTTTTGGCTTCAACATCAATCCTTCCAATGACTATTCAGGACTGATTCCCTTTAGGATGGACTGGTTGGATCTCCTTGCAGTCCAAGGGACTCTCAAGAGTCTTCTCCAACACCACAGTTCAAAAGAATCAATTCTTCTGTGCTCAGCTTTCTTTATAGTCCAACTCTCATATCCATACATGACTACTGGAAAAACCATAGCCTTGACTAGATGGACCTTTGTTGACAAAGTAATGTCTCTGCTTTTTAATCTGCTGTCTAGGTTGGTCATAACTTCTCTTCCAAGGAACAAGTGTCTTTTAGTTTCATGTCTGCAGTCACCATCTGCAGTGATTTTGGAGCCCCCCAAAGTAAAGTCTGTCACCGTTTCCATTGTTTCCCCATCTTTTTGCCATGAAGTGATGTGACCAGATGCCATGACCTTAGTTTTCTGAATGTTGAGTTTTGAGCCAACTTTTTCACTCTCCTCTTTCACTTTCATCAAGAGGCTCTTTAGTTCTTCTTTGCTTTCTGCCATAAGGGTGGTGTCATCTGCATATCTGAGGTTATTGATATTTCTCCTGGAAATCTTGATTCCAGCTTGTGCTTCATCCAGTCCAGCATTTCTTGTGATGTGCTCTGCATATAAGTTAAATAAGCAGGGTGACAATACACAGCCTTTATGTACTCCTTTCCTGATTTGGAACCAGTCTGTTGTTCCATGTCCAGTTCAAACTGTTGCTTCTTGACCTGCATACAGATTTCTCAGGAGGTGGGTAGGTAGTATTCTCATTGTGCATATGAAAAAATTGAGTCCTAGAGAGTAAGTTCTGCAAGGACATATAATGAATATGTGGAAGAAATGAGTTCATTCATTCATTCACAAGTTTTCTCTTGTTTTGTTTTTCTTGGAGTGGCCTACTAAGTACCAGTCATTATTCTAGAATCACTTTGAGAAGTACAATGGTAGGTAAACCAGATATAGCACTTACATTCTGGCTGGCAGACACCAAATAAGTAAATAAACATAGACATATATAATGTGTCAAATTGTGACAAGTGCTATGAAGGAAATGATGGAGTGCAATGACAGAGAGTACTGGGGGCAGGATGAGGAAGACAGCTGCTTTAGATTGGGTGGTCAGAGAGACCTTTTGAAGGAGCTGACATTTAGCTGAAACCATGAAAAGAGTACGTGGAGTTCTTTCAGCAGGGGCCACAGCTGGTCTGAAGGCCTGTGATGGGAAAAAGCTTGGCATACTCTGCTGTGGCTGCAGGGAAGCTGGCAAGGTCAGGGTGGCCCAGGATGAGCGCAGAGAGAAGGCAGCTTTGATGCTGCAGAACTCCCTGACCATGGGTAGCAACATCCATTCTATTTGCCATGGAGTGGGACTGCCATCACAAGTTTAAGCAGGAGGTGAAATAGTCTTAGTTATATTTTTAAAGAAGCACTTTGACTTTTTTGTAAAGAAAAGGTTAGAGAGGGGAAAATTGAAGTCCTGAGACAAGTAAGGAGGGACGTAGCAATAATCAAGTGAAAGATGACCAGAGCTTGGGCTTTTTGGGTGGCTGTATTAAGGTTGGGGGGGGGGTAGACCTGCTTGTTTCTCAGTGATGTAAATGGCAGGGCTGTGTGACCTTAGAATCTGCCCCTTTCAGTGCCACAGAAACTGCAACTCACTGGCTGAGAATGGAGAAACCTTATGGAAAATTCTTATTTCTGGAATCTTTTAAACCCTCTATGTTGGCTTCTGAAAGTTGAATACTCTTTTTTTTTTCAAAGGACTTGCAAATTTCTTTGTCAGTTTCACCACCCACGTTTGTGATGCACTGGTAAAACATTTCGGCAAACCAGGGCTGTTGCTCATACTGACTCCTGACTTCATGCATTTTGTAAATGCACAGCTTAGTAAATGTGACTTCCTGCTGTTTGTGGTTTACAACACTGCAAGGGATGACTCAGTTCAGTTTAGTCACTCAGTCGTGTCCGACTCTTTGCAACTCCGTGGACTGCAGCACTCCAGGCCTCCCTGTCCATCACCAACTCCTGGAGCTTACTCAAACTCATGTCCATTGAGTCGGTGTTGCCATCCAACCATCTCATCCTCTGTTGTCCCCTTCTCCTCCTGCCCCCAATCTTTCCCAGCATCAAGGTCTTTTCAAATGAGTCAGCTCTTCATATCAGGTGGCCAAAGTATTGGAGTTTCAGCTTCAACATCAGTCCTTCGAATGAACACCCAGGATTGATCTCTTTTAGGACGGATTGATTGGATCTCCTTGCAGTCCAAGGGACTCTCAAGAGTCTTCTCCAACATCACAGTTCAAAAGCATCAATTCTGGGGCGCTCAGCTTTCTATATACTCCAACTCTCACATCCATACATGACCATTGGAAAACCATAGCCTTGACTAGATGGACCTTTGTTAGCAAAGTAATGTCTCTGCTTTTTATTATTCTGTATAGGTTGGTCATAACTTTTCTTCCAAGGAGCAAGTGTCTTTTAATTTCATGTCTGCAGTCACCATCTGCAGTGATTTTGGAGCCCCCCAAAATAAAGTCTGTCACTGTTTCCATTGTTTCCCCATCTTTTTGCCATGAAGTGATGGGACCAGATGCCATGACCTTAGTTTTCTGAATGTTGAGTTTTGAGCCAACTTTTTCACTCTCCTCTTTCACTTGCATCAAGAGGCTCTTTAGTTCTTCTTTGCTTTCTGCCATAAGGGTGGTGTCATCTGCATATCTGAGGTTATTGATATTTCTCCTGGCAATCTTGATTCCAGCTTGTGCTTCTTCCAGCCCAGCATTTCTTGTGATGTACTCTGCATATAAGTTAAATAAGCAGGGTGACAATACACAGCCTTTATGTACTCCTTTCCTGATTTGGAACCAGTCTGTTGTTCCATGTCCAGTTCTAACTGTTGCTTCTTGACTTGCGTACAGATTTCTCAGGAGGCAGGCCATTTCTCAGGTCTAGTATTCCCATCTCTTTCAGAATTTTCCACAATTTATTGTGATCCACACAGTCAAAGGCTTTGGCATAGTCAATAAAGCAGAAGTAGATGCTTTTCTGTAACTCTCTGGGACAAAAACTAATAATCATCTCTTATTTTATGTTAAGAACTGTGTGGCAAAAGGAGTAAAGAAGGAAGCCCTAAATGCTTTGGATGAATTATTGGGTATATAGCTTAAATTCCTAAAGTTACATTTCTTTTTAAATATGCTTTTGAAAGTTATTTTTCCATTTTCTCAAAAATAATGAATATTTATTACCATAAAATAGAAAACAACAAAGAAGAAGACATAATTCCACTTACCTAGTGATATCCCACTTACCCGGTAACATCCCCTGTAATCTTTTAGTATACATGAAGGTAACTTTTAAACAATCAATTTGTTTTATTTTTACTAATATTAAAAATCATCATGCTCATTTTAGGCAGTCTAAAGAATATAGAAAATTACAAATAAGAAAGTAATTTGCTATCCAAGGGTGGACATTGGTAACATTTGAACATGTTTTCTGGTCTTTTTAGTGTGCATGTTTTATATAATTGATATAGCATCTATTTTCCACCTAATGTTACAATCAAATAATTTTTTCTGTGTTATTACAACCTCTTCATAATTATTACATTTAGTCATTACATAAAACTACAATCTTATTTGCTACTATGTGCCTTGAATTCCTAACTACAAGGAGATCCAACCAGTCCATCCTAAAGGAGATCAGTCCTGAGTATTCATTGGAAGGACTGATGCTGAAGCTGAAACTCCAATACTTTGGGCACCTGATGCGAAGAACTGACTCATTGGAAAAGACCCTGATGCTGGCAAAGATTGAACGTGGGAGGAGAAGGGGATGGCAGAGCATGAGATGGTTGGATGGCATCACCAACTCAATGGACATGAGTTTGAGTAAACTCCAGGAGCTGGTGATGGACAGGGAGGCCAGGTGTGCTGCAGTCCATGGAGTCACAAAGAGTTGGACACAACTGAGTGACTGAACTGAGCTGAAATATATGAAATAAAAATAATACCAACCTCACTGGATTATTGTGAGAATCAAATGGGTTAGCTGAGTTGAAGAGCACAGACCCTGATGTGTGGTTAATCTTTAAACAGCGTTATCAGGTATCATCAATTTATTCCTACGAATTTAGTCTACTTCATTTTTTTCATTGTTTTATGTAAATCCTTAGTGAAAATCTTATCTACAAAGCTCTTTATGTATAGATTATTTCCCTTTCTTTTAGAGTTAATCCCCAGAAATGAACTTACTGGGTCAGAGGGGGCCCATAATGTTAAGAAATTTAACACTGTATAAGCAAATGTCCCTACAGGATATGTTGAACATATTGAGATTTGATTTGTGTACATGGGGCTGTGTTGGCAATTGCCATGTGTAGGTGGGTAGTGTCACAGGAGATGACCCATGGGGTTAATATTCTGGATTTAGAACACTATTGATTCTTAATTGCAACATAGAGGAGAGGGAGGGATGCTATCCTAACTGAGTGAAGCAGAATCACCTAGGGAGCTTTTTAAAAATTTTATTCTGTCTTCCCTCTTTTCAGCATCTTTATGCACCCACCATGGCAGCATGGGGCATACCTTTTCCTTCTGAAAAACATCTCACTATCCTCTCTCTTTTAAATCACTGATAAAATAACCACTTTACAGATAGAAGTATGTCATTTCCTTTACATGTGTTGGACAGGGGAAAATTTTGAGAAACAATCAATGGTTTAGGAGACGACAAGTAGTGGTTAGGACTCAGTCTAAAGCAAAAGCGGAGATTGCATCTGTCTACTTGGAGAGAGATGGCTTGATACATCCCAGTGGCTGTCTGTAGTTGTTCACAGCTTTATTCTGGAGCCCATTAGGAGACTATCTGCTGAATTTAAAGTGTGTGGTGTTTAAGGCTGAGTGGGGCTATTTAGCCTTGTCAAGCCAGAAGTCATATGTTTCGGCCACAATGAACTCCTGGTTGTAGTTGTAAAACTACAGTTTTTTTTGAATACTTTTAACCCTCTTCATACATTTTGCCCACTCCCCATCTCTCACCTCTGGCAACCACCAATCTATTCTCTGTATCTATGAGCTAGGGTTTTTTTGTTGTTTTTTTATTTTAATTTTACATATATGTGAGATCATACGGTATTTGTCTTTCTCTGTCTGACTTATTTCATTTACCATAATACTCTCAAGGTCCATGTGTGTTGTCCCAAATGGCAAGATTTAATTATTTTTTGTGGCTGAATAGTATTCCATTGTATATTCATACCACATTTTCTTTATCCATTCATTCATTAATGGACACTTGGGTTGTTTTTGTTTCTTAAATATTATAAATAAAGCTACAATGAACATATATATTTTCCAGGTAGTGCTTTCATCTTCTTTGGATAAATACCTAGAAATGGAGCTGCTGAATCATATGGTGGTTCTATTTTTAATTTTTTGAGGGGCCTCCATACTGTATTCTATGGTTTGCATTCCCACCAACAGAGCACAATGGTTTCCTTTTCTTCACATCCTAAACAACACTCGCTGTTTCTTGTCTTTTTGATAGTTGCCATTCTTATGTGAGGTGATATCTCATTGTGGTTTTGATTTGTATTTCCCTGCTAATTAGTGATGTTGGGCATCTTTTCATGTACCTGTTGACCATCTGTATGTCTGCATTATTTTTACATCTTGATGAGTAAATAATATTCATACTTATAATTCCTTGCAGGTTTGGACACAGGTAGCTGGAAATTTTAAGTGTTCAACAAATATTTGGGTATTAAGTATTAAATAAATGAATGAATGAGTCAATGGCATAGTATCCTTAAGCAATTTGGTTTCAGAGTCAGGTTTTTAAAGGTTAAATTATTAACGAGGAATGGGCTGGGGAGGTTGATCCATGGCATTTAATGATTGCCTGTTGAGAGTTACAGATAGAATCAGAATCAGGTAAATTAAAATAAAAAAGTTCCAGCTAGTGCCAGAATGGCTCAAAACTGCTTCTACTGTGCATCAAAGCATCATTTCTAGAAACTTGGCACTTCCCTCATTGTCAGGAGTGAATCTTAGGAACATTCTTATTTATACCACCAGCACCATAGTCTCTGTCCCCTCTTTGGTCTTTCAACTGTCCTGGGAGGCACCAACTGACAGAAACGAGAGTCCCAGGACATTCAAACCATAAAGCTCTTCAGAGATCACAGCTGGTAAAACAGATACGGACATATACTGATGAGGGTATGAAGGGCCAGAAAGGTGGATTAACTTGCCCAAGGTTACACAGCTTGGGCAAGAACTCGATGTGAACCTACATTCGATAAGGCTCCTTCCATTCTATTGGTGGTTTCAAGATCTGTACATACTCATCACCTGAAGGAGCAGTTGTGTGGCAGACCCGTTAATCTGAAGTTTTGGGGAACATAAAGCTCTCCATTTGATTTCAGTAGTAACAGGTTTCGGAACCACTGCTGTATCTTGTGTTTTGCGCTTAAATTTCTAAGACCCTTTGTGACATCAACCTAAAGTGTGAGACTCAGTTCCAGTCTGAGTTATGACCTGATTTAGGGACAGTTGGTTTTCCTGCACTTTGTACTTAGGTGAATAGATCATGGAAACATGTTACTACTTATAAGCAACCTCATATCCAATATCTCAAGTGTCCTCCCAACAATATTATATTACCCCTGTATTTCCCCAATGAAACAAACACTCAGAGAGGGAAAATCACTTGTTTGAGATCATTGTGACAGTAGATAGCAGTTTGAACCCAGCTCTCTCATTTCAAATTATACATTGTTCCACACTTCTTTTTTTAATGGCACTTATTTTTTTTTAAATAGGTACATCATGCAGAAGGTAAAAATCCAAGAGGTACAGGGAGTGAAAAGCAAAGTAAGACCCCCCCAACCCTACCCTAACCTTAGTCGCTATCTGCCCAGTTTTTCTCTCTGAACACACCATAGTTACCAGTTTCCGGTGTGGGATTTCAGAGATTGCCTATGCATTTTGAAATGCAAGCATATGTGTTTGTTTAGCTCCACCCTCAAAAATGGTAGCTTAAAATGCACGCACAGCACCTTGACTGTTTTTTTTTTTTAACAATATATTTCACCTTGATATACACAGAGCTGCCTCATTCTTGTTAAATATTGCATAGAATCCATTGTCTGTATCTCATGTTATTTGACCAGTTTCAGTTTGAATAATGTATATGTTTTTTATGAGTTTTTAGTATCACAAACAATGCTGCAATAAATATCATTATATATATATCATTTCAACATGTGGTAGTACAACTGTGAGCTAAATTATTAGAAATAATTTTCCCAGTAAAAGGATATGTGTACGTTTAGAGTTTTGACAGATCTTGTCAAATTATCCTACACAGAGGTTGTGCTGTTTTGTACTGCCTATAGCATTGTATGAAGATGTGTATTTTTCCACACTCTTGGCTAGAGTGAGTTATTAGTCTTTCAATCTTTGCCAATCTGATGGGTGAAAAGAATAGTAACTCAGTGGACTTTTAATTTGCACAAAAGTACTTTTAAATTTAAAAAGCTTTAGGGGATTGAACTACAGAGTGAGATTGTGAAATTCAGTGTACTTGAGCTATACTTTACTTCCATTTTTGGGAAGCAGTTAATACAGTCCTTTTCCTTAAGCTTTAGAATGATCTCTGAAATTTGGAATTTTGCAACCTTAACAGTTCCCAGGGCTCCCCTGGTATCTCAGCTGATAAATGTTAATTCCAAGAAAAGGCCAAACCATGTGTAACCCTAATAAGTTCCTAAAGTCCATTCTATCCAGTTACATTTAAAGAAGAAACAAGTGTCCTTCTAAATGGAGCTATTAAAAATGAATTCTATTTTTATTCAAATCTGTTAAGGAATATTGAAAAGGGTCCAATTCCTAGCCTTGAATTGTACTTCTCAAAAAAAATTCCTCAAGCCCAATTCTCTTCCACCCTAAATCGGCTCTGGAGTCTCTCACATCCCGTTTCTCCTTTATCCTCAGCTCCATCTTCTTCCCCTCTTCCTCCATCTCCTCCTAGTTGTGATAAGAAAAAGACCATCCATACACATAATATGAGGTATACTCTCTTAATAATCTTTAAGAGTATTTGTTGCTGTTTAGTTGCTAAGTCATGTCTGACTGTTTTGTGACCCCATGGACAGTGGTCCACCAGGCTCCTCTCTCCATGGGATTTCTCAGGCAAGAATACTGGAGTGGGTTGCTATTTTCTTCTCCAGTGGATCTTTGCAACCCCGGGATCGAACCCACATCTCCTGCATCGGCAGGCGGATTCTTTACTTCTGAGCCACCAGGGAAGCCCTTTTAAGAGTATAGTACATTATTAACTATTAATAGTGTTAATTATTACCATTAAGCATAATGTTGTACAGCAGATCTCTACAACTTTTTCATCTTATGTAACTTACACTTTATACACACTGAACAGCAGCTACCTACTTCCCCTGCCCCCAGTCCCTGTCAATCACTGTTCTGTTCTCTTCTATGACTCTGACTGCTTTAGATACTTTCTATAAGTAAAATCAAGTATATGTCCTTCAATGACTGGTTTATTTCACTTAACATGATGTCCTCTGGGTCTATTTTCCTCTATTTCCCCTCTTTCCACTATATCCCAGTTCTTGGGTAACTCAGCTTGATACCTTGTTAGGTTCTGTCTCTGCTTCTAAGTCATATATATCTACCCATTCTATAGATTCTGCATCTCAAAACACAGGAATTGGCCAACCCAGGAGAAAGGGAGAAACTAAATGGAAAAGCACACAGATTCTTTTATACAAAGAGAAGATTATAAAGCTCACACACTTACTGAATTTTGTTAGAGACACTAATAGATGTCTTAGACAAAAGAGTTAAAACTAGAGTTTTGAGTGGGAAAATGAAAGTAAAAGTCAGGTTGAAACAGAGAAAAGAGGTATAATTGGAATATGTACCATATGCATATTTTATTTTATAATTAATCCCGAAATTTGGCTTTTTGGGGTGAGTTCTTTTTTTTTACCTTTGACTTTTTTATAATTAGAAGGGATACTGTCTTGCTAATAACGTAACCTTCATCAGAAGACAATGTTCCTGAGCCTCAGTTTCCTTAACTGTAGAATGAGAATAAAAATCATGTCCCATATGTTTAATTAGGTTTTGTGAAGGTCAATTATAAATTAGAAAGTATTTGACAAATAAAATCATTTTTCTGTGTGGTCGTTTGAGAGAGGCAAGGGTCCTCCTCCATTCCATCAACTCTGAGACTATCTGAATCAAAAGAAACTTGAAAAGAATCTGCATAAAATTTAGAAGATTTGGAAAATTATGCTGTTCTTCTTTCTATACTCATCTATATATTTCTGATAAATTGGAGATGGTGAGGGGTGGGGAGGTAGATTGACTGAAGGGGAGATGAATGGTGGGCTGCTGAGAGGGAGTTTAACGGCAGCAATGTGTCCTAGGTTGGGTGTGAAGGGTGGTTTTTAAGTTCCACAAATGGTAGACAGAATAATGGCCTTTCACGGATATCCACATATCAGTCCTTGGCAGGTGGAAATGTGTTACCTTACATGAAAAAAGACTTGAAAAAAGTCATGAAAAAAAGACACGAAAAAAGTCACACGAGACTCTGCAGATGTGACTGTTAAGGGTTTTGACATGTGAAGGCTGTTGAGGGTGGGGGAGAAATCACGAGTCCTGATAAGAGAGAGGCATGAAGGTCCAAGTCAGAGAGAGGAGATGTGACAACAGAAGTAGAGACTGAAGCCATGTGCTTTGAATATGGGAGAAGGAATCATGAACAAAGGATTCAGGGCAGTCTCTAGAAGGTGGAAAAGGAAAGAAATATTCTCCCCTAGAGCCTCTAGAAAAAGAACACAGCCATGTGGACACCTTGATTTTAGTTCATAAGACCCATTTCAAACTCTAACCTTTAGAACTGTAAGATAGGTTTGTGTTGTTTTGAGCCACAATGTTTGTGGTTATTTGTTACAGCAACTGTAGGAAAAGAATACACTGAACAATCCACCTGAACCATGAGTACAACTTGTAGAGGAAAAGAATTGTGAGGACAAAATGGAAGAGTTCTTTCGAAAAGTTCTGTAATACTTAAGAAGTCACATGTGGGAAAACCTCTAACTGAGCTTATTGTAGAAAGGGGTCACATTTTCCTTCTTATTTCACAGAAGCATTTTTGATTGGAATACATTGCCAAGGCCAGGCACTGAGGAAACAGGTGGGGGATGGTGGTGATGAAAACAGGCTCTGATTCCAGGGACACAGAAGAGCTGCATATTAAAACAGCAGGAGGTCATCCCAGAGGAGGGTCTCTATGTGCTGATTTTCAGCTAAGAATCCCGACTCAGTTGCTATACTAGCAAGGATCTAGAATGACATTGTGGGGATTCCCTGCTCACTCTGGGAGTTTGCGGAAGTACCTGAAGAGTAGAGAGTTTTCTGATGTACTGGAAATCCTACTTGTGTAGAAATGGCTTTGAAACTGATGAATATCAGGAATGAATGATATTATGACCACATTTGTACTCATGGGTTGATGCACTTGGACCATTTGCTTTATACTACTACAGTGGCTGGCTTTTTGACTTTTAACATTGGAGCCTGAAAATGGGGTCAAATTTAGGAACAGAGAATTCTGAAATCCCTGAAGTTCTGAAAACAAACAAACAAAATTTGTATTTAGCAGCAAGTAGAGACATGAAATGACACGAAACTATTGTCTTTATTTCTCTCACTTGGTATGAAATGCATACATTCATTGCAGAAATAGTAATGTGTTTGATTATGAGGTGCTGCTCTAGACTTGAGTGAAGTGTTATGTAATATATAGTAAATAGCTGATATTTCCTTTCTAAAATCTAAGTCTAACTCTAAAAGCATTTAATCTCAAGAGTTCAGATAAGGGATTATAGAGTTGCAACTGGGACCAGCCATTTACTGAGCATTCTGGGTTGAATGGTGTCCCCCAGAATTCATGGAACCTCACAGTGTGACTTAGAAATGGGGTCTTTGCAGATGTAATTAGTTCAGTTAAGATGAGGTCACACTGTGGGTTGTCCCTAAATCCAATGACTTGGTGTACTTGTAAGTGAAGACACACAGAGAAAAAGGCCATGGGAAGATGGAGTTAGAGACTGGAGTGATGCAGCTGCAAGCCAAGGAATGCTAAGGATTGCCAGCAACTATCAGATGCTAGGAGAGAAGCATGGGGTGGATTCTCCCTCAGCCTCTGGGGGAACCAATCCTGCTGACACCTTAATGTTGGACTTCTGATCTCCTGAAGTGTGAGAAAATGAATTTCTAGTGTTTTAAGCCACTTGGTTTGTGGTAGTTTGATATAGTGGTCCTAGGAAATTAAAACACTGGGCAAGAACCAGTTTAGCTTAGAAATAACAATTGGAGTTAGAATTTTGAAAGTTTAATTTATTCAACAGAATATCTCTTTCAGTAAAAGAATGGTAGCATAAGTATACCTTACACAGTGGTATTACATTCTCTTTTTAACAGTGTTAATAGGATATTCACTGCAACACTGCTTTTAATAGAAAACATTGAAGAAGCATTGAAGACTAATTATATAATTATAAGGAGCAGGAAAATCAATTACAACACATCCATACTGTAGAATAATAACCAAGCTAAAAAATTCACGTCTTTGAAAAGCTTTAATGGCATGAAAAATTGCTCATTTTGAGTTGAAAATAAGATATGGGAGTTGTCAGAATTCATCACATTGTACATGTTATATGTATGCATTTCAGTGGCTATGTCACACACTGAATGTATCTTAGAAAAACCCTATAAATATATTGAACTCTAGTCAATATATTTGCTTTTTGTAGTAGCATGAATTAGCATTTCTGAAACTACGTACCTTAGGGTTAAGCAAGTGAGTAGATATACTGAGGATATGGAAGCTAGTTTTTTCACTGTTGAAAAAGGTAGTTACAGGTGTGAATAGGTGGAATTTCAGAATATTCTCTGAAGTGTTGGATTGAAACTGGAGGTGTTAGTTTCAATTCATGTTTTTTAGTATATACTTTTAAAATATATTATGTACAGAAAGATGAATATAGACGAATCATAATTATATAGGTATAGAAGTAATTATATATACATAGATAATTTTTAGCTCTGTCTTCTGAGAGGGCCTAGGAGAAATGACTTAGTAATAAAAGTGAGCACACCTAACACACAAAACTTAGTTTCTAAATATCACTTTCCAATGAAAGGAACTAAGACTCCTTAGAAAAATAGCTGGTTCCAAGAGTGGGTCAGGAAACACAAGATAAATCTGGATCATCCTGTGCAAGAAAGAAAGGGATTTCTTAAAGAACAGAAAGAACATTTCAAAATAATGCAGAAACCAGCTTGAAAAGCTCTTATTCAGTAAATATGGGACAATTTGTACATCAAAATAAATAATGATAGTAATGGATTATAACTTGTTAAATAAAATCTATGAGGCCATATTTGTATCAATAAAGGAATAAATGAGTAAATAAAAAATGAGAAAGGAGAGTTCTTTCAGTAGAATACTGACAAATATAGAACAGAGTGATGGAGACAGAAAACCATTAATGAGTGCTAAAGTTTGTGGGTGAATGAGGTTCACTGCTGCTGCTGCTGCTAAGTCACTTCAGTCGTGTCCGACTCTGTGCGACCCCATAGACTGCAGCCCACCAGGCTCCCCCATCCCTGGGATTCTCCAGGCAAGAACACTGGAGTGGGTTCACTAGGAGGTTTAATGAAGAATGGAATGTTTACATAGTTTCAAATTATCTCCTTATAAATCACTTATTAATTTTAAAGGAAAATAGCCATGTTACAGTGGCAACAAGTTAGGAGACTCTACTTTAACTAAGTGATCAAAGTTAACAAAACAAGATTATTTGTCTACTGCTGAGATGCACTGAGAAGGATACAGCATTACTTCGGTGGTATTCCTGCCAAAAAGGCAAAATCTGAATCTGATCAGACAAATCCAAATCAAAGGACATTGTACAAAATAACTGGCTTGTACTCTTCAAAAATGTCAAGGGTAAGAAACACACAAAACAGTGAGGAACTGTTCCAAATGAAAGGAGATTGAAAATTGTGAGAATTAAATGCACCTAAGATTTGATTTTAGACCAAGAGAAAACAATCTATAGAGGACATTTATGGGACAACTGATGAAATCTGAATATACATTGTGGACTGTGAATTGCATCAGTGTTAAATTTCCTAGTTTTGATAGTTGTACTGTGGTTATACAAGAGAATCAATGTCCTTATTCTTAGGGAATATGCACTGATTTCTCCACCTTACTCTCAAATGGTTTATACCAAAAGCATAAATACACATACATACATCTGATAAAACAGATGAATCACATGTATTGATGAATCTGGGTAAAGAGTATATGAGTATATGAGTATTCTTTTTGTTTTATTTTTACAACTGTTTTGTAGGGAACATTTGAAATTACGCTAAAATAAAAAGTTATAAAAATAAGGTACAAACCCCTGTGTAGTATAATCATAAGTTTGAAAGATTAAAACATTAAAATATATTTCTTTACCTTATTTATATACATAGGAAAAAGCTGGAAAGAAATAGAGTAAAATATTATCAATGGTTATATCCTCATTTAAGTTTTAAGGGTTATTATAAAGTTTCTTATTTATATTCAAAATGTTCTGTTTTCTTAGTACACTTGGAATAAAGCCCAATGACTTTAAATGTCCATTGACCTCTTCGGGGGGAGGTATTGTTTATCACTACATCTAAATAGCTACTCTCCTTTTCCCCATCGCTTCCTATTCCCCTTTTCTGGGTTAGTGGTGTCAGCTCCCCTTAATGGCAGAATGTTGGAAACAAACATACGGTCTCAAGGAAGGATTATATATATTATAATACAGCCATACTCAGTCTACACTCTGGAAAATCTTTTTTATGTGTTTTGTCCAAAAAAAAAAAAAAGAGCTTGGCTGTCCTGCTTCCCGGCTTGTGGTCAAGCTATCAGAATAAATTCCTTTCTTCTTCTAGTTTCTTCCCTTACCTTTTGGGCAACTGGAGATAGCCAACAAAATCCAGAGTTCAATTCCTGTTGTTTCTTTACTTCCTCAGTTCAGTTCAGTTCAGTCATTCAGCTGTGTCTGACTCTTTGTGACCCCATGGACTACAGCATGCCATGCTTCCCTGTCCATCACCAATTCCCGGAGTTTACTCAAAGTCATGTCCATCAAGTCAGTGATGCCATCCAACCATCTCATCCTCTGTCGTCCCTTTCTCCTCCCACCTTCAATCTTTCCCAGCATCAGGGTCTTTTCCAATGAGTCAGTTCTTCGCATCAGGTGCCCAAAGTATTGGAGTTTCATCTTCAGTATCATTTCTGGCAATGAATATTCAGGACTGATTTCTTTTAGGATTGACTGGTTTGATGTCCTTGCAGTTCAAGGGACTCTCAAGAGTCTTCTCCAACACCACAGTTCAAAAGCATCAGTTGTTCAGAGCTCAGCTTTCTTTAAAGTCCAACTCTCACATCCATACATGACTACTGGAAAAACATTAGCTTGGACTATATGGACCTTTGCTGCAAAGTAATGTCTCTGCTTTTTAATATGCTGTCTAGGTTGGTCATAGCTTTTCTTCCAAGGAGCAAGTGTCTTTTAATTTTATGGCTGCAGTCACCATCTGCAGTGATTTTGGAGCCCAACAAAATAAAGTCTGGCACTGTTTCCATTGTTTCCTCATCTATTTGCCATGAAGTGATAGGCCTGGATGCCATGGTCTTCGTTTTTTGAATGTTGAGTTTTAAGCCAGCGTTTTCACTCTCCTCTTTCAATGTCATCTAGAGGCTCTTCAGTTCCTCTTCTCTTTCTGTCATAAGGGTGGTATCATCTGCATATCTGAGTTTACTGATATTTCTCCTGCAGTCTTGATTCCAGCTTGTGCTTCATCCAGCCCAGCATTTCTGCATTCATATGGTAACTTTGCTTCCTAGCTTACAACTTTAGTCAACTTTCAAGTAATTCAAACTCTGAACTGTTGTTTTTCTATCCATAAAGTAGGAAAAATAGTAGTGCAGGAGGCAGGGATCAAGACCATCCCCAAGGAAAAGAAATGCAACAAGGCCAAATGGCTGTCTGAGGAGGCCTTACAAATAGCTGTGAATAGAAGAGAAGTGAAAGGCAAAGGAGAAAAAGTAAGCTATACTCAACTGAATACAGAGTTCCAAAAAATAGCGAGGAGAGATAAGAAAGCCTTCCTCAGTGATCAATGCAAAGAAATAGAGGAAAACAATAGAATGGGGAAGACTAGAGATCTCTTCAAGAAAATTAGAGATACCAAGGGAACATTTCATGCAAAGATGGGCTCAATAAAGGACAGAAATGGTATGGACCTAACAGAAGCAGAAGATATTAAGAAGAGGTGGCAAGAATACACAAAAGAACTATACAAAAATCTCTTCACAACCCACATAATCACGATGGCATGATCACTCACCTAGAGCCAGACATCCTGGAATGTGAAGTCAAATGGGCCTTAGGAAGCATCACTACTAACTAAGCTAGAGGGGGTGATGGAATTCCGGTTGAGCTATTTCAAATCCTAAAAGATGATGCTGTTAAAGGGCTGCACTCAAAATGCCAGCAAACCTGGAAAACTCAGCAGTGGCCACAGGACTGGAAAAGGTCAGTTTTCATTCCAATCCCAAAGAAAGGCAATGCCAAAGAATGCACAAACTACCACACAATTGCACTCATCTCACACGCTAGTAAAGTAAGGCTCAAAATTCTCCAAGGCAGGCTTCAACAGTATGTGAACCGCGAACTTCCAGGTGTTCAAGCTGGATTTAGAAAAGGCTGAGAAACCAGAGATCAAATTGCCAACATCCGCTGGATCATCGAAAAAGCAAGAGAGTTCCAGAAAAACATCCACTTCTGCTTTATTGACTATGCCAAAGCCTTTGACTGTGTGTGTGGACCACAATAAACTGTGGAAAATTCTTCAAGAGATGGGAACACCAGGCCACCTGACCTGCCTCTTGAGAAATCTGTATGCAGATCAGGAAGCTACAGTTAGAACTGGACATGGAACAACAGACTGGTTCCAAATTGGGAAAGGAGTACATCAAGGCTGTATATTGTCACCCTGCTTATTTAACTTATATGCAGAGTACATCATGAGAAATGCTGGGCTGGTAGAAGCACAAGCTGGAATCAAGATTTCCAGGAGAAATATCAATAACCTCAGATATGCAGATGACACCACCCTTATGGCAGAAAGCAAAGAAGAACTAAAGAACCTCTTGATGAAAGTGAGAGAGGAGAGTGAAAAAGTTGGCTTAAAGCTTAACATTCAGAAAACTGAGATCATGGCATCTGGTCCCATCACTTCATGGCAAATAGATGGGAAAACAGTGGAAACAGTGACAGATTTTATTTTGGGGGGCTCCAAAATCACTGCAGATGGTAACTGCAGCCATGAAATTAAAAGATGCTCCTTGGAAGAAAAGTTATGACCAACCTAGACAGCATATTAAAAAGCAGAGACACTACTTTGCTAACAAAGGTCCATCTAGTCAAGGCTATGGTTTTTCCAGTAGTCATGTATGAATGTGAGAGTTGGACTATAAAGAAAGCTGAGTGCCGAAGAATTGATGCTTTTGAACTGTGGTGTTGGAGAAGACTCTTGAGAGTCCCTTGGACTGCAAGGAGATCCAACCAGTCCATCCTAAAGGGAATCAGTCCTGAATATTCATTGGAAGGACTGATGCTGAAGCTGAAACTCCAATACTTTGGGCACTGATGCGAAGAACTGACTCATTTGAATGGACCCTGATGCTGGGAAAGATTGGAGGTGGGAGGAGAAGGGGACGACAGAGGATGAGATGGCTGGATGGCATCACCGACTCAAAGGACATGAATTTGAGTGAACTCCGGGAATTGGTGATGGACAGGGAGGCCTGGTGTGCTGCAGTCCATGGGGTCGAAAAGAGTGAGACACAACTGAGTGACTGAACTGAACTGAACTGAATGGTTATTGTGGGACATAGGGTCCGGATCCTGCAAAGCCTTAAGGAAAGCACCCCCTGCACTGTGAGGGTCAGATGTCCTTCTCTTGAAGATTCTTGTTTACCCCTTTTTGTGCTGTCCTGGTTGTCCCCAGGCAGAACTAGCTTCTTCCTCCTCCATGCTCCAGTTGCTGTTTCTTCTTTTTCCTATGAGAGCGTTTACCAGGTTGGTTTGAGATTTTTCTTTTTAGGAGTTTCACTTCCCTGGATGAGCTGAGAGTTTTTCCATGAACACCAATGTGTCAGTTTTATCTCTGCATCCCTAGTGCCTGGCACAGAATCTGATGAACAGCAGAGCACATTACATGCCTATGGAAAGTGGGGAATTCCAGTTCTAGTGGTATTTCTCCCATGAACTCTTTTGATCCTCTAAATAGAAGTAATTTTTGCATCTGGTGAGAACTGAGTGCTCTGAACACCTTCTGCCTTGTTGTTGTTCAGTCACCCAGTTGTGTTCATTCTTTGTGACCCTGTGGACTGCAGCATGCCATTCTTCCCTGTCCTTCACCATCTCCTGGAGCTTGCTCAAATTCGTGTCCATTAAGTCAGTGATGCCATCCAACCATCTCGTCCTCTGTCATACCCTTCTCCCCCTGCCTTCAGTCTTTCCCAGCATCAGGGCTTTGAATTGCAGTTATCTGTGAGCATTTTTTCTTTTTAATTTACCCTCCCACTCCCTCATGCAGGGCCCCAGTCAAATGATTGCTGAAACTGCATCTTGTTCATTTTTGAAACCTGAGCAGTGTCTGGCCTATGCATTCCATCATTTGTTTAAGATATAGTTCCTGAGCAGGAAGCAAGGGATATGACTCTAGCATTTGATGTACAATATAGTTTTTGCCTTTTTTACATAGGCCTATTCAGCAAACCACTTCCCCATTGCACAATGAATTGGAGGGTGGGGCTGCCTTCAATGTTAAAATCAGTCAAGGTTACCAGAAGTCTTTCACCTACTTCTGACTAGAAGGCATTAATTCACAACTTACTTCAAATCCAGGTCTATCTCTTTTACCAAAAATGTCAGAATAAGAATCTGAATCATTATACATGTGCAAAAAACAATGCAAACTCTGAGCAGGACAAGGATTGTTAGAACTGATGGGAAGATAAAATCCAGAATAAATTATTGGATTATAGTTCCCATGGTCACAGAATTTTTTTTAAAAGTTATCTGACGTTTGCAGCTATTATGTTCCACTACTGCATATGGCTATTCAAGATTAATTGCACTGGTTGGCATTACATTATATTAAACTTACACTGTAGATATATGATAGTTGAAGAGAGGTTTTGCCAGAGTCCAGTACCAACTTGGTGAGTTTTTTCATTCACTGAACAAATGTTTACTGAGCTTATATCACATGCCAGCTCTGTTTTAGAAATGGCTGATAGATAACCATGACAGACCCTGCCCTTGCTCTCATTTTTTTTTCTCTTTTTTTGCTATTAAATAATCCATGCTGACTGTATTTATCCTGGTCACTAAACTTGCAGACTGCTGTGGGGAATGGAGAGAATGTTTATATAGCATTCAGATGTTTTGATAGGCACTATGTGCTATGTAAGAACTCTATGTGATTAGTCTCCAGCACAATATTAATGTGTTAAAATTCAACCATGAAACTGCATTTCTAAGGTCCTTTTGCTTTTGACTTTAATATTTCTTAATAGTCAAGTGCACTGACTTTCATTTGATTATTGGTTTTTAAAATTAAACTTGTTTGCACCATTTAACAGAGAATAGTGTTTTGATTCCTCTTGGAATACAAATGCTCCATTCTGAGTAATGTTTTGTAGAGTTGTTTTTCTTTAACATCCATATTTCCTCCTCAATCTCACAGAACATTAGAACTAGGGGGAAACTTGAGTATCATCTAATCTAATGCTGACTAAACTTTTTCATTCTTTTTATAATATTTGAAAGTGCTTCTTTTCTGAAGATTCAAGTTTCTGAAAAGTTATTGCCTGCCAAACTGTATTTCATTATTAATTACCAATATTTCATTTTTTTTTACTTTCATTAAAGATTTTACTGCTAATCATAACTTCCAATTAGTATGAGGCAATTAGAATTATAGCAGGCGGTTATTGATTCTGGAGCCCAGATTACTTGGATTTGAATCTTCTTTCCACCATTCACTAGCTGAGCAACCTTGAGCAAATTTCTTAACTCTCTGTGCCTCTGTTTCCTCATCTGTACATGAATGATGATGATAGTACGTACTTCATATAAAGTTGTGAAGATTCCTGCATTATTGCAGCCCAAACAAAGAAAAGCCCCCTTTGTTATCCTGTCAAACCAAAAGAGGCTTCTTTTAATATTAGATTTCTAATAAAATATTATTTTATTTCTAATAAAATAAAATATTAGAAATATTTTAGCTTGTGAATACTCATTACTATACCTTTTAAGACTTCAGTGAGTTTCTAAGGAATTTCTATTTGAGAATAAACTTCTCTTTGACGATGACAAACTTGAAACTTAGAGAAGTGAGGTGCTTGAGGACTCCCAGCTGGTCAGGGTCAGACCAGCACTAGAACTTGGAACTTCAAATTGGAGAATTGTGCATTTATCAGGCTAATTAGAAGCCTGTTCATAAAGGTCACAGATCCTCCCAGATCATGAGGTGTGGAATAGACATACGATGGGAACATTAGAAGCACTTACTATCAGGAATTCTGTGCCCACTGAAAGAAACCAAGTATTGGAAAGAATTCCAAGTATTGGAAAGAATTCCAAGTATTGGAAAGAAGACATCTATAAGGAATGTCTCCATGATTTGGAGATTCCAAATTATCATATATCATTGCAGAATACATCTTCCTCCAGAAAATGCATTGTAGAATAACCGAGGAGTTGAAGTAACTCCATAAAGCCCTTAATAAAGTCTGCAAATATTTTCCAGGCAAGAATACTAGAGTGGGTTGCCATTCCTTCTCTAAGGGACCTTCCTGACTCAAGGATCGTATCCATATCTCTTGCATCTCCTGCATTGGCAGGGTGATTCTTTACCACTGTGCCACCTGGGAAGCCCCTATAAATACTAGACATTTAAAATAGATTCTGTCACAGAAATAAAGTTGACACCATACGCTGATATCATTACTAAAAACAAGCAAACTATGAGCTTACCTGAATGTGCAAAAATTCAGTAATGATGATGGATGCCAGTGACCACTGCTGCCCGGTAAAGGGCTGACAGATGTAGCAGTGATCAGAAGTGGCTACACTGCAGGATGAAGGCCCTACATAGAGCTCCCACACTGCTCTCAGCTAGACTTACTGGGTGCTGAGTGAGCTTCTCAGTCAGTCTCAACAGTTTCCCAGTCCTGTCTCAGCCTACATGATAACAATTACTTGTCATGAATTTTCTGAGAAGCTCCTGAGTAGTTGAGATCTGGGAATGATAAACCCAAGAATGCCTAAGCACTATTCTCAGGGCTGGTTAATACTTGTATAAGCTTCTGAGGGGACTATAAATGGATACATGCTTTGGGGAGGACAATTTAATGTTTAATTATTGTAAGTTTTAAAATTGTCCACTTTCTTTTATCAGCAAATCCACATCTATCAATCTATTATATGTATTAGGGACACATGGACAAAGATACTCAGAGCTACCTAGCAGTGTTATACAAAGCAAAACAGGAAATAATCTCAATGGTCATCAACAGGAAACTGATTAAAAAATTATTGTGCATTTATACAGTGAGAAACTACACAGACATTACAAATGATACTTTAGGATAAAATTTATTGATGTGGGAAAATACTTAGGATATGAAAGTGAAAGTAGCTCAGTCGTGTCCGACTCTTTGTGACCCAGGCTAGAATACTAGAGTGGGTAGCCTCTCCCTTCTCCAGGGGATCTTTCCATCCCAGGGAGAACTCAGGTCTCCCACATTGCAGGTGGATTCTTTACCAGCCGAGCCACAAGGGAAGCCCAAGAATACTGGAGTGGGTAGCTTATCCCTTCTCCAGCAGATCTTCCCAGGAATCAAACTGGGGTCTCTTGCATTGCAGGCAGATTCTTTACTAACTGAGCTATCAGGAAAACCCTATAGCATGGATTAAAAAAATAAGAATACAAATTTATTCCATGCACATATGATCGCATTTATATGAAAAAAATTATGTCTTCATATAGAAGGAAGATTGAAATGAAATATACCAAAATGTGAACAATGGTATATTTTAGAGGTGGGTTATAAGTAATTTTAATTTTTCTGTATATTGTATGGTTTCTACAATAAGTATGTAGTACCTTTTAAATCAACTATCTTTATTAAATAGTACATGCATATTTTTTCAAAATTAAATATGGAATGGAAAGAAATCCAGACACTTAGTTCCTCTTTGCAGAAAACAGCAATATCAACAGTTTCTCCTGTATTATTCCAGAGATTCTAGAGTGTAGGAGTTGTGTGTAGTGTATGTGTATGCATGTGTCTTCACATTCATTCGTTCACAAATGGAAGAATACTACAAAAACTGTCTTATACTTCACTTCTTTTACATAGCGATATATTTTGGAGATCATTCCACACTAGTAAATATACAGCTGTCCAATTCTTCTTTTTTTTTTTTAAACTGACTGTGCTGCATGGCTTGTAGAATTTTAGTATTCTAGTCAGGGCTGAACCCAGGCCCTGGCAGTGAAAGCATGAGTCCTAACTACCATGCTTCCAGGAAACTACCCAATTCTTTTTAATAGCTGCAAAATATTCCCTAGAATGAACAGAACATAATTGGTTTAATCGATTCGCCACTTATGGGCATTTAGTTGTTTATTATCTTTCACTATTATGAACAATGCTACCATAAACAGCCTTGTCTATGTGTCTTTAGGCACAGGTACAGACAGGTATCAGTTCTGTTCAGTCACTCAGTTGTGTCTGACTCTTTGCGATCCCATGAACTGCAACAGGCCAGGCCTCCCTGTCCATCACCAGCTCCTGGAGTCCACTCAAACTAATGTCCATTGAGTCAGTGAGGCCATCCAACCATCTCATCCTCTGTCATCCCCTTCTCCTCCTGCCTTCAATCTTTCCCAGCATCAGGGTCTTTTCAAATGAGTCAGCTCTTCGCATCAGGTGCCCAAAGTATTGGAGTTTCAGCTTTAGTTTACAACTGTCACCATTAGTTGATCTCCTTTACCCAATGAATATTCAGGACTGATTTCCTTTAGGATAAACTGGTTGGATCGCCTTGCAGTCCAAGGGACTCTCAAGAGTCTTCTCCAACACCACAGTTCAAAAGCATCAATTCTCCAGTGCTCAGCTTTCTTTATAGTCCAACTCTCACATTCATACATGACTACTGGAAAAACCATAGCCTTGACTAGACGGATCTTTGTTGACAAAGTAATGTCTCTGCTTTTTAATATGCTGTCTAGGTTGGTCATAACTTTCCTTCCAAGGAGTTAGAGTCTTTTAATTTCATGGCTGCAGTCACTATCTGCAGTGATTTTGGAGCCCCAAAAAATAAAGTCTGCTACTGTTTCCACTGTTTCTCCATCTATTTGCCATGAAGTGATGGGACCAGATGCCATGATCTTTGTTTTCTGAACATTGAGCTTTAAGCCAAATTTTTCACTGTCCTCTCTCACTTTCATCAAGAACCTCTTTAGATCTTCTTCACTTTCTGCCATAAGGGTGGTGTCATCTGCATATCTGAGGTTATTGATATTTCTCCTGGAAATCTTGATTCCAGCTTGTGCTTCATCCACCCCAGTGTTTCTCATGGTGTACTTTGCATATAAGTTAAATAAGCAAGGTGACAATATACAGCCTTGACATACTCCTTTTCCTATTTGGAACCAATCTGTTGTTCCATGTCCAGTTCTAACTGTTGCTTGTACAGGTATATCTACAGTGAATTTCTTGATATAGAATCACTGAGTAAAAGGCTTGTACACAGGAAAAATACATACTCAAATTTCAAACATTTATTTAGTGACCATAGCACGTGATCCAGAAACAGAAGTTTTGAAAAGTCTAAATATGATAACCCTAAATATTTCTCATTTAAAATAGGATTATTTTATTTATTTTATTTATCATGATGTATTTCCCCACTATATAATAAACAGCATTTGTTGCTGTTTATTGCAGAGGCAATGTCTATCATTAGCAGTGGGCATGCACGATAGTTGGAGGATGGCCAGGCATCAACAGGGTATCAACACAACTACACCAACTCAACCTCTCCATGCACAAAACAGTTAATTTATAAGTATACTCCTGTTTCCTCACTATTGATTCTAAAATTCCTTACTCCTTATCTAATATACATATATGTTGAGAAAGGTAAGCAAACAAATTCATTGTTTCCCCTAAATAATAAAAGTAGGCACAGTATTATCCTTTAATAAAGTGTGCTTGCCTCCTTTAAAAAATATACTTAATACACAGCAAAATAAATAAAATAAGTTTAGCAAAAAACCTGTTAAATTCAGTTCAATTTTTGGCAAGGAACTAAATAATACTTTCTTTGTTCTCAAGTATGTATTTTCCTGAATTGGACTTTGTTGTTGGATTGTGATTGGCAGTTGTGCTTAAATTTTGACAAATGTCAGTGTTTTATAAAATTTTATTTTATATTGAGATAACTTTGGTTTATAACATTATATGTTTCATGTGTAGAACCTTCTATTTCGACTTCTATATATACTATAATGTGCAAAGTGAAAGAAAGGGTTAGTCGCTCAGTTGTGTCTGACTCTTTGCAGCTCCATGGACACGCCAGGCTCCTCTGTCCATGGAATTCTCCAGGGAAGAATACTGGAATGAGTAGCCATTCCCTTCTCCAGGGAATCTTCCCAACCCAGGGATCGAACCTCAGTATCCTGCATTGCAGGCAGATTCTTTACCATCTGAGCCACTAGGGAAGCCCACTACAATTGCTCACCAACCAAAAAATTTAGTTTACATCTGTCACCATTTATTTGATCTCCTTTACCCATTCCCCACCCCCACAGACCTTCCCCTCTGGTAACCTCTACTCTGCTCTTTATATCTGTGTGTTTTTGTTTCCTTTGGTTTGTTAATTTAGCTTGGATTCATTTGTTTTTTATATTCCACATATGGGTGAAATCATATGGTATTTGTCTTTCTCTGTCTGAGTTACCTCACTGATTATTATTTTTTAAATTTATTTATTTTAATTGGAGGCTAATTACTTTACAATATTGTAGTGTTTTTTGCCATACATTGACATGAATCAGCCATGGGTGTACATGTGTTCCCCATCCTGAACCCCCCTCTCTCCTCCCTCCCCATCCCATTCCTCAGGGTCATCCCAGTGCAAGCAGCCCTGAGCACCCTGTCTCATGCATCAAACCTGGACTGGTGATCTATTTCACATATGATAATATACATGATTCAATGCTATTCTCTCAAATCATCCCACCCTCACCTGTTCCCAGAGAAGAGTCCAAAAGTCTGTTCTTCACATCTGTGTCTTTTTTGCTGTCTCGCATATAGAGTCATTGTTACCATCTTTCTAAATTCCATATATATGTGTTAATATACAGTATTGGTGTTTTTCTTTTTGACTTACTACACTCTGTATAATAGGCTCCAATTTCATCCACCTCATTAGAACTGATTCAAATGCATTCTTTTTACTAGCTGAGTAATATTCCATTGTGTATATGTACCACAGATTTTTTATCCATTCGTCTGATGATGGACATCTAGGCTGCTTCCGTGTCCTGGCTATTGTAACAGTGCTGCAGTGAACATTGGGGTACACGTGTCTCTTTCAATTCTGGTTTCCTCGGTATGTATGCCCAGCAGTGGGATTGCTGGGTCATATGGCAGTTCTATTTCCAGTTTTTTAAGGAATCTCCACACTGTTCTCCATAGTGGCTGTACTAGTTTGCCTTCCCACCAACAGTGTAAGAGGGTTCCCTTTTCTCTGCACCCCCTCCAGCATATTGTTTGTAGACTTTTTGATAGCAGCCATTCTGATTGGTGTGAGATGATACCTCATTGTGGTTTTGATTTGCATTTCTATGATAATGAGTGATGTTGAGTATCTTTTCATGTGTTTGTTACCCATCTGTATGTCTTCTTTAGAGAAATATCTGTTTAGTTCTTTGGCCCATGTTTTGATTGGGTCATTTATTTTTCTGGACTTGAGCTGCATGAGCTGCTTGTATATTTTTGAGATTAATTCTTTGTCAGTTGCTTCATTTACTATTATTTCCTCCCATTCTGAAGGCTGTCTTTTCACCTTGCTTATACTTTCCTTCATTGTGCAAAAGCTTTTAAGTTTAATTAGGTCCCATTTGTTTATTTTTGCTTTTATTTCCATTACTCTGGGAGGTGGGTCATAGAGGATCCTGCTGTGACTTAGGTTAGAGAGTGTTTTGCCTATGTTTTCCTCTAGGAGTTTTATAGTTTCTGGTCTTACGTTTAGATCTTTAATCCATTTTGAGTTTATTTTTGTGTATGGTGTTAGAAAGTGTTCTAGTTTCATTCTTTTACAAGTGGTGGACCAGTTTTCCCAGCATCACTTGTTAAAGAGATTGTCTTTTCTCCATTTTATATTCTTGCCTCCTTTGTCAAAGATAAGGTGTCCATAGGTGGGTGGATTTATCCCTGGGCTTTCTATTTTGTTCCATTGATCTATTTTTCTGTCTTTGTGCCAATACCATACTGTCTTGATGACTGTAGCTTTGTAGTATAGCCTGAAGTCAGGCGGGTTGATTCCTCCAGTTCCATTCTTCTTTCTTAAGATTGCTTTGGCTATTTGAGGTTTTTTGTATTTCCATACAAATTGTGAAATTATTTGTTCTAGTTCTCTGAAGAATACCATTGGTAGCTTGATAGGGATTGCATTGAATCTATAGATTGCTTTGGGTAGTATATTTATTTTCACTATATTGATTCTTCTGATCCATGAACATGGTATATTTCTCCATCTATTTGTGTCATCTTTGATTTCTTTCATCAGTGTTTCATAGTTTTCTATATATAGGTCTTTCTATATATAGGTTTTATATATATATATATATATTTCTATATATATAGTTTTCTATATATAGGTCTTTCTATATATAGGTCTTCTATATTCAGGTCTTTCAGATCCTGAAAGATGATGCTGTGAAAGTGCTGCACTCGATATGCCAGCAAATTTGGAAAACTCAGCAGTGGCCACAGGACTGGAAAAGGTCAGTTTTCGTTCCAATCCCAAAGAAAGGCAATGCCAAAGAATGCTCAAACTACCGCACAATTGCACTCATCTCACACACTAGTAAAGTAATGCTCAAAATTCTCCAAGCCAGGCTTCAGCAATACGTGAACCGTGAACTTCCAGATGTTCAAGCTGGTTTTAGAAAAGGCAGAGGAACCAGAGATCAAATTTGCAATATCCGCTGGATCATCGAAAAAGCAAGAGAGTTCCAGAAAAACATCTATTTCTGCTTTATTGACTATGCCAAAGCCTTTGACTGTGTGGATCACAATAAACTGTGGGAAATTCTGAAAGAGATGGGAATACCAGACCACCTGACCTGCCTCTTGAGAAACCTGTATGCAGGTCAGGAAGCAACAGTTAGAACTGGACATGGAACAACAGACTGGTTCCAAATAGGAAAGGGAGTACGTCAAGGCTGTATATTGCCACCCTGCTTATTTAACTTATATGCAGAGTACATCATGAGAAACGCTGGGCTGGAAGAAACACAAGCTGGAATCAAGATTGCCGGGAGAAATATCAATAACCTCAGATATGCAGATGACACCACCCTTATGGCAGAAAGTGAAGAAGAACTAAAGAGCCTCTTGATGAAGGTGAAAGAGGAGAGTGAAAAAATTGGCTTAAAGCTCAACGTTCAGAAAACAAAGATCATGGCATCTGGTCCCATCACTTCATGGGAGATAGATGGGGAAATAGTGGAAACAGTGTCATACTTTGTTTTTTTGGGCTCCAGAATCACTGCTGATGGTGACTGCAGCCATGAAATTAAAAGACGCTTACTCCTTGGAAGGAAGGTTATGGCCAACCTAGATAGCATATTTAAAAGCAGAGACATTACTTTGCCAACAAAAGTCCATCCAGTCAAGGCTATGGTTTTTCCAGTGGTCATGTATGGATGTGAGAGTTGGACGGTGAAGAAGGCTGAGCGCCAAGAATTGATGCTTTTGAACTGTGGTGTTGGAGAAGACTCTTGAGAGTCCCTTGGACTGCAAGGAGATCCAATCAATCCATCCTAAAAGAGATCAATCCTGGGTGTTCATTGGAAGGTCTGATGTTGAAGCTGAAATTCCAATACTTTGGCCACCTCATGCGAAGGGTTGACTCATTGGAAAAGACCCTAATGCTGGGTAGGATTGGGGGCGGGAGGAGAAGGGGACGACAGAGGATGAGATGGTTGGATTGCATCACCGACTCGATGGACATGAGTTTGGGTAGACTCCGGGAGTTGGTGATGGACAGGGAGGCCTGGCGTGCTGCAGTTCATGGGGTCGCAAAGAGTCGGACATGACTGAGCAACTGAACTGAACTGAACTGATATATAGGTCTTTTATTTCTTTAGGTAGATATATTCCTAAGTATTTTATTATTTTCATTGTAATGGTGAATGAAATTGTTTCCTTAATTTCTCTTTCTGTTCTCTCATTGTTAGTGTATTGGAATGCAATGTGTGTTAATTTTATATCCTGAAACTTTACTATATGCATTAATTAGCTCTAGCAATTTTCTGGTGGAGTCTTTAAGGTTTTCTATGTAGAAGATCATGTCATCTGCAAACAGTGAGAGTTTTACTTCTTCTTTTCCAATCTAGATCCCTTTTATTTCTTTTTCTTCTCTGATTGCTGTGGCTAAAACTTCCAAAACTATGTTGAATGGTAGTGGTGAGAGTGGGCACCCTTGTCTTGTTCCTGAGTTTAGGGGAAATGCTTTCAATTTTTCACCATTGAGGTTAATGTTTGCTGTGGGTTTATCATATATGGCTTTTATTATGTTGAGGTATGTTCCTTCTATTCCTGCTTTCTGGAGGGTTTTTATCATAAATGGATGTTGAATTTTGTCAAAGGCTTTCTCTGCATCTATTGAGATAATCATATGGTTTTTATCTTTCAATTTGTTTATGTGGTGTATCACATTGATTGATTTGTGAATATTGAAGAATCCTTGCATCCCTGAGATAAAGCCCACTGGTCATGATGCACTGTCTTTTTAATATGTTATTGGATCTATTTGCTAGGATTTTGTTAAGGATTTTTGTATCTATGTTCATCAGTGATATTGGCCTGTAGTTTTCTTTTTTTGTGGCATCTTTTTCTGGTTTTGGTCTTAAGGTGATGGTGGCCTCATAGAATGAGTTTGGAGGTTTACCTTCCTCTGCAATTCTCTGGAAGAGTTTGAGTAGGATAGGTGTTAGCTCTTCTCTAGATTTTTGGTAGAATTCAGCTGTGAAGCCATCTGGCCCTGGGCTTTTGTTTGTTGGAAAAGTTCTGATTACAGTTTTGATTTCCGTGCTTGTGATGGGTCTGTTAAGATTTTCTATTTCTTCCTGGTTTAGTTTTGGAAAGTTATACTTTTCTAAGAATTTGTCCATTTCTTCCAAGTTGTCCATTTTATTGGCATATAGTTGCTGATAGTAGTCTCTTACGATCCTTTGTATTTGTGTGAAATTACTTCACTTAGCATAATGCTTTCAAGGTCCATCCATGTTGTTACAAATGGCAAGACTTCATCTCTGTTTATGACTTATTCTATTGTACATATATATCACATCTTTTTTATCCATTTATCTGTTGATGGGCACTTAGGTTGTTTCCATTTCTTCACTTTTGTAAATAGTGCTGTGAGGAATGTAAGGGTGCATTTATCTTTTCAAATTTGTGTTTCTGTATTCTTTGGATAAATACCCAGAAGTGGCTAGTTCTAGTCTAAATTTTTTGAGGCATCTCCATACTGTTTTTCATAGTGGCTGCACACTTGACATTTCTAGCAACAGCATATGAGGTTTCCCTTTTCTCCACATCCACACCAACAGTTATTTCTTGCCTTTGTGTTAAGAGCCATCCTGCAGGTGTGAGGTAATATCTCACTGTGGTTTCATTTGCTTCTCCCTAATAATTAGTGATGTTGAATCCCTTTACACGTGTCTCTTGGCAATCTGTATGTTGTCTTTGGAAAAATGTTTATTCAGCTCCTCTGCTCCAAATGTCATTTTTTACAGATTTCCTTATTCTGAGTTTTCTGAGATATCGACTTCTAGTTTCAAAACACTCCCTGTTTTGGCAGCAGGTAGCATAACTCCAAACACATACCAGAGGTAACTGATAATTAGAAAGCAACCTAAAGATCGATTAATCCAAACCTCTGAGTTTGTAAGTTCAGAAACTGAAGCTCAGAGAAAGGAAATGACTTAGCTAAGGCTGCATGTTGTGTTAGAAGTAGACACAGGGTTGGGCCCTAGTCACCTGTTTCCCCTTCTTGAAATGACTGACTGCTGGTTCTCATAGAGTTACATTAAGTCATCGAAATGGGTTTAGCTTGGATTAAAACTTCTTGTTTCTTTTTTATAGCATTGACAGTTTTTATTCCCAGTGACAATTAACTCTGGGAAAAAAAAAAAACTTTGGGAATTAAAATTTTCTATGTACTCTCTACAGTGTATTCAAGTGTGAAGCAGGACAAAGAGCAGAACAGTTTAGATTTGGATGCTATGTGGGGAAATTCCTTGACACTTGAGCATTTGGATTATTCAGGAAATGCCTCAGAGACTTGGCTTTCCTCTGTATTGTTGTTCTTGGAATTGCCATGAGGCCAGGGAAAGAAATGGGGCTCACACTAATTATTTACAACAACTTCCCAGGGGGACCAGATTTTATCCTTGGTGAACAGATTTTAAGATCCCAGTCCTTCTGCCTCTTCACCCTAAGGAGGCTGGGCTCTGACAGGTTACCCTGTCTCAAGGGTGCAGTGGAAGTCTCAAGGCGAGACAGCGACACAGAAGGGTAATTACAGTCTTTAGACAGAATAGGGTTATGCTTAATTAACAGAGTTGCTTGGTTCCCAAGGGGTCAACACTTGCACAACTTTTTCTACAGGTTAAAAGGAAGACAGCAGACATTTCTAAGTCTAGGAGGATTGTTCGGAAGTCCTTCTTGGGCCTATAATTTTAAGAGGGCTGTATGGTTAAATGCAAATGAATGAGCTCAGCCCTCTTGAACTCTGACCTTCCAGGAAGCAGAAAGAAACTGATTTTATAGACAAGGAAACAGGCATGGAGGGGAGGTGACTAGCCAAGGCCTCGAGCTGGTAAGCAAGTCAAGCCTGAGCCATAAAATCTTAGCAGCTACTTTTGCTTCCACAATGACCAGGCCGCATTTCCTAGTGTTTTCTTTCTTAAAATCTAGATAATCAAAGAAAGCATTCAGTATAGTTACAGTAGGATTCTGCCTTGTTTTTGTTTTAGTTTTAGTGTTTTTTTTGCCAAAAGGTGTAAATCCATTTTGTTTTTTTCATATCTGAGGCAAAATGGACTCCATCCTTCATGTCTCTGCCAAAGGCTACCTCCTGGTGAATTTCTCATTCCCCCCTGTGCTAGGTTTCTCCCCTTTTAAACCTTCAGACCATTCTATGTTTACAAACTCTATGTTTATATTAGGTCTGCTCTGGATTTTCAGGGTCTGGCATCCAGTAAAGGCTCAATAAATGCTGGCTGTAATGAATTCAGGCTGCTGAGCAGAGCAGTGGCACAGTGAGCACTGTGAGACAGCAGAGTTCTCGTGGATCCCATGACGCTCCTTCCTCTTGCAGCCACTGGATCCAAGTGACATATCCATAGCCCCATATGGGAGAGGTAGATAGGCCCTAGGCTCATGCACAGGAGGCACTTGCTTAGCTCCTCTACTGTTAATGGGCGGGACAACCCTGCTCCTCCATGCTCTATGTTGCCTGGAAATCTTCCAGCCTATAGTCCTTTTTAGATTTCAAGTGTACAGCTTTCAGTTCCTCTTCCCGTTAGAGGGCTAGGCTTGTTTTTTGGGACAACATGCCCCATATAGTCTCTGAATAAAATAAAATTAATAGCCTTTGCCCAATATCACTTGCCACTTATCAGTTCCTCTTTTTAAATATATATATTATTAAATTTTCTTGCTATTTTTAAAATTGGGCTTCCCTGGTGGCTCAGGCAGAAAAGAATCTGCCTGCAATGTGGAAGACCTGGGTTTGATCCCTGGGTTGCGAAGATCCCTTGGAGGAGGGCATGGCAACCCACTCCAGTATTCTTGCCTGGAGAATCCCCGTGGACAGAGGAACCTGGCAGGCTATAGTCCATGGAGTCACAAAGAGCTGGACATGACTGAGCGACTAAGCACACACGTCTTTAAAATTACCCTGTGAAGTAATTTTGCACCCATTTTACATATGGGAAAGTCAAGGATTGCTGAGGTACACTAACATGCTGAAATATGCACCCCAGTAAGAACAGGGACTCAAACCTGGAACACTTGACTCCAACTCTCATGTTTTCCCCACTTGAGAAGAAGGACCATATCTCATGCACTTTGTAATCTATGTAGTGCTTCATAAAAAGGCCTATCCCTTACTGAATGGAATGAAAGGCTTTTCCTATTGATAGAAGCCAACTGCACAAATCATACCTAAGAAGCACCGTGAGTTGTGGACCAGGGGTTGACTATATCCATTTTCTGTATATCTACTACTAACCTTCTGGGGCCAGTAAACCTTTCACCAATGGTTCAAAAAGAAGAATTTAAAATTCTAACAGGACTATAAACCTTATCTGTGAGCTTGAGGCTGGGAAACTGTTTTCCTAAAATATTTGCACTTCACATTGAAATTCTTCCACTCCTTATACTTTGATTTATTCTTCTTTCTTTATTAACTCATTTGGTAAATATTTTTTGTTTACTATGTGCCAGGTACAATTCAAGGCACTTCATCCCTTCTCATCCTTCACCTTCATTCGTTCATTCCTCTCTTAAGTTACTTATTAGTCACTTATTAATGGTGTAAAAGGCATAGGTTTTCATTTGTTGTACATTTTATTGAACTATCTCTGAGATAATTAGGGAAGAAAGAAATTTAGCAGCAGTTTTCCCAACCAGCCCCAAGTACCTGCCCCACCGGGTGAGGAGGGAACAATCAGGGTCAAATGCACACAGCAGTAAGAAAAGTTGAGTTTCAGCCATGCCTTTTACAGATTGTGTGATGTCAGGAAACCATTTACCTTCTCAAGAGTCTCAGTTTTATCCTGTGCAAAATGGGGATTACTACGTAGATCTGTGGAGGATCATATGGGAATTTAAGTAAAAGTGTCTATCCTAGCAAAGGGCTCACTGTGGCCAATGTTCTCAGCACATGAGATGATGATGTCAGTCCCCAAGCAGCTTTCTTCCTGCCAACACCACCAGGCAGGCGGTTCAGAGGCATCTTGACAACATCGGGCAGCACATGTTCTCCCCTAGTCACCTCGGGGAGGCTGTGAGGCAGGGTTACGTTAGGGCAAAACACAGTCCAATCACAGCCTTTGTCTTTATCAGCCTGAGCAGCAGCACAGTCTTGGAGCACAAAGCAGTGACATTCCAATTCCCTGACTGAACACTTAAGGAAGGGGGTTCTTGGAAAGGGATGAGGGTGGGAGGGGGCTGACTGGCAGATCTGCAGCCTTTTCAGCTCCCCTTGCATTTCCCTTTCAGCAGTTGCCTGTTTTCCAGGCCTCTTCTGGCGAGGAGCTGAGATGCTATCATTTTTCTGATTCTGAGGCAGGTGGGGGTAGGAGGAGTGTGATTTGCTTCCATACTCTTCCCTGGGAGATGCACTTTTGGGCTCACAGGAAATACTATGGTTTCCACATGCACGGAGGTTGGGCAATTCCCAGATGTCTAGGACTCAGAATGGAATTTTCAGGAAAGCAAGGCATTCCTGCCCTTTGAAGCTCCCATCCTGTTTTCCACCTGTGTGTACAGCAGTGTGGGTGCTCAGGCTCAGTATGTGTGCTGAATGAAAGCAAGAGTTCTCATCTGGGAAGAGTCATAGGAAAACAGTCCCTTCACCTACTGCCAGACACTATTGCAACTTCCCTCTGGTCTAGTCTGGGGATGAAAATGTGTTCAGTCAGCTATAAACGCACCCAGTAAACACCATATTCAACAAACTATGAGCAGTGCACTCTGTCCTTACCCTGGATGAGCTGCTGCTGCTGCTACATCGCTTCAGTTGTGTCAGACTCTGTGCGACCCCATGGACAGCAGCCCACCAGGCTCCTCTGTCCATGGGATTCTCTAGGCAAGAATACTGGAGTGGGTTGCCATGTCCTTCTCCCACTGGATGAGCTAACAAGACATATATCTCCTAGAAGGGGTGGGGTGGGGTCACTTTATACTTCTGTAGTGGAAACTGCAATCAGTGGAAACCTCCAATGATGAAAACATCTTTGTCTTCCTCATGCCTGGTCAGCTCATTTCATAGAGCTTGAAGCTCTCACATAGGTCTCTGGGACAGTGGCTGGGGGAACCTGACCTTGAGGTTTTTATCCCTCTGAAATGGAACACACGATCTCAACTCTGCTGGTCTCTGTGTGATCACAGAAATTTTTTTTTTAAGTCAGTTTCCCCATATGCAAAAGGGAAAGAGTATTAGTTTCATACGTTTCAGGTAAGGATGGAACCAGGAGGGTGCCTTGTAAAATGCTCTAACACATTGGTTATTAGCACTATGGCCAAAAAAACCTCACTGCAAACCAGTGACCATTTGTGGAAACTACCCTTTATTGACTGGGTGACCTTGAGCAAATTACAAGAACTCGCTGCACCTTAGTTTCCTCTTATGTGAGTAGGAGGCTACCTTGTCTGTTCGAATGCAAGATTGAAAATAACGCCCAGCACGGTGTCCACCACATGCATGGCGCTCAGGCGGTGGTTTTCTCCCTTGCACCATGCCTGGAACTCATTTTCCCATGCAAGACTGAGTGACAAACATTTTCCAAATCTGCTCGATGCCCGGTCGCCCCATTGCCTCTTGCACCGCTCCCTGCCACACCCGCAGCTCGATGACGTGCAGACTTGGCGAAATCTGCGATGGAGGGAAGCAGCTACCAGGCCCGCGCCCGTCCGCCTGCCGGCACACGCGCGCCGGGGCAGCCGCCCGGAGCAGCGCCTGCTAGTTACCTTTCACCTAGTTCGGCCGGCTCGCCGCGCTGGGTAACTCGAGGGCAAACGCGGAACCCAGTGCGCCTGCGCGCAGCTCGCTCCCAGTCGCAGTGGGGTGGCCAGAGCGTTTATTTTCTGTTGGTTTCCGTTCCCTTCCGAAATGAAGGGTATGGGCTTTGCGGATGTGCGCTAATATCTGGGTCTGTAAGGGGCTAGGCACAATCTCAGACTAGGGAGGGGGATGGTGGCGACCAAGGCCCCCTGAGCCGGCACCCCTCGCGCATCTCCCTGCCTCAGCGAACTCCTCTTAACTTCTCATCCACTTCCTATCAGATATCTTCGCGTTCCACCTTCTTCTACAGCTGGCCCCGATTCAGCTCTGCCCTCTCAGTTCATCGTTTTCCTCAAAACGCGGTTAGGAAAGGAGTTCTGGGCTTCCGAATGGGACACACGCCCGCGGAAAAGCCACATGGGCACAAAGTTAATGTTCCCAGCTCTGCCAGGGAGCGGCCTGAACCTAACAACAGGTTTGAAGTGAAAAGGAACACATTCTTTTTTTTTTTTTTTTTTTTTCTTTTCCCACTTCTCAAATGGCTACGTTGAAGACGGCCGAGGCCGCCGCGAGTCTCGGGGTTACTAGCGGGCACCGGGCGGGGCGTGCGCGGCGTCGGGGAGGGAAAGACTTCGAGCTCAGAAACCGCAGTCGCAGAAATGCTTTTAATCATCTAAGGAGGTTTTCAGTTCCCAATCACACAATCTCGTCGACGGTTTTCAGGAGTCCTTGTTGTCTCTTCTGCTTCAGGGATCCTCCCTCTCTGACGTCCCACCGACTTAGGAGCAGGGAACATGATCTAGGGTATAAAATGAGAATCAGATGTGTGCAAAAAAAAAAATTTTTTTTTTTTCTTTTCTTCCTGTGGTCTGATTCCCTTGCTTCCTTCCTCTGGTTCCTGTAGTTTGGTACAACCTCAAAATAGTGAAGGCCAACCAGGGTTTGTCCAGGCTCTGCCACCGACCGGAGTGATTTAAAATAAGCCCGTTTCTCTCTCCAGGATGGGTATCTTCTCGTGTAGGATGTCAGGGTTAGCCCTCATGGTCCCCCTGTCCCTGCAACAGTAAAGTTTAGGTGAAGAGTCCTAAGATTTTCAATCCCCTAATATCATGTCTCCTCCATTTCAGATAGGACCAGCAGGGAATGCTGTTAAAGAGAATTACCATCAGAGTTACAAGGTTGTTCCATGACTGGACATTTTGAGGTTTTCTGGGTTTCTTGAAAGGTTGTGTAACTGTCTCAAGACGTGACATTTAAGGTTAAGTACATAGATCATTTCCTCTATGTACTAATAGACATGAGAGCACCTCCCCCTAATTATCTTTCTTTGACTCTGCCTTTGCCTCCAGCACCATGTATAATGCAGCCAGTTTATTCTCTTAATGAATAAAAGAAAATTGGTGACTAGCAGGGATAGGGGTCTTATGTGTGTATGTGTGTGTGCTCAGTTGCTCAGTTGTGTCTGACTCTTGGTGACCCCATGGACTGTAACCTGCCAGGCTTCTCTGTCCTTTGAATTTTTCAGGAAAGAATACTGGAATGGGTTGCCATTTCCTTCTCTAGGGGATCATCCCAACCCAAGTACCAAACCTGCATTGACAGGCAGATTCTTTACCACTGTGCCACTTGGGAAGCCCCAGAGGGTCTTTTGTTTCGTTTTAGTGTGAGTAGATTTTTAAAACTCATGAGCAGATAAATGTATCACATGAAAAAAAACTGAAGGTGGAACATAGAGAAGCAATTTAAAACAGTGTTAATCTGATAAACCCTAAATGAGTCTATACATTTTAACAGAGATTAGTATTAAGTCCAGCGCTTAGTTTAAAAAAAAATTACTGACATACTTTATGTGGAGGATGGAAATAAAGTACCAATAAGTATAGCGCTCCTTTATATCTCTACCTTATGGAATCCCTATAAAAATACTGTGAGTTAAACGAGTACAAAGTAATGGTTTCCATTTTGCAAAGGAAGAAATAGGCTAAGAGAGGTTGAACATCTGGCCCAAGGTCATACAACTAGCATGTGATAAAACGAAATCTGGGGTTCCTAAGACCAGGCCTTCTGCTTTAGGAGTGTGTGTGTGTGTGTGTGTGTGTGTGTGTGTGTGTGTGTGTGTGTGTGTGTGTGTTTATATGTGTGTACTCAGGCACACATGGAGGTGGCGGTGTGGAGAAGTGTTGAGAACAGATTTGATTGGACATAAACAAGAGGATTAGCATTTATTATTATTATTATTATAGCTGATATTTATTGAACTTTACAATGTTCCAGGTAATGCATTAGCACTTTTCATGCATGAATTCATTAATTCTTTTAACAGCCTTATAAGGTAAATAATATTGTTATCTCTTTTTGAGCAACCAAGGAAACTGGGACCTAAAAGAGAGTTGCCCAAGTTCTCACAGGAAGTGGTGAAGCAAGGATTCACCCTGGGACTGATTCCAAAACTCAAGAAGGTCCTTTGTTCTATGGGTTTCTCTTGGCTGAAAACTCAGGATGAATCAGCATGAATGTGGATTCAAGGAGCCAAAGGGACCACAGGTTGTGTGACTAGAAATCCAGGGTAAAGAATGAAGTGAAGGGTCCATCTCTCCTGTGTGGTGGTCATAGGTTACCTGACAGGCTGAGTTCAGATCTGGGCACCATCTATGAAGACATGGACACTTACCATAAGATGACAGTCAGGAGCTTAGGGTTTATCCACTGTGAAGGGCCTGTGGAGGAGATTCATTTGGCTCCTCTGACCTTGGCCACCACCTTGGTACACTCTACATTCCCAAGGCCAAGTACAATATAGGCAATGTGGTGTAGTGACAACTGCAAGCGATTCTGAGTCAAACTCACATAGTTTTGACTCTGCTTATCCCCTCCTAGCTAGATCGTTTTTAGTATATTCCTTAACTTCTCTGAGCCTCAGTTTTCCCAGTTATAAACTGAGGAGAATCAGACCTACCTTGTAGCATTGCTATGAGAACTTACTGAGATAATGTATGTTTAGTAACCATCCTCTCCCTGTTTCCCACCTACAAACACAGAGCAAGGATGAGTTTAATCTTTGGCCAATAATTTAACGAAGTCCTTAAAAAAGATGATTTCCCATCTTCAGCAAAGTATTTATGTGACGGAGGTGGTGGTCTTTGAGGGTTTAGCCAGGTTTTTGTTTTTTGTTTCAAGTGCTGGACTGGAAAGAATGTAATAGATTTGTCTGTGTAATGGAACAGGAAGAAATTGGAGTCTCAGGCAATCTGAAGGGAGGGACTGAGGAAGATAGTATGGAAAGGGAAGAGAGAGGAGGATTAAGGATGCTGACAGAAGGCTGAATCCTAAAATGTGGATGTGGTCAAAGGCTGAATAAAGAATAGGGATGACTGATATTAAATTTAAAATTGATTGGGTATTGTAACATAACCTTCCCTTTCCCTGAAGTTTCAGTAAAGTTTGCTACATATGAGAACACTTTGATAAATTTTGTGTGGATATTAAATTGAGTTAAACATTTAAACTTATATGCAGAGTACATCATTAAAAATGCTGGACTGGATGAAGCACAAGCTGGAATCAAGATTGCCGGGAGAAATATCAATAACCTCAGATATGCAGGTGACACCACACTTATGTCAGAAAGCGAAGAAGAACTAAGGAGCCTCTTGATGAAAGTGAAAGAGGAGAGTTAAACAGTTGGCTCAAAACTCAACATTCAGAAAACAAAGATCATGGCATCTGGTCCCATCACTTCATGGCAAACAGATGAGGAAACAGTGACAGACTATTTTGTTGGGCTCCAAAATCACTGCAGATGGTGACTGCAGCCATGAAATTAAAAGACGCTTGCTCCTTGGAAGAAAAGTTATGACCAACCTAGACAGCATAGTAGAGAGCAGAGACGTTACTTTGTCAACAAAGGTTTGTCTAGTCAAAGCTATGGTTTTTCCAGTAGTCGTGTATAGATATGAGAGTTGGACTATAAAGAAAGCTAAGCGCTGAAGAATTGATGCTTTTGAACTGGGTGTTGGAGAAAACTCTTGAGAGTCCTTTGAACTGCAAGGAGATCCAATCAGTCCATCCTAAAGGAAATCAGTCCTGAATATTCATTGGAAGGACTGATGATGAAGCTGAAACATCAGTACTTTGGCCACCTGATGCGAAGACCTGACTCATTTGAAAAGACCCTGATGTTGAGAAAGATTGAAGGTGGGAGGAGAATGGGACGACAGAGGATGAGATGGTTGAATGGCATCACCAACTCAATGGACATGAGTTTGAATAAACTCCAGGAGTTGGTGATGGACAGGGAGGCCTGGCGTGCTGCAGTCCATGGGGTTGCAAAGAGTCGGACATGACTCAGTGACTGAACTGAACTGAACTGAAACATTTGGGAGACACAATGTATGGATCAAAACAGTCCTCAAAAAGAATAATTCTGAAGAAGCAGGTATTTAGAGCCTGAGCTAATCAAGAAATATGCAGTACCCTTGGAAATTGAAGGAGCTATCAAAGTATGTTTAGCTGTAATTGGCTTTACTTTGCATTGCCAAACTGAGGCAAGGCTGCTCCCTTTCCTCTGCATGTAGACCCAATATTAAGCTCATTGACCACAGGTGATAGAAGAGGTTCCTTCAGACCAGGAAGTTATCAGAGGAGGAAGTGGAGAAGTTGCTTCAAGTCTGGAGGCTCTCTGCCCACAGATGAAGAAGCGTATATTGTCACGGTTAAGGAAGACCCCATCCCTGGGTCCTTTGTTCCCTGTGTTGGAAATTCTCTTAAGGAGAAGGTAATTTGCAATAACTGAGTGCTCTCCAAATACTGGCGGAAATGTCCTGAAGGAGGTAGAAGTAAGAGAGGCTTTTGAGGGATGGGATGCTTAGGATGACTGGAGAGGGCAGCCTAGTGGGTATAGGGAGACAGATGAGAGGGTGCTGCAGGAGGTGTGCGCTGCAGGGAAACAGGAAGGCACACAGGGTCCTCCGAAGCCCAGGGAAGCTGCAGTGTGGCTGCTGGCAGGATTACACTGATCTGTCCCACTCGAAGCACCTGGCCTCACTGCAGGTCCTTCAAGCAACCTCAAGTGGGCTCGGAAGGCCTTTGAGAATTGTCAAGGGCCATGGAATTGACCTGGAGCAAAAAACATTACTAAAACCTAGGAAATGTGGCAGAGATGGGTTCCCCCCCGCCCCCATCCCAAGCCTTTGGTGGGAACTGTAGCTGTAAACTGACATTTATTGGAGGAGCCAGAGAAAGGTAGTAATGGTAAGACAGGCTCTCATATGGATACTGCTATTAGTTACCTTCTCTAAACTTCAATTTTCTCAAGTATGAAATGAAGATAATGCCATTTACCTCACAGGGTTATCTATAAGATAAAATGAGACATTGCAGGTGAGCATGTTTTGAAATATAAATAAATTACAGAAATGTTATTCCTATTGCTGAGAAACCATTATTAGGGCATTGTTCATAATCAGTCATCTCAATCTCCAGCTGTATTTCAATAGTGAATATCTAACCTCACCCCAAAAGAGAAATCAGTAGCATCAGCTGGTTCACTATCTTTTATCTCATAATTAGTTACACTGAATCTTTCCACTGTGCTACAATCCAAAGAGAGAGATGAGGTGAGCCAGCTGGTCACTGGGGAAAGTGCTTTCTCATCTATTAAAGTATCTTCCTCATCCATTAAAAGGTTTACCTGTGATTGGATGCTTTTTTCATTTGCTCCCTCCCCTTTCTTTCTTTGGCAACTCTCTTTATCCTTCAATCAAATTGTAAATAATTTCCCAGATGCAGACAACCTTCTCTTGAGTCCTTCTCCACCCATCCCATCAACCCCCCTTTAAGTACTGATGCATTTTCCCCTCTCACATTCTGGCAACTTCAGCTCCCAAATAGAGATATTTAATAGCCATTCTGCTCTATAACAAAAAATCGATATACTAAAGGAAAATATAGATTTCCAGGGTGGAACAAAAAGGTTCTAGGAAGCAGAACATCTGTCACTTTCATAAGTTGTGCCAAAGATTCTTATGAGACAATCTCAGAGTCCGTTGGCATTTACCCTTCTTTTACTTCATGAACATTTAAGGTAAAGAGCTGTGATGACTTGTTTGGTATTCATTTGACAGATTCAGAATTATAAAATACATTTGTGGGAAATACAGGAATTTAAAAATATACAACTTGGAAGCATCAGTCGTAAACACAGCATCATCAGAAGGCAAATTAATTGAACCCAGTGTGTAAAGACTGTGGGCCTGAGGAAGATGGAGTATCCTTTTTTTTAAATTAAAGTTGATATGAAGTCTATAAACTGATAAACATTAAAAACAGTTAATGTAGATTATTGTATTCCTACCTTAGTGACCACTTGAACCTGCTACTGCTTTAACTTCCACCTCATTCCATCCATAACCAGACTTAATAATAGCTGTAATTGTTGAACATTTGTTTTCTTCCAAGTGTTGGGCTTATTTACATACTTTATCACATTCAATCCTCATATTACTTAATAAAGTCTTATTTCTCTCAATCTTGAGAATGAGGAAGTGCAAGCAAGGGGATGTTAAAGAATTTGTCCAACATTACCATTCTCATGAGTAGCAGAGCTGGCAAGAGGACTTGGCTTGTCTGGCTCCGAAGGCCCTGCTCTGCAGCATTATTTAGAATTCCTTTCTTTGTTGCTGACACAGTAGCTTCAATTCCCCACTCCATATCTGTACTCCTCATTCCAATAAGCTACTTTTGTAATACTGCTTTCTTCTTGAACAAACCCAATCATAATTATAATAATAATATTAGTTACACGGGAAGGTCTACTATATTCCTATCATGGGGCTAAACTCTCATACAGTTAAATTCAGGTCTGGTGAACCCCCTCACTCCCATCCCTTCTTCATTATCATCATATGTAAGAAAACCAGGGGAAAAAATGAAAAAAAATTAGAGAATCAAAGACCTAGAGTCCCTTAGTTGCAAAATTAAAATAACCACTTTCTGTGTTCTTCACAGAGTAATTGTGAGGATTAAATTAGACAATGCATATAATAGTGCTTTGGAAACTGGCCTGGTCTCTACAGAGTATTCCTGTAAGCTATGTTAATGTCTAGCTGTGTGACCTTGACAGGTCAACAGCTCCCAAGCTCTGTTTCATTACCTCCAATGGGAATCAAAGTTCCTACCACTCAGGGGGGTTACAAGGATTAAGAGCTGCGTAATCCGCAGTACACGGCATTTCAATCTGTATTTCACTGATACTCTTTTAAAGTGTGTTTTCAAGGCCATGTTCTTTCCAAGTTTCTCAAGCATCACTTCTCTTCCCCTTCCTCATTCTCCTTTGTTGATAGTTTCTCCTACTCACATCCCTGAGTCGTCTGAACCTTCAGCTCTCTAGCCTGTCTCCACATTCACTTCCTTTGGGGGCTTTCCGCCTTATGGGAGCCAAGCCACCATTTTCTCACTTCTAGCTCCTGTCCTATGCTACAAGTCTCCCCAGTTTCTGACCTTTCTTTGACATCTTTTAGCTCAGTGCTGGGGAGAAAGTTAAAATGCAGATTCTGATTCACAGGGCTGGAGTGGGGCCTGAATTTGCATTTCTAACAGTCTCCAGGTGACATTAATGCTGCTGGCCGGAGTACTATGCATTGAGGAGCAAAAATCTAGCCTGTGAGCTACCCTCAGAAATCACCTGACCAGTACAGCTCATCTTTCAGGCTTCACAGCAGCTTCCGGAGTCTTCAGCTGGACTTTATCCATTCTACCCCTTTCTCCCTGTGACAGAGCCTCCCCTCCCCATCTTTAGTGGATACCTGGCCATGGAATAAAGACAACATGTCCAAGTCTCCCTTCCAGCTATGGATGGCCGTGAGACTTCACTCTGGATGTGAGCAGAAATGTTTTGTGCTACTTTCAGGAAGAATTCTTAAAGGGAGAGGAAGTATCCACTTCTCCCTTTCCTCCTTCCGGCTGGTCGCAGTGTAGTCATGGTGGCCGAAGCTCAATGGTCACCTTAGTTCGTGAGGCAGGTGTGACATGCCAAGCATAGCAGAGAGACAGCAGAGAATGAGCCTGAGTTCCGGGTGAGCTGCACTCACTCTGCACTGACTGCCTCCAGACTCCTTCCCCGTGATCAGGAAATGCAAGTCCTGCATTACTGATGTTTGGATTCTTCATTGTTCACAGTTTAGTCCTAACTATCAGGTGCTGCTCACCACTGAACTCCCCTCCTTGCTTGTGTGGAGGGGTGGCAACTGATGTGCTCTGCCTGAGCCTCTGAGAAGTACGGTGGTTTCACTACCTCCATGCTCTCCATGAGTCACATCTCCAGCCCAGAGGTCTTCCTTATTTCCCTAAAGCTGTTTTCTCACCCAAACCCTGTGCCAATGGTCCTCACCTGGTGTCTTTTTTGAGATACGGACTGTTGGGCCTGGGCCTGGAGTTTCTGTTACTAGGGGAGAGGTCCCCAGCAATCTGTATTTTAACATACACCTTCAGTGATTTTGGCGCAGGGCATTTGTGGGCCACATGTTGAGAAACACTGCCCAACTTTTATTTTATTTTGCTAATTTATAAAATTATGAAATATTTCAATCCCATACAGAAAAACAAAATGAATATAACGGATACCTACAACAGAACTTTGTCAAATTTTATTTAACTGTTGTAAAGTATTTCATACTTTTACAAACCTAAATTTATTCTTCTGTTGATGGACATTTAGGTTTTTAGCAAATTTTGGCTGTTACAAATAATTCTGGAATGAATGAACATTCTTAAATACAGCTCCTTATGTATACTTGGGGGAATTTAAAATTTAAATCTTATAACAACCTCAAGAGGCTGCCTGAAGGCATAGTAATATACACAAAACCTTTCTAGCATCTTCCTCCAATTGTTCTTATTACCACTCAGCATTTCCTTTCTCTGCATCATACACTTAAGTGTCTCTGTAATTCATGTTAAAAACAACTGGTATGGTGGATATTGCTAGTTCCTGTCTCATATCCATTCACCCTCTTTTAGTTATTACCAGAACATCAGTTTGTTTGGGATGGCAGCATGCCCAATTTTTGAAAAGACAAACACATTACTCTCTATCTCCCGTGCAGCTGCTCTGGGGGCAGGGTTGGGGTGAGAGTGGAGTGAGGCTACTTGGGGATCTTCTGGGGAGTCTTCTGAGCAGTTACTGGAAAGTTTTGTTTTCTTGATACCTGTGGTGTTCCCTTTCTCTTCTTCCTCCTCTTCCTCTTGCTCCTTCTTTTTGTCTAAAACAAGGATGAGAGGCTGGAGGTAGGGCCCCTGCCTTGACCCATATGTGGATTCTGGTGAAGCAAAAAGACAGAGGGAGTCTGAGTACTTGATGGCATTATGGAGCCTCCATACAACCCTAAGTACTCACAAGAGAAAGAAACCTGTATTTGATTAAGCCTTGTGTAGTCAACTTTCTGTTCCATGCAGGCAAAACAATCCCTATCTGCTACTAAGAATTTCACTTTACTTCTTTGTGTTTGCCCTATCTTTCTCTCAGTCTGTTATGGACTGGAGCTTTCCCTTCCACCAGAACAGATTCTTGGAGTATGCCAGTCTGAATATAGGTCATGATAGGTGAATGGTTTTGGCTAATTAACTAAAAGTTGATCTTTAAGATGGTAAATTCCAGGCAATTTGAGAGTATCTTGAAACCATTTCATTGAATAATTCAGATTCTCTGCCACAAGAGATTCTTAACTTGAATCTGACTCTTATGAAATAGCTCTGGTCAACAAGTAAGTTCTTACAGCTGAAATACTGATTTAAACATTGTCTTCATAAACTTAAATTTCTGTGTACTTAAGTTTTAAATAGTAACATAAACCCTAACACTTAGAATAAGATCTAATATAATAATCACTTATTTCCTTCAAAATTAGGATTCACTTCTCAGGTTGGAAATTCGAATGATATGGAAAGAGGTTTTGATAGTTCTGCTGAAACATATTGATATCTAGACAGACTGTGCCATTTTGAATGGTGTGCAGTAGTGTCCATTGACATTTCATTTGTATCCTATCAGCATCTTCCCGATAAGTGCACACTTACTTTTCTGCTTGGCTTCAGTGATGCCGAGCTACCTCACAGGAAGGCTTTGCAGAAATGCTAATGAATATGATTGTCATGCACTTTAAAAATACAAAGTGCTGCCACAATGCACAAAGCAATGATATGGCACCATTTGTCTGAAACATATCATTCAATGCAAACCTAGAAAATGTACTAAAGTCATAAAATACTCATCTAGCTATGTTCAATGGACAGGCAAAGCTAAAACAATCTGGATTGTTTTGGAAAACTTTCATTTTTCATTTTTAATTGTTACTTTTTAACATGTATCTTTATTTATTTGATTGCACTGGGTCTTAGTTGCGGCATGAGGGATCTAGTTCCCTAACCGAGGATCGAACCCTAGCTCCCTGCATTGGGAGTGTGAGTCTTAGCCACTGGACCACCGGGGAAGCCCTAACTTTTCCTTTTAATGATGTTCTGGCATCATCTTACCTCTGATTTAAACAATAATTCATGTGAGAATATAAGGTTCATACTTACAGTAAGTCATTTGAATGAATTATACTCATAAATGAATTAATAGTTTAAAACTGTTAATAGGTTACAGATGAGCTGTTACTTATGAAAATTTAAAAAACATTGCAATTCATCTTAAAAAAACAGAATCTCCCTCCAAATAGGACATTCTTTGTTTTTCTAGTAACACAGTTCATTCATTAGTTCTACAAAGAGTTAGATGACTACTATCATCCAGGCTTGGGGACAGGAACTAGGGAGAAGTGTTCTGAGGATAGATGGGGCACAACATCTGTGAAAACACCTGGTACTCTCTTGGTTGCTACTCAAGAGAACCAATAACAAAGGGGCCTCAGGGTAATAGAGGAGGTGTCTAGAATAAGGAGAAGATGGGAAAGATGCCATGGTCTGTTCTGATAAGGGCTTTGAAATGTAAAATGGGAATGTGAGGATTGCTCCCTATAACAGAGGGCAAATCACTGCAGTACCAGAGGCCGGGGAGGACTAACACTCAATGGATTGAGGATTTGCGATAATGAATGAACTTCCACCATGTATAGGTTACAAACATGTTTGCCAGTGAGCACCTACCCTGATCAAGAGGACTTGAGACTGACCCTCGTTGGGGAGGGGGAAATGCCCAGATCAACCTGTTAAGCAGGTTACCATGAGGTATACACAGTACTGAGAGAAGAATATAGGCGTGGGAGCTGCCCAGTGAGTCACATGAAACAATAATAGGGGAGGGAGTTGGAAACAATACTTAGAGCTTCAGATGTCCATATACCAATAGGATGTGCATGGGTAATAAACAACATGCAACTGACATGATAACAGGACAGTAAATCAAGTGTCTTAAGGTGCATTGAGCTGTGGTAGTATGAGAATCAACCCACTTGCTGCCCGTCCCTATTGCATCAGATATAAGAACTTCTCTGATACCAAATGTGAATCATTTATTAATAGCATGGTGCCTAAAACAGAGTTGGTTATATAGAAAAATTAGCTTGATATAAAACCCTTTTAAATTCCTGATCTCTTCACCCCAACTTCCATCTCAGTAATACACCATAATCCATCCAGTTTTGCAAGCCCAGAAATCCAGCACCCTTCTAACTTTTTAAAGCATATACCACATCTTGTTGATTTTACCTGATACATATGCCATCAGGTCATTCCTGTCTCTCTTCTTTAGTACATCACCATCATCTCTGGGTCTATTCCAATAGTTTCTCAGCGAGTCTCCCCAGGTATACTCTTACCCCCATCCCCATCTATTCCTTACCATGCAGTCGGAGCCTTTGTTTTAACACAAAATCCATTCATGTCTTCTCTTATATTTCCACTGTTTTTCCATCCACAGTTTCCCATCACTCAGGGTAAAAAAGACAAAAGGCTATACTTTAATATAGCTGACAGTGTCCGTGTGTTCTAGCTTCCACTCGCCTCTTCAGTCACATCTCTCTGTTCTTGCCCACCAACTTTTAGCTCCTAAAATATGCCAGGCTCCTTCTTTCCTTAAGATCTGTGAAGACATTACTTTGCCTAAAATGCTTTCCTCTGTCATCTTTGCCTCGTTCACTCCTGTAACAGTTTACCTATTGATTTTCTCTTAGAAAGTCTTCCCTGACCACTGGGTAAGGGAGTTCTCCTAGAACACATACTTGTAGTATTCTCATCACCCTTTGTAACTAGTTTTTGTAAAATTATTTCTTTAATGGCTGTTTCTCTGATAAGACTTACAAAAAACGTTAAGAGCAGGGACTATGTCTGCTTTGCACCCTGTTGTAGCCCTGCTGCTGCTGCTGCTAAGTCGTGTCAGTCATGTCCCACTCTGTGTGACCCCACAGATGGCAGCCCACCAGGCTCCTCTGTCCCTGGGATTCTCCAGGCAAGAATATTGGAGTGGGTTGCCATTTCCTTCTCCAGTTGTAGCCCTAAGACCTAGAAAAATGCCAAGCAAATGGTGAATACTCTGTATTTGATAAATAAACAAAGCATCTATGATATACATCAGATTTAAATATTAAATTAAAAGGTATTGTACAGGATGTTGATAGAGTGAATGCTATGTATTTGATAAATAAAGCATCTATGAATACATCAGATTTAAATATTAGATTAAAAATTATGGAACAGGACTGTGTTTTGGGGCAGGTAAGCAAGGAGTAGATGAGAACTCCCTACTTTGAATTCAATTTTGCTACAAACCTGAAACTACTCTTTAAAAAGGCTATTAAAAATTTTTAAGCTACTATGCAAAATTTCAAATGTATACAGAATTAGGGAGAATGAATGGATCTCCATGACCTGCCAACTTAGATCTTAGTATCACTTGAATGTTCAAGGTAACTAGTGAAATAATTTATTTTTAAACTGGCTTCAGATTTTACAACTGACATAAAAATAGAATGATTTACATTTATATATTCTGTGGAAATGATAAATCATAATTTTTTAAAAACATAATATAAGCCTTCACATTTGGGACTTTTCAGTCCCTGAAGGTTCCTAGTGCACTCTCACAGCTCTCTGATTTCACAGGGCACATGGCACTGGCTACTTCACTCTGTCCTTTGGACATCAGAATGCACTGGTCCCCTCAGGAGCATCTGAGACCAACACGAAAACACTAGTTCATTTCAGTGACCACTCACCCTTACACTTCAGCAGTTTTAGACAAAAGTAAGACAATTAGCCACTGTGAGTTACACACAAACACACATATATACACACACACAGAAACAAAGCTTTGAAAGCACAATGACTAAGATGTTTACCCAAAGAAATACTTAACAGTTCCTTGAATATGTTGGGCTGCTTCCCATCCCCAGGTCTTTGTACTTGCTGTACCTCTGCCTAGGTGATGCCCCTTGCTTCATCAGTAGACTTCCACTTATCCTTCAGTTCTCAATTTGTGACTTTTCCCCTGAGGAGCCATTGCTAATCTTCATACTTCCCCTCTGACATAAATGGCCTTCTCTTTGTTCCATGTTGTCTTTTGCTAACCTCTGACCCTGCACTTGATTTAATTTGCTGTCTATCTTTCCAGTTGTCTGTAAGCTATGTGAGAACAGAACCAATGAACTGTATAGAGAAGCATTGTAATGTAGGAATTAAGCAATAACATGTAAGTTTCAGAGTTAATGAAATATGGCTTCAAATTATGATCCCGGCAACTATTGGCTTTGAAACCTTAGGCAACTAAGCTGAGCCCCAGCTTCTGTCACACTTTAAGTGATGATCCTAATAACTATATCACAGAATTGGAACAGGGTTATGAGAGATTATAAATATAGAGCACTTAGAAGAATGAATACCAAGGACATAGTTAATGCTCAGTGAAAATATGTTGAAAGAAAGAAAGAAAAAGAAAGAGAGGAAAAAGAAAAGGAAAGAGAGGAAGGAAGAGGAATGAAAGCCCATGTGAAAAAGCCAACAGATGAAAAATCCCCACAACTGATAATGGTTTCTAATCTTGAGGGTTTCTCTTCTCTATTTAGTTATGGTGAAATTATAGGGACTTTAATGTTTTGAAGTTGAAATTCTTCCAGTCCCCTCTGCCTTTTGTGAAGAAAAACATGCCTTTTAATTCTTTTTAAGCCATTGCCCTGAGGGGGAGTGCACGGATCTGCCTTTCCATGTGTCCTTGTTGGCTGATATGATTTTCATCCTTCAGCTGTTCTTTTGTGTCCATAGGCTAGTTCATTTTTGATGGGCTTCATATGCTTTATTGGGCTTCCCTGATAGCTCAGTTGGTAAAGAATCCACCTGCAATGCAGGAGACCCCGGTTTGATTCCTGGGTTGGGACGATCTGCTGGAGAAGGGATAGGCCACCCACTCCAGTATTCTTGGGCTTCCCTTGTGGCTCAGCTGGTAAAGAATCCGCCTGCAATGCAGGAGACCTGGGTTTGATCCCTGGATTGGGAAGATCCCCTGGAGAAGGGAAAGGCTACCCACTCCAGTATTCTGGCCAGGAGAATTCCTTGGACTGTATATCCATGGGGTTGCAAAAAGTCGGACGCGACTGAATGACTTTCACTTTCACTTTCACATGCTTTATTAACCTGAAAATTAGATTTACTGAGCATCTACTAGTACAGAGAATTACAACTAACACAATATTGAAACAACAAGGTCTTCTCAACTTTGCTTTCCCATCACCCAGGAGTTGGCAACATTAAGCATGTGTGAGGTGAAGTGGTGAGTTAGATGACCCAATGTGTGTAGGTCATGTACTTAGTCATCTTGTGGCTGGAACAGAGCCTCTGAATGACAGGTACTTTTATCTTTCTCAGAAAAGCTCAATTTTGAGTGCCTGCTATATGCCCAGCATTGCAGTAGATACCACAGCAGATAATAAGGGAAGTAAGACTCAACTCTTGCCTTCAAGGAGTTGATTCTTGAGTAGACATGGAGATAAGTGCAAGCTAAAGAAAATGCCACAGGAGAAACACAAGAAAGTGCTCGAGGTTTCAAAGGAGGAAAAGGGTATATCAGATTGGAGATATTACAAAAGACTTTATTTGCTCATCTGTCCACCCATTCAATGAAAAATACTTACTCGGTGCCTATTATAAGCCAGGCACTAAGGTAGCTATTAAGAATAAAAGATAAGTGACCCAATATTCCTAACCTCAAAGACCTTATATTAAAGTGGGAGGGATACATATGTAAACAAACTAAACCATTAGTCCATTCATTCATTTATTCAATATTTATTGAAGTGTCTGTTAAGTTCTAGGCTCAAGGATGAAATAAACATGATCTTCTGGTAACAAGAACCCATAGTATAGTTCAGGTGATAGGTGTAGTAAAAAAATTCAGTAGAGTGTGTTAGATGCCATGTTAATCATGAAGTCACATGAGGGTGAAGGTACAGTTAATTCTTTCTGGGGTCAGGGAAGTCTGAGGGGAACAGAGTGGCGTGGATATTAGAGGATGAAGGACTTTGCCAGGTGGTTGTAAAGAGGGAGAAGGGCATGTGAGGCAGGTTGTACGACACAGCTGGAGTAAGAAGCAAGAGTTGAGATGTGTTGGAGATGGAGACCAGACTGTGGAGGACTTTGCAGTCCTGGAGCTAGAGGAATGGAATGTCAAGGAACTTGTTAGGAGACCAAAAAGATAAAAGTATTCAATTAGGAAGAAACAGCATTACTCAGGAAGAAGTTGCCTTTTCTTAGATTTTGATTGATGCAAATAATAGAGAGAAGGAATTCCAAGAAGAGAAAACCACTTAAACCAAAGGTAGAAAGCTCACATGTACATACAACTGAAGAGGGTAGAGAAACCTGTGGAAGCAGCTTTTCCTGTGTGTCTAACCTCAGTTCACGCCATGTGTCTGGTCCTGACTCTGACCATTGTACAAAAGAACACAGCAGGGATATCCTCCATTCACTCTTCTGTCTTCTTCAAGGTTCAGTCTTGTGGATTCAGAGGGTTTTTTTGAAGTTAGGAGAATAAATTTATTTTCAAGGTAGCCAGATCACATGGCTTGAGAGCCCTGTGACAAAAAGATCCCTGAGGCTCCAATGCAGAGTGACCACTGGGCCTGACTCCTCCTTCCAGACTGACCTACACCGAGGCCTCTGCCCTGCATTGGGGGCTGGGAAGGTCAAAAAGGAACATGCTTGTTTTCTCCTTCTGAGTTTGGAAGTGACTGAGAAGTAAGACCAGGAGGCAGACCACTGAATGTCAAAATATCATTTTTGTTTATTGATAAAGCTGACCTGAGCAATGTGGCCTCACCTGCAGCCAGATGGGTTCCTGAAATGCCCCTCCTGATCTTTGCTTACCCTGCAAAGCTGGCTTAGCCACGCTCACATGGCAGACATGAATGCAGGTGTTCTGTGGACAGGCTAGCCCTAAAAGGACACACATAGAGGGAAAAGGCAGGGGCAGATTCACCAGTTGGTAAGTCATCCCTTCCTATGGGAGTATGGAGAAAGCAGAGGTTCCTCCATACTTTTCCATTTCGGGGAATTGACTTTGAAATTCTCTTCTTTCTGTGGAAAAGCAGGGAATAATTGTGGACTCCCCCCCCACCCCGGCCATCCCACTACACACACACTCACACTAACTTTTTTTTACTCTTCATTGCCTCCTAGGATTTTTATTTTCTACTGCCCAACTAAGCACTTAATTATTTACTTCTAAGTGGGAAATATTTCTTTCAAATCTGCAAGCTCCTTAAAGTCAGAAAGCATCATTTGGTGTTTTTTGTTTTTTTAAATCTCTTCCCTCTCACAGATACTAGGAAGAAAGAGGGAAGAGAAGAAATGTGGGAGGAAAGGAGGGGGAGAGTAGAAAGTGAAGGTGGGAGAGAAGAGTAGCCCTAGGCTGTGGTGACTGAAATGACGGGCTCCTCAGCTTTTCCTAGCTCCAGCTGGCCCCCAGGCCTTGCGCCCCCACAGCTGGAGTCATAGTCTTCTGCTGCAGGCTTTGGGACCAATCCTGAGGACTGTGGCTCCTGACCTAGTCACAGGTCACCCTGTACCTAGAATGGCTCCCCTGCTGCCTGCAATTCAGTCCCTGTCAAATAAATGTCCTTGCGTAAATTCTGATTATTCCCATTGGCCCTTCAGGAGGTTGAGTTTTCTAACAGAACTTTCACTGTTATGGAAGAACCTTGTTTCTGGACTCCTGTGCTGCCTCTCTGGTCTGATTCCTGCTCCTGGAAGGGTGATGCCCTAGCACCCCCTTCCCTCTTTCGAAGCTCCCCCTTCTTGATGAGCCCTTCCCTGTCCATTTGTACTAATCTCAGCAAGTCTTGCTAGTTTTTGAGCTCCCACCTTTCCTCTCCGATTTGGCCTCTTTTTGTCCCTAGATCCCTGATTCTGACATCAGGAGTCTTGATCTCATTGAACAAGCACAGTAGCACTAACACGCATCCAAATTAGGACTGTCATTTGAAAGGAGTCACCTGGGAAGGCTGCATCACATGTCTAGTCCAGGGATGCTGCTATTTATTCTACTTTGTATGTGGGGACACTGAGGCTCTGGGAGCTTTGAAACCCATCAAGGTCACACATCATATTAGAGGAGCAGCTGAAACCTGCCTGCTGCTCTCCTTCCACGTGATTTTCCTTCAGAGGGGCTTACAGGTCCCAGAAGAAGTGATCTCATAACTCTACAGCAGTGGTTGCTAATCTTTTTTAAATCATGAAGTCCTTGAGGAATCTGATAGAAGCTAAAGACATGATCTCTCAGGAAAATACACATCCACTCAAAACATCCACTTTCCAGGATGAGAACCCTATAAACAAAAAAACACCTTCTCCCAAATTTCAACAACTGTTATGCAGTATGACTGTTTCTCATCTTCTAGACTTTCATCCAAAGTGACTTCTGGCTGTTCCCAAATATCAAATCCCTGAAGGAACGAGATGTTCCAGTGCTGAGGAGGTGCAAAAGAATGTGCTGTAAACTCAAAAGGCATTTCCATAAAGAGCATTCCAAAGATGTTTGAAGAAAGCCAGGGTCCCTGGAAAGCATGATTTCTCCAGATGACCACCTGGAAGAGAGTAGCCTCTGTGTTTCTGTCCTGTTTGGCTCTTAAACATTATCAATCCCTTTCCCTGTCAAGCAAAGCTCATAGAGAGGCTTTGGTGTGAAAACTTCCTATCTGCTAAGTTAATGAAGGGCATTTCCAAAGCTTAGCAGACACTGCCTCCTCCATGCAGGCTTCAGGGGCCTCTCCAGGAAGTTTCATGCTTCTTCTTTCTTGTCCAAAGGTTGTATAAATCTGCATCACTACTCTCATCTCCATTTCTGTTAACAGACTTGGAGCACAGACCTAAAAGGCTTGTACTTTCACCGGATTCACACATGTCATCACTGGACCTTTTCTAAGAGACCACCACCATGTTAGCACTGCAGACACCACAGTGAACAAAAAGTGTTGCAGACTCTCAAGAAAGGCAGGCGAACAAGACATAGTGTGCTTAATGCTATCCTAAGAGAAATACAGGGTGCTTTATGGTCCAACCTGTCTCTGGGGAGGGGCACATTTTAAGCTATAATCTGATGCATATCTTTTCAGAGCCCAGCACAAAGTATGTGTTCAATCTTAAACATTTCCCTCAGCAAACTGTGTTTGCTGGAGGGCTTACTCCTTGAGGGCAACTGCTCACTAATTTAAGAGTGACTTTTGTCAACCAGAGCTTGATCATTCTGAAAGGCAACTTGCATCAAGTTTAGCTGGTTACCTCCTCTGTTTGTGAGACAACTGTTAAGTGGTGGAAAAAGCAGTGGATTTAGAACTCCTAGAGGCTGTAGTCCTGAGGCTTTATCATCAGTTACATTCGTGAGTTCGTGAGTTCTTGGGTCACTCAGGGTCTGTCCGTATACAGTACTGATGTCCCTTTCCAGAACAAAGAAAGCTCTGGAAGCTCTTTTCAAACTTAAGCGCTTAATCTATCTATCCATCTGTCTGATCTATCACCTAGCTGGTTCCAGCCTTGCAGGAGGATTGGGGTGACGGTAAATTTCAGAGCACTGTCAAGGGTATTGCTTTGTGGGGCCTGTGGTTCAAGCCTTTTGCTGCCTCACATGACCTGGATTTGGCAGGAATGGGGCAGTTTGAATTCCAGGCGGGTTAAAAGGCCTTGGCTGAGAAGCTCGAACAGATTTCACAACATAGCGGGAAAGGCTTCCCAAGGAGAGATAGGAGAGGACGGAGGTGTGTGCGCGGCTGCAATTCTGCAAACTGTATAAGGATAGTGGGAGAGTCCTGAAAGGCAGGATGAGGTAGGGGGAGAAGAAAATCGGACAGCTTTCATCATCTCCTGGTTAACAAATGCGGCCCGCAAGCTACACCATCTCAAACTGGTCTAGGGCTAGTGTCCTACCAATGTCCCCCACCCCGCAACGCGCCGGGAGAGGTGAAGGTGGAGCAAGGCTAGCTTGCTCATGCGCGCCGCTGCAGCCACAGCACTCGACAGAACCTATAGCCTCTCCTTTCATCTCCGATTGTGTCTCAGAGCACACAATCCACAGCAGCTTCAGCGTCTGTAGGCGGCGGAGGTAGGAAAAAAACCTGCCAAGAAGGGTTAGGGTCTGGAACTACAGCTCCCAGCAGACACCAGACAGGCCACGCCTTCTTGTGGGCGGGCCCGAGCGCCGCCCCCTCTCCTCCCACCCCCCCCCCCCCACCCCCGGCTTAAAGCGGCAAAATCTCGTCGACGCAACTACTGGGAGGCGGACCTACGCTCTTTGTCACAAATTTGGCCGAGTGGGAAGCGGTAGTGTCTTTTCATTTTGTACATAAACAAACAACGCAAAACAAATAACTGTAGTTTTAGCACATTTAGGCTTCTGTCAGATTCAGCATCTTGTTCCTGCTTCACAAATCTGAATTGTCGATTTAGCAAATGAGAACCTAAAAGATAGCTCGTGTGTTGAATTTCTGTAAGATTAATTATTTTCCCAATTATGTGGGAGCAACTTTATTTTCTTTTCTAGTTTGCAGGTGGCAGTGGCTGATGTTTAGTCTCACTTTCTTTCTTTTTTAGGTTTTTTTTTTTTTTGGTAAAGACTCAACACAGTAAGACGGGCATCTGTTAAATCCTGCAGTAAATCATCCTGAAAAAGTGAAAGCTTATTTGTTGATTTGATAAATGTTCTACTTGGATTTTCTAAGTTTTAACTTTTGTAATGAAGTGTTTTTAAAATGCAGGATACTTGAAATTATGTTTTAAGGTGTAGATTTTAAAATCTACTTTTAATTGTAACCTGATTTTTTAATAGGATGTGGAGGAGTGAGGTTTAAAACTGCTACTCTTTGCTTCCTGCTATAGGGAAGTGAAAAGTGATGACTGTTAGATAGCATGAAGAATAGTTACCAGATGAGTGCTACTGGGGTCAAAGGTCCTTATGGCTATACTGGGTTTCTTGAACAAAAGTTTCTTGTATTGAGAACTGACTTAATTTTACTGTGTTACGGCAGTAAAATTTAAGAAGTTTCCTTTTCTCTTCCTACCTCAAGTTCTAACCCTGATTTCTCACAGCCACTAATAAGCCACCTCCAAATGCCAACAATGAACTTTTGTTTTTTGCAAACAAAAACTTTTTAAAGGCCTCAAAGGGAATCAGTTTAGAACTTGAATGTGGAAGAGTTTTCTGGGGGTTGGGGGATGTCTCAACTTTAGCCTGGTGAGATTTATGACCATGTATGCTGTCAGTCTGTGTAGTGTGGCATTTGAGGACAATATGAAATTAGCCAACTTTGCCAAAAATTAGCAATTTGTATAATTTTTGTTTGTTCTTTGTGTGGGGGAACCTCAGTAATAGGCATACTGAAAACTGGAAATAATAGTTGGTATATAGTGATTTTTGAAAAGATTAGAGAGTAGCTATTGTGCTCTAAACAAACCCTCCATACATTCTGAAACATTAAATAGGGGAGAAAGCAATACTCGTGATATTTGGTAATATTTAAAATTTTCCCAAATCTCAAATGTTCTCTTTATAGTTATGAACAGAACATGTTTTCTGGCTATCAGCTCTTCAATTAAACATTCAGTTTATCAAGTCTTAGCCAACAGAGTAAGACAAGAAAGAATAAGATCTAAGAAAATGTTTTTGTGAACAAGAAAATTTCAAGAGAACCTGCAGACAAAGTATTAACACTTTTTAGAGAAAGCAGCTGGAAATAAGGGCAATATACAGTAATAAAATTTATTTCCATCACTGTCAACAAAGGACAAACGACAGTTTGACGAAAGATGCCACTTACAAGAGCAACAAACCTAGAATAAATCTGAAAAATGATGTGCAGTATTTTAATGAAAGGAAATATAATGTTTTATTGAAAAACATTAAGAAAACATTTAAATAAATGGATGGATACATTGTATTCATGGATGAAAGGACTCTATTTTATAAAGCTATTAATTCTTCACAAATCTATGCATTGAATGTAACCCAAATCAAATTCTTATTCCATTTTCAGTGTATGCATCTTTATTACACAAAATAAATATTTACTGCATTTAGAATTATGTGTGTGACTTGACAAGATTTTCTAAAATGTGTGTGGAAGATCAATGGTTCATGAATAGCAAATTTTTTAAGAATAAGGTGTGGCCCTACTACATAGTAAGACTACAGTCATTAGATAATGTAGTATTGTTGCTGGAATAGGCAAATAGAGAACAGATCAGGAGCTGGGCATATAGAAGAACTTATGGGATAGGTCATGAGAAGATGTTCTATTCAATAAATGAACATATATCTCTCAACATACTAATTAAATAAACAAATACATTCTGATGAATTGGAGACTTAAATGTAAAAAGCAAAACTAAAAATTTAGATGTCCTCCTATATATCTTTATTAACTTGGTCTAAGAAAGGATTTCTTAAACAAGCTACATACAGTTAAAACCATGAAGGAAAACATAAGTAAGTCTGACTATATTTAAAACAAGAGGGAATTCCCTGGAGGTACAATGATTAAGACAGGCTTTCACTGATGTGGATCTGGTTTTGATCCCTGGTCAGGGAACTAAGATCCCATAAGTCGTGTGGTGCAGCCAAAAATAAAATAAAAATAAAAGCAAGTAAAGAAACAAATGAAACTTTTGTACATTAGAAAACACAAGTGAAAAGGCAAGGCGCACACTGGGAAGACATTTACAACTCAAAGAGAGGCGTAAGATTAGTATTCGGAACATTTAACTACTAAAAATCACTTAAAGACAAATGATACAATGTAATGGTACAATATAATAGTGAATGAAGATATGGCAATTCCTAGAAAAGGAAAATGGAGTGGCTAATAGAAGATGCTCAGCTTTCCTGGTAATCAAGGACATACTAATTAAAACAAGAAGGCATCATTTCATGTTTATCTGATTGGAAAAATTAGTAAGACAAATAATATCCAATGTTGTCAAAATGTTGAGCAACAGGAACTCTCATCTACTGCTGATGTTAGTGTAAATTGGTCAAGTTTGACAGTGTCATGAAAAGTCAAGGTTACAAAGCAATTCCACTTTGGATATATATTCTAGAGAAACTCTTGCACATACGCATAAAGTAACATGTGGGAAAATATTCATTCATGATGATAATAGCCCAAAATAGAATACAATGAAAATGTCCCTCAAGAGAGGGATGGATAAGTAGACCAAACTCAATGGAATACTATAAAGCAGTGGAAATGAACGACTTACAACTGCATTGTCGACATGTATAGAAAACATAATTAGTGCACGAAGAACAAGTTGTAGAATGATGTATATGGTGTCAACCTGTTACCACTTAACATAAAGTTTGGAACATATGATACAATGCTGGTTGATTGTGGATACTTTCATATGTAAAGAAAGTGTAAAAAGCATACATGGGATTAATAAACACTAAATTCAAGAAGAAGGAAGTAAAATTGGAAGGAACTTCAAATGTGTCTATAACATATTTCTTTATTTCTTGAAATTTTCCACCAAAAAAAAAGAAATGGAAAAGATGGACTGGCCTATTTGCTGAACTGAAGTTACATTTTCAAATAACTTTCTGAGGTTCCTTTGTAATTTGCAGTGAGCCGTCACTCTCTCTGTAGGATCCCTTGGCACTGAGGACTAAGGCATGTTGGAGTCTTGCTGACAGCCATCTGCCCAGCTTTCTATCTCCACATTTCTACAACGCAGTGGAACTAGTGGAGATAACATGCTTAGCTGGCACTGAGGAATTTAAATCTGGCTGAGAATTCTTATTCTAGGAGTAGGACGGGTGGAGGCTGAGAGCATGGCTCTCTACCGCTGATCTCTGGTGGATGCCGATAAAAGCTGCAGTTTTCAGCACTTAAACACCTCATCTCTCTGTAGGCATCTTCCAATCAAAATGGGTAAATTAATCCATTGGAATCCCAGATGCTAGTGGGATGGCAGCTGAGCCAAATTCTTGAACGAGGATCTCTTCATGCCCCCTTTTTCTTCCACTGGTTTTCAGTTTTAGACAAGGTGCTTTTGGGGGTAGGCAAAATGAGTTCAGTTCAGTTCAGTTGCTCAGTTGTGTCTGACTCTTTGTGACCTCATGGACTGCAGCATACCAGGCTTCCCTGTCCAATACCAGCTCCCAGAGCTTGCTCAAACTCATGTCCATGAAGTCTGTGATGCCATCTAACCATCTCATCCTCTGTTGTCCCCTCTCCTCCTGCCTTCAATCTTTCCCAGCATTAGGGTCTTTTCCAATGAGGCAAAATGAGTGAAGGAGGTCAAAAAGTACATACTTTCAATTATAACGTGAATAAGTCCTAGGGGTGTAATCTACAGCACAGTGATTATAGCTAATTATATTGTGTTGTATATATGAAGGTTGCTAAGAGAGCAGATCTTTAAACTTCTCATCACAAGAAAAAAATTCTGTAACTATGTATGATGATAAACTTATTTGTGGTGATCATTTTGCCACATATACATATCAAGTCATTATGTTGTACACCTTAATTAATATAATGTTATATGGCAATTATATCTAATTAAAAAAAAAGAAAAGGTACTTTTAGAATCACTTTTAAAGGTTTGAAATGGTGAGAAATCCATGTGCACAGAGCATAATATACCTTGCTTTACTGAAGATACTTAATGGTGAAAATTTAATTTGGCTGAAAATTTTTAATTCTTGCTTTCTTATTATTTGGGCAGCACAAGTCACAGTCATTGGCTACTGAAAAGTGTATCCAGTCTTTTTCTCCCTAAAACAAGAGCATTTGGAATGAACACTTAGTAGGACATATTGACTCTTCACCACCTTCACCTTTATGCCTTGACTCACAGGTCCTCCTGGATTCTCAAGTGATGTGAATGACCTTGGAATGCTTTTATATTTACGAGTAAACACATCTTATTAATTAGACACCTGCATTGACACCTACATTGATACAATGCTCCATTGAGAACCTGACAGATAAGTTTTTAAAGGACAGTCTTTGCCCCAATGGCTTAAACTCAAGTAGTGCCAGTTGTACAGGCTGTTGGGTCTTCCTCTTTGGCTACACTGTTCACACCTTCCTAACCTCCAGATTATTGGAGCTGTTTGAATCCAGGACTGTAGGGTTTCCACCACCTCCATGAGCCATGCAGTGGGTATTCACTACATGCTTTGGCTGAAGGTGGTAGCAAAGAGTTTCTCTGTCTTTAGGAAAAGTCTAATAAGCCTTTGCCATGGGCAGTTGGCTTTTTAACATCTCAGTTGTTTGTTTTTCTTTCTAATTTTTTTGTACTTAATTTTTTTCTAATTTTTAAAGTAAAGATGACAGACAATATTATATTAGTGATTTGACATTTATATGCATTACAAACTGATGATCACAAGTCTAGTAACCATCTTTCACCATACAAAGTTAGTGTTAATACAATATTATTGACTACATTCCCTATGCTGTACATGACATCCCCATGACTTATTTATTTCCTAACTGAAAGTTTCTACCTCCTTCACCTGTTTTGCCCTCTCCCACCTTCTCAGCTAGTTTTAATCACATGGTTTTATATGGGCAAAAAGCTAGCTGTAACTTGTTTCAATAGACTTTCACCCTGGAAAGGGGAAGTGTGTATGTATACACATGTGTGTGCTCAGTTGTGTCCCAACTATTTGAGACTCCATGGACTGAGCCTGCCAGGCTCCTCTGTCTATGGGATTTCCAACAAGAATACTGAATCAGGTTGCTGTGTCCTGCTTCAGGGTGTCTTACTGACCCAGGGATCAAACCTGTGTCTCTTTGGTCTCCTGCACTGGCAGGTGGATTCTTTACTAACTGCGACCACCTGGGAAGCTTGTTTCATTAGAGTTGCGTTCAGGAAAGGGGAAGTAGTTCATTTTAGCCCACAGTATAGAGCTCTACCAATCAAAAATCCCAATGGCAGTATCGGGAGCTAATAACACCCACTCATGTACATACTTGAATTTATTTTTATGGGGCTTTTTCCTGTAAGGGCTTCCCTTGTGGCTCAGCTGGTAAAGAATCCGCCTGCAATGTGGGAGACCTGGGTTCGATCACTGGGTTCGGAAGATCCCCTGGAGAAGGGACAGGCTACCCACTGCAGTATTCTGGCCTGGAGAATTCCACGGACTGTATAGTCCATAGGGCCGCAAAGAGTTGGACGCGACTCTTTTTCCTGTAAGGAGTGAAGCCAAAAGCATTCACCTGTGTAAACATGATAAAGTTCTAGTGTCATACAACTGAAATAAATAGCAGCAGCTTAGAGAAAGAAGTTCTTGGTTAATAGAGATGTGATCAACACAGTTTAATGTGAGGATTCAATTTTCACCAAAACAGGAGAGTGATTGTCTTAAGAGTGGGTTTCTATCTTCTAGCTTGTTACATTAGTTAGTCAATTTACAGCCCAGGCTGCCTCTTTCTTGGTGAGGATGGCTTTCACAGTTTCAGACTCTCAGGAGATTTAGGAGAAGGACTTAGCCGTCTCAAAGAGGTGATATGGGGGAACTTTCTAGTTTGAAAGAACAGGAAGTCAGGCAACTGATACTGAGGGTCATGGTGACTCGTGCAGCCATGTGTGTGGATAGAGGGGGCCTGTCAACAAACTGCGCCAGATGCCTCAACATCTTCCCAGGGAGATGTTAGAATGTGGTTGTTTCTCTATTTTCTTTTTTTTGCTGGTGGAATGTAAAGTATTATTAATCATCAGATGCCAACTATTCACATGCATAGTGCAATCCTAGGTGAATGGGGGTGGGGAGAATTTACGTCTTTGGTTTCATTCTCCCATTTAGAGAGCTAGGAAATTAAATGTGCTTCACAGCATGACCATTTCTGGTTTGCAAGCAATCCATCCACATGATATAAGAAAGAACTCTTTCCTTCTTTCTTACCACTTTTTCCTTTCCCCTACTTCCCTCGCATTTTCCTTCTCATTCACCTAATCATCATCCATCACCCATCCATCCATCCATCCATCCATCCATCCATCCACCCAATATTTACTGAGTACTTTCTATGTGCCAAGCTCCTTAGACTAGTAGCTATGATCCGGGAATAGAGAGAGTGGAGGCCTGGTCAAGGGCAGGGCAGTGGGGATAGAGAGCAGAGCAGAAAAGTGAGGGAGCTGACAAGACATGAGACCCAGAGGGAGGTGAAGGATGACGATGGAGAAGTCAAAGACAGCTCCTCATTGGAGGTTCTTTCTCCTCCCATTTTGCAGAGTTCTACAGTCTCTGCCAGGAGCTCTGGAACTTGGGTACCACCTGAAACAAACAAAATATGGTAAGTACTGCAGTCTTTCTACGTATAATTTATAGTACTTAGACTTGCTGCCTCAAGCTTCTGCTGGGCAAAGTTTCACTTGATATGCTACCACATGGTGACTATGTATCAGCTTACATTATTAAGAGTTATAAGAAGCTTACATGGCTGAAGAGTATAAATTTTAAATAAAGTTTTGAACCCCCAAAGTCATATAAGAAAAACTAGTGAAATATTACAGAATAATCGGATAGTCCAGGAGACCAACTAAAGACTGAGAACATTGATGGCAGAGAAAAGGTATTGGAAATGAGACATAAAAATTTGCTGAGACTAGTCAGATAGAAATACTGAGGGCAAATCATTAATGACGATGGAAAAGCAATAAATATTCTTGTTACAAAGAGCTCTTCAGTGCAGGAGTTAAAAATACACTCTAAAGATTATCATGGTAGGAGGATTCCTCTGGCCTCTCTGCTTGAGACATCTACTCTATCACAAGAGCTTTTACAGGAGACACAGGCAGAGCTCAGAGAGTATGCACAGAAGGACAGCTCTGTACCGACATCTCTGTGTGGCTGAATCTAATCACAAACAACCATATGTTGCTCTCTCAAGAGCCTGATTATTGAACTCATTAAGTGCATCTAAGAACATAATTGTTAATTTTGCTTATAATGAAATGCATGAATAAATAAGTGCATTAATACTATAGTAAAATCTGTTAAAATATGTTGGCTGGTGGAGGTGAAAGCACCAGAGGAGGACATGGAAGGGAGTATATTCAGCTGGGAAGGGTTGTGTCCCGGGATATGGCCCAGACATTGACGCTTGCCAAAGAGAGCTGACATTCTCCCTCTGCATGTTCTACTTCCTAAGGCAGGCATGTCTCCTAGAGTAATTTTAGAATGATTTCTGGTAAATAAAAACAAAAATACCTAGAAAGGGGAATGCAGCTAACAGAAGTGGATGGTAAATCACTAGAATCCCAACCCAGCAGTCTTCCTTCTGCTTCATACAGCAACTTAAACTTCTACTTCATTTGTTTTCATACTCATGTAAATTCACTTATTTTGGTATTCAGTTCTACAGGTTCTGCAAAATGGCCTGAGTCATGCAGCATCACTAAAGTTAAGATGCAGACCTGTTCTACCACCCCTCAGAGTAGCCTGTGCTTCCCCCTTGTAGTCAACCCTTTCTCCCACCTTTAACCCTGGAAACCAGTGATCTTGTCTCTGCCTCTTCAGTCTTTTCCAGAATGACATGCAAGTGGAAATTTACTGTTGCCCTTTCTACTCTTCCTCTTCGTGACCCAGAACACATTAACTATCAAAACAGATAGTAGGAGAGCTGGATTTTACCTTTAATTTCCCTTGGTTATTATTGGTTTTTTAACAATGGTTTTGGGGATATGAATTTGTTTTGTTCCATTCCATGAAGTATGGAATTGATGGTGCTGCCTGTCAGGGATAAGGATGGGGTGAAATACAGGCTGCTTCCTGCCTCCTTCACCTTCATTGGTAGTATTTATTGTGCATTCACTCTGGACTAGAGTAGTTGCTGTTTGGCTGGTGCTATCTTAGTATAGTTAACTTCTTCCTATTATGTCACCTTGCTTTCCTAGCCAGTTGTTAAATCATTATATCAAATCACTGTGTATGCTTGCTGGTTTGGGGTTCGCCACTGTGCTTTTCACCAGTATTAGAGGACTCGTCAAGGGGCGCTGACAATAACATTATATAAACAGAGGGATGGAGACAGTGGCATGGTAACCTATGGGGACAGCATATGCATGAGATCCTGTATTTTCTCAACTCTCAATTTGTGATAAAATCAAGGTCCCGGAAAGACATTAATATTTTTGTTTGCAAATACATTATATCCAGTCTTACCCAAATATGTTATCATTTGTTAATAAAAATAAAATTCAATTCGGCATGCAATAAATCTAACTTTTATATAGGAAAAGTAAATTCATGAAAATGATGGGTTTGATATACAATCTCTGGCATCAGATGGTGAAACAGATGGTTTGTAAGCACATAGCAAAGAAAACAGCATGGGTTTACTAAGAGCAAGTCATGCTAAACTAACCTTGTTTCCCATTATGATTGTGATAGGATTGACACTGATAGAAAAAAGAAATTCCTTAAAAATCAGTTTATCTTGATTTCAGTAAGGTTAAAATAGTCCTTGAGGATAAGATGGAGAAAACGCGCTGAAATGGTAATGCAGTCGATTTGTTGCTATTTAAACAAGTGGTTTATGGACCAGGACAACCTTGAGGGAGGTGTACAGTGGTATGTCAGAGGACTCTAATTGTTCCTTCATTTTATCAATAACCTGAATGAAATCTGCACATTTTTGAAAGAGATTGAATACAATGAATATCAAAATCAAGTTTTTTTAAGAAGAAAAAAAAAGCAGACTGGAACAATACCCAAACTAATAAAAGATTTTTAATAAAGACAGATGTAAAGTCCTAAATCTGTGCCTTAAAAAATGTACACATATAGAATGGTGTAATTGACTTCTTGTTAGTTCATGAAGATAAGACACGGATATTTAAATCAATTTCAAAAGTCAATCAGTCAGTCAGTTCAGTCGCTCAGTTGTGTCTGACTCTTTGCAACCCCATGAACTGCAGCACACCAGGCCTCCCTGTCCATCACCAACTCCTGGAGTTTACCCAAACTCATGTCCATTGAGTCGGTGCTGCCATCTAACCATCTCACCCTCTGTCGTCCCCTTCTCCTCCCGCCCTCAATCTTTCCCAGCATCAGGGTCTTTTCAAATGAGTCAGCTCTTCACATCAGGTGTCCAAATTATTGGAGTTTCAGCTTCAGCATCAGTCCTTCCAATGAACACCCAGGACTGATCTCCTTTAGGATGGACTGGTGCATAGCACAGGAGCGGCAGCTGCGTGGCGCAGGAGCGGCCAAGCAGAGCTACCGGTGTCCAAAGTCAGGAGCAGCGTCCAAGATCAGGGGCGGCAGCCGTGAGGAGATACCCCACGTCCAAGGTCAGGAGGCTGCTGTGAGGAGCTACTCCGCGTCCAAGGTAAGGAGCAGCGGCTGCGCTTTGCTGGAGCAGCTGTGAAGAGATACCCCACATCCAAGGTAAGAGAAACCCAACTAAGACGGTAGGCGCTGAGAGAGGGCATCAGAGGGCAGGCAGACTGAAACCACAATCACAGACAACTAGCCAGTCTGATCACACGGACAACAGCCTTGTCTAACTCAATGAAACTAAGCCATGCTATGTGGGGCCACCCAAGATGGATGGGTCATGGTGGAGAGGTCTGACAGAATGTGGTCCACTGGAGAAGGGAATGGCAAACCACTTCAGTATTCTTGCCTTGAGAACCCCATGAACAGTATGAAAAGGCAAAAAGATAAGACACTGAAAGATGAACTCCCCAGGTTGGTAGGTGCCCAATATGCTACTGGAGATCAGTGAAGAAATAACCTTAGAAAGAATGAAAGGATTTCAAAAGTAATGTGAGTCAACTGTATAAAATGGGTGCTGAATAATAGAATACTGTCTGTATCAGATGAAAACGGTCATCCCGCTGTAGTTTCTATTGGTCACATCCATCGGTAGAATTGTTTCTAGAACCACATGTCTAATTTTAGGAAAGGCGTCAACAAAGTGAAGCTGTTTCTGAGGGTCTGACTGTGCTGATTTGAGTCTGAAGATTCCATCATGGGACAAATAGTGGGGGAAGGAACAACGTGTACTGAATGTCTAGTTAGAGCATAAGAGAGAAGATGAAAAGGTTGGAGGTGAATAGGAGGATGCAATAAGAATAGGTGAGTTTCCTAGGGGTTTAAACAATTAGTAAATGTGTAGGAAATGGCCCCAGAACACAAGTTATATCGGATAGGGAAAGAGTCAGGTAGGGCATTCTACCCCTCTCTTGTTCTGAATAAGGGTGAGGAGTGTGTGCATGTGTAATTATGTGTGCGTGTGTGTATGTTCAGATAAGTAGGTAGCTAGGTGGTGATCAAAGAGTATGTTTTAGGTAGTTTGTGCTGCTATAACAAAAATAACACAGACTGGGTGGCTTATAAACAACAGAAATTTATTTCTCACAGTTTTGGAAGCTAAAAGTTTGCAATCAGGGTGCCAGCACGGATAGGTTTTGGTGAGGAGCCTCTGCCAAGTTGCAGACTGCTGTCTTTTTATTGTATTCTCCCATGGCAGAGAGAGGATGAGAGAATTCTCTGGAGTCCCTTTTATAAGTACGGTATAGAGAGGGCTGCACCGTCATGACTTAATTACCTCCCAGAGGTCCCACCTCCTAACACCGTCACATTTAGGGTTAGGATTTCAACGTGTTTTGGGGTCGGGGTAGACACAGACATCCAGCCCATAGCAGCATGTGCTCCTTCTCCCCCTACTCCCACCATGCCTTCCCCCGGGACAATCCAGTTTGTCCTTATCATTCCATGTTCACTGTTGTCGCTAATTTAGTGCCAAGCCTCATTGTAGGAATTGAAGACCCAAGGTTGAATAAATCCATTTTCTACATAAATTGAGCTCACAGTCTGGAGGGGACAAATGGGCATTGAACTTGCAAGTCGGCCTGCTGAGAATTGAGAAATGAAGCTAGGAATCTAGAGTCACTCAATCATCAGTGCAGTGACTAAGTGTCAACTGCACAGACTTTCATAGCTGGAGGGGATTTTGGACATCTGCTTAGTGTATGGTTTTCAGACAGTGTCTTGTGGAATCTTTGGGCTCTTGTGAAGCTTTCTTAGGGGTTGCTATGTACAAGTACATGCTAAGTCACTTCAGATGTGTCCGACTCTTTGCAACTCTATGGAATGTAGCCCACCAGGCTCCTCTGTCCACGGGATTCTCCAGACAAGAATGATAGAGTGGGTTGCCATGCCCTTTCCCCTACTTGTAAGGGGGAGATCAAATCAGAAGATGTCAGAGATCCTCCCTTACTCACATTTTAAGCAGAGCAGTTCTACTTCTGTTTTATTTGTTCATTATACACAGATGAATTAACTTGAAGAAAGGGTACTGCTACTGCTAAGCATTTAACCATACTCTAAGGCCATGCAGGGGAAGAGGGAACAGTGGCCAAAAGATATTAGAATTTATTTGATGCAATTTAAATGTTTTAGTTTTATACCTATTATATGTTTATAAAGACTATTCATTCAGTGGCTATTGAAATACCTGATAAGCTAAGATCCCGTGTGCTTCTAAAATCATCCTAAGATTTTCCTTCAGAAGTTTAGCTTTTTCATGGGACTTCAGACTCCCTGAGGGCAAGACTTTGCCCTATTCATTTCTGTTTCTCAAATGAATAACACTGTGCCTGATACTTACGGGTGTTCCAAATGTTTGCTGAATGTATAAGGAAGGAATTAAATTAATGTATTAATTGGACCCAGAACAGATCTTCTAACTGGTTATGGAAAAATAAAATAAAACTCTGAAACCTCATTCAATTTTCAATAACCTAATAAGCTGAAAAAACATATATACACACATATTATAATGCATTAGTAATAACTATAGCAATCAAACTACATATTGATTGGTGTCGGAGAAGACTGAACATTTGGTTCTGAAGCAGTGTCTTTTCTTTCATCTGTGAGCACCCAGTCTCCCATCCCTTCCTAGTGAATCCTGGAATCTAAGTTATAAATAATGACAGAATTCTGCCAAAGATATTTCTCACAGGAGGGATATGTAACTTCTTTTCCTGTGATGCACTGACTCACGAAACAGCTACGCTTGTGAATTCCAATTAACAACAGCTTTTGTTCTCTCTGGTCAGACTTTCAGGCAAATATAAAATCTTCAGGATTCCTGTAGCCATTTCTGAGTGTAGGCTGGAAGCATTCAGACCCATCCAGAGGTACTTGGTAACCAGCTGATACATGACTATATGGCTTGGGTTTGGCCAGACCGAAGCCTGGACGCTGTGTTTCTCCTCAGAGAAGGTGCATGCTGGGTGTGCAATGAACAAAGCACTACTAGATAGTGTGTAGAGAGGGTGCTTTCCTCAGTTTTACCAAAAGTGTTAACCTGTAAAGCTGGCTACTAGTCCGCACACACACACACACACACACACACACACACACACACACCGACGTATTCATGGAAAGAATCTTTAGTAAAGAATGGAAGCCAAGGTTTTATGTAGACCAAGAAGGGGAGGGTGGTATTCTCAGCAGGGAGTTGACAAGCAGTAGCTATGAATTATCCCAGGAAAACCAGGGAAGTCTCCTGAAGATATGGAAGTGATTAAGGGCCCTGCTTTTGATTAACAATTTATAACTCTTAAATTTTCTATGGTCCTTTAAGGCACCCCTCTTATCTAGAGTAAATGAAGTAACTTTACAAATCATTCCTTAGACTTACATTTGGAGACCATGACTTTGTAGGAGAATGTAATTTTCCTCATTCTGGATAACTGAGTTCTATAGCTAAGGACACTGAGACAAACCTTGTAATCAAGTGTAGCTGGAGCATATTGCTTCCTCTCTTATGAATGTGAAATGGTGCAGGAAGCGAAACCCACTTTTAGACATGAGATTTATGTCAGTGGTACTTGTTTTCCTCAAAATAATCCCATCTCAAAGATGGCCTCCATCTTGTCAGTGAAGTCCATCCTCTGAAATCGCTTTTCAGAAGGTGGATCCGTATCTTATTCTTCATCCACATTCATTACATACAGAGCACGTATCATATGACAGCTTGTGCAGATACATTAGTTAACTGGCCACTGCCCTTATCTTCAAGAGTTACTGGGAAAAGGCACAAGTGTTTCTAGTATATATTACTGTCTAAGAAACTACCCAAACCTAAAACCAACGATTTATTTTGCTCACAAATCCCTAATTTTGGCAGAGAGCAGAGCATGAGCTCATCTCTGTTCCACATCTTTTGGGGAAATTCAAAGGGGGCAGGGATCACATGAAGACTTGCTTTGCTAACCTGTCTGGAGGTTGATGCTGGCTGTAGGCTGACATCCTACCTGTGGCTATGGCTATAACATATGCAATATGACCCATCAGTATAGTCCTCCCACTTCTTCACTGTATGGTGATCAAGGTCCAAGAATGAGGAACTCAAGAGAAACCAGCAGAAATTGCATTTTTTGGCCTTGCCTCTGAAGTCACATAGCATCACTTCTAGTGCATCCCGTTCCTCCAGACAGTGACAAAAGCTCACTCTTGTTCAATAAGAGGAGAATTAGACTTCACCTCTGAATAGAACAAGTGTCAATATGCAAACATGGTTTAAAACTACAACAAGAAAATAGACAATTACCACAAAATGGAAAAGTAGAAAGGATAAGCACTGAGCTTGGGTAAAACCTAGGGTTAGTTCAGTGGTGGGGAGCAGAAAAGACTTCCTAAAATAAATTATATAAACCTAATTCCTGGGGAGTTAGTTGAGATTAGTCAGGAGAATGGGACAGCATGATGGGAAGAGTGATACATGTAGAGGAAAGTAATAAGAATAGTAATAAAAACTGAGCAAGCTGGCATAATTACAAGTAGTTTGGGAGAACCAGATGTAAAGTATGAGAAAGAGTGACACGGTATGAAGCTGAAGAGGTGGCTACGAAAAGCCTTGTAAATAATTTTATGGGTCTGGACTTTATCCTGCAGGCAAATGAAGGAGTCATTGAAGTGTTTTAAGTAGAGAATGATATGATCAGATTTGTATTTTATTAAAAAAAAAACAAACCCACTCAGCTGTAGTGTAGAGAACTTATCATAGAGGAGAGCTTGGGGTAAGACAGGCAGTAGATGACTAGTTCAAAAGCTGCTGGAGTATCCAAATAAGAGATGATCATGGAGTGCGTTAAAGTCATGATGGGGGTGGGAAGAAAACGCAAAGCCAGGAGATCTGAAGAGTTAAAGTTGAAGGGACTTGGTGATTAACGGTTGGTTGTTGGGAGAGAGAGAGAGAAATCAAGGGTAAGAATAAGACTTTTGCCTTGCATAAGCAGGTGATATCATTTACTCTTTTATGGGACATGAGGAACAGTTTTGGGAGACAGGATTATGGGATGCTGATGAATTTTCTTTTGAATTTGGTGTGATTGTGGGACATTCAAGTGGGACTATTCATTGGGCTGTTGGATATGTGAATAGAACTTATACAGGAAGACTGGGCTTTGAAAAAAAGATTCAAGGGTCATCAGTATACTGAATTCGTAAATGGCAATTGCAGGCTTGGGTGAACAGAATCAAAAGAAAGCAAAAAAGAAACCTGAATTGCACCAGTTTTTGTAAGAATGGGGAAGAGGAAGAGAACCCCGCAAAATGAATGATAAAATAAGTTAAGCAAGTTGCCAGATAGCCAGGAAGTGTGGCATCATGGAAGCCAAGGGAAGAATGTTTCAAGAACAGTGAACAATAATAGAGGCTGTAAAGAAGTCAAGTAGCTTGAGAGTTAAAGAGGCCCCTCGGTAACTAAGACAACTGGGCCCCTGACATCCTCTTTTTCTCCTGTATCTTTTATGAGGTTAATCTCAGAGCAATGGGGTGTCCCATGTAACTGTGAAAATCAACTGATAAGTAATATGGAACATAACTGAAGATTTTGTGGGCAAGTGGGGATGTAGTTATATACCACCTACTGAAACTTGATGAAAATCTTTACCCATCTCTGTTCTTTCTCCAAAATTTCTCTTCCTTGACCTCTTCTCCCTTCTTTGTGCACAAGCCTCTTTCTCTAGCTTCTTCATTACCACCATCCTCCAATATTTTGTTGCTTTTCTTATCTTGTTCACTCTCCCCTTTGCACTTTGTAGGGCCATTAGTAATAAACAATTTTAGAAGTATAACGGTTGTGTTTAGCAACCTGGAGTTTCAAAACTAATTAGGCCAAGAACAATTTTAATGTAGTGGTGGGGATGGGAGGCACATTATAGGTGTTAAAAATAAGTTAGACTTCTTGTTAAGCATGTTAGACTAACCATATACTTTTATCTCCATTCCCTTTTCAAACCTCACTAAGATGACAGTTATGGCTTCCAGGAAAATGGGCTCCTCAGATCCCCTGCTCTTAGGAGCATAATTCACCAGTGGGCTTAGTTTCTACCCCTTAGTTGCTACCACTGCCTTGATGCCAAGGCCACACTTTCTGTGAGCTGTTCCTGATGGTACATGGTAGGGTTATTAGGGTAAGTAGGATTGGAGAAGACTCTGATGCTGGGAAGGATTGAGGGCAGAAGGAGAAGAGGGCATCAGAGGATGAGATGCCTGGATGGCATCACTGATGCAATGGACATCAACTTGGGCAAACTCCAGGAGATGGTAAGGGACAGGGAGGCCTGGTGTGCGGCAGTCCATGGGTGACTGAACAACAGCAACAAAGGGTTACTAATGCAACCTCATTACTACGATGCTTCCCTGGTGGCTCAGATGGTAAAGAATCTGCCTGCAATGCAGGAGACCTGGGTTCGATCCCTGGGTTGGGAAGATCCCCTGGAGGAGGGCATGGCAACCCACTTCAGTATTCTTGCCTGGAGAATCCCCATGGACAGAGGAGCCTGGTGGGCTACAATCCATCAGGTTGCAAAGAGTTGGACACAACTGAGTGACTAAGCACAACAGCACAATGCAACCTCATTACTACGAGACTCCTCCAGTGGCAAGATACTGGTTTGAGGCTCCTCCCTGGCCTAATCAAATCTTTCCTGGAATGACAATGTAGTTCTAGATTCTCCCTACACAATCCTCAATTCTTTCCCTCCTTTCTCCTGCAGATATCCAAATTTCATGGCAGTTGGAAGCCTCTGCTGCCCCCCCTTTCCTCTAAATAAACCTCTTGTATGTACAATCCAATCTTGACATCTGCTTCTCAAAGAACCCAAACTAACACAATTGTAAATTTAGAAAGGTAGAAATTCACCAGGAAAAGGAGATGAGATGACAGCAGGAGAGAAATATCAACAAAATTCTGAAAGATGGAAAGTTGGTAGATGAAAGGTAACAGTCTTACCAAGGAGAAACCTAGGTACCAATAGAGGGGCTAGCCAACAAGACAGGAGCTGACATGAGCTGCAGTCTTCCAAAGGCTCAAGAAGTAGAGGCATAAAGCACTGGGGTAAGGCTGAAAATATGAAGAAATTGGTTGAAAAGTCTGCACAAAGAGCAGTTGGCCACCAGATGCCTTCTATCATGACCAGAATCCAAGTGAACTACCTCTCCTGTAAGGAGACTGAAGATGCCAGTCTTGGGAACACCAGACACAGGGGAAGGGTGATTAATTGCAAGTCTATGAGCTGCTGTGAACTCCCCCAGTTTCTAGCAACTGGCAGCCTTCTCCTTAAGAAAGGATCTCAGAATTCAATAGCCATAGTAATTAATATACCTCCCAGATGGGAAATTAAAGAACTTTTCTCTGGTCTACCCCAAAGAAAATAACAAGTGATATCATCTTTTGGAGTCCCCCTAACACAGTCGCCATCGACAGGTACAATTATCATATAGTGAAATCCACCAGTCCATATACTGACTCTCTAAAATACATAGACAGACAAACAGAAAAGATAAAAGCAAGTCAAAGGAAAAGAGAAACAAGACAGTGGCTGGAGAAACATTTATAGATAAACCTTTGAGTTACTACGTTCAGAGAAATGAGTTGTTTTGTAACCATGAAACAAAAATAAAACTCTATAAAAAAGAAACAGAAAATAAACAAAATATTAAAAATATGAAGGCAAAAAAAATTAAGTAGACAGTTCGATGAATAAAATTGTGGAAATATCCATTAAAGTAACACAAAATGTCAATGAGATTAAAATGGGAAAAAATAAGCAAAAAATTGGGAAGATCAGTCCAAAAAGTTCAAATTTGAGTAAAAGCAGCTTCCAGAAAAAGAGCAAAAAAGAAAGAAAAGAAAGAAGGAGGAGGAGGATATGGGCATTATCAAATAGGAGATAATGTCCCAGTATTGAAGTCTATGACTCCAGGATAAAAGGGCCAAATGAATGGCCAACACAATGAATTAAAAAAGACCTGTACCAAGGCACATTTTTGTGAAATTTCAGAACATTGGCTCAAAGAGAAGCTCCTAAAATCTTCCAGTGGGAGAAGGAGAGGAGAAAGAACAAGATACCAATCATACACAAAGCATTAGGAACCAGAATGCCATCTAACATCTCAATGGCAACCCTAGACTTTAGAAAACAATAAAAGCAATCTTTCCACATTTTTAGAAAAAATGTTTTCCAATCTTAAATGCTATACTCAATCAAACTACCAATAAAATTTGTCTGGAGTAAAGTTATATAAGATCCTTAAAAATGTACTTTTGATGCAAGTTTTTTCAAGAAGCTCCAGAAGGATATACTCCACTAAAAAGTGAATAAGCAAAGAAAGAGGTAACGTAACTAAGTGTAACCTAACCCAATACAGGAAAGATGTGAGTCTCTGTATTTAGAAGCCTCCAGTTAACTCACACATGAGACACATCAGAAGCCTCCCTCTGCTACCAACAACTTAGACTCCCCTTTGTCCAGTTACAGCATTGAAAATTTGAGACCCTAATTCTTACACAATTCTTTTTTTAATGTCTAAATCCCTTACTATCAATCCACTATTGTAATGACCTGGTCCAATAATTTCCTTAGTTACCAATAATCTATTAATTCATTCACTTATTGAGTGCCCACTATAGTATAGTTGAATTTGAAGAGAAACAATGGGGAAAAAATAAATGTGAACAATTATTTTCTTTTCTTTGTGTTTTTGTTAAGCCTTCCTTTCCCTGAGGTCAAGGTCTAGTTTGAAAGAGGAACAAAAAAATGTAGATAAAGGGATTTCTCCCACTCTGAATTTTGTATAAGATAGGTATATGCACACATATCCTTTGACATGAATATGGAACCCGCTAAGTGTGCCAAAGTCCTGAAGAATGGGACTTTAAAAATGACCTCTTTCTTCCAGGGAAACTATTAAGACCCAAGTGATGCTGCAAGTCGTATTAATTTTCTAAAGCTCGTATATTTGAAATCCTGTACCTCTAAGTGCAGAATATTTTTGCCTTCAACCTGATCTGGGTTTGAGAGATTGTCTGAGTTATAGGAGGCCCAAATATTTAACAATATTGGGGTCTTCACATGAGCTTCATAATTTTGATGTGTATTTAAGAAGCTGCTGGTACTTGTAAGGCATGTTGTAGATGCAACTGATGCCATGCTTCTATCCCCTGTGTCCATCCATGCTCACTGATTCCTGCTGAAGAGAGTTTCCACAATATTGACAGATTCCCACCCAAGCACCTGATTCTCTTTTCTCTGTGTAGGGGCTTTCTTGGCACCATGAAGAGCTTGCAGAGCCTCAAACTGGCTCAGCCCAGAAGTCCAGGGGCATCAGCACCCATGGGGCACAGGGCAGTTCTCAAGCAATGGGAGATGGAAATCAGTGGATAAAACCAGTCTTCCCGTCAACCTGTGGAATGATTCTAGGCAGGGCTATCTTTGCTTTTGCATGACTTGAAGTTGATTGACCTCGGGTGTAAGGGAGCAAAATTTGCCACCACAAAATGTGTCTCTTTGGCATGAGATTTATTTTAGGTTGGTGGTTTTCAGGAAATGCAGACAATATAGGAAATTTTGTTTTGTTTTTTGTTTACCTACCCCTTAGCTGACTAAAAGAATTTAGATAAAAGTCCTGGTTCCAGGAAGAGCACTAGCACCAGAGATATCTACAAAGAATATGGGCCACGTGTGGTAGGGCTTTGGGACAAAAAATCCTCTACGTTGTCCCATTGTCCCTGAGTGGCATAACAAGCATATGTTTACCAAACATTTGTTCTTCACATCTTCCTTTAAATTGTTTTTCTCCCCTTTGAAGTCCCAGCCTCCTACCCTCCTTTTCTCTCAGATGGCATGTAAATTCAGTTGCCTAACTTGTCCTTGGATCTCAAATTCTCATGGAGTTCCCATAGGTACATAAATTTGGTTTTTCTCTTGTTAATGTGTCTTGGGTCAATTTAGTTGTTAGGCCAGCCAGAAGGACCTAGAAAGGTATAGGAAAAGTTTTTCTCCCCAACAGCTGGCATAGTTGGCAGGATTAACTTTGTTCACTGACACTACTTACTCTGAGGCTATTACTGCTAAGAGATTCAGCCAACATAATGTAAGATTCTTACCACATCAGTCTCCCAAATCTCTGCCTGCAGGGTCTATTGAAAGCCATAATGGTAAGAATTCTTTATTTTCTTTTTCTAAATTTAGATTAGCAGGAGAAAATATTTGTGGAACTAGTTCCTTAAGTCACAGCGACCCTGGTGAAAGTTTGGTTAATGACTACTCTTGATTTTTATTGATACTTTTCATCCCAAAGATGGTCACTGCTTTTCTTTGTCTGTTGTATTGTTTGTCTTGTTCTGTATCTTGAGATCTTAGCTTTATGACCAGTGAGAGTACTCTGATCTCCACCAGCTGAAAGGTACATGTTCCAGCATGTATTTGGTGGTCAGTGTAGTGGACTGAGATTCCAAGCAGCTGTAGCCAGTTTGTCAGAAGCACAGTTAACAACCTGGGCTTGCAACTGGTGTCTCTTTGCTCCAGTGCTAGCTCTCAGGGGGAATTTGTACAAGTCCAATGAGGGACCTTGTCTTTCCAACCTCTGTTGTCTTATTAGTGCTGGAGGAGTCAAACAGTGCCTGCCTGCTGCCACAGATTAGTAGGTCTGTGACTGGAGATGTCTTATATTCTAATGGGAAACTAGAGATACCATCTGCACTGCACTGTTCTTAGTTCATGTGACAACAAGGTCTTTGCTTTCTTAGACTAATTCTGGGAGTGAACTTTCTGGATTTTCAAGGGCTGCATCTTTTGCAATCTTGTGTGGGATGCCTCTTGCATCTTTGTTTAAACTATAAAAAATTTATTAGTTTGAGTCACTATTTCAGAGGTCCTGTAACTCATCAATGGCCAGATGATGGATCCTATGGTTTGGCTATATTTGAAAGAAAAAAAATTAGAGACCTCTCATTGTAAACAGTTGTCTTATGTAATCATCTTATATAACAGCTAGCCTAAGGGACATCCTTAATAAGGTGGAAGGAAAGAAATTAGAATAAAAGTTTACTTAGACCTGTTCCTATTTGCCTTCAGATATTTGCAGATACTGTGAAAAATCAGAACATTGGAATTACAATTGTCCTGCACTTAAGAATAAGAAGGAGAAGGAACAAGAGGAGCTATTTGGAAATTGGGCAAATAAAAATGATTTTAAATGTTAAGAACTATGGTTTAGTTCTACCAAAAACAAAAACTAAAAAAGATGGCCAGACAAAAATGTGGGTTCCACCCTGTTTGTAGCTAGATATAGCTGAACAGAAAATGTGAGTTAAACCCCAGTTGCAACTAGGGCCCTACCAAACTGCAGCCAGCCCTCAAGGAAATTACAACCTAGAATTACAATGGCCATTTTGAGGAACATTCCAATTAGATAAGATCGTTTAAAGAGTGCACTTAAAAGCAAAGGCTCCCAAATCAAACAAAGAGAAAAGGATACCTATTTTAATTGGTATGCAGGAAACTTCAAAAGGCTTCTAAATTCCAAAATAGCTTTGTTGAAAGATTTGTTGTAAAAGGCAGAAAACAAAATAGAAGACCACTGATCTGACTGAACTCATGACCAGAGCTGACATTCAGAGCCTAATAAGAAAATTTTACGGCTCATCCCCTAAATTCAGTTCAGCTCAGTTCAGTTGCTCAGTCATGTCTGACTCCTTGCGACCTATGAACCGCAGCACGCTAGACTTCCCTGTCCATCATCACCTCCCAGAGCTTTCTCACACTCGTGTCCATCGGTTCGGTGATGCCATCCAACCATCTCATCCTCTGTCTTCCCCTTCTCCTCCCCCCTTCAATCTTTCCCAGCATCAGGGTCTATTCCAATGAGTCTGTTCTTCCCATCAGGTGGCCAAAGTACTGCAGTTTCAGCTTCAGCATCAGTCCTTCCAATGAATATTCAGGACTGATTTCCTTTAGGATAGACTAGTTGGATCCCCTAAGTTAAATGCCCCCAAAGAGAAAGAAAAGCATTACAACATAAGTGAATAGATAGGTCTGTCCTTTAGTAAGCAACTCGCAGATTTATTGGAAAGGCTTCTAAGTATTCTGGTTTTAGGAAACCAAAGCCTTTCTTGGAGAACCTACATTTCTTACCTGTGCCTCTGAGATGTAAATGTTCTACAAACTTCAGGGAGGTAAATTCTCTTTTTTCCCCCTTGGCCATGCTGCACAGTTTGCAGGATTTTAGCTCCCTGACTAGAGTCTGAACTCATGCCCCTTGCAGATTCCTAACCACTGGACCACCAGGGAATGCCTAGGGAAGTGATTCTTTTTCTAAATTTATTTATTTTTAATTGGAAGATATTTGCTTTACAATATTGTGTTGGTTTCTAACATACATCAACATGAATCAAATGTTTTTCAAGTTCTTGTGATCTAGGATTAATCTTTAGAAAATAAAAGCAAGTTTAAGATTATTGATTTCATGAAAACAAGCATGTCTTTAGCATTACCAGTGCTTTGTTACTTTTATTCTACTTAGGTTTACTAAAAGTCAAATAAATGTTATCTCTATTACAAAATTTGTCAGCCAGAAAAAAAAGCTTGTGTTGATGGTTGACTTTGTTTACTGTCTCATGAAGTATTTTTTCTGTAGGTAATCTAATCATTTAGAATAAATAAAATTAAATAGATATAAATAGGATCAATGTTTTAAATAATAATTACATATCATTGTATATATACTTTAAAATAGCTTCCAAAATCTTTGGTTACTAGAAACCTTAGTGTTCTGCTAAGTTGAGTTAAATTAAGGAACTTAATGAGTTAAGTTCCTTGAATATCTAAATCGCTTCCAAATAAGATAAAACGCTGAAACATTAATTGCTGAACAAGTCTAAGTTTACCTACTTTTGACCTCTTATTACAGAGGAACTAAAGATGTTTGTAAACCTATTTTGGGCCAATTTGAAAACGTTGTTATGAGAAAACATATGTTTCTAGAAATTTCTAAATGTATTCATACATTTGTCAATAAAAAGAATGCTCGTATATTCACAATTGCTTACGTCTTAGTTTTTATTATAAATTAAGGTTTCTAAGGGTTAAGTATTCTAGTACATGATTAAAGCTACTAGAAATGATGCGGTAAGCAATTCTGCATACATGGAAAGTAGAATATATTTTGGGGTAAGAAAAAGTGTGAGGTATGGAGGTACCTTCTTTCTTGGGTGATATGAAAGTGATTTTGTCCTAAAACTTATTATTTCTAAATGGAAAAGAAAACAAGTGACAAACTAAAATAGACACAGAAAGTTGTAGAAGTTTTGTGGAAAAAGGAGTATTTGGAAAGAAATTGTATGTGTGGTCAGGGCTAGATAAGATTGGAATGAATTTATTTAAGTATATGAATGTTAATATCAGAGGTAATCTAGTGCAGAATTATAACTGGGTTTTTTCTGTTAAAAGGATAAAATGTTATTGAACTGTTGGCCTGCTCTTGATAAGAAATGTAAAAGGATTTTCTTTATTTTTAAAAACAGGCTGCCTAGAAAACAAGGATACTATGTTTTGTCAAAATAATTTCCTGTGTTTTCTGTCTTCATCAAGTCTTTGATTACTTAAGTAAACCAAATCTTCTTGATATTAAGAGTAAGTTTGCTTAGAACTATGTAATTTGGAACTATGTAATTTTGGCTGCTTAGAACTATAAAATCTTAGTATGATTAAGTGGATAACTAAGTATTTTTCACAGTCATCTATGATTCTGTTTGACCAACTGTTTTAAAATCTTTGATGTTTTTGACAGATTTCCCAAAACCAAATTCTAAATGAAGTTCTTTTTGATCTCAGATTAACTTTGAAATTTTCAAGAATTTTCCTGGAACATTTTGAAATATATGTTCTCTCTCTTTGTAAAAAGGGAGACATTAAGCTAATTAATCTTATTTGGTATGTTAAATTACATGGAAACCATTGTCAAATAAGAAGTAATACTAAGCCTTCTGTATGTTGTATCACTATAAGTATACATCATAAGTGTTTCAAAAATTATGTGAAATTTCTAAAAATCCAGTGTGTCCTGGTGTAATGTTGTCATCATAAGTTCAGTTATCTTAAAATGTGGTACATCACAAAAATAACTACACTTCCTTATCAAATGAACTCTAACAATAGGCATTTAAGGTCTTTTACAATTTATAGACGGCTTCCCTGGTGGCTCAGACAGTAAAAGCGTCTGCCTACAATGCAGGAGACCTGGGTTCGATCCCTGGGTTGGGAAGATCCCCTGGAGAAGGAAATGGCAACCCACTCCAGTACTCTTGCCTGGAAAATCCCATGGACGGAGGAGCCGGGTAGGCTATAGTCCATGGGGTCACAAAGAGTTGAACACGACTGAACAACTTCACTTTCACTATAATCTATAGACAGGAGTCATTTTACTCTGATACTTTTGCAAATATGCTTCATCTTCAAAGAGATTCATGGAAAGGACTTCTCATACATATTCCAGAATACAAGTTTCTGATAAACTTTCAGATTTTTAAAAATTAATTAATTGATTTTATTTTGGGTTTTGCTGTGGTTTTGTTGCGACGCGGGGGCTTTCTCTAGTTGCAGAGAGTGGAGGCTGCTCCCTAGCTGTGGTGCACGGGCTTCTCGTGGTGGTGGCTTCTCATGTTGCAGAGCGCAGGCTCTGAGCACACTGGCTTCAGTAGTTGCAGCATGCAGGCTCAGTTGTTGCGGCACACAGACTTAGTTGCTTCACAAAATGTGGAATCTTCCCTGACCAGGGATCAAATCTGTGTCCTCTGTATGGGCAGGTGGATTCTATACCACCAGGGAAGTCTAAACTTTCAGATTCTATCACTGAACTGGGTAAGAATTTACAGAATCTTGATGGAGAAATTGATAACTTCATAAATCTGGTAATAAAAGATCAAGATCAATAATAATTAATTACATGGGACTAAAGGAACTGATAAAGATGATTATAATTTTTTTGCAATTTCTTTTTATTTGAAACATTGCTGATTTTTTAAAATATTTTGTTTTCCAAATATGAGGAAGCCTTTCCTCTTAAGCTAACTATAAAGAAGCTATGACCTAGAGTAATTTGGTAAATTATATCTTTATAAGTAGAATAGAAACATCTATCTTTTTCTCCCTACCTGATTCCTCCAGAATTCAGAAACTCTCCATGAGTATTCTTATTTTCATGGCAATGTAGTTATTTGCATAAGTTCAATAAGAGTCTGTTCTTGAAATAGGACACAATAAGAAACATTGGTTGTATTGCCAGGGCTTTGACTGCAATGTCCTATCCGAGAGAGCATGCTTAGACTTAGATATTACCAGATAGCCTTAAGGAACTAAAGTTGACTTTATGAAGCCAATTAAAAGCCCCTTGGAAAAACAGCCTAGTACCTTGCTTAGGGTTCCCAGCAGTCTCACGAGGTGAGTAAAGAAGGTTACTTCCTGGGAGGTGCAGGAAACTGCAAGCTGTTTTGAGCACCTCAAGAAGAAAGAAATTCATCCAAATCTATAGATTTTGCAGGTAAGTCTAGTGGCAAATTCTTGGCTTGGCTTCCTAGCATTGCTGTTGTTCAGTCACTAAGGCATGTGCAATGTGAAATTCCTTAAGAAAAATTCCAGCAAAGTAAATATAAATCTATATGATCAATTACTACTCTTGCTTCACTTTTGTAAATGACTAGGCCATGTGTATTGAAGCTAGACCTATTTTTGCAGACAAATTAGTCTTAATTTGGCTGTCATTTTAGAGAGAAAAATTATGTTTCAGTGATACATTTGTGGATATTAAATTCTAATATTGTCCATTGTCTTTGAGGTTTGTTTTCTACATGTGAGCTGTTCTAGATCCTGAGGATTATTCTAGCTGTCTCATATTTTGCTATAAGTTTCCAAGTTAACATTCCCAATTTCTCCCATCCTTTTGACTTGAAATCACTGAGAACTAAAATTGCCCTTTTCCTGAAGTCCTACAAACTGAAGCTAGTCAAAGCTATAAACTTCAGAGAAATCATCACAATACTTCATGTTTATTATTATTGTTATTTTTATCGGAATATAGTGCTTTACAACGTGTTCGTTTCTGCTGTATAGCAAGGTGAATCAGTTATACATATACATACATCCACTATTTTTTAGATTTCCTTCCCATTTAGGTCACCACGGATCATTGAGTCGAGTTCCCTGTGCTACACAGCAAGTTCTCATTACTTATCTATTTTATACATTATAGTGTATATATGTCAATCCCAATCTCCCAATTCGTCCCATTACCCACCGCACCCTTGGGAACCATAAGTTAGTTCTCTACATCTGTGACTTTATTTATGTTTTGTAAATAGGTTCATTTGTACCACTTTTCTATATCTAGATATTTTTCTCTTTCTGACTTACTTCATGTATGACAATCTCTGGATCCATCCATGTCTCTGCAAATGACACTATTTCATTCCTTTTTATTGCTGAGTAATATTTGTGTATATATGTACCACATCTTCTTTATCCATTCCTCTGTTGATGGACATTTAGGTTGCTTCCATGCTGCGGCTGTTGTAAATAGTTCTTCATGTTTAGACAATTTTCTTTGTGCCTGTTGCTGTGTGAGTCAGTCAGAATGTTTACCAGTATGCCTGATAACATCATAAGAGACATTCAATCAATCTACAAACCAGGGAAATCTGATTGTCACTGCCTGCCCTCGTTTCATCTAAATGCTTTGAACTGGACATCTAGAAATCTTCTCAACTGGTTGCCTTCAGAAGTTTGAAGATAAGATTATGATCTGCTCCAAACACTAACCATTGTTTTTCTTTTGTTTCCATAGAAATGCCTCTAATTAAATACTCGATTGCTTCTACCATAGGCCTATCTTGGGAACCTCACTGCATCACAGTCTCCTGAAATGAGCTTAACTGAACTGACTTATTGTCATGACTAAGAGATTGATTCAATAAGATGAAACAGTCTACCAATTCAACTTTTGGACTGTGAAACTTCTTGGGGAACTTGCGGTGGTGGGACTATAGGGGAAGAAAATATCCTTCCCCACTCCTAAGATGTGTCTCTTTGACAGGAGGATTATTTTAGGATGATTGTTTTAAGAAACAGAATACTGGAAGTTGTTTTTACCTCCCTCTTAACCACCTGAAAGAAGTTAGATAAAGGAACCAATCCAGACTGGGCACTACCAGTAGAGGTATCTACAAATATGGGCTCAGGATTACAGGGGGAACTTGGCAGGGCCTGGAGAGCAAAGTCTTCTCTGTGTCCTTTTGTCTGCATGGCAGAGCAAACATTTGTTTACCAAACATTTGTTTTCCCCATCTTTCTGTATGTCATTTTCCTTCCCTCTGAAGCCCCAAACCTCTACCCTCTTCTCTTCCTCTCAGATGGCATGTAAGTCTTGATTGCCTAACTTGTCCTTGGGCCTTATATTCTTAAGGAGTTCCTGTACATACATTAATTTGGGTTTTCTCCTGTTCATTTGTCTTATGTCAATTTACTTATAGGTCATCCAGAGGAACCTAGAAGGGTGGAGGGAAAATATTCCTCTTCAACAAGAGTGATTGCTCTCCTTAAATTTTGCACCTTGACTGCCTCATTCATTCCTCCCTTGTCCTGGCTCTGATTCTGAGGCAAGTTCCTCATAGTTTTTGAGAGGGTTTTCAGCAGAACTGAGCCCTCGTAGCTCACAGATAATAACCTACTTATTAACATACCTTTTACTGTTTTTTCTCTTTTCTTTGTCATCATACTTTCTCACTGGTACCTTCTGGGATTGCCTTTCACCCATTTTCTCCTCAACTTCTACTCCTGAGGGAATGTAAGATAAGACAAGCATCTCTTAAAATGGTGTTTTCTCTCCCCACCCCCACTCCACCAGTGATTTATTTAAGCTTATGATCAGCTTATGATATCATTCCATTAGCTATAGAGGTTTATCTTCTCTGAGACAGATCTGGGACTCAGATGTTCTGATGCTCAGGGTTAGGCAATTACATCCTTGCAAAGACCTCACTGTACAAGTTCAAACACATATGTGTGGGCACTTTTTGTTTTGGGGTGATTGAGGAAGGAGATGTTGAATGTTGTTGCTCCTGTTTTGTTTCTGATGGAGGCGTGAGGGAAGATAAAGTCTATGGAAGGATAAGAAGGCAAGAATTGTCTGGATAATTGCTTCAGACTTTCCCTTCACTTTGGCCTATAGCTGAGGGCCTGGCTGTGAGCCCCTGTGGGACTGATGCCAGAGCAAGTAACAGAGTCCTTGTTCAGACAGATTGGAAGCTTGGGGTACACACAGTCCTGCTTTAAGACAAAGGTGGCCAAAGGCAGCACGTATTGAGCTACACATGCCCTGTGCCCTCCTTTCCCACTTCAGCCCCACCCCAGTGCCCCCAGACCACAGTGTTCATTCTGTATAGAGACCAGTCTGCAGAAATACACAGAACCTGTGGAGCATCAGGGAAGGCCCAGGGCAGGGCAGCTGGACTAACAGAGAGCCTCTATCTCCCATAAGGGGCTGGTGCACTGCAGTCTGTCTATGAGCAGGACAAAGCAAAGGACCCTTTGGGAGGGGGTTAAATTCCTGAATGAACAGGTAGAGGAATGGGACTAACAAAGTTTAGGAGACTTTGTCCATATTACCTAGTTGGTACTCACAGGCAGGTGAAGCCTGGGCTATTTAGCTAAATAATGTTTGCTATAAGTTTGCTGGCACCCACGTGATTTAATCAACCTGTCCAGCAAAAAGCCCTTGAGTCAATTATCCTGGGCTCTAGCCCTGTCACCGGTAATAACCTTGGGCAAGTCACTTGACTTCTCTGTGCTTCAGTTTCCTTCATCTTAAATGACCTCATTGGGAAAGATGAATTCTGAAGGTCTTTTAAATATTAAGAAAACCAGAGTTCTTTCTCCAGAAATTACTGTTGATCACACAGAGTCCTAGAGAATGTCGCACCATGTGGCTCCTGTCTTGGAGTTCAGAAGTGGCCCGTGAGCCTGGGATCCTCTTTCTCTTACAGCACTCTTGGATAAAATGTCAGGTTATGGCCAGATATGGTGGAATTGAAAAGGAGTGTCAGCTGCAGCTTTTGTGAATGTCTACTTTGGGACTTTATTTTAAATGTTTAAGAGACAGCTCTTAAATTGATATTTTATTGTCTTTGGGACACCACACCTTTATTGAGTTCATTGTAAATCATACATTTGAGCATGAAACATAGGTTGCCAAAGTGGCAACTAACTACACCCATTTGTGGTTAGCATCACTACAAACAAAGCTAGTGGAGGTGATGGAATTCCAGCTGATCTATTTCAAATCCCAAAAGATGATGCTGTGAAAGTGCTGCACTCAATATGCCAGCAAATTTGGAAAACTCATCAGTGGCCACAGGACTGGAAAAGGTCAGTTTTCATTCAAATCCCAAAGAAAGGAAATTCCAATGAATGTTGAAACTACTGCACAATTGTACTCATCTCACACTCTAGTAAAGTAATGCTCAAAATTCTCCAAGACAGGCTTCAATAGTACATGAACCGAGAATTTCCAGATGTTCAAGCTGGTTTTAGAAAAGGCAGAGGAACCAGAGATCAAATTGCCAACATCCACTGGATCATAGAAAAAGCAAGGAAGTTCCAGAAAAACATCTACTTCTGTTTTATTCACTAAACCAAAGCCTTTGACTGTGTGGATCACAGCAAACTGGAAAATTCTTCAAGAGATGGGAACACCAGACCACCTTACCTGCCTCCTGAGAAATCTGTATGCAGGTCAAGAAGCAACAGTTAGAACTGGACATGGAACAACAGACTGGTTCCAAATTGGGAAAGGAGTCCTTCAAGGCTGTATACTGTTGCCCTGTTTATTTAACTAAATGTAGAGTGCCTTATGCAAAATGCTGGGTTAGATGAAGCACAAGCTGGAATCAAGATTGTTAGGAGAAATATCAGTAACCTCAGATATGCAGATGACACCACCCTTATGGCAGAAAGTGAAGAGAACTAAAGAGTCTCTTGATGAAAGTGAAAGAGGAGAGTGAAAAAGCTGTTTTAAAACTCAACATTCAGAAAACTAAGATCATGGCATCTGGTTCCATCACTTCATGGCAAATAGGTGGGGAAACAATGGAAACAGTGGCTGACTTTATTTTTTTGGGCTTCAAAATCACTGCAGATGGTGAGTGCAGCCATGAAATTAAAAGTTGCTTGCTCCTTGGAGGGAAAGCTATGACCAACCTAGACAGCATATTAAAGAGCAGAGATATTACTTTGCCTACAAAGGTCTGTCTAGTCAAAGCTATGGTTTTTCCAGTAGTCATGTATGGATGTGAGAGTTGGACCATAAAGAAAGCTGAGTGCCAAAGAACTGATGCCTTTGAGCTGTGGTGTTGGAGAAGACTCGAGAGTCCCTTGCACTGCAAAGACATCAAACCAGGCCATCCTAAAGGAAATCAGTCCTGAATGCTAAAGCTGAAACTCCAATACTTTGGCCACCTGATGCAAAGAACTGACTCATTTACAAAGACTCTGATGCTGGGAAAGATTGAAGGCGGGACGACAGAGGATGGGATGGATGGCATCACCGACTCAACAGACATGAGTATGAGCAAGCTCTGGGAGTTGGTGATGGACAGGGAAGTCTGGCATGCTGCAGTCCATGGGGTCGCAAAGAGTTGGACACGACTGAGCAACTGAAATGAACTTAACTGAACTGGAACAAACTCAAAAATGCCTCTTATAGCTATCTGCTTATTCCCTGTGCACCCTCTGACTGATTTCTATCCTGTGCTTATAACTGACACCTTTTTATTATTTTTACTCCCCACAGAGTTGGCCAACTGTTGTTTCAGAAAGTTAAATGTCTTGCCTCCAGTGTAGTTATGACGTCATGGTGTCACTGCTTTTGAAAGTAGAAAGTCCACCTCCACCATGCCATGAACTGGGGTCCTTAGGTTGAGACTTCTCCAAGTGAGCGGCTCTCCTGGCCCAGGTTTGGATCTGGGTGGTACAGCTGAACTGACTGTGAACTGTCCATTCATTTCTTACTGGCAGCCAGGCTGGACAGTGATCAAACAAGACCAATCTGACGATACAACAGAATGCTCTGTTTCAGAAGTAATTTTTAAGGAAGGATGTTGTCCTGAGGCTGCCCAGCATGGATGCTGAAAGCAAACAAAAATCACATGTGGTCAATCAGAGGATCAGTGGGAAGGCACAAGATGAAAAAGAAACTTTTAAAAGCATATTACTAATTTTTGAATATGCCAGTACAACCTAATAACCCAATAATATCTAATACTATTGAATGCTGACTATTTATCAGCTATGTTCCAAGTTATCTCAATGTATATTAACTCACTAATCCTTAGCACAAACCAGGGCAGGTACTATTGTTTTCCTCACTTTGTAAATGACAAAACCCAGCCACAGAAATGGAAAATAACTTGACAATCCAGCTGCTGAAGGGTCAAAACTGGGATTTGAAACCAGACCATTTAGTTTCAATGTTCACACTAATTGCTATACTTCTTTAAGAACAAGAATGTTTTTGTCTGTTTCGCAAATGTAGAAAGGAATGTTGTTCATTTTAACTATTTCAGGCCACATTAGAAGTGGAGGAGATATAAGGAAAAAAACATGTCTTTTCTTTTTTCTTTTGTATTTATATGGGATGATGGCAGTAAACTAAACTTATTGTGGTAATCATTTCATAGTATGTGTAAGTCAAGTCATTATGTTGTACACCTTGTGGTGTGTTGTATTAGTTGCTCAATTGTGTCCGACTCTTTGTGACCCCATGTATAGCCTTCCAGGCTTGTCTGTCCATAGAATTTCCCAGGAAAGAAGACTGCAGTGGGTTGCTATTCCCTTCTCCAGGGTATCTTCCCTACCCAGGGATCGACCCTGAGTCTTCTGCATTGCAGGCAGATTCTTTGCCATCTGAGCCACCAGGGATACACCTTAAACTTATGCAATGCTGCATGTCAGTTATATTTTAATAAAACTGAAAGAACGAAGGAAAAAAGAGGAAGAGAGGTGAACCAAGTGAAGGCTCCGGTGAACCAAGCCTTGTGGCATGGCTTCTCAGCCCTCCTGAGCTGGTCTTGTCCAGCCTCTGTGCCTTGTGTGCTGCCTCCCCAGCTGGGTGACTTTCCTGAGCTCCAGCCATGATAGGAGACTGCACCCATATTGATCTGTTCACCTCCCGGTACTTTTATGCCTTTATACACCCTCCCTGGAAAGCTTTTCTTCCATCTATGCTGGTGAAATCGTCAGCTTTTTAGACTCAGCTCAAATGTTAACTCCTTTTTGAAACTTTCTCAGACTTTTCATAGTAGCACAAAGTACCCAAGTGGTGCCAAAGAACCTGCCTGCCAGTGCAGGAGACATGAGAGACGTGGGTTCAATTCTTGGGTTGGGAAGATTCCCTGGAGGAGGGCACGGCAACCTATTGCAACCCATTGCCTGGAGAATCCCATGGACAGAGGAGCCTGGTGTGTTACAGTCCATAGTGTTGCAAAGGGTTGCACATGATTGAAGTGACTTAGCACTTTTTATTCTGGGTTGTTGCTTGTTTGTGCTTCCTCATCACCTGGCTTATCCCTTTATCAAAGCTTGTTAAAAAGCAAAAGTTCAACTGAGTAATTATGAAGATCTAATTGATTTTATTGGGCAATTCATGAATGGGGTTGCATCCCATCTAGCAAGTAGATGGGCACTCTGAGGGGTGCCCATTATACAGAATAGAAGCCTTTTATAGGAAGAAGGGTGGGGCAAGGGAGCTATTAGCAAAAGGAAAGAAAGAATTATTTTTTGGGGAAAGGGAGCTAACAGCAAATGTTTTATCATGCAAAAGGTAAGAGAAAGAGATTATTTTTAGAAAACTGGACTGGTTGATTGTCTTTTGGTGGTTGAAACTGCAGTTAGGTTAGATGTTAAAGGTTTGGTAATGGGAACTAAGCCTTTTTGTGATCTAAACATAGTGTTTGCCTTGAACCGTCAAAGGACATACATCAGAATCTGATACACAAACTTTGAGTTCAGAGCAGGAACTAAGGCTCCCACCTGAGTGCAGATTGGTAACAACATGTTGAGATCCTAGACTGGTCAGAACCTGAGGAATAATGATGCTGATCTATTCTGACCCTCCTGACTTCAGTCAACTAAAACTTGTACTCTGTCGACCTTTGCCCCAGTTCTAAGCTGAAATCTCCTCTGTCCAAACCCCTTCATGAAGGTGCATGTACCATTAGCTTAAAACTTCCCCAGTTCTGCTATGGGAAAGATCCCTGGTGTTCTCCTTATTTGCTGCAAGTAATAAGTCCATCTTCACTTTTTTGGCTTGACACCCACTAAGAGGTGAACCCAGTTTTCAGGTAACGTTCCCATCGTTAGATAATAATGGGCATTCAGAGATTCTGTCTTCAGGCTTATGTAAAGAACGTTATTTTTGGTTCTGATTATCCTAATAATTTTGTCAATCCTTTCACCTATTTTGGCTTTTTTACATAAATTATTGATATTTTATAAATAATTGACTCTTTGATAATGAGATTATACTAATGTACAAGTTAAGCAATGACTCTAATGATGGTGATGTTGATGATAAAGCATATATATATACACACACAAGTAACACCCTTATTTTCTGGGTCAACTGTAACACCCTCCCTTTTCATTCTACCAGGTAGGCAGGTATTCAGGTAAAATCTGTTGGAAGATATGCTGTTCCTATCCTGGACTTGACAGGAGCTTGGAATTTTTTTACATAACTAATGAGACTTGGAGGTTCTTAGAGTCCTTAGAAAAGAGATTTGAGCATAATTTATAAAATATAGAGAAACCATTGCTTGATTTTACTAAAGAGTGAAAGTGACAACTGATTATAATTTCTGCCTTTGCTCGAAGTATAGCTCTACTCTTTTCCTAAACGGCTGCTGACCTCATCAAGGACGCTTGGCTCCTTGTGACTCAGGCCCCTCGACTTCGTTTATCTTTCCTTCTCCTCCATCAGAGAGCTTACCATCTCCTGCTGCAATGCTTTCATAGTTGGTCATCTGCTTTGCTGCAGATCCTTATAGACTCCTTCTTCAATCATAGTTTTTCTTTACTATGTTCAGTTTACTCTCTTGCATATTAATATTTTTCTCTTCTATAGTTTGTTTCCTTAGTTCTCCCCAACACTGGACCCCCTGCCTTGGAACCATCTTTATGCTTATCCTTCAGATCACCTTTAAGGCCATTTCTGCTTAGCTCAGCGTTAATCCTATTTAGTCACTAAAACTGTTCTTTGAGGTATGCAGCATCTAAACCAGGACTTCTAGTCATTAAGTCTTGATTTAATTTAAAAGGTCATTTTCTTGCTCTTGGGGTTGGGGTTTTTTTGGGGAAGGAGATGGAATTCTTAGCAAAGTTTCACCAGGGAGAGCCTGTCTCCACTCTCACCTCTGTCCTTCTCCAATCAGAACAATCTCCTTACCCATGAAATGTCTTGGCTGTTTTACTTTAAAGCTCAGCAGAACACTTTACGTAATGTTTTGGTGTGGCTGTAGAAAATTGATCCCTGCTGATAGAGAAATATTTTTGAAAAAAAGTTTTCATTTTCAAACAATGAGTGTAAACTGGCTGCCCTGACCTTTACCCCACTTCTGAGCCTCTCCCTGCATGGCTGGGGTGAAGGAGACTGGCAAATGTTTAGTAATTTATGTGAGTGTTTGAAGAAATTTTATTGACTATTTCTATAATCTTGAAATGTAGAAGGAATCTATAAACACCAGAGCCAAAAACCCTAAAGGAAAAGATTTATAGAGTTAACAAAGTAAAAAAAAAAAGATGACAATCTTGGAAAAATATTTGTAATATGAGTAGCATTTGAGGAGTTAAAACACTTGGTTTATAAGAGCTAAACAAAGAAGAAAAAGATGAACACTTGGATAAAAAAAGGTCAATAAATGTATGAAAATATGTTCAATCTTATTAGTAATCAAAGAAAATATAAATCAAAACAATAGTAAATTAGATTGGATTTAATTTTAATACTGATAAAAATGTTGATAAAAAAGATGAAGAACTAGGCATATTCATACCAATATACACCTATTAGAAAGCCTAAAGTAAAAAATTCTGACATTATCTAGTGCTTCCCCTCCTAATACAGTGAGTGGAATATATACATTTAAAATGGTATAATCAAAATGTCCATAGCATATTACTTAGTGAAAATAATTTCCAAATTATTAGTAATATGCAAATATATCAGTTCAGTCAGTTCAGTCACTCAGTCATGTCCGACTGTTTGTGACGCCATGGACTGTAGCACGCCAGGCCTCCCTGTCCATCACCACCCACTCTTTGAGTTTACTCAAACTCATGTCCATTGAGTCTGTGATGCCATCCACCCATCTCATCCTCTGTCGTCCCCTTCTCCTCCCACCTTCAATCTTTCCCAGCATCAGGGTCTTTTCCAATGAGTCAGTTGTTCACATCAGGTGCCCAAAGTATTGGAGTTTCAGCTTCAGCATCAGTTCTTCCAATGAATATTCAGGACTGATTTCCTTTACAAAGGACTGGTTTGATGTCTTTGGAGTCCAAGGAACTCTCAAGAGTCTTCTCCAACACCACAGTTCAAAAGCATCAATTCTTCTGCGCTCAGCTTTCTTCACAGTCCATCTCTCACATCCATACGTGACTACTGGAAAAACCATAGATGGACCTTTGTTGGCAAAGTATTGTCTCTGCTTTTTAATATGCTGTCTAGGTTGGTCATAACTTTTCTTCCAAGGAGCAAGCATCTTTCAATTTCATGGCTGCAATCACCATCTGCAGTGATTTTGGAGCCCCCCAAAATAAAGTCTGCCACTGTTTCCATTGTTTCCCCATCCATTTGCCGTGAAGTGATGGGACCAGATGCCGTGACCTTAGCTTTCTGAATGTTGAGTTTTAAGCCAACTTTTTCACTTTCCTCTTTTACTTTCATCAAGAGGTTCTTTAGTTCTTCTTGCCATAAAGGTGGTGTCAAATATATGTTTGACATATACATTTGACATACACGTCAAATATACATGCAAATATATGTGTGTGTGTGTGTGTGTGCACGCACGCGCGCTCAGTCATGTCTGACTCTTTGCAAACCCATGGACTATAGCCTGATGGGCTTCTCTGTCCATGGAATTTTCCAGGGAAGTATACTGGAGTGAGTGGCCATTTCCTACATGTTTATAAAAGTATGTTTATGTAAAAATCATTTACAAATAATATATATGGCATGAAACTGTTTTGCAAAATGAGAAATATTGGGTTGGTCAAAAAGTTCGTTTGCGTCTTTCTGTAATATCTTACAGAAAAACCCAAACGAAGTTTCTGGCCAACCCAATGTACGTCCAAATACACATTTATTCACTGAAAAAAATATCTGGAAGAATGTACACCAGACACGTTGATAGAAGTCATCTCTGGGTAGTGGGATTATAGTGATTCTAACTCTCTTCTTTGTACCTTTTTCATAGTCTTTTAATCTTTATACTTTTTATAGCCTGAACATTTGACTATGAGCATGTATTATGTACTTTAAACATTTATTTTGACTTTTACAAAAACTCATGCAAAGGTTTAAGGTTTTAGTTTTAGATCATGACAAAATTTTCCCAAGTCAAAGCAGATGTATTCAAACATTACATACTCCACAAAAGTATCCTGCCCAAATCTACTATAAAAGAGGGAGCATTTGGCTGTTTATTGCTAGGACTGCTGACACTAGCAATATTATTTCCAGTGTTGAGCTTCTCACCCTCCAGATATGTGTGGGTCACTAACACACTTCCTCATCTTGAAGAGTTGTCTTTGATATTTAAAATGTAATTCTTAGACTCAAGGAACATAACCTCAAGGTGTTTATATGGTTAAAAATCAAATAATGCATCTTGTTTAATATAAAGTATGATTCTATGTATATGGTAATTGGGAGGATAAAATGGAAAGATTATCTGTTACTAAATTTAGAAATTATGTCCTGATAGATTGATGATTGATTTAAATATAACTTCTTGTCAAGCATCTGTTTTTAGAATCGAATTACTATGACTCTACAGTTTCCTTGAAGTCTCATAAGTCTCAAATTTCTGTTTGCCTTTGTATGGTTTTAAGAAAATGAAGAGTGAAAAATGTACATTTAATTTTCATTGTATCATATTTTATATGACACACTGTGGCCATTTCATAGAAATATAAGGTGACAAACAAATTGCTGAAGAAATAATTGTCATTACCTCATTGAATCTTAAGTCATTCAGAACCATGTCCCACATACTGAAGATTCGTTTGGGAATGCTTTTGTTTCCTCAGCTGCCCTCTTCTCCAGCTTTGCCTTATTGACCACCTCCAGTGCAGTGCTGACTATTTTTCATCTTGCTTTCTATGTTTATCTCCAGGGTTTAATTCAATAAACAAGGTGGTTTGGATCAAACTTTGGGCTCTCATGGGTTTGGAATGTGTTCTTTGGTCTCAGTTTTAGTTACCAAAAGGGAGTGTTGTTTCTGACCTCTTTGACTCTTCCCTGCTGATTTTACTAGGCCTTTGATACTAGTATAGGGTGAGATTTTTGAGGAGGTGGTCTTGCTTTTGTTAGAGATGGTACTGCCTTTTATTGCTTTGTGACTCAAACTGTGTTCAGTTACAATTGCAAAGGTGTTAAAAAATCAAATTAAAAGTAGCAAAAGTAGAAACCAAGGTTTTGATCTTTAAGGAACCATGTGACTCATTACTGATGCAAAGATAGCAAATAAGAACCCTCATCTAGCTTTCATTTTGCCAAGATTTCGGTCATTCGTTGCCTACTACACTGACAAGCTCTGCCACTTCTCCCCACACATTCTCAGGGTGTACAGTGGACTAGCGTCTCCCCTCCATCATACTCCCCCAAGAACTTCCAGGCCAAGTGGCCACAAACTCAGAAGCCTATAGGAGCTGGGCAGGTAGCACAGAAGAGTAAATCAGACTGTTTAAGAAAAACAGGAATTAGTGGGGATTTCGCCAAGGTAGAGACAGCATGTTCCACCTAGAGAAACCTCGTTTTTTTTTTTTTGAAGATTTATTTATTTAATTTTTGACTGTGCTAGGTCTTTGTTGCTACACGCAGTCTTTCTCTAGTTGCAGCAAGCAGGGGCTACTCTTAATTGCAGTGCTTGGGCTTCTTACTGCGGTGGCTTCTCTTGTTGCAGAGTCCGGCCTGTAGGCATGTGGGCTTCAGTAGTTGGGGGACATGGGCTCAGTAGCTGTGGTGCACGGATTTAGTTGCTCCATGGCATGTGGGATCTTCCCGGACCAGGAATCTAACATAATAAATGCCTGCATTGGCAGGCAGATCCTTAAGCCCTAGACCACTGGGGAAGTCCTCGAGAAAACCTTTTCTCAGTATCAGCCAGTTGTTGCTATGTGGGAATAGGCCTTGGGTGATCAGAGCTTCCACCTTTTCAACAGAAGCAAGAAATAAAGATTTTTGTGTGATGTTTCTAATCTCATCAACCATTTCCAATAAAATACCAACACACTTTAGGCCAAACCATATGTCTGAGAGCTGGATGTGACTATGGGCTGCCAGTGTGCAACTTCCGATAAAAACTAAAGTGCATAAACTTTGGGCATCCAAAAGCAGGGTACTGATGGAGGCTGTTCTGAGGTCAGGACCAGCACAGATACAATCCCAGCAGTGAACAAGAATAACATGGGACTTTGAGGCACAAATCAGTGGTACTTCGGTGGTACTGCTGTGTGCTAGTGGACAGGGCTATTGGACGCTGAAAATTATAACCTAATTGGCTTTTTTAGATCCCAGAGGAAGCCCCCAGGGCTCTTAGGCAGTTCTAGGGGAGGGAGGGGAGGAAGGAAATCTCAAGAAAAAGATATTGGACTTCCTGCTAATAGGCAAGTGGGGATTTGAGTGATTAAATAAAAGATGAAAAAGAGATATGATCGTATTTGAACTGTAGGCTGGCTAAGTAGTTTATACTGGTTAATCTAATTGAAAATATCAATTTAAAAATCCACAGATTGGGATTTTGGAAAGAAGTCATATTTATTTAGTTATTATTGGACATTGCAGAAAGTTATATTGTTATTTGAAATAATAATAGTGTAATATAACAAATGGTATTAATAATAACAACAGCTGTCTTTTATTAATTTAGTTTCACCTTGGAGCATGTGGGATCTTAGTTCCGACCAGGGATCAAACCTGGTGCCCGCTGCAGTGGAAGCAGGGAGTCCTAACCACTGGACTGCCAGGGAATTCTCAATAATAGTTGTCTTTTTTGAGCTCTTACCATGTGCCAGGCACAGTACAAGCACTTCACATGTACTAACTCACCTAATACCCATAGAAACTGTAAGAGGTAGGTTCTACTATCTACCATTGACAGATAAGTAAACTGAGACACAGAGAAGTGAAGTAACATTCCCAAGGACATACAGACACATTATACAAATAAGGAGTTTTCACTTAGCACTGTACTCCTAGGACTGGTTTAAAATCCTTTCACTTATTTATAAAGATACTCACCAAAAAGTTCTGTCTTAACCATTTCATCTCTCCATATTCTCTTCTGTTCTTCATTACTGTGTGTACATTCTTCTAAAATACATTAGAGTTTACTGTTTCCATATGGTAATTTGTGGTTTGCCTTTCCACAGTTGTAAACTATCTCCTCACTGCTAATCTACAGACTCTGTCTTTAATGTCATTTTCCTTAGGTAAAAAATAGCATACACTTATCCTAGAAATTTTGTAAAATACAGACATGTATGAAAAAATTTCTCCTAATCCCCCCATCCACAGAAAATTGCTGTTTACTTTTAGGTGGCATTCTTTCCATTCTTTTCTATGCACATATATTCAATAAAAATGACTACAAATATACTACTATTTTTACAGACTATAAATCATATATACACAAAACTATTAGCTTTGCTTTTTTTCAGTTAACATTTGTCACCATTTTCCTTATCTCTATGTTTGAAAACATTATTTTTAGTTTTAATGGCTACATAGGATTCTATCATATGAGTTTATCAGAATTTATTTTAGAATCTGTTCACCATTAGATGATTAAATATTTTAAAAATACTCACTCATGGGGATCTTCACTGGTAGTCCAGGAGCTAAGACTCTCCACTCCCAATGCAAGGGGCTAGGGTTCAATCTTTGATCAGGGAATTAGATCCCACATGCCCAACTAAGAGTTGGCATGCCGCAACTAAGATTCTGCATGCTGCAAATACAAAGTTCCAATATGCCACAACAAAGATTGAATATCCCAAGTTCTGCAAGTAAGATCCAGTGCAGCCAAAGAAATAACCATTTTTTTTTTTTTAAATGCTCACTTCTGGAGAAAACATAGTGACAAACATAAGTCTGTAACCGGATTTTTGGACATTTCCCTAGGGTAAATTCCTCCAAGTAAAATTAATGGGTCAATAGTTCTTAACACATGTTGCTACATTGCCTGTCAGAATGTTGGGCCAGTTCACATGCCACCCTAAGTTTTTATGATCTTCACTTTTGCAGCACTTTCCTGTTTCCTTAACCTCGGAGTTTATTTCCTTATTTGTCAGAACTGGACCCTCCACTGAGCTTTCCTTTCTCATCCTAGCAGTGTGCTGAGGGCCTCCCATCTCCAGCAGTAAGTAGACAGATGTGGGGACTTCCTGCTGCTGAGCTCTGAGGGCAAAGGAGTCCATCCAGAGGAACCAGCTTTAGGCTCAGCTCTGTGGGAAGCCCCAGGCATCTGGGAATGGAGCTCATCCCCCACTAACTTACATATTGTGGATAATTCTGCAAGGGGAGGTTTCTAGGACAAGTTAACTGGGCTAAGAAAACGCCCAGATTTCACTGGACAACATCAGTCACCGGAAGCGTGGCAGCAAAGAAGGGAAACGAAGGTCTGCTTCCATGGCCTGGTCACAGCACAACATCTGGACAGTGTTGTCTTTGAAGAGGCACAAACATTCCTTCTGTCTAAACAACTTCAGAAGCTATGAAAGGCACTGGTGCAAGGACAAGTCAAACCAACACAAGACCACCAAGGGGACAATAAAGGGAAGACCTTGTACTCCTGAAAGAACTGTCTTCAAAATGCTGAAGTGGAAAAAGAGGCTTGCCTCTCAGCAGCGCAAAAGAAAATGGTAATCTGGAACAGTTCCTAGGATTTCTTTGTTTTTTAATGACTTATTCTCTTATTAATATGTCAGAGAGAAAAAAAGCTCCTGGCTAAGAAATAATGGCCCCTAATCCCAAAAATCACAGCCAGCAATATGGATTCTTAACAAGTGTCAAAAAAGCACTCTGAATGAGGAGAGAAGAATACAGATACATCACTTCTGTTATAAAAAATGCTTGATTTCTTTTAATCCCCAGAGTCCAATTATTTTCTTTGCAAATTTAAGGGTACTGTATGCACTATTAATTAAGGGTTCAGTTCAGTTTAGTTCAATCGCTCAGTCATGTCCTACTCTTTGCGACCCCATGAGTCGCCGCATGCCAGGCCTCCCTGTCCATCACCAACTGCTGGAGTCTATCCAAACCCATGTCCATTGAGTCGGTGATGCAATCCAACCATTTTATCCTCTGTTGTCCCCTTCTTCTCCTGCCCTCAATCTTCCCCAGCATCAGGTCTTTTCAAATGAGTCAGCTCTTTGTATCAGGTGGCCAAAGTATTGGAGTTTCAGCTTCAACATCAGTCCTTCCAATGAACATCCAGGACTGATCTCCTTTAGGATGGACTGGTTGGATCTCCTTGCTGTCCAAGGGACTCTCAAGAGTCTTCTCCAACACCACAGTTCAAAAGCATCAATTCTTCAGTGCTCAGCTTTCTTTATAGTCCAACTCTCACATCCATACATGACCAATGGAAAAACCATAGCCTTGACTAGACAGACCTTTGTTGACAAAGTAGTATCTCTGCTTTTTAATATGCTGTGTAGGTTGGTCATCACTTTTCTTCCAAGGAGTTAGCGTCTTTTAATTTCATGGCTGCAGGCACCATCTGCAGTGATTTTGGAGCCCCCCAAAATTAAGTCAGCCACTGTTTCCACTGTTTCCCCATCTATGTACCATGAAGTGATGGGACCAGATGCCATGATCTTAGTTTTCTGAATGTTGAGTTTTAAAACAGCTTTTTCACTCTCCTCTTTCACTTTCATCAAGAGGGTAGTTACCTATTAATTTGAGTACTTAAAAAATATCTATCTATAGTATTTCTCTCTTTCTCTTTCATCTACTCTCTACCCCATACATTTTTTTATCTAATGAATTGTAATCCTCTCTCTTCTCTGTCCCTTTTGTCTCCTGCTTCTTGAAAAATAGCACAGCAGAGTTAATTCTTTAATCCCATCACTCTCCTTCAATAATCTTACACAGGAAGACAGGGATGGAGATGAGAAGAAAGATTTTCAAGTAGGGGAACTACATGAGATGCAGGGTTTGTGGAGTGGGAAGTGGGCAGAGGGGAGAAAGGAATGGGGAGATGGAGAAGATACAAAGGCCTTCTGTGTAATGTTTGCAAAAGTCTTTGTAGGTTTTCTAAAGAAACTTTGAGGGATTGCTTCTTTGTAAGCAATGGAGAACCTTAGGAAGTTTTTTTGGAGGGGAGATTTGGTTAGATACTTTTTGGCTTTGTGTTGATTTGATTAGATTTTTCCCTTCAAGCAAAAATCAATCCATTGTGGTAGGAAGGATGAATAGGAAGAAGAAGAAACTAAAGGCAGGGACAGCAATTTGGAGGTTACCCCCCCACACAACTTTGGCTTGGGTTTAGACAAGTGAGGATGGAGAGGACAGGGCAGATGAAAGAGATATTTAGGAGATTCAATTGGCTTGGGTGCTTTTTAGAATGAGAAGAAAAAGATGGGGACAGAGAGAGGAAAAGTCAAACAAGTATGACTATAATTTCCCACAGTCAATATGTGAATCGATCATTCAATGAAATTAAAACACAAGATGCATATGGAGGAGGGATATTTAAAGGGAAGATTAAAAAATTGTTTTGAGATTTAGTTGCAGAATGTCTTGTTCAGTGTTGTGCTGGTAAATGTTAAAACTGGCTTTCCAAAAAAAAAAAAAAGAGAGAGACAGAAAGACAGGAAGAAAAGAACGCCCTGATTATATCAGATTTCAGGGTGTTAATATTCCCACGATGGCTGATTGTAAGTTCACTCTGTGAAAGTTACTTATTGCAGAGTCGGGAAGAGATATACATACACAGTCAGCAATTATGAGCTGGAATGAGCTGGTCTTGCTGGATGCTCCACTCTGTATGGGGGGGCACGGTCCCAGAGCACAGCAAGGAGGTGAGAGCTGGGGATACCCAGTTTACCTGAAGCCAAGGGAGTGGATTGTGTTAAAAAAAAAAAGAGAGAGAGAAAACCGGTATTAGGAGACATTATATAAGGACAGAGAAAGTCAAGGAAAGAGTTATTAAAGAGACAGGAGAGTCAGAAGATAACCAGATTCAGGAAATTCAAGAGAAGAACTAGATTCAGGCAGGAAGATGTGGTCAGCAGTGTTGGATACCAGAGATCAGGCAGCCCAGGGACTTAAAGGAGGTCATCAGCATTACCCATTCAGTGGTCTTTCTGTGCTTGAGGTATTTTCTATTTTTTTACATGAAAATGTTTTATAATGTTAACAATGAAAGCACATATACCCCTCTCTCTCTCTTTAAGGAGGTCATTAATGGATCTGGAGAGTGGTAGGGGCCAGAGTTTGCCTGAAATGGGCTGGAGACTGAATAAAAGAGAGGGATTACAGAAGAAATTTTTTCAGCAGTTTGGCTCTTAAAAGCAGGAGAGCTTGAAGGGAGAAAGGTTAGAAGGATGGCTTTTAAAAAGAATTATAGCTCATTGATCAACTGGTAAATCAGGGGAATATATTTCTCTATAACCTAGACTAACTGGTTCATCCCAATGACAAGCAGAACAAACTCAGGACCAGAAGCAGTAATGGTTTTGAATCTTGCCTGTGTCAATAAGAGTCACATTAATAAAGAAGGGGATTGCACTGGTCTGATTATGTTGAACTTGTAATATTGAAAGCTTATGCAATACCTGGTTTACTCCACAAATAATGGTGATTCCTTTTTTTTTTTTTTTTTTACTATCTTTGGCTTGAAAATTTGTTTCTAACCATGTATTGGAATTAAATTGACTCAAATATGAATTGTAGGTCCTTTAATTCCACTTTACATAAAAGAAGAATTGTCTTTTTTCTTCATTAATTTTGAGGCACCTGTCATTCTTCAGGAATTCTCAAAAAGCCCAGCTATCAGGTCTTCTTAATTGTAACAAGTTCTGCTAAGAAAATTATTTTTAGAATACTTTCTGTTTTATTCTTCATTGACTTCCTATAATACTTTTTTTTTTCAGAGTTTCTAGGAATCAAACAGTATGGTATGCATACCAAAAATACATGTGTGGTGAAAATAATTTATATTTTAAATAATTTGTACATGTACATTTATTTATTTATTTATTTATTTATTTATTTTTTAGTGGAGTGCAGTTTATTACACCGGCGGGCCCAAGGCAGAGTCTCCTCTTAGCCAAGGACCCCGACCAGCATTTGTGAAAATCTTTTATACCCCATGTGTACATGTCCGAAGTCACCACCCCAAATTCCTTGAGACTTACATAAACAAAGGAAGGGTAAATATAATCACAATAATCTCATCATTTAGGTGTTATGTGTTCAAACAGTTCAAACAATTGGCCAATAATCAATAAGCCTGAGGTTACACTCCGATAGGTACAGAAAAATTTACGGCCTGTCCAGAGACAGGGGTAATTAGTGTATGTTTTCTCTTAGGCAATGAGTAACCTGGATAGGATCTTCAAGGTTCCCCTGTCCAGCGGGGGTCTTATCCTTTTATTGTCGTTTCCACAGGCACTAAGCACAGAGTTCAGAGTCCATTAGAGAGGTGGCCGAACATGATCAGCACGAACAGGCCTAAGATGGAGTCCAGGCCCTATGAATTCCTTCTTCATTCCCCCCTCTTGATGCTCCTAGTTTTTGTAATGAGCATCATTTATTGAGATATATTGTACTTTAGCCCTCTGGCCACCCACATGAGAGAATGCTATCAACCTCTGGGTTACAAAGTTCCCAAGACATTGTAAGAAGAAGGGCCCACAAAGCAGTATGATTAGAACTATTATGACAAAGGTAACAATAGTTTTCCGCCAATCTCCCTTTACCCAGGACAGGACCGAAGTCCAAAAGGGAATATTTTTATCAGACATGGCTTTCACTTGATTTTGCATATCTTTCAAGGCAGTAGATACATTTTTAGACAAGTCAGGGATGTATACACAACTTTTGACTTTAATTATGGCACAAGTCCCTCCCTGGGCTGTTGTGAGTATGTCTAATGCCATCTTATTTTGAATTACTGCCTTTTTCATCTGAATTTGTTTTTCGTTCACAGCTTGAATGGCTTTTGTATTGTCTAAGAGGGCCTGTTTAGTGAAATTAGTTAAGGCCTCCACCTTCATCATGATATTTGTTGTCTCTACAGAGGGTACAAACAAGGCAGCAAGATAGTCATACCATTGGAACACAGATCTTGTCCATCTTGCGTGCAGATAGGGCAGGTTTACTGGAGGTTGGTGTAGGCTAGGCTTAATACTGCCATGGGCGAAAGCAAATCCCAGTGTGCAACGCCCTACCCAGCCAACTGGTAACCATGGCCATAAGTTAAGCCCACAGAGCCACTGGGTCCCGTTGGGGGCTACCCAACGGATTCCAGGATTATATTTTCCGTCGGAACCGGGCCACTGAACCGACTGATTGGGGTGATAGGTAACTTCTATGATTTGTTTACATTGTTCAGGAGACAAATAACCCATATATTTTAATTTGTTGGGGTCTAGGTGGCGGTCTCCAAATCCAACTTTGTGTTTTTTTTGTTCCCAGCAAATAGTAGCGGGAGCAATCAACTGTCTTTTCTCAGGAGTCATCCAGAAATATTCATCCCAGACCTGGTAGTATTGCTCAAGGTACCGGGAGGCCTGTCCCCTTTTTGTAAGGGAGCCCTTTTCTTTTTTTATTTTTCATATATGAGGTATAAGCTTTTGTTACCTCCGTAAGACTAGTGTTCATATTAAATGTAACCCCATGTCCCTGGCCCATTGATGGCCTTTTTTTACACCAGGAGAGCAAAGAAAGGTTGTGATTGGTGAGAGAAAGGAAAGTTCCCTTTTGTTGTTCCAAGAAGGAGCACAGTGGTATAAAGTCTCCATAACGAAGTGGCGACACCCACCAGGGAAGTCCGTCCATAACTGACAGGGGCATAGCCCCACATACCCAACAGTCGGAGGAGTCGTGGAAGTCCGCGTAGGAATGTGCCCATGAGATGAAGACGTTGTCTTGTGCAGGAACAGTGGTCAGGTTCAGAACCGCGTTGGTGAGGCCGAGTAGCAGGAGTCATTTACCCAGCTCCATCCTAGAGAGGGCTCGTCTGGGACCCCTTTTTTTTTTTTTCTTCAGAATGATCTTGGTTTCCCGTGGGTCGGTGGGGTCCTTTTGGGTGGTCCACTCGGCATCTTCCAGGTCAGCGTAGTATGCCTTTTTTGCTCTGGTGTGATGGATCCAAGGGGCAATACCTGTAACTTTAACTGCAGTAGGGGTAGTTAGAATAATATAAGGGCCCTTCTACTAAGGGGCTAGTAAATCATGTTTTTAATCTTTGACCCATATTTGGTCACCAAGCATAAACTTATGAATTTGTTCCCCAAGGGGGAACGGCACCCTTTTTTGTACAAATTTAGTTACTTGATTTATTACCTTACCTAGTTCCATCTGCTGTGAAATCTCATCTCCCCTTACCTGAGGCAAATTTGTTGACACTTGTTTTATTATGGGAGGGGGTCTCCCATACACAATTTTGTATGGAGAGTAGCCTTGGTGGGCTTGATCAGGTGCAGATGAAAACACGGATGGGTTAAATATCCCATGTCCCAGGCCGTCTCTGGAAAAGCCAATTTATATTTACTTATGTATCCCCCTCCTTTTAGCTTGACAATTCCGAGGGGGTCAAGAATTTCACAGCAGACAGGACACCTCCTGGGGGAGGGCAAAATACAAGCATACAAGGACCAGTTTTTTATCCTAAAAATCCCCAGGCGATCGCTTGGTAACAATTTCCCCTGAGAAGGCATGGACACACCTCCTAAACGACCATCACAAATTCCCTTTTTAAGCCCTAACATGCTCGTCAACCTGTGTACCAAGCAATCGCCGCCTATTCCCGGCTCTTGTGGGTCCTTGCCCCTTCTAGTCCCTCCCAGGGGGGTGATCAGGCCCCCTCTTCCACCCTGCCGGGTGAGTTCCTCCTCACTTGAGCGCTCAGTTCCCCTGCTGCCGTCCACTACCTGCTAACGTGAAAGGTCCAGGGCGTTGAGAAGCAGAATCCTTCTAGAAGGGCGAGGCGACTTCCCCTCTCTAGAAGATTTAAGCCGCAAAGCCTCGGAGTAGTCACAAATGGGACTTGTCTCTTCAAAGTGAGGAGTTTCCCGGCCAACGCACCAAATGTTATAGCCACGCATTTTGGGAAACAAACTCACTTAGAAGGACAATGCAGGTAGTGGAGTGCAGTTTATTACACCAGTGGGCCCAAGGCAGAGTCTCCTCTTAGCCAAGGACCTACATGTACATTTATGTAGGGGCTTCCCTAGTAGCCAGCTGGGAGAGAATCCTCCTGCAATGTGGGAGACCTGGGTTCGATCCCTGGGTTGGGAAGATCCCCTGGAGAAGGGCATGGCAACCCACTCCAGTATTCTTGCCTGGAGAATACCCATGGACAGAGGAGCCAGGCAGGTTACAAGCCATGGGGTTTGCAAAGAAATGGACACGACTGAGTGACTAAGCACATTTATGTGAACCAGCTAACAAGTGTTATATATCAAAGCAATTTCCAAGCAAAGCCTTTTGGATAATTCCTAATTTAAAATGTCTCAACAGAATGATAATCTGTAGTGTCATGACCTCTACCAGGGTCTCTAAGGCCATAGCTACCTGAATTCTGTAATTAGAAGATGCCAGGGTCATCTTAGAGTAGAACTTCAAGACACTCAGGCTGCATTGACAGAATCAGCTTCTCTGGAGACAGCAACAAAGAAGGGCCATTCTGCTTGTTTGGGAAAAGTCACCTAGGTGGAGCCCTGGAGTGTTGGTGTCGGTGTTAGCAGGAACTGAAGGACTTGGGGGGAAGCTCACTGAAGCATACTCAGGAACAAATCCACCTGTGACGTTCCAGGGAGAGAAATTCACACTTTTATACTCTCCCAAGGGACACATTCTTTTAACCTCTAACTTTTGGAATTCAGTATTTTTTTCATATGAACCTATCATACTCGCAAAGTGTGGGCTTGATGAAGGCTGAATTAGGTGCTTGCATCCCTTGGTCAAAACACTTAGTCTCTTTGGGGATTTAGGCTCTTTTCTTGGTAGAAATGAACACAACTGATAAGCTTATTTCAGACATTACAGTGTGTGAAGAGATGAGCAGATTCTTGATCCCATAGGTTATTCTCAGTTAGAAATGATTACACTTGACTTTGAGGCCATAGACCTGTGTATTTAGAATCAATGGCTGTCTTCTCTGGTGCTTTCATCTCCATCTTGGCCTCATCTCCTTTCTCCAACAGCCTATCCTTGTCTCATTTGTACAGGACTTACTGTCACTCATTCCCCAGGGGAACAGTCTGAGGGGTTACTTTAGTAGGGTGCTCTTGGAAACTACAGCCTTCAGTTTCAGAAAGAGTGATTCTGGTGGTGGGATTTAAAGCACTGTGATAGGTGGGTGGTGGGGTGGGGTTGGGCAGGGGATGGAGAGGCAGAGAGACATAATCACTTCCACAAATCACACTTGGAGTGGTAACACCTCCTCCAGGAGCTTTCCTTTATATCTAGATGTCAGAGAAATTACTTTGAACTCTTTGCTAGGCTTGGAATTTTAAAATTTTGGCATGGAAAATTCTTTATAGGCCATGGTTGGTACCAGAAAATGACATTAATAAGCAGCTATCAACAGACTCTTAGTTTTACAGAGCCATTCTTCCCAGGAGCTCAAATGAACCTTTCAGAAAACCCCAGTGAGGCAGGGAGAACGTATATATAGTATCTTTTATGGATAAAGAAATGGAGGCAGAAAGTTAGTGGATCATGTGGTTGTCAGATTTGACCCTGAAACCTAGGAACCAGGGTCTCCTCTTGTGGGCCCTGGGCTTCAGAAGGTTTGACTCTGGCCCACCTCAAACCTCATCCCTTCCTAAGGATGAATGGTCCACAGGACCCAGGGGCTAGGTCACCAAGTTATGTGTAGCTGAGACCCCCAAATTGTCCTAAGGCCCTTAAGTGCTCTTTCAGGGCCTGCATGGGCCTCCCACTGGATCCATCCTTAGTGTTGACAGGACCACTGACATGTGGACCTGGGTTCAAATTATGGTCTGGAGGGCCTTGTGCAGCTGGGGGCCCAGATGCACACCTGCAGGTTCTTCTGGAATATGATGGAGCTGGGGATGGGAAACAAAGTTGTCTGGGAGCCTGCTCTCCTGCCCTACCACTTTCTTGTCAAAATTCAAGTCCAAGCCTAGGGAGTCTGGTTGTGAATCCACCCTTCCAAGTTGCTCCAAAGTTATCTCTATCAAGTAGGAGGGACTTATTTTACAGTTTGTTAGCTTTATTTATGCGGAGAAGGCAATGGCACCCCACTCCAGTACTCTTGCCTGGAAAATCCCATGGACGGAGGAGCCTGGTAGGCTGCAGTCCATGAGGTCGCTAAGAGTCGGACACGACTGAGCGACTTCACTTTCACTTTTCCCGTTCATGCACTGGAGAAGGAAATGGCAGCCCACTCCAGTGTTCTTGCCTGGAGAATCCCAGGGATGGCGGAGCCTGGTGGGCTGCCGTCTATGGGGTCGCACAGAGTCGGACACGACTGAAGCGACTTAGCAGCGGCAGCAGTAGCTTTATTTATGAGTTAAATATTGAGACTTAAAGTATGTGGGCCTCCATTTGTACACTTGCTTCTGTTCCTCAAATGTTATGGGCCCTCTTGCTCTTGACTGTCAAAACCAAAGTCAGAGGAAGAAGCTGGAGAATTGGAATGGTTATGTAATTTTACAAGACTGCGATTCTCTAGCGGTACTTCCTGAACCTGTAGAAACCTAAATACAAGCCCACGTGTATTTTATCTATCACTGCTGACTGACATGGTGAAAATAAAAAGGAGATTAATTCACATTGCTCGGTTTTCTGTGGCCTCCCTCTTCCTCCCAGTTTGCCAAGGGAAGGAGCAAGACAGTTTTCAGGGGTCCTCCTGGGACTTGGGAGGCCCCAAATTGGGAACCCCATAGGCTCTTGAATTCCAAAGTCAGGTTTGTGGTGGAAAACAAAACCAGCCAATTGTCCAGAGGACTGTCCATCTTCTCCCCACTCTGGGCGTTTAAGGGAAAAAAAAGACTAAAGGGTTGACATCCCTAGGGGTTTTATCCTCGCTGTCTCTTCCCCTTCCCCCTCCTCTCTCCGCCCCCGAAGTCTCTCCAGCTGAGTAAATGAACAAAGGAAACAAAAGTTGCTGAAAGAACTAGTTTAGAGAAAGCGATTTTCACTCGTGCTGTTGGCTGCCCTGAACCTGGATGAGAGTCTCTGACGGGCACAGTCCCAGGACCGGCGTTTGCCCCTGTACCTGCGCTGGCGGGCCGCGCTGGGGCGAGGGGCGCGGACCTACGCCGAGGGTAGGCCGGCTGCACCCCACTGGCGCTCTCCGCCCCCAGCCCCGCACGCCGCTGGACGTCGCCCGTTTAAGGGGCGGGACGCGGCTCCACGTGCTTTCTGCTGAGTGACTGAACTACATAAACAGAGGCTGGGAAGGGGGCGGGGAAGGAGGGAGAGAACAGGCTTTGACCGATAGTAACCCCAGCGCTCAGCGCCGCCGAATCTATAAAAGGAACTAGTCGCGGCAAAACCCCGGTAATTCCGAGGCAGAGTGAGTGCTGCCGGGGCCGACAGAGACGCGCCGACACCTCTCTCTCCCCGGGCGCAGGTGGGCAGAACAGGGGGCGCCGTGCAACCAGCGCCGCCACAGCCAATTTCTCGGGGCGCTTTGCTCCCTTTACCTGCCTTCTTTTCCAAAGGGTTTTTCAAGGGGTTGGGGAAAGAGCCACAAACACAAAAGTGGAAAACAGGTAAGAGTCTCTCCAGCGACTTGGACGTTATTGTTTTGTTTCGGGCCGAGGGGACTTTGGGAAGCGCTGGGTTTCGGGGACTTTAGTCCGAACCCCCACATCTCCACCTCCTGCAGCGCAAACAGGGGCTTGTAAATGTGGAGAGGACGTCCTAGGAGGAGCTCTGGCGACCCAAAGACGCGACATAGCTGCGCTCAGGGTTCGCCCGGCGGTGGAGCTCGGGGAGCATCTCTGGGCACGCGGAGACCCGAGCGCAGTAGCTGGGGCGCAGTGGAATCGGGGGCTCCTGGTGGTGCTGGAGGCGCTGCTGCTGGAGTAGGGAGAGTGGCAGGTCTGGCACTGAGCTATTCCCTTTGTTTGGAAGCGCCTGAGCCGGTTGGAACCCTTTCTGGCTGCGGGTCGGCCGGCGCCCACCCGGAAAAATGCCAGCCGTCAGAATCCCCTCTGTTCCTAAGGAGCTAGTGCGGATTGGGCTCTGATCTGGGGATAGGTCCCCTGCGCCCCCGGACTGGAGCAGCGCTTTCTGGCTCACCAAGAATGCGAGTGGGAGGTGTCCCAAACAGAGTCCTTAACGCTAGTGCTCTTTTGAGGCCTCGGGGACTTTGTTTGATCAGGGGGTTCCTGTTCCATAGTCTCCATAAGCTTCCAGGAGCTGCTGTCTTTGACGCTGTGGGAGGCTGGGTTGGGGGTGGGGGAGACGGGCGGGGCGGAGGGACAAGAGTTTTGTTTCTTTAACAAACGTTAGAAGGTGGGGGGGGAGGCTGCGGAAATCTGGAGCTGAGGTGACCATTCCCCTGCTCCCCCATCTTCCTGCCCTTTGCTGCGTGTCTCTTGGAGCAGCTTCAGGCAGGGCACGGATGGGGAAGCTGGGGCGAGACGGTGCAGCAGAATGACCGAGAGTAACCCCGGCGGGCGGCGCAGACCTCGCAGCTCCGCGGGCGGGCTGCGCTTCGAGGTGGGGGGAGGGAGAGCTGGGCGCCGGCTGCTGGTGGCCACGAGGGGGACTGATCCACAGCGCCTCCTGGCCGGGTGGCCTGAGAATCGGCTCCTTGGCCGGAGTGAGGCCAGGCTGTAAGAGGCTTTGTCGCCTGCTATGGTTCCAACCGAGATCCGATGAAGACGGGTGGTTGTAGACTGGGAGGAAACCTGGATATCAGGCGAAAGTGTTTCTGCTTGTGTTTTAGAATGGTTCCCAACTCCCAGAGAGTTGCTAAATGGAGGGTTCTTGGGGCGTGGGCCAGTGCTAGGGTTGTGTGTAGGTGCCTGTTTTTCAGCACTCATCAAAAAGAAGGGAATAAACAAGATAAAAGAAAACAGAGAGAGAGAGAGAGAAGGAAAAAGGGAGGGAAAGAAATGTGGCACTGGAAATAATTGGCCCTTGTCTTTTGCAAAAGCGATACTATCAGCTTTTAAAACCAGGACTTTTCAGTGAAATAACGAAGTGAGTGCGTGGTATATGCATTCATATAATAGACGATAAATTTGATATTTTAAAAAATTCCTTGGTGATAAAAGTCAGCAAGTTACTTTCTAAGAATCGATTCCCACTTCCCATCAAAGAACACCTCATAAAATTTTGCAAGTTCAAAAGCAGAGTTTTAATGGTTCTTTAAACAATAGTTTGGGACCCAAACCTAAGTTTTGATCTTTTCAAACAAAATTTGAAACTCAACTAAAGAAGTACTTAGTTTTTTATCTCCCCTTTTATTTCAGCCCATTTTCCTCATGCTTACTACGAAATTAATGGAGTCTTTCTGTTGTTCATGTCATTCTCTTGAGACACTTATCCTAAATCAAAGAAAGTGTGAGAGCAAAGGAGAAAGTTCTGGAGTAGAACCTCTTCTCGTGGTAAATAATTTTCAAGTACAAAGTCTTCCTTGTCAGCCCCAAGTACTCCTTTTTTTTTTTTAACTTTTAATTTTACATTAAAGTATAACTGATTAACAATATTTGATAGTTTCAGGTGACAACAAAGGAACTTAGTCACACATTCATGTATTTATTCCCAAATGCTCCTTTTATAGGAGCTTTAATGCTTTATGCATTAAGTTAATTCATGATAGAGTTTTGGGAAAACATTAGATACACAGAGCACAGTGGTATTTACTTGAGAAAAAGCAGTAGAATCAGAGTGACCAGCCTTCAATGACCATGGTTCAAGGGGTAAGAATTGCTACTGCAGTCAGCGTAATTCTTGAGCCCCCTTGCAGGGACCAGCCTGGTGTTCCAGAATGATGTATCTGATTGTGAGATGGACACTTGTGATATGTGTCTCCCCTTCAGATGAGCATTTAAAACTCAGCTCTCAATTTACATCTAAATAGAGGCCTATAATAAACCCTGGACACCTTTTGACTTCAGGCATATTTACAGTTCTTGTGAGACTAGCTTAGATTGGAAAAGGGTGATTAGGGTTTGATTGTTTCCAACCTCTGCTCTTAATGCTTACAATAAAAAGTCTTAATGCTTATATTATTAAAAATGAATGAAATCAAATGAAACTCAGTGACACAGTTTTTTATCTTCCGTGTATTTATCTTATATGGAGAGAAGTTGTAATATTTTTCATTAAAATTTTTTTTAGGGGATCTTCCTTCCCATAAGCTAAGTTGCTTATGCTATATTCAGCATGATTGTAAATTGTTAATATCTTTGCTATTTTTTTCTCAGCTCCTAAAAAATTAAATGGACATTGCCTTAGATTCCTTAATAACCTCTTCCTTAATTCCTGAACCTCTGACAGTTGAGAAAATTCCAATAGATATGTCATTTTTGCATTTATAAAATACTCTAAATTCCAAATACATTTTTATTTACTATCTAGATGGTAAAGAAATAATGGAAATTTAATGCTCTTTATGGTCAATTACCTCCATATCAAATTTTAAAGATATTGCTGAAAATTTGTTTTAATTTAACTGTTCTGGGGGAGGGCTTACACTAAAACTGAAACCTTCTTCATATCTGCATGTGGAAATAATCATAAGTGTGGAAGTTACTGCAATATTTATTTAATAGACACTGTTAAATAGCACCAGGTGCCAAAAACTATTACAAATGCTTTTCAAATACGGTTTTAATTTTAACCACAAATCCACCTGTTGTCCCTATTTTGCAGACTAAGAAACAGAGAGGGTTTCTGGCCACACACCTTGCAATTGGCAGAGCTGAGTTTTGAACCTATCCAGTGAGCCCCAGATTTGACTCCCACACTCAGCAGTGAGGTGGTACAGTTTCAGTTGCTGTGGGCAGAGGACTCTGTGAGGATGCTCGCTGAGTTCCGGTACATATATCTGCTCTAGTCCTTAGCGGAATCTACAGCCTGTATCTTATTTCCCTTGTTGCTGTGAGTGGGCCAGACAAATTCTCTTCAGCTTGTTGGGACATTGATTGCGTAGGGATTGCAACACCATGGAAAGGACAGACAGTAAAATTTGCTCAACTCTAGCTCTTGGTTTAAAATAAAAAATTTACTGTTGTTTCAGTCAAATATTTGTAAGTCTATAGTGATCTCCAAATCTTTCCATGTAATACATAAAAAATGGATAGAGGGTTTAGTTGTAAAAGGAACGAAAGAAAAAGGGAAGGGAACTATTAGCTTAGCTGTCAATCTTTGGTGAATTTTTAAAATTGCTTATTGTACAATATGATTTCTGTTTGTTTTATCCCTCAATATGTCAGAGACCTTCTGAAATAACCTGTTTTTCTGTTGTTGCCGTTACTGTCTAGGAAGCAAATTTAGCTTTTATCTTACAGCATCATTTTCTGAGCAAATATATTTTAAAAGTCAGCTTAAATAAAGGTGAGACATAATGGGAAACTTTTTCTTATTAAATTGATGTAGCACCTTAGACATGAACTCTTAGAAAAGATTTTTCTTGGTAAAAAGTTATGCTTATTATTGATTTACCTTATGCTGGGTGTTTCAAGCATTTTACATGTAATAATTTAGTTCATTCTGTTGAGAACCACATGAGGTGGGTTCTGTTATTATTTTCATTTTACAGACAGGGAAACTGAGGTATGGACAGGGTAAGTAGCCTGACCATGGATTTTGTAAGTAAGTAGTGAAGCTGAGGTTGCATCCCAGGCAATCTGGTTTCCATGAATTTACCAATAGCAGGGTAAGGGCTTTGTTAAAATGTTGACTTTTGACAAATGAAATACTCGCTAAAGGCAAAGAATGAGTCTCACTTTTCATTTGGGTATTTACGACTGAAAATAGTTCCCTGGATAGGTAACCAGCATAGATGTTGTTAGAGAGGCACATTTTAGAAATATCTGAAGCTAGAGTAAGAAAATCTTGTATGTAAAATTGTTTTCAGGTAGAGCCTTTGGTTATTCTGCATTCTGTTGAGACGGTAAGCTGTTGTAAAGCTGTTGTAAAGCTGTTTACTCCGAGGAGCATCAGACTTGGTTCCTAAAACAAAAGAAAACTTGAAATCCTGTCTTTTTCCATTTTGAAAATTTCCTCTAAGACCTGATTTAAATGCCATCCTTCTCATAAGCTCTCCTGGATTCACACCTTCCTGCCAACACTGAGTTAAAATTAATTATCCCTTTCTTTTTTGCTCCCATAGGATTGGATCACAGCACTATTCATGTCATGGGTTTAATTGCATGGGTTTTTTTTTTTTTTTTTTTGGTTATAGTTAACATTTATTTGTCTTCTTCTTGAGTATATGCTTCTCTAGGAGAAGGTCTAGGATTCTTCTAGGATTAAGGTCCTAGAATCTGATTCTCTAGGATTAAGGTCCTAGTCCTTAATTTACTCTCCTTGATATGGAAGGGGATTCAATAAATGCTATCTTGAATAAGTCAAAGAGAATGGGAAACTAATGTTGGTTTTCTATATTCTGAAAGATGAATTAAAATGATGTGATAGTCACAGAAAAGCATTAGAAGTAGAATTATATGAGAAATAACTAGTTAAGGTTAGGTTTATGATAGGTTGAGAAATATTAGTATGTACTTAGACCAGCTTACTTTTTGTAGAACAAACAATTCTGATTCCACTCAGTTTCATTTTTCTTTTTTGAGGCAGCTGTGCTTTGAAAAAGTGATCTAGTCTGTTACATTTCATATTAAACTACTTTTATTTGCACATTAATTTAGTTTTTAGAAAATAAGAATGAGATAATTCACTAAGTAATTTAGAATTTAAAGAATTTAATTACTTAAAAAATCAAAATAACCTTTTATGTATAGGAACTTTTCTTTTAATCATTCTTTTTGTGTGTGTGTCTGTATGTGTGTATGTGTATTTGTTTAGAATTGCAACATTTTCTATGCTAAATCCAACTTCCAAGAAGCATTTGGAAGTCAAAACATTTTATTTGGCTACTCTTGAAGTCAAAATGTTTTATGATAACTGGTGTTTAGTACCAGACATTTTTTTGGAAGAATTTTGTATATATAAAACCAATCAGTGGTTATTATTTATTGGGACAGTATTCTGGACTACATGGAGAATATGCTGAAAGCTATGGATTCTCTTTTCAGAAAAAATTACATACAATTTGATGTAATTATATTCTACATGTAATTCCAGAAACCTACTAAGCAGTCATGTGACCCTGGGCAAGTCATTTTACTTTTCTAAGATTTAGTTTCTTGATGAAATGAAAGAGGCTGAGTACATGACTTTTAAAGAGCCATTCAAGCTTTTATATTCTCTAGATGTGTATTTAGGAAAAAGAATGATTCTTTGATAGGAGCTGCCCAGAGAAATGTCCTGAGGGACAGTCTCAGTATTAGTGTAACAGATTGTGTGGGTTTTGAGAGGTAGAGTTGAAATACCCATGGGAATACATAGGAGTGTTTTGATGAGCGTGATGACAGAAGAAATGAAGATGGTGGGAGGAGAGGAAGAAGAAGTGAGACAGGGTTGGAATTACCTATTTATCCACATTAGGTGGATGAAGACTTGATTCATAGAACCCAAAGAAGAATTTTATCTTAAATGCAAAGGAAAAAGTGGTTGGTGATCTCAGTAAGTTTCAATGGAGCAAACATGATTGAGTGAGACATGATGAGACATTTGTCTCATTTCTGACTCACCATCTGGAGATTCTCTCTGAAAGAAAATATTCATTTGGACTCTCCATTCTGGGCATCTCCATTTTGAGTATAGATTTTGTTTCTTATAGTACAATCCTATTAAGCCAATATATAATAGAAAGCTAACTGATTTTTGAGATATGTTCATCCTCCAAGAAAGGATGAGAAATAGACTAACCTTATAAGGATATTTCTAAATATCTCAGAAGACTCACTGGGGGCAGATGGGCAAGACACAAAGTTTTCTTTAGTTGTTTCAAAGATCATAACAAATTAGGACTGGAAGGAACCAGAAGGGGAAAAAAAAGGAGCAAGAGGTTTCATGATTGAAACAGGCATGGGAAGAGGGAAGGAACTGCTAAGAAGTTGTTTGGGTTTCATATCCCTGTTTACTCTTGCTTTGCAAAATTTCTGAAGGATGCCAGGTTAGAAATAGTTTTTGTCAACAGTCAAACCAAGCTTGTTTTCTGGAAGAAGCAAGTTCTCAAGCGTATGGCAGCTTGAATTTGATTGGATCTGGTATTTAGATGATCCAAGTTTGACATAAAGGTAACACTAATGGAAGCAGCAGCTTTCCTTGGAAAGGCAGGGAGGATGTAAAGGCCCGGAATAATGGCTTTTAGACTGATCTGTAGACTCTTCTCTACTCCTCGATGCAAGGCTTTGGGATGGAAGTGGCAGTTTACTTTAGCTGGAGTGAGGTGTGATTTCTGGTATTGGAAGGAGGGAAGAGGAAGATATCATATTTTTAAAATGTGTGTTATCTATTTGTCTATGGCTAATATGGCTGCACTTTGCTTGAGCAGCCGTGAAGAGATACCCTACGTCCAAGGTAAGAGAAACCCAGGTAAGACGGTAGGTGTTGTGAGAGGGCATCAGAGGGCAGACACACTGAAACTATAATCACAGAAAACTAGCTAATCTGATCACACGGACCACAGCCTTGTCTATCTCAGTGAAACTAAGCCATGCTGTGTGGGGCCACCCAAGACAGATAGGTCATGGTGGAGAGGTCTGACAGAATGTGATCTACCGGAGAAGGGCATGGCAAACCACTTCAATATTCTTGCCTTGAGAACCCCATGAACAGTATGAAAAGGCAAAAAGATAGGACACTGAAAGATGAATTCCCCAGGTCAGTAGGTGCCCAATATGCTACTGGAGATCAGTGGAGAAATAAATCCAGAAAGAATGATGGGATGGAGCCAAAGCAAAAACAATACCCAACTATGGATGTGACTGGTGATAGAAGCAAAGTCCGATGCTGTAAAGAGCAATATTGCATAGGAACCTGGAATGTTAGGTCCGTGAATCAAGGCAAATTGGAAGTGGTCAAACAGGAGATGGCAAGAGTGAACCTCAACATTCTAGGAATCAGCGAACTAAGATGGACTGGAATGGGTGAATTTAACTCAGACGACCATTTTGTCTACTACTGTGGGTAGGAATCCCTTAGAAGAAATGGAGTAGCCATCATGGTCAACAAAAGAGTCCAAAATGCAGTACTTGGATGCAATCTCAAAAACGACAGAATGATCTCTGTTCGTTTCCAAGGCAAACCATTCAATATCACGGTAATCCAAGTCTATGCCCCGACCAGTAACACTGAAGAAGCTGAACTTGAACGGTTCTATGAAGGCCTACAAGACCTTCTAGAACTAACAACCAAAAAAGATGTCCTTTTCATTATAGGGGGCTGTAATGCAAAAGTAGGAAGTCAGGAAACACCTGGAGTAACAGGCAAATTTGGCCTTGGAGTACAGAATGAAGCAGGGCAAAGGCTAGTAGAGTTTTGCCAAGAGAATGCACTGGTCATAGCAAACACCCTCTTCCAACAACACAAGAGAAGACTGTACACATGGACATCACCAGATGGTCAATACCAAAATCAGATTGATTATATTCTTTGCAGCCAAAGGTGGAGAAGCTCTATACAGTCAGCAAAAACAAGACCAGGAGCAGCCTGTGGCTCAGATCATGAACTCCTTATTGCCAAATTCAGACTTAAATTGAAGAAAGTAGGGAAAACCACTAGACCATTCAGGTATGACCTAAATCAAATCCCTTATGATTATACAGTGGAAGTGACAAATAGATTTAAGGGACTAGATCTGATAGACAGAGTGCCTGATGAACTATGGACAGAGGTTCGTGACATTGTACAGGAGACAGGGATCAAGACCATCCCCATGGAAAAGAAACGCAAAAAAGTAAAATGGCTGTCTGAGGAGGCCTTACAAATAGCTGGGAAAAGAAGAAAAGCAAAAAGCAAAGGAGAAAAGGAAAGATATTCCCATCTGAATGCAGAGTTCCAAAGAATAGCAAGGAGAGATGAGAAAGCCTTCCTCAGTGATCAATGCAAAGAAATAGAGGAAAACAACAGAATGGGAAAGACTAGAGATCTCTTCAAGAAAATTAGAGATACCAAGGGAACATTTCATGCAAAGATGGGCTCGATAAAGGACAGAAACGGTATGGACCTAACAGAAGCAGAAGATATTAAGAAGAGGTGGCAAGAATACACAGAGGAACTATACAAAAAGATCTTCACGACCCAGATAATCACGATAGTGTGATCACTCACCTAGAGCCAGACATCCTGGAATGTGAAGTCAAGTGGACCTTAGAAAGCATCACTACGAACAAAGCTAGTGGAGGTGATGGAATTCCAGTTGAGCTATTTCAAATCCTGAAAGATGATGCTGTGAAAGTGCTGCACTCGATATGCCAGCAAATCTTGAAAACTCAGCAGTGGCCACAGGACTGGAAAAGGTCAGTTTTCATTCCAATCCCAAAGAAAGGCAATGCCAAAGAATGCTCAAACTACTGCACAATTGCACTCATCTCACACGCTAGTAAAGTAATGCTCAAAATTCTCCAAGCCAAGCTTTAGCAATACGTGAACCGTGAACTTCCAGATGTTCAAGCTGGTTTTAGAAAAGGCAGAGGAACTAGAGATCAAATTGCCAACATCCACTGGATTATCGAAAAAGCAAGAGAGTTCCAGAAAAACATCTATTTCTGCTTTATTGACTATGCCAAAGCCTTTGACTGTGTGGATCACAATAACCTGTGGAAAATTCTGAAAGAGATGGGAATACCAGACCACCTGACCTGCCTCTTGAGAAATCTCTATGCAGATCAGGAAGGAACAGTTAAACCCCCCAGAATTTGGACATAATTATTTACTTTGTTTACCTATTTATTTCTTGGGTACCCTACGTACACATAAACACCATGATGACCTAATCACAGACCTTTTTCCAATTATTAAATACTAGATCTCGATTGCTTACCTGATACCTAGTAGGAGCTCCAGAAATATTTGTTAAATGAATAAATGAAGAAAGCCTTCTTACATATACTAGTCACTCTCATTTCAATGGAAAGTTAGTACATCTGAGCAAAGGTCTCAGACAAAGGCTTTCACTGTTTTAAAATATAAAGGAGAAACGGTGCTGTATGCATGTGTGAATTTTTAAAAAGTATTTAATTAGAATATAATCTCTTTAAAATGGCCCTTGATTTGGGGGAATAGATTCTTATTCCTGATTTCTTTATAGATTTAATGAGCAGACACATATTAATGAGAAAGGAGGACATTTGTGGATATGATATAATGCTTTGTCCTGATAAAATTACCTTCAGGTGTCCTAAAAGAAAATCGCAAAAGCTGTCTTACAGTGAATGGATGGTTTACCGCCCTCCCTTGTGTCTAAAAATTAGAGATGATAACAGATTACTCTAGTTTCCTTTTCAACCTTGATTTCTATAAAAATAAATAATACATCCATCTTGCCACAACTTTTATAAAGCAAAATATTTTCTTAAAACTGTTTTATTGTAGCTTCATGGTTAGGGCTAAGATATTGCTAAAAAGTATTTTAAGTGTCTGTATGCTAGCAGAAGGTAGAAAGCTATAGATTAAAAGGATTTATAACCTCTGTCAAATTCTCTCCAATTTTTACTGCCTAAAGATTTAGTCTCGTGTTATTCAATTATATGCCTCTGCTTCTTTATTTTTCAATAGCATTTTAGAAAAATTGGAGTAGAGTTGCTTTACAATGTTGTGTTAATTTCTGCTGTACACCAAAATCAATCAGTCACATGTATAAGTATATCCCCTCTTCCTTGGATTTCCCTCTACACCCTTGCTTCTGAGTAAGCCACAGTGGGCTGGCCCTGTCAGCGATGAAAGCCAGGGACACTTGCGAATCAGTCTTTTACCAAGTCCCAACGGTTGAGTCTTTCCCTGGGACCATTGTCTTCATGCAAAAGTAGAAAAACCTTGTGCTAATTTTGGCTGTTTAGGATTAATTGTGATTACAGACAGTTTTTTAGCTTTTTAGTTTTCTTTTGACTTTAATGATTGTGTTAATTATAGGAAGTACCTTGAGTTCAAGATAAGAAAATCCTTTGGTCAAGTAGTGTTTCTTCAGTTGTCAGTCCTGTTACAGGACTTGCAAATTTAGTGGAATTAGTGCCATTTTCCCATTTCCAACTCCAGTCCCATTTCGCATGATCTTAGCATGGCTTTCTCCTTGGCTGTCCGACAGTATGTTCCAATGGCCTCCATTGAGGAGAGTGGATGTGCCTCTGGAGGCTGAAAAGACCAGCAAGGCACACTGTCCTCAGGTGGAACTCCACTGGGGACTCCCTGCTCAAGTGATGTAGACACTTAGCATACAGTCGCTTGGGAGATGAGAGTATGTGCATTTTAAAATGCCACTGTCAACTGCAGTTGATAAAAGAGGCCAGCAGGAGTTCCACCCAATAGTTTAGTTGCATCTTTCCTTGAGCATTTTGTTATCTGGCACATAAAATGTTTGACTTGTGAAGATCTTAATGACAGTAGCACTTTCAAGAAGGAGTTCTCAGAATCATGATAACATTGAAATAATTCAGATCAATTTCCACTGGAAGCATCCTTTGAGACCTCAAATAATGGAGCTCATGTTGCCAGTATGTTTTCTTTTTAAAGGCTAACATCCTTCATTTTTTGTTTTTCAGGTCAACTTGTGATCTTATTCCTCTGTAATTTAGCAAGGCAGTCAACAAAGTGGCTTGTTAGTTCAAGAGAAGGAGTTCAGTTTTGAAGTCAGGAGGGTAGGGCTTCAACCCTGTGCCTCTGTGCCTGTCCTGGAGCCCCAACTACATCCTCACCTAGCTGGTCAGCTGGTTCTCACTGGGTTGCGTCTTGGACACATGAGGCATCTTGGACAAATGACCTGTGCTAGCACTGTCTCAAGAGCTGGTTGGAGAAAGGGGAGGTTGTGGAGAAGGTTGCTGGGTTTGGTCACATATGAGCTAGAACTGGAAAAGAGCCACAAGTGAGATTACTTGTTTTGGCAAAAGTAAAAGGAATAAAGTGTTGAGGTTGAAAAATTGTATGCAGGTTTTGATAAGCTTCATTGAGTGAGTTCTTGACTTGAGCCTATGAGTTTAGAGTTTGAGGCTCCTGACCAATGTTGACAGTTTTGTATTCATGGTTGAGCCCCTAGGGGAGGTGTTCTTGTTAGTTGGATGTTTACAGGCGTTTGGAGCCTCAGTCTGGCAAATTACAGATTCTCCTTTGCTCACAAGAAGTCCATGAAAATGAATGCCCTTACCAACAAATTTGAGTGACTTTGGGGAAGACCAAATTAGATGCACTCCTGTTTAATCTGAATTTCTTTGAATGCAGCTGGAAAATTTGTCATGGTTTTGGGCTACCTGAACTTGTCCTTTATGACATTTCTGATTTGCTACCGTGGAGAACCTGCTTTAACTAAGGTCTAACTTCAGAAGCCTTCACTGCACGAATGTGTACGAGCACCAAGTGGCTCTGGGCTCAGGGTGGCGTAGGACAGTAAGATGTTGAGAAATGGTAGCCTGTGGCCTGATTTAGTGTGTAGCAGGGACTATCGGAGCCCTTAGTACACTGGAGGAGATGGCAGGAGAGCTGAAGAGATGGAGGAATATAAGGCCCAGATTGCAAATAGGTAATTGACATGGAAGCTGGAGGAAGTAGTCTGGAGAACAAAACTGAGCGAGGTGCTGAAGACGTGGAACAGAAGAGCTGACTGCTCTCAGAGTGGAAGAAAGTATACACGGGTGATTCAGTTCAGTTCAGTTGCTCAGTCGTGTCCATCAGTCTTTGAGACCCCATGAATCACAGCACGCCAGGCCTCCCTGTCCATCACCAACTCCCGGAGTTTACCCAAACCCATGACCATCGAGTCGGTGATGCCATCCAACCATCTGATCCTCTGTCGTCCCCTTCTCCTCCTGCCCCCAATCCTTCCCAGCATTAGGGTCCTTTCCAATGAGTCAACTCTTCGCGTGAGGTGGCCAAAGTATTGGAATTATGGGTGGTAGGGGTCCCCAAATGCGGGGGGGTTATGGTAAGACACTGGTAGAAATGGTACCAGGATACCAGCAAAACTCTTTCACATCTCCCACCAATCTGGGCATGCAGAGAGTTCCAGTGTGTTCTGGAAAGGCTGTTGGGGAAATAGTCCCTTCTGTGGACAGAGAAGGAAGAAGAGAGATTGCTTTAATATTAATAAACTGCCCACTTCATGCCCCACCTGAGTGCTTTGGGGAAGCCCAGGTGGCTCAGTGGTAAAGAATTCACCTGCCAATACAGGAGATGCAGGAGACATGGGTTCGGGAAGATCCCTTGGAGGAGGAAATGACAACCCACTCCAGTATTCTTGCTGGAAAATCCCATGGACAGAGGAGCCTGGTGGGCTACAGTTCATGGGGTCCCAAAGAGTCGGAGATAACTTAACATACACGCTGAGTACTTTACACTGTGAAGTCAGCTGCACTAATCATAGCTGCCATTTACTGGATACTTCTTTTGTCCCAAATAATGTTTTATATGCATTATTTGTTCTGTTTTATGGAGAGAATACAGGGACTCAATGCCTAAGGTCCCTGAGCTGGTGAGTAGCAGAGTCAGGATTCAAACCCTACTTTCTCTGACTCCAAAACCTCCCTTCTGTCTACCAGGCCATTTAATTCAGGAAAATAATTAAGGACATCTGGGGAAGCTTGCTGCACAGCGGCATCGGTCCACAGGAAGGGGAAGGCAGTGAAGGGATTTGGGTTTGTCTGTCCCCAAGTCCTTTGAGCACTTTCATAAAAATAAACTTTTTAGGCTGAGAGAAGGTTGAACATCTGAAGATGTTGACCCTTCTGAGATGTAAAGCAAACAAAATGGTTTTTGCTGATATAGTCACTAAGCCTTTTATCCTAAAATGCTCTTGGAAAGCCCTCCTCCAACAACAGGGAACATTATCCAGTCAAAATTTTCTGCAAATAAAGGATTGCTCATGGAGGCAGACTTGCTTGTGTTTCTGTATCACTCAGGGTGTTTGTCAGTTTTATAGTTCCTTCCCTGCAGGATCCTCTAACTTTGGCATTATGATTGTGATTGAGAAAAAAGTTGTTTTCTATGTCATGTGATGTTGACAGGTATTTCACTTCTAGGGGAAAGGTTCCTTTTTCCTATATGCTACCCACCCACAACCAGGGAAAAAGCAAACAGTCGTATTGTTGGCCGAAGTCTTCCTTTCAGGGTTGCTCTGGGTTTGTCTAGTGGAAATCAGCAGCATAAAAAGGACTGTCTCTAACATTTTGTCAGAATTTCTCCATAATTCTACAATGATGAAACAAGAACTTGAGGACAGGATGGATTTGCTTTCAGAAACTCTGGTTCTTGTCAGTTTTAGAAGTCCTGAGACTGTTTTAGCTGCTAGCAACTGGACTGTTGAGAGTGATAAATAGGACTTTTGGTTGTCCAAATATCAGCAATATGATAGAAATAGATTTAAACTTTTTGAATCCCCTTTAAAATAGAATTGTTGACAGCATGAGGAGTTGCGCTTCTCAAAGGCTTTAACTAATTACAATATTCATGTATTCATATTCATGTACATGTATATATATTAATGTACAATATTCATGTATCTCTTCTAACTTTTCAGTTTTTGTGTATTCCTTTGTGTATTATTTTGTGTATTCCTGTCATAGCCCTTATTTTGAAAATTAGCCATTAGCAAATACTTTCGTCTAGGAAATTGAATATATATTCCAGGGTGAAACAAGAATGTGCAGTTATGTATAAACTTACTGTTACTAATAATCAAGTATGATACATTTGGTACTTAAAATTCCCCTTGAGTTACAAATTGTTAGAATTAATAAAATTCATTAGATCTATATATTTTTAAGATATTTATTTATTTGGCTATACTTGATCTTAGTTGCGATATGTGAGATTGAGTTCCCTGACCAGGGATCAGGAATGTAGAATCTTAGCCACTGGACCATCAGGAAAGTCCTGGATCTGTATTTTTAAATCAGGTCTTGTGATAGCAGAGCCTCTTCTAGAATGACAGGAATCTTCTAGAATGATAGAATGGCTTCCTTTTATCTGTGACTTTTATCTTGGAGGATTTCTTACATCATATTTTCTCCTTAAATTTGAGTATTAAGATGTTATAGTATAAGTAGGAACATAGTTTCAGGGGTCACCAAGTACCAGCCCATGACCTTTCTACAGGCCTCTAAGGGTTTAGTGGCAACTAAGGACAGTTTCCCTGAGTTGTGAGTCTATAGTATGTCTGGAGAGTGCGAGGGGATAGAATTTAAGAATTAGCATGAATGGCCTTACGGGTAGAGAGCTCAGTGACAACTGGAGGCCAGAAAAGAAACTGAGGCAGTTAAAATAACTTCAGGCTTAATAAAGTTGATGGCTGTTTTGGGAGAAATCATGGGGAGACATTCCAAGTCGCCTTCTTCCACCACAGCGGCCATGCCCTGTCATCAGCTATGGGTGGAAAGAGCCTGTTCCAGCCTGGTTTTAACCTCACTATGATTTTCCATAAATGTTGCTACTGATCTGGAGACATACACTCAGAGAGGCAATTAAAAAACAGATCTCTTCCAAAGAAGCATACTCTGCTGGTCTTACAGGTTTCATATCTTCAATTCTACAGAAACCTCTACATCTCTCTGGAGATGAGATGCAGCAGTACCTGTGATCCTTGTATTTGCATCAGCATCTGAGGAAGAGGTCATTGGTTGAGCTTTAGCGCCAACACATTTACTACAGTTCGTATGTTATATAGCTATATCCTGCCTTAAATCTACCTCTTGCTTTTGTTACTGGCTAGTTATTTATTGACATAAGACATCCAGAAACAGTTTCATCAGGAGACATTTCAACTTCTGTCTCACTTCTGGAAACTGGGGAAATTTGTCTAACAAAGAACACACACATACTTACTTACTTATTAATTTGTTAGTTTGTTTAGAGAAGGAGCTGTCATAAAACCACTGTTTTTGAAAGATGAAAGTCAGTTGCTGGCTACATATTCTGTGTATATGAGCTATTTGGGTAGAACTGATAGGAAAAGTGTGTTCAGAAGAATAAACAGAGTTGTAGGAGATGTAGTAGTAGGAAAGTAGGAGCAGTTGTTGACAAAGTTATTTCTGGAGAAGCCTGGAGGCCAGTTCCAACTCTTGGGGGTGAGTCTGGGCAAGCCCCTTGTTCTTGGTTCAGTTCAGTTCAGTTCAGTCGCTCAGTCGTGTCCGACTCTTTGTGACCCCATGAATCGCAACATGCCAGGCCTCTCTGTCCATCACCAACTCCCAGAGTCTACCCAAACCCATGTCCATCGAGTCAGTGATGCCATCCAACCATCTCATCCTCTGTTGTCCCCTTCTCCTCTTGCCCCCAATCCTACCCAGCATCACGGTCTTTTCAGTGAGTCAACTGTTCGCATGAGGTGGCCAAAGTATTGGAGTTTCAGCTTCAACATTAGTCCTTCCAGTGAACAACCAGGACTGATCTCCTTTAGGATGGATTGATTGGATCTCCTTGCAGTCCAAGGGACTCTCAAGAGTCTTCTCCAACACCACAGTTCAAAAGCATCAATTCTGCAGCGCTCAGCTTTCTTCACCGTCCAACTCTTACATCCATACATGACCATTGGAAAAACCATAGCCTTGACTAGACGGACTTTTGTTGGCAAAGTAATGTCTCTGCTTTTAAATATGCTATCTAGGTTCGCCATAACCTTCTTTCCAAGGAGTAAGCGTCTTTTAATTTCATGGCTGCAGTCACCATCTGCAGTGATCTTGGAGCCCAAAAAAATAAAGTCTGACACTGTTTCCACTGTTTCCTCATCTATTTCCCATGAAGTGATGGGACCAGATGCCATGAGGCTTTTCTGTAAGATTGGGGTGTGGTGGGAGTGGGTCTCCAAAGCTGCAATGACTTCTTTCTATCAGCTGGGGGTTGGCCTTGTGCAAGGTTGTCCTCTTCTGCTTCCAGGGGCCGACTTCTCAGCTTCAGTGTGAAATGGCAGTTGTGTGGTTCCCAGTGGAGACTGGTCTTTCTTGGAGCGAGCAGGTAGGAGGTTCACTGCCCTCCTTAGATGGAAGCTCAGCCTCGTGTGCTTGCAGTGTTCTTGTAGGAAGGAAAAAGACCAACCAACCCTTTGTTACTGCACAAACTAAGAGTTTCAAATAGTAGCGAAAACATGTGCGGTTTTTTTCCTTACTGCATTTCTGTAGACAGATTAAATGTTTTGAAAGGGTAGAAGGCAGTCACGGAATATAGCTCCTGTTTTCCTTTTGACGTCAGTAAGTGGGAAAAAATCCTCCCACCTTGTCTTTTTAGCATGTCTGCTTCTTTCTCTCTCTTCCTTTCTTCTTCTCTCATCGCTCTTTGAAACTTACGTTTGAAGTTCAAAAGGGCTGAACATTTTGGTGAGGATGGGGGTTGAAGGAGCAGTGCAGTCGCTGCTGACTGGGGTCATCATTTCCCCCTTGGCACCAGGCTTCCTGTGAACCTCTACTCTCTTTCATTTGCCACCATTGCTGAGTCTGCCTGGCATTTCATATTTTGGTTTAGGGAAAAGTTAAAACAATTCACAATCCCAGCTGTCACTTGGTGACCCCTTTGCCAGTAGCATATGGCACATTCTCATTTCACTGACCTAAAGAAAAGAATCACCCACCTATCATTACTCTCTTTGCTCTGCTTTATTTTTCTTCATTATTCTTATCACCCACTGCCTGAACAACACACTGTTATTTGTCAGGTCTTCTTCCACCTTGCTAGAAGTTCCATGAGAACACTTTTGTTCATTGCTGAATCTCCAATGTCTGGGAGATTGCACCTGCACATAATAGGTATTCAATAAATATTGCTGTGGCTAATGGAAGCCTTGCAGAGTTAAGGCTGCTGTTGTTTGTGGGTTTGTGGAATGAACAGGAGTTGAAGATTTTATTCATCATTTACTTTCCTAGAGAATCACACAATAGTCAAGCTTTACACCATACAGTTCTTATTTCTTCCAAGGCATGATTTGACTTGTGGAATATGTTAATTATTATCATAGAACACATGTTTTTTTTTGTTGGGGGGGGAGATCATTGACATATAATTTACATGCAGTTAAATTTAGCCTTTTTTACACATATGGTTTGAAGAGTTTTGATACATCTATAGAGTATATGTATAATCACTGCCACAACCATGGTGTGGAATATTTCTATCACTCAGTGCTCCTTGCAGTCTGTCCTCTCCCCTACCCACTGGCAGCCACGGATCTGATTTCTGTCCCCATTGTTTCACCTTTTCAGAATGTCATATAAGTTGATTCATATAGTATGTAGTCTTTTGTGTCTGGCTTTTTTCTCTTAGCATAAGGCTTTTGAGATTTCTCCCATGCTGTTGAATGTATTAGTAGTGTGGTCCTTTTTTATTGCTGAGTAGTATTCCATTTTAATTTATTCACTGATTTATGGATCTTTGGATTGCTTCCAGTTTGGACTATTCTCTGTAAGACTTCCGTGGATGTTCCCATACAGGTCTTTGTGTGAATGTATGCTATCATTTCTTTCAGGCAAATACCTAGGACAGGATGGTTGGGCTGTATCATAAGTCTGTGTAATTTTATAAGAAACCACCAGAGTTTTTAGCAAAGTGGCTGTTCCATTTTCATTACTACAAGCACTGTATGATAGTGCCAGTTACTACTCATACTCATACTTTAAAATTTAAAAAATTGTAGTAGTTCCAGTGGGTATGTAGTGGTATATCATTGTGGCTTTAATTTTCATTTCTCTGCAACTAATAATTGCTTATTTGAGAAAGTCATGGTTTAGCAGGCTGTGGTATTCTCTAGGTATTTAATAATTTTAAAATATCAGTGGCATTTGAAGTGAAAATTTCTTTTAAAAAATTAGCCAAAGATGTAATTGGTCACTTCCATGAGGTCATACTGTACAAAAAAGGTTGGGGTGTGGAAACTATGTTAAATTTTGGCAAAGGGTGATTCACCTGGGTGACTGATGTGGAGACCTGGAGAGGACATGCCTAGGACTTGGCATGAAGGTGGGGAAAAAGCAGGTTTCTTGGCTCCTCTGGCCTTGGGAGGGCCTGCTCCATCCTTAGGTAAACCTGTGTTCGTGGGAAGCCAACCTAGATTCAGTGACACTTTCCTGGATATCCCAGGAGTCACCAGCAATCCTCGTGGCTGTCCCCAGTGTGTGGTGAACATAGAGCCCCCTCCCTGGGGATAATTTGCCTTCATCAGTTAATGAAGCTTGAGAAATCGGTTACCACAGGCCCAGGAGTGCCACCACCCTTCCATCCTGAATCCCTATTTCTCACGTCCATCTCATAGTTAATTAATTAAGCAAATATTCCCTGAGGGCTTACTCTATACCTTATACTGTTTTGCATGCTGGGGAAAACTGCGATTAAGAAAGAGAAATGATCCTGTGGACTCAGAAAGTGGCAGAAACGATGCAAGGGAAAACAGGCTGCTGTAATGTACCTAGGAGGGGTTTTTAACCAGATGTCAGTGCAGGGGAGGTATCAGGACAGGATCCTATGGTTGAGGAAGATTCGGCCAGCTGACAGTGCTGGAAGCAGCAGTTCAGGACAGGGAACATGCAGGAGGCCCAGTGGTGGGAGAGAGGGCTCCCCATTTGGAGCCGTGAGTAGTTTACTGGGGCTTGGTTTAGAAAGTTGGGGCGTGGTGAGAGAGGAGGCTGGAGTCATTGGGGAGACCAGCTAAGCCAAGGTGAGGACTGCACTTTATCCCCAGGGCAGCAGGGTACTGACAAAGGCAGTTTTCAGTGGGAGAGTGGCTTGTTTGGAGCTTTGGTTTAGTGGCATCACTTTGGTTTCTCTGTGATAAATGGATGGAGGGGGCAAGACCGGAGGGAGGCAGGGAGTTCAGGGAAGTGGCTGTTGTGGTCATCCAGGAGCTGGAGGAGAGTGGCCTATTGCTGGCCATGATTGTGAAGTGGGACACTTTCCAACCAGTAACTGGAAATGTGCACAGGGGCAGAAATGAGTGTGCTACTAGCTTTGAAACATTGAGAAATATAGTCAATACATAGTACAGCCTTCTTTTTGGTTTTGGTTTGTTTGTTTGCTTCCTTGGAAAACTGATGTAGAAATGACCTTTTGGCCTCAGTTACCTGAGCAGAGGATTTGGGCATTGCTAAAACCTCCTCTTTGGATAAAATTGCTCCCAGCAGTGGTCTCCATGTTCTGAGGTGGGAGGAGGGAATTATGCAAGAGGCCCAGGGCTATGCCAAGGTGGGTAGGAAAGTAGGGCAAGTACCCAGAGAAGCCAGAGCAAAACCTTCTACCGCTGCATAGGCTACTTCTTGCTGACGTCTCTTCGTGTCTCCTGGAGGGTCTCTGAAGCTAGGATCCATGTCTGGAAATGCAGAAACCCCGCTTTAAGAAAATACTCTCCAAAAAGCTTCCTCCTGGCCGTTCTCTTCTTGTGAACATTCTGCAAAGGTGTGTCTTCTTTTCTTCTGAGATTCTCCACTCAGATTTAGGGGATTCTGTGTCCTGGTTTGAGCCCGAGGGTCTTTAACACTAGGTCATTCTGATTGCATCCTTCCTACTTTGCCCCTCCTACCTTGTCGGAAACCCATGATGGGTTTGCTAAAAATAATGGAGTAGAAAAGAATGTTTGGACAAGAGATAACCATTTCTCTGTAAGAGGTAGGGAGGGACCAGAGAAAGAAAAGTAGGGAGGAGGGAGCTCATTTCTTTGCCTCTTAAAGTGTGCTGTGTACTTTGCTGGGGAACTTATATATTTATTTATATTGTCTCATTGACAATTGAATATCCATTGAACACCCTGCAAGGTAGGTATTGTTACCCCCATTTTACACTGAGAAAATTAATGCTCAGAGGGCATAAAGTTTTTTGGCCAAGGGCACATAGTTGAGAAGCTGGGCCTAATTTCTGTCTAAACTCTCTTTCCTTTTTAAATTATAAACTTACATTCCAGCCTCCTCGTTATTACCTTGGGGACCTGAAAAAGATTTGTGTAGCTTCTAAATCAACTAAGTGATTCCTGCAGAGCAGCTTTTGCATCAGAAAAATCTAGCTAATTATTTATTTCAGTGTTTCTGGAATGCAAGCCCTGTCCCAGGCCACTTAATGATTTAGGATTACAAGCACGAAGCTCACAACCAAATTCTGGCTCTCAGCACTCAGAGACCATGGCCATCTTTAAAAAACAGATTGTGGATGGACACAGTGCTGCTTTAATTATTTTTAGTAAGAATTTTTGGGGGAGGGGCATCTGTGTCCATCTACAGGTTTGCTGAGCAAATGATAAAGAAAAGAAAGGTCCTAAGGCTTGACTCTTTCAGAGGAATCCTTGATTTGTTGGCTCATCAATGAGTGAATTAAAATACATAATCGTAGAGTCAGTGCTTCTTCTCAGACACTGTAGACTGCTTACATTCCCTTTTCTTTTGTAGAAGTTTTTAATCCAAGTCCTTGTGGGGTTGGGGCTAAGAGGGTAAAGTCCTGCTAGAGGTTGACCTTTGCATTGAGGTCCGTTTGGACTCACAGACTTTTAGTCCAGTACTTAGTTTTGTACCCACAAGTGGTCACTACATTCTTAGCGCTTTCTGCTGTTTGTCCTGCCTAATCTTCCATCCCCACCTCCATCCCACCAGAGACCACAATGATTAAATGAGCCATTTTAGAAGTAAAGCTGGTTTCTGATTTCTGCTAAGAGTTCCTGGCTGTGAAGTGGTATCAGGGCCTAGCTTTGACCTGTGTATCCCTCCCTTCTTCCAGTTTTCATTTTCTGCCTTTTCCCCAGCTTTAATGTTACTATGACTACTGGGATTACTCCAGCATTAAATCAATACTCTTGTTGAGGGGCAGCAGGGACACCCAGAAGGTTGTATCCCCTGTTTATGAGAGCCTCCCCTTCCCCCAGCATGGCAAAGCAGTCCTCCAAGGAGGCATCTGTGACACCTGACGAGGAGTAGGTGGGCCCTGTGTGCAGGTACAGGTGGAGCAAGGACAGAAGTGTGCATATGTCCAGACAGTGGGAACTTGTCAGTTAATGACCAGCCACAGCGTCCCTGCTGTGAGCTCCAGCCACTTCCTTCCCAGGCTCCCGAGCCACACGCAGGCTGCTGTGGTGCTGGCTGAGGTAACATGGCTTATTGGCCTCAGCTGAGATTGCTGCTGTGGAAGAACCTCACCTTCAGAAGAAGACAAACAGTAAGCCTGGATTTCTTCGGGGGTTCTTCCCTGCTTTTCTTCCTGATTTTGAGTTGGGGGTGAAGAATGGAGTGGAAAAGAGATTCTTCTTGGTTTTTTTTTTTTTTTTTTAATTTATTTAATTGGAGGATAATTCCTTTACAGTATTGTTCTTCTTGGTTTTCTTAAAGTGATTGAATGTGTCTGGCCCTGGTGGACCCAGGACTGTGTAGGGTCCTGATTTAGCAAGCCCTGTCTCTTATCATAGGAGGCAGATTTGCAACCAGGTGGCAATCATAGCTCTGGTTTGTGCTAGTGCCCAGGCCTAAGTTCAGACCCCTGGAATCTGGCACACATTGCCCCTTGGCCATCTTACTCCTAACTTTTGCTGCAGCCCTGGGGGCTGCCTGGCTCTCCAAGAGCTCCTAATGGTCTGGGTGGTGGAGTTGAAGTGAGTTCATGGCCCAGCTCTTAGAGGTCAGAGACTGAATCTTTTAGTATGGACTCTCCCCTTTCAGCTTGGACTGCGAGTCTGGAGGAATACAAAACAGATTTGTTTTATTTCTGTGAAGGGTCCTGTGCCATTCACTTCTGGATGAGACAGTGATCCTTTCAAGAACCCTGAGAATACCATCTTTAACACTCGGTAAATGATATTTTTCTGTGAGAAGGTACAAACTATAAGGCCCGAGATTTCTCTGAAGCTCTGATATCAGCTCTTGGCTTCTGCCTGCCTGAACACCCCTAGAGATCCTGTCTGGTCTCCTGCGTTTAGCCGCACCTCTCTATAGTTGACTTCTAAACGTCTGTTTCCTGCCCTGTATTTTTTCCTGAATTCTAAGCCTACATTCCCTTTTGGCTGTTTTCATGAAGCTTAACACATCTGCAACAGAAATGACCATCCTCTTTAGACTCAAAGAGCCATAAGGGATCTTGGAGATAACTTAATTAACTGTTTCTGAAACTAGACTAATGCTGGCCCTTCTTTAAAAGAACAAATATGTCAAGGTCATGTTCACTAAACATATTTTTTATTATAATGTTACGTGAACATGTACGTATGTGAAACTAGATATAAACCCCTTATTGTTATAGACTGTCATGCAAACATATGACCCGTACAGACTTATAAATTAAGTGCAAACAAAATTGCAGAAGCAGTACAGTTCAAATTAACACTGTTAATGTAGTAAGGCGACTGACACTGTTTGAAGCCATATTTGACACTGTTTGAAGGCAGCAGTGTGACTATGGTAGTGAACACTAATTTGTTTGAGTTTGGACAGTCATTACATGTGCTAATGATTCAGTTTTCCAATCATTTTTCCAGTGACTTTCGTTGGGTATCATTTGCTTTCATTTGGTCCAGTCTCATCATTCACAAATTGCTTCTGCATCTGTGCCTCATTGGTCTACTGCAGTTATATTGGTGCTAAAGTGAAGTCGCTCAGTCATGTCCGACTCTTTGCAACCCCCACGGACTGTAACCTCCCAGGCTCCTGCATCCATGGGATTTTCCAGGCAAGAGTACTGGAATGGGTTGCCATTTTCTTCACAAGGGGATCTTCCCAACCCAGGGATCGAACCCGGGTCTCCTGCATTGTAGGCAGATGCGTTTACCATCTGAGCCACCAGGGAATATTGGTGCTAACACAATGGCAAACACAAATAGAAACTTAGGCTTGTGATCTTGTGCCAGGATTTGGTTGTAAAGTAGACATTCAGAAAATCCAGGTATGTTTATTCATATTTCCTTAGATGACCTTTGAAATGAAAACACAAAGTATTTAAAATCCTGACAGAGAACTCATATAATCCCTCATGGAATTATATATATTATTTGTATATATATATACTAGTTTGAGAAACACTGGCTATTTTTTCAGTCCCTCAAATTACATGTGGGGAGCTGAATCCCAAGGTCACTTAATGAGAGAGTAGGAACTAGAATTTATGTATCCTATCTGTCTTGATAATAATAATAATGATACTAAAATAATATATAAAATATAAAAATATTATATAATATATTATATAATAAAAGCAAACACTTAGATTATGCTTCCATGTACTAGGCACTAAAGTGAATTTTTAACTAGATTAATCCTTTTAAGATCCACAAAGTACTGTTGTTTCCTTATAACACAAAATGCTATTGTGTTATAACTGGGGAACTTAAAGCACAGAGAGAATTTAATTAATTTGTCTGAGGTTCACGCTGCCAGTCAGGGGCATATGTAGTGTTCAGTTCTAAATAGTCTGACTCTAGAGTTGGTTCTCTAAACCACTATGTCAGATTGCTCTTCAGTGGTATTATTATTTTTTCCTATCTTCAGTCTCAACATCTTAAAGTTTCTAACCTCCTCCTCCTTACCTTTGTCCCTGCCTCCCACGGCTGTGCCCAGGCCCTGGTGTTCCCAAGACCTATACATTCATTTCCTAATCTCATTTCTTAGCTACTCTGCGGTCCAGGTCCCCAGTCTCTTCTTATCATGTTGGCAACAGCCCATGTGTTGGGGAACTGTCTTTGCTGTGATGTGTCTGTTGGCCAGTGAGTAGTGGAAAGAACTATATCATCTTAGTTACGCAAGGTCTCAAGGGTAATCCAGCCCAAACCTGTCATTTTACAGATAAAGCAGGGAAAGGATATCCCCAAGGTCAACTAAGGAATCAGGAGCACAGGGTCCCAGAACAGGACTTGGGATTGGGCCATCCAGACTGGGCTAGTGTCTATTAGTTTTGCTGCTTCTTGCTCAATATTGCTTATCAGTTTAAAAAGAGCTACAATTAGAGAGATAGGCGGACTTCATAAAAGGCAATTTTTGGCCCTGTGTCAGAGTTCTTATTGAAGGGGAAGTAAGACACAGCATCCTGACACAGAAGAACTTTTTTAGATATACACCTACGGTCTGCTAGCTTGTCTGCCTTACCTTCCTTTCTGATTTCTACAAGAAATGTGTTTTGCCAAACTAAAAAAAAAAAAAAAGGGTGGTTTATTTCAGGTTGCAGAAGTTTAGGTTGTCAGGGTTGGAAAGATCTGACCTGACCCTTGTACAGTTGATGGGAATGGGGTTTCAGGTGTGGGGTAGGGGGTCCAGAGTGGATCAGGCATGGAAGTAGCACCAGAATCAATTTCCTGATGGCCCTAGAGGCACAAGTTCTTTTGAGCAGGCTTTGCCTTATCTGCACAGGAGGTTTAATGCCCATGGGTCTCAAGTGCTGGCTGTAGCTACTTCCCAGTCCAAATGGCTTGAATCTATAGATATATTGATTGTAGATAATGAAACCTGTTTAGGGTCTTGGTTCCACATTGTTAGCTTAGGACATGCCCTGCCCTGTAGGCAGGGGAAGGATTTAGCAGCTCCATGACAGTTCTCACCTACAGTGTACAGAATCCTTGCTTAATTTCCCCCTTCAGAGATCCTGGATGTACTCGCTTGGCTCCATAGCCTGGCACTGGGGATATGCTTAACAAGCATTTGCTCAATGAGGGGTGAATGTGTTAAATGGGCCATTAGTTTATAGATCTTGAGGAGGTGCCCCTGCTAGAGGAGCTGCATGTGCAGGGAGACAGGAAGATGTAAGAGCTGGGTGCTGAACAGTAAACCCCAGAGCAACCTTCTTGAAAGGTGGCTGTTTGCTCTTTTACTCTGTGTCTTCATTTGCTAATGAATTTGGGGGACCTCTTCTCTTGTGCCCCCATTATGCAGACTCATGGGGACCATCAGGCAGGGATAGCTTTCTGCTGCTTCTGTTGGGCAAAGAATACATTGAAAATGAGTTGCATAAGTTGGGTGCAAAGCTCAGTTTGGGTCCAAAGTAACAGTTAACTTGTGTGGATGGTGGTCAGTGAGCACAAACAGGGCTTGGGACAGGAAAGGCGAGGGGCTTCGGAGTTCTCCGGATCCCCATCTGGTTTTAGGCTGAGCCAGAGACCGAGGTCCCTGTGGAACAGATGGGACAGAGTATGGCCGTATGGCCTTTCTTTTTTCCCTTTGCTGTTAATTTTCTCACTTAGATCTGTTTAGCCATGTGGCTGAGGAAATAGCATCTTGAAAAGCATCAAGATTGCTGGGAGAAATATCAATAACCTCAGATATGCAGATGATACCACCCTTATGCCTGAAAGTGAAGAAGAACTAAAGAGCCTCTTGATGAAAATGAAAGAGGACAGTGGAAAACCTGGCTTAAAACTCAACATTCAGAAAACTAAGATTATTGCATCTGGTCCCATCATTTCATGGCAAATAGATGGGGCAACAATGGAAACAGTGACAGACTTTATTTTCTTGGGCTCCAAAATCACTTCAGATGGTGATTACAGCCATGAAATTAAAAGGCACTTGCTCCTTGAAAGAAAAGCTATGACCAACTTAGACAACATATTAAAAAGCAGAGTCATTACTTTGCTAACAAAGGTCCGTCTAGTCAAAGCTATGGTTTTTCCAGTAGTCCTGTATGGATGTGAGAGTTGGACTATAAAGAAAGCTGAGCAGTGAAGAATTGATGCTTTTGAACTGTGGTGTTGGAGAAGACGCTTGAGAGTCCATTGGACACCAAGGAGATCCAACCAGTCAATCCTAGAGGAAAGCAATCCTGAATATTCATTGAAAGGACTGATGTTGAAGCTGAAACTCCTATACTTTGACCACCTGATGCAAAGCACTGACTCATTTGGCAAGATCCTGATGCTGGGAAAGATTGAAGGTGGGAGGGGAAGGGGGCGACAGAGGATGAGATGGCTGGATGGCATCACTGACTTAACGGACGTGAGTTTGAGTAAGCTCTGGGAGTTGCAGAAGCCTGGCGTGCTGCCAGGGGGTCGCAAAGAGTCAGACACGACTGAGTGATTGAACTGAACTGAACTGAACCATAAAGTGTCAGTCTTATTTCCAAGCTATTTATGAGGGCCTAGTTGAAGTAAAAATGCTAAGTTTAGAGATGGGGGAACGAAATCTGATTTTGATAATAAGTGCAACCAAAATGGCATTCCATAAGTGGAACCAGAAGTCAAATTAGGTTTCTAGAGGGAAGCTACTGGTAAAGAAATACCTGGCACATCTCCCTGAGTTTAGAAGGCAAATTCTGTCTTCAGTGACAGAAATCATTTTAGAAGTTCAGAGTAAAAGTGCATGGGTAGAAATGTGTCTTTTATGAGTTCTCTGGTTTGAGTGCTCTCTCTTGGAGACAGTCTCTTCATTAATACATGTTAGTGTCTCAGCTCAGTAAGGCTTATAAGGATCAAGAATCTAGATACTCTGGTAATGGGGCAGGAGATAAGGAGGTTGGGGCGCATAGTGGTTTAAAACACACCCTTGAGTTTGACTGGTTTTGAATTCTGGCACTGACATTTACCAAATTTGTATCCAAATTTATTAACTCCTTGAGTCTTATCTGTGAAATGGGTATTATAATAGTATTAACAGGGTTATTTGATGATTAAGTGAGTTCATCTATGTAAAGCACTCAGAACACTGATACATGCATGCTAAGTCACTTCAGTTGTCTGTGACTCTTTGCGATGCTATGGACAGTAGCCCGCCAGGCTCCTCTCTCCATGGGATTCTCCAGACAAGAATACTGCAGTGGGTTGCCATGCCCTGCTCCAGGGGATCTTCCCAACCCAGGGATCAAACTGGCCTTTCTTAACATCTCTTGCATTGGCAAGCAAGTTCTTTACCTCTAGCACCACCTGGGAAGCCCTGAACTGATGCATCATGGTAAGACCTATTTAAGTGTTAGCTATCATTATTATTGTCAGTCTTTTTCTTATCTCTTTCCCTAATCTGCTTACACCCAGTTGCTGGGAATGATTTGCAAGATATACTTCGTACTCTTTGCTGTTAGTACCGTGGGAAAGATCCATTCTTTTTTTTTTTTTTTCCCCAATCAATCAACATATTTTGAGGGTCGATTCCTCTGCAGTGTCCTAAATGTTGGACTGCAGAGATGTCCAGGAACCTAAGACTTGATTCATTGAGTCAGATCAGTGCCTAGGATGGCTGGTGAACACCGGACTCCTTTTAAGTGGCTGTCTTGAAAGGTATACGTCCCAAACATAACAATATGACAGGCAGCATAAGGGGTGCAAAAGCATGTAGGAGTCAGTAGATCTGGGTTCAAACTCTGGTGCACTCTCTTACAAGGCTATGGCTTAGAACCTGCCCCAATCTAATGATACCAGCTACCTCACAGAGTTATTGTGAAAATTAAATATTAGAGACGAGGTGTATGTAAATCCCCGGTGCAGAGTAGGTGCTCAATGTTGACTATCACTATTATAAATCTGTAGGCCATAAACTCATTTTACCTCTATGGAACCTGTTGATATGCTTTGATCATGACTTAGTGGGGTTATTTCTCAGCTGAGCCACTGGTTTCCTAAGTTGGGCAAAACTAGCTGTTCCAGTCACCTGCCACTGACTGTTTGTGTGACTTACCCTTCCTTGAACTTTAGTCTTGTTGCATATAAAATGGAGATGATCATGCTTCCTACATCTCAGGGTTGTTTGGAGGATTAAATGAAAGAATCCATTTATAATGTGCCTGTTACACACTGGACTCTCAATAAATGGTAGCTACTATTTATCCCAAAAGTGTACATGGTAGTTTCAGAGCTTCACGGTTGATGACCATATTACTCATACTCTTTATTTAATTTTGGTTTTATTTTTTGGAGTTCTTTTCTGAATTTATTCACAGTTAAACTGCTTTTTAAAAGTTGTACTCCCTTTTGTTAATATTTGTAAGTGATTTTATTTAGCTGTAAGCTTGGAATGCATACAGTTTTGTGTTCTGCTTTGTTCACTTAATATCATATGTTTAATAGTATCTTTGTTTCATAAACATTGTTGTAATAACTGTATAATGTTAAGTAGATGTGCCATAATTTAATCATTTCCCTATTGCTGTGCAATTAGGTTGTTTCCAATATTTTCCAATTATACTGTCTAAATGAATGAATAACTAAATGTATGTAGCTTTTTGACATTTTAAACTTAGTTCTGTGGGATGAATTCCTAGGAATATTTTTTGGTCAAAGGGGATAAACATATCTTTTGAATACATATGGCTAAGTTGCTTTCCTAAGGGGCTCAACTGACTTACATTTCCATCCTTATTGTTTTGAAAACTTCAGTTCATTCTCCCACTCAAAATACATTTTAAAGCCCTTATCTTGAGGCAGGCTTAGTGAGAAGAAGATAACACTAGGGGAGAAACTCCTGCTGTGCCAAGTGCTGATAGAGGCTCAGGGTACCTGGGGAGCCCAAGAAGGGACCTGCAGCTCAGTTGGTAGAAGGTCATTTGAAAGCAACACTGAGTGTTGCTTCTTTGGGATTATTTACAGAAATACTTAGCAAGGCCAGCCCTAACTTTGGTCTTGGAAATCCCACTGATAGCATGCTTTCTTCCGAAGAAGGACCTATGTGTCTGTTTTTTCCTGATGTGCTATCTAGAGCAAATTATTCTTCATAGTTATATGGTAGCAGTGTTTTTTGTTCTACAAAAAAAGTAATACATGCTCATTATGGAAAATTTAGAAAACACACTAAAGTATTTAAAAAAAAAAATCACCCATGCATATTCTTATCATCCTAGGACATCCACTGCTCTCATCCATGTATATCCTTCTGTAAAGAAGATTTAAAAAAGAATTTAATGTAGAACCATATCAAGGTCTTTGGAATATAAAATACCAGAAATCCAACGACAAATAATAAACAAAAAACAAAACCAAGCTGAAGCAAGGTTAAATTAATTATGATCTATTCATAGTGTGGAGTATCAAGTGGCCATTAAAGTCCATATTTTAGGAAAATATTTTATGTCATGGGGAACACTCCCAGTATGATATTCAATGAAAAAGCAAAACACAAAATTATATATGCTGTATAATCTTAATTTTGTAGAGAAAAAATATTATTTATGTATGAATATAAAAGAAAGATAAAAATATTAATGGAGAACCATTGTTAGCTTAATTTACTAGGGATTATCTCCAGGAAGTAGGATTAACAGTGAATAATATTTATTTTTTTTTACTTTTCTGTATGTTTTTGATTTCAGATTTTCCACAGTAAAAATACATGGACTTAGGAATCAAAAAAAATCTATTTAAATAAAAGGAAAGATTTCATATCTGTGTTCTCTTGGCTTTATGGCTCTGAAGACACAGTTGTAGTTACCCTCATCCACAAGGGCCCGAGACTCTTCTGGGCTTTTGGTGTTCTTCCTAATTAGAACATCGGAGTCTAGAGCTGAAAGGAATGATAGAGGTGAGGCTTCAGGCAGTGGAACTAGTTGTCTGAACACCACAGGCTCAGTTAGATTGTGTCTCATGATTTCTATCCTGTCCCTGTGCTTATTTATCCCCTGGTAGCTCACTGGAGCAGATTTTTCCTTCAGAGAAACCCCATTGCTTTAACCAGTGAATAACACTTACTTATGTTCAGTGGTCATCTAACCCATTGGAGAAGATGATGACCAGATCTTGACAGATGGGGAAGGACTTTGCGCTCTTCCTGGATATTTCCAGCCCTGATGGTACACGGGTCAACATAGAACTGAGTGTGAATTTCCACTGTCCTTTGGATCCTTCTTCTCAGCCCCACAGGGGGCAACTTCATTTGTTTCTTGAGAGCTGAGCTGGTGTGTATTTAGCACAGCAGTTTGCACAGGCTGTCTTCTTTCACCAAATGGTCATAACATACCTGACACTGTGCTAAGGCTGTGGAGGTACAAAGATGAGTTGATCCAGTGCTTGCATTCAGGGTGCTCATATTGTAGTGAGGAAGCCAGTAACAAAAACACGATTTCAAGGGCTCAGGGAAACTGTTATGGGAGGAGGATTCGTGGGTTACTCTAGGAGCACAGCAGAAGGGCTTCCTGCTCTACCTGAGATTTTAGTAAAGGAAATTGTGCCTGGTTGAGTCTTGAAGGGTGAGTGGAAGTGAGCCAGATGAAGCAGGATGGGAGGCATCTTCCCTTTCTTAGAGAAAACACAGAGGTATGGAATAATAGTAAGGTGTATAAGGTGAGGACTACAAACAGTTCAGTATCGTTAAAGCTTAGAGAGTGGTAAGAGAGGCCGGATAAGTAGGTTCATTGTTTAGTTCATCTTTTCATAGATTTCCCAAAGCTCAATAGTGTTAGGCATCCATGTTTGTTTAATTCACAGTGCTTTGTCTTGTTTCCCACTCAGTGTCAGCTGTTTCTGGAAGTGGCCTGGCCTCTATTCATCTTCCTGATCCTGATCTCCGTGCGGCTAAGCTACCCCCCCTATGAACAACATGAATGTGAGTATCTGAGCATCCTGCCTGAGGCTTACCACTGGCAAGCAAAATTCAGGCAAAGGGCAGAGACTAATGTGACCTTTCCCATGACTCTATCTTTAGGAAACACGGAAAATGGTTTGGAACAGAACAGCTAGGCTTCCGATTATTTGATAAGGCATCAACTCAGGAAACCATTTTCAGCCCTAGTGAATGGTGATAATAGTAATTATAATAATAGCCGACATCTGTTTCATACATTTTCAATCATGAAAATAAAATAATCTTACTGATAGCTCAGAGAGGGGTGATTAAAAAGGTTCCCTAAGGCAATACCTTAGCATCACTGTCATCTGGTCCCTGCCAGGCTTTTTCACATACATTATGTTTTTATCACACAGTTGCAAATAATGGAACATATAATTTTAAGCAGCATTTGTGTAGAATATCTCAGATTGACTAATATTATTCCATTTGATTCTCATGTATAATGTATAATGATTCTCTTGTATAATGGACTTTATCATTGTGATCATTTGCTTTAATTTCTTAATAAGTAAATAGGGACTCAGAAAAGTTCAGGGGCTTGCCTGAGGTCACATATCTATCAAGTGACAGCGATGCAATAAAACTCAGGTCATCTGACTCCCAAGCATGTGTTTGGATGATGGCCTTTTCAATGAGCATAGAGAATACAATAGTGGCTAAGAACACATGCTCTAGATGTCAGGTTACCTGGTTTGAATCTTGGCTTCAACACAGGTAGTCACCTTGGGCAAGTGACTTAGGTTCTTTTTACTGAGCTTACTTGTCTCTATAAAAGGGGAATAATGCTTACCCCATATGTTTGTTGTGGAGCTTCCCTGGTGGCTCAGACAGTAAAGAATCTGCCTGCAACGCATGAGACCTGGGTTTAATCCCTGGGTCGGGAAGATTCCCAGGGGAAAGGAATGGTTACCCACTCCAGTATTCTTGCCTGGAGAATTCCATGGACAGTGGAGCCTGGTAGGCCACAGTCCATGGGGTTGCAAAGAATCCGTTATGACTAAGCGACTAATACTTTCATTTTATTTTTTCATGGTTGTTGTGAGTGTTATTCCACAATCTCAATCTTTCTTTCCTGGCTGAGCTTGCTAGATGGATTAACACTGCAAAAATGCCCCAATCTAAAAGATCAGCATTTGTGGGGGAGTTTAGCTGGGACCTTTATTCCATGGCCCCAGTGACTTTTCTTGTCATTACCCAGCCCTACCCACAGCCCACCAGCCGCATCAGTTCAGTTCAGTTCAGTCTTTCAGTCGTGTCCGACTCTGTGGCCTCATGGACTGCAGCACTCCAGGCTTCCCTGTCCATCACCAACTTCCAGAGCTTGCTCAAACTCATGTCCATTGAGTTGGTGATGCCATCCAACCATCTCATCCTCTGTCGTCCCCTTTTCCTCTCGCCTTCAATCTTTCCCAGCATCAGGGTCTTTTCCAATGAGTCAGTTCTTCACATCAGGTGGCCAAAGTATCGGAGCTTCAGCTTCAGCATCAGTCCTTCCAATGAATATTCAGGACTGATTTCCTTTAGGATAGATTGGTTTGATCTCCTTGTAGTCCAAGGGACTCTCGAGAGTCTTCTCTAACACCACAGTTCAAAAGCATCAATTCTTTGGCACTCAGCTTTCTTTATGGTCCAACTCTCATATCTGTTCATGACTACTGGAAAAACCATAGCTTTGAATAGATGGACCTTTGTTGGCAAAGTAATGTCTCTGCTTTTTAATATTCTGTCTAGGTTGGTCATAGCTTTTCTTCCAAGGAGCAAGCAGCTTCTCTAGTAGTTCAGCTGGTAAAGAACCAGCTCCGTAGGTGTACAGGATATAGTTCTTCAGGGAAGTGGTGGGGCTGGGGTCACATTTGAATTGTGTTCCTGATCTGATCCCATGTCTTTCAAGAAACATATGGACAGTTATTCATCTGCTAATTTGCTAGTACACATTATACATATTCAAGTTAAAAACACCTGAAAACATTCTACCAGATGTGATTTTCTGATTTTACCAAAAAGGAAAAGCACATACACTGAAATAAACACTCAATTTGTGGGCCTGGGAGGTAATTCTGCTTTTTTGTTTGGAACCTCAAAGGTTGATGAGCAAATGCATATTTGATTTTATATAAATGTTACTCTAAGCCCTGCTGATGTAACCATTTTAGGGAAAACTCAGCTTTTTCATCTGCTAAGCTAGTCTTTCTCTGGAATTATCACAAGCAAGCAAGGCAGTGTAGTGGAAATCACACAGAGTGTAGTATCAGAAAAATTGGGATTTGTTTGGATTCTGGCTCTGCCACTTGCTGAGGTTGTGATCTTGGGCAAGTTGTTGAATTTTGACCCAGATCTCTTTGAATCCAGACCATCGATTCTCAGAAATGTTGTGAAATTCCTATACCTAAGATAAGACTTTTGCCCTCCATCAATGCAGTTCTTGCAGGCTTACTTCCTGTTCTCAGCACCTTCTAGGGACCTGGCTGGAAGGGCAGAGAGTTAAGCTGATGCTTGCAGAGGTGTCTCATCTCTGGGAGCAAGGGGTTGGTATATAATTCTTCCCCATTAATCTTTCCCAGTTTGACCCAGACCCATGAAGATCCTAATCGCTTCCCTGGATCATGAGAGTCCATTATCCTGTGCACCTGATGCCAAATCCTCATCCTGGTTTTGTCTGCAAATCAGATGGGACATGACACATGGGGAAGGGTGTGCCCACACTCACTGGTGCCTGAAGCAGCTTGTCAGTGTGCTGGACCAATACCACCCTGCTTTTGGTGCCAGCATTTCCTGGAGGTTAAAGGGGACAATCCCTTGGTCCTTCGAGTATTTGGTTGGGTTACATAAATCTCCCCTGAATGAGGAGCAGCTGACTTAGGCAAGGGACCTTGTTTGGTTTTCCTTGAACTATTAACAGGGAGATAAGGGGATTAACTGAGTAAATGCTCAACAGGCCAGAGTCCCTGCAGAGGGTGGTTGCAGGGACCAGATCTTGTTTCATCCTTGTTTTGGATGTTGCTTCTCTGGTTGGTATGTGGACAGAAGAAAAAGACAGATAAAAGGACCCCAGTATTGAAATGCAAAGTGTCTCAAGTCCTGGCTGTGGGTGAACTTCTGGGGAGACTCTGTTAGCCCATTTGCATGGAAATGTAAACTGAAAAAAATGGGTTTATGCCTTAGAGGGAGGTGGGGGCTGTGAGATGGAAGGAGTGCTCCTAGCTGGGCAGGAGATGAGGAAGTACTATTGTAGGCTGGCCTCCAAGCGCTGCAGTAATTCTAGAGGGCCCATTCACTGATCCTTACCCTGTGCCAGAGACTCATACTTTGCCTATAAAAACTCATGTAATACTTACTATGGCTCTGCGACATGGGTTCTATTGTTACCATCATTTTATAGATGAAGAAGTTGAGCGTTTAAGGGGTCACTGAGTTGACCAAAGTCACTGTTCAGCAAGTTGCAGAGACTGGATGTATATCCCATTGGTCTGACCCTAAACCCTGTGAAGCTCTGTGACTGTTCACCACCTAGAGCCTTGGTTCCTAATGATTGTTAACTCTTTGGGGGTCACAGGTAATCCTGAGAATATGATAAGTACTGGAGCCTCAGCCTTTCTGTCACAGGAATCCACACATGCTTGGTCTCAAGTTAAGAGACCCAGGTTCCAGGGCACATTTATCGTGATCTGCTTAAGCAGCTCCATGGCTCATGTCCATGAACCAAACTGTACTTTGATGCCCCTCACCAGTCCCTGTACATGCAGTCCTGCTGTTTGTAAGAAGCTCCTCTGTAGTGAAGGGAAAGGAAAGAGAGGAGATGGCCTGCAAGATGGGGCTTGTTGTTTTGGTGAACAGAGAAGCAGCAACAGCAACTAATGTAGCTTCACAGATGACATTTGATCCTATGTCAGCACCTTCATCAAGTGCCTTTGAGGAGCTTGGGAGCTAGTGGAGGAGGTGAACAGAGGTCCACAAAGGACAGTAATGGGGGTATTGAGAAGAGCTAACAAATAAAGGAGTTGTTGTTCAGTTGCTAAGTCATGTCCAACTCTTTGTGACCCCATGGATTGCAGCACACCAGGCTCCTCTGTCCTTCACTGTCTCCCAGAGTTTGCTCAAATTCATGTCCATTAAGTTGGTGATGCCATCCAACCATCTCATCCTGTGTTGCTCCTTCTCCTCCTGCCCTCAATCTTTCCAAGGATCAGGGTCTTTTGCAATGAGTCAGCTCTTCACATCAGGTGGGCAGAGTATTGGAGCTTCAACTTCAGCATCAGTTCTTCCAATGAATATTCAGGGTTGATTTCCTTTAGAATTGACTGGTTTGATCTCCTTGATGTCCAAGGGACTCTTAGGAGTCTTCTCCAGCACCACAATTTGAAAGCATCAATTCTTCGGCGCTCAGCCTTCTTTATGGTCCAGCTCTGACATCCATGACTACTGGAAAAACCATAGCTCTGACTATATGGACCTTTGTCAGCAAAATGATGTCTCTACTTTCTAATATAATGTCTAGGTTTGTCGTAGCTTTTCTTCCAAGGAGCAAGCATCTTTTAATTTCATGGCTGCAGTCACCATCCACAGTGATTTTGGAGCCCAAGAAAATAAAATCTGTCACTGCTTCCATTGTTTCCTCTTCTATTTGCCATAAAGTGATGGGACTGGATGCCGTGATCTTAGTTTTTGTTTTTTAATGTTGAGTTTTAAAGGAGGCCACAGGTGTAAGGGAAGAAACATGACTGAGATCACAGAAGCATGGGTTCTACCCCTGGTCCTGCCCACTGAGTCCCTGAGTGTTCTTCATCAGCCACTTTATCTCACCATGGTTTCCTCTTTCAAATATGAAGGAAGAGGATTAAGTCATCACCAGGGCCTCTCTGTGTCTCCAAAGGGTGAAGTGGGTGGCAGAAGGTGAAGGAATGAGGATCTCATACTTGCTGCCCTCCAGGCACCTTCTGTGTATGATCTGGTCACTTCCCCAAGGCTGGTGTCATGAATCCAACCCTACAGATGATGTCAGGTAGATTAAGAACTGCTATCTGATGCCACATTTCCAACTCATGATCAGTCAAGGGTGGCAGATTTCTGGGATTCAGAGAATGGGACAGGTTTGGGATGGAACAATGTTTGGGTGGAACCAAAAGAGAAAAAGGTTGCTATCAAGTCCCACATCCTTCAAAGCATTGATGTTTCTCCTTGTGTTTTTCTCTTCTTCAATTTCAACAGGCCACTTTCCAAACAAAGCCATGCCCTCTGCAGGAACACTTCCTTGGGTTCAGGGGATTATCTGTAATGCCAATAACCCCTGTTTCCGTTATCCAACTCCTGGTGAGGCTCCAGGAGTTGTTGGAAACTTTAACAAGTCCATGTAAGTACCGGATCAGGTTTTCTTTCCCAAACTTGTCGGTTAATACTTTTTCTTTCCTTTCTCAGACTCTGGGGAATTTTAAATGGTTGGGTTTGAGTGAAGATGCTTTTATGAAGTTTTGTGTGATAAAGTCCAAAGAATGAGACCAGGGAGAATTGCTGCCAAAATTTAAAACCTTGTAAGCTCATTTTGGTGCATTTTTTATTTAGCTGACAGTTCTGTGGTTGGGGGCCTTTCCTTAAAAAACTGGCAGGTAGAGAGGTGGGAAGAGGGGAGGAGAGGGTGAGATGTATGTAAAGAGTAACATGGAAACTTACATTACCATATGTAAAATAGTTAGCCAATGGGAGTTTGCTGTATGGCTCAGGAAACTCAAACAGGGGCTCTGTATCAACCTGGAGGGGTGGAGTGGGGAGGGAGATGGGAGGGAGGTTCAAAAGGGAGGGGATATATGTATACTTATGGCTGATTCATGTTGAGGTTTGACAGAAAACAGCAAAATTCTGTAAAGCAATTATCCTTCAGTAAAATAAATTAATTAAAAAAAATCTGGCAGGTAAGTAGAGAAGGGAGACACAGCACATCAGCCTCATGCATTAATGAGCAAACACTTATTTAGCAAACGTTTATTGTGTGTAGGAAATTGCTGGTCCAGAAGTTGGGGATATAGAGATGTGCAGAGGATGTGGCCTGTCTTCAAGGAGCTCACAGCCAAGGCTGGGGGAGCTTGGTCCTTTCTGCTCTCAGATCACCTTTCTTCCTTCATTTGTGCCCTATCACACTGCAGTGTCTGTCCTTCTGTCTACAGTTCTTTCTTGGCCCTGGGTGTAAGCTCCCTGAAGGCCATCTTTCATCACTTGTGTATTCCTGGCTCATGGTTTCAACAACAGATGTAAGTAGGGCTGAGTAAGTGTTTGCCAGATGAGCCATTGAAGATTCTTGGAAGACACAGAAGCATGGCAGGAGTTAGAAAGGACTAAAGATTGCAGGAGACTTAGCAGAACAGTTCTGAGGAAACTGCCGCCGGGCAGGCAGGGCGCCATTAAAACGTTCATGGGCCTTAGGCTTTGTGACTTTCATGAACCCCTTTTTCTGTGCAACAGCATTAAAAATTTTATTTTTTAACTGTGTTGGGTATAAAGATGAGTATATTCCAGGCTAAATTAATTATATGCATTCATTCTGAGATTTTTTCCTGATTCTAAAAGAAATTTAAAAATGCTGTCTACCCCTAAGTGTATCCTGGGCCCTAAGCACTGTGTCTGCTGTGTTTCATGGATGAGTTGGTCCTGGGGGCTTGTGTGTGTGTGCGCGCACGTGCATGTGAGGAAGAGCTTCCTGCAGAGGCAGCATGTGGACTGGGCCTTGAAGGCTGGTAAGGTTTGGTTGTGCGGATACATGAGGATGAGTGTTTGGGGCAGGGCAGGTGGGAGCATAGCATCTCAGAGGTTGGGTGAGGGGGCAGCTGGAGTGGGTCAGGGGTGGCCCATGGGGTCCCTGCAGCCAAGCTGGGTGTTCCTGGCAAGTACTTTGTTCAAAGTGGAGAGACAGCTGGTCTAACCAGGGCGTTTCTGCTTTTCTTGCTCCCCCTGCAGTGTGTCTCGCCTGTTCTCTGACGCTCGGCGGCTTCTCTTGTACAGCCACAGAGACACCAGCATGAAAGACATACGCAAAGTTTTGAAGACGTTATACCAACTAGAGCGTTCCAGCTCACGTAAGCAAAAACCGTCTGTGAATCGGCTTGTAATTGGAAATGAACCTGCACCAGGGAGAGACAGCAGCTGACACGTCCTGGCACTTGTTCCTTTCAGCTCTTCCCTGTGGGGTTTTCCTCCTTGTGGCTAGGCTGTAAGGCCTCTCTGCAGGATGTATTTGAGGAGAAAGTACAGAGATTATGAGTGCCCTGGCCTCCTCTGGGGACATAAAAGAAAACCCCCTAGAGAGGAATGGCACTGGCCTGGCTTAAGGGCAGTTAGGAGTCCAGGTTGCTGCCAGCCTCATTTTATGGAGTTGGCCATATGGTTGCCGTGAATGGGCAGATGTGTAGACAGGGGATGCTTCTGTGCATATAAGAGCAGATGAAGTTGTAACTTGATATGGATAAGTGAAAGTTAAGCATTCACTTCTAAAAGAAAAATGCAGTTCATCATCCCCCTAGTCATTTGATTTAGTCAATGAGCATTTGAACCTCTGATCTCTAAAAAGTGACATCCTTATCTCTGATCCGGTGAGGGCCCGGGCAGTTTATTGCCATCTAGGAAGTGGCTGAGAGCAGGCAGCTTGCTGGCTGAGGTGCTGGCTGCATAAGTCACCATGGAGCAGCCTCCCAGGCAGTGGCTGACCAGGGGGGCAGGGGGTGGTGGGAGCATGCCCCCAGATGCAGGTGGTGATGGCCTACGTGGTCTGTAGAGAATTCAGAAGCAGTAATGAAGCTGACTAAGAGTCAGTTGCTTTTTATCATCTCCATGCACTGGTGGTTCTAAACAGTGTGAGTGATAAATTACCCCATCACCAGTCAGCTGCCACCACTGCTGCAGGAAAGTGCTTTTTTCTTAGTTCCGTGTTTGGGAGGAATAGGTGGACTGGCTTTTGCTGAGAGGCCTCCCAGTTTGCTATCTACTTGGTGAAAACAGAAATAGTGTAAAGTGCTAGAGCTTAAACCAGGCTTGTATTGGGGCTTTCTCTTGGGTTCCTGGACTGTGCTTTACCTGGAGGCAAACTGTATGGGAGGTGGTGAGCGGGAGGTGTCGTTTCACAAGAAAAACAGGTGTGACCGTGCCTGGGCTCTGGGTCAGCTCCGAGGAGCTCCCAGCTGCTCTGCTCCTAGGTGCACAGCCAGGCCATCTGGATGCCATTTCCTTGCCCTGTAGGTCCCCATCCTGCACACCTGTCTGTCCCAGCACAGGACACAGAGAGACAACCACCACAAGTCAAGGCATTTGTCTTTCCTAATCTGCTGGGGGCCCCTTGCCTGGTAGACCAGAGACAGTCAGGGTTATTTCTTCTACTGCAGAGACAGTGTGACCCAGAGGAAAGAGTGCTACAATGTATTATTTTGTAGTTTGGTGACTCTGTGAATAAGTCCTTTCAGACCTTTTGGGACCACACTTCTCATCTGTAAAATGGAGCCAGTAGGAGAACTTTAGCTCATAGGATTGTTGTGAGGAGTAGAGGAGTTGAAACATTTAACTGCTTAAAAACTACATCTGGCTCCAAGGAAACACTTAGTGAATATGAGCTATGATGATTTTGGGGTGCTATCTTGGCCAAGCTGTTTAACCTCTCCAAGCCTTGATTTCTTCAGCTATGAATAATAGGTAACTTGCAGTGTGAAATGTGAACCCTCACACAGTGTCTGGCGCATAGTAGATGTTCAATAAACGGGAGCCGATTTTACTCCTGTGCATCAGTGATGTATTTCTGAGCACCTGGCCTTGTTCTTCTGCTTTCCACTGCATGGCTGGAGAAACGGACTGTGAATAGGGGACAGGGCGGGGAGTAGTTTCAGATCTCGGTGGGTGCTTCCTAAGACACAGATAAACTAGAGACATGAGTCAGAGTTGAGAAGAGAAGCCAAACCTGCATTCAAACAACTTTCTCTCCACAGCTCTGAAGAGAGATCTCTGATTATGGTTGTCTCCTGTCAAAGCTTATCTCTCTATTCACCCTTGTTTGCCCTGTAGCTACTTCTTAGGGCCACTTCTGCCCTGCAGCTTCCACCTTTCTTGGCTGTCTTGTAGCACTGAGCCTGGCCTCAGTCCAGAGGGAGATGTAGAGAAATGTTGCTTCTTCCAAGGTGGAATCAGTAACTTTTTGCTGAATTTGAATAACACTCTAGATTTCAGAGGGGCTTCCCAGGTGGAACACTAGTGGTAAAGAACCCGCTTGCCAATGCAGGAGATGTAAGAGATGTGGGTTTGATCCCTGGGTCAAGAAGATCCCTTGGAGGAGGGCATAGCAGCCTACTCCAATATTCTAGCCTGGAGAATCCCATGGACAGAGGAGCCTGGAGGGGCCTGGAGGGCTACAGTCCATAGGGTCACAAAGAATCAGACACTACTGAAGTGACTTGGCACGCACACATGCATGCACTAGATTTCAGAGAGTCCAAGGCTGGGGTATATCAGTGTAGATCCTGACTTGGAGACCTCTGTTTCTCTGCAGTGAAACCCCTACTCAGAGCATGATGGGCTCAGCCCTCTTGTACTGTCACTCTGCAGATGGAAAGGATCTTTGGTTGGAGTCCTCCCCTCATCAACCTTCTCTGCCTACCCCAGGGGTGGCAGAGGGCAGGGACCTGACTCTCCACGGCAGCTCATTTCGGGTATTGGCAGAATACCCAATATTAGAATATTGGTATTCTAATTATCAGAATATATTCACTGGTCTGCTGTACCTCCCAGAGAAAGAGGCTAACCTATTTCCCTTGAAGTGTTTATAGACAACCCTTGTGTTTCTTTCCCTCTCTTCCCGAAATCTGTTGTCTTTTTAGGCTAAAAGTCCTCCATTCCTCTTCTGGAATGTCTACCGCACCCCCCACTTCCTGATTTCTGCCTCTCCTCTGGTTGGTTGTGTTTCAGTGGTTTCTTTGTCTTTCTTGAAGTTTATCAGAAATTACAACAGTCTTCCAGCACAGAGCAGAAAGGGACTTTCACTCCCTTGCTCTGAGCACCATATTTCTGTTAATGTAGCCTGGGATTGCATGACACTTTTTGGCATCCATGTCATACAGTTGACTCATTCTCCATGTGCAGTCAACCTGAGCTGCAGAGCCTTTTAAATACAGAGTATTGCAAGTTGCTTGTTCTCCTTTTCTGAATCGTGCTGTTGGCTTTTTGAACCTAAAAGGGAGAATATCTATCTCTTTTCTGTTTTACATTTTTAGGTTCCCTATGTCATCTCTTCCTACTCAAACTGTTTCAGATTCTGTTTTTGCCATGTATTATATTTACTAGTGCTGCTTGCTCCCTGTCATGTAGAAATTTGATAAATAGCTCTCTTTGTTCTTATCCAAGTTGTTGGTGATTGTGGGACCAGCATTGGAGGTTTGGATCAGTCCACTGGAGACTAACAGCCCCTTTGAACAGTGCCATTCAGGCTGTTTCAGACCTACCAACCCATGTTGTCTTTGTACTGGGCCACCGGGCTCCTGTAATCTGGTCAGAGGACTTGTCTTGTTCTTCCTTTCACTTCACCTGCTAACTCCATTGATACATCCACAGATAATTTGTGGATAGAGGAATGTCTGCTCAAATACTCTTTTCTAGTCCCATGGTTTGCTGGGCTAGGGCATTGTTTTATTTCCACTTGTTGGATGAGACCTTAGATGTCAGTTAGTTCATTTATAGACAGATGGGTTGATTGAGTCAAATGTTCAGCCATTATTTATGAACACTAATATGTCCCAACCTCTGTTCTAGGTGCTGGGACATAGAGGTGTACAGAACAAATATGACCCCTGTCCATACAGAACTTCTATTCTAGTAAAAAGACTGATCCAGCCAGGGCTGGGGGAGGGACTTTCCCAAGTTTCCATAGCCACCAGAGGGATATTCTGGGAATGGAATACAGCTAAACCTCTGCTGCTCCAAGCAGTGCTCTTTCTACAGTGCTCTCTTGTGCTGCTCTAGCTGTTCCATTAATCTCCCAGCTGGGAAGACCTCCAGTTCAAGACTTAAGTCATAGTCATGCCTACATATCCTTGAAACCATCCTAATAAGCACATGTAGGAAGCTTTATACAGGGGCCTCACTCAGTTTTCTCATCACTGGAACTTTTTGGACATTTTGTTTTCTTCCTAAATGTATATCCGTCCAGGTTGGACAGGGGTTAAATTAATGTTTGGGAGTCTAGGTGAGGAGCATTCACTCTTCTTAAGACCCTATCATGACTCCAACCCAGTGGAAATGTAAAAGTTACACAAATTCTCAAAAGCTCTAGAAAAAGTGACAGGTCTAGATTCTGTCTCTGTGAGATGAAGTCTGGCAAGAAAGAGCGTTTCTTTAAGTGAATCTTGTATGATATCTGAAATGGTTTTGAGCAGTACACGGATGTCAACTTTTAATTTTAACCCACCTCAAAATAATTTCATGGTATTATTGCTTAGGAGGCTGTTAAATAGGGAAAAATTACTTAAAGTTAATTTAAAGATGGTATCATTTTCTGTGGGTGTGGTGAAACTTGTGTGAGTAGTTTCGTAGAGATGGAAGATTGGAAATTGCTGCTGTAAGAGAAAGCATTTTGGGTTTTGCATTAAGATTTGTTTGTTAGGAGTGATGTCACCAAGGTGGTAAAAATAGGTCTTTGCTGACTTTCCTCCCCCCACAAAAAGATTCCTTTGGGGAACAAAATCAGGCTCTGTCCCTCATTAAGTGTGAAAGTTGGGCATGCTTTGATTTATTCTGACCCTCAGTTTACCTGAAAAATGGAGATCAGGTGTTCTGTGGGTTGTGTTTCGTTACTCAGTCGTGTCTAATTCTTTTCAACCCCATGGACTGTAGCCCGCCAGGCTCCTCTGTCCATGGGAATTCTCTAGGCAGGAATACTGGAGTGGGTTGCCATGCCCTCCTCCAGGGGATCCTCCCAAACCAGGGATTGAAACCATGTCTCCTGCCTTGCGGGTGGATTCTTCACTGTCTGAACCTCCGGGGAAGCCCTGTGGGTTGTTGAACGTCTAATCAGATGTCATTGTGTGGATGAATGACTGATAGCGAGGTCATAGCACACAGCTGACATGCAATTAATCTGAGTTAGTTTACCTCCCCATCTGTTTCTGGCTACCTGTTTGGCTTTGTCAATTTGTTACTTTTCTCTGGTCTCAGCTTTCCTTGCCTTGAAATTGGGACTTTGGTGAAATAACATGAACGTGTTGCCTCTTGGAAACGTGGTGCTTGGGTGGGGGATCACCTGGGACTGACTAGTGCTGTGGGCTGGCCCCTGCTTGTGGCCCCTGGAGGGCAGGGCTGGGCCTTGTTTGTAACTCTGCCCCAAGCATCAACAAGATAGCACAGTGCAAACAGGCACATGGCAAGGAGCCAGTGAATCTTTGCGGAATGAAGGTGAGAGATGATACCTGTCCTTTCTCCTTCACAGAGTATTTTGAGGGTCAAATGAAAGCACCTTGAAAAGCATAAAATCCCAGCACATGTCATTTTCACCTTGATCCATTGTGTGAACCCAGGTCCCCAGGGGTTTCAATTAATAATAATGACAAAAAAGTCTTAAGAACATTTTTGTCTTGGCTTGCTTGCTTCTACAAGGTTTACTTTCCAGAAAAAGTGAAGTTGCTCAGTTGTGTCCAACTGTGATCCCATGGACTCCTCCTCTGTCCATGGGATTTTCCAGGCAAGAATACTGGAGTGAGTTGCCATTTCCTGAAAAGCCTGCTATGAGTCTAGAGGCTTGAAGTGGATTTACTGAGAAGCTAAAGGAGATCAGTCCTGGGTGTTCATTGGAAGGACTGATGTTGAAGCTGAAACTCCAATACTTTGGCCACCTCATGCAAAGAGTTGACTCTTTGGAAAAGACCCTAATGCTGGGTAGGATTGGGGGCAGGAGGAGAAGGGGACCACAGAGGATGAGATGGTTGGATGGCATCACTGACTCGATGGACATGGGTTTGGGTAGACTCCGGGAGTTGGTGATGGACAGGGAGGCCTGGCGTGCTGCGATTCATGGGGTCGCGGAGAGTCAGACACGATTGAGCGACTGAACTGAACTGAACTGAAAGGAGTTTCACTTTCAGAACCCCCTTCCAAGGCCCTGGTAAGGGTCTCAGCAATCAAAACTTGCTGAAGGAGGATGTTTAAAAAATACTCTTTTTCTTAAAGAGAGCCCTCCAAACTGTGTCAGCCTCAGGCTTCACACAGTAGCATCTGCCCCTCCAGAGACCTGGGGGGACGGGAAGGGCTGTCTTCTTCCTTGGCCTCTTCCTCCACACCACCCTCCAGGCTTGTGCACCACTCCAGTCCACTGCCTCCTCTTGAGAATCTGGCATTTTCCAGTGGGATGACCAGCAGGCTGGCCAGAACTAAGGCCTTTTCGATGGGGCCAGAGCTACTCAGATCAGGACTGGGCTGGGGAAGGAGGTGTCCCTTTGCTTTCTTCTTTGTCTTTACTGCTTATTTCCTTTGTGCTGTGCTGTGCTTAGTTGCTCAGTTGTGCGCAACTCTTTGTGATCCCATGGAGTGTAGCCAGCCAGGCTCCTCTGTCCATGGGGATTCTCTAGGCAAGAATACTGGAGTGAGTTGCCATGCCCTCCTCCAAAGGATCTTTCCAACCCAGGGATCAAACCCAGGTCTCCCACATTGCAGGCAGATTCTTTACCATCTGAGCCATGAGGGAAGTCCTTATTTCCTTTAGAACTACTTAAAATGTGTTGCTCACTGATACCTAATGGGCTCATTAGCTTGCTTCCTGCTGGATGTTTCATTGATTTTGCTCCAGCGCCTCACTCCTTTCTCAAATCCTGGCATCCAGACTACAGCTTTCCTTCATCTCTATGACAACATGGGGTTGGCCCCTCTCGATTTTATACCATATGTAGTGGTTAGGGCTTCCTACTTGGCTGGAAGTTGGGAGGGGCACTTCCTGGGGTGGGCCACCCTCACGTCTCTTGCAAGAAGTTCCCCAGCTCCCCACTGTCCCTCATTTTCATACGTAGCTGGGCTCTTATCTCCTGGGCTCTTGTCTCTTCTCTTAACCCTGGATGCTCCCTCAGCCTCCGCATTTCTTGTGCTGGTCCAGGGACAATTCCTTGGCTTGAAGTTGTTGTTCAGTCACTCGGTCGTGTCCAGCTCTTCGTGACCGCATGGACTGCAGCATGCCAGGCTTCCCTATCCTTCACTATCTTCCAGAGTTTGCTCAAACTCATGTCTATTGACTCGGTGATGCCATCCAACCATCTCATCCTCTGTCAACCCTTTCTCCTCATGCCCGTAATCTTTCTCAGCATCAGGGTCTTTTCTAATGAATCAGTTCTTCACATCAGGTAGCCAAAGTATTGGAGCTTCAGTTTCAGCATCAGTCCTTCCTATGAATATTCAGGGTTGATTTCCTTTAGGATTGACTGGTTTGATCTCCTTACAGTTCAAGGAACTCTCAAGAGTCTTCTCCTTCTTGGCTTGAGGAGGCACTGTCGTTTCTCTATTGTTATCCACTGTAGTCTGGCGCAGTGGACAGGGCTGTGGGTTCTGTCGTGTAGCTGGAGGGCCAGATCCCCAATCTCTCCTGTGCATGGGACTCAGCAGCTTTCATTCTCAGCCAAGATCTTAGGTCTCTATGTGTCTGGCCCTGTCTCACATTATAGCCACAGCAGTCCTTTTAACAGAAGCCCACTTGGTGCTAGGGCTTCCTTTATGGCTCAGCTGGTAAAGAATCTGCCTGCAATGTGGGAGATCTGGGTTCGATCCCTGGGTTGGGAATATCCCCTGGAGAAGGGAAAAGCTACCATTCCAGTGTTCTGGCCTAGAGAATTCCATGGACTGTATAGTCCATGGGGTCGCAAAGAGTCAGACACAACTGAGCACTTTCACTCACTCACTCAGTAGGTGCTATGTGGGACTTCAGAAGATCATTTTTCTGAACCTCCTGAATTGGGCCAGGTGAGGTAGGTGGGGACAGTTAAGGGAGATCTTTCAGGCTTTACTTAGGCTGCTAGGTCACACATTTCTGAGGATGCCATGTATACCACAGTCCATGTGAATGGCACTTCCCATGAGAACAGTGCTCCATGAAGTTGGGTGCCTTAGCTCAGCTTCCCGTGATGAGAACTAGGTTTGCAAATGGCTTCCCACAGCTCCTGATTCAAGGGCTTCTGTAATGCATTCTCTGCAGAACACAGTAACCTCTGAAGCTCATGAGAACTTTGCCAGGAAAGAAGAGCAGGGAAGAACTTTGGGCATTTTGTTGCTGCACTGGAGATGTCCCTTTGGAAGACATCCCGTATTGTTGAGGTCAAGGGTCCGAAGAGGGAAGGACTGGAGGGGAGGCCTGGGGCAGCACTGATCCTGACCTGGCTCTTGAGTCTGTCCATCCCTTCGGCAAGACTTGTGAGTGTCAATGGTCTGGCTGTTATTTGCTATGTATTCATGTTACAAATCTGGCTTGTTTGGCCTTTTTGATGTGGCTTTGACCAAGAATCTTGTGAAATAAGTCCTGAGGGTTATGCTAGAGTTTACTCAGGGAAATGGATCATAACTTTCTGGCTGTTGGGTTTACAGGTAATACTGAAAACTCACTGTATAGACCTTTAATTCTACTTTAATCTTTGAAAGTCCGAAAGACCTGATCCCCTGAGGGCAGGGCAGGCTTTGGTGACATGGCAAGGTAGCTGGCTGTGGCAGGGAGTTGAGGGAAGGAGGTTGTAAAATTATCATCTTGTAAACATCCAGTTGGCAGCCAGACTGCCTTGGTCCAGATCCCGGCTTTGCTGCTTAGTGACTGTGTGACCTTGGATAATTCCGTATCTTTGTGTCTCAGTTTTCTCAAATGGAGTTAACAGTCCTCTCTTAGGGCTATCATGGGGAATCATGAGGTAATAAGCATAAAGCATTTAGCACAATATTTGGCACATCATAAGCACCTCATTTATACTTCAGTTCATTATATGACCATCGTGTGAGATAGGGAATTTTGTTCCTCTTTGTGTACACAAAGGAGCTAAAGTTCAGAGAGGCTAAGTTATTTGCCTAAGGAAGCACAGCTGGCAAAGGGCAAGAAGAGGACTAGAACTCCAGACTTAACACTCTCTGCTAGTACGTTATTACAGTCTATAGAGAGCAGCCCAGGGCAGCCAGAAAATTTCTCAGGTCACAGGATACTGGGCATGGATGGACTGGGATCAGAGCAGAGACAAGAGGGCTTCCGAGAGAAATGCCAGATTTCCTCCTCTTCCTGGCTTCATGGTAATAGACATGGGCGGAACGTTCCCCAAGGCCTGTGTAGAAAGAACATCCTGTGACTCACAGCCACTTCTCCTTCCCTGCCTAACCCCTTTCCTTCCATATGAGCAGCTGCTGAAGTTGAGGCTGTAGCCTCAAACTTTGTTTTCTGTCCTTGTGGGGCCCCTCATGGGTCATCTCGGGAGATCAGATGACCCGTGTGTCAACATTATATCATCAAACTGGAAATCCTTGAAATTTTTGGGTGATTGCAGTTCACGTCCATATGCACTTATCAGAAGTTCTGACTTGAGACCTTAGAGTGTCACAGTGTGGAAATTCCCCAGACCTGTCAAAGCCAGGCAGCATCTCAAAACCCAGCCTGCTGGTTTCCATCCAGGGCAGGGTCTGGCCCCAGCTTGGGCTGCCATCAGGGGGATGCAGTGCTGCACTGCTGTATGGAAATATTGCTCAAACTAAATTGAATCAAAGGTCAGCTCTGCCCAGACAAGAATAGAAAACACAATTGTACTCGACTCCTGGACAGCATGTACCACACGATATCAGACTGCCTTTAGAGAGTTTGTATTGTTAACATCAAGAATAGTGTTTCATGTCTCTTGCTTTTCCAGTATGAGGTTTATTTACCCTGTGGGTGGCAAAGAGCAATATGGAACTCCAGTTTGTTTCTCCTTGAAATCTTTCCATTTCTAGCGCTCTCATCACTGTTGCGTTTAGGTATAGAGGGGCAATCTTAGAGTGACACTTTGTCCAACAGACTAAGTTGTACCAGGTAGTGATGCCATTTTACATTTAAATATGTTATTACATTCAAGTCTTACAACACCTTGGTACTATTATCCCCATTTTATTGATGAGGAAACCGAGACTCACAGGTTATGTCTTTTGCCCAAGGTGACTGAGTAAAGCTGTGAATTGAATCAGTGTCTGTCTGATCTCAAGGTTCAGCATCTTTGCACCATCTCATTTTGCCACGTTGCCTTACTCCACAAGTGGCATAGCCAGCTTTTGATGGCAAAATCATTATAGAGCATTTTAAAAGAATAAAATGATTTATTTAATTCCTGTGTAGTTGAAAGAGCCAAAGGTTTGTAAGCCAGAGCTGATTGGGTTCAAATTTACCACTTGCTAGCTTTGTGGCCTTGAGGAGGATGTTAACATCTCTGAGTCTGTTTCCTTATTTGAAAAATGGGAAAAACAATACCTTTCCCATAAGCTTGTTTTAAGGATTGTAGAAAATAATTCATATAATGTGTGTGATGCTCAGTACATGTTAATCCCCTTCCTCTGCCAACAAGGCACTACCACGTCCCTTAAGACATTTTATTAATTTTAAAAATAAGAGAAACTTAAGCAATTTATGCGTTATATATGAACAATTCTTCCTTAATCCAGTCCTGGAAAGAACCCATTCTCAGCCCCTAATTCATAAACTTATCTTCCTTTCCCCTGTTCCCTGGCTTCCCAGGGCCCTGCAGGCTAATTCTGATCTCTAACTCATGGTGAAGAGCCTCTGGTCTCATTTTTAGGCAGAAAGCGGCTTGTCAGCAACAGCTGAATCCCTCCAACTCTTCTCTTTCTTCCCAGATCATTTTCTGTTGGCCCATTCTGCTTGATTTGGTCTTTCTGTTTCTGGACTCTGTTTCCTTCTATTTTGATCTCACTTTCTCTCTGTTCCTTGCCTTTTCCGGGCATCCTCCCCTTCCTTTCTACCTCCCTGGCCTTCAAAGGGGCCTCCGCACAGTGTTCACCCAGCTGTTTTCTTGCTTTGTCTAATGATGACTTCTAGTCTCTTCTTCTCTTTCTCTTTAGGTCTGGAACTCACTTGGGCTAATGCTACCTCCCCAGTGTTATCTTTCTTTTCCTTCTGGGCTTCCCAAGCCAGCCTGACTGTGCCTCCCATCCCCACTGCATTTACAGAGCTCCTGACCAGTGTGAACAGCTCACCCACTCTCTCCCTCTGGGGCCACAGTCTCCATTGGCCGTTTGGGGGCCTGCTTACCATTCAGCTTCTTATCAGCTGTCATGAATCCTTGTTCTAGGGGCTCCTGACCACTTCTTCCACCTTGTCCACTTCTCAGTAAGACAGGTATGCTGTTGCCTTAGCAGGTGGATCCAGGAAAGATGCGTCAGGTCTCTTCTCAACCCTGATTTCAGTGTTGACTGATTCTGGAGTGGTAGAGCAGGCTGGGAGGGTCACAGCTCTGTTCTCCTGACCTTCTGTCCCTCTCCCCTTGGGAGGCAAGGGCAGGGATCCTGTCTTTGTACAGCATCTGTTTTATTACAGATTCCTACCTTCAAGGAGCTCCAAAAAATATTACTACTTGGAACTACTGCTCTAGTATTTTGACTTCAGTAGCTGTGTAGAAAGTTGTTGAGTAATTAATTAATCAAATTAATCAAATTCCATTCTATGTAGAATAAGGACTATGTTTTTCCTGGGGTTGTGATGGTCCGATGGGTCTCAGAAGACTCTGGCTTCCCCAGGACTTGCCATAAAGGGATCAGGAAGCATAACCCTAAATATTGTGGTTTCTCTAAGGAAATCTTCACTTGTGTCATCTAAGACTTTATCAACATTTGTTTTGTTTTGAACGTGTTTAATTTCTCCACTTGTATTTTCTGTTTGAGCAAATTCCAGGAGATAGTGAAGGACAGGGAGGCCTGGCATGCTGCAGTCCATGGGGTCACAAAGAGTTGGATATGACTGAGCAACTGAGCAACAACAAATATTCTCTTGCAGTATGTGTGAGTCAGTATTCAGGGCATTCTATACTGTCATTACTGTTTACCTAATCCACCCCCTAGTATAGCTGATCTCCATTTACAGAAAAATGTAGAGTCGGAGAGTCTAAGCCTCCAAGGGCACATAACTGGAAAATTCTGGAACTGAGATAGGAACCAGGTTAGCCAGACTCCACAACTTGGGATCTTTCAAGGGTGTATCGGTATCCTTGGCAAGCCCTCACTGTAGAGAAGGAAACTTCTGGGTTGGGAACCCTGGCCCAGATGCACAGCAGGATTTCCTGAGGCTGTGTGCACCCCGGCTCCCAGCCTCCTCTCATCTGCTCTAAGGAGTTACCCCAGGGAGCAGCCAGGTCACCCTGTCTTACCCCCTTCTCCAGAACCCTGAATTTCCCAGGGAAGCCCTGGTTTTCCTGGGAAGGGTCCAGCTGTCTCAGTGAAGCAGGTGGGAGTTATCCTTGAAGAAGAAAGTGGAACCCTAGCATCAGGAAAACAAACTGAAACAACAAAAAATAACGCAGAAGACACCTGAGTACGTGTTTCCAGCTCTTTTCTGGCAGAGAGATGTTTCGCAGTCTTGTTTATACAAGGTCCTGCTTAAGCCGAGTAAAGCCAGGAGTGAGAATCGGGCCGCAGTTTCTCTAGGCCATTGCCCCTGGAACAGGGTCAGGGCTGGAGACCCTCCTTGGGTCCTTTTAAGAAAAGAGTATGTGGGCCTTGGAAGCTGACATGATCTTTCTCTAATCCTCTCTCTTTTTTTTTTCGTTTGCCTCTTCCACCCACTTCTCAAGCAGCTGATCACTGTGGTTTCTTTTCATGTTAAACAAAAGAGACTACAGCGATCTTGAAACTGGAGCCGGGGACTGGAGGGCACTGACCGAGAGTAACCCCGCTGCAGGCTCTGCTGAGGACTGCCCTCCTCCGCCTTCCCGGGCTGCTGCGCTCCCTCGTCTCTCCTCCCTGCTTCTCCGCTGTGCTCAGGCAGGCTGGGAAGAGGCAGAAGGAACACTAAGTGGCCATGAGAGCATCCCCCCACGCCCTCCCCATGTATCCCCCTGGTGCCGTGATCCTCCCCGCCACACCCTTCTCCCCTGCCGTGAAAGTGTTTCCTTAGCCTGCTCAGAGAGGCCGGGCCCTGAGGACTGGCAAGGAACTGAGGATTCTGTCCTGTTTGTCCTCAGCCCACAAACACACATTTCACTTGTTTTGTTCTTTGGTCTCCAAGCTCCTGAATTGGTTTCTTTTTTTTTTTTTCCGTTTCTTTGCCCCATCTCCTTGCATACAAAGCAAAGCTCTCTGGAAAAGGACAGACCACTGCTGGCTTCTCCAGGCAAAACCAAGGAGGCTGATTTCAGCTGATCAAGTATTTTGGTCCACATTGGAGATATGGCAACAGGAGAGCTCTTGCCTTTTGCTGGATGGTGACTTTCAATCTTCTCTTCGGGCAGCAGAGACCCGTGTTTAATTTAGTGACCGGTCCAGTTCCCTGATGACCATATTCTGTGACAGTATTTATAGCTTCTCCAGTTACCTTCGTAAACTCCTGAGGCTCTTTCCCTCCAAAAGACTACTTTCACTTTCTTGATCTTTGTTTTCACAACAACCTATGAATGTTACTAGCCCATCTTACATCTAAGGAAACTGAGACCCAGAGATTCAGAAACGGAGAAAAGTGAGGTTCACAATTGCACAGTTAGGAAACAGTTGAGCTGGGACCTGAATTCAGATTTTCTGATGCCAAGTCCGATGCCAATTTAGTTTAATCCCAAGTGTACCTTTTAGTGCCAACAATAAGACGATCCCTGAGATCTTCTATAACCCACACATTACAGATAGGAAAATCAAGGTCATGTCAGCTCACGTGGAAAGAGTTAAATGGCCAAGTAAGTGACTGTCTTTTTCATTAAGTGTTTTCTATCTAGCATCCAATGACTGGTTTTTCTTACTAATCATCTTCTATCTATGCCCATCCCTGCAGTGATGTTGTAGAGGTGATCATCCCCATTGATTCTCTGTAAAATGCCAGATTTCTTTATTCTTTTCTAAAGTTCTGATTAGACAAACCAGTCAGCTTCAACCTTTTCTTCACCTTATAACAGTGTCAGCAGAAAGAATTCATAATTCTCTCTGACTCAGGAACTCAGCCAGGCAAATACATAGTGCACACATACACACACACATACCTTGGATCATAAATTCAATATTGACTTGGTTGGCAAAGTCACTTCTGTGTTCTTATCTATTCTGAAAGCATATACTTTAGGATCAGAATAGCACTGAAGCTAATGAGGTGTCTTTCCTGAAAGTGATGATGGTATTAGCCATCTTTATTGAGGACTTTTCTTGGTTCTAGCCCTTACGCTGGGACTTCAGGTACATTTCTCGTTTAACCCTCATCTCAGTATATTGAGGTAGATGCTTGTCATCCTCATTTATCCTGTTATGGACACTTCTCATGCCCTGCTTCCAGCTCCCACATGCCTGTTTTCCTGGCCCTGGGCTGATGCATCTGAGGAGGTTAGGAAAACTCTAGCACTATCTTGACCTAGTTTGTCTCACACTCATGTCCTTTTTCACCCCTCCCTACCCACAGCAGGTCATCTGAATTCATTACTTGATTCACTCATATGTGTTCATCCACCACTGATAGGATGCCTGCTTAGTGCCAGGCACTGCTGTCCTTTCGAGTAAGTCCTGGCCTTCAAGCACTTCTGTTCTTCTGGAGAAAATGATGTGGTCTCAGACAACTGTAGCTCAGGGGAAGCACACATAGGAGGCTATTAGGGTATGGAGGAATGGCCACCTGACCCAGCTTGAGGGCGTCATGTCAGGACAGGCTTCCTGGAGGAGATGACTCATGGCCCAAATCTTAGAGAAGGGTAGGAGATAGCTAGGGCAAGAGGAGAAGGGCCATTTCAGATATCAGTCTTTCTTGATATTATTGGCTTGTCCACTCATTTTCCTGCCAAGAAAAAAAAATGGAGAAAACTTGAGACCACAGGTACAAAATCACCCTACTCTCGCCTCACATTGTACCTCGTCCTCTTCCTTCTCCCATTCTACTCCTCAAATCTTAGGTTCTGAGGAAGCTCTTCTCTGCTTATCTGCTTGTGTGTTTATTTATTCACTCAGAAACATTGAGAACCATGTGTACATAGCACTATGTCTACAGGGTGTCCTGGTCCCTGCATCATGGGAGGTCTCCCTTACCCTCTCCTCATCAGCCGCAGCCTCTGGAGATTTCTGGCTCTCTGTTCTTTTCCAGAACCTGGCCTCAGTCTGTTCAGCCTGACTCCCCCCTTGAAACAGATAAGCCTCATCTGGGTCAAACGCTTCCATGAGTTGCCTTCCTTTGGCTCTATCACCCCTCGCTCTGCTTTTTCTATTGATTTGCCTCTTCATCACCCTTGTCATCCTTGGAAGTTCCTTGAGGGAAGTGTCTGTATCCCTACCTTTTCTCTATACATCATTGTGGTACACTGGTCAAGGTGAGTAAAGTAAACCCTTTTCAATAATCACAATCATTTTTTGAGCAACTACCATGAACCCCTTGCTCACTATTCATGCATTAGCTAGTGTTAGTGAAATTTGCTCAGTTGTGTCTGACTCTTTGTGACCCCATGGACTGTAAGCCCTCCAGGCTCCTCTGTCCATGGGGATTCTCCAGGCAAGAATACTGGAGTGGGTTGCCATGTCCTCCTCCAGGGAATCTCCCCAACCCAAGGATCAAACCCAGGTCTCCTATATTGCAGGTGGATTCTTTACCGTCTGAGCCACCAGGGAAGCATTCATGCATTACATGAAATATCTCTAATCCTCATACCTTTGAAAAGTGGGTACTGTTACCCTTACCTCCCAGGTCAGAAATCTTGGGCTCAGGAAGGCAAAATGAGTTTCTCAAAGCCATGCAATTTGTAAACAGCAGAGTCCAGCATCAAAGTTAAGTTCTTCTGTCCCCATACCCCTGAACTTTTCATTTCACTAATGTTTCCCAAACATGGCTGGAATCATCATGGTGGAGTTTTATAAAATTCTGATGCCTGTGTCTTAGCTCCAGAAGTTCTGATCACGTAGACGTTGTTAGGGGGTGTGGCCTGGGCATTGGGATTTTTGTAAAGCCCCCTCAGGAGTCTCATGGGAGCTGAGGTTGAGAACCCGTGTGCACTGTACTGCCTTCCTGCCCCCATGCTGGCTGCAGCTTGGTGTTGGTGGCATGTAAATCTGAATCCACGTGTGTGGTATCCATGTGACCAGAATGCAGGTTCTTCGTAGCCAGGGATCTTTGGCATTCCCTGCTGCTACCCCACATGGCCGCCTCACGTGCACTGCCAAAGGTTGTTGACTGTTTAATCAGCCTCTTGGCTCTTCTGGCTCATCCAGAGGATTCACTGATAGGTGGTTGGGGTTTGATCACATCCAAATGTTCTCATCAGCAGAGCCTGTTGACTTAACTGAAACGTCATGTAAATGCACTGCACATGCTCCTTTGACTAAAGCATGTTGCTTGTGAACTAGATCCATTGCATGTGCAGTGGGGTCAGCCTTCCACCTTTCAGCAGCCTTGCTCTGGAGGGAGGAGGATATTCTGAATTTGCCTAGCACAGTGTCAATTCCTGCTCTGGCTTTTCACTCTCAGAAGTGGCCTGCCTGGTCACGGACCAGGTTAGCTCATGTGCATATTCTGTTCTGCCTGGGTCTCAGGGAAGTTTTTTTTTTTTTTCACCCCTTCCTTTACAGATGAGTCAGTGGAGACACAGCTAGGTGAGATGACCTGGCAAGTAAATGGATGCGGAACCCAAGTTTTCTCACCCCTCAGTGTGGTACTTCTTTCATTGTTCCACAACAGTTAGTGTCAGGCTTTCCAGGTCAGACTGCAGTTGAAGCCACTAACTTTCCTGTCTTCTTCCTGTTTACCTCTACCTTTGGGATACTGGGACACCTGGGGTGTACTTTGTGTCTCTGGGAATACAGTTCTAGTGACCAGGGGTCCTGTTTACTCTTGTGGTACAGCCTGGGGATTGCCCCAATATCTGTGAGCTATTCTTGGACCTGTACAGCTGAAAGGAAATCTTCTTTGATGCTTCTCTGATACTTCCGAAATCTTCCCAGCCCTGATCCCATCTCCTGGTAATTATTTTCCAGTCCATTCATTGATCAGTAATTCTTTGCCTGATCTGGGCAGTGAGATGCAAGGATAAAAGACATATTCTGTCTCCCAGAGGCATAGTCTAGGGGAGTTAATATGCAAATAAAACAACAGTCCTAAAAAGATGGTCCTCAGAACCCTTGCATTAGAAATACAGAAGATGCTTATTAAAATGTAGATTCTTAGGCCCCACTCTAGAGCTACTATTTCAGGATCTCTGGGAATCTCGCCCAGGAAATTACATTTTAGCATGTCCCTAGGTGAATCTTCAATGCTCTGAGGTTTGGCAGCTACAGAAGTGAATACGATGGAGAGAAGGCAGTATCTGTATGTGATGGGGAGCACCAGGCAGGTGGCAGCCTGCAGGAGTATCTTTTCTCAGGAGGGACACTCACTCGGCCAGGACCACTTCTTAAAATGTGTCATGGGGAATAACTGGGAGTTAGCCAAGTAAGGTGTAGCCAGAGAACTGTTTCTCTAGAGATGTGAGTCATGCTCAGCGTACCCTTCTGCGGTGGTGGTTTAGTCACTAAATCGTGTCCAACTCTTGTAACCCCATGGACTGTAGCCCACTAGGCTCCTCTGTCCATGGGATTTCCCAGGCAACAGTACTGAATGGGTTGCCATTTTCTTCTCCAGGGGATCTTCCTGACCCAGGGATTGAACCTGGATCTCTTGCGTTGCAGGCAGATTCTTTACCAACTGAGATTATTAAAAGTTTACTTGAGCAGAACATGCCTGAATCAGACAGCACTGATGAGAGTCTGGCTGGATTTTGAGACCTCCTTCTAGTTTGTCTCTGCACATCACCCCCTTAGCTCCCAGGATTAACTCCTGTCCTCTTTTTAAGCCTCACCTCACAGCCCTGTTTTCAGATCAGACATCTATTTCTCATCAGTTAAGTGATTTGGGTTTGCTAGGTTTGCCCCCTAGAGGTTGGCTCATGCCAGGGCCTGTGGGCTGCAGTCTTTCAGTGATGTCTGGCCAGTCATGAGGTCTTGATGAGCCGGCCTTCTCTTTATTGAATGAAGTTGGGTTATTATTAAGAGAGGGGCAGAAGGAGAAGTGGACACTCAAATGAAATATGGCAGAGAAAATGAGAGCATTTCAGTAAGGGGGACCTGCGAAGCATCTGGTCACCTCACATTTTGGAGATAAAGAAGCTGAAATTCGGAAAGATGATATGAAATATTGAAGTGATACCACTTAGGCACAGCCTCCAACTCTAGGGACTAAAATTGGATTTCTGGCTAGTGCTTTTTCTGCTTCACTACACTGGATTAGAACCTTTCCTAAATGTACCTGGAGGGCTTATTATTTAAAGTGATTCTGTAGGAAACCCTGCAGCAATACAATCATTTAGTAGTGTTGATTTTTTTTAACTGTATGCATGTGTATTTTCTTAAAGCAGGGGCTGGCCTGGGTGTGGGAGCTCTGTATCATGTGTTCCCCGTCTGAAATTGAAAGGAGACCAGGCCTGTGAAAGCACTTTGATATGCATAATGCTTTGCACCCGTGGTTCTCTAAGGGTGGGCTCCAGACCAGCGGGTGACAGCATCGCCTGGAAGCTTGTTAGAAATGCAAATTATCCAGCCTCACCCCAGGCCGCTGAATCAGAAACTCTGGGGGGTAGGGGACCAGTTTTCACAAGCCCTGCAGGTGATTCCGATGCCTCTTCAAGTTTCAGAACCACTGTTTTGCATCAAGAAGAAACCAGCCCTTTGGGCTTGTGGGAATAAGGTTTTAAATATCTCTTGAGTTTAGCTGTCTGAGAGGGCATTGGGGAGATAGGAGCTGTGGGGTCAGAGTCACAAATCTCAGATTTGCTTACTTATTCTTGGAAAAGCAAGAAAAGACTATGTGTGTGTATGTGTACAGCAGTGTTGCACTTCACAGCTTCAGAAAGCACTCTTTTCATGTCTCTGCTGTTAAGGCAAAACTCCCTGAACCTCATTTCTATGTGTGCTCAATTGGTTTAAAATGAGGCAATCAATATTAGGATATTTTGCTCCATTGTGCCTTTTTTTTTTTCTTTTTAGTTACTCATGAAATGAAAATGAAACACTCTTTCTCCCGCAGGCTTGAAACTTCAGGACTTTCTGGTAGACAATGAAACCTTCTCTGGATTCCTGCATCACAACCTCTCTCTGCCAAGGCCAACTGTGGACAAGATGCTGGGGGCTGATGTCAGTCTCCGCAAGGTAAGCTGTGATCTTCACCTTCCCTGGTGGGGCTCATGGCAATGACATTATATGAGAGCACCTGGAAGGAAATGAATAAACTCCTGTCTTTGTAACGGTGCTGAAGGAGGTTGGCGGCTCCAACACAGTGTCGCCTGTTTTTATCTCCCTGCTCAGGCTGGCCCTGCCACACCATCCAGAGAGTGGAAGGTGCAACCTGCCATCATGGGCCAACTGGTTGAAATAAAACTGATTTCCTGCCTGTCAGTTGGCACGTGTTGATTTTGTTTTTTTATTTTGTTTGTTTGTGAAAGTCTCTCAGTTGTGTCCGACTCTTTGAGATCCCATGGACTCTTCAGTCCGTGGAATTCTCTAGGCCAGAATACTGGAGTGGGTAGCCTTTCCCTTCTCCAGGGGATCTTCCCAACCCAGAGATTGAACCCAGGTCTCCTGCATTGCAGGAGGATTCTTCACCAGCTGAGCCGCAAGAGAAGCCCAGGCATGTGTTGATAACGTCTTCCTAAAGGGGAGATGAATTTAAGATGAATTAAGCATTAAAAAAAAACCTCACAGTTCTGAAATAATAACTTGGGTTGAGGATTATCACCTAAAGTGTCTTTTGTCTATAAAATCTAAAACAGATTTTTGAAATGTCTTGCTTTCTTTTGTAAAATTTAAAATTTAATTTTAAATTTTGTAAAATTTAAAATTTAATTTTAAATTTTGTAAAATTTAAAATTTAATTTTAAATTTTGTAAAATTTAAATTTATTTCTTTTTAATTGGATGATAACTCTTTACAATATTGTGTTGGTTTCTTCCATATATCAGCATGAGTCCACCATAGGTATACATATGTCCCCTCCCTCTTGAACCTCCTTGCTACCTCCCACTCCTTCCCACCCCTCTATATTGCCACAAAGCACCAGATTTGAGCTCCCTGCATCAGAATAGCAAATCCCCACTGGCTATCTATTTGTCATGTTTCCTTTAAAGATAGATGAGAAAGATATCTAGAAAATATAGAATAGAAATAATAAATAAATAAATAGAAAATAAATAAAAAGAAATAAAAATATTTAAAAGTAAATAAATAAAATAAATGGAAAGATACCTATTATTAAGGAGAAAATGATTAATTTTTTTTAAGTTTATAAAATCAGGAAGCAATATTAGTGTTTATGTGAAATTTTAACCTTAGATTTTAAAGAACCTTCTTCTGGCATTATTAGATAATCATACGGCTCCTATGCAGTGGGCAGCAGGCCCAGACTGCATAGTTATTGATTTCCAGAGGACCTTCTCAAGTTTGTTCTCTGGCAGAAAGGGGAACTGCTTCCTTATCCTGTCTCATGTCTACATACTAGCTTGACTTTGCCATAAGCAGAAGTAGTAGAACTGTTTATGCCCCAAAATAAAATCTTTGCTTTACATGATATAGAATTTTTAAAATTAGAAAAATGTTCTTACTGCTTGCCCTTATGAGACTAGGAAAATATACCTGTGTTTACCAGTTGTGCGGTTGGGAGATGGGCCAAAGGCAGCAGGCTTATAAAAATCGTTAGCATGATTTCCATTGCCCCCTGCCAATTTCTTATCTGTTACATCCCACCAGTTTAAAATAAGGGGCATCCTAAATATGGAAGTGGTCCTTGCAAGGTAATTAGTCTCTGTAGTCACTGTTGTCACTGTCTTAAACACAAACACTAAAGGTTGGCTGGCAGCAAGGGCTAGTTAGAGAAAGGAGGAAAAGCGAAGTGTACTTGAGTATCTGGCAGTAGGTGGAAACTTAATGGAAACCGTGACAGACCAAGTGCTCTGCAGTGTTAGAAAGCTGCGTGGGTCTTGAGAAGCTTCTGGTCCATCACTCCTATGAGATTGTACTATGAGCAGGTCAGGCTGCCTTAATTGAAACAAACAGAGAATGTTGTAACAGAGTAATAGAGTCTGAATTGTTCATTCATTCGATCCACAAATATTTATTGTCCACATGTTCCAGCACTGAGGACACAAAAGGAACATGAAAAACCAAGGTCTCTCATCTTATTGAACTTTTGCCTAATGGACAGTAAGGGCCATATGTGAAGTGTTTATTTAGGTCCAGTAAAGCTAGTTACATAAGATATGGCCAAGGAGAAGTTCTTTGCTATAATGAATAGGCCAGTTCTAAGTCATTCTTATCTGTCAATGAGATAAGAAGCTTGACTTTCTAGTACTCTGCTTTGATACAAGTAAAAGGAAGAGTTCCACATTCTGAAATTGTTTGAACATAGTTCTTTGCATTAGTTAAATATCTTTATCTACAAATAAATAGTATAAACACATTTCCCCCCACAATTTAGTCCAACCCCGGTTTAAGATATCATTTATTTCAAAATTATGAGAACTTTCAATTTTCTCTAATAAGAAATTGCAGAGTTCAGACTCCAGATTCCTATTTGCTGAGTCATGTGTCCCACTTTTGAGAAAAAGAGTTGAACTCAGGATTTCCCTTCACAAGGAGAAGAGTGTGGAGGTGATGAGTCAAATGCCACATTCTGATTTTAAATGTCCTGTAGCATCATGCCTTGCTTCATCTTGAAGTTTGGTAGAGACCCAGTGCTCTGGACAGGGTATAGTAGTGTCCATTCCTCAAAGCGATATTGATATGAAGTTCTCCCAAGAGGCTTCAAGGACCCTGCTTCCCATGTTTGTAATCTAGTTTTACTTCTCTCTCTTTGCATGAAATGTTTATAGGTATTTTTGCAAGGCTACCAGTTACATTTGACCAATCTGTGCAATGGATCAAAATTGGGAGAGGTGATTCGACTTGGTGACCAAGAAGTTTCTAGGCTTTGCAGCCTGCCAAGGGAGAAACTGAATGCAGCAGAGCAGGTGCTTCGTGCCAACCTGGATATCCTGAAGCCAGTCCTGGTGAGTAGGCTTGCTGTGTCGCCTACTTTGAGTACTAATGCTTTTGGAATGTGACATTTTTCCCTGGACAGCATGACTCTGTTTTTGTGGAAACATAGGGCTGGCTGGGAATTGGAGATGTGATTGGCTCAGTGGTATTCTAACTGTCGTTTCAAATTCTGAGCCACCTCCCCAAGAGTCAGTAAGGGAAGAGTGAGTTGGGTGTGGCTCTGAGTCCAAGTCTGAGGTCCCTGGTGCCTGTTTCAGAGAAGACCTACTTTTTTATGGTTTTTAATGTTGTCAGGGTTCATTTGAAGAAAGAGTTCTCTAGATTAAAAAAAAAAAGTCTCAAAACCATTAATGGGAAGATGGATGTCCATTTAAAAAAGCCTATCAGAAAGGAAACACTGAGATATCTCAGTGGGAAAACCCTGGGATTGAATGGGAGCACATGCAATGATTAACTTAAAAAATGACAAAATTGCTTTCAGGGGTTAAAAAATACCAACAAAGTCTGATCATCAGTTGGGAATCACTAGTTCAAAGAAGCAGTCCATGAGAATACACATTCATTTCTAATCCAAGAATAGGCTAAGTCTGAGCATTCTGGTTGTCAGTGCTGTGTCTAGTTCCAGAGTAATTATCTTTCTTTAGGTTTTCTGGGAGCTCTGGTGAAATGCCTTATGAACAACATCCTTTAGCATCCATCCAGCATTCAGGTTTCCTGTTTATCCGACAGCTCCCTGATTGTCAGTAGGCTCTTTTAAAACCAGGGGGAAAGCCCTGGAAGAAGAACATGCCTGGAAAGAGATGTTCCTCGTTATAATAGAAAGACATTGGAAACTTCTGGGACTTTGCACACCATGATTTCTCTAGAGAAACATGGGCCCTCCTGGGCTACTAAGAAGGTTCGGTTTCTAGACCCTGTACCTGGATCATCTCCTAGAATGTTCCTTAGAAACACATCCCAGAGTTTACACTCTTGACTGACCATCGAAGAGTCCTTGTATCCTGCTTGATTCTCTGGTGCTAACAGCTTCTGCCTGAAGTGAAGGAGGTAGTAAAACTGAATTCTGATGCTTCCATGGCAGGTTTTATTGTGGCCCCCATCAGTGTGAAGGGCCTAGCCCCAATGCTCAAGATCTGTTTTTGTTCTCTTCCAGAAATAGTATTTTCTATTTCAGTGTTTAAAAAATGTACTGAGTTGTTTTTTTCCAGTGGCCTGTGATTCTGTAATATAATTTACCGAGTTGTTTGCAGCCCCAGATAACTGGCCTAAATAGTCAGATAAGCTCACCTGGGAAGATACTTGCAGCCTGCTGGCACTTTCTGCATCGTGAGTCAGAGTCAAAGGTTGTTTTAAATACTAGCCCATTTCCTTGGACTATTTTGGTTGTTTTGCTTTGCTTCACTACAAGACAGAAATGTTCACCCTTTCAGCTGGGATGATTTGAGCTTTGGAAAGATGGGTGTTTTTAGAAGACAGAATAAATTTATTCTGGTGCCCATTCATTGTTTCATTTCTGTTTACTCATTAAATACCTATTATGTGCACAGCCCAGTCAAATCCCTCCAATTATGTAATTTCTGAATTATGCTCTAAGTAGAAAGACAGCAAAGCCTTCATAATCTGACAGTCAACAGCTTATGGTTTGACTTGAAAAATCTCTCCCTAGTTGGGAAAATTAGTGTGATTGGGAGTGTGGAAATGTACTGTCAGAACTGTCAGCTACTTCACAACTCATCCTGTTGTGTTGTGGTGGAGCCTTGTAGACCAGTTGGTTCACAGCAGGTGTTGATTAGGGTGGCTGCCATATGCTTCCTGCACATCTCTTGGGCATAGGAGCATCTCAGGTTCTGCTCCTGCCTGTCAGCTGTTATTGTGAGATCTCTCTTCCTAAAATCAGAAAATTGGGCTTTTGAATTAGAACATGGTGAGTGGCCAGGATGGCTCTGTGTAAAGATGTTTTAGGAGATACCGTTGGGATGAAATGACTTCCAAACATTTTGAAATGTGACTCTTATAGCAGTGCCTTAATTGGAGCACTGGAATTGATATTTGATTTATATTAAGCAGCCTTTTGCTTCTGCCACTTGGTTGGAATTTTGATATTGGTGATGGTAGATGGGTGTGCTGTGAGACCTCCTTGTACACAGGCAATTAATTGTGCCAAGAAATACAATAGGAGCAGCAACCAACATTAGGGGGTGGGAGAGAGAGAAACTGTTCTGTCAATATGTATTTCCGCACCAAAAGTGGATTTCAAGGAGAGACATGCTTTGAAACATTTCTGATTGCTCTCTCTCTCTGTTTTTTGATGTGGCTATTTCTCTGTTTTTCAGCCAAGATATTCTGATTCTTTCTCCTGGGTCTCCTTCAGTCCTATGATGACCACTTGGACCACAGTATTTTGACAACAGTGGGGAAGTGTGGCAGGGTAGAAAGGGTGTAGGCTTGGGGTCAGCTGTTTCTGGGTTCAAATACTGCCTCAGCATTTTACCAGTTGTGTTACCTTAGATAGATTAAGCCTCAGTTTCCTATTCTTTCACATAGTGATAATGTAGTTTGCCCTTTGCTGTGATTATTGCTCACATATATGAAGAGCCTGGCACAGGGCTAGTACACATTAGATGCTCAATAAAAAGAAGTTAATAATTTAATTTATGTGAATAATATAAATTATGTGCTTGAAAACAGTGCCTGATAATGTAGACATTTTCTTCTATAGATAAGTGCTAGGAATCAGTCATTAATGTTCATTACTTTTTACATCTGGATACCACCCTTATGGCAGAAAGAGAAGAAGAACTAAAGAGCCTCTTGATAAAAGTGAAAGAGGAGAGTGAAAAAGTTGGCTTAAAACTCAACATTCAAAAAACGAAGATCATGGCATCTGGTCTCATCACTTCATGGAAAATAGATGGGGAAACAATGAGAGACTTTATTTTTGGGGGCTCCAAAATCACTGCAGATGGTGACTGCAGCCATGAAATTAAAAGATGCTTGCTCCTTGGAAGAAAAGCTATGGCAAACTTAGACAGCATATTAAAAGGCAGAGACGTTACTTTGCCAACAAAGATCCATCTAGTCAAAGCTATGGTTTTTCTAGTAGTCATGTATGGATGCATGTGAGAGTTGGACTACAAACAAAGCTGATCACCAAAGAATTGATGCTTTTGAATTGTGGTGTTGGAGAAGACTCTTGCAAGTCCGTTGGACTTCAAGGAGATCAAACTAGTCGATCCTAAGGGAAATCAGTCTTGAATATTCATTGGAGGGACTGATGCAGAAGCCGAAACTCCAATACTTTGGCCACCTGATGCAGAGAACTGACTCATTTGGAAAGACCTGATGCTAGGCAAGATTGAAGGTGGGAGGAGAAGGGGATGACAGGATGAGATGGTTGGATGGCATCACCAACTTGATGGACATGAGTTTGAGCAAGCTCTGGGAATTGGTGATGGACAGGGAAGCCTGGAGTGCTGCAGTGCATGGGATCACAAAAAGTCAGACACGACTGAATAACTGAACTGAACTGAAAGTGCATTTTATTGTATGTTAGAACCGATTGACATAGTCTAGAGATTAGCATGTGGACAGCTTCAGGGAGAGTGTTCATTCTGCCATAATTGCCTTTGGATTGGAACATACATTGGAACAATATTTCATTAAGTCTTTGAAGTGTTTCTTCAGTGCCCTTGGCTTTTTTTATTAGTCCTATTCCAGCCCTGTGTACTTTCTTGCTTGTATTCTGAGAGTGACTCTAAAGCACAGTAAACACTACTCATTAAAGTTTGTCATGCATAACCAAATAGAGCAGTAACTTTGGGAAGCAGAGCATCTCTAAACAAGGCATGAGATATTCATCCATAAAACTAACACATATTTACTGTCTGTCTGCTTTGTACCAGTTACTGGTTGAAGGCACTGAAGTTTCAGCCATGAACAAGGCAGATGAGGTCCACATAGTACTTTCATTCCAGTGGACACTGAGAACCGACTTTAAGGCTGAGATTGGGAATTTGAGGAATTCTTCACAGGTTCTGGGTTCTGTAACGTGAGGACTGCCCTTCCCAGCAGCTCTGTGACAACAGTCTTGTTCAACATGGAACACCGTGATCCCCAGTGAAAGTCTGTGTGGTTAAGTAGACTCGGGCTCTTGTCCTGTCTCAGTGATGTGAAGATGGTGTCTGGTCCTTGTGGCGAGGGAAACAGTGTCTGATTTGCGTTAGCAAGGACAGGCGTACAGACTGACCCTTATTTCAGTAACAGCTTAGACACTGCACAACCATGTGACTAGATTATCTTGACTTCTGGTGGTACCTTCACCCGAAAACAGAAAGTTCTGTCTCCATGGAACAAAGTGTTCTGTTTCTGTACCTTTTGATGTGTGTAGTCTGCTCTTGCAAAGGTGGAACTCTGTTCATGGGACAAAGGAGGTAAGGTGAGTGGTGCCCTAAAGTGCCCAGAGGACTAGTGAGCTCACAGCTGGACTGTGCAGGGATGGAAGGAGCAGGCAGAAGAGGAGTGAACAGTCATTCTTGTCTTGAAGGGTCTTTGTTTAGTGTCTTCGTGACCTTTGATAAGGACTTGGCTTGGCTCATAGCTTTTGAGGATTAGATATTTCTCAGTTTGTCACATGCAGTCTTTAAAGCATTTGTGTAGGTGTTTTGCACCTACAGTGTTTTGCAGGAGAAAACATTTGGTTTTCCCTCTCCTCCTGCCTGGAACACAGACTCTTGTGGGAAGTATCAAGTTTTGTTTGGTTTTGTATGATTTTACTGCCCGCCTGTTTACAACATGTGCTTTTGCCTGACAAGCAGTTGCAATTGCTATCATTTGGTAAACTGTAGAATGACATGTCTCAGGGATTTACTCTTTTCGACTCTGTTCACCTAAGTCCTGGGAGAACAGGGGAAGCACAGAGCTGGGGATAAATTACCGAACTAAGCAGTGTGTTAATATGATGACTCAACTCCATCTAGACAGATGTTTTTGCCTCAAATACACTAGTTTTTCGTTGAAATAGTATAATTAGTTTACCTGAAATAGTATAATTTCTTTCTTGCCATGTCTAAGATAAAGGCTTGATTTTTGATCCTGAATTATGTGGTAGTAGGTATATTTAACTATGTTTAGAAATAGCAAAAATGAAATATTTTAATGCATTAATCACATATAATTTAAAATTTAATATTTAAGTTGTTGAATTGCTTTTAAAAGATTAGTACTGTCCTTACACATGAGTTATAATTCCCTACTTCAATAAAAATTATTAAAGTGTTCCTCAAAGGGCAGTTTTTATTGTCAGGTAAATGACTGCAAAGAGACAATAATTGCTTTGGGTGATGATAGTCTTTGTACCTGCTATACGGCTTACTTATTTTCAATTTGAAGTAAAACATAGAAATCCCAGCCCTGAGTTGGCTTTTCTGAATATGGGCAAAGTGAAGCAGAGATTGTAGTCTGCTTTATGAAAGTATTTCAGGGAAGTTTGAAATGTACCAATGAACACATTAAAACATGCATTTGCAGGGAGAAAACAAAATTGTGTCTTATATTGAGAATACTATTCAAATATATGTACAAGCACATCTCATTGTAGTAGTGGAGTCCCTGCAAAATTTTGAGTGTGGATAAGATTTTTTTAAACTTAAAAGGATTTCCAATTACATTTTAATTTCACAGATGCTCTGTCTTGTATTTCTATCTGGCTACTACTTCTAATGCATTAACAGTCATCTCTCCCACTTGTCCCTTTGTATAGCTATCATCTATAAACAAACACTTCATTTATTCAGCAAATATTTGTTGAGCCCCTACACACTGGGTCAGGGAGGCAGTGGTAAACAAGGTATAGCTCTGTGTTCCCTGCTGTTGGGGAGAGGAGGGACAAAGAAAGGAAGAGATGCTATTCAGAGTGATAGCGTCTCAGCTAAGTGCTGTGCATCAGGAGACCTCTGATGGGGTGTCCTAACCTAGTCTTTGAGGATTAGGAAAGAAATATCCTCTAAGTTGGAACATAAAGAATAGAGGTTAGCCAGGTAAAGATAGAAGAATCTTCCATGCAGAGGACATGATGTATGTGTGGGGCTCAGAGGAAAGAGGCAAGAGAAGGTGGCATTTAGAGGATCTGTGCATGATTGAATAGTTCAGAGTGGATCAGATGTAGCTACAGGGAATTTGATGGGGAGAGGAATGATAAGTCATGACCCTATAGAGGTGCTGAGGGAAATGTTCATTTAGCCTTTGTAGGCTATTGGGCCACATCCTTGGAGCAAGGGGAGCACCATAAGGCTGCAGATGTGAGTGACTTGATGAGGTGAATATGAAACAGAGTATATTTGTGAATTTGAATAACCTTTGAAGCAGGACTCACACCAGTCCATTTCTCACCCTCCTAATGTGCTCTTTCCTTTGCTTTTTACTTTTCTTCCACATTTATTGGGTGCCTAGTTATTATGTGCCAGGAACTGTGCTGGACAGTGAGTTGAAATAAAACACCAACTCAGAAATTAAAATCCAATTGACTTTGATAAGTTATTGCCTTTTAAAAAAAATTCAGCCTTTTACAATTTAAACTAAATTTTTGGTGGGGCACATGCTGCAGCATAAACAGAAATAGAAATATAATGTTGAACACGTGAAATTCATATAATGTGATAAACCATTGTTACCTCAATTTTAGAAAAGAAAAAGAGAATTCGTGTGGAAGGAAAAACTTAGGGAGGATAAAAAGAATATAAAGAACTCATCTATTAGACCCAGAAAGGATGGCATAATGGCTTTTGTCATTATGGAGCCAGTGCTCCAGAATGTCATGGTTTCAGGAAATATTGCAATGTTGTGATTAACACATATTACAGAAATGGGTAGGGACTTTGAGTAACATAATACTCATTTGTCTGTTCTTCTTATAATGGTAGTATAGTATTTAGTTATGATCTAAAAATATTGAATAATACATGAATTCCTGTTAGCTTAACACAGAATGTACAGTCTTCACTAAGATTTAATTTTTCCCCTTTTCCCTGTTTTCCTTCATACAAGAAAATCTTGCCTCCTGTGCGGGGGAGCTCAATGGGGACCTCTATGAATTTATAGACAAGGGAATGCTTTCGGTTAAGAAAAATAGTAGTAGAAATTCCAAACTGTGAATGGCTTACTGGAACTCTTTGGAAATGCTATTGGCAAGCTTTGTCTGCCTTTGTCAAGTAAATATGAGCAAGAGACCACAGTTAATAGTTGGTGCAGGCACTTGGTTCTCAGACTTCATTGTGTGGCCTTGTTTCAAGGCATATTGCCTGGGGTTAGTTTTGTTCAAGGAAGGTAGACATCTTTCGAATCTGATATGTATTCAACCTAACCTATATTCCTATCCTTCATTCCTGCCAATCTCCTTCCTTCTTCCTTTTTTCTTATTTTTCCTTGAATTAAAAAGAAAATTATGAAATAGTTCCTTTCAAGAAATAAGACACTACAGATATAGTTGTTGTCATCTGTATATTCCCCTCTTTCCTCAAAGATAGCTGGTATCCTGGAGTTGCATATTTTTATCCAACTGTATATGTATTCAGTTCAGTTCAGTTCAGTCACTCAATCGTGTCTGACTCACATTCAGTTAATAACAATATACTGTATTGGTTTGCATGTGTTCACATTATATATGTGTGCATGTTGATCTGCAACTTGTCTTTTTCACCCAGTGTTATGTTTTTGAGATTTATCTATGTTGATAAATGTGGCATCTGGTTAATTTTAACTGATACTTGGTATTCCATTTTTATTCTAAATTAAAAAAAAAAATCCATTCTTCTAGTCTTTGGCTTGTTTTTTCACTTTGTTGATGGTGTCTTTGGTGCGTAGTTTTTACTTTCAGACGTTTAATTCCCATTTTTGATTTGGACTTCTGTATTTTAAGAAGACCTTCCTTACTCCAAGTTCATAAATGCATTTTCTCCTCTATAACTTTTAAACTTTCATTTTTCATTTTAGCTATTCAATCTACCAAGAATTTAATTTCATATAGTGGTGTGAGATGGGAAAATTACTCTCTTAGATGAGTAACTACTTGTCTCAGTAACACTGGTTGAATAGCCTATCTTTCCTTATTAATTTGTAATATTAAATCTGATTTACATCAGTCTCCTCTCTGTATTTTATAATATCCAAGCCCCCAAAAGTAAAAGGAAATAGTTTTTACCTCCTATGTCTCCCAATTAAGACTTCTCAGTTTGTAAGTTTTCCTTACCAAGGTCTCTGTGTAGGTTCAGCTTTCAGTGTGGTAGCCTTTAGGTATAATGTGAACTTGAAGAGAGAAAGGCAAAGCAAACCAAAAGCCCCCCACCTGGTTTTGCTCATGATTGCTTCATGAAAGGAATGAACATTAACACAGCCTGTGAGCTGTGTCACAGAGACCTGCCAGAGTGTGGCATTTAAAGGAAAGCCTGGGGCCATCAGGACTGAGAGTGTGGGAAGGCTGGTCTCTGGCGAGTGAGCCGTTGTAGGAGAGCTCACTGATCATGCTGGACAAAATTATCCATAGAACTTTTAGACAGATTTTATCAGAAAGGAACATTTGGGGTTATGCTAGGATATTATGATGATCATGATACTTAGGCTTCTGCATCTGCTGTTTCCCAGAGCTAATGATGAACTCTATCTATTCATACTTTCAGCCGTCTTTTGTGTCATCTGCCATAGGATTTCACGGCAATCTCTGAGATAAGACAAGTATTAAAATAGTTCAGTTTTTTCTGGATATCCAAGGATCTGATATTGAGCAAAATGATGCTTATAGAACTGCCAAAGAAAGATGGGCTTTTCCCTGAGATTTTTTTTTTCCTATTGGACAAATAAGAGTGATGAAACTGACCCTGCATCTTTTTTTCTTTGGAAGCCTGAAAACTTCAGAACCAGTTCTGGCCTCAGAGTCTGTGCATCATTTTTCTTTTTTTTCTCTAGCTTAGACTTCCTGTCCTATCCTACCTTACCTTGGGCCTCAGTTAATTATTTTCTTATATTGGCTATGAAGCTAAGTGGCATATAATAGCAATATGTAAATGAGTAAATATAGTGATTTGATTCAAACTAAACATAAAGCAGGTACTTTTAAATTATTTTAAATTAATTTTAATATATATGAAAACAATACATTTTAATATATTAAAATAAGTTTTAATATGTTTAGAAGTAAGTAAATTTCCAGTGTTAGAGACAGTGCTGACTTGAGTGGAATAAAAGAGGATTCCTTCTTCCCATGCTTTTGGCAGTTTTAAATGTTATCCTATCTTCCTTTCTTGTGAACCATCACAAACTTGTTTCTCAAGGCCATTTCCATGTTGTCTTTCTGGCAAAACCATAGACAGAGTTGGGAATTTATGGCCAGCTTTACACTGGGCCCATACACATCAAACATTTTTATCTATTGTGTAATCAACTAGTTGGAAATACATATTCCTACACCATTTAAAAGAATTCATCAAAGAATTAGTAATTCTTATCCGAGATGAATAACCTACAAACATATAGTTAGAATAATTTTAGTGTCTTATTTTGGTTAGGAGTGTGTTTCTTGTGTTTCAAATGGAAGATTATGAATAGTTTTAAATCAACTTGTTTATTTTTAGCTAGAGATTTCAGGTTTACAAACAGTTATTTATTTATTTCTCGTTGCAGACAAAACTGAACTCTACATCTCTCTTCCCGAGCGAGGAGCTAGCTGAAGCCACAAAAGCTTTGCTGGATAGTCTTGGGAATCTGGCCCAAGAGGTGAGTCATATCTTTTCAGCCCGAGTGGGCAGACCATCCACTATGACTTTTTGACACCCTGAATTTGGTTCAGAGAGTCCATTTGATATGAATGTCATAAAAAATGTAAAATCAACTTTAGAAGCATCTATGATCTTAAAATTACTCGGTTTGATCTCCTTACTTTAAAGATGAAGAAACCAAGACTCATGGATGTCTCAGGGTTAATTAGCTAGTAGCTAATGGCCTGATGTCTAGCCTAGGACTTTCTCTGATTGTTACTCTTGGTCCCGAGTTAATGACTCATTAGTAGAGGAGATGATTCCTCCTCGTCCTCCATATGGTGTGTTTGTCTTACAGCAACTTCTGCTTATTTCTTCTTCAGTAATAAAGCTGGACAGTCTTTTTACCAGAACGTTTGTTTACTAACTGAAGGGGAGAACCTGGTACCCCTAATTTGGATCTTTTCCTTGTGAACTTCTGGCCCCTGAGTTCAACTTTGAGAATAGAGTCTCCTGATAAATGTTGAGTTTGCCTTTCGGGTCCACATGTTTACAAGTGTATTAGAATTACCTAACTTCCTACTTAACAGAATCACCTTTGTCATAAGATCAGAGGGCCTGACTTAAAAATTAGGAGGTAAGCACTTCTCTGCCTCCCAGTCAACATGTGCTTGCCTTTCTGACACCCAGCCTTGTTTCAGAGTAGACTTGGAAAAGAGGAACCAGTGGTCTGGAGCCCATTGTGTAGAGAGCTGAGCCAGGAAGTGATGGTCAGAAACCACACAGGCCTTAAGACATTGGGAATAATTTGTGGCAAAATTTTCTCAGACTTGGTCCCGCCTTATTATGAACTGCTTCTTTAATTCATTTTTTGGTGTTTGTATGGTTTTTCTCAAATATCAAAGTTCACTCTATGTCTTCTAAGAATAAATACTTAGAATACTTTGGCCACCTGATGCAAAGAGCTGACTCATTGGAAAAGACCCTGGTGCTGGGAAAGATTGAGGGTAGCAGGAGAAGGGGGCGACAGAGGATGAGATGGTTGGATGGCATCACTGACTCAGTGGACATGAGTTTGAGCAAATTTAGGGAGATAGTAATGGACAGAAAAGCCTGGCATGCTGGAGTTCATGGGGTCGCAAAGAGTTGGACATGACTTAGCGACTGAACAACAGAAAGAATAAAGTATTATATGTTCACAAAGGAAAATGCAGAATATTTGGGAAGTACAGAAAGCACTGAGGTTCAGCTGTCAACATGTTACCTAGTGTGTTACTTTTGATTCTGTTCTTTTTCAATTCTGCTGCTGTGTGTCCGACTGAAGAGGACTGGCTTTCAGGTTCCTTTCAGGAGAAGAAGCCCTCTTCCAGGCTGCCATCTGTTACTCTGGTTATGAACACTGGTGACCTCTCTATAGATGGAGAAGTTGGGTCTCCTGGGGTTCTTCCAGGAGGCAGAATGAGAAACAGAAACTGCCCTGCAAGTCCACTGCCATCTCTCTTGAGTCCTGTTAGCTGACAGTGACTTGCCCTGTGCTCTCTGCAGGTCCTTGCCAGCCCTAGAAAAGGCAGAGCAAGGATCTAACATTGGAAGCTGCCTCTAAACTCAGGGTCTGGTTATAGCTGTTTCCTCTTACATCACTGGCCTGCCTTTTGTCTAGGGTTAAAAAATAATTGAAAGCATGTGATGTTCTGTTGCTCACATGGTAGAAACTCTCCAGCTGAACAATATACATTTTTCTTGGCAGCTGCTTCCTTGTGTCCTGCTTGTTCCCTGGTCCTGGGCAGCAAGGGCCACCTACTCCTCTCAGTGGAACACAAAGTCAGGTCACTTTTGCCACCAGTGACTCATTGTCTAACAGTTTCTCTGGGACAAATGGGAGAAGATAAATAAATAAGTGCACTTGTTGATCTGCTCAGTGTTTGGAAAGAAAGTTGGTTGTTTTGACTAAAGCACAACCCTTGAAAGGAAAAGGGAGGTAAGCTGCCACGTTTCCTGCAGCTTCCCCTGGTTTCCCTGTGTGATCCACATGACAAATGTGATGAGGCCTACTATGCCTATTGCACAGGTGACACTGAGGCTCAGAAAAGCTAGACAGTTTGCCCACAGTCACCTAGTAGGTTAATTGGCAAGACTGGGTTTTGAACCCAGGATGGTTGTCCTCCAAAGCCCACATTCTTGCAGCTTTAGCACTTTTTGTCTGAACCGTCATGGTAACTGGAATAGAGTCGGAAGGAGGCTATTCAGAAAAAGAAACTATGGACTAACAGGGCTGGAAGTTGTGAGGGAATGGGGACTTTCAGAGCCAAAGGGATAAAAGTGGGCATGAGCTTCACTTCTAGAAAGTGAGCCTGGGGAGGCAGGGTAGGGAGCAGCGTTTGGTTATCTGCCCATACCTGCCAGGACCCTGGCACAGCTGGGTGCTAGGGACTCAGCAGTGAGCACACTAACTTCTCTGTTGTTGTGGGACTGCTGTGAGGCAGGAGACAGAAATAAACCGGTCTGTGTATAATGGGGCAGCAGGGATGCCTGCAGTGAAGGAAAACAAAGCTGGGTAAGAGGGATGGAGGGGGATGAGGTGGTATTTTAAAGGGGAGGGTGATTCATGAAGTTCTGTCTAGTCAGGTGACATCTGAACATGGAGGAAATGACAGTAGGGCCTTCAGTGCAAGCAGGAGGAACCGTAGATCCAAAGACACTGATGTAGGGCATGATCAAGAGCTGTAAAGACCAGGGAGGAGGCCAGGGTGGCCAGAACAAAGAGAGCAAGTGAGAGGGGAGTCAGAGATGAGGTTAGAGCAGGAGGTGAGTGCCGTGCAGACCTGGTAAGGCTGGGTTTACACTCAGTAAGATGGGAGGCCAGTGGAGGGTCTGGATCAGGGGCATCTGGTGTGACTGAGAGGATGAGAGTTGTTTACGATTCCATTGTTAGGCTGAGACGAGACTGTGATGGGGCAAGGGCAGGAGAAAGCCGTGGCAGTGGATTGAGAAAGCGTCAGTAGTTCATTCACTCCATAGATGACGATCAGATGCCACCTTTTTTGGGCTGCCTTCCCTGTGGTGGGAAGCACTTCATGGGGAGGTTTGGGGCAGGCGCTGAAGTTAGAACAAGTAGGAGTCTGCCCCTCAGGCAGGTTCTGGGAAGAGCCAAGAATTTGGAATGACTCAGTTGCTTACAGTGCTTCTGTCCAACGATGTGCTGACTTTATGTGGGAAGAGATTTGTCCTTTCGATCGGGGGATGGCAGGATGGTGGTGGCGAGAAGGAGAAGTGAGTGGCTTTTGTGCTGTCCTTCAAAAGTCTCTAGGGCTGTTGCACTCACCAGCAAAAGGAAAGATGGCTTGCCTGCCTATCCGCCTCCCTGTCTGTATACCTCAGAAGATAAAGTCAGGAAAAGCTGGCCACCTAATTGTGTCTTCTGGGTGTCAAAGTCTCCCTCTCTGGAGGGAAGAATCTTTGTGACCTCTGACCACCCCTGGAGCACCTGGTTCCTCTTTGCTGGCTGAAGGCAGAGGCAGGGTCTGTGGCACCCAGGACCTTCTCACTCACAGGGATCAGCGGGCTCTGTGAGACAGAAAACTGGGTCGTGGAGTCTGAGCCTAGACTGCCTCCAGAGCAAGACTGGCGTCCCGCAACCCCTCCCCTCTGCTGGCCGCACCTCAGCCTGGACACACAGTGACAGGGCAAGGAATGGAAGGGTATATTAATGATTTATTGTGAAATGTGTGGAAATACAAAGTGCTCTGTGAATAGTTAATCATAAGAGCCACTGGGCCAAGAAGCCCACGTGGTGCTGGAGTACATTTGTGTGTGAGACAAAGTGCTGGTCACGTGTAAGTCCCAGACTCAGCCCCCGGCTGCCTGGGGCCCCTGCCTCTTCCAGGCAGGGGCTGTTCTGTGCAGGGCCCTCTTGGAGATCGGATATTGTGTGATGTTCTTCTCGCCATGCTCTGTTTTAGCTTCATCATCTTGATCAGAAGTGGGGCCCTCAGAGAAGTGACTTTCCGAAGGTTGTGAGCCAATGAGGACGTGGCTGAGATTCAAAGTCGAGCTCCCATCGTGTGCTCCTTCCCAGTACCTGGCGCTTAGCTGAGACGAGGGTGGGGATTTCATACACAGTGCCTTTTCTGCCAAGGGGCAGAGGGTACCTCAGTTTCCACAGTGAAGTTTGAGGTGTTTTAGAAATGAGGCCATGACTGAGAATGTGAGCAGTTCCCGATGTACACATGTGAACACATAATTCTTCAAAGGAAGCATCCTTTTCTATAAACCCGATAATGTGAATGAGATAAAGCCCATCACCAGGGAGGGGCTCCACCAACTTCTAGGCTATACTTCAGTCTTTCATGTGTATGGGAATCACCTGGGCACCCGGTGTCAATGAGGATTTGAACTCTAGATAGACCAGAATCTGCATCTCAAACAGTCTCTCAGATGACGCCAGTCGCTCTGCCACAGAGGAGGAGCATGGCTCTGGCGGTCCCATCACAAGGCTTCTGAGAGGGGACGTCAGACAAGTTATGTTCTGGGATAAGGCTTTGCAGAGGTGAAGAAACTAACCTGTTTCTTTGTCTTCTGTGTCTTCAACCTTCCCCCCTCTTTCCTTTCCTTTTCCACCTGCTTCCTCCCCTAGCTGTTCAGCATGAGGAGCTGGAGTGACATGCGGCAGGAGGTGATGTTTCTGACCAACGTGAACAGCTCCAGCTCCTCCACCCAGATCTACCAGGCTGTGTCCCGCATCATCTGCGGCCATCCCGAGGGCGGGGGCCTGAAGATCAAGTCCCTGAACTGGTACGAGGACAACAACTACAAAGCCCTCTTCGGGGGCAATGGCACAGAGGACGACGCTGGCACCCTCTATGATAACTCTACGTGTGAGTGTCTGCACAGCCAGGCCCTGGCACCACCTCCATCCCAGACTCAGCTCTGTGGGCCCCCTCTCTTGTGCTTACCCTCATCCTACATAGCAGCAGTGAGTACTTGTTTACATGTCTGTTTGCCACCCAGACAGAGCTCCTAGAGGAGGGAACCTTCTCCTAATCAGTGAATTGTCCCCATTTGTGTGAAAGGGGCCTTGCACATCCCAGGCATACAGTGTTTTTATCAAGTGAATGGATGATTGAACATCACTCTCTCCAGTTTTCTGGGGTATGTCTGAAGGTGGTTCCCAGGGTGATCAAGGTTCTTCTCATTTTCCCTGTCTCCCTTCCCTTTACCTCCTTGAGATATGCTTTATAATAAAAACTTCACAGTAACAACAATAATGAAAGATAGCATTTAGGGAGCATTTCCTGTGTCCTTTGGATTTTTTTTTTAAAGTTAATTCATTTAACCCTGCAAGGAAGGTGTTTTTGTTTTTTTCTTTTTTTGGCTGTGCAGGACCACAGCTTGTGGGATCTTAGTTCCCCAACCAGGGATGGAACCTTGACCTCTGGCAGGGAATTCCTTGCAAGGAAGGTTTTATAGCCCCACATTTTATAGGCTTGGAGAGGTTCAGTGACTTGGTCAAAGTCACACTGTAGCTAATCCGCAAGAATCCGGATTAAACCAGGTCTGCCTGGCTCCATGCTTTTTGTCCATAAACACATGAGCTCCAGAATACCTGTTCACGGTGGCATGTGTGCCATCAGACTCGGGCATTTGATCTGCTGTTTGTTTTTGGTTCTTAGCTACAAAGTGTCATTAGAGAACCTTGTTACACCGTATCTGCTCCCCACCCTTGGGCAGTTTTGTGGGGATGTGTGTCCTGTGCCTGTGGCAGTGAGGAGCCAGTGTTACAGCTGTAGACAATGGCATCGTTTTCCTTGAAAACATGATGCAAGTGAGCCTTTCTCCATTTCTAACCGCAGGTGTGCCTTTCAGACGCTGAGTGAGGTGGCTTTTAGTGCATTACGGTAACATAAGAACCTTTTATTCTTCTCTGGAGTGAAGCACTCCAGCCGTGGCAGGTTGCTTTGTGAGCCTGAAGGGAAGGGCGCTGTAGGCAATTTTCTGAAATGCCATCCCCTCTGCTCCCTCACTTTGTTAAGTCAGCCTGAGGGAGCCTTCATTTCACAACAGCTACAACTGTGAGCAAGTCCTCTTTTTTGTTTTTGTTTTTAAATATTATCTTTGCAGCATGTAGAGGATACTTGGAATCTAAAAGAACCCAGAGTGAATTTTTTAAAAAATTTGGGGATCTTTCTGGATAATCAGACCTTGCTATCTATTATGACTTCGGATTTTTCACTTTGAGATATTCATTACATTTATTACAAGTACTTGTAATGAGACTTAGTAATTGAAGGGAGATTTTTTATTTCTGCTTGAAAACTAAAGTCTGAAATTCAACCCTCTGTTTCCACTGGAAACAAAGTGTTGAAGGCTAGTGTTAAGTCATCTAGAGTTACAACTCTAGGCTTGTGCATAGTAAAAAGTATTTTTCTGTATTGTCTCAGTTGTGACATCATCAGTGTTATAATAAACTTTGATTATTTATCCAGCATTGTTCTAGGGGCTCCACCGATATCATCTCAGTTAATCCTCTCCACATCTCTGCTAAGTAGATTTCATTAAGTTTAATTTTACAGAGGAGTCAACTGAGGCACAAATCTGAAGTAGTTAAAGAACCATTAAGTGGCAGAGCTGAGATTTAAACCTATGACTGACCAGCTGGTTCTAAAGCTTTTGTTAGCTTCTACAAATATATGACCATGCATACAAATATTTGCCTTTCATCCTTTTCACAGCTCCTTATTGCAATGATTTGATGAAGAATCTGGAGTCCAGTCCTCTTTCCCGCATCATATGGAAAGCTCTCAAGCCCCTGCTTGTTGGAAAGATCCTGTATACACCTGACACTCCAGTCACAAGGCAGCTTATGACTGAGGTAAGCTACCTGGGCCTGAGAGGCCCTCAACAGACTCTTCCTAGAATTAAGAACAAAAATATAAAGGTGGCTTCAGATGGAGTATATTGAGTATACTTTTCTGGGATTTCCAAAGAATGAGGACCTCCAATTTGACCTAGGCCCCAGCTAACTATTGAGGGCCAGCTCTCCAGTCTTGGGTGTTTGAATCCCCACTGCAGGCAGGCGCTTCTTGGGGATGGGAAGCACAGGAAAAGGGCTTCTGTGATGGAGTGTCTTTTTAGGGAGTAGCTAAGTTTCTCATGTCTCTGCCCCTCTTTTATTTTTTGCTGCTCCTGGCTTCCTGGTTGACTCCAGGTGAATAAGACCTTCCAGGAACTGGCTGTGTTTCATGATCTAGAAGGCATGTGGCAAGAGCTCAGCCCCAAGTTCTGGACCTTTATGGAGAGCAGCTCAGAAATGGACCTTGTCCGGGTGAGTGTCCGTCTGATTATTGTGTGCCTGCTTGATGCTCTTTACTTCCCAAGAAGTGACTGAGAGGAGAGTTATTTACATTGAACCCAGTTCAGAGGGGCTGAGCACAGCTCAAGCCCCAGGGCTGTCACTTGGCAGAGGTACAGGTGATGGTGCACAGATTACACCATCTCATGCACATCAGCATCAAGGCGTCTGATAGTCAAAATCAGAGTTCCAAGAAACTTAGGACTGGTATTTGGAGGAAGAGTTTGGTGATTACAAGACCTTGACTATTTTCTGGCTGTAGAGCCACAGCACCTTACTCAGTCCTGCTGTGTCCTGGTAGGTCTTGGACGGAGGTGTGCGAGCAAAAGCCTGTTCTGACCTGCAGACTCATCACAGATACTTGCTCCCTGAGGCGCCGTGTGAGTGAGGAGCCGCTGTTACTACATGGAGGGGAATTTCACTTAGTGCTTCAGAACCACTTGAAAAGGGATAAGTGCTCTAAAGACAATTGGATACAGAAGCAGAGGAGTCTGAGCAAGAACGAAATGTCTCCTTTGTTTGAGCCTGAGTGCCATTTAATCACATCATCCTGCCTTGGGCTGAGTCAGAGAATCATTAGACTATTTCCTGTCTCCATGGTGAGAGAGGCCTCTTCCTTTTTGTTCCTGCTGCTATTAAGAAGCACGAATGGATTTTACCAGGTTTCTTGTCTTGACACGTCATTGATCAGAAGGGCAGCTGAGTGTTATGGGTGGTATATCTACCCTGAAAGGTACTCTCACAGGCTGAGGACCCTCCCGAGATGCCCTAGGAGGGACCATACCCTGGGGGCCTTCCAGTGATGGGAAAGCTGAGTCATCTTTGTTGCACTGGTTCTGCAATTTAATTCTTAAATTGGGAGCCTTTAAAAACCAAGGGACTTTAGTCAGGGAAGCATGAACAATAATTTGTATGGATTGAGTGAATAATTCCTGACTAATAATAACAACAACTTATGCCCCTCAAGGATGGTCTCTGTTGGGTCCAGTCTCTCCTCCAAAAGGGATTTGTGTGGTCCAGCCACAAAAACACAGTGTCCTAGATCTTGATGTGGTCTCAGACGTCTTATTCTGGTCCTCTCCTTAGAATCTACATTCCTACTTGTTGGACTTCTCTCCTTCTGAGTCTCAGAAGGTGATGAGGGGCCATGTTGAAGGAGCTCCATGAATTTTAGTTTGTAGGCAGATAGATGCTTCCCCTGCTCTTAAATAGAGAGTTTGACTTGGATGCTTCAGCAGGTCACAGGCTGTCAGTTCTTGTGGGACGAGGCCCTTGTCAACATGGCTGTGGCATTCATTGGGAATCCTGCTGGAGAGCCCAGGATGTGCAATAGGAAATGTAGGAGCTGTGGCTGGGGAGAAAGGCACAGTGTGTGGCTGAGAGGGCCTTGGGTGTCAAACCAAGGACTTTTACTTTAAGCTCTGACACACCATTACCAAACCCATGGAAGGGTTTTTGGCAATGTATGCATTACTCTGGTTTGACAGGTGGGTTGAAGAGAGGAAAGATGGAAAGCAGAGACTAGGGCAGAGGCTAGCCTGGTGGGGTAAAGCCTGGTGACTGATAGGTTGTGGAGGGGTGAAAGAGAGGGCAGTTTCGGAGTGATTCTTAATTTCTAGCTGATGGATGGTAGGGATGTCCAGCAAGTAAGAGGGTACTAGGGCTTGGAGTGTAACTGGTTGGTTAGGCTGGAGACACCAGTTAGGGGCTCATCAGCCTGTGGGTGGAAGTTGAAGGAGCTTCCCCCAACTGCTTTCTTTTCTCTACTGAGGAGTGTTTATTTCACTCCACAAGCTTGGGCTTCTCAGTCCTCTGCACCCCCTGTAGCCTCACATCTGGTACATGAGTCAGAGCCTGAGACTTCTGGTTCTCTTGGGGTAGCTCTTTTTTTTTTCAACTTTATTGAGGTGCAATTGACAAATTAAAAGTGTATGTATTTAACATATACAACTTGGTGTTTTGATATATGTGTGCACTGTGAAATGATCACCACATTGGAGCTAAGTAACATGTCCCTTCCTTCACCTAGTTACCTCTTCACAAGTGTCAAATGTACAGACAGGATGGTATCATTAACTGTGGTCACCATGCTATACATCAGATCCTCAGGTCTAATAATGGGAACATCATACCCTTTACCTCTGTGTTTCCCCAGTCCCCCGGCAAACACCCTTCTACTCCATGGTAGCTCTTATCTTCTGCTCTGTCTGGTTCTGTCTGCCCCTGTTCTATCCAGAGGCACCCACAGATCTGGAGGCACTTTTTTGTTGAGGCATGGAACCCATTGATGCTCAACTGTTCTTTCTGAGCTGCTGTTTCTTTCCTTCACCTTCAGCCTCTGCTTTCTCCACGGACACTGCTCCTGAGGGTGATCTTCATACCCTAGAGTCATGTAATCAGTAATCCCACTGTGCACATCTCTCAGGCCTTGCTGCTCTCCTTGGCTGTATTGCTCAGAAGCCGCACTGGGCAAGGCAGACCTCACCTCAAATACTGCGTGTCTTCACTCAGGTTTTATTTGTTCAGTTCAAGTCTCAAGTCAAATCATTTCAGAATCGCTAACCCATTCCCCTGTGCACCTTTGTGAGATACAATTTTGTATCTGTTATGTTAATAAAAATACACATCCTAACTGATGACAATATAATTTGTTATTCCCTATAGGAAAGCAATTTGGAATGAAAATTGTAAGAACCATAAAAAGTGTGCTATCCCGTGTACTTCCATTCTACACACCCTCAGGGATGTATGACATACAGAAATAATTTTAAAGAAAGAAGTCACCCTAAAAAACAGAATGTTATTGCTATAATAATTGTTTTTTTGTGAAAAATTAGAAATAGACTAAATGTTTCACAGTATGGGAATAGTTAATGAAATTATAGTTTATATACCCTATAAAAACTATTATGTTCCCATTAAAATAATAAATATGAAGCCACATGGGGAAAAGCTTATAATGTTGGTAGCAATGAGACTGGTTTTAAGAATAGCAGAGTTTGGCCTTTAGAGATTCCATTTCAGCAGAGTCAGTTTCATCTGCCTTCTTGAAGCTATGACAGGAGTTGTGGCTAATTCTCTTTTCCATGAGCCGAGGTTGAAACAGACCCATTTTTCTGGCAGCATATCTTTGCAGGCCTCTGCCCTGGTCCTCTGCACCTGCTGGTTGAGCACCTGATTGATTTTCCTGCTCTTCCATGTTGACCTATGTGGAAAGCCAGCCAGCCAAGGAAAAAGAAATGGAACATAGGCTTCTTTTTCATCATGACCCAAGCATCCTGTAATTGGGAAGGATCAGGTTTCACTTGGTTTAACAGCAGCATTCTTTCCCTAAGCTAAACAGGTTTGTCTTAATTCAGTCTAGAAATAAGGGTCTTTATGAGGAGTTATCAGCTTGGGTCTCAAAAGAAGAAGATGATATAATGCAGGGGGAAGGTGCAATAGAATCTGAGAGCCCATGTCTCATATCCTGGCTTTGTTACTTATTAACTGTGTGGCCTTATGGTTAGGGACTTAACTTCTATGAACCTGTTTTCTCATCTGTGAAATGGAAACTAATAGACATACTTTCCTTATGAAGTTGTATGAGGTAAAGTGTTTAATCCAACATAGTAATTGTATAGAGTGTTAAGTATGATTATCGTTGTTACTGTAGTTAATAGTGTTTACTGTTAAGCTATACTGGAAACTGGATTCAGACTGGACTGACATTGACTGGTCAACTCCATGCCTGTTAGTGTATGACTCATCCTCGATAAAAAGTTATTTTTTTCAGCCTCAGTGGTCTCACCTGTAAAATGGAAACACTGTTACCTACCTCACAGTTTTTATAAAGATAAAAAAATGACAATGTGTGTGAAAGGGTTTTGTAAATCATATGGTGCTCATCAAGACTTAGTTGTACTTTGTCATTGGAATGGCAGACCCTGTTGGACAGCAGAGGCAATGATGACTTTTGGGAACAGCGATTGGAAGGCTTAGACTGGACGGCCAAAGATATTGTGGCGTTTCTGGCCAAGCAGCCAGAGGATGTGCAGTCCACCAATGGCTCCGTGTACACCTGGAGAGAAGCCTTCAATGAGACCAACCAGGCAATCCAGACCATCTCTCGTTTCATGGAGGTGAGGAACTGTTCCTTGGACCATTTAGAAAAGGCTTTGGCTTCTTTCTCTGAGATGATGCAATAAGGTTCAGACTGGAGTAAAGTTTAGAAATTTTGTGTAGTCTTATTTACAGTAGCATCCCTCCAACCTAATACATATTGTGTATGAAAAGACACTTAAATATACAGGTGGTGTATGAAAAGGCACTCAAAAAAATGTTAGTTGAATGAATGAGACAGACAAACAGGAACAGACCTAACATCTAGCTTTATTCTGTCTGACTCAAGAATATCTCTATTCATTTTCTTCTAGTTTTTCCTATGTTTTGATATCCAACTACCTAATGGCAACAAAGCATTCCCTTAAAAAAGCATTACTTATGAAACCTACATAAAATCTAATAGGACTGATTACATTTAAAAAATTTGAGTCCTAAAAATGACGTGACTTAATAGGGATAAATGAAAGTTTGTTTTGCCTGTTTGATTAGTTGTCATGACTCAAAATTACTAAGAAAGCAGAAGAAAATGAGGCCTGATCATTGTTTAAATCCCTTTCCCTCCACAAAAATCAGTATGAGTAACTTATCTCTAAAGTACATTCAACATTTCTCTTAAACTGCTAAGGTGAAAACCCAAATAATCCATTTTCAATTGAATATTGGAGAATGATGTGAGAGGATGAGGATTAACAAAGACACGCACTTAGCACTTCTTTCTCAGCATAGATGCTGCCTTGGCCACTGCTTGTTTTCCTGGCCGTCAGCATTCTCATGATGGCTGTTCTTCCTTCAGTGTGTGAACCTGAACAAGCTAGAACCAGTAGCGACAGAGGTCCTGCTCATCAACAAGTCCATGGAGCTCTTGGATGAACGCAAGTTCTGGGCTGGAGTCGTGTTCACTGGAATCGCTCCTGGCAGTGTCGAGTTACCGCATCATGTCAAGTACAAGATCCGGATGGACATTGACAATGTGGAGAGGACAAATAAAATCAAGGACGGGTAAGTGGAATCACATTGTACCAGCCAGTCTTAGAGAAGTCAAGAGCAGCTAATGTGACTGGAGGTACTTTGATAATTTTGTAAAAAGTTTCAAACCAAGATAAATCAGTGGCATGATTTTGGTGTAACTGGCACATTCATTGTGGAGACAGCTGTTTCAAAGGTCATAAAATATCCTTATCTTTTCGTTTTGCATTCCATTCAAGGGAATTAGTCCTAAGGAATTAAATCAACTGGAACAAAGAAAGAAGAAAAGACATTAGGTTCCCTGTGCTAATGCTATCCATTTCTATAAAAGGGGGCAAATAACCAAGATAAAAAATGATAAAGTAAATTTTGACACGTCCACTTGTAGTAATGTTAGGAAGCAATGGAGGAGGGAGAAAAACCAAACCAACAAGTGTTTGCTCATTCTGATGCTATCTATTTAAAAACATGTACACATCACTGAAGGCTTCCCAGGTAGTGCTAGTGGTAAATAACCCACCTGCCAGTACAGGAGACATAAGAGACACAGGTTCAATCCCTGGGTCGGGAAGATCCCCTAGAGGAGGACACGGCAACCCACTCCAGTATTCTTGCCTGGAGAATCCCATGGACAGAGGAGCCTGGTGGGCTGTAGTCCATGGCATCCCTAAGAGTTGGGCAAGACTGAAGCAATTTAGCATGCACGCATGTGTCACTGAGACCACAAAGTACGATGCAGAAATAAAAACAGTGACTCTGTAGTGGTGGTAGGCTTATGGGTGATTGAATTTTTTGTTGTGTTCTAAGAAATGTTCAATCGTCTGTGGCTTGATTTAAGGTACTGGGACCCTGGTCCTCGGGCTGACCCCTTTGAAGATATGCGGTATGTCTGGGGAGGCTTCACTTACTTGCAGGATGTGGTGGAGCAGGCAATCATCAGGGTGCTGACGGGTGCAGAGAAGAAAACTGGCGTGTACATGCAGCAGATGCCTTACCCCTGTTACGTTGATGACATGTAAGTTACCAGTGAGCCACCACCTTTACTTAACTGGTTAGCACTGTTGCCACGTGGGGTGTGTACACACACACACACACACATGCCAAGAGAGAAAACAGAAGCTTTGGTTAAATTTATTTTATATGTGTGTTGATACTGGTCAAAAAATTGATGAAAACAAGACTGTGGCTACTGCAAAACAATTGTTTTGGAAGTTGTGTGGCGATTTCAGGAAATAAGATGCTAGATGTAGGTAGCTGACAGTTTGAGGCACAGGCACACATGAACACACACCACATACCAGTAATCCTCACTCCTTTCTGGTCTACGGTTACCAGAACTTTTGTTTTTCACACTCTATCCTTTTGGTCAAAATTGGCCCAATCTCCAAGTTTAAAATGTGTCATGACAAGAACATGCTAAATACATACACACATCCACATGTCCCGCAAACACAGAGGCACGGTGTTATGGACCTTGAAAAGCTGACTTCACGTCAATTTTTCTTCTTCTCAGTAAGTGGTAAACCACATTTTCAAACAATGCAAATAAAACTGAACAAGTCCATTTTATCTTAGACTTTCTAGATAGATAATCTTTTAGTGCTTAGTCATTGTGCTGCCAAGTGGGGACTGTGGCTCTATGGCTCATGATTTCTTGTGAGAGAGCAAGAATGGGCAGAGGTGTAGTTATTGCAGGCATCTGAAGTATGTCATGTCTCTTCCAAATTCTGGAAACTCTTTCATTCTCTGTTGTGTGAGGGTGAGGGTGAGGGTGAGAGTGAGTGAGTGTGTGTGTGTGTGTGTGTGTGTGTAGAGATCAGACTGCAGAAGTAGCAGGGTTACTCTCCTTGTATTTCTCCCAGCTTCTTATTGAACCACCCTTTTACTTGCAGGGTTCATTCTAGCTTTTCCAGGTCACCTGGATTTATCTTGTTTTTCACCTTCAGAAAGATTAGTCAGTATTTTCCAAAGGAAGATTTTTCCAAGACCCCCCTAAGCTAGGGTTTACTCTAGAAAGGACAAATTAAGATGGGGCCACGCCTGTTGTCACATACCCTGTAAGTGCATAAGTGGTAAAGCTGAGATTGGAACCTTGAGTTTCAGAGTCTAGATTCTGTGTCCCTTTGGCTTCACTGCATTTCATTTTCTAGTTTGGAATCTGAAATCTGAAATGTTACTGACAGGAGCTGCCTGAGGTGTGTTTCTGCACCATCTGTCATAACAGTTGTGCAAGGCAAGCTGATAGTGAGATGACCTTGAAGATGTTGAACTTTCATGAGAAAATGAGTTGGGTTTTTGGTTTTGTTGGCTTTGTTTTAGTATTTTAAAATCACATTTAGGCTTAATGACCTCTGATAGTTATCTAGTTACTAAAGCAAGCCCTCAAAGAAGTTTTCTTTGGCATCACGTTGTTAATAGTTTTTAATCACTGCATTGCCCCGCTCACAAAGCATTCCTGCCAGGGTGCACAGGTCTGCCCATCTTGGGCTTGGTCCTGGTGATTTCTCTTGCAGGCAGGCCCAGAGTTGTTGGCCCAGGAGCCTAGCTCACTCTTGCCTTTAATCCTCCCCTGCTCTTCCAGCTTCCTGCGGGTCATGAGCCGGTCCATGCCTCTCTTCATGACGCTGGCCTGGATCTACTCAGTGGCTGTGATCATCAAGGGCATTGTGTACGAAAAGGAGGCACGGCTGAAGGAGACCATGCGCATCATGGGCCTGGACAATGGTATCCTCTGGTTCAGCTGGTTCATCAGCAGCCTCATCCCTCTGCTTGTGAGCGCCGGCCTACTGGTGGTCATCCTGAAAGTAAGGCTGCTTCACCAGCTCCTCCCTGTGCCCCCCAGGCTACCAGATCAGAAGAAAAGCACAGATTGTTTGGGAGAGATAGGGTCAGAGGTGCAGTCCCTGCAATTCCTTCATTTTATAGTTGGGAAAAGTGATGAAACTTGGTGAGACCCCAAGAAGGGCAGCAACTTGCCCAGTATCAACCCAGCTGATTAGTAGCTAAGCCGGACTGAATCTAGGAGTCTCATGTCCTAGGTGAGTGTATGCTTAACTACACCATGCTATCTGCTTGGCAATGGCTTGTGACAGTATCTGAGAGTTACTTATTTTCCTAGATGTATGCACTGGGTGACGATTCTGCCAGAATTTCTAACAACCATAATCGGTAGGATAGATACTGTTGTAGGTTAAGATTTTCTGGAAGCAGAGGCTAAGATAAAGTTTGGTGTATGTTTATTTCTTAAGGATCTATATCTATACAAGGAATGGAGAGGATGCAGGATTGAGCAGAGACAGAAGTGAACTGTGGTGTATGGCTGAGCCCCTGGGCACTCTGGCCATGGAGATGAAATGTCCAGCCCTTTAGGTTACCCCAAGGCCTCCCTCTCTGACGATCCATAGTCCTAGGCCCCTCAATTAGTAACTGGAAAGATGTGCCCCAGGGCTGGGCAACTTTCTGCAGCTGGGACAAACCCAGAGCAGTTGCCACCTGAGGCTGTCCACTGACAGCCAGTCAGCAAGCCTTTTCATGAAGGGGACTCTGTACAGCACAGTTCTGTGTCTACCCCTTACATTAATAGATTTACGTGCCAATTTTTTCTCAATTGTTTCATTAAAGAATGCATCTTTTAAAAATAAATGTTGTTAAAAGCAGAGGGGTTTACCATTAAACCTCAATTCTAGATTTTATGCTCCTTGAAGGCAGGGGGACTGGGTCTTATTCAGTAGTTTATCTTTAGGCCTCTGAGTGAACACTGGTTGAACTGAATAGAATGATAGTTTTGAGGGAGCCAGACTGCACCATGGGCCAGCTGGGGGTAAATGGCCCTGGGGAATGCCTTTAGAGCATAGAGGCCAGTTCTGCCTTTTATCTCCCAGCTCTATTGGCCATGTTAAGCTCACCACAAAGTCACAGTCACAGATAGAACTGAAAGTTCTTAAGGTCAGAGCTGTCTCGTTCTGGACCTTTATCTTCCTTGTGCCCAGTATGGAGTTTAACTTGAGTAATATTTTCTAAACTTCAAGACTGAGGAACAGGTGTCCCATCTCCCCACAAATCCCTGACTTTACTCCCTTCCCTTGTACAGAGGAGGAGAGACCTTTGAAAGTTGCAAGTCCCTGTAAGAGCGAGTTGTTTCCTGAGTTTCCCATAAGATGCTCCAAGTGTTGCTGTCTGGACCCATTAGGCATCAGCAGTCCCAGACTGAGCCCATCACTGACTGAGCAGGGAGCTTGAGAGGACCCTGAAAAATGCCTCTGTGTGTGTCTGTGTGTGTGTGTATGTGTGTGTATAAGGTACAGTTGCTGAGCCCTTGAGGCATCTTTAGAAGCATAAAATTCTAAAAGTTTTATATGCCATCGTATATGCATTTCTGAAATGTGTGTGCATAATGAGTGCTTATAAATAGAATCACTTTATATGCTGTCAAGGAGCCCACTCCCCTGAAGGGACTCTGTAGATGAATATTTCCATATCTTGTAATTGATCCATTTTGCAAATTCACATTTCTCCAGGTGGCATTTACATTAGCAGTGATAGGAAAATGAGAGACAAGGAGATGGATGAATGAATTTTGCCTCTTTTACACAGAGCTTGATGTCTCCTGTGGCTTTTGGGTTCGGCTGTGAGTACTTCGCCCTTTTTGAGGAGCAGGGCGTTGGGGTACAGTGGGACAACCTCTTTGAAAGCCCCACAAAGGAAGATGGCTTCAACCTCACTACCTCCGTCTCCATGATGCTGTTTGACACCTTCCTCTATGGGGTGATGACGTGGTACATCGAGGCTGTGTTTCCAGGTACACTGGGCTTCCACACTGCTTTTGTCTTCATCCAGGAAAAAGAAATTTCTAACCATGTCACTTTCCTCTATTTTGTGCTAGAATTTCTGCAGGGCTCAGATCTCCTTGGAAAGTGGTTAGGGCTTTAGACCTACAGCAAACAAATGATCTCTGAGAAGCTACTGATGCTAAAAGTACAGTTTTTACTACTGACCTAACTCTTATTTCTTGAGCACTGTGTGCCAGGTACCTGCACAGTGTCTTATAAATGATGCTTTGGTTCAATTTAATCCTCATAAGACTGCTGTGAGGGAGTTACTATTCTACCCAGTTTTTGCTAATGAGAGGAGTATGACCCAAAGAAGTTAAATAACTTACCTGTGGCCACATAACTGGTAAGGGTAGGTGCTGGGAGGTGAACCCAAGTGGGTTACCCTGAGTCAGCTTGCCCAGGAGAGTCCTCCCAAGCCGAACCATGTCTCAAATTCTGTATCCCCCGAGTTACCACTGGCAGAGGTTCTGTTTCCTGAGTACAGCTTGTGAATAACAAGATGCATATTGGCTCTAAACCCTTGCCTTTGCTTTAATCTAATTAGTAGTCATAAAAGTTGATTTTTATACTTCCCTAATAAATCTTCTTGACTGAGACCTGCCTTGGATATATTTTCATAGAAGATCAAATTCTGAGAGAGTGAGGTTTAACCCTTTCTGGTTCACTTTCTGATTTTTCTCCAAGGGAGTGGCTGTGAAATATTGATTACCTATCCCTACTTGAACTACCTGAATATCCCACACTGAATGTGCAATTTTATATTGTACAGATCTGGATTCAGATTCTGAGTCCTTCACTTCACTGGCTGAGTGATCTTGAGTGGGCCACTAATCCCTCAATCTCCTCATCTCTAAAGTGGGAATGATAACCTGCCTCATGGGGTTGCTGGAAAGATTCAGAGAAGTGCAGGGTGTTTATCATACATAGTAGAGCTCAGCAAATGTTAGCCCTTCCTCCCCCACCTCCATTCCGGTCTGTCCTGTCTCCCAACGGCTGTGTCAGGGGGAGATGCCAAGGAAGATGTGTCTGGCTGGGATACCTGGGGGATGCTGGGTTGTTACACAGAGTTTGGCTCACATCTGTGCTTGGCTTTCAGGGCAGTATGGAATCCCCAGGCCCTGGTATTTCCCTTGTACTAAGTCCTACTGGTTCGGCGAGAAATGTGATGAGAAGAGCCACCCTGGTTCCAGCCAGAAGGGAGCATCAGAAAGTGAGTTTTGCTTACGTGCGTCCCCCGACTGCCGTGCTGCTGCCCCTCCTGGCCCTCCTTGAGGGGGCAAGGGGTGGCTCCCGCCCTGAAGAGTCTAAAACCGCCCTGGGGGCAGGGACATCACATGAGGTGCCCCTTTCTAAATTCTTCACTGCATTTGTGTCCAGTGCTGTTGACTTCTGGGGGGGGTTGCTCTCTGAGTTCCTAAGGGACATTTCCTTTGCTTTCTTGGCTTCATTAAAAAAAAATGACTTTCGATCTCTCCCTTCACCTCCACCTGTCTCCCCCACACGTATACATGTACTTTGTGCTCGGTATGGCTTCCTAAATCATTCAGAACTCCCTCCTCTGCTGCTGTCTTCTGTGCCCTGCCCCCACTCGCCAGTGGTGACTGTGACGTCCTTGGTGTGGCTCACGAGATCCCTTACCACCCGCCCCTGCCTGCTGATCCAGCTGCTCCTCCTGCCATTCCCCCTCTTCTTCCCCAGCCTCCCTGCACCTTTCTCACTGGATTCTGATCCCCAACCCTAGTGCCCAGTTAGGCCCCAAATAAATGTTTGTTGCCTGCTTGCCTGAGAAACCAGAAATAGCCATGGAAAGAGGACAGTTGTAAAATTACAAGACCCTGCGTCTTGACCTTCCACTTGTTAGTGTCTTCTGTGGGCTCATTTGTGTCCTGTCTTCTCACAGTCTGCATGGAGGAGGAGCCCACCCATCTGAAACTGGGTGTGTCCATTCAGAACCTGATGAAGGTTTACCGAGATGGCATGAAGGTGGCTGTTGATGGCCTGGCCTTGAATTTCTACGAGGGGCAGATCACCTCCTTCCTGGGCCACAATGGAGCTGGCAAGACCACCACCATGTAAGAAGAGGGCATGGCTCTCTCAGAATCAGCTGCAGGAAGGTTCTTTCCTACAGTCAGAAACTCATACCTAAGGACAGAAACTCATACCTAAGGCAAGGGCAGGGTGCATGAGGAGTCGATGAGTGTAAAAATATCACCTTATCACGAGAATGCTTTCCAAATGCTGGATTTTCCTAGATACTATTTCTTCAGGTCAAAGTAGGCTGGGGACCTTTTGATGACCTTTCCCATCTGGTTCTCAAAATTCTGCAATGTTTTAGAACCTGACGTTGTAACACATCTGAGAAGAGGTTTCTTTGGGGCTGGTTTGGTCAGGATTTGGAGGCAAGGATGTGAAAGGAAGATAGGCTGTGTTGGAGGGAGGAGGCAATTTCTGGAAACTCTGTTTCTAAGCAGATGTGAGGAACAGCTGGGCAGCTGGCTGTAAGACTGCCTTCTCTGGGACCTATAAGAACCTTATAATGATCAGTTTCAGAAGGGAACATGGGCCATAAACACACCAGAGTTACCCTCAGTGGCTTTCAGTGTAGCCCATCAACCATTTCAGAGGGTATGCTGGTAGTGGGGGAGGTAACCTCCTTTTCCTGTTATGCATTTTTTAAATGCACAATTAATATATTGTGAACATTGCAGAAAATCTTTAAAATCTAAAAAATCCTAACACACAAATTATTCTCATCTTTAAATAATTGGTTCTACTTTTCCATTTGACTTGAACATGATTTTAGGTATACAAAATATGTGTTTTAAAGTCTACTTCTCATTGCAAATTGGAATCTTTATTTAAAAAATGTGCGTGCTGAAATTGCCATTTCCAACACATAGGCCCACCCCTATCAGTTCACTGAGGCAAAGAGTCCTTTGCTGTGTGGGTGTCCCTTGGGGTCTCTTAGGAAGGAAAGAGGGTGGAGGGTGGCTGCCTCTGCTTTCTGCCCAGGCTCTGCAGCCTAGAATAGAACATCTCCAGGGCAGGAGGGCTAACGCTGACTCCTGTACTTTCACATTTTTGTCCTCAGGTCCATCCTGACTGGGTTGTTCCCTCCCACCTCGGGCACTGCGTACATCCTAGGGAAAGACATCCGCTCTGAGATGAGCAGCATCCGGCAGAACCTGGGGGTCTGTCCCCAGCATAATGTGCTGTTTGACATGTGAGTACCAGCAGGCCCCTCTGTGGAGGAGTGTCAGGAGTGATGGGCAGAGTTGGACTTAAGCATTTTTACCACCTTTAGGGGTGGCAGGCCTCACCTTCCTGGACATGTTGAGACCTGGTTGTCCTTCAGTTTTGGAAAAGTGAGTTGTGGGGTGGGAGGTGTTACATTGGTCCAGCCAGTGGATGGGGGCTGAGGAAGTGGTGCTGTCTATTATGTCCTTCTAGAGTCAGGAACCCTCTCTCCCACACACTCTCCCTGAGGCTGCCACAGCTTTCACCTGGCGGTACCCCAGGGCCCTCAGTATGTGGGCTCCATGTTTTCTGCTCAGAACTTTGCTCCCATTCAGCCTGCCCATCAGCAATCAGGGAGCCCCTGTGGTGAGCAGACAGAGACTTGACCTTGGGCAAGGGCACCCCCTTCTGGGCCCCAGTTTTCTCTTATCTAAGTGAGCAGCTCAGGCTTGTGCCCTCTACAGGGGTCCTTCTTCTGTCAGGGCTGAGGTCCTTTGAGGTTCAAGGGAGTTGCTCCAGGCTAAGGCTGAGGCAGCCCTGTGGTTGCTGGGACCATGGAGAAAGGCTCTCTGAGGACCTGCTGCTGCTTGATGTGCGGCCACCAGACCTGCGGGGAATAGAGTGGATATGACCTGTCACAATTTTGGTGTTGTTTCTCGAGCAGCTCATGTGGCTGCTCACTGTGGTTCTGCCTTGAATCCTTCCTGGAGATTATCTTGCAAAAATGGATAAAGTTAAAAAAAAAAAAAAAGTGGGGAAAGAAAAATGTGCCTGTCATGTTCTGGGTGAGGAGGTACTGTGTTCTGTGTGTCCTGGGGGCCCAGAATGACCTGCCTCTCCATCCCCAGGCTGACTGTCGAGGAGCACATTTGGTTCTACGCCCGCCTGAAAGGGCTCTCTGAGAAGCATGTGAAAGCTGAGATGGAGCAGATGGCCTTGGATGTTGGTTTGCCACCCAGCAAACTGGAAAGCAAAACAAGTCAGCTGTCAGGTGAGGCCCAGAGCTGCCTTCCTCCTCCACCTCCCCTTCTAAACACACACACACACACACACACACACACACACACGAAATATGGCTGCCCTAGGGTCCCCTGCTTCGAGGGAGGGGAAGGGTGGGTCAGAAACGTGTCCCGGACTTGTCCCCAGTGGGGTGCCTCCACTTGTCTCTCGCCCCCTCTGCCGTCATTCACTGGGCTGGACTGGGGCCTGTCTCCTCTCGCCGTAGGTGGAATGCAGAGAAAGCTGTCTGTGGCCTTGGCCTTTGTTGGGGGATCCAAGGTTGTCATTCTGGATGAGCCCACAGCTGGTGTGGACCCTTACTCCCGCAGGGGAATATGGGAGCTGCTGCTGAAATACCGACAAGGTCACTGATGTGTATTTACTCTGTCTTCTGGGCTGGGAGGGGGAAGGAAGGGAGGGAGGGAGGGGCTCTCAAAGGCTGGCTGTATCTCAGGGCTGTTCCTACTAGAGCAGCAGAACTGCTTCTCAAGAAGAATATGGAGCTGAACTCTGAGCTCAGCCCTGGTCTGCAAGTAGGAGGCCTGGTTTATGAGACACTTCAAGTTTGCACTTCAATCCCTAGGGGCCTGCATGGAGGAGAGAAATGGGGATAAAGGGCGTCCTCTGTGGGCCCCCTGGGCCCCCTCCAACATAGAACTTTCACTTGCCTAGTATAATCATGGTCCCTTGCAGACAGATTCCTGAGAGCCAAGGCTGTGTCGTCCTATATCTCTGTCCCCACGTGGTGCACTATGCTTGCATGTTGACAAAGTAGAGGAACACTTGAGTGGGTGGGAGAGTTGCAGTCAGTTTGTGTGACCCCATGGACTGTAGCCTCCCAGGCTCCTCTATCTGTGGGATTCTCCAGACAAGAATACTGGAGTGGGTTGCCATGCACTCCTCCAGGGGATCTTTCCGACCCAGGGCTTGAATCCGTGTCTCCCTGGGGCTCCTGCATTGCAGGTATATTATTTACCCCTGAGCCACTGGGGTAGAAGATTCATAGGATGGTATGGTACAAGGGGCACAGGTTTGGAGTAAGCTCAAGTTGGCCCAAGACTTTGGAAAAGCCATTAAACTTGCCTCAGTGTCTTTATCTATAATGGTGGTTAATTCCTAACCTTATGAAAAGTGGAAGTCTGACTCTTTGCGACCCCATGGACTGTAGCCTGCCAGGCTCCTCTGTCCATAGAATTCTCCAGGCAAGAATACTGGAGTGGGTAGCTATTCCCTTCTCCAGGGGATCTTCCCAACCCAGGGATCGAACCCAGGTCTCCCACATTGCAGGTGGAATCTTTACCAACTGAGCCACCAGGGAAGCCTACCTTAGGAAGGATTTAGTTAAATGAGCCCTAGCACACTAACACATAGACCGCCTAGCATGCTGCTGGCCTGAAGCTAGTTCCAGATAAACATTCCTGCCCTTTGTTCTATGAGAATGCAGAAGCTGTTCTCACGCATTACCAGCCTGGGGGTTACAAGCCCGCAGCCTTGGGGTCTTTCTCCCAGGCGTCCCCCCTGCTCTTATTTCTGTAGCTTCAGCCCCTGTGAGCAGTGAGGATGGCCAGCCTCACCTGTGCCGTGTCCCTGTGTCTGTGCCTGGCAGGCCGCACCATTATCCTCTCCACGCACCACATGGATGAGGCGGACATCCTGGGGGACAGGATCGCCATCATTTCCCACGGGAAGCTCTGCTGCGTGGGCTCCTCCCTGTTCCTGAAGAACCAGCTGGGGACAGGCTACTACCTGACCCTGGTCAAGAAGGACGTGGAGTCTTCCCTCAGCTCATGCAGAAATAGCAGTAGCACTGTGTCATACCTGAAAAAGGTGAGTTGCAGTCTCAGTGCTGGGCTGGTGCCAAGGCCAGGTCTGGGGAATCAGGACTCTTTGGCGATGACTGGCTTGTCCATACCTGCCCTAGTCTGCCACCTTGAGGCCACCAGTTCCCTGCTCTGTGCCCTGTGGAGTCATGTTGTACCTCCTACATGGAAAGCTACAGAGACTTCTGTTCCGATCGTGTTAGCTCTGCTGAATCCCATTTCCTTTTTCTTATGGAGACACAGTGAGTGTAGGAGTGTAGGAGTGTAGGTTCTTAGAGGACTTAATGTTGTTGAAGAAGAGAGGTTTGCCAAGAGTTAAGAGCCTTGGCTGCAGAATACCCTGCTGTGTCTGCTCATTACCTTTAAATCTTCTTGACCTAAACTTTTAAACTACAAAACAGCAAATATTTATTGAGCACTGATTTCATGCCAAACACTCAATCCAGCAGACTCTGGGCATAAAAGAAAATCATGATAATAGTTGTAGCATTGTTATCATTTGTAAGCTTTTTTTTTTTTTTTTGACATCATCTCAGAGTACAAAGCAACCCTGGGAAGAAGGTATTGTACTTATTATCCTAGATGACGGAAGTGAGGCTTGTAGGGATTTAGTTCATTCAAGGTCATCCAACAAGTGCATAACAGAGGAGGGACCAGAACCCAATAACAAGGTACAGTCTCCCTTGTACTGCAGTACATGCCTGAGATTTATTTGTGTATTCCAACAGTGGCACTCAAAACACTTATCAATATATCCCATCCTTGACCTCCTGTCCACTTATTTACCTTTTAACTGGTGTCTGGTGAGTCAAAGTACAGTCTGAGGCCACTGGCATTGGGATCACTTGATAACTTGTGAGAAATGCAGAAACATGGGCCCAAATCAGACTTGCTAAATCAGAATCTGCATTTTAACAAGGTCCTGAGGTGAAGAGACACAAATTAAAGTTTGAGAAGCCCCAAACTACACAACCAGGCAGGTAAATCCCATGCCCAAGATTGTTGGTGAGGGCCTGGTTACAGTACTCATAAGTTTGTGGGGGGTTTTTTGGCCATGCTACATGGCTTATGGAATCTAATCCCTTGATCAGGGATTGAACCCATGCCCCCTGCAGTGGGAGCACAGAGTCTTAACCACTGAACCATCAGGGAGGTCCCTACAGCATGCATTGGCAGGGCAGAGTTCTTTTGAGAGCTCTGCTTCCTGTATACACAGCACACACATGTTAGATCAGACAGTGGCTTCAGAAGCCCAGACTGACTGGCTGCATGCCTCTTGGGAGAAACTTTTTGCTCCAGTTCTCACACACAGGAGCCTCTTAGAAGCTCCGCCCCGGTGAAGGTGGTGGTGGCTGTACCTTGCTCGGTGCCTGACCCATTCTCACCTCCTTCTTTGCCATCAGGAGGACAGTGTTTCTCAGAGCAGTTCTGATGCTGGCCTGGGCAGCGACCATGAAAGTGACACGCTGACCATCGGTAAGGACTCTGGGGTTTCTTATTCAGGTGGTGTCTGAGCTTCCCCCAGCTGGGCAGAGTGGAGGCAGAGGAGGAGAGGTGCAGAGGCTGGTGGCGCTGACTCAAGGTTTGCTGCTGGGCTGGGGCTGGGTGGCTGTGGGAGCAGGTGCAGCTTAGTGGGCGACTGGCCTAACGCTTGCCGGGGAGCCTGGGGCTTGCTCTGGGAGCCGGCAGGGCAGTGTCCTGGAGAGCTGAGATGATTGGGGTTGGGGGGTGGTTCCCCACCCATTCAGCTGAGATGAATGGGTCTGGCTGGACACTGGACACCTCCCTCAGGAGGGATGTCTAGGAGTCCAATGTCCCCAGTGACGCATATGGAACGGAAACCTTTATTGTGGCCAAGTCTGCTCCGCCCTAACAACTGGCTCTTCCCAGGAAGACCTCTCCTTCCATGAACTGTTTGATTAACCCTCTATTGAAATAAATAGAGAAGCCTCCTTGAATAGATTAAGAGAAAGATGAAGAACCTCTTAAGGTTCCTTTAGTCAAGTTTTCCATTGAAGAATCCTAGCTTTCTGGCAATAGACACTAGGCTTTCAACCTCAGAAAGTCATTCAGCCAGCCACCCCCACCTACCCACCATAAACTGAGGGCCTACACTGTGCCCGGCTTTGGTGATGCAAAGGTGAATAAGACCTAGTCCACGCCCCCAGGAACCCTCGGGCCAGAGATGAACCTGTGGAATGATTTCAGTGTCTCGGCCAGCTGTGGTGTGCAGGCAGTGGGCTTCTGAGGAGCAGGCAGAGGGTGAAGGAAGGGGGCCTCTGAGCTGGCCAAGCCGTATCATATTTGTGCTGCGGTCCCTACAGATGTCTCTGCGATCTCCAACCTCATCAGGAAGCATGTGGCAGAGGCCCGGCTGGTGGAAGACATTGGGCATGAGCTGACCTACGTGCTGCCCTACGAGGCTGCCAGAGAGGGAGCCTTTGTGGAACTCTTCCATGAAATTGACGACCGGCTCTCAGACCTAGGCATCTCCAGTTACGGCATCTCAGAGACTACTCTGGAAGAAGTAAGTTCAGTGACCGACTGTCAGAATTGAGCAGGGCCAACAATCCTGGGGCCAGATAGGCAGCCTGCATGTCCACTGGGAGTAGGATCACCATGGACCTAGACACTGAGCCCTTAGGTCGTAGGCATCTGAGCAGTGCTGGTCCCAGTTAAGCCTTTAAGATTTCAGTGGGAGATGGTAGGAAAGAAATAAGAGGATTGCTCCTGGTCATGACCACGCCTAGGAAAAGTCCAACTTTTATGGAAAACCTACTTATGTCTTGGGCTAACCTGGGTGTGTTTTGTTTTTGTTTTGTGGTTTTCAATTATTGTAATTCATTTAATCCTCATAACAAGATGAGAAAATTGACATGAAGGGATGCTGAGCTAGGATTCAGATCTGGGGTTTTGAGCTTCAAAGCCCATTCTCTATTACTGTGTAAGCAGTGTCTCTCGTTAGAGAAACCTTGAGGGTTGGAAGGGATATAAAAGTTGTCTGGCCCAGTAGTCCCCAAGTTAGTCTGTGCAGGCGAATCTTTGAGAATATTCTAAAAATGTCAAGGCTCAACTCCAGGGTCTTTGAATCAGAATTCCTGGAGGTAAGACCTTAATGTCTGTGCTTTTATTGCATGCTTCCTGGGCAGCATCTGTAGATCAGAGTTTGGGAATCACCTGTCTAGTTCAGGTTGCCTTCTGATGTTGGAAACTCTGCCATAACATTTCTAGTGAAAGGGAACACCTCTTCTCCTCATCATCCTGTCTTGGATAACCTATTTTGGTGCTAGCCTGCTCAAAGATTTCGGGCCAAAGACTTGAAGAAGCCACTTCGCTCATTCCCTGTAGGTTCAAAACAAATTCCTCCTTCTACAGTGTCCTGATGTCATAGCTTTAATTTGAAAATGACTTTCTGAATTGATAGCTGTCACCACTGGGGAAATGTTCTCTGGTATAAACGGCTTCTCTCCCAAGTGACTCTGACAAAGTGTTACCAATAAATGAAGCTTTTACGTTAAGTCTTTAGGGGCTAGCATGTTCAGTCATGTAATAATCATGACAGTTGCTCTCACAATGTGGTGCTTATTATAATCCTCTCATTCTCATGTTTCAGATATTTCTCAAAGTGGCTGAAGAGAGTGGAGTGGATGCTGAGACTTCAGGTAACCCTCCAAAGGGGCTGCATGCCCTCTGGGCTGTGCCACCTGGAGGCTCTCTTAGCTCACCAGGGTTTTGCCTTTCCCTTCAAATTGTTTTATGACATTCTTACTTTTACTGTATAGACTTTTGAAGATTCAGAGAGTTTGTTTTATTACAAATGAAGCATGGGGTTCCTTCCTTTTGTCTCCAGATGGCACCTTACCAGCAAGACGAAACAGACGAGTCTTTGGGGACAAGCAGAGCTGTCTTCGCCCTTTTACTGAAGACGATGCTGTGGATCCAAATGATTCCGACATAGATCCAGGTCTGTTTGGGCGAGATCTGTGTTTTGTTGCTTGAAAGTGAATTTCCCTCATGTGTTCTCTGGTGTTATCTTTCAAGGCCCTTGAACCAGGATGATAGATGCCTACAGGGTCTAAAGAGAAGAGAGAGAATGAGAAAAGCCACTTTCCCCTTTCTGGTGCTGTGTATACGATCAGACCTGAAAGAGCCTGTCCTCCCCACTTCTGCACTGCACTGAGACCTCTCACTTAAGACACACACCAAAAGACAGCCCTTTATTCCTCTGAATCCATTTATTATCTTTTCCGTAGAATCCCAGTTTTCTCACATTCATTAGGTGTTTAATTGTGGAATAAATGTTCTTTGAATGGGTGGATGATTTTGAAAGAGTGAGATGAATTTGCTACTAGAGTTGATTGTACCCTTCAACTTAGCTAATTTCGAAGACTGTATCCCTGTGTGTTTGACTGGGATGCAGAAGTGGAGACAGGAAATCAAGCAAATATTGGTGAGATGTCAGGTCACTGCAGTTAGAAATCATTTGTATCAGATGAGGATTTCTATAAAACTTTTCTGAACAGAAACCTTCCTGGCTCTCCTGTCCCTGTGCCACGTTGAATGTGCAACTCTCGTGTTCTCCCTAACTTTATACATTGTCAGCGCTTAGATCACCTGAGTGTGTCCACCTTTTAGCCAGAGATATAATAGGCGGGAGACAAGTTGCTGTTAATGTGTTCTCAAAGTATGTCAGCCTACAGACATGGCCTGTTTTATAGAATATTCTGTAAGAAATTGAGGATGACTCGATTCATTTGAATGGCTTGATGTAAATATTATGTGTGAACACATCTCTTCAGTTGTCTCAAGGCACCTTCATTTTTCTGTGCTCATCAGACAAGAACCAAAGGCAGAGACTGCTACTGTGGTACATTTGGGGTCATACCTTTTCCATGGATGTGAATTTGTCATAAAAGCCTTTCACTCCTTTGCTTCTACCTCCAAACACAAGGCTCCAAGGTGGTTGCTGAAGATGCTGGAGGGAGGAGATTGGGGATGTCAAAAATGCCTGGTACAATCTATGACCTCCAGTGATGGCTTTCTGCAGAATCCAGAGAAACAGACCTGCTCAGTGGGATGGACGGTAAAGGTTCCTACCAGGTGAAGGGCTGGAAGCTCACACAGCAGCAGTTTGTGGCCCTTTTGTGGAAGAGACTGCTGATTGCCAGACGGAGTCGGAAGGGATTCTTTGCTCAGGTGAGAAGTGTGTTCCTGACCAAGGACTCAGGCTTCCTTGGTGGGCTACAGACTCCCAACTAGTGAAAGCAGGGTAGCATCATTGTTATAAGATGGACACTGGAGCCAGATTATCTGTATTTCAATCCCAGTTTGCTTCTTGCACTTATATATCTGTTGACAGATTACTTCTCTGAGCCTCAATCTCCTTATCTATAAAATGGGGATGATAATAATAGTACCTATGATATGTTATGAGTAAGTACTTGGAATGGGTCTCAAATTAGAAATTTCTGTGTGTGTTAATTTTCTCTTAGAGGAGAGTGTAACAAGGACAAAGTCTAGAAAAGCTGGATGAGCAAATTAAACTTTCAAAACTTCAGAGATGATATGCCCAGATGCACTCAACATATGAACTTATTGGAGACTTGATTTTTCTCTAAGTTGATGTTTAACTGCAAACTGATAGAAAAGATAACCAGAGGTCAGGAAAAAATGGTAAACAGAAAAGACTCATTATACTCTGTTTGCATGCTGACTTGTTGGGTTGGGAGGATTAAATTATTCCAATCTACAAAATCAAGAAGTATAAAGAAGTTACAGAGATTCTTTCCCACAGGCTATGTGGGTAATGCAAAGAATATGAGTTTGGAGCATATAGATTTATGTATGAATTATAGTTCTGCTACTTCTTGGCTATGTGGCCTTGGGCAAGCTGCTTAGTCTTTCTGAACCCCAGTTACCTTGTTTTTTGATTGGTGATAATTATATTACTAGTTAGGGTTGTAGTGATAATTAAATGAGATAGTGCTCATACAGTATTTTTCCATGGAATTAATCACATAATGATTAATTTTCTCCATTGAAACTTGAGAACATTAGAACCAGGGGCATTATTTGAATCTGTTTTTTACTTTTTTAAAGGGTAAATCTCTCAGGAATAAATGGAAGGAGCTTATTGTTTGCTTATAAAATATGTACAGGTTGTTTTCAGAAAAGGTACAAGTGTCAAGTTTAAGGTGGTTTGTTCATGTGCTAAGTCACTTCCATCATGTCCGACTCATTGCAACACATAGCCTGTAGCCTGCCAGTCTCCTCTGTCCATGGGATTCTCCAGGCAAGAATAGTAGAGTGGGTTGCCATGGCCTCCTCCAGAGGATCTTCCCGATTCAGGGATCAAATCCGCATCTCTTATGTCTCCTGCATTGGCAGGCGGGTTCTTTACCAGTAGCACCACTTGGGAAACCCCCTTAAGATGATTTAGTAAGGATTAATTGTGCTTTTTGAGGCCATCCGATAAAAAAATGGCAGCTGTTCCCTTTCCGTGGAGGCAGTGCCGTGTAGTGATTTTCTCAGAGTTTGGGAGCTGAATGGGTAACCTAGTCTGTCTGCAGATTACAGACAAGAAGACTGAGGCCATAGGGGCTGTGACTTCACATGGATACAGGAGAGAGACAGTAAGAAGGAGAGACAGAACGAAGCTGCAGTTCTTCTGGCTTCTGGTCCATGCTTGGGCTCTCGATTTTCCTCGGAGCTGAGCTGGGCTCATGGCCAGCGTGGTCTTCCTTAGGTTTTCAGGTAGAAGAGGGACCCAGTGTTCTGAGTCACCCTGACATGTGACTACTGTTTACTCTGTGAAGTCCTCAGCTCTGTGCCCCTGCCAGGTGGCCACAAACTCAGGCCTTGTATTGCCAGCTTCCAGAAATTCACCCAAGGGGAGGGGTTTAGATTTCAGCCTCCACTGCTTCCAACCTGCCAAGAACATCTTGATGGAGCTAGGCCCTGAACACATCCCAGTGCTGGCTATTCTGAGGCTAGCTGGACTCAAAATGGTCTTCTTTCTAACCTTTGTCCTTCTCTGGCAATTCTTCTCCCTCCTTGCCCTCTGGTTATAGATTGTCCTGCCAGCTGTGTTTGTCTGCATCGCCCTGGTGTTCAGCTTGATTGTGCCACCCTTTGGCAAGTACCCCAGCCTGGAACTTCAGCCCTGGATGTACAATGAACAGTACACATTTGTCAGGTATGCATTTGCCTTCTGCACCCAGAGGGAGAGGAGGGCTCAGGCTGACCAGAGTGTTTACTATGCTGAGGGCCAAGGGGAGGGGGACTCAGTTACACAAGGGCATGGATTTATCATCGATGGCTACAGCCCTCACACAAGCTCATGCTAGATGCGAGAACAGCAGTGAACCAAACCTGAAGTAACAGGGCTTTGAACTCCTTTCCTCTCTATTCGCTGTTGTCAGGAACATACGTGTCTTATGTAAATAATCTGCCCTTGCAGAAGAATCTGCTTGAGCTGTAATATACTTGGATTCTTACACTATGTCTTTATTTTGCAGTTGAACACAGGGTTTCCATAGACTCAGACCCTCACACCTCCAAGTTCTTGTTTTCTGCATGGTGCAATTCACATATTTATTATTTAGTCTTTAGGTTGCAGATTTTTTTAGACAGATTTTTTAGGTTCCTGTTTTTTTAGACAGAAATACAGCTATTCTGTAACAATCCAGTGCTTCAAACAAAAGAACAAAGGAATTTCTCCATCTCCTTACGTAGGAGTTTCCCTCAGTCCCACAGTATTTGCAAACCTTTCTATGGAGAAGTGTGCCAGTGATGTCCAAGAGAAGCTTCAGGGAAGCTTTAAAGAAAAAAGAAACAAAAGCATGCAAATCAGTCTCCTTTTCTCTAATTCCATTCTTCCTTTCTGTTTAGTGCAGATTTACCTCCTTCTTTTCTTTCCCAGCTGCTGACCTTGTGTTGCCCAGGGCTGTGGAGCATGGACTTGTTTTGTGTTTACAACTTTTGCCCATCATTATTTGTGCTTCCCAGTTGTCCATGCAAATGATAAGTCCATAAAATCTGCCTTCTTTTCCTAGAAAACTCTTGTCTATGCCTAATGATTAATTGTGAAAGTACTTTTGAAATACTGATCTTTAATGAATTCATGTACCTCCCATTAAAAAATACATATGTACATGTATGTGGGCACACATTTGTGCACCCCTCCATATTTATCACTTATTTACACAAGTTCCACTTGGGAGTGCTGTGTGTTATCTTGACACCAAATAAACAAGCAAAGGCTGAGTTACTTGTGGGTGGGTTCTGAGTTTCTATTTTAAGAGCTTGGCAGGATTTGGCACACAGGGAGTACTTAATAAAGTGTTTAATTTGGAGGGAAAAAAAAGCCTTTTCTCGTCTCATTCATGGTTTAAATGAGTTGCTAAGCTGGCTGCCTCTCGTGTATCTACAGTAATGATGCACCTGAGGATGTGAGCACCCAGGAACTCTTAAATGCTCTCACCAGAACGCCTGGCTTTGGGACCCGATGTATGGAAGGAAGCCCGATCCCGTGAGTGCCACTTGAGCTGTGAGCCCCTCCACGGCTTCTTGTGCTTGTCACCTGGTTTGATCTCTGCACTGCTTTCGTATGCCACCTGGTGATGACCATCATTTACCCTTTGAAACAGTTTTTATTTTAAAGGAGCTAATGTAGTGATGTAACCCTAGCATCTAAGAACAAACATAACAGATCAGGAGACTCTTCTAGCATCCTGCCAGGAAAGTGACTATAGACATTTGCTTTCTGCTTTAGACATTAATATTTAATTTAAATAGTACTTCATAATGATCCCTTTCCCCCAGCTCCTATACCTGACTGCAGAGATAGGCTCCCATTATGTATAATTTGCAGTTTTGCTAATCAGTTTCTTCACTCTAAAAGCCTGAAAAGTTGACATCATTTTTATAAAAATGGACATTTTCTTCTTTCAGAGTTGCATATTTTTGTCATATTCTCCTTCAAAGTCCTTTCTTTCTTTTTTTTTTTTTTTAAAAGTAGGTAGCATATAAATAAATTCAGTGGAATACTCATTTGACTGTCATTGTGTATGGGGAGAAGGCATGTCCAGAGATCTCTGTGAGTAAAGACAGTGAAGAGTGGTGAGGAGCTTCTGAGAGCTCAGTGAAGGTAGAAGCGGGTTCAGGTCTCCAGGCTTGGGCAGAATTTGCACTTGAGGTTGTTAACCACAGATTCAAGGATTATGGAGAGTGTGGGAAAGCTTAGGAAGACTGGAGAAGGGCAAACTTGAATTCCAGGTTTTAAAGGGAAGATAGTGAGCGGGCAGGTGACAGACCAGTGAGCACATCACCTGGGTGTGCAAGGTCTAATGTGTGCTCGTTAAACATATAGCTGTTATATACTTGTTGGCTCTAATTAACTCTGGATACTTACTGAACATTTGCTAGTATTTAGTACTTAATAAATGTAAATCCTGACAGTTAATATCAGTTCCTAAAGAACAATATGACCAAGGTGGAGAAGGACAGATTTCATAAGATTTGTGATGAGATTCCACTTGGAACAGAGAGCAATCCACAAAATTGTTCATTTGATGTAAGAATCACCTAAACACTGTGGCTCAGCTTCAAAACTTCATAGAGTTTTAAAAGTGTAAGGGATATTAGAAATGCCTTGTTGAAATGTGACCCATTGAAATAAGCCATTTTACAGTTTTGTGGAGAAAATAGGCTCCAAGAGGGCAAGTGACTTGATGGTCTCACAGTAATTCAGAACTCAGACATAAATGCCTGACTTGTCACCTGGGATGCTTGCAAACAACCTAGCTCTTCGTGAGCCAACAGCTCTCACCTCGACTCACGCCTCCAAATTCTTTACTTGTTTTAAAACATGTAAAAGTGAATCTTGACATTCTTCACCAGATTTTCAGCATAAAACGTAGACTTTTCCCGAGGTATATGTCTTCTGACTCCTGCCTCCCTCTCCTCCTCATCTCCCATCACTCTCACAGCTCACCACGTTCCAGCCCTGCTGCCTTCCTGTTGTTCCTTATTCGTAGAACACTGGGGAGCTTTTCACCTGCGCTCTGTTGCTTCTGCTTGTAATGTTCTTCCCCCTAATCCCTGCCTGGCTTGTTCTCTGTCATCATTTAGGTTTTGGCTGAAATGTATAACCTCTTCAGGTGGTCCTTTCTCACCAGTCATTGTCCCTTTATTTTGCTTCCATTTTGGCCATCAAAGATTATATTATTTGTTAATTAATCTTTCCTGGGAACACAAACTCCATGATGGCAGAGACTTTGTCTTTTCACCCCAGATTCTCAAATATGCAGGACAGTGTCTGGCACATAGTAGGTGCTTAGTGAATGTTTGTTGAGTGAACCCGTGGGTGAGTGATTGAATGCTGGTGATTGGGTTGACTTGAGTTCAGTATATGAGCCCCTAGGCCTTCTTTGTGTTCCATGGTATTTAACTGTAAAATGAGTCTGTAGCTGACAAGTCTGTGGGACGGATCAGTAACCAAGTGGTGAGGGGATGTGTGTTTGCGGTTGTTATTGATTGATCCTGTTCTCTGAGGCGACAGGAGAGGCCAGACCCTCTTGGGCGATCCTATCCTTGGTGTCCTTTGCAGAGAAAGGCCCTGCTTGGTGGGAGAGAAGAAGTGGACCACCGCTCCAGTCCCCCAGACCATCAAGGACCTCTTCCGAAATGGAAATTGGACGATGGAGAACCCCTCCCCCACCTGCCAGTGTAGCAGCGACAAAATCAAGAAGATGCTGCCTGTGTGCCCTCTGGGGGCAGGGGGGCTGCCTCCTCCTCAAGTGAGTCCTTTCAGGGTGTGACTGAGTAAGGGAGGTATAGGGTGGGCTGGGAAGAGAGAATGGATGATATATTTTGAAGTCAGCCTAGGTCCTTCAGCCAGAGACAACACTCTGGATCAGTGGTCTGTGGAAATCACACTGCAGCCTCTCCTGCAGTGGTGGTGTCCCAGGACAGACTGACAGACCCAGCTTCATCTCCACCTCTGCCATGGAGGAGCTGGTGACCTTGGATGGGTCACTCTGAGTCCCTGGGCCGGTTTCCTCACTGCTGAATTAGGGAGGCTGGCCCATAAAACTTCTGTGAGGGTTATAACTCTGACATCCTCTGAGACTATGAGTGAGAGAAGCAATTCTGAGTCATTTTTCCCTGAGAATTTCAGGAAAAGGCTTGCTTGTGACGCCTCTCCACTGCCTTATCAGCATCTAGGTTGCAGGATGAGGACAAGGAATTTTAAATAGTGTTGAAAAAGTAGTCCTTAGTGGTTACTGCTCCTTAAAATAGCACTTCATCTCTTCATCAGTGTAACTCCAATGAAGAAAATTCACTAGGCATAGTCAATGGTGCTGCTCCCTAGAAATCTTTTGTAACCGTGAAGAATGATACTTCATGGTCTATTGCTTAGCTGTTCAGAGTAATTTGCTGGGAATCACCTTGACTTGGCATAAAGGGCAGAATGGACCGGGCCTTGGTGATCGGCTGATGACAGCATCCAGGCCCTGTGGGCAGGGTCTGCTCACACTGTGGTACATGTTGGAGGAACATGTGTCATTTTTGTTCTTGATTTGTTTTCTATTCCAATTCTGGCCCATAAAGACACATGTGCTTGGTTTTTCTGATGACAGAGAAAACAGAGTACTGCCGATATCCTTCAGAACCTCACGGGAAGAAACATTTCGGATTATCTGGTGAAGACATACGTGCAGATCATAGCCAAAAGGTCATCATTTACAATCCTTGGTCCCTGCTTAGTTGTTACTGATTAGAGAAATTAAAGTCCTAAAAAATAGGAGATTGAGTAGTGGTGGGAAACATCGCAGTTTGGTTTGATGTTGTCCTTTTGAAGTTTAGGATATTCTTTCAGATTAGAAAAGGTAATGGGAAGTATTGTGAATATTCAGGTTGAAGACTGAGGTTGCCTTGTTCCAGAATGAAAAGAAATCTGGATTTAAATTCTAATTCTGCCACTGATTAGCTTTTTGACCATGGCAACCAGTTATCCTTTTAAAACCTTAGGCTTTAAATAATGTTGCCCTCAGTATTTTGTTGTAAGGATTAAATGAAACGATACACGTAAAGTACCTCTCATGGATGGAGTGAATGATAAATACGTGGCATTATCAAGAGAGCCTTGAGTTCTCAGGACTTCTCTGTGGAGGCTTAGAAGAGCCACATAGCTTCCTGGGGCATCACTGCATAGTCCTGAATGCATTAGCTCCCCCATTATTTGCAGTTTTGCTTTCCTCAGTTTCAGTTACCCATCATCAGCTGTGGTCAGAAAATACTAAATGGAGAATTCTAGTAATAGACAATCCATAAGTTTTAAATGGCATGCTTCTCTGAGTGGTGTGATGGGAATCATCCCACTGTGTCCCTCCTGGGATGGGAATCATCCCACTGTCCAGCATATCCACACATTATAAATGCTCCTTGCCCTGGCCTTTTTTTGGTGATCAGATGGACTGTCACAGTATTACAGAACTTATGTCCAAGTAACTTTTATTTTATGTGATAGTGGCCCTAATGACCTTCAAAGAAAATGACAGGTGATAGGAAAAAATAGTATACATAGGGGTCGGTATTATCTATAGTTTTAGGCATCCATTGGGGGGTGTTGGAGTGTGTCCCCTCCAGTTAAGGAGGGGACTGCTGTACTTAGCTGATGCCCAGAAAATGTTTGTTCTAGCTTCCTTCTCATCAGCTTGGTTATATGTGGTCCCCTAAGTTGGGAGTTCTAGTGACTTTTAATGACAAGGGTATGCTTGAATGACAGTTACTGTTAGTTTCCAAGAAAGAGGCATAACCTCTCCATATGTTAGCCATAATTGAACTATTATTTTTGAATTTAAAAAGTTTGTATTTTGATCATGTCTTTGTTGTTTTTTTTTAATTGTTGTAATACAAGGCATGACCTTCATAAAAATAATAAGGTTTTAATATGGGGAGAAGAAAAGACATGCTGATTAGGGCTTCTTTCCACTGGCAAAACCCTACAACACCAGCCTGATTGTAGAGTTATTTCTGTCCCTTTGTTGTATTCCCAGGTAGATATTTCTAACTTTTGTATGATCAGGAAAAGGATCAATGTGTCTTTGGACTGATTTCTGGTTTCTTTGTCTTTGGCCCTCACTACAGCTTAAAGAACAAAATCTGGGTGAATGAGTTTAGGTAAGTTGACTCCTCTGTGCTTTTCTGTTTTCCTTGACTCCTAAAGCTCATGAGGATGATTTTGATGCAGTTTTCTTGGACCCTGGGAAGCTGTTGGTTTAGGGATGGTTTTGCCCTTAGCTCAGTGCCCAGCTGCCACTTCAGAGGCCTTTGGAATTTTTGCATATTGATCTCCTTGAGATTTAGAAGCTCCTTGTGGGTCTCTAGGGATTTGACAGGAAGCACGATGTGAGGGAAAAACCTATGCTAATTGAAATTATCAAGTCAGATTCCTAGGAGTCCTAAGGGCTCAAGAACAATTTTTCAGGTCTTTGTAATAACCAAGAAGGTCTTAGATGAAATAGGCGGCTTCAAAACCATCTATGTTCATTGCATTTCAACTCATTTATCCTTCTGAGTTTTTTAAAATAACAATGTTTCTGTTAGGAAATAAGGCCAGAATTCCATCAGGAGAGTAAGAATCGTTTTCTCCTCTGCTGAAGTCAGGCGCTCTCCTCTCCACCCTCCACCACCACCCCCGCCCGTATCCCTCTGAGTTTTGAAGAAGCAGATGGGACTGGGGAAAAAAACGAAGGAAGCATCCTTGAAGCCCATTATTACTCATGAGGAATGAAGTGCCTTACATGGCTGCCTCAGAACTTTGTTTTTTGACCCTATCTCCCACCTTTCTTCTTTTCCTTTTTTTCCCAGGAGCCAGGACCTACTGAATAACTGAGTTGAGTGGATGAAGAACCTTCTGTGGTTCTCCTGCTATGAAAGGGCCACAGCCCATCTATAAGCCCTCCCTGGCCTCTCTGGCCAATGTCTTCCCTGCTCATCCTGACTCCCCATCTGCTTGCCTTGAGACCCATGTTCAGGCCTGAGCCACCAGGGGTGGGAAGAGCATCTGTGAGATGAATGAGCATTCTTTCCTCAACATCCCAGATGTCTCATCCTGTGTATAATCAGACCCAGGTCCCTCTCACTTGGGCAGAAGCTATAAGAATTAAGAGACTGCCAAGGATCCATTAGAGGAGACCACGGTGAAACTTTCTCTGAGTCCTATTTTGGTCCTACTTTGAACACACAGTTCCTCTAATTGAACATTACATCCTTGGGCAGTGTCTGCTGCTGAGTGACAATGGGCCCCACACTGCCTGTGTTTTAATGTCAGGCTATTCTTTTAGGTACGGAGGATTTTCCCTGGGTGCCAGTAATTTTCAGTCACTTCCTCCGAGTGAAGAAGTTAATGATGCCATCAAGCAAATGAAGAAACACTTGAAGGTGGTCAAGGTACAGTACCCATCCCAAGACATGTCAGACAGAAAATGAGTTGCTGGTACATGGGAGTAGTTGACAGGTAGATCTGATTACCTGGTAGCTTATTGTTTAAGATTTTCAAGTACAAAGCCATCACCGAGCACTTAGAGATCATGGACCAACCAAGACTGAGTCACCCAATGTGTACTTACTATTTGAAAGAGCAGGTCAAAAAAAGTTCAGGGACTTCCCTGGTGGTCCAGTGGTTAAGACTCTGCACTTCCAATGCAGGGTGCCTGGGTTCAATCCCTGGTCAGGGAAGTAAGACCCAATGCAGCCAAAACAAACAAAAATGCTTGAGATAAAAAGCAAGTTCAGAGATTTTAGATCTCTCAGAATAACTTAAGTATAGCCAGTGAACAGAGAAACTGGGCATCAAACATACTTTTCTAAAACAATCATTGGTTAAACAGGAAATGAATCACTTTCTTTAAACTGGCAGCTAGTTTTAGGACCTGATAAACATTCACTTCCTTTATCTGTATCCCAAGTTTCCCATTTCTAAGTTGGAATTGGGGGTCAGATGATATGAATTCCAGGGTCACAGACAGCAAGGATTGTCCTAGAGTCTCTCCCTTGAGGCACAGACCCCGTATCTGATGCATCTGCATGTTAATTGTAGCTGGGGGCCTTCAGATGATGTCAAGGGAGCATGGCGAAGAGCCCTTACCACCAGTTACAAACTGACATCTGCCTCTTGGGACTTTGAATCACAGGGTTTCCCTCTGGTTCCTTTAAGACCTATGACTCATGGCAACATCAGTGCTTTAGATTTCCAGTCATTTATTTTTCAGGAGCCAGTTATTATTTAGAGGGTTCAAGTTGCATTTCAGTGAATGAGGCAGTAGCCGTGTTTCCCTGCACAAGGTTGTCCCACTGTCCACAGACTCCAGACTTCCTGTTGCTCCTCCCCTGTGAACCATCCCAGCTGAGGCAGCTTTTGTTGTTCACAGGACAGTTCTGCAGACCGATTTCTCAGCAGCTTGGGAAGGTTCATGACAGGACTGGACACGAAAAATAACGTCAAGGTAAAGGCCTTTGTTCCAGTGGCTCTTTGATGAACAATAATTCCTATGTTGCCCCCAAGTGTCAGCTCATGATAATGTTGATTCATGACAGAAAAATCTAGTAACTTTATCGGTGAGGCTGTAAAAAGAACTTGCTTTGCCGCCAGTCACACTAGGGGAACCATTATGAACATGACTGAGTTACTTAACCTGTTTAAGCCTCAGTTTCCTAATCTATAAAATGGAGGCAATAATCATGTCTACCTCAAAGCTTTGGTGAAGATTAAATACGCTAAAGAGAGTCAGCATATTGCCTGACCTCACGGTCAGTGCTGGGCACACCCTGGCCCCTGTTACCTCTTTACCATGTTCTCTGATCATGTTTTGTTTTCAGGTGTGACTGAAATTTCTGGAGTTTATGTGGATGTTTTGTGTGTGTGCACCTACCTTTGGGAACAGGAGTTAGGAGCAGTACTTTGCACCTGCTATGTTTTATTTCAGGTGTGGTTCAACAACAAGGGCTGGCACGCCATCAGCTCTTTCTTGAATGTCATCAACAATGCCATTCTCCGGGCCAATCTGCAGAAGGGAGTAAACCCCAGCCAGTATGGGATTACTGCTTTCAATCACCCACTGAACCTCACCAAGCAGCAGCTCTCAGAAGTGGCTCTGTAAGTGTCAGTGTCTGGTTTGGGAGAGGGGAGGGTGTTTTGGGGAATTGTGGTGCAGAGGAAAGAAGTATGAGGCTGGTTGTAGAATATCAGCTGGGGAAGTAGGTACGTTATGTATGTCTGGGTTGGTCCAGGCTCTGTACAAAAAATGATCAGTTTATGAATTGGCTGGGCAGAGATTAAACTATACAAGATAGATGCCTCTGATATGTTAAAGCCATTTTTACATTTAGTGAATTCATTTAAAGTAAGTTAAATTGTTAATATGATTCTAAAATATTTTAACTCACTCTTAACACAATGTTTAATTAAAAAATCAATTTCATTTGTTTTGAAACAACTATTTTTAAACTTAGTGAAACACACTTTTATCAGCTTGTGTGTTTATTAATTCCTGGAGAAGGAGAGAGAGACAGCATGTATGTGTGTGTTTATGTGTGTATGGAGTTAAAGCCAGTATGATCTAGTTCAGAGTGTATAGCCTTTGAAATCATAGAGATCCAGGTTTAAATCTGGTTTTTTAAACTTTCTAGATATATGGTATTAAGTGAGGCATTTCATGTAAATGGCCAAGTCTGGCCTTCAGCACAAGGTTGATATTCAATACATGTTAGGTTCCTTTCTTGTTTATGGATTATGGCACAGTTATAGTTTCTGCTTCACTTGTATGGAATATCAATGTATGTCACTAGGATCTTTATACTAAGCTTAAATAAAATTATATAAAGAAATAATTTACATTATATCCCATTTAATGGGCTTATAAGACTATTTTTCTTATAATAAGGATCTGATGGAATTTCTGTGTTAGATTGCTATGCCATGCGCTTGTGTTGTCAAACTCATTTACAGCCAGAAATTGTTGTTTGAATAGTTTCACACTAATATTTCTGCTTTATTTAGTTTTCAAGCTACACTACTCCCTTATGTGCGAAAATTTACAGCTTGTTGCTCATAAAAGATCAAGAACAGTAGAACAAAGTGAATGCTATTAGGCCACTCTTAGACTTCCTTTAATAGTTTCATTTTGGCTGTGGACTCTTTTTGACCTCAGTAGAAGCAGTTTTGCATTCGAATTATCAAGATTATTTTTTTTGCTTGAAAATAATCATCTTTAACCCTGAATAAAATATATGTGGTGAACAGATCTTTTTCCCTGGGGTATGCTTCAGATATTCCTCTGTGTGTGTGTGTGTGTGTGTGTGTGTGTGTGTGTGTGTGTGTGTGTGTCCTCTGATTGTGCCCTCAGCTGCACTGTCTTTTTCAGGATGACCACATCAGTGGATGTCCTCGTGTCCATCTGTGTCATCTTTGCGATGTCCTTCGTCCCGGCCAGCTTTGTCGTGTTCCTGATCCAGGAGCGCGTCAGCAAAGCAAAGCACCTGCAGTTCATCAGTGGAGTGAAGCCTGTCATCTACTGGCTCTCCAATTTTGTCTGGGACATGGTAAGAACACCCGTCTGCTGCTGCTTCAAAAACCTCCATCAGGGCTCTAGATTGGATGGATGAAAGGGCTTCTGGCCTTCACCAGGAAATGTTCTAGCTAATCAAAGATGAATGAAAGAGGGTAAGGCAGGCACAGTTGTACACTTTCATGTCACCAAACATGACCTTCAGCACATAGCCGATGTTACACCAGAGAAAATCTGTCCAAAGGGACTGCAACTGATCAGCACCACCACCTCATTCCTTAAGTGACAACCTTTCAAAGAACTGAGGTGGAACACTTAGTCAGAACTCTTAAGTCAGTGCCTCTAAAGTCAGTGCCTCTAACTTGTCTGATAGATGTTTAACCTCCAGAGTCAGGATATTCTTTGTTTTACTATGAACTCAATCTGTCATTTGAAAATGGTCTTATGTTTTACTGGAAGCTTATCCATCCATTGCAAATCTGTTTTCATGTCAGCTGCAGTATAATGCTTCTGTTTGAACCAATATGGAGGATGTCAAGGAATTCTGAAGTTCAAATTATTTTTATACAGCGGAGTTGCAATGTATCTCTCTATGAGTTCCATTGATTGTAGGCCACACAGAAGATTTAATTCTTCTCCCATTGGATCAAATATTTGAAGACACCTATCATTTAACCTAAATCTTCCCCAGATAAGATGATATATGAGAATCGCACTTGGCAGTCTCTAAAGCGCTGTAGAAGTGTGAGTGATGATGATGGTGTCTGTGTTGGTTACAGCAAGCCTCTCAGACTTGTCACTGTTCTGACCTGATTGCCTCTCTATGGCCCATACTCCTTATTGTTAATGTGCTCTTTGAAGAGCAAAGCCTAGAATTAGCCTTATAATCAGGCTGTCATCCAAATGGTTATGGTCTAGAGGCAGTTGATCTTTATCCTGTAACTCCTCTTCCTTAGCCCAAGGGTACTGCATTTTGGAAGTAGCATGGTCTTGTTGGCAACTTGGTAGAGAACTGAAACCTCTGCTTCATAGGTATTGTTAAATGGGGTCTCTTTCACTGTTTACTCATGCAGTTGACTTTTTTCAACCTTTATATATAGCTTTATAAACATAAAGGTTTTTTAAAGCACATATAAAACTTTATCCCTGTTACACTGAATTTTACGGGATGCCCATTTGTTTTTTTTTTTCTTAATCCAATAATTGCTTTATTGAGTAAGCACATACATACTGACTGCTCACTAGGTATCTAACTCTGCCAGGCATCACAGATTCAGAGATGAAAGATCAAGTCCCTGACTCAGGAGCACTATTATCTCCCTGTATATTATCCATCTCTCCCTGCTCTAGAACCTCTGAAATTTGCTGTAAGCATGTCTTCATCGAAGTTGTTGGAAAACACGGTTGAGCAGTATGGGACTGAAGCACAGAGCCCTGTGGTCTGAAGCCACCAATCCTTCTAACAGCTGGCAAGCCCACTGCTGCCTCCCTGCCTGTGCTCTGCTCTGCCAGCTGTGAATTCCTATAATTGTCTTGTGGTCAAGCCTTTATTTTTGCATTTTAATGCGTGAGACACTGTCAGGACAGACTTTAAAATTAGTCTTGGTGTGATGAAACTGTCCTGACATTGATGTTATAAGTGCTTACCTCATAAATAGATTACAAGAGAGCTTGAACTTGGGCAGACTGTAATATAGCATTAATGATGAAACAGACACAATCATCTTCGGGAAGAGTAATGGCAGCTTAGTTGCTGCCTGTGAAATGGAAATTACTCTGACTGGGAATCCATCCTTTAGTAAGTTTACTGAGCGTGACACCTTGGCTTATCTGTTGGAAAGACAGAAAGGACATGCAGTTTATAAAATCAGCCGGGGGTAAAAGGCTTGTCAAAATGTACTGTCCAGTATTTTGATTAATAGTTTTTGTGGCTTCATTAATTCAGAGTTATTCTTCAATATGTTTATCTGCCCTTTCTTGTCCAGTGATGGTGAAGCCTTGAGATGTGTTGTGTCTTTGACTTAGGGGTGACCTTGATTTCCTTGTTTCACTTTTAGTGCAACTATGTGGTTCCTGCCACGCTGGTCATTATCATCTTCATCTGCTTCCAGCAGAAGTCCTATGTGTCCTCTACCAACCTGCCCGTGCTCGCTCTTCTACTTTTGCTGTATGGGTAAGGCACCTCTGGATGGGGCGTATGGAATCCAATGTCAGAAAGAAGGTGGAGGACACCCAGTGGACATGTGTTTTTGTGCCTCACCAGGTGGTCCATCACACCTCTCATGTACCCGGCCTCCTTCGTGTTCAAGATCCCCAGCACAGCCTACGTGGTCCTCACCAGCGTGAACCTCTTCATTGGCATCAATGGCAGTGTGGCCACGTTTGTGCTGGAGCTCTTCACCAACAATGTGAGTTCTATGGAAAGAGATGCTGGGATGACCATTTCTGGAGCCAGAGGATAGTGTTTATCATGATTGTATTCTACTTGCCTGTGGCATAGACCGCATGGACCAGTCTGAACTTTTGCAGTCTGTCTTTCCTGGGTTTGCATAGTATCTCTTGCTTCTCCTTTTCCTTATATGTCTCTGATCAAATCGTTGTGTTTCTTTTGACAAGTTCTTTTATTCTCCTTTCTGTTTCAGTGCTGCTTTCTCCAACATTTGGTCCTCTGCCGTCTTGTTTTCCACTGTAGATACTGTCTCTGGGTGATGCCATTCATTCTGGAAGCTTTTACCACCGCCTCTCAGTGTCTCACATTGATCTCTCTCAGATCTGTGCCTTAAGCCCTGACTCTTCCACTGAACTCTCGCCCCACAGTCTCACTTGTCTAGTGGGTGGCTCCATTTAGATTAACTGAAAGATACCCTAGACTGGTCACATCCCAGTCATCTTCCCCTCAGAACCCAGTATTTCTCTTGCCATTCCTGTCACACTGGATGGCATTACCATCCCCCCAGTCACCCCAGCTGGCAGTATTAGAGCTATTTATATGCTTTGCTTTTGCTTATTTCTCCCACATTCAGTTGGTGACCTTGCCAGCTCCTTCAGTTACAGATCTCTCCAACAAGGTTTCCTGTCCACTCCTGTTGTCATTGCTTTTGTCCAGACACCTTAACTTAACCCACAAGGCCTTTCAGAGGCGTATAATCCTTCCTGGACAGTCCCCACCACTCCCTTTCCCAACATGGTAGGCTTCGACTGAATGGTTCCTTAAACCCTCCGTAGTCCCATAGGCCTGCTTCAGGATCCTCAGCCCAGCCCACATGGTCCTCACCAGTGTGAAGCTCTTCATCAGGGTCAGTGGCAGTGTGGCCACTCTTGTTGGAGCTCTTCGCCAACCATGTGAGCTACCACCCAATTCTGTGATTCCTCTGCCAAAACTAAGCTTGAACATGAAGTTTTGCTTACCTGCCGTATAGGAGGTACTCTCTCTCTTCTCTGTGCTTCCAAAGCTCAGGCAGTTCATGCCTTCAGGACAACACATCCAATTATGTAGTAATTTCCTGTTTCCATATTTCTTTTCCTCAGAGTAGAGACTGTTTTTTATTTGTCTTTATCTCTCCTCTACCCTAGCCCAGTGCATCCAGCACTTAGCAGCTTACTTAGTTGTTAGGTATTTGGCCACTGCTAGATTGACGTATTTGAGAAGAATTATTTAAATTTCAACAAAATCCTAAAACTGAAATATATTGACCTAGACATGACCAATTTGCTTTTAAAGTGCTAAACAAATGTTTTGTGTTGGATTTGCTTTTGATTAGATGCAATTATATTTCTAAACTTTGCTCATTTTCCTTCCATGCTCGTAGCATTATTCCAAATTTTCTGAAGAGCAAAAATTTTGTTACATTATATATCATTAGCCATGGCTGCTGCTATTTATGGGTATCTGAATCAAAGATTCAGTTTGACCTCAAGGAATCAAACTTTTTCTTCACTCTCATGTTTTAGACTTCGGTCAATTTTTAGCCTGAGTCGCAAAAGACATACAGTCTCTCTCTTATTTTTTTAGAAGCTGAATAACATCAATGATATCCTGAAGTCAGTGTTCTTGATCTTCCCACATTTTTGCCTGGGACGGGGGCTCATTGACATGGTGAAAAACCAGGCAATGGCTGATGCCTTGGAAAGGTTTGGTGAGTGACAGCAGTGGCTACAGGATGTTTTAATAGAGATGGGAGTTTGTATGGGTCTTGATACTTTGGCCTTTATTTTGGAAAAAGGCTGGTGACTGGGCCTAGGAATTCCTTCCGCTGAATAGGGCTCATGTCAGCACAGTTGGCTGTGGCTTGGGTTTTGTCTGACACAGCCACTTGTCTGAAAGGTGAGAACATAGTATTGGAGGTAGGGAAAATACTAATTTTAGCTTTTGGACCCAGTGCCTGATACCACTGGTGGGGTTTGTCAAAGTCATTGGAAAAATCAAACCACAGCTTTGAGAATTATATACAGGCCAGAGAATCGAAAGGAAAGATGCAAACTTTAGCTCTATTAGGAAAGTCATGGACCTGCAGATGGGGTCATATATTACCTTTTATACAGTCTATAAAAAGGTAATTTACTGCAGCTCTTTCTACCTTTAGAGTCTTTAAAAATATCTCTCCTGTGCCCACATTACTATTCTTTATCGACTTGCTCATATAGTTAGATGGGCCATGTTATTTAATGGGTATAGAAGAGGGACTATTTTTTTAAGCTTGGAGGTACAAAGGAAATATATAAGGAATTTAAGGACTATTTATATAAAACAAGGTGAATTGAGTTACTAGATTACATTGTGCTGTGCTTAGTTGCTCAGTCATGTCTGACTCTTTGCGACCCCATGGACAGTAGCCCACCAGGCTCCTCTGTTCATGGGGATTCTCCAGGCAAGAATACTGGAGTAGGTTGCTATGCCCTCCTCCAGGGGATCTTCCCAACCCAGGGGCAAATCCAGGTCTTCTGCATTGCAGGTGATTCTTTACCATCTGAGCTGCTAGGGAAGCCCCTAGATTACATTATATGCTACTGAAAGGAACATCTTTTAATGTGCTTTCTAATCTTTCTTAGTGAAGCTAATAATTTGTTAAAATACTGACCCTAAAAATTACCCTGGATTGCTTGCCTTCTCACAAAGAATTTTTGGCACGTGTAATTCAAAAGGAAGCATTTTATTTCTTAGATGAAGTTACAGATCTAATAATGTTGACTCTGAAATTCTGATTGATACTGCATTGCAGTACGCTTCCCCACAACCTTACCCTAAGTCAGACTTGGAAACTGGCGACTCCTTTATTTTTTTGTCCTTATTGTGGGTGATGTGCCAAGTGGCTTCAGTCGTGTCCAATTCTTTGCAAGCCTATGGACTGTATAGCCCACAAGGCTTCTCTGTCCATGGGATTCTCCAGGCAAGAATACTGGAGTGGGTTGCCATGCCCTTCTCCAGGGGATCTTCCTGACTCAGGGGTCGAACCCATGTCTCTTACATCTCCTGCATTTGCAGGTGGTTTCTTTACCATTAGTGCCATGACCAGATCCCTATCATGGGTGATAACCATTGGTATTTGTAGAAATGGGCTTCCCTGGTAGCTCAGTTGGTAAAGAATCTGCCTGCAATACAGGAGACCCTGGTTCGATTCCTGGGTCAGGAAGATCCGCTGGAAAAGGGATAGGCTACCCACTTCAGTATTCTTGGGCTTCCCTTGTGGCTCAGCTCATAAAGAGTCCGCTTGCAATGCCAGAGACCTGGGTTCAAAACATAGGTGAGTTTGGTTAAGTGCCTCCATTCTGATTGGATCTCTGCACTGTGTCCAGGGGAGAATCGCTTTGTCTCACCACTGTCTTGGGACTTAGTGGGACGAAATCTCTTCGCCATGGCCGTGGAAGGGGTGGTGTTCTTCCTCATCACTGTGCTGATCCAGTACCGATTCTTCATCAGGCCCAGGTGAGCTTTCTCGCAGAACTCACTGAGCACTTGGTTGAGGGTCACAGCGGAGGGAGCGCAGGGGAACACTCACTGGTGGTTGGGCTGACTTGAACGCAAAGCAGATAATCAAACTGATTCTCCTAATGTGGGCATCCCCTGACCAACAGTGCTGACAGTGCTGGAGTATGGATTTTATGGGACTGATGTAGAAACTGGGTCTTTGACTTAGAAAATAACTTGAAAATAATTTTCTTCCCCTTAAGACCTGTAAAGGGAAAGCTTCCTCCTCTGAATGATGAGGATGAAGATGTGAGAAGGGAAAGACAGAGAATTCTTGATGGTGGAGGACAGAATGACATCTTGGAAATCAAGGAGTTGACTAAGGTGAGACAATGAAGACAGGCTACAGCTTGCCTTCAATTTTTTCAGCTTTATACATTCAGTTCAGTTCAGTTCAGTCGCTCAGTTGTGTCCAACTCTTTGCGACCCCGTGAATCACAGCACGCCAGGCCTCCCTGTCCATCACCAACTCCCGGAGTTTACCCAAACCCATGACCATCGAGTCGGTGATGCCATCCAACCATCTCATCCTCTGTCATCCCCTTCTCCTCCAGCCCCCAATCCTACCCAGCATTAGGGTCTTTTCCAATGAGTCAACTCTTCGCATGAGGTGGCCAAAGTATTGGAGTTTCAGCTTCAACATCAGTCCTTTCAATAAACACCCAGGATTGATCTCTTTTAGGATGGATTGATTGGATCTCCTTGCAGTCCAAGGGACTCTCAAGAGTCTTCTCCAACACCATAGTTCAAAAGCATCAATTCTGTGGTGCTCAGCTTTCTTCACTGTCCAACTCTCACATCCATACATGACCACTGGAAAAACCATAGCCTTGACTAGATGGACCTTTGTTGGCAAAGTAATGTCTCTGCTTTTAAATATGCTGTCTAGGTTGGCCATAACCTTCCTTCCAAGGAGTAAGCGTCTGTTAATTTCATGGCTGCAATCACCATCAGCAGTGATTTTGGAGCCCCAAAAAATAAAGTCAGCCACTGTTTCCACTGTTTCCCCATCTATTTCCCATGAAGTGATGGGACCAGATGCCATGATCTTAGTTTTCTGAACGTTGAGCTTTAAGCCAACTTTTTCACTCTCCTCTTTCACTTTCATCAAGAGGCTCTTTAGTTCTTCACTTTCTGCCATAAGGGTGGTGTCATCTGCATATCTGAGGTTATTGAGATTTCTCCCAGCAATCTTGATTCCAGCTTCTGTTTCTTCCAGCCCAGTGATTCTCATGATGTACTCTGCATATAAGTTAAATAATCAGGGTGATAATATACAGCCTTGACACACTCCTTTTCCTATTTGGAAGCAGTCTGTTGTTCCATGTCCAGTTCTAACTGTTGCTTCCTGACCAGCATACAGGTTTCTCAAGAGACAGGTCAGATGGTCTGGTATTCCCATCTCTTTCAGAATTTTCCACAGTTTATTGTGATCCACACAGTCGAAGGCTTTGGCATAGTCAATAAAGCAGAAATAGATGTTTTTCTGGAACTCTCTTGCTTTTTCGATGATCCAGCGGATGTTGGCAATTTGATCTCTGGTTCCTCTGCCTTTTCTAAAACCAGCTTGAACATCTGAAATTTCACGGTTCACGTATTGCTGAAGCCTGGCTTGGAGAATTTTGAGTATTACTTTACTAGTGTGTGAGATGAGTGCAGTTGTGTGGTAGTTTGAGTATTCTTTGGCATCGCCTTTCTTTGGGATGGGAATGAAAACTGACCTTTTCCAGTCCTGTGGCCACTGCTGAGTTTTCAAGATTTGCTGGCATATCGAGTGCAGCACTTTCACAGCATCATCTTTTAGGATTTGAAATAGCTCAACTGGAATTCCATCACCTCCACTAGCTTTGTTCGTAGTGATGCTTTCTAAGGCCCACTTGAACATTCCAGGATGTTTGGCTCTAGGTGAGTGATCACACCATCGTGATTATCTGGGTCGTGAAGATCTTTTTTGTACAGTTCTTCTGTGTATTCTTGCCACCTCTTCTTAATATCTTCTGCTTCTGTTAGGTCCATACCATTTCTGTCCTTTATCAAGCCCATCTTTGCATGAAATATTCCCTTGGTAACTCTGATTTTCTTGAAGAGATCTCTAGTCTTTCCCATTCTGTTGTTTTCCTCTATTTCTTTGCATTGATCACTGAAGAAGGCTTTCTTATCTCTCCTTGCTGTTCTTTGGAACTCTGCATTCAGATGGGAATAGCTTTCCTTTTCTCCTTTGCTTTTCACTTCTCTTCTCTTCCCAGCTATCTGTAAGGCCTCCTCAGACAGCCATTTTGCTTTTTTGCATTTCTTTTCCTTGGAGATGGTCTTGATCCCTGTCTCCTGTACAAGGTCACGAACCTCTGTCCATAGTTCATCAGGCACTCTGTCTATCAGATCTAGTCCCTTAAATCTATTTGTCATTTCCACTGTATAATCATAAGGGATTTGATTTAGGTCATACCTGAATGGTCTAGTGGTTTTCCCTACTTTCTTCAATTTAAGTCTGAATTTGGCAATAAGGAGTTCATGATCTGAGCCAGTCTGCTCCTGGTCTTGTTTTTGCTGACTGTATACAGCTTCTCCATCTTTGGCTGCAAAGAATATAGTCAATCTGATTTCGGTATTGACCATCTGGTGATGTCCATGTGTACAGTCTTCTCTTGTGTTGTTGGAAGAGGGTGTTTGCTATGACCAGTGCGTTCTCTTGGCAAAACTCTATTAGCCTTTGCCCTGCTTCATTCTTTACTCCAAGGCCAAATTTGCCTGTTACACCAGGTGTTTCCTGACTTCCTACTTTTGCATTCCAGTCCCCTATAATTAAAAGGACATCTTTTTTGGTTGTTCATTCTAAAAGTTCTTGTAGGTCTTCATAGAACCGTTCAACTCAGCTTCTTTGGCATTACTGGTCGGGGCATAGACTTGGATTACTGTGATATTGAAAGGTTTGCTTTGGAAATGAACAGAGATCATTCTGCTGTTTTTGAGGTTGCATCCAAGTACTGTATTTCGGACTCTTTTGTAGACCATGAAGGCTACTCCATTTCTTCTAAGGGATTCCTGTCCACAGTAGTAGATATAATGGTCATCTGAGTTAAATTCACCCATTCCAGTCCATCTTAGTTTCGCTGATTCCTAGAATGTCGACGTTCACTCTTGCCATCTCCTGTTTGACCACTTCCAATTTGCCTTGATTCATGGACCTAACATTCCAGGTTCCTATGCAATATTGCTCTTTACAGCATCGGACTTTGCTTCTATCACTAGTCACATCCACAGCTGGGTATTGTTTTTGCTTTGGCTCCATCCCATCATTCTTTCTGGAGTTATTTCTCCAGTGATCTCCAGTAGCATATTGGGCACCTACCGACCTGGGGAGTTCATCTTTCAGTGTGCTATCGTTTTTGCCTTTTCATAAAAGGAGCATGCTTCCTAAAATGTGCATATATACCAAGTTTCTGTCAATTTAACTTTACTTAAAATACACTATGGAGATTTCTCTAATTAAAGAAATCCTACTGAGCATAATTGTAATGTGAATTCTCATTTTTGAGTATGTTTGTTTTTCACTTTTACATTTATGTGTTAGTTATTAAAACATCTAATATTGTATATCGAGTCAAAGCTGAAGTTGGGAGAATAAATAATTGATTTTGAATTTCAAAAAAGCTCATAAATCCCCGTTGATCAAGAGGAGGATCTGTTTCAGCCCTTTCTAGGTGCCAGAATCACAACAATTCACTTTTTCATAATATGTTCAATATTTGCAATGTTTTGATAACAAATTTTTATCCCATAGAATTTAATTTTTAAAATATCTACAATGTCTTTGTATTAAATAAAAGTATGTAGATGTTAATGACAAATATATTTTTTTAAAGTCTGATATTCGATTAAAAAATACAAAGAAATTCACTTATATTTTGAGGATCAGGGTCATTCAGAAGCCAGTTGCCACAGAGACAGACCAAGGCTTTAGCATATCAAATATCTGACTTAGTCTTATCGATGAGTCTTCTAATTTTCGATGAGTCTTCTAATTTCGTGGTGTGTTTAGGTCATAATTCCCTCTTCCACAGTTGCCGGGCACAGCCGTGAGTCACTGCAGCTCATGACTTTTTGCATTTTGCTGGTTGCAGGTATACAGGAGAAAGAGGAAACCTGCTGTTGACAGGATTTGCGTTGGCATTCCTCCTGGTGAGGTAAAGGCACTTTATCTACATTGTGTTTGCCCCTGTTAATTCAGACTGTCTCTACTCCAGTCAAACAACAATGTCTGTAAGAAGTTAAAAGTGATTTAAAAAGGCTACTCCATTTATATCTACATGTAGCAGTCAGTCATTGAAAGTTTGAGGGCCCAAAAGTATATATCAAAAGTAGTGGCTCCATGTATCAACAATTTTGGATAATCTCAAACAATTTAAGAAAAGTATGTACATCCAGAAAGTGATTTTGTGATCCATTTAAGATGATAATGAAATTCAAATAGATTTAAAAAAAGATTTTCTCCTTTTTTATTTGTGTTTGTATTCTTATATGCCCTTTAGCTAGATTCAATGGTGAAATTTGACTTGTTGGCTTTCATTACTGTTTTTCATTCATTAACTTTGGCTTTAGCCCAACTACTCAAAGAATATTTACAAATACATCCACATTTAAAATGGTTCCATTATAAAATGTATGATTAAGCATCCATATGACTTCTGAAAACCTAGAAAATATTTTACTCTTCATTAAGAGTGACATTTTAGGGTCATGTTACATAAAAATGAAGCTGAGGTGACTATTTATGAGTCATTTATATTCAGATTTTTAGTAGTTTGCTAATATTACTGACCCAACCATTTTCAGTGCTTTGGACTTCTGGGTGTTAATGGAGCTGGGAAATCGTCAACTTTCAAAATGTTAACGGGAGATACCACTGTTACCAGAGGAGATGCCTTCCTTAACAAAAATAGGTGAGAAAACAAGTCGTATTTTGCCACAAAGACTTTTTTTTAACTTTTTTTAGATGAATATATTGTGATTTTGTTGATATAACAGCACTGTATAGTTTCTAAAAATGTTGATATATAGTAAACTGTAAAGAAGAAAGTAAAAATCCATAGTCCCAGTACCTACAGATAACTACTATTTGCATTTCCTTTTAGTCTCACTTTATTTTTTTAACAGGTTTATTCAGGTATAATTTATGTACCATACAGTTTACTTGTTTTAAGAGTACAATTCAGTGACTTTTAGGCAATATGCAGAGTTGTACAGCTGATATTACAATATAATTTTACAACATTCCCACGAACCCAAATCTCTATTTTATATACACATATAAATATATTATAAAATTGAGATTATATTAGATCTAGATTTTTAAATCAGTTTTTTGTTGCTAATGACTGTATTATGACTGTTTCCCAGTGGGTTACATATTCTAAAATGTAGAATTTTACATTGTTGCATAAAATGCCTCTATGTACATGTACCTGTAGTTTATTTCACTATTTCCTTATTGTTGGACATTTATTTCACAAATTCCTTATTGTTGGATATTTATTTCTGTTTCTCACTAAATATGTCCTTGTATTCATTTTGATTGTTTCATCAAGATAAAAGGTTATATACTTATGAAATTGCCCTCTCTAAAGGGTATGCCAACAATGGATGTCACCACTGGGGTATTATTTGAGAATGCAGAGATCACGAGGAGTCTGATCTTAAGGAGTAGAGTATGCCTACAGTACACCTACAGTACAGTCCTGCTAGGCAACCTTGAAAGTGAAACCCTCGAGCATTATAAATATGTGGAACTTCTCTATGGAGAAATGGTACAACTCTGTGGCTTTCAAACTTTTTGATCATGTCCCATAATAGCAAATACATTTTACCTCTCAGTAAGTAAACACACAAAAACATGTAAACAGGCATATAGCTTAAATAAAAATTTTGTAAAATACTACCTACTCTTACTGCTTGTAGTGCATTTGATATTTCTTACTCCACTCTCTACCATGACATTGTAATAATACTAGTTGTGACCCACTAAATTTATTTCATAATGTACAAATGGGGGATGACTCACAATTTGGACAAAGGGCTACTTAGCCAATAAAATTGAAAACATCAAGGAACTTAATGTTCTCATGACTTTTCTCTGCATCTTACATTTTTTTAAGTAACAGTGTAAAGGAGGTTTAAGAGAACAGAATTTCTAGAATAGCAGGCCTGAGGCTACATACCTGCTTCCCCAGGTTTGTTTCTGGTACCAGGCTCCTGGGGTATAGAGCAATAGCAGCAATAACTGATCCAAACTAAGGTTCATCACATTGCCTGGTTCTCAATACTGGTATGGGCAGTGTAGCTGTGAGGTCTAGGCACAGGGTCTGTGAGCACTTCCATTCTGGAAAACACTGGACCTGGGCCTACTAATTGATGTGCAGAGAGGAATGAATACTGCTGACAGGCCAAACCCATGGCTGTCCAGAGGTGACTGAAGTGCAGCCATCAGACTGGATGTGACACTGAGCTTCCTCCTACATCAGGGATCCTTAACCCTAGATTGGCTTCATGGGGCCTAAAAGCTGCCTCCACCATTATATGTAAAATTGTGTCTATAGTTACATTTTTTGTTGTCATCAGGTTCTCATCACGAAAAGCTTAAAAACCAAGGGAGTTTCTGGGTTGAATATTTAGTAGGACTATGGGGTTTGGATCATGCTGTGGCCATGTCAGTGTATAGGCAGCAAAAAGCAGAGGGAAGTCACCCAAATTGCTGGGCCTCCTCTGGCTTAAATGAAGCAACAGAGCACATGGTGCATATGACGGGGCCACAGAATCAAGTCAGGAATGGACACTTCGTGTTAAAGCCCCTGGATAGCGTGACTGAGATGGTTGATATAGATTGTGCCACAGTTGGGGTGAACTTGGGAATTCTGAAATGGGACCAAGCCTGCAGATTGAGGTGTTGGGGGAACCAGGGGCAAGGACTGGGCAGGATGGAGGCAGGAACCCTGACTTACGGGAGGGGCTGGCATCTTGAGGGCAGGAAGGCTGTTCCTTGAAGCTATAAGCAAGTATGCTCACTGGTCTGTTTGTCATGCACAAGCACACTGTATAGAATGTTAGGCAAGATGGTCTGACCAGAGTACCAAAATGCTTAAAAACCTGACCAGTTTTGTTTTTCTTTGCAGTATCTTATCAGACATCCACGAAGTCCATCAGAACATGGGCTATTGCCCTCAGTTTGATGCCATCACAGAGCTGCTGACTGGAAGAGAACACGTGGAGTTCTTTGCCCTTTTGAGAGGAGTCCCGGAGAAAGAAGTAGGCAAGGTACTGTGGGCACTGGAAAGCCAGCCTGCCTCCTTTGGCATCCTGACAGCCTAGCTTATGGCTGTGACCTTCACACATGGCCATCGGCTTCAGGTGGTTCTTCCTTATGGATGCAGCGACAGGAAGTGCTGGCTCTTTGCAGCTGCTTTCAAAGTGGGAAGTTGCGGCGGTGGGGTAGGGATGGGAGATCAGGCTCACTCTGGAGGGCAGAGAGGGAGTGTTGCTTTCTGTGCTGTGGGCACTATCCAGGTCATCATCGTATAGAATCTGGTCCTACTCAGTGAAAGAGTTCTCACACGCAAGTGTAAGAAAGCATGAAAGAATTACCAAACCCAGCAAAGGTCAAGGTGCTTTTTTTATCACTATTAGGTTGGCGAGTGGGCGATTCGGAAACTGGGCCTTGTGAAGTATGGAGAAAAATATGCTGGGAACTACAGTGGAGGCAATAAGCGCAAGCTCTCAACAGCCATGGCTTTGATTGGTGGGCCTCCAGTGGTGTTTCTGGTGAGTGTGATTGCATGGAAAACCCTGTTCTGGCCTGAATGGAAAGCATCTCTATTCTAAAGTCCTGGATGTCCAGGATGTGCATGACTAGCTTGGCAATGGCAAGCCCCACCTCACCTGATGAGGAATAGCCTCAGAGAACCAGAGGGAAGCTCCTCTGTTCCTCTTCTTAACACACATGGGTGTATCTGCCTTGCCCTCAATATTCCAGAGGGGGAGATACTCCAGGGCCGTTGTTTCTCTGGCATGGAGAATCCCAACAAGTGTTACTGAGGCTGGGTGTAGGATTTAACTTTCTCTGGACTATTCTGTATGCCATCTGTGTGTTCATCCTCTGGAGATGGAGAGTGTTGATACAGCTTCAGGATTCCTAAGTAGCACCTTTGGGTCATAGTTCCTTACATATGGATAAATGGAAGACAGAAGATCAGACCAACATTAGCCCTTGACCTTTTTCTTCTGTAAAGGAGAGGGCACTGAGGTTATTACAGGAAGAAGCCTTGGACTGAGGCTTTAAAGTTATCCAGAGTGTTTAGATTTAGAATTTGTTTCTCTAAGACCAGCAAGTCTAAGATCATGACACCCGATCCCATCACTTCACGGCAAATAGATGGGGAAACAATGGAAACACTGACAGACTTTATTTTTTTGGGCTCCAAAATCACTGCAGATGGTGACTACAGCCATGAAATTAAAAGATGCTTGCTCCTTGGAAGAAAATCTATGGCCTACCTAGACAGCATATTAAAAAGCAGAAACATTACTTTACTGACAAAGGTGCATCTAGTCAAAGCTGTGGTTTTTCCAGTAGTCATGTTTGAATGTGAGAGTTGGACTATAAACAAAACTGAGTGCCAAAGAATTGATGCTTTTGAACTGTGGTGTTGGTGAAGACTCTTGAGAGTCTCTTGGACTGCAAGGAGATCAAACCAGTCAATCATAAAGGATATCAGTCCTGAATATTCATTGGAAGGACTGATGCTGAAGCTGAAACTCCAATACTTTGGCCACCTGATGCGAAGAAGTGACTCATTAGAAAATACCCTGATGCTGGGAAAGATTTAAGACAGGAGGAGAAGAGGATGACAGAGGATAAGATCTTTGGATGGCATCGCAGACTTGATGGATATGAGTTTGAGTAAGCTCTGGGTGTTGGTGATGGACAGGGAAGCCTGGTATACTGCAATCCATGGGGTCACAAAGAGTTGGACCCAACTGAGCGATGGAACTGAACTGACCTGAACTGAAGACCAGCAAGTAGAGTATAACAGGCTAAGCCAGAGTGAACTAGAATTAAAAAAAAAAGAAATGTATTCAATTTTTGAACTGACTTCAGTAGCATTTCAGACAAAAATAATTTTTAGTATATGCTTGTCAGTTATTTGTCAGATGGTTGAAACTAAATGACTTTTCCTTTTCCTTTCTGCTTATTTGGAGAAATTTAATTTCACAAAAATTAAATTTGAGTTTTCTACCTCAGTGACAGTTATAAAAGTGAATTGGTTATAAACAAGTATGAAATATTCTTTTATGTAAGGTCTGGTTTTTTGATCCATCAAGAAATAAATAGGATGGTAAGTTAAACCTTAGGCTATTTCTAAAATGCTTCTTCACTTAAGACCAAACCTATCTTTGATTTTTTTCCAACACATAATAGGACTTATTTTATTCTGTCTACAGGATGAACCAACCACAGGCATGGACCCCAAAGCCCGGCGCTTCCTGTGGAATTGTGCCCTAAGTATCATCAAGGAAGGGAGATCAGTAGTGCTTACCTCTCACAGGTCTGTAGTGAAGAGTTGGCTTGACTTCGTTGTTGTATAATTTTTAGGTTTTCCAAGTAGTATATATGATCACTGTGTAAAAACAGAAAACACAGAAAGACAAAGAAAAAAAAATATGGTCACCTGATGTATCACCAGGAGACAACTGCTATTATCACTGGGCAATATATCTTTGCAGAGTTTTCCTCTGCAAATCTATACACAGTGTATATGTTTTTTACAAACAAAAATGCAAGCTTTGGCATATATACCAAATATATACCAAATATTGAGAACAGTATTCCAAGTCAGTTTAATTTAGATGTGTCATCATTTCTTATAGCTATTAGTGAATAGTATTCCATTAAGGTATACCCTAATTTATTTAACCATTCCTCTTTTGTGTAGACACTTGGATCATTCTCAGCTTTTTGACAATTGTAAATGAAACGGCAGTGAGCATTATTTTCCCTACATCTTCATGAAATTTCTCGCAGGATGCAGTTATACGCTAGGAAGCTAAGGATCTGTTTCTTTGAAAGGCCAGATGTGATGGTGATGTTCTGATAGTTACAGGAGCATCTTTCTCAAACTAACCCTCATTCTGTTTCCCCACAGTATGGAAGAATGTGAAGCTCTTTGCACTAGGATGGCAATTATGGTCAATGGACGGTTCAGGTGTCTTGGCAGTGTTCAACATCTAAAAAATAGGTAACAAAGACAATTTCTTTGGGATCCCACATAATGAGAAACTGTGTATTTATTCTTTTGTGAGTGTATACATGGTGGTTCTAAAATAAAGGGAAATAAACTGAACAAAACAGTATAGTGCAAAGAATGAGGACTTTGAAGTCCAACAGAGCTGCGTGCAAATTCTCTCTTTACCTTTTACTGGTTGTATGCACTTGGGCAAGTTATTTAACCTCTCTGAGAGTCAGTATTCTAGGAATAGCTACTTTCTGGTTTTGTTATAGAGATGTAATGGGAAGATTTATACGTGCCAGTAAGGTGGGAGCATAGACTTTGAGTCAAACACACCAGCTGGTTTGACTGGTGTTGGGTCCACACCCCAGCCCTACCACTTCTGAGTTTTGTATCAGGAGCAAGTGACCAGCTCTCTAGGTTTCAATTTCTCTGTAACATCTCACAGGTCCAAGTGTGGATTAAATGAAGTCATGTCTAAAGCCCTCGGCAAGGCAGCTCAAATAGAATAGGTATTCAGTATTTGACAACTGGTTCCTTTTCTCTGAAACTGATTTCTGTGTCTAGCAGGGACCACTTTCTCTTTCGGGACCCAAGAGTTAAGTATTCTTTTGAGAAGTTTCCCCAGTCTTCAGTTTGATTTTCTTTTTCCAGCTCTCAGGATTATTTTTTTCCCCTGCTTTTAGGATTTTCTTTTTCCTGCTTTCAGGTTTGGAGATGGTTATACAATAGTCGTACGAATAGCAGGGTCGAACCCTGACCTGAAGCCTGTGCAGGAGTTTTTTGAACTCGCCTTTCCAGGAAGCGTCCTGAAGGAGAAGCATCGGAACATGCTGCAGTACCAGCTTCCGTCTTCACTGTCTTCCCTGGCCAGGATCTTCAGCATCCTTTCCCAGAGCAAAAAGCGACTCCACATAGAAGACTACTCCGTCTCTCAGACAACACTTGACCAAGTAAGCTTTGAGTGTCAAAAGTAGATTTGCTTTTCAGGATGAGGATCCCCCTGCCCCCCTCCCCCCCGCCTTCATTGTGGCCCCTAGAACAGTATAGATTATCTGAGCATGAACTGCTGATCATCTACTGTTAGTTATGCTTTTTGCCTAACCTCCCTCAATCTGAAAAGGGAGATGATGCTACTGATTTCATAGGGTTATCATGAGAATAAATTATCCTACTAATCATAAAAACTGCAATTTGTTGAGTATCTGCCATGGGCAGGTATTAGGCCAAGTGCAGTATCACATTTAAATTAAATGACATCAGGTACGAAAGAGATCCTGGCACTTAGTAGATAATCAGCAAATGTTAGTTTTCATCCCCTTTAATCAAGTCTGTATGAGTCAAAGTACATAGATGATTGAGCGGTTGGTTGATTTGGAGGGGCAATATATAAGGGCAGTTTTTTACTTTTTTTCATGATTAATGCTTTTTCAATCATTCCTTTCTCCTTCCTACACAAAGTTTTCTAGTTAATCTATTTATTCAATCTCAGATTCTTCTATATGACCTAATTTCCACACGGGGAAAAGTGCCACTTGAATAAAGAGAGAGCAAGTTAGAGATGTTTATAATGGTCCATCTTTATTTTGACAGGTATTTGTAAACTTTGCCAAGGACCAAAGTGATGATGACCATTTAAAGGACCTGTCATTACACAAAAACCAGACAGTAGTGGATGTGGCAGTCCTCACATCTTTCCTGCAGGATGAGAAAGTGAAAGAAAGTTATGTATGAAGAATCTTGTCCATGTAGGGTGGCTGGAAGAAAGGAGGAACTAGACCTTCCTTTGCACCACGTGAAGTGTTCCAGAGGAATGAGCTAGAAGATTTTGTGGGAAGAAGTAAACTGGATACTGTACTGATACTATTCAATGCAATGCAATTCAATGCAATGAAAACAAAATTCCATTACAAGGGCAGTGCCTTTGTAGCCTATGTCTCATATGGCTCTCGAGTGAAAAAGACTTGAATTTAGTTTATTACTTTTACTCATGTGAAACTCTAGTATGGAACCCAGTGGACATATGAGTTTGACATACTTTTTTTTGTTCCTTTGTATTCTTACTGGGGTTGCAACAATAATTCATCAAGTAATCATGGCCAGTGATTATTTTTCAAAATCAAAAGGCATGCACATGCTCATTCATTACACTGTGCCATACCAAGAGACTGGCTTCCTGGTGACATAGCCGCTGCTGGCAATGAGTGTGCCAGAATTACTAGTGCCAAGTTTCTCAGAAAGCCTGAAGCACCATGGTATGCCTTGCACACTTTTGTGAAAGCTGCGCTACTCAGAGTCTGTTGACATCATCAAATACCAGGTGATGAAATGGTGCCATGTGTGGGGAAAGTCCTGCTTTGATTCCCTCCTTGAGCTGCTCTGGTGATGATGACATGAAAACTGCACGGTGACATGCTAAAGCAAAACTTGGTTTCATTGTTGTCCCTTGCTTGGAACCATGAGTCTCCAAGATTATCTCTCTGGGACTCTAAGTATACTTAGATCCAGGTAAGAAGCAAAGACTCAGCAACCACATTGTTGGGGCTGCAAGCTGGGGAGGCCATGGCATGTGATGAAAGAGATGATGTATTTGGAATCAAGGGAGGTCTGTGTCCATTTGTCCGCTTTGTCTACTAACACGGTACAGTGCATCTCAAGATCTTGTTGTTTGACACAAGCATAGTATTATTTCTGGCTTTTTGAATTAATCTAGAATATGAAAAGATGGAGTTGTATTTTGAGAACAATCTTTGTACTTTTAATGTTATTTGGAATTGTAAGTTCTATTAGTGACTTCTGAAAACTTAGAGTAGCCTCTTTGTAGAACCCTGTGGCACAGAGGAGTATGGCCACACTGCCTCGCTAGCTTTATTTTTTCACGTATGTTTGCAAATGGATTATCTGACTAATGCCTAGTGACTTGAAAACAGTATGATGGCCAAGATCTCATGACAACATTATGTTTAAGTATCTTTAAGATAGTTAAGCATACATTTAGTATCAGTGCATTAGTCAAGTATTCTTTGAGTGTATGTTATAACTGAGTGAGTATGGATGGGTGGCGTGGGGAGAAATTAAGTTTCAGTAGACTTCCTGTGCCATGTTCATCAGATAACTGGTTTACAAATACAGGTTTTGTTGTGGTTTTGGGAACCCACTGAAAGAATATTGGGCAGCCCACTTTTTGAAAATAGCAACAATGCAAAAGGCAAGAAAGTTTATGTCATAGGGTCACAAGATTAGCTTCAAAATTTGTTGAATAACATAAAACTTGTGCTTATGGCATTTAGTACCTTTGAATATTGGCTTTGAAAATCTCAGACACCCCATTCTGACAATCTCAAATTTTTCACTATCATGGGGAAAAAAACAGCAAATGCCCCCACATGAAAATTATTTCAGACTTTTCCAAGTCAGTTTAATTGTTTTTAGTCAGTAAACACTTGTTAAAAATAATATCTGTCATGAGACAACAAAATTATGAGAGAAATACTGTTTGAAGTTAAAGTGATCTTTTAATATCATTACTAATGTCTTTTCCTTTTAAAACATTAGATATTAACTCTAAAAGTACAATATTTCAGATCTATTCCAAATATAAATTTTTTCTTTTAAAATTTACTGCATGATATCATGCAGCTTGTTGCTTGGGGAAAGAAAATGTCCTTTAGAGATTATTCCCAATATTTTTTAAAATGATAAACAAGTAATAAAGACATTTTCCCAATAATTATTGGCCTAAACTCATATTTTATGCTCTTTAATGATATAAAATTCATAGAATGATTGTTCCTCCTTGTTTAGTATTTTCTAAAATCAAGCTTCTGCTAGATTCCCCATTTCAGCAGAATTATGTTCTAAATCTGTATTGTATTAAAACCATGAGCAGCTCCTTTTTTTTGATTATTCTACTTCAAGGTCATATTTTAAAAAATCAAAAGATACTGTGAACTACTTTGAAAAATGCAGCATTTCAATATAGATTTAAAGGCTATCTTAAGCTAGAAACAATCTACAGCTACTCATCTACTTCATTAGTACTGTTATTAGATATCCAAATTGCAGTCTTTAAAATTTTTCTGGGTAAGCCTAATTATAGTAGAGATTTTTACCAACTCTCCGCTCAGTCAAGTAAAATTTCTATATCATCCCTGTGGAAATGTAACCATGTGAGTTTAACAAAAAAAAAATTTTTTTTAAGTGTTCAGAGATTTCTGCTTTTGCTTCTTTTGGACACCTAAAGCCTTATTAACTGTGAATATGAAAAAATACAAAAGAAAACAATAACAAAAACAAAGCCCTCTATACAAAAATACCCAGCATAGGTCATGTTAAAAAACCAATAACCAAACCTCAAACTACTGTATTTCAGTATCTGTACTGAAGGCATATGCATTTTGACTATTAAATGTTGCACAGCATTCACTGTATAGTAATCATTGACTAAAGGGATTTGTCTGTTTTCTTCTTGTGGTTGTATATATCAGGTAAAAATTTTTTTCCAAAGAGCCATGTGTCATATTATATTGAACCACTTTGACATTGAGATATTAATTTCTACTCTTGTTACCATTTACTAGTAATATAGTATTATAGAAATATTGTTCTAATTCTCTTCAGGATTGTTGTATCCCTTTTTATAGAATGTTTATACTTCCATAAGGTTTAAGAATTCTGTTCTCCCTTCTTATACCCTAGGATGAAACCATGTTTTTGTGCTTTTTCTTTATCGTTGACCCTTCATTCCAAGCACTTTATGCTGTCTGTAATGGGATCTATTTTTGCACTGGAATATCTGAGAATTGCAAAACTAGACAAAAGTTTCACAATAGATTTCTAAGTTAAATCATTTTCATTAAAAGAAAAAAAAGAAAAAAAATTTTGTATTGTCAATAACTTTATAGAAAGTATTAAAAAAGGCATATTTCTATGTTGTTATAAGTCACGAAATAAACCTGTGATGGTTCTGTTGTGGTCTATACTAATTTATTTTCATGCATTCATAGCACCACCTACTGTTAAAGCTTATAAAGTCATTACAGAAGTAAGAAGTGTCTGCTTGGAGAAGGGAAGATATGTGGATCAAAAGCAGAAATTTAGAAAAGACTAAATGTCCTGTTAATCACAAGAGAATCAAGGGGACTACTTGAAAATAAAGGATGTTTCAAACTTTCATGGTTCAGTTTAAGAGGCTTTAGATAAACTTATTTTGCTTAATGATTATGAAGCTGCAGAGATCTCCACAATTACTCTGTAGCTAAGTCATTTAATAAAAACTTCACTGCTTCACTTGATACTGAGGAAGCACAAAGGCAGCAAAACAGAGCTTTTGTTTATTCAAACAAAAGTACAAGGACTCATGGGTGTACCCTCTTTGTATATAAACATTTACAGATTCAAAAAAGCTCTGGAAACTTTGGAATGCTAATGTGCACATTGAATACGAAAGCCTTGAGAAGATTAGCTACCCTTTTCAAGTGTTTTACTGTATTGTCAGATATTTCATTTAATCCTCAGGACCTGTCCTATGAAGTAAGTAGTACCATTTGACATAGGAGTAGACTGTGGCTCAGAGAATAAGGAACTTGTCCAGAGTGACACAGCTAGTAATTAGCAGAGGATTCTTTTGGTGAAATTAGGTCAGTTCAGCAGTCCTCAGTCGTGTCCGACTCGTTGCAACCCCATGAATCGCAGCATGCCAGGCCTCCCTGTCCATCACCAACTCCCGGAGTTTACCCCGTATCCAGTTAAAATTGTCCTTGTAAAATCACTTCAGTCTCATTCTGCAATAACATAACAAATATTTATTGAACATTATCGTGCACCAGATACCCTTAAAGTTCTGGGGATACGGTGTTGAAGAAGACAGAATTCCTGCTCTAATGGACTTGAATTTCACTGAAGAAGTTATAGTCACAATGGATGTGTGGGCAAAAAAATGTAATAGCACTAAGTGCTAAGTAGAAAATACCGCGTGCTGACAGAGAGCAGTCAGGCTTCTGCAGAGTGACATTCAAGTTCAAATGTAAACAAAACAAACAGGAGCCAACATTTGAAGGTGTGTAGGAAGAATGTAGGATGAGATGGTTGGATGGCATCACCGACTCCACAGACATGAGCTTGAGAACACTCCAGGAAATGGTGATGGACAGGGAAGCCTGGTGTGCTGCAATCCACGGGGTCACAGAGAGTCAGACACAACTGAGCGACTGAACCAAACTGAACTGAGGAAGAATGTTAACTGAGGAAGAATGTTCCCAGAAGAAAGGACACTGTGCAAAAACCACAAGTGGGAAAGAGCTTGGCAAGTTGGAGAGAATTCTAGTGTCTCTGGAGTTATAGGGGATGGAATCAGAGATGGTAGGAACCAGAACTTGTGGGGCCTCATTGTCCAGGTCTTTAAGGTACTTGGATTTTATTATGAGTGCAATGAGGAGCCACTGGCGAGTTTTAAACAAGGTAGTGGTTTGATCCAATCTTTGTTTCAGAAAGAACTTTGTTGGTTATATGGGAAGAAAGGACAGTGGTGGTTGGGGGTGTGCTAAGTAGGAGATGATGGTGGTTTGGATCAGGATGGTAGCAACAGGGGAGGAATGGTAACACTGAGGATCTGTTTAGAGATACAGCAACAGGACCTGCTGACAGGCTGCATGAAGGAGATGAGGGAAAGAGAGATATCAAAGTGATTTCTAGTTTGTCAAACTAGGTAGTTGGTTGTGTTCAAAAGGCAGTTGGTATTTCAGTCTGGAGCTCAGAGGCAAATATGGGAAAAAAGATAAAAATCTGTGAAGGCTTATATGATTAAGCCTTGGGACTGAAGGAGCTTACCTGGAGAGAAGGAAGAGAATATGCTTGAGGTCTGAGATGCTACCCACATTTAGAAGACAAGCCAGCAAAGAGAACTGAGGGACTGGCCAGTGAAGAGGAGGAAGCTCTAAGAGTAAGATGTGAAGAAGTAAGAGTTGCTCTGTCGTGTCCGACTCTTTGCGACCCCACTGACCATACAGTCCATGGAATTCTCTAGGCCATAATACTGGAGTGGGTAGCCTTTCCTTTCTCCAGGGTATCTTCCCAACTCAGGGATCGAACCTAGGTCTCCGGCATTGCAGAAGATACTGTGTATTGAAGCTCAGAATCAAATACTTTCAAGAAGGCAGAAGTGGTCAACTGTGTCCATTACTGCGGAGAAGATGAGCAAGGTAAGGGCAACTGAATTTGGTAAGAAAGAGATCTTTGGTGATCTTCAGAACAATCACTTCAGCAGACTGACAAAGATACAGACCTAACTGGATTTGGTTCAAGAAAGGATACGGGGTAAGGAAGGGAAGATGGTGAGTATGAAGTGAAGTGTTAGTTGCTCAGTCATGGCTGACTCTTTGCAACCCTATGGACTGTAGCCTGCCAGGTCCCTCTGTCCATGGAATTCTCCAGGCAAGAACACTAGAGTGGGTAGCCATTCCCTTCTCCAGGTGATCTTCCCGATCCAGGGATCGAACCCCAGTCTCCTGCATTGCAGGCAGATTCTTTACCATATGAGTTACCAGGGAAGCCTGATGGTGAGTATACACAACTCTAAAGGAGGTTTTGCTTTGAAGGGAAACAGAAAAGATGACAATATTTGGATTACAAAACTTCTCTTTGGATTCTTTTCTTGTCTGCTAATAGTATCGATAGCACCTGAACACCATCTCACCATTCCTTTCTAATTATTTTTTTAATCCTTTAGACATTTCTTCTATCAGGAGCCTAACACACTGTACCTTATTTTCCAAATTTCCCTTAGCTAATTCATTATATACTACTTTACATTTACAGTCTGTTTTAGAAATTTAAAATAATATAGCTACAAATATAGACTATCAAAAGAGCTTGAATTTACCAAACCTAGTTTTAGCAGGCAGCAGTACACAACTAAAATGGAAATTAAAGGTGTTTCAAGGAAAACTCTAGCATGTCTGTGGTAGTACTAAAGAAACCCTCCTTCTGGGATTACTATCTGCTATTTTCTTGATGTAACTTAACATTTACAATAAAGTTAGTAAATTATCACTGTGTTACCATCCTGTGGGTGAGTGCATATGAAGTTGCATCTCTATGTCTCCTGCATTGGCAGGCGGGTTCTTTACCACTAGTGCCACCTGGGAAGCCCACCACCATCCTATAGTAACACAATAAAACCTCCAGAGTTGATAATATCAAAATAAAATGCAAATTAAGAAAAAACAAAACAGATATGTAGGCTTTTATTAGAGCAAGGATTTCCATAAACATGAAAGTGAAAGTCACTCAGTCATGTTTGACTCTTTGCGACCCCATGGACTATACAGTCCGTGGAATTCTCCAGGCCAGAATACTGGAGTGGGTAGCCTTTCCCTTCTCCAGGGGATCTTCCCAACCCAGGTCTCCAGCATTGCAGGCAGATTCTTTACCAACTGAGCTATCAGGGAAGCCCATAAACATAAAGATATCTTTAAAACAAATAGAAGCCCCACAGATCATCATTAAATGGTGATCCAAAATGAACAAAAATTAATAAACTGTAAATGAATGCATTTCAGGATATAAAACAAGTCTTCTGAAGTTTTTAAAAAAATTATTTTCCAAGTGAAAGTGACAAATAACGTGAAAATCATAATTAAAACGGTGATACTGTACTTTCCCAAGGTAAAGAAGTATATTTGATGTAATATTCTTCTGGATCCCATTTGACATTGTAAAATAAATTTTACTGGGCAAAAATCTTTTTAAAAAGCTCAGATATCACAGATATGATATAAAACATGGCCATTGTATATAAATTAAAAACACTGTCAGGCACAGAAATGTAAAATCATCATATGAATATAAGAAAATCCTATAGAACAAAAGTTTATTAAAATGAGAAGAGATATTCTGAAACAAATGAAAAATCATGATCAAGAAGTAGTGGCAACTACATATTTCTAATATATAATAGATACTGAAATGCCTAGGGGAAAATGAACAGAACCATCCTGAGGTGGTAGTGACAAAGGACAGAGGTGGCTTTGAAAATGTAGAGGCATAGCTAATTAACTTACTACTTTCTTCAAACAAAAGTGAGAATCTCTTTGAAGAATTGAAGCAGATTAGCAGACACATCTTATGACAGTTAACGAAATGCTTCTTATATCAGTGGAAAACTACTTCAGTGGTGAGTATAACGTAGGAATCAGAAGCATATTCTGCTGAGACACTAGGTAATTGACACTTTCTCGAACTGAAAAAGAAATTCATAAGAAGGCATATAAAGTTATTGACTAAATCTGATTTGTTGAAAGAATAACTTGTGCCTAGTGAAATAGCTTACCAGCTGCCACCACTCTGGGGTCCTCATGAGACTGATGTCTCCCAGCTGCACGGCTGTCTGCACTCTAGTTCCACCAGGGAACATGAACTGCAGAAATAAACCAGAAATAGATACTAAAGACTGTGGCATTACTACCAATAAGAAAGACAGAAACTAACCCAAAACTGAAAGTCATATTCTTTCAATGAAAATAATGAGTATCAAAAAGGTAGCACTAAGTATGCTGGTGACGAGATTTCAGAGAGGTCAGAGATTTGGGTGAGAAATTTATAAATGAATTAGTCAAACTGGTTTTATAAATGAAGAAACTGAAAGCTTTTATTTTTAAAACGCGAGATTATAAAAAAATTGTATTTACTGAATATTTGACTGATGCCCAGAAGCAATTAAAAAGTATCCAAAACTTAACCTCCCAGGGAAAACCTGTATTAATATTTATTGTATTTCTCTGTAAAGATAAGAAGTAGAAAATAAAGGTCTTGCTGTTATATTTAGAATTAGATTCTAAAAGGTCAACAATGAGAATTTTCTATGGCAATGATATTCGTTTTTAGCACTTATGTGAATTTCTTCTCATAATTATAACATCTTTTTATCCCAACTGCATATTGTTTATTATTTGTGTTCTTCAAAATAGTGTGGTATTCTAAAGAAGATTGAAACACACGTTGTTGTACTTAAATTACTTAAAAAGTTAAAAATACTTATAATAGAACACATTTTACTTGTATAGATTTTGGAAAATGCAGATAAACAAAAAGAGAAAGCAGGAATAATTTCTAATCCTACCGCCCAGGATTAATCCTACCACTTTTCTATTTTGGGTTTCCCTGGTGGCTCAGATGGTAAAGAATCCACCCGCAATGCAGGAGACCTGGGTTCTATTCCTGGGTTGGGAAGATCTCCTGGAGAAGGGAGTGGCTACCCACTCCGGTATTCTTGCCTGGAGGATTCCATTGACAGAGGAGCCTGGCAGGCTACAGTCTGTGGGGTCACAAAGAGTCGGATACAACTGAGTGACTTTCACTTTCCATATTTATGTATATGTGTATATATTTTATATGTTTATATACTTATCTACACAGCATATATGTTTATGCTTATATAGCATACATGATATGTATGATGTATGAGTATGTCTGAACACTCTTTGTGGACTCTGGGAGTTGGTGATGGATAAGGAAGCCAGGTGTGCTGCAGTCCATGGGGTTGCAAAGAGTTGGACATAACTGAGCGACTGAATTGAACTGAACTGATGTCTTACTTGGTGAAAATGGCATCTCATTATCATCTTCTTTTTAAAATAATTTTATTTATTTTTGGCTGTGCTGGATCTTTGTTGCTGTGCCACCTTTTTCTAGTTGTGGTGAGTGGGGGCTTCTCTCTTGTTGCAGTGCGTGGGCTTCTCATTGCAGTGGCTTCTCTTGTTGCACAGCATGGGCTCTGGGGCATGTGGGTTTCAGTAGCTGTGGCACGTGAGCTCAATAGTTTCAGCTCCTGGGCTCTGGAGCACAGGCTCAGTAGTTGTGGTGCCTGGGCTTATTTGCTTTACAGTATGTGAGATCTTCTGGGACTAGGGTTCGAATCCATGTCTCCTGCATTGGCAGGCAGATTGACCTGCGTGCAGATTTCTCAGGAAGCAGGTAAGGTGGTCTGGTATTCCCATCTCTTTAAGAATTTTCCACGGTTTGTTGTGATCCACAGACAAAGGCTTTAGTGTAGTCAATGAAGCAGTTGGTTCAGTTCAGTCACTCAGTCATGTCTGACTCTGCGACCCCATGGATTGCAGCACGCTAGGCTTCCTTGTCCATCACCAACTCCTGGAGCTTGCTCAAATTCATGTCCATTGAATCGGGGATGCCATCCAATCATCTCATCCTCTGTCGTCCCCTTCTCCTCCTGCCTTCAGTCTTTCCCAGGATCAGGGTCTTTTTAAAGAAGTCCGTTCTTCACATCAGGTGGCCAAAGTATTGGAGTTTCAGCTTCAGCATCAGTCCTTTCAATGAATTTCAGGACTGATTTCTTTAGGATTGATTGGTTTGATCTCCTTGCAGTCCAAGGAACTCTCAAGAGTCTTCTTCGATACCATAGTTCAAAAGCATCAATTCTTTGGCTCTCAGCCTTCTTTATGATCCAGCTCTCACATCCATACATGACTACTGGAAAAACCATAGCTTTGACTAGATGGACCTTTGTTGGCAAAGTAATGTTTCTGCTTTTTAATATGTTGTCTAGGTTTGTCATAGCTTTTCTCCCGAGGAGCAAGCGTCTTTTAATTTCATGGCTGCAGTCACCGTCTGCAGTGATTTTGGAGCCCAAGAATATAAAGTCTGTCACTGTTTCCCTTGTTTCCCCATCTACTTGCCATGAAGTGATGGGACTGGATGCCAATGAAGTAGAAGTAGATGTATTTCTGGAACTCTCTTGCTTTTTCTATGATCCAATGGATGTTGGCAATTTGATCTCTGGTTCCTCTGCCTTTTCTAAATACAGCTTGAACATCAGGAATTTCTCAGTTCACATACTGTTGAAGCCTAGCTTGGAGAATTTTGAGCATTACTTTGCTAGTGAGTAAGATGAGTACAATTGTGCGTTAGTTTGAACATTCTTTGACGTTGCCTTTCTTTGTGATTGGAATGAAAACTGACCTTTTCCAGTCCTGTGGCCATTGCTGAATTTTCCAAATTTGCTGGCATATTGAGTGCAGCACTTTCACAGCACCATCTTTTAGGATTTGAAATAGCTCAACTGGAATTCCATCACCTCCACTAGCTTTGTTTGTAGTGATGCTTCCTAAGGCCCACTTGACTTCACATTCCAGGATGTCTGGCTCTAGGTGAGTGATCACACCATCATGGTTATGAGTCACTAAGATCTTTTTTGTTTAGTTCTTCTTTGTATTCTTGCCACCTCTTCTTAATATCTTCTGCTTCTGTTAGATCCATACCATTTCTGTCCTTTATTGTGCCCATCTTTGCAGGAAATGTTCCCTTGGTATCTCTAATTTTCTTGAAGAGATCTCTAGTCTTTTCCATTCTATTTTTTTCTCTATTTCTTTGCATTTGTCTCTTAGGAAGGCTTTCTTATCTCTCCTTGCTAATCATTATTATTATGATGTTTAATTACAGATGCAACATGAAGGACATTTAAACCATCCAATACTAGGTAGATGGAAATAACTCTTAAGAATAATAAATTCTTTTTGTATTAGATGGATGCTTACTATATAAACTTTGCTCTGTTTAATATCTTGAGACTTAGTGAACTTAACTTTAGGTAGGAAATGCCCTGCCAGAAAGTATCCTCTATGTATGCCTATGTGTGTGTAAATAATGTGTATATATACACACTCATGGCATTTGTGGTTATAGGTCTGATTGTTTCGGATATCCTGTGCCAATTTCTGAAGCTGCTTAATCAGATTTGTCTATTACAAGTGTTGGTACAAACAAAGCTATGGACGATTTGGAGCTTATGTTGTCTAGGTGATATGTCGGATTAAACCAGTAGGCTCCTTTCACTGATATATCTTTGGTTTTGACACACAATTGCCTATGTGTGTGATTTAATTATGTATGATGTCCTATTTATAGTATGAGTTCATCCTGCTTGTGTCTGCTACAAGTTATGTTTCTAGTGCCCAAGTGTCTAAGCTTACAATGAAAGCAGGTGTTCCCCCAAAAAACAACGGCAGCTACTCCCTGATTTGGTGGACATGTTTGCTGTGTCATTTTATCCAAATAAAAGTAGACAATGTTACACAAATAAACAACTGCTTGGTATAATAGTTTAACAGGTATTATAAATCAAATATATCAGAAAATGAGCTAGTAGGTTATTTGTTACTATTGCTTTTTCAGTTGATTTTCAGGAATTTGTATTTGAAAACAAATGTATGGACCAGGCACACATAATTTAGTTACTTTCAACAGGGCGAGCCCAGGGAAAGCTTTAACAGCTGTGAGGTAAGTCTGTGTGCTTGCCTGGAGGTGATTTTTGTTGCACAGCAGAAACGAGAACTGTCCTGGAGGAAGAATCATGAGTACTTCAAGTTCCCTTATATTCAAGTTGGGGCTCATTTTCACCAGCAGTAACTTCCAAGTCACCTGTCAGATAGCATGTGATCAACATTTAGTAAAATCAAATTCAGAATAATGTTGTGAGGGATACTTTTTTGCTTTGCCCCAGTAGAGAGACTCAGGGTAAAGACTATATTGCGAATCTTAAGTGAAGGGACCATGATGGCTCCGCTTCAGTTTTTACAGGAAGTTATCTCTTCCTGCCCTATCCCTTGAGAAAGGACTACAAATTTAAACATCAAAAGGAGAAAAATCTCTCTGTTAGATTCGCACATTAGTCCTATTCCCCACAGTTAAAGCTGTGTATTTTGTACATTTCTCTTCAAGTTTAAGTGAGGTTGTCATCTTATGTGCTGCGAGGTTCCTGAGCCTGCTTGACTTGGGCACTGACAGCAGGAGACAGGGGCAGCTGAGCAGATGCTCCATCCTCTGTACCCTGAGCCTCCTCTTTAAAGTTCTGTCTGCAAAATGCTGGGAGGTTGTGTATTTCGTTTAAAACGGGGAGGCCAGTTCTGTTACCAGCGTCTGGCTGACCTTTTTCTCCTTTCCCCTTCAGTCTGGAGGGGCTTGTCAAAAGACAAGTCAAGAGGCTGAACGAAAACGTGTCTCAGGCCACTGAGGCGACAGCCACCTCTAGGGGTGGCAAGAAGGCAGCAGCTACCCCTTCAGGGGTGTCCCCAGGGCCGCTGGGCACTGAGGCTCGAAAAGCTTCTTGTCCATGGCAGTTTGCAAGCCGGTCCGAGGCGACCCTGGCAGTGGGTCTTCCTCTAACGCCACCCTTTCCTGCCTCATCCCAGGCGTCCCGGGGTCCCTAACCCCCAGGCTGGGACTTGCACTAGAACTTGCGCGGCTGAACGCAGATCGCAGACTCCCGGCCGCCGGCCCGTAAGCGCATGCGCGGCCCGTGCACTTACGTCAGAAGACTCTCCCGGCCCCTCCCCTCCTACAGGAAGCTCTGTGGGCGTCCCCGCGGCAGGTACCTGAGGCGCCGGCGTCTGAGCGACCATAGCCCTAGTCAGGCTTCTCTAGAGGACACGCATGTTGAGGCTTCGAGCTCTGAGGAGGGCAGCGGCTGGTATGCTTCCTCAAGTTCCTCCTCCTGTGACCTCCGGGCTGGCAGGGTGCTCCCTGCATCAGGGCAAATGAAGCTTTGGGGGCGGGTCCGCTCGTCCTGTGGGGACTGGGCGGCGGGTCCGCTCGTCCTGTGGGGACTGGGCGGCGGGTCAGCCTAGTCAGGGAGGCATCTGCCTCTGCCCCAGAGCCAGGAATTTGGTGTCGGTCTTGACCCCTTGGTGTCCTTTTGTTCCTTCGACGGATCTTACCCCCAGTGTCAACTGTGTGGCTTTAGAGTTGGCTGAATTTCACCTCATCTCCATGCACACCTGTGTACAATTGGTAAAAGTTCGTGTGTAAAATGCAAGTGTGTAAGATGGCTGGGAAGGCAGTGTGGATTCCTGTGCGTGTCATCAGTTCAGTTCAATCGCTCAGTCATGTCGGACTCTTCCCGACCCCATGGACTGCAGCACACCAGGCCTCCCTGGCTATCACCAACTCACTGAGTTTACTCAAACTCATGTCCATTGAGTCGGTGATGCCATCCAACCATCTCCCATCCAACCATCTCATCCTCTGTCATCCTCTTCTCCTCCCGCCTTCAATCTTTCCCAGCATCAGGGTCTTTTCAAAGGAATCAGTTCTTTGCATCAGGTGCCCTAAGTATTGAAATTTCAGCTTCAGCATCAGTCCTTCCAGTGAATATTCAGGACTGATTTCCTTTAGGATGGACTGGTTCAATCTCCTTGCTGTCCATGGGGCTTTCAAGAGTCTTCTCCAACACCACACTTCAAAAGCATCAATTCTTCTTTGCTCAGCTTTCCTTATAGACCATCTCTCACATCCATACATGACTATTGGAAAAACCATAGCTTGACTAGACGGACCTTTGTTGGCAAAGTAATGTCTCTGCTTTTTAATATGCTATCTAGGTTGGTCATAACTTTCCTTCCAAGGAGTAAGCATCTTTTGATTTCATGGCTGCAATCACCATCTGCAGTGATTTTGGAACCCAGAAAAAGAAAGTCAGCCACTGTTTCCACTGTTTCCCCATCTATCTGCCATGAAGTGATGGGACCGGATGCCATAATCTTAGTTTTCTGAGTGTTGAGGTTTAAGCCAACTTTTTCACTCTCCTCTTTCACTTTCATCAAGAGGCTCTTTAGTTCTTCTTCACTTTCTGCCATAAGGGTGGTGTCATCTGCATATCTGAGGTTATTGATATTTCTCCCGGCAATCTTGATTCCAGTTTGGGCTTCATCCAGCTCAGCGTTTCTCATGATGTACTCTGCATATAGCTTAAATAAGCAGGGTGACAATATACAGCCTTTACATACTCCTTTTCCTATTTGGAACCAGTCTGTTGTTCCATGTCCAGTTCTAACTGTTGCTTCCTGACCTGCATACAGGTTTCTCAAGAGACAGGTCAGATGGTCTGGTATTCCCATCTCTTTCAGAATTTTCCACAGTTTATTGTGATCCACACAGTCAAAGGCTTTGGCATAGTCAATAAAGCAGAAATAGATGTTTTTCTGGAACTCTCTTGCTTTTTCGATGAGTCTAACCTTATTCAGGGCTAATTACAGAGAGGATTTCTCAGTTACTCAGAGGAATGGGGGCACCGAACTAGATAATGAAAATACATTCATATTTTGAAGTCAAGTAGCTTGTAAGCTTTAAAAACAGAAGCAAAAAAAAAAAAAAAAAAGGGAGCAGACCTGTGATGCTGTCCTTATTCCTGTTATTGGCCCGCAGGGTAACCCCTTTCATAATTTTCAGCTGTTTTTTCAATGCTCTCTCCCTTTTTATGAGTTATATACACTTCCTGGTGCTTCTTGATATTTTGTTATGCATGTTTCCTATTGCTGGAAATTGATTTAGGTCTGTTACATACCACTCCACCCAAAATACTTCCTTTTCCTCATCTGATTAATTACATTAAGAATACTTTTATACTGTATTGATGCTTATACTTTTATTATTACATTACCTTGTTTCACACATAACTAGACACACATACGATATAACTAAATCCAGTTACACCATAATTACATTTATGCACACACCTAAGTGATATTACTTATACTGTTAAGGCTAAGGAATTACTGCAGGGCTATGGTTTGTGGTTGCATTGATTGTGCCTTTTCAAAGACTTTTGAATCTTGTGTTCAGAAGAAGGGAGGCTTTTAAAATTAGTAATCCCAAAGATGGTGGGTCAGTTTTCTAGTTGATGGGCATCCATATCTAATCAAACAAGATAAAAAGTGTCATCTGTACCTGGACTGGATCTTTAATTTCTTAGACTTTTTCCCTCTAGAATTCTCAATTCTCTCATTCAACTGGTATTACTTAAATTCTTTTATTCTTCATGAACTTTTCCAAAAACTGGGGTGCAGAGTTGAACAAAAGACAAAGTTAGTGTCCTCCTGGTTTCCTCAGGTTACAGGAAACACATGAACAAATGAAGGAAATATGTGTTGAAAGTGAAAGTCGCTCAATCCTGTCTGACTCTTTATGGCCCCATGGGCTATACAGTCCATAAAAATCTCCAGGCCGGAATACTAGAGTGGGTAGCCATTCCCTTCTCCAGGGTATCTTCCCAACCCAGGGATCGAACACAGGTCTCCCGCATTGCAGGTGGATTCTTTACCAGATGAACCAGGGAAGGTATTAGTAAATAATGATGAGGAAAAACAAGTAGGATATGGGAAAAAAAACAAGTAGTATATAAAGTGCTGAAGGGAGGTAGCATAGACTGGTACCTATTTTCAACGGCAATTCTCACACCCCACCTTTTTTGAAAGTTAGCAACAGAACTTATGCAGCTTAGTGCAGCCATGTGACTAAGTCCTGGACGGTGGGATATGTTAATGCATTTATGACCTACTGTACCAGTCTTAAAGCAGTGTTGGTTGTTGCCCTCTTCATCTCTTTCTTATTTCTGCTTGCTGAAATTGGATGTAATGTCTTGACTTCTTGCAGTATGAGGGGAAACCACATGCTAAAGATGGCAGAATGATGAAGCAGCCTAGGTTCTGAAACCATGGAACACCATGCTAGGAGCCCTGTATTGCTTGTCTCTGTACTTGTTTTTTACATGACAAATCATTTTCTAGTTGTTTAAACCTATGATCTGACCCACTGTCCTTCACTCAGTGTACCCTCTTAATCTGGGCACTCTACAGGTCCCCAAAATACTTGTGTTTCTTGGAGATTTTTCCTTCTCTTGCCAGTCTTTGGAACTTCTGTGATTGAAACATTCTGCCTCCACTTAATCTTCTCATTTTTCTTTTTCTACTATCTCTCTACTTTTTTGACTTTAAGTACTGCAATTTTATCTTCTGAGTTTTCTACTGAATTCTAAATGTCTACTTTCTTGATATTCCCCAGAATATTTTTCTCTTTTTAAAAATAGTATTTTTTTCATGGCTTAAATATTTCTGTATCTTGGACATTAATTACAGGCATTTATTTTAGTCATTGTTTTAAGGCCTTCTTCCTGAAGTATTTCTTTTTCTTTCAAGTTTTATTACATTATCTTATTGATTTCTTTCCTCTCTTGATACTGGGTTTTTCCTATAATATTTTTATGTTTGTGATCCTTGATTGTCAGTTCAGATTTTGGACAGCGACAAAAAGAAAGCTGAGAGCTCTTTGAGTACCTGGAGGAAAGGGGCTGTCAAACAGTGGTCGTCACTGTAGGGTTTTCTGACTGGACCATTTTAGTGCTCGGGAAATGGCCTCATTGTTACAATGTGTAAGTCATTTCTCTTAGCCTAGCCAATTATCCCCATGAGGAATCTTCCAGAGTCCCATCTGAGTTAAGCCTTACTGCCAGTTTCCTATGTCTGAGGAAGGTAGAATTGCTGACTATCTCAGTATTTGGTTGATAATTATTCACATAATTTACTTGTTTAAGACTAGTTTTGACACTGTCAGCTATATCTGGTATTCTGGAATGTTGTTTAGCCTTTCAAGAATGTATTAAATAGGATATGCTAAGCTGCTATAACAAATAGACACCAACATGTATGTCTCAAACGTAACAGGATTTTATTTCTTGATCCTTAAGATCTAAAATGGGTTTTCCTAGTTGGTAGGTAGCTCTTCTGTACATGGTGAATTAATGACCCAGTATTCTCTGCTCTGTGACTCTTCCATCCTTAGAGCCCCATCACCAACTGCATCTAGTCAGCAGAAGAGAGAATTTCCAAGGAGAAAGTACTTACCAGATAGTGAAGCATAAAATCCATGACTGCAAATTATAGAAGGAAAACATTGCTAAGTGCTAAGAAAGTTTCCTCCATTTCTCACAGGCTTTAATTATCCTCAAAACCCTGTGAGTTAAGCTTTATCTCCAAGTGAGAAAGCTGAATTTCTGAAAGAGCAGTAATTTTCTCATGTTGACTGCGCTAAGTGGCACATCCAGGGTTTAAGGCCAGATTTTAAACCCTAGTTCAGTTTACATTTATTTTAAATCAGTTGAGTAATCAATTAACTTTTTAATGTTTTACCTTTACTTGACCATCATGGATTGTTTTTACAGCATCTTTATAATTTGTTATGCTTTATTATTCTCAACATTGTATGGTGGACCAGAGTATTAATAATGCAAGGGGCCAACAGGATGTATCCAAACCCATGGGACCTGTTGTCTCTTTTGCCCCTTGTTATATCCTTCAGGATATTGCCTAGAATTTTCTCAAACACACTTTATGATTGAAGCTCAGATGTCCTTCTATCTCTTGTGAAGGTTGGCAGACACATTGTTTATAGCAAAGCAGCACTACTTAGATTAAAATTCCCTCAAAATCATTGTGCTGTCTTCTGAAGATAACTTAATGGCATTAGTTGAAGTAGTCTTTATATTTGAGATAATTTTATTCTTATATAGACATTGGATATTAAAAAATACAGTTCCCAATTTACCCAAGTTTTTGGAATCATTGGAAGTTCGCACTTAGCACAAATAAACATGGAAAATAGTTAGGTAAAAGTAATAACTTTACAGGCTGCCTCAGTATAAATTCTATCTCATAGTATTTCTCATTGAATAAGGGCCCTGAGCCTGTTAGTGTGGAATGAGGTCTGTTAGTAGGTTCATGTGACTAGAGTTTCATTTGTGATTACCTCTTCAATGAGAGCTAGGCCCTAACTTGGATGGTTAATTCTTTCATCATTCCTATTTAGCTGCCCTTCTCATTTTAAGAGTTTCTAATAAACATTCTTTTTTAAACATTGATTGTTTTCAAATAATATATCTTATTCTTCTATTTCAGAGAACATCAGTGATACCTATTTCACAGATAAGAGCACATCAAATTCATGTAGGAGCTGTCATGTGTATTAATGACTTGTACTTAGTTTTTCTTTCTTGTTCTCTTTCCTTTCACTTTGTGAAGTTGGTATTTCCATTTTACAGATTAAAACAAAAACAGCAACCAACAAACTCAGAGAGGCTAAGAGCCAAAGGTAGCTAAGTCATTCAGAGATGGGTCATTCATTTTAATACTCCCCAGTAATCCAGTGTTGGAGTAGACAGTTGGTATGCATTGGCGTGTTCCGCTTTACCAGGTTCTCTACCTGCGGATCAGAAACATTTAAAAATAATTCCAGAAAGTTCAAAAAAGGAAAACATGAATATGCTGCCCACAGGCAACTATTTACCTGGCATTTACATTTTATATACAACTAATTCCATAGCATTTGCATTTTAGTAGGTATTATCAGTAATCTAGAGATGATGAAATCTAAAGAGGATGTACATAGACTGTATGCAAATAGTATACTGTTCTATATAAAGGACTTGATCATTGCAGATTTGGGTATCTTCCGGGGTCCTGAAACCAATCCCTTGAAATATCAAGGGACATATGTACCATAACTTTTATTTCTCCCCACTGATTTTTGAGTGTTTCCATATAAGTATTGTTCCAGTGAGTAAATGGTACATATGAGTAGCTGACAGGTAAACAGTATCACCTAACAGTTTATGAGACTTTAAGTAGAAAGTCATCACTGGCATTTAGTGATCTTATACCAGTCCAGACTGAGCTCCAGTTAATACTTGAAATTGTAGATCCTATATTGCTTCGTGGAGCATGGCAATTATTGTTTCTGCTTATCTTCTACAAAATATCAGTGTAGGTCACTAGGAATTTTATATGACCATGCATAATGGGTGTATAAGACTGTTCTTATAACAAGCATCTGTTAGAATTTTTGTTTCTGTTTGATTAATATGCTATATGTTGTTGCTTCCCAGTTTACTTACAGCCAGGAGAATTTAACTTATTTGGGTAATTTCACACTAATATTTCTACATTTAAGTTTTCAAACCAAAGCAGACCTTTGTGTCTGAGAATTTACAAATTACTGCTCTTATAAGGTAAAAAATAGTGACTCAAACTGAACCACCATTAGGCATTGGTGGTTCAAACCTGTTAGTTTTGAAACTTTCAAACCTCTTTTTAATTTTATTCTATCTATTTATTTATTCACTTTTGGCTAGGCCATTCCCAGACCAGGGATGGAACCTGGGCACCCCCCAGGGAATTCCCTCTCAGACCTCTTTCAATAGTTTCATTTTGGTACTGGACTCAGAGAAATCAGTTTTGCATTTGCAAAAGCTGTCAGGTTTTTGACTTGAAAATGATGTTTTAACTCTGAATAAAATAAGTTTACTTATTGAACAGGTGTTTTTAAAATATCCCTGGGATATTCTTCAGACAGACATGTGTGCATGTGTGTGTCCACCTCTAGTGAGTCCTCAGTTGCATCAGTGATCCCTCAGATCCTCATTAACTTTCTCTTTGTAGGAAGAGCACGTCAGTGGACATGCTCATGTCCATCTGTGTCACTGTTGTGACGTCCTTCTTCCCAGCCAGCTTTGTCATGTTCCTAGTCCAAGAGCTCATCAGCAAAGTGAAGCACCTGCAGTTCATCACAGGCATGAAGCCTGTCATCAACTGGCTTTCCAATTTTGTTTGGGACATGGTAAGACCACCCGTCTGCTGCTGCTTCATAAACCTCCATCAGGGCTCTAGATTGGATGAATAAAAGAGCCTCTGGCCTTCAGCAGGAAGTGTTCTAGCTATCCAAAGATTAATGAAAGAAGAAAAGGCAGACAGAGCTGTATACTTTCATGTCACCAAACATGGCATTAAAAACAGAGCAGATCTCACACCAGAGCAAATATGTCCACATGGATGGCAGTTAATACAACTACCACCTCATTCCCTGAGAACCTTTCAAAGAAGCTGAGGTGGAAGACTCTCAGTTAAAACTCAAAGCTAATCCCTCTAATATGTTTGATGGATTTGAACCTCCAGAGTCAAGGTGTTCTTTGATTTACTAGGAAACTCATCTGTCCTCCAAATTCCTGAGGACCAGGTAACCTGAGAGGTGATCGAGCTCCCTGTTTTCTCAGTTTCCCCATGGAGAGCTAATTCATAACTTACTATATTGTTTTTGCAATGTGTTAGAAACATTAAATAACATAGCTGTAAGTGCAGATTACCAGGAGAGGTTGGTAGTACCAAATCTAGTTTAAGAAGGCTGAGGCACTCGACTTAAAAACTGAAGTTGTTTGTAGGAAGACCTTGTATTATCTGTGATGGTACAAAGAAATTCTTTTAATGTTACTAGCAGGGTATTTACTTGAGGTGACTTAACGTTTACAATAAAGATAGTACATTATTATTGTCTCATTACCTTATGGCAATACAACAACAGCTCCAGAAATGAGGATAAAAATATAAAACACAATAAAAAGAATCAGATTGTATAGGTAGACTTTTATTAAGGCAAACATTTCCATAAACATAAATATCTCATTAAAACAGATGATCAAATATCTTTATTAAAAGTGATCCAAAATGAAGTAAAAAATAGTAAAATTGACTCTAAATGAAGACACTGCAGCATATAAACCAGTGATTCATCAATGATGTTTAATACCAGGACCTAATAACATTTTCCAAGTAAGGAATTAATGTGAAAAACATTATTAATACAGATGACACAGATAACATTATACTCTTCCATAGTAAAGAAATATGTTTAATATTTTTATGTACCCCATACCTGACTGGACAAAAACTTTTAAAATCTCAGAAAAACAGATATGATGAAAAAGGTAACAATGTATACAAATAATTTAAAGATATTATCATAGATATGGAAATGTAATAATCATTTGAATGTAAGAAAATGCTACAAAAGCAGAGGGTTATCAAAAGAGAGGATGACAGATATTCTCAAACAAATGAAAAATCAAGATCTGGTAGTAAAGGCAAGTATTTTTAATATATGACAGATACTAAAATGCCAAGGGGAAAATGAACAGACTGTTTCCTGAAGTGGTAGTGACAATGGACAGATGTAGCTTTTAAATATGCAAAGGACACAGCAAATTAACTTACCACCTCTTTCAAATAAAGTGAGAATCTCTTGGGAGAATTTAAGCACCAATAGCAGATACATCTTATGGCATTTCATGAAATGCTCTGTATATCACTGGAAAACTATTTCAATGGTGAAAATGATGTAGGAATCAGAAGCATATTCTGCTGAGACTCAAGGAAGTTAACACTTTCCCGAACTGGAAATAAATTTGTAAGAAGGCACATAAAGTTATTGACTAAATCCGATTTGTTGTAAGAATAACTCATTCCTAGTGAAATAGCTTACCAGCTGCCACTACCCTGGGATCCTCATGAGACTGATGTCTTCCAGCTGCACGGCTGTCTGCACTCTCATTCCACCAAAGTACATGAACTGCAGAAATAAACCAGAAATAGATGTTAAAGACTGTGGCGTTACTACCAATAAGAGACAGAAACATTAACCAGAAACTGAAAGTCCTATTCTTTCAATCAAAATAGTGATTATCAGAGGTAATGCTAAGTATGTTACTGATAAGATTTCAGAGGGGACAGAGATTTGGGAGAGAAATTTATAATTAGTCAACCTAGTTTTGTAGATGAAGAAAGAAAAAGCTGGAAAAGAGAAGTAAAATAATGCAGCTAAAGACATAATCAGGCCAAGACCCAAATTGCATGACTTCCTAATACATATAACTTTATTTTAAAAAAGCAAGATTATAAAAAAGTTGTGCTTACTATTGAATATTTGGGTGATGGAAAGAAAAAAATGGAGTATATTAAAGCGTCAAGGAAAAATTCTATTAAGTGCATTTCCTTTAAAAAAATGGGAGCAAAATCACATTAGGATCTTGCTGTATATTATGCTTAGTAACAGATTTTTAAAAATCAACAATTTGTACTTCCTTTGGAAATAACATTAATTTTTAATGGCCATGGGAATTCCTTCTTGTAACAACATTTCAAACCAACCCCTTATTACTAGCCAATTAAATTATTTTCACTAATTCAATATTCTTTGAAATACTGGGATAATGTTCTTGTGCATAAATTTTTATAATATACACTATCTATATAGGAAAATGCAGAGAAAGTACGAGGCATTTCTATACCACCCAGAAAAAACCGTTTTAATACTGGTGTAACTCTGTCCACAGTTATGCATAGATATTTGTATTTACACACACACACACACACACACACACACACACACATGCTTCGCTGGTGGCTCAGTGATAACAGTTATGCAAACATGTTTGTATTTACACACACACACACACACACACACACACACACGCTTCTCTAGTGGCTTTGTGATAAAGAACCCGCCTGCCAAGGAAGGAGATGCAGGTTCAATCCTTGGGTTGGGAAGATTCCCTGGAGAAGGAAATGGCAACCCACTCCAGTATTCTTGCCTGGGAAATCCCATGGACAGTGGAGCACGGTGGGCTACAGTCCATGGAGTTGCAAAAGAGTCAGACATGACTTAGTGACTAAATAATAACAATACATATAAACATGTATAAGAATATATGTTTATAGTTGTAATTACATTATATATGACACATATTTATATATCTATTTATGTATCACATGTGTATTACATAAAGGTCATACCACATTGTTTCCAAAGTTTCCTTACTCTAAACAACTGACATAAACTTGATTAGAGCAGCAGTACATGTACATCTATGATAAGAACATTTACCACTAAAATTTATTGGGTGCTTGCTACAGTGCTGGGCCTGGTTTAAATTTTGCATGTGTTAACTCATTTAGTTTTCATAATAACCTTAGGTGCAGGTTATTATCACTTTTGGATGAGGAAAATAAGTAAGGCACAATAAGGTTAAGTAACTCACTCAAGGTCATAGAGTTTTAATTGGTGGAGCTGGGCTTCAAACCCAGGCAGTCTGGATCTGATTATTTTCTTAATATAAACTCCTAAAATTTAAACTGGGAGAAGCAAAGAGTATCTTATATACATATATACACACTTACAAATGCACAGTGTATATATTATACACTATTCTCAAGAAGTGAAGTACTGATTTACACTCAGCATATTATCATACTCCTAGGACATTGAGAATGAATTTAAGATGAAAAGATTTGTGTACACACATTTCAGTAGTTTTTTAAATAAAAAAGTATACACATTCATTATAGTAAATTAGAAATTTAAAAAACCTTTAATGTGATCATTTAAATATGACTATGTATTTTATATCCTTTCAAATTTCCTTCTCGTAGAACTAAAAACATTCATGTTTCCTCACAATATAGGCAAAAACAATTGAAATATTAAAGCTTTTTATTTATATTTATATTGCCAAACTACTGGAGAGGGGCAAGCTTAAGCCTAACACAGTACGACAGTAATTGTTTTTCCCTGGCCCCTCTAATACTGTATCTTTATAATACATTTTTATTAGGTAAAAAATGTCATCTCATTAGTGTTTTAATCTGCATCTTCTTTAATATATATGTCACCTGTGTTGTCTTGGCATAAGCTTTCCTTTTGGATTTCATTTATATATATATAAAAATACACACACACATATAAATGCACAAAATTTGAGCCTTTGAATAATAAAATTATCAGTTGATTTTTTTTTTCCTTCATAGTTTCTTCATTTGTTTTTGGCTTACAAATGTTGTTTTCACATATTAATAAATTTATCTATATTTTGTTTCAGTAATTCTATGAATTCAGTTTTTAACTGAGATATATAATCCATCTTGATTTTATTTCAGTGTATGGTATGAGATGGGCATTTAATAATTATCATAATTTTTCTCTTCTTTATGTATTTCTCAACTGGGACAAACGTGTGTTTTTGCACAGTCTAACTTTTTATTTCTTTTTTTACAATATATTATCAGATTTCTGGGGAATGATAAACTCAGTTTTTGGATATCTTAGGTTTGAGATGTATATTAGACATAAGGCAACTGGATATTATGGGTTTTCAAATATTAAAAGTCTTAATCATTTATTCTTTCAGATAAGCTTTATAAACATTTTCTGAGTTTGCCACAAAAAAACCCCACTCAAATTCTGATTGGAGTATCTTTCAACTTTAAAAGTTCAGTATACCAAACAGATGTTTTTCATTAAATAAATCAGTATGGTATATATACTATGTGTATCTAAGTAGTGAGAGATTGGTTAATTTATTTCTTTGGGTTTGCCCGTGTTTTTAACATTATAATAACTATATATTACTTTTCACCCCAAAACAATCTCCCTACGTCAAGTAATATTATTTTTAAAAAAATCACAAAAGGTAGAAATAGTACAAGCTTTCATGTATAAAAAAATGAGTTGTTAAGACAGTAAATTTTAAAAGTTTCCATCATAAGAAAAAAAAAATTTGTAACTATGTGAGGTGATGGATGTTAACTAAATTTATTGTGGTAATCATTTCACAATATACCCATACATCAGATCATTATGTTCTACACCTTAAACTTATACAAGGTTGTATGTCAATTATATTGCAATAAAGCTAAAAAAAAATAGTAAAAGTACATTAAAAAAACGATGAACAGGTGATTTCTTGAGATTATTTCTAGTTTTTAAAAATTTTATCATTTTGATATATCAGAGAAAAGAGCAGTTCAATATTTGAAAAAGTCTTCATAAGGTATTGATATTCTAAATAAGATTGAAAACAGGTTTACTTAACTTTTAAAATTACAAAATAACTAATAATTTGGCAATAAAAAGTAAAATACACTCAATAATGAGAACAGAAACAAACTGACCCAAGGAGCTTAACAGTAGATCGATAGTATACTTTGTAAATTCATGGAAGAGATGGACAACTGTACCTCTGTTGAGTACTCCATATTCTGCATGGAACACTCCAACTAATTTTGTGTAGCCTTGATTGATGTGAGTATGAACTGCCCTTTTAAATGGGTCACCCCACAGAGCTGGCCCACCGGGTTTCATCTGAAAAGTAGCCAGTTCATAGACTCCTAGAATAGGGAGAAAAATATTTTACAGAAGACATTCAAGCAGTTTGTCCTGTCTAGTTTGGTTCTGGTGAAAAGCTAATCTACATGTATAGATTTGGAGGATCATACATGTATACATGTTTATGTAGACATATTTAAAATAATTTGCACTTTTGCAAATTAATAATTTGCAGTTTTTCTGTGCTTTTATGTTTAGAAAGTCTTTGTTCTAGTTTAAGGGTGAGTTGTTTTAGCTTAAAGTACAGAACAAAGAAAAAGGGACTAGAAGATATAGGTAAGTTATTATCTAAAATATTTTTAACCTATAAAATTTATTAATAAAATAGTGAGAATTTATAATAGGACTTTTTAGCTGCCTGCATCTACACTTTCATAATAGAAATGAATAAGAAAGTATTTTCCGATTTCTTATAGCTCTACTAATCTTTTCAACTTTCACTACTTTTTTGCTTTATATAATTGCCTCCTATAGGTTTGCATTTCTGCCAGCAACAGCAGGCAAACAATGGACCTCAGAGTTTTTGAGGGAAAATGAACCCTAAAGCAGATGCTTTTATTATTCCTAAATATCCAGGTTTACCTTTGGATAGAAGTATAGAGTGGATAGACAAAAGGAAACCACAGGACCAGTAGATTTGAGAAGTAGAGGAAAAACATGCAAGTTACTGAAGAATCATGAATAACACAGAGGAAGAGAACCAAGACTTGATATTATCTCTGAAGTCCAGTAGTTCATTTAGATGGTGCAAAACGGTGAGGGGGATCTAGGCTGATAAGGATCTAAATGAGACTTTTCAATCTCTTGTAATCTAAAATGCAGTATAGAGTTGGGAATAATGGGAATAAAATATCATTTAGTTTATGCTTTTTCTAATCTGACCTTTGGTTAAAACTGGATTGAGGTAATAATTTCTTTAAGTCAGCAAGAAGTGAAATCAGGAAGAAGACAAATCTTTAGGAATTATTTTCAAACTGAGAAATAAGAAAGAGGAAGACACAAACGTTAGACTATAGTAATATAGCTTGGCAGTTTCAGTTAATTCATTCCCCCTGAACAGTCAATTTTATAAGCAAATTTATACTTAATGATTTGAGATTGATAGTGATTTAGGGAAAATACTTTTAAAAGTTTATATTGTTTTAAAATTATGATAAAAAATCATACATTATCCCTCATTTACCCACACGTGTTCCTTGTTCCCAAGGCCCAAATTCTCAACCTTTAGTGACCATGTCAACTTTTTCTATAATACAGCTAAATTTTAAGCATCAGTACAATACTAATTTGGAAAAATACTTCATTATTTAATGCTCATTTTTAAAATTAAGAGCTCCAATTTATTTTTATCTCAACAATCAACATATATTCCTATATTAAGCAAAAGATTAACTTCATTTTTCCCACTAGAAGTTTAGTTTTTATAGTTTAAAATCTTAAGTAGTTTCTCCATCAGAGTTCAAAGTGAACAAGACAGAAGGACTTACCTTCTTTTGGAGGTTTTTCTAATTTGCACCATGGCACCAGATAAGTGATTTCACTCTCTTGTTTATCAATAAGAGCCAAATTTGGAATGAGAAATTGTTCTTGCCATTCCTTATCTTTGGCCAAGGCTTTCTGAACTTCAGTTCGATGAGCAAAATTGTCTATAGGAAGGAGTAAGAAAAATAAAAATGTCTGATTCATGTCAATGTATGGCAAAACAAATACAATATTGTAAAATTAAAAAATAGAAAGTAAACTAATTAAAAAAAAAGAAAAAAAGAAAACTACCTCTAGTTTTTCTGGGTTTCATTCAATTTTATAAACATTTATCGAGGCCACATAAGAACTGTGCTATATTACTGGAAATACCAACATTGTTCCCAATTGTTCATGGTCTTAAATGGGAGCAGCAATGTAATCAATTAATGATAATGTCATACAGTAATGAGCTTTATATGCTCTGCCACTTAATAGGTATTTGTGAGAGTTAGGTAAGTTATTGAATCTTCCTGTGTCTAATTCCAGGGCTGACATGAGGATTAAATGAATTAGTACATGAAATGAGCTCAGCACAGCACAGTGTTTGACACCTAGTGAGTACTCAGTATACGTTAACTATACTTATTAATTTTTTTGAGGCATTTAAATTATAGTGCCAGTTTAGAAAAACACTTTTTCTTTGTTATTGATGATGGTGAAGAGTGGTCAGGTTAAAGTTCAATTGAATTAAATTTAACATGAAGTTAAATTAACATGAAATGAAGTTAAGATTTGCTTTTAAGCCTCTCTGAACAAACAGCTTCTAAAGAAATAGTGCTCCTTCTCTTGTCACCCATTCTTTTTTACCCATTGCTATTTATCCTGTTTGTTACCCATATGTTAGTAACATATGGGCCTAGTACTACTATATTTAGTAATATGACCTTTTAAGACTAATGGTAAAAAAGTTTTCTATGGTTTATGCTGTGTACATAAGGAAAAACAGTTATCTTAGAGCTAATGTAAGTTATATTAGGACGTTACTAGTAATTTTCTTAGTGGAACATGATTCAACTGGTGGTGCATAAAGGCGTAAGTTGTGTTTTGATGGGGTTTGTTCTATTACAACAGGGAGAGCCCCTAAACTATGGCCCTGTTAAATACAGAATGAGTAATGCTCAGTCGTGTCCGACTCTTTGTGACTTCATGGACTGTAGCCCGTCAGGCTCCTCTGTCCATGGAATTCTCCAGGCAAGAATAGTGGAGTGGGTTGGCATTTCCTACTCCAGGAGATCTTCCTGACCCAGGGATGGAACTCGATTCTCTTGCATCTCCTGCATTGGCAGGCGGATTCTTTACCACTGCACCACCTGGGAAGCCCTTTACATATAAAACTACTTTATGACTATTTGGACACTGATGACCAGACATTAAATGAAATTAAGTTGTGTCTGACTCCTAGACCCCATGGACTGTAGCCCATAGGGTTTCCCAGGCAAGAATTCTGGAGTGGGTTGTCATTTCCTTCTCCAAAAATTATTTAGGTATCATCAAGTTCTTATGTGACTTCACAAAGATCTGATACTGCAGTAATAAATATTCTGGAGATTCCTGTAATCGTTCTCCTTTTTCTAAGCCAGTGGTTGGTCAGCTTCAGTATCAGAAGAACTCATTCAGTCCCTTTTCTTTTACCTCCATAGACTAGTATAATGACAGTGAATTCCTTGAAACTCTGGGGGCAGAAAAAATCAAAAGTGGTCCTGAAAACAACAGAATTATTGAATCTTACAGGTGGATGAATGCTTTGAAGTTAACTATCATCCCCTGAAAGTGAAAGTCGCTCAGTTGTGTCTGACTCTTTGTGACCCCATAGACCATCGAGTCCATGGAATTCTCCAGGCCAGAATACTGGAGTGGGTAGCTGTTCCCTTGTCCAAGGGATCGTCCCAGCCCAGTGATGAACCCAGTTCTCCTGCATTGCAGATGGATTCTTTACCATCTGAGCCACCAGGGAAGCCCAAGAATACTAGAGTGGGTAGCCTATGCCTTCTCCAGTGGATCTTCCAGGTCCAGGAATCCCCTATCAACTTCTATTTCCCTAAAGTCCCCTAGATGTTTGAATGATTTTGGCTAAAACATTAATATCCAGATATAGCTTCAATATAAAGAAAAATTATTCTTTTATGACCCTAACCCATTTGAGTTCTTGCAATCACTGCTTTAAATTTTTCATAAAAAATCTTTACAATAAGCCACTCTAAACTTTTTTTTTTTTAGAATTAAAGTTTAGTTCATAATATAATGGTTCCAGTGATGGGCTGTTAGGTGTACTCTTGGGAAGAATAATCACTGAATATATTTTTGGTATTGCTTTTTAAAGGCTTTACTTAACCTGTGTGTATTTAAAGTAAATAGATCCAAGAACTAAGTCTCATGAAATATCTAACAGAATGGACATCTGTACTGAATGCTTCAAGCTATTGACTCATACCATACTTCCAAATATGAAACACTTTATTCACTCTGCCTCCAAATTCTACATTCCAGTATCCAACCAGTTCAGAGTGAGCTGTCTGAAGATGAATGTTTTTCTTAACATTTTCCAGGAACTCATTCATCTTTGAGGGCTTAAGATAATAGGTACGAAATTCATAGAATGTTCCATCATATTGTCTGGGGCCTGTAGCAAAAGATGAACACACCTAAAGAAAGATAAGGAAAATTTAAATATTCTGGGAAAGAAGGGTTTATAATATTATGTTACAACCAAATCTGAGTCTAGAAACAAGAGACACGCATTAGATTTATAATCTATTTGGACTTCTGTTTTCCTCTCTCCACAGAATTTTAGAGATATATCAATAAAGATGCCCACTTTTAAACATTCTATAGCTACTGTTTCCTAGGAGGGAGTCCACCATTAGTCACTTTTTCATGAGAAGTTGCTCACAGGAAAGCACTGGGGCACTTTCTTTACTAAAGGACTACAATTAGGATCCTAATAGTCTTTACAAATAGTTCATTACCTCTTATTTAGCCAATATTCCATCTTTATTGAATAGTATATATGCTAGAGTTAAAACATTTAAAACAATTTCTAAATATACAGGTATTTTGGCTAGCACAATGCAAATGCGTTTACTGGCAAAAATTCATTTTTTTAAGATTCCTAAAACAATGGAAATTCCTGGTCAAAGTATTTTGTAAATCCAATGAAGTAGGCCACTGGTCAAAACTAGGAGACGAGTTTAACTAATGTAATAGGAAACTATGACCTAGCCAATTGTATTGTATAATATGGTGATATGCTGTGTAAACCCTAGAAAAAGAAAAGAAAAATCAGTGTCAGAATTGTCTGAATCGTTACTCGGTTTTAATTACAGACGCAATCTGCAGAAGGGCATTTAATCCAACCAATTATAGCAGGTTGATGTAAATATATCAGTTAAGAACCATTAGTTACTTCTGTAATAGTCAAATGCTCACAATGTAAATTTCTAATTTGGTTCTCTGAGTGAATTTAACTTTCAGTAGGAAATGCTTTGAGTATTGTATGTGTTTGTGTGTATACATAGGTATATACAAATACATACTATATATATATATATATATACACACACACACACGAATATACACATACACTCATATAGTATTCTAGTTTACATATCCATCCTGTTTAAGTTTTGTTAGCATGTGCACGTTTCCTGAAGTTGATTATACCAGAATTATCTATTAAAATAGTTTAGGTACTTATAAAGCTATTGATGAATTTTGGCCTTATTTTGACTACCTGATACGTCAAAGAAAGCAGTATGCTTCATGCTGTGACATATATTTTGTTTATTGAACACAATAATACATATATTTTACTAAACTGTGTATAAGGCTTAATTATAATCTCTTCTGAGGTCACTCCAAGTCTATGATGAGTCATATTCTTATTGCCCAATTGACTACACTTGCCATCAAAAACAGGTGCAGCTGCCCCTGCATTTGGCAGATGTTCTTTTGGTGCCATTTTACCAACTTTTCTAACAGAACGTTAAGCAAATAAAAGCTGCCTACTATTTATAGTTTAAAAATGTTATAAATAAAATATATCAGATATCAGAAAGTGGGTCAATGGAGTAGTTGTGACAACTTTTCAGGGAATTCATATTTGGAGATCAAAGTATGTGATCAACGGCACACATTTTATTATCACTGGCAGAAGAAATATACAATAGGAAAACTCAGGGAAAGGTTAACAGCAAGGGAAGAAGACTTCATGATTTGTGAGAAGTCATGAAGTGATTTTTGTTGCAGGGCCACTAGAACTGCAGGAGGAGGAATCACGAGTGCTTCCTTATCTCTAAATTAGGGCTCCTTCTCCTTACCAGTGACTTCCAATTCATTTATAAGAGAACATCTAGTTGACACTTAATAACGTCAAAGTACAGAATAAAATTCTAAGGAATAATTCTTGATCCTGCCCCAGTAGAGAGAGTCAGGATAAAGCCTGTAATGCTAATCTCGGGTGAAGGCGCCATCAATGGTTTCTCAGTCAGTTTGAGAAGGAAGTAAACGCCTGAACATCAAAAGGAAACATCTTTTAGTCTTTCTCTACGTTAGATTCACAGAACAGGCCAATCCCTGACACTTAAAGCTGAATCACAGTAATCTATTTTGTACATTTCTCATCCAGATTAAATGAAGTTGTCATCATCATATTTGCTACGAGGTTCCTGACAGTGGCTGACTCGGGCACCAACCTCAGGAGACCGTGACAGCTGGGCAGATGCTCCACCACCCGAACCCTGGGCCCTCTGTTTAAGGTTCTCTGCCTGCAAAATGCTGGGAGGTTGTGTATATCATTTAAAAGGGGGAGAATTGTTCTGTTGCTCCTTCAGTCTGGAGGGGCTTGTCAAAACAGAGAGAGGCTGGACCAGTGCCTAGTACAGGCCCCAATGCGGCAACAGCAACCTCGCGGGTCCGCAAAGACGCAGCAGCTGGCGCTTCAGGCGTGTCCTCACGACCAACGGGAGCCTAGGCTAGGCGACCCTGGCAGTGGGTTTTCCCCTAATGGCACCCTTCCTCCTTCCGCGCATCCCAGGGAGCCCCGCCTCCGGATTCCGAGACTTGCTAGAACTTCTCGGGCAGCACCACGCGGGCTGGTCTGGACCCACTGACGCATGCGCGGCCCGCGCTCTGCCCCGCAGACGCCCCCGCCCCCTCCTCCCCTCCCCCAGGAAACGTTTTGGGCGCGTCCCGGCGGCCGGTACCTGAGGCGCCGTCGTTGGAGCGGCCAGGGCCCTGGTCAGGCTCCTGAGGAGGGCAAGCATGGTGCGGCTTCGAGCGCTGAGAAGGGCAGCGGCCGGTACTCTTCCTTAAATTCCTCCTCTTGTGTCTTCCTGACTGGCAGGGAGCAGCGCCTGCACAACTGCGGGAGGCCGGCTCTGGGCGGGTCGGCTCCTCCTCCTGAGGGGGCAGGGGGTGGGGCGGACCGCCCAGTCAGCCAGGCATCCTCCTCAAGCTGAGCATCAGAGCATTTGGTGTCAGCTCTGACCCTCTCCGTTTGTTCTCTAAAACGTTCTTATCCTCAGCGTCAGAAGTGATATTAGAATTAGCAGAATGTTGACGTCCTCGTTCCTATACCACCTGTCTGGGCCCATCACCTCGTCTCGCGCACCTGCTTACAGTTAATTCCTAAAAGCGCGCGTGTGGAAGGCGAGTGTGTGACCAGGGAGCCATCACTTTTCTCAGTGCATTTTCCTTCCTCGTCCTATTCAGCGTGAAGCTGTAAGGCTCCAAATAATTTACATTGCATTTTTCAGGAGCTCAGAGGAATGGGGGTACCGAGCTGCTGCTGCTGCTAAGTCGCTTCAGTAGTGTCCGACTCTGTGCGATCCCATAGACGGCAGCCCACCAGGCTTCCCCGTCCCTGGGATTCTCCAGACAAGAACACTGGAGTGAGTGGCCATTTCCTTCTCCAATGCAGAAAAGTGAAAAGTGAAAGTGAAGTAGCTCAGTCGTGTCCAACTCTTAGCGACCCCACAGAGTGCAGCCTAGATATGAACAATTCAGAACTAAACATACATTGTCAAAATTCTGTAACCCTTAAAAGCAAAACCTCTGGTCTAGTCTTTCTTATCCCTGATTATTGCTCACCAGAATAACTACCTTCTAACATTTCGAGCTGTTTCTTCTAGTGCCTGTTTCTGTATTTTAAAATAATAGGCATATTCTGCTGTTTCTTGTTTTTTTTTTTCTTTTCTGTTTAGATAGCATCTTTTGACTCTCTATGGAAGAAGAGAATTTACGTCTCTAATATAGCACTCCCCACAACTAATTTCCCTTTCTGCATCTAATTGTGTTTCCGCTAAAAAAATCAATTAATTGATTACATCACTAATTTACATTATCTACATCATATTAATGTTGATGTTATTCTTGCTAATGGTTACATTATTGAAAACATTAATGTAATATTTCTTATATTATCAGGACTAGGGGGGTTAGTTGTGCCTTGTGCAATACTTGAATCATTCCTTCAGAGGAAAAGATGCTTTTACAAAACAAAGCATTATCTGTGCCCAGATTGGATCTTTATGTTTAAATTAATTTTCTTAGACCTCTCTCCCCTACACTGGAATTAACAATTCCTTCCCCCATTCAACCTGTATTAATTAAATTTCCTCTATGATGACTGAATCACTTTTCAAGAAACTGGGGTTCACAGGTGAACAAAACACAAAGTCTGTGTGTCCTTGGAACTTCCAGGTTAGGGGAGGCAGACAAATGAAGGAAAAATACATCAGGGATTAAAACGAGGAAAAACAGAGTAGAATAGGGAGAATAGAGAGTGCTGGAGGGAGGTAGCAGAGACTGCTGACTATTTCCCAATAGCCATTCTTCTCCCAAAGCCCCTTAAAAAAATACCAATAGAACCCAGGCAGCGTGGTGCAGCCATGTGACTAAGTCCTAGCCAGTGGGATATTTTAGCACATTTATGACCTACTGTAAGCTATCTTAAAATAATGTAGGAGGGGTTTTTTTACTCTTTGTCTTTTTCTTATTTCTGCTTGCTGGAATGTGAAAGTAATGAGTTCTTGGACTTTGAGGTAGAAGCCAGGTGCTGGAGTTGACAGAACAACAAAAGAAGCAGCCTAGGTTCTGACACCATGGAATACTAGGAGCCCTGGCCTGCCTGTTTCTGGACTTATTTTAGGAGAGAATTCATCTTCTAGTTTAAGCCACTGCTGTGTGGCATATACCTATGATCTTAATCACAGAAAGGTGATTGTTTCTTTTATTTATTTTTCATTTGTTTCTCTTCTTTACCTTTTATTTATTAATTACCAAAATCTTTGCCCAAACTCAAAATAGTTGAAACTGTTAATCAGCTTTTCAGCTTCCTCTTCTAGAGTTATCTTTAAGGAGTCTTTTGGTCTCTTGGTCCAGTGTGGACTAAATGTTCTCTAAAGTGGCCCTGTAGTAATTCTTGGATCTCCTTTCACTCATCTCCTGGGAAATCTCATTTGCCTTGGAGAGGATATCCTTTTTCCAGGATCTTATATCTTTTTTTTTCCCCTCCTAATTTTAGGAGAGGGTATATGGGAATTAAACTTTTGAGGCTCTTAGCTCTAAAAATTTGTCAACCTCCTTAATTTATAGTTTAGGTGGATGTAAACTTCTACACTGGAGATAATTTTTCCTTTTTTTTTTTTAAGGTACTGCTCCATTGCCTTATAGCTTCCAGTGAGATGTTCATCCCATTTTAATTCTTGGTCCTTTGTATGTGACTTGTCTGGAAGCTTTTATGTTCTTCTCATCCCTAATTTTCTGAAATTTCACAGTGATATTCCTTGGGATAGATCTTTTTTCATCCATTGTGTCTCATTCAGTTGACCAGCTGTCTTGCTGATCCTGTTCGTGATGCTGATTGTCTTACTGTATTTCCCTGTGCTCACTGCTTGCTGAACCCGTGGTGGGCAACGCACAAGCTAGAAGGCTGGAAGAAAATGTGAGAAGATGTAGGAACTGCAGATGGGTTTATTCTCTCTTGGCTGGCGTAGCAGCCTTAGCAGCAGACATAACACAACATAATCACACACAACCTTTAGGGCTTCTCCAGGTGAAGCTTATACAGGTGTGCTACACAAAGTAGACCATGATCGAGTGAGTACCTTGTGATGTGCATGTGCAGTGCCATAAATGATCTCAGCTGTTACATAAAGCTCATGACTGCATGTGTAGTGCTATAAATGATCCCAACTGTTCCATAGTCATTATTTACAAAACGTGGGGTGAGAGAGCCTAACCATGACATCTTGGCTAATTTGCTTTCTCCCAACACTCCCCCACCCTAATCTGGAAACTCTTAAATTATGAGAAATTTGTTGTGTTTCTTGGATTTTTTTCTTCCTCCTCTATCTCTGGAACTTTTGTTATTCAAACATCATGCCTCCACTTGATCCTCTAATTTTCTTTATTCCTACTAAGTTTTTAATCTTTTTTTTTTTGCTTTTTTTGGGGGGAGAGGGGGTCATGAAATGTTCCACATTTATTTTGTAACTCACCTAATAAACTTTTAAATGTCTAATTTAAATGTTCAGTTTATTTCCAAAAGCTCTTTTTAACCTCTTTTTCCCAGAATGCTTTTTTCCCCTACTGTCTTCAGAAGTATTATCATCTTTTTGTTTCATCAGTTTAATATTTCTGTCTCTCCGGGGGCTTAAAAATGGTTTCAAGTCTTCATTTGAGTTTTGTTTTCTATGTATTTTATTATTTTCCCTCTCTCTGGTACCTAAGTTTTTCCTGAAATGTTTTTAAATTTGTCTGTCAACTTATTTTTTAAAATGGGACTATAAAAAATTTGAAAGCTCTGTGAGTATGGTGGGTTTTGCCAAGTCATGATCTTTACTGTAGGGTGATCTGACTGGGTAATTTCCTTCATTAGATATCCATCACCCCAGCTGTTATTACCTATAAGCTATTCCTTGTCAGCTTTCTCTGCGAGGAAACTTCTGGTGTCCTGCCTGTGAGGTCTAATCTTTGTTGTCAAGTTTTTGAGGCTAAAAAGAGGAGAAGGCCAGAGATCTCGATATTTGGCAGTATCTTTAGAGAAGGAAAGGACAGTCCACTCCAGTATTCTTTGCCTGGAGAATTCCATGGGCAGAAGACACACACAGAAGTCAGACACAACGGAGTGACTCTCACTCATTCACACTTCAAGAACATATATATATATATACACACACACACATATGTATATATATATATATACATAAATATATACACTAGGCTAATGTATACCATATAGGCTAATATATATGCCATCTATATATACAGATATATAGTTTAGGCTGTAATACATATTACATATATATTGTAATGTGTATAATCTGGGCTAATTTGCTGTTACAAATTGACACCAAAACTGTATTGTGACTCAAACACTAATGAATTTTGTTTTTTTGAATGAGCAGAGTGCATTTACTTAGATGGCAGGCAGCTCTTCCATACATAAGGACCTAGATGTCTTCAATGCTGTGGCTTGACCATCTGCTAGTCTCATCATTAAGTGCATCCTACCAAGAGCAAGATAGAGGAAATCTCAAAGAATATTTCCAAGAGGAGAATGCTTACAAGATAGGAGTAAAATTTGTGGCTGCAACTTAGAGTTAGATAAACATTGTTAAATACTGTTAGGGGCCTGAGACAGTCTCCTATTTAGTTTCTCACAGATTTTAATTATCCTGAAAGTGCTATATTTAAACTTTATCTAAATGGTAAGATTTTGAGAGATAAATAATTTCCTCAGGTTCACTGCTGCTAAGTGCTAAGTGGCCCCGCCAGTACCACTTTTAATTATTGCTCATCTGGTTCAGTGAGTGTGAAAGTGCATTTTTTACACTGTACATAACAAATAGTTATCGGTTAAAGGGTGGAGGAAATTATATGAGGTGGGTAAAGGCAACAGTTCATTTGATGATGTCTCTACTTGGTTTTGTCCAAAGGTCAGGCTCATCACATCTGCAAAAGGAAGTGGGAGAGGTGGATTCAACACTAGCCCAGCTGGATAGGAGGGCAGTAGCTTTACATGTAAACTCCAGATACTTGAACTCTGGTGATGTCCCTGGTAAGTACTTTCTTTGTGCTGCATTCTGTGGTCACTAGGTGGTGGTATAAACTGGTTTCTTTCTTTAGGCCTTGCATAGTGTGAGCTATTTTTGTTACTTTTGAGTTCCTGTAACTTAACCTATGGGTATTTAGAGTGGAGTTCTCTCAGTTCTTCTTTTTTTGTCATATGATATTATATACTGAAGAGAACACCTTCAGGAAAGATGAATTACTTTTTTTATGAGTTGCTTTATTATAAATATAAATAAATGTTAATAAAGTAACAAATTTTCATTCAGTGTTTGTTAGCAAATATTTTGTTCATATTGGTGAATATGTATTAAGCACCTGTTGTGTGTTGAGTATTAAATTAAGTGCTATGGGGAAGGAAGAAGACTGGATGCCTTTTCTTGAGCTTGTCAATGTCTTGATGTTTCTATATCAGCCTCTTTGCTGCTAGCATTCTTAGACTAAGCAGCAGGAAAGACTTGTGGAAAGCTCAAAATTACATATAATGTGAATTTTATTTAACATTATTTCTATTAATAAAATAAATTGTTTTTATTACTAAAACATATAAACATGAGTTTAAGAAATCCTAAATTAATTGACTTTAAGTTTTGCATTTGAAAGTGAATTCTAGTGCCAATGACCTTTAAAAGCTCTCAATAAAGAAGCAATTATTTCCTAAGATAGGCTTTGCAAGTCTATTGCTTTGAATAATCCTTGTGCCTCACAACTGCAGTTGGGGGAAAATGGTAAAGGGGAGGGAGGTATTTCTGGACCTTTTGCTACTTGTTTCGGATTTTTATTACAAAATATGGCTGATTTCTTTCCTGTGTATGTGTTAGTCGCTCAGTCGTGTCTGACTTTTTTGCGACCCCGTGTACTGTAGCCCGCCTGGCTCCTCTGTCCATGGAATTCTCTAGGCAAAAATACTGGAATAGGTTGCCATTTCCTTCTCCAGGGGATCTTTTTGACGCAAGGATCGAACCCGGGTTCCTGCATTGCAGCCGTCTGAGCTACTACATCTGTTACCTTTAGGGACTAGTATGCTTAGTTTGTGACACATTTTTTTCCCCAAGAAATTCCTCTTTCAAATGAATATGCATTATCTGACACTCTCTAATGTAATTCTGTTCACCTTTGCAAACTGTCATGGACACCTACTAGTTGAGTAATCAATACACTTTTTAATCTGTTTTAGCTTTAGTTGACCACCTTTAATTGCTTTTGCAGCATTTTTATAATTTTTTATTTTAAAAATTTATTCTCAACATTGTATTGAGGGCTAAAGCATTAATGTAAGAGGCTTGTAGAGTATGTCCAAACCCAGGGGACCTGTTGTTTATTTTGTGCCTTTTCAAGTGCTTCAGGATATAGTCTAAGATTTTCCCAAGCACACTTTATGATTGAAGCTCAAATGTCCCTCTATCTCTTATGAAAGTTGACAGACTCACAGCTTATGGGAAATCAGCACTATTTAGATTAAAATTTTTCCTGAAAAAAATGTAAATTGACTTCTCAAGATAGCTTAATAATATTACTGAAGTTGGCTTCAGATTCAAGATGATTTTCATCTTATATAGATGCTGAATATTAAGAAATAGGGTCCCCAATTTCCCCACTGCCTTGGTGTCTCAGAAGCTTCCATTCAGCACACATACACACACAAAACCAAAAGGAGTGAAAAGTCATAACTTTACAGGCTGCTTCAGTATAATTCCTGTTTCATAGTGTTTCCCTTTGAATAGTAATCCTGAGCCTGTAAGTGATTTGGAATGGGGTCTGTTGGTAGATTCATATGACTAGAGTCTCATTTGTGATTAGCTTTTCAGTGAGAGCTAGGCCCTCATTTGGTTGGCCCTCTTTCCTATCTAACTCCCTTTCTTGTATTTAAGGAGATTTTAATGAACATTGATTGTTCTCAAATCTTATATTGTATACCTGTCACTCTTTCAAAGAATGTTGGTGATACCTATTTCACAGACAAGAGAACCTTAGATTCTAATGTACCTTATATTACATAGGAGCTGTTATATTACATCTCTTACTTATTTCTTTATTAATTGTTCTTTTTCATTTCACCTTGTTAGGTTGATTTTCCATTTTTAGAGTAAAACAAAAACAGCAAACAAGAAGCTCAAAGAAGCCAAGTGACTGCCAAGGGGTAACAGAATGAGAAGTTTAGAAATGGCTCACCCATTTTAATTGCTCTCTCATAATCCAGTGTTACAGAATATGTAACTTATTCTTTCCCATATTGGTATTTAAGTGTTCCCTTATGTTTATGTTATAAAGAATGCTTCAGTAAATAACTGTACTGGTCCCCTTGGTCATATAACTGTAAGTGGAATTAGTGAGTCAATTTCATATTTTTTTGTTGATTTTTAAATTGATTATACTCTCACTGGCAGTGAATAGGATTTCTTCTTTCTCCATATTCTTAACAATTCTTGTTAAGAGTTTAATATTTTTGTATCTTTTTGTTGATAAATATCTCATTGATTTAATTTACATTTTTTCTGATTTCATGTGAATTAAGCATCTTCTCATAATTTTGTAGGTTATGCCATTTTATTTTCTTTTGGGTCCCTGTTTATATCCTCTGCCCGATTTTCTGTTATGTTGTTTATCTTAGTAATCTGATACCTTAAAAAAAAGCAGTTTGCATAATAATCCTCTTTTGTTGTATTTGTTACTGACATAATCTTCCATTTGTGCTAGTATTTAAGCCTTCTTAATGATGCATTTTTGCCATATAGATGGTTCTTAATTACTTGTTCCTTATGTTTCAGTAGTTTCTTATGTCTTTTTTGGACTCATTTGAGATATACTTTTCCTATCCCTGTATATGAAGACATTTTCCTATAATACTTTACAGTTTTGCTTTTGGCATTTAGGTATTTGATTTGTCTCAAATGTATTTTGCTCACAGTGTGAGATGGAGGTTTAATTTGATTTTTAGTTTTCCCTTTGATATTGGTAGTCCATTACCAGAGCATAATTTATTAAATACTTCATTCTCTACAGAAATACCATGTTGTTAGGGTATAAACTTCCACATATGCCCAGGCCATTTTTGAATACCCTATTTCTTTGATGTATTTTTCTTTATTTATACTAATGCTACGCTATCTGAATTATTGTAGCTTTATCATCCATCTTGACATTCAATACAGTAAATTTATAGTTTTTATTCTTACATTGTCTTGGTTATTCTTGATCTTTACTATTCAGGTTGAATTTAGGGGTAAACTTCAGAAAATAAAAAAATTCTCAATTTCATTTTGATTGAAATTATACTAACTTTATAGAGAAATTTGGGATGAATTGACATAGTTATTCTTAAATTTCTTAACATGAACAAATAAAGCTCCCAATTTGTGGGAGGTTTTCTTATATGTGTTTTAATGAAGAGTAATACTTTTCTTCAAAAATTTCTTACATAGCTTTCATAGGTTTATTTGTGAGAACTTTACTTTTGTTGGTATTGTAAGATGCTTTTCAAAGTGCATTTTCTAACCAGTTGTAACTTCTGCACAGAACACTATTGAACTTTGTATATTGATCATGTCTTTAGCAGCCTTGCTAGATTTTCTTATTAATTTACATTTTAAGATTTTCCTTTTATAGATTTTTTTCTAGTGAGAAAACTTTATTTTCATAAAATAATGAAAATTTTGTTTCTTGCTTTCCAATATTCATACCCTCTTTCCTTCCATTCTTTCTCCCCTCTCTCCTGCCCTTGTTTCCCCCTTCCTTCCAGTTTTTCTTTCTTTCCTTCTTTGCTTCCTCCCTTTCTCCTTTCTTTCTCTCTCTCTCTAACTGGATAGGATTTCTGTGCAATGTTGAGTTTGCTTGGAACTTTAAGGGAACTTGGTAGTTATAAATTTTTTAATAAATATTCTTTTTTAGGTTAAAGAAATTTTCTTGTTTTTAGTTTGCTCAGTTTTTAATTTTTAAAAATTTGTGAATGCCCATTAAATTTTGTCAAGAATTTTCCTGAATTTGCTGAAGTTATTTGTTTTTATTCTTTAATTGATATTGTGGTGAATTGCAGGGACATATTTTTATAATGTTAAGACTTCCTTGGTAGTCTTACCTTCCAGGTATAAATCCTACCTGGATGTTAGATATTATTATTTTGAATGTTGTTAGATTCTGTTTGCTAGTATTTTGTATAGAGTTTTTCTATGTTTGTAAGTGAGATTGGCTCTTAAGTTTTCCTTTCTCATATTGTCCTTGTTCAGTTTCCATTTCAATGTTATTTTAGGCTTATAGAAAAGAGTTGGGGGAGGTTTCCATTCCTTTTTGTATTTTATGAAACAATTTGAATATGATAAGGATTACCTGTTTTGGGGGAAGTGTATTAGAAGTACCTAGAGAAATGGGTTGGGCCTGGTTAAAATTTTAAACTACTGATTTGGGTTTACCTGTCTTTAGATTTTTTCATTTCTTCTTTTTATAAATCTTTGAGTTGGATTCTTAGTGTATTAATTTTCAATCTTTCTTTTTTTCCAATATATTTATTTAAAATTATAAAATGTTTTTATCCCACCAATTTTGATAGTCCTGTTAAGTAATAAATATGTTGAAATTTTCATCATTTTTTAAACATATAAAGTATGTTTTAAAATTTCCATGTTTAAAACACATTTTGGGGGTTTATTTTTTCAATATTGATTCCTAATATTACATTATGGCTATAGATTGTGGTTTGAATGATATTACTTGTTAGATATTTATTGAGACTTTCTTTCCTAATGCATAAGTTTTATAAACATTTTATTGGATTTGAAAACATTGTTTGCAGTTTAAGTACAAAGTTACACACACAAACATATACATACATGTATGATTGCCATAATTTTTTAAGATGCTTGACTTAACACAGTTTCTAATATCTCAGCAATCCTCCTAAGTAGTACCAAGGACCTTAACATGTTTATCTCTTATTTCTAATCCCTCTCATTATATCTCAGGTTTCATTTTTATCTCATTTTTATGTTCCCCATTTGTGAGCATTCTCTCTCTCTCTTACTATTTAATATAGTGACAGTTTGGATCCACTCACATATTTACTAATTTCTTTGTTTACCATTACTTTTTCATTCTGTTCCTTTCGTCCAGAAACAGTTTCTTTCTTTCTAGAGTTGTCTTTATGGAAAAATCTTTTAGTTTTTTTTTTAATAAAAATGTCTTTATTTTGTCTTTTCTCTTGAAAGATGGTTAAATTTAGTATAGAATTCTAGCCTTTTGGTTTTGCTTGAACAATTTGAATTTATTATTTCATTGACTTTGGGCCTCTATTTTCACTGATGTCATTTAAAAAATTTTTTCCCACTATGTTTATTACATGATATTGAATATAATTCCATGTGCTGTACTGTAGGACCTTGTCATTTACTATTTTATGTATAATAGCTTATATCTGCTAATCCCAAACTCTAATTTAGCCCTCCCCCACTCCCTTTGCCCTTTGGTAATCATAAGTTTATTTTCTATGTGTGTGAGTCTGTTTCTGTTTTAAAATAAGTTAATTCATATCATATTTTATATTCCACATATAATTCATATCATCTGGTATCTGACTTTCTTTGTCTGATTTACTTCACCTAGTATGATAATCTCTGGGTCCATCCATGTTGCTGTAAATGGTATTATTTCGTTCTTTTTTTATGGCTGAGTAGTATTCCAGTGTGTATATGTGTGTGTGTGTGTGTGTGGGCACATTCCACATCTTTTTTATCTGCTTATCTCTCCATGAACATTGAGATTGCTTCCATATCTTGGCTATTGTAAACAGTGCTGCTATAAACATTGGGGTGCATGTACACTGATTTTATTTTACTCTCTTCTTAATTTTGAAGTATTTGAGAAAAATAAATGCTATATGATATTATATGATATTAAAATATAATGAGATCATTCATAATTAAGAACAGACTGTTTCATTTTTTAAAAAAACTGCTATAAATATTCTATGTGGAAAGCATCATGACATTCTCAGATGAACTTTTGTGGACTTCTTTAGACCCTCATTTTGCTATTACATTATGTTTAACTATAAACATGCTTATTCATTTATTATGGGCTTCACTGGTGGCTCAGCTGATAAAGAATCCACCTGCAATACAGGAGACTTGGGTTCAATACCTGGGTTGGAAAGATCCCCTGGTGAAGAGAACGGCTACCCACTCTAGTATTATGGTCTGGAGAATTCCATGGACTGTATGATCCATGGGGTTGCACAAAGTAGGACACAACTGAGTGATTTCACTTTCGTTTTATGCATTTATTATATGTTATTCTGCAATCACCTTTCCTTTATTGTAAACATTATTACATATTCTACAAACATTGATCATAACTACTTTTTACAAATTTTAGATTTTGAAATTTAAATGTAGCAGCCAAATCATACTGTAAAAACTTAAACTGTATTTTATGTTCAAAAAAACAGAGAGGAAAGTATCTTCTGTAGCATCTATACTGAGAACTTATTCAAGGGATTATCTATTCTTTAAAGTATAAAAAGAAGAAAGTAAGTCTGTATTTCATAATTTGATATCTTTGAGAAGAGATTTAAGACAAATGCTAATGCTGTGCATATGTATTGAAACAATGCAGTTTTGCACACACTTTAAACTGCAAATAATTCTCTTAACTTCAGATGATTTCACAATTAGAGTAAGACAACTAGCTTTAAAATTTGATAAATTATCCTAGCCTAGCCCAAAGCTAAGCAATATAGAGCACAAGGATTCTTAAAGTCTGTTTTGCTTTGTGCCTTTATATAATTATTTTGATATTTGTCTCTTTTCCTATGCCAGAAAGTTGGGAGGGGTGGAAGAGGGTGGCTTATGTTCTTGAACTTTACACCACTGTATGAAATAAATCTAAGACATTAAACACATAGATATCCAAGTCTGTGTGCATTTATTTCTTATGAAGACACTTATTTCCATCTGAAACAGGATCAGTGTGATACATAGACTTTGTCATGTAATTGTTGATTGATTTACTTCAATAGTTTGTTTTGTTTGTTCTTCAGTTTTGAGTTGTACACTTATCTTTCAAAATGCTTTGAAATTCAAACCTTTTGATCAGAAGCATAAGATTTATTTTTGATAGTCCTTTTATCACAAATACCAGTAGTGTTCATCGTATCAAGTAATGTCTCATTCTCCATTTTTATATAGTATTGTGTATTGTGTGTGTGCTTGTCACTCAGTTGTGTCTGACTCTTTGCGACCCCAGGGACTGCAGCCCACCAGGCTCCTCTGTCCATGGGGATTCTTCAGGTAAGAATACTGGAGTGGGTTGCCATGCGCTCCTTCAGAAGATCTTCCCAACCAAGGGATCCAACCCAGGTCTCCCGCCCTGCAGGCAGATTTTTTACCGTCCTGAGCCACCATATTTCGGCATACATATTAACACTTGCATTCTCTAATCACCTGAATCATTATTATGATACAGCCACTATTAATGTATGTTGTCTTTAACCTATAGTGCCTTCACATTTATAATCATTGTTTGTGTCACATCAACTTCTTAATTTGGTTAAGTTCTAGACCAAAAAGTTTCTGGGAAATATGAATTATTATGTAAATTGATTGTTTTAAGAATAGCAGTGTTATTAAGTGATTATCATGTGAATATATAGTAGTGCCATCTAAAATTTTGTGGAATTGCAGAATAAATGCTGTAGAAAGAATGAGCTTTCTCTTGTTAAGGTCTGTACAATCTGATATTCCTGGGGAATCAAAATTACGGAAGAGCATATGAAGGAGTATGGCAAACAATACATCATGCCAAAAAAGTTTGCTGTTTTCTTTTTCCTTATTACCTTTAACCTAATTCTGGTAAATCTTCTGATATATTTCTTTTCTTTCTTCTCCCCTTACATCATCCCCCAGGAATAGTGACTGAACCCTAACAAGAGTTCACTGTAGTAAATTAAGTTTCACTGGGACCATGAACATGTATTTTTAATTTCTCTCTAGTAAGCGTTGTAAATAACCTGTTAAAAAGTTTGCCTTTTTAGAATAGTGGAACTTTTTCCTAAATTAATTAAGAGAGTTTACAATGACAGTATATTTGATCCAATTTCTGCCTTTGCTTTATTCATTTATACAACATTTTGTCAATAGCTGTATTCCTGACAGTTTTTGTATAATTTTTTCCCCAACACCATACATATTATGGACAATTTCAGACATGAATTAAAATTGAAATATTTTACATTGAAGATCAAATACTCACCAACTAGATTGTGCCACAAATAGTGACTAGATTTGCTTGTCTCATGCTGTGTGTCTATTCCTCTCTCTGTCCCTCCATTCAATCCATGTGATTTTTGATGCATTTCAAAATAATCTGTGGGAATCATTACCCTTTCCCCTAAATACTTCAGCATATATATTATTAACTAGAGTTTAAAGTTATATGTGTTCACAATTTTTTCTTTTAATTTAAAATTTACATACATTAAATTCACAAATCTTAATGTAATATTAATAGTTTTAACAAATGCACACCTGTGTCACTCAAATTCCTATTAACGTACAGAACATAAACACAGCCTCAGAAAAGTTCCTTCATGTTCTGACCCAGCTGATTCTTGCTTTATTCACTCACCCACACTGGCAACCACTATTCTGATTTTTAAAATACCATCGGTTAATTTTGTGTGTTCTAGAACTTCAGTATATACTTTTCTAGAAACAACACTCTAGTTACTGTACAGAGAATAAATTATAGGAGAACAAAAGTAGGATCATGTTTGATGTATTTTCACAAGTGGTACATATCACTCAAGGTGCTTGTGGATTAGACTTCAGTATTTCTAAATCATTGCTGGTGAAGAAATGGTGGTCTTTTAAAACTTACTGAAATTTCTTTCCTGTGGTTGTAAGAGTAGAAGCTGAAGTTAGTTTTGAGGAGGAGCTCACTCACCATTTTGGGGAGAATCCTGTTTAGGAGTGCACTTTGAGTTAGGTGCCCATTTATTTTTATTGAGAGAAGTTTGCATTCTTATGGAAGCAGGAAGTAAATAGATACTATCAATCTTATAGCAGGACAGGAACTAAATAGGAAAATGGACTTAAGAGGACCCATGTGAAGTTAATGGCTAATAGATACCAAGAGCAATAATATTTAATATTGGTTGATTTTTCTTACTGATCATAATCCCTTTACATTATTTGTAAGCCTAAACATAGGTTTTAAATACAGTGGTCTTTTGAATATGGATATTTATGAGATTTTATGTCTGTTCTTTTTTTGAAGTCAATATTATATTAGATAAGAATGACTTCAGTAGGATATTCCTGGTGATAAGAGTAGCAACAACCATTAAGAGGTATAAAGTACAAGTTATAAAATAAACAAGTCATAGGGATGTATACAGTATAAGGAATATAGTCAATAGTTTATAATAACTTTGTGTGGTTTATGTCTATTATTTGTGGGCAAAGTGTGCTATTGAGAGCTTAAGCAATACAGAAGCATGAAAGATTATCAGAGAGGAATGATGGAAAATTTTAGAAAAGTTCTTGTTGTTTAGTTGTTAAGTTGTGTCCAACTCTTTTGTGACCCCATGTGCTGTAGCTTGCCAGGCTTCTCTGTCCATGGGACTTACCAGGCAAGAATACTGGAGTGGGGGGCTATTTCCTTCTTCATGGGATCTTTCTGACCCAGAGATCAAACCTGTGTCTCCTGCTTTGGCCAGTGTATTCCTTACCACTGAGCCACCAAATGAAAACCAGAAACTAGGGAAGTGTAAGCATTCCTGGAAGAAAGGGAGAGGAAGAACGTAGATGGAGGAGGGGAAAGGATAAGAAGTAGGAGGAAATAGGGAAAAGAGAGAGGAGAAAGGAAGAGAGAGAAGAGAAAAGCCATGTGCTTTATATGGGCCCAATTGCCTGAGCTGAAAACAACTAAAAACTCTGCCAACAAGACAGTGTTCAGAAGGTTTACATGAACATTCTGTGTTTGAAAGAATGGGAGTCTCATGTTTGGACTTATAAGCTGGTAAGTTTTCTTGACACCAGGTTGTATGACTTCATCTCGGAATACAGAAGACCTGATCTGGTCCCACACTGAGGATATAACATGCCTCATGTCCTCTCACGTTTTCCTTGGATGCAACTCAGGACTTTCTTCACAGCTTCTTTCACCTCCTTATTTCTCAAGATGTAGATGATGGGGTTCAACACTGGGGTTACCACTCCATAAGACAGTCCAATGATCTCATCAGAAGTGTTTGTGTCCTTTGACTTGGGCTTCATGTACAGATGTCCATCAGCAGACGAATGGATAAGGAAGCTGTGGTACATATACACAATGGAATATTACTCAGCCATTAAAAAGAATACATTTGAATCAGTTCTATTGAGGTGGATGAAACTGGAGCCCATTATACAGAGTGAAGTAAGCCAGAAAGAAAAACACCAATACAGTATACTAATGCATATATATGGAATTTGAAAGATGGTAACGATAACCCTATATGCGAGACAGAATAAGAGACACAGATGCATAGAACCGTCTTATGGACTCTGAGGGAGAAGGTGAGGGTGTGACGTTCTGAGAGAGTAGTATTGAAACATGTATATTATCATATGTGAAACAACACCATTCCAGGTTCAGTGCATGAGACAAATGCTCAGGGCTGGGGCAATGGGATGACCCAGAGGGATGGGATGGGGAGGGAGGTGTTGCAGATGGCCACATATCAATCATATGTCATCACAGCCAGGAGGACACACTCAGTGGAGTGTAACCCGAGAGAGACAACCATCTGCAGAGCACAGCCAATGAAAGAGATGGATTTTCTCTCAGACCTAAATATAATGAGCACTGGGGGGATGGATGATGACGTGTAACAGGTGTCTAAGAATGAGAGGTTCCCAAGGAAGAAGTACATGGGAGTGTGGAGGCAAGAATCCAGTATGCTGATGATAATGAGGAGGCTGTTTCCAGGAAGACGATCATGTACGTGATGAGGCGGAGCATGAACAGACAAAACTGGAGTGCTGGGTATTGGGAAAGCCCCACCAGGAAGAATTCAGTCACAGCTGAGGAATTTCCCATTTCTTTGTGTCCATGTCACTCACCTTCATGGTTTAGAAAAGGGCACGACTCAGGAAAATTTACATTTATAATGTAGATTTTCAGCACACCTTCACTTCCAGTATTGTGCTTGACTCTTTGTTTGTTTGTTTAAAATTCTCAAGAGCATGTTTAACAGGGACCACACCACCCTCAAGGGGTTGCAGATTTCGTTTTTGGAGGGGTTAGGGGAACACAAAAAAATCCCACGTTTAATATAGAAGCACAGACATACTGTATCAGTTTCCTAGTGCTGCCAAACCAAATTACCACAAACTTGGCAGCTTAAAACAAAAGAAATGGATTCTCTCACAGTCTGTAGGCCAGAAGTCTGATATAAAGGTATTGGCAGGCTCGTGCTCCCTCCCATGGCTATAGAGGAGGATCCTTCCAGCTTCTGGGGGTGCCTGGTGCTCCTTAGCTTGTGGCCACAGCTCTCCTGTCTCTGCTTCTGTATTTTTTAAAATATTTATTTAAGTTTTTGGCTGCACCAGGTCTTAGCTGTAGTGTAGGATCTTTAGTTGCAGTATGCAAACTCAGTTGCAGCATGTGGGATCTAGATCCCTGACCAGGGATTGAACCCGGGCCCCCTGTGCTGGAGCACAGAGTCTTAGCCGCTGGACCACCAGGGAAGTCCCTTTGCCTCTGTCTTTATGCGGCTTCTCCTCTGTGTGTCTCTTTTACGAGGACCTCAGTCATTGGATTTACGGCTCAGTCTAAATCCAGAATGATTTCATCTCAAGATCCTGAAGCAATGTGCTTGACTCTTGGAACACTTATAGGAATAAGAAAGGGCAGAGATATTATATTAATATTACTTGTATTGGTGATAGGTATAAGGCTTTAAGAAATCCAAAACATCTTAGATCTACACAGCAGCACAGTCAAGGCTACTAATGTTCCAAGACTTCTTATGGGAAGTGCCAGATAAGATTTAGAAGGAACTACTTTTCAATGTAGGAGTATCAAGATGCCTTCATTAAGGAAATTTTGAATCTGTTTTCTGATGAAGATGGCCTCTATTTAAAAGATTATATAAATATATTACTATATCATTTAACCTGAATATAACTTTGGTAATTTGTTCAATTTTAAGTCTCAAATGGAAAAGTAGGAAAAAGCAATACTTATTTGTCAAATTGTCATTAGAATTAAAGTTGATAAAAATCTGTTAAGTACCTAAAAGTAATGGTTCTAACATGGCATATATGTGTGATATATAATTATATTTACTTTTTGTAATATAGTAATATTAATGTATATTTCCATATACATATAAAGGTGAAGGAAGAACATCTCCTTTTCTTTCTGTTCAAAAAAAGTCCCAGGTGAAGGACACCATTTTTCAGAATTTAGGTCAAAATAAGAGAAAATGGAAATAGTAACATCACCAAAAACACTGAATCAATCCATCATGTAGGCTTATCCGAACCTCTTCAGTTACCTTTTTTCTCACATACACCATTTCTCCTCTTGTGATACTGTTAAGGAAAGTTTTTTTTTCCATGATCTTCATTAGCAACCCCGCAAAATATTCTAACAGAGAAATATCTGTGTAAAAACTGTTCTGGCCATACAGTGCAACTTCAACCAAAGTCTATAGCCCCTCATACAATCACATTGTTGCTCCTAGATTCTTCTAGCGTGGAAATTACGGAGGCACTACTGTCACCCTAAATGTCCTGCAATGACCATGCTGAGTTTCTTATCAGTCTCCTTGTACTACTACCCTCTTTCTTCTTTATGCTTTGTTCAAAGTGTTTTCTTGTTAGAAGGGCCCCTCTTATCTTAGATATTACCTTTTCATGGAAAGCTTTCCCATTTTCTGTTGTGAGGAGGATGCCCCTTGTATGCACTGTCACAGAACTCCATACTTTATATCTCTTATAAGGTCTTTCATATATTCATTTATTCATTTCAAACTATGCCATATATACTGTAGTAGGTAATAGGGATCCCATTGTGAGGTCTTGTTTTTCAAAATGGGTACTGAATGCAGAATGTTGTGAGAATTATTTTGTTCTTTTAAGAAACAATTTCTGTGCTACATAGCATGTGTCAATATGAAAAAAATATGGAGTATTTTACAAAAACATTTTATCAAACTAGTCTGTTATTCTAAATTGTCAAGGGTAGAATAAAACTATGGAATCATCATTACTTATGCATATATATTCAAGAATCATAAACAAGTATATCCAAACTGTATACTAAAGTGATATAATTTATTTCATGAATTCATGAAATTTCAAATTAATATTTGAAAATCTATTAATATAGTGTACTAAACAGCTAGGCAAAAAACAAAGCAAAACACATGGTTTTGTTAACTAATAAAACATACTAACAAGATGCCAAAAAACATTTGATAAAATACAGTACTCATTCTTGGTAAAATGAAAATCTCTTAGTAATATAGTTATAGGAGGATGCATAATTTAGATAATGAAGATTGTCTTTTTAAAAAATTATTTGGTCACATAGTTCAAAATGATGAAACTCTGGAGTATATGCATAAAAATAGTCAAAAGATTGGTATTAGACTATTATTCGGAGAAGTCAATGGCACCCCACTCCAGTACTCTTGCCTGGAAAATCCCATGGACGGAGGAGCCTCGTAGGCTGCAGTCCATGGGGTCGCTAAGAGTCGGACACGACTGAGCGACTTCACTTTCACTTTTCCCTTTCATGCACTGGAGAAGGAAATGGCAACCCACTCCAGTATTCTTGCCTGGAGAATCCCAGGGACGGGGGAGCCTGGTGGGCTGCCATCTATGGGGTCGCACAGAGTCAGACACGACTGAGGTGACTTAGCAGACTATTATTATTACTTAACAGTTTTTCCCCTTAATGATCCATCCAATAGACTAGAATAAGAAAAAAAATAATGATATTGCGTGTTCTTTCATGTTTCAAGTTCAATCATGATTTAAATAGTTAAAAGTTTTTTTTTTTTCCCCCTCTAGACTGCTGGAATTCTGGTTTGTGTTGATTGTGGGTCATGTAACACATGTGAGAAGACACATCCTTACGTGTCATACAAACAAAACTGTAATCTTAGAGAAGAGTACAGAGAAAGGAAAATGGCCATGGTATAGTATTAAAATGGAAGTTTCATACCTATAAAATGATCACAATTTATATACATGTGGCTGAAAAAAGTCACAGCAAAATGTTAACTTGTTTTCTCTAGCATGTGGGACTTGGGTAATAATAATAATTATTATTAACTTTTTCTCATTCTCCAAATTCCATTTAAGGAATGGATATTTTATGTAAACATAAGAAATATTAAAAAGTTTTTCTTAGAAGGAAAGGAAATTGGAGAATTTTTTTTGTTGATTTATTATATAGACTGACTTAGTGCCATTTAATGTTTTGATTTCAGGTGATCGCTTCACAGAATTACCTCCTGAGCAGACACACTGACATAGTCTTAATTCTTGGAACAGAATTCTAGAGTCTACTATTTAGAATGGCCTGGGTGGGCAGTATGGGGTGCATTTTATGAGGCATCCAATTGTATTACACAGTAAAAAGATAAGGCAGAGGAGATACCCATGGTGGGAAGTGTGAGGGATATTCATGAGAGCTATTACCTTGGCTTCTTTATCTCTGCCAAAAGGAGGTAAAAATTTCAGCTTTCTGGCTGTCTGTTTTTTGTGCATCTCTCTCCAAAGGATCAAACTTTAGGTTGACATTCATCTTTGGATATTGCCTACAGAAGGGAAGCAAACTCCACCTGAGGACTTGGATCATTAAGTATTCACCCTTCTCGCTATGTTTACTAATAGAAGAAAGTAGTAGTTGTTTGTAAAACACATGTACTTACCTGACTTCCTGATTTTAATGCAAAGAACCTCTTGAAACAAGCTGTGCCACTCTCCTCAGAAGGAAATCCAATGCACTAAGTATTGCTTGCTATCTCCCACTTCAGCTATTTTTTCCTTCCACTTATAAAATAATGTATTCTTTGTGATATCAGACAGGTGCTAGATCTTGAGTGCATGTCCAAATTTCTGAGCCCCAAAGTTGCTAATAATAGGCATTAGTGTTCTAGTCAGAACGAAGTATCTTCTCATTTTCCTACATGGTTTTGAGAATTTTATTGGGTTTTCTCATTCACATTTCTGTGTGGAAACCAAGAACACTTCTTTGTTGCTGGAAACTTCAGTGAGCTGGACTCACTACTAGGATTGTGTTCTTCATGCTCTGACCACCTCTAGGGCTGTGCTAGAGTACAGTGGTCTTGTGTCTCAGAAAGCCTGTTGTGTCTCGAGCCTCTTACTCCATTTTCCCCTTAGCTATGTATTATGAAAGCACTTGGCTTGAAGGACATAAACTTTAGTCTTGGCTCCTTGGCGTATTGGCTGTATAAACTTGGGCAAAACACAATCTCTCATCATGATGTGTCATGTAAAATGGGGGTAATGGTACTTATTTTTAGAGGTTTTTTTTTTTTTTTTTGTCTGTTTTTTTTTTTTTTTAGGATTGATGTAACATACCTGAAAGTTCTTGACATAGATTGTGTGCACAAGAGATGTTAGTTTAATCTGTACCCTTAGGCTGCTATTCTTTCATTTTCCATGATAAAAGTGACTTATTTAAATTATGTTCGTGTATATCCATGATATTTTCTTCACCCAATAATACCTTAGTTTTTTTCATTGCTGTATTCAGCACTTTAAAAATAAAATAAGTTATTCATAATTCCCAGTTCCCATTCATCTTTTCCTTTCTGGAAATATCTCTTCTTAAATTTGTTCTAATGTTCCCTATTAAATCTTCAGTATAGGATCCTCATCTTCTTCAGTTATAAAAGATAGCATGGCTATTTGGGGTTTCAGTTTTCAAAACAGGGAAAACATTCTTTTTCATCAGGGTTTCACTAACTTCTTGTGACAGATGCTGCTCCTCCTCAATGAATGACTTCTTAGTGTTCCTTCTAGAGCTATAGTCATGCTCTGGGACTCACATTCAAGTATACCACAGTCACAGACAACTAAAAATAGTGGTAAAGGAAAGGAAAAAATAAAGCTTTCTGCCAAAACAGAATGCCATGTTATAGATTTGCAGTAGTAAACTAATATGTCACAAGAATACTTTCCTACCTCTGAGTCTTAAATATTTCCAGAGGCCCCACAGTGGTTCTGGTACCCAATTTAAATCCTTTTAAATTGCTAAGAGACTCTCTAATCCCAGAAATGATTTAAAGTTGAATTTTTAAATAATATAGAAAGTAGTAACTTTCAGATGCATTAGGGTTGATAGCTCAGAGAACTAATTGTACCAAAATTACTAACACTAATCTTCCTTCTCTGAATTTTTGCTTCCCTGATTATACAAACAATACATATTCAGTATAGAAAATTTGATAAGTTCAGGAAAACCCAAAGGAAGAAATGGAAGTCATACATAATTATAGGATAAATATTAATATTTTCATATTTACATACCTGAGAGCACACTGTATTTCTTGATTTACTACCTGCTTTTTTATAATTAACAATGTAGTGCATATATTTTCCACTATCATATTACTAAGCATTTTAATCAATTTCATAATATCTTTAAATAATAAATAGCAAAAACATGTAAGAATGGAGACTAAACAGTTTTTTGCTGGATTCTCAGCAACTTTTCACTTTTTTTTTTTTTTTTTTGCTTTTTGGAAGTTGGAGGACTGAGGTCAGAGATTCTCTTCATTTTATTCCATGTGTGTAAAAGCTGGTTCTCGTCAGAACGTATCACAAAGCCAGTTTTATGAAATGAAATATCAGTGTGAGGCAGTTTTTCTTTTTGGGGTGAAGCAGATATAAGGGTGTGATAACCAACACTGTGGATACACAGCCTCAAGGATGTCCAACACCCTCCTGCCATTGCTTCCTAACTGTCCTTGCTCACTCCACTTACCTTCTGTTGACTTTCTGGCCCCTGATCCTGCCATGCACGTCTGAAAGGTTGTTGCTGAACCACGAAAGATGCCAGGATTCTTGGCCTCCAGAGTCCAGGCCTCCAATTCAATCTGGGGCCAGAGACGAGGCTTGATCACTCAGAGCTTTTGTGTAATAAAGTTTTATTAAAGTATAAAAGAGGTAGAGAAAGCTTCTGACATAGACATCAGAAGGGGACAGAAAGAGTGCCCTCTCACCAGTGTTAGCAACAGAGTTATATACTTTATAATTAGTTCTGGAGGTTGTAAAGACCTTACTAGACCCACCCCCATAATTTACATTTTTAAGATAACAGAATTAGCCAGAAGGTTTTTTCCAGAGACTCTTCTCAAGCAGGATACATTATTGTTATATACTCCTAAGGAAGGTAAAGGGAAAAAAAAGTTTGTCCTTTCAGCCTCCTTGAGAATTCCAGACACCTCTCTCCTTGGGGACCCCTAGACTTCTTATCAACCTGCCTAGGAATTGACTCTCTCACTTCTATGTCTTAGTGTTTTAACTCCATTCACACTTACATTCTTCTAGCACTCCAAAATTGGTGGGCCTTGGAAGAACACAGTTCTATTTGTATTTTAAGATCCAAATATTTGCCAGGCCTTTTGCTCAATTTTGATTCCAGATGTGTTCCCTCAATATTGTGATATGCTCAAAGGTGAAAAAGACTCTAGTTCCTGATCAGGGGACTCGCATGATTTCAGAACTTGGAGTAAAAGTATTTCTGTGACTATTTGTGGAAATGGAATTTTCCACAAGTATTGATGTTTTGCTTTAGCAGGCAACACTGACAGGATTCAAATTGCAGACTTGCCTTCTCTGAGGTGGGCAGCAACAGAAATCTCTGTTCAGGTCTTCTAGCCTTAACTCTGTTTATGTGTAGTTTAGGGATCAGTGAGTATTTATTTGGGCAGAGTTTATATGGAAACATGGGGCTCCCACTCTCTGGTGGTATCTGGCTATGGTTTTTTTGCCTAGATTTTCAATTGCTATGATCTTCCTGAACTCCATCCTCTTGAAAGGTTGTTGCTGAACCACAAAAGATGCTGGGATTCTTGGCCTCCGGAGGAGAATTCAATCTGGGGCCAGAGATGAGGCTTGATCGCTCAGAGCTTTTGTGTAATAGAGTTTTATTAAAGTATAAAAGGGATAGAGAAAGCTTCTGACATAGACATCAGAAGGGGGAAGAAAGAGTACCCCCCTGCTAATGTTAGCAATGGAGTTATATACTTTTTAATTACTTATTACAGTGAATCAAAAGAATGTCTGGAGGTTGTAAAGACCTTACTAGACCCACTCCCATAATTTACATTTTAAGATAACAGGATTAGCCAGAAGATTTTTTCCAGAGACTGTCTTCAACCAGGATACATTATTGTTATATAATCCTAAGGAATGTAGAGGAAAAAAAATGTTTGTTCTTTCTTCCTCCTTGAGAATTCCAGACCCATCTCTCTTTGGGGACTCCTGGACTTCTTATCAACCTGCCTAGGAATTGACTCTCTCATTCCCCCCTTTTCTTTTAGGAGAATTATGTTGCCAAGGGAAAAGGGTGTTGTTTTTGTTCCATAACTACTTCCTGCTTTTGAGGGGCATAGTCCCTAAATTGTTGAGGCAACATATTCTTCTAACCCTGATATTGAGGGTCTCTGATCCAGGGACCCCAAGTAATAGTTGGAGGAAGCTAAGGCATGCATATGAGTCTGAACAACCATTTGTAATTTAAAAGCCTTCATGCGACTAGAAACAAACCCTGTTTTACAGTTACAGATGTAAGGCAAAATAGTCATTAAACCAAGTTAAAATCAAAATTAAAAGTCACATTATGTCCATAGTTACATCAGTCCATGTTAGGATTTTTAGATGTCATCACAGAGTTGAAGAAAGTCCTTTCCTTGAAGTGGAGAAACCCACCATGGGAAGTCTTCAATTGATGAAGACGGGAATGCTCCACAAACCCTGCAATTAGACCGATTGTGGAATGTGGCATAGGAATGAGCCCAGGACAGGAAGGCGTTGTCTTGAGGGTCAAGACTCCAGGATTTTTGGAGTCAGCAGAAGTAGGTTCACATAGATTTTCAGGCCCTTCTGAAAAGTATAAAGTCAAAGCATAGAAAGTAAAGACAAAAAATGACGTCACTTAGTTCTGGTTAGGGTGCCATCTCTTAACTCGAGTGTGATGTACCCATGAATCAATTCCTGGCACTTTGACAGCTGTGAGAGAAGAAAGAATAACCTGGTAATGGTCTTCCCAGAGGGGCTCGAGGGATTGGCCCCCAGATCCCAATGTTTTTATCAGGACCTCGGTTCCTGGCTCAAATAGAGGCTTGCTTGACTCAGAGGTTGGGTCACGAGTCACCTCCCAGAGTTCCTTTAGTGCTTGTTGAAAAGCTGAGAGCTGAGTTACATAATTAGTTAATTCCAAAGCTTTAGGAAAATTTTCCATTGAAGATTTTCAAGAATTAGTAATCGTTCATCCACAGACTGTAACCATCCTTTATCAGTAATCTTTGCTCTTCTTTTCTCATATCTTTCTAACTCTTCCTCAGTATATTGTGGTTTTTCCTGTTCCACAGGACCTGTCCAGATCAAAGGTGTCTGCAGTGAAGGGGTTTCATAAAGTGCCTCTTTTCTGGATTGACAGTCAGCTGGCTGATTACCTTCAGCTACTTTACTCCCATCCCTGCTCCTTTAAATTCTCAATGATGGGTTTTAACCCGTCTTTAACCTCAGGTTTCAGTGGATACTGCTTCTTATGTGGGATTAAGTGTGGGCCTTTGAGCTTGACAACTACAGGAATAGCACTTTGTGCTTGACCCACAGATTTTCCATCAGCCCACACTGTGGGATTTACATTTTGTTCAATTAAAGGGAGAGAAAGGGAGGGCTCCATATTCATGAAAACAGAGGCATGGACCTTGCTCAGTATATCCCTCCCCAAAAGGGGTGAGGGAGACTCTGGCACGATCAGAAACTCTGGTGAAAAATAACACAAAGTCCCAGTTACAGCTTAAAGAACAACTGAATTAATACCTTTTGGCTCTTCCAGACAGTCCCACTATGGAAGTGGATTGGGAAGAAAGTGGGCCAGGGGCTTCAGTAAGCACAGAGTAAATTGCCCCAGTATCTAAAAGGAAATCGATGGATTGGCCGCCCCCTCCACAGTTATTAATACCCGGCGATCCTCAGGTGTAATTAGGATGGGAGCTTGTGTGGGGACCCCCTGGCACCTTCAGTCCTGATTGTCTTGAGAGTCCGACCCCTGAAACCTATGCCTCTGGGGGCAATCTCTCCTCCAGTGTGGGCCCTTGAAGACCAGACATGGAGCCGGAGGCGGCTTAGATGCCTGAGGGCAGTCCCGCTTGAGGTGTCCCTCCTTTCCACAGTAATAACAGGCCCATCCCTTCTTCACCTGGGTCCCTCTGGGCATTTTTCTCAGGCTGTTTAAGAACGGTTCTTACAGCCATTACAAGGGCTTCCACCTGTTCCCTTGTCTTTTTCTGCCTTTCTTTCTTTCCCTCATGTTCCCTACTACAATAGACTGTTTGAACCAGTTGCAACAGATTATCTAAAGACTGATTTGGCCCATATGCCTGTTTTAATAGCTTGCGGCAGATATCTGGAGCCGACTGAGTGAGAAATCTATCTTTTAAGATCACTCTTCCCTCTTCACTTTTGGGATCAATCTCAGTGAATCTGTGAAGGGCTTCTCTCAGTCTGTCTAGGAATTTACCAGGAGCTTCCTTCTCCTCCTGTTCTATGTTTGCTAGTTTGGCATAGTTTAAAGTCTTAGCACGCGCTTGCCTGAGTCCTTCAAGGATACATCTGACAAAATGACTCTGATCCCATCTTCCTTTAGCTGTACCATAGTCCCAGACTAGTTCTATAGTTGGGAACCCCTGATTCCCAGTGGGGAGGGTGGCTATTCGTCCTCCCTTTTCCCTAGTGATTTATGACCAAGCCATTCATCTCCATAAGCAACAGCTTTCCCCAAAACTCGACTTTTCGAGTTGGGAGTCAGTTTTTGTCCCAAGATATACAACACATCCTTCCAAGTAAGGTCATAAAGCAGAGTAATGCCTTTAAAAGCTCTAATATATTTTTCTGGGTCCTCTAGTCTCCCAGATCCTCCTTGATTCTTTGTATTTCTTGATAAGAAAAGGGTTTATTAACTCTCATAGACTGATTATTTCTCCCAGTGGGTGCTTTATGAAGAGGCAACAGCTTGTGTGGCTGTTCCTCAGCCTCTCTGGCTGCTCTGCACATACAATCCCAGGGATAGATTGGAGAAACCTGCTTTTCTTTATCTCTTTGTCTCCTGTCCTCCATCTCATCCTGTATTTCACCCTTAGTTTTTGCTGTCTGAGCTTCTGAGCTTCTCTTACTTCGATTGTCTGAGTTTCTCTTACTTCGATTGTCTGAGGTTGTACTGAGACAGTAGTTGTTTGGATCTCTACTTGTGCAGTTTGACTCTCAGTTTGGGTTTTTACTGAGACCAAGGTAACCCTTCTTGGGGGGGAGCGGTTCTCTGACTTTCAGCTTGTTCAGTTTGGAGCCCCGGGTTCAGGGGCAAAGTAGGAGGACAGGAGGGAGCTGAAGGTTTCACACCCAAATCTATACCCTTAGGACATAAGTCTGGCATACCTCCAAGAGAGAAAAAGGGCAACACATATGCTACTTCTACCCATTTCCCTTGTTTTCTACAGAACCGGCCTAATTGTAAAACAGTAATAATTGAGATCGTTCAATAGGTCAGTATTCCCTGTCTTCTAAAGGATACTGTGACCATTCAGTGTCACAGAAGAAGATCAGGAGTGGCTTCTTTAAGCTCTAGGGATCAAATCTATCCCAGTTTTCCAAGATACAGTTCAAAGATGTGAGGCTGGAATTGTTAGCTCCCATCTGTAAGAGAGAAAAAAAGCGACAAACACCATCTTTCTACCAGAGGTGTCCCTCTCTGCTCTAGATGGGGGTGTAGACAGAATTTACACCAAACCTTTCCTTCCCTGGTCGGACTTAGTCTGTCCCTTACTTATGCAGGTGGCATACTCGTCCCTCCTGGTTCTACCACTGAGATGGGGTGGAGATACACCAGGGGTAGACCTGATGGCATCACAGACTGATGTCCAGTTCCTCACCATTAAAACCTTGCTTGCCTCTGATGCCACCCAGGGTGCAATCAGAGTAACCTCCCAGAATGTCTTCCAAGCTAAGACTTCCAGGGGAAACATTCATCACCTGAGTGCCTGTGCACGACCCTTAGTATATTCCTGACCACAGTAAGACCGGTACAAACATAAAACTGAAATGTTCCTTCCAAGCATCACCACACCAGTATAACTGATTCATTCCCATAGATTCCACAGAAAGAATATCTAAAGAGTTGGGATGAAAGCCACTAGAAAGACTCCTCTGGTCCACTAAGAGCTAGTGTTACCAAAGGAAGAAACTCATTGCACTTCCAATCTGAGTAACCTTTAACCTCAGAGATGCTCTTGGAGCTAGAGCTCCATCTAACTTCTGAACTTTCGACTCCTAGCGAGGCTAGGCGCTTCCTGATACCAATCCAGGTTTGGGACCTAAGTAACAGTACACAGTAACAGCATAGATCACAAGTCCCTTGAAAGTCCATGATCTGATAGATAAGTTAGTAGTTCTAATTCCCAAGAAGTTATGAAATGGTCAAAGAGACTGGGAAGTTTGACCAAGAAAGGAGAGTTTGGTCCACATGCTTTGCCCATTTCTGGTCGATTCCCGAAGGAGAGACATTGGGTGCCTCTTGGCATTGGCAGGTCTGTATAAACCCTTGACAGGTTTCTGCCATAAGCCATATGAGGTCACTGCGGAACCACAGAGCCGGGCTCCTCACTTGCTTCGCGCACGGCGTGTCATTCATTCACACAAGCACACTGTAGGGTTAGTAAAGTACAGCAGAAAACGTGTTTGCTAGGAGAACAAAGAGCTAGAGCTCCAAGCATCCTTACCTTGTCCTGAAGAATCTCGGACGAGCCCCCAAGAGGAAAGGTTGTTGCTGAACCACGAAAGACAGGGATTCTTGGCCTCCAGAGGAGAAGAATTCAATCTGGGGCCGGAGACTAGGCTTGATCACTCAGAGCTTTTGTATAATACAGTTTTATTAAAGTATAAAAGGGATAGAGAAAGCTGACATAGACATCAGAAGGGGGCAGAAAGAGTACCCCCTTGTTAGTGTTAGCAATGGAATTATATACTTTTTAATTACTTATTACAGTGAATCAAAATAATGTCTAGAGGTTGTAAATACCTTACTAGACCCACTCCCATAATTTACATTTTAAGATAACAGGATTAGCCAGAAGGTTTTTTCCAGACCCTGTCCTCAACCAGGATACATTATTGTTATATAATCGTAGAAATGTAGAGGAAAAAAATGTTTGTCCTTTCTTCCTCCTTGAGAATTCCAGACCCCTCTCTCTTTGGGGACCCCTGGACTTCTTATCAACCTGCCTAGGAATTGACTCTCTCACTCTGTTTGTTTGGGTCAGTAAGACTGAAGTTTTCTGTCTGAATTTTAGGCACTTTGTGGTGGTGACTGTCCTTCCCTTAGCTTAAAATCTCTAAAACGGAAACTCATACAGTGCCAATCCTTCTTATAAAAGTTGACTGCCCTTGTTCATTTTCTGGATGTTTTTGGCCACTTCAGGAAGGTCTTGCTTTGTTTTTTATTGTGATTAAAAACTAAAATGAGATATAAACCCCGTGTAACAAAACTTTAAGTGTACAGTGCAGTATTGTTTAACTATAGCACAATTTGTTCAGCAGATCTGGAGAACTTACCCATCTTAGATATCTGAAATTTTATACTAAAAAACAACTTCCTCTTTACTCCTCCTCTCAACCTGTAGCAACCACCATTCTATTCTCTGCTTCTGTGAGTTTGACAGTTTTAAATTCTTAGATGTCCTTTGGAATTAAGAACTATGACTAGAGAATCTACCCAGGAGAGAAATTTCTGTGTCATGGCTTATATACATATTCATCTTTTTTTGTAATTTTTTGGTTAATTTTAATAGTCAAAATTGTCTCTTTTATTTTCATTTGCTTTTGGGATATACATTCATCTTTACTAAATTTCCAAATTTGTACCCTAAGAGAAGTGTATAAGGGCTCCTTTTGCACCATATCCTTGTCAATACAATCTAGTCTGGTTATTTTGGAGAAGCATTCTTTCCGCCTTATGTAACAAGAGATATCATTTGAAGGGTATTGGAAATATATAAGGTAGACATAAGAATAAGAATACCCATCTGAATACAGAGTTCCAGAGAAGAGCAAGGAGAGATAAGAAAGCCTTCCTAAGTGAACATTGCAAAGAAATAGAGGAAAACAATAGAATGGGAAAGACTAGAGATCTCTTCAAGAAAATTAGAGATACCAAGGGACATTTCATGCAAAAATGGGCTCTATAAAGGACAGAAATGGTAGGGACCTAAGAGAAGCAGAAGATATTAAGAAGAGGTGGCAAGAATACACAGAACTATACAAAAAAGATTTTATTTAATTTTTTTTTTTGGTATAACAATGATGGTGTGATCACTCACCTAGAGCCAGACATCTTGGAGTGCAAAGTCAAGTGGGCCATCACTATGAACAAAGCTAGTGGAGGTGATGGAATTCCAGCTGAGCTATTTCAAATCTTAAAAGATGATGTTGTTAAAGCGCTGCACTCAATATGCCAGCAAATTTGAAAAATTCAGCAGTAACCACAGGAAAACTGGAAAAGGTCAGTTTTTATTCCAATTCCAAAGAAGGGCAATGCCAAAGAATGTTCAAACTACTGCACAATTGCACTCTTTTCATGTACTAGCAAAGTAATGCTCAAAATCCTTCAAGCTAGACTTAACAGTATGTGAACCGAGAACTTCCAGATGTACAGGCTGCATTTAGAAAAGGCAGAGGAGCTAGAGATCAAATTGTCAAAACCTGTTGGATCATAGAAAAATCAAGAGAATTCCAGAAAAACATCTACTTCTGCTTCATTGACTACAGCAAAGCCTTTGGCTTTGTAGATCACAACAAACTGTGTAAAATTCTTAAAGAGATGGGAGTACCAGACCACCTTACCTCCCTCCTGCAAAACCTGTATGCAGGTCTCAAGAAGCAACAGTTAGAACTGGACATGGAACAATGGACTTGTTCCAAATTAGGAAAGGAGTACGTCAAGGCTGTATATTGTCACCCTGCTTATTTAACCTATATGCAGAGTACATCATGTGAAATGCCAGGTTGGATGAAGCACAAGCTGAAATCAAGATTTGGGGGAGAAATATCAATAGCCTCAGATATGCAGATAACACCACCCTTATGGCAGAAAGCAAAGAGGAACTAAAGAACCGCTTGTTGAAGGTGAAAGAGGAGAGTGAAATAGTTGGCTTAAAGCTCAACATTCAAAAAACTAAGATCATGGCATTGGGTCCTATCACTTCATGGCAAATAGACGGGGAGACAATGGAAACAGTGAGAGACTTTATTTTCTTGGGCTCCAAAATCACTGCAGATGGTGACTGCAGGCATGAAATTAAAAGACACTTGCTCCTTGGAAGAAAAACAATGACAAACCCAGACAGCATAATAAAGAAGCAGAGATGTCACTTTGCCAAGAAATGTCCATATAGTCAAAGCTATGGTTTTTCCAGTAGTCATGTGCAATGTGAGAGCTTGTCAATAAAAAATGCTGAGTGCTGAAGAATTGATGCCTTCAAACTGTGATGCTGGAGAAGACTCTTGAGAGTCCCTTGGACTGCAAGGAGATGAAACCAGTCAATCCAAAAGGAAATCAACCCTGAATAGTCATTGGACGGACTGATGCTGAAGCTGAATCTCCAATACTTTGGCCACCTGTGTAAAGAGCTGACTCTGATGCTGGGAAGGATTGAAGGCAGGAGGAGAAGGGTACGACAGAGGATGAGATGGTTGCATGACATCACTGACTCGATGGGCATGAATTTGAGCAAACCCTGGGAGATTGTGAAGGACAGGGAAGCCTGACATGCTGCAGACCATGGGGTCTAAATGAGTTGGACATGACTGAGTGACAATAGCAACAACAGACATTAGGAAAGGTATTTCTACTTGGTTTTTTCACAAGGTTGGTGATGGTTTAGTCGCTAAGCCATGGACTGTAGCCTGTGATTTTCCTCTGTTCAAGGGATTCTCTAGGCAGGAATACTGAAGTTGGGTGCTATTTCCTTCTCCAGGGGATCTGCATGACCCAGGAATTGAATCCAGGTCTCCTGCATTGAAGGCAGATTCTTTACTGACTGAGCTATGAGGGAGGCCCTGTCACAAGGTTAGGTTCATGCAGATCTGGAGGAGGAAACAGCATAGGTGGAGTCCAATGCTGGCCCAATACGTCAGTAAGGGAAGTTACTGCATATATGAGCTCTACATGTTTATAAGTTGTTGGTGCATCCCTGTGCAGGTACTTTCAGAATTGCTTTGTAAACATTGCTGAAGGAATTGTATTTTTTATTGTATTCTGAGACCACTAGATGGTAGCATAGACTAGCTTTTTTCTTCATTCTTTCTTTGCATACATATCTGGATGTGGGATTACGGGATTAATTTTACCTGATCTTGCTTATTTGCTCTTCAGAATGTCAATTCATTTTCCTCATGGCAATAAATTAGATTTTGTGCTTCTCCATACTATTGTCATAATTTACTATTTAACTATTTTGGGGGTATGCAGTATCTTATTTTAATTTTTTTTTGTTTCTTTGATAACTTGTGATATGATTATTTTTATATTTTTGTTGGTATTGGGGTTCCTTTACAGTTGTTATTGGATAGCTTGTACTTTTAGAAACATTCTGTACTAGCCACATTTGTGTGTGTGTGTGTGTGTGTGTGTGTGTTTACTACAGATAAATTCTCCCATTTATGTCTAATGTTTAAACTTTCTTAATGGTGTCTTTTGTCATATAGAACTTTTAATTTTAAGGAGGCTAATTTTGTCATTCTTTTCACTTTTCTATTTTTTTTAAACTGAGGATAGGTGACTTTTTTTTTTTAATTTAGCTGTGCTGGTCTTAGTTGTGGCATGCGGGATCTACTTCCCTGACGAGGGATCAAACCCTGGCCACTGCATTGGGAGCCTGGAATCTTAACCACTGGACCACCAGAGAAGTCCCCTTACTTTTTGTTTTGTGTCTTATTTAATAAATACTATTCCTGCCCATATACTATAGTGCTATTTCCCCATAAGTTTCTATAGAAGTTCTAGAATTTAACTTTTTAGAACTTGGCTATTCAGTCTTTTCTAGATTTACATGTGGTATAGTATGAGGTAGACATCTATTGCTATCTTTTTTTGTCAATACAAATAATCAATATGTGTGCTGTATGCTTAGTTGCTTAGTTGTGTCTGACGCTTTGTGACCCCATGGACGGTAGCCTGCCAGGCTCCTCTGTCCATGAGGATTCTCCGGGCAAGAATACTGGAGTGGGTTGTCATGCCCTCCTCCAGGGGATCTGGGGATCTTCCCAACCCAGGGATTGAATCCAGGTCTCCAGCATTATAGCGGATTCTTTACTGTCTGAGCCACCAGGGAAGCCCATGAATAAACAACGTGACACAATTTATCAGATAGTTCATTTAATATGCACTGATTTACAGTGCCATAGCAGTCATCAAACCCTCTGATAATACATGTTATCAAACTCTTATAGATGCCTAGAATGTTCTTAGACTTTCTCTCCTATTCTGTTGATCCTTTTGTTTTCTGTCTTCACCGATACTATATTATTTAAATATCTACAACTTTGTATCCTGTCATGAGATCTGGTATAGTGATTACTGTTCTTATTTTGCAATATTCTCATCCTGCAGTTTTTTTTCTTGGCGATTCTTAGTCTTTTATTCTTTATGTAAATTTTAGGATTAACTTAATATCCAAAGAGGGGAAAGAAAACCTCACTCTGTTAACTTTTAAAAGAAATTGCATTAATAGAGAGATTTTAGAGATAAATATTTTTTAATTTCCTGACTATACAGAAAATATAGCTTCCTGTTTACTCAGGTTTTCTTGTCTTTTTCTTTAAAGTAAAGATTTTCAATTTTTTCTCATAAAGTACTTGTACTCTTTTTATTAGATTTATTCATAGGCATTTTTACATATATGTTGTTACTGTGAATGAGATTATATTTAAGATAATTTTTTGACCTTTGTGATTGATACTAGGAACACAATTATTGAATATCTATCTTTGATTTGCAACCATTATTAACCTAGAAAATAATGGGTTATCTGGGTAAACCCTTTGGGTAAACCCAGATAATAATGGGTTATCGCTCAGTTGTGTCTGACTCTTCCAACCCCATGAACTATACAGTCTATGGAATTCTCCAGGCCAGAATACTGGAGTGGGTAGCCTTTCCCTTCTCCAGGGGATCTTCCTAACCCAGGGATTGAACCCAGGTCTCTTGCATTACAGGTGGATTCTTTCCCAACTGAGCTATGAGGGAAGCCCATTTATCTTTTATTTGCAACCATTACTAACCCAGATGATTTGTTTATAATTTTTCTTCATTTTTTATGTGTATAATTATATTATCTGGAATAATGATAATTTCATTTCTGCCTTTGTAATACTTAATCTTATTTCTTCTTCTTTTTAAAATTTGATTCTAGTCCAGTGTTATAGAAGAAGCAAACCCAGGCATTTAAAATCTCATGTTGAAGATTAAAATGAATATATTTAATATTTCATCATTAACTATGATGTTTGCTGTGGATTTTGACTGGGATTTTATCAGATTGAAAAAGATTGTTTCTGTTCTAATCTGCCAAGATTAAAAAAATTATAATTGCATGTTGAATTTGTCAAATGGTTTTCCTGCATTTATTAAAATGGTTATTTTTTTCTTCTTAAATTGATAATGTGAATTATTGATATTGTATGAAAATAAACACATTTTCTAATCTTAAAACTTTCTTGATTCCCTGGAATAACTCCTACTTAGACACTGGGTATTATTACTCAGTATATTGCAGGATTATGCTTGATAATATTTAGTATTTTTATATTTATGTTTATAGTAGAGTGACATATTTTTCTTTTTATTATTCTTATGCAGTTTTTGTTTCACTTTATACTAGGCTCCAAATATTAGTTTGAGATGCTCTTCTGATTTTTATATTTTCTGAAATAAATGCATATAATAGAGTTTTTCTATCCTTTAAATTTTATTAGAATTTTCAAGGGAAATTGTTTTGGCCTGGCAATTTCTCAAGCGACTTATTCAGTAATTCCTTGCCTTTGTTTTTTCTTAGTGTTTGAATTGAATGCTTAGAGTATCAATTTTTCTTATTCTCATATTATGTATATGTGTGACACATGTGTGCTGTGCTTAGTTGCTCAGTCATGTCCGACTCTTTGTGACCCCATGGACTGTAGCCTGCCAGGCTCCTTTGTCCATGGGGATTCTCCAGGTAAGAATTTGTTTCCTTTGTTTTTCTGTAAAGGCAATTTTATATATTTCTTCATATATTTATCTATTTTTTGTTAATGTTTATTATTTGCTATCTTTCTTTTTTCATTCTACTCTTTCCATTAGGTTAAATTTACTTCCTCCTTAGGTACATGGTTTAATAGTCCATTCAGTATGCTCTTTGAATGATAAACATCTCTCTTTTTTTGTCTAAAAAGTAATTTCTGTTCAGTCTTGAAAGATAGTTTAGTTAATTCAGTTTACAGTTAGTTTGTTCCAGTAATTTGAAGATTTGATTCCATTGTCATTTGAATTCTATTTTGCTGATAACATTTATATTTTATTCTTTATTATATAATAAGTACTCATAAAAAAAATAGAATTATTTGTTATTAAAAACAGATTGTGCTTCCTTTTTAAAAATCTAAACAAATGTTGTGTAGAAAACATTATGACTTCTTTTTAGACCAACTTCCATGTTTATTATTGCACTAGCTCTGCTAACATATTTTACATTATTATTATAAATATTAGTACTCATTTATTTAGTATCAGTTGATTCCTGGGTTGGGAAGATACCCTCAAGAAGGAAATGGCAACCCACACCAGTATTCTTGCCTAGAGAATCTCATCAAGAGGAGCCTCGCAGGCTACAGTCCATAAGGTAGCAAAGAGTAGGACATGACTGAAGCAACTTAGCATGCACGCACAAAATCTCTTATGGGGCTTCCCAGATGGCACTAGTGGTAAAGAATCCACCTGCCAGTGCAGGAAAAGAGACTGGTTCGATCCCTAGGTTGGATAGGTTTCACCTGGAAAATTCCGTGGGCAGAGGAGCCTTGCCTACAGTCCTTGGGGTTGCAAACAATCCTGCAAAGAATCCCACGAAGAGTGGACATGACTGAGCACATGCACAAAAACTCTTATGTATGTTTTAAAATGTGAAATGTAAGTGTTCCTGACAAACCATAAAGTGTTGACTGTATGATGCACACAAAAGAAAATGCAGAAAGACATCTTTGTAGCAACTATATAGAACATAGTCTAGGATTTGTTACTTTGCTCTCTATCTTGTAAAAGGCAAGTCAAAAAAATTCTGTGTTTTGTTTTGAAAACTGAGGATAGATGTCAAGGGAAAATACTGACAGGTTATATTAGTATTATTCTTATTGAAAGATAATGTTAATTCTGTACACACTCTACTGTTACATCATTATGTGGTGGTGGGTGGTTTAGTTGCTAAGTCGTGTACAACTCTTACAACCCCATGGACTGTAACCCTCCAGGCTTCTCTGTTTGTGGTATTTTCCAGGCAAGAATGCTGAAGTGGGTTGCCATACTGTAAGTCCAGGGGATACCCAGAATTATTCTCTAAATCTCATAGTATTATTCTTCACCAACTGACAGGGAAGCCCCTTAGAATTTGTTATGATTTCATCATTGTACTTAACATAGCTTTTCAAATTCCCTACCTTCGATGACATACATAACTTAATTAAAAATACTTTTGTTGCTGAAAAATGCTTCCCATCAACTGAGTCTTCAGTGACTCATAATCGTTTTGCTGGTTGAGAGTCCTGCCTTGATGCTGTTGGCTGATGACACATCATCGTGTTGTTGCTGAAGTTTGGGGTGAGTGTGGCAATTTCTTCAAATAAGGCAACAATGACGCTCGCCACATTGGTGGACTCTTCCTTTCATGAATGATTTCTCCGTAGCATGCAATACTGTTTGATACCATTTTACCCAAAGTAGAACTTCTTTCAAAATTGGAGTCAAACCTCTCAACCCTGCCACTACTTTATCAACGAAGTTTATGTAATATTTTAAATCCTCTGTTGTCATTTTAACAGTTTTCATAGGAGTAGATCTTCACCAGAAGTAGATTCCATGTCAAGAAACTCCTTTTTTTGTTCATGCTTGAAAAGCAACTCCTTATCCTTTAGAGTTTTATCGTGAAAATGCAGCAATTCAGTCACATCTTCAAGCTCACTTCTAATCCTAGTTCTCTTGCTGTTTATACCACATCTGCGGTTACTTATTCTTCTGAATTTTTGAACCCCTTAAAGTCATCCATGAAGGTTGGAACCAGCTTCTTCCAAACTTCTGTTAATTTTTAGATTTTGAACTCTTCCCATGAATCAGGAATATTCTTAATGGCATCCAGAATAGTGAATCAGTTCCAGAAGATTTTCAGTTGACTTTGCCCAGATACACCAGAGGAATCACTATCCATAGCAGATATAGCCTTATGAAATGTGTTTCTTAAATAATACAGCTCGAACATTAAAATGATTCCTTAATCCATGGACTGCAGACTGGGTGTTGTGTTGCTAGGCTGCTTTAGTCATGTCCGACTCTGTGTGACCCTATAGATGGCAGCCCACCAGGCTCCTCTGTCCCTGGGATTCTCCAGGCACAAATACTGGAGTGGGTTGCCATTTCCTTCCCTAATGCATGCATGCATGCTAAGTCGCTTCAGTCATGTCCGACTCTGGGCGACTCTATGGATAGCAGCCCACCAGGCTCCTCTGTCCATGGGATTCTCAGGAATACTGGAGTGGGTTGCTCTACTGTAAGTTTAGGAATACCCAGAAGTATGTCTCTAAATCTCCTATAGTATTTTTATTTTATGACATAGAAGTTTTGATAAAATATAAAATGTCCTTATCACAGTGTGGCACAAAAATCTTATGAATACTGATAAGTATTAGTATGGCTGGATCAATGATAGCTAGCTAATATATTGAGAACTAACTCTGTGCCAGATACTTTGATAAGCAGTTTATTAAGTCATTTATCATTTCACTGCAAGCCGGTAAGTGTTATATATAATAATAGTATGAGAGACTATCATTATCCCTATTTTACAGAGCAAACAGATAAAGGGAAGTTAAAGTAGCTTGCTCAAGTTCATATAGCTAGAAGCAGGATTTAATAACTGTCAGTCCAGATCCAGGGCTTCCCTGGTGGCTCAGTAGCAAAGAATCTGCTTGCCAATGCAGGAGCCATGGCTTTGATTTCTGAGTCAGAAAGGTCCCCTGTAAGAGGTAATTGCAACTCATGACAGTATCCTTGCCTGGGAAATCTCATGGACAGAGGAGCCTGGTGGGCTACAGTCTACAGGGTCGCAAATGAGTCAGACATGACTTAGCAGCTAAATAACAACAACAAAGCAAGCTGAATTTCTCACTCTTGGAAATTATACTGTGGTTATGTAAGATACTAAGATTGGAGTTTAGTTGAGAGATGTAAGGGCCTTTGAATTAATTTTGTAATTTTTTTAAACATTTAAAATCAGTTCAAAATATCTAAAAATCAATTATTTAAAACTTATGATCCTAAAAGATGATGCTGTAAAAGTGCTTCACTCAATATGCCAGAGAATTTGGAAAACTCAGCAGTGGCCACAATAATGGAAAAGGTCAGTTTTCATTCAAATCCAAAGGAAAGGCAATGCCAAAGCATGCTCAACTACTGCACAATTGCACTCATCTCACATGCTAACAAAGTAATACTCAAAATTCTCCAAGCCAGGGTTCAACAGTACATGAACCGTGAACTTCCAGATATTCAAGCTGGATTTAGAAAATGCAGAGGAACCAGAGATCAAATTGCCAACATTCTCTGGATCATTGAAAAAGCAAGAGAGTTCCAGAAAAACATCTATTTCTGCTTTATTGACTATGCCAAAGCCTTTGACTCTGTAGATCACAACAAACTGGAAAATTCTGAAAGAGATGGAAATACCAGACCAGTGACCTGCCTCTTGAGAAATCTGTATACAAGTTAGGAAGCAAGAGTTAGAACTGGACATGGAACAACAGATTGGTTCCAAATAGGAAGAAGAATACGTCAAGGCTGTATATTGTCACCCTGCTTATTTAATTATATGCAGAGTATGGAATACCAGACCAGCTGACCTGCCTCCTGAGAAACCTGTATGCAAGTCAGGAAGCAACAGTTAGAACTGGACATGAAACAACAGACTGGTTCCAAATAGGAAAAGGAGTACGTCAAGGCTGTATATTGTCACCCTGCTTATTTAACTTATGTGCAGAGTACATCATGAGAAACACTGGGCTGGAAGAAGCACAAGCTGGAATCAAGATTGCCGGGAGAAATATCAATAACCTCAGATATGCAGATGACACCACCCTTATGGCAGAAAGTGAAGGAGGAACTAAAGAGCCTCAGGATGAAAGTGAGAGAGGAGAGTGAAAAAGTTGGCTTAAAGCAGTTTCAGTACTTCCTATTTAATTATTGTGTTATATTCTTACCTTCTCCACACTCAACAGGTAGCATGTCCTGTTGGAACTTCAGTTTCTAAAAATATTGTAGTTTTAGATACAAGAGCACTCATCACTATATATCATACCTTATTTCATTCCAGTATCTTACCATCTTCTTTGTATCCAGATAATAAGTTCATTTTGACCTAAGTGTCACAGATTACTACCATGTCTTTCCATCAGATGTAGTCAATTCTAATTTTCATGTCAATGATTTTACCTGGCTAGCAATTCTAAATTTGTCCTTTCCAAAGGGTGTAGAATCAGAAGATTTGTTTTGTGAGTTACAGCTTAATTAAATTATATTAGCAACTTTGTTTTAATTGCTTCTAAGGGACTTCATCCCCAAAGTACTAGGAATTTTCTAAATTCTACTCAAACCAGACTGTGAAGTTTAAATTGCTTTTGGGATTAAAAACATCCTCAAAGCAGCAAAGATCTTAAGTTGTTTTGGTACTCCATTGGCTGATCCTTTAAGGGATCCTTTACTAGTGAAATAAATGACTGTAAAAAGCTCCAGCTTTCATTTTACTGAAAGTCAGTTCTGTTTTGCTAATGGTTAGTTGCCTTTTTTCCCACAATGTAGAAATGGCAGCTACTTGAAATTAATGAAAAAAATGATAAATAGTTCTTCTTTTAGTTGTTTTACTGAATTTACTGAATTGTACTGAATTTACTGAGTTGGAATTTATGAGACTAGCAATCTCATAAAAAAGTAAGTCAACTTCTGTTTCTGTTTATTTTAATATAGAAGTAATTATACAAGTAATTATAACATATTGCTAATGCTTAAGGATATTTTAGAATGACTCACCTCTCTTTATTATAGGTTTTCTGAATATGCAGTGAGAGGATCATCAGCAGAGCAGCTCTTAGAGCAGAAGTTAAGCTGCTAGATTTCTGTGGAGGGAGAAGCTAATCTATATTTTCTTAAACATGGAGGTAAAAGAGTAAATTCCCTGTCCCTTAAATCTTTCAGTTCATATATATATATATATATTTGTTTCGACTGGAGATTATGACAGGTGCGCTAAAGTTTTCTGAGATCAACTTGTTATTCTTTATCTGGCAGGACGATAGAGAGTTACCTAGATTTGCCAATTTGTACCAAAAGAGACTAAGAAGAATAATTGTATATAAAATATTTTCCTTTATAAGTTACTAATGCATTAATTAATATTTTAGGATATTATAGGTATACATTTATCCTCAAACTAGAAATTACCAAACATCCTTTTGCTAAAGATGTATCTTTGCAGTTTGTTTTTCTAGTCGCAATCTATTTGCAACTGAGGTTATATTACTGTTGAAGCAGGATAACACATACCATTTTATTTTAGTAGCTGTAAAATCAATTATTTTTGTTATGGATAACATTAGTTGTATTCTGGAATGTTTGATTAAAATGTTGTGGTAACATTGCATTCAAAATGATTTCAAACTCATAATGTGAGACATAATTTTAACCCAGCTGTATTTGTTCTGAATCTCTTCTAAAAAGGGCACATTTTTTTTCTTTGAATTTAAGCCTTCTTCATGTGTTCTGAAAGTCTAACTGATTTTAGCTTAGAGGATTTTGGCATATTCTTATGCTATCTGTGTATCCAATTATAGGTCCACATTACCCATAAAGGAAGCCACTTAAGGATGCAAACAACTCTTAACAAACACTGTGATAACAGATCCACATGTATTCCAACAGCTGCAGAATTTCTTTTGTTGAAAGAAAATGGGAAAGACCATTAGTTAATGGAAAGACCATTAACATGGGAAAGACCAATCAGTCTTCTGTTACAGAATTTGTCCTAGTGGGGCTTTCTGGCTACCCAGAGCTTGAAGCCTTTTATTTCGTGCTGGTGTTATTTATGTACCTGGTGATCCTGCTGGAAAATGGAGTCATTATCATTGTAAGTGTCTGTGACTCTCACCTGCACACCCCCATGTACTTTTTCCTCAGTAACTTATCATTCTTGGATATTTGCTACACCAGTTCTTCTATCCCCTTATTTCTCAGCAGCTTCTTAACTTCAAAGAAGACCATTTCCTTCTCTGGATGTGGAGTGCAAATGTTTCTCTCCTTTGCTATGGGAGCCACAGAGTGTGTCCTTCTAAGCATGATGGCATTTGACCGCTATGTGGCCATCTGCAACCCTCTGAGATACCCCATCATTATGAGCAAGAATTCGTATGTGCCTATGGCTGCAGGGTCCTGGATTGCAGGGGGTGTCAATTCTATGTTGCAAACTTCTCTTGCAATGTGGCTTCCTTTCTGTGGGGATAATGTCATTAATCATTTTACTTGTGAAATCTTGGCTGTCTTAAAATTGGCCTGTGCTGATATCTTCATAAACGTTATTAGCATGGTTGTTGCTAATATGATTTTTCTTGTGGTCCCAGTACTTTTTATTTTCATTTCCTATGTTTTCATTCTCTCCACCATCCTGAGGATTCCTTCTTCAGAGGGAAGACACAAAGCCTTTTCCACCTGCTCTGCCCACTTAACAGTGGTGATTATATTCTATGGAACCATCCTCTTCATGTATGCAAAGCCCAAGGCTAAAGATTCCTCTGGTGCAGACAAAGTCCAAGGCACAGACAAAATCATCTCTCTCTTCTATGGAGTTGTGACTCCTATGCTCAATCCCCTCATCTACAGTTTGAGGAACAAAGATGTGAAGGCAGCTGTGAAGAATATACTCTTTCAGAAATGCTTCTCAGGGGGAAAGTGAATGTTGCTTTAAAAAATGAATTTACTCTGAATGCAGGACTAGTTCTCACCTGTAAGTTCCAAAATTAATGTAAGGATTGATAGCACCATTGATTCTTGAAATTCTCATTTTTCTGTACCTAGGGTCTAAATGTGAGGGAAATCTAAGGCCTATGTTCTTCATGACTCTTAAAGAGAAAAGGGAAAGAAATCTATAGGTAGAAAAGATTCTCATCCAAACCACAGTTAGTTTAACTCTAGAATGATGAGTTCTATAATCTTGTGTAAATGGAAGTAGCATTTAACTAGTTTAACCTCTTATCTTCTATGTGCATCAGTTTTCTAGTTTCAAAACTTTCCTAGGAAGGTAAAGTACAAAGTGCCTTTTAAGGGTCAGAGTGCTACATAAATTCAACACTAAATGATTCATAATGGGGTAGTGTTTGACCTTAGAGAGGGATGACCACTTTTGGATGTTAGATACCTGGCTGTGTGTATATCAGAGGAAAGAGTAGAAAAATGATGCTATTTTTCCTAGGGCTGATATTCTCTTGACTGCAATCCGGTAAGCATACTTCTGTACAGAGCTGTCTGAAGGAATGTGAGGCTTTGTGCATACATCTCAACTGATGAGGAAATTTGGTCTATTTTGTTTCAACAGATGAGCAGTGACGACTTTGAGTGAAAATGATAATTACTGTTAAGTGACATAAAAATTACTTAGTTTCTGAAGAACTTGGTTGTACAGTTCTCTGAGAACTTTGTAATAATGGATTTAAAGTATCACAGATTAGGTGTTTTTACTGTTACATGAATTTCCTGTAAAATATGAGCTTTCCATTCATTCATTGAGTCTTCTCTTCCTTAATTCAATTATTCAATCAACCAGTGTTTACTGAGTATCTACTTTGTTTCAGGCATTATGCTACCTGTTAGCAATATATATATATAGCAATATATATATATATATATATATATATATATATACACACACACACACACACACACACACACACACACACACACACACACACACATATATAAAACAACATGGAAACAAAAACCAAAAAATCACCAAGGGGTGCACAATCTTGTGGAATACAGACTGACTTGAACAAAATATAAAGAATATTTAATATTAAAGATTTTCCTTCTCCACTATTTCTAAACTGGTTCCTTTGTTTGCATTCAAAGGAAATGCACTCATAGTATGTTGGATCTTTATTGCGCCGAAGGAGTGAGGGTAGAATAAGACATTCCAAGACGTCAGATCTCTGATAACCCCTAACCCTCTAGCTGCCTCTGCCTTTGTTTGTTTTATATGCTCGGTGTTTCTTCATACTGTTTTATTTGGGAAAAATAAAAGTTGCTGGGGAAAGCTTAAAAACTACTATGGTGTACTATAGAATCCAGTAAGAGTTTTAAGAAAGAAGTGGTTACTTTTGGATTGGTGTTTTAGAGGGGTCATTTTGGAACTGCAGAGGATGAAGTGGTAAACCTCCTGCTGATAAATTCCCAGCTCACTTTCACATTTCTTGACCAGCCACTTGCCCTTACCTTGTTTTCCTTCCTGTAGGCTTCAGAGTACTGAGATGCATCCATTTCCTTCCAGTTTTTATTCCCATCCTGATTGGTTATGGAACAAGGTTTCTCAAATAACTTTCATGATTCTTGCCTTTACAGTTTTACTTTAATTAATAGAGGCAACAGAGAAGAAAAAGAAGGTAACATGAATGGGAACATTCCACAGGTTTAAAAAATCTTCCAGACTTTACCAGAATTAGCTCTGATATAAGAGAACCAATTTGACTCCTGAATACAAGTTTCCTTCCTCATTCTTTCCTTATATTTCTGTTCCTTTTTTGGTTTTAAACTTCACTAAGTACTTACTGTATGTTTTTTTGTCACTGACCAACACTATGCTCTATAGTATTTCCCCCTCAACTGTTCAGTAATTACATTATTCTACCTTGTTCATTTGTGTTTACAAATATATTCATATATGAAAATGTAAAGAACATTTTAAGGAAACCTGGAGTCAGATAGTATGGTGTTAGACCATCTCTGAAATCACACATTCTCTGAGTTCTACAGTTATTAAAATTCAACTTGAAAAGGATCAGTTGATCAATGTGAAGTGAGTATAGAATGCAATCCTTTATATGAAAATGTTTGAAAACTTTAAAGTACTAGAGAAATGGAAAATATGATTATTTTATTCATTAGTGTCTCAATATCAGATCAGATCTCAAGACCAGATCCTGTATCACTATGAACTTCCCTATTAGAACTAATTTTGCTGCATCCCATCAATTTTGTAACGTTGTTATTCATTGTCATTTATATTGAGGTATTTTCTGATTTCCTCATTTATTTCATTGTGGGCCCATTGGTTTTTTAGTATCATGTTGTTTAGTCTCCATGTATTTGTTTTTTCCTATTTTTCTTTCTGTTTGATTTCCTAGTTTCATAATGCTAGGGTCAGAAAAGATACTGAAATAATTTCTGTCCTCAAATTTGTAGAGGCTTATGTTTTGTCCTAGTATGTGGTTCATGCACACTTGAAAAGAATGTGTATTTTTTTAATATTTTTGAATGTAGTGTCCTTTTGGTGACATTAAGTCTATCTGGTCTATTGTGTCTTTTTTGTTTGTTTGTCTCTTTTTAAAATTTTTTAAATTGGAGGATAATTTCAATATTGTGTTGGTTTCTGCCCTACATCAACGTGAACATCCCTCCCACCTCCCACCTCATACCTCCCCTCTAGGTAGTCACAGAGCACCAGATTTGATTTCCCTGTATCATACAGCAAATTTCTACTGGCTATCTGTTTTACAGACAGTAATATATACGTTTCAGTACTACTATCTCAAATCCTACCCCTCCTCCTTTCCCCTACTGTGTCCATAATTCTGTTCTTTATGTCTGCGTCTCCTTTGCTGCCCTGAAATTTTGTTCATCAGTGCCATCATTCTAAATTTCACCCTATATGTTTTGATTAGAGCAGTTAGTCCAGTGTCATTGAACGTAATTATTGATAGATATGTACTTATTGCCATTTTAACCCCGTGTTCCAGTTGATTTTGTAGTTCATTTTTGTTTATTTTTCCATCTTTTTGTTTTTTATCTTTTGATTTGATGGTCTTCTTTGATTTTTATGCTTGAGTTACTTTTTTTTTTTCTTATTTATTTTTTTTTTCTGAGTTACTTTTTTTGATTTTTTTTTCTTTGTGAATCTATTGTACGTTTCTGATTTCTGGTTACCCTAGTTTTCAAGAATGTTAACCCACAATAATATCTACATGCTTCAGACTAATAGTCATATAAATTAAAATGCATTCTAAAAGATCTACGTGTTTTTACTTCCCTCCCCCAAATTTTGTGATTTTCCTTTCCTACTTTAAACGTTCATGTTTATCTATTTATTGTAGCTATAAATGCTTTTACAACTTTTTTTTTTAATCTATGTACTAGCTTAGAGTGATCTTCAGTCCTTTTATATTTTTCCCTTCCCTATAGACTCTTGGTTCTTTGCTGTTTGGAGAGGACCTTTCAGTATTTCTTTTAGGTTAGGTTTAGTATTGCTGTAATCTTTTAATTTTTGCTTGCCTGAGAAATCCTTTATTTTTCCTCCTATTCTAAATGAGAATCTTGCTGAGGAGAGTATCCTGGAGTTCATGTTTTTTTTCCTTCCAGGATTTTGAATATCTCATGCCACTCCCTTCTGCCCTGAAAAGGTTCTGCAGAGAAATCAACTGATAGCCTTATGGAGGTTCTCTTGTAACTGACTATTTATCTCTTGATACCTTTAGAATCCTCTTTAATTTTTACCATTTTAATTAGTTATGATGTGTCTTGATGTGAGTCTGTTTGATTTTATCTTGTTTGGGACCCTCTGTGATTCCTTCACCTAACCCTTTTTTAGATTTGGGAAGTTTTCAGCCATTATTTCTTTATATACATTTTCAATCACCTTATCTCTCTGTTCTCCTTCTGGAACATATTATGCCTAGGTTTGCACTCTTTATATCTTATCATAGATCTTGTGTATTGCATGTATATATATTATATATGACAATGCTGCTGCTGCTGCTATGTTGCTTCAGTTGTGTCCAACTCTTTGTGACCCTGTGGACTGTAGCCCTCAAGGCTTCTCTATTTATGGAATTCTCCAGGCAAGAATACTGGAGTGGGTTGCATTCCCTTCCCGAGGGTATCCTCCTGACCCAGGGATCAAGCCTGCGTCTCCTGCATTGTAGGCAGATTCTTTACCATCTGAGTTACCTGGGAAGCCCATATATGGGACAGTAACAGTCGACAAACTTAGACAGCATATTAAAAAGCAGAGACATTACCTTTCTGACAAAGGTCTGTATAATCAAAGCTATGGTTTTTCCAGTAGTCATGTATAGATGTGAGAGCTGGACCATAAAGAAAGCTGAGTGAGTGGGTGAGTGAAGTCACTCAGTCGTGTCCTACTCTTTGCGACCCCATGGAGTGTAGCCTACCAGGCTCCTCAGTCCATGGAGCTTTCCAGGCAAGAGTACTGGAGTGGGTTGCCATTTCCTTCTCCAGAAAGAAAGCTGAGCTCTGAGGAATTGATGCTTTTGAACTGTGGTGTTGGAGGACTGCAAGGAAATCCAACCAGTCCATCCTAAAAGAAATCAGTCCTGAATTTTCATTGGAAGGACTGATGCTGAATCTGAAACTCCAATACTTTGGCCACCTGATGCAAAGAACTGACTCATTTGAAAATACCCTGATATTGGGAAAGATTGAAGGCAAGAGGAGAAGGGGATGACAGAGGATGAGATGGTTGGATGGCATCACCAACTCGATGGGCATGAGTTTGAGCAAGTTCTGGGAGTTGGTGATGGACAGGGAAGACTGGCATGCTGCAGTCCATGGGGTTGCAGAGAATTGGACACAATTGAGTGACTGAACTGACTGAAGGGAGAGAAAAGAGAATGATTCATGCCATGATGTTGATGTTATTCCAGGGGTTTGGATTCTTTATCACCTCTATTTGGGCTTCCCTGATAGATCAGTTGGATCGCCTCTATTATTTTGTTAAACTTATTCCATGAATTTTAAATTTCTGATATTATAGTAATACTTTCCAGTTATAGACTTCCATTTGGTTCTTTCTGTGGTTATTTCTCCACTGAGATTTGGTATCTTTTCCTTGTTTGTGAATATTTTTTCCTTTATTTTATCTAAATATTTATACTAGTTGTTTATCATCCTTTCTTATAATTTCAACTTTTGGGCTATCTCAGAGTTTTGGTTTCTTCTGACTGCCTATTATCTTGAGAGTGTGTCACCTATTTCAGATTCTTTATATGATGAGTAATTTTGGATCATTTCCTGGACAATGTGATATTTGGAGACTCTGAATTACAATAAATTCCTATGTCTACTTTTAGTGTGCTGGTTTTGTGATGAACCTGGTTTGAATCAAACTGTAAATGTGGTCTTTTTGTTAACTGTTCATATTTTAGTTAAATATACATTTTTATCTTTAGTTGTACATACACAGCATAGGAGTCAATCAGAGAACCTGGTTAAGATTTTAACATAGAACATGATGCTTTTTCTGTATTGCTCCTTTCTGGAATTCTCTCCTTAAGTTACAGTGGCTGTGTTTTCCCAGAACACAACTGGTTTGTCCAGAGAAAGTGCTAGTTTAATGTCAAAGATTTTCCCATTCCATACAATGCCTAGTTCAGCCAATAGCCTGATAAATGTGAAACTCACATCAAAACATTACTTGTTCTGAGTAACTTTTTTGATACTTTGTACAAAGTTTATAGTTGTCATCTCTGAGAATCTTGAGTTTTATAGGAACTCTTGTAGTCACAGTGGAAACAATAGAAAAATTAGAAGCTCCCACAACATATTTTATGACTAAGAAGTTTTACACCTCTTCTTTTCTCTGAGATTGCCCTCTTCCTAATTCATTAACTAATCATACTTATGTCATTTCCTAGTATATGTCAAAAAGAAAGTAATGCTGATATGTGGAATGGAGAATATGCTACAATGAATAAGGAAATTCTCTTGAGGCTAGATGTGAGAATACCATAAGGGTTAAACTATTAAGAGTAACTTAACAGTCAAATTTGAATGTATTGTTATCTTACTAAGGGTTAAATGAGGCATTATTTGAAAGCATCTGGCTCATAGGAGGGCCTCATTACATTTTGTATTTCTCTTTTTTTCTTATCTAGCTTGTTAGTCTCTTCCCACCTCAAACCTCTCCATCACCCTTTCCTTTCTTGATCAGGTAAAATGAAGGCTGAACTCCCGAGTTTACTTCCTTTGGTCAACTCTTCCTCTTCGGTCACTTCCTACTAGTGCTTCCTCCGATTTGTGTTTTACTCAAATGGAACCACTCAGGAGCTCATGATTAACTACCTTATTGTCCAAAACTCAGACAACAATAGATAATTGGTATGTACATAAAATGTGCTAGGTAAAAAAAAAATAGGAAGCTCATTTATACTATCTTAATGTTTCTTTTAATTAAATAATAACAGTGAAAAGTGCAGCATGAGATTATCTCTCACTGCCTCATTCAGGTACAGTCACCCATGGGTCACTGCTTAACTTCTTTATTTTCAAAAACCAGAGAGAAAATAAAGAAGGCAGTATGTGCAAGAGGCAGTATAATTTAATTAATTTAATAAGACACCTTTGTGGTGTGCTAGGTGTCTTGTATACACCATCTTTAAAAAAAATTAATTTATTTTTTAATTGAAAGATAATTACTTTACAGAATTTTGTTGTTTTCTGTCAAACCTCAACATGAATCAGCCATAGGTATACATATATCCCCTCCCTTTTGAACCTCCCTCCCATCTCCTTCACCATCCCACCCCTCTAGGTTGATACACATCTTTTAAAATTTGTTTCATTAATTAATAAGGATAGACAGTGTTAATGTAAGTGCTGACTTGGGATTGATTTCTTCTTTAATTTAGTCAATACTGTGGGTGTGCCTTGTGTGGACTAGGGATTCATTATAAATATGACATTTTCCCTACTCTTAAGGATTATCACCAGATAATGTTGTAAGATAGATGAAAAAACTTAGGCTTGAATAAAGATCACACAGGTCATTCATGGTGGCCAGGACTTGAGCTTATTGTGTGCCTGTATTCCCTACATTACTTTTAGAATATATTTGAGGAATAAGCTAAATATGAGCAAATATTTCAGGAAGACAAGAAGAATTCTGAGGAATCCTTAAAAAGAAAAAAAAAGGTTGTCTATTAATATTACTGCCACTTCTCTGAAGGAGTATTACAATTTTGATTCTTAATTTTTATTTTGAATCTGAGAAATCTTTCTATTTGTGCTGTAAACTGAATTTCTTTCATGGCAAAACAAAACAACAAAAAATCTTTATCTTCCATAGACTTCTGACAACATACTTATCACCAGCATATATGTGGAGTTAACTTAAAATTTGTTCTTAAAAATAAAACATGAGTTTATAGTGCAGAATTAGAGTGGAAATACAAAATAAGAGGGTCAATGGGATCTTAGGGAATACCACCGTGTATTATAACTCATCAATCAAAGGGAAAATGTTTAACTTCTTTCAGCATATTCTACTCAGTTGTTTATCTTCCCTTGTTTTACCCTACATATAAAGATTATGTTCTATTTTACAAAAATATTTGGAATTGTGGTTTGGGGGATATAATAATATATAAATTTTTCTTATTGTGCAGTATTTTAGATACTTGGATTGATACTTATACTATTTTTTTCATTTTAACTAATTCAACAGTTAATGATGGCCCACTATTTTTAATTAACTTGGCACTGGACTTTTTACAGAGAACAGTGAATGATAGTATGTCATTGGGAAGATTTAAGAAGCTAATAAGTGGTTATAGCATAAAAGAAAAATTTCTGGAGTAGGTAAGGGTCAGGGTAGCATAGAGGAGGAAGTAGGTAACTCAAGGGAATCTTAGAAGGCTTTACAGGGGATGTAACATTTGACCTGTGTCTTCTATTGTTGCTCAGATTTCACCAGAGAAGGAGAAATGTAACAATGCAGAGGAAATTGTGTGTATTATTGTCCTTATATGAGAAAGAACATGAAATAATTGTGTAACCACACTGAGTGCAGCACAGTATATGATAAGGAAAGGGGGCAACATTGGCCGGAAACCCAAAGTTGAAATATATGGTTCAAAATATATGCTGGGGCAGATGAGGTCTCTAGGTAAAAAATTAAGCAAACATGTATCAAAAATATTTCAGATAAAGGGTACTGAAAATATTTATGTGTTGGATTTTCTGGGAAAGACAATTTTAAATATATTTTTTGTTTTGTCCTCCTAAGTTTACTTACATTTCTTAGATTACTTAACCCTACTTTTTAAAAAAATTATTTATTTTTTATTGAAAGATAATTGCTTTACGGAATTTTGCTGTTTTCTGTCAGACCGCAACATGACTCAGCCATAGGTATACATATATGCCCTCCCTTTTGAACCTCCCTCCCACCTCCTTCCCCATCCCACCCCTCCAGGCTGACACAGAGCCCCTGTTTGAGTTTCCTGAGCAATACAGCAAATTCCTGTTGGCTACCTGTTTTACATATGGTAATATAAGTTTCCATGTTACTCTTTTCATACATCTCACCCTCTCCTCCCTCTCCTCATGTCCATAAGTCTATTCTCTATGTCTGTTTCTCCATTGCTGCCCTGTAAATAAATTCTTCAGTAACATTTTTCTAGATTCCATATATATGCGTTAGAATACATTATTTATCTTTCTCTTTCTGACTCACTGCACTCTGTATAATAGGTTCTAGGTTCATCTATCTCATCAGAACTGACTCAAACTAGTTCCTTTTTATGGCTCAGTAATATTCCATTGTGTATAGGCACCACAACTTCTTTATCCATTCACCTGTCAATGGACATCTAGATTGCTTTGATGTTCTAGCTATTGTAAATAGTGCTACAATGAACAATGGTATGCATGTGTCTCTTTCAATTTTTATTTCCTCAGGATATATGCCTAGGAGTGGGATTGCTGGGTCACATTGTGGTTTTATTCCTAGTTTTTAAATGAATCTCCATACCGACTTCCATAGTGGCTGTATCAGTTTACATTTCCACCAACAGTGCAAGAGTGTTCCCTTTTCTCCACACCCTTTCCAGCATTTATTGTTTGTAGACTTTCTGATGATGACCATTCTGATCCGTGTTAGGTGATAACCTCATTGTAGTTTTGATTTGCATTTCTCTAATAATGAGTGATGTTGAGCATCTTATCATGTGTTTGTTAGCCATCTGTCAGTCTTCTTTGGAGAAATGTCTGTTTAGGTCTTTTTCCCACTTTTTGATTGGGTTGTTTGTTTTTCTGGTATTGAGCTGTATGAGCTGCTTGTATATTTTGGAAATTAACCCTTTGTCAGTTGTTTCATTTGCTATTATTTTCTCCCATTCTGAGGGTTGTCTTTTCACCTTCCTTATAGTTTCCTTTGCTGTGCAAAAGCTTTTAAGTTTAATCAGGTCCCACTTGTTTACTTTTGTTTTTATTGCCATTACTCTAGGAGAGGGTTTCCCTCATAACTCAGTTTGTAAATCATCTGCCTGCAATGCAGTACACCTGGGTTCGATTCCTGGATCAGGAAGATCCCCTGGAGAAGGAAATGGCAAACCACTCCAGTATTCTTGCCTGGAGAATCCCATGGACAGAGGAGCCTGGCAGGCTACAGTCCATGGGATTGCAAGAGTTGGACACAACTTAGCCACTAAACCACCACTACTCTAGGAGGTGGGTCATAGAGGATCTTGCTTTGATTTATGTCATTGAATGTTCTGCCTGTGTTTTCCTCAAGCGTTTTATAGTTTCTGATCTTACACTTAGGTCTTTAATCCATTTTGACTTTATCTTGTGTATGGTGTTAGAAGTGTTCTAATTTCGTTCTTTTACATGTAGCTGTCCAGTTTTCCCAGCACAGTTTATTGAAGAGGCTGTCTTTGCCACATTGTATATTCTTGCCTCCTTTGTCAAAAACAAGGTACCCAAAGGTGCATGGGTTTATTTCTGGGCTTTCTATCTTGTTCCATTGTCTATATTTCTGTTTTTGTGCCAGTACCATACTGTCTTGATGACTGTAACTTTGTAGTATAATTTGAAGTCAGGAAGGTTGATTCCTCCAGTTCCATTCTTCTTTCTCAAGACTTCTTTGGCTATTCGGGGTCTTTTCTGTTTCCATATGAATTGTGAAATTCTTTGTTCTGGTTCTGTGAAAAATGCCATTGATAATTTGATAGGGATCACATTGAATCTGTAGATTGCATTTGGTAGTGTAGCCATTTTCATAATATTGATTCTTCCTACCCAGGGACATGGACTATCTCTCCATCTGTTTATGTCACCTTTGATTTCTTTCATCAGTGTGTTATAATTTTCTGTGTACAGTTCTTTTGTCTCCTTAGGTAAGTTTATTCCTAGATATTTAATTCTTTTTGTTGCAATGGTGAATGGGATTAATTCCTTAATTTCTCTTTCTGATTTTTCATTGTAGTATATAGAAATGCAAGTTATTTCTGTGTATTGATTTTGTATCCTGCCACTTTGCTAAATTCACTGATTAGCTCTAGTAATTTTCTGATACTATCTTTATGGTTTTACATGTCATCTGCAAACAGTGAGAGCTTTACTTCTTTTCTGATCTGGATTCCTTTATTTCTTTTTCTTCTCTTGTGTTTTTCCTAATTTATATTTCTTCCTGGTTCAGTCTTGGAAGATTGAACTTTTCTAAGAATCTGTCCATTTCTTCCAGGATATCCTATAGTTGTTCATAATAGTCTCTTATAATCCTTCATATTTCTGCATTGTCTGTTGTAACCTCTCCTTTTTCGTTTCTGGTTTTGTTGGTTTGGTTCTTCTGTCTATTTTTCTTGATGAGTCTGGCTAAAGAAAGGTTTGTCAATTTTGTTTATCTTCTCAAAGAACCAAACTTTATTTTATTTTATTAATTTTTAATAACAATATAATTAATTAATTAAAGGTTATTTTTTTAATCTTTACTATTGTTTCTTTTATTTATTTTTCATTTATTTCTTCTCAGATCTTTATGATTTCTTTTCTTCTACTAATTTTGGGGTCTTTTTGTTCTTCTTTTTCCCATCATTTTAGGTGTAAAGTTAGGTTGTCTATTCAATGTTTTTCTTGCTTCATGAGGTAGGATTGTATTGCTATAAACTTCCGTCTTAGAACTGCTTTCACTGCATCTCATAGGTTTTGAGTTGTCATGTTTTCATTGTCATTTGTTTCTAGGAATTTTTTTTTATTTCCCTTTTGATTTCTTCAGAAACCTGTTGGCTATTTAGAAACATGCTGTTTAGTCTCCATGTGTTTCTATCTCTTAGAGTTTTTTTCTTGTAATGAATGTTTAGTCTTATAGTACTGTGGTTGGAGAAGATGCTTGGTACAACTTCAATTTTCTTAAATTTACTGAGGTTTGATTTGTGATCCAAGATGTGGTCTATCTTGGAGAATGTTCCATGTGCACTTGAGAAGAAGGTATATTCTCTTGCATTTGGATGGAATGTCCTGAAGATATCAATGAGATCCATCTAATCTAATGTATCATTTAAGACTTGTGTTTCCTTATTAATTTTCTGTTTTGATGCAATGTCCATTGGTGTGAGTGGGATGTTAAAATCTCCTACTATTATTGTGTTACTGTCAATTTCTCCTTATATATCTGTTAGTATTTGTGTTATATATTGAGGTGCTCCTATGTTGGGTGCATAGATATTTACAATTGTTATGTCTTCCTCTTGGATTGATCCCTTGATCATCATGTAGTGTCCATCCATATCTCTTGTAATCTTCTTTATTTTTAAGGTCTATTTTGTCTGATATGAGGATTGCTACTCCAGCTTTCTTTTGCTTCCCATTTGCATGGAATATATTTTTCCATCCTTTCACTTTCAGTCTATATGTGTCTTGAGGTCTGATGTGAGTTTCTTGTAGGTAGTATATATATATGAGTCTTGCTTTTGTATCCATTCAGCAAGTCTGTGTCTTTTGGTTGGAGCATTTAATCCATTTACATTTAAAGTAATTGTTGTTATATATGTTCCTATTGACATTTTTTTTTAATCATTTGGGGTTGATTTTGTAGATCCATTTTCTTCTGTTATATTTCTTGACACTATAAGTCCTTTTAAATTTGTTGTAAAGCTTGTTTGGCGGTACTGAATTCTCTTATCTTTTGCTTGTCTGAAAAGCTTTTGATTTCTCCATCAATTCTGAATGGGATCCTTGCCAGGCACAGTAATCTTGGTTGTAGATTTTTCCCTTTCAGTACTTTAAATATATCCTGCCATTTCCTTCTGGCCTGCAGAGTCTCTGCTGAAAGATCAGCTGTTAAGCATATGGGGTTTCCCTTGTATGTTACTTGTTGCTTTTCTCTTGCTGCTTTTAGTATTCTTTCCATGTGTTTAGTCTTTGTTAGTTTGATTAGTATGTATCTTGACATGTTTCTCCTTGGGTTTATCCTGTATGGGACCCTTTGTGCCTCTTGGGCTTGATTGACTATTTCCTTTTCCATGTTAGGGAAATTTTCAACTGTAATCTCTTCAAAAATTTTCTCATACTCTTTCTTTTCCTCAGACCCTTATAATTCAAATGTTGGTGCATTTAATATGGTCCAGAGGTCTCTGAGACTGTCCTCAGCTCTTCACATTCTTTTTACTTTATTCTTCTCTTCACAAGCTATTTCCACCATTTTATATTCCAGCTCACTGATTCTTTCTTCTGCTTCAGACATTATGCTGTTGATTCCTTCTAGAGTACTTTTAATTTCAGTAATTGTGTTGTTTGTCTCTGTATGTTTATTCTTTAATTCTTCTAGGTCTTTGTTAATTGATTCTTGCATTTTCTCCATTTTGTTTTCAAAGTTTTTTTTTTTTTTATTTTGCTTACTATCATTATTCTGAATTCTTTTTTTTTTTTTTTTTTACCTATTTCCTCTTCATTTATTTGGACTTCTGTGTTTCTAGTTTGTTCCTTCATTTGTGCAGTATTTCTCTGCTTTTCAGTATTTTTTTACTTGTTTTGTTTTAAGTTATTGTGCTTGATGTCTCCTTTCCCAAGCTTCAAGGAAAGTTGAATTCTTTCCTTGAAGCAGGTTGAATTCTTTCTCCCTTTTGGCTTTCTTCCCTCCTAAGGTTGGCCCAGTGGTTTGTGTGAACTTCCTATAGGGTGAGATTTGTGCTGAGTTTCTGTTTGTTTATTTATTTGTTGGTTGGTTTATTTTTCCTCCATGGGCAAGCCTGAGTGAGGTGTGATCCTGTCTCCTGATGACTGGCTTTGCATTTTTGTTTTGTTTGTTGTTTAGATGAGGCATCCTGCACAGGGTGCTACTGGTGGTTGGGTGATGCCAGGTTTTGTATTCAAGTGGTTTCCTTTGTGTGAGTTCTCACTATTTAATACTCCCCAGGGTTAGTTCTCTGGTAGTCTAGGGTCTTGGAGTCAGCGCTCACACTCCAAAGGCTCAGGGCTTGATCTCTGGTCAGGAACAAAGATTCCACAGTGGTTTTTTATGGCATTAAGTGAGATTAAAACAAATATCCAAAATGAGAAACCAAAGATGAATCCCAGATAAATGGCAGTTACAAAATCAGGCAAATAATAATTAAAATAATGGAATATACACATATATATGTACACCCAGGAGCAAAGTCAAAACAGTCCAACAAAAATAATGTACAGTAGATTGACCTGGCAAACAAAGGAAATCAAAACTTATAATTACCAGTTAAGAACAAAACTCACGTAAGCATAAACTGGGAAACAAAACTAAAGCAAAGTGCCAAGTGGGGAATAAAGCAATGAAAACAAAATGAACAAATACGTTAAAAGGAAAGGGAAGAAAGAAAAGAAAGAAAGAATAGACATGCAAAGTTAAACAGAAGTAGATGAAGAAGATTTATATACATTAAGGATTAACTGCAAGAGGAAAGGAACAGTAGGAAAGGCAAACAAAGGCATAAATGTAGAAAAAGTATAATAGGTTTAAAAAATTAAAGGTTAAGATTATAAAAAAGAGAAAAGATAAAAAAAATGGAAGAAGTTAAAAAAAAGAAAAACTCCACAGAACTTCAAAAGCCCAGTGTAGAGGCAGAGGTTTATAATAATAGAAAGTGTGACTGAATACATACCCATAAGCAAAATCAAAACAGTCCAACAAAAATAGAGTACAATAGATTGACCCAGTGAAGAAAGGAAACCAAATGTATCTACCAGAACAAAACTAATTAAAGCACAAGCTGGAAAACAAAACTAAAGTAAGGTGCCAATTGGGGAATAAAGCAATAAAAATAAAACTAACAAATATGTTGAGAGGAAAGGAGAGTAAGAAAAGAAAGAAAGGATAGCTATGCAAAGTTAAATAGAGTTAGAAAAAGAAGAATTATATACATTAAAGACTAACTGCAAGGGGAAAAGAACAGTAGGAAAAGCAAACAAAGGAATAAATGTAGAAGAAATAATGATAGGTTTAAAAAATCAAAATTTAAAAAAAAGAGGAAAACTTCCCAAAACTGCAAAAACCTGGCATAGAGGCAGAGGTTTATGACAACAATCAAACATGTGACTGAGGGAAATAAAAAGCTCAAAAGCTTAACTGGATTTCTTAGTACCTGTAAAATCAACAAGTACAACAGAGGGTGGAAAAAATGGAAAAAACAGGAAAAAATCCAAAAGAATCTACAGAACAAGTAAAAAATAAGAATAATAAATGTTTTTCTTGAGTCACTGCTGTCAGTGTCTTTCCCTTGCTGGGAGTCACTGTCCACCTTACCTCCCTAGGGTGCCCTCCAACACTGTGCTGATCTCTGGACCTGCTGTGGGGGGCAGCTCTGGTCCTACTTCTCTGTGTTCCTACCTCCAGTGTCCACAGCTATCAGAAATAGTGTGTTCTCTTTTGTGGGAGCTCTCAATGGCCTTTCATATATTCCATAGACACAGAGTCTGCTTAGTTGGTCATGTGGATTTAAATCTGCAGCTTGTACAGCTGGTGGGAAGGTTTTGGGTCTTCTTCCTTAGCCACACTGCCCCTGGTTTTCAATTGTGGTTTTATTTCCACCTCTACATGTGAGTCGTCCTCTGGGGTTTAGCTCCTGAGGCTGCCCTGGAGGACTTGGGTTTTCCCCTGTGAGGGCCAGGTGTGGAGGTGGTGCAGCTGCTTGGGTCGCAGGGGTTCTGGCAGCAGCAGATACTCAGGGGAGTTGGCGGCTAGGGCAGCAGGAAATATAGTGCTCTAGAAGGGTATGACAACCAGTATTAGCCGATACACTCCGGTATTCTTGCCTGGAGAATGCCCCTCTCTGACAGAGAAGCCTGGCAGGCCACAGTCTACAGGGTCGTAAAGAGTTAGACACGACCGAAGCGACCTTGCATGCATAGACACAAGACTGTTTTTGCCTGTGGCAGCTCTGCCCCAGTGAGAATTGAGCGAGAAGGTGGCACAGCGGCTTGGCTTGCGGGGACCCTGGCGGCGCCAAGTGTGCAGGGACACGGAGTGCCTATGCCACAGGAGTTATGGCCCTATCAGAGTCTTTTTTCGAGCCTCTTATAGTTGGTGATCAGAAGGCCTCTTTGGCCAGTCTTTCTCCAAACCCTATTTTTTTAAACAAAAATTTTAATTGGAGGATAATTGCTTTACAATGCTGTATTGATTTTTACCCTGCATGCATGCGTCCTAAGTCTCTTAGTCGTGTCCAACTCTTTGTGACCCCATAGACTGTAAGCCGCCAGGCTCCTCTGTCCATGGAGTTTCCCAGGCAAGAATATTGGTTGCCATGCCCTCCTCCAGGGGATCCTCCCCACCCAGGGATCAAACCCAAGTTCTCTTAAGTCTTCTGCATTGGCAATCGAGTTCTTGACCACTGTGTCACATGGGAAGCCTCAGCCATAGGTATACATGTATACATGTTACCTTTTCCTCTTAAACCGCCTTCCCACCCCCCCAGCCCATCCAACCCCTCTAGGTTGTCACAGAGCACTGGGTAGGACTCCTATGTCATACAACAGCTTCCCACTAGCTATCTGTTTTTCATATGGTAATGTAGTGTGTATGTTTCAATGCTGCTCTCTCAATTCATCCACCCTCTCATTCCACCACTATGTCTACAGCTCTCTTCTCTTTGTCTGTCTCTATTCCTGCCCTGCAAATAGGTTCATCAGTACCATTTTTCTAGATTCCATATATATGTGTTAATATACAATATTTGTTTTTCTCTTTCTGATTTAACTTCACTGTGTATAACAAGCTCTAGTTTAATCCACTTCACTAGAATTGACTCAAATGCATTCTTTTTTATGGCTGAGTAGTATTCTATTGTATATATGTATCCCACAACTTTTTTATCCATTCATATATCAATGGACATCTATGTTGCTTCCATGTCCTGCCTATTGTAAATAATTGTGCGATGAACACTAGTGTACGTTTGTGGTTTTGAATTATTGTTTCTCAGGGTATATGCCCAGCAGTGGAATTGCTGGGTCATGTGGTAGTTTTGGAACTTCCCTGGTGGCTCATAGGGTAAAGCGTCTGCCTGCAATGCAGGAGACCTGGGTTTGATCCCTGGGTTGGGAAGATCCCCTGTAGAAGGAAATGGCAACCCACTCCAGTATTCTTGCCTGGAGAATCTGATGGATGGAGGAGCCTGGTAGGCTACAGTCCATAGGATCACAAAGAGTCGGACACGACTGAGTGACTTCACTTTCACTTTTATCTCAGAAATTTATTTATGGTCATGTAGAAATCTCATGCCATCACTGCCAGGAATGCACAATCTGTGGACTGCATTACATTAAGAGATAGACATTTTTAAAGTTATGAATGAGATAGTTTTTTGTTTTTATTAATAATAGGGAGGGGGACAAGAGAGGATGTGTGCCAGATATCCAGGAAGGAGAGATTACCAAAAAAGAAGTCCATGGTGTTCATGGCATGTGGAGGAGGGATTCTTAGAGGGTGAAGATGACTAAGGTACTGTTTTCAGGATTTATCAGGCACATTACTTACAACATGACAAAAATGAATTTTTGTCAGTTCCTTGGTACTCAGAAGGGTCTCTCAGAATGAATTCAATTTCAGTTGTCCAGATGGTTCTTTTCATTTTTTTTTTCTTTCTTGAAATGATCCAGAATAAGAAATAGCACATAAGTTAAACGAGTTGTCCTATGTTACATAAAGTAAGAGGTAATTGGGGTGGAAGATTTAACAACTATGTGAGCACTATCTGGAGTATTGGTAATAGCAATAAGATCAGCTCATGGGATTTCTCTTCTAGAGCATAAAACAGCTGAGCAACATTGGTAACTTATTAAAAATACAGGCTGCTATATTCCATTTCCTGGGGCTGTGATACACAAAATCTGAGGCAGGGAAGAATGATTTGCATTTTTAATAAATATCTGTTATGAGATAGGTTAAAATATAGAAACTAAAATATCTCTGTCAAGAAATGTAAAATAATAATTTCATTTGCTTGAAACATTGTTCTGATGTTTGGGTGCTTCACCTAAGTGAAGCACCTATTTGTGTGCTTCACTTAAGTAATGTTGGACATAGGATTTTGAGGACCCCTTGTGACTTGGGGTGAAGAAAGGAAGAAATAGTTGAAGAGCTCTGTTCTTGGAGAGAAGTTTAATCATATGGTGACAGACCAGGACCTAATATTACGTTCAGAAAGCAATTCCTTGTAGTCAGGTCAATAAACTTTAGAAACAATGATGTTGGGTACCCAGTTTTAACTACTTCCCTGTTCAATTGCTGTTTTTCCCCCCATTATCTTCAGACTTTTAGTCAAAATTTGTTTTACCTATGTTAGTGGTTTGTGGTAAACAAACTGTGTTCACTATTTGAGTGAAGCAGTTCAAGGAAAGGTGAGTTCTGCCTGCAGAAGTAAAACAAACAAAAAAACACCTGAGGTCACTTGGAATATATGTGTATATTCATATATACACACACACACACACATATATATGTGTGTATATATATATATATATATATGAATATATACATATATATACATATATATATACATGTGTGTATATATATATACACATATGTATCTGTAATTATATAGATAATTTACATCTATCTTAATTGTGTAAATTAGATAGATGGTGACTATATGTCAGTTAATTTGGGTATATCTCTTTGAGTAAATTCTTTGGAGATGCTTATATAATGGAATGGGATTGAGTTAGAAGTTAGGTTGTGGAGTTACAATAGAAAACTGCATAGCGTGGTGGCTTGTAGGTTTCAGTTACATGATTTCAAACTTCTGAATTTGTTGTGAATTTCAAAGTGCCACTCATATTCACATAGCACATATAAATTCTGAGTTTCAGAGCCAGATGCAATAATTATTTTGTACAATAAAACCCTTTTTTCTTTACTCACTAATTGATTAACAAATTAGAATTAAGTAATATATATAAAATTCTTACAACAGTGCCTAGAAATTTGTCTTTTTATTATTATTTTTAATAACCAAGAGTTCATGTAGCTAAATGAGGTCTTTTTGCAATATTATGAATAAGACGCAGTAGGATGAACAAATTTTGGGTTAAGAATTCCACCAGTATATCATAAGATTGAGAATGGGATAAGACATATTCTCAATGCTCCTGATTGGTTATTTGAAATACAGTAATGAATTTAATATAATTAAGTCTTTAGGGCATTATTCTTGAAGTTTTCAAAAGTTTTAAACATATTCCCCCTGATCAATTTAAACTTATGGCTTAGAAAATTTCATGAATCCCTGGGAGCAAGAAATATTTAAATTGCCTTCCTGAGTCTGGAGAAGATTCTTTGGAGAAATTCCTGGGTCTTCACAATGGGGCAGTGTTTCTACTTGGGTTTGAAGAGCAGATGAAATCTTCCATATTCTCAAATATTAACTTCCCTCTTACTTTTGTACTAGCAGAATCAAAATAGACTCCCTTTGTAAACAATGTTATTTGGCTCTAATATATAGGAGCTTTTAAAACAATTTGGAATAATGCCTTTGCTATCAATGTTTTCCAGAGAAGTCCTGTGATATTATGGCTCCTCAGTCGTAATACCTTCAGAAATTTATCAACCTTGTGGAAAATTTTGTACAATAAGCTACAAATAGAAGACCAGTGCAAAGCAATCTGCTCTGTGTTGCAACCTAGGAGGAAAGTTGACCTTCCATTTAAGGTAATAACTGAGAACCTACTGAAAACGTATTTCCAAGGGGATATTGAACTGAGTCAAAATAAGCCATGTGTTTTGGAGATAGAATATATTTTTATCATGAAGCATCTATAAGGAATAGGAATTTAAAAAATTCTAAGATAATATTTTCTTCAATATACTGAAGAGAAAAATGAAAATTAGAACCAAAACAGCAATTTGAAATCTGAAGTAATTTGAATATCCCCCAAAGCTGTATATTAGGTCAAGAATCCATCATTTAATCAGAATATAGTTTTCTGGTCTTTGGTTCAATGTAAGTGTGTACATGTCTACTGGTGTCATTTCTTACTGGTCCAGTGAGGTTGCTGTGAAATAGGCAGCATATTTGCAGTCTTATACAGAATATAAATTAGGCTGGTGTCACCAGAGTTCTGATTCTATAACAGTTTACCTCATGGTACCAATTCAGTTTTCTTTGGTTTGGTTACAAACATTTTTTACAGTGCTAATTATGAACAGACAGCCATTCCCTACCCTGCAGCCTCTCTATTTTGAAAACTTTATTACTTGTTCTTGAATACATTTTCTGATTTGTGTGAAATGAAATGAAACAATGAGTCTTTGGCTAACAGAAAAGAATTTTGACTTTCATAGTTATGTGTGCATGAGTATTTTTGGAATTATTTTGAGAAATTAAAAAATTTTTTTTGTAGTTGTTGTGGGTGGTGATGTGTTCCTGTGAAAACGTTAGACCCGGGGATCAAACCCACGAGACCCATAATGTTTGTGATGCACACACACACACTTATTTAACATTTAACAGAATGAATTGAAATAGGCTTTAAAAAATCAACCTGTAAGTTCCTTGTTTTAAATGGTGTTGGCTTTTGCTACAGTGGTATACACTCTTCACTACCAAGTGAGGAAAGTTTGATATAACATGCATCAATATTATATCATGTATGATGAAAATTATACATGGTTGGTTGGGTAAGGAGAGAACATATACCTGAACAGGTCTGATTGATAAAAATTTAGTGGTACCTTTGTAGGTATGTGAAACTGGGGAAACATGAAAGAATTTGAAAAAATGAACAATTGAAGATGAAGGAAACCAAAATAGTGTTTACCATGTGCCAGATGCATTTATGCATTTAAACTTTATCTTTCTAAAGGACACCACAATGAGGCTGTTGAAATCCCCATGGTAACATTCAGCAGGGCAATATAATACCTAAAATTGAATATTCCAAAATATATTTACAATTCATATTGTTCTTGATCTGTGTTAGCCACCTGGAAATGGTTGCTCTGAAAATCCTTCGGCTGCTAATCATCTTAGTCAACTTTGGACAATAAAATTTAGGGGATTAGAGAAATCAATAAATTATGTGTTAAAGAAAAAAAATGCCCATGGTGTAGGTGAGAATATTGATATATAAAAGTTATTTGTTCAAAATCACATAGTTAGTAACTGGTCCTGTTAGCATAAAGGATATGGATGAAGGACCCTATTCCTGTGGTCACTGCTGGCCAGCAACAGGCTTAATCCATAGGGAAATCATGTATAGTGAGCATTCATATATTCTTCATAAAGACAGAGGCCTGTTATCCATCCAGCTCACATACAAGAGGGTTCCAGTGAGGCCTGAGTTGAGCAGCATGGATTGAAGCTACAGCTTTTAGTGGATGTGTGCTACCAGGTGGGATAAATTTGGAAAAATATAAAGCTGGGAAAGGGGTTTCCCAGGTGGTTCAGTGGTAAAGAATCTGCCTGCAATGCAAGAGATGTGAGTTTGATCCCTGGGTCGAGAAGCTCCCCTGGAAAGGGAAATGGCAACCCACTCCAGTATTCTTGCTTGGGAAATCCTGTGGACAGAGGAGCCTGATGGGCTACAGTCCCTGGGGTCACAGAAGAGTCAGACCTGACTTAGCGACTAAACAACAGTAGCAACAAAGCTGGGAAGCAAGAAGTGGGGGCCCATGTAGCTGTTTCTGCAGCACAGACTTGCCACAGGCCCTCTGCTTTGGTAGTGCTTTGAACTTCTGCCTGTCCACTGTGAAGGTCATCTCAAAGCATGTTTCCCTCCAAACTTGATAGCTGCCTACTCCTCTCTGTGGTTGAGGCTATGGAGAGTGTAGTTATATTTATTGTGATGTAATATTTTTAATCTCTTGTGACTTCATGCTGGAAGTTTTCTGTTGTTTGAAGAATCCTTTTATAGAAATATTAAAGCACATGTGCATGTTATAAAAATCTCAACTTCATACCAAAAAAAAAAAAAGGATATTCTATCCAAGAAAGTGAGTTTACAGAATAAAACTGCTTCTCAGTCATCATTTACCAGATAATTGGGACTTGAGTGCCTTTCTTTATCACCTAGCATTAAGAAGGTGAATATGGGACTCAGAGTAAAAGAAGCATGCATCTTTAGGGTATAGGAGAATCCAAAAGCATGACAGGTTAGGTTGATTGAAATAAGGAAAATATAAAATGAAAGGAGAAGTATCTTGATAGTGGCCAAAGGGCAGATAAAGGTGGTTGGAAGGTGGCCGAATAGTTCCAAAAGATTCAGTTGAGACCTAAATTTTGTGCCAAATTTCTTGAATAAGGAGAAATGGTCTATGTGTTAAGTGCCTGTCTGTTTTGTAAATGAATTAGAATGGTGTTGATGGATTCTGTGTCCATTAACAAGAATATCAGGGGGCGGTCCCAAGATGGCAGAGGAATAGGATGGGGAGACCACTTTCTCCCCCACAAATTCATCAAAAGATCATTTGAATGCTGAGCAACTTCCACAAAACAACTTCTGAACGCTGGCGGAGGACACCAGGCACCCAGAAAGGCAGCCCATTCTCTTTGAAAGGAGGTAGGACAAAATATAAAAGACAAAAAGAGAGACAAAAGAGTTAGAGATGGAGACCTGTCCTGGCAAGGGAGTCATGAAGGAGGAGAAGTTTCCAAACATCAGAAAACCCACTCACTGGTGGGTCTGTGGGGAGTTTTGGAATCTCAGAGAGCAACATAACCAGGAGAAAGAAAAAAGAAAAGAAACAAAACCCACAGAACCCATGCTTAACTGCAGTGGAGAAGTAGCCCAGACGCTCGTGTCCTCCACCAACGAGCAGGGGCTGGACAGGGAGGCGTGGGCTGCATGCTTAGGGTAAGGACCAGGCCTGAATGCCCTGAGGATAACCTGAGGAAGTTAACATGAGATAGCAACCCAAACTGGGGGATAGCCAGAGAGAGAAAAAAAAAGAGAGTGAACTTTCCTGTGAAAGGCTATAACCTAACACACAGCCTGGCCTGCTCACAGAACAAAAGAGTGAGGGAATACCAAAGGAGAGCTAGCCAGCTGCATATAGGCCCCTTCTCCACCACTGGAGGCAGAGAGGAAGGCGGGCAACAGCCAGAGCTGCAACAGAACTGAACAAGTGAGCCTAAATAAGTGACCACCTTCGCCCCCTTGTGTCAGGGCAGAAATTAGAAACTGAAGAAACTTGGAAACAGAGGAAGGCAAAATAAACAAAGAAGAGGGAACTGTTCTGGGAGTGACAGGTGCAACAGATTAAAACACTGTAGTTAACATTGATTAAGCATAGGAAGGGGCCTATAGACCTTGAAAAGATGTACAAGCTGGAACGAGGAACTATCTGAAATTGAACTGACCCCACACTGTCCACAAAAACTCCAGAGAAATTCCTAGATATATTTTTACTCTTATCATTTTTAAATTTTTTAATTTTTGAGTTCTTTATTACTCCTTTAATTTTCATTTTTATAACCCCTACCATTACCTTGCAAAAAAAGACCCCATTTTTAAAGCAAATTTCATGTATATATATTTTATAATTTTTGTGATTGATTTTGATTTGTATTTTTAATATTGTATTTTTGAGAGTCTAACTTCTACTCTAGATTTTTAATCTTTGCTCTTTGGTATTTGTTATTGATTTTGTACCTTTAAGAATCTAATCTTCAGGATTCATTATCACTTAGGAGTGTGATTACTGGCTTGATTGCTCTCTCCCCTTTTGACTTTCCGTTTTCTCCCCCAGGTCACCTCTCTCTCCTCCATCCCCCTTGTCTTCTCTCCTTAATGCTGTGAATCTCTCTGGGTGTTCTGGGCTGTGGAGAACACTTAGGGAACTGATTACTGGCTAGATTGGTCTCTCCTCTTTTGACTCCCCCTCTTCTCCTCCTGGTCACCTCTATCTCCCTCCTCCATATTCTCTTCTCTGTGTAACTCTGTGAACCTCTCTGGGTGTTCCAGACTGTGGAGAGCACATAGGGAATTGATTACTGGCTAGATTACTGGCTAGTCCCTCACTGTGGAGAATCTTTTCACCATTAACCTAGATGTTTTATCATCTGTGCTGTATGGATGGAGAAGCCTTGAGGCTACTGTAAGAATAAGACTGAAAGCCAGAGGCAGGAGGCTTAAATCCAAAACTTGAGAACACTAGAAAACTCCTGATTCCAGGGAACATTAATTGACAAAAGCTCATCCAAAAGCCTCTGTACCTACACTGAAACCAGGCACCACCCAAGAGCCAAGAAGTTCCAGAGCAAGACATACCATGCTAATTCTCCAGCAATGCAGGAACACAGCCTTGAGAATTAAAATACAGGCTGCCCAAAGTCATGCCAAACCCATAGACACCGCATAACTCACTACTGGACACTTCATTGCCCTCCAGAGAGAAGAGATCCAGCTCCACCCACCAGAACACAGATGCAAACTTCCCTTATCAGGAAATCTTGACAAGCCGCTAGTCCAACCCCACCTACAGGAAGCAACCTCCACAATAAAGAGGAACCACAAACTTCCACCTACAGAAAGGCCACCACAAACACAGCAATCTAAACAAAATGAAAAGGCAGAGAAATATTCAGCAGGCAAAGGAACATGATAAATGCCCAACAAACCAAATGAAAGAGGAGGACCAGAGAGTCTACCTGAAAAAATTCAGAATAATGATAGTAAAGATGATCCAATATCTTGAAAACAAAATGGTGTTACAGATAAATAGACTAGAGACAAGAATCGAGAAGGTGGAAGAAATGTTTAACAAGGAACTAGAAGAAATAGAGTCAATCAATAATGAATAATGCAATAACTGAGATCTAAAGCACTCTGGAGGGAACCAACAGTAGAATAACTGAAGCAGAAGATAGGATAAGTGAGGTGGAAGATACAATGGTGGAAATAAATGAAGCAGAGACGAAAGAAGAAAAAAGAATGAAAAGAAATGAGAACTACTTCAGAGACCTCTGGGATGATGTTAAATGCTCAAACATTCGAATCATAGGAGTCCCAGAAGAAGAAGACAAAAAGAAAGGCCATGAGAAAATACTTGAGGAGATAATAGTTGAAAACTTTGCTAAAATGGGGAAGGAAATAGCCACCCAGGTCCAAGAAACCCAGAGAGTCCCAAACAGGATAAACACAAGGTGAAACACCCCAAGACACATATTAATCAAATTAATGAAGATCAAGCACAAAGAACAAATATGAAAAGCAGCAAGGGAAAAGCAACAAATAACACACAAGGGGATCCCCATAGGGATAACAGATGATCTTTCAATAGAAACTCTTCAGGCCAGAAGGGAATGGCAGGACATACTTAAAGTGATGAAAAATAAAAACCTACAACTCAGATAACTGTACCCAGCAAGGATCTCATTCAAATATGAAGAAGAAATCAAAAGCTTTACACACAAGCAATAGCTGAGAGAATTCAGCACCACCAAAGCAGCTCTTAAATAAATGCTAAAGGATCTTCTCTAGACAGGAAACACAGAAAAGGTTTTATAAACTCAAACCAAAAATGACAAAGTAAATGGCAACAGGATCATACTTATCAATAATTACATTAAATGTAAATAGGTTGAATGCCCCAACCAAAAGACAAAGACTGGCTGAATGGATACAAAAACAAAACCCCTATATATTCTGTCTACAAGACCCCACCTCAAACCAAGGAACACATACAGACTGAAAGTGAAGGGCTGGAAAAAGATATTTCATGCAAATGGATACCAAAAGAAAGCAGGAGTAGCAATAATCATATCAGATAAAATAGACTTTGAAATAAAGGCCATGAAAAGAGACAAAGAAGGACACTACATAATGATCAAAGGATCAATCCAAGAAGATGATATAACAATTATAAATATATATGCAGCCAACATGGGAGCACCATAATATGTAAGGCAAATGCTAACAAGTATGAAAGGGGAAATTAACAGTAACACAATAATAAAGGGAGACTTTAATACCCCACTCACACCTATGGATAGATCAACAAAACAGAAAATTAGCAAGGAAACAGAAACTTTAAGTGATACAATGGACCAGTTGGAACTAATTGATATCTATAGGACATTTCACCCCAAAACAATGAATTTTGCCTTTTTCTCAAGTGCACATGGAACATTCTCCAGGATAGATCACATCCTGGGCCATAAATATAGCCTTGGTAAATTCAAAAAAATTGAAATCATTTCAAGCATCTTTTCTGATCACAATACAGTAAGTTTAGATGTCAACTACAGGAAAAAAAAAACTATTAAAAATACAAACATATGGAGGCTAAATAACACGCTTCTGAATAACCAACAGATCATGGAAGTAATCAAAAAGGAAATCAAAATATGCATAGAAACAAATGAAAATGAAAACACAACAGCCCCAAACCTATGGGGTTCAGTAAAAGCAGGGTTGAGGGAAGGTTCATAGCAATATAAGCTTACCTCAAGAAACAAGAGAAATATCAAATAAATAACCTAATTTTGCACCTAAAGCAACTAGAAAAAGAAGAAATGAAGAACCCCAGGGTTAGTAGAAGGAAAGACATAATAAAATTTAGGGCAGAAATAAATGAAAAAGAAACAAGGGAGACTATAGCAAAAATCAGCAAAACTAAAAGCCAGTTATTTGAGAAGATAAATAAAATAGACAAACCATTAAACAGATTCATCAAGAAAAACAAGGGAGAAGAATCAAATCAACAAAATTAGAAATGAAAATGGAGAAATCACAATAGACCACACAGAAATACAAAGGATAATAAGAGACTACTATCAGTAACTATATGCCAATAAAATAGACAACTTGGAAGAAACGGACAAATTCTTAGTAAAGTATAACCTTCCAAAAGTGAACCAGAAAGAAACAGAAAATCATAACAGACCCATAACAAGCATGGAAATCAAAACTGTAATCAGAAGTCTTCCAACAAACAAAAGCCCAGGATCAGACGGCTTCACATGTGAATTCTACCAAAAATTTAGAGAAGAGCTAACTAACACCTATTCTACTCAAACTCTTCCAGAAAATTGCAGAGGAAATAAACTGTCAAACTCATTCTATAAGGCCACCATCAACCTAATACCAAAACCAGACAAAGATGCCACAATAAAAGAAAACTACAGGCCAATATCACTGATGAACATAGTTGCAAAAATACTCAACAAAATTCTAGCAAACAGAATCCAACAACATATTAAAAAGATCATACATCATGACCAAGTGGGCTTTATCCCAGGGATGCAAGGATTCTTCAATATTCGCAAATCAGTCGATGTGATAGACCACATTAACAAATTGAAAGATAAAAACCATATGATTATCTCAATCGATGCAGAGAAAGCCTTTGACAAAATTCAATATCCATTTATGATAAAAAACACCTTCCGGAAAGCAGGCATAGAAGGAACATACCTCAACATAATAAAAGCCATATATGATGAGCCCACAGCAAACATTATCCTCAGTGTTGAAAAATTGAAAGCATTTCCCCTAAAGTCAGGAACAAGACAAGGGTGCCCAGTCTCACCACTACTATTCAACATAGTTTTGGAAGTTTTAGCCACAGCAATCAGAGAAGAAAAAGAAATAAAAGGAGTCCATATTGGAAAAGAAGAAGTAAAACTCTCACTGTTTGCAGATGACATGATCCTCTACATAGAAAACCCTAAAGACACCACCAGAAAATTACTAGAGCTAATCAATGAATATAGTAAAGTTGCAGGATATAAAATTAACACATAGAAATCCCTTGCATTCCTATACACTAACAATGAGAAAACAAAAAGAAATTAAGGAAAGAATCCCATTCACCATTGCGACGAAAAGAGTAAAATACTTAGGAATTAATCTAGCTAAAGAAACAAAAGACCTGTATATAGAACTATAAAACACTGATGAAAGAAATCAAAGATGACAGAAATAGATGGAGAAATACACCATGTTCATGGATTGGAAGAATCAATATAATGAAAATGAGTATACTACCCAAAGCAATCTATAGATTCAGTGCAATCCCTATCAAGCTACCAATGGTATTTTTCAGAGAAGTAGAACAAATAATTTCACAATTTGTATGGAAATACAAGAAAACCTCGAATAGCCAAAGCAATCTTGAGAAAGAAGAGTGGAACTGGAGGAATCAACCTACCTGACTTCAGACTATACTACAAAGCTACAGTCATCAAGACAGTATGATACTGGCACAAAGACAGAAATATAGATCAATGGAACAAAATAGGAAGCCTAGAGATAAATCCACACACCTATGGACACCTTATCTTTGACAAAGGAGGCAAGAGTATACAATGGAGAAAAGATAATCACTTTAACAAGTGGTGCTGGGGAAACAGGTCAACCACCTGTAAAAGAATGAAACCAGAACACTTTCTAACACCATACACAGCAATAAACTCAAAATGGATTAAACATCTAAATGTAAGACTAGAAACTATAAAACTCTTAGAGGAAAACATAGGCAAAACACTCTCTGACATAAATCACAGCAGGATCCTCTATGACCCATCTCCCAGAGTAATGGAAATAAAAGCAAAAATAAACAAATGGGACCTAATTAAACTTAAAAGCTTCTGCACAACCAAGGAAACTATAAGCAAGTGAAAAGACAGCTTTCAGAATGGAAAAAAATAATAGGAAATGAAGCAACTGACAAAGAATTAATCTCCAAAATATACAAGCAGCTCATGCAGCTCAATACCAGAAAGATAAATGACCCAATCAAAAAATGGGCCAAAGAACTAAACAGACGTTTCTCCAAAGAAGACATACAGATGGCTAACAAACACATGAAAAGATGCTCAACATCACTCATTATCAGAGAAATGTAAATCAAAACCACAATGAGGTACCATCTCATGCCGATCAGAATGGCTGCCATCGAAAAGTCTACAAAAAATAAATGCTGGAGAGAGTGTGGAGAAAAGGGAACCCTCTTACACCATTGGTGGGAATGCAAACTACTACAGGCCACTATGGAGAACAGTGTGGAGATTCCTTAAAAAACTGGAAATAGAACTCTCATAGGACCCAGCAATCCCACTGCTGGGCATACACACCGAGGAAACCAGAATTGAAAGAGACACGTGTACTCCAATGTTCATTGCAGCACTGTTTACAATAGCTAGGACATGGGAGCAACCTAGATGTCCATCAGCAGACGAATGGATAAGAAAGCTATGGTACATATACACAATGGAATATTATTCAGCTATTAAAAAAGAATGCATGTGAATCAGTTCTAGTGAGGTGGATGAAACTGGAGCCTCTGAAAGATGGTAACAATAACCATATATGCAAGACAGCAAAAGAGACACAGATATAAAGAACAGACTTTTGGACTCTGAGGGAGAAGGCGAGAGTGGGATGATTTGAGAGAATAGCACTGAAACATGAATATTACCATATGTGAAATAGATCATCAGTCCAAGTTCGATGCATGAAACAGGGCACTCAAAGCCAGTGCACTGGGACCATCCTGAATGATGGGTTCACGAGGGTGGTGGGAGGATGGTTCAGGATGGGGACACATATACACCCATGGTTGATTCATGTCAGTGTATGGCAAAAACCACTACAATATTTTAAAGTGTTAGCCTCCAATTAAATAAATTAATTTTACAAAAAACAAGAATATCAGTGGAAATGTTTGTGTGTGTGTGTGTGTGTGTGTGTGTTGGGGGAGGAAGGTGGTATTTCTGAGGACAAGTTAAAAGGAATGGCCTGAGATTTTAATGAGGCAAGGTCTTTGGATGCAGAGCCTAGTGTTTGTGCTCCCTGAGTGATGGCAGTGGATGTCTTCCTAAGGAATCATTTCAAGTGAGAGGTGTCAAAGAATAGATCTACTGAAAGACGTCTTTTTGGTCACAGTTTTTCTATGTGTCCCCTTCCATTGGACTTAAGCAGTGGCCAGTTAAAATGGCACTTAAAGGTGTTGCATTAAGAGAATGAGAAGACAAGTCACAGACTTGTAAACTGTATGTGCAAGTATATATCTGATAATGTTTCATAGCTAGACTTGATGAAGACATCTCAAGACTCAAAAATTAAAAAACAAGTCACAGACTTGTAAACAGTATGTGCAAGTATATATCTGATAATGGTTCGTAGCTGGACTTGATAAAGACATCTCAAGACTCAAAAATTAAAAAACAAGTCACAGACTTGTAAACAGTATGTGCAAGTATATATCTGATAATGGTTCGTAGCTGGACTTGATAAAGACATCTCAAGACTCAAAAATTAAAAAACAAGTCACAGACTTGTAAACAGTATGTGCAAGTATATATCTGATAATGTTTTGTAGCTGGACTTGATAAAGACATCTCAAGACTCAAAAATTAAAAAACAAGTCACAGACTTGTAAACAGTATGTGCAAGTATATATCTGATAATGTTTCATAGCTGGACTTGATAAAGATATCTCAAGACTCAAAAATTAAAAAAACAAACAATCCAATGAAAAATAAGCCGAAGATATGGACAACACTCTTCCCTGGTGGCTCAGATGGTAAAGAATCTGCCTGCACTTCAGGAGACCCGAGTTTGATCCCTGGGTTGGGAAGATCCCCTGGAGAAGGGAATGGAATGGCTACCCACTCTAGTATTCTTGCTTGGAAAACCCCATGAACAAAGGGGCCTGGCAGGCTACAATTCATAGGGGTCACAAAGAGTTGAACACAACTGGGTGACTAATTCTTTCTTTCTTTTTATTAAAGAGAATACATGGATGGGATAAAACCTCAAACTATACTCATTAGGGAAAGGAAAAAATTAAAATCCTGATGAGATATCACCACATACCTATCAGAATGGGTTAAAAATGTATATATTGACAGTATCAATTATCATCAGGATGGAAAACAACTAGAACTCTAATTCATTGGAATGGAAAAATGATAGAACCACTATGGAAAATGGCTTGACAGTGCCTTATAAAATTAAATATTCTTGTCTCATATCATCTATTAATAGTATACTATCCCTGGATCTTTACCCTACAAAAATAAAAAGTTGTAGTCACATAATATCTGGGCAGAAAATTTAATAACAGCCTATTCATAATTGCCTCGCTGGAAACAGCCTGAATATCTTTCAACAGGTGTAATAAACTGTATTATAGCAATATTATGATGTGTGTGTGTGTGTGTGTGTGTGTGTGTGTGTGTGTGTGTGTGTGTGTGTGTGTGTTAGTCCCTCAGTCATGTCTGGCTCTTTGCAGCCCCATGGACTGAGCATGCCAGGCTTCCTGTCCTTCACTATCTCCCGGAGTTTGCTCAAATTCGTGTCCATTGAATTGATGATGCCATCTAACCATCTCATCCTCTGTTGCCCCCTTCTACTCCTGCCCTCATCTTTTCCAGCAACAAGGTCTTTTCTAATGAGTCAGCTCTTCACATCAGGTGGTCAGAGTATTGGAACTTCAGTTTCAGCATCAGTCCTTCCAATTAATATTCATGGTTGATTTCCTTTAGAAGTGACTGGTTTGATCTCCTGCTTCAGTCAAAGGGACTCTCAAGAATCTTCCCCAGCAGTTCAAAAGCATCAATTCTTCAGTGCTCAGCTTTCTTTATGAAATTTTAGTCTGAGTATGCATACTCAGACTCTGATTTTTATCTCACAATTTGAGTCATCTCTTTCCATAAACTCTCTGGGATTACTGATTTAGGTCCTAGTCTTATACCAAATTTATAAATTTCAGCTAGAATATTACTTAAAGCAAATAGAAATTTTAATGTGCCTATTTCTCATTATAAAGTAACACCAGAAAGATTTTCTCCTGTCACAGAGTTGCAGAATCAAGGTCTGAAGTAAGGAAAGGCAAGTTACCTGTTTTGATGTACCCACGTGTTCAAATTTGCTGGGCAAATACACTATCATTATAATAGTGATACACTTATTTAAAACTTGAGTCTCTGGAGGGTCCTTCATTCAGAAAATTTATTTTGAAAGCTTTTCTATATTTTTCTAACTTCTCAGTTTTTCTTACGATTTGTGATTTGGAAAGCATGAGTTTCTTGAGAAGGAATGGTAACACCCTCACTCTAATAATAATAATAGTTAATGAAATCATGTAATAATAATAGTAGATGAAATAATTTATTTCTGTTTGAATCATCCAGAGCATATTCTAATATTTTTAACTAAGCCTCGATTGACATTTATGGCAAATGAGGCGCTCTTTGGTTTGTTTAGTTTCATTGTCCACTAACCTAATCAATCTTTATTTAGGTTCCTTTGATGCTGAGTTATTTTCTTTCCCTGCATTCATCATGACATGTCTTGTCTTTCACCCTGTTGTTATTGGTTCTGCTTCTTGGACGGTCTTTCCCTATATTACTTATTTCTCAAACTTTTACTCACAAATTAAGAATCAGTTCAGTTTTCACCTCTCCTGGAAATTATTTCTTGATTCTGAATTGCCAGTTTCATTTATACTTTCATAGCACAGCATCATCATTTTTATTGTAGCATTTACCACTTTTTTGTAGAAGTCATCTGATTATATGGATATTTTTTCCCTACCTATCAGGTTCTTGAAGGTAGAAACTGTGTCTTGGACATTTTGATATTCACAGAGTTTTGAGAGATTCACTGAGTATGTGTGCAATAAGTTGGATTAAATGGAGGTGATTAGAACATATAAAACATCTAATACAAATATAATTCTGATACTATGGCTCAGATGGTAAAGTGTCTGCCTACAATGTGGGAGACCTGGGTTCAATCCCTGGGTTGAGAAGATCTGGAGAAGGAAATGGCAACTCACTCCAGTGTTCTTGCCTGGAAAATCCCATGGACGGAGGAGACTACTGTCCATGGGGTCGCAAAGAGTCGGTAGAGGACATAAGTACACAACATATGAAAAAGAAAAACAGCCATTAAAGACACACAAAATGTTAAATATCTCTAGTAGTTAAAAAGGCCATTTGAAACAATATTGAGATATCATTTTAAGCCCTTTAGATTAGAAAAATATCTGATCTATTGACAACATCTAGTGATAAAAAAAGAGAAGAAAATCAGCTGTACCATAACTCTGGTGAAACATATAGTAGTATTATCTTATGAATTCATACAAATCTTCATTTATTTTGACCCATTTATTTCACTACTGGGCTTTCCTAGTGGCTCAGTGGTAAAGAATCTGCCTGCTAATGCAGGAGATGTGGGTTTGATCCCTGGGTCCGGAAGATCCTCTGGAGAAAGAAATGACAAGTCACTCCAATATTCTTGCCTGGGACATCCCATGGACAGATGAGCCTGGTGGGACACAGTCCATGGGGTTGCAAAAGAGCCTGACATGACTTAGTGACTAAACAATGACACGACAACATTTCACTACTAGAATTCTATCCTAATGAAAGAATGTAAACTTACTTTGTAAAAAAATATATTAAAAAAATAAAGTAAGAAAAAAGAAAAAAAAAAAAGCATTGAAAAGTATCCAGCCTAAGGTACTTCAGTGGCTTCTCAGAAGAAAGGTGGAAATCATTTAGCTTGAATTATTGTTTTATAATGAAGACTGGTCTTCTTTCAGAACTGTGGTTATCACCAGGTTCTTTAATTAGAACTTATTTTCAGCTTTTTCTTTAAACATAAATATATTGCCTGAGAATATCTTTTATTTCCTTGCCCTACCTTCTTTTCCCTTCCTCCGTTTAAAAAATTCTTTTTTGTTAAACAATGTGTATCACTTTTACAATATTTGCAATATAATTACGTTTATTCAAAAAGTCAATATTTACCATACGTGAAATGTATAAAATGAACAGAAAATTTGTATAGTAAATAATCATTTATACTTTGAAAATGGTGTGTGTGTGTGTTTGTGTGCATGTATGTGTGTAAGAGAGAGGTGGGAGGGTGAGATTTGAGAGAAAAAGAGAGAGAGGAGAGCAGAGGAGAGAGGAGGGGAAGAGGAAGAGATTGAGAGAGAATTCACCTGGGGAAACTGATTACAATACATAAGCCCCTTCCTGATTTTGTGTATGAAGTAGAGTAATAGGCTTCCTGTAATTAGGCCTTTAGCACTTTGTTTCTAAAGTCTTGTAAGTTTTACATGTATTTCATCTCTGAAGTAAAGTTGTACATAGAGGTTTAGAAAGGTCTTTGAAAACATTTAAATTTTGTCCTAAAACCTGAAGCAGTTTCTTTAGGTATTTTGTGGGTCTCCATGATGGGGTTGTGTTTCAGCTTGGGCTTGGGGGGCAAATTGCCCTATTCCTAAAATTTATTGCTAAACATTAATTATCTTCCTATTTTTAACTAGAGGAATCTAAAAAGATGCTTTTTTTGAAATAGAGAATTTTTTTAAACTTTATTCTTGGCTGCATCAGGTCTCAGTTTTGGCACGTGGGATCTTTGTTGTAGCATGCAGGATCTTTTGTTGCAGCTTGCAAGCTCTTCATTGACTCACATGGGCTTCTCTCTTGTGTTTCTAGGGCTCCAGAGCATGTGGACACTGTAGTTTGCTGCAGGCAGGCTCTCTAATTGAGGCATGTGAGCTTAGTAGTTACAGTGGGTGGACTTAGTTGCCCAATGGCATGTGGGATGTTAGTTCCCCCTCCAGGGATGGAATCTGAATCCCCTGCATCATAAGGTGGATTCTCAACCACTGGATGACCAGGGAAATCCTTGAGATAGAAGAATTTATTTCAGTTATCATACCTGCAATAATCATGTATCTATAAATGTCACCAAATCAGTGAATTTCTCTGGCAAAATGATTACTCATCAGTAGCTGCCTCTTTAGAGGTTCAGCTATGAGTGAGGAGTCATGAAAACTGGCTGCAAGTAGAAAACCAAGATAAAAATATCTGGTGTTGCTACAGTCTAGAAAGAGAGGCAATCTCTGGTTTGGAGGTAAGTTATTGCAAAGACAAGAAGCAAATTTTATCAGCTATAAGCTAGAGGTGGACTTATGGGTTAAAGGTATGAAGTTTGAAATTGAGATGTTCTCACTAAAGAGAGACTGAGTATTAAAAATGAAATTTAAGGATTTATCCATTGAGATGTAGCAGAAAAAATAAAGACCTCTGAGACCACAAGAGCAGTTCTGCATGCAAAGGCAGTTGGCAACCAACTGAAAGCAAGTTGCCCAGCAGGTATGAATTACTTTTTGTCAACATGTAGCTTTTAGTGCATCACAAAGCATTTGTACACTCTGTTAATCATTTTGAGCTAATTAAGGCTCATTGCACAATAGACAGCAGACTCTGTATTCTGTAGTACAAAATTCATAACAAGTAAGTCTTTCCTGGTCCCCTAGCAAGAATTCTGATCCATTTGGCTCAGTCAGCTGAGAACAAAGTGAACTACGTGCCAAGTACTGTGCTAGGGACTCTTTATGCAGAAATAATGAGGAGACTGTGACCAGTTTGCATTAAAAAACCTGAACATAATCACTTCCTGAGATATGAAAAGGAATTTACCAAAGAATGAATAACCAGAAAGAGACCTGCTTGAGCATTATTCTAGTGTGTTTGCATACAAGATGGGTGACTATTTTGAATATAATTGTAAAAGTGAGTGTCTTTTCCCTTTATTTTTTGTGTTAAATAGTCTCAGTCAAAATAGTTATCCATGTTTTTAAGATAAGGAACATGCTGACACTTTCTTAAAATCCTACTTTTTATGGAGTTAGTTGGATCTTTTAGGTGGTTTTTTTTTTTCTTTTTTCTTTTTGCCGCATAATTTGCTGGCATCTAAAGTTCTTGCCTTAATTGTGTATTCTCAGAAGACATTGCAGGTCATTGGTGCCTAGAACAGTACTGTCAGTAGAAGATGCAATTCATATTTGTTGATGTTTCAAAGTGGCCTGGATCCTAGATGTCTTTTCACACAACTCCTGGTCTTTTAGAAGAAATAACCACTCTGTGGTTCAATGATGTGGGACTTCATCCAGGCACCATTTTAGTGTTGTAACAGATATAAATGAAAGTCTGTGATTTTTTAATCTGACTCTAATTTTCTAAAGCTCTCTAATTTTCTTTTTTCTCTCTTGTTTCTTTCTTTTTCTTTTTTTCCTAATTTTCTTGAAAGACCTCTAACTTCTAAGAATTTTTTTTTTTTTTTGCTTTGTTCATTGACTTGGCTACTTGAATATCTAACATTTAAAGTACTAAGATTTTTCTTTGAAAAACAGGTAGCATCTATACTGTAATATCTTACCTGAGGAAATAATTATTTTATTCTCTCCAGTTCTTCTAAAAATCAATTAAGACAATTGATGTTTTGTAAACATAATTGGATTTTCCAGGTCTCAGTTTATAGACTTAGAATCTTATAAACTTTAATCTTCAACTGAAACGACATAGGGAAAGATTTATTATTTTATCTCACCAAGAGATGAGTAGTTGACAGCATGGAGGTCCTAGTCTGTTTAGGCACTTCATATAATTTTTATCATTTAACTCTCAGAATAATCCAAATGTTTTTCTGAGTTTTTTAATAATGAAAAAACTATTTTGAGATTTCAAAGGTCAAGTATAATTTTCAATATCTTATAGTTTATAAATACCAGAACTATGATGTAAAACCTTATCTTTATGACTCTCAAGCCCCCATTTTACCACTGTGTCACAATGTTTACTTATTTATAGATTGTTAAATAAAAATTACAATTTAATAGGATGTACTTAACTTTCATCAAGGACCCATATGGTAAATATGCACATAAAATATATATTTGCTTCTTTTGAAAACAATGAAGGCATTCATTTTCTTCCATTTAACGAAGACATTATTGCAATAAAATATGCCCCCAATTTTTTCAAGTTTCGTGTAGAGAATTAAGGTCTGTGTAGTGGAATTTGATTAATTATAAAATGAGAACTCAAAAATTTTTATTATTTTTTCTTTTACTTTGGCCTTCTGGGTCTCAGACTACCACTCATAATTACTTCTGATCTCTGTTACATATTTTTTGTTTCTAATCCTATTTTTACCATAAACATCTTTTAGTTAATGTATCCTCAAACTCTTATTGAGCATAGTTTATGGATGAATAATGTATAAATCACCAGGCCTTCCTTCTCCAGATACTTTTTACTTAAGATTTTAGTGAACTCCATTCTTCTCAGTACTTGAATATAGTAGCTGCTAGCCTATTATTTATAAGGGTTTTGCATTGCAAGCAACTTTCTTTTCCTCACTAGTCTCTTCCATGAAATATCTTGTGATTTTAAAAAAAATTAAGTTGTATCCAAGTATTGGAGATAATAACCGTGTTTTTATATTTCTTCCTTTACATATATATAAATGTATATACATAATTTTAAAGTCCCATGAGTAATGACCATCTCAACCCAGAAGTTTTTATTTTTATTGATAGTATTTTTGAAATAATTTAGATAAAAATGTCTCTCTTTTATCTTACCTTCTGACTGAGTTTTTGTCATTTGCACCATTCCATTCTATTAAGTAATAGAAAAAATTCTCAAGATTTGAATTTCCTGTGCATTTTTAAAATAATACCAGAAGATGTTCAATTTGAAAGACAATTGTTCCTTCCCAAAAAGAAATGTGAGAAAAACAGCCACAATCAGATAATTTGTCTGTACATGAATATTCTTAAGAGGCATGAGGGAAAGAAAATATATTTTAAAAAAATCAATGATAGAGCTCTAGTTTTCTATGATCTGTCTTAAGGTTGATGCTGTAGAGACTCACCTTCTTTTGGAAGCTAATTTAGCACTTATTTTTATAAACTTCTTTAGTCCCTAAGGTTGTGAGTCAGAAACTTAAGATTCTCCAGAGATAATGTTCCCCACTCCTGCTCACTCTGAAAATCCAATTATTCTGACTTGGCAAAAACCTTACCCAGTCATACATTACTTGGAATATTACTTGAACACATCTATTTAATGGCCTCAGCATATGTTGGGACTTAAGTCAGAATATGTCCAAAAGTTCTTTAAAAAGTTAAACTTTCCCCAAGAATTTATCTTTTTATTTCACAAATAATACTAGGTAAATTCTAATAAAATCCTAAGTAAGTCATTCTACCTCTTTAAACTATTTTTATCATTCATATTTTTGTTAATTCTCAACCACATGCAATAATTTTTCTTCATTCTAGTATGGGTAAATTTTAATTAATATTTACCGTTTTAAATCATTAATTATATGTGACTTTTCAATCTTTATAACATTTCTTTTTAATGTTTAAGAATAAGCTAGCCTTTACTTTTAATATTGTTGTGTATTCTAATTTGTTTTTAATATTTTGAGAGTTTTATATAATGACTACTGATATCTACGTATCAGGCAATATAATTTGTTTTACTTGTACTGGAAATAACTTAAGAATATTCTCTAGAGATGGGATTGTGGGATGAAATGATATGAAATTAGAGAATTCTTAGTAAATGAGCAAAATTATTTTTATGAAACAACACTTTATTACTCTGCTACTGCTGTATTTGCAGAGACCACTTTTTAATATATATTTTTCAGAGCCAGAAAATGGATTTATTCTTTTCTATATATTTGTTATTTTACTTTTGACTGCCCTGGGTTTTTGTTGCTGCACAGGCTTTTTGGTAGTTGTGGAGAGCAGGGGCTACTCTCTAGTTGTGGTGTGCAGGCTGTCACTGTTGTGGCCTCTCTTGTTGGGGACATGGGCTCTAGGGCATGCAGGCCTCAGTAGTTGTGGCACGTGGGCTCAGTAGTTGCAGCTCCTTGTCTCTAGAGTCCAGGTTCAGTAGCTGTGGCCCACAGGCTTAGTTGCTCCCGGGCATGTGCGATCCCAGGACCAGGTATTGAACCAGTTTCTCCTGCATTGGCAGGCAGATTTTTTTACCAGTGAGATACCAGGGAAGCCCTATTTGCTATTTGTATAAAACATTACTTTCCTTAACTTTTTATTCCTATGGTTGCTAATTGATTTACCATTTCTTCTATACTACTATTTATATTTACCTTTTTATTATTCATCTGTACCCTTTGCTTAACTATCTTGGTATTTTGATACTTTTCCTCTTAATTTATATGAACACTTAAAAAATTACCACTTTCTCTGCAAATTTTATGCAAATGCTTTTCCAGTTTGTGGTTTTCCTTCTTATTTTTGACATGCTATATAAATTTTCTTTAAGATTTTCATATTATCCCTAAAAATATGAGTGAAATTTTCTTCTATGGTTTTATTTGGCTTTGTTTTAGCCATATGATAACTATATTGTTTTGTGTCTAATGTGTGAAATAGACTGATATTTAAAAAATATTAAGTAATTTTTCCAAAATATTTTATTAAAAACATGTCATGTTCTTTTCCATTATTCACTTACCCAGTATTTTTTGAGCACCTGTTAAGGGGCAGGCCCTATGGTCAACATTGGGATGAACTTGGACATAATTAATAGAAAAATACAGTTTCAAAAACTTTAAAGATAAGCATGGGAAACATTATATTATAGATCATAAAATTTCTATGTTTATCTATAATTTACATCCTGTTAGGTTTAACAGTAAATCATAAGCATTTTTCACATATCATCAGATACTCAAGGCATATGTTATAATGCCTATTTAGTTTTCTATTAGGACTTTCTAGGTGGCACCATGGAAAATATCCACTTGGCAATGCAGGAGACTCGAGACACTATTTTGATCCCAGGGTTGGGATGTAGGAAATGGCAACCTGCTCCAGTATTCTTGCCCAGAAAATTCCATGGACAGAGGAGCCTGGCAGGCTACAGTCCATGGGGTCACAAAGAGTTGGACACAACTGAGTGACAGAGCATACACACATATTAAATACGTGTTTCAAGATTTATTTAATCTATTTTCAAGTAATGGACATATACATTGCTTTTATTTGTTAATTTATCTATTTTTACTATTATAAGCAATGCTGCCATGATAATTCTAGTATAGGGGGACTGCATATATTTTATTTATTTTGGAAAAATCTCAATAATGGTAAAGTTAATTAAATACATACTCTTATACAGTCATACTCTTACAAAGTCAGACTTTATTTTCTTGGGCTCCAAAATCACTGCAGATGGTGATTGCAGCCATGAAATTAAAAGATGCTTGCTCCTTGGAAGAAAAGCTGTCACAAACCTAGACAGCATGTTAAAAAGCAGAGACATTACTTTACCCACAAAGGTCCATCTAGTCAAAACTATGGTTTTTCCAGTAGTCATGTATGGATGTGAGAATTGGACTATAAAGAAAGCTAAGCACCAAAGAATTGATGCTTTTGAACTATGGTGTTGGAGAAGACTCTTGAGAGTCCCTTGGACTGCAAGATCCAACGAGTCCATCTTAAAGGAAATCAGTCCTGAATATTCATTGGAAGGAGTGATACTGAAGCTGAAATTACAATACTTTGGCCACCTGATGGGAAGAAATGACTCATCTGAAAAGACCTTGATGTTTGGCAAGATTGAAGGCAGTAAGAGAAGGGGATGACAGAGGATGATTGTTGGATGGCATCACTTTCTAAGCCTCAGTTTCCATGTCTGTACAATTAGGAACTTAAAGGTACCTGATATTGTTATTATGAGAATTAATGAGGCAGTGCATATGAAAAATTTAAGGTAGGTATGGATACATACTAGGTATTCAGTAAGGGTGCTTGTTATTCTAATTATATTGATGATTCAAAATATGCATCTTGCAATTATAAAAAGAGAATGGCTTTGGAGTTCAGTATTCTCACTCTGAGGAGGCCTTACAAATGGCTGAGAAAATAAGAGCAGTGAAAGGCAAAGGAGAAAAGGAAAGATATACCCATATGAATGCAGAGTTCCAAAGAAGAGTGAGAAGAGGTAAGAGTGCCTTCCTAAGTGAACAATGCAAAGAAATAGAGGAAAACAATAGAATGGGAAAGACTAGAGATCTCTTCAAGGAAATTAGAGATACTAAGGGAACATTTCATGCAAAGATGGGCACAATAAAGGACAGAAATGGTATGGACCTAACACAAGCAGAAGATATTAAGAGGCAGCAAGAATACATGGAGAACTACATACAAAAAAGATCTTAATGACACAGATAACCATGATGGTGTGATCACTCACCTATTTCCAAACATCTTGGAGTGTGAAGTCAAGTGGGCCTAAGAAAGAATCACTACAAATAAAGTTAGTGGAGGTGATGGAATTCCAGCTGAGCTATTTCAAATCCTAAAAGATGATGATGTGAAAGTGCTGCACTGTATATACCAGTAGTGGCCACAGGACTAGAAAAGGTCAGTTTTCACTCCAGTCCCAAGAAGGGCAATGCCAATGAATGTTCAAACCACTGCACAATTGTACTCATTTCACAGGCTAGCAAAGTAATGCAGAAAATTCTCCCATGCCAGGTTTCAACAGTACGTGAAACAGAACTCCCAGATGTTCAAGCTGGATTTAGGAAAGGCAAAGATACCAGAGATCAAATTGCCAGGATCCACTGGGTCATAGAAAAAGCAAGAGAATTCCAGAAAAACATCTACTTCTGTTTCATTGACTATGCTAAAGCCTTTGACTGTTGAATCACAACAAACTGGAAAATTCTTCAAGAGATGGGAATGCCCAACCATCTTACCTGCCTCTTGCAAAACCTGTATACAGGCCAAGAAGCAACAATTAGAACTGGTCATGAAACAATGGACTGTTTCCAAACTGGGAAAGGAGTATGTCAAGGCTGTATATCGTCACCCTGTTTATTTAATTTAAATGCTGAGTACATCATGAGAAATGCCAGGCTGGATAAACCATAAGCTGAATCAAGATTGCTGAGAGAAATATAAATAACCTCAGATATGCAGATGATACCACTCTTATGGTAGAAAGCAAAGAGGAACTAAAGAACCTCTTGATGAAAGTGAAAGAGAAGAGTGAAAAATCTGGCTTAAAACTCAACATTCAGAAAACGAAGATCATGGCATCTGGTCCCATCATTTCATGGCAAATAGATGCACTTTATAGCAAATAGATGGGGAAAAAATGGAAACAGTGACAGACTTTATTTATCTGGGCTCCATAATCATTGCAGATGTTGACTGCTGCCTTGAAATTGAAAGATGCTGGCTCCTTGGAAGAAAAGCTATGACCAACCTAGACTGCATATTAAAAAGCAGAGACATTACTTTGTCAACAAAGGTCCATCTAGTCAAAGCTATGGTTTTTCTAGTAGTCATGTATGGGTGTGAGAGTTGGACTATAAAGAAAGCTGAGCACCGAAGAACTGATGCTTTTGAACTGTGGTTTTGGAGAAGACTCTTGAGAGTCCCTTGGACTGCAAGGAGATCCCATCAGTCCATCCTAAAGGAAATCAGCCCTGAATATTCATTGGAAGGACTGATGCTGAATCTGAAACTCCAATACTTTGGCCGCCTGATGTGAAGAGCTGACTCATTTGAAAAGACCCTGATGTTGGGAAGGATTGAAGGCAGGAGGAAAAGGGGACAACAGAGGATGAGATGGTTGGATGGCATCACCGACTCAATGGACATTAGTTTGAGCAAGCTCCGGGAGTTGGTGATGAACCGAGAAGCTGCAGTGCTGCAGTCCATGGGGTTGCAAAGAGTAGAACATGACTGAGTGACTGAACTGAAACTGAATGATCCTGCCATCACATTCCTCATCGTATATCTGGAGAGAAACATGACCTGAAGTGACAGTTGCAGTTCAGTGATCTTGTAGCACTGTTTACAATATCATATAGTTTTGAATGACACTTGGTGAAATTGTTTTCACATGGTAATTTTCTCTATTTGAATTTTGTGTCTTCAGCAGCTTTGAATTCTGAGTTGCATAGTGTAAATCAGTACTCAAATTCCATCAGAGAAGTTTTTCCTACCTAGCATGTTCCTCACAGCAATCTTTACATCCTTATTCCTCAGACTATAGATGAGAGGATTGAGCATGGGGGTCATCACTCCATAGAGGAGAGAGATGAGGGCCTCAATGATGTCTTGATTATCTGTACCAGTGGAGCTTTTAGATTTGGGCTTAGCATACATGAAGAAGATAGTTACAAAGAATACAATCACCACTGTAAGATGGGCTGAGCAGGTGGAGAAGGCCTTACGTTTTCCTTCAGTGGAAGGAATTCTTAGAATAGTGGCAACAATGAAAATGTAAGAGGTAGAAATTACTAGCAATGGAATAACTAGAACAATCAGATTTGACCCTGCCATGCTGATGACATTAATTGAAATATCAGCACAGGCCAATTTTAGGATAGCCAGAATTTCACAGACGAAATGGTTAATGACATTGTCAGCACAGAATGGTAATTGCATTGCAAGAGATGTCTGCACCACTGAGTCAACAATACCCACAGCCCAGGATCCCGCTGCCATGGGCACGTAAGCACCTTTTCTCATGATGACAGGGTATCTCAGTGGGTAGCAGATGGCCACATAGCGGTCAAGTGCCATCATGCCTAGAAGTACACACTCTGTGGCTCCCATGGCAAACGAGAGAAACATTTGCACCATGCACCCAGAGAAGGAAACGCTTTTCCTTACTGTAAGAAAACTGTTAAGAATTAATGGGACAGAGGAGCTCGTGTAGCAAATGTCCAGGAAGGAAAGATTACAGAGGAAGAAATACATGGGGGTGTGCAAATGAGAATCACAGATGATTACAGAGATAAGGACTCCATTTCCCAGCAGGATCATCAGGTACATACACAGAACTAGCACAAAGGAAACTGTCTGGAGCTCTGGGTGAGCAGAAAGCCCAATCAGAACAAATTCTCTCAACACAGAATCATTGGTTCTTCCCATATTGTGTATATCCTTTCTTCAACAGCACCCTATGGATAATACAATAGATATATGTTAATACAGTGTCTCCAAGAGCTCCTGTTTAAAGAATCATATTCTTTGTTATTTAAGTGTTAGTTGCTCAGTTGTGTCCAACTCTTTGTGACCCCATTGACTGTAGCGTAGCTCAGCAGGCTCCTCTGTCCGTGGGATTCTCCAGGCAAGAATACTGTAATGGGTTGCCATTCTCTTCTCCAGGGGATCTTTCTGACCTAGGAAATGAATCTGGGTCTCCTGCATTGTAGGTGGTTTCTTTACTGACTGAGCCATCAGGAAAGCTGTTTGTTATTATAGCTCTATTTGAAAGCAACAAGATAACTCTGGTACAATTTCTTACTCTAAACCTTGACCATTAGAGCAGGAATCCTAAGCTAATTTTCTCAGAGTTAACAGAGAACACTTTTTGATTGTAGGATGCTTGAATCTCAAGCCAGTTTATTGCCATTTCTAGTGGTTCTGCTTCTTAACACATTGATTTAATATCAGTAATCTGGATGCAGCAGGCAGATAAAATTTATTTGCAGCTGGTTCCTGTGCTGTGTTTTTTGAATTTGTAAATTTGAATTACATTTTAAAAATGAATGGTTTAAAGATAGGATATAAGCTATAAAATTATTTTCAGCTTGTATTAAAAAAATTGTAGTATTTGAAAACATTAGATCCATTTCCATGATGGAGCTCAGGTATAACTGACTCATTAGGTCTGAAGCACATTCTCCATTTTATTAGAGTGTACCAGAGTACCCTCCTCTCTCTCTTCTTTGCTTGTCAGTGGAGATGATTATTAGTTGCCAATTGGTGGCTCAGTGGTAATGAATTCACCTACCTATGCAGGAGCCGTGGGTTTGATCCCTGGGTTGGGTAGATCCCCTGGAGAAGGAAATGGCAACCTACTCCAGTATTCTTGCCTGGGAAATCCCATGGTCAGAGAAGCCTGGTAGGCTACAGTGCATGGGATCACAAAGAGTCAGACACAACTGAGTGACTAAACAACACTTAGTATATCTACATTAATACCAACATAGATGAAAGGTTTAATTTTATTTTATGGAAGAAACGGCCCACGAAGACAAAAAATGTCTAGGGCTCATCAAAGTCATAATGAAGTTCTGTGTGACTAAGTCTCTTTTTAGAGCTCAGTATCCTCTGGTGGTTGTTAGTCATTGCATATTGCCCCATGAGGACAGTGGCCTCACTGAAGGGACATGTCTTGGTATCGCTGCAGTATCTAACTCCCTCAGTATAATGAGGAATTATGTGTTCAAGTAAGTGTTTTTTCTTTTTTTAAATAGGAAATAAAGGAATATATTTAGGAAGTCATTTTTATTCTGAATAGAGAATTGTAATATTGTGTATTGTAGGCCTCACATAATTTATTTTTACCTATGCAAGAACTGTTACTTAGGGAATCAACTCTAGTAACAATGCTTTTATTCAAAATATGTTTAAATACTAGTGACATGCAGCTATCATTTTTTTCCCAAGTAATATTTATAAGAAGGATAATATACAAAGCAAATAAAAGAGAGTTTCTCTGATATAAGTTACAGTGGTTTGGAGGGAAGAGAAAAGAAATATCTCTACAGTGCCTTATTCACTCTTCCTCCTTCAATTTGATTTTTATAGGATTCCAAAGGACATAGTTTGAAAACCACCAATGCAATAAATAATAGATAATTTTAATAACCTGAATTTTAAATAATTTTATTAGCAACAATAATTATAAAATAATAATATATGTATTGATTACTTTATGCCAGATACATTTCTAAAAGTTTGTATTCATAACAATCCAAGGAAGGACTGTTATTTTATGGCATATGGGTTGTTCTTCCTTGGACTTTTGTTAAAACATCACCAGTAAATCATGATATCAGTAGATGAAAGAAAATGAAAAGAAAACCATAGAAAAAATGAAAAGACAACCTAAGAAAAGGGAGAAAATATTTGCAAATGATGATACAGATAAGAGCTTATTCTCCAAAGTGTAGAAACAGCTCATACAACTCAATAACAAAAAGCAAACAACACAATTGAAAAATGGTCACAAGACCTTAATAAATATTTCTCCAAAGAAGACAGATATGGTCAGTAGGCACATGAAAGGATGCTCAACATCCTTAATTATTAGAGAAACACAAATCAAAACTACAATGAAGTACCTGCCTCACACTGGTCAAATGGTCTTCATTGAAAAGTCTACAAATAACAAATGCTGGAGAGGATGTGGAGAAAAGTGTTGGTGGGAATGTAAGCTGGTGCAGCTACTATGGAAAACTGTGTGGATGTTCCTCAGAAAATTAAAAATAGAATTTCCATATGATCCAGCAATCCCACTTCTGGATTTATACCCAGACAATACTATAATTAAAAAAGATCCATGCACCCCTATGTTCATAGCAGCACTGTTCACAATAGCAACACATGGAAACAAACTAAATGTCCATCGATAGACTAGTAGATAAAGAAGATATGACACATGGATACTATTTAATACTACTCAGTCATATAAAGAATAAAAGAATGCTATTTGCAGCAACATGGACGCAACTAGAGATTATTGTACTAATCAAAGTAAGTCAGAAAGAGAAAGACAAAATACCACATGATATCACTTATACATGAAATCTATAATATAGCACAAGTGAACCTGTCTACAAAACAGAAAGACTCAGTGACATAGAGAACAGGCTGTGGTTGCCAAGGGGAAGGAGGGCTGGGGAGGGAATGTGTCAGAGTTTGGGATTAGCAGATGTAAACTATTGCATATAGGATGGAGCAAAAACAAGGTCCTACTGTATAGTACAAGGAACTATATTCAATATCCTATGATAAACTATAATGCATAAGAATATAAAAAGAATGTATATGTGTGTATAATTGAGTTACTTTGCTGTACAGCAGAGATTGGCACACATTTTAAATCAACTATACTTCAATTAAAAAAAATTAAACAAAAGAAAATAAAAAGCAATTATTTCAAGAGAGGCACAAAATAAATTTGGTGAAGATCAATTCTAATTTTCATATAAACTAGTTGAAGTTCACAAACAGAAGATTACTTCCTAATCTTGAAAGGAAACTATATACTAAAAATCTATAGGAAATTACTATTCACTAATAATTAATGTAGACAGGTTATACATTCTAATTGAGATATGGATTAAGATAAGGATGCCTAGTTTTACAGCTGCAAGGGCTTTACACAAATCATTAAAGTTTAAATAGCATAGCAAAACAGGAGTAATTCAAACGTATAATATGTTAAGAAATGGGATACAAATATAAGGCTTCCATTTTCCCCAAAATTAGTCTACACATTTAATTAAATACATCCTAATGTTAGTTGGATTTTTTTGAGGTATATGAATACCTGTTCTAAAATGTATATGGAGGAATAAAATTGTAGAACTTGCACACAATTTTATAAAAGAAAAGGAAGGGGAAAATCCATATTTAAAACACACAAGAAAGCCACAATAACAAAAATCTTATGATAATGGTTCAGGAACATTTAAATAGTCTGGTAGAAAAGAAAAGAGATCTCACATATAGACACATGGTTTTATTGGAATGTGGCATATTGTAAAATTGTGATACTAAAACAGTGGGGAAGTGATAGCTCAGTTGGTTATGTTAAGAAAATGTCTTTATATATGAAAAAAATAAAATTTGATCCTTGGGTTATCATACATACAGTTGGAAATCAAATATATTAACAACTTACATGTGAAAAAATTATTAAATTAATAGACAGTATAGAAAATCTTGGAGACTTTTGGTGGAGGAAAAACTTTTAAAATGTAGAGCCTTAAGCTAATAGAAAATTGGTCAAAGGATATCAATCAGTGATTCACAGAAGGGTTGACAAGTACATGGAAAGATTCTAAAACTTGGAAAATATGAAAAATGATTACTAAGTGTTCCATATCAGAAAAAATTCTCATTGAAATATCCATAAAATATTCATTTTCTTTGAAAAAGTATATGTATCAAATGTTGGCAAGCATGTGGGCAGGTAGAACTCTAATGGGAGTGTACACTGATATACTGGAAAATGCTATGGATGTTTTAAAGTTGGACAGGACCCAGTCATTCCGGTCCTGGGAATATGCCTCAGGTAAGTTCTTGCCCGTGACTGTAAGGGGATAAGCATGAGGATGTTCATCCTTGTGTTGTTTCTGGCAATAGCAGTTTGGCAGTATCTTTGATATTCATTATCTGAGGAATGCGTCTATAATATGTGAGTATGCATTATGGAACAGTTTGCATAAGTGAGGAGCAAGTGAACTAGATGTCAACATAGCAACATAAATAGATCCTTGTAAAACTGTTGGAAAAAAGTCAGAAATGTTGTGATTTATAGCATGGTAAAATTGATACATTAATTTTAAATACATATTTTCCAAGGGTTCATTCATTTTTAGGGACAAATCAAAAACACGGTTTTTGGTTTGGAAGGAAATGATAGTGGAATCAGTGGTTATGGGAAAATGTAGGGTGACTTTTTAAAGACTGAGGAAAATAATGTACATTATAAAAAGAACAAATACAGAGGAGCATGGTTAACTAAAACCTAAGTTTTAAAGCAAAACAGACAAAAACACATGTAAAATCATAGAGAGCAACATAAGGCATACACATATGAAGGAGCTCTGATCAATAATATAGTTTAATAGAAGGAACTCTCGTATATGTAAAAGAAAAGGAAAGTTGAGTTAAATGTCCAAGAAAAGGAAAATTGAGTTCTGACACCATAAAAACAACACATAATGGATTGGAAGGAAACAAGGCATTTAAAACTAGTTTAAAGCTTAGTTGGACAAGATATTGGAAATAGTTTTTAATATAGTTAAAAAAAAAACCAGTCATAGATTGGTTGGTCAGCACTGAAGAATGAAAGGATGTTTCCAGGGTCAATGAGATGCAGTGCTCATCCAGCAAATTTTAAATCAAGCATAACTTTGGAGGGACTTGGTGGTCCAGTGGTAAAGAATCTGCCTGCCAGTGCAGGGGACTTCAAAGGGGAGATCATGTGAGAGAGCTCTAGGGCAATATTTCATTGTATCAACCGAGTCTGACCTTGATGAGCTGAGGAGGAATAGTCTTAGGTAATGGGTTGAGATCAGAATGCATCACTGGAGCTTCTAGAAACTCCAGTGAAAAGAAACTCCAAGCGAAAAGAAAACAATGTATAGGGGTGCAATAGTCACGAAAATAAAGAAAAAGAGGAACAAAGAGTTGCCAGTTTGTAAAGTACATTAAATATAGTATTCAGCAAATACAATTTATTCTCCAGGCAATTGGGAAGCTTTGGAATTTTGGCCAAGGGAATATTAAGATGAAAAGACAGAAAGAGGTTAATATAGAGACATTCTTCAGAGTCATGTACTTTTCTCACCAGTATTGAACTGTGCTTGGTGGGCCTGTAAACATTGTTTTTGAGGGCAGTCATTGGCTCCTCCTCTAGCTTTTAGAGAACCTGACTTCATTTGGACTTACACACAGAATAGAAGTAATAACTTTATAGAGCTATTGCCAACTGGGTGAAGAAGAACATATTCATTTTGTCTTCAGTTATTCTCCATATTCCCTAGGATGTGTTGAACATTATAAGCAATAGTAGCCAAATGTACATGAGCTTAAAAAAATCTGGTTGTATTTCTTATGAGCTCTGTGACATTATGCTCACATTTTTAAGCTTCTCTCAGCAGCTGTGTGCTCACGTGTATAATGGAGCAGCTTCGTCTAAATTTATCTATTATCACATGTACTAAGTTTATGGAATAGAGTAGGAACTTAAGAAACATTTGACCCTTCCTGCGGTCATAACTGTTGTTCAGTTGCTAAGTCCTGTCTGACTCTTTGTGACCCCATGAACTGGAGCATGCCAGGCCTCCCTCTCCTTCACTATCTCCCTGAGTTTGCTCAAACTGATGTCCATTGAGTCAGTGATGCCAGCTAACCATCTCATCCTCTGTCATCCCCTTCTCCTTCTGTGCTCAATCTTTCCCAGCGTCAGGGTCTTTTCTAATGACTCTTCGCATCAGGTGGCCAAAGTATTAGAGCTTTAGCTTTAGCATCAGTCCTTCCAATGAATATTCAGGGTTGACTTCCTTTAGAATTGACTGGTTTGGTCTCCTTGCAGTCTGAGGGACTCTCAAGAGTCTCCTCCAGCACCACATTTCAAAAGTATCAATTCTTCTGTGCTCAGCCTTCTTTATGGTCCAACTCTCAAATCCATACATGACTACTGGAAAAACCATAGCTTTGACGAGATGGACCTTTGTTGACAAAATGATATCGCTGCTTTTAAATATGCTGTCTAGGTTTGTCATTACTTTCCTTCCAAGGAGCAAGTGTCTTTTAATTTCGTGGCTACAGTCACCATCTGCAGTGATTTTGGAGCCCAAGAAAATGAAATCTACCACTGTTTCCACTTTCTCCCTATCTGTTTGTCATGAAGTGATAGGACCAGATGCCATGATCTTTGTTTTTTGAATGTTGAGTTTTAAGGCAGCTTTTTCACTCTCCTTTTTCACCCTCATGAAGAAGCTCTTTAGTTACTCTTCACTTTCTGCCATTAGAGTGATATCATTTGCATATCTGAGGTTGTTGATATTTTTCTCCCAGCATTCTTGATTCCAGCTTGAGCTTCATCCAGTCCTGCATTTTGCATAGTGTACTCTACATATAAGTTAAATAAACAAGGTGACCATAAACAGCCTTGATGTACTCCTTTCCCAATTTTGACCCAGTCCATTGATGCATGTCCAGTTCTAACTGTTGCTTCTTGACCTGCATACAGGTTTCTCAGGAGGCAGGTAAGGTAGTCTGATATTCCAATCATCTCTTCAGAATTTTCTTCAATTTGTTGTGATCCACATACTCAAAGGCTTTAGCATAGTCAATGAAGCAGCAGTGGATTTTTTTAAAATTCCCCTGTTTTTTCTATGATCTAGTGACTGTTGGCAATTTGATCTCTGGTTCCTCTATCTTTTCTAAATACAACTTGTACATTTGGAAGTTCTCGGTTCATGTACTGTTGAAGCCTAGCTTGAATGATTTTGAGCATTACCTTGCTAGCATGTGAAGTGAGTGCAATTGTACAGTAGTTTGAACATTCTTTGGCTGTGTCCTTCTTTGGCATTGGAATGAAAACTGACCTTTTCCAGTCCTGTGGACACTGCTGAGTTTTCCAAATTTGTTGGCATAATGAGTGCAGCACTTTAACAGCATCATCTTTTAGGATTTGAAATAGCTCAGCTATAATTCCATCACCTACAGTAGCTTTGTTTATGGTAATGCTTCCTAAGGCCCACTGACTTCACATTCCAGGATGTCTGGCTCCAGGTGAGTGACCACCCTGTTGTGGTTACTCAGCTCATTATGACATTTTTTTTTTTTTACAGTTCTTCTGTGTATTCTTGCCACCTCTTCTTAATCTCTCCTGCTTCTGTTAGGTCCTTGTCATTTCTCTCCTTTATTGTGCCCACTTTCCATGAAACGTTCCCTTGGTATCTCTAATTTTCTTAAAGAGATATGTAGTCTTTCCCATTCTCATATTTTCCTGTATTTCTTTGCATTACTCACTAAGAAGGCTTAAGGTGTCATAATTAGTTGTAATTCAAAGAAGATGTGATCTTAAATTATATTCTTAGGAAACTGAATTTCAAATTCTATATCTTTCACATGCTGTGGAGGAGAGGACTACACTACTTTTCAGAATCTAGGTTTACTCACCTGTTATCACAAGCTTATTCATAGATTCCATGAGTGAATCCAGAGATACGATATAATGAAAGCACTTTGGAAGCTAAATGTAATATCCAACATTAATTCACTCAACATATGTGTAGCAATGGCTTTTTGTGCCACAGAATATAATAAGGGTTGGTGGGAAGTGAATGAAGTTATTACACCATCTATTTTTCTCAAGACTAAAGGAGAATTCTTCATACAAATATTTTAGTATTTGTTAAACAACTTAATGTTTTCTTTCATATGACTTTACAATTTTGAACCTTACAAGGCATTTTCCTAAGCTCCTGACTTTTCATTTTAGAAACAAAGAAAGCAGTTCTGAGTGAAGGTAAATTACTTAGTCAGTGAAGGTAAATTATTTACTCTGTTCTGTGCCTGATTAATTGTGTGTAGGAAGCAAGTGTTGACTGGCTTTAAAGGTCACTCTCTTTCCAAACACTGTGTTATCTCAGATAGGGGAAGTGTGCTGTGTTAAGTCTATTGGTTTTAATTTTAATGGCAATTGGAGAGAGGCTAAATCAAGTAAACTTGGAATCCAAACAGAATAATGGGCATATGAATAATATGAAAACCGCAGATTTATTTGATCCAATGAGCCAAATTTCCCCTACAAATTATATAGCACTTAGCACAATGTAGGAATAGATGGAATAGATGATTTTTCCCTGTAACATTTGTGTTACACGAAGTTAGTAGAGTAATCCAGGCCAGTAGTAATCAAAATGAGAGATAAAGGGCCTATGGTGGACTTTTGCTTCTATATAATTTACTCTCTGGAGTCAAAGTTCACTCTGGAGCTCAGGGGCATTTGATTAAGAGGTACTGATTTTGTTATCCTGTCCCAAGGAGCTTCCAGAAAGCGTTCATGGAAGAGGTGGTTTGTGTTTATTCATATGTACAGGTTTAGATATAGGAATCATATTGTTTGTCTTAATTTGAATTCAGTACTTATTTTGAATATAATCATTTAGGTGTTATGGTATCTCGGGTATTTTTAAAAGCTTTTAAAAACGTATTTTTAAATATAGTGGTCATGGAAACAGCTAAAATGATTGCATTGCAGTTCCATACATTTGGGACAGATTAATTTTTTTGGCAGATTATAGGTCTAATATTAGCATTCAGATTGCTTAGATGTTAAAGAAAATATCAGATAACATCTGTTTTTCAGTAATGTCTCTAAGATCACCAATTAAAGGAATCTAATGTTCTCATTTTATTTGCTGTGGTTAGGGCAGGAGAGGCAGAAGTGTTTTTGAAGAGGCAGATGTAGCAAAGAGCGCTGTATTCTATTTTAGAATATCTAGATTTGAAAATGATTTGGAATTTTTTTTCTATTCTTTAAATGCAGCCAAATCATACCTCAGATCTTTGATATGAAAATTACCCGTCAATGGGTCTAAAATATAGCATGGAACATTATGACACTAAATGATGAAAACTTGAAAGCTGGGAAATTAGACATATCCAGTTAAGCATATAAAATTGATATCTTACCGAAATCTGAGAAACAGTATTTATAGCAGGCGAATATGGAACCTTTTATCATTTATGTACCTTTGAGCCTGAGGAATGGTTTCCTTTTCTTGGTTTGAGATCAGTCTTCTTCCTTAATTGCAGATTTGCTTTACAGACTCAAAAAATGCTTTCAGTTTTATGTGTAATATTCAGGATAAAGAGAGGAGATATTGGTAAGCATTAGATAATAATCAAGGTGCTATAATTACTTTCTTCAAGTTTTGACTTATCAATAGATTATTCCTCAGGTAAAACTGATAGATGAATCTATTAAAACTATCTTTCCTCTAAAGTCCAGAGTTTCTAGTTTAAGCTTAGGAAAAAATACGTAAAATTACTCAGAGATTCTTGGGGACTTTGTGGTTGTCTAACTGCTTTTCCACATTCTGAACTCCAGAAACATCCTCCAAAAGACCAGCCATTAGCTTTCTAAGACAATTTATAAGCTCTTTGTGGCAAGTTGGGGGGGGGGTTCAGTATTTGAAAGAAAATGAAGTTAAGAATGTAAACATGGAGGATTAAAAACTTTCCCAAACTCCAGAGGGAATGGAGTTAGATCCAATTATATCATATAATTAGCATGTTCTTGTAATCTAACTCAAATGTGAAACATGTATCACTGTCTACATTACCACAACATTTGAGGATTTTAAGACCCAAACAGAAAAAAAAGTCTTTAAGTAATAGTGTTTTGGTGGGGGAGGGGGGTATTATTTGAAAACTTATATTTTCATTTGCATAGTGCTTTCAAATATCAACTGTGTTTCTTCGAATACTACCATGAATTAGTCCAATTATTCCTATTACACAAATGTAGAGGCTCAGGCTCTGAAAGTTGAAATATTTTGCTCAAAGTTGTTCAGCTATTATATGAGAAGGTAAAAATGAACTCAAATTCAGCTTTCGTGACTTTAGTCCCTGCAGTCTATCTGTAACACTGCCCCATCTAGCACTGATAAGAGCCTGAAATGAACTCTTAGAATTTTGCATCCCCACTCTGCAATGGATGCAGGAAAGTTAGTAGAGAAGATTGTAAACAACTGAAACTGACCATTAAATGTCAATAAAAAGTTACAACTGAACTTCTTCCCCCTCTAGATCCAAGTCAAAGTTGAAACAGATGGAAGAATGTAATCTTTTATTAAAAACAATTTCTCTTTGATTTTAATAACAAAGACTCAGACTCAACCTTTGTCCCAGAAATGATTTTGCCTTTCTCAATCACTTCCTGGTAAAGCTGTGTAAGATAAGCCTACTTTTTCAAGTTGGTAATTTCTTTTTAACCTTCTAAATATTTTTTTTCTAAATTTAGTTCACTTCAAATGCTATAATTTGTTTTCTTTGGGCATCTGACATTTAATACCAAAGAATAATAAATAACACAAAATTGAGTGTCAAGAGAAGAGCATTTTTCTATATACTTTTCATGTATTTAACAGCCAAAGATGCTGGAGAAAGGGGTTCAAGTCCTTCATCTTTCCAACACCCCTTAATTATTTATCCTTTAATTATTATCCCTTAATTATTATTATCAGATTATTTCTGATCTTACAATGTTAAGAGATACATGCTTTTATTATCTTCATTTTAAAGATTTGGAAACTGAGGAAATAAAAATAGTATTCATTGCTTGAGATACACACACACACACATACACACATGCACATATATATGAAACAAATTTTCCTAAAGGGACAAAAAATATTTGGTGGCAGAAAACTTTCTATTTTACTTTTCTGTATAACAACATGGTGGAAACTCAGAATATATACTTATAAACTGGTGGACAATATACCGTATACATTTAGTTCTTCAAATACTGTGTATAGTTTGTATATAATGAACTTATATGTTGCTTTAATATTTACAGCAACTGCAGTAGTAATTTCTACTAAAAGACCACCAAAGAATTAAGGGATGTTGGAAAGAGGAAGGACTTGAACCCCCTTTCTCCAACATCTTTTGCTGTGTATTCAACCTGAAAAACTCAAAATCTGTATATTTTATGTGCTATTCTGCATTTTTATTGACACTAAATTGACACATAACATTGTATAAGCTTGAGATGTGCAATGTGTTGATTTGATACACTTATTTATTAATAATGCAATAGAATACCACCATAACATTAGCTTACACTTTTATCACATCATATAATTATTTTTTTGATGATAAGAACTTTTAAGATCTAGTCTTTTAGAAACTTTTATGTGTATAAGACAGTTTTGTTAACTATAATAACAATGCTGTGCATTAGATTCCCAGAATGTATTCATCTTGTAACTGTAAGTTTATACACTTAGACCAGCATCTTCCCAGTTCCCTTACTCCATAACCTCTGGTAACCACCATTTTACTTTGTGTTTCTATGAATTCAGCACTTTTAGATTCCACATGTAAATGATATCAGATACTTACTTCGTCTTTCTTTGTCTGACATCTCACGCACCATAATGCTCTCAGAGTCCTCCATCCATGTTGTTTCAAAAGGCAGGATTTCCTTCTTTCTCATATCTGATTATTGTTTCATTGTTTGTATATACTATATTTTCTTTATCATTCACCACTTTGACAGATACTTAGATTGCTACCATACCTTGGCTATTGTGAATAATGCTATAATAAACAAGCAAGTACAGGTATCTTTTTGATATCCTGCTTTCATTTTCTTTGAATGTATACCCAGGAGTGGAATTTGTGGATCATATGGTAGTTTTATTTTTAATTTTTTGAGAGATTTTCATACTATTTTTCTGGTGGCTGAAGCAATTTATATTTCCACTGACAGTGCACAGGCCTTTCTTTTTCTCCAAATCCTTACCAACACTTGCTTGCTCTTTTCTTTCTGATGACAGCCATTCTGACTAATATGAAGTGCCTTCTGATCATGGTTTTGATTTGCATTTCCTTGAAAATTAACAGTGTTGAGCATCTTTTCATATACTTGTTGGTCAGTTGTATATCGTCTTCGGACACTGTCTGTTCAGTTCCTCTGCCCATTTTTTAATTGGACTGTTTACTTTTTGTTATTGAGTTGTATGATTTCTTTATATATTTTGGATATTGACCACTTTTCTGATACTTTGTTGTATATATAATACATAGGTTGTATTGTATTCTGTTGTTGTTTCTTTTGCTGTGCAGAAACTTTTTAGTTTGACGTAGTCCCACTTGTTCATTTTTGCTTTTGTTCCTTGTGCTCTTGGTGTCATATGCAAACCTGATTGCCAAGACCAATGTTAAGAAAATTTTTCCTTATGTTTTCTTCTAGGAGTTTTATAATTTCAGGTATTACATCTAAGTCTTTAATTTATTTTGAGTTAATTTTGTGAGTGGTGTAAGATAGGGGTACAATTTCCTTTTACTGCATATAGCTTTCCAGTTTCCTGACAGAGTTTATTGAAGAGACTATACTTTTCTTATGGAGTATTTTTGGCTGCTTTGTCAAATATGTTTTGACTGTATATGTGGGGGCCATTTCTGGGCTCTTTCTTTTGTTCCATTGATCTATGTGTCTGTTTTTATGCCAGTACCATGCTCTTTTGATTACTAGAGTTTTGTAATATAGTTTGGCCCAGGAATGCCTTCAGATTTGTTCTTATGTCTCAGGATTACTCTATTTGGGATTTTTTATGATCCCATACAAATTTCAAGATTTTTTCTAATTCTGTGAAAAATGTCATTAGATTTTTGACAGACATTGCATCAAATGTATAGGTGACTTGGGTAGTATGGATATTTTAACAGTATTAACTCTTCCCATATAAAAATTGAACTATCTTTGGATTTGTGTCTTCTTCAGATCTTTGATTTCCTCAGAGTCTTATAGTTTCACCTCCATGGCTAAATTAATTCCTAAGTATTTTGTTATCTTTGATGACATTGTAAATGGGATTGTTTCATTTATGCTTTTTCAGATATTTTATTGTTAGTGTATAGAAATGCACTGAATTGTGTTTCTTCAAAAAGCTTATGTTGAAAATCTAACCCCCATTTCCCTCTTCCCCCCCATTCCTAGTACCTTAGAAAGTGTCTTCATTTAGAGAAATGGCCTTTAAAAAGATGGTTAAATTAAAATGAGGCCATTAATGTAGGTCCTTATACAATCTGAGTTGTGTCATTATAAGAAAAGAACATTTGGATGCACAGATACATCTGAGAAGGTGAATATCTATAAGTTAAGGAAAGGCATTAGAAATCAAACCTGCCAACATCTTAGACTTCAAGCTTCCAGAACTGTGAGCAAACAAATTTGTTTTTTTAAGACATCCAATCTGTAATGTTTTGTTATGGCAGCCTTATCAAACTAGTTTAACCTCTTTTTCAGCATTGTTAGTAGAGGAAAACAATATAATAAGAAAGGCTAGGGGCCTTTTCAAAAAAATTGAAGATACCAAGGGAACATTTCATGGAAAGATGGGCACAATAAAGGAGGGAAATGGCAAGGACCTAACAGAAGCAGAAGAGATTAAGGAGATGTGGCAAGAATACACAGAACTGTACAAAAAATATCTTAATGACCTGGATAACCACAATGGTATGGTCACTCACCTGGAGCCAGACATCCTGGAGTGTGAAGTCAAGTGGGCCTTAGGAAGCATTATGATGACCAAAGGTAGTGGAGGTAATGGAATTACAACTGAGCTATTTCAAATCCTAAAAGATAATGCTGTTAAAGCGCTGTGCTTATTGTGCCAACAAATTTGGAAAACTCAGCAATGGCCACAGGATTGGAAAATGTCAGTTTTCATTCCAATCCCAAAGAAGGGCAATGCCAAAGAATGTTCAAACTATTGTACAAATTGCACTCGTCTCACATGCTAGCAAGGTAATGCTAAAAATCATTCAAGCTAGGTTTCAACAGTACATTAACTGATAACTTCCAGATGTATAAGTTGACTTTACAAAAGGCAGATGAACCAGAGATCAAATTGCCAACATCCTTTGGATCACAGAGAAAGCAAGAGAATTTCAGAAAATTTCTATTTCTGCTTCATTGACTATGCTAAAGCCTTTGACTGTGTGGATCACAATAACCTGTGGAATATTCTTTAAGAGATGGGAATACCAGACCATCTTACCTGCCTCCTGAGAAACCTGTATGCAGGTCAAGAAGCAACAGTTATAATGGGACATGGAACAATAGACTGGTTCAAAACTGGGGAAGGAATATGTCAGGAATATTTTCATTATGCTCATTTAACTTATATGCAGAGTACATCATGGGAAATACAGGGCTGGATGAATCACAAGCTGGAGTCAAGATTGTTGGGATAAATGTCAACAACCTCAGATAAGTGGAAGATACTGCTCTAATGGTAGAAAGTGAAAAGAAACTAAAGAGCCTCTTGATGAAGGTGAAGGAGGAGAGTGAAAAAGCTGGCTTAAAACTCAGTACTCAAATAGCTAAGATCATGGCATCTGGTCCTATCACTTCATGGCAAATAAATGGGAAAAAAGTGGAAACAATGGTAGATTTTATTTTCTTGGGCTCTAAAATCATCGCACATGGTGACTCTAGCCATAAAATTAAAAGATGGTTGCTCCTCAGAAGAAAAATTATGACAAACCTAGACAGCATATTAAAAAGCAGAGACATTACTTTGCTGACAAGGGTCTGTATACTCAAAGCTATGTTTTTTCCAGTTGCCATGTATGGATATAAGGGCAGGACCATAAAGAAGGCTGAGTGCAAAAGAATTGATGCTTTCAGTATGTGGCACTGGAAAAGACTGTTGAGAATTCCTTGGGCTGTGAAGAGATCTAACTAGTCAATCCTGAAAGATATCAACCTTGTGTTCATTGGAAGGACTGATGCTGAAGCTGAAGGCAAGAGCCATCCTATGTGAAGAACTGACTCATTGGAAAAGATCCTGATGCTGGGAAAAATTGAGGGTAAGAGGGGAAGGGAGCAACAGGATGAGATGATTGGATGGCATCACTGACTCAATGGGAATAAGTTTGATTAAACTCCAGGAGATGGTGAAGGACAGGGAAGCCTGGAATACTACAGTCCATGGCATATGGTCCCATCACTTCATAGCAAATAGATGGGGAAAGAATGGAAGCAGTGGCAAACTTTATTTTCTTGGGCTCCAAAATCACTGCAGATGGTGACTGCAGTCATAAAATTAAAAGAAACTTACTCCTTGGAAGAAAAGCTGTGACAAAATTAGACAGCGTATTAAGAAGCAGAGACATTACTTTGCAACAAAGTCCATGTAGTCAAAGCTATTGTTTTTCCACTAGTCATGTATGGATGTGAGAGTTGGACCATAAAGAAAGCTGAGTGTCAAAGAATTGATGCTTCTGAACTGTGGTGTTGGAGAAGACTCTTGAGAGTCCCTTGGACTGCAAGGAGATCCAACCAGTCCATCCTAAAGGAGATCAGTCCTGGGTGTTCATTGGAAGGACTGATGCTGAGCCTGAAGCTCCAATACTTTGGCCACCTGATGCGAAGAGCTGACTGATTAGAAAAGACCCCGATGCTGGGAAAGATTGAAGGCAAGAGAAGAAGGGAATGACAGAGGATGAGATGGTTGGATGACATCACTGACTCAAAGGACATGAGTTTGAGGAAGCGCTGGGAGATGGTGAAGAACAGGGAAGCCTGGTGTGCTGCAGTCCACATTTTCGCAAAGAGTCAGACATGACTGAGTGACTAAACAATAAACAATCATAAGTATATGTAAGTAACAGCTATCACAGTGATGAAATTAAGGCAGTTATTAATTCCAACTAGTCATATTCATTCATCTGCCTTCATTCAAAGATTAGGCTTTCACTGTCTTTTTAAGACCAGGGTGTATCTGATCTATGGATGAGAAGATAAAAATTATCCAGTCTTCAAAAGCCCTATTTCTATATGGACCCTTCCAAATTAAAGTTCGTATTGCTTTTAAAGTTTTTGGTTGTCTGTCCTTGGGTCTATTACCTCCAAGTGGGTACATTTCTGCAACCGACTTCACCAAAATCTGTAAGCATATTGTTATGCCTTAAGAGCTGTGAGTTCGATCCCTGGGTTGGGAAGATCCTCTGGAGAAGAAAATGGCAACCCAGTCCAGTTTCTTGCCTAGAGAATCCCATGGACAAAGGATCCTGGCGGGCTACAGTTCAGGATGCTGCAAAGAGTCAGACATGACTTAAGCAACTAACACTTTCATTTTTTTTTCTTTAGTTCATGAAGATGTATTAAGGCTTCCGAAAGTATTATCAGTATTAATATTGTGGCTTGGTCTGCCCAATTTGAATAAACTTTAGTAGTACACATTGTAGATAATCGTGATTTTCTCATTATTTTATTGCTTATGATTAGTATTTGATTTTTCGGTTATTTTAATACATTTAATATTAGGATGGGGTAGCATTACTTTTTTCTTTTTAAATACAATGAAATGGAGGGATTGGAATCCAATGTTAATGGTTTATCCCCTATGAGAAATAATCAATTCCTTTTAAAGTCAACACATAGAATGCCTCTGTATTAAACAGACATTGGAACAGATTATTATAAATAAAAAGGTTTGTGAACAAAGTGAGAAGCAGTGTTTAGACATATTAGTAAAGAAGAAGGCAGATTAGTAAAATCCACGAGAGAAATCAGGACTAAAGCTATATATCTAAAAGTCCTTTGCACAGAGATAGAAATTGAGCCCTAAGTGTAGATAATATTGTCTATGGAGAGTTTTAGGACAAATATGTATAAGATGATTGGTTATGTTTCTCTATAATTGATCAAAGTTGTGGTATAGGGAAAGAACAGTATACTTGAGATCTGGAGTAAAGAATTCAAATTTGGTTTTCATATAAATGCTGAGTGGTATTAGGTTATTTTTAAACATCCTAGTCTAATTTTCTCTTCTGTGAAATAAGCATAGTTTATTTAATATAACAATAATGAAAGTTCTTTTTTGCACATCCAAAAGACCACCTGTCTGTCATCTAATATGTTAGATTTATCACTTTGATACAATCAAGGATTATTTGATACAGTAAGTTTTTGATCTTTATTCTGGCTAGATTCTGACTTCAGTTAGTCTAAATTTACTTGTGATTTCAACTGTATTGAGCAACACATATTACTGTATTGTAAGTCTAGGCCTATTTACTCTAGCTACTTAGGGACATAAGCATACAATACCCCAAGATCTCTCTCCCTCGATTTTGCTGTCTCTCCATCTCTTCTCTTTGTCCCACATTTATCTACCTCTCTTTCTCAGCTTTACTCCATTGTCACCCATGGTGGAATATACACAAAATATTTCTTTTGCAGGGGACAGATAGGTGGGGAGGAGTTACATTTCTGTTTCTAACCAAGAAGGAGTAACAGGGACCATATCTGCCATACCTGAAGCACTAAAAATACTTCCCCCCCCCCAAAAAAATGTGAAATACCATTTTTTCAGATGTTGAACATCAAGCAAGATAGGACAGTGATCCCTGGGAGATGAGAAACTAATGAAGTGAGCCCTATAATTTTCCCAGCTTACCTCCTTGAGTGAGTTTCCAGGTAATAAAATAGGGAGAGGGAACCTATCTGGAAAGGGTTTAGGGGATGGAGTTGAGAGGCCAAGGAGAACAAGACAGCTAGTTTTCAAGTCAAAATCCAGAGAGGAGGAAGCAACAGAAGAAAAGAACTTTGGAGATCTAAAGCGATAGCCCTGCACTTTCAGTGAGTACTTATCACTGCAGGTATATGAGGAAACTAACTGGGGCCTGGAAAAGCATCATCCAAGAAGATTGGAGGGAATGATTTTAAGAGGTCACATAAGGTTGAAAATAAAACCAACACATTATACACTTAAAAAAAAAGCCACTTTGTACAAGCTAAATAGTTGTACTTTTTAGTTGTTAATAATAAAGCTGAAAAAAGAAAGTAAATGTTTAAAAGAACACAAACATAGCACTGATATAATTACTGGATACGGCATTTAAAAGTTATTATGACTATATTTCATATAGTTAAAAAGGTAGAGAAAAACTCAAGCATGTCATTTGAGATACAAAAGATGATATTTAAAGATATAGCACATGTCTTAAAAAGATAATTAGATCTAGGAATGAAGGATATATCTAATATAAATATACCTACAATACTTTGGGTGGGATCAAAATAATTAGACACTGCTGAAGGAAAGATTAGTGAACTTGAAATCAGGGCAATAGTAACTCTTTATTTTTTAAAGTTTATTTATTTTTAAAAAATTAATTTATTTATATTAATTTGAGGCTAATTATTTTACAATATTGTAGTGGTTTTTGCCATACACTGACATGAATCAGCCATGGGTGTATATATGTCCTGCATTCTGAACCCCCCTCCCACCTCTCTCCCCATCCCATCCCTCAGGGTCATCCCAGTGCATCGACCCTGAGCACCCTGTCTCATGCATCAAACCTGGACTGGTGATCTATTTCACATACGGTAATATACATGTTTCAATGCTATTCTCTCAAATCATCCCACCCTCGCCTTCTCCCACAGAGTCCAAAAGTCTGTTCTTTACATCTGTGTCTCTTTTGCTGTCTCGCATATAGGGTCATCGTTACCATCTTTCTAAATTTCATATATATGCGTTAATATACTGTATTGGTGTTTTTCTTTCTGACTTACTTCACTCTGTATAATAGGCTCCAGTTTCATCCACCTCATTAGAGCTGATTTAAATGCATTCTTTTTACTAACTGAGTAATATTCCATTGTGTATATGTACCACAGCTTTCTTATTCATTCATCTGCCGATGGACATCTAGGTTGCTTCTATGTCCTAGCTATTGTAAACAGTGCGTGATGAACATTGGGGTACACGTGTCTCTTTCAATTCTGGTTTCCTCGGTGTGTATGCCCAGCAGTGGGATTGCTGGGTCCTATGCGAGTTCTATTTCCAGTTTTTTAAGGAATCTCCACACTGTTCTCTGTAGTGGCTGTAGTAGTTTGCATTCCCACAACAGTGTAAGAGGGTTCCCTTTTCTCTGCACACTCTCAAGCATTTATTTTTTGTAGATTTTTTTGATAGCAGCCATTCTGACCGTCCTGAGATGGTACCTCATTGTGGTTTTAATTGGCATTTCTCTGATAATGAGTGATGCTGAGCATCTTTTCATAAATGGACGATAATTATTTTACAATACTGTGATGGTCTTTGCCATACAACAACATGAATCGGCCACAGGTGTACAATAGTAACTGTTTAAAGTGAATGAAACAAAGAGAAAATAAGAAATGAACAGATTTGGTGAGAAAGCTTTAAGTAGTCTGATATACATGTAAATGGAGTATAGCAAAGAAAATGCGTTGCCAAAAATGTATTTAAAGAAATAATGGATGAAATTTTTCTAAATTTGATAAAAACAATAAATATACAGTCACAAGAATATCAATAACCAGAAGAATGAGAAACAGGAAGAAAACCACATCAAGGTTAAGATTTTTGCCAGCACCATTCTTGGCATTAGCCTTGATTCCTTTTTAGTGAAGAAAGGTATTACACTTAGAAATCAAGATCTGGCGATATATGTACAACTACTATTAACATATCACTAATCCCAAGCCCTCTCAGTGGGCATATTTGTGGAATAAATGTGTTTTTTTATGTACATGTGTACATGTAAATATACACACATTTACAAACATTTACATCCATTGTTAATTTCTAAATATATACCTATATCAATCTATCTCTCTTATCTTTCTATAAGGATATTACTCTCTATATGTATATATCGAAGGCAGTGAGCTCATGCTGTCTCTGATTCTAATCCAATACCACAGAGCTTATTCTAGTTTTTCCTTTTTCCTTGTGTTTTGTGCCTTCACTAGTAGAAACCTGGCTCTCACTATACCTCATATGTGTACTTGTTGTTTCATCCCCTGTATGTAATTTTGCTCCCATTTCTTTTGATTCACATTACCTCCTGTCACTTCACTGTCTCTACGCTAGTTTCCTTCCATTTTTTCTTACAAAGTGGTAATACTTTATTTGATCACAAGTAGAATTTTAATTTCAATACGTCCTTATAGTCAATAAATTTTAATATATGAAACTACAAAAGGCAAAATGTATATGGTGATGTTTCTAAAAATAAATTTTGGAAAGAAGTTATAGCTCACAAGAAATTAATTGTAGAACCACTTTCCTTAATTACTCCCACCTCTCAGAATAATACATGTACATGCACATCTTTCTAATACAGGACTGAAGGATGAAAGTGTATATCTTTTGCAGGGAACCAATAGGAGGGGGAGGATTTAGATAGAAGTTTAGGGGTTTATTCCTTATTTTTATTTTCCATTTTTTATTGAAATTTAGTTGATTTACAGTATTAGTTTCAGATATACAACATAGTAATTCAATGTTTTAATAGAATAGATTCAATTTTCTCTTCAGTCCTGTCCAACTCTTTGCAACCCTATAGACTGTGGTATATGTCTCAATTTAGAGTTATACAAAATAGTGGATATATTTCTCTCTTCTGCATAATATATCCTGCTGCTTTTTTATTTTATGCATAGTGATTTGTGTCTCTTAATCCCATACCTATCTAGCTCCTTTCCCTTTCCATCTCCACACTCTCCAATAGGGAGCGCTGGTTTGTTCTCTATATCTGTGAATCTCTTTCTGTTTTGTTACATACACTCGTTTCATTTTTTAGATTCCACATGAAATTGATAACACTATTTTTCTTTTTCTGACTCATTTTACTAAGCATAATAAACTCTAGATCCATCCATGTTGCTTCAAATGGCAGAATTCCATCTTTTTGTGGCTAAATAATACTATATATATATATATATATATATATATGTAAATATATATGAAAGTTAAATTTAAGTCACTCAGTCATGTTCTACTCTACATACCCATGGACTGTAGCCCACCAGGCTCCTCTGTCTGGAATTCTCCAGGCCAGAATACTGGAGTGTGTAGCCATTCCCTTCTCCAGCGAATCTTCCCAACCTAAGTCAAACCTAGATCAAACCTAGGTCTCCTGCATTGCAGGCAGATTCTTTACCATCTGAGTCACCAGGGAAGCCACAAATGTGTGTGTGTGTGTGTGTGTGTGTGTGTGTGTGTGTGTATGTATGTATGTATATATATATATATATATATACACACACCACATCTTCTTTATCCCTTCGTCTCTTGCTGGACACATAAGTTGCCTTCATATCTTGGCTATTGTAAATAGTGTATTACTTTAGGTAAATTTTGGAAGGATTTTCAGAAGATATAACAATTAGGTGACTACGATGTCACCTTAGGAGGTCTATCATAGTGGGGGTAAAGTGACATACACTGTTGTCCTTAGGGATGAAAGAACATGATATATTTGGATAACTATATAGTGAATGCAGCACAGTGCATGCAGAGCAGGTTGGAGAAAAACAGCCAGGGAAAGAAATAGGAAAAATATGTACTAGAAGAACTTGGTTGGGACCAGAGAAAGTCTCTGGGTAAAACAGAAACCAAAAATAAACAAAAAACATGAAAACAAGTAGTTCTCTCAAAAAGGGGAGTGAAAAACATATGTTTTGTGTATTAAGCAGACATGTGCTCTGGATTTTTTTTGAAAAGTTTTATTTCAATTTTTGTGTCTAAAAGTTTACTCCCTCTTCTAACACTAGTTGTCCCTACATTATGTTATTTTCATAAATGATAAAGTTAGATTATTACTATGAAATTTCTTTTTAACACTTAAATTCTGTTATTTTGCATATATCCTTTATTTCCATTCTTATATTTATATTGAAAAACTTATCTCCAATATATGGGCTTATATTTGTGCAAAAACTCAAAGATGTAATTTCCTCATCCTTTCTTCCAGAACCGTCTAGCTGTCAATTTTCTCATAGCGTCATGCACTTCTGTATTTCTCAGGCTATAAATAATAGGATTGAGCATGGGTGTGACTACTCCATAGAACAGAGCAATCAGTTTGTCAGAAGCAGTATCTTTGGACTTTGGCTTTATATACATAAAGAGGATTGACCCATAAAACATAGTCACCACTGTAATGTGGGCTGAGCAGGTGGAAAAAGCCTTTTTTCTTCCTCCAGCTGAATTGATTCTTAGTACAGTGGAAAGGATGAAAATGTAGGAGATGGAAATCAACAGTAATGGAACAAACAAAAATATTACATTGCCTAACATTAGCGTAATCTCATTCAAGGAAATATCTGTGCAAGCTAGCTTGAGAAAGGCCAATATTTCACAAACAAAATGATTGATGACATTTTTCCCACAGAAGGGCAACTGTACTGCAAGAACTGTTTGTGTCAATGAGTTGAGAAAGCCCAATCCCCATGAGAGAGCTGCCATCTGAATACAAAGTGCCTTGCTCATGATGATAGGGTATCTCAAAGGGATGCAGATGGCTATGTAACGGTCATATGACATCACTGCTAAAAGTACACACTCTGTGGATGCCATGGTGAAGGAGACAGACATCTGAACAACACATCTAGTGAAGGAGATGTTTTTTTTCTCTGATAGAAAGTGTATCATTGTTGAGGGGATAAAGGAGGATGTGTACAAAATGTCAAGAAAGGAAAGGTTACTGAGAAAGAAGTACATAGGGGTGTGAAGGTGGGAATCCAGGAGAGTGAGGATGATCAAAGTGCTGTTCCCCAGGAGGATCACCATGTACATCACCAAGAACATCATGAATAGGAGTTTTTCGGCTCTTGGATACTCAGAAAGTCCCTGTAAAGTGAACTCAATGTCTGTCCAGTTGGTTTTTTCCATTTTATTTTGTGCCTGGAGTAATTAAGAAGAGACATGAGTTTAAGGAATCTAATGCAATATTATGATATGAAGTAAGAGATCATTGCAGGAAGGCCAATAAGTGTGTCACTACTAGCTGCAGTGTGTTTATAGTTGTGAGTTTAGCCTTTCAAAATCCTCTTCTAGCTCATAAGTCAGGGGTAAAAGAGACACAATAATTGCAGTGATAATTTATTAAAAATACAAACTCCTGAAACCCATTTCCTGAGATTATGATGTACAAGTTCTGAGTCAGGGAAGAACTGTCTGCATCTTAATGAACTTCCAGATGTTCAAGCTGGTTTTAGAAAAGGCAGAGGAACCAGAAATCAAATTGCCAACATCCGTTGGATCATCGAAAAAGCAAGAGAGTTCCAGAAAAACATCTATTTCTGCTTTATTGACTATGCCAAAGCCTTTGACTGTGTGGATCACAATAAACTGTGGAAAATTCTGAAAGAGATGGGAATACTAGACCACCTGACCTGTCTCTTAAGAAACCTGTATGCAGGTCAGTTAGAACTGGACATGAAACAACAGACTGGTTCCAAATAGGAAAAGGAGTACGTCAAGGCTGTATATTGTCACCCTGCTTATTTAACTTATATGCAGAGTACATCATGAGAAACGCTGGGCTGGAAGAAACACAAGCTGGAATCAAGATTGCCGGGAGGAATATCAATAACCTCAGATATGCGGATGACACCACCCTTATGGCAGAAAGTGAAGAAGAACTAAAGAGCCTCTTGATGAAAGTGAAGGAGGAGAGTGAAAAAGTTGGCTTAAAGCTCAATGTTCAGAAAACTAAGATCATGGCATCTGGTCCCATCACTTCATGGGAAATAGATGGGGAAACAGTGGAAACAGTGTCAGACTTTATTTTTTGGGGCTCCAGAATCACTGCAGACGGTGATTGCAGCCATGAAATTAAAAGATGCTTACTCCTTGGAAGGAAGGTTATGGCCAACCTAGATAGCATATTAAAAAGCAGAGACATTACTTTGCCAACAAAAGTCCATCTAGTCAAGGCTATGGTTCTTCCAGTGGTCATGTATGGATGTGAGAGTTGGACTGTGAAGAAAGCTGAGCACCACAGAATTGATGATTTTGAACTGTGGTGTTGGAGAAGACTCTTGAGAGTCCCTTGGACTGCAAGGAGACCCAATCAATCCATCCTAAAGGAGGTCAATCCTGGGTGTTCATTGGAAGGTCTGATGTTGAAGCTGAAACTCCAATACTTTGGCCACCTCATGCGAAGAATTGACTCATTTGAAAAGACCCTAATGCTGGGTAGGATTGGGGGCAGGAGGAGAAGGGGACGACAGAGGATGAGATGGTTGGATGGCATCACTGACTCGATGGACATGGGTTTGGGTAGACTCCAGGAGTTGATGATGGACAGAGAGGCCTGGCATGCTACAATTCATGGGGTTGCAAAGAGTTGGACATGACTGAGGGACTGAACTGAACTGAACTGAAACATTTGTTATTTCAAACTCAGTTGACTCACATACATATTCTGAATATTGTTATTTTGGAGATAGCGTGTTTAATCTCTTAAAAATGCTGATTTATTTGATTTTATACCTGTCAGTCATTAAGAGTAACTTAGTTTAGGATTTTACAGTTTATTAATATGTTCACACATATTACTTAATTTATCATCACTGTAATTCTCTGAGGGAAATAAAGTTTATAGAGTATCTATGTTTTAAAAGTATTTTAAAACAGATAAGTGAACAAATTACTATTCAAATCTACACTTTCTGACTTTACATTCCCCCTTTTTTAACTGCATGGTTGTTGCCCTCCCAAAATTATGCAAGTTGGCTAAGGGGTGAGAATAAGGTATCTTTTGAAATAGAGCTCTCCAGATGATTCTATTTTGCAACCGAGGAAGAAAATCAGCCATCTAGTGGAATGTAAAACCACCTATCTAGTGGAATATTTACAGACTTAATATATGGATGAGTCACATGGAAAATCTTTGTAAAAAATTCTCCATCAGTGGATCTGACGTGAGATCTAAGATCTGAGTTTATTAACATGTTTCCAGGTGCTGTTAATGCTGGTTGTCTAGAAGCACATGAATAGCAAGGCCTTTTAGACCATCTCTCTCTGATATCATTGGAATATACCACTGGTGTTTCAATTCTGTGTAGGATTGTAACTGAATAGCAGACAATACAAAACTAAACATTTTGGTGGGATTTTGAGGTGAGACTTCTGTGTAAATATATTGCAATTAGTTTTGGGTTCTTTAGAATTTAGAGATACAAACAACAAAACTACATTCAGTGGAGTTTGCCTTTTATTTCTGCCCATATGAAAGTTAATCCTCTTCTATTTGTTGAATTTTCAGTTAGGCTCAATATTTTCCAAAACAGGAATTTGAAATTGGCTCAAGATCTGAGTTGTGCACCATGGAGTATGGATGTAATAACTTTAATTTGGAAAAATCTAACTAGTAGATATTAGTAGATGACCTCCTTCTTTAAAATAAATAAGTGAAAGACTATTATTTTCAAAACACCTCTCCAACCCAAAGACAATCTACCTAGCTTAAAAAATATCACTAGAGGGAAAAAATGATCAAATGCAGAGGATGAGATTGTTAGATAGCATCATCAACTCAATGGACATGAACTTGAGCACACTCCAGGAGATAGTGCTGGTTAGGGAAGCCTGGTGTGCTGCAGTCCATGGGATCGCAAAGAGTCAGAGACAACTTAGCAACTGAACAACAATATGCTGCTTTCTGTGAAAAGTCCAGTTTAGGATGTTGAGACAATTCAATCAGCATAATAGAATTTTTACATATCTATTGGCTATAGGAAGTAGGAGTGTCAACATATTGAAGTTGCAACCCACTTTGTAGGTATACATTTCAAAGAGGATAAGAAGTGTTGGGTATGGCAGGATATACTTTTACTTGGTACTAAGACTGGAGTTTGATTTGCTGTAGGCAAACTATCAACTTACTCTTTCCCTGGGAATAAATATATGATATAGGCCTTGAAGGAACTTCAGTTGTCTGGGGTCTGAACGGACTGCAGTTTCAGAAGGGGTATGCGAATCAAGTCAAATGCCCTCTCTATCCTTTTCTAGGGAACATCTTCTAAAAGGTGATTCCTATGTGAAAATTACTTATAGAAAATAAATGTGGTATGCATTTGGTATCCTAACAACTCTTAGATAATTGCTACAAAATATTTCACTTGCAAACTTTTTAAAGAGATACCACCGATCTGTTTTAAGGCTTTCACATGGAGTGGGGGAGGAGGGAAGGGTAAAAAATGGTACAGAGGTAATAATTTTCATTACTATTGCAATGCTAGTATACCTTTTTCAGAAACAATCAACAAAAATACTCTGTTAAATTTCACTGTGCCTTAAATGTTTTCCCCATTTAACTTTACATCCCTAAAATGGAATCCCAGAATCTGGGAATAAGGGAATGAAGGTTTTGGTTTTTTTAAAGATCTTTGGTAGTTTCTAATAAAATTGGTTTTATTGGTGTCTGTATATTGGCTAATTCCACTTTTACTAGATCTTTGGCATTGAAAATTGTCTTTTAAAAGTTTTTCGTTCTTGTCTAATTCTAGGAGAATTGTTATATAACTATACTATTGTCAATCCCTGGGCCACTATGCACCTGTTAATATAATATTTGTGACAAATTTACACTAATACAAAATGGTATTTCAATTATTTAAAAATGATTAGGTGAAAACAGAAACAAAACAGTTAAAAACATTGTTTGTAAAATTTAAATCACCTAGACAGAATAGAAAGAAAGACTGGAAAGAAATATCCAAAACATTCATGATTGTCTTAAGAGACATTTTTCTACTTTTATGAATTATCCAAACTTCTAAAGTAAATATGCATAGACAAAAAATATAATAAAAGAGAGAAAAACACTTAAGCAGGTGTTCAATTATGTTAGGAAGAATAACTCAGAGCAAAAAATGTTAAAACAGTATAATCAGTACAGTGATTGCTTTAGGTGTCTAGAGACTACATGTTAAGGCTGAGTTGTACACTGTGCCTTGACCAGTTATCTATGGGAACCCCCTATTTCTGGTAGACCTAAAACATTTATTATCCCTGCTCTTCAAATCTTCCAGGTTAATAGTGTTTATTGTCTTCAGGAAGTAAACCAAGATAAAGAACTTGAGTTCTTGACTTAGTTGTAATTTCTCAGAAGCAATTACATACAGATCATTGGGGCCTAGAACAGAACTGTCACTGGAAGATGAAATTCTTATTTGTAAAGATCCTGAAGTGGCCTGAATCCTAGCTGTCCTCCGATTCCTTTCACCCAACTCCTGATATTTTAGAAGAAACCACTCTGTGGCCCAGTGCTGTGGGACTTCATCCAGGCACTGTTTTAGTGTTGTAACAATCTATGACTTTTCTATCCAAGACGTAACTCAAGCTCTCTAATTTTCTTTAAAGACCTCTGACTTTCTAGATTTTTTTCCCCTCTGTTCTATGGAATTTAAAGATCTAACATTTAAAGTGATAAGATTTCAGTGAAAAACAGATACCATCTATACTCTAAATTTTCACTAGAGTAAATAAGTCTGTTATCCTCTCCAGTTCCTATAAAAAGATCAGGTAAGACATTGATATTTTGCAAAGATAGATGGATTTCCCAACTCTCAATTTATAGTTTTTATGAACTCTGATCGAAAAGAGTATTATTTTAACTCACCAAGAGATGAGTAATTGAAACGTGAAGTCCTAGTCTCTTAGGGACTTCATATAATTTTTATCATTTAACTTTCAGAAGAGTCCCCATATTATTATGAATTTTTTAACAATGAAGAAATTATTTTGAGATTTCAAAAGTCAAGTACAATTTTCAATTTATAGTTGGTATGTACCAGAACTGATTTAACCCTTATATTTATTATCCCAAGCTCCCCTTTTTTACCACTGTGTAACAGTATGTACATATTTATTATTATGTAAAATCACTATTTAATATGATGCACTTAACTATCATAAAGACCCATATAGTAAATATATACATAAAATATATATTTGCTTCTTTTAAAAACATTGAAGACATTCATTGTCTTCCACTTATGAAGACATTATCACAATAATGAATTCAAATAAAAAACATGCTCCAAACTTTTTTTTTCCTGGTTTAGTATAGAGAATTAGCCTCTAGGTAGTGAAATTGATTAATTATCTTTATAAGAACTCAAAAAATTTTAGTATTTTCATTTGCTTTGGCCTTCCTGACTCACACTAACCCTTATATTTACTTCTGAATTCTATTGCATATTTTTTGTTTCTAGTCCTATGTTTATCATAAGCATCTTTAATTAATGTATCCTTAAATTCTTATTGAGCATAGTTTATGTATGAATAATGTATAGATCACCAGGGGGTCTTTCTCTAGATACTTTTTTCTTAAGATTTTAGTGAACTCTATACTTGTCAGTACTCAAATAAAGTATTCATTAACCTATTATTTGCAAGGGCCTTTTGCATTGCAGGCAACTTTCTTTTCCTCACTTTTCCTTGGAATATTTTGGGATTTAAATGAAAATTAACTAGTATCCTGATCTGGGAGATGGTGCCTATTTTTTTATTTTTATTTTTTATTTTAAACATGTATAAAAATATATGCATATTTTCAAAATCCCAGGTGCAATTGTCCCCTCACTCAAAAGTTTTTATATTTATTAATAGACTATTTTTCTTTTGAAATAATTTAAATAAGAATTTCTCAATTTTTCTTACCTTGTGGCTGAGTTTTAAAGTCATTCACACCATTCCGTTCTATTAATAGATAATTATTAATCTGTTATAGATAATAATAATATTTATTATTAAAATAATAATAAATATAATAAAATAATAAAATAAAAATAAAAATAATATATATTTTCTAAATAATAGAAAAAATTCTCAAGTATTTGAATTTTTTGTGCATAATTAAAATAAGGCCAGAAGATTCTAAATTTGAAAGACAATTTATTTCTTCTCAAAAAGAATCATGAGAAAGAACAGCCACAATCAGTCTGTACATGAATATTCTTAAGAAGCACGAGGGAAATAAAACATAAAAAAAGATCAGTGATGCAACTCGTTTCCTATGATTTGCCTTAAAGTTGACACTTACTCAAGAGACTCAGACTTTTTTGGAAGATAATTTAGTACTTATTTTTACAAACTTCTTTAGTCCCTAAGGTTGTGAGTCAGAAACTTAGTATTCTCTAGAGATAAAGTTCCCCACTTCTGCTCCATATGAAACTCCAATTATCCTGACTTAACAAAAATCTTTCCCAGCCATACATTTCTTGGAATATTCCATAAATACATATATTTAATGGCCTCAACATATATTGGGACTTAAATCAGAATATGTCCAAAAGTTCTCAGAAATGTTAAATTTTCACCTAAAAATTTGTCTTTATATTCCACAAATAATCCTAGGTCAATGTTGAAAAAATCCTAAATAAGTCTCATTCTACCTCTTTAAACTATTTTTATCATCCATATTTTTATTAATTCGCAACCACAAAGAAATAATTTTTCTTTATACCAGTATGGATAAATTTTAATTAGCATTTTCTATTTTAAGTCAATAATGTTCTATGACTTTTCAGTCTTATAACCATCCTTTTTAATATTTGAAGGATAATCTAGCCTTTACTTTTAATATAGTTGGATATTCTAATTTGTTTTTAATATTTTGAAATTTTGATATAATGACCATTGATATCTATATATCAGGGCAGTCTAATCTGCTTTTCCTTGTATTGGGAATAACAAGGTTCAACTCTGAATATGGGATTATAGAATGGGGAGATATGAGTTTAGAGAATTCTTAGTACATTTGCAAAGTTATTTTTCCAAAACTTAACTTTTTATTACCCTGCTACAGCTATATTTGAAGAAACCATTTGTATATATTTTCCAGAACTAGAGAATGTATTTATTTTTTCTATTTGTATAAAATATTACTTTTAATTTTTATTCTTATGATTGCTAGTTAGATTTACCATTTCCCCTATATTTATTACTTATATTTACTCTTTTATTATGTATCAATACTCTTTGCTTAACTATCTCTTAGTATTTTGATAGTTTTCCTCTTAATTTGTATGAACACTTAATAAATTACCATTTTTCTCTTAAAATTTCTGCAAATGCTTTTCCAGTTTGTGTTTTCTCTTCTTAGTTTTGAATAATTTAAATGATATTTAAATTTTCATTGAGATTTTCATATTATCCCTGAAAAATATAAGCGAAATTTTCTTCTATGATTTTATTTGGTTTTGTTTAATCCATATGATAATTATGTCGTCTATGACTAATGCATGGAATAGATTGATATTTTAAAAATATTAACTGTTTTTTCCAAAATACTTTATTAAAACATATCATGCTCTTTTCCCATTATTCATTTACCAAGTATTTTTTGAGCACTTGTTATGGGTCAGGCAGTAAGATCAACGTTGGGCTGGAATGGGACATAGTTAATAGAAAAAGACAGTTCCAAAATTCTAAAAATAAATATGGGAAGCATTGGAAAAGACCCTGATGCTGGGAAAGATTGAGGGCAGGAGGAAAAGGGGATAACAGAGGTTGAGATGGTTAGATGGCATCACCAACTCAATGAACATGAGTTTAACAAACTCTGGGGGATAGTGAAAGACAAGGAAGCCTGTCATGCTGCAGTCCATGGGGTTGCAAAGAGCTGGACATAACTTAGCGACTGAACCACAACAATGGGAAGCATTATATTGTAGGTCATGAAATTTCTATGCTTATCTGTAATTTATATCCTGTTATGCTTAATAGTAAATCATAAGCATTTTCACATATCATCAGATACTCAGGAAATAACTCACAATGCCTATATATTACTCTATTATATTCATGCTTCAGGATTTATTTAACCTATTTTCAAATAATGGACATATACCATGCTTTGACAGTTTTTTAAAAAATTAGGATTGTGAGGTTTTAGGATTGTGGTAGTGTTTTAGGATTGTGAGGTTTTCTCTGAGAAAGACAGACCTTTCAGTACACTAGAGAGAATCAATAGCAGAAGACGTGGGGCAGAAGAATGGATAAGTGACCTGGAAAACAGAATGGTGGAATTCACTGCGGCAAATCAGATTACAGAAAAAAGAATGAAGAAAATGAAGACAGTCTAAGATACCTCTGGGACAACATTAAACACCCGAACATTCACACTGTACTGGTCTCAGGAGGAGAAGAGAGAGAAAAGGACCTGAGAAAATGTTTGAAGAGATAGTAGCTGAAAACTTCCCTAACATGGGAGAGGAAATAACCAGGTCCAGGAAGTGTCGAGTCCGGGCAGAATAAACCCAAGGAGGAACAAACCGTGACACATAGTAATCAAACTAACAATAATTAAAGATGAAGATAAAATATTAAAAGCAACAAGGGAACAAAGACAAATAACACACAAGGGAACTCCCATAAGGTTATCAACTTATTTCTCAAGAGAAACTCTGCAAGCCTAAAGGGAACGGAAAGACCTATTTAAAGTGATGAAAGGGAAGAATCTACAGCCAAGAATACACTTGCCAAGAATACCCAGCAAGACTGTCATTCAGATTTGACAGAGGAATCGAAAGTTTCACAGACAAGTGAAAATTAAGAGAATTCAGCACCACCAAACGAACTTTTCAACAAATGCTAAAGGAGCTTCTCTAAGCAGGAAGCACAAGAAAAGGAAAAGACCTACAAGAAATAAACCCAAAATAATTAGAAAAATGGAAATAGGATCACACATGTCAATAATTACCCTAAATGTAAATGGATTAAGTGCACCAACCAAAAGACATAGTCTGTCTGGGCAGATGAAAACATGTGCATGTATGCACTTTCACTTACCACATCACTCTACTTAACCCCCAAATTGTATGTAATTATTTTGTATTGTTAGGTCAATCATGTTTCCATTATGGCTTGCAGTTTTAATTATCTTTTATTTTTTTGCCTGGCTATTGATTATGGAAACTTACAAACATCTTTTACTATTGTGATTATGTGACTATTCCACTTGCTGGTGCTGTCTGAGGGTGACTGAGAGTTTTATTTTCTAAGAGGATATACAACTTGGTGAGTAATAAGAGCTCATGGCCTCCAGAAACTACATCTGAACATGTCCATTTGTCTGCATACAAGGCAAGCCTGTCTCGCCTAGCACAGGAGGGGTCTCTTGACCTCCTCTCAGATCCTGGGCTCCACGCAGGGACCAGGCTTTGCACCTGGAGGCATGAGGCACGAGAAGGTGGACATTGTGGGGCTGGAACATTAGCAAGAGCTTCAGCTCAAGCTGCCTTGAACTCTAGCCTCAGCTTTTCCACAGTCCCATGGAGACGTGGTCGAGAACCTACATTGGTTTGTTCTGCTTCCTTAATAGCTCACTTGGTAAAGAATCCACCTGCAATGCAGGAGACCCTGGTTTGATTCCTGAGTTGAAAAGATCCCCTGGAGAAGGGATAGGCTACCCACTCCAGTATTCTTGGGCTTCCCTTGTGGCTCAGCTGGTAGAGAATCTGCCTGCAATGTGGAAGACCTTGGTTCAGTCCCTGAGTTGGAAAGATCCCCTGGAGAAGGGAAAGATAACCCACTCCAGTTCTGGCCTGGAGAATTACATGGACTGTATAGCCCATGCGGTCGCAAAGAGTCAGACACAACTGAGCTACTTTCAGTATGTAACTACTATTTGTTTTAATACCACTGTATCATGATTGATCAACAGAAAATAATAGAATTCTTTATCACTACAACTATCATTTAATATAAAATCCTGTAATCACTTTTTAAAACCCAAATGCACTTTAGAATTTTCTTGGAATTTGTTTAAAAAATACAAATGCCCTGGTATTGGTTTTTTCTCCAGAACTCCAGATGTGATTCTAACAAGCAGCTCTGTTTTAAAAAACTGAACTATATGATGATCTTTAACTTTTATCTAGTTTCAATTTTCTATTTCATAGTCAGTGCTCCTATTTCATTAAGTTTATGTTTTCCAATTTCTCCGTCTCTTTTTGTTGTTCTTTCTCAAGTCTTTATCAAATGTAGTAGAAAAGCTTTTATATACATATATATATATATATAAGTAGTATGTATAATATATACATATATATTAGAAAACTTATGAATTTTTGCTTAGCTAAAAAATTCATGCCAGTTTGGTCCCACTTGTTTGACTAAGTATGAGATTTCTAATTTATATTCACTCAAAAACTTTGATATAGTTCCATTTATTCTTGCATCTGGTATTACTGATGAAAGTCTAGAAAACTTTTGGTGATTTTTTAAAAAAATGAATGAGGCTTGAAACTTCTAATTCAATTCTGAGAATATAAAGAAATACTATGTTGTAAAAATAATACCAGGAAATTAACACTTGATAAAGTTCAGTTCAGTTCAGTCACTCAGTCGTGTCCGACTCTGCGACCCCGTGAACTGCAGCCCACCAGGCCTCCCTGTCCATCACCAACTACCAGAGTCCACCCAAACCTATGTCCATCGAGTCGATGATGCCATCCAACCATCTCATCCTCTGTCATCTCCTTCTCCTCCTGCCCTCAGTCTTTTCCAGCATCAGGGTCTTTTCAAATAAGTCAGCTCTTCGCATCAGGTGGCCAAAGTATTGGAATTTCAGCTTCAACATCAGTCCTTCCAATGAACACCCAGGACTGATCTCCTTTAGGATGGACTGGTTGGAGCTCCTTGCAGTCCAAGGGGTTCTCTAGAGTCTTCTCCAACACCACAATTCAAAAGCATCAATTCTGGCTATTATAAGCAGTGCTGCGATGAACATTGGGGTACATGTGTCTCTTTCAATTCTGGTTTCCTCAGTGTGTATGCCCAGCAGTGGGATTGCTGGGTCATATGGCAGTTCTATTTCCAGTTTTTTGAGGAATCTCCACACTGTTCTCCATAATGGCCATACTAGTTTGCATTCCCACCAGCAGTGTAATAGGCAAAACAAATACAATATTGTAAAGTTAAAAAATAGATAAATAAACTAATTAAAAAAAAAAAGCATCAATTCTTAGGCGCTCAGCTTTCTTTATAGTCCAACTCTCACATCCATACATGACCACTGGAAAAACCATAACCTTGACTAGATGGACCTTTGTTGGCAAAGTAATGTCTCTGCTTTTTAATTTACTAATTAGGTTGGTCATAACCTTCCTTCCAAGGAGTATGCGTCTTTTAATTTCATGGCTGCATTCACCATCTGCAGTGATTATGGAGCCCAGAAAAATAAAGTCAGCCACTGTTTCCATTGTTTGCCCATCTATCTGCCATGAAGTGATGGGACTGGATGCCATGATCTTAGTTTTATGAATGTTGAGCTTTAAGCCAACTTTTTCACTCCCCTCTTTCACTTTCATCAAGAGGCTCTTTAGTTCTTCTTCACTTTCTGCCATAAGGGTGGTGTCATCTGCATATCTGAGGTTATTGATATTTCTCCCGGCAATCTTGATTCCAGCTTGTGCTTCCTCCAGCCCAACGTTTCTCATGATGTACCCTGCGTATAAGTTAAATAAGCAGGGTGGCAATATGCAGCCTTGACATACTCCTTTTCCTATTTGGAACCAGTCTGTTGTTCCATGTCCAGTTCTAACTGTTGCTTCCTGACCTGCATACAGATTTTTCAAGAGGCAGGTCAGGTGGTCTGGTATTCCCATCTCTTGAAGAATTTTCCACAGTTTATTATATTATTAACCAAAGATTTTGTTCAAATTTCATAAAATTTTGTGCTAGTGTCCATTATTTGTTTTCTTACCTTATTCAAGATTCTACATTGTACTAAGTTACATCGAGCAGCTTCAACTGCATACAACAAAAGCTGATAAATTCTCTTTTCAGTTTTACTATTACAAATATTTTCTAATTTTCCTTGTTATTGCTTCTTAGATATACCCATCATTTAAAAGTGGACATTTAATTTCCAAATATGGGGTTTTAAAAGTATATTTGATATTAATTTCTCATTTAAATCCTTCATCCTCTGCAATTACCTTTGTTTTCTTTGAATCTTTTAATTTTATTGAGGCTTTCAATAGCCAAGTCAAAGATCTCTCTTGGTAAATGTCACATTGCACTCGACAATATGTGGGTTATTTTCAAATATCTTTTGATATGGATTTCTAAATATCTTTTGATATGGGTTTCAGAACTTTTGATATGGAATTCCACAGTGATAAGAGAACAGACTTTGTATGATTTCAATACCTTTAGACCATGACATTTTTGCATCTTGTTTTGTGTCCCTGATAAGTTCCAGTGTCTCCTGGTTTATAGTCTATGGGAATCTGAATAGAATTTGTATCCTGCTATTGTGGGAAAATTGTATCAATCAATCTTAATTATGTTGAATTGGTTCATTGTGCTTTTCAGAGCACTATCCTACTTTTATGCCTATTCATTCTATTAATTTTTGAGAGTTTGTTGCTAAAACTCCAATTAACAATCTTAATTTATTTACTTAAAAAATAATTATAATATGTTGTGGAACTATATGTAACTTTGTTTTGTATGTTCCTGTCAGTCAGTCAGTTCAGTCACACAGTTGTATCTGATTCTTTGCTACCCCATGGTCTGCAGCACACAAGGCTTCCCTGTCCATCACCAACTCTCGGAGCTTGCTCAAACTCATGCCCATTAAGTAGATGATGCCATCCAACCATCTCATCCTCTGTTGTCCCCTTCTCCTCCCACCTTCAATCTTTCCCAGCATCAGGGTCTTTTCCAATGAGTCAGCTCTTCGCATCAGGTGGCCAAAGTATTGGAGTTTCAGCTTTATCATCAGTCCTTCCAATGAATATTCAGGACTGATTTCCTTTAGGATTGACTGGTTTGACCTCTTTGCTGTCCAAGGGACTCTCAAGTCTTCTCCAACATCTGTGTATCTGAGGTTACTGATACTTCTCAAACACCACAGTTCAAAAGCATCAATTCTTTGGCACTCAGCTTTCTTTATAGTCCAAATCTCACATCCATACGTGACTACTGGAAAAACCATAGCTTTGACTAGACAAACCTTTGTTGGCAAAGTAATATCTCTGCTCTTTAATATGCTGTCTATGTTGGTCATAACTTTTCTTCCAAGGAGCATGTGTCTTTTAATTTCATGGATTCAGTCACCATCTGCAGTGATTTTGGAGTCCAAAAATACAAAGTCTCTCACTGTTTCCACTGTTTCCCCATCTATTTCCCATGAAGTGATGGGATCAGATGCCATGATCATAGTTTTCCGAATGATGAGTTTTAAGCCAACTTTTTCACTTTCCTCTTTTACTTTCATCAAGAGACTCTTTAGTTCTTCTTTGCTTTCTGCCATAAGGGTGGTGTCATCTGCATATTTGAGGTTATTGATATTTCTCCCAGCATTCTTGATTCCAACTTGTGATTCATCCAGCCCAACATTTCTCATGATGTACCCTGCATGTAAGTTAAATAAGCAGCGTGACAATATACAGCCTTTACGTACTCCTGTCCCAATTTGGAACCAGTCCATTATTCCATGTCCAGTTCTAACTGTTGCATCTTGACCTGTATATATATTTCTCAGGATTCAGGTCATGTGGCCTGGTATTCCAATCTCTTGAAGAATTTTCCACAGTTTATTGTGATCCACACAGTCAAAGGCTTTGGTGTAGTCAATAAAGCAGAAGTAGATGTTTTTCTGGAACTCTCTCACTCTTTTGATGATGATAATTATTAGTTGTAATTAAAATAATATTAAACCATAAATTACATTCTTAGCATACCAAATTCCAAATTCTAAATCCTTCACATGCTGTGAAGGAGAGGGCTGCACTACTTTTAAGTATCTAGGTTTACTCATCTGTTACCAGTAGCTTCTTCATAGATTCCATGAGTGAATCAAGAGATATGATACGATGAAAGCAATTTGCAAGCTAAATATGATGCTTAAATGTTTGTTCATTGATTTTCAACATATCTATAGCAACGGCTTATTTGTATTGCACACAATATAATTAGGGATGGTGGGAAGAAAACTAAATTTTTTTTTTGTTGTTCAGTTGCTGAGTCATGTTGGACTGTTTGTGACATCATGGACAATAGTACTCCATGCTTCCGTGCCCTCCAGTATCTCCCGGAGTTGCTCAAATTCATGTCCATTGAGTTGATAATTCTATCTAACCATTTGATGCACTGCTGCTACCTTCTCCTTTTGCCTTCAGTCTTTCCCAGCATAGGGACTTTTCCAGTGAGTTGGCTCTTCAAATCAGGTGGGAAAAGTATTGGAGATTCAGTTTCAGCATCAATCCTTCCAATGAATATTCAGGGTTAATTTCCTTTAGGATTGACTAATCTGATCTTGCAGTCCAAAGGACTCTCAAGAGTCTTCCCCAGAAGCACAATTCAAAATTATTGATTCTTTGCTCAGTCTTATTTATGGTCCAACTCTTAAATCTGTCCATGAATACTGGAAAAACCATAGCTGACCATATGGACCTTTGTTGCCAAAGTGATATCTCTGCATTTAAAACTCTATCCAGGTTTGTCATTTCCAAGGAGCAAGTGTCTTTTAATTTCATGGCTGCAGTCATTTTCTGAACTGATTTAGGAACCCACGAAAATAAAATCTGTCACTGTTTCCACTTTTCCCCTTCTATTTGCTATGAACTGATGGGACCAGATGCCACGATCTTAGCTTTTTGAATGTTGAGTTTTAAGCCAGCTTTTTTCACTCTTCTCCTTCATCTTCATCAAGAGGCTCTTTAGTTCCTCTTCGCTTTCTTCCATTAGAGTGTTATCTTCTGCATATCTGAGATTATTGATATTTCTCCCAGCAATCTTGATTCCAGCTTGTGATTCATCCAGCATGGCATTTCGCACGATGTACCCTGCATATAAGTTAAATAAGCAGGGTGACAATATACAGTCTTGTTGTACTCCTTTCCCAATTTTGAACCATTCAGTTGTTCCATATCTAGTTCTAACTGTTTCTATTTGACCTGCATACAGGTAAGGTGGTCTGGAATTCCCATCTCTTTAAGAATTTTCCACAGTTTGTTGTAATCCACACAGTTGAAGTCTTCAGCATAATCAGTGAAGCAGAAGTAGATATTTTTCTGGGACTCCTTTCCTTTCTCCATAATGCAAAAAAAAAAAAAAGTTGGCAATACGGTCTCTGGTTCCGCTGCCTCTTTGAAACCCAGCTTGTATATCTGCAAGTTCTCGGTTCACATACTGCTGAAGCCTAGCATGAAGAATTTTGAGCATAAACTTGCTAGCTTGTGAAATGAGCACAATTGTACTATAGTTTGAACATTGTTTGGTATTGCCCTTCTTTGGGATTGGAATGAAAACTGACCTTTTCCAGTCCTGTGGCTACTGCTGAGTTTTCCAAATTTCATGACATATTGAGTGTAGCACTTTAACAGTATCATCTTTTAGGATTTTAAATAACTCAGCTGGAATTCCATCACCTCCACTTGCTTTGTTCATCATAATGCTTCCTAAGGCCCACTTGACTTTATACTCCATGATGTCCAGCTCTAGGTGAGTGACAACAGAATCATGGTTCAGTTCAGTTCAGTTACTCAGTCATGTCCGACTCTTTGCGACCCCATGAACTGCAGCACGCCAGGCCTCCCTGTCCATCACCAACTCCTTGAGTCCACCCAAACCCATGTCCATCGAGTCGGTGATGCCACCCAGCCATCTCATCCTCTGTGGTTATCCGAGTCATTAAGAACTTTTTGTGTCATTCTTCTGTGTATTCCTGCTGCCTCTTTTTAATTTCTTCTGCTTCTGTCAGTTCCTTAATGTTTCTGTCCTTTATCATGCCTATCCTTGCATGAAATGTTCCTTTGCCATCTCCGATTCTTTTGAAGAGGTCTCTATTCTTACTCATTCTATTGTGTCCTCTATTTCTTTGCATTGATCATTTAAAACGGCCTTCTTATCTTTCCTTGTTCTTCTCTGGAAGTTTGCATCAGCTGGGTACGTCTTTCCCTTTCTCCCTGGCCTTTTGCATCTCTTCTTTAGTCTGCTATTTGTAAAGCCTCCTCAGACAACTACTTTGCCTTCTTGCATTTGTTTTTTTTTCCCCCCTTTGGAATGGTTTTGGTTACTGCCCCCTTTACAATGTTATGAACTTCTGTCCATAGTTCTTCAGTCACTCTGTCTACCAGATCTAATCCCTTAAATCTATTTATCACTTCCACTATATAATTATAATGGATTTGATATAGATCATACCTGAATGGCCTAGTGGTTTTCCCTACTTTCTTCAATTTAAACTTGAATTTGCAATAAGGAGCTCATGATCTGAGCCACAGTCAGCCCCAGATCTTGTTTTTGCTGACTTTATGGAACTTCTCCAGAACTTCTCTTTGATTGCAAAGATCATAATCAGTCTGTTCTTGATATTGACCACCTGGTGATGTCCATGTGTAGAGTCGTCTTTGGTGTTGTTGGAAAAGGGTGTTTCCTGTGACCAGCTTATTTTCTTGACAAAACTCTGTTAGCCTTTGCCTTGCTTAATTTTGTACTCCAAAGCCAAGCTTGCCTTTTATTCCTGGTGTCTCTTGACTTCCTGCCTTTGAATTCCAATCCTCCATGATGAAAAGGACATCTTTTTTTGGTGTTAGTTCTAGAAGGTCTTATGGGTCTTCGTAGAACCAGTCAACTTCAGCCTCATTGGCATCAGTAATTGGGGCATAGACTTCGATTTCTGTGATGTTGATGGTTTGCCTTGGAAATGAACTGAGGCCATTCTGTCGTTTTTGAGATTGTTCCCAAGTACTACATTTCAGACTCTTTTGTTGACTATGAGGGCTACTCCATTTCTTCTAAGGGATTCTTGCCCACAGTAGTAGATACAATGGTCATCTGAATTAAATTTGCCCGTTTTCATTCATTTTAGTCACTGATTCCTAAGATGTTGATGTTCACTCTTGCTGTCTCCTACTTGACTGCGTCCAATTTGCCTTGATCATGGACCTAACATTCCTGTTTCCTGTGTAATATTTTTCTTTACAACATTTGACTTTACTTTCACCACCAGGCACATCCACAACTGAGCACTGTTTCTGCTTTGACCCAACCACTTCATTCTTTCCGTAGTTATTAGTAATTGCCCTCCAGTCTTCCCAGTAGCCTATCTGACACCTTCCAACTCGGGGGGCTAATTTTCTGATGTCATATCATTTTGCCTTTTCATGTTTATGGGGTTCTCCCAACAAGACTACTAGAGTGCTTTGCCATTTCCTCTTCCAGTGGACCACATTTTGTCAGAACGCTTCATTATGACCCATCTGTCTTGGGTGGCCTTACATGGCATGACTCATAGCTTCATTGAGTTACAGAAGCCCCCATGCCACAACAAGGCTGTAATCCATGAAGGGGGAGTACCATTGCCTTATTTCTGTTTCTTGATGAGAAGCTTTCCACGTTTAACCGTGAAATAAAATGTCAGCTTTGATTCTGTTATATATAGACTTTATTAAGTTGAGATGTGTTCCTTATGTACCCAACTTATTGATTCTTTTTTATCATGAGAGAATATTGTAATTTTGTCAAATTCTCTTTTTCTGATTCTATTGAGATTATCATGTGATTTTAATCTTTTATTCTAATATTGTGGTGTATTGCATATATTGATTTGTGTATGTTGAACCATCTTTGCATTCCAGTGATAAATCTCACTTGATCATGGTGTATGATTCTTATAATATGCTTTTAAATTCAGTTTGCTAATATTTGGCAGAGAATTTTTGTATCTATATTCTTCAGGGATATTTGTCTATAGTTTTTTTTTTTTTTTCTTGTAGTGTCCTTATCTGACTTTGGTGTGAGGGTAATGTTGACCTTTGAAAAATAAGTTTGGGAGTTCTCCTTCCCCTTTCTTACTTTCTTTTTTTTTTTTTTTTGGATGAATTTGAGAATGTTTGGTGAAATTTACCAGTAAAGCATCTGGTCCTGAGTCTGTTTTTGTTGAGGGATTTATAATCATTAGTCTCATCAGATTTTATGTACCTTCATGATTCATTCTGGGTAAATTGCTAGTTTAGATGGGGAAACAGGGGAAACAGTGTCAGACTTTATTTTTTGGGGCTCCAAAATCACTGCTGATGGTGATTGCAGCCATGAAATTAAAAGACACTTACTCCTTGGAAGGAAGGTTACGACCAACATAGATAGCATATTTAAAAGCAGAGACATTAGTTTGCCAACAAAGGTCCATCTAGTCAAGGCTATGGTTTTTCCAGTGGTCATGTATGGATGTGAGAGTTGGATGGTGAAGAAAGCTGAGCGCCGAAGAATTGATGGTTTTGAACTGTGGTGTTGAAGAAGACTCTTGAGAGTCCCTTGGACTGCAAGGAGATCCAACCAGTCCATCCTAAAGGAGATCAGTCCTGGGTGTTCATTGGAAAGACTGATGTTGAAGCTGAATCTCCAATACTTTGGCCACCTCATGCGAAGAGTTGACTCATTGGAAAAGACCCTAATGCTGGGAAGGATTGGGGGCAGGAGGAGAAGGGGATGACAGAGGATGAGAAGGTTGGATGGCATCACCGACTCGATGGACATGGGTTTGGGTAAACTCCGAGAGTTGGTGATGGACAGGGAGGCCTGGTGTGCTGCGATTCATGGGGTTGCGAAGAGTCGGACACGACTGAGCGACTGAACTGAACTGAGGAATTTATAAATTTCTTTCAGGTTATCTAATTTATTGGCATATAATTGTCCATAATAGTCTCTTATGATCCTATGTATTTCCTTACTATCATTTGTAATGTGTCATCTTTTATTTCTGATTTTATGTATTTGAGTCTTTTTCTTAGCCTAGCTGAAGGCTTTGTTTATCAATTTTATCTTTTTTAAAAGGCCACCTCTTATGTTTATCAATCTTTCATCTTGTTTTTCTGGTCTAATTTCATTTATTTACACTCTGAGCTACGTATTTCCTCCTTATTACTAACTTTGGGTTTGATTTTTCTTCTCTTTCTAGTTCCTTGAAATTGAAGTTAGGTTATTTGAGATCTTTCTTTTCCCTTTATATATGTATTTATCATTATAAACTTCTCTTTCTGAACTGCTTTTGCAGTACTTTATATGTTTTAGTGTGTATTTCCATTTTCATTTATTTCAACATATTTTTTGACTTCCCTTTGGATTTTTTTTCTTTTACACTTTGGTTACTCATAGGTGTGTTGTTTTGTTTTCACATATTTGTAAATTATCCAGCTTTCCTTTGGTTGATTTCTAATTTCATACCATTGGGTATGAAAAAAAGATACTTGATATGACTTCAGTCCTCTTACATATGCCAAGGCTTGTTTTGTAGGCTATGATAGACATTTTTGTGATCTATCCTGGAGAATGTTCCATGTGCACTTGAGATGAATGGATATTCTGCTGCTCTTGGATAGACTGTTCTGTATATGTCTTTTAGGTCCATTTAGCTGAAAGTATGACTTAAATCCAATATTTCCATGTTAATTTTCTACCTGTATGATCTATCTGTTGCTGAAAGTGGGGTATTGAATCCCCCTACTATTTTTGTGTTGCTATTTCTACCTTCATATCAGTTAGTATTTACTTAATATATTTAGGTGCTTTTTTGGTAGGGTGCTTATATAATTGTTATGTTTCCTTGATGAATCCACTCCTTTATCATTACATAATGAACTTCTTTGTCTCCCATGAAAATTTCTGTCTTAAAGTCTATTTTATCTGATCTAAGTATAGATACCCCCATTGTCTTTTGCATTGTATTTGCATGGAATATATTTTGCCATCCCCTCACTTTCAGTTCACGTGTGTCCTTAAAACTGAACTTTTAAGGCAAAATATTGTTGGGTCTTATTTTTTTGTTTGTTTTTATTTTTAATTGGAGGATAATTGCTTTGCAATGTTGTACTGATTTCTGCTATACAATGTGAATCAGCTCTAAGTATGCATATGTCCACTTCCTCTTGAGCTGAAAAGAGGTGGATGACCCTAGATCCTGTTATATATAGTGAAATAAACCAAAAAGAGAAAAAAATATCATATATTAATGCATATATATGGAATCTAGAAAAATGTTACTATTGAACTTATTTTCAGGGCAGAAATAGAGTTGTAGATGTAGAGAATGGACTTGTGTACATAGTGGAGGAAGGAGAATGTGGGAAGAATTGAGAGAGCAGCATTGATATGTACACTACCACGTTTAAAAAAGATAGCTAACAGGAAGAATCTATATAGCATAGGATACTCTGCTCGGTGCTCTGTGATGACCTAGAGGGCTGGGAGGGAGACAGAGGCTCGAGAGTCCTTTTTTTTTCTAAATTCATCCAGCCACTTGGATCTTTTGACTGGAGATTTCAATACATTTACATTTAGAATAATTTTTGATATGTAGTGACTTACTAATAGCATCTTATTAATTATATTATGGATTTTACATATTTCCATTGTTCCTTTTTCCCTCTTGCTGCCTACTTTTATGGATGCTGATTTTCCTTGTGATATACTGATTCTCTTCTCTTTATCTTTTGTGAATTTATGATGGTTTAAATTTATAGTTACCATATAGCTTACATAAAACATACAATAGTCTATTTTATGCTGATAGAAACTTAACTTCAGTTGCATACAAAAACTCTGCCCTTTAAATCCTCCCTTTTATGTTTTTAACAGGACATTTTGCCCATTTTTATAGTCTATATTTATCACAGTAGTTTTTAATGCCCCTTTACTTTAGTCTTTATACTATATTTAAATGGCTAATATAACATCCTATTATGGAATTAGAATTTTATTAAACTGACTGTATCAATGTGCTCAATATTTTTACATGTTTTCATGTTACTAATTCAGTTCAGTTGAGTTGAGTTGCTCAGTTGTGTCCGATTCTGTAACCCCATGGACTGCAGCACACCATGCTTCCCTGTCTATCACCAACTCCAGGAGCTTGCTCAAACTCATATCCATCAAGTCAGTAATGCTATCCAACCATCTCATCCTCTGTCGTCCCTCTGCTCCTGCCTTCAGTCTTTCCCAGCATTGGAGTCTTTTCCAATGAATCAGTTCTTCGCATCAGGTGGCCAAAGTATTGGAACTTCAGCTTCAGCGTCAGTCATTCCAATGAATATTCAGGACTGATTTCCTCTAGGATGGACTTGTTGGATCTCCTTGCTGTCCAAGGGATTCTTAAGAGTTCTCCAACACCACAGTTCAAAAGCATCAATTCTTTGGCACTCAGCTTTCTTTATGGTCCAACTCTCACATCCATACATGATTAATGGAATTATATGGATTAGATTATATGGACCTTTGTCGGCAAAGTAATGTCTCTGCTTTTTAATATGCTGTCTAGGTTGGTCATAGCTTTCCTTCCGAGGAGCAAGTGTCTTTTAATTTCATGGATTCATTCACCATCTGCAGTGACTTTGGAGTTCAAGAAAATAAAGCCTCTCACTATTTCCATTGTTTCCCCATTTCTTTGCCCTGAAATGATGGGACCAGATGCCATGATCTTAGTTTTTTGGATGTTGAGTTTTAAGCCAACTTTTTCACCCTCCAGTTTCACTTTCATCAAGAGGCTCTTTAGTTCTTCTTCATTTTCTTCCGTAAGGTTGGTGTCATCTGCATATCTGAGGTTATTGATATTTCTCCCGGCAATCTTGATTCCAGGTTGTGCTTTATCCAGCCCAGCATTTCACATGATGTACTCTGAATATAAGTTAAATAAGCAGGGTGACAACCTACAGCCTTGATGTACTCCTTTCCCAATTTGGAACAGTCTATTGTTCCATGTCTGGTTGTAACTGTTGCTTCTTGACCTGCATTCAGTAACTCAGGAGGCAGGTCGGGTGGTCTGGTATTCCCACCTCTTGAAGAATTTTCCAGTTTGTTGTGATCCACATAGTCAAAGACTTTATACATGGTCAGTGAAGCGGAAGTGTATGATTTTTCTGGAATTCTCTTGCTTTTTCAATGATCCAACGGATGTTTGCAATTTGATCTCTGGTTCCTCTGCCTTTTCTAAATCCAACTTGAACATCTGGAACATCTTCTCGATTCACATACTGTTGAAGCCTCGCTTGGAGAATTTTGAGCATTACTTTCCTAGTGTGTGAGATGAGTGCAATTGTGTGGTAGTTTGAACGTTCTTTGGCCTTTCTTTGGGCTTGGAATGAAAACTGACTTTCTCCAGTTCTGTGGCCTGTGCTGAGTTTTCCAAATTTTCCAGCATATTGAGTGCAACACTTTCACAGCATCATCTTTAAGGATTTTAGATAGCTCAGCTGAAATTCCATCACCTCCACTAGTTTTGTTCATAGTGATACTTCCTAATTAGCATTCTGTCATTTCATCTTGAAGAACTCCTTTTAGCATTTCTGGTAAAGAGAGTCATGGTGCTAAATTCCTTCAGCTTTGTTTGTGTGGAAAAGTCATTATTTCTTCTTTATTTCTGAAGAATAACTTTGGCAAATGTTGGTATTATCTACAGTATAACTCAATAAACTTTGCTAAAACATTTAATTCAGTAATGAGTTATTTATCTACCTGAATTCGTACCTTTAACTGCCCATTCTGTACTTCTCCCCCTCTTCCTCCTCTCTCTCCTGCTTACCCTCTTCCTCCTACTCTTTTTCTCTTTACTTTTGTGGCCTTAAACGTATGGATTCCCTTTTGTGCTGTGAATTTATTTTATTGCTTTTCAGTATCTTTATGATAGTTTGAACTAAAATGCTCTCACATTTCATGAAATTACTTTGGTGAACATTTGCTCCTGTTTTCAAATGTTGCATGGGTAGGAGAATGTCATTTCAATTTGGAGTTTTAGTTCAGCCACAGTTTTTTCTCAACACCACTCTTAATTGTGTCTGTGGGACAATGTCCCTAATGCACCAGAGGTTTCCCATTCCACTGATCTCTCATTCCAACTTTAAATTGCTTCGGGAACAGGGGAACAATTACAACTGTTGCATAACAAATATTTATTCTTTCACATCTGAGGAATCAAGCATTGTTTGTTGAACCTGATCTTAATTCAAAATGCTGACAGTAGGTACTGACAGGAAAAGTGGAAAGTTCTTTTAGGAGGTAGAAATAATTTATCAATAATAATGGTAAATCTTGATTGTCATGGCACTGTATCTTTTCAGTCTATAGTTAAAGCTATCATTTAGTAGTAATTTGTAATGTGAATAGCCTGATGAAATACAGGTATCAGTTTATCACTAAAATACAGCTGTGAATCATTATGACTATTACTATTTCATTATTATGCATACACTCTGTTAATCCTTAATTTACATATGCTATCTCATTATTTCCTAAAATTATTCCTCTAAGGAAAGTAAGGCAAATATTTTTATAATTTTACAAATGAGAAGATAGCTATAAACTAGAGGCAGAGAAGCTCAAACCAAAGACTTTGATTCTAATCTGAGATGTTTTCCACTATACAAAACCCATGTCATATATATTTTTAATAAATATTAAATTATCCTCTATACTTACAATGCATATATGGTAATAATTTATATAAGATGGTTGTTAGTATTGACTGAAAGATATAAAAAGCTAAAACCTGATGTTGATGAACAAATGTGACATGTTAAAGTTTTCCTGCTCGTTAATTCTCAAATACTGCATGGGAAAATTGCTTGAGTTTAGAAAATAAGCCTTCACCAATTCCGTCAGAACCCATCTATTATGTGCTGCCACTGTATTAGAGTTAGGTGTAGAAGGATGAACAAGACAAATAAGCTCCTTCCCCCATGTCTCTCTTTACCTCACAATATAACAACATAAACAGTTTAAAGTGCTGGGAGCGGAAGGAAACCAAAGGTAGCAAAACAAGCCTAGTTCAAGGTGTGTTTTACTTAGTGAGAGATTTCTGCCTAGGATGGAAGAGCTTGGAACAGATGGCTAGAAGAAGCAGTTTAGATAGCCTCTGAGGCATTGTCATTGCAATTGTCTGGAGGAGGAAGACAACAGTCTCTGCAGTACTGGATTCAAAGAGCCTGGTTAAAACATCTTCATGTATCCTGGTAAATCTTGCTGTCTTCTTCCATTTCTGTTAGTGATTGTTCTGATCAGGTTGCTCATGTCCCTTATCCAGTGCATCCTCTCACCAATTTCTGAGCCTCACTGGAGAGAATTTTGACTTGTCATGTGAAGTAGTATAGGATAAGTGTTGGATATTTGCCTCCTTGTTCTTGGCACTGTTGAAAGAAGGTCAATTTGACTTTGTGATCCTGACTGTTCTAAAGTTCTCACTAACAATAGCCTGCTGTTGACACATGATTTTTATATAAATTTTAATGCTGCCAGTTAGGCAAAGTTGTAAGGTAAAGATAATGAACTATGAATATTGCTTGCTCCTGATGTTAGTCGTGTGACATCAGCCAAGTCAACTAATTTCAAGCCTAAAATATGACACACAAGATCCTGAAGTAAGAAATTGTTGCATAAATGAAATGAAGGTTTTTTTCTCCTCTTTCTCTTCTTTAAGGAAAATTCTTTCCTTAAGTTGAAGAAATGAAAATTTACAATGTCATTTGGGCTAAAGTTTTCATCTCCAAAATTGAGATTTTATTTTTCCTTATTGTTTTTCTCTTCAAAGTTGTGATATTTCTGTTGTGTATTCTTAATTAAATTATTCCTTAGTATGAAGCCCTCTGTTGAATTGGATTTTTGTGAAAAGATCAGTTTTCACATCCAGTCAGTAATGTGACAAACACATTAATCTAAATATCTTAATTACTTTTATTATGTTTCTGCTAAAAGTCTCATAAAATCCTACCATGTGATGACTCATGTGTATACTAAAAGTAGCGGTGCTGTGAACTACACTTGATCTGAGCTTTGAGCTCCACTTTACTCTCTTTACTATGTAGTCAACCTTGGGAAAGTTCCATTTTTTAATATTTGAAAAATGAGGATAGTATAAACAATGATTATATTCTGTTTAACATAAAATAGTACACATACCCATGTATGCCTATTTATAAAAAATATTTAAAACATTTTGCTGTTTTCTTAGGTTGACTGAAGTGAGTAAATTATGAAGATACACTCTGAATCCACAGAGTAAAAATAAGTGAAGAGACTATGTAATGTTCTCCAAAGATTGTCTGTAACATTCATGTGGAGCTGGTCTGTGAGTGGTCTTGTCATAGGAACAGTCACACAAGGAACTAAGAGGAGCTGGAATATGAAATCAACAGATATCTGTGTTTAAACAGATATTAAATTTCAGTTTATGCTATTCAATTTATTATTACTAGTTGTCTGTAAAACAATTAAGATGACTAATATATACTATGCAGTGTCAGGCATAGAAAGATGTATGCTCCCCCAAAATCAGGGTTTCCGTGAATTTTGACCATCGTGAATTGCCATTTAAAATTGCCAGTCCTATTGAGTGGTTTTTTGCCATCTCCACTTTTTACTTTCTAGGTCTGATGAAGTTAGGCTTATAATTACTAATTAGTCGGGAGTTTTAGAAACCTCAACCCAGAAACATGTCCTCAACAGCAGGAAAAGTTACTTCTATATGTTTATTTGATCATAGGTATATCTTTACATAGTGGCAATGGCATAGATACTTTAATCATTTCCAATTTTATTGTATTTTGTTGATACACATTGTTGAAGATAACTTGATGTCAGGGCTTCAGGCAAACACCCCTTATAATGCATTCTTTAAAAACCAATTGTTCAGGTAATGTGTAACATGTAACACTTGTTTCCTGGCAGGGAATATATCTTATATGAGATCTTCCTTTGACATCCTGAAAACAGAGGACATGGAGAAAATTAACCAGACATTTGTGCTAGAATTTATTCTTTTGGGTCTTTCTGAATACCCAAAGATTGAGATTGTTTACTTTGTTGTAATTCTAAGTATGTACCTAGTCACTCTAATTGGCAACGGTGTTCTGATCACAGCAAGCATCTTTGATTCCCATCTTCACACCCCCATGTACTTCTTCCTGGGAAACCTCTCTTTTCTGGATATCTGCTATACATCTTCCTCTGTTCCTTCAACTTTGGTGAGCTTAATCTCAAAGAAAAGGAACATTTCCTTCTCTGGATGTGCAGTGCAGATGTTTTTTGGATTTGCAATGGGTTCAACAGAGTGTTTGCTCCTTGGCATGATGGCTTTTGACCGCTATGTGGCCATCTGTAACCCTCTGAGATACCATGTCATCATGAGCAAGGTGGTGTATGTCCTGATGGCTTCTGTGTCATGGCTCTCTGGCGGAATCAACTCAATTGTGCAAACATCTCTTGCCATGCAGTTGCCTTTCTGTGAGAGTAATGTAATCAATCATTTCACATGTGAAATATTAGCTGTTCTCAAGCTAGTTTGTACTGATATATCTCTCAATATTATCACCATGATAGTATCAAATATGGCATTTCTAGTTCTTCCACTGCTAGTCATATTTTTCTCCATATGTTCATCCTCTATTCCATCTTGAGAATGAACTCAGCTACAGGGAGACATAAGGCCTTTTCTACCTGCTCAGCACATCTGACTGTGGTAATTATATTTTATGGTACCATCTTCTTTATGTATGCCAAACCTAAGTCTCAAGAACTGCATGGAGAAAACAAGTTGCAAGCTTCTGACAAGCTCATTTCCCTGTTTTATGGTGTAGTGACTCCCATGCTAAATCCTATAATCTACAGCTTGAGGAATAAGGATGTAAAAGCTGCTGTAAAGTATTTGCTAAACCAAAAACCTATCCAATAAGTATTTCAAAAATGTAGACCCCTGTGTAATAGACACACAGATGGACTTCTAGGTAAATAAGTGTGACTTTTTTGGGGGAAAACATGGTTTAGGAGAGATTTTTCTTCTTCCCTTCACTGACCTTACTCAGCTAGAATTATTCAGAACTATAGTTTGCTACCACCTTGGCTTCCAGTGTTTTCAGATTTCACAAGTACCATCAGTTCAGTTCAGTCACTCAATCGTTTCTGAATCTTTGCAACCCCATGAACTGCAGCACGCCAGGCCTCCCTGTCCATCACCAACTCCTGGAGTTCACCCAAAACCATGTCCATTGAGTCGGTGGGGCCATCCAACCATCTCATCCTGTCGTCCAGTTCTCCTCCTGCCCTCAATCTTTCCCAGCATCAGGGTCTTTTCAAATGAGTCAGCTCTTTGCATCAGGTGGCCAAAGTATTGGAGTTTCAGCTTCAACATCAGTCCTTCCAATGAACACCCAGGACTGATCTCCTTTGGGATGGACTGGTTGGATCTTCTTGCAGTTCAAGGGACTCTCAAGAGTCTTCTCCAACACCACAGTTCAAAAGCATCAAGTCTTCAGCGCTCAGCTTTCTTTATAGTCCAACTCTCACATCCATACATGACTACTGGAAAAACCACAGCCTTGATTAGACAGACCTTTGTTGACAAAGTAATGTCTCTGTTTTTTAATACGCTGTCTAGGTTGGTCATAACTTTGCTTCCAAAGAGTAAGCGTCTTTTAATATCCTGGCTGCATTTACCATCTGCAGTGATTTTGGAGCCCCCCAAATAAAGTCAGCCACAGTTTCCACTGTTTTCCCTTCTATTTGTCACTAAATGATGGGATCAGATGCCATGATCTTAGTTTTCTGAATGTTGAAAGTGATGCACTCAATATGCCAGCAAATTTGGAAAACTCAGCAGTGGCCACAGGACTGGAAAAGGTCAGTTTTCATTCCAATCCCAAAGAAAGGCAATGCCAAAGAATGCTCAAACTACCACTCAATTGCACTCATCTCAGACGCTAGCAAAGTAATGCTCAAAATTCTCCAAGCCAAGCTTCAACAGTATGTGAACCATGAACTTCCAGATGTTCAAGCTGGTTTTAGAAAAGGCCGAGGAACCAGAGATTAAATTGCCAACATCCGTTGGATCATCAAAAAATCAAGAGAGTTCCAGAAAACGTGTGCTACTGCTTTATTGACTACGCCAAAGTCTTTGACTGTGTGGATCACAACAAACTGGAAAATTCTGAAAGAGACGAGAATACCAGACCACCTGACCCGCCTCTTGAGAAATCTGTATGCAGGTCAGGAAGCAACAGTTAGAACTGAACATGGAATGACAGACTGGTTCCAAATAGGGAAAGGAGTATGTCAAAGCTGTATGTTGTCACCCTGCTTATTTAACTTATATGCAAAGTACATCATGAGAAATGCTGGGCTGGATGAAGCACAAGCTGGAATCAAGATTGCCAGGAGAAATATCAGTAACCTCAGATATGCAGATGATACCACCCTTATGCCTGAAAGTGAAGAAGAACCAAAGAGCCTCTTGATGAAAGTGAAAGAGGAGAGTGAAAAAGTTGGCTTAAAACTCAACATTTAGAAAACTAAGATCATAGCATCCGGTCCCATCACTTCATGGCAAATAGATGTGGAAACAGTGGAAACAATGACAGACTTTATCTTTTTGGGCTCCAAAATCACTGCAGATGGTAACTGCAGCCATGAAATTAAAAGACACCTGCTCCTTGGAAGAAAAGTTATGACCAACCTAGACAGCATATTAAGAAGCAGAGACATTACATTGCTGGAAAAAGTCCATATAGTCAAAGCTTTTGTTTTTCCATTCGTCACATATGGATGTGAGAGCTGGACCATAAAGAAAGCTGACAGCCAAAGAATTGATGCTTTTGAGCTGTGGTGTTGGAGAAGTGTCTTCAGAGTCCCTTGGACTGCAAGAAGATCAAACCAGTCAATCCTAAAGGAAACCAGTCCTGAATATTCATTTGAGCAAGCTCCAGGAATTAGTGATGGACAGGGAAGCCTGGCATGCTGCAGTCCATGGCATCACAAAGATTTGGACATGACTGGGTGACTGAACTGATCTGAACAGACAAATATCTTTCCATGAGTAAATCATGAACATTTTACCTGGATTTGAAGGATAAGCAATATTTTTCCAAGTGCAAAGTTGAGGACAGACATCCCAGGTGGAGAATACGGTAGGACAGCATTTTCAAAGGAAGATAGGGATTTGATTCTTGGGGCATGTTAAAAAGATGACAGGAGTCAGAACAAGGCTTAGGTACTTTATTTAATAAGAATACAGGGGATTTATTTTAACAATGAATAAATGATTAGAAGGGCTAATAAGATGTACCTAGTATATAGATTTTGTGAATTCAGAATTAAGGCTTCCTCATACTCTCACGTATTTGGATCTCTTAAAGTCCTGCTTGGCTCCTGCCTGACACTTAGAAGAGAGACACACTGCTATGGTTTTCCTGTAACATTCTTTGGAAAAATGCTCCTCATGAGGGTGTTAAGTGCAAGGGAGGATTCTTCTGTCCAATTTTACTTACAGCCTACTGCATATGGTTTTAAGAAACTTAAGTCAGGATAATGGATATGGGCCATTAGAGAATGATTAGCTTTTTTCATCATATAACAGAACATATCTACTGTGTTAACAAATGGAATAGATTATTTTTATGGATCCACATATATTGTTGCCCTTATTAGAAAAAGATGTAGTAGTTTCAAATGAAGACAAATATTTTTAGATTGTCAGATTTCTTCTAAATTGATCTACAGTGTCTTACCTAAGAGGATTCCATCTGTGTGTAATGAAAATATATCATTTATCCACAGACATGCATTTGTAAAGAAAACTGGATATTAGCTCTGTGTTTCAGACTTCTTGGTGGGACACACATGGTAAATAAAAGTTAAAGACCTTAAAGATCTTCTGAAACAGACCTCAGTGATATCAAGGGGCAGGGGCCTGAGCTAAAAGCACGATTACTACCTTTGGTCAATGAAATATGCCACTAACATAAGGAAAATAATGTTCTTTCAGCTTATATCGATGGCATAATCTCTGTGACCATATAGTATGATTTGCATCCGGTGATCCAAATTTATGCTGAATGTCCAAGTATAATTGTTAAAAAACACTCTGTTTAAGTCTCAGAAGTGTCCTAGTTTGGATTATAAGTGATGTCTGGCCCTTGTCACAGAGTAGAGTTGCTCAGAAATACTATTTCTCAATTTCTACCAATCTGAGAAACTTGGGTATTCTAAGGGCTTCTTTCCTTTCTTTTTTAGAATTTTTAAACAAAAAGTTCGGTGGTAGCAGTTTTGGGTGGTGAAAAGTATGTTCTTAGTACTTAGCTCTTTTAGGTGTACCTATATTAAAAAGCAGAGACATTATTTTGCCAACAAAGATTCATATATTCAAAGCTATGGGTTTTTTTAGTGGTCATGTATGGATGTAAAAGTTGGCCCATAAAGAAGACTCAGCACTGAAGAACTGATGCTTTCAAATTGTGGTACTAGAGAAGACTCTTTAGGGTCCCTTGGACAGCAAGGAGATCAAACCAGTCAATCCTGAAGGATATCAACCATGAATATCCATTAGAAGGACTGACACTGAAGCTGAAGCTCCAATACATTGGCCACCTTATTTGAAGAGCTGACTCATTGGAAAAAACTCTGATGCTGGGAAAGATTCAAGGCAGGAGGAGAAGGGCAGGACAGAAGATGAGATGGTTGGATGGCATTGCCAACTCAATGGTCATGAGTTTGACCAAAATCTGAGAGATAGTGAAAGACATGGAAGCCTGGTATGTTGCAGTCCATGGGGTCACAAACAGTCAGACATGGTTTAGTGACTGAACAACAACAATAGTCCATAAGGGGATCCTTGAAGGGGGAATTCACGAGGTTCCTGGTAGATCTCTTGCCAAAATTCCTGGACAGATATCCTTTCAGCTGTATTTGTCTGCCTTTCTTCCTTCTTCGTTCCCTCCTACCTCTCACTATGGTTTCTCCTCAGAGAGCAATGGGTCCTTTCACCTGCAAAATGCATGGTAGGGGCGGTATCCTACTCACCATCTTCACCTACCACCTCCCCTGCCAGAAAGATTATGCTGACTCTGTGCCATTCCAGCCACTGCTGCCTCTGCTGTTTCTTCCTCTGGCACCACTCCTCTGGATCTGAAGCCTCCTCTGAAGTTTAATCCATCCACCCAGGTGGCTCAGTGGTAAAGAACCCTCCTGCTGATGATTGAGCCACAGGAGACTCTGGTTTGATTCCTGGGTCAGGAAGATCCCCTGGAGGAAGAAATGATAACCCACTCCCACATTCTTGCCTGGAAAATACCATGGAGAGAGGAGCCTGCCAGGTTATAGTCCATAGGGTTGCAAAGAGTCAGACACAACTCAGTAACTGAGCACCCAAGCACTTTCACATGTACAGATAGATGGATATCTTGGGTGTCTTGGTGGGCTGTGTAGAGCTTTTTTCATTTGTTTATGGGTGTCTAATTACTTGTAAATTAAGTAATTTAATTTACTTAATTAAAGGAGAGGAAAAATAATGATTCATGGTGTTATGCTGCTGCTGCTGCTAAGTCGCTTCAGTCGTGTCCGACTCTGTGTGACCCCATAGATGGCAGCCTACCAGGCTCCCTCGTCCCTGGGATTCTCTAGGCAAGAACACTGGAGGGGGTTTCCATTTCCTTCTCCAATGCAGGAAAGTGAAAAGTGAAAGTGAAGTCGCTCAGTCATGTCCGACTCTTGGCGACCCCATGGACTGCAGCCTACCAGGCTCGTCCGTCCATGGGATTTTCCAGGCAAGAGCACTGGAGTGGGGTGCCATTGCCTACTCCAATGGTCTTATGATACTGATGTTATTGCAAATCTTAGATTCTTTATCACCTCTATTCTGTTGTTTAACCCATTATAAGAATTTTAAATTTCTGATATTATAAATTTTGGTTCTAGATCTCCATTTCTTTCTTTTTGTAGTTGATTCTTTACTGAGATTTGGTTTCTTTTCATGTCTTGTGAATATTTTTTTTCCTTTACTTTATCTAAATAGTTATTTGTTGGTGTTTAGTCGATCAGTCACATCCGACTCTTTGCAACCCCATGGACTACAGCATGCTAGGCTTCCCCATCCATCACCAACTCCTGGAGCTTGCTCAAACTCATGGCCATTGAATCAGTGATGCCATCCAACCATCCAACCATCTTGTCCTGATGTTGTCTGCTTCTCATCCTGCCTCCAGTGTTTCCTAGCATGAGGGTCTTTTCTAATGAGTCGGCTCTTCACATCAGGGGGCCAGATTATTGGAGCTTTAGCTTCACCATGGAGAAGGCAATGGCATCCCACTCCAGTACTCTTGCCTGGAGAATCCCATGAATGGAGGAGCCTGGTGGGCTGCAGTCCATGCGGTTGCTAGGAGTCGGAGACGACTGAGCGACTTCACTTTCACTTTTCACTTTCATGCATTGGAGAAGGAAATGGCAACCCACTCCAGTGTTCTTGCCTGGAGAATCCCAGGGACGGTGGAGCCTGGTGGGCTGCTGTCTATGGGGTTGCACAGAGTCGGACACGACTGAAGCGACTTAGCAGCAGCAGCAGCAGCAGCTTCACCATCAGTCCTTCTAATGAATATTCAGGATTGATTTACTTTAGGATTGACTGGTTTGATCTCCTTGTAGTCCAAGGGACTCTCAAGAGTCTTTCTTCTCCAACACCACAGTTCAAAAGCATCATTTCTTCAATGTTTAGCCTTGTTTATGGTCCAACTCTCACATCCACACATGACTACTGGAAAAACCATAGCTTTGACTAGACAGACCTTTGTCAGCAAAGTAATGTCTCTGCTTTTTAATACTCTGTCTAGGTTTGTCATAGCTTTTCTGCCAATAAGCCACTTCTTTTAATTTCATGGCTGCAGTCACCATCCGCAATGATTTTGGAGCCCAAGATAATGAAGTCTGTCACAGTTTCCATTGTTTCTCCATCTATTTGCCATGAAGTGATGGGACCAGAAGCCATGATTTTAGTTTTTTGAATGTTAAGTTAAGCCAGCTTCTTCACTCTCCTCTTCTACCCTCATCAAGAGCCTCTTTAGTTCCTCTTCACTTTATGCCATAAGGGTGATGTCGTCTGTGTATCTGAGGTTATTGATATTTCTCCTGCCAGTCTTGATTCCAGCTTGTGCTTCATCCAGTCTGGCATTTCGCATGATGTACACTGCATATAAGTTAAATATTCAAGGTGACAATATACAGCCTTGACGTATTCCTTTCCCAGTTTGGAACCAGTCCATTGTTCCATGTCAAATTCTAACTGTTGCTTCTTGACCTGCATTCAGGTTTCTCAGGAGGAAGGTAAGGTGGTTTGGTATTTCCATATTTGTAAGAATTTTCCACAGTTTGTTGTGATCCACACAGTCAAAGGCTTTAGCATAGTCAGTGAAGCAGAAATAGATGCTTTTCTGGAATTCTGTTGCTTTATCTATGATCTAACAGATGTTGGCAATTTGATCTCCGATTCCTCTGCCTTTTCTAATCCAGCTTGACTATCTTGAAGTTTTCAGTTCACATTCTGTTGAAGCCTGGCTTAGAGAATTTTGAGCATTACTTTGCTAGTGTGTGAAATGAGTTCAATTGGGTGGTAGTTTGAACCTTCTTTGGCATTGACTTTCTTTGGGATTGCAATGAAACTGATCTTTTCCAGTCCTGTGGCCACTGCTGAGTTTTCCATATTTGCTAGCATATTGAGTGCAGCACTTTCACAGCATCATCTTTTAGGATTTGAAATAGGTCAGCTGGAGTTCCATCACCTCCACTAGCTTTGTTAGTTGTGATGCTTCCCAAGGCCCACTTGACTTCACACTCCAAGATGTCTGGTTCTGAGTAAGTGATCACACCATCATGGTTATCTGGGTCATTAAGATCTTTCTTGTATAATCCTTCTGTGTATTCTTGCCACTTCTTCTTATACTAGTTGCGTTATCATGCTTTCTGAAAATTTCAGCATTTGGACTATCATAGAGTTGGTTTCTATTGATTGACTTTATTTTGGGAATGTGTCACATATTTCTCATTCTTTATATGATGAGTAATTTTGGATTGTATTTTGGATAACGTGATATTGTGGAGACTCTGAATTCCATTAACTTCCTCTGAATACTAGTGTGTTGGTTTTGTGATGAACGTGGCTTGCCTGAAATTGCAAAGTAGGTCTTTTTGTTAAGAGTTAATATTTGAGTTCAACATGTACTTTATTTTCATCTTTAACTGACTTGTACATACATGGCACAGGAGTCAATTACAGAACTTGGTCAAGATTTTAACATAGAATTTGATGCTTCCTCTTCTCTATCTCCCCTTTGTGGTATTTCTCACTTACATTACAATGGTTGTTTTCCCAGAAGATTTCTAGCTTTTCCAGAAAGAGTGCCAGTTTAATATCAGAGTTTTGTTTTTTTTTTCCTAACTCCATACAATGCTTATCTCAGCCTGTAGCCATACAGATGTGAAACTCACACAAAAACATTACTTCTTCTCAGTAATTTTTTTGATACTTTGTGCAAAGCTTATAGTTGTCATCTCTGACATGCTTGAGTCTTATAGGAGCTTATTCAGCCACAGTGAGCACAATAGAAATCAGAAGTCCCTTGCTTCATATTGTATGACTAGAAGGTTTACACCTCTTCCTTTCTATGAGATGATCCCCTTTCTAATTCATTAACTGATCATACTTAATGTTATCTCCTAGTATACATCAAAGTGAAGTAATGCTTGTATTTGAGACAGAGAATATGCTACAGTGAATTAGGAATTTGAAATATTCCTGAGGCCAGAGTTGAGCATACCAAAAGGGTTAAACAGTAAAATATAACTTAATAGTCAAATTTAATATTGTCCTGTTAAGTGTTAAATGTGGCATTATTTGAAAACATCTGGCTCATAGGAAGGCTCATTACATTTTGTAGCTTTCTTTTTCCTATCTTCCCTTTTAGTCTCTTTGCACGCCTAGTCGCCCCATCATCCATTCCTTCCTTGATCAGGTAAAATGAAGGCTGAACTCCAGAGTTTACTTCCTTCGGCCAACACCTCCTATTTGCTCACTTACTGCTAGTACTTCCTTCAATTTGCACCTTTCTTAAATGTAGACCCCCAGCAATTCATGATTAGCTACCTTATCGTCCAAATCTCAGAGAATAAATGAGGAAAATAAGTGATTTATACATAAAATGTACTAGGTAAAAAACATAACTAGGAAATTCATATATGCTATTTTAAAGTTCCTTATAATTAAGTAACAATGGTGAAAAGTGCAGCATAAGATTGTCTCTCACTGTCCCTTTCAGATACAGATAACCAGGAATCCTTGCTTAACTTCCTTATTTTCAAAAACCAGAGAGCAAATCAGTAATGCAATAGGTGGAAGATGAGTATAATTTAATTAATGTATAAGATCTACTATGTGGTGTGCTAGGTGTCATATGTATATATATACCATCTTTTAAAATTTTTTCACTAGTTAATAATGATAGATTATGTTAGTGTATGTAGTGATTTTGGGTTGGCTTCTTCTTTCATTTATTCAACACTGTGTAAGTGCCTGGTATGTGCTGGGGATTCATTATGGATATGAATTTTCCCTACTCTTAAGGATTATCAACAGATAATGTTGTAAGATAGATAAGAAAATTTAGGCTTGAATAAAAATCACACAGGTCATACATGGTGGCCAAGACTTGAACCGATTGTATGCCTGTATTTCTTATATTACTTTTAGAATACACTTGAGGAATAGGTAAAATATGAGGAGATATTTCAGAAGGAAGGAACTGTGAGAAATTCTTAAAAAATGAAAAAAAAATTTTCTATTAGTCATGCGGTCATTTCTCTGGAAGATGATTATAGTTTTGACTCTGAAGTTTTATTTTGAATCAGGAAAATCTCCCCACTTGTGGAAATAAAAATAGCAAAGAAAATCTTTATCTTCCAAGGAATTTTGATAGCATTCTTATCGTCAGCATATATGTAGAGTTAATTTAAAATTTGTTCTTAAAAATAAAACCTAAGTTTATAGTGCAGAATTGGAGCAGAAATACAAAATCAGAGGGTCAATGAGATCTTAAGAAACACTACCATATCTTTACATTAGTCATTCACAGGGGACATTTTTGACCTCTTCAGTATATTCTACTCCATCCTTTATCTCCCCTTGTTCTATCCTACATTTAAAGATTATGTTCTCTTTTACAAAAGCATGTGAAATCGTGGTTTAGGGGATGAAATAGTATATAAAGTTCATTTCTCTTATTTTCTTGTGTAGTATTTTAGATACTTTGACTTCTATTTTAACCATTTTTTCCATTTAAATTATTTCAGCAATGAATAACTGCCCCCTATTTTTAGTTAAATTGGCATTGGACTTTGGACAGAGAACAGTGAGTGATAGTGTGCCACTGGGAAGATTTCAGAAGCTAAGTGGTTACAGCATAAAATAAAAATTGCTGGCGTAGGTAAGGGTAAGAGTAGTATAGAGGAGGGAGCAACTAACACAAGTGAGTATTGGGAGGATTTACAGAGGATGTACCACTTGACTTATTTCTTCTGTTATTGCTACGATTCCACTAGAGAAGGAGAAATTTAGTAATGCAGAGGAAATAGTGTGCATCATTGTCCTTAGGTGAGAAAGAACATGAAATAATTGGGTAACCACACTGAATGTAGGACAGTATGTGTGAAGGAATGGGGGCAATGTGGGCAGGAAACCAGAAGGTGAAATATGTGGTTCAAAATGTAGGCTGAGGCAGATGAGGTCTCTGGGTAAAAAAAAAAATATCAGAAGTATTTCAGATAAAGGGTACTGAAAATGTATGTGTTGGGTTTTCTGGAAAAGACTTAATTTTAAATATATTTTTTGTCTTGTCCTCATAAGTTTACTTGAATTTCTTAGACTACTTAACGTTTACTTTTAAGAGATCACAGTTGTTTTCAGAACATGGTATAATTAGACTTGTGATATTGACGTTTCTAACTCTGAATTTCTATAATTCTATGTATGACTTTCCTCTGTTCTGTTTATATTTAAAACCCTTGCCTCAAAATATGACAGCTTGTTTTGTTCATAAACTCAAAGATGTCAGTTTCTTATCGTTTTCTCCAGAAACAGTGCTTACTTGCTGCTTTTATCATAGGACTTCCTTGTTCCTCAGGCTACAGATGATAGGAGTGATCATAGGGGTGACTACACCATAGAACAGGGTAATCAGTTTGTTCAAGTCATTTCTGGAACTTTAGCTGCATGCACATGAATAAAATTGTCTCATAAAACACAAATAACCACTGTTAACGTGGGCTGAGCAGGTAGAAGAGGCCTTTTTCTTTCTTCAGCTGAATTGATTCTCAGAACAGCATAGATGATGAAAATATAGAAAACAAATTAGCAGTAATGGAGCAAATAAAAATATTGCATTGTCTAACATTATTATACTCTCATTCAAGAAAATACTTAATGCGGACAGCTTTAATAAAGGCAGTATTTCACACACACAAAATTATTACTTCTATTCTTTCACAAAAGAATACTCATAATGTGAGTATATTTTGTGCCAATCCATTGAGAAAGGTTAGTCCCCAGGAGATAGCTGTCATCTAAACACAAAGTGTCCTGTTTATGATGATGAATTATCTCAGAAATTTGTTGATGGCCATGTAGAAACCATATGTCATCACTGCTAGGAACACACACTCTGTGGACCCCATTATATAAAGAGATAGACATTTATATAATTGTTTGTTGTTGTTGTTATGGTTTAGTTGCTAAGTCGTGTGTGACTCTTTTGCAACCCCATGGACTGTAGCCTGCAAGGCTCCTCTGTCCATGGGATTTCCCAAGCAAGAATATTGGAGTTGGTTGCCATTTCCATCTTCAGGAGATCTTCCTGACCCAGGGATCGAACCCATGTCTCCTGCATTGCAGGTGGATTCTTTATCACTGAGTCACCAGGGAAACCCATTTATATAACATAGGCTATGCATGAGATAATTTCTTCAATAATAGGAAGAGGAGACAAATAAGGATGTGTATCACATATCCAGGAAGGGGAGACTACCAAAAAGAAGTCCATGATGTCCATGGTGTATGGAGAAGGGGTTCTTAGAAGGTTAAGAAGACTAAGGTGCTGTTCTCCAGGATTACCAGGCACATCAGTAAAGATATGACAAAAAGAAATTTTTGTCAGTTCCATGGTTCTCAGAAAGGTCTCTCAGAATGAACTCAGTTTCAATTTTCTGATTGTTCCTTTCCATTTTTCTTTTTCATTCTTGAAATGACTCAGATAACAAAATAGCACATGATTTAAGTGAGTGGTCCTGTGTTACATTTAAGATGTATTAATAATTGGGGCAGAGGGTGTAACAGCAATGTGAGCACTAGCTGGAGTAGTGGTAATAGCAGTGAGATCAGCTCATGGGATTCATCTTCTAGCCCACAGAGCAGCTGACCAACACTGGTAACTTATTAAAAAAACAGACTGCTGTATTCCATATCCTGGGATTGTGATATACAAAGTCTTCAGTGAGGAAAATGATTTGCATTTTTTGTAAATAATGTTAAAAGATAGGCTAAAAAATAGTAACTAAAATTTCTCTGTCCAAAAGTAAAAGAATAATTCCATTTGCTTGAAACATTTTTCTGATGTGACTTATCTGGGTGCTTCACTTAACTAATGTTGGACATAGGATTTTGAGACCCACTTGTGACTTCAGGAGAAGAAAGGAAGAAATGGTTAAAGAGCTCTGTTCTTACGAAGGAAGCTTAACCACACAGCAGCAGAACATGTCCAGAAAGCAGTTCCTTCTAATCAGATCAACTTCAGAAACAGTGCTGTTGGACACCCAATTTTTGTTTTACCTAGGTTAGTGGTTTAGTGGTGAACAACTTGTGTTCACTATTTGGGTGAAGCAGTTCAAGGAAAGGTGAGCACTATGTGCAAGACTGACTGAGAGCACCTGGGATGGCTGAGAGCATACGGTCTTTCTGCTATATTTTCAGCAGACAGAGTCAGGACAAAAATATCAGAATATGTTAATGGTTTAGGGATTGTAGCAGTATGTAATAATAGATTCAAAGTGAGATAAGATACATTTCCAAGACTTCTGGCTGCTTATTTGAAATACAATAATGGATCTGATATAATTAAGCCTTTAAGGCATTATTCTTGAAGTTTTTGAAAGTTTTTTTTTTTTTTTTTTTTTACCATTTTTCCCCTGAGGACTTTAAACTTATGGCTTGGAAAATTGCATGAGTCCCTGAGAGCAAGAAATATTTAAGTTTCCTTGCTGAGCCTAGAGAACATCCTTTAAAGAATTTCCTGGGTCATCACAATGGGGCAGTATTTCTACTTGGGTTTGAAGGGCAAGGAAAATCTTTCATTTTCTCAAATATTCATTTTTTTCTTTGTACTAGCAGAACCAAAATATACTCCCTTTGTAAACAATCAAATTTGGCTCTAATGTATGGAAGCTTTTGAAACAATTTCAATTGAATGTTTGCTATCAATAGTTTTCAGAGATATTTGGTGACATTATAGCTCCTCAGTGGTAGTACATTCATGAATTTATCAACATCATGGAAAATTTTGTATGATAGACTGCAAATAGAAGACCAGTGCAAAACTATCTGCTGTGTTGCAGCCTAAGTGGCAACTCAACCTTCCATTTAAGGTAATTGCTGAAAACATACTAATCACATACATTCAAAGGATATCAGTTTAGTGAACTGAGTTGAAGTAAGCCATGTGCTTTTGTAATAGAGTATTTCTTACTATGAAGCATCCACAGAGAATAGGAATATAAAACATTCTAAGATGATATTATCTTCAATATACTGAAATGGAGAAAAATTAAAAAAAATATGACCAAAAGAGTAATTTGAAATCTGAAATAATAATTTGAATATCCAAAAGAGCTGGGCATTTAGATTGAGTCCATCTTACTGGGAATGAAGATTCATTTAATCAGAATATAGTTTTCTGGTCCTTGGTACAGTGTAAGTGCATACATGTCTACTGGTGTCATTTACTGGTACAGTGAGGTTGCTGTGAAATAGACAGCAGATTTGCACTCTTATCCAGAACATACAGTAGGGCGGCATTACCAAAGTTCAAATTCTGTACCAGTTTACCTCGTGGCACCAATTCAGTGTTCTTTGGTTCAGTTTACAAATGTTTTTCCAGCTTTAATCATGAACAGATATATAGTCCATGTCCTGGAGCCTCTCACTGGGGGTGCTATTTGGAAAACTTTGTTACTTATTCTTGAATACATCTTCTGGTTTGTGTGAAAAGGAAATGAAGAGAAATAGTGAGTCCCTTGACTAACAGGAAATAATTTTGACTTTCATAGTTATTTGTGTATGAGTATTTGGGGAATTGTTCAGAGAAATTTTAATTTTTTGTGTTGTTGCTGGTAGTGCATTCCTATTGTAACTTTAGATATAATATTTGTCGCACACACACACGCACACACACACACTCACTCACTCATTTAACTTTTAACAGAATGAATTGAAATAGTTTTTTAAAAAATGTCAACCTGTGAGTTCCTGGTTTTAAATGGTGCTGGCCTTTGCTGTAGTGGTAAAACACTCTTCACTATCAAGTGAGAAGGGTTTGATAAAACATGCATCAATGTCATATCATGTTGTGATGAAAATTATACATGGTTGGTTGAGTAAGAAGAGACCCGATACCTGAACATGTATGACTGATAAAAAATTCAAAGGTACTTTTGTAGGCATGTGAAACTGGGACAGAAATGTGAAAAACTTGAAAAAAATGAACAAGTCAGTGGAAGATGAAGGAGACCAAAATAGTGTTTACCATATGCCAGATGCTTTTATGCATGTAAAAATTCTCTCTCCCAAGAACATCACAATGAGGCTATTAAAATCCCCGTGGTATAGGTAAGAATATTGAGACATTAAAATTAAGTAAATTGTCCAAGGTCACATAACTAATAACTGGCCCTGTTAGAAGAGAGCGTATGGATGAAGGACCCTATCCCTGTAGTCACTGCTGGCCAGAGACAGGCTTATTCCATAGAGAAGTCATGGATAGTGTGTGTTCGTATGTTCTTCACAAACACAGAGGCTGGTCACCAATCCAGTACATTTACAAGAGGGTTTCAGTGAGCCCTGAGTTGAGCAGCATGGACTAACGCTACAGCTTTTAGTGGTTTGAGCTACCAGGTAGGATAATTTGGGAAGAGATAAAGTTGGGAAAATAGGAAGTGGAGGACTTCATAGCAGAGGCCTTCATAGCTGTTTCTTCAGCACAGACTTGCCATAGGCCCTCGGCTTGGGTAGTGCTGTGAGCTTCTGCCTGTCCACTGTGAAGGTCATCTCAAAGCATGTTTCCCTCCAAACTTGATAGCTGCCTACTCCTCTCTGTATTTGGGGCTATGGAGAGTGTAGTTATATTTATTGTGATTTAATATTTTTAACATCTTGTGAATTCATGCTAGAACTTTTATATTGTCTTTAGAACCTTTTCACAGAAATATTAAAGCACATCTGCATATTATTAAAAAAAAACTCAACTTCATATCAAAAAAATGGATATTCTTTCCAATAGACATAGTGAGTTTACAGAGTAAAACTGCTTGTTAGTCATCATTTACCAGGTAATTTGGAGAAGGAAATGGCAACCCACTCCAGTATTCTTGCCTAGAGAATTCCATGGACAGGGGAGCCTGGTGGGCTGCTGTCCATGGGGTCGCACAGAGTCGGACACGACTGAAGCAACTTAGCATGCAAGCATGCATGCACCAGGTAATTGGTTCTTGAGTGCCTTTGTTTATCACCTAGAATTAAGAAAGCTAAATCTGGGACTCAGAGTGAAAGAAGCATACATCTTTAGGGAGTAAAAATATCCAAAAGCATAAAAAGTTAGATTGATTGAAGTAGGGGAAATAGGAGGAAAAGGGAAGTACCCTAATAGTGGCCCGAGACAGGTACATTGGAGGAGAGGATGGCAAAACACTTCAGATACACTGGAGCAGGCAATGGCAAACCACTCCAATATTCTTGCCTTGACCACCTCATGAACACTATGAAGTGGCAAAAAGATACGATTCTGAAGATGAGCCCCCCAGGTCAGAAGGTGTCCAATGTGTTACTGAGGAAGAGCGGAAGGGCAATTATTAGTAGCTCCAGAAAGAATGAAGCAGCTGGGACAAAGAGGAAATGACACTCAGTTGTGGATATGTCTGGTGGTGAAAGTAAAGTCTGATGCTATAAAGGACAATACTGCATAGGAACCTGGAATGTTAGGTCCATGAATGAAGGTAAATTGGAGGTAGTCAAGCAGGAGATAGAGAGAGTGAACAGTGACATCTTAGGAATCAGTGAACTAAAATGGATGGGCTGGGCGAATTTAATTCAGATGACAATTATATCTACTGCTCTGGGCAAGAATCCTTTAGAAGAAATGGAGTAGCCCTCATAGTCAACAAAGAGTGAAATTCAGTATTTGGGTGCAGTCTCAATGACAGAATGATCTCTGTTTCGAAGGTAAACCATTCAACATCACAGTAATCTATGCCTATGCCCCAACCACTAATGCCAAAGAAGATGAAGTTGACTGGTTCTCAGAAGGCCCCCAAGACCTAGAACTAATACCAAGATAAAGATGTCTTTTTCATTATAGGGGACTGGAATGTGAAAGTAGGATGCCAGGAGATACCTGGAGTAACAGGAAAGTTTGGTGTTAAAGTACAAAATAAAGCAGGGCAAAAGCTACAGAGTTTTGTTAAGAGAACACACTGGCAAATAACCTCTTCCAACAACACAAGAGACAACTCTACATATGGATATCACCAGATTATTAATACAAAAATCAGGTTGCTTATATTCTTTGCAGCCAAAGATGCAGTAGCTCTATACAGTCAGCAAAAACAAGACCTGGAGCTGACTGTGACTCAGATCATGAGCTCCTTATTTCAAAATTCAGACTTAAATTTAAGAAAGTAGGGAAAACCACTAGGTTATTCAGGTATGACCTAAATGAAAACCCTGAAGATTATTATACAGTGGAGGTGAAGAATAGCTTTAAGGCATTAGATCTGGTAGACAGAGTGTGTCTGTAATGCATTTAGAAGCATTACTATGAATAAAGCTAGTGGAGGTGATGGAATTCCAGCTGAGCTATTTCAAATCCTAAAGGACGATGCTGTTAAAGTGTTGCACTCAAAATGCCAGAAAATTTGGAAAACTCGGCAAGACTGGAAAAGTTCAGTTTTCATTCCAACCCCCAAGAAGGGCAATACCAAAGAATGTTCAAACTACCATACAGTTGTGCTCATTTTACATGTTAGTAAGGTTATGCTCAAAATCCTTCAAGCTAGGTTTCAACAGCATGTGAACCAAGAACTTCCAGATGTACAAGCTGGGTTTAGAAATGGCTGAGGAACCAGAGATCAAATTGCAAACATTCAAGGGATCACAGAGAAAGCAAGGGAATTTCAGAAAAACATCTATTTCTGCTTCACTGACTACATGAAAGCCTTTGACTGTGTGGATCACAACAAACTGGGAAATTCTTGAAGAGGTGAGAATATGAGGCCACATTACCTGCCGCCTGAGAAACTTGTATGCAGGTCAAGAAGCAACAATTAGAACCAGACATGGAACAATGGACTTGTTCAAAATTGGGAAAGGAGAACAACAAGGCTGTATATTGTAACCTTGCTTATTTAAATTTTATGCAGAGTACATCATGTGAAATGCTGGGCTGGGTGAGTCACAAGCTGGAATTAAAATTACCAGGAGGAATCTCATCAACCTCAGATATGCAGTTGGTACCAATCTAATGGCAGAAAATGAAGAAGAACTAAAGAGCTTCTTTATGAGGGTCAAAGAGGAGAGTGAAAAAACTGGCTTAAAACTCAACATTCAAAAAATGAAGCTCATGGCATCTGGTCTCATCACTTCATGGCAAATAGAAGGGTAAAAAGTGGAAGCTGTGATAGATTTTCTATTTTGGGGCTCCAAAACTGCAGCCATGAAATTTAAAAAATGCTTGCTCCTGGAAAGGAAAGCTATGATAAACTAGACAGTGTAATAAAATCACTTGGTCAACAAAAATACATATAGTCAAAGCTGTGATTTTTCCAGTAGTCATGTACAGATGTCATAGTTGGACCATAAAGAAGGTTGAGTGTTGAAGAACTGATGCCTTCAAATTGTGGTGCTGGAGAACACTTGAGAGCTCCTTAGACTGCAAGGAGATCAAACCCTAAAGGAAGTCAACCCTAAATATTCACTGGAAGGACTGATATTGACGCTGAAGCTCCAGTACTTTGGCCACCTAATGCAAAGAGCCAACTCACTGGAAAAGACTCTGATGCTGGGAAATATTAAGGGTAGGAGGAGAAACGGGGTCAGAGGATGGATTATTGGATGGCATCACCAACTAATTGGAAATGAATCTGAGCAAACTTTTGAGATAGTAAAGGACAGGTGGGCCTGATGTGCTGCAGTTCATGAGGTCGCAAAGAGTCAGGCACTACTTAGCAACTGAACAACAGCGAGCACATACAAGCTGTTTGCATAGTTCCAAAATTGTTCATCAAAGACTAAATGCACCAATTACTTGAGTAAGGAGAAATGGTCTATATGTTAAGTGCCTGTGTGATTGGTAAATGAATTAGAGCAGTTTCAGTGGATTCTGTGACCATGAACAATATTACTGGAAATGTGTATGTGTGTGTCTGTGTGTGTTGAGGGAGAGAGGTGCTATTTCTGAGAAAACTTTAAAAGGAATGGCCTAAGGCTTTAATGAGGCAAGGTATTTGGATGCAGGGCCTATTGTTTGTGCTCTCTGGGTGGTGGCAGTGGATGTCTCCCTGAGGAATCACTTCAAGTGAGATCTGCCAAAGAATAGACCTGTTGGAAGATGTGTATTTTTGGTCACAGTCTTTTTGTGTGTCCCCTTCCATTGGACTTAAGCAGCAGCCAATTAAAATGGCAGTTAAAGGTGTTTGCAATACAAGTCACAGACTTACAGACAGTATATTCAAGTCATGTATCTGATAACGTTTCATACTCAGACTAGATAAAGAATTCTCAAGCTGCAATGATAATAAATAACCAAAAATGAGCATAACACATGAATGATGCTTTACTAAAGAGAACATAAGGGTGGCAAAACCCCAAAACAATAAGTCATTAAGGAAATGACTATGATATTATATCCCCACATACCTAATAGAATGGGTAATAAATATATATAGTGACAATACCAATTGTTGATCAGGATGGGAAGCAAATAGAACTCTTATTTGTTGAAATTGAAAAATGACACCACCACTCTAGAAAGCTGTTTGACAGTGTCTTATAAAATTAAATATTCATGTCATATATCGTCTAGTATGCTATCCCTTGATTCTTACCCTAAAAAATGGCAACTTGTGTTCACACAAAAATCTGAGCATAAAAGTCTATAACAGCCTATTCATAATTACCCCAAACTGGAAAGAACCCAAATGTCTTTCAACAGATAAACAGATAAACTGTATCAATACAATATCAATCAATATTAGTACAATGAAGTACTACTCACCTATAACAACTTTAATGAATCTCAAAGGATTTATAATAAGTGAAAGAAGCCGGACAGCAATGACTCATATGATTCCTTTTATATGGCATTCTGCAAAAGGTTAAACTATAGGGATCAAAAACATATACATCTTCGCCAGGATTTATGAATGGATGAAATGAGTGATTATTAACCCCCTAAAACAAGGGGATTTTAGGGTGAGAGAAGAATTCTATGTTTTGATTACTGTGATAGTTACATGAATCTGTATATGTGTTAGAACTCATAGAACTATAAGACAAAATTTTTCTGTATATTTTACAGCCTGATAATTTAAAATAAAATTTAAAAAGTCACTCTATATCTCACCAAGAAAGGTATTTGCATTGTAAGAAGACTTTAGATTGCTGGGCTTCACATGAATTGCAACTGTTTTTTTTTTGTGTGTGGCAATTAGGCAGTCAATAACCACTAGTTGGGTTTATTGCTAACCATTCTGTCATCAGATTGACACACTTCTTTCAGTGTTTCAGTATGCAGTGGGTTACTGTTGATCCTCCTGACCCAGGAGCTAGGCTGCCTAACTCTCACATAATTATGGGCTACAAGCAGGCTTGAATTTGAGCCCAGGTTTTGCTACACATCAGTTATAAGACTTTAGACTTGAACTGTCTTAGTTTAACTTAGATAAGATCCTTATCTTTAAAGTGATATATATTGTGAAGTTTAAATGAGGTAATGCGTGGAAGAAAACCTCATACACAGTTGCTGGTTCACAAAGAGTGATCTGTACAATAGTTTCTCCCTCATATTTCTCTTCTTGTATTATTCCTGTATTATTTACTTCTTTATTCCCTTACACCTTCTCTCTTCTTCCCCTTCCTTATTTTCTTTCTTTCCTGTTTTCATTAGGTTCAGGAAAATTTCTGCATTTGTTCATTGATGAACTTGGACTTACCATAGTAAATAAACTATTACTAAAAAAAAAATTATTTGAATTCTTCCAGGTAAAAGAGAGATGTAAAATGGTGTGGGAAAACAAAACTGTTCTGGTGGAATTTTTTCTGAAGGGGCTTTCTAGTTATCCAAGGCTTGAGCTACTCTTTTTTTGTGCTAATCTTAATAATGCATGTGGTCATCCTTCTGGGAAATGGCACCCTTATTCTCATCAGCATCTTAGACTCCCATCTTCACACCCCTATGTACTTCTTCCTGGGGAACCTCTCCTTTCTGGACATCTCCACCACCTACTCCACCACCTCCATTCTCTCCATGCTGGTGAGCTTCCTCTCAGAAAAAAAGACCATGTCTTTCTCTGGCTGTGCTGTGCAGATGTTCCTTGGCTCAGCCATGGGGACAACAGAGTGTGTGCTCCTGGGCATGATGGCCTTTGACCGATATATGGCTATCTATAACCCTCTGAGATATTCTGTTATTATGAGCAAGGCTTTGTACGTGCCCATGGCAGCTGGCTCCTGGTTTACAGGGGTTATCAACTCTGCCGCATGAACTGCAATTGTGGTACAGTTGCCCTTTTGCAAGAATAATGTCATCAATCATTTCTCCTGTGAAATTTTGGCTGTCGTGAAACTGGCTTGTGCTGACATCTCAGGCAATGCATTCATCATATTTGTGGCTACAACATTGTTCACATTGATACCCCTTCTCTTGATTGTCATCTCTTACTCATTAATCATTTCCAGCATTTTGAAGATCCACACTTCTGAGGTGAGAGCAAAGCCTTCTCTCCCTGCTCTGCTCATCTGACTGTGGCTATAGTATTCTTCGGAACTATTCTCTTCGTGTACATGAAGCCCAAGTCTAAAGAGACACTCAATTCAGATGACATGGATGCTACTGACAAACTTATAACTGTGTTCTATGGAGTGACTCCCATGATGAGTCCTTTAATCTACAGTTTCAGGAACAAGGATGTGAAGGAAGCAGTAACACATCTATTTAATAGAAGTTTCTTCAGCAAGTGAATGGAAGAAGTATAGGATTGGAAACATGTTGGACAGTGTTGAAACTTGAGAATTATGTAGTGTTTTGGTTATCTTGACTTCTTTTTGTATTTTTTATATTTTATTTTATATTTTAACTTTTTTATATTTTAAAAACTCAATAATGGCAAATTGCATTTCAAAGTTATTTCATGCTCTTTATAAAGAATTTGCAAGATACAGGACAGTAGAATGAGAAGAAGAGAGAGATCACCTATTACTCTAAAACTTTATGAATATGCTATATTCATTGCAGTATTGGCATTGTGTGTTATATGCCCTTTTATGTTCACTTTTTATGCAACATTATTTTATAGGCATTACTTCATTAAATCTTTCAAAATAAATAATTGTCTGTTGGGAAAAAATCTAAACAGAAATCTCCCAAAACACTGTACCCACATTTCAGTTGTAGTTTCCCACTTATCTCCAAATAGTCATAAACCAGTAAATGCTATTTTCTTGCTCAGTATTTAGAATCATTTTTTTCCTATGGAATTTAATGATATTGAACATTTGCAACTATAGAAGGAGTGGGTAAATGGAGCTTTTGGGTGAGCCCTGTGCAATCAATCAGGATGTCTTTTGTGTTTCCTTAAAATTTTTTTCAGCTTACATGATAGTATTATCATAAAGAACATTTTGCAGAATTAAAACATAGTTTGAAATTCAGTCTGCTGATCCAAGTAAAAACGTGGACAAATGCTGAGTTAGATGGGAGGTCACATCAGTGTGATTTAGAAGACCAATCTTAGAATATCCAAGCTCTTGGTTTTAGTGTGTATCTGCCTTTATGTCTTACCTCTGTTACTAACTAGTGTAGTAATCTTTGGAAGCAGAGGATTGGAAGATGTCAGAAGAAGATAACATTATCTTGATTTTCTTTGGCTTTCTCTTCAAATTGTCACTCTATCTAAAGAGAACACTTCTAATTTACAGTCTAAGATGAATGATAGGTTTGTTCAAGAATGAGGCACATCCTAGGAAATTCATAATACACTATCATTATGTTAAATACACTATCATTATAATACTGATATACCTGTTTAATACTTGAGCCTCTAAAGGATTCTTCATTCAGAAAATTTATTATGAAAGTCTTCTATATTTTACTAATTTTTCTTAGAATTTGTGATTTGGAAAAAAAAAGTTTTTGAGAAGGAATGATAACACCCCCACACTATCATTTAATAATAAAATTAAATGAAATAATTTCATTCTGGTTAAATCATCCAGAGTGTATTCTGTCATTTGTAACTAAGCCATTGTTGACACTTGTGGCAAATGAGGCCCTCTTTGCTTTGGTTTGTTTGGTTTCATCCATCTTCCCCTAACCCCCATCTGCCTCTTTATTTAGGTTTCTTTGATGCTGAGTTTTTCTTTCCCTGGATTCATCATGCCATGTCTTGTCTTTTATCCTATGAATTTACAGATTTATCAATATAAAATGTGTCCAACCAAATGAATTTCCTAGGATGTGCCTCATTCTTGAACAAACCTATCATTCATTGGTTCTGTTTCTTGAAATTTTCTTCCCATATTCCTTCTTTCTCAAGTTTTTACTCACAAATTAAAGATCAGTTCACCTATCACCTCTCTTGGAAACTACTTCTTGATTCTGAATTGCCTTCATTTATACCTCAATAGCACACCAAGTCATCATTTTTTATTGCAGCATTAGGTAAGTGTAAGCTTCCTAATGGGAGGGACTTGGCAATGGGAGAAAACTGGCTCTTGCCCTGATGAGCAGGGCCTTACTCAGTAAAACTTTAATCCAATCATTTGCTGATGAGTGGCATTGCATTCCCTCCCTGGTAGTTATTTGACCTAAGGCCAACTTCAAGGCCAGATTCCCTGGAGATTCCTGAGATGGGAACCCAAGTTATTTCTGGAGCTGAACTACAGGAACAGAACATGCAAACACTCACAGTTGCATGCAAGCAAATAAGATTTATTTTAAAGAGAAAAAAGTACAAAGCGCTCAGCACTGAGTGTCTGACACTCAGTCAGTTCAGTTCAGTTGCTCAGTCATGTCCAACTCTTTGCAACCCCATAGAATGCAGCACACTGGGCTTCCGTGTCCATTACCAACTCTTAGAGCTTGCTCAAACTCATGTCCTTTGAGTCAGTGATGCCATCCAACCATCTCATCCTCTGCTGTCCCCTTCTCCTCCTGCCCTCAATCTTTCCTAGCATCAAGGTATTTTCCAAGGAATCAGTTCTTTACATCAGGTGGCCAAAGTGTTGGAGTTTCAGCTTCAGCATCAGTCCTTCCAATGAATATTCATGACTGACTTGCTTTAGGATTGACTGGTTTGATCTCCCTGCAGAGATAGCATAAACACTGAGAGGGGGGTAAATAGTCCCCCAGAAAGACAGGACTTACAGCAGTTTATATCCTTACTAGTATTGATCTGTGCATTTTTGGTTGGCTCCTTTCCTTAAAATATGTCATTTCTAACCAATCACTGTAAAGATCACATTTTAACTTAACATCTTTATGGCCCTTGGATAGCAAGAAGATCAAACCAATCTATCCTAAAGGAAATCAGTCCTGAATATTCATTGGAAGGATGGATGCTGAAGCTGAAGCTCCAATACTTTGGCCACCTGATGCGAAGAACTGACTCATTAGAAAATACCCTGATGCTAGGAAAGGTTGAAGGCAGTAGGAAAAGGGGATGACAGAGAATGAGATGGTTGGATGGCATCACCAACTCAATGGAGTTTGAGCAAGCTTCAGGAGTTGGTGATGGACAGGAAAGCCTGGCATAACGCAGTCCATGGGATCACAAAGAGTCACTACTGAGTAACTGAACTGAATGGCTTATATTGATCCTTAGATTAAGTTGCCACCCTTTATCATGCCCGCTGGCCATTTAAAAGTGGACCAGATGTAAGAGCTAAAGATTAATGGATCACCAGTTGTTTTTCCCTCAGGCATATGGAACAGATGTTAATTACTGCCCTTTCCTGGATCTGAGTGCTGATAATGTATCACACCAAGGACACATTTCAGGAATTTGGAACAAAAGGTATAGTTTATATTTCTGCCTCATTCCCTGTCCCTTTGTTGGATCCTCAGGAGGGGAAGCCTGACGTGGGTTTCAGAACTTTCACAACAGTAGGAGAACTTATTGGGTATTATTGTTCTCCAGTTTGTGGGTCACCCACCTGGCGGATATGGGATTTGATTTTATCATGCTGCTACCATCTCGCTGCAGCTTTGTCTTTGTGCAGCTTCTTCTTTGTCTTTGGATGTGGTGTATCTTTTTTGGTGGGTTCCAGAGTCCTCCTTTGATGGTTGTTGAACAACTGGTTTAATTTTGGTGTTCTCTCAGGAGGAGATGAGTGCGTGTCCTTCTATTTTGCCGTCTTGAACCAGAAGTCTCAATTTATTTTCATCTTTGTTCTTTACACCTCTGTGTGTGTGTTGCCTAAGGATGCACTTTCTTTCCTTGCCTTACTTTCTCTTCCTTCCTTTTTTCTTTCTTTAAATTATTTTTATTTTTATTTTACAGTATGTGTCAGTTTTAGAAGTTTATAATATGTTTATTCAAAAAGTCGGCATTTATATAAGCTAAATATATAAAGTAAATGTCTATAAAATCTATAGTTTCTAAAAAATCTATAAAGAAATTTTGTACTGTAAATAACCATTTATACTTCAAAAACGGTGTAGGTGTGTTTGTGTGTTAATATGAGTATGTGTGTAAGACAGAGCCAGGGGGAGAGATAGACAGAGATAGAGAGAGAGAGAGACAGAGAGATAATTCAACTGGGAAAACTTTGGTAACACTGCACAAGACTCCTCCTGATTCTGTGTGAAGCAGAGTAATAGGCTTCCTGTAATTAGGTCTTTAGGGCTTTACTTCTGGAGTCTCATAAGTTTTATACATATTTCATCTATGAAGCAATTTAAAATTTTGCACAGAGGTTTAGAAACATCCTTTAGAACATTTAAATTGTGTCCCCAAACCTGAAGCACGTTCTTTAGGTATTTGTGGGTTTCCACAATGGGGTCGTATTTTGGCTTGGGCTTAAGGGGCAACTTGTCCTATTCCTAAAATTTATTGCTAAGTATTAACTTTCTTTCTATTTTGAACCAGAGGAATCTAACAATGATTTATTTGAACTAGAGGAATTTATCCTGGTTATCATACCTGCAACCTGCATATATCTATAGATGTCAGCAAATCGATGAATTTTTATGGCAAAATGATTACTCATCAGTAGCTACCTTGTTAGATGTTCAGCTACTAATGAGGAGTCATGAAAATTGGCTACATGTAAAAAAGAAAGATAAAAATATCTATTGTTGCTCTAACCTAGAAAGAGAGTCAGTACCCTGTCTGAAGGTAAGTTATTGTAAAGATAAGAACCAAATCTTATCAACTACAAGCAAGAGTTGCATTGATGGGTTAAATGTGTCAAGTTTGAAATTAAGATGTTTTTTCTCACTGATGAGAGACTAAATATTGGAAATGGAATTTAAGGGTCTAGTCACTGAGAGGTAGTAGGGAAAAATAAAGACTTTTGAGATCACAAGAGCAGTTTAACATGCAAAGGCACTGAGCAAGGAACAGAATGGAATTTGCCCAGTAGTTATGAATTACTTTGTGTCAGTGTGTAGCTTTTTAGAGTAGCAGACAGTATTTGAACACTCTGTTATCATTTTTAGCTAATTAAGGCCAACTACACAGTAGAGAGGGAACTCTGTGTTCTGTAGCATGAAATTCATAACAAACAAGTCTTTCCTGGTCCCCTAGCAGCAACTCTGATTCATTTGGCTCAGTCAATTGAGAACAAGATGAACTACATGCCAGATACTGTGCTAGGGACTCTTTGTGCAGAGAAAACATGTGAGGAGGAAAACTATGACCAACTTGCCTTAAAGATATGTCATATCTGAAATAGATGATTTACCAAAGCAGTGAATAGCCAGAAAGAGACCTGATTGAGCATTATCCTAGTGTGTTTGCATACACTATTGGTGACTATTTTGAATATTTGCTTTTCTATTATTAGGGTATAATTGTAAAAATGAGTGACTTTTCTATTTATTCTTTTATGTTATAGGCTTGCTAAAAATGTAACAGTCTCAGTAAAAAAGAAAAACATCAGCCATTTTTTTAAGACAAGGAACATACTAATGCCTCCCTAAAATCTTATTTTTTTATGGAGTGAATTGAACCTTATGAGTGATTTTTCCTTTTTGCCACTCAATTCGCTGACATCCAAAGGATCAGAGTGTGATAAAGGACTGGAGTGTTACATACTGTGATAAAGAATATTAGGATTTGATGGTAAGATGAGCATAATACCATTTGTTAGAACACTGTGTGTGACGTGATTAAACTTTTCAGCTGTATATACCTGGCCATATGAAAAGATGATGACTGGTTCAAAGATGTAAAAAGACTCTAAAAAAGGAAGAACCATGATAGAGAGGCATAAAGGAAACTACTAATATTGGAAACCATTATTGTGGTAATAGTATAATATATACTATCTCATTTAATCTTATCAACAAATATATGGTACAGGTGCTATCTTTATCTTGATGCTATAGCTGGGGAAGGTGATGATCAGAAATATGCCCATGCCACCCTGGTTAGTAAGGGGCAGAGATATCATTTAAACTAAGCCTACCTCCGAGGCCTGTATTCCTAACAATATTATGGAATATGTTTGGTAGAATATCATGTAGCATGGAGGCAGCTCATGGAACAAGGGTTTTTGTAGAGATTATTTTTACAGGTGTAGGTATAACCTCCATTATTCAGTGAACTTCACATGTATCTACTGCCATTTGGGGTCTCAAGTAGTTTACACAGTAACCCAGAAAATATGAAAAATTCTAACAAGATACAAATTTTATAAAAAGCTACAAAATGTTAAGAGCTGGGGATAGGAAATGTTTAGAATGGAGAAATGAAGTTGAGTTTGGAGTGATTCTGAGGTGACTAATTATGTCCGGAAATTGGGAAGATAGACCTGAGATTCAGAGCGAAGTACCTTTTAAAGATAGGTGGACAAAGAATTCTGAAGAGCGACGGCTCTTTGGGCTTGTGAATGAAACAAGAATAATAGCTAACATTTATTTAGCTGTAATTTTGTTCCAGGAATTTTACTAGCTCCTAAAGGTAGTAGCACATTTAATGGAAAGGAAATGACTGGGATAGAAGTATAGATTCTAAACCAGATCAGAGGATAGCTTGCAGTTTGATGGAGGGACAGGAGATCCATATGGGCCTGAAAATCCTAATCATACTACTGAAAGTATCTTGAATATTATATTATGACTATATTTAAAGGACTTGTTAGTCTTTAGCAGTTCTCATTTAAGGTGTGATACCGAATAAGAACAATTTTTAATGTATGTAGCTGTGTCCCATGGCAGTGGATGGTTTGATGTAGTGTGCCATCAGAAAAGTGAAAGGAGAAAGGTTATATATCTCAAAGACAAGAACTCTTTAGCTTAAATGTAATTTACTTTATGATAGGTATTATAGTCACAAGATTCAAAATTTTTAAAAGCTGCTCAATAACATTCTCCAGGCAAGAATACTGGAGTGGGTTGCCATTTCCTTCTCCACAGGAGCAAAAAAATGTTGGTGTGTGGTTGTGTGTGTGTGTGTGTGTACAGATACATATAGTGATTCAGACAGTAAAGAGTCTGCCTGAAGTGCAGGAGACCCGGGTTCAATCCCTGGGTCAAGAAGATCCCCTGGAGAAGGAAATGACAACCCACTCCAGTATTCTTGTCTGGAAAATCCCATGGACAGAGGAGTCTGGCAGGCCCCAATCCATGGGGTTGCAAAGAGTCAGAGACGACTGAGCTACTAACACACACACGCACGTGTGTGTGTGTGTGTGTGTGTACACACACATATATGTAAAATGTTTATACACAAATGTTACTGTGCCTTATATACTGTTCTGAACATTCATATTGCTGTCTAGTCATTAAACCATGTCCTACTCTTTGGCAACTCCGTGGACCATAGCCCACCAGGTTCCTCTGTCCTTGGGATTTCCCAGGCAAGAATACTGGAGTGGTTGCCATTTCCTTCTCCAGGGGTTCTTGTCGACTACCACTGAGCCACCAGGGAAGTCAGTTCTGAATATTACTTTTCCACTTAATAGTTCTTGATGATCTTTCCATATCAGTGCACAGAAAGTCTCTTAATCTTTCTGACAGCAGACCGGTATTTCATTATTTCTGTGTCCCCTTCTCATAGAAATTTAAATTGCTTCCACATCTGCCATTACAAATGGTACTTTAATGAATCAGTTTTTAAATAAATTACTTTACACATGCACAGGCATAATTGTGTGGTAATTACCTAGTGGTAAATTCTGTAGCCAAAGGTTATATGCATGCCTTTATGATTTTGTTTAACACTGCCAATTTGTCCTCCACAGAGGATGCACCAATTTATGTGTTCACTGAGAATGTATAAGAGTGCCTGTCTCCTTACCTTTAGAAGGCAAGGTCATTAGAAATGAAACCATGGCTTGTCCCTGTAAGATATCAGTGCAGTGCTATCTAAAGGATAAGTCACAGTGAGTGATATTAGGAAATTTATCTGAGCAGAAGTTCTTTAGGAATTTGGTCACTAAGTTTCTTAAACATTACTTTCAGTATATATATGTATGTGTGTGTAAACATATAAAGTACCAAATAGAGTAACAACATGTCAATTAGCAATAATATTCTCAATTCACGTATCCATTTGTGTATTTCTAGCTAATATATATTTTTGATCTTCAAATTAATCTAAATTTGATTCTCCTAATTTATCTTGGTAGCATCTTGCAATTGTGGGGTAGGGATAGAAATGGAGGAATAAAACTATTCTTGTAGTTCTGTCTTCATTTTCTGTTTCAGGGATGATTTAGGAGATTAGGAGTATTCTAGTTGAAAAAGTTTATTTGGATCTATCTGTAAGCTGATGCAGAAACACCTGAATGAAATTTTTGGCCAACACAATAGTTATTTTTTACAAGCAAATGTTTTGTCTGTATATCAGATTGTGAAAGTAGAGAAAGAAGGTAACTCACCACTCATGGCATGGAAAAAATGAACAAAGTGTTCAAGTTAAGGCAAACAATTGGTGAATGACAATTTAATCAGCCAGCAGAAATAAGAAAGTGGGAAATATAAGTAATGCAAAATAAGTATGTAATAAAAATAAAGTATATGGAAGTAAAGAAATGAAGTACATTTATAACTGTATTCTAAAGTGAATGGAGTGAATATGCTCATAAAAAAGCAATGACTGTAAAAAGAATTAACAACTTACACCCACATATATGTTACACATACTTAGTGATCAGTTATTTTTATACAATTATTATGATATTTAATTTGTTTTATCATAATAAGAAATGTGGCCTGTAAGTCTAAAGTTATATATTTTTGGCAGCAAGTTACTTGATCCATGTTGAAAATGTCAACAAAAAATATGAATTCTCTTTGGGGGAGATATTATGGTTTATATATATATATACACAGTACATGTATACACATAATCAGAGCATTTATTGAATGCCCTATTCAAATATTTGAGATAATTTTCTGTTGTCTATATTTAATCAATTCTATATAAATATTTATAATCAAGTTTTACTTGTGTATCTAGGATTATTTTTATATGCTTAGTTTCTGTGTTGTTTAGTGTACACCTGTTTATGGCTGATAACCTTCTTCATAAATTGTGAATGTTATAATTAATTGACATATTTTTACCACATTTTGTACTTTCCTGGGTCAGGAAGATCCCCTGGAGTAGGAAATGGCAACCCACTCCAGTATTCTTGCCTAGAAAATCCCATGGACAGAGGAGCCTGTTTTTCTACAGTCCATAGCGTCGCAAAGAACTGGACACGATTGAGTACACAGAACAAAAAGAGCTAAAGTTGGGCTTCCCAGGTGGCACTGGTGGTAAAGATCCTGCCTGCCAAACACAGGAGATGTAAGAGATGCGGGTTCAGTCCCTGGGCCAGAAAGATCCCCTGGAGAAGGAAATAGCAACCCACTCCAGTATTCTTGCCTGGATATCAATATCATAAAAGTGGAATTTAAATTTAAAGTACAAAATGTGATAAAAATTAATTGTAACATTCACAATGTATGAAGAAGTTTATCAGCCATAAACAGGTATACACTAAACAACACAGAAACTAAGCATATAATTCTAGATACACAAGTAAAACTTGACTCAGTTCAGTTCAGTTCAGTAACTCAGTTGTATTTGACTCTTTGCAACCCAGTGGACTGCAGCACGCCAGGATTCCCTGTCCATCGCCAACTCCCGGAGCTTGCTCAAACTCATGTCCATCAAGTCAGTGATATCATTCAACCATCATTATATAGAGTTAATTAATATAGATAATAGAAAATAATCTCAAGGATTTGAATAGGGCATTTAATAAACCTGATTGTGTGTATACATGTATTGTTGTGTGTATATATACATAATATATCTCCCCCAAAGAGAATTAATATTTTTTGTTGACATTTACAATGTGGATCAAGTAAATAGAGTAAATATATAAAATGTAAATATATAAAAGTAAATATATAACTTTAGAATTACAGGTCACATTTTTTATCATAATAAAATGAATTAGCTATAATAAAATATAATAAAAATATCTGATCATTAGGTATGCATATCTAGATAACACTTGAATTAAAGACAGAAGGAGAAAAAAATTATCTGGAAACCAGTAACAAGAACATTTCATATTGAAATCTAAGTCTATAGTAAAACAAATTGTTTTAAGTGACTTAGAGCTAGAAAGAGGATAAAGATAAAATATTAAGAAATATTTTTTTCTTATTTCGTGAAATTATAAAATGCCAGATAAGCCTAAAGAAATTTACAAACATAAAAACCTACATTAATGAAACAAAGTGGAAAGGACAAATCTCTCCAAAAGCATTAAAAATTTTTTTTGGAGAAAATTTGTAATAGGGGAAAACCTCTTGTGAAACTCATGAAAAGAGAAATCAATTAAGAATAGCAGTGAAAAAGTAGATAGAACTACTCATAAGGGGAGACTACAGAATTATGAAGAATTATACACTAATAGATATATTTTGTCACAGAAATGAATAATTTCCTTCAAATATAAAGAATGAAAGTGCTCTCAAATCACCATATTGAAATCTTTCTGACTAATCCCCTATTTTGGTCTGATATTTCTTTTGAAATATTAGTATTGTCTACTAGATTACAAAATGTTCTAGACTGTGAGTCAAGTTCTCTGCAAAATGAACAATTAAGTTTGAACTCCACAGCCATATGGCTTGGATTCAAGTTCTGGCTCAACCACTTATTTAGCTATGACCTTGACCTTGACCTTAAGCAAATTACTTATTTTCTTCCTTTTTTATAATGAAAATGACAATGCTAATAATAGCAATAATTGCCTAATAGGGTTGCTTCTCAGACTAACTTAGGTAATGTACAAATAAAATAATTAGTAGAGTAAGAAATATTAGTCATTTGGTCCTTGACTGTATTAATTTATTTAACAAATATTTCTGAACCTCTTATCTCTGTGTCTGTTATATTGTAGATACTGGTATTGTAGAAGTAAACAAGAAAAAGTCCCTGGGTTAATAAATTTTTCATGCTGATGGACCAGTCAGATAATAAGCATAACAGTATAACATGGAAAAGTGACAAGATCATTAATCTATTGTGTGGTTTGTTGTTGCTGTTTAGTCACTAAGTTATGTCCAACTCTTTGTGACCCCAAGAACTGTAGCCCACCAGGCTCTTCTGTCCATGAGATTTTCCAAGCAAGAACATTTGAGTGAGTTGCCCTTTCCTTCTCCAGTGGTGGTTTGTAGCCAATAAAAATAGTTTATTTTTCAGTTATACATAATGCAATACTCGTATTTATTTTAAACTCTAGTTAACTTGTGGTGACAAATATGACCAAAAGCTCAGGCTTCAGTAAGGAAGACTTGGGTTTGAATCTTAGCTCTACTCTAAATTTACCTTTAATTAAGTTTACTTAATATTTTTGCTTTGATTTATTTATTGTAAAATGTGGATGATGATACCTCTCTCCCAGAACCTTGATGAGATCCAATAAATTACATGGCATATTGCTTGTAGCTTGAAATATGTCCGTTTCTCTTCCCTTCCCCCTCTCTATTCTATTTGGTCCACTTTATTTCTTTTTTTCTTTCTTTGTTCTATTCCTTTTTATATTTTCTTTTCTTCCTATGAGTATATGGTACTTCTACATTGGTACATAGTTTAATATAATCATAGTAGAACACATATTTTATCTTAACATATTCTAATGTATTACAGGTGAAAAAGAAACCATACAATGGAATGGGAAAACCAAACCATTCTGGTGGAATTTTTTCTGAAGGGGCTTTCTGGTTACCCAAGGCTTGAACTACTCTTTTACGTGCTAGTCTCAATAATATATGTGGTCATCCTTCTGGGAAATGGTACCCTTATTCTCATCAGCTTCTTAGACTCCCACCTTCACACCCCTATGTACTTCTTCCTGGGGAACCTCTCCTTTCTGGACATCTGCTACTCCACCACCTCCATTCCCCCCATGCTGGTGAGCTTCCTCTCAGAAAAAAAGACCATCTCCTTCTCTGGCTGTGCTGTGCAGATGTTCCTTGGCTTGGCCATGGGGACAACAGAGTGTGTGCTCCTGGGTATGATGGCCTTTGACCGGTATGTGGCTATTTGCAACCCTCTGAGATATTCTGTCATCATGAGCAAGGATTCCTATGTGCTTATGGCAGCTGGCTCCTGGATCATAGGAGTTGTCAACTCTACAGTACAAACTGGGTGTGTAGTACAATTGCCCTTCTGCAGGAATAATGTCATCAATCATTTCACCTGTGAAATTCTGGCTGTCATGAAATTGGCCTGTGCAGATATCTCAGGTAATGAGTTCATCATGCTTGTAGCCACAACCTTATTCATAATGACACCATTATTATTAATCATTGTCTCTTACACATTAATTATTATCAGCATCCTCAGAATTCGCTCTTCTAAGGGGAGAAGCAAAGTCTTCTCTACCTGCTCAGCCCACTTGACTGTGGTGATAATATTCTATGGAACCATTCTCTTCATGTACATGAAGCCCAAGTCTAAAGAGACACTTAATTCAGATGACATGGATGCTACTGACAAACTTGTATCTGTGTTCTATGGAGTGGTGACTCCTATGATTAATCCTTTAATCTACAGTCTCAGAAACAAGGATGTGAAAGAAGCAGTAAAGCATCTACTGAGAAGAAAATTTTTAATAAGTAAATGGAAAAGGGACGTGTAACTTTTATAATCACAATGTAGAAATCAATTAAGGAAATCAAAGTGTCAAATAGATTCTTACTGCTGCATCAAATTTATCTCTCTGAGCGCTCAAGCTCTAAAATATTATTTTTGGTAGAGAGCATAATGAAAGTAAGTTAAGAAATTTCAGTGTTTTAAGAGTAAATGTTTATAGTTTGTTGTTGCTGAAGAGCTTGATTATGAGGCTAGTAGAGGGATACTGTAGTTGGAAGAGAGATTTTAAGACAGGAAAAAGATATATTAGTATCAAAACCTTAAAAATATTTTTGATAAAATATTTCCAAAACCAATTCCATACTTCCTTACTTTCCTTATAAGACAGAATGATACCTATTTTCAGATTTTTAAAACTAAGTTAAAATTATTAATTTGCAATATTGTAACAGCTAAAATAATTCAATTTACCTGGAGTTTGTCCAGATACGTAATGCTGATTGTTCTCTGTCTAGGTCTCTGTATACTGTTATACTTTTTGACTCTAGAGCAATATTATTACTATTATTTAAAAAATATTTATTTTTGGCCACTTTGGTCTTAGCTGTGGCACATGGGATCCTCCTAGTTGTGAGGCAAGCAGCATGTAGGATCTTAATTCCCTGACCAGGGGTTAGTCTGGCCTCCTCTGCGCTGACAGGTGGATTCTTAATCACTGGACCACCAGGAAAATCCCTAGGATAGTATTATTTTTGTTAAGTTTTTGTTCATCTTCAGCTATTGTTTCTGTTGGTTAGTTGCTGAGTCTTCTCCAACTCTTTTGCAACCCAGTGGGCTGTAGCCCGCTAGGCTCCTCTGTCTATGGGATTTCCTAGGCAAGAATATGAATGGGTTGCCATTTCCTTCTCCAGGGGATCTTCCTGATCCAGGGATCAAACCAGCATCTCCTGCATTGGCAGACAGATTCTTTACCACTGAGCCACTGGGAAGTCCCTCATATCCAACTAGGAGGCATTAAATTATTCTTTTCTATGTTCAACATATCTACTTTGGCAGTTTTTTTTTTATTATTATACATTCTGATACATGGGATCTAACTGCTTTGGTCTTACGAACAAATCAGTTCAGTTCAGTTCAGTTGCTCAGTCGTGTCCGACTCTTTGAAACCCCATGAATTGCAGCACGCCAGTCCTCCTTGTCCATCACCAACTCCCAGAGTTTACCTAAACCCATGTCCATTGAGTCGGTGATGCCATCCAACCATCTCATCCTCTGTTGTACCCTTCTCCTCCTGCCCCCAATCCTTCCCAGCATTAGGGTCTTTTCCAATGAGTCAACTCTTCCATGAGGTGGCCAAAGTATTGGAGTTTCAGCTTCAACATCAGTTCTTCCAATGAACACCCAGAACTGATCTCCTTTAGGATGGACTGGTTGGATCTTCTTGTAGTCCAAGGGACTCTCAAGAGTCTTCTCCAGCACCACAGTTCAAAAGCATCAATTCTTCGGCGCTCAGCTTTCTTCACCGTCCAACTCTCACATCCATACGTGACCAATGGAAAAACTATAGCCTTGACTAGACGGACCTTTGTTGGCAAAGTAATGTCTCTGCCTTTAAATATGCTATCTAGGTTGGTCATAACCTTCCTTCCAAGGAGTAAGCGCCTTTTAATTTCATGGCTGAAATCACCATCAGCAGTGATTTTGGAGCCCCCCCAAATAAAATCTGACACTGTTTCCACTGTTTCCCCATCTATTTCCCATGAAGTGATGGGACCAGATGCCATGATCTTAGTTTAATGGATGTTGAGTATTAAGCCAACTTTTTCACTCTCCTCTTTCACTTTCATCAAGAGGCTCTTTAGTTCTTTGCTTTCTGCCATAAGGGTAGTGTCATTTGCATATCGGAGGTTATTGATATTTCTCCTGGCAATCTTAATTCCAGCTTGTGTTTCTTCCAGCCCAGCGTTTCTCATGATGTACTCTGCATATAAGTTAAATAAGCAGGGTGACAATATACAGCCTTGACGTACTCCTTTTCCTGTTTGGAATCAGTCTGTTGTTCCATGTCCAGTTCTAACTGTTGATTCCTGACCTGCATACAGGTTTCTCAAGAGGCAGGTCAGGTGGTCTGGTATTCCCATCTCTTTCAGAATTTTCTGCAGTTTATTGTGATCCATACAGTCAAAGGCTTTGGCATAGTCAATCAAGCAGAAATAGATGTTTTTCTGGTACTCTCTTGCTTTTTCGATGATCCATCATATATTGGCAATTTGATCTCTGGTTCCTCTGCCTTTTCTAAAACCAGCTTGAACATCTGGAACCTGATAATTAAAGCTGTTTGGAAAGTTAAATATAAATAACTTCTAAATCAAATTATCCACTGGTAAAAATAGAGCTATATCTTTTTCTCTGTTCCATTTGTTCTCTATCCATGAAGTATTTAATGTATTGCCAATCCAAGAGGAATCTGTTATTAAGAAATGTGAATTTATCTTTTAGATGATTTTTACATTTGATTTTTATCTGGGATTTATATTTCTTTCCTCTGTTTGTAACCTTCAACCTTTAAAAAAAATACCTTTGTCATTTTATTTCTTCTTTTTATTTAAAATATTTATTTATTTGGCTCTGTTGGATCTTAGTTGCAGCATGTGGGGTATTGCAGCACATGAACTTTCTAGTTATGGCATGTGGACTCCAGAGCTCATGGTCTCAATAGTTGCAGCACTCAGGCTTACTGGGCTTATTTGTCCCAGATGTGTGGGATTTTAGTTCCCCAACCAGAGGTCGAACCTATGTCCCTTTCATTGCAAGGCAGATTCCCAACCATTGGACCACAAAGGGAGTCCCTATTTCTTCTTGATCTGAGTTGCACACTTCAGATTTTCATCTTAGACTTTAATGTTTATTTTAATATTACATCTCTTTTCTCTGTAACTGCTATCATATTCGAAGAAGGAAATGGCAACCCACTCCAGTACTCTTGCCTGGAAAATCCTATGGACAGAGGAGCCTGGTAGGCTACAGTCCATGGGGTCGCAAAGAGTCGGACATGACTGAGAGACTTCACTTCACTCACTTCATACTTTATCACTGGAGAAGGAAATGGCAACGCACTCTAGTATTCCTGCCTGGAGAATCCCATGGACAGGGGAACCTGGCGGGCCATGGTCCATGGGGTCGCAGAGAATCGGACATGACTGCAGTGACTAAGCACTAAGCATGCTATCATATTAGCCTCTGAATTTTAAATTTTATTTAGTTTTGATTATGTTTATTTTAGAATTTAAAAAAAGCTTTGAGGTACTAAGTTACTTGGTTTTATTTCTCTTTGATTGCTTTAGCTTTTTAATGCTAACAAAAATCCCATAATACTTAATTGTTCATTTTTATTTAGGTTCTAAAATATTCTTGGTTTTCTATCTTATCCTTTAATTTTTTTTAAACCTTGTATTTATTTTCACTATAAGGAAGGCATACATTTCTCCCCTCATATTTCACAAAGGAGGTAGTGAAGAGCATTATACAGACTACCATACCACAAAGAGAGAAACTGAGTCTATTTCTATTGAGTCCTTTCTATCTCTATCTCCTTGAAATGTTGTTTTAACTCTATTAGTAATTTTCTGAGATTGTTCTCTAAGAAATTTGAGATAACCATCAGTTAATCATTTCCAGATCCTACATATAACTAAAAAAAAGAAAAAAATGAAAAAGACCTAACTGACTTCCTCTTGGAATGGTATGTTTTCTGAAACTGTACAGGGAATAAAATGAGTTCTTGGGAGTTTCTTTTCTGAAAAGTTTATATATATATTATTTTGTGTGTTATTCTTTTACATTTACTTCTTTCATCATGATGGTCAATGAGAAGCTGCCCCAAAGATGTTTTTTTTTTTCAAAATGAGATCAGAGTTGTTTCACTGGTTCAGGTTTTCTCAATAGTTGGATTCAATGTTGGTCATTATGCACCCTCCCAGAAAGTGGAAACACCATATGGAAGATTGGTCTTTCTTTGGGAACAGAGGCTAGCAATTTTTGAACTTTATTTGACATTATTAGGACAGAAAAATGTGCCATTCAGAGGGAGATAGACTATAGAAGTGTGAGGGAATAGTTGTTTTTAGAAACTTCTGGTTGTGGCTAATCATTTATTCCTGATCATTATTTAGGCTTCATTGCTAGTCACTTGTGCCTGTTCTTCAGTGTCATCAATGTTGATCTGGTTCTTTTTCCAGTTTGTTTTATGCCATGTGTGGATTATTTTCCCTTTGTTTCCTGAGCTGTAGCTGGTTCTGGACTTCTTTTTACTAACTGAAGTTTTGAGGAAGCTATAAGGAAATTACAATGCAGAAAAGGAAAAAAGAAAACCTTAATTAGACATCATTTCTCTTTCTTCCTAACCTCCACCATAAGGAAGATTCTTTATCATCTAACTCTCTTCTTATCCCTGGTCTCCTATTATATTAATAGGGTTCACTGTGCCTCAGATTAGAATATCTTAAATGTATTATCACTGTGAGTTCCAAGGATGTATGATATTGTCAGAGATTGATTGTTTTCCTAGCTTGACTCCATGGACTTATATCTGGTCCTTGGAAGTGATCAGGTGTAGACCAAAGTTCAAGTAGTTTCCATCAGCCATGGCACAAACAGTACTGTTTTAGGGTGCTGGTAACAAAATGTGAGGCCAATATTTTGTGTGTGAAACATCCTGCGGTCTTGGAACATGATGACCCTAATGGAAACAACCTTGGAATGGTGACCATATGTTTTGAATTGCTCAGAACTAGTCTAATTAATAACAGCTGCTACAGTGTAATTAGTAATTACTCATTTCATGTCAGAAGTGTCCTAGTTTGGATCATCTAATTTATGGTCACACTAAACAGTAGGGCCTATTTGAGACAATGTTAGAATCAGATTCAGGGGAGTGATAGGCATAGCAGATCATAACAGTGTGATAGCAGTATCCTGAGGGGGAAAAGGTGGACATATATTCAGCACATGTGAGATACTCCCAGGGACTCTTCAAATTAATTGGGAAGGTCATTCATCAAATTTGGAGATAGTCCACTATGAAAACATGCTACAAATTAGATTTTGAATTGTCACCAAAAATTATGTAATGCCTATCCATAGTAATAACTTTGTATGGATCTATGAACATTTAGGCAGTAATTCACTAGAATAGTCATTATTTCTGACAGCTCCTCATTAGGATACTAATACCATATCATCCATTTATTTAAAAAGTGTTATTTTCTTCATTATAGAGGGACTGACAACCAACTCATCTAAAATGATATGTAAGCATTAAATAACAAGTAAAAAAGTATGAGTCCAAAACAAAGAGACTCTGTTTTCCCACTGAAAATGTTAGTTTTTTCATCAGAAAATCACTCTTTTAAAAAGAATAATTAAAATATTTAAAAATACAATTTTAAAGGTTATATAATATTTAGTTATTACTAAATATTCACTATATTTTCCATGTTGTAAATACATATTTCTAGCCTATCTTACACTCAATAGTTTCTATCTCCCACTTGCCTGCCCATGTATCCTGCCCTACTCAATACCACTGGTAAGCCCTCCTTTGTTCTGTTTGTTGTTGTTCAGTTGAGAAGTCACATCCAGCTCTTTGTGACCCTATGAACTGCGGCACGTCTGGCTTCCCTGTCCTTCATTATCTCCTGGAATTTGATCAAACTTATGTCCACTGAGTTGGTGAATCCATCCAACCATCTCATCATCTGTCACCCCATTTTCCTTCTGTCCTCAATCTTTCCCAACATCAGGGTAGAGGGGAGATCTAGATCTGTGAGTCTTCTTCTTTTCTGTTACATTCACTAGTTTGTTGTATATTTTAGGTTCCATGTATAAGTGATATCATATCATTTTTCTTTCTTTGTCTGACTTGTTTCACTTAGCATAATGCCCTTTGAGTCCATCTGTATTGCTGCAGAAGGCAAATCTTTTACCTAAGTGTAAGGCCAGATACTACACAAATTATAGAGGAAAACACAGGCAGAACACTCTGACATAAATTGCAGCAGTGATTCTTTTGGATATGTATCCTAAAGTAAAGGAAATAGAAGTAGAAATAAACAAATGGGGCCTATTTAAACTTAAAAGCTTTTGCACAGTAAAGGAAACCATCAGCAAAATGAAAATACAATTTAGTGAATAGGGGAAGATATTTGTAATTCATATGACTGATAAAGGATTAATATTCAATATATGTAAATGAGTCATACAACTCAATCTCAAAAAAGCAAACAACCTGATTTAAAAATGAGCAGAAGAACTGAATAGATATTCTTCAAGAGAGGAAATGCAGATGGCCAACAGGTACATGAAGAGATGCTCAACATAGCTAATTATCAGGGAAATTCAAATCAAAATCATAATGAGATATCACCTCACACATGTCGGAATGGCTGTCATCAAAAAGAGCACAAATGACAAGTGTTGGTGAGAATGTAGAGAAAAGGGAACCCTTGTACACTGTTGGTGGGAATATAAATTTGTGCAGCCACTGTGAAAGACAATATGGAAATTTCTCAAGAAACTAAAACTAGTACTACCATATGATCGAGCAGTTCCACTCCTAGATATACATCCAGAAAACATAAAAACACCAATTCAAAAAGATATGTGCACCCCAATGTACATAGTGGCACTATTTGCAATAACCAAGACTGTATATTGTCATCCTGCTTATTTAACCTATATGCAGAGTACATCATGTGAAATGCTGGGCTGGATGAATCAAAAGCTGGAATCAAGATTGCTGGTAGAAATATCAACAACCTTAGATATGCAGATGTTACCAAGCAGAAAGCAAAGAGAAACTAAAGAGCTTCCTGATGAAGGTGAAAGAAGAGAGTGAAAAAGCTGGCTTAAAACTCAGCATTCAAAAAATGAAGATCATGACATCTGGTCCCATCAATTCATGGCAAATAGATGGGAAAAAAGTGGAAACAGTGATAGATTTTATTTTCTTGGGCTCCAAAATCACTGCAGATGGTGACTGCAGCCATGAAATTAAAAGACGCTTGCTCCTTAGAAGAAAAGTTATGACAAACCTAGACAAGTATATATATATATTTTTAACGAATTAGATTGTATCTGTATGAGTCAGGATATGAGGAGCCAAGGTTCTAGAGAGAGTCTAGAGACATTCTATTCTGAACTGAAGGGAGGCCAAGTTTCTGAATTAAGGAAGTTAGGGATAAATGATCTCAACTGGTGAAATTCATTTACTGCATGCACACTTGCTAATTTTTAGGCTTCCCAGAGTTAAGAGTGCTGCAAATTGAGCAAAAAGGGGTTAAATATGTTAGGTGAGATTTTAGCAGTCCCACAGTGGGTATGAGATAAAAATTGAAGTCCGTTCATTCTTGAAAGGGAAATCTCCTTTGTACAAACTCCAGGTTCTCAGTTTGGAACCTAGAGGGATAAATCTAAAATAGGAGATGAAACAGATTTTTGGCCAAGTTCTACAAAACCTGAAACCCATCTCTAACTTGTCTCAGTGACTCTTTGGATTAAGGCAATCTTTCCCAATCTAGGCTTGTATTAAAGGATAAAGGAAATTTTCTTTGTATAAATAAAACATCATCCAGAGATTATATGTTTTTTATGTATGATAACTGGTAAGCATAAGATCAAAAGATGACAACAGATGATTGAAAGTCTCTCAGGATGATCCAAATATAGAAATTACCAGACCTATTTGAAAATAACCAGTGTTGACATGTACCTCGACATACATTACAAGATGACGAGTTTACTATAGCATTTGATGTTATATTAAAAAGTCAAGTAGAGGGTTCTCGGGCCTGGAGCACTGGGATAACCTGGAGGGATGGGGAGGGAGGTGGAAGGGGGGTTCTGGAAGGAGAAAACATGTACACCCATGGTGGATTCATGTCAATGTATGGCAAAACAAATACAATATTGTAAAGTTGAAAAATAGAAAATAAACTAATTAAAAAAAAGAAAAATTATGAAAAAAAAAAGTCAAGTAGTTATTATGGAGCTGAAAAATACAGCCAGAATGATGAACTAAAGAGATGGATTTACCACAACTTAGACAAAGTTGAAAGGCTTAGCAAATTGAAAGGTTAATCTGTAGAAAATATCCAGACCGATGCATGGAGAAAGAAAGAATGGAAAATACAGAAAGAACTGTAAGAGCTGTATGGGTCATGTTGGAAAAGTCTAGTACGTATAACTGAACACTCAGAGGGAGAGGAAAAAGGGGAAATGGGGTAGAAAAGAAATTGGCTAATACTGAATGATTTTATCAAACTTATGAAAGACATCAAGCCTTAAACTCAAGGAGATCTATAATGTCAAGAAGGGTAAATAAAAAGAAAGCCACATTTAAGAATCTCTTTGTAAAATTTTAGAAAACCAATAATAAAAATAAATATAAAATTCAGTCAAAGTAAATAACAGACATTATTCCTCAAAGAATTATCAAGAAAACAATCTGGAGCCCAAATCTCACTTTGTGGCCATTTAAAAGTGGAGTAAGAGTATTTTATCTTTTATTACTCTGATAACTGAGATAATTGTAGAGATTGGTGAAAATAAATGGATCACATTACAAGCTCAGAGGCTATTTGGGATGGCATCTCTACAGTTCTATTAATTGGAATGTTTGCTATATAGTTCAAGGGCCATTTGCAGAGGAATGGAATAGGCAAATAGTCTCCTCTAGTTCTGCTTGCACAGATATTTCTCAAGAATCAGGCCTTGTACTTAGCCAAATGCCTTGAAATAATTACAAAAATTTTACTATTGTTTTTTTGCCCTGAATTTCTTAATTGAGCTTGGAGAATTATACCCAGGAGAAATGGAGACTTTCTTAACTTCTTCAGGTTTCAGAATAACAAAGTTAAATTATTAAGGGAGTTGGAAGGTCCCTAAAAGCAGTAGGAGACTTTAGTAGTGAAGTTCCAGGGATTGCCCTTTGGAAGATTTTTGGAGAAAATCATAGAGGGTGATTTGGGCAGAACAAATCTTCATATCATTATTTGTCTTAAGAAATTATTAAACAGTTTTTAATTAACATGAGCTATGTATGTTGACACAGTGAGTCAGGCAAGATTTGGGTTGATTTTTTGCAAACTAGGAACATCCATGTCCTTTTCCATTACACTCTTCTGAGTAAAAATACCTCTGCACAACCCACTTTAATACAGTTTTCATAGAGTACTATCAAAATTGAAAAATTTAGAATCTTTTACTCTTTTGAGCACTACAGTAGACTCTCAAGAAAGACTTTGCTGAAGATCACCTTTAAATATTGAAGCACACGTTAACCAAAAGTGAAGATGCGCATCTGTGTGCTGAGGTAAATGGGAACAGACATTAGCCATCTCCTTCTGTAATCTCGGACTTACAAAATTTATTAATAGGTCTCAGCTAGTCCAGGAAACCAGAATAAAGATATTTACTTTAAAAAGAAGTACTAGTTGGTAGGAAAAATATTGAGATGAAGAAATGAGGTTTGAAGTTGGGATAAAACTTTTGACTATGTGTTCCAGATTTTCTCATTTGCCTAGACAAGTCATTGAACTCCCTCAAGTATATGTCAACTGTTTTTTTGCATTTAAAATTTTTTATTGATGTATAGTTGATTTACAATATGTGTCAGTGTCTAGTGTATGGCAAAGTGATTCAGTCATATATATACACATATTCTTTTCCATTATGGTTTATTATAGAATTTAAATATATTACAGTTCCCTGAATTATCTGTCAATTTTAAAATGAGAAGGTTGGGTTAGGAGTTTAGAGTCTATTTTGGCTCTGACATTTAGAAAGAAAGAGGGATTTGTTGAGAAAAATTTAATTATCTTAGCATTGTAATCAGAAATCATTTTAGAGAAAGAGAAAATATAAAGTGACTTGAAGTAGGGGAGACCCTGACAAAGATCTAAGATAAGAATGAGGGAATGAGTGGGACTCAATCTGGATGAGAAAAGGAGAAGACTTCATTGTTTTGTTTCTAAAAGTAGACAAAAGAACAGGTGAAGGGAGAGGGAACAGGAGCACCCAGAGCCAGAAAAAGAAAACTGGGTGCTGGGTGGGGAAAACCCAGTAGAGAAACCCTCAGTGGAGTGGAGGTATATGCTGACCAAACTGGATGTTAGAAACCAGACATGTCTAACTTTTGCCTTTCTGGAAATAATCGGTAAAGTGTTTCATTTTCATACATGGATTGGAGGTTGAAATTTTAATCATATTTTGAAAAATTTGCTATGTTTTAAAAATCTGAGTCAATGTAGGCCAGCACTGTAGCAGCATAGAAGCAATTATGCTTCAGGAAAGCAGGGAGAACATGAAATCATAAACCACTATTGTGATTCTGTTAAACATTAAAGCGATCATGGAATTGGGCTTATGGAGGGAGAATTTAAAGCAAGTTAATCTATATCTTGCAAATCTGCACAAGATAGAAACTATTACCCTTCAGTTGTGTCCAGCTCCTTGTGACCCCATGGATTGTAGCCCACGAGGATCCTCTGTCCATGGCATTTTCTTGACAAGCATACTGGAGGGGGTTGCCATGCACTCCTCCAGGCTTTCTTCTTGACCCAAGAATCAAACTTGTCTCTCTTGTATCTCTTGCATCGCTTGCAGATTCTTTACTGCTGAGCCACCAGAGAGCCCGTAAAATCAAGTTTCAAAGAGGTCAAGTGATTTGCTAAATTTTGCATGTAAGTAAATAGCATGGTTGGTTTCAGAGCCTAAGATCTCACACTCTGAGGACAGTGCTGTAATTCCTTACAGAAGATGACCTTTTGGAAAGTATTTCTTACTCTTCTAAGAGCACAAGTGATCATTGTCTTTTTCACATCTCACTGTATATGAAATACTTAAAACTAAGAGCTAATCATTTTGTTTCTTAATTCAACTAGTTTCTTTAAGATCAGAGAAATGATCAGAGAAATTTACAGATGTGTATAACAAGTTCAGAGGTCTTCAAGCTTTTATGTTGACACAGAGAACCACAGTGAAAATGCACTTATCTTAACACATATCAGAAAATTGCCATGTTCAAGGCAGCCAATGTGTAATTAAAAATCTTAAACATGACTTACTATTTTGCTATTATTGTGAGGAACAATCTCTTCACAAGCTCAGTGTCCACTGCAGCGGCAATAGGGATGTGCATATATGGGTATAGTCAGTGTGATATACTTGAACAACATAACTGTGTACAAAGAATGAAGCTGTGCTTATGATTTATGGCATACAGTTTTTATAACAAATTGAAATATTCAAGAAAGTTAAGATTAGAGCTGGGAAGGAAATGTACTTCAGATAGATAATTGTATATTAAAATATATAAAAAATAAATTGGCATGCTAAGAATGTGGAACCACAGAGGGGTTGTTGTTTTAGATCAGAAGGTAGAAGTAGAGTATTGGAAGAGGAAATCAGAGAAGTAGGCAATGATGAGAATATGAGGCTTGTGTAATTTGTGACTGAATTTGTTTGAACTCTATCTCTGAAAGACAGTGGTTTTCAAACATGCTTCTATATGTGATCTGTTGTGAGATATATTGTAAATAATTTGCTTTACATTACGAATTACTTAACTTTGTAATAAAGGATGGGTTCAAGATTATTCCATAGTCAAAAAATGCCTTCTTGAAGACAGATATCACATAGTATTAGAGTGAGTGGACTCTTGCTAATCTTCTGTTTATATTCTTTAATGTGTGGCATTTCCATCTGTTTTTTTTTTCCTACATAATTTGAAACTTTTTGGAGTGCAACCAAAACCTTGCCAGTTGCAACTTTTACAACAACAAAAACATGTTTCTTTGCCCAGAAACTTATTCTGATCTTTAACTTGACTGAGGCCAGTTCATATTTTTATTAAAACAAATCTCAAAATATCTTACTAAGCAATACTCCTGGCATAGGTTAGCATTTGTCTCTATGTTTGCTTAGTATCTTGGGGCATATGTATATCATGTTATTGTAATTTTAATTTACTTGAGTGTATCTTTTATTTGATTTTGATTTGCCTGAGAGAAGAACTTATATAACTTCACTCTAGATTCTCAGTGCCTTAGAGTGTATTTAGTAAATGTTGGATGAATGAGTGAATATTGCTAGTAATATTGGAAGGCAATGCTCCCTTTAAAATTCCTCTAAAAAAAGTCTTTGAAAGTTGATAGAGTATAAATTTTAAACATAGGCCATGTATACTTTTATTCACTATTACAGATGAACAAAGAAGAATAAAATGGACAAGACAAATGCAACAGTCATTTCTAATTTTATTTTTCTGGGATTTACTCACTATCCCAAAGTTGAAATCACCATATTTGTGCTGTGCTTGCTGATGTACTTGATCACCTTACTGGGTAATATTATTTTGATCTCGATTAGTGTCCTGGATTCTCACCTACACACATCCATGTACTTCTTCCTCAGCAACCTGTCATGTCTGGACATCTGGTATACTTCTTCTGCCCTGACTCCAATGCTGGCAAACTTTATTTCAGGGAAACACACCATCTCATTCTCAGGGTGTGCTGCTCAGATGTACTTCTCTCTGGCCATGGGCTCCACTGAGTGTGTGCTCCTGTCTGTGATGGCATATGACCGATATGTAGCCATCTGCAACCCCCTGAGATACCCCATCATCATGAACAAGAAGATTTGTGTTCAAATTGCAGCTGGCTCGTGGGCGACAGGTTCCTTCACTGCCCTGGTGGAAATGGTGTCTGTGTTGCAGCTGTCACTGTGCGGAAGTAGTGTCATCAATCATTTCACTTGTGAGATTCTGGCCGTCCTGAAACTGGTTTGTGTAGACACTTCCAAGGTGCAGTTAATCGTGCTGGTGATCAGTGTACTTCTTCTTCCGATGCCAGTGCTCCTCATTTGTATTTCTTATGCATTCATTCTCTCCAGCATCCTAAGAATCAGCTCATTGGATGGTCGAAGCAAAGCTTTTTCAACATGTGCAGCCCACCTGAGTGTAGTGGTTTTATTCTATGGGACAGCTCTCTCCATGTACCTGAAGCCATCAACTATAGATTCACAGGAAATAGATAAATTTATAGCCTTGGTATATGCTGGCTTAACCCCCAGGTTGAATCCTTTCATTTATAGTTTACGGAACAGAGAAGTGAAAGTGGCTGTGAAAAAATTGCTGGTTAGGAACTTTCTTTGTGCTCTTTCAGTCTCTAGTAGCAAATAATATCTATAAACATTAAGGGATATTTTGTGCTCTATGTATATCAGGAGATAATTGGGGTAGACAGTCATTTTTAAATATGATGTGCAATTTTCTAAGTCTCTTCTTTGACTAATCACTGAAAGTCTAAGTAATATCGATGTATCATACATAAGTTTATCTGATCTTAAGCATAGTCTCATGATGACAAATTTTAATTTTTATTTGGGGTTATAGGGTTAAATATAACTATTTTTGTTGGTTTAGTGTTATTTTGATTTCTTTCTAAAATTTTCAAAAATTGAAGTATAGTTGATTAATATTGTTTCAAGTATATAACAAAATAATTCAGTTATGTGTGTGTGTGTGTATATTCTTTTTCATATTCTTTTCCAAAGTAGGTTATGATAAGATATTGAATATATTTCCCCATGTATATAGTAGGTCCTTGTCATTTATCTGTTTTTTATGTAGTATTAGGTATTTGGGTATCTATTAATTTCAGGCTTCTCTGGTGGCTCAGTGGTGAAGAATTTGCCTGACAATGCAGGAGGCACAGGTTCTATCACTGGGTCAAGGAGCTCCCCTAGAAAAGGAAATGGCAACTCACTCCAGTATTACTGCCAGGGAAATCCTATAGACAGGGGAGCCTGGTGGGCTATATAGTTTATGGGGTTGCAAAGGAGTAGGACACAACTTAGTAACTAAACAACAACAGCAATCAATTAATCTCAAGTTCTCATTTTATCCATCATCCTCCTTTCTTTTTTGGTAATGATAAGCTTGTTTCTGTGTCTGTGAGTGTATTTTGTAAATAAATTCATTTTTATCATTTTTTGTAGACTCCACAAATTGGTGGTATCATCTATTTGTCTTTCTCTAATTTATTTCACTTAGTACAAATATTTCTAGCTCCAGCCATGTTACTGCAATTGACCTTGCTTTATCCTTTATAATTGAGTAATGTTACTCTGTATATGTTCACATCTTCCTTATTCATTCACATGTCAATGGACACTTAGGTTGCTTCCATGTCTTGGCTATTGCAAATATTGCTGTGATGAACAATGGGGTGCATGTATCTTTTTGAATTAGCATTTTCTCTGTATATATACCCAGGAGTAAATTGCAATATTCTATGGCAACTCTATTATTAGTTTTTTAAAGAACTTCCATACTGGTTTCCATTGTGGCTGTACCAATCTGCATCCTCAAAACAATTTAGGAGGGTTCACTTTTCTCCACACCTTCTGCAGCATTTATTATTTGTAGACATATTGATGATGACCATTCTGATCAGTGTGAGGTGGTACTTAATTGTAAATATAACTTTAAACATTAAGTTAGTATATTGGTGAGTATTCAAAATTGTGTACATGTAATATACAAATGGATGTGAAGAGTTGGATCATAAAGAATGCTGAGCACTGAAGACTTGATGCTTTTGAACTGTTGTGTTAAAGACTCTTGAGAGTCCCTTGGACTTCAAGGAGATCAAACCAGTCAATCCTAAAGGAAAGTAATCCTGAATATTCATTGGAAGGACTGATGCTGAAGTTGAAGCTCCAATACTTTGGCCACCCAATGCGGAGAGCTGACTCATTAGAAAGGACGCTGATGCTGGGAAAGACTGAAGGCAGAAGGAGAAGGGGATGACAGTGGATGAGATGGTTGGATGGCAACACCAACGCAATGGATGGCATTAATCAATAGTGTGCTGCAATCTATGGGGTCGCAAAGAGTTGAACATGACTGAACAACTGAACAACAACAACTGACACAACAACAACAATATGCAAATGTAATTACTAGATTTTTAGCTAATTTATTATTAGCCTCTGTTTAATGCTGAATTGTGTCCCTTCAAAACTCTAATGTTGAAGGCCTAGCCCCCATCCCCCACTCCCACACATACCTAGTACCTCAGAATGCATCTGTATTTGAAGATATGACCTTTAAAAAGGTGGTTAAATTGAAATGAAGCTGTTATTGTAGGCCCTTACACAATCTGATTTGTGTCACTATAAGAAAAGAAAATCTGAGTGCACATAGCGAGAAGGTGACTCTCTAGAAGCCAAGCAGAGGCCTCAGAAGACATTAAACCTGCTAACATCCCCTTCCTGGACTTCTAGCTTCCAAAACTATGACCTGATAAATTTCTGTTGTTTAAGCCACCCAGTCTCTGATGTTTTGTTATGATAGCCTTAGCAAACTAATATGAACTCTTTTTTAACATAACTAAACATATCGAAATAATTACGTATTCTCTAAATGTGTGACTGTGTTTTAATGTTACACATTTTAATGTAATGTTTAATGTAATGTTACACATGTTTAAATGTTACACATTTAATGTAAATGTGTGGACATGTTTCTGCATGCAGATATGTGTGTGTGTGTGATGTGAGTGTCTATACACAGATATAAAATATCTGCAGAAATATATCCTGAACAGAAGTAGAGTGGATGAGTGCCAGTCACGAAAAAAATATCAGAGAGTTTAGTGGCATGTTGTTAGTCTTCAGATGCTGACTTTTTTTTTTTTTTGGTAAATTCACATGAAGATAAAAGGTGTTTCAGTGAAACTACTAGTTGTTGCTGTTGTTGTTCAGTTGCTAGATAGTGTCTGACTCTTGTGTCCCCATGGACTGCTGCACACCAGGCTCGCCTGTCCTTCACTATCTCCTGGAGCTTGCTCAAACTCATGTCCATTGAGTCATTGAGGCCATCCAACCATCTCATCCTCTGTTGTCCCCTTCTCCTCCTGCCCTCAATCTTTCCCAGCATCAGGATCTTTTCTAATGAGTCTACTCTTCACATCAGGTGGCCAAACTATTGGAGCTTCAGCATCAGCATCAATCCTTCCAATGAATATTCAGAAGCTATTAGTATTCTGTTTAATCCTGTTATTCCAGACACCTGATTCCTTAAATCCAACGGTATAAATGAACTCATTTGCACTTAGAAAAAAAAGACATGAAATCTGTGTTATAGATGTTACAATAATGAAAGCCTATTAAATGGGTGTAAAATATTGAAATATGTGAAGTATCTTATTATATAAACCACAATATATAAAGAATGAAAATGTATACTTAGAAACTTTCATAGTATTTGTAATCCCTCTCTGGACCAGATGGATAAATGTACAAAACTTGTTTGTTTTTTATCATGGAATCATTAATAATATCTATAGAATTGTTTTAATGGCTTGGACTCAAGTTAAGGACCACCCAATGGTATAGAAGAAAGAGATAGAAGATGTACTGGGATTAATTTTAGGACATGTTAGCAAATTCTGACAAAGATTTATCTAGTCTCTCCAAAGAGCAGAAACCTCAGATAGTTAGACTGGAGCCAATAGACTGATCAATAATTATCTGATAATAATACTTGAAAGCAATGATTCATGGACATTGGAGCAATAATAGAAAGGTGAAAGAATGGAGGTATCATAAGTATATATAAATAAAAGAACACAGTGATGAGGCTTAAGATAATTATTAATTCCAACTTGTCATATTCACTCATCTGCCTTCCTTCAAAGATTAGACTTGCACTGTCTTCATAAGGTCAGAAAGAATCTGATCTATGGATGAGGAAGTAGAACTTAACCAAGCCCCCCAAACTCTATTTCTATAAGGAGCCTTCCTAAAGTAAAGCTTTCATTCCTTTTAAAATTTTCTGTTATCTGGCCTTGGGTTTATTATCTCCAAGTAGGTACTTTTCTGAAACTGACTTCACCAAATATCTATAAGCCTATGATTATAACTTCACTTTGTGAAGACCTCTTAAGTCTTCTGATACCATTATATGTGTTAGTATTGTGGTTTGGTCTGCCTGATTTTAATAAACTTCCATAGTACACATACTAGATAATGGTGGATTCCTTGTTATTTTATTGCCTATGACTTGTTGTTCAGTTGCTAAATCATATCCGACTCTTTGCGACCCCATGGGTTGCAGCACACCAGGCTTCCCTGTCCTTCACTATATCCTGAAATTTGCTCAAACTCGTCCATTGAGTCAACGACGCCATCCAACCACCACATCCTCTGATGTCCCCTTCTCCTCCTGCCCTCAATCTTTTCCAGCAGTAGGGTTTTTCCAATGAGCTGGCTCTTCACATCAGGTGGTGAAAGTATTAGGGCTTCAGCTTTGGCATCAGTCCTTCCAATGAATATTCAGGATTAATTTTGTTTAGGATTGACTGGTTTGATCTTGCTATCCAAGGAACTCTCAAGAATCTTCTCTAGCATAACAATTTGAAAGTATCAATTTTTTGATGCTTACCCTTCTTTATGGTCCAACTCTTGTATCTGTACATGACTACTGGAAAAAAAAAAACAAAAACCTTAACTTTGACCATATGGACCATTGTTGGCAAAGTTATGTCTCTGTTTTTTAATATACTGTCTAGGTTTGTCATAACATTTCTTCCAAGAAGCAAGCATCTTTTAATTTCATGGCTGCAGTCACCATCTATTGTGATTTTGGAGCCCAAGAAAATAAAACCTGTCACAGTTTCCACTATTTTCCCATCTATTTGCCATGAATTGATGGGACCAAATGCCGTCATCTTAGTTTTTTGAATGTTGAATTTTAAGCCAACTTTTTCCTATGACTAGTATTTCATAATTGGTTATTTTAATGCATTTAATGCATTAAGTTCATTTCAGTTCAGTTGCTCAGTCGTGTCTGACTCTTTGCGACCCCATGAACTGCAGCATGCCAGGCCTCCCTGTCCATCACTAACTCCCGGAATCCACCCAACCCATGTCCATTGAGTCGGTGATGCCATCCAACCATCTCATCCTCTGTCGTCCCCTTCTCCTCCTGCCCTCAATCTTTCCCAGCATCAGGGTCTTTTCAAATGAGTCAGCTGTTTGTATACAGTGGCCAAAGTATTGAAGTTTCATCTTCAGAATCAGTCCTTCCAATGAATATTCAGGACTGATTTCCTTTAGGATGGACTGGTTGGATCTCCTCGCAGTCCAAGGGACTCTCAAGAGTCTTCTCCAACACCACAGTTCAAAAGCATCAATTCTTCTGCACTCAGCTTTCTTTATAGTCCAACTCTTACATCCATACATGACTACTGGAAAAACCATAGCCTTGACTAGACGGACCTTTGTTGACAAAGTAATGTCTCTGCTTCTCAATATGCTGTCTAGGTTGGTCATAACTTTCTTTCCAAGGAGTAAGAGTCTTTTAATTTCATGGCTTCAGTCACCATCTGCAGTGATTTTGGAGCCCCCCAAAATAAAATCTGACACTGTTTCCACATCTATTTGCCATGAAGTGATGGGACCAGATGCCATGATCTTAATTTCCTGAATGTTGAGTTTTAAGCCAACTTTTTCACTCTCCTCTTTCACTTTCATCAAGAGGCTCTTTAGTTCTTCTTCACTTTCTGCCATGAGGGTGGTGTCGTCTTCATATTGGAGGTTATTGATATTTCTCCTGGCAATCTTGATTCCAGCTTGTGCTTCCTGCAGCCCAGTGTTTCTCATGATGTACTCTGCATATAAGTTAAATAAGCAAGGTGACAATATACAGCCTTGATGTACTCCTTTTCCTATTTGGAACCAGTCTGTTGTTCCATGTCCAGTTCTAACTGTTGCTTCCTGACCTGTATACAGGTTTCTCAAGAGGCAGGTCAGGTGATCTGGTATTTCATTATTTTAATACATTTAATACATACTTAATACATTTTAATACATTTAATATTAGGATGGTGTTACCATTATTTATTTCTTTCTAAATACAATAAAAATAGGAAGTTGGAAGTGTAGGCTAATGGTTTCTTCCAAATAAGAACTTGACCTCTCTGTGCTTTGGAAGATGGACACTGCAATGTCTACATTATGAAGCCGTGACAATCAGATCAGAAAATGAAAGAAAAGCCAGAAACCAATTACTAGTAATTTTTATTATCAAAAGCAAGGGAAGAGAGAAATCCTCTCAGGGCTTTGATGAGCATTCACCTAAGAGATGAAGGTGAAATGGTTTGATGAAGCCTGTTTGTCAAAAATCTTATCATACTGAGCTTTTTTCTGTAGAAAGAGCAGGTCGGTGAATATTTTCTCATACTCTTGTGATGTGATCAGGCTAAGACGTTAGGTTTAGAAAGACTGGTCTTTCGACATTATAGAGGATCGATTAAGAATGGACCATGGAGACAGTGTACATAGACGCAGTGAAGACTTAGAAAGCAATGAGATGAAAAGATAGGATGAATATGGGAATTTCATGGTTACAGTGTTGGATTTGACGATCTTTCATGTATGGATAATTATCAACAATGATTCTACTAGTATAAGTAAAGAACTCTTATGCAACCATTGATTGAATGAGAGGAGAAGCTTAAGGATGATGACTTCATAAAGGTAATGATGTAAGTTGGATGAGTGGTTGACTGTGTTGATGGTTAGACTTCCAGGTGAAGACAGATTAGTGAAGTCCAGGAGAGAAATCAGGACTCAAGCTGTATATTAAAAAGTCCTTTGCTCAGAGATGGAAATTGAGCTCTAGGTGTGGATGTTATTGTCTATGAAGAAGTTTGGGACAAATATCTATAAAATGATTCATTTCTTCATTTTCCTATCATTGGTCAGAGTTGAAGTAAAGGGGAGAGAACAGAACACTTATGATTTGGAGTATAGAATTCCAACTTGATTTTTGTCTGCACAAGCTGAGTGATCTTAGGCTATTTTTTAAACATGCTAGTTTGATTTTCTCTTATATGAAATACAGATAACTTATTTACTATGCTCATCATAACATTCTTTCTTGCTACTTCTGAAAGACCACATGTCAGTCAACTTATTGTATTTTAGAGTGTAACTGATAAAAAATATTGTGTTAGTTTTAAGTTTACAGCTAAGTGATTCAGTAATATGTTTATGTATTTATTCATCTTCAAATTCTTCTCCCATTTAAACTGTTAGTAATACTGAGCAGAGTTCCCTTTGCTATACAGTATATCCTTTCTAGTTACGCATTTCATATACAGCAGTGTGTACATGTCAATCACAAACTCCCTATCTATTCCTTACCCTCCCTCCTTCCCCCCTGGTAATAGTAAGCTCATTCTCTAAGTCTATAAGTCTGTTTCTGTTTTATAAATTCATGTCTATCTTCTTTTAGATTCTGCATAGAAGTTATATCATACAGTGTTTGTCTTTCTCTGTCTGACTTCACTCAGTATGACAATCTATATGTCCATCCATGTTGCTGCACATGACATTATCCCATTCTTTTTAATAGCTGAGTAATATTCCTTTCTGTATATATATCACCTCTTTATCCACTCATCTGTCAAAGTACACTTAAGTTGCTTCCATGTCTTGGCTACATAATCAGTTTTTGATCTTTATTATGGCTAAATTATAACTTCAGTTCATTTGAATTTACTTGTGATTTCAATTATATTGAGCAGCATCTGTTACTTTATTTCATGTCTAGGCCTATCACTCTGACAGCTCTTGGAATATTAGCATAAAATATCCCAAAATCTCTCCTCCTCTCTTTGCTGTCTGTCTCTGTGTCTCTCTCTGCTCTCTCTCCTGTTTGTCTCTCTCTATTTACCTTTCTTTCTCAGCTTTACTCCATTGCCACCCATTCTGGAATATACTGAAATATTTGTTTAGTATGGTTGGATGGCATCACTGACTTGATGGACATGAGTTTGAGCAAGCTCCAGGAGTTGGTTCTAGACAGGGAAGCCTGTGTGCTGCAGTCCATGGGGTTGCCAAGAGTCGGACACGACCTAGTGACTGAACTGAACTGATTTTTTTTCTGATGGGGAAAACAGAAAGGTGGGGAGTACTAGATTTCTGCTTCTGACCAAGAAGGAGAAACAGGGACTGGATTTTGCCCTTCTACCTGAAGCAATAAAAATAAAACAGAAATAAATGTGAAAAATCAATTTTAAGATATTGAACATCAAACAACATAGGACAGGGATCCCTGAGAGATGAGGAACAAATGAAGTGAACCCTTTAATTTTCCCAACTTACTTCCCTGAGTGATGAATTTCCAGGTAATAAGATAGGGAGAGGGAACCCAATGGGAAAGGGATTTGAGGATGGAATTGAGAGACCAGGGAGAAGAAGGAAGCTAGTTTTCAAGTCCAAATCCAGAGGGGAGGGAGCTACAGAAAAAAGAGCTAGAGCTCTAAAGGGACACCCCTCTGCTTTCAGCTGAGTACTGATCAGGGCAGGTGTATGAAGAAACTAAGCGGGGCCTGGGAAAGGATCATCCAAGCAAACTGAAGGGAATGATTTTCAGAGCTCACACAAGGCTGAGAATAAAATCAACACATTGAACACCTATAAAATTCACCTTGTATAACCTAAATAAATACATCTTTTAGTTGCTAGTAATATTTTAATGACACAAAACAAACAGAAAGAAAGTAGATTTTTAAAACAGCAAACAGGACGCTGATAGAATTACTGGACATGACATTAAGAAGTTATTCTGACTGTATTTAATATAGTCAAGAAGGTTGAGAAAAAATCATGTCATTTGAGATATAGAAAATTATATTTGGAGATATATATTTATAAATACATTTATTTATATTTATAAATATAAAATTATATTTAGAGATATTTTAAAAGGGCAAATTCTAAGATCTAGTAATGAAGTGTATCTAATGTGAATCTATCCAGTATACTTTGGATGAAATTAAAGTAATTGGACCCTGCAGAAGGAAAAATTAGTGAACAAGGAATCAGAGAACTAGTAACACTTTAAAATAAAACAAAGAGAAAAAAGAATGAGTAAATGTGAACAGGCCATTAGTTGTGTGAGACAGCTTTAAGTGATATGGTATACATATAATTGGAGTCCAAAAAAGAAAAAGCATTAGCAAAATAATATTTAAATAAATACAAAATGGAAAACAAAAATAATATTTTAATAATGGATAGAAACTTTCTAAACTTGATGAAAACAATAAATATAGACAAAATAATCTCAGTAGCCAAAATAATGAGAAACAGAAAGAAAACCACACCAAGGTTCATCATAAACAAACTGCTTAAAAATCAGAAAAGACGTACATTATATTCTTAAGAGAGAGTTTTTTTCTCACTGCAAACCTGAGATAATGAAGAAACCACAACATTAAAGTACTGAAAGAAAAAGAGTCACTATAGTATTCTATAATCCTATAGAAAGAGAGGCAATGCCAAAGAATGTTCAAATACCACAGAATTACACTCATTTCACACTCTAGTAAAGTAATATTCAAGATTCTCCAAGCTAGGCTTCAACAGTACACGAACTGAGAACTTCCAGATGTCCATTGGATTTATTATTTTTTTTTTATTTGAACTTATTTTTTTTTTTGTATTTTTTTTTATTTTAGTTGGGGGCTAATTACTTTACAATATTGTAGTAGTTTTTGCCATACATTGACATGAATCAGCCATGGGTTCACATGTGCTCCCCCTCCCGAACCCTCCTCCCACCTCCCTCCGCTTCCCATCCCTCTGTGTCATCCCAACGCTCCATCCCTGAGCATCCGTCCCATTGTCCATTGGATTTAGAAAAGACAGAGGAACCAGAGATAAAATTGCCAACAATCCGTTGGATCATAGAAAAATCAAGAGAATTCCAGAAAAAAAAATCTACTTCTGCTTTATTGACTATGCCAAAGCCTTTGACTCTGTGGATCACAACAAACTGTGGAAAATTCTTAATGAGTTGGGAATACTAGACCACCTTACCTGCCTCCCAAGAAATCTGTATGCAGGTCAAGAAGGAACAGTTAGAATCGGACATGGAACAACAGACTGGTTCCAAATTGGGAAAGGAGTACATCAAGGCTGTATATTGTCACCCTGCTTATTTAACTTATATGCAGAGTACATCATGCAAAATGCTGGACTGGATGAAGCACAAGCTGGAATCAATTGCCAGGACAAATATCAATAACCTCAGATATGCGGATAACACAACCCTTATGGCAGAAAGTGAAAAAGAACTGAAGAGTCTCTTGATGAAAGTGAAAGAGGAGAGTGAAAAAGTTGGCTTAAAACTCATCATTCAGAAAACTAAGATCATGGCAGGTAATCCCTTCACTTCATGGCAAATAGGTGGGGAAACAATGGAAACAGTAACAGACTTGACATTCTTGGGCTCCAAAATCACTGCAGATGGTGACTGCAGCCATGAAATTAAATACACTTGCTCCTTGGAAGAAAAGCAATGACCAACCTAGACAGCATATTAAAAAGCAGAGACATTACCAACAAACGTCTGTCTAGTTAAAGCTTATGGATTTTCCAGTAGTCATGTATGAATGTGAGAATTGGACCATAAAGAAAGCTGAGTGCCAAAGAATAGATGCTTTTGAACTGCAGTGTTGGAGAAGACTCGTGAGAGTCCCTTGGACTGCAAGGAGATCCAACCAGTCAATCATAAAGGAAATCAGTCCTGAATATTCATTGGACAGACTGATGCTGAAGCTGAAGCTCCAATAGTTTGGCCACCTGATTTGGCACCTTTTTCTTTGGAAAAGACCATGATGCTGGGAAAGATTGAAGGCAGGAGGAGAAGGGGACAACAGAGGATGAGATGGTTGGATGGCATCATTGACTCAACGGACATGAGTTTGAGCAAGTTCTGTGTGCTGGTGATGGACTGGGAAACCTGGTGGGCTGCAGTCTGTGGGGTTGCAAAGAGTCGGACATGACTGAATGACTGAACTGAACTGATAGTATTCTATACCCAATGTACATATATTTCAAAGTTACGATTTTTTCCTTCATCATTCTTAGAATCAGCACTGGTTCCATTTTAGTGGAAAACTGTATTTAGTAATCAAGAGCTGGCAATAGATTTACAATTACTATTAACACATAACTGCTCCCAGGTGCTCTCAGTGGTCACATGTGGGGAATAAACATGCTTTTATATGCACCTATGTACATGTAAATATACACACTTTTACAAATATTTGCATTCACATTTTGTTGTTGTTCAGTCATGTCTGACTCTTCGCAACCCCATGGACTGTGGCCCACCAGGCTTCCCTGTGTTTCGCTAACTCCCAGAGTTTGCTCAAACTCGTGTCCATTGAGTTGATGCCATCCAATCATCTCATCCTCTGCCACCCTCTTCTCCTCCTGCTCTGGATACTTCCCAGCGTCAGGGTCTTTTCCAATGAGTCAATTCCTTGCATCAGGTGACCATAGTATTGGAGCTTCAGCTTCAGCATGAGTCCTTCCAATGAATATTCAGGGTTGATTTCCTTTAGGATTGACTGATTTGATCTCCTTGCTGTCCAAAGAACTCTCAAGAGTCTTCTTCAGCACCACAGTTTGAAAGCATCCCATTCTTTGTTGCTCAGCCGTTTTTATGATTAAACTTTCACATCTGTATGTGACTACTGGAAAAACCATAGCTTTGACTATCTGGACCTTTCTTGGCAAAGTGATGTCTCTGCTTTTTAATATGCTGTCTAGGTTTGTCATAGCTTTTCTTCCAAGGAACAATCGTCATTTAATTTCATGGCTGCAGTCATCATCCACAGTGATTTTGGAGCCCAAGAAAATAAAGTTTCTCACTGTTTCCTTTTTTTTCCCCCATCTATTTGCCATGAAGTGATGGGGCTGAATGCCATGATCTTAGTTTTTTGAATGTTGTGTTTTAAGCTAGCTTTTTCACTCTCCTATTTCACCGTCATAAAGAAGATCTTTAGTTCCTCTTTGCTTTCTGTCATTAGGCTGGTGTCATTTGCTTATCTGAGGTTATTGATATTTTTCCCGGCAATCTTGATTCCAGCTTGTGCTTCATCCAACTCAGCATTTCTCATGATGTACTCTGCATAGTAATTTAATAAGCAGGGTGAAAGTATACAACCTTGATTTACTTCTTTCTCAATTTGGAACCAGTTCGTTGTTCCATGTCCAGTTCTGTTTCTTCATGACCTGCATACAGGTTTCTTAAGAGGCAGGTAAGGTAGTCTGGTATTCCACCTCTTTTAAGAATTTTCTACAGTTTGCCGTTATCCACAAGGTCAAGGCTTTAGCATAGTCAATAAAGCAGGAGTCAATGTTTTTCTGGAATTCCTTTGCTTTTTCTATGATCCAACAGATGTTGGCAATTTGATCTCTGGTTCCTCTGATTTTTCTAAACCAAGCTTTTACATCTAGAAGGTCTTGGTTCATGTACTGTTGAAGCCTAGCTTGAAGGATTTTGAACATTATATTGCTATTTAATCTTATCTTGTTAACATGTGAAACGAGTGCAATTGTGTGGTAATTTGAACATTTTGTGGTAGTTTGAGCATTTGTGTAATCCATATTAGTTTCTATATATATCTGCATGGCCATACCTATATCTCTCTTTTTCTGTATGCATATTGCTCTATGTATACACTGAAAGCAGTGAGTTCACACTGTCTTCTTACCCAGTATCACATGGTTTATTCTAGTTTTTCCTCTTTCTGTGTGTGTAATTCCTCTGTCAGTGGTAAGCAGGCTCTCACTATACCTCATATGTTTGCTTATCTCTTGTGTCATCTCTTGTATATAACTGAGCTCCCATTTCTTTTGATTCACTTTACCTTCTATCTCTCTACAGTTCCCACACTAACATTCTTTTCTTCTTATAATGTGATAATGATCACAAGTGGAATTTTAATTTTAATATTTGCCCCCACAGTCAATAAGTTTTAATATACAGAACTGCAAACAAAATATGTGTGGTAAGTTTTATGAAAATACATTTTAAAAAAAGTTATAGGTCATAAAAAAGAGATTAATTGTAGAACCGTTGTCCTTAGTTGCTCCCACCTCTCAGAATATATGTACCTGAAAATTCTTATGTTACATGGATGAAGGATGCATCCTTATTTCCTTATTTTTAATTTTTACTTCTTTATTATTGAAATATAGTTGATTTACAATATTATATTTGTTTCAGTTATACAGTATGGTGATTCAATATTTTTATAGATTTTACTCCATTTAAAGTATTAATAGACAATAATGGATATGTTTCCTCTTCTGGATAATATATCTTGTTGCTTATTTATACATAATAGTTTGTGTCTCTTAATTCCATACCCTTGGCTCATTCCTTCCCATTTCCCTCTCTCACTGATGACCACTAGCTTGTTCTCTATATCTGTGAGTCTGTTACTGTTTGTTAACATAAATTCATTTGTTCTATTTTTTAGATTTCACATAAAAGTGATAACATAGAGTATTTGTCATTCTCTGACTCATTTCACTAAGTGTAATAAATTCTAGGTATATCTATGTTGCTTTAGGTGGCAGAATTTCATTCTTTCTTTATGGCTTAGTAATATTCTACTGGGGCTTCCCTGCTAGTTCAGTGGTAAAGGATCCCCCTGCCAATGCAGGACACACAAATTTGATCTCTAGGTCAGGAAGATCCCCAGGAGAAGGAAATGGCAACCTACTCCAGTATTCTTGCCTGAGAAATCTCTTGGACAGAGAAGCTGGTGGGCAACAGTCTATGGGCTTCCAAAAGTTTTGGACATAGCAAGTAAACAACAATGATATTCATACGTATGTATATACACACACACACATTACAACTTCTTTATCCATTCATCAGTTGATGGACACTTACGTTGCTTCCATATCTTGGCAATTGTAAACAGTGCTTTCACTGTGGGTGAATCTGGAAGGATTTTTCAGAAGATAAAACATTTAAATTTTCTTTAATTAGATGCTTGTGTTGTCACCATAGGAGAAATATGATAATGGGGATAAAGTGACATATACTATTGTCCTTAAGTGTGAAAGAATATGATATATTTGAATAAGTACCTAGTGAATGCAGCATAGTGTAGCAGACTGGGTAGAAGAAACATAGCGAGGGAAAAAAGAAGGAATATATTAGAAAAATGAGGTTGGGGCCGATCAAGTCCCTGAGTAAAACAAAAATGAGTAATAAACAGAAAAAAAACATGAACTCAAGTAGTTCTCTCAAAAAGGGGAATGAAAATATATATTTTAATTGTTAAGTAGACATGTACCTTGGATATTTCTGGAAAAGTTTAATTTCAGTTTTTTTCTTGTTTCTAAAAGTTTGCTCTCACTTCATAGACTAGTTGTCCCTACATTTTTGTTATTTTCATAAATGATGAAGTTGGATCATCACCCTGAAATTTCTTCCCTACTCTTAAATTCTGTGATTTTACACATAGCCTTTATTTCCTTTGTTCTGTTTCTAATGAAAACCTTGCACCCAATATATGAGTTTATTATGTGCATAAACTCAAAGATGCAAATTTCTCATTCTTTCCTCCAGAACCAGTTTAGCTGTCAATTTTCTCATAGCGCCATGTACTTCTGTATTCCTCAGGCTATAGATGATAGGATTGAGCATAGGAGTGACTACTCCATAGAACAGGGCAATCAATTTGTCAAAAGCAGCATCTTTGGACTTTGGCTTCATATACATGAAGAGGATTGTCCCATAAAACACAGTCACCACTGTTATGTGGGATGAGCAGGTGGAAAAAGCCTTTTTTCTTCCTCCAGCTGAATTGATTCTTAGTACAGTAGAAAGGATGAAAATGTAGGAGATACAAATCAACAGTAACAGAACAAACAAAAATATTACGTTGCCCAACATGATAGTAATCTCATTCAAGGATATATCTGTGCACGCTAGCTTGACAAAGGCCAATATTTCACAAACAAAATGATTGATGACATTTTTCCACAGAAGGGCAACTGTACTGCAAGAATTGTTTCTGTCAATGAGTTGAGAAAGCCCAATCCCCAGGAGAGAGCTACCATCTGAATACAAAGTGCCTTGCTCATGATGATAGGGTATCTCAGAGGGATGCAGATGGCTATGTAACGGTCATATGCCATCACTGCTAGAAGTACACACTCTGTGGACCCCATAGTGTAAGAGACAGACATCTGAAGAACACATCTAGTGAAGGAGATAGTTTTTTTCTCTGATAGAAAGTGTATCATTGTTGAGGGGATAAAGGAGGACGTGTACCAAATGTCAAGGAAGGAAAGATTACCGAGGAAGAAGTACATAGGGGTGTGAAGGCGGGAATCCAGAAGAGTGAGGATGATCAAAGTGCTGTTCCCCAGGAGGATCACCAGGTACATCAACAAACACATCACAAAAAGGAGTTTTTCTGTTCTTGGATACTCAGAAAGTCCCTGTAGAATGAACTCAATGTCTGTCCAATTAGTCCTTTCCATTTCACATTTTCATACCTGGAGTAATCCAGAAGAGATGTGGGTTTAAGGAGTCTATACACTATTATAATATGAAGTAAGAGGACATTGGAGGAAGGGCAACAAGTCAGTATTAGCTGGTTGGGTTTACAGTTGTGAGTTTAGATTTTCAAATTTTTTTTTTAGCTCGTGCATCAGGGAATAGAAGAGAGACAAAAATTATGTTAGTAGTTTATTAAAAATGCAAACTTAATATTCCATTTCTGACATTATGATGCGCAAATTCTGAGTCAGGGAAGAACTATTTAATAAATATTTGTTACTCCTGATCAAACTTACTTTGAATATCATCATTTGGAGGTAACATGCTTAACTTCTTAAAAATATTGATTTATGATTTTATATCATGCCAGTCATAAACAATAACATTGGTTTAGGGTTTTACAATTTATGAAAATATCCATCATACTTATTTTATCACTATAATTCTCTGAGGAAGATAAAGTTCATAATGGTAAGAAGTATTTTAAAACACAGTAAGTAAACAAACTACTATTCAATTCTACATTTTCTGACTTTGCATCCCCCTTTTAAAATTACTTGGTTATTGCCCTCAAAATTATACAAGTTGTCTGAGTGGGAGTGTCTAAGGCATCTTTTAGAATAATGCTCTCCAGTTGATTCTATTGTGCGGCTGAGGAATAAAACACCCATCCAAATTTTAGTATACAGATGAATAGCATGGGAAATCATTGTAAAAGACTCTCAATCAGTGGATCTGAAGTGGGTTTTAAGATCTGTATTCATTAACATGCTTTCAGATGTTGTTGATGTTGCTTGTGTATAAGCATATCAATAGCAAGGCCTTTTAAATCATCTCTCTTTGATACCTTTGGAACTTGCCACTGGGGTTTCAGTTCTATGTAGGATTGAAATTGAACAGCAGACAATACAAAACTAAACATTTTGGTGAGACTTCTGTGTAGGTGTATTGCAATTTGTTTTGGATTCCTTAGTTTTTAGAAATACAAACAACAAAATCACACATAGAAGAGTTTGCCCTTTATTTCTGTCCATATGAAAGTCATTCCTTTTCCATTTGCTGAATTTGAAATTAAGCTCAATATTTTCCAAGAAAGGAAGTTGAGATTATACCAGACCACCTTATCTGCCTCCTGAGAAATCTGTATGCAGGTCAAGAAGCAACAGTTAGAACCAGACATGGAACAACAGACTGGTTTCAAATTGGGAAAGGAGTACGTCAAGGTTGTATATTGTCACCCTGCTTATTTAACTTATATGCAGAGTACATGATGCGAAATACCAGACTGAATGAAGCACAAGATGGAATCAAGATTGCTGAAAGAAATATCAATAACCTCAGATAGGCAGATGAAACCACCCTTATGGCAGAAAGAGAAGAAGAACTAAAGAGCCTCTTGATGAAAGTGAAAGAGGAGAGTGAAAAAGTTGGCTTAAAGCTCAACATTCAGAAAACTAAGATCATGGCATCCAGACCCATCACCTCATGGCAAATAGGTGGGGAAACAATGAAAACAGTGACAGACTTTATTTTCTTGGGCTCCAAAATCACTGCAGGTGGTGACTGCAGCCATGAAATTAAAAGATTCTTGCTCCTTGGAAGGAAAGCTATTGCCAGCCTAGACAGCATATTAAAGAGCAGAGATAGTACTTTGCCAACAAAGCTCTGTCTAGTCAAAGCTATAGTTTTTCTAGTAGTCATGTATGGATGTGAGAGTTGGACTATAAATAATAAAGCTGAGTGCTGAAGAATTGATGCTTTTGAACTGTGGTGTTGGAGAAGACTCTTGAGAATCCCTTGGACTTCAAGGGGACCAAACCAGTCCATCCTAAAGGACATCAGTCCTGGGTGTTCATTGGAAGGACTGATGTTGAAGCTGAAACTCCAATATTTTGGCTATCTGATGCAAAGAACTGACTCATTTGAAAAGACCCTGATGCTGGGAAAGATTGAAGGTAGGAAGAGAATGGGATGTCAGAGGATGAGATGGTTGGATGGCATCATGAACTCAATAGGCATCAGTTTGAGCAAGCTCTGGGAGATGATGAAGGACAGGGAAGCCTGGCGTGTTACCGTCCATGGTGCTGCAAAGAGTCGGACATGACTGAGAGACTGAACTGAATTGAACAAGATCAGAGTTGTGTGCTATAGAGTGTAGAGAAAATGACTTTAATTTGAAAAAAATCTGAAAAGCAGATATTAGTATATGATATTCTTCCCTATAACAACTAAGTAAAAGAGTATAATTTTGAAAACACTTCTTCATTCTCAAGATATTCTACCTAGATTTAAAAATATTCCTTGAGAAAAAAAGTTGATCGAAATGATGGGTTTTTACTTAGGGTTTTAAAAAGTAGTTATGTTTCTGGTATAGGACTAGCTATTTCTCTATGTGATAGTCATTTGCCAATGAGTTATACTGCTTTCTATGAAAACTCCAGTTTACAATGGTGAGACAATTCATTCAAAATAATAGAATATTTACGTACCTATTGACTATAGAAAGGAGATTGTTGTTGTTTAGTCTCCAAGTCTTATCTGACTCTTGTGACCTCATGGGCTATGGCTCAGCCAGCTCCTCTGTCCATAGAAAGGAGGACACTCATTTAATTCAGGCTGCACCCTACTTTGTAGGTATACATTTCAAAAAGGGTAGCAAGTGTTGGGTAGGCCAGGATATACCTTTACTTGGTATTAAGATTGGAGCCTGATTATAGGTACACATACCAAATGACTTTCTTTGAGAACTTCGGTCATCTGGGATCTGAATGTACTGCAGTTTCAGGAGGACAAATGTGAATCAGGTAAAAAACCTTCTCTTTTTAGGAACAGCTTATAAAAACTGATTCCTATTTGGAAATTACTTATAGTAAATAAATGTAGTGTACATGAGGTATCCAAATGGCCCTTTGATAATTTCTGCAAACAAAATTTTACTTGGAGATTTTTTAAAGAGATACCAACAACCTGCTTTAAGGTTATCAAATGGAGGTGGAGAGGAAGGATAACAGATAATATAGAGGAGATGATTTTCATTACTCTTGCAAAGCTAGTGTACCTTTTAAGAAACAGTTAACAAGTACTCTATTGAATTGCATTGTGCCTGAAATGTTTTCCCCATTTAACTTTACTTCACTAAAATGAATTTATAGAATCTGGGAACAAGGGAATGAAGATTTTAAGATTCTTGGTAATTTATAATACAATCACTTTCCATGGTATCTGTATATTGGAAGTGATCTTTTAAAACAGTTTTTCATTCTTGTCTAATGCTAAAATTGTTGAATAATCATAGTACACTTATTTTGGGTCATTATTCATCTTTTAATTTGTGATAAATTTCCACTAACCCCAAAATTACATTTAAATTATTTTAGAATGACTAAGTGGTAACAAAACAGTTGTAGCATTATTTGAAAGATCAAAATCTAAGCCAAGATAACCTAGACAGAATTGAAAGACTGAAAAGAAATATCAAAACATTAATGGATATCTTAGATACTTTTTTTCTACTTTTCTGAATTACCCAAATTCTAAAATAAATATGCAAAAGGAAAAGAATAATGAAAAAGAGAAAGACACTGAAGCAGGTGTCAAATTATATTAGGAAGATTAACTCAGAGTAAAATATGCTAAAACAATTTAAACATTGCAGTGATTGTCTCATGTGTCTAGATACTAAACATCAAGGCTGAGTTGTACTGGTGCGTCTTGTCCAGTTATCCATAGGAAGCTACTATTTCTGGTAGACCTGGAGCATTTATGATCCCTACTCTCTAAATCTTGCAGGTTTAACAGTGTTAATTATTTTTGGAGTGAACCAAGATAAAGAATTTGAGTTCTTAGTCATATTAATATAATCTCAAAAGAGATTTCAGATCCATGGTCCCTAGAATAGAACTGTCACTAGAAGATGATATTCTTATTTGTTGAGGCTTTGAACTGACCTAAATCTTAGCTGTCCTCTAATCCTTCTCAACCAACTCCTGGTCTGTTAGAAGTAATCACTCTGTGGTTCCATGCCATGAGGTTACATTCAGGCACTCTTTTACTGTTGTAACAGACCTAAAGAAAAGTCTATGACTTTTTTATTCAAGACAGAAGTTAAGCTCTCTAATTTTCTAGAAAGATCCCTAACTTTCTAGATTTTTTTTCACTTTTATTGACTTGCTTACTTGAGGATCTAATATTTAAAGTTCTAAGATTTTTCATTGAAAAGCAGATACCATCTATACTCTAAATTCTCACTAGATATAATTCTGTTATTCTCTCCAGTTCTTCTAAAGAGATCAATTAAGACAACTGATATTGTGAAAACATAAGTAGAGTTACCAGCTTTTATTTTGTAGGTTTTATGAACTCTGATCTTCAATTAACATACCACATGGAAAGGTGTATTATTTTAGCTCACAAAGAGAAGAGTAATTGACAACACATGAGGTCCTAGTCTGTATTTGGCACTTCAAATAATTTTTATCATTTATCTTTCAGAATAATTCAAAATTATTATCCATATTTTAACAGTGAAGAAATTAATTTGATATTTCAGAAGTCAAGTACAATTTCAATGTCTTATAGTTGGTAAATACCAGAATTATGATTTGAACTCTTATCTTTATTTATTAAATAGGTATTTAATTTACTTTATATAAAAAATTTTCAGACTACTATTTTTGTGCTGTTTTTCAAGGTAGAAAGTGTTCCAGTTATGCAGTTTTTTCCATACAAAATGAACCAGGAACTCAACATCAAAATGCAGTTTAAATTAATTTTAAACCCTTATCTTTATGGTCCCCAAACCCCCATTTTTATTGCTATGTCAAAATGCTTACATAAGTATGAATTTTTAAATAAAATCACGATTTAAAATGATGCACTCAAGTTTTCTCAAGGACCCATATAATAAATACACCCATAAAATATATATTTGCCTCTGAAAACATTGAAGACATTCATCATCTTTCACTTATGAAGACATTATCCTAATAACGAATTCATATGAAAAAATGTTGAAAATTTCCCCCAGGTTTAGTGTAGAGAATTAAAGTCTCAGTAGTGGAATTTGATTAATTATATAAATGAAAATTCAAAAACTTTTAATACTTTTTTTTTTGCTTTGTCCTTCTGGGGATCAGACTAACCCTCATGATTATTTCTTCCCTTTGTTACTTTTTTTTTGGTTTCTAATCCTATTTTTATTACAAACATCTTTACTTACATGTATCCTCAAGCTCTTATTGAACATAGTTTATGTGTGAATAATATGTAAATTACAGGCGTTCTTTCTCCAGATACTTTTTACTTATAATTTTAGTGAACTCAATACTTCTCAATACTCAAATGCATAGCCACTGAAAGCGAAAGTGTTAGTTGTTCAGTCCTATCTGACTTTGCAGCCCGTGAACTATAGCCCACCAAGCTCCTCTGTCCATGGGATTCTCCAGGCAAGAATACTGCAGTGACCATTTCCTTCTCTAAGAGATTTTCCCAACCTAGGGATCGAACCTGGGTTTCCTGCAGCAGGCAGATTCTTTACCACCTGAGCCATCAGGGAAGCCTAAGCCTATTATTTATGAGGGTCTTTTGCATTGCAAAAAAATTTTTTCCTCACAGTCTCTCCCATGGAAAAATTTGAGATAAAAAAATTTAGTTGTATCTGGTCTTGGAGATGATGCCTGGGTTTTTATATTTTTTTCCTTTCACATAGATAAATATATACATATTTTCAAAACCTCCTGGCAATGGTCACCTCAGCTCAGTATTTTTATAGTTATTGATGGGATGTTTTTCTTTTGAAAAATTTAAATAAAACTCTCTTTATCTTACCTTCTGACTGAGTTTTAGTCATTCATACCATTCCATTCTATTAACTGAATGAATTCTCATTTTTGAGTTTCATTTGCATTTTACTAATAAGGCCAGAAGATGCTAATCTTCAGTTGCTCCTTCCTAAAAAGAAATGGGAGAAACAGCAGCCGTGATTAGGCAGTCTGTCTGTGTATGAACATTCTTAAGAGGCATGAAGGAAATAAAACATGTTAAAAAAAAGATCAGTGATGCAACTCTAGTTTCCCATGATTTGTCTTAAAGTTGACACTTACTCAAATGACTCAGCTTCTTTTGGAAGCTAATTTAGCACTTATTTTTATAAACTTCTTTAGTCCCTAAGGTTGTGAGTCAGAAACTTAGAATTCTCTAGAGAAATCCCCATTTCTGTTCATTCCAAAAACCCAATTAACCTGACTTAACAAAAACCTTCCCTAGCCATACACTTCTTGGAATATTCCTCGAACACATCTCTTTGATGATCTCAGCAAAGTTCTCAAAACACAAACTTTCCCTAAGAATTTGTTTTTCTTTTGCTTCCACAAATAATGCTAGATCAATGTGAATAAAATCCTGGTAAAAGAGGAAGTCATTCTACTTCTTTAAATTATTTTTATCATCCATATTCTTGTTAATTCAAAACTGCATAGAAATAATTTTTCTTTATACCAGTATGGATAAAATTTAATTAGCATATTGCATTTTAAATCAATAATTTTCTGTGACTTTGCAGTCTTATAACTTTTCTCTCTAATATTTGAAGAATAATCTAACCTAAATTTTAATACTGTTGGATATTTTAATTTTATTTTAATATTTTGAGATTTTGATACAATGATCATTGATATCTTTGTAATCTGCTTTCCTTCTACTAGAAATAACATAAGGTTAACCTCTAGTGATGTGATTATAGAATATAAAGATATGAATTGAGAGAATTCTTGATACATTTGCAAAATTATTTTTCCAAAGCTTAACATTTTACCCTGCTACTGCAGTATTTGCACAGACTATTTTTTGTATATTTTCTAGAACCAGAAATGGTATCTATTCTTTACTATTTCTATATAAAACATTACTTTTTATTCCTATGATTGCTCATTAATTTGAATATTACCTCTATGTATATTTATTACTTATATTTACCTTTGTATTATTCCTATCTCTCGAGTATTTTGATAGTTTTCCTCTTAAATTGTGTGAACTCTTAAGTAACAATTTTGTCTCTGTAAATACCTTTCCAATTTGTAGTTTTCCTTCTTATTTTTGACATGCAGTTTAGATTTTCAATAAGATTTTCATTTTATCCCTGAAACATATGAATGAAATTTCACCTATGGTTTTATTTAGTTTTGTTTCATCCATATGATAACTATGTTGTTAGGTCAATGTTCATTTTACTTCTGCTCCCAACCCAGTGATGGTTAGAGCACTGTATGAGGCCACTCAGGTTGTTTTGGGAGAATTCTCATTATTAGAAAGTTCTTTACATTTAACTTTATATATATATATCTCCAACCCTCATTTTTCCTTGTGTAACAACAAGAATAAGTATATATGTTTGTTTTTTCATGACAGCTTTTCAGGTACTTCCAGATTGCTGTTTCTGAGTCTTTCTTGTACCAGGCCACACGTTTGTTGTTCCTTCAGCCATTCCCCATGTATTTTGTTAAAATATTTAAGAATATATATTGCTGAAGAGAATATTTTAGGATTTTGAGATTCTCTGTGATACAGAAGGACCTTGGGTCTGCAATATATTTCTGGTATTGATTTTGCTAATTCTACAGGAACAAAGTATTTTCTGTCATTTTAGAGGCAGAAGAGTAAGATGGTTGAGAACATTAGATTCTGAAGTTAGACAGCCCAGTTTTGTCAAGCACTACCTCTATGACCTCAGTGAGGTCACTGAAACTCTCTAAGCCTTGGTTTCCATGTCTGTAAAATGAGGAACTTAAAAATACCTAATACTGTCCTGAGAATTAATGAGACAATACATATGAAGAATTTAATGTAGTTATGAATTCATAGTAGGTATCAATAATGGTGTTTGCTACTCTAATTACATTGATGATTTAAGATACACACTTTACCTTGCAGTTATAAAAAGAGAATGGCTTTAGAATTGGATACTCTGGATTCCAATTTCCTGACTTGTCGGTTGGTGATCTTGGGGAAGATATTTAAGTTGCAAATGAGTATTATATCTACCTTGTAGGGTGGATATAGTACTTATATTTCTTGGTATTTAATAGGCACTCCATAAAAGACAGTTAACATTATTATATTTGATTACTGGTCAGTTAGTTTGAGTATAGTTTGCATACTGTTAGTGCTATAAATGATCATTTTTGGTTAGTTTGGATAAATAAAAGACATATAATAATCCTGCTTCAATAAGATACTATAAAAATCAGTAGGAAAAAAGTATCAAAATGAATCACTGCTGCCAAAAAATAGAGTCTATTCCTTGATGAATTGGGGAAAATATGGGTTCCTTGTATGAGACAAAATTGTATAACTTACTGAATTTGATTACACAAAGCCTTGACAATTCATTTAAGATAATTCCATAAAAATAAGAGGAGGCTCATTTTTCTTGATAAGTGTATTTACGTCAGTATACTTCAACAGTTACACTGCCAGACCAGTAAGTTGTGGGGGAAACAAAAATGGGTGATGCATGGCTCTGATAAGTCATGAGCTCCTGAGTGAAGTGGCATCTCTGCAGGAACTTCCTTAATGGTCTCTCAGTTTTCACTCTTGCCTTCCATCAGAATATTCTGCAGACAGTGACACTGTGGGTCTTCTTAAAATGTGATATAAATAAAATCACTACTCTGCAAACCGCCTAATATAATATGTTATTCCAGCTGGGTTTCTATTCTGATTCATTGTTATCTACCCCTTACTTGTAAGATATTTTCTTGAATATCATCACTTGTCAGGGTCCAGTTTCACATTCAAACTAAACTGTGAAATAAACACTACTTGATATTTTATGAGGACTATGTTGTAGAGAGTGAAATTTATCTCCAGATGAGAGAAGATGCTGCTGCAATCTGACTGAATGTTCTCTGTTTCACATTCAGCACAGGTTGCTATGAAAAAAAAAGAAAACTATTTGGAAGAAGCAGTGCTCATATTTTCAAGGGTCAGAGCTGTCACTCCCATCCTTACATTTGGATTTTTCATTTTAACCAGGGCTGAGATAGCACTTTCTGCTTCTCCTAAAGTTTGGGTGGGGGTTGGGGAATGGGTAAAGTGCAGGTTATGGAAGGAATACACGATGTAATAGGTCAGCATGGCCCAGTTCTCCTCTCAATGCAGATGCACATGTTGAATGCTACCAGATACCAAAGGGACAGTATTGATAAACTGTTAGTTGTGATGAGTTCTAGGTAATGCTTAAAATGATGTGATGTATTTATTTGAGACTTTCATATTTGAAAAATTACTTGCAAATTAGCACAACCATGAAAAATTTCCAATCAAAGATAAACTGGTTTGTTCAACCTTAGTGCCCTTGTTCACATCTGTGTTATTTTCAATATAAAATTTTTTTCAACAGATCAGCTCAAGTTATCTACTGTTACAAGCTATCTACCATGTACCTCCTATTAGAAACCTTGGACATCTACATATTCCAATTTCTACCTAATAGAGGCTCACACATCTAGGTAGTTTGCTCATCTGTATTCCCAGAGAGAGAATGCTGATTAGTATACACCTTTATTATTTAAATTGTTATTTATTGTTTTATTATTTACTTACCATTCTTTATTGCCATTTTTCCTCTTACTGCTTCTGATCTAAGAACTTAACTTGTGCCTTTAAAAAATATCATTGTAGATTTTGTAAATTCAGAGTGAGGAAAAAAAATTCCAATATTAATTGAATCCTACTCTAGGTGCTTCAGGATTCTCCTTTATTGTGACTCAATCCATCATTGTCCTGGACTTCTTGAACACTGGAGATAAAAGAACTCTCCACTTCAAAAGGTAGATTATTCTATTTTCAAGAAATCTATTTTTTTTTTTTTTAGTTAAGGGAAGTCATTTATTTTTTTTTAAAAAAAAGCACTTTAAAATTCTAGGCACATTATTTAAAAATCTAATAGTGGCTTTAATGAAGACTGGTTTTAAATTTGGTTCTTTTGATTTTATTACATTTAGATGCTAGTTTAAATGTGTTGTGTTCTTTTTTTTTAATTAGTTTATTTTCTATTTTTTAACTTTACAATATTGTATTTGTTTTGCCATACATGGACATGAATCCACCATGGGTGTACATGTTTCCCCCTTCCAAAAACCCCCTCCCACCTCCCTCCCCATCCCATCCCTCCAGGTCATCCCGGTGCACCAGCCCCGAGCACCCTGTATCATGCATTGAACCTGGACTGGTGATTCATTTCACATATGATAATTTACATGCTTCCATGCCATTCTCCCATATCATCCCACCCTCACCCTCTACCATAGAGTCCATAATACTGTTCTATTTATCTGTGTCTCTTTTGATGTCTTGCATATAGGGTTATCTTTACCAATTGACTAAATACCATATATATGTGTTAGTATACTGTATTGGTGTTTTTCTTTCTGGCTTACTTCACTCTGTATAATAGGCTCCAGTTTCATCTACCTCATTAGAACTGATTCGAATGTATTCTTTTTAATGGCTGAGTAATATTCCATTGTGTATATGTACCACAGCTTCCTTATCCATTCATCTGCTGATGGGCATCTAGGCTGCTTCCATGTCCTGGCTATTATAAATAGTGCTGCGATCAACATTGGGGTACACGTGTCCCTTTCAAGTCTGGTTTCCTCAGTGTGTATGCCCAGCAGTGGGATTGCTTGGTCATATGGCAGTTCTATTTCCAGTTTTTTGAGGAATCTCCACACTGTTCTCCATAGTGGCTGTACTAGTTTGCATTCCCACCAACAGTGTAAGAGGGTTCCCTTTTCTCCACACCCTCTCCAACATTTATTGCTTGTAGTCTTTTGGATAGCAGCCATTCTGACAGGCGTGAAATGGTACCTCATTGTGGTTTTGATTTGCATTTCTCTGATAATGAGTGATGTTGAACATCTTTTCATGTGTTTGTTAGCCATCTGTATATCTTCTTTGGAGAAGTGTCTGTTTAGTTCTTTGGCCCACTTTTTGATTGGGTCATTTATTTTTCTGGAATTGAGCTGCAAGAGTTGCTTGTATATTTTTGAGATTAATTGTTTGTCCGTTGCTTCGTTTGCTATTATTTTCTCCCATTCCGAAGGCTGTCTTTTCACCTTGCTTATAGTTTCCTTTGTTGTGCAAAAGCTTTGAAGTTTAATTAGGTCCCATTTGTTTATTTTTGCTTTTATTTCCAATATTCTGAGAGGTGGGTCATAGAGGATCCTGCTGTGGTTTATATCAGAGAGTGTTTTGCCTATATTTTCCTCTAGGAGTTTTATAGTTTCTGGTCTTATGTTTAGATCTTTAATCCACTTCGAGTTTATTTTTGTGTATGGTGTTAGAAAGTGTTCTAGTTTCATTCTTTTACAAGTGGTTGACCAGTTTCCCAGCACCACTTGTTAAAAAGATTGTCTTTTCTCCATTGTATATTCTTGCCTCCTTTGTCAAAGATAAGGTGTCCATAGGTGCATGGATTTATCTCTGGGCTTTCTATTTTGTTCCATTGATCTATATTTCTGTCCTTGTGCCAGTACCACACTGTCTTGATGACTGTGGCTTTGTAGTAGAGCCTGAAGTCAGGCAGGTTGACTCCTCCAGTTCCATTCTTCTTTCTCAAGATTGCTTTGGCTATTCGAAGTTTTTTGTATTTCCATACAAATTGTGAAATTATTTGTTCTAGTTCTCTGAAGAATACCGTTTGGAAGCTTGATAGGGATTGCATTGAATCTATAGATTGCTTTGGGTAGTATACTCATTTTCACTATATTGATTCTTCTGACCCATGAACACGGTATATTTCTCCATCTATTTGTGTCTTCTTTGATTTCTTTCACCAGTGTTTTATAGTTTTCTATATATAGGTCTTTTGTTTCTTTAGGTAAATATATTCCTAAGTATTTTATTCTTTTTGTTGCAATAGTGAATGGAATTGTTTCCTTAATTTCTCTTTCTGTTTCCTCATTGTTGGTGTGTAGGAATTTCTGTGTGTTAATTTTATATCCTGCAACTTTACTATATTCGTTGATTAGCTCTAATAATTTTCTGGTGGAGTCTGTGTAGGGTTTCTATAGGGCTTTCTATGTAGAGGATCATGTCATCTGCAAACAGTGAGAGTTTTACTTCTTCTTTTCCAATCTGGATTCCTTTTATTTCTTTTTCTTCTCTGATTGCTGTGGCCAAAACTTCCAAAACTATGTTGAATAGTAGTGGTGAGAGTGGGCACCCTTGTCTTGTTCCTGATTTTAGGGGAAATGCTTTCAGTTTTTCCTCATTTAGGATAATGTTTGCCATGGGTTTGTCATATATAGCTTTTATTATGTTGAGGTATGTTCCTTCTATTCCTGCTTTTTGGAGGGTTTTTTATCATAAATTGATGCTGAATTTTGTCAAAGGCTTTCTCTGCATCTATTGAAATAATCATATGGTTTTTATTTTTCAATTTGTTTATGTGGTGTATTACATTGATTGATTTGCAGATATTGAAGAATCCTTGCATCCCTGGGATAAAGCCCACTTGGTCATGATATATGATCTTTTTAATATGTTGTTGGATTCTGTTTGCTAGGATTTTGTTAAGGATTTTTGCATCTATGTTCATCAGTGATATTGGCCTGTAGTTTTCTTTTTTTTGTAGCATCTTTGTCAGGTTTTGGTATTAGGGTGATGGTGGCCTCATAGAAAAAAATCACTTTATTTATATGGACTCTTAAGTTCCCAGGGTGAAAATGACTATCTGCATAATTTTATGTCTTCTGGGAGTCGCAAACGCAAACATCTTCATGGCTATGTAAGGAACATACTTGAGTAAAACAAGCTGAGTCTAGAGCAGTATGGATGAGTGAGGACTGTAGCAAATCTCTTTAATTCTATGTGACTAAACAAAATGCATGTGATATAATATTCCCTTTCCTACCAGTTTATCATCTTTGACTCTATCTCTACTCAGTGCTTTTTATTAGAATGTCTTCTTTACCCTGCCAAATTAAGTTTTACATATAACTTGGTGCTGGCAGTATATAGAGGACTGATTTTCCTCACAGAATAAATTGATTTCACTTTTAAAGTTTTCCACATGATGATATCATATATTATTTTCTTTACTGCTTAGTTGTGATCAAGGAGAAGAAATGAATCTCTTAGAAATACCCCAGATTCCCTCCAGAAAACAGGAGGGAAAGAGTGTTGTTAAAAAATTACAAGTTTACTTTGACAAGCTTGACTTTGGATTGTTGCAAGCACATGGGATCCTATCCCTGTGTAACCTATTTGTACCTTGATATCAGAAAGATCAGCCAACTTTTAATGATGTCCTCTGAGATGTAGTTCCTGCTCAGGTGTAAATATCAAACTGTGTTTTCTATTCCAGAGGGAGATCACCAGGCTATAAAAAACAAATAGAAAAAATGTGATGTGTTCCCAGGTCTATTGTCTTTTGGAATTACTGTGTAATACATACTTAGAGGTCATATAGAGTTGGAAATTGTTCTTTTTCCATTTTCTACAGAGATGGGTAGGAAGTTCTTTCAACAGTCAAAAACTTGATCTACACGATAGGGTGATGAGAAGTGTATGGATTTTGGAGTTTGTTTAATTGTGCTCTAGTACCCACATGGTGACCCTTCCTGGCTGTGTGACTGAGGGCAATTTGTATAACTTTTTTGGACTCTACGTTTTCTATTGTATAAAATCATGTATGTCTTCAGGTTTTTATGAGGATTAAATGTATCTACAAGATCAGTTCAGTACAGTTCAGTCTCTCAGTCATGTCCGACTCTTTGTAGCCCCATGGACTGTAGCATACCAGGCATCTCTGTCCATCACCAACTCCTAAAGCTTGCTCAAACACATATCCATCAAGTCTGTGATACCATCCAACTATCTCATCCTATGTCTTTCCTAGCATCAGGGTCTTTTCCAATGAGTCTGTTCTTTGCATCAGGTGACCAAAGTATTAGAGTTTCAGCTTCAGCACCAGTCCTTTCAAAAACTGATTACCTTTAGGATTGACATGTTGGATCTCCTTGCAGTCCAAGATACTCTCAAGAGTCTGCTCCAATACCACAGTTCAAAAGCATTAATTCTTCACCACTCAGCTTCCTTTATAGTCCAAATCTCACATCCATACATAACTACTTGGTAAACCATAGCTTTGAGTATGTGGACTTTTGTTGGCAAAGTAATGTCTCTGCTTTTTAATAGGCTGTCTAGGTTTGTCATAGCTTTTCTCCAAGGAGTAAGCATCTTTTAATTTCATGGCTGCAGTCATCATCTTCAGGGATTTTGGAGCCCCCCAAAATAAAATCTGTCAGTGTTTCCATTGTTTCCCCATCTATTTGCCATGAAGATATGGGACCGGATGCCATGATCTTAGTTTAATGGATGTTGAGTATTAAGCCAACTTTTTCACTCTCCTCTTTCACTTTCATCAAGAGGATCTTTAGTTCTTCGCTTTCTGCCATAAGGGTAGTGTCATCTGCATAACTGAGGTTATTGAATTTCTCTTGGAAATCTTGATTCCAGTTTGTGCTTCATTAAACCCAGTATTTAGCATGATATACCCTGCATATAAATTAAATAAGCAAGGTGAGAATATACAAACTTGACGTACTCCTTTCCCAATTTGGAAACAGTCTGTTATTCCATGTCTGTTTCTAACTGTTGCTTCTTGACGGGCATATAGATTTCTCAGGAGGCAGGTTAGGTGGTCTGGTATTCCCATCTCTTGAAGAATTTTCCACAGTGTGCTGTGATCAACACTGTCAAAGGCTTTGGTGTAGTCAATAAAGCAGAAGTAGATGTTTTTCTAGAATTCACTGGCTTTTTCAATGATCCAAAGGATGTTGGCAATTTGATCTCTGGTTCCTCTGACTTTTCTAAATCCACTTGAACATCTGGAATTTCACGGTTCAAGTACTGTTGAAGCCTGGCTTGGAGAATTTTGAGCATTACTTTGCTACCATGTGAGATGAATGCATTTGTGTGGTAGTTTGAACATTTTTTGGCATTGCCTTTCTTTGAGATTGGAATGAAAACTGACCTTTTCACCTTTTCCATTGATGTGGTCACTGCTGTTTTCCAAATTTGCTGGCATATTGAGTGCAGCACTTTCACAGCATCATCATTTAGGATTTGAAATAGCTCAGCTGGAATTCCATCATTTCTACTAGCTTTGTTCTTAGTGATGCTTCCCAAGGCCCACTTGACTTCACATTCCAGGATGTCTGGCTCTAGGTGAGTGATCGCACCATCATGGTTATCTGGGTCATCTGATCTTTCTTGTATAGTTGTTCTGTGTATTCTTGCCACCTCTTCTTAATATCTTCTGCTTCTGATAGGTCCATACCATTTCTGTCCTTTATTGAGCCCATCTTTGCATTAAAGTTCCCTCGGTATCTCTAATTTTCTTGAAGGGATCTCTAGTCTTTCCCATTCTAATATTTTCCTCTATTCCTTTGCACTGATCACTGAGGAAGGCTTTCTTAACTCTCCTTGTTATTCTTTGGAACTCTGCATTCAAATGGGTATATCTTTCTTTTTCTCCTTTGCCTTTTGCTTCTCTTCTTTTCACAGCTATTTGTAAGGGCTCCTCAGACAGCCATTTTGCCTTTTTGAATTTCTTTATCTTGGGGATGGTTTTGATCACTGCCTCCTATACAATGTTCTTCAGGCACACTGTCTATAAAATCTAATCTCTTGAAATTATTTGTCACTTCCACTGTATAATCGTAAGGGGTTTGATTTAGGTCATACCTGAATGGTCTAATGGTTTTCCCTATTTTCTTCAATTTATGTCTGATTTGGCAATACAGAGTTCATGATCTGAGCCACAGTCAGCTTCCAGTCTTGTTTTTGCTGACTGTATACAGCTTCTCCATCTTTGGCTGCAAAGAATATAATCAATCTGATTTTGGTATTGACTATCTGGTGATGTCCATGTGTAGAGTCTTCTCTTGTGTCGTTGGAAGAGGGTGTTTGCTATGACCAGTGCTTTCTCTTGGCAAAACTCTATTAGCCTTTGCCCTGCTTCATTCTATACTCCAAGGGCAAATTTGCCTGTTACACCAGGTATTTCTTGACTTCCTACTTTTGCATTCCAGTACCTTATAATGAAAAGGACATCTTTCTGGGGTGTTATTTCTAGAAGGCCTTGTATGCCTTCATAGAACCATTCAACTTCAGCTTCTTCAACATTACTGATCAGGGCATAGCCTTGGATTACTGTGATATTGAATGGTTTGCCTTGGAAACAAACAGAGATCATTCTGTCATTTTTGAGATTGCATCCAAGTACTGCATTTTGGACTCTTTTGTTGAGTCCAAATGGCTGCGCCATTTCTTCTAAGGGATTCTTGCCCACAGTAGTAGATATAATGGTCATCTGAGTTAAATTCACCCATTCCAGTCCATTTCAGTTCACTGATTCCTAAAATTTCGATGTTCACTCTTGCCATATCCTGTTGAACCACTTTCAATTTACCTTGATTCATGGACCTAACATTCCAGGCTCTATTCAATATTGTCCTTTACAGCATCGGACTTTACTTCCATCACCACTCATGTCCACAACTGGGTGTTTTTTTGCTTTAGCTCCATCTCTTCATTCTTTCTGGAGTTAGTTCTCCACTGATCTCCAGTAGCATATCGGGCACCTACCGACCTGGGGACTTCATCTTTCAGTGTCCTATCTTTTTGCCTTTTCATACTGTTCATGGGTTCTCAAGGCAAGAATACTGAAGTGGTTTGCCATTCTGTTCTCCAGTGTACCACATTTGGTCAGAACTCTCTACCATGACCAATCCATCTTGGGTGGCCCTACACGGCATGGCTCTTGGTTTCATTGAGTTAGACAAGGCAGTGGTCCATGTGATCAGATTGGTTAGTTAGAGATTAGTTAGTTAGAGGTTAATTAGAGGTTGGTTAGTTAAATTAGAGATACCAAGGGAATGTTTCATGCAAAAACGGTCACAGTAAAGGACAGAAATGGTATGGACCCAACAGAAACAGAATGTATTAAGAAGAAGTGGCAAGAATACCCAGAAGAACTACACAAAAAAGATCTTGGTGACCCAAATAATCACGATGGTGTGATCACTCACCTAGAGCCAGAAGTCCAGAAATGTGAAGTCAAGTGGGCCTTAGGAATCATCACTATGAACAAAGCTAGTAGAAGTGATAGGACTCCAGCTGAGCTATTTCAAATCTTAAAAGATGATGCTGTGAAAGTGCTGCACTCAATATGCCAGCAAATTTGGAAAACAGCAGTGACCACATCGATGGAAAAGGTGAAAAGGTCAGTTTTCATTCCAATCTCAAAGAAAGGCAATGCCAAAAAATGTTCAAACTACCACACAAATGCATTCATCTCACATGGTAGCAAAGTAATGCTCAAAATTCTCCAAGCCAGGCTTCAACAATACTTGAACCGTGAACTTCCAGATGTTCAAGCTGGGTTTAGAAAAGGCTGAGGAACCAGAGATCAAATTGCCAACATCTGTTGGATCATCAAAAAAGCAAGAGAGTTCAGGAAAAACATCTACTTCTTTATTGACTACACCAAAGCCTTTGACAGTGTTGATCACAACACACTGTGGAAAATTCTTCACGAGATGGGAATACCAGACCACCTCACCTGCCTCCTGAGAAATCTATATGCAGGTCAAGAAGCAACAGTTAGAACTGGACATGGAACAACAGACTGATTCCAAATCAAGAAAGGAGTACATCAAGGCTGTATATTGACACCCTGCTTATTTAACTTATATGCAGTGTACATCATGAGAAATGCTTTACTGGATGAAGCATAAGCTGGAATCAAGATTGTCAGGAGAAATATCAATAACCTCAGATATGTAGATGACACCACCCTTATGGCAGAAAGCAAAGAAGATTTAAAGAGCCTCTTGATAAAGGTGAAAGAGGAGAGTGAAAAAATTGGCTTAAAGCTCAACATTCAGAAAACTAAGTTCATGTCATCTGATCCCATCACTTAATGGCAAATAGATGGGCAAACAGTGGAAACAATGACAGACTTTATTTTTCGGGGCTCCAAAATCACTACAGATCATGACTGCAGCCATCAAATTTAAGATGCTTGTTCCTTGGAAGGAAAGTTATGGCCATTATAGACAGCTTATTAAAAAGCAGAGACATTACTTTGCCAACAAATGTCCGTCTAGTCAAAGCTATGGTAGTCATGTATTGATGTGAGAGTTGGACTATAAAGAAAGCTGAGCACCAAAGAATTGATGTTTCTGAACTGTGGTGTTGGACAAGACTCTTGTGAGTCCCTTGGACAGCAAGGAGGTCCAACCAGTTCATCTTAAAGGAAATCAGTCCTGAATATTCAATGAAAGGACTGATGCTGAATCTGAAATTCCAATACTTTGGCCTCATGATGGGAAGAACTGGCTCATTGGAAAAGACCCTGATGCTGGGAAAGATTGAAGGTGGGAGGAGAAGGGGAGGACAGAAGATGAGATGGTTGGATGGCATCACTGACTGAATGGACATGAGTCTGAGTAAACTCCAGGAATTGGTGATGGGCAGGGAGACCTGGCGTACTGCAGTCCATGGGGTCACAAATAGTCAGGCACAACGGAGCGATTGAACTGAACTGAACCCAGGAACATGGAATATCTCTCCATCTGTTTATGCAGTTTTTGATTTCTTTCATCACTGTCTTATGGTTTTCTGCATATAATTCTTTTGTCTCCTTTTGTAAGTTTATTCCTATCTAATTATTTTTGTGCAATTGTGAATGGGATTGATTCCTTAGTTTCTCTTTCCGATTTTTCATTGTTAGTATATAGTAATGCAAGTGATTTCTGTGTATTGATTTTGTATCCTGCAACTTTGCTAAATTCACTGAGTATCTCTAGTAATTTTCTGATACTATCTTTAGGATTTTCTATGTACAGTATCACGTCATCTTCAAGCAGTGAGAGCTTTACTTCTTTTCTAAACTGCATTTCTTTAATTTCTTCTTCTTCTCTGATTTCTGTAGCTAGGAATTTCAGAACTATGTTGAATAATAGTGGTGAAAGTGGACACCCTTGTCTTGTTCCTGATCTTAGGGGGAATGCTTTCAGTTTCTCACCATTGAGAATAATGTTTGCTGTAGGCTTATCATATATGGCCTTTACTATGTTGAGGTAGGTTCCTTCTATGCCCAGTTTTTTGAAGAGTTTTAATCGTAAACGGGTGCTGAGTTTTGTCAAAGGCTTTTTCTGCATCTATTGAGATGATCATATGTTTTTTATCTTTCAGTTTGTTAACATGGCCTATCACATTGATTGATTTTCAAATATTGAAGAATCCTTGCAATCCTAGAATAAACCCAATTTGGTCATGGCATATGAGCTTTTTGATGTGTTGCTGAATTCTGTTTGCTAAAATTTTGTTGAGGATTTTTGCATCTATGTTCATCAGTGATATTGGCCTGTGGTTTTCTTTTTTTGTGTTGTCTTTGTTGGGTTTTGTTATCAGGGTGATGGTGGCCTTGTAGAATGAGTTTGGAAGTGTTCCTGCCTCTGTAATTTTTTGAAAGAGTTTTAGAAGGATAGGCATTAGTTCTTCTCTAAATGTTGGATAGAATTCTCCTGTGAAGCCATCTGGTTCTGGGGTTTTGTTTTATGGGAGATTTTTGATCACAGCTTCAATTTCAGTGCTTGTAATTGAGTTGTTCATAATCTCTTTTTCTTCCTGGTTCACTCTTGGAAGATTGAACTTTTCTAAGAACCTGTCCATTTCTTCCAGGTTATCCATTTTATTTCCATATAGTTGCTCATAATAGTCTCTTATAACCCTGTGTATTTCTGTATTGTCTGTTGTAACCTCTCCTTTTTCATTTCTAATTTTGTTGATTTGATTCTTCTCTCTTTTTTTTCTTGATGAGTCTGGCTAAAGCTTTGTCAATTTTGTTTATCTTCTCAAAGGACCAGGTTTTATTTTTATTAATCTTGACTATTGTTTCTTTCATTTCTTTTTCATTTATTTCTACTCGGATCTTTATGATTTCTTTCTTTCTACTAATTTCAGGGTTTTTTTGTTCTTCTTTTTCCAGTTGTTTTAGGTGTAAAGTTAGGCTGTCTATTCGATGTTTTTCTTGTTTCTTGAGGTAGGATTGTATTGCTTTAAACTTCCCTCTTGGGACTGCTTTTGCTGCATCCCATAGGTTTTGAGTTGTCGTGTTTTCATTGTCATTTGTTTCTAGAAATTTTTTGATTTCCCTTTTGATTTATTCAGTAATCTGTTGGTTATTTAGAAACATTTTCTTAATCTCCATGTGTTTTTGTTTCTTATTGTTATTTTTTTTCTTGTAATTGATATCTAGCCTCATAGCATTGTGGTCAGAGAAGATGCTTGATATGATTTCAGTTTTTCTTAAATTTACTGAGGTTTGATGTGTGACCCAAGATGTGCTGTATCCTGGAGAATGTTCCATGTGCACTTGAGAAAAAGGTTTATTCTTCTGCATTTGGATGGAATGTCCTGAAGATATCAATGAGATCCTTCTCATCTAATGTATCATTTAAGACTTGTATTTCCTTATTAATTTTCTGTTTTGATGATCTGTCCATTGTGTTGAGTGGGCTGTTAAAGTCTCCTATTATTATTGTGTTATTTTAATTTCCCCTTTTATGTCTGTTATTGTTTGTCTTGTGTATTGAGGTGCTCCTATGTTGGGTGCATAGATATTTACAATTGTGTCTTCCTCTTGGATTGATCCCTTGATCATTAATTTTGTTTCTTTCTCTGAAAGTCCTAAGTTTATCCCTTCTCACATGTATTTTAGTATTTGGTGAACTACTCAATGTTTTCCTTTCATCTGTATATAATAATTATTATATATCATTTTAGAGCATACTGAAGAGGTTTTTATAATCTACATTTTAGACACAAGTAACGAACTATAGTGGAAATACAAATGTATTTCCCCATACCTGTTATTTAGTTATGTATGGAAGTGACAGTCTAACCAAATCTATTGTTTATGACCCATCTGATTTACTATATTTCTGAAGCACAGAATTGCATATATTATTGTTTTTAAATATACCTCAAGACAAAATAAAGACTTAGCAGGACTGCTTATCTACCAAAAGTAAAAGCTGAGTGATATATTCAAACCTATGAGGAGGTAGCACTGGTAGGCTACTGGTCTTTGGCTTATGAAAAACAAGAAATAAAAACTGAAATCAATACTGCCAGCAGCTAAGTATTTGCCATTGTCATAGTTAAGAGATATAGCTAGAGTGATGCTGGCATGAGCAAGAAGTCAATAAGGAAGGTCAAGTCCCTTATCATCATCCAACCTTCCATTCTTTCTCTAGCAACCCTTCAGGAAGAATTTAACAAAAGCTAGCTAGCAAGAAAAAAGTATGGTTTTCAGTGTCTCAACCCCATCTCACAATGAAGAGTGGACTCAAAGCTAAGAGACAATAATTTATAACATCAGAATTACTCCATAAAAAATAAGAATGACAATCTTGTTACTCAAAACTTTGTGACCTATTAAAACATACAGAGCATTAACAATACAAAATCACCAATGTTTATCGGACATTTAGGACATCCTGCTGCTGCTGCTGCTAAGTCGCTTCAGTCATGTCCGACTCTGTGTGACCCCATAGACGGCAGCCCACCAGGCTCCTCCGTCCCTGGGATTCTCCAAACAAGAATAATGGAGTGGATTGCCATTTCCTTTTCCAATGCATGTATTCATGCTAAATTGCTTCAGTCGTGTCTGACTCTGTGCAACCCCATGGACAGCAGCCTACCAGGCTCCTCCGTCCACGGGATTCTCCAGGCAAGAATACTGGAGTGGGGTGCCATTGCCTTCTCCATTAGGACATCCTAGGTACTATTTAACGCTGAGCGTAAATGAACTTATTTAATCATATGAAGAGGAGAAGGCACTGGCACCCCACTGCAGTACTCTTGCATGGAAAATCCCATGGACGGAGGAGCCTGGTAGGCTGCAGTCCATGGAGTCACGAAGAGTCGGACACGACTGAGCGACTTCACTTTCACTTTTCACTTTCACGCATTGGAGAAGGAAATGGCAACCCACTTCAGTGTTCTTGCCTGGAGAATCCCAGGGACGGCAGAGCCTGGTGGGCTGCCGTCTATGGGGTCTCACAGAGTCAGACACGACTGAAGCGACTTAGCAGCAGGAGCAGCAGCAATCATATGAAGAAATAATAATTACTTGTTAGGAATAAAGTAAGATATTAAGGGCTTACATTTGCAATTTAGATGTTATAGTCTTTTGGCCTTCACTGGTGGCTCAGTGTTAAAGAACCACCTGCCAAAGCAGGAGACTAGGCGCGAGTTTGATTCCTGGGTTGGGAAGATCCTGTGGAGAAGGAAATGGCAACCCACTCCAGTATTCTGGCCTGGGAAAGCCCATGGACAGAGGATCCTTGCAGGCTACAGCCCCTGGGGTCACAAAAAAGTTGGACACGACTTAGTGACTAAATGACAATAGTGTTTTACTTTAGACATGTCTTCTATATTTCAAGTCTCATCGACTTCTCAGAGGGATAGAAGAAAAAAGTGCTTTCCTCTATTGATATATCTGATTCAATCCCTTCAAGAGCAATGAGGCTTCCATTTCTCCCACTGGCACTGCTCCTGTGACTGCACTCTTCAGACAGTAGAGATTATCCCAATCTGGGGCTATCCTTGTCTTATCCTCCAGTATCCAGAACCCTGCGGCCCTTCAGTTCATTGAACAATTTGATCCTCTTCTGCCACTTTTTATCCTCTTACTGACATTATTGTCAGTTCCCAGTTCTGCTTAGTTCTCCTGCCACTTAAGAGCTGTTGGTCCAATGCTGGGTGAGAAAGAAGTCCTCATTTTGACCTGGTCTCTTCTCAAAGTCCAAGAGGAATTCTCTGCTACCGTATCACTTCTATTTTATTGGGATAAAAATTAGGGTGCATCAAAGGGGACTCTTTCAACTAACCTCATTATGTAACAAATCCAAACAAGTTATGGTAACTAATAATAAAACCACTTTTCTACATTATGATACACATCCCATCAAAATAAAAAGTAGTAATTTATGAAGGGAGTTCAAATGAAAAAATGCCAATAAGTTCACTTATAAAATGTTATATTGAGTCAGATATCTTCTTGAAGAGCTATTGCTACTTCAGATATGACAGATATACATTTCTATGTTTATATATGATGTGGTTCATTTATTTACTAAAATTATTTATTGAGCATCTGTGACATTTCATATTCTAGTCTAAGTCTTTGAGATATTGTAGGGTAACAAACAAGTTCTTACCATGTAAGAGAGCGTTATGTGTTAATGGACACAAATGGTAAATAAATGAACAAATTAAAGGTAAATATATTATTATATATACATGTATAATAATATATTATTCAGAATCCATACATTTAACTAAACTAGTGACATGTAACTCATTTTTTCACAAGTAAAATTTAAAAGAAGCAAAAGATACAAAACAAACAAAAAAGAGTTTCTGTGGTTGAAGTTACACTGGTCTGAAAGGAAGGAAGAAGGTGTCACTTTTGTATCTTATTCACTCTTGCTCCTTCAATTTGGTTTTTATATAATTCCAATGGGCATCGTTTGAAAACTACCAATGCAATAAATAACAATTAATGTTAATAATTTGCAGTTTAAATAATTTTAATAACAATTATAAAATAGTAATATATATATTGATTACTTTATGCCAGATACATTTGTAAATTCTTGTATTCATAGCAATTCAAGGAAGTAAGGACTATTATCATATAACATGTGTGTTATCCTTCCTTAAATATTTGGTAAATGTTACCAGTAATCATGATATCAGTAAAGAAAATCAAAACCAACTATTTCAATATATGCAAGGAGTAAATTTGAAGAAGATCATTAATAATAATTTTTATATGAAATATTTGAAGTTCACAAAAAGGAGATAATTTCCTAATCTTGAAAGGAAACTGTATTCCAAAAGTCTATAGGAAAGTACTATTCACTAATAATTCATACAGTTTCTATATTCTCATTAAGATTGGTATTAACATAAGGATGCCTACTCTCACAGCTAATATTTGATATCAGCTTGGTAGTCCTGGTCAAAATCTTAAGACCAGAAAAAGGCAGAAGTAAAAAATAAGAGATTAAAGAATTTTTAATACCTGATTTAAAAAATGAGTAAGAAGTTTGGATATAAGATAAATGGAAAAATAGTTCTCTTTACATTAGCAATAAATAATTAGCAGATGTAATAGAAATAAATATAATAAAAGTAACAAATTATAAAATATCTGAGTTTTATCCTAAAAAAGCATGTACAGGACCTTTATAGAAACCATTTAAATTTAAAATAAACACCATAACAAGATATGAGTAATTCAAAAAGTAAAATATGTTAATAGATAGATAGGATAAAAACATAAGGCTGCCATTTTCCCCAAATTAGTCTATACATTCAATTAGATGTATTAAAAATTTTAAATGAATTATTTTCAGGAATATTATTACCTGTTCTAAAATTTATAGGATGGAATAATTTTATACAACTTTCACATAGTTTTATAAAAAAAAAGCAAGGGGAAATCCATATATGAAGCACACAACAAAGCCACAGTAATTAAAATATTCTGATAATGTTTCAAGGACATTTATATAGTCCAGTAGAAAAGAAAAGAGATCTCAGATATAGACACATGTTTATATTTGGCATATCATAAAACTGTTACCCCAAAGCAATGGGGATAGCTTAGGAGGCCATGTTAGGAAAATGTTTTCATATATGAAAACAAATTTGATCCTTGGATTGTCATTTATACAATTGGAGACTAGATAATATTAACAATTTGCATGTAAAAATATTAAATTATTTAATGAAACAATATAGAAAATCTTGGAAACTTATAATAGAGGAAAAAAGTTTTAAAACATAAAATCTTAAACTAATAGAAAATTGGTCAAAGGATACAAATCAGTGACTCACTGAAGGGTTTTCCTAAATGGCTGACATTGAGAGATTCTAACATTAAGAAAACCTGAAAAATGCTCAGTAATGTTCCAAATCAGAAAAATCATCATTAAAATAGTCATAAAATATTTATTTTCTTTGGAAAGGAAATATCAAATGTTGGCAAGACATGTGGGGAGGTAGAATTCTGATGGGACTGTACATTATATGGGCTTCCCTAGTGGCTCAGATGGTAAAGAATCTGCCTGCATGCAGGAGACCCAGGTTTGATCCCTGGGTCAGGAAGATCCCCTGGAGAAGGAAATAGCAAGCCACTCCAATATTCTTGCCTGGAAAATCCCATGAACAGAGGAGCCTGGCAGGCTACAGTCCGTGGGGTCACACAGTGTCAGACATGACTGAAGCGACTTAGCCTACATGCAGGTACATTGATAAACTGGAAAACTCTCTGGCTATATTAAAATTGGGCAGGACCCAATGATCCAGTCCTGGGAAGATGTCTCAGATCTAAGTTCTTGACCAGGACTATAAGGGGATAAGCATGAGGATGTTCATCCTTGTGTTGTTTGTGGCAAAAGCAGTTTGACAGGAACTTTGGCAACCATCATCAGAGGAATGGTTCTGTTAATATCACATGTGAGTATTCATTATGGAACAGTTATTAATAACACAAGTGAGGAACAAATAAACTAGATGTCCATATAGAAATATAAATAGATCCCTGAAATTGTTGAAAAACTAAGCAATGTTGTGATTTATGGCACAATGAAGTTTATGTACAAATTTAAATACGTATTTTACAAGAGCATGTGCATTTTTTGGGACAAATCAAAAACATAGTTTTGAGTTGGGAAGGAAATATTAGTCGAATCAGTTATTATAGGAGAAGATAGGTGACTTTTTAAGGACTGAGGAAATTAATGTGCAGAGGAGTAGAAATTAAAATACGGAGGAGCAAGATTAACTTATAGTTAAAGAATTAGACAAAAGTTTAAAAAGAAATGGACAAATAAAAGCACATGTAAAATCATAGAGAGCAATATAAGGTATATGCTGATGAAAAAGCTCTGATCTATTATATAATGTAGCTTAATAGACTTTCTGAGTCACTCTAAGTCAACAATGTGCTATTTGTCTGAATTCACGACCCAAACTATCCATTCTGGACTTTTAAAATTTCTTTCTGGCCTTGAACATATGAATTCACTTTTATCCTATAAATTTATTTATTTTATTTCTTATGTGTATTTCTTTTCATTTCAAAATAGGTTGGTATTGATATCATGCATGAAATTAACATCTAAAAAATGAAAGTAAGTTAAAAAAAAGTGATACTGCAATTAATTCACAGAAAAGGTCTATTTTATTTCATTCCTAATATCTAAACCATTTTCAAGTCTATCATTTTGGTTGTTTCAATTAGGAACTTAATTTAAATCAGCTTTGCTTTGTAAATAAATTTTAAACTAAAAAGCTCTCACACTTCGTAAAGTTAGTTTGGTGAACATTTGTCCCTATTTTAAAAAGTTACACAGGTGGGAGAATGTTATTTCATTTTTGAGCTTTAGTTCAGCCACATTATATTCCTGACATCGTTCTTAATTGTGTCTGTGGGACAAGGTCCCTAACGCACCAGAAGTTTCTCCATTCAACAGATCTCTCATTCCAACTTTAAATTGCTTTGGGAATGGGGAATAATCACAACAACTGTTACATGACAAATATTTACTCTTTCAGATCTGTGGAATCTAACATTGTTTGTTGAACCTGACCTTAGTTCAGAATGCTGACATAAATACTAAGAAGAAATTAACAGGTTCTTTTAGGAGGTGGAAATAATTTATCAGTGTAAGGGTAAGTCTTGATATCATAAAAATATACCTTTTCATTTCATAATTAAAATTCTTATTAAATATGGACTTAAAATATGAACAGCATGAGGCAGTGCAGCCTCTAATTAATTATTAGGACCAAATACCGCTGTGAAGGCAATCCAACCAGTCCATCCTAAAGGAGATCAGTCCTGGGTATTCATTGGAAGGACAGATGTTGAAGCTGAAACTCCAATACTTTGGCCACCTGATGAAAAGAGCTGACTCATTTGAAAAGACCCTGATGCTGGGAAAGATTGAGGGCAGGAGGAGAAGGGGACGACAGAGGATGAGATGGCTGGATGGCATCACCGACTCGATGGACATGGCTTGGGTGGACTCAGGGAGTTGGTGATGGACAGGGAGGCCTGGCGTGCTGCAGTTCATGGGGTCGCAAAGAGTTGGACATGACTGAGCGACTGAACTGAGCTGAACAGCTGTGATTTATTATTTGGCATACTTTGGGAGTGTATTAGAAATGCAGAGTCACAGCCCCTGCATCAGCCTTGGCAAAAGAAAATCTACATTTTAACAAAATATCCAGGAAGTTTATATACATATGAAGAATTTAGCAAAGACTGAAATAACTGATTCTTCATTAATCCACCAAGGCCAAAAATTCTGGGTAGTACTTGGTGGGAAAACTTGATATAACTTTTGGTGTTTAGCCCACAGAGTTCTAGACTTCACATGTAAATATCTGAGCTTCAAGCTCCACTCTTTACTTATAAGCTGGATTACTTTGGCCACATTCTATGTTTCACATTTGAAAGAAAATAGAGATAACGAGAAGATTGATTTTTTAAATAAAGTGCTACATACATATATAGTTACATATTTAAGCATTATTACTGTTTTCTCAGGTTCACTTAAATACATAAATTATCAAGAATAATTCTGAAGTCATTGATTGAAGCAAATGAAGAGACTATTTTTCCTCAGAGATCTTCATTGTATTCTTGCAGAACTAGTTTACACACTAGTCTTGTAATGGGAAGTAATAAAATAGTAAGAGCAGACTCAGACTACGAGATCAACAACAAACTTGATGTTTGAACAAATGTTAAATTGCTGTGTATGTGATTCAGTTTACTACAGTCAAATGTCTGCCCTATAGAAATACACAATTTAGCAGACTGAATAGAGATCTAAGGTGTCAGGGAGACAAACAAGTATGCATAAAATACACTTGCGTTAAGATTTTCAACATTTCTGTTAAATACTGGATCAAAATTCCAGTCTTTGTGGTCTTTTGCCTTCCCCACCACTCTCTCACGGAGACTGATTTAATGAAGTCAGATTTATCATCTGAAATATTCTAGGGATTTTATAAAACTCAATTTACAGTGTCTTCAACAGTGGGGAAGGTTGCTTCTGAATTTGCTTCTGATCCTAGGTAGATACTGGAGTGGGTTGCCATGCCTTCCTCCAGGGGATCTTTACAACCCAGGGATCAAACCCGAGTTTCCTGCATTGCAGGTGGATTCTTTACCAGCTGAGCTACCAAGGAAGCCACTTAAAACATTAGACACAGGGCACTGAAATTCTCAATTTCTCAGTATCACTGTGTTCTTGGCAAAGACATTCTTGAGATAACTGAATGACAGAGTTTTGAAGAAAACACACTATTTCACTCTAGAATAATGTCTATTCAAGAAATTTGTTACATTTGTTACTTGGCAGTGAAAATATTTTATGTTGGTACTTTTTTGACATCCTGAAAGCTGGGACATGGATAGAATAAATAAGACATTTGTGAATGAATTCATTCTTCTGGGACTCTCTGGTTACCCAAAACTTGAGATTATTTTCTTTGCTGTAATTCTAGTTATGTATCTAGTGATTCTAATTGGCAATGGTGTTCTGATCATAGCTAGCATATTTGATTCCCGTCTTCACACCCCCATGTACTTCTTTCTGGGAAACCTCTCTTTTCTGGATATCTGCTATACATCCTCCTCTGTTCCCTCAACTTTGGTGAGCTTAATCTCAAAAAAAAGGAACATTTCCTTCTCTGGATGTGCAGTGCAGATGTTCTTAGGATTTGCAATGGGGTCAACAGAGTGTTTCCTCCTTGGCATGATGGCTTTTGACCGCTATGTGGCCATCTGTAACCCTCTGAGATACCCTGTCATCATGAGCAAGGTGGTGAATATCCTGATGGCTTCTGTTTCGTGGCTCTCTGGTGGAATCAACTCAATTGTGCAAACTTCTCTTGCCATGCGATTGCCTTTCTGTGGTAATAATATTATCAATCATTTCTTATGTGAAATACTGGCTGTTCTCAAGCTAGCTTGTGCTGATATATCCCTCAATATTGTTACTTTAGCAGTGTCGAATATGGCTTTCTTGGTTCTACCCCTTCTGGTCATTTTTTTCTCCTATATGCTTATCCTCTATACCATCTTGAGAATGAACTCAGCCACAGGGAGACGCAAGGCCTTTTCTACCTGCTCAGCACATCTGACTGTGGTGATCATATTTTATGGTACCATTTTCTTCATGTATGCCAAACCCAAGTCTCAAGACCTCCTTGGACAAGACAGTTTGCAAGCTAGAGAAGGGCTTGTTTCCATGTTTTATGGGGTGGTGACCCCAATGCTAAATCCTATAATCTATAGCTTGAGAAACAAGGATGTAAAAGCTGCTGTGAAATATTTACTGAGTCAGAAATCTGTTAATCAATTAAGACCAAAGTGAAATGTGGTTTTAGTGTATCAAGACAAGACATAGCATTAGTAGGCAATCATTGATGACCTTCTTTGGGGAAACCAAAGTTATGCATAGAGATTTTCATTTTTTTCTTCACTAGCTCAGCTTAGCTACAATCCCTGAATTCAGTAGTCTTCTATAAACTCAGATTCCAATAGGTTCTGATCCACATTTCACAAAGAGAGTTAATTACTTGAGAACCTTATCCTTGGTGATATCTGAAATAAACTTTTTTTTTTGGTGTACTGTGTAGTTGTTGTTGTTCAGTCACCAAGTCATGCCCATCTCTTTGTAACCCCATGGGCTGCAGCACACCAGGCTTACTGCTGTCCTTCACTACTTCCTGGAGTTTGCTCAAACTCATGTCCATTGAATCGGTGATGCCATCCAACTGTCTCATCCTCTGTTGCCCCCTTCTCCTCCTGCCCTCAATCTCTCCCAGCATCAGGGTGTTTTCCAATGAGTCAGCTCTTCATATCAGTTTGCCAAATTATTGGAGCTTCAGTGGAAAATATCACACATACTCTTTGAAAGTAGCAAGTCAGGAATATAAATTCTGCTCCATCACAAATCATTTAATGTTGGGAAAGTTATTCATTTTTTTCTAAAATGCAGCTCCCTTATTTGAAAGAAAGGGAGTAATTAAACATTGCTCTCAGTTTTATTACAAAGGTTCAGTAAGTTGTACAAAGCACCCAGTATAGTGTCAATTCATAGTAATTTCCTTTGTAGAGGGCATTGAGTTTGACTTTTTCTGTTGACTCAGAATTTAAGAATTGAAGTAGAGACCCCAAATTTAAGCTGAATGGCACCAACTTGCACTTTTTTTATTTTTTAAGCTATCAGTTGTTAGAGGCAGACACCTTCCCCTTGTCTTCCTATTAGTATCAACCACCACTCTTCTTATCTACATTATACAATATGAATTTCAAGAAAAGAGAAGATAGAATCAAAGAAGACTTTTATAACATGAGAAGTGCTCAATGAACGGTGAGAGGTGTTTCACTACTGTTCCTATGAAAGAATGGGAAGACTGTTCTTACCCAAGCCAAGTAAGGTGATTCTGCAAAACCTGTTGAGGTTTTGGGTGCCTGCAAAGAAGAACTGACATCTGGCTTGATGAATGGAGGATTGCTGAGCCTTTTCTCTCTAGGCTGTAGACCAAGAGGGGAGCTACACCAGCAGAGGGCTGTAGGATGGGTATCTTGGGGCTGAAAATAACCAGAAACTTTTTAGTTTGCCTGAAATACTTTTTTCAGCTGTGAAAGACTGAAATTTGTGACTGAGAAGAGAAATTAATTTCATTTTATATGCCAGTGAGTTGAAATGTCTCAATAAACCTATTACAGGCTTTTGAGTTAGTTGTTCTTTTTTTTTTTTTTTTTCACTTTCCGTGGATTCTTTTGCCGTAGCTGAGCACAGCATGTCATTGGTCCACACCACCAGCCTTTTGTGACTGGTTTCAGCCTTACGGTACTACCTAAATTTTCTCTTTCTTATTGGTATTAGAACCATAGTATGACCCCAGACATCCTAACTGAGAGCTGTACTCCCTGCCAATCTATGTCCTTGGGTAAATCCATATTTTTCACCTGTGTGATCTGGTCACTGAAATCCTGCTGCCTGTCTTCTGTCCCCTCTGGGTTGGAGGGTTGTCACTGTAGCAAACCTCTAACTGTGGGTTCTTCTCCTCTGGCTTGTATCACAATGGGTGGTGCTGCTTATTTTCCTTAGAAAATATTATTAGCAATGTTGATACCTCCTACAGGTGGCCACCATTAACATTTTTATTATTCGTGTTATTAACTTGGAGGCATAAAGTTAATCATTTTAATGTTGATTTATTTTGATGCACCATATGTACTTGAAGTTGCTATTTTGAAAAAAAAATTTAATGTGTATACAACTCATTAGGTTTCATAGAATAAATTCTAGACAAATTACTACAGCAGGTGATATGATTTTTTAGTTTCTCTTTTTAAATTATATGCCCCCCCCCCAAATCTGGAGAAGGCGATGGCAACCCACTCCAGTACTCTCACCTGGAAAATCCCCTGGACGGAGGAGCCTGGTAGGCTGCAGTCCATGGGGTCGCTAAGAGTCAGACACGACTGAGCGACTTCACTTTCACTTTTACTTTCATGCATTGGAAAAGGAAATGGCAACCCACTCCACTGTTCTTGCCTAGAGAATCCCAGGGACGGGGGAGCCTGGTGGGCTGCTGTCTATGGGGTAGCATAGAGGTGGACACGACTGAAGCGACTTAGCAGCAGCAGCAGCACCAGCCCCCCAAATCATATTACCTACTGTCAATGTCACTGCAAATGTTTCCTCAGACTTTTGCAGCTCTGGCTTGTGTGTGCATGTGTGTGTATACATAGTTTATACACTTTGAATTTTGGAAATTTTCAAATAACAATAAAAATAAATCTATATAATGAAACTTCATGCACTAATCACTCATTTTAAAGAATTGTTAATTCATTGTTACATTGATATCTAAACTCAGTCCCTTTCTCTAGGTTTTTAAGTAAATATTGGCTACATATGTGAGTGTAAATAATTTTGTATTTTGAAATAATTCATACTTATAGAAAAGTTGCAAAAATCACAGAGAGAATTTTCTTTAATCTTTCACTGAGAATCTATAGATATTACATCTTACCACATTTGCCTTATAATTTCTTCATATATTTATATATATATGTATATATGTAAGATTATAAATACATATATAGAGAACTGTTTGAGAGTGAGTTACAAATGCTATGTCTCTTAACCCCTAAATATTTCATTCTGTTTTTACCATAAACAGAATATAATTATTGACATGAAGAAAAAATACTGTTTAATTTCAGTTCAGTCAGTTCAGTCACTCAGTCATATCCGACACTTTGCGACCCCATGAGCTGCAGCACGCCAGGCCTCCCTGTCCAACACCAACTCCCGGAGCCCACGTCCAAGGTAAGGAGCAGTAGTTTCACTTTCCTGGAGCAGCCGTGAAGGGATACCCCACTTCCAAGGTAAGAGAAACCCAAGTAAGATGGTAGGCGCTGAGAGAGGGCATCAGAGGGCAGACAGACTGAAAGCACAATCACAGACAACTAGCCAATCTGATCAAATGGACCACAGCCTTGTCTAACTCAATGAAACTAGGCCGTGCCATGTGGGGTCACCCAAGATGGATGGGTCATGGTGGAGAGGTCTGACAGAATGTGGTCCACTGGAGAAGGGAATGGCAAACCACTTCAGTATTCTTGCCTTGAGAACCCCATGAACAGTATGAAAAGGCAAAAGATAGGGCACTGAAAGATGAACTCCCCAGGTTTGTAGGTGCCCAATATGATACTGGAGATCAGTGGAGAAATAACTTAAGAAAGAATGAAGGGATGGCGCCAAAGCAAAAACAACATCCGGTTGTGGATGTGACTGATGACAGAAGCAAGGTCCGATGCTGTAAAAAGCAATATTGCATAGGAACCTGGAATGTTAGGTTCATGAATCAAGGCAAATTGGAAGTGGTCAAACAGGAGATGGCAAGCGTGAACATCAACATTTTAGGAATCAGCGAACTAAGATGGACTGGAATGGGTGAATTTAATTCAGATGACCATTATATCTGCTATTGTGGGCAGGAATCCCTTAGAAGAAATGGAGTAGCCATCACAGTCAACAAAAGAGTCTGAAATGCAGTACTTGGATGCTTAAAGCTTAACATTCAGAAAACTAAGATCATGGCATCTGGTCCCATCACTTCATGGCAAATAGATGGGGAAACGGTGGAAATGGTGGCCAACTTGATTTTTTTGGGCTCCAAAATCACTGCAGATGGTGACTGCAGCCATGAAATTAAAAGACGCTTACTCTTTGGAAGGAAAGTTATGACCAACCTAGACACCATATTAAAAAGCAGAGACATTACTTTGGCAATAAAGGTCCGTCTAGTCAAAGCTTTGGTTTTTCCAGTAGTCATGTATAGATGTGAGAGTTGGACTATAAAGAAAACTGAGCACCAAAGAATTGATGCTTTTGAACTGCAGTGTTGGAGAGGACTCTTGAGAGTCCCTTGGACAGCAAGGAGATCCAACGAGTCCATCCTAAAGGAAATCAGTCCTGAATATTCATTGGAAGGACTGATGCTGAAGCTGAAACTCCAATACTTTGTCCTCCTGATGCGAAGAACTGACTCACTGGAAAAGGCCCTGATGCTGGGAAAGATTGAAGGTGGGAAGTGAGGGGGATGACAGAGGATGAGATGGATGGATGGCATCACTGACTCAATGGACATGAGTTTGAGTAAACTCTGGGAGTTGGTGATGGACAGGGAGGCCTGGCCTGCTGCAGTTTATGGGGTCACAAAAAGTCGGACACGACTCAGAAACTGAACTGAACTGATAAATTTTAGGATTATCTGTCTACTTCTGTGAAAAATGTCTTGATAATTTGATAAGGATAACACTAAATCTGTAGATTTCTTTGTGTAGTATGGCCATTTTAACAATATTAATCCTTCCAATCCAAGAGTATGAGATACCTTTTCAATTTTTTGAATCATTTTCAGTTTCCTTTAAAAATGTTTTATAGGTCCAGCATATAAGACTTTCACCTTCTTGGTCTGGTTTATTGGTGATATGTTGCAGGGAAGAAGCCAGTTCTGACTACATTTTGGAAATTATTTCTTTGACTTGCTTTTCATTGCTCTTGTTATTACTGTCGTACTTAATGGCTTGTCTGGAGGACTCTGCCCCTCTGCTTGACTGTAAACTAAAGTGCCTTTGCTCAGCTCATGGAGAGATAGTTTGTCCCTGCCCACTTATTAATAGAAGAGATTGTTGTTGTTGTTGTTCAGTCATTCAGTCATGTCTGACTCTTTGTGACCCCATAGACTGCAGCATGCTGGGCTTCGCTGTCCTTCACCGTCTCCCAGAGTGTGCTCAGACCCATGTCCATTGAGTTAGTGAAGCCATCCAGCCATCTCGTCCTTTGTTGTCCCCTTATCCTCCTGCCTTCAATCTTTCCCAGCATCAGGGTCTTTTCTAGTGAGTCAGCTCATCACATCAGGTGGCCAAATTATTGGAGTTTCAGCTTCAGCATCAGTCCTTCCAATGAATATTCAGGACTGATGTCCTTTAGGATGGACTTGTTTGACATCTGTGCAGTCCAAGGGACTCTCAAGAGTCTTCTTCAGCACTGCAGTTCAAAAGCATCAATTCTTTGGTGCTCAGTTTTCTTTATAGCCCAACTCTCACATCCATACATGACTACTGGAAAAACCATAGCTTTGACTAGACAGACATTTGTTGGCTAAGTAATGCCCCTACTTTTTAATATGCTGCGATTCATGGGGTCACAAAGAGTTGGACACGACTGAGCGACTGAACTGAACTGAACTGAACTAGGTTGGTCATAACTTTCCTTCCAAGAAGCAAGCGTCTTTTAATTTCATGGCTGCAGTCACCATCTGCAGTGATTTTGGAGCCCAAGAAATTAAAGTTTATCAGTGTCTCCATTGTTTCCCCATCTATTTGCCATGAAGTGATGGGGCCAGACTTTATTTTGGGGGGCTCCAAAATCACTACAGATGATGACTGCAGCCATGAAATTAAAAGATGTTTACTCTTTGGAGGAAAAGTTATGACCAACCTAGACAGCATATTAAAAAGCAGAGACATTACTTTCCAACAAAGGTCTCTCTAGTCAAAGCTATGGTTTTTCCTGTAGTCATGTATGGATGTGAGAGTTGGACTATAAAGAAAGCTGAGCGCTTAAGAATTGATGCTTTTGAACTGCGGTGTTGGAGAAGACTCTTGAGAGTCCCTTGGACTGCAAGGAGATCCATCCAGTCCATCCTAAAGGAGAGCAGTCCTAAATATTCATTGGATGGACTGATGCTGAAGCTGAAACTCTAATACTTTGGACACCTGATGCGAAGAAGTGACTCATTTGAAACATTTGAAAAGACCCTGATGCTGGGAAGGATTAGGGGCAGGAAGAGAAGGGGACGACAGAGGATGAGATGTTTGGATGGCATCACCGACTCGATGGACATGGGTTTGGGTGGACTTAGGGAGTTAGTGATGGACCTGGAAGCCTGGCGTGCTGCAGTTCATGGGGTCGCAAAGAGTCGGACCGACTGAGCGACTGAACTGAACTGAACAGATACGTATAACTTGGGTTATAGCGCCACCTGGCGTTCACTATACTGTATAACTTGATTCTGGAAATAAGAACATTGTTAAGTGTTCGACTCAGCGACCCTATGAAGCCCTCCAGGCTCCTCTGTCCATGGAAATCTCCAGGCAAAAATTCTGAAGTGGGTTGCCATTCCTTCTCCACGGAGTCTTCCCGACCCAGGGATCGAACCCAGGTCTCCTGCCTTGCAGGTATGTTCTTTACCATCTGAGCCACCAGGGAAGCCCCAAATAGTTGAATGTAATTTGAGAAAATTGGGAAAAGAGGAAAATGAGCTCTCAGCAGAGATCGAAATGTGGCTTTGCAGGTACTTAATTAATGTCTTATTTTGACGCATTCTAGAAGTTCCTGGGAGCAACATGAAAGATGTATCACTTTAAGTCATTTCAGGAGGCTCTATGTGCATAGATAAATCATGAGGGAAGTGACCTGGTGAATATGCGGGGCTGAGACAATGTCTCTGATCCTTTACTCATCTCCCTTAAAGAAAACAATCATTCATCCTGAGCAGATATAAGTCTGGCTGAGAAATCATTAACTTTCCCAAAGAAGAGTCAAGAGTATCGAAAAGACAACCTTATCTTCTAAGAAGTAGGTTTGTTACTTAAGCTGAAGACTCCATGGAGTCAACTTTTCTAGAGAGGAAAGATAACTGAACCAAGACTAGGGTTATTGCACAGGAGGATGTGTTAGTTTGATAGGCTGCCTGAACCCATTATCAAGGCTTAAACAAGGGAAATTTATTTTCTACAAGTGCTGGAGACTGGGCATCTACAATCAAGGGGTTGGCAGGGTTGGTTTCTCTCCCTGAGGAGACCTCTGAGGCCTCTCTCCTTGGTTTGTAGGTGGTTGACGTCTACATAGGTGTGTATTTGCATGGCAATCTCTCTAAATGCACCACTCTGGTATGTCTCTGTGTATCCAAATATCCTCTTATTACAAGGACACCATAGTATTAGATTAGGGCCTGCCCTAACAAACTCATTTTAACTTGAGTATCTCTTTAAAAAAAGAACAAAATAATGCCATTTGCAGCAACATGGATAGATTTAGAAATTGTCATACTGAGTGAAATAAGTCAGACACAGAAAGACGAATATTATATGATACAGTTTATATGTGGTATCTAAAAAAAAAAACAGGTATAAATGAATTTATTTACAAAGCAGAAGTAGAGTTGTGGATGTAGAAAACAAACTTACGGTTACCAGGGGAAAAAGATGAGGGAGGGATAAATTGGGAGATTTGGACTGACTTGTATATTTGACTATATATAAAATAGATAACTAAATAAGAACATGCTTTATAGCACAGAGGAATCTACTCAATACTCTGTAATGGCCTATATGTAAAAAGAATCTAAAAAAAAGAGTGAATATATATGTATGTATTAAGAGTCGGACACGACTGAGCAACTTCATTTTCACTTTTCACTTTCATGCATTGGAGAAGGAAACGGCAACCCACTCCAGTGTTCTTGCCTGGAGAATCCCAGGGACGGGGGAGCCTGGTGGGCTGCCGTCTATGGGGGTCGCACAGAGTCGGACACGACTGAAGCGACCTAGCAGCAGCATTACTGATTCACTTCACTGTACACATGATACACAACAGTGTAAATCCAATATACTCCAATAAAAATTTGAAGTATGGAATGGTGTTCTGTTTCGAATATGATCATATACATGTTTCAATGCTATTGTCCCAGAACATCCCACCCTCACCTTCTCCCTCAGAGTCCATAAGACTGTTCTATGCATCTGTGTCTCTTATTCTGTCTCGCATATAGGGTTATCATTACCATCTTTCAAATTCCATATATACGCGTTAGTATACTGTATTGGTGTTTTTCTTTCTGGCTTACTTCACTCTGTATAATGGGCTCCAGATTCATCCATCTCAATAGAACCGACTCAAATGTATTTTTTTTTAATTCGATGCATGAGACAAATGCTCAGGGCTGGGGCAATGGGATGACCCAGAGGGATGGGATGTGGAGGGAGGTGGGAGGGGGGTTCAGGATGGGGAACACATGTAAACCCATGGCTGATTCATGTCAATGTATGGCAAAAACTACTACAATATTGTAAAGTAATTAGCCCCCAACTAAAATAAATAAATTTATTAAAAAAAATTGAAATAAAATCCTGTCTTCAAATGTGGTCCCATTCTGAGGTACTGGAGTTTATGATTTCATCTTATGAACTGAACTGTGGGAGACACAGTACAATCCAGAGTAGTGGGTATGGTCACTGAGCTGACTATTTCATACTTTCTCAGAAACATTCTCAGGGCCTATTATTAAGACCTGGGGGGGAAAAAATTGGAGAGTCCTGTGAAGTAGTCTGCCTGCCAAAATCCATACTGATTGGCTCTCCAAGTAGTAGTGAGTTTTCTTTTGTGGTGTCAGGGAGCACACCCACCTGATAAGCGTTCTGGCAACTTTCTTGAACACAGACACCAGCAAAGCAGATGCTTTAGGCAAGTCTGATGGAATTGTTAACACCTGGGTGCACAGAACTGTGTTTGTACCTCATCTCCTGAACAGAGAGTAAAGAAGACATTGTATCATTCCCCGTGGAGAGGGCCATCATGGCCTGAAGATCTAATGTAGAGTCATTTTTGCTTCCTAGTATAATTGCTGGCCTTTGGGGTTCTCTAATGCAGGTATAGACATTAGAGTTTTTAAAATCATATTTAAGAAAAATTTCTGGGAGCAAAGTCAAAAAAGTGTGGTTAAAAGAATCATCACAACAAAAGGTGGTTTCAGCTAAACCAGGAACCTGGGGGCAAAGCCAAGGGCTTAGAAAGTCCAGGGAGATGAAAGCAAGCAAAAATGGATCCAAATGGACAGAAGGAGGGTTGTAGCAGGAATGAGTAACTAAAATGGGTACGATTTTTTAATATTTCTGGTAGTGTAGGAAGTGCAGAATAAATTTATTTAAAATCATTTAAGTATGACTCCCTTATATCACATGATTGCCTATTTTGTGGATAAAGTGTCTTATAACACTTTTGATTACCATTACAGTGCCTGGGAAATAGAAGTGGCTGAATAGAAATTAAATAATTGAATAAATGGCTCATCACAGAGGTCATGCTCCTATAAGCCAGCAAAGAAAGGCTACAGCGGCCTACCTGGTGTTGAAATAGGAAGCAGCTCTATATGTGAACTGTACATCTTGCGTTTTTCTAAGTAGTTTTAACTGTTTCTTGAAAGGATTGAATTTAAATTTAGCTCTATACTGTTATAACCCTCTATGTCCGTTAGATGGCAGCAGAGACTAACTTTTCTTTCTTTGAGACCACCTTATTGAATAGCTTTCTCAGGAAAAAGAAAACAGAAATTCACTCCTTTGTTTTCTACCTATTGTTATTGATAGTTACAAGCAGTAAAAAAGTTACTTTACTTATATTTTTATTAAAAATATTTTAAAACAAAAATGAACTATCGAAGAGGCTTGAAGTGTCTTGTGTGTGTGTGTGTGTGTGTGTGTGTGTGTGTGTGTGTGTGTGTGTGTGTGTGTGTTAGCTGCTCAGTCGTGTCCAACTCTTTGCAACCCTAAGGACTGTAGCCCACCAGGATTCTCTGCCCATGGGGATTCTCGAGGCAAGAATGCTGGAGTGGGCTGCCATCCCCTTCTCTAGGGGATCTTCCCAAACCACAGATCGAACCCACATTTCCTACATTGCAGGCTAATTCTTTCCTTCTGAGACACCAGGGAAGTCCATAGTGTCTTATGAAAAATGAAAAGAAAGGGAAGTCGCTCAGTCATGTCTGACTCTTTGCAACCCCATGGATTGTAGCCTACCAGGCTCCTCCGTCCCTGGGATTTTCCAGGCAAGAATACTGAAGTGGGTTGCCATTTCCTTCTCCAGGAGATCTTCCTGACCCAGGGATTGAACCCTGGTCTCCTGCATTGTAGGCAGACACTTTACCATCTGAGCCACCACGGAAGTCCTTATAGTGTCTTATATCAAAGATTAAATAATAAGTAATAGTACTGTTCTCAGCACTGAGCTGAAACCTATGGGGAATAGCAATAAAGAGAAGGCTTTATCCCTGACCTTGAACTTATTAATATCTCTTACATTATGTAATGCATCAGTCAGTGGCTCCTTGACCTCACCATTGCTCAGGATAAACAATAGGAAAGCTCTGTGAGGAGCACCTGTGCTCTGATGCTGATCTGCTTAGTGTAGGCTGCAGAGAAAACACAGTGTTTGTTTCAATATTAAGTGATTTTTAACCCTTCAGCCAAGGCAGAACTCAGTTGTCCCATTGTGTGGTTTTAGTGGGAGTGGGAATGTGGTAGTAGCCTGTCTTGACAAGACAGAAACTATTGTCTCCAGTCAATGATCTCAAAGAAAGTGTATTCATTTGCTAGGGCTGCTACAATAGAAGATCACAATCTAGCAGCTTAAATAACAGAAATATATTATTTAGCAGTCCTCAAAGCCACAAGATGAAAGTCAAGTGTTGGCAGGGTTGGTTCCTTCTGAGGGCTGTGAGAATCTTTTCTGCATCTTGCCTAGCTTCTGATGATCTGCTAGAAATCTTTGACATTACTTGGCTTAGAGAAGCATCACCCCAATCTTTGCCTTCATCTTTTCATGGTCCTGTGTTCATTTCTGTGTCTAAATCTCCCTTTCTCCCACCTATTTTGTCCTCTGAGAGAAAATACACAGGATGTAGAAGATAAGGTACTTAAGGATACTATAATTTTTGAAGGGCTATTAATTCACTTATAAATATAATTATAAAGAAATAAATACACATAGGATGCAATGAGACATATACATGTTGACTGAAGGGGACAAAGTAGGGACTGATTGGAAGATATGTTTATCCACTGAATTTATAAACCCTTGCCTGAAAAAAAGATTTGGAAAAATCAGAATGATCTATTAATTGAAATTTATGTAATGGTTTTTCAAATTACACATGGAAATGATCTTTGATAAAAGGCATGGGCAGATTAAGGAAGGCTGCACATTCTTGGCCTGAACACTTTAGAGCAAGGCATGGGTCTGTGTTCTCTGCCCTGAACTATGAGCAAACCCTGTGCTTGCTCTAATAAAATATTGCAGACGATGTTCACCAGTTTTCAGCCCAGGCCTTAAGAAAGTGGCAGCTTTCACTTCTTAGCTCTTGGAACACTTAGTCTTTGGAACCCTGAGCCATCATAGAAGAAGTCTGGCTGCTCTGCTGGAGCTACCATGGGGAAAGACCAGGCATTTGGGTGAAGCCACTCTGGATACCCCAGTCCAGTTCTGCTGCAGCCCAATCCCACCAAATTTCCCTTTTTATAAGAAAGGGCTTATCCTACCCCAGTGTGACCTCATCTTAACTAATTATATCTGCAGTGACCTTGTTTCCAAGTAAGGTCACATTCTGAGTTGGGGAGTTAGGACTTCACCATGTGAATATTCAAGGATAACAATTCAACTCATAACACAAGTCTTTAAAACTATTTCCTTGGAGGGTATTATAAGTATCTTTTGGTTGATTTCCTTTTATAGGGGCGGCGACTTTTAAAAAGCATGACAGAACCCCTGTTTAAAATGTATCATAGAATCTGATGCTAAAAAGCAATGATAAGTTATCGCTCCTTATTTTCTTGCTCCGTCTCTCCTTCCCTTTCTTTTTTTCATTTTTTTTCTCACACAGTGGTGTTGCACTTATATCTGGTACATGACTAGTAAATACTGAATCAGTAGAGAACAGGAAGAGCACAAAGGTAGGAAAGGAGAGGTTTTTAAAGTAGTGAAATATTAGCAGTCATACATCATGTTTTAAACAACAACAACAAAAAAACCAATATAGAGCTTATTAAGTTGTGAACAACTAAGTTTCCTACAACAGATATTCTGAGGCCATTTAGCCAAGTGAATCCTATTTTTCTTTAAGTCTCGAGGACACTAGCTGCTTAACTCATAGGCAAGGCAAGCTGCTTGAAACATCTTTCTGTATCCTCTTTGTTATCCAAGATGAAGCACACTGGAGAAAGGTGTGGCCTTTAGCAGCCAAACTGGCCGTAAGGAAGAATACCAAAAACAGGATGCTAGTGAACTTAGTGAGTGCATGAGTCAACCGTGTTGAACTGTAACTGAACTCTTGGTGTTGAATTAAATTTGTCTTCACAAGATGCATTATTTACATCATCCCCCAGTGGCTCAGATGGTAAAGAATCTGCCTGCAATGCTGGAGACCTGGGTTTGATCCCTGGGTTGGGAGGATCCCCTGGAGGAGGGCATGGCAACCCAGTCCAGTATTTTTGCCTGGAAAATCCCCATGGACAGAGGAGCCTGGTGGGCTACAGTCCATGGGGTCGCAAAGAGTCAGACATGACTCAGGGACTAAGCACAGCACAGCACACCATTTATGATTAGAAAACTGCTGTTTTCTTCATTTATATATAGAGCAAACTTCTTTCTATATGAAGGCTCAATCTTCAGTACAGAGAACTCAGAGCTGGATAAGGCATGATCTTCTTTTTCAGGAGACTCACTCCACACAGTTGAGTCGTTCAGCAACCTAGATGCACACTTGCGCGTAACAGCAGTATGAGGAACCCCTGAATTCTGCCGAGCCCGGTGCCGGAATCCCAGACATGAGTCAGAAACTGCATGTGCGTGTTGTCGATGGTGATCCCCCACCAGCCTGTGGGAAATTCTTGTGCTCTTGCCATTGTCACTTTTCTCAAACTTCTTTGACTGTTCTGCTGGCCACGTTTATGGGTCAGGCAAGCAAGGGTAGGCAAGACATCTGGAGAACATCTCCTGGATATACTCTGAGCACATTTGCTGAGTATGATTGTCATTGTGATTAGTGTCCTTTTCCCCAATGAAGAACGACTCTTGAATATCCTCTACTAACTTTAATGTGCTCATTGATTCTTTAATCCATCAGCATTCTCAAATAATGTTATTTAAATACTTAACTCTTCTTTCACTGGCTCAAATTTATTTTCAAAGCTCTCAACTTTGTTTTATTCAACAGCTTTTTAATATGTGAAACAATGTATTCCTGATTATAATTATATAATTTACTCATGCAGTAGAGTCCTATTTTTGCAGAAAAAAAACCTTCCTTATTTGCATGCCAGATCAGCAATATGTCTTCAGAGAACACTGTGTTTTTCAGCTGCTCTGCCAAGTGAATAAGTGTGAGTCCCTCTGTCACGTGAGACTACAACCAGAGAGTGGGAAGGAAAACTGCCAGGCAAAATGTATATTCCCAAAAGTTTCAAAAGGAGCCCTTGTGGTAGGACCTAGCCAAAAATGGAAGTCCACATGTTAATATAAGATGTAGTTCAAGTCTTCAAGGAGTCACACAGATGAAAGATGGCACCTCATTTGTTTCCATTCATACTGTGTTCCCAGTGCTGAGCACAACATAAATGCATGTTCACTGACTGTATGTATAACAGCTTGAAACGGTTAACTCAGTAGTCTTATTGGAAGCTGTATTAAAAACTGCTTAAAGGACCAACAATTTAGTTGACAAATGATTTTCAAGCAAGTCATAGGAAACTATAAGCCCAGAAGTTATTATTATTGATTTTATTTTTAAGAATAAATAATTCAGAAATTGACAAACATAATTGAAGTATGGCCTATAAGATCAAATCAAAGTAAAGAAAATTTGCACATTTATAAATCAATAAACCAGAAAAATTATATATCGTGAAATACATATAAATTCTTTGCAACCCTAATTTCTTATGAATATACCATGATACCTAACCTGGTGCTCCTGACTAGTGCATGGTGTTTGCTTGACTAGCTAGCACTCAGTAACCATTTATTTATTTGAAATTGAAGGAGAAATGTCTAAAAACTAATCTCAGTGAGTTTGGAGGAGGATGGCCGAGTTCCCTCACTATTCACCTGAAATTATCACAATTATTGTTAACCAGCTGTATTCCAATATAATGTAAAAAGTTAAAAAATACCAAGTAATCTCAAGTCAAAAGCAATGTAAATTCTTTTGTAATAAAAACTTTACACCATGATGACAAGTTTAAAGCTCCCGTTTGAAATTACTTGAGTCCCTACTATGTATCAAATATTCAGACTTATGCAACTTCCTTCTCTGGACTTTATTCATTATTTCACAGTAATAGTTTTTCTTACCATGTGGATACAAATTAAATTGTATATCATACTCTGTTAATAGAGACAAAATTTCCTTTATTAAGCTCTTATTAGAGACAAAACTCTTCCCACTCTGAGAAAGATCAAATAATTTCTAGCCTTTAGAATTCTTCAATTCCATAAAAATTAATGCTAGGAATATTTCAGTTAGGGAATATGTAAAGTAGTCAACTTGTTTAAGAGCATGGTAAAAGTCATTTCAAAGAGATTCAATTCATGGAGGACATTAATTATAGCAAGAGGTCTTTTGATATTGACATCATGTTTGTGCTAAGGTCATAGACTTTCATTATAATTTAAGTGTTTTGACATGTGCTGACATGTTTAACTTTCTGAAATACATTTAAATATATCTGTAAATCATCTCCTAAAAATGAAGAGAATACTACTGTTAACACCAAGTAACCTTGAGAAATGACCACAGCATTCACTATGAAGACACATTACAGAGTCAAAATTGCTAGTCTTTCTGCACTGCAAAATGGAAATGTTCTATGAGTCTAAGTGGGACCAGTGAGTATTGGTGCTGCCATTTCTAAAGGAGCTGTGGCAAGGTCACTTCAATGCTTGTAGGTGGATAAAACCATCCTCTTTATCTAAGAGTTTAATTATCTGCAGACATAACCATACAGTTTAAAAATAACTGACTGTATTGCATGCAGTGTCCTCACCTTACTAAAGTGACCAGGCTTAAACAAAGAAAAGTGTCACTGAGTCATCTGCCGTGTGCATATTCCTGTAAACAAAAGAGAAGTCTTACCTACTAAAGTGAAGAAAAGAAGCAGTTTTGGCCAATACAGAACAACTATCCAAAAGACACAGTCTAACCACGAGAAAAGTGATCAGGATTGGAAGACTGGGAGAGATTGCTTCGTTAAAATATTCCTAAAGAGCATCCAATTCCTTTGCTCTGATTCTTTGTTACTGAGCAATCTTCTGATGACATACTCATTTCCAAATGATTGAAGTCTCTTGTATCTAGTACCAGGGAAAGAGTGCCCTGAATTTGTTGGAGGTATTTGTTCTTCCATGCTAAATTAACAAACCTGCTAGTGTCTGTTTTACCACCTGTCTCTTGAGTATGTGGTTGTTATAAACCAGTCTCTAAGAAATCAGTTAACTCTTGGCACACTGACAAATTCAAATTGGGGGGGTTAAAAAGGAAGAAGCTTTTGGAGATGATGGGGATAGTTATTACCTGGATAGGGGTGATAGTTTCATGGATGCATATACATGTCAAAACTCATGAAGTTGTATATTTTAAATATTGTTCAGTGGGTCTTCCCTGGTGGTCCAGTAGCCAAGACTCCCTGCTCTTAATGCAGGGGGCCCAGGTCAATCCTTGGTCAGAGAACAAGATCCCATATGCTGTAACCAAGAGTTCACACACTGCAGCTAAGTTTGCATGCCAAAACTAGAAGATCTCACATGCCAAAACCAAGACCCAGCACAACCAAATAAATATATAAATATTAAAATAAACAAATATGTTCTTGCATAATAGTTATACCTCGATAAAACTTAAAAAAAAGAAAAGAAAACAAAATCAAGCTGCATACTCTGGGCCCTGTAAGCTCAGCAGTCGCTGAGGCTCATTCCGTTCTCTCATATCTGTGCTCGTTCAAAGTCAACATGTTCTAATCATGACTTGTCCCTAGTACAACTGTTTGATACAACAACAGCAGCAGTTAAGAAATTTGTGAGTGATTACCACAAGTTAGCCAATATGCTGGGTTCAATTCAGTTCAGTTCAGTCGCTCAGTCGTGTCCGACTCTTTGCGACCCCATGAATCGCAGCACGCCAGGCCTCCCTGTCCATCACCGACTCCCGGAGTTTACCCAAACCCATGTCCATCGAGTCGGTGATGCCATCCAACCATCTCATCCTCTGCCGTCCTCTTCTCCTCCTGCCCCCAATCCTTCCCAGCATTAGGGTCTTTTCCAATGAGTCAACTCTTCACATGAGGTGGCCAAAGTATTGGAGTTTCAGCTTCAACATCAGTCCTTCCAATGAACACCTAGGACTGATCCCCTTTAGGATGGACTGGTTGGATCTCCTTGCAGTCCAAGGGACTCTCAAGAGTCTTCCCCAACACCACAGTTCAAAAGCATCAATTCTGCGACGCTCAGCTTTCTTCACCGTCCAACTCTCACATCTATACATGACCACTGGAAAAACCATAGCCTTGACTAGATGGACCTTTGTTGGCAAAGTAACGTCTCTGCTTTTAAATATGCTATCTAGGTTGGTCATGACCTTCCTTCCAAGGAGTAAGCATCTTTTAATTTATCATATATTTAGTTATCTAATTATCTCTTTGCCCTGTGAGACAATTTCCATTTCACAGGTGAAGTAATAGAGGCTCAAGGTAATAAAATAACTTAGTCACACAGTGGTACATTTATGGCTTGAACCTAGGCTTATTTGACTCCAAGATCTTTATGCCATTGCCTGCTGTCTCTCTAATTTATTAAGTGCATTTTATTTATTTATTTTTAAATTAGTTTATCTATTTTTTAACTTTACAATATTGTATTTGTTTTGCCATACATTGACATGAATCCACCATGGGTGTACATGTTTTCCCCTTCCAGAACCCCCCTCCCACTCCCTCTCCATCCCATCCCTCTGGGTCATCCCAGCGCACCAGCCCTGAGCGCCCTGTATCATGCATCAAACCTGGACTGGTGATTCATTTCACATATGATAATTTACATGCTTCAGTGCCATTCTCCCATATCATCCCACCCTCGCCCTCTCCCATAGAGTCCAAAATACTGTTCTATTTATCTGTGTCTGTTTTGATGTCTCGCATACGGGGTTATCTTTACTGATTGACTAAATACCATATATATGTGTTAGTATACTGTATTGGTGTTTTGCTTTCTGGCTTATTTCACTCTGTATAATAGGCTCCAGTTTCATCCACCTCATTAGAACTGATTTGAATGGATTCTTTTTAGAGATCCTGTCCTTTACTAGTACGACATGTTTCTGGTAAAGAAAACTCCTGCGTTGCAAACAGTCTACATGTTAACAGTAGAATAGATCTCACCAATTAAGACAGTGGCGTATCTAATAATTGAACTGATTTAAGATTTTTTAATAGGCCTCTGTTTAACTAAAAGATTTTAAACTATTGGTCTACTCTGCCGTGGTTGGACTGAGTTGATTGCCTGTGGCTTGACTGCTCCAGTGCCCTCCACACTGGCAGTCTTTTCACAAATTTCTTAAACTTGAGTCCACTAATTGGTGGTGTGAAGGGCTATCAAATTTACTCTTTAGGCTGTAATTTCTATAAAAGAAATAGTTAAATAAATATAATTGTAATGAAAGGTGTTATTACAACTGTCTGAACCAATAGCTGTGGGAACCAAAGACCAGTAAATTACTTAAGTTTATAGGAGAGCTTTATTGGTGAGGAAGTAGCAGTTGGGTCAAGTCTTCAGGGATAGGTGAGTGTTTGCCAGGTGAAGAATTGAATAGGTGAAATTGCTTTGCAGGCAGTGAACCCAGGCTCTGCAAAGCATTAATGTGGGAAAAAGTTCTATAAGACCATAGAGTGATAAGGAATGCAATGTGGTAGCTTTGTTTGATTTTGTAATTATGAGCATATCAGCTAGGGATTAAGACAGGTAGCATGTAAGGCAGAGCCAGAGTATGTGGAAGGATTTGACTGTTGCTTACAGGTTTTCTCTTGGTGAGGGACTATAGGTCTAAAGGAGGAGACACATGAGGCGGATGTTGGTCGTCCATCATCAGGTAGGTTCTAATTTTTAAGTCTGATTATCCCAACTTTCTGGACTTTGATTAGCCTCTGCTTCAGGTCATGTTCAGTGTAGGCAGTGACGAATGGATGGATCTTTTCATTCACAATGAGTATTCTTTAGATAAGAGATTGCCAATGTGTGATTAAGAGACCATTGTATCAGAAAATTCTGTAAAGCTTGCTGAAAAGGCAGATTTCTGGGTCCTGGTTTTTGATATTGTTGGTTTGAGTTAATATCAGGAATCTAAACTTTTAACATTCTGATTCTGTTACATATGTAAATGTGGGTACTTGTTCTATAGGATAAAACACAAAAAGATATAGTTATATTGATTAATTGCTGCTCTCATATAATTCAAATATTTTCTTCACTTTAAGAGAAAAGAAACTGAAAGACAATATATTGATAACATAGAATTACAAGTTTGGCTTTGAGATCTAGAAAACTATATATACCATGGATTAGGAGTAATTCAGTGTGTGTATTATTCTTATATACGCGACAGCAGAGGCTACACAGTTAAAGGCTATTCAACATGAATTTGCTCATGGAAATGTTTGTTTTGGCCTGTAAATTTCTTAAAGCTTAAATTAACTTCCTCATTTAGACACAGCAATGATTTATACAAAAATATCACATTCACACAATGCATTAATAAACAGTTGGAACTGGTTAGGGGATGCCTCCTTTGAGAAAGAATCCAGACTATGTAGTTCAACATAGACCCCACTAAGTCTATTCTGCCCTGGGCTCTTGCTGGGCCCGTAGGACTTGCCTTGTCTCCCTGCAATGAGGCTGTTCTGCACCTAGCCAATGCATGCCTTCTAGTTCCATCCTTGCCCTTTCTCCAGTTCTCCTCATGCTCAACCATTGCCAAATTGGGAGATGGTTGGTCAGAGACCTTCACACTTCTGTGTCTTTGCACATGCTCTCCTTAGGTCTAAAATATCCTTATAAACTTTATATTTTTGGTCATCTTTTAAGAGTCACTGCAAGTATCATACCAATTTTGCAGTCTTCCCTGACTCCTCCTAGATTAGGTTAGGAATTCCACCTCTGCTCTCTAACAACTTAGCAAAACTCTCTTGCATCTCTTAGCATGTTGTACAATAATTATTGGGTTGAACATCTCCACCAGTAGATCATCAATTTATTCAGTATTTGACATTTAAAATAAAATTTCACCTAGGCTTGATATAGAAAAGATACTTTCAGACCTACAGGCAACCAGAAGATCTAAAATAATTCAAGTGACCCAACTGCTTATCTTGGTAACAGACATTGTGGCATTATTTTACAGGAATGTATAATGATTTTGATGTTATCAGAAATGCTTGGGCAGAGTTCTTCAAGTAGGTACAGTGTATTCTTTCTTATATCATTACTGTTATTACACTTATGAAATAAAGCTGAATATATCACAGGAGACCTAAAAGCCTACTTATTAAAACTCTTCCTATTCGATACACTACAGATACATCTTAGCTGAATGCAATTTGTAATAATTCCTTAGAAGAAAATCCTATTCTGCTTTTAACTGTAGACTTATCTAATATTGAAATCACATTTAACTGAATTTTGCTTATTCTCTTTTTGATAGACTAATCTGTTGTCCCCTTCATAATAGTTCTGGTTTCAACTATTCTCTATCACTTTCGACATTCTATTTCCTCCAAATATCAAAGGAAGTTATTTTTCCTCTTCTTGAACATACTTATTAATTTCTCCCTTTCTTTTTCTGGTCAAATGCCGTCAGGTTTTAATTAATTCCCTCTATAATATTTGCATGCTATGACTTTCTTTAATTTATTCTGTCTACACTCTTGCCTTATTTAATTCAAGGAAACATTTGGGGAATGGATATAGTTTGCATAAAAAATGCTTCGCAAATAAATTATTCTGCTTCCAACTGCCAAAATGGGTAAACAAAAACTTGTAAAGCCATTTCTATAAAGTTAATCCATAAACTATGAGAACATTTCTGATTAATGTGGGTTAAAGCTACACTGAAAGTCATTTGTACACTTCAGTTGCACTTGCCCACTTGAAGTTTTAAAAAGTGATACTGAATTTAAGTGTTTGAAATTATGCTTTCAGGACCAGTTTTAAAAAGAATGTGTAAATCTGGCCTTGTTTGACTAATAGTCCTTGATCCAGATGGAACTGTGCATATGAGTTTTTAGAGCATTACAAGCTTGGAGGTCCAGTGATTGTGCCATGATGTTTCACAAATCAAATTTCTGTCCTGTGTGAATTGTTGCCAGTGTGATAGTATTTAATTTCTTGAAAAATAACTTCAATTCCATTAAAATGAACTTGAACTAACATAAAATATATTTTTGGAAGCTGTTAGGAGACAGAGAGAAACCTAAAGAGATGGAGAGACAGAGTTGGAGGAAAAGGTACTGGTATAAAGTAACACAGAGAAGGGAAAGTGTCTGATTAGAGGTCTCTGAGAGAGAGAGAGAGAAAGAGAGAGAGAGAGAGAGAGAGAGAGAGAGAGAGAGAGAGAGAGAGAGAGAGAGAGAGAGAGAGAGAGAGAGAGAGGACACAGCAGAGGATACCAGGCTGTAATGATTTTTTTCACTTTTATTACTCTATATTATCTCTATATAGTCTCAAACTTTATGACTTGATATTTTATAAACACTCGTGTAATTACTTATTATCTCTTTCATGCAGTAGAGTGTAAGTTCTAGGAGTGCAGAGACAGTTTTATTTTCAAATATATACCAAGTGCTGGTCAATCATAGATTCTCAATAAATATTTGCTCAATAAAGTAAGAAAGGCTGAGAAGTTAATACATTTCCAAGTTTTGGAAGTATATGAGCCAAGAAGATCTGAGCAACCCAAGCAGGAAAGGAATTGTAATGGCGACTTAAAGGTAAGTGCAAGGAAAAATGAGACAGCAGGAAGACTACAGGTGGAACAACAGAAAATTCTGGTGTTTTCTTACAAAATTAATATGACAACATTTAAAATTCCTTAAAAGATAAAATAATCTGTTTGCAGTAGATTAAAGTAGATAAAGATGAAATTGATGTTATTATGTATATATATGAGTTTTATGGTTAAAAAGTAAAGAAGTAGAGGAAGTAGGAGAGGCATATTTTAATGGTGTTACAGCAGATATAGTTATTGTCACCATGTTTCTGAACAAATGGGAGACTCTTCTTTTGCTTGTCATCAATTTAGTGTTTCTCTCTTCTACCAAAATAAATTTAAAACGTCTCCATTCTGGGTTGAAAGGCAGTATGCTGCCTAGTGGCCTCCTTAAGTCCTGTCAGGCAAAGGGTGGGGGTGAATTCCACATCAGTTTATATAGTAAGGGGTAAGAAGTAGGTTTTATTGGGTAAAAAGAAATAACACAAGACATGTGACCCAAATGCACATGTCTGCCAATCTCGCACTATTGCACAGAACGGTACTCCAAAACCAAGGCTTCCACTGATGAAGCTGAGGATCTCCTTTTTAAGGGCAAAAATGAGAAGGTGGCTTTATCAAGGAGGGAATAAACTGACTGGTTTGATTGTGGGCATTAGTTATTTATAGGAATATAAATTCCATCTGGAATGCTCATGGGCTTCCCAGGTGGTGCTTGTGGAAAAAGAACCTAACCTACCAATACAGGATATGTAAGAGATGCAAGTTCAATCTCTGGATCAGAAAGATCCCCTGGAGGAGAGCATGGCAAGTCACCCTGGTATTCTTGCTTGGAGAATCCCATGGACAGAGGAGCCTGGTGGGCTCCTGAAGTGGCTTAGCACACACACATGCATGCTACAAAAATTAAAATATAAAAAACTTACTTGAATTTCTTTTAAACATCTTGTAAGTCTAAAAGTATAGCCAAAGTAGAACATTGCTATTGTTAGTTGCTAAGTCACGTCTGACTCTTTGCAATCCCATGGACTGCAGCATGACTTCATTTCTGAAAAATTCTTTCCCATAGGGCATTATGCTGTTACATCATTCCAAGAACTCCTTTATATCACTTTGTGTGAGTTTTATAAATTAATGAAGATCTTGCTTTTGGGGGAAACATGCTATTTAAGATACTGTATGTTAGAGCTCCAAAATTTGTAAGTTTCCTTCCATTTAGGCACTTGAAACACTCAGGTTATGCTAGAATGCCATATGCAATTGCATCTGCAAATGAGCAGCAGAGTCCCAGAGGGTTGTCTGAAAGATTCTTTGATCCATGGCTGATGTCACTGGAGGAATGTTTCAGTCTAAAACCTGAGATGTCTTCAAAGACCCAGGATCTGCAGTTTAATTAAAATGGAAGGATGAAGGTGTGTTAAGGAGAAATTTTTTTAAAGAGCATCAAGACAAGAATTTACAGACTTCAAAGACAAAGAAAGTAGACAAGATAGTAGTCCCGGAGGATGGAATAAAATATGCTAGTAAAAATGGAGCAACATTTTGTTTCTTTTTAAGGTCTCTTGGAAATTACAAAACAGAAAATATTCAAAACACCCTCCATAGCTTTGGTTCTCAGATTTCTAGGTTCAGCAGGATCTTTTGTCAAAATAAAGTTGCCCAAGCCAGACACTGAGTTTAATGATAAAGATTTTCAGTGGGAGAAGCTAGGTGATTGTATTTCAATCAAGGTCCAAGAATACCTACTCCACAGTTTTTGTTACCTAATGTACCAGGCAATAAGGACAGAGATCTGGCTTTTAAGGGGCCTCCCCAGTGCTTAGCAGTAAAGAATCCTCCTGCAATGCAGGAACCGCAGGAGATGTGGGTTCAATCCCTGGGTCAGGAAGATCCCCTCATGGAGAACATGGCAGCCCACTCCGGTATTCTTGCCTGGAGAATCCCCATGGACAGAGGAACCTGGGAGGCTACATTACATAGGCTTTTAGAGAGTCGAACGCTAGAGCAAAGCACCACTTTTTTTCTTTTTACTGAGATATAGTTGCTGTCCATGGAGTTCTCCAGACAAGAATACTAGAGTGGGTAGCTATTACCTTCTCCAGGGGATTTCCCAACCCAGGGATTGAACCTGTGTCTCCTGCATTGCAGGTATATTCTTTACCATCTGAGCGACTGGGGAAGCGCTGATAGTTGATGCACAATATTATATAATGTTTAGGCTTAGAGCATAGCAATTCACAACTTTTAATGGTTATATTCCACTTATAGTTGTTATAAAATATTGACTGTATTCCCTATGTTATACAATATATCATTGTAGCTTATTTATTTTATACATAATATTTTGTACCAATTAATCCCTTACCACTATCTTGACTCTCCCCCTGCTTCCTTCTCTACATTGGTGACCATTACTTTGTTCTCTAGATTTGTGAGTCTATATTATTTTTTGTTATATTCAGTAGTTTGTTTTATTTTTTAGATTCCACATACACATGATTATCATACAGAATTTATCTTTCTATTTATGACTTATTTAACTTAGTATTATACCCTCCAAATCCATCCATGTTGTTGCAAATGGCAAAATTTCATTCATTTTTATGGCTGAATAGTATTTCATTGTATAGACATATGGTACCTTCTTAATCCATTCAGTTGTTGATGGATACTTAGGTTGCTTCTATGCATGCTAAGTTGCTTCAGTCGTGTCCAACTCTTTATGACCCCCTGGACTGCAGTCCACCAGGCCCCTCTGTCCATGGGATTCTCCAGGCAAGAACACTGAAGTGGGTTGCCACCTCCTTCTCCAGGGTATTTTCCCAACCCAGGGATTGAACCCTCATCTCTTACATCTGTTGCGTTGGCAGGAGGAGGGTTCCCTACAATCAGCGCTGCCTAGGTGCACAGAATCAAAACCAGTCAGGGACCTGAATTTATCTGGGTTTGCTGTCTACACCATTAATGCCCAGTTATCCTCTGGCAGTGTAGACCTGAATCAAGAAGACTAGAAAGTCAGGATCTTGGAGGGAAAATCCCCATGACGGTGTGTGTTTTGATTTCATCATTAATTCTCAAAGGCTAAATTTTGAAATCATCTCACATTTGGTCCTGCTCATTCCCAATACTTGGAATGTTCCTCTTGCTTGTCTGTGCTCCTAATCCTGGCCAATATATAATTGTAAATAATACTATTATGAACATTGTGGGAGCAAGTATCTTTTCAAGTTAGCATTTTGTTTTTTTCAGATATATACACAGGAGAAGAATTTCTGGGTCATATGATAGTTCTAGGGGCTTCCCTGGTGGCTCAGTGGTAAAGAATCTGCCTGCAATATAGGAGACCCGGGTTCAATCCCTGGGTTGGAAAGATCCCCTAGAGGAGGGCATGGCAACCCACTCCAGTACTCTTGCCTGGAGACAGTGGAGCCTGGTGGGCTACAGTCCATAGGGTCGCAAAGAGTCAGACACAACTGAGCAACTAAGCAGCAGCAGCAGAAGCAGCAGCATGCTAGTTCTATTTTCAGGTTTTTTTGAGAAACCTCCCTACTGTTTTCTCCAGTGGCTGTAGAAATTTACATTCCCATCAGTAACGTATGGGGTCTCCCTTTTCCCCACATCCTCTCCAAAATTTGTTATTTTTGTTCTTTTTGATGATAGCCATGCTGACAAGTATGAGGTGATACCTCATTGTGGTTTTAATTTCTATTTCTCTGGTCATTAACAATGTTGAGCATCTTTTCATGTGTCTGTTGACCATCAGTATATCTTCTTTGGAAAAATGTCTACTCAGGCCTCCTGCATTTTTTAATTGGGTTCTTTGTTTTTTTGATGTTAAGTTATATGAGATGCTTGTATATGTTGGATATTAACCTCTTATCAGTCCTATCATTTGCAAATATTTCTCCCATTCAGTGGATTGTCTTTTAATTTTGCCATTGGTTTCCTCTGGGTTTTTTTCTCCTATCATATGGACTCACGGAAAGTGGAAATTTTATTAGAACATTAATCAGTATCGTTGTTGATGTTCAGTCACTAAGTTGTGTCTGACTCTTTGCACCCCCATAGACTGCAGCATGCCAGGCTTCCCTATCCTTCATGATCTCCTGGAGTTTGTTCAGACTCATGTCCATGGAGTTGGTGATGCCATCCAACCATCTCATCCTCTGTCACCCTCTTCTCCTCTTGCCTTCCATCTTTCCCAGCATCAGGGTCTTTTCCAGTGAGTCAGCTCTTCGTATCAGGTGGCCAAAGTATTAGAGCTTTAGCTTCAGCATCAGTCCTTCCAATGAATATTCAGGGTTGATTTTCTTTAGGACTGACTGGTTTGATCTCCTTGCTGTCCAAGAGACTCTCAAGAGTCTTCTCCAGCACCAAAATTTAGCAGTGGTGTTTATTCAAAGATTTGATGTTGGTTATGTGTGTGTTCATTCAATAAGTGCTTTTTGAACACCCCCAAAAGTATAATCCAATGTAATTCCTATTGGCAATAAAAGGATGAATCAAACAATTGAAATTATCTTTAATTTACTCACATGCATGTAGAGGCACATGAGCAATCAAGAAAATACAATAGAGGACATGAAGGTAGATAAACACAGATAGAGGATGGCAGTAGGGAGTGAGAGCCTTAATCCAACTGAAGAGAAGAAGTTCCCAGAGAAAATTAAGCCAAATCTTGAAAAATGATCATACAGCTAAGTTAACCTGGGGTTGTCTATTGACCACATTTCAGTCAGAATTCATCTGGTTAAAAAAAAAGTCATGAAACAGCTGGGGTAGCCACAAGTACTTACATAGCTGTCTTTTTGTTATACTTCTGGATGTGCATAATTCATACCAGTTAATTAGAGTAATTAAGTATATCCAGAGTAAACAGTTGTGAAAGAAGTGCAAATGATGGAAAGGTGCAGCTCACGACAGTCTTGTTCAATAAAATTAGAAATTTAAATTTTATCCTGTAAACAAAGAACTTCAGAAGGATTTTTAAAAAGCAAGGGAAAAAAAATCAAGTTTGCATATTTGAAAGCCCCTTCTGCCATTGTGATCAAATTATGAAGGATAATTAAAGGTGCGGTAATGCAACTGATGTCTGAGAAAATATTATGGTCATCTGAGAAAATGACAATGATATAGATGGAAATGGATATGAAAGATATTAAGAAGACAGTAAACAAGACTTGCAGACTAAATATGAGTTGATTGTGAGCAAATAAATGCATGCAAAATTGACATTTGATCTGTAGAAATACTTCACTGCCAAACGTTTCAATAAAATGTGCCTTCCCCATAAACATATGGGCTTTGGAGAGAAAATTAAAGTGAACTTGACTCTCTTGAAATACAGAAACACTGCCCTGTCCTCTGAGGTATGGGGGTGGCCAGAACTGTGGATTTTGACAGACATCCAGTCTCGTTTATTGTCTTCTTAGTATTTTCTTAATCGGAAAATAGCCTGGTAAATGTTTGAAAAATACTACTTTTAGATCAATAGGGGAAAGATATATAGGTTTCCTCTTAATATTTTAAACGCTCTGATGTTAAGGTGGTTAATCTAGGACCAACAATATCTGTTGAGCATTCAACAATATTAACTGGCCAATTAATATTAGGCAGCTAGTATGTTCTACTGAGGAGATTGACTGAAGGACTCTGTTCATAGAGCTAATATTGTAGCGTCAATGTAGGACACAGCACATCATGCTCTATGTCAGATCTTCCAGGAGTGCTTGGTGAAGTAGAGGGAAGAGTAGTTAACCTGGGACACTTCATGGTATGGATGAAACTCAAATTTGCTTTAAAAAAAATATGGGATTTTTGCTTTCCACAATGGCACAAAAAGGCAACTGGAGGAAACATATTCATGAAGTAAAAATCTAGATTCATTTAAAGAGATTAATAATATCTACTTTTCTGATTAATTGTAAGAAGGAGAGGGAAGAAGGGGGAAGAGAAGAAAGAGGAGAAGGAGAAAGGAGAAAAAGGGAGGAAGAAAAAGCGAGAAACAAATTATTTTTTTAAAAATTACCTGTAATACTTCCATCTAGAGATCATCTTCATTAACAGTTTTCTGAATAATATTCAAGTCTGTTAAAAGTACATATTATACAATGATTGCAGTTGTTTTTGCTTTAACTTTATATTATTTTTCATTAAGTAATTATGGGACTAATAAACAGGTCTGAGAATTAGGTGAGATTAAGTGAGAATTAGGTGAGAATTAGCCATGTTTATACTTGTCTGTCCAGCTTTTTACACTTTGTATTTTAGTGTAATTATGTTTATTGTTTTAGAACAATAACAAACATGATGGCAAATAACACAATTCTGCTATGATAAAATAGGAGATTAATATTTTGGTTTTTTTTTTTTATCTCTACCTATATATTTCTTTAATATATATTTAGACCTGGTGACTCAGTGGTAAAGAATCCACCTGCAAAGCAGAAGACGTGGGTTCAATCCCTGTGTCGGGAAGATCCCCTGGAGAAGGAAATGGCAACCCATTCCAGTTTTCTTGCCTGGGAAATCCCATGGACAGAGGTGCCTGGTGGGTTACAGTCCATGTGGTTGCAGAAGAGTAGGACACAATTTAGCAACTAAACAACAACAAAATTATAGACAATTTAATATTCTTCTTTTCCTACTTACAATATAACTTTATCCCAAGCTCTTTAAATATTTATTTGAAAACTTATTCAAAATGCCTGCGTGTTATTTTATCACGAGTCATATTTTAAAAAATTATTGTTAAACATTTGGTTACACATAAATACATACATTTGTGTATATGTTGTTGTTCAGTCACTTAGTCGTGTCTGACTCTTTGTGACCCTATGGACTGCCACACGCCAGGCTTCCCTGTTCTTTGCAATCTCCCGGAGTTTGCTCAAACTCATGTCCAGTCGTGGAATTTGCTCAAAATCATGTCAGTGATGCCGTCCAGCCATCTCATCCTTTGTCAGCCTTCCTGTCGTCAATCTTTCCCAGAATCAGGGTTTTTTCCAGTGAGCGCTATTTGCATCAGGTGGTCAAAGTATTGGAGCTTCAGCAACAGCATCAGTCCTTCCAATGAATATTCAGGGTTAATTTCCTTTAGGACTGACTGGTTTGATCTCCTTGCAGTACAAGGGACTCTCAACAGTCTTCTCTAGCACCACTTTGAAAGCATCAATTCTTCAGCACTCAGTCTTCTTTATGGTCCAACTCTCAACATCCATAGACTACTGGAAAAACCATAGCTTTGACTATATGGACCTTAGGTGGCAAAGTGATGTCTCTGCTTTTTAATATGCTGTCTTTTTTTGTCATAGCTTTCCTTCCAAGGAGCAAGCATCTTTTAATTTTGTGGCTGTAGTCACTGTCTGCAGTGATTTTGGAGCCCAAGAATATGAAATCTACCACTGTTTCCATTTTTTCCCCATCTTTTTCCATGAATTGATTGGACCAGATGCCATGGTCTTAGTTTTTTGAATGTTGAGTTATAAGCCAGCTTTTTCGCTCTCCTCTTTTTCCCTCATCAAGAGGCTCTTTAGTTCCTCTTCACTTTTTGTGTATATGTGTATGTGTATTTCCTTAGTACACCCTGGCAGTATGGTAATAAGGAATAGATTTTAATTTACTGGTTCATACTTTGCCTACTAGTGCAGAATCCAACCTTCTCTTTGTTCCATCATCATATCTGTAGCCTCCTGGTTATCTATTTCAGGTGTGCTTATCGCTGAGGCTTGGCTTCTCTGATAGCTCAGTTGGTAAAAAATAAATAAATAAATACTACCAAAAAAAAAAAAGAGAGAATCCACCTGCAATGCAGGAGACCCCAGTTCGATTCCTGGGTTGGGAATATCTGCTGGAGAAGGGAGAGGCTACCCACTCCAGTATTCTTGGGCTTCCCTTGCGGCTCAGCTGGTAAAGAATCCGCCTGCAATGTGAGAGACCTGGGTTCGATCCCTGGGTTGGGAAGATCCCCTGGAGAAGGGAAAGGCTACCCACTCCAGTATTCTGGCCTGGAGAATTCCATGGACTCTCTAGTCCATGGGGTTGCAAAGAGTCGGACATGACTGAGAAACTTTCACTTATCGCTGAGGCTAGCCTGCTGTCACATGGCATCTTTTTGTTCCTTGTTTCCTTGCCTACCTGGACTCCAGCGGTCCTGCTTCTTTCCCCTAAGCTAGGCTAGTTTGTGATTTCTCACCCTCCAGTACTGACAGATGAACTATTTCCCCTCTGGTGCTGTATGAATGCTGGGTACCACCTCATATTTTGTCTATTTCTTCTGACTATGCATTCACTTCTACATGTGCCATCTCTCCTGGAGGGACAGTATCATCACTGTCTCAAGCCTTCTGCACTGCTGGTCTTTTCCTGGGGGTTTCTACCACTATGGTGAGGTCAGGGTGACAAAACAGCTTTGGGTACTCTGAAGCAAAAAAAGAAAAAAAGCAATCCTGAACAAGCAAACAAAAAGTAAGAGAGGAAGCTCTCCTTTCAGAAGCAAAAGCTTTTATTAAAATATTTATACATTTTCAGATCCATAAAGAAGTGTAATGTGTGCAGTAATCATTCATAGCAATTTTTATAAACTAGCTTTTTCAGCTTTTATCTATTGCCCTCTCATGAAATTTAGATTTACTTACAATAGAAACTGGGCTAAAAAAACATTTAGAATGGGAAACATGTTATATTTTAAATCTTCCTGCCTATTCAATGACCGTGGTTTTATTAAGTCAACCTCCTTGTGCCTTTTATTAAAAAAATCCTTATAATTGCTTCTTTGGGCATATTCTTTCAAGAAAGAATGATGTTTAGGTTTAAACTGGTACCTCTGCTTACTTTTTTCTCTACTACATTCTCAAAATTCTTTTAAAAGATCCTTACTGATATCTAATAATCTGTTCTAGATGTGGCTTGGGATGAAAATATTTTTAATAGAGTCACCCTATCTCTTCCCCGTGGGAAAGCTGTTAGAGATGAAGATTTGCCAACCACTTCAAAAATGTGAATGAGATTCCCAGTCTAGACTTATGTAAGTGAATTTTGGCAATAGTCATTATTTTCTGGCTTTGTCTTGGGAATCTCAACCTTTACCTAGGCCTTTTATATCCTTGGGTTTCCTCTTAGGTTTGCTTGCCATTTTCTCAGGCAGGATGACCCATTTGTGGAAGGATATTTCATGCCTGGTGTGGTGTAGGAATTGATGCAGAATCCTGTCTGAAAGACAAGAGAGCTGGATTTGGCAAGCCTCATAACCCTCCTCTCTTTCCTTGTGGACTTTCTCTAGATTCTGCTTCAGACTCTGCTGGTAATCAACCAATTATCAGAAATCTGAAAGGTCTACCTCTGTGAACCATGAAATACTCTTCATGCTTCTGTATAGGTTGCCATGGTACCTGCTATTGGCCCCTTTCTCTGCCCTCATCATTTCTCTAGCATGCTTTTCTAATACATCAGCAAAGGAAAAGAAGCAGTGCTCGTAAGCATCTGATTTCTGAATCCGTGTGGGCCAAACATAGAAGTCAGAAAAGGATGTAGTCAACAAGAACAGAAGACAATCAATAAACATATGAAAAGATGTTTGACATTTGCATATAAAAGTAAATGTAATACATTAAAATAATTATAGAATCTCATTTTTTATGTATCATGTTGACAAAATTGCAAGGTTGATAATATCTTGAGCTGATGAGGACCAACTTATGCAGAAGCACGTACTGATGCTAAGAGAATAGATGTGGACCTCATTAGTATCAACCTGGAAATACACATATAAATTAAAACTGCCCGTACCTTTTCTTCCAGGAATTATACAACTAAAATTTACCTCCTAGATAGCCTCAATTAATTGTGCCAAAATATGCATATATATATGAATATTCATTTAATGTTGTGATATAGAAAAATAATCAATAACCAGGAACAAAGAAATGAAAAGACATCAAAAAGATCTGGATACAACCAGAACTTCAATCAACAGAGAAATGAAAAAAACATGTTATTGAAAAGAATAAGGTATATACTGAAAAGGAAGGATTTCTAATGTACATTAGAGGGAAAAAGCAATATAAACAACACAATGTATATGTAATTCTGGTCTGTGGAAATAAAAATGAACCTATCCATGTGGTATTAAATTTTTTTCTAGAAGATAAAAGTTAATACTGGTCATTACCTTTGAGAAGATAAATCAGTTGAAGAAGAGCAGCTTAGATTGATGCTGAGATAGATAAACTCATGCTAAAAGCCAGTTCAAAACCTCATGTACCTACTATATATCCATATGATATGTTTGCAGGGGCTGCCATTAGATTGTTCTCAGCAATTACCCCAGACTGTGTCTTTCTCTCTGATGTACAACATCACTCTCAAATTTCTACTCTCTTTCTCCTCCTGGGTTTTAAAATTGTGGTGTGATAAGAACTTGATATTCCTTGCAACCAATTTTCAGCTTTGGGAAGATGCTCCTCTCTGATATGATCTCTCAAAACTTGTTCTCTGGCATCAGGTTTTAGTGAGCCCTTATAATTTCCTCCTTTGCTTCATGAATAAAAGAGGTCAGGTAAATATATTGCAATTACAGTTATGTTGAAGATATTCCAAACATACCTGATATTGAAGTGCAAAGAACTATTAAGCGGTAAAATATCAAGGCCAATATTCTCATCACTACTATCCAGAAATACATACTGACAATGTGATCTAAGGGAAACAACAACAAAAGGAAGCCTATTCCAGTTCACTTGTAAATTTTGCTTTACAAATAAGCTTAATCAATCTTTATTATTGTTAAGTAATGAGTTATTGCTTCCCTGGTGGCTCAGATGGTAAAGTGTCTGCCAGCAACGAGGGAGACTCGGGTTCGATCCCTGGGTTGGGAAGATCCCCTGGAGAAGGAAATGACAACCCACGCCAGTACCCTTGCCTGGAAAATCCCATGGACAGAGGAGCCTGGTAGGCTACAGTCCATGGGGTCTCAAAGAGTCTGACACAACTGAGCACCTTCACTTTCCTTTCCTTTTTCCTTTTTCAATGAGTCATTGCTTAGGATGTGAAAAACCAAATGGGAAGGACTCTGCCAAGAAATATTCAAATCAAACATATGATTCCCCCCACTATTTAATTCTCTTACTTCTGTACTAGTTTCAAACTCAGGCATTTCATGAAACTCTGGACAAATGCCAAGGATAAAATTCAATATGTTGTGCCTGACTTGAAAAACTGAATTACAGAAAAAGTTCTTCTCAGAACTTAAGTTCCTTAAGTGTGAGTGATGCAAAAGCATACTAAAATAAAGTCTGCATGTATTATTATTGCAATTACTAATTTTATCATTTAGGTATGAATTTTCATTTTTTATTAATTTAAGGGACAATTCTGGCTTTATATATGTGTTCATATATAAATAAATGTATATAAATCACTAAAGTAGGATTGATGGCCTCTTCTATGTCTTCTTATGGAGTGAATTTTAAGACTCTTATAAAGCATTAAAATGTATATTCTTTTTCTTAAAAACCGAAGGTGAATCCTGATCATATTCAGATATTTTATACATCTTGATAGTGCTCCACAATTCTTGACAGTTTCATTGTTTTCCTTTTCTGGTATTTTCCTCATGGAGTTTCAGGTTGAAAAATCTCTACTGACCTAACTTCAGATTCACTGATTCTTGCCTCATTTATTTTGAGTTAATGATGAGCCTGTAGGAGGCATTCTTCATTTCTGGAACTGTTTTTAATTTTTTTTTTTTGTAATTTCCTTTTCTATGTTGACATTACCCATTTTCATCTTCATATATGATTTCAAACACTTTTACACAGTAGACAAAATTTAACAAACATTTGTCCCTTTTTGCTCCACATTGCACACTATCAGTTCAGTTCAGTTCAGTTGCTCAGTCGTGTACAACTCTTTGCGACCCCATGAATCACAGCACTCAGGCCTCCCTGTCCATCACCAACTCCCGGAGTCTACCCAAACCCATGTCCATCGAGTCAGTGATGCCATCCAACCATCTCATCCTCTGTCGTCCCCTTCTCCTCCTGCCCCCAATCCTTCCCAGCATTAAGGTCTTTTCCAATGAGTCAACTCTTCGCAGGAGGTGGCCAAAGTATTGGAGTTTCAGCTTCAACATCAGTCCTTCCAATGAACACCCAGGACTAATCTCCTTTAGGATGGACTGGTTGGATCTTCTTGCAGTCCAAGGGACTCTCAAGAGTCTTCTCCAACACCACAGTTCAAAAGCATCAATTCTTAGGCACTCAGCTTTCTTCACCATCCAACTCTCACATCCATACATGTACACTGGAAAAACCATAGCCTTGACTAGAAGGACTTTTGTTGGCAAAGTAATGTCTCTGCTTTTAAATATGCTATCTAGATTGATTATAACCTTCCTTCCAAGAAGTAAGCATCTTTTAATTTCATGGCTGCAATCACCATCTGCAGTGATTTTGGAGCCCCCCAAAATAAAGTCTGACACTGTTTCCACTGTTTCCCCATCTATTTCCCATGAAGTGACGGGACCAGATGCCATGATTTTAGTTTTCAGAACGTTGAGCTTTAAGCCAACTTTTTCACTCTCCTCTTTCACTTTCATCAAGAGGCTCTTTAGTTCTTCTTCACTTTCTGCCATAAGGGTGGTGTCATCTGCATATCTGAGGTTATTGATATTTCTCCCGGCCATCTTGATTCCAGCTTGTGTTTCTTCCAGCCCAGAGTTTCTCATGATGTACTCTGCATATAAGTTAAATAAGCAGGGTGACAATATACAGCCTTGAAGTACTCCTTTTCCTATTTGGAACCAGTCTGTTGTTCCATGTCCAGTTCTACCTGTTGCTTCCTGACCTGCATACAAGTTTCTCAAGAGACAGGTCAGATGGTCTGGTATTCCCATCTCTTTCAGAATTTTCCACAGTTTCTTGTGATCCACACAGTCAAAGGCTTTGGCATAGTCAATTAAGCAGAAATAGATATTTTTCTGGAACTCTCTTGCTTTTTCGATGACTCAGCGGATGTTGGCAATTTGATCTCTGGTTCCTCTGCCTTTTCTAAAATCAGCTTGAACATCTGGAAGTTCATGGTTCACGTATTGCTGAAGCCTGGCTTGGAGAATTTTGAGCATTACTTTACTAGCGTGTGAGATGAGTGCAATTGTGCAGTAGTTTGAGCATTCTTTAGCATTTCCTTTCTTTGTGCATCAACTTACTTCATGTATCAATAATTTTATAAAAACACGTTTCAATGTTTTAATTCCACGTTTAATGAAATCCTTTCCTTTCAATAGCATACTTAAATATTACTATGTGAAGCCTTCCTAATCTGACTCCGCTACTCTTGGCACAATTAATTATAGCCCCTTCCTATGTTTTGTCAGAATATTTTTTTTCTATACAACTTTAGATACATATTATACATATTGCTAGTATATTACATTATATTATGCCTATTATAGTATTATTACATCTACTGCTGGGTATCTATGTACTTTATAAAGCCTATAACATTCTCAACAACAAGGAAGGCTTTTTACCTATATTTATAATTCCTGACAGTAAGTATTCAGTATTCGACTACTTATACTCTGTCTTATTCTTAAAAGCACAAGAGAAGTTTGAAACAAAGCAAAAATTAAAAAGTGATACATTATTAATGGAAATATAGAATCCAAATAAGTGGAAATGCATATAAAATGTTAAACCCTTTCCAATAAACGTCCAAGTATTCAGACTGTTTAAAGATACAACTGAGTTTTAATCTGGCTCTAAGCTTCCTACAAGGTAAATAAGTAAAATGAGCTAGGTGTATTTTAGGAAGCAAATTGCTACAACAATGAGAGGTAACCAGGCACAGCTTTTCAGTGGTCCATACCATTTATTTATCATGCATCTCCAGGTCAGCGTGAATAATTCTGTAGACCTCAGCTAGGTTGAGATCTGTGGGTTAGCTGGGTATTGGCTGATCTCGATGGTAGTGATAAGTATTCTGTTTCAAGCTGCAGGTATGAGAGCCTGCACTGGTGTCTCTCAACTTTCTTGGATCAATGGGCTAGCCAGATCATGTTCTCAGGGAGATATGGGGATCAAAATGACAGGACTAATATTGCAGGTACTTTCCAAGCCTTTGGCTCTGTCAGGTTCACTAATATTCCACTGCCCAAACTAAGTCAGATCCAACGTCAAGCGGCATGAGAAGTACCCTGTTTCCAAGGAGGCACTGAAGATTTATGGATCATAATCTAATCATACATCAAAACTACTGAATATATTTTCAAAGAATATTGTTTCATAAGGGGAAGCAAAACTTGACATACTAGTCTAGTACACCAATAAATATTTCTCAAATGCTATTTTATGTAGGAAGTCCTTAGTGGTACATTGGCCATATCACTGATAATATGTTCTAAGCCTATCTGGTTTTAAATTTGCATCACTGTTTCCTTAGCTCCGTCTAAAACAAATAGGTGTTTATGTTATGGTTATTGTTTCACATGCATTATTTAATAATACCTCTATAACCATGTCAGAAAGGGAAGGCAATATCTTTATTTCCATTTTATAGATGAGGGATATTAAGGGATATTAAGTAATATTTCCAGTACCAAAGATTTAATAAGTGACATAATTCAGATATCACAAAGCCCTAGTTCATTCTATTATGTCATGTCATTTTTTCAAGGACTGAAGCTGCTTTAATTCTGAAATTGATGGAATAAACAGGAACTACATTCATACAAAAGGCTAATATTTGTGTGTGTGCTTAGTTGCTCAGTCGTGTCCTGCTCTTTGCAACGTCATGGGCTGTAGATCGTCAGACTCCTCTGTCCATGGAATTTTCCAAGAATACTAGAGTGGGTTGCTGTATCCTACTCTAGGGGATCTTTGTGACCCAGGAATCAAACCCACATCTGTATCTCCTGCTTGTCCTGCATTGGCAGGCATATTCTTACCACTGAGCTACTTGGGAAGCCCAAATATTTGTGTGCTGCATTAAAAGGGCTTGCCACCGCCTACTATTTTTTCTAGCCTCACAAGAATTCACAGTGGTATTTACACTCATTTATTTTTACATGTGGATGTCCATTTGTTCCAGCATAAGTTGTTGAAAAGACTATCCTTTTTCCATTGAATTATCTTTTATCCTTTGTCAAAAATTCAGTTGGCTATGTTTGTGTGGGTCTACTTCTGGCTCTCTGTTCTGTTCTAATGATCTGTTTGTCTATTCTTTTACCAAAATCATATTATTTTGATTATTGTAGCTTTATAGGAAGTCTTGAAGTCATGTAATGTCAGTCTTTCCACTTTGTTCTTCTTCAGAATCACTTTCTAGTGGTCTTTCACATACAGATCCTGAACATGTTTTATTAGATTTGCTCTAAATACTTCCTTTTCATGCCATTATAAATGGTAGTATATAATAGATTTAATTTTTCAGAGCATTTCGAGGTTCACAGCAAAATTGAGTAGAGGATACAGAGCTTTCCCATATACCTCTTGCCCCCAAACATATATCTCCTCCCTCATTATCAACACCAGAGTACATTTGTTACACTGATGAAGCTACACTGTCACATCATTATCACCCAGAGTCCCTAGTTTATATTGGGATTCACTCCTGGTATGGTACATTCTGTAGGTTTAGACACATATATAATGATATGCATATCCCATTATGGTTTCCCAGGTGGCTCGGTGTTAAAGAGTTGGCCTGCCAAGCAGGCGACATGGGCTCAATCTCTGGGTCAGGAAGATCCCCTGGAGAAGGAAATGGCAATACACTGCAGTATTCTGTCCTGGGAAATCCCATGGACAGAGGAGCCTGGTGGGCTACAGTACTTGGGGTCCCAAAAGTCAGACACAGTTTAGCAACTAAAAAGCAGCAACAGCAGCATACCCCACTATACTATTAATATCATATAGAGTAGTTCCACTGCCCTAGAAATTCTCTGTGCTCTGCCTATTTGTCTCCTAGCAACCACTGGTCTTTTATTGTCTCCAGTTTTGCCTTTTCCATAATGTCATATAGTAGGAATCATACTGTATGTATGTAGCCTTTCCAGCTTGGCTTCTTTCACTTAGTAATATGCATTTAAGTTTCCTCCATGTCTTTTCATGGTTCATTTATTTTTAGTGCTGAATAATATTTTATTGTCTGAATGTACCACAGTTTATTTACCTACTGAAGGGCATCTGCTTGCTCCCAAGTTTTAGCAATTATGAATAAGCTTATGTAAACATCTATGTGCAGGAGGTTTTTGTTTAGACATAGATGTTCAACTTCTCTTAAATATCAGGGAACATGATTGTGGGATCCAATGTAAAAGTAATGTTCAGTTTTGTAAGAAACTGCCGATCTGTCTTCTAAAGTGACTATTTTTCATTTCCACTAACAATGAGCAAGAGCTCCTATTGCTCTACATCCTCTCTAGCATTTGGTATAACCAGTGTTCTGGATTTTGCTCATTGTGTTGTGCCTTTAATTTCAAATTCCAATTTTCCATGGTTGGTGTATAGGAAAGCAATGGACTTCTGTGTACTAACTTTGTATTTTTAACTGGGCTATAAATGCTTATAGGATTTTTGTTGTTACTGATTCTTTGAGATTTTCTACCTAGATGTGCCATTTGCCAAAATCAACACCAGCTCCAGAATAATCAGTTTTATTCTTAAAACCCAAATCGTATACTTTGAATTTCCTTTTTTTTAAATTCCTGCTAGGACTTTCTGTTACAGTTTTGAAAAGGAGAAGCAAAATAAACATTACTATGTCTTCACATGGTCTTTCCTCTGTGTGGACATACCCCTGATATCTCTTTTGTGTGTCCTAGTTTTCCCTTCTTATAAGGACACAAGTAAGATTGAATTAATGCCAATCACTCTGACTTCATTTAACCATTATTACCTTTTTAATCATCCTGTTTTAAAATATAGTCACATTATGAGATACTAAGGGGTAAGGGCTTTAACATATCAATTTTGAGGGACATAATTCAGCCCATAAAAAAAACCAAACTGTATAAACAGAGCAGCCTCAAGTAAACCAAGTTTCTGCTAAGAAGAACATAGCTACAATTGCCTTTCTTCTTCTCTCTCTCTTTTTTTTTTTGATTGCATACAGATGTGACAGATGGAGTTAGAGCAGCCATTAATACTAGTAACCATGTAGCTCCATTCAATGATAATCAGTTTGTAATCCATCATCAGGAAAAGTGAATGCAGAGAAAGGCAGAGAACGAATCTTGGAGAGGTATAAGGGAAATGAAAAATCATCATCACAGATTTTTAGAAGACTTTAGCCTGACTTTAACTATTTTTCATTTCAGATTACTCTTTGACACAATACCATCAGGAGCTCTTCTCTAATATCGGATACCCACACTTTAACTAGAATGCACAAACCTACAAATTAAATTCAACTACTCTCTGGAAAAAGAGATTTGACTAAACGTATATGAGTGAAATGTCAGTGATAATGCGAACTGAGAAACTGAAGCTTATAATCAGTTGTAATTCATCAGAAAAATTTAAAAAATAATCCATATCTGTAGCCTAAGTATACCTTGGTTTTAATCCGATGAAAATGAAAAAGTGCTACCTAAAAGCAATTGGAAAATCTGGGAGGAAGTCTTAGTTTCTTTATCTATAAAATGAAAAGAAGCAATCCCATAAATTATATTATGGGTGCCTAAGAGTAAGACACAATATCAGTTATCAAATACATAGACTAAAGTTTGATAAATATTTTTTATAATTCACATGGTTAATTAAGTTACAGGAAAGCCTATATGTTAGTGATAACCCAAATTTATTAAACACTCTGATGTATAAGATGAGTTAATCTTTTCTTCCTTTTTTCATTTCTTCTTGCCTACCCTCCTGTTCTCCTGCCTTCCTCCCTCCTTTGCTGCTTTTAACAAACATTTCTTGTTTTGTTTTGTTTATTTTATAGTTATTGAGAATTCAAAGAGCTATGGTATTATTAAGAGAAGTAGATAACCTCACCTGGGGTCAGGATACAGAATCCATTCTGAAATTTGAAGATCATTTAGAAGCTGGCTGTGGGAAGAAGTGGGGGAGGTATACAGACCACGTGCAAAGATACTGAAGGCAGAGCACATAATGAATTTTCTACTGCATTTTCTAAACATGCCAGGAGAATACAGGGTGAAGAGTGGAAACAATCAAGGGTGGAAGAATGTTGGTTTCAGAGGGATACATATGACTTGCTGAAGAGTGTGGTTTTAAAAGTATTAGAGTTGCTCACAGAAACTAAGAAAACCTTGAAAGTGAGATTTGGTGCTATTAATAATTACCCTGGGGTAAAAGTTATAAACTGAAAATGGGCAAACCCAGATTTATGGTTATTCTAAATATTAGAGATATATTCAAGGGTTTTAAGGAAAGATGTGGTATGATAAAAATTCCCCTTGAGGTAAAACAAGTTTGGATGCTATTTAAAAAGTTAATGAGACAGATTCTGAGACCTTGGGCCAAACCAGCAGTAGAGGGGTTGAATAGGAGTTATTTAAAAATATAAAACAAGTAGTATTAACAGGAATAGACATGAAAGATTAAGAAGTATAAATATTTCCTATGTCACTTCAGCAAGATAGCTGTCTCATATTTTTCATCAATAGTAATAATTGTTTTATATCCATATCTGCTATAAATAGATTTGTAAATGATAAGTCAGATATTTTTCTTGCTTAAAATTCCTACAGGATTTCCCATTGCATTTAGAATAAAATCCAAACTCTGTATGCCCCAAAATCCCTGTGGGATCTGATGATTTCCTGTCTCAGCTAAGCTCAGTATCTGCTCCATTGAGGCAGGAAAGTTGTCTGTTTATTGTTTATTACCTGTGCTTAGTGCATGGCACATTGTAGGTGATTAATGAATATTTATTGAACATATAGAGTAACACGTGGATTCTCCACACAGAGTCTTCTTTGCCTTGGTTTTGATTGGAAGAAAACTAAAATTTATATAATAGATTTTATAGCTAGATGAGATCAAGAGAAGTCATTAAATCAGTAGTCTTCCTTCAGACAGGTAATTTAGTAATTAGTCTTGGTTAATGAAAAGAAAGTGAGATTCAGTTTACTTATTTGTCTAAAGTCATACACCTTTATCTTTCATTTGGATCATAGAACTCTGTTTCTTTATTTTGCTTGATTTTCTACAGTGATTTCTGTATAGTGGACTTCCCTGGTGGCTCAGATGGTAAGGAATCCTCTTGTAATGTGAGAGACCTGGGTTCCAGCCCTGGGTTGGGAAGATCCCTTGGAGGAGGGCATGGCAGCCCACTCCAGTATTCTTGCCTGGAGAATCTCCAAGGACAGAGAAGTCTGGCAGGCTTAGCCACCCTGTCTTGAAGGAGAGGTATTGTGTAGGAGATAAAACTTTTTGTTCAGCCTTGCCCCACTTCTTGGTTGTCTCTCAAATATCTATGCTAATTCAAGAAACCTATTATATCCTCAGGCATCCCAGGTGGCTTAGTGGTAAAGAACCTGCCTGCCAATACAGGAGACGCAAGAGATATGAGTTTGATCCCAAGTGGGAAAGATCCCCTGGAGGAGGAAATGGCAACCGACTCCAGTATTCTTGCTTGGGAAATCCCACGGACAGAGGAGCCTGGCAGGATATAGTCCATAGAGTTGCAAAGAGTCAGACACAACTGAAGCAACTTAGCATTATATTGTCAACAGCTCTCAGTAGTTTGGGATGTCCTAAGACCTATCATTGTCCCAAAGGAAAAGAATTCAGCATCTAGATTCAGGCTGACTGGAAGCTGTGTCCTAAGGCAGCAGCCTTTAAAAGTATGCAAAAATGCACAGTCATGAAGAGCTGCGAGCAAAAGCCCTGCTGGCCACTAGAACCAGGTGACCTAGATGTGTGCCCTGGGTGGCAGTGCTAAACATCGAAGATTCAGACAAGTGTATAAGCTGCTTTCTGGGATACCTGTAAGCTGGAGCAAGGCAGAGGGAAAGTGTCAATATATTTAAATATTCATTTGTGATAAAAAAAGTAAGACTTCCAAGAATACATATGGTTACTTCATTTAAATGAATTTTCATTTTTCCTCACACTAAATATGATTTAAGGCTCATATTTACTGCATTCTTTAGCTTGTCTTTTAGGTGGCCACACCCATAGGACAATTAATAAACCAAAAGAAAGTAAGGAAAATGAAAGTTGAATAATTCATGAACCAGTTTCTTTTTTTTCCACTTGTTCAAGCTGTTCCAGGGACCAAACTGGGTGCTGAGGATACCAAAGATACTGTCCTTGCCTTGAAGGGTTGAGAGTCTAATAGGGGATAGATTCATAAACTGTAGTGCTTCAAGACTCTTCTATGTGTTGTGATAAAAAGCAGTAAGGGTTATGGAGTGGCAGTAACGCTTGTGAATGTTTTGGGTTCAGACTGCCAGAATTCATATCTGAGCAGTATCACTTACTACCCGTGTGATGTTGAGAACAATTCTTAATCTCCCTGAATTTCAGTTTTGCCTTCTGAAAAATGAAAATAATAATAAATCCACCTTCCTAGGGTTATTGTAACTACTAATTTATTAATATGTCTGAAGTTACTGGCAATAATAAGATATATTCTCAATAGCTATTCTGTCTGTTGACATCTAGACAGTTTTCCTACAAGACTTTGTCTCTGAGATTACTCAAGGAAGGGTGATTAAGAATATTTCCATATTTGTGAGAATATTCTGAACAGATAGAACATCATGAAAGAAAAGTCATCATGAAAGAGATACTCAGGGAATGTAAGTCTTTGGATTGGCTTAGACCTCTGGTCTTCTGGTTTAAAGTGGGTTTTCATTTGAGAGGGAGATGAGGTTGGAAGACAGACGCCAGATGATGTACAGCCCTGTATGCCATGTGAAGAGGTTTGGGTTTGATCCAGACCACAGTAGAGATAAAAGAGAATTTTAATCAGAGAAGTCACATAATCAAATTAGACTTGGAGAGAAGTGCAGAAATACACTGGAGCATGAGAAACTGGCAGCCAAGAAAAGTAGTTAAAAGATGGTTGCAATAGTTCAGCTAATAGATAGTAATGGCCTGAAGGTTACAACTGTGGGTGTGGAGAAAGATGAATAGTTCTGAGACATTATGGAAGGTAAAATATATAGGACTTGGTGATTTATTTAGCTTGTGGGTGATTAAGGAGAAAAAGTCTAGGCTATCTTACAAAAATGTCTATAAAATGAAAAAAAAAAAACATTCTTCCAGATAAGTTAGATAATGACTATTCTAATTAGTGCTGCAGTTTGTCTCTATTGTACTTACCCCTGGGAGCATAACAGCTTTCTTTACTGATCAAGTACTCACCTGATTGAAGATAGGCAGGCATATTATTGATTCTTAAAAGCCCATAGTTAATGCTGTGCCTAACCATTCATGAAAACTAGTGCTTTTTCTACAAAAAATAGAATAAATTTCCATTATCAATTATAATACAGAAAGTTGGAGCTGGTCAAAGAGATCTGTGACTCAAGAATAAACTTTGAATTTATTTCTAATTCCAGCATCTCAAAGCTTTTAACACTATGCATTAGTGGATTTCATTCCCAAAGCAACTAGTATTCTGAAATCTAATCAGCAATGTCATTAATTCCATAGTAGAAAGTTTTCTAGACTGTAGTTTACAGTTGCTGTATGCATTCTGATACGGACTGCAAAAAATATTATTTTTCAGCTTTTTATTGCTTTGAAAACCTTAACTTCTTCCTTGAACAGCCTAAAATAGTCAAAGAGGAGTAGTTTGAGATTATGAATTGGAGAATTTTAAAGCTACCTAGGTTAGTTGTTTTCCACTCTAATTTATCCTGCTAATTAGAAGACTTCTCACAATGCATGTACTCATGGAGGAATCATATAGCCCAGTGGGCATTCTGTTCTGGTTTAAGGAATGAAAATGTAAGCTGTAGCTTTTCTTTGAACTAGACGTCATGAAATAGGATGAGAAGTTATTCCCTTTCAAAGTGCATTTTATTTTTTGCTCTATTTGTAAAATATAATTTACATGGCTTAACCTTTTTTTTTTTGTACATGTGATTATTGGATATTAAGTAAAGGTATTAAGTAAAGGGCTTCCCTGGTGGCTCAGCTGGTAAAGAATCTGCCTGCAATGTGGGAGACCTGGGTTTGATCCCTGGGTTAGGAAGATCCCCTGGAGAAGGGAAAGGCTACCCACTCCAGTATTCTGGCCTGGAGAATTCCATTGACAGCATAGTCCATGGGGTTGCAAAGAGTTGGACACAACTGAGTGACTTTCACTTTCACTTTCAAGGAAAGGCATGCATTATTTAAGCAGTATATTGTATGCCGGGATGCCAGCACTGACCAGATGCATCTAGAACTTACTGATTCTAGTTAATAACTATCAAAAGTTAAAAATCACCTAAAGAAATATAAATGTTGACTATATGATAGTATTGTAGAAAAAATGCCATAACTTTTTTGTTTCAATTTCTCTTTAAAGCATCCTACATATTTATTATGAGAAGTGATATGTTATATTGTGGGAAGACTGAATCAGAAAGTGATTAAAGAAATTATGATATATTTAAAAGCTTATTGTACATAAGTTTTTTGTTTACTTCTTCGAATTGAGCTTAAGACTTCACAATTGCTACTCCATTTTTACCTCCAAAGAAATGATTGAAGGAAAATACTCCAAAATGTTAATCCTAAAGTTTTATGTACTTAAGATTTAAGATGATAGAATTTTTATTTGACTCAGTTTTTCAGCCTAAATTTCAATCTCTAATAATAAGAATAAGTCATTAGGATATGTGATTATAAGCTTTGCCTCCTGTAGCTACTCAAGATTGTTTCATTTGAAAAAAGGTGACAAAAAATCCGTCAAGGTCAACCAATCATATTTTTTGTGCTATTTACTTTCTTCATCAGGTCATTAAATTCCTTTAATCATAAGCAAATTTTGGAATGTTTCTAATCTGTTTTATGTGCCCTTGTTTTGGGATTCTGTTGTAGTTTAGTTGCTAAGTTGTATCCAACCCCATGGACTGTAGCCAACCAGGCTCCTCTGTCTGTGAGATTTCCCAGGCAAGAATTCTGGAGTGGATTGCAGTTTCCTCCTCCAGGGGATCTTCCCAGGGGTTGAAACTGCGTCTCCTGCATTGCAGGCAGAATCTTTACCACTGATCCACCAGGAAGAGAAATCCATTTAATATATAGTAGCATGTATATGTCAATTCTAATGTCCCAATATAGCTTTCCCCCTCTCCCTGCCATTTCTCCCCTGGTAACCATAGGTTTGTTTTCTACATTCTCTATTTCTGTTTTGTAAATAAGTTCATTTGCACCATTTTGTAGATTCCACATGTAAGCAATATCATATGATATTTGACTTTCGCTCAGTAAGGGCCATCCATGTTGCTACAAATGGCATTGTTTTGTTCTTTTTTTGTGACTGAGTAACATTCCGTTGTATATATGTACCACATCTTTATCCACTTATCTGTTGATGGATGTTTAGGTTGCTTTCATGGTTCAGCAATTGTAAATAATGCTGCAGTGAATATTGAGGGTGCATGTATCTTTTCAAATTATACTTTTCTAGGGATATATACCCAGGAATGGGATTGCTTTGGTAATTGCTTATGGTAATTCTGTATTTAGTTTTTTAAGGAAATTCAGCCGTGTTCTCTATAATGGTTGTGCCAATTTACATTCCCATCAACAGTGCAGGAGAATTCCCTTTTCTCCACAACCTCTCCAGCACTTATTGTTTCTGAGTTTTTAGACAATAACCAATGGCCAGTGTGAGGTGATACCTCATTGTAGTTTTGATTTGCATGTTTCTAATAATTAGTGATGTCGAGCATCTTTTCATGTGCTTTTTGGCCCTCCATGTATCTTCTTTGTAGAAATGCCTATTTTAGATCTTCTGCCCATTTTTTGATTGTTTTTTTTTTTTTCATTGAGCTGCACAAGCAGTGTTTATATTTTGGATATTAATTTCTTGTCAGTTGCTTTGTTTGAAAATATTTTCCCCCATTCTGTGGATTGTCTTTTCATTTTGCTATGGCTTTCCACTCCATTTATTTATTTTTTCCTTGAAAATAGATTTAATCATATTTAAATTAGAAATGTTCTGTGTTTTTCTCCCATATCCCCTCCAAACAAGTCTCCTTTTTTCCACATGTGTGAGTTTAATTTTTTAATAAAAATTGTGTGTATATATATATATATATATATATATATACACACATACATAAGGTTTGCTGAGTGATATTTTAATATATAGTGTTTACTTTAGAAAGTTTGCAATTAAGTTCTTTTTCTGTCTTTCTGAGATGCATGTAAATATTTTAAAACTAAATAAAATTTTTTCCAGCTTTATGGTCCAGGAACGTCTTTTTCAAGGACCTGAAAACTCTCTCTTTGAAACATAATCATCAAGATGATTATGTTTATCATCTTCTATCTTCCAGTTTCTGAGGAAGAGTAAGAACCTAACTTCAGCCATCCAAAGCCTTGCTCCAAGTTGCAAAACCACATTTTCTCATAAAGATATTAGAAATTTACACTCCTTTGGATTAAGTCAACTAGTTAACACAGATGGTCACCCCAATTGTTAAATAAAATTAGGATGGATTAGATGACACATGGTGTTGTCAAGTCCACTTACTTGAGAACTAATTATTGTTTATTTTGAGAATATGCATGTAAATGGGTTGTATCTGCTTGGCTATATAAAAAGATAAGATTTCTGTTTTTTTTAAATCTCTTAGCAGATTGCCTGGTTAAATTGTTTCCTTTCTCTTCTGCCTTTAGGAGAAGTTTTCTGGATTAGAAAGAAATTTTGTTTTTATTATATTTCTCCAACATATGTAAGGATTTAAAGTTAAGTAGTAAAGAGTTAAATAATGACTTAATCAATCACAATGCTTACATCAGTCTGTTCTTATTATATACATGAGTTTCTGCTTCCAAAAATATGTCTAACACTACTCCCTTCCCTTGTACCTGAACATTTAATGACCAGCCAGCTGCAGCTTTGCTGAAGAAAACATGGCAAGTTGATCCATGGAGGATATAGTTTTTATTGATGTGTGCTAATCTAATATTACAGGTATATCAGCTGCCATGTCATTGCCAAGATTCTAAATTTGAAACTAAGAATTCTGTAGTGAGATTCATGAAGAGCTTAGTGCCATGACATGCTTGTGAAGGGTTGAGCTCCATCTTCAACCATCTCATGTCATGAGACCTCGTCTTAACTTTATCCCTGTAGACTGCAACTTTTTTATTCTGGACTGGAGCATAGCCCCTGGGATCTTGAAATCTGTAGACCGACTAACTTGAGGTTGCCTGCTTGCTGGCCGAGACTTTGAAATATTACCCATCCATTCATCCTCCTTTACCTCTGGCTACCACTGGTCAGACCACAGTACATTTCATCCTCAACTATCCCTGAAAAGAGGTGAGAGAGTGAATCCCTGCTTGTTTCAGACAATAGTCAAGATTCTGGAAGCAATTGAGAAGGGTAGTAGGCAAAGAGAGATGCCACGTGGGAGACAACAAGGAAGGAAACATAAAGAAATTGTTGTAACCATGCTGCTAATACAGTATTATGTTAGGCAGGTAATTCTGAAGTATGTCTGTGTGAGCATGTGTGTGTGTACTTACATATTTCAATTTGTTTACCTTTAATTATATTACTACAAGCCAACAAAGTTCAGTTATTTATTATAACTATAGTTTGTATATGATTTTATGAAACAATATATATTATCTTTTTGTTTTCAAAGCAAGCTTGTATCTTTTACATGTCTAAGCTGTCCAGATGCCAGTTAGCCAGCACAAAAAAGATGAGAGCTCTGGACAGGGCAGCATTTATAATTGCCCTATTTGTATAAGCCCTGTTTATAACTGAAGTCTTTCTCCTTCGCTTCCTGTTAGAGTGCTTATTCTTGCCTGGCTCTTCTGTTCCTCAAGCTCTTGAACTCTTGAACAGTTAGGATCCTACTTTCTATTCAGAAGTAACTGATGACAAATATGCATCAGTTTGTTTCTTGAACCCAGGCTATCCTTCTGGTCCCTCAGAGTAGCCATCTTTCCTTACCCAGACTCTACTAAAAGATAATTTGTAACATTTTATATGAATTGAATTATTCTAAATTGTCCAAAGTTTGGTTCTTAGGTATTCTAACAATTATTCCACCACAGACTCCAAATTTATTTGTTATATCTGTGGATTGCATTTGGAAATACTGCTTATGGAGAGCAAACAAGAGAGTATTCTGGGACTACATAGAATTAATGAGGTTTTTTGATGTTCATTTAGTTTCTTAATCTGTTAAGATATGTATTCATTGTTAACAAAAAAAGAGCCACATAACCAATATAGGCCTTGGAAAATCTAGAATAAAATATTAGTTCTAAAGTACAAATTGGAGGTCAGAAGAGGGAAAAAGGTCAACATCTAAGAAGTGTGTGTTATTAAAGAGTCATGTTCCAATTTTCACAGTGCAAAAGTAGCAAAAAGGTAAAATCAAAAGGGTTGGTGCAGCCTGTTGGATCACTTGCTGAGAGAATTAATGGTCAGAAAAGGAGGATTAGAACAGTTCAAGGGGTATGTGAGGGGACAGAGAATGAATAAGAAATATTTCCATTTCTTTTCAAGGCAAAGGCACCATTAACTTGACAAATGGCTAGTTCATGGTTGTGCTGTTGATCACATACATTTATAGTGTCAGAAAGATGTGGTGTGACAATGAGAAATAGGGTAGTTTGAAACTATGGTTAGCAAAGCAAAGATGAAAATAAATGAAAAATTGTCTTAAAAGTTTCCAAGATAATGGGAAAAAAAAACAACCATGAACATCTGCCATCTCCTGAAACACCCTACCCTATGAATATCAAAATCAAAATAATTAAATTTATCTAAAAATCCCATCAGTACCCAAAGTCATTCATTTCTATGGGAAAGTTCTAGGAATTTATATCCTTTGAAAAAATTATCCCAAGTGCTTTTGATAAATACTTTCCCAGACCTAAAATATATTCTAAAATATATTTCCTTACACTAGAGATTGGGAAGAATAATGTAGGAGACAGAGAAGATTGGACGATCTCAGAAAGAAGAAAATTGAAAGAATGTTAGGCATGTGGCAAGATCTGAGATAGAAATAATGTTCTGACATAAGCAGATGGACCATGCATAATCTTGTAGCAAGTTTCCATGTCATTAGCATGAATCTAAAGTAGCAAAAAGAGAACAAAAGTCTCCTATGTGAAACATTGTTTGAGTACCTTACAGCTGGATGGGAACTGAGTCATCCACAACTGACTACTCAGTCTTTGCTGAATAGACCCAAGGTCTATGAGTTTGGTTGTGTCCATTTTTGATGTGGACTTATAACCACCCGAAGCTAGAGTCTAGCCTAGAGACCTCCTAGCAGTGATTTAATGCTTGACTATACCCTGAGATGTTGTCTAGTCCCCATCTAACTTAAGCTATGTGGATACCCAGTAGTCATACATACAATGTCCAGTGATACCCACAAGCTCAGGAAGTGATGTATACCCTCCTGATGTATACCGTCCTGGAGGAGGATAAAGATGGAGTACTTGCTTTGGGGAAAGACTGAAAAAGCATCTCACTTATATTTTTTTTATTGCATCAAACATGTGGTAGGTGCTCCATATGTTTCATTCAATGTATGTTATTTATTGTTTGGGAAAAATAATTTAAAAATAACTCCTTAAGGTATTATAATAGAGAAATACATAAACAAGTTGCACTCATAATCAACACTCTGGTGCTCAAACTATATTTCTTAAAATGTCATTTTGAAACAGGACTTGTTTCTGGCTTGCTGTTTAGCATATTATGTATCTAATATGTAAAAATTCGTTTACCTGGGCTTGGTTAATATTTGCATTATAATTCTGGAAAACGCTTTCTATTTCAGTTATTTCTTTGTATATGCTTTAGTCTCTTTTAATCTTTATGAATGTAGTAGTGATCTAACTGCCGTATCTGTCACCCCATTTCTACCCCAGGATCGATTCAAATGATCTCTCCGGCTATCAGGAGCCCACTTTATCATGTCTATCCAATTGTTTCTTCCTAAAGTTGCATTCTTAACTGAAGAGACAATCTTTTTCACTCACTCAACTTTAATATTTATTGTTTCTCTGGTCTCAGAGAATGAACTAATAGAATGTACAGGAGGGGATGTACATTCTAATGTACAGAGATAAGTGAATTTATTTTTATGCAGTTAAAAATATACAATCTAATGTAATTTTTTTACTCAGATGTACTATGCAAAGGAAGATTCTCAGGAATTTAAGAGGACATAATGATGGACCCTCCATCTAGTGGTGATGGTCTTCATTAAAGGCTTTTCTGAGAAATGATATCTGTGATGATATTGAAAGGTTGAATAAGAGTCTATAGACCAGAGGAGAGGGGAATCACAGGACAGAAAAGACCATTTCAGGACAAAGACTTTGTTAGACTCTAGTGTGATTTTCTACTAATGAAGGGGAGGATTTCTGTACTGCTAATTCATTTATCATATGCTAGACACTTTATAATATGCTGGGAATGCAGTGGTGGGTAAATAGTTATTTACTTAACTGTTTTTCCATGCAATCATTTGGGGTAGAAAATAATTAACAAGATTTTTACAAAATAAGTATAAAATTTCATGTTATTATAAGATGCTTTATAATATATGAGAAAATCTTCCCTGAAAATAGTATTCTTAAGCTGAGACCTAAAAGGTCAATAGATATCAAATAGGAAAATATAAGAGAGAATTAATTTTCAACATGAAACAACAGAAGGCCAGTGTTGTCAGAGAAGACAGTATCAGAGAAAGTGCCTTAAAAGATGAAGATGGAGAAATAGGCAGAGGCTAAGCTGAACAGGGCCTGTTGGAGGACAGAAGGAAAAAAAGTACCCTCTAAACTGAGAGGGCATCTTTTTTTTAATTATCTTGCATTTATTTAGTATCTCATACCTTACAATGCATTTTTACATTCACCATCTAATGTAACTTAGGAGAAAAATTCTATGGAACAGCTAATGATTTATTCCATCACAGCCATCATTTCAAGAGGAAAGAAAGTGGTAGCTTTTATTTTTATATTATTTATTTACTTTGGTGAGGTATAGTTGACTTACAATATTATATGTTTCAGGTGTACAGCATAGTGATTCATAATTTTTAAAGGTTATACTTCATTTATGGTTATTATAAAATAATGGCTATATAATTATATATGATTATATATAATATGATTCCCTGTATTGTACAGTATATCCTTGTAGCCTATTTATTTTATGAACAGTAGTTTTTCCTTCTTAATCCTCTACCACTCTCTTGCACCTCCCTCTCACTTCTCCCTGCTGGTAACTACTAATTTGTTTTTCTTTGCCTCTGTGAATCTGTTTCTATTTTTTTTTATATTCAGTAGTTTTTTTCTAGATTCCATACATAAATGATACCATACAGTATTTGTCTTCCTCTGTCTGATTTATTTCACTGAGCATAATACCCTCCAAGGCATCTTGAGACTGAAAAATAAGACAGAGAGCTCTATATAATCAATGGATCAGTTTTTTATAGAGAAACTTACTCAAAGGGTAGGATTGGAATTGGGAAGACAACCATCCAGAAGTGTTGACACCTGCACTCTGTACTGCAAAGGGGCCTTAGGGACAGTTTTATAGTTAACCAAGAGTATGAGGGTGAGTGCTTGAAAGCAAACACACATTCCTAAGTTAACTGGGTAACTGGTCTTGTGGGCCCTAGGAATACATCAGGAAAGGTTTTCATCACTGGGGGATAACAGAACACAGAGGCTACTTTGTCCTAATGATTATTAAACAATATCTGTTACAAACCTATGACAAACCTAGACAGTGTATTAAAAAACAGAGACAAAGGTCCATATAGTCAAAGCTATGGTTTTTCCAGTAGTTGTGTATGGATGTGACAGTTGGACCATAGAGAAGGCTGAACACTGAAGAACGCATGCTTTTGAACTGTGGTGCTCGGGAAGACTCCTGAGAATCCTTTGGACAGCAAGGAGGTCAAGCCAGTCAATCCTAAAGGAAATCAACCCTGAATGTTCACTGGAAGGGCTGATGCTGAAGCTGAAACTCCAATACTTTGGCCACCTGATGTAAAGAGCCAACTTATTGGAAAACATGCTGATGCTGGGAAAGATTGAGGGAAGGAGAAGAAGGGGATGATAGAGGATGAGATGGTTGGATAGCATCACCTACTCAATGGACATGAGTTTGAGCAAATTCCAGGAGGGCCAGGGAAGCCTGGTGAACTGCAGTCTGTGGAGTCCAGCTGAAAAACAGAAGCAATTAATTACAAAGCCTTTGATAACAGGGAAGTAATTCACTGCACAGTACAGTCCTGGTTAAGGTTAGCAAAAGGACAGGACAAACTGTAAGGAACCAAGATGGTGTCAGTTTTACTAACAGCCATATAGGGCCTTAGAAGTGGAATGTGTTAATCTGGGTCCTCTAAGAAGCAAATGCCAAGACAGGATTTTATTAGGGGAAATAATGTATAAAAGGAAATAGGAAATAATCAGGGAAAACTGGTAGGAAATTCAGACCATGATGTTAATTGGGTGCTAGCATCAAAAGTAAACTGATATTCAGTCTAAGGGATTTTCAGAAAAGCTTTCAGTGATACCTGGCACCAAAGTCTGTGGACAAAGACCTTTGTGTCTCCTAGAAAGAGATATGCTGTAGTAACTGCTAAAGAGCAGCCTATGGGTATCATGGCCTTGCAAGTAAAACCAAAGATGGATTTCAAAACCCTGCAGCTTTATATTTTGCTGATTGCATCTTAGAGTCCACTTAACACATTCTTCTGAATTTACAATATCTGTAAACTGGTAGTTATATCTAATTACCAGATTAGATTCAAGTATAATTTCTTTGTCAGGATAGCTTTGCTTTTAATTTTCCTTATGATGCCTTTTTTTTGATACAAGGACATTTAATGTTTTGCTGTATTCAAATCTGTCAACACTTTCCTTTCTATTCCCTTTCTTGTTTGCAATGTTTAATCTGTGTCTATGCCATTCTGTGTAGTAGTATATGGACTTTAGACTGCCTGAATTAAATTCCTGTCCATGTTCATTATATGACATTATATAAATTTCTCAATAAATTTAATACTTATTGAGCTCTTACAGTGTATTAGGCATTATTGTAAGCTTTATTTCTTCGGTTTTTGTCTCATTGCTTTTATCTTATTTTGTTTTAGTTTTGGTATTTCTTTTCCATTTTTGTATCACAGTGTCTGAGGTGTAGGAGATACTCATTTATTTAACAAACATTTACTGAACGCTGACTCTAGACCAAATATTGGGAATACAAAAGGAATAAGATTTGATTCTTCCATATGAACTCCTCTTTGACTAGTTGGGAAGACATATTACAACACATTAGGGATTTGATTTTTCTTCCTATAATAACACAACCTACTAGGTAGGAAGCAAAGATTTATTATTAAATGAGCATATGTGTATTGTTTCAATAACCTTAATATTTTAAAACTAAAGTAATATAATTTTTGCTTCTCTAATAGTTGAATACCAAATAGTTTAAAGCATGATTTTCCATAACAAAATAGGAACCTAGGAATGTTCCTAGGTGCATAGGAACCTGGAATGTTAGGTCCATGAATCAAGGCAAATTGGAAGTGGTCAAACAGGAGATGGCAAGAGTGAACATTGACATTTTAGGAATCAGGGAACTAAAATGGACTGGAATGGGTGAATTTAACTCGATGACCATTATATCTACTACTGTGGGCAAGAATCCCTTAGAAGAAATGGAGTAACTATTGTAGTCAACAAAAGAGTCCGCAATGCAGTAGTTGGATGCAATCTCAAAAATGAAAGAATGATCTCTGTTCATTTCCAAGGCAAACCACTCAATACCACAGTAATCCAAGTCTATGCCCTGACCAGTAATGCTGAAGAAGCTGAAGTTGAACAGTTCTATGAAGAACATAAGACCTTCCAGAACTAATACCCCCAAAAGATGTCCTTTTCACTATAGGGGACTGGAATGCAAAAGTTGGAAGTCAAGAAATACCTGGAGTAAAAGGCAAATGTGGCCCTGGAGTACAGAATGAAGCAGGGCAAAGGCTAATAGAGTTTTGTCAAAAGAACGCATTGATTTTAGTAAACACCCTCTTCTAACAACACAAAAGAAGACTCTGCACATGGACATCACCAGATGGTCAACATTGAAATCAGATTGATTATATTCTTTGCAGCCAAAGATGGAGAAACTCCATACAGTCAGCAAAAACAAGACTGAGAGCTGACTGTGGTTCCGATCATGAACTCCTTATTGCCAAATTCAGACTTAAATTGAAGAAAGTAGGGAAAACCACAAGACCGTTCAGGTATGACCTAAATCAAATCCCTTACGATTACACAGTGGAAGTGAGCAATAGATTCAGGAATTAGATCTGATACACAGAGTCCCTGGAGAACTATGGACAGAGGTTCGTGACATTATACAGGAGGCAGTGATGAAGACCAACTCCAAGAAAAAGAAATGCAAAAAGGCAAAATGTTTTTCTGAGGAGGCCTTACAAATAGCTGAGAAAAGAAGAGAAGTGAAAGGCAAAGGAGAAAAGGAAAGATATACCCATTTGAATGCAGAGTACCAAAGAATAGCAAGGAGAGATAAGAAAGCATTCCTCAGCGATCAATGCAAAGAAATAGAGGAAAATAATAGAATGGGAAAGACTAGAGATCTCTTCAAGAAAATTAGAGATACCAAGGGAATATTTCATGCAAAGAAAAGCACAATAAAGGACAGAAATGGTATGGACCTAAAAGAAGCAAAAGATATTAAGAAAAGGTGGCAAGAATACACAGAAGGAGTATAAAAAAAAAAAAGATTTTCATGACCCTAGGTAATCACTGTGGTGTGATCACTAACCTAGAGCCAGACATCCTGGAATGTGAAGTCAAGTGGGCCTTAGGTAGCATCATTACAAACAAAGCTAGTGGAGGTGATGGAATTCCAACTGAGCTATTTCAAATCCTAAGAGATAATGCTGTGAAAGTGCTACATCAACATGCCAGCAAATCTGGAAAACTCAGCAGTGGCCACAGGACTGCAAAAGGTCAGTTTTCATTCCAATCCCAAAGAAAGGCAATGCCAAAGAATGCTCAAACTACCACACAATTGCACTCATCTCACATGTTAGCAAAGTATTGCTAAAAATTCTCCAAGCCAGGTTTCAACAGTACATGAACCGTGAACTTCGAGGTGTTCAATCTGGATTTAGAAAAGGCAGAGGAACCAAAAATCAAATTGCCAACATCCGTTGGATCATTGAAAAAGCTAGAGAGTTCCAGAAAAACATCTATTTCTGCTTTATTGAGTATGCCAAAGCCTTTGACTGTGTGGATCACAACAAACTGTGGAAAATTCTTAAAGAGATGAGAATACCAGACCACCTGATCTTCCTTCTAAGAAATCTGTATTCAGGTCAGGAAGTAACAGTTAGAACTGGACATGGAACAACAGACTGGTTCCACATCGGGAAAGGAGTATGTCAAGGCTGTATATTGTCACCCTGCTTATTTAACTTATATGCAGAATACATCATGAGAAATGCTCGACTGGATGAAGCACAAGCTGGAATCAAGATTTCCGGGAGAAATTCAATAACCTCAGTTATGCAGATGACACTACCCTTATAGCAGAAAGCGAAGAACTGAAGATCCTCTTGATGAAAGTGAAAGAGGAGAGTGAAAAATTTGGCTTAAAACTCAACATTCAGAAAACTAAAATCGTGGCATCTGGTCCCATCACTTCTTGGCAAATAGATGGGGAAACAATGGAAACAGTGCCTGAATTTGTTTTTTTGTTTGTTTGTTTTTTTGGCTCAAAAATCACTGCAGATGGTGACTGCAGCCATGAAATTAAAACACACTTGCTCCTTGGAAGAAAAGTTATGGCCAACCTAGATAGCATATTAAAAAGCAGAGACGTTACTTTGCCAACAAAGGTCCATCTAGTCAAAGCTATGGTTTTTCCACTAGTCATGTATGGATGTGAGATTTGGACTATAAAGAAATCTGAGGACAGAAGAATTGATGCTTTTGAACTGTGATGTTGGAGAAGCCTCTTGAGCGTCCCTTGGACTGCAAGGAGATCCAACCAGTCCATCCTAAAGGGAATCAGTCCTGAATAGTCATTGGAAGGACTGATGCTGAAGCTGAAACTCCAATACTTTGGCCACCTGATGCAAAGAACTGGCTCATTTGAAAATACCCTGATACTGGGAAAGATTGAGGGCAGTAAGAGAAGGGGATAACAGAGAATGAGATGGTTGGATGGCATCACCGACTCTATGGACAGGAGTTTGAGTATACTCCGGAAGTTGGTGATGGACAGGGATGCCTTAGTGTGCTGCAGTTCATGTGGTCGCAAAGAATCGGGCATGACTGAACAACTGAACTGAACTGAAGTGGTATATATACATAGCCAATAAAATAATTTGTATTCTGTATCTACACAGAATCAAAAAAATTATCTAGATATAGATAGTTGATTATTTATATTTGGTCTGAAGTAAATGTATCAAATGTCTTCCCAGGTGGCACAGTGGTAAAGAACCCTCCTGCCCATGCAGGAGAAACGGGAGACATGGGTGCAGTCCCTGGGTTGGGAAGAATTCCTGAAGAAAAAATAACAAGCCACTCCAGTATTCTTGCCTGGATAATTGCTTGGACATAGGAGCCTGGTGGGCTACAGTCCACGGGGTTGCAAAGAGTTGGACACAACTGAGCGTGCACACATTACCTAAATGTATCAAATATCTGACCAGCACACTTTCAGTTGTCCTTTCTGTACCTGTGACAGAAGTTGCTATTCAAGAGTTACTTTCTTTCTCTCTAGTCTTTATGTTTTTGGGCACAAAATGCTTTTCAGCACCTTGTTCCAGGTAGCTGTTATCAATCAATTCACACTGGTACATGAAACCTATTTGTTTCCCACAATCTCCATAGTATAAAATATCTTTTAAAAATACAATGTAAATGGCATAATCAATTATTTTAAGCAAAGTCTCTTAAATGTGTACCTACTTAGCAAGTATATTAAACTTTAATATATAACTTTTATTGACAATTTACTATATATTAGATACTGTATAAGTACTTTCCATATATTAACTCATTTAAATTTTGTAGTACTGTATAGTATCATCGTCACACTCATTTTACAGAAAGGAAGCTGAAGCACAGATGATTAAGTAACATGTATATGGTCCCACATCTTGTAAATGGGAGATCTGGGATTCACCTCTGGCTCCTGAGCCTATAGACTTAACCACCATGAACTGAAACTGAATCTGTGCCAAGATATGCCTGAAAGTTGCTTTATCCACAAAATAAAGAGAAAACTAATCAAATTCTAATCTGTGCTAAAGCATTAGAAAATACTAGCATTTTCAGAACTTCATATTTATTGCCAAGTTCAGTTCAGTTCAGTTCAGTCCCTCAGTAGTGACTCTGTGACCCCATGGACTGCAACACTCCAGGCGTCCCTGTCCATCACCAACTCCCGGAGTTTACCCAAACTCATGTCCATTGAGTTGGTGATGCCATCCAACCATTTCATCCTCTGTCCTCCCCTTCTCCTCCCATCTTCAATCTTTCCCAGCATCAGGGTCTTTTCTAGTGAGTCAGTTCTTTGCGTCAGGGTGGCCAAAGTATTGGAGTTTCAGCTTCAGCATCAGTCCTTCCAATGGCTATTTAGGACTGATTTCCTTTAGGATGAACTAGTTGGATCTCCTTGCTGTCCAAGGGACTCTCAAGAGTTTTCTCCAACACCACAGTTCAAAATCATCAATTCAAAAGCAATCTTCTCCAACATCACAGTTCAAAAGCATCAATTTATTGCCAACCCAGTTATGAAATACATTATTTTGATTGACAGTGATGTGTGTATGCATATATATGGTGTGCTTAGTCACTCAGCCCTGTCCAACTCTGAAACCTCATGGACTGTAGTCCACCAGGCTCCTCTGTCCATGGGGATTCTCCAGACGAGAATATTGGAGTGGGTTGCCATGCCCTCCTCCAGGGTATCTTCTTAACCCAGGGATCAAACATGGATCTCCTGCACTGCAGGTGATTCTTTACCATTTGAGCCACTAGGAAAGCCCATGTGTGTGTGTGTGTGTATTTTTTTTTTAAGGAAGCATAATGGGAAGTTAGACCACAAGGTAAAACATGCAGATGTACCTATTATATTAATACATACTTTTTGGAGTACACTGTGCTGTACTGAAACCATTACATGACAAAATTAGGAAACATGGGTGCCAGTGTTTGTGTTGTTCCTTACCTCTTCATGCCTCAATGAAGAACATCATTGGCATTCAGGGAAATAAATACATGTATTCATTGCTGTTAGCACTGTCAATTAAAATAATATATTTGGAAACTGGTTTGGCAATAAATATTTAGTCTTAAAAATGTTAATATTTTTGATCCACTAATCCCAATCTGGGAAAACTTCCAAAGAAATAATTTAAAAAAAAAAAGAACAACAGATACTTACACATCAGGATTACTTTAGTAAGTTAAAGTAATAAACAACTAATATGTCCCTGACTGAGATGATGTGGAATGAACTATTTTAAATTTATTACCATGTTCATTATCATAGCATTAAATATTAGTAATAGTGTAGAATAATAGGTGTCAGGAATGAAAAATAATTGCCAAAGTAAGTTTAATGCCTTTAAATTAAAGAATCAATTTTAGTTGAAATGAAAATTATCATAATGAACTGATATGGCATTATGTCAATAAATCAGTGAGAAAGGCGAGTCTACCATGTATGTGTGAGTGGGGACATAGGTCAGAGATTTCCGGGGAATAGAGTTGGCTCAAGTAGGATTTCAATAGAACTGCTTAACTAAAGAAATTTTTCCAGAGAAAATTTAAAATGGTTGTTCTAATGCCAGAAATCCTGATAATGTAAAGATATTGACTTGTGGTCAAAGAATCCACTTAGAATGAACATTCCAGGACTTTATGTCACAGCATACTATGGTAGTTATTTTACACATCAGAATGGACAGTTGACTTTACAGAGTGACAAAGAGGGAAAGTTGAGTCATTTCAAGTAGAGGGGTAATGTGCATGTTGCAGTCCTATTATTGTGCATAAAATATCCGGAAAAAAGAGTCTCTAAGATACTCTATCAACACTGGCAACTAGAGTCTCTTAACTCTTGCAAACCAAAAATAGGGCAATTTGTAACTTTATTGTATCTACTGAACATTTACTATATGCTAAACACTCAGACTCTTCCCAAGTATTATCTCAATTAATCTTTACAACAGCCTTACTCTTTTTTTTATGAATAACCACAAGAAAATTAGTATTATCTTTGCATTATGTGCTGTGCTGTGCTTTGTCGCTTAGTCATGTCCCACTCTTTGCGACCCCATGGACTGTAGTCCATCAGGCTACAGTGGGCAGGGACTTGGAATTTCTGACCAGCATTTGACCCCTCCAATGGGCATTCTTTGCTCCATAGCTGCCCATTGGGTTACGCTACCTATTGCCTATTCAGAAACAAATCATTTCTCCCCCCACTAAAACAGCCCAGGAATTAGAAAAGACACTACTCTAAAGGATGTCTTATATTCTTATGTTTACTAAACTAATTTCATTACATTTCATAGTATTAGGACTCTTTCTGCACCTTTAGTCCTTTTACTCTCTTTAATTCAAAGTGTTTTGATAATAAAACCACTTCATATGTTTGGGAAAAAATAATAAGCATCACTAAAGAACTTCCCTGATGGCTCAGATGGTAAAGAATCCATCTGCATTGGAGCAGATCCAGGATCAATCCCTGAGTCCAGAAGATCCCCTAGAGAAAGAACTGGCAACCCACTCCAATATTCCTGCCTGGGAAATCCCCTGGACAGAGGAGCCTGTCAGGTTACAGTCCACGGGGTCACAGTCAGACACGACTGAAGGGCTTTCACTTGACTACAATGCAAAGAACATAAAAGCATCTTCATCTACACCATACTCTATTCCTAGTCCTTCTTCCTGGAAGTATCCACTTTTCAATATTTAAGACAATATCTATGGATTCTCTGCTGTTTGAAACAATTTCATGTATTTGCACAACCTCTCATGTTCCTTCCCAATTCTTCTTCAATAAAAAATAATAAATTTTGTGTGTGAGTGTCTGTCCTATCAGAAATTTAGCTTGAAATTATATACTTAAGCTTAAATGATTGACTTTACAAGATGAGGGACTTATAGGATGAGAGGTGCATTTTCATTTTCACCTCTTTTTACTTCTAGTGACCCTTTCCTTTGTCAATTTTCTGTCAGACAATTGTCATTATTTCTAACATTTTCATAATGCCTATTATGAACATGAAAACCATAAATCATTGTGGAACCAAATAATATGACTAACTTACAGAGATAGAAATATAATTATAATTTACATATCTTGTCAGCTAAAGAATAATCAAAATGAATAAATTCTATATTCACATATTTCATCAATTATTCACAATGGTACCACATTTTAGTTTCCATTCTGTATAGATTTCTGTCTTCTCTGTACTTTCTACTTATTTTTCTTTTTGCCATTATTGATAGGTGATATATATATACATTATCTACACAATATCATTAAGATTTTCCAAGTTCTTATTTATATATTATAAATTTTGTGTGTCTACTCTCTTATTAAACTTTTTGACTTCCTGTTCTAATTTAAACCATCTGTTTTCTTTGCCTATATACATATATAACTATATACAACTGACTGTTTATTGCATTCCTGGTTTAGCTTCATTGTTGGTGGATTTCCATGTCTTTTTCTCTTTTAGATCATTTTTCTATTCTGCTGAAGTTTGTCCTAAATGAGTTTTAGGGGCAGAGAAGATAAATTTCTACACCTTTGCATGTCTGAAATGATCTCTTTAATTTGTCTTCACATTTATTTGACAGTTTGGTGAGGTATAGAATTAAGGGGCAAATTCATTTGATTTTGAAAATTTGAAGACATTTTCCCCAGCCAACATCTCTTCAGTCTCATGCAGTGGCAGGTGGGTTCTTTACTACTAGTACCACCTGGGAAGCCCGTTATACATGTACATATATACATTCTTTTTCAGATTCTTTTCCCAAATAGGTTATTACATAATATTGAGAGAGTTCCCTATATTATACAGTAGGTCCTTTTTGTTATCTCTTTTATATATAGTAGTAAGTGTATGTTAATCCCAAGCTCCTAATTTATCCCTCCCCTACCACATTTCCCCTCTGGTAACCATAAATTTCTTTTCTAAATCTATTAAGTCTGTTTCTGTTTTGTGAATAAATTCATTTATATCATTTTTAATTAGATTCCACACATGAGTGATTTCATATGACATTTGTCTTTGTCTGACTTACTTCACTTAGTACATAATCGATGAATTTTTAGATTGTCATGATGGACTAGCCTGATCATTGCCCCAATCAGCTGTGCACTTTAAACCTCGCCACTGCTTATCCTGGAATAGCATGTTTGTCTCCATCACTGCCTCTCCCAAGGTGTATTCAGAGTTAGAGTCTTCTTCATACATTTGTATATGTTGCTGCCCAATTTCCATTTTCTAGAAATTCATAAAAATGTGTTTTATACATGGAAATTTGTCTTAAGTTGCATATATATATATATTAAAACCTCTTTTACAGTCGTTCCAATAGGAATGATTTGGGAGGTGGGAAAAAATGTGTGTTCTGTCACCTGGAACAGGAAATACCTCATCGCTAATGTCCACAGATCCACAATAAATGAATGGACACAATTATTAGTTGTGGTTAACAGAATGGGTAGACTAAACAAGGAATATAAAATTATCATGGGTGGTCCTTTCATTTAACAGACAGCAGTGCAAAGGTAAACCATGTCTAAAATCTGGTTTGATATGAAGTATCCGGATTTTAGAGACAGGTATGGCAACACACTCCAGTAATCTTGCCTGGAGAATTCCATGGACAGGGGAGCCTGATGGGGTACAGTCTGTGGAGTCACAAAGAGCTTGACATAACTGAGCGACAAGTGTACACACACACACACACACACCCACACACACACACACCCCAAGGCCTTTATTCAGCTGAAGAGAAAGCAAACTCACCTTCACAATCATCATTCCTTTGCTGTAATTTTTTATACTTGTATTAAAGTATTTTTTGACTGAAAGGAACAGAATTCAATCCTGATTTGCCTATTCAAAGAAATGGAATTTTTAAGAGATTTTGGAGTGTCAGTAAATCTAAAGGACAATTGAATAGACAACAAGGAAATGGCAGAAGTCAAGGAAGCTCTAGGAACTGAAGCAGTCAGTATTCATGAACCCTTTTTTTTAGGGCAGAAAATCAACACCTTTATTGACTCCCATTCATTATATCCATTCCAAATTCTTGGTAGAGAGCTACTGATAGGCTCAATATTTGCTAGGAATCTGCCCCTCAGTCAGTGAGGAGTAGAGTTACATAATATAAACAGAGTCAAAAATCAGCCCTTACAGAATGCTGCTGATCTGAAGCATTAGCAAAATGTCTGTGCTTTGTGTGGCGATTATGCCTCTCACTTCACTCCAACAACATTCAGGGTGTAGTGTCACAGTGAAGCTCATTAGCCACTGAGCTCAAAGATGAAAACATCCTTAGAATAAATTTCCTGGCTGCTATCACTACATAGGAAATTCAGTAGCTCATGTTGGAAACAAAATTCTTCTTTCTATATATTTTTCATAGTTTCAGATGCAAAAAATACTAGAGCCTGAAAAAGCAGAAGGTACTTTCATTTGTAATATTTACATACGTTTATGCCTCTTCCGAACAAATAAGCAAACAAAACCCAACAAAATTGAGAGGGGAAGATACAGTTAGTCAAGCAATGAAAACAAACAGAATAAATTATCAAACCTAAGGAGGCATTTCGTGAATATGTCAGTTGGCTCTAAGAAGCACCCTATTGTAGCTTTACTCTTGTAAGTTAATGTACAATCCTAAATTGAGACTATGACATCCATGTTTAAAATCATAGAAATATGTAAGTCAAAAAGATGACATAGAAATTTGTCTAATTTTATAGATAAGAAAACAGTCTCAGAAAAAAGAATTGTATGCTAAGACTAAAGAGTTGCTATTGTAAGAGGAAGACTCCAATCCAGACCTCTCACCCTAAATTCAGGGCTCTTTGAGCTAGTTTCTAGTGTGGTATTAACAGTATTACAAGACGATTCTATTCTGTCCACTGTTGGAATCTTTTGGTAATAATTGGGGTTATTCTACTGGGAAAAAATTCTGCTGCATTCTATAGAAGAATGAGTTTTCTCCAAATTGATTCTCTATTTTATTTTTAGGATGAGTCTTTGCCTAGAAAGGTTGAAATTATCATTAATATGATTTTGATTAGTTTCATACTTGTATTTGAGGACATTTTATATAGCTATATGTTATGACTAAGCTTACTGCCCTGAGATTTTAATTAATAATTAATTTAAACATTATTTTTTCTGATGACTTCTGATCGTTTCACTTGATCAAAGTGCCTTTATTAATTTCTTTATTAAATTTCTAATCCAAATGCTTATTTAAGCAGAAAATAGGAGCTGAATATTTTTGAGTATGGCAATAGAAATCTAGATATGTTTTCTACTTTTGAGAAATTCATAGGATAGATAACAAAGAGAGATACAATAAAATAATTATGATGCAATGTAATAGGTGATATAGAAAAAATTAATGTTATGAAAAAATGTAATACTTTTCACAATGAATGTGTATATGTGAAAGGTTATAGCTCCTTTCCTCAAGGATTTCACAGTTCGAGATCTTCAGTATTATTCTTTATCCAACAAAGCCTTATTGTGAACACGATTTTCATGATCATATTTTTTTAGAAATGTGGATAATGTTATTTAGTGATTATTGGTAATTATTAAGTGAGAAATCAGTAAATAATATCATCCTCATTTTTAAAATGAGAAAACTGATACTCAAAAGCCTAAAGCTATAGGATCTTAAAAATTTTTTTAACTCCAAAAATTTTGCCAAAGTTCCATATCCTTTAATTCGTATTTATTATACACTCAGTAAGTAGTGGAGACGGCAATGGCACCCCACTCCGGTACTCTTGCCTGGAAAATCCCATGAACGGAGGAGCCTGGTAGGCTACAGGCCATGGGGTCGCTAAGAGTCGGACACGACTGAGCGACTTTCACTTTCACTTTTCCCTTTCATGCACTGGAGAAGGAGGTGGCAACCCGCTCCAGTATTCTTGCCTGGAGAATCCCAGGGACGGCGGAGCCTGGTGGGCTGCCGTCTATGGGGTCGCACAGAGTCGGACACGACTGAAGCGACTTAGTAGCAGCAGCAGCAGTAAGTAGTACTTGAATATTAGATGGTTGAGAAGTGGAACACGGAGGATAGTGACATTTAAATTGTAGATAACAAGATAACGATGTGTGGTGGATTGTATCAATTAAAATAAGTGAAAGGGAAAAGAACGTGCGTCACCGACTGAACATTGCCAGGCTCCTGACACATAGGAAATGTTTATAAAACATTTTCCTAAATGGAATCAAAAATTTAGATTTCATACTGACCATGTTAGTATTATTTGGGATACAACTTTTTAAGGCCTAACTGACTCCAGTTAAATTCAACAGCAGAAATAATAACACCATGAATCTTCAAACTGGCAGTTGAATCAATCAGTATTTATATGTATATTAGGGAGCCATAATTCATTCTCATTGGATGCCAGTTAATGAGATGTTTTGTCTTAGTGAGCTTCTCCATATAAACTATGTTTTTAATCTAACTTAAATGAGAAAGCCAATTTTCCATGCCTCCCTGGGATTTTGCCTAGAGACAAATTCCTTTAAAACCCTAAATTCCTTTGCTGCGTTGCTTTAATGACATTCTTTTATTAAAATGCTCATGAAAATTAAAAAAAAATAAGAGAGTCATATTTATACTTATAAAAACATGCAAAATATGTAATTCCAACGTACAGTATATTTGTCTGTCTCTCCCTCCGTCACCACAATTTGCTGAGCAGTTTGAAGAAAATTTGTGATCTGCAGCGCACCCTGCAGAGACTTAACATCATCCTGCTGTTTCTTCAATAGTAAACAGTAAACTCTGCTTGGGTTTCCCAAACAATTACAAGATAATTAAGCTTAGCACTTTAAGGATGAGTTCGTGACTAGAACTGACCTCTTCTTGGCTAAATAGTGCTCTGAGGGCAAAACAATTATAGAAGATCGTTTTAACACCCCCCTCCCCACCACACATACACACAAACACAGAGTAATCTACGTCCTTTGTAATGGTATCTATTAAAAAATACTGCCATTTTTTCCATGGATTTAAATGTTTTGTAGACCAAAAACTTTGTAATTACAAATGAGCAGAAATTGAAATACATTTCTTGAGACATGGTGACACACATGAAACCTCTCACTGAGTAAAATCAGAACACTAGAAGCCAGCAGAAACTTATCATCAAAATGTGCTCACCTGAAGAACATACAAGAAACCAGTAGTAGGGGAAAGAAAAAAAAGTCTCTAGAGACCCTCCAAACACTCCATCTCTTAGTTCCTTCTGCTTCTTCGGCTCTGCATTTTGGTGAGCAGGAAGTAGATGGAAGAACTTGCCCTCATACGCCTCTTCTAAAAGAGGCAAAGTCACATACTCTGGGTAGACGCACATACAGGACATGCAGGACTTCTAAAAGGGAGACTGTTGGGAATTCCCTGGCTGTCCACTGGTCAGGATTCTGAGCTTTCACTGCTTTTCATGCAGATTTAGTTCCTGATCAGGGAACTAAGATCCCTCAAGCCATGTGGTACAGCCCAGAAAAAAATAAAAGGGTAACTATTTTTAATCTCTCCTTACTTGCCTACCCTTTGGAGTTAGCTGGACTTCATGCAATATAAATTCAAAACTGACTTTTATCTCTCAACCTGTTTATATATCTGTAAAATGAGGCCAGTAACTTTCTCATAGGAACTTGTAAGAATTAATGTATGTAAAAGTGTTTATTGAATTTCTGAGGATAAAGTATTTGAAATGTGTTGAATGAATCAGTTCTATCATTAAATTTTTAAAAATACCTGTGGAAGTTAGGATTAAGATGTGGCATACATGATCCTTGTATATCCTGGTACTGAATCTAGATTTTGATTCCAAGATAAATTTTAAGTCACTGAAGAGTTTTAAGTGAGGAAGGGAGGTAAGATGATTTGGCTTACATTTTTCTTTTAAATTAGTTTTTTTATCTATTTTTTAACTTTACAATATTGTATTGGTTTTGCTATACATTGACATGAATCCACCATGGGTGTACATGTGTTCCCCTTCCAGAACCCCCCTCCCACCTCCCTCCCCATCCCATCCCTCCAGGTCATCCCGGTGCACCAGCCCCAAGCACCCTGTATCATGCATCAAACCTGGGCTGGCAATTTGTTTCACATATGATAATTTACATGCTTCAGTGCCATTCTCCCATATCATCCCGCCCTCGCCCTCTCCCATAGAGTCCATAATACTGTTCTATTTATCTGTGTCTCTTTTGCTGTCTCGCATACAGGGTTATCTTTACTGATTTACTAAATTCCACATATGTGTGTTAGTATACTGTATTGGTGTTTTTCTTTCTGGCTTACTTCACTCTGTACAATAGGCTCCAGTTTCATCCACTTCATTAGAACTGATTCGAATGTATTCTTTTTAATGGCTGAGTAATATTTCATTGTGTATATGTACCACAGCTTCCTTATTCATTCGTCTGCTGATGGGCATCTAGGCTGCTTCCATGTCCTGGCTATTATAAACAGTGCTGCGATGAACATAGGGGTACATATGTCTCTTTCAGTTCTGGTTTCCTCGTTGTGTATGCCCAGCAGTGGGATTACTGGGTCATATGGCAGTTCTATTTCCAGTTTTTTGAGGAATCTCCACACTGTTCTCCATAGTGGCTGTACTAGTTTGCATTCCCACCAACAGTGTAAGAGGGTTCCCCTTTCTCCACACCCTCTCCAGCATTTATTGCTTGTAGTCTTTTGGATAGCAGCCATTCTGATGGGCGTGAAATGGTACCTCATTGTGGTTTTGATTTGCATTCACCTTGATGGATCTGTGGGAAACTCCTTGAATAATAGCAAGAAATTGACAGGAACCAATTGATGAGGCTTTTGCAACTGTCAGATGAGAAATGGTGATGATTTAGGCCAACTGGTATTGGAGTAGATCAAGTGATGTTTAAACAAGAATACTTAGTTACAGATTGGGTGGAAGTTTTTGGAAAGATGCTGGGTAACAGGAAACAATTTAGAATGAAATTCGAACTTTGCTGTTAGCAACTGGGAGTACATAGAAATGTCATTTTAAAGTATGAAGAAAAAACAGATTGTGTAAGAAATGTGCTGGCACATTTCATTAAAATTTTGGAAACACAATTTAGATCACTTTCTTATATCATGCAGTCAAAGAAGTTCCAGAGAGATTATTGCACTGACTGAGGAAAGACTGAGAACCAAACTTAATAGAATAAAGTGCAGATAAAACTGTATCTTATTTTTGTTTGAGGAATTTCTAATTTGGAGAAGGAAATGGCAACCCACTCCAGTGTTCTTGCCTGGAGAATCCCAGGGACGGGGGAGCCTGGTGGGCTGCCGTCTATGGGGTCGCACAGAGTCGGACACGACTAAAGCGACTTAGCAGCAGCAGCAGCAATCTCAGAAAAAGTAAAAGAATAAATAAATTTGGAAAATGGAAACATTTGAATACAAATATCTGAAAACTTTTCAATACCAAAATAAATGATGAATAATATAAAATGGGTTTTCCTGGTGACTGAGATGGTGAAGAGTCAGCCTTCAATGCAGGAGACCTGGGTTTGATACCTGGGTCAGGAAGATCCCCTGGAGAAGGGCATGGCTACCCACTCCAGTATTCTTGCCTAGAGAATTCCATGGACAGAGGAGCCTGGTGGGCTACAGCCCATGGGGTCACAAAGAGTTGGGCATAACTGAGCAACTAACAGACACAGACACATAAATATATAATAATAATATAATTAACTTAAAAATACAAATGACAGGAGGGAAAGTTAAGCAATATAATTCTTGAAAGAGGATTGCTATTTCATATTTATCAAGGATAAATTGGAAGGGTAAAGCAGATAATTTTAATAAAGCTAAAGAGTAAGTATACGGGAGGGAAGAGCTAACACAAAGCTTTTTATATAATAGTTACAAATGAATATTGGAAGCCTGAAACTGGAGTGATCTGAGCAAGAAGAGACACATTAAAATGTATAAATTTTATCAAAAGGTCAGTGGAATAATAATCAAAGATGCTCTTATGACTAAGAAAAATCTTGGCTACAAAGCAGGGAGTGGTTTTGTGTGGTCAAGACCAGAAACAAAAAATTTGGTTAGAATCATACAGGAACCAATTTCTTTTAAAAAGTTATAAAAATAACAGGATATAATCACTTGGTGGAATAAGGGACGCTATTACAAATGACTCCTAGGAAGTTGTGCCATTCCTGGGAGTTCTTTTATAACCTTCATTTATATCTGGAAAGTAGTTTTGTTCTCTGCTTACAAAAAACGTCTTTCATGATACAGTTTTTAAGTTTTTTGTGTTGTGTTCTCCGCTTGCTCCCACCCTCTCTATTTCTAGCCAAATGTCTTTCTAGCTAAAGTGCTTTAGGTTTTATGCTTCATTTTATGATTGTGAAATTAAAACTGCTGACTTGTATAGATAAGTGCCTATATTTGATTCTGGTTGTTAAAAATGTGGGTCAAGTCTTTGACCCAGTAAATTCTTTCGTGGGACTTTATCATATTTAAATAATCCAAAAGCAGATAAAGAAGACTACTTGAAACAAAAGAATTATAAATGATGAATTCAGTAACATAATATGTCCTGTATCACAATAAAATAAAATAGCCATTAGAATGACTATCATAAAGAGGGGACACTGTGATGTGATAATATTGTGATATATACATGCATGTTTCTGATCCACATTAATGATTTTTTTTTTATTACCTGTGTCTGTGGGACTCTATTTTTCCCTATCTACTCCCTGGAATAGACTGACTCAATTTGCTAACTTTCTGCTATTCAGTTCTCAATATTGATAAGGGTAAATGATAGATTTACATAAATTTGTTGTTTGATAAAGACCTTTAACAATAGTTCTCTAATGGAGGAGAATTAGAGTTAAGCCCGCTGTCACGGGTTCAGTATTCACATTTCTAGGTGAGCCTATAGTTAGTTGTATCTCAGCTATCCACCTGCCTCCTCAAACCTGGTTTCATTTACCCTATTGAAGCAGATCCCATCTATGACCCAACACACATATTATTGCACCACTGTTTTCTTGCTGGCACTCTTCCTAGTGTGCTGAATTGCCTCTCTTGGAAATTCTAGTTAGCTTCCTGCTTTAAAGGGATTTATCAGTAGGAAGCATATAGCTGTAGCTTGCTATGATTAATTAATGATTGCTACCTAAATGACTGCTGTACTTAAAACTGTGGCTGGCATATACTTAGAAAGTATACAACAAAGGTTAGGGGTTACCCACTGCATATGCTAGTCTGCATTGATACTAACCCCAACCATCTCCATATCGACATTGGATACTTGAAGTTTTAGTCACTCAGTCGTGTCCAACTCTTTGTGACCCCAGGGACTGCAGCCCCACCAGGCTTCTCTGTCATGGCATTCTCCAGGCAAGAATACCGGAGTGGGTTGCCATTTCCTTCTCCAGGGGATCTTCCCCACCCAAGGATCAAACCTGAGTCTCCCACGTTGCAGGCAGACTCTTTACTAACTGAGCCATCAGGAAAGCTTTGGATACTTGAACTGGACTTTAAATAAGTTAACCGCTATGGATTCATGAATGGCCTACACTTCCAACTTTTTCTGGTCCCTGTTTCATCTTTCTCACTATCTACTCATAGGAATGAAGTTTCAGCAAGTGTTATACCTGATGTTATCATATTTATAATGATTATATTGGAAAATATATGCAATTTCTAAGTAGACTTAGTCACATTAATAATCTTTCCCGTGTGTACTATACAAACTAGCTCTGTATTGAAAAGAAGGAAGAGGACGCAATACTATGTCGGGAACTTGGCACACATAATTAAGTTTACCTCATAACAATTCCGTAATGCATGAGGAAAGTGAAACTTGTAGATAATAAGAGGTTTTAACAAAGTGACAGAGGCATGATTTCAAATCATATCTGGCTAGAATCCTTTTTTTTTTTTTTGCTACTATGCTACAAATGCTAGTCAATCTGTCTAATTTGTTGAATTTAGTAAGTAAAAACAAATCACTTAGAAGGAAAAGTTTATTGCCAACAGCATGATGTCAGACAAGCCAAACTGTTGAATTAAGGTATTTAGCTTGTGTATTTTAAATTTTTCTAGGACTGCTTATCTTAACTATTGGGCTATTGTATAACTTTAGATTTTGATCAGTCCAAAAATAAGGAAAGAGAAAAGAAAAATGAGATTTTATATACTATGGACAAATTCTTGACATAAAATTAATGTGCAGGGCAAATGGGGAGCTGAGTAAAAATGATTAATTGCTCATTAAAATTTACCTTGGTATTAAAGTATGTCAAGGGCATATAGTTCCGAAGCCTATTGGACAAAACTAAGAGTGTGAGAAAAATAAGAAATGGCCATGAGGTCATTCTTTTGTTCTGTTCTGTGAGCTTAATAGCCATGAGAACCATTACATAATGACTGACACGATGATACAGATCAAAAATGAACAACACAGCGATGCAAATTGAAAGGCTGGTATTGGTTTGACTTGGATAGGAATAATGAATAAGCAAGGTCAGGTCTTGTGAGAATTCTTATTGTATTTAAGAGCTCTAATGAGAGTTTTAAACAGAAACTGTAGTTTGTATTTTAAAGATGTCAGTACCTTTTTCATTAAAATGCTCATGGAGACAAAGATAACACATACAAATAATTCTGAGAATTAAAGATGTGTATCAACCATTGGAAAGGGACCTCAAGGAGTTTACATGAACTGCAAGAACTAGATAAAACTGGATTGACAAATACAATTATAACCTATGTATTAATTCCTGGTGGGAGGAAGTGGAGATTGAGGAGAATAGGAAATCGGTGTAAAATATGGTTTTATTCCTTCCAACATAAGTTGGAGACTTGACGTTAAAACAACCCAAACAACTACAGATTTACCTATGGGTATGCTTTCTTTATAGCTAGAATCAGGGCCACAGGCCACCCACCTCTGTCCCTCGTGAATACCTCTCCTTTTGCATCCATTCAAAGAAGCAAACTCTCAGAATATGATATACAGTAGCACACAGAAGAAGGGGAGGACTTAGAGGGTGTTGTATTTCTTCATATGTGTTTTCACGTATACACATTGATGTATATGCAGAGAGAGTGTAATATTCATATAAATAATGCTAAAGATTGTAGGCTTTTATGTATTCTGATGGGAAAAGAGCCACAGATACATTTTTACCTCATCTTCATTTGTTACTGTACTGAAATTGAGACAATCTTCATTTATATCAAGATCAATTCAATTTTGTCAATTTAATGTGCTTTTAACACTTAACCTTTTATTTTGACATTTCTTACATAGAAGTACTATACATTTCATGCTTATTTATTTTTATTTGTATGTTAAACATTTTATTCATAATTATCAGGCTGGTATTGTTACTATGGAGGAAACGTATTACCATTTAAATCAGAAGACCATGGTGAGAATTTGGAAAAGAACAGAGAATTGATTAATAGACTCAATGATTCAGTCAAATAATGCCTTTACCTAAGTAGGAGCTAAAATGATAATGGCTTGAACATTAGGTAATTATATAACTAAAATCTAGGGACAAAGACTTTGTGATCACTTCCTTCTATAAGTTACAAGATTCCTATTGCTGATTTTAACTTAAATTAAGTATACCCCATTATTGTCACAGACAAGAATCTGGTCCCGTCACAGCCAATATTCCTATTCATTAGGAAACCTCAGCAAAATCTAAAAAGGCAAACCCCAAAACTTGCAAACTTCATTTAGAAATTTGAATGACACAAGTATTTCCTAAGTAAGTGAATTTATATTCATCCAGGAAATCTTGAAGTGAGAATACAGTAGTTTGAGGAAATCAGAATTATACATTTTTTAGTTAAAAAATAAACTAGTCTTCAAGGTATCTACAGACAATGAAGTCCATGTATTGAACAATGTTCTAAGATCTTTGACCAAAAATCTTCAAAGTAGCTTCACATTACACAAGGTCATTTCCTGAGTAAAACTTAGAGCAACACTTAAAGTCAGAGGAAGCTGAAATTTCTAAATGACTGTGAGGAAATAAGAAAAATCAACAAATACTAGCCTCTTGAGTTCACTGGTGTCTGCCTCACCCCTGACTCTGACAGGACTTTAAGGAAAGCAAATGTAGACCAGGAAAAATGATAGGTACTGAGACTGAGTGGGAGCTACCACTAGAAAAAATTATTCAATTATCCTACAGAAAGGCAGGACAAAAGCAACACAGAAATTTAAAACAAAATTAAAATGGCCAACTTCCGCCTCAACATGTCAGTAATTATGTTAAATGCAAATGGTCTAAATACACCAATAAAAGACTGAGATTGGCAGAGTGAATTTAGTAACGTGTCCCAACAATGTGCTCTCTACAAGACATTAAACATAACATCAGTTCAGTTCAGTTCAGTCGCTCAGTCGTGTCTGACTCTTTGTGACCCCATGAATCTCAGCACTCCAGGACTCCCTGTCCATCACCAACTCCAGCCATCTCATCCTCTGTCATCCCCTTCTCCTACTGCCCCCAATCCTTCCCAGCATCAGGGTCTTTTCCAATGAGTCAATTCTTCGCATGAGGTGGCCAAAGTATTGGAGTTTCAGCTTCAACATGAGTCCTTCCAATGAACACCCAGGACTGATCTCCTTGAGGATGGACTGGTTGGATTTCTTTGCAGTCCAAGGGACTCTCAAGAGTCTTCTCCAACACCATAGTTCAAAAGCATCAATTCTTTGGCGCTCAGCTTTCTTCACCGTCCAACTCTCACATCCATACATGACCACTGGAAAAACCATAAGCTTGACTAGATGGACCTTTGTTGACAAAGTAATGTCTCTGCTTTTTAATATGCTGTCTAGATTGGTCATAGCTTTTCTTCCAAGGAGCAAGCGTCTTTTAATTTTATGGCTGCAATCACCATAGCAGTGATTTTGGAGCCCAAAAGAATAAAGTCTCTCACTGTTTCTATTGTTTCCCCATCTATTTGCCATGAAGCGATGGGACCGGATGCCATGATCTTAGTTTTCTGAATGTTGAGCTTTAAGCCAACTTTTTCACTCTCCTCTTTCAATTTCATCAAGAAGCTTTTTAGTTTTTCTTCACTTTATGCCATAAGGGTGGTGTCATCTGTATATCTGAGGTTATTGGTATTTCTCCTGGCAATCTTGATTCCAGCTTATGCTTCCTCCAGCCCAGCGTTTCTCATGATGTACTCTGCATATAAGTTAAATAAGCAGGATGACAATATACAGCCTTGACGTACTCCTTTTCCTATTTGGAACCAGTCTGTTGTTCCATGTCCAGTTCTAACTGTTGCTTCCTGACCTGCATACAGATTTCTCAAGAGGCAGATCAGGTGGTCTGGTATTCCCATCTCTTTCAGAATTGTCCACAGTTTATTGTGATCCACACAGTCAAAGGCTTTGGCATAGTCAATAAAGCAGAAATAGATGTTTTTCTGGAACTCTCTTGCTTTTTCAATGATCCATCGGATGTTGGCAATTTGATCTCTGGTTCCTCTGCCTTTTCTAAAACCAGCTTGAACATCTGGAAGTTCACGGTTCACGTATTGCTGAGGCCTGGCTTGGAGAATTTTGAACATTACTTTACTAGTGTATAAAAACATAGGTAGGTTGAAAATGAAAGGATGGAAAAAGCTACATCATATAAACATCAAACAGAGGAAAGCAGGAATGGCTGTGTTAATTGACTTCAGAGCAAAGAAAATTACCAGAGACAGAGACATATTGTATAATAAAAGAATTAATCCACTAAGAAGATTTTGCAACCCTAAGTGCATCAAACAGCAGAGCTGCCAAATATGTCCAGAAATAATTGATAGAACTTAAAGGAAATATCTGCAAACCTGCAATTACAGTTGAAGATTTCAACATCCTCTATCGACAATTGATAGAACATATAAACAGAAAATCAGGAGGGATATAGAAGAACCAAATAACAAAATTAACTGACAGTATGTAATTGACACTGATAGGATATTCCTTTCAACAAAGCTGAATATACATTCTTTTCAAATGTCCACTGGACTTTTACCAAATAGATCATCGCCTGGCCATAAAACAAATCTCAGCCAATTTTTAAAAAATTAAAAATATAGAGTATGTTCAGTGACTACACAGAAGCCAACTGAAATCCATTATAGAAAATAACAGGAAAATCTCCAAACAATTGGAAACCAAACAATACATTTCTAAATAATTCATGGGCCAAAAAGAAATCTCAAAGTAAAATTTAAAGTTAAATTAAATGAATTTAAAATAAAAATATAATAGCTTAAAATTTGTGTAGCAAACTCAACAGCATAAAAGGAAAAACAAACAAATAAACCAAAAAACAAAAAATTCATTTTAAAAATTGGCAAAGGGCTTGGATAGCCGTTTCTCAAAGAAGATATACAAATAGCCAACAACCACATGAAAAGATGCTTAGGATCACTAATCATTGTGCTCAGTCATTAAGTTGTGTCCAACTCTTTGTTATAGCCTGCAAGGCTCCTCTGTCCATGGGATTTCCCAGGCAAGAATACTGTAGTTGGTTGCCATTTCCTTCTCCAGGAGATCTTCCCAACCTACGGATCAAACCTATGTCTCCAGCTTGGCAGGCAGATTCTATACCACTGTACTACCTAGGGAGCTTCACATTAAAACACAATAAGATACTGCTTCACACCTATTAAGATGGCTATTATCAAGCAAATAAAAAATAACAATTCCTGGCAAGGTTGTAAAGAAATTGGAATGCCTGTGCATTGCTGGTGGGAATGTAAATGGTGCAGCTGCTGTGAAAAGTGGTTGTTCCTCAAGAAATTGAACATAGATTTACCATATAATCCAGCAATTCTACTTTTGGGTATATACCCAAAATAAGTAAAAGTATGAACTCTAAGTGATGGGACCAGATGCCATGATCTTAACTTTTTGAAAGTTGAGTTTTAAGCTAGTTTTTTCACTCTCGTCTTTCACCTTCATCAAGAGGCTCTTTAGTTCCTCTTTGCTTTCTGCCATTAGGGTAGTATCATCTGCATATCTGAGGTTATTGATATTTCTCACCACAATCTTGATTCCAGCTTGAGTTTCATCCAGCCTGGAACTTCACATGATGTACTCTGCATATAAGTTAAATAAGCAGGGTGACAATGCTAATGGCAGAAGAGGAAATAATGAGCTTCTTGATGAAGGTGAAAGAGTAGAGTGAAAAAGCTGGCTTAAAACTCAACATTCAAAAAGTGAAGATCATGGCATCCAGTCCCATCACTTTATGGCAAACAAATGGAGGAAAAATGGAAACAGTGACCAGCTTTATTTTCTTGGGCTCCAAAATTACTGTGGACAGTGTAGCCATGAAATTAAAAGACTCTTGCTCCTTGGAAGAAAAGCTATGACAAACCTAGATAGCGCATTAAAAAAGCAGAGCCATAACTTTGGCAACAAAGGTCTATGTAGACAAAGCTATGGTTTTCCCAGTAGTCATCTACAGTTGTGAGAATTGGACCATAAAGAAAGCTGAGCACTGAAGAACTGATGCTTTTGAACTGTGGTGCTGGAGAAGACTCTTGAGAGTCCCTTGGACAGCAAGGAGATCATCAAACCAGTCCATCCTAAAGGAAATCACTCCTGAATATTCATTGGAAGGACTAGTGCTAAAGCTAAAGCTCCAATACATTGGCTACCTGATGCTAAGAGGCTTCTCACTGGAAGACTGATTCTGGAAAAGACTGAGGCCAGGAGGGGAAGGGGATGACAGAGGATGAGATGGTTTGATGGTATCTCCGATTCAATGGACATGAGTTTGAGCAAACTCTGGGAGATTGTGATGGACAAGGAAGCCTGGTGTGCTGCAGTCCTTGGGTTCACAAAGAGTCATACACAACTGAGCAACTTAACAATAACGGACTCCAAAAGATATTTGTATACCATGTTCATACTTGCATTATTTACAAGAGCAAATATGTGAGCAATTCATGTGTTCATTGCCAGATGAATGGATTAGTAAACTTTGGTATATAGATAAAATGGAATATTATTCAGCCTTTAAAGGGAAGAACATTCTGACACTTGCTACAACATGGATGAACCTCGAAGACATTATGCTAAGTGAAATAAGCCAGTCAGAAAACTACAAATATTGTACAATTCTACTTATATGATGTATTCTGAATAGTCAAATTCATGGAGACAGAAGGTAGAATGGTGATTTTCAGGGGCTGCGGGGAATGAGCAATTGCGAGTTATTATATTTTGGGTACAGAGTTTCAGTTTTGGAAAAAGAAGAAGTTCTAGAGGTAGATGGTTGTGGTGGTTGCAGAACAATGTGAATAATGCCATCGAATTTTAGTCCGAGAAATGGTTAAAATGGTAAATTTTATGAAATGTATATTTTACCACAACTAAAAAAATGTGGGACATAGCTAAAGTAGTGATGAGAGAAAAATTCATAGCACTAATTGCACACATTAGAAAAGAGGAAATGTCTCAAATCATTAATGTGAGATTCCACCTCAGCAATATAGAAAAAGGAGAGCAAAATAATCCCAGAGCAAGCAGAAGGGGAGAAGTAATAAAGATAAAAGCAGGAATCAATGAAATTGAAGAAGAAAAAATGAGATATTTAACAAAGCAAAGAGCTGGTTCTTTGATGAGTTCAATATTTTTGACAGTTAAGACTGACAAAGGAAAAAGAAAGACTCAGATCACCAATATGAAGAATGAAACATAGTATATCACTACCAACTTGCCCAAATATATATCAAGTACTCTATTTGAGACACATTAAATTTGACACATATCTTGAAACTTCCAAGTTATACAGTAGGCACTGAGATTTAGGTGTCTTGGTGTACAAGAACTCTCGTTGAAACCTGCCTTAGTGGGTCAAAAAAGGGTTTTGGACATTTACCATGTGACAATGCATCTTTCATCTGAGAATAGACATACCTGATTAAACTATTATGTGGAATACATTGCACATTCAGGCTTAGTATATTTCATTCCGTGAATGTAATTTAAGTCAAGAAATACAATGAGAGCATGTCAGTTTTCTTATATATTTTTTTATTATGTCATGAACATTGTTGCATGATTGCCACTTTGTAATAGCTCCATTAGAGAATCAGCCACCTCTACATCCCAAGTGATGTCATTGTTGTCATTGGATAGAAATGAAGGAAGGTCACCCATAGAAGAAAGGAATTATAAGGTTGTGTCTATTAGCTTAATTGCTAGTGAACTTCATTTATCCACCTCCTTGCAAGATAGCTAGGGGCTGGGTGATTGATCGTGTAGCATGTTCTCCAGTGCTGCTCAGTCTTTTGAAACCTGAAGCAGAAAATCTTCATCATTGAAATTCGGAGAAATTAGAGTGGGTGATAGCTGGTTGCTACATACTGTCTAGTGGAAAATGGAGATTTTGTTGAAAAATCTCTCAAGCTGATATCTGTCTCTAAGTTCTGAACATTTCACTCCCTGATTATAAAAAGAACCTACGATATAACTATCGACCCAAGAGGGAGAAAGTAGTTTCTACTAAATTTTGGCCGCAATTTCCACTAAAACAACAGGGAGACACCATTATGTATTTCACTTAAAGTCACAGGAATATCTGCAATTACACAGAACAATGTTTCTATTAATAAAAAATTGGGCAATTAATAAAAAATTGGGCACTAGAAAGTACATTTTTAAAAGAGTTATCAAAATTTAAAACAATAATACAAATAAAACAGAATATTTAAAAGTTGACAATCATGATAATTATTTCATATCAGTGAGAGAGATGAAATTATCTGAAATCTCAGCAAGCTTTCTATATCTGGTTTAATAATGAATGGCTATAGTTGAAAACGTGAGCTATATTCAGTTGATATATTCTTTTTAATCTCTTTTTCTGTTAGACAGTTCTAACTTAAATTTTAGTCATCAGGAATGGACAGCAGTGTCCAGTGTATGTTCAATGGTTCTGGAGATTTAGGTTTAAAATGGACCTAAAATTTATAGACAGATTTTTCAGTGACTACATACACTATTTTAACGGTTCAAAAGCTGAAAAGTTAACTGTCTCAACATGAAAGATAATGGTAAACAGGTCTTTATCCACTCTTTCATTCATCTCTGGAAGGCATTCTTTCAGGTTTTGATTACATATGCCCACATTATACACCTACAGTTTCATTCTCCAGCAGGTAAAAAAGCCATCAGGTGTTGTGAAAGAGTGAAATTTTGCAGTCAAGCAATCTGCAATATGCTTTAGTTTTCTTTTGAAACCTTACTGTTTTATCTTTAACTTGAAAAATTGTAGTATATTAATCTGGTGTTCAAGCTGGTTTTAGAAAAGACAGAGGAACCAGAGATCAAATTGCCAACATCCGGTGGATCATCAAAAAAGCAAGAGAGTTCCAGAAAAACATCTATTTCTGCTTCATTAACTATGCCAAAGCCTTTGACGGTGTGGATCACAATAAACTGTGGAGAATTCTGAAAGAGATGGGAATACCAGACCATCTGACCTGTCTCTTGAGAAATCTGCATGCAGGTCAGGAAGCAACAGTTAGAACTGGACATGAAACAAAAGACTGGTTCCAAATAGGAAAAGGAGTCCGTCAAGGCTGTATATTGTCACCCTGCTTAGTTAACTTATAGGCAGAGTACATCATGAGAAATGCTGGGCTGGAAGAAGCACAAGCTGGAATCAAGATTGCCAGGACAAATATCAATAACCTCAGATATGCAGATGACACCACCCTTATGGCAGAAAGTGAAGAAGAACTAAAGAGCCTCTTGATGAAAGTGAAAGAGGAGAGTGAAAAAGCTCAACATCCAGAAAACTAAGATCATGGCATCCAGTCCCATCACTTCCTGGCAGATAGTTGGGGAAACAGTGGAAACAGTGGCTGACTTTATTTTTCTGGGCTCCAAAATCACTGCAGATGGTGACTGCAGCCATGAAATTAAAAGACGGTTACTCCTTGGAAGGAAAGTTATGACCAACCTAGATAGCATATTTAAAAGCAGAGACATTACTTTGCCAACAAAAGTCCATTTAGTCAAGGCTATGGTTTTTCCAGTTGTCACGTATGGATGTGAGAGTTGGACTATAAAGAAAGCCGAGCGCCGAAGAATTGATGCTTTTGAACTGTGGTGTTGGAGAAGACTCTTGAGAGTCCCTTGGACTGCAAGGAGATCCAACCACTCCATCCTAAAGGAGATCAGTTGGAAGGACTCATGCTGAAGCTGAAACTCCAATACTTTGGCCACGTGAAGCGAAGAGCTGACTCATTGGAAAAGACCCTGATGCTGGGAAATGAGGGCAGGAGAAGAAGTGGATGACAGAGGATAAGATGGCTGGATGGCATCACTGACTTGATGGACATGGGTTTGGGTGGACTTAAGGAGTTAGTGATGGATAGGGAGGCCTGGCGTGCTGCGATTCATGGGGTCGCAAAGAGTCAGACACGACTGAGCGACTGAACTGAACTGAACCTGGTGTCATAGAGTCAGACTTCAAGTTTCTGCCCATTTCAATGAGAATTACAATTTAAGTAAATACTTAAAATCTTGGGAATGATCCGACGTTATCAGAAATGTTTCATCTAATGGCTCATTTCACTCATTCGCATGTCTTTATAACAATGTGCATTCTTATGCACATTTCTTTTCATAGCATATTAAGAATACTACTCAGTTTGATCATATTCACAATTATCCTCTTTTCTTTTTGATCCTGAATTCAGATCAGGAGTGGACTCTGGAGCTGGAATGCCTGAGTTTGAATCACAACTCAGTTACTAGCTGTATGACCATGAACAACTTACTTAACCTCTCAGTTTCTTCATTGATAAACTGAAGATCATACTAGATAGTGACAATTTCATAGGTCATAAGTGAAGTGAGTGAAAGTCGCTCAGTAGTGTCCGACTCTGCGACCCCATGGTCTATACAGTCTATGGAATTCTCCAGGCCAGGATACTGGAGTGGATAGTCTTTCCCTTCTCCAGGGGATCTTCCCCCTTCAGGGATTGAATCCAGGTCTCCCACATTGTAGGCGATTTCTTTACCAGCCGAGCCACAAGGGAAGCCCAAGAATACTGGAATGGGTAGCCTATCCCTTCTCCAGCAGATCTTCCCAGCACAGGAATTGAACCAGGGTCTCCTGCATTGCAGGCAGAATTCTTTACCAACTGAGCTATTGGGGAAGCCCATTCATAGGTCATAGTGGTCATTAAGGGAGTTAATTCACCTAAAAGTTTTAGAGCAATGCTTGATACATAATAAGTATTGAGTCCATGTTCTTTGTTATTATATATGAATAATAGGAGACCTAAGAACTTACAGAAATATCAGAGATTTTATCTAGTTGCAGTATGTGCAGTACATGTGGTTTTAATTACTTTGCTGAGTGATTATGCTTTATTAGTCAGAACTTTCTGTCATGAATTGAAAGAAGAAAACATTGAACATGGCTTGAATGGAGAAAAGGAATACATTGATTCACATAAACTGGGAAATCCTAGAGGAAATTTCTCAGCTTGGCTGAATTAAGAATTTAGACAATGTTATCAATAATAAATCAACCTATTTTTCTCTCTCTCTTCAATCTCTTGGTTCTACTTCTTGCAATTTAGCTTTATTCTGAAGAAAGAAGTGGCTTTCAGCTACCCTGTGCTTATATTTCTTAACTATTACAATCTCAAAGAAGACTTTCACTCTCACAACATCCTTATGGATCCCCATGTAAAATGAACACATAAAATGGTTTATGGGAAAATCAATCTCTAGTTAATTGCCACTTTCACCTTCTCTCTAAAAGCATTTCTCCTGATCCCTGAACAAAACCTCAGGCTTGTTTCATATCTTTTAGTTAATAACAAATAGTTTTCTTTCTTAATGTTAAAAAACCCAGGCTAATGTTAAAACATCAATGTTTCATCCACTTCATTTCATTCCCCAGACTCTCTTCTTCAGACTGGAAATTCTGCAATGGGAACATACAGGTGGTGTTGGTTTTCTCACCTTTTTCTGTTCTTGCTTCTTTACTCCTGTCCCACTCACTATGCTTCTTTTAAGTCCTCTAGTGTTAGAATAGGGAATTAGGAGAGAAAGGACAGAAAAGGTTTGCTCATATGATGCGGTCATAATCTGGCACTGGTGTCCTCTGGGACTGGCAGGTATCCAAAGGCTTACTCTTCTTCTATTGGGATGACCAAACCATTAGTTCAGTTTTTCCCATAAGTTTCCTCTGTCGTAGTGCTCCATTGTCTTTAATGTCATTCAAAATAATTTTGTTAGATTGTATTGTGACCGTTATCATATCAGTGTTGCATTAAAAAAAATACTTATCAAAATTGGTGAACTCTTTTGTGTAGCCATTTTAATATTCAAGATGGAAGAAAACAGCAACATTTTTAGTATATTATGCTTTATTATTTTAAGAAAGGTAAAAATGGAACTAAAATGCAAAATAAATAAATAAAACAAAACAGAGAGAAAATGGTGGTGCTCTTGACTGGAAGTCCTTTAAAACGTGCAAGTCTCTCTCTCTTCCACAGGGGCCATATCGCTTCTTTTGTGCCTCACATCTTGCCCCAGACTCTGGAAGTCCAGGACACTTGTGTTGTGGCTTTTTTTGCTGGGAGTGGGAATGAGCCTCACTACAGGCAGTATGAGTTATCCGTTTACTATGAGTTTGTCTTGCCAGGCTTGCCTGATGCCCTGATGCTGTCTTGAGCAAAGAAACTTTTCTAATTTTTGATTTGTCTTGGTAGATGTGTGTGGCTCTTCCATAAAGTACATTTTTCAACTTAGCTTCATCAATAATATAGGTGATATTTTGGTTTTTGATTTTATTATTTGTTTCATTTCTCACATTGTTCAGAATCTAGGTAGGAAAAGTACTTTCTCTATTAGAGGGAAGGAAAAATCTCCAGTGATCTATAGATCTCCTTACTGAGAAATACTAATCTATTGGGGAAAATATAAAATAAAATGGAGAAGGCCTAGGACATGGCCTCTGCCTTCAAATTTTTAGTTTAATTAGAGAGCTAGATAAGTAAAACAAAATATATAGTTCAGAGAACTTGTCCCAAGTTAGGAAGAGTCAGAGCTTGAATTTGAACCCAGTTCTCTCTGATTCCAGCATCTTAATCCTTCATAAGGCCTTATTCTGACTTTTAGAAGCTTAGAGTTTAACAGAGATCCAGGTACTCAATCTTCATTTCAAGATAATAAGAAAAACCTTACTTCTATCAAGTGTTTTTAAGTAATAAATATTATGATAGAAGGTCTGTCTTCATATGCCAGTGTCATTACTTGGCAATGACAGAGTGACTGTCTTGGTCAGTTCAGGCTGCTGTAACAAAGTACCATACACCTGGTGACTTAGTAATGACAGACATTTATTTCTCAAGGTTTTGGAGGCTGGAAGTCTGAAATCAGGATGCCAGCATGGTCAGGTTCTGGTGCAGAATCATGGTCAGGGTTGCAAATGGCTGATTACTTCTTGTATTCTCACGTGAAGAAAAGAGAGTGAGCTAGTTCTCTGGCCTCTTCTTTTAAGGGCACTAGTCTCATTCATGATGCCTCTACCCTCATGACCTAATTACCTCGCCAAGGCCCCACCCCCAAATACCATCACATTTAGGATATTTCAACTTAAGAATTTGGGGGGACACTAACATTTAGTCCATAATAACATCCTGAGTATAAGTGCATGAATCAGCATGATTATTAAAGCTCATCTCTGGTACCCAACCAATTTAGTCACTCTCTACTTGTATATACTGACCATGTGTGTGTGTGTGCTCACCAAAAACCAATACATTTTTCGTATATTCTGAAACATCAGAAAACAATTCAAAATCATAAAACCCCAGTTTCTGAGATTTCAAAAGGTTTATTTTTACTGTACTTTGTTACGTATTTAAAGAAATATAACATTCAATTTCGCAAAACTGACATTTGTATTCTGATTTTATTTTAAGTGATTTTTAGTATATCCACTCATTTCATACTTATAATGATGTTATGGAATAGGTTATCATCATTATTATTATTATCAACATTGTAATTATCATTATATTATAAGGAACCTAAGGCTCAGAGTTATAAAATAGCTTGCCAAATTAGCAGCTGGCTGGGCTTTCTTCTGATTGTAAATCTTTCTATTCTACTTCAGTGCCTTGAATACTGCCAGCAGTCAGTCTAGCTTTTCTTTGGCTAGTTCCTCCAGAATGATGGATATCTTCAAAAAGTTGCCAATGTGACTGCAAGGGCTGATTATTAGCTGGCTAGGAATAAAACATGTATCAGACACTGTGGTAAAGTACATTTATACAGGCATTGTTTTTAATTATGAAAAGCTTGTATGATAGGTACTTTTTTAAAAATATTAAATCGTGTTTTGCTTTTCTAGTTATAAAAGAAAATAAAAAAGAATGAACACTATTTACGTTTTAGACTTTGTGTTTTCCTCTCCTCATTCCAAGAAGGCAACCAGGACTTTGTATTCCCTTCCCTTGAATATAATTTCTAAGCAAAACATAATTACTGATAGAAAAATCACTTTTTATAGCCTTTTTAGAAGCTTAAATTCCTGGTAGGTATCATGAGAAAGACAAAAGAGAAGTCAGTCTCTTCCAGGGTGAGAAGTAGATAAAAGCAGAAAGGGTATGACAATCTGCTAATTTGTGGTGTATTTGGAATGTGAAGTCGGATCCATTGAAAATGCCCATGCAAAAAATGCTATTTCAAGGGAATGATTGCTTGATAAAGGTCAGAAGGCTGGACCTTAGACATTATGGCTGAAACACAGGCAAACATTCTGGTGCCTGACAGTACTACAAAAGCTCCAGAGCCACAGGCCTTTGAAGTTCAGTATAGGATGAATGTTAGGTGTATCAACTCTTCAGGAATGTCGCAAAGGCAGGCAAAGCCTCTGTGGACATATGGTTTTACAGAAGCCTCCATTTGTATGAAGGCAGGGAGAGAAAGGATTCACCAAAAATTGCTTTTCTAGACAGATACTAGCTGGAAACTGGGAGTCAGATTTAATTTTACTTAAAAACAATAAAGCTTATACATGCATATGTGTGAAATGGAATTGGGTAGTTGAAATGAGCTTGGCAAATGTGGATCATTTCTGACATTGAATGATGGGTATATTGGGGCCCATAATGCTATCCTCTTTTTGTTAAAAAAAATTATAATAAAGCATTTTTCAGAAGTCAACAAGATAACAATTCTTGCACTCCTATTTATAGAAAAAAATTCATCCTGGTGATGCTGTGAAGAGTCTAAGAAGCGCCAAATAAAGGGAGTAGTTCAGTAGCAATGCCTGCCATGGGCTTAGAATGGAGAGGGGGTGGTATACATGACCTGCATTTTCCATTCTTGATAAATATTCTCCAATGTCTATGTTTTATACAGATTCATCAAAAATCACAATATTCTATTTTAGTCATCTTCACACAGAAATATAACAAATATGTCATGCTTTTGTGGGATGGGTTAATAATTTGAATCGACAGCCATGTCTTTTATTATAAATAAGGTTATTGTCCAATATTTAATTCTATAGACTTTTAAACCAAAACCTGAAAGAAATGTTTCTGCTTGCTTTAGTTCCTGGGGAAGCTCTACTACGAACAGATATGGAATTTAACTAGAGTCCCTGATCCACTAAAGCTGCTAGATCCAGATAATCTTGCTGGCTTTGGTCTACCAGACTAGAAGATGATGAAATAAAACCCAGCCTGTATCCTCACCAGAGTCTGGGGGCTGGATTTCATTTCCAAGCTCAGAAAGAAAAAAAAAACCTAGTATCCAACTCTTCCCCCACCACCAGCCAAGATGCCCAGCATCAGAGTTCAGATTCCTACTTTTCCTAGAGCCCTAGAGCTGTCAGGCTCCCTGAGGCTCCCCAGTCGAGTTGCCAGCTTCTTTCAAGTTATGCGGTAAGACCTGCAGCTCAGCTGGCCCGTAAGCCTGAGCCAGCAAAGCTCCTTCTTCCAGACTGTATTGCTAACACCAAGATACCCAAGATGAGCTAAGTCCGACAGAGAGATGTCAGAGCACCCCCAGAGAGGCCTGGAGCACATCTCTATGGACTGCTGGCTCTCCTGCTGCCCGGGGGAGGGGCTGTGCTCCTGGGAAGCAATCATGACTGAAAGTTTCTGGTAGCTCAAGTAGATTTGAAATTAGCTTCCGAGGAGCATGTACTGCTGAGCAACTCTCCACAGACCTCTCTAGGTCTCTGACGAATGTCCAACCACACTTAGGACTAACCCAGGCGCAGCCATTTCCCCATTTCCAAAACAGCTGCTTTGGAACTGCTCTCCCACATTCAGGCCCCTGAGGGTTTCCTGTCTCTCAGAGCTGAGGGTGGAGTATCAAAACCTGTAGCATAGAGAGCGAGCGTGCAGTGCTTAGTTGCCTCTGACTCTTTGCAACCCCGCCAGGCTCCTCTGTTCATGGGATTCTCCAGGCTAGAATACTGGAGTGGGTTGCCATTTACTTCTCTAGATCTTCCCAGCCCAGGGATTGAACCGGAAATTCCTGCGCCTCCTGCATTGCAGGCCAATTCTTTTGCTGCTGAGCCACCCGGGAAGGTTTCAAAGACTTCCCCAAGAATTTCAAAATGATATACAGGAAGAAAATGTTACAACTTTTATTTATATTCGTCTTTATTTAATGGGCTGAAAAGAAAGTACACTTAGAAATGTGTATGATTGATGGTGGAATCTCCGCTCGGTGCACATGTCACTTAGGTATAAGCTGTACCCTGAGGGGAGAATATAAATTCCACACCTCAAAGGGGTTGACAACTGCAACCCACACTTCCATTCAAGTACATTGCACCCTAGTGTGGTTCACACAAGCTTGGCTATGTGTATTTATGAATTTGGTATCATGAAGCGTAGACTCTATAAAATGCTTAAATTGTAATGACATAAGGTGTGACTGTATAGATCTATTTTATGCAGGTTTTATTTTCATTTTGTGCAACATATTTCCCTTATTATCTTTTGGCAAAGAACCTAAAAGACTAACAGTTTTCTTTCACTAAATGACAAGTGTTCCAAATTCGCTGACCTTTTCTGTGATGACAAGTAGCTGTCACTAGGATGCCACCTAACAGAGATCCTTAAAAAAGATAAAGATACATTGTCTTCTTTCAAGGTAGAGGTGACATTCTAACAATGAGTGAGAAAATGATTGTTTTTGCTTTGTTTCCTTTTGTTTTTAATCCTTCTCTGGGAAAAGAACTTTGAAAAATGAATGTTTGGAAGTGTTTATATTATTGTCAAAAATGATGTGTCTCAGGCATAAGCTTCTCATATCTTACATTTAATAATAATTGAAGCAGAATTCTCTAATGTGTTTTAAGAACTTTGAAATAAAGAGTTTCAGTGGTTTTTTAAAACCATTTGATAAAAATATTAAAACCCCTTCTGACTCATTGCAAAAAGAAAATCTTATTTTGACATGAGGAAAAGGAAGAATTTATTGACTGTTTACAATGAAAATGAACAAGAAATTTTTTAACTGAAGCTAAGAAATTAATACTGTGATTTAGAAAGTGCAGCCAATGATGCACCTCCTCTGTTGGATGCACAGATCTTTTGAGAAATATCTTGCAGCAATATTTTTATGGTCATCAAAACCAAGTATAAAAATAAAATAAATAAAACTAGACCTTAAATTTATACAACATAAAGCATTAAACCCAAATTTTTATTTAATTAATGAGGCATATTCCCATCATATCACAATGCTCAAAGTGTTATTAATAATTTAGTAAGCATGTGAATACAGATTCTTGTTTAATTAGTACATATTCTTTAAATATTTCTAGTTAACTTGATTGCATTCTTTGTATAATGTCTATTTTTGTAAATTGTTTGCAGTGTGCATAATACCTAGCGCTTGCTTGTGTGCATGCTAAGTCACTTCAGTTGTGTCCAACTCTTTGCGATGCTATGGACTGTAGCCCACCAGGCTCCTCTGTCCATGGGATTCTCCAGGCAAGAATTCTAGAGTAGGTTGCCATACCCTCCTCTGGAGATTTTCCCAACCTAGGGATTGAGCCTGTGTTCTCTTACTACTCCTGCATTGGCAGGTGGGTTCTGTACCACTAGCGCCACCTGGGAAGCCTTGTATAATACCTAGTACTATATTACAAATATGTATACACACATACATGGGCTTCCCAGGTGGCGTTAGTGGTACAGAACCCACTTGCCAATGCAGGAGACATTAGAGACTGGGGTTCAATCCCTGGGTCAGGAAGATCCCCTGGAGGAGTTCATGGCAGTCCACTCCAGTATTCTTGCCAGGAGACTTCCATAGACACAGGAGTATGGTAGGCTAGAGTTCCTTAGTGTTGCAAAGAGTTGGACATGACTGAAGGAACTTAGCATGAATACACACACACACACGTGTGTGTGTGTGTGTGTGTGTGTGTGTGTGTGTATATATAGAGAGAGAGAGAGCGCCAAAAAATATGCAAAAATGTTCCTAGGTCACATGCATGAGATCCAAAATATCTGACCATAGGTTTTGAACCACAGCTTAAAACAGAGACTCTAAGGACTGTTCATCTCCATAACCCTAGGGTTAAATTCAAAACTTGGCTTCTAACAGTAAGTGATGAATGAAAAATTTAGTGTGACTAGAGGTTTGAATTGTTCTCAGATAATAATAAGCATCCATGAGTTCTTTCAAAAATGTTTTAATCCAACCAGGTACTCACAGAGCAGTGAAATAAAATTGCAAAATGTTTACCTCTGTAAAATATTTTCTATTTCTGTTATACCTGAGAAAATGTGCTCGATGTTTTTTCTATTAACCACTAGATGGCAATAGCTCTGCATTACTTTCCATCTCACTTCCTAGGCATCCTAGAGGTCTTGGAGTTGGCACTTGGAATAAATGTTATCTCTGCAGATATTTGCCAAGAAAGGGCATATCTACTTTAGGAACTCTGAGATTGATATTATTAATGCAAGTGCATTTCTGTGCTTGTTTTTTGTTGCATATGTCTATGGCTCCTGCAACAGTTATCCACCAATTTGATTATCTTGGGGCTGTAAATTATTATAGCAAAATCAATAAAGAATTTAAGACATAAGTCCATAAAGGTCTACACATTGAAAGTTTAAGATAACTGTGGTGCTTTTATATAGCATTCTGATACTCTCCTCTCTCCCCTTCTTCCTCCTAACCTCTTGGCTTTGAAATTGCTGAATGACGTCTCATGTTTTTGCACAGCTATAAACATAAAGGCAGCAGAAGTGGGAGTTCTGCTCTTGCTTCTCTTCCTGGCTCTTGTTGTGTATTCACAAATAAGTCACCTAACTGTGACTGAGAGCTGTCCGGTTCCTCTTCCATGGAACAGATCTGCAAAGAGCACCTGCAAAATGCATGAGGTTTTGGACAGAAAAATGACAGAACTGGAGACAGGATAATGACTGGGCAGCATGAAACACTCTTTGGCTCAATATCTTGAGGAGAGTGATACTGTGTAATTTTATTTTGAAATAGAAACAAAATGCAAATAAATACTTTGACAGGCGTTTTGTTTGAGTTTACTTCTGTAGCCATAGCAGAGTAGTAGGAAAAAAAACCCAAACATGCCCAGAGTCCTAGAGTTGGTGTGATCACTAACTTGTTCTTGTTGTTGTTCAGTCACCCATTCATGTCTGACTCTTTGTGACCCCATGAACTGCAGCACACCAGGCCTCCCTGTTCCTCACCATCTCCCGGAGTTTGCCCAAATTCATGTTCATTGCATCAGTAATGCTGTACAGCCATCTCATCCTCTGATGCCCTCTTCTCCTTTTGCCCTCAATCACCGATCACTAACTAGTTTGATCTAAAGCCCTCAGAGATGGGACATAACAATATCCCTTAAGATTTCTTTGTGTTCTAAGACTTTAAAAACTATTAGCTCTAAATGACTCAAAAATTGGAGAAAAGGGTCAAATTAGATTTTTAAAAAACCTCTTGAACTTTGAATTTGTGTCTTTTTATTTCTCAAATAGTTTTAGCTCTGACAGTTTCAAAAATGCAATTTGTTTTTGCATCTTTCTATGTCCTGAAAACTGCATCCTGTCCTCCTAATTTTTAAAGCTTCCTGAGGGCAAAATTTAAAAAGAGACTGAGAGAGTGCTGAAATGCAGACACCTTGAATTTTTATTTTATTAAATTAAGTAAATATGAGCGAAGAAAAAACAAAAGGCCACAGTTTTCTGTAATTTATTTAAGGCATATTTGGCTGTTTTATATGGAATAAGCTCCGGGAGTTGGTGATGGACAGGGAAGCCTGGCATTATGCAGTCCATGGCTTTGCAAAGAGTTGGACACGACTGAGCGACTGCACTGATTGAACTGATACGGAATGGAGTATAAGTGACTAATCTCCCTCATGCTTTTTGCACTTACTTAACTTAAACTCCATTTCAATATAATTCTGATGGGTTTCTTTCAGAGAGAATACCGAAGGATTATTTTGGGACTGAATCTTCTCTTAGCTACCTACAACCAACTGATAAATGTGCTATCTCAAAAAAAAAAGGAAAAAACAAACAAACATTTATTCATTCAACAAACTCACACAGAGCAATCCAGCTATTGTGTTCCCACAGAACTGTCTAGAGCTGGAAGGAAGCAAAGGGCAAAGGGGTCTTTTTCTTGTGTGCCTTTGTTTTCAGGGAGGATATTTTTTCTGGGTATCTCCCTCACTTTCCTCACATCTCTTTGGCCAGAATTGGGCCTGATACCTCCTTTAGACTCACCGATGGGAAAAGTGTATGGGGAAAACATTTTATAGGAGAAAACATTTGAACTTGGTCTTGAGAAAAACTATGGTCTTGATATAATATTATACAGACAATAGAAATGCATATCTATTCTTTTCTTTCCAGTGAATAATTTATGATCCTCAAAATACTCTGGAAAATTCCCTTTTATGCTACTACCTAGGTTTCTCTGATGATTTTAGAATCAGAGAGAGAAAACAAGTTATTTCATTTGAGAAATCACTCACTGGGCCAAAGCAAAGTTTGTGATGTTATAAAGTAAGATAGGAGTGCAAGAAAACAGGGAATCAAGTGGAAGCTGAAATTTTTGAAAAATCAATTGCTATTAAAGGAAGATCAGTCAAGAAAGGAAACAGTAGCAGTAGCTCTGAAGGTTAGCCATTGATAGCTCAATCCATGCTGTTCCTAATGGGTCCTTAAACACACACCAAGAGAGGTGGTAAATGGTGGTGGTAGAGAGTGCTTCAACTCTATTGAAGAACTGATTTCATCTTGCCACTAAGGAATATAATTTCCACTTCAGAGAGAACTAGAAAGCTCATTATTCCATAAATAAGTATCTAGGATATTATGTAGTGCTAACTAGGGAAGTAAAGCTAAAGAATATTTCATGTGAATTTTGGAAAATTACTAACTGTATGGGTCCCATGGGCTTTAACCTAGATACATGAGTTTAATTCTTAAACTCTGCCATTTAATAGCTAGAGTACCTTGATAAGTCACTTATTTTTAAGAGACTCCGTGTCCTTAGTTGTAAAATGGTGTTGCTGGCCACCGTGCACTGCAGGAGCAAGATGTTAGAGGAGTCATCTGGGCTTGCAGAATCCTATTGCTGGAGAAGCCACAGTGCTGCAGGAACCGGAACTGAAGTATGCAGTGAAAGGACCAAGCATTAAAGAAGCTGCAAATACTTTGGGAGCCTAAGAGTGGAGCACTCTGAAACCTGAAAAAAGATCCCCTCCCTCTGCCACTGATCATCTCCCCAGAACTCTCTGTTGACAAACCTTGGCATTGTCCTTTATATCAAAGAAGAGAGAATTTAAACCACAACTTCATTTCACAGATCAGGCGATGAAGAGTAGATTTGCAGAGTTGATAGGCCACAGAATGATCAAGAAACACTGGCTAACTTAGCTTCCTCTTTGGGGGGTGCATCAGTGCAGACTCATTACCTGATTTTATCCAGAGGACTCAGTAAGTATGAATGGCCAATCAGAGATAGGCTGGTTAGCTTCCAAGGAAGGGCCATCTAAGGATGCTGACTGTATTAGGCAAAGCAGTCATATATCCTAGCTCCCTCAACTTCTCATGAAGAAGAAATTGTTAATCTTGTCAAATTCTAGGCCACAGATTCAACCACAGTTGCTAATGGGGAGGAACACTGTGCCAAAAATATCAGGAATCAACATTATACTTTTTTTCCTTCACTTTTGCTCTTTTATGGTGCTCTTGGTAGGAACTCTGTTATTTCTAATTTTTTCCATAAAACCACATCCTGGTCAGTGTGTTAGGTCCCTTATAACATGTGGTCGGTCATTGGGTGGTAATACTCCAAAATTTGAATTTAGGCTGATTGGACACAAAGGGCTGCAGACCTCTAACTCAGCTTTGCCAATATTTTGCATTAAGAGTTATTAGGTGCTTACCCCAAAATAACAAACTAATATTTGTTTCCCATTGGCTTTGTTCTCTATGTCCCTCTCCCTGTAGAATTTTCAGGGATGAGTTATGACTTGCTGAACAGAATTCAGGCATTCCTACATTTTCATTGTCGAAAATCGGTCAGTTGTGTCTGACGCTTTGCCACCCCATGGACTATACAGTCCGTGGAATTCTCCAGGCCAGAATACTAGAGTGGGTAGCCTTTCCCTTCTGCAGGGAATCTTCCCAACCCAGGGATCGAACCCAGGTCTCCCGCACTGCAGGAAGATTCTTTACCAGCTGATCCACCAGGGTAGCCCTATGTTTTCATAATCACCTTCAAAACTGCAGCTTAATTTCTAACAACTGTCATCTTGTTTTTGCAACCAAATGCCTAAAGTAGTTGACATTTTAAAAATACTTCTTATACTTACAATCATAAATACAGAAATATTTAAGTAGCAATTTATACTCTTCAACAGAAATATTTATATAACAACTTAATAAACAACTTCACATGTTTCCCTAGATCATCTTTACAGCTTTTTAATGACATTGTTTTTACCTTTTTTCATACCTAGGAAAACTGAAGTTAAGAGACTAAATACATTTCTCAGAATCATTTTAAAAAGGGAGAGTTGGTTTCTAGGCACAGGTGTCCTGATTCTTAATCCTATGTTCTTTCAAATCAATCAAAATTAATTTTAAAATCCCTGGCACTTTTTTTTACAGAATAATAGGTATCTATGGGCTTCCCTGGTGACTCAGACGGTAAAGAACTGCCTGCAATGCAGGTGGACCTGGGTTTGATCCCTGGTTCAGACGATCCCCTAGAGAAGGAAATGAATGGTAACCTACTCTAGTCTTCTTGCCTGGAGAATTCCACAGACAAAGGAACCTGGCGGGCTACAGTCCATAGGGTCACAAAGAGTTGGACACGACTGAGAGACGAAGCACAGCACAGCCCTTTATATGTTGCTACTTGCTTCCTTTGTGCAGGAAGTAGGTCCTGTTAAGGCAGCTTACTTTCAGCTCCCATTGCTATGGTAATGCTAATTATTTAACATCCTGTTCTAAAGGCCAAGCTCCCAATGGAGATTATACACAGGGCTCCTGCTATAATGAGCATGGCTTCTGGTGGTGGAAAGAAATACATTTTGATCTGTTCCTACAGTATTACAAAGTTGCTTTGCCATTTGTAATTTTTGTTTATTGGGAAACAAGATAAATTCACCCCAGTATGTGCTCATGCTGTTTAAACCTCCACACTTGTTTTTAAAGTTCTCAGGAAATGTAACTCTAAAAAATAGCATTTAGGACAGCAGGGTCAATTGTTACAGATAGACTCAAATAGTAAAAAGCATAGGATATCTGATGCTTTTAAAAGAAGATTTTTTTCAAAATACTCTCGGGGATTAAGAGCTTTTGAACACAAAGTGTTTAACCACTGTTATTGCCAGACCACACAAACAGTCCTTGTTCATTTAGGGTATCTGGCCCACAAAAATGCACTTCCCTGGTAATATAGGAGACTTGATTAGTGGTTCTATAGACAAATAGAAAATAAGGAGGCAAGATGCCCATTTCTTCCTCTCTGTTACCTCTGTCAGCAGTGGAGCATCCCCAGAAACAAATGTGCTCTTGGATTCTGGTAACATTTCTTCCCTTTTGTTCTCTAACATTCGGGGAGATATGTGGTTTCTGCTAATTTCTGGGAAACATTCCTTCTTCTTTATTCTTCCAGGACCCCTCCTCATTTTTGCTCTTCTAACTTTCCACTGCTAGGGTAATCAATCTGAGTGTGTTAGTTGCTCAGTTGTGTCTGACTCTTGGTGGCGCCATTGACTATATCCCTCCAGGTTCCTCTGTCCATAGGATTCTCCAGGCAAGAATACTGGAGTGGGTGGCCATTTCCTTCTCCAGGGGATTTTCCTGACCCAGGCGTTGAACCCAGGTCTACCTGCATTGCAGGCAGATTCTTTACCATCTGGGCCACCAGGGAAGCCCAGGTCAATCAATTCCTTCATTCAGAGCCCCCTAAAAGATTTGTTTTCGTGATTGAACCTAAATGATAGCGGAAATAAATCAGTATGTTGATTTTAAACTGTGTCAAGATCTTTAAAGGAGATAAAAGGTAAAATGGGGTTCTTCAGATATTGTTATCAAAGCCTTCTTAAAAGTGATATGAGCTACAGTCAAAAGTATGAGAAAAAGGTAGTAGTAAGGACACCTGAAGAAAGTGTGTTTCTTTGGATGATAACTTGTGATAGTTTGGATTAGAGACATGGCAGTGGAGATGAAGTGGGTGGATTCAAGATGTATTTTCAAATACAATACGAAAAGAATCATTCATGAAAAAATAAAAATTGGGGTAAGAGCAATAAAAGATGATGTGGTAGGCTGAATGTGCATGCATGCTAAGTCGATTCAGTCATGTCCCACTCTTTGAGACCCTATGGACGATAGCTCACCAGGTCCCTCTGTCTGTCCATAGGATTCTCCAGGCAAGAAGACTGGAGTGGGTGCCATGCCCTCCTCCAAGAGAGCTTCCTGACCCAGGGGGTTGAACCCATTTCTCTTGTATCTCCTGTATTGGCGGGTGGATTCTTTATCACCATCACCACCTGGGAGGCCTGGGAGGCTGAGTAATAGCCCCCAAACACAATCAGTTTCTAATCCTTAGAACCTGTGAAGGTTACTTTACTTGACAGAAGAGACTGCAAATGTTATTAAGTTTAGAATCTTGAGGTGGAGAAGATTAGGCTGAATTGCCTGCGTGGGGCCTAATGGAATCATGTGTGTCCTTGTCCGAGGGAGGTTTGATAGGGTGAAGGAAACCATGTGACAGAAGCCAGGGGAGGCAGAGTCAGGGAGCAGGAGCCAAACGCTGCGTTCGAGATGGAGGACGGGTCCCAAGCCAGAGAAGGAAGGCAGCTACTAGAAGCTGGAACAGGAAAGGAAATGAATTTCTCCCTTAGAGACCCTGGAAGAAATGCAGCCCTGCCAACAGCTTGATTGTGGCTCAGCAAAATCCATTTTGGACTTCTGGCTTTTAGAATGATAAGAAAATTAATCTGTGTTGTTTTAAGCCACCACATTTGTGGTAATTTGTCAGAGCAGCCCTAGGAAACCAACACAGATGACTCCCAAAATTTCATTTTGAGCAACAAGGTAAGTGTGATATCATTTAATAAAAATGAGAAATATTGGGAAATGAGCAAGCAGTTCTGAAGAGTGGAAAGTATCAAGAGATCATTTTGAACTTGCAAGTCTTTAGATCTATGAGTAACCCAAATTATAAATGATTGGTTGACTGTTCAATATTTTCTACTTGGAATTGGCCGAATTTCCTGGGTTGACTGTGGGTTTTCACATGTGGGAAATATTCAACCTTATTTCTTCAAATATTTATTTTGCTCCATTATCTCTCTCCTCCTTTGCTGGGACTCCCATTCCAATATGTGAGGCTTCTTAATATTATTTGACAAACCACTGAAGCCCTGTTACTTTTTTCCATTTAAAAAAGTGTGTCTGAGTTTGGAAATTTATATTTACCTGTCTTCAATTTCATGGATACTTTTCTTCTGAAAATCCTTATTTTGACTTCAGATATTTTAGTTTTCAGCTCTTGAAAAGCCATTTGGTTCAATTTTAGTTTCCATATATTTTCTGAAATATCATATGTTTACTAATATCCATTTTTCCTATTAACCCTTTAATATAATATTCACTTTAATTATTTGCTAATTCCAATATCTCTCTGTGTATGTTCTTATTGACTAATTTTTCTTTTGGATATAGGTATCAGTTTCCTGCCTCTTTTCATTTCTAATAATTTTATTGTACACTGAATAATATTTGTAGAGTTTGGATTCTGTAACATTCCTCTGAAAAATGTTAGTTTTATTTTAGCAGGCAATTAAGTTGCTGGTGAACCAACCTGATTCTAATTTGGTTGATTTTGTTTTTAGTTTTGTTAGAGTGACTGTAGTTGCATTTTTCCCTCTCAATTCAGGGCATAGATTTTAGCCTTAGGAATGATCTCTACTACTGTTAGATGTGGTCCTTCTGAAGCTTCAGTTACAAATCCCAGATTTAATTCCTCTAATTAGGTGGGATTTGAATTCCAAACTGTGTCTCTTCAACATTAGGCAGCTACTAAAATTCCTGTTCAGTGTTTCAGCCTTCCAACTGTTGCTTTCTGCTAAGTTCATTAGAATCTCACTGTACACATGTGCAGTTAAATTTTGGGAGAGTTCACACACAGATTGGGGGCCACACCTTCTGTGGTTTCATCCTTTCCTGCACTTATCCATCCTCGTCAGTTTCTAGCAGCCCTGACCTTTGACCTCAAACTTCTCCTTTTGTCTTGAACTCTATCTCCTGTGCACAGGGCAAACTGAGGAGTGTTACCATGTGAAAAGCCAGTCAACTGTGGATCTCATCCAGTGTGTCTCAATTTTGGAAAGTATGATATCAGCTCCAGTTTCTGCTGTTTTCAGTTGATATGAAGAGACATAGAAACAGACATAGATACATTTGTGCAGAGTTTATAATGGTTACTGGCAGGAGACTTAGTCCAATATAAATTGCCATACTATTATCAGAATCCTGACAGTTGAATTGTTGAATCTTGATTTCAGAAAGGAATTCTGGAGCTAATATAAAAATTCATATTTATCAATAGAAACATAATCTAGTAAAGTGCTTCTAATTATTGGTTTCACATTCAAGGAACCTATTTAGCCATAGTACTCCCAGACTATCTGATTCAAATAAATCAGTTTCTGAAGGTTTCCTTAGTTGTTAAAGCTCCTCAGGTGATTAAAATGTGCACTTAGAGTTGAAAATCTCTGATCTTGAAGATCAAAGAGGTAAGAGAAGACATAGATTCATATTTGAGCTTCAGTATTATTCAGTAAAGGAACTGAGAAGGAACAACCAGAGGAAAGTAGTATCATAAAAGCCAAGAGAGAAGAATTTTTCTAATCAGGGAGAGATCATCAGATGTGTTAAATGCTGATCAGAGTTTAAGTTGACAGAAAAGCATTAATATTTTGCAACATGGTATTTGTTGGTGATTAACATGTCAAATCAAATGCAAGAGTTTTAATATTGTGATTAGATGAGCAGGGTTGGGATATACATACCATTAATATGTCTCAGGTGTGTATACAAAGAAAACCTTTCTGTAACTGCCCTCATCCAGATGTCTTTTACTGTTGCATAGACATGAAAGAAAAACTGCCCACCATAGCTCTATCTCTTCCAGTTTGAAAGTCTCTTTCAAGTCAAGTCAGTCTCTTTGAACTCCTTAGTCATGACCATAAATTGAATCAACTCTGTCCTTTTCCCTCTTTTTATGTATGTGTGGTAGGGGCTGGAGAGGCATTGAGTTTCTGGGTTGTATGTGTGCTATTTGGGATATTAGGGTTACAGAATGATGGATTTCCTATGAGTCTTCACTAGATTCCTTATATGCATCCAGCACTAACCAAGTCGTTGGATAAGATATTATGCTTGTCAGGTTCCTTGTTCTTGCATCTGCTTCTGAAGTCTGAGGTCACAACTGGAATCTCTGACCTTGAAGTCTCCTAAATCTATATTCCCTCCTCCAGGCTTCAATATCGGTTCTTCATTATTCCCCCATTGTACATCTGAAACAAGGCTAAAGTTTTAAAATAAGGACTTACTAAAGATCAAACTTATGGTAATGATAAAGGGAATATAGCAAGTAATATATAAGTTGTTAGCCCATGGGAAAATATTAAACCATGTTTATGTTAGAAGTCCCAATCCAAGAGATCAAACTTAGATATCCATTAGAAGTTATTCCTCTTTTCTTTATTCTGCCTTGATAATTCATTATTTCCTGGTGTTTTCCCGGAAACTGCTTGTTCCAAAGATGACTGATTTTGATACTATCTTAGCCTTTTAGAGAGATCACCTCTTCATACAATCTATCAGAATGTATAGTTATAATATAGTAATTCCAATACCCACAAAAGATGAACACTAAGCAAGTGGCTCATTTTCTTAAATTTCAAATACAAAAATATTGAAGCATTAAATTAAAAAATGAGAACAAAGTGATTTACATATGAAGAACTTGAATATATGTGTAAAAGCAAAAGATAATTTTTTGTTGGAAATATAATTGAGATGAGAGATACACAAAATAATTTGAATAATTCATTAGTTTGAAAACACAATGTACATTTTTTTTCAAGGATTCAGGGAATGTAAAAATTGTATCTTGCTTAAGGGAAACACATAGAGAATCTGGGACTCAAACTAAGTGACCTGTCTCAGTACTCACTGTTACTGAATGTATACTTCTTGTTCCTATTTGTGAGGACTCTCTTTGCAGGTAACTTTTATAAGGCTGATAGATGTAGGTGCTCCAGGTGCTAACTCTGGAGCTTAGAGAAACAATACAAGCTGTAGTCAACTACATGGCCTAAGGTCTACACAGGAGAAAACTTCTAAAGTATGCATCTAGGGATTAAGCGAATGACTGAAATAAAGAAGCAAGAAGAAAAACAAGTTCAAATAATTATAATGAATTGATATTATCTAGGAAGTTACTACCAAAAATGTAGTAGTATCATCAACATTAAAACTCTCAGACCTTATCACAGACTGAATCAGAATTTGCCTTTAAATAAGACCTCTAGATGATTTGAAGGCACAGAGTTTGACAACTGGTCTAGGATATAGCTGAAAGCAAAGCTAATTTATGTCGAGTCTAGGGTTATAATTTTCAATTCTTCATTATAAAGCCAACTTGAATAAGATTATGATATCAAGGAGTGGGAAATAGAGCTGGAGAGGGAAATTTTGTTTATTTTGAATATAAAAAAAACTAATGGAATAATTTGGCCTCAGTGTGGCATGTAATGGTACAAGTTCAGAGAAAGTTATGGTAAATATCTATTGAGGGAATGCAAGCAACATAGGAATGAATTTACATTGATTCCCGTTATGGAATGTTTGATCTGAAATACTTTTCCTCTGAGAGTTAATGCTTCTCCTTTGTTAAGCTGGAAGGAAATGAAACTCATTGATTTGCCAAGGTCCAGGAATAGCAGTGATAGCTCAAAATAAACATTAAATGCTAGTTCAAATATTTGTGGGTAACAGGGATTGGAATTGAAAGCACACTTGGTTGATTAGCTAGTGATAAAAATGCTTAAATCCTGAGTTTTATCACACCTAATAAATGAGACCAGTATGAATTGAAAGTCTGATATGACAGCTCCTAAAATCTTACCTTCAGAAAAATAGTCAATGTTAAATATCACAGTTAAATTGAGGCTTGAAGTTGCTTCTGCCTACGTAGTTTTGCACAGTCTGACAATTTTCTTCCTCTGAATTTGCCTTGGTAAAAATGTTTTTGCTTATAATTATGGTTTCTTGATTTCATATATTCTTTCAGTTCAGTTCAGTCACTCAGTCATGTCTGACTCTTTGGGACCACAGGGACTATAGCACGCCAGGCTTCCCTGCTGCTGCTGCTAAGTCGCTTCAGTCGTGTCCGGTTCTGTGCGACCCCATAGACGGCAGCCCACCAGGCTCCCCCGTCCCTGGGATTCTCCAAGCAAGAACACTGGAGTGGGCTGCAATTTCCTTCCCCAGTGCATGAGTGGGAAAAGTGAAAGTGAAGTCGCTCAGTCGTGTCCGACTCTTAGCGACCCCATAGACTGTAGCCTGCCAGGCTCCTGTGTCCATGGGATTTTCCAGGCAAGGGTACCGGAGTGGGGTGCCAGCCAGGCTTCCCTATCCATCACCAGCTCCCGGAGCCTACTCAAACTCATGTCCATTGCATTGGTGATGCCATCCAACCATCTCATCTTCTGTCGTCCACTTCTCCTCCTGTCTTCAATCTTTCCCAGCATCAGGGTCTTTTCAAATGAGTCAGATCTTGACATTAGGTAGACAAAATATTGGAGTTCCAGCTTCAGCATCAATCCTTCCAATGAATATTCAGGGCTGATTTTCTTTAGGAGGGTCTGGTTGGATCTCCTTGCAGTCCAAGGGACTCTCAAGAGTCTTCTCCAACACCACAGTTCAAAAACATCAGGTCTTCGAGGCTCAGGTTTCATTATAGACCAACTCTCACATCCAAACATGACTACTGGAAAAACCATAACTTTGACTAGATGGACCTTTGTTGGTAAAGTAATGTCTCTGCTTTTTAATATGTTGCCTAGGTTGCTCATAACTTTTCTTCCAAGGAGCAAGCGTCTTTTAATTTCATGGCTGCAGTCACCATCTGCAGTGTTTTTTGGAGCCCAGAAAAATAAAGTCAGCCACTGTTTCTTAGCCACTGTTTCCACTGTTTCCCCACCTATCTGCCATGAAGTGATGGGACCAGATGCCATGATCTTAGTTTTCTGAATGTTGAGGTTTAAGCCAAGTTTTTCACTCTCCTCTTTCACTTTCATCAAGAGGATCTTTAGTTCCTCTTCACTTTCTGCCATAAGGGTGGTGTCATCTGCATATATGAGATTATTGATATTTCTCCTGGCAATCTTGATTCCAGCTTGTGCTTCATCCAGTCTGGCATTTTGCATGATGCACTCTGCATATAAGTTAAATAAGCAGGGTGACAATATACAACCTTGATGTACTCCTATCCCAATTTGGAACCAGTCTATTGTACCATGTCCAGCTCTAATTGTTGCTTCTTGACCTGCATAGAGATTTCTCAGGAGGCAGGTCAGGTGGTATGGTATTCCCATCTCTTTCAGAATTTTCCACAGTTTGTTGTGATTAACACAGTCAAAGGCTTTGGCGTAGTCAATAAAGCAAAAGTAGATGTTTTTTCTGGAACTCTCTTGCTTTTTCGATGATCCAGCAGATGTTGGCAATTTGTTGTCTGGTTCCTCTGTCTTTTCTAAATCCAACTGAACATCTGGAAGTTCACAATTCATGTACTGTTGAAACCTGGCTTGGAGAATTTTGAGCATTATGTTGCTAGCATGTTAGATGAATACATTTGTGTGGTAGTTTGAACATTCTTTGGCATTGCCTTTCTTTGGGATTGGAATGAAAACTGACCTTTTCCAGTCCTGGGGCCACTGCTGAGTTTTCCAAATTTGCTGGCATATTGAGTGCAGCACTTTAATAGCATGATCTTTTAGGATTTGAAATAGCTCAACTGGAGTTTCATCACCTCTGCTAGCTTTGTTAGTAGTGATGCTTCCTAATGCCCACTTGACTTCGCATTCCAAGATGTCTGGCTCTAGGTGAGTGATCACACCATCATGGCTATCTAGGTCATGAAGATCTTTTTTGTATAGTTCTTCTGTGTATTATTACCATCTCTTCTTAATATCTTCTGTTTCTGTTAGGTCCATACCATTTTTGTCCTTAATTGTGCTCATCTTTGCATGAAATATTTACTTGGTATCTCTAGTTTTCTTGAAGAGATCTCTAATCTTTCCCATTCTATTTTCCTCTATGTCTTTGCATTGATCACTGAGGAAGGCTTTCTTATCTCTCCTTGCTATTCTTTGGAACTCTACATTCAGATGGGTGTATCTTTCCTTTTCTCCTTTGCCTTTAACGTCTCTTCTTTTCTCAACTATTTGTAAGGCCACCTCAGATAACCATTTTGCCGTGTTGCATTTCTTTTTCTTGGGGATAGTCTTGATCACTGCCTCCTGTACAGTGTCATGAACCTCTGTTCATAGTTCTTCAGGCACTCTGTCTATTAGATCTAATCCCTTGAATCTACTTTTCACTTCCACTGTATAATCATTAGGGATTTGATTTAGGTCATACCTGAATGGTCTAATGGTTTTCCCTACTTTCCTCAATTTAAGTCTGAATTTGGCAATAAGGAGTTCATGATCTGAGCCATAGTCAGCTCCCGGTCTTGTTTTTGCTGACTGTATAGAGCTTCTCCACCTTTGGCTGCAAAGAATATAATCAATCTAATTATGGTATTGACTATTTGGTGATGTCCATGGGTACAGTCTTCTCTTGTGTTGTTGGAAGAGGGTGTTTGCTATGACCAGTGCATTATCTTGGCAAAACTCTGTTAGCCTTTGACTTGCTTTGTTTTGTACTCCAAGATATTACTCCAGATATTTCTTAACTTCCTACTTTTGGATTCCAGTCCGCTATAATGAAGAGGACGTCTTTTTTGGGTAATAGTTCTAGAAGGTATTGTAGGTCTTCATAGAACTGTTCAACTTCAGCTTCTTCAGCATTATTGGTCAGGGCATAGACTTGGATTACTGTGATATTGAATGGTTTGCCTTGGAAACGAACAGAGATCATTCTGTCATTTTTGAGATTGCATCCAAGTACTGCATTTCAGACTCTCGTTGTCTATGACAGCTACCCCATTTCTTCTAAGGGATTCTTGCCCACAGGAGTAGATATATGGTCATCTGAGTTAAATTCACCCATTCCAGTTCATTTTAGTCCGCTGATTCCTAAAATGGAAGGAATCACTCTTGCCATCTGCTGTTTGACCACTTCCAATTTGCCTTGATTCATGGACCTAACATTACAGGTTCCTATGCAATATTGCTCTTTACAGCATCAGACTTTACTTCCATCACCCATCACATATATTCTTTCATCAAACATTTATGAAGCATCTTTCATGTACCAGACATGAGCTAGATTCCTGGCATTATGAAGAAGAGGGGAGACTCTTGGAAGGCTAGAGAGCCAGAGGATCTAACTATACTGAAAAAATTATTTAATGTGTATAACCTTTATAAAGGAAAAAATGATTAATACTGTCTCATTTGATAATTTCAGGAACCGTGTGAAATAGGTATTAATCTGCTTTTGCAAATGAAGAATCTGAGCCTGAAGGAAGATTAGAAACCTACTAAAGATTTTAAAAGCAAGTGGTGATACTCAAATGAGATCCTGGGTTTTGTAACAGAATTCCAGGCCTTCTGCCTAACTAGCCCATGACCCATGAGTATTCTATGTAAAAACATGTCCAGGAGTAACATTTTAGAATACTTCAGGATCCTCATTCATTAACTTTGAATGTGGTCCTGCTCAAAGATATATTAGCTGATTGAGAGTGTTTGGATAATGTAATAATTTGCTTTCTTGCTTTTATTTGTCTATCTCTCTGAAATCTGCAGACTTGTTAAAAAATAACCACCTTCCAATTCTCAGGTAAAGATAGGTGAGTGTTTGGATTCCATTGCTAGAAGTTTAAACTGTGCTTATTATGCTATTTAAGGATTATTTATAAGGCATGCACCTACCATGTACAACCTGTTATATTGGGGGTTATGTGAAAGAACAACATTTCTGATAATCAAGTTGTCCATAACTACCCCCAAATGAACTAAGTCAGAATCTCTTCTAGGTGCACCTGGGCATCAGTGGTTTCTAAATTTCCCCAGGTAATTTCAATGCGCATCTCGATAGGACTGACTCCAATGTGATGTAAAATGACTACGGCAAAGACAACAGCTAATTTCTCATCACTACTTATCCTAGGCCAGGAAACATGCTGAGCTCTTTAATTGGATATTTCGTGTTCACAACAATCCAGTGAGGATAGTGTTAGTTACCATCATCTCCACTTTTTGCATGAGAGAAATGAGGCTTTCTCAGCAGCTCCATAGTATGTCCAAGATCAGTGGTGAACCTCAAATTTATGATTCCAGATTCTATGTCCTAGCCACTAGTTTATACTGATTTCCTTAATAAAACCAAATATAAGAGACATGTTGGGGGGGACTATTTTATAAAAATTAAATTTGGAAGACAGTTGGGATAAATTTAATTCAGTACTCGAGTACATTCTTCTTTGTCCAGTGAAGAAAAGAGAATGAGTAGAGAAAGATGAAAAATTGATCCAAATGAGTGAATGCCTCTTGTTTTATTAACTTTGAAATTGAGAGAAGTGTTTTGATGCAAATATATGGATTAAAAAATATACCTAAGGGGCCTATGAGGATAGCATGTCCCACAGCTAGTATCTGGAATGAGGCCCCTGTAGCAGATCCCAAGTCAAATACACAAGAGAGCATCTGCTTCCAGCAGAGGGGGCAGAGCTTGTAGAGGATGGTGGTGACATATTTAAGATCACTTAAAAATCAAAATGTAGTAACCGTGGTTCAGGCATCCAAAACGGAGATGTTGTTTCAGACATGTTTCTACATCACTGAGAACTTGAATTTTTTCTGAACTGTGTCAAACTCAAGAATACCACCAGTGATAGATTGGGAGTTTGGGATTGACATGTGCACACTGCTATATTTAAAATAAAATGCCTTTCCTTGAAAACCAAAAGAATACTACCAGCCAGTTTTCAAAATAATATCTGCTAGCAGCTGCTAGCTGCAACATATAGTTTCCAAGTTTCCTCTACCCTTTGAAACTATGTAACCGTTTTAGAGCCCAAGCACTCCTTTCTTAACAAACACTCTTAAACCTTGTTAGCTATGATCCTAATTCTTGACAAACAGTTGATGTAACCTCACAGGGTTTTTGTTTCTTTTTGGCCTTTATAAATTTCCCTCATTTTGTAGTCTAGTGGAAAACAATTCAAGTGCTTCTTGAATCTGTATTTCCCAGGCTGCAGTCCTAATAAACCCCAATCAGGTTTCTTTTTTTGAAATTTTGTTTAATGATAGAGTGGGTATATCAGTGGGGTTCTGGAATATCAGAAAATTATGAGATCTGAGTTGCAGAGCCATGCACATCTTCAGGTTTCACGTGCTGAGGAATTATCAGTGCATAAACATAGACTGCCTGCTTAATGTTTGTTTTATGCGAAGCCCTATAGCATATTAGTCACCATATATACATGGCATAGAGCCAGAGCTAGGTTCAATCTTGGTTCTAAAGTGGAATGATATTAATCTTACACAGGGTTATTGTGAGAATTACAAGAAACAGTGTGTGAAATATATATTTAGTCTTCATCCCCATTTCTGGCATGGAGTTCCTAAAAGCCTTGGAATTTCCTAAGTGGTAATAACAATAAAAGTATCTTTCATTAGGTTAATAAGGTGACTTTTGGAACTCTTCTAAAGATGGGGGGTGGTTGCCAGGGGAACTAATGTATGATTAGAGTGTTGAAACTTTCAGTCCCTCCCCATGACTGCAGGGTAAGAGAAAGGGGGTAGAGATTGAGTCAGTCACCAATGGCTAGTGGTTTGACTGATCATACCTGTGTAATGAAGCCTCATAAAACCCAACAAGAGAGGATCTGAAGAGCTCCTGGGCTGGTGAATATGTGATTTGGGGTGAGTGGCATGCTCCAAGAGGGCTTGGAAGCTCAGCAAATGTTCCCCATACTTTGCCCTATCCATCATTTCCACCTGAGTCTTCCTGACATATGTTGGTGTTGTTCAGTTGCTCAGCCATGTCCGACTCTTTGCAACCCAATGGACTGCAGCACTCCAAGCTTCCCTATTCTTCACTATTTCCTGGAGTTTGCTCAGACTCATTTCCATTGAGTCAGTGATAACATTCAACCATCTCAACCTCTGTCATTCCCTTCTCTTCCTGCCTTCAATCTTTCCCAGCATCAGAGTCTTTTCCAGTGAGTCAGCTCTTCACATAAAGTGGCCAAAGTATTGGAGTTTCAGCTTCAGCATCAGTCCTTCCAATGAATATTAAGAGTTGATTTCTTTTAAGATTGACTGGTTTGATCTCCTTGTTTTCTAAGGGACTCTCAGGAGTCTTCTCCTGCACCACAGTTCGAAGGCATCAGTTATTTGATGCTCAGCCTTTTTTATTGTCCAACTTTCACATCCATACATGACTACTTGGAAAAACCATAGCTTTGACTATATGTCAGTAAAGTAATATCAGCTTTATAATATGCTATCTATGTTTTTCATAGCTTTTCTTCCCAGTAGCGAGTGTCTTTTAATTTCATGGCTGCAGTCACCATTTGCAGTGATTTTGGAGCCCAAGAAAATAAAGTCTGTCACTGTTTCCACTGTTCCCCCATCTATTTGCCATGAAGTGATGGGACCGGAAGCCATGATCTTTGTTTTTTGAATGCTGAGTTTTAAGCCAGCTTTTTTACTCTCCTCTTTCACTTTCATCAAGAGGCTTTCTAGTTCCTCTTCACTTTCTGCTGTTAGGATTGTGTCATCTGCATATCTGAGGTTATTGATATTTCTCCTGGCAATCTTGATTCCAGCTTGTGTTTCATTCAAATAGCCTGGCATTTCACATGATGTACTCTGCATAGAAGTTAAAGTTAAATAAGCACGGTGACAATATACTGCCTTGGTATATTTCTTTCCCAATTTTGAACCAGTCCATTGTTCTGTGTCAGGTTCTAGCTGTTGCTTCTTGACTGGCATACAGGTTTTGCAGGAGGCAGGTAAGGTGGTTTGGTATTCCCATCTGTTTCAGAATTTTCCAGTTTGTTGTGATTCACACAGTCACACTACACATTTAGCGTAGTCCATGAAACAGAAGTAGTTGTTTTTCCTGAAATTCTCTTTTTCTATAATATAACAGATGTTGGCAATTTGATATCTGGTTCCTTTGCCTTTTCTAAATCCAGTTTGTACATTTGGAAGTTCTTGGTTCATATACTGTTGAAGCCTAGCTTGAACGATTTTGAGCATTACATTGCTAGCATGTGAAACGAGTGCAGTTGTGTGGTAGTCTGAACATTCTTTGCCACTGCCTTTCTTTAGGATTGGAATATGAAAACTGACCTTTTCCAGTCCTGTGGCTACTGGTGAGTTTTCCAAATTTGCTGGCATGTTGCGGGCAGCACTTTCATCATCTTTTAGGATTTGAAATAGCTCAACTGGAGTCCATCACCTCTGCTAGTTTTGTTCATAGTGATGCTTCCTAAGGCCCACTTTACTTCACATTCCACGATGTCTGGCTCTAGGTGAGTGATCACACCATCATGGTTATCAATAGGTCATTAAGAACTATTTGGTATAGTTCTTCTGTGTATTTTTACCACCTCTTCTTAATATCTTCTGCTTCTCTTAGGTCCATACCATTTCTGTCCTTTATTGTGCCCATCTTTGCATGAAATGTTCCCTCGGTATCTCCTAATTTCGTGAAGAGATCTCTAATCTTTCCCATTCTATTATTTTCCTCTATTTCTTTGCATTGTTTGCTTAGGAAGGCATTCTTATCTCTCCTTGCTATTCTTTGGAACTCTGCATTCAAATGGGTATATCTTTCCTTTTCTCCTTTGCCCATTGCTTCTCTACTTTTCTCAGCTATTTGTAAGGCCTCCTCAGACAACCATTTTGTCTTGTTGCATTTCTTTTTCTTGGGGATGGCTTTGATCACTGCCTTCTATACAATGTTACAAACCTCTGTCCATATTTCTTCAGGCATTCTGTCTATCAGATCTAATCCCTTGAATCTATCTGTATCTTCTACTGTATAAACGTAAGGGCTTTGATTTAGGTCATACCTGAATGGCCTAGTGGTTTTCCATACTTTCTTCAATTTAATTCTGAATTTTGTAAAAAGATGTTCATGTTCTGAGCCATCCATAGTCAGCTCCCAGTCTTGCTTTTGCTGACTCTATAGAACTTCTCCACCTTTGGCTATGAAGAATATAATTCATCTGATTTTGGTATTGAACATCTGATGATGTCCATGTGTAGAGTGGTCTCTTGTGTTGTTTGAAGAAGGTGTTTGCTATGCCCAGTTCATTCTCTTGCAGAACTCTGTTAGCCATTGCCCTGCTTCATTTTGTATTCCAAGGCCAAACTTGCCTGTTACTTCAGGTATCTTCTTGACTTCCTACTTTTGCATTCCAGTCCCCTATGATGAAAAGGACGTCTATTTTTTGGTGTTAGTTCTAGAAGGTCTTGTAGGTCTACAGCTTTGTGGAAGGAAAGGAGATTCTACAAAGGTATAGAATCTCATGGCCCAAGAACTATGGCCCAGTGTGTATCCTTGAAATACACTCATTCTTAAGGAACCAGTGATGGTGGGTACAGATGGGAGCCTGATGAGCCTTCAGAGGTCAGCTTTCCTCAACTTTTGATTCTTTCTTCCAAAGATCAGTGGATTGTCATAAAACCCCTTCTATCTTTATGTGGCTCCTTTATTAGTTTTTAACAAGCCATATATAGTCACCTTTTTGGGAACCCTGGACAACTAATTTAGGCAATGTGAATGCAGTTATGTGGGCAAAACACACATGGATTTTGCTTTCCAAATAAATTAGAGTGACTGAATAAATTAGACCTTATATTGTGCTGGAGTCAAATCAGAGAGGACTTTAAGAAAAACAAGAATGCCACAGAAGACCAAAATTGTCTCAATCTAAGAAAATATTTCACCAGAGAATTAATAATAGTGAATTAATTTAAAAGAACAGGATTAGCAAGATCACTTACAAAGTGAGAGGAAATTCAAATTTTAACACATATTTAAGTGAAGAAATATAACTTCTGATCAGATGTCCTTGACAAAATTAAACATTTAAACTCTTACATTTAAAAGATGTAGTCAGACATTCATACTTCTCACAAAGTCTCATTTTGTTTTACTAATTATTGACAAATATAGAAAAGGTCTCTTAATCAACATCGACAAGAAACAAATCATGTGCAATTTCATCTTTCAAAAAGCAGATTTGCATCTGGCTAGCATCTTCATTTGTATTCCTGTGGTTATAAGATGTCTATAGTTTTGTTACTTCAATTTCTTGTCTTCCTGAGGAGGAAATTTTCAACAGAGGGTTTGTATTCAAGTACATAAGTCCATGAATATGATTTAACACACATTTCAGAACTAAAGTATGTCACCATAATTAAAATATCATAATTTTTTATTTCCACGGAGCTTATAGTCTAACAAGGACCAGTTGGGCTGGCAGACCATCCCCTTAGGCCATCGTGAGAATTCCTTCAATATTGTCCCCCAAAGTGTCTAATATGGGTCAGTAGAGGAATTAATTGAGTGACCCCCAAAGGCATACTCTGAATTAGAATGAATTATCCAAGTTTCTGTTTCCCCTTCTCCTACCTATTCTCCAGACAAGCTTGTACAAGATTTGTCAGCTAATAGCAGAGCCCAAATAACAGAAAGCCAACAATTTAAAATGCCCCAATTTTGCAACCAAATTTGCACATTTTAACTATATTAACCCTTCATGTTATTATATAAAACTTCTTTTACCACAGTGATATTTAATAGCTGAAATTAAATCTTGTATCCCTTTTTACAGATAAAGTTCTAGATTATGCCTAAAAGCATTTTCTTATTTTACTGAGCCTCATTAAAGGAGAACTCACCTAGGTGTCTTGGTAGAGAAATGGGATTTCTTCATCAGTAGTGCCCTGATGAAGACCTGCATTCTTCCACTTCATGTAGTAGAGATTGTTAGCAACTCCACATGGACCTCTTTCAGCTAGAAAACTCTATGTTCTTGCGAAGTTTCAAAGGGATCACAAGACACATAAGAATGCTGTAGCACCGGTCCCATACTTATACTCCATGAATATCCAGGACCCATGTGGTATTGGCAGACCCTGAAATCTAAGCATGTATCCATAAATAAAAGCATTTTCCAAGCAAAAGTGATGTCTCACAAACACAAAGGATGTTACAAGATAGGACTGCATTCTATTACAAATAATAGATAACTTCAAAATCTTTGTAATAACTGGTAGAACTAAGAAGGACAAATAAAAAAAAATTGAAGAGAAAACTTTCTTGGATTATTTAGCTTTTCCAGGGTATTCATCAATTTCCTGAATCCAGTGCCTCTGAATTTAACCCTCACATATGAGAAATGTCTTGCTTAAAGCTAATTGTAACACTCTACTTCTTATATTCTGAGAGCAATAAAACAAAAGATAAGAAAATAACAACAGTAAAACCCTCTGCCCTGCACACATCAATTAGGAAAGGTTTATGAAAAATGTCCTTATCTTCTTACATACATATGTATATATGAAAAGACTTCTCTTTTTTGTTCCTACATTTTCTTCTTTGTATTTAGCCTATTGATCTTAATTCATATTTCCCCTTTAGAGACCAGAGTTCTTGGAATCCCAAGTTTTTATTGAGTGTGGTCTCTAACTAGGGCTGGAACTTCCTCTTTCTTATGAGCTGAGCTGAGAATTTCAGGCTTACAACAAAGACTGGTCTAGTTTATGGCTTGGCATTTCCTACGTCCCCAAATTCTTCTCTCTCTCGTTTTCCATCCTCAGAAGAACCACCATCTTCCTTAGCCATTTGCTGACATTTATGTTACTATGTACCAATGGTTGGAGCATCAGCCCCCAACTCCTGAATTCCTTAGACCTTGGTTGATCCCTCCCAGAAAAGATTTCTTCCTTAGTTCACATTCATTTCTACTAGAGAAATAGACTTATGAACTAGAGATGGAATTCCTTTTGCTTTGCAAACCTGTATCTTTGAGCCCAGTACAAGCATTTATATATCCTCCTCCCTAAACATTGTTTTTCCTTGAATTCCCCTGCCTTCTGAAGCCTTCTGTATCCTAGTTGCAGCTGAAAGACTCCTTACATCTTTAATTTATTATCTACAGAATGAAATCTGACTCTACTGACTCTAGAAATCCATTTCTTTTTCACTTTGGTGTCTCTCAATACCTTTTTGAAAAGGCCAGTTGAGATTTTAACACTTCAATATGCTTCTTAATTTGATCCATTTCTCCTTGCCTGTGTATAAAACTTATGTATGCTGAGTTGGAATGTCTTCCTTCCTTTCTTTTACTATTTCCCATAGCTCATGTTTTAACCACAAGATCAAAACCTTTTACAAGTGGATTTTCTTTCTCCTGAGTTTCTGATAGTTTCCTTATAAAATGCAAACAGTTTTCTGTTGCCAGCCTTCTTACCTGCTGATTCTTTAGCCTGTTAGTGATTCTGAGGGCAGAGTTATTAATCCACTGAGATGTGGAAATTGTTTCATCAGATAGACCACTCTGAATAATACAATAAAATGAAGATTGGTATGATAACTTTTTTCCATGGGCAAAGAATGGATTTATTCAGCATTTTCTGACTCAAAACTCAAGTAGCAGTGTCCTGAAATCAAAGCCACTCTAAGATAAAGCGAGGTTCCAAAACTCCCTTTATCTTTTATTTCCTTATTTATTAAAACTACCTAGTGATAGCTCAATTCTTTTTTCTTGGAAGATTTTATCCTTTTTCCTAGTTTACTGTATATAATGTGTATCATTTTAACTTTTTCTTGCTCTGCTGCACATGGAGGAGTGACCCTAGAAAAAGTAAAGATATAAAATTGAATATCATAACATGTTGAAAACTCAGAAGCTAAAAGTACAAAGAAAACTCTCCAAGCAAATATCTCTTACAAGCTAATGGTTAAATTTGAAGTTTGGGTTTGCCAGTCTCTGATGATGTTCAAAGTGTTGAGGTGCTTGTGATAATGTCAAAAAGTCACTGAATTAGGAAAGAGTTATCAAATGTTGCAATAGGAAAAGGAGCTTTAGGCAATGGCAATATGATGGACTAGGGAGTAGAGAACTCTGATGGCCCCACAGGCTGAAATTAGGCAGGTTTAATATTTCTCCTTTCAGATAGGCCTTACTCTCTTTCTAATACATATCTCAGTGTGGCTGAGGGGGTGGATACAGGATGAACCTGTATTCTTGTGGGCCATGGCTTAATGCAACCTTGCCCATATAAAGAACCAAGATGGAACCTGCCATGACTCAGAGCAGAAGCAAAATACTTTATCTTCTTAACTCCAAAGCTTCACCCTCTGACACTGTAATCTAGTTAAAGAGAAGTTAATGGCACCTCAACAGAGCTACCTCTTCCTAGGAGTGGAATAAAGAACAAAGGCAATAGTTTCCAAGTTAATTTATTTTTTGAATCAGTAGACATAGTGCATAGTGGTAGGAACATTTTATCAAGTTGAGTGATGAAGTTTTTAAGAAGAGAAGCAGTTGTTAAGAGACAAAAACATGACTTGAATGTTGGATGTTGGCAGATTAATATTTTTACTTAATTTCCCCAAATGAAAAACTGCTCCAAACAAATATTTTAATGCCACTGGATGAAATCAGAATAGAAATTTGTAGAAGAACATAGATAAAACACAATACTAAGAACCACCAGATCTAGGCTACTGGCTGTACTTTCTTGGATTTTGTTTGTTCTTGAGTATTTAAAGCTAACATTTTAATCTTTGGTTTCCTAAGTGGTCTTGCAAATGTATATAGCTATTTTTTTTATGGATTAGAAATCAAAATAGATGAAGATCTTATTTCTAATTGATATACTGCACATGATTTTCTGCATTCTGAATAATATCTCACTTTGTCCTAGTGGACACTTTTGGCTGTACTACATAGAATGTCACCAACAGTCACAGGGAAGGAGTCTCATTTAAAATATATATATCTAAGATAAAAGTCTAGATGTCACAGGAATCCATGAATTATGTCTGTAGGTTTAAATCCAAGAAAATAAAAACTTTGAATTTCTAGATTATCAACTCACAATACACACATACATACAAACACAAACATTTTGGATACATGAGATCTCTTAAGAAAACAGAACTAATTTGAGACAGCCAGTTGAATGCCACACGTTCAGACTCCTATTTCACAGTCTAGAATTGTTGCTAGTTGAAGCAACCATCTGGGAATTACATTTCCCAACCTTCCTTGCCTCTAGGTAGTGCCACGTGAATGAGTTTTCTGATCAACCAAATGTGTGCAAAACTAATATAAGCCTATAAAAACTGACCAAATCTTATTCTCCCTTCTCTCTTTCCTCATCATCTGACTGAATGTGAACACTCAGGGCAACCTTGGAAGTCATGTGTTGAATCCAAGTGGTGGGTATTTGGCTGTTCATTGTAATATTTTAAAAATGTGTTCCTTTGTCTTATTTGTTCTCCCCTCCCTTAGCTGGGCTATCTCCGGGGGGAAGCAGCCGTGCTGCACTCCTCCTCTAGTTCCCTATCTGTATCCCTTCTCTCCCGTGTTGCTAACCATGGTTTCTGACATGCCTGGTAGACAGGACAAGGATGAGCAAGGGAAATAGACTCTTTCTTTCTTGACTGGTATTATTCCAAGCAAGCTGTTATCAAATTCTCTATATGGTGGGGAAATAAAGACTACATTTTCTGAACCTGCCTGGCAATGCAGGAGATGTCTTGTAAGCGGTATGAGTTCGATCCCTGGGTCAGAAAGATCCCTGGAGGAGAGCCTGGCAACCTACTCCAGTATTCTTGCCTGGAGAATCCATGGCAAGAGAAGCCTGGTGGGCTAGAGTCCATGGGGTCACAAAGAGTCAGACATGACTGAGTGACTAATACTTCAAGTAATTCAGTAATTAGTGCTGGGAAAAGTGACTACTCATATATTTATATTTTAAAATCTCTCTATAAAATAATATTTTCCAGATGGAAAAAGTGTGCAAAATTAAGTTATAAAACTTAGAAGGAAACATAGAAAACTGTCATCATGGCCTCAGAGTATGGAAGGATTTCTTAAATAATTCAAAAAGGACAAACATAAATGAATTTAAAAGTATCATTACTTAAAATACCTGTATTTAGCAACCCACACCACTGGGAGAAGGCATTTATAGTATATATAACTGGTAAAGGATAAACGGACACACACACTTAAATATATATTCTATAAAATGGTAACAAAATAGAATAAAACACTATTTAACAAGAAGAAAGCAATACCAAGCCTAAAAATGTAGAGAAAAGGATGAGACTGTTAATTAAACCCATCTCTTTGGGAAACAAAGTTGAAGATGTGCATATTCTCAAGTCCCTGTTTAGGTATATACTTTGGCTCTTTGCAATCTTATTTATTGTAGCTGAAAATAGGCCTCATCTTTATTATTTACTGATGGAGATAGAATAATAAATTATTATGAATTCACATACAACTTAAAATGAATAAACTGAATATAAATTAATCGACAAAGATAATTTCCAAAAACTAAAAGTGTTTAGAGAAGAAAAAAAAAAGATGTGTCCTTTTTTTCACTGCATGGTTTTCATCCTGCAGTAACTGCCTCTCTAGCCTTAGCATTCTCTCTCTTTTGAAGAGCCCCTATCATAGGATTTAGATATGTTTCGAAGAGTCTATTTTCTAGATTCAGCCATGCATAGACAGTTCCTGGGAGTACAGTGATCCTGAAGGCATTTGAATCTGTGAAAGTCTCTGCCTTTTAAAATAATAACTTTAATTTGTTCACTGGAAGGAATCTGTCCAGTGAGCTCTCTAGGCTCATCACAGCTTTTTGTCTTACTAACTTGGCCTTTGCTAGTTTATCTTTACTCCTTTCTTTAGGAATGATATCATTTCTCTTGTCCCAATTTCAGAGATGTCCTCTGCTTTTCTACCATTTTGTCCTACTGAACATATTTGTTTTTATCAGCAAGTTTGTTGCAATTCCTTTAGTTCCTTGATGAATTTGAGTAGTAGCTATCTCATGACTTCTTTCCTACAATTATCTTAAGTCTCTTCCTTGGGAATTATTTTCAATCCTGTGCCCTCAGAGGTTGCAAACAGCACAAACAAGAAACATCAGATCAGTTGACTAAATAATTTCAGCTGCTCCTAATAGTCCCCACAATGAATTACCCCTGTCTCTAAGAGAAGAAAGGTTTGGTCATCTTTCTCAGACACAGATCCAATATGTCATCTCTCAGCTGGTAAATTGAGAAACTAGTCTGCCTTAAGAAGAGAAGAAATGTGAGTTATTTTATGTCTTACAATTATCAGAGGATATGCTTAGGAAAAGTGCATAAGAAGCTCTTTCTGAAGATCTTAAATATGCCTTTACCAGTCAGTGCAAAAATTTTGTTTAGATTTTGCATTTCTGAATGAAGTCACTAAAGAGTAGAAATTTTCTTGATTTCTAAGAACCCATTTTGCAATTTGAGAAACTTCCTTTTAGATTTCTCTGATTTGAGCTAAAAACTTCCTCAAGTTTTAAGACCAGTTAAATAAAGTGAAGGGAGGCATCTGAAGACTTCATGAAACCAGACAATCAATCTGAGTTGAAAAGACTTTTCTTTCCATTCTTCTCTTTAATTAGACTATGCTTTTCTCTTGATTTTTGAATAATGTCTTTTCCCAAACCAAATGTCTCCATGTTCAGAAAAACTGAAAACTGCCAGCCAATATTCAAATATTTGGTCTGGTCTGCATAACTGCTAAACATTGCAAACTTTGGAAATGCCTAGACAACTGTTTCTGGGTATCTTCTATTACTCCCAAATCTACATCTATCCACATATATATGTATTTGTGAATTTTTTCTCTATTGTTTGTTAATCTCTTTGTTAGATGATTGACAGTGTTAATATTCATATATCATTTTTGAGAAAATATAACAGCACAAAGACTGCACTGTTCTCCATCAGGAACCTAGAGAAACGAACACAGAAGTATGGGGCTTAAGATATTCACTGTCCTTCTTATCCACTCATAGCTATAGGCTGTACAGTGTTAATCATAAAAGCATAATCATAATCACAACCTAAATTTTTAAGGACACAGAACTTCCTCTGGCATTAAAATTAAAAAGTTCTGAGAAAAGATAAAAATTACTTTGACTCTGTCTTGATTATTTAATATTAGCAAATACAATAGTTAACAAATAATGAATTGTCCTTTACTAATAATTGTAATGGAGTGGTTGGGAGCTTGGTAAAGCATGAGAATATATTATTTACTCATGTATATTCTGACTTCTTCTCTAAGTATTTCATTGTGTTTTTGTATGAGAATGTCTAGGACTATGCCTTTAGCAGGTTCACTGCAGCTCTGTTCCAAATTATTTTCATTCTGGGAACCAGACAGAAGGAGCAAATGCAATTACACATACATGCAACATACAACAAAGAGAAAAAAAATATATATAGTATACTGTATACTGATTTTTAAAATTTTAGTAGAAGTGACAACCACAACTTTTGATCTCTCATTGGTCAAAGAAACTGACATGAATAAGGAAAATATTGATGGAATATGAAACATAATCCTCCTGCAGGGAGGGATACTGAAGGAAGAAGAAAAAAATCAACCCGTCACACCCTTCATAAGCTTATTTTTATTAATCTGTCCACTAAAAGTACTTCCTATTATCTTTCACAACTTGCTGTTTCCTCATGTGTTGTGTTTGTATGTGATCTGAAAATTTAAATCAGCCAGAATCCCTTGTTTTGATTTTTTTCTTGGCAACTTTCTACTCATTCTTTAGGAACTATAAGACCTTTCATGGGGCCTTTATAGGCCCATTTTAGCATCAATAAACTATGTGGTATATTTAGAATTACTTTTATTGAGAAATTTCTCATAAGTGCATAACTCTTTTCATTACTGTCATTATGGCCACAGCTGTATATGTTAATGAATCTCTGAGGCTTGTGCAGTCACAGCCTCTAAAGTTGAAGGTGCCAGAGTTGGAGATAATACCATGTTTGTTTTATTATAAGTGGTACAGGCCAGTCAAACAGAAGACCAACAGAGGGATTCCTGTCTTGGCTTCCGTTTAAAGGCAGATATATTTATTTCTAGAGTTCCCTAATGTGGGGAACAAACTCACCACCGTACCTCATCAGGCACAAGATTTCCTAACAGGCTGAGGACTGAGTGTCAAAAGTTCAGTGTAATTGGGATATTATTTGGTATGTTTATATATTATTTGGCATATTCAAAACATAACATTTGGTGTGTTACTCTTTTTCTTACATGTAGTAACCCCCAGGTGGTTTTCCTGTCTATGCAATGTAATAGTTTCCCCTCACAACTGTCTTTAGTTCATCAGTCTTGTTCTTCCATGAAAATAGTTTGGTGATGTCCAGACCATCTTTCTTCCCATAGCAGAGAAACCACTGTGATTGCAATAAAGTTCTGTGGTTACAAAAGACTATAGGGTAAAGTGTCGGAGACATAAATGGAAAGGATCAGAACAGTCTTGCTCTTCTCCCATACTTCTGGAAATTTCTCAGACTCTGTGTCTCTGGGGACTTTAGTTAGCTCTAGAATTTCATAAACCCAAGCCTACCCGAGTTTTATGAAGCTTACAGTACAGAAAACCACAAAAGCTCCAACAGCTAGTAAATATATGATAAATGTGTTAAAGTATGAAATTTGAAAGTCAGAGAGAACTTTAGAAATGATCCAATCTAGAGGATGCTAAACATTTCTGCACACCAGAACCATGTTGGGAGATTTTTAAATTAAGTATGCTAGAGTCAAAACTGCAGAGAAACTGATTTTGTGTCTCTGAAGTGGGGGCAAAAGACTCACTCATCAAATTCAAGCCTCTCTTTACACTTTACCAGTTATCATCCCACTTCTGTTATCATCCCACAGTGTTCAATTCAGGAAGCTACAGAGAGCAGGTGCATATAAATGCGATTGAATGCCATCAAGTACACATCCAGAATCCAATTTTTTTTTTAATTGACAGCACATCCCATGTTGTCTTATAATCTAGACAGACACCTAGGATATTCTTTCAGCATGTAACATTTAAGTCAGCTTCTTTGCTTTTGATGGACATGTTTGATTCTTACCTACTCATTCCCACCCAGGTTTCAGAGTGAGAGTAACCTGAATATCACCATCTACCACCACCACCAAAAAGTAAAAATCTCTAGAAGGAATTGCTGTTTAACCTACTCAGCTAAAAAATAATGCTCAGGGATATCCTGGAATATTTCTCAACTCCTCATCCCAATAAAAAATTTTAATTTTATGATTCAATGTAATAAATAATTTAGGTTACTACTATATGCCAGGTACTCTGCTAGGTGATGGATTGCTAATGCTAAGTCACCTCAGTCGTGTCCGACTCTGTGCAACCCCATAGATGGCAGCCCACCAGGCTCCCCCGTCCCTGGGATTCTTCAAGCAAGAACACTGGAGTGGGTTGCCATTTCCTTCTCCAGTGCATGAAAGTGAAAAGTGAAAGTGAAGTCGCTCAGTCGTGTCTGACTCTTAGCGACCCCATGGACTGCAGCCTACCAGGCTCCTCCGTCCATGGGATTTTCCAAGCAAGAGTGATGGATTATGTGACCTTAATTGCACTGCTGAGAGCATGCAAGATCATAGAAGATGATGGAGCTAGTTATCATCCTGTTGGCATCCTTGCCCCTCACACAGCTTAATTATGTGCCCCTAATATGTTATTGGTCTATGCCCCGACCAGTAACGCTGAAGAAGCTGAAGTTGAACGGTTCTATGAAGGCCTACAAGACCTTCTAGAACTAACACCCAAAAAAGATGTCATTTTCATTATAGGGGACTGGAATGCAAAACTAGGAAGTCAAGAAACACCTGGCGTAACAGGCAAGTTTGGCCTTGGAGTACAGAATGAAGCAGGGCAAAGGCTAATAGAGTTTTGCCATGAGAACGCACTGGTAATAGCAAACACCCTATTCCAACAACACAAGAGAAGACTCTATACGTGGACATCACCAGATGGTCAACACCGAAATCAGATTGATTATATTCTTTGCAGCCAAAGATGGAGAAGCTCTATACAGTCAGCAAAAACAAGACCGGGAGCAGACTGTGGCTCAGATCATGAACTCCTTATTGCCAAATTCAGACTTAAATTGAAGAAAGTAGGGAAAACCACGAGTCCATTCAGGTATGACCTAGATCAAATCCTTTATGAGTATACAGTGGAAGTGATGAATAGATTTAAGGGACTAGACCTGATAGAGTGCCTGATGAACTATGGACAGAGGTTCGTGACATTGTACAGGAGACAGGGATAAAGACAATCCCCATGGAAAAGAAATGCAAAAAAGCAAAATGGCTGTCTGAGGAGTCCTTACAGATAGCTGAGAAGAGAAGAGAAGCGAAAAGCAAAGGAGAAAAGGAAAGATATTCCCATCTGAATGCAGAGTTCCAAAGAATAGCAAGGATAGATAAGAAAGCCTTCCTCAGCGATCAATGCAAAAAAATGGAGGAAAACAACAGATTGGGAAAGACTAGAGATCTCTTCAAGAAAATTAGAGATACCAAAGGAACATTTCATGCAAAGATAGGCTCGATAAAGGACAGAAATGGTATGGACCTAACAGAAGCAGAAGATATTAAGAAGAGGTGGCAAGAATACACAGAAGAACTGTACAAAAAAGATCTTCACGACCCAGATAATCACGATGGTGTAATCACTCACCTAGAGCCAGACATCCTGGAATGTGAAGTCAAGTGGGCCTTAGAAAGCATCACTACGAACAAAGCTAGTGGAGGTGATGGAATTCCAGTTGAACTATTTCAAATCCTGAAAGATGATGCTGTGAAAGTGCTGCACTCGATATGCCAGCAAATTTGGAAAACTCAGCAGTGGCCACAGGACTGGAAAAGGTAAGTTTTCGTTCCAATCCCAAAGAAAGGCAATGCCAAAGAATGCTCAAACTACCGCACAATTGCACTCATCTCACATGCTAGTAAAGTAACGCTCAAAATTCTCCAAGCCAGGCTTCAGCAGTACGTGAACCGTGAACTTCCAGATGTTCAAGCTGGTTTTAGAAAAGGCAGAGGAACCAGAGATCAAATTGCCAACATCCGCTGGATCATCGAAAAAGCACGAGAGTTCCAGAAAAACATCTATTTCTGCTTTATTGACTATGCCAAAGCCTTTGACTGTGTGGATCACAATAAACTGTGGACAATTCTGAAAGAGATGGGAATACCAGACCATCTGACCTGTCTCTTGAGAAACCTGTATGCAGGTCAGGAAGCAACAGTTAGAACTGGACATGGAACAACAGACTTGTTCCAAATAGGAAAAGGAGTACGTCAAGGCTGTATATTGTCACCCTGCTTATTTCACTTATATGCAGAGTACATCATGAGAAACTCTGGGCTGGAAGAAGCACAAGCTGGAATCAAGATTGCCGGGAGAAATATCAATAACCTCAGATATGCGGATGACACCACCCTTATGGCAGAAAGTGAAGAAGAACTAAAGAGCCTCTTGATGAAGATGAAAGAGGAGAGTGAAAAAGTTGGCTTAAAGCTCAGCGTTCAGAAAACTAAGATCATGGCATCTGGTCCCATCACTTCATGGGAAATAGATGGGGAAACAGTGGAAACCCTGCTGATGGTGATTGCAGCCATGAAATTAAAAGACGCTTACTCCTTGGAAGAAAGGTTATGGCCAATCTAGATAGCATATTTAATAGCAGAGACATTACTCTGCCAACAAAAGTCCTTCTAGTCAAGGCTATGGTTTTTCCAGTGGTCATGTATGGATGTGAGAGTTGGACTATAAAGAAAGCTGAGCGCCGAAGAATTGATGCTTTTGAACTGTGGTGTTGGAGAAGACTCGTGAGAGTCCCTTGGACTGCAAGGAGATCCAATCAATCCATCCTAAAAGAGATCAGTCCTGGGTGTTCATTGGAAGGACTGATGTTGAAGCTGAAACTCCAATACTTTGGCCACCTCATGCAAAGGGTTGACTCATTGGAAAAGACCCTAATGCTGGGTAGGATTGGGGGCGGGAGGAGAAGGGGACGACAGAGGATGAGATGGTTGGATGGCATCACCGACTCGATGGACATGGGTTTGGGTAGACTCCGGGAGTTGGTGATGGACAGAGAGGCCTAGCGTGCTGCAATTCATGGGGTCGCGAAGTGTCGGACACGACTGAACGACTGAACTGAACTGAACTGAACTGAATATGTTCAGGGATGCAATTTCAATGCCTTGGTGCACTTTACTTCCAGAGCCTTTCTCTCTGTCAAGGTTACATTGAACAAATACCATTTTTCACTCTGCCCTCTGGTTTATGCTTCTTTTCTCTGCCTATGACCCACTGTGCTTTTCTTCCCCCTCAGTTCTACTTAAGAAATCTAAAACACTTTTAACTAATTTCCAGATTTTTTTGCCTTTTGAAAGTAGTTGCATTCAATTCTTAACGAGTTACTTAGAAGAGAGCACCACTACCTCCTTTATAAAAGGAATCTGAATTAAAGTTTCTGCCACAGTTTCAGGTAGTCATACTGCAAACACCACTGACTATTCTAAATCGCCCAGTTAATTATTGGGTGCCATACTGACTGGTTCCAAGACAAATCTGATTTTGTTCTGTACTCTTGCCATTGTTGATGTCTTGCCATTACTGTTGACCAAGAGTCATCATGATGTAATTGTCATTACCTGATCTTATGTGAATTTGGTCAGTGCTGTTTACTTTGTTGTCACATCAACATAATCAGTGAATTGTATGTGTTGTTGGTACCAATCATGTTGAGTTTAGTTGCTTTTCATTATGTCTTTTAAAAGATTGTTATAATTTACTATTTAAATAAAAAATATATGCATGCATAATGTCCTGAGCACAGAACAGCATGATATATGACTGTAAGTGTAAAAAATCTAAAAGTATTCTTTAGGGTCATTGGTAGAAAACTTTTTTCTTTTTTAGTGGTGTATAAAATGTTGTGTTTTTACACTTACATTTTTTAGAGGAGGAACTGTACCTAGCAAAATATTGTATGGCTCAACTTTGCATACTGCCTGAGATGGCCAAGTGACTTAGTTCCACACACTGAGATATGATCAGAAGTCATTGGGTTGGGATTTTTAAAAAGACAAATGAGAAAAAGTTACTCCTTTAAATAGGTAAACTTAACTAGCAAATGCTGTCTTCCATCTTCCTCACCAAAATGAAGACTTGATATTGGAACATGAGTACCTTTCTTAAGATGATGTGACCTGGAATACATGGTAAGGATGATAGAACTATAGGAGCAACCTGAGTATTTTATGAATTTGTGAGGCCAAGATACCAGCCCTGGACTTCCTACAAACACCCTGGTATATGCGAAATATCAAATCTTAAATTTTCACTGTTTTTCAGGGATCTGTAAACAACCTGATCACAAATTTCGATGTTACACACAGATTCAAGTAAAAATAAAATAAAATTTACAAAACTTCAGTAGCATCCCAATGAGATTGTTTCTAAGTAGCTCAGTAGGAATGGTTTTCCAGGATGTTTTATTTTACTTATATAAATAATACAAGTTCATTGTATTAGAATATATAGATGAATAAACTGATATAAGTTATCATCTAAATTCCAAACACTAGATTACTAATTAATGCTTTCCAATGTAAATAATAAATATAAACAAATACATATTAGGTTTAAACTTTTATAAAGATAGGCAAAATATTCAATACATATGCTGAAATCAAAGTGAAGAATTTAAGTGTTCATTATATTAATACTATTCTTCCCATTTTTAAGTAGGTTTAAAATTATTCAGGTTAGATATTATATATACCCATGTATATATGTGTATGTTTAAAGCTTCTTTGTATATTTTCCAGAACATTTGATCGACAAATGCTATAGGTGGAGAAATCTTTGCATTTCTTTCAGTGCTTCTTTGGGCAAAGTCAGGATTCCAGCACTGAGAACTAAATATCTGAGTCTTTTTCACTGAGCCTAGTCCATAACTATCTTTACACAGAGACTTAAAGAAATTCTTTTATTTATTCTTCCTTTCTGCATCCTAGAAATTATATCCCTCAAGTATATACTCACTGCCCAATTTAAAAACTGAAACAAAAATTCTTACAATGCAGAGGTGTGTTATACAATAAAAGTAATTAGAAACCTTTGGATTTGAATGAAAAAAGGAACCTGCTGTATTGAGACAGAATTATCAGAAAATGCCTGTTCTCAAGTATATTCACATTTGATAAGTGAAGTGGCTTTCAATATGTTGTTAGGAATCTCACAGTAGATCATTAATGAGCTAGTCCACATAACTGATTACAAGTCAGTTCTAGCAAGGGATGTAATTAAAGTCTCAGATGTTTTGATTTTCATGAATAGAAGTTTGTCCTCCCTTGGTACCTTTTATCCATGCTCAGAGTTCTTTGCAATTATTATCTCATTAGTCCTAGTGGATTTTTTAATTTAATTGTAAATTAGTAGACCCTACAGAGTTAAATATAAAACAAACAGAATGTTAATAGCCCATTTCATGAATATATATACCAATGGCTCAACCTTTATTGTCTTAAAATATACATTCATAATACGAGCAGTGACTTCAGCTCCCTTCTAAAGCACAGTTCCATGCTTCACACATATCATTAATCTGTTGAATTTGTCTCAACCTGAAAGCTTCTTTTTTTAAATACACTATTCCAAAGTTTAGCTTTTGGTAGAATTTCTATATATGTTCATCTCACTATTTTGGTATATTAGTGTAGTAAAATCTCATATTTTGAGATGAACATTTTTTGATAAATACTTTGATTACTGAGATATCATTGTAATTATTTTTTCAAGGATTTTACATTGTCATTTCTTCTAGTGATGCCTTCAAACTGAGAAGGAAATCCTGGACATTCCCAATGTTTCCAGGGGCCTGAGAAATGTTTGGATTTATATAGAAGAGAAAATATCAGATATAACTGAAAGACTGAAAGAGGACAAATATTTATCACATGATTATATAGATATGTGAACTCTGATGCCCCTGAAAGTGATAGAATATAGGGACCTATATTGTTGACAGTTGAAGTTCATTCTACTCAGCTTCCTTTCATCCTCCAATTCTAACTTCCCCATGAGACTCACCCCTTCCCTCAGTGTGTTCCGGAGCTGTCGTTCCATTCCTGGTATGGTGGGCCCATGTATGACTAAAGCCTGGCCAGAGTATTGCTTTCACCAGACCGTGGTGATAGTTCCATGTATTAGTTTCCTGATATTGTCATAACGAAGTACCACAGACTGGGTGGCTTGAGCAATGGAAAGTTATTGTCTTACAGTCTAATAGTTCCAAAATCAAGGCACCAGCAGAGTTAGTTTCTTCTGGAAGCTGTGAAGGAGAATCTGTTCCATGTCTCTCAGTTGGCTTCTGGTGTTTTGATGGAAATCTTTGGCATCTCTTGGATTGGTCTGCATCATCCCAGTCTCTGCTGTCACATGGCATCCTCCCCGTGTGCCTCTGTGTCTACAGATTTCTCCTTTACAGGAAAATAGGACACCAGTCATTTGGATTAGGGACACATCTTCCTCCGGTGTGACCTCATCTTAACTAATTACAGGGTCACCATCATAGGTCCTGAGTGGGGTAGGACTTCAGCATATGATTATTTATAAGGGGACATAGTGCAATTCATAAGAGTTAAGATAAATGCATAAGCTAATGAGACTCAGTGAAATACAATAAAAAGTTCACTGTGAATCCTAAGAAACGTTTTCAATCTTTCCTCCACAAGAGAATGCAGTCATATAATAGCTGCTGGGTGGGAGTGAGGGTCTGTGGAAAATGTATCTACTGTTGTGGAAGCAAAGCCAAGAAGTGAAGATAGAAATGTCTATTTGCTTCTTATTGAACACTGGGTAAAACCATATCTGAAGCCAAATAACCCCTTAATTGTTCACCTATATGGGTGAAAATACCCCCGCTTTGTTAAGCCTGTATTAGTATCACTTTTTTCCAATTACCACAGAAATAGAGTCAAGATTAATATGATTAAAGAGTAGGATTAGAGATGGAGTGTTCATGTGAACTACAAGAAGGGTGATGGGATGAATAATTCCTTTCTGCTTTTGTATTATTTTCGATCAGACTCAACTTGATGAGTTCCTGCACAGTAATATGTAATGCCTTCAAAGCACAAGTGAATCTAATCATTTTGTTTCTATGAAATATTGAATCCCTTCACACAACAGTAGTAGACTAAGGCACAATTTCCTGTAACAACAAATCTCCTAGCAAAGAATCAAGGTACATGCTTCCAAATGCTGGGTCCATGGCTTGCTGGGAATAAAGAGACAATCAAACTAAGGGCAAGAGGATTAGCATAGAGTTAACAGCCTTACAGGTCAAATGCAGTTAGAGTCAGTAACCTTGAAAAGTGGTCTTCCATCAGAGACAATGTCCAAACAGTGAAATTAGAGGTACATGCTAATTCTAAGGGAAAGCAGTTCTTGGGAATGGGATGGGAACTTGACTTTCAGAGTGCATGGTGGTGATGATGGTATGTCAGGCAAAGTAGAATCATCTCTGAGAAATGTTTAGGAGCAGGGAGGAAGGGGAGCAAAGCCTAGTTTCCAAAAATATGGCAGATAATGTTAGGCAAATGTGCTGTGGCTGGTTCTTCCATGAGTATCATTGACCATGAATCTTCAAAATACTTTAAGCACTCCAACACTTACTTTATGCACTAGGAACCCAAGGCGGCTGGTGCCAGACCATCAGCAGTCTTATTGTCTCTAGGGGTGTTTGATAGTGAGGTGGTTCCATTCAGAGAGGAGACTTATGCCAAAATTATCAAGGGGGTGCCCGGTATCCTAATTCTGATTTCTATATCTTATTCATTTACTAAATGTGTACCATAGATTTGAAGATAAATTAGCTTCTCATTGGTCATGGGTGAAATACAAAGCCACGGTCAATAAGAACAGAAAGGAGAATAGGAGTAAGAAATTGACAGTATAAAGAGCAAAGAAGGTGACACTGTACAGAGACTTCCAGTGTAACAGTGTATAAGAAGCATAACTTCATGATATTTTTAGTAATTCTGAGAACTCTGGAAATAGTTCAGTGCATTAGTAAGGGTACTCAGCCTTGGGACCTCACACTTCTAAGTTGCAGGCTCACTGCCTAACAGTGGCCTTCTGATACATGCATGACTGTATTGGACAATTTCTATGCCTGTGTCTGGTCTTCTTCAGCCATGTTTTAAGCCAGCCATTGTTATAACAACTAACTTCATATAAACATGTAATCTGAGAGCACCTCAGCTTTACCTGTCTGCATGCCTTCTGTTTTGCACCCCAGGTCTTCTCTGACATCGTGGTGTGGGCTGCTTGTATGAACTGGGTGGCAAACTGGAGTGCCAGAGATTAGGCATATGCTGGGGCAGTCCTTGACCACTGGGAGAAGGGAGCTGGTACATGAATGCCTTCCTCCCTTTTCCTTCCAGTGAGCAATTTGGAGGCACATTCTACATTGCTCCTCAGAAGATCCCAGCATGAACTAGCCCCATTCCCCATAGTAGTGACCAACTCAAGAACACTCCTTATACTATTCCCTGGCATTACCCCTCCCCCAACTTACCTGCCCTCGAGACCTTATCTCAGACTCCAGTTTCTAGGGGAAGCTCAGGCTACCAAAGTGACCTTCTAGTTTCTCTGTATGTTTTACAGCTAGAATCTCATTGTGGTTCAGGGGACTAGTCACTTGTAAATCTCTAAAGCGTTTTACAGTGGAGGACACGAAAAAGAGTTGCTGACGTGTGAGAGGCAACAATTCACAAGTCAAAGCTGGCAATTGGGAACATCAAGTGTTGTGATTTGGGTTTGATCTCGGGTGGCCTCGGCCTGGAGTGGCTTGGAACAGGGCTTGGGTTCCCAGCCGGAGACTGGGGCTGGGTTGCAGTGGTGAAAGCACCAGATCCTAGCCACTAGACCTGGTGGTCAGTGACAAGGGCCCTGGCCCTTTGGCTATGCAGAAAAGAATTCCCACAAAGACAGACAGTAGTGAAATAAGTGAAGTATTTGTTAAGAGGAAAAAGAGTACAGTACATGTGGATGGACACACGGGAGAACTCTGGGAGAGAGTCGCTGAGTTGCACCCTTGGGGCAGTTTTAATTACTTTTCTGACGTATTTCTTCCAAGTTCCTTTTAGCCAGTCATTTTGATTTGCCTGGTTCACAGTCCATATTTGGTATCTCAGGATCCTCCCATGTGTGCACACATATCTCTTAGCAAAGATGGATTTTACCAAAAAGGCGTATGAGTAGGGGCCATCCCTTGCCATCACTCCCCTTTGGCCTCCAGTGAAATTTGCTGAGAATGTGTGGTCAGGGAGGTCTCCTGACTTTGAGAATAGGAAATATGTGGTCTAGGCAGAGCCCGGCCTTCTCCTTTAATTGTCCTACTAGTCTCATCTTGGAGTTTCCGTCCATAGGGAATGATTCTCCAATCGCTTTACCTAGTGTGTGCTTAGTCACTCAGTTGTGTCTAACTCTTTGTGACCCCATGGAGTGTAGCCCACCAAGACCATCTGTCTGTGGGGATTCTCCAGGCAAGCATACTGGAGTGGGTTGGCATGCCCTCCTCCAGGGGATCTTCCCAACCCAGGGATCAAACCCAGGTCTCCCTCATTGCAGGCAGATTCTTTACCATCTGAGTCATCATGGAAGCCCACTTTATCTGAGGGTGGCTCATCTATGTCCTGCCTCAGGTTCATATTTTAAATCTTCACCGTTTTCTCTAAAATGTATGTTCTGATCAGAAGCCTACCAGGTCTGAACTGGTATCATGGTTGCAATCGCTATGGTTGATGAAAATTCCTGTCTTTGAATTTTCCACAGGAGCCTCCAGAGTGAATTTTGTGAACTACAGTTTAAGTCAGACCAATTCAAATTCTCCAAATTTGGTACTTGACTTCACTTTGTTGTAGATTTGCTTTTTGCGGTATGTGAAAGAATGGTAGTGGTGATAGCAAGTGATGCCACAAAGTGCTTAACTATCTAAAGTATTTTATTCCTAAACTTGATTACATGTAAAAATCACCTGGAGAAAAAATTTTTTTGAAATAATAATTCTTGAGCTCCACCCCAAAGGCCCTGACTCCATTGATCTAGGCAGAAATCCTGAGATCTATATTCTTTAAAGCTTCCCAGGAGATTTTGATACATGGTAAAATTAGGGAAACAGTGATCTAAATAATTCATGAAGGGTTTTAAGAGAACTTGTTACCTAAAACTATAAATTTTTCTACCATAGTGTTAGAAGCTTAGGTGTTTTCCAAATCACATTTCCTTATTTTCAAGTGAGGAAGAGTCTTAACTTCTTGATTTGGGAAGGGAAATTTAGAATTTAATTTTCAAAATAAAAGGTCTAATTTCATATGTTTTGATCGTTCTGAAGATTAACACAGACACAATTTTTTACATAGTTTCACTTGTAGGCATCTATAGACAGGCTTAGTTTTAAAGAAACTTCGTCTAAGTGTAATCACAGATAGTAGACAATGTACACGTTGGGCTTCCCTTGTAGCTCAGTTGGTAAAGAATCTGCCTGCAATGCAGGAGACCTGGGTTTGATTCCTGGGTCGTGAAGATCTCCTGGAGCAGGGAGTGATGATCCACTCCAGTATTCTTGCCTGGAGAGTCCCATGGACAGAGGAGCCTGGCAGGCTATAGTCCATGGGGTTGCAGGAATTGGACACGACAGCAGCTAAACAACAGCCACCAATGTCTAGGTGTAATCATAGATAATAGAAAACGTACACAGTTAACTATAAATACTTCATCAAACTAATTAACATTAATTAACTATGCAATTAAGATGTTGATTGACAGAGACAATTAAGTTGATTCTCAAATATGCATGCTCTTAAAGTATTCACTAACTAGTTCAACTGTAACACATTTCCTAATAGACTTCCAGAAATAAATACAGTATTTCTTCTTCTTTTCAGAAATTATTTTAATAAATGAGTGCTTCTTTGTGTCCAGGTGAATCCATAGCTTCTCGAGATTGCAGACAAGCCAGAGGGAGTGATATGCTTAGCAAAAGGGTATAAGCTATTCTCTGAGAAACTGAAAAATGTCTTTTTTTGTTGCGGTGCCTTTGTATTGATTGGCAGTGCTTTTGTGAACAACAACAACAAAAAGTGACAGAAATAAATGACATAAAAATATTAATAAGCAAGATTATAAATATAAATTGGCTTCTTGATACAATTTTTGTTGGGTAAGTTCCTTGGCTAAGGGATTTTCTAATGTGATGAACTTAATTTAGATGAAAAGAGTTTTTTATGAAAATTCAGTTAATTTGTAGAATTGTAAAACTTGAATTGTGACTATAGATTTCCTTTACCTATCTGTGGCAGAAATGTACAGTTACCATACAAAAATAAAATAGGAAAATACAACCATAGTGAATTCAATCAAACTACAGTGAAACTTATAGAAAGATAGCAAAATTGCTAATTGGAAATTTCTGTTCATTCATTTAGTTATTCAGCCAACAAATATTTATTTATTATCTATTCTCTCAATTACTGTCCTAAACAGTAGGAGTATATTAGTCAATAAAATACACAGAACAAAATCCCAACCCAGCTAGGGGCTTACATTTTATATTTTCTACCCTTCTTACTAGAAAAATATCTATGAAATTACCATGGGTAACTAAGCATTACTGTTGTTGCTTGTCTGAATATAATGTCAGCAGAAATGTACCTGAAATATGGTACAGACTGCAAATGACAGTACCTGGGTTTCATCTTCACCTTTTTTTCGTTATGATTCATGGGGATGCCAAAAATCCTTAGAAGTATACATGGACTTATAGAAAATGTCCTAGAGCTAAAGATTGCTGAGTGTGTGCTACCCATCTCAGTTTATGAAACCATCTATTCTGAACTGCCTGAATGAGAAATTTGGACATCTCATTTGGCTATGTATCTGATATTCAGTAAATCTCAATAGAGTATGTTTTAAATGATGTGAATATTTGACTAGTACTAAACTTAGAAAAACTATAATAAGGGTCTTTGAGAAATTGGAGTCAGGTCAGCATTTTAATAAGAAATTTACTTTCCTGAAAGCCAACTTTATAATGAGTCTCATTTAAACCTTTGGTTCTTACCAAGAGCAGTGCTTCAAGTTCAGTCTCTTCTGTTTCATCTTGTTTTGCCTGTGACTGCTCCTTTTACGTCTGAGAATCCTTTATTATGAGTCTTAGAAGTAGAACATTTTATTATGAGTCATTAATGGAGTTTAGGGCCCTTAAGGGAGTAGATAGTCTTGGATTTTGAGGTGCAGAAGAAAAGCACTGTCCAGAATACTCCTGTACTAATAATAAGGCATGTTGTAGGGTTCTCTAACACTGATATAAAAGGAAAGAAGAGGAGAAATAAACTCCATGGTGAAAGTGCCTCTGCAACAAAGGATGAGTAATGACCATGCATTTTGGCCACTGTGAAAAAAGCAGGATTTTTGCCAAGTCTTTTTTTCATCCTTCTTATTTTTCTTTCCTTTTCTTTCTTTTCTCCTCTACCTCCTCCTCCTCTTCATTCTTCATGTTTGTCTTCTTCTCCTTTGAATTAAGGGACGATGGAGGGCTTTCTATGCTTTATACTATGAGTCACTTTGGAATGTTCCTAAATGGGAAATTTGGCTTTCTTTTTCTTTGCAAGCTGCTTATGCTATTGTGCCTAGACTTGATCACACTGCCAGTGAGAGCCAATTAAGGACATCTGTGTTAATATCAAGACCACCAAGTGCACGATTATCAGACTGTACTCATGCTTTAGTCGTACATAGAATTCCACAATCAGTGGTGGTCTAGTCAGACAAGCCCCTGGGGCTGGGGGTAAGGATTCTGATTTAAAGTGTTGGATGATTTCTGTGGTTTAAAGTACTCTCACAGTGGGTGATTTCAAAATATTACATGATGAATTGAATTCAGAGTTAGGTAAGAGAGCCACTTTGCACTCTACTTGTTTTGTGAATAAGCTGTATCTTTTCTGAAATCCAGAGTGAACTATTCAGTGATTGATGTGGGATGGTTTAAGCTTAAATGTAAAGAGCATGTATCACTATGGGAAAGAAAAGGGAAATTTTAGTGTAAAAATTGCTTAGGGAGTTTTTTGTGAGAGTTTTAACTGAAGCTTCATAACTCTAATCATCTCCCTGCTGAAAGAGTAGGGAAACTGGACTCCAGTTTCCTGGGGCTATTATCTCTGGTCTCCAAGATTAGACACTATTAGTGCCTTCTATTAACCAGTGTTATGTATGACCAATAGTTACCTGCTCCATCATTTATTGCAGAACATTTTGCCACTGCCTTTCTCCATGTGAAGGATTTATGTAGCTTTGGATGCCATCTGATTTATTGAGGAATAAATAAATAAGGAGGTCTCCAGGTGATACATCAGTATCCAGATGTTCAGACAGTCCATATCCTTCTGGAAATATTTCAGTGCTAAGTTCACTATAAAAGTTACCTAAGATTTTCCAAGTCCAAAAGCTGTTTTCTCTATATTATACTAGAATTGAAGGAGTTGCAGGTCCTGAAGTGGGATGGGGTAGTGGGAAGAGTCCTTGAATTAGTACTCAAATTAGAATCACAAACATTTGGTCAAAATCAACTGTTATCACAAGTTAGGTTTTCTATTTAAGAAACTGACATTCTTGATTATTTAGTCATAAACTCTTTATATGAATCTCTATCCACTAGATGGATATATTCATGAGAGCTAAAAGTTAAGTTTTTTCACCTAAACTTATACTGGCCCTTATCACTATTACCGTTAAACATGATTCATTATGTCGTAGGACAATGGAAAATAGAATGCAACTTCTCTTAAATATGTAAAAGTGTTGTGAGACCAAAAGCATATTTTGAAGTAGATTTATTATCTGAACAAAACAAACTAGTGCTGTGATGATTTTAGCATCAGAAATCCTTTGGTTCAATGATGTTTCTAAAGTCTATTTGGTAACATGAAAAAATAGGTGTTAGAAAATTATAAAAATTTATAATAATCCAAATTACATGTAATTAATCACAGTCCTATGGCTCAGTGGTAAAGAATCTTCTTGCCAGTGCAGTAGCTGCAGGAGGTGAGGATTCGATCTCTGGGTTGGGAAGACCCCCTGGAAGAAGAAATGGCAACCCACTCCTGTTTTCTTGCCTGGGAAATCCCGTGGACAGAGGAGCCTGCTGGGCAGGGTGACCCATGGGGTCACAAAGAGTTGGACATGACTGTGTGAGCCCTGATGCATAGACCATAGATAATATACTATATTATTAATATATAGCAGAACTATGGGTAATGAATATTTTTATTTTGGAAATTGTACATAATAGTATATTACAGAAGATTTTTAAATAAAGTAAAAAATGTCAGTTCATAATTGAAACAATTACCAAAAGAAAATCAAAATATTTAAAAATTTTAGCTTTATCTCTATGTGGGAAGAATATGCTAATTTTTTCTTATGCTCATTAACTTTTAAATCCTGGATCAAGAATTTAAAGCCTGCCTTTAAAATTTCTCACAAAGAAGATTTAGAGAGTTTTAGAAGTGAACAGACGTTACTTCTTGTGACTTATTCACCTCCCAAACTGAAACCTTCCAAACCTTTTTGTATCCCTGAGTTAAAGTTTCTGATGACTTAATTTTTCAGGAAAAGTAGGGCAAAGTTTGATCACAGGACATTTTCAGAAATCAAATGAGGTCAGAGATCACTGAACAGATTCATACCATCTGGGAGGCCAAGCCAACAGAGACAGTTAAATCTTGAAAATGCAATTTACCAGAGGCTTTGAAAGTTCTCTGAGGGTCACTTACAGCTTTAGGCATTTCAGTATTGATTTTATCCCAATTTAAACGAAGTTACTGTTATTTTAAATTTTAAAATATGTGCTTGTTTTGAAGGATACAAAATATGCGAAAAGAGAAAAATGAATAATGACGTTTTTGCTCCATGAAGGCAAAGTGAAGTCGTTCAGTTGTGTCCGACTCCTTACGACCCCATGGACTGTAGCCTGCCAGGTGGCTCCATCCATGGGAATTTCCAGGCAAGAATACTGGAAAGAAAGTGAAAGTGATGTCACTTAGTCGTGTCCAACTCTTTGCGACCCCATGGACTGTAGCCCACCAGGCTCCTCCATCCGTGGAATTTTCCAGGCAAGAATACTGGAGGGGGTTGCCATTTTCTTCTCCAGGGGATCTTCCCGACCCAGGGATTGAACCCAGGCCTACCTGCACTGCAGGCAGACTCCTTACCATCTGAGCCACTAGGGACCCCATGAAGGCAAAAGTGGCTAACATTTGGTGTACATCCTTTCAATACTTTTCTATAAATATTTTGTTGTTGTTCAGTCACTGAATCGTGTCTGACTCTTTTGTGACCCCAAGGACTGCAGCACACCAGGCTCCTCTGTCCTCCACTAGCTCCTGGAATTTGCTCAGATTCATGTCAATTGAGTTAGTGATGTTAACCATCTCATCCTCTGCTGCCCACTTCTCCTTTTCCCTTCAATCTTTCCTAACATCAGGATCTTTTCCAATGAGTGGGTTCTTTGCATCAGGTGGCCAAATTAGTAGAGCTTCAATATTTTTGATATTTGAATTTTTTGCTCACAGATACACAACTTAAGTTCCTATTTCACTTCTTAACAACCTAATTACTGCAAATTATTTCTGGAAACACTAAATAAATTTAAGTCATTGGATTAAAAATAGGAAATTATACAATACAGTGGAAAACTCACTCAACTGGGAACTAACAGTCATGGGTTCAATCCCTATAATGTCCCTGTCTGGAATTACAAATATGGTACCAGCTTCTTTAGATGGCAGGGAAGATGGAATAAGATGGATCAGAGTGAGTTGGTGCAATCAAATCACCTAGTAAGTGTGATAAAATCCAGATTTCCTAACTCCAGCCCCAAATATTCTGATTTGGCAACCTTGAGGTAAGACCCAGGGGTCTACACTTTTAATAAGGAACTTGGGTGTATGTATTGCAAGAGATTCTGGAAACACCACTGAAAATCAGTGGATTAGATTTCACTTTGTTTTCAAAAATTCTTAGGGAGGAGTTAGAAAAGCCCATGGAAAATAGAGAACATGCAGGGAAAATGCTAAAGTTGCCAGCACTGCATCTCTCAAATCCAGGAAACCCAGGATAAGTGATTTTACAGGCATAGCTGGTCAAAGGGCTGTAGCCACTCTCCTCAAGGCCTGCAGTCTTTTCCACCAAGCTTTGTCAAGGATTCTTTAAGTTCATGGCATCCTCTCTTTTCCTGTATCTTCCCTTCATACATATTTCCCATGACTTTTCAAGTCACAAGTTTCGTTAATGATAAAGTTCATATAGGAACATAGGCCTCTTGATTCTTTTCCAAGGATTTTCCTGCTGAATCATCCTTAAAATCCTGAATTTCAGCCTTCCCAAGCAATGTCTCTTTCAGGAAGTCTTTCCCAGTTCTTGAGTCTTTTCTGTGTTTCTATAGTAACTCTCCCTACCCTGGGAGTTTACTTCTTTCATCATTCTTATAATATAGTTAGTTCACTTACCACATTTCCCTACTAGACTGAATTATGCTAGTGTCAAGCACAATCCTGGGCACAGAATATGTACACCATAATGTGTAATGAATTAACAACTTAATGTATTTATGGTTAAAAGGACATAGCACATCTGCGTGGTATGTTTTCCACCCCTTGGTTAAGCTCTATGTTTTTTTCAGATTGCCAATATTTTGAAGTTTCATCTCTTGCTTAGGCAGCATTTATAGCGATTCATCTTTTCTGAAACAGCACTATATCATGTCACTCTGTTACACATACATCTTGAGGTAGGATTTCTTTTTAAATTTATTTCAATTGGTTGGCCTGATTTCCGTTAGAGACTGCATTTTAAGTTGTTATTTTATCCTCTGATTGGAATAACTACTCTGTAAAGCAAAGGAATAAAGTGTTTGAAGAAGATAGTTATGTCTATTGACACTATATTAAAATTCGAATGCAACGCAATCTGGAAGAAGTCAGGCTGCGAAATAATCTGGATCATTTCTGAGTCCAGGAGAAAAATTCAAACTACTCATTTCCTCTGTAGCAAGCCATTGCAAGCCTCTACATGCATATTCTTTGAAAGAAAAACGAAGAGACTAACTACAGAAGTGAACCGGAGAATATTCATTTTTCATGCTTGAGAACACTCACGTTTTCTAATGTATTTTCAAAAATAAACTTTTATTTAAAAGTATAAGCATTACACAAATTATTTCTGAACCACTATGGGTTTCAAGGAAGCACAAGTCCCACCTTCTTGGCACCAAAACTGTCTCCGGATACCTTTCATACCTGTCAGTCAGTCATCTCAGTCACTCAGACTCAGTCATGTCTGACTCTTAGTGACCCCCATGGACTGTAGCATGCCCAGCTTCCCTGTCCATCGCCAACTCCTGGAGATTGCTCAAACTCATGTGCATTGAGTCAGTGATGCCATCCAACCATCTCATCCTCTGCCATCCCCTTCTCCTCCTGCCTTCAATCTTTCCCAGCATCAGGGTCTTTTCAAATGAGTCAGTTCTTCCCATACAGGTAGCCAAAGTATTGGAGTTTTGGATTCAGCATCAGTCTTTCCAATGAATATCCAGGACTAATTTCCTTTAGCATTCAAAAGCATCATTTCTCTGGTGCTCAGCTTTCTTTATAGTCCAGCTCTCACATCCATACATGACTACTAGAAAAACCATAGCTTTGACTCTTGGGACCTTTGTCTGCAAAGTGATGTCTCTGGTTTTTAATATGCTATCTAGGTTGGTCATAGCTTTTCTCCCAAGGAACAAGCATTTTTATTAATTTCATGACTGCAAACCATCTGCAGTGATTTTGGAGCCCAAGAAAATAAAGTCTGTCAGTGTTTCCATTGTTTCCCCATCTATTTGCCATGAAGTGATGAGACTGGATGCTATGATCTTAGTTTTTAATGTTGAGTTTTAAGCCAGCTTTTTCACTCTCCTGTTTCACTTTCATCAAGAGGCTCTTTAGTTCCTCTTCACTTCTGCCAGAAGAATGGTGTAATCTACATATCTGAGGTTATTGATATTTCTGCCAGCAATGTTGATTCCAGCTTGTGTTTCATCCTGTCTGGGCTTTTGCATGATGTACTCTGCATAGAAGTTAAATAAGCAGGGTGACAATGTACAGCCTTGATGTACTCCTCTCCCAATATGGAACCAGCCATTGTTCCATCTCCAGTTCTAACTGTTGCCTCTTGACCTGCATACAGATTTATCAGGAGGCAGGTAGGTGGTCTGGTGTCCCCATTTCTTTAAGAATTTTCCACAGTTTGTTGTGACCCACATAGTCAAAAGCTTTAGCGTAGTCAATGAAGCAGAAGTAGATGTTTTTCATAGCTGTCAATAAACCTAAATATTGACCCTGTTTTGCTTACCTGTTGGTGGTCATTGCCTTTAGGGACTCCTTCACCTAAGACTCAATGAGAGTTGTATAGACTCTGCCCAGCTCCTTGGATTCCTGTAGAAATTGGACATAAGTCTTCATAATTGAGAATTCCCTTGCTAACCCTCCTCTCAATATATTATCTGACTCTCATTTACCTCTCTATTTTTATCTCTTCCATTCTGCCTTTGCCTTACTCCACTCTCGCTTCTTTGATTTTCTTACTGGTCCAAAGCCCCCAAACACATTCCTGACCCAGGGCCCTTGTGCTTAGAGTCATCTTTGCGTGCTCTGCTAATCCTTTCCCCCGGAACTCAGCTTAGCCCACCTCCTCACTTCCTTCGGGGTCTTTATTCGAATGTCAGCTAATCAAAGAGGCTCCTTTCTTTATTTCTTCACTCTGCTTTATTATTTTTTTCATAGCATTTATTACCCATTGATACCTTAGGCTGTTTTATGTCAATTGCTGTGAATATGAATATGTTAACTTGAGAACAATGACTGTTTTCATCATGGCCTCTGCCCTGGCACCTAAAAAAGTACCTGGCACATAATAGGTACTTAAAATTATGTGTTAAATAAATGAGTGATTACTGTGGGGAAATAGTGAGGCAGTGTTTAAAAAGGATAAATGACAAAAGTTCTGAGTTATTAAAATAGCATTTAAAATGAAGTACCTGACCTTTTTACCTTTATAGACCTTTAAAGACAGTTAAACCTTTAGAGGGGCTTCCCTGGTGGCTCATACTAGTGATGTTTATAGACTTAGTTTTCATTTCTGAGAGGAATTCCATTATTTCTCCCTCCTTTTTTACACCCTTGACTTTAAAACAGAATTCTATTTTCTATAGGAATGCAGATTTGTAAGTGTCAGAAATTATGTATAAAAATGGCATTATAAGTACATACTGTTTTATAACTTCATGTTACAGAGGATTAATACAATAGTACTCCATTTCTGTCAAAAATAAGCCTTTATAATGTAGCTTTGAAGGGTAAAATAATTCCCTTTACAAATCCCCAATAATTAGACATTTAAGTTATGTCCAAGATTGCAGTTTTCTAAGCTATACTGAGATGTCCATTTGTGTGGAAAAATCTGTAAATTCATCTATAAATACTTCTATTGGCTAATTTCCTGGATGTAGAATTGTTGTCTCAAAAAGCCTAGCTATTTTTAAAGCATTTGAAGTACACTCACAAATTCCCTTCCAGAAAGACTGTAGCAATTTACCAGCAGTGCAAGAGAGTGACTATTTATGGTGTCTGTGTTAGTTAGGGTTCTCCAGAGAAGCAGAACCAATAGGATACAAAAAGAGATTTATTATGAGGAACTGACTCAAACAATTATGGAGACTGAAAAGTCCTACAACCTGCTGTGCATAAGCTGGAGACCCAGAAAAGCCAGTGATGTGATTCCCTCTGAATCAAAGGCCCGAGAACCAGGAGAGCTGATGATGTAAATCCCAGCTTGAGGGCAGAAAAAGAAATGAAATAGCCCTTCACAAGCAATAGGCATAAAAGGGGGCAAATCCCTCCTTCTTCTGTCATTTTGCTCTATTCAGGCCCTCACCAGATTAGGTGCTGCCCAACCACACTGGGGAGGGCAGTCTACTAAATCAATGACTCAAATGTGAATTTTATCCAGAAATGCTCTCACAGACACACCCCAAAATAATATTTCATCAAATATCTTAAGCATCCCCTGATTCAGACAAGTTGACATATAAACTTAACTATCACAATTCCACCCTTTGTCAACTCAGCACTCACACCCATCTCCACAAACCATACTTAATCTCTGAACAAAAACAATAAGGTTATAATTCCACCTAACATGGTACAACATACATACAGCCAAAAACCCACTAACCCTTTAACCAGAAGAGTTCTTGAAGAACACTCCTATTAAAACAGAATTTTCCACAGAATTCAAGGAAGCCAAATTGAGGTGAGACAGAATTGTCCTTTTGGACCTCATGCTTAATGTGTTTACACTCACACACAATCCCTACCAGTTTTGTGTCTTTAAAAGCTACTCTAAGTCTAAAGGCCTCTATGTCTTATGTTTCGGTAGTAACAATGCCCTCCTGGCCTTGCCAGACACACAGTGATTCATGTGCAGCTCATGGACCTGGCCAGCAGCAGGAGGCTACCGGTGGACACCCCCATACACAAAGGTATCCTGAGCTGCATTGCCCTCAATCTGTAGGGAACAAGAATTGCCATCCGGAAAAGGGGCTCATAAGAGTGTCTGCTACTTCTATCAGGGCACTGAATCCAGGAACCATGAAGAAAGTTCACAAGCAGCAAACATTTAGCATAATCAGGACAGTTCCTTTATCTGTGTGTCTCATGACCGTGGCAAAAGGAATAAGCAGTCTAGTTTGGAATCAGCCAGTTTCCTTCCAAAATATTTCATTTCCAAAGAGAGTTTTCCCAAATTTCAGGTTCTTTCAGCTGATCACCCCACTGAAGTGCTGAGTGTGCCCCTCAGACCCTTCTGGGGCTAACACTGACATGCAGTAGACCTGTGGGTAACAGCAGGAAGGGACTTCCCCAATGACCTTTGGCCTCAAAGCCATATGAAATCTTTTGCTTTCCTAAGGAAGGCTTTCCATTATGAAAAAGAATAATTACCCGGGCTGGAGTAGATGCTTAAGTGGCTTTGAACAACTTGTACCTGACTATCGGCTTGTTATCTTTTAGTTCAGCTGTGAAGTTTAGCTTTGGCAGTTCCACTGCATCCTTTACATCTAAAATTTGAATTGAAATTTGTTCTTTGGAAACAAGTTTCCTCATTTTTACTGAGCAAATTGGCAAATGTTAGTTCTTATAGTGTGATTGGTGGTTTAGTCGCAAAGTCGTGTCCAGCTCTTGTGTTCCCATGGACTGCAGCGTGCCAGACTGCTCTGTCGATGGGATTTTCCAGGCAAGAATACTGGAGTGGGTTGCTATTTCCTTCTCCATCTTATAGTGTAACAAGACTTAAGTAGAATAATAATACCAGAAGCTCACCTTCAAAAAAGGAGGAAAATCTCTTCTTCAGTGAAGAATAAAAGACATGGTTATTACAGAAAATGCAGTGAGAATGTTTTCTCTTGTGTAAATTCAATGTTGTGATTTTTCTGTGCCTGTAACATCATGTGGTTATGTGTGTACACATGCTGCTGTCCCCTGTTCTGTGTTAAAGTTGTTAGAATTGATGCAAAACACCAGACCCCACCCCTGCCCACCCCATAGTGAGCCCAGGTGCCTTGGGGCATAGCCATCCTTCCGGGGGGCTTGACCGGGTCTGTTAAACAGGAAGAGTCCGCTTTATTCAGGATTAAGACTCAATTTTCTGTTATGTGTATAGATCATAGACTTTAAAAATTAGTCGTTTAATTTAGAGTGTATGAAGGAAAATCTTCTACATCTCTTTCAACAAAGTGATACAGGAGAAAGTGTCCTCGGGTCACTTCTGTCAGTGTTAAGCATAATGCCTTAGTCTGTCATTTCTACTTAGCTTTCTTGTCATCTTTTTCTCTCCCCAACATTTATAAGAAGAGCTACACATTAACATGTTGAAGATGAAAGGCATGTTACATTTTTTAACTTTAAATGACCACAATAAGTTATAGTCTTCCTATTGTTAAGTACTATTTGAAGCATTTTTTTAGTTTTCTTAAATTCTTGATAAAGAGATTTAATTTTGTGTTTTGATTTCAGGTTGCAAATATTTATAATCAGCCTAACAGCAAATTCTGTTTTGCAACAAACATGACAAAGAGACTAAAAAGACTAAAGCATGAGCATAATATAATAATTATGCCCTTCATGGTCTGGACCTTAACCCAGGTGTCCTTAATAGGCTCCCACTGGCAGCATGATCTAGAGTCCAGATCAATAGCTTAACCAGCTTGCAAAGAAGAAAGAAAGCCCCAACTCCCCCATTAGGGGTATTCCTGAGCATCCCAAAGCATCCATAATTCAAAGAAAATTCCCTTCCTCCCTAATTCAAAAGAAGAGATGATGAAGACCAATACCCTGGCAGAAAACTGGTAATAGGATATAGAAAAGCAATTCACAGAATATAGTTGCCCAAAAAGTATTATGAAACAAGCCTCACTTCACATTCAATAAGGAAAAAGAACTGTTAATTATATATTATGTTTTGTCTGTCAAGCTGTGGACTTCTAGTGAAACTCTAAATTAGTAAAAACTATCTAAAAAGCAGCTTGGCAATAAGTGGCAAAAATTGAAAAAAAATACCCAACATTTCCAGTTCTAGGATTCCACCCTTAGGAAGTCACCAGAGATGTAGAGATGTGAAAAATGATTCATGTACAAAAGTGAACATTATACAGTTCTTAAAATATGGAAAATTAGAAGCAATGTTCATGCCCACATGTAAGTTAATAGTTGCATAATTTATGGAATAGCCTTATAGTGTAATATTATACAGTTATTAAAATGTCATTTTCAGAGAACATTGAAATTATAGGAAATGCTCATGGCATAACTTAAATGAATATAAATACATGATAAATATATAATATTATATATGTATGCCTGAAATAAGTGTATTAACTATTTATGATAGTTATTTCTAGGTCTTGCATTTATGAATATTCATTTTTGTTTTCTCCTTTATACTTTTCTTAATTGTCAGTGTTTTATTATAAACATGCAATCTACTTTTAACAGAAAAACACTAAATTTTATTTTAATATCTAATAACTTCAAGGGGGGAAAAGATCTGTGAAACACTATTAATGCATTGCACTTTCAGAATATATTACATTTTAATAAAGGTTTTGTTTTCAATTCCAAACTTATGCTTTAAATTTAGCTTTGTGTAATAAAATTCTCAGTTTTAGGAAGTGACACTTTAGCATGTGTTCTTCTATTGGGAAATTTTACCAGACTAATCCTCAGCTCAAACTAATAGAGATTGACGGGCACATATGTTGACCAATGCACACAGAGTTTTCACAGGAACAGAAACATTTGTAGAGATTGGTAGAGCAATTCTTTTCAGACAAGATATACTTTACTTTTCTACAAATTCACACTAAAACAAAAATGCAGTTTTGTTAGCTTGATCTTTTCATTTCTCTATTTGTTTTAGGAAAAACTGTCTTCTGAATTTTCATGTCTATAAAATAGTGCTTTGGAAGAAGCAAACATAAAATTCATAAATAAAAAGTTCCTTGATCATATACATGGTCCTGAGGAATGTGATTAATTATGTCATATCTTAGATTTTACATTTTAAAAATTAGGATAATATTCACATTATTACTATGGTTTCAAATTTTGTGTCTAAAAGAGGAATGACATCCTCATTATGTTCAGGAGGCTTTGCAATCGTCCTGCTCTCTTTCATCCATGTTAGTGCCACAAAGACATTCTGAACTACCTATGTAGTTATGTGCTTCTTTTCTTAGGAATCTTCAAACTCTCTGCTTGCTTTCAGAATAGTTATAAAGACATTCAGTTCACTTCAGTCTCTCAGTCATGTCTGACTCTCTGTGACCCCAGGGACTGCAGCACACCAGGCTTCCCTATCCACCACCAACTCACAGAGCTTACTCAAACTCATGTCCATTGAGTAAGTGATGCCATCCAATCATCTCATCCTCTGTCCCCCACTTCTCCTGCCTTCAATCTTTCCCAGCATCAGGGTCTTTCCTAGTGAGTCAGTTCTTCACATCAGGTGGCCAAAGATTTGGAGTTTCAGCTTCAACAGCAGTCCTTCCAATGAATATTCAGGACTGATCTCCTTTAGGATGGACTGGTTGGATCTCCTTGCAGTCCAAGGGACTCTCAAGAGTATTCTCCAACACCACAGTTCAAAAGCATTAATTCTTCTGCACTCAGCTTTCTTTATAGTCCAACTCTCACATCCAAACATGACTACTGGAAAAACCATAGCTTTGACTAGATGGACTTTTGTTGACATTGACATAGTAATGTCTCTGCTTTTTAATATGCTGGCTGGCTGGTCAATATTGAAATCAGATTGACTGTATTGTTTGCAGCCAAAGATGGAGAAACTCTATACAGTCAACAAAAACAAGACCGGGAGCTGACTCTAGATCAGATCATGAACTCCTTATTGCCAAATTCAGACTTAAATTGAAGAAAGTAGGGAAAACCACTAGACCATTCAGGTATATGACCTAAATTAAATCCCTTACAATTATACAGTGGAAGTGAGAAATAGATTCAAGGGATTAGATCTGATAGACAGAATGCCTGAAGGACTATGGACAGAGGTTCGTGACATTGTACAGGAGGCAGGAATCAAGAACATCTCCAAGAAAAAGGCAAAATGGTTGTCTGAGGAGGTCTTACAAATAGCTGTGAAAAGAAGAGAAGTGAAAGGCAAAGGAGAAAAGAAAAGATATGAAATGCAGTGTTCCAAAGAATAGCAAGGAGAGATAAGGAAACCTTCCTCAGTGATCAATGCAAAGAAATAGAGGAAAACAAGAGAAAGAGAAAAACTAGAGATCTCTTTAAGAAAATTAGATATACCAAGGGAACATTTCATGCAAAGACGGGCACAATAATGGGCTGAAGTGGTATGGACCTAACAGAAGCAGAAGATATTAAGAAGAGGTGGCAAGAATACATAGAAGAACTATACAAAAAAGATCTTCATGACCCAGATAATCACTGTGGTGTTATCACTCAGCTAGAACCAGACATCCCGGAATCTGAAGTGAAGTGGGCCTTAGGAAGCGTCACTATGAACAAAGCTAACGGAGGTGATGGAATTCCAACTGGACTAGCTTTGTTAGTAGTTTTGTAGTTAGTAGTTTTAGTAGTTAGTAGTTTTGTTCATAGCTACCTTTGTTTGTAGTGATGCTTTCTAAGGCCCACTTGACTTCCCATTCCAGGATGTCTGGCTCTAGGTGAGTGATCACACCATAGTGATTATCTGGGTCATGAAGATCTTTGTATAGTTCTTTGTCTTCTTGCCAGCTCTTCTTAATATCTTCTGCTTCTGTTAGGTCCATACCATTTCTGTCCCTTATTGTGCCCATATTTGATAAAATGTTCCTTTGGTATGTCTAATTTTATTGAAGAGATCTCTAGTGTTTCCCATTCTAATGTTTTCTTCTATTTTTTTGCATTGCTTTGAAGGATTTACAACCTATGTCCTCTGCCCAAACTTCTCACCCTCCTTCTCACTTCCCTGCCTCTTCCACTCTTGAAACTATATTCAAGCTATGGAGATTTTCCCAATGAGCTGGGCTCTTTCTAGATTCTGTCTTAGTTTGCTGTTCCTTCTGCATCAAATTTGTATCCCTAGCTTCTGTGGCCTGCAAGAAAAAAGCTTCATCCTGTAAGATTCATCACAGAAATAATTGTCTGTGAAATGCTGCATACTTGCCCCAAGATAGTTTTTCCCTCATTGCTCCCCCAGCACCCTCCTCACAGCTTCCACTGTAGCATTTATTTTACTGCTATGTGCATATACATATGTATGTATGGTTGTGCTCTCCACTGGACTGTAGACTTTGTGATGATAGGAATGGTGTGTTTCCCGTTGCTGTTCAAGTCCAGTGCTGGAACCAAAGGATGAGGCAGGCTATAGTAGGAACCCAGCGTTGGATGGGTGGTTTACCTTGGTGAGTATGAATCACCTTTAGTTCTAAGCATATGGAATTCCCATGCCCATCTCACCTTTCTCACTGGGGAAGGGTAAGGAGAAAACTGAGGCTGGGGACTGGGCAGAGGGTGAAGTTCCTAGTAGCAGTATATCTTTTCCAATTATATTCAGTACCTTTAATAAATACATTCCTTTCTCTTTACTATTTCTTGAGATCCCAGGGCTCTGATAAATGAAAAGCAGCTCTCCTGACTATAAAACATTTGAGGAAACTGCTGGACTGATAATAACTAACGTTATTAAGCATTCACTATGTGCCAGGCATTCTTCTGAGTGCTTTACATACATTAGTGCACTTAATCCTCAACTCCATGAGAGAGGGCTCATTAGTGTAGATGAGGAAATGCAGACACAGTTAATAAAACTTGCTTAAATATATATTGTGAGTAAGCGGCAGAGCTGGGAGTCAAACACAGGCAATATGATCCAGGTTCCTACAGCTTTCTGCCAGCCACGATCAAGGACACATTGTCCTCAGAATTAATGGCACATTCTCTAGTTGTTAGCCCCTGAACACTTAGTTCTTGGGGTTTGAGATAGCACTAACAGAACATAGCTGCTTTCTAAAGTAGTTCTCTTCAAAGCCCAGGAAACAGCTTACCAAGTTCCTGTAACCTTTTTACCCTCTGCCCCTCTTACTCTTATTACTCTTCCTACCCTTGTTACTCTGCTTTTCTTTCCTTTGCTCCCATTTATACACTGTAGCCAGCTGATCTTAAAATATACAAATCTGATCATGCTACTCCCCAGCAAAATGGTCCTTCAATATCACCCACTGCTTTGGTGATGATGTCCAAACAGCTGAGCATAAAATGCAAAGCCTTACATGAAATGGGCCCCGTGTCAGAGCCAGCGTCAGAGCTGGGCTTGGTAGAAGCCAGAAACAAAGTAGGAGATTAGAACATAATAAGACCCTGAGGGAAGTTTCAGGATGTGAGGCTTGCATACATATATGCTCTAACTGCCCCAGAATTTCTCCAAATCCACTGGGTTCTCTCACACATTTCATATGTTGTTCCCTACCTGACCCATGCCTCTCTTCCAGACAAATTTTTATTTATAGTACTGAGCAAGGTCAGACCACAAAAGACTGGTCCAAACTGAAGGGCCTAAGAGAGTAGCTGCTTAGTCTTGGTTTAATTTGTTTCACAGGGTTGGGCAGAGGAAGAAGTTAAATAGAGATGTAGTTGCAGCAAAGGCCTCAGCTGGTGCTATGCTGTATCCTTTTCCTGTGGCTGCTGTAACAAACTACTATAAAATGGGTGGCTTAAAATAATACACTTATTTTCTCTCACTTTCTAGAAGCCAGAGGCCTTAAATCAGTATCACTGAGCCAAAATCAGAGTGTCTGCTGGACCACCCTCCTTCTGGACACTCCAGGGGAAAATCCACCCTTTGCCTCTTCCTGGCTTATAACCACATCACTCCAGTTTCTGCCTCTGTCTTCACATTACCTTCTCCTCACATGATTCCATTTAGGGCCCACCCTGATAATGCAAAGTCACCTCTCAATCATTAAACCCTAAGTTAATCACATCTATAAAGATCTGGTTCTCATATAACACAATATTTACGGGTTCTAGGGATTAGGACTTGATATCTCTGGGGGGCTATTTTTCAGCCTACCATATGGGAGCTCTGGAAGTCAGATTACCCACCAGGATTACCCTCCATCAGGGGTAATGCAGTTAAGTTTTTTCATGCTTGAATTGATAAATCAGTCTGCTTCTGATAATGGAGGCATTGGGACCCCTTTGGAGGAAGGTGATTTGTAGGGGAAAAACTCAACTTTGAGCTTTCAGCAGGTAACATAGCTGGCAGCCGGGGTTGAAAGTTTTGGTCTTAAAGGGGTGATCTGATTGGTGCATCACTATACCTCCTCAACCTACGACCTTTTTATGGCCTGTAACTATGCCCCAGTTGCTGATTTCTGGGGGTTGTTTCTTCCTGTGTCATGAAGCCTTCTATAACCCTGGCTGTTGCCTACCACAAGGGCATAATTTAAATATCACTTTGTAAACCATCCTATATCTTGCCTTTCTCCACCTTCTCTGCAGAATAAGTCTTTGTTTCCTGTTGGCATGTTACTTTATTCATACCTCTTCTGGTACATACTTATATTCATTGTGTAATGATTAATATTCATAGGTACATCATCCCTTACTCGCTCCTTAAGGGTAGGGTACCTGATTTGTTCCTATTTGTACTTATTTCAGTATCTGGCAGGTAGTAGATGTTCACAAATGTCTAATGAATGAGCTAACAAAAGTAGCTTAAAGCAGCCACTCTCTGTCTCTTCATCAATTGGTGGAGCAGACGCAACAGCCAACTGTGTGAACGAAAGCCATCAAGCATGTCCAACAAAAGTGACTGAGTGTGTGTCGGGAAGCAGTAAAGTAAACAATATCTCAAGGGTCACAGCTGTTTCACTCTGCCTTTCAGCCAAGAAATGCCATGATTTACTGTCTGCTCTTGCCAAGGATGAAGAAATAAAGTCATAAACAAAAAGTGGAAGAGTGAGGAATTACTCAGTTTGGATGGACAGGTCAATCTGCTGGCCCACCTGTGGCCAAGTGAGCAAGATCAAAAAATAATATATTTCCCCTTCTATCCCATTTCACAGTCTTTATTCTTTCATAAAAAGGAAGGGATATATGATAAGAAATAGAGCGTCAATCCTGATATCACTAACAAAGTCAGTTTTATCCACAGATGGCAGTGGGTATCCCCAACATTGTCGGGATTGTATCAAAATCTCTCCCTCCGACATACCCCTTCTGCTTCAGGTTGCTAGATTCTAAGGGCATGCCTATGCATATCCGTTTCACAGGGACATTAGAGGAATTTAACAGATTAGGAATGAATGAATGTAGAAATGCTTACCATGGAGCACACGGTATGTGCCTAATAAATGTTTTTCTTTTCTTTATTTTCCTATAACAGTTTTAGTCCAACAACCAGTAATTTATTAATGTGGAAGGTGTGGAGAAATAAAGTCAATATGTCAGTTAGTACGAGTTCTAGTTTGGAAATTTTACATTGTTTTGAAGTAACATAGGTAATAGTAAAGTTCAAACAGTATGAAGCAGTATTAAATGGAAATCTTTTTTCTATCCTCCTCTCACCAAACCTTTGGTTGGCACAATTATTCTAAACAATATACTGAAATCTGTTTTTCTCAATATATCAATTTTATATAATAACTATAAACTTTACCTACAAAATGTAAGAAATTTATACTACTTCTTCCCTACTAATTTTATTTGTATTGGTATTTAGTTCTTCTATTGGTTTCATCTGTAGTTCTAAGTAATATATACAGATATAGAGATTTACATATAAATTAATACTTTTGTCATCATGTATATTGCTCCTTAACACCTACCATTTAAATAATGAAATTATAAATTTCCTGAACCTCCTACCTAGTGGTTTATAGGTAAAGTCATTGGTGGGGGAAGGGAGTCTGATTTGTTGTTGTTGTCCAGTGCTAAGTCGTGTTTGACTGTTTGTGACCCCATGAACTGCAGCATGGTAGGCTTCCCTGTCCTTCACTATCTCCTGGAATATTCTCAAAGTCATGGACTTCCCCGGTGGCTCAGACGGAAAAGCATCTGCCTACAATGTGGGAGACCTGGGTTCGATCCCTGGGTCGGGGAGATCCCCCAGGAGAAGGAAATGGCAACTCACTCCAGTATTCTTACCTTTAAAATCCCATGGATGGATGGAGGAGCCTGGTAGGCCAAAGTCCATGGGGTTGCAAAGAGTCAGACATAACTGAGTGACTTCACTTTCACTTTCACATGTCCATTGAGTCAGTGACGCCACCCAACCATCTCATCCTCTGTCGCTCTCTTTTTCTCTAGCCTTCAAACTTTTCAGAATCAGAATCTTTTCCAATAAGTCAGTACTTTGTATCAGGTGGCCAAAGTATTGGAGCTTCAGCATCAGTCCTTTCAATGAATACTCAGGGTTGATTTCCTTTAGAATTGACTGGTTTGATCTTGTAGCATTCACTTATTCCTGTGACTGATTTCAAGCTACTAACCTGACTTTACATTTCCTTTTGTAATTATAATCATTTTTAATGCTTCTTCTATGGCTTTACTTTTTAACAAATCAATAAGCTGCACTTACAAAATTATGATAATGCAAATGTTTTTCAATATAGAATCAAATATTGTAATTTCCCATGGAGAAAGGAAAATAATCTTGATGGAAATAAGACAGATAATCAAATAAGCTAGAATTTTCAATTTCCAATTGTATTTTAGAGATAATTAAGCCTATCACTCTGAAAGAGAACATGACTCTTCCAAAATTCTAAAAGAAAATACAAGGAGGCAGGAACAACAGATAACAGAAAATGAGTGTTAACTTTTACATAGTTTTGATCATGGGAGCATGGTGTTTTGCAAAACAATTGGAAGAACAAACGGCAGTCTTAGCATTGTTAAGAGTTACCACCAAAAAGAGGACAGAGAAAGTTATTTCATAACCACATTTAATGACCCCACAAAGGAAGCAACCAGAAATTTGAGTGGTGTGAAACAAAGGGGAGAGAGGTTTTTGGTTTTTTACAAACATGTAAAACCATGCCTTCCTACCTGAGAATTTATTGGCCACTGCAGACCTGTTGCTTCTCCAAGTACGTGTAAATACTGAGATGCAAAATTGCCTCTCTTTTGACTCATTTCCCCTGCTGGTTTTCATCACTTGTTGGAACAGTAGAAGTTTCTATGATGATTAAAAATTTGTATTTCTTCTCGGCTCAGTTTCATTCAGTCATTCATTCAGAAGTAGTCATTAGTTACGTGTGCTATAGAGCACGTGAAATGTGACCAGTGAAACTAGAAAAGAAATACTTAGCTCTATTAATTTTAATTCCATTTAAAGCTAAAAGCCACATGAGGCTGATGACTATGTACTGGCAGTACAGTTCTTAAAGAAGCCTTCAGTTCAGTCGCTGGGTTGTGTCCGACTCTTTGCAACCCCAGGGACTGCAGCACCCGAGACTTCCCTGTCCATCACTAACTCCCAGAATTTACTCAAACTCATGTCCATTAAGTTGGTGATGCCATCCAACCATCTCAGCCCTTGTAATCCCCTTCTCCTCCAGCCTTCAATCACTCCCAGCATCAGGGTCTTTTCAAATATGTCAGTTCTTCCCATCAGGTGGCCAAAGTATTGGAGTTTCAGCTTCAGCATCAGTCCTTCCAATGAATATTCAGGACTGATTTCCTTTAGGATGGACTGGTTGGATCTCTTTGCTGTCCAAGGGACTCTCAAGAGTCTTCTCCAATACCACAGTTCAAAAGCGTCAATTCTTCAGCTCTCAGCTTTATTTATAGTCCAATTATCACATCCATACATGACTACTGGAAAAATCATAGCTTTGACTAGATGGACCTTTGTTGACAAAGTGATGTCTCTGATTTTAAATATGCTGTCTTGGTTGGTCATAACTTTTCTTCCAAGGAGCAAGCATATTTTAATTTCATGGCTGGAGTCACCATCTGCAGTGATTTTGGAGCTCAAGAAAAAAAAGCTTGTTACTGTTGCCACTGTTTCCCTGTCTATTTGCCATGAAGTGATGGGACCAGATGCCATGATCTTAGTTTTCTGAATGTTGAGTTTTAAGCCAACTTTCTCGCTCTCCTCTTTCACTTTCATCAAGAGACTCTTCAGTTGTTCTTCACTTTCTGCCGTAAGGGTGGTGTCATCTTCATATCTGAGATTATTGATATTTGTCCCAGCAATCTTGGTTCCAGCTTGTGCTTCATCCAGTCCAGCATTTCTCATGATGTACTCTGCATATAAGTTAAATAAGCAGGGTGACAATGTACAGCCTTGATGTACTCCTTTCCAGATTTGCAATCAGTCTGTTGTTCCATGTACAGTTGTAACTGTTATTTCTTGACCTACATACAGATTTCTCAGAAGGCAGGTCAGGTAGTCTGGTATTCCCATCTCTTGAAGAATTTTCCACAGTTTGTTGTGATCCACACAGTCAAAGGCTTTGGCATAGACAATAAAGAAAAAGTAGATGTTTTTCTGGAACCCTCTTACTTTTATGATGATCCAGTGGATGTTGGCAATTTGATCTCTGTTTCCTCTGTCTTTTCTAAATCCAGCCTGAATATCTGGAAGTTCACGGATCACGTACTGTTGAAGCCTGGCTTGGAGAATTTTGAGCATTACTTTGCTAGCGTGTGAGATGAATGCAATTGTGTGGTAGTTTAAGCATTCTTTGTCATTGCCTTTCTTTGTAAGTGGAATGAAAACAACTTGTCCAGTCCTGTAGCCACGGCTGAATTTTCCAAATTTGCTGGCATATTGAGTGCAGTACTTTCACAGCATCATCTTTTAGGATTTGAAATACCTCAGCTGGAATTCCATTACCTCTCCTAGCTTTGTTCATAGTGATGCTTCCTAAAGCCCACTTGACTTCGCATTCCAGGATGTCTGGCTCTAGGTGAGTGATCACACCATCGTGATTAGATTATCTGGATCATGATGATCTTTTTTGTATAGTTCTTCTGTGTATTCTTGCCACCTCTTCTTAATATCTTCTGCTTCTGTTAACTCCATACCATTTCTGTCCTTTATTGTGCCCATCTTTGCATGAAAAGTTCCCTTGGTATCTCTAATTTTCTTGAAGAGATCTCTAATCTTTCCCATTCTCTTGCTTTCCTCTATTTGTTTGCATTGATCACTGAGGAAGGCTTTCTTATCTCTCCTTGCTATTCTTTGGAACTCTGCATTCAAATGGGTATATCTTTCCTGTTTTCCTTTGCCTTTCACTTCTCTTCTTTTCACAGCTATTTGTAAGGCCTCCTCAGACAACCATTTTTCCTTTTTGCATTTCTTTTTCTTGGGGATGGTCTTGATCCCTGCCTCCTGTACAGTATCATGAACCTCTGTCTGTAATTCTTCAGGCATCTGTCTATCAGATCGAATCCCTTGAATGTATTTCTCACTTCCATTGTATAATCATAGGGATTTGATTTAGGTCATACCTGAAAGATATAGTGGTTTTCCCTATTTTCTTCAATTTAAGTCTGAATTTGGCAATAAGGAGTTCATGATCTGACCTACAGTCAGCTCCGATCTTGTTTTTGCTGACTGTATAGAGCGTCTCCATCTTTGGCTGCAAAAAATATAATCAATCTGATTTCAGTATTGACTATCTGGTGATGTCCATGTGTAGAATCTTCTCTTGTGTTGTTGGAAGGTGTTTGCTATGACCTGTGTGTTCTCTTGGCAAAACTCTATTAGCTTTTGCCCTGCTTCATTCTGCACTCCAAGGCCAAATTTGCCTGATACTAGGTATTTCTTTCTTTCTTTTTTTTAAGAAATTATTTATTTTAATTGGAGGCTAATTACTTTACAATATTGTAGTGGTTTTTGCCATACATCGATATGAACTAGGTATTTCTTGACTTCCTACTTTTGCTTTCTAGTCCCCTATAATTAAAAGGATACTTTGTGCGCACCAGGACCTAGAGACCCCACAGAGACTGAGACAGAACTGTGTTGGGGTATCTCCTGAGGAGTTACAGGTCAGCAGTGGACTGCTGCAGGCGTTCTGGGGGCAGTAGACCTGGGTATGGCATAAGCCCTCTTAGAAGATGTTGCCATTAACCCCAACATAGAGCTTCCAGTACTTACATAGGGCTGGGAACTAGACTCCTGGAGGGCACAAACAGAAGCTTGTGTGCACCAGAACCCAGGAGAAAGGAGCAGTGACCCCATAAGAAAGTGACTCAGACTTGCCTGTGAGTGTCCAGGTGTCTCCGACAGAGGTGTGGGTTGACAGTGGCCTGCTGCAGGGTTGGAGGCACTGAGGATAGCATTGGGACCTTTTGAAGGAGGTTGCCATTATCTTCATTACCTCCACCATAGTTTGGCCTCGGGTCAAATAAAAGGAAGGGAACACAGCCCCGCCCTTCAACAGAAAATTGGACTAAAGATTTACTGAGCAAGGCCCCACCCTTCAGAACAAGACCCAGTTTCCCCCTCAGTCCTTCTCTCCTGTCAGGAAGTTTCCATAAGCCTGTTATCCTTCTCCATCAGCGTGTAGACAGAATGAAAACCACAATCACAGAAAACTAAGGAATCTGATCATATGGACCACAGCCTTGTCTAACTCAATGAAACTAAGCCATGCCATTTGGGGCTACCCAAGGCAGGTGGGTCATGGTGGCGAGTTCTGACAAAACGTGGTCCACTGGAGAAGGGCATGGCAAACCACTTCAGTATTCTTGCCTTAAGAACCCTGTGAATAGTATGAAAAGGCAAAAAGATAGGACACTGAAAGATGAGCTCCCCAGGTCGGTAGGTGCCCAATATGCTACTGGAGATCAGTGGAGAACTAACTCCAGAAAGAATGAAGAGACAGAGCCAAAGCAAAAACAATACCCAGCTGTGGATGTGACTGATGATGAAAGTAAAGTCTGATGCTATAAAGAGCAATATTGCATAGGGACCTGGAATGTTAGGTCCATGAATCAAGATAAATTGGAAGTGGTCAAACAGGAGATGGCAAGAGTGAACATTGACATTTTAGGAATCAGGGAACTAAAATGGACTGGAATGGGTGAACTTAACTCTATGACCATTATATCTACTACTGTGGGCAAGAATCCCTTAGAAGAAATGGAGTAGCCATGATAGTCAACAAAAGAGTCCAAAATGCAGTAGTACTTGGATGCAATCTCAAAAATGACAAAATGATCTCTGTTCGTTTCCAAGCAAACCATTCAATCACAGTAATCCAAGTCTATGCCCTGACCAGTAATGCTGAAGAAGGTGAAGTTGAACAGTTCTATGAAGACCTACAAGACCTTCTAGAACTAACACCCAAAGAAGCCATAGACTAAGACAAAGATTTTTCTGTTTCTCCACTAGGGGCTCTCTAGTTTGGGCTGGGAGTGAAACAATCTACTCAGCTACTGTACAGAAAGTCCTTCTTGCCCTGGGGGTCTGGGTCACACAGTCAGGAGAAAGTAAGAGAGTCAACAGTTGGATGACATTAAATAGTGCCACTAGAGACTGAATTAGCTAAGCATGAAAATCAAATAGAGTCTCTTTCATTTCTCTTTATTGCTCAAAATTGTGATATGTTTTATTTGGAGTCTGATGTTCTTGCATATATTTCTCTAGTTATTTCAGGAAATTCTAAATGTTTTGCTTTACCTGGTGTGCAGAAGAACTGTATGCCTTCAAAAGCTTCCAACTGCTTTTTTTATGTTACATGTTTAATGGAATCCACTTTTCATGGAGGCAGTATTCTCAGGACCTTGTGAATACCTCCACTAATTTAGGCCTCTTGCTTTCTTTACCTGCTGAAAAGCTAACTAGCATCTTGAGTTTTCTTGTCATATTCCTGAATTAGTTTCTTTATGCATTCATTGAATATTTGTTGAACACCTCCTAATGCCAGATAAAGTCATAAACACTGGGAAATCAGCAGTGAACAAAACCAAGTTCGTGAACTCATGAAATTTATATTTCAGTAGGGGGAGACAGCAGGTAAACACATAAAAATAACATGTCAGGCAGTGAAAATAAACAAGAGTAAGAGAGTAGAGGATGCCATGAATGGAGCAAAGCATGTAGCTATTTTACACAGATTGGTCATAGAGACATTTACAATAAGACCACAGTCAGAACAAAGGACTAAAGAACAAAGAACAAAGTCATGTGAATATTAGGTAAAGAATGTATCAAACAGCAGGGACAGAAGATGCAGATATTCCCAGGTGAGGCTGCTCTTTGTCCAAGGACAGTTTGCCGGCCTGTCCTAATCTGAGGCAATGGGACAACATAGGAGGAACACCTCACAGAAGGTTCAGCTGTGGGTCAGGAACACCTTTATTAGAGATTCTAGTTTCTGCCTTTGTTTGCTAAAAACAGAAGATCATGACTTCAGCCTGATTCCCAATGTGTGTGTGTGTGTGTGTGTGTGTGTGTGTGTGTATGTGTGTGAGAGATGGAGGAGTAAGACAGTTCACCTGGCTATTGGGACAACAGTTCCCTAATTGTTCGGACATCTGCATCACGGCTCACTTGAGTTCTATGTCCGCAACTTCCACTTCAACTGCAGGTTTTCTTTATTTGTGTTGTGAAATACTTTCTCTCTTTGTTCTGATTTATCAAACAATCCACACTGCTTAACAAATTATAAAAAATATCCGCATCTGTCATCACTATCTGTCATCACTATTACCAGGCTGGGGCTGTATATAGTTTATTCTTTACTTACTAACATTTTAATAGAATTTTGGAAAGAAAGTAAATCCATGTGCTACCTTAAGCTTGAAGTCAAAATTCTTCTGAGTTGACATGGCTAGAGTGTGAGTGAGAGCAGACTGTGTGGGACAGTCCTGAGTGGGTCACCATCGTGAGGAAAATCCTGGAGAATCAGCCCTTTACTGCTATGTTCTTAGAACACAGGGTATGAAGATTACAATGGCTGGGCTATTACAGTTATATTGCATGCTAAAAAAATCAGTGTTGTTAGATTGCGAGTCAGGGGCCTCACAGACCGACCTGGGAGGGGTATATAGGAAGGTGAGAAATGGTTAAGGTGGGGGAGGGAAACATCAGTGTTAGTAACCCAGTGACATCAACATCAGCATGAAATGGATATGTCCCTTGAAACAGACATCGAGACAACATATCCTGAAGAGTCTCGGGTATATGGTTTTAAGATTATATTTTAGTCTTTTACTCATCTTTCCTAAACAGGGGAAATCTTGAGGCAGGCTAGTCCAGTGGTTAAAGTAAAGACTCCAGAACCAGATTTTGAGGTTTGAAATCTATCCATTAAATGCAACAGCAGTGGCCTGGAAGACTGGGAGCCAGAAGTGGTCCTCAGGGTTTTCAGCTCAATGAAATGAATGTGTCCTGATCATCATTAGATGGCAGTCCCAGTGCTGGTCCCTGAGGCTAGAGATACAGGAAATGTATTTTTCCTGTGTGGAGAGAGCTTGCAGCAAAATAAGGAGGTGGCAGCATAAAGAAATGATTACTCTTATCTAACTTTTCCAGGTTAAATTAAAAAATAAGGATATAATATTAAAAATTTTATCTTACAAGCTCACCATTAGAATATGAACTATCTTATGTACATACTGGGGTTCCTTGATGGCTCAGATGGTAAATAATCTGCCTTCAGTGCAGGAGACCCTGGTTTGGTCCCTGGGTTGGGAAGATCCCCTAGAGAAGGGAATGGCAATCCACTCCAGTATTCCTGCCTGGAAAATTCCATGGACAGAGGAGCCTGGTGGTTTACACTCTGTAATTCGAACACGACTGAGCAACTAATACTATGTGAATATTAAACTGTTTTTAAATCAGATGTCAGAAGCTATGTAGCTCAGCAAGATTCTAGCACATAGTAGGAAACTAAATAGAACTGGATTGAAATGCAGGGAACTATCAACAAAATTGCTAACAAATTTGATGATAATGTGTGGTGAAAATATCCTCAACACTAAAAGAGAAGGAATTGAGAGAATTTCTAGTCTTGCCTACTGACTTTATAAATAAAGAAACTGTAGCCTGGAGACTCACCTGGGAAATACCTCGAATTTAAGGCCACATGTAAACTTTCAGTCAGAAGTTCTTTTTCACTATAGTTGCAGTATAAAAATCACAGATAAGGCTTACAAGGCACACACGAGGCACAGAAATCAATTGTATTATGTCACAGCATCCACCCTGATGGCCAGTTACACTTCTTTTGCCTCCTTTCATTTTAACCAGTTACCCATTCATTCAAAAATATAAAGAGAAGTATCAATTCCTGCCCCTGTGGTAAATGCTGGAGATAACATCCTTGCCTTCATGGAGTTCATGATCTAGTAGGGAACACAGCTAAAAATAATATAATATTATTGTTATCTATAACAATTATATTACTAGAATTATATGTAATGTGTAAAATATGTATAATTATATACATATAACGGGGCTTCCCAAGTAGCTCAGCTGGTAAAGAATCTGTGTGCAGTGAAGGAGACCCTGGTTTGATTCCTGGGTGAGGAAGCTCCCCTGGAGAGGGGATAGGCTGGGTAGCCCAAGAATACACTCCAGTATTCTTGGGCTTCCCTGGTGGTTCAGACGGTAAAGAATCTGCCTGCAATGTGGGAGACCTAGGTTCAATCCCTGGGTTGGGAAGATCTCCTAGAGGAGGGCATGGCAACTCACTCTAGTATTCTTGCTTGGAAAATCCCCATGGACAAAGTAGCCTGGGGGACTACAGCCCATGGGGTTGCAAAGAGTTGGACATGACTGAGCAACTAAGCATAGCACATATACATATAAAACAATTATAGAAGGAATACAACTGCCAAATAACTAGAAAAAAGAGAAATGATTACTCTGTATGCGAAATAAATAGCAGAAGCATGGAAAGACACAGAAGTGCAGAACAGAGGGTAACTGACTGCACTGTCAGAGAAAGTGATCGAGAAGGGGTTCTCTTGATCATGTGCTAAAAAATCAATAGGATCCTTCAGGTAGAAACTGGCAGGCAACTAATCCAGGTGAATGTGCCTACCTCCAGATGTTTGAGTATGCATGTCTTAACAGGAAGAGATTCAAGGGTCACATTCTACCACATCCTGGACTACATTTGCTGAGACCCTTGCCCTTGAGTTTTGTTCTTAGCTCTGTGTGTGTTAGTCGCTCCATTGTGTCTGACTCTTAGCAATCCCATGGTCTATCCATGGAATTCTCTAGCCAAGAATACCAGAGTGGGTTTCCATTCCCTCCTGCAGGGGATCTTCCAGACCCAGGGATCGAACCCTGGTCTCCTGCAATGCAGGCAGATTCTGTCTGAGCTCATAGGGAAGTCCCATTCTTAGCTATACTTTTGCTTTTCTATCGGCTGCAGAGTCATCCTCTCGCCCACAGTGGTAGTGATGGAGTGGGGGATGGATTTACTTACCTGCGTCATTGCTATCACTTTTATTTGTGTCCAGTTTTTTCTGTTCACTAGGAGTGGATTTTGGTGGATACAGAGCCAATAAACTCTGCTAAGAATGTGCTGTGAAAAAGTGACTGTATTATCTTGCTATTAAACAGGGGAGTGGACTCGAAGGTGCCCAGCCTTTTAGAATAGCTTACAAATACATTGTCCAACTCAAACATCTCCTTTTTTAGGAGAAACATTTTTTTAAATTAGTTTATTTATCTATTTTTCAACTTTACAATATTGTATTTGTTTTGCCATACATTGACATTAATCCACCATGGGTGTACATTTTTTCCCCTTCCAGAACCGCCCTCTCACCTCCCTCCCCATCCCATCCCTCTGGGTAATGGAAGGCATGATCTCAGTTACAACTTCACTTGAAACTATAAAATTTTCTTGTTGTGGTGAATTTAGACCTACTCAAAACTGGAGAGTGACTTCTGAAGGCAGAGAGAGAAAGGGGCATTCATTTTAAACTGAGTATTGATTTTTTTTATTAGAACAGAACAAACATATTGCAGACAATATAGAAAATTATAAAGAGCAAAGTAAATACACCTAGTAACCCCATCTCCCCAAGTTAATTACGTACGTAATATTGTGGGATATTCCCTTGATCTTTCTCCTAATCATATGACATTATGTTTGGAAGATAAAATTAAATGTTATGTTATTTATGTTTTGTGTAAAGTAGTTATGTTAAACTACCTAACATATTGTGGTGTTTTAATAGAATCCAGTTCTAATATTCAGAGGCTTTCTTATGCTTTCTATTTCACATGAATATTTTATCTGTCCTTCTTCGGACTTGATGAGAAATAACCAGAAGCTACTTTCTCTTTTTTCCAATGTACTTTTGTCAGTATTTTCCAACTACCTTTCTTTCCTTTTTCTCTCCTCTCTGAATCTGTGATGATCACATTACTCTTCATCTTTCAGGCTTCTTTCTTTAGCTTCCATATGACCAGCTGAATTGAAATTCTCTCCTAATAGAAGGTTTTTTCACAAAACAATGTTAAGAATAAAATAAACAATTGATATTTGAACTTGATCTAGTTGGTCTCTCCTCAGAATATTAGAATAATTACTGAGAACAAGGACGTAAAGAACTTTTAGTCCTCTATTCCACAGAGATATAAAGCACCAATTATTTAAATCTGGGAAAAACTTTTAGTTCAAAGGACAGGTGAATATTCAGATGCACCTCAGTGGGATATCATCTTATGAAGAAATCAAGGTAGAAAAGGAAAAATATCAAGGACTTGAAGATTCTGATATAAACAAAATAGAATTCCAGAAAAGCTGCAAATGCTTCAAATGAGAAGTTCTTATACAATGACTGAGTAAACCTGTATTTATACTGTTGTGATTAGGGTGACCTTAAGTGCAGCACTCTTCAGAGAACTTACCTTTAACAAAGTCATAATAGCAGAGTTGTTGTTAACCAACAATTGTCATATTCATTATTTCTGTCTGAACCATGCTTCTAGAGCAGTTCTTATTAACAAATAGTGTGTTCAACAACAAATGGAAGATGAATGAATACTGGATTGGTCTTCAAAATGTTGGACCGTAAGATTTAACCTGTGGGGAGCAAAATTATATTGACTAGTGAGGTTTACTTATAGGTCTTAACAGCATAAAAGCATGGGAACAAAAGTCAGGAGCAGTACTAAATGATGAACTCCAACTGGGTGGCAAGGATGCTAGGAGCAGGAGTAGAGTCACCTTCTGGGGAAAAATAAGACTGTAGGCTCCACAATGTTGAGGACCACAAGTGGTCACACTGCGTACTGCTGCTGCTGCTAAGTGGCTTCAGTCGTGTCCAACTCTGTGCGACCCCATAGATGGCAGCCCACCAGGCTCCCCCGTCCCTGGGATTTTCCAGGCAAGAACACTGGAGTGGGTTGCCAGTTCCTTCTCCAATGCATGAAAGTGAAAAGTGAAAGTGAAGTCGCTCAGTCGTTCGCGACCCCATGGACTGCAGCCTACCAGGCTCCTCCGTCCATGGGATTTTCCAGGCAAGAGTACTGGAGTGGGTCGCCATTGCCTTCTCTGTGCGTACTGCTAGCAGAGCACAGTGCTAGGCACAGAGTAGCAGCTCAGAAATAAGATTTGTGATATGGATGAATAATGAATTCTAGCCCAGAAGGCGGGCAAGCATGCACATTAGAGTGTATGAATGTGTTGATATCTGTTCAGAAATATCAATCATAAGGCAGCAAGGAACAGTCTTACATATCTAATGAGTAATTGTCATTTCACCTGTTTTTTATAGGTTTAGTTGTACATACAACAGATTTCACCCTGGGGTATCTCAAATGGCCCACATATCTTCTCACAGAAGCTGACAGAGTTGATTCTGGTTACTTGGGGAGTATTGATAGATTTCACCCAAAAGCAGAAATGGTGTAAGATCTATTTCTTAATACGGTTTCACCTTGTAAACATTCAAAATTTAAGAAGGAAATGGTGCAAGAAGTGTTTGTATTCGATTCATTTTTCCCTTTTTGATTTCTTTCACTTCTGTTGCATTGAGCAGTAGGCTCAAGGGATGATACAAATTCGTATCACTTTCACTTTATTAATTGATCTAACAAAAGTCTGTTTGGTTGCTATTGCATCTTATTTGTTTAGTTAGGAAAACTAGAATTTACTGAGTTAAGTCCATACTTTTCAAACTTGGTTTGCCTGAGGATAAGAAAATCTTGTTAAAATGCCCATTCTGGTTCAGCATGCTGTTGTTGGGGCCAGTTGGTCCATCACTGATCTCCTTCTCCTTATGAACAAGGCTAGAAGCATTCTGGACTACTTTTGCTTTCTCCATATGGCATGCTTTGTCATAAATCTATGCCTTTCTACTATCAATCTTTTCAGAGCTCTTAGACACCAAATGAGCATTTGCCAGACTCCTATGTTTCCTCTCAGACATCACTCTATTGAGGAAAGTTTCCATAATTTCAAGCTGGGTATCTACCTCTTATATGTACTAGCATAACACCCATATCTATATCTTAGCACTGGTAACACTGTATTACTTATTTATCAGAGTAGTTTTTATCAGAGGACAGTACTATTTATCAGAGGACAGCCAATGTCTTAACGTTTGAATTATCAGCACCATGGACATCTCTTAGGAAAGCCTGGAAACTCAGCCAGCATTTGCTGATGAGCATTTTTAGGGAGGACTTCCCCTGTGGCTCAATAGTAAAGAATCTGCCTGTCAATGCTATGAGGGAAGAGCCACTTTCTTCATGAATTAGTCAAGGGTCTTCTTTCAATGCCCCTGCCGTTTAATAGGAACCATAATCGTAAATCCTTAGATTATGGATTTAGTTTCTATGAGCAGTGCATAACCAGACACATCCTGTTAAGAACATTCTATAGTTAAGGGCCTTCCTCCTAGCAAATACCACTTCATCATTTACCAAGAGGACTAGTTATCATGCTGACATGAAGATTAGACTGGGTCACCTGTCCTCTTTGCTTTCACCCAGTAGCATACTGTTGGCAAAGGGAGTGAATGACCCTCACACCAGCTGCTTTAGCTCCTTTCTGACTTGATGTCAAGATGGGGTGATTCTCTGCTCATAATAGAAGGGCAAAGTTAAATGCCTTAAGTGAAGACATAAATAGAGGTGATGTGCCTGTGAACAGGAACTTATTCTTATTTTCCAGAATCTTTTTGATTAATTCACCTTTTATTTTTGTAGCATAAGCAAAATAGTTCAAATTATAAAATTAGCACTTAATCATTTAAAAAGATTCAAGCAATATAAAACATTCAGAGAAGCAATGATACAAATAACACATGTTCCCATCTCCAGTGATAGGGTTAAAATTTTGATATCTTTACAAAATAAAAGAGATCACATTATAAATGCTGCTATATATTTTCTTTTTTGAAATTAATTATGTTATTCACTTATTTTATAAGATGTGTCCAGCCTAACTCTCCTGCATTGTCTTTTCCCACTCTTTACTTTCCAACCTGGGTGCCAGTCATGGAAATTAACAACTCCCAAAGCGGGTATTATATTGTCTGTGTCTTCACATATATTTTTCACTTGGTCCAAAAGCCTCTTTTATTCTTTTCAACCTATTTAACCATTGATGATATTTATCACTCAGTGAAAGTCTTGTCTACCCCAGGATGCTTTACCTTAACCACAGAATATAACTTAGGAGTCCACCAGCATGTTCTTAAATTTCATAAAACCCTGTTCTTAGCCTTTCCATAAATCACACTTATGAGAATAATATAATCACTGATTAATTTGTGTATTTCTCCACTGACTATAATCTCCTTAAAACAAGGCCATTTCTCAGTCAGCCGCAATACCAGATATTAAGTATAAATGTTCAACTCCAATCAGTGGGACAACTCTTTTTTTTCAGATATGAGATATCATATTCAAAGAGAGGGAAGTAGAAGGAAAGAGAATTCTCTCAGACAACTGACTTCAAAGGACCGACGTCTCCATCTTTTCTTCCCATCCCATCCCATCCCCTCCCATCCTCACAGTCTCCAAAAACAGGTAAGGAGAGTCATCTGTTTTTTGATGGACCTGATACTGAATGATTCCTGTAGTAACACTTTGACTGCTTGCTTCAGAATATGGGGAGAAAGAGGACAGGCCCCACTACATCTAGTGTAGTGGCTACACTAGACGGGGGCAGCATAGTTGTCGGATAATTTTGGCTTCCTCTAAGGCTGGAAGTGGTCTGCTTTTCATATGCTCACAAGAGAGGCTTCTTCAACTCCCAGCCATGCTGTCTGAATCATCTGAGAGTCCCCCCGACTCCTTCATTAACTCTTCTCGGTGCCAAATAGAGCAGGCTTGCTGTGACATCTGCCATAACGTGTCACAAACTGACAGACACTCACTTCGTAGAGGGAACTGCTCTGCTACAGAGCCCACATCAGACTGACACACTGCCTCTCTTTGATGGAGAAGAGCAATTCTTCCACATCCTTAGGTAGAAAAAACTGGTCTAAAATGCCAGACTCCTGTAGCAATATGATGTACATAGGGATATTATAATATGGGAGTTTTTATAACTGTCATTCACCTTTCTGGACTTGGGATGTGTGACACATGGTTATGATAATCATTTGCCCTCATCTCGAGCATATTGATTCATTTATCTGTGCAGTTATGCATTTGTGTATTCAACATATATGAGGGTTACTTTCTAAGATCCAGGTGCTTGAGGAGGTGCCAAAGGGACTGGTGGGTAAATAAAGCATTGTCCTTGTCATTAATGACATCTCATTCAAGTAACAGACATGGGCATGTAAACAGGATTGTAATGCAGTGAGACAAGGGCTTGTGAGAGTCAGGCATGAAGAATTTCGAGCAGAGAACAGTGGAAAGAGCCATTCATGAAGCCTCAGAGAATCGGGGAAGGTTTCACAGGGGAAGCGAAATAGGAGCTGATTTTTGAAGGACAGTGACATTCACGTGGGCGGGGTCAGGAAGTAGTGGCAACAGCATGTGCAGAGGAGGTAAGCGTAAAGTGGCATGGGCCACACTGCCCTGTGGCTGGAGCATGAGCTAAGCAAGTGGGAGTCACAGGAGATGGCATCAGGTGGGTGGGGGGCATAGTGTGCAAGCCTCTGACTTTCTCATGTTGGCAATGCATGGTCATCAGCTGTTTAGGCAGAGTGGGCCAGGCGTGTGCTCCCCAACATTGTGCAATCAGGAGCAATAATAAGCTTTTTAAACTTTTGTATCTTCTCCTTGTTTGTTTTTATCATTCTCTGTATTTTCATAATGGTTAAAATCTCTAAAACACACACAAAAAGATCTGTTGGTTTATGTTTGTGAGTAGCATGGAAAGAGGGGAACCTGGGAGACTGAATCTCACTCTGCAGGGTAAAGCAGGTCACAGAGGCGTAACAAAAAAAAGGAAGGAAAGCTGAGAATCTTGAGAGAAATAGAGGAAGGAGAAGAGAGGTACAAATCTGGGACAGAGAAGTGGTCCAGTGACCTTGGAGCTGATCGCCTGATCCCTCTTCCAAGGAGGGTTGACCTGGTGCCTGGTGTCAAGGGACTGCTTTGCAGGGTGAGGGTCTGGAGGGCACACACACATAGATAAATGTGGAAAACATCACGGATAACATACTTGTCTGTGCTAGTAGATGTTGATTCTTTGCTGATTGTGCATTTGCTTAGCTGGGTATGTTCCTTAAAATTTGTTTGTGGGGACAGAGAGGCAGATGAGAAAGATATTAGTAAGCAGATGGCCCTGTGGGTCTTCCTTTTATTCTCCAAAGGATATGACTAACCTCATAAGGCAGAAATAGTGCCTAAAATTATGCCAGGTACTCAGCAGCAAAGTCATTGGGACTGGACAGAACTAAGTTTAAATCTTAGCCCAACTTCCACATCTCTGTCTCCTCATTTTTAAAATAGGCCTGAAAATACCTTTCGGCATAATTGCAAGGATTAGCTGAAATAATGTATGTAAAATATTCAGCCTGCTGCCAGACATTCAAAAATGAAGCTGTTCCTTTACACAGTTGATATACTTTACACATTGTCTTTTCTCTGTAGCACAGTACGAGACACTCAGGAAACTTAGAACTACCCCTTGGCATGACTCCTCTTGGTGTGCAAGTGCACTGGAAGTTTAATCTTTTGCAGGCTAAGGTACTTTAAGAGTTATCACCAGTTGGTATTGAAGGAGATAGTCATTTGTCAGTAATATTGACCCAAGGAAAACCAGTCAGGTATAAAGAGGCATCACTTTGAAATGATGTGACAAATGAGGCTCCATCATCTGAATGAGGAGACAGTAATAGGGTCAGTGGATCTAGTGGCTCTGCTCTGACACATAGTCAACAGTCACTGCAATCCTAATAAGTGGGACTCTTCCATTGCCTGTATGAGCTAGGGGTTGGGAGTGTGGGTCCATAGTAAGAGTGGATTTGTATATCCCAGCATCAAAACCCGGGGTAGAATGACTACTTGAGTAATAAATATAATGATGTGAAAAATGCAGTAAATAGGTGTCAATGTCACAACCAAAATATTAGTACATCTTTGAATATTTCTCTGACTATATATTCACTCACTTGTTAGAATTATTCACTGATAAACCTTAAGTGTTCATCTCTGAAGGCCAGCAAATTTTATTTAAGTTTAACTGAGAGTGGGTGAAATTTTGACACACTTCTATTCTTCCTTTGGCACTCAAGCTTATGTTTAATTCAGTGTTTCATAATTTGCAATGAAATAAACTTCTTCATGCATGAAAAATTTGTAAAATATGAAGCAAAGGGAGTACATGTCAGAGTATATAATAATATCATTAACTGCTTAAAAAAATTGTTTATGAGACATGAACTTACACCTGTGAATTGAAAGGGGACATAGAACTTAATATTGGATGCCAAAGAAACAGAAAGGTTTGTATTCCCTTTCCAGATCACCTAATAAAAATTGGAGTTTCACTGTCTGCCCAGCACTGTGCTAGAGACTGTGTGGATGGCGTAACCTCCAAGGTAGCGGTTTCCCTGCCTCCAGCCTCTCCCATGTAATTCCTCCACCATTCCATGAGAACTGCCTTTAGGAGTATGTCATTTCAACTTTAGTTTCTATGGCCCCGATTTATCTCCTCCTCCCTCCTTCCTTCCCTCTCTCTCTCTCTCCAATCCCCCTTTTCTTTCCCTCCTCTCTCTCTCCTCTCCTTTCCCCTCTCCCTCCCCTGGGGCAGCAGGAAGCTAAGGATGCTCTCTGAGGAGCAGTTGCAATGTCTGCGGTGGGCTACACCACCCCCACTAGTGAGCACTCTCCTTGTTTTGTTAATAGATCTTCTCTGGTTCTTACAGTCCTAGGAACTTCCTGTAATTCCTTATCTCTGTATTACCTATCTTCCTTTTTTCTTTCTCAACTTTTCAAACATGTTTGGAACCAGCATCCTTTATTAAATTACCTCCATCTGAAATAAACAGTGTAATTGGACCCTATTTTTCTTATTGAACCTTGAGTATAGGTGGGGTCAGAGTAACAATAGCAACACAAAATTTGTTCTCCCCATCATCTCCTCACACAGAGCTGAGCCACCTGCAACATGCCTCTCCCTCAAGTGTAATGAGGGGTCCACGGGAAGAGCTCGTGTGTGCCAACTCAGTTGAGCAGAGCCTCTGCATTGCTGAGATTCTTGGGCATCTGCCATCTCTTATCATGCATCAGTCTCCACCATTGCTCCTCTGCAGGCTTCCTGGGCACTGCCACTTGTGCCAAAGCACTGCCCCATGCTTCTCTCCACACTTCATCATTCCTTTCCAGCTGGGACCCAAAACAGCATTATTTGTGTCACTGGAAATCAGACTGTTCATTAAAAAAAAAAAAATCTCCTAATTCTGTTCTCAAAGCCCCATATAGGTTAGATATAACAAAAAGATGCTAGCACATGGTGGCTTCAGCATGACAGAATTTTATTTCTGTTGATTCATATTCTTGAAGTGACCAGCCCAGGACTTTGCCCACCTCCACCACACGAACCCCAGTTGATGGGCTAACTCTGCCATCCTCAAAACATGGCTTCTATCTCTGTGTGTCCATCATTGCCATTTCCCAGACAGAGGACTTTGCTTTAGGAGATGATTGGAAGTTGTTTTAGACACCACTTCTGCATACATCCCATTAGTTGGAACTAACTACAACGGAGGCTGGAAAATTTGTCTCCAACTAGATAATCAACTGCTTAGTTAAAACTGGGGTTCAGGGCAGCACATGCAGGCATGTGGGTTGTGGTCTGTATAAGAGTGCCTTGCTGAGAGGTGAGGGGAGCTGATACACAACCCATGCTCTGCTCACCAAGCTATGAGCCCCAATCCACCTTTTCACAAAAGTTTCTCTGCTTGTCAAGCCGTGTGTCCGCAGAGCTGTCTCTGTCCCAAGGGGGATTCCTTATGAAAGAAACAGAAATGCTGTTTCTTTCATAGAATCAGATATCTGATGTTGCAGCCTGACGGAGCAAAGACCAGACCCTGCCCCATGACTCCGAAGGTGCGGCAAACAGCACCCTTGTGATCGTCCTAGTAAACATGCCAAACGGACAAACTTGGGGCGGGACGTGCCCTCTGTTCTGCTTCACTGCCTGCCCCTGTGTCCGTCTCCATGGAAACAAAACAGGCTGTTCCTGATCAACAGCAAAGCCTTAACTTTATTCTCACTTTATGGTGTGCTGATCAAACTCCCCGTATAGCTATTCCCTAATGATCTCATGTGACTTCTACCAACAAAAGTGCGAGCTGAGAGGAGCCATTTTGTCTTCCTGCCCTGGAGAGCAGGAGGGCCCCCTGACTCCCCGCTTGCCAAATTGTATGTGTCTGTCTTTTCATTATGCGCTCGCCCTGGTTTCAGGTCTTTCACCCGCTGTGCTGGACGCGGCTATCTGAGATAGAAAAAGTAACTCTCTGTATGGTTTGTATCCAGTCTGTGAGGCTGGGGAAGGTGAGAAGAAATTAGCAACAAATGCCATCCTTTGACCTCCAGTGTTTTATTCCTCCTATGTGAACACAGTACCAAAGTCTTCTTGCTTCAACAGAAATAGTGAATTGACTACCTCTTATATCCTCCCCACTATTTCATTCACTTCCTTAACCCTCAAAAGTCTGGGCATGGTTATTATTATTTACAGGTTACATATAAGGAAACTGAGACTCAAAGATGTTAGGTAACTTGCCCAAGGTCACACAGCTAACAAGCAATTAGATATGAATTTTGTCCCAGGTCTATGTGACTCCAAATCCACTGCTTATTTTATTGCACTGCCTATTAAGTTACAAGTACCAGTAACTTGTGACAAATATAAACTACTTCTAATATGAGCCTTTCTAATAGAGAAGTTCCAGGGAACAGGACATCACCAGGGCCACACTGTCATTGTGGTTTACTCTTCCTATGAACTCTTTCCAATAAACATTTCATTTAAATTTAATAAAGTAGTTAATAAAACCATAAAGGTTAATTACTAGTTAAGGGAAAAATATGACTTCACATTGGTGAACATGTGAAAAATGAATCAACTTCGTCTTGCCATTAACCTAGGATTATACAGGCAATAAAGCATAATTATGGATTTAACATGTTAATTCCCAGTGGATTTAATAGCAGTGCTGTGAAATACATGACCAATCGCTAACCCATCTGACAAGCCTCAGACAGCACTAATCAAAATTAAATCACTTGGCCCACATGTGGATGCAATATATCTTTCAAGATGAAATGACTATAATTTTTCATCGTGGAGTTATTATAAATGCCTCAGGATAGGGTGAAACGAAGAGACAGGAAAAGTGCGGGACATAATCTGTGATCTCAATCTGACATTTACTCTGGTAGCTACGTTAGAAGAAAATAACTTTTTTCCCCGCATAAATTTAAGGTTCTCTGCAGGGTTTTATTGCTCACTCTAATGGTTCATGATTTACCTATAATTTGTAGAATAAATCAATGCATCCACATCCCTTAAATTTTTTATACCTTTTTTTCCTTTGCCTTTCCCAAAATAATATATTGGCAGTCAGCCCTTTGTGACACTAAGATTCTATATTTCAACCACTGTGTTTCATCAGTGAGACCAATTCTTAAGAAACAGAATCTTAAAATAACACTGTGTTTCACTTATCATGATTTGTACCACCTGGTAACCATAAAAGAAAAGTTCTTACTACTTGAAGAAAAGCAGTCTGAAAATGATGGACTATGGGCCAAATCTGGCCCACCAACTATTTTTGTAAATAAAGTTTTAATGGCACGTAATCACACTCTTTCATTTGTGTATCATCTTTGGCTGCTTTCATGCTCCAATGGCAGAAGTAACTAGTGACAAAGACCATGTTCCCATAAAGCCTAAAATATTTACTCTGTGGTCAAGTACAGAGAAAGTTTTCTTACTCTTAATCAAGAGGTTCATTTTTTTTTTTTCCTGAATCCTAATTTAACTAAAATACAGTTGGTTTGGGGACCTTCTGTTTCTCCCACTCATGTTATTCATGTTGGACTTTGGTTCCCAATTTTCCAAAGTCTCACATCAAAACTGCTTCCTCATAGTGATAAAAATTAAATATGAGAGAATAAAGTCTAATATATGGCGCCTACCCAGTAACTGAGTGGTAAAAGAATCTGCCTGCAATGCAGGAGACACCAGTTCACTTCCTGGGTCAGGAAGATCTCCTGGAGAAGGGTATGGTTACCCACTCTATTTTTCTTGCCTGGAAAATCCCATGGACAGAGGAGCCTGGCAGGCTGCAGTCCATGGGGTCGCAAAAGAGTTGGACATGACTGAGCAGCAAAACAGCAACAACTCTAATATACACAGATACTCACAAACATGAATTCATTGCCCCTGCTTCAACATAGTGCAGTTGCTGTTGCTTTAACAGGAGAAGGTACAGTGTGAAGGCTAATAGCATGGATTAAGAAGAGCCCAACTCTGCCACTATAATCCTTGGGCAAATTACCCTGGGCAAGTTCTTAATTCCTCTATGCCTCAGTTTCTTTGTCTGTAAGATAGGGATCATAATAATGTTCCTTTCAAGAGTTCTCAGTAAGATTAAGAGAGGTAAACCAGGCAGTAAATTGAGATTAGTCTTGGTGTGCAAGATGCACTATAGACCTGTGTTAGCTGCTGCCACCACCATCATCATCATCAAAAGCGTTAGATCATATTTGGAAAAAATTAGCCCATTGCCTACTGGTTAAATAAATGGATTTACTTGAGGTCAGTGTGAGGTGTAAGGCTGCTGGCACCGTCCCTGGCACATTGTATGTACTCAATAATTGGTTCTTTCCTCTATCTCTCTGTTCCCTTTATGGTGGCCTGACCCTCCATATGTCTCCTATTTCCTGACTTCACACTCTAAACCCCAATCATGCTCATCACATCATAATTGCCCATTTGCCTTCTTCTATTCTCTGCTGCTTCAATTCCTATTGTGGGCCAACTCTTGTATCCAGACCAAACTGTAATCTCTTATATGCCAAGTCTTTATTAATAATAATGATATTAAATCATAGTGATTTACAAATATATATATATACACATATATGTATATAGCTCTATTGCCAGACATTATTTTAAGCATTTTATATATTATCTCCTCATTACAACGCTCTGAGCGTTACTATTATTATCCTCATTAATAGATGAGGAAATTGACGAACAGATGTTTTAAAAGACTTACCAAAGATCACACAGCTTTAAGTGTAGAGCAAGGATTTGCATCCAGACAGCCTGGCTCTGGAGTCTGTGCTTTTAGCCACTGTGCTGTACTTTTCCTTTAAGTGCTTTCAAAAGGGCTCTGATTAAATTTGTGTTTTATAAAGTTTGATCCTGATGGGCTTCATAAACATACTCTATCAGTCCATTTCTGCATGAGAATTTACATTCATGTACGTTGCACGTATAGAATGATTCATGTTTCTTACACATATAATCTAAAAGTTATATATATATTCTCTATATTTTTCTAAAGAGGAACTCATTCAAGTGATTATAGATAATGAATAGTTACTTAAATTCATTAACTAGATTGTGTTTCCACAACCTCAACTTTTTTGACACCCAAAATCTTGTTTGTTATAGTTACAACAGCTGGCTAGTATATTATAGAAGACTTGTATTTTAAAATTTTGGATAAAATAATTTCTAGCCAGGGTGCAGCCCCACAATTGTTATTTTAAAATATAGCTCTCTAAATAATATAAATATGAATCATAGTTGACTAAAGGCATCCTTTATTATCTTCCAGGGACTTACCTTGCTGGGGCACAGTCCACTGACTTTTAGGTTATAATACAGAAGAGTGATTAGAATGGCTCGCATTGGATTTCATGGCAGGGACCCTACTTGAGTCACTGTTTTCTCATGATGGCTCTTACAACCGATGATTCTTTCAACTTACATCTAAAACTTTGTTCTGTATCCTTTGTCATTCATTCATACAACATTCAATAAGCACTTGGTGTGTGCCAGCCTGGCCCTTGTCTTAAAGAAGCTCTCATTCTTAAGACAAGAGGAATGGAAGGTAGACTCAGACATGTGAGATAAGTCAGAATAAGTATTTTTGGTGTTATGATAGAAGTTTGTATAAGGGCGCAAAGAAAGTAATTGTTCACTTCTAACAACTTGACAATTGTACAAGTGTAAGGTAAGGTTTCAAAGAGAAATTGTCCCTTGAATAGAGTCTAGAATGAGGAGTTGTCTAAGCAAGAGTGGAGCAAAGAATATTCCAAGCTGAGGAGTCGGCAAGATGGACAATGACCTGGCCTGACCGAGGAACCGACTTTCTAGCGGTATCACTGTGTCATGGGTCTTTGGCTCATTTGTAGGGAAAAGAAAGAGAGAAAGCAAAGAACTTGCTGCAGCAGATAGTAGGGACTGAAAAAGCATTAAAGGGTTAAAGAGGGAATTGATTGATCATTGCCTTGTATCAGCAATAGGCTGCTGCATCTGTTCCTTGCTTGTTTTAGCTTCCAGGAATTATATTTATGCTGAAGCTTCCCTAATAGCTCAGTTGGTAAAGAATCCACCTGCAATTCAGGAGACCCCAGTTCAATTCCTGGGTCGGGAAGATCCCCTCGAGAAGGGGTAGGCTACCCACTCCAGTAGTCTTGGGCTTCCCTTGTGGCTCAGCTGGTAAAGAATCCACCTGCAATGCTGGAGACCTAGGTTTTATCCCTGGGTTGGGAAGATCCCCTGGAGAAGGGAAAGGCTACCCACTCCAGTATTCTCGGGCCTGGAGAATTCCATGGACTGTAAAGTCCATGGGGTCACAAAGAGTCTAACAGACTGAGCAACTTTCACTTTCACTTCATATAGTACCTTGGTCTTCCCTGGTGGATCTGACGGTAAGAATCCACCTGCAATGTGGGAGACCTGGGTTCTATCCCTGTCGGGAAGATCCCCTGGAGAAGGAAATGGCAACTTCGTCCAGTATTCTGGCCTGGAGAATTCCATGGACAGAGGAGCCTGGCAGGCTACAGTCCATGGGGTCACAGAGAGTCAGACATGACTGAGAGACTTTCACTTCACTTCACTTCATATAGCACCTTAGTCTTCTGAGTAACCTGATAAATACGTGTATATACAGAATCATCATATTTCAAAATGTTGTTGTATAGTATTTGGTATATAAGATAATATTTATAACATATTTGTTTGCTATGAAGCCTAACAAAAAATATACCTAACTCCCTAAGCAGCTTTACAGTTGAGCAATACTGAAACTTTTGAAGCTACCTGTGTTCAGATACTTTATGACATATATTAAATATACATGTTATATCAATGAGACAAAAGTTCACATGATAGTAATTCTAAACAATGTCATAAAATTTTCTTGGGGTCACTTAATAATGTGATAACATTTGCTTTCAGTATGTAGCTGTACAATACTTCTAGTAGTTCACTAGTCACTTTGAAGTCACTATTTAACTTAATTCTGAACTGTGATGCTGGAGAAGACTCTCGAAAGTCTGTTGGATGTCAAGGAGATCAAACCAGTCAATATTCAAACCCTGAATATTCATTGGAAGGACTAATGCTGAACCTGAAGCTCCAATACTTTGGCCACCTGATGCGAAAAGCCGACTCATCAGAAAAGACCCTGATGCTGGGAAAGATTGAAGGCAGGGGAAGGGGACGACAGAGAACAAGATGGTTGGTTGGCATCACCGACTCAATGGACATGAGTCTGAGTAGGCTCCAGGAGATGCTGAAGGACAGGGAAGCTTGGTTTGCTACAGTCCATGGGATCGCAGAGAGTCAGATACAACAACATTTAACGTAATTAAATCCCCAAATCAAAGAATTGTAGAATTGTAGAATATTAGAAATTGAAAGAAATCTAAATAAATCATGTAGCAGAATGCTGCCAAATCCAAGTTATATTAGAGGCTAGGACACAATTAAAAATCCACCATATACCCCAATGATTTTTAAAAGCCTTCTGAAGGCTTTTTAATGATTTTTAAAAGACTAGGTGAGTGTGTAAGATGAGTTCAGTCAAAACCACTGCCATGAAGCACTATGAGAAGGTTTAGATGTAAGCCAGTGACATTGTTTTACAGAATATTAGATTCTGTAATGGTTCGAAAGCCATAGAATTTAACTGAGGTGAAAACTTAATTGCAGAGAAGTTAATTAATCCAAGATCATACAGTTCAGTAGTACTAGACCAATTAAAGGAAATGTGCTTATTGAACACCTAATATATATAGAATACTTTGAAATAAGTGTTGTGAAGGGAATATATTTGTCTAATGCAGGGGAGTTACAGTCTGTACTGTGGGTAAGATATTTGATGTATGCAGATATAAAGATGTTTGTATATATGTCCTTGTGCATGGTATATATGTGTGTATTCTGTGCTGTATTGTGCAAAGGTGCTTCAGTCGTGTCCGACTCTGTGACCCCACGGACTGTAGCCTGCCAGGCTCCTCTGTCCATGGGATTCTCCAGGAAAGAATACTGAAGTGGGTTGCCATTTCCTCCTCCAGGGGATGTTCATGACCCAATGATCAAACCTATGTCTCTTATGTCTTCTACATTGGCAGGCAGATTCTTTACTACTAGCTCCACCTGGGAAGCCCATATATGTGCGTACATATATATATATATATGTTTTCTTTCATGACAAAAGTATATAGGACTGGATTGGGGCCAAAGGGTCCTTATATGCAAGACAAGAATTTGGTCTTTATCTTCTGTGCAATGGGAAGCTAATGGAGAATTTTAGGCAGAGAAATTACTCAGATAAATTCATATATTAGAATAACTGTAGCAGCATGGATGATAAGCTGAAGAGAGAATTCAGAGGCAAGGAAACCAGTTAGGAGGATATACTAATAGTTCCAGTGAGCACAGACAGAAGGCTTTTCTTAAGCAGCAACTATGGCATATTAACAAATATACATTAGCTAAAATATTCATGATAGAAAGCTATAAGCATTAACAACCCATTTTTTTAAAAATTATTCACATCTGACAATGACCCTGAAATATCTTCAGAAACCTCATTTCTCCCTTGCCCTGCCTCTCAATTTGGGATGAAATATACCTCAAGTAGTGTCCGCCCAAAGAACACTTGAGTCAAGGACAGAGATAAAAACTGGCCCTGCGCCTCAGAGTTTGTGCTGACCCTCCTGCCAGAGAAGATACTGTGTGAACTGAAGCGTATGTATTGAAAATCATTCACCTGCCTCCTCCCAGCTGGCTGAGATGAACCCCATTAGCATCAAAAGGACAATTCAGGGTGAGCTTGGAAAGGGGAAATTGGCTTTTGTCCCTATAAGTAAGTAGAGATGACCCCTTAATGCCTCACCCTGCATGGTTATATGAGAATTCTGGATTTTTGAATGAAAAAGGGCTCTCAGTAGCAGAAAAGACTAGGTGATTGAGGGTCATAGGTACATTTGAATTAGATTTGAAAAGCCCAGTCAACCATGACAAGCTATATAAACCCCAAGTGTGGGCAATTAGACCTACAGTTTGGCTCTTCTCTGTTCCTTGTTTGATATAATCTCATTGTAACTTGTTTTCCTCATTGAATACACAGGAATAATTAAATTTAGTCACTTCTTATTAAGGTAAAATGACATAGTGTTTATGAATGTGTTCACCACAGGGTATGAAAGATAGGTGACTGAAAAAAGTTATATACAAAACAAAATATTATGCAAAAAAAATTAAGCAGTGTCAGTTCAGGTTTTAGATCAGTCACTCTGGAGTTTGGGCTGTCTGGGTTTAAATTCAGACTTCAATATTTACTATCTTTGCACCCTTCAGCAAGTATATAATTAAGCCTCAATTTCCCTCATCTTTAAAATGTGGATCCAAATAATACTTCATAGAGTTTTTGTGTATGTGTGTACGTGTCACAAATAGTTAACTTTCAATATTTATTATTATTACTGTATTATCATTGACCTTTTCTTTTTCTTTTTCTTATCCAAGGAAAGTTGTTGCACTGTTTTAAAGGTAGGATATTTATGGTTTATTAGCAAACTTCTCTGGCTGGTTTATCTTTGAGTTAAATGACAATTTATAAGACATTCAGTCAGATTTGCTACATTATAGGCATCTGGCCAAGCAGGGACACTTCCAAAGATCAGGGCTTCTTCCCTCATTGGTCTCTTGATCTACCATATGTCCATTCTGATTGGAACCATATGATACCTCTTAATAAGATATTTTCTTTGATTAAGCAAAAATCACTGCCTCTTCTATAAATTTCTCAATGTCAAATTCTTTTCCTAGACGACCTAGAGAAATATACTTTCCTAAAGAACATCCATTCATATATTTGAAGATACTTAGATATCTATTTTGGTTTTCCCTACACAGAGAAATTTTCTACATATTTGAACGCAGTCTAACATTGTTGGTTCACAAGTACACTTGATCAAAATAACAGTTTTGCTTTATTTTTTAATGTTAGCTACATGCATACTCAGAGACACAGTGTATCAACTAAGTTTAAGTAACATTTTAAATCCTTTGCTGTCCTTTCAACAGTCTTCAGAGCACCTTCACCAGGAGTAGATCCCATCTCAAGAAACTACTTTTTATCTCATACATAAGGAGTAACCTCTTCATTTGTTAGTTTTATCATGAGATTGCAGCAATTCAGTCACATCCTCAGGTTCCGCATCTAATCCTAATTCTCTGGCTGTTTCCACTACATCTACAATTACTTTCTCCACTGAAGTCTCAAACACCTCAAAGTCATCCTTGAAGGCTGGAATCAGCTTCTTCCAAACTCCTGTTAATGTTGATAGTTTGGTCTCTTCCTTTGACTCACAAATGTTCTATTTTCTAAATTGAAGTATAGTTCACTTAAAATATTGTATTAATTTAGGTATACAACATAATGATTCAATATTTTTATAGATTACACATGATACAAAGTTATTATTAAATATTGACTATATTCTCTGTGCTATAAATTACTTCCCTTTGATTTATTTATTTTGTGTGCATGTGCTGTGTGTGCATGTGTGTGTGCTCAGTCATGTCTAACTGTTCAAGCTGGTTTTAGAAAAGGCAGAGGAACCAGAGATCAAATTGCCAATATCTGCTGGATCATCGAAAAAGCAAGAGAGTTCCAGAAAAACATCTCTTTCTGCTTTATTGACTATGCCAAAGCCTTTGACTGTGTAGATTACAAGAAACTGTGGAAAATTCTGAAAGAGATGGGAATACCAGACCATCTGACCTGTCTCTTGAGAAACCTGTATGCAGGTCAGGAAGCAACAGTTAGAACTGGACATGGAACAACAGGCTGGTTCCAAATAGGAAAAGGAGTCCGTCAAGGCTGTATATTGTCACCCTGCTTATTTAACTTATATGCAGAGTACATCATGCAAAATGCTGGGGTGGAAGAAACACAAGCTGGAATCAAGATTGCCGGGAGAAATATCAATAACCTCAGATATGCAGATGACACCACCCTTATGGCAGAAAGTGAAGAAGAACTAAAGAGCCTCTTGATGAAAGTGAAAGAGGAGAGTGAAAAAGTTGGCTTAAAGCTCAGCGTTCAGAAAACTAAGATCATGGCATCTGGTCCCATCACTTCATGGGAAATAGATGGGGAAACAGTGGAAACACTGCTGATGGTGATTGCAGCCATGAAATTAAAAGATGCTTATTCCTTGGAAGGAAGGTTATGGCCAACCTAGATAGCATATTGAAAAGTAGAGACATTACTTTGCCAACAAAGGTCCGTCTAGTCAAGGCTATGGTTTTTCCATTGGTCGTGTATGGATGTGAGAGTTGGATGGTGAAGAAAGCTGAGCGCCTAAGAATTGATGCTTTTGAACTGTGGTGTTGGAGAAGACTCTTGAGAGTCCTTTGGACTGCAAGGAGATCCAACCAGTCCATCTTAAAGGAGATCCATCCTGGGTGTTCATTGGAAGGACTGATGGTGAAGCTGAAACTCCAATACTTTGGCCACCTGATGTGAAGAGTTGACTCATTGGAAAAGACCCTAACGCTGGGAAGGATTGGGGGCAGGAGGAGAAGGGGACGACAGAGGATGAGATGGTTGGATGGCATCACCGACTCGATGGACATGGGTTTGGGTAGACTGCGGGAGTTGGTGATGGACAGAGAGGCCTGGCGCGCTGCAATTCATGGGGTTGCAAAGAGTCGGACATGACTGAGCGACTGAACTGAACTGAATTTATACTTCTGAATTCCTTTCACGTATTTCACCCTTCCTCCTCCCCCCTCGCCTCTGGTAACCACTAGTTTGTTCTCTGTGGGTCTTTATTTTGTTATATTTGCTCATTTGTTTTGTTTTTTAGATTCCACATATAAGTGAAAACACACATTATTTGTGTTTCTTTAAAAATAAATATTCATAATGGCTTCTAGAATGATGGGTCTTTTCCAGGTTTTCAATTTACTTTGCCCCAATCCATCAGAGGAATCACTATCTATGGCAGCTTTAGTCTTATGAAATGTATCAATATTTCTTAAATGATAAGATTCAAAAGTCAAAATTATTCTTTGATCCATGGGCTGCAGAATGGATGTCATATTAACAGGCATGAAAACAACATTGATCTCATTGTATGTCTCCATCAGAGCTCTTGCGTGAGCGGCTGCATTGTCAGTGGGAAATAATATTTTGAAAGGAATCTTTTTTCTGAGCAGTGGATCTCAACAGTGGACTTACAATATTCAGTAAATTAAAAGACACTTACTCCATGGAAGGAAAGTTATGACCAACCTACACAGCATATTAAAAAGCAGAGACATTCCTGTGTCAACAAATGTCCGTCTTGTCAAGGCTATGGTTTTTCCAGTGGTCATGTATGGATGTGAGAGTTGGATGGTGAAGAAAGCTGAGCACCGAAGAATTGATGCTTTTGAACTGTGGTGTTGGAGAAGACTCTTGAGAATCCCTTGGACTTCAAGGAGATCCAACAAGTCCATCCTAAAGGAGATCAGTCCTGGGTGTTCATTGGAAGGACTGATGTTGAGGCTGAAACTCCCATACTTTGGCCACCTGATGAAAAGAGCTGACTCATTTGAAAAGACCCTGATGCTGGGAAAGATTGAGGGCAGGGGAAGAAGGGGATGACAGAGGATGAGATGGTTGTCCACCGACTCAATGGACATGAGTTTGGGTAAACTCTGGGAGTTGGTGATGGACAGGGAGGCCTGGAGTGCTGCTGTTCATGGGGTCACAAAGAGTCGGGCAAGACTGAGCAACTGAACTGAAACCATGTTGTAAATAGATGTGCTGTCATCCAGGCTTTGTTGTTCCATTTATACAGCTCAGGCAGAATAGATTTAGCATAAGTCTTAATTGCTCTAGGATTTTCAGAACAGTAAATGAGCATTGGTTTCAACTCAACTAAAAGTCATCAGCTACATTAGTCCCTAACAAGAGAGTCAGCCTTAAAGCCAGCCATTGACTTTTCCTTTTTAGCTATCAAACCCCTAGATGACATATTCTTCCAATACAAAGCTGTTTTGTTTACATTGCAAATCTGTTTACTGTAGCCACCTTCATTAATTATTTTAACTACATTTTTTTTGGATAACTTGCTGCAACTTCTGTGTTTGCATTTGCTGCTTCACCTTATACTTTTATGTTATGGAGATGGCTTCTTTCCTTAAAACTCATGAACCAGCCTCTGCTACCTTCAAATTTTCCTTCTGCAGCTTCCTCACCTCTCTCTGCCTTCATAGAATCTAAGAAAGTTAGGACTTTGGTCTACATTAGGCATTGGCTTAAGAGAAATTTATGGCTGATTTAATCTCCTATATAGACCACTCAAACTTTCTCCAAATCAGCAATACGTCTCTTTTGCTGTGTTACCATTGCTTTGTTGGCTAGAGTAGCACTTTTAATTTCCTTTAAGAGCTTTACCTTTGCATTCACAACTTAGTTAACTGTTTGACACAAGAAGTGTAGCTTTTGGCCTACCTCAGTACTAAGCTTGATTGTTTCTAGCTTTTGGTTTAAAGTGAAAGATGGGAACTTTTTCTTTCCTTGGACACTTAGGGGCCATTTAAGGGTTATTAATTGGCTTCATTTTAATACTGTATGCCTCAGGAAATAGGAAGTCCTGAGAAAAGGGAAAGAGACAGGGAAGAGCTTGTCAGTGGAAGTTAGAACACACATCTTTTATCAATTAAGTTCACGGTCTTACAGAGCCCATTTCATGGCATCCTCCAACAGTTACAATAGGAATGTCAAAGATCACTGGCCACAGATCACCATAGCAAATATAATAATAATGAAAAAATTTGGAATATTGAGAGAATTAACAATATGTGACAGAGAGACACAATGTGAACAAATGCTGTTAAAAATTTATGTCAGTAGACTTGCTTGATGCAGGGTTGTGACAAGCCTTCATGTTTTAAAAAACACAGGGTCTGCAAAGTACAACGTAAAGCACAATAAAATGAGGTCTGCCTGTGCTACTAAGTTGTGGTGACCTTGAACCACTGTAATTGATTTCCTGATCCTTAAACTTAGGAGTTTGCCTGTACTCCCATGGATCTTTACTATGAAAGGTGTAGCTCCTGGTTGATAGTAGACTGCTCAAATAACTTGATGCAAGTGTAGATTTAAAAAAAGCAATATATAAACATTCAGTGTTTACAACTAAATGTACTGAAGCACATTTATATTTTTATAAATGTGTGTTTACACAGGTTTTCTAAGATTTTTAAAGGAACATGTCTTGGGAGATATTAAAACAAAATGGTGGGACTTCCCTGGTGGTCAGGTGGATAAGACTCAGAGCTTCCACTGCAGAAGGCATGGGTTCAATCCCTGGTCAGGGAACTAAGATCCCACATGCTACACAACAACAACAACAAAAAAGGAAGGTATTTAATAAAATTAATTTAAATTTTGAGTCCCACCCTACAATTAGGTGCTCATGATGCGTCTTCTCAACTGAGGACCCAGAGAAGTCAGGTTTCGTTATTGTTCACAACTTGGTATCAGCCTACTTCTCAGTATTTCTCTCTGACTTTTCCAGTCACACCAGAGGGAGAATGCTGGAAATTTTTATTTTTCTTCTTTTGCTTCCAAGTTGCTTGTATCTCTTGACAGTTCTTGCCAACACATTCACCTGGAAAAGTCCTAATCACTTTTCAAGACCATATTCATATCACTTCTCCAAGAAGCCTTCAAAAACCTCCCCAAGAGAATTTCTGCTCCCTGACTACCCTCTCACAGATTTCCAACATATACTTCACAGTGAATTGTTTGATTACAGTAATTGGCAACCCCAATTTAATAAGAGAGGCAGAGAGGAAATGTATTGACTTAAACAACCTAAAGAAGGGTTAAAAAATAAAACTGTGTGAAAAGCAAAAGGGCAGCTCAAGTTCTAGAAGATCCAGGTCCTGACTCCCAAGACTCTCTCCTCATGACTTATCTTGCTTGTTTTGGTTAGTTTTCTCCTCTCTTACCTCAACTGACTTTTTCCACAAATTGAGAAATACAGCTCTTAATAGTATCCAAGCTTTAAACCTTTTCCCATTTGCTACTAGCGAGGGAGAATGACCCTATTTATCAGAACCAGTGCAGAAAATCTCAGGGAAGTACCATGGCTTGACTACCATTGGATTCATCAATTGTGTGACCAAAGGGAAAACACAGCTTGGTTTAAGTGTAGCTGCCATCACTGGGCCAGGTTTTGATGGTAGGGAATCAGAGTTACCTAAATCCTGGCACCGTTTAAAGAAGGTATCTAGATGTCAGGACATATGAAGTTGTGGTTTTCAGGGTAGGGAGATAGGAAGGTAGCGCCAAATATTCCATAGATATTCATTGTTTCCTACTTTTGTGAATGTATTTTTACAACTAGATTTTGAAATCCTTGAAGGCAATAACTCCACCTCCTCTCTGGTGGCTCAGTCTGTAAAGAATCTGCCCGCAATGTGGGAGACCCAGGTTTGATCCCTGGGTCAAGAAGATCCCTTGCAGAAGGGAATGGCAACCCATTCCAGTATTCTTTCCTGGGAAATCCCATGGACAGAGGAGCCTGAAGGGCTACAGCCCATGGGGTTGCCAAAAGTTGGGCACAACTGAGCAACTAACACTTTCATTTTCATTTCTAAAGACAGTGCCCATGCTGCCTCATTTTCCAGAAACTAAAATTTCACAAGGTCTGGAATACACACACACACACACACACACACACACACACACACACTTCCCTGATAGCTCAGTGGTAAACACACACACACACACACACACACACACTCTCTTCCCTGATAGCTCAGTGGTAAACACACACACACACACACACACACACACACACACACACACACTCTCTCTCTCTCTCTCTCTCTCTTCCCTGATAGCTCAGTGGTAAAGAACCTTCCTGCCAATGCAGGAGACATGGATTTGATTCCTGGGTCAGGAAGATCCCCTGGAGAAGGAAATGCAACCCACTCCAGTATTCTTACCTAGGAAATCTCAGGGACAGAGGAGCCTGGAAGGCGACAGTCCATGGGGTTGCAAAGAGTCGGATAGGACTGAAGTTGCTGAGCATGGCTGAAGTTGCTGAGCATGGCGTGGCATGTGTGTATATATATGTGTGTGTTTTTACAATACTTAATATGCATAACTTGTGTTTGGTAACATACTTCTGTTGTTTCTATAATGTTTACAACTCTTTGCAGCCAGTCTTCATAGTTAAATCTGACAAATACAAAATAAGTCAAATATTTTAATAATTCAATTCATAAGAAAAAAGCAGACAAAATGATATTTAAATATATGACCAGTTTAATAATATGAATTTGTCTCCAAAAGGAGCCTTGGATTTAATTGTCAGGCTTTTGATTGCACTCATGAAGTGATGGGATGAATCTTTTCAGTGATCTTTTTCAGATTATATTCATAACTTTCTAAGATTCTTGGTGGCTAGTTGAGTAGAGTGATTGGCCTTTCAAAACGATTTGCACCTATGTGTTTCTGATTCTTTGTCTCCTTTCTGCTCACTTTTGGCCTGGTGATGTTTCTGAAGGCTTGGATTCTCCTTTTCCTTTTGCATTTTCCTCCTGCAGGAAGGTACACACTCAGAAAGACTACTCTTTTGCCTCACATCATTCAGATCCCCTATTTCATCACTGACTTCCTCTGTGGTTTGTGTATCTAGACAATGACACGTGTTCCTCCTGTGCCTAACTGTTCTGGTTTTAGCGCTAGGAAATGTTTTTTTGTGCTTCATCTCTTGCTTACTTGGGGATGTGAATTTCTGACTCTGTAGACAAGTGGGACTGTTACAGTGGCTTCCAGCTTGGGAAGAATCTTCACTTTTCAAAGGACACTTGGGTCTCTTCCCAGTATTTGAATGAAACTTCACATATTGGATGGTGGCTGGAGATGGCCTCCTATAGTTTGATTCATAGGCATGTGCCTTCTTTTCTTTTGAGAGCTCACAGCATATATTCTGGGTGAAGCGTTTACTTCTGTGGCTTCCTCTCAGAGAGGGATTATTTGATTCTCTGCTTATAGATCTATTTGTAAGTCCAACACACCAGGATTTAGATCTTTGAGTACTGGACCTTGATTGTCTTTGGATTCCCCTGCTGCAGTGTGAACCAACTTCTGCAAATTGGAAGGGTTGTCTGTACTTCATCCTCTTTTTTCTGAAAGAGTTCAGCTTCTTCCCATCTCTCTTAAAAGAAACGGCAGTTTCTGAAATGCAGCTCCAGGAAGGGTCCCTCTTTCTAGATTTGCAATTTATCAAGGATCTTTCTCTGGGTAATCTTCTTTGAAAGGTCCCTGATGAAGAGTCTGAACATTTGTTTTTTTCTGCTCTTTTCTGGAAATTGATCCGTTGGCCAAAGTTCAAAGCCTTTTTTTCTCTTAGGCTATTCTTCCGTGGCTGCCCCTGATTCAAAATTGCTGGGGAACTGAAGGTGCGTGCAGTTGTTTCACTCTTTCCCATATCCTGGTCATGACCTGGAAACGACTTTACCCTTTCTGTCTTCCTCTCTTCGACAGTTTTTTTGCAATTCAGTAAGCCTGGGCCCCTTTCCCTTAGTATAGCCCAGTTCAGGAGCATGCTATTGGTAGAAGGTGTGACTTTGAGATCACCTGGTTCTGATTTGTCTTTGAGCCAAGCATGGATTTTGCTTCCTGCTTTATGATGGAGTGGTGGGACTTCAGATTTCTTCAAGCAAGAGTTACCATTGGGAAATGCTTTCATGCCTGACAGAGGCCTCTGCTCATTATTCCATTGGCCCTGGGTGTTTTTAGACTGTTTTATATCATGTTGAGGTGCCAGTACAGCCTGATCCTTAGGCAAAGGCAAAACAGGAGCTGATACAACAGACTTTTTTCCTACCCAAGGTGAAACAGAAGGAAATTGATAGATGGCTCGTTGGTCATAAGTCTCCATGTTGTAAGGTGAATGAACAAAACTGATAAATTCATGCAGAAAATGATGGGTGTGTTGTTGGAGATAAGGTTCTAGGAGGTTAATGAAGGAGTCACTGTCCAGATCATATTTTGTCATGTGATGGAGAATGGTGGACAGAATATTCTTCACTGTGTAGCCATAATCTCCATAAACAGCTGTTAATTCTCGTTTCAGCCAGGGAACCAGCCGATGTAAACAACCAGGGTTTCTCTTGAAATAATTAGCTGATAAGTGCTTTTCAAATCTGTAGCCTTGGACATGTGCCACCCAAATTCCGGAATAATACAGAGCCCTTCTGAACTTCATTACCACCTGGTCTCTAAAGTGACCCACAGACATGGAGTTTGGTTGGAATTTCCTGCTGTCCCCAAACTCTCTCAGCAACTCCTGGACAGTCAGCTCTCTCAATGGCCTGCTTTTCTTTGTAATGCCCTCAAGGTTTATGCCAAGATCATTGTTTTCAGAAGTCACTATGTAGCTTTCTTCTTCCGAGGGAAGGAACACCGAGTCTTCTTTGGTGTCTTCCTCTGGCCTGGAAAAACAGCCCTGGGAAAGAAAGCAGTGCACGCTGGATGAAGGTGTAGATTTATTTCTTTGTCTTGAGTGTAAAGATTCATCACTGTTCGTGGAACAGGGGTTCCAATCGGCCCCATTCTGTGTATTCTCCAAGCAGTTAGGGCACTCACAGTCAGAGGAGAAATCTAATGGCATCTCCTTGAACAGATGGTATTTCACAGTCATATGTGAGAAAAATTGGTTCAAATCAGTTCCTCATCTGGCATGAAAAATATCTATTAAAACCATTCCATGCATATTTCTGTAATATATTTTGTCTCCATGGAATAAATTCTGGGATATATAAACTATTTCTTCAAATTAATAAATAATGTTCTCAATAAAACCCAGTGTAGACAAGGCAATGAGAATTCAGGCACACTGATTTTCTGTCTCTCTTAAATTAGTTTTGCAAACTCTGAAAAGCAAATTGGAAATAAACCTCAAAATTTAAGTATCACATCTTTTAACTCAGCAATTCTAACTCTAGAGTTTTAATCTATATATACAAGTCTGCAAACATATACACATGGATTTTTCTAATAACAACAACAAAAAAAACCCTGAAAACAATTGAAATATCCATTAGTAGGGAACTTATTAAATAAATGATGCTTTATCTGTAATATTTAACATCATGTCACCATTCCAAAAAAACAGGCAAATCTCTACATGTTAATATGTGAAAATGGATGAATATATTGTTAAATGAAAAAGCTTATGTAGAAGAATGAGAAGCTATTATAAAAATCTTAAAGACTAATATCTAATTTCTGGCAATATTGTGAACTAGACACTTTGAAAAATTGTCCCACTAGGATTAACAAAATAATGCTAGCTATAAGTAAATATAGGTAAATCTATCTCAACTTAAGAGGTAATGAGTAAAATTCTTAGAGGCCAAATCAATCCATAAATAAAAGTAGAAATCCAGAGAGGGAAGTGAGCTCTGATATCGCAAGTTGCTCTGAACTGGTGTCCTTGATCTTCAATTAAAGAATAACCGATAGCTGCAGATGACAGGAGAGACAGATGAATGTATAATGGAAAACCTCTGCATAAAGCTGTACCCAAATGTTTACATTCTTACTGAAAATGTGAATTAGAAAAATAATCATCCCCCACACAGTCAGCAGGTAATCTTAGCTGAGATTTTGTAACCAGAAACAAGTATGTCTGCAGACTAAATTCAAACAGCGTTTTCCTAAAAACCTCAAAAGGATAATTTATTTTGAAGTTGATAGCGACCATAGGCAACTGGCAGAGGCAAACACATGTTCTTCCTGGAGGAACATTATAAACCCAGGTCTCATGAAAAATTTCCTCTAAATAAGTTCACAGTCAAAAATCACTAACAAACAAGAAATAGCCATCAGAATAAGCCTGAGTCCACAAAACCAATAGAGAGCAAATTTGATTGCTACCAGAATCCGAAATAAAATTAGCTTGCTGGAAGTGCATGAATTTCACCCCTTCTCTTACAGATGGTTTCAAGCTCTCCTTTCCAGAAGTAATGCTCTCATTAAGTCATCATTGATCTTGAAAAGCAAAAATGACAGAAACAAATTACATTATTTGGCAGATTTACCTCCTAGAGGATCTTAAAGTGTCCACGCTCAGGGTTCATTTGGTTGAAGAGAATCACTTCTGTTTTGTTGGCCTTAGAGATAGAATTTAGAACACAAGGCTAGTTCTGCTGTGGTTTGGAGAAAAAGAAACTGCTCCAAGTTTTCCATGAAACTAGGTATCTTATGTTTCCCAGCAGTGTCTGGAGTGACTTTAAGATACAAATCCTTATTAAGATAGAGTTCATGTCCCTTTGACTTATAGATTGCCAGAATGCTTTAATTTTTCAATAGGCTGATCAAACCTAACACTGTAATGTGTGGTCTGGGTCAGAAGAAAGCAGGACACAAGGTAGAACATAGGTTTTTCTGATGAAAGAACTCCCTGAAGAACAGTTGTTAGTCTAATAGTGTTAGTGTTAGTCACTCATTTGTGTCCAACCCTTTGCGATCCTGTGGACTGTAGCTCTACAGGCTCCTCTGTCCATAGAATTCTCCAGGCTCAAGAACACTGGAGTGGGTAGCCATTCCCTTCTCCAGGGGATCTCACTGACCCAGGGATTGAACCCAGGTCTCCTGCATTGTAGGAAGATTCTTTACTGACTGAGCCACCATGGAAGCCCCTAATAGTAATATTTATATTTAAATTATTTAGTCAGAAAGTTGTCAATTTTTCTTTAAATGCAAGAGCTGAATAAACTTGTTAGCATGTGTGCAGGGTGATTAATCAACATCTTGATTGTCTGTGTACCAGCTTTTTGGTTCAAAATGAAAAGTTGTGATATTTTTCAAAACATTTATTCATCCATAGCTAAATACCAGTTTATACAGACAACACAGTTGGGAAGTCATTGAAAATAAATGTTTTTTTTCTCTTTTTTTGGCTTACTTGCTGTTATTCCGTTTTTAAGTTTAGTCATGCTTACTCAGGCTATTGGACTGCTCTTAGACGCAGGTGAAACCAATTTAGCTCATGCGCTATTTTGGAGAATTAGATAAGCAAGTTTGTGCTTAGCATCTCATAGCAGTTTAATAGAATAGCCATTTTAGTGTTTTTGAGTAGGTTTCATTCCAAATTCCCAAGACAGTGCATTCCTTTTACTTTAAAAAAGTGTTTTGTGTGATTTTATAATTCAAAATAGACACCATTTTTTATATCCTTGTAACTGTAGGGTAATATAGAACCACATTCCCTATAACCTTCAAAACTATGTCAGCCCTATATAGAGGAAAAGACAGTCAAGACATGAGTTCTCTTTCTACTCTTCACATGTGCTCCCAGTCACGGCTTAATCATCTGTGAAATAAGGCTTATAGAAAGACTCAAAAGAGAATAGGTGCAAAGTACTCTGTGAAAAACAATGCTTATTAGTATTAAAGTGCTCTCAGGGGACATTCTCATCTGTACACTGTGTCTCCATGGTAAAAATACTTGATAAATGTCTGTTGAAGTTGAGAACTTGAAGGATTAGAGGGAAGAAGGGAAGAATCAGAAACATAAAAGGCCATTCAGGTGTCTCTTCTGGATGCTTTGTATTACAGTCTGCCCATTTTGGGGGGGATGGGGACAGTCATCGATTTCTTCCTTTCCTTTTCTTATTTTCACACTCTTGGTTCCTAAATACTCAAAATTCTGAAGAAGTTTAGAAAAGAAGAGGTGGTTGGGAAAGGGGCACACTGGCATCCAAAGTGAGAGAACTTTAAAGTCAAGAAGATCATAAATTGACAATGGCAGGATGATGCTGAACGATTAATCTAATGAATCAGTAGCCAACAGATCAGATCCTTTATTTTCTTATCTAAGTTCTGAACCAACTACTTGGAAGCCTTGATTTTCTGTTTTGGTTTTTTCCCCCCATGTTCCATGGCTTTAGAGCAGAGTTTCTATCTCAGCACTATTAGGGCCAGACAGCTCTTTGCTCTACCTTATAGAATATTGAGTAGCATCCCTGGTCTCCATTCAGTAGATGTCAGTATCCCCCACACCAAGTATGACAATAATAAATGTCTCAAGATATTGTTACATGTCCTCTAGGGAGGCAAAAGTGCCCCCTGTGTTGAGAACCACTGCTTTACAATCTAAAATTATTGTGTTTTGAGATAAGGTTTTTCCTCACTAGTTCAAGAAGCAATTCTCCTACCAAGAAGCTATAGTATATACATTCATGAGAAGAATCAAGTATAAATAAGCTGAAAAAGCATGGGTTTCAAAGGCAGAATTCTGAGTTTGAATTTTGACTCTTTTCATTTGAATTTGTCTTTCATAAGCAACTTAGTTCAATTCTCTGAGTTTCATCTACTTTATACATTACAGCATGGACATTTTCTTCATAGCATTTACCATTACCTGCATATTATACATTTATGTGTCTGTTTCCTCTCTGACATTACTGCAAGTTTCATGAGGGAAAAAAGATGAGATCTTTGGCTTATGTACTACTGTTTCCTCATAACTTAGAATAAGTTTGGCATATAGGAAGGAGTCTATATTTGCCAAAAAAATTTTCTATACTGATCAACACAGTCCAGTAGGTGTCAACAATTGTATTTATAGACAGTTTTCATTACTCAAGATAGTTACATTCTGTAAAGTCCTCACAATCACTGAACTGGTTAACTTTGAACCAGTGCTCCTAGGGGAACAGGATTAGATTCCACCGAGCCTCTGGTCACATTTTTATCCATGGAATGATACATATAACTTTGTTTTACTTGTGTCTGTTTAAAGACATCTTAATATATATTATTGAGTCATTAACAGTAAACTCTCAGCCAATAGCACTATAGTTCCTAGCCTGAATGAAGCCCATCTAACACATGTGTTTTCTCCATAAGGCACATCATAGTTTTCTTGCAATTAGGAAAACTAGCCAGCATTTGAGTATTACACACGGAGGTGAATCTAAATGGCAAAATCACCAAAAAAAAGAAAAAGGAAAATACGCATTAAACATGAAAATAAACCTTGTTTATGGTATGAAAGCTGAAACTTAGAAGGCAGAATGTCATTTTGTTTGACCTCAGCTGGGAATATGTGAGCTGAGTGACTCAAATTCTTTGCCTTTCTTCCATGTCCATGAATGACATGAAAACACCAGGAGCACTGATTTTAGGGTTACAAATCAACTTTAGGGAGTAGACAAAAATAACAAATACAGAATCTACAAATGATGATTGACAAATTTGTGGACAAGGTCAGCTTCTGCAAGGGGACACAAGAGAATTCTCACTAACTTAATTGTCAGGCAGAGTAATGAGATCTCATTCCAACCTTTGTATCTTAATCTTTATACCTAATGAATGAACAGAGCCTCTCTTGCCAAAGTGACCCCTTCACAAACACACAAAGGAAAACATTGACTCTAGATTCCAAGTGAATTCTTCATTCCAGTCTTTGTTCCTTATGGGCCTTCATTTTCCATGTATTTGGAGATTTTCCAACTATCTTTCTGTTACTGATTTCTAATTTAATTTCATTGTGGTCTAACAGCATACTTTATATGCTTTCTACTGTTTAAATTTTTTTTTGATTTATTTATTTTAATTGGAGACTAATTACTTCACAATATTGTAGTGTTTTTTGCCATACAGTGACATGAATCAGCCATGGGTGTACATGTGTTCCCCATCCTGAACCCCCCTCCCACCTCCCTCTCCATCCCATCCCTCAGGGTCATCCCAGTGCACCAGCCCTGAGAACCCTGTCTCATGCATCGAACCTGGACTGGCGATCTATTTCACATATGATAATATACATGTTAAGTAAGGTATGTTTTATTAGCCAGAATGTGATCTACCTTGGTAAATGTTCCATGTGAACTTGAGAAGAATGTGTATTCTGCTGCTGTCAAATGGAGTATTATAAAATGTCAATTAGATCAAGTTGACTGATAGTGTGGTTCAGGTAAACTATATTTTTACTGATTTTCTGCCCGTTTGATCTATCAGTCACTGAAAGAGAGGTGGTATTGAAGTCTCTAACTATAATTGTGCATTTGCTTTTTTCCTTCTTGTGTTTCTATCAGTTTTCACTTCTGTCTTTTGATGCACTGTTAGTTACATGTGTTCCCAGAGAACTGAGCCGTTTATCATTGTATAAGGTCCCTCTATATCTCTGAAAATTCCCTTTGCTCCTTTGTATGAAATTAATATAGCAACTTCAGCTTTCTTTTGATTAATGTTAACATGATATATCATTGCTTTATTTTTCATCTAAGTCTTTATATTTAAAGTGGATTTCTTGTAGACAACATATAGTCAGGTCTTATTTTTATATCCATTCTGACAGTCTTTGTCTTTTATTGGTATATTTAGACCCTTCACATGTAAAATGCTTATTGATATGTTGGATTTAGTGTCTATCATGTTTTTAACTGTTTGCTTTTTGTTGCATTTGGTTTTTGTTTCCTTTCGGTACTTCATTTTATTCTCATAAACATGCCCTGAGGGAGGTATCTCACGTTAGTCTTATTTAGAAACGAAAGAACAATAGTACTTAAATCGACTTAACCAAGGTTACACAGGACAAATATAACAGAGCCATCAGTCAGTTCAGTCACTCAGATATGTCCGACTCTTTGCAACCCAATGGACTGCAGCACACCAGGCTTCCCTGTCCATCACCAACTCCCAGAGCTTACTCAAGCTCATCTCCATTGAGTCGGTGATGCCATGCAATCATCTCATCCTGTCATCCCCTTCTCCTCCTGACTTCAATCTTTCCCAGCATCAGGGTATTTTCAAGTGAGTCAGTTCTTCGCATCAGAGAGCCAAAGTATTGGAGCTTCAGCTTCAGCATCAGTCCTTCTAATGAATATTCAGGACTGATTTCCTTGAAGATTGACTGGTTGGATCTCCTTGCTGTCCAAGGGACTCTCAAGTCTTCTCCAATACCACAGTTCAAAAGCATCAGTTCTTAGGCACTCAGCTTTCTTTATGGTCCAGCTCTAACATCCATACATGACTACTAGAAAATCCATTGCTTTGACTATATGGACCTTTGCCGGCAAAGTATTGTCTCTGCTTTTTAATATGCAGTCTAGTTTGGTCATAGCTTTTCTTCCAAGGAGCAAGCGTCTTTTAATTTCATGGCTGCAGTCACCATCTGCAGTGATTTTGGAGCCCAAGGAAATAAAGTCTGTCAGTGTTTCCATTGTTTCCCCATCTATTTGCCGTGAGGTGATGGTACTGGATGCCATGATCTTAGTTTTTTGAATGTTGAGTTTTAAGCCAGCTTTTCACTCTCCTCTTTCACTTTCATCATGAGGCTCTTCAGTTCCTCTTCGCTTTCTGCCATAAGGGTGGTGTTATCTGCATATCTGTGACATATAGCAGAGCCATAATTTGAAACTGTCTAATGTTCTTTACTTGACAAAACATTTTCTTCTGTATACCCAATGGTTTCAGCAATAAAACTGTGATAAAGCTTCCGAATCAAGGAAAATTGTGCCCTCGGAATCACTAAGATTTGTATGCCTCCCCAAGGCTTTCCTCTCTCCAAAAACTGGGAAGGGGATATTAACAAATTAGCATCTTTCCTCTAGTTTAACCAAAATGCCATGTTTTAACTAACAGTTAATAACAAATTCTATAAAGGCTAGCATAAGAACAAAACTAAAAGGAAAAAAAAAGTTTTGCTTCATTTACAAATAAACCATAATTATCCATGGAAACCAAACCTATAGCTTCAGGGTGCCAGCTTTCTTAAAGAGCAAGAAAAAATTTAGCCCTCTTCTCAAACCAGGCTGTTCAGTTTTATTTTCCCATTGACTGAGGTCATTTAAAATGAACTGTTACAACCTGGCTCCTGAATCACCATCTATTTTCCTGTAAAAATGCCTCTCCTTGCTTCTATAGGGAAGAGGGGAAAGACAGAACTGGACTTGGGCCCAAACCATAATTTTAGTAATTACTAAACCAAGTGACTGCAGCCATAATTGAGTCATTCAAAGCCAAATGGTAGCAGTAATTAGTTTGTCAAATTTGAATAAGAGAGTTTTTTGGCGAGGACAATTGCAGTAGAGCTAAGGAGCCCTGAACTGTCAGCCATGGAGTGGGAGACCTTTTTCAAGCAGAGGGTCTTCCCAGCACTGTGATTCTCTTGTGTGACAGTGATGGATGTTCTTCGTTTCAGATTATGGCCTTGTCACACTAAACTAATCTCTCTTCATGTCTGCAGGCCCTGCTCATTCCCCAGGGTAGCAGTCATCAATTTACATAGAAAGGCACCTAGAGAAACATGCAATCTATTTATCACACTTGCTCTGAGTGTACTAACAGCAACTCCAACCCATGCATGGACCCACATTTCAATTGGGCTTCACCTCTGCAGCATCATAAATAGTGTCAAAGGATGTGTTGTTAAGAAAATGGATAGAAGGAGAGTGAGAAATTCATGAAAAACATGCAAGTCAGTGAACTCCATCCTCGTATGATCACCTCAATGTGTGTAAAAATTCAGGAAAATTTAGACTGAACTTTATACTTCCTTTTGTTGTTTTTTAGTTGCTAAGTGTTGTCTGACTCTGTGACCCCATGGGCTGTATGTAGGCAGCCAGGCTCCTCTGTCCATGGAACTTCCCAGGCAAGAATATGGAGCGGGTTACTATTTCCTTCTCCAAAGGATCTTCCCATCCTAGGGATCGAACTCATGTCTCCAGCTTGGCAGGCAGATTCTTTACCACTGAGCCACCAGGGAAATCCTTAATCTTCTTAGACTTCGCTTTAGCATCCTACATTCACCTGCATACTGTGGACTATGGATTGCCACTTCAGCATGCCGGCTCCTGGAAAAGGAGCTACATTAGGTTAGGAACAAAGAAGTCAGAGAGGCAGAGTTCATATCCATAAGTCCTCTTTCCTCCAATTCCCTAGCCATATCCATTCAATTATTTGCTTCATTACAGACATATTTTCTGTTCTCTTTGGCTAAGTTCTGTTTGTTCCACTGAGACTTGTCGGTGCTATTTCTGCCCCGAGCTGAGTTTGCCTCTCCATTTCCAAGGAATGTACTCCTTCCCAAAGTCATAAATTTCTCAGGCTTTGCTAACGGTGCAAACGACACTGCTGGTATTCTTTTACAGTCACAGAGTCAAGAGGGAAAGCAAATCTTTAGTGTCAGTGGACTCCAGGTCCCAGAGTTCCATCAACTCTAAGGGTTGGAATTCTTCCTCGTTTCTGAAGCTAATGTAAAGATAATAAACACCTATTTATTTTAAATGATTCTCCATTTTTTCCCTCAAAAATATTCTCTTTTGTGGATACACCTATCAGTTTCACACAGTAAGCTAGAACATACTTAGTACTATCTTTTTTTTCGATCATTTTGCATGCATTTTGCTTATAAAAGAATCTTTTCTATATGTTGACATTTCCTGTCACTTTTGCAGAATGGTTATTTGACTTGATGTATTTTATTCTTCTTAGTAGCAAATTTTAACTAGAATTGCCTAATAAACATATACTAGGCCACATTTTAATAATCAAAAATGGCATGAATTCTGTGCAATTTGTCAACAAAGGATGGGAACGGGAGAATCAGCTAATCATGACTAAAACCAAGAATTAAAAAAATTTCATGTATATATCTCACTATGTTGATATTACTCATCAAACTAGTCACAAACCATATATTAAAACTTAAGGGCTTCCTTGGTGGCTCAGTGGTCAAGGATTCACCTACCAATGCAGGAGACACTGGTTTGATCCCTAGTCAAGGGAGATCCCACATGCTGCAGGGCAACTAAGCCCTAAGTTCATGCTCTGCGACGAGAGAGGCCACTTCAATGAAAAAACCACACACAATAACTAGAAAGTAGTTCCCACTCACCTCAACTAGAGAAAGCCTGAACGCAGCAACAAAGACCCAGCACAGACAAAAATAAATAAGTAAGTAAATAAATAAAATTATTTTAAAAGTCTGATAAAAAATAAAAATCTGTAGCCAAAATTATGCTTAAAAACAAATCTTACAAGCTTTAATTGACAAATCAGAAAAAAGCAAATGAACTAAGATTTTAATATAAGAAATTAACAAAAAGCAATCAAAAATACATAAACAGATGTAAAATAAAGATGAAAGCAAACAATTCTGAAATAGGAACAAAATTGGTGAATTGATAAATGAAGAGATGATATTAAAATAATAGCAAATGAGAAAAAGCTACTATCCAATAGAGGAAAGTTATATAAAACATCAGAAAATCTGAACTATAGCAGGTTGCTTATATAACTCATTATCTTGGTAAAGTTTGCTGCAAGGCCATATGTCTGCAAATGAGGCCACCTCAATAAGCAGTCCTCACTGAACTAGGCTGGATTTGCCTTATACACTTGCTATCTTCATGTCTTTCTATCCCCTCCTTTCTCTCTGGCTGATGTTGAAACAAATACAGTGATTTCACACTGGCCTGAGGAGTCTCAGGTATCTGAGCCTGGATTCCCCCAGTACTTATACAAACAGGAACTGTTTGTGTTTCCCATTATCTCTACTAATGGGAATTCCCATTCCCATCCCATTCCTACTTGAGTAGGAAAGTAGGAAAAATTGCTCCTTCGAAAACAGCAATATTAGGCTGTGTAAAACAATTAATTTTCTCTCTCTCTCTTTTTCTTTTTTTTGACTGCATCTGCAGTAGCCTATATAGCTGTGAAAAAAAAGAAGCTTCACAAAGGAATACAATTTTTTGGACATTTTGACTATTTCTATTCAAATTTTTAAACTCTTTCCTTGATTAATTCTACTCATATCACTCTGATCTCTTTCCAGAATTTTAGGTGTTTAGAGCTGAAAGAGAGCTTGGCATCTTATGATTGCATGCATTTGTGCTTTAATATATTCTGTTTTCCCAGATTAGATTGGCATTATCCCCGTGTCTTTGTTGGCAAACTCTTACTTGATTCTTCAATATATGTTTCATGTCTCTTTTAAGTTCTTCCCTGACTGTTTGAGGTAGTCTCATGTTATTGAGAAGCTCCTGGGAGTACTGGTTAAGAGTAATAAACTCTGGAGCCAAAATCCATAGGTTTGAAGCTCAGCTTCCCAGCTTACTAAATGTATGACTTTCAGTAATCAGTACCACATATTCCTCATCAGTGTAATGGAAGTGGTAATAGTCAAGACGAATTAAGGGTTAATGTGTGTAAAGCGCTTAGAATAGTGACTGACAGAGTACATGTTACAAGGACTGATTATATTATGGTGAAAGAATAATTGCAAATTTATTTATCTTCTACTTGCGATTGTGAGCTCTTTGAAAACAGGATATGTCATTCATTCATTTGTTGAAAGAATAAATGAACATTTTTGTCTCCTTAACAGTGAAATATTATTTACACTTCATAATATTCATCCATTTTAAGTGTATAATCCAGTAACTTTTAGTAAAGGTACCAAGTTTCACATCTATCATCATGATGCAGTTTTAGAGCACTTCTATCACCTTATTAACTTATACTTAATACCCATTCCTATCCCCATTTTATGATTGAGAAAACTGACACCCAGAGAAATTATTTGACATTCTAAATGCCATAGAAATGAAAAATGTGAGAAGCAGGTCTAGAACTTAAGTCTCCTGACATCCTCTAGGTTCCAACTCATTTCACTATACCATGCTCTCTGCCAGGATAATCTAACAATAATTAAATCTAAGAATCAGGCATGATTCCATTTTTCTTTGTCAACAACAATTTTATTATTGTTATCAGCATTTTCATCATTATCATTGATGAGGATTATAATATACAATACTCATCATCTACCAGACCTTGGCATTATGCAGCATAGGTTACCTCATTCAAGATAGAAGCTATCACTCATGCCAGGTGGCAGCTCCAGCCATCCTCAAGCTTCAAATGAGCTCAAAGACTCTACTGTCAGGGCCATGCCATTTTCAATTTTAATGATTATTTGCCTGGCTGCCAGCTCAGCAAACTCAATCTGGAATCCTAAAATCTACAGTTAAAATGAGTGATGAAAGCTGGAATATGAATTAGAAATCCTAATCCCTATGACAGGGTTGTCATAGTGAAACTTACTCCTTAACAATACAAACATTTTGGCATAGACAGAGGAGAACTAAAGAAAAATCCATGTTTGCAGTGAAGTCTTAAAAAGCTTATCTTCCTTTTCTCTATTAGGCTTGATTTTTAGTAGGTATATCTGCTCTCTGCTAATCAAGAAAACTTTAGATATTAAAGTTCTATGAATAGTGAAATCGCCTTTGTCCCAGAGCACCATCTTGATTTGCATGCTGTTGTCAGAGCATGGCAAAAGTGGATTTTCCCATCAATTCTCTGTGCACCAATAATGTTTTGGTTCATGCTTCGAGTAATGGACTAGATCAGCTCTCACTTGAAGCAGCTGTTCAAAATCCACTAATCCAGAATGATTATTTTGTGAAAACAAGCACCTCTGAAAACACTTTAGCAGACCATCTACTTAAAAAGAAAATAATGCTGGCAGATCAAAATGAAAATAAAAAAGTTGATGTGTAGTCCTTACATTAAGCTAATTAACAGCTTGGCAGTTCTAACATTGAAAGCGTCAAATTACCAGAGGCCAAGATACTGGCCATCAACATTTTGGTAATGCAGTTGGCACTGAAAGCATCATACAAATAACTTGCAGCAAAAGGCTAATGGAGACAGACACTAATGCCCCAGACCAGCTTGAAAATGGAAACTGGAAACCGAAGCAATTAGACTTTTCATTACAAAAAAAATAACTGAGGCTATTTGCGAGTAACATGGTTAAGAAGTCCAACTGCTTCTCGAAAATAAACTGTAACCATCTTTTATTCTGCTCCATATGAAGTTGAACCTTCACTCTATCAAAAATGTCTAAACACATGGCTCTTTCCAATAGTGGAGAAAGAGATGATCTGAATGCTCTGCTCGCAGATAGTGCTGCTGAGAAGTCTATTTTGTCCTCTCATGTATAGCTAGCATTTTGTGCATATGTTTAGGAATCTCATGGCTTTCTCTGAACTCCATTCATGGAGGTCCCTACTGTAATGCCTTTGTGGGTATAAAATATCTAACATAGAGTAGGAAAACACTACTGTATAAGGAATTTGTTTTGATGGAAAAATGACTAAGTGACAAACACAGGCTAATTCAAATTTATGTACTGAGTCCCTAGTTATTGTTCAGTCTCTCAGTCATGTCCAACTCTTTGCGACCCCATGGACTGCAGAACGCCAGGCTTCCCTGTCCATCACCATCTTCCGGAACTTGCTCAAACTCATGTCCATTGAGTCGGTGATGCCATCCAGCCATCTCATCCTCTGTCATCCCTTCTCCTCCTGCTTTCAATCTTTCCCAACATCAGGGTCTTTTCTAGTGAGTCAGTGCTTTGCCTCAGGTGGCCAAAGTATTGGAGCGTCAGCTTCAGCATCAGTCCTTCCAGTGAATATTCAGGACTGATCTCCTTTAGGATTGACTGGTTCGATCTCCTTGCAATCCAAGGGGCTCTCAAGAGTCTTCTCAAATACCACAGTTCAAAAGCATCAATTCTTCAGTGTGCAGCCTTCTTTATGGTCCAACTCTCACTTCCATACATGACTACTTGAAAAACCATAGCCTTGGCTAGATGGACCTTTGTTGACAAAGTAATGTCTCTGCTTTTTATTATGCTGTCTAGGTTTGTCACAGCTTTTCTTCCAAGGAGCAAATGTCTTTTAATTTCATGGCTGTAGTCACCATCTGCAGTGATTTGGGAGGCCAAGAAAATGGTCTGTCACTGTTTCCATTGTTTCTCAGTCTATTTGCCATGAGGTGATGGGACCGGATGCCTTGATCTTTGTTTTTTGAATGTTGAGTTTTAAGCCAGCTTTTTCACTCTCCTCTTTCACTTTCATCAAGAGGCCCTTTAGTTATCCTTCACTTGCTGCCATAAGGGTGATGTCATCTGCGTATCTGAGTTTATTGATGTTTCTGCCAACTAAATTGATTCCAGCTTGTCCTTCATCCAGTCTGGCATTTTGCATGATGTACTCTGCATATAAGTTAAAAAAGCAGGGTGACAATATACAGCCTTAACGTACTCCTTTCCCAATTTGGAACCAGTCCTTTGTCTGATGTCTGGTTCTGACCATTGCTTCTTGACCTGCATACAGGTTTCTCAGGAGGCAGGTAAGGTGGTCTAGTATTCCCATCTCTTTAAGAATTTTCCACAGTTTATGGTGATCCACACAGTCAAAGGCTTTCACATAGTCAACAAAGCAAAATAGATTTTTAATTCTCTTGCTTTTTCAACTATCCAACAGATGTTGGCAATTTGATCTCTGGTTCCTCTGCCTTTTCTAAATCCAGCTTGAACTTCTGGAAGATCTTGGTTCACGTACTGTTGAAGCCTAGCTTGAAAGATATTGAGCATTACTTTGCTAGCATGTGAGATGAGTGCAATAAATGGTACTTTGAACATTCTTTGGCATTGTCTTTCTTTGGGATTGGAAGGAAAACTGACCTTTTCCAGTTCTATGGCCACTGCTGAGTTTTCCAAATTTGCTGGCATATTGAGTACAGCACTTTAACAGCATCATCTTTTGGGATTTGAAATAGCTCAGCTGGAATTCCATCACCTCTGCTAGCTTTGTTCATAGTGATGCTTCCTAAGGCCTACTTGACTTCACACTCCAGAATGTCTGGCTCTAGGTGAGTGATCACACCATTGTGGTTATCTGGGACATTAAGATCTTTTTTATATATAGTTCTGTGTATTCTTACCACCTCTTCTTAATGTCTTCTGCTTCTGTAGGTTGATACTGTTTCTGTCCTTAATTGTGCCCATCTTTGCATGAAATGTTCCCTTGGTATCTCTACTTTTCTTGAAGAGATCTCTAGTCTTTCCCAATCTGTTGTTTTCCTCTATTTCTTTGCATTGATTGCTGAGGAAGGCTTTCTTATCTCTCCTTGCTATTCTTTGGAACTCTGCATTCAGATGGGAATATCTTTCCTTTTCTCCTTTGCTTTTCACTTCTCTTCATTTCCCAGCTATTTGTAAGGCCTCCTCAGACAGCCATTTTGCTTTTTTGCATTTCTTTTCCATGGGGATGGTCTTGATCCCTGTCTCCTATAGAATGTCATGAACCTCTGTCCATAGTTCATCAGGCACTCTATCAGATCTAGTCCCTTAGATCTATTTGTCACTTCCACTGTATAATCATAAGGGATTTGATTTAGATCACACCTGAATGGTCTAGTGGTTTTCCCTACTTTCTTCAATTTAAGTCTGAATTTGGCAATAAGGAGTTCATGATCTGAGCCACAGTCTGCTCCCGGTATTGTTTTTGCTGACTGTATAGAGCTTCCCCATCTTTGGCTGCAAAGAAGATAATCAATCTGGTTTCAATGTTGACCATCTGGTGATGTCCATGTGTAGAGTCTTCTCTTGTGTTGCTGGAAGAGGGTGTTTGCTATGACCAGTGCGTTCTTTTGGCAAAACTCGATTAGCCTTTGCCCTGCTTCATTCTGTACTCCAAGGCCAAATTTGCCTGTTACTCCAGGTGTTTCCTGACTTCCTGCTTTTGCATTCCAGTCCCCTATAATGAAAAGGACATCTTTTTTGGGTGTTCGTTCTAGAAGGTCTTGTAGGTCTTCATAGAACCGTTCCAAGTTCAGCTTCTTCAGCGTTACTGGTCGGGGCATAGACTTGGATTGCCGTGATATTGAATGGCTCGCCTTGGAAACAAACAGAGATCATTCTGTCGTTTTTGAGATTGCATCCAAGTACTTCGTTTTGGACTCTCTTTTTGACTATGATGGCTACTCCATTTCTTCTAAGGGATTCCTGCCCACAGTAGTAGATATAATGGTCATCTGAGTTAAATTCACCCATTCCAGTCCATCTTAGTTCGCTGATTCCTAGAATGTCGACGTTCACGCTTGCCATCTCCTGTTTGACCACTTCCAATTTGCCTTGATTCATGGACCTAACATTCCAGGTTCCTATGCAATATTGCTCTTTACAGCATCGGACCTTGCTTCTATCACCAGTCACATCCACAGCTGGGTATAGTTTTTGCTTTGGCTCCATCCTATCATTCTTTCTGGATTTATTTCTCCACTGATCTCCAGTAGCATATTGGGCACCTACCGACCTGGGGAGTTCATCTTTCAGTGTCCTATCTTTTCGCCTTTTCATACTGTTCATGGGGTTCTCAAGGCAAGAATACTGAAGTGGTTTGCCATGCCCTTCTCCAGTGGGCCACATTCTGTCAGACCTCTCCACCATGACCCATCCGTCTTGGGTGGCCCTGCACGACATGGCTTAATTTCATTGAGATAGACAAGGCTGTGGTCCGTGTGATCAGATTAGCTAGTTTTCTGTAGTTATAGTTTCAGTGTGTCTGCCCTCTGATGCCCTCTCGCAACACCTACCGTCTTACTTGGGTTTCTCTTACCTTGGATGTGGGGTAACTCTTCACGGCCGCTCCAGCAAACTGCAGCCATTGCTCCTTACCCTGGACAAGGGGTATCTATTCACGACGGCCCCTCCTGACCTTGAATATGGAGTAACTCCTCTCGGCCCTCCTGTGCCCACGCAGCCGCAGCTCCTTGGACCTGGGCTAGCTCCTCTCGGCCGCCGCCCCTGGCCTCCAGCCCGGGCTAGCTCCTCCAGGTGATACATGCTAAATTGCTTCAATCGTGTCCAACTCTCGCAATGCCACAGACTGTAGCCTGCGAGGCTCCTGTCCATGGAATTTTCCAAGCAAGAATACTGGAGTGGGTTGCCATTTCCTTCTCCAGGTTGACCAGGTGGATCCAATGTAATCAAAAGCAACTTTGCAAATGAAAAATTGAGGCAGGTGGTCAGAGTCCAAGAGAAATATGAAGATACTATGCTGCTTGCTTTAGTGGTGGAGGAATGGGCATGTCAGAAACCAAGGATAGAGCACATCTCTAGAAAAGGTGAAGAACCAGATTCTCCACTGGAGTCTCTAGAAAGAATAAATCCTCACTAATACCTTAATTTTAGCCCAGTGAAACTGATTTTGACCTCCAGAAATTGAAGCAAATTAATTTATGTTGTTTTGAGCAACTAAATTTGTATAATTTGTTAAAATACAAATGGGAAACTAACATGGATATTGTCCGATGTTGCTGTTACACACAGCAAACTTGAGTAAGGCTCTCCCACTCCACAAGTTCATAGCTAATCTTATAACATGAAGTGAATTAAACACACACACTGTATTTTAGGCAAATGGCTGATATCTAAGTTTACTCAACTATCTGTGGTAAACTAAGATTCTATTTACTGGTCTAGTCTACTTCCATTCTTACCCTTAGGCTGAGGTCTCTCTCAGGACTTTGAGTCCTAACTGGGATCTTTTCTGGTTAGAATCCCAGTTTTGTTCACAAACTTGGTTACTAATCACCTAGTAGTCAGCTATTCTCCCTTAGGCTGTTTCCCTTGAGATATTCCCCTGTGCACTTAGATTAGATTAGCTAACCAGAGAATTGATTCTTACCTTCCCATGCAGGATTTCTTTCTTCCATTCCTGCAACACCCCTACCCCGTGAGCTCATCCTTTTGTATTCTTGCCTTAGTGTTCCTCTGTATTTTTTTGTCTATACTTAAAAACATGAGTCTAAGAACTCCATGAAGTTGCTGAAAGGATCTTAATACTTCATGTGCTGGCTCAGCATCTCCCACTTTACATTAAGCAAACTACTTCACCTTGATGAATCTCATTTTTCCCTTGTGAAATAGGAATTGTAATAACACAGAGAGTTAAGGTAAATAAAGTAACAGAGGTGCCCATGCACACATACATAGTAGGTGCTTGGTAAATGTTTATTCCCTTTCAGTTTTATTTCCCGTGAATTTTTAATACCTTTCACAGTTGATAGAGTAACCATATTTCTACTATTTGTTTCTTTTGGGAAATACTACATTTCCAGTCACTCACTTACCTGATACTCATGTCAGCCTGGGAAATTCCTGTCTCATCTTCTCTTTCAACAAAGAAGACAATAATAAATTAGTCTTCCAGACCAGAAGACTAGGTTTCCTTATCCCCAGCTAGGGACCTGAGCAATTAAAATGTTGACATCTTCAGTTTCTAAAAATTTGCTAAACTATATTCATCCCCACCCCCTAATCTTTCTATCACCAAGAACACATTCTATTATTTTTGCAAATTAATGTTTTTAAAAAGTGTTATTGCCCACAGCACTGTTTTTTATTATAGAATTATTCATTTTCTTGAAATTTATTACTCAAATACAAATAGATCAGACAATCACTTCTAATCAGCATAAGTTAATCAGTGTTACCACACACTGCAGAATTAGTATGATTTCAGACGAATTAAAAAAAAGTAGAAATTCTGAATTTTCATAGGTAATTGAGAATCACTTCTTTCCCACCCCTATCCCTATTACCACATTTCTGATCCCTAAGTGACAGGAATCACCAGGGGACCAGATCGTTTCTAAAGTTCTTTCATTTCTAAATTCTATTAAAATTCATAAGTCCAGGTACATTTCATCTAATCCACTTCTGCAATAATATTAAATTGCCCCTCAATTTTCGATCTTATTAGTGATGAGTATTTTGTGTGTTTTGAGGTTGTTGAGAAGAGTGAAAAACATTTTGGTTCTCATATGTTGGGTTTTAATTGTAATATGTTTGCTTTAACTTTAGACCTTTAAACTAGTGTGCCAAGCAGCCAAATGACCTTAATTGGTTCTTATAGGAATTTTGTGCTTTGCAAGATTTTTTAGAGGCCTACCTAACGAGTATTATTAGGACTCATTGAGGGAAAATTCTGCTTTAAATCTGTGATTTTAAAAAAACTTCTATTTTCCCCAGTTTTTTTTTTAATTTTTTTTTTTTTTTTTACTGGGTAGGATAATTATAGATATGTTTGATGTCTTCTCCTTAGCCAATCTTGCATTTGTGCTCAGAGAAAACCACTCTCTGGAAGTGAATGTGTATCTTTTTAGGCCCTGATCTTGTAATATTATTGTTTAGAAAAATCCATAAATGGTATGTAATCATTTGCATTTTAAAATTTTAAACAAGCGGCATGCATCATACTTTTGTTGTTTTGCAACATGCTCTTTTATGTTTGTGATGTTGTGACTGATAGCAAGAAATATATTTGGTTTTTGTCCCAGTTCTGACACAACTGAAACCCTCAGAATTTGCTAGGTGCTGGAACAACAAAGGTGTCTTTTGTTATGTTAATAAGGTAACTTTTGCATCCCACCTGGGCTGGTTACTGGAGGAACCAACCATGTGATTAGAGGGTTGGAACTTTCAGTCCCTTCCTCCTAACTTCTGGGGAGGGGAGTGAGGCTGGAGGTTTTATCAATAGCTAGGGTCAATGTTTTAATCAGTCATGCCTAGGTAATGAAGCCTTCATAAAACCCCAAAGGACAGGGTTCAGAGAGCCTGGGGAACTTGCGGAGATGCTGGGAGGACAGCATGCTTGGAGAGAGCGTGGCAGGTCTTTGTCCCTTCCCATATACCTTGCCCTACATATCTCTTCATCTAGTTGTTGATTCATATCCTTGATATCCTTTGTAATAAATTGATAAACTAGTGGGTAAATTGGCTTCTTGAGTTCTATAAGCTGCTCTAGCAATTTCATCCAATCCAAGGAAGGGGTCATGGGAGCCTCTGATTTATAGCCAGTCAGTCAGAAATACAAGTAATAACCTGGGCTTTCTATTGGCATCTGAAGTAGAGGGCAATCTTATGGGACTGAGCCTTCAACCTGTGGAATCTGATGCTATCTGCAGGTAGATGCTGTCAGAATTGAGTTAGAATTGTAGGACACCCAACTGGTTCCCCAGCATTGCTTGGTGGTATATGGAGAATTAGGTCCAGGAATCTAGATTAATGTTCAACTTTGTATTTTTAACATTTATCCATATTGATATTTTAATTTTCATTTATTTTTACTGGAATCATATTCCATCACATGAATGTGATAAATGTTATTCATTCTAATGGAAACCAGTACCCTAGTAGCTACTTCTTCCCCAGGCAAATAGACTCCTGGTGGACTGGCTCTATCAGTCTATCAAACAAAGCCAGACAAATGGATTCTAACATGGACTGAAATTAAGTTCAAGCCAAGAGTGCCACTGTTCTTACTGTTTTTCTTCTTACTGTCTTACTGTCCACTGTTTTATTATTATTTTTAGTTCTGTCTCAGTTCATAGAGACAAGAAAGTGAAATGTTTTATATGCATTTAATACCTAGAATGTTGCCAGCATATTGAGTATATTTTGTTCTTTGTAAAGGGCAGGACAGATTAGGCCTCCTTAGCTGTCTGTCAAAGGAATGGAGCCCAAGAAAATGAGGAGGAAGAGTGCCTAGATGCTTCTTTAAGTATAGACACTTCTCCTGCAAGTTTTCCTAACACAAATCAGCTATAGCTTTGAAAAATTAAGAAATAAAATTTGCATTGCTTACCTGTGTTAGTTTGCAACTACTGGGAATTGTGACCTTGAAACCCTCTAGTCCTAACCTTTCTTTCACTGTAACAATCACTTTCTTCATGTGATTTTTAAGTAATGTGAGATTTCTTAAGAATGCCATTACTGGATTACAGCATACAGAGAATATTTGGATTTTTTTAAAAAAATATTTCAAACACAATTCATATTATTTAATAATTTTGGCCATTAAGAAAATGATTTTTATCTCTATCTTCTCCAGTTATTTAATTTTCCAAAAATTAATCTTGTGATAGATGCAGATAGAAGGAAATTTAAATTTAGGGTTAGCTCTAAAAAGTTGATAGTTAGCCAAGTAGAGAGAACTTCTGCACCGACTGTACAGTTATTAGATACAGTGAACACTGTTCATTCTCTATTGAAAATTACCAAAACAGGAAAGCCAGGCTAAACTTTTAAAGTTATTTAAAAGTCCTCATTTTTACATATTCTAACTGCAAGAAGAATAATACAAAATCCAAACTCCAACATAAAAGTAAAACATAAACTCATCTAAAATAACAGTTATCAGTGCAGTTGATATGAATGCAAAATAAAGGAAGCTCTTTCACTCATTACTTGTTTTGTATAAGGTTTTAACACATTATATGAGTTATGAATAACTTAGTTTCTCCAGTATCCTCTGCATTGTGTGTGTGCTTAGTTGCTCAGTGGTGTCTGACTCTTTGCAGCCCCACAGATTGTAGCCCACCAGGCTCCTCTGTTCATAGGATTTCTCAGGCAAGAATACTGGAGTGGGTTGCCATTTCTTCCTCTAGGGTATATTCCCGAGCCAGGGATCGAACCTGCATCTCTTGTGTCTCCTGCATTGGCAGACAGATTCTTTACAACTGCACCACTTGGGAAGCCAAATGAGTTCTTGGTGCTTTTCCTATGTGCTTGTTTAGAATAGCGTTTTTTAATTTGGTTTGTGGTTGTTCATTCTGACCGCTTATGAGTCTGAAAAAGAATGCCTTTCCTCCAGGATATTCTGTAGAAACCATCAGCCCTTTCCCTCACCACTGGTCTTTGGCGGTGTAGCAGCCCGTTTTGTTGTACATTGTTGTGATAAGAGGATGGCTTTAAACACTTTTAGCAGGAAGAGTCACTTCCAGCTTGTACCCAGAGCTGAAATGAGATCTCATATCATAAAGGATGCCTATGATTTGCTGTATAGCATGGACAAGTGTTGCTCTCACATCACACCCTGGGCAGCAGTCCATTTAAACATGCAGAACAGATAGACAGACTTTCTGTCATCTCTGCTGGCTTGCGGAAAGTTACCAACCTTATCTCACCTTAGAGGACTGGAAGGCTTGAAATAGTGTTACTTATACTTCTACCCTATCCCCATGGCTCTTCCTCCCAAGTTTACCAAGTCTGGCAGCTGTGGAATATGGCTCCAGCCACTTCCTCATCTCAGTTTTTCCTGTTCTCTTCTTATAGGAATCCTACTAGTGGGATACTAGATCTTTTACCTAATATAAATGATCACTTTATCTTTTTGTTTCATGCTGGGATATTTTCTTAAATGTACTTTCTAGTTTCCCTATTAAATTTCTCATTTCTGTAATTTCCCTTCAGTCTTTTAGGAACTTTTCTTTTCCATGACTCTCCCAATTTTATACTATTTTTATTGTTTTATAATTTCTCACAAATATCTCCTTATGAAATATTTAGAATTTCAATTATTTTAGTATTATATGTATTTATCTGTATCCCCAGATGTATATTGGTTGAAACTAATGTTATTTTTTCCCTTAAATTTTTCCCCCTTTTTTTTTTAGGATCTCTCTTTGCTTGTTCGTTCTTTTTCATATTGTTCTCTTTTACATGTGTGGCGATTCTTGATTGCTCACTTTTTCTTAAGACAAAAGTGGGATATAACTGGTCTCTAATGCTGGAGCACTGTCAACACAAGGGTGTTATACACATTGCATGATTTCAGATACAGAGCTTAAAACAGGCAAAACTAATCTCTGGTATTGTCAACATAGCTGTTTACTTTTGGTGGTGTAGACCCTGGGAGGGACCTGGAAGCTCCTAAGACACCTGGTGTTTCCTGTTTCTTGATCTAGGTGCTGGATATAAGAGTACATTTCCTTTGTGAGAATTTATCAACTGTAGTCTCATGATTTGTTCAATTTTATGTATGTATTTGTACTTAAATAGAAAGATTTTTGAAAAAAAATGATGGGAAATATTTGATAATGAGATACAAGAAGTGGTCAAAAATTATAGAGAAAGCTAAATAATTTAGGAGTACATTTCAAGATATTCTTCATCTAGACTTTCTGTTTTTCCCCACTAAGACCCTGAGGTTTATCAAAAACTCTGAGGTTTATCAAAGCCCTGAGGTTTATCAAAAGCCCTGCTGTTGTGGCTAGTGAATGCAGTCATGAGCACTCCAAATGTTTCATACTGTACAAGGAAATCACAGTCTCCATTAACACTGGTATAAATGAATTAGGGACAAATGGAAACTTGAAAGAAAGCAAGAAGATAAGCAAGCAAATGTCACCTTCTGTGGGGAGTCTTAGTGAATTCTCTTTTCTGATTTGGAAACACTTTTTTGTGGTTCCATATAACCCTTGCATACCTGTATCATGGAAATTTAAAACTTTACTACAATTGCCCATTAACATGCTCTTCCTTCCTCTAGAGTAGGATTGTGTAACAGGAACATAATGCAAGGGATTTATGAAATTTTACATTTTCTGTGAGTCTTGTTAAAGCAAACAGGAAAGAAGTACAATTAATTTTAATGATAAAAATTGTTGTTTTTAGTCACTAAGTCGTGTCTGACTCTTTTGGGACCCTATGAACTGTAGGCCACCAGGCTCCTCTGTCCATGAGATTTCCTAGGCAAGAATACTGGATTGGGTTGCCATTTCCTTCTCCAGGGGGTCTTTTCACTGACCAAAGGATCAAACTCTCATCTCCTGCATTGCGGGTGGATTCTTTATTGCTGATCCACTGAAGAACCCCAACCTTAATAATAGTTTTATTTAATCTATTAATATTAATTAAATATTTTAAGTTTGTAATTAATATAATAAAATATTAAGATGTTTTACATTTTTCCAGACTAAATATTTGAAATTCAGGATGTATTTTACACTTACATCATGTCTCAGTTTGGACTAGATACTTTTTAAGTGTTCAGTAGGCACATGTGACTACTGGCTATCACAATGGACAAGCAGTTATAGAATGAAACTATGAGGGCAGTGATTATATATTCTCTTCATATCTTTATGAAGATATGTTATATTGTACTGTGCTGTGCTTAGTCACTCAGTCATGTCCAACCCTTTGTGACCCCATGGACTGTCCATGGAGATTCTCCAGGCAAGAATACTGGAGTGGGTTGCCATGCCCTCCTCCAGGGGATCATCCCAACCCAGGGATTGAACTCAGGTCTCCAACATTGCAGGCAGATTCTTTACCATCTGAGCCACTAGGAAAGCCCAAGTTATGTTAGTTATCTTAACTAACATAGCACAACCATATGGTAGGTGCTGAAGAAGCAATTCTTTTTATCATCTCCAAAGATGCATAAAAACTGGTATAATAATTATAAAATGTTCTCCATCTGAATTAATTGACTCTATTTTGAAACTTACTATAAACCAGTCCCTGTGCTGGATGCCGTAAATTAGCATAGAGTATAAACTGGAAAATGGATCACAAAATGATCTAAATGTGGCCAATTAGAATAAGGCTTTATAAATAATCTAGAGAAGAGAGAATGAAAATTAATGCTGGACAGAAATTACACTTTCAAATCATGCTTAGTGCTAAACCTGCTATGATTTTATATTAATTAAAGTGGCTAAAAGCATAAACTCTGGTTATCAGACAGAATTGGATTTGAATTTACCTTCTACAATTTTTTAGCTGAAATGAGGTTTATTCATTTCTAAAACAGGAATAACATTTATTCTATACCCCAGAGTTCTTGAAAAGATGAAAAGGCATGGCACATGTAAATAGAGCTTTATATAGTGGCTGGCACATAGAAGACACTTGATAGGGGTTTACTCTTTCTATTTTTGCACCATAAGGTTGCTCAACCTTCTATTAGCTATTACCTTGAGGCATCACACTACTTAATTTCAAAACATATTACAAAGTTATAGAAATCAAACAACAAAGTACTTGCGTAAAGACAGACATATAGACAAATGGGGCAGAATACAGATACCACAAATGAAGCAATGTATATAAGTTCAACTAATATTTGACTAGAGAGCCAAGGATTCTACAAGGGGGAAGAAGAGCCTCTTCAATAAACAGTTTTGGGGAAACTGGGTATTCACATGGTAAAGAATGAAACTGGACCCCTGTCTTACACGGTACACCATAATCAGCTCAACTGGATTAAATAGATTAATGATTTAGACACAACAGCTGAAACTATAAAACTCCTAGAAGAAAACATATGGGGCAAGCTCCTTGACGCTGGTCTTGGGCTTTACACTGAAAGCAAAGGCAACAAAAGCAAAATTTAAAAAGGGGAACTCTATCAAACGAAAATATTCTACACAGCAAAGGAAACCATCAGCAAAATAGAAAGGCAGTTTATAGAATGGGAGAAAATGTTTGCAAACCATATATTTGAAAGGGGATTAATACCTAAAATATACAGCAAACTCATATAACTCAGTAGCAAAAAGCAAAACGATCCAATTTTTAAATGGACAAAGGAGCTGAATAGACATACGAATGTCTACATAAATAGATACATGAAAAGGTACTCAACATCACTAATCATCAAGGAGATATAAATCAAAACGACAGTGAGATATCATACCTATTAGTATGTTTATCTAAAAAACAAGAGAACAAGTGGTGAGGATGTAGATAAAAGCAAACCCTTGTACACTGTTGATGAGAATGTAAATTGGGGCAGTCACTATGGAAAACAGTATGGAGAGTCCTCAAAAAAGTAAAAGTAGAACTATCATATGAAATTCTACTTCTGGGTATATACCCAATAGAAATGAAAATAAGCTATCAAAGAGATACTTAATGTTCATGTTCACTGCAGCATTATTCACAATAGCGGCGCTAGTGGTAAAGAACCTGCTTGTCAATGCAGGAGACGTAAGAGAAGCAGGTTTGATCCCTGGATCAGGAAGATGACCTGGAGAAGGGAATGGCAACCCACTCCAGTATCCTTGTCTGTAGAATGCCATGGACGGAGTCTGTGGGGTCGCAAAGAGTCAGACACGACTGAAGCGACTTAGCATAAGATATGAAAACCACTTGAGTGGTCCTCAGTCAATGAATACATGAGGAGAACATGAACACGAAAGACAGAAATTCTGTCATTTGTGCCAACATGGATGAAACTGGAGGGCATTATGCAAAGTGAAATAAGGCAGGCAGAGAAAGACTAATATTGCATGAAAGGAAGTGAAAATTGCTCAGTCATGTCCAGCTCTTTGCAACCCAATCGGCTATAGCCAGCCAGGTTCCTCTGTCCATGGAATTCTCCAGGCCAGAATACTGGAGTGGGTAGCCTTTCCCTTCTCCAGGGGATCTTCTCAACCCTGAGATTGAACCCAGGTCTCCCACATTGCAGGCGGATTCTTTACCAGCTGAGCTACCAGAAATAGTATCGCTTATATGTGGAATCTCCAAGGAAAAAGTCAAAGTCACAGAAACAGAGTGGAATGGAGGTAGAGGAAATAAGGAAAGACTGGTAAGAGTACAAATTATAGTTATCCCATGAATAACTTCTGAGGATCTAATGTGTAAGATGGTGACTATAATTACTAATACTATATTATATAATTGAAATTTGCTAAGACAGTAGTAACAAAAAAAAGTAAATGTATGAGATGATGGATGTATTAATTAACTTGATGGAGGAACTCCTTTCATAAAGTATATGTATATTAAATTATCATATTGTGTGCTTTGTATACACTATAATTTTATTTCTCTTTTTTCTCTATTTCTGCATAAGGTAATGCTGAAACAGCAATTAATGTTTACATTGTTATGACTTCCAAAACTTGTGTTTTGTAGTGCTACTTGAAGTGAGAAAGCCTTTCAAAACTCAACATTTTCCTAATGAATCAGTGGCTGGGGCATGAAACTTAAGTATTTCACCTGAAAATAGAATATGAATATTTACTTGGCCTTGCTGGTGGCTCAGTAGTAAAGAATCTGCCTGCAGTGCAGGAGACACGCGTTCAATCCCTGGGTCGGGAAGATTCCTTGGAGAAGGAAATTGCAACTCACTCTGGGTCCCTGGTGGCTCAGACGGTAAAGTGTCTGCCTACAATGCGGGAGACCCGGGTTCAATCCCTGGGTTGGGAAGATCTCCTGGAGAAGGAAATGGCAACCCACTCCAGTATTCTTGCTGGAAAATCCCATGGACGGAGGAGCCTGGTAGACTACAGTCCATGGGGTCACAAAAGAGTCAGACACGACTTAGCAACTAAACAACAAAAACATTTACTTGACAGTTCTCAACATATATTAGTTATTATTCCTATTAGAAAGAACTGTGATCAGTGAAGTAGAAGAAGTAACTGAAACTAGAATAGGAGAAAAATAACATAGTGGATATCAATTTTAACTTGTAATAGACAATCTGTTGATGAGAAAATAGGCTTTTTTTTTATAAATACCTGGACACATTTGTTAAAGTATAATTGTGATCGTTATGTATGGAAGTCTTGAATGTGAAGATTGGGATAAGAATAACAAGTTTGAATTATTAATATTTTTAATGACTTCAGGCTAGCAATATGTATTTATACTTGGCAAAAACACTAATCCATTACATTTCTTCTGCATACATGTTCCCTCCAGATGTAGAGTTTGATGATGACACACATGGTTCTGAGGAGATTTTGAATAGACACTTGTTTTGCTTTCTTGTAAGGTCAAACTGTTCATGGGAGACATGTCTCAACTGATACAGCGGGTAGAGATAAGAATCTATTATTTCATTCTTAATAAGACATCAATAACATATTTCATCGGGTATCAGGAAGAAATAGTTATGTCCTAAAACTGAAATATCCATCAGATATCAGCAGAGAGCTGAAAACAACACCAGACCACTGTGAGTAGAGCTATAGTTTAATTATCTTTAAGATTGGATAAGGTATTTCATCACAGGGCTCACATGAGGATGAAATGTTGTGTTACATGTGAAGTTTATCAGTTCAGTTCAGTCACTCAGTCGTGTCTGACTCTTTGTGACCCTATGGGCTGCAGCATGCCAGGCCTCCCTGTCCATCAACAGCTCCCGGAGTCCACCCAAACTCATGTCCATTGAGTCGGTGATGCCATCCAACCATCTCATCCTCTGTTGTCCCCTTCTCCTCTCGCCTTCAATCTTTCCCAGCATCAGGGTCTTTTCAAATGAGTCAGCTCTTTGCATCCGGTGGCCAAAGTATTGGAGTTTCAGCTTCAACATCAGTCCTTCCAATGAACATTCGGGACTGATTTCCTTTAGGACAGACTGGTTGGATCTCCTTGCAGTCCAAGGGACTCTCAAGAGTCTTCTGCAACACCACAGTTCAAAAGCATCAATTCTTCGGCACTCAGCTTTCTTTATAGTCTCACATCCATACATGACTACTGGAAAAACCATAGCTTTGACTAGATGGACCTTTGTTGGTAAAGTAATGTCTCTGCTTTTTAATATGCTGTCTAGGTTGGTCATAACTTTTCTTTCAAGGAGTAAGTGTCTTTTTATTTCATGGCTGCAATCACCATCTGCAGTGATTTTGGAGACCAAAAAAATAAAGTCTGCCACTGTTTCAACTCTTTCTCCATCTATTTGCTATGAAGTGATGGGACCAGATGCCATGATTTTTGTTTTCTGAATGTTGAGGTTTAAGCCAACTTTTTCATTTCTCCTCTTTCACTTTCATCAAGAGGCTCTTTAGTTCTTCACTTTCTGCCATAAGGTTGGTGTCATCTGCATAACAGAAATTTACTATGGCACATAGTAAACACAAGCAAAAGCACTTTGGGAAAGCAAAAAAAAAATCCTCTGCATGGAAATGTTCTATTTGTTTGAAATGATAAGGAAGTGTTTAATTGTTTAATTTGACAGAGTAGAAAAAATGGCAGAAGCCTCACAATTTTCATAGACTCACAATTTCAGTATTATGGCATACTTCCCCAAAATGTCAGAACCATCAGTGCCTTAGAGATTCTCTGTCTTGAGTTTCCCTTTGGGCAATTGATTGATGTTTCTTTGTGTATAGGTAGAATTTTCCTTTCCTAGGAATGTCTTGTTCTCTTTATTTTCTTAGAGAAGTCTTGTTTAATCTAACAAAGGTCAGTTTCATGTCATTTCCTCTCTGAATTCTTTGTACACAAAAGTCACTGGATATATATGGTATCCTTTGAAATTAACAAACCTTTCTCTGAAATCCCATATTATCTAGCTTTTCAATCATATTAGAGTGAAATTTCAACTACTCGCCTGGCTGGACCCAAAGCCTTTCCTGACCCCACAGAGGCATTAATAAGCAGGCCCTGTGCCCAGGAAAACTACCATTTCAGCTCATGCATTTAATACATTTTCAGTTCCTCTTGTTTTCTAGCAATTAATGACTTCCCCACCCCACCCTCATTTTTTCCTTTTGAGCTCAGCTATTCATCTCTTTTAAAGTTATGTTTTATCCACTTTATTTCTAAGTGTTGGTAGCAAGGTATTTCATTTAGCTGAGTCCACTGTCTTGCCTGAACTGCTGTATTTGCTCAAAGTATACATTATTTTTTTAAGTATCTGCTTTTCAAATACTGCAACCTAACACTCATTTCTCAAAGGTGGCATTTTAGAATACCCTTGAAGAAAAAGATGTTCATAATAGTATTTAGTTCACATCCTTACCATGCTATTTATCAAAATAAGCTGCATCTAGGTTGTGTCCAAAAGCTAACTGCTGATGTATTCAGACCAGTATCTCATGACATCAGTCCTCTTCTTCCTCAACCCATAGATGATATTGTTCCCCTTTGCAAGATAATGTGTACACTTTGCAGATATTTTCCAAGGTCATAGAAGAATGAAAAACTACATCTACTCAGTTATGAGGAGCTTTGCTGTGCTGTGCTTAGTCACTCAGTTGTGTCCTAGTCTTTGCAACCCCATGAACTGTAGCCCACCAGGCTCCTCTGTCCATGGGGATGCTCCAGGCAAGAATACTGGAATGGGTTGCCATACCCTCCTCCAGGGGATCTTCCCAATCCAGGAATCGGACCCAGGTCTCCTGCATTGCAGGTGGATTCTTTACCAACTGAGCCACCAGGGAAGCCCAAGAATACTGGAGTGGGTAGTCTTTCCCTTCTGAAGGGGAACTTCCCAAACCAGGAATCGAACTAGGGTCTCCTGCATTGCAGGCAGATTCTTTACCAGCTGAGCTACCAGGGAAGCCCATGAGCTTTAATTTGTTCTGTTTTGTAGTGTATCTGGATTTGTTTCACAATCAAAATCAAAATCTCTGCTTTAGTTTGCAGACACATATAATGTGTGTGCTTTTCTGCTGCTACTTAGTAGAATTAAGGCACAGCCTTCCTCATTTGTGAAGGCAGGTTTACTATAAGTAATTGATAATGGATAAAAGACAGCAATTAAATGCATTAAAATGAATTACAACTTTTGGGGGAAATTGAATCTGGTGTTAATTTGGTGATCAATGGGGCATTTGGAATTCTGTTTAGCTTTATAATTTAGCTTTGCAGCTACCCTTCACATGTAAACTGATTTGTGAGAGACATTTGTTGGTACATAGAATATGTAGCTGTTCTACATGTTATGAATATACTGTTTATCTTTTCAGTTTCAGCAAGCTTTTGATTATGTTCCATAAATAGCCACATTCAATTCTTTTGTCTTTTATTCTCAGATTTACCCTGAATGTGTCATACAGATGTAACTTAATAAAAATCACAATATGGCCAACAGAGGGAAAAAATAACATATTGGTAGGTGGGATGTTTTCTCTTGCTAAGACAGTGTAGGTAAAATTCCATCAGTATAGCTCATTAAATACAGAGTGGGGTAGCATCAAATTTTCTCATTTTATAATACTGAAAATTTTTATTCACTCTCCTTGAATACTTTTTGAACTTTATTCTCTAGGTTTTTTTTTTTTTCTTATAATGTCCCTCTTATAAGTGGATGTTAAGATATCATGTATATTTTATGAAGTATAAATATTATTTTAAATGTAATATTTGATATAAAATAGCTTGTATACTACCTTGTATTGTTGTTGTTCAGTCACTCAGTTGTATCCGACTCTTTGCAACCCCATGGACTGCAGCATGCCAGGTCTCCCTGACCTTCACCATTTCCCAAAGCTTGCTGAAACTCATGTTCATTGAGTCAGTGATGCCATCCAACCATCTCATCCTCTGTCATCCCCTTCTCCTGTCTTCAATCTTTCCCAGCATCAAGGTCTTTTCTAATGAGTTGGCTGTTAGTATTAGGTGGCCAAAGTATTGGAGCTTCAGCATCAGTCCTTCCAATGAATACCCAGGACTGATTTCCTTTAGGATGGACTGGTTGGATCTCCTTGCAGTCCAAGGGACTCTCAAGAGTCTTCTCCAACACCACAGTTCAAAAGCATCAGTTCTTTGGCGCTGATGCTATATTTGCATTTCTTGTCTATTTCATAGACAAGAAATGCAAATATAGCATGTGCAAATTTAAACGATAAGGAGGAGGTATAAAAATGATTGCTAATAAAATCTGGTAGTTATAGTCTTATAATCTTTATTATGCAACATTTTAAAAATTTATGTTTATGATAAAAGGAAATGAAGAAACATTAAGTAATTCAACCCCTTACTACGCAAGACCTTGGCCCAGGTGGGATAGGTGATGGAGTGGTTGGCGAAAGGGATCAGCTTCCCTAGGACTTATCCTGGGAAAGGGATTGTGGACCTTTCAGAAAAGCCTTTCATCCCATATTGCAGCTCATCCAATACTGTAAGATAGTAGTAGACAGTAAGGGCAGAGAGTTGTTTAGATTCATGGACTGAGTTAGCATTATAAAGTGCTCATAGATTATAAGAGGAGTTAGAATATCCAAGAGGAAAATCCAAGCATCATGAGGGAGGTACAGAAATGCTGAAAAGCAGATGGATCTGGAATCCTGTGGCTGAGATGATCAGGTGCAGCTATGTGGACCCTATAAACCAAAACAAAGGCAGGTCTGGGCAATGATACTGGCATAGATCCATATGCTAGAAATTGCCAGTTTCATTATCTTCAAATGTCATAGTAAAAAAAAAGAAAAAGGCCAGTGCCAGAGATAAAGAGGATAAACCAAAACAACTAGAAGCCCAGACACAACAGAAACAAACACCTTCATCGAAACACATGTAGTCATGCCTCCTCCTCCGCTCCTATTATAGAAGTGGGAGTAATCACAGTAGGAAGTTTGTACTTTGGATTGGCTTGATAGTTACCCTCTTCACCAAGAAAAGAGATTGTTTACACCTTAACTGCAGAAATGCTTCATGGTTCTAAGGTCTTTTGTTGGTGAGATTCTTGCCTCCTACTGGGTCTTATACTCTGGACCAGGATTACCAGGATTAATAGTGGCTACAGTTAAAGATGAGTTAAGTTATGGAAAACAGATAAAAATAGTCTTTGGAACATCCAAGCTGGTGAGTAAATATCTGTGTTTATACACTGTTTTAATATCCTACTGTTACTTTTTTTTTTTACAGAGGTATAGTTGATTTACAATGTTGTGTTAGGGTCTGGTATACAGCAAAGTGATTCAGATATATAAATATATATATATGTGTGTGTGTGTGTGTGTATATATATGTATGTATATACTTTTTCAGATTCATTTCCATTATAGCTTATTACAAGATATTGAGTACAGTTTCCTGTGCTATACAGTAGATCTTTGTTGTTGATTTATTTTCTATGTACTAGTGTGTATATGTTAATCTCAAACTCTTTGAGTTTTCCTTCCTCCTTTTCATTTGGTAACCATAGCTTGTCTTCTATGTCTGTGAGCTACTGCTGTTTTGTAAATTCGTTTGTATCACTTTTTTTTTAATATTCCTCATATAAGTGATATCCTAAGATATTGATCTTTCTCAGACTTACTTCACTTAGTATGATAATCTTTAGGTCTGTCCATATCGCTGCGAATGGCATTATTTCATTCATTTTTACAGCTGAGTATATTCCATTATGTATATTTACCACATCTTCTTTATCCATTCATCTATCACTGAACATTCAGGTCGCTTCAATATCTTGGCTATTGTAAATTGTGCTGCTATGAACACTGGGGTGCATGTAACTTTTTGAAATAGTTTTCCTCTTTTCTGGATATATGCCCAGGAGTAGGATTGTTGGATCATATGATAACGCAATTTTTAGTATTTTTAAGGAAAAACTTATTCCTAACTATTTCTATGAGAGTTTTAAGCAGCGTATAGATGACATAGATTGAAAAAGAAATAACTTTATCTGGTTACTTTTCTTTGTACATGCTCATGTCACTCATCATTGCCCAGACTTGTTTCAGCAAACTGCACCACCTTCTGCCAATGCTGGTCTAGGGCTGTGATTTGCAAATCACAACATTAGAGCTCCTAGGGGAAGATCATGTCAGTGATGTCCTCCTCTGGAAGTTCCTGATGTTGTTAAGGTTTTCTATTGGTATAATTTCTGCTGCTTCTCTGGATATTATACATTTTTCTCCCTCCCCCCTTTTTTTAAAAAATTAATTTATATATTTTAATTGGAGGCTAATTACTTTACAGTATTGTAGTGGTTTTTGCCATACATTGACATGAATCAGCCATGGGTGCACATGTGTCCCCTATCCTGAACCCCCCTCCCACTTCCCTCCCCATCCTATCCCTCAGGCTTGTCCCATTGCACCAGCTTTGAGTGCCATTTTGTAACACCAAGTCATTGTATTTCATAAAGTTATTATTCTCAATAACTGCCCAAAATACAATTACATAGGAGTCATTTAGCCTGAAAAATTTTACTGTTGTAAAATATTTCCTTATTTCAGGAAATTTTGGAGTTATCAGGATTCAAGATTATATATGTGAACACTCACATACGTGTGTGTGTTTGTCCAAGTGAAATTTTTATTTTCATTTTGTGTACCATATATTTCTTCTACCCAAAGAATTTTGATAATTTGACATATTCAGATCATACCATTTTTATACATGTATATATATGGCTGAGTCCCTTCACAGTTCACTTGAAACTATCACAACATTGTTAATCAGTTAAGCGTGCGTGTGTGCTAAGTCGTTTCAGTCGTGTCTGAGTCTGCAACCCCATGGACTATAGCCCACCAGGCTCCTCTGTCTGGGATTCTCCAGGCAAGAATACTGGAGTGGGTTGCCTTGACCTCCTCCAGGGGATCTTCCCCACCCAGGGATTGAACCCAGCCTCAGGACTCCTGCATTGGCAGGCAGGTTCTTTACCACTAGCATCACCTGAAAAGTCCTGTTAAACAGCAATACCCCAATATAAAATAAAAAAAATTTTTTAAATACCATTTTTCAAAATGTCAGTCTCTCTAATGAGAAATATAAGGATTCAAATTGAGCAGGTAGTCTTTAGAAACAAGCAAACCTCGTTTGAATCCTGGTTATGGATAGCTGTAAGCTTAACAAGTTAGGCAATTTCTTTGAGCCCTTATGAATCTCTAAACTATGTGACAGTATACAGCAATAAAAATGTTAACCCTATATTGCTATTGTGAGGATTAAGTGAGGTATAATAAGGTGTTTATCTCAGTGCTTGCCATAAAATAAGTTCTGTTTGAAGCCAAAATTATAATAAAAGTTATTCTCTTTGAAGCTAAAGCTTCAGGTTTCATATAAGATTAAACTGATGAGGTTTTGTTTCAGGATATTTCTCAGCTTTATGTTTTGTCTCTTGTATTTATTAACTTGTTCATCATTGGAGGCTGAACTTACATTTTTATAGTACCATAGACAAGTGAACAACACAGGGGTGGGCGCCCACTCTGTGCAGTAAAAAATTCGAGTATAACTTTATAGCTGGCCACTGGTATGTGATTCCTGCATTCACAGATTGAGTCAACCATGGTTTGTGCAATACTGTAGTCCAGTCCATGTTTAGTGGGAAAAAAAAATCCATATATAAGTGAACCCATATAATTCAAACCCAGGCTGTTCAAAATTTCTTCTTTTTTTCTCATTTTAATTCAGGGTGTAGAGCTGAAACATTAATTCATTATTTAAGTTTTGTGGGTTTAAAAAATTATTCTTGAGAGCATTTGTAATTAAAATACTATTATAATAATTGGTACATGAATTTTAACATGAAATTTGGAAATGCTAAGCACAATCTGGGCAGAAAGTATAACGTATGGACTCATATAATAGACTATTGGCTAATACTCAACATGTATTTATTGAATGAACACTTTGTAAAGTTCTAAGATGTTCATGTTTCATCTTGGTAGAAAAATAATCTTTTTCACAGCAGTTATACTTACAAAGGCAAGCTGAAAATATGATCATAAGCAATATTCCAAAAATAAAAAAGCACCAAAAAGAATTAGAACTGGAATATTCTCTGACTCCATCACTAACCCATCTTGTGATCTTAGACCAAGTTATATCTCATTCCCAGGTCTCAGTTCAAAAATGTGTAAAAGTAGGAGTTAGGACTCATGCCTTCTAGAATTTACCAATATGTCCCCAATTTCTTTACATTTATTTCCAATGTGAAGCAAACAACACATAATCACAACTATCAGTTCAGTTTAGTTCAGTCGCTCAGTTGTGTTGGACTCTTGAACTGCAGCACGCCAGGCCTCCCTGTCCATCACCAATTCCAGGAGTCCACCCAAACCTGTGTCCATTGAGTCGGTGATGCCATCCAACCATCTCATCCTCTGTCGTCCCCTTCTTCTCCTGCCCTCAATCTTTCACAGTATCAGGGTCTTTTCCAATGAGTCAGCTCTTTGCATCAGGTGGCCAAAGTATTGGAGTTTCAGCCTCAACATCAGTCCTTCCAATGGACACCCAGGACTGATCTCCTTTAGGATGGACTTGTTGGATCTCCTTGCAGTCCAAGGGACCCTCAAGAGTCTTCTCCAACACTACAGTTCAAAAGCATCAATTCTTCGGTGCTCAGCTTTCTTTATAGTCCAACTCTCACATCCATACATGACCACTGGAAAAACAATAGCCTTGACTAGATGGACCTTTGTTGGCAAAGTAATGTCTCTGCTTTTTTAATATGCTGTCTAGGTGGGTCATAACTTTCCTTCCAAGGAGTATGTGTCTTTTAATTTCATGGCTGCAATCACCATCAGCAGTGATTTTGGAGCCCAGAAAAATAAAGTCAGCCATTGTTTCCACTGTTTCCCCATCTATCTGCCATGAAGTGATGGGACAGGATGCAGTGATCTTTGTTTTCTGAATGTTAAGCTTTAAGCCAACTTTTTCACTCTCCTCTTTCACTTTCATCAAGAGGCTCTTTAGTTCTTCTTCACTCTCTGCCATAAGAGTGGTGTCATCTGCATATCTGCACAACTATAACTAGAATATTTTGTCACCCCACTTTAAGTGATCTTTGATGTTCTCTGGTTTTCAATAAATATAGAGGTAGACAGATTATATAGGTGAGGTAACAGAAGGGTAACAGGACCATGTGGTAACTCTTATACCTGTATTACATAGAAACATCTAGCCCCTAGCATCTTGCACTGTGAATTCTGAGAGGGCAAGGATTATATCTGCAAACTCACTGTGAATTCTCAACAACTTATGCTTGGCACATGGTAGCTGACAAATAAATATTTGTTGAGTGAATGGTAAAATGTTTCCTACATGAATAAAGATAATTAGGTGCAAGGAAGTTTTCACTGCAGTTCACTGTTGATTACCTAAATCCAATGGAATACAATAATATAATAAGTATGTGCTAAACCTACTAGGAGTCAAGGACTATGATTTTTCCTAGAGATACAGAATCTTAACCCTGAAAAATTGGATGTGACAATTTTTCACATGTGGTAGATTATTTCTATGTAATATGGAAAGACAGAAATAAGTAATTGAAGGATTTAGCCTAGCCAGGGAGGAGTTTCTGGCAAGGTGTTTTGAAGGATATAAACTCTGAGGTGAATCTTGGAGGACAGGTAAAGAAAGGGAGAAAGATATTCCAGGTTGAAGTAACATGCCATTCATTAAGGCATGCCATTATAAGATAGTTCTGGCCTCTCCTAAGATTTCTAATTAGAGTAAACTATTTAGCAACTTGCTACATCTAATATATGGGCTCTGCATTAGATGGATGCTAACTTATTTAGTAATTAACTAGACTGTGGTGATAAATCCCAGAGGGAATCTTAATTGAGAATCCATTTAACTGACTAGGTCTTAAGAGACTGGACTACAGCTCAGCAGTGCAGGCATTTGGGTCAATGTTTCCAACAGGAAAACACAATTATTAATTTTGGATTGGTTGGATTTTTTTTTTAATTCCGGAACAAAAATCATGATCAAGGAAAGCTGACCATAATAAATAAAAGGTGATTTTTTTAAACATTGTCTGTCACTGGCCATAGAAATGTACCTGTAACACTGCAAGTTCATGAAATACATGTTCTAGGAATGTGTCTGGGGTTACAGGTAAACTCTTAGAATGCATGATTTATGCAAAATTTTCTGAAAATGACAATGTTGATTTTGCTTTTTTCTTCTCCTATATTGACTTCCATTCCCTAGTTTTACTGTGATGCCAGAGATACAGGTTAATTTGAGAATGTGACTGATAAAGATTTGTATAAATGTCTAAACTACTTATTCAGACATAGCCAAGTGAGGCACCCACAAGCATCCATATGTTCTCAATTTCTTCTGATTTCCTTTTTGTATTCCACACTAGCCTACATCTTCCTAAGGAAAGGGGTCCACATCTGTCACTCTTATATCCTCTGTGCTTAACCCAAACTGGGCACATGGTGGATTTTCTGTGATTTCAAGGAATAAATGGCTATAGTTGTGCTCTACTTAACTATATAGGAATACACTAGCACACAGGAGAAAATTCTGAGTGCCAAATACAGTATGCCACAATTTGCTTTGCATTCCACAAGGCTTTACTGCAAAAACATCTATTTTTATGCCATCTGCCTCACAACCTTTTCTCGGCCCATTTTTATGATTCCCACTTTTAAAAATTATTCCTAGGAACTCCCTAGTGGGGCAGTGGTTAGGACTCAACACTTCCACTGCAGGAGGTATGGGTTCCATCCCTGGGTTAGGGAACCAAGATCCCTCAAGCCATACAGTGTGGCCAAAAAAACTCCACCTCCTAACAGCAGAGTCATTGCCTCCCTTTCTATTGGGGTGGACATCATTTTATTTTTCAATTAAAAAAATTGATTTTATATTGGAGTACAGTTGTGTTAGTTTCAGATGTACAGCAGAGTGGTTCAGTTATACATATACATGTATCAATTATTTTTCAAATTCTTTTCCCATTTAAGTTAGTACAGAGTATTGAGCAGAGTTCCCTTTGGTATACAATAGAACCTTATTGGTTATTCATTTTAAATATAGCAGTGTGTCTATGTCAATCCAAAACTCGCTGTCAAGGTAGGCATGATTTTAGACTGCCTACTTCTCCAATGAACCTATCATAGCCTTCTTTGCTCTTCAGAGTCAATGTCTTCACAAAGCAAGGACCCTCCCAGCTTTTCTTTCGTAACATAGTTTCTTTAGATGATCCACCAAAACCCAAATTCTTCACCACACCAGGTTGATTTCCCCTTTTCCCCGAGTGACTATTCCAGAACTTCAGTTCTCTCTTGTCCCACCATGTCCCTTTCCCATTCACCTTCAGGAGACAGCTTTGTACTGATCAAGAGAATAGAGACCCCCCTCCCCCACTGTCCCCGTCACCACTTACAATCTGCAATTGCAAGTATTATGATATCGTTCCCTCTAGTTTTACAAATATCTTTTTTCTCTTTAGATCAGCCCTTTCCTATGGCTCTTGACTTCAGTTCTCTTGTGTTTCCAAGGTTGTTTGCCTTATCAAACGTAACTCCCTTCCTGCAGCTTCACAGTCTTCTTTCCACTGATCATTTCTCTTGGGCTATATGTACCTCTCCTCCCTAAAGAGAGGCTTCCCTTGATTCAGATATACCTCCAGATACTAATCAAGCTTTATGCTCCCCTCTCAACCATTGTTTCACTTACAAACTCATTCTTCAGGGCTTAATTCATATTGATTTGACTCATGCTCCTGCTATTCCAGGGTCACTGCCAGTCATCTCCATGTTAACACATCCAAAGAACCTCTTTGTCGCAAATGATACAGTGGACCTTCTTAAATCTTTAAAATTGTTAGCTTCCATTTTAGCTAATGGCTGCTTCTTGCCCCATTCTTCTCTTACCTTTTTTAACGATTGATTCTTGGTCTTCTTATTGGTCTACTTCTCCCCAGTTCATATCTTAAATATTGGTGTTTTCCCAAGAATTCTGCTGTGCCCTCTCCACTTTTCCTTTTATTTCCTTTCTCCAGGTGACCTCATAAATTATCATGTTTTTACTCTTCCCTTTACCAGGGGTCCCCAACCACCTGAGGGATCGGGCCACACAGCAGGAGGTTAGTGGCAAGCCAGCAAAACTTCCCATTGCTTGCATTACTGCCTGAACCATCTCCCCACCCTCTTCCATGCAAAAATTGTCTTCCAAAAAACCCTGTTGCCGAAAAGGTTTGGGACTGCTGCCCAATATAATAAGGACTTTCGTGTATTGTCACTATTTTTGATCCCTCCTCTGAGCTTCATTTAACTGACTGTCTACTATATCAACTAGACGTCCCCACATAGGTGTTTCATACAAATCAAACCTAATGTTTCAAAGCTGATTGCTTTTGTTTATATACTAAGTCCAGATTTATTCCTTCTCTGTATCTTCTATGACAATGCATTCTGCATTGTCACTGAATAACTTCAAACAGGAACTTGGTGATTGTGCCTATTCTTTCTACTCCATCGCTTACTATGACTGTATCAGTCAGGATTTGATCAGAAAAATAGAACAGCTAGGAATGATAGAAAATATGAGTTATAATAAAATTTGACCCTAGGAATTGTGGGAGATGTTTCAACAGTTTATGTATAGCTGTTCCTTCTGTTTCTGGAGCTTATTCTGGCTCCTGAAGAGCTGAAGGAGATCCAGTGGGAATTGGAAGGGCTCTGAGCCCAGCAGCTGCTCAAACCAGTAAGCCAAGCCAGTATATCAGTAATAGTGTATCAAGCTGCAGCTGTGCCAAGGACCCCCACTGGTATTCCCAGCATGAAAACAATATTACTCCTGTTTCTTGTCTGCCTTTCAGATCTCATGTGAAATGTTTCACATAGTTCATGCTAACCTGAAACTATTCAGGGAAGGGAATTATGAGACACACCATTCCAGCTTAGCTATGCTGATATGCTGGAACCCTATTATTAACACAATATCCAATTAGTCAAATATTGTCAGTTTCTAAAACCTCTCCCTTTATCCACACCGTTTGATGGTATGACCCAGTTCAGTATGTAATAATCTCCTTCTTAATGTAATAGCCTCCTGTTATTTTGCGTCTAGACCACCTCACATCCATGAATCCATTCTTCATAGCATCACTACTTTGTTCGACCTATAAAAATCAAATCTGACAGTACTAACTCACATGTAATTTCCATATTTCCCACCAAATTAAGTCCAACCACTTTAGCCTGATGTAAAAAACCTTTAAAATCTGGTCCCTACCCACCTCTTTAAGTCTCAAATTCATTACTCCTTGCCTTAAACGTTGGCAATTCCAGATCATATTTACTCTTTACTCCCTAATCATGTATCAACTGGTTTATGCTTAACCTTCTATTGCAACCACTCCCCCATCGAATCCTTACTCCATACATAGTTAACTAGGCTAAATCATTCTTACCTAGCAATTTTTGATGCAATTTTAGCTGGAAAATCTTTCACTGATCTCCATCCATTCCTCCCCTCGGGATGGCTTAATGCTCCCTCTCTTAAGCTCTTTCACCAACCACATCTTGGGCGTTTCACTTTCATAGTAATCACACATAATTTTGAAATAATCTATGTGTCTTCTTTACTCTTGGGCAAGAAATTCCTTTAACATGAAAACTAGGACTGACTTGTTTTCTTTCCTTCTCAAACCTAAGATCAAGTTTGAGGCATAAAATACATTTGACAATGTTTGCTAAATCAAACTGAAGTGGTAATGCCTTCCTATCTTCCAAAAATTATATCCTGGGACTAGGTCCTATGATATCAAGAAAGGAGAAAAGATAGGAAGATATACTGCCTTGTATTTTATGTCCAGGAAGAACTATTATCTCATCTCCTTCTAAGATGTGCCTTCTAGTGCTTCTTTCTGAGAAGATTTGAATGAGATGAAAAAGTTAAGCTCTCATAAAATTACAAAGGAGATAATAACTTTTGTTACGAGATAATAATTTCATGGAATTTCTACACTGAAATAGATTTCATCACTGAAGAAGATTATCTGAAAAATATATGATGTATAAGAATCGAGTCAAGTTGTCAGATACTCAGTAAATACATGACAGTCTATCAATACAACTTTTCTTTAAACTAGCAACAAACAGAAAACATACTGAAACAAAGAATCTTATTCTTAATCTCAAGAAAAATGCCTGGAAATAAACTGAACAAGAAACATACAGGATTTTCGTGAAGAAAATGGTGGAAGATTCAATGAGGTTGATAAGGAGACATGAATAAATTACCACCTTCCTGTAATAAAAGGAGAGACTTTTAAAAGATAATGTCGATTCTTTTTATTATGATTAATAAGTTTAATGCAACTCATTCAAAATCTAAAGAAAACTTTTAAAGACCTTCACAAAATCATTTAAATGCTTACTTGGAAGAATAAGTGGATAAGTATAGGTATGTAAATTTTGAAAAACAAGTGTTGTCATAGGGACCCAATCTTCTCAGATATTTTGAAGTGTATTATAGAGTTAAAATAATTAAAGGATTTTAGAAATGAATGAAAGGCTAATGGAATATAAAAAGTAGTTCTAAAGCATAAACTAATATGTATACAGAATAAAAGATAAAGGCAGCATTTTAAGTCACTGGAGAAGGAAGCATTGCTCAATAATTTATACTGGGACAGTGGTGTCTGTATGCAGGATAAAATGAAATAATCTGCTGCTTTCACCCCAAATCTGAAATATATTCCAAAAGTATGAAAAGGTTGTATTTTTTTTAGTGGTGGATATTATCTATTTCAAAGGTTCTCAATTAAGAGTGATTTTGCCTCCCACCCCCATCCAGGGGACACTTGATAATGTCCAGAGACATTTTTGATCGTTACATCTTAGGAAGGAGATGCTATGTCATCTAGTGCCCCAGCATCTAGCCAGAGAAGCTGGTAAACAAGCTACAATGCACAGAGAAGCCCCTTATAATGAAGAATTATCCAGATCAAAATTCCAGTAATGCCAGTGAAAAATCCTGATCTGATCAAAAAGGTAAAAATCATAGTGATTAATTGCTCACTGAAAAAAAATACACAGCCTAAATTTGTGAGTTATGTTTTATTTGGCGACCTTACTGAGGACGATAGCCTGAGTTGTTGTTGTTGTTGTTGCTCAGTCGTGTCCGACTCTTCATGTCTGACTTTGCAGCACGTCAGGCTTCCCTGTCCTTTAATCTCCCAGAGCTTGCTCAAATTTATGTCCATTCCGTCAGTGATGCCATCCACCATCTCGACCTCTGTCATCCCCTTCTCCAACTCTGTCATCCCCTTCTCCTCCTGTCTTCAGTCTTTCCCAGCATCAGGGTCTTTTCTAATGAGTCAGGTCTTCGCATCAAGTGGCTGAAGTATTGGAGCTTCAGCATCATTCCTTTCAATGAAGATTCAGGATTGGTTTCCTTTAGGGTGGACTGGTTTGATCTCCTTGCAGTCCAAAGGACTCTGAAGAGTCTTCTCCAACACCACAGTTCAAAAGCATCAATTCTTTGACGCTCAGTCTTCTTTACGGTTCAACTCTCACATCCATACATGACTACTGGAAAAACCATAGCTTTGACTATATTGACCTTTGTTTGAGACAGCCTCTTAAGATAGCTCTGAGGAGCTGTTCCAAAGAAGTAAGGGAGGAGTCAAGATATATAGGAGTTTTTGTTGGAAAAAATAAACAGGAAACCACCCACACAAACACATGTATTTCAGAAGATTACTGCTAACCACAAAACAAACAGATATCTCAAGTTAATGATTTTAGTGCTTTTCTAGTATGGAAAGATATAAGAGTCTGGGCTCATTGATACTAGAACTGAGAATGGGTTATATCAGTTAGTGTCTAATCAAGAAACAGAAAACACCCAGTGATTTGAATAGGAAATAACTTTTTGAATTATGTGTAATGGGGGGGGTGGTTGTAGAAATGAGGAATTGGCCTATAAGGAGTAAAGAAAACTCTAAGGAATCTAGGGATATCGGTTATTAGGAGCAGTCACTATCCCTGGAGGTGAAATTACACCCAAAGGAGAAGTTCCCCCAAGTAATGAGGCAGATTTGTTGGAGAGGGCACACTCATTGGGTGGCAGAGAAGTGACTACAGTTCCATGCCAGCACAACTTGCTAAAAGTCCATCTTCCAGATTTCAGTGGTTAGGGTTTGATCTTAAATTACAGGTGTGGAATTGTCTCTTTCCACATGTCCTGACCTGTTGCAAAGACTTTTGTGGTTGATATTGTTGTAGTACTCCTCTATTGACATTTAAAATTTGTTCTCTCTGGCTGGTTCCTGTCCAAGACTTTGTGATACTCAGGTGTTTATTTGCTGTTGAATTGTGATAGATACTTCTGTGTTCATATGATCAGTCTTCCTTTTGCAAGGAGGGTTGAGGAAGAAGGGTGAAGGGGAGAGGAGGGACAAGAAAAACAAGCAATGACATGAATAAAAATTAAAGAAGAAAAATTAAAATGGCTAATTAGTATGACAACACAAGAGAAGACTCTACATATGGACATCACCAGATGGCCAACACCAAAATCAGATTGATTATATTCTTTGCAGCCAAAGATGGAGAAGCTGTATACAGTCAGCAAAAACAAGACTGGGAGCTGACTGTGGTTCGGATCATGAACTCCTTACTGCCAAATTCAGACTTAAATTGAAGAAAGTAAGGAAAACCACTAGACCATTCAGGTATGACCTAAATCAATTCCCTTATGATTATACAGTGGAAGTGAGAAATATATTTAAGGAACTAGATCTGATATAGTGCCTGATGAACTGTGGATGGAGGTTTGTGACACTGTACAGGAGACAGGGAGCAAGACCATCCCCAAGAAAAAGAAATGCAAAAAAAGCAAAATGACTGTCTAAGAAGGGCTTACAAATAGCTGTGAAAAGAAGAGAAGCCAAAGGCAAAGGAGAAAAGGAAAGATATACCCATTTGAATGCAAGAGTTCCAAAGAATAGCAAGGAGAGATAAGAAAGCCTTCCTCAAAGATTAGTGCAAAGAAATAGAGGAAAACAATAGAATGGGAAAGAGTAGAGATCTCTTCAAGAAAATTAGAGATACCAAGGGAACATTTCATGCAAAGATGGGCTCAATAAAGGACAGAAATGGTAGGGAGCTAACAGACACAGAAGATATTAAGAAGAGGTGGCAAGAATACACAGAAGAACTGTACAAAAAAAGATCTTCATGACCCAGATAATCATGATGGTGTGATCACTCACCTAGAGCCAGACATCCTGGAATGTGAAGTCAAGTAGGCCTTAGGAAGCATCACTATGAACAAAGCTAGTGGAGGTGATGGAATTACAATTGAGCTATTTCAAATCCTAAAAGATGATGCTGTGAAAGTGCTGCACTCAATATGCTAGCAAATTTGGAAAACTCAGCAGTGGCCACGGGACTGGAAAAGGTCAGTTTTCATTCCAATCCCAAAGAAAGGCAATGCCAAAGAATGCTCAAACTACTGAACAATTGCACTTATCTCACATGCTAGTAAAGTAATGCTTAAAATTCTCCAAGCCAGGCTTCAGCAATATGTGGACCGTGAACTTCCAAATGTTCAAGCTGGTTTTAGAAAAGGCAGAGGAACCAAAGATCAAATTGCCAACATCCGCTGGATCAGCAAAAAAGCAAGACCCTTCCAGAAAAACTTCTATTTCTGCTTTATTGACTATGCCAAAGCCTTTGACTGTGTGAATCACAATAAAGTGTGGAAAATTCTTAAAGACATGGGAATACCAGACCACCTAACCTGCCTCTTGAGAAATCTATATGCAGGTCAGGAAGCAACAGTTAGAACAGGACATGGAACAACAGACTTGTTCCAAACAGGAAAAGGAGTAAGTCAAGGCTGTATATTGTCACCCTGCTTATTTAATTTACAGGCAGAGTACATCATGAGAAATGCTAGGCTGGAAGAAGCACAAATTAGAATCAAGATTGCTGGGAGAAATGTCAATAACCTCAGATATGCATTTGACACCACCCTTATGGCAGAAAGTGAAGAACTAAAGAGCCTCTTGATGAAAGTGAAAGAGGAGAGTGAGAAAGTTGGCTTAAAGCTCAACATCCAGAAAACTAAGATCATGGCATCTGGTCCCATCACTTCATGGGAAATAGATGGGGAAACAGTGGAAACAGTGTCAGACTTTATTTTTCTGGGCTCCAAAATCACTGCAGATGGTGATTGCAGCCGTGAAATTAAAAGACGGTTATTCCTTGGAAGAAAAGTTATGACCAACTTAGATAGCATATTAAAAAGCAAAGACATTACTTTGCCAACAAAGGTCCATCTAGTCAAGGCTATGGTTTTTCCAGTAGTCATGTATGGATGTGAGAGTTGGACTATAAAGAAAGCTGAGAGCTGAAGAATTGATGCTTTTGAACTGTGGTGTTGCAGAAGACTCTTGAGAGTCCCTTGGACTGCAAGGAGATCCAACCAGTCCATCCTAAATGATATCAGTCCTGCGTGTTCATTGGAAGGACTGATGTTGAAGCTGAAACTCCAGTACTTTAACCACTTGACGCAAAGAGCTGACTCATTTGAAAAGACCTTGATGCTGGGAAAGATGGAAGGCAGGAGGAGAAGGGGCCGACAGAGGATGAGATGGTTGGGTGGCATCACCGATTCAAAGGACATGAGTTTGGGTAGACTCTGGGGGTTGGTGATGGACAGGGAGGCCTGGAGTGCTGCAGTCCATGGGATTGCAAAAAGTCAAACAGGACTGTGTGAGTGACTGAACTGTACTCAATTAGTATGAAAAACTGTTTGGCCTTTCAAATCTCTAATTTATAACTGGATAATAATTTTAGATATTACAATTTTGAAAAGTAATGTAGAGCTACAATGCTCTGTCACCTTTTTTACTGCCTCATTCTTTCATCTCTTATAGATCATGATTTTTAATTGTGAGTTGGTGTTTGGTAAATTATTCTCATATGTGTAATATTAAGTTAATCGCACCATTCAGTAGTCCAGATTTAATAAAGCCTAAGAGTAATGGCAAGTACTTAACAACAGGAAGTCACCAGGGAGCATAAAATTTGAAAAATACAAAATAAATATTGTCTGCCTGAATTAATTGATCTAATCAAGAAGCATGTTGTTGTTGATGCTACGATTACTGTGCTATACCCACAGGAGAAGCGGATGCCTTTGTTTGTGCTCATGCTAAATGCTATCACAAGATTTATTATCAGAGAACTGACACATTTTCAAAACAGTGCGTTGAAATTAACTAAAAACTGCAGCCAGGGAATTGAGAAATAAAGATTGAATATTCAACATACCAAATAGTTTTAATTATCTAAAGATGATAAAGTCACCATAATAAAAGCAGCTACAATTTTTTGAGAACTTACTAGATACTAGGCATAAAGACTGGATATTTGTTTTCCCCAACTGTATGTCACAAGCAGTTTCTCACATTGATAAATGTTTTTCTGAAACATGCATTTTAATGATTATAATATATTAGAAATATAGCTACATACATAATGGTCTTTTAATCACTTCTGTAGTGTTAAGCATTCAGCTAATTTGTGACTTTTCAAATTTATAAATCTTTATGTATAATATAATATTTATATAAAATCATTTATAAGCTTCATTACTAAATTAATAGAAACACTATCTGGAAGAAATCATAAAAAATTAATCTCCAGAAAAATTGTAGCAGTTTCTATAAGTTTGTGAGTACATTTTCCTGTCTTCTTGATTATAGTAACTCCTGGCTGTTATTTAATTTGAACATTCATAGAGAAGTAGCATCTTCTTGCCTTTTCATTTCTTTTCTTATTTTCTATATTAGATTTATTTCATTCCAAGCATCTTACATAGGTCCTGGTTAACTCAAACAAAAAGGGATTTTTTAAAAAAGAATACTGGGTAATTGCACATTGAAAATACAGATTGGAACAATCTGATCTCAAATGAAACTTGGTAATATTGGAAGCATGAACTAATGAAGTTTCTTGAAGGTGTTGTGGTTTGAACAACTCAACCTTAAATTTTCCCTGGAAAGAATGTCATGTGCCATAGTTTGTGTGAACAGGGCCATAGCTGGGGCAAGACCCTGTGGAGTAGAGGAGGCATGTTTCTCCCAAAGGAAATAATAGACAAGAACAAAAGACAACTTCACTAGTAAAGAAAAATATATCCCCATATGTATGTTGGCTGTTGGCACTTCTCCTTTAGGTGAACTCTTCTCTGCATGCCCTTGACTTTCTCAGCCACTATATTTGTCCTTTTCTTATTGTTATAGTGGATTTTTTTTAATATATTAAGAACATGTATTCCATATTTTTCATACTTACTGTAAATATTTTTTCTTCTTAGTTTAATTTTGCGTTAAAATTTTGAATGTAGTATGGGAACTTATTTGTAAACATTTTAAACTTTTATATAGTAAGTTAGGTTATGTTGTCATTTCTGCCCTCACTATTGTGTTTAGAATGTTATTCCTAGCCCAAAAATCTTTTTAGATGTATTATCCTAGCTACTGTCCTGGGGCTTTATCTTTTTACTTGTATGTATTTTCTTGCACTTTATTCTTTTTTTGCTCCTTTTCCCCTATGGTTTACTCTTTGCTGCTAGTTCTTCCCATATCTTGCATTCTTTTTAAATTAATTTCTATTGGAGTATAGTTGCTTTACAGTGTTGTGTCAGTTTCTTGCTGTAGAGCAAAGTGAATCAGTCATGCAAAGTGAAAGTGAAAGTCACTCAGTCGTGTCCGACTCTTTGTGACCCCATGGACTGTCCATGGAATTCTCTAGGCCAGAATACTGCAGTGGGTAGCCTTTCCCTTCTCCAGAGGATCTTCCCAACCCAGGGATCGAACCCAGGTCTCCCGCATTGCAGGTGGATTCTTTACCAGCTGAGCCACAAGGGAAGCCCAAGAATACTGAAGTGGGTAGCCTATCCCTTCTCTAGGGGATCTTCCTGACCCAGGAATTGAACCGGGGTCTCCTGCATTGCAGGTGGATTCTTTACCAACTGAGCTATCAGGGAAGCCCATCAGTCATACACAAACATATACCCACTCTTTTTTTAGGTTTCTTCCCCATTTAGGTCACCACAGAGCACTGAGCAGTGTTTCCTGTGCTATACGGTGGGTTCTCATCAGTTATCTATTTTATACATAGTGTATATATGTCCATCCCAATCTCCCAATTCATCCCACTGTCTCTTCTTCCCTTGGTAATTGTAAATTTGTTCTCAACGTCTGTAGCTGTATGTCTGCTTTGCAAATAAGTTCATCTCTACCATTTTTCTAGATTCTGCATATGAGCGATATTATGTGATATTTGTTTCTCTTTTTCTGACTTGCTTCACTCTGTATGACAGTCTCTAGGTCCATCCATGTCTCTGCAAATGGCACTACTTCATTCCTTTTATGGCTGAGTAATATTCTATTTCTCATACTTTGTATTCGAATTTCACCAACTCGTGGGCTCACACAAATTCCTCTGTTTAGGAACTTCATGCCCAAATGCCAATAGTCACAAAGTAGTTATTTTATTGCTCAGTATCTAGATACATGTTCAACATCTTGACAGACCTCCAAATCCCCTGAGATATCCCGTGAACAGACAATTTGATTAGAAATGCCAGTAGCATCCTTGTCTCTGCTGCCTGCTAGCTAATTTTCATTCTGTTCTCTTCCCCTGAGGTTCTGACCCCACCTCTCTTCCCCTGAGGGTCTGACCCGACCTCATTCTGTTCTCTTTCCCTGAGGGTCTGACTCCTGCTTGTCAAGAGTTCAGGGACAACAGCGAAGCAGCCCAAACCCTGGAAAAAAAGATATCTTCCCACAGCAACACAATTAAGAGTCAACACCATGCTTGGCACAAAGTAACCTGTCATAACTACACATTGTCTGAATATCTAATGGGATTTAAGTAGTTAAAAACATTAAATATATCCTGAATACCAAGTCTTAAAAGAACTTATTTTTTAACCCTCTTCCTAAGGAAATCTTCAAATATAAACAGAAGTAGAGAAAACATTTTAATGAACCTCTCTTGTTCTCATCTCCTAGTTTCAACTACCAGCAAGATAATTTAGAACACCTCTTTAAAGGAGATTAGCATGTCAAGATCAAATAACTGACAATTAAGATTTCTCTCGAGAGCATTCACAGGAATATACTTCTGAAAGTTCTCAATGGCTGCTATAAGTCTCATCCAGCTAACAGAGTCAAGTTCATCCCTCCCATCATTCATCAATATCTGTTCAGTATCATGGGAGATAAGCGTTAAATGAGATATTTGTACATCTAGAATCCATGGGGATACCTGAGTAGTGCAAGGGAATGTAACGGAAATTTAAAGTAAATGGGTTCAAATTTCTAGTAATGTGTTCTTGGGCATGTTGATGTTGTGGGAGTGTTTTCTTTCTTAAAAAAAAATCTGAAAATAATATCTATTTATTAAAGTTTTAATTTTTCTTTGGTATCAAATGATATTTCATAATTCTTTGCTTTATACAGTACCTTCATTATGATGTTTAGTAAATTGTCTTCCCTATACAAAATTCTTTAGATTTCTAGAATTTACCTGTTCTTTATGAACTGCTAGTAAACCATGTAAAATAACTTAGACCAAAGATTTTTAAACAATTTTACTTTTTAAAAAAATAGGCTGTGGTCAGGTTTCGAGTGTAAGTTGTCAAATCCAATATGAAGGAGTGTGAAGGAGGCTGCTGAGGGCAGAGGTCTGGAGATAATCCAGCCAAGAAAGACTTAATGTGGAAGCATCAAACAGGTGTCAGGCTCCAAATTAGACTGACAGAAGACAGCCGCTGAAGTATTTTTTTTTTCACAACAAACTGAGGAGAGCTTTCAGCTCTAGTTCTAAGGGAAACACTGTAGTCTTTATTTTTTTAAATGAAGAGACTCTGAGGTTTATGTCAATTTGTTAGAATATCTGCAACACTTAATATTGTGGTTATAAAGACTCCACAGCAACATTTGAACAAAAATATTTGTATGATGCATATTAAAATTTAAAAAGTGGAACACAAAGCAGCACACTATCAGTTCAGTTCAGTCGCTCAGTCGTGTCCGACTCTTTGTGACCCCATGAACCGCAGCACACCAGGCCTCCCTGTCCATCACTAACTCCCAGAGTCCACCCAAACCCATGTCCATCGAATCGGTGATGCCATCCAGCCATCTCATCCTCTGTCATCCCCTTCTCCTCCTGCCCCCAATCCTTCCCAGCATCAGGGTCTTTTCCAATGGGTCAGCTCTTCGCAACAGGTGGCCAAAGTATTGGAGTTTCAGCTTCAACATCAGTCCTTCCAATGAACACCCAGGACTGATCTCCTTGAGGATGGACTGGTTGGATCTCCTTGCAGTCCAAGGGACTCTCAAGAGTCTTCTCCAACACCACAGTTCAAAACCATCAATTCTTCGGCGCTCAGCTTTATTCACAGTCCAACTCTCACATCCATACATGACCACTGGAAAAACTATAGCCTTGACTAGATGGACTTTTGTTGGCAAAGTAATGTCTCTGCTTTTAAATATGCTATCTCGGTTGGCCATAACCTTCCTTCCAAGGAGTAAGCATCTTTTAATTTCATGGCTGCAGTCACCATCTGCAGTGGTTTTGGAGCCCCCCAAAAATAAAATCTGACACTGTTTCCACTGTTTCCCCATCTGTTTGCCATGAAGTGATGGGACCAGATGCCATGATCTTAGTTTTCTGAATGCTGAGCTTTAAGTCAACTTTTTCACTCTCCTCTTTCACTTTCATCAAGAAGCTCTTTAGTTCTTCTTCACTTTCTGCCATAAGGGTGGTGTCATCTGCATATCTGAGGTTATTGATATTTCTCCCAGCAATCTTGATTCCAGCTTGTGCTTCCTCCAACCCAGCGTTTCTCATGATGTACTCTGCATATAAGTTAAATAAGCAGGGTGACAATATATACAGCCTTGATGGACTCCTTCTCCTATTTGGAACCAGTCTGTTGTTCCATGTCCAGTTCTAACTGTTGCTTCCTGACCTGCATACAGGTTTCTCAAGAGGCAGGTCAGGTGGTCTGGTATTCCTATCTCTTCCAGAATTTTCCACAGTTTATTGTGATCCACACAGTCAAAGGCTTTGGCATAGTCAATAACAGTTCCAACTATATAAAATGTTGATTTTATGAGGATAAGAAATAAGCAAGACCAGAAAAGAATGAAACAGCTAGTAGATTAAGATGGTGGAATTGTTTTCTTTTTCAGTTTTCTTTCTGTTGTAAAATTGGGCTGTAAATAGAAAATTAAGAAGTAAGAGTCTATAGGACTGAAGGAAGGCTGAGTGAGGTGCTGGTCTATCAGAGAGCTTGTTGTTGTTCAGTCTCTCATTCGTGTCCAACTCTGCGGCCTCATGGATTGCGGCACACCAGGCCTCCTTGTTCCTCAACATCTCCTGGAGTTTGCACAAGTTCATGTCCATTGTACTGTTGATGCCATCCAGCCATCTCATCCTCTGATGCCCTCTTCTCCTATTTCCCTCAATCTTTCCCAGCATCAGGGACTTTTCCAATGAGTCAGCTGTTTGCATCAGGTGACCAAAATACTGGAGCTTCAGCTTCAATATCAGTCTTTCCAATGAGTATTCAAGATTGATTTCCTATAAGATTGACTGGTTTGATCTCCTCGGTGTCCAAGGGACTCTCAGGAGTCTTCTCCAACACCACAGTTTGAAGGCATCAATTCTTTGGTGCTCTGCCCTCTTTATGGTCCAACTCTCACGACTGTTCATGACCACCGGGAAGACCATAGCCTTGACTATATGGACCTTTGTTGACAGAGTGATGTCTCTGCCCTTCAACACACTGTCCAGGTTTGTCATAGCTTTCCTGCCAAGAAGCAATCGTCTTCTGATTTCATGGCTGCAGTCACCATCCACAGTGATTTTAGACCCCAAGAAGAGGAAATCTGTCACTGCTTCCACATTTTCCCCTTCAATTTGCCAAGAAGTAATGGAGCCAGATGCCATAATCTTAGTTTTTTTAATATTCAGTTTTAAACTGGCTTTTTCACTCTCCTCCTTCACTCTAACCAAGAGTGAATGACTCTCTAGTTCCTCACATCAGAGTGAAGGATTCCTAGTTCTTCTTTGCTTTCTGCCATTAGAGTGGTATTGTGCCCATATCTGAGTTTGTTGATATTTCTCTTGCCGATCTTGATTCCAGCTTGTAAACTCATCCAGCCTGACATTTCTTGTGATATGCTCAGTGTATAAGTTAAACAAACAGGGTGGCAACAGACAGCGCAGACATACTCCCTTCTCAATCCTGTAGCAATCAGCTCCATACAGGATTCCAACTGTTGCTTCTTGACCTGTATATAGTTTTCTCAAGAGACAAAGGTAAGGTAAAATAGGGTAAAATTTGGATTTCTCTGGTAGTTCAGCTGGTAAAGAATCTGCCTGCAATGCAGGAGACCCTGGTTCAATTCCTGGGTCAGGAAGATCCACTGGAGAAGGGATAGGCTACCCACTTCAGTATTCTTGGGCTTCCCTTGTGGCTCAGCTGGTAAAGAATCCACCTGCAATGCAGGAGATTTTGCTTCCATCCCTGGGTTGGACAGATCCCCTGGAGAAGGGAAAGGCCACCCACTCCAGTATTAAAGCCTGTAGAATTCCGTGGACTGTATAGTCCATGGGTTCACAAAGAGTCGGACATGACTGAGTGACTTTCACTTCACTTCATTCACATCTCTATAAGAGTTTTCCACAGTTTGTTATGATCCACACAGTCAAAGGCTTTAGCATAGTCGATGAAACAGAGGTAGATATTTTCCTGGAATTCCCTTGCTTTCTCTATGATCTAGTGAATGTTGGTAATTTGATCTCTGGTTCCTTTGCCTTTTCAAAACCCAGTTGCCCTCAGTAAAAGTCTGAGTGAAGGTAGAGTCTCCAGGAAATAAGCACTGACTTCACCTTCCTTACTCTTGATGTTGTGCCAAAGGCAGAGAGAGAGATCAGAACCTTGAGAAGAGAGTTCTGGGTTGGGTAGAGGAAGATGAGAGATTGTTGTTGGAGACAGAGCAGTGGGGTGGTGTTTGGTAACAACTTTCTTGAATCCTTGACTAGGAGGCCCATTGTCAATCAACATTTGATCTTTGTTGAATTCACCCAGCTATTGTTCAGACCTTTTATTTCTTGGCTTCACCCACTCCTAGAGTCAGGACTTAGAACTTTTTCCATTACCAAAGAAACAAAGTGAGCAATAGATACTGCTGAAGCTTTCATAGGGAAGGAGAAAGAGCATTTTTTAATCACACATTCAATAGCACACTGTTTACAAGTCTTTTTAAGATTCTTAGCTTTTCTAATAGCTAGGGGATTTTCCATCTTCACCTTTTCTCCACTCAATATTTAACCTGTTAAGCCCTTCTTTTCTTTGTTCCCATATCTTTTCCGCATCTCTGTATAATTTCCTGTTCTTAGGAAAAGTTAGCCTGGTTGCTGCTCAAATAAGCAACCTCGCATACTCTCAGGCATCACTTCACTTAGCAAATACAAGGCCCTCCAGGTATCAGAATCCACTCATCTAGGAAGGCATTGGAGAATTGAATAATATGTTTTTTTCTTTTCTCATTGGCATTGGATACTCTGTATATGTGCTTATAATCAATCTATATGACGTTTTTAGTTTTTAATTTCCAATGTGTATTATAGACAGAAAAGCTTAATTAGAAGACATGGCATTTCATAAATGCAAAATTATCATTCCAATTTTATTTTGGAAATGAAAATGCATTAAGAATTGTAAAGTTAAAAAACATTGTGCAGTTTAATATTTTTAACTTGCCTGTGCTATATCTATAGAGACATGCTTCATCTTAGAACATGGCACAATAGAAAGAGAAGTGACATTAATTAAGAAGGGCACCTTAGTAAATTAAAAAAAAAATACATTAAGCAGAGAAAACTGTGATTTGTGCATTTCTAATGAACTTTTGGGCATTATACAAATAAAACATAGTAGCTTCATCTTCTGATTTGTAACAGATGAATTCTGTACCCTGGTGGAATAGTTAATGCTTTTGGTTTATGCTGCAATTCAGTTTTCATTGCCCAAAATTCTGTATCCTAAAATGAGAAGGAATGTACATCTTTCCTCGTGAGGGATTATGACAATTTCTTAATTATAATTGAGGGGCTCTCTGAAAATGAGTAAGTGGTATATAAATTATTAACTCTATATTACCTTCAGGGTAAGGAAAAAATGGGCTTTTTAGGTCTCTTTATATACTCTTTTTAGATAAAGTCTAGACTAACTGCTATAGCAAACAACTTCATTATTTCAGAGGCTTAATTAAGATTTATTTCTTACTTATATCATAATCTAGAGCACATCAGACGGAGAATTCTGTTCTCTGTGGTCATTTAGGTCCCCACGTGAGTATATTCTACTTCAGGTTCTTCTTCTCCTAGGGCCTTGATGTCCTCTCTAAAGTTCCCAATAAATAATCAAGAGATAAAGAAAGTGTATGTGTGTGTGAGAGAGAGACAGAGAAAGGGAAGCATTCAAGATTTAGAAATGACCACCAGGATTTGGAGTGGTACCTCGCATTTGTCCATCTACATTTCCTTGGCCGGAATTCAGTCACAAACCCTTATTAAGTGCAAGGGACAGGAAAAGATAGTCTGTCCATCTGTTCAGAATCAGAAATACTGGTGAGCAACAACCTGCTGTACCACAAAGTCACCATTAAAACACATGAAACATTTCTTGGGATACTTGGCAATGCTAAAACCACACAAAAAAGATGCAAAGATGTTCAGTATTCATTTATTTTATCACCACCACCCTATAATTTTAGCTACCAGAAAAAAAGAAAGAGACATTGAGATTAAAAAGCTAGTTAGTGGTAGAGCTGCGACTAACCCAAGTCTCTTGACTTCTAGTTCAGTGTTGTTCTTTCCACCATACATACTACACACCTTCACAGAAATTAAAGTATAGGCATGTGGTCTGGAGATTTGATTTAGTATGGTGTGACTCTGGAAGGCAAAATGAGAATCAGGTGGCTAAAGTGAAAGAGAAATGATTTGTGTTTAATGTATAATATATAGTTAGTTGGTCTAAGGGAGAATGGTCTGCCTAGTAAAATAATCAAGTTACCATGAATGGAGTATTAAGTGAAAGTTCCATGGCCAGTTCTTGGAATATTGCTGAAATAAAGATTTGCATCAGGAAAACTCAGTGGTTCTTTTCAACTAGAAAAACTATAATAACATTGTCTGTTTTCATTTTCCTTTTTTTGTCAGAAATATATTTTATGATTGTGTCTGTAAGAAAAATGTTCATCCTAATAGAAAATAAAATCTTTCATGACAAATGCCCTTCTGTTTGATTTTTAAGAAGTTCTTGGTTTATTCAGTCTCTCATACACACACACACATTTTATCTCAAGTAACCAAAACTGAAGTCAAGAATGGCCACGTTAATCAAGATGTGGGAAAGATAAAAGGGTAAAGCTTTAGTTCTGCCCAAACTCAGAGTTGGTCTTGACCAAGATTAGATATTTTGCAGATATTTGGTGCCATCAGCCTCACCAATAATGGACACTAGGAATAAAGAGTTAACAGAAGTTTTCATTCTTCCCATCCCATCTCTGGATCATGAAGTCTTTGTTGTTCTTACCCAATATGCTTCTTGTAAACAATCTGAGAGATCCACTTACAAGAAGAAAAGTTCTTACCTAAAAATGTTTTTGCAAAATATATACCTGATCTTTGGGGATAGCTTATTTAAATTAAGCCTATAGTTTTATGGAATTATGCAATGTGGGAACAGAGGCTCTCTACCTACCAAATAGAATATAGAAACTAAGAAACCCCAAACTTGAATGGCCCTCCTCTGTGCCAATAGGAACTACATACAGTTGGCGCTTATCCCTGTGAACCAGAGCACATCTTGCTGTAGGAAAGGAGACTTCATGGAGCCTTATCTGGTAAATTCAGGACTTTCTAGAGCCTCCTATGGAGTTTGTGGCTGCTTTGTGCTTATATTCTTTGCCTATGTTTAGTAAGTTTTGATGCAGTTATGATCTATGATTTGTGTGAAGTTGCTTTGAGAATTTAACCTTAAATTTTAAAGCAATAAAGACAAATTTGATTCTAAGATTCAAGAAGTGAATCTTTCAAATTGTAAAAATAATACTATAGATGCCTAGAATGGTATATTCCCCCTACTTTGTTCTCTAATAGAGTCATATAAATGAGATGTCACTGTTTGTATCACATTAAGGAAACTGAGCATGTTTATGTTTCACAGAGTAGCAAAGAAATAACAAGACTTGAAAGTTTTGGTCGTTGATTAATAAGCTGCATCAAATAGTGAGTCAGTATCTACCATCTGGAACTACCCCCATCACAAACAACAGCCCCAGATGGCTGCTCTGAATTAAGAGATTCTGTAAATATAAAATACACACTGGGTTTTTGAAGACAGCACCCACACACAAAAAAATGACTGTAAAATATGACTTATTTTTATGTTGATCATTTGTTGGAATGATAATATTTTGGAAAGATTAGCTTTAAAAAAGGACATTAGTAAAATTAATTTACCATTTTCTAAACCTTAGTGAATCTACTAGAAAATTTAATTTTTTTTTTTGAGGTTTGCCTTGTATGTAAGGTTAGCCCTGTTGTTGTTTTTCAGTTGCAAGGCAATGCAAAAAGTCGTGTCTCTTTCTTTGTGACTCCATAAACTGCAGCATACCAGGCTACCCTGTGCTTCACTATCTCCCTGAGTTTGCTCAAACTCGTGTCCATTGAATCAGTGATGCCAGCCAACCATCTCATCCTCTGTTGCAATCTTCTCTTCCTGCCCTCAATCTTTCCCAGCATCAGGGTCTTTTCCAATGAGTCAGCCCTAAGCATCAGGTGGCCAAAGTTTTGGAGCTTCAGCTTCAGCATCAGTCCTTCCAATAAATATTCAGGGTTGATCTCCTTTAGGATTGACTGGTTCGATTTCCTTGCTGTCCAAGGGACTCACAAGAGTCTTCTCCAGCACCACATTTTGAAAGCATTAATTCTTCAGCACTCAGCCTTTTTTGACTTCCCTGGTGACTTAGAGGTTAAAGCGTCTGCCTCCAATGCAGGAGACCTGGGTTCAATCCCTGGGTTGGGAAGATCCCCTGGAGAAGGCAATGGCAAACCACTCCAGTATTCTTGCCTGGAGAATCCCATGGACAGAGGAGCCTGGTAGGCTACAGTCCATGGGGTCACAAAGAGTCGGACACGACTGAAGTGACTTCCCTTTCACTTTCTTTCAGCCTTCTTTATGGTTTAACTCTCACATCTGTACATGATTATTGGAAAAATCATAGCTTTGGCTATACTCTTTGCTGACCTCTGTCGCCAAAGTGATGTCTCTGCTTTTTAATATGCTGTCTAGGTTTATCATAGCTTTTCTTCCAAGGAGCAAGTGTCTTTTAATTTCGTGGCTGTAGTCACTATCCACAGTGATTTTGGAGCCGAGGAAAATAAATCTGCCACTGTTCCACTTTTTCCCCATCTATTTGCCGTGAAGTGATGGGACCAGATGACATGATCTTAGGAATGTTGAGTTTTAAGCCAGCTTTTTCACTCTCTTTCACCTTCATCAAGAGGCTCTTTAGTTCCTCTTTGCTTTCTGCCGTTAAAGTGGTATCGTCTGCCTATCTGAGGTTGTTGATATTTCTCCCGGTAAACTTGATTCCAGCTTGTGAGTCATCCAGTCCAGCATTTAACATGATGTACTCTGCATTTAAGTTATATAAGTAGAGTAACAAATATACAACATTGTTGTATTCCTTTCCCAATTTTGAACCAGTCTGTTGTCCTGGTTAGCATTACAAAGCATAGTTGACATGGTCAAGCTTCTAGATTAAATAGCTCCATTTGTATAAAATAGCTTTTTTCTGACCTGAAAAGTAGGTAGTAGATCTTAGTTGTTCAGAGGTTTTCCTCTTGGGACTTCCCTGTCCGTCCAGTGTTTAAGACCTTGCCTTCCAATGCACGGGATATAGGTTCAATCCTTGGTTGGGGAGCTAAGATCTCATATGCCTTGTGGCCAAAAAAAGAAAAAGAAAACATAAAACAGAAGCAATATTGTAAAAAAATTCAATAAAGACTTTAAAAATGGTTCAAATAAAAAAAGAAAATCTTAAAAGATTTTCCTCTGTCATGATTCATTGCTTGGTTGCATCACTAACTAGCTGTATGACCTTGGGCAAGTTATTTAAATTCTCTGAGCTTCATGTCCCTTCTCAGCTAAATAAAGGTAGTAAAAGTACCTATGCCATTGTGTTTCAGTGGCTGCAACAGTGTAAAGACTCTATAAATCCTATTCCTTATTATTATTAACCCTATACATGCTCGCACTCAGTCAGTTCAGTCGTGTCTGACTCTCTCTACACTCCCACACACTGTAGCCTACCGATCTCCTCTGCCCATGGGATTCTCCAGGCAAGAACACTGGAGCGGGTCGCCATTTCCTTCTCCAGGGAATCTTCCCGACCCAAGGATTAAACCCATGTTTAACCCTATACAGATTCTGCCAATCTTCAGATGAATTAATTTTGGAGATTATTGTCTGTGACTTGCAGAAAAACTACTCACCAAATGATACGCAGACCTTGACACAACAGGTGCCTATCTCATCATAATTTAGAGTAGAAGACCATCTAATATCCACAGGAGGGAAATACTATATATATCATGACTTATTAAAATGCAACTATTAACATGCAATTGATTAACTTAATACATTCTATTATTTATCCCACTTAAGGAAAATTGCTCTTAGATGTATGAACTCAATCAAATTACTTTGCTTCTTTGTGACTCACTTTCTGCATCTTCAAAAATGTAAGAATTAAATAAGATATTTTATGTAAAACATTAAAAATATTGTCTAGCGCTATGATAGACTAAACGTATGTTGTTAGTATATAGTTATTTGAAATTAAATGTAACATTATTAGAGCATATTTGAAAAAAAATGAGGGAAAAATCAGTCATTATTACATCTTCCTAAACATTTTTGCTATTTTATCTGTCTTTATCCATGTATACTCAAATTGTTAACATAATTCTAATTCAAGTGTGCTTATGAGCCATTTTGTAAAGGCAGACTACAAAAATGAGTCTACATTTTAATCTTTACATTAAAATGTATTATATATATCTAGTTCCAAAGCATGAAGGAAACAGGTAAACTGCCTGGTCTATTGGGCTTACCAGGCTTATTGGTTGATTTTCTTCCTTTCTAATTCGGGTTAATGTTGTTAGTGCAATAAGTATAAAAAGTTAATTCTTAAAACTTACACTGCTAGAAAAGCATTGACTCATGAAGAATCCCAAAGGACAAAACATGGTTTCCTCTACACTTCCTACCATCTTATTATCTATCTATGCACTTGTGAGTGAAGGTGGTTAAGAAATTATTTCTTTTTTGATAACATATCTCATGTCAGGCTTTTAGAACAGAACTAATGTATTTGAACAACAAATTCAAAAAGCAATTTCAAGGAGACCATTCACTGGAGCAAGGATATATTTTCCCACAGTATTCTCATCTGCCATCATGATTGTTCTTCTATCAAAAGCAAATTAATAAATATCTTAATCCACCTGGCAGCCACTGGTTACATCAATAGAATGACCTCTGTTACAAGTGTAGCTAAAGTGACAAGCTCTCTTCATGAATAATAGTAAATGTGTTTAGTGACAGACATTGATAATACCTTTTAAAATCATATCCCCAACCCATTATAAGTTATCCTTTTCTGATTCTACTTGGCAGGTGCATTTATTATTAAATTTATGCTCCTTTATAAGAGCATATTTTTATGCTCTCATAAAAAGAAGCAAATTTTTTCCCTTTATGAGAAGGGAATATCCTATAATGTCCTCTACTGTTTAAGTGCATTATATTTATTATATTATTTTGCTTTAACAATAGCCTTTGAGATAATTATGTGCTTTTTATAGATGAAGACATGAAGGTTAAGCTGACATGGACAGAAACCAATATAACCAGGATATTAATACAGTTGTGATGAGCTCCAAAAATACATTATTTTTTCAACATAAAGATCAATAAACAATGTTACTTTTGAAATTGCTTGGTCATATCTTTAAATCTGAATTTCATAGTAAAAATAATAATGCTTTAGAGCTTTTAGGTTTACATAAAATAATAATAGTTATATGAATATGGATCTCTCCATGGTTTCCAAAAAATCATGCAGATCAACAAGAAGAACAAAACTACCCCTGGCCTACATGTATAGCTTAACTAAGAATTCTATAAAAATACAATTTTTATGTAAGTATATAAGCTTCCCAGGTGGCACAGTGGTAAAGAATCTGCCCGTAATGCAGGAGATACGGGCTCAATCCCTGGGTTGGGAAGATGCCCTGGAGAAGGAAGTGGCAACCCACTCCAATATTCTTGCCTGGAAAATCCCATGGACAGAGAAGCCTGGCAGGCTATAATCCATGGGGTTGCACGAGAGTCAGACACAACTTAGCAACTAAGCAAGTAATATAAACATACATTTGAAAATCTCAGGGTCTTCTTCATAGTTCTTCTTCAAGCCGAGAGTAAGGAGAACTCAAGACCCCTTAAATCAGATCCCTGTCCAGGTATCAAAAAGAAAGGACCTGAGAAATGTTTAAGACTGGAGACCGCAGTCTTGGGGAAGCACCATTGCTAGGGAAAAGAGCAGTTCTTGGAGGTTAAGTAGTAGAGGGAAAGAATCAAGCAAGTGTTAGAAATTAGGAGTCCTACAGAAAGAAACATATATCAAAATGCAGAAGCATCAACCATTCTCTGCTATAAGGGAGCCAACTATTTAAAAAATTCACTGCACCAAAAGAAGAAGAACTTCCTGAACAAAGTAAACCATCCAAATCTTACATATGACACTTCTGGGGAATAAAGTTAATTAAAAATTAGCAGAAAATAGCAGACTACATACATACAAACTTAACATAAGGAGAAAAAGTTTCAAATCAAAACATTTCAGCTTATGGAAATCTTCCCCAAGAAACCACAAATCAGAGAAAGGCATAACATTTCAACTAAATTAAATATTCTGAAACAAATCTGTACAAATAAGGAATTCATAACCAAAAATTTTACAGAAAAGAGCAAGAAGAAAGATTGTTGAGTGCCACACAAAGTTGAAAAAGAAAGTTTATCTCCAAGAAGTTAAGGATAAATTATGAGAGAGAGAGAGAGAGAGTACAAGAGACAGTAGATTTTATTAAATATATAATAAGAGGATTTTAGATCTAAAATTAAATAGCATGCTAAGTCGCTTCAGTCAAGTCCGACTCTTTGCAACCCCATAGACTATAGCCCTCCAGGCTCCTCTCTCCATAGGATTTTCCAGACAAGAATACTGGAGTGGCTGAGTGGGTTGTCATTTCCTTCTCCAGGAGATCTTCCTGACTCAGGCATCTAACCTGCATCTCTAATGTCTCCTGCATTGGGAGACAGTTTCTTTACCACTAGCACCACCTGGGAAGCCCAAAATTAAATAGAGGTTAGTGAGAAAAATAAGTTCCAACATATTTAAAATTGAACCCTTAAAGAAAAATGAAACAATACAATAAAACTAATGTTTATAGTCCAAGAAAATATTCCAATAATAAAGCAAAATCTGAATCTCTATGCATACACAGCCCAGTGTGTAATCTGAGAAAATTTACCAGAAACAGTTGGCTCTAAAACATCCTGCTAAAAAAGTGGATCTTAAAGATAACAGGAAAAAAAATCATCAGAGAAAGCAAATAAGCTTAGCATTGGATTTATAGCAGCATACAAAGCAAAGCAAAACTGAAACTTTATTTTAAAAAATCTCTAGGAAAGAAATTGTGAGCCACTGGTATCCAACCAACTGTTCTTCAAGTATTAAGGTTTAGAAAAATATTTAAAAATATACAAGCACTCAAAGAATAACACTTATGAACCCTTTTTAAGGAAGGAGCTACATCCAATCAAACAATAAAAAAAGACTGGGAAATCTGTCAAATGGACTTATAGTCAGATTGTCAGCTTTAAATATATTTTTAGACCCAAGATAGATACAATATGCAGGACCAGGAGAGGAATAATACTATGTGAATAAGTTTGGTTGAAGAGAAAATAACACAACTTAACAACTGGAGGAGAATAAAGAGAGAAAGGAAAATGTATAATAAAATTATTAACTAATGCATTATAAATACACAAAAGTCAAAATATACCACTTATGCACCAAAGAACAGAGCCTTGAAATACATGAAGCAAAAACTGAAAGACCAGACAAATCCACAATTATAACCGGGGAATTCAGTAGTTCATTTTCAATAATTCATAGAGTAAATAAAGGTAAGATCAGTAAGGATATAAAAGACTTGAATAGTATCAATCAGTTTTACCTAATTCAAAATTGTAAAACAGTGCACTCAGCAACAGCAAAATACATATTTTTCTCCCTTCCAAGTACTAACCAGGCATGACCCATATTCTTCTCAAGTGCATACAGGACATCTACTTACATTGATTATGTTCTGGGATATAAAACAGGTCTCAGTATTTCTAATTGTATTCAAATCATACAAAGTATGTTCTCTGACCACAGTGTAATGTAATTAAAAACAATTGCCCAAAAGATGTCTGGAAAATCTCCTAATATTTGAAAATGAAATAATACGCTTATAAGTAGCCCATCATTGAAATAAAAAATCAAAAGAATTAGAATACATTTTGCATTAAATGAAAGTGAAAGCACAACATATCAAAATGTGTGATGTGCCACTTAAGCAGTATTTATGGATAAGTTATAGCACTTTAAGATCTCTATTTAATGATCTACGAGGTCACCTTAAGAATCTGGAAAAACGACAGGATATGAAACTCAATGTAAGAAGAACCAATATGTCAACTTGTACAAAAAAATTCTACTGATAATTTTGTTGTGATTGCATCCGAGCTGCAGATCAATTGGGAGTGAATTACATCTTAATATTGAATCTTCCAATCCACAAGCAGCCATATGATTTCCACAATGGCTCCACCTATTCACATGTCCACCAACAATGTGCCTTTTTTCAACATTCTTACCAATACTTGTTATTTCTTGTCTTTTTGACGACAGCCATTCTGACGGCTGTGAGGTGACGCCTCCTAGTAGTTTTGATTTGCATTTCCCTCATGATCATGATTGGAGGAGGAAATGGCAACCCACTCCAGTATTCTTGCCTGGAGAATCCCAGGGACAGAGGAGCCTGGTGGGCCACAGTCCATGGGGTCACAAAGAGTTGGATGGGACTGAAGTGACTTAGCATGCAAACACGATCATGATGTTGAGTATCTTTTCAAGTATCTCCTGAGCATCTATATGTCTAACTTGGAAAAAGATGTCTATTCAGGTCTTCTGCGTATTTTTAAATCAGGTTGTTTGGGTTTTTTTTTTTTTTTTAATACTGAGTTGTATGAGTTCTTTATTTTGAATATTAATCTTTTAATCAGATATAGGATTTGCAAATATCTTCTCCTGGTCAGTAGATTGTCTTTCATTTTTTGGTGGTTTCCTTCACTATGCAAAGCTTTGAAATTTGATTAGGTCCTACTTGTTTATTTTTGCTTTTGTTTCCCTTGCCTGAGGAAAAAGATCCAAAAAAAAAAATATTGCTAAGACTGATGTCAAACATTGTAGTGCCTATGTGTGCTCTTCTAGGAGTTTTATAGCTTCAGGTTTTACCTTTAGTTCTTAAATCGTTTTGAATTTACTTTTCTATATGGTTTGAGAAAGTGTTCTAAAACCGTTCTTTGCATGTACGGTTTCTGTCTTTCGATTTTGGATGCCCAAAGGCAAATGACACGAATAGGTTTCGCTGTGTTTATTTCTGTCTCTTAGTGGTGTGTTCACCCTCACAGAATGCTGGAGAGTCTTGGGGAAATGTTTAATTATGTACTTCTTAGATCACCTTTGTATGTTCTCTAGGAACCTCTGGCATTGGCTTTTTACATTGATTACATGCCATATTGGGCTCCTTGGGAAGCTGCAAATTACATCACTTCAAAGCTTCAATGCTTGTCTAGATTAGTCTGTTTTAATGTTTATCTCATAAAGGATTTTTCAAAGTTCACTTTAATGACTTGTTTACATGTTTATATATGTGTGTGTGTGTGTGTGTGTGTGTGTGTGTGTGTATCTTTTAACTGTTGAAACTTTATGATTAGCAGAATGGTTAGCAGAGTAGAAGTTCCTGAAATACTTCTTTATTGTGAAATGAGATAAATTACCCTAAAAACTTAGACATAAAATCACCCTCTGCAAGAGTTTACTAAGAATCAACACCAAATTGGGTAACAGAGGCAGGAACAGAAGTGATCAAGTCTAAAAGAAGGTTTATAGATGTGTTTCCAAGAAAAGCTTGGGAAACACTCAAAGCCATTCATGGAAAGCAGGATGTGTGCTTAAATTTGGGCTGTAATTAAATAAAGCCTGGGATATATATTGTCCTTGTGCTTCTTCACCAAAAGTGAGGGCTAAATGTCTTCAGTAGCTGTCCTTCCTCCCAGGGGTCCTATTGAAGCTGCACTGTCAATTTATCAATATTAGTTTGATATCACAAGTCAAGGCTGAATCTGGAAGAGCAAATACCTAGAGAAACCCGAAGCTATCTGAGCTTAAAAGGTACAAATGATCATGTTTAAGGATGAAAACAAAGTCAAAGACACCATTTCAGCTACCAAATCCAGTAAGGGGTTGAATGCACAAAGGGAAGCAGGCATCTTGAAGCCATAAAGGCACAGGGTGGAAAGTGGGATTGAAGAACTGAAGGAGGAATTGGAGAAGGCACATGAAGATGCTTAGTTTTAAGTTTCCCAAATCATTCTCCTCCTGGGTATTGAGTCGGCTGTGCTTAAGTCAGTAGGCCTGAGTTCAATACTGAGATGTGAGATGAATACTGAGAAACTATCCTAGCCAAAGAATGCTCAAACTACTGCACAATTGCACTCATCTCACATGCTAGTAAAGTAATGCTCAAAATTCTCCAAGCCAGGCTTCAGCAATACATGAACCGTGAACTTCCAGATGTTCCAGCTGGTTTTAGAAAAGGCAGAGGAACCAGAGATCAAATTGCCAACATCCGCTGGATCATTGAAAAAGCAAGAGAGTTTCAGAAAAACATCTATTTCTGCTTTATTGACTATGCCAAAGACTTTGACTATGTGGATCACAATAAACTGTGGAAAATTCTGAAAGAGATGGGAATACCAGACCACCTGACCTCCCTCTTGAGAAACCTGTATGCAGGTCAGGAAGCAACAGTTAGAACTGGACATGGAACAGCAGACTGGTTCCAAATAGGAAAAGAAGTATGTCAAGGCTGTATATTATCACTCTGCTTATTTAACTTATATGCAGAGTACATCATGAGAAACACTGGGCTGGATGAAGCACAAACTGGAAACAAGATTGCGGTGAGAAATATCAATAAACCTCATATATACAGATGACACTACCCTTATGAGAGAAAGTGAAGAAGAACTAAAGAGCCTCTTGATGAAAGTGAAAGAGGAGAGTGAAAAAGTTGGCTTACAACTCAACATTCAGAATACCAAGATCATGGCATCTGGTCCCATCACTTCATGGCAAGTAGATGGGGAAACAGTGTCAGACTTTATTTTTTGGGGCTCCAAAATCACTGCAGATGGTGATTGTAGCCATGAAATTAAAAGACGCTTACTCCTTGCAAGGAAAGTTATGACCAACCTAGAGAGCATATTAAAAAGCAGAGACATCACTTTGTCAACAAATGTCCGTCTAGTCAAGGCTATGGTTTTTCCAGTGGTCATGTATGGATGTGAGAGTTGTACTATAAAGAAAGCTGAGCGCCAAAGAATGATGCTTTTGAGCTGTGGTGTTGGAGAAGACTCTTGAGAGTCCCTTGGACTGCAAGGAGATCCAACCAGTCCATCCTCAAGGAGATCAGTCCTGGGTGTTCATTGGAAGGACTGATGTTGAAGCTGAAACTCCAATACTTTGGCCACCTGATGCGAAGAGCTGACTCATTTGAAAAGACCCTGATGCTGGGAAAGATTGGGGGCAAGAGGAGAAGGGGATGACAGAAGATAAGATGGTTGGATGGCATCAACCAACTCAATGGACATGGGTTTTTGGGTGGACTCCCGGGAGTTGGTGATGGACAGGGAGGCCTGGCGTGCTGCAGTTCATGGGGTCGCAAAGAGTCGGACACGACTAAGCGACTGAACTGAACTGTGCTGAACTAATCCTAGCCATCCTACATAAGTTATAATTAAACAAACTTGTCAAACTAAGCTTTAAGACAAGGAGTATTACCTGAAATAAACAGGATATTTAATAAGCATAGTGGGGTCAATTCATCAGGAAGACATTAAAATAATAAATGCAATGTATCTTAATTGGGGTGATGATTAGATGGGTGTGCATATTTATTTATATTCATCATATTCTGCAGTTAAGATCTGTGAACTTCATTTTCTACCAAGTTTACCTCAGTAAAATTTTACATAATGGACAAATTTTCAGCTATAATATATAATCAACTATGTAATAATAATTTAGCATATCCTATCAAATAGGTATGCATGTGTTAAAGGCAGAGGGAAAAGAGAACTACTTTAGTCCTACCTGCAGAAGTCCCTCTGAGTCCATTCCCAGACTTTAAGAAACATGAATTCAAAGGATATATAAAACTAGTTTGTTTCTCTCTCTATATATAATGCCTAGCATAGGGTCTGAGGCATAGCCAGTCAATAAGTATAGAATATATACTGAGTAATCAATATGTTCACCTATCTGCCTAGTTTTGTAGGGATAATGGCTTCTCTTTCTTCAGATTCTTGAAGGTAAATTCTGTGTTTATGCTGTGTCGGCAGCAGTGAACATGAGTCCTGCTGTTTGGTATTTTGAAATTAGATGCTCCCCCCGCCTTTGTCTCTAAAATTTAGCACGTTTTTGCACACCCATGTTAACTGCAACGTTATTCACAATAGCCAAAAGTTGGAAATGTCCGATAATGGATAAGGAAAATTGGTATATACATATAATGGACATTATGCTAAGTGAAATAAACCGGTCACCAAAAGACAAATATTGTAAAATTTCACTTTTATGAGGTATCTAAGAGCAATAAACTCATAGAAATGAAAAGTATAATGATGGGTTGGGGGCAGGGAAAATGGAGAGTTACTGTTCAATAGGTGTATAGTTTTAGTTTTGCAACATAAAAAAAGTTAGTTCTAGAGATCTGTTGCAAAACAAGCTGAACATACTTAACTCTATTGAACTGTATAAGTAAAAATGAGTAAGGTGTTACATTTTATGTGATTTTTAAATCACAAACTTTTTTTTTTAATGTGATTAGCTCTTTCATGTATCATGTACAGAGAATGCAAAAGTAAGCTGCCAGCAAAGATGTCTGTCTCTGGTATGTCCTTTAAGATCACTTCCTTTACCCACTGGACTTGGGCCTCTGTGTTCCTGGTGCCAAATTTCTATGATTTCTTGGCTCTGTCCTCCAACTCCAAGTGATCCGAGCTCTTCCCCTTGTTTTGCTGCCCTTTCTGATGTACTGCTCGTTGACCTGATCCCACCATTGCTGGTCCCTTGTTGACTCAGCATATTCCTTTCACACTTGGAGCACCAGAGACCTAAGTAAGAAACACTACCCCTATGAGGCAAGGTCTGTGAAATCTCCACTTCCTTGGTTACACATCCTGTTCCTCCAAAAGAAGGCTGATAGAGAATTTTCTACCTGGCAGTAAAACGGGCCCAATGCAGACATGTGAGCCAAAATCCTTGTACAAACTTTACAAGCATCCTGCAGCAGAGAACATTCAGATTGACCAGAGACCTCTGCTCAAAGACTCCTAGCAAGGGTGTAGTTCTTCCTGTAGAAAAAGACATGACATGTCGAGTGTTCAATTTTGGAGTCATAGAGCTCTGAGTTCAAACCCAAGCTCTGCACTTTCTTAGAAAGCACTCACTGATGTGAAGTCTTTCATTTTCATCAACAGCATGGATGTTATAAAGCCAAACAGATAGGGATGTGTCGAAAATGAGATAATATTATATAAAGTAGATACTTAATAGTCATTGTTACAAGACTTCCCTGGTGGCTTAGATGGTTAAAAATATACCTGAAATGCAGGAGACCTGGATTTGATCCTTGGGTCAGGAAGATCCCCTGGAGAGGGAAATGGTTACCCACTCCAGTATTCTTGCCTGGGAAATCCCGTGGATAGAGGAGCCTGGCAGGCTATAGTCCATGGGGTCGCAGAGTCAGACACGATTGAGTGACTTTCAGTTCAATTTCAGTCATTATTACATGGTAGATGTTTGATAGCTTTCTTAACTTTTCCTTTTCATTTATGGGGAATTAAGATGAGTTTTGGGAAACTAAGTTACCTAGGTCAGGGCAAAATCAACAATAAGTAGTCTCAACTCAGAGATACAAACATTAGAACAATCTCCTCTTGCCTCCCCTTTCCATTTGACTAAGGTCATTTCTGAGCCAATGAGAGGACTTGATTCTGGGATAATCTGGGAATTTCAAATTTCTTAGCATTTGTGAAATTCATTGAATCACATTTTGAGCTTGTAAACATAAAGGTAAATTCCATATTCCTCACAAAACACTGTCATATAATCACAGGTGGTGAGCGAGATTTCTAGTAACCTGACTAAAGGATTCATTTCATGGATGAACATCAATGGGGTCATTTAAGGGGTGTCTGTAAGAATTAATTTCTTCAACCTCTGTCCCAACCTGGCCTTATGGTCCCAGATTCTCTGGGAGGATGATCTCAGGGCAGATGGCACAGGGTCAGTTCACAAAACTAGTATCTTTAGCACCTGGAGATAGAGTTTAGGTGATTCACTAGACTAGTGGTGTAAGGTACAGAAAGAAAACTCTAGCAAATCAGAGATAAAGAAATGATTTTGACACTTAGGTGTAGGCATTTTATGGAGATTTAAGGCAGGATAGTGTGATCACTCACCTAGAGCCAGAAATCCTGGAATGCAAAGTCAACTGGGCCTTAGGAAGCATCACTATGAACAAAGCTAGTGGAGGAGATGGAATTCCAGTTGAGCTAGTTCAAATCCTAAAAGATGATGCTGTTAAAGTGTTGCACTCAATATGCCAGCAAATCTGGAAAACTCAGCAGTGGCCAGAGCAATGGAAAAGGTCAGTTTTCATTCCAATCCCAAAGAAAAGCAATGCCAAAGAATGTTCAAACTACCACACAATTGCACTCATCTCACATGCTAGCAAAGTAATGCTCAAAATTCTTCAAGCAAGGTTTCAACAGTATGTGAACCATGAACTTCCAGATGTTCAAGCTGGATTTAGAAAAGGCAGAGGAACAAAAGATCAAATTGCCAACATCTGTTGGATCATTGAAAAAGCAAGAGAGTTCCAGAAGAACCTCTACTTCTGCTTCATAGACTACGCCAAAGTCTTTGACTGTGTGGATCACAAGAAACTGGAAAATTCTTCAAGAGATGAGAATACCAGACCACCTGACCTGCCTCCTGAGAAATCTGTGTGCAGGTCAAGAAGAAACAGAACTGTACATGGAACAATGGACTGGTTAAAAATTGGGAAAGGAGGATATCAAGGCTGTATATTGTCACCCTGCTTATTTAACTTATATGCAGAGTACATCATGTGAAATGCCGGCCTGGATGACTCACAAGCTGAAATCAAGATTGCCAGGAGAAATATCAATAACCTCAGATATGCAGATGATACCACCCTTATGGCAGAAAGCTAAAGAACTAAACAGTCTCCTGATGAAAGTGAAAGAGGAAGTGAAAAAGTTGGCTTAAAACTCAACATTAAAAAAACTAAGAACATGGCATCTAGTCCATCACTTCATGACAAATAGATGGGGAAACAATGGAAACAGTAAAAGACTTTATTTTCTTGGGCTCCAGACTCATTGTAGATGGTGACTGCAGCCATGAAATTATAAGACACTTGCTCCTTGGAAGAAAAGCTATGACAAACCTAGACAGCGTATTAAAAAGCAGAGGCATTACTCTGCTGACAAAGGTCCGTATAGGCAAAGCTATGCTTTTTCCAGTAGTCATGAAGGTATGAGAGTTGGACCATAATGAAGGCAGAGCGCCAAAGAATTGATGCTTTTGAACTGTGGTGTTGGAGAAGACTCTTGAGAGTCCCTTGGACTGCAAGGAGATCCAACCAGTCCATCCTAAAGGAGATCAGTCCTGGGTGCTCATTGGAAGGACTGATGTTGAAGCTGAGACTCCAATACTTTGGCCACCTGATGCAAAGAGCTGACTCGTTTGAAAAGACCCTGATGCTGGGAAGGATTGGGGGCAGGAGGAGAAGGGGACGACAGAGGATGAGATTGTTGGATGGCATCACCAACTCAATGGACACGAGTTTGAGTAAACTCCAGGAGTTGGGGATGGACAGGGAGGCCTGGCGTGCTGCAGTCCATAGGGTCACAAAGAGTCGGACACAACTGAGTGACTGAACTGAACAAAAAATCCTGAAAACAAAGGAATCTTTGTCTCTTTGGCCCCTCCAAATCCTGACCAACTCCCAAAAAGGACATGTAACAAAACACACCAACAGCCAATCAGAATTGTCAAAAAACTGTAAAGTGTAATTATACCACTGAAAGTTAATAAAGGAAGCACAAATATTGTGAGTTGGTAAAGAAAGAGATAAAAAAAAGTAAATATAGACTAGCCTAGCAAGAATCTAATTCACAAAACAACATATGAGGCCCTTGCTGCTGTTTTGACAAAGACTAATATAGGAAGGTACTTTGTTCGTTGGTTTTAGAAGAAATTAAAGAAATATTAGGGGGAAATAAACCACAATTATCCTCTCTAAATAACCTATTTGTAATATTTTACCATCTAGTGCTTGTTTTCATACATCATACCTTAGAGTTATAATCAGTATAAATGCCATTTTATACTGACAGCTCAATTACTGTGCTAACAGCAATTTTTCCATATGACTAAGTAGTTTTAAAAGTTATTATATTCTCCTAGTCTTAATACTTTTATTTATTCTTATTTTATATCTCTCCACTGAGTAGGAGACAGTCATACAAATACTTAATGGCTTTTCACATCTGAAAAAAAATGAAGGGCAATTGTCAGTGGTACCGAGGGCATCTCTTCCAGAAGTAAAAATAAATGATTACATGGTGCATTTTCTGCCACAAAGAAGGAAGCTCAATGTCTGAGAAGCCACTTTGGGTTCTGGAGATAGCATTCTAACACCCAGGAATAGTACACAGGCCCATATACTATAAATGTGAAAACAAAGTAAAAATTATTGTCTTTCAGTGGGATCCAGAATAGAAAGTCTGCAACAGAACCAAATGATGATTCAAGAAGTCCTGCCATGAAGGCAGTACAGTCTGGCAGGCTCTATGGTAGAGCACAAAGATACATGTAGAGTTTGTGGCAAAGTCCAGTAGAAGAAGCACAATGAGATACCTTGGGAGCAAGAACACTTAAACTAAGAATAAGAAAGTAATTAGACTGAATTATCACCACAAAATTGTACCATAGTTTTTAATATGATATTTCATCATAAGATTTTGTAAAGCCCCAATAATTTCCCTACTGGACCCCCCAGTCTACGTGTCTACTTATTCCTCTGACTCTTACTTACTTCTCAAATCTAAATTGAAATGACAGTTAATCATAGACGACTGCTCTGACCCTCCCAGTTTGAACAACCCCATCTTCAGTTCGTCCAGAGTTGAATTATTTTCTTTCATAATAATAATCGCACTTGGTAATTATATTTGTGTGTGTCTGTTTTATATCTATACCCTTCTGTATCTGTCTCTATATCTAAGCATCATGAAAACCATGACCATCAAGTCAGTTTTGTTCACTGCCATATGCTCAGTATCTAGCACAGTGCCTGGCAATAAGTAACTATTGAATGAATGAATGAATGAATGAAAGCTCAATGATTTTTCTTTTATGTATGAAGCTTTCTTATAAATAAATATGATAAGGGTCATTAGTTTAATGGAAATAGAATATGAACTTGTTATAATTCTGACTCTCATGGAGCTTTCATTCTAGTCATGGGGACTTTTTGAAAACATAAAATCTGAGCTGATTCTTATTTTTAGATAAAGGCTTATCCTGCAAAAGGACAATAAGGAAGAGAACATGTTATGTATAGAGATGGTAGCAAAAATTCTATGGTGGAATCAGGTTTGCCAAATATGATGAACAGGTATCCAATATGTTTAAAGAACATAATAAGTAGGTAGTTATAGAAGATGAGGCTAGGAAGGTAGGCAGAAACAAGTTTGTTTAGGACCTTGTGAGTTTTGGTAAGATTCTTTTACTTTATTGTAAATGAAGTGGAGACTCATACTAAGTTTTAAGGAGAGCAACAACACCTAATTCAAATCTTTAAAATGCTGTTCTTCCTTTTTGGAAAATAAAGAGAATAAAAGTGGGTGGAAGGAGTGGAAACAAGGACACCAATTAGTAGACTGTTGTTTCAGTGTGGGAGAAATATGATGGCTTCAAGTGATAGTTTGGAGGCAGAGAGTCAAGAGAGGACTTAGTACAAGTTTTTAATTCTAACATGAGTTGAAGGTGAGCTGGTTGTGAGATAATGAGGGAAAGAAAAGAATCAAAGATGAATGCTACATTTTCAGTTTGGTAAAGTGAGTGGAAGGTGGTATGTTTTCTTGGGAATAAGGGATAGTTTTGGTTGGAGACAGAGCTAGAAATCAAAAGTTTTCTTTAGGCATGTTAAATTTATAATGCTTATTAGAAATATAGCTGGAGATGTCAGGTAGAAGTTGGGTAGCTGAGTTTAGAATTCAGGAAAGTGGTCAGGGTGTAAAGATACATAAGGCAGTAGTCAGTATTTAGCTCAGATCAAGGAAGTATAAGGAGAGAAAAATAGAAAGGGCCAAGGTTGGTTGCCAAGCCCACTAACATTTACAGGTTAATTGGAAGAGGAGATTCCAACGAAGGAGATTGAGAGCAACACCAGGAGAATGTTGTGTCATAGAAACAAAGAAAATAGTTTCAGGAAAGAAAGAGCCATTAATTATCAAAATCTATTAGAACAATTGAGCAAAGTAAGGACCATTGGATCTGGCAAGCTGGAGACCATTGGTAATAATGGTAGAAATCGTTTCAGTGGAATAGAAAGAATAATAGCTCAAATAGAGTAGACTGAAAAGAGAACACCTTGATAATATTGGCAATATCATCACTCCACTCCAATGCCTATTCAGCAGATTAGATATTTAGTCAATAAACATCTAATTCGTTTATTCAGTCATTTAACAGTTCTCCCTAGCAAGAAGCTAAGGTTTCCAGGTAGTGAAGGGATGGACCATATCCTTGAAGGTATTATCTTTTAGATAGCTTAGAACTCCCAGGATTATATCATTAAGTTCTGGAAAATTTTTCAAATATATCTGTTCAATTTTGTACCTGCCAAAAGCTGATTTAAAATTTTATACCTCCCTGATGCTTTTTTCAGGAAAATTAAGATAAGGCTTGATCTAGTCATACACCTTTGCAAATTCTTCACTCTGGCAAGTGTTTCCATTCATTTTATAATGTCTTTTTATGTTCAGTATATTAAAAAATCCTTTTATGGGTTTAAATGAAGTAGAGGATGGCTATTCATACTCATAACTTCTTTAACAAGTTATCTTTATTTGCCCTAAATTCTTGTCCTAAATGACTTGGCAGTTTGGGGTCGATAACTATGAATAGATTCTCTTATTAAATTCACTAGTTCTTCAATAACAGCAGAGAATTCATTACAATGAATGAGTTTCTTAGTGCAGTAATTAGAGAGCTTGATATTGATTTTCTATGCTGTGACAATTGCTGGCATTTCTGTGATGAAAATAACCATTTATATTTAGAGACTCCTTTAAATACTGAATAGAAATAGGAGTTTGAAGCACAGATACATCCATTATTGTATCAAAAGTAGTTAATTTTCTTTTTCTCTACCACCATCCAAAGATGCAGAACTGTTCTTCTACTTTACTGACTTGAGATACAGATTAGATTGCTCTTTCATACTATTTTACTTTCAAAATGAAAGATGTTTATTATTATCACTGATACAGGGTTAGGGTTTATTTCAGTGTCTATCATACTGAAATTTTAAAAGTAAAAGGAACCCGTGAAGTAATTATTGTTAATATTTATATATATATATATATATAATCCCTTGCAAATATTTTTCTATGCTTGTGTCTAAATTTAATCCCTGAGAATAGGTCTTGCTGGTATACCAATACTCCTTTGTATTTTTCAGGGACTACTTTTGTTTAATTGATGTTTTTTTCTGTTTTCAAAGAAAATATTTGTTTTTGTAGAATGTTTAGTGCTTCAGAGTAATAAGAAACCCCTTCACCATCACTGCCACTAATCTTATCACCCAAATAAAAAAAGAGCCAATACTAACATTTGGGTGGTTATCCTTCCAGAATACATTTTATATTTGTAGTTAGTTTACATTAATAGAGAGTTTACTCTGGATAATTTTGTATAGATTAAATCATATCATGCATATGTTTTACAGCTTGCTTTATTAAAAAAAATAAAGTCATTATATCTTTTAATGGAAATGAATGCAGAGTATGTCCTTATGTGGTTGTAATTTATTTAATCAATCATTTATTAAGGAGCACTTAAATTCTTCTTTTCCGTTATTTTTTACTATTTTGAATTGCGATGAACATTCTTGTGCCTCCTCATTTGAACTCTTCTCAGTGCATCTCCTTTTCTATCCTTAATCTCAAAGTAGTATTCTCTTAAAATGTAACTCAAGTGTTTTTGCCATTGAAATGATATGGCTATAAATATAGACAATGTTAATGGTCTGTCTCTGGGTGTTCTGGACTCTTATATCTCCCCTTGGTTTTCTTTTATGAGGAAGTCAGCAGGGTCAGATGGGGTCGTAAAGTATCATCTAATGTTTAAGAAGGGAAATAGGGCATTACAACCCCATCCTGTGAGACAAATGGGTACACAATGAATACTTCCTTTTATATGAAGTTCTAGGAAATGAAAACAAATCTATAGAGACAGAAACCCAGTCACCAGTTGCTGGTGATGGTACAGGATGGGAGGAGCAGGGCAGGGAGATTACAAAGGAGATGAGGAAGCTTTTGGAGGTGATGGGTCTGTTCATACTCTTGATTGTAATGACAGTTTCATAAGAGTATAAAATGACAAAACAAAATAAATTGGACACCTTAAAATGTACAGTTATTGCATGTCAATTATATTGACAATTATTGATAAATTTGTCAAAAATATTACAGAAAAGTATTAATAATGGACACAGACATGGCTTTCAAATACACATAATTACTGAATTGCAACCTAATATTACATATTTACATTTTGCTTTTAAATTTATTAAGAACTTTAATTACATGTTCCCACTTAATACTCACAATAGTTTTGCTGGGTATGCTGGTCAGGCATTTTAATCCCATTTTACAGCTGAGAAAATTGAGACTCAGAAAAGTTAACTTGCCCATGATCAAAAAGCTACAAAGAATTGGGTCTAGACTTTGCCTATGCTGTGCTGACTTTCCATTCTGTGCAGTTTTCTATGACATTGCATTGACTCCCTCTCACCGGTTACACTTTTGATCCCTCATTTTCATGATCTCTAACTTGATGTTGCATTAAGCATTATACAGATCTGGTGAATATTATTCAGCCTTCAAAAAGGAAGGAAATTCTGACACATGCTATCTCATGGATGATCCTTAACAACTTTATGAGAAGTGAAATAAGCCAGTCACAGAGGGAAAACCATTGTAAAATTTAATTTATATAACATAGCTAGAACAGTCAGATTCATATAAAACAGAAAATAGAACGGTGTTTTCCAGGGACTGCAAGGAAGGGAGAATAAGGCATTATTTAATGTGAACAGAGCTTCAACTTTGTAAAATGCAAAGAGTTCTGGAGATGGATGTTAGTGATAGTTGCACAGTAGTGTGAATGTACCCAGTGCCGTGAACTGTACACTTAACAATAGTTAGATAATAAGTTTAATGTCATGTGTATTTTACTACAGCTTAAACAAAATTTTGACATGAGGTTTTTAACATACTCTTTATATATATTTGGAAACGTGGAAACCTAGGAAGCTTGTGTGGGCTTATTACAAAAACAACAGCAACAGCAACAAAGTGTCAGTTGTTGACTTTGTTGATGTTCTCAGCACACGCTTCTGAGACATGTTATTACCTGCTGGCAAAGCCAGGCTACAGTGAGCCTATCCCTATACAGAAAGGGAATGAAATAAAGCGTATGAAATGTTCTCTGCCTCAGGCCTGCAAGCTGACCGGAAATCCCATGATTTGGAACCTTAAAGAACTGGGAAAAGTCAACTTCTGTACTTGGTCAGTTCTACCACAATTTTTAGCAGCAGTCACCCTCTTGATTGCTTCTAGTTCATTCTCTACATAGTAGCCAAAGAACTTTAAAATAATTATGGCATTATGCTAAGTGAAATAAGTCAGAGAAATACAAACACTGGATGATCTCACTCATATGTGGATTCTAAAATAGTTGAATACAGAGAAGTAGAGAATAGAATGGTGATTGCCAGGGGCTGGTGCTGGTCGAAATGGGGAGATATTTGTCAAATAGGAAAAGAATTTTATTTATACGATGAATAAGTTCTGGGGATCTAATGTAAAGAATAGTGACTGTGGTTAACGGTACTATTTTACATACTTGAAAGTTGCCAAGAAAGTAGATCTTAAATGTTCTCAACCCACACACATACATGCACAGCATGGTAATTAACTAACCTTATTGTTGTAATCATTTCATAATATACATGAATATTAAATCATCATATTGTGCACCTTAAACTTACACAATGTTATATGTAAATTACATCTCAATAAAGCTGAAAAAATGCATCATTTCATGTTGTCAATTCCTAAAGGCTTCCTATTTCATGTAGGATAATATCTAAACATCTCAATGTGACATATAAGGTGCTGGGTCATCTGACCCTCAGTATCTGGTCCTTTTGGGGCCACTTGTAGCACTCTGCCTCTCTCAGTAGCCCCTCGACCACTGACATTCGTTTTTTAAACACGTCAAGCTCCTGCCCCAGGTCGTTTGCACATGCTACCACATTGCTTGAAAGGCTCTTTCCTCTCCTTTTCAAATGGATTCTTCCTTGTCCTTTGGATCTCAAGTATTACTTCTTCACAGAAGTCTCTTGTGAGTATTTAACATGGGTCCGTATACTATTCTCTATCTCTTTCCCTCTCTGTTAACTTCATGACATTTAACACAATTTGTAATTATGTCATTAGCTGTTGACTCACTTTATTTTTCTGCTGCCCTGACATGAATCTCAGCTCTTGAAGTGCTGGAACTTTTATTTGTTTTGTTTGGTATTAGCCAGAGTACCTAGCAGAAATTAGGCACTTGATAGCAAATCAATAAAAATTTATTGACTGATTGAGTCAATAAAAACGAAAATTAAATACAACCTAAGTACCATCGATAGAGGAGTAGGTTTTCTATAAAATGCCATTCTGTTGTTTAAAAGAATGAGAGAGACTCCTATATAATGTTGTTAAATGAAAAAGCAGGTACACAACAGTGTACTCTTGCAGTAATATATTTAATAAAAATGTATATTTATATGTGAGCATATATACATGTATATGTGTATACGTGCATGCATGTGTGTGACCCAAAGCACCTGCAGAGGAAACTTAGAAGGAAGTGATACTGTAGAAGGTGGGAACTGGATAATGAGAGACTGGCTTTTTGTTTTAGTTTTGTTTTGTTTGACTTTGCTAGAAAGTGAACTTTTTACTTCTCTGAGTATATTCATGTATTTTGTGTAATTTAAAAATTGATAGGTTGTTTGCTGATGCCCTTATTTACTACATTCAAATTAATTTGAGAAGTTAATTAGAAGAAATTAATTAGTTATTTAACTAACAGGTGTGAAAATTACCAGAATCAGTATAGGGTTCAAATGGGATGTTATATATAGAGATTAACTAGTTGTAAGTCTTTAAACTGAAACTGTAAGAATAAATTTTCAATATTGGAAACACGAGGGACAAAAATTACACATTTTTACTTATTCAAGAAGATAAGTTGTTTGCTATTGTCATGAGTTTTCAGGGCTGAAATATTGATTTTTATACCAATAAAGAATAAATATATTTGAGAGTTTTACATTTTATTCAGCAGTGCTGCAATGATAATGAACACAGGGGTAAGACATCAGATTTTACAACCAAGGAGAGTTGTGTCCGTTACATTTGCACATTTCAACAGCTCTGTCACATTTACTCAACTTCCGAAAAAGTAAACAAACAAACAACAGAGCTTGGTCTGTTTTCGTAGGCTGTTGGGTCAATGTTATAAGGCCGCGTATGTTCTGTATATAACCACCGATTCAAACATAAAAGATAATTGTAGAAATGCAATTCATGGATTGATTCTGGAAAGAATCATCATAAAATATAGGTCAGAGGGAACCTCAAGAATTCCAACTCACTTCTAGCATTTGGAAATATGTTCTTTCTCACTTAGAGGAGGCATGAGTGCAAGCTAGCTTCAGGCTCTCAAGGAGGAGCATCAGATGGCCTTGTAGACTTTCCAGTTTTGAGTTTGAGGCCACTTCTTTTTCCAAGTTATGCTTTCATCCTCTTTGCCTCAGAGATAAGAGTCTCTTCCTACAACACTTTAACACTGTGATCACCAACAGTTGTGCTTCTTTTCCCACCCTGGCCACAGAGTGGAACACAGTCTCCAAGAATCTGCTTTCTTTGATACTCTGAACGGAATGTATGAAGTACCTGGACATGAAGTAGCTGAGCAACAATGCTTCAGAGTCACAGGCAGAGCAGGAGTGGTGGGGGAGCCCATCCTGTGTGTCTAGGAAGGATTGTGGTATAACACTAGGGTATAAAATTTTAAATCTCCATCAGTGGCAGTGGGCAATTTCCAGCTCAGTCTGGATGGCTGCCAACTCACTGGTATATAGTTCCATGAACATAGATTTTGAGAAGGCATTTTCTCTTATTGAGACATTTTGAATATTTAATAATAAAAGTATTTTCCTTCAATTCCAGATTATAGGAAGAATAATCGTCTTCCTCACTCCATGATCCCTGCATCTGACTATGAAATAGAAATGATTATCCTCTTGAAACCATTAGGAGAAAATATTCTGTCCTCTACCCCTCACTCATGCACCCCATAGAAGGAAGGACTTAACTGAATGTGAGAAGGTCATCAGAGTCACTGGCTTCTGTAAGGAACCACTTGCTCTACAGGTTACATATATTCATTCCCTTCCCCTCTGCTGGCTTCTCCCTGTGGCAAGCCTGGTAGTTATTATTTACCAGAAAAAAAATCTGATATGTTGCCCTTTCCGAATTCTATTTCTCAACATGTTCAGAAAGATGAAGGAGAAAGGTCTCCATGGAAATGTTCATTGCCTTCATGGCTTAAGTCTCAGATTGATGGCTGTCTGTCTCTGATCCACAAAGTACCAAGTAATGTGGATGCTTGAGACAGAATGAGGTAACAATACATTTAAGTAACATTTACTGAATTTAGCAAGGAAAGACCACAAACGAAACTAATGAATGAATGAAGATAAAAAGAATTTAGTGAACACAAACTAGGTGCCAGAGTACACACAACTGGTAACATACCTCATCAATCAGGGTCCTTTCCAGAAACAAAGTTCCCCTCAGATGATTTCAGCTCCAGGACCTTTAACGAAGGGACTGTTTACAGAGGACTGGGCAAAGTTAAGAGAACCAACAAAGGATGCTGAAGCATCCAGGAGTAGAAATGGGCAAAAGCCATTAATTATGATGCTTCAGCCTGAAGCACAAGAGGAAAAATAGTGTTGCCAGCGCCCAGTAGGAGCACAGCCCCTGGAGAAGGGGCTGTGGGGCAGAAGGAGAAGGGTCAAATCTACTGCCGTAATGTGCCAGAACCAGGATATTTAAGCGGAGAGAAAGCGCTGAAGAAAAACCAGGTACTTCTCCTTTTTTCCCATCTCTTATCAGTGCCAGAAGCAATCAGAAATAAGCCAGTTAGAGAGTCTGGGTGATGCAGTGTGTAGGGATCAGCCTTAGAGCACAGAAGAGGGTAGAGAAGGACAGAGAATGAGTTGGTCAGAGCAAGGAAGGATGACAGAAAATGGAAAGCAGTCAACACAAATGAGTGATGTAAGTTACTTAATTTTTAAAACTATCTTGTGAGATAAATACGGTTACTCTCATTCTTAGTTTTTTAAAAAGTGAGATTTAGAGGTGGTAAATAAACTGCTCCATTAGAGCCCACAGGCTGAACAACTAAACTATTCTAGGTGCAAAGTATATGTCCTCAAAAATGTTTGCTTCAATAATTAATTGATTAAATAGGATCTCTATTTGATGTAATTAGGCATGCATTTTCTTTATAAATATAAGCTAATTAACCACAGTAATTATTGGTCTATAAAAAAGAGATGACTTTTATCCCCTGAGATACCAAATGCCACTTAATTAGGATTAGGAAACAAATGAAGGAACATACAGATTAGAGCTGAAAGGCAGAGGAAGCAGAGATTCACAAGAAATGAAGAACACAAAAGGCAGGTTCTTAGGAAGCCAGCAGAGCCGAGTCCTCGCTGAGTTCCAAACATCTTTCTTCCTCATGTCTGTTGTGATTCAGACCAACCGTGTCAATCTAGTGTCTGAGCATGTGATTGATGCCTGACTCTGAGCACTTCCATGTGCTGTTGCCTGGGCCTGCGATACATTTCTTCCCTTTCTTTTCCAGATCTAATTATCCAATCTGTTTTTCAAAGCCATGTTCAAAGCCATTTCCTGTATGAGATCATCCTTAAGGTCAGGGATGTGTCTTATACTTGTATGTACTCCTCATGCTTTACAAATAGCCTGAAACATGTAAGACACTCTGTGAATGTGCTTAAATTAATTAAACTAAGGAGAAAGGAGAATTGAGTGCTGAAGCTTGCAGACTTTGGGGGAAGCAACATAGACATAGGACTGAAATGAGAGATAGGTATTATACAGGTAGACCAAATTGATACGGAACAAAGAGCCATCAATAAAGCTAATTTCCTACATAGCACATAGGTGGACTCTGTTTGGCACAACATCACGTGGATATCTGCTCAGAGTCTGCCACCCAAAGTCTCCCTGCATATGTCTCTTACTCTATGAAGAATTATGCACATGTGTTTCTTTACTTTTCTCATTATACATGTTATCTTCTCTCTTATAGTTGATAGCTAAAGTTGACCTGAATCATTTTGATCATAAATATACACTATTCCATCCCTAATAGAATGGCTTCATTTTAATATAACCTTTTTATGAGTCATTATTCATCTCAATTTTGACTAGTCTTAGAATCCATTATTAAAAGCTTCTTTTACTCCCCATTCCACCCACCCTCCCTGCACCCAGATTTATATGGAGTTGATTGCTGTGTTAGTTAAGCATCACACAAGGCATGGAAGAGGCTATGATGATGAATAAAATGTGGTTGCTGACACTAGAAATTTTGGGCTATAGCAGGAAGAGTAAGACAAGATATGTAGTAATTGATCTAAAGAATATAATTTTTGAGTTGCAAAAATAATTGCTAGAGTGTAAAGAGATGAGAGAACTCACTTCTTTTTTTTTGTTGGGGTATAGATGTTTTATAATTTTGTGTTGGTTTCTGCTATACAACAAAGTGAATCAGCTACGAAAATGAAAGTTGCTCAGTCATGTCCAACTCTTGCAACCCCATGGACTGTAGGCCAGAATACCGGAGTGGGTAGCTGTCCCCTTCTCCAGGGGATCTTCCCAACTCTGAGATCGAACCCAGGCCTCCCACATTGTAGGCAGATTCTTTACCAGCTGAGCCACCAGGGAAGCCCAGAAATACTGGAACGGGTAGCCTATCCCTTCTCCAGAAGATCTTCCTGACCCAGGAATGGAACTGGGGTCTCCTGGACTGCAGGCAGTTTCTTGACCAGCTGAAACACCAGGGAATCAGCTATGCGTATACACAAATCCCCTCCCTCTTAAACCTCCCTCCCACTCTCTTCCATCTCACCCCTCTAGGTCTCCACAGAACACCAAGCTGAGCTCCCTGCCCTATACTGCAGAACTCACTTTTAAAAAGGAGAATAGGAAGGGCTACATGAAGAATACAACATCTTTTTATTTTTATCCAGTTTTCAAAATGCCATAGACTTTATGTTTATGAGCCAAGGAGCAGCTAGAAGAATTATAAAGGTTTTTCCTACCTCTTTTAAAGGGATCATAAAGGGAATGGCATTCAAATTTAGAGTGACACTGGAAGAAACGGGGACAAAAATGCACGCCATAGAGGATGATTTATAAAGTTATTCAATTCAAGGAAGCAGATGCTCAGAAACTAACATGACTCAAAATAGTCATAAATCTCTTCCCTTCCCACCCTGAGCCACCATATTGCACATCAAGAGACACCATACATGTCATAGTCTATGTACATGAAAAACCATCAGCAGCCTTCAAGAGTCATTTTAGATATTTTTCCCCTTATTGCTTTCTGATGAAATTTTGATACCACAGATATACTGTGTGTCTTTTATGTACTGTACATATATCTGTGTTTCATAATTAAAAGAGTTAAGATTTTTTTTTCTTCCCCTTTACCCGCCCCTCATCAATCAGAACAAATCTTCACCTCCTTGGGAGTGATATGAGAATGTGCTGAGAATGCATGATGGGAAAACAGTATCCATTCCCATTACGGTAGACACCTTTACAGACCGTAACGTGAGGGGTTCTGCTGGAGGGGAGACACCCACCTCCCCTACACCACTTTGAAGCTCAGAGATTGGACAATAATTAAGTGATCCCTATGACAGGCAAATTTAATTTTGAGACATTTTAATTTCAGTCTCAAGTATTAGGTTATCTTAGTTGGCATGTAAGTCATATCACAAATGACAACAAAAATATTGCAGATACTGAGAAAGATTCCCACATTTTTACAAAGTTGAAGGAACTTTCCTGAAAGGCTCTAAATCACCTATCACACAGGCTTTCGAATGTATTGCAGGCTTTAGTGAAGGATGAAGACTTTCCCTTTATTATGTGGGACAGTTGGCCCTTCCTGATTTTGCATCTCAAGCACCTTCATAAAGATTCAGTAATGTCATTACTCTGAGCTGGCAAAGACTTTGAAATATCACTTTCATTCTCACTTTTCCTATTAAACTTTTTCATAGAAGAAGTGAATGTGGAGATTTATTTTCTTGCTAATATAAACTGTCTCCCAAATACACAGAGATTAAAAGGTCGGAGTGGTTATTATTATTTTATAGTTTTAAATAACATTTTTTCCATTATGGTAAGTCATGTATCATTATAAATATTTTAAGAAATTAAAAAGGCTCTGTTTGGGATTGCTGGCCAGATTCTCTTTTTGTTTTTTCTTCCCATTTTAAAGCATTGCTCTTTGAAATGGCAAACAGCAAAATGCTTTTCCTTTTATTTAATGAAATAATCTGTCTTGAGAATAAATTAGTTTCTCAAGGCCCTATTCAAACATAAGACTCAATGGCCATGATCAAGTTTATTAAATACAAAGAAAATTCTCACACAGACAACAAATCTAGACTGAAACCTCTAAGGTCCTTTCTAGCTCTTAATGTTCCAAAACCATCATTTCTTTTTTAATATAGCTAGAATCGTGGAAGATGCCAGGTACCAGGTTCAGGTTATAATCTAGGACCATGGAAGATATTTTCACCAGCCATTTTTCTCTTCAATATTAGCCAGAGATCTGGTCTACACTATACTCATCAATCTCCTTTCTTGCCTCGAGTTTTTATGATAGTTGATTACCTTAGGGTTGGGAGATTTTATTGCATAAAGTCTAAAGGATGTGTCCACTTGATAAGGAACACAAAAGTAACTAAAAACTCTCCACTATAAAACATCCAGTATTTCGTACAATCTAATTCCTTCCTTATCCCCTAAAGACAGTTCTGATTATATCACATCAGGCCTTCAGTGGCTTCAATTGCCATCAGCAAAAAGTAAACTTCCTTAGCATGACATACAACGTCAGACTCTCAGCCTCATGCCATCTTCATTTATGATTTTATTCAGGCAGGCCTTTCTCTTACTTTTCCTGTTACTGGGCTTTTCTAAATAAGGCTTTTCCCCTCCATTTCTGTGTCTCTCTGTTTGTCATTCCTTCTGTTTAGAAATTACCTGCTTCTCATGATGACCACCAACAATTAACGCCTGATACCTCTCTTAACCAGTGGTCATGTAACTAGTCACCCTTCTCTAATGCTGTTGCACTTTGCATGTACCTCTATTGTAGCTCTTGTCTGATAGAATCGTGGTTATTTGCAGGCACACTCTACTATTAGACAGTCTCTTTTTGAGGGTATGGACAGTGTTAACTCAGTAAAGTGTTTATGACTCGACACATTTACTTATTTTTTAGACTGAACTATATAAAACTGCTAATATTTAACCACTTTTTGACCTACAAAAATGACAATGCTTGTATTATTTATGCCCAACCTCATTCTAAAAATACCTCTCAAAATCCTGTTGAAAATACACTGAGACAGACAGTATGCTCACCAGGTATTGCATTAGAAGCTCTATACTTCCTGACTCCCTTGCTACTGGTAAGGACCTTACAGTGAGGCCTGGTCAGTAAAGCAACAAAAAGGTGAACAGAAGTGTGTCCCTTGGTGGCTGACACAGTGAAAATAGCACGTGCATTTTTCCAGGTGCTCGTCTCTTGCTATAATGACCAAGGAGACTGCATGTTCCAGACAGTGCAGCTACAGATAATAAAACTTTTTAGCTTGGGCTGCTGGTGTGATAAACAATTGACTTGAACTTCCTTGGGTTCCCAGCAAAAGGAAAACACCATCTCTTGCAAAATTTAGTCTCCAAAAAAAAAATGAAAACCAACTTATAACAGTGCTGTAAATTCTGGATATATATTGAATAGATCAACTCCTTACTATCATTATTTATGTGTGTACTACATATCAGGAAAATAGAGGATAGCAGCATTAACTCAGGAATGATTAAAGGAGTCTTTATGAGAGTTAGAGAAATCTCTCAACTGTGCCAAGCCTAGTCTAACGTGATATCAATTATCTTTCTATCTCCAGAGGTGTTAACCTTGAATTTCCAATTATCAAATGATTCTAAACAAAAGAAGGCAGATGTTGCAGTAAACCACTCACTTTGTGCATACGTCTTTAATAAGTTGCTTTTAAAAGCATTCTTTTTAGACAGTGCTCAACTGCGTGTTAACAAATCCACAACAAAGAATTTTACATTAAAAAATCCTTAATTCAGAATGAGAATAACACCTCCAATAATTCTGTGAGAATCACAGAGCACAGAGACTGTCAATAAGATATTAATAACTTTATTCTCCAGACTTCTGGTGAAACCAAGACAGTAATTATCTGAGTTGTTATCTCTCCAGTTACATATTTCCAAATTAGAATATAAAGGCATAATTGTTATGTACTAACAATATATGTTAGAGCCTCTTGATGAAGGTGAAAGAGGAGAGTGAAAAAGTTGGCTTAAAGCTCAACGTTCGGAAAACTAAGATCATGGCATCTGGTCCCATCACTTCATGCAAATAGATGGGGAAACAGTGGAAACAGTGTCAGACTTTATTTTTGGGGGCTCCAAAATCACTGCAGATGGTGACTGCAGCCATGAAATTAAAAGACGCTTACTCCTTGGAAGGAAGGTTATGGCCAACCTAGATAGCATATTTAAAAATGGTGAAGAAAGCTGAGTGCCGTAGAATTGATGCTTTTGAACTGTGGTGTTGGAGAAGACTCTTGAGAGTCCCTTGGACTGCAAGGGGATCCCATCAATCCATCCTAAAAGAGATGGATGTTCATTGGAAGGACTGATGTTGAAGCTGAAACTCCAATACTTTGGCCACCTCATGCGAAGAGTTGACTCATTGGAAAAGACCCTGATGCTGGGTAGGATTGGGGGTGGGAGGAGAAGGGGATGACAGAGGATGAGATGGCAGCCTGGCGTGCTGCAATTCATGGGGTTGCAAAGAGTCGGACACGACTGAGCAACTGAACTGAACTGAACTGAACTGAACAATATATGTGTATATAAGCATTTTAATCAAAACACTTGTAAGATTAGGGGTCATTTTTATTATCTTCTTTATACTTTGCTTTTTTCAAAATGTTAATAGTTATCTACATTATTTTTATAATCAGAGAAATATACTTTTAAATACATAAAATTCAAACATTTTGGCCTTTTGATTCAGTTGGTTCTCAGTGCTATCTGTCCACCCTCTCCTCCTCATCTATAGTCATAAACTTTAAAGACAGATATGGTATCATCAGTTCAGTTCAGTTCAGTCACTCAGTCGTGTCCGACTCTTTGCGACCCCATGAATTGCAGCACGCCAGGACTCCCTGTCCATCACCAACTCCCAGAGTTTACCCAAACCCATGTCCATCGAGTTGGTGATGCCATCCAACCATCTCATCCTCTGTCATCCCCTTGTCCTCCTGCCCCAATCCTACCCAGCATTAGGGTCTTTTCCAATGAGTCAACTCTTCGCATGAGGTGGCCAAAGTATTGGAGTTTCAGCTTCAACATCAGTCCTTCCAATGAACACTCAGGACTGATCTCCTTTAGGATGGACTGGTTGGATCTCCTTGCAGTCCAAGGGACTCTCAAGAGTCTTCTCCAACACCACAGTTCAAAAGCATCAGTTCTTCGACACTCAGCTTTCTTCACCGTCCAACTCTCACATCCATACATGACCACTGGAAAAACCATAGCCTTGATTAGACGGACCTTTGTTGGCAAAGTAATGTCTCTGCTTTTAAATATGCTATCTAGGTTGGTCATAACTTTCCTTCCAAGGAGTAAGCGTCTTTTAATTTCATGGCTGCAATCGCCATCAGCAGTGATTTTGGAGCCCAGAAAAATAAAGTCTGACACTGTTTCCACTGTTTCCCCATCTATTTGCCATGAAGTGATGGGACCAGATGCCATGATCTTATACTTACCACTTATTATGCCCTTTACTCCCTCTGTCTTTCTCTTTTAAAATTTATTTATTTTAATTGGAGGCTAATTACTTTACAGCATTGTAGTTATTTTTACCATACATTGACATGAATCAGCCATGGGTGTACATGTGACCCCCATCCTGAACTCACTTCCCTTCCCACCCCCTCCCTCAGGGTTGTCCCAGTGCACCGGCTTTGAGTGCCCTGTTTCATGCATGGAACTTGGATTGGTGATCTATTTCACATATGGTAATATACATGTTTCAATGCTATTCTCACAAATCATCCCACCCTTGCCTTCTCCCACAGAGTCCAAAAGTCTGTTCTTTATATCTGTGTCTCTTTTGATGTCTTGCATACAGGGTAATTGTTACCATTCTTTCCATTTGGAAAGAATACACCAATGCTCTATTGGTGTTTTTCTTTCTGACTTACTTCACTCTGTATAATAGGCTCCAGTTTCGTCCACCTCATTAGAACTGATTCAAATGCATTCTTTTTAATAGCTGAGTAATATTCCATTGTGTGTATGTACCACAGCTTTCTTATCCATTTGTCTGCTGATGGACATGTAGGTTTCTTCCATGTCCTAGCTATAGTAAACAGTGCTGCAATGAACATTGGAGTACATGTGTCTCTTTCAGTTCTGGTTTCCTCAGTGTGTATGCCCAGCAGTGGGATTGCTGGGTTGTATGGCAGTCCTACTTCCAGTTTTTTAAGGAATCTCCACACTGTTCTCCATAGTGTCTGTACTAGACTGCATTCCCACCAACAGTATAAGAGGGTTTCTTTTTCTCCGCACTCTCTCCAGAATTTATTGTACCTCTGTCTTTCAAAGCTTCTTCGAGGACAGAAACTCTTGTTATAAATAAGCTAGATAGGACTATATAACACAAAACTCTCTGCATCCCCACTGGCAAAGTTCATAGAGAAGACCACTCCTACTTTACTTCTAGATATTCCTGCTTCAGCCGATGTGCCCCAGCTTCTCGTCCTAAGTAATGTAACATCCCTGCCTATCTAATACAATCTGTAGTCTCTTAGCTCAAAGCCAAAATCATTCAAACTCTTTCTATGCCTTTTTATCCAAGCTATACTATTCATTTCCAGAAATTCACACCCAATCCTTTTACCCTATTCAAAGCAATGGCATCTCTGTATGGCATTCAACTCCTCATACAATGCTTTAATAACAAAGTGGAGAGAAGAAGAATATGAGTTTATTTTTCATATTGGTGGATCTAACATCTGGAAGCAATCTTTTCACATGGTGTTCAATAAGTAGTTATAAAATCAACCTATCAGGAAATTATACCATAATTTGCAATAATCTCTTGCTCTGTCTAAACTTAGGAAACGAAAAGGAGCATCTCTGTTCAAGTCAGTAGACCCTCCATGTTTTGAGTAGACAACATTTATGTGCATACATGCACACACACAGTCCTCCAGGTAAGGCTGAGTGGCTCACTAAACGATCCTCATTTTGTCCTCCCAAATCTCCAGTCTCAGTTTCTCCTGAATTTACAGTATCACAGATAATTGTCACTGATCCCAAATAAAGTCTTTATACCCTCTAGTTCAGGCCCTTTTGTTTCCATTACTCCTAAGAGTCAATTCACTTCTCCCACAAAGGGGCTACCAGGCTTTTCCCAGAAGAAATGGAAAAGCCTACATCATTAATACATTGATGGAAAGGGCTGATAGTATATTTGGTTGACACAGCATTCTGAGGGCAGTTTTGTGATAAGTATGAAGTGTTAAACTTCTGCATAAACTATGTCCCCCCAATTTTACTTCTGGTTATTTGTCCTAAGGAAATAATAGTGGATATGGATATGTACAAAGTTTGCTTTAAAATGTTTCTATAAAATTATGACATTTTTAGAAGAAAATATTAACAGCTTTTATTTCAACATAATATGATTACATCTTTTGTTTTCTTCTCAATAGGTTTTTTAAATATATTTGAATGTTCCTATAATAAAACTAATCAGACATAAGAATTCCAGTTTCTAACCTGAGGGTAGGCGTTATCCACAGGCAATCGGGACTGTCCACAGCAGGACTGAGTGACTGATTCAAACAACTTCACTTTTTATGTAAAAGTTTTTCCTCTAGAATCAGAAGAAGGGTGTTGTCAAGCCAACATTTATTTAAGAAGAGTTCTTCTAAAGTAGAAGAAGGGCCATTAATCCAAACTGCTGTAACAAGCAGATCTTTGAAAAAGTCACTTCCCGCTTTAACTATCTGCTAAAATCCTTCTTTAGCCACTCATGTTAGTAATCCATATTTGCTATATTATAAATCATCAGCCCCCTGATTTAGTTTGAATTACTGAAAATCCCCCCAAAAGAGTGCAAATACAGAAATGTTTCCACGTGTTAATGTTCCTGGGAATATTACCTGTCCAAAGGGAATGGCTGACACCCAGTGACTGGTTGACGACAGGGTACAAATGTCTGAAATCCTTACCTCAGTTTATAAAAATCCCTGAATTGATATTTCAAATAATGTTCCCTACAATACTGCCAAGGGCAACAATATGATGGAGCCAGGTCATAGCTTACCCACAAAACCTAAGTTTTGAATATTCAGGGCAAGTACACTGGACTTGTTATCAAAAGACATTGGGGTTCGGCAATTACCTTAACTTATTGTGCAAAGCTGTTTGGCCTCTTGGGGCCACAGTGCCATTACTACATCATTTTAAATACATTAAATACATTACAGTGTATTCAAAATGGAATAATTCCTACTTCTCGAGTGTATTGTGAGGATTAGATAAGAAAGGTCTGGCTCATGGTAAATATTTATTAAAACAAGAATATGCTAGCAAAACCAGTAACTGACCACAGAAAATTGTTTTCAGCTTGTCCAGTGAGCTGTTTGCCACTTTCCTTGACAGAGCCTTCTTTCTATTTCTTCTGGCATTTTCTTGACTGGTAAGGTCAGGTACTGGTAAAGAATACAGCCTTAGGAATGAAAAGACTTAGATTTCAATCCAAGCTGTGAACCTGTGGTATAGAATAAAGCTTTCTGGGTTACAGTGACCTTAACTACACAAAGCAGGATAGCTATTTATGTGAAGGTATCCTGAAGTTACAGAATTGCATGATCTTATCTTTTCACATTTTTTTCATACAAATTATGAATCAAGCTTGAACCTCTCTAGTTTCTCTTTGCCCATGAAACAGCATCCCTCTCCAAGTATCTGTAAGTATTCCAGTCACAGCTTAGCTGTGAGAATGTAATAGAGGTTTAGAGAGAGGCTCTGAGAATGCCATGATGCACTTCAGCTTGAACTGCTTCCAGTGAAGCCATTGGCAAGCAGATCTTTCTCTTCCTCCATGTCACAGTTATGAATTGGGAACTATTTGGGTTTGATTCACTACATGTCTCAACTAACCTTCCGGTTCACTGGCTAAGCTGTTAGGTAAAACTTGGATCCCTCTAGTTCTTGCCCTGGGCATCATATATGCATCATTTACCTTGATCACCTCAGTCAGTGCTTTTTCCCTTTAACTCACTCAAGCTTCTGGAATGTTTTCTTCTTATCATCCACAACAAAATATCTTTCAAAACTGAGATCTCAGAGCCTCAGATAACAAACTGGTTAAGGTATCTTAGGTCATTTATCTGCATCTTGAAGAGGTATTATTCCTATGATCTATTGTTTTCTTTCAACAAAATTTCCTGAGATCCCTGTGTATCTCTTGGTGCCTCTGATTATTTCTGATTTTGGATAGCAGTATTTTAGACTTAATATAATAGACATATACTGAGAGTTCATGCCAATATTACTTTGGGGACCAAATTTAACTGCTAACTAAATTTATAAATTATTACCTTTTATTTTTAAGCCAATATTTTACTTTCAATATTTACTTCATAGCAAAATTTCTATAATTCACTTAAAAGGCACCTTGGTAAGGAGGGAATGACCTATTAGACTTTTGAGTTATAGGTTGGATCTGATTCTGCGAGTTCTAGAGAGTTTCCATAAAAGAAACCCCTGTATGAAACATATAACAGCTTGAAATGTCTCATTTCTGGGAAAGCTTGCCTAGAATTTAAGAGAAAAATATACAAGACAATTGTAGAACTACCACTTGCGGAACAGGCACCAATATCATCAGACATTGCTTCTGAAAGTACTGTCTAGCCAAGATCCCTTGCTAGCTAACAAAACATTTTAAGAATGCCAGAATGTTCAACAAGAGTTGTGGTTCCCTGGAAGTAGCTGAGGTTGTAGCAATGATTAAGACAACTTTGGAACCCTGGGCTATAGGAACAAAGGTATTAAGTGCAGGCCTTTGTGGAACACATACTTAGGGTGGTTGGTAAGTGAGGTACCGCAGACAATGAACAAAGTTCAAGGAGGCTGTAAATGATGGAGGTGGTCTTGACAACTGTTGGAAGTTAGCTAGGGGCTTACCCAGTCCCTCCCTGTGCTTTCTGCAGTGCTATCTAAGGTCACACCTTTAGGAACCAATACAAAATGTTATGTGTTGATGTAAACCAAAGTAAAGCAAACTGAAACGGAATAATTGTGGCTTTAATCTTGGTCTTTGTTGGATAGTTCAGTTCAGTTCATTTCAGTCGCTCAGTCGTGTCTGAACCTTTGCGACCCCATGGACTGTAGCATGCCAGGCCTCCCTGACCATCACCAACTCCTGGAGCTTGCTCAAACTCGTGTCCATTGAGCCGGTGATACCATCCAACCATCTCATCCTCTGTTGTCCCCTTCTTCTCCTGCCTTCAATCTTTCCCAGCATCAGGGTTTTTTCCAGTGAGTCAGTTCTTCACATCAGGTGACCACAGTATTGGAGCTTCAGCTTCAGCATCAGTCCTTCCAATGAATATTCAGGACTGATTTCCTTTAGGATGGACAGGTTGGATCTCCTTGCAGTCCAAGGGACTCTCAAGAGTCTTCTCCAACACCACAGTTCAAAAGCATCAATTCTTTGGCGCTCAGCTTTCTTTATGGTCCAACTCTCACATGCATGCATGACCATTGGAAAAACCATCCTAGTGCTGACATTCACCAGCAATATGATTTGGGGCAAGTTTCTTCAACTTTCTAGGCCTTGCTTTTCTTATCAATAAATTAGACAAAGTAATGCATATCTTATAAGGTCATTGTGGGGATTAAATTCAAAAGTATATATAAAATACTTCCTATGTAATAGGTCCTTAATAAATGGCAGCTATAATTACAATTAGGGTAATGATGAGACCTAGTTGGGTTTGATTCACTACATGTCTCAACTAACCTTCCAGTTCACTGGCTAAGCTGTTAGGTAAAACTTAGTGCTAACAGTGATTTTTAAACAAATATCACAGGGTTTGGCACACAGTAAGACATTATCACTTCTTTTTCTTCCCTTCTCATTTGAGATTACTTCATGTCTAATATTTACAGTGTAATCTACCAATAGCTCTTCTCCCTGATGTCCCAAAGAAAAATATACTGCATTTTTCTCTAAAGAGTTTTAAAAATCTTCTCTAAGAAAGATACTTTGTTGTGTTTTAGGCTAGAAGTGGGGAAAATGGCCTTTGAAGGCAGAACATTTATTTTTTCCCCTTTCACTATTCTCTAAGTTGTAATGAACATCTGTGTTAGAGTCATTTTTCTCTTATATGAAGAGAATATTAATTGCACCAAGCTCCTGAACCTTGCTGCATCCAAAATATAATGACAGGAGCTACCCTTTGAGAACACTTGCAGGGCATAGGTGTGCCATCTTCTTTAATGATTACAATATCTTACATGATTATTGCTGCCATTTTCATTTTTCAGATGGGGAAAATTTGGCTGATAAAAGTAAAATACAACTGGACCTAGGTCACATCGCTAATAGGCAACAGAGTTGGGATTGAAACTTGTGTCTGACTCTAAAGAATATGCTGATATTCACTATGCCATACATCTCCTCTGTAAAGATGGAAACTCTAAGAAAGCTTATTCTCTTAGGGAACTATAAAATAATAAAAATTGAGTGAACCAAATGTCAACTTGCTCATTAAGATAGGAAGTACACACAATATAAAAATGATAAATCAGTTAACTTTTTTTTACAGCCTCAGTGTTCCATGAGAAAACTAAACTCATCAATCTTTCCCCCAACTAATCTTTTCAACATTAATAATTTCCTAAAGTAAATTATGAACTGGGAATTAATTTAATGAGCTTTTCTTCCTAATGACATAAGCCTCATATCATCGTAGTTTCCAAAGCAAATTGCCATTTAAGTTATCAAAAAATGTGGACTGCAGTCCTCTATGGAACTCAGAGTTAAAAACAGATTTCAATAATTAGAATTTCTCATTGAAGTGGACCTTTTCATTCTAAAAAAAAAAAGGTGTGTTAAGATAGCCAGCAGCCTAAATTCCTTAGCAATTTAAGGATGTTTGCTTCTTGTCATGTGTTACCTGCTCCACAAAACACATGCTGCCAATTTAAAATATGGCTTGTATACAATTTTTAATGCACAATTATAATTTTCGATGAGCCATGTACACGGGATATACTGGATCATGTCATTTGCATAAAATGTCAGTCAGATTGGCAGTTAGTTCACCCTTTTGCTGTCCTTGACACAACACACAAAATGTTGAATCCCATACTGTCATTAGTGATGACAATCAGAATAAAAACCAGTCACCCACTTTTAACTAAAAGAATGAAAAATTGAATCACCTCTGATTTGTCAAATCATTTCACAGAGTAACGGTACCATAAATAAACTATATTAGTCCTACAAAGGGATTAAAATTCTCATCATAACATTTATGAGCAAGCCATTATATTTGAGGCAGAAGAGATTAAATCAAAAGGTTTGGATACTTTTAAAATATATTAGTACTTGAAAAGGATTAAATAACTTGATGTATCATCTCTCCAGTCAATCTACATTGTTCATTTGCATTTTAATACCCACTGTGGACAAGATGCTTTTCATAAGGGGAATGACTGAACAGTTTTAAAAGATTGAGTTCTCTATGCTAAGGGATGAGTAATTTACCAAGTTTATAAGAGAGGTGGAATATGATGGTGAAGGATCTTGAAACATATGGGAAATGGTTGAGGAAAATGGATTTATTTAGCCTCAAGAAAATTCAGCAGAGGACATCCTAGCTGCTTTCATTTATTTAAAACTGTCATATGGAAGTAGATTAATATACAAAACAAAGGCAAATAGAAGACACGAGGAAGCCAGTTTCTACTCATCATAGGAAGAGACTTTGTAAATATTAGAGCTATGCATGACTGTCCACTCCTGCATACCGTTGGAAATACCCAAACATAAGTTGAGGTTGAGAAAAATTATTGTATACAAGAAAAAAATCTAGGTAGATAGCTGGCCAGTAAGGTTTCCTTCAGTGCTAAATTTCTCTGTTCTAGAGCTTAAAAAGACACAGACATGAAATTACCCAAAAATAATTTTAAAAGAATATGACAGAAATTAACAAATGCAAAAGAGGAAAATCCACACTGAGTGTGAAGTCTTATCACAGGTTGGGTTTCTCCAGAAGGTGACTGTAAGACTGAATTTAGTTTGCTGAATGCTTATCTGGGCTGAGGACAATCTCTGTAGACAGGAGAAATAGGAAATAGCATTGAGGGAAGAGAAAAGTTAAGCAAAGGGAAGATTGAATAAGCACTCCCTTGGGCTACCTTGTATGACTCTAAGGAAGAGACCTTGTGACAGCCTCAGCCTACTCTGAAAGTTGCTCTGAAATTCGAATATCCCTTAAGAGTTGTCCTGAGTTGGGCCAAGATGGTCAGTTCTTCATACAGATTTATCAGTCATTCACTGGATGTGGATCCAAGGCAGAGAGGTAACCTTGCACAAGGTCACTTGTGCAGCTGAGGTCAAGGCTGCTGAAAGAGCTAACAGCTGGAGGCTTTCAGCCAGCAGCACTCCCAACAGTTGGGGCCATAAGTCCTGCACTGAAAGGAGGTCTGGGGGACACATCATGGTGTCCACCAAGTCCACCCTGTGTGCAAATTGAATCTATTTATTGATAAACAATTTGTGAGTGACTTCCATGGATTCTAGCAGACCTGTCTTCTTAAATGGATTTTACAGAGGAGGAAAATTAGTGGAACAAACGGCAGACACTGCAGCCGGTCTCAGAGGCACAGCTGACCTCATTGTCTCCCCACCAGAGGACCCACGCTCTTCATTCTAGATGCCAGGTCGGTAACAATATCAACTCAATCAACAATGGTGAGTAAAAATCCGTATTCTTGGGCACAAGCAGAGACCCATTTGTACTATGCATCTCTTGCATCAGATCCTGTGAGCCAGACTCTTTAAGGAGTCAGGGAAAAGGGGCCGTTGGGACCAAGAGCACGCAGGTGTTTCTCTCCTGGACTCCTATGCCGACCCCCTATTATATCTCCTGAGATGCTGCAAGACGCGGCTTCCTCTGGGAAGAGTGAGCTGGTGGAGGCAGCAGTTAAGGCCTGATTCTCCAGTTCTCAGAGCCTCCCAGGTACCTAGCAAAGCCCAGCCCGTCCTCTCCCTGCCCCTCCAACAGGGCCCCTGCTCATTCTTTGCACCCGCCCTGAGGCAAAGAGCATGTGTGAAGGCTCCAGTTTGTCTTCCTGGGAAGCCCCACACTCCACGCCCCCACCAGGCCCTGGGCCCTGTCCTCGGGTGCCGCCTGGGCTACTCAAAAGAGGGGAACATTTCCTGACAGAGGGGCGTGGGCAGCAGGGCTGAATCAAAAGAAAGAGTGGGGCTCTGAGGCTGTTCCGGGGGAGGTTCCGGCAGCAGGCGGCCTCCTGGGAGAATTCCTGACACCTTGCAGCTGCTGAGAGGAAAAACTGCCCTGAGAATACTGTAACCCTGTGCTGAGCTGTTATACTGCTAAAGCATTTGACCTGCTAGAGCTAAGCCTGTGATGCCATAGCCAGTATCCTGGGGTTTGCCTAGAAGGTGATGGACTCCCAGCCTGTGCTGGTCTTTACTGTGACCAGGTTGCAGATGTTACTGCCATTGACCTATACTGGGACGAAGCCTTGTCCTCTCTCTCTGCGGGGGCTCACAGGACAGCTGCTGTTGTGGCTCTGGCCTTTGGGTCAGGGGGAGGGTGTTGTGGGGAGACCACTTTGCATGGTTTCCTGAGATGGGACAGGCAAGCGCCGGAGGGAGAGGCCGCAGGTAACGGTGGTGGAATACGACTACGTGCTACCTGTGTAACAACTGACTTGAATCTTGATAGAGCATTGTTGCAGGGCCCACTTGACTTTACGACTTAGAGAATCTGAGAGAACTGAGCCAATAATGCACCCTTGAGGCTGTGTGGTCACTTGGTACCCCGTAGTTAGGTAGTTCATTTCTGCAAAGGCACAAGGGGAATTGTTTTTCAGAAGCTATTAAAGCCTCTGCAGATGGTATGACCTTGCTCCGTGATTCTGTGTTGTGGATGTCCCATTGGTGGTTGGCATACACTCCAAATGCTATCTTTTCCCACAGCTGGTAAGGTCACAGAGTATGCCTGGTTTGTTTCAAATAGCGAGGCTATTTCCATCATAGCCTGGTCTCCCTACAGAGCTTTTCCTATTTGGGTCCCACTCAGAGCCTCCATGTCACTTGGTGTACACGTCAATACAGCGTTCCCAGTTGTTGATTCCTTTAGAATCTGAAGGAGCCTATATGTCATTCTACCTATTTCTTTGTACTGGGATGTGCAAGAGGCAATAATTTATCTTTTACTTGGCACGGAATGCCCTAGAATGCCCGCGGCCACTATAGTTTTACCAATGTGACCTATCCCTGAGTCATTAGGGTTTATCTCTCACCCTCTGGAGCACAGGGGTCTTAACAAGAGCTCTGACATGTTAGCCACTTCTCACTCTCACTAGCATGCATTCATTGATACAGATAGTGATTCAACATGGTATTTTGCAAGAAGTTAGACTAAACTCTAAATATATACTGTTGCCTTACCGTTGTCTGAATTCAACTATTTCTGATCCTCTAATCTGATAGTTATGGGAAAGAATACGTTTGATGAATCAATGGCTGTATTCTGTGTACCTGGGGCTGTTTTAATACGCTCAAGATAAGATGTCACACATGGCATGGTGACTGTAATTAGGGCTATTCCTTGGTTGAGTTTGCCATAGTCTAATGCCATTTTCTAGAATCCATCTGGTTATCACAAGGGGCCAGGCTACTGAAGAAGGTGTAGAACTGACTGGAAGCATTGACCCTGCATTCTGTAGACTGTTGAATGGCATGAATTTCCATCAGTCCCAGACATGTGGTAGTATTTTTGATTTGCTGTGTTGGAAGAGAGTTTCACAGTATCAGAAACTTCCTACTTAGAATTCACACCCAAACACCTTTTTACCCCACACACCAAGCATCATTTGTAGGTGTAACGTTACCAAGGATGTCTATTCTGACTACATTTGGGACTAGGAAAATGACCACTAGGTGGATCCATGTACCCAGTGAATCCTTTGAGTCAGTTTTCCTTTTTTTCCATTTCTTGGGCTTCCATATGCCCCCATGTTAACAGATCATGTTGACACTTTAGACTTCTAGGTACCAATTTAATTCAGACTCTTTACCCATCATTCCATAAAATGTTTGACTATTTACCTTCCCCTAGGGCACAATGACCCTAACATATAGTTTGGTCTTCTTTGTTAATCCAGTCTGAAAATCTTTGTCTTTTGGTGTGCTTATACCAATTTTATTTAATGTAATTATTGATATGTTTCAATTTTGGCTCATAATTTTATTGTTCTCTTCATCTTTCTGTTTTTCATTTTTCTGTTTCTTGCCTGATTTATTGTGGATTATTTGAATATGTTTGAGTATTTTATTTTGTCTATGTGAATTTTTATTGTATGCCTTTATTTAAATTTTGTTAGTGACTACTGCAGGGATTACAATATATACACCAAATTTTTCAGCTCTACTTAAGGTTAATATTTTACCTCTTCAAGTGAAATGTAGAATCATTATGGCTATGTAGGTCTCTTCACCCTACTTCTTTATTTTGTAGTTGTCATATGCATTATACATGACAGGAAGTGTAGGGGGAGGGAATAGGACATGAACAAGAAAGTAACAAAGAAGAAAGACTAGGTAAGAAGGAACAATGAAAAAATATCTAGCTTCTTAATATTGATTAGTTCTACTAACAGAAATACTGGTAAGTTCTACTACAATTCTTCGGGGAGGGGATTCGAAACATACTGAGATTTTAAATAAAATTAAAGCTCTTATTTTCACTCCACCTACCAAGAGTACAATATCCACACTAAACATGCTCCTATTTCATTCATCAATATGCAGATTTTGTATTTTGGCCAGGGTTAAGAAAGACTTGCAGGTTGACAAGTTGGGGTGGAGTGGGGTGCTTTAGAGAATATAGGTACATTTAAAATCAGGAAAATCAATTGGAAACCCCATCAGACAATTTTATAGGCTTTGCTTTCCATAGTCATACATATTTTAAAGAATGAAGGAAGATACGTTTATTTTGTATATCTTATTTATTTACTGTTCTGTGTCTCTTTCTGAAGTTTCAAATTTCCTTCTGATACCATTCTTCGGCCTATACAACTTCTTTCTTTTAGAAAAGGTCTTCTGGAGGCAAATCCTCTATTTCATCTTGTGTTCTAAGTCACTTCAGTAGTGCAGCTCACCAGGCTCCTCTCTCCATGGACTTCTCCCGGCAAAGATACTGGAGTGGATTGCCATGCCCTCCTCCAAGGGATCTTCCAGACCAGGGGATCAAACCCGTGTTTCCTGTGGCTTCTGCACTGCAGGAGGATTCTTGACCACTGAGCCACCGGGGAAGCCCAAAGTGAAAGTGAAGTTGCTCAGTCCTGTCCGACTCATTGCAACACCGTAGACTATATAGTCCATGGAATTCTTCAGGCCAGCATACTGGAATGGTTGCCCTTCCCTTCTCCAGAGGATCTTCCCAACCCAGGGATTGAACCCAAGTCTCCCACATTGCAGGCAGATTCTTTATCACCTGAGCCACCAGGGGAGATGGCCTTATTTCTCCTTTATTTCTGAAGGCTATTTTACTGGATAAAAATTCTGGGCATATAACTTTCTCTTTGGAATTCCAAGACATTTCCCCACTGTTTTACACCGTCCCTCATGGTTTCTGGTGAGAAATCTAAGGTCATTCGAGTTGGCTTTCCCCTTTATATAATATGTTGCTTTCCTCTGGCTGATTTTAAGATTTTTTTCCTCATTTTTATTTTTTAGTAGTTTGATTATGATGTATTGAGATGTAATTTTCTTTGCATTTATTCTGATTAGATGTCACCACATTTTTTGTATCTGTTTAATTATATCTTTAACCAAATTTTGGAAAATTTAAGCCAGTGTTTTTTTCTCTTTGTCGAAACTTTTTTAATTGAAGGATAATTGCTTTACATAATTTTGTAGTTTTCTGTCATACATCAACAAGATTCAGCCATAGGTACACACATGTCCCCGCCCTCCTGGCCCTCCCTCCCATCTCCCTCCCCTTCCCACCCTTCAGCCTGTCACAGCACCCATATTTGAGTTTCCTGAGTCATACAGCAAATTCCCAGTGGCTATCTATTTTACATATGATATTGTAAATTTCTGTTTCTCTCTCCATACATCTCCCCTTCTCCCTCCTCTCCTCCATGTCCATAGGTCTGTTCTCTATGTCTGTTTATCCATTGTTGCCCTAAAAAAAATTTAAGCCATTGTTTCTTAAAGTATATTTTCTACATTGATTTTTCCCTTCTATTTTTCTGGCACTTCACTGACATATATGTTAATTATCCAATCTGGAAAAACAGTTTCAGATTGGAAATTTTCAATTGTTCTATCTTCAAGTTAATTGATTTTTTTCCTCTGTCATGTCCATTTTGCAAGTGAGCTATACGTGCTTTTTGTTTTTTCCATTATTGTATTTTTCAGTTCTAAAATTTTCATTTCTTTACTTCTTTATAATTGCTACTTCTTTCTTGAGAACTTCTATCTTCCTATTCATTTCAAGAATGTTTTCCATTACTTCATGAGGCATGGTTACAATCTCTGCTTTATATTATTTGATAATTCCAGCATCTGAGTCATCTCAGGGTTAGCATCTGTGAATTTTCTAGCATCTGTGATTTTTTATTAAGATTTTACAGGTACTTGTATATTAAGTTCTTTTCAATTGTATACAGAACTTTTTGACTACTATGAGATGGTTAAATTCTTCAGAGAATGTTGTTGGCATTTTGTTTTAGCAGCAGCTGACCTCATTAGTTTCAGATGCAAGTCTTAACCTGTTTTTTGTGGGCTATAGTTTACAGGCCAATTTAGTTTTCAAAGTTTATACAGTGCTGTTTGTGCCAGTTTGGGAACTCATCAGTGGTTTAAGCCAGCAGTCCCCAGTGTTTCTGGCACAAGAGACTGGTTTCATTGAAGATGATTTTTCCATGGACAGGGAGTGGGGATGATGGTTTGGGGATGATTCAAGTGCATTATATATTGTGCATTTTATTTCTATTATTATTACATCAGCTTCACCTCAGATCATCAGGCATTAGATCCTGGAGGTTAGGGACCCCTGATTTAAACTATGGTGTGACAGCAAAAAAAGGAGGAAGTTGAGCTACCTGGGGTAACAGGCAAGTTTGGCCTTGGAGTACAAAACAAAGCAGGGCAAAGGCTAATAGAGTTTTTTAAGAGAATGCACTGATCATAGCAAACACCCTCTTCCAACAACACAAGAGAAGGCTTTACACATGGACATCACCAGATGGTCAATACCAAAATCAGATTGATTATATTCTTTACAGCCAAAGATGGAGAAGCTCTACACAGTCAGCAAAAACAAGACTGGGAGCTGACTGTGGCTCAGATCATGAATTCTTTTTTGCCAAATTCAGACTTAAATTGAAGAAAATAGGGAAAATCACTAGACCATTCAGATATGACCTAAAACAAATCCGTTATGATTATAAGTGGTAGTGACAAGTAGATTCAAGGGATTAGATCTGATAGAGTGCCTGAAGAACTATGGATGGAGGTTTGTGACATTGTATAGGAGGCAGTGATCAAGACCATCCCCCAAAAAAGAAATGCAAAAAGGCAAAATGGTTGTCTGAGGAGGCCTTACGAATAGCTGAGAAAAGAAGAGAAGCTAAAGGCAAAGGAGAAAAGGAAATATATACCCATTTGAATGCAGAGTTCCAAAGAATAGCAAGGAGAGATGAGAAAGACCTCCTCAGTGATCAATACAAAGAAATAGAGGAAAACAATAGAATGGGAAAGACTAGAGATTTCTTCAAGAAAATCAGAGATACCAAGGGAACATTTCATGCAAAGATGAGCACAATAAAGGATAGAAATGGTATGGACCTAACAGAAGCAGAAGATATTAAGAAGAGGTGACAAGAAAACACAGAGGAACTGTATAAAAAAGATCTTCATGACCCAGGTAACTATGATGGTGTGATCACTCACCTAGAGCCAGACATCCTGGAATGCAAAGTCAAGTGGGCCTTAGGAAGCATCACTATGAACAAAGCTAGTGGAGGTGATGGCATTCCAGTTGAACTATTTCAAATCCTAAAAGATGATACTGTTAAAGTGCTCCACTCAATATGCCTGCTTATTTGGAAAACTCAGCAGTGGCCACAAAACTGGAAAAGGTCAGTTTTCATTCCAATCCCAAAGAAAGGCAATGCCAAAGAATGTTCAAATTACCACACTATTGCACTCATCTCACACACTAGCAAAGTAATGCTCAAAGTTCTCCAAGCTAGGCTTCAACAGTACGTGAACCGTGAACTTCCAGATGTTCCAGCTGGTTTTAGAAAAGGCAGAAGAAGCAGAAATCAAATTGCCAACATCCGTTGGATCATCAAAAAAGCAAGAGAGTTCCCCCAAAACATTTACTTTTGCTTTATTGACTACGCCAAAGCCTTTAACTGTGTGGATCACAATAAACTGTGGCAAATTCTTCAAGAGTTGGAATACCAGACCACCTGATCTGCCTCCTGAGAAATCTGTATGCAGGTCAAGAAGCAACAGTTAGAACTAAACATGGAACATACTGGTTTCAAATTGGGAAAGGAGTACATCAAGGCTTTATACTGCAACCCTGCTTATTTAACTTATATGCAGAGTACATCATGTGAAATGCCAGGCTGGATGAAGCACAAGATGGAATCAAGATTGCCGAGAGAAATATCAATAACCTCAGATATGCAGATGACATCACCCTTATGGCAGAAAGTGAAGAAGAACTAAAGAGCCTCTTGATGAAAGTGAAAGACGAGGAGTGAAAAAGTTGGCTTAAAAACTCAACATTCAGAAAATTAAGATCATGCCATCTGGTCCCATCACTTCATGGCAAATAGATGGAGAAACAGTGGAAACAGTGGCAGACTTAATTTTTTGGGGCTCCAAAATCACTGCAGATGGTGACTGCAGCCATGAAATTAAAAGATGCATACTCCTTGAAAGAAAAGTTATGACCAACCTAGACAGCATATTGATAACCCTGTATGCAAGACAGCAAAACAGACACAGACATATAGAACAGTATTATGGACTCTATGCGAGAGGGCGAGGGCGGGATGATATGGGAGAATGCCAATGAAGCATATAAATTATCATATGTGAAACGAATTGCCAGTCCAGGTTCGATGCATGATACAGGGTGCTCAGGGCTGGTGCACCGGGATGACCCGGAGGGATGGGATGGGGAGGGAGGAGGGAGGGGGGTTCTAAAAGGGGAACACATATACACCCATAGTGGATTCAGGTCAGTGTATTGCAAAACCAATACAATATTGTAAAGTTAAAAAATAGATAAATAAACTAATTTAATAAAATAAAATAAAAATAAAAAGCAGAGACATTACTTTGCCAACAAAGGTCCATCTAGTCAAAGCTATGGTTTTTCCAGTAGTCGTGTATGGATGTGAGAATTGGACTATAAAAAAAGATGAGCACTGAAGAATTGATGCTTTTGAACTATGGTGTTGGAGAAGACTCTTGAGAGTCCCTTGGACTGCAAGGCAATCCAACCAGTCCATCCTAAAGGATATCAGTCCTGAATATTCATTGGAAGGACTGATGCTGAAGCTGAAAATCCAGCACTTAGGCTACCTGATGGGAAGAAGTGACTCATTTGAAAAGACCTTGATGCTGGAAAAGATTGAAGGCAGGAGGAGAAGGGGATGACAGTACATGAGATGGTTGGATGGCATAACCAACACAATGGACATGAGTTTGAGTAGGCTCCAGGAGTTGGTAATGGACAGGGAAGCCTCGGGTGCTGCAGTCTATCGGGTCGCAAACTGTCAGGCACGACTGAGCGACTAACACTTTCACTTTGTTATAAACTTCCTATTATTGAATATACCTCAGCATTAAAGTGGTGAGAGAAAAAAGAGAGCAATAGCCTGAATTTCCCCCGAAATCTTTGGACTACAGGGACTTCTTTTCTGAGTTCTGTCAGCAGGCAGGATTTTATCTCATGGTTTTAGTGCCTGAGTGACCGCTACTGCTATCCTTGCTATGCAGATGCAGCTTCCTCACTGGGGCTTGCATAATGCTTGGGCTGTGTGGTTTTTTTAAAAAAACCTGGAATTTCCTATGGAAATCAAAACCACAATGAGGTGTCACTTCACACTCCTGGGAATGCTGTTACTAAAAAGTCAAGAAATAACAAGTGTTGGTGAGAATGTGGGAAAAACAGGAACCCTCATATATAGTTGTTAGAATGTAAACTGATGCAACCACTGTGGAAAACAGTATGGAGTTTCTTCAAAAAAATTAATAGAACTACCAGACAATCTAGCAATTCCATTCTTGGGTATTTATTTGAATAAAATGAAAACACTGTTTCAAAAAGAGATATGCACCCCTATCTTCATCACAGTGTTGTTTACAATAGCCAAGATAAAGAAACAACCTAAGTGTCCATCAATGGATGAACACACACACACACACATACACAAAATGGAATACTACTCAGGTGTAAAAAGATGAAGTCTTGCCATTTATAATAATATGTATGGGTCTTGAGGGTATTATACTAAGTGATATAAGTCATATAGAGAAAGACAGATACTGTATGATTTCACTGATATGTGGAATATAAAAAAGAAAACCCCAAATAAGTAAACAAAACACAACAAACCCATGGCTGACTCATGTCAATGTATGGCAAAAACCACCACAATATTTAAAGTAGTTAGCCTCCAATTAAAATAATTAATTAAAAAAAACCAAACACATAGATACAGAGAACAGAGTACTAGTTAACTAGGGGAAGGGGCTGAGGACAAAATGGGTAAAGGGAAAAACTATAAGTTGACAGATAGCAACTTAATTTTGGATGGTGAACATGCTAGTTTATATAGAAGTCAAAACATAATATACACATGAAACTTATATAATGTTATAAAGCAATATTATCTCAATAAAAACCCAACCCCCCCAAAAGAAACAAAACTGGAGCTTCCTCTACAACTATTCTATAAGGTTCTCTTTCCTCATTCTCTGGACAGAAGAGAGAATTTCTTGGTAATTTTTCTGTTCATACCCACAAATTTGTCATGTCTCAAAACCTGAGATCATGGGAGTCATGGGAGGAAAAATGAAAACAGGTGACTCATGGCTGTATTAAGTTATTCTTCATGTTTTTATCTCCTTCCTAAATCTACTTGCTATTATTATATATATTTGAAAGTTCTCAGTTAGCGCCTTGTTTACTTATAATAAGTTTGGGGGAAATAGGGTAGATTGTGTTTGTGTGTGCCTGTGTGTGTGTGTGTATGCACATGTGTGAACACATGGACTGTAGCCAGCCAGTCTCCTCTGTCCATGGAATTTTCCAGGTAAGAATACTGGAGCGGGTTGCCATTTCCTTTTCCAGGGGATCTTTTCAACCCAGGGATCGAAACTGCATCTCTTAAATCTCTTGTGTTGTAGGCAGATTCTGTACCACTGGGCTACCTGGGGATTTAGGCTATACTTACTCCATCTTAATTAAAATTCAAACCTCAAAAAATTGAAGCTTGAGATTTAGAAATGAATTCATGGGAACCTCACAAAAGAACGACTAAGTCATTACTATTCTGATAAATTAGGGTCATAACATTTAAGAAACCTAAAAACTCACTGTAAGGAAGATTCAATAGTTTTTTCTTATTAAATGCTTTTTACTTAGTTGGTTGGATTTTGAATTATCCTGTAGTTTCAGTTCTTCTCATGCATTAAATTATTTCACTACTCCTTGACATAATAAGGACTGGGTGTTTTGTTTGACAAATGATTCATTTGACCTATTTATGAATAAATGGAATTGTTTGACATTTCTACCACAAAGAGTAAAGATATTTTAATTTTTCTAGATTATTTTTCTTCCTCAGTGAAATGACTTCTTAAATGTTAAGAATTTTAGTCACTTTTGAGAATAAATTGCTTTATAGCAAAAATGGTTTTAACATCTATATATTGTAATAAATTACATAACAGCATCTACTTGCCCTATGCACAACGTTAAAAATTTTAGGTACATTAAAACAAGAAAGAACATTGGCTGTAATACTATCCCTTTATGATGCACTAAATTCTAAATTGAATACTTTTCATAATAAAAAGGAACAGTTTAAATTTTAACAATTGCCATACCTCCTATAATTTCTACCTTTTCAAATTCTCATAAATATTTTAATCTTGATAATGAAATTTGTTAATTTTTTTGTAAAAAGCTTTCTGTATTCTGCCTCTTAACTAACAATCGTTCACAGCGAGTTACTTCATCTGTTGGTGCTGCAGCTTCTCTGCTATACAACTGTAATAGCACCCACCATTTTACATGATTGTTACTAGGATTCCATGAGGATACAATATCTGTGAAATGGACAGGAGTAGTAATTTGTAGTAACTAACGGTTATAATGTATTATTGCTTCTCCATGCTACCACTCTGGCTTCTCATTATCAAACTCACCCACTGTCAATAGATGACATTTTTGCTATTCTTGATGTCCCCAGCTACGCCAAACATAAAGCCTCTGACCCCATCATGTAGGTGCTCTTAATAGAATCCTCATGCATTGTCCATTTAGAAGAATGTATTGGGTACACAGCATTACTGTCAGTTTCTAGTTACCAGTTGTTTTTAGGAAATCTATGATGACAAGATTTATATTGATGACATTACAAAGCTAAAAGGAGTCAAAGGGACATTTGAGCTACTTTCAGGAGTACAAAGGAAATCATGTATTCAACATATATTTCCTGAGCTCCAGCTCTATACCAAGAACTGGGCTAAGATCTGGAAATTAAAATGCTGACAAAATGTGTCTACACACAGATTTGTGGAGAAATCAGAACTCTCTAAACTATAAATTCCTTCAGATAAGGATCGTCTTTCATTCATCTTAGTGCTCTCAGCATTTAGCAGAATTTCTGACATATGATAAAGTAGTAAATTAAATTTTTGAGTTATATTTCATGGCTAACTTTTATTGCTAAGTAGCATCATTTTTAGGACCTGGACTGGAAATGACTTGAGCGACTAAGCACAGTGGTAAAGAGCCCACATGCCAGTGCAGGAGACAATAGGAGACATGAGTTTGATCCCTGAGTCAGGAAGATCCCCTAGAGGAGGGAATTGCAACCTGCTCCAGTATTTTTGCCTGGAGAATCCCATAGACAGAGGAGCTTGGAAGGCTACAGTCCATGGGGTCACAAAGAGCTGGACATGACTGAAGCAACTTAGCATGCATGCAGGGTCATACCCTTTCTACAAAATATAACCCCAGTAGTAAAATCTGAAACTGTTTTGATAGACTTGGAACAGGTCTGCTTCTCTCAACCTTGTGGCAGTATACCTAAGGGACCTAACTTGAAGACTATCCTTCTAAAGAAGTACCACCACTTATCACATCAGATGTGAAGAATGTCTTGTTGAATGGTATCTGCATAATCTAGCTTTTCATCAGTACCTCCCATTTTCTCTTACATAAAAATCTTGTCAGAACAATATATGATCATGACACTGAGCAAAAATCACAAATTCTATTCTTTGTTACAATTTCATTAAAACGGTAAGAGTCAGAGGACTGCCATACAACAAAGGAATTCATGATCCTGTGTGTCCTGAAAGCAAACTTATTCCTAGCAGCTCCCACCAAGTCTCATGGACTCCAGGGAGGAGCACAGCTCTGTGGAGGATTTGCTTAAGCCTCCCTCTTGATTATGGTTTCCTTCTGTATGTTTCAGTGAGATAGGGAAATCCCAGTCACACTATTCTCTCTCCACATCTTTGTTTTAATCCATATAGCTCAGAGTTCTCATCTTGAAGGGCTCTATAGAAACAAATACAGATTAAGCCCATTGTCTGAGGGAGTAGTGGGAAATAATTGAGTTTGAAATAAGAATGTGGATTAAAATATATTACATATTCAAAGAATTTTAAACTGCTGAGTAGTGCCTGTACTCTGCCCAAGAAGGAAGCCTGGTCAGAGTCCAGGCAGTGAAGAGTCCATCTTGCAGTCCTGCTCCCGCCCCACCATGGAACATGAACCCTGGCTCTACCTGACCCAGGAGCCTGAAGAGGCAGCCTTAGAGCCCAGTCTGTAGTGCTACAAGTGAGTAATTTTTTCCAAACACAAACCAATTAACTCAGTTCTTTGTAGACACTGACCCAATGTCCCACAAATTTAACTCAATTCTGACATTGTCTACCTGCAGATAGCATGAGATTCCACAAGCTAAGGAATCTTAGTCACAAGACTGACCACACTTCAGAGGCCAATTACAGGGTCACGTCATTCATTACCAGTGCTTCTGATTGATTTGTTATAAATCAGAGGTTCCCACAACTCCCTTCCATGGGCTTGATTAATTTACCAGAGCAGCTCACAGAACTCAGGAAACCAGTTTACTTACTAGATTACTGTTTTATTACAAAAGATATTAAAAGATACAAATGAATAGCCAGATGAAGAGCTACATAAGGCCAGGTGTGGGGGAAAGGGGCACAGAGCTTATATTCATACTTATTCTGAGCTTGCCCAGCACCTTCACCTGTTCAACAGCCCGGACGTTCTTCCACATTCATCCTTCTGGGTTTCTATGGAGGCTTTGTTACATAGACATGACTGTTTGGTGATTGAACTCAGTCTTCAGCCTTTCTCCCTCCCCCAGAGAGGCAGTTCCAACACTCTCATCACAAGTTTGGTTCCCCTGGAACCAGTTCCCCATCCTTTGGTTGGTGTTCTTTCAGTCAGTTAAGTCTTGTCCAACTCTTTGCAGCCCCATGGGGTGTAGCTCCTCTGTCCATGGTACTTTTCAGGCAAGGATACTGAAGTCATTGCAATTTCATTCTCCAGGGGATCTTCCTGACCCAGGGATGGAACCCAAGTCTCCTGCATTGGAAGGCAGATTCTTTACCCATGTGCCACCTGGAAGCCCTTATCCTTAGGTTACCTAGGGGCTTTCTAAAAGTCACCTCATTAATGTAACAAAAACACCTTAGCTTCTCATCACTTAGCTGAAAGGGGTTTAGAGCTCTGAGCCAGGAATGGGGACAAAGACCAAATACATATTTCCTATTATCAGTTCAGTCGCTCAGTCATGTCTGACTCTTTGCGACCCCATGGACTGCAGCACACCAGGCTTCCCTGTCCATCACCAACTCCTGGAGCCTGCTCGAATTCATGTCCATTGCGTTGGTGATGCCATCCAACCATCTCATCCTCTGTCATCCCCTTCTCCTCCTGCCTTCAATCTTTCCTAGCATCAGGGTCTTTTCCAATGAGTCACTTCTTCACATCAAGTGGCCAAAGTAATGGCACTTCAGCGTCAGTTCTTCCAATGAATATTCAGGACTGGTTTCCTGTAGGATTGACTGGTTTGATCTCCTTGCTGTCCAAGGGACTCTCAAGGGTCTTTTCCAGCACCACAGTTCAAAAGCATCAATTCTTTGGTGCTCAGCTTTCTTTATGGTTTAACTCTAACATCCATACATGACTATTGGAAAAGCCATAGCTTTGACTAGACAGACTTTGTCAGCAAAGTGATGTCTCTGATTTTTAATATGCTGTCTAGGTTTTTCATAGCTCTTCTTCCAAGAAACAAGTGTCTTTTAATTTCATGGCTGTAGTCACCATCTGCAGTGATTTTGGAGCCCAAGAAAATAAAGTCTCTCACTGTTTCCATTGTTTCCGCATCTATTTGCCATGGAGTGATGGGACCAGATGCCACGATCTTCATTTTTTGAATGTTTAGTTTTAAGCCAGCTTTCCCACTCTCCTCTTTCATTTTCATCAAGAGGCTCTTTAGTTGCAGGCAGATTCTTTACCAGCTGAGCTACCAGGGAAGCCCAACATGATGACTAGAGTTAACAATATTGTGTATTTGAAAGCTGCTAAGAGAGCAGATGTTAAGTGTTCTCACTTTACACACACACATACATACAACACAAATGGTAATTATGTGATATGATGGATGTGTTAACTAACCTTATTGTAATAACCATTTTGCAATATATATGTATGTCAAATCATGGGGGGAAGCCCAGTAGCTCAGCTAAAGAATCCGCCTGCAATATAGGAGACACAGGTTCAATCTCTGAGGCAGGAAGATCCCCTGAAGGAGGATATGGCAACCCACTCCAGTATTCCTGCTGGGAAAATCCCATGGACAGAGAAGTCCGTGATCTTACAAAGAATCAGACACAATTGAGTGACTGAACACAACAATATCAAATCATCATGCGTACCTGTTAAACATTGTTAAACTGACAGTGTTATATGTCAGTTAAAAAGTATTTTAATCTTTATATTATCTCTGTGCTAGACTAGCAATTGGACCAGGGAAAAAGTTGTGCGGGCTTGTTGTTTGATCACCTCTGTAATTCATAAATCATTTCAGTACTTCCCTCCCTCTTGGATCCCCTGGCCCCTCAACCCCCACTTCCTATAATTTTTTTCCTCTACCATTGCCCACCCACTCACTCCCCAACCACTGCTAGGATTAGTTTTCCCTTAGTTCTAATCCTTCGGCTTCCAAGGAAGCCAGAATACCTAGTAGATCAGTGATAAAATCTATCATGCCTTAGACTCTGAGTCATGACCCTCCTCGGCCCAGTTCCTGGGACTAAGGTTTTCTTCTTTTTTGCTATTCATTCATGTTCTGCTTTCCCGAGAATGGAGTTCTATAAATGCACCTGCAAGTCATGTGCCCAGGACTACCTCTGTTTCCAGTAATGTTTCCCCTCCTGAACAGGCTTCCAGGAGCTGGCACAGTCCCCAGTGCTGGATAGATGTGTTTACTCTGATTAAGCTATATTCTCCTAACTTGTGTACCCTTCTTTACTATGTTATACTTAACAAGGTGTTTATTAATTTTTTATTAAAAATTTAAATGAAAAACAAGAGGACTCAGTGAAAAACACCAAGAATTTGGAGGAAGTATTTCTATATCTTACAGGAAATAACATTTGAGAGGAGAATGTCTACATGGTTGATGGGGACTGATAAGAGATGCTCAGAGAAGTTGAGTACATTGTTCTGTTTGGCATTGGAAGGGTGTGTGTATGTGTGTGTGTGTGTGTGTAGAAAGAAGACAAACAGCTAGAAAAGCCCTCAGAGATGTCTTGCCTTTTAGTTAAACCCTTCAATGAATTTTATAAAATGCTACCCAGTACTTTTCTGATGATAAGTTCCCATATCACTCTTGTGACTCTAGAGGTTCTGTCATGTCTGGATTTCCCTTGTGTGCCCATACCTAACTAATTGGCATCTGAAGGTGACAGAATAAGGACTGTGCATGCCATCACCTTCTCAAAAATTAGCCTTTCAGAGTCAGTTTGTCTGTCCCACTTCCTGTGCCCTCCTGAACACCTATCTTGTACTGACCCCAATATGCCGAAACCAGCAGCCTTTTATAGCCATGTCAAGGGTTTTTACACACAGTATAAATGTTTCTGCTCTCTGATGTTGAGGCAGGCCATAAGACATATTTAGTATTGTTATTTAAAGTTCAATTTGACCTGAGTCCCTGGTAGCCTGGGGTGAGAAAATTTCGAGGATAAAAAGGTTACTAGTAGTTTTTATGGATCAGGAAAGCTCATTTAAGTGATAAATCTGGAGGACAAGAGTAAAAGTTGTCTACAGATAAGTTATATCATGACAAGATGGTGCCCTGAATAACCCTAATCTGCATAAACTATACCACTGTGGAAAAAATTTAATTGTTTTTCCTTTAAAGATACTTTGATGTTATTATAAGCCATATTTCCTAAATATTGTGGGATTTCACTTGATTATGGGCTTATCCCCTAGTTCCACAAAGAAGAGTACAGAATTTGAGCAAAGAAAATGAAACCATATTATAGAAGCTACATTTTGAATTCATTTTATTTGAAACTAGAGATAGGTGAACTACCCAAAATATTCATAATGTCTTGTTTATCTTTGCCAAAAATGGACTTTGTAAGCTCCAAATTCTTGTGACTACCAGTTCTGATCTTCAAAATGCAATACTATTTGAACACTCTGATAAAAAACTGTCTTCTAAAACTGGTTAGAAGTTTGTTAAGCATTGTAGTGACTCTGTTCTAAACCCATACCAAAGAAAATGGATTATTCACAAATTGTGTTAAGGTTCTAGGAAAACATAGATAAAAATATTTTTGAATTCAAGTAGTCAGTGATCTAATTTTGGAATTTAGAAATATAAATATAGTTGCGAGTCATAAGGGTTATGCTAGAAGAATGTTCAAAATCCTAGAAGCATGAAAAAAACCATGACAAAGCAAGTCATGCCTATGTTGGGCTTTGAAGAATGAGTACTGATCAGGAGGAAGAGTTGCGTTAGGTCATGAATGAATGTGTGTATCATGTTACGGCTTCAGAAAAGCACCTAGGAGTGAGGCAGTTGTGTGGTGCAGATGGAACCTGAAGCAGAGAACACAGTTACAGTGTCACATTGCAAGGCTGTAGCAAAAATCTGTGTGTGCTCAGTCACTTAGTTGTGTCCGACTCTTTGCAACCCCCTGGACTGTAGCCCGCCAGGCTCCTCTGTCCATGGGATTCTCTAAGTAAGAATACTGGAGTGGGTTGCCATTTCCTTCTCCAGGGGATCTCCCCAATCCAGAGATCAACCATAAATCTAAGTAGTAAAATTTACTATCACGTTTAACATATTTTCAGTATTGGAAAGTTCTTATCAAAGGAAGAATTACATGTTTGCAATTAGATTTATAAATGCTTTGAAAATTATTCATTTAATAAACACTTATTAGGTAAGTGCCATGTAACAGGTTCTGGAGAAGGGAATGACAGCCCTCTCCAGTATTCTTGTCTGGAGAATCCCATGGGCAGAGCAGCCTGGCGGGCTATAGTCCATGGGGTCGCAAAGAGTCGGACACAACTGAAGCGATTTAGCATGTGTAACAGGTATTGAAAAACCAGAAATATGTAAGGATGTGTGCAAAGATTTAGCTATAATGATATTCATCACAAGGGTACTTACAACAAAACCTGGAAACAATCAAAGACCCACAATTATTAGACTGGTTAAAAATAGCAGTTTTTCTGTCTTATACACACACAAATATGCACATACCACCTGTGTGAAGAGTCAACTCATTGGAAAAGACCCTGATGCTGAGAAAGATTGAGGGCAGGAGAAGTGGGCAACACAGGATGAGATGGTGGGATGGCATAATCGACTCAACAGACATGAGTTTGAGCAAAGTCCAGGAGATAGTGATGGACACGGAAGCCTGGCATGCTGCAGTCCATGGGGTTGCAAAGAGGTGGACACGACTGAGTGACTGAACAACAACAAGTACGTATATATACAATTTCTCTTTTAAAAGGCACATGAGTTTTGTACATTTTCTTCCATTTTACAAAATATTATGAACAATTTCTATAACTATTTGCCATCTGACTATAAATGCATTTCATCATAGTTATAGCATGTATGTATATGTATACATGTAATATAGATGTAAGTATTGAGATGTCATATAAAAACATAGGTACTGTAATTATGATGAATGTATTAATATGTGCTGTGCTTAGTTCCTCAGTTGGTCCAACTCTTTGTGACCTCATGGACTGCAGCCTGCCAGGCTCCTCTGTCCATGAGGATTCTCCAGGCAAGAATACTGGAGTGGGTTGCCATGCGCTTCTCCAGGGCATCTTCCCAATCCAGGGACTGAACCTAGGTCTCCCACATTGCAGGTGGATTCTTTACAGTCTGAGCCACCCGGGAAGCCCATTAAGTAATATACATAATTTATTTTATAGTAAAAGTACATGAAAACTTATGCAAATTGTTCATATGTTTTTAAAGAAGACAGTGTAAAAATATGTATCTTTTTAAAAAAGAAAGGATATATTCCTTGCTTACAGAAAGAAATACCAAAAGTGTATACATGACAATGTGGATTGGTTATAACTGGGTAATAACCTTGTGATTTTTATTGTCTTATATGTGTTTTCAATAGTGAACTACATATTTTTGTAAAGAGAAAATTTTTGTTATACCAGATATAGTAAAAACTTTTCCATCTCTATATGAAGTTGCAAAGGCCAATAAAACTCACACAAACTATTCTATGCCCTGTGAATGCAAGGTGAAATGTGAATGTTTGCTTGTGTTTGAATGGGTGACTGTACATGATGGTTACTTACAAACCTTTTGAACTTGAGAAACTGCTGATTATCGATATCTGAATTATACCTCTGTCCACATTATTTCTGCATTTCTGAATATTACCTTAGCAATAGACCAGAGTGGTTTATGTCAGGCTAGGTCAATGCGTCACCAAATTCTTGGCATAGAAATTTGATCCAAAATTCAGATTGCACCAGTCTAAAGAGTATGCACTTAATATTTAAATGCACACACAGAGTCAATCTGGCCTGTGGAGCTGACTTTTTCTTTAACAGTATGTCAGTAAATTGGGAGCTAAATGGTTTCTAATTTCATTTTAATAGTTCTAATAAAATTTAGAGCCCCAATAAATTTAGAGTACCATAATTATAATAAACTATGATTATAAAGAAATTTTATTTTGCATGAAATACAGATTTGTGACCACTTAATAATGAGAATGTACACTTCTAGTGGAAATGTAGTAAACATTATTGTGCTGTATACCTTCTTTATTTTATGGAACACAGTTGTGCTTTGTAAGCCTAACCTAATTTGAATTCTTTTCAGGTAGTTTGTCAAACAATTAAAAAAAATCAGAAAGAAGGAAACCATTTAAGTTAGGCACCACTGGAATACAATATATTGTATTTAATATATACAATACAATACTATATGCAATTTTAATTGCTTTCTCAAATGATTATCAATTTGACTGAACATAGAGTTCATCTATTACAACTTTTCCCCATGTAGATTCTATTCAAATATCTTTTCATATATAATATTGTGAAGAGATATCAAGGCTAGTCAGAAAGTTTTCCTTCACCAATGAAATTCTTCATAAATAAAGTACATATGTTTATATATTACTTACATTTAAATTATTATAATATTTATAAGTGTATTACTTATAGACATAGTGTTTTACCTAGGTGTTTTTCTCTTCATTAAGGATTAAACATTCAGAACTTTTAAGCTCAAGCCTTTTTTTACTTCAGGAAAATATTCTTCCTTTACATCTATATTTTCTGGAAAACTTGTGATTTCTTTAGGAAGAGTATTAGGTCCCTTTGGCTAAACTCGGTTATTTTAAGTTACTTTTCTCTCTTTATGCCCTTTTTTTCCCCCAGTAACTAAAAGAGTCCATTTGTTTTCCATAATGTTGATTTGGTTTTTCAGAGTGACCTTAACAACTTTTAATGTAAATTTTGTTTTTTAGTATCATTAGATCTTTTAATCTCATAGTTTCTTTTTATTTGTCTGCTCAGCACAATTTTATTCTAATATATTTTAAAGTATATTTTCTCTACATTGTAAGTATATTTTATGTTGCAGAGTCATGCTATACACAATATACTGTTAAGTGATTTATTGGGGGGGGTAATTTATTTAACTACTAGAAGTGTCTGGCAGCTTAGTGCATAGACATATTTTTTTGCCTTGTCACTCAGTTGTGTCCGACTCTTTGCAACCCCTTGGACTGTAGCCCATGAGGCTCCTCAGTCCATGGGATTCTGCAGGCAAGAATACTGGAGTGGGGCTTAGACATATATATATGTAGTTATTTATTTCTTGGACATCCTCAGTATACACTTTCACTGCTCTTAGAGTCTTACTCTCATTTGCAGATGGATGGTTGATAAATTTATACAAATGTGTGTGATCATCTCAGATCATTTCGTGGCTGATTGTGAAGTTGAGTCATGGGTAGTTCAAGCAGGGAAGTGACATATTATTCACTAGTCTTCTGAGCTGAATCAATTTTCTTTACATAATTTCCTTTGTGTTCCAGCATCCAAGTCAGATACAAACTATGGTTGTTTCTAGTCTTCTTAACAATGTTATCCTCATTCTTTCTAAAACATGAAATATACTACATAACAATATATATACCTATCAATAATATGGATGAATTAATTAAATATAAAAACACTCCTAAATACCACTATCCTCTGTGATTTCATGTTTTACACAATACCTTACAAACCTTTTATGTAATCTTTCAGAATTTTACATAGGAAGAAAAAAAAGTACGCATATGTAGTATTCTCCTAGAAGCAATCATAAATAAGGAAAAATTCAAGCTTGTGTTTTGACCAAGAAAGCTTTTCTAAGAAGCTGGGACCTAGAGAGTGTGTTCCTCCCTCATGATATAATTTTCTTTCTTTCTACCCAGAGGGGAGGGAGGCAGGTTGGTGGACCATAGAAAAATTAATTCAATATTGTCTAAACAGAGTTCAAAGTATACAGAAACTATGCCATTTAGTATGCAAAGCAGCAGAAAACTTGACACAAAACACTGCCTTGAATTCTTTTGTAAAAATAATTGAGACACACTAATGTTCTGTTTACAATAAGAATGACATAAAAGTATATCACCAATGAGAGAAAAATAAGTGTGAACCGATTAATATTGTATCATTCAGTTCTGAGTCTTGTCTTAGAATACAGTTGATTTGCCTTGTCTACTTGTGAGAAGTCCACTATACAACATGGATAGGGAGATTACAGTGTTTTATTGAGGATGCAAATACAAAGTAGAATGTATGATGGAATTTCTTCTCAAACCAATTAAATGGAAAGGTCACTTCCATATCGCCTAAATAAAAAAGAAACCTGCTCAAATAAAACCTTGAAACTTTATGATACTGACACAAAGGAAAGGGAATTGCTAATATTATTTAGGAAAGAAAGACTGAAACAGAAGTGGTCTAAAGGCATTATTCTAGAAATAGGAATGTGGGTGGAGAGGGGGAGGGCTAATTTTCTGTTTAATGTTGACATATAAAATATAAATTGAGTCCCTTCTCCCCTGCACATCCATTTTTATTATAATATAGAATAAATAAAAATAGTTACAATAAGTTTAATGATGTAATTTAAAGTTTGAGGATGAGGGGATATTCAACTTTAGTTCTAGAAGTCCAGCACTACAGTTAGTGCTTTCTAATTCTGTTTCATATGCATGTACAATGGGAACGATATAGGTGGTTTGGGGCATTTTTGCTTTCTTGGAAAATGACAGATAGCAGAAGTTGTTGTTTTTTAGTCACTAAGTTGTGACCGATTCTTTGTGACCCCATGGAATGAAGCACGACAGGCTTCCCTGTCCTTCATTATCTCCCAGAGTTTGCTCAAACTCATGTCCACCGAGTCAGTGATGCCACCCAACCATCTCATCCTCTCCTGCTCTCTTCTCCTCTTGCCCTCGATATTTCCCAGCATTAGGATCTTTTCCAGTGAGTCAGTTTTTCATGTCAGGTGGCCAAAATATTGGAGCTTCAGCATCAGTCCTTCCAGTGAATATTCAGGGCTGGTTTCCATTAGGATTGACTGGTTTGATCTCCTTGCTGTCCAAGGGATTCTCAAGAGTCTTCTTCAGCACCACAGTTCAAAAGCATCAATTCTTTGGGGCTCAACCTTCTTTATGGTCCAACTCTCACATCTGTACATGACTATTGGAGAAACCATAGCTTTAGCTAGATGGACCTTAGTCAGCAAAGTGATGTCTCTGCTTTTTAATATGCTTTCTAGGTGTGTCATAGCTTTTCTTCCAAGGAGAAAATGTCTTTTAATTTCATGGCTGTTGTCACTGTCTGCAGTGATTTGAGGGCCAAGGAATATAAAATCTGTCATTGTTCCCACTTTTCCCCCATCTATTTACCATGAAATGATGGGACTGGATGCTATGATCTTAGTTTTTTTGAATGTTGAATTTTAAGCCAGTTTTTTCACTGTTCTCTTTCACCTTCATCAAGAGACTCTTTAGTTCCTCTTTACTTTCTGCCTTAAGATATGTCATCTGCATATCTGAGGTTATTAATATTTCTTCTGGCAATCTTGATTCCAGCTTCTGTTTCATCCAGTTCAGCGTTTTGCATGATGTACTCTACATGTAGAGCCCACCAGGGCTCCCCTGGTGGCTTAAAGAATCTGCCTGCAGTGTGGGAGACCTAGGTTCAATCCTAGGTTGGGAATATCCCTGGAGGAGGACATGGTAACCCACTCCAGTATTCTTGCCTGGAGAATCCCCATGGACAGAGGAGCCTGGTGGGCTACAGTCCATAGGGTCGCAATGAGTCAGACATGACTGAGCGACTAAGCACAGCACTCTACATATAAGTTAAATAACCAGGGTGACAACATATAGCCTTGTCATACTCCTTTCCCAATTTGGAACCAGTCCATTGTTCCATGTCTGATTCTGTTACTTCTTGACCTGCATACAGGTTTCTCAGGAGACAGGGAAGTTGGTCTGGTATTCCCATCTCTTGAGGAATTTTCCCGTTTGTTGTGATCCACACAGTCATAGGCTTTGGAGTAGTCAATAAAGCAGAAGTAGATTATTTTTTGGAATTCCCTTGTTTTTTCTATGATCCAGTGGATAAACATTATATTCAACCGATAACTTCTCTTGTCATATTTTCTAACAAAAGTGATCTATGAACTGATGTCACATTCTCTGCAAATAATTGCTGCCGATTCAGTTTTCTGAGTCATATCAACCAAAAAGAAGGTGCGGGTTTTAGTAAGGTCATTTTGAAACCTTGTAACATTAAATAATACATGCTTGCTATAAGAAAATACCAGGTGAAATTGAGTGTTTTCAAGTGCAAACAGGAATTTGCATTAAGAATGATAATTTGGGTGAGAAGCTAAAAACTAGAACTGAAAATCTCTGAGCGTGTGTTCTCAGGAAAGAAAATGTTAAAAACATGAAGACTGCTAATGGCAATTTTAGTGGAATCTGTCACAACCTGCACCAACCCACTAATTTGTTATCACCCTGAAAGATTCAGTGCTGAGAAATTCTTCTTGTGGCAGTTGCTACATTTATAAACTTAATGTGCAACAAGACTTTTTAATCTGGATTATTTGATAATTTTCCCTGTGACATATTGGAGAGCATCAATGATGTAAGGGATTCTCCAATTACTAGATTAGTGGGCATTATTCTCAAAAACTTCTGATGTTCCTTTAGAGAAAGAAAGCATGTATGAGTCAATTGCTTGTTAGTTTATTTTTACTTAAAAATATTCTAAAGGTCCAGATTTCCTTCCCAGACAAGCAGATGCAGATGATACAAGGCTTGATGAAAGGCTTAGTGTGGGCTGTGGTTCTAGACACTGAGACTGAACCTGGGAAAGGAGTAGGAACACGGCTCTGAGGGAAAAAATAGTATTGGGGGAAAAACTGTCCTGTAGAAATTCTGGCAAAGACTTACCTGCAAGAGCATGCCATTAAACACTAAAAGAAGGCCAGGCAAAAATGGAAGAATCAGGTTTGTCAGCAAGACTTGAGCAGGTAGGGTCAGGAGGGAAAAAAGAGGAGAGTGCCTGAGGCAGGGAGAAAAGAAAAAAATTGACTTGTTGATTTTGATGCTCTGTTACCCAGACTCTAAGGCCTAAGCACCTAATAGAAGCCAAACCTTATTTCTGTCCCAGGTTACTGAGTTAAGCTTGTCATCATGTCTGTGGTTTAGACAGCAGAAGGGACCAAAAGTTACAGTGAGTTTTCATTAATATGCCTGGAGTTAAAAAAAGTAGTGAATTGACAGTTTTCACACCATGAATTTGAGTTTGAATTTATCAAACTTACAGTTTAGTTATAGATGGTGACTGTAAAAAAAAGCAAATCAGAAAACCTAGGTAACTTTAGATGTGGTTCCTTTTCCAACAGTTTTGCCTAAAATGCAGGAACATTTTAATTATATCTCTGGTCATTGCTCTTGTTAGAACTGTGCTAAATTTTCTAATTTCTAAATGGAGCCGCAACACATTTGAATAATTTTTGTCTATTTTCCTTATATATTTTAGGAGGAAGTTTCAGTTTTATTCTCTTGGTATCTGATTAGATTTTCTAGCATCAGTTTTACATTCAATCCATTCAAATCAATTTGTTGAGGACAGTTGAAAGTCAGACTTTCCTCATTCCAGTCCTAGACCACCTTTCCAGCTTCAGTTTTTAAAAAATGAGGCAAAACAGTTTCACCTTATACAACATATAACATCAGTTTCAGTTATACAACATAATGATTAAATATTTGTACACATTGTAAAATGACCACCACAGTAAGCCTATTACAACATTGTCATACAGTTACACAATTTTTTTCTTATGTAACTTTTAAGATCTCTTAGCAAATTTCAAATGTATCAATATAATATGGTATTAACTATAATCACCATGCTGTACATTACATCCCCATGATTTATTTTGTAACTGAAAGTTTGCACTTGTCAACCCTCTTCACCCATTTTACCTATCCCCTACCTCTGGAAACCACCAATTTGTTCTCTGTGAGCTTAGGTTTTCTGTTTTGTTTTAGATTCCATGTATAAGTGAGATCATATGGTATTTGTCTGTCTGACTTATTTCACTTAGCATAAGGTCCTCAAAGTCCATCCATATTGTTGCAAATGGCAAGATTTCCTTCTTTTTATGGCTGAATAATATTTCAGTGTATGTGTGTATGATATTTTCTTTATCCATTCACCCATCAACAGACACTTGTTTCCGTATCTTGTCTCCATATGGTAATGGGAATACAGTTTAACACTTTTTTTTCTGTACCTTGTATATTTCAAGAAAGGTCAAGTATGTACCATGTTCTAATTTTTCTAGCCTAACAGTTTGGTATTATCCATTTCACATTATGAAAAAGGCATAATAAATAGGTTATATTTGACATTTTTATAGGACTTTGATAAATTAAAAATTAGACCCCAAACAGGAAAGTTATTCCGGCTCACATTCCTTAGTCCCAAAATAATGGGCAGGAAGGGTGTTCCGAAACTGTTACCTTTCAGGGTGGAGAAGCTTTATCCTACATAAAGTACAGTGGAACACAGGTGTGAATAGTTAAAAATGCTACTGTGAGAAGAACCTTGCCTTTGTCAGAGAATAATGATCCTCTATACAAATTATACAGGTATACCTTCGATATACTATATTGCAGTCTTTTTCAAACTGCAATTGGAAGATCTCTAGGGATACATTCTCAGGTCTGTAATGCTTTCTTGGTTAAATGTTTGTGCTTTTATTTTGGTAAGTTTAAAAATAAGGACATATTTGGGTCTCATCTCAGCAACTTGCATCTTAAGCATTGCATGGTGATCTCATTTATATTGGGTTGCCCAGAAAGTTCATTTGAATTTTTCCTTAACGGGTTTCCCTGTAACACATTAGGGAAAAACCTGAAAGAACTTTTTGGCCAACCCAATACTTCTGTAATTCTCTTTAGCATGAACTGGAGGTATTTTAATAGGATATGAAATTAAAGAAGTATTCTTAATATGGACACCTAGTAGGTGATGAGAAAATGACATTATAGCATGCTCTGCAAGGTTTTATAGTGGTGAAGAGTGAGGAAAGTGGTGAGAAAATGATTCATTACAAGATTTATGTTAACATGCTGCTCTTCAGAGCCTCACCCTAAGCAGTAACTATATTACCTTTATCTGCATAATTAGATGTTATTGAGCTAAACTTGGTTTTGTGGTTGTTTGTGCTTATTTTGTATTTTTTGTTATTTTACTGTTTTATGAAAATGGAAGGCAAAAGGGGTTCATCTCAAAGTTATGTTCACATTTAAGTCTTGTGTGGAAAGGTTTTTTTTTTTTAAATAATTTTATATTTTAAAATAATATTTTAGAGACAGTTGTGTAGTTGAAAGATCATGAACCTTGCAAGTAAAGACATTCTCAAATTCTGATTTTGTGGCACCGTAATTGAGGTAAGTTAACTTCTCTCTGTGCCTGTTTTTATCATCTGAGAATGATCACAGGAACTTTGTTGTTAAAACAGGTAACAGATGAAACCATGTGCAGTCAATATATGCTTGTTTTCCTCCTCCTTTTCTCTCTTTATTCTGAATCTACATTTCACCTTCTAACCTTTTCAATAGCAACCCACCAGGAAAGAGCATGGCCCATCGATTGGAAGCACAGTGCATTTTTGGTCCATTTAGCCCTAGTGGAAATTACTTGAGAGAGGGAGTGGAAGATATGGCTAATGCCCTGGAATTATTTATAGAAGTAAATTACTCATGCTGTTTCTAGCCCCCCAAAGCACAGGTAATCAGGATGTACTTAACACCTGCCTCCTTAGGCTGAGCTGGAAGCAATCTAAGGATAAAAGTCTCTTTTAGACTTTTTTCTTCAAATTAACTTCTGCCTTGAATTTTTAATACTAAGTAATTAGCAATAAAACAAACTTCTATACCTGTTACTAACAGATTTGAAATTATCTTTTTGATTAAAGTTGGTATGAGATAAAAACCTTTCAACTTTGGACTACAATGGTTTAAACAATTTATATACTTTTCACACCTACAGAAACAGAGTAGCAAGTAATAGATAATAAAAGGGCTGACACTATCAATTCTTTTAATTCTTTGGAGGAAAAATCTCTAGCATGAAATCTTCGCTTATAAAATTTTACTATGACACTTCATTGTTACATGACAAAATCCTGCATGGTTACATGTAACATGACAAAAAGACTGCATGGTTACATGACCAAATCCTAACAGTAACTTTTCAGAGTGAATATGAGTTAATCTATCTCATTCTAGTTAGTTTGATAATCCATACAGTGTGGTAATGATTTAATACCATGGTCTGGTCCATCTTTAACTTTTATGATTGCTTATACTCATTTATTTAGCAAATAATCTTTGCGATCAATGCATTAATAGGTTATGAGCTCTAAAGAGATGCACTCAGCAGTTCATAATCTACCAAGACTTGTGTTCAATTACTAAACTTTTAGAGTTTTTTTTTTTTTTTTGGATGCCATTTGAGGGGAATGGGAATAGAGAAGGACCCAGAGGTGGTGACTTTTGAGCAGAGTCTTGAGGAATGGGTACACTGTTGGTAGGATGGTGTAGTGACTACTCCACATAGACAAGCATGAGCAAAACATGAAGAGGGCTGTGTTCAGGAGTGGCAACTGTTGCAGATTGGGTGGAGTAGGGATCCTTCATAAAGGCAGTTAGCTTAAAATAGGCTGTAATTCCTCTAAGTGGGTGATTAGAGAGCTTAGAATGCCAAAATGTTTACATAGGGTAGCAATGTGTACTAGGACCAAGATACAGAATGGAACAAGAGTGAACCTTGAAGTTTAAAAGAACTTTAGCTGCTTAATGACCATCAACAACAGAGCTCATCCTATAACCTGCATAAGAAAAGTTGTAAAGAATTGTATGTTTTCTCAGGCCACTGAAGAAAACGCTGATCCTTAATTGATTAACAAGAAAAGGGACAGCTTTTGCCTACCATTCTGTCATAGCTTTAGGGATTAGTAACCATAATATTTCACTAGATCCTTAGACCTAATCGGCAATCTGTTCTCTACAATGGATTTAAATATATCACTCCTTGTTCTGACCCATGCATGACAAGTATAAGAATCTTGCCAATGCAAAATAACATGAATGTTTTCTCAGCTCCAGGTACAAAGCAGTAAGTATACCCAACTCATAGTTTGTTACATCATAATGGCTTAGGAGTATGGCTCTTCAGCTACACAGTGAGTCTAAATTCTGCCTCCACCACTTTCTAGTTGTATGACTTTGAACAAATTATTCAAGTTTCCTGTCTAGAGTTGAGAATAAATATGGAGTTGGGAAAGGGAGGAATATTAGATAAATGTGGATATTCTTTCTTGATACAAACAACAAAAAGTGACAGCTTCTTAAGCCAGTTGCAATGTGGAATCTGAAACCAAAAGTTCTACCTTGTAATATTAAAATCACCAGTCTTTCCTGTAATTAGAATGGCTATTTTACCCGTCCGTGATTTTTTAATATCACACATTGGTCACTGAAAAATACCATTCATTGAGTTACACAGATCTTCAAAACGCTAATACATTTCATAATACAATATTTTTAAAAAACCCATGTTAACTTTGCCACCAGTGTTATCAGAAAAGTCTTTAGTAATTGAACTGATGTCAGGCTCACAATGAGGAATACAAGGTTGCCAGTATTCTAATTTTCATTTCAAAGCTACAATTATTTGCAACATGTATGTTAGGTTCTTGTGACAGGCTCACTTTATTTTGAGAAATGTCTAACAAATACCATAGACTTAATAGTTTGTCTTAAGTTATCTTTTCAAGTAAAAATGGAATTCCATGAAAAAAGTTTCTTCACCCAACTGATATAAATGTAATTTCTGAAAAATAACCATCATGTTTTGATATGCAACGTAAAGTGCTTTACACATAATTTGCATTTCATCACTGAGACTATTAGACATGTACTCAGGAAGTTGAGATATAAAATAACTCTTACAGCTTCATTAAATACATTCAAGTTAAAATGCCATTTTAAAAAACTCAAATGTATGGTAGTGAATGCAGTTGGTACTTATACCACGTGGCCTTGATTTAAACTAAAGTGACAGCAGTTTCACCTACCATTTTGCACCATTCATGCAAATATTGAACGTGTAAATAACAAGTTCTTTCTTCATTTTGCATGTGATTCTGTTAACTCGGTACATTGCAAGAGCTTCCCTGGTAGCTCAGCTGGTAAAGAATCTGCCTGCAATGCAGGAGACATGGGTTTGATCCCTGGGTTGAAAAGATCCCTTGGAGGAAGGCATGGCAACCTCCTCCAGTATTCTTGCCTGGAGAAATCCCATGGACAGAGGATCCTAGTGGGCTACAGTCCATGGGGTTGCAGAGTCAAACACCACTGAGCGACTAAACATAGTACTTTGCAAATTATCTCTCTGAATCTGTGGTTTTTGTTTTCCTGTCTTTTGAAGAGATTTTCAATTTAAAGTTTCATTTCACAGCTTGTTTTTTGTCCTAGGAAATCTTTGCCTATTCTGTGACCACTAAAATTGTCTTCTAGAAGTGTTGTTGACTGTTACTTTTAGGTCTATGACTCATTTTTAGTTATTTTTCATGTATGTTGTAAAGGGTCAGTGCTTGTTTTCCATATGTCAGCTCCATCTGTTGAAAAAATCTGAAAACGACTCATTTTTTATAGATGTTAGATTGTTTGCTAATATTTTCAGTATTTTTGTTCATGAAGACCATTGTCCTCTAATTTTCTTGTTTTGTAATGTCTTGGTCTAGTTCTAATATCAGAACAAGGCTGATCTCATGAAATAAGTTTGAAATATTTCTTCCCCCTCCATTTTCTGAAAAATTTTGTGTAATGATGACTAGTGTTATTTCTTCCTTGAATAGAAACATTTATAAGAGACACTATATGGGATTGGAGTTTTCTTTGTGGGAAGATAATAATTTCAACTGTATCCATAGTATTTAAGGCTATTCAGATTTTGTCTCTTCTTGTGTCAGTTCCAGTGATTTTTATTTTCCTAATTTTCCCATTTTGTCCTAAGTTGTCAAATTTACCGACATAAAAATGGTCATAATTTGTATCCTTAATTAAGATTCATAGTGGCAACTCTTCTTTCATTCCTGGTATTAGTAACTGGTAGTTTCTCTGGTTTATTTCATTGGTCTAATTAGAGATCTATTGATTCCGTTGCTCTTTTGAGAAACAAATGTAGATTTCATAGACTTATTTTTCTGTCTTATAAATTGTTGATTTTTACCCTCTATTATTTCCATCTTTCCATTTAATTTGGGTTTGCTTTATTCTTATTTATCTAGAATAAAGATTAAGGTAGGTGATAAAGAATATCTACCAAAAGCCTGTAACTAACATTATATTCAGTGGTGAAAGACTGAAAAGCTTTCCTCCTAATTCTGAGAAAAAGGCAAATATGCCAGCTCGCATCTCTCTTATATACAACACAGCACTGCAAGTTCAAGCCAGTGAAATAAGGCAGGAGAATAAAAAAGGTATACAGATTAAAAAAGAAGCAACTTCCTTAATTTGCAAATGACATGACTGTGGGAGTGTTGCCTGTTAAATTACTCCACCATATATTGTAGAAGAGGGATTCTCTCATCTTTGCTTTGGAATTTGCTGTTAGCATACCTTAAACGCCAATAACAAAAATGCAAAGAATCCTTTCTTCAAATGTTTCACATTTTCCCCTAAGTTTCACATGGTATATATTAGTCATCCAGACATCTCGTAAATTAACTATGTATAACAAATGCAGATATTCAAGCTATCAGAGAGGCAGTGTATAAACAGGTTCTGGAGACTAACAGCAAGATCTGTATTTTGGTTCTGCTAGTCACTAACTGCATTAACACCGTGGGCAAGTTTCTTAACTTCGCGGCTCAATTGAGTTTCCTCAGTTATATAGTGCTAATGATAATAGTATTTACCTCACTGGACTATTATGAGAATTAAGTGTGAAAACATGATGAATACAGTGTCTGATGTGTAGAAAAAGCTCAAATACTAGTTACTCATATTATTGTGAAACAAATGTTCCCATTCCCCTTAATGTGTTCCCTCTAATTAAAGAATAATGACAACATTATTCACAAAAATTTAATACATTAGAGGATTTCCATCAAAAAGCAAGATTATATACATAGACAAAAATTGGAAAAGCAAACAAAGAAAATTTGTTGGCAGAGGGAAGAAAATTAGCACATATGGTAAAATAGTGAATCCTACAAATTACTTACAAAATTATAATTAATATAGAAATTAAATACCATTTTATAACTAGTAAATTAGAAGCATTATAATTAACAGCCACTGTTGACCAGGTTGGAGTCAACAGGTATACTATATTGATGACAGTGTGAATTAATTCTTTTTGGCAAACAATTTGCAATACATTTGGAAAGAAATCTCGTGAAACTGACCGGCTACAGTTCATGGGGTCACAACAGCTGGACACGACTTAGTGACTAAACCACCACCACCATACTTACGTCTACTATATACAATACTGGACCTTCCCATAACTCAGCATTTATAGCTTTGTCTCCTCCTCCAACAGAGGACAGAACTAATTCCATATTCAATCTTTCCAATGTGCCCCACAGTATCAGTTACCTGGGTGTTACCTGACATCCTCAGCTATGTATAAGGATGAAGGATGAGAAATATTAAACCCAAGGCCAGGAAGTACGAGCATATACTAGGAAAAGGATACCAAAAAGGAACAAAAACTCAAGTAGTAAGAAGAAATATGGGGCCAAAATAACATACCTGAGGTCAGGTTAAATCACGTCAGAACTTTCAAGATTTGGAGTTTGGAAGACATGGTTCTGGGGATGTACTAAGAGATACTAAGAATCATATCAATAGTATTCTTATGCTGTTTGTTAGCACCATCTTTTGAAATCTTAAAATGAAATTCATGGTTTTGAATTGGAAAACAGAGGATGCTAAGAAATAGTCATCAAATTTCGAGTCCGTTTGGCAGAACAGTTCAATCTATTTATATATGTATCTGACTAAAAGAAAAAGATTAATTTGGTTTAGTCTGCTGGCTCCTATATTCTCACTCACCAACACTGTTATTGATTGGATTAGGAAAAGGCTGACAAAATCTCTGATCATATTAGGAGACTTCAGATAAACCTGCAGCAGAGAACAGCATGCAGTATACCTTTCTCCCAAGCTTTTATTAAAATCTCATAAAGATAAAAAAAAAAGACTACACAGACCAATTACTAAGCATAATACATATGATATTCAAACATCATTAAAATAACAGGAGTCTTTTTAAGATCTGCTTTCTATTTGAGTCTAAATCAGAGACCTGGCACTGTCCTCAAGGAACTAAACAAATAGCTCAGTGCATGTCTATCAGCATTCTTTGTGTTCCCTCTGTTGGTCCAGCTACTTCTATATGATTCTTCCTTACCTGAATGGCATTATTAACAACAGAATACACTAATATTACTTTAGGAATTAGCTAATTATTAAAAACTGATTATCAGCTATATTTATTCTGTAATTTAATTTCAACTGCTTCTTGGTAATTTTACTCTTATATACAAAATTTACCACCAACTATGTATCTCAGGCTCCCTAATATAGAAAAGACTTGTGTAAGAAAAAACACTTGGTGACATACATAAAATCACAATTACAGTAATTGGACCATAGTTAACACTGATTCAGAAAAGAGGAATTTATGCTTCAGTTATAAGTGATTATATAAGGAAGAGAAAATGGGTTAGGTAACAATATTAAATTTTATATAAACAACATGAATCCCAAGTTCTTATAAAGTGTATATTTAAAAAACAGGTCAAGGTGAAGGACTGAATCTTTACTTTTAACTTCCATATGTGATCATTTGGGTCTTTTTGCCTTGGATTCGTTTTCCTTTGGAACTTTCCCGTTTTGACACTGAGTAAATCTGGCTACTGTAGAAACACCATCCACAAACTTGGTTTTGAAAAGGACGTTTGCGTTGTTGAACATACCTTCTTTCAGGGATACCACAATGAACTTAAGGGAAAAAGGAAAACATTAAAGAAAAATTTGTAGCATCCTTGAAGTTCGCTCTTTTTATACTGCGGTTAAGAATCATTTGGAAAAAATTTGATTTTGCTATCTGTTTAAATGCTGGGCTCCAAGCAAATGCACATAATAAATAGTTATCATTAGGGACCTAAATGAATTCTTTCCATATGCAGTTTTAGGAGTCTCTTAATTTTACTGTGAGTGCTTCATTACCCAAGTTACTGTCTCCTGCTGGTTGACTGCTTGTTGCTATCTTCTCCAGTTAGCATCAACTGTCATTGCTAGCTCTAAATGCCACTGTTATCTGCTAAAAACCTGCCATAATAAATACACAATCTATGACAACTATAAGCAAAGCCCCCAGAGCTTTCAATGCTTTATCTATACAATTGTATTTGGTAGCCCTAGTTACTGCAGCAACAGTTCAATAAAAAACTGTTTTTAGCTTCAAGGGTTTTTCTCTGCTTTTTAGGAGAAATGAAGAGTATCCATCAAGCGACACATGACTTTCTGATATATTTTCCAGGTACATCTTTGAAACAGTCTTGTTTTGATTGTGCATCTTCTGGCAGCTAGCTAGAGAAAATAATTAACCTAAATAATTCCAAGTGACAAAAAAAAAATAGATTCCTCTTCATGCTATAACCTGCAATTATAATTCCAGGCTGTTTCTTTAATAAGAGATGAAAGCCTCTTTCCTTCTGGAACCATTTGAATAGAATTATATATTTAAAGAGATATACAACACCTTGGTATTCCTCAATCCTAAATTCCTTATATATATTGACCACTACTAAAGAATAGTTTTAGAAAAACAAATCCTAGAACTATTCTGAGGCTCTTTTTGGTTCTTACCTGAGAATGTGTGAAATGAGTACGTAGCATATGTCCAATATTCTGAGTATGAGAAAGATCCAGGGCTGCATCGACCTCATCCAGGATGTAGATTGGGGCAGGTTTGAAAAGGAGCATGGACAGGATTAATGACAGAGCCACTAAGGACCTAAGAAAAGAAGGCCAAAAGAAATACCGTCAAAACTTGATTTTACCACTTTTTACCAAAGCGCTGAAGCAAATCTGCTATCCTATTATTATGAATAGTGCTGATTTAGCCGGAAGACAGTTATAGAAAAAGGAATCTTAAGTTTCAAACTTGAAAACTTTTGTTGTATTAAAGTGTTTTAGTTTAGCTTTCCATTTTTCCCTCTCACCAATGAGTGTTTTTTTTTTATTAATAAATTTATTTATTTTAGTTGGGGGCTAATTACTTTACAATATTGTAGTAGTTTTTGCCATACATTGACATGAATCAGCCATGGGTTCACATGTGCTCCCCCTCCCAAACCCTCCTCCCACCTCCCTCCCCATCCTATCCCTCTGGGTCATCCCAATGCTCCAGCCCTGAGCATTTGTCCCATGCATAGAACATGGAATGGTGTTCCGCTTCACATATGACAATATACATGTTTCAATGCTATTGTCCCAGAATGTCCCACCCTCACCTTCTTCCTCAGAGTCCACAAGACTGTTCTATGCATCTGTGTCTCTTATTCTGTCTCGCATATAGGGTTACCGTTACCATCTTTCAAATTCCATATATATGCATTAGTATACTGTATTGGTGTTTTTCTTTCTGGCTTACTTCACTCTGTATAATGGGCTCCAGATTCATCCATCTCAATAGAACCGATTCAAATGTATTTTTTTTAATGGCTGAGTAATATTCCATTGTGTATATATATACCACAGCTTCCTTAATGAGTGTTATTTTGGATAGAACAGTTATATGTTCTTCTTTCTTGTCAGATAATTAGAATGTTAAATTTAGTATCTAATCTTAAGAGACATCATATTAGTGTTAATAGTTTTTCCCCTTTCCCAAAACTCTTTTTCAGTTCTTTTATATCCCTTTTAATTGTAACAGATTTTGTTCTAATCTGGTATGAAGAAATACAATACTTCTCATAATATTTTTTCTTAAGCATTTCATTAAAAATCTTTATTTACTGTAATATAAAACATTTGTAATTATTTAAAAATAGAATTTAAATTACAGTAACAGCTGTAACACACTTAATTCTACAACTTCAAATATCTTCTGGCATGCAGCACCAGAGTAAACAGTCTAATGCTTGCTGTATTCCAATAGGGTGTTTATTAAGAAACATGTAAGCGGGGGAAAAATGTGTGCAGAAGAAGAGGGGGATCTAGGAAGGTGAAACCAAATTTTCTAGCAAAGGGAAGGAATGAAACAGTACAATAAAAAGAAAGCAAGCTGACCTCTACCCTACAGGGTAGCTGAGGTCATTAAAGTGACCTAAAACTACTTTTCAATGGGTTTCTCTGTGCCAAATATTTCAGGCATTGAGCTTTCAACTTAAACATTCAGGAGGAAAAACAAAAAAAGGCTCACCACGAGTTAAGCTACTATGCTAGACTGTGGTATATCTGAAAATAAGTTTATATTGTTTTAATTATGGAAATAATTTTTAGCTTCCCGTAAGAAAATAAGCAAATATTCTATTTTCCTCAAAAAATTTTTCTAGGACTTTGGCAAAAACAATTCAAGATGTTGGGATCTATACTGTGGAATTCAATTTTGATTGACCAGGTAGCAGAAGCTGTCTTTTTAGACTCTTAGGACATTGAGGAATTTTATCAATAATGAAAAATAAAGAGTGGACTGCTATTCTGTTTATAAAAATGACAAAAGATCTCATAAGAGAAATGAACAGGTCTTAGTATTTTCTACATCCAAAGGAGACGAGTTCCATGGCAGTAAAGAGCGCATGAGAACAATCAAGGAGCACAGACGGTACATCCTGCAGGGGAAATACAAAATTAATACACATCTTCAATTATGTGAACAGTCACAATTTCTCTCAGGGGGTTTTAATTTGGCTCTCTGCAGGTAAGGAGTTAGGCCAAATGATCTTTTAAAGTCTCTCTCAGTATGCTGTCGGGATCACCGTGTAAGGCTGGAGAAACTTTCCTGAAGTCCAGAACATAGTATTTCCAGTACTCTTCATTGTCATGTAGACCCAAGTTTCCATTTGGTAACCTTTTCCTTTTGCCAGAGAACTTCCTTTAACTTGTACAGTTCTGCTGGAATTAAATGCTTCCACATTTTGTTTTTCTGAAAACATATATTGCCTTCAATATGAAGAATATTTCTACATACAGAATTCTAGGTTATCACATTTTTCTTTTAAGCACTTTATAGATGTTGTTCCAGACTTCTGGGTTGCATAGTTTTTGACATGAAGTCTAAAGTCATTCTTATCTTTGTTCCTTGGCATTTAACGTGCCTTTTTACCTCTGGCTGCTTTTAGGACTTTTTTCTCCTAATCCCTGGGTTTCAGCAACTATATATTACATGCTTTGCTATGTTATTGTATGTGTAGGAAGCGAGTGCATATGTTTATCCTACGTGTGAAAGTGAAGTGTGAAGTGTTAGTTGCTCAGTGGTATCTGATTCTTTGCCACCCCCATGGACTGCAACCTGCCAGGCTCCTCTGTCCATGGAATTCTCCAAGCAAGAATACTGGAGTGGGTAGCCATTCCTTTTCCAAGGGATTTTCCTGACCCAGTGATCAACCCAGCTCTCCTGCATTACAGGCAGATTCTTTACCATCTGGCCACCGCTTATCCTACCTGGGGTCCACAGAAATTAAGTATGTGGATTTACAGAACTCCTCAAATCTGGGGCTGTTATTTCTTCAAGTATCTTGTTTTACCTCTTCCTCTCTTTGAAATTCCAATAATATGTATGTCAGAGTATTCAATATTGCCCCACAGATCACTGAAGCTCTTTCTAAGTTTAATAGTTTATTGCTATGTTTTCAAATTCACTCATGTTCCTTTTAATGTTGAATTTATTATCCATCTCAGGCAGAGAACTTTTCCTTTCAGGTTTTTGTTTTTTCTTTTTTAATCTCTAGCAGTTTCACTGGAATCTTCTTTAATAGTTTCCACTTCTCTCACCTTGTATTCTTTGGAACTAGTTAATGTAACTCTCTTTAACTTCCTGTCTGCTAGTTTCATCACCTGTCACTTCTGGGTCTGTTTCTCCTCTAAGTTATAAATCACATTTTCTTGATTTCTGCCTAGTAGTGTTTATTAGATGCTGAACACTGTGATTATGTTGTTTACAGTCTCAACCTTGTGGTCTGTCTTTAAATAGCATTAGGCCTGCGATTAACCTTTGCTAAGGGGTGTCTAGAAGAGCCTTCACTTTAGGGATGGTGCAAACGTAATGCCGTGATGTATTTCCCTGGGACTTCCCCCAATTCTCATGTTTCCTTCATTTAGTGAGACTGCTGGGCTTTGTGTGGGTTTCCCTCCCTGCATCTGCAGTAGAGGAAGCCTGGATAAGCACTGGGCTCAGCATTTTGTTTCTTTTCTCTCAGGATCACACTCCTCTCACTCATTTCCCAGTATCTGAAAATGACTGCTGCTCATGTATTTGGTCTGGTATCCTCGATGCTAATCCTTATTTCTACTTTGTTGCCTACCATTTTAGTCAGGTGTTCTAATCAGAATTTATAGTCTCACAGATTAGGCTCCTTAAATTCCACATGCAAATATAGAAAAGCAAATCCGAGATAAAATTGGGAGAAAAGAGTTGATGGATTATAATAAGAGCAATTATTTCAAAGGGATTACTCACTCACCTCTGACCACCACTAAGTTCAGTTAGGTTTTCTTTCCAAGTATTTCCTAAGGCAACCTTAAACTCCAGCCCATCCAACACAGTCTGCCCTTCTGGTGGTGCAAGCATAGCATTAGCACCAGGCAAAAGAGTAGAAAAAATAGATCCAAAGTCCTTGTTCACCTGGATGAAAAAATATTATATCAGTGAAGGTTTTTCAAGAAAAATCAAATGACACGTATATTTGCAAACCAGCAGGTGAATTTTGTTATCGGTTACTCTTGTTTTGAGGTTGGCAAATTATGGTCCATATGACAAATCTGGTCATGCCCATTCATTCATGTATTGTCTATAGCTGCTAGCAATACAACATCACAACATTAGAGTCCAGTGGTTGCATCAAGAGTATATGGCTGTGATATATTTATGTGTCTCTTTACAGAAATCATTTACTGAGCTTTGCTCAAACTTTGAGGGGAAACTACAGGCTATACCTCTAACACTAAGATGAAGTTTGATACAACAGGCGGCCATGGTTGCAGGAATCCTCAGAGACACAAAATTGGATAATATAGGAGACTGAATTTTCAGCTGGAGGAGAAAAACAACAACTTTTTTTGGTATAATTTGTTTTCTGTTGACTGATATGGTAAGACAGGCCTGTCATTATCAGCTAACTTTAAAAAGCTTAAGATCAGAGTGAAGTCTAGGAGGAAGAGAGGCATGAAATCAAAACAGATCTGTTAAAGATGTTCAATGGTTCTTTTCTATACTTCTCACAGATTGTCAAGGGACAGGAACAGGACTGAGCCCCAAAAGAAAAAGGCTGAAGAAGCTATTTGGCCTATCCTCATAAAGTTGCAGCAGGAGATTACACAGAGATTTAGGACCAATATTCTAAGCTGTAACTGAGTAATTTCTGTGCATACACACTTGATCACTGACTTGAGAATTCAGCCATCTGTCTTCAGACATGACTCATAATCTTAGAGGTTCACCAGACAAAATTGAGTGTATACACGCATGCACACCCGCCCCTACAAAGATATGACAGCCAAATTCTCCACAATCAAGTATAAAATTCAAGTGCAAATACATATTTTATGAATATCTGTAGTAATAAGGAAATCTCCTTGACTTAAAACAGTTTCCTAAATATAAATTTGCTAAGGAACACATATTTTAAGAAAAACTGCACACATGCTAATAACCTACACAGAGAAAGCAGATCCTAGTTTTATCTGGGATAGACTTCCAGAGCTACATAAGGTTCATTACGATGGGGAGAGGTCCACTCTTTTTATGGGGGAAAGATGGAAGATAACATAGTGCTTATAAACACTTGAAATTTTTTGACCAGGCAGGAGAAAGGCAGCTCAAAATTAAGACAGTGGAATGCTAATAAATCCAAAAGATGACCATGGGATCCCAGGTGGATTATTCAAAAGGGAAAAGAATCTTATCAGTTAATAGGTAGGGAAGAATACAGCCCTATCATAGATAGGAAATAAGCTGAATCTTGAAAATCCAATGATGTTAAGAAGGAAACAAAAATACAACCAGTTTCTAAAATACTCTGGTGCTGTGAAGGAAGTACACTTAAAGCCATAAGGAAGTATGGAATGCTGATAATAATACCTACCTCTTTAGGTTACTGTTGGGAATTAGATGAGAAAATTAATATGAGAATAGTGTCTGACATATATAATAAGCACTTAGTAAATTTACTTGGTTTGGGAGAACTTTGGAGACTGGAGAAAAATCAGTTTAAAATATAAATTTGTACTCTAATTAAATCCAGGAACCATTGAGAAACCCAGAGACAGAATCTCAGATCTAGTGTTAAATCCAAATGTACAAGGATACTGGGGACAACTTTTTGCAAGCATTTTTTAAATGACAGAAATACTACAGGGAGATGGAACACTGAAAATTAAGTTGTAGAGCAGGAAAAATAATGCAAATTAAAAAGATAACTATTCTGCCATTAGTAAAAATAAATTTCCTGCAAAATTAAAAAGAGAAAAAGTGGTACGGTGCCCAGTTAAATCCTGGAGGCCCAGGCTTGCAAAAGTGCCAAACAGCACAGTATCTATGAAAGCTTTTGACTAGCAGTCTTTTATTATGGTAGAAAAACTTGTTATGGTAGGAAAACTTTACAGAAGAAGCTAAGGATTATGCTAAAGGAGACAAATCTATACAGCCAGAGTAGAAATAACAGTAAGGAACCTTGAAATCTGCTGAAGTTGTCATAAAACAAAACCAAAATGGCTAATTGGGATTTTGTTGAATATCAATCCTGGAAATACTGACTTCCCAATTAACCAGTTCTAATTCCTAAAGAGCCAACAAAAGGTAATTTTAACTTAAGTTCTAATTTAGGAAAAGAGAATTCCAGTTTTCTTACTTTTTGACTATTATGATCTTAGGCTAATTTCAACTTTCTAAGCTTTAGTTTCTTCATTTATAAAATAGAGATAATAATTATCAAAATTATGGAATTGTTTTAAGATAATTCATATAAAATAGCAAATGGTCTGTTAATAAATTATACTTACATAAAAATAACATATTTTATAATTATTAATCTAATATTATAAAAATGATTTGCTAAAAAACGTAAGAATGTATAATACTTATGAATTCTGAAATGCAATTAATAATTTGTAAGTGGAATACAATCTTGCTATAGAAATGTTCTTAGCACTATTTGACCTCTGCAAGTCACAGCAAGAGAAACTTAAGAGGTTACAACTGAAGGGGTCCTTTGGAGAGGTATTCCAACAATTAGCACTTCCGCAATGTGAAACAGATAATGCTTCCAGTTTTAAGCAGAGGATGAGTAAGGGTATGGCAGATATTTGGAAGAAACCTTAGAATACTGCCCAATATTAGAACCTATGATCTCATGAGAAAGAGGGCAAATACTGTCCCCTTTAAAGGTAACCCAGAATTAGCAAGTGATGGAAGAAAGAAAAATGGAGAAATCTACAAAGTTAACTTAATATAGCTTAAGAACCAGACAAGCAGATGATGAGACCATAATGGAGTGACAAACAAATCTTTGCAAATTAGTAGTAAAGTCCAAAAGGACAAAATGCTTTAAAAAGTCTACGAAGTTTTAATTAAGGTATGAGCATGTGCCTCATTCAAACACAAAGTTGTTGCCTCAAATTTATCTTAAGAGTATAATGCTATTAACATGACGTCATCTTCCATCTTTGCTTCATACAGAATAAACGATACTATTTTGGGTTCAAATACCTTTTGCCAGGCAATATTTATGGCTTGGTTTTTCTTCTGATCAAGGTCTTCTATAGTTGCCAGGATTTTGGATTTGTCGTTTTCTACAATTCTTTTCTTCTTCATCAAGTCATTATACTAGTAAGATAAAAAGCAGACTTAATTGAGAAAACCAAAAAATTTCCATTTTAGGCTTCAGTCAAGAATAAAGAGATTTTATTATTTTTATATGCAATACGTACAACTCCTTCTTACCAAAAAGATACACTACATTGAGTTACAATGTAAGCCAAACTGAGGAAAGTAAATACATCTATATGTAAAATTAAATTACTATAGCTGAGAATTTATAGCACAAACTCTTGAAACATTTTGACTCCACTTATATTCCCTTATCTACCCAGTAGCCAAGGCAAAAAAAGGAATATTTGTCATGTAAACTCAAAAGTAGCCTTGCATGCAAGGTTAGTCTTAGAAGTGACATAAAGGTTTAACTCTTCACCATGATGTATAAAGTCCTACATCTGGCTCCTATTTATCTCTGAACTTTTGGCAACACACTCCTCCCCAGGCTCCAGCCATATGGTCTCCTTTTCAGTTTTCTGAACATAAGCTCACTGTAGCCTTATGGCCCCTGCACTGTTCTTCCCCTACTTCAGACACAACTGGTGCCTCAAGTTTCCACTCCCACATCTCATTTTCAGAGTGGCCTTCTCTGGTTAATGAAGAAATTTACTGAAAAAAAATTTGAGGGAGACTACAGAGGGATAATCAAAGCGTGAGGAGCAGCAGAACTTTCTAAAAATCCTTTTAACTTATTTCTCCTCACAGCCTCACATTTCAAGCCGGCTTCATATTCTCCCTGAAAAACTCCAGCCAGTCTTGCTAGTTTCCTTGCTGTCCCTCTCCTTTGTGGAAAAAAGGTTTTAGGAGCTTGGCCACATTTTTATCCTGTTCCTTGCATAATTCCATATATTTTCTTACATGTGGTGACCCAAAATACAATAACAAAAAAGGAAAAGGCAAACCACTGATCAACAATATAGGCCCTTGCTCTCTGGTATGGAGATGGGAATTGGTAAAATTAAAAAAAAAAAAAAAAAAAACACCTAGCCCAAGTTATTATTATATAATAAAAGCAAACAAGTAAAACGAAACAAATTTCATGATGTTAAGCAGCTCAAATTCAGACGAAATATTTTCCTTCCACAAAGGTGCCATATATTGCAAAGCTTTAATGGAGAAACGAAAACCAGCAGGAATATTTAACAGAAAGATCACACAGTAGGTGCATTATTAATCTGTTTAGTATCTAACATAAGACAGATTCTTTGTAGATACTAATGTTAGTAATAGCTTTAAGAAACCCATTACCAAAAAATTTGTTAAAAGTGATCGAGCTCATAGGTATTGCCACTTTTACAGCACTCTCATTAACTGTTACACAAATTCAGAGTTTTACGGAATTAAAGAAGATACAGGGCAAAATATAAAATTACTCAGATTGCTATTTCCTATGGGGCCGTAAAGAACAGGAACTGCTTTCCCCTTTGGGTTTTTCTGGTGACACGCAGACTGTAAAAGGTAAGGGAGATGGATAACACCATCAAGTAACAGAGCATTAAAACAGAGAAGATGCTGCTGGATTTACAGATTAGTGAAACGGTGTTAATGTGTCTAACACTTTTAGTCATTTACTTATGTAATGGTTCTTGCAGTACACTGGAATCAAAGGAAGACAGTGTTAGAGTGACTGGTAAGGAGGCAGACAGTAGGATACAGGTATTCCCTCACTTTTCCATAGTTCACTTTCTATCACTACTTTTACAAGAAAAGGTAAAAAGCACAAATAATGTTCAGCATGTATTCTGCTGTGGGCCATTCCTTACAGAAGCAGCACACACCCTAAGCAGTGAGAGTGGCACCATCAAGCTCCTCATTGGAACAACACTGAGCATCTCAGCATCAAGCCTCCTCCCAGAGCTTTGAACTGTGTCTGTGAGCATCTGTGCTTTATCTCAGTTTGCTCTGTGCATCTGTTAGCAAGATGGGCCCTATGGTGATTGCTTCTTTGCTTTATACCATTTTGGCATAGGAAGGGTTTCAAAGGAATGCCCTACTTTTTGGATAGTGGGGAAAACCTGTAGAGTTTTCTTCAAAGCCCTTCAAAGACAAGTGAAAGAAATGATAAAAATGTGAGGAGTTAACATGATCGAAAGTGTTTTTATTTAAACCAAAAATAAGAAAGGGGTTGAACATGTCCACAGCAAAAGGAAAAGCCAGTAGAAAAGTCAAGTCATTTAAGCACAACAGGACATATAACTAATGATACAAAAAGAATGAAATAAGAAATAACTGAAAAGGAAGAAAAAGAAAACACAAAACAAATTTTCAAAAGCATAAAGCAAAGATTGACTCTAATAATTGTCTCAGGGGTCATATCTGCTAGAGACGGAAATGGCAACCCTCTCCAGTATTCTTGCCTGGAGAATCCCAAGGACAGAGAAGCCTGGGAGGCAAGAGTCCATGGGCTGCAGAGTCGGACACGACTGAGTACACACGCACCAGGGGTCATGGAAAACCATCAATGCTACTCATGTTTTAAAGTGGCCACAGTCATAGCAAAGTGACTTACACGCTCTTCAGCTTCAGTCAGTACATTCATGGCTCTCATGTTGACATTTCTTCCTAGTTTCTCCTTCATTTCTTGCAACTTCTGAAGTCTTTCACCAGCTTCTTTTGGGTTGTTAGCTTTGAAATCATAGGTGCTGTTGGGTTGCCCAAAGAGGTGTTTTTCTACAGTAATCCAGTCATAGTCTTTCAACATTTTGGACACCTAGCCACAAGATGATAATAGAATGATATCATTGATCACAAACCTATATTTAAAAATTAGTTTCTTGAATATTTACTAATTTTTACAAACATTTTTGAGAAAAATCCCAGAATGACTCATTTGAAAAAAAAAATGAGACTCGTTGATTGTGAAACTATAAGAAATATGAATATTTTAACCTAGAGGATAGGCTAAGAAGAATAGAAACAGAAAAAGATATTACGTAAGCATCAAAATAAATGTGAACTCAGAGAAATAGTTGAAAAGTATGTGTGTGTAAACATTGCCATTATAATGAGATGAGGCTCCAGATTTTACCAAATTCAATCTATTGCTTCAAAAACACAACTTGTGAAAGTTTAGTCTTATAATGAATATTTATGTCATAGATACTGTAAAATCATGAAAGCCTAATCATGATTGGTATCTAATAATTTTTGAAACTATAATCTAAGTAAGACATTATCTTAAATATTGACTCCATCCCCTTGCTACCCTCTTTTGACAAGGCACAGTAAAATACTCATATAATATAATCATTAAGAAGTTTTAATTATAGTGCTTAAGGAAGACTTTCTGCTACTATAACTATTTAAGATTGGTATTGACTGCTGAAAGCTAATCCTTGTCAATCATCCTTATTAATTGCATGAATACAGTTACACTACCAGACTCCAAAGTAATACGGTCATTTCTAGTCTATCTTTCCTGCCCATCTGTGAGCTCCATGAACACATTCTGTGGCATGTTGCTTATTCTTGTATCTTTGGTGCCTGGTATAAGTATACAATAAATATTTGATAGACTATGTATTTCAAAGAATACTTGACTTTTTAGCAGTTCTGCTTGCAAGTCCCTCTTTCTACCCTCTTAACTGTAAACAGAATCCCCTAGCAACCACCAATATTTCAATTATATTTTTTTTAAAAAACCTATTAACAGTAATATTAGCATTGGTAATAGTTCAGTGAATCCACTAATACTAGGCTACTAGGCAAATGGGAAATCAATACTAATAAAATATTACAACATTATCATGTGGTCATTAAAAAAATGCTTTTTAAACAAAGTAATGAACCTGAACAAGCACTCATGGCTCATGCAGAAAAGGGTGGAAAACTGTTTTGTACGTTCTCATCTTTTTGAAATTAAATCTCTTGTACTTTTATGATGCTAAAAAAGATTTAAAAGGCACCAAACTGTTACACACCAGTAAGAAAACATGATGAGTGAATTATTAAAACCACATAAATGAAGCCTCCTAACTAAGCAATGAGTTCCTGCAAAACTATGTATTTCTTTAAAGTACTTAGGTTACTATGATACATGAAAGAAATTTTAATTAAGAGTGACCAAAAAACCGTGGGATTACTTCAAAGACACTCCTTGGCAAAACATCAGATTTCAAATGAGACTTCGAACACTGACTATACTAATCCTCATAAGGATATCCTAAACCAATTAAGTCCTTACTTCAGAAGTTCCCTGTGTATATTTCTGTGACTTCCCTAAATTCTATTTGCAATAAGGTAAAGAATATATATTACTACTATTAATACATTAGTAATTAGTTCTTGAACAACTGGGGATTAAAAAACCAGTCATTTCCATGGGAGGCCACTCAATATTTGGTTAAAAACATCTTGGAGATGGGAATAAAGCCCCTGAAATTAAATGTAAAAACAAAACATTTTTGCCGTTTGGTGACTGCTGAGAAGCAGTCCTAGTTGTATGCCTCAAAACTGTTACACAGTAGTTCTGCCATTTACAGTAAGTTCTTCACTGAACCTTACCAGAACATTTCCAAAACCCAGAGGCAAAAATCTGACTAAGAATAAAAATGTACAATACAAACATGCCTTTGCAGCAGCATCTTCAGCTTCCCGTTTATGTTTGCTGATGTTATGGTCCAGTTCCTTAATTTTAAGCTGAGATTCATTGTTTTGCTCCTTGTGTTTTGCTACTTCCGCATATTTGGCTTTAACTATGTTGTCTTGGGCTGTTATCACTTCTTTTTGCTTGGTCACCTCTTCTTGAGCTTTATTTACTAACTCCTGAAATGAATAATTACAAGACAACATACAGCAAGGTAAGATGGGGACATTTTTTGGTTTACTGAAAGATCATCCAACACACTTCTAGACAAGATGGCAACGTGTCATCTAACCTTCTACATTTTATATCCTCATGAAAATGACTAACACATTTACAGATAAAACTTGTATTACTACTAGGAAAAAAGGGATGAGATGCTTGTTCATGCTGGAAGCAGCAAAGTTCCAGTGATACAGTATAACTGGGATCACCTAAGTGGAAGAGGGGTTACTGGAATCTGCCCTGTGAGGTCTCTCAAAAAAGTGGGATTCTAGTGGTGGTTACAAAATAATATGACTCCCAAATGTCATTTATTATGAAGGCAAAGAATGGGGGTGGAAGTAAGGTAAGCTGGCATTTGTTCCTCTTCCTTCTATGGAAGTAAGCCATAAGGCCTTTGACAGTGGCAACAGAAGGTCAGGGTGTTTGGTTCTAGCACAGGGGTTAAAACAGAGCTATGGACGAGGAAGAGAAACACTTTTGAAGAAACAGATCTTTTTTGAAGAAAAACTTCTCACTCTTTTACTATCATCGGTTTCCCTCTCAAGTGAATATTACAGCTGGGATTTAGTCTACCAACTCTCACCTCCTCCCCCTCAAAGTTCTTTGCTAGATCTTAAAGGTCCTTCTGGTAAAGGTATGGTCACAAACTCACACAAACATCTGAAAAAAAAAAAAAAAATCTAGCTCAACTCAGATTTAGGTAGGGGAAAACAAAGAGTAGAACAACTTGATAAAAGAAGCATCAGTAAAAATTTCGGAATTTTTTAAGGCATGCTCATTAGAAAACAAGATAATTTTGAGCAATAAACAATACCTGACATTACGGTTAAGTTATTGAACATGCCATAAGTAATTTTTTTATAATGTTTGTGCCATTAAAGGTCCTTTGCAGGAGGAAGTTAAATCACAGCATTCATCTTAAAAAATCCAAAGCAAAAATGCATGACAAAAACAGGTTTAGGAAGAAGATTCTCTCACACCTGAAGACTGAAGATGGCATCACAGGTATAACTGTTTCACAGGTATAACTGTTTCAATCTACAATGGTTAAGAGAAAAACAAGGATATCTATCACTTCAGATTGAGCCAAAGTTTTTAGTTTTGTTTGAACATAATTAACTTGAAGGCAATTTCTCTTCTTAGCTCCCTAAGAGTGCAAATAGAAACAATTTAGAATATAGAGACTAAGAGAACAATGTTTACAAACTAAGAGATCCCTTTTATAGTTTTCCATAGAGAAACAGATATTCTCTTTATAGAAATATGTATATGCTTTGATTTTATCATTATTTAGATCAAGGAAGAAGTGGCTTATTTTACTTCCACATTTCTCTTTAAGAATATGACATCTAATTTTTTTTTTTAAATTCCACATGATGTCCATGAAAGATGGTAAAAGATGGAGGAATGAGACAAAAAGGCAAGTCAGAAGGCAGAAAAGAAACTGTAGAAAAGGTAATCAGCAACACGAAACACAAAGCTGAAAAGCATTTTGATCTCTGGATCTTCAAAAAAAAAAAAACCGTTAAAAAATTGGTCTATTGATTTGATGTGTTCAAAAAAAAAAAAACCCTCAAGTTTAACCACAAATAGAATGAAGAGAAAAGAACTACTTTCTAAAACAATCATCTCAAGGAAAAAGTGTAACAGGAAATGTAAAAGTAGAGGACAAAAGGCAAAAACACACTTTACTATATGTGTTCAAACACACTTCACTATATGAAACCCTTGCACCCCAAATCCACCCTTTACTGCCGGCTTCTGAGATGGGAACAGTTTTCCTTGCCAGGTGTAACAATATGAAGCCTCATCAGTAAAGGATGCTGTAGGGACCCTGGAGAAGGAAGGGGCTTTACTTCTTGGTTCTGATGTGCTTTTCTCAAGGACAAGGTTGTCACTTACATGGCTTCCTCTGGCATCCCCAGCAGCAGTCTTTGCAGACTGTCCACAGGCTGGGCACTTCTCTCTAGCCAGTCCCCCTGGCGTCCCAGAAAGCTGTTTCCCAGCAGGTGTCCTGGGCAGCACTTTCCTAGGCATGGTTTCCCTGCTACACCAAACCCCACCACCAGAGGGCCACAATGATGTGTTCTCCAACTACATGTAGTTCTCAACCTTGCAGGTAGAATGGGGCTCTTTTCCAGATTTCTTCCTTCTGTGGGTGCGCTGCTTCAGAGTATAGGTTATGACCACTCCTGTATCTGCTGTTCATATATTCTTTAGTGTTTTCTCTACCCCTTAGCAATCAATCTTATATCATTCCAAATTCCTGTTATAGTTAATTTTTATTTCAACTCTGCCTGGTGGAATTACTGGGTGTTTTTCATTTTCTAGGAGACCTGGACTAAAACAATTAGTGATATTATTTCAGGACTCTTTTTGATTGGTAATCATCACTTTCTCTCTCATCATGCCCAGGGTGAAGAGACTGAGACCTCTGAAGTCAAACATCTTTAAGCCACCATTTCAGAAGCAGATTGACATTTGTATTTCTCTAATGTGGTTAAGTCACTCTTACCTCATTTTTAGCCACCTCAGAGGCCATTACTGCAATCTGACCCTCGTAGGATATGATAGCTTCCTTTACAGCTTCAAGTTGTTGTTCATAGGATGCATGCTCTCTCCTGAGCTCCTCCAGCTCCAGGGTGATAGCTTCCACTTCCTATAAAAAACACAGCATCTGGGCATTCAACAGTTAGCAACTATTGAAAAATAATTACACACATGTCAGCAAAACTAAATAGATACTCAAGCAAGTAAGGACCATAGCTTAGTTACTCAACTACTGAAAACATGTAAGCTGCTTCCAAAGAAGAAAGGGGAAAAGAAATTTATTTTTCTATATTAAAAAATGTACATACAATTTTTATGGGTTCAAAGAACTTTGCATAAACTATTTCATCCTTTTATTCCTATAGGGAAAAACAATACAGAATTCTATATAGTAGATAAATTAGGAGAGGTAAAAACCTTTTTTTAAACTATTATTTAATGACAAAATTAGTTTTTCTTCTTTCCCATTATAGCCTTTAGTTCTTTACAAATGCTTTGTGTAAAGCTAAATATTTAATAGCAGAATCATAAGGTGGATTTAAAAAGAACTGTGAAGAAAAGTTAGATTTAAGTGAAATTGTATTCAATAGTGAAATTGTATGGAATAGTGATTGAGCATGTAGCCTTCTTTGTAAACAGAAAAACAGAGGTTCAAATTCCAGCCTTGGAACTATCCAAAATAGTCTACAATTGAATAACTCTGCAAATATAACATGCTTTGTCGTCATCATTCTTTCACAGTGTATGTTCAAACAGATGATCACCAAACAGAAACGTCAACAGTGAGTCTCTGATATGAATCAAGCAACCTTGTCTCTCACTTTTGGATTTGTGACAAATATCGATGAAGGCCAAATCAACCAATGGTGCTCTACCACCCTTCAGTTCTACGCTGATGTTAAAAGATTAATTCTATTAAAAAAAAATATATATATATATATATATATATATACCTGTTGTTTTTCTTTCATTTTCTTGCTAGAAGCATCTGCTTTAGTTTTGGCACAATCTAGTTTCTTCTGTGCATCCTTCAGTTCTCTCTCTCTTTCAGCTTCTGCATTTTTCATTTTATTCTCCAATACCTCATATTTTTCTTCGGCTTTTTTCTGAATTTCTTTGGTGTTTTTTAAGGTCTCCTCACTTTCCTCTGCATCATAAAGCAGGCAAATACAACTAAATGAGATCCTCCAACTAGTAACAGTTACAGATAAGGGCTTACAAATTCAAATTTTAACAGAAGAAAAGGTATAGAAAGTTGGAGGCAAGAGTTTTTAAAAAAAAACTAACTGTTCTAACCTTATTCTAGAAACAGTATGTTGAAAACACAGGTCATACCTTAGAGCCATACTTGAATTATCTAAATTCTGTAAAGAAATTATTTCCAATCACATGAAATTGAGTAACATAAACTTTACCTACAATTTAACTTATAAAAAGATCACAGACCATTTTATATACCATATGCTCCCTAAAACCAGAACTGAGCACATAACTATGGTATTTTTATTTTAATTATAAGAATACTTTTAATTAGCCCCATAAAAAAGCTTAAATTGGTGTTCCTTCCTCACTTATTTTTATTCAAGGAAACTCTTTATTAAAAAAGTAGAGAAATATTGTGAGAACATACCTAGGACGAAGCATAGGAAACATATTACCTCTGAATTTATAAATTAAAAAATAAAGATAGAATGAGCATGTTATGGTCACAATCAACATACACTGTTAAGTGTTGGGACTAGGTACAAACATAACCTTGAATGTCATGATTATACAATTTCCTATATACTTTCATTGTAGAATATCATTCTAGAAATCAAAAGAGAAATAAAATATCCAACACAAAGATAAACAGAAATACAACAAACCAAATGTACATTAGATGTGGCAAAATCAGTTCTAGGAGTGAAGCAACACAAATGCCTACCTAAAGAAACAAGAAAAGCCTCAAACAACTTTATACCAAAAATCTGTTGTGTTTCTATATACTAAACAGTCCCATTTAGAATTGCATCAAAAAGAAGAAAAAACAAAACCCAAAGTTAGTAGAAGGAAGAATAAAGATCAGTGTGGAAATAAATGAAATTGAGACTAAGAAGAAAGAGGGAAAAAAATCCATGAAGTTAAAAGCTGGTTCTTTAAAACCGACAACCTTTCAGCTAGACTTAAGAGAAAAAAAGAGACCCAAAGTCAGAAATAAGATACAACTGATACCACAGAAATATAAGGAATCATAAAAGGTAACTATGAAAAATTTCACACCAACAAATCAGACAACCCATAAGAAATAAATCCCTAGAAAAAGACAACCTATCAAGATTCAATCATGATGACATAGAAAATCTGAAAAGACAGATTAGTAATATGGAAATTTAATAAGGAATCAAAAACCTCCCAACAAACGAAAGTCCAGGAGAATTAAATGAAACATTTAAAGAATTAATACCAATCTTTCCTTTTCAAATTCTTCCAAAAAGCAGACAAAAACGAAATTCTTCCAAACTCATTTTGTGAAACCATCATCATCCTGATATTAAAACCAGACAAGGATACTACAAGCAAAAAATATCACAGGCTATCATTCCTGATGAACATAAATGCAAAAATCCTCAACAAAACATCAGCAAACTGAATTCAACAACACACTAAAAGAATCATACACCATGACTAGGTGGGATTTATTCCAGGGATACAATGATGGTTTAACATCTGCCAATTAGTGAATATGATACACTATATTAACAAATTCAGGATAAAAGTCATGGTCATCTCAATAGCAGAAAAAGCACTTGAGAAAATCCAACATTTATAATTAAAACACAGTAAAGTGAGCATAAAGAGAGAATAAAAAGGCTATATATAAGACAAGCTCACAGTTAACATCATACTCAATGGTAAAAAGCTGAAAGCATTTCCTCTAAGACCAAAAAAAAGATAAGGATGCCCACATCACTTGATTCAACATGGTGCTGGAAGTGCTATAGCAACAGGGCAAGGAAAAGAAAGGCATCCAAACTGGAAAGAAAGTCACTATTTGTAGATGACAAAAACAGAAAATCCTATTATAAACAGAAAATTGTAAAGACTCCATCAAAAAACTGTTAGAAATAATAAGCAAAGTCAACAAAGCTGCAGAATACAAAATCAGTTACAAAAATCTGTTGTTTCTATACAGAAAACAATCCCATTCACTACTGTATCAAAAAGAAAATACCTAAGAATAAATTTAACCAGGGAGGTGAAAGACATGTACACTGAAAAATATGAAACACTGATGAAAGAAACTGAAGACAGAAATAAATGGAAAAATATTCTATGCTCACAGATTGGAAGGATACTGTTAAAATGTCCATATTACCCAAAGCAAGCTACAGATTCATGTCAGATACTATCAAAATTTCAACGGCATATTTCATAGGAATAGAATGAACAATCTGAAAATTTGTATGGAACCACAAAAGACCCTGAACAGCCAAAGCAATCTTGAAAAACAACAACAAAACTGGAGGCACCATACTCCCTGGTTTCAAACTATATTACAAAGCTAGAGTAATTCAAGCAGTAGAATAGTGGTATAAAAACAGACACAAGGATCAGTGAAACTACTGAGTAAAAGAACCCCAAACAAAGCCCATGCATACATGGTCAATTAACTTATGACAAAGGAGTCAAGATATTATGTCAAGTCATATATTATGGGGAAAAGACAGTCTCTTCAGTAAATGTTGCAAGGAACCTGGACAGTTACTTACAAAAGAATGAAACTGGACCACCTTCTACCACCACATACAAAAATTAAGTCAATGGATTAAAGACTTGAAGGAAAACCCTGAAATCATGAAACTCCTAGAAGAAAACAGGTGGTAAGCTCCATAACATAGGTTTTGATGATTTTTGAATTTGACACCAAAAGCAAAGGTAACAAAAGCAAAAGTGAACAAGGGGGACTAAATCAAACCAAAAAGCTTCTGCACAGCAAAACAAATCATCAACAAAACTAAAAGGCAACCTACTGAATAGGAGAAAACATCTGTAAATCATCTATCTGATAAGGGGTTAATATCTAAACCATATTAAGAACTCATATGGTTCAACAGGAAAAAAAAACAAAAAATAGAGGACCTGAATACACATTTTCCACAGAAGATGTACAAATGGCCAAGAGGTACATGAAAAGATACTCAACATTAATCATAAGGGAAATTCAAATCAAAACCACAAAGAGCGATCACCTCAACTGTTATACTGGCTATCAAAAAAACAGGTGCTGTTCACTGCTTCATTATTTACAACACCCAAGACATGGAAACAACCTGAGTCCACTATGGATGAATAGATAAAGAAACTGGCATAAACATACCATGGCATTCTATTCAACCATAAAAAAAGAAGGAAATCCTACCATTTGCAATAACATGGATGGACCTTGAGGGCATTATATGAAGTGAAATAAGTCAAAGAAAGATAAATACCATATGATCTCACTTATATGTGGAATCTTAAATATCTTAGGTCAGATATAAAGAAAAGATTGGTGGTTGCCAGAGGCAGGGGGTAGGGAAGGTGAATGAATGAATGAATACATTTTTAATTTTATAAGAGAAAAAAAAGAATAAAAATATTAGTGGGGGAAAATAGGTCTGTGAATAGTCCTAAGGAATAAGAGAAATTTAAAACTACCATATACAATTAAATTCTGATTAAAGGTGTTAAGATAGGTTCTTAAAATTAGGGACAGAGATAGTTATAAATTGAATTACAAATATAACAAAAATACTATAAACATAAAACCAAAAGACAAGCATATAACAAAAAACATATTTGTAATGTGGTACATGAGAACAATAAAAACAAGCTGTGAGCAACCCAACAAAAAAGCGCAAATTAACAGAAAATTATTACATATAATTAAAATATTAATTCAAATATACAATAAACATGAGAGCTTCAAATACCTAAAGTATGGTTATCAGTTGAAACAGATTAGCACAAAATGTTTTTATCTTACCAATGATTTTTTTAAGAGCATCTAATTCTTCCTGTTGCTTGTGATACGAGCTTTGCTGAAGCTTGGTTTGTAATAAATCTACCTCCTCAGCTTTCATCTCCCACTGCTGTTTTAGGTGGCGATACCTTAAGGAAGAGAAGTTTATAATAAATGACAATTTTTCTGATGTTTGAGACATGCATTTAAACAAGCTCTCACCTAAAACAAACTCATACAACATAATGTAAGATGCCACTGGTTAAAAGACTCATTTTGATGACTTCCACATTTCTGAACAGGACATGGAACAGACTGGTTCCAAATAGGAAAAGGAGTACGTCAAGGCCATATATTGTCACCCTGTTTATTTAACTTATGTGCAGAGTACATGATGAGAAACGCTGGGCTGGAAGAAACACAAGCTGGAATCAAGATTGCTGGGAGAAATATCAATAACCTCAGATATGCAGATGACACCACCCTTATGGCAGAAAGCGAAGAGGAACTAAAGAGCCTCTTGATGAAAGTGAAAGAGGAGAGTAAAAAAGTTGGCTTAAAGCTCAACATTCAGAAAACTAAGATCATGGCATCTGGTCCCATCACTTCATGGCAGATAGATGGGGAAACAGTGTCAGACTTTACTTTTTGGGCTCCAAAATCACTGCTGATGGTGATTGCAACCATGAAATTAAAAGATGCTTACTCCTTGGAAGGAAGGTTATGACAACCTAGATAGCATATTTAAAAGCAGAGACATTACTTTGCCAACAAAGGTCCGTCTAGTCAAGGCTATGGTTTTTCCAGTGGTCATGTATGGATGTGAGAGTTGGATGGTGAAGAAAGCTGAGCACCGAAGAATTGATGCTTTTGAACTGTGGTGTTGGAGAAGACTCTTGAGAGTCCCTTGGACTGCAAGGAGATCCAACCAGTTCATCCTAAAGGAGATCAGTCCTGGGTGTTCATTGGAAGGACTGATGTTGAAGCTGAAACTCCAATACTTTGGCCACTTCATGCGAACAGTTGACTCACTGGAAAAGACCCTAATCCTGGGAAGGATTGGGGGCAGGAGGAGAAGGGGATGAGAGAGGAAGAGATGGTTGGATGGCATCACCGACTCGATGGACATGGGTTTGGATAAACTCCGGGAGTTGGTGATGGACAGGGAGGCCTGGCGTGCTGCGATTCATGGGGTCGCAAAGAGTCGGACACGACTGAGTGACTGAACTGAACTGAACACTTCTGAAGCATCAGTTAAACTCAAGTTTGACTTGGTTACTGAAGGTAAATACTCTAAATGACCAAGACCAATAGTAATTATCCACAGAAATATTCTTAATTTTAGAAAATACTAATCTTCGAATAAATAAGTTACCTTAAAAATAACCCTTCTCACTGATCCTTATCTAAAAGAAAAACTCCATAAAAGCCATCACAAAAATAGAATATATAACAATTATATAAAATTTCAAAAATTTGGTTATCTCAATCCCCAGTTTCAAATGTTCAAAAAAATAATAACATTCCCTCCATTTTGTAAGGAGACTGGTGGTTTAAAATGACACAGTACTAAACTTAAACATTCACCAAGCACTTTTTTTTTGCAGACAGATCCTGTAATTGTCCCCCAGTTCTGGCAGCTTCAAATTACGGCTTTGGAAGGTATTTTGCTAATTCAGCTGCAGTGAAATTTTAAATTATAGTCAATTCAAAGGTTGCATGTAACTAGAAATTCATGAGGTTTGAGGGCAAAAAAGAAGCAACTTATAAATACTCCCTTGACTATTCTTGTCTGAGACTGCTTGACAGCAATTAAAAAGCGATAATTTTAACCGGGTCGTTTTTCAACTCATTTAAAAATGTAAAGAAATCTGAAGAAAAGCAAGCTATTTTCCTGATATGGTCTATGGAAGAATGGCTTTAGGTGACCCTTCCACTTTCATTTTTCAAAATCTATTTTTCTTCCTGGACCTCAGGGCCACAATTAGTCTACAAAACAACTCTGCAGAATAAACGACTTAGTACTGCTCAACAAACTTAACAGTTCCAAGCCAAATGTGACTACAATTGAGTTTGTAATTCATTCCCTTGACAAGAGCTTCCACATTTCAGAAACATCTTTTTGTCTCTTTCTCACAGAAAGTTCGGTCATTTTATGATTAATGTCATATGTCAATGAAGGTGAAAGGTAGATTTACATGTATATAATGTTTGAAAGTGGGCATTTTGATACAATTTACATCTGGGAATGGCCACTTTGACTTAGAGTAAACAATCTTTTCCATATATATACTGTGTCCCAAAAAAGTCTTAGTACTATTTTAAGCTTTGATAATTTCAGAAGAGAAATGCCAAAAGTTTACCCCTCAAAAAAAAATTAAGTTTTTATCTTTTATTTTCTCTTACCTTTATTCAGTATTGTGAATTCTAAATAAAATGTTTAATTTTATCTCATTTCCCACTTGCCATCTTCAGAGGGATTAGAAAAAAATTACAATTAAACAACTCTCAAATACTGCACTTTGTTAAGTTTGCGGCATTTATACTCCTGAAGTTTTTAAAGCAGGTAAGGACTCTTCTGGATAACCACACGGTGAGTTCACTCAACATCATTCAGGTCTTTATTCAAAAGTCATCTTCTCAGTAAGGCTTTCCCTGCCCACCCCATATAAACTTTCAACACTTCTTTCCTATTTTACATTTTTATTCTTAGAACTTAGCATTATCTAACATACCTTTTACCAATTTAACTTTTTATATTGTCTGTTGCCCCAACTCCACACATGAAAATAAGATGAGGAAGAGATTTATCTATTTGATTCACTGCTATATTCCCAGTTCTTTGAAGAGTACTTGGCACATGAGGCACCAATAGTAAATAATGTTAAGTGACAAAAAGGGTTACATTGAATAGCATGAACCCAATTATGAAAAAAAAAATGTGGCATACACATATTTCATCGTACATAAATATGTATCATACACAAACAGAAGTAATGTTGAACAGTACACATACATACTGGAAGTAAACACTTAAATTTTAGCAGTGACTTTTGACATGAACTTGTTTAACTTCTCCACAGGCAACCTAGCTATCTTCAACATGTATAGGACCGCCATAAGGCTGCAAAACTTAGTGCAGACACCCAGTCAATGCTATAGCATATTACATCATTTCAAATCAAGGACTCAAGTGTCCCCTGGTATCAACCTTCAGAGCATCTGTGTGTTTCCCCACTAATCCCCACAGAATGTTAACAGAGTATATATCTCAGTAGAAAAATAGGAATATTTGGCTGATTTTTCTTTCTTCCTTTTAACTTTCCATAATTTCTTAAAACAAAGACATTACTTATATTAAAAAAAAATAACTTATCAATTCACAACTTATTCAATACCAAAATTATTTTTTTTTAAGTTGTAAGAATTTCTTTATATATTAGTTTTTTTAATCTTCTATCATGCAGATGCAGATCTTTGACCAAAAAAAAATTTTAATAATAGCTTAATCCAACCAAAGTCTTACTTTTCAGCAGTGTTTTTAAGACTGGCTAATTCCTCTTCTAGAGCCTGTAGCTCATTCTCCTTGGTTCTGAGCTCGTCTTGAACATCTTTGAGTTCTTGAAACTTCATTAAAATGGAAGATGCCTGGGACCGAGCACCTGACAGAGGCAAATTGAAACAGGCCATGGACACTAAGTTGCCATATATTTACTAAACAATAAAGTTTTCTACGAGATTTACACTTGAAATAATTCAACAGCCAATCTTTAGTGGTTTATGAAGCTACACAATCCATTTTATCATTTGAATCTTAGGGCTTACATGTGTGTTAACAAATACTCTATATGTGGTGGATTATTTATTCAAAATAATCATTGCCTCTGCTCACTAGGTAGATCCCTCTCAGGACGATTTTCTGCTCTACTAAGATCAGGCTTAGCCACGTGCTTTGCTCCAGCCGATAAAGTGGGAAATCTCCCTCTTCTGAAAGTAAGCTTTAAGAGGCAGCACATAATTTACCATTTGTTTTCCCTTTCCCATGAGTAAAGTATGTTCGAAAAAAAAGATTTATTTTTCAGTCAGCCTAAGTCCCATAATGAGAATAACATGCAGCAGAGACAAGTAACATGATGTAGCATAATTATAGAATAAATCTGTAAGCCACTGAGATTTGGGAGCTGTTTATTACCATATTGTAATGTGGTCTAAACTCGACATAGCATGGTAAACTGGTTTCACCTTACATGCATTGTAACTGTCTGGCAGTAACAGGCTGACATGTTAAGCTGTCAAGAAAACTCTAGGTTTGATGGAAGAAAGTGAAGGTCAATCAACAATGCTATTATGAACATTTTGCTTATATGACATGGGGTTACATATCTGCCATCACTTAAGGAGGAATTTCAACAACATATAATTCAGTGAAATCTAAAATGTTCCTTCTAATCTAGATATTTTAAAATATTTGGTCTCTATCTTCTATCTGTAGATACTAGTCATTGTGTACACTGGGGAACTTGATCATGAAACTCATTATAATGGCTACTGTTTTCTTGGACTAGAAAGAAATTAAGATACTTCATAACTCAAGAGGCATCCAAGTCTCTTGATTTGGTTAAAAGCACAAACTGTGAAATCAGACCACCCGAGTTTGAACTCTGACCCCTGGCTCTGATACTTATCAGCAAATTCTTACCTGCTCTATACTTTAGTTTCTACAAACATATAATGGAAAATACAGCAATGTCTACCTCAAGGTTGCTATAAAGATTAAATGAACTAATTAAAGTCCTTAGGATAGGGCTTTATAGAATGATAGAAATGTTCCATATTTGCACTATCCAATTACCCACTAACCACTGTGGTTACTGAGCCCTTGAAATATGCCTAGTGCAATTAAATAAATTATTTAATTTTAATTACCTTATTTAAATGGAAAGTCACATGTGGCTAGTAGCTACTGTATTGGACAGTACAGGCTTACAACACTGCCTAGTCCATAGTAAGTACTATTCAGTATTTGTTATTTACTACATGGTCACTTGACATGGATATGGAAACAGTGTCACAAATATTAGGACAGGAAATACATGGTCACTACTTAAGAATTCCTTTCTTAAGGCACCATCTCAAGGGCAGATTTAAAGTTTTGCTTTACTTTTGACAGGAGCAGTATCATATACACATATTAGAAGTTAACATGTTTCCTAAAGGAGTGTTCAAGCTACAATTGCACTGAATAAAAATACTTAGTTTCCCAGTGACTAGAATATCTTAATAAGGCAAAAAAGAGAAAACAAGAATAGACTTAAGATGAGCAAGAAAAGCTACAGCATTGATTACTAGACTATGAGTTCCATCTGGATGATGGCAATGTATTTCTCAGTTAATAATAAGTAACTGTCACAAATGAAAACTCAATCTTTGATTAGGAATAAAACACGGAATTAAATTATTCCAACCCCAATATTTCCTATTAAAAAAAAAAGTCCCCATCCTATTTAGAACAAAGAATTATGGGGACAAAATGATATAAATCCTACCTCCACTCAATGTCCCATGAGGATCAAACACATCGCCTCCTAGAGTTACAGTTCTAGTCATTATCCTTTTATCAAAAGCTACTTTTTTTGCATTATCCATATTGTCACAAACAAATGTCATTCCAAAGACAAATTCCATTGCTTTCTGAAGTTCTGGTTTGTATTCAACCAGGGAAAGAGCCACATGAACATTATTAGGGCCAACCTGTGGGAAAACATATATGTCATAATACATATTACTTCTTTCCTTTCAAATACTATTTTATAAAATACTAATAATGCCCACAACTGTTAGTATAAAATACTCACAGTAACTTAATATACATACCCAGCAGTACAACTCCTTTTGAATTTTCTAAAATGCTGTAGAAAACTCACTTTTAGAAAAAAACAATTCAAGTTTAAACATTGAAAAATCTAAATAAAACATTTAGCTAAAATACCAGTCATGAGTTTCAATCATGTAGAAGCTATCAAGTTTCTAAATTGAAAGTGGATTATCTGTGAACACACTTTCTTAAAGTACAATTTCCAGATCAACACAGTTACACAATTACATGTTTTACTTCAACTATCAACTTGGTTGTCCCAAAGTGAATACTTTTCCATTCAAATAAAACATGCTAGAGCAATACCTTCCAGTTACAGAAACGAAAACAGTAATTGAGTGTAAAAAAGTATTTCAAAAAATCTCTCAATCTTTTATTTTGATCCAACTGTCTTTTCTCACCCTTTGTTTATAACGTCTACCTCAGCCTACATTTTTAAAACAACCTAATATACTGGATTGGGGGCAGGAGGAGAAGGGGAAGACAGAGGATGAGATGGCTGTATGGCATCACTGACTGGATGGATATGGGTTTGGGTAAACTCCGGGAGTTGGTGATGGACAGGGAGGCCTGGTGTGCTGCCATTACTGGGGTCGCAAAGAGTCGGACATGACTGAGCGGCTGAAGTGAACTGAATATACTTTATGGAGTGCAGTAGTAGCAGAAATCATAATGAAAGCAGCTCTCTGCAACATATGTTCAGCAATGTCCTCTGACATAGCAGTTACCATTCAGTGTGTGTGGCTAAGGAATCTGGGTAAAAGTACTTTTATTGTTACTTAAAACCCCAACTTACTTCTAACACTGGAACTTGACCCAAGACGAAAATAACTTCCTTCTGGACTCTAAGGTGATTTTTTTAAAGTAAAAGAAGTACTAACCAAAATTACCACCTATTTACTCTATACTCATCTTTCTTCTCCTGATAGTAAACAACTTTCATCGAAAGCTTCTCAATTTCAGAAATTTACTGAATATCCATTTATTATCTTAATTATACATGCAGTTCCAGGTTTCAGAGAATTGTTTTTTCAACTGATGAACTTAGAATACCTGCTCAAATATTGATATTACTGCTGCTGCTGCTGCTGCTAGGTCGCTTCAGTCGTGTCCGACTCTGTGCAACCCCACAGACGGCCGCCCACCAGGCTCCCCCCTCCCTGGGATTCTCCAGGCAAGAACACTGGAGTGGGTTGCCATTTCCTTCTCCAATGCATGTAAGTGAAAAGTGAAAGTGAAGTCGCTCAGTCGTGTCTGACCCCTAGCGACCACATGGACTGCAGCCCGCCAGGCTCCTCCATCCATGGGATGAAAGTTAAAACTGGTTTCACGTTCTTACCAAATATTATGCAACCACAGTAGCCTTTTAAATATATTTCCTTGCACTCATCTATTCACTAGAAACCATACTACTTTAGATCTAGCTCAGCAGCTGATTGCACATCCTGGCTACCTGCTTTGTATGTTCACAGGTTGGTGGGCAATCTAGAAAAACTCTAGTAGAGAAGCATCTCTGCAAGACTGACAGATTATGTTCCATAATGGTTATCACTATAGCTGGTTTAAGTGTGCCTGGCATGAAAAAAACCTACAGAATTCCTATATTCCTCTATAAGCTCTATAATTCTAATTAATCAGAAATCAAAAGTTTAATATTTAATGTGAAAGTGAGTTGCTCAGTCATGTCCAACTCTTTGCAACTCCATGGACTATACAGTCCATGGAATTCTCCAGGCCAGAAAACTGGAGCGAGTAGCTATTCCCTTCTCCAGGGGATCTTCCCAATCCAGGGATGGAACCCAGCATTGCAGGTGATTCTTTACCAGCTGAGCCACAAGGGAAGCCCTGGTGATGAAAGAGAAAAACCTACAATGAAGAGATTACTCTACACAGAAGGATCTCATTCAGATTCAACAGAGAAATCAAAAGCTTTACAGATAAGCAAATGCCAAGAGACTTCAACTGATACAAACGAACTTATTTATAAAATGCACTCACAGATTTCAAAAATCATACTTATGGCACCAAAGGGGAAATGTAGGGGAAGTAATAAATTAGGAGATTGGGGTTAACATTTACACACTACTATAAATAAAACTTATATGCAGAGTACATCATGAGAAACGCTGGGCTGGAAGAAACACAAGCTGGAATCAAGATTGCTGGGAGAAATATCAATAACCTCAGATATGTGGATGACACCACCCTTATGGCAGAAAGTGAAGAAGAACTAAAGAGCCTCTTGATGAAGGTGAAAGAGGACAGTGAAAAAGTTGGCTTAAAGCTCAACGTTCAAAAAACTAAGATCATGGCATCTGGTCCCATCACTTCATGGGAAATAGATGGGGAAACAGTGGAAACAGTGTCAGACTTTGTTTTTTTGGGCTCCAGAATCACTGCTGATGGTGACTGCAGCCATGAAATTAAAAGACGCTTACTCCTTGGAAGGAAGGTTATGGCCAACCTAGATAGCATATTTAAAAGCAGAGACATTACTTTGCCAACAAAAGTCCGTCTAGTCAAGGCTATGGTTTTTCCAGTGGTCATGTATGGATGTGAGAGTTGGACAGTGAAGAAAGCTGAGCACCGAAGAATTGATGCTTTTGAACTGTGGTGTTGGAGAAGACTCTTGAGAGTCCCTTGGACTGCAAGGAGATCCAATCAATCCATCCTAAAAGAGATCAATCCTGGGTGTTCATTGGAAGGTCTGATGTTGAAGCTGAAACTCCAATACTTTGGCCACCTCATGCGAAGGGTTGACTCATTGGAAAAGACCCTAATGCTGGGTAGGATTGGGGACGGGAGAAGGGGACGACAGAGGATGAGATGGTTGGATGGCATCACCGACTCGATGGACATGGGTTTGGGTAGACTCCGGAAGTTGGTGATGGATAGGGAGGCCTGGCGTGCTGCAGTTCATGGGGTCGCAAAGAGTGGGACACAACTGAGCGACTGAACTGAATTGAACTGATAAATAAAACAGATAACTAACAAGGACCTAATGTATAGCACAGGGAACTCTACTCCCTAGGTGGCACTAGTGGTAAAGAATCAACCTGCCAATGCAATAGGTATAAAAGACAAAGGTTCCATCCCTGGGTCAGGAAGATCCTGGAGGAGGCCATGGCAACCCACTCTAGTATTCTTGCCTGGAGAATCCCAGGGACAGAGAGGCCTAGGAGGCTACAGTCCATAGGGTCATAAACAGTCGGACATGACTAAAGTGACTTAACACACACAACACACAAAAATAAAACAGATAACTAACAAGGACCTACTGCAAAACACAAGGAACTCGATACTCAATATTCTGTAATAACTTATATGGGAAAAAAATCTGAAAAGTAATGGATATACATATGCATGTATAATTGAATCATTTAGCAGTATACCTAAAACACATTTAAACCAATTATATTTCAATAAAAATCTTTTAAAGATATTCTAATACTACAACTTTAAAATATCAAAGGGAATTTTAGTCTTCCAACATTTCTATTCTCTTTCCATCTAATTTCACAAAAGCTGATTTTATTCTCTTTGGTATCTTAACTTTTTAAGGCATGGTAACACAATAAAATTTTGTGGTTTGATATATGACTGAAATCCCAATTTACTTCAGAGGACAAAGTTAATGTCCTATAATTAAAAAAAAAAAAAACAGTAAGATGCAGACAAAGCACATAAAAAAGACTTACAAGATTCTGAGCAATCCTCAGAGTTTCTGGAGCAATACATCTGGATGAAATTTTATTGAGTGGAATTATAGTGTATCGACGCTTCAATTCCCCCTTTTCTAGTAGCTTTTTTCCAGTAACCTAAAACATTGTGAATCAGAAATGAAAAAAATATTAATGACAAAAAACATTTAAATGGAAACAGTACAAGTTAGGAGTTTATAAAAATGCTCAGTGCCTACTATCCCGAACAATCAAAATTCTAAGATGGATATATGCATTCTGGACTCTGGAGTTAGCATACAACTTCCTCTGGAATAATGTTAATAGAATATAATCAATAACATAATAAAAAAGTCATAAACTCTGTCATTCTACCCCGTAAAGATAAACATTTAGCCTTAAGTGAAAGTTGCTCAGTCATGTCCAACTCTTTGTGACTCCATGGACTATACAGTCCATGGACTTCTCCAGGCCAGAATACTGGAGTGGGTAGCCATTCCCTTCTCCAGAGGATCTTCCCAACCCAGGGATCAAACCCAGGTCTCCCACATTGCAGACAGATTCTTTACCAGATGAGCCATCATGGAAGCCCAACATTTAGCCTTCAGTTCAGTTCAGTCACTCAGTCGTGTCCGACTCTTTGCGACCCCATGAATTGCAGCACGCCAGGCCTCTCTGTCCATCACCAACTCCCGGAGTCTACCAAACCCATGTCCATCGAGTTGGTGATGCCATCCAACCATCTCATCCTCTGTCGTCCCCTTCTCCTTCCGCCCCCAATCCTACCCAGCATTAGGGTCTTTTCCAATGAGTCAACTCTTCGCATGAGGTGGCCAAAGTATTGGAGTTTCAGCTTCAACATCAGACCTTCCAATGAACATCCAGGATTGATCTCTTCTAGGATGGATTGACTGGATCTTCTTGCAGTCCAAGGGACTCTCAAGAGTCTCCTCCAACACCACAGTTCAAAAGCATCAATTCTTCGGCGCTCAGCCTTCTTCACTGTCCAACTCTCACATCCATACATGACCACTGGAAAAACCATAGCCTTGACTAGACAGACTTTTGTTGGCAAAGTAATATCTTTGCTTTTCAATATGCTAACTAGGTTGCCCATAACCTTCCTTCCAAGGAGTAAGCGTCTTAATTTCATGGCTGCAGTCACCATCAGCAGTGATTCTGGAGCCCAAAAAAACAAAGTCTGACACTGTTTCCACTGTTTCCCCATCTATTTCCCATTAAGTGATGGGACCAGATGCCAGGATCTTAGTTTTCTGAATGTTGAGCTTTAAGCCAACTTTTTCACTCTCCTCTTTCACCTTCATCAAGAGGCTCTTTAGTTCTTCTTCACTTTCTGCCATAAGGGTGGTGTCATCCGCATATCTGAGGTTATTAATATTTCTCCCAGCAATCTTGATTCCAGCTTGTGTTTCTTCCAGCCCAGCGTTTCTCATGATGTACTCTGCATATAAGTTAAATAAGCAGGGTGACAATATACAGCCTTGACGGACTCCTTTTCCTATTTGGAACCAGTCTGTTGTTCCATGTCCAGTTTTAACTGTTGCTTCCTGACCTGCATATAGGTTTCTCAAGAGACAGGTCAGATGGTCTGGTATTCCTGTCTCTTTCAGAATTTTCCACAGTTTATTGTGATCCACAGTCAAAGGCTTTGGCATAGTCAATAAAGCAGAAATAGATGTTTTTCTGGAAACTCTGTTGCTTTTTTGATGATCCAGGGGATATTGGCAATTTGATCTCTGGTTCCTCTGCCTTTTCTAAAACCAGCTTGAACATCTGGAAGTTCACGGTTCACATATTGCTGAAGCCTGGCTTGGAGAATTTTCAGCATTACTTTACTAGCGTGTGAGATGAGTGCAATTGTGCAGTGGTTTGAGCATTCTTTGGCATTGCCTTTCTTTGGGATTGGAACGAAAACTGACCTTTTCCAGTCCTGTGGCCACTGCTGAGTTTTCCAAATTTGCTGGCATATCGAGTGCAGCACTTTCACAACATCATCTTTCAGGATTTGAAATAGCTCAACTGGAATTCCATCACCTCCACTAGCTTTGTTCGCAGTGATGCTTTCTAAGGCCCACTTGACTTCACATTCCAGGATGTCTGGCTCTAGTTGAGTGATCACACCATCTTGATTATCTGGGTAGTGAAGATCTTTTTTGTACAGTTCTTCTGTGTATTCTTGTCACCTCTTCTTAATATCTTCTGCTTCTGTTAGCTCCCTACCATTTCTGTCCTTTATCGAGCCTATCTTTGCATGAAATGTTCCTTTGGTATCTCTAATTTTCTTGAAGAGATCTCTAGTCTTTCCCAATCTGTTGTTTTCCTCTATTTCTTTGCACTGATTGCTGAGGAAGGCTTTCTTATATCTCCTTGCTTTTCTTTGGAACTCTGCATTCGGATGGGAATATCTTTCCTCTTCTCCTTTGCTTTTCGCTTTTCTTCTCTTCCCAGCTATCTGTAAGGCTTCCTCAGACAGCCATTTTGCTTTTTTGCATTTCTTTTCCATGGGGATGGTCTTGATCCCTGTCTCCTGTACAATGTCACGAACTTCTGTCCATAGTTCATCAGGCACTCTATCAGGTCTAGTCCCTTAAATCTATTTGTCACTTCCACTGTATACTCATAAGGGATTTGATCTAGGTCATACCTGAATGGACTCGTGGTTTTCCCTACTTTCTTCAATTTAAGTCTGAATTTGGCAATAAGGAGTTCATGATCTGAGCCACAGTCTGCTCCCGGTCTTGTTTTTGCTGACTGTATAGAGCTTCCCCATCTTTGGCTGCAAAGAATATAATCAATCTGATTTCGGTGTTGACCATCTGGTGATGTCCACGTGTAGCGTCTTCTCTTGTGTTGTTGGAATAGGGTGTTTGCTATTACCAGTGCATTCGCAGAAACGAGGCGGCTGCCATGGCTCGGCGCAGAGGCGTGGCCGAGAGGAGCTAGGCCGGGCGGGGGCCAGGAGCCGGGGGCGGCGGGGGCGAGAGGAATTACCCAAGGCCCAAGGTAAAAGAAACCCAAGTAAGACGGTAAGTGTTGCGAGAGGGCATCAGAGGGCAGACACACTGAAACTGAAATTACAGAAAGCTAGCTAATCTGATCACATGGACCACAACATTTAGCCTTAGAAGAAGTTTAAAACATCAAGAAAGTACCCAATTCTTCTAAGAGCACATGATTTTTCAAGCTAGCAGCTATTATAGTTTTAACAGCAATTATATGTTTTCTTTAATTAAAATCAGTTTACCTCTGTATCTACTACAACATTGTAGAGTCGGTCCCCAGCCACTAATTCCAAAGCAGTGGTTGCAGAAGTATCTTTTACACTGATCAGTGAAGCTACAAGTCCTTTCACACAATTTCTATTCCAGTTCTTCTCTGGATCCCTAAAACAGAAAAGTGGACAAAAATTAATCTTAGACAAGAAAATAAAAAAAGTTGTATTTTACTAGTCAAGAGCGCTTTCTGATAATACATTAAATTGAAAGCACAATAATCAGTAGTTTTAACGAAGCTAAAAATTTTTCAAATGTCTCATGACTGTCCAGCTACAGACACACCTTTTATTGTGTTTCACAAACACTGATGTTTTCTGTTGTCATTTTGTTTTTTACAAATTGAAGTTCTGTGGCAAACTTGCATTGTCAGCTGATAGTCTTTTTAGTAATAAAGCTTTTATAAATTAACGTACCCTGGTTTTTTAAAGTATGTATACAGTATGCTATTGTACCCTTAATAGACTATTGTTTTAAAAACAAAAGATCTTTCAGTATACATAATGTTTTCAAGGTAACAAAAATAACTTTAATGTTCTAATCTTTGTAATACATATATTTAAGTATTCCAAGAAAAAAACCATATAGCATTATAAAACAAATTGTAAAATGCTAACATAGCTATTTAACATTAATGATAAAATAACTCTAAAGAAACTTTTTGGACTAAGATTAAATTCCCCTCATTTTGGTCTTGAGATTAGTGGCATTAGTAGCCTTAAATAACACAAGAATTTCCCCTGTCTACAAATCTGAAACATTTAATAAAGATTTAAGGAAAAAAAAAACAATTAAGGAAAAGCAGCTATGGTAACTTTTATACAAAAATATATCCTAGTTACTACCGTGTTCAAATTCAAGATTTAACTCTTACCTATAGGCAAATCGAAGATTGGGAAATCTGGCCAAGAGAGCTTCATCTGTTTCTTTCAATCTATTGATATCACGAGATAGCTGCCTGCGCCTTTCCAGAAGGCTTTCCTCCTTGTTTTCTGAACAGTAAGGCATAAGTAAATTGAAACCAAGTTTTAAAAACTCAAATATTTTACTGTTTTAAGGAAAATATTAATAATCTCTATTTCCAAAGCATTTCTAAAACCAAAACGCAAATTTCTGATAAATATTAAAGAAAAGCATACTTAACATTTGAATTTCTATTAAGTGTCAAGTAGACATATTTTCAACACATAAAACCATTTTTCATGCCAAGAAACATAGGAATTGGACACCTACTAATGTAGAAATATACAAATAACATTTTTGAGTTTTCAAGTAGCACTTCAGGGTGATTAATACTCAGTACTGAGGAAGGAGTAGGAAATGCTCAATAGAGAGGTTTCAAAATTTCAAAGGACTGTTTTATAGTTTGATATTTTTCTGATTATATTTATAAATAATTTCTATACTAACTTCCATTAACATTAATGAGATAAAAAAATTTCCTACTTGCTATTTAAGTTTCTATTAATAATCACTACTTCCTAATGATGTAACATCATGTCTTTAAAGGCAAACCTTCATAATTTAGTCTTTTCATTTCAGTTTCAAGTTTTTCTTTAAGTTTTTTCACAGCTTCTAATGCTTCTTGATCTTTCCTATAGCCGCTATCCATCTTCTTAATTTCTGTTTGTTTAGTCTTTAATTCTTGTTGGGCATGTTTCAACTTCATCTGAGCCTGTAACAGAAAAACATATAACAGCCTATACAAGGCAGATAGTGCTAGCGATAAAATGGCCACAGATTTAGATTGTTTTAAGAGACATCAGCCTTGAAAATTTAACTGACTACTTGGATCAGTATATCAACAGGTTAATCATTTCCCAATGTATTCTCCTCAAAATACTACTCAGAATATAAATGAATATATGCTCAAATCATTAAATATCTTATAATTTAAGTCTCTATTTTTAGTATTTATAAAACATCAAGGAGCTCAAAGATTAATATCAAAGAACTGTCATTAGCTGATCAAATTAAAAACAAAACAGAAAGCTAGAAATCACTTCCTTCTTTTTCACTTAGGTATGCATATTTGCACTTATATATATTTATGCTATCCAACTGTGCACCTAACTAGTGATAAGGAATAAAAATATATAGGAAAAGGATGCTGAATTGACAGAAAAATTTATTTGCTGTAAGTTTGACACTGAAATGCTATAGTTTATATAATTGAGCACTATTCCTTAAAACCGTGAACCAGTATTCTACACTCTAAATGAGTGTATCCTTCCTTTAAAATGGAATAATGTTGGATTGTTCCCAATTGTTAAAATAGGTTAACAAAAAAGCTGAAAGAACTTTAAAGTTTTTGTTGATTTACAAATGTTTTGCAACCATCACCTTTGAATGAAAAAGTTGCAAATACATAACTGAAAACCTCGAACAGGATTAATACATTTTTAATAGATTTTTAATAGATTTAATATATTTTTAGAGATGAGTCCTGCATATACTTTTAAAGATGAATTTTCATTAAAAAACAAGTAGAAGAATGCATGTGTGTATACATTTTTTTCCTTCTGCCATCAAAACTCCTGCGTTCACAGGACTTCCAAGCTGCACAACTAACTAAACAAATCTGAAAACCATTTTAATAGATGGAAAAGCCATTGAAGATCATGAAATCAGAGTAGGGAAACCAAAGACTGGAATGGGGATAAAAGGGAGGTAGCGATATCAATACTTCCAAGGAGGACATTAAAAAGTTTCAGACACAAAAATTTAAAAAAACTAAGTGTGGCAGGCATATAAACGAAGATGATGTTTTTATTTTCCTATTAAAGCTTAAAACTTCAACTTTATAATGTCAATAAAATACCAAAAAGATGAAAACATATACGCTAACCTCAAGTATTCCATACACTGCTGAAAACAGAACAGAGTGTTTATCACACTTAAAATTTCAATTAATCTATAAACGTATTTTATGCTTTATGGCATCTTATACCGGCATTTTCAACAGGTAGCAATCAATATATTTGAATTTCATTGTTTTAGGTGCTAAGGAGCAGCAGAATGTAATAAACAAGTTCCTTGATAGTTATCTGAATATTTTCAACATTTTGTTTAACAACTGCCAAAGCATAGTGTGAAGGAGCTTCACAAAATATAAAAAGATAATAAAGAAATAAAAGCTGCAATCACATAGTTCTTACTGTCTATACTTACCTGTTTGGCTTCTGTCTGAGTTTTACTTATGTCATTTTTACAGGCCATCATCTGACCAGCAAGAGTTGCCTCTGCTCCATCTTCATTACTGGACAGACCAGCGGAAACAGCATTAAAGTGCTGCTGTGCAGTGGCCAAAGCTTCAGCATCTTTATTACTTGCTTCTTGAAGGGCACTTAGTCCATCTGTTATTTTTTTAACCTCTTTTTCCTTTGCTGCTAAAGTTTTAGAATCCTTTAGGAAGAGTTTGAAATTGGAAAGTATTATATTTTAGAAAACCACTGAAACATATATACCTTTAATGTCATCAAATTTCATACCAATTTGAAGTGAACATGGTAATTTAACCATAGTTTTAAATATTTTATTCCCATTTTTAAATTTCTCAGTTTTTAGGATAAATGTACCTCTTATCCTAATAGAAATACCTTCATTCCATGTTATAGTCAAATCTGAGAGAGAATGAGTTAAAACATTATTGCAAATTTAAACAAACCACTTGAAACAACTAAAAATCAGGTTCTAAAACTATAATATTGAAATAATATCCACTCTACCCCAAGCATAAAAGAAATTTCAGGATTAAGAACATGTATATGAAAATGCTTTTATAAACTATTAAAGGCCATAAAATTTAAGTATTAAATTATTATGGGAACAGCTTCCCTGGTGGTTCTTACAGTAAGTAAAGAATCTGCCTGCAATGCAGGAGACCCCAGTTCGATCCCTGGGTCAGGAAGATCCCTCTGGAAAAGGGAATGGTAACCCACTCCAGTCTTCTTGCCTGTCGAATTCCATGGACAGAAGAGCCTGGCAGGCTACAATCCATCAAATCACAAAGAGCTGGAACGACTGAAAGACTAACACTCTCACTTAAATTCTAATAAATCAGATATCTAATGCTATACAAGATACCAGCACTAAAAGAAAAAAAAAAAAAATCTAGTCGTATTTACATGAAAGTGATCAGAAATTTGACTCACTTAATTCATGATTCACTGGGTATTTATTAGATATTTACCATGTACCAGGCATTATTCTAGACATTAAAGACACAGGGTCCTCAGGGAGCCTACATTTCTAACGTGGCAAACATAGTAAACAAATAAAGCAAAAAATGATGGAACTACTGTTTTAAGAATGATGAGGAAAGGCCTTTTTGTGATGACATTTTGAGCAGAAACCTAAATGAAACAAAAGGTGTGACCATGCTAATACAAGGGGGATGGTACACTTGCCAAGCTCTGAGGAATATGCTTGGGTATTGAAGGAACTGTGGCTGGAGCACAGTGAGCAAGGAAAAACAGGCAGCTAATGAGGATACTACAGAGGACCTCCCTGGGAGGTGATGGCATGAACCATGTGAGGAGTGAAAGAGGTGTGAAAGGGGGCTGTATTCTGGATATACATACATATCTGGATATTCTGGATACACTTTTAAAATCAACAAAATCTGTCAATGAATTAGATACCACAGGGTTGGGAGAAAGAGGAAAATTCAGGAGGATTCTAGGTTCTGGAATGAACAGCATTATTACTTACATGAGGAAAATTCAGTAGCTCAGGCAGTTTTGGGTAGGTGAGGAAAATTTAAGAGTTCTATTTTGGATATGTTAAGTTTTAGATTTTTTTAAAGTCATCCATATAAAAATATTAATTAAATAGCTGGAAAATGAGTCCTTCAAAGAAGGAGTCAAGGTTAATTATAGGTTTGAAAGGCATCAACATGTAGATGGTACTGAGGGGTACAGGGCTGGATGGGATCACTGAAGAAATGAGTATATATAAAGAAGTCTGACCACTAGGCCTGGTGCATGCTAAAGTATGTATTTTAATTTGCATTTCTAACTTGGATTCAAAGTTTGTATTTTCAACTATCAAATCAATATCTCTACTTGGATGTCTAACTAGCTCCTCAAGCCTATTATTCTCCATTCAACAAATGGTAAAGATTTTTCAAACTGTCATCGACAGAACTCCGGAGTTATCCTTCAGTCCTCTTTCATATTCAAATACCAATCTGCTGGGCACTATTTATACTAGCAAAGACATGGAAACAACCTAAATGTCTAGCGACAGATGAACTGATAAAGAAGATGTTACATACACACACTGGAATATTACTCAGACATTAAAAAGAATGAAAAATTCCCATTGCATCAATGGATACCAAGGAATGGACCTACAGGTTATACTGAGTGAAGTCAGTCAGAAAGAGAAAGACAAACATCATGATATCATTTACATGTGGAGTCTAAAATATGATACGAATGAACTTATCTACAAAATAGAAAGACTCACACACAGAGAACAGACTTGTTGCCAAGGGGAAAGGTGGGAAGGGGAGGGAAGGACTGGGAGTTTGGGATTAGTAGGTGCAAACTGTTATGTATAAGATGGATAAACAACAAGGTCTTACTGCATGACAAAAGGAACTACATTCAATATCCTGTGATAAACCATAATGGAAAAGAAAATACATGTATAACTGAGTCACTTTGCTGCTGTACAGCAGAAAACAACATTGTAAACCAAAGAACTATACTTCAATTAAAAAAAAAAAAACCTGCTGGGTATATCTGTTGGACCTACCCTTAAAGTACACATAAAATCCCACAACTCCTCTAATATTCCACCTTCTATTGCATCTATCCAAGGACTATCACCTGGACTAACAACCACTACCTGGTTTCTCTATTTCTTCCCTTTATCTTTAATTTATCCTCAGAACAGCAAGAACAGTACTACTAAAATATTAAAATGTCACCCTTGTGCTCAACCAACTCCAGCAGCTTCCCATGCCACTCAGAACAAAGGGCAAAGTCCTTCACATATTTTGCAAAACCACATGTGATCCTACACCCCATTTCTACTACTCAGTGGTAACCAGCTTTATTTCTCTCTGCTCTTCTAATACCTTAGGCACTTGGGGCAATTGCTGCTCTTTTGTCTGGAACATCTTCCCCCACAGCCTCCCAATCTATCTACATGGTTCTCTGACCACCATCAGGTCTCTAATGAAATAGAGGCCTCCCAATGGGACCTTTAACGTCTAACCAATGTAAAATTCCAAATTGCACCTCTCGCCCAATACTAACCCTATCCACTGCTTTATTTTTTTTCTCAACAGTTACCACTATATAACATACTACATATTTCACTTATTTTCTTTATAATTGTTTTCCTCATTGGAATGAAGACCCACAAGGCATTTTGTTCATTACTGTCATTTTGTCAGGTGCTACATCCTAGCCTAAACAATTACCCTGGGTCCGCAGCAGGCACTCAAGAAATATTAACAGAATGGAGGCATGTATATTACTAGAATTAAATTATACTTCTCATTTGCTTACCTCTACCATATTTTTCTCCAGTTCTTTGCGTTTGTTCTCTTCACTTGCCAGATTTTTCTTCTTGAAATCAAAAGCACTTTGAGATTTAGTATTAACTCGCTGAGCTTCTGTAAGAGCATCTTCTAAAGATCGAAGTATACCTCCAACTTCCTATAATCAAATGCACCCAATTCAATCAATGTACTTAAAAATTTGTTAGTGTATAATTTATATATATTTATATTTAATAAACTATGGACTCTACACATGGACATCACCAGACAGTCAATACTGAAGCAGATTGATTATAGTCTCTGCAGCCAAAGATGGAAAACCTCTATACAGTCAGCAAAAACAAGATCAGGAGCTGACTGTGGCTCAGATCATGAACTCCTGACTGCCAAATTCAGACCTAAATTGAACAAAGTAGGGAAAACCACTAGACCATTCAGGTATGACCTAAATCAAATCCCTTACGATTATACAGTGGAAGTGAAAAATAGAGTTAAAGGATTAGATCTGATGGAGTGCCTGAGAAACTATGGATGGAGGTTCATGACACTGTACAGGAGGCAGGAATCAAGACCATCCCTAAGAAAAAGAAATGCAAAAAGGCACAAAAGTTGTCTAAGGAGGCCTTACAAATAGATGTGAAAAGAAAAGCAGCAAAAGGCAAAGGAGAAAGGAAAGATATACTCATTTGAATGCAGAGTTCCAAATAGCAAGGAGAGATAAGAAAGCCCTCCTCAGTGATCAATGCAAAGAAATAGAGGAAAACAACAGAATGGGAAAGACTAGAGATCTCTTCAAGAAAATCAGAGAAACCAACTGAACTTTTCATGCAAAGATGAGCACAATAAAGGACAGAAATGGTATGGATATAACAGAAACAGAAGATATTAAGAAGAGCTGGCAAGAATACACAGAAGAACTATACAAAAAAGATCTTCACGACCCAGATAATCATGATGGTGTGATCACTCACCTAGAGCCAGACATCCTGGAATGTGAAGTCAAGTGGGTCTTAGGAAGCATCACTACGAACACAGCTAACGGAGGTGATGGAATTCCAGTTGAGCTATTTCAAATCCTGAAAGATGATGCTGTGAAAGTGCTGCACTCGATATGCCAGCAAATTTGGAAAACTCAGCAGTGGCCACAGGACTGGAAAAGGTCAGTTTTCGTTCCAATCCCAAAAAAAGGCAATGCCAAAGAATGCTCAAACCACTGCACAATTGCACTCATCTCACACGCTAGTAAAGGAATGCTCAAAATTCAACAAGCCAGGCTTCAACAGTACATGAACCGTGAACTTCCCAGTATTCAAGCTGGATTTGGAAAAGGCCGAGGAACCAGAGATCAAATCGCCAACATCCGCTGGATCATCAAAAAAGCAAGAGAGTTCCAGAAAAACATCTATTTCTGCTTAATTGACTATGCCAAAGTCTTTGTGGATCACAATAAACTGTGGAAGAGTCTTAAAGAGATGGGAATACCAAACAACCTGACCTGCCTCTCGAGAAATCTCTATGCAGGTCAAGAAGCAACAGTTAGAACAGGTCATAGAACAACAGACTGGTTCCAAATAGGAAAAGGAGTACATCAAGGCTGTATACTGTCACCCTGCTTATTTAACTTATATGTAGAGTACATCATGAGAAATGCTGGGCTGGATGAAGCACAAGCTGGAATCAAGATTGCTGGGAGAAATATCAATAACCTCAGATATGCAGATGACACCACCCTTATGGCAGAAAGTGAAGAAGATCTAAAGAGCCTCTTGATGAAAGCGAAAGGGGAGAGTGAAAAAGCTGGCTTAAAACTCAACATTCCGAAAACTAAGATCATGGCAATTGGTCCCATCACTTCATGGCATATAAATGGGGAAACATTGGAAACAGTGGCAGACTTTATTTTGGGGGGCTCCAAAATCACTGCAGATGGTGACTGTAGCCATGAAACTAAAAGATGCTTGCTCCTTGGAAGGAAAGTTATGAGCAAACTAGATAGCATATTAAAAAGCAGAGACATTGCTTTGCAACAAAGGTCTGTCTAGTCAAAGCGATGGTTTTTCCAGTAGTCATATATGGATGTGAGAGTTGGAGTATGAAGAAAGCTGAGCAATGAAGAATTGATGCTTTTGAACTGTGGTGTTGGAGAACTCTTGAGAGTCGCTTGGAACGCAAGGAGATCCGACTTGTCCATCCTAAAGGAAATCAGTCCTGAATATTCACTGGAAGCACTGATGCTGAAACTCCAATACTTTGGCCACCTGATGCGAAGAACTGACTCATTTGACAAGACCCTGATGCTGGGAAAGCCTGAAGGCGGGAGGAGAAGCGGACAACAGAGTATGAAATGGTTGGATGGCATCACCAACTCAATGGACATGAATCTGAGTAAACTCCAGGAGTTGGTGTTGGACAGGGAGGCCTGGCGTGCTGCAGTCCATGGGGTCATGAAGAGTCAGACACAACTGAGTGACTGAACTGAACTGAAACTATATCATCATAGATTAAGATAAATTTTTTTCAATAGAGAACACAATGCCCAGTAAATACAAAATAGTTACTATACATTATTTAATATTTTCAGTATATTATTATTCTTACACACGTCTGACCTTATCTTTTCTTTTTTCCAACTCTTCTATTTCATGACTAAGTGCTTTTATTTTTTTATCATTCTCAGACACTTCTTCTTGAAGCTTCATAATTTTATCCTGCATTTCTTTTAATGCCTCAGCTGAGCGTTCTTTAGTACCTTCAGCCAGCAAAAACTGATAAGCTATATATAATCGACTCAGATGTTCTATTTCTCTCAATAGCTTTTGGTACTCCAAGTAGGAAGATCTTTCCTAAAAGAGAAATCACCAATAAAGTATAACTCTATATTAATATTTTTAAACAAATTTGGAAAGAATTTAAATACAGCAACACATAAAAAATTTCCCATTACACAATAAATATAACGGATTTTGTCTTAAATTTGAGTAATTATGGACTATTAATTTTAGGAAACTTCAAACAACATTAGAACTGTGGCTTTTTAGATAGCATAATGTCATCTTTAGTGAATTCTTTGTGGCTATTTCTTCTCAAATATAACAACACAGTTGGGATTAACAAAGAAACATGGACATAAGATTCATAGACTGGTGGGACTAAGAAGTCTATAAAACTGTAAAACCATGAATGATACAGTATTAAACATATTTTGTAGTACTGTTACCAAGATGCCCACCCTACATTCATTCATATAACTATTTATAAATATTTGCTCACATATTACTAAACTTGATTCCCACTGGGACCTACTACGACCAAGTTAACAATGAAAATTCCTAATATGCAGATGAAGAAACAAATTCAGGGTGATTAAATGAGCTCTTCGTATTTATCAGATATAGAATTTGGCAAAATCAAATATGAAACCGAGGTTTAAACTTGTGATCTAGTGTTTTCTACTAAATCATACATGCAAAAGGCAGAACCTTCAATTTTACAATTTTTCAGTTTTTCCAATTACATCTATGCTAGTGTATGGATTCAGAAGAGAGCATGAGAAGTATCAAATTTTAATGAACATTTAAGAAATTTCTAAATACACGATTTAAAATATTTTCACTGAAACAGTGATATAATATCAGAAGTGTAAAGATTAGAGAGAAAACAGCCATCTGTTTCAATACCTATTGTCTAACTGCCTTGACAGCAGCATTTGCAGTGATGGCCCCTCTTACCCTAGAAGTTACTCATTCTACCAAGAGTTTCTAAGAGTGCCATATCTTTAAGAAATATTTATTCCACTCAATTCTAACTATCCAGGAAAACTTAGATTTACACTTGTCTTCAACAAAGTATGAAAATCTGGCATGTTGTTTTCTGACATTATGATAGTCAATCTCTAAAACCACTATGACTTAACAGATATGAAGTGCATTGTCCTCTATAAGCAGAAGGTTGAGTATGGACTATCAATTCCAACTCCTTATCTCATCTCCAAGAAACATTTCCAAGGAGTGGTACACGTGTTGCCCCCATGTGTATCATCATGGATGTATCACCAATTTTCAGTGACATTCTAGCTGGCTATCCTCACATATATAGTACACACCTCTTTTAATTTTTGAATGGTTGGAGTAATTTCTTCTTCAAGTATCTGGAAAATAAAGGAAAAACTATTTTGAGTATGTGAAGTACCATTAAAGAAATTTAAAAGGGAGAAGACTAAGGGAAACTGAACAAAGGCTGGGGAGAGGACAGGTGTGGTAAAATTTCCCTCTTTACAGCAGAGAAACTCTAATAGAAAAGTACTCTCTTCCCTAAAAATATTTTATATAAATTTAATTACCGTCTTAATTTCTCTCAGCTTAGCCTCCTTTTTTTCTATAGTCCTCTGAGCATTTTGTTTTTTGTATTCATACATCCTCGTTCCAGCTGCTTCTTCTATCATGGACAAAATCTGGAAAGATGATTGCATTAATGTTTTAAGAATCAAAGACAGTGAGTCTCATTGGAATTTACATTAGGATATTACTTAAGGCCTTTACTTCAGGAAGCATCTTAACAAAATAGTTAAGGACCATAATAGTTAACTAACTACATAAAAAAAAGGTACATATTATTTATAACCCTAAGGTTCAACAAACATTTCTGGCCTTCAATTCTAAAATCAAACTTTATGCTACACTGAGGTTCCAGAGTACATATCTTTGAAAACTGAAGCCAGTAATTCCTTCTTTCTCTTTTCCTTCAAATATGAGAAGAAAGCAAAAGCTAACCAATATTTCATTTTATAAATTTCTACTTAAAACTGTTCCAAATGAGACTGCAGCCGTTTTGTTCCTACGAGGATGAAGCATGGCCTAACATTTACATTCCAACTGTGGCATATACTTTAAGAACTTGGGCAAGTAATTTAGTTTTCCCTGTTCCTCTTTCTTCATCCGCTGAGGACTGAAAGTATCTCAGTGTCATTGGAAGTAAAGTAATTCATGTGAGAAGTACCCTGAAAAAGGCAAATACTAATTATAATTTTATAAGGACAATTTTTTAGCACTCCTTTATCAGAAGCTTCTAATCACTATCAATCCCTACCTCAACAGGATTATTTCTTGGAAAACCAGTTTGATTTCTATATATTGGGCAGATTTTGAATGAGAAGTTTTCCCTTAAGATGTTATCTGAAGAAAATAAGTGTGACCTATGGTTAAACCAGACTAGTATCATCAATTATCAGTCGTGCTTTTAGTTCTTCTCCATAGATAAAACTACCAGAAGAGCCTTTGCTCTCATACAAAACATTTATTCCTTCATACCAACTCTTCTCAAGGGGGCTCCAAAACAAAATTAAGTCTTAATGTCTTAAGCAATCCATTGCATCTAATGAATTAATTTCACTCAAATCTCTTCCTACAGGGTTTAACTCTGACATGGAACACCAGCTGAGAAAAGCTACTTTAGAACCAAAATTTCTTTTAATACTGTATGGGCACTTAAAACTCCTAGAAATAAAGTAAGTGGTAAGCTCCCGACACCTGTGTTAGCGATTTTTTTTTTGGATTTGATACCAAAAGCAAAGGCAGTAAAACCAAAAATAAACAAGTAGGACTACAAAAAACTAAAAAGCTTCTGCACAGGAAAGGAAACCATCCACAGATACAAATCAGGCAAATACAAATCAAAACCACAATGAGACATCACCTGTTAGAATGGCTTTTATCAAAAAGACAAAAAATAACAAAGACTGGTGAGGATGTAGAGAAAAGGGAAACCTTGTGTACTGTTTGTGGGACTGTAAACTGGTGTATCCATTATGGGAAACAGCATGGAGGTTCCTCAAGAAACTAAAAATAGAACTACCATATGATCCAGTAATTCCACTTCAGGACATTAGGAATCAAAGACACTAATTTGAAAAGATATCTGTACTTCCATGTTTACTGCAACATCATTTGAAACAGTAAAGACATGGAAACAACCTAAGTGTCCACTGATGGATGAATGGATAAAGAATATAGTATTTATATATATAAATTTAATAGAATGTTATTTAGGCACACGAAAAGGAAATCCTGCCACCTGCAACAGCATGGATAGAACACAAGGGCATTATGCTAGGTGAAATAAGTCTGACAGAAAGATAATACAGTATAATTTCACTTACATGGAGGCTCTTTCAAAAAAACACCCCAAAACTGAACTCATAAATACAGAAAACAGATTGTGGCTGACAGAGGTGGGGGATAGGTGGTAGGCAAAAGTTAAAAGTGCCAGTTATAAAATAAAAGGTCCTGGGGATGTAATGTACAGCATGGTGACTATAGTTGATAATACTTAACTACATATTTGAAAATTGTGAAGAGTGTAATTTAAAAGTTCTCATCTTCAAAAAAAATTCTGAAAAATGTGATATACAGTGATCAATGTTGACTGAACTGTGGTGATCATTTTGTGATATACACATATACTGAATATTGTATATATATATCAAACCTTTTTGGTGTGCACCTGAAACTACTTTATCAACTATATCTTAATTAAAAACATAACTTAAAAAAACTGCTTAACAAGGTCCTAGGACTTTCCTTTTACATCTTTAAAAGATTCTGATTTAATCCTCAAAACAGATCTTGAGGTAAAAGTTACAGACTCCAGTTTATAGATGAGGAAACTAAGGCTCTGAAAGTTTACATTATATCACTTAAAAAAAACTAGGGCATGGTGTCAAATATTAAAAAACAAAATTATTTTCTCCACTAATCCTTCTTAAATAAACGTTCCCAAGAATTTTAATAATGGGAAAATTATGTTTAAAAATTGATTACCTAAAAGATTAAGACAATATCTACAATTACTATTTTTACTGTGCTGAAAGAGTACTCTTACCTCTGGAGGTTTCATATTCATCACCTTTGTAATTCGGCCCTAAAAATAAAACGACAAACTTACTGTAATAATAATAAATTCAGAAAGAATAACCTGAAGGCAGACATGTTTATCTGTACTAAAGCTGTTATATCCTAATATACCAATCTTTGGGCAGTTATTTCTCCCACCTACATGAAAAGATGTTTCTTAAGATTTGAGAACAAAGGTAGCTTATAATTCTAGAATTTTGCTACTTACTTTCTTACCAGTGATATAAATTAAATACAAAGTTAACTCAAGACTGTATTTCTGAGACAAGTAATGAGGTAGAAGTCGCCAACTCTAAAATGGGTAAGCACGTAAATAAATGTTGGCATAATTATTGAACATCTCTTGATTTTTTAGAACAGCCCTTCAAGATAAGTCAAAGAAACTTAATTCCAGATCTTCTTCAAAATTCAAATGCATGCAATATACTAGAACACGTAAGTACAAATAATTAACCCACATTTATTAACAGGTGCCCAAACATCAGCCTAACAGCAAATTAAAAAATGAAAAATCCAAACAGAAGTATTTCTCTTGTAAGTTAAAAAAGATGCCAAAACTATTATGAAAGAGATATAAAGTCCACAAACAAAATACCTGCATGATGAGAAAGTGAGGGTTGTTAACATTAAGACCAACAGAACAGAAGAGATCGTATACTCTGGTATTGTTTGCATTTACTCCATTGATTAAATATTTATTTCTGCCACCAATAACTACCTGCAAAGGAGACAATTTTAAAAAACATAAATGAACACACGTATCTTGAGCTAAGATGATAAGTTCCCAAATACATTATCTTTTGTTTTTTCCAACTAATGATAAATAAAATGAATCTAGGGTAAATAGTGAAGAAAGTATAACATGGTCAAAAACAATGTGAGACTGGCTTCAATCTAGGGCCCCCTAACATCCCATGCAGTGGACTAGGTCTTTAAGGTGCCTTCCACCTTTATGTTTCCAAGTATGTACAGGAAGTTGTTTCTATCCCTCATCACCCTCTTCTACAACTTTCCATACTCAGAGGCTGACCCATCTTCCTCCACTTTGATTTCCAAAGGACTCAACTACTAAAAACGAAAGACACACAGTTTTAGTAACGATCCTTGTCAAGACTCTAAGATGATTAATAAAAGATAAGACTTGTGAATATTTGAAAGAAACAAAGTAATCGTGGAACTGCAGCATGGGTTTAATAAGAACAACTTATACTACATAACACCTTGTTCAGTCTACTATAGCATGTACATCGTCATTTTGGAGGTATGACTGTCTCACCCATTTGCTGAGGTCCTTAAAGACAAGATTTGTTTCTCACTCGTTTTAACTGTATTTGCCAGTGCGTTTGAGAATGCCCAGCACACATCAAGCACTTAATAAATATTAAATAAATATGAATTCACTTCTCTTCCTAACAGTATTAGGGTGGTAGATCATTTATTAATATTTGAACAACAATCTTAATATATCCTAAAGAAATTCGAGGAAGTCTTTATAACAAAATTCTGGTGAAGATACAGTCATATGGATCACAAGAGGACAGGAATTTTGGGTAGATTAGTAGCAGATTTTCTTAAAATCCTGAAAGGGTAATTATTTGATAGATGTTTAATGACAGAGAATAGGATTTTGTCCCAATCTAGTCAATCTTTTCTTTTTTCCCAACCAGAGTTTTCATTAAAATAGAGATGGAAATCTATAAGCTACATAATGCTAAGATGAAGAGTAAACTCTGACAAACTGAAAACACGGTCTGATTATAATAAGATAAAAAGATGTTAAGGGACAAATATTAAGGTCTTCCATTGGTTTCAAGAACCTGCTTAGATGCAGAAATGGCAGTATATGGCTAAGTAATAACATGAACAACTTAGAGTGATTTTAAGTAAATCGGATATGAATTCATAATATATCATGAACTCTTCAACATCATATTGAGAAAAAAAAAAAAGTAGAGTACTTAAAATGAAAGAAGTGACAATTCTGCTTAATCCTGTCCCAGCCGGACCAATTCTGATACATGCAATTTGAAATGCCAAGCATTAAAATATATATGTGTGTGTGTGTATAAATAAAACTGGAGCAAATTTGCATTCCATGTGATGAGACAAGTGAAAGACCTAGAAACAACTAAATATCAATTGAAAGACCTAGAGAATTTAGCTTAGAAAACAGACTTACAGAAGAATACTGATATATTGAAATAAAGAATAAATTACATGTTCTCTTGGTGCTCTCAAGATAACTAGGATTTATGTGTAAAACTTGAAAACAACACTATGGTATGGCTCAATTTATAAGAATAACTTTCTAATTTCCAAAAATAGAATGGGTTACCTCAGAAAATAGTGAGATCCCAAGAACTACAGGTGTTCCAGCACAGAGAGAGACTCAAGTGCATGGTTTATGGTTTAAATAAGCATAGTTGAGTGCTTGTATGGATGGATTTCACATCCCTTTCAATCCACTTGGAAAATGGTGGAACTTCCTTAAGCAAAACAAGATATTCTTAAGGAATCTACTCAGTATTTGATCCATCAGTTTTGCTCATAAACTTTCCAGTAACCATATTGCCAAAATGCACATGAGACATGCAAGTTTTTAGGTAACCAAATATTTAGTAGTCACTCACCTGCCTTGTTACTGTAATTTCATCATGAACTTCAAATCCTAAAGGACTCTGCTTTTTGTCAGAATTATCAAAGGTGATTGACACCAAGGCTTTTGTAATACCAGCTTGCCCATTTTTGTAAACTAAATCTTGTAAGTTAGAAGCCCGAACCTAAAATAAAGGAAAATTTTATCAGTTACAAAACTCAGTACTGCACAAAATAACACTAAAAATAGCTTTCTTGCTGTTGGAAAACCACCCATGTAGTATCCATTAAGAAGTCAAGAACAGGTAGTGGTATTCATAGGCATGGCAAGCAAAGAAAATGGGCATCAACCTGAAATGGGCCTCTCTCTCCACAGGCCTTTTTTGATCCTGAACTAAACTGTTTTCTACTCATTTCTTAACAAGAGCTGATTTGAAAAATTTAAGGAAAGACAGTGTCTAAAAAATTTCACTATTCATTCAATCCCTGTAGTAGATCCTGAAAAGACATTATAATGAGGGTGGGGGCAGGTGGAAAGATACAAACTCTGGAATGAGAATGTGTGAGTTTCAGTGTTGCTTCAAATATCTTAAGAGGATTAACCTTAAACAACTCCTCTAAGTTTCTACCTTCTCACCTAAAATATGGAGTAATGATACCTACCTTTAAAGGACTGCTGTGAAGTAGAAGATAATTCACATAAAAATGCAAATGAAGAGAATATTGATAATACTGACCCTCACCATGTGCAAAGATTCCCTTGAGGTTCCTCAAACTTAAATTCATATAAATCAGCAAGTTTACACTTTACCTGAGACAGGTTGGAGATGCCCAGCAAAAAGCAGATGGAGTCCAATATGTTGGATTTTCCACTACCATTTAAACCAGTGATAGCATTGAACAGAGGGTCAAAACCATTGACTTCAGTCCTCTGAGCATAGGACTTGAATCCCTCAAGAATGATTGACTTAATGTGCATTTTCACTACTGACTTGGACAGGTAAATCTCTGCTAGAAATCAAGCCACAAAGCAGTTCTGTACAAAACAGAAAAACAATGCATAAGTGGAATGTAAAACTGGAATAATAAATAGACTAAACCATAAGAATGACAGCGCAGTAGAAATAAAACAGCCACTTGCTAAGCTATTTCCTCTGATGTAAAGGTATCTTTAACTTAAAAATATACAAGAATTAGCCTCTATTTAGAAGTTAACTGGGCTTCCCAGGGGGCTCAGCGATAAAGGAATCCTCTTGCAACGCAGGAGCCACAGGAGATGTGGGTTCCATCCCTGGGTCGGGAAGATCCCCTGGAGGAAAGCAGGGCAACTCACTCCAGAATTCCTTCCTGGAGAATCCCCATGGACAGAGGAGCCTGGTGAGCTACAGTCCATAGGATCGCAAAGAGTCAGACACGACTGAAGTGACTTAGCAGGCACACACGCAGAAGTTAATTGAACCTGGAAGCCAACCACCTACTTCTCCAGGCTTATAATCTTCCATCGTTATCATACTCCAGCTAACACAGATTACTGATCATTTATCATCACATCCCCTTTGCCCAGAATGCACTTCTCCCGGACACTGACATGGCTCATTCTCCTTTATAGCACTCACGTTTTTACTCAAACTTCACCTAACTAGGTTCCTTTCCGACTCTCCTATATAAAAAGGTACCCTCATTCAACATTCAGAAAACTAAGATCATGGCATCTGGTCCCATCACTTCATGGGAAATAGATGGGGAAACAGTGGAAACAGTGGCTGACTTTATTTTGGGGGGCTCCAAAATCACTGCAGACGGTGATTGCAGCCATGAAATTAAAAGACGCTTACTCCTTGGAAGGAAAGTTATGACCAACCTAGACAGCATATTAAAAAGCAGAGACAGTACTTTGCCAACAAAGGTCCGTCTGGTGAAGGTTATGGTTTTTCCAGTGGTCATGTATGGATGTGAGTGTTGGACTGTGAAGAAAGCTGAGCGCTGAAGAATTGATGCTTTTGAACTGTGGTGTTGGAGAAGACTCTTGAGAGTCCCTTGGACTGCAAGGAGATCCAACCTGTCCATCCTAAAGGAGATTAGCCCTGGGTGTTCACTGCAAAGACTGATGTTGAAGCTAAAACTCCAATACTTTGGCCACCTCATGCTGAGTTAACTCACTGCAAAAGAATATGATGCTGGGAAGGATTGGGGGCAGGAGGAGAAGGGGACGACAGAGGATGAGATGGCTGGATGGCATCATCGACTCGATGGACATGAGTTTGGGTAAACTCCGGGAGTTGGTGATGGACAGGGAGGCCTGGCGTGCTGCGGCTCATGGGCTCGCAAACAGTCGGACACGACTGAGCGTCTGAACTGAACTGAACCGAACCCATCCCCTGCCTCTGCTTTCTTTTTCCTTCACGGACTTACAGCTGATACTAATCAGTACTTATTTATTGCTCTACCCAAGCTATCATAATGTCCCAAGCTATCATAATGTAATCTTCCGCAGCATCTTCTACGTTCTCCATTGTATGCCAGAGTACTGCCTAACTCGAGGCGCGGGATGGGCGGGTGGTCTGTAAATATTTCTTAAATATCAGTAGCTATACCCCCAGATAAATAGCTGAAGGCTTTTTCTTGTACTCAGGTTCTTCCCTCGCCCCACCAGGCCTTTCTCTCAACCCTTGCTCGCCTACCCTGAGGCTGGACAGGCACGAGTCATTCTGCCAGGAACCCCTTCAGGACTAACTTTACTCTGAAATTCTTGCTCCTCTGCTCCGCAGCCCCCGACGCCCATCTCCCGCCAGGAACGCCCGGCTAGGCCCAACCGGCCGCGCGCACGCACCTACCTGCCTCGCCGCTGCGTCAGGTCGCCTGGGCTTGAGGCGCCGCCGAAGCTCTTCCCAGTCACTAGGGCGGAGAGTGCGCCAGTCTTGCCCGGCCTCGGGGGCTGAGAGGCGAACGCCACCAAAGCGTCTCCTACATTTGCCCCGCGCGCGGCACCGGGGCGGAACTATTTATGCCTTTGAATTTCGGCGCGAGCACAGGACCCCACCTCCACTACCTATTCCATTGGCTGGTGCCTCAGAGACGCCTGACCTAAAGGTTCCATTTTTCTCTTCCATCAAGCAGTGAAAGGGACAAAGAGATAGAAAAGAAGGTCACGAAGGTAGCAGCTCAGGAAAAGCGACGGGTCGGACCTGAGGACTACAGGAGCTGGAGGCAAATGTTGTGCTCGGTATCCGGCACACCTCGGGCAGCCCCGCACCTCAGCCTGGGGGCCTCGCGCTCGCCGGCCCCGCCCTGCCGCAGGCCGGGTCTGGCCGCCATCGCTCCCCGGAAGCCCCGCCTCCTCGCTGGCTCAGCGCGACTCAGTGGAGCAGGCCCCTGTGGTCTCTGAGTACCGGAGGCAGGATGGCTTCCTGTCGGTCTCCTAGTTCTGCCTCAGAATCCCGCTGGGCTGGGCCAGGGTCCTCTAAGTGGAAGCTGCGTCTTGTTGCGGCTGGTGCGGCGCCGAACGAACTTCTGAGGACTGTGGATCGCTTTCTGGCTCCGCCCCTCGCCGGCAAAGGACCCTGGCGGGCTCGGGTTTCCTGTCCCAAAGGGCCGATAAGGCTGCCACCAGAGTTGTGCAGCGCCCGCGGGAGGAGTTGAGTGGGGCTGATAGGAGGTGCTGGTCGAATAGGAGTTCCCCTCGTTTCTCTGAAAAGCTGTGGAATGATAAGCAATGGCAGAACTATCATTTCAGAGAATTTTAGGGGGAACACCTTATAACAGTTGATATTTATTGATTTCGGGTGCCAGGTTGCGTTTCAGGCGCTTTTTAAAATCTTAGCAACCCTATGAAATCCGTGTTATTGTTCTCATTTTACAAAACCCCCACAAAACTTTTAATTCTCCCAAGTAGAAAAGATTTTCAAATCAATGGCCCATTCTTGGTAGCTTGACTGGTGCCCAATACTGCAAAGTCAATTGAGGTAAAGAAAGCAACTTGAAATATACAACCTAAAAAGCATGCTGGCCGCATCATCTCTTTTATACATCACCTAGGGAACGCACCATAGAGCACTATGAAGCTATGTCCTTCCTAACTCATTAGTATCAACATGCTTAACTGTGCGTAAACTGGCCGTTTTTGTTATTTTGAAGAAAAATACACACTGATAACAGCATCTGTTATTACTAGCACTGGAGTCTGTACATGAAAAGAGGTAAACATACTAGCTCTGGAGCAAGACTGCGTGGAAACAAACCTCAGCTTCCCCGCTTACTACTGGGAATAAGTTGCTTAACCAGTGACTCAGTTTACTGACTAGCATTGACTCCAGTGCTAGTAATAACAGATGCTGTTATCAGTGTGTCTTTTTCTTAAAAAAAAAAAATGGCCAGTTTACGCAGTTAAGCATGTTGATACTAATGAGTTAGGAAGGACATAGCTTCATAGTGCTCTATGGTGCGTTCCCTAGGTGATGTATAAAAGAGATGATGCGGCCAGCATGCTATTTTAGGTTGTATATTTAAAGTTGCTTTCTTTGCCTCAATTGACTTTGCAGTATTGGACACCAGTCAAGCTACCAAGAATGGGCCATTGATTTGAAAATCTTTTTCTACTTGGGAGAATTAAAAGTTTTGTGGGGGGTTTCTGTTTGTATAAGAAAAACTATTTACTCTCATCTCACCCACTTAGGTAAGTCAGTCATTACAGGCCTAACATCATTTAGTCAAGCAGTTTTCTTTGTCTTGTTGCTATTTCATAGTGGTTCAGATAGTAAAGAATGTGCCTGCAAGGCAGGAGACCAGGGTTTGATCCCTGGATTGGGAATGGCTACCCACTCCAGTATTCTTGCCTGGGAAATCCCATGGACAGAGGAGCCTGGCAGGCTACAGTCCATGGGGTTGCAAAGAGTGGGACACTACTGAGTGACTAACACTTAGCTTTGTCTATAGTGATTCCTTCATCCCCTATACTCCACAGCTCTTCACTTGTATTGATTCTCTTCAGTATTAAATACATTTATTTTCAACTATGTCCTCCTCATTTCATCTCTTTGAGAATGAAGAATTTTAATTTGCCAACAGACCCTAATGTGGATTTTATCAAGTTGTGAAATAAATAGTTCTTTGGGGTGAAAATCTAAGTGTTAGGACAGACGTTAGCTTTTGCACTATTTTAATAAATTAATAACCAGCTGATATTATTTAAGTCAAATGGATGAAAAAATACATGCAAATACACTTTTGCTGTATAAGGACTTCTGGGTAGTTATAAAAATAGACACATCTAACTACTTCCACTAAAAGTAATCATTATAGTGAAAATTGCCTATAAAAGGAGAAGTCTACAGCAGTTTTAGTGTTACAGCATATCCGAAGCACTAAGGAATTACAGTGAGTACAGATGAACTTAAGGAAATCTCTAATGGCTTAGTTAAAACTGGCCCCTGAGATCGCTATAGAGAAGTGGAGAACACCAAGGCATGAAGCCACTAAAACTCTAATGTGGAGAGATTAGGAATGGAAGTAAAGATAGACTATAGGGTTGTTGTTCAGTTGCTAAATAGTGTCAAACTCTGCAGTCCCATGGACTGCAGCACACCAGGCTTCCTTGTCCTTCCAGATCCAGAGTTTGTTCAAACTCAAGTCCATGGAGTATAGGGTAGATATACTATAAATAGGGCACTGTTCTTGTTTCATCACCGTGAATCAAAAGCATTTGAATACTCCCCTGTGATCCTGTGGTTAAGAATCTGCCTGTCAATGCAGGGGACACATTCTGGTCCTGGAAGAGTCCTCATGCCACAGGGAGACAAATCCCATGCATCACAACTACTGAGCCCATGTGCCACAACTCCTGAAGCCTGCACACAGTAGACCTTGTGCCCTGCAACAAGAGAAGCCACCACAATGAGAAGCCTGTGCATCACAACTAGGGAGTAGCCCGCACTCACTGCAACTAGAGAAGGCTGGCATGCAGCAACAAAGACCCAGCACAACCAAAAATAAATTGATTAATTTTTTAAAAAAAGCTTTTGAAAGCTTGAGCACTGGTGGGCAGGTGGAGTCTTTGTCCTTATGCAGAAGGTAGTAGTACCAGCAAGGACACTGATAAATAAAACGGGACCTAGGAAAAAGATTTGATCTTCTCTTCCAGGGCATTGGGAGGGACCCACTTCTCCAAGCCTCGCTTTTCTAATATTGGAGTCCTACAAAATATGTGGAACTGAGTTAATCCTCTTTCACTGGAATTTAGGACAGAAGGAAAAAAGAATTTTACTTTCATTGCAGAAATAAGGAAAGTTTGGTTCATTTTGTTTAGAGATTAATTTGGGGTTCAGTGGGAAGAACTGAAGTTCATATTGCAAAATTGTATTGAGTAGCAGCACATTTTGAATACACCAAATAAAACCAATCTGGCAAACTTGGAAAGAATGCCAGCTGAGCATAATATAAAATGAGGACTAGAAAAGGAGGTGATTATATTCTTTCATGTAGACACATTTATTTTCATTTCAATGACAATATTGTTTCAGTGGGCTTCCCAGGTGGTGCTAGTGGTAAAGAATCCACCTGCCAATGCAGGAGACAGGAGAAATGCGAGTTCAATCCTTGAGTTGGGAAGATCCTCTGGAGTAACAGGTGGCAACCCTCTCCAGTATTCTCACCTGGAAAATACCATGGACAGAGGAGCCTGGCATGCTACAGTCCATGGGGCCGCAAAGAGGCAGATGCAACTGAGCACTGTTTTCAGTACTACACGTTCTGTTTGGTTCCTTGTGAAATCTGCTTATATTTTCCTTATGATTCCTATTATTTTGCCTCCTTAGTCAAGTTAAATATCTTTATCTTCTTTTTTAGGTACTTCTACTATTTCAGGCTTTTGAGTTCCTAACTCTGCAACAGTTGCTGACTCTTACTCATAGTGATTTGTTTCCTCCTGTGGTGCTGTTCTTGGAGGGGTTGTTTGGTTTATGGGAGTCTCTTATGCCCCGAGTTGTGAAAGGATCCCTTCAGAGCACTTACACATTTGTTTCTGCCAGGGTTCTTTGGCTCTTAAAGATCTGGGAACATTTGTAAATGATTGTTTCTCAGTTTGTGGTTCCTGAATTATGCAGATATCATAAATTCATGTCTGTTGCAGGTCTGTGGTTTTAATTTATCACAAGTAGCTTTTGTTTTATCCCCCTCTCCAAAGCTCCAAACAAAAAACAAACCTTCCCTCTTCCAGAGGCTAGCACGTGGAGTGTTTCCAATCGCAATGACTGGCAGATCTTTAAGGCTGACGTTTCAGATAAGGGCCTGGTCCCAGCTCCTTGGCTCACAGAAGCTCAAGGGCTACTGCTTGTGCCTCAGAACCCAGCCACTGGCTCCTGAGCCCTATTGTTTAGTCATTCAGTTGTGTCTGACTTTTGAGACCCCATAGATTGTACCCACCAGGCTCCTCTGACCATAGGATTTCCCAGGCAAGAAAACTTGAGTGGGTTGCCATTCCCTTCTCCAGGGGATCTTCCCAACCCAGGGATCGAACCCACACCTCTTGTGTCTCCTGCATTGGAAAATGATTTTTTACCACTGAGCCACAGGGAGAGCTACATGGGAAGCCCCCTGAGCCCTATAGCCAAGTATAAAATAAATGTTGGAAGCCTGCCTCTCAGTGCCTGTTCTTTACATTTTCAGTTTGTTTCTGGCACTTTGAATTTTTTGGTTTTTGTTACTGTGCGTGGGATATGGTTTGTATAACAATAGTTATATTTTACCCAGTAGTTCTATGACTTTATGAAGAGAGTTTCAGTCAACCAGGTTAGAGGAGGCCCTTCCACTTACTTTTCATGAAGCACATCAGTGATCTTTGTTTTGCTCCGGCTGAACCTTGCTTTCAGATTTTCAATTCCACATTCAAATGACCTTTTCCTTAAAAACAGAGAAAGATGTCTGGTATCAGCTCTTAAGAAAATATTTTCATGCACTACTCATAAAATCCAGTCTCTTGGTACTTGTTTCGTATTTGTTCTTCCGGTGTTTCCTGTTCCTGGCTTTTATCACTTCCACACTGGTTACCAGCCCAAGCTACTCATCTCACTGCTCCTCTGCTTTGCCACAGCCCTTCCTTTATGGGGAGGATTATTCACTCCCCTTTCTCAAATACCGTTCTCATTTCATCGTTCTCTCTTTCACAATGGTCCCTTATTACTTTTTACTTCAAGTCTACACACATCTGCTTGACCTTCTTTCAGCTGGTTTCCTTTTATTACCAGCTCAGTTCTTACTAGATATCACTCTTTGATATTTTCCACAAGATCTTCCCCTTCAGTAATCAGCGTTTTCTCTCTCTGTTACATTATTCAAATTCCTACTTAAATTTCTACCTCAGCAATACTTATTAGCCACCAGTCTCTGCTCTCTAAATGTCCTACAAAATATATGTTTCTATATCAGAAATTTGACATCTCTTTATAAACTCTTGGTGAAAATTGCCTATAGAATTAATTCTTTAAGATGGCATGCCTGGCCTTTTGTAATTTATTATCCATCTGCTTTCCTAGGACTCATATCCTGCAGCTTCCTCCTTAGATTACCTTGTCATTTGTCGTTCACTACTATAAACCAAGCACCAACCAATGACAAAAGTGTCTGACAACTTTTAAAATGAATAGATGAATTCAATAGGCATTACAGAACGCCTACCTTATTCTAAGAATCTACTATGTTCTGGAATACAAAGATGGATAAGATGTGGGCCTGTCCCCAAGGAGTCCATAGTTGAATAGGGATGACATGCATAAAGAAATTAACCAGAGGAAGAGTGAAAGGCATTATAAATGACAGATTGCATTAGCAAGGACACGGAAGATAAACATAGTGTAAGAGGCAAGAAGTAGCAAGATTTAGTGTAGGATAAGCCAGATTATGGAACATTTTATGTGCCATCTTGAAAAACTTGTTATCAATTTTGAAGTATTGATGTTCTCGTCTACGTCTTTACGTCTTTGCACATGCTGAACTTATCCCCTCTCCATACCTACTCCCATGTGTATTTCTACTTATATTTGAAACCCTGAATTTGATCCATTTCTGGGAGAATTATTTGCAGATTCTTATGTAATCCCTTAACCTTTTATCTAGACTTTACTTCTAACCTATATTCCTACTGTGACATACCTTCTGACATTCCTCAGTACCTAGCACAATATTGGTTGAATATAAATAAATTTAGGAGATTCATTTGCTGCTTTCTGATTAAGGTAAAGGAAAAGAATAGATTTAAAAAGTCAAAGGACTTGGAAAATATTGAAGTATACAACATAATCCATAAACTATTCAGTATTATAAGATACAATAAGTTAATGGTGGTGATTATTTCATTAATCTGACATTGAGAAATTTTTTACACCAGGTAGCAGTGTTCTATTTGTGTAATGCCACCAGCAACCACCTATTTCAAATGCTAAAAGAAGATGCTGCTTAAGTGCTGCACTCACTATGCCAGCAAATTTGGAAAACTAGGCAGGGGACACAGGACTGGAAAAAGTCAGGTTTCATTCCAATTCCTAAGAAGGGTAACATCAAAGAATATTCAGATTACCCCACAATTGCATTCATTTCACATGCTAGGAAGGTGATTCTCAAAATCCTTCAAGCTAGGCCTCAATAGTACATGAACTGAGAACTTCCAGATATACAAGCTGGATTAGAAATAGAGGAACCAGAGATCAAATTTCCAAAATCCATTGGATCATAGAAAAAGCAAGAGAATTCCAGAAAAACATCTATTTCTGCTAAAGCCTTTGACTGTGTTCAGTCCAGTTCAGTTCAGTCACTCAGTTGTGTCCAACTCTTTGTGACCCCATGAACCACAGCACGCCAGGCTTCCCTGTCCATCACCAACTCCTGGAGTCCACCCAAACCCATGTCCATCGAGTCGGTGATGCCATCCAACCATCTCATCCTCTGTCGTCCCCTTCTCCTCCTGCCCCCAATCTTTCCCAGCATTAGGGTCTTTTCCAATGAGTCAACTCTTGGCATGAGGTGGCCAAAATATTGGAGTTTCAGCTTCAACATCAGTCCTTCCAATGAACACCCAGGACTGATCTCCTTGAGGATGGACTGGTTGGATCTCCTTGCAGTCCAAGGGACTCTCAAGAGTCTTCTCCAACACCACAGTTCAAAAGTATCAATTCTTCGGCACTCAGCTTTCTTTGTAGTCCAACTCTCACATCCATACATGACCACTGGAAAAACCATAGCCTTAACTAGACAGACCTTTATTGACAAAGTAGTGTCTCTGCTTTTTAATATGCTGTCTAGGTTGGTCATAACTTTCCTTCCAAGGAGTAAGCATCTTTTAATTTCATGGCTGTAATCACCATCTGCAGTGATTTTGGAGTCCCAAAAAATAAAGTCAGCCACTGTTTCCACTGTTTCCCCATCTATTTGCCATCAAGTGATGGGACCAGATGCCATGATCTTAGTTTTCTGAATGTTGAGCTTTAAGCCAACTTTTTCACTCTCCTCTTTCACTTTCATCAAGACGCTCTTTAGTACTTCACTTTCTGCCACAGGGGTGGTGTCATCTGCATATCTGAGGTTATTGATACTTCTCCTGGCGATCTTGATTCCAGCTTCATCCAGCCCAGCGTTTCTCATGATGTACTGTGCATATAAGTTAAATAAGCAGGGTGACAATATATAGCCTTGACGTACTCCTTTTTCTATTTGGAACCAGTCTGTTGTTCCATGTCCAGTTCTAACTGTTGCTTCCTGACTTGCATACAGGTTTCTCAGGAAGCAGGTCAGGTGGTCTGGTGAAACCTGTATGCAGGTCAGGAAGCAACAGTTAGAACTGGACATGGAACAACAGACTGGTTCCAAATAGGAAAAGGTATATATCAAGGCTGTATATTGTCACTCTATTTATTTAGCTTATATGCAGAGTACATCATGCAATATGTCAGGCTGGATGAAGCATAAGCTGGAATCAAGATTGCCAGGAGAAATATCAATAACCTCAAATATGCAGATGACACCTCCCTAAAGGTAGAAAGTGAAGAACTAAAGAGCCTCTTGATGAAAGTGAAAGAGGAAATTGAAAAAGCTGGCTTAAAACTCAACATTCAAAAAACTAAGATCATGGCATCTGGCCCCATCACTTCACAGCAAATAGATGGGGAGAAAATGGAAACAATGGCAGATTTTATTTTTCTGGGCTCCAAAATCATTGCAGATGGTGAAGGTAGCCATGAAATTAAAAGACACTTGCTCCTTGGAAGAAAAGTTATGACCAACCTAGACAGCATATTATAAAGCAGAGATATCACTTTGCCTACAAAGGTCTGTACAGTCAAAGCTATAGTTTTTCCAGTAATCATGTACAGATGTAAGAGTTAGACCATAATGAAGGCTGAGCACCAAAGAACTGATGCTTTCAAACTGTGGTGCTGGAGAAAACTCTTGAGGGTCCCTTGAACATCAAGGAGATCAAACAAGTCAATCTTAAAAGAAAACAATCCTGAATATTCATTGGAAGGACTGATGCTGAGCTCCAGTACTTTGGCCACCTGATTTGAAGAGCAGGCTCATTGGGAAAGACCCTTATGCTGGGAAAGATTGAGGGCAGGAGGAGAAGGGGATGATAGAGGATGAGATGGTTGGATGGCATCACTGATTCAATGGACATGAGTATGAGCAACCTCCGGGAGGTAGTGAAGAATAGGGAAGCCTGATGTGCTGCAGTCCATGGGGTCACAAAGAGTTGGATACAACTGATCAACTGAACAACAAGTGCAACCAGTGGCCACTGTGACATTCATAAGGGATCTGCCATGGAATGAGCATTAACAGCTGCTGGCTTCTCAGAGATCCTAGCCATATAGTTTTCCCTGTCCGTGCTCTTTTGACCTGTAAAATAAAAACAAGCTTCTACTAATGCTGGAATAGCTGAAGTTTCAGGTTGAAAGAATACAGTTCAGATATAACCACATCCCTAGCTTCTGTCTGGTTATAATCACACCCTTCCTTCCCACTCCTTTATTATACACACAGACTTACGTTACATGATGTTCTATTTATTCATTTATACAGTTGTCTCTCCCCGCTGTGAGCACCATGATGTCAGTGGTCTTGCCTTATCAGGGTCTGCAAACGTCGCCTCCAGTGCAGTTCTTGACACAGAGTTGTGCTCTGTAAATGTTTATCAAATGCATGAACTATTACACGAACATGTAAAGATTATTAAGGTGGTTGTTTTTTCTAAATCAGAGAACAGTCATTATCTGCTCTTCAGATTTTTCAAATGAATGTTGGTGGTTGTTTTATTGTTATTTTTGCCCTTACTTAAATTCCTAGAGAGTTGTGTGATACTCAAACACTAACATGCACAGAAACTTAGGAATTACCTTGATTACTCTCTCTTTTCCTTTTCTCACTCCCACCTTGTTTCCAGACACTGACTTCCACCCCACTTCTGTTGCACATCCAGTACATAGCAGTTCGGAAATCCCTGGTTTATTACCTTTCAGTCTCCACCCTTCCTCTACTCCATTTTCCTCAAATCCCACTCATTCTCATAAGGGTGGGATCTTGCCCTTGGGCTCCTAAGGGACTACAGACCAGGGCAGTGTAACGGCAATATATTTGTAAGAGTTTAAGGGTATTTCCCTTCAAAACATCAGCATTTATGGGACATTCACAGTAGAGTTCAGGGGTCTTCAGCAATCCAGATCAAGTTCTATTTATGTCCTTTGTGACTGGACAAGGAAGACCATGTCACCAAGTCTTTTCTGCCATTTCAACATCTCCTTTCCCAATCTGTGGGTAGTTGCTTGAAAAAAAGTCCTAATATGTTATGTTACTTCATGTTATTCAACAATTCCATATTATTATCATCTCTGTTTTATAGATAAAGAAGCTGGATCATAGAACTAAAGATTAGAGTAGCACTGGGACTAAAGTCCATACAGTTGTTCAGCAAATGCTTGAGCACTCACAATATCAGTGAGCAGTACAGCAAGAATTTCTGCCTTATGGAGCTTATACCATGGTGGACATCAGTTCTTATTTTATTGATTGTAAAGCGTAACTTTTTACAACACTCTTATTCTGCCTTGGTAGTAGCTATCAGTCTCAATGCCTCAAATAATTGTCCTTTCCATGTGACTACTGAAGCCCTCAAGTCATAGAAACCCCAGCTGGCCTATTTCACCAGGTGCTTGGGCATTCTCAGTCAGGCTTGGACTTACAGTGGGTACTCAGGTTTAGGTCAAGAACAAAAGCTGAAACATTTTAAACACTGCTCACAGGGAATGAATTCTTAGGGAAGTAGCAATGTTCCACTAGGAGTAAATGCTGTAACAGGCTAAAGGGTGGACTTGTAAATATTCATTAAAGTAGTTTGGATTTAGTATAGGTAGAAGTCTTGAGCAGGTGCAACAGGAAGAACTGCTCCTGTTAGGGTTTGTTGGTGGCATCTTCTTTTTGTACAAAGAAATGTTGCCAGCAATTCTTCTTGGAAGACTAATTTAGAATAATCTTTATTTTGTATATTTTTTAATAGTTAATGAGATCTAGGAGTGTAATAACCTGGTGAGAATTTGTCTGCAAATGGCAATCAAATTAGTCTTAGTCATGAAACTCATAAATAAGCTATAATTCAGCATTTTATATCTAGAGGAATTAAAATGGGGGTCATGCTGTTTAAGAGGATAAGGGAATTTAACTATACACTGGGGGATTTAGAGCAGATTTATGATGAAGATATATCCTAACTGGAAGCTTAATTGTGATTTAAATTACAGGTCAAGCTGTGCAATGTGTTTTCTTTTTAGGGGAAAATCTTTGGGGAGATAAAGTGTGCTTGTTTAAAGAAGAAGCAGAAAGTAAATGAAAAAGCAGATTGCATTTTCTGTTTTTCTCTTAAAATTTCAAGCTGCTGTAAGTCGAATCACTCCTGAGTTCTTGATGATGGCTGTTGCGAAATTTCTTTGTTTTACTTTCTTTGTGTTATTCTTGCCCTCTATTCCAGAGCAGTTATTTTACTTGACAGTAACAAAAATATGTAGCCAGCATATCTGCCAGAAAACTAATATGGAAACCAGAGATAAGGTATTCTCAACTCTTCTAGAACTGTGACATCCTAGCATTTTAGGCTGACTCATAAAATCAGCAGCTTCTACACATGGATGGGCCCTTGAAGAATTATAACCACACATTTTTCAAATGGGGAAATTAAGGTTTCTGATGATTTTCTTAAATTTACTCTTTATCTCAAATAAGTCAATTGAGGAAAAAAAAATATATGTATGAATGACTTAAAAATATAAAGAAATTGCTTTCTGGTGAAATAAAAATTCAAACAGATTATCAGAGGTTGGCTATGTAGCGGAGATTTTTACTTGGAAAATAACAGACTCTTACAGCCCAGACCTTTATTTTCTGACATTTCCCTCTCCCTCCAAGAAATATTTCAGTAAGTAACAGTACAACCACCATGCAGGATTCAGTTGTGAATGGGGATGGAGTCTGGGGTGGGCAATGGCGACAGAAAGCTGGAGAGGGAATGGGAATGATCTGTTCTCCTTTTAAGGCTCTGAAAGAAGGTCAAGTCAAGAATGAAATATTTAAACAATCCTTGACTGAAATGTCAAGAATAATACTGGAGAGATGATACAACATGGTGAAAAGAGAGAAGAATCTAGCTTACAAGACACAACATGGGTCAAGAAGATCCTCTGAGACTCACAGGTGTAATATCCTCTGTGCCAGAAAAAACACACGGCACTAGAGTGGAGTATCCCATTGGAATTCCTCCTCTTATTCCCCCTGCCCCACCATCTTCCACCTTAGTTTCTCTATGCCTTGTTTGAGAGGCAACCTCAGTCATTCACTTAAAGGACCTTTTCCTCATACGAGGCAAATATGTAACATAGGATTGGTGCAGGTGCCCAGGGAGTCCACAAAAAGAAAAAAATCATGGCTGGGGACATAATCAAGAGGTACATCCTTGGCGGATATTCCTAGATAGTATTGAGCTGAATCCTTAAGGAAAAATATGCCTTTGACAGGTGGAGATAGGGAATCAGCAGTCCAAGTGTAGAAGATTACCTGATACAGCCTACCAATAAGTTTACTAGAAATTTATACTCCTCTTATAATAGGTGCTGAACCACACCACGCAGAATCCCCCTTTGGGACCAAGGCATGAGATCCTCCAGTTCCCAGGCAGCTGGTTGCAGATGGCTCACAGCTGAGCCTCTCCCCTAGCACGGCTCTCCATGGAAGGAAGCTGCCCAGCTGAAGTTAATCTCCCATTCAGTGTCGGGCCATATCCAGTGACTGGTTGGTGCAGGGACACAAAAGCCCCCTTGCTTCAACCAGGATAACTGTAAAGGGCCATCTCAACAGCTTCTCAGGCCATGAGCTGAAGCCTTGTGACTGCACCACGGTGTGGCTTCTCCCTCTGGCCAATTCTGTTTTCTGTACTAGGGCACAGGTGTTCTGGACAGCGCTCCCAAATAAACTTTCTACACACAAATCTCTGTTTCAGTCTACTCTTTGGGGAACCCACCTAAGATAATACCAGATAAAATTTGAAATACTATAGGCTATTTTAGGGGAATTTCCTGGTGGCTCAGAAGGTAAAGAATCTGCCTGCAATGTAGGAGACCTGGATTCAGTCCCTGGGTCAGGAAGAAACTCTGGAGAAGCGAATGGCTACCCAGTCCAGTATTCTTGCCTGAAGAATCCCATGGACAGAGGAGCCTGGTGGGCTACAGTCCATGGGGTTGCAAAGACTTGGACATGACTGAGCAATTAACACACACACACATATACCAGCTATTTTAACAGAATCTAATGTAGAGCTCGGAAAGCCTGAAGTGTACATATGATTCAGTCATTAGAAGTGCTGATTCATGGTCTCTATGGTAACAAGTTGGCATCTCAAGTTAAGTGCTGAATTACTAAGCCAATTTATATTCCACTGACAACTGGAAAGGAGAGAAATCATACCTGAGCTATGGTCCTTCTGTTCTCAGATTTTGCCAAACCCGTCAATAGGTTCTGGTCACCAAGTATTAGGGACTCTATCAGAAGGGCTATATCAGGAAGTTACACTGTAACAAAAAAGAAAAAAATTACCAAGTGCCTTAAAAGCAACAATGGTTTATTTCTTGTTCATGCTATACATCCATTGCAGAGGCAGGAGACATTTCTGCTTTTCATAGTAAGGAAGCAGCCACGACCTAGAATCCTGTGGATCCCTGCTAGAGGGAACAAGAGCTCTGGAAGGGATCAGAACCAGAATTTAAAATGCTTCATCAAAAGTGACACACATCACGTATACTCACAATTCACCACAACTATTTATTACAATGCATGCAAGCTATGAGTGCCAAGTCACTTCAGTCGTGTCTAACTCTTTGAGACCCTATGGACCATATAGCCCTCCAGGCTCCTCTGACCATGGGATCTTCAGGTAAGAATATTGGAGTGGGTTGCCACCAGGGGCTCAGGAAATGCAATCTCAAAATGTGCCTGGAAAGGCACAGGGTCACAGGGGAGAACTGGACTCTTTGGCAGGGCTTCCCAGGTGGTGCTAGTGGTAAAGAACCCATCTGCCAATACAGAAGATTTAAGAGACCTGGGTTTGATCCCTGAGTTGGAAAGATCCCTTGTATTCTTTCCTGGAGAATCCCATGGGCAGAGGAGCCTGGCAGGTTACAGTCATAGGATGGCAAAGAGTCGGACATGACTGAAGTGACTTCACTAATGACTAATGGAAGATCTTGGAGTCTAGAAACTCAAAAAGGAAAAGAAATAGGTTAAACTGGTAGTTGAATTTTCAATTAAAAAGAATCTTAGTAGTAAGTAATCATTGATGCTTTATTATCTTTCAAATTATATTTGTGCTATTGTTTTTATTTTATCTATTCTGAAAATATGTACTAAGTATCTTCTAGTATTTGCAAAGTGCTGTGATGGTTACTCTTAGGGCAAAAACTCTGGATTTGTTCCTTTAAAGACACATATTTAGTTGGAGATACAGGGCTTCCATGATAGCTCAGTTGGTAAAGAATCTACCTGCAATTCAGGAGACCCCGGTTCGATTCCTGGGTTGGGAAGATCTACTGGAGAAGGGACAAGCTACCCACTCCAGTATTCTTGGGCTTCCCTTGTGGCTCAACTGGTAAAGAATCTTCCTGCAATGCCGGAGACCTGGGTTTGATCCCTGAGTTGGGAAGATCCCCTGGAGAAGGGAAAGGCTACCCACTCCAGTATTCTGGCCTGGAGAATTCCATGGACAGTATAGCCCATGGGGTCGCAAAGAGTCAGACACGACTGAGCGACTTTCACTGTATAGGAATTCAAAGTATACAGAAGAACAGAATTAAGAGAAGAGAGCAGGGACAGGGGGTTGAGGGGCCGTGAAAGGGTGGGCAGTGTTTAGGGGGTGTAAAAGAGGGAATTGTTAAATACCGAGTTTCTGTGCTTAAAGCTAGAATGGACAAAACTGTGCCTTCTGCAAGTATATTTGAAAATACCCTGCTGATCTGAGCTACACGGAAGGGACAGATAAGCAAAAGTGTATGTTATATTATTGCTTTTAAATACACTTCCTGATTTCTGTTTCCCCCTCCCAGTTCAGGCTCTTCAACTTACATTTAAAAATTTCCATATTTGCGTGGTTAGGATAAATGATTGTGAACTCAAAGGTGATATCGTTGCTCCTTGAAATTAGGAGCCCTGCTCTTTTGGTACTCTGTACACTCCCTTCTAAGTTAATGATGATTTATGGTGATAATTATAATATATTGCTCCTCTAATGTCTCTTTTAGCTTATAAAGCAAGTTTACATAACTATTAAAGTTATTTCCACAATATACTCAAGAGTTAGTTTCAAGGAGTTTTAATAAAATTACTCCCATACCATAGATAGAGGGATTGAGGCTGAAAGAATTAAAATAATTTTATCATGAGAGCAATAATTTGTAGCTATGAACAAACCACCCTAAAACAGTGGCTTAAAATAATAGTGCTCATTTCTTTGCTCACCTGAGGGGTGATACTTGGGGTCTCTCAAGCAGTTGCAATCGGGTGATGGCTGGGGCTGAGGTCACCTCTGAAGTTTGACTCATGTTTGATGCCTGGGCTGAGAAGTCTCTAACATCCAGTGTGACAGCAGGTTAGGCTTCTTCAGGCATAGCTCTCTCCTTGGTCTCCCTACATGGACTCTCCACACTGGGTGTGGGCCACCCTGGGAAGGGGTGTGAACTGGGGACACGTGGTTCTCTGCAGCTGTAGTCATCTCTGAAGATGATGGCAGCCGTGGACTGCCTGCCAACGGGACTCCCAGCAGCTGAGGCAACACGATCTTCATTGAAGGAAGATGACCTCACTTTTGTTCCAAATCCAGTACCCTGCCTTTCGCATTGTCTCCACTGATTTAACAGCACTAGTCTGTTGACATTAATACATGTTAATTGTGAATTATACAGTGAAAATAAGTAATCACATTGGGACACTTCATTAAACAATTATATAGCACTCTGCGTGTATTTCTATTATGGGAACATGCTATTCCTCACTAATTTGTAAGTTTCATTGAGCTCACATCTACATGAGCACCCAAATCTTACTTGTTTCAAGCTCCCACCCACTCCTCCAACAACTCTAGCTCCTTTATTCTTACACTAACCATCCTCAAACATATGTGGGAACACCCAAGAAATGGGGACATGTGGATTATGAACCAGTCGAGGCAGCCACTTGCTGTCAGCCTACATTTAATGTTCCAGGCTGCACTATCAATGCTCCTATACCTAATTCCATGCTTGTTGCAGTGGAAATTCATGGCTGGACACCAAGCTCCAGACTCCCGTGTTCCACTGCTTAATCAACATTTCCATTAATATCAAGGCAGCATCTCAAATTTTATTTGTTCAAAACCAAACACTTGGTTTTTCTCACTAAAAAATTTTTTAAATGACTACATTTCAGTAAATGGCATAACCATTCTCCAAAACCTAGAAGTCATTCTTGATTCTTTTCTTGTTAGCCATCCTGGATACAAATACCTAAAATTACTTATTTACTCATCTACTTGTTTATTTCCTATCTCCTCCTTCTAAAATTTCAGTTCTATGAAATCAGAAAATCCATATGCTTTGTCCTCTAGTGTGTGTCTAGCTCTTACACTTAGGACTCTGACTTAACATAGAGGTAAGGCACTAGGCAAATATATGATGGATGAATCTGTAAAGAAATTTAATTAGTCAATTAATTTCTGTTAACTGATTCAGGATTCCACCACTACCAGCCTTAAAAATTCTACAGAAATGCTGCTCCAAGATGACACATCTCTGCTCTAAGCAGAGATACCTCTCACTGGCCTTAGAATCAGACCATTTTTTACCATCACTATTTATTGAAAACCAGCCACTCTCAAGATTTGCTGATGTCATAGCCAAGGTTGCTAGTATAATAGGGATTTCCTAGCTGCTGCTCTAAAACTGTTCTGCACTTATTTTAACGGCACTGTGTCCAGTGATCTACGCTGGCATGAGCCAGTATTACTGCTGCCAATATGCAAGTACCTCTGCACTTGTGAAGCACGTTACGTTCAGTTGTAAAAAGAAATGTTCCACAGCAGAGTTATTTGGGTCCCAAATCACTACTGAGTCTAGTGAAACAGACCTTTCAATTGACACAGAGCCCTTTTTATTCTCTCTGGATGTATACACAATCCTAGCTTGGGTTAGAATGGATACAAATAAAAACTTAACACTGAAAGGAAACCATCTCGTTTCCAACCAATTCCTTCCACTCTTAAAAACAATTCTCTTGCTGAAATGCTATTGTCCCTTACTATAGTCTGGCTTCAATTTATCAGAGTCCATCCTTCTTTCCTTCCTTCTCTCTCTTTCTCCTTCCTTAACAAATGGTCACAGAACACCTAACCTGCTATGTACTGAGGAAAGAAAGATGAGTTTGTCTATAATTCCAAGGTACAGACATATGCTTGGAAAGATGCAAAAAAAAAATGGCTTCAGGTTTATGACAAGTATATGTTCAAGCTAAAATGGGTCACAAAGATAGGAGAGGTCAATTATTAGTGAGGAATTAATTAATTCTTAATTCAAGAGGAGAAACAAATTGTGTCTGGCAATAGGGTTAGGGTTTTTTCCTTTCAGGGTGATAATGAAATGTTGGAAGTGAAAGGAGAAAAGCAGGTACAGGCAGTGGGAGCAAAACACAGTTGGGTGGCTTACTTTGTGACATACTATAATGTGTTAAGTCAGCCTAAATTGGACACCCAAAGATTTGGCTTTGTCTTCAATTAAAAACATATGACATGTGGATGTCTGCTTGATCGTGTTCAACTTTTCACGAACCTATGGACTGTTACTCACCAGGCTCCTCTGTCCATGGTTTAGATATAAACAATTCATTCATGGAGAAGGCACCCCTTTATTTCTCTTTCATAAATTTTTCTGATGCATGCTTTGATTGGAGAGACAGATGTTGATAGAATTTTATCATTGGATTTTATTTTGTCCTTTTCAGTTACAATTAGAAAAAGTATGATAGTGGTTTTGCCACTTGCTAGCAGTGTGACATAAAGGGAAATCAATCCCTTTATGTTTAATTTTCACCTTTGTCTTATCTGTAAGTCAGTAATGTTGAACCAACTTTTGAGGACCCCCCCCCTCCCCACTATGAAATTCTGTGGCTGTAAGACTCAAAAGGGCATATAATATAAGATGCAGAGGACCTATATAACATTGAGTCTAAAGCTCATATTTACACAATATTATTTCTAGGAACTCATCACAAAAGTAGTTTTGTCTAGCATATGCCAGTAAAATCTCAGAGGAAAACCAACATAAATTAAAGAGAGTCATTTTATAAGAGAAGCAACACTTTTCTAAGCAGAAGCACTGTGTTACAGTCCATGGTTTGCTAGTTTCTGGCTGTGCTGAAAAAAATACTTTCCTTTCCTGATTCCAAGTTGTTTTTCCTGGAATAAATGAGGCTACTGGGAATTGAAGAGGTTAACATATACTTATATCAACATAATGATATATCATTGAAATATATCATTATAATATCAGACAAACTTGACGCTACCTGGAAGATCAAAATCAGAACGGGAGGCAAAACTATCAGTACTCATGTGGATGTGAGCTCTCTACTATCAGTAGTTAAGCATTCTTACCTCTCCACTCCCAAATTCTCCTAGAAAGCCTCCTTTCTAGGCAATGGAGGGAGGAGGGCAAAATTTGGAGGCTCCTGGTGTATAACACAACACATACCAAAGGTGTCTCATTCCAAAGACAAGATAAGCTTCTCAATATATAGCCTTCCTAGGAGAATTTGGGAGTGGAGAGGTAAGAATGCTTAACTACTGACTCCCAGACTACAAAATATCAAGAACCGTGCCCTGTGAGATCTGTATGCTTATTTGCAGAGGATTCATCTGGATATAGTCCGCCTTTAACATATCATACATACCTTTTATATGGGAACAGAGAGAGGTCCCATTCTTAACATTCTTGATTTCTTCCTCTCACAAAATAAACATCTTCCTTGCTTTGATCCATGGTGCAGGAACTGGTAGGTTTAATCAGGATTCATGATCTTGATGAAGAGTCTGGCAGTTACCATAGTTGAGTACTACACTGAGGTCTGAGTCAAGAGACACTTTGCAGATGTCATTATATGATAAGAAGAAAGCACATATTGCTGAAAGAAAAATTTTGAGAAAGGAACTCTCAACAATGGCAAATGAACTGTGAACTGTTAATATCTAAGAAGTATGTTCCCTACAATTCAGCACCATTTTTGTTTGTTTGTTTGTTTTTAGCAGAGAAACTCTTCCATGTGTGCAAAAGGAGATACGTCCTAGACTTTCTGGCAGAATTGTTTGAAAGGGGAAAAATAAGAAACAATTGCAGTATCCATCCACAGGAGAATAAATAGTGCCATATAGTCATAAAACAGAATGTTACAAAAATAATGCAGTCAAAATAAACAAACCAGAGCAACACATATATCAATATAGATAAAGATCACAAAGCAATTTGAAAAATAATACCTATAACATGATAGATAGCTCAAAATTCTGCAAAATCGTAGTATATAGTTTATAGATAAATACAAATAGAAATATTAGAAAACCTAACTATAAATAAACATATTGAGTTATTGAGAGTAGATTATCTGTGGGAAGAAATTAAGGTAATGGAAAAATGAAAGATTTTAGAGACAATCCCAAAGCAAATATGAAATACTGTGAGAACATGATAAAGCTAGGTGCTGGGCACATGATTTTTATATTATCCTACATTGTTGTCTGTGTTTTTTGAACTACTTTATAACTTTGAAACAATACTTTTAAAAGCTTAAATATTGTATATGGCATAAACTTAGGCATTTTTCTTATATGTATGAAAATTGCTTTTGACAGTATAAAAGATAAAAAGCCAATCAAAAACGTTAGAAATACTGAAGTGCCTGCTCAGAGTTCTATAGAAATATGTGTATCTGTACCAGAAAACTAATTAGAGAAATTTCATTATCATAGCAAATTACATTTTCTTATTGAATGAGAGAAATTTTATTGAATTTCATATGATTCAAATCATAACCCTGAATTTTACTACATATATAAATGTAAATATTCAATTTTATCTTGGAAATGTTTTTTTTTCAGATTATTGTTTCAAAGCTCTCTGACAAGATAAGGTAGCTTCTATTTATAAAACTGTAAGTATAATAACGTCAGCCTATCTGTTTGGCTACTAAACATGATGCGTGCTTTTTTTCAGCAAGTAAAACTCATGAGAGTGCATTCTCACCATGTCTATCTAAGACATATTGAGGCAGTGAAGTTCGAAGGTGTTATGTTCCTGCAGATTTCTCTTATGGTAAAAATCCTTGAAGCGTGAGAAGTGTGTAGCCATACTGATTTTCTCCCAGCATGTGATGCAGAATTTATATACTCTATTTTGATCCCATAAAAGAAAATCTATTGCCGAAAATAATAGCCCTGAACAAATTATATACTGAAAATGACCAAAAACCTCCTTTTAAAATTCCCACTTTTTATATGACATAAAAATATAAATTAGGAAATAAGAGTTTGAAGGAAAATGGTTAAAGTTGTTATGACTTTTAGCATCAATTTTTATTTTGCTATACATCTTATATAATTTGAGTTAAATATAATTTTGAGGCAATAATGTATCTATTTAATTGCATATTTTATTAAAATATTAAAAAATTATTTTTCAGAAAGTCTTCTAGATTATCTTTCTATAATCCATTCATTTGGTATTTCTTGTGGACTTACTTTGTGCAGGATTTGTCAGGCTGAGATGTGTAAAGAACATGTAACTTAGCATGTATTGAGTATAAATATATATTTCAATTGGAAGGACTGATGTTGAAGCTGAAACTCCAATACTTTGGCCTCCTCACGTGAAGAGCTGACTCATTGGAAAAGACCCTGATGCTGGGAAAGATTGAGGGCAAGAGGAGAAAGGGACGACAGAGGATGAGATGGCTGGATGGCATCACCAACTCGATGGACATGGGTTTGGGTGGACTCAGGGAGTTGGTGATGAACAGGGAGGCCTGGCGTGCTTTAGTTCATGGGGTCGCAAACAGTCGAACACGACTAACTGACTGAGCTGAACTGAACTGATATATTTAAAGCATTTGCTAAGGATTTTAATCAAATATTTTATGAGCTCTGAAATGTCGGTATTCCCATTATGCTGATTTTGGCAGTTCCTCCCTTCAAGAGGTGGACTCTATTTCCCACCACTTGAATCTGAACTTCTCTTATGATTAGTTCTTGGCCAACAGACTATGATAGAAGTGCCTGTCATTTCTGAGCTTAGGCTCAAAGATACTCACTTGCTCTCCCTTGGCACTGTCTCTGCCATGTGAGAAAGCTCAGTCTACCTTAACGGAGGATGAGAAATTATGTGGAAAGAGTCTAGTTATCCTGACTGAGACTTCCCTACATCACCTATTGCCTGCCAACTAACAAATACATGAAAGAACCCAGCCAACACCAGTAAAGCTGCCTTCTTGATACAAGTCTCATTAAAGATACATAAGTAAGTGGAGCCAAGACCAGAAGAACCACCTAGCTCACTCATAGACTAAAGAGCAAGAAGAAATCCTTAAGACACTGAGCTTTGGGGTTATTTGTTACACGGCAATAGGTGGTGCTAGTGGTAAAGAACCTGCCTGCCAATGAAGGAGACATAAGAGATGCAGGTTCTATCCCTGGATGGGGAAGATCCCCTGGAGTAGGAAATGGTAACCCACTCCAGTATTCTTGCCTGGAAAATTCCAGGGACCTCATGGTGGGCTACAGCCCATGGGGTCACCAAGAGTCTGACACAACTGAAGCACTTAGCCTGCAGTAGTTAATTAGCACTCTGATCTTTAGAAACGTGACATAATTTAGACTAGGGAAGAGTACTGAATCACATCTGTACAACTTCAAAGCCCATGTTCTTTCCATAAAAAAACTGAAGTAGAAGAGAATAGAACAAAGTCATATAGCTATTCCAAAGAGGTAGAAGTTCCTCTGACTCAAGTAATTAATACATTTGTCATAAGGAAGATATCCTTTGGATTAGGCCCCTAATAGTTAAAGAAGGAAGTCTGCTGTTGAAAATAGGCTAAGGTACAAAAGCAAGAAGGTGACAATCATGGTCAAAAATGGCATATAGCCCGTAACATAACAGAGCTTTGGGAGATAAGGCCCTGTAAGTGTTTTTTATTCATGTGTGTGTTAGTCTCTCAGTTGTGTCCAACTCTTTGCAGCTCCATGTCCACCAGGCTCTCCTGTCCATGGAATTCTCCAGGCAAGAACACTCTAATGGGCAGCCATTCCCTTCTCCAGGGATCTTCCTGATGCTGGGATCAAACCCAGGTCTCCTATATTACAGGCAGATTCTTTACTGTATGAGTCACTAGGGAAGCCCTTTATAAAATTCATACTGGATTTTTAAAATTCAGGTGAAAATTTATATGGAAAGAAATATTTCTTGGTTTTAAGCAGAAATAGTAATTCATTGAGTTTTGATTACATGGGTTATAACTGATTCATGTCTTAAAAGATATTAATGTTAAAGTATACTTTGTAACAGAAAATTAAGGTTTAAAGAAGAAAATATACTTACCCTTTCAAATGACTCAGTATAACTGAAAGATCATAGCTGTAGAGAGAGACAATATTGGATGTGAAATTCACCTTAGCCATTTACAACACAGATTCAGACAGGATACTTAACTTCTTTGATTCCTAGTTTCCTAATCTATAGAATAAAGATAATGGACATTTATTTAATAGTACTGTTGGCAAAATTAGATATAAGTGAAAGTTGAATCAGTCATGTCTGACTCTTTGCGATCCCATGAACTACACAGTTCATGGAATTCTCCAGACCAAAATACTGGAGTGGGTAGCCTTTCCCTTCTCCAAGGGCTCTTCCCAACACAGGGATCAAATCCAGGTCTCCTGCATTGCAGGCAGAGTCTTTATTGGCTGAGCCACCAGGGAAGCCCAAGAATATTGGAGAGCTTAGCCTATCCCTTCTCCAGGGGATCTTTCTGACCCAGGAATCAAACTGGTGTCACCTGCATTTGCAGGTGGATTCTTTACCAACTGAGCTATCAGAGAAGCCCATATATAAATGTCTGGCACATAATGAGCACTTGAAACAGAGTAGCTATTTTTTTTTTTACAAAGTTAGAATTCAATACATTTAAAAAGTCCCCTTAGAATCAAAGTGTTAATAGTGACCTTAAAGTGACACAATCATGAATAAACTCAGTGGCACTATTAAATCCAAGGGTCCTTATATTTATTTATATGATTTCTTAGATTACATGTCAAATAGAAACACATATGCTGTTCTGTAATTACAGAGTTTGCACCTCTCCTCCTCCTCATCTTAATTAGCATCCCTACTTCCTCTATAAGATGAAATGCAGAATGATACGTATCATGTTTCAACATCAGAAAATATTGAGTTAGTGATTTTGTGGTAAGAATAAAGTATAATACAAATCCCTATCAGACGTAGTTGAAGAATAAGCCAGGAAATTGGGAAGGGGCTAAAAGAGGGATAGGATCATTTTCCCTTCAGAGGATTATCAGCTCCCCTTAAAACCTTGTCATGGTCTTAACAGTCCTTATATTAGGGAGCTGCAATCTAGAAGGGGATTATGAGTCTACACACCAATAATCACATAGGGAACAAAGTTGAATGTGAGTATTTGTTAAAGAAGTAAAATCAAATGACGTATCTTTTTACAACTAGTAAGTTAGCTTATATGTGCAAGTTTGTGTTGAAACTACAGCACTAATGCACATTGCCCTGAGGATGAATTAATAGTCATTTTTTAAGAAAACCAAATAGCAAAAAGCTTGAAAATTTTAAAGTTTTTGAACCTCTTTTTACTATTGTTGAGACTCTATATTATTTGAAAGAACAATGAAAACTCATATGCAAAAGTACTAATTGCTAACTTAATTATAATAGTGAAAAACTGAAAGCAGCTTAATATCTGAAACTGAGAAATGGTTCAGTAAATAGCACAGTATCAATTTGTAGACTACAAACTACCCATTAAAATGTACTGTTGTGAAGAATAGCAACATGTAAGAATGTTTATAACATACTGTCAAGTACAAAAAAGATTAAAGTGTACACTGTACTTTCAAGTGCATAAAATTTGTTTTCTTATGATCAAGAGAATATAAAAAGTAAAAACAAAGGACTTGTTCATAAGGTGGGAGAGATTTTATTTTTATTTATATATTTCATTATTGGCATAATGCTGCTTGTGCCACAAACAGAAGACAGAATTAGAAATTAATAAAATGGAACTAATTACTCCCAAGTCATACTTTGGAGGCACCTATAAGTTGATTCTCCACAGTTTATCAATATCAATGTCATTTCCTATTTCCCCCGAAATGCTTCATCTCCTTTATTCAACAAATTCAATTAAATGTTCTTGAATCAGTAAACTGACATCAATTTGAAATAAATGCTATGAGAATAACAGACTTGAATTTATGTAGTGTGCATTGGGTAGAATTTAGATTGAATGATAAAACAATTACTTGTCAGTTCCTTAACACTTCAATACATCTTAGATAGGGAAAAAGAAAAACATGGATTCTGGAAAATGGTGTTTTCAATGTCTTGTGGGTCATTTTTGAAAAAAGAGAATACTTTTTTCCCACAATAATAACAGTTGTATGGATTTTAGCTAATTATATTATTCACATTTCCCATGAAGTTATACAATTCTTTATTAAAAATATAGAGTTCTTTTTTCTATCACATCACAGAAAGAACCGTAATAATACTGATCATTTTAAGGAATCATTTTTATGCACTAAATGCTGATTTTTAGGACATTTTGATCTGAATGGTAGCACTAACTTCTGAAAGAGACAGTACCTGATTTGAGTTTATCTATACACTAATACTAACTTCTCTCTTTTCTCTGCTTCTCAGAAAAAAAAAGTATAAAAAACTATAAATTAATGAAAAGAACTATGAATTCATTGGAAATGTGTAAAATAATAAAATTTGAATTTGCTACCCTTTAGAAAAGTATTAGTAAATATTGAAAAATTCTATTACAAAAAGGAGAGATATGTCTTCCTGTTCCTACATATTAATTACTTCTGCAATTCAATAAATATTTACTTGGAGTCAATGACCACTATGCTAGATGCATGGAATACAACCATAAAAATGGCAAAAATCTTGTTATGAAGTCTAATTGAAAAAAGCAGATAAATGAACAGCCAATAACAATACAGTTTAATAAAGTTTACGGTAGAGTACTAAGGCAATGCTATGGATTGAACTTTTGTCTCCCCCCTCCCTCCAAATTCATATGGTGAATTCCTAATCCCCAATGTGATGGTATTTAGAGGTGGAGCCTTTTAGTGTTAGTGTTAGTCGCTCAGTCATGCCCGACTCTTTCCAACCCCCTGGACTGCAGCCCATCAGGCTCCTCTGTCCATGAGATTTTCCAGGCAAGGATACTGGAGTGGGTTGCCATTTCCACCTCCAAGGGATCTTCCCAACCCAGGGATCGAACCTGGGTCTCCTGCACTGCAGGCAGATTCTTTACCAACTGAGCTACAAGTGGAGCCTTTAGGGAGTGGTTAATTTTGAATGAGGTCATGAGTGTGGAGCTCTCATAATGAGAGACAGAGCTAAGACAGAAATTTATATCAAGAAGTATCGTACCACTCTAACAGATATCTAAAAATGTGCAAGTGGATTTTAGAACTAGATGAAGAATTTTGAGGTGCATACCAGAAAAATTCAGCATTGCTGTAGAGGGATTTTTAAAGGTAATCTTGTAAGGGATCAGAACAAGAAAAGAACTATAGAGGAAGCTCTCAGTTCAATTCAGTTCAGTCGCTCAGTCGTGTCCGACTATTTGCTACCCCATGAATCGCAGCATGCTAGGCATCCCTGTCATTCACCAAATCTAGGAGTCCACCCAAACCCATGTCCATCGAGTCGGTGATGCCATCCAACCATCTCATCCTCTGTCGTCCCCTTCTCCTCCTGCCCCCAATCTTTCCCAGCATTAGGGTCTTTTCCAATGAGTCAACTCTTCGCATGAGGTGGCCAAAGTATTGGAGTTTCAGCTTCAACATCAGTCCTTCCAATGAACACCCAGGACTGATCTCCTTTAGGATGGACCGGTGGGATCTTCTTGCAGTCCAAGGGACTCTCAAGAGTCTTCTCTACAGTTCAAAAACATCAATTCTTTGGTGCTCAGCTTTCTTCACCGTTCAACTCTCACATACATACATGACCACTGGAAAAACCATAGCCTTGACTAGACGGACCTTTGTTGGCAGAGTAATGTCTCTGCTTTTAAATATGCTGTCTAGGTTGGTCATAACTTGCCTTCCAAGGAGTAAGCGTCTTTTAATTTCATGGCTGCAATCACCATCTGCAGTGATTTTGGAGCCCCCCAAAATAAAGTCTGACACTGTTTCCACTGTTTCCCCATCTATTTGCCATGAAGTGATGGGACCGGATGCCATGATCTTAGTTTTCTGAATGTTGAGCTTTAAGCCAACTTTTTCACTCTTCTCTTTCACTTTCAAGAGGCTCTTTAGTTCTTCTTCGCTTTCTGCCATAAGGGTGGTGTCATCTGCATATCTGAGGTTATTGATATTTCTCCTGGCAATCTTGATTCCAGCTTGTGTTTCTTCCAGCCCAGCATTTCTCATGATGTACTACTCTGCATATAAGTTAAATAAGCAGGGTGACAATATACAGCCTTGACGGACTCCTTTTCCTATTTGGAACTAGTCTGTTGTTCCATGTCCAGTTCTAACTGTTGCTTCCTGACCTGCATACAGGTTTCTCAAGAGACAGGTCAGATGGTCTGGTATTCCCATCTCATTAAGAGCTTTCCACAGTTTATTGTGATCCACACAGTCAAAGGCTTTGGCATAGTCAATAAAGCAGAGGTAAATGTTTTACTGGAACTCTCTTGCTTTTTTGATGATCCAGCAGATGTTGGCAATTTGATCTCTGGTTCCTCCGCCTTTGTGGCTCAGCTGGTAAAGAATCCGTCTGCAATACAGGAGACCTGGGTTCGATTTCTGGGTTGGGAAGATCCCCTGGAGAAGGGAAGGCTACCCACTCCAGTATTCTGGCCTGGAGAATTCCGTGAATAGTCCATGAGGAAGCTCTAATCATCTTTTAAAAATGCAGTAATAATGAGGTACAGAATGTTGGTAGAAATATGAATGGTAGAGGCCATTCTGATGAGGTCTTTGAACTTTGGCATTGGAGACAACTCTCAAGAGTCCCTTGGACTGCAAGGAGATCAAACCAGTCAATCCTAAAGGAAATCAGTCCTGAATATTCACTGAAAGGACTGATGCTGAAGCTGAAGCTCCAATACTTTGGCCACCTAATGCAAAGGGCTGACTCATTAGAAAAGACTCTGATGCTGGGGAAGATTGAAGGCAGGAGGAGAAGGGGACAACAAAGGATGAAATGGTTGGATGGCATCACTGACTTGATAGACATGAGTTTGAGCAAGCTCTGGGAGATGATGAAGGACAGGGAAGCCTGGCATGCTGCAGTCCATGGGGTTGCAAAGAGTCAGACATGACGGAGTGACTGAACTGAACTGGATCGAGATGAGGAATATATTCCTAGACAGTGGAGAAAAGGCAATCCCTGCTAAGGCAGTGAAGAACTTGGCTGAAATATATTTGTGTTTTAATGTTTTCTGGAAGATATCATTTATGAAGTTGGACTTTTAGCCTAGGAGATTCCTAAGCAAAATATTGAAGGAAAGGCTTGGTTCTTCCTGACTACTTACAGTAAAATATGACAGAAGAGTGATCAATAGAAAATGAAATCATTTAGCAAAAAAGAACAGAACTTGGAGACTTTGAAAATTCTTGGCCTGCTCATATTACAAGAAATAAGAACATTTAGGGTGTGTCTGAATGACTTTTTGATAAGGGGATTAAGTGTGGGTATGAACGATGAATGGACTTCCCAGTGGCTCAATGGTAAAAAATACGCCTGCCAATGCAGGAGATGCAGGAGACATGGGTTCAGTACCTGGGTGGGGAAGATCCCCTGCAGAAGGAAATGGCAACCCACTCTAGTATTCTTGCCTGGGAAATCCCATAGACAGAGGAGCCTGGCAGGCTATAGTCCACGGGGTCGCAAAAGTGTCAGACATAACTCAGAGACTAAACAACAGCAACACCTTGGATACTATCAACCATCTCAACAGAAGACAAGAATCAAGATGGAATTATACCAGCGGACACTGACAGTTTGTACTAAAGGAGACAGAGAACGTAGAATGAAATGAAGGAAAATTGATGGCTTTCTTAAACCCTGCTCCACCGGACCATAGAGCTATTTGTCTGTGAACTTGTGCTATCTTTCAAGAAACAAGAAGGGCCCTAAAGTTGATTCAAATATTGTCAGGCCAAACCATTTGATTTTAGTTCTATTTAAAAAAAAAGTAGGGAAGGATATTAAATTTTTAAAAAATTTTTTGTGAGTTCAGTAATGCTTTAAAAAGCATATATTACATAAATACAATATCTAGTTGTGTGGCATTTAGAGGCATCTTCAGAATATCTTGACTGTATAGGATCATAAAGAGAATTGAGCTCATCATCTGAATCAGAAGTACACCCCCACATCAAACTTTAATAAGAAGAAAACCAACAATAAAGATGATATATAATCTGCCCACATTTTATAGCTAGAAATTTTCATAGGTAGGATGGGAGTCCAGACGTGTCTGCGCCAAAGTCTGTGCTGTTTCTATCAAATCATATTCCTACCCTCTGTATAGTGGGAATATAAGGCATCATATTAATAAAATTCCTGTATATTTGCTTTCACATTATCTTATTTGCAGGAAATCAACTGTTGATTTTATTAGGATATCAGAATATGTTATTTTCAGAGTACCAAATGTAGATTTTCCTTGTACCTTTGATTACTCTTTCTTCTACACCAACTACATTGAGATTTGCAAGAGCAGGAGTTTCTGCTGCTTTGTCATGATTCCATGTCTCCCTGTGTCCCCTTTGTAGTCATTTCTGTGGTATGTCACATTTCAGTAATTAGAGAATCTGGATGTAGTTTCATCAAACCAGTCCCCAAAATCACAGCTAGTGCTTTCCTGTAATTGGAGTACATTAATATTAAATTCATTAATGTGAAGGTTTGGATGAAAGATTTTTATACAAAGTTTTTTTTTCTCTTCATACCCATTTTGTGATTCAAACATTTTGAGTATGTTGCATTATTGTGTAATTTTTATTTTTTTAACATAATAAAAATCCACACCTAATTTGACATGATTTCTTTGGCAGTTAATAAGAACACATTATACAGTTAAATGAATCTGCAAACTAAATAATGGTTGTAGTGGGTGTGAAAATAGGGATATTTAAATGCATAAGGAAATTTAGCACACATCCCAGTGGCCATGTAAATAGGCTTCTGATTCTTTTATAAATTGCAAACACTTTCTTGTGCAGAAACACAGTGAAAAATATAATCCTGCAACCATACATAGAGTTCATTATCATACCTCACTGCATGCCTATTATCCACTTAAAAGCTCCATTAAAACACCCACTCTTGTTTCAGTGGCAGCTACACAAGTCAAAAACTAAGCCTCATTTGTCACTATTTATCCCCAGAGACTAAAGACAGCTGTATTGATGAAGTGTATTTAAGATTACATCTCCAGTTATTTTGATAAAAATTTTTCAAATATGACCCTGTGTCGTATAAAATTAGTGCTCAAAAACTCATTATCAGCATGAATTCTAGAATAGACTCCAAAGGAATGTCTATGAAGAAAAATGACTGTGGGTAATGGACATATGGTGGGTTGTACTGTAGACTTACTTACCATAAGTAACTTAAGGTTTTTGATGGCCTAGTCGTTTACTGTCATTTACAGGCTACATGCAAGGATATCTATGTTCAATAATTTACCTGAAAGTAAAATAATTAAAAAGATAACACACCGCTGAGAAACTGATATTGATATCCGGCTTAGGGCCAAGTAAAGAAACCATAATACAGACTGTTGACATTCAGATGTGCCATGGAGATAATGCATTTTGAAACCTGTATTTTAAAAGGCTGTGATATTCTCTTCCCTTTTCATTTGGCCCCAACTGTCTATTATTTTGGATACTAATGACTACTTTTAAAAAAATAATTGTATTGCCATTAAATGGGCAGATGTAGCTGTATATGAAAACATGGTCAGAACGTGTTAAATTATGCTTCTAAAATGAACACAAAATGAATGACCAATCAGGTGTGTGCTAAGTCCCTTCAGCTATGTCCAACTCTGTGTGACCCTATGGACTATAGCCCGCCAAGCTCCTCTGTCCATGGGATTCTTAAGGCAAGAATACTGGAATGGGTTGCCATTTCCTTCTCATAGAGATCAAATAATTATTTATGCACACTGTGACTGACTTTAAGAGTCATGCCATTAGATGAATTGTGATGTTAATTTAGGTGAGCTAAGATCAAACCCCTACATGTACACACATGTGCTTTCCCACATTTAAACAAAGAATGCATTACTATATCAATCTATGCCTCTACATTTTTTGCAAATGTAATTATTGGGTTTTCAGTATATATTTTCTTTAGCATCTAAACCTAGCTACTTCAGAATTCTCACTGCATAGAGACACTTTACTGCCTTGAGTATTCTGTGGGTACCTGATGCTAAAGCCATATTGGAACCATGATATTATCATGTCTCTTCTGGGCCAGTGCAATAGATGAACTGAAGGTTGTTATATGAGTCTGAACCAAGGAATTAGCAGTGAGGATAGAATGGGTAGAATAGGTTCCAGAAATATTTACTTGATTAATATTGAAAGGAACTGACAATTGATTTGATACAGTGAGTGAGAGAACAAGAGTTGTTGAAATGAAATGAGGTTTCCGCCTTGGAAACTAAGGAGTGATCAATTTATTAACCAGGATAAATAAAGGATAAGGCTTAGTATGTTTTTAGATGTCAAGGTACTATTGCCTAGAAAACAGTTGAGCAGGGATTCAGCTCAGGTGGATTATAAGGATTAGAGCCAAAGTTATATATTCAGAACCATTAGTTTATAAATATCATGTAAAGTCATAGGTATAAATGAGATTAAAAGATGTGGGAGGTTTTTTTAAATTATTCTTTATATAATCTTTTCCTTTTTATCATTTATTTGGGTGTTGAAAAGCCCTATCTATTTACCATGTACCCAACTGCTACTGAGTATCTTTTTACCTGTAAGACTTGTAGGCACCTCAGAGACAGAATATCTAAAATACACCTCCTACCTTTACCAAACCCCATCCTGTGTTTCCATTCTTTATTTTCAAACAAATAAAAATGAACTCATCCTCCTTACCACAGAATTAGTGAGTCATTTATAACCCTGCTTTTTACCTATTATTTCACATCAAATCTGGCATTCTAGTAATCTTCAGTTTATTACCTTTTCTCCATTCCTACTGATGATTTTAGCTAGTGAATATAGCATTCATTGACTGGATTACAGAGATAGTTTCCAACTTGACTTGCGTGCCTCTGATTTTGACCCCTCCAATTTACTCTCCATCCAAATTGCTGTCGGAGTAGAAAACTTAGAGTGTAAAATTAATTGTGAAACTTTCATGCTTAAAATCCCTCAATGATCATATTATTCAGGATAAAACTTAAATTTCTTAGCTTGTTATCCCAGACTCTTCACTGTTTTCCACCTGAATACATACTCCCCCTTCCTCCCTATATTTTTCCTATACCTGTACAGAAACACACACACATGGAGCCAGGCATTCTGGAGTGTGAAGTCAAGTGGGCCTTAGGAAGCCCCACTGTCATCAAAGCTAGTGGAGGTGATGGAATTCCAGCAGAGCTATTGAAAATCCTAAAAGATGATGCTATCAGAGTGCTGCACTCAATATGCCAGGAAATTTGGAAGACCCAGTAGTGGCAACAGGACTGGAAAACTTCAACCCTCATCCTAATTCCCAAGAAGGGCAATACTAAATGAAATTAAAAGACGTTTTCCCCTTGGAAGAAAAGCTGTGCAAACCTAGACAGCATATTAAAAAGCAGAGACATTACTTTGCTGACAAAGGTCTGTCTAGTCAAAGCTATCGTTTTTCCAGTAGTCATGTATGGATGTGAGAGTTGGACTATAAAGAAAACTGAGCACTGAAGAACTGATGCTTTTGAACTGTGGTATTGGAGAAGACTCTTGAGAGTCCCTTGAATTGCAAGGAGATCCAATCCATTCTAAAGAAAATCAGTCCTGAATATTCATTGGAAGGATTGATGCTGAAGCTGAAGCTCCAATACATTGGCCACCTGATGTGAAGAACTGACTCATTTGAAAAGACTCTGATGCTGGGACAGATTGAAGGCAGGATGAGAAGGGGATGACAGAGGATGAGATGGTTGGATGGCATCACCACCTCAATGGACATGAGTTTGAGCAAGCTCTAGGAGTTGGTGGTGGACAGGGAAGCCTGGTGTGCTGTAGTCCATGGGGTTTCAAAGAGTCAGACATGAATGAGCGACTGAACTGAACTGATGAAGACCAGTTACTACTCCAGGGTGTCAACCTGACCCTGGTGTTTCAGGTACCTAACTTTCCTCTACATCACCTGTCCGACACTTTGTGACCCCATGGACTGTAGCCCAACAGACTCCTCTGTCCACAGGATTCTCTAGGCTAGAAAACTGGAGTGGGTTGCCATGCCCTCCTACAGGGGATCTTCCCTACCCAGGGCTCAAACCCACATCTCTTAAATCTCCTGCATTGCCAGGTGAGATCTTTACCATTAGTACCACTTGGGAAGCCCCCACATACTGCAGGAAATAAGAAATTTTTTTCTAGAGAAACAGAACCAGAGAGTCTCTGAGCCAGTCAGTGTAAGGGGTCCCAATGGCCCCTTAGAGAAGAGAGTTTAAACCAAGCATCATCAAATGAATGCCTTCCTCAGTTGTTTAGTAGGTACTGGAGCTAATTTTGGCGTAGACACGCTGGTCAGCCCTGTGCAAGACTAACCCATTTGTCTTTCTCTAATTTCACCCCAATGTGCCAATCAGTGATTGTCCCCAGATGCCTTTCTATTTCCCATCTGTCTTTGGCTTGCAACTATTTTCCTTGTAGGATAAAAAAAAATGTGAGCAAAGAAAGATTAGTATGAATAACCATTTTTAGTAGAAAAATTCATTCGGTGAATCTACACACCAATAAGTAATGTCATATACAATTACATTGTAGAGTTAAAACACAAAAACCAAAGGCATCACACTAATTACTAGGACAAGAACTATAAAGACATGTTTTTTTCAAGTTATTTCTTCAAACAATCTCATACAAAGTAGATAAATATGGAGAATTTCTGACTGAAACATAATCATATTTGGAGGGAGGAACATAGCCACACAATATTCAGAAGAGATGCCTTTCAGCACCAGTAATTATCAAGACAAAAATACATTAGTGTTTGCAGTATGAAATAAGAAATGGAAATATCAATGGTCAGACAATGAAACACTTCAAGAAAGTCATTCTTCCGTTTGCTCCTTTATCTCTAAAGGCACAAGGTTCCTTCAAAGGATTGCTTTACATGGTTATGGCTTCCTTCACTGTGCTATGGCCCATGAGGGAGCTCTTAGCCTCTGGCTTAAATAATATTCACTCAGTGTTTATTTGTTTTTTCAAACAAGGCTATAAAACTTGAAATTTCTTCATGTTGAAACTTACAGCATTGGGCTTTTGACATTTTAATTTGGGGATGTTGCTTCTTGGCTGGTGAATTCACTTTTGGCAAACCTCATTGATTGGGTGGAAGCAGATTTAGGGAAGAATCTAAAGTATTGCATATTTTTAAAAACTACTCGTTTTACTATCAAGGAAGCTAGATGGTAGAATATGAGAGCATAGTTTAAGAGAACGCTTTGGGAAATAGGCTCAATGAATAAATAAAAACAACTGCAATTAGCCTATCATTCCAGGTATGACATATAAACGTAAATGCTTTTAAAGCACTCAAGGTTGCTTGAAAGTAATTTCATCTTTGGATTAGTTATAAGCTTTAAGCATTCTGTTCACAATGGTTTTCCTCTATTAATTTGCTTAACAAACCATTTCTTCATCATTAGAGCAAAGGTAAATTTCAACACAATTAAGAATATTTCCAAATTAAGGTAATTTATACAAACAAATTTCACTGTCAGGGCACAGTAGGGGTAAACTTAAATGTCAGAAACAGACATTGGCTATCACTTGAACCTTTATTTTTATATCTGATCACCCAAGACCTAGAATACGTGTCGGTACTGGCTAGAATAATCTTGATTGTAAGACTGACTAACACACAGAATCAGAGAACACAGTTCACCTCTAAAGACTTTGCATCCCCAAGTTCCACCCAGCATGCAGGGTCAGAGGAGAATCCTGTGATATATTAGAACAGAAGAGTGAGTCCAAGGGAAAGCAGATCCCTGAGTTTTGCAGTGATGGTAAGAGGACTACTGAGTAACTGGGAGCTGCCAAGCAGAATCAGCTTCTGTGATAGATGCTCTCAGTTTATAGAAGTAAAGGCAAAACCATAAGAGAAATAACTTTTAGCACAAAATCCTAAAGGCCCTTGAGGATAGATGATGCCAGAAAAATGTGAGATTATTGTGCCTGCCAGAGTATATTAATGCTGTAAATATAGATAATTTCCTGAGGAAAAAGATTCTTGCAGATGTATCAAATGTATGATGTTGAATATCAAGTTAAATAGCGAAGACGCAGAGTGCCAACTGAGCATCGATTCCTGCCCTTTCTCCTCCATGCTGCTGCTGCTGCTAAGTCACGTCAGTCGTGTCCGACTCTGTGCGACCCCATAGACGGCAGCCCACCAGGCTCCTCTGTCCACAGTATTCTCCAGGCAAGAATACTGGAGTGGGCTGCCATTTCCTCCTCCAGTGCATGAAAGTGAAAAGTGAAAGTGAAGTCGCTCAGTCGTGTCCAACTCTTGGTGACCCCATGGGCTGCAGCCTACCAGGCTCCTCCATCCATGGGGTTTCCCAGGCAAGAGTACTGGAATGGGGTGCCATTGCCTTCTCCGTCCTCCTCCATAGGTACTGAAATAAGGCTGGGATGTCTCCCAGGTGCCTCCAATTCAATGGGGTTCCAATCTGAATTCATTAATTCTTTTCTCATATTTTCTTCTCTTTTCAGATTCTCCATCTTCAGTAAACTTAGGGATAGCTATCCTTTAACTCAAGAGCTGAACGATCAGGTTCATTCTTTCATTTAACAAATCAAAACTACTCTGAAGTTCTGAGCACTGTTCGAAGTACTTAGGATACATTTGTGAACAAGACAAACAAATATTCTTGCCTTTTTTGAACTTGTATTCTAATGAAATGAATAGTATGGATATGCATGCATGCATGCTAAGTAGCTTCAGTTGTGTTCGACTCTTTGCAATCCTACTGACTGTAGCCCGCCAGGCTCCCCTGTCCATAGGATTCTCTAGGCAAGAATACTGAAGTGGATTGCCGTGCCCTCCTCCAGATAGTATGGACAGTAAAGAGTAAGTATAAGAAATAATTGAATTGTGTACTGTTTTAATAAATGCAATGGAAAGTCAAATAAGGGGGATCAGAATTGTGGGAAGGAATGGTGTGAAGGATGGGTTGCAGTTTTAAACTGGGTGGGCAGGGTAGACTGAAACTGAACAAAACTCAACTCTACTTCCTGCTCTTCTTCCTTACCTCTTGCCAGACCTAGCTGAGTTAGATTCTAACTGTTCTTCAGTGCCCTGTTCAAATGACATCTCCTTTGTGAAGCCTGCCCCGATTTCCTTAGTATGCCTTCAACATTTCTCCTTTGTATCCCCTTATGTGGCTGACTGTGTTACTCACCCCACCTCCCCTGAGTTGTGGACACATCCTGAGCCTGTGAACGTGCATGACAGGTTCCCGTCTCAAGTGCTTGCATCTCTGCTTCTCTGCCTTAGGACTTAGGCATTTTCTTAACACAGTGTGAGTGCTTGGAGAGCAAGGAAGCCCCAAAGTCCTGGGGATTTATCACCTCCCAGGGATAATCTTCAAACTTTAAGAGATGGGAATGGGTAGACAACTACTGCAGCTCCCCCATTTGCTAGCAGAGCAATTCCTCAGAGCCTACCAATGGGATTAAGCATCAGTTGCCCATAGTATCTATTTATTAATGCACCATTTCCTGGTGTTTGCCCTGCCTTGCCTCACTCTCAGTACTCTCTCACTGTGCTCGCAATACCAATTTTGTAAATAACTGTCCACATCCAATTCCTTTGCTGCTGCTAAGTTGCTTCAGTCGTGTCCGACTCTGTGCGACCCCATAGAAGGCAGCCCACCAGGCTCCGCCGTCCCTGGGATTCTCCAGGCAAGAATACTGGAGTGGGTTGCCATTTCCTTCTCCAGTGCATGAAAGGGAAAAGTGAAAGTGAAGTTGCTCAGTCGTGTCCAACTTTTAGCGACCCCATGGACTGTAGCCTACCAGGCTCCTCCATCCATGGGATTTTCCATCCTTTAGGGAAATCTAAATTCAGAGCATTTCAGCGCTTCAGTTCTGAATTCCTTATGGTCTTATTGGATTTTTCTTTATATTATATTATTTATGGGCATTTGTCTCATCTAGTAATACTAACTTGTTAGTTCCTCAATTTACATCTTAAAAATTCTATATTATTAAATGTAGCTTTGACTTTTAGTTCAAAATATTATTAAGTTACCAATATCTAGTAAATCAATTACCTGGGTTCTAAATCCTCATTCTATCATGTAATAACTGTATTCATGGGCAGAATTCTGTGCTTTCAGTTTCTCTCTGGTAACCTGGAGATTAAAATCATCTTCCTTACATGATTTTTCTGGGACTAAAATAAAAGAATGTACCCAAAGTTCTTAACATAGTATGTGGCATACATTAGGCACTCAATCAACGTAAGTCCTTTCCTGCCTCTCCCTGCCTTTCACTCTCTTGCTAAGTTCAATTTTTTAAAATAAAAAACCAAAACAGGAACAGAATCTCAAGTCTGTTTGAAATATGCTAAACCAGAGGCATTTCATCTGAATAAGAAGTTTAACTATAAACTGACACATATTTCTATATTTCCCTCTATTCCTTTTAATCCAGTGAAGAATTTGGCATCATATATGGCAAGCTTCCCTATATCTCTTTAAAGCATCTGCTACATATTGCAAAAATACACTGCCAATAAAAGTTACTTTGGCCAACTGGTTAGCTAGGGCAGATGTGTGAAAAATAAGTTTTGCATTATCTGTAGCATGTACTTGCCAATCAAAAAAAAAAAACATGCTGATCATTAAATATCCATTTTTTTCCTATTCCTTATTTTTAAATAGTGATTTGAGCACGAAATAATGATTTAAGTGTGGTGCCTTGCAAGTTATAAGAATATATTATTTAACTTATTATAACTGGGGATAAAGAAATATTTTCAGAACTTCAATTTAAGAAATATTTCCTGCGTATGCAAAATTCTGTGTCATGTCAACAGAAAAAAAAAATACAACATAAGAGCTATAAGTTGAGAAGCAAGAATCTGGGTTCATATAAATTTCTCCTGAAACATATCTAACTATCTGAGGGCCTTGTTAGCTATAAGTTGAGAAGCAAGAATCTGGGTTCATATAAATTTCTCCTGAAACATATCTAACTATCTGAGGGCCTTGTTTTGTATTGTAGGTCAGTGAATACAGTGGTTAATAACTTAATCTTTGTAGAACCAGATGATGAGTCATATTCCTTTTGACTAAGGCAGTCAGGTGCTTAAAGCATATGAGAAGAGTAAGTGTAGGGGTAAGATTTAGAATTGTATATAATACTATAGAATGGGATCAAATCTACGTCATGAGATAAGTATGACCTCATTATGGCAGTATGGATTCAAAACAGGGAAGGATAAGATTTATTTCAGGAATCAGGAAATCTTTCAGAAGAGATACATTCTGAGATGAGTGGGCCCTGAGGATTTTTATATGCACAAATGAACAGAGAGTTTTTCTGGAATGAGGGGCAGCCTATACAAAAATATGGTCATGGGGAATCAAAGAATGTATCCCAAAAGAGATTGCAGTCTTCCAGTTTGGCTCAAAAGTGAAGTGTATTGAAACAGGATATTGACAGGGGAGGACACAGACATAAGGTGAAGAATCTTGAAAGCCAGAAAGAAAGGTTTGTATTTAGCTGGCATCAAATGGGAATGCTTTCAACAGCAAGGAACTGAAAACTCTGTCTTAATCGTTTAAACAATAAGGAAAATTCGTTATCTCACATAAGCAGAAAAATACTCTGCTTTTGTATTCAGGGTATTCTGGGTTTGGTTAATTTAGTATCTCACCGATATTATCAAAGAGCCAAGTTCTTTTCATTTTTCTCTCTGCTAAAGCTAGGGTATCAGCTTTGTCCTCTGCCAGCTATCTTGTGATCACAAGTCACCTATTGTAGTTTCAGGCATCAAATGCAGATAAGACATGAACCATCAGAGGAACAAGAACTGTCTTTATATGTATATAGAAGCATCTTTCAGAAATCTTCTTCCCTGAACAGACTCTCTCTCACATTTCACAGGCTAAAATTAGATCACATGCTTCTTTCAAATCAATTACTGACAAATCATGTTGGCTAAGACAACTTAACTTGTATCATCTAAAACATGTTGAGGAGGAGTGAATGCCAGGAAAAAAAAAGTTTTTCTTTCAGAAAGAAGGGAGGCATGATTATTGAGTAGGCAACCGAAAGTCGCTGTGAAAGTTACAGTGACCACAGGCTTCCTCAACAGTTCTGGACCATACCTGCTGTTTCAGTGCATAGAATGATGAGCTCCTTTTCGACATGTTGAGTTTGGTTCTGTTGGGGAAATTGGGTAAGAATATCAAGGGGTTTGTCAACAGCTTCTGAGAACTTATTAGGTATATAATCTTTTGGTAGTCTTTCATGGAGCTGAAGCTTATATCCCAACAAAAGTAAAAAAGTATGCAAAAAGCATTTTAGTCATCATTTACTCGGTACATATTGCTAAGTGCAAGGCATGGTTCTAAAAGCTGAGGAGTCAGCAGTAAGCAAAGCAGTCCAAGTCTCTTCCTTCTTGGAGCTTAAATTCTAAAGGAGGGAATCAAACTAAATACATAAATGTAATATTAAGGCACACTGTGATAAAGACTATAAAAGGAAAATAAAACTATTTGGGGGTGATCATGGCAGTCTTTGCTGATAAGGTGACATCTGAGTAAAGAACTGAAGGAAATGAACCCTACAGACATCCAAGTAATGAATATTGTAGCCTGATAGAAAAGCAAAGGCTCTTATTTGAAGGTTCTTAGAACATAGAGGCAGAGAAGGCAATGGCAACCCACTCCAGTACTCTTGCCTGGACAATCCCATGGACGGAGGAGCCTGGTAGGCTGTAGTCCATGGGGTTGCTAAGAGTCGGACACGACTGAGTGTCTTCACTTTCACTTTTCACTTTCATGCACTGGAGAAGGAAATGGCAACCCACTCCAGTGTTCTTGCCTGGAGAATCCCAGGGACGGGGCTGCCGTCTATGAGGTAGCACAGATTCGGACACAACTGTAGTGACTTAGCAGCAGCAGCAGCAGAACATAGAGGAATGGTAAAGAGATGAATGTGTCTAGATTCTAGGGAAAGAGAGGCCGGTGACTGGTTAACAAGGTTAGACAAATAGCCAGAGTCCACATTGGATATGATTGGGATCACTTTGGATTTTGCACTGAATGAAGCAGAAGGCCATGGAAATTAATGCTGAGGAATGGAGAATAGATTGCTGGCTGGCAAGGATGGAATAGGGATACTAGTTAGGAGGCTATTGATTTTCTTTTATAAGAAATTATAGTACTTTGAACTAGGGAAACAGCAGTGGAGATGGTGAGTAGATTCAGAGCGTATTTTGAAAGTAGAAAGAGTTGCTGATGGATTAGGTGCAGGGTGTAAGATCAAGAGAAGAGTCAAAACCATACCAAGATCTTGGCCAGGGACATGGGAAGGACTCAGGGAGAGGCATATTTGAGGGAGAGTTTGGCTTCCTTAGTAGCTCAGCTGGTAAAGAATCCACCTGCAATGCAGGAGATCTCGGTTCGATTCCTGGGTTGGGAAGATCCCCTGGAGAAGGGTAGGGTACCCAGTCCAGTATTCTAGGGCTTCCCTTGTGGCTCAGCTGGTAAAGAATCCACCTGCAATGTGGGAGACCTGGGTTGGGAAAATTCTCTGGAGAAGGGAAAGGCTACCCACTCCAGTATTCTGGCCTGGAGAATTCTACGAACTGTATACTCCCTGGGGTCACAAAGAGTTGGACATGACTGAACAACTTTCACTTTGGCATACTTTGCTTCTGGAATATTAAGTTTGGAATGCGTGGTTAGACACTGTAGTAAAGATGCTAATAAGGCCAGTGGATAGAAGGTATTTGAGATTCTGCAGAACAGTTGAAGCTAGAGATGAACATTCTGTAGTCAACAAAATGTAGATATAAGTTTTGTAGTCATTAACAACTATGGACCTGGATGAGATCCCCTGGAGAGTGAGTATAGCTAAAAAAAAAAAGAGAGAGAGAGAGAGAACAGGTCCAAGAACTGATAGCCCTGGTTCACTGGTTGAAAGATCAGGAAAATGTTGCCAAGTAGGTGAAGAACTAAAAGCGTAGTGCCATGGAGTCAGTGGTGTGATGGTAAATATTTAACAAATGTAAATACTTTTACCTTGGCCAAATTTAAGCTATAAATTATTTAATAATAGGCTTGCAAAATTCCAAAAAAAATTAACAGTTGTCTTTTGCAAGGAGGGTTTCAGTGTATCACTTCTTGAAGGATAGTAAGATGTTATATGGAAGAGGAAGTGATAAACTGTGCCAAATGCTACTGACAGAATGAGCAAGAAGAATATTAAGAAATGATCATTGGATTGACCACATGAAAGTTTATTGATGAACTTGACCAAAGAAAATGACAAAAGTTTAGTCTTTGGACATTTCTAATAAAGATAAACATTTCTGCCACTTCTCTCTCTCAAAAAAAAATTCTACTGTACTCTTCTTTCTCACCAAAAATGAGCTTGTAGTGCATTCTGCCTTAGAATTTCTGAAGGTGGACATCATGTATTAATCTTCCATTCATTAACTTTATTTTTATCATTTAATTTATTATCAGACTTCCTTGTTCAGTAGCTGGCACATGAGTTAGGGTTCAAAACTGCTTGTTTGTCTGAACTAAAAATTGGATATGATACTGCAGTGGGAGTTTAAGTGGTCATGGCTCTGGGCTTAGAGCAGAATTAAATCTGGAAGCTTTGACCTAAAGCCTCAGTAATGCCTGATGATTTGTGGAGAGGGATGCTGTGGGCGACACTGTCTCCCAGGTTGTTCTAATGACAGTGGGTGCTAGGAAAATGGTGAGCCCATTGAGTATGGGGTTTTCTTTGACTAACACTTGAGGACAGGTCTTTCTGAGCAGCACTGGCCAAGAAAAGTGAGACAGTGATTCTGTGCTTTTGTAGCATGATGGCTGCACCACCACTGTGGCTGTTATCTCATCATAGTGAGAGAAGGAGACAAGAGAGGGTTCACATCCTAAATCTACCTGTTGCTTCCTAGGTCTAGTATAACCTTTAATAAGTGAGCTCTGTGGATTTCACATTATTTACAATGTGTTTTCCTTCCAGGGTATATATGATATTTCAATGGAAAAATAGTTATGTACCTTGTAAAAAACCTGAAATTTTGTTCATTACTCAGAAAATGTTGACTAACTGGTAGTTGTTGATATTGTGACATTTTTAGACTGACTTCGTTAAGTCAGGAGTTATGTCTCGTCTACCTCCATGTCCTTGATAACAAATCTGAGCTCAACTTAGAGTAGTGAATCAATAAGGAGTTAATAAAAGTGATAACACTGACTTTTAGGAAGCTGAAGCTATGCATCAGCAGCTTTTTCTAATCAACTGTTGAAGTCATCAAGAAAACTGCAAGAAATATGTAATTGAATACTTGAAGACAGATATTTATATTTTAATTATTAATAACAAATATTTAGTTGAACTCTTTTTTGTTTGCCACTGTCAGTAAACATAATAATTTTCATTATAAACTAATTCAAAAAGTTAATTTTCCAATTAATACTTATATACTAATATAAACTGTTTTTATGATAAGAAAATTATAATAGTTGCTGACAACTTTGGAAAGAAAACAAAGGCATTTGTTAGTGGCAAGAACTAACGAGAAATCTGATGGGCTAAACTAGAAAAATTGACAAGCACAATTCCCCCCCACAAGAACAATTTGTTACTGATGATGAAATTGAGAAATAACCAGAATGAAAGTTGTGAGATTCATAGTGAAAGCCCTCAGGGTAAAATTGATTTCTTTATAACACAGTTTAAAGGCACACAAAAGGAAATTGCTTGTGCCAGATGGGATAGGAAAGGCATTGTGAATAAAAATTAGCAGATCTTATCTGCTCACAAATATTTGAATTAAGATGATACCAGTGTGTCTAGCTAATGGGATAACAGTATTGGTGGTTGCACAACTTTCAGAGATTTTCTCATTCTTCTTAAATGGACTTTGTCAACACAACAAAGTACTTTAAGCAATATATTAAGCCTGACACTTACCATCATAACACATTTATTTTTTTTTTGAATTATTGTTGCAGGCTAAACAGGAAGAACACAATGGCTAAGGTGTTGGATTTAGAGACAGAAGGACCACCGTGTAGCTCTGGCCCTACCACTGAGTGGAAGGAGGCTACACAAGTCACAGACTCTCTTATGAATAGTTTCTTCATTAGAAGAATGAAGAGAGGAATACCTGTCCTTCTATTAACTAAGTTCCATGAAGATCAAATGAGAAAGAGAATGAAGGTAAATATTTCTTGAAAACCATAAAGCATATGCATGTAAACTTTGATTCTGTGGCTTCTTTTTCTGGAAATGGTCTGCAAATCATCTCCAGTGCTGTCCTGCATCTTATCTGAACTGTAGGTTTTCAGCTGCTAGGTTCCTTCTTGTAATCTCATGTATTTTTATGCATAACATTTCACATCTAATCATTGAGGAGGCATCTGATGGTGATCACTCTGTTCTATGCACATATAATTGTTATTTAGTATTTATCATTCATCACCATCTATCTTCAAATTCATATGTCCTCTCCACTGGGTGTAACATAAACTTTTGAAAGTTAACACTGCTAATAACAGCTAACATTTATTATTTACTGTATGACAGTCACTGTGCTAAGCATTTTAAATAGACTACCAAATTTAACAAGAAACTGATAATGAATCTTATTTTTCAGTGGGGTCACATCATGCATCTGTTATGTAATGTGAATTAACAGCTCACACTCAGTAGCTCCCACACTTCAAAATATAAGAGTTTAAATAGCTATAGAAATTAACATCTATCTAGTATAAACATTTGTCCTGTCATTTCATCCTATGAGCTTATGCTCCAGAGCAAGAGTCAGCTGAGGTCATCTCCCACATAGCTTTCATTGAGTGGGTATCTAGCTACAGAAAGGATGATTATAATATCTAAAGACATATCTTTTGGTACAGTATGGACTGTGAATATAGGCTCTATACTTTATCTGATACCAAACTAAGGAAAGTTTCAATGCCAGAGAGAAAAACTGGTTTTATTAGACTTCTTATGAGAGGATGTCTTAGTCTCCAATGAGGAACCTTCCAAGATATTTCACCTCTATGTAGTTTCTGCTGTACGTGCTGTATTATCAATGAAGTGAGAAGTGAGAGCATCTGCTGAAAGGGAGAAGGAGAAATCTTGAGCAAAGAGGGAAGGAAGCATGGGAGAGAGAAGTATGGTAGAGTGGGAGAGTAAATGAATTAGGGAAATGTTGTAGGTTTGTCCGGCAATGGTAAAAATCCCCTATGGGCTTTTTATGTTGAATTTAAAGTATAACAATTAACATGATTGTGCCTTTTTTTCTCATTAGATGTAGCTGCTCAAGTGCAGAGGAAGAAGAAAGTAAATTTTGATTAACAGGAGTAGGGGTTTTACATTGTAAGTTCTTCAGAGGGAAAGAAGGAGGAAAAAATGCAGATATTTGAAAGAGGATTATTTTAATACTGGGCCTTGGCATCTAAACTGAGTAAGAAGCAAGTGAGGACAGGGGTTGGGAGGGTGAATAATGAAAAAATGATAGTCAATATGTTGAAAGCCTTGAGGTAGTTGGAGTGGAAGTACAGAAGGAATATGCTAAGAAGTCACGATGTATTTGTCCTAGACTAGGAGGCTAGAAAATAAAAATTCCAGTGCTGATGATATAATTGATAATGGCAACTTTGAGAGTATGATGATGGGAATGTCTGCTTGAGTTGTGGTAGATAAGAAAAGCCTACGCTTATGACTATTACTTTATTATTCTAATCTTCTCCCTCCAGAGAGAAACTCTGGTGAGTCATAAAATTAAAAAGAAAAAAAAAAACTTTCTCACCAACTGTCTATTTGAAATCTGGAGCAAAGATCTTGGATTTTGGACCAAAAGATCTTGTTTACTTGATCTGGACCAAAGATCTTGTCTACTTGCAGTGAACTGCAAGTAAACAATTTTTCTAGACCAACACTGTCCACCATGGGGTTTGGTGCCTCTGCCCACTGGCATATAAAACAGGTAAAAACCAAAATGTTCAGCCTGACTGTCTTTGTTACACCTAGCCACCACCAAAGACTGATGCTGAATCAATTTGTACAGTTGGTGCTCTGCCCACACAGGCAGAACCTGTGGATATGGAGGGCTGCCTGTACGACATCATTTTATATAAGTGACCTGAACATCTGAGAATTTTAGTATTCATTGAAAGTCCTGGAATTAATACCCCTCAGATATGAAGGGACCACTGTACAGTTGTGAAAGCAAAAGTGATAGTCACTCAGTAGTGTCCGACTCTTTGCAACCCCATGGACTATACAGTCCATGGAATTCTCCAGTCCAGAATACTGGAGTGGGTAGCCGTCCCCTTCTCCAGGGGATCTTCCCAACCCAGGGATCAAATCCAGGTCTCCCACATTGCAGGTAGATTCTTTACAAGCTGAGCCATGAGGGAAGCCCAAGAATACTGGAGTGGGTAGCCTATCCCTTTTCCAGTAGATCTTCCTGACCCAGGAATTGAACTGGAGTCTCCTGCATTGCAGGCAGATTCTTTACCAGTTGAGCTACCATGGAAGCCATGACAATACCAATAGTCAAACTGATGAAATAATGCACATAATCTGAAAAATAACTGCTATTTCAGGGCTCCCCCATGCCCACTGGCTTAACTAACCAGGCCACTAACTGTGGGACCACTCTGGACCTCCTCAAGATAAAAAGAGGGGTTAAAATTCAGCCCAGAGAGTTTCCAGGATCCAATTCCAACATCTCGATTGAGGGTTGTCCACTGTAATTGACAGGATCCATGCTCTATCTGGTATTTTTAACATCAACTCAGCCAACATTCAAAATTGAAGACCCTCATCTTCTCTACCTTCTTATTCTACCCACTCTATACAGCTTTGTGCTTCTTTTCCATCAATTCATTTCCTTCTTGTTTTACTTACTGCTGAATCCTTTCTGTCGTACCTTCAATTTTACTGAGAACTTTGAGAGTACCAGGCAGGAATTTCCTTTGCTATCTCCAACAGATTTATGACATTGAGTAGTACATTCAACGACTTTACTTGAATTTCATAGTCTTCTATTCAAAACAAATACCTCTACCTGTAATTTGGATTGTATCCATTCCAAATTCTTTAAGGATCTTGTTAATTCAATGGTTTTCTTTCTTCCAGTTAGTTCCTCCCCCCAGGTCACCACAATCTCTTCTGCAAATACACACACTCTGTTCTGTCATATTAAAATAAAAAGACCCCTGCCTTTGCCACACAGTCCTCAATAGCTTACTTCTCACCTCGCCTTTACAGTCAAACTTATTGAAAATTAATCTCTTTTCACTGAAGAACTGGCTTTCTCACCGCCAATTCCATATCAACCCACTGAAATCTACCTGCTGCATCTGTCACTCAACTGTAACTGCTTTAAAAGCGGCTACCAATAATTTCCTAATTGTCAAATTCAATCTCTTTACTTTCGACTCTGATGTTATTTGAACTTACAGCAGCACCTGACACTGTTAACTATTTCCTCTTTCACACACTCTGTCCTCCCTTAGTTTGGGTGTCATTAGTCTCACCAGCTTCTCTTCACATATTTGGGTCAATTCTTCTCAGCCTCTTCTAGTTATGTTCAAACCACAACTCTTGGTAGTTTTCAGTTCTGTCCTCATCTTTCTGATCTTCTCAAACTACATACTCATCCTGTATGACACTTTAAAGTTTCCATTGAATGAATACCTTCCATGTGTTGATGATGCTCAAATTTTATCTTCACTCTTCTTGCTCTACTTTGTATCAATCCTTTTGCTTATATGGTCTATTTATATTTTTTCTATTTTATTTTATGTTTTAAAGTTCAATTGCCACAAGGATATCTACCATTGCATTTTCACTACTACCTTGATTCATATATATATATATATATAAACTGAATGGTTTATCCACTCCTATAAATGTACATGTTTTACAGTTATTTTTTATTTTCAAATAAATGGCACCATCTCCTTCCCAACCTCTAAAACAAGAATCCTAGGACTTATACTCTATTTCTACAACATACTCAACTCCTTCCACCTCATGGATTCACTCAAATCACTCAATTCGCAAGAACTGTAACTTCTATACCTGACGTTTCATAGCTATATTATCTAGAATACTCATAGCTTATTTCCTAAGAGTCATTGCTACCCTAGTCTATCCCATTCTAACATCTACATGATTTCCAAGATGACTTACTAATGAGAAAATTATGCCATGGCTTCCAATGGGTTTCAGGATTATGAGAACATAAGGGTCTTCATGATCTGTTCATTGCCTACCTCTGCATCAATGTCACCTAATTCCCGCTCCAAGCTGCACTGCCATCTACCCATTAGTTGCCTCAGACATATGTGCCGTTTCCACAATTAACTCATAATTTATTCTGCTTCTATTCGGCCTTTTTCATGAAACTACATCTAACAACTTCAGTCTTTAATGGATGCCTAACAGGCCTAATTCCCTGCACAATGCTTTTGGAAACTAGTCATTTCTTATCATCTTCCATTTAAAAAAGTGAGATGTTTTTCTAGTCTCTTAAAATTGATTATGAGGACCCTGAGATAAGGACTGCATATTATGCTTAATTTTATATTTTCTGTAGCACTTACTGAAGTTTAAATACATAGGACGTATAGAAAGTATTTGTTGGAAAAGAAATATACAAATAATTGAATAAGTGAAAAAAATTTCTTTGAAACAAACCTCTATTTTATTATCTGTTAGTGATTAACTGTTGCTTTTGGATGACTGAGTTTAAAATTTTGAGCTCTGGCTCAGTGGGAGAGCATTTTAAAAGTCTGATGAGACTGCCTGATTTTTCCGATCATGTATAGACCCGAGATAAAGTCCTTTAAAACCTGGGAAGAGCTACAGATTTGGAAGTCCATATTCACTTTAGAGGTTTGGTGCTTTTTGGATGTTATTTCATCAATAATGGAGAGTACCACTTCATTAGTTTATTCATAAGCTATCACTGAATCCTTATACTAAACTAGACTGTGAGAAGAGCTAGAGGTTACAGTCGTGAGCAAAACAAACACAGTTCACGCTCCAGTGAAATGTACAACCTTGTGGAGAAAACAAATTTAATATCTAACAAATCACATAGATGAATGAAAGTTGTAAACGTTATGAGCACTATGAAGGAGAGGAACGTGGTATCACAAACACTCAGAGAGATTCCATTTAGTCAGTGTGGTTGCAGAGGAAGTGGGGCTTGAACAGAGATACACGTAGCTTCTCTGAACCTCGGTTTGTTCATCTCTAGCGTGGAAATAGAGAACTGCTGTGGAGTCTGAATACAATCATATCTATGAAAGGGCTTTGGAACTACACATTATTATTTCCACTGGATTTAAATATGCTCTGTATGTCATGTTTCTTTCTCTTCCATAAGAGAGTAGGACTTTGTGCTAAGTAATTAAGTCATTAAGCCTCAAAAAGTCTTTTTTTATAGAACAAAATTCTTTATAAATTTGCATTTTGAAGAAACATATACTGCCTGTGACAGTTAAGTCTTTAATTTTTGACCTACATGTCAAGTTTTCCTGAGATGGATCTCATATCATTACTGAATAGATTTTAATCAGGTTAATCAGCAAAAATAACTAGCCAGTGAATGGATTTAATAAACTGTCATATATCATTCCATCTTAGATCATAGCTGTTTCTGGAAAAACAGATGGTTATGTCACGCCTCTGTGTCACTACCACAACCAAGACGGGCTTCTTGGGTATCTTGCTCTGTGTCCATGTAGAATCTCTTGATAGTCTCTCTCCAGTATGGTGGCATGACTAGTTGGACTTTCATGTGGCAGCTCAGGGCTACAAACGTTCATGTCATGGAGAAAGAGAGCGCCAGGTAGAAACTATATCAACTTTTAGATCTAGCCTTGGAAGTCATGTAGCATTCTACTTGTTAGAATATGATTATGTATTTTAATACTGGTAAATACTACATACAGTAAATATAATTTTTGTGTATTTTTCTCTTTGACATATTATTTTAGAGTCATTCTCTATAGAAGGAATAGCCTTAGCTCCTTAATTCTAAATAGGGGCTTGTGGATTTAAAATGACATTTTCTCCTTAGTTATTTATTTTTCATGCAGTGCCTTACGAAGGAATAACAATTTAATTACATTTAATCTCTCACCTTTATTGGAAGAATACATGAAACTTAGATGCCTTAACTAATCATATCACTAGATTCTGACTGTAGATTGGAATTGTGGAAGGACGAAAATATCAAGGATACGAGCATAATAAATTGACTAATTAATGTAAAACCTCAAAGTAAATTTTAAAATTTCAAGTAATTCCTTTCCACACTTGAAGAAAAATTTCAAAATTTCATGGGAAAATATAGATTGATTTCCATAGTATTATTTAATTATTAAACATAGAAACAGAACAATTTGACTCTTCACAAGAACTGGAAAATATTACTTTGTTTATAGCTTCAAAAAAACCCTCTAATTTTTGTGATCCCAGACAAATGAATAAAGGATGGGCTATGGGGAAAATGAGTATTAATTGTCTATAGAAATATCATTCTCTTCTTTTTCCTTAGTGACAGAAACTGCAATTTTAAGCTTGAAATGAAGTTCACATTTCTTGGACTCCTTTACATCTACATCTAGGTTTGGCTATATGACCAAGTAAAGTGTACAACTTCACGGAAACTAACTAATGGAAGAAAGTACGTTTTTCCTTATCCCATCCTCCCAAAGAGTGGTTAGAATATGGACTTGGTGGAGGAGCATGTGAGCATCCATCTTGGACTGTATGGCACCACATTATGGTGGGTGGGGCAGTATGACCAAATGAGCCCGAGTCACTGGCGGCTGTGGCTGGAGCTGTCCTGCCTGCTTAGGCTTTATGTGAGAGAGAAATGAGTGTCTATTTTGTATAAGTCACTGTTATTTTGACATTTTCTGTTATCTTCAGTAAAACCTAATCCCAAGGACAGCTATGTTCTTTCGTGTTTTTAAATACATGGTTCTTTCCTCTCTCTCTTTCCTGCTTCTCAGTTGAATTCTCTCCTCTGCCTCGACTTTCATCCTCCTGTTTAACTCATCTCTCTTTTTCTTTTGTCCCTGTTTCCCCTCATTCCATTAAATGTCAATAAAGTAATGTATTTATTTGGTTGAATCATCCCATAACAGTGAGAGTTAAAAGATATAGCTTTATATTTCCTGTTTTTATTCTTGTAAGCCAGGAAATATAATATTTTGTACTTCTTTTTCCTACAAACAAATATAAAAACACCTCATTATATGAAATTTTTTTCTTGGCCATGGTATTCTATTGAAGGTTTTTATCTTCCAATAAGTCAGTGTTTTATGATTGACCAGTGTTTCTGCATCCTGAATAAGGTCACACAAAGCTTATATTTCAAAAGTTGCAACAAATCGATGTTTTCTTAAGTTTATGATTTAAAACTCCCTGCCTCAAGGGTCTGTTCTGAAGTGGGAAACTCTTAAATATGAGTCATGGCTTGGGAGTAAAATGTCTGTTAAAAACAAACATAAAACTCTTCACAGCTGAGAGTTGCCCTTTCGTTTTTAGAAATTCATTCTAGTTTCCATAATGTTATAAAGATGTAGCCTCTGATCTCTGGTCATATCTCACAGGTTTTCAGTAAAAAGTGGTTGGCAGAAAATACACTCCTTATGATTTCAGCAACATTAAATTGTCATTTTAAAGTATTCAAATTGCAATAAACAGAATGTAATAAACCAGATTACTTAACATCCATCCCTGCTGAACACTTAGCCATTATCCTAGAACTAGCCCAGATTCTTGTTTTGCATCTCTATTAAAAGATGACTCCAACCACACAGTCAGATGATGTACTAAACCTAATGTACAGGGACTTATTTCTAGAAAAGGAATTTATGCTGTCTCTCAATTCTCAAAAAATGTTCTTTTTTGTTTCCTCAATAATTAATTTGGTATAAAGTCTCATTTAACATTTTTTGAAGACATAAATGAAACTCTTCTGTTATATTTAGAAAAGATTGAAAGCATGGCATACCTCATTCTTCCAGGCTAATTTCTAAATGCTTATGGATTTTAGTTTGTAACTGAGAAATCTGTTTAATTCTATAAAACAACTCCAGATTCTGCCTACTAAGGATATAGATAGGTGGATAGGTAGATAGCACTTAATAACTCAACTCTTAAACCTAGATATTTATAAAATTTTATACTAATTATTCCAATTTTTGTGTGTTACAGGACAGATTAGCCTTAATTATTGTACCTGTTAAATGGAGGTTTTAAGAAAGTGTGTGCCATTCTGAAAGATAAAGCACCACACACTATAACACAGTGTAAGCTCTTTGAAGGCTTATCCCAATCTTCAGTGTCCACCTGATGCCAGGGATACTGGGACATGTCAGATGTGTGCATGCTCAGTCCCTCAGTTATATCCAACTCTTTGCAACACTATGAACTGTAGCCCACCAGGCTCCTCTGTCCATGGAATTTCCCAGACAAGAATACTGGAGCAGATTGCTATTTCCTTCTCAAGGGGCCTTCCTGACCCAGGGATTTAACCCACATCTCCTGCACTGCAGGCAAATTCTTTACCACTGAGCCCCTGGGTAAGCCCAACATGTCAAATACCAAATATTTGCTATAGGAAAAGCATAGATGACTCTATTCTGTAAATATTGAAAACCTCATATGAATCTGTTATCTTTGGATTTCCTTCCTATTGTGTGACACCTTTCTCCTACTGTTTTTTTTTTCTGACTCCATGATCTTTGTTCATTTTGTCCAAAGACGATGGTAATAATGGGAAAATTATAATTATGGATTTGAGGCACTTTCCTAGCTCAAATAAGTAGGAAATGGAATGCAAAAATGCAAAAGCAAAAACCACAACAAAATTAAAACTAAAACCCCCAATGAGATAAGATTTTACAAGATTAAACTCCAGTTATCAAGTAAATCCACCATTGAATCAATTAACAGGTGAGTGATGAGGAATTATAACCTACTCAATCACAATCAGGACCTGATGGGGCATGAGTTTCTTTATATTTTCTCCCCCTTAGCTTGCTTCTTGGAGCAAAAGGCTAAAAGGAGAAGACAGGACCCTGTTCTAAATTTTCTTTTTCTATACTCTCTCATTACGTGACAGCATTAACTACTAAGACCTTAAAAACCATGTACATGCTATTGACCCTACAATGAATATCTTTACTTCATATATGAACCTCAGGATTACTTATCCAATGAACTACTTGGCATCTCTGCTTAGGCATACTAGTATTAGTATACCACCAATAGAGCCAGTCACCACTTTTCCTACCCTATTCCCACAATGTCTTCCATCTTCCCATCAAATTAAATAACACAGTCCTTATTTGGTAAGAATAAGGTATTCTTACCAAAAGCCAGAGAATCACTTTTAGACCTTCTATTATATTCATTCTGCCCCCATGATATATATGTCAGTTCTGTCTTCAAAGGACATCCAGAATCCAACCCCCTCTCTCCACCTTTGCAGGTACCACCTCAGTCCTTGCCATCATCCTCTCTTGATTGGAGGGCTGCAACTGACTTCTAAATGTTTCTTCTCTTGCCCACCTTCCCTGTCTCAATACACAGTTTACTCTATACATGGAAGCCAAAGTACTATTTTTAAAACACAAATCAGATTATGCCACTGCCTTGTTTAAAAAGGGATAGAACCCAGATCTACCACATTATAGGCAGATGCTTTTACTATCTGAGCCATCAGGGAAACCCCATCTTAATCTTATACTACTTTTATTCTTGTTCCTTATATTTCTGCCATGCTGATTTTGTCTATTATTCAAATACATTAAGTGCTCTTCCACCTTGAGAGCTTTATCCTCTGCTTGGAATGTTCTGCAAAGACAGTTCCACTACCAATCCTCTTCCTTTCTCTCATGACACCCTTTGTGCTTTCCCTAAAGGAGTTACAAAATTTCTGTACTGAAACTTCTGTTAATTTATTATAATTTTATTCTAGAGTATTTTTCATTAGATATAAGATCTATTCTGTTACCTAATGTTTCCTTCCATAGTTATCTTTTCTGAATGCTCCAACCAAATACTCTTGGGTATTCACTCTTCCTAAGAAAACATATCTCTTTTCCTGGTTTAAAGCAACTAGAATTTTTGAAAGAGAAGCAAAATCTCACATAATTGAAATAAAAATAGTTGCCTGTGAGACAAACACTATGATCCTATTTACACAAGTCTATTCTCAATATCCTTTAATAGAGGATTAAAGGTAGACTACACTAATAGCTTAATATTATCCAACTTATAATAACTTAATATTATTACTATTCAATAATAATATTATTAAGCAACAGAGACATTACTTTGCCAACAAAGGTCTGTGTAGTCAAAGCTATGGTTTTTCCAGTAGTCATGTATGGATGTGAGAGCTGGACCATAAAGAAGGCTGAGCACTGAAGGACTGATGCTTTGGAATTGTGGTGTCGGAGAAGACTCTTGAGAGTCCCTTGGACAGCAAGGAGATCAAACCAGTCAACCCTAAATAATACTGAATATTTTATGGAAGGACTGATGCTGAAGCTCCAATACTTTGGCCATCTGATGAGAAGAGCTGACTCACTAGAAAAGACCCTGCTGTTTGGAAAGAGTGAAGGCAGGAGGATGGGGGGTGACAGAGGATGAGATGGGTGGATGGCATCACCGACTCGATGGACATGAGTTTGAGCAAGTTCTGGGAGATGATGAAGGACAGGGATGCCTGGCACACTGCAGTCCACGGGGTTGCACAGAGTCAGACACAACAGTGACTGAACAACAACAAAAATAACTAATTCAATAAAATCGCAATAAAATAGAAAAAAAAATTAGGGGAGTGAGAAACAAAAGATAGATATGGCTACAATGAGGGCCCAGCTATTTCCTATAGTTGTATTCCAGATTGGCCTCTGTGTTTTCTGGCAGCGAAGATGCAAGCAGAGCCTAGATGTGTTACACTTCTCCTAATATCAGAGAGAAGCAAACAAAATTCTGTGGTTCCTTAGAAAGATTAAACCTTTTTCCTGCACTAATTTCATGGTGCTCTTTCTTAGAATGACCCTATTGCTTAGAGAGCAGCATAAATCAACAAACAACAAAAGCTATAACCTTAAAACAATAATAACAGCAACAGTAACAGCAATAAAGCCCAGACAGTGACACTGATTGTGTGGAAGGCTAAGGCAATAAGTTTGAAATGCATAAGCTGCTGAAAATGATTCACTAGTCCAGGTCACATACAAAGACACATTCACTTATTGCATCCTGTGGTAGTAAACTTTCGACCAACTGTTGGCAATTCATGACGCGTGCAGTGGAAGTGCTTATATATGATAAATGCTGAGCCAAGCTTTCAAAGCACCCAGGATGCTCCTGGACGGTAAGTATCACCCTTTTGAAGGCTGCTATCTAATAATCTGATATTTCATTGTGCTTAGTCTGATTTAGTCTTGATTAAGTTCTCAGCCCTTCCGAGTTCACCACTCTTTTCTGTCAGTTGAAGACGATTGCCTCCATTTCTATGCTTTTTCCCTGGAAGTGTATCCCTTTCAAAATGTTGCCTGAACCAATTTCTTAGCATCTGAAGGCAGAGCAAAGGTACGCTATAATGAAAAAAAAGGATCATCTACAACACAATTTCTTTGGCTCAACAAGAACCTGTGGATTTATAGGTTTTAGATGGAGAAAATCAGCACATAAACTTTTCCATAGAAATATTATACCTGAAGCCATGAAGAAAATTCAGTAGCTGTTATAGTCCATGATCAGAAATTACATAAATCTCTTACTCAACTTCTTATCTTCTACAGTGAAAGAGGAAAAGGACAAAACTACATTGCTTTTATTCTAGTTGTAGGATCATTGGATTTAAAATTGGTAAACTCAGATTTTATATAGCTTTGGGCTTTCACGTAAATACATTTGTTTTTTTCCTATGAATCTGCATTTTCACAAAAGCAACTGGAGAGATTGAACTAGGTTGGTGTTCTCAGCTTTATCACAGCCAACATCTCCTTTTATAACAAATATTTCTAATACCCTCTTGATCCCTGAAAAGAAATTCATATATAATAGAACTGAATACATATATGATTATCAGCAAAACAGGTTAAAAGATCTTTAAATAAAGACAAATTTTAAGAAAGTAACTTATAATAAAGGAACATATGTATTTCAACAGCAAATGTTCAGGTGTGATTGTACAGAAGGACATATTGAGGTGGTTATAAAATTGCACTTGCTTACAATAAATGTTTGGATTTATCCAAACAACTGGTATCTATCAGGTGATCATAAGCCATTTTATAGAAGACATATAGAAAAATAAGAGAGATAACTGTATACATTTAAATAAGAAAAATAAGTTAGAACCAGTAAAAGCAGGTCAGACTTATCTGTACATGGTAGAAAAAAGAGAGAAGCTAAGTTTACTGAATACAAGTTAACATGTCAAGGCAAATTAGAAAGGGAGAAATAAATATAATGAGGGAGTATTTTATAATCTCAAATGAAATGGACCTTATCTTTTAGTGAGTACCCAAATAATTCTTTATTTTATGATATGGATAAAGGTACTAACAGAAAAGTATTCCCTATTTTGAAATCCTTCAATGGGCCTCTAATACTTGAAAGGACCTAGAAACTGTATATTTGGACATGTGGTGGACAAAATGAATAGACTGGAAAAATAAACAATAATATAGGACGTACAGATGCATGACAGATCTCTGAGGACAATATTAGATTAAGATTAAACACCAACTAGCATACTCAAGATAATGATTTCAATACATACTTTTTACATCTCTGCTGTAATAGGGTATATATAAATATTTTGAAATAGTTTACATTAATGAAATGCAGATAAATCTCTGATTTTTATATCTCTTTACTAATTTAATAATATTTGGTTCTATGTTAAGAGAAGTTTCAAATCTCCTCTGTTACATATTTACTTGTGAAAGCTGTAAATGCAGCCAGATAGAGGTGTGTAGTATTTGGTGCTGGCACTAACACCAGTAATGACTAATTTTTGGTGATAAGATTTTGAGGATAAGATTCTGATGTAGGCTAAGGTTTGGAGAGATAAGAAGGCCTTCCTACGTGAACAATGCAGAGAAATAGAGGAAAACAATAGAACAGGAAAGACTAGAGATCTCTTCAAGAAAATGAGAGATACCAAGGGAACATTTCATGCAAAGATGGGCTCAATAAAGGACAGAAATGGTATGGACCTAAGAGAAATAGAAGATATTAAGAAGAGGTGTCAAGAATACAAAGAAGAACTATACAAAAAAGATGACCCAGATTACCATGATGGTGTGATCACTAATCTAGAGCCAGACATCCTGGAGTGTGAAGTCAAGTGGGCCTTAGGAAGAATCACTACAAACAAAGCTGGTGGAGGTGATGGAATTCAAGCTGAGCTATTTCAAATCCTAAAAGATGATGCTGTTAAAGTGCTATACTCATTATACCAACAAATTTGGAAAACTCATCAATGGCCACAGGACTGGAAAAGGTCAATTTTCATTCCAATACTAAAGAAGGGCAATGCCAAAAAATGTTCCAAGTACTGTACAACTGCGCTCCTTTCACATGCTAGCAAGGTCATAATCAAAATATTCCAAGCTAGGCTTCAACAGTATGTGAACCAAGAAATTACAGATGTACAAGATGGATTTAGAAAAGGCAGAAAAACCAGAGTTCAAATTGTCAACATCCATTGGATCGTAGAAAAAGTAAGAGAGATCCAGAAAAACATCTACTTCTGCTTCATTGATTATGCTAAAGCCTTTGACTGTGTTGATCACAACAAACTGTGGAAAATTCTTAAAGAGGTGAGAATACCAGACCACATTACCTGCCTCTTGAGAAACCTGTATGCAGGTCAACAAGCAACAGTTAGAACAGTTAGAATATGAAACACAGACTGGTTCAAAATTGGGAAAGGAATGCATCAAGGCTGCATATTGTCACCCTGCTTATTTAACTTATATGCAGAGTACATCATCAAAATGCCAGGCTGGATGAAGTACAAACTGGAATCAAGATTGCTAGGAGAGATTTCAAAAACCTCAGATATGCAGATGACACCATCCTTATGGCAGAAAGTGAAAAGGAACTAAAGAGTCTCGTGATGAAGGTGATAAAAGAGAGTGAAAAAAATAGCTTAAAACTCAGCATTTGTAAAACTAAGATCATGGCACCTGGTCCCATCTCTTCATGGCAAATAGATGGGGAAACAGTGGAAACAGTGACAGACTTTATTTTCTTGGACTCCAAAATCACTGTAAATGGTGACTGCAGTCATGAAGTTAAAAGACGCTTGCTTCTTGGAAGAAAAGCTATGACAAACCTAGACAGTGTATTAAAAAGCAGAGGCATTACATTGCAGACAAAGGTCTGTATAGGCAAAGCTATGCTTTTTCCAGTAGTCATGTAAGGTGTGTGAGTTGGATCATAAAGAAGGCAGAGTGCCAAAGAATTGATACTTTTGAACTGTGGTGTTGCAGAAGACTCTTGAGAGTCCCTCGGACTGCAAGGAGATCAAATCAGTGAATCCTAAAGGAAATCAACCCTAAACATTCACTGAAGGGCTGATGTTGAAGCTGAAGCTCAAATACTTTGGCCATTTGATGCAAAGAGCCAACTTACTGGAAAAGACCCTGATCTGGGAAAGCCTGAAGGCAGGAGGAGAAGGAGATGACAGAGGACAAGATGGTTGGATGGCATCACCGACTCAATAGACATGAGTTTGAGCAAGTTCCAGGAGATGGTGAAGGACAGGGAAGCCAGGCGCACTGCAGTCCATGAGATCGTAAAGAGTCGGAGATGACTGAGCAACTGAACAACAATAACAACATTTGAGAACCACTGACCTCTAAAGCACGGGTCTGCAACCTCCAGGATCTACTGCCTGATGATCTGAGGTGGAGCTGTTGTAATAATAATAGAAATGAAGTGCACAATAAATGTAATGCATTTGAATCATCCTGAAACCATCCCCTTATCCCTCACCCTGGTCCGTAAAACATCTGTCTTCCATGAAATTGGCCCCTGGTGCCAAAAAGGGTGGGGACCTGCTGCTTTAAAGAATATTTGCAAGTCACAGATGGTGAGTGATGTCTTCATTTTTCATAGCTGTCCCACATATTGTACGGCATCCAGCACCTCTGGCTCCCATCTACAAAATACCAGTCAGGTCCCTAGTAATGGCAACACAAAAATTAACCCTCAAATTCCTAAAATGTTTCCTGGAAGGTGATATTATTCTTACTGAGAAATGCCAAGTTAAATAATGGCTGAAGTCCCATCTATCATTCTATCAATATTACTTCCATGGAGGCAACAGGAACCTAAGAGGCAACACAATTCAGAGCTGACAAGGTAAAAAACAAGTAAGACTGCCATAGGTTACCTGTGGAGCTGGCTAGAATTGTGTTCAAACGTAGATGTTGCTTTTTGGTAATTCTGAAGTGTAATTTTGAAGTGTAATTTAGCAGATGGAAATGGAAAGGCATAAAGTGAAGCAGAAATAAATTCTAGCTCTAAATGTCCTAGATTATTGGTTGTTCTACTTCAGATTTCTCCTGAAGGTTCTAAAATATGGCTGATTCACACAATTGGTTAGTTACAATTGAGCAGACAATTTTTATGACATGAATTTTGATGCCATGGAGGAGTGAGACTTTGTTAACCCCTACTGTTTTGTCAACCTTCTAGAAACCCAATCTATAGAATTCCTCAATCCTGACTAATGCAAAAACTTCAGAAAGTTCTTTAGCCAAACTGTAAAAAATACTGAGATACACAAGATTTTGTAAAGGAGATCCATGAGTAGCAGAAACTTAAACTAGCAATAATCAACACAAGAGTTTAAAATAGATAAAAGTACTACATGTTGAGAATAAGAACTAAATCTCAGATTATGTTTATCGTATTAGTCAGGATACAGTCTGATAATTAGAGTTTTGAGGTGAAACATTAATGAAAGCCTAATTTGAATTCTTGATAAATGACAGGAACAAATGGAACTTGGGAGTTTCAATGAATTGTCTTTTTACACATTTTTTGTTTGTTTGTTTTGACTAGTTTTCTCCCCTCCAGAAAATTAACAAAGGAAAAATAATTCAAGTGCAATGCAGGCTTGTGAGTTTAATGTTAATCAAATAATCGGCTGATAAGAGCAGTTCCGATTAAGATAAATTTCTGGTGTGACAGCTCTCTAATTAATCAATTGAACTCTTGACAGAATCCAAGAAGAAAAGATAACCTCCTTCAAATCCAGAGCATCCATGGCATTTTCTGAAGCTTTCATTTTATAAATGTTCAATAAATTTGTGTACCACTTCTGAAATCAATGTCCGTTTTCCTTTTCCTTTGTCTCTTCTTAAGAAGTTTTTATTGATATCGACAATTCCCATTTAAGGTGTAACTGCTGCTGCTGCTGCTTCTAAGTCACTTCAGTCGTGCCCGACTCTGTGTGACCCCATAGACAGCAGCCCACCAGGCTCCCCTGTCCCTGCGATTCTCCAGGCAAGAACATCTCAATTAACCAAGAAACTTGTATTGAATATGTGACCTAAAATCAGATTCCTGTCTCTTTTTTATGCATTCAACAAACAAGGACTGAGCAGCTAATATGGGATGATCCCAGTGCTAGTGGTTCCTGATGCAAGATAACGAAGAAACAATAAGATTAGAAATAGACAAGCTGCAAGTGTAATGAAACCTGAGTACAAAGCAGAGATGAAGCACAAAGGAGAGTGATTTCAATTCATTCTGATTGATAGTCAGTGAAGAGGTGACTTTCATGTATTGATGAAGAATAAATATACTTGACCCAGATAAGTAAGGTATATATCCTCACACGGAAAAGTAGCAGTTTACAGCTTTACAGAGCATATTATGTTGAATGTTCTACAATATTGCCAGACTGACGTAAGCTGAGTGGTTTTTTCCACTGTTAAATATTTTTTTGAGGTTCTGAGTTTTAATAACTGAAAATTCACAATTTCATAATTAACTTGATTGTTCCTCTATATTTGAATGTTTAGGGTGTTTCTATTTTTTCATTTTAGAAAATCTACTCTGTATAGCTTTCTTAAAGTTCTGCTTGCAATTATATCACCTTGGGAAGTGAGGAAAAGAAAACAGGTGTTAGTCTTAGCTTAAAGACATTGTATATAATCATCACAAATTGGAAAACAGGTAAAAATGTACAGAATATGGACTGTTAGAGGATATACAGAGATTCAGAGTTACTTTATATATGCAATTTTATAGTTGGGCAAGACTATTGCAAACATATTTGTTTTTATTACAACTAATTAATTTTGAATCTGTATGCATTTTCTTGTATAGTAACATAATTAAGAATTCCACAAACTACACATCAAAGTAGGAGGATTCGACATCATATCTATAATTAAATTTAATCTCTACTTAAAGTATTTTAATCTCTACTTAAAGCTTAAAGCAATTGTTTAACTTGATGGCAGAGAAACTTAACTGGGGCACTTCTAGGTAAAATCAGTAAATTCAGTTTTGTTTTTAGTCGCTTCAGTGTCATTCCATTAAATTGGGATTTTTCCCCTTTCACCCTTTCCTGTAGTTGGGGAAGCGCATGGCAACCCACTCCAGTATTCTTGCCTGGATAATCCCATGGATGAGGAGACTGGTGGGCTGCAGTTCATGGGGTCACAAACAGTTGGACACAACTGAAGTGACTGAACACGTATCTCAATGCAGGGAGAATGTTAGATATAGGAAGAGATGGATATATAGCACCAGGACATGAGAAGTTAACATGAAATACAGACCCATATCCAGTGAAATGCAGAGTTCCAACTGGCCTTTGAGTTCAGTTCAGTTCAGTCGTTCAGTCGTGTCCAACTCTTTGCGACCCCATGAACTGCAGCACACCGGACCTCCCTGTCCATCACCAACTCCCGGAGTTCACCCAAACCCATGTCCATTGAGTCGGTAATGTCATCCAACCATCTCATCCTCTGTCGTCCCCTTCTCCTCCTGCCCTCAATCTTTCCCAGCATCAGGTTCTTTTCAAATGAGTCAGCTCTTTACATCAGGTGGCCAAAGTATTGGAGTTTCAGCTGCAACATCAGTCCTTCCAATGAACACCCAGGATTGATCTCCTTTAGGATGGAGTGGTTGGATCTCCTTACAGTCCAAGGGACTCTCAAGAGTCTTCTCCAACACCATAGTTCAAAAGCATCAGTTCTTTGGTGCTCAGCTTTCTTTATAGTCAACTCTCACATCCATATGTGACCAATGGAAAAACCATAGTCTTGACTAGATGGGCATTTGTTGGCAAAGTAATGTCTCTGCTTTTTAATATGCTGTCTAGGTTAGTCATAATTTTCCTTCAAGGAGTAAGCGTCTTTTAATTTCATGGCTGCAATCACCATCTGCAGTGATTTTGGAGTTCAGAAAAATAAAGAAAGCCACTGTTTCCACCGTTTCCCCATCAATTTGCCATGAAGTAATGGGACCAGATGCCATGATCTTAGTTTTCTGAATGTTGAGTTTTAAGCCAACTTTTTCACTCTCCTCTTTCACTTTCATCAAGAGGCTCTTTAGTTCTTCTTTGCTTTCTGCCATAAGGGTGTTACCATCTGCATATCTGAGGTTATTGATACTTCTCCCAGCAATCTTGATTCCAGCTTGTGCTTCCTCTAGCCCAGTGTTTCTCATGATGTACTCGGCATATAAGTTAAATAAGCAGGGTGACAATATACAGCCTTGACGTACTCCTTTTCCTATTTGGAACCAGTCTGATGTTCCATGTCCAGTTCTAACTGTTCTTCCTGACCTGCATACAGATTTCTCAAGAGGCAGGTCAGATGGTCTGGTATTCCCATCTCATTAAGAGCTTTCCACAGTTTATTGTGATCCACACAGTCAAAGGCTTTGGCATAGTCAATAAAGCAGAGGTAGATGTTTTTCTGGAACTCTCCTGTTTTTTTGATGATCCAGCAGATGATGGCAATTTGATTTCTGTCTAAAATCAGCTTGAACATCTGGAAGTACACGCTTCATGTATTGCTGAAGCCTGGCTTGGAGAATTTTAAGCATTACTTTACTAGCATGTGAGATGAGTGCAACTGTGCGGTAGTTTGAGCATTATTTGGCATTGCCTTTCTTTGGGATTGGGATGAGAACTGACCTTTTCCAGTCCCGTGGCCACTGCTGAGTTTTCCAATTTTGCTAGCATATTGAGTGCAGCACTTTCACAGCATCATCTTTCAGGATTTGAAATAGCTCCATTGGAATTCCATCACCTCCACTAGCTTTGTTCATAGTGATGCTTCCTAAGGCCCACTTGGCTTCACATTCCAGGATGTCTGGCTCTAGGTGAGTGATCATACCATCATGATTATCTGGGTCCTGAAGATCTTTTTTGTATAGTTCTTCTGTGTCTTCTTGCCACCTCTCCCTAATATCTTCTGCTTCAGTTAAGTCCATACCATTTCTGTCCTTTATTGAGCCCATCTTTGCATGAAATGTTCCCTTGGTATCTCTAATTTTCTTGAAGAGATTTCTAGTCTTTCCCATTCTATTGTTTCCTCTATTTCTTTGCATTGATTACTGAGGAAGGCTTTTTTTTTTTTTTTTTAATAAATTTATTTATTTTAGTTGGGGGATAATTACTTTACAATATTGTAGTGGTTTTTGCCATACATTGACATGAATCAGCCATGGGTTTACATGTGTTCCCCATCCTGAACCCCCCTCCCACCTCCCTCCCCATCCCATCCCTCTGGGCCATCCCATTGCCCCAGCCCTGAGCATTTGTCTCATGCACTGAACCTGGAATGGTGTTCTGTTTCACATATGATAATATACATGTTTCAATGCTATTCTCCCAGAACGTCCCACCCTCACCTTCTCCCTCAGAGTCCATAAGACTGTTCTATGCATCTGTGTCTCTTATTCTGTCTCGCATATAGGGTTATTGTTACCATCTTTCAAATTCCATATATATGCATTAGTATACTGTATTGGTGTTTTTCTTTCTGGCTTACTTCACTCTGTATAATGGGCTCCAGTTTCATCCATCTCAATAGAACCGATTCAAATGTGTTTTTTAATGGCTGAGTAATATTCCATTGTGCATATGTACCACAGCTTCCTTATCCATTCGTCTGCTGATGGACATCTAGGTTGCTTCCATGTCCTGGCTATTGTAAACAGTGCTGCAATGAACATTGGGGTACACGCATCTCTTTCAATTCTGGTTTTGAGGAAGGCTTTCTTATCTCTCCTTGCTATTCTTTGGAACTCTGCATTCAAATGGATATATCTTTCCTGTTATCCTTTGCTTTTCACTTCCCTTCTTTTCACAGCTATTTGTAAGGTCTCCTCAGACAGCCATTTTGCTTTTTTGCATTTCTTTTCCTTGGGGATGGTCTTGATTCTTGTCTCTTGTACAATGTCATTAACCTCCATCCATAGTTCATCAGGCACTCTGTCTATCAGATCTAATCCCTTCAATCTATTTCTCACTTCCAGTGTATAATTGTAAGGGATTTGTATAGGTCATACCTGAATGGTCTAGTGGTTTTCTCCACTTTCTTCAATTTCAGTCTATTTGGCAATAAGGAGTTCATGATCTGAGCCACAGTCAGCTTCCAGTCTTGTTTTTGCTGACTGTATAGAGCTTCTCCATCTTTAGCTGCAAAGAATATAATCAAGCTGATTTCGGTGTTGACCATCTGGTGATGTCCATGTGTAGAGTCTTCTCTTGTGTTGTTGGAAGAGGGTGTTTGCTATGACCAGTGCATCCTCTTGGCAGAACTCTATTAGCCTTTGCCCTGCTTCATTTTGTATTCGAAGGCCAAATTTGCCTGTTACTCCAGGTGTTTCTTGTCTTCCTACTTTTGCATTCCAGTTGCCTATAATGAAAAGGACATCTATTTTGGGTGTTAGTTCTAGAATATCTTGTAGGTCTTCATATAACTGTTCAACTTCAGCTTCTTCAGCATTACTGGTTGGGGCATAGACTTGGATTACTGTGATATTGAATGGTTTGCCTTGGAAACGAACAGAGATCATTCTGTCGTTTTTGAGATTGCATCCAAGTACTGGATTTTGGACTCTTTTGTTGACCATGATGGCTACTCCATTTCTTCTAAGGGATTCCTGCCCACAAGAGTAGATATAATGGTCATCTGAGTTAAATTCACCCATTCCAGTCCATCTTAGTTCGCTGATTCCTAGAATGTCGATGTTCACTCTTGCCATATCCTGTTTGAGCATTTCCAGTTTGCCTTGATTCATGGACCTAACATTCCAGGTTCCTATGCAATATTGTTCTTTACAGCATCGGATCTTGCTTCTATCAGCAGTCCCATCCACAAGTGGGTGTTGTTTTTGTTTCAGCTCCTTGCCTTCATTCTTTCTGGAGTTATTGCTCCACTGATCTCCAGTAGCATATTGGGCACCTACCGACCTGGGGAGTTCATCTTTCAGTGTCTTATCTTTTTGCCTTTTCATACTGTTCATGGGGTTCTCAAGGCAAGAATACTGAAGTGGTTTGCCATTCCCTTCTCCAGTGGACCACAATCTGTCAGACCTCTTCACCATGACCCGTCCGTCTTGAGTGGGCCCACACAGCATGGCTTAGTTTCATTGAGTTAGACAAGGCTGTGGTCCATGTGAAAAGATTGGCTAGTTGTCTGTGATTGTGGTTTCAGTCTGTCTGCCCTCTGATGCCCTCTCTCAGTGCCTATCGTCTTACTTGGTTTTCTCTTACCTTGGATGTGGGGTATCTCTTCACACCTGCTCCAGCAGCCTTTGGCCATTATCATCTCTTCATCTAGTATCAGTCCAGTGTCCATGTTTGCAGTTGGGTTGAACACTCTGTATCTGGGAAACCTCTATCGTAGGATAGAGGGCCTAAGGCTCTCTCCCTGCAGTTAACTTCTTGTCTATCTCTGAGGCCTGGGGAAGGGGTGGGGTTTCCTGAGTCCCTGGGAAATCACTGGGGTTGCTTCAGGCACTTCAAGCCCTTAAGTTCCAGACAACCAGTCCCACTGTGCCTACTTAGGGTGACATGCAGAACTCCTGCTATGGTTTCTCAGGGTCTCAGCTTTATTATAATTACTTATTTTTAAAGGGGGTTATATAATTCTCTATTATTGAGTCACCACACATCTTGTAGAGCTCCTGTACCCTCTCGCAGAATCCTGTACCCTTTCTCATACCACTAGTTGGAGGCGCATTCAGGGCTCCATCTTGGAAACAATCTTCAGGCCCATAACTGGCCTAGTCTTCAACTCACCTTTCACCCACAGCCCAGAGACATTTTCATTAAAACTTATTTTTTCTTAAGTGAGAAGTAGTATCTCAACCATCATTGTCTCATATTTCTCTTATGACTGAACCATTAGTTTTTTGAGAGTTTTGTTGTTTAAATTAAAGACTGGGGATTTGATACCTTTCTCGCTGTTTCCCTCTGAGGAAAGCGGAAGCTTAAGGTCTAAAAGCCCAAGAAAAAACAACAAAAAAAACCCCAGAAAATTTCTGCCTATTTGTCTCCACTAAGAGCAACTATAAATCTGGAAATGGTGCAAGTTGGTTAGGGAATTTAGGACCAGAGGAACAGAGTAGCAGGGCCTCTTAGGACTGCCACCTAGCTGAAGGAGGCACATCATGCCTGGCATTTCCCACCCTCAATCTGGCAACAGAAGACAGCCCATCTAGGCTCATTCCCCACCCAGACTGATGAGTCCAGAGGAAAATATCAGTAGAACAGGAAGCATCCACAGACGATGAATTCAGTGGAATCTCTGCTGAAAATAAATGGCCAGGGAAGCTTTCTTCCCACTGGGCCTGAGACTCTCTTCTCCCACCCAGAGACAGCAGCGACTGGGTGGCACTGGCCAGGAGTTTTGACACAACCAGTGGCTGGACAAATAAGTCTCTTCATCCCAGGACTGAGATTCCTCTCCCCCAGTGAGAGATGTGGGAGCAGCCAGGGGGCACTGGTGATGGAAATCCTGCCATAACAGTGGCTGCCATGAGAATGCTCTGTGGACCTCTGACCTTTTCTCCAAACCTAGAGACTTCCATAATAGCTCATTTGGTAAAGAATCTTCCTGCAATGCAAGAGACCCTGATTCCACTCTTGGGTCGGGAAGATCTGCTGGAGAAGGGATAGGTTACCCACTCCAGTATTCCTGGGCTTCCCTGGTGGTTCAGCTGGTAAAGAATCTTCCTGCAATGCGGGGGACCTGGGTTTGATCCCTGGGTTGGGACAATCCCCTGGAGAAGGGAAAGGCTACCCACTCTCGTATTCTGGCCTAGAGAATTCCATGGACTGTATAGTCCATGGGGTCGCAAAGAGTTGGACACGATTGAGCTACTTTCACTTTTTTTCACAGTCACTAGAGGAAACTCCTTTTCTTAGGAGAGTAACAGAAGGGACCAGTGAGCAATCCAGAGGCACCAAATCAAACCAAGCCAACCAAAATCACACTGCAGAGCCTCCAAGAATTTTGTGGTTAGTGGAACCACAACCTACACAAATAGGCCAGGACTTGAGTGTTAAACAGGGCAACAGCTTGCTAAGATAAAAGAGTTAACTAAAATCAGAGTCTCATAATATAATAGACAAAATATCCAGTATGTAATAGAAAATCAGCTGTCACCCCTCAGACAGACATACCTCAGTCCTTCCTGTTGTTTCCTGACCACCTCAGCCAACTCATTTACTCTGGCGACTATTACACTCTCTATAGAGGACCATCATTTACATAGTAGTGGTCATTCAAGCAGTAAGAAGTCAAGCTTTTTAAAAGCACCTTGTCTAAGGTGAATATAGAGCCTTCTCATATCCCAAAGCACAATTAAAACTAAATTGTAATGTGAAACAGAATGGAAAGGTTGTTGTATTTTTTTTCTAGGCCTTCATAACACATTACTATAAACTTGGTGGATTAAGCAACAGAAATTTATTCTCTCATAGTTCTGAAGTCTGGAAGCCTACAATGTGAGGACCAGCAGGCCCACATCCTTAGGAAGGCTCTAGGGGAGAATCCTTCCTTGCTTCTTCCAGCTTCTAGTGTTCTTTTTCTTATAGACACAGAACTCTAACCTTGACCTCTAGAAACTGACTCTGCATTTTCCTCTCTGTGTATTTCTGTGTCCTTTTCTGTCTCATACAAGGACACTCTCATTGGATTTAAGTCCTACCCTGATACTGTAAGATTTCCTTAATCCTTACCTTGATCATACCTACAAACTTCCTATTTCCAAATAAAGTTACATTCCGAGGTTATGAGCATACATAAATTTTTGGAGGACACTATTCAACCCCCTACAGTAGGTGCAGAGAAGAGAATTACAATGCATAGAAGAAAGAGAAGGAGGAGAGGGAGAGAGGGAGGGGGAAGGGGAAGAAGAAGAAGAAACTAAATATCTCAGTTTTAAGAATCCAAATATTTTATGTACAATGAAAACAAAATAACTTTCTTGCCAAAATATCTTCAGGCTCAATTAAAATATGGATTTGACTTATTAAATAATATAAAAAAAAACAAAAACATGAAAGGGGAGAGACAAGATATAAGTAAGATTACCAGGCCTTGCCTATATTTTTTGTTCCTAATACATGCATATTCTATTTTAGATAACTTGTATTTATATATTTCATTCAGTTTGTATGTATTTAGTTTTATGTTTGTATGCTCCTCTAGGGAAAATACCACACCTTATTCATCTTTGCCCAACATAAAATTTTACACTCTAAGATCTCAAAAAAGATACCTTTGATACTTGTATTAGTAAGTCTAGAATACACTAGAACACACACAATATAGCAATAATTTATGTTAAAACAGAAAATAAGAACACATAAATTATTTCACCTGCAAATTGAAAAATCCACCTCAATCAGCTTAGAAATGCCTTTTAAATTTTTATTACAGAAAGTGGAGAGGTAGAACCAGCTTTGATATTGACTGATACAAGGCTCAATAATTTCATTAAGGTTTATATCTTACAGCTGATTCCCTTTGTGGTTGGCAGGTAACTGCTAGGAGCAACTGGTAAAGACCTCTTAGAAATCTCTTTCAGCCTTCTCTTCTGAGAGGTGAAGGAACTTGTCCCCAAGGAAATTAACTATTTGGCCCAGAGTAACAGTGACACAAATCTGCTCATGTTCAGTCCAGTCAGTTTAGTTCAGTTGCTCAGTCGTGTCTGACTCTTTGCAACCCCATGAACTGCAGCACACCAGGGCTTCCTGTCCATCACCAGTAAACTCCTGGAGTTTCCTCAAACTCATGTCCATTGAGTCGGTGATGCCATCCAACCATCTCATCCTCTGTCATCCCCTTCTCCTCCTGCCCTCAATCTTTCCCAGCATCAGGGTCTTTTCAAATGAGTCAGCTCTTCGCATCAGGTGGCCGAAGTATTGGAGTTTCAGCCTCAACATCAGTCCTTCCAGTGAACACCAGGACTGATCTCCTTTAGGATGGACGAGTTGGATCTCCTTGCTGTCCAAGGGAATCTCAAGAGTCTTCTCTAACACCACAGCTCAAAAGCATCAATTCTTCGGCACTCAGCTTTCTTTATAGTCCAACTCTCACATCCATACATGACTACTGGAAAAACCATAGCCTTGACTAGATGGACCTTTGTTGACAAAGTAATGTCTCTGCTTTTTAATATGCTGTCTAGCTTGGTCATAGCTTTCCTTTCAAGGAGTAAACGTCTTTTAATTTCATGGCTGCAGTCACCATCTGCAGTGATTTTGGAGCCCCCAAAATAGTAACCATTATACCCATAATGATTAATTTGGCAGGAAAACAAGCTTATTCATCAATGCATCATCACATGACAAACTTAAGTTCTCCACTGAACAAAAGACAACAGAAACAACAAACGCATTTTCAGGTAACAAACATAAAGCAATGAGCTGCTCTGTTGTTTGCTCTGTTTGTTTCCATAGCAGCATCTATTCACCTGTACCTCTACGATTCTATATGAGCACCTCATTTCTATTTTCAAGGAAGAAAGCACCATAAAAAAGTGAATGGAAATAGGACAAATAGAATTGGAATAAAAATCAGCAGACAACTTCTAGTCTCAGTGAGGCCATTTTCTATTTGTGTGCCAGTGGGAGGAGGGCCTGGCAAACTACTTTTCCATCTAAAACCTTTCTAAGTCTCTGCCTAGTCCATTCTTCCTTCTATTTTTTTTGCTCCAGTTCCCAATGATCTCTGTGGTTGCAGTTTCAACGCCTCTTTTTCAGAGGAAGATTTCCTGAACTTCTTATCTAAATTAAACCATCCTGCTGTGATCTCTGATCTCAACATTTTATTTTCTTTCAGATTTTGTGATACTTACTAACAGATCATATTTATCCCTGTCTCTGCTATTAGATTTCAGACTCTTGAGGACAAAATCCATCTCTTTTATTCATAGCCATATCCTTGATACCTCTCTTGTCCAACACTCAGAAAGCTCTCAATAAGAATTGATAAATAAAGTCTCAAGGTCTTGATTTCCTTCCCTATAAATTATGAGTAATGATCACAGGGTTGTTATAATCAATGTGAATTAATACATATTTTGCAGATAGTAATCCGGTATAAGGTGTTATTATTTAAATAAAACTAACTTTCATTATTAATAGTGTGTCTCAGTATAAATGTTTACAGAAGACATTTTATAAACATACTTCTCTATCATAATAAACATATTTTAAAATATGCTGGACAATATGAAATTCAAAGCTTTTGGATTTGACATGGATCTGTTAAAATATGCAAATTTCCTGGGGGAATGTTATCTGTTTTCCAATTATGATCCTGATTGAGAATGTTGTAGTTTGAAGAAGTGATTTACAACGACAAGAGAATGCTAGTTGAACTGTGATGGGTGGACTTATCATGTGGGGCAGGAACCAAAGTTACCTGCGTCTAGGAAACAGATGGTATTCCAATTCAACAATGCAAATCCATAGATTGCTTATGAAAGAAATGAATTCAGGAGATTATAAAGTCAAACTAGTTACTTTTGAGGGGAAATTATTGGCTGAGTCTCCAATAATTTGGCTTGTCATCCCCAACATCTGTTGCCTTTGCTGTTATACCACTTAACTCCTGATGACAAATTGAACAAGATCAGAGCTGGTGCATGATAACTAATAAGCATCTTCATGGGTAGAATCATGCACAGTTAACATCATGCACAGGACAGTCACATCACAGTGTGAAATTTCCTGGTAGAAGCCTCTCCATTTTTATTGTCCTTATATAATTCTTGCATTCTTCATGAATACCTAATTTCACTCATCCCTCCCAGAAAAGATGTTAATTATACTATCCTACTTGCAAAGTAGCCCTAAAAGAAACACATGTGTAATACAATTATGAGAATATCTGATACATGTTTCCTGATGTAGGATTATCTATCACAGTTCTATCTATAATGAAACTGAAAGCAACAACAACAAAAAAACGACACTGAAAGAATACACAATGATTTGGCTCTGCCTTCTGCTTGGCCCATCTGCTGTTATTTTTTTCCCCTCTACTGGCAAAATGTGAGACAATATTTCAACTTAGCATCTCATAGACAGTTACACAACAGAATAGATACACTATATTAATGTTTCATTTTTCTAAACTGTTTTGTTTCTCCCCTCAGTTAACAGCAAGGCTAAGTAGATCATCATGCTTTATCTGATACAGATTTTTTCACCATGTCTTCTTGAGAAATAACATTACATATCTATCTTTCCTTTATGCTATATAGTGGATAGACTGGAGTTCATTGATACTATTGCTCTACAGATGAAAAACTGCTGTATAATGTTACAAAAGATCCAGTTGATTTTAGGTAAGGATGATAGTCCCAGGAATGAAACCTAGAATGTGTGCCAGCCATTGAATTGAACTTTTAAAATAACTCCTATTTGAAACAGACCTTCAATGATGTAAGTTCATAATTGCCTACTAAGGATAGACCTGGTACTGTAAGGAAAATCATTTTGCTAAAAGTGGAACAACACTGACTTCAATTCCATCATACTTTTGTATTCACTCATTCTTTACATTTTTATTTAACCTACATGACCTCAGTTACCAGGTTTGGATAAGTATGAGGTTACATGACTTTTAACACTCAGTTTTCCATGACTAATAGCTCTAATTTTCATGGTGGCAGAACCTCAACTTCCCCAGTAGACATAATTATTTCTGGGAATCCCCAAAAGAAAGTTTATATGATCTCTGAATAAATTATTTCATGTTCTTCTGCTCTTACATATTTGCCAAAGATCTGATGTCCAAAAGCCACTTAAGGGAAGACCCTCTGCTCCTGTATGACTGCGGGGACTTCCTGTAAGTGTGAACTTTTGCTGGGAGCCATGTCCTCCTCTATTACTTGGTCAAAATAGAGATTTTTTCATGGGTCACCATCTAAACCCTCTTATCCCACAGGCTGGGGTAGGGTAGGACAATTACTCTACACCTACCTCTGTGAAATTCTGCCGTAAGGACCTCTAAATTAGCATTTCTTTCTCAAAGTTTTATAATATCCCATTTTATTATCCCTTTAGTGTCTTCCCATTATTGCTCTTTCTACCCAGGTCAAATTATCTCTTAGGCTGTATCAGAACAGGTGTATCTTGTCTTCCATTTCCTCATCTTACCTCCCCAATAATCAGTACAAAAAGAAAAAGAAAAGAGTGAAAGAAACCCCATTCTCTTTTTCTGTATTACAATTCATTCCAAGTAAAACTGAAAATGAATATTAAAACTAGCAAAATGATTTTCAGGTTCTCCTAATCCACTGTTCTGCAAAGAACCAGCCCGAGTCCCAGCTTTACTCAGAACAAAAAGTTATTGAGCACCTACTTGATCCAGACCTGTATTACTCACTGGATCAGAAATAAAAATGAGGCTCCATCTCCGCCTTTTTCAATGAGCTTTTAGTTCAAGAACTGACATACAATGATAAAAATATAAACTAATTAAATGCAGTGTCATAAATGCAATATTAAAGATAACTAGGTATTGTTGTGTTCATACATGAGAATGAGTACTTTGGAAGGGTACAGAATTTAGAGAAAAGATTCTCAGAGATACTGACAAGGTGCATTTGAGTCATATCTTGGTGGGTGTATGAAAAGGCTGATTTGGAACTCATTAGCTAGAAAAAAAGACTAAGGGCACCCAGAAATACAATGAATAAAATCAAAGTGTTTTCAAATGCTCACAGACTTCTTTGGGAAATAGAAGTTCTGTGAGGCTGGTGTGTAGGGTAGAACAAAGGGAACTGGAAGGAGAAGAAGTTTGCAGTAAGATTGCCATATTGAGGTGTATGGGCTTTACCCTGTTAGATGATGAGTGGCTTTTGAAGTCCTTAAACTGACCTACAATTATGTGCTGTCATAATAAAGTTTCAGGGGCTGAAACTTTGCAAAATTGATTGGAGCAGGGAGAAATTGTTGGCATGAGGATGAGTTTGGGTGCTTTTGAAAAAAATCCAGGCTATATGTAAAAAGAGCTGGAATTAAGGACAGAGATGGGATAGAGAGAGAAAAAATTCAAGATGTTTTAGAGTCTGGATGTGGTAAGGAAAGAGAGAGAGGAGTCACTCCTGGTTTTGGAATTTCTAACATGGACTATAAGAAGAAAGGTGCTATGACAGGTAAATACAAACAGAGGAATAGGTTTTTGAAAACTTCATATCACCACAAAAATGAATAACTGTTTGGTAGATAGGATAATGCTCCTCAAAGATGTCTACGTCCTAATCTCTAGAAGCTGTGAATATGCTAGTTTAGAGTAAAAGGGGCTTTCCAGATGTTGTTAGGCAAGGATTTTGACTTGGGAGATTATCCTGAATTACTCAGCTGGGTTCAGTGTAATCACGAGGCTACTTATGAACAGGGAAACAATAAAATCAAAGAGAAAGGAGATGTGATGATGGAAGCACAGGTTAGAGTGATGTCTTTGAAGATGGACGAAGAGACAATAAGGCAAAGAGATGCTGGTATCCCCTAGCAACTAGAAAAGGTAAGGAAACAGATTATTCCTAAGAGCCTCCAGAGGGAATGCAGCTCTGTAGACATCTTGATTATAGACCCATGTCTGCATCCTGATGTACAGAATCACAAGAGAACTCATGTTGTTTTAAGTCAGGAAGTTTTGGTATCAATCTTATATATCCAGATGATCTCTGTGCACGTTAGCTAAAAGTACTTCAGCATTTTTCCCTCAGTGGAAAAAGATAGAATTCTTCAGTATCATTAATATTTGTGTTTATATTTCAGATCACTTAAGAAGAGTTGGGAGTGATCCAGGAAGAGTGAACAACTTGGGCAAAGGCCGATATTCTCAATGCCAAAGAGGGGGTCTCTGCTTAGGGGCTGCTTGACCTGCATTTTGCCAGTGTCACTGGCATTCTTCATGTTGGTTCTTAACTCTATCAGCCCTAGAGAAGTGAAAGCCCTTTTCAGGCAATGGTTGCCACATGTTTCTGGATGGTTTGATTCTAGTTTCTGGACTTTTCTCTGCAACCCTTGCTCTGTTGACCTAGTCTGGACTCCCTTTTCTTGAAAATATTCCCTTGCAGATTTTGTCACTTGCAAGCTGTGTGAATTTGTGCAATATATAAATCTCTGGGTTGGAAGGTCAGTCACTCATCCATAAAATGGGCACAATAATGGCAACTCAATCCTTGATTGAGTTAGGATTCTGAGGTTGTCATTCGGCTTTATGATGCAAAGCAGTAACAGGTCAAAGGCACTCAAGCTCAGAGTATGCAGAATAAGAGCCACTTTTAACCTTCTTGCCAGCATGACCCAGTCCACATGGCTTCTTATTGCCATTTTCTTTCCCCATGAGCCTTCACATCTGACTGCAGGATGAGAGACCTGTATTTCTTCCGGTTTCATGAGTGAGCTGAGTGAGGGCATGAAATAAGTGTCCTTTAGAAGGCTTGGTGGTACAGTTGGTGTTTGAAAGACGTTACAGCAGCAATCTTATCATAAATTACAAGTAATGAGAGGGGCTGAAACAGTTGATCCTAGAATTAACCTATATATTTTCTATTTTTTCCATTCACTTGTGAGCAGGTGCAATTTCTTTAGATACACCTTTTTCACTTTCCTGTTTACTCCTCCTTCCTATGCCAGTCCACACCACTGACTTGAAGATCTGATAATGTGGTTTGTAGAGAGTAGAAACATTTCCTCCCCCTATTTACTATTAATAGAATTTTGGCAATGCATATCTTAAGAAATATGAACATTTTGATGTGGACATAGAGGAAAATAGGCCCAATTAGCCTCTACTGAGTATTAAGTATATGACAAGCACAGTGCTAGGTATTTTACACATATTCTTATGTAAAACATATCAACTTTAGAACTTTGGTGTTAACATGTCTATTTTACAGATGATTAGCTGATAATAGAGCTTCCCAGATAGCTCAGCTGGTAAAGAATCTGCCTACAATGCAGGAGACCCCGCTTCGATTCCTGGATCGGGAAGATCCCCTGGAGAAGGGATAGGCTAACCACTCCATTATTCCTGGGTTTCCCTGGTGGTTCTGATGGTAAAGAATCCACCTGCAATGTGGGAGATCTGGGTTTAATCCCTGGGTTGGGAAGATACCCTGGAGGAGGGCATGGCAACCTACTCCAGTATTCTTGCCTGGAGAATCCCCATGGACAGAGGAGCCTGGTGCACTATAGTCCATGGGGTCGCAAAGGGTCAGACACCAACTGAGAGACTAAGCACAGCACTGTGGGATCTGCTGCAGAAATCGTAGAATCTGAAGTGAGAATACTTGGATGTGTACACAATTTTGTACACACTAGGTATGTGACTTATGACAAGTTTCAGTCTTTCTGAGATTCATTATTACTGGTGGCATCACATATGTAATGACGAGTGGAAACAGGACTTGAATAGAAACTAGGTGTTTCAATTTTGGGTTCCAGCTCTGCAATTAATTGGCTTTATGGTTTGGGGGATATCACTTATCCTGTTAGATTTTAGTGTTTTCTTTTTTGTTTTTATTTTTTATTTGTAAAATCAGAAGACTATGTAAGGCTTATTCTTTTTAGGTCTGAAATTTTATTAGACTAAGAGTTGCAGCTTTAATAATAATTCCACTCAGACAGCTAGTGGGAGCAATTCTAACAGCTCACTAAAACAGACTCCATCTTCCTCGAACAATGAAATACTACCCTGACCAGTCTCGGCTCCAGCCAGATACATTTGCAAAACATCCTTCAACTTGAGATAGAAATTTATTGCTCAACCATCTGTTACAATTTAGAAAAGGTTTGAAAATGTTTTCTATGTGTTTGACTAATCATGTTTTAGGGCCCTGTGGGTACTTCACAAATTACATGCTGTCTCTTCTTGGCATCATTAAAAATCTGGGATCTGTTTCCAAAATTTACCAACTCTCTATCTCTCTCTTATTGTTTTCCCCCTTCTTTTTTTCCAAAGAAACTTGTTTACAGTCTCAAATGAAACAGAGGAAGCAAATATGCTCCAGTGTGAATTTAGTCCATTGCTAAGTATTTGTAATTTGCCTTTGAAGACAAGGACTTGGCTGGTATCAGCCATGACAAGTTAAGCCATTAAGATCTAATGACTGAGTTAGAAATAGTGGAATTTCTGGTTGCTCCCTATCCTGTTTAAGAAAATAGTGATCCAGTATGATGCTGTTCAGTCCTAAATTACAAATGACCCACCCATGTGGCCAGTCTCAGGGGGGAAGCTCTGGAAACCTCTCATCTCACTTTACCTTTCCACACTTCTCAGCACTCTTACTTTTTATCTCTGTGTTCCATCTCATCCTTACACTTAGGGAGGTAAGAGGTAGAAATTAGCATTTGGACTCTGTTTTATTGCATTTCATAATCTGGGGAATGATCTTTCCTTTCTGTAATGGGAGAGATGAACTCCTCTTAAAGATACTGCCCTCAGTGACATTCTCCAGTGCTTCTATCAGATTTGTTATGGTGGGATGGTGAGGTTCTTTCTTCTTACCTTTATCTCCATGCATGTCCATCTCCTGGGTCCACAGTTTCTACTCTTGTAAAAGGGAAGCTTGTCTTATAGCTGAAGGGCTGGCTGTCCATCAGTGATGATTTGAGGATGATGAGAGGGGATCCTGGTCACTGACAGCTGATTCTCTGGGTCTTTTCCACACTATTTCCACAATCCCTGGAGCAGCCTTTCTCAATCTTTCCACCCTAGGGGAACCATTGAAATAAAACTGGGATGTCAGGGAACCTCTGCATAAAAATTATTATAGCAATAGTTCATGGTACCTTGGGATTACTGGTAAGTAAACGAAATAATCCTGCAATAATTGCCAATGTTCTCTTAAACAGAGAATGGTACTTTTCTGTGAATCTATTTATTTGACCAAAATATTAGCCTATGTTTTGTAGTTCCACTTCCCCACAGAGGAAATAAACTCTATGCAAGTCAGTAATATTGATAAAGAAAAGTTCAGTAGGCTTAAAAGTCTTTGCACAAATTTCCCTTATAGAAGCTGCTCATCAGGCTTTTCTCTGTTTAAACCAAGAGTAACGTTATAGTCCAACTTCTTGGGGAAAAAAATCCAACTAGATTTTTAAGACTAGCTTAGATTTGTCTTTATTTTTCAAATGTTTTAAATCTCGTAAGGCAATCAAAGTAAGCTTCCGTTAAAAAAGGGCCAAATCTTCCTGTAAAGGGCTAGATGTAAATACTTTAGACTTTGCATGTCTTATGGTTTCTGTACAACTATTCAATTCTGCTGTTGTAGAGGAAAAACAGCTTTGGGTGATACATAAAGAAACGGACATGGCTGTGTTTAAATAAAACTTTATTTGTGAAAACATGTTTCCACACAAACTGGATTTGGCCTGTGGGCTGTAGTTTGCCTGTGCTGAACAACTGGTTTAAGTCAAAGTAAGATTTAATTTTCTAAAGGTAGGCTTGGTATATTTAATTTAAATAAAGATGTTAATTTTAGTTATGTGAATTACAACATGAAAACTTATTGACAGGGTTGAATACAGTAAAGTTACTAAAACCATAAGACAAGATAATATAAGATATATACCCTAAATACAATTTCATGCAAGGCTTTGATATATTTTTTAAAACCAAGTGATATGTGATTATGTCAATTATAATCTTAACTCTATTATAACTGTAGCAGTTACAAAATTATTATATATATGTGTATATATTGGTTTCTTACTCTCTTTTATAGGCTCCTATATACATGGAAGTGTTGCTTTTGAAACTAGAGATAAAGAACGCTTTTACCTTTAAATGTGGAATCTGTTTCATTTTTTACTATACAAATTCTTAATTCTGGATGAAACTTAAGCACACAAAAATTTTCTTTTCAATAGAAATAAGATAATTCCTGTCTTCTTAGTGACTACTAAATGGATAAGCTGGATCAACCACCAAGATTTGAGAACTTCAGCATGGTGTTCATTGCTTTCCAATGAATGGCTGGGTGCTTTTTATTCACAGAAATCTAAAACTTGTCTAAACCAAGTGAACAAATATCATCTTGAGTATCAGATCAGTCTGCAGCTGATAAAGTTATTATTTCTTCTCAAAGTCAAGTTCTCAGGTTGAGGAGAATGTTCAGAGAAAGGGGCATATTTAGTCAAACATACATATTACAGGAAGGAAAAAATGCTCATTTTTTCCCCTGCATTTTGCCTAGGTGGTTTTCAATATAACTTGATTCCCTTCCTACATTCTCAACACCAGAAGCAGTGGAAAAACATTACAAAATTTTTTTTCTATCACATGAAATTCCCACCCTCCTGCAAAAATTCAGCTTCCTTTTAAATCTAAAAATCTTTCACTTGTGTTTAACGAGTTCATATGAAGCAAAATCTCTCTTAAATAGGCTAGTTTCTGTATCATTCTTCTTCTTTAAAGCACTCAGCAAAATCAGCAGCTATGTTTTAAAGTACTAACACCCCTACAAGATATATTTTAGTTTAAACACCATATTGAGAACTCTTCTCTGCTAAGCCAACAGATGTCTGCATTTAGAGGAAATTTACATGCCCTTCCCCTAGGTTTTTACAGTTTAAAAAACACTCTCAAGTAAACTGGCTTTTGATTAACAAAGCTTGATTTCTGCAGCATTAAGCAGAATTCAATCCATCTCATCAACACCTCTCTGTGCAGAAATCAGTGTGCTGAGACAATGTTAGCATATTCTTTCTTAAAAAAAAAAAATTAGAGATGAACTCTTCCATGGAGCCGACCATCAGTGGGACACCATCAGGACAAATGCCAATGTAATCTCTCCAAGATACATCTTTATTTTTTTTCCAACTATGAAAACAAAACATTAAATGCATTTTGACCTTTGTTACCTTGCGCTACTTACTGTGGCAGTGAAATCTTTCTTGAATTCCTCCAATAGTCACCCATCTTTCACATGCTATAGCTTGACATTTATTGGTGAGGTCCTTTTCTCTCATCAACCTGAATAGAAAAGCTTTTGCTTTTCAGTTCATTACATAAAACCTATTGAATATTATGTGACATGCCATCATTGTTTTGACATATATTTTCAAAAGTGGAATATTTTCAATTTCTCCTACTGAACCTCATTTTACTCAGTATACGCTGGCACTTTTAGTTTCTCACCAACTATGTAACTTTTTTTCTTCTAGGCAATATGTTTTGTTGCTCAGTGACATGATTTTGAGACTTTTCACCGAATGTGATCTTCTTTGACAAAAGCTTTACTCTGTTTTGAAATTCCAACAGATGTTTAAAATAATCAGCACCTTTTCTTGTCAAATGAATGTGATTTTCAGTTCGGTTCCTTTCCAGGTTTTCTGGAAGCATTGCTGCATTTTAACGTGCAGGCCACAGATAACACATGATGCATCAATACAACCTGCATTACTAGTCCATGTAAAATCAATAATTATCTAAAAATCCCACGTAGTAAAAGAAATTCTTTCCGTCTTTTTTTGTCTCCCTTGGTGTACTAGTGCAGTGAAATAACGAAGATCATAATCCTTCTTCACTAAATATGTGGGAATTGTTTATAAATCTAACTCTAGAATCTTCTTTCCTCTTCCATTCTGTCTTCAAAAATTGCCACATTGGACCATCAGACTTGTTTGTAAAATAAAAAAACTTATAAAATATTTAAGGGGTATAATAATTAATGAGATTTAACAAAAATAGTTACATCAGATTGATTATATTCTTCACAGCTGAAGATGGAGAAGCTCTATACAGTCAGCAAAAAAAAAAAAAAAATCTGGAGCTGACTGTGGCTCAGATCATCAGTTCATTATTGCAAAATTCAGGCTCCAATTGAAGAAAGTAGGGAAAACCATTAGGCCATTCAGGTATGACCTAAATCAAATCCCTTATGATTATACAGTGGAAGTGACAAATAGATTCAAGGGATTAGATCTGGTAGACAGAGTGTCTGATGAACTATGGACCAAGGTTCATAACATTGTACAGAAGGTGGTGACCAAAATCATCCCAAAGAAAATGAAATTCAGGAAGGCTAAGTGGTTGTCTGAAGATGCCTTGCAAACAGCCAAGAAAAGGAGAGAAGCAAAAGGCAAAGGAAATGGGAAAGAAATACCTGACTGAATGCAGAGATCCAGAGAAGAGAAAGGAGGGATAAGAAAGCCTTCTTAACTGAAAAACACAAAGAAATAGAGGAAAACAATAGAATGGGAAAGACTACAGATCTCTTTAAGAAAATTGGAGATACCATGGGAAAATTTCAGGCAACGATGGTTACAATAAAAGACAGAAACAGCAAAGATCTAACAGAAGCAGGAGAGATTTAAGAAGAGATGGCAAAATACACTGAAGAACTGTACAAAAAAAGGTCTTAATGACCCAGATAACCACAATGGTGTGGTTACTCACCTAGAGCTGGACGTCCTGGAGTGTGAAGTCAAGTGGGTCTTAGGAAGCATTACTGCAAACAAAGCCAGTGGAGGTGATGGAATTCCAACTGAGCTATTTTAAATCCTAAAAGATGATGCTGTGAAAGTGCAACACAATATGTCAGCAAATTTGGAAATCTCAGCGGTGGTCATAGGACTAGAAAATGTCAGTTTTCATTTCAATCCCAAAGAAAAGCAATGCCAAAGAATGCTCAAATTACTGTACAATTGCACTCATTTCACATACTAGCAAGATTATGCTCAAAATCCTTCAAGCTAGGTGTTAGCAGTATGTGAATTGAGAAATTCCAGATGTACAATCTGGATGTAGAAAAAGGAGAGGAACCAGAGATCAAATTACCAACCTCCATTGGACCATAGAAAAAGCAAGGGAATTGCAAAAATACTATCTACTTGTGCTTCATTGACTACTAGGAAGCTTTTGACTGTGTGTATCAAAACAAATTGTGGAAAATTCTTAAAGATATGGGAATACCAGACCACCTGATCTGCCGCCTGAGAAATCTGTATGCAGAATAGGAATCAACAGTTAGAACCAGACATGGAACAATTGACTGGTTCAAAATTGGGAAAGGAATATATCAAGGCTGTATATTGTTATCATGCTTATTTATCTTATATGACGAGTACAACATGAGAAATTCTAGGCGGGTGAAGCACAAGTTGGAATCAAGATTGCCAGGAGAAATATCAATAACCTCAGATATGCACATGACACCACCCTAATGGCAGAAAACAAAGAGGAACTAAAGAGCCTCTTGATGAAGGTAAAAGAGGAGAGTGAAAAAGTTGGCTTAAAACTCAACTTACAAAAAACTAAGAATGTGGTATCTAGTACCATCATTTCAAGGCAAATAAATGAAGAAAAAGTAGAAACAGTGACAAACTTTATTTCTTGGGCTCCAAAATCACTGAAGACAGTGACTGCAACCACAACATTAAAAGATGCTTGCTTCTTGGAGGAAAAGGTATGACAAACGAGATAGCATACTACAAAGCAGAGACACCACTTGGCCAACAAAAGTCCATAGAGTCAAAGCTATAGTTTTTCCAGTAGTCCTGTACAGATGTGAGACTTGGGCCATAAAGAAGGCTGAACACTAAAGAGTTGATGCTTTCAAGCTGTGGTGCTGGAGAAAACTTTTGAGAGTCACTTGGACAGCAAGGAGATCAAACCAGTCAATCCTAAAGTAAATCAACCCGACTATTCATTGGGAGGCTAATAGAGTTTTGCCAAGAGAACACACTGGTCATAGCAAACACCCTCGTTGAACAACACAAGAGAAGACTCTACACGTGGACGACACCAGATGGTCAATATTGACATCAGACTGATTATATTCCTTGCAGCCAAATATGGAGAAGTTCTATAAAGTCAGCAAAAACAAGACCAGGAGCTGACTGTGGCTCAGATCATGAACTCCTGATTGCAAAATTCAGACTTAAATTGAAGAAAGTAGGGAAAACCACTAGACCATTCAGGTATCACCTAAATCAAGTCCCTTACAATTATACAGTGGAAGTGAGAAATAGATTCAAGGGATTAGATCTGAAAGACAGAGTGCCTGAAGAACTATGCATGGAGGTTCATAACACTGTAAAGAAGGCAGGGATCAAGACCATCACTAAGAAAAAGAAATGCAAAAAGGCAAAATGGTTGTCTGAGGAGGCCTTACAAATAGCTGTGAAAAGAAGAGAAGTGAAAGGCAAAGGAGAAAGGAAAGATATACCTACTTGAATGCAGAATTCCAAAGAATAGCAAGGAGAGATAAGAAAGCTTTCCTCAGTGATCAATGCAAAGAAATAGAGGAAAACAACAGAATGGGAAAGACTAGAGATCTCTTCAAGAAAATTAGAGATACCAAGGGAACATTTCATGCAAAGATGGGCCTGATAAAGGACAGAAATGGTATGGACCTAACAGAAGCAGAAGATATTAAGAACAGGTGGCAAGAATACACAGAAGAACTATACAAAAATATCTTCATAACCCAGATAACTATGATGGTGTGATCACTCACTTAGAGTCAGACATCCTAGATGGGAAGTCAAGAGTGCCTTAGGAAGCATCACTATGAACAAAGCTAGTGGAGGTGATGGAATTCCAGTGGAGCTATTTCAAATCCTAAAAGATCATGCTATGAAAGTGCTGCACTCAATATGCCAGCAAATTTGGAAAACTCAGCAGTGGCCACAGGACTGGAAAAGGTCAGTTTTCATTCCAATCCCCAAAAAAGGCAATGCCAGCAAATGTTCAAACTACCGCACAATGGCACTCATCTCACATACTAGCAAAATAATGTTCAAAATTCTCCAAGCAAGGCTTCAACAGTATGTGAACCATGAACTTCCCAATGCTCAAGCTGCTTTTAGAAAAGGCAGAGGAACCAGAGATCAAGTTGCCAGCATCCATTGGATCATCGAAAAAGCAAGAGAGTTCCAGAAAAACATCTATTTCTGTTTTATTGACTATGCCAAAGTCTTTGACTGTGTGGATCGCAATAAACTGTGGAAAATTCTGAAAGACATGGGCATACCAGACCACCTGATCTGCCTCTTGAGAAATCCGTATGCAGGTCAAGAAGCAACAGTTAGAACTGGACATGGAAAAAGAGACTGGTTCCAAATCGGGAAAGGAGTACATCAAGACTGTATATTGCCACCCTGCTTATTTAACTTATATGCAGAGTACATCATGAGAAATGCTGGCTGGACAAAGCACAAGCAGGAATCAACATTGCCGTTAGAAATATCAATAACTTATATACGCAGATGACACCACGCTTATGGCAGAAAGCAAAGAACTAAAGAGCCTCCTGATGAATGTGAAAGAGGAGAATGAAAAACTTGGCTTAAAGCTCAACATTCAGAAAACTAAGATCATGGTATCTGGTCCCATCAGTTCAGTTCAGTTCAGTTCAGTCTCTCAGTCGTGTCTGACACTTTGCGACCCCATGAATTGCAGCACGCCAGGCCTCCCTGTCCATCACCAACTTCCGGAGTTTACCCAAACCCATGTCCATCGAGTCAGTGATGCCATCCAACCATCTCATCCTCTGTCGTCCCCTTCTCTTCCTGCTCCCAATCCTACCCAGCATTAGGGTCTTTTCCAATGAGTCAACTCTTTGCATGAGGTGGCCAAAGTATTGGAGTTTCAGCTTCAACATCAGTCCTTCCAATGAACACCCAGGACTGATCTCCTTTAGGATGGATTGATTGGATCTCCTTGCAGTCCAAGGGACTCTCAAGAGTCTTCTCCAACACCACAGTTCAAAAGCATCAGTTCTGTGGCGCTCAGCTTTCTTCACCGTCCAACTCTCACATCTATACATGATCACTGGAAAAACCATAGCCTGGACTAGACAGACTTTTGTTGGCAAAGTAATGTCTCTGCTTTTAAATATGCTATCTAGGTGGCCATAACCTTCCTTCCAAGGAGTAAGCGTCTTTTAATTTCATGGCTGCAATCACCATCAGCAGTGATTTTGGAGCCCCCCAAAATAAAGTCTGACACTGTTTCCACTGTTTCCCCATCTATTTCCCATGAAGTGATGGGACCAGATGCCATGATCTTAGTTTTCTGAATGTTGAGCTTTAAGCCAACTTTTTCATTCTCCTCTTTCACTTTCATCAAGAGGCTCTTTAGTTCTTCTTCACTTTCTGCCATAAGGTTGGTGTCATCTGCATATCTGAGGTTATTGATATTTCTGCTGGCAATCTTGATTCCAGCTTGTTTCTTCCAGCCCAGCGTTTCTCATGATGTACTCTGCATATACGTTAAATAAGCAGGGTGACAATATACAGCCTTGACATACTCCTTTTCCGCTTTGGAACCAGTCTGTTGTTCCATGTCCAGTTCTAACTGTTGCTTCCTGACCTGCATACAGGTTTCTCAAGAGGCAGGTCAGGTGGTCTGCTATTCCCATCTCTTTTAGAATTTTCCACAGTTTATTGTGATCCACACAGTCAAAGGCTTTGGCATAGTCAATAAAGCAGAAATAGATGTTTTTCTGGAACTATCTTGCTTTTTTGATGATCCAGTGGATATTGGCAATTTGATCTCTGGTTCCTCTGCCTTTTCTAAAACCAGCTTGATCATCTGGAAGTTCACAGTTCACGTATTGCTGAAGCCTTGCTTGGAGAATTTTGAGCATTACTTTACTAGCGTGTGAGATGACTGCCATTGTGCGGTAGTTTGAGCATTCTTTGGCATTGCCTTTCTTTGGGATTGGAATGAAAACTGACCTTTTCCAGCCCTGTGGCCACTGCTGAGTTTTCCAAATTTGCTGGCATATCGAGTGCAGCACTTTCACAGCATCATCTTTCAGGATTTGAAATAGCTCCACTGGAATTCCATCACCTCCACTAGCTTTGTTTGCAGTAATGCTTTCTAAGGCCCACTTGACTTCACATTCCAGGATGTCTGGCTCTAGGTGAGTGTTCACACCATCATAGCTATCTGGGTCATGAAGATATTTTTTGTACAGTTCTTCTGTGTATTCTTGCTACTTCTTCTTAATATCTTCTGCTTCTGTTAGGCCCATTCCATTTCTGTCATTTATCGAGCCTATCTTTGCATGAAATGTTCCTTTTGTATCTCTAATTTTCTTGAAGAGATCTCTAGTCTTTCCCAATCTGTTGTTTTCCTCTATTTCTTTGCACTGATCGCTGAGGAAGGCTTTCTTATCTCTCCTTGCTATTGTTTGGAACTCTGCATTCAGATGGGAATATCTTTCCTGTTCTCCTTTGCTTTTTGCTTCTTTTCTCTTCCCAGCTATCTGTAAGGCCTCCTGAGACAGCCATTTTGCTTTTTTGCATTTCTTTTCCATGGGGATGGTCTTGATCCCTGTCTCCTGTACAATGTCACGAACCTCTGCCCATAGTTCATCAGGCACTCTGTCTATCAGATCTAGTCCCTTAAATGTATTTGTCACTTCTACTGTATACTCATAAGGGATTTGATCTAGGTCCTACCTGAATGGCCTAGTGGTTTTCCCTACTTTCCTTCAATTTAAGTCTGAATTTGGCAATAAGCAGTTTATGATCTGAGCCACAGTCTGCTCCTGGTCTTGTTTTTGCTGACTGTATAGAGCTTCTCCATCTTTGGCTGCAAAGAATGTAATCAATCTGATTTCCATTTTGACCATCTGGTGATGTCCATGTGTAGAGTCCCATCTTTTGATAGCAAATATATGGGAAAACAATGGAAACAATGAGAGACTTTATTGTTATCGGCTCCAAAATCACTGCAGATGGTGACTGCAGCCATGAAATTAAAAGACTCTTGCTCCTTGCAAGAAAAGTGATGACCAAACTAGACACCATATTAAAAAGCAGAGACATTACTTTGCCAACAAAATGTCCATCTAGTCATACTTATGGTTTTTCCGGTAGTCATGTATGGATGTGTGAGTTGGAGTATAAAGAAAGCTGAATACCAAAGAATTTATGCTTTTGAACTGTGGTGTTGGAGAAGACTCTTGAGAGTCCCTTAGACTGAAAGGAGATCCAATCAGTCCATCCTAAAGGAAATCAGTCTGACATATTCCTTGGAAGAACTGATGCTGAAGCTGAAACTCCAATACTTGGCCACCTAATGTGAAGAGCTGACTCATTTGAAAAGACCCTTATGTTGGGAAAGATTGAACGCGGGAGGAGAAGGGGATTACAGAGGATGAGATGGTTGGATGCCACCACTGACACAATGGATATGAGTTTGAGCAAACTCTGGGAGTGGGGGATTTACAGGAAGGCCTGGCGTGCTGCAGTCCATGGGTTTGCAAAGAGTTGGACATGACTGAGCAACTGAACTGAACTGATTCATTTTAAGGACTGATGCTGAAGCTGCAGTTCTAATCCTTTGACTACCTGAGGTGAAGAGCCAACAAATTAGAAAAGACCCTGACACTGGGAAAGATTGAGTATAGGAAGAGAAGGAGGCAACAGAAGATAAGATGGTTGGATGGCATCCTTGACCCAATGGACATGAGTTCGAGTAAACTCAGGGAGATAGTAAAGCCTGGCATCCTGCAGTTCATGGAGGCCCAACGGACTGGACATAACTTAGCAACTGAACAACAAAAAATCCTAGAGTAACTCACTTTTAACTTTTATGGTTTACGTTGATTATTTATAACAACAGCAAAGCAATAGAAAGACAGTTAAGTTATGGAACATATTTTTTTTAATAATGAAAATTTCCCTCTGATTGTCTGTCACTTCAGAAAAGTTGTTTTCTAGGAAACCAGTTGAAAGCCTGTGGGACCAACAGTGCTGAAAGGGATTAAAAGGCTCAGTGATGTGGACAAGTTGGGGTAAAAAAATTATGCAAGGCTACAACTTATACCAGAGGTTTCAGTGGGAAATCTTAGGGAACAAACCCTTCACCAAGGCCTTTAGGAATGCACTGGATGGATGGTACCACCACCTCTATTCGCCGGTCACAGGCTTGGCTAGTTAATATAATGGGGTTGAGTAGGTCCCAAAGCTGCAGCAAGAAGACTGCAATTACTCTAATAACTGATAAGCTCAGAAGGACAGCCAAGGAAGCTTTAGTTCAGTTCAGTTCAATCGCTCAGTCATGTCCGACTCTGTGACCCCATGGACCGCAGCATGCCAGGCCTCCCTGTTCATCACCAGCTCCCGGAGCTTACCCAAACTCATGTCCATTGAGTCAGTGATGCCATCCAACCATCTCATCCTCTCTCATCCCCTTCTCCTCCTTCCTTCAATCTTTCCCAGCATCAGGGTCTTTTCAAATGAGTCAGCTCTTCACTTCAGGTGGCCAAAGTATTGGAGTTTCAGCTTCATCAGTCCTTCCAATGAACACCCAGGACTGATCTCCTTTAGTATGGACTGGTTGGATCTCCTTGCAGTTCAAGGGACTCTCAAGAGTCTTCTCCAACACCACAGTTCAAAAGCATCAATTCTTCAGCACTCAGCTTTCTTTATAGGCCAATTCTCACATCCATACATGACTACTGGAAAAACCATATCCTTGACTAGATAAACCGTTGTTGGCAAAGTAATGTCTCTGCTTTTTAATGTGTGTCTACGTTGGTCATAAGTTTCCTTCCAAGAAGTAAGCGTCTTTTAACTTCATGGCTGCAATCACCATCTGCAGTGATTTTGGAGCCCCCAAAATAAAGTCAACCATTGTTTCTACTGTTTCCCCACCTATTTGCCATGAACTGATAGGACCGGATGCCATGATCTTAGTTTTCTGAATGTTGAGCTTTAAGCCAACTTTTTCACTCTCCTCTTTCACTTTCATCAAGAGGCTCTTTAGCTCTTCTTCACTTTCTGCCTTAGGGGTGGTGTCATCTGTGAATCTGAGGTTATTGATATTTCTCCCAGCAATCTTGATTCCAACTTGTGCTACATCCAGCCTAGCGTTTCTCATGATGTACTCTGCATAAAAGTTAAATAAACAGGGTGACAATATACAACCTTGACATATTCCTTCTTCTATTTGGAGGGGGACGATTAATAGAATACAGTATGTATAGTGGTAATATATATTATCAGTCAACACATGTGTTCCTTAATACACACACACACACACACACACACACACACACACACACACATATATATATATATATATATATATATATACACACACATATAAGAAAATAAATATGCATGTGCAAGATTGTAGGTGGGCCACCTTATTGTAAGTCACATTCTTTTACAAAGTTTCTTACCTTGATTCAGTCTTCAGACTCAGAACATTTTAATTGATGGGCAGTAAAAACCCCAGGAGAAAGACCATTTAAAACCACAGCAGGTATAGACTATAATGTTCTCCCCAAAGATACTTAGGACCATTTACTCAGGTGACTGATTGCAAAGATGTAGTAATATACAGACATTTTGAAGGTTATCAGATGCAGGATCTAAGTTGACATTGATATCTGGAGTTTCAAAGTATTATCACAGACCTGTTAGAGTCTGTTCAATGTAACTAGTCCTGTAAAGATGAAACCCTTTGACTTTCAAGGAATCCCTACTGACATCTTGCAGAATCCTAGGATTCCAGAGAACCCTAGTTAACAAACTCTGCTGTAGAAATTTCTTCTTATTCCTCCCACTCATTTCCCCTCATTTTTCTTATGAATCTCTTTTCCCTGTTTAAGTTGTTATGTTTTCCTCCTATCTGCTGTCTGTGAGGCCTAACCTTATATAGTTTCTGTGGGGGAAAAGACAACCCTCCAAGTAAGCCTGTGAGTTTTGAACATTTATTTCTGTTTTGGAGTATGCTGGAGGAGAAAGAATGACACTCAATGTTCGATTAAGAAAGAACAGGAGAAAACAATTCCATAAGATTAACACTATGGAATATAATCCTGTCACATATCTTTTTAGCAAAGAACTTTGAAGCTCTAGAAAAGTCTAGATAGCATTAATTAAAATATTTAAATTTAAATAAAAGATTTCTGTATAACCCTCTCAAACTTCCATCAACTCCCTTTCTTTCCCCTACATTCCCCTACATTCATAATTTTTATACTGTTTTCAACTGACTTATTTTTTCCTGATAGGTAGGTGATAGTTCATCCTATAGAAAAAAACAAAACAAAACAAAATACATGACTATTTGGTTGGTTCTTCCACTATCTCTAATTCCTAGTTTGTTGATCTAATGCAAATTTTAATTCTTATCTCTAATGCTTTCCATTTGTTTTATATCAATTTATGATTTTAAAGATTTTTTTTTTGCTATAAATTATTAAACATTTATATCAATAGGTTGAAAAAAAAGCAAAAAGCACACCCTGGCAAAAAAGGGAGTGAATATTTGATGACAGCCACAGACTTCCAGGGGAGACAGTCTTGCAATTAGTTTAGAAGACTGTCAGTTGATGATTTTTTCAGTGGGCCTACTTGCTTTCCAAGAGCTTAAACATATTTTTATGTCAAAATGATGACCATGCAGATCTGAATGTCAAAAACCTGAGGTGGAGGATATCAAAGATCTTTTCTTATTATTCTTTTACTTATGTCTCCAGTATATCATAGAATTAGATGTTCCACAAAACTTGTTTCCCAGTACATGTAACAACTCCTTTTAAATGACAGTTAAAAATATATTCTACTCATTCTTGGTGAAAATATATCAAATCATCATTACACATTTCACTGACTTTCTAAACTGTTCACTCTTGAATTTTGAGGGGGTTCATATCAAATGAAGAAGGTCCTTAACCCCCACTGTCATGTTTGCTAACTCATTTCCCTGTAATACCACTGGTGTGGGAAGTTTCTCACTTCAGCTAGAGCTTTTGCTCATGACAGAGCCTCTGCTCTGTGTTTCTGACTTCTTTCTGTCCTGGTGGGCTACAATTAACAACAGGAAGGAAGTCCCAAGTCCTACTTTTCCCTCTCTCCTGAGGCCAAATTCCAAGCTCTGCCAAAGTGGGCAAGCCTTCTTCTCCTTCAACTCCAAACCTGTTTGCACTTTCTCTTTTCTCAGGGGGAAATTCCCTAGGGAAATTTTAGTCCTTAGGAAACTGAGATACCCCTCTTGTGAGATTATTAAAGGAATTCTCAGCCATTCCTGTAAACAACATTTTAGGTCCAAACTTTTAGACTTACAGGCTGACAGGAACTTGTCTGACTTCTATGTTGAAATGATTAGGCTACACATGGGATTCTTGACTTAAATGCGTTCAGAAATAAAGAGCCTCAAGAGGCTACTTCTTTCACTTACATTCTTCTTCTTCCATATGTGTACTATGCATATGAGGAGCTTTCAAAATAGAGGCATAAAGTTCCTCGGGCCACTAGAACCAGTTATCTGGAGAAGCTCAAAAATGGCACCAGGGATGGTCATCTGAAATTTGGGGACACTGTAGAGGTATTTCTATGTTTAGACTACTGTGACCAGAGTTGAGTACCACCTGTGATAGGCATTGCAAGTATGCTTTGTTGCAAATTACCAGGTTGAAAATACAGTTTCACTTTCAGAAGACCTGAGAATGTTCCTGGTTCTGCAACTCATTAGCTCTATATAACTAGGGTTAATTATTTCACATTTATCATCTCAAATTTCTTACCTGTAAAAAGATATTAATGCTTAATGTCTCCGTTGAATTTTGTTGAAGATTATATGATATAATCAGGCTCCTCAGATGGTGCGAGTGGTAAAAACCCACCTGCCAATGCAAGAAACTTAAGAGACACGGATTCAATCCCTGGATTGGGAAGATCCCCTGGAGAAGGGCATAGCAACCCACTCCAGCATTCTTGCCAGGAGAATCCCATGGACAGAGGATCCTGGCGGGCTACAGTCCATAGGGTCGGAAAGAGTGGGACACGACTGAAGCAACTTAGCACAGCATGGCACAGCATATGATATAATGTGAAATCTTGAATATTGCAAATTGTTACACAAATATAAGGATGTATTATTAGTAGGAAGCACAAAAACAAGGAATTATAGAAGAGGAAGCAAGAAGGAACGTATGTCATCACTTTGTCTAACCATTTTTCTAGAGCCTTTGCAAGGGACAAGAGTTACTAGACTGTTCATAGCCTTAGACATTCACTGGGACTCATTCAACTGGAGAGAGGGATTAACTATACGCAAAATATAGGGTCTTAAGTTCTACTTCCTCTCTTGTAGTCTGTGGATCTATTTGGCTAGAGTACCTGGCAAGGCTTACTTCAGAAGGCCCGGCTTTCATGTGATTCCCTGTGTTCTGACAGTGGCTAAGTAGATAAAGTAGGTTCCACCCTCATCCACAGTGACAAGCAAGTCAACAATGACCCAGGTTCAGAGAAATTGAGCAAAGGGAGTGTCATATGTTCTTCAAGGCTTAATAAATCCTTTCACATCAACAGCACTTATCAGAAGATCCTTGTACCTGGAAGAATAAAAAAGTTACCTTACATTAACAAAGCTTATTCTTCATTACCTGTTACCTATCATGGTATTACTACTTTTGCATCTGGCTCTATTGGCAGAAACTTCTAGAGGGAGGGAGAGTAAGTATTTGTATTCCAGCACCAAAACCACATCTCAAACTTCTAACACTAGGCAGGGGATATAGAGGGGAAAAAAAATTTGTCATGAACTCTGGGAGGTCAATTTCTAGTAAGGGATACAAATGCCTAAACAAATAGTTAACAACAGCACTAAAATAAGGTGGCAAGAATGTGCAAACTGTATTTGGCTGCAACCAGGTCTGGAGAGCTCAGGAAGGATTCCAGGATGCCGTGAAGCCTGAGCTGAATCTTAAAGGGTAAGCAAATGTCAGCTCAGGGAAGATAATTAGAAGTTGCTTGAGGTAGAGAAAGAAGTATGAGTAAATGCACAGGGTTGTTTGAGTAGAAAATTGTTAGCAGTGTGAAACTATTGAAGCATAAAGTGCAAGGTAGAGTGAAGTACTGAGAGATACAGCTGGAACACAAGGCAGGGGATGCGTGATGAAGGGTTTATGCCACATCAGGGACTTGAATTTTATCCTGGAGTCAAAAGGCGAGTGTTGAAGGGTTTTGAGTAGATAGGGTGGCATGGCCATATTTGCATTTATGAAAACAAATTTTGGCAGCCCTGCACTTGCTACATTTGAGGGGACTGTGACTAGAAACCTGTTAGGAGGCTCTTTCAGAAATAAATTAGTCAGAAATAGAATGTAGGACTTTAGCATTATGTACATAAATATGTATATGTAAAGCGTCTATGTGTTTACAATAAGTATTATATATAAGTTTTAAGCAGAGATTTAAAAACTATAATATTTAATGCTTTCTCCCATTTTATATATGTACTATGCATATATATAGTGTTTTCAAAATAGAAGCATATCTGAGTGCCTTGGGAAATTGGATTAGGACATGTGGATGAGCTCAAGAATGGCTATAGGGATAAGCATATGAATTTTGAGGATGCTTCAGAGATATTTCTAACATATTTAATCATTCTGTCATCCACTTTAAAATCACTCATGCACAGGCGTTTGCAGTATGATTGGTTGAAAATTGCTTTGTTGATAATATCACAGCATTTTATACTAAAAGTCTACCTTGCTGTTACTGACATCTTGGAATATGATACGTTTTTATTATGATGACAAATAATGGTTTGCTTTTCTTCTATTAGAGAAAATGAATTGAAACCTTCAGGACAATATTTGCGTGAGCTCTCTTCACAAGTTTCTCTGAAGTGAATTCATCAATTAAATGATTAATAATTTCAGTTGTTAATCATCCAAGAAACATCATGCTTGACTACACTTTTAGTGTGATATAATCATTACTTATGACTAGGGCTTCCTCCTTCACCAAATAAAATTTATGATGTTTACTCAGGTGAACTCCAGCATGCAGGTTAAGTCACGGAATGTGCCAAGGTAAGTGAGAAAGTCAAGTATCTACTGTCTTCAAAGTGTTCCTGTGGAAAATCTGATATTTCTTGAGGTATAACATTTCACATTTTGCTGCCTGGTACTTTTCTATATGTGATTGTATCATAGTAACTGAAAAAAAATCAATATGATTGTTAAAGGATAATGGAGCATCATCACATATTCAGAATACATAGGTATTAAGCACCTATCTCAGGAATGACTTAGTGGAAAGACATGATATTCTGATCTAGATTCAACTCCTAGTCCCACCACTTCTTGGAAATGTGACCAGGGGCAAGTACTCAGCCTCTAAGTGGTTTTCTCCTACAAATTGTGAGTAATAAAACCTACCTATTGGTGCTAGTGGTAAAGAAGCCGCCTACTAATGCAGGGGATGCAAGAGATGTGGGTTTGATCCCTGGGTTGGGAAGATCCCCTGGAGGAGGTCATGGCAACCCACTCCAGTATTCTTGCCTGGGAAATCTCATGGACAGAGGAGCCTGGTGGGCTAGAGCCCATGGGTCTCAAAGAGTGGGACACGACTGAGCAACAGAACGCACAGAGTTATTTTGAAAACTGGATGTGGCAAAGTATTTAAACTGCCCAGATTGGCAAATAGCAGACATCCTAAAAATATTCTTTTCTTTTTATTCTTTGTTGTCACTTTTTGATAATTGATCATTTTCTCCCTTCACCATTGGCTGCTCTTTTTCAGTGTTTTTGCCATCTCTTTTTTGCTAATTGTTGGAGTATTATAGAAGTGTCACCTGTGACACTTTTTTTGTAACTATAGCAATGGCGACCCAATCTGGTACTCTTGCCTGGAAAATCCCATGGACAGAGGAGCCTGGTAGGCTGCAGTCCATGGGGTCGCACAGAGTCAGACATGACTGAAGCGACTTAGCAGCAGCAGCAGCAGAAGCATAGTACCAGGTGGTATCATTCATTTCCAAGAACATTTCTCAGTGTGCTTATGACTCCCAAATCTTTATCCAGGCCACAGCTTCCTCTAGTAACTCTGGATTTGTGTATCCAATTGCGTACTTGAAATTACTACTTAGATGCTTAATAGACATATTGTTTATCAAATAAATGTTCATTATATTATTAGTACTATAAATATTATTACTGTAATTGTAAATGCTGATGATCTATCAGCAGGAAAAACAGATGGAATTCTCTCTCCATATGCTTGCTTATACTCTACAAATGATGTTTATAATAATCAAAATAAGTAATATATAGTATGATAGCAATAAGTGCTTTGGATAAAAATAAAGCTGGTTAAATAGATATTTATTACTGCATAACAAACTATCCCAAAATTTAGTAGCTTAAAGCAATTCATATTTATTATCTCCCATTTTTGTGAGTTAGGAATATAGGCACTGCTTAGCTGGGTAGTTTCAGCTCAGGGTCTTTCACGAAATTTCAGTTGAGATATAGACCAGGGGTGTTTTGTGTCTGAAGGATCTGCTTCCAGGATGGCTCATTCATGTGACTGTTGGTAGGAGATTTAAGCTCCTCATCACATGAACCTCTCCTTGGGAATTTTTGCATAACCTCACAACAGGGAGGTTGTCTTCTCTCAAAACAAGTGATTTGAGAGAATGAAAGCACAATTCTTTGCCTGGCCTCTCAGATTTATAGTTAATCTGACATCTTCACTTTAGCTTCATTCCTAAAAGTTGTCTTTTAGGTGATTTCTGCCTCCAGGTGATACAGCCTATATCTATTCCAGTCTATCCTATCCTAGCCCTGCATTTCAGAGCTCCAGCTTAGATTTTTTGAACAATCAGATCATTTGTTTTAAAATGTTCACTTTGTTATAATTACTATAAATATTATTACTGCAATTGTAAATGCTGATGCTATATCAGTAGGAAAAACAGATGGAATTCTCTCTCCATATGCTTATACTCTACAAATGATAAGTTTACAATAATCAAAATAAATAGTATATAGTATGATAGCAGAGAAGGCAATGGGACCCCAGTCCAGTATTCTTGCCTGGAAAATCCCATGGACCGAGGAGCCTGGTAGGCTGCAGTCCATGAGGTTGCTGAGAGTCGGACACGACTGAGCGACTTCACTTTCACTTTTCACTTTCATGCATTGGAGAAGGAAATGGCAACCCACTCCAGTGTTCTTGCCTGGAGAATCCCAGGGGCGGAGGAGCCTGGTGGGCTGCCATCTATGGGGTCGCACAGAGTCGGACACGACTGAAGCGACTTAGCAGCAGCATGATTAGCAATAAGTGCTTTGGATAAAAATAAACCAGGTTAAATAGCTAAATAATACCATTTTAAATGTTAAATGATACATTTAAAAAAACCACACCCCTGAAATAATGGAAAGTAATAAGCTGAAATAAGGTAATCATTGTGTAAGAAGTACTAGCTACATGTTTCTAAAGAAACAGATACAATAGGCTGGAACCAGTGGAGCTATGGAGAGAGTTTCATGATTCTGTGTATTTAATTATGAAGACTATTTCCTGTTCTTCCTTATTGCCCTGATGAAAGAGAACATATCTAAAGTGAAGAGAGATCCATTCAAAGAAGCTGTTAACAGGAATCCCAGGGGAGGGTCCACCTTAAGCATTGCAATATGTTTTCTCTCCATGGTGTATATTGATTAAGCACTAGAAAGGCTTAAAGTCAGTATCCAATTAAGAGATGGTATCACAAGAGGAATGAAAAGTGAAAGTGAAAGAAATTCATTGGTAAAGTATCTTTGAAAGCACTTCTAACCCTGAGAGAAAGCCTTAAAATAACGCTGGGGGGCAGGATTATCTCTATCTGCAAGGGAATGAAGAAGCAATGAACACCGTGTAAAGAACAAAAGAAGGTCCATATGAAATCAAAATTAAAACCTCTAACATCTTGATCCTACGACAGTGTAATCAGAAATACTTCAATAAAATGACAATGCCTTGTGTTAGTAAGGATGTGCAGCAATGGGAATTCACATTCACTACCGATAAGTGTATAAATGGACTGAAGAGGGTTTTAACCTGCACAATGAAACTGAACATATTCATACTCTTTTACCCAGAAATTCACTCCTAGAGATTCTACACCAAAAATTTGGGGAAACTTCTGATCACAAGACACATATAGGAATATTCAAAGCAGCACTCTTTATAATATCCAAATGTTCAGTTCAGTTCAGTTTACTCAGTCGTGTTCAACTCTTTGTGATCCCATGGATTGCAGCATGTGGGGCCTCCCTGTCCATCCACAACTACCGGAGTTTACTCAAACTCATGTGCATCGAGTCAGTGATCCATCCAACCATCTCACTCTCTGTCATCCCCTTCTCCTGCCTTCAATCTTTCCCAGCAGGGTCTTTCCAAATAAGTAACTTTTCACATAAGGTGGCCAAAGTATTGGAGTTTCAGCTTCAACATCAGTCCTTCCAATGAGTATTCAGGACTGATCTCCTTTAGGATGGAGTGGTTGGATCTCCTAGCTGTCCAAGGGACTCTCAAGAGTCTTCTCTAACACCACAGTTCAAAAGCATCAATTCTTTGGCACTCAGTTTTCTCTATAGTCCAACTCTCCCATCCATACATGACTACTGGAAAAACCATAGCTTTGACTAGATGGACCTTTGTTGGCAAAGTAATGTCTCTGCTTTTTAATATGCTGTCTAGATTGGTCATAGCTTTTATTCCAAGGGGTAAGCATCTTTTATTTCATGGCTGCAGTCACCATCTGCAGTGATTTTGGAGCCCAAAAGAATAAAGTCTGTCCCTGTTTCCATTGTTTCCCCATCTATTTGCCATGAAGTGATGAGACTGGATGCTATGATCTTAGCTTTCTGAATGTTGAGCTTTAAGCCAACTTTTTCACTCTCTTCTTTCACTTTCATCAAGAGGCTCTTTAGTTCTTCTTCACTTTTTGCCATAAGGGTGGTATCATCTGCATATCTGAGGTTATTGATATTTCTACCAGTAATCTTGATTCCAGATTGTGCTTTGTCCAGGCCAGCGTTTCTCATGATGTACTCTGTATTTAAGTTAAATAAGCAGGGTTATAATATACAACCTTGATGTACTCCTTTCCCGGTTTGGAACCAGTCTGTTATTCCATGTCCAGTTCTAACTGTTGCTTTCTGACCTGCATACAGATTTCTCAGGAGGCAGGTTGGATGGTTTGGAATTCTCATCTCTTGAAGAATTTTCCACAGTTTGTTGTAATCCATACAGTCAAAGGCTTTGATGTAGCCAATAAAGCAGAAGTAGATGTTTTTCTGGAACTCTCTTGCTTTTTCGATGATCCAATGGATGTTTGCAATTTGATCTCTGGTTCTTCTGCTTTTTCTAAATCCAGCTTAAACATCTGGAAGTTCACGGTTCACGTATTAATGAAGCCTGGCTTGAAGAATTTTGAGCATTAATTTGCTAATGTGTGAGATGAGTGCAATTGTGCGGCAGATTGAGAATTCTTTGGCATTGCTTTTCTTTGGGATTACAACGAAAACTGACCTTTTCCCGTCCTGTGGCCACTGATGAGTTTTCCATATTTTCTGGCATATTGAGTGCAGCACTTTCACAGCATCATCTTTTAGGATTTGAAATAGCTCAGCTGGCATTTCATCACCTCCACTAGCTTTGTTTGTACTGACGCTTCCTAAGGCCCACTTGACTTCACATTCCAGGATGTCTGGGTCTAGGTGAGTGATAACACCATCATGATTATCTGGGTCATGAAGATCTTTTTTGCACAGTTCTGTGTATTCTTGCCACCTCTTCTTAAATATCTTCTGCTTATGTTAGGTCCATACCGTTTCTGTCCTTTATTGTGCCCATCTTTGGATGAAATGTTCCCTTCGTATCTCTAATTTTTTTGAAGAGATTTCTAGTCTTTCCCATTCTCTTGTTTTTCTCTATTTCTTTGCACTGATCACTAAGGAAGGCTTTCTTATCTCTCCTTGCTATTCTTTGGAACTCTGCATTCAAATGGGTATATCTTTCTTTTTCTCCTTTGCCTTTCAGTTCTCTTCTTTTCACAGCTATTTGTAAGCCCCCCTAGACAACCATTTTGCCTTTTCACATTTCTTTTTCTTTGGGATGGTCTTGATCCCTGCCTTCTGTACAATGTTGTGAACCTCCATCCATAGTTCATCAGGCACTGTCTATCAGACCTAATCCCTTGAATCTATTTCTCACTTCCACTGTATAATTGTAAGGGATTTGATTTAGGTCACACCTGAACGGTCTAGTGGTTTTCCCTACTTTCTTGAATTTAAGTCTGAATTTGGCAATCAGGAGTTCATGTTCTGAGCCACAGTCAGCCCCCATTCTTGTTTTTGTTGACTATATAGAGCTTCTCCATCTTTGGCTTCAAAGAATATAATCAAGCTGATTTCGGTATTGACCATCTGGTGATGTCCATGTGTAGAGTCTTCTATGTGTTGTTGGAAGAGGGTGTTTGCTATGACCAGTGCATTCTCTTGACAAATCTCTATTAGTCTTTGCCCTGCTTCTTTCTGTATTCCAAGGCCAAATTTGCCTGTTACTCCAGGTGTTTCTTGACTTCATACTTTTTCATTCTAGTCGCCTATAATGAAAAGGACATCGTTTTTGGGTTTTAGTTCTAAAAATCTTGTAGGTCTTCATATAACTGTTCAACTTCAGCTTATTCAGCATTGTTGGTCGGGGCATAGATTTGGATTACATATATACACATATATACACATACTGATGGTTTGCCTTGGAAATGAAGGAGATCATTCTGTCATTTTTGAGATTGCATCCAAGTACTACATTTCATACTCTTTTGTTGGCTATGATGGCTACTCCATTTCTTCTAAGGGATTCTTTCCCACAGTAGTAGATATAATTGTCATCTGAGTTAAATTCACCATTCCAGTCCATTTTAGTCCACTGGTTCCTAAAATGTTGATGTTCACTCTTGCTGTCTCCTATTTGACCACTCTCAATTTTCTTTGATTCATGGACCTAACATCCCAGGTTCCTATGCAATATTGCTCTTTACAGCATCACACTTTACTTCCATCACCAGTCACATCCACAGCTGGGTGTTGTTTTTGCTTTGGCTCCATCCCTTCATTCTTTCTGGAGTTATTTCTCCACTGATCTCCAGCAGCATATTGGGCACCTACCAACTTGCAGAGTTCATTATCCTTTGTCCTATCTTTTTGCCTTTTCATACTGTTCATAGTTCTCAAGGCAAGAATACTGAAGTGGTTTGCCATTCCCTTCTCCAGTGGACCATATTTTATCAGAACCCTTCACCATGACCCGTCCGTCTTGGTTGTCCCTACACGGCATGGCTCATACTTTCATTGAGTTAGACAAGGCTGTGGTCCATGTGATCAGATTGGTTAGTTTTCTGTGATTGTGGTTTTCAGTCTGCCTGACCTGTGATGGAGAAGAATAAGAGGCTTATGGGAGCTTCCTGATAGAAGAGACTGACTGAGGGGGAAACTGGGTCTTGCTCTGATGGGTAGGGCCATGCTCAGTAAATCTTTAGTACAATTTTCTATTGATGGGCAGGGCTGTGTTCCCTCCCTGTTATTTGACCTATGACCAAACTATGGTGGAGGTATTGAAGATAATGGCGACCTCCTTCTAAAGGTCCCATGCACACACTGTTACACGCAGTGTCCCCAACCCTGCAGCAGGCCACCACTGACCCACGCATCTGCCAGAGACTCCTAGACACTCACAGGGAAGTCTGGGTCAGTCTCTTGTGGGGTCACTGCCCCTTTCTCCTGTGTCCTCGTGCACACATATCCTAATGTCCAAATATCCAAATGTAAAATGTATTAATCAGGGTTATTCAGAGAAACAGAACCAACACCAACATATATGTGTATGTGTATTTACATACATATATGTGTGTGTGTGTGTGTGTGTGTGTGTGTGTGTATGAAATGACAACCCACTCTAGTATTCTTGCATGGAGAATCCTATGGACAGAGGAACCTGGTGGCCCAAAGCTCCTGGGGTCACCAAGAGTTGGACACAACTGAGTGATGGAACATACATGCATATATATATATATATACACATAAATAATTTATTATAAGGAATTGGCTCACACACTTATGGAGCTTGGTTCATTCTCATTCAGTTCAGTTCAGTTGTTCAGTCATGTCCAACTCTTTGCGACCCCATGGACTGCAGCATGTTAGGCCTCCTGTCCATCATCAACTACCAGAGATTTTCAAACTCATGTCCATTGAGTCGGTAATGTCATCCAACCATCTCATCCTCTGTCATCCCCTTCTCCTGCCATCAATCTTTCCCAGCATCAGGGTCTTTTCCTGAGTCAGCTCTTCACATCAGGTGGCCAAAGTATTGGAGCTTCAGCTTCAGCATCAGTCCTTCCAATGAATATTGAGGACTGATTTCCTTTAGGATGCAGTGGTTAGATCTCCTTGTAGTCCAAGGGACTCTCAAGAGTATTTTCTAACACCACAGTTCAAAACAATCAATTCTTCAGTGCTCAGCTTTCCTTATAGTCCAACTATCACATCGTACATGACTACTGGAAAAACCATAGCCTTGACTAGACGGACCTTTGTTGGCAAAGTAGTGTCTCTGCTTTTTAATATGTTGCCTATGTTTGTCATAACTTTTCTTTCAAGGAGTAAGCACCTTTTAATTTCATGGCTGCAGTCACCATCTGCAGTGATTTTGGAGCCCAAAAGAATGAAGTGTGCCACTGTTTCCACTGTTTCTCCATCTATTTACCAGGAAGTGATGGGACTGGATGCCATGATCTTAGTTTTCTGAATGCTGAGCGTTAAGCCGACTTTTTTACTCTCCTCTTTCACTTTCATCAAGAGGCTCTTTAGTTCTTCACTTTCTGCCATAAGGGAGGTGGCGTCTGCATATCTGATGTTATTGATATTTCTCCTGACAATTTTGAGTCCAGCTTGTGCTTCATCTAGTCCAGCATTTCTCATGATGTAGTCTGAATATAAGTTAAATAAACAGGGTGACAATATACAGCCTTGACATATTCCTTTCCTGATTTGGAACCAGTCTGTTGTTCCATGTCCAGTTCTAACTGTTGCTTCTTGATCTGCATACAGATTTCTCAAGAGGGAGGTGCAGTAGTTGGTATTCCCATCTCTTTCAGAATTTTCAACAGTTTATTGTGATGCACACAGTCAAAGGCTTGGTCATAGTCAGTAAAGCAGAAATAGATGTTTTTCTGGAGCTCTCTTGCTTTTTCGATGATCCAGCAGGTGTTGGCAATTTGATCTCTGGTTCCTCTGCCGTTTCTAAAACCAGCTTGAACATCTGGAAGTTCACAGTTACCCTGGTGAATTTTTCATTGTCCAGGATGTGATCATCAGTTTTACAGTCTCATAAACATGAATTTTATTTTAATTTCCAACACAGGCAGAGTCAAAGTAATTTGATTATCAAACTGATGAATAAATCAGAATTTGAACACATTAATTTAAAAAGGAAAGTGAGATTTTAAAGAAAGTAGCATTCTTATACAAGCATTTCTAGAATGTCTTCATTAAGTCAGCAGGCAAATCAAAATCTGAAGGGCTTGGTTAAGCACAGAAGCAGAACAAACCTGCCATCATCTCTCACTTTTGCTTCATCAATAAATTTTCAATCTAGGCTCTTATATACCTACTCTTCCTTCTTCAGTCAGGCTGAATACATGGTGGACTTATTTTAGAAATGCAAAAGTGTACTGTTTTTTTTTCCTATGGAAGATTCTTCAATTGCCCTCAGAAACCCTAAACCCTTTACACTGCCTAAAAGTCTTTGTATATCATGAATTCATTTCACCCTGAGAAAATTTAATCTGAGATACCTAAATTAGATATCAATAATTTCACTTATAAAAACACCATTATTGAAATTCCTTTCAGAAAAATATCTTTGTTGTGACTCTGAAACTGTATAGCTCATATTCCTACATTCCTCATGGAAAAGATTGCTATTATAATTTATTTTTAATGATGCAGTGTTAAATTAATTAAACAAAGAGGCCATTAGACTAATGTGGCTCTAATGTCATGATGGCCTACATAAGCAAGCCAAAATCTAGGTTTGTAAATAGCTCAAGATTATAAAATCAAGATGCTAAGGAAACCAAGTCACAAGCAGCCAGCTACTTGTGATTATAGCCAATCAAATAATTTCATTTCTTTGCTTATGCACTGTGTACATCTCTACCCTGGCTCTTATGTTAATAGATGGAGCACTCCTAACTACTTCTGGCTTTGCACTGCCAATCAGAATGACTATACATCCGACGATCTCTTAAATTTTTAATATGCCTCAGTTTATCTTTTAACAGCAGGTTTATTTTCAGCAAAATAACTTATTTTGAAAGTCAACCACTTGTAAAAGAATGAAACTAGAACACTTTCTAACACCATACACAAAAATAAACTCAAAATGGATTAAAGATCTAAATGTAAGACCAGAGACTATAAAACTCCTAGAAGAAAACATAGGCAATACACCACTCTCTGACACAAACCACAGCAGGATCCTCTATGACCCATCTCCCAGAATACTGGAAATAAAAGCAAAAATAAACAAATGGGACCTAATTAAAATTAAAAGCTTATGCACAACAAAGGAAACTGTAAGCAAGGTGAAAAGACAGCCTTCAGATGGGAGAAAATAATAGCAAACAAAGCAACGGACAAAGAGTTAATCTCAAAAATATACAAGCAACTCCTGCAGCTCAATTCCAGAAAAATAAACGACCCAATCAAAAAGTGGGTCAAAGAACTAAACAGACATTTCTCCAGAGAAGACATACAGGTGGCTAACAAACACATGAAAAGGTGCTCAACATCACTCATTATCAGAGAAATGCAAATCAAAACCACAGTGAGGTACCATTTCACGCCAGTCAGAATGGCTGTTATCCAAAAGTCTACAAGCAATAAATGCTGGAGAGGGTGTGGAGAAAAGGGAACCCTCTTACACTGTTGGTGGGAATGTAAACTAGTACAGCCACTATGGAACACAGTGTGGAGATTCCTCAAAAAAACTGGAAACAGAACTGCCATATGACCCAGCAATCTCAGTGCTGGGCATACACACCGAGGAAACCAGAACTGAAAGAGACACATGTACCCCAATGTTCATCGCAGCACTGTTTATAATAGCCAGGACATGGAAGCAACCTAGATGCCCATCAACAGATGAATGGATAAGGAAGCTGTGGTACATATACACAATGGAATATTACTCAGCTATTAAAAGAATACATTTGAATCAGTTCTAATGAGGTGGATGAAACTGGAGCCTATTACATAGAGTAAAGTAAGCCAGAAAGAAAAATACCAATACAGTATACTAATGCATATATATGGAATTTAGTAAATCAGTAAAGATAACCTTGTATGCAAGACAGCAAAAGAGACACAGATGTATAGAACTGTATTTTGGACTCTATGGGAGAGGGCGAGGGTGGGATGATATGGGAGAATGGCACTGAAGCGTGTAAATTATCATATGTGAAATGAATCACGAGTCCAGGCTCGATGCATGATACAGGGTGCTTGGGGCTGGAGCACAAGGATGACCCAGAGGGATGGGATGGGAAGGGAGGTGGGAGGGGGGTTCTGGAAGGGGAACACATGTACACCCATGGCGGATCCATGTCAATGTATGGTAAAACTAATACAATATTGTAAAGTAAAAGATAGATAAATAAATAAATTAAAAAAAAAGTCAATTATTACCAAAGTAGGCACGATCTCTATCAGTTAATGATTTACTAGAGCAGCTAACCTATGCAACAGACATTTAAGGAGAGTCAGAGTTCCATACTAACAGGTTCATGCATTTAATATTTATTAAGCACCCTCTAAGTATCAATCACAGTTCTAAGTGTGACACAAAAAGCAATGGCAAAACATAGATTTTCTTCTTTTTCATGAAGTTTAATTTCAGGTGAAGAGGGAGCCAGCAAATGAACAAGAAAAATATCTGATAGACCTCAAGATGCATGCAGAAAATTAAAAGAGAGTCAGGGGACACTGAATTGTCATATTTTAAGGATTTGAAGAGAAAAAGAAAGCTCTAATGGGCAAATCGGATCTGAAAGGAGGTTTATCTAGTTAACATTTGAAACATTTCCTGTGGTTTAGAGTAGAACTTAATAGTTTATGTGTAAAAATATTACTAGGAACATAGGCTCCCTTTGTCTAAATATTGCCATATTACATTTGGAATAGGACCTCTGATTCTATACTGCCTGCTAGGATCCTTTGTGGAATCATTTGTGTATTGAAAGAAAGTTGTAAAGGGCACCATGCTAGTTCAGGTAAGCATGCACATTTTAAGGTACTTTAAATTCTTGAGAACTCTCGAGAATGCTTGAATGTGGTTCATAGGAACCAACTACTTGCTATTAAATACTTTAGTGGATTTGATTATTTTCTTAGCAAACAGGTTTGCAACTCTCAGCCAGCTGTTTCACTACATAAACTCTGAGGATTGCTAAAAAGCCTAAGAAGTATCCTGAAAGTGTAGTTAACTTGAAGACATCTTTTTTATGAAGATACATTAAAACTTCAACCTAATCTATTAAGAAACATATACCTACTTGGGTGATGAAATAAAATGTTCAAAACAGATCATTTCAGTTTAATCTTTTTTGAAATCTGATTTGGGAAGGGTAAGGTGAGCCGGCAGCCAGTGTAGTGATTGCTGCATGGAAAAATAAAGTACGACAGCATATATTGACCATGAAAAACATTGTTGAACAGCTCCCCTCTCCAGGCTTGATTTCCAGAAAATCTATTCACAATAATTTTATTTTACCTCCTGCAGCAATTAGAAAAAGCAGCAGAACAAAAATATTCAACATTTAGATGAGGCAGGACTTTAAAAATTTGATCTGTGATTAAATTTACCTCAGTGGTTTTATTTGGAAAGATGATAAAATATTAGGATCATTAAAAATTCAGAGAATTAGAAATATCAAATACTGGCGGTGTTTAGATATCTTCAAAGATGGCAACGTTAAACTGGAGTTATTTTTAATGACTATGGAAAGAGAACTAGCTGTTGGACCAAAAAGCCTGTGCTTAATTTTTCTGTATACTTACTACCTCTATATCCTTAGTAAGTTCTTTTCTCTCTCTATATATATTTTTCCCTGTATATACATATTTGATAACTTTAGCTAATATATTTTGAAATTTACTATGTGACATCTTATTTCACCTTCATAGTAATATGTCACTGATATAGATGGTAGCAATATTCATATTTTGAAAATTAGGATTCTGATCATTATGGCTACTATAAATCTTCCCTTGTGTGTGTGTCCTAAGTTGGATCTGATTCTTTGTGACCCCACAGACTGCAGCCCACCAAGTTCCTCTGTTCATGGAACTCTCCAGGCAAGAATACTGGAGCGGATTGCCATTTCCTCCTCCAGGGATCTTCCTGATGCAGGGATCCAACTCACATCTTTTGTGTCTCCTGCACTGGCAGGTCTCATGCATTCTTTACCACTGCACCACCTGGGGAACCCAAATCTTTCCTTAGGTCAAACACTGATAAATGGAAGAGGCAGTATTTGAAATTAGGTCTGTCTGAGACCAAAACCTGAGTCTCCAACCCCTATGTACTAGAATCAGAAGGTCACTACAACAATAAATGGAAAATATATGGGACAGTGCCTAACATAATTGAAGCACTCAATATAAAAGAAGTTAGGAACGTTAGCATGAATCCTCAAATGAGGAGAAAAATGAATATGTGTTTCCCTTTAATCTAAAAAATCAGAATTTAAGTCCTTGTTCTGCCTTGCCAGCCAGAAGAAGTTCAGTCTGACTCATGATTTGGGCTCAGTCTTTCTGGTGTTACAGTAAAGTGTCTGGGTTCTGTGCTGTGCCAAAGAACTTGAGCAGGCTCTTGCCTCCTTTTATGATTGGTGCTTACTGGTTATTATTGAGAAATTCCTTATTCCTCCCAGCACCATTGCTTCAGATCCAGTAGTTCTGAGATAACTGAGGCAAAGAAATCTTTGTTGAGTCACGGAGGTGGGGTGGGGGTTCATTTATTTCATAAGTATCTTTAGTATGAAGTACTATCTTAGATCAGTTCATGGGATTGCAAAAGTCAGACATGACTGAACGACTAATACTTTCACTTTTCACTATCTTAGATACTGAGAAAAAAGCAGCAACAAGACACATTTTCTGTTCTCCACTTCTCTTGGAACAATGATACACCCTGTGGAAACTTGCCACCTCTGAACAGGGTGCTACAGAGTGACACAGAGATTCTAGACAAGGATGAATTTACCATGAGGCTAAAGAAGCCTGTGCTTCAGGGACCCTCACCTTCATTGTCCCTTCCAATACTTTTAAGATGGGTGTCAGGAATGTGTACACAAGGTACTTTCTTTGTTTTGTTTTTTCAAAGGTAAGATATTTTAACTGTCACCAGTTAGACAATTGCCTAACCTCCATGTATTTTTGTGATCTGGCCAAAAGGAAATTGACTTTACTATTAACATTGCTAGATGTGATAATATTATGATGGTTATATAAAAAGTATACTCATTTATTAAAGGTGTGCTTTGAATATGTAGAGGCAAAAAGACAAAAAGTATGGAATATTTCCTCCAAAAGGAAAAAAAGTGGATACAGTGAAAATAAAAAAAATGTACTAATATAATGTTTATAATCTCTAAAGCTGGATAATGGGAACATGAAGTTTCATTTTATTGTTTACTTTATTTTTGTGTATGTTTGTACATTTCTAAAATAAGGAGTTAAAAAACACCAGAGCCCAGAATAAATCCGGGTGTGATTTATCTGACATGTTTTGCACATAGCCTGGTAAGTCTTTTAATGTGTAATTTCTAATTCATTTCCCCCTAGAAGTGTTTGAATTATATCTTGGTCTTGCCTTTGCTATTAACCTTATTGCATTTTCAAGAGAAGCATATTTAATTCATAGCTTGAATCTGTGATTCTGCTCAAAATGTTTATCATAAACTCTCATCAAATTTATCTGTCTTTGTACCTTGCATCTCGTTTATCCAGTTTATTCTCCCTATTACTAATTTTTTTTCTGCGAGTCAATTCTACTACTTATTGCATCTCATTGAAGGTTGAAATTTTGTTCTTGAATTTGGGGTTCTTTGTATTGTTAATTTTTATTAATTTAATGAGTTCATTTTGCTTCTTAGCCTATACTTCTCATTTTATAGCTCTCTGTTCTTTCGTGAGGCAACTTTTAAAATAAATCAGTCAGAGAAACTATCTTTTTAGGTCAGAAACTGAAAGAGGTGTGGATGGAATCGTCTCTTTCCTTTGGCTGCACTGTCTCTTCAGAGGCTTCATAGGTGAATGAGTGTGTTATGCATCTCCTGGAATAGGCAATGTTCTCCAAATACTTAATTTTCTTTTCCCTGAGTATGTGGAGACCTACACAAATCTCCTGTAATGCTGCTCCATGGAATCTCAGTTTGGAAAATTTTGGTTAAACACTTTTAAAATTGTTTTATTTTCTGCCCATAATCAGGAGATTATGGAGGGCAAAAGGTAAATTCACACCTTGGATATTGTATGTGTCTTTACCATTACTCAATTCAATAAAATATTAGTTTATATCTGTAACGGACCAAGTCCTGTGCTGGCTCTAGGAATACAAAAAAACAATACTTCTTCTCAAAGCAACATTACTTCATGGGATCATAAACAAACACAGGTGATACGGCAACAGAGAAAGGAAGGCAAATGTAACTCTCACTAATAGCACTGAACTGAAGACTACAAAAAATCTATTAACAGAGAGAAGCTTTTTCCAAGAGTAAAAACTCAATTACTAAGTGGTTCCTTTAAGAAATAAAAGCCAAGTGTTATCTTTATAAGTTAAGGGTTTTTTGGTTTGGATATTTTGGGGAGGAAGGAGTAACCCTGAGCAAAAAGAAAACTCCTTCTCTTTTGCCAAAATGTTTCAAAACATTTTAATGTGCATTAAAATCAATGGTTGTCTGAATTGAGAGAAAGGAAAAAAAAAAAGGTTATTCTGGTTCAATGCTAAACCTCTTTGAGATTCACTGAGAGAATGTTTAATATTAGAACAACTGTTTTGGTTCATTAAATATTTTAAGAGGTTCTAAACTTTAATCAGTGAGAACTCAAGCTTCTAACTATAAAAATAGGCTATTTTTAAGTAATGTGACAACTTTAAAATTTTATAATTTTAAAGCTCATTTTCACACAATTTTTTCATGAGTGCCCCAGGAGTTTTGGATTTTCCTAATGAGATAATGTTTATAAATAGAAGGCTATAAACTCTATAGGATATAAGGACTAATAGATATGAGTTTTAGAAGTCTAAATTTGGGTTGTACTTGGGATTTTGAGATTATTGTTTTAAAGCTAATATTGGTTAAGAGCTTTATGGTTTAGTGTTTTTCTCTGTTCTATTTTATAATCATTTTTATGTCAGTATTGCCAACAAAGCAATGATTACAAAATATAACATTGTGTTAACATAATAACATGTCATGAGATATTACACATTGACAAGGAAATGTTGAATGGTCTATAGAAAAATGGACAAAGGATATCAAGAAAAAGTGCATGAACAAGTCAAAAATAAAAATTGTCAATACATTTGTAAAAATCTGAAAAACTGAACCTCAACAGCAACAACAGCAACAAGAAAACAGCATCTATTAAAATGGCAAGAACTAAAGAAAATATCAAACTGGCAAAACCATTTAAAAAACAACAGTCCTCTCTTTGGTGACAGTAAAATATGAACTCCAGTACAAAGCTACTGACTTTGCTAACTGGCATAGCCCTTCTGGAGAGGGCAGAAGTAAAATGTGGCCCCCTCAGTTCAAAACCATTTATAATCTCTGATTCATTAGTATCACTTCTGGAATTCATTCTAGGAAAATCTATTCACTGTATTCAAGCGTAATATCTTTATAAAACTCTTGTTATAGTTTGATTTTTTTAAACGCTCACTATTCCCATGTTACAGAGGAGAAAGCCAGAGATGTTGACTTGTTCAAAATTCCACAACTAGTCAGTGCCAGGCATAGATCAGACTTTTTGTATGTCAACTTCATAATTATTGCTCACGCTGACAATATTTGACCCCGTTCCTTTTTGGAACCTTCTCCACAGTACATTCAATATCAGATTCTGACTTTACAACATAATGTTTACTGAACATTTACTGGGTCTTTCTAACTTCTTCACATGTAGATTATCTCATTTTACTCTTGGGACAAGCCTTTGGAGTTTGGAGTTCTGTTTTTACAATGAAGAAGCTGAGTAACTCTCCAAATATCAAATATCTGAGTTAATAAACCAACCTAAGCAATCTTGGTGGTGGCAGTGGTTTAGTCACTAAGTTGTGTCTGACTCTTGTGACCCCATGGACTATAACCCTCCAGGCTCCTCTGCCCATGGAGTTTTCCAGGCAAGAATACTTGAGTGGGATGCCATTTCCTACTGCAGGGGATCTTCCTGCCCAGGGATTGAACCCTCATCTCTTGCTTTGCAGGCGGATTCTTTACCACTGAGCCAGCCAGGAAGCCTTAAGCATCTTACTCTTCACAATTCTCTCTTAACTGTTATATTGAATTGTCCCCCCAAGATAAACTACCCATAGATCCTGTCCTCAAAGAGCTCAAGTGTAGTCTCAGAGAGAAATTTTTTACAGTTAGCAATACGTGACAAAAATCCTGGAGGACACAGAGGAGAAAACTAACATAACTATCCCTTGGTCCCCATAGTGCTGATGCTGGGGGGTAGGAGGGTTTTCAGTACTATCATCATTTGTAAAGAAAGGAAGTGAAAGTCACTCAGTCATGTCCGACTCTTTGTGACCCCATGGACTATACAGTTCATGGAATTCTCCAGGAATATTGGAGCGGGTAGCCGTTTCCTTCTCCAGGGCTATCTTCCCCACCCAGGGATCAAACCCAGGTCTCCCTCATTGCAGGTAGATTCTTTACCAGTGAGCCACTAGGGAAGTCCAACATTTGTAAGACCAATTTATATTCGAATTTGCAACTTCAGATAATCACATCCACTGTCTGAGAAGACTCTAACAAGATACCTACATTTTTACTTATTGATATAAAACTCTCTATATGTTTTACTCTCCTTGTTTAAAAGAAAGTAAACCCATAAATATTCATAGAAAAGTAGTAAAATGAAATGCATTAAAATGTCAACAGGATCTATCTACTGTCACCAACAAAAAGACTGTTTTTCCTTTTCTTCATGTCTCTTTGCTTTTCTACTCAGACATATGCTATATTAGTATATTTTATGTAAATTCATTGTATTAATTTACATAATGAATATTAGTGTCAAATACATAATTTGCTACTTCTTGGAGGTTATCTCATAGTCCAGCAAGTATTTAGCAAACACATGTTTAGAGGCAAAGGTCAGGGAGATGTCATGTGTACTTTCAGTGATTTTCCAAATCTCAGCCCAGGTTACAACCTCATGAACTGGGTAATGTGGATGCTCTCATACTGGTCTTCCTGGGAGGATTTAATCAAAGCTTAACAGTTCAGGGGCAGGACTGGCTACAGAAACAGTACAGCAGCCATGGAGCTGAAGTGTTGGTTGCCAAACCAAATAAGAAAATGTATACAACTGCATCTGAAAACATATAATGGCTATATAAATTCAAGACATACTATCAAGCTTTAAAAGTATGAAGTGGAATCTTATTAGAGAAACTGCCAAAGGAATACTGCTATCCAGAGCATTCCTGTCTTTGATCTTAGCCATGGTATAATCATGAACTTGGTATAACCGTGAACTTCCAGATGTTCAAGCTGGTTTTAGAAAAGGCAGAGGAACCAGAGATCAAATTGCCGATATCCGCTGGATCATCGAAAAAGCAAGAGAGTTCCAGAAAAACATTTATTTCTGCTTTATTGACTATGCCAAAGCCTTTGACTGTAGTGGATCACAATAAACTGTGGAAAATTCTGAAAGAGATGGGAATACCAGACCATCTGACCTGTCTCTTGAGAAACCTGTATGCAGGTTAGGAAGCAACAGCTAGAACTGGACATGGAACAACAGCCTGGTTCCAAATAGGAAAAGGAGTCTGTCAAGGCTGTATATTGTCACCCTGCTTATTTAACTTATATGCAAAGTACATCATGAGAAACGCTGGGCTGGAAGAAACACAAGCTGGAATCAAGATTGCCGGGAGAAATATCAATAACCTCAGATATGCAGATGACATCACCCTTATGGCAAAAAGCGAAGAAGAACTAAAGAGCCTCCTAATGAAAGTGAAAGAGGAGACTGAAAAAGTTGGCTTAAAGCTCAACATTCAGAAAACTAAGATCATGGCATCTGGTCCCATCACTTCATGGGAAATAGATGGGGAAACAGTGGAAACAGTGGCTGACTTTATTTTGGGGGGGCTCTAAAATCACTGCTGATGGTGATTGCAGCCACAAAATTAAAAGACGCTTACTCCTTAGAAGGAAGGTTACGACCAACCTAGATAGCATATTTAAAAGCAGAGACATTACTTTGCCAACAAAAGTCCGTCTAGTCAAGGCTATGGTTTTTCCAGTAGTCATGTATGGATGTGAGAGTTGGATGCTGAAGAAAGCTCAGCACCGAAGAATTGATGCTTTTGAACTGTGGTGTTGGAGAAGACTCTTGAGAGTTCCCTTGGACAGTAAGGAGATCCAACCAGTCCATTCTAAAGGAGATCAATCCTGGGTGTTCATTGGAAGGACTGATGTTGAAGCTGAAACTCCAATACTTTGGCCACCTCATGCGAAGAGTTGACTCATTGGAAAAGACCCTGATGCTGGGAAGGATTGGGGGCGGGAGGAGAAGGGGATGACAGAGGATGAGATGGCTGGATGGCACCACTGACTCGATGGACGTGGGTTTGGTTAGACTCTGGGAGTTGGTGATGGACAGGAAGGCCTGTCGTTCTGCAGTTCAAGGGGTCGCAAAGAGTCGCACATGACTGAGCGACTGAACTGAGCTGAACTGAATTGATGGTATAACCACTGTTAGCCGGTTGTTAGCAGATTCTCTTTTGAAGGTAAATTTTGGGTGAAGTAATTTTCAGGCTCAAATACAAACAGCAAAGATCAATTGAAACGTCCTTATACTAAAGTGCTTAAGGGCATTACCCATTTATTTGAGCCTCCTCACAATAGATTTTTGTTGTCATGACTACAAATGTGGGATCAGAGGCTTAGATAGGATACATAACTTGCTCAAGGTCACAGTCCTGTGAGTTGTAAAGCCAGGAAGGAAACCCAAGCAGAATTGGGCTCTCATTCATTACTGGCTGATCTTTTGCACTGAAGAAATAAATGCCTAAATATTTGAAATTTAATAATCATTTCTCCCTTGTCTTTTATTACCATCCACCTAGCCCATAACAACTCCTCCAATACACTGAATAACATTTTAAAAATGTTAACTAATATATGTTCTGTGCTTAGTTGGCCAGTTGTGTCTGGCTCTTTGCAACCTCATGGACTGTAGCCTGCCAGACTCCCCTGTCCATGGGGGTTTTCCGGGCAAGAATACTGGAATGGGTTGCCATGCCCTCCTCCAGGGGATCCAGGTATCATTTAAAGTTTATGAGATAATTTGGTAAAACCAACCAGAAGTCCTAGAAAAAGAGAATTAAGATTCTCTGGTGTGGATAAAAGAGATAAACTAGTAGATAATACCTTCCTCTATCTCCTCTTTATTATTAATATATAATGTTTTTAATAACTATATGTGATTTTGTAGTTTTTTTTTCAAATATACCCCCAACTCAGTAATTCACAAGTTTTGCACCTCTCTATTAGTCTACTTTGAACTTAGAAAATTTGATAACTCTCACTGTTTATTGAATCTAAATGTGTCTACTATAAGTTTAAAGAAAATAATGCTGCACTATTATCTTCATAGAGTGTTCCCTACTTCTAGGACGAGGGGTTGAAGAGAACAAAGCGCATTTTCTAATTCTGATTATCATGCTAATTATTAACATGAATCTGCAATTAATGCATTAGGTCAAGAGGAGAGTCTCTAGCTCATCTCTGGCAGATGTAAATACACAGAGCAGTGTAAAGGTAGGAGAATCTCCTAGAGGTCACAGGAGTCCCTACAGGAGGTGTGCAAGTCCAGTTTTAAAAAATACTGGTAAAAAGTTAAAGAGAGCATGCAAAAAGAATATAACGAGACAGCATGGAATAGAGGAAATATGGAAGCAGTTGCCATTCAAATAGGTTAAAGTTTCATCTCTGTGATGTACAAACAATGTTACCTCAGGAAGTTCAATAAAAGAATTTCTATTCTTTTAAAAATTAAATGAGTGTATGCAGAATTATTAAATGCAGTAGAACACAGTCAGTACCAAATACGTGAAAGTTTTCATATCCACTCTTAAATTACTAATTCAGGGACAATTATATTTACTGTAAAGAATTATCATGAAATTACATGAGTTTCTATGGAGAGTTTCTCTGTACCAGTCAAGCCCCTGGATGAATCCCTTTGTTCTTGGTTAAGCTTTTGTAGCAACATTAATTCATTTATAAAATTCAGTTGCAGAATTTCCACATTTCCACATGGTATTCTACCTATCCACTCCAGTGAATTTTTCATTCTCTTTCCAATAAGCAAGTTCCATTGTTATAATCTGACCTAAATAATAAATGTTAATTTGAAGGAAAAAAATAACCCTTGTTCTAGAAAAATTTGGCCACAAGGGGGAAGTAGAAGAACTTGCTCAGGGATTGCTTCAGGGATATTCAGCATGTTTAGTCTTTGATTTATTTTCCCCTCCTTACTTTCCCATTCCACAATTCTCAGTTCTGTTTTTGGCATCTTAGACGTATATCTGTAGGCATCCTGAATTCTAAAAATACCCCTTATAGGTTTTTACAACTTGGAAAGTTTTGTCGAATTCAACCATGTTTGATATCAGAGTGATGTCTGCAGGATGAAGCAATGGAGCCTGCATGACAATGAAGCCTTCAATGCCAGGTCAGTCCTCATGTGATTGTAAAGCAATAATTGCTCATATGCAGCACTGCCCCAGTGAGTTAATCACCAAGAAGAATTAGCTGTCGGGACCACAGTAAGAACTGTATAAAGCGGGCACAACAACTACAAGGGAAAAGGTGTCCTTTTCAGGACCCGCTCTCCAGGATATTCATTTAGATTTCTACTTTTAGTTTAATAGATTTCTCCTGAACTACCTGTTTTGTTATTACTAGGGCTGTTTAAGAAAGTGCATTATCTTTTTGTATGCACTTGATTATAATTCAAGGCGCTAGCTACATAATTTAATCAATTGTTTTTGAAGTTACTTATTTAACAAGTGAGTATTGCACTATGTATGCATACTTCTTCTAGCAACTGGTTTACCTCACATTGAATAAGGCAAAGGCTCTGTTCCTGGGAACCTGTAGTGCAATAGTTTTCTTCTGCTAATATTTTTTGAGCTGAAGTGTATCTTTATATTCTATAAAGCTTTTGGTTCTCACTTCCTGCAACATAAGTCCAAATTCTTCACAAAATTCAGGCTGGTATGGATTAGAGTCCTTGTAGAGAAATGACTCAACTGAAAAGAAATCTATTTACAAAGTTGTGAGTGGAGAAGGATAAGAGTAATTAACATTACCAATGGTAAAGCTTCGCCTCATCCTGAACTGGAGAGAGATGCAGCTAAAGGGATGTCACTTTAGTACTCAAATGGCTGGGATTCACCAGGAAGTAGGAATCAAGAAAACAAATGTTTCAACTTATCAACCACCACCTCCGTCTCATAATCTCCATATGCAGCAATCCACTGCAAGAACCCTATTTAAATCAGATGGTAGGGAACACGGTATTGTGTCCCCAAAGACTATCTCCAGGAACTCAGAGCATGGCTGATGAAGTGGAGTGGTAGCCTCAGGAAGGAGCAAACAGAATACCAGCACGAGGCCCACTCCAAATCAACTCTGACTTAACTTAAGGCATTTATTAGGGTTCTATCCTCTGTTTCTATATCAGTGTTCTTATCAATCGTTCGTGTCTGACTCTTTGTGACCCCATGGACTTATAGCCAACCAGCATCAATCAGTCCATGGGATTTTCCAGGAAAGAATACTGCGTGTTTGCCATTGCCCTCCCTCCAGGGACCTTCCCAAACCCAGGGATCAAACCCACGTCCCTCAATTTTTTAATCGTCTGAAGTCACTAGGAAGCCCCTACTTGCTGCAATTCTGATTCTTCTACAAGTGTAGATAATTCTGGAGTTTAAAATTCCCTTTCACAGCAAAACTCAACATAAGGAATTAAATATTTATGGAGTGCCAAACTAAATGCCAGATACATTTTCAGACAACTGGAAATCATCTCTGTTCTTCTGAGCTTCCTTTGAGTGACCTGCTGTCATTACAAAGAAGTTAACAGTACAGTGAAATGAGAGAAACACAAAGCATTCAGAAAAGTTTCCAATACAATATGGTTAACTAAAAAGAAGACACAAGAAAAAGAAGAAAAGAAAAAGATTACTCCAGACAAGAAATGAAAATTTGAGCAATGAACCCAAAAGAAAGAGAACACAGCTTTTGTGGAGCTGCAGACAGTTGGTACTGCATTGGGCAGAGCCGAAGGTAAAGATGAAGTTAGAGAGGTTGAGCAGGACCAAGAACACAAGACCTTGAAAGTCATGTTTGGGAGGTCAGTTCTAGGGTAATTAGGCTGCACTATCAGTACGCTCCACTTCTTATCTGCAAAACTCCTGTCACAAAATTTTTTTGAGAGTTTTTCCTAAGAGAGAAAGACTGTTCGGGGAAAAACCAAAATTTCTTCTCCAGTATATCCTGTTTCTGCACCCTTTGATCGGTGGGTTGCTCCCTGTGGGGTTCCATACTTTAAGTCCACCGACTAAAATAACCAGGATTAAAAATATCCAAATGCTGTCTTGCTGCTTTCTGCCCTTAACCCGTGGTTACAACCTTTAATTCAGCATTACTGCACATTAATTCCTATGACAATAAAGACCTCCTCAGTGTTTGGTGAGGAGCAGAGCATCAGCTCATGGAAGTAGTCTCAGGCAAGACATGTCCTTGGGAGGTTAGGAAGCCAGGATATGTATCTGTCACTTGCAGTTACAGGAGAATAGAACCTACTTTGTATGGTTCCCTGATGGAAAGGTGAACCAATGCCTTGAAGTCCATGCTTCTGTTTTCCTGCAAGAGGGAAAAAGCTAAGTAATCACAACCCCTTGCCTGAAGATCTCAGAACGCACAGATGTGCCAGTGGGATCCTTGCTTTTCTCTCAGGTATCTAAACTCAAAGGGCATCGGCAAGGTCAAGGTGGGGGGGGGCCAGGATTTCACCTGGAACAGCAAACAACCATCAGTCTCCATACCGATCATAAATATGCTACACCTGATCCCAATTCAGTCAAGGAAGCCAGCATCTCAGAGAACGTCTGATTCCTTTTCAATTGGAAGCAAGAGGATTTGGTAATAACCAATTCAGGTCGGGACTTGGAAGCTGGGGAGGACAGTATATAAATGAGCATGCTAAAGAGGGAAGAACTGGTCCCCAGTGGGTTGGAAGCCATGTAGACATCGTCAAGTCAAGCAAGCACACTCAGAAAGAGGACTGAGTGAAAGCCAACCTAAATGCTCACACAAACTTACATATCAGATCTCTGCAAACAGATGGCCAGGAAACTGATTCTTCTCATATGAGTAGAAACAAGATCCATGCTTAATCTGGTCCTGCGTGGGTGAGCAAGACTTTCCTGACCTGTAAAATATAATAATTCTGACTTAGCTCTCTGAAACGTTTTTATGAACTTCAATGATATTTTATCTAAACATTTTTAAAGAACCCTATAATCTCATAATAAAATATTTATCTATAGTACTACATGTGAATCTCTAAGCAACAGATATGCACTTGCCTAAAATCAAAAAGATGATTTATTATAGTTTAAAAGTTCTATAAAAAATATAATCTATGCTTGTCTAGGGGTGGTTTTCATTTGGAAAAAACACTGCATAATTAACAAATCCTAAAATATTTACTTTACTATAATACTTTCATCTCCATTGTTTGTTCTTCTATAGACTTTTTTTTCTTGTAACTGATATCTACTTCTCATAGCATTGTGGTATGGAGAAGATGCTTGATACGATACTCAATTTTCTAAATTTACTGAGTTTGGTTTTTGCGACCCAAGATGTGGTCATCCTGAAGAATTTCCACGTGCACTTGAGAAGAAGGTTATTCTTCTGCATTTGGATAGATTGTCCTCAAGATATCAGTGAGATCCAATCTCATTCTAATTACAATTTAAGACTTGAGTTTATCTTATTAATTTTCTGTTTTTGATCAACTGTCCGTTGGTGTGAGTGGGGTGTTAAAGTCCCTACTATTATTTTGTTACTGTCAATATTCACTCCTTTTATGTCTTGAGTTCGTGCATGTCTATGTCTAGCGATGCCCTCATGTTGGTGATAGGTATTTCAACTATCCATGCCTTCCTCTTGATTGATCCCTTGATCATTACGTAGTCGTCCTTCTGATCTTTTGTAATCATCTTAACTTTGTCAATTATTCTGATATGAGGATTGCTATCTCCAGCTTTCTTCCACTTCCAATTGCACGAATATATTTTTCATCCTCCACTTTTAGTCAAAATGGTGACTTGAGGTCCGTGAATTGGGTTTCTTTTAGACAGTATATTGTGGTTCTTGTTTTGTAATCCAATCAGCCACACCTTATTCGCCAAATTCAGACTTAAATTGAAGAAAGTGGGGAAAACCATTAGAAACCATTCAGGTATAACCTAAAAACAAATCCCTATGATTATACCGTGAAATGAAAATAGATTTAAGGGACTAGTTCTAGAAGACAGAAGTGCCTGATGAACAAGGACAGAGGTTCATGACATTGAACAGGAGACGCCGGGTTGAAGACCAATGCCCCAAGAAAAAGAACTGAGAAAAGCAAAAAATGGCTGGTCTGAGAGCCTTTACAAATAGCTGTGTAAAAGAAGAGGAACCAAAAGGCAAAGAAGAAAAGGAAAGATATACCCACTTGAATGCAGAGTTCCAAAGAATAGCAAGGATAGATAAGAAAGCCCTTCCTCCGTGATCAGTGCAAAGAAATAAAGGAAAACAATAGAATGGGAAAGACTAAGAGATCTCTTCAAGAAAATTAGAGATACCAAGGGAACATACCATGCAAAGATGGGCTCAATAAAGGACAGAAATGGTATGGACCTAACAGAAGCAGAAGATATTAAGAAGAGGTGGCAAGAATATACAGAAGAACTGTACAAAAAAGATCTTCATGATCCAGGTAACTATGATGGTGTGATCACTCACCTAGCGTCAAACATCCTGGAATGTGAAGTCAAGTGGGCCTTAGGAAGCATCACTACGAAAAAGCTAGTAGAGGTGATGGAATTCCAGTGGAGCTATTTCACATCCTAAAAGGTGATGCTGTGAAAGTGCTACACTCAACATGCCACCAAATTTGGAAAACTCAGCAGTGGCCACAGGACTGGAAAAGGTCAGTTTTTGTTCCAATCCCAAGAAAGGCAATACCAAAGAATGCTCAAACTACCACACAATTGCACTCATCTCACACTCTAGCAAAATAATGCTCAAAATTCTCCAAGCCAGGCTTCAATAATACTTGAACCATGTACTTCCAGATGTTCAAGCTGGATTTAGAAAAGGCAGAGGAACCAGAGATCAAATTGCCAACATCTGCTGGATCATCAAAAAAGCAAGAGAGTTCCATAAAAACATCTACCTCTGCTTTATTGACTATGCCAAAGCCTTTGACTGTGTGGATCACAATAAACTGCGGAAAATTCTTAAAGAGATGGGAATACCAGACCATCTGACCTGCCTCTTGAGAAACCTGTATGCAGGTCAGGAAGCAACAGTTAGAACTGGACATGGAACAACAGACTGGTTCCAAATAGGAAAAGGAGTAAGTCAAGGCTGTATGTTGTCACCCTGCTTATTTAACTTATATGCAGAGTACATCATGAGAAACGCTGGGCTGGAAGAAACAAGCTGGAATCAAGATTGCTGGGAGAAATATCAATAACCTCAGATAGGCGGATGACACCACCCTTATGGCAGAAAGTGAAGAAGAACTAAAGAGCCTCTTGATGAAGGTGAAAGAGGAGAGTGAAAAAGTTGGCTTGAAGCTCAACGTTCAGAAAACTAAGATCATGGCATCTGGTCCCATCACTTCATGGGAAATAGATGGGGAAACAGTGGAAACAGTGTCAGACTTTACTTTTTGGGCTCCAAAATCACTGCAGATGGTGATTGCAGCCATGAAATTAAAAGACGCTTACTCCTTGGAAGGAAGGTTATGGCCAACCTAGATAGCATATTCAAAAGCAGAGACATTACTTTGCCAACAAAAGTCTGTCTAGTCCAGGCTATGGTTTTTCCAGTGGTCATGTATGGATGTGAGAGTTGGATGGTGAAGAAAGCTGAGCGCCGTAGAATTGATGCTTTTGAACTGTGGTGTTGGAGAAGACTCTTGAGAGTTCCTTGGACTGCAAGGAGATCCAATCAATCCATCCTAAAAGAGATCAATCCTGGGTGTTCATTGGAAGGACTGATGTTGAAGCTGAAAGTCCAATACTTTCGCCACCTAATGCGAAGAGTTGACTCATTGGAAAAGACCCTAATGCTGGGTAGGATTGGGGGCGGGAGGAGAAGGGGACGACAGAGGATGAGATGGTTGGATGGCATCACCGGCTCGATGGACGTGGGTTTGGGTAGACTCTGGGAGTTGGTGATGGACAGGGAGGCCTGGCGTGCTGCGATTCATGGGGTCGCAAAGAGTCGGACACGACTGAGCGACTCAACTGAACTGAGATTGACTGAATAAGGGGAATAAAGGAAATCAAAAATTACATTTACCAGTTAAGAACAAAACTAACTAAAGCACAAACTAGAGAACAAAACTAAAGAAAGGTGGCAACTGGGGAAAGAAGCAATAAAAATAAAACTAACAAATACGTTGAGAGGAAAGGAGACAAAACAAGAGAAAGAAAGAATAGATCAGCATAGATAAAGCGAAGAATAGGTAAAATTAAACAGAGGTAGATAAAGAAGATGATTAACTGCAAGGGGAAAATAACAGTAGAAAAAGCAAACAAATGAATAAATGTAGAAAAAATAATAATAGTTTTAAAAAATTAAAATTAAAAAAAGAGAGAAGAGAAAAAAAAAGAAAAGAGGAAAACTCCACAGAACTTCAAAAGCCCAATCTAGAGGCAGAGGTTTATGACAACAATAAGAAATGTGAATGAGGGGGAAAAAAAAAAACTACTCAAAAGCTTCATTGGATTTCTTAGTGCCAATAAAATCAACAACTACAACAGAGAGGGTGGGGAAGGGAAAAAAAAAGAAAAAAAATCCAAAAGAATCTACAGAACAAGTCAAAAAATAAGAATAGTAAATGTTTTTCTTGAGTCACTGCTGTCAGAGTTTTCCTCGCTGGGAGTCCCAGTCCACCTTACTTCCCTAAGATGCCCTCTAACACTGTGCTGATCTCTGGACCTGCTGTGAGGGCAGCTCAGATTCTAATCTGATCCTCCTCCTGTGTGTTCTTGCCTCCAATACCCACAGCTATCAAAACTAGTGCGTTTTCTTTTGTGGGAGCTTTTAATGACCTTTTGTATATTTCATAGACAGAGTCTGCCTAGTTGATCATATGAATTTAATCTGCAGCTTGTACAGCTGGTGGGAAGGTTTTGGGTCTTCTACCTTAGCCATGCTGCCTCTGGGTTTCAATTGTGGTTTTATTTCCACCTCTACATGTGGGTCGTCCACTGGGGTTTTGCTCCTGTGGCTGCCCTAAAGGGCTTGGGTTTGCCCCAGTGTGGGGCAGGTGTGGAGGTGGTGCAGCTGCTTAGGTCGCAGGGGTTCCGGCAGCACCAGATACTCAGGGTGTTTGGCAGCTAGGGCAGCAGGAAGTATAGTGCTCTAGAAGGGTATGGCAACTGGTATTGGCCAATATGCTCCAGTATTCTTGCCTGGAGAACCCCCTCTCTGACAGAGAAGCTTGGCAGACCAAAGTCTACAGGGTAGCAAAGTGTCAGACACTACTGAAGCGACCCTGCGTGCACTGATGCAAGACTTTTTTGCCTGTGGCAGCTCTGCCCCAGTGAGAGTTGAGCATGAAGGTGGCGCAGCTGCTTGGCTTGCAGGGACCCTGGAGGCGCCAAGTGTGCAGGTACATGGACTGCATCTGCACAAGAGTTTTGGCCCTGTCAGTCTTTTTTCAAGCCTCTTATAGCTGGTGATCAGTGATCAGAAGGCCTCTTTGGACAGTCTTTCTCTGCAGCTCCACCCATTCAGGGACTGGGGTCATTCTCTGTAGTTCAGTGTGCCAGTCGTTTGATGGGCCAGCCTCTCTATTTTTCAGCTGCTGCCCTGCTGGCATATGGGGAGAGAAAGGCTATGGTGATGGCTCCACTCCCCACACGTGACTCAGCAGTATCGCCTTGTTGCCATGGCCACCCGGCTTTCCTCCACAGGCATTTCCCACCACGATCTCCTCCCTCACACCCCCTCGATCCGTCTCTCTGCAGTCAATAGCAGCCCTCGCCCTGGGATTACTCCACAGTCCCTAAACTCCAGCTCCCAGCCGCTGCACCTTCCAGGGGACCAGCGTTCCTGTCCAGGGTATGTATGGCTGTGGCAAGGACTGTCTGATTCTCATTCCATTTAGGCTGCCACAGATCAGCTGTTTCACTCTCAGCCTTAAATGTTTCTCCTCTGACTCAGACTATTGCCCTGGTATAGGGATTGGACCCCTGCTTCAGGTCCCCAACCCGCTGAGGGCAGGTCCAGTTCTAGTAACACTCCTGTTTTTCCCCCTGGTTCCTTCGTCCTACCGAGTTTTGCGTGGTTCTATATATTCTTTCCCACTGGTCAGGTACTCCTGTCTGCTCTCAGCCGGTGTTCTGCATGCCTTCTGTGTCTGAAGGTGTATTCCTTATGTATCTGTGGAGAGAGATGTACTCCACGTCCAGCTACTCATCCAAAGTCTTGTTCTCCTGTTTATCTCCTACTTGTATTATAATACTTTCAGATAAGGTAGCCTGAATTTTTACTCTTCATTTTGTGGCTATATTACTGAACAGATTTGATCTCCCTGTAATATTTTCTCTAAGTGCCCGATTTTACTTTACTTTTACTTTCAGACAGTAAAGCTCAGGTCCATGTGAACCATAGCAAATGTCCTAAAATTCTGATGGTACAGTAGAATATAGTTTTCATTTCTGATTATTTCTGATAGTCTTGCTTCATGTGGTGGTGGTGGTTTAGTTGCTAAGTTGTGCCCACTCTTGCAACTCCATGGCCTGTAGACCACCAGGCTCCTCTGTCCATGGGCTTCTGCAGGCAAGAATACTGGAGTGGGTTGTCATTTCCTTATCCACTTGCTTCATGTGCCATTACATAATCTTGAAACTGCATTCGACAACTGTTCCAGAGGCATATTTTGCTCATTCATCCGTTCATTTATGCATTCCGTACATATCCACTGATTTGACCCCTTATGAACTGGGCATTAGCTGGTTGATAGTGATACAAATTAAAACCAGACATGGTTTCCACTAGAGCCTATGTTCTAGTAGAGGAGCTATCCACAATTAAGAAGAAAGTTGCCATGTAAAATGATACCAGAAGTGGAAGCTCAGGGAAATGTGAAAGCATGACTTCTCACTTTCATAAATGTATTTTTTTTTTACAGCAGAACCCCAACAATTTTGTTGTACTTGAAAAGTCTTTAAGAACTTCATAATCTGCTTGACAGAGAAAGAAATGCCTTGTATGTACAAATTACTATAAAAAACTGAAATATAAAGATTCCTTAGCATCAGAAGTCAAGACAAAGCTGACAATTTGTTTCTGACGTCCTACTACTGCCATATTTTTTTTGAATCATAATTTTGAGTTTTGTTTATTCTTATTTTTGTAAGACCTCTTTCATCCCCTCCCCGCAATAATGTCTGTGAGGTTCTCATCTTTTGAGTCATTTTAAAATAACAATCACAATTTATTTTTCAGGATAATTTCATAGAAGACAAAATTGTGTTAACCACTGGAACAAAGCAGTGTCCTAGGCCTTCTTTGTAACGTCCCTTATCATTACTAATTTGTATATCTGATAACTTTCTCATATGTATCATTAACTCACCAATATTTTAGACATTTCTTTTACCAATGTTTTTTCTGATTCATCTATTCATTCATCGAAATTTATTGGCACAGCCATTCTGTGAGGCCTCTGCTGGGAGATTATAAGACTGTATATATGTATATACGGTTGGCCCTTGACAACACAGGAGTTAGGGGCCCTGAACAGTTAAAATGAAATCCAAGTATAACTTTACAGTTGGCCCTTAGCATATGCCATTCTGTGTCTGCAAATTCAACCAACTGTAGATCATGTAGTACTGTGGTACATACCCTTTGAAAAAAAATCCGTGTATAAGTAGACTTGTGCATTTCAAACTTGTGTTGTTCAAGAGTCAACTGCATACACATGCCTTCAAATAAATAACAGCCTAGTAGCATAAACAGCAAGTTCACAGGAGGGGAAACTATGTTTGCTAAATGCTGAATGAATTAAATGGTTCATTAAAAACAATAAAGTAGTGAGAGAAGATTCAGAATTCCAGAGATAGACATTAATCAAATGAATTTGTCAAAAACTATGGGCTTAAGAAATGTGGGTTTGATCCCTGGATTGGGAAGATTTCCCTGCACTCTAGTATTCTTGCCTAGAGAGTCCCATGGATGGAGGAACCTGTTGGGCTACAGTAAGTCCATAGAATCACAAAGAATTGGACACAACTGAAGTGACTGAACATGTACGCAGGCACACCTAATATATTAAAATCAGATGTTACATATGAGCAGTGAAGACTTCCTAATTTAGGAAAATCACTCAGATGTTCCATACTGAGGCTCCAGTGAAGAATTCTCCGAGCAAGGATACTGCTTTATTCCCTTCTTCAGGGGAAGTGAACCCAGGCCTTTTTCTTTACCATCTGAACCACCAGGGAGGCACCCCCCTCCCCCCCACACACACCTAAAAGAAAAGATTTGTCTGCAGGCAAGCTAATTCACAATTTTTCTGACTACAAAGTTAAAAAAATTAGAAAGTTTCTTGGATACAGAACTGTACAATATCTTATATTTTGATTTTTTCCTTATTGTTAATTACATAAATTATTTTTTAAAATGGGAATCTGTGCAATCAATTGCTCAAACGTCCCTTGGCACATTGACTTGAAGAGGAAAATAGGTTTATACTGAAAATAAAAGAATCTGATAGAAATGCCAGGTCCCTAATGTTCCAAAACACGTGCTTATTCAACTCCATAACAACGAAACATCTAGACGTTGTATAGTAAACACAAGTATAGTAAAACACAAGTAAAAACACAAAACACAACCAAAAAAAAAAAACCCCACAAAAAACTAAACAAAACCTCTATGAAGTTTTGATATTGTGATTTATAAGAAATCTATATTAGTTATTCAGATGATCAATATATATTTCTCACTGTTTTTAAAATTCTTGAAATTTCCTGTGATAAGAGCAATAAAGGTGTCTTTTGTTATGGTAATAAGCTGACTTCTGGAAAGCCTTTAGGTAACCTAAGGACAGGGGAGAAGTTCTTATTGCCAGGCGAGGAAACATGTATTAGAGGGATGGAACTTTTAGTCCTCTCCACCCCATCCCCAATCTCTGGGGAGAGAAGAGAGGCTGGAGGTCAAATTCAACTGCCAAAGGCCAATGGCTTAATCAATTATGCCTATGTAAAGAACTCTCCACAAAATTCCCAAGGAACAGGGTTTGGAGGGCTTCTGGGTTGGTGAACACTTGGAGATTTGGGGAGATTGGTACACTCAGAGAGAATGTGGAAGCTCCATGCCCTTTTCCTACCCACTGCTTGAAGCATCTCTTTCATCTGACTTTCTGAATTATATCCTTTTGTAATAAATCAGCAATCTAGTGAGTAAATGGGTGTCCTGATCTCTGTGAGCCACTTGAGCAAATCAGTTGAACCCAACAAGGGAGACTTGTGAACCTCTGATTTGTAGCCAGTTGGTCAGAAGTATAGGAAATATCCCGGACTTACAACTGACATCAGAAGCAAGGGAGGGAGGGCAATCTTGTAGGACTGAATCCTTAACCTGTGGAATGTGACACTATCTTTGGGCTGGTGTCAAAGAATTCACTTGACTGGGTGGGGGTGGGAGAGTAGAGGTTAACCTCATCCTTATGAATTAAAATTTGGATCTAGACACTTTTAGAATACAAATCACCTAATACCTTTTAAAGCACACACATAAACTGAACACTTTTGTACCTTCCCTCATTAGCTCCTTCAGAGTTAAGTCTTCCTGCGATAACACTGACCGTATGCTAGCACTGCATGCGTGCTGTCAATTCAGTCCTGTTGGACTCTTTGCGACCCTATGGATTGTAGCCTGCCAGGCTCCTCTGTCCATGCGATTCTCTAGGCAAGAATACTGGAGTGGGTTGCCATTTGCTTCTCCAGGGGATCTTCCCGACAAGGAGATCAAACCCACCTCTCATGTCTGCGGCATTGGCAGACAGGTTCTTTACCCCTAGCGCCACCTGGGAAGCCCATGGAGTATTGCATGCTGCTGTTGCTGCGGCGGCGACAAGTCGTTTCAGTCGTGTCTGACTCTGTGCGACCCCATACACGGCAGCCCACCAGGCTCCTCTGTCCCTGGGATTCTCCAGGCAAGAACACTGGAGTGAGTTGCCATTTCCTGCTCCAATGCATGCATGCATGCTAAGTCGCTTCAGTCGTAACCGACTCTGTGCGACCCTATGGACAGCAGCCCACCAGGCTCCTCTGTCCACAGGATTCTCCAGGCAAGAGTACTAGAGTGGGTTGCCATTTCCTTCTCCGGAGTATCGCGTACATCTAGTATAATACGTACGCTCATGGAGTTATTATTAGTAGTAGTTATTATTATTATTAGTTACTATTCAGTGTTGACTGCCGCTATCATAGCACTAATTGTTTGAGTGGGCCTTAAGGGGAACAGATGCATGAGAAAGGAACAAAAGTACTTAGATTTACATTAAAAATTGTTAACTTATTTATACCTGACAGTCTGTGTGTTTCCTTATTTAGTGTGTAGAGGTCTTTAAGATGCTTAAGATAAGAAGTGAGGGAACAACAGGGCTAGTTTTAGACTGTGTTGATGACACCTAGTGTTCTGGGACAACTCTTGGCTCACAGAAAAATCAGAAATCATAAATAATCTTACATTCACCCAGGAAATTTCTACATATAATTTAGAACTCATTTTTTACTAGAAAACTCACTCAAATTGTGGAAAATGTCTTTACAATAATGACTTCCCTAATAAGTGCTTTTGGATTGCTTAGTTTTCCAACCAGTAAAATAGCCAAATCATTATGGTATATTCTTTCAAGCAGTTGCAAAAATAAATAGGTTTACTTCAGTCTCTTAACAAATTGTCCTTATGTTTAAAACATATATTAAGAAATGTTGGCTGGTGAGATCTTTAAGGAAACTATTTGGTTTCCCCTTTTTGACTCAAATAGATTTGGCCATATCTGCAGCACAGCACTTCTCTAAATGTACTTCTAAATACGAGAAATTTTTTTCCTAGATAGCTTTGAAACTGATCTTGAAGGCAGTATCAGACAATTTTTCATTTGCTTGTTTGATGGTTCTTTTTACTGTTTTGCTCCTAGTCAAGAAAATTCTCTTTTTAACTCCAAGACTTCTGACGATTTGCCTTTAAAATTTGCATGCGTGGCTTTTAAATGTTGCTGAAAAAGAGTTTCATGCAGTAATTGTTCAGTTTCTTTTTTCACACAGCAGATACTGAAATTTTGTCTAATTTGCATCTGCCCAATAATAAAACCTATACTTTAAATAAATATCTCAGTATATCCTATGATTTTATGTTGATGATTGCTGCTTAGCACTGAGTCACTAATCCTGGCTGAGAAGTAATATTATCTTTGCTTTCAATTTTTTTTTTTTTTTGCTTGTTTGTTTGTGTGAAGCTTCAGGGAGTAGACAAAAAGGCCAAGTTTTCTAATAATCCAGAATAACTTCCTTCCATTCTACTTTCCATCTCTTTTCTAGATACATTGCTAGTATACATGGGCTATGAGGAAGAACTGTCATCATCTCTAGAAGGAGAATTCTCATAGCCTAACAGAAGAGGTAATCTTATTCTAATAGACATGAGACCATGCACTAAGAGGCCAGCAATGTGAGCAAATTATGAAAACTCAAAAGAGGGAATCTCTTGTGGACTGAAGAAGAGGAAACGAAAGTCTTCAAAGAGGAGGTGACAATTTAGAGTGGTTTTGGAAAATTAGTTTTCCAGGTTAGAAAAAGGAGAAAAATAGAGTATTCCATCCAGAATAAATATTATCATCACAGTGGGAAGAAAGGGACTAGCTATTTGAATGAAGACTTGTAGCCTAATGTGATGTGGTTAGAGCAGCAGGTTTCAATCTTGGTTGTGATCAGAATCACCTATTAGGTTGTTTGTCTACACACTAGATCTACAGAATCATGTACCCCAGGGATACAGGGGTAAGACCTCCATATGTGGGTTATTTACAGAGCCTCACAGTTACTTGTGTTTGCTGACAAGATTGTGAATAACAGGACTGGAAGATCAAGTACCTTAAAGAATGTGAAGTACTATGCAGATAGCAGGTCAGGGCAGATTGGAAATTTTGAATGCCCAAATATATATTTTGGCTATATTCTTAATTGTTCCCTGAATTTGCCTGACCATAAGAATTCCAAAGATCCTGATAAAAAGTCAACTTTCTTGGCCCCAATCCAAACCTACAAAGTAAGAACAGACAAGGGAAGAGGCCTGGAAATTTCTCTTTCTTTCTCCCTTCCTTCCTTCCTTTCTTTTTTCTGTTATAAACTGCATGCTTATGTCTCTCCCCACCCATCAAATTTATATGTTGAAGCCTAATCCCCAGTGTGATGTTTTCTGGAGATGGGGCCCTTTGGGAGATAGTACTCATGATGGGATTAGTGCCCTTCTAAGAAGAGAGAGCTTGCTTCTCTCACTGTTTGCCATGTAAGGACACAAGGAGAAAATGGCCACCTGAAAATCCAGTCCCTCCCTAGGAACCAAATCTGCCAGCACCTTGATATTGGTCTCAGTCTTGGGTTAGTCTCCAGAGCTGTGAGAACAATTACTTGTCATTTAAGCCAAGCAGTTTATGGTAATTTCTCATAGCAATTTGTTATAGCACCCTGAGTAAAACTCTCCCTTCTCTCCTCCATTGTTTTTCTGTTTCCCTTACTTTCAAAAGAATTCAGATGATTTTCATCATTATCCATGCTGGGAAATTCTTTTTCCCAGTCAGTTGGGAGTCATTTATGAGGACTTGATGAAAAACTGAATCTAGAGTGGGGAGGAAGAAGCCCAGAGCATCATTTTGAAATTTCTAGCACAAAATGTTTGATGAGTGGTAACACCACACACTGAGACAGGATCAAGTGTTATTTCTTAGATTCAAACTTGAGAAAAAGACTGTTCCTTAAAAAGAAAAAAGTTATCAGCAAACGACTTTGATTAAACACTACAGCATCTCATATAATTCCTCTCCTCTCTTTATACTTCTGTCAAATCATAGCCAAACCTCCAACACAAATCTCATACTTACACAAGTGATGCATACTGTCATGAAGTGATGAGTTATGCATTTACAGTGCACATCTTAGACTGGTAAAGCCAATTTTCACACCTGTCAGATCCTCTTCCCTTTGCTTCACTGTCCTTCCTTATTCAGAGCAACTATTGTTTCCTCTGTAATAGCTTTCATACATTAAAACACAAAGAGAGAAGGCATGACTGAATGAAATGATGGCTGTCTGATTTTGTTACAGTGTCTGCTGCAAAATTCTGAGTGAATGGTGTAACTTGGTGCAAGAATTTGAAACAGAAGGACAAAACTCTAATTGAATCTAATCTTCAAATAACCAGAGCAATAAAAGAGAAATAAGGGTGGAATTCAAAGCAGTTCAATTTGAGAACTCTTGTAGCTGCTCAGTTTGAGAACTCCACATAACAATTACCTGTGTATTAACAGATCATAGGTAGTCTTGATTTTTTCACCTCAGTGAACATTTTTCTGGCAATAAAACAAGCAGTACTATCTTTCCTTATTACAGTAAAACTGCCACTGGGCTTCATTTAATAAAAATTAACTGTGAATAAATTACAGCATCAAATTATGCACCATGACATGACTTGGTGTGAAAAATCTGGGCAGCTGCAAGACTCCTTGAAGTTAATTCAAGCTGAGCTCAGTAGAAAAACCCTTAATTACTTCCTGGAACCCGTGGATCTATTCTCAGTTCCTGGTGCCACTGGGATCACAGTTTAGATGAATTACCAGTAAATGCTTATGAAAGACAGCAGTGGGAATGCACTGCAGAAATGGGGGTCAGTTCTTTTTTTTTTTCAATTCTTGGATTTGCCTCTCAGCTTTATTAGTAAGTGTGTCTCTACAAATTGGTTTGAGAAATCACAGCTGGATTTAGAAAAATCTACATATTGTCTTTGGAAGGAAACAGACTCTCTGAGTTCTACCTCCCATAAAGAACACGCTTCCCTTCTCTGTCATTTCTGACAGATGGTCAGCCTTTGCTTATAAATAGCTCTATGACCAGAGCTTATTACCTCCCAAAGAGCTTATACCTACTGTAGGATTAAAGTTTTAGGGACCGTAGTCAAAATCTATCTGATTTTTATAGTCTTTCTAGACCTAGTTCTGTGAATATGAACAGAATTTCCCAAATTTGTGTGATTAATATCACCTGGTGCACTTGCTAAAACTGTAAATTACCTGACCTTTTCCCCCAGAAAATTCTAAACCACAAAGTCTGAATTTGGTCTCAGGGATCTGCATTTTACTACAGACATCAAATGACTTTTGCTCAGAGATCAGTTTGGGAAACACTTCTCTAACCACTTCTCAGACACAAAGAATCACCTGGGGATCCTGTTAAAATACAGATTATGGTTTAATGAATCTAGGATGAGACCTGAGATTCTGAATTTCTAAGGAGCTCACAGGCGATGCCAGTACTGCTGGTAGGCGGACCAGGCACTGAGTCTCAAGACTCAAGAATAATGTCAAATGTTTCTTTTAGGATGATAGTTCTTAACATATTATTGAAGAAAACAGTTTCTCCTTAGCTTCTGTTTCTCTAATCACCAAGCTAAAAGCCTTTGATTGCTTCAGTAATTTCTCATACAGTGTAGATATGCTGTAGTCTCCACACGCTTTATCATATCCTTCATCATCTTGGTTTTCTTCTCCTGGCTTTATCTAGTTTTGCTAATATCTATCATAAAATATAATGTACATAATCTAATACAATTCTAACATGCCTTGAAATTGGTACTGTTTTGTTTTTCTTATAAATTAATCCAATTTCCATCAAATTGTTAGGTCATACTAATTTTATAATCTGCCAAAATCTTAAAATCTTCTTTGCTTAAACTGCTTCTAAGGATGGTCTTTAGAAGCTGACTTAATTTCATTTTGGTGGGTATATACAGGATCTATGGGAAGATCCCCTGGAGGAGGGCATGGCAACCCACTACAGTATTCTTGCCTGGAGAATCCCATGAACAGAGGAGCCTGGTGGGCTGCAGTCCACAGGGCTGCAAAGAGTCGGACATAACTGAAGTGACTTAGCACACATACTGATTTTATATGTTATCTCTGTTAAGTTTTACATTTCTTTTATTCTTTGAGAAAATTTTCAGTGTTGATTATGTCACCTGCAATAGCAGGTATCCTTTCCAACTTTATTTCATTTCTCCTCATTCTTCATTAATGTCTTTTTTGGAATGCTGAAAAAAAATACAGTATTTGCTAACATGTTAATGGAGATGACTAATGTAAAGTGACAAGTTGTTGTCTTCTAGTGCAGTTTTTAAACAAATGGCTTTTAACATGGCTCTACTGGTATTTCAGCTTCCACAGTTCTTTGTTGTGTGGGATTTCTTTGCATACTGCAGTTAATTTACCATCCCTTGACACTACTCTCTAAATGCAAATAGCAGTCCCTGTACATATTCCTGAGGCTTCCGCAGTGGTTCAGTGGTAAACATCTGCCTGCAATACAAGAGACACAGGAGACACGGGTTTGATCCCTGGGTTGGAAAGATTCCCGGGAGGAGGAAATGGCAACCTTTTCCAGTATTCTTAAATGGAAAATACCACAGACAGAGGAGCCTGGCAGGCTACAGTCTAAAGGGTTGGAAAGGGTCGGACACTACCGTGTGGCTAAGCATGTATCTATTCCTAAATACTCCCAGAGTACTAGACCCTCCATGATTGAAAACTGTCCAGCCTGTATTTTACTTTCTTTGCAGAGTATATTATAGGAATACTTTTCTGAAATCCAGACTCTTTGTGTTGAACTAAGACCATTCCTTCCTTCATGATTTGGACAACAGTTCATTCACCTACACACACATCTTGCTTATTTGAGCAATAGTTTGATAATCTAGACTTGCTTCAATTGCTGCTGTTGCAACAATTTAAAATGATATGTCAGAAACTTTTCCCAGCCCCAATTAATTTCCTTAAATTACTTTAGTTCAGACTCCAAAGGCCAAAACCTTTCCAAATTTCTCCTTTTTTAGACATTATTGAAACTATAAGGTGGTGATCTCCCTTGCTTCAATAAGTTTAATGAACTCTGTTTGGTTAACAGGTTTCCTTGGTAGTCTTTGTAAGGGAGTTGACAGTGTTATTCACAAAGACTTTAAACTATTCCTAGTGGGCTTTTGATTATCTTGATTTATGAATACTGAATATTTGCTTTAAGTTTGTTAATGACTGATATGTACTTTTGCAGTTATTTAGGAGGAAAAGAAAAGAAACGGAAAAGACAAAAGAAGTATCGATGAAGATGGTTGAAAGGAAATGATCAAGAAGAGGATTAGGTATACAAAGAAGAGAATGAAGACAAAAGAAACAAGAAAAGAAGAGGGAAATCATTATAGGAAGTATGTAATGACAAAGAGGAATAAGGAAAAAGACAAAAATATGATTAATTACCTTTTTTTTCTCCCTGTTTTTTTCATCATGGAAATAGGTTGTGACTCCTTGTTCTCAGGCAGCATGATTTCAGCTACAAATATAGACAAGAAGGAAGACAATGAGAATAACCAGGGTATTAGGGAATAAGTACAAGGACATGATTGGTGACTTCACTCAAAGAAGGCTTTTTTTTGCAGAGACGGCATACTCCTCTGCAGAGATAGCTCTTCCCACCCAGTAATCTACTGAGCAGTGTTTGGGACTAGACCAGCTTAGGACCCCCAGAATGTGACACAAAATGAGCTATAATTAATATTTACTAGTTTATTCAACAATTAGTTGAGGCTCATTCTTTTTGACTTTTCCTAGCCAATTTATGTAGTATTTTTTGTTTCATTATTACTAATATATATCTATTTAGGTCCACACTACTCCAGGATTCTTGGGTTCGATCCCTAAGTTGGGAAGATCCCCTGGAGAAGGGAAAGGCTACCCACTCTAATATTCTGGCCTGGAGAATTCCATAGACTGTATAGTCCATAGGGTCACAAAGGGCCATACTACAGGAAACTATCTACTATCTTTTTAGAAAATTGAGATATTTACCTCTTTTCTAGTTCTTTTCTCCTATAATAGAATATCTTAAAAATATTGCTAGTCATTTTAAAATAACACTTTAAGTGTTTAAACTCTAAAAGTGTCATCTGCCTAATGATGCATAATTTGGATGCTTCTAATGAGTAAATTTATGCAGGTGAGGAGTGTGGGGCCTAAAACGTTTTGTTAAGAAGTCTAAATGACATGAACAGATATAAACAATTCTGAAAATAAAATTATTCTGAAATAATTTTCTACAATGCAGAATAACAATTAACTTCTGGGCCTTTTATTTTTGTGGATACAGGACAGTCATTCATTCATTCTTCATTGGTTCAAGTATACATGTTCTCATATTCTTCCTAAGCCATTGTATTATGAAGTATCCTATTCCTTCTTACAGAATCCAGAGTGAATTCTTGTTCTACCTATGGAGACCACTGTGGTTCTGTTCATTTAAAATCTTTTATTTGTTGAATATGGTGCATATGATAGAAGCAAAGAAATTAATCTCAGTGGAAAACCAGTTTGTTAACCTAAGCAAACTACTTCATAAGAAGTAGATGCCACAGCTTCCCCCACTGCAGAAATTCATGCTAAATGAGCCATTATAAAGCAACCAAGAGTATCTTAAACTGTGGACCCTGGCTGCATTATTAACATGAGGAGCTCTTCCAAAAACTGAAAGCCAGTAACCAGATGTATGTGAGCTGGAACCAGTTTATGTGGATTTGAAAATGCAGCTAAGACAGGATGCAGGCATAAGGTGAGGAAGGAGTGAATGGCAGTGTATGTAAATCCAGTATTTTAAACTCAGATCTAAGCAAGGCAGACATCAGTTCCAAAAAATTCTGTTCTAAACAGGGCAGACCTTTTGTATGACCTTATGAGTTGAGAACAACAGAGGGGACACTGGTGAGAAAGATGAGTAATGACCACAACCTAAGGCCAGAGAATTAGTATTTCCAGCCTATCAGAGGGAGTTTAATCTGTAGTCAGTCAAGCAGAGATACTGTACAACATTGGTGTAAGTCAAGAAGTTTCAGCATGATGCTCTCACAGGCACCTGGCGTTTTCAACACTCCCAGAAACCCATCATCAGGCACTGATAACTGCTGGGAACTATTTCCAAATTCCGCCTTCTAAGAGCGTGTTAGTCGCTCAGTTGTATCCGACATTTTTTGTGACTCCGTGCACTGTAGTCCGCCAGGCTCCTCTGTTCAAGGGATTCTCCAGGCAAGAATACTGGAGTGGGTAGCCATTTCCTTCTCCAGGGGATCTTCCCGACCCAGGGATCAAATCCGGGTCTCCCACTTAGCAAGCAGGTTCTTTACCATCTGAGCCACCAGGGACAGAAGCAAAATATGAATACAGTTTTGGGTAGTGTATGTACTAGTTGGGGTTTAGCCTGATGATGTGCATAGATCATTCCCAAATGGGGTTAAATAAGTCATAACTGATGTCAAGATATGCTGGTGATATGGGGTAGAGGGTGGAGAGTGGTTAAGAGTAGGCAGCTTCCCCTCTGTGAGTATTGGTGGAGAGGTCATCATTCTTTCCTCATAGTTTATATTTCTAGGTCCTAAGGGGAACTGTTAGCTACAGTCAAATTCCTTTGTCATGACTGTTATTCTGTCATTAACCAGACTACAATCAGAGCCTTCTTTTATAGTGTTTAATGAAGTTATCCCATCAACTATGTGAACTATGTATTATCGGTTTTCACAGATCAAAAAAATAATGAGGTACAGAGAGGTAAACACTTCTCCTTGTTTGACTCCAGCTTCTGTGCTCCTCTTCAACACATCTTATTTTGGAGACATTCTTTTTTATATCTCCCATATTACACAAAGCAACTGCATACATTCACTTCAGAAATAACCCTTCATAACATAGAATAATCCATGGTAATTAGGCAAATTAAGAACAAACCAAGGTCCTATATTCTTACATAGTGATACCTGGAGGAAAGATAATTTCTGAGACTATGTCCGTAAACCTGGTCAATGATAGTAGTATATATCACTGTAAAACCTGATAGCATGCTCCTGTGGTATGATCCCATATAGATCACAAATAAGTTATCTGAAGTAATTTGTATTTTTATAAATGCTATCCTCCTAGATGAAACAACCACAGCAATCCTAGTCTCTTAAATAATTATAGCTGCTTATGCTGTTGTGTTTTTCATAACTGACTATAGGTCTTAATCCGGCACTAACACTTAGCAGACCATAGCAATATCTCTTCTGTGCTCTGTTTAACGTCTAAACATTAAAGTTTTATGAATGACTGCAAACAGATATCTAGTGCCAAGGCTGGCCCCAGTTGCTATTGTTCAGCAGTGTTTGCTCTGCAGCAGTTTTCTGAGCTCTGCAAACACATCTTCCATCTGGCAGCTGGCTATGTTTTAAATTTTTCTCTGTAAAAGCCCTTAGGCAGTGCCATTTCATAGATTTTGCTATTCAGCCCAAGTGAATAGCCTATCAGAATCTTCTGAAGAAGTCCTAGTGATCAGTATTACTGATGAACTACAGAAAAATTACATGCATGTATTAGAATATTCCTCACTAATTAACAGAATCGATGGAAAAACCCTTAAATGCAAAAGAGTAAGCTTGTTCAAAAAATTATTTTTTATTTTTCTCCTTGTTAATGGTGCATTGACATCCTTTGCCTTTCCGTCTTACAATTTAAGTATCACTGGTTACCCCGCATCTCTAAACTCAGCTGTAATCTGAGGTAAAGCTGGTCAAGTCAACCACCTCTACTTCACCTTTTATACAGTCTGGGAATTTATGTTGGTTCTTACAGACTCAGTATGCAGTGTGCCATGGATGACATTCCAGTCCATCTGAGCTTTTAGCACTGCAGTATTTCAAATTCCTGGTCTTACATACCATAGTGACTCATTTTCACAGAGGGACTCCTGCTTTGGATTTTCCATTTACATGAAAACAGGTCTGTTTCTTTTTAATATTTACACCTGCCTATCTTATTCCAGGTGACTTCCCCAGAAAAAGAGGCTTGTGGGCATATCTACTATTAGTTGATTCAAATAGCACTTTTTTTTTTTGACAGATAGTACTTTAAAAAGAACCGATTTAGTTTACTAAGAATAACACAGACTTGGATGTCAAAACTTTGGCCTTTGACCCAGTTCTATGTCTAATTAACAATTTTGTTTTAAGCACCCACAATCTAACCCTAGATGTCAGTTTCCACATCTGTAAAATGTGGAAAGGTGGGTCTTCAGAATCTGTTTGGAAAAAGCAGGAAAGTTTACTCAGATACTTAACACCCAAGAATGAAAAAATACAGTCTTCTAACATCTGAGAAGATTGTTCTCCTTAACTCTTATACCCAGATTCATAAAGGAAAAGCAATGTGCAGTGTAAAAGAAATGTCACTTTCTGGACTTGAATTTAATCTCATGGTAGGTTGCCCTAAATTCTCCATAAATAAGACAATTCTTAAGGTGTCCTTCAATTCCACGTAAGACTTTAGTTAGGAAAACACAGTCAGTCAAATAATCAACTGATGTAGTCTATGATATTAACTGACTGATTTTATAATCAAGCTAGTTTGCATGACATTAACAATAATTAATATGGAGCATCAAGTTTTTTACACAATTCTAGCTTCACAATTCTCCTGTAGCACACAAAATTCCTGCTGGAAGGTAAAGATAATCTACAACTAAACATCTCCCTAGATTAAATAAACAAAGTCTCTCTATCATATAGAAGACATGATTTAGAATCTGACAGTAGCATTATAAATAGAGAGATAAACAAGTTATTGGTTTTGTAGGATAAAAAGAAAATTTTAAAGTAGAAGTGTCACAGTAAGATGATGCAAAACAAAATTTTTTTTTCATTTTACACAAATTCTTCCTAAAAGTCAAAAGAACAAGTATCAAAGGATTTGGAATAGAAGTTGAATCAATTTGGGTTCATCACTTTCACATACTTTTACACATGAAATCTACAGAGAGTTATTTTAAAAAACTCATTTTATTTAAGTGTTAAATCTTCCCATGATTAAAGTGCTATGGGTCTAGTCCTTTTTAAAATGTAAATTCTTATTATGTAAAATGTGAGGAATATTAAAATGTACTAAAATAATATTCTAGTCTTAATGAATACTAATATTGGGGGATTTTTCTTTTATTATTTTGTGTGCATTTATTTGATCAATTTTGTAAAATTGATATTGAACTTCCCAGGCGGGCACAGTGGTAAAGAATCTACCTGCCAATGCAGGAGGTACAATGATTCCTGAGTTGGAAAGATTCCCCGGAGAAGGAAATGGCAATGTACTCCAGCATTCTTGCCTGGAAAATTCCATGGACAGAGGAGTCTAGTGGGCTACAGTCCATAGGGTCACAAAGGGTCGGACAAACACACAAAACAAATATAAGAATATATTTTTATGTCAAGCAGAGACATTACTTTGCTGAGAAAGGTCCGTCTAGTCAAAGCTGTGGTTTTTCCAGTAGTCATGTATGGATGTGAGAGTTGGACAAGAAAGAAAGCTGAGCACTGAAGAATTGATGTTGGAGAAGACTCTTGAGAGTCTCTTGTACAGCAAGGAGATCCAACCAGTCAATCCTAAAGGAAATCAATCCTAAATATTCATTGGAAGGACTGATGCTGAAGCTGAAGCTCCAATACCTTGGCTACCTGATGCAAAGAACTGACTCATTGGAAAAGACCCTGATGCTGGGAAAGATTGAAGGCAGGAGGAGAAGTGGACAACAGAGGATGAGATGGTTGGATGGCATCACCGACTCGATGGACATGAGTTTGAGCAAGCTCTGGGAGTTGGTGATGGACAGGGAAGCCTGGCATGCTGCAGTCCATGGGGTCGCAAAGAGACAGGCACAAATAAGTGACTAAAGAGAACTAACTTTATTTAATCATATGTTATGAGCATTTTCTATTGCATTAAATATTTCTCAAAAACTAAAAGGAAGATTTAATTATTTTATCATGTGGATATCCACATGATATCATGTGAATATTTAGTATCCACATGTTATCATGTGGATATACCAAAGTTTTTAAACATTTTCATAAAACAGATTTTATTTCATCATATTAGTTGTAAACAAGATAGATTTTTACTATATGAGAGACACTATTCCATCTTACATGTATTAATAGATTTAGTTCTCTTAATAAACATATAAGATTGGTGCTCTTATTTTTCTTAATTTATTGATAAGGCAATTGAGTTGACAGGAAGTTAAATAAGAGCACCAACCTTACCTACCTCTTAATAAATATGCTAATATGCATACTTGGGGCTTCCCAGGTGATGCTAGTGGTAAAGAACCTGCTTGCCAATGCAAGAGACATAAGAGATGCAGGTTCTATCCCGGGGTTGGGAAGATCCCCTGGAGGAGGGCATGGCAACCCACTCCAGTATTCCTGCCTGGAGAATCCAATGGACAGAGGAGCCTAGCAGGCTATGGCCCATAGAATCACAAAGAGTCAGACTGGACTGAAGTGACTCAGCATGCATGCATACATGCATACCTGCTAACAAATCCATTGATAGCATCTGCTAGCAGAGGAGTCTTTATTATGGAATATTTTTAGTGGGATATACCCAGCTGTCTAGAATTGTTCATGGTAAATAAACCTCTAGCTGTAGGGAATAGATAGTATGTCATATACACCTGAGGATATAGTGTACAAAAGAGTGACTATAATTAATAATACTGTATTATAGGAGATGAAACTTGTCATTCATCCCTGCTCCAACTCTTTGTCATCTCTCAAGTCTTTGTGCTTGTCCAGCCTATTATATTGTTAATAGCTCCCAGTAGTTGAAGATATGTCAAGACCTGCCTGTGTTCTTAGGGGGAGAATCTCAGTACCTAGATTCAGGCTGCTTGGAAGCCAGACCCTCAGGCAGCAGCTTTTAGACCTATATAAATATATACAGTCCTGTGCATCCACAAACATAAGCCCTGTTGGCCAGGCAATCTGGCATTATTCCTTGGGTGGTCCTTGCAAAAACAGGTTCCAGATGAGTATATAGCTCTTTTTTGGGAGACTCCAGCAAGTTGGAGCAAGGATCAGGATGGCATCCACAGCCTACCTTTCTCAAAAGCAGCTCTGTAGTCCATTAGATGTGTCCCAAACCTGAAATCTATCTCGCTTACTGAAGCTTCAGAATGAGTCAAGAGGACTCCTTCACAGACAGAATGAGGGATGTGTTTTATCTGCTGTCTGCAAAATGCTATGGGAGTGGCAGCCTGCCAGGGTCTGTCTCTCCAATTGCCAGAGTTCCATAGGATCCAGGAGTGTAAGTCTTTCTGGTCAACAGAGCCGGGTGACCAAGGGGTGTCCCCTGGTCAACATCTTCAAATACTGGGAAGCCAGATGTAAAAACTCAGGTAGCACCACATGTCAAGCTCCCCTCCAGGAGACACTGGCATGCTGGAACATGGCAGAGGGAGAGGGTGAAGATACTACCCACTGTCCAAGATCTCTAGAAAGAATTATATTCATCTCTAGATGTATCTTTAATTAGCAGCTTGCCCCCTAGGCCATAGTCATAATGATTAGCTATTCGGCCTCCTTCACAGAAAGATTTATCTCCTCAAATTGTTACCTCTTGCTGTACCCTGGGGGTGGTAGCTGTTTAAGATCTCTTCTCTATTGATTATGGACTTCCCTGGTGGCTCAGACAGTTAATAATCTGCCTGCAGTGCAGGAGACCCGGGTTCGACCCCTGGGTTTATTGGTTATAATAGTTCCTTAGAACTCATGAGTGTAAGACTTGCTAGCCATGACCATCAGGCAACATAGAGGTGTCCCCTGGTAGTAACTTTAAAAATTGAGGTATCAGACAAAGGTACTGTTTGTTCATGGGGTTCTTGCAGCAAGAATCCTGGAGTGGTTTGTCATTCCCTCACATTTTGTCAGAACTCTTTAATATGACTCGACCACCCTGAGTGTCCCTACGTAGCATGGCTCATAGTTTCACTGAGTTACTGATCAAACCAGTCAATTATAAAGGAAATCAACCCTGAATATTCACTGGGAGGACTGATGCTGAAGCTCCAATAGTTTGGCAACTGGATGGGAAGAGCCAATTCTTTGGAAAAGACCCTGATGCTGGGAAAGACTGAAGGCAAAAGAAGAAGGGGTGGCAGAGGATGAGATGATTAGATAGCATCACTGACTCAGTGGACATAAGTCTGAGCAAACTCAAGGAGATAGTGAAGGACAGGGGAGCTTGGACCACTGCAGTCCATAGGGTCATAAAGAGTCAGACATGATTTAGTGAATTAACAGCAACAACAACAGACAAAGGTACAAGCTCCTTTTTGGGTGACATCTATCACTACAGTCACATGGGAACAAGAATCTAAATTCCCCTGGTATTCAGAAGCAGGCATTCAAGAGGAATCCCCAGGATAGCAGCTGCAAAGATCAAGGTTCAAGATGAGCCTGAAAGATTCCTTCTGACAGATACTGGTGTGTTGGAGGAGGGCAGAGGGAGAATGTGAAAATGGCCCTGCTAGTCTCCATCTCCAGAGAGTGGAGATGGAGAGCCTCCATTTAGCAGGCTCCTAGATGTGTGTGTTAAATGAGATGCTTGCCTTTTAGGCTGCCACTTTAATACAAGCAAATGAATCTTCTTCATTTTAAGTTTAGGTGCAATGGACTATCTCTGAAATGGAATTTGGGTGGACAAGTCTGAACACGTGAGCCCTTAAGAACTGTCTCCCAGATCACTATAATCTTGATGGTCTTGGGATGAAAGCTCTGTTCATTTTAAAGTTATGTGATTTGGGGATCAATTCTGAGGTACAAGTCCCAAAGTAGAGGTGCCTCACGTGTAGTTTGAACCTGATAAGTGGTATTGAACCACTCTCTCCACTTCTATTCAACACTGTATTAAATGTCCTAGCCAGAGCAATAAGGTAAGAAAAAGAAAGAAAAGATATAAAAATTGGAAAAAAAAGTAAAATTGTCCCTACTTGCAGATGACATAAATTTATACATTTTAAAACCTAAAAACTCTATCAAAAACTGTTGGAACTAATAAATGAATTCAGTAAAATTTCAGGGTACAAAATCAATATACAAAACTCTCTTGCATTTCTATATACAAATGGTGAACTATCAGAAGGGAAATTTTTTAAAATTCCATTTACAATGCCTTCAAAAAGAATGAAATACATAGAAATAAATTTAACCAACACCTGTATATTGAAAACTACGAGACATTAGGAGACAAATAAAGGTACAGATATTGGTGTTCATGGATTGGAATAATCAATATCACAAAAATGTCCATACTACCCAAAGCCAGAGTTGGACATGACTGAAGTGACTTAGCATGCATGCATGCACCACCCAAAGCAACGTAAAGGAGGTAAACATAATTTCTATCAAAACTCCAATGGTTTTTTTCAAAGAAAGGAACAAATATCCTAAAATTTGTATGGAACCACAAAAACCCCCAGATAATCCAAGTAATCTTGAGAAAGAACAACAAAGCTGGAGGCATCATATTCATTGATTTCAAATTATATTACATAACATCTGGCCCTATCACTTTATGGCAAATAGATGGGGAAACAATGGAAACAGTGACAGAGTTTATTTTCTTGGGCTCCAAAATCACTGCAGATGGTGACTGCAGATATGAAGTTAAAAGACACTTGCTCCTTGGAAAAAAAGCTATGACAAACCTAGACAGCATATTAAAAAGCAGAGACATCACTTTGCTGACAAAGGTCTATCTAGCCAAAGCTATGGTTTTTCCAATAGTCACATATAGATGTGAGAGTTGGACCATAATGAAGGCTGAGTGTCAAAGAATCGGTGCTTTCAATCTGTGGTGCTAGAGAAGACTGCTGAGACTGTTTGATCTCCTTGAGTCACTTGGATTGTAAGATCAAACCAATCAATCCTAAAGGGAATCAACCCTGACTATTCATTGAAAGGGCTGATGCTGAAGCTGAAGCTCCAATACTTTAGCCACCTGATGTGAAGAGGTGACTCACTGGAAAAGACCTTGATGCTGGGAAAGATTGAGGGCAGGAGGAGAAGGGAGTTACAGAAAATGAGATGGTTGGATGTCATCATCAACTCAGTAGACATGAGTCTGAGCATCACTCCAGGTGATAGTGAAAGACAGGGAAGCCTGGCATGCTACAATCCATGGGGTCACAAAGGGTTGGACACAACTTAACTGACCAACATACTAATTAAAACAGTATGACATTGGCATAAAAATAGACACTAATCAATGGAACAGAATAGAGAGGTCAGAAATAAATTCACATATATGTGGCCAATTAATTTATGACAAAGGTGTCAAGAGTAAACAATGGGGAAAGGAGAGTCTCTTCAATAATGGTGTTGGGAAAACTGGACAGCCACATGCGAAAGAATGAAACTGTACCACAGTCTGACCCCATACACAAAAATTAACTTAAAATGGATTAAAGACTTGAATATTTATACCCCAAACCATAAAACTTCTAGAAGAAAGCCTTGGTGGTAAGCTCTTTGACATAGGTCTTGATGATTTTTTTTAATCCAAAATCAAAAATAAGAGCGACTAAAGTAAAAAGAAATGTAGGATTGCAGCATACCAAAAAGCTTCTACACAGCAAAGGAAACCATCAACAAAATGAAACGCCAGCCTACTGATTAGGAGAAAATATTTGCAAATCATACAACAGTAAATAATACAATACAACAGTAAATAACGAACAAGCAATCTAATTAATGAATGGACAGGAGATCTGAGTAGGTATTTTTCTAAAGAAGACATCATAGAGATGGCCAACACATAGATGAAAAGACTATTATTACCCTACACTATTAATCATCATTAATGAAAACTATGATGAGATACCACTTCACACCTGTTAGAATGGCTGTTATAATAGAAAACAAGAAAAAGCAAGAGTTGATAGGTATGTGGAGAGAAAGGGATGCTTGTGCATTGTTAGTAGCAATCTAAACTGGTGCAGCCACTATAATGTGTGCGTGCTCAGTCATGTTCAACTCTTCGTTAATGTAATTTTCCAGGCAAGGATACTGGAGTGTGTTGCCATTTCCTTCTCCAGGGGATCTTCCTCACCTGGGGATTAAATCTGCATCTCCCACATTGCAAGCGGATTCTTTACCACTGAGCCACTAGTTAAGACTATACACACACACACACACACACATATAAATAACAAAACATTATTCATCCATAAAAAAGAATATAGGCTTGCCATTTGCAGCAACATGGATGGACTTTGAGAGCATTATGTCAAGGGAAATAAATCAGGGAAAGGTAAATACTGTATAATCGCTCTTATACATGGAAGCTAAGAAACAAACAATAATAACAATAAAAATCCCACAGAAGCCAGTTCATAGATTTAGAGGACAGACTGGAGGTTGTCAGAGGTGGGCAGTGGAGGGATGGGAGAAATGAGTGAAGAGAGAATAAAATTATTAAAATTTGTTTTAGTTTTAATAATCTGTTACAGATGTATGACATAACTTCATTGAAGCGTGTAGGGAAAATCTGTACTGTATATTTTAATATTGCTGAGAGTAAATCTTAGAAGTTCTCATAAGAAAAAAATCTCTGTGTGGTGACTGATGTCAATTAAGACTTACTGTGGTGATTGTTTTGCATTATATACAAATATCGAATCATTATGTTGTACAGCTGAAACTAACAGAATATTATGGATCAATTATATCTCAATTTTTAAAAGCATGTAGGTTAGAAAGTTTGAAAATAAATTAATTTCTGAAATAATATGAACACTTATCTTGGTAATTGTGTTAAAGTAATTGGATGGTTTTTCAAATGTTCTCATAAGCATTGCAAACCTTAAGACATTCTCTATTTAACCAGACAAATTACAAATTCAGAAGTTTAAATGTAACATTACATTAATAACTGTGAAGATGGAGGGCAGTAGCAGAGCTTTCAATTTTTAATTCTATATTTTAGTTTTTCACTGTTCCAATGAAGACATGGCCCTGGGAATGCAGATTGAACAGACTGGCTCAGCAATGCCAGAATAGATTTAGTATTTAAAGTTCACTCAAATACCAAAAGGCCCTAAGGTTTTCTTGTGCATTAAAACAGCAAATACTAGTATACTGGAAATCAGAAGAGAAAAGAGTACCTCAGCATCTTACTCATACAACTCTTTAACGTTCTAATGAATAGCACTGTCTTTCAGAGGGTTTTTGCGGGTTAGACTAATCTGTAATATATTTTGACTATGTTTAATAATATCTGATTGATAAAAATTAGTTGGTCAAAGTTAATATATTTTCACTGATTTGGACAATTTCTTCATTCATTCTCCAAATAGACACTTACAAACATTGGTCTGGTCTGCATCTTTCTAACAAATGTATGAATCTCATAATAAATTAAATCAAAATTTGTTTTTACTAAGGAATAGCAATTTATCAGTTGTTTTAGATTTTCCTTTCTGGACTAAGCATTATTAAATTTCTATAGAGGTGTTCTGAGATAGACAGGAGAAATTGACCTTCTTGAAGTGTTCGTAAGTAGGGAAATTCAACTACTATATTTTTCTCAGATTAACCAAAGTTCACACTGAATATTTCTCTAGGAAAGAATAAATGTGTGAAACTGTAAACATATTTGTACAGGAAAATCAACTCTTTGCATAGATAATTAATATTTGTGGATTCAAAAAAAAAACTTAAGTTTAATCATCAGGTAAATATACTATCTGTTCTGTTCCAAGAAATATGTATTTTTTAGTATATATTTGACCAGTAGCAAGTCTAGAATTAAAGATAAAATGAGTTATTTTTAATTTCAATTTCATGCATATAAACAAACACAATACCAGATGGTATTACAAATTTTCAACAGCTTTGGAGAAAAAATATATCATGTCAGAAAATAAGTGATGTTCTTTTATAGAAGAAATTTCCTTTACTCTTGTAAGTCTTTGATTATATAATTGCATGCTGCTGCTGCTGCTGCTGCTAAGTCGCTTCAGTCGTGTCCGACTCTGTGCGACCCCATAGACGGCAGCCCACCAGGCTCCCCCGTCCCTGGGATTCTCCAGGCAAGAACACTGGAGTGGGTTGCCATTTCCTTCTCCAATGCATGAAAGTGAAAAGTGAAAGTGAAGTCGCTCGGTCGTTGCCAATTCTTAGCGACCCCATGGACTGCAGCCCACCAGGCTCCTTCATCTATGGGATTTTCTAGGCAAGAGTACTGGAGTGGGGTGCCATCGCCTTCTCTGATATAATTGCATAATACATGTTAATTTCATCAACATATTAGAGAAAAACTGTTTAAACTGTGCATAAATATCTACCCCTTTATTTATGGATTAAAGATAGCCCAGTTTTTGTTCTACTTTTTTCTTCCCAAATCACTGTAGGACCTCTATGGTGTTTTTCATTGAAACACTGAGTAAATGTTTTGGTCAAATCCATTTATATACATGGGGCTTCCCAGGTGGCATTGGTGGTAAAGAACCCACCTGCCAACACAGGAGACATGAGAGATGTGGGTTCGATCCGTGGGTTGGGAAGATCCCTGGAGGAGGGCATGGTAACTCACTCCAGTATTCTTGCCTGGAGAATCCCATGGACAGAGGAGCCTGGCAGGATACGGTCCATAGAGTTGTGAAGAGTCAGACATGACTGAAGTGACTTAACACACACATTTATACACATACACACACATACAAACATACACAACTTTAAAATATTTATATAAGTGGTTGCTATTTTGTGATATAAAATTTAGGTTTTAGTTAGAAAGTTACACTTTTTTACTCTTCTTAATCATTACAGAGAAGAGATAATTACATTTAGAATTTTGCTTGCTAAGGGAGGTTTCATAGCAAGTAGAATGAGTTACTGATTTTAATAGTTTATGAAGTTCAATCTCTAGCATAGGGATTTATCTATGTTCATGGTCTTGCTAAACTTTTTGTCATCAGCCATCTCTGTGCTGCATGTGGAGTGTTTTTGCAGCTTAGGGAAGCATTTGGGCACAATAAAGTACATAGCATAAAGACTGACGCTGCAGTTCTGTTCCTACTTTGAACAATTTCCTCCTCCTCTACTTCCTCCTTTTCCTTGTCTTGGCAATTAAGTCAAGACAGAGTAGTGATTCATACTACTTCATTTTAAATCTTTGTTTTCCCACATTATTTAGTATTTCTAAACCTCCATTTCAAAAGAGAGATGATAATAAGATGATAATAATAGTACCAACTTCACACAGTTGTTGAAAATTTTAAATGAGTTAATGAATATGTTTAGAGGAGTACCTCAAATATAGTGAGCTTTCTATGAGTGTTGCCTTTACCATCACAATCAGAACTAACAACTTAAGTTTACGTATGTGTAAAATGACAGACGCACAGTAGAATTTTCTTTTCATTAAAGTACAGCACCAAGTTAACTTCCGTCTTTGCCTCCTCCCTCCCCTAAGCCCTGCATTGTCTTAGAAGTTGTAAATGTACTTGCAAAAACAATATCAGTTTGGAGTTGAATAGAAAATATTATTCAAGTACGAAAACAAAAGACTGAAGTCAGTGCTGAAGAGAAAATAAATTTTTCAAATGCTTTGAGATTTAGGTCCAGTGGTCAAAGGAATGAAAGGATTTCCATAAGAAATTAGGCAAATGAACCAGATCTCAAATATTTTAAAATAAATTCTCAGAGAAGAACTGGATGCAAATCTTCTTTTCTGACTGATGTAATTTTCTTATTTTAAAAATATAAAATACATTAGTACCAAGTTTTTCTGGTAATTACAGACCTGTGGGGAACCTTGTTATAGCTACAAATTTATGCTATAATAATATATATCCCCCTACTAGAGAAATAATATTTTAATCAATAAATGATGCTGGGAAAATAACAATTTAAACAGAAATGAAAAATTACAACCTATCTTCAAAAATAAAGTCAGTCGATGGAAACCAAACTTTATGTGACATAGGATGTTGGAACTAGGATATAAAGATTTTAAATCAGCTCCTATAACTACATTTAAGAATGTAAAGGAAAATATGGTTGTAATGAGTGAAAATGCAGACAATCTCAACACAGAAATAGAAACCATAAAATAAAACCAAACTGAAATTCTAGATCTAAAAAGTAATGCCTGAAAAAAATAAAGGTAAGCTTGAGGTCTTAAAATCAGATTGGAGATTACAGGAGAAAAAGTCAATGAAGTTGAAGATAAATCAATGGAGATTATACAAACTGAATAAGAAAAAGCAAAAGATTGGGAAAAGAGTGAATTTTCAGTGATTTGTGGGACAAATATCAAATGCCAAACATACATATAATTGAAGCCCTAGAAATAGAAAAGAGAGAGAATATGGAAAATATTTAGAAAAATAATGGTCAAAATTTTCCCAGCTAATGCAAAATATTGATTTACATCTTTCATATAAACATTAAACCATGAGTAGTACAAAGACAAAGAAAACTACACCCAGGCACATGAACGACAAATTGCTAAAAGCCAAAGATAAACACAAAATCTAGAGAGCTGATCTTACATATAGGGAGATAACAATAAATATGACTTCTAACTTGTCATTGGGAACAATTACAGCCAGAAGACAGAATTGTATTGTGGGTGACTCTAGTGTCTGACCATAGCCCACCAGGCTCCTGTGTCAGTGGGATTCTCCAGGCAAGAATACTGGGGTGGGTTGCCATGACCTCCTCCAGGGGATCTTCCTGACTCAGGGATTGAACCTGTGTCTCTAATGTCTCCTGCATTGGCAGGAGGGTTCTTTACCACTAGCGCCACCTGGGGAGCCCAGAAATTATATACATAAAGACACACAGAGATTGAAATTAAGAGTCAAAAAGAAATATCAAGTAGATAAAAAGGAAGATGAAGAAAAATTCTGGTACTAGAGAGAGACATATGTCTAAATGAAAAACAGATTAATTCCACAGGGGGAAAAAAAACAAACAATAAAAAATGTGTTCTGTACCTAAACCAGAGGTTCAAAATAATAAAGTAAAAATCAACAGATACAAACAGAAGAAATAGATAAATGAACATATTTTGAGATTTTAATACACCTCTTTCAGTTATTGAGCAAACAATGAGATAAAATATCAGTAAAAGCACGTGTGCATGGGGTCGCACAGAGTCAGACACAACTGAAGCGACTTAGCATGCATGCATGCATTGGAGAAGGAAATGGCAACCCACTCCAGTATTCTTGCCTGAAGAATCCCAGGGACGGAGGAGCCTGGTGGGCTGCCATCTATGGGGTCGCACAGAGTTGGACACGAATGAAGCAACTTAGCAGCAGAAGCAGCAGCAGCACATGCATGCTAAGTCACTTCAGTTGTGTCTGACTCTTTATGATCCTATGGACTGTAGCCCACCAGGCTCCTCTGTCCACGGAATTCTCCAGGCAAAAATACTGGAGTGGGTTGCTGTGCCCTTCTCCAGGGGTTCTTCCTGACACAGGGATAGAACTCACGGCTCTGACATCTTCTGCACTGGCAGGCAGGTTCTTTACCACTAGTGCTATCTGGGAAGCCCCAATAAAGGCACAGAACATCTTTAACGATTTTGACCAAAATGACACATTGTTTAGAAGCATACATTCAGCCAAATTATGACACATGCTAAGTCATAGAAACAATCTCAATAAGTTACAAAAAACTGAAATCTGAGACAATACACCTGTGACCACATGGACTTAAAATTAGTAACAATGATATATCTAGAACCTCCTCTAAGTATTTAGAAATTTTACAGCTTCAAGAGAAAACGTGGTGAAAAGAGATCAAAAAATTAACAAATTTCAAAATTAATGAGAATGAAATTATAACATATTACCATTTGTGAGATTTAGCTAAAGCAGTTCTTAGAAGGACATTTTTACCTTTAAGTGCTTATATTAGAAAAGAAGGAATATATAAAATTAGTGATCTAAAGCAGGAGTTGGCTCACTATGTCCAATGAGCCAAATCCTGTTATGGACCTTTTTATAGCCCACCAAATAAGAATGGCTTTTGAATTTTTAAATGGTTATAATATATAAACATATAAATGTGCATCTACATATTATATGGAATATAAACACTTCAGTCTTCAAAGCTTAAAACATTTACTGTTTGACTCTATAATGCAAATTTTACTCAGCAGTGATCCAAAGTTCTGTTTTAAGATGCTAGAAAAGGAAGAGTTAAGTAGTATCAAAGTAGAACAGAAGTGATAAAGATGAGAGCAGAAATCTGTGAAATATAAAGAATGGACAAAATTAACAAAGTGAAATTTTGGAGCTTTAAGAAGATCAACAAAATTCATAACCCTCTACTTTGACCAAGAAAAATGAGAAAGTGCAAAAATTTCCAATATCAGAAATCAAAAAGTGGATATTATTAGAGATCCAATAGACATTAAAAGATTAAAAATTAATATTACAAACAACTATATGCTAACATTTAATTAAAATACAATGACAAATGAAGCTAAAATGAATACTTTCTGATTGGAAAACACCCTGATGCTGGGAATGATGGAGGGCAGGAGGAGAAGAGGGTGACAGAGGATGAGATGGTTGGATGACTTCACTGACTCAATGGACAGAAGTCTGAGCAAACTTCGGGAGACAGTGAAAGATAGGGAAGCCTGATGTGCTGCAGTTTATGGGGTTGCAAAGAGTCAGATATGACTGAGCAACAATAACAAAGTACAACTTGCCATATCTGACACAAGATGGAATATAAAAGTTGAATGGCTTTGTATTGGTTGAAATGGAATGGAATTTGATACTAAAGAAAGAACATACACACAACTCCAGGGCCACATGGCTTCATTAATTCTTTGAAAGATACCTCCAGTTCATCTCTCTAGCCATCTTCCTTCATTATTCATGCGCTACAACCTCATTATATGTATGAGGCTTCTCTTACAGACTGATCCCACCCTCAAAATTTCCACGCTGTACCCTGAAAGGAACCCCAGCTGTGGTTTTAGCTTTGTGTCCCACTACTTCTTGCTCCCTTTACCCACATCAGTGTAGCAGAATCTGCTTCTTTGCTATAAGTCAAAATCCTGAGTGCCTCACTGAAACCACAGTGGTGGAGTGGAGACCAGAAGAGAAATAGATTTGCACATGAGGGAATAAAAAAAAAAAAAAGATCTCTAAAGTGATATCTTTATTTGCTATATAGCTTTATTCTGTGGTTAGTGATAATACAGATTGTCAGTGTAAAAAGCCCATAGAGGCCAACAGATAACATAAATATGTGAATCAAGCCAGATTTAAGATAAAAAATGATGGGGATTCTGGCAGACTGAAGAGTACCTTCTCTGTGCAAGGGTACTTAATTTTTTTTTTTATTTTTTGTCTTTTCAGCGCAGTGAACACTGAATAAGTCTGTGTGTGTGTGCTGTGTGCTTAGTCGCTCAGTCGTGTCTGACTTTTTGTGACCCCATGGACTATAGCCCACCAGACTCCTCCTGCCAGTCCATGGGGATTCTCCAGCCAAGACTATTGGAGTGAATTGTGTTTGGAGTGGGTTGTCATGCCCTCCTCCAGGGGATCTTCCCAACCCAGGGATCGAATCCAGGTCTCCTGCATTGCAGGCAGATTCTTTACCAGCTGAGCTACAGGGAAGCCCTTTGAATATGTCTAGTTGGCTATAAGTTTGTTGCCTACATTTTAGTTACACTGTCTAAAATTTTGTCATTTTGGATTGTTTCATTTTATCTATTAAAAAATTACATGCATGCTAATTTCTATGAGAAAATATAAAGTCACTGAGCTACCTCAGACAACACTTGGTAAAGCAAATGAGCAAATCACATGTGAAAAGCTTAAGAATGAATCAGTATGCACAAACCCCCACAAATACTATTAAAGTATATATTACTGAGTATTTGTTTAACTTTTGACAAGTAACAGAACATAGAGCCACCAGAAGCACTGTTTCTTCATCTTGACAGCAACTCTGATAACATACAGACAAAGTCATATTTGTTAATGTTTTTTCATATTCTACTCTATTATAAAAGAGATTTAGAATGGCTATGATTAAGTAAATAAAGAAATGTAAAAATATTTAAGCAACAGATAAGACTTAAGACTTGGATATAAAATAGCTTTGAAGGTGAAATTACCATTCATGTTATATACCATCAATTTACACATGGTTGCTAAAAATGGATGGTGCTTGCTAAGTTGCTTCAATCATATCCAACTCTGTGTGACCCTATGGACTGTAGACCCTCAAGTTCCTCTGCTCATGGGATTCTACAGGCAAGAATACTGGAGTGGGTTGCCATGCCCTCCTCTGGGGGATCTTCCACATCCAGGGATCAAATCTGTGTCTCTTACGTCGCTTGCACTGGCAGGTAGGTTCTTTAGCCACTAGCTCCACCTATGAAGCCCCAAAACGGATGGTACTTTGGTTTTAAACTAGTGAACCACTATTAAAACAATAACTCATATTGTTTATAAGATTTAAAAAAAAATCTAGATGTTTAGGATGAATCTATTTCTGTAGAAGAAACCAGAAATGAATTTCTCTTATGGATCCTCATAGAGAGCATAAGGGTGATTTGATGAAGAGTGTTCTCAATCATAACTGATCAGCACATGTTGTGATAACTGTGATAACCATAATAAGCTGATTTTATGAAGTTCCTTTAATATAAACTAATGCCACCAAGCAATAACACTCTTAGAAGGGGTCTGAGAGGAGGTATGTATACCTATTTGCAGAGACATAAACAAAAAAAAAATAGAGTAGGTTCTTGCAAAAAGAGGGAACTGAGCTGAGGCTTTAACAGTAATTTATTGCTATATTATATGGAATCTGTATAAATTATTACCAAATTCTCCATTATAATCCACATTTTCCAGTTGATAAAAATTGTATTAGAGACAACATTACTTGATCAAAACTATACATTTAATTAGTGAGAAAGTCAAGGTTTAAAGGGATCCAGCTAATCCAGATGACCATTATATCTACTACTTGGGGCAAGAATCCCTTAGAATAAATGGAGTAGCCATCAGAGTCAACAAGAGTCCAAAATGCAGTACTTGGATGCAATCTCAAAAATGACAATGATTTCTGTTCATTTCCAAGTCAAACCATTCAATATCACAGTAATCCAAGTCTATGCTCCAACCACTACTATGTGAAAAGCTGACGTTGAATGGTTTTCTGATGACCTACAAGACTTTCTAGAACTAACACCCAAAAAATATGTCCTTTTCATCATAGGGGACTGGAATGCAAAAGTAGGAATACAGGAGATACCTGGAGTAACAGGCAAGTCTGGCCTTGGAGTACAAAATGAGTCAGGGCAAAGGCAAACCAAGTTTTGCCAAGGGAATGCACTGGTCATAGCAAACACCCTGTTCCAACAACACAAGAGATGGCTCTACACATGGACATCACCAGATGATCAATACCGAAATCAGGTTGATTATATTCTTTGCAGCCAAAGATGGTGAAGCTCTATACAGTAGGCAAAAACAAGACTGGGAGCTGACTGTAGCTCAGACGATAAACTCTTTATTGCAAAATTCAGACTTAAATGGAACAAAGTAGGGAAAACCACTAGACCATTCAGGTAGGATCTAAATCAAATCCCTTATGATTATACAATGGAAGTGACAAATAAAATCAAGGGATTATATTTGATAGACAGAGTGTCTGAAAAATATGGACAGAGGTTCATAACATTGTACAGGTGGCAGGGATCAAGACCATTCCTATGGAAAAGCAATACAAAAGGGCAAAATGGTTGTCAGAGGAGGCCTTACAAATAGTTGAGAAAAGAAGAGAAGTGAAAGGCAAAGGAGAAAAGGAAAGACATACCCATGTGAATGCAGAATTCCAAAGAATAGCGAGGAGAGATCAGAAAGCCTTCCTCAGTGATCAATGCAAAGAAAGAAAGGAAAACAATAAAATGGGAAAGACTAGAGATGGCTTCAAGAAATTAGAGATACCAAGAGAACATTTCATGCAAAGATGGGCTCAATAAAGGACAGAAACAGTATGGATCTAACAAGCAGAAGATATTAAGAAGAGGTGGCAAGAATACACAGAAGAACTATACAGAAAAGATCTTCATGACCCAGATAAAGATGATGGTGTGATCACTCACCTAGAGCCAGACATTCTGGAATGTGAAGTCAAGTGGGTGTTAGGAAGCATCAGTAAGAACAAAGCTAGTGGAGGTGATGGAATTCCAGTTGAGCTATTTCACATCCTAAAAGGTGATGCTGTTAAAGTACTGTCCTCATTATGCCAGCAAATTTGGAAAAGTCAACAGTGACCACAGGACTGGAAAAGGTCAGTTTTCATTCCAGTCCCAAAGAAAGGCAATGTCAAAGAATGTTCAAACTACTGCACAAATGCACTCATCTCACATGCTAGCAAAATAATACTCAAAATTCTCCAAGCCAGGCTTCAACAGTATGTGAACTGAGAAATTCCAGATGTTGAAGCTGGATTTAGAAAAGGCAGAGGAAGAAGAGATCAAATTGCCAGCTTCCATTAGATCATCAATAAAGCACTAGAGTTCCAGAAAAACATCTATTTCTGCTTTATTGACTACATGAAAGCCTTTGTCTGTGTGGATCACAACAAGCTGTGGACAAATTTTTCAAGAGCTGGGAATACCAGATTGTCTTACGTGCCTCCTGAGAAATCTGTATGTATGTCAAGCAGCAACTGTTAGAACTGGACATGAAACAATGGACTGGTTCCAAAATGGGAAGGAGTACGTCAAGCCTATATATTGTCACCTGCTTATTTAACTTTTATGCAGAGTACATTATGCAAAATGCAGGGGTGGGTGTAGTACAAGCTGGAATCAAGATTGCTGGGAGAAATATCAATAACCTCAGATATGTGGATGACACCACCCTTATGGCAGAAAGTGAAGAGGAACTAAAGAGCCTCTTTTGAAAGTGAAAGAGAAGAGTGAAGAAGCTGGCTTAAAACTCAACATTCAGAAAACTAAGGTCATGGCATCCAGTCCCATCACTTCATGGCAAATAGATAGGAAAATGATGGAAACTGTGACAGATTTTTTTCTTGGGCTCCAAAATCACTGCAGATGGTGACTGCAACCATGAAACTAAAAGACATTTGCTCCTTGGAAGAAATCTATGACAAACCTAGACAGCAGATTAAAAAGCAGAGACATTACTTTGCTGACAAATTTCTGTCTATTCAAAGGTATGGTTTTTCCAGTAGTCATGTATGGATGTGAAAGTTGGACCATAAAGAAAGTTGAGTGCCAAAGAATTGATGCTTTTGAACTGTGGTGTTGGAGAAGACTCTTGAGAGTCCTTTGGACAGCCAGGTGATCAAACCAGTCTATCCTAAAGGAAATCAGTCCTGAATACTCATTGGAAAGAGTGTTGCTGAAGCTCCAATAATTTGGCCACCTGATGCAAAAAACTGACTCATTGGAAAAGACTCTGAAGCTGGGCAAGATTGAAGGCAGGAGAAGAAGGGGATGACTGAGGATGATATGGTTGGATGGCATCACTGCCTCAGTGGACATGAGTTTGAGCAAGCTTAAGGAGTTGATGATGGACAGAGAAGCCTGCTGTGCTGCAGTCCATGGGGTGGCAAAGAGCTGGACATGACTGGGCAAATTAACTGAACTGAAAACACAAGTTCTTTTCATTACACCTTTAGGTAGGTATTAGGTAGATAAGGAGGCAGGTGCAATTAGCTAGATGAAGAATTTTTCAACTGTTTAATATTTTAAAATAACTGAATTCTCAAAGATGAGGCATTAAGGAATCATGAGCAATTAATTTTAACTCTATGAAGCTCTCTGTTATAAAGCATAAACATAATGATCCTAAAATTGTTTATTTTTGTTTTCAATGGCAAAGAGATGGGGGAAAAGTGGAAACAGTAACAAATTTTATTTTCTTGGGCTCCAAAATCATTGCAGACAGTGACAGCATCCATGAAATTAAAAGATGCTTGCTCCTTGGAAGAAATCTATGACAAACCTAGACAGCGTATTAAAAAGCAGAGACATTATTTTGCCTACAAATGTCCATATAGTCAAAGCTCTAATTTTTCCAGAAGTCATGTAAGATGTGAAAGCTGGACCATAAAAAAGGCTGAGCATCAAAGAATGGATGCTTTCAATCTATGGTGCTGGGGAAGACTCTTGAGAGTGCCTTGGAAAGAAGGGAGATCAAACCAGTCAATACTAAAGGAAATCAACCTTGTCTATTCATTGCAAGGACTAATGCTGAAGCTGAAGCTCCAAGACTTTGGCCACCTGATGCGAAGAGTCGACTAATTGGAAAAGACCCTGATACTGAGAAAGACTGAGGGCAGGAGGAGAAGAGGGTGACAGAGGATGAGATGGTTGGATGGCATCACCGACTCAAAGAATGTGAGTTTGTGCAAACTCTGAGAGATAGTGAAGGACAGGGAAGTCTGGTGTGCTTCAGTTCATGGGGTTGCAAAGTTGGGCACGACTTAGCAACTGAACAACAAGTAACTTTCAGAGCATTTTATATCTATATAAATGTCCTCGCAGAAGTGAGGAGGCTGCGATGGTCTGTGCAGAAGCGTGGCCAAGAGGAGCTAGCCCGGGCCGGAGGCTAGCTAATTTTCCACAGTTGGACCAGCTGGCATCTTGTCCCATCACTTCATGGGAAATAGATGGGGAAACATTGGAAACAGTGTCAGACTTTATTTTTGGGGGCTCTAAAATCACTACTGATGGTGACTGCAGCCATGAAATTAAAAGATGCTTACTACTTGGAAGGAAGGTTATGACCAACCTAGATAGCATATTGAAAAGCAGAGACATTACTTTTCCAACAAAGGTCCGTCTAGTCAAGGCTATGGTTTTTCCAGTGGTCATTGTATGGATGTGAGAGTTGGACGGTGAAGAAAGCTGAGTGCTTAAGAATTGATGCTTTTGAACTGTGGTGTTGGAGAAGACTCTTGAGAGTCCCTTGGACTGCAAGGAAGTCCAACCAGTCCATCCGAAAGGAGATCAGTTCTGGGTGTTCATTGGAAGGACTGATGTTGAAACTGAAACTCCAATACTTTGGCCACCTCATGCGAAGAGTTGACTCATTGGAAAAGACCCTAATGCTGGGAAGGATTGGGGGCAGGAGGAGAAGGGGATGATAGAGGATGAGATGGTTGGATGGCATCACCGACTCGATGGACATGGGTTTGGGTAAACTCCAGGAGTTGGTGATGGACAGGGAGGCCTGGCATGCTGCGATTCATGGGGTTGCAAAGAGTTGGACACGACTGCGCGACTGAACTGAACTGAAATGTATATCCCTTTCATCTGATGCTCAGTGACTACTTCTACTCAGGAAGAAGACTGCACTGATACTAATTGTTATCTCCCTTTCAAAGGTTAGTAATGTTGCAGCCTAATAGCATTAACAATGAAAGTTCTGTGATCTTACAGCCTGAGGGTATCAGAAGTGATGTATGGTATACCAGCCTTATTAACATATATTTTTTTAATTTAGAGTTAAAAAATTCCATGTAAAAGGTTCTAGCATTTGAAAGCTTGTAGGCTTTTATACATTATTAATTCACATAAGAAAAACAGCTATGATGGCAAAGGCCAGATACTTATATGAAGGCTATAAATATGAATGAATAATTCATTTTCCTATTAATTTTGAATTTATAGCCTAATGGTTGAACTTTATTTTTTCTTTTCCTAGAAGGGCATGTACCAAGCAAAATACTGCACTGTCAGCAGTCAGGACACAAAGCACCACAGTATGCAAAATGAGATTTACTATACACTTATGTGTAAGTAAGTGAAAATCACTTAGTTGTGTCTGACTCTTTGTTACCTCATCGACTATACAGTCCACGGAATTCTCCAGGCCAGAATATTGGAGAGGGTAGCCTATCCCTTCTCCAGGGGATCTTCCCGACCCAGGAATTGAACCAGGGTTTCCTGCATTTCAGGCAGATTTTTCACCAGCTGAGCTACAAGGTAATTGATCCCTTATTCATAGACCTCATATTATAGCTCACTAAAAGGTTCCGGAAAATCATATCTTTTCTGGAAATAACCTTAAGTATGAGGGGGCATTTGCTGGAAGGCCCATGTGCCCCCAAATATTGTCCTCCATAACATGTTACGGAGTCCATAATTCAGAGCATTCTCTTCTGAATTTCTTTATTATAATTCAAATGTACCTTCTTGTCTCCTAACTTCACACTCTTAAGTCAGACAACAAAACTGACAGTCAAAACTCAGAATTTATTCACTATGCTAGGAGGTCCTTGACTATCTCTTCTGAGATTAACTAATTTGAGGACTCTTGTTCTTCCTATAACAAATATTTACTGACCAGTTGCTGTAACCAGCAATGAAGAGGCCAGTTTGGTGCTATCCTATTGCCCATTGGGTATATGCTTGTACCAAACATAGAAATGAGTCCATCACACATAGTTTTCCTAAGGCAGATTAGACATCACCTATGGAAAATTGCCTGACATAAAAAAAAAATAAACACACACAAGAATTTACCTCCCCGCTGTGCAGATGCTCCACACATTTAAATCCATTTTTCCTTCTCCACTCCCAAGTACTCTGACGCTGGGTAAATCACAGGTTTTATTCACATTATAATACTATTCTTATCCTGGATCTTCATGATTCCACCTGATTTAGCTGGCACATTAAGAGTATTTCTTGTATCCATTTCAACACCAAAGAGCTAGTAATACCTTAACTATAAATAGAAGTGGCTCTGATTTACATATATACCAACAAAGTCAGCTAAATACATCTCTGATTCAACTTCTTTTGGCCAAACTCTAGAACTTTCTAGTTATTCCACATACAGGGAGGTTAGAATGGAAAGAAATAGCATTTGGACTGGAATTATTATCTGTAGGTATAAATAGAATATTCCCCTTTCACAAAATTTACAAAAAAAATATGTGACCATATGAACCCAATGCCAGGACTCTCGAAGGACTCCTTTATCTGAGGGGACCTGAGGTTTAAGTTTCATTAATTTTTTTGTAGGTTGATGCCTGTGTCCTGTGAGAACAGATGAAGGAAAGTTAGGAAAGCTTGATGCCGTATTCCTTGGATGATCAAAAACAGCAAGGACAAAGCATACCTGCAGTTTCAAGTAAAAATCCCAAATTATTATAAAGAGTGCCAGATACTAAAAAGCCAATTAGTATGATGACAATAATAATGAAAACTCAATGAAATACACAAAATGGAAAGATACATGTCATTTCTCAAAGATATAACTACATCAGAAATTATTAAATTTCCGAAATCCATTCAGCTGATTTAATATGTAATTCATTTTCAGTAAGGTCTTTTTTCAAAAATATAAAAGCTTTCAAGGAATGATTTACACTATTATAAGATAATATAAATATCAGATTAAGCTTTATATGGACATCTTTCATGATCTTATGAAGCAGTTTTATCTATGCTTTTTAATCTCAAAAAATAATTTTTTAAATGATTTCAGTTAACTGGTTAATAAGATGTTTAAAATACTTCTGAAAGATATTCTTGTCTGTAGTTCCATTGTATTAACGTATAATTCACTACTGAAAATGTCTCTAATTCTGAAGCCACTGTATATTCATGAGGTTGCATTTTTATCTAGGAGGATTAGTGAATAAAAGAATCAGTGAATTAAATGTTAGGATGAGACTTGTAAAGTTTATTAACCACACTATTTTGCCTTTAGTCATATTTCATATCATTCCAGATAAAATCAATATTAATTTAACCATCTGAAAAGAGGATCCCATTTCTTAATTCCTATACTGCCTTTTACTATACTTCTACTATGTGCCAGTTACTATAATTATCAAAAATCAACAGGACTTTGCCAGGTTATCAAGTCATTGTGATGTGTATCATTTTATTTGCTATTGCATTCCTTGAGCCTAGCACAGTGTCTGATAATCAGATACTCATTAGATGTGTTATTGGGATAAGAAAATCATATGGAAGATGATTTTAGAATAACTAGATAGAGAATTTTGTTTCATAAAATACCTTGATGACAACTGTGACAGTAGAATGACAGGAAATGATCAAGAAAGAAAGGGCACACAATATTAAGGCAGGAGGTTGGACCTCACTAGAAAGGATGATTGGTGGAATTTCTGTAGAAGTAGTGGGGATGATCCAGGAACTGTGAAGAATTAGTTCTATAAAATATTCAAATGTTAACATTTGACGCCATATAGTGTTCGTTTCCCCAATTATTTGGTGAAGTGACTGCACATACATCTGAAACGGTATGCTTTGGGGAATAAAGTGGTCAGAGCAGGGTGTCCAGTAGGGTGTAGTGCTGCAATTGGGTTGCTTAAGCTGGAGGAGAAAGATAGAAAAGAGATGGCAAACTCAACAGAAAGAGAGTATCAGAACGAGAGATGCTAAGAAGACAGACATTCTCCACCCTGACCACAAAAGTCCTTCCGGGGAGATGCTGACTTTCTTTTTTCAGGTAGGGCAGAGTTTGAATCAGTTTTATTTAAAGTAATAAGGACAAGTTGATCTTAACAAACCAGAGGTTTTGAGAATATTTCCAATGTTGAAACAGGGGTTAAAAATGTTTAGAGCTGATGGAATAGAGGACATTGTTTCAACCTTGAGACACGTAAAGGCTAATGATTAAGAGACGTCCACAGGCAGTTTCATGAATTCTTTAATAGAGAGTGTGATGCACATGCAGTGAGAACATAGAATGGCTGTTACACTTTACCTCCTGGGGGGAAGACATCAGGAAGACTGTGTAGAACAAGTAATGGATGAATGGGGTCTGAAGGATAACCCAGGATTTCTTAGGAGGGAAAGTGGAGATGGAGAACGCAATGGAAAGGCATTCTGGGGGATAAAAATAAAACACAGAGAAAGTGCAAAATATGAAATATAAAAGAAAAACCGCTGAAAAAAACTGACAAATGAAGACAAAAAACTGAAAATGACGACAGGCCCAGCTTTGAAAAGGGCTGTATATGCCATTCAAAGGAGGAGGAGCCTGACCCCATATAAAGGAGGGAATTCCATTAGAAATGCTGGTGTTTAATTTTTTTTAAACAAAGGAAGTAAGATATACCTTAATTTCTATCTGTTTTATGTCATTAACATGGTTTTAAGACTTCCCTTAGGGAAAAACAAGACAAAACATTTAGAATATCAGATGAAATCAAGTAAGAATGCAGAGATTTTGGAATGATGACTAATTAAAATTCACTTCAGTTCAGTCGCTCAGACTTGTCCGACTCTTTGCGACCCCATGAACAGCAGCATGCCAGGCCTCCCTGTCCATCACCAACTCCTGGAATTTACCCAAACTCATGTCCACTGAATTGGTGATGTCATCCAACCATCTCATCCTCTGTCGTTCACTTCTCTCTTGCCTTCAATCTTTCCTAGCATCAGGGTCTTTTCCAATGAGTCAGCGCTTTGCATCAGGTGGCCAAAGTACTGGAGTTTCAGCTTCAACATCAGTCCTTCCAATAAACACCCAGAGCTGATCTCCTGTAGGATGGACTGGTTGGATCTCCTTGCAGTTCAAGGGACTTTCAAGAGTCTTCTCCAACACCACAGTTCAAAAGCATCAATTCTTCGACTCTCAGCTTTCTTTATAGTCCAACTCTCACATCCATACATGACTATTGGAAAAACCATAGCCTTGACTAGATGGACCTTTGTTGACAAAGTAATGTCTCTGCTTTTTAATATGCTGTCTAGGTTGGTCATAACTTTCCTTCCAAGGAGCAAGTGTCTTTTTAATTTCATGGCTGCAATCACCATCTGCAGTGATTTTCAGTTCAGTCCAGTCACTCAGTCATGTCCGACTCTTTGTGACCCCATGAATTGCAGCACACCAGGCCTCCCTGTCCATCACCAAATCCCAGAGTTTACCCAAACCCATGTCCATCGAGTCAGTGATGCCATCCAACAGTCTCATCCTCTGTCGTCCCCTTCTCCTCCTGCCCCCAATTCTTCGCAGCATTAGGGTCTTTTCCAATGAGTCAACTCTTGGCATGAGGTGGCCAAAGTATTGGAGTTTCAGCTTCAACATCAGTCCTTCCAATGAACACCCAGGACTGATCTCCTTTAGGATGGATTGATTGGATCTCCTTGCAGTCCAAGGGACTCTCAAGAGTCTTCTCCAACACCACAGTTCAAAAGCATCAATTCTTCGGCGCTCAGCTTTCTTCACCATCCAACTCTCACATCCATACATGAGCAGTGATTTTGGAGCCCCCCAAAATAAAGTCTGCCACTGTTTCCAATGTTTCCCCATCTATTTGCCATGAAGGGATGGGACCAGATGCCATGATCTTAGTTTTCTGAATGTTGAGCTTTAAGCCAACTTTTTCACTCTCCTCTTTCACTTTCATCAAGAGGCTCTTCAGTTCTTCTTCACTTTCTGCCATAAGGGTGGTGTCATCTGCATATCTGAGGTTATTGATATTTCTCCTGGCAATCTTGATTCCAGTTTGTGTTTCTTCCAGCCCAGTGTTTCTCATGATGTACTCTGCATATAAGTTAACTAAGCAGGGTGACAATATACAGCCTTGACGTACTCCTTTTCCTATTTGGAAACAGTCTGTTGTTCCATGTCCAGTTCTAACTGTTGCTTCCTGACCTGCATACAGGTTTATCAAGAGGCAGGTCAGGTGGTCTGGTATTCCCACCTCTTCCAGAATTTTCCACAGGTTATTGTGATCCACATAGTCAAAGGTTTTGGCATAGTTAATAAAGCAGAAATAGATGGTTTTCTGGAACTCTCTTGCTTTTTCGATGATTCAGCCGATGTTGGCAATTTGATCTCTGGTTCCTCTGCCTTTTCTAAAACCGTTTGAACATCTGGAAGTTCATGGTTCACATATTGCTGAAGCCTGGCTTGGAGAATTTTGAGCATTACTTTACTAGCGTGTGAGATGAGTGCAATTGTGCGGTAGTTTGAGCACTCTTTGCCATTGTCTTTCTTTGGGATTGGAATGAAAACTGACCTTTTCCAGTCCTGTGGCCACTGCTGACTTTTCCAAACTTGCTGACATATTGAGTGCAACACTTTCACAGCATCATCTTTTAGCATTTGAAATAGCTCAACTGGAATTCCATCACCTCCACTAGCTTTGTTTGTAGGGATGCTTCCTAAGGCCCACTTGACTTCACATTCCAGGATGTCTGGCTCTAGGTGAGTGATAACACTATCAGATTATAATTATCTGCACTCAGATGGAAACATGAAATCTTCCTACTTCCGTTTCTTGATTTTTTCCTCAAAAAGGCATTGGACGTATCTTTCACAATGCATTTTGTGAACTGATCCAATTTGCACATTTCTTTCCAAGGCTCTGCCTGTTTTATATCAATATTTCATTCACAAAAAGACACAATGACAGATTACTTTCACTTGTCCATCCATTTCTGGAGTTACAGGCCGATCTATATTCCACTTTGTTCTCTAAGAAATGAAATAAAGATGCAGTGAAACTGTGTATGTGGAGACAGTTACAGGAAATCTATAATGCTAATAAAATGTACAGGTTTAGCTGAAATCAGACAATTGAGAGTTTTATTTTGTTATTATTTTTCCTGGCAAAACTTATTGTTGCAAAACTAGGACAAAACTCAAACAAAGTGAATAAAATGATGCAAGAAGTTTTATTGAATTTTGTCTAGTTTGCCAGTTTTAAAATATACTTCTTTGAGGGAACAATTCTGAGACACATTGAAGGAGTGTACACATTTTAAACTCTTTTCTTTTTCAACTAGTAAATCACAGATTTTATCTGTGGGCACAAAATCAAATTCATTCTTCATGAGCTATTTCTACTACCACCTCTTCTGTGAAGCCCTACCTGAGTCTATTCTACTCCATGTAGTTCTACACTGCTGATCAGATAACCCAGCTTTTATTGACAGAATAAAGGTTCTAGGAATTTTTATTAGAAGCTGAAAATCTTTCCGAGAGACAGGTAAGAGAGAATGGAGATACAGAAATTTGGTCTGAGTCACTGAGCCAGTTTTGGATGGCAGAAAATACAGCACATGTTGCTGAATATGTCGCACCTTGCATGGATTTATGATAAAACCTAGGGTGAGGATTAAAATGCCTGAGTGAGAATGTTTAGGGAGAGAAGTTACGGCAAAATGAGAGCCTAGTTTAAATGGTAATGATACCAAGCCTTCAGTAATTAAATTCAGTAGGTAGAGCCCATAGTTCAGATATTTGTATGTTCGACATTCAGCAACAAGAGGTCAGAGTTGATACTGACGGGCAGTAATGCCTCCTCAGCAGGAACATGGAACCCTTTGCATATTTCTCTCTTCAGTCTTCCTCTCTCCTACCCTTGATTCCTCTCTCCTTTCCCCTTCCTCCTCCTTCCCTCTTCCTTCCTTCATCCCTTTCTTTCTTTTCTTCTTTTCTTTTTTGATAAAAGAGAAACAAACCCAATTTGAATTATCACAGGAAACTTAATCAAAGATCTCAGAGTAGAATCAAGTAATTGCAAGAAAGGTAGAAGTGAAGCTGGACATTGGGTACAACACTTAAGGAAGTTTAATGAGGCCAAAGATCTCTCTAGATCTCTTCTCTCCACCTTGTTCTCTATTATGGCATCATTCTCTCCTGCTCCAATTGTAAACATTCCACATGGCAGAAAATATGCTGTTGAATTCTTTGGTGTCTCATCACCTATTTCTTGGGAAAAGCTGACCCTTGCTTAATTTAGTGTCAAATTGTAAAATCCAGGTAGAGAGTTCACTTGCCTTGTTCCCAGCAGCAAGCTTATCATACAGAGGGAGCATGGGTAGATAGGAATGCTTTTAAGAAAGTATAATCTTTCGGAACTCATGTTTAGTTCTGGGGGTGGGGCATTTCTTTGCAGAAGAGAGTGTTTCCAAAACAAAATAAAAGATTGATGACCTACATAAGACTGACTAGAGCAAGCACAAAACAGGTTGTGACACTTATAGTCAACACACATGCTCTTAATGTCTATCATTGGCTACCCCAAGACAAACATCTAGAACTTTTGTTGGCATTGGTATCAGTGATGCCAGAAGACATCAATAACAGGGTTCAGGCCTTTTGAATCATTATTGACAGGGCATAGCACCATGGTGAGCTAGATAAGAGGAGGAGGAAAATAGTACATGCTACTGTAGTAAATGAGACTATTACTGGGGACTTCCTGGACCACCAGGTAAGTATTTGAGTGTAGATCCTGTCCTGTGGAGAGGATGGTGATGAAGCCAGAGAAATAGTTTTGGTAACATGCCCCTGTTTATACTTTAGGTTGCTATGGATTGGAAAATATGAGCTTTGTATATTAATAGGCTCCTTAGATGTCTCCTCTGTCATATGTGGATCTTAGCATTGTGCATAGATAGTCAAAAAACTGAGCTATAGTGCTGAATATGAATTATACCAACCTAAAATTGTGGATTTCTTACATATTGGTCTTCTGCCTGTGCCTTTTAAAAACAGTTTAACTATTCAATTGTAGAATGAAGTCATGGTTTAAGTCAATTCAAAACATGAGTGCACAGCAACACAGAAATAGAGGATCGGAGGAATTATTTATCTGATTACAAATGTCTAAATTGTTATAAAATTCTAAAGTCCAAATCCAGTACGTATAGTGCCGGTAGGTGAAAGCCCTGTAGCAGAGAATAAAGGTGGGCTCAGCACTTGAGATTTTAGAAGCTTACATGCATGAGTTCATTCTCACCAGGACCCAAATTGGAGGCTGGGCTACTGGATTGGACAGCATCTTGGAAACGTGTGTGCCTGGGCAAGGCAGAGCATATAATCTGAGACAGGGTAACTAGAGCAGTAGACAGTATTTAGCTGGAAATTAGTCAGCATAGAGTACTTAGCTTGAAGTTATGAGGAAGGAGTAGGGCAGAACTTTAGCCTTATAATTAAAGTAACAAAAGGAATACTGCTTTGACTTAGAGGGCAAATAAGATCTTAGGATTTTCCTGTGGGGACACTCATCCTAAATTTCATAGCTAGTGATGATATCTAAAGAGCAGTAGAGTAAACCAGCAACCTTGGCTGGCTAATTGAATTCTGACTCTCAGTGGGTCTTTGATCCAAGCTACGACAGACCAGACCAGGAAAGGGATGGTGGGAGGCTGAGGGTACTGATCTTCTTCTTGCATATGTCAGGGATGGCCCAGAAACCACAACAGGAAAGAGTCTGCAGGCAAGTGGGGGCACCAGTAGATTGAATGATGAAGACTTGATACAGAGGCAGAGAAAACACAAGCCAAGATTGACAGATAACCTTTTCAATTGGAAGGAAGCTGTTGTTTAATGCCTTACTCCCCTTCTTAAATTTTTAATTACTTCACTGGAATGTGTCGAAACATTGCTAAAGAACTCTTTGGTGATTAGATTAGAGGATGAATGTGATCTAATTCTATAGGGATATATATGCATGTTGGGCGAAGAGATGACTTTTGATATGTGAATCTTTTATAGAAAATTTACATTGTATTCTAGATTAGAATTTTCTTCACCCTTAGAGTAACAAGTTGCTGTCTCTTACCGCAGTGTTGTCCTGGAAACACCAGAAGGACTCAGAAGCATGTGGCACCCTTTGTGGGCAGCTCCCCTTGGTGTGCTGCAAGAGCTGTATTCAATCAAACTGTCAGAATGATGACAGCTCTGAGAAGGGGCCCATAAAGCTATTCATCAAGCTCTGAAACAGCTAGCACTTTACTTGTCTGGAGTTATTTACTAGTGGTTGATGATAATACAGTTGAGCAAGGCAGATGCTTATGAGGCATCTTGGCTCTCTATTTTGGTGAGAAGTTCATTTTGAAAGCGAGAGCTTTAAGTTCTTTAGTATATTCAAGTCTAGCCTGTTACTAAGATGGTAAAACACAATAAAATAGAAAAAAAGCATTTTTAGGGGAAATGTAGGCCATGCTGTTATAAAAGCTTAGATTCTATATCAGTCAGAGTTCAGTCAGAAAAGCAGAATCAACAGTATACATATAGCCTTACAACAGGATGAGAAGAACTGATAGAAACACTTCTTAAACCTTGTTACTAATTAGATATATCTTTGGGTAAAGAACTTAAAATCTTCATCCTGAGTCATCATCCATAAATACCAAGATGTGGCGAGGCATTTTTAAAAAAATGTTTCTTTTCTGTTTTAGGTATATGTGATTCTTGTGTATATTAACTCTATCTTTCCCCCAGGGTTGTGAAATCCCTCTAGGTCAGGCACCCTGACCAATTTTTCTAAATCTTTTTCAGAATGTAGAATATGCAGCATGGACTAGCAATCTATTTTAAGGAAGAGATCCTTGAATAGTGATTTATAGAAGAATAATGCTGGGAAAGATTGAAGGCAAAAGGAGAAGAGGGTGGCAGAGGATGAGATAGATAGTATCACTGACTCAATGGGCATGAATTTGAGCAAACTTTGGGAGATAGTGAAGGCCAGGGATAGTTAAGGCATGTCTCAGATATGCAGATGACACTACCCTTATGGCAGAGAGTGAAGAGGAAATAAAGAGCCTCTTGATGAAAGTGAGAGAGGAGAGTGAAAAAGTTGATTTAAAGTTAAACATTCAGAAAACTAAGAGCATGGCATCTGGTCCCATCACTTCATGGCAAATAGATGGGCAAACAGTGGAAACAGTGGCTGACTTTATTTTTGGGGGCTCCAAAATCACTGCAGATGGTGACTGCAGCCATGAAATTAAAAGACGCTTGCTCCTTGGAAGAAAAGTTATGACCAACCTAGACAGCATATTAAAAAGCAGAGACATTACTTTGTCAACAAAGGGCCATCTAGTCAAGGCTATAGTTTTTCCAGTAGTCATGTATGGATGTGAGAGTTGAACTATAAAGAAAGCTGAGCGCCGAAGAATTGATGCTTTCGACCTGTGGTGTTGAAGACTCTTGAGCGTCCCTTGGACTGCAAGGAGATCCAACCAGTCCATCCTAGAGGAAATCAGTCCTGAACGTTCATTGGAAGGACTGATGTTGAAGCTGAAACTCCAATAATTTGGCCACCTGATGGGAAGAGCTGACACATTTGAAAAGACCCCGATGCTGGGAAAGACTGAAGGCAGGAGAGAAGTGGACGACAGAGGATGAGATGGTTGGATGGCATCACCGACTCAATGGACATGAGTTTGGGTAAACTCCGGGAGTTGGTGATGGACAGGGAGGCCTGGCCTGCTGCAGTCCATGGGGTTGCAAAGAGTCAGACATGACTGAGCGACTGAACTGAACTGAAGGATAGGGAAGCCTGACATGCTTCAGTCCATGGAGTCTCAAAGAGTCAGATACGACTTAGCGACAGAACAACAACAATTGATAGTTACATCTACTCTTAGTTTATTGTGCCATTACTATGTAGACAATTAGTAAATAGAATTTGATTAAATGAAATACTTTTAGATATGTTCGAAGTGGCTATAATATGGGTTTCTTGGAGAATCTTGCTTCTGTTGGCATGTTTGAAGCCGAAAAACCATTATACCTGGAAACTTGATTCTAAGTCCAAGTCAGTTTGAATTTCTCAATTTTTAATATATGAAATCTATAACCCAAGCTTCTAAGGTCTTAATTTTTAAAAATCTACCATATACTTCAAATTTGGTTTTATCTAGTGAGAATAGAATATTGTGTACTTCTTTAGCTGATAGCCATCTGCTACAGAAACATTCAAATGTCAGCTCATCAGAATTTAAAAGGACTTCCTGAACAGAAGTTCACTGAAATTTAAGAAACTTTAATGAAACTTCTGTTACAAAATGATGCTGTCTTGGCTTTAGGCTAATCCCCTAAACACACCTACAAATTCATCTCGCCAAATGTCTGCCACAGAGAAGGAGCTGGATCAGTTTTACAATTTTTATGGCAAAGGTTAAAATAAGTAATTTCCACAACAGCTGTCGACACACAGTCTGTCTTTGGAGGCTGCTTTCCCTAGAGAATTTTATTTCTTCAAATGTCATAATTAGAATTTCATCTCTAGTGACTACTCAAGGAAGTCTGGCAGCAGGAGACAGCATGGGTCACATTTTAATTACGAAAATGCATCCTTCCTGTCTAACGGGCCAGGAAGTTTTTGCTAGTCATGTCACAGGAGCTTCTATGCGCTGGGAATAATTAACTGTACTTTTCAGTAGATAGCAGTTGTTTTCTTAAAATTCGGCAAGATTTATCAGAGCATTAACAGATTTCTCTGTCCTACCAAAAAACCAGTAGGGTGCAAAGAAGTAGATTTCCAGGCGATTAGAGCAATGAGTCGTATTCATGCACTTACATTATTTATGGTGGATGTGTATCAACAGGAGGGCACTTTCATTTATTTTCTTTCATTAAATAAACATTTATTGACCATCCACTTTGTTGTTGATCACTGAACTTACTGTTGGGGAAACAAACTTGAACAACACTATCTTTTTCCATAGTAGAGATGTACCTGATTTATTGGTCATAAATTGTTACATAAAAGTGATACGGTAGAGTTATATACATGGTGCTTTGAGGACATCAAGAAAGAAGTAACTAATTCTATTTAGAGAGATCAGGAAAGATAGGGCAGGAAACATGATATCTCAGTTGAGCTGTAAAGGATGTGCAGGAAGGAGTTTGATAGATTGACGATGGATGGGAGGGAATTCCTGACAGATGGAACTGTGTCTGTAGAAAAAAGTTTATTTGGAGGCATGTGTAATCAGTTCAGTGAGGTGTTGATGCAGAATGCTTTTGAATAAGCAGTATCAATAGAAGAGAGGCATACAGTACATGACTAGAGTGTATTTGAATGCAGGCAGAAATGTAGACACTATGGACAAGGCATTTATCTTCATAAGAGGGTTATAGGTTTTGGGTAGGACTAGATACTGATTTCCTCAGCTCTCAGAACAGCCAGACAGGATTTTTTAATATCTTTGTCCTACTATCCCAGTTGCCTAAGAAAGTCTATCATTTTCCTTTTTAATGACATGAAAAAGATCGGTACATCCATATAATGAGTTACCAGTTCATAATAAGAAGAAACGGACTAATGAGAAGTGCAACAAAGTGCATGAATCCCAGAAACATTTTGCTAAGTGAAATAAGCCCGAGAGAAATACTATACAATGCTTCCATTCATATAAAATTCTAGAATAGGCAAAACTATAATGATAGAAAGAAAATTGGCAGCTTCCAGGAGCCACAAGTCGGGCAGAAGATACTGACTAAAAAGAGGCATGGAGGCACTTTTTGGTGCAGTGGAAATGACTGTTTCATGGTGGTGGTGGTGGCTACAAGATTCATCAAACTATACAGTTAAAATCTGTGAGCTTTGCTGTTTATAAATTATCGTTTAAAAAAGCTGACAACAAGTGTGAGGCACAGCAGAGACTTTGGTCTGTAACGAGTTAACTTCAAATGTACTAAAACCCTATAAGCCAGAAGCAAAAACCTTCCGAATAAAAATGTCTAGGGTGAGACCACTAAATGGACCTCCTCAAGCATCTGAAGACTGAAAACCATGTTAGCTGACACTGAGTTAGCTGAGTAAGAAATTAGGAGCAGGGTGGAGGAAGGAGTTATTTTTTTCTCCTTAAACATACATTTTGGACTTTAAATTACAAGTACAATGGTAAATGGGTTTCCCAGGTGGCTCAGTGGTAGAGAATATACTTACCAATGCAAGAGCCACAGGGGATGAAGACTTGATCCCTGGGTTGGGAAGATCCTCTGGAGGAAGAAATGGCAACACTCCAGTATTCTTGCCTGGAGAAACCCATGGACAGAGAGGCCTGGCAGGCAACAGTACATGCTGGGGTGGCAAAGAGTCAGACACGACTGAGCAACTGAGTATCCATCCACAATGATAAAACCCACAATGATAAATAATACTTGATTTTTATCAAGCACTTCTTATCTTCCAGAGATATCTTTAAAAGCTTTATAAATATGGATTCATTTAATTCTCACGACAAGTCTGTGAGTAAATAATATTATTATTATTCCTATTTGTTGTATGAGAAAACTGAAGCAAACAGAGGTTGGTTAACTTTATAAGATACTAGTTCTTATAGTAGTTAGTATAAGAGATTTGAAGTCAGGTAGTCTACTTCAGAATCTGTGTACTTAACCACAGAGGAATTATATTTGAATTTAAGTTCTTCTAGAAACTTAATTAATGAGAGGAGTTTATATTCAACTTCACGATATCTTGAGCTTCTCAGGTGTCACTAATGGTAATAAAACCTGCCTGCCACTGCCGGAGACATAAGAGATGTAGGTTTGATTCCTGGGTCAGGAAGATCTACTGGAGAAGCGTATGACAACCTACTCCAGTATTCACTCCTGGAGATTCCCATGGACAGAGGAGCCTGGCAGGTTACAGTCCGTAAGGTTCCAAAGAGTCAGACATGACTGAAGTGACTAAGCATCCATGAAGGATATCTTGATGCTGTTGTATCTTATTATTGGAGTATATTGTGATTTTATATCACTGAAGAGTCCCTGGTAACTTTTATAAGACAGTGTGTCCAGACACAATTAGAGTTGGGAGTGAATTTTCAGCTTTACATACAGCATGACATTGGTGTTAGAATATGGTTGATATTGAAGAAGTGGTTACAGGAAGGTGGAAACAAGGCTTTCCTTATCCTTCCTAAGGAAGATAGCCACAGTCATGTATATCACAGGTTTCATGAAAACACTCAATGGATTAGATGAAAAATCACTGGGGAGTTTTAGGGGGTATACTATAATATACGACACATATTTTCCATGTGCTGGAACCTCTACTAAAGAAATTCTGAAATTCTAGTTCTTGTATTATTGGGTGATACCAATGGCCCATATTTCCTAACTGAGTGGAGAATATTTATAAGCACTGGGAATCTGATCTCTCTTCCTCATTTTAAAATTTTGTACCAGTATACAGAAGAAATCCTCAGTAGTTGTTTATGTCTTCCCTGAAAGCAAAACTTTTCCTCAGTTAAAATGTCCCAAGGTCTAGGCTGGGAGAGTGAGAAGAGAGAATTAGTAAGCCAATGTGGTCATGTCCTTTAATCACTGTCTCTAATCTATCTTTATCAGTAATAGAACTCCTGTTTTGATACTGATCTGTCTTACTTTTGTGTCTATTTCTCAACTGGTTCAGAATTAGATGGTAAAAAGAGGAGTGTTATTAAAGGACCTAACAACAGCCAACAGAACTAATGCTATTCTTTTCTGTTTTCATTCACAGTGAAGGAGAAGGAAGGGGCAATATTAGAAATAGGGCCATATGAAGATTAGGACAATACAGGTAAGAAAAACAGAGCAAAAGACTAGCAAAACCAAAGCCTCTCAGTCTTTCACTTTTCCTCATCCATTGCACATAATTTTCTTCCTCTTTTCTTTCCACCATTGTCAACATGCACAAATAATACCTAAAAATTCACCCCATCCCACCAAACAACAACAACACTTTCTGCCTACTAATACTTTCTCCCACAGTTTTTACATTTGTTTTATTAAAGCTTGCTGCCCAAAGACCACCAAAAGCAGATTTTTAGTAAAACATGTTTAGGTTTACTAACTTGAGTAGCAAGGAAAACTGTACCCTACAGGAATAATAATAATCCTAGTGAAATGGAACTTGGATGGTCTTGTACAGGGTTTGGGTTTACACTAGGTGATTTAGTATCTGTTTTTTATTAGAGTTTAAAAAACGAGGCTATTTGGTCACTGGATATCTTAAATTTAGGAGGAGGGGGAAATAAAGCAGGGCTGTCATTGGTAAAGAAGCATTAGTCACTCACATTAGTTTTGAGAGGAAAGTGTGGTTGCACAGTGTCGTTGTTTTTGTTTTGTTTCACCAGGGTCACAATATAACCACAAAATTACAAAATCGTGAGAAATCTGCATGCAGGTCAGGAAGCAACAGTTAGAACTGGATATGGAACAACAGACGGGTTCCAAATCAGGAAAGGAGCACATCGAAGCTGTATATTGTCACCCTGTTGATTTAACTTATATGCAGAGTACATCATGAGAAATGCTGGGCTGGAGGAAGCACAAACTGGAATCAAGATTGCTGGGAGAAATATCAATAACCTCAGATATGCAGATGATACCACCCTTATGGCAGAGGGTGAAGAAGAACTAAAGAGCCTCTTGATGAAACTGAAAGAGGAGAGTGAAAAAGTTGGCTTAAAACTCAACATTCAGCAAACTAAGATCATGGCATGTGGTCCCATCACTTCATGGCAGATAGATGGGGAAACAATGGAAACAGCGACAGACTTAATTTTTTTTGGTGGGGGTGGCTAGAAAATCAGTGCAGATGGTGACTGCAGCCATGAAATTAAAAGACACTTGCTCCTTGGAAGAAAAGTTATGACCAACTTAGACAGCATATTAAAAAGCAGAGACATTACTTTGCCAGCAAAGGTCCATCTAGTCAAAGCTAGGGTTTTTCCAGTGGTCATGTATGAATGTGAGAGTTAAACTATAAAGAAAGCTGAGTGCTGAAGAATTGATGCTTTTGAACTGTGGTGTTAGAGAAGACTCTTGAGAATCCCTTGGACAGCAAGGAGATCCAACCAGTCCATCCTAAAGGAAATCAGTCTTGATTATTCATTGGAAGGACTGATGCTGAAGCTGAAACTCCAATACTTTGGCCACCTGATGTGAAGAACTGACTCATTTGAAAAGACCTTGATGCTGGGAAAGATTGAAGGTGGGAGGAGAAGAGGATGAGAGAGGATATGAGATGGTTGGATGGCATCACCAATTCGATGGACATGAGTTTGGGTAAGCTCCGGGAGTTGGTGATAGATAGGGAAGCCTGGTGTACTGCAGTCCATGAGGTCGCAAAGAGTTGGACATGACTGAGCAACTGAACTAAACTGAAGTGAACAAAATATCATCTAATGTTGTTGTTATTCTGTGAAGTTGTCCATCTTCAGGAAGGAACACTATAGGCTGGTTGTTGGTTGCTAAGTCAGGCATCAGCTGTCAGCTATCACAGATTGTTTTGTGTTTTATTTTTTTTCTCCTTCTTTCTCTGTTTCTAATATCTATCAACTCACCAGTCTGTCTGAGGCAGCTTGAAAATTTCTTTTCAGAAGAGAAAATAAACCAATTTGTGTTTGTTACCATCTTATCAACCATGACTGAATTTTAGAGTAGAAATCCTGAGAAAAAGAGAAAAAAATTTTCCCTTTTTATCCAAAGAAATGGAAGTGTAGTGACTGTATATGCATATGCTAATTTATCAGAGATACAAATTCTATTTATACAAGTGTTTACAAGCCTTCCTCAGCAATCAATGCAAAGAAATAGAGGAAAACAATAGAATGGGAAAGACTAAAGATCTCTTCAAGAAAATTAGAGATACCAAGAGAACATTTCATGCAAAGATGGGCTCAATAAAGGACAGAAATGTTAGGGACCTGACAGAAATGTTATGGACCTAACAGAAGCAGAAGATATTAAGAAGATATTCTTAAGATATTCTTAAGATATTAAGAATATACAGAAGAACTGTACAAAAAAGATATTCACGACCCAGATAATCATGAAGGTGTGATCACTCACCTAGAGACAGACATCCTGGAATGTGAAGTCAAGTGGGCCTTAGGAAGCATCACTACGAACAAAGCTGGTGGAGGTGATGGATTCCAGTTGAGCTATTTCAAATCCTCAAAGATGACGCTGTGAAAGTGCTGCACTCAATATGCCAGCAAATTTGGAAAACTCAGCAGTGGCCACAGGACTGGAAAAGGTCAGTTTTCACTCCAATCTCAAAGAAAGGCAATGCCAAAGAATATTCAAACTACCTCACAATTGCACTCATCTCGCACGCTAGTAAAGTAATGCTCAAAATTCTCCAAGCCAGGCTTCAGCAATACGTGAACCGTGAACTTCCAGATGTTCAAACTGGTTTTAGAAAAGGCAGAGGAACCAGAGATCAAATTGCCAACATCCCCTGGATCATCGAAAAAGCAAGCGAGTTCCAGAAAAACATCTATTTCTGCTTTATTGACTATGCCAAAGCCTTTGACTGCGTGGATCACAATAAACTGTGGAAAATTCTTAAAGAAATGGGAATACCAGACCACCTGAGCTGCCTCTTGAGCAACCTGTATGCAGGTCAGGAAGCAACAGTTAGAACTGGACATGGAACAACAGGCTGGCTGCAAATAGGAAAAGGAGTAAGTCAAGGCTGTATATTGTCACTCTGCTTATTTAACTTATATGCAGAGTATATCACGAGAAATGCTGGGTTGGAAGAAGCACAAGCTGGAATCAAGATTGCCGGGAGAAATATCAATAACCTCAGATATGCAGATGACACCACCCTTATGGTAGAGAGTGAAGAAGAGCTAAAGAGCCTCTTGATGAAAGTGAAAGAGGAGAGTGAAAAAGTTGCCTTAAAGCTCAACATTCAGCAAACTAAGACTATGGCATCCAGTCCCATCACTTCATGGCAAATAGATGGGGAAACAGTGGAAACAGTGTCAGAATTTGGGCTCCAAAATCACTGCAGATGGTGAGTGCAGCCATGAAATTAAAAGATACTTGCTCCTTGGAAGGAAGATTATGACCAACCTAGACAGCATATTAAAAAGCAGAGACAGTACTTTGTCAACAAAGGTCCATCTAGTCAAGGCTATGGTTTTTCCAGCGGTCATGTATGGATGTGAGAGTTGGACTATAAAGAAAGCTGAGAGTTGAAGAACTTATGCTTTTGAACTGTGGTGTTGGAGAAGACTCTTGAGAGTCCCTTGGACTGCAAGGAAATCCAACCAGTCCATCCTAAAGGAGATCAGTCCTGGGTGTTCATTGGAAGGACTGATGTTGAAGCTGAAACTCCAGTACTTTGGCCACCTGATGCGAATAGCTGACTCATTGGAAAATACCCTGATGCTGGGAAAGATTGAGGACAGGAGGAGAAGGGGACGACAGTGGATGAGATGGTTGGATGGCATCACCGACTCGATGGACATGGGTTTGGGTATACTCTGGGAGTTGGTGATGGACAGGGCGGCCTGACGTGCTGCGGTTCACTGGGTCGCAAAGTGTCGGACACGACTGAGCAACTGTATTGAACTGAACTAAACTGAATGTAGGAGAAATACAAATTCTATTTATACAAGTGTTTATAGCTGTATTACAGTAATAGTCATATATAAGACCAAGCTATTTGATGTAAACGAACATATTGCCAAAGTTTCATATGTATAGTTTAGTTGTGTTAAGCTGGCTGTAATTATGCTTTTAAAGACATAAAAAATAATTCAAGGAAAAGGTTATATAAAAGATATCAGTATATTGAGGTATTTGAGTTCACTTTTTCATGGATGGAACATTAACAGTTGAAGAAAGTATTTTACTTGAAGCATAATATAGCTCAGCCTCAAATGAAAATTTCTTTAGGTTTATCTCTAATAGCAGATTGAGTGCACTGGATATGTGCTTTGTATACATGAACCTAATGTAGAATTTTCAGTATTTCACTAATTCTCTTTAACGAAAATTAAATTTTTTAAAATATAAATTCCTTTATAGAATTGACTTTCTGGTTTAGACTTTTCATTTGTCTATTTTGAAAGTATATTGTTACTCCCTTTACCTACATATTTCCTATAGAAATAGTAGTGGATGTAATCTTCCTCTTAAAAGTACATTTTGGCCATTTTCTTGCTTTCTCATGCATCAACACATCTATCTATGAGTGAAAATCTACCTATGATGTTCCAGGGAAAGAGCCAATGGTGAACAAACTGATCAAGTTTCACCACACTTGATCAGGGTAAATTATTTTTTTCTCCACACATTTTTCATTCAGAGTCCCTGAGCTGTGCCTCTGAACAATGCTGTCCTTATTTCTCATCATCTCATGTAAGGAAATGAGTCACAGAGACCAGCATGGAAGAATTGGTGGAAATGGTGGATGAAAGGAGAGCAATGAGAACAGAAGACTAATACTCAAGTCTTTTCCCTTGTTTTGTCCAGGCACAACTGTGACTAGGAAATAATCTTTGAAATATATAAGCTGAAGCCTCTGAGCGTCTTTTTTCTAGTTGAAATGACCGGAATTGAGGGATTACTACTAAGTGAATTCCAGACATTATTTGTATTTTACCAGATTAGTGTACATTTTATGTTTTAGGATCCAATTCAGGTACCATGTTACGTTTTCCCAGTCTCCTCTAGTCTATGTGAGTTTCTCTCTTCCCTAGTTTTTGTGACCTTCACAGTATTCAAGATTAGTAACATCTTGTTGAATGTCCCCTAGCTTGTATTTGTCTGATATTTTTCTTATGATTAGACTTGGGTTAAGGATTTGGAGGGAAAAAAAAAAAAACCAACAACTCACAGATGTAGTGTTCTTCTATTACATGATAAGGGAGTATATATCAATGTGACTAAAATGATGATGTCAATCTTGATGACTTGGTTGAATCAAGTATTTGTGTTTGTTAGGTTTCCCCACTGAAAAATTGTTATTTCTTCTCTCTTTATTCTGTTCTTTTGGAAGACAGCCACCTTTTGCAAGTCTAGCCCACCCTTAGGGGAAGTGTAGTATTTAAGTCCCACTCCTGGAGGAGTGAATATCTGCATATATTATTTTGGAATTCTTCTGTAAGGAAGATTAGTTTCTGCTCCATTTATTTATTGATTTAGTCATTTTTTTTATGCCAGCAAAGATTCATGGATATTATTTTACATTTTGTTGTACAATCCAATATTATATTACTTATTGCTCAAACTCCAGTCTTGGCCATTAGATGCTCTTCCAGGTTGGATCCTGTGTTCCTTTAATATGTCTCAGGTTTTTTTGGTTGTTGTTTTCTTTGGTTTTTTAGCACTTCTGGTACTACAAGATGACCTATGATCTACACTCACCTTTTATTTTCCCTGGTCCGGTCCTAGAATTGGCTTTTTTTCCCTAAGCAAAACTATTTGCATTTTATTGTAGGATGGTATCTGGCAACAAATATATGGATATTAGGAATGTTTTTTGGTATTGGTATCAACTCTAGGCATCTCAGCTTACAAAGATCTAGATAATTTACATTATTCATTTTTTTTGGAAAAAATCAAAATTATACTTTATATAATCTTGTGTAAACTTTTACTTTAGATAAATCTTATTTACTTTTAAATATAATACACTTATATGGTTTAATATTAAAATCTCTTTTGTCAGCCACACGTTTTATCTCCCTTAAAGACAACCAATATTATAATATCTTAAATTTGCTCTCAGTGGTATTCTGTGGTTAAACATATATGTATTCTTCCCCTAATACACTTATATACAAAGTCAGCATACCATACATACTTTCCTCTGTCTTGATTTTCTTTCACCCAACAATATATCTTAGAGAGTTTTTTTTTAATGAAGAAGTTCCTCAATCTTTTTAATGGCTACACTGATTTTCATTGTATGGATATATGTACAATAATTTAAGTAATCCTCTATTAATAAATATTTATATTGCTTCTACTCTTTTATTATTATAATAAATTCTGCAATATAAATCTTATACATATGTAATTTCTTACATAGCTGAAAATATCAGTAGAATAAATTCTTTAGAAACAAAATTGTTAGTTAAAATGGTATATATACTTATCATCTTAATAGATATTTTTTCCCATAAATGTTTAACAATTTATATGCTTTCACTGATCTTCAGAGAATTTCTGTTTCTCCACACTCTAATACATTAATGTACTCTTTTCACCTTCGTCAACCTGAAAAATTACATCTCAGTGTAGTTTTTATTTGCTTTTCTTCTAATATGAATAAGAATAAACTTTTTATTAATCATGTTTAAGATTGATGCTTTTGAACTGTGGTACTGGCGGAGACTCTTCAAAGTCCCTTGGATAGCAAGGAGATAAAACCAGTCAATCCTAAAGAAATCAACCCTGAATAATCATTGGAAGGACTGGTGCTAAAGCTGAAGCTCCAATACTTTGGCCACCTGATGTGAAGAACTGACTCATTGGAAAAGACTCTGATGCTGGGAAAGATTGAAGGTAGGAGGAGAAGGGGATGACAGAGGATGAGATGGTTGGATGGCATCACTTGCTCAATGGATATGAATTTGAGCAAACTCCGGGAGATAGTGAAGGACAGGGAAGCCTGGCGTGCTGCAGTCCATGGGATCACAGGTTGGATACAACTTAGCAATTGAACAGCAACAACAACAAGATTGAAGGAGAGCAGAATTTGCACCCTTCAAAATGCCTCTTTGGTATAAGATTATTTGGGGTTGGTTATTTTTATGAAAGTCCAGACCTATGAGAAGTTCTTAAAATCCATTAAAAGTTACCCTTTTGTAAGAGAAACGTGTATTTCTAAGGGAAAATTCCATTTGTGTGGGTATACCCTTCTCTTTACAGGGAAGAATGACTAAATCTTTAGAAACTTATCAATGGAGAAGCCAAAGACATATCTGCATAAAACACATAGCCTTGCTGATTATGATTTTCTTGATAACCTCCCATAACTGGCTCCCCCTGCCAACACCTTTTGTCTTTAGCTGGAGATGGTGTGTAAGGTGGTGGTTCAGACCATTTCTGGGAGTTACTCAGTTTTCCTAAGTACACAGGGAATATTCATTCATGTACACAGGGGATATGCATATAATTAAACTTCTGTCTATTTTTCTCCTGCTAATCTGTCTTTTATTACAGGAGTGGAGATCTCAGTTATAAGAATCTATTTATTAATAAACAAAATCTGAATTAGATAGAGTTGGGAGACCAGAGAGGGGAGATCCCATGCATAGTGAAGAAAGCAGAGTCCAAGAGGAAGAAGACAGACTCCTTTTCTTTTGTTGCAAGAACTGGGCCAATGAAAAACCAAGGGCTTTTTGTGGACTGCAGCCCTCACAATTTCCTCTTCCTTCTATAAAATGTTCTCCTTCCCTTGCAGTGCAGGGACTTGTATATAGCTTGCCATGTTTGCAGACCCCCAATTCTCTGTTGATTCAAAATTAAACTTTTTTTTTTTCTGAAGAAATATATGGCAGTCTGTTTTAGATCAACATTTTGGTGGCCTGCAAAGGGACTAGAGAAGCTTCAAGGCTGTTGAGCAAAAGAGGTGATGTACCCACAATAGAGTTTATTGTTGTTCACTGCTTTCTCACTAACCCCGGTGTTTGAAAGTATGTCTTCTGGGTCTGAGATCATGCCCTTCCTGTGTTTGAAGCTTTCCAGGCTTTATTTGGAATCTATTTAAAGGTTTCATCTGTTGGTTAAGGCCTTGTTCTGTATGTGAGTATTCATTTGGCACTTTGGTCTGATTTTGAGATCAGACAGTTTTACTGAAGCTGGCTAACCTCAATCCATTCCTCCAGGATCACAGGCTGTTTCTTTGAAACAGTGTTGGGTTTTTCTGCATTCAGCTGATTTCTTTGGAAGGGCTGTCCTCTGGAGACTGGCTAGAAAACATCTTTGGCCTGGCTCCTCTGGGACCAAGCAGTCCTCTGAAGACTGGTTGGGATTGACTTGCAAGCTGTTTGAACTGAGCTATTTGTGCTGTAAACTGTTTAAGCTGTTTGAAAATTGTTCTTTATTCCAGTAAAAATATCCCTAAAAAGTGAAATCCCAGTTATCTGAGTATTTTGAGGCTTCCCCCCATAGTGTCTCTGGAAGATTTGATTTTAAGTTTAAAAATCAAGTTTCTCTCTCATGCTTACTTCTAACTAAATGGACCAATCTGACCAGAGGCTATTTAGCATATCAGTGGCCATTATGGGGAACTTTTGAATTTCCCAAACTAATTTCCTTATAACCAAATTGCACTAAAACAGCTCAAACATTTTTGAAACTGAGTGAAATGCTTATTTTGATTGATATTTTGAAACTTCCCAATGTCATCAGCAGTATAAAATTGCTTCTCTGCAAAGATCTTAAAATTAACTAAAATGATTGGAGAAAGATAAAATGGCTCCAGGAGCCTCAGGCCCTGCCTCTGTCGCCATCTTGTCTTCTGTGGCTTTTTGTGCCAGATCCTGCCTTCTGTTCCATTTTTCTCCTTCTCTTCTATGTAGCCTACATCTTCACTAGACCTTCAGTTTCTCCATTCAGCTTCTATTGCCAAGCTCCCCCTCTTCTCCAAAATGCTCCCCACTGCCTTTTCCTCTGAACTGTCAGAACCTGCCACTTTAAAATTAGGCTATCTGAAAATCAAGAGGCTCTAATTTCTTATACTCTGGATTAAAGCTGAACTGTGACCCATAGTCAAAGATTTTCCCATAGCAACTGAAGAGCCTTACAGATTTAGTGAGGAATTTAATATAGTCATTCAAACTTATCAACCTGGTTTCTCTGATGGGTATCAGCTAGCTCATATGCTGGTACCTAAGGGTAGACTCAGCATTGAATGAAAACCACTAATTGGGAAAGTCCTCAAAGGTCTCTAGAATTACAAGCAGGAGAACAGCCCAGCACTTTACTATATGATCAGGCTCAGGCAAATACAGCCAACTTCACTGAATAATTCCTCGGGACTTTCCAAAGTCAGTTGATTGGAAGAAATTTCAAACTTGCACGCAAACATCTGACAAACCTGAACACGATTATAAAAATCAACTTCTGATTATTTTTAAAGAAAATGTTCCTTAAGATGTCGACTCCACCTGAGCAGCTGAACTGGGACTTTTACTTTCTGGTAAAAAGAACCAGCATGGAATGGGAAACTGTCTGCTCCAGATTTAGTCAGTCTGGCAAACCAGCTCTCTCACACTGTAGATGAGTCACCTCAGCATTCTTAATCTTCAATGTGAAAATCAAGTCTTCTAAATGAAACCAAAATCCTCCTAGTTTCTGCTATTCCTGCAGAGAGCCAGAACACTGGGAAATAGATTTTTATAAATTTCAGCACTTTAGGCAACTTCTGCCCTCTAATCAGTCTTTCCAAAGTCCTTCTAATTCTCAATGACAGGGCTCCTAGGGCCTACAGGGAATCTTTTCAATCCTCCCTCCTAATTGGCTTAGAGAAACACTTATCAATATTAAAGATGAAACTTTTCTAGTCCTAATGACACTAGAGTCACATTCCTCACGCTCAATGTCACTACTATAAAATAGCCCCTGCCTTGGAGTACTAAAACAGTTCAAATAGTAGGGATGCCTAATGTACCTCAAAAGTTTCTGTCTTTGAATCTACTCCCTTTAAGTCAGGCCCTTTGAGAGACACATATGCTTTTCTCCTCAGTTCCTCTCTCCCATTCATTTATTAGGCTGAGGCCTCTCAGAGAAGTTTCATGCCGAAATTTCTCCCAAAGGGGGGATAAAATTCTAGAAATTGACAATATCAAAGAAATCTACCAAGTTAATGAAATGACCCTTTGACACCTTTTGTTTGTTCCATCTCTGAGAATACTAGAGCAGATTCCGGAAATATTGATGATTTGTCCCTATGGAATCATCTACCACCTTCTTTACAGACAAAATCTACCACTGATAGTGATGACATTCACAGAGTAACTCCCATCAAAATTCTAAGAAACCTCTCAAAATCTCTTCTTAGAATTCATCAGTATGGTATAAGTAAAGAAGACTTTCAGAGAATAAAACCCACAATAGAAGAGTGCAAAGCTCAAGGCCTCATTATTTCTTGTACCATCCCCTGTATCACTTCCATTTTAGCAGTGAGAAAACCTAATGACTGATGGTGGAGGTTTGTCCATGACAATAAACAACACTGTTATCCCTGGACATCTTTTGTTCCTAACCATCACACATTACTAACATCCATCCCCACTGGAAGTAAATTATTTACTGTAATTGATTCACTTAGTACATTATTTGGTACTATAGTTGATGAAGCTAGCCAATATCCTTTTGCCTTCCCTTAGGAAACAATTTACCTGGACAGTAATGTCTCAGGGTTATACAGAAGGGCCTTATTTTTCACAAATCCTGAAGGTTTTATCTAGAATATAAAAAGTTCCCTAGGGTTTCTACATTGTTGCAATATGTGGATAATTTGCTTTTTGTCTTCTTCTTAATGAAAGCTCATCAGGAAAACAGCAGCCTTAAAGGGGCATAAGATCACCAAACAAAAATTGCAAACTTCACTAACCCAGGTTAGATATTTAGGGCATCTGATATCAGGACCAGGGCTACGCCCGTGTTGAGAGAATGTGTAATTTCCTCAGTTCTGTCTCGTCACAGCAAAAATTTGAAGTGACCATGGGCCAGGGTTATAGCTCAATTTTATTGGCAAGCAAAGGAAAATACATCCTCAAGGCATTAGGGCGGGCTGACCCAAAAGACGCGAAGGGAAGAGAAGCACCCAGCTCAATTTTGGCTCCTCTTTTTATGTTGTTTCTCCTCCCCTTGAGCCTGCCCTATGTAATTGGGCTAGCCAGGAGGGCTGTTTGTTTTACCTGAGGTCCTCACTCTGGTCCTCAGACCTTCCTTTGTTCTATTTTTATGGGTTTTTCCCTTGTTTGTCTTTTAGCCACTGCCATTCTGGACTCCTTTTTCCTATTCTAACTACCTAACACCTAGATCCAGGTAGACTTCATGATGTCCTAAGTTTCCCAAAACCCAAAGCTAAGAAACTACTGCAAAGCTTTCTCAGGATAATTGTTTATTGTCAAAACTGGATTCCAAATTTCTCTCTTATGGCCAGACCTCTATACATTTTACTCAACAATAACAACCCCAACCCAATTTTATAGGGAGAACCAGATAACATAGCCTTCAAAGTCTTATTCTGATGAATCCACCTACCCTTGTGTCAGTCACTCAGTAGTGTCCAACTCTGTGACCACAAAGGCTGTAGTCTGCTGGGCTCCTCTGTCTATAGGATTTTTCAGGCAAGAATACTGGACTGGGTTGTCATTTCCTTCTCCAAGGGATCTTCCCGACCCAGGGATTGAACCTGCATCTCCTACATTGGCAGATAGATTCTTTTCCTGCTGAACCATCAGGGAAATCCTTGGGCATCCCAATTATCAGAGTCCCTTTTTACTTTCTGTGTATGAAAAGGAAGGAAATGCTCTTGGGGTACCAACCTCAAAACACAGGGACTTCCCTGATACCTGCCATAGGGTATTAAGGCCAGCAACTGGACCCTGGGTCATGAAACACCCCCCTTGTCTTACAGCCATTATAGCCAGTGCCCTTTTGGTGAACGGTCACTGAGAAAATTGTTCTGGGATCCCTGTTAACCATTTTTTACCTCATGCATTAGAAGTTCACTTGATTTCTCATCACATTCGATATTTCTCAGTCAGTTGCCTCACCCACTATGAAGTTCACATAACTCTTAAGTTGTAATAACTTTAACCCAGATATCCTTCTCCCCTCTGTTACAAACAAAGTACCTCATGAGTGTTTAACACTAACAATGACCTCCTGACCACAGGGTGATCTATAGGAAACTCCACTGGGTAAGGCTGATGTCTCATTATTCACTGATGGTTCTTAATTAAAGGAAGGCAATGCCAAATATTGCTTGGATATGTGATTACACATTCTACTGACGTTGTTGTGGCAACATCCTAACTTATGGCTACACAGCCTGACAGGCTGAATTGTACACTTTGACAAAGGTTTGTACTTTAGCCAAGGTCAAAATTGCAAGTATTTTTACTGACATTAGATTTTGGCATAGCTCATGATTTTGAAATATTGTGGAAGTAATGTGGCATCCTTACTTCCGGTGGAAATAAAATTAAAATGGCCCATATGTTCAGGAATTACTGAAATAAATACTTTTACCTGACACTCTAGCTATTATTAAGGTTTCAGGACACTCTGATTTGACCGTTTGAAAGCTAAAAGAAATCACCTTGTTGATAGTTCTGCATGAAACGCCACTCTTAAAGGGGACCAACAGCCATTAAACCTCTGTCATGGTTCAAAGGGATACTTCATCAAATGATAATATAGAAAAACTGGCTAAGGAAGGCCAACAACTGATCTCAGAAAAAGGAAAAAAAAAAAGATTGGAAATTCAACAATTGTTGGTTTGATAAAAAGAGAAAGTTCTGGTTTAGACCAAGTGATGACCCAGTCATATCAGAGACTCTGAAGTTCCCATTCTTCACCACTGCACATGCCTTAAACCACTGATCTACAGACAAAATGCTAGCATTCATTGCTTAGTGTTGGTGAAAAACATTAATAATACCATAAAGAGTGCCCACCTCACTTGTCCTGAGTACAATCAGGGAAGCCTGATCATAATGCTCCTAGGCTTAAACTGCCTAATGAGCCACTTGAGGGCTAGCAAATGGATTTCACACAACTTTCTTCTCTATTAGATGTAAATATTTTAGTCAGGTGTGCATGGTTCACACTGTGCTGATGACTTCCCTGGAAGACAGGTTACTGCCTCTTCTGTGGCTAAAGTGTTTTAGGAAAAGATTGACCCTACCTGGAGAACCTCCACTTGATCTTCATTGATCGTCATAGTGATCGAAGAAATCATTTTACTGACCAGGTGCTTCAAGAATTTGTGTTATTTGGCTGATTATCAACACTTTCACTGTGCTTACCATACTTAATCCTCTAGTTTAGGCAAAAGCACTAATTTTAGTATTAAGACTCATACATCAGTTCAGTTCCATTGCTCAGTTGTGTCCAACTCTTTGTGACCCCATGAACCACAGCATGCCAGGCCTCCCTGTCCATCACAAACTCCCGGAGTTTACCCAAACTCATGTCCATCAAGTCGGTGATACCATCCAACCATCTCATCCTCTGTCGTCCCCTTCTCCTCCTGCCTTTAATCTTTCCCAGCATCAGAGTCTTTTCAAATGAGTCAGCTCTTCGCACCAGGTGGCCAAAGTATTGGAGTTTCAGCTTCAACATTAGTCCTTTCAATGAACACCCAGGACTGATTTCCTTTAGGATGGACTGGTTGGATCTCCTTGCAGTCCAAGGACTCTCAAGAGTCTTCTCAAACACCACAGTTCAAAAGCATCAATTCTTTGGTGCTCAACTTTCTTTATAGTCCAACTCTCACATCCATACATGACTACTGGAAAAACCATGGTTTTTCTAGCATTTTTGTACTTTTATTATTGGTTTCACAAACTTTCATAAATATGTTTTAAAGTAAACAAACATGGAGTTGTTAGGAACTAATTTATGCTGTTTTTCACTGTGGGATATATTATACTTTGAAAGTTCTCTCTTACTGGATCCTTAGGTTTTCATTTTGCTTTCTTAGATTTTTGTAAAGCTATAAATTTAAAAATTTTAAAGCATGCCCGATATATTCCTAATGAAAATTTCAGGGGGAGGCTCTAAACCATATTATCCAAGGTTCCCACAACTACTTATAGACTAATGAATGCATACACAATCATAGAACAAGTACTGATGAAAGTCCACTTTCTACCAGACATGGTGTTGAACTCTGGAAGCATTTACTAAGAGGAATGCTAATACCTTAATTTTTATATTATATAGAATTAGGAGTTAGCTTATGGCCTATTATGCCCTCCTAGAAGTAAATAGTTAACTTTTGTGACTTTTTTAAGAAGGACTAAGATAAGTAAAGCCTTGTACTTGGATCCCAGCATCAGTCAATGAAGGTGTTGTCTTGAAATTTCTGAGAAAATATACATTTCTTTATTTATAACATATTATTTCCAGAAGCTAGCTATATAAAAAGTGTCAAACATGACATTCTCAATTACTAGGAGATGTTATAGAGGTGACAAAAGATGGTGAATGGATTAAAAATTGCTTCAAGCTAGTGGCACAGATATACAATATGCCACATTGAGATGATTAAAGGAAGAAGTGTGAGAGTAGGCCTTTCTCAGCCAGATTTTGTATCAACTACTTTCATTGTCCATGCTTGCTCACAAGTGGACCATATTCTAGCTGCATCTTCATTTACCCGTCTGTCATCAGATTAAAAACTCTGTGTTTTAAATCACACTCAAGAAAGTAAAAAGACAACACATTGACTGGAAGAAAATATTTGGCAGTTATATACCTGATTAAGGACTTGCATCAAAAATATACAAAGAACACTTACAACTGAACAATAACAGATAACACAATCAAAAAATGGGCACAGCATTTCAATATATATCAATATATATTATTTCTCTAAATAATATATAAAATAGCCAATAAGCATATGAAAAAATGCTATACATTTACTGGGACAAATATAAGTCAAAATGACACTGAGATGTCACTTCATACTCACAAGGATGGCTACAAATTTTAAATATTCAGAAAGAAACAATAAGAAGTGTTGATTTGATGTGGCAAAATTGGAGCCCTCATATTGCTAGTCACAACTGAAGTGACTTAGCACACATACACATATACTGCTGGCGGCATTATAAAGTGTTTTGAACACTTTGGAGAAAAATTCAGCAGTTTCTCAAAAATTTAAGCTGAGATTTAGATTTACCATGACACAGCTATTCTACTCCTCAGTATATACCCAAGAAAAACGAACAGTATATGTCCACAGAAAAAAACTGTGCACAAATATTCACAGGAGCATTATTCATAATAACCAAAAGGTGGAAACAACTCAGATATATATAAACTGAAGAATAGATTAAAAAAAAAAAAAGCTATAGGGACAGAAGTAGATTAGTGAATTTCAGATGTTGAGGGAAGGGAGGAATGAGGAGTGACTGCTAATGGGTATGCTTTTTTTTATTATTCTATTTTATTTTTTATTGATGTATGAAAAGTGAAAGTGAAAGTTGCTCAGTGGTGTCCGACTCTTTGTGACCAGGCCAGAATACTGGAGTAGGTAGCCTTTCCCTTCTCCAGGGGATCTTCCCAACCCAGGGATCGAACCCAGGTCACCCACATTGCAGGCACATTCTTTACCAACTGAGTTATCAGGGAAGCCCCCTTACTGACGTATAGTTGAGTCAAAATATTAGTTGCAGGTATATATAATAGTGACTCAGTACTTTTACAGATTATACTCCTTTAAAAGTTAATACAAACTAATGCCTATATTTCCCTGTGCTGCTGCTGCTGCTGCTGCTGCTGCTGCGTCGCTTCAGTCGTGCCCAACTCTGTGCGACCCCATAGACGGAAGCCCACCAGGCTCCCCCGTCCCTGGGATTCTCCATGCAAGAACACTGGAGTGGGTTGCCATTTCCTTCTCCAGTGCAGGAAAGTGAAAAGTGAAAGTGAAGTTGCTCAGTCGTGTCTGACTCCTAGCGACCCCATGGACTGAAGCCCACCAGGCTCCTCCGTCCATGGGATTTTCCAGGCAAGAGGACTGGAGTGGGGTGCCATTGCCTTCTCCGGTTCCCTGTGCTAAACAATGTATTATTGTTGCTTATCTATTTTACTCATAGTTGTTTATATCTCTTAATCCCATACCCCTATTTTTCTCCTATTTTCTTCTCCTCTACCCTTTCTCTACTGTTCACTACTAGTTTGTTTTCTATATCTGTACATTTGTTTCAGTTTTGCTATACACATTTGTTTTCATTTTTTAGATTCCACAGAGAAGTGATGCATAAAACAGATGTCTCTGACTTACTTCAGTAAGCATAAAGTGCATCCACTCTAGGTCTATCCACATTGCTGCAAATGGCAAAAGTATGGCTGAGTAATATTTCATCATATATTTTGTCCATTCATCTGTTGGTGGATACTTGGTGGTATGCTGTTTCTATTTGGTCATGAAGATTTACTATGTTTAAAGAATTTAATAATTTCAGGTCCTATAAGTTTCTGTTTGAGATGGCCATTCAACCTATATTCCCATCATGTTCTATGCTGCAACAACAAGAAACCACTTTGATTCTAAGACTCCATTCTTGGAAATTGGTGTTTCTCAGTATTGGTTTGTATGTTTAATTTGGTAACATTTTACTTTCCTCAAAAGCCATTATGAAACTATTAAAAGTTGCAATCAAAGATCACTTAAAATAAAACTGTATACATTTTATATGTATATAGGTATGTGTATGCAATATACAATATAATTCATATGTAATATATATGTGTGTACAATTGATTTTCTGAAGTGAGTTTTAATGCAGTGCTACAACCATTAATTCATTCCAATCCCAAAGAAAGGCAATGCCAAAGAATGTTCAAACTACCACACAGTTGCATTCACCTTGCACACTAGCAAAGTAATGCTCAAAATTCTCCAAGCCAGGCTGACCCCATGAACTGCAGCATGCTAGTACTTGAACTGAGAACTTCCAGATGTTCAAGCTGGATTTAGAAAAGGCAGAGGGACCACAGATCAAATTATCAACATCCACTGGATCATCAAAAAAGCAAGAGAATTCCAGAAAAACAACTACTTCTGCATCAGCGACTACACTAAAGCCTTTGACTGTGTGGATCACAACAAACTGTCAAAACTTCTTCAAGAGATGGGAATACCAGACCACCTTACCTGCCTGCTGAGAAATCTGTATGCAGGTCAAGAAACAACAGTTAGAACTGGACATGGAACAATGGACTGGTTTCAAATTGGGAAAGGAGTACCTCAAGGCTGTATATTGTCACCCTGCTTATTTAACTTATATGCCAAGTACATCATGTGAAATGCCAGGCTGGATGAAGCATAGCCTGGAATCAAGATTGCTGGGAGAAATATCAATAACTTCATATATGCAGATGACACTATCCTTATGGCAGGAAACGAAGAACTGAAGAGCTTCTTGATGAAAGTGAAAGAGGAGAGTGAAAAAGCTGGCTTAAAACTCAACATTCAAGAAATAACACGACAACTGGTCCCATCACTTCATGGCAAATAAATGGGGAAACAATGGAAACAGTCACAGAGTTTATTTTCTTGGACTCTAAAATCACTGAAGATGGTGACTGCAGCCATGATATTAAAGGACGCTTGCTCCTTGGAAGGAAAGTTATGACCAACCTAGATAGCATATTAAGAAGCAGAGACATTACTTTGTCAACAAAGGTCCATCTAGTCAACGCTATGGTTTTTCCAGTAGTCACATATGGATGTGAGAATTGGACCATAAAGAAAGCTGAGTGCTGAAGAACTGATGCTTTTGAAATGTGGTATTGGAGAAGACTCTTGAGAGTCCCTTGGACTACAAGGAGGTCCAACCAGTCAATCCTAAAGGAAATCAGTTCTGAATATTCATTGGAAGGACCGATGCTGAAGCTCCAATACTTTGGCCATCTGATGCAAAGAACTGACTCATTGGAAAAAACCCTGATGCTGGGAAAGATTGAAGGCAGGAGGAATAAGGGACGACAGAGGGTGAGATGGTTGGATGGCATCACCAACTGATGGACATGAGTTTGAACAAGCTCTGGGAGTTGGTGACAGTCAGGGAAGCCTGGCATGCTGCAGTTCATGGGGTCACAAAGTGTCAGACATGACTAAGCGACTGAACTGAACTAAACTGAGCAAACATTATTATTATAAACAAAGGTTGTTGTTAGGGAAGATCAGCTGGTTGCCGTCAGTTATCCCACAGGATGGTATTAACTTATAGAATTTACTATGGTTCAAGTAGTTATTCTCTGTTCTGCTTTTCCAGAAAAATCAGACTTTTACACAACAGATTATGGAGAGAGTTTGGGAAGAAGAACTTACTCTAAAACAACACCATTTCACTAGATTTCTCATTCAATCCAGGTTTAACAGAGAGTGATGTCCTCCACCAATGCAGTCCCCCTGGACTGGGAGATCTTTAAAGGCATCCAAAGATCTTGTAACTTGTACTTAGTGAGGAAGAGGGGCAAGTTGTGTTACCTATAATAATATAAATGAGCTATAGTTGGGCAATTATGAGTGGTCAAAGGTTAGGGAGCGTAGAAACAGATATTCTGTCGGGATTTCTCCTCACTCATCCACATGCCATTCTTCTCCAGAGCTGACTGAACATTGTCAACGCTATCTCTTCACAAATATTTAGTGAGTGTTTTTGTGAGAGAAATCTTTTGAGTATGGCATCATAGTGAAAATTCAAGCGTCTTCTCTACTGTAAATGGCAGATAATGAAGTACTTGAGAAAAACAGATAATGAAAGTTCCCTAAGAAATCAGGATGATGTGATGCAGTGTCTAGAAGACATCATTACATTGACCTTACTCATTTCGTAGGTCTTACTGGAGTGCAGGTCCGACATAGACAGACTAACGTTGGCCATGTCAGTGTCAGCGTACTTACTAGGGATGGCCACAAACATTCTTTTCTGAAACATTGCTACTAGTAAAATTAGGGATATCACTCTTACATGTGATGTTCAGGAAAGACCTTCCAAATACAAACTGCACTTAATTACTTTTTCAATTTTTCTTTTTCTTTTTTTTTCTTTTTGCTTATCTAAGTGTTTATCTGTCTATCTCTCTATATATGTATTTATTGGCTTCTCTCAGACGGTAAAGAATCTTCCTGCAATGCAGAACACTCGGGTTCAATCCCCAGGTTGGGAAGACCCCCTGGAGAAGGGAACGTTTATGGGTGTGTGTATATATATATAAAGTTTATAGTTTTGGCATTAGCAATGTTATACAAAAAATAGCAAGCATATTAATATTAAAAAATAATGCTTTTGTGGCAGGATTGGGATGTGATAAAGGAAAAAAAATATTTTTCCTTCTTCTAACCAACTATGCAGAATGAACACTTTTCTACTTTAAAACCAATCTGCCTTCCCACCATCCAAGCTTGCATGGCCCTCTCTGATGATTATGTAGTAGAGTGACAGCATTGAAGGTGCCAAAACTCCAACAATAAACAGTTCTATCATTACTTCAAAATTTATTTCTTATGATCTAGGACTGAGCTCTCCATCTAGAGGAAACAGAATTACCGTTGAAAAGTGTACTAGCTTCAGATCAAAGAGATTTGCTGTTATTAAGGTCACCCAATCAATCTGCAAATAACTGCTCATTTCTAGTGAAGCTTTCCATGTTAAATGGCACATTACCAGATTATAACAAATCTGGTATAATTCCAGGGCCCACAAAACATTCTTTGCATAAGGACAGGCAACATGTTGAGTAAGCCTGGGATACTCACAAAATTTACACAAAATGAGCTCACTGAGAAAATCAGGTTACACCTTTTCCATGTAGGTCTTTATGCAGTCAGCATGAGGACGAAACTCTAGTTCTGCTTCCTTATCTCTATTCTTCCCTGGTCTATTTTAAGTTTAACAAAGTATTTCTTGGTTTGCTCTGCAATATAAGCTTTACCAATTCTGATCATTTGTGTACCTGATTTTGAAAATGATGTAAATTTTCAGCCTTACTGAAAAAATAATCCTCAAAACAAAAAAGTAGGTTTGTCTAAAGACCAGTGAGCTATGGCTTAAAGATTTTAGCAGCTGTTATTTACACAAGGGTGATCTTCTTTAGATAACTCAACATACCTTTTACCTCTTAATTCTGTGATTATGACAGCAATAGTATCTCCAATATCTGGATTTATTATATTGACTGGCTTTACATAGGATTTATCACTACACATAACTATTGCAATTGCATTGTGGAAAGTTGTCCAAGATGTTTTCATCATAATGTTCTATTTTCCCTCTGTAGAAAGGCAATTTATTTCTCAGAATTGGATAAGGTTAACAATAAATGCTAATGTTTGAGGTTAATAGCTAGGAACATAACCTACTGTGTGAATAAGTGGAAGGTCTGAAATCTGCCTTTTGACCTCCACCTTAGATGATGAAGACTCGGCCACAGAATAGAGTGACAATCATTCTAGAATAGCTAAAAGATTTTTGAGGTGGCCTGACAGACACCCCAACAACTGGTATGCTCCTTGTTATATATCTGGCTGGTATTGTTCACCCAGGCCAAAATAAAAGAGCCATTTAGTAGAAGTAAGGTGAGATGAACCGTATTCTTTTCTGTCTTTTTGTGATATAGTCTTCCTTTATACATGTAAATATTATTCTCTGTGCAGTACTACTTAAACATTTTACCAAGACTGCAGTTTGGCCTAGGGACTCTGTTGCCTTTAGTTGCCTATTTGTATCTACCTAATATTATTCATTTATTATACTGAATTTTTAACTTAATTGTCAAAATGAGCTTGCATTGCTGTTGCCTACATAATGCAATGTCTATGATCTCCTCAGCAATATCCTATTATGTATCTCTTAAAGAATATATGGGAAAATACAGAGATGGGTGCAAAAAGGGGTCAGTAGTAGGGAGTTGGAGACAGACAACATCATGTTTTTCTTAGATCACTTGTTATTAGTTTTCTGATATTGATGCCATGGGGGGCGGAGGGGAACTATGTCAAGAAAAGGAGGGATTGTCAAAATGTTTCCAAAGACAAAGTAATTTCTTTGCATAAGATTTTTAATGAAATAGTTTCCCTAATATATCAGTTGTTTATTATTTTTATGTATTTTTGAAGCTTTTTTCATTGAGGGAAAATTTACCTGCAATGAAATGAGTAGAACTTAAGTGTACAAGTTAATGAGTTTTGACAAATGTATATTCAAGTAGTTCGAATCTCCATAAGAATTTATAATATTTTCATCACTTCAGAAACATCCCCTGTGCCCATATCTAGTCAAATCTCATCCACATAGTCAGCCATGTTTCTGATTCCTACTACCATTATGCTACAGTTTATCTTGTTCTTGAACTTTATATAAATGACATACAGTAGGTACTCTTTTATACCTTTTTTCACTCAAAGAAGTGTTTTTGTGATGCATCCATGTTACAGGATGTGTCTGTAACTCACTTGTATGTTTATTTATTGCTAATCATTTTTCCACTACATGAATATACCATGTTTGATATTCCTTATCATGATGGGGAACATCTTGTGATTTTCATTTTTGGACTAGTATAAATGAAGTTGCTATAAGCTTTTGTGTAAAAATTATTTTTATATGTATGTATTTTTATTTCTCATGTATCCAAAATCTCATAGTATAATATCCAAAATGTCCAGAAAATAAAGCACAACTTGAATGAGAGGAGACAATCAACAGACACCAACATCACAATGAATCAGATATTGGAACTATTTAATATTTGAACTATTTCATATTTGGAATTTTGAAGCAGCCATCATAAAAATGGTTCAAAAATCAGTTTAAAATTCTCTTGCAACACATGTGAAAGTAGAAAGCTTCATCAAATAAATAGAATTTATTAAAAAATGAAGTGGAAATTATATACCTAAAGACTACATAATGAAAATAAAATTTCACTGTATGGGCTCCAGAGTAGAATGAAGATAGCCTTCAGGAAATGACTCAGCCACACTGGATGAAAATAGTCCATATCTTATGATATGGGTTTTGTTCTTGGCTGCTTCATCTAATTGCTTCACTGTGCAGAGCTTTATGCACTTTCTCATAAGCCATAAGGTGCTAAAATTTAATTAGCCCACAACTCAGCTGCATTTAGTGCCCCTAAATTGGCAAAGTACTTGGTCAGAGGACTCCAGTTACCTTCAGTTTTCCCTTGGAGAGGGCCCATTTCTGATTCTAAATATACCATCTCCAGGAAGTCATGCTGAGCTAGAATTTCCTTTAAAATTTAAATGAAGTAATAAGCACAATTAGCAGACAGGGATACCCTCATTCCAATACTCAAGCAAAAGTTATATATGGAGTAGACAGTGTAACCTTGTTTCCTGTATTATATGAAAAGAACTTTGCTCTAGCACTGGACCAGAAGCTACTTGTAGCACCAAGCAATAAGCCTACCAGCTTTACCTGGTAGTAGGTATAAACGTTATGCTAGTGTAGGGAAAACATGCCCTCTTTCAACCATTGTATTAACCATTGGGTGGTGATGAATATCCAATAGGACTCCTCATCACACTGGGATACTTTATTTTTTTCTGGAGAGTAGAATTAGATTTTAGATGCTATGTTAGTGGAGACTCGTTCCTGGAGCTATCTTCCAGGTATTGGTATTCCCTATCAGAAAAGTTTAGGTTGCTTTGGAATTTTACATCAGAATTGACCCAAACTGAGTTATTTTTTACTTCTTATGATGGAATTTATCAGCAAGCACAGTGTTTTGACTTGACTTAAATCTCTAGTTGATATGTGACTTACCCAATTTTATATATAGTGCCACACTTGATGCTGCTTTATTTTTCCATATCACACTTCTTATAATCTCTATATCAACTCCATTAAGTGAGCTTTGAAATGGGTACTTAGATGCTTAAGATTCTTTATTGCTTTTAGAGATTTTAAAAATAGTTGACTTTTGAAAAATAATGTTGAGGAGGAAAATTGAAAATTTTCTAAGAATACCCTTATTCTAAGGCTAAATTTTCTTTATTCTAAAAGTTAATTTTGTTAAATTCTGCTTGAATGGTTATTTTTATTATTTTTTGAAAACATCAAAAATATTAAAAAGCTAGTAGGAAGCTGATATATAGCACAGGGAGCTCAGCTCAATGTTCTGTGATGACCTAGAGGGGTGGAATGGGAGAGTGGGAGGATCAAGAGGGAGGGGATATATGTATACATATGGCTGATTAACAATGTTGCACAATAGAAACTAATACAACATTGTAAAGCAATACTTTGTTATTTTTATCCATTGATACATTTGTCTATACTAATGCCAATACTGCACTGTATAGACATCTGCAGCCTTATAGTAAGGGTAGAAGTTGCATTCATTTTGAACTTCTATATATATTTTAGAATTAATTTATCAATTTCTTCAAAAAATATACTGAAATTTTGTTTGGGGAGGTATTTCATTTTTGAAGAATTTGTACTTTAACAATATTGTCTTTTAATTCTCTAAGCATGGTGCATCTCCACATTGCTTTATGTCTTTTTAAAGCTCTCTCAGAATTTCTGTAGTTTCAGTGAATAGGAATTGTGCATGTTTTGTTATTATTATCATCTATTTCATGTTTTTAGATGTTGCAATAAAGGATATCGACTATTTAAATTTCAATTACTAATAGTTAAAAATGTAGAAATACTTCTAATCTTTATAAGAATAAAAAGAAGAACTATACAAAAGTGTCTTAATGACCTGTATAACTACAGTGGTGCGATCACTCACCTAGAGCTGGATATCCTGGAATGTGAAATCAAGAGGGTCTTAGGAAGCAATACTACAAACAAAGCTAGTGGAAGGGGATGGAATTCTACCTGAGCTATTTAAAATCCTAAAAGGTGATGCTGTTAAAAGTACTGCACTCAATATGTCAGCAAATGTGGAAAACTCAGCAGTGGCCACAGAACTGAAAAAGGTCAGTTTTCATTCCAATCCCAAAGAAGGGTAATTCCAAAGAATGTTCAAACTACTGCATAATTGCACTCATTTCACATGACCGTAAGATTATGCTAAAAATCTTTCAAACTAGGCTTTAGCAGTATATGAACAGAGGAATTCTAGATGTATAAACTGGGTTTAGAAAAGGGAGAGGAAGCAGAGATCAAATTGCCAACATTCATTGGATCATAGAGAATGCAAGGAAATTACAGAAAAACATCTACTTCTGCTTCATTGACTAAGCAAAAGCCTTTGACTATGTGAATCACAACACACTGGAAAATTCTTAAAGAGACGGGAATACCAGACCAACTTATCTGTCTCCTAATAAACCTGTATGCAGGTCAAGAAGCAACAGTTAGAACTGGGCATCGAACAATGGACTGGTTTAAAATTGGGAAAGGAATACAACAAAGCTGTATATTATCACCTGCTTATCTAACTTCTGTGCAGAATACATCATGTGAAATGCTGGGTAGGTTGAATCCCAGCAAGCTGGAATCAAGATTGTCAGGAGAAATATCAACAACCTCCAATATGCAGATAATTTCTCTCTAATGACAGAATGTTAAGAGGAACTAAGCAGCGTCTTGATTAGGGTGAAAGAGGAGAGCAAAAAAGCTGGCTTGAAACTCAGCATTCAAAAAACTAAGATCATGGCATCTGGGCCCATCACTTCACGGACAAAAGAAGAGGAAAAAGAGGAAGCAGTGACAGATTTTATTTTCTTAGGTTTCTAGATCACTGCAGACTGTAACTGCAGCCACGAAATTAAAAGACACTTGCTCTTTGGAAGGAGAGCTATGACAAACCTCGACAGAGTACTAAAAAGCAGAGACATCAATTTGCTGACAAAGGTCCATATAGTCAAGCTATGGTTTTTCTAGTAGTTATGTACAGATGTGAGAGTTGGACCATAAAGAAGGCTGAGCACCTAAAAATTGATGATTTTGAACTGTGGTGCTAGGGAAGACTCTTGAGAGTCCCTTGGACAGCAAGGAGATCAAACCAGTCAATCCTAAAGGAAATCAGTCCTGAATATTCATTGGACGGACTGATGCTGAAGCTGAAGTTCCAATACTTTGGCCACATGATGCAAAGAGCTAACTCATTGGAAAAGACCCTGATGCTGGGAAAGACTGAGGGCAGGAGGAGAAAGGGGTGGCAGAGGATGAGATGGTTGGATGGCATCACTGACTCAATGGACATGAATTTGAGCAAACTCTGGGAGATAGTGGAAGACAGAAAATCTTGGTCGACTGTAGTCTATGTGGTTGCAATGAGTCAGACAGGATTTAGTGACTTAACAACAACATAGTATCTTCTGATCTTTTTGAAGTGACTTCTTCTAGTAGGATTTTAGTTTCTGTTCCTCAGATTTTCTATGTAAATGACCATGACATCTGCTAAAAAGATAATTTTACTTCCTTATTCGTAATTTTTATAATTATTTTTACTTTTCTTAATATAACGGCTAGGATATCAACATAAGTTTAGAAGATAGAGCCATAAATATGCTTTTTTAAAGTCATGATCTCAGCAGAGAAACATTATTTTATACTCAATACTATTATAAATGTTGGTTTGTAGATATTGCACTGTACTCAAATTTCCATTTTATTTTGTAGTGTTTCCATTTCTAATGTGATGTACCCTATCCATGTTTTATCTTTCTTTTTTCTTTAAAATATGTGAACATATTATAAATGCTGGTGCAAAGTTATTTTCTGATAATGATAACTTCTGGAATCATAATAGGATCCGTTATTGTTGACTAGGGTTTTTCCTAATTGTTACCTCATTTTGCTTGTTTGTCTATGAATTTTTTATTGTACACTGGATATTATAAATAATATGCTGCGAGTTTACATTATGTTGACTTATTTAAATAGGTATTGGATTTTTCTGGCAGACTAATAAATTGCTCTTGATCTGGCAGGTTTGGGTTTATTCTTTATAATGACAGTTTTTTTTTCCAGTTTCATCCTCAGTCTTATGGCCATTTAACATATGCTACTTATTTTTAGAATATGTCCTTTCTTCAGTCTCCACTGAAGGCTGATGTTTTCTGTGAGGTTATTTCACTATGACTAGACTAAATCTTCCAGAGAAGGCAATGGCAACCCACTCCAGTGTTCTTGCCTAGAGAATCCCAGGGATGGGGAAGCCTGGTGGGCTGCCGTCTATGGGGTCGCACAGAGTCGGACACGACTAAAGCAACTTAGCAGCAGCAGCAGACTGTATCTTCAATATGTCTCAGAACCCACAACCTCAGGTGTCTCCATTTTCTTCACAGACCCACAACTGTGAACCTACAGGGAGTTCTCTGATAGGCATCTTGGAGCTGAACTCTGTATGTAGGCAACCCAGCCAATGGCCATGAATGTTTAGAAATTACCCATTCAGACTCTTGTCTTTCTTTCAACTTGCAAACTCCTGTAGGTCCATCATCTGTTACTTCATGCCCTGAAAGTTTCAACTATTTCAGACTCTAAATTCAGCGAGATACAGGATTTTGGTTGGGCTTGACTCCCAGGGTCATAGTTTGAAAACTTATCTCATACAGAAACAGAGGATAAACTTGGGGTTTACTTTGTATGTTTCCCTTCTCAAGGATTACTATTCCACCATATTTGTTGTCCGGTGTTTAGAAGCCATTGCCTCATATATTTTGTCCAATTTTATAGTTGTTTGTGGAAGGAGTAATAACTGCTGGTGACTCCATCATGGTTAGAAGCAGAATCCCTTTTAACTCACCTGATAATTTACTTTTACAGAGTTACATAATAAGGAGAGAATAAAACGTTGTACCCTCATGAATTTAAAAATAAATGATTAATTATAATGTGAAACATAGCAGCATCACATCATTATCCACAGGAAATTTCCAGAATTGTTATCTCTGGCATGTTCCATCTAAGCAGCAGTATCTCTGAAAATTCATGAGTAGCCCTAGAACTAGAGAAGATTAACTACTGACTATTTGAGTAAAGCTTTCAAGTGGGGTAAAACATGACATACGTGATAAAATGATTTAAAAAATGGTACAAACATTTTTCTTTTATAAAATTAATGATCCCCTAATAGGGTTGGTTGTGAGATGGAGAAAGGAAAGAGAATGCATAAAGTGCCACAGATGGTTAGATAATTCTTGGGGTTCTTGTGAAAAACAAAGAAAAAACAAGGAAAAGGAACACAAAGGGGGATAGAAACAAAAACTATCATTTAACTATGGTTTGGACCCTTTACTAAAGTATCCGTTCTTATCCATATTGCTCCTAAAATTTAGTTACTTATTTCCAAAATCTAGCTTGTATTTTTGCCTAGTCCATTAGCCTTAGCTCCATATGTGAATCCTGTTCATTCTATTAACCTGCCACACTGGCTACATTTTGCAAATTTGGTGCTTCAAAAGCTTCCCTTCCTAGGACTAGTGACATCAAAAATTTCCCAAGACTTGAATTGCTAGTTTATTTTATAGTGACATTTAGCCATTCTGACAAGTGCCTAATTATTATATGTTCCTCCATAAAGGTTGTTTCTGACAGTATGTGTAAATCAAATAAATTAAAGCAATATAGGCTATTAGTTTTCCATTCTGGTTGACATCTGTGATATTCATTAATAAATATTTTAGTACATTTACAGACAATGATAAAAGACAGCATCATTAATGCTGGGATAATTTTCTCCCAAAGGATATACTAGGCAGCTGCTTACTTCTAACAAAGTAAAATCTAAGGCCATGAATTTACACTTTGTCCTACTATTATAATAGTCTAAATATACCATATTAGTATACACTAAGAACATGTACAATGTACTGCTCTGCAGTGTGGTACAGAGGAAGGATCATTATAGCCATCAGGGGTCACATATTTCAGTCTCAAGTTCTGTGATGTCTTGTAAATTATTTCTCTTATTCTGATCTTAGTTTCTTCATCTATAAAGTCAAAGTCATGAACCAAATGAACTCTAAAGATATTTCTAGTCCTAAAATTCTGAAACTTTGTGTTCTGCTTTTTCTTTATTGGGAATCTAGCTGATAGGTAGTGATTATTCTTTCTTATTTCATCAAGACCAGGCCTTATCTACACTCCCCATCTGTCCTCCAGGTTTTTAGTATTAATTGTGAGATCTGGTTGGAGCTACTTGAAGTATATGCAATTGTAGTATAGAAAATCAGTCAAAGGTTGATTCTTAAACGATCTAAAAGCTGAACTGAACTTCAGTTTGTTTTTTGAATACACCGGTTTTCCCAGGTTCCTCAAATATGATGAGATGGAGGGGTATGGGTAAAGGGAAAAGTGAGGAAAATGGGTAAAGGGGGAAAAAATGTTTACTTCATTTATCTAATTAATATTTGCTGAAGGGCCTGCAACATGCTAAGCACTGCGCCAGGTGCTGTAATAGTAACAGAAGATACAAAGATGAATAAGACAGCATCTGCTCTCTAAAAGCTCAGAGCCTAGTGGTAGAGTCAGAGAGTCAAAATGATTTTTATACTGTAGTGCGATATGAGCAGCACTTAACTTTTATGAGCACTTAAAACATGCCGGGCTCTTTGCTTTCAGCTCTACAAGTATCATCTCATCAATTATCAAAAAGTGATCCATAAAGTATGTATATTGTTATTACTTTCATTTTTCTATAAATGAAGAAACAAGTACAAAATTTGTTAAAATTACTCTTTACACACGGGGCCTCCTGGTCCTTGCTGTCTCATTGCTTCTCTGCATCCTTTTTCAACATTTTTTCCAGTTAATAATTCTCTGCTTCTACTTCTGCTTCACATTCCAAAGAGAATCTGACTGGACAGTTTTAGCACTATCATATGTTTTGGTAACATCCTGGCTTTAGGTGCTCTCACTTCACTTATATTTGGATTTTGTCGAACTATAGATTCGTGACTTCTGAGCCAGATGCCTTCCACCTTATGGAATCATGTATGACAAGCAAGAAGGGTAATGTGGTATAGAAAGCGGCTGCTCCCTTGAACAAGACAAAATTCCGTGGAAAACTGCTGTGTGCAATAGGCTGCATGATTGGCTTACTCAGTTTAAAAGGTAAGGATGAGTTTTTCAAATAATGGAACATATCAACTGTGTAGTGTGCTTTAAGACTGATCATGAAAGTGAAAGCGTTAGTTGTTCAGTCATCTCTGACTCTTTGTGAGTCCATGGACTGTAGCCTGCCAGGCTCCTCTGTCCATGGAATTTTCCAGGCAAGAATACTGGAGAGGGTAGCCATTCCCTTCTCCAGGGGTTCTTCCCAACCCAGGGATTGAACTCGGGTCTCATACATTCCAGGCAGCTTCTTTACTGTCTGAGCTACCAGGGAAGCCATTTGAGATTGATCACAAATAAATGCAATGCAGTACCACTAAACATAAAACTTAAAAAAATAAACCAGCTAACCATTTATGGGATCTAAGTGAAAATATTTCCCTAAAGAAATTACATTAGTAAATATCTTGGCATACATATTTCAGGTATAAATTGAATGAGTTTTTTTGTATTCAAGTTGTGATGAACACATTACTTTTTAAAATATTCATATATGTTTGTTCTGTTGCATTCTTGCAGTTCTGGTTCTGAAGCAAAACCATGATATCTGGGATACAGCGTCATGTTTTAATTTGATCATTTGGAACCATTCAGTATAATTGATAGAGAATCTAGATCTTAGCATTTGAGCAATGCCTTAGTTCTCTGAGGACCCGTCCTCATAGTGAAGATTCTCAAGGATTACACAATTCTCCCCTCCTGTCCAATTAATTGCTTTTCTATATTACCTTGGATCACCTTCCTCAACATTCCACAAGTGTTTATGTGCCTGTATGCTCAGACATGTCCGACTCCACAGGCAACCCTGTGGACTGTAACCTGCCAGGATCCTCTGTCCATGGAATTTTCCAGGCAAGAATACTGGAGTGGGTTGCCATTTCCTACTCTAGGGGATCTTCCTAACCCAGGGATTGAACTCCCACCTCCTGGGTATCTCCTACATTGTTGGGGGCTTCTTTATTGCTGAGACACTGGGGAAACCTCCACAAGTGTATCGCTCTATTTTTCTGGCATGTAAAATTTATTTATTTACTTATATGCAGATGTTTAATTTGGGGAGGACATAGAGATTTGGAACATTTTGTTAATTCTGAGAAGTTTGAGAAAATAACATTATTGGGATGCTACTGATCATGGAATGTCAGAATGGGTATAATGCCACTCCCTCACTCTCTTAAGAAATGGGGTCAGAGAAGCAGATTTAAGAGAAAGGGATACATTTGTACTTAATGGTGAAATGGTTTATTTTAACTAGCTGTGCCACTGTTAGTAGAGTGATTGATAGCAGAATCTAATTGCCATAAAATTCAATCCACAGCTATGCAAAATGAGAATTTATTATTACAAGAGTAATTATTACACTTAGGATTATTGTTCATCAATGATTTTACACTGTCAACATAGTAACTCTCCACTATGCACCTGAATTAAAATCAAATTTTAAATGGAAATCAAATTGCTGGTAATTTGTCCTTGTTCATAGAAATTGCACAAAAGTCTCTAGGAGTTCAGATTGGTTCAAGGAATTTGAAGTTCATTGTCTAATGGGCCAAGCAGATAATGTAAATGAATGCAGTTTACTTTGGGCATGAATGCTGGAACTTGCAAACTGGAAACTGGATCCCCCATTTAAAGAGTCAGCTACTCTGCAAATAACTCTTAAGAATTATTTCGAAGAAATAATTATGTCAAATTATTATGTCAAAGAAAATGGAGACTTCCCTGATAATCCAGTAGTTAGGACCTGTACTTTCACTGCCAAGGGCCTGGGTTCAATCCCTGGTTGGGGGACTAAGATCCCACAAGTCCATGGTGTGGCCAAAACTCAAAACAGTCATTCAAAGCACAACTATGCAAAGTATACCTCAAAAGAGAATTGCCCTAAATTGAGCTAACGTTGATAGCAAAATTAGATTGTGATGAATGGTGGGTAGAAGAGGGCATTGAAAACACAAGTAAGGAACAGTTATCAAAGAAAACTTGATTCTCCATCCATTCTGTTTCTAAAGTCCTTTGCTAATATCCAGAGCAACTTCTAAATCATTACAGTTACGAGATGGGCATATTGGATATCAAGTCAGATGCCATTAAATCAAACATCTCAAATGGGAAAGCCTGATTTCACTTGACAAACATGTTTTCTTTGACCCACACAGTTTTAAAAATTGAACTTAGGTTTATAAAATTCGGATTTTTCACCCAATGTTCCCAATGTTTCCAGTCTGATTTTTTCAAGAGAAGCCCAAAATTAAGATTTAGGTGAAAAATCTGATTTTATGAACCTAAGTTCAGTTTTTAAAATTGTGTGGGTCAAAGAAAACATGTTTGTCAAGTGAAATCAGGCTTTCCCATTTGAGATGTTTGATTTAATGGCATCTGACTTGATATCCAATATGCCCATCTCGTAACTGTAATGATTTAGAAGTTGCTCTGGATGACTGTTTTTGAGTTTATGTATTCATATTATTTTGTTTTGTTTTGTTTTTTGCTTGTTTGTTTTTGGCTGTGTGGGGTCTCAGTTGTGCCAAGTGGATCTAGTTCTCTGATCAGTGATTGAATCCTGGCCCCCTGCATTGGGAGTATGGCATCTTAGCCACTGGACCACTAGGGAAGTTCCTATGTTTATATTATTAACTTTACTTCTATGTTCTCAGAGAGATCTCATTGGTCAAGTGCAAATGTTTTCTAGAAATGAAAACATTGCAAGAATTACCTAGCTAATATTAATTGTGTAAAAAAGAGAGTTTTCAAATCTTATGCACTGATAAAAGTTCTACCTCCAAACTTGAAAGATCATTTCTTAATTGGGCTGGTTAATGAGGATATTACTGATCATTTGTTCTTCTAAAAAGTAGTGGGTAATGTCAACACAAATTTGCAGGCCACACCATACCCATTCATGCAACAGACAAGGATTCCATGTGACCATCATAGCAAACAGACCTTGATTTTCTATCTATATGCGCCTGTAAAAGAAGGCTAGAATGCTCAACTCATGCTTTGGAATTTTTTCCCCCTAATCACCATACTGTACTGTATTGAGGAAACAATAGAATTTCACTTGTTTTTTTGTTTTTTTTTTGAAGGTCCTTGTGATTTAGAGACATCCTAGGAGGCAATGGAGGCTACAGGCTCATCCATATGCATTATCTTATTTTGCTCCCTTTCCTTCTCTTAGTCCCATTTCTCAGGGAAAGTCAGATTTATTCTTTCGGTGCTGAATTATGATCACACTGGTTCAAATCCTGGTGATTGATTTATTCATGGGTTCTAGGCCTTCTAGCTGTTATCTATCCCATGACTCCAAAGTTTTCTCCCCTGGGTACTCATTTGCTGATTTTCAGTTAGAAAAAAGCTACATAGCTCCCAGTCTAAAGCAATTACCCATGACTTTATTTCATATGCTCTTTTTCCTCAACATCATTATGTTTAATGTTTCTGCTATATTCCCTGCGTGGTTTCGTTCATATTCACTTAGGGAAAACAAGATTCATGATCTGATATTTAATATTCCAGTTTTACATCAGTTTTTTTACATGTCTCTGAGGGTCAATATCTTCTCCTAATTCCATAGTGTACTGAATCCCTTCATGCTCTACATAGGTGCATATGTTAGGATGGTAAGACAAATTCTATACACTATTGCATTTTACCCCATAGGGACTTGTAAAATCAACATAATTCTTATTAAACTTATTTTTCATTCATTCAAAAGTATTTATTTCATATACTTACTGCCAGGTGGTAGAAAAGATTCATTCCTACTTTTACATAGGTTATAATCCAGTGAGTGAGATACTTATGTCCATGAGAAACTATAATAAAATTAGACCAAAAATTTCCCTGAGAGAAGTATGATCAAAATGCTGTAGGGCACACAGTGATTAATTCTGACCTGGGGCATTGGCAGAAATCTAATAGTTGACTGTGGAAGGAATTTTAACATTCATTTGATAAAATCATTTTTTCAAAGAATCTTGTTTTTTACATAAACACTAGAAATCACGTCTTCCACAAAGTAAATAAGCTGACACCATTAGACGCAGAAAATGCCCTCCCTCAATGTTGCCATTAACAGTAATGGACGATGCAAAATTCCATTCTTCCACATTGATTCATTACTATATTAATGAGACAATATGCCAGATATTCCTCATGGAAATACAGAAAAGGTTAAAATGAGACATAGGAGTTGAAAATTTTAACTTGCAAGTCTCAATATAATAAAACAGAGTACATCCTCTATAATTTATCAGAAAATAGCTCTTAGAATTTTTAATGTCTCTTTTTCTTGTGATATTTAGGCTTCACTCTCCCTAGTTTACCCTTAAAATCATCCTCTCAAGGGATTCTGATTAGGTACTTTAAGGCTGCAGTGCATGATGAGATAAAGAAATAAATTTACCTTGCTTATTTCATGATTGTTATTTGTGCTTTTAAGTGGCTCTATTTTAAAATCAACATAGCCTTAACAATTCTAAAAAACTAGTTAACATTTTGAGCACATTTACGCTAGAAAAGAATGTGGTTGTGATTCGTCTGCATTCTATTGCAATGCCTTCCTCCCATGCCCAGTTCTAGATGACCAACTTTTATTTTTTCTATTATTGCTTTCACCTTTTAATTCTTAGTTTGAATATAACATAGGATATGTTACTACCAAAGTGAGTAGAGGAAAAAGGCAGCCTGGCCTTGAGCCAGATACTACTGTAACCATTAAGAATTTAGTTTGAAGCCTGGCTATGTCAGAGGTGGGAGGGGGGTTCAGGGTGGGGAACACTTGTAAACCCACGGCTGATTCATGTCAATGTATGGCAAAAACCACTACAATATTGTAAAGTAATTAGCCCCCAACTAAAATAAATAAATTAATAATTTAAAAAAAGTGAAAAGTGAAAGTGAAGTCGCTCAGTCGTGTCTGACTTTTTGCGACCCCATGGACACCAAGCTCCTCTGTCCATGGGATTTTCTAGGCAAGAGTACTGGAGAAGTTTCCTTCTCCAGGGAATTTTCCTGACCCAGGGATCAAACCCAGGTCTCCTGCATTGTAGACAGTCGCTTTACCATCTGAGCCACCAGAAAAGTTTATGTTAGAGGAGAACCCTATATTTGCTAAAAAAGCTACCAGATCACTTTGAAATACTTTTCCACCCACCACATCTGGAAGAATGTATACATAGAAAAGCTGGTGTTCTCTTTAAATCCTTGTGACATTCTTAATGAGTGCTGATGGAAATATTGCTCATTTTTAACATACATACAGAGCTAAGATTAGTGTTTACCCTCACTGGTTCTTGGATCTGCTGTGCGCTTGAAAACGCTCAACCATGTTCTGCCTTCCGTGGTCCTTCTGACTACTTTGAAAATTTTCTGTTTTACATCAAAGGGTTCTTCAAAATTGCTGCTTTCTGTAGTTATTCAATTGGGGAAATTGACTTGTAATTACATTTATAAATCTTGATTCTCTCACTCTCTCTCTCACTCTGTTTTGGGTCTCCAAGTCCATAGTTCTATGTCTACTGACACCTGAATCCTGAACTCCAGTTTTTGTCTGCTTAGTCTGACAAAACTCAGTTCAGTATCTCACACTTTCAGCTGTCTTCAAAATATTAGCTATTTTAGGCTATTATTATTTGTTACTAGTAAGCTATTAACTGATATTAGCTTATATCAGAATGGGTAGATACAACTAGGGAAAAAGAAATCCCAGTTGTTGAGATCACATCTCTTAGTTTCCTTTAGCTCTTTAATCTTGGCCCCTGAATTCTTCATGGGCTTGTTAGCTTATCCATACACTCAAGTAGTTGTTATTTTTATATTTTTTCCAGTTTTTCCAGTTATTATTAAAGAGAGGATTGGTTGTCTAATTGCCATTATAGAAAGAAGAATTCTCCCTTTTCAACTGATACATAAAGTACTCTAACCTTGAATGTTAATAATAACGATTTTTTATGCACGTACACCCCTGTAAATCACTATCCAGAGAATATCTAGAATACCTTTAGCAATCGATTAGACACCTTTTTGTCTGTCCCTAGACCGTATCCCCTATGAGATGACTACAATTCTGTTATAATCATTGATTAACATTTTTTCGAGGTTAATATAAATAGAATCATATGGAATGCGTACTTTTATGTGTCCAGATTGTTTGAACATAATATCTATGATTTTACCTACACTTTTGTGCATATTAGTAGTTCACTTTTTATTTCTGTGCAGCATTTTGTTGTTGTACCAATATACCATAATTCATATACCATTTTCTTCTTAATGGGCATCCAGTTTTAACTACTTTGAATAAAGATGCTATGAAACTTTTGTACATGTTTTGATGGTCAGATGTACTCATTTCTTTTGTGAATATATCAACAGTGAAACTTCTGGGTCATAGGAGAGGCAAATATTAAGGATGAGCAGAAAGTGCCAGCTTTTCAAAACAGGTTTATTATGTTATATTCCCACCTGGAATGTATGAGATTTCTTTCTCTCCTATAGGTTACATATTTGTTTTCTTCTGTATGAAATACTTCTTTGCTTTCTCTTCCTCATTTCCTTTGATTATGTACCTTGCTCACTATCTAACAAAACTGGGAGTATAGAATTTACATAATATTTTTGCTGCTTGGTCCAATTTCCCACTCCTAAGAGTAACTTCTGGACTTTTAGCTCACATTCCCTAAGCAGAGTTGTTGTTGTTCAGTCACTCAGTCATGTCCAACTCTTTGCAATCCCATGAACTGCAGCACGCCAGGCTTCCCGGTACTTTACTATCTCTCAGAGTTTGCTCAAACTCATATTGGCTCAGCTTAACTTTTCTGCCAGCTCACCGGAAGGGTCTGTATTGAGCCAAGTGGTTTGATTTTCTTCTCTCAGATTTCAACTCTGGCAAATGAGCTGCAATTAATGGGGAAAGTATTGTTTACATATATGGTTCCTATCTCAAGGAGTTGGAGATGGTGGTCTATACCATGTTTATTCTGCACTTTACCAATGACTCATATCCATTTTTCAAGACAGGACAGAATCCAAAATTTCAGTGCAATATTCTATAGTCAGTTTATCCCTATTTTCTTTCTCAGTTCCATATATCCATAATCATTATTGATACAAATTTTACTGTAATTGTTATAGGTAATTATCACATAAGCAATTTGACTCTTTAAAAATAAGTTAAAATCTGTAAGGTAGCAATTTTATAACTAAATGGACATCAAATAGTAAAGGTTTGTTCAAGCATGATCAACTAGATAGTGCTGGGATTTGATATAAGCCTCTATTTTCTCTAGTTCATATTCCACATTTTTTTCAACTACTAAATTATCATTCTGCATCTAATCTAACCTTTGTGTGATCCAAATGTTGACACAAACTTACCTTAGCCAAATGAATCTGTAGATACTCAAATAGATAGTCTCAGTAAATTTTAAATTGTCTAATAAAAGTGAGAATGAAGTGCTTGTATTTATTAGGGTATCTTTTATAATCAGATATTTAATGGAGATTGTTGTTTGGGTATTTCTCTTATTATTTTTCTAACATTTCTTACAAATCACTAACAAATGTTGCTTGGTGAAGAACATATTTCTAGGATTTACAAAAAAGAAGAAAAGCCCCACCTCTATGAATCACTGATTTATACTTTGGCCCATTCATTTCAAACACACCCACTGAGTACAATGTCAGTTTATATAGTTCAATATTTAATAGGTTTCTGAAGTCTCTGGTATGTATACACATTCTATTAAAATCCTGTAGACTATTTACTTTCTCCAGTCATTCATATGGGCTTTTTCTTGCCAAATGTTAATGTGACATCTGCTGTACCTAATTCCAATAAATATCAGAAACTTTTATGCATACAAACAGTTTATCATACATATGACATCAATTTGTTCTGAGACATGTCACTGTGTAAATAGCCTAGAGTTTTTATTTATTAAGATTTGCATCAAGTGAAAACTTAAACACTTTATTTCAAAGGTTTTGGACTTTCAATCCAGATGTTTATAATCTGTCATGCTATTTACTGACCTTGCCAAATTGAGGTTGAGAATTAATTAGCAGAATTCATAAATTCATAGCAGAGATATAAATACTATCAAAGGTTGATAATATATGATATTGTTGTTGTTGTTTCCTATCCCTTCTCCAGTGGATCTTCCCGACCCAGGAATCAAACTGGGGTCTCCTGCATTGCAGGTGGATTCTTTACCAACTGAGCTATCAGGGAAGCCCATTTAGTTGTTAAGTCATGTCCAACTCTTGCAAACCCATGGACTATCGCCTTCTAGACTCCTCTGTCACTGGGATTTTCCAGGTAAGAATACTGGAGTGGGTTGCCATTTCTTCTCCAGGGGCTCTTTCTGACTCAGGGATCGAACTTGTGTTTCCTGCATTACCAGATGGATCCTTTACCAATGAGCCACCTGGGAAGCACTATATATGATATTAGTTTTTTATAAAATAAGGAAGCACAAAGTTCAGTCTGAAAGGAGCAAACCATAATAAAAAAGAAAAATCTTGTTTTTTAAATGGTAATGGATACATAAGACCAATCGGGCTCTCATGCTTATTTTAAGGAGTTAACGTACTTCTATCATATAAACCAAAAAAACAAAACTCACATGGACAGAGTTTGGTGGGCTGCAGTCCGTAGAATAGCAAAAGTTGGACACAACTGAGCAACTGAGCCTGAGTAGACATAAGGAGATGATATTATTAATATAAGACAGATTTTAATATTAGCCAAGGTAAAAATTTTTTTACTTTGTATGATTAAAAAAGGTCCAGGCAAGTAAAACAAACTGCAAGACTGAAGTTAACACTGTAGTGAACCTCACTGGTAATGCTTTGTTACTCAATCAAGAGCCCCAAGTTAGACACAAAGCTGTATCCTGTGTTCTTTCCATTAATTTTCACCAGGAGCTTATTCTGATGGTATCCAGTAACTATTTGTTGCCAGAAGCAAACTAGTTCTCTGACATTTTAAATTATCAAAAATTCTGATATTTTATAAAAGCAGAACATAGGAGCATAAGAATTTTGGCTAGCTCATTTCAACTCCCTCTACACCTGGCTTCCAAAATACAAGAGAAAATTTTGTTAGTTCTTAATTTTTTCCTTACTCACTGATCTTTTCAGGTTTTTCTCTCTTCTAGGAAAACTACGGTAATTCACATTTTCCTACCATATTGTTAAATTTATATAGTTTTTTAACGTTTGGAGGAAAGAGTGCCAGGTAATAGCATCAGAAAAATGAAAAGTTCTAATCTGTTGTTATAGTTATTAGTTTCTTATCTGTTAATTCATATTTCCTTTAATTTGTTTATTGGATTTTCCAGGGCAAATCTTTCTTTAAAATCATCTCCCTAAAAACAACAAATAAGATTGGATATCCAGATGCTATCTAAGCAAGATAGAATACCAAACACTGATTACTAAGAGTAGTTTTAAGGTAATATACTTTTGATTCTTATTTTTATATGCTATAGGAAGGCTATTTCTTGGGTCATATTACTTGAATACATTCATTTTTGCCACTTTAAGGAAGTATAAAAAGAATGTGTGTGGGTATAGAAAGTGTGTGGTTTTCATGAGCTTCACAATTATTAAAATGCTTGTATTTGATAGATAATTCTCAATTGCCAACCTCTAGTTTTCTCTGTGAAATAGACTTCAGTGACTCGGTAAAATTATACTGACATGGACAGCTGAGACAGGAGCATTTGTGACAGAGAAATTCAACTGTGCATGCCTTTTCTTTCTTTTTTTTCTTCAAAGGAAAAGAGTACTTTTCCCCTAGAGCAGCAATTCCCAAACGTTTTGGTCTGCTTTGACCTCCTTTACACAGGTAAATATTACTGAGCATCTCTCAAAGCTTTCTTTTACGTGAGTTAGTGTGTAAATTGTTATTGCTGTTGTCTCGTAACTCAATTGTGTTCAACTCTAGTGACCCCACGGACTGTAGCCTGCTAGAACCACCAGGCTCCTCTGTCCATGGGATTTCCCAGGCAAGAATACTGGAGTGGGTTGCCATTTCCTTCTCCAGAGAATCTTCCCGACCCAGGGATTGAATCCATGTCTCCTGCATTGCAGGAGGATTCTTTACCACTGAACCACGGGGGAAGCCCGCAGTGTAAATTACAACTATCAAAATTACACTGTCAAAATTAAAATTTAAAAGTTTAAAATAAATATTTATCAATTCATTTGAAAGTAACCAGGGTGAACTCATTTCATGTAAACAAAGTAAATTTTCAGTTTTTCTGAAGAAACAACTTTTTTCCAAAGCAAATATTATATATGATCAGAGTGGTATTTTTGCAAATATCTTAAATGTCTTACTTGATAGAAGACAGCTGAGTTCTTATGTCCGCTTCTGAGTTCAGTCTTCTGAGAGACCATGTATTATGTAGTCTCTAGGAGTTTTCACTATCCACTCCTGAAAAGAAGGGTGAAAAAGGTGAATAATATCATCCTAGTGTTATAATAAAAATAGTTCTGTTCTAGCAGACCCAGTGAGAGAGAATCACTGTTCTAAAGTGAAATATCGATCTGTTCCAGAGTACAAAAGAGCACAACAGAGAGAAATTTGGAAGTGAATTGCATTTGCCTTAGTTCAGAATACCTCAGTATGCAAGTAAGTCATGGAATATATTAAGATTTTAGCAACATTTGACTAATTTTTGATGGGCTGGGTTTCTTGGTATACTGATTGCACCCTGATCTATCATATGGATAGTTGTCATCTGTGTCATCTGCCTAGATGAAAAAAATTCTGTTTCTTATAGAATAATTTTCATTTCATTGTTAATATGTCCTTAATTGTCAAAAAAGGAAAAAAAACACAAGGAACTAAGGTTCTAAGTTTTTTACAATAGTGTTAAAGCACTAAGATACAAAGCATCAAGTTCTAAGATACTTTACAATAGTATTACATGTTATGTTTATTTTTAAGTATTTTACTGTCAATTTGATGAAATAGGTAACCAAATAGTTTATCACTTACAATTCTAATACTGAACAAATCTGTGAAAATGTTTTGATTTTGCATTCCCAAAATAAAACTCTAAATTTAGAAAGAAATACAATTTACAAAATAAAGTATCTATTCCATGTAAAAATATCTTTGCAATTTCCCAGAAAGCTTTTGAAAAATCATGGACATGTGTTCTTTTTTCTCTTCAGAAAAAGATATCAGAAATAATTAACATTGTCTTTTGTGGGTATTACATTATAGTGTAAAATTTTCTACTCATTTTAGGAAAGAAGTCTTTGCTGTTCTTTCCCATTATGATCATGTTGTTTCAGAGGTCTAGACATCAGTCAGTCAGTCAATTCAGTCATTCAGTCATATCCGACTCTGTGACCACACAGACTGCAACATTCCAGGCCTCCGTGTCCATCACCAATTCCTGGAGTTTACTCAAACTCATGCCCATTGAGTCAGTGATGCCATCCAACCATCTCATCCTCTGTCGTCCCTTTTTCCTCCCGCCTTCAATCTTTCCCAGCATCAGGGTCTTTTCAAATGAGTCAGTTCTTCGCATCAGATGGCCAAAGTATTGGAGTTTCAGCTTCAGCATCAGTCCTTCAGAGGTCTAGACATGCATTGGTTTATAATATTTGCTAATCCATCTCAGCTCTGGCTTCCCTGGTGACTCAGTAGTAAAGAATCTCCATGCCAATGCCTGCCAGTGCAAGAAACATGTGTTCTATCCTTGGGTTGGGGAGATCCTCTGGAGAAGAAAATGCAATGCATTCCAGTATTCTTGCCTGGGAAATCCCATGAACAGAGAAGACTGGCAGGCTGTAGTCCAGGGGGTCGTAAAGAGTCAGACACGACTTAGCAACTGAACAACAACCTCAGCTCTACTTTTTTCAGGGACAATTATACCTCAAGAATGTTGGTCACACAACTTTAACTATGATTCAAAGCGCATTTTACATTCTGATGCAACATACACATTCACAAATGCTCACAACTGAAAAACAAGTCTTAAGAAATAATACTAAATCCATATATTTGAAATGTATTTCTATTCTAGATCCTTCTTGATTTGACTCAATTTAATTCTATTTTATTAAAAGAAAAACTCTAGTTGTAAGCCACTAAATTGATGTCACGATCCACTTCTGAGTTGTAAAATCTAATTTGAAAAACATTTCACTAAAATAAAACTTTCACTGATAATGTTACTTTTCCCTGCCATGTAAATTTCCATATTTTCTTTTTTAACTAAAAAAAACAGGTAGCAAATCTATTAGCAAAAGTCAGTGACATCACATTGCACCTGTGATCTGTCTTTCCTTTACCCTTAATAAAGTGTGATAGAAGCCACCACATGATAAAACATGAGTAAGGTCTTTTGAAGTTTGGATCTAATTAGGTCCAGCAGGTCCAAGGTATTGATTACTCTTGCTTTTCTTGTGAGGAATTCAGAGGAAAAGGTAGTTACATGCTAAACTAATTTCAGACACTGTGCAGTTTTCTCTCACAAACGAATCCATTAAAATCTAGGGCACACTTGCTGACCTGTTCATATTGCTATTCAATGCTGACTCAATATTTTCAGGAAGAGAGTGGAATAAAAACTTGTATTTTAGGTGTTTTAATAATATCTACTGATCATGTGTCCTAAGCAGCTGTTTCATTTTTGCTGACAGAGTAGAAGAAACAGTTCCTAATCCTTGGAAAGTGTGAGATTCTGTTAGAGATTTGCACTGTTCTGAGTGTCCTGAGCTCTGTGCATTTCTCAGAGCATGCCAAGACCAGCATGAGTATTCTCCGTTTCTTTCCCAACACAAATTTTAGTGCCTAAATCTATCTTTCTTTTTTCTTTACATGTACCACCACCCACTGTGCCACGTAACATTCCCAAAACTGGCTGCCAGAGCTTTTTAATAAAAAGCTTTACTAAGAAGATAGACTAGGCATAACATATTAAAAACATAAGCATGGCAATGTGTCAGTAGTTTAAGGACTATTACCAGTTCTTAAAGACATTACTCAACATTTCTTAGTGGGAACAGAGAGATTTCAAATGGCCTTCTGGTCTTCCTGTCTATTTTGAAGAACAGGAAAAACCTAACATTCTCCTCCCTTAGATTCTGGCTCTTTTCTGGATTGGTCACTCCATGTTTTATTTATTCACCCTGAAATATCAAGCATCATGGAGTGATATGTTTGAATTTGTTTTCATCTGAGTATCCAATTACACGAAGTAAGTAGAGTGCATTCTTGTGGACCCTCAGTGTATTTCTCACATGGATGAACTTTATATTTTCCCTGTCCTCAGGAAATGTGCCTTTACTATCTTTACTTAAAATAGTATTTTTATATTATTTGTGTTCTCTCGTTAACCAAAAAGGTTAAAACTTGTGATTTCCTCAAGTAACTTTTTCTTCAAATATACTCTTAAGTGGAAAGTGATATATAAAACCAGGTTTAAAAGGAGCACTTCTATTTGAGGAGAGGGGAAGAGATTCGGAGGCCAGTAGACCCATCACCACAGTCTATTCATCCATGATGTGCCTCATTGATGGAACTCCTAAGACTTAGCAGTTGACATAAAACCTATAAATACATACATGTGACTGCACACATACCACATATGTCTGAACAAACAGATTTTATTGCTTCTACTAGATGTTGAAGAGCTTTTGTAGAGCAAGGAAAAATGATCCTGATTTCTGATTTAATCACATTTCTGATCTAATCACTACTATTAAATTGAAAAATTACTACTAACTCGAAAACACATGAACAAAAATTGTATTGATCCCAAATGAGAATGGGGGAGAGAGCAATTACAGACAAAAGTACTTCCACAAAGTTTTGAATGACAAAATTAGGTGGAGAACTGGTAACTGAGTCTAGAAACCCTCCCACACAAAGAAAACACTCTACAACTTAAGAGTCTGAAGAGGAGTTTACCTAAGAATCATATTAAAAATAGTTAACAATTTGTGCACCATGGGTCTTAACCAGTAAATTTATTTCAAGTGTGGACCAGGTCAATAAATACCAGCCCTGAGAAAACCAATGAAAATATGCATCTCCGTAAGCTCTGTCATGGCAGCACTCCCTGCCTTTGAGAGACATGTCTGCTATATGAGCCAGATAAGGGGGGGGATGGTTGAAAGTTTGTCTAGAGTATTAACAGTTACTTATACAGCACTTACTGTGGTGCTTATATGCCACCCACTGTGTGTTAGGCACTATTCTTGGTGCTCTACAAAAAATAAGTGTTCATTGGAAGGACTGATGTTGAAGCTGAAACTCCAACACTTGGGCCACCTGATGCGAACAGCTGACTCATTTGAAAAGACCCTGATGCTGGGAAAGATTTCAAGTGGGAGGAGAAGGGGACGACAGAGAATGAGATGGTTCGATGGCATCACCAACTCAACGGGCATGAGTTTGGGTGAACTCCAGGAGTTGGTGATGGACAGGGAGGCCTGGCGTGCTGCGGTTCACGGGGTCGCAAAGAGTCGGACACGACTGAGAGACTGAACTGAACTGAACAAAGAATAAACTTTCATTTCTATAAGATGCCTAAGAGCACTAACAGTATCCGTTTATAGATAAGGAAACTGAGACCCAGAAAGGTTACAGTGCTCAAGTTCACCCAGACAGTAAGTAAGGCTGCAATGGATTCAAACGCAAGCAGTCTGTCTCCAGTCTCTTAATGCCATTGCTATGTTGCTTCCTACTTTTCTCCTGAGGAAAACTTGAATGGAAGGAACTGTATCTGAGGAAACTAATGCGTGGCAGAGAGCAAGGCCAAAGGGAGGAGATGAAAGCAATAGGATTAAATGAATCTTTTTATTCTGAATTGTGCGGCTTTCGGCCTCACTCTGCTCTCTGAAGTTCTAGTTTTGCCTGCTAAAGCCAACAAAGGTAAATGTGTTTATTTACCTATGTATTTATTCGTTTCCTATCGGTGACTGATGCAAGCTCTTTGCTTTTTTGTTGTGATTGTCTGTTTGTTTGCTTTTAGTGCATCACACACCTTCTATCTTGATCCTTTTTTTTAAAGTACGGAAATATTTTCAATTTGGTATGTCTGAAAATGTGTTTATTTTGCACCAGTTATTAAACAGTGATTAAGCTGTGTCATGTCTGAGTTAACATACTTCCTCAAAACACTGAAAATATTCTTTCATTTTCTTCTTGTTTTCTTACAGTGTGGGACATCTGCTATTTGTCTCACTGTCATTCCTTTTTTGAAAATCTGCTTTTCTTCCAAGTAGCTACTAACTTATTCTCTTTATAGTCTTTAGTTTTACTCTATATTGATCAGATATGGAGTTATTTGTTATATTTTCTACTTAGTGAATTTTCATTATGTTTCCATTTGGGTTTTTGAAAATGTTTAGTCATTACACTTCAGAATATCTTTACTTCTCTGCCATTTCCTGTTTTCAAAACAAACAGGGTTTCTTGTTAAATGCATCTGGGAACTTCTCAAGCTATTCTCCATGCATTGTTTTCTTTTACACATTCTCATGTTTCATCTTGATTCTAGTTGACTAGTACCTTTAAATTCCCTAACCACTCTTACTCTGTCTAGTCTATAATTTTAAAAATTTAAATCATTTCATTGAAGTATAATTGATGTATAAAATGTTTACAACTTGATAAGTGTGGGAATAAGTATACACAGGTGAAGCTATCACCTCCATCAAGGCCATAGACATATCTACGACTTCCTAAAGTTTCTTTCTGCCCCTATTGTTGTTGTTACTATTATTATTATCATTATTATATATAACATGAGGTTTACCCTTTAAAAAAAATTAAGTATACAATACAGTAATATAAGCTACAAGGACTATACTGTATACTACTGTGAGTATATTTATGTAAGTTCTTTGGAACTTCATCTTGAATAACTGAAACTTTGTATCTTTTGACCATCAACTCTGCATTTCCCCTTCCCTACATTCTATTCTGTGCTTCTATGAACTTGACTACTTTAGATTCCACATTTAAGTGACATCATGCAATACATGTCTTTCTCAGTCTGGCGTATTTCATTTTGCATTATATCCTCTATGATGTAGTATATACACACAACGGAATATTATTCAACAATAAAAAGAGAAAGGAATCCTGCCTTTTGCCTTTCTTTTTTTAATTTTAATGGGTACATTTCATATACATCTGCACTCCTTCTAAAAAAAATAGGATTTATGTTTATAGTCATTTCAGATTGGCCTATCATTTACATCTCATCAGAAGTAAATTAATTTTCCATTTTTTTCTTAGCATTAGTTTTACTCATTTACTCTAACATGTTGCTACGCATTTATTGAGTATATGAGAGGGATTTTGTTGTCCTTTCTCTATCCAGTGAGTAAAATATGGGTTCTAATATGATTTGGGTTCTAATATGAGTTTAAAAACCTAGTGTGGTTTTTGAAATGAGCTTCTAAATGTGGAAGCTCATTGATTTTAGACATGTCTTCTTTACTGTTAAAGCATTTATGTATAGTATCATTTCATCTGCAAACAGTGGCAGTTTTACTTCTTTTCTAATTTGGATCCCTTTTATTTCTTTTTCATCTCTGATTGCTATGGCTAGGACTTCTAAAACTATGTTGAATAAAAGTGGCAAGAATGGACAACCTTGTCTTATTCCTGATCTTAGAGGAAACACTTTCAGCTTTTCACCATTGAGTATGATGTTAGCTGTGGGTTTGTTATACGTGGCAGAGAATCCTACTATACATAGCAAGTCCTAAAGTTGCCACCGGAAAACTACTAGAGCTCATCAGTGATTTTGGTAAAGTTGCAGGAAACAAAATAAATACACAGAAATCTGTTGCATTTCTATACACTAACAACAAAATATTAGAAAGGAAAATTTAAAAAGCAATCCCATTTAATATTGCATCAACAAGCATAAAGTATTAAGGAATAAACCTACCTAGAAGACAAAAGATCTACACTCTAAAAACTATAAAATGCTGATGAAAGAGATCAAAGATGACACAAACTAATGAAAATATATCACTTTCTTGGATTGGAACCATCAATATTGTCAAAATGGATATACTGCCCAAGGTAATCCACACATTCAATTCAGTTCCTATCAAATTACCAGTGACATTTTTCACACAACTAGAACAAACAAAGTAATTTGTATGGAAAGACAAAAGACCTAAAAAAGCCAAAGCAATCATGAGAAAGAAAAATGGAGCTGCAGGAATCAGGCTCCCTGACTTCACATTATACTGTAAGGTACAGTCATCAAAACAGTGGGGTATTGGCACAAAAACAGAAACATGGATCACTGGAGCAGGATAGAAAGCTCAGAAATAAATTCATGCATCAATGGTCAATTAATCTATGACAAAGGAGGCAAGAGTAGACAATGAAGAAAAGATAGCTTCTTTAATAAGCAGTGCTGAGAAAACTGCACAGCTACATGTAAAATAAAATAAGATAAAATTAGACCGCACAGCTACATGTAAAATAAAATAAGATAAAATTAGAACATTCTCTAACACAATATACAAAAATAAACTCAAAATGAATTAAAGACATAAATGTAAGACCAGATACTATAAAACTCTTAGAGGAAAACATAGGAAAGACACTCTTGGACATAAATCACATCAATATGTTTTTGGATCCACCTCCTAGAGTAATGAAAAGAAAAAGAAAAACAAAACAAAACAACAACAACAAAAACAAAAGGGACCTAATTATTTCTATAGAACGGGAGGAAATATTTGCACACAATGCAACCAACAAGGGATTAATCTCCAAAATGTACAGACAGCTCGTGCAGCTCAATATCAAACAAAAAAAACAGTCAAAAACTAGGGATAAGATCTAAATAGATATTTCTCAACAGAAGACATACAGATGGCCAACAGGTACATGAAAAGATGCTCAACATCACTAATTATTAAAGAAATTCAATCAAAACTACAGTGAGGTATCACATCACACCAGTCAGAATGGCCATCATTAAAAAGTCTACAAATAATAAATGCTGGAGAGATTGTAGAGAAAAGGGAAACCTCTCACACTGTTGGTAGGAATCTAGATTGATGCAGCTACTTTAGAAAAAGCAGGGAGGTTCCTTACAAAACTAGAAATAGAGCTACCATATGATCCTGCAATCTCAATCCTGGGCATAAATTCTTATAAAATTATAATTGCACCTTAATGTTCATAGCAGCACTATTTCCAATAGCCAAGACATGGAAGCAACCTAAATGTCTATTGACAGATGAATGGATAGAGAAGATGTATATAAATATATATACATAAATACACACATACACATATATATATACACATATACATACACACACACAATGTAATATTACTCAGCCACTAAAAAGAAGGAAATAATGCCATTTACAGCATCATAGATGGATCTAGAGATACTAAGTGAAACAAGTCAGAGAAAGACAAATACCATATGATATCACTTATGCGTGGAATCTAAAAAAAAATGATACAAATGAACTTATTTATAAAACAGAAAAGACACAGTAATAGAAAACAAACTTATGGTTACCAAAGGGGAAAGGTATGAGAGAGGGATAAGTTAGGAGCTGGGATAAATTAGTAGTGCATTAAACATACGTATTACTATGTATAAAACAGATAAACAACAAAGGCCTACTGTACAGCACAGGAAACTATACTCAATGTTTTGTAATAACCTGTGTGAGAAAAGAATCTAAAAAAGAATATATGTGTATATAACTGAATTACTTTGCTGTACACATAAAACACAACATTGCAAACCACCTATACTACTATTTAAAAAAATAAGCATTTAATACCATAATTTTTCCATTAAATGCCACTTTGAGTTCTGTAAATTTTGATAACATGGTTTTTCATTTTTATTTCATTAAAATTCTAATTTCCTTATGACACTTCTTCTTTTACTTGTGGGTTATTTTTAAGCATTCTATTTAAATTCTAAATATATGACAATTCTACAGATATTTTTATTGTATTGGTTTTTAACTTAATACTATTGTCAGAAAACATAGTTTGCATGGTTTAATTTTAAAAACTTTTTAAGGGTTGTTTTCTGACCTAGTTCTGTTCAAACTTGGTAGATATTTCATGTGTACACTTGAGAAGAATGCACATTTGGCTTTTATTCAGTGGAGATTTCTGTAAGTGTCAATAAGGTCAAATTAGTTGATTGTTTTTCAGATCTATATTCTCACAGATTTATTGGTTACTGAGAGGAGTTGTCAATATCTCCAAACATAACTGTGGAATTTGTTTACTTCTTTCAGTGTTATTTTGTTTTATGCATTTTGAAGATGTGTTGTTAAGTGAACTCACATTTAGGATATTAATGTCTTCCTTTTTAATGATTTCTTATCTTTATGTACTTATTTTTCTTTTTTCCTGGTAATTTTCCTTGTTCTGAAGTTTACTTTGATACTAAAGTCTTTGATATTGATATCTATCTTCATAGTTTAGCTTCCTCTTAATTAATATTTGTTTGAGATACAGTTCTTTCACTATTTTACATTTAAACTATCCATGTTTTTCTGTAGGTCTTTTGCATATGGTGTAAGTCAACCTAATCAGAAGTTGAACTAGATTTGCTTTTATATTTTTCCTGTGGATACCTTCAAGGTAATACTGACTTCAGTTTATCAGTGTCCTTGCCCAACATTTGACCTTGAGCAATTTGTTAAACATTTTAGCTAAAATATTCTTATCTGCTTGAATGGCACTGGACATACAGCTTGTATGGTTTGCTACAGGGAAGCCAGTGCCTTCTGTCTCTTTGGATAAACTGGTTTCTTCTAGATTTCAGGCCACTTGGATGGATGTTTTGAGATCCCAGCTATCTGATGAGTTCAAGGATAGTTATGATTCTGTAGTTTATCTGACTACTTTTTCATGTTGTTAAGATGGGGACAACACTGTTTCTAATTATCTACATTGTCAAGAGAAAGTGAAACTACTCTATTAATTTGGGGTTTTTGACATTGCCTTCTGAAGCCACTAGACAATAACTAGGATTGGAATTATTGGTTTTCAGTTCAGGAGTCAATGTGCTATTGGCAGGTAGGCTCAGTTATAGAGTTAAGACCTGCCCTGTTTTTTCCCAGTTTTGTACAAGCCCATTTTTGAGAAATTTTCCTCTTCCCTAAGCCTGTAATAATCTGACAGCTTGTAGTTTCCATTAGAAATGCAACATCTTTTATCCTTATAATTCCACAGGGTTAGAGTTTCTGACCTCTTCGGCCTGTTTCTGGACCTGGAGACTGGCATGTCTTTGGCCTCAACTTTGGCTTTTTTTCTATTCAACACCACTGGGGAAGTTCAGCATTCTAAGTGAAGAAATTCATCTTGATTTTGGAAGGTCTGAATTCAAGGTCTGTCTCTATCTCAGTGGTGAGATATAGAAAACACACTCCTCACTTAATTTGAAATAACAAATATGTATTCTAGTTGGGTGTATTTGGGTTAGTCTTAAAAGTTAAGGATGATACATTTGACATGCAATGTTGTACAGTATCAATGAATCAATAAAAATTATTTTCCAAATAAACTACAGGTAATTTAATAAGTAGTATTTAAAAATAGTTTCCTTTTTTTTTTTACAAAAAAAATTTTTTTTTAATTAGTTTATTTTCTATTTTTTAACTTTACAATATTTAACTTTACAAAAATTTTTTATCTGCCCTCATTTTTAGGTTCTCAGAGTCTTAAAACTCATTTGGAATAATATTAATATCTCCATTCTAATTATGAGGCTATAGTAGCAAAATAATAAGTGGAGACTTCTAAAAGAGAGACCTGAGATACAGATACAAATCTTTCTAATTCTACCCCTATGCACTTCTACTATACAATGATGTCTCCTCTATAGCTATATTGCTATATCGAATGTAGCCTCAGTTATGATGGCCCCATGGGAAAACAGGAACCCCCTTCAATCATTACAAAATAATTCACTGTTTACATCCTATGCATAAAAGAAATGTTCTGTCAGAATATTTAAAGTTTGCTGAATTGACATTGGGATGATAGAAGTAGATGATATGAATGCTTTTTTACAAAAAAATGATGGTGAGAAAAGAAAAGTGTAAGTGTAGGCTGTCTACAGCAGCACGATAGAACCCAAGAGTGCTGGTAAAAATCAGTTATCCCACAAGGGTTACTGAAGCTGAGAATACAGTGTTTAAGCTGGTAATAAAAGTCTGCCACTTTGGTACCTGAGTGTGTCTGGATAATGCAGGCCTCGAAGGGTTTACAATTATCCATGGGGGCATGCTAAGTTGCTTCAGTTGTGTTCGACCCTTTGTGATCCCATGAGCAGTAGCCCACCAGGCTCCTCTGTCTATGGGGTCCTCCGGGCAAGAATACTGGAGGGGGTTGTCATGCCCTCCTCCAGGGGACCTTCCCAACCCAGGGATTGAACCCACGTCTCTTATGTTTCCTGCATTGGCAGGTGGGTTCGTTACCACTAGCACCACTGCAGTACCAAATCCTATACTCTGTCACAAGAAATGGGCATAGAAGTTCTCATTATTGTATCTATAGGCAGTATGACTTGAGGGGCATTGGCAAATGGGCTTGTTTTCCATAGCTTTAATTTCACTCCCCAGCTTCTTAGAAAGTATAAATCTCTTCAGAACGTCTCTGCCCCCACTGTGTTTCTGCCAAGTCTTTCTCACTAGATTCCCTATTATCTTATCACTTCTCACATTTACTCAGAAGGCCTGAAACAACTCATAAACAATGGGTCAAGCCTGGGTGAGCAAAAGGAGATTCATTTTTTAAAAACTTCATTTCATAAGCATCTTATCTTTTAACAGAAACTACTGTAGTTTTCAGAAATACATATTTTAATTTTACTTTTTGGTGTGCTTCATCTTTCTAAACAATTCATTATATTTTATGAAATTCTTTAATGACCTTTGTAGGCTATAGAAAAAAAAAAAAAAGAGAAGAGCATACTAGTATTGAAATGCTAAGAGTGTGAGGAATTAAAAAATAATCTTGTATTTAGGGTTTCAAAGTCCTTTCACACTTTATCTTATTTTAACATATGTGAGGATTGGTGAAGTTCATTTAAGCAACCTGTTTTTCAAACAACTAATTAGAGTAGAAGTGAGATTAAATCACTTCTCCAGACTTTTAGCCTTATGTTCTACTAGGGCCAGGTATTTTTTATGTCTAATTCCTTGACCTAACTGAACTCTGTATCACCAGAGAAATTTATTTTTTTCAACTTTAAATGTAAAGCTAGAATTACACAGAAGCAAATCAGGCCAAAGAGACCGAGAAAACTTATTCAGTGATGTGACTAAAAAGATTCATATATCTAGAAAATTTTAGTTTTAAATAAACCATTTCTGCTCCCCACCAGCCATTCACACAAAATCACATATGATTTGTTCCTATGTGTTTAAGGCTAAACAGTCCATAAAGGCAACTGCATGTCTCGGGTTTGTCCTGTTCAAAGAGGGATATTATTTACAATTTTTAGAAGGTACTCATAAGATATTCAGATGTTGCAATTTAGGTGTTTGATTTATCTGAAAGGCAACAAAAGGTAGTTAAATTGGCTTTTTCTTGGGTATATTTTACTTCCTATCACTCCACTCAGGCTAGATATAATGGAGTTATGTATTCTCAGAACTTGGGTCAGACTCTTCTGCCACCTTGCATATAGATTATGTGCCCACAGGCAATAATCCCACATGTGAAGCCAGCTGTAACACATTATGACAATAGGAAAAGTTGTATGCGCAACTTCACTTTACTAGCAGGAAGCATTTATTATATGTGCATAATATTTCTATGAAGTTGGATCAGGAACATTATGAGAATAACTTATTACATTTTTATTAATGACTTCACACTTTTGAATACCTGAAAGCAGGTTCAAGCTGTCTGACCTAAAGCAGCAGCACAGTACAGCAGTTAATGTAACTGCTCTCAGTAAGGCATCAAAACCTTAGAGACATCTTTGATGTCAGCTTATTCACTGAGATAGAGATGATTTTGTTAATGGCATTTTTTATAACTCAGGTTATGTTATTGAGGTCCACAGTATATATTACAAAAATAATTTGCTAAATGTCTTTAATCATTTTTACATACTTCCAGTTTGGGAGAAATACTGTGCTTACATAATTTCTCCTGGTTTAGATAAGGATATTACCACTCAATTTCATAAGTGATTCTTGATTTTTCAAGTTAGTTTTTAACTGGCTGGGAAACTTTCAATTTTCCTTACTTAAGAAAGCCTTGGGGACTTCAGTTTCCTAAACAAGAACAAATTGCTCCATTTTATTAATGCGGGTTTTTTTTTTTTCTTTACTTTAAATCTCTGTTACCCATAAAAGTTCATTCATAATTTTTTCATAAAACTGTGGTTATTATTGTATCTCACACCTAAACCTCATATTTGTACTCTAAATCATTGTTTAGGTAAGCTGAGACATGAATTCTATAATAATCACAATGAAGCAGGTTGTGACAAAATATTAATATATAGAGATACTTATTTGAACTTGCTGTTAGTAACTGGAAATTAAAAATAATTTGGACAGCACTTGGGTTAGAAAAGGAAAGTTTAAGAGCTATTAGTGTTTCATTCATCTGCTCAGAAAAATTCTACATTAATATCAGATACATGGATTATTATAAGATAAAAATATTGTTTGATATTAAATATTTCTTATATTTAGTATTTATTCAAAATGATAAACATTGTAATTTAATTTTTTTAACCAAAAGTAGTCAAATAGATTATATGGAATTGGTATGATCAAGTGAGACAAGGCTCTTCAAACATTTGCCAACTTATAAGATGGGTAGAAAATTCCTCTCATACAAGTTAGGTATAGTGTCAATAATCCCAGATTAAAATGCAATATTTTATTTAGGTAATCAAATTTTAGAGTATTTCTTAATGCTTAGGTGATACAACCCTCAAACCAGCCATTTAAGGTAGATAAAGGTCATAAGAATATGAATGCAATAGTATTATTCCTTTCCCAAAAGAAAGGTAAGATTACCCTCTGAAAATGAAATATGGGAGATCGTCCTACTGCAGAAATGACACAGTCCATGAGGTTGCCTCTAACAATATTATCAAAAACGTTAGAAAATACTAAAAATGTAATCAAGTATGTCCTGTCTATACACCCTAGAATGCATGATTGCTGAACCATTTAAACTAACCAAGGCTCTATGATGACAAGGTGAGGGTCTGCAAGAAATTTGTATATATAGAGTCCAATGAGCAGAAAATCACAGTATAGTTTCAATATTCTGCCCAGAAGAGGTTTCCCTAATGAACTAGCACAAATATTTATTTCTATGTCTTTTTTTGAGAAATATTAGAATCAAGATTGCTGGGAGAAATATCAATAACCTCAGATATGCAGATGACACCACCCTTATGGCAGAAAGTGAAGAAGAACTAAAGAGCCTCTTGATGAAGGTGAAAGAGGAGAGTGAAAAAGTTGGCTTAAAACTCAACGTTCGGAAAACTAAGATCATGGCATCTGGTCCCATCACTTCATGGCAAATAGATGGGGAAACAGTGGAAACGGTGTCAGAATTTATTTTTTTGGGCTCCAGAATCACTGCTGATGGTGATTGCAGCCATGAAATTAAAAGACACTTACGCCTTGGAAGGAAGGTTATGGCCAATCTAGATAGCATATTTAAAAGCAGAGACATTACTTTGCCAACAAAAGTCAGTCAAGTCAAGGCTATTGTTTTTCCAGTGGTCATGTATGGATGTGAGAGTTGGACGGTGAAGAAAGCTGAGCGCCGCAGAATTGATGCTTTTGAACTGTGGTGTTGGAGAAGACTCTTGAGAGTCCCTTGGACTGCAAGGAGATCCAATCAATCCATCCTAAGGGAGATCAATCCTGAGTGTTCATTGGAAGAACTGATGTTGAAGCTGAAACTCCAATACTTTGGCCACCTCATGCGAAGAGTTGACTCATTGGAAAAGACCCTAATGCTGGGTAGGATTGGGGGCGGGAGGAGAAGGGGATGACAGAGGATGAGATGGTTGGATGGCATCACTGACTCGATGGACATGAGTTTGGGTAGACTCCGGGAGTTGGTGATGGACAGGGAGGCCTGGCATGCTGCGATTCATGGGGTCGCAAAGAGTTGGACACGACTGAGCGACTGAACTGAACTGAGATACACCAGGCTAATGTTACTTGATGTCACAGGCAATTAAAGTCCTTCAACTTACATCTCTTCCTCTCTTTCTAGGATAACAAGATGGCATCCTATCCTGACAATAAATTTGCTTAACCTGAATGTTTCCAATGGGAAAGAAAAACACTCATCAATGTAGATCATTTAGGTTCAGCTCAGAAATGATAAAATTATGAGACACTTTGGTAAGATGCTGATGTAAACTCATTTTGGTTACATAGAAATGAAGTGGAAAAGATCTAACCCTCCCACTCCATGGTCCTATTGAAATGAGTATTCACTACAAAATATTAACAGGATAACAAGCATCACTAGAAACTGGGAAAGGTGCCATGAACATGTTACAAACTTCATGTATTTATTCTACTCTGATTCGTTAGGTGCTAACTAGACGCCTGGTATATTTCTAAGTGCATGTGATACATTAGTGAATAAAAGACCCAAAGATCTCTACACCTTTATGGAGTTTGCATTTTAGTTGGAGGATTCAGAAACTAATGGCAAACATAAATATAAGTAAATAATATAGTATATTAGAAAGCAATTAAGTCCTTTGGAGAAAGGAAGACTCAAGCAGGGTCAGGGATGTTGTGAACCTTGGAAATGAAAAGGCAATTTGTGGTGTTAAATAAGGAGGCCAGAGTAGATTTCATTTAGAAGGTAAAATGGAGCAAAGATTTAAAAGAGAAGAGGGAGTCAGACAAATAGGTAACTGGGGGAAGTGTATACCTGCCAGAGGGAACAGCTAGCAGAAGGCCCTAGGTGAATGTAATTTGAAGGTTTTCTCATGTCTTACTACCATGTCTCATATTAGGGGTAAACAAGAGGACTGACTGACTGCCCCTGCCCACCCTGAAGCAATGCAAATACCTGGAGAAGAATCTAGAGGAAGCTAGCTAACTATATAACTATAGGGCCATGGAACAGACAACAGCAGTAACATCAGAGGAACAGTTCATATCTTTAGTTCCAGAAAAACCTCTTTGCATAGATTTACTCAAAGAAGGAAGAGAACAGAACATTTCTTACTTCTATTCAATAATAACTCAATAATAATTGATTAGTTCTTAGATCAGTAAAGTTACACATTTCTGAAAAAAGAAAACTTTAAAATTAATAAACAGATTGAAATGACTTCTGTGACAAATATGGTGAGTTTAGCCTATGGTTTCCACTTGCCCCACTTCCCAAAATGTGGATAAATGATCAAAGGAATAAGAGGACATTTATGTCAGCCTGGAAACCAGGGAAGGGTTTATGAGGAAACTGGAAAACTTAGACCAAGCCAGAAACTAGTTTGAAGGAAGATTCGGTGACTCATATGAGTCACCAGATAGAAAACTGATGAGGCAAATAAGTGAAAATAGTGTATTCCAGCTGCAATCCTGAGTTCAGAGCAGCAGAAGTTGAGGGCAAAGGCTGATTGAGAGGCAGCTGGTAGGCAGCACGTAACTTGAGCATCTCAATGCAGTCTCAACTTATATATGACACACATATACATATATATAAGGTTGTTAACCACTATCTGTGAAAATACACCTAGAATATATTGGGAGCTGTTAATAATTTTTAAAACACAGCAATAGAGGACTTAGATACTACAGTAAGATTCTTTTTCCTCTTTTTAACTATGAATTTCTGGTAAACAAAAATAGATTAATCCAATGCTTGGTTTATTATATACTGACCTAATTTGCTTGTGCAAAGGATTTTTTCCTCATTTGATATTTTTCAAACATGCCACCCAAGCCAAAAAATACATAATATAAAATTACTGCTACCTATTTGTATAATAGAGCTTACATCCTTTATTTGTGTCCTGGCCTCTCTCCTAGAGGGGATAACTATATTAAATTTTATGTTTGCCATTTTTTTTTATGAAATCTCTCTCACACACATGTGTGCACACACACACTTATATATATGGCTAATCAATGTTTCGTTTTGCTTGATTTTTAATTTCATAACAGGAACTCATGTGAATGTAGTCTTCTGGATCTTGGTTTTTGACATATATTATATTGATATTACAAAGATTCATCCATGGGTTTGCATCGAGCACAGGTGTGTGGCTTCTTTGGAAGTTCTGCAGTTGCCATAGCACAGCAATTTTCTGACACAAGTGAAGTAATCACTGGCTGATCTTTTGTTGCCTCTCTAGAACATCTGTATCAGCTTCAACTCTTGATGGTTTAGCCATAAAGTCATACTTCCAATCAGCCCAAATAGTAAGGCTCCTTCTTAGGTGAACACTGTAAGGCGAGTGCAGAGAAGAGGGCAAGCCAGGCAGTCAGGCAAGAAAAGGGAAATTTATCAGAGGGAAAAGAGAAGGTGACCGGCCCTTAAGGAGAACCAGCATCCTCCCTTTCTGACGAGGGTATTTCTTATAACCCACCAATGAAAAATTCTCTGAAGGAATGGTTAATTTTTAGCCTATACTTTTTGATTTAGGATAAGTCAGTCTTCTGTAACTGCTTCCTGTGGGACAGGGGCGTCATGGGGGTGAGATAAGAAAAGGCTAGAATGTGGGTCAAAGGGATTTGTGTGGGGTCGAAGTTTTTGATAATCTGAGTAAGTTGGAAGTAGCTCATGGATAGTTCGGTTAGTGAAGGCTTGTAAGCAGTCCTGAAGAAATTTTGAAAAAAGATGCATTAAACATGGGCCAAAAGTTAGAATAAGGATAAGCAGAAGGAAAGGGCCTAGAAAAGGTAGGACCCAGGGCATCCAATTCCAATTGCTTAACCAGTTTTCTCATGAATTACTGAAGTGTTGATATATTCTTGAGGCCCTGTTTGTCAGATTTCTTGCTGCTTTCCTTACAACGCTTGATTTATTGGCTTAGAAGCAGCAGCCTTCCTCCAAAAATAGGCATAGGCCTCCTTTATCTGCTGTGAGGAGGTCTAATCCTCTTCTGTTTTGGAAGACCAAGGCTGTCAGGGAATCTAGCTGTTTTGGGATAGTGATAAGGCTGTTATTTCTTCTAGGCTGTCAGTGAGGTCTTTAGAAAGGCTCTGATAGTAGTTTAAAGAGGTTGTGAGTCCTGTGGTCCCTGTCCCAATCCCAGCCACTATCCTTAAACTGATTAATAGAGGATCAAATGGAACTGCCCGCCTGGGTCAGTTATGAGTTAGTGGGATAGGAAGGGTCTGATTGTTAGGAGCAACAGAAATATTTGGGGCCAGATATACCAGGGTGCATGTGCCTGTCCAGTTAGTGGGAAAACATACATAGGTAGTGCTTCCACATAAGAATAATATTCCAGGAGTAAGAAGACAACAGCTGAAATCGATACAAATAGGAGTCTTTCTGGGAACTTGTTAGTGGTCTCTGAAACTAACAGTGTACTCACCAGTGTAGCCCCTACAAGAGGAGTATTTACACCATATGCAGAAGGGAGTCTCCCTGAGAAAGTAAGAGAATGTCCTGCAGTTCCTGAGACATGGTAGACAGACAGGCCTGAAGGGAAGGAGAGATGTGAAGTGTGATTACAGAGGTGTGGTGGTATAGTTCCTAGCTGGGGGTAACAATTGTTTATAGAGTTTTGTCTGGAAAAACAGAAAAGAGCCTGTTGTTGTAGACAAACGTCAGAGGTGGTGGTCCTCCTATAGCTGGTCCTTTATGAGTAGAAGTGAGATCTGTAAGGAGGGAGGTCAGTATCTTGTCAGAATTGCGAATTTGATCAATTGAATATAAATAACATATGGGGGATAAAAAGAGAGATTCTCCACTATATATATGATAAAGAGAAGTGTTTATCTGAGTCCATTTATCTGTGGAAATGAGGAGTGCCGATCTTTAGGGTGAGGACGCAGATAAGCAAATCCAACAATCACGGGCCAGGGTCAGGTTTGAGGTACTGAGTAAAGGATGGGTCAGATTTAGAGTTCTGAATAGGTAGGCAAGGTTTGGGACAGGGTGAGTTATAGGCAGGGTATTAATATGACATTTGGACTGTAAAAGTAGACAGATTAAGAGTAAAAACATGTGATGTCTCATGTCTAAGGGGAGAAAAAGATAGAAGTAAGAATCCAGGTGTAGAAATCAAGTTGTGTTGGTGTGAACTCTATGAAATCTCCCTGGAGACAAAGATCTGTTATAAAGTCAAGGAGTAAAGGGAGATCAGTAACAGTGGTGTTTCCAGGAAAGGGAACGGCTTGTGTTACATCTGTAGGATCAACAAAAAAGCAAAAGAGTTCCAGAAAAACATCTATTTCTGCTTTGACTATGCCAAAACCTTTGACTGTGTGGATCACAACAAACTGTGGAAAATTCTTCAAGAGATGGGAATACCTGATTACCTGACCTGCCTCTTGAGAAATCTGTATGCAGGTCAGGAAGCAACAGTTAGAACTGGACATGTAACAACAGACTGGTTCCAGATTGGGAAAAGAGTAAAAGGCTGTACATTGTCATCCTGCTTATTTAACTTATATGCAGAGTACATCGTGAGAAACACTGGGCTGGATGAAGAACAAGCTGGAATCAAGATTGCCAGGAGAAATATCAACAACCTCAGATACACAGATGCTGCTGCTGCTGCTAAGTTGCTTCAGTCGTGTCCGACTCTGTGCAACCCCATAGACGGCAGCCCACCAGGCTCCCCCATCCTGGGATTCTCCAAGCAAGAATACTGGAGTGGGTTGTCATTTCCTTCTCCAATGCATGAAAGTGAAAAGTGAAAGTGAAGTTGCTTAGTCGTCCAACTCTTAGCGACCCCATAGACTGAAGCCTACCAGGTTCCTCCGTCCATGGGATTTTCTAGGCAAGAGTACTGGAGTGGGTTGCCATTGCCTTCTCCGGATACACAGATGACACCACCCTTATGGCAGAAAGAGAGGAAGAACTAAAGAGCCTCTTGATGAAAGTGAAAGAGGAGAGTGAAAAAGTTGGCTTAAAGCTCAACACTCAGAAAACTAAAATCATGGCATCTGGTCCCATCACTTCATAACAAATAGATGGGGAAATAGTGGAAACAGTGAGAGACTATTTTTTTGGGCTCCAAAATCACCGCAGATGGTGACTGCAGCCAAGAAATTAAAAGACACTTGCTCCTTGGAAGAAAAGCTATGGCCAACCTAGACAGCACATTAAAAAGCAGAGATATTACTTTGCCAAGAAAAGACCATCTAGTCAAAGCGATGGTTTTTCCAGTGGTCATGTGTGGATGTGAGAGTTAGAAAGCTCACCTAAAGAAAGCTTAGCACCGAAGAATTGATGCTTTTGAACTGTGGTTTTGGATAAGACTCTTGAGAGTCCCTTGGACTGCAAGGAGATCCAACCAGTCCATCCTAAAGGAAATTGATCCTGAATATTCATTGGAATATTGCAGGCCTGAAGTGCTGCAGTCTATTGGGTCGCAGAGTCGGACATGACTGAGCAACTGAACTGAACTGAACTGTGTTGCTATGTGAAGGAAAGAAAATAATGAATTCATCTAGGATGATCACAGTAAGAGGAGCTGCTGCTGCTACTAAGTCACATCAGTCGTGTTCGACTCTGTGAGACCCCATAGACTGCAGCCCACAAGGCTCCTCTGTCCCTGAGATTCTCCCGGCAAGAATACCGGAGTGGGTTGCCATTCCCTTCTCCAAATAAGAGGAGGGCCAGACCAAGAAAAACAAGAACTATGGAGAAATAGGTAAAACAGAGGGAAAGTTTTTGAATGATAGTCCACTTACGGGGAGATACAGAGTGAAGTCCTATTGTGAATAAGGTAAGAGGGGGAAATCCCAGTCCAATTAGTAACCAATACATCTGTTTTTGTTATACTTATCAATATTTGTTTCTGGCTATTTTGTTTCTTCTGGAATCCAATCCAGTCAAAGCCTGGTGGGTCCCAGAACAGTGCTGGTGTAGCAAGGAGTGTCTGAGTGGGGAATGGTTCTTGGCAGAGATGGAGAGCTTCCTGGGGCCCGCTTTAATCTAGAGATATGAAACCAAGAGGAATGACCTGCTAGTTTAGCAGCTGTTGGTGTGGTTAGAATGACCTCAAATGGACTAGTCCATTGAGGCTGGAGATTCATATGATGTGAGATTTTAAGGAGGACTCAATCCCCGAGTATGAGTGTTAAGTCACCTGAATTTGTTTGATGAGGCTTTAGAAAAGAGCAAACTGCATGTTCTCTCAAGAGGGGTCTAGTAAGGTTAAGGGGGGGGAAGATAATCTCCCAGCAAGAGGCTTGCAATAGGGAACTGACCTAAGAGAGGAGGGCATCCACACATAAGCTCAAAAGGACTGAGGAAAGATGAGGCCTGTGGAGTAGCCCTCAGTTGTCTCCGACTTTTGCGGAGACCACACGGATTGCAGCACACCAGTCTTACCTGGCCATCACCAACTCCCGGAGTTTACTCACACTCTTCTCCATAGAGTCTGTGATGCCATCCAACCATCCCCTGTTGCCCCCTTCTCTTCCTGCCTTCAATCTTTCCCAGCATCAGGGTCTTTACCAAATGAGTCAGTTCTTTGCATCAGGTGGCCAAAGTATTGGAGCTTCAGCTTCAGCATTGGTCCTTCCAATGAATATTCAGGTCTGATTTCCTATAGGATGGACTGGTTGGATCTCCTTGCAATCTAAGGGACTCTCAACAGTCTTCTCCAACAGCACAGATCAAAAACATCAATACTTCAGCGCTCAGCTTTCTGTATAGTCCAACTCTAAAATCCATACATGACTACGGGAAAATCATAGCTTTGACTAGATGGACTTTTGTTGGCAAAGTAATGTCTCTCCTTTTTAATAGGCTGTTTAGGTTGGTCATAGCTTTTCTTCCAAGGAGCCAGCATCTTTTAATTTCATGGCTGCAGTCACCATCTGCAATGATTTTGGAGCCCCCCAAAATAAAGTCTCTCACTGTTTCCATTGTTTCCCCATCTATTGGCCATGAAGTGATGGGACCAGATGACACGATCATTGTTTTCTGAATGTTGAGTTTTAAGCCAACTTTTTCACTCTCCTCTTTCACTTTCATCAAGAGGCTCTTTAGTTCTACTTAGCTTTCTGCCATAAGGGAGGTCAGCTGCATATCTGAGGTTATTGATATTTTTCCTAGCAATCTGGATTCCAGGTTGTGCTTCATCCAGCCAGGCATTTCACATGATGTACTCTGCATATAAGTTATATAAGCAGGGTGACTATCTACAGCCTTGACATCCTCCTTTCCCAATTTGGATCCTGTCTGCTGTTTCATTTACAGTTCTAGCTGTTGTTTCTTGACCTGCATACAGATTTCTCAGGAGGTCATAGGAGAACTAACACCCAAAAAAGATGTCCTTTTCATTATCAGTTCAATTCAGTTCAGTCGCTCAGTCGTGTCTGACTCTTTGTGACCCCATGAATTGCAGCACACCAGGCCTCTCTGTCCATCGCCAACTCCCGGAGTCTACCCAAACCCATGTCCATAGAGTCGGTGATGCCATCCAACCATCTCATCCTCTGTCGTCCTCTTCTCCTCCTGCCCCAAATCCTACCCAGCATTAGGGTCTTTTCCAATGAGTCAACTCTTCACATGAGGTGGCCAAAGTATTGGAGTTTCAGTTTCAACATCAGTCCTTCCAATGAACACCCAGGATTGAGCTCCTTTAGGATGGACTGGTTGGATCTCCTTGCAGTCTAAGGGACTCTCAAGAGTCTTCTCCAACATCACAGTTCAAAAGCATCAGTTCTGCGGTGCTCAGCTTTCTTCACCATCCAACTCTCACATCCATACATGACCACTGGAAAAACCATAGCCTTGACTAGACGGACTTTTGTTGGCAAAGTAATGTCTCTGCTTTTCAATATGTTATCTAGGTTGGCCATAACCTTCCTTCCAAGGAGTAAGCGTCTTTTAATTTCATGGCTGCAATTACCATCAGCAGTGATTTTGGAGCCCAAAAGAATAAATTCTGACACTGTTTCCACTGTTTCCCCATCTATTTCCCATGAAGTGATGGGACCAGATGCCATGATCTTAGTTTTCTGAACGTTGAGCTTTAAGCCAACTTTTTCAGTCTCTTCTTTCACTTTCATCAAGAGACTCGTTAGTTCTTCTTCACCTTCTGCCATAAGGGTGGTGTCATCTGCATATCTGAGGTTATTGATATTTCTCCCGGCAATCTTGATTCCAGCTTGTGTTTCTTCCAGCCCAGCGTTTCTCATGATGTACTCTGCATGTAAGTTAAATAAGTAGGATGACAATATACAGCCTTGACGTAGTCCTTTTCATTATATGAGACTGGAATGCAAAAGTAGGAAGTCAAGAGATACCTGGAGTAACAGGCAAATTTTGCCTTGGAGTACAAAAAGAAGCAGGTCCAAGGCTAACAGAGTTTTGCCAAGAGAATGCACTAGTCATAGCAAACACCCTCTTCCAACAACACAAGAGAAGACTCTACACATGGGCATCACCAGATGATCAATACTGAAATCAGACTGATTATATTCTTTGTAGCCAAAAATGGAGAAGCTCCACACATTCTGCAAAAACAAGACCAGGAGCTAACTTGTGGCTCAGATCATGAACTCCTGATTGCCAAATTCAGACTTAAATTGAAGAAAGTAGGGACAACCACTAGACCATTTGGGTATGACCTAAATCAAATCCTTAAGATTATACATTGGAAGTGCAAATAGATTCAAGGAATTAGTTTTGATAGAGTACCTGAAAAACTATGGACGGAGCTTCGTGACATTGTACAGGAGGCAAGGATCAAGACCATCCCCAAGAAAAAGAAATGCAAAAAGGCAAAATGGTTGTTTCAGGAAGCCTTACAAATAGGTGAGAAAAGAAAAGACACAAAAGGCAAAGGAGAGAAGGAAAGATATACCCATTTGAATGAAGAGTTCCAAAGAATAGCAAGGAGAGATAAGAAAGCCTTCCTCAGTGATCAGTGCAAAGAAAGGAAAGCAATAGAATGGGAAAGACTAGAGATCACTTCAAGAAAATTAGAGATACCAAGGGAACATTTCATGCAAAAATGGGCACAATAAAGAGCATAAATGATATGGACCTAACAGAAGCATTAGGTATTAAGAAAAGGTGGCAAGAATATACAGAAGACCTATACAAAAAAAGATCTTCATGACCCAGATAACCACGATGGTGTGATCACTCATCTAGAGCCAGACATCCTGGAATACAAAGTCAAGTGGGCCTTAGAAAGCATCACTATGAACAAAGCTAGTGGACATAATGGTATTCCAGCTAGTCATTTCAAATCCTAAAAGCTGATGCTGTTACAGTACTGCACTCAATATGCCAACAAATTTGCAAAACTCAACAGTGGCCACAGGTCTGGAAAATGTCAGTTTTTATTCCAATCCCAAAGCAAGGCAATGCCAAAGAATTCTCAGTCTCCCACACAACTGCACTCATCTCACACACAAGCAAAGTAATACTCAAAATTCTGCAAGCCAGGCTTCAACAGTAAATGAACCGTGAACTTCCAGATTTTCAAGCTTTATTTAGAAAAGGCAGAGGAACCAGAGATCAAATTGCAAACATCTGTTGGATCATTGAAAGAAGGTTAGGATAGGTGATAAGAGGTCTTAAGAGATGATAAAGAGGTTTAGTGCCTATGTGTAGGGCCTGATGAACGAATGTTAGAATCTGTGTGGCCTGAGATTGTGGAAGGACATAGCTGTCCTGTTTTTGTAAGTAGTCTCCTTGTGGTTGTGCTCCCTCTTGTAATAATTGTGTTTCTTATTCAGGGAGGTAAAGGGACTTAATGTTGGGGATTACTACAAGTTGTCGAGCTGGTGATTGTAGTGAGGCTTGTTTTGCTTCTCTGCCTATGGCGTCATTGCCCCCATGACATGCGGTCTGAGGCCATTTGGTGACCTCGGCAGTGTATGATGCCTACCTCAGTTGGCATGTTAACTGCTTTTAACAGTTGGAGTATAAGTGAGGTGTTAGTTATGAGAGAGCCTTTAGTAGATAGGAGACCTTCGTTCCTTCCAGATGGCAGCAGGTCAGTGTATGATGTGGAAAGCATATTTAGAATCAGTGTATATATTTGCTCTCTTGTTAGCTATGAGGGTAAAGGGTCTAGTTAGTGCAATAAATTCTGCCTTTTGGGAAGAGGTTCCCAAGGGGAGAGGTTGGGATTCAATAATTTCAGTTTCAGAGACAATTGCACATCCAGCTACTTTTTTTCCTTCTGATGTCATAGAGGAGCTGCCATCAATATACCATGTAAAATCAGGGTTATTTAAAGGGGTTGAGGAAATGTTGGAGAAATGGGGCATCAGGTCTTCTAATGCCTCTTTGCAAGTATGGATGGGGGCTCAGAAGAATTAAGGATAAGGTTGGCAGGGTTGAGAGTAGGACAGCGTTCAAAGGAGAACTCAGGAGATTTGAGAAGGGTGACATGAATTAGTTGGATGTGGGAAGGAGATAGAAGGGTCATGGATTTGTGAGAAAGTAAGTCCTTAAAGTCATGTGGTGAACGAAAGACAGTGGGTGCTCCAAAAGTAAGTTATTGACTTTCCAGAGGGGGGAGTGCAGCTGCTGCCAGAGCATGTAGGCAGGCTGGCCATCCTTGAATTGTAGTATCTAATTGCTTTGATAAATAAGCAACAGGGGTGAAGGAGGGGCCCTGATTTTGTCCCAAAACTCCTAGGGCAATTTTGTGTCTCTCAGTAGTGTAGAGTATAAAGGGGAGAGAAAGGTCAGGAAGTATTAGAGCTGGAGCTGAGAGAATGGCTTGCTTAAGAGTGTTAAAGGCTGAATGGATATTTGATTTTAGCTCTAGGGGTTCTGAAAGATCTCCTCAGGTGGCTTGATATAGGGGTTGTGCCAAGAGGGCAAAATTAGGAAACCAGAGGCGTAGATATCCAGCTAACCCTAGAAGGACAGGATCTCTGTTTTTGATGTAGGGAGTGGTAGGGTGGATATAACGGACTTTCTATCGGTAGTAATATATCTTTTATTGGTGTTAAAAGGACTCCGAGATAGGTGACTCTAGGAAGAGAGACCTGAACCATGGTGGGAGATACTCGATAGCCTTGATCAGCTAGAAAATTGAGGAGTTTTATAGTGTATAGAAGGCAACGGCAACCCACTCCAGTACTCTTGCCTGGAAAATCCCATGGATGGAGGAGCCTGGTAGACTATAGTCCATGGGGTCGCGAAGAGTCGGACACGACTGAGAGGCTCCACTTTCACTTTTCACTTTCATGCATTGGAGAAGGAAATGGCAACCCACTCCAGTGTTCTTGCCCGGAGAATCCCAGGGATGGGGGAGCCTGGTGGGCTACCGTCTATGGGGTCACACAGAGTCGGACACGACTGAAGCGACTTAGCAGCAGCATAGTGTATTGTTGAGAGTGTGTAAGTGAAGGACTACAAAGGAGGAGAACATCCACATATTGGAGAACAGTACTTGGAGTAAGGTCAAGAGAGGTTAGGTCTGATGCTAGAGCTTGGCCAAAGAAATGAGGGCTATCACAAAAGCCTTGTGGGAGGACTGTCCATGTCAGCTGTTGGGAGTGATGATTGTCTAGATCAGTCCAGGTAAAGGCAAAGGGGTCTTGAGAGTCTGGGTTTAAAGGGACAGTAAAGAAGGTATCTTTGAGGTCTAGAAAAGTGAATTGGGTAGTGGAAGAGGGAATGAGAAAGAAGAGTATAGGGATTTGGAACTACTGGGTGTATGGGGATAACAGGTCCGTTGATGTCTCAGGTCCTGGACCAGGTGATAGGAGCCATTGGCATTTTGACAAGTAGGATAGGCGTGTTATAGGGAGAGTGAGTTGGGCACAAGAGGCTCTGACATAGGAGTTTGGTGACGATGGTTTTAACCCTTGTTGACATTTTTGGGAGGTGGGATATGGTGGTTAATTGGGGAATTTAGAGAGGACTTTGAGAAGGATATGAATTGGAGCATGGTGAGAGGCAACAGATGTTTTATCTGTATCCCAAACTACGGGGTTTATGGATGCAGAGGACAATGGGGTGAGGGAAGAGGGGGTTGTATTGAGTAGCAGTAGCCAGGCTAGTTCAGAGTGTGGGCTCAGGGTAGTAATACAGGCTTTGAATTTTGAGAGAAGGTCTCTCCCAAGAATAGGAACGGGGCATTTTGGGAGTATAAGAAAACAATGGGAAAATGAAGTATCTTGAAGTGTGTAAGGTAGAGGCTTGGCTATTTGTGGTGTAGATACTAAACCGTCAACCCCCATAACAGAGACCCAAAAGACCTTGATTTTTCTGGAGTAGTCAGGCATAGCAGAATAAGTGGATCAAGAAAGTAGATCAGCTCACCTGCCACTGTAAGAGTTACCCTGGGCTCCTGAGAGGTGATGAGAGTGGGGGCCTGGGCTGGGCAGAGCTGGATCAGAAGACTCCTGCTCGGGACCAGGAGGGGATGTCTGGATCCCTAGAGGGATTTGGGCAGTCGACCTTCCAATGTCCCTTTATGTAACAGTTGGGACATGGACCTGGAGGGGGCCTTGGCTTTAGGCATAGCAGGCTTTGTTTGCCACATTTGAAGCAGGGCCCAGATGGCTTCCTTTCTTTATTGGTTGATGGAGGCTTGGAGCCATGTAGGGCAGTGGCTAAAAGGTGGTATTTGGGCTGATCTCATTGGGCCTTCTCTAGCTTTGCCTGTTTTTCCCAGTTATTGAAAATCTTAAAGGCTAAATTTAAAAGGTCTTGAGGGGTTTGAGGGCCTTCTTTTGCCTTTTTTAGTTTCTTTTGGATATCTGGGGTTGACTGGGAGATAAAATGGGTATTAGAGACAATGGTGCCCTCTGCTGAAGTGGGGTCTAATTTGGTATATTTTTGTAGGACTTCCGTTAACCTGGCTAGAAATTGTGCTGGGTTTTCATCTAGCCTTTGAGTTATTTCCTGGAGCTTATCAAAGTTGACAGCTTTATGCCCTGTCTTTTGAAGGCCCACAATGAGTCAAACAACCATATGATTATGGGCTGCTCGTCCAGGTCTCCCTGCCTGATAATCCCCATTGGGATCATCTTGGGGGACAGCGTTGCCTCTAAGGGCTTAGTGTCCTCTGTCCTGTGTATCTCATCAGCATGCACCTGAGAGGTTTCCTTGTCTTCTGGGAGAAGAGTAGAGGAAAGTATGCTGTAAATATCACACCAGGTTAAGTCCTAAGACCGGGTAAGATACTTGAATTCTTTCAGATAATGATCAGGGTCTGAGGAAAAGGAGCCAAGACATTTTTCAGTCTGAGATAGATGGGTGAGGGAGAATGGGACATGAACCAAACAATGCTTTCTGCCCCAGCTACTTCCCATAAAGTGAGGCATGAAACAGGGAAAGGAGCGGGGTCCTGCTGTGAAGTTTCCTGTTTTAAAGTTGTTTGGGACAGGTATAGAGAGGGGATCTAGAGAGGTTGGGGTAAAGCCTTGGGACCCTCAGGGTAGAAGGTGGGGCTGAGATCTCAGATTTTTCCTCTAGCACAGGCAGTGGAGGGTGTTTGGGAGCAGTGTGGTGGTGGTGGTGGTGGTTTGAGAAGGAGGGAGGGAGGAGGGGGCATAAGGTGGAGGTTGTGAAACTGGATCTAGAGGAGCAGCAATGGGATTGGGAGCTATAGGGGGTGGGCTGTGGTCAGACAGGTCAAAAGAAAAAGAAAAGTGAACAGGGATCGGAAGACCTTGTATTAGGAGGATGTGGCCCAGAGTAGGGTAAGCGTATTTGAGAAGTAGAGCAGGATTCACAGAGGGAGGGTTGAGAGTGAACAGCAGAGAAAGCCTGAACATGAGGGATTTCTAACCATTTGCCTTTGTGGTGGCAGGAGTTATTGAGGTCCCGTATTATAATCAAGAATTCTGTTTTTTGGCCATTGGGACCTATTATCAAGTCTGTTTTGAGGCCAGACAGTGTTACAATAGTAAATAAGTCTTTTTGGTCTTATCTCCCCTTGGAAGCCCAAGGCTTTTAGGTTGCAGAGAAGGCATCCTAGAGGAGTGGATTTTGAGGGCTGGGATTGAGAATTTCCCATTGTGGCCAAATAGGGAGGTTAGACAAGGGCAAGAGAAAGTGAGGAGAACGGTCCGAGAGAAAAGTCATCCCTGTTCTCAGGACTTTCTCAGAGAGTAATAATAGTCTGCTTCGAAATGGGCATCCCCTATTTCAAAGTCAGACGGTGCACAAGGCTGAGGGCCCAAGGGCCGTGGGAATCCTCCCGCCTAGTGCTAGGACTTGGAAACAAGCAAGAGAAAGAGGATCCGAGAGAATGATATTTCACTCACCCTTGTAACCGGTGGATGAAATGTGGGCCGGTGTGTGGATGTCAGTCCAACAAGACATGCGGAGAGTCCCGTACCAGAGCGCATCTCAGTTTCTTGGCAGGTCCAAGGAAGGGGCCACCGGAGGTGGGCTCAGGAGAGGAGCCCACCCAGTTGCCGTGGATCTTCCCTCCCAGGTCCCAGCCCCAGAAAGTAAGGCGAGGCAGAGAAAAAGAGAGCGAGCCAGGCAGTCAGGCAAGAAAAGGGAAATTTATTAGAGGGAAAAGAGAGGGTGACTGGCCCTTAAGGAGATCCAGTGTCCTCCCTTTCTGATGGGGTCTTTCTTATACCCCACCAATGAAAAATTCTCTGAAGGAATGGTTAAGTTTTAGCCTGTAGTTGAGTCCTATGGTCATGTAGCCAGAGGTTTGGAATATGGTGGTCTCGCAGCTTTGAGAAGGTAGGTGCCAGTGAGAAAACGGAATGTCATTTGGGCAATTTGGTCAGTCTCAAGGATCACTGCGATTTTATTCCTTGTTTGTGAGGTCAACAAAATGAGCCATCTTAACAATTAGACCCCATGTGGGCCCTATCAAACACTTTCGTCAAAAATCCAAAAATAGTAATTAAAACTGTGTCAGGAGGTAGATGGGCTTCCCCTACCCTAGGGTAAAGTGACTGGAGGCTCATTCCCTGTGGGTTGAAACTCCAAGAGGAGAATAGCTGAACAATTAAGGGAGGAGGCTGTGCCCGGCCCAGATCACACATTTCTCATTCTCGAAGTCAGGAGACCTCCCTGACCACATATATACAGAAAGGCTCCTTGGAGGTCAAAGAGTGAGGCCAAGGATGTTCTGCTTATATGACTGTCTGGTAGAATTACCTTGGCCAAGAGATGCATGCACGCACATGGGACAGTCCTGAGATATACCAAATACAGACCATGAACCGGGCAAATCAAAATGATTGGTCAAAGGAAAACCAGAAGAAATGCCCCATATAAATGATTTAAACTGCCAAGATAGCGCGTCTCAGGGACTCTCCCTCTGAGTCTGTTCCTGTGTCTAGCCACACGTACTGTAATCTTTTTCCTTCTAATAAATACTGATTTCACTACTTTCCATCTTTGTGGGAATTCTTTTCTGCAAAGTTGAAGGGCCAGGGCCCTTGTCACAGACCACTGGTCTAATGGCTGGGATTTAGTGCTCTCACTGCTGTGACCTGGCCTTTATCTCTGGCTGGAAACCCAAGCCCCACCTCAAGCCATTGCTCACCTAGTCCACTCAAGATCAAAACCAGATCAGTAAAATAGTATCTAGTAAGAGTTTACTGCATACAAAAGAACAGTTTGCAAACCAGGAGTCTTCAAATCCAAAACCTACAAGAAGCTTAGAGGCACGATGTTATAAAATGGCTTATAAAGTGAAAAAGAACGCATTGTTTAACCTTTACAATGAGTGGTTATTACAGTGGGGGTTTCCAGACCACAGGCGATTAGTTAAAACTGATTATACTATTTTTGGAAAATGACTTAAGTTTCTTTTATGATTATCAGAGGCATCACAAGAAATAACCCAAGTTGTTTCACTTATGTTCATGAAATAAGCTAGATTTAATTTTGCTTATGTGACTTAAATGGTTTTATCTGCATGCAGGATTCTCGGGCTTAGCCTCTTTTAGGTTTACTTTAACAACAGTAAGGGCTTCCCTTGTGGCTCAACTGGTAAAGAATCTGCCTGCAATGCGGGAGACCTGGATTTGAAATCGGGGTTGGGGAGACCCCCTGAAGAAGGAAAAAGCTACCCACTCCAGTATTCTGGCCTGGAGAATTCCATGGATTTAAGCTGCCAAGGGAGTCCACAGGGTTGCAAAGAGTCGGACACAACTGAGCGAATTTCACTTTCACTACCAACAGTAAAAATAGCTCAAGGCAAGCTGTTTCTCTGAGACTACTTTGCCCACATAAACTTCCAAATGGTGGAGTCAAGCTGCTTCTGTTCTCACCCTCGTTCCTTGTCCTGCCATTATGTAGCTGTTCCAGTCAAGCTTGCCAGAAAGACTTCCCCAGGAAGGACAGAGGCAATTTCTTAACGTTCAAGGGCTTGCAATTTCTAAATTCTAGGAGATACATATCTTGCTCATCCAAGGGCTTTCACTGAGTTCTCTCTGGTATAATGATGAGGGCATAAATGTTTCTACAGTTTATCAGGCAGTCAGTGGGAGAGCTGGACCAAAACCCTCTTCTCAAAGGTACTCCCAGTCTCTCTGAGAGCCCTCTCCACTTGGCTTGAAGGGTAGAGAAGCAGCTCTCTGCTCAGTCACAAGGGGAAGTGAGTGGAAACAATACAGCACTCTTAATCAAAGGTGACTCACTGCACAGAAGAATACTTTCCTTTGAACCCTTCCTAGTGAGAAATGGAATGTTTCCTGTCGTATCAGTAGATAAAAGATGTCACAGTCATCAGCAATTGCAGCTACCTCAGAAGGTGAGCTGGTGAGCCCTGAGGGAACTCGGGAAGGAAAGAATACCTACCATCTTATAGTCATCAAACTACAGTGAACCCTGAGGAAGCTCAGAATGTGGAAAACACAGGAAACTGGTCCTGGATAACTACAGTGCATATCAAAGGAATGATTTCAGTGAGCCCAGACTATTGCATCACACATAGCGAAGTGCTAAATTCCTTAACTTGGGATGTCTGGCTTTCTTTAATTTACAAGCAAACTTTTGATATTCAGACTATCTGCCCTTTGATGCAAAAACTTTTCTGTAACCTGTCCCCCACCCCCACCCCACTCTTACTATCACCTTGCCTCTTCTGAGCAATTCTCTCAGGGTTACTTGAGATTTGCCTCCTGGGTTTAAGTTCTAAAAATTTCTGCCAAATAAAATGTAACTCTTAACTTTTAGGTTGTGTGTGTTTTTTCAGTTGACATTATCTGTCTATATGAAGTGAAGATCAGATTATAAGCTCAGAATCATTCTGTGATTTTTATTTTTCTCTTGCTTTCTTTTTCCTGTCCTGTTTTTTTTCAAGAGGTTGTTTCCATCAGTTGTTTCCAGCTTAAACATTTCAGCTAACATTTCTGAGCAAATTGGAAAATATCTCAAACACTGGGTAGCTATCAACTGTTGACATTAATTTTCAGAGAGGTGAAGTTAAAGGTTGGTAGTATAAGACCTTTTTTTTTTCTTTGTGTATCTTTTTTTTTGCATTGTTTTAATGATTTATGCATTATGTATTATTTCTTACAGTTTGAAAAACTACTTGGGGAAAACATGAAAATATAATAGACTTAGTGGAAAATTATTAACAGAAGGGGTAAGGTTAGCAAACCTGCAAATGCACTATTTCTAAGGGATTTGTTTTCTTGGCATGCATCTGATAAAATGATTATCTTTATCTTTAAAACAAATTAACCGTTTATATGCTTTCAAGTTTCACCAAACAACTCAAAACAAACTCAAAAGTAGGAAACTCTCTGTGGTTTAATTTCACAAAAGAGTCCTACCAGCCCAACCATCTCCCCCTCCGCCCCCCCCACCTCTGACCCAGCAACCAAACACATAGCAAAACACCTACTCATCAATGTCAAAAAATATTCTTGATACAAATAGGAGACAACAATTAGGTTTATCAAGTTAAAATGGTGAAATGTTCTAAAATACTCTGTTGACATGTTCATTTCAGAGTTGTTTCAGGGTATATAATGACTAACTCACTTTGAAAATTATTTAATTAAATTGAAAGATGGGGTAATCGTTTCTGAATTTGGAAAACTAAATGAAAATTTTTAAAAGAATATGACTCCAGTGATAAAATTTTTAATGTGTTTAGAGGTTTAACTTACATTTTTTCTCCCTAAATTTAATCTCCCTCTATTTCATTGTCCTTTTACATTACTATAAATTGAAGATCTGCTCATGTCAGTCTTCTCCATAAAAACATTCAATTTTCAACATTTTCCTGTCAGTTGAAATTAACACTTCCTTGTATGATGCACAGAGTTGCCCATTATTATGCATTAGATCTCTTTTCATTTTAATTTCATTGCACTTCTTCTCATGTACTCTATATTTCAGTATCATTGAAGAATTCAGTCCCTGAGCTCATCATAACCTATTACATACCTATTCCTTTGTGCCTTCTGTTCTTTCTGGCTGTAATCCTGAAATGACTTTCTGCCCATGAACTACAGATTATCTTTTTTTTTAAATTAATTATTTAATTGGAGGATAATTACAATATTGTGATGGTTTTGCCATACATCAACATGAATCAGCCATAGGTATACATGTGTCCTCCTAGTCATGAACTACCCTCCTACCTTTCTCCTTTCCCTGTACCTTTGGGCTGTCCCAGAGCACCAGCTTTGGGTACCCTGCTTCATGCATTGAACTCACACCATTCATCTATCTTACATATGATAATGTATATGTTTCAATATTATTCTCCCAAGTCACCCCACTCTCTCCTTCTCCTACTAAGTCCAAAATTTTGTTCTTTATGTCTGTATCTCCTTTGCTGCCCTGCATGTAGGATCATTGGTGTCAGTTTTCTAAATTCCCTATATATGCATTAATATACAGTATTTGTCTTTCTCTTTCTGACTTATTTCACTCCGTATAATAGGCTGTAGGGTCATCCACCTCACTAGAACTGTCTCAAATGTGTTCCTTTTAATAGCTGATTGTGTATGTATACCACAAACTCCTTATCCACTCATCTGCTGATGGACATCTAGTTGCTTCCATGTCCTAGCTATTGTAAATAGTGCTACAATGAACACTAGGGTACATGTGTCTCTTTCAGTTCTGGTTTCCTTGGGGTATATGCTCAGAAGTGGGATTGTTGGGTCATATGGCAGTTCTACTCCCAATTTTTCAAGGAATCTCCACACTGTTCTCCATAGTGGCTATAGCAGTTTGCATTTCCACCAACAGTGTAAGAGGGTCCCCTTTCCTCCAAACACTCTCTAGCATTTACTGTTTGTAGCATTTTTGATGATGGCCATTCTGACGGGTGTGGTAATACCTCACTGTGGTTTTGATTGGCATTTCTCTAGTAATAAGTGATATTCTCAGCCCATATGTTATCTCTGTAAGGCCTCTCTTAGAAGACCAGTGTAGCCAGCCATGCCATTTTCTTGTAATTATTAGCTTATGGAAGTTATCTCCATCTACTGTAACAATTTCTTATTCAACTTTCTATCTCAAACTCTTAACAGATTTGTTAGTGTAGATACTCAATAGATATTTCTCAACTTTGATGAATAAATTAAGAAAATTACTCCCTAGATTTAACAGAATATATTAAAAAGGTTCAACAATCACAGTCTAATTTTACAATTTACTCAGGAAAACAAAGATTAATTTTAAATCTATCTCCCTATTTGGTAAAGCCTATTGCAGTAACTGGGAGAAGGAAATGACAACCCACTCCAGTTTTCTTGCCTAAAGAATCCTGTGGACAGAGGAGCCTGGTGGGCTGCTGTCCATAGGGTCGCATAGAGTCAGACACGACTGAAGCAACTTAGCATGCATGCATGCGTTGGAGAAGGAAATGGCAACCCACTCCCGTATTCTTGCCTGGAGAATCCCAGGGACAGTGGAGCCTGGTTGGCTGCCATCTATGGGGTCACATAGAGTCAGACACGACTGAAGCGACTTAGCAGCAGCAGCAGCATTGCAGTAACTAATTTCATAGAAAAATGTTCAATAGCCTGAATATATGCATAGGACTTTTATAAAGAGCTGCATAAAATCTAATTTTCAGCAAAAGCTAAAATTTTCTCTAGTATAAGAATTTGAACTATTTAAGCTTAAGTTTAAAAGTTTTACTTTGACACTTTTTTGTCAAGCTTCCTAGGTTAAAAACAAACAACTATATCCCCTTAGAAAGTAAACAGAGATTGCATATGCTTATCTGACTTAAAAAAAAAAAAATTTTGTGTTGTTTTTGTAATGTCACCTAGTCGCTCTATGCCAAGGTTTGTGTAGCTCTCTTATTTCCTACATGTCCAATGTTCTCAGGTATGGAAAGAGAGTTGTCTCCATCCCATGAATGAGTCCACTTATTTGTGAAGCTCTGTATTAATCTTGTCTTACCCCAGTAGTGGTTGCCTTAGCCAGTTCTCTTGATTTAGTGTTTCATAGATCACTGCAAAGGTGATTATAGCAGGATGGTAAATGACTGAGAACTCAGTTTATTGCTCTGAGTTGCCCCTGCAGGTTTAAAATGACTTCACTCAAGGTTGATTACACATCTGCAAGCTTGATTTTTCCTGGGCAGAGGTATGTCTCTTGCACTTAAAGCTTTTCTATGTGATGATTTGGTAAGCACACTTTTTCAGGTCAAATAGTACATTCTGGGTTATAGTTATTTATTAATATCAGGATGCTAAAGTAACGTGTGATTCAGAGAACTGCCAGAGGCCCAGGCTGAGGGAGCCACTGTGTTCTCACCTTTGTGAAGTTTGCATTGATGTGTTCTCTGTGAGAGCATTGTAAGCTCCAACTGGCTGCTACTACAGATGCTGTTGCTAAGGCAGCTTGCCAATCTCTTTCCTCTAGGCCTGTTTGTTTTCCCAGAGTCATCTTGGTAGGCTATATAAATATTTAAACTATGAAAGAAACATTCAGGAAAATTCTGAGAAAGATCACAGTGTAATAGATGACATAGAAGAAACTGATCAAAACAACTAAAAAGAAATACAAGAAAAAATATAAACCTTCACCAGAGCTGAAATTATGGAATGGTGCAAAACACAAGCTCCAGATAATTTAGACTCAGCCAAATCAAAGGCAGGCTCTAGGAGATAATGCACAGTTCCCCTTTGTAGAAAGCAGTGTGACGTTGCAAGAAAGTATAGAAAGATCTTTCAGCAAACCCCTAAAATACCCTAAAATGTCTCACTAATTTGTTGGGTAATGGTTGATGAAAAAACACAGAACATTTCATTTGTTGACTCAAGTTATTGACCTGATACAAGTTAATAATCTACATATTATCCTGACATGCATGCAAAATTTAGCTTTAAAAGCACATTTTGGATGATTTACTTTACAAAATAGACATTTGGAGGAATGAAGACCCTAGTGTCTTGGCTGTGATCCAAGATGTGTGTGGTTATTCCTTCCTCTGCTCCAGGTTCTTAACAGTGATGTGAGATTATTCTAATATGAGACAGACATTTCTGTAGAGGCAGAAGGGATATCAAGGTGGACCACAGAAAAGATAGGAAAAGCCTACAAAGAGCCACTATTGTAGTAAAGGGCAGCACCAGGAAAAGCAGATGAAATGGAAAAGGTGACAATACATGCAGAATCATTAACCTCGGTCTTTTTGTAATCTAATTCCTCAACAAGGTTTCCTTTAATTTTGATACAAATAAGCAGCCCAGAAACTGAAGAGTCCTCATCCACTAGGAAAAGTTTACCAATCCCCACAAAATCAAAATAATCACAAAAAGCACCAAACAAATCAAATATAACTAAATACACATTTTTTGGGCCAAAACTACTCAACTTTTTTTCAGATCGCTGTACGACTGAACATATAATAGAAAATTTGTATCTTAAATAAATTCTCTTAGATAAATCATAGGGAAAGGGCATAAAAAGAATTCACCTTCACTATTTTTTTTGGAAATAGGGAAATACTAAGACTGTTTAGGTTTGCTTTCACTTAAACATGGATAACTATTTAAATAAACACAGTTACACAAAATAAATGAAATAAACCTAGCCTGTATAATATTTCACAACCTTATATTTAAACTGGAACAATATTATCTAGAATAGACTGCATATGAGCCTCTAGCCTAGTTCTATTATGTTCTCTCTCCCTGGTGACTCAGCCGATAAAGAATCTGTCTGCAATGCAGGAGACCTGGGTTTGATCCCTGGATCGGGAAGATTGCCTAGAGAAGGAAATGGCTACCCATTCCAGTATTCTTGCCTGGAGAATCCCAGGGACAGAGGGACCTGGTGGGCTACAGTCCATGGGGTCACAATGAGTTGGACACGACTGAGCGACTAATACACACACACTCTCTCATCACCCCTCCTCTGTCACAGGCAGCAAGAACCTTTCAAGAGAACTAAGGCCTCCTTTCCCAGCCCCTACCAGACAGAAAATTTCATGCTCACCATTAATGATCACTTCTTTTTCTTACCCTACCCTCACATTCTTCTCCTGTTATCTTATTTTAGCAGGTGAGAAAAAACAGCTTTTATGATATTATATTCCTTTTTATTTTGGCTTCCTTCTGGTAGTTCTTTTGAGCCCAATGATTACAACCTGGAGTCTTTCTTTTTCTCTGATAGATCTGTTGGGTAAAAGCTGATGATAGCATAGAAAACATCTCACTTGTTGACTCAAGTTACTGACTCACCAACAATTAACATTCTATATATTTTCTTGACAAACAAGCAAAAGTTAGCTTTAAAAACATGTGTTGGATGATTTACTTCAGAAAGCAGACTATTATCAGAACATCTGAGGCAGCATAAACTTGTATTCTTCAAGAAATTAAAATACAAGTTCTGTAAAATAAGAAATAAAAATATGCTGACAATAAAATATATTGAGATGAAAAAGTTCCTGGCATGTCTAAGGAACGAATTTAAGAGAACAGAGACTATCAGTATGGACCCTAAAACTAAATTAGAAGCAATATAATACAAAATTGAAACTGGTAGAAACAGAATAATTGATGTGGAACATAGTTGAAAGAATATGTCCCAGAATATAGAGAAAAGGAGCAGAGATAAAAGTGATCAAGAAAAAAAAATGTATAATTTATATATAGCATATTTAAATAATCAGTGTAATTCAAGGAAAAAGGAAATATATCTGAAAAACTATTTAAAATTGAAGGAAAAACAATCCCTGAAGGAAGATTAATGATACATACACAAAATGAAAAGCCATCAAGAGAATATTTACTTTGGAAAAATTATTGGATTTTAAAGACAAGGAATCATATAAACACTACAGTAAAAGAAACACGTGAAATGTAATATAAAATTAATATGGGAGAATGGCATTGAAGCATGTAAATTGTCATATGTGAAACGAATCGCCAGTCCAGGTTCGAAGTCCAGGTGCTCAGGGCTGGTGCACTGGGATGACCCAGAGGGATGGGATGGGGAGGGAGGTGGGAGAGGGGTTTTGGAAGGGGAACACATGTACACCCATGGCGGATTCATGTCAATGTATGGCAAAACCAATACAATACTGTAAACTAAAAAAATAGATAAATAAATAAATTTAAAAAAATAAAAAATAAAATAAAATAAATGGGTGAAAACTTAAAAAAAAATTAATATAGGTTTTAGATGTATCCTCTTTAATATTAGAAGCCAGAATGCAATGTAAAAATTTGTATCAAGTTTTGAGTAGAAAACTATGATACAAGAATTCCCTACAAGTCATATAAATAAACTAGCAAACATAACAGAAATATATTCCCCAATACACTAGGGCATAATATATCTATATGTTACCTAATTATGTTAGATTTTAAAAAGAGAGAAAGGGAAACTTCACATAACAATTACAGTATTGAAAGTCATAAACATTTGAAGATATATTCTAGATTATTTATTAGATATTGTTTAATTAGATATTAGAAACTGCCATCAACTTTCCAAATAGACAAACCTATGGTTTTATAAGTAGTCATGTACAGAAGTGGCCAACCAAGGTCCTGAAAGACAAAATCACTGTAAAGATTCCAATTATAGCTGGGCCCTTAATGTTGTCTATAAATCCTTCTCTGTATATCTATTAAGTTTTACCTCCCATCTTCCAAGCTGGTATGTCAAATCTTGTCTATTTTCTTGTAATGAATTTTGTTTAGTTTGCCAAACTAGCATCTGTTCTGCCATTTTCTGAGAACATTGTGTTGATTTTTTCCATTAGAAAACTACTTTCCTTTCACAATCAAAATATACCATTGCTTTTAATCTGACCTGACCCACTTCAGAATTTCAGAGATGGACACATGACCCAGGCTCAGCCAATCAATGCATTCTATAGCACTGTCAGTGACTGATTTAGGGAAGCACTCATGACTCAAACTGGCAATGAAAAGACAAGCCTAATAATCTGACTGAAACTATTGGAAAAGAAATACCTTTTCTTCTTGCTATAGTTGCTAGTCTAATACAATACAAACCTAGAGATTCCAATTGTCATTCAACAAGAAAATAAGCATGAAAGTGTGGCCAATGCAAAGAGGAAACTGAAACAAAGAAATGGAGAGAAAGATCTGATAAAATCTTTTGAGCCAGATGTGATTAAAGTCATATGAACTTGGTAATCCATAGTTAAGTTACCTAGGCGTGTCATTTTTTTTCTTCTTCAAACTATTTTGAACTACTTTTCTCTCACTTTTTGCTAAGAGTTAAAACTAAAACATCCTTGAAATATCAAAGCATACCAACTATACAGACACAATTTGATTCAAGAGTAATATAGTGTGTAATGAGTAGTATAGAATAAGGGACTTGTTATATAGGCTTCCCCTGTGGCTCAGATGGTAAAGAATCTGTCTGCAATGCAGGAGACCCAGGTTTGATCCCTGGGTTAGGAAGATACCCTGGAGAAGGGAATGGCAACCCACTCCAGTATTCTTGCCTGGAGAATTCCATGGAGAGAGAAGCCTGGCGGGCTACAGTCCACAGGATCACAAAGAGTCAGAATGACTGAGTGACTGTCACTTCACACTTTATAGTGGTTATGCTGCTGCTGCTAAGTCACTTCAGTCGTGTCGACTCTGAGCGACCCCATAGACAGCAGCCCATCAGGCACCTCCGTCCCTGGGATTCTCCAAGCAAGAACACTGGAGTGGGTTGCCATTTCCTTCTCCAATGCATGAAAGTGAAAAGTGAAAGTGAAGTTGCTCAGTCGTGTCTGACTCTGAGCGACCCCATGGACTGTAGCCTACCAGGCTCCTCCGTCCATAGGATTTTCCAGGCAAGAGTACTGGAGTGGGGTGCCATTGCCTTCTCCAATATATATCTATGCAATTGTTGAACCTGGCGTAAAATTCTACAGAAGGTTTTTGCTTCTGAGTTTGGTAAGGGCCCAGAGATACTGTACTCCTCTAGGCCAATAACTGGAAGCAAAGTGGCACAGGAAGAGGAAGTAGGAAATAACAAGGACAAACTGCAAATCCTGAGCAAAAAAAATGGAACCCATATCTGTCTCTCACCATCTCCAACAATGACGACATGGTGATCTGCAGGAAATTATAACCTTTACCACAGAGTTGCACACATAATTCTCCCAGACTTGGAGAAACTGAAGGATGAGATAGGAGATCCAGTAGGAGTTGAAGGAGTTATGCAGGCTGGCTGTTGCCCCTGTAAGGTAATCTAGCAAATGAACTACAATGTACACAAGCCGCAATAAAGTCTCATGTCTAACACCAACCTTCAGGGAACAATGGCAGACACTTACCTTCCACTTTCCAAATGCCACGCAAACATTTCTCGAAGCCAACCTTAAAACCTGAAAGGGAGGAAATTTTCAGAAATTACTTCTAGCTTAGCTAAACTGACACAACAACAAATTAAAATCCATCATACCAACTCTGCTATCACTATCTGTAGCAAAATATGCTTTCTACTCTAGAGAGTAAAGAGAAGACATTAGACAAAAACTGACAACATGTCCTACTTGCACACAAATAAAAGTACCTGTATGCAAATCCATCCACAATTCCTTTCACTTTTTCTGCTCTTTATGCTCTAAATGGTACACCATACTCCGTCCCCTCTCACTTTCTTGGGGACTTCACCATATTGATTCTTTTTCAACTCTTTTCAAGGGATTATTTTCATACTAATGCAATTCCATAAGGTGGAAAAATTTCCATAGAATTCTAATCCAGGTCCAACAATTGCATAAAGGTACAATAGTGACATTAAAGTAATTAGATTAGTATGAACAAAATGTGGAAAAGCTGTCAAAGTATATTTTTGAGTATAATATTTTTGCTTTGGAAATTACTACTTAATTTTCTAAACAAGAATAATAAAAACCAGAACAAATTTATAAGTAAATTTATCTGTGAGCTTGTTCTTGTCTAAAAGAGATTAACTGGGAACTAGTTCATTCAAGACAAGGAAGAAAGATTTAACAATTATGAAAAATCAATAACCAGAACATAGGAATTAATATATATGAAAGAACAAGTATAAATATATGGGTAATGGTCAATATTACTGATATAAGTAATGAAAAACTAAAAATGCTTTAAAACTGTGATATTGGAAAAGACTCTTGAGAGTCACTTGGACAGTCAATCCTAAAGGAAATCAATCCTGAATATTCATTGGAAGGCCTGAGGCTGAAGCTGAAGCTCCAATACTTTGGCCACCTGATGTGAAGAGCCAACTCATTGGAAAAGACCCTGATGGTAGGAAAGATTGGGGGCAGGAGGAGAACAGGGTGACAAAGGATGAGACGGTTGGATGGCATTGCCGACTCAATGGACATGAGTTTGTGCAAACTCTGGGAGTGACTGAACAACAACAGTTTTATGAATTTGCATATAGCTTCTTACAACTCATCCTTTTTTGTACATATAGTTATACTATATTGACTGGGGTCTCTGAGATTTTTGGAACACAATTTGGAAAATATTACTTTGTAAATATTAAATCTTTATTTCCTTAAAAAACAAATCATTGGAGGAGTAATTTTTTTACTGAAATTTTCTAGACATAGACAAATATTTACATAGTTGAGAAATTATTACTGAATTTCCTTGGGACACGTATTTCACTAACTTAGGTGAAATTTAGCACTAATAGGGCATAATGCATTCATGGAATGTTTTGTTTTTAGGAAACTGTCTTTATATGACTAAACTATTTAGAGATTTTCATTTTTTTCTTACCTTTGGCTGAAAATAGTAAGAGAATCAAATTAACATCTTTATTAAATGTTTCTTATGCTTAAATTTATGAAAACAAATACTTATTTATACATTGTTGATAGTTTTTCTTAGTATGCCTATTAAAAATGCTATGTTAATAAAGTGATTTTTCTATAGAAATATATTTTTTCTCAATCATCACACTCATTTCCCTATGAAAAACATATCTTTTATTAACAATCAAATCATACAACTAAACGGAGAAGGCAATGGCACCCCACTCCAGTACTCTTGCCTGGAAAATCCCATAGACGAGGAGCCTGGTAGGCTGCAGTCCATGGGGTCGCGAAGAGTCAGACACGACTAAGCGACTTCACTTTCACTTTTCACTTTCATGTATTGGAGAAGGAAATGGCAACCCACTCCAGTGTTCTTGCCTGGAGAATCCCAGGGACAGGAGAGCCTAGTGGGCTTCAGTCTATGGGGTCACACAGAGTAGGACACGACTGAAGCGTCTTAGCAGCAGCAGTAGCAGCATACAACTAAGATGGAAAATGAAGTCTCCTTGATTCATTATTGCTCTTTACAGCATCGGACTTTGCTTCTATCACCAGTCACATCCACAGCTGGGTATTGTTTTTTCTTTGGCTCCATCCCATCATTCTTTCTGGAGTTCTTTCTCCACTGATCTCCAGTAGCATATTGGGCACCTATCGACCTGGGGAATTCATCTTTCAGTGTCCTATCTTTTTGCCTTTTCATACTGTTCATGGGATTCTCAAGGCAAGAATACTGAAGTGGTTTGCCATGCCTTTCTCCAGTGGACCACATCTGAGAGAAATATCAATAACCTCAGATATGCAGATGACACCACCCTTATGGCAGAAAGCGAAGAACTAAAGAGCCTCTTGATGAAAGTGAAAGAGGAGAGTGAAAAAGTTAGCTTAAAGCTCAACATTCAGAAAACTAAGATCACGGCATCTGGTTCCATCACTTCATGGGAAATAGATGGGGAAACAGTGGAAACAGTGTCAGACTTTATTTTTTGGGGCTCCAAAATCACTGCTGATGGTGATGCAGCCATGAAATTAAAAGACGCTTACGCCTTGGAAGCAAAGTTATGACCAACCTAGATAGCATATTTAAAAGCAGAGACATTACTTTGCCAACAAAGGTCCTTCTAGTCAAGGCTATGGTTTTTCCAGTGGTCATGTATGGATGTGAGAGATGGACGGTGAAGAAAGCTGAGCACCGAAGAATTGATGCTTTTGAACTGTGGTGTTGGAGAAGACTCTTGAGAGTCCCTTGGACTGCAAGGAGATCCAACCAGTCCATCCTAAAGGAGATCAGTCCTGGCTGTTCATTGGAAGGACTGATGCTGAAGCTGAAATTCCAATACTTCGGCCACCTCATGCGAAGAGTTAACTCATTGGAAAAGATCCTAATGCTGGGAAGGATTGGGGGCAGGAGGAGAAGGGGACGACAGAGGATGAGATAGCTGGATGGCATCACCGACTCAATGGACATGGGTTTGGGTAAACTCCGGGAGTTGGTGATGAACAGGGAGGCCTGGCGTGCTGTGATTCATGGGGTCGCCAAGAGTTGGACACGACGGAGTGACCAAACTGAACTGATTCATTATATGCACACAACTCACTGATCAAACATTTGAACTTGTTATATTTATTGATTTTTCCCTGAATGTATTTATGACAGATAAAAATACAAAGGAAATAAATTAGCAATAGTGAATGCAAAAAGCACATTTTGGAGAAATCCTCATTTTTCTTTTAGACTATGTATACTCATAGAGGTTTGCGTTAATTGCATCAACTCTTAATGTTTATGTTAATTTGCACTCTGTGGGGGCTTACAAGATTGTTAGCCAAATCGACATACTGCCTATGAAAAACACAGTGGGATAGGAAATCTCTTGTTATTGAATTTATAGGGTATTGCTGTTGAATCATATGTTTGGGGATTTTCAGTGGTCATAGGAATAATTAAAATTATTTTTATAAGTTACTTTTGAATAAATAAGTTTGTGTTACTGTTTTTCCTCTCATATGCCTTAATAGTTAAAAGATGAAACAGTGAGGGCCTTTGGAATATGCTCACTGACTTGAAATAAGAGGACTGATAAATCTTTCCCATTAAAACTTCTAATTAAAAACTACACATTCTACACATTACTCACTAAGAGGAAAACTGTAACCCATTCATTTAATGTAGCTGCTATTTTGAAAAGTACCAGGTGGTTGGTAGAGCAGAGCCATGTGGTTCTTTGGATTGCTTATGATGCAGGTGCTGGATCCTATTCACTGGGATCCCCATTCCCTTAGTTCTTCAAGTGTCAGCATAAGATTAGTTTTGTTGCGACCTCTATATCCATAGCAAGACACCGACATGAACAGGATTCAAAAGAATTCCATGGAGCTTAGGTCAGAAGAGTTATATCATCACACTCTGGACCTCTGAATCCCAGCTCCAATTACAACATAACTATATTAATGTCTCTACCTATCTCTATACAGTCAAAGACATTTATGTATATCAGAGGAGTGTTTCCTCACTGTAGGCTTTGATAACAAATTTTAAGAGCAAATATCCATTCATTCTACCTTTTTTCTTTACCTGTTTAGGCTTGCTTTCTGTTGAACAATAATCTGATCTTTAGTTTGGAAGACAGAGACTTTTGAGTTTCAGGGAAGAGAAAGAGTTGTTGACAAAAAACAGCAAGGTTTGTTAAGGATGCCCAGAGATAATTGTGCTTGACTCTTCAGGAATATTTGTCCATAAGGAATCATGTTGTTTTAAGGTAGGGTCCCATAAGTAGATAAGCTGTTACAAGTTATTTTAAGGAATAGGCAGTTTGTTCTAGAAGATACTGAGTGTGTTTAAAAAGAGACAAGTTTTTGGTAAAAACTGAAAGAGTGTTCCAGGGAAGAACCTCATTCAATTGTTATTTATCTCTAATGTTTTATGTATTTATATTACCTGCTTGCCTGCTAAAAGCGTTTGAATTAACATCCCCTGATACAAACTTTAAAACTGAATTACCATTACAATATAAAATCTAGGATACATCAAAAGATGCTCAAGTTTTTTATTTCTGTGTTTCAGAAGTTCCATTATCATATGCTAAATATTGATATCAAATGCCAATTTTTTAAGGTTATAAAAAGAAAGATAAAAAAGACAGTAATGTATAAAACTTGAGCTCCATAATGACCCTGAGAAATAATTCTAATCACTTCCTTAATATGTAGAAATCTCAGTTTAATAAAATTTTCATAAGATAATTTCATTCCTTGTCAACAAGTACTTGTAAAAACTATGATATGAACTATAGTATCATCATAATGTTTTATGCTGGATGTGATATCGTGCGATCAAATATATTTCAAAGTTGTTCTTTGAGATTTTCTTTTTGTTATAAGGAAGTAATACACATGCTCTATATCCCTCAAAATTAAACAGCTGTTTGGAGAAAAAGAAATCTGGTGCTGTCTGGAGTCTCTTTTTATATGTATATATATATATAAATTATATACGTATATATATATATATATATGTATATAATTAAATTACTATATAGGTAAATTCTTATAATTTGTATTTTGCATGGATAAAGGAAAGGAGCAATTTAATTTTGTGTCTCTGGGTGGAGTTATTTCACCAGAATAAACTTTGCCCAATTGATTTGATTTGCAAGTAGCTACCATCAGGGATTTCTATTTGAATCATATTTGGCTATTAATAAAACTAGATTTCTTTCCTCAAGCTTTTTCTTCATAACCTATTTTCAATAGGTATCTACTCTCATTTTTTTTTTTTTTTTTTGGTTTTGGATGAAACCATATGAACATGCTTAAAATATACAAAATGACTATGGGGTGGGGTGGGGCAGAGGAGAGAAATGGCCTTACAAATGGATTCAACTTAAAAATCTTAGAATCAATGATGGAAACAGAAGCTTGGATCTGAAACTAAAAACATGAAATTGGAACCTCATGTATGACTGGAGGGATTAAAAGAATTTGGGGATGATCAAGGGAAAAGATGTGACCACAAGAGGTAGAAACATACAGTAAGCACTTTGGGGAGACACTTGAATAGGGCTTCATGAGAGAGGAAGCCCCACAAGCAGGAACTGGTCCAGAGGCTACAGCATTGGCTTCCAACTAATAAAAGGAGAAACATAATGGACATTTCCAGGGAGAGAGATATCAGAGAGGATTATACTTATCTAGATGATGTCCCATACTTTGGCCACCTGATGCAAAGAACTGACTCATTGGAAAAGATCCTGCTGCTGGGAAAGATTGAAGGCAGGATGAGAAGGGGATGACAGAGGATGAAATGGTTGGATGGCATCACTGACTTGATGGACATGAGTTTGAGTAAGCTCCAGGAGCTGGTGATAGACAGGGAAGCCTGGTGAGCTGCAGTCCATGTGGTCACAAAGAGTCAAACATGACTGAGGGACTGAACTGAACTGAGAAGATGTCACTACAGAACAGGAAAGAATCTTTGGGTCAGAAAACTCCAAAGCAAAAATCTGCTTGTTTGAATACATTTTTTTAAACAATTGGAAGGGGAAAAGTTTGTATTTGGCACTGGCAAGCATTTGAGGTAACAGGGCTCATCTCCAGTAAAGAAATAAACAATCCAAGGTCCAATACACAGAGGCCACCTTTGACTCACTCTAATCAGTTCAGTCACTCAGTCGTGTCCCACTCTTTGCCACAGGGACAGAGGCTCTGGGTGCAGCAGACTTGGGTATGGCATAAGCCCTCTTGGAAGAGGTAACCGTTAACCCCACTAGAGAGCTGCCAGAACTTACATAGAACTGGGAAATAGACTCTTGGAGGGCACAAACAGAACCTTGTGTGCACTAGGACCCAGGAGAAAGGAGCAGTGACCCAACAAGAGACTGACCCAGACTTGCCTGTGAGTGTCCAGGAGTCTCCAGTGGAGGCATGGGTCAGTGGTGGCCTGCTGCAGGGCTGGAGGTACTGAGTGTAGCAGTGCATGCATGGGATCTTTTGAAGGAGGTCGCCATTATTTTCATTGCCTCCACCATAGTTTGCTGCTAAGTCACTTCAGTCGTGTCCGACTCTGTGCGACCCCATAGACGGCAGCCCACCAGGCTCCTCTGTCCTTGAGATTCTCCAGGCAAGAACACTGGAGTGGGTTGCCATTTCCTTCTCCAATGCATGAAAGTGAAAAGTGAAAGTGAAGTCACTTAGTCGTGTCTGACTCTGAGCGACCCATGGACTGCAGCCTACCGGGCTCCTCCATCCATGGGATTTTCCAGGCAAGAGTACTGGAGTGGGGTGCCATTGCCTTTTCCACCATAGTTTGGCCCCAGGTAAATAGCAGGAGGGAACACAGCTCCACTCATCAACAGAAAATTGGATTAAAGATTTACTGAGCACAGCCCTGCCCATAAGAACAAGACCCAGTTTCCCCCTCAGTCAGTCTCTCCCATCAGGACGTTTCCATAAGCCTCTTATCCTTTTCCATCAGAGGACAGACAGACTGAAAACCACAATCACAGAAAACTAACCAATCTAACCACATGGACCACAGTCTTGTCTAACTCAGTGAAACTATGAACCATGCCTTATAGGGCCACCCAAGGCTCACTCTAATAAGAGAGAGTAAAACAGGAGAGAGAAAGAACACTTTCTCTATAAAGTCATCTCTCTATATATAAAAAGTACTGGATATTTTAAAATGCTCCCCTATTTCATCAAACTTGATGATGCTGTATTTTAATACAGGCATATACATAGGCATTTTTGCAGCCAAGAAAGGGAAATCATCATGTCACTGAGACAGAGAAAAAAAGATAGTAAACAGGGGTTGAAATTACATAACACAGGGGGGACTGTGAACACAAAATGTAGGCCTTTGGGCTTCAGGTTTCTAAATGCATGTGGGTCTGTTCCTTAAAGTGAAGAACCACATGTAAACTGAGGATGGAGGTGGGTACCAGTCTTGAAGTAGAGAGCAAGACTGCACTGAGTGGGGCCCAAAATTTGTCTTTGTATTGCCTAAACAGATACCAGAAATGAGCTGCCCACTCTGTAAAAGTGGAAACAGATTAATATTGAGGAGACCAGAAACTGGGTCTACACATAACTGCACCATTAGATTTAAGACTGAACTCTGCCCCAAGTCAGACATTCAGATCCCAGCCTTCTTTAGTGTGAGTGTGTTAGTTGCTCAGTTGTGTCCAACTGATTGCAATCCCATGGATTGGGTCCTGCCAGGCTCCTCCGTCCATGGGATTTTTCAGGCAAGAATACTGGAGTGGGTTGCCATCCCTTTTCTAGGGGATCTTCCCGACCCAGGGATCAAACCTAGGTCTCCCACATTGCAGGCAGACTCTTCACCATCTGAGCCACTAGGGAAGACTTCTTTAGGGCCATGATAAAGGCAATTGTTATCTTTGAGTGTTTCTTATGGGATGTGTGTGCGTGTGTGTGTGTGCATGTGTGTATGTCTGTGTTTATAAACCTTCTTTAGTAGGAAATATAGGAGACCAATAAGGCATATATTGCCTGTCATAAAGTTTACATCTTTTTTTTTGCAATTTTGTCTTTTGATACTTCAGGAAGTAGACTCTACTTTCATAACTCTGCCATTTTTCTTGATGTAGCTTTTTAGACTTTAATGTTACTAGAGCAGTCATTAACTCCTAAAATTATTCCTATCTTCTTTCTTTATGCTATTAGTAGATATTTCTTTGTCACTTAAGGATAACCATCATTACACACTTTGCATATGAGGGCATGGATCAAGTTCTTACATCAGCTCAGATACCCTCAAATTCTATATTTTACAGTAACAGGAGGGTCTTCAAGTAAAATACTCTTTAAATTTCTCATATCCTATATTATCTACAATTCTCATACCTCCAAAATTGTGGGAATATCCTTGGAGTACAGGCTCACCCTTTTATTTTTCTCCAAAGAGAACACTTTCTTTACTTGGAGGGCGGGTATCAAGCTGCCCACAATGTTATTTCCTAAAATGTCCAAATTAGACATAACATTTTTTCTAAAATTTGAGTGGAAAGCTTCCCTAGGTTTCAGTAATAATGCGTATTTTGCCATCTTCATGCTTATTTTATTTTCTAATTACTAAGGATTGGGTAGGAGGGGAGCTGGAAACAATTTAACACCTATAATTATTTGACATATTTATGTTTAATAGTTTATATTCCATAAAACCATATTTACTAAACTTACTAATTATAGAATTAGTCAGAATATATAAACAATTAAGTAGGAGAACCAATTTAAAATTACTAACCACTTTCGCACTTTGAAAAAGAATATTAAAAAAATCTTATCCTACCATAAATACACTGAAGTTAACATCACTTTCTATAAGTCCTTGTTTTCATAATGAATATTCACTGAAGATAATTTTATAGAAAGTCTATAGACTGTTTAAACTATTTAAACATTTGAAAACATGTTTTATAATATTAGAAAATTACCCTTATCATAAACATCATAATTATTTGCTTTCCCTTCCTAAGGGAGGATTATACATTATTCTCTCCTTGATGTCAGATTTGACCACGTGACTTGCCATGCTCTCCACACCACACCTGCTAAGTATTAGGCTTGGCCAAGTCACTTGCTATGTCTAATGCAACATAAATACAAGTGACATAGGTACAAATTTAAGAGCCAGCATAGGGTTTATCATTACTCTTTTCCTGCTGCATGAGACTGGCAGTGTTTTAGCTAGATGTTGCTTCACCAGCCTAGGTCCTAAAAAGAAGACAGTGTGAAGCAGAGCTGTAGACAACACAAGAAAGAGAGGTAGGATATGTAAGGAATAGATGTGTTTTGTTGGCCTCTCAGATTTCATAACACTTATTACCAGCATAGCCAAGGCTAAGCTAACAGATATGATCTTCAAGAAGAACTGTATCAATTTAACTCTAAAAAGTAAGGTGTAAGTATTTTGGCTAAATTTTATGTGTCAATTTGGCTAGTCTATACAAAAGCTGGCTTAAAACTCTACATTAAAAAAACTAGGATCATGCCATCCAGTCCCATCACTTCATGGTGAATTGATGGGGAGAAATTGAAAGCAGGGAAGATTTTCTCTTCTTGAGCTCCAAAATTACTGCAGATGGTGATTGCAGCCATGATTAGAAGATGCTTGCTTCTTGGAAGGAATGCTATGACAAACCTAGACAGCATATTAAAAAGCAAAGACGTCATTTTGCTGACAAAGGTCATATAGTCAAAGCTATAGTCTTTCCAGTAGTCATGTACATATGTAAGAGTTGGACCACGGAGAAGGCTGAGCAATGAAGAATTGATGCTTTTGAACTGTAGTGCTGGAGAAGACTCTTAACAGTCCCTTGGACAGCAAGGAGATAAAACCAGCCAATCCTAAAAGAAATCAACCTTGAATATATTCACTGGAAGGATTGATGCTGAAGCTGAAGCGTCAATACTTGGCCACCTAATGTGAACAGCCAAATCATTGGGAAAGACCCTGATGCTGGGAAGGATTGAAGGCAAAAGGAGAAGAGGGTGGTAGAGGATGAGATGGCTGGATAACATCACTAATTCAATGGACATGAACTTGGGCAAACTCCAGGAAATAATGAGGAACAAGGAGTCCTGGCGTGCTGCAGTTCATGGAGGTCACAATTCAGTGACTGAACAATAACAACAATAATAATATAAATCTGGTAGAAAAATCCTGAAAAAAAATCTCAATATTAAACCACAGATGGTTTTCAATTATGATAGTAATTGGAGAAATGAAAAGTAAGCCAATAGAAAATTATATCCCAAATTGCAAAAAAATAGTTTACATAGCAATGTCAATTTATCCAAGGGATGGAAAGAAGTTTAACTATTGGGAAAATGTCTTTTTTAAGCTACCTTTTATATCTCCAGTGTTTTGAAAAGTTTTCACTATATCTTGTCCATATATTGACATTGGTTTCCCAAACAGGGGTTGAATGATATTTATCTAAGATGTCAGTATGATTCCTTTTATTTTCAAGATGACTCTACCTATGCAGAAGTTACTGCTTTCTTCACTTTATATAGGAGAAAGATGAGGTACAGAAATATCATGCAACTTAAACATCACCATATAGATACAATCATCAATGTCCATTGGTTTCTATGTTGTAATTTTAGTGCTCTTGGAAGCAGAAACAAGAAATTATTTATAGGTGATGAAAACTAGGAGATAACCCAATAATTGCGTATATATATATATATATATATATATATATATATATGCACACACATATATACACACATATATATTTTTTCTCTATATATATTTCTTTTGAAAATCATGAGGGTTACTTGCAGGCTAGGCCTAGACCAGTCCCACTGAGAGGAGTGTAGGGGTTCCCAGAAAGCCAAACAGTCATCAGTTGAAGCCCTGCAGAGTATACTAGGTGACTTTGGTTGTGTAGGGGTAGTAAGTTTGGGTCTTGATAGAGGCAAGGAAAGGATGGGCTGGCATGTGTTGAGCATTAGGAGCAGCTCAAAGAGGGATGAATTGGACTCCAATATACTGCACAGCAGGGAGCACTCTTCTAGGAGGAAGCCTCCTCTTACAGGATTTTAGGAGATCTACTGGAAAGTCCTGGGATGAGAAACACTTGGATGCCCCTCTGCCTGCCTCCATAATGAGTTAGATTCATACCACCTATCACACAATTGCACACAGTTGTGTGTGTATGTGTGTGTGTATAGAGAGATAGATAGATGGATATTGATATAGATATATACAGTTTGCATATATTTGTTTACTTTGCTTTCAACACACATCAAGCCGCAAGAGAGCAATCTATGGAAGTGACTTGAAATTGAAATGATTTGAAAGTAGAGTAAAAACTCAGATATCTAATTCAATGTGGTATTTTGTTTGTTATTGCGCACTTACCCTTTTCAGTATACTCTCTTTTGTTCTCTGAAAAAAAGGGGGGTAAACTGTGTGTATTTTCCTGTGTTGGAAGGGTGCTACAGTATTTAGGGAGTGTGTTCACTACCCTCTGAGTGTTTTGTTAATCATCCTGCTTTATTTTTGAGACATTCAGCCCTGTGAATTTTCTTACTTGAAGAAATCCTCATTTATTACACAAACAGATTGAAAGACACAGGTTGATCAAACATACAAGTCTACAGATCCTTATTTATCTTTCTACTTTCATTTTCACACAGGCCTAGCATTATTCATAACTAGTCATAGAAACCACATTGCTTGACCAAAATTATAACTAATGATCAAACAGAGAAATGTTTCAGAGCTTGCACATTCTAAAAATTATGAATAGTTTTATATAATTATGTTAAAGCATTTGCTTGGTAACACTTTTAATAAGTAGCCTTGAGTAAAATGTATAAAACTGAGACAACCTGTGAAAATATAGGGCATTGAAAATAAAGAGCTTTTATAAATTCTAAATTCTCCTCTCTCCCATCCTGTCATTAACAACTCCATTGTCAGGTGACTGAAATTTCCACTATTCATTATCATTCTTTACAGAACTTCATAATACTTTAGGGCTTGAAGAAACCACAAAAATACTTTTAAGAGTCCATAACCTTGTTTCACAGATAGTCGAAAAAAGCCCATAGAGAAATAGTGACTTGTCCAAGTACCACAGTGGAAGAGCCAAAGCTAGAATCCAAATATCTGATACTGCTCTTTTTAGATCATGTTACTCATTTGTAAGCACTGTGATCTCAAACAATTTAACATTTTGAGGCTTAATTTCCTGATCTGTAAAACAGGGACAATAATTATGCATCAGGCAAAATAAAAAAATCAATGATATTTAACTGGAGACTCAAAGCTTCAGCAAATATCACGGATGAGGGTAAGAAATAGTGAAATAAGCAGTTAAAGACATTAAATGGTGAAATTAATTTTCACTTCCACATGGAGTAACCAAGATGTCCAGAGGTAGTTTGAGGATAATGCTTGGAAGGAGCTCAGCTCTACTGAGATCTAAAACAATTTTATACTTTCCCATTTTATTTGCGATACTCTTTATTTTTTTAAATATTTATCCATTATTCCACTTAAATACCAAAACCCTTGTCCTCAATTGCCAAATGGAATCAAACCACAGGTGGTTTTCGCTATTTTAAAGATAATTAGAGATAGTTATCTCCTTAAAGATAATTTAACAGTATGACTTATCATGTCATACTTACTGTTCTACACACATTTAGCTAGTGAAGATGAGCTGCAATCATGGGAAATTTACTAAATATAATGCTAGAGTTTAGAATGATTTTTAGACATCTGGTATATCACAATTGAAAATGCACAAAAAAAACCATATATGATATGACTTAGATATAAGTATTAACATATTGTTGAAGTTAGTAAGAACTAGATGTCAATAACATTGCAAAATCCAGGACCAGGAAGAGTCTGCAGCCTGCAAATCAGAACCAAATTATAAAAATATATGACAACTGCTTTATGGAATAGCAGCAGATTTACAGTAATTACAAGGGACAAATAAGGGCACTACATAATAATCAAGGTATCAACCCAAGAAGTATATAAAACTATTATAAATATATATACACCCAATATAGAAGCACCTCAATATAAAAGCCAGATGCTAACAGCCATAAAAGGGGAAATTGATGGTAACATAATAATAATGGGGGAGTTTAAACACCTCATTTATATCAATGGACAGAACATCCAGACAGAAAATCAAGAAAGAAACACAGGCCTTAAAAGACATATTGGATCTGATGGACCCAGTGATATTTATAGAGCATTCCAACCCAAAGCAGTGAAATACACTTATTTTCAAGTGCACATGGAACATTCTCCAGGACAGATCACATGTTGGACCATAAAGTAAGACTCTCTAAGAAAACTTAAATCATATCAAGCATGTTTTTCAACTGCAAGGCTATGAGATTAGAAAACAAACACAAGAAAAAAAATGTAAAAAACACAAACATGTGGAGGCTAAACAATATGCAACTACACAATCAGTGGGTCACTGAAGAAATCAAAGAAGAAATTAAAAAAATACCTAGAGACAAATGTTAATGAAAACACAACAATCCAAAACCTATGGAATGCAGCAAAAGCAGTTCTAAGAGGGAGGTTTATAGCAGTACAATCTTACCTTAGGAAATAAGAAAAATCAGATAAACAACCTAGCACCTAAAGCAACTAGAGAAAGAACAAGAACCAAAACTCGAAGTGACTAGAAGGAAATAAATCATAAAATCAGAGCAGAAACAAATTAAATAGAGATGAAGGAAACAATAGAAAAGAATCAATAAAATTAAAAACTGTTGTTTTGAAAAGATAAAACTGATAAACATTTAGTGTGTCTCATTGAGAGAAACAGGGAGAGGGCTCAAATCAATAAAATTATAAATGAAAAAGCAGAAGTTACAATTGACACTGCAGAAAGGATCATAAGAGGTTACTACAAGCAAGTATATGCCAATAAGATAAAAAATCTAGAAGAAATGGACAAAATCTTAGAAAGGTACAATCTTCTAAGACTGAATCAGGAAGAAAGAGAAAATATGAACAGATTGATCACAAGTCCTGAAACTGAAAACTTCCAATAAACAAAAGTGCAGGACCAGATGGCTTCACAGGTAAATTCTATCAAACATTTACAGAAGAGTTAATACCTATCCTTCTGAATTCTTCCAAAAAATTGAAGAGGAAAGAACATTTTCATGTTTATTCTATGACACCACCATCATCCTGATACCAAAAACACACAAAGATATCACAAAAAAAGAAAATTTCAGGTCAAGATCACTGATGAACATAGATGCAAATGTGGTTTAGTCGCTATGTCATGTCTGACTCTTGCAACCCCATGGGATATAGTACGCTAGGCTCCTCTGTCCATGGGATTCTCCTGACAAGAATACTGGAGTGGGTTGCCATTTCCTTCTCCAGGGGATCTTCCTGATCCAGAAATCAAACCCAGGTCTCCTGCATTTCAGGCAGATGATTTACCAACTGAGCTACGAGGGAAGCCCAATAGATGCAAATATCCTCAACCAAATACTAACAAACTGAATCAAACAACACATTAAATGGTTCATATATCATGATCAAGTGAGATTTATCCCAGGGGTATAAGGATTTTTCAATATTGCAAATTAATCAATGTGATACATGACATCAAAAAACTGAAGAATAAAAACCATATGATTATCTCAATAGATGCAGAAAAAGCTTTTGACAAAATTCAGCACTCATTTATAAGACAATCTCTTTAGAAAGTAGGCATAAAGGGAACATGAGTGCATATGTGCTCAGTTGCATCCAGCTTTTTGCGACCCTATGGACTGTAGCCCACCAGGTTCCTCTGTCCATGGGATTCTCCAGGCAAGAATACTGGAGGAGATTGCCATGCCTTCCTCCAGGGGGTCTTCCCAACCCAGGGATTGAACCCATGTCTCTTATGTCTCCTGCATTGGCAGGGAGGTTCTTTACCACTAGCACCACCTGGGAAGCCTATAAAGGGAACGTACATCATCATAATAAAAGTTATATATGACAAACCCATAGCTAACATCATGCTCTATGATGAAGACCTAATAGTATTTCCTCTAAGATCAAGAAGTAGACAGTGATGTCCACTCTTGCCACTTTTATTCAACACAGTTTTGGAAGTGTTGGCCACATCAATCAGTGAAGAGAAAGAAATACAAAGAAAATTGTCATTGTTAGTTTTAAAGCTGGGGGCTGAAACACTGTCTATGTAGACATGCTTTACATCTCTGTACAAGATCTCTTTTTCTCTTTCTTTAATTTTTTTATACCTCATTTATTCTTGTCTTATGTCATTGACTAGCCTATTCAGTACAATGTTGAATACAAATAGTCACTACTCTACTTAAAGTTTTCCAATTGCACTTCATTTTCCAGGGTGGGGGAAGCAGCATAGCATAATAACTAAGAGTTTAGCTGTGGTTTTAATTATAGCAAAGTCACTTACCAGCTGTGTGAAGCTAGGCAATTGAGTATGGTAAATTGCAAGATTTCTCCGCCAAGATGGATGATGAGAATAAGAATGTATCTTTAAAGGAGCTAGAATGAGGAGTGCCTAGTAGATCCAAACAAGAAGAACAAAGGGAACCTTTCATTAATTGAATGACTAGAGGGACTTGGGAGGGTGCATTAGTTCTGTGAAGCAAATCAGCCTAAAACTTTGCACTTTAAAAATAACAATCGTTTATTATCTTATGGTTTCTGTGAATCAGGAATTCAGATGGGCACACTGTGAAGAGAGCTTATTTCTGCTCTACTATGTCTGGAGCTGCAGCTGTAAAACTTGAGGGCTGACAGTAGCAGGAGGTGGGGAAGGCAGGGTACTGGAATTATCTAAAGGCTAGAGTGAGACTACAGTGTCTGCTTCCAAGGTGGTTCACAGGACAGTCAGGTTGGAACCAGCACAGTGAATCCTCTCTAGCTGGGCCTCCCCATGGGGATCAGTGAGTATCCTCAAAACCTGGATCACTTAGAGCAAGTGATCCGAGAGAGATAGCAGAGCAGAAGCCATCCTTTCGATCGCTAGCCAGACTGCCACTCAGGAACTACTCACCCTAGCCTCAGAAGTCAAATAGCATAACTTCTGACACATTCTGTTATTATTTAGGGAATCACTACTTCCACACTCAAGAGGAGGGGAGTTAGCTTCACTTATGGATGGGAGGAATACCAATGAATCTATGGGTGTAGTTTTGAAACTGTCACAGATGGGGAATATATCAGTGAAGGATTTATGATGCTATGTGCTATGCAGCATGAGATAAAAAGTCCTTCTTGAACCTATAATATACTTGGAAAAATCTGTATTCTTTGATTAGTTGTGGGATTTTTTTCTTTGCTGGGGGTGTATCTAGATTCTACATGAGAAATGTAAAGATGTACAAAATCCTGAATATTAGACTCAAGCTTCAGAGAGAGTCAGTCTATAGTACAACTGAATTATGTGGTTGTCTTTCATGACTCAGATTTTGCTGTCATACCTAGACTCATCCCTCTTTGCTACTCACCTTACACTGGTGGTCCCCAACCTTTTCGCTACCAGGGACCAATTTCAAGGAAGACAATTTTTCCATGAACTTGTGGGGGAGGGGGTTAGGGATGATTCAAGCACCATACATTTATTGTGCACTTTATTTCTAATTTAATGCTGCTACTGATCTGACAGGAGGTACCAGTCCACGGCCCAGAGTTTGGGGACCCCTGCCTTACACTGTAAATAATTAAAGCTTCATGGCCAAAGAAGCGAACAAAATAAAACATGTCACCTGGACATTTGCATAGGTGTTTCTCTTTATACAGATTTCCCCCCATTTCTTCCGCACCTCATCCTTTCACCATTATCCCAGATGTTAATTTTCTTCCATAACTGTTCCCTCTGTCTCAGGTCTGGTTCCCAGGTAAACACACTCTGACATGGAAATTTGCTTGTGGAGGCTTACTAGGAAGTGCTCTCAGGATCAAAATCCAGAAAGTATGAGGAAAGGAGGATTGGGTACAAATTGTACAATGATGCCACTGTGTCAGAGGCCTCAGATAATTCTACAGAAATTTGCAATGGCCAGGGCTTGATGTAAAGGTGACAGGTCTTCAAACTCTTCTATGCTATACCGAACTGCCCCAGGAAAGGAGGTATACATTTGGGCAAGAAAGCTCCCTTTGGCCAAAGGCAATCCCCTAATGTGGTCTCAGCTGTGAGCTGTTGGTTGCCAACACATTCAGCAGATGTCTGTTTTGGTCCTGATGGGTGTATCTTGGTGGCCCAGGACAGCATCCCTCACTCTTTCTCTGACTACTAATCCGTAGAGGATTACCTGTGCCTCCTCGTATCACCTGATATGTCCCCTGTGTTGAACTCTTACACTATTTGTAATCGCTGGCTTATTTCACTTAATCATAAGCTTTTAAGACCATTCCCAGCATCTACACCAGACTCTTGCACATCTAGGTGATGGTGAAGGAAAAAGTTGCCCAGCCGTGTCTGACTCTTTGTCTGACTCTTTGACTCATGACCCCATGAAATTCTCCAGGCCAGAATACTAGAGTGGGTAGATTTTCCCTTCTCCAGGGTATCTTCCCAACCCAGGTCTCCTGAACTGCAGGTGGATTCTTTACCAGATGAACCACATGGGAAGCCCAAGAATACTGGAGTGGGTAGTCTATGCCTTCTCCAGCAGATCTTGCAGACCCAGGAATTGAACCGGGGTCTCCTGCATTGCAGGTGGATTCTTTACCAACTGAGCTATCAGGGTGGTAAATACTTCTTAAATAAAAGAGTAGATGAATGAAGTCATATTGGAGCTGAGATAGGAATAGGAAGATTTTGCCAGATGAACAATAAAGGGAGAGCCACAGTCAGCAGAGGGGAGAGCAAGTAGTTTCAGTGGCATGAAAGCAGGACATATTCAGAAAACTATAAAGTAGATCAATGTGCCTGAGATAAAATGAGAAATGAAGAAATAGCAGAACATCAGGTAGAAGAGACAGGTGAGAGTCAGGACAGGAATGGCCCTGTAAACTAGGTAAAAGAATTTATATTTATCTTTTAAAAACTCCACTGAAAATAGCTTTTCAAGAAAGTACCAATAATCATATCTTCATAAATAGTAAATACAACTTGCATTCCTTCTCTTTACCTAGGTATTTGCTCTGTGCTCTCTATGCTGTTAATATTCAGCACATGCACAAATAGAAGATGAGATGTAGGGCAACAGATGTCAACCCAGTTCTCCTCCATCTTAATGGCAAACATACCTAACAATATACCTTGCATTTTTCAGGGACTTTAGTGAAATTATTTGGGTCAGTTCACACTGACATATGAACTTGTTATTCCAACAAAATGTCAATGTGATATTGGAATGCTAATTTATTTAAACAGATTCATGTCAATGTCACCCTGAAACAAACTCACTTCTATTGCCACACCAACAGAAATTGTCAAAACATCAAGAAAAACAATAACAAAACCTCCATACCTGCTACTGAACAAAAGTTCCTTGGCAGATATTTTTTTTTTTCCTTGGCAGATATTTATTGGGTTAGGTGTTACAAATTTGTCAACTGGATGCCATTTGATTAGCAATAACTTTATAGATATTACATTCAAACAGTCAAATAAAAAATTGATAAACCATTTGAATCTTATCTCCTGAGTATCTATTTGTATTAAAATAGTTGCTACAAGCACATAAAAATATGATCAAAATGACAAATGTTTGAGCAAATGCACAGCTTCCACCAGAAATAAAACATATTCAAGAAACAAAATATATTGTGATCTTGTTGAATTTAAAAATGTAATCTTGGTAATGATTAGAAGTCAAGGCATTTTAGGGCTATAAAGGACTTAAGAATAGTTCAATCCAACACTTCTTTTAAAGATGTGGAAACTGAGGCCTTGAAATACAAATTGTCTGGTTTAAGACCATGCAAATTCATAGCAAATCTAGTAAGTTTCTGAATTCTGAATCTGAATCCAGTTGTCTTTATCTAATTCTACATCGTTTTCCATCTTGCATTTGTAAATGATTAATAAGGACTCATTCCAAAGACCATGCTGCTATTTTTAGCTGGGTTATTTTGGGTGCAATGTATTTTAAAACAAAATTTTGAGCAATTAGGCATTCCCATTTATGATGCAGTCACTGAAGCAAAATTGCTAATCCACAGTTGACATGGATCAATGCCAATTAGAATTACACAAGGTTTTGATATGACACATTTCATAGTGTGCCAGATAGAAAGTAAATTGATAATGCTAAGCATACAAGTATGTTTTACAGGCATCTGACATAATTTAATCAGAGTACAGAAACCATAAGACCTTTATTTCAACACAGAGATTTAAAACCCTCTTACCTTCATTCTCCAAAGCTTCAAATAATTCTGTAAAGTTCTGTTGTCATGTTTTAAAAATTATGCCTGCTTAATCTAGGAATAAATAACTTCTTCAATCCCAGGTCAAATTCACCTGCTTCTAAATTAAAGGTCAGTATCTTTTATCATAACCATAATGTATGAAAAATGTTTAACTACAAATCAAATACTGAGGAGACAACTGAATGTGATTGCTACTATGTGTGAGTTATGGAGGATAACTGAAGCTGGCAGAAGCAATGACCTCAAACTAACATAAACAGCAGGTTTTTGTATAAATACCCATGGAACTCTGAGAGACTCAAGATCTATAGATGACACACTAGCTTTGAGAAACACAAGATCAAGGTTGAGATTGTTCCCTGGAGTACACAATGTTTTAACCAAATGACATGTATAATGTCTGGCATTATTTAACAGGTGCAGTACAGACCTGCTGTCATCCTCATGGTGTGGGACCAGATGATAAAAAAAAAAAAAGGCAAATATTGTAAAGATTCTTAACAGAGGTTTTAGGAGAAAATTAAGATTCCAGAACTGTAGATTTGTTTTAAGTGGGAATGCCTATTGAAATATGTGTGAAATGAATGGGCATTTTTGAAAGTGAGTAAGGTATGAATATGTAAGTGTAACGTCCAAATGAGTATAGCAGCAGTCTCATGGAGAAACTAGGTGAATGTGCCTGGGCTGTCAGAGTCAAATATTCATTATATTGTACCAGGAATAATTTGTGTAAACTCTTTAATTGGTGATCAGCTTTCTAACTACTCATCTATCCAAGATTTCTGATGGAATAACCTACTATATTGGTATGTTCTATGTCAGAACTTTGTGGATGAGAACGTGTAGAACAAAGACAAATAATCAGTTTAGGACCCATGGTGTTGGTGGTAATGGTGGTAGTAGTAGTATTAGTGTTTTTGATATATGGTGAAAGTATGTACTATTTTAGTCTTCTTTAATGGATTTTGAATTTTGAGTGATTGCTTTTACTTTCTGAGAAACAGCCTGCAATACTGTGTGGCTTGTTAAACCCAAAGAAAACTAAAGCAAAGAGAAAGGCTTCAGAGGAAATTCTTAATGAGGAATTTTGATAGCGTTTGTTCCTCTTCACGTTCAGTTACTTCAGCCACCTTTTACTTACTTAACATTTAGAATCTCATGCAATAGTTACAGTCAGGTTTGAAAGGTCTTTAAATTTACTTGAGGCAAACAAATGCAATTCAGGCATTTGTTGTAATTTGAAGTATTTTACTCTGTGGTATGTGTTTTGTGCACATGTGTGTGTTCTAAATATCTTCTAGGCTTTTTATTCCTTAAAGTCATTGTGTTCTGAAGTTTCATCACATTCATGGAACTGATAATTGTTTTGATTAACGCTGAACACAAGATAGTCACTGGATACCTTAAGAACTTTTCTGTGCTCCTATTCATTTGCTTATTTAACTAAGAAACATTTATTTAGTGTTCTATGTATCAAGAACTGGGTTAGGATATAGAAATTCCCTAGTGAATAAAATAGATCCTGCCCTCTTGGAATTAAGAATCTAGTGGAAATACAAGAGGCAATTACAACAAAGAATGATGGGCTTTATAATATATTAGGAAAGTACAGACTATTAAAAAGCTGCAGAATGTTGTCTAAATGAATCCTATGTAATAAGATGGATTTAGGCAGAACAGCAAGGATTGAAGGGCTTAAAATTTTGAAGGGCTTAAAGATGTGAAAGAGCATGGCCTGCTCTAATAAGTGAAAAATGATATATGTGGCTGGAAGATAAGAGTGTGAAAGGGTAGTGGTGAGAGGTATGGCCTGAGAAATTCAGGGGTAAGAGTATGCTGTGGTATATAGAGCCCTTTAAATCATCACAAATTTTAAAAATGTGATGGATCATCATGTCGAAGCTTTAGAAAAAATAATCTTGCTGTAGCCTCAAGACTGGATTAGAGAACAAGCCTGAAAATGGGTAGAAACAGTTACGTATGTGTGCATGCTAAGTCTCTTCAGTCCTGTCCAACTCTTTGCGACCCTATGGACTGTAGCCCTCCTCACTCTATCCATGGGATTCGCCAGGCAAGAATGCTGGAGTGGGTCACCATGACCTCTTCCAGGGGATCTTCCCAACCCAGGGATGGAACCAGAGTCTGTTACATCTCCTGCATTGGCAGGTAAGTTCTTTACCACTAGCTCCAACTGGAAAGCCCTTAGAACCTGTTATATACTCAGTCTCTTCAGTCATGTCCGACTCTTTGCAACCCTATGGACTGTAGCCCAACAGGCTCTTCTGTCCATGGGATTCTCCAGGCAAGAATACTGGAGAGGGTTGCCTTGTCCTTCTCCAGGGGATCTTCCCAACCCAGGGACTGAACCTGTGTCTCCTGTGTCTCCTGCATCACAGGCAGATTCTTTACCCACTGAGCCACCTGGGAAGCTCTAGACCCAGTTAAGAAGCTATTAAATAACCCAAAAGCAAAAAAGAGAATTGCCCATATTATGGACATAGTTGAAGGGCAGAAAGACATGTAAGGTTGGCAAAGAGGGTTGATAAACAGAATGGATAGCTTTTTGATCCACTGACATTAGAACATGATATAATATGCAGACAAACCATTGTAGAGTTATCCCTGTGAAGGAGAAGAAAGAAATAACGTTGTAAAATTTGGGGGATCTGAGGGTCAAGAAAGTATTTTAAATTTAAGAATCCTACACAGATTGTTATTCCCAGGCTCAAACTCAAATTTGAGTTAAAATCAAGGATTGAATTGCAATACATTTTTATTAAACAATTCAAGCCAACACTTCTATTCAGAAATCAAATTATTTCAATATTATAGATATGTTATAACCACCATTAGTTCATAGTAACTCTAATTCCAGAGTGCTTATGGATCCAACAAAAAATTATATAGAGGGTCACTAAATCTCTTTACTAATAGAAACAAAAAACATAAAAATGTGGTTATTTCATAGAATCTTGCCAAGGATCTTTAAGCAGAGCTACATTAAGGTGTATAAGCCAGGGGCTTCCCTGGTGGTCCAGTGGTTAAGCATCCACCTTGCAATGCAAAGGACACTAGTTTGATTCCAGTCTAGGAAGATTCCACATACTGCGGAACAACTAAGCCACAACCCATGTGCCACAACTACTGAGCCCACATGCCCTAGAGCCTGTGCTCTGTGACAAGAAGCCCGGTGCACTGCAATGAAGAATCAGAACAGTAAAAACAAGAAAATAAATAAATCTTAAAGAAAAAAGATGTACAAGCCAGAAGAGAGGTGGGTGCCATGATTTGAGTTTGACCATTTCTGGCTGGCTTATTTCCCAAGGAACTTTTCTCAGTTCCCTCTTCCAGCCTATACCATATCACTTTTCACTCTGGTGCTGATGTTTTTCCTCCTGTCTTGACTCCTCTCACCTCTGCCTCTATCTTACAGCATTCTTCCATTGAACCTGTTCAGGTGACTAAGCTGGTAGACTTTCCTGAGTATATGCTGTCTGGGTGACTGCCTTCTGAGGGCAGCGAGTGCCTATGAGCTGTGATCTGTCAAGGTTACTTGGATGCCTCTAGTGGCCCCAACTTTTGCTAATTGTGTCTAACTGAATTAAGCCACTCTACAGAAAAGTCTTAACACATATTTTTAGCCTTACCTCACATTCCTCCCTTTTCAGAATTGCTTTTCTAAGCTCCACTTTCTTTATCCATGGCTTTACTTGTGTTGCTTCCATGTTCTAAAATCAAACATGCTGACATCTTACAGAATTTTCAAGAGAAATACCAATTGCAATACCTCCAGGAAAATTTTCCTGATCTCATCAATGAAAAGATTAAAAATCAAAGAGTAATTAGCCTTTAAGCAAATATTTATCATATGCACATATTCCTTTCATTTAAATTTACAGTAATGCATTTTACACAGATGCTGGAGCTCAAAATGCATCAAAATGTATTTAAGAGCATTCAGAGCATTTACAGCAATGAGTCTTACTTTTAAATACAATTCTCCACTTAACCTCATTTTTTTGATACACTGTAGGTTGCACCTATAGTTAAAGGGGTGTGAAAAGGTTATGTGTTTTAAACACATTTCATTGTTCTAATACTTCACAAGTATTTCTTACTCCCCATGGATTATATTTCCTTTTTATTCATTCTGGTACTTATTATGCACTCCCAGTTACTAATCTCATATATACATAGATTTATGAGGTCTTTCTATAGTAAAGAGAACTCAACTCACATTTAAGAGGCACCAATTTTGAGCCTGTTTTAAATTCAGACAACGCCTTGAACCAGTCTGACAAAACATATAATTCATCTAAGTTACATGTCTTTCATGAATACAAATCTTCTTACTCAGTGAACCAGTTTTAAAATTTCCACTTCTGATTCCCAAATGCTTTGTTTGATTGACCCAAAGATACTATTGGAGATATTTGTTGAAAATACATCCACCTTAATAAGTAAAATTAAACTGATTTATTTCTTTGATGATGTTATCAAATACAGAGTTTTTTCTGGTGTTTGTTTTTTGGCCTTCATGTTTATTCATCTATTTATACCTTCTAGATCATCTCCGGCTCCTGTTGGGTTCAGTGCCAACCAAGGAAAGGAGGAAGCAGGAGAGCTGTTGCTCTCGTCAAGAATAGCACAACCTGGATTTCCCTGGTGGCCCAGTGGTAAAGAATTCACCTACTGATGCAGGGGACAAGGATTTGATTCCAGCTCCAGGAAGATTCCACATGTGTGAAGCAACTAAGCTCATGTGACACAGCTACTGAAGCCTGGTCACCTGGAGCCTGTGCTCTGCAGCAAGAGAAGCCACTGCAATGAGAAGCCTGCACCCCACAACGAAGAGTAGCCCCCATTTGCCAGAACTAGAGAAAGCCCACACACACAGCAACGAAGATCCAGTTTAGCCAAAAATAATAATTTTTTAAAAAGAATAGCACAACATGAATCAGCCTGACTACATTTCGTGTCCACAAACTAGTGCTCCCTCTAGCTAACCTGAACAATGGCATTCTGATTAGTCCACATTACTATCTACTGAACTTTCCTCCCCAAAAGCTCATCATACTTATCAGGGTGATTTATCTCTGAGGATTGTGTTAGTAAGCATTTTTATTCAGATTCCCTGTGGATGCTCTATTTCTATAAGCTGGTTTGGCATGATTTAACCAGGACTGCATCCGTAAGTTATAGGTGAGTTATACAAACATGATCCTCAGATTAGCTAACACTTACTCACACAGAGTATTCTGCATTTGATGAACTTTCCTGATGTATGCTTTCAATGAAAAGAAAACAGCACCTGAAGTTGAAAGTGTTATTTTCTTTAACATCCATATATGGTCTAGCAATGAATATCCCAGGGTCTTGGCATTTTTGATGAGTCTTAACATTGTATGACTATCGGAGATCATAGTTTTAAAAGCCTGTTTGATCATACAGAAACTTTATTATTATCCATGACTAAAACGAGGAAATAATCTTTTTACAATGTTTAAGGATGACTGACGTCTAATTTTGTTAATCTGAGCAGAATCAATACTAACCTCATTTTCTACCTTGCAAAAGGAAATGTCAAAGAATGTTCAAACTACCGCACAAATGCACTCATCTCACATGCTAACAAAGTAATGCTCAAAATTCTCCAAGCCAGGCTTCAGCAGTACTTGAACCGTGAACTTCCAGATGTTCAAGCTGGATTTAGAAAAGGCAGATCAAATTGTCAACATCCATTTGATCATTGAAAAAGCAAGAGAATTCCAGAAAAACATCTACTTCTGGATCATTGACTACACTAAAGCCTTTGACTGTGTGGATCACAACAAACTGTGGAAAATTCTTCAAGATATGGGAATACCAGAACACCTTGCCTGCCTCCTGAGAAATCTGTATGCAGATCAAGAAGCAACAGTTAGAACTGGACATGGAACAATGGACTGGTTCCAAATTGGGAAAGGAGTATGTCAAGGCTGTATATTGTCATCCAGCTTATTTAACTTATATGCAGAGTACATCATGCAAAATACCAGGCTTAATGAAGCACAAGCTAGAAACAAGATTGCTGGGAGAAATATCAATAACCTCATATATGCAGATGACACCACCTTTATGGCAGAAAGCAAAGAGGAACTGAAGAGCCTCTTGATGAAAGTGAAAGAGGAGTGTGAATAAGCTGGCTTAAAACTCAACATTCAAAAAACTAAGATCATGGCATCTGGTCCCATCACTTCATGGCAAATAGATGGGGAAACAAAGGAAACAGTGGGAGACTTCATTTTCTTGGGCTCCAAAATCACTGCAGATAGTGACTGCAGCCATGAAATTAAAAAATGCTTGCTCCTTGGAAGAAAAGCTATGACCAACCTACACAGCACATTAAAAAGAAGAGATTACTTTGCTGACAGAGGTCCATCTAGTCAAAGCTATGGCTTTTCTAGTAGTCATGTATGGATGTGAGAGTTGGACAACAAAGAAAGTTGAGCACCAACGAATTCATGCTTTTGAACTGCGGTGCTGGAGAAGACTCTTGAGAGTCCGTTGGACTGCAAGGAGATCAAACCAGTCAATCCTAAAGGAAATCCGTCCTGAATATTCATTGGAAGAACTGGTAATGAAGCTCCAATAATTTGGCCACCTGATGCAAAGAACTGACTCATTGGAAAAGAGCCTGGTGCTGGGAAAGATTGAAAGCACAAGGAAAAGGAGATGATAGAGGATGAGATAGTTGGATGGCATCACCAACTCAATGGACATAAGTTTGAGCAAGCTCCAGGAGTTGGTGATGGACAGGGAAGCCTGACGTGCTGCAGTCAATGGGGTCTCAAAGAGTCAGATACGACTGAGCAACTGAACTGAACTTCTGATCTTAAATAGGATCTCTGACATACTTACATCTTCTGTTAAGACATATACTTTCTGATGATTTTTAAAATTTTATTTATTCTCTGTAACCTAATGCAAAGTTAATTGTTTCTTGGGACTTGAATGATAGATTGATGGGGTTTTATCTAGAAGTCTTGAAAAATAAGAATATTCTTTATGGAATTTCCACATCCAAATTAATAGATAATGTCTTCATGAAATCTGTATATAAACAGAATCTGAGGGCTAGCTGGTAGTGACAGGGAAAATTAAAAAAAAAAATTACTCCTGTCATATTCCTATGGTCAGAGTTTGTATTACATGTATACTACTTTTTTAAACTTTTATTCTTTTAAAAGAAGAATTCTCATGATACAGAATAGTGGTTTTCAAACTTTAGTCAAAAAGTCACCTAAGATGCTTATTAAAATATATAAGAAGAATACGTATATAAAAGTTCCCTGGTAGCTCAGACATTAAAGAATCTGCCTGCAATGCAGGGGACCTGGGTTTTATCCCTGGGTCAGGAAGATCCCCTAGAGAAGGGAATGGCTACCCACTCCAGTGTACTTGCCTGGAGAATTCCATGGACAGAGCATCTTGGAGTGCTACAGTCCATGGGGTTTCAAATAGTTGGACACGACTGAGCAACTAACACTTTCACTTCACTTTTTTCATACATGTATAAAGTTTATACACCTTTATTTAAAACTTCTTGTATTGGGCTCAGAAATGTATGTTCTGACATACTCTTCAGTCGATAATTTGGGGTGTAATATAGAGAATAGGCTGTCCTGAGTCTTTGAATCGGGATTCATAGAGTGGGAGGCCCAGTGGGGACAGGTTTGCTCTCTGATAGGTATTAAATCATGAATTTTCTAAGAGTTGTGCCTCTTTATTCAACTCTATAGTTCATGCATTTAGTGAATTTCCTTAAAGAATCTAATGAAAAACTTATCAGTATTATTTCTCAGTGTTTTGATGAGCTTTTATCCCTTCCTGTGTATATATGTTTGGAATTTTGGGGAAGACTGAGTCAAGAATGGCTAATCAGACACTATTTTAATCAGATTCTGATCACTTGTCCTCTGAAGGTTCTTTCAAGATCACTTTAGGTAAAAACATGACTTATAGGCTGAGCAGACTGTTAATGAAGGTCTCTTTGCACCTCTTTATAAAGTTTCAGCAAATCATTCAACCCTTTTCGGAAGGTCAAGCTTCATGCTGAGGAAATGATTGATTTCCATTGCTTCATCAGGGAAGTTTGAAGCCTAGAATAAGGAATTGCTCAACTCAAGTGTTTTTGGAGTCAGCTTCATATTTATTCTCATAACTTTCCTTTACGCCATATCATCATTCAGTGAGGCAAGCTGTGCTTTGAAGTATTTTTCTGATGATTCCTGAGAGCAAGTGTCTAGTAGGTAAGGGATTTGAACTGACTTAAAGCACAGCCTCATGTGCTTTATGCGGATGTTTCACCGTTTTAACCTATTGTCGCTGAGGAAAAAGGTTAAACATTAAACGTGGCTTCATTCCACAGTTTCTAATATGTTTAATCAAGAGTACATTTTTTAACTTATTCATAAATTGTTTAATTTTGTTAAGGCAAGAATTAATCTTTAAATGTGAACTAAGGATTAACTGAGAATTAAATCTGCCATATGGTTAAGCATATACCCTTCTTTGTTAGCTCATAAATGCTTTGACCATCTTGTCTATAAATTGAACATATAAAATCTTGCTTGAAGGAAACAAGATCTCCAACATAAGATATGCATAGAATGACAATAAGTGAATAAGAGATTTGTGCAGATTTAGCAAAACTTTAGACATAATTTTTCTCTTAATTCATATTCAATTTAATGTTAAACATTTTAATTATATACTCAACTAGGAAAAGATATTCATTTTTTTTAATAACTCAAGGAGCAGAAGTTAATTTTCTTTCATCACAAAAGAAAAGATGTTTAGGATTCTAGAGAATTATATGGGTTTTCTTAAAGTCTACTTACTGAAGCCTTAACTCCAAAAATAATTAGCTTGAGCTTTACTGCTTTAAAGCTATTCCTCCCACCCTCTGAACATACCTTTCAAATAAACAGACAATCAATAAGGAGTTTTATAATAGATCAATCTCATTAGTTTTGAAGACTTATTGAGGAAAATAGCACATACTGTTATGCTATTGTCATAAATATTCAGTATTCTTTCATGTAGCAGCAAGATATATTAATGTTTTCTCCCGTATTACTTCCATATTTTTTATAGATCATAGCATTTGTAATTTCATGTCGCCACTTCCCTCCTAGAAATTCTGGAATATTGATGGCTCCTGAAGTTTTAATGAATTCTATACTTCTATTTTTCTAGGTGCAGATTATATGTATACTAACTGGAATTCTGAGCTTATTACTTTATCCAAATATTTTCTATCTCTTGACAACTGTTAACAAAAGACAAAATTATCTCTTGATAATTTTATATCACTTATAGTATTATCTAAATCTCTATGACATAGCTTTATTAATCCCAGATAGCTTTATAAAAACATTATTTTTTTTATTGCAAACAATCTGGTCATATATATAAGAAAATATGTACTTTAAGGGTAACATGCTTCCTTTCTCTTGGCAATTTCTATGCCTTCATTTCTCATTTATTTACTCACATGCCTGGAAACAGGCATTTATTAACATGTTATTTTTTTTAAATTTAGAGGATACATATGAGTGCTTACCATTGAAAAATAAATAGTATCAATATGTAATATTTGCATTTTATGAAGGGAATGGTAGAAACAATGCTCAGTTGTGGATGTGTCTGGTGGTGAAAGTAAAGTCCAATATTGTAAAGAACAATATTGCATGGGAAACTAGAATGTTAGGTCCATGAATCAAGGTAAGCTGGACATGGTCAAACAAGAGATGGCAAGAGTGAACATCAACATTTTAGGATGCCCAGTTGTGGATGTGTCTGGTGGTGAAAGTAAAGTCTGATGCTATAAAGAACAATATTGCATGGGATACTGGAATGTTAGGTCCATGAAGCAAGGTAAACTGGGTATGGTAAATCAGGAGATGGCAAGAGTAAACATCGACATTTAGGAATCAGTGAACTAAAATGGATGGGAATGGGCAAATTTAATTCAGATGACCATTATATCTACTACTGTGGGAAAGAATCCCTTAGAAGAAATGGAGTAGCCCTCATAATCAACAAAAGAGTCCAAAATGCAGTACTTGGGTGCAATCTCAAAAATGATAGAATGATCTTTGTTCGTTTCAAAGGCAAACCATTCAATACCACAGTAATCCAAATCTATTCCCCAAATGCTAGTGCCAAAAATGTTGAAGTGAAGTTAAATGGTTCTATGAAGACTTCCAAGACCTTCTAGAACTAACAGCAAAAAAAGATATCCTTTTCATCATAAGGGATTGGAATTCAAGAGTAGGAAGTCAAGAGATAGCTAGAGTAAAAGGCAAGTTGGCCTTGGACTACAAAATGTAGCAGGGCAAAGGTTAACCGAGTTTTGCCAAGAGATCACACTGGTCATAGCAAACACCTTCTTCGAACAATATGAGAGACGATTCTACATATGGACACCATCAGATGGTCAATACCAAAATCAAATTGATTATGTTCTTTGCAGCCAAAGAAGCAGATGATTTATACAATCAGCAAAAAGAAGACCTGGAACTGACTGTGGCTCAGATCATGAGCTCTTTATTGAAAACTTCAGAATTCAGTTGAAGAAAGTAGGGAAAATCACTAGGCCACTCACAAGTTAGCAACTGAACAACAACAATGGTAGAGTCATAAGTATCAGTCAGTTCAGTTCAGTTCAGTTGCTCAGTCATGTCCGACGCTTTGTGACCCCATGGAAGGCAGCATGCCAGGCTTCCCTGTCCATCACCAACTCCTGGAGTTGCTCAAACTCAAGTCCATCGAGTTGGTGATACCATCCAACCATTTCATCCTTTGTTGTCCCCTTCTCCTCCTGCCTTCAGTCTTTCCCAGCATCAGGGTTTTTCCAACCAATAAGTTCTTCCAATCAGGTGGCCAAAGTATTGGAGCTTCAGCTTCAGCATCAGTCCTTCCAATGAATATTCAGGACTGATTTCCTTTAGGATTGACTGGGTGGATCTCCTTGCAGTCCAAGGGACTCTCATCTTCTCCAACACCACAGTTCAAAAATATCAATTCTTTGGCCCTCAGGTTTCTTTATAGTCCAACTCTCACATCCATATCTGACTACTGGAAAAACCATAGCTTTGACTAGATGGATCTTTGACTCATGCTCATGAAGTCACTCAGTCGTGTCCAACTCTTTGTGACTCCATGGACTGTAGCCTACCGGGCTCCTCTGTCCATAGGATTTTCCAGGCAAGAGTACTGGAGTGGGTTGCCACTTCCTTCTCCAGGAGATCTTCTCAACACAGGGATTGAACCCAGGTCTCCCGCATTGTAGGCAGACGCTTTACCATCTAAGCCACCAGGGAAGATGGATCTTTGACTAGACATTACCAAAAAGTAATGTCTCTGCTTTTTAGTATGCTGTTTAGGTTGGTCATAGCTTTTCTTCCAAGGAGCATGTGACTTTTAATTTCATGGCTACAGTCACCATCTGCAGTGATTTTGGAGTCCAAAAAAATAAAGTCTCTCACTGTTTCCATTGTTTCCCTATCTGTTTGCCATGAAGTGATGGGACTGGATGGCATGATCTTCATATTTTGAATGTTGGGTTGTAAGCCAACTTTTTCACTCTCTTCTTTCACTTTCAAGAGGCTCTTTAGTTCTTCTTTGCTTTTTGCGATAAGGTAGTGTCATCTGCATATCTGAGGTTATTGATATTTCTCCCAGCAATCTTGATTCCAGCTTGGGCTTCATCCAGCCTGGCATTTCTCATGATGTACTCTGCATATTAGTTAAATAAGCAGGTGACAATATACAGACTTGACATACTCCTTTCTCAATTTGGAACCAGTCTGTTGTTCCATGTCTGGTTCTAACTGTTGCTTCTTGACCTGCATACAGATTTCTTTGGAGGCAGGTAAGGTGGTCTGGTATTCCCATCTCTTGGAGAATTCTCCATATTTTTTAATTATCTACATAGTCAAAGGCTTTGGCATACTTAACAAAGCAGAAGTAAATGTTTTTCTGATCTTCTCTTACTTTGTTGATGATCCAACCGATATTAAGAATTTGATGTCTGCTTCCTCTGCCTTTTCTAAATCCAGCTTGAAAAATCTGAAAGTTCACCATTCACATACTTGCCTAGAGCCAGACATCCTGGAATGCCAAGTCAAGTGAGCCTTAGAAAGTATCACTACGAACAAAGCTAGTGGAGGTGATGGGATTCTAGCTATCCTAAAAAATGCTGTGAAAGTGCTGCACTCAATATGCCAGCAAATTTGGAAAACTCAGCAGTGGCCACAGGACTAGAAAAGGTCAGTTTTCATTCCTATTCCAAAGAAAGACAATGCCAAAGAATGTTCAAACTACCATACAATTGCACTCATCTCACACACTAGCAAAGTAATGCTTAAAGTTCTCCAAGCTAGGCTTCAGTAGTACATCATAAGTGTATTTTGCTAATATTATACATTAATAAAAAGTATATATTAACAACCAAAATGATAAGAAAGACTTATGCAGCATCTATAGATTGAGAGAATATGGATTACTTTTACTTTCTTAATTGTACATACATATTTTTTCTAAATTTCTAGCATTGGCATGTTTAACTTCTATAATAAGCCAGCACTTGGAAGATGTTAGTGCTCTTCTATGCTTGTGCTTATTTCAGGCACTAATATAATGTATACTCCAGAGAATCCAGAAATTCACTGAAGGCTTCTTTATTTGGGATCATTGTAAAGACCACAAAAGGATTTTTAGAGGATGAATTTTAAAACCTTAAAAACTATATTACTTTCAACATTATTAACCCATGAAACAGATGCATAAAAGACATATGAAAGATTTTACTATCTGTTGGTAGCTCCTCTTCTCTAGAAATTAATGACAATACATCACATGAATGATGCAAATTGAGTAGTTTTTGTTCATTGGGGAAACTATATCTTTAACAGAAGCCTTATCTCAAAGTTTCTTTACTAAATTTCTTGTTCATCACATCAGCAGCCAAAAGAGTTTGTGGACATTGCTAAAGTAAAATATTAAGGTGTCATATAATACTTAAATTGCTTTCTAGAGAAGAACTCATTTTCCTGTAAATTGCTTTGGCATATTCTGTCTGCTTGCACTTCAAGTAGGGAAATGGTTGAGTGATACTGTAGCTCTCCTTTTCTATAACATGCATTCTATGTCACTGAGAGTGATTTCTTAGATTCTGAACATCATATGTTGTATTATGATATTTTCTTTCTTTTCAACAACAGCAGCTTGTTTGTTCGTTTACTTCATGCTCAATATTGTGTGGGCTACCTAAGGACCATGTGACTACTAATAAAAGATAAAAAAAAAAATGTTCCTGTGGAATAGGGAGTTCATTGCTTTTTAGTTTTCTCTTTCACAGAAAACTTTTCAACAAAAAACTATTTTAATTCTCTATGTGGTATTTTTTACTTATTCATTTTTTTGTGTTATTGTATTGATGGGGCCTTAAGGAAACATTCAAAATGGACTATGGCTAGCCTTATTGCTTTAAACTGTATTCTAAGAACAAAGGATACTCCTGAGTCTTTCAAATCTATTTTCTAATTGAGTCTTTTTTTTTTTGGCATCTAGGCTGCTAGAAGGTTTTCAGGTGCAGAACTGTGTATTAACATTTTATAATTTCTGTGTAAACAATATTATTTTTCAAGAGGATATATGTAACCAGATATGATTTGAGTAATATAAATTTGTGCCAGGGGGACTTGATTCTGTTTGGCTGAAATTTAAGATTTTTTTTTTTTTGGTCCCACTGAACTTATCTGGAGTTTGGTGCTGTATTACCTAGTTCCGTGAAGAGGATATAGCTGCAGGAAGTTGTGCAATTGTGTCGCTATGGAAGCATGACACAGGTGGATTCTTTTCTATGGTGTAACTTACAGATTGCATATCTGTGGATTCACCTGGATGATCAGTGGGTTGAAACTGATTATTATGTGAGAGGGGCTCTTATGGGAATGGATAGGGTGACTTGGGTCATATGTTCTTGAAAAAAGCCAACTTCTAAGCCTCAAGATTTAGAGGTCTGTTATATCCTGCTGTGATACCAATGTGCATCAGGGGTTAACGCAATCTTCTAACATTCTAAAAGCCAGATTGATCTTTGTCTTTTAAATGTCTCCTGGGGCTTCCAGGCCATGAGAAGAGAGTTGAAGGGCAACGACAATATACTTTCAGGAGGGAGAGTGAATGTGACTGATGGCTAGCACACCACAGGCAGAAGAACGAAGGCGAAAATGAAAGTGGCTCGGAAGCACACGCCATTTCATAAGTCTGTCTGCAGAGCAATAGTGACTCATTTTGTCAGTGACTCAGACTGCTTCACATTTACTTTATTTAGAAGTTTTACTGTTAAGGACAATGTATACATAAATTAATCCACATATATTTTTAATTTCTAATAAGAGAACTCATGGTTGAGAAAAGATTAATGCACACATTAGTGTGTGGACAATTGAAGGAGACTCAAATTTACCTCAGGCTAACTGACATTTCAAGCAAGTTATGGAAACTCTCTAGGTTTCTTACCTCTAAAATGTGCTGGGAATTTTAAGGAGAAATCAGACAAACCATTTTCAAATGATGGTGAGTGTGTGCATATGTTTTACTTTACAATATTAAGAAATTGCTTAATAAAGCAAGATGTAAGAAAACTCATTCTAATATGAGATGCTGTTTAGAGATGTTAACATGCCTAAATCAAATAATGTATGTATGCATATGGGGCTTCCCAGGTGGCTCAGAGTTAAAAAATCAGCCAGCAATGCAGGAAACGCAGGTTTCATCCCTGGGTTGGGAAGATCCCCTGGAGGAGGAAATGGCAACCCACTCCAGTATTCTTGCCTGGGAAATCCCGTGGACAGAGGAACCTGGTGGGCTACGGTCCATGGGATTGCAGAGATGAACATGACTTAGCGACTGATCATGCATGCACTATGTATGCATATAAATGTGTGTTATGAATTGATAAACCCATATTAATAATTCACTTTCAAGGACAAATGTCAAAATTTTATAATTTACACAGGCCTATATTTAGATAGAATTTTGTCCAAGGACTTCTCTGGTGGTCCAATGGCTAAGTCCACTTTGCACTTCCAATGCAGGGGACCTGTGTTTGACCTCTAGTCAGGGAATTAGATCCCACATGTCACAACTAAGAGTTTGCATGCTGAAGCTGAAGATCCTGCATACCACAACTAAAGATCCTACATGCCACAAGAAAAATTGAAGATCCCACTTTGCTCTCATTATATAGCAATCAACCATGTATAAGAGTATTACCACAGTTCGCTGCAAATATTTGTATCTCTCTTTGTGTACATCAGTCACTATCTAATTACTTCACAATTATCATTCATCTAAAATATAACACTGTCTCTAAAAGTCAGTTTTATTCATCCTGTTTCCAAAGAAACCTTTTCTATGTTACTAGCTATTCTATAGCTCTTCTATTCCAATACACCTCTTACCTTATTCCCACATCTTCATCTGTCTAAAACTGTATTTCTCTGCAACTCTTCAGAGCAAACTTGACTCAAAGAATTGAATAGATACCTTTTCATTTCACACTTTCCTCAAACCACTCCAATGTGACAACAGTCATTGAAATGGGAAAAGTAATAGAACTTAACTTGTAGGGGTGTTGTGGATAGAGTCAATATATTAAACTAATATACTTAGAGGAGATTTTGGTCCATAATGAGGCATCATTAAATGTTAGCTATGATAATTATCACTATTGTAATCAGTATCACTGTTTTACTTACCAGGACTATTGTGTAAGTAAAGATCTCCATGCTAGTCTGGACTCATTAATGATTGAACACCATCTTTTATTTATGTCTATAGTTCCAGTACTGAGCACATTCCCTGGAAGATAGCATAAACTCAATACTATGATTCCAATAGTTCTTCAAATGTTCATTTTTTATATTAGCATGTGATGTTCATTCATTTGTTAAACATTATATTATTTCCATAAAATGTAGTTATTTAAGTCAAAGTAAAATGTAGAATCTTATAAGATCATGAGGAATATTTTTGTGACTGAATCTATTCATAAAATGTAAAGAAAAGCATTTGGGTAAGAAATCTTTAGTAGCTATTTAGATGGTTTTCAAGGATGTTACAACTCTAGAAATCTGCTTAACTATAAATAGTATCCTATTGACACACTTATTGAACACCTTCCACAGGTCAAAACTATACTAAGGACTGAGAAATAATGGTGAATAATGCTTAATCCTGACATAAACAGTTTACCTTCATTTAAAGAAGAAGCAAATATAGGCAAACAATTACAACAAAGTGTGGTGAATTCAGGGTACTTTGGATTCACACAGAAAAGGCATCAACTTATGATTATGGGATTTCCTGGTCAAAGTGGGAATTTGAGGAGAGAATTCTTGGCAGAATTAGCAGCATACAGAAGGATTTGGAGATCAGAGAGGATATTTTGAGAGTGAGACTACTTATGGATTTGCATATTTAAAATCTGAAGAGAGCAGGTAGGGAATGAGGAGAGATGAAGCTGGGGAACAAAATGCTTCTATGACAAGGGTTATAGAAGCCATGTTAAGGAATTCCAAACTTATCATGAGAACAGTGGGAGAGTTGGATCAAGGAGTAACACTAAGGTTGCTGTATTATAAAGAACACTCTGATAGAAACGGGTTGGCGGGAGATAAATGGAGGGAAGAGGGAATGGAAGTGGAGGAGTTAGGAGGCTGTTGCAGTGATCCAGATGACAGCGGATGGTTCAGACAGCTGATGCCTGAAATAAAGCAGCAATGGTGGAGGCAGAGATCAAAGAATGGATGCGGGAAGTATTAAGAAATGGCAGGTATTGTGGCAGGTACTCATACGAATACTATTGGTTGAGAAACCCAGCAACTGTAGGAGAGTAAAAATGTTCTGGCCATTTAAATAAGATTTGCCAGTTGCCAGAACTGAGAGGAGAGGGAAATCACTTTCCATTCTTAGTGACAAAGTGACAAATGGGAGCTGAATAGCAAACTGCATGTTTGTGATTGTGACTGCTGAAGGTAATGCCTGCTTAAGCCGTTAATATTACAGATATCAGAGCAGGGCGAGTGCAGATTGCAATTGGCATATGGTAGACATTAGCTCATTAAAATATGCAGTCTAGCAGATGTACATCTTTCAGTACACTAGGGGAAATATTAATTTTAAGAATTAAAAATTCCTGATACTTTGGAAGTTTTTAAGTTTTTGGTTCTCAAAGCTCTTTGATGGGCAAATTGGAAACATTTCATTGGTTATTTGTTCAGACACTTCTGATTACAGCTGAAACGTGCACAAACTCTGTTACTAAGGCAATCCTGGAGAGAAGAGGATGAAGAGAGAAATGTCCTATAAAGCCCCTGTAATTATACTTTAAGTTTAGCTCTTAAAATGATGATGTACTACATACTGTCAGAACTAAAGGTAGAACACATTTTACATAAATGATTTGAAACAGCTTTAAAATATGAATCTATATCTAAAGCTATCATTTAATACTGTATTCAGAGAGGAATAACAAAATCTTATCATTTTCACAGTCCATGACAAAAAATCTTTTCTATCATAACTGTCCTTTTAGGAAAATAGAAATCAAAGAAATCAGGAAAGTTTCTTACATTTCTGCTCAAAACAAAACCATAGAATTTAACATAGAAAACAAGGATCATTTTCAAGTCACCATTTTTTTCTAAATGAAATGATGAATATTTAAAGGATTGAGTCCAGATGAGATCTGAACACTTGTTGTTTAATTTCATATATATAGCTTTCATCTCTATGGAATTGGGTGAATATTTTGTCATAGTTATCTGTCATTCCTAAGAAGTATGTATGTATGTGTGTGTGTGTACATTCACAATAAATCTAGAAAGAGTATCTTCTTCAATCAATAGATAGCAATCTTGAAGCATTCATCCCTGAAATCAAATAACAGATGAAGCTGATTGTTAGAAACAACCACAGACCAAAAATGCACCCCTGATGGAACTACTACTAGGATTGAGATACAACACTACTAGGATTGAGAACTAACACAGCTTGAAAATAAGTCATTTGCGTAACTCATGGAAAATCTGCTAAGATGGAGTTTCTAGCATTCTGGAAGAACACTAAAGTCTGGGACCCTGTAATAAAAACTGCACTGATTGTCAACAGCACAAGAATTATCATTCAACTTGAGAAAATATGTTCTAACCAGCTAGGCTGATGGACCTCTACTTTTATTTATAAATGTGAACAGATGATCAAGAATCACCAAATATTTGAGGAAAACAAAAACAATAAACAGAACTAACTCCTAAGGTAAACAGAACGCAAACTTTGAAATAAGTATAATTAATATCATCAGAGAAGAAATTAACAAGTAAGAAAGGAACAGATTGCTGGGGAAAAATAAGTAATTAGGTCTCTTTTTGACGTTAAAACCATATTTACTGAAAGAACCTCATCTTAATAGATAGGATGACTAGTAGAATGGAAACGCTAAACAATGGGTTAGTGGGCTAGAACATTGAGTCAAAGTATTCTTTCCAACTAGTTATAAAGTCACCAAGAAGAAAAAGTTGAGATACAAGAAAATAGTTCCGGGAGTTCTAATAGCCATGTAATTGTGTAACAGGAGAACCAGTAAAAGAGCAAATTAAAACTGACAGTACATTGGAGAAGTGGGTAATAAAATGAGTAAAATAAATTCTCAGAACTTAAGATTTAAGTCTCTTTAAGTAACAGTCTTTTAAATGCAAATAGAATAATAACATGTAACAATGTTTTAAAAATTTAATTCTAGAAACTTTTTGGTGAAATTTATTCTTTTAATATTTTGGTATCAATATTTATTTAAAAAATCTTACTTAAAACTTTTAAAAACACAGACATGTCTCTTAACACTTTACTGTGCCCAAATATTACTACCTTCTTCAGATGTAATTATGTTTAACAGTTTGATATATTTCCTTCCCGATTCCTCCTACAAGAAATGCACATATATGCACATATGCATGTGTATTACATTCTACATTATCGGTTAGAAATTCAAACTTATTAAACATTTTGAAAGATATGAAACTTAATAGAAGCAATTGAAATGAATTAAACATAAAATAATGTCCAGCCTCATTCAGAATGTGAATTAAAATGAGTTTGACAAAAAATTATATTTGTAACATTTTGTGTTGGCAAGAGTAGGATCATCATGCACACTTAAAAAAAACTAGTTGGAAATGGAAGAAGTACAGTCAATTAGACAGCAATTTGACAGTATTATATTCAACAAAGATATACATACTCTGACTCAAAACTACATCATTTTCATGAATCTAGTTCCAGAGGTACTTTCAGATATATATATAAAATATATATTCACAAGGCTGTGTACCATTCTTGAAAAGCCTAAAAGTAAACTTGGGAAGACATACATGCTAAGAGTAGACATGTGTGTGTCATTTGACATGTGTCATTTGAAGCATGAAAGCTTTTAACTGATAAAGCCCAGTTATTTATTGTTTTTTTTTTGTTGCTTGAGTTTTTGGTGTTATATAAGAATCTTTTGCCAAATCCAAGATCAGAAAGACTTACTCCTATGTTTTCCTTTAAGAATTCTATAGTTTTTGTTTTTACAGTTAGGTCTTTGGTTAATTTTGAGTTAATTTTTATATGTGATATGAGATAAGGTTCCAACTTAATTCTTTGGCACAAATTTATTGTCAATTGATTTCAGTCACTCAGTTGTGTCCGACACCTTGTGATACCATGGATTGCAGTATGCCAGGATTCCCTGTCCATCACCAACTCCCAGAGCTTACTCAAACTTATGTCCATCAAGTCAGTGATCCCATCCAACCATCTAATCTTCTGCCATCCCCTTCTCCTCCCACTTTCAATCTTTCCCAGTGTCAGGGGCTTTTCCAATGAGTCAGTTCTTCGAATCTGGTGGCCAAAGTATTGGAGTTTCAGCTTCAGCATCAGTTCTTCCAATGAATATTCAGGACTGATCTCCTTTAGGATGGACTGGTTGGATCTCCTTGCTGTCCAAGGGACTCTCAAGAGTCTTCTCCAACACCACAGCTCAAAAGCATCAATTCTTCGGTGGTCAGCTTTCTTTACAGTCCAACTCTCAAATCCATACATGACCACTGGAAAAATCATAGCTTTGACTAGACAGATCTTTGTTGGCAAAGTAATGTCTCTGCTTTTTAATATGCTGTCTAGTTTTGTCATACCTTTTCTTCCAAGAAGCAAGCGTCTTTTAATTTCATAGCTGCGGTCACCATCTGCAGTGATTTTGGAGCCCAAGAAAATAGTCTCTCACTGTTTCCATTGTTTCCCCATCTATTTGTCATAAAGTGATGGGACTGAATGCCATGATCTTATTTTTCTGAATGTTTTGTTTTAACCAACTTTTTCACTCTCCTCTTTCACTTTCATCAAGAGGTTCTTTAGTTCTTCTTCACTTTCTTCCATAAAGGTGGTGTCATCTGCATATCTGAGGTTATTGATATTTCTGCCTGCAATCTTGATTCCAGCTTGTGCTTCCAAATTTATTGTGCCTCCAGTATAATACTGAATAAAAGTTGTAAGAGCAGACATCCCTGTCTTTTTCCTTATCTTAAAGGAAAAGTGTCTACTCTTTCACCAATAAGTAAGTTGTTAGCAGTGGGTTTTTCATGAAAGTGAAAGAAAGTGAAGTCTCTCAGTCGTGTCTGACTCTTTGCGACCCCATGGACTGTAGCCTACCAGGCTCCTCCGTCCTTGGGATTTTCCAGGCAAGGGTACTGGAGTGGGTTGCCATTTCCTTCTCCAGGAGATCTTCCCCACCCAGGGATAGAACCCTGGGCTTCTGCATTGTAGACAGATGCTTTACAGAAGATATTCATCTCTAGTCCTAGTTTGCTGAATGTTTTATAGCAAAAAGATGTTGAATTTTGCCAAATGTTTTTTCTGCATCTTTTAAGACAATCATGTGATGTTTTTATTCTGTTATTGATATGATGTGCTATATTAATGTATTTTATGATGTTAGACCAACATTGCACCCCTGGGATAAATTTCACTTGGCTATGATGCATAATTCCCTTTATATGTTGATGGATTTGACTCGCTAATATTTCAAGGATTTTAGCATTTATATTGGTATGAGATGTTGGTCTTGGTTTTCTTGTGATATCTTTGGTTTGGATGGTTATTTTATTTTATACACTAAAATAAAAAGAGCATAAAATATTATCAAAATAATAATGAGAGGTTAATGAGCATAGAATTTATGTCGAGTTCTAGTCATCACTTTTACAGATATTTAAGCTCACCATTCTAAAATTGGTGGTTTTTTTTTCATTATTAAAACTAAAAAAAAGAGAGAAAACAAAAGGAAAATAGAGGAATAAAATCTCAAGGTTTTGAGAGGTTAATAAACTTGCTCAAAGTCACAAAGTTAGTTTTAGGTCAATGTAGTCTTAAGCCTGTCTTCAAAGCCTATGCACTTAATATCTTCATGAGTAGATCAATATAGGTAACTATTTAATATTTGTTTAATCAGATAAATATTACTTGATATATGTAGTAATTATTTAATATTTAATTATATAAATATAATAACTATATAAGTTATATAACTTATAAGTATATACTTATACTTTATATACTATACTTTTTTGAATGTTCTGATCTGGTCTTCTAGTTCTTTCCTCCTTCTTAAATTTTTCTTTAGCTTCATCCTCATCTTGAGTTGGCTTTTGATAACACTGGAGTATCTTTCTTTGTCTCATTCTCTACAGTGAAATTTTTAGAAGTAGTATAAGCTCTTACCCACTCCTCTGGTATAGATGTCAATGCAATTTCATACATATAGAGTTAGTTGTACAAGGACATTGGCAGGGTAGAATCACATTACTTCCCTAGCAAAGTGTTATACATAAGAGTTGGAATGTAAAATCACCTAATTTTTTTTTTTCTGAATAGGCACACCATTAAGCTTTTTCTGGTTAACTGATTTATCAATTTCAAGGTCTCTGTATTAGAGTGGAACAAACATTGGAGCAGAGGAATGATATATTCTGATTCAAACAAACCAACTATAAAAAGGTAATCATGAAAATTTTACTAAGGACTCGGTGTATAAAGATAGCAGTGAATTATTTTAAATTTTCTACTTGTGACAAAAACATATTGGTTCTATAAGAAAATGTTCATCTTTTATAGAAATTTGTTCTAATTTTGAGAAATTGAAAGTGTTAGTTGCTCAGTCATGCCTGACTCTTTGCAACCCTATGAACTGTAGCCTGCCAGGCTCCTCTGTCCATGGGCAAGAATACTGGAGTGAGTTGCCATTCTCTTCTCCAGGATATCTTCCCAACCCAGGGATCGAACCTGAGTCTTCTGAATTGCAGGCAGATTCTTTACTGTCTGAGTCACCATTTTAACAATCATTTAAGAAACAAAGGGGACTTCCTGATGGTCCAGTGGTCAAGAATCCACCTGCCAATGCAGGGAACATGGGTTTGACCTCTGATCTGGGAAGATGCCACATGCCACGGGGCAGCTAAGCCCTGGGTGCCACAACTACTAAGCACATACTTTAGGGCCAGTGAGCTGCACTGAGCCCACATAACACAATTACTGAAGCCCCCCAGCCTAGAGCCTATGCTCCCTAACAAGAGAAGCCACTGCAATTAGAAGGCTGCACACCAGACCTAGAGTAGCCCTGCTCGCTGCAACTAGAGGAAGCTCACACACAGCAATAAAGCCACAGCATAGCCAAAAATAAACATATAAATAAATAAATAATTTTTTAAAGAAACAAAGTGACATTGATGCAAGTTAAGACTATCAGTTTACAAATGTGGAATATGAATAGTGGTTAAATGAAGACTAGGACCAGTTGAGAGCTCTTATCGAAGCTGGTCTCTTACAACTATGAGAAGTCGCTGAAGAACTCAACACTGACCATTGTATTATTGTTCAGCATTTGAAGCAATTTGGAAAAGGAGAGAACACTTTCAGGAAGGAGTCAGAAGAGATGTGGCATTAGGACAAGTCAGAGGGACTACAATCACGAGCAGGATCAGGTGTGTGATTGCTATCATGAAGATGGAGGCTGCTGCTGCTAAGTCGCTTCAGTCGTGTCCGACTCTGTACGACCCCATACACGGCAGCCCACCAGGCTCCGCCGTCCCTGGGATTCTCCAGGCAAGAATACTGGAGTGGGTTGCCATTTCCTTCTCCAATGCATGAAAGGGAAAAGTGAAAGTGAAGTCACTCAGTCGTGTCCAACTCTTAGCGACCCTACGGACTGTAGCCTACCAGGCTCCTCCGTCCATGGGATTTTCCAGGCAAGAGTACTGGAGTAGGGTGCCATTGCCTTCTCCGGAGGATGCAATATGAAATGAGAAAAGCAGCTGATTTTAAACAGCTGAGAGAGGCTTCTGGCTAAAAATCAGCAAGGAGACAGGAGCCAAAGCCTTGTTACCACAAAGAACTGAATCTGCCAGTAACTGAATGTGCTTAGAAGCAGACTCTTCCCAGAGTCTCCTGGTAAGAGCCCAGAGGCAATATGATTGTTGATTTCAGCCTTGAGAAACTCAGAGGAGATCCTATGTTGACTTCTGACCAACAGAACCGTGAAATAATAAATTTGTGTTGTTATATACCACTAGGGTTGTGGTAGTAAGATATGGTAGCAATAGAAAATTAATACACTGTTCATTTTGAAAATATATATTTAGACTAGTTTTACTTCAGATTTTAGAGTGACTGGGTCTCTTTCTTTTGGCAGTTATTTTCCTGAAATTATTCTGTGTGTGTATTTGTGTGTGTTATTTCTCACCATCTAATAGATAAGAACTCTAGGGATAAGGATAAGAGTCTAGGGAGAATTTTTCAGGAAGACTATTTACTAAACTTCTAGTCTAAGTGTTAGAAAAAAAGGGGTTAAAAGTGAAAAACAGAAGCAGAGTCACAGATACAAAGAACAAACTAGTGGTTGCCAGAGAGGAGAGTCGGGGGAGGTATAAAATAAAGATTAAGAGGTACAAACTACCAGTTATAAAATAAACAATTCAAAGGAATATAATATACAGCACAGGGAATATAGAATATTTTATAGTAATTTTGTATGATGTGTAATCAATAATAATAGATTAACTGTTTTACACCAGAAACTAACATACTATTTTTACTCAACTAACATACTATTTTACTCAGCTTCAGTCATATCTGACTCTTTGTGACCCTATAGACTATAGCCCACCAGGCTCCTCAGTCCATGAAATCCTCCAGGCAAGAATACTGGAACTGGTTGCCATGCCCTCCTCCAGGGCATCTTCCTGATGCAGGGATCAAACCCACATCTCCTGCACTGCAGGTGGATTCTTTACCCCTGAGCCACCAACTGCACTTCAATTAAAAAAAAAAAAATGTAACCCTTGGTACCATATAGAATCTGCCTAACTCACTATGATCTAGAGTACACATAAAGGTTTTGAGACTACAGTAATAAGTAAAATGTTAGAAATAGCATTTGTGCTATTTTTATATAGCAAAAACTCCAGTATTCTTACCTGGAGAATCTCATGGACAGAGGAGCCGGGCGGGCTATAGCCCATAGGGTCATAAAGAGTCAAACATGACTGAAGCAACTAAGCACACACGTAGTTGAGTTAAAACAGTACATTAGTTTCAGGTGTACAACAGTTATTCTGGAATCTTCCTGTTACATATTTTGCTTTGGCATCTGAATTAGTAGTAGGTTGCTGGTTGAATACTCAGAATTGAACTCCTAGTCATCTTTCTCTCCATGTTTTAAACACACACAGATTTTTATCTCATTGAAAAATTCTAATTTTTTTTTTAAGATCGACTATCTCTACTCCTTCATATCTTTTTATGGTAAAATATTTATTAACACGCAAAGAGAAGGAAGAAAATATTGTTCAGGAAATCACTCATTTGCTCTTGGTGTGCTGCTTCTTTATAAAGTACTGAAAATGCCACAAACTACTTAGAAATCCATGCCTGAAATCCTAAGTACAAGGGATAAAAGGAGTGTGTGAGTGATGTGTGTCTGTGTGACATGTGTCTGTGAGACAGACTTGTCAATTAGAATGTAATTTCTAAAATAACTAATTTTTACTGATAGTTTCTAACGAAGAAACTGTATAATGGAGAATTAAAAGTTTTGAAATTATAATAATGAGTTTAATTTAACCTCTAACTCGAAGGAAATTAAACATTTTGAAACATTATTTTTTATTACTGATAATTGCAACCAAGAAGTAAATATATTTTTAATTATTTTATATGATGTTCATTATTCTAGGCATTTTGAAAGGAAAGAGGCACAATGAAGTATAGGAAGAAAATATTAAAGTTTTTGAAATAGATTCTTTTACTCAATTTTTAAATAATTGGCATTCAGTAAGTCTCATCTACTAATGAGGAACATTATAGTTTTAGTTTATAGTAAATCAGACCTTTCCCAAGGTTATATAATTTTTCAGTAGTAAAAAGTGGGACTCAGTTCTAAGACTGACTGTCATTTAAATTCATGCTTTATCCAGGATGAGACTCAGTTTGTGACTTTTATAAAATTAAAATTCAGTTCTTAATATAATATAGCTAAAAGTTTAAATAAAAGCCCAAGAGTTCAATGTTTAAAACAAGAAAAAGGAATATAATTCAGTGCTATATACCTACTCATTATTTTATCTACACTTTCATCCATATAACAAATTTTAGTTGATTACCTATTACTGTGATCTCTCTTTAAGCATTAGGATAAAATAGAGAATAAGATAGACAAATTCTCTGTCACATTGAGGTTATATTCTGGTGGAGGAATCAGACAATGAAGATAATAAAAGAAGTGCTTAATATATACCTCTATATTGGACCTAAGAAGAAAAATCAAGCAAGTGTATCAATCAGAATAACAATAGTAGTAAAGTACCTGTAAAATCACAGTAGTTCACAACCCAAAGAATTATTTCTTACTCATCCTACCAGTTTCTCATGTGTAACCAGGAAACTCTGCTCTCTACGGTTAGAATTCAGAATGACTGCATGGCCACCACCTCAACCATTGGTGTATAAAATGTCCACTTCAAGCACTGGTGTAGAAAAGGTTTAAGCAAAAAGAGTTCTTAGAAATGTCTTATAAAACCAATTAAATCTTCTGTCCTGGATGTAAATGTATTAATTTCATAACACATTGGCCAGAGGTCATATACCACCAAAACAAGTTTCCAGGAAGTGAAAGACAGTGAAAGTGAAAGTTGCTCCATTGTGTCTGACTCTGCAAAGTCCATGGAATTCTCCAGGCCAGAACTCTGGAGTGGGTAGCCTTTCCCTTCTCCAGGGGATCTTCCCAACCCAGGGATCAAACCCAGGTCTCCCGCATTGCAGGCAGATTCTTTATCAGCTGAGCCACAAGGGAAGCCCAAGAATACTGGAGTGGGTAGCCTATCCCTTCTCCAGGGGATCTTCCCGACCCAGGAACCGAACTGGGGTCTCCAGGAAGTACAATGTTTCATATAACGGAAATGGGAAGAATTGGAAACTTACTGTTGAATGTCGTAACCCTAAAAGATGTGCTGAGACCCTAACCCCTGGTACTTGTGAATGTGACCTTGTTTGGAAATGGAGCCTTTGCAGATATCAAGCTAAGATAAAAACCATAAGGATGGACCCTAATCCAATATGACTGGTGTCCTCATAAGAAGAGTGTAATTTGGACACAGTGACACACAGAGAAACACTACATGAAGATTGTGGCAGATATTGGAGTGATACATGAGGGTTGCCAGCTATCAGCAGACAGAGAGAGATGTTAGAACAGTTTCCCTCAGAGCTCTCAGAAAGAAACAAGGCTGAAGATACCTTCAGTTCACACTGCCAGCCTCTGAAAGTGAGAGACACCACATTTCCGCAGTGTTAAGCCACCTACTTTGTGGGTGCTTCGTTATTAGCAGCCCTATAAAACTAAACAAGTACTAATGATCACCTAAAAAGCTATAATGCAGGGGTGGCTAATGTGTAACAAAAGAAATTCTGCCTAAGAAGGTGCTATTTGAGCAGGAACATGAAACAGAAGGGCTTCCCTGGTGATTCAGATGGTAAAGAATCTACCTGCAATGCGGGAGAACTGGGTGCAATCCCTGGGTTGGAAAGATCCCCTGGAGGAGGGCATGGCACCCCCTCTAGCATTCTTGTGTGAAACATCCCCATAGACAGAGGAGCCTGGCAGGCTACAGTTCATGGGGTAACAGAGAGTTGGACACGACTGATTAACTGAGCACATGAAACAGAAATGTGAAAAAGTGAGGGGGTGAGCAATATTACATCTGAGGAAACGTGCGCTCAATGTCAATTACTTTGACATTCATGTCACATAAGTCTTGACATACAAAAACCAACTTGAATCCATAAACTACATACTAGGAAACAAGGCTTTTTCTATAACTTAATAGACTTATAAATTCCAGGAGGGCTTAGGAGAGACATTATATTTGGCTTGCTTTTCTATCTAGCACAGTCCTTGAGTTACTGCTGGTAAGTATTCAGTTCAATTCAGTTCAGTCAATAGTTATGTCTGACTCTTTGCAACCCCATGGACTGCAGCTTGCCAGGCCTCCCTGCCCATCACCAACTCCTGGAGCTTACTCAGACTCACGTCCATCGAGTGGGTCACGTCGTCCAACCATCTCATCCTCTGTCGTCCCCTTCTCCTCCTGCCTTCAATCTTTCCCAGCATCAAGGTCTTTTCGAACGAGTCAGTTCTTCGCATCAGGTGGCCAAAGTATTAGAGTTTCAGCTTCAGCATCAGTCCTTCTAATGAATATTCAGGACTGATCTCCTTTAGGATGGACTGGTTGGATCTTCTTGCAGCCCAAGGGGCTCTCAAGAGTTTTCTCCAACATCACAGTTCAAAGGCATCCATGCTTCAGTGCTCAGCTTTCTTTACAGTCCAATTCTTACATACATCCATGTCCAGTTCTAACTGTTGCTTCCTGACCTGCTTACAGATTTCTTAAGAGGCAGGTCAGGTGGTCTGGTGTTCCCATCTCTTGAAGAATTTTCCAGTTTGTTGTGATCCACACAGTCAAAGGCTTTGGCATAGTCAATAAAGCAAAAACAGATGTTTTTTCTGGAACTCTCTTGCTTTCTTGATGATCCAATGGATGTTGGCAGTTTGATCTCTGGTTCCTCTGCCTTTTCTAAATCCAGTTTGAACATCTAGAATTTCACAGTTCATGTACGGTTGAAGCCTGGCTTGGAGAATTTTGAGCATTACTTTACTAGCCTGTGAGATCAGTACAATTGTACAGTAGTATGAGCTTTCTTTGGCATTGCCTTTATTTGGGTTTGGAATGAAACTGGCCTTTTTCAGTCCTGTGGCCACTGCTGAGTTTTCCAAATTTGCTGCATACTGAGTGCAGCACTTTAACAGCATCATCTTTTAGGATTTGAAATAGCTCCACTGGGATTCCATCACCTCCACCAGCTTTGTTCATAGTGATGCTTCCCAAGGTCCACTCGACTTAGCACTCCAGGATGTCTGGCTCTAGGTGAGTGATCACACTATCGTGATTATCTGGGTCGTGAAGATCTTTTTTGTATGGTTCTTCTGTGTATTCTTGCCACCTCTTCTTAATATCTTCTGCTTTTGTTAGGTCCATACCATTTCTGTCCTTTATTGTGCTCATCTTTGCATAAAATGTTCCCTTGATATCTCTAATTGTCTTGAAGAGATTGCCAGTCTTTCCCATTCTATTGTTTTCCTCTATTTCTTTTCATTGATCATTGATTGAGGATGGTTTTCTTATCTCTCCTTGCTATTCTTTGGAACACTTCATTCAAATGGGTATATCTTTCCTTTTCTCCTTTGCCTTTTGCTTCTCTTCTTTTCACAGCTATTTGTAAGGCCTCCTCAGATAACCATTTTGCCTTTTTGCATCTCTTTTTTTGGGGGATGATCTTGATTCCTGCCTCCTATACAATGTCGTGAACCTCCATCTATAGTTCTTCAGGCACTCTATCAGATCTAATCCCTTAAATCTATTTCTCACTTTCACTGTATAATTGTAAAGGATTTGATTTAGGTCATACCTGAACGGTCTAGTGGTTTTCCCTACTTTCTTCAATTTCAGTCTGAATTTGGCAATCAGGAGTTCATGATCTGAGCCACAAGTCAGCTCCCAGTCTTGTTTTTGCTGACTGTATAGAGCATCTCCATCTTTGGCTGTAAAGAATATAATCAATTTGATTTCAGTATTGACCATCTGGTGATGTCCATGTGTAGAGTGTTCTCTTGCGTTGCTGGAAGAGGTTGTTTGTTATGACCAGTGCGTTCTCTTGGCAAAACTCTGTTAGTCTTTGCCCTGCTTCATTCTGTACTCCAAGGCCAAATTTGCCTGTTAATCCAGGTATTTCTTTCCTTCCTACTTTTTCATCCCAGTCTCCTATGATGAAAAGTACATCTTTTTTGGGTGTTAGTTCTAGAAGGTCTTGTAGGTCTTCATAGAACCATTCAACTTCAGCTTCTTCAGCACTGCTGGTCGGGGCATTGACTTGGATTACTGTGATATTGAGTGGTTTCCCTTGGAAATGAACAGAGATCATTCTGTTGTTCTTGAGATTGCATCCAAGTACTGCATTTCAGACTCTTTTGTTGACTATGATGGCTACTCCATTTCTTCTAAGGGATTCTTGGCCACAGTAGTTGATATAATGGTCATCTGAGTTAAATTCACCCATTCCAGTCCATTTTAGTATTAGAGGTCAATTATTGCATATTTAAATCAAAGGACTCTATCAGTATGAAATAGAAGGAAACTGTAGTTTTGAAATTTCAGTCTGGGTATTTACCAAATGCTGCTTTTAACCAAGTAGTCCTTACAACAAGAGAACTACTCCTCATTTACTCTTTAACAGGATAAGTTCAATTTTAGATATTGCTGTTGTTCAGGCGCTAACTCACATCCGACTCTTTGCGACCACATGGACTATAGCACACCAGGATCCCCCATCCTTCACTATCTCCTGGAGTTTGCTCAAATTCATGTTCATTGAGTCGGTGATGTTATCTAACCGTCTCATCCTCTGCCACCCCCTTTTCCTTTTGCTTTCAATCTTTTCCAGCATCAGGATCTTTTCAAATGAATCAACTCTTTGCACTCTTTAACAGAATAAGTTCGATTTTAGATATATTTTAATTATCTTTGAGCTAGAGGGTTAAAATAGCTTTAATTAAGATCTTAATTTGTATTTCACTAAAAAATACTCTGCAAAAGTCGTTAAGACATAACTCCTGGGTTTGAGAAGAGCAGATGAAAGGAAGATTAAGATATAAATCACATAATTTACCAGTGGAAAATACTGTATTTTCTCTTTAGTTTTTTCAGGTCAGGGAGGAATATCTCCTACATTAATTTTAAGTCTCAAGCTGAGGTTAACTACCCTACTTGGTGAGCAATGGAGCAAGTGAAATCACCAAGTTATATGGTTATAATTTCCCCAGGGTCATTTTCCTCAAACACCAGTAAAAAAAAAAATTAGGAAAATCTATGAACATGTTTCTAATTTTAACAAAATTATGATACACAATGTTCTCAGGAAGGGTTGTGGTTTTCTCAAAAGTAGGAAAAAATGAATTATGGGCAGTACCTGGAAATTTTGCTTATTTGTTATCAGATATTTCATGCCAGTTATGTTGATGCAAATGTAGCACAGTACCTTAGCAAGCACATGATAACATCATTAGCTAGCTCAGTTAGTGCTGGCCAGCTAAGGCAGGGCATTTGGAATTATAATTATTCCTAGTCCCTGTGGCAGCCTGCACAGTTCTTTTTTTTTTTTTCTTGTTTTAATGAGTTTGTCTACTTATGAGCTAGTGTGTGTGTGTATGTTTTTAATTCCATTTACATGCAAAAAAGAAAAAAAAAAACGATTTCCAGAAATTAGTTCAATAACCTGTTTCAATTTAAAAGCCAAGTTAAGTGCAAGTACTTTCTGCTTAAGAGTTTTCCATATGAGAAACTCTTTTTGGTGAGTTTGTATGATTTTTAGTGTCAATTCTTATTTTAATTTTTAAAGTTTTATATTTTTACTATTATACATTAAACTGAGATTTTCTAGAAAGAGGTCCCTAGAAATGTAAGCTATTTGTGGGGGGCTGGACTTTTTAAAAAAAGTTTCCTTAAAAGTCATTTTCAGATATGCTTTATGGAATGAAATGTGGGGTGTTGGTAAATCCCCAGACTGGCAGAGTGCAATATGTCCTAATTAAAAAAAAAGAAGCAGTTAAGGGTTGGGGGAAAGATCCTTCATTTTTCTAAAACAAACAAACAAAAGCTCAAGACGACCATTTACTTGTTCTGAATCTTATATTTACAGTTTCCAAAGAGCTTGATGATTGACAAAGATAGATAGATAAACAGACTGTCACTCAGCACATGGGTTTTGGGAGGACATATTATCACCTTAGAAAAAATTAGATGTGAAATGTAAGCACTGATGGCCCCTATCCTTGATAGGCCCAATGATGAGAATGGTACTCAAATCATTCCCACCACACATTGAAAACATCTGCTCTTTCTTTTGAAGTACAGCTAATAGGGCAATTAAATTGGGAACAGGTGAAATGGGTAATGATACAGAAAGCTTGTTCTAGATCAGTGTAAATGTTCTTGTCTAGGGTAAAATACAAATCAACGTCTTGATAACAGGGTTGAATTGTTATTATCTGTCAAGGACAAACAAAATGCATCAACTGAGGGTAAAAACCAGGGTGGAGTCAGTATAACACTGTTCCCCAAAGTTGGCTTGTTTAGAAGATATTATTTGAGACTAAAACCAGTAAATATTCTAACTATATATTATTATTGGACTTCCCTGGTGGCTTAGATGGTAAAGTGTCTGCCTACAATGTGGGACACCCAGGTTTGATCCGTGGGTTGGGAAGATCCTCTGGAGAAGGCAATGGCACCCCACTCCAGTACTCTTGCCTGGAAAATCCCATGGATGGAGGAGCCTGGTAGGCTACAGTCCATGGGGTCGCAAAGTCAGACACCACTGAGTGACTTCACTCTACTTTACTTTTACTTTACATATTAGAGCTTCTACTATTCATACATATAAAACATTTATTGAGACCTATTGTATGCCAGACACTGTTCTACAATCTGAAAAATGAAGCTTGCACTGGAAGGAGAGGTCTGTTCTTAGACACTATTAATGGAATTCAATTAATTAGCCAGGGTTCAAATTTATAGCATTTATGGAGATATATAGAGCACCATCATCAATAACTTTTATTCTTGGTTCAGATTTTTTTCCCCTCAAAATCATAGGCACTCTTCCATTTACTTCTTTCAATTAGAGAAGACATAAACCTAATTTGTGCTATTTTGTAGACAAGCCATGTTTTGGTGTGTACTTAAATATTTTTCTTCCCTTGTGGTTCAAATACTGTTACCAAAAAAAAAAAAAAAAAAAGCAAAAGATAGACAACACTGGATCAGAGATCCCTTCATCTTATCACATGACACTAGGAATTTGACCTCAAAAGCAGTTAATGCAAGCACCAATATTGGTAACATAAAAACATTTTAATATACCACATCTCTGTAGCAGCATCTTGAGCTCCTTTCTTTAGGTAGTTTTCCTGCTATAGCTTATAAAGCAGTGTTTTAAATGCTGCTGTTTATATCCACATATTCGCATGTGTCTGAGTTCTCAAAATACATAATGATGCCAAAACAGAACAGATAAATTGTCTGCATGTTAAATCTGATATGGAGTGTCAGCTCCTTTTAATTCAGCACCATTCCCTAAAATTGAAAAGACTGTATACAGTGTTCTTGTTTTATTAACTGAAACAGGTAAGTAATTTTCCCCTGTGGTAAGTAATGTAAATCATTACTTTGAAAATCAAACAGCACATATATAATATGAAGCCAAGGGAAAGTCTGCATGATTTTTAAAAGGGAAAGATAGGCCAGGCAACTTGGGTTATGCCCTCAGATTCTCTGGAGAACAGTTTCTGTTTTGTCATTAAAGTATTTCCTTGAAAACTTTTCAGAATTGTTTTAATTAAGATTAGTAGACAGTTATCATAAGGAATCCCATAGGTATTTGTATTTAACTCACCTCGTTTTATCAGTTTCTTTGCTCTCCTTGAGCTGAAGTTGGTCCTCCTGCCTTTTTAGCGTTTTAGGTCATCGTGAGGACAGAATTTAACCTGCAGGTGAAAATGATCTGCTAGTGCGTCAGTGAATCAAGGCCAGCTCTACTTTCTTTTTCAAATCACTTGGCGTTTCACAGGTTCTGTGGAGAGGCCTGGAAACGGCCTGACTACACTGCGGGATGCGTAAGAGTTTATTTGACTCTGGCACTCAACTTTCACTACTGTGGTTGAATTTTTTCCAGCAAGCCAGATGGTATTGGATGATATATATCATAAAGAATAATTGGTATGTAATCGTTCACCTAATGCCTTTTTTACTCTTATTTTGCATGGGACACAAAGATTGGTGCTTCTATCATAATATAGAAATGAGACATATGAAGACAGAGGAAATGTCCTTTTCCTGCTCTGAATCAGAATGAGGGATTGAGCGGGAATGAAGAAATGTTCTATTTATGTATTTCTAAAGAGTTTATTTAGATGTGTTTCAGTCAGTCAGTCAATACTCTCTGGATTGGTAAAAGTAGAAGATTAAGAAGATGGTGAAGAGGCAAAGGACTCATTCGTTTTGTCTTTATTTATTCCCACTTAAAAGAATATTTAGCACTCTAATCTTCCTGAAAGCATCTCTCTATATCAACAAATATTTATTAAACATCTTTCAAGGAATGATTCTGTGGCTTATTATGACAAATCAGACATTTCCTTACCTTCAGAAGCTTGGAATCTAGTGAGGAAGACAGATATGTGCACAGTTAGGTTCAATAAATGGTAAGAGATTTATCCAAGGTCCAGTGCAGCCTTGTGTTGGGGGGTTAATTCCATCTAGACCTGAAGCCAAAAAAGACTTTGTATAGTAGAGCTGCTGCTGCTGCTAAGTCGCTTCAGTCGTGTCCGACTCTGTGCGACCCCATTGACGGCAGCCCACCAGGCTCCCCCGTCCCTGGGATTCTCTAGGCAAGAACACTGGAGTGGGTTGCCATTTCCTTCTCCAACGCATGAAAATGACAAGTGAAAGTGAAGACGTCCAGTCGTGTCTGACTCTTAGTGATCCCATGGACTACAGCCTACCAGGCTCCTCCGTCCATGGGATTCTCCAGGCAAGAGTACTGGAGTGGGTTGCCAGTGCCTTCTCCAATACAGTAGAGCAGCACCATCTAATACAACTTTCTGCAACGATGATATTCTCACTGCATTGTCCAGTAAGGTAGCCACATGTGACAACTGAGCATTTTTAAAATGTGCTATTATGACAGAAAAACTGAGACATTAAGTTCATTTAATCTTAGCTAATGCACATTTAAATTTAAGCAGCACAAGTGGCTCATAGCTACTATATTTGGCAGGGCAGTGAGGAAAGATACTTTACGAGTTGAGTTATTTTTGTCTTTATTCTCCTTTGTTATATTTTTATTCTGTAAGTATATGTTTGAGGTGTAGGTGAAACTCTCAAATGAAAAGGAATAAATAGCTTGCTCCCATTTAAAAAAGCATGTCCTCTCTTTTGCTTGATGAAAGAGGTTTGATGACTGAGAATTACATTGAATCTCATTCTTTTAATTCACTTCACCTTTGGCCTTCCCAGGTGGTGCTAGTGGTAAAGAACCTGCCTACCAATACAGATTTAAGAGATGCAGGTTCCATCCCTGGGTTGGGAAGATCCCCTGGAGAAGGGCATGGCAGTCCACTCCAGTATTCCTGCCTGGAGAATCCCATGGACACAGGAGCCTGGCCGGCTACAGTCTGTGGGGTCACAAAGAGTCGGACACGACTAAAGCAACTTAGCATACATGCATGGGGGCATTCAAATTCCAGATACCTGGATTTGCTTAGTTCTGTTTAGGATAGCCAGGTCAGTAGATGAGGAATGATTTCAGGATTCTTTACCATAGCAACAAGCTTGCAATTTTCTTTGGAGTAACAGATATGAAGAAATTATGAAAACAATTGAAGGTACTTATAATCTAAAGAGAAAAAAAATCCTAAAAACTGGAAATTAAGTATTACATATGACTCCTTAAAATTCAATGTCAAATGTCATTTGTTTATTGCTTATGAAATTAAAAAGTTTTCTTTAGGTTTATTGGACTTTTGTATCCCTCCTTTTCTGAAAATTTCCTCGAGTTTTATTCCATTGCTCAATTTGGGTACGTTTAATTCAAATGTAAGGACTTTAAAATTTTGAGACATTATCCTTTGTCATATACATTACAAATATGTTTGCAATTTGAGCCTACATTTTGTCAATGGTACAATTTTTGACAATAAAATATTTTAAAATTTACCTAGTATTGATCTATTTATCTTGGTTTTTATTATTTTCTTTCCCTGTCTGCTGTCATACTTAGACATGGTGAACTATACCAAGATTAAATTTCCCTTTTAATATTTACTTCCAGAAATGGTTACATTTGTTACACTTAAAGCTTTAATTTTTCTGGCACTTACTATTATGTATGATGTGCAGTGTGAATCTAATGTTACTTTTCTCTCTGAATGGCTAGCTATTTGTCCCGGAAGCATTCATTAAGACATCCATCATTTTCTCCAATCTGATATAAAATGTCACCTTTACCATAAGCTGTTTAAAATAGTTTTGTATTTTCTATCTTGTTTTATTGACCTGCCTTTTTGCCCCCTGAAGCAGATGCCACCATGGATTCTTTATTCTATGTTTCTCTAAATGTCAGTGTCAAGAGTAAGCTGGTATCCTTTCTATCACACTTCTTTAAGATAAGCAGTTCATGTTGCCTTTTGTTTTTCCTGCATTGTTTCTCTCTCCTCCCCTCATACATCCTTCAGTGTTCTTTGGATAGAATATGAATTTTTCATGCATTTAAAAATAGATTTTTTATTATATATCTTTCATTTGAGATTAATTTTTCCATTAACATTAAGCTTAAGTACTAGTTTGAAAAAAAAATGTATACCCATCTGTATATATATGTGTGTCTGTATATATATGTGCCTCTACCGTCTAGTCAAGGCTATGGTTTTTCCAGTAGTCAGATATGGATGTGAGAGCTGGACTGTGAAGAAAGCTGAGCGCCGAAGAATTGATGCTTCTGAACTGTGGTGTTGGAGAAGACTCTTGAGAGTCCCTTGGACTGCAAGGAGATCCAACCAGTCCATCCTAAAGGAGATCAGTCCTGGGTGTTCATTGGAAGGACTGATGTTGAAGCTGAAACTCCAATACTTTGGCCACCTCATGTGAAAAGTTGACTCATTGGAAAAGACCCTAATGCTGGGAAGGATTGGGGGCAGGAGGAGAAGGGGATGACAGAGGATGAGATGGCTGGATAGCATCACCGACTCGATGGACATGAGTTTGGGTAAACTCCGGGAGTTAGTGATGGACAGGGAGGCCTGGTGTGCTGTGATTCATGGGGTTGCAGAGTTGGGTATGACTGAGTGACTGAACTGAACTGATGTATGTATATAAATATATGAGTGTGTTCATACAGATATGCATCACACTTTTCTAGGTTTCAGTGCTTGTCATAAGTCCTTTTAAACTATGAATTCACCTCCTAATGCTCATAGTTTTATTTCTTTCTCTGTTCATGTCTTCATTTTTTTTTTCAAAAATGTATAGAGACTGAGCATATTTTTTTAAGATCTCTTTTTGACTGTGCTGCATCTTTGTTGCTGCATGAGTGGGGGCTACTCTTTGTTGTGGTGCCCAGGCCTCTCATTATGGTGGTTTCTCTTGTTGCAGAGCACAGGCTCTAGGCACGTGGATTTCAGTGGTTGTGGTGTGCGGGCTCAGTAGCTGTCGTGCATGGGCCTAGTTGCTCTGTGGCATGTGGGCTCTTCCCATACCAGGGATCAAATGCAGGTCCCCTGCATTGGCAGCTGGATTTTCAACCACTAGGTCACCAGGGAAGTCACTGAGCTTATTTTTAATATTTTCTTGTTGAGCAGAGTTGTTCTGTTGGCTTCATGTGTGAAATCAAGCTCAGTTTCATTTAACATTCTTGTTTCCCATTTTTTTTCTATATATGTCTCATATTTAGTGATGCAAAGAAGTAATACAGAAGTAAACCTGATTTGTGTCCTTATATAAATAATGTGTTCATTCTCTTCCTTTTTTACTTTGTGGTTCAAGCATTATTCTAGGATTTCCATGTATATAGTTCTTTATTTAAAATTGATGAGGACTTCCCTGGTGTTCAGTGGTTGCAAATCTGCCTGCTGATATAAGGGACACAGGTTCAATCCCTGCTCCAAGAAGATCCCACATGCTGTGAAACAACTAAGTCTGTGTAACACAACTACTGACCCGTGCTCTAGAGCCCAAGTACAGCAGCTACTGAAGTCCACTCATTCTAGAGCCCATGCTCTAAAACAAGAGAAGTCACTGCCACTGCGATGATAAGCTTGTGCATCATAACTAAAGAGTAGCCTCACTTCTCGCTGCAACTACATTTTGCACAGCAATGAAGACCCAGTGCAGCCAAAAGTTAAGTAATCAATTAAAAAAATTAAAAATAAAATTGACTTAGGCACTTCCCTGGTGGTCCAATGGTTAAGATTCAGTGCTTTCAATGCAAGGGGAGTGGGTTTGAGTCCTGGCTGGGGAACTAAGGCAAAAGAAAAAGAAGTTTAAAATTAATTTATCCTGATGCTGCTAAGTCGCTTCAGTCGTTTCTGACTCTGTGCAACCCCATAGACGGCAGCCCACCAAGGCCCCCCCGTCCCTGGGATTCTCTAGGCAAGAACACTGGAGTGGGTTGCCATTTCCTTCTCCAATGCATGAAAGTGAAAAGTGAAAGTGAAGCCGCTCAGTCGTGTCCAACTCTTCGTAACCCCATGGACTGCAGCCTACCAGGCTCCTCCGTCCATGGGATTTTCCAGGGCAAGAGTACTGGAGTGGGGTGCCATTGCCTTCTCCGCTGGACTATGACAATTCCTTACACTTTTTTATTGATAGTTCTTTTGATCAAGAACTTTTTCATTTATACTACTGGTTATTCCTTCTATATTTTTTCTTATTCCGATAATATCAGATTACTCATATTATGGCTTTCCTTTCATTTTCCTGATTTTATCATCTTATTTCACATTATTCATTCACATAGAAATTTCATCTGACTTATGTCATTATCAAAATTGAAGGTTGCATCACTAACTCAACAGTATGAAGAATCAATTCTTTGTTGACTGTCTTTAATGTGTACTTTAATATGGCTTTCATACAATAATATTGTCTATCAGATAGTTCTAGTGTTTTCTACATTTCCATGTGTGAAATTTAATATTATATAAGACTCCCTCCCATAAACATAAAGAGAATATTTCTCCCCTCTAATGTAATTGTGATTGTGTTTCCATACACCTCAGCTGTCATAACGCCGGGACCATGCTTGCCATTATTGTTTCTTTGTTTGTTTGCTTAGCAACTGTAACCTTAGATACAACATAATTGCTTTTCTCCTGTTTATTAAAATGATAGTCTCTTAAAATGTGATTTTCATCTTTATCTGTTCACAATAGTCATTGAGTATATAAATGAATTTTTATAAACACATGAAATGTTTTCTATTTTGCATGCTTTGCATTCTTTAGGACTTGTTGTTCTTCTTTATTAATTGTTAGGAATACAGTTTCTGCAGCTAGCTGAAACAGTTTCATACCTTGGATGGGCAGCCAACCAGCTGTATGACCTTTATTTCACCCAGGGAGCCCCTCTGCGACTCCGTGTGCTCATCTTCACTATGGGGATAATAGCAGAACCTACCTTTTGGGGCTGTTTTGAGGATTATGCAGCATTCCTTTATTCATTCACTCAGAAGATATTGTTTAGTACCTCCAACTTATAAGCTGCATTCTAGGCACCATGCATGGAACATAAACAAAATAGACAAAGTTGTGTCCTCATGGAGTCTGTTTGCATCCTGGTGGTAAAAAGATGAATAAAAATATAAATGAAATAAATTTAGGATTGCTTCAAGGCCCTGAATTTGCTCACAGATAGGAGAGAGAAATTGATTATATTTTACAATTCCTAGAGAGAGCATCATTCTGAAGTATAAGAGTTTAACCAATATCACTATTATCAGAATATTTTGTGGTTTTATGTATGACTGTGGAAAGCCTGGATCCCACAGTGCTGACCACTCTTTGTCATGCTATTACATCAGAATTGTGTGTGAGTGTGTGTGTGTGTGTGTGTGTGTGTGTGTGAGTTCAGAGGGGCATGAGGTATAACTCGGAACTATTCCTCCTAAAAGGTGCTTCAAAGAGGACTCTAGAGGCCTCAATCAGGCACTAATAACAATGCTGCAGTTTTCCAAAACAGAGACACAGAATATAGTTAGTCAGAGACCTTGGGAGATGCACAGGAAAAGACCTTCTACTTGGGATTTAAGGGAATGTCTGCAGATGATATGGACAGCTCGTTACAAACTGAAGGGATAACAAACCCATGTAGGTACTCAAAAAGTTGCAACTGTCCCGTGATATGATTGCAATACAATGTGCATTTCCTTCCAGTGAGTGAGTGCTGATGAATGGTTTGTATAAAAATGAATGTAACTATTAGCAAAACTGAAGGTGATATGGTTAATGTCATGGTAATCACTAAGGAAAATGGATGTAGTATAACTAACTAAGAGATCTGATTTTTCTCCTCTATATCATAATTATATAGTGAATATAAATCAAAGGGTGTGAAACCTTACCTGTCAAATTGCCCAAGCAAAATTAACTGACCAGTAAGGAAACCAACTGCTGATATTTGCTTCGTTTGTACCATCCTCCATCAGCTGAATGATACAGATTAAACCTATCTTGGTATTTGCACCATTTTCAGGTACTGTAGCAAGGTTCCTGATGAATCCATTGTGCTTGCATGCATGCTAAGTTGCTTCAGTTGTGTCCGACTCTTTGCAACCCTATGGACTGTAGCCCACCAGGCTCCTCTATCCATGGGATTCTCCAGGCAAGAATACCGGAGTCAGTTGCCATTTCCTCCTCCAGGTGATCTTCCCAATCCAGGGATGGAACCTGCATTTCTATGTCTCCTGCATTTAGCAGGTGGTTTCTTTACCAGGGGCTTCCCTGGTGGCTCAGAGTGTAAAGCGTCTGCCTACAATGCGGGAGACCCGGGTTCTATCCCTGGGTCAGGAAGATCCCCTGGAGAAGGAAATGGCAACCCACTCCAGTACTCTTGCCTGGAAAATCCCATGAACTGAGAAGCCTGGTAGGCTACAGTCCATGGGGTTGCAAAGAGTCGGACGCAACTGAGCAACTTCACTTTCACTTTCACTTTCTTTACCACTAGCGCTACCTGGGAAACCCCACCTTGTGCTTAGAGAGTAACAAATGAAAATGATGCCTATACTGACCGGTGTTTAGGTAAAACCTGGAAGATGATTTCACAAGTGGTTTTGTGTCCTTTAATACTGTAACTTTCTGGGTTAGTAAAATAGTTTCCAGAAAACATGATCCCTTCCATTCAATATTCTTGCTCAGAAACACAATTATGTATAGATCTTTATACAATACAGTAAAGTATAGAAAAGAAAGATATCCGCAGAATTTTAAAGAGAATGTGAGTACTCATAAACATTGATTCATTCCAAAACATTTAGAGTGCTCAAAATCTCCCCCTGCCCAAATGATAAGCAGGTGTATAAACAATTGAACTTTGTGTAATGATGCATTCAATAGTGATGGGTCCAGAGTATTAAAGAGTTTATAAGGCAAAGTAGGCAAATTTTCCTGGATGGGACAAAAAAAAGGACATTTCAGATAGAGATCACCATGTGCAAATTATCCGAGGAAATCAATGTTATTCTGAGTTTGGGTAACTGAGAAGACTGGTGAATCTGAATCATATGGTTCCATAAAGAGAATGAAGAAGATGAAAATCTCAGCCGAAAAAGCTTTTGCCACAGTCCCAACTATGGAAATGTAGAATGCTCCTTAGAGGAAAGGTCTGTGGTCTTACCACTTTGTCAGTTGCACAATCTCCTCCTCATCTGAACAAAATTTGTGGGCATATAGATCAATATAAACTTAGGAATGTCACAATACAAATTTTCTTTGGAACTCGAATGAAAGAAGAAAAATGTAATTACTGGTTTCTTTAGATTGTATAATAACATGCCTTTTTGAATTGTCATTAACATCAGAAAAGTGATGCTACAACTTAGAGTTTATAGTGTTCTTTCATATAATTTTGCTTGTTTCATCATCACTACAACTATAATAGAAGAAATCTGAATTGAAAAGTACTTATCAGATGTAGTTTGGGGTTTAGACACAGTGTCATATATTAAGTGTTAAACATTATTACATTTTTTTTTTCAAATTCAGACATTATATTGTATATGAGTAGTTATAGCTTGGTAAAAAGCTCTCAAAAAAAGTAACAAACCTTGATTTGTAACATTGGTTGATTTCCTTGGTCTATTTACTCATCCTATTGGTAATTTCAAGACATGGACAGTCTAACAACTGGTTCGTAAGTATCCATGTGTACAATGATTGGCTCTCCTACATTGGTATTGAGCTGGTATACACACCATTATATGCAGGCACATATCAGAGGCAGTGTTAATCATAACAGATAATACTACTAGAGTGGTTATTGTGTGAATATTATCTATTATGAATAACACTGCCCCTAAAAAACTATATGAAAAGAGATTATTATTGCCTCCATTTTCATATAAGGACCTGTCCTTTGAGAGTGACTAAGTCATTGGTTGCAAGTTCTAGAACAGCAGAGTCAGAAATTGACCCCATGGTTTGGAACTTTTGACCAACCATTATAAACCTTTTCTGTATCAAAGGTTATATGCTGGATAGAGTGTTAAGGTCAGACTGCCTACATAGGAAATTTTTTTATAAGAAGGGAAAGAAAGAGAACCATAAAGAGACAGACATACAGAGAGACAGACAGACAGACAGACAGACAGAGAGAGACAGAGAGCAAAAGGAGAGGAAACCCCTTCCACATCCCTCAAATAGAGAACTTTGCTAGCCTAACTAGGTCCATAAAGCATTTTGAGAGGTATGCAGAGGATCTGTAACTTGTGCAATAGTAAACCTATCCCACCTGATAAGAAAAAGAGAAGCAACAAAGGCAATAAACCTTCAAGATATCAAAATTCCTGGGCTGCACAGGTTGGTGAAGCTCTATGGATGCTAAAGATATGTGGTTATTAAAGGGGTCTTGCCGGGAGCCAGCTCACGAGATCCCACCCATGACAGAGTCATGAGGAGAAGATCTGACGAGCAGAGCAACTCAGGCCTCAGAGATTCTCGGAAGGCTGCCTCAGCGCTCACCTTGAAGATGATATCTATCTTTCTAATAAACCTGTTCCTATTTTCTGTGACTTAGGTAAAAGGCCTTTCCTGATCTCTTCCTAAATAGATCAATCTGGAACCCTGATCGATACGGCCCCCAAACGGTGGCACCCTATTAGATTATCTAGGATATAGAGTATTTTAATCTAAACTCCCCTTGCTAGCATTTTAGTCTGTTTAACAAGTGTGCCTGTGCCTTTGGAGCTAATGTGCATGACTGCTCCTTAACAACAAAACAGCATTGACAGCCTCCGCACAGAAAGCCCCAATGGGCACAGAACCCTTCGTAGGAAAAAAGGCTTGTTAGGAAATATAAGAAATATTGCTTTATGAAACTGTTACTTAGTCTATATTTACTCACTATGTTTTTACTCTTAACGTATTTAGCCTATATAATGGAAGCATAATAGTTAGAAATTTATATAAATAAAAGTTTAGCTTTAATACAAATAATAAGACAATTGTTGATTTAACTGATGATTCTTACTGAGACCTTCAGCTTACTGTTCTATGACTTTATGGAACCACATTCTTTTCTGTTAAGCTCAAGGCGTAGAATAAATTACCGAAAACAGGTTTTACCTTGAAACTTTCTATTGATGAATTCTTTCCTGCTGTGCCTGATACAAAAGTGCTCTGACTGATCAACTCTTATCAATGGAGAGTCACAAGATGTTAGCAGGCCCCCAGGCCAGAAGATGATGTAAACAAAATGAGGCTTTTTGTAACTAAAGATATGCAAACGGTTTTGATGAGGGTCAAAACTGCTGACCCATTAAGCTGATTTGGTATGACTCTATATTACATTTGTTTCTATGTACCACTAAAAATATAAAAGCTGTCTTGAAAACAATAAAGTCGGGAGACACTTGGAGATGCTGATTTGCTGTGTCTTCTCATTTCGCATCGCCGACGCCATCCATCCTGAGGGATCTCTGGACCAGCTGGAGCAGGACTCCGGCAGGGTCTCTTTCTAGGTGTCTCACTGAGTTACGGATTTTTGACCTCGGTTTTATTTCCTGCCTCTGGATGAAGAGTTATAGACTTCCGTTAGGATAAAATAAACCTTTCCTCAAGTTATCTCATTTATCCATTTCTGCATTAAAGAGACTATAGGCCTACAGAGCCTTGCTGGTGAGAATTCCCAGACCTAAGGCAGGGGACGATGTAAGCAACAGTATAAACCATAATTCTTATTTTGATGTCTGTATCTCAATTCCCAAGACACAATTTCTGCTTTAAGAGCTTGAATATCAAGCGAGTTTAATGTGATCACCTCATGCAGGTTAGGAAGGAAATTAAGAGATCTTAGCAAGTGGCTGAGAGTTATAAGTCTTCATTAGTGACTCAAACCTGCCCTGGGCTTACAACAATCTGTTATAAAAGATCATGAGTTAGAGCTCACTTTATCATCCTCTTTTTCTTTGAAGAGAGGACTGAGGCTCAGAGAAGTTAAATAACTTTTACAAGTTCACATAGCAAGAAAGGGCTTCCCCTATGGCTCAGCAGTAAAGACTGCAGGCAGGAGACACAAGTTCGATCCCTGGGTTAGGAAAATCCCTTGGAGAAAGGAAATGGCAATCCACTCCAGTATTCTTGCATGGAAGATCCCAATCCCTAGGGTTGCAGAGCCAGACACAACTGCACGACTAAACAATAACGAAACTTTAGTAAGAAAAAGTGGGCAGAAATCCTTGTCTGCAACTTCAAATCACATTCTTTATCCACAATACTATTCTGGTTCATGGGAAACAACAGAAAGTTCAATATAGGATACTGTACTGCAAATTACTATACAATTGATCCATAGCATATCTTTTATCCTACAAATCTGGGGGTTTAAAATGAAACAGTATCAGATCAGCTCAAATATGCTTTTCTCAACCACTTTATCTATTTATCTATTTATCTTATCTATCTTTAAAACAAACACTACTATATGATGGATTCTCTGTCAGGAGCTGATGAATAAAAAACAAGACCTCAACATTTTGGACATAGATCCCCTTCACGACAATACTATAACGTGGGTGATAAATCACAAAATGAGCACATTAAGTGCATAAACAAGCTTTGCTTTGAGGATTTGAAAAAGCATTCACAGAATTAATGGCATTAGATATGTAACAGAGGTGAGGAGGTATCCTTAAATAGGAAGAGAGAGAGAGAATTTTAAGAACAATTTGGATAGGGTATGAATGGCTTCACTTCTGGAGAAAATAATTCCTTTGGGGAAGAATGGGATGGAGAGTTTTGTAGAAGCTCTTCATATGAAGGAATCTGACCTCAATTTGTAAGCAATGAGACATTAGAGTACAGTGAAATCATTCTGTTAATTTTTTTCAGTAGGCACTCAAATGTTTCCTTTATTGCAAATTATAGATCAATATACCATATACCTTATATTTAGACTGACATATTTTGTGATTTTCCCCAAAGTCAAGTCTATAGGTACAGTGCTATTGCTTTGGAATACCCCATATCTAACTTTTTTTTCTCCATCTCATTTAATTTTGACGAAAATGAAAGCACTAAAGTTAGACTAGGATAGAAAAATATTTGCTTCTGTACTTCTAGCGATAAATGATGTTGACTCAATATAGCAGCAGAGGTGGGGATGCAATGGAGCCCAAACATTAGCAAGACTCTTCCAGACTTGATGGGATGTTTGACTAAACATGTGCGGGCTTTGTGAATATGGAGTGATAACGAGAGGCAGAAATAGAGAATAGTTGAAATTTCTAAAACTGGAAAACCGTTAGTGCCAGCAATCAAAAAGATAGTAAAAAATAAAATGTCTTCTGATCTTAAGATGTGAGGCAAAGATGCACTGTAGAAATATATCATTTTATTGTTATTATATGTATGCCCTCTTAAAAGTCATACATTTTATTGCATGCATGTCTCCCTTCATAAAGTCCTTCAAATTAATTTATTTATAAATAAAGTTACATATTTTAATATTTATAATTTGAGGCTAAATGATCAAATTGCATGTGTATGTGCACTCTGAGCAGCAGGTAGATCCAATATGTAATTAACTTAATGGATTTGGCTATTACATGAACCCACCATTAGTTAAACAACAAAGGAAAGATCAATTACCTAATACATGAGGATTTTTACTATGATTATGAGACCAACTGAAATCTTAGGTCAGCTTTTCTGCAAATGAATAACTATAAAACCAAAAAGACATATAACTCTGCTATATTAATTATCTATGAAGACAGTTCAAGAGAAACATAATTTTTTCCTCATTTTTTGGACTAGATTGCCCACAAAATTAAATACTTTTGCTTTAATCTTGAGTCCACATATTCTGCCTCAAAAGTCAATACTTGTAAGCACCTGACAATTAGATATCTAGAACAGACTGGTGAGGAAGACTGATGAAAATTGTGTGACAACTTTGTTAATCAACAAGGCCTTTAGATGGATTTTATTCCACAATTAAGTCAGATCCAGGATGTTCTGCATTTAATGGAAAGAACTGGTTTAAGAAGCAAAACGTTCAGGCTGTAATAACAGCTCCATTGTTAATTAGCCTAAGAACTTTGTCAAGGTAAAAGCCGTCTGAATCTTAATTATCTCATGCATAAATTACAAATAATGATGCTTGCCTTAACAACTAAACACTTTGCATGTCAAAGTCATCATATATGAAAGAGTGGGGGAAACAAAAACATACAACAATATTTAACAGTGCGAAGCTGTTACAATTAGAAAAGTGAACTGGAAGCTCAGTGTACAATTGAGAGGAGTAATTGCAGCTATTTTTCTACTGCAATAGGAATAGTCTCATTCCTATACCTTCCACCTGTTTTTTTTTTTTTAATCTAATCTTGTTTCTGTCATTGATTCTGCGTAGTTTCAAACTTAGGTTGGAAAAAATATAGGCTAGATATATGTCTTATGATCTTTGCAGACCAAAGATTCAATCTGTTAGATCCCTTGTGCTTTCTGAGGAAAATAACTACTGGGGCTGATTTGTTAATGTTTTGTTTATACCAACCAAGGTTTAGCTTGAAATGAAAATAATATAAACAATCAAAGCAATAGTAGTTAAGTATTGAGTACTTTCTCCGTGCCAGATACTGTTTTAACACATTAACTAATGAAATTCTTTCTATAGCCCAAGTACTTTTGAAAATTATTTACTCTCCACACTGCCTCAATTAGTGAAACTTATTCCTCTGTTTTTTGACTTGAGTTTGAGGTTGGTCCTGTGACTGGCTTTGACCAAAAGAATGTTAGCTGATGTCATGCGAGCAAAGGCTTGAAAAGTTCTTGCATGATTGGACTTGTTCTCTTGGGCTTCTGTTACACAGAAGGAGCTTGGCTGCTGATCCCAGGAGGAGTGAGATAAATACATGAAACAGAGACATTCCAAATAAACTGTCATTAGCTGGGTCTCATCCGATCAGGCATATCCCCAGCTGACCACAGAAATGTGAATTAAGTCCAGTTGACCCTTGAACAACACAGGTTGGAGCTTCACTTCGACTTATATGAGGATTTTTTTTTCAATTAATATGTACTATAGCATTACATGATCCACAGTTTGTTGAATCGGTAAATGCAGAACTATGAACAAGAATGGAGGGCTAACTGTAAAGTTACACACAGATCTTTGACTTCTGAGTGGGGGGGGTGTCAGCACCCCAAACCCCTATGTTGTCTAAGGGTCAAGTGTAAATGTTTATTATATTGCATACCATTGAGATTTTGTGATTATTTGTTGCATATCATTGTTTTAACTTGTATGAGTGTTGACTCATACAATAAGGTAGTATTATTATCCCCATTTAATAGTGGAGGAAATTGGAACATAGAGTAAATGATTTTCAAGGAATCACATTACTAAAAAAACATTGAGCAGGAATTTGAACCAAAGTAATTTAGCTTCAGTACCAGTGCTCTTGCCTGGAAAATCCCATGGACGGAGGAGCCTGGTAGGCTGCAGTCCATGGGGTTACGAAGAGTCGGACACGACTGAGCGATTTCACTTTCACTTTTCACTTTCATGCATTGGATAAGGAAATGGCAACCCACTCCCCCACTCCAGTGTTCTTGCATGGAGAATCCCAGGGACGGCAAAGCCTGGTGGGCTGCCATCTATGGGGTCACACAGAGTCGGACACGACTGAAGTGACTTAGAAGCAGCAGCAGCGGCAGCAGCAAATAAAGACCAGAAAATTAGTGCATGATATTTGGATTCCTTTCTTATAATAAACTTAAAATCTACAACAGATATGCTCAGAGGTTTTGTTTATTTCTCTTTTTAAACACTTGTACTGATTAAAAAAAAAATTCCCCAAAGCATATTGATAACAAAGACTGATGCCACAGGATTAGCAGTAAGGTGAAAATATGGACATATTTTAATATGAAATTAATATACAGTATATTATTAATATAATTACTAAATACTATATTCAGTTCAGATCAGTTCAGTCGCTCAGTCGTGTCTGACTCTTTACGACCCCATGAATCGCAGCACGCCAGGCTTCCCTGTCCATCCCCAACTCCTGGAGTTTACCCAAACCCATGTCCATCGAGTTGGTGATGCCATCCAACCTTCTCACCCTGTGTCATCCCCTTCTCCTCCTGCCCCCAATCCTTCCCAGCATTAGGGTCTTTTCCAATGAGTCAACTCTTCACATGAGGTGGCCAAAGTATTGGAGTTTCACCTTCAACATCAGTCCTTCCAATGAACACCCAGGACAGATCTCCTTTAGGATGGATGGGTTGAATCTCCTTACAGTCCAAGGGACTCTCAAGAGTCTTCTCCAACACCACAGTTCAAAAGCATCAATCCTTCGGCGCTCAGCTTTCTTCACCGTCCAACTCTCACATCCATACATGACCACTGGAAAAACCATAGCCTTGACTAGATGAACCTTTCTTGGCAGAGTAATGTCTCTGCTTTTCAATATGCTATCTAGGTTGCTCATAACCTTCCTTCCAAGGAGTAAGCGTCTTTTAATTTCATGGCTGCAATCACCATCAGCAGTGATTTTGGAGACCAAAAAAATAAAGTCTGACACTGTTTCCCCATCTATTTGCCATGAAGTGATGGGACCAGATTCCATGATCTTAGTTTGCTGAATGTTGAGCTTTAAGCCAACTTTTTCACTCTCTTCTTTCACTTTCATCAAGAGGCTCTTTAGTTCTTCTTCGCTTTTTGACATAAGAGTGGTGTCATCTGCATATCTGAGGTTATTGATATTTCTCCCGGCAATCTTGATTCCAGCTTGTGCTTCTTTCAGCCCAGCGTTTCTCATGATGTACTCTGCATATAAGTTAAATAAGCAGGGTGACAATATACAGCCTTGATGGACTCCTTTTCCTATTTGGAACCAGTCTGTTGTTCCATGTCCAGTTCTAACTGTTGCTTCCTGACCTGCATACAGGTTTCTCAAGAGACAGGTCAGATGGTCTGGTATTCCCATCTCTTTCAGAATTTTCCACAGTTTATTGTGATCCACACAGTCAAAGGCTTTGGCATAGTCAATAAAGCAGAAATAGATGTTTTTCTGGAACTCTCTTGCTTTTTTGATGATCCAGCAGATATTGGCAATTTGATCTCTGGTTCCTCTGCCTTTTCTAAAACCAGCTTGAACATCTGGAAGTTCATGGTTCACGTATTGCTGAAGCCTGGCTTGGAGAATTTTGAGCATTACTTTACTAGCGTGTGAGATGAGTGCAATTGTGTGGTAGTTTGAGCATTCTTTGGCATTGCCTTTCTTTGGGATTGGAATGAAAACTGACCTTTTCCAGTCCTGTGGCCACTGCTGAGTTTTCCAGATTTGCTGGCATATCAAGTGCAGCACTTTCACTGCATCATCTTTCAGGATTTGAAATAGCTCAACTGGAATTCCATCACCTCCACTAGCTTTGTTTGTAGTGATGCTTTCTAAGGCCCACTTGACTTCACATTCCAGGATGTCTGGCTATATTAGTATTTCAGTATTAAATAGTCTTAAGTTTCCCTACTATTTTCTACTCTATTCTATCCAATGAGTTCCATCTCTCCTTCTATTAAGACTGACAATTGTTTAAAATTTTTTTCTGTATTTGTTATAAGATGATGTCTTAAAAGTGCTTTTTTGAGTCTGTGGGATGACATTTCCTTTAATTAGTTCTCTGTTTTCTTTCCAGACCTTCACTGTTTCTTTTTCTGTATTCTTTGTCTTTGAATGAAGCAAGAAATATACATACTCAGAGCCTGTAGATTGCTCTTGGGCACCGTCTAATATTTAGTTGGGTGAATGTTGAGTCTCTCTGATCTAAGGCAGAGGAAATGTTTATACTCCACAATTTTCAGCATAATTCCCATTTTTTAGCAGTTATTCATTTACATGAATCTTTTGTTTTGAGATAAAATTATCTTCTTTCTCCTCAGCCTTATTCTTTTGACTTGTGATCTAATGGGTGTAACACACATAACATACACACACACACACACACACACACACACACACTTTCTGCTCTTATTATTTCCATAATTTGTTGAAATTTTATTCCAAAAGAGATTCTAAATACTAGTTCTGATTCTGCTCTAGAGCACTGATTATATTTTTGTTTCTGAAAGCATTTAGAAATTTGTTCAGGGAGATTTTTGTCAGCTCTACAAAATCATCACTTTTATAGCTGAGGCATGGTTATCCATAATTCTGGTTAAAGCACAGCTTCTGTAGCTAAATCAGAAGCCAGAAAATGAGTAAGAAACAAAGTGACCTCTGACCTTTTTTTTTTTTCCTGGAAATTTCTGTTTTTAAATTTAGTATGTTGCCAGGAGGTAAAAGCAGAATATGGCTTTAACAGTATAGTTATACCTAACTCATGGGTAGAATTATTGCCTTCCAAATATTGGAGTAGAATTTTCTCAAATTTTAAAATTTTGTTTGTTTTCTAGGTAACAAAACAGAGGTTAGTGGAAAGATAGAGTCTTTTTCAGGAGTATATAGATAGATAGCCTGTTAACTGGAGGTCTGAAGTTTTCTCTGAGCTATGCTATTATTTTAGCATTCTACTAATCTTTTTTTCACTATGTCTAATTGTCCTGTTTTCCATGCATGTGGCCCACCAGGCTCCTCTGTCCATGGGATTCTCCAGGCAAGAATACTGGAATGGGTTGCCATTTCTTTCTCTAGGGATCTTCCCAATTCAGGGATTAAACCTGCATTTCTTGCCTCTCCTGCATTGACAGGTGGATTCCTTACCACTGCACCACCTGTTTTCCATGATCAATAATTATTTTAATTCAGTAATTTCAAGTAGCGTTTGAAGAGCAAAAATACCATTGTTAACTTACCTTATTTAAACTCCTTTGGGATTTTTAGAACTGGAAAACCTTAGGAATTTGTAGGTCATCTTCTCCATTTCAGAGATGAGGGCTAGTAGTTTGCCTAGGAGAAACGACAAGTTAGAGTTAAACCAAGGACTAAAACTTAGGCACTAAATCACTTAATTCAAATTGCTACTGAAGAGGTGCAAAATAGATTACCCCAAGATATACCTCTTTGGCATATTGATTATTCTGTTGATTATTTTTAAGAAAAAGCAGACATAGGAAAAACTGAGTTATCCTTTTATAAGAAACCTTTACATTTATCAGGGAAATATCCTGTAAGCATGTCTCCCTCCCTGTACCAGGAAGGGAAGGATAATCACATCTCTAGAAACCGTTATCAGTTGAGAAGACAATGACTTAAAACTTCATTAAAAACCATATCCTTGTTTACCATGCTTTTCCTAGTCACCACCTATAATTGACTCCCCACCGTCAACATCATTTTTCTTTAGCATAAGACATTCAGGTAATGACTTTGGGCTATTTCAAGACAGTTACTCAGTTTTCCTGGGTATCTCCAAGAGATAAAGGGGGTATGTGTGTGTGCCGTGCTAAGTTGCTTCAGTCACATCTGACTCTGTGATCCTATGGACTGTAGCCCGCCAGGCTCCTCTGTCCATGGGATTCTCCAGGCAAGTATACTGGAGCGGGTTGTGATGCCCTCCTCAAGGGGAGCTTCCTGACCCAGGGATCAAACCCGTGTCTCTATTTATTATTAAACTTTTGATGTTGTCGTTAGTGTGTCTTATATCAATGTAATTATTATTTCAATTTAAGTATTGAAACCAAGCAGGATCCTGTGGAGCCCTCCCGGTTATAAACCCTTCTTGTGTCCTCTGTTTCTTGTCGGTAAGAAATAGGTTTTTTCAGCCTCTTAGACCTTTTCTGAGTTCCAAAGGGCAGACTCAAACAATTGCTAATTAGGTAAGTGAGGAAATGTAGAAATAAAGGAAGAGCAGTCTTGAAACAATATTGCAGTGATGGGGGAAGGTCCTGGATCTTCCTGAATAAATATACATAGCAATATCTTTGAGTTTTTCCACAGAAAATAAGGTTACCTCCCAGGTGGAGAATGGTAACTTCAGTCTGAGCACAAGATTCCTGGAACACCACCACCCCTTTACCTCACCACCAACTAACCAGAAGAAAGTCTCACACCCTGGAGCTCTCACTCCAAATTTTGCCTATAAAAACTTACCTGAAACCATCAGGGAGCTTAGGTTTCTTTGTGCACGAGCCACTCCTTCAGCTTGCTTGGCCCTGCGATGAACTCATCTCTGCTCCAAACTTGACGGTTTCAGTTTGTCTGGCTTCACTGTGTGTTGGGCACACAAACTTGCATTTGGTACCAAGACCAGCCAAAGAACCTAAAGATGTAAGAGGAAAATTTTTCTGCCTATACTATTTCAGCAAAAGCAAAAGTAAGAACTGACTCATTTGAAAAGACCCTGATGCTGGGAAAGATTGAAGGCGGGAGGAGAAGGGGAGAACAGAAGATGAGATTTTGGAAGGCATCAGCGGCTCAATGGACTTGAGTTTGAGCAAGCTACGGGAGTTGGTGATGGACAGGGAAGTCTGGCGTGCTGCAGTACATGGGGTCGCAGAGTCGGACTTGACTGAGCTACTGAACTGAACTGATGAGAGTAACTAATTTCAGGGCCAGGTCTTTAGTTTTGAGTGCTGCAGAGTGAAAGATTTTAGGTTGATACAAAACCCACAGCTCACTACCCAGGTCATTTTAAATGCTGTAATTAAAGAGCCTTCCTTCACATAGGCTCTTTAATCACCCTATATAATCTTACAATTCCAAAACTGGAAAATAGTTCAGAAAGCCTTATCATATTTCTGTTTTCAGCTTCCCCCTAAGGGTCTTACAGATGTTAAAAAAAAAAAAAAAAAGGTTAATTAACAAGATAATGGGAATAAGCCAAGGGGAGAATCAAGGGACTCTTCCCAACAAGGTGGAAATTTTCTTAACAATTGTTAATGTTACCTAACTCAAGTATGGCTGCTCAAACAAATCAGTCTTAATTTGTCTCTCTTTGGTAGAAATGAGAGTGATTGGACAGAGAAATTCCGTTTCAGCAGAAACTATAATACCCATTTTTGGGTATTAGATTTCAGTGCTGTTCATTGTCTTTGAGATTTCATTATTTACTTGTAAACTGGACTGTACCCCAGTTTCTCGTTTCCTCTAAATATCAGGTTTTGACTCTCCAAACTAATGTTTCCAATTTTATCCCATTCTTTTGACTTGGAATCACTAAGAACAAAAATTGCCTTTTTATTCCCTAAAGCCCTGCAAACTGAAGCTATATGACTTGATACAAACTTCAGAGAAATTGTCACAACAGCTCATGTTTAGATAATCTTTGTACCTGTTGCTGTATGGTCCAGAAAGTACCAATTTACCTGATAACATCATCAGAGACATTTAAACTGCAAACCCAGAAAATCCATCAGATTGCCACTGCCTGCCCTCCTTTCATCTGAAGATGCTTCAAGCCTGACATCTAGACCTCGTCCTTCAACTGGTAGTTCTCAGGACTCATAATTTCACAGAAGTCACAAACTTCAACATCTGTCTTTAGCTGAAGACGGCGTTAGCCATATCAGTTTTCCCAGGTATCTCCAATGGATAAAGAAGGTATGCATGTTGTTAAACTTTTATTTTTCTTCTATTAATCTGTCTTATATCACATGATTTTTGGTTGGCCAAGTAAATTATACTGGAAGCTAATTGTGAAAAAATATAGAGTTTGAATTGCAGGGAGGAAACTCAAATAATGAGCATATATATTATATGTTGTGATGGCATATTAAATATCATCTCATCTAGTACTAACAACTACCTTGTAGAATGTAATATTTCCCCTAATTGAAAGGCAAGAAAAATATTCAATTGAAGCATTGACTCACGTGTTCAAGGTCACACAACCAGTAAATTCAGAGCCTTCATTTTAATCCAAAGCTTGAAGAGTGTATTGAATCTCACTTCCTATTTTTAGACACTGTTTACTTTGTCAAATTACTCATAATCCTGGCATCTTAGCTTCTGCATTTATTTAAAAGAAAAAAAAAAAGAAGAAGAAAGTTATTCAGTTCAGTTCAGTTCAGTTGCTCAGTCGTGTCCGACTTTTACCTATCTGATAAAATTGGTGTAAGGATGAAATTGGAGAATGAATGTGGAAATGCTTTTAAAATCATATTGTGCAATACTATTAGATATTATTTATATCCTCTTAAAGTAGTCATCATCACCAGGTTTTACCATCACATTTAGCACTTAAATGCAATCAAGCATGACAGAGTTCTGTCTGACAAGGGAACGAAAACGGCAAGCTAAAGTGAATGCTCCCTAATCCCCATCCACTCATCCATGGTTGCTGTGAATTGATAATACTCCTCCAAATTTTCAACCTTAGTTCACTAGCATCAAAAGTCTGATGAATGAGTGAAGCTGTTCGGCCTCAAGCAGCATTTATCTGCAGAGGTCCGTATCTTTTAGCTTACAAAGTTGTAAAAATAACCTACCAAGATGAAAGACGTGAAAATATTGCCTTACGTTTATAGCAAGTTATCTTGTACTGCAGACATACTGACTTTGCCCATCCACGCTGATAGAACACCTATGGGCCACTCTTAAGTGTGAAAAATGGAGATTTTGCCAAGTTAGGATGGGAGGTTAAAACAGCTTGTCTTTACCCAAGGGAAATTTTTTAAAAGTAAGGATGTTGTTGGGATTATTTTGTTGACTTCATGTATAGTTTGTCATCTTGATTTCCATGTACTTGTGTTTACTTTAAAATAATTGTCATTTTTGAAGAATGATATCTGTTTATATTTTGCAGGTAAATTTAAACATGTGGTTGAAAATGTTCTGTTGAGTGAGGGAATTTTTGTAAGGATACAAATAAGTCTCACATATTCTCAAATATGTTTAAAATAATAAGATAAAAAAGAGAAATATTAAAATAGTATTTAAACTAGCTTTCAGGTTGTATAGCTTGTTGACAAACCTTGTATAGAGAGGACAAGCATCCTCCTGATAAACAGATAAATTGAGGCTCAGAGTGTTATACCCAGTTATAGATGATTAAAGTCAGGACTCAAATATATATGAGGAAAGAATAGGGAAGAATTTTATATTTTGGCATATTCAGAGAATCTTTATTTAAATGGATTTATTGGGAAGTTAGGCATTTCATACAACTAAATTCCCAGATAAGGAATTTTTATTCCTTTGTATCCCTACCGCCTAACTCTTTAATTTTAGCACTTGGAAGAAAGTGTACTAGAGATGAATTTAATATTTACTAAGATCATGGCATCTGGTCCCATCACTTCATGGGAAATAGATGGGGAAACAGTGTCAAACTTTATTTTTTGGGGCTCCAAAATCACAGCAGATGGTGATTGCAGCCGTGAAATTAAAAGACGCTTACTCGTTGGAAAGAAAGTTATGACCAACCTAGATAGCATATTGAAAAGCAGAGACATTACTTTGCCAGCAAAGGTCCGTCTAGTCAAGGCTATGGGTTTTCCAGTAATCATGTATGGATGTGAGAGTTGGACGGTGAAGAAAGCTGAGTGCTGAAGAATTGATGCTTTTGAACTGTGGTGTTGGAGAAGACTCTTTGAGAGTTCCTTGGACTGCAAGGAGATCCAACCAGTCCATCCTAAAGGACATCAGTGCTGGGTGTTCATTGGAAGGACTGATGTTGAAGCTGAAACTCCATACTTTGGCCACCTGATGTGAAGAGTTGACTCATTGGAAGAGACCCTAATGCTGGGAAGGATTGGGGGCAGGAGCAGAAGGGGACGACAGAGGATGAGATGGCTGGATGGCATCACCAACTGGATGGACATGAGTTTGGGTAAACTCTGGGTGTTGGTGATGGACAGGGAAGCCTGGTGTGCTGCGATTCATGGGGTCACAAAGATTCGGACACGACTGAGCGACTGAACTGAATTGAACTGAATTTGTTAAGCACCAAACTGTGACAAAGGACCTAAGTCATCCTTTCTGATTATTATTCATCTATTGCTCAAATGTCTATTGAATATCACATGTTTTCCAAATATTTTACTAAAGCCTACAGATCTCAGGAACATTAAGATGTATTTCCAAGTTTGTGATTAATTATGAAAGATAAATAATCAAAAAGCTTTCAAGAAAGATATGTATGCATGTGTGCTCAGTCATATCTGACTCTTTGCAACCCCATGGAATGTAGCCCACCAGGCTCCCTTGTCCATGGGATTTTCTGGCAATAGTACTGGAGTGGGTTGCCATGCCCTCCTTAGGGTATCTTCCCGACCCAGGGATTGAACCCAAGTCTCCTACGTCTTCTTCATTGACAGGCTGTTTCAGTATCACTGAGTCATTTGGGAATCCCCAAACAAGATATATAATAGTATCAATCAATTTCATCCATATTTTTCTGTATCATTTGCAAATATGCTAGCTGATGCTTGTTGATGTTATTTTCAAAACCTTGAGATCTATCTTCGTCATCTGAAAGTGAGGTTCAAATTTCAAATGATACAGAGCAAAACCCTTTAAAGTCAAATTTAAATCTATCTCTCATCTTACTTTATCTCCTTGTGACTTGTGTAAACACTGCTCTCTAACCAAACCAACTGCTCACCATTTCACATGCATATTAAGCTCCCTCTTGCTGCTATGCCACAATTCTGCACAAGCACATTTTTCTTTCCAGGTCTGCAGTTCTCTTACTCTCTTTTCTTTACCTGGCAAATTCCTGTTTCAAGAATGCGTTTAAAAATACCTACTCTTATGAAGACTTTCTGATTTTCCTAAGCAGAGGAAACACTGTGGTGTTGGAGAAGGAGATAACCCACTCCTTCTCCTTCTTGCCTCTTCCAGTTTTCTAAAACATAGTATATATGCCTCTTCTATATTTAAGAAAGATATTAATCTTTTTACTAACATTTTCTTATGACAAAACTGTACGACAATATGTGAAATGTTCACTTTAATCATTTTTATATTGTATAAATGTGTTTTGCTTTTTATAACTTTCTTTCAGACATATTTGTTCTTGTAGTTTTTAAGATAAATGACAAAGGTTGAATTACTGAGTCAACACTGAGTAATTTTTATATAGTTTCTGTCATATTGTTATTTTGACTGATATTTAAATACACTGAAGTGTCTGGAACTTTAAAGAAGCCACTCTTTATGAATCAAAGGGTATTAGTGCCACACAAATAATCACCACATTTCTTTCTATCTTAGTCTTAAGTTTGTTTTTTGATATATAAAGGAAGTTTAATTTAAGATGATAACCATCTGTGTGATATCTTCCCAGCAGCTGTTCTATCTTGCTCATTTTGAGAGTCTGATTTCTCTAAACCAAGAAAGGTTTTATGCAAGAAAGTTTTAATGATGCACAAATAATACACTTTAACCTTTAAAGCAAATACCTTGGAATTTACATCTTTAGATGATTGTCACATGTCAAAATTTGTATCTCAAAGGATCCAAAGATGCTTCCATTACTCAAAAAAATTTTGACTTCGTTGGAAAAGTCTCTGAAGACATACTAACAAAAATAATTATTTGACACTTATCTTTCTTTCCTACTAAAAAATTCATCACCTCACTGATAAGTTGAATTGTTGACTGAGTCATTTTCTAATTGCCCAAAGGTTAAACATATCTTCCAATTGTGAATGCTGAAAAAAAGGTGTCTGAATCTGAAGTTCCCAAGGAGGGGGTGTTCTATTATTTTTAAGCATCACTGTAATAAGTACAATCTTCTAGAAGAAAATTACTTATAAGATGACAGAATTCATTTTTTTCATTTATTGTATGACTACCAACAAAATCTCTTTATTGTCTTGGTGCTCTATATTTATTGGCATTTCACAATTTAAAAAAAAAATTTTCACATACCTATTTTTCATTTGATTCTTTCATCAGCATTATTCATTGCATTGTAAACAGGTAGTTTTAAAGCATCCTTATTCTACTAATGAAATGGCAACCCACTCCAGTATTCTTTCCTAGAGAATCCTGTGGACACAGGAGCCTGGTGAGCTGCTGTCCATAGGGTTGCACAGAGTTGGACGCAACTGAGGCGACTTAGCATGCATGCATGCATTGGAGAAGGAATGGCAGCCTACTCCAGTATTCTTGCCTGGAGAATCCCAGGGACGGAGGAGCCTGGTGGGCTGCCGTCTATGCGGTCGCACAGAGTTGGACACAACTCAAGCAACTTAGCAGCAGAGCGGCATTCTACTAATGATTCCATGACATTCAAGATATTATTTACTTTGGATGCCCAAAAGGACAGTAGATGATGAAACTGAGACTATACTCCAGACTCTTAATTTGTATTTTTAGTCTATTTTCACTTCTCATACTGTCTTCAAGCTGTTAGGATTCCTTATCATCTGAAAATGCCTCCAGAACTTTGAGTTAATTAACGTGACATAGTAGAAGACTTTGTAAATTTCTGTACTTTATAATAAGTGGTCTCATGCCTATAGAGAAATATAATAGGCTTCAGTTTCTAGTACTTTTATATATATATTTTCCATTAGGCAGTATATTATCTATGATAATGAACTCTCATGTTTTATTACATGTACGAACAACTCAGTAAACTTACTGTACTCAGGGGTTTTAAGCACCTTGAATAGTCTTCTGACTAATTACTGAGCTAACTGCTTGCAGCCCAAAAAAGAAATACTATCTTCCCAAGTCTGATAATACATATATATTTTTTTTACCTATGGATAAATATAAAAAATTAAATGCCAAATCTTGCAATCTTGAATTGTTTCAGGACTCTTAAAGCACTTTAGCCACCCAGAAGGCCGATGCTACAAAATGAATTAGGACAATTGATTTATTAAGTTCCTTTCCATTTTTATGCATGTAACATAATGAGTATCTGCAGATAAGGTACTCTAGGGAAACTGCTAGTTAGGATGCTCAGGAAAGTTTGAAGTCTCTAAGGCTGCTTTAGAAAGTTCCATGTTATGCCAGATGGTTTTCCAGAATTCTAAGACTATTATAAGATTCCCAGGAGCCTGTGAGGCAGATCAGAAATTTAGGTAGAGTCTGGATCCCTTCTGCCACCCTGTGTGTACTTTTGACTTTCAGAAACTTGATTTTGATTCAAGTTAGCAAATACTTAACTTCTTATCTACTATGTACCAGACACTTGGTGAGACTGGAAACAACAGTGACAAACCCATAGTCCCTGCCTTCAAGCAGTTTATCCTCTAATAAGAGAAATAGGCAGGTAAACAAACTAAATCTGGTAAGTACAAGAAAAAAATAGGTGCAAGACATGGATGGAAAGAAGAGAATAACAAAACTATGGAAGAAATTGCTTTCACACTGAGCTCCGTTTACCTCCCTTCATCACTTGGCACAGTCTGGGGCTGGAAATCAAAATTATTCCACAGAGTGATTCACTGAATTGCAAAGTACCAAATATACATACTGGGATACATTACATTTCAAATACATTATATTTCCTTGGCATATAACATACTATCTTGAAATCTCAGATCCTGGAAAAAATTGGAATACCCCATCTAAAAGACACTGTTAAACCCTCGACTTTAGAATTAGATGCCTGGATGTGTTTCTCTTTTGTTAGCACAATAATTTAAACACAAACCATTAGAGTCTATCTTTGTATAATTTTATCAAATATTTCCTTTGAATGATTGCACAATGTAAGAAATAAGGTGTAAGCCATTGACACCTTAAAAATTATTAATTAAAAATATATTAATCAGGGACTAGTTGGGAATACAGATACCATGCTAAGTATATTTAATGGAAAGGGATTTAAAAGAGGGAAAGTAGAGGTTTGTGGAATATTTGAAAGGGCTGTAAAAGCAGAGGTCAGGAAAGCTACCACTGCAAATATCAGCTTTTAATAGCACAAAAGTTGAGAAGTTTTAGGACAATTCCAGTAAACCTAGAGTTATAGTCAGCTTGCAGCTGCCACCAACTACTTAGCAGAGAGCCTAGCATATACTCAGCACTCAGTAAATAATGGAAGTTATTATTTTGTTGTTGTTGTTGTTATTATCATCATCATCTTATTTGCTGAGTAAAGCATAAATTATCTGATACTCAGCCTAGTATTCACTCTGAAAATATACTAAATTCAAAATAAAATTACAGTTCTTAGGGGAGATTAATGAATAAACTGGCTTTTCTTTTCTGGAGAGTGGAAGTGTGGGGACACTAGAGTATTAGCCAATCAAGGAGGGATGTGTGGCTGTGTGTGTGTGTGTGAATATTTGAATAATACTTTGTCTCTTCTTGTTTATCCTTCCAAGTGGTCCTCAAATGCTTTGTCATCGACAGACTCTCACTGGGAACAGGGTTCTAAGAGAGAGCAGGGATCTTCCCAACCCAGGAGTTGAACCCAGGTCTCTCTCATTGCAGGCACATTCTTTACCAGCTGAGCCACAAGGGAAGCCCAAGAATACTGGAGTGGGTAGCCTATCCCTTCTCCAGTGGATCTTTGTGATCCAGGAATTGAACTGGGGCCTCCTGCATTGCAGGCAGATTCTTTATCAACTGACACATCAGGTAAGCTCCTAGGAAATGCTATATTGGGTTTATGTTCAATGGATGACAGATTGTCATATGCTTGCCAAAGTTACTCCTAACATATCTACAAATTGAATTGCTAATTTTCTTTTTATTGTTTATCAATATTTCCTTGTTTATATTTTAATTTCAAGAAGAATATATATGGAAAGAAAGGCCAGAATTATTATATAAACGATAAGCCAATTTAAGAGCTGGCACTTTAACTTTGGGTGGGAAAGTGACAGCATTTCAAATGGTTCAAAGCACAAACTAAAACGAGACTAGACCTAGGCTTCAGCTCCATCTTTACCATTTATTAACAGCATACTTTTGAGCAAGATATCTAAACTTTTAAAATTTCATTTTCCACATCTGAAAATGGGGATGTGTGTGGATTTTTGCTCAGTCCTGTGCAGCTCTTTGTAACCCCCAAGGAATGTAGCCCACCAGGTTCCTCTATACATGAAATTTTCCAGGTAAGAATACTGGAGTGGGTTGCCATTTCTTACTCCAGTGGATCTTCCTGGTTCAGGGACTGAACCCATGTCTCTTGCGTCTCCTGCATCATCAGGCAGATTCTTTACCACTGTACCACCTGGAAAAGCCTGGGAGTAATACTGCCACCTGGGGATAATATCCTTCAAGTTGCTTGACAGATTAAAATAAATAATGTATAAAGACTACTGAGCAGGGAGCCTGGCATACAGTAAGTACTCAGTAAATAATGGAAGTTACTTTTTGTTGTTGTTATCATCATCATCATCATCTTATTCACTGAGTAAAGCATAAATTATCTAATACTCAACCCGATATTTACTCTGAAAATATATTCAAAATAAAATGGCAATTCTTAGGGGAGATTAATGAATAAACTCTTTTTTTTTTCCTGGAGAGTAGGAGTGTGGGGACACTAAATAGAGTATTAGCCAATCAAGGAGGGATATGTGGCTATGTGTGCATATTTGAAAGGCTGTCAAAAACAGCAAGAAAAGCATGTTCAAGCTCATAGATGTGTGAGAATAAGATATTTTTGGGAAACTGAAATAGGTCAGTTTAGCTGAAGTTTAACATTTGATAATGGGAAGTGTGTTAGTTATAGTTCTCCAGAGAAACAGAACCAATAAGATCTATACATATATATGATTTATTATAAGAAATTGGCTCACATAGTATGGAGGCTGAGAAACCCCACCATCTGCCATCTGCAAGCTGGAGACCCAGGAGAGATATTGATGTAAATTCCAGTTCAAGTCTGAAGGCTTAAGGATCAAGACAGTTGATCATGAAAATTCCAGTAAAAGTACAGAAGACCTCAGCTACAAAAAAAGCAAAAAAACAAAAAATAGTCAGGAAGAATGAATTCTCCCTTATTCTATATTTTATTCTATCTTGGCCTCCAGTGGGTTGATGAAGAAAACTGGCATTGGGGAGGGCAATCAGCTTTACTCAGCCCACTGATGCAAATGTTAATCTCATCCAGAAACACCCTCACAGACATAACCACAATAATATTTATCCAAACAAGGAAATGGCAACCTACTCCAGTATTCTTGCCTCGAAAATCCCATGGACAGAGGAGCCTGGCAGGCTGTATGGTGCTTGGGATGGCAAGGAGTATGATATGACTTAGTGACTAAACAAACAACAACAAAAACTATAGACAACTCTATGACCCATCACAGACAGGGGTTGTGGGGAAAGTGTGATACAATGCACATAATTTATCCATAATGAATTGGGCTAAAGAATCTGGATTTTATCTTATAGGCAAATAGGTGTCAATGAATACCTTTTTGGCAGATTAATGACATACCAGATGTGGCTGAAGCAAGATCAGTCTGTTAAGTATGTGAAGAATGAATTATAGGGGGAGAGACTTGAATCAGAGGAAAGGGAATAGAGATAATTAGGCAGCGGTGGTGGGAATGGAGAGGAGAGGATGCCACTTGGCCTGATGTGTACACTAATGTCAAGGTAGAGGTATCTAGTAGACACTATAGATCAGAAGACACACCTAGACTGGGGATTTATAATTGGAAATCATCTGGTTGTAGAATGTCCATGGGAGTGGATAAATACTTTCTAGAAAATATGTAGAATAAGAAGAGAAATGGGCCACAGATGGAACATATGGGGGGAAAGAGGTAAAAACATGGGATGGACGAAGGTGAATAGCAGAATGTGAGCCTGGTTTTAAAGAATAAAAGCTTAATGCACATGGAAGTGGGGGTAGGGTGGGGAAAAAAGCCATGAGGGGGTCCCAGCTACCATCACAGAAAGGAACAAAAGCCATAGCTCAGGGATTTGAATGACTGGTCTCATGTAAGTCTCAAAACTTTGTCACCTCCTTATTTTTGTTTGATTTTCCCAGTCCATTTTACCACTGTGATCATCCAGAAGCCATAGAAGGAACGTGTCTCTGTAATTATTTTGAGGTCAGTAAATAGAAGATGTAAAGAGACAGCATTTCCCCTGCAGGAGCCCAGAGGATGGGGCAGGAAAGCTTAACTGAAATGAAAGGAGACAACCACGCAGAGTTCATGCTCCAAAGGAGAAAGAGCATTAACATTGAACCCAGCCAGCCTTTTCCTAAGAGATTGGTTTTAAGATATGAGAATGATTTAAAAAATCCTGTAGATTTCCTTCTAGTTATCATGGTAAGAAAGGAGGTAAGTGAGTGGAAACAAATTTTAGCGGTGGAAACATTTGGCAGGAATATCCCCCGGTGTCGGTTTTCAGAAACCTCATGGTAATGAAGTACACACAGCAGGGTGAGAGACCTCTAACCCTTTACGTTCAAATTTATCTGTCCCTGGTGGAGGAACAGAGGCTTCTGGGAATTGAGTTGAAGAAGTAAAGATTCAGGTAACTGCTTGGCAGACATTTATTATTGAAACCACCTTCCTTCCTATTTTACGTATATCTCTCATCAAACAGGAAAACATATCACTACTGACTGTGGAAACCACCTTTCAGTTTAACTCGATAACCTTTGCCCAGAATCAGCTCGCATTGACTTCAGTTTAGAGATAAGAGGCTGTTGCAGTATCTATGATCTCCCTTCAAAACCACACAAAGTATTAGACTGGCACATTTTCATGTAGTAGTCTTATTCCAGAATAAGCGTTTTCTCACTTTACAGTGTGACATCTTATTGATATTCCAACAGGACTGTTTCCTCTGTCTTTCACGGTAACTTCACTGAAATTGTCTGCTAATTTGAGCAGTGTTATTTTTCACCAACTGAATTCTTAGGATGAGTGAAATTTTTTGCTTTATCTCTATTTGAATATTTGACGAATAAAATATTGTGGCTTGAAAATATGCTTTTTTGGCTGTTTAGGCTAGTAAATGAAACATTTGTCTCTTACAGGAAAGCAACCTCTTTCCAGTACTCCAGTTTTGTTTAGTTTTGCTTTTATAAATGATAGCCTCTCATTTTAACTCAGTGCATTTGGATAAAGCACTGGACTCTTTCTATTTCTCCAAGACCTCATAACTGGATTGTATGGCTATTGTCTAGATTTATTGAGAAAAGTCATATTCACTGTGAATGTCACTTGCTTGATTCTCAAATGTTCAATAGCAACCTGGATTTCTATTTCTACAATGTGGTCCCTGTACTTCAATTCCAGCATTAAAAATGTTACCCCATCTCTGCACTATGCTTGGGCTTCTCTCCAACAGCTTGCCCTCTCTGGGTCCCATATTCACTGTCCCTCCTCTTCTTTGTTCTCATTATCACCCCTCTTCTTCTCCCCTCCCCCAGTTTGCTCTTATGACAATGTTCCATGATGACTTCTTTTCCCAAAAGATCTCAGAGATTTCCAAAAGCATTACTGGGTAGAAGCAGGCTGATTTTTTATTTTTATTCATTGGTGAATGAATTTAGGAGTGGGGATTTCCACTAAATCAATATTTATCTATATTCATTGGGGTATATGTAAACACATATAAATGTATAGTATTTCTGTTGTGTGTGTGTGTTAGTTGCTTAGTTAGGTAGTTAAAATAGGGAAAAAATGAATCTGGAATGGCGGTGGATGGTGGCTAAAAGACAAAGAAGGGAAAAGCCCAGGAAAATAGAACAAAGGAAGGTCTGAGGAGCAGAGTGAGAACCTCAGGTAAAACAAACAGCCCTCCTGGCTAGCCCAGTTTACATAGGCAAGGCTCAGGGGGAGGAGAAAAAAAAACAGCATAAAAAGAGAAGCCAAAATTGAGCAGGGGTGGGGAGGGCTCTTCTCTTCTCCTTGTGTCTTTTGGGTCGGCCTGCCCTCATGCCTTGAGGATGCATTTTCCTTTGCTTGCCAAATAAAACTGAGCTGTAACATGGAGCTGTAACACTGGTCTGTCCATCACTTCAAATTTTTGTTGCAGCAAGACAGAAACTGGGGAAGTTACACACTCCCCTGACATTTCCAGTTAAGCAAAAGCAATAAGGATTAGAAAGCTTATACACACGCCTGCAGCAATAACTAATATCAAATATTGAAAACATGAAAGAGTCTACTCTAAATTGAGTTCTAATTTTGAAAAGTTGAGAGAGGGAAATACTAGACATAAAAATAGTATCCCTTTTTGCTGATAGAAGGCCTGTGTAGAAGAGAGATCATACTTGATCTGGGGAAAAAAAACAGAGAATCCAGTTACAACTTCTAGAGAGCACAGTTACAACCAAGGGGTGGAAGTCAGTAAGAAGAAAGACTGTGAACCCATATACCTAGGAATGCCATGATAATTTGAAAGGTATAACAATTTGAACTTGTCCTGTGAAATAATGGTCTTCTTCATCACTAGAAAGTTTAAGTAGAGGATGCCGGTTAGCAATGTTGTAGACAGTACTTCTTTATTAAGTAGTGACTGGGCTGGACAAAGAAAGATATATTCATTGGGTTCCAAACCAAAAATATGTTTGAATTTCTATGGTTTAAACATAATCAGTGAAGCATAGTGGAAAAGAGTACTAGATTTTGGGTTAGAAAAGCTATCATCAATTTCTTGCTTTGTTATTAATTAGGAATATGACTTTGAGGAAATCATGTAAGCTTGCTGCTGCTGCTAAATCACTTCAGTCATGTCCGACTCTGTGCAACCCCATAGATGGCAGCCCACCAGGCTCCTCTGTCCCTCAGATTCTCCAGGCAAGAACACTGGCATGGGTTGCCATTTCCTTCTCCAATGCATGCATGCATACTAAGCCGCTTCAGTCATGTCCGACTCTGTGCGACCTTATGGACAGCAGCAGCCCACCAGGCTCCTGGGTCCACAGGATTCTCTAGGCAAGAATACTGGAGTGGGTTGCCATTTCCTTCTCCCCATGTAAGCTTGCTGAGCCTTATTTCCTTCATCTGTAAATGTTGATAACAGTAATATCAACCCATGGGGAAATGAGAGTAAAATCTGTGAATAAGTTAAACACCTAGGACATACAGGGTACTGAGTGGATCTTTTGGATAATCCATAGCTATTGATTCTGGGCCATTTTTACCCAAACAGCAATCTAAACTAGGAGGAGATGAAAGGTTGCTGCTAAGCCATGAAAGATGTCAGGATTCTTGTCCTCCAGAGGAAAGGAATTCAATCCAGGGCCAGTGATGAGGCTTGATTGCTCAGAGCTTTTGTATAATAAAGTTTTATTAAAGTATAAAAGAGATAGAGAAATCTTCTGACATAGACATCAGAAGAGGGCAGAAAGAGTGTCCCCCTGCTAGTCTTTAGCCAGATGTTATATAGCTACTAGTATATTGTCATCCTGCTTATTTAACTTATATGCAGAGTACATCATGAGAAATGCTGGGCTGGAAGAAACACAAGCTGGAATCAAGATTGCCGGGAGAAATATCAATAACCTCAGATTCACAGATGACACCACCCTTATGGCAGAAAGTGAAGAAGAACTAAAGAGCCTCTTGATGAAAGTGAAAGAGGAGAGTGAAAAAGTTAGCTTAAAGCTCAACATTCAGAAAACTAGGATCATGGCATCTGGTCCCATCACTCCATGGGAAATAGATGGGGAAACAGTGGAAACAGTGTCAGACTTTATTTTTTTGGGCTCCAAAATCACTGCTGATGGTGATTGCAGCCATGAAATTAAAAGACGCTTACTCCTTGGAAGGAAGGTTATGACCAACCTAGATAGTATATTGAAAAGCAGAGACATTACTCTGCCAACAAAGGTCCGTCTAGTCAAGGCTATGGTTTTTCCAGTACTCATGTATGGATATGAGAGTTGGACGGTGAAGAAAGCTGAGTGCCGAAGAATTGATGCTTTTGAACTGTGGTGTTGGAGAAGACTCTTGAGAGTCCCTTGGACTGCAAGAAGATCCAACCAGTCTATACTAAAGGAGATCAGTCCTGGGTGTTCATTGGAAGGACTGATGTTGAAGCTGAAACTCCAGTACTTTGGCCACCTCATGCAAAGAGCTGACTCATTGGAAAAGGCCCTAATGCTGGGAAGGACTGGGGGCAGGAGGAGAAGGGGACGACAGAGGATGAGATGATTGGATGGCATCACCGACTCAATGGACATGGGTTTGGGTAGACTCTGGAAGTTGGAGACGGACAGGGAGGCCTGGTGTGCTGTATTCACGGGGTGACAAAGAGTTGGACACGACTGAGTGACTGAACTGAACTGAACTGAACTGAGCAGTCTGCTAATCAGAGAAATGAAATGTCTCAAAACTCAGAGACTGGCACCAGGCCCCTCACCCACAACATGCATTTTGAGATAACATTGGCATAAGGTGGATTGTCCTTGGCCATAAAATGATTGACATGAATCTTGAAAAAAGGCAGGTTTTCAAGCAAAGACATAGTCTCATTATCATAGCTTAAGAGAACATTTGCATGAGTAAAACATACTGGTTTGTCAAGTAGGTTCTGGGTCTTAGGTGAATGGACTTGAAGACAGAGTCTAGGGTAAGTACATAGTTCATTAACATAGCTTATGGAAAACATTTCCATAAGAAAAATGCATTGGTTAGCTCAAGGTTTGAGAAAAGTTAAGTTCAGGTGGAACCAGGTGTTATCATGGCAACAGAGAATTTTAAAAGAAACCACGCGGTTTTTCTTTTTCTAACCCTGTCTGCACCAGGATCAAATTGTCAAAATCATAACAAGCAGTTACGCTGTGACTTTAGTTCAGATGTCAGTTACTAAATTAGCCAATATACAGCAGAAATGCATCAAGAACATAGTTCACATAGATCTGTTGAGTGCTTACTAGGAGTCAGACAGTGAATCTCATCCCCTAATACATTTAGAAAACAAATAACAAGCCCTGAGGTAGCATGCAAAATAATGAATTAAGATTTTAAAGTGCACTTCAAATTTTGGCTGCTTTTCTCTAAATTTAAAATTAATCTTACTCTGGCTTTCCACATCTTCCTGGTGAAGATTATTGCAGCAAGGGAGCATCCTGCCTAATTACTTTAAAATTGTATCTTTGTTGGAAGTATATTAATATGTATTATACCACTGCTGTCCTCAAAATGAAAATAAACATTTTACCCGGTTTTCTTCTTTTTATCTGACTGAATTTTTACATATCTTTTTTTCTCTTAAATTTACACAAATGCTTAAGGGAGAATTTTAGCATAAGTTCACATGTCCTCAGCAAATCTGTCAGGAAACATTTTAATAAAGAAAACATTTCAATTTTTTTTTTTTTTTAAACATGGGTAAGACACATCACACACAATTATTTTTAAATCCTTTTAAATTGAAGACTATATCAGTTGGGGCTCAGTCAGGAAACAGACATCACATTAATTTGAATAGGAAATTTCATTTGAAGAATTATTAGTCAATTAATAGAAGATTAACTACTAAGTGTTGAAGATAATTCTTAAAAAAATACAAGAAAAAAGGCAGATACAAGGAACAGACAGTACCCCGAGAACTAATACAGAATACTCAAGGAAGGAAAAAATATACAAGAGGCACCCTCAAGAATGAGATCTAGATTTCACTGCAGGAGTGGCTGTGGCTGTGGTCTCCTGGATGGTTGAGATGTAAGTAGGGGTGCCACAAACTGAGACTGGTAAACAAAAAATGGCCCACTGGTCTGCCCACAAAGCATTCCAGGAAACTGCCTTCTGGGGTGCTATTGAAGATTCCAGGCAAACAGCCCATTGGGGCACTTTCAAGACTGGCTGGGAAAGCAGTTGTGGCAACAGTGAAACTTGCTGGGAACCCCACTGTGCTCAAACAAACCCCAGCTTGCAGTAAATTTCATGGTAAACCACTGGTGGAAAATTCTGAAAAGGCAGAATATTACACCTGCTGGAACTGCGCTGAACTCCCTAGAAATACAGCCATGGTATCAGTAAAATTCCCTGGGAGGTAAACACCACTGGGTGCCCTGCATGCTGACCAGCACTGCAGCAGCAAGAAAGGAGGAGCTCAATAGGGTAAGAAGCAGAAGCCCCTTCCTTTGTAATGTCCCTCCAGCATCCTCTGCTGACAGAATTTCACATCATGCCAGCTGGAGAGAGGAATGTTTACAGGATCTGATTCTGATATCACGAAGCAGGGCAATAAAGGATGGATTTGTTGCTGAGAGGCAAAACATTGAAAACTGGCACAGAGGTCATTAATAACTTTTATCTCTGGAAATCTGGGTTGCTTGCAATGAATTATGCAAATTAACAGAAGTCTGAAAACTGAACGGTAGAATAAACTTAGAGTTAAAGTAAGAATGCAGAATACAGGTAATACTGTGTATACTAAAGGTAACCTTCTGAAAGAGAAGTTTTGCCTTTGCTCCCAGCCCCTGGAAGGGAACTTCTAGGCCTTTACAATGTTCTACCTGATAAATGTCTTTTGGGGCTCCCTGGATCACCCCAGACAGTCTATGCTAATGATGTGACTTATGGTGGAGGCCTTATGTCAAGCAGAATTGGCTTGACTTCTGGAGGTGCTGGAGGCTAAGGTCAGCCAGGAAAGCAGTAAGCCATGTCTATGGATTTTCCCCCAGGAAAGATTCTAGACACCAAGAACTGTGTGAACCTCTGTGGCTGGTGATACCCTGTTCTTGTTGTCACACATCATTGATGAAAGAAATAAGTGCCATCCACACAGCTCCATTGTGACAGGAGAAATGGAAGCTTCACACCTGATTTTTCTTGGTTCCTGTTGCATGTGCCTTTTTCTATTCCTGATTTTAATCTGTGTCCTTTGACTGTAATAAACCATAACCATGAGACTCAGGAGATGCAGGTTCGATCCCTGGGTTGGGAAGATCCCCTGGAGAAGGAAATGGCTACCCACTCCAATATTCTTGCCTGGAGAATCCCATGGACAGAGGAGCCTGGCAGGCTACATTCCATGGGGTTTCACAGAGTTGAACATGAATAAAGTGACTTAGCACAGCACAGCAGCACATGAGTATAATAGCATAAGTTCAAGGGGAAAGAGGAATCACTGACCTTCTATTAGCTATCCATTTATTATATTTACTGGCTATCTATTGCTACATAATATTCACTACAAAACTTAGCGGTTTAAAACAACACATGTATATTATCTCACAGTTTCTGCAGGTCAGGAATCCAGGCCTAAGCCCTCTGCTTCAAAGTGTCTTACAAGGCTAAAACAGTGCAAGTTGAGGCCATGGTCTCAACTGAAGGCTCGAATGTTTCCAAGCTCACTCACGTTTCTGAAAAGATTCATTGTCTCAAGGGTTGTTGTACTGAGGGCCTCATTTCCTTACTAGCTGTTGGCTGGAATCCACCCTTAGCTCTGTGCCACATGGTCTCGCCTAGGGGAGTTCAGATTACTATGTAGCTTGAAAACATGGACTGTGCACACGCACACACACACACGCTCTATGGAAATGGATGAGCATGGGCATTTAAGAAAAAAATAACTGGTTCTGAAACAAATGTTTATGTCTTAATTGAGAAATCTGATCATGGAAACTAAGAATGCCCATGAAGTTGGAAAGATTATTTAGCAAAGGAAAATATTCATAATGATTAATGGTTTTTCTGTAAAGACTGAACTCTGTTTCCTATGTTATTGGAATTTTATCATTCTTAAGGTCAATTTCATTAACTCCACTCTCTTTTGGTCAAGCTAGACAATTGTTCTCCATAACACAAAAGGAATTTATAATGTGCACGAGTTTATGAAGAGTCAGTTACATAATTGGACCTTTACATTCATATGGAGCTTCTTAGGTTAACCAGCAGTTGTTAGAGCATAATCCTCTGTGAGCTTAAGTTCTACCCAAATTTTAGAGCTTCCTTTGATTCATTGAATGATTGTAATAATTTTAACAGTGCTTCCCACTCCTAGCTCAAACTGCAAACAATTATTTCATATAAAATTAGAGCAAGTTTCTGATTCTTTAAGTTATAAATGACAAAGGTTCAAACTCTGGCAAGGTTTTAAAAATGTTTACAAGGAGATTTTCCAATTCTGCTTCTCACTGCATAGTTTTGTCTTTCTAGACCTAATATTACAAGGGGTTACAGGAAAGATGCTTCCATTATTGAGAGGCATATATGAATGATTAATGAAAAATTGAATCCTACTAGAATCCTTTCAACCTTCCAAGAATCCACATCAAATTACTACAGTAGACAAGCTTATAGTTACCAAACAACCAATAAAACTAAGAATGATTCACTTCTTTCTTGAAAAGAGCACCATCCAACATTTTCTTCACATACCTAAGACTGTACCTCCCCAAACTGTTGTAGGCAGACTTCTAAGATGACCTTAAAATTCCCACCCCCACATCCACTCCATGCCTGCTCCAGGGTACACATGCTGTAATTTTCTCCCCTTGAATGAGCATGGAGCATACAAATAAGACTGGTGTTACTTCCATGATTTGGTTACATTTTATAGCAAAGAGAAAGAAATTTTAACAGATGTGATTAAGCTCCCTAATCAGTTAACTTTAAGTTAATCAAAAGGGAGATTATAATAGGTGGTCCTACCATAACAGGTGAGCCCTTTAAAAAACAGGCTAGAGAGGTAATAGACTTGAAATAGCAGATACTCTCTCTCTTCTCCATTGCTGGCTTTGAAGAAGCAAACAGGCATGACATTTATGGCTGCAAGAAATTGGATTCTGCCAGCAAACACATGAACTTTGAAGAAGATCTCAAGACTCAAACCCTGGATGTGACCACAGCCCCAGCTGATACCTTGATTTCAGGTTTATAAGACCGTAAGCCAAAAATTCAACTTATGCCACACTCAGACAGTTGACCTATAACTGTGAAGTAATAAATACATGCTTTAAGTGCCTAAATTTATGGTAATTTATTATGCAATAAAGGGATAACTAATATAGACTTTGATATCTGAAAGTGAGATACTACTATTAAAAAATACCTAAATTGTGGGTGTGACTTTGGTATGGGACAGTGGGTAAAAACTAGAGTAGTTCTAGATAACATGATAGAGAATACATAAATAGCCTTCAACAGACTGTTAGCGTTATTACAGACCATAGAAGCACTGCTGCTGAGGGTTTAGAGAAGCGGGGAACATGTTATTGGAAGCTGGAAGGAGAATCCTTGTTATGAAGTGGCAGAAAACTTAGCCAGATTTTCTCCTGGAGTTATGTGGAAAACAGGACTTGTAAACAATGTAACTGGTTATATAGGTGAGATGATTTCCCAACAAAGTATTGAAGTTGCTGCCTGGTATCTTCTTGAGGCTTAATGTAAAAAGTGAGAGATAAATTGAGAAGACAATTCTTAAACAAAGGAGCTAGGACCATATTATTTTCAAAATTCTCAGCCTCTCTGGATGGCTAAAAAGCTGGTAGTCAGAAATGTCAGCTGAACCTGTGGCATGCAGAAAGCGCTGAGTGTGATTGTACAACCTTTGGCTAAAAAGTTTCTGAAAGATCAAAAAGTCAGAATATTCACTCACACTAAGGGCCCTTTATTAGATCCTCATAGACCCCCTCAATCAAACCAGAGGCCTCTAGGAAATTTAAGAGTGTTTGACTTTCAGCCATTTTAGCAGGACCCAATGAGAGAGAAGGGACTATCTTTAAAAGATTTGTGGGTGTGGCTTTTGTTCAATGGAGTGAAACCCAGTGAAAATCCATGCAAGATCCTCATAGTCCTTAAAAAAAAAATTGTTTCAGCAGAAACACTGCAAGCATGGACTAAAACAGGAAAAGTAATAAAGGAGGCTGTCAAAATTCCAAGATTCTGCTGGAAACAAGCAGGATAGTGCAACCACTCCGCTGAAAACATGTTCACTCATGTAAAAGGAATGATGACTCAGCAGACAGAATGAAGAGCCCCAAAGGTGAATTTGAAAGCCGTAGAGGATCATTCCTAGGTTTTGAAACCTAATCAAGGATCTCTGGCTGGACTTCAGAGCAGACATGGACTAGTGATTCTTTTCTACCTTCCATATCCCCTCTTAAAACAAAACAAAACAAAACAAACAAAAAATTAGAATATTTATAGCTATTATGCTATGCCTGTCTCACCACTGTGCATTCACCACTAGGGGTTGATAACCTGTCTCTATAGTTTTATAGGTGTGCAGATGGAGAGGAATTGAGCCCCAGAGATTAAGAGAGTATATCTTAATATTTAAGAGATTACATTTTACATGTACTTAAGAAATTACACCTGGGAGCCTCAAGCTCACCTGGATGATTTGGATGATGAGATTTTGAACTCTGAGCTGATGCTAAAATGGAATGAGACACTTGGAACCTTTGGAAAAGATTAATGAACTTTGCATGTGCGAGGAAAGTGAATCGTTAGGGCCAGAATTTGGACTGCTGTAAGAAAAATTTTAAAATTGCTCCTTTAAATGTGGAGAACTGTGATTATGATGACTGTCATCCTTATTATTAGATTACATTACATAATGATTTTTGCAGATGCAATTAAAGTTCTCAATCAGTTGATCTTACATTAATCTGAAGGGAAATTATCTTGGGTGATCCTGACCTAATCTGGTGATTTGCTTTAAAAGAGGGTCTAGGGGCTTCCCAGGTGGCACTAGTGGTAAAGACCATGCCCGCCAATGCAAGGCACATAAGAGATGAAGTTTTGATACCTGGGTCGGGGTGCTCCCCTAGAGAAGGGCATGACAACCCATTCCAGTATTCATGCCTGGAGAATCCCACGGACAGAGGAGCCTGGCAGGCTATGGTTCATAGGGTTGCAAAGAGTCAGACACAACTAAAGCGACTTAACACACATACACAGAGGTCAGAGAGCTTCTCCTATTGGCCTTAAAAAATGAGGAACTATGTTTTCCCTCATATCTCAGTTGGTAAAGAATCTTCCTGCAATTCAGGAGACCCCAGTTTGATTGCTGGGTTAGGAAGATCCCCTGGGGAAGGGATAGGCTACCCACTCCAGTATTCTTGGGCTTCCCTTGTGACTCAGCTGGTAAAGAATCCACCTGCAATGTGGAAGACCTGGGTTCGATCCCTAGGTTAGGAAGATCCCCTGGAGAATGGAAAGTCTACCCACTCTAGTATTCTGGTGAGAATTTCATGGACTGTATAGTCCATGGGGTCGCAAAGAGTGGGACATGACTGAGTGACTTTCACTTTCATGTTGTGAAAGAATCCATGAGAAGGCAAGGTAGCAAGGACCTGAGTCTGGTCTCAAGTTATGGAGAACAGCCCCAGCTGAGAGCTAGCAAGAATATGGGGTCCTCAGACTCATAGATGAAAAGAACTGAATTCTCACAACAACCATACAAACTTGGACAGAGGACCCTGAGTTCCATAAAGGAAGGCAGCCTGGCTGACAACTTCATTACAGCCTTGTCAAACCCTAGCAGAAGACCCACTTAAGCTGTGCCTGAACTCCTGACCCAAAGAGATTGTAAATGTATTAATAAATGTATGTTGTCTTAAGCCCCTGCTTTTGAGGTAATATATTACAATACACTAGACAACTAGTTAGTCAGAGTTCAGCCAGAGAAGCAGAAGCAGTAGGATGTTGCTTATGTAGTTGAGATGGCTAGCCAAGCAAGTCTGAAATCCATACACTGGGCAGGCAGGAAGGGAAGGGCAGGAATTCTTTATCAAACGTACTGAAACTGTTTTCTTCACTTTGCGGTTTGTCTTTTCATCTCCTGATGAAATTAATCCTTTCTTTTTTTCCTTTATATTTAGTGCCTTTGTGTTCTATTATCTTTTCCTAGTCCAGTGTAGGTGAAGACAGTCACCCATGCTTCCTTCAAAAAACATTATTATTTCACCTTTCGCATTTTGATATATACTACATCTGGGTTTAAGTTTATATATGTTAGGAGGTAATGTCAATGTTCATTGTTTTCCAAATGGATATTCAATTTATCTGATGCTATTTCTTAAGAAGAAGATTTTAAAAATTATATGTAAGTTATGTGTTTGTCATAAATTATTAGCTGGTTATATATTTCTAGAGTTTCTATAATGTACCATAGGTCTATCTATCTTCTTGTCAGTATCCACTGTCTCAATTACTATGGTTTTGTAACATATTTTGATAACTGTTAGTATATATCCTCCAGCTTTGTTATTATTAAGATTGCTTAATCTTTATTATTAAGATTGCTATTATTACCACTGGTGCCTTGCATTTTCATATCAATTTTGTCAATTTCTACAAAATGATTCTGGAATTTTTGATTGGTTTTTCACTGACTCAAGATAAATTCAGAGATACTTGTATCTTTATAACATTATTTCCATGAAGGTGGTCTATCCTTTCATTCATTTAGCTACTCTTTCAATTCTCTCAATGTTTTTTAATTTCTGGTACTGTGGTCTTGCCTATCATGTTTTTAGATTTCAAGGCACTTTATGCTTTTGATGTCACTATAACTAGTATAATTAATTCTTTAATTTTCTATTACCTTTTTACTTGTCTATAGTTACACAATATAGTTATATGCATTGGCTTTGTATCAGTGTCTTTGTTACACTCAGTTATTACTTCTAATGCTTTAGATATAAGTTCTTTTGGATTTTTCTTCATGATAGTATTGAAGAACTGTGTGTTGCGTTGAAGATACCAAAAATGATGAAACAGTGAGACTCCCTGGTTACAGGACGATATACTTCTCTTTTTTTGGAGAGGGAAACATGTAAGTACAGATAAAATTACACTAACTGTAAGGAAATCATATTACATATTAATAAAAAAGCTGTGATCAAACCTAGACAGCATATTTTAAAGCAGAGCTATCAGTTTGCCGACAAAGATCCATGTAGTCAAAGCTATGGTTTTGCCAATAATCATGTGTGGATGTGAGAGTTGGACCATAAAAAAAGCTGAGTGCCGAAGAATTTTTACTTTCGAATTGTGGTGTTGGAGAAGACTCTTAAAAGTCCCTTGGACAGTAAAGAAATCAAACCAGTCAATCCTAAAGGAAATCAATCCTGAATATTCATTAGAATGACTGATGCTGAAGCTGAAGCTCCAATACTTTGGTCACCTGATGTGAAGAGCCAACTCATTGGAAAAGACCCTCATGCTGGGAAAGATTGAAGGCAGGGGCAGAAGGTGACAACAGAGGATGAGATGGCTTGATGGCATCACTGCTTCAATGGACATGAGTTTGAGCCAACTCCAGGAATGATGAAGGACAGGGAAGCATGGAATGCTGCAGTCCATGGAGTTGCAAAGGGTCGAACATATCTTAGTGACTGAACAACAAGCTTCACAAGCCCCTTTGTGAACGTGAAAGTGAAAGTTACTCAGTCATGTCCCACTCTTTGCGACCCCATGGACTATACAGTCCATGAATTCTCCAGGCAAGGATACTGGAGTGGGTAGCCTATTGCTTCTACAGGGGATCTTCCCAACCCAGGGATCGAACCCAGGTCTTCCACATTGCAGGCAGATTCTTTACCAGCTGAGCCACAAGGGAAGCCCAAGAATACTGGAGTGGGTAGCCTATCCCTTCTGCAGGGGATCTTCCTGACTCAGGAATTGAACCGGGGTCTCCTGCATTGCAGGTGGTTCTTTACCAACTGAGCTATGAGGGAAGCCCCATAAACCCCTTTGCTATATCTAAATTCATACATACCTTTTAATATTGATAGTACTGTATTCCCTGTGACATCATCTTTTGCCTTCCAATATATTTACCAAATAGCAGTTAATATTTACTTATTGCCTAAATGTTAAGTGGAAAAGAGAAAATCTATCAGGTTGGCTCTCTTTGCGTAACAGGTCATCTTCTTTTTTTCCCCCATGTTTTTTAAGTATTTTATATGACTTCACTGTTCTCAGAGGTCTTTAATCACATTTCATAATCAATGAAAAAGATCATGGAAAGACTTGTATTGTTCAGATGTTTTAACTAAGGTTAAGTGAGACTAGAGAGTCTGCTGGAGACATCCTGATAATTATCACATTGCCTGTTATGGTGGTTACCACAGCAGTCTGCCTCATGCCTCCTCTTCACAAAATTTCATGTGCTGGTTCTTTACTCAATTTTAAATAACAGCAATAAACAGCTATTTCTCAGAAACAAGTGACTGGAAACTAACACTTGGCAAATTCATGGCTCAACTTTAATTCCCCGACTCCCCTTTTTTTTATTAACTAGACTGCTGTACTTAAAATTAAATCCTCTCCTGGGCTCACAGCTGATACTGCAAACACTGCTAATTGGGCAGACTGAAGTGTGAAACTAAATATATATGTTGTCATTTTACTCAACAGTTTCTGGAAAATGTATTGCAGGTAAATCAGCAGGCGTTAGCAAAGCTTTCGAGAAAGTAAACATGAGCATATTAAACCTCATGATGGATATGTTTTCCTGCCAGAGCAAAGCAAGCATCTGACTTTTGTAACCATTACTGAAGCAGCATAGATTCGTCATTCTGAAAACAAGTGGGGCTTTTACCTTACGCAATTTTGAATGTTTTGATTGATATTTGGATAATAGCCTTCCCAAATTTTTTTTTCCCTCCAGCATTTTGTCCTTTCTGATGCAAATATAGGCTCGATAAAGGGCAGAAATGATATGGACCTAACAGAAGCAGAAGATATTAAGAAGAGGTGGCAAGAATACACAGAAGAACTATACAAAAAAGATCTTCATGACCCAGATAATCACGATGGTGTGATCACTCACCTAGAGCTAGACATCCTGAAATGTGAAGTCAAGTGGGCCTTAGAAAGCATCACTATGAACAAAGCTAGTGGAGGTGATGGAATTCCAGTTGAGCTATTTCAAATCCTGAAAGATGATGCTGTGAAAGTGCTGTACTCGATATGCCAGCAAATTTGGAAAACTCAGCAGTGGCCACAGGACTGGAAAAGGTCAGTTTTCGTTCCAATCCCAAAGAAAGACAATGCCAAAGAATGCTCAAACTACTGCACAATTCCACTCATCTCACATGCTAGTAAAGTAATGCTCAAAATTCTTCAAGCCAGGCTTCAGCAATATGTGAACCGTGAACTTCCAGATGTTCAAGCTGGTTTTAGAAAAGGCAGAGGAACCAGAGATCAAATTGCCAATATCTGCTGGATCATCGAAAACGCAAGAGAGTTCCAGAAAAACATCTATTTCTGCTGTATTGACTATGCCAAACCCTTTGACTGTGTGGATCAGAATAAACTGTGGAAGATTCTGAAAGAGATGGGAATACCAGACCACCTGACCTGCCTCTTGAGAAACCTGTATGCAGGTCAGGAAGCAACAGTTAGAACTGGACATGGAACAACAGACTGGTTCCAAATAGGAAAAGGAATATGTCAAGGCTGTATACTGTCACCCTGCTTATTTAACTTATATGCAGAGTACATCATGAGAAACGCTGGGCTGGAAGAAACACAAGCTGGAATCAAGATTGCCGGGAGAAATATCAATAACCTCAAATATGCGGATGACACCACCCTTATGGCAGAAAGTGAAAAAGAACAAAAGAGCCTCTTGATGAAAGTGAAAGAGGAGAGTGAAAAAGTTAGCTTAAAGCTCAACGTTCAGAAAACTAAGATCATGGCATCTGGTCCCATCACTTCATGGGAAATAGATGGGGAAACAGTGGAAACAGTGTCAGACTTTATTTTTTTGGGCTCCAAAATAACTGCTGATGGTAATTGCAGCCATGAAATTAAAAGACACTTACTCCTTGGAAGGAAGGTTATGGCCAACCTAGATAGCATATTTAAAAGCAGAGACATTACTTTGCCAACAAAAGTCTGTCTAGTCAAGGCTATGGTTTTTCCAGTGGTCATGTATGGATGTGAGAGTTGGACGGTGAAGAAAGCTGAGCGCTGCAGAATTTATGCTTTTGAACTGTGGTGTTGGAGAAGACTCTTGAGAGTCCCTTGGACTGCAAGGAGATCCAATCAACCCATCCTAAAGGAGATCAGTCCTGGCTGTTCATTGGAAGGACTGATGCTGAAGCTGAAACTCCAATACTTTGGCCACCTCATGCGAAGAGTTGACTCTTTGGAAAAGACCCTAATGCTGCGAAGAATTGGGGGCAGGAGGAGAAGGGGACGACAGAGGATGAGATGGCTGGAATGGCATCACTGACTCGATGGACATGAGTTTGGGTAAACTCCAGGAGTTGGTGATGGACAGGGAGGCATGGTGTGCTGCGATTCATGGGGTCGCAAAGAGTTGGACACGACTGAGTGACTGAAATGAACTGAACTGAACTGAAGTTACAGACCTATTAGGTCCACAGGTCTAGACTCAAAACTTATTCTCAGAAGTCTAGATTCAAAGCTTATTCTTTCTTTTTCTTAGCATATAATCAACTCTCAACATGCTCATGGGCTAAGGTTCCAATATTGGCCAGAGATTGTGTTTTAGAGGAAATTTCTTTCCTTTCACTATAATGTTTTCCTTGGGTTGTTTTAATATTTTATTTCTTTTTCTTTTTTTGTTTGTTTTTTTCTTGTAGCAACTATATGCATCTTCCATCCCAGGTGGAATGAGGGCAACTGTAGAAATACTGAGGCCAACCCATAAAAAGAAATAGAGCAAAGAGAACAGAAAGTAAAAGATCTGACAATAGCTTAATAGCTTTTAGGCCGAATTCAGGCAAAATCTAGTTGGTTTGCATTGTTTTCTTCAGTTGGTCTCAGGTATGTTTCTGTCACCTGTGAAAAAGGAAAGCCAACTGTGAAGTTCTGAAAAGATAATGATCATTATCTTGGGAGTCTGAAACATTAGCCTAATGATATGCTAATGAAATTGGCCTCTTTTTGCTGGTGGACTGGCTTTTGCATTGGTTTTATTCTTTAGATATTTCCTAGTTTGTGCAAACAAGAAAACAAAACATATTTTTCTTTGTAATTATTGCCAAACACATATCTTATCGATAAGATACTTTAAAATCTTTCCTGTAATTTAGCACAGAACTCTAATATAGTCCTAGGATTACAGTTCTTTATGAATTTTTCCAATTAAAAACCTTTTCTAGGGGATGGACCTTCTATTCATGAAAATACCAAACCTTTGCCTAAGGCTTCACTCTCCAATTTCAGGCCTTACAATTGATACCTGATTTTTGTCTTCCTGTATTTCTGAATAGCACCTCCTGAATGTCTTATTACCTTTGTCCTTCCCTTTCTACTAGTCTCAACACATTCAAACTTTCTATGATATTTTTTGGGTGTGAGCCCATCTTTTTCAACTCAATTACTATTAACTTCTGTTGACTTTATATCTTTTGTGCATGCCATTCCCAACTGGTTAAGTATTATTGCTCTTGCCTTTTCTTCTCCTACTCTTTCTGACTCTTACTCTGACAGTTACTGTTTCCAATCTCCTGGATCAACAATTGTAACACATAATGCACTTTTTCCTCCATGCAATTCTTCCTAATATTCTGAAAGTTCATTTGACAAGGAAAAACATGGCTAGTCTTTTTTGCTAATGGAAGAGAAATATGACATCTAAGAAAATATGACATCTAAGATGGGTTTTAACAAAGCATATTGAGATTTTTTTTTTTTCCTACTCCATCAACTTATGGACTAAATAGGTGTGTGTCTGTGTTTGTGAAAACACTGATCTTCAAAAAGTTATGAATGAGAGCTGGATCTGATAACACAAATTAAATATTCAATTTATAAACTATTCAATTGGCTGCTAAGGGAAGTGTTGGCCAGGAAAATAAGGCAGTGTTGTCAGATCCCAAAGTTATTATTTGTTAGGCCACAAATAAAAGAATGTAGTTACAGGAAGAAAAAGTTAAACGAATCTTAAATTCCTTGTCCACATCTACTTTTTAAAGATTTAGGCTATGATAGAATAGCAGATAATTTTTCAAAGGATTACTATAGAGGGCGGGACTGTAAGTCCTACTCCCTTTAAGCCAACCAAAATTGAAGAGTGGCTATCACCCCAAGCTTTATGAAAGGGGTTTCACAGATACTGTTCAGAGGACTTGGCGTGCGTCTCTACTCATACCCAGATGTTAGTGGATCCATATACAATTCCACAAGTAAATGGAGACATTAAGGGATAGGCTAGCTCTCTGCTACCCAGTGAGCAAAAGTAGAGGTGGCTTTGCTGGATCAAGCATGACCAAATGGGAGAGAGAGAGCTACCCTGCCTGCAATAACTGCTGAAGTAGAAACGATAGTCAAATTAAGAACAGCGTGCATTTAAAACAGTTATAACAGCAACAGAAACAACAGTAAAAACAAGATCTGAGTGAGGTCTTGCACAGATCATGGAACATACAGTTTCGTTCTTCCTGGTGGGAAACAAAGGAATCTAGGAAAGGACCAAAGAGAGAAGGAGTCATATTTAAACATCTGCTCTGCCCAGAAGGTACATAACTGACTTGAAAGAGAAAAAAAAAAAAATAGTGAAGCAAGAACTTCTTCCATAATGTGGTTGGGTCTCATCCAATCAATTGAATGCTTTGAAAGAAAAACACTGGATCCTCCAAGGTAGAGAGGACTCTGCTTCCAGATGACTTTGAACTCTAGCTGCCATGTCAACTCTTCCCTGGGTCTCTAGCCTCCTGGGCTGCCCTCTAGTTTACAGATTTGCTAGTACCCAAAATACAGTTAGCCATTTCATTAAAATAAACTTCCCTCAGTCTATGTAGATATATACCAGTGGTTCTATTTCTCTGGAGAAGCCTGACTAACGTCTATCCGACTTCGGAGCCTATTCTGCTTTCTCCATCTGACTATGGGTAGATGGCAGAAAATGAACATGCAATTTTATTTTTTTTTTAGTTAACTTGATGGGGTGAGGAAATGGAAACATAAGAAATGGAAGAAGGACAACCTTCGCTTTCCCCAGGTTCTCACTAATTAAAGGACCCAAATGATGGAGACGATATTTACTTTATATCAGTTTTGATTAATATTTGGAAATGGACATTTTCACAGACCTTTTTACTGAAGAAAAATGTACATTCAGAAAGAAAGTTTCTCTTATAAATGTACAGTTGGCTCAATTTTTAAAAATGGAATTCATTTATGCAACTGGCATCTCGATTAAACAGAATGTTAGCAGTATTCAGATACAATTTTAAGGGTAGAAACAAACAAAATACATTTGCTTTCTGATTATAACCTATGATTCATAATTATTTAACAAAAAGGTTATAAAGTCAATATTTCCATCTGATTCTTCAAAATGCAAGAGGAGCAAAGTGCATGCCCATGTGTGTTTTGTGTATGTGTGTGTATTCAATAATAAAATAATAGCATCTAAACTAAGGATTTGATTTTATGCTTTAGATCTCTTCTGATACTATATGCTACATGTTTAACATAATATTCAAAGGGAATTCAAATATCCCTTATCACAATTTTTACTAAATTCAAACATTTTTTTGTTAATAACTACCATTATTTCTCTCAGACAAACAAAACACCTGTCAATTCAGTAAAGCAACTACTGTGAATTGAAGGCAGAAATTCAGTGAATCATAATTTATTTTCCTGATTTTCATTGAATTGGCTTAATGGCTGGAATATCTTGTCACCATATAGAAATAGCCTCTTAATTTACAGATCAAGCTTTCTTTTCCCTATCCTAGGTAGTATTTAATAATTGTTGCTGTGTGGTTTTCTATTGGTGTAATGTGATTATTAAAGTAATTAAAGACAAATCACTTTTTCAAAGGACAGAACACTATAATCCATCATAAATGAGTAGTAAGTGTCCACTATTTATTAACCAGTTCCTGTAATTAATTATTTAATCAAGGCATGGCTTAAAATCTCTAACAACAAATTGAATTTCATGTCTACAAATATATCATGCTGATTTAGGAAACATTTTCTAATAAATTTCTGCATATTTTAAAAAACCCCAAGCGAGTTTTGGATTATGATTTTTCATTAAATTTAAGCCCTATAAAAAGGTAGCAAAGAATGAATCTGTAAATTGCCTATTAGTTAGCATAGCTCCAGGCACACAGGCATATTTATTAAATATTGTTTGGTAATTTCATGCTGGAAATGAGGAAATTAATAATATATAGCACAGTAATTGTGGCTTTAATATTTTCATAGAGAATAAATAAATTGAGTAGTAAAAATAACATTTACTATTATACAAATGTTTATGGAATACATTCATATTTTCCAGTCCATATTCTATTATTATACCATTTTACAGATGAAGAAACAGGCTCAGTAAGGTATTACCATTGCAGGATCCATGCTCTGTTCACATTATAATAAATTAGATAGTTTTATTTTAATTAGACATACTCACTATTGTTTCCTTCATAGCAGAGCAGTGACAGATGCCTCAACTACAAAGGCTGCAGGATGAGGACAGGAAGAAAACAATTCCTAGCTTAAGGCATTGAATTAGACCATTTCCACCTAAAACAGTTACGCTGTTTACTAAATGCAAGTTGAGACTCAAATCCTAGCATTAAATGAATTCTGGTTAATTTACAAATTCCAGGAAAAAAAAATGGAGAAAATGTAGGAAATGTCAAACTGGTTGTGGATTTATTCCTCTAATTTTTTGCACCAACTGAAATGGGCTGGAGTTTTAATGGAATTAGCCCAGAAATGTGAATTTGTCCTAATTTACAGACACTGGTATAGTCCAGTTTGTAAAACCATCTTTCTTCCTCTACTTCTGATTTATGTCTGGTCCTTAACAAGTATGGAACATTATATTTCTAAACATACAGTTTTTTTCATCTAAGTTATAGGATGAGACAGAACTTCAATGTTCTGTGGAATTCGTTTTTTTTAAAGGCATTGCTTTCAATGGTGTGTTGGTTTCTGCCATACACCAGTTTGAATCATATGTATATGTCCCCATCCTCTTGAGCCTCTTTCTCACCCTGACCCTGTGGAATTCTTTACACTGTAATTTTATTATAAAGCAATCTGTTGAGGATATTAGGTACAGGTATTCTGCTAAATTGTATGTCACACTGTCAAAGAGGAAAATAGTACAGTTAGCAAGATAAAATAAATAGTTTAGTAAAGTGACATTCATAAAATGAATCAAATAAATATACAAATACACCTTAAGTGTTACAAAGTGTTAGTCTCTCAGTTGTGTCCGACTCTTTGCAACCCCATGGACAGGCTGTCCATGGGGATTCTCTAGGCAAGAATACTGAAGTGGGTTGCTACGCCCTCCTCCAGGGGATCTTCCCAACCCAGGGATCGAACCCAGGTCACCTGTATCGCAGGCAGATTCTTTACCATCTGAGCCACTAGGGAAGCCCCAAATACTCTCATGTATTCCTTGTGACTCAAAGGGTAAAGAATCTGCCTGCAATGAGGGAGACATAGATTCAACCCCTGGGTCTAGAAGATTGCCTAGAGAAGGGAATGGCTACCCCCTCCAGTATTTTCACCTGGGAAATTCCATGGACAAAGGAGCCTGGTGGGCTACAGTCCATGGGGTCGCAAAGAGTTGGACACGACTGAGCTACTAACACTTTCCCTTTAACATACACAATTAGGAGTTATAAAACATAATGAAAAAGTGATTGTTTTAATAAATTTGTAAGAACCATATAAATCATAGCAAAACATAAATTTATTAAGTAAAATTTGGGGCCCTGTTGAAGAGAGTTACTCAATTACGAGATGAAACAATAAATTTTATTTCTTGCATTTGTGTGTGTGTATATATATATATATATACACATATATAAACACATATTTTTTTCAACTGAAAACAAATGCCAGTGATTTCAGGGCCACCCAGAGGAAAAATTAAGTGACAATAAATATAACCAAGAATATTTTTTAAAGTATGTAGAAAATGGGGCCTCAGTTCAGTTCAGTTGCTCAGTCTCATGTCCTGCTCTTTGTGACCCCATGGACTGCAACACGCCAGCCTTCCCTGTCAATCAGCAATTCCTAGAGCTTACTCAAACTTGTGTCCATCAAGTTGGTGATGCCATCTAACCATCTCATCCTCTGTCGTCCCTTTCTCCTCCCACCTTCAATCTTTCCTAGCATTAGGGTCTTTTCCGATGAGTCAGTTCTTCGCATCAGGTGGTCAAAGTACTGGAGTTTCCGTTTCAGCATCAGTCCTTCCAATAAATATTCAGGAGTGATTTCCTTTAGGATTGACTGGTTGGATCTCCTTGCAGTCCAAGGGACTCTCAAGAATCTTCTCCAACACCACAGTTCAGAAGCATCAATTCGCCGCTCAGCTTTCTTTATAGTCCAACGCTCACATCCATACATGACCACTGGAAAAACCATAGCCTTGACTAGACGGACTTTTGTTGGCAAAGTCATGTCTCTGCTTTTTAATATGCTTTTTAATGGGAGCTACAGGCATATATTGCTAAAGTTATTTTGTTTTAATAACAGAATAGACAACTCAATTTTGTCTTTTTACACACTTCATGAAGTTCTCACAGCAAGTGGCAAGTGTACTGGGGTGGTTTGTCATTTGCCTCCTCCAGTGGATCACGTTTTGTCAGAACTCTCCACTATGACCCGTCCATCTTGGGTGACCCTACGTGGCATGGCTCATAGCTTCATTGAGTTTTGCAAGACCCTTTGCCACAATCAGGCAGTGATCTGTGAAGCATTCTTGCCTGGAGAATCCCATGGACAGAGGACCCTGGTGGGACTATAGTCCATACGGTCACAGAGTGGGACAGGACTGAAGCAACTGAGCACACATGCACACAGACAACTCAAAACCATATCTTGGTCTACATACGATTCTGCAAATGGTAAAGAAGGCATTTCATATGAATGAGAGAATAATTCAGTACTAGGTGCTGAAGCAAATACTGTAGGAAAAAATTAGAGCATACAATACTTCCTTATTAATAATTCCAAATTAATACTTTTAAATATTGCTTCTAAAATATGGGTAAATATGTAACTGACATTTCAGATAAAGATTAATTATGATACCAGTGAAAAAGACAGATATCTTTGTCTCCATCAAGTTTAGTGCTAGGTACTTGGAAGTTGGTGCTCAGCACATGCTTATGGAGCCTTTGGGTTTCTCTTGATTCCTGCTATGTTGACTAGACTAAGGAGGCTCAGTCAACAAAACAAGAAGGAATCTTCCCAACATATCTATCTTTTCTGAAGTTTTCTGGGAAGAACCAGATTTCCAAGGAAACTGATGATAATCTGTAGACCTGCATTTGTACACAGAATGACGGAAAGGAAAGATTACATGCTCAGTCATCTCCAATTCTTTGCTAGCCCCATGGACTGTAGTCTGCCTTGCTCCTCTGCCCATGGAATTTTTCAGGCAAGAATACTGGAGTGAGTTGCCATTTCCTACTCTAGGGAATCTTCCTGACCCAGGGATTGAACCCATGTCTCTTGCATCTCCTGCATTGGCAGGCAGCCAAAGCTATGGTTTTTTCAGTAGTCAGGTATGGATGTGAGTTCAGTTCAGTTCAGTCGCTCAGTTGTGTCTGACTCCGTGATCCCTTGGAGCAGCCAGGCCTCCCTGTCCATCACCAACTCCTGGAGTCAACCCAGACTCATGTCCATTGAAGCAGTGATGCCATCCAACCATCTCATTCTCTGTCATCCCCTTCTCCTCCTGCCCTCAATCTTTACCAGCATTAAGGTCTTTTCAAATGAGTCAGCTCTTCGTGTAAGGTGGCCAAAGTATTGGAGTTTCAGCTTCAGCCTCAGTCCTTCCAATGAACACCCAGAATTGATCTCCTTTAGATGTGAGAGTTGGACTATAAAGAAAGCTGAGTGCCAAAGAATTGAAGCTTTTGAACTGTGGTGTTGCAGAAGACTCTTAGGAGTCCCTTGGACAGCAAGGAGATCCAATCAGTCCATCGTGAAGGAAATCAGTCCTGGATATTCAGTGGAAGGACTGAGGCTGAAGCTGAAACTCCAATACTTTGGCCAACTGATGTGAAGAGGTAACTCACTGTAAAAGACCCTGATCCTGGGAAAGATTGAGGGTGGGAGGAGAAGGGGATGACAGAGGATGAGATGGTTGGATTCCATCACCGACTAAATGGACATGGGTTTGAGTAAACTCTGGGAGTTGCTGATAGACAGGGAGGCCTGGCATGCTGCAGTCCACGGGGTCGCAAAGAGTCAGACACGACTGATCTTCCCGAACCAGGGATTGAACCTGGTCTCCAGGGATAAACCCGGTCTCCTGCATTGCAGGCAGATTCTTTACCATCTGAGCCACCAGGGAAGACCTATAACTTGTATACAAAGGTTAATTCAACCCTGTTAGGCCAAATAAATATATTTATTTAAAAAATCTTCCCTTTCTGTAGCTCTATAGAAGAGGAAGTGTTATCTTTTGGCTTTACGTGTTGCCATGGATATGTTTAATATACATTTCTTTGTAGATTCATTACTTTCTCTTTCTGGATTATTATAAATACTTGAAATATATAAATATTCATACACATACTTCTACTTATTTTATATAACTTGTTTAAATCAACAGTGTAGCTGTGTTTAAGTTAATTCTGCTATGTATTTAGTTATAGATGCTAATTTTTCCTGAGATATGATATACTAAAGTGCTTTAGAGCACAGATTGCAGAGTCTGACAGCCTCAGGTTTAATCCTTTCTATATCAACATAGCAACTTTGATTTGAGGCAGTTGATCTCGTGGTGTTTTGGTTTTTTCTTGTCTGTAAATGGGCATGATAATCCTAACTGTCACCCCTAGAGTTCTGTGAGGCTTAACTGAACTAATAAACAAATTTGTCCAGGGCAAGTTGACTGTGGCAAGCAGCATTTAAGTGACAAGCACAATGTGAGCGTAAGCATTAACTTTACTTCTTTGCCTTGTGAAAACTTATTTTTTCAATATTGTTTATTCCCTTCTTATACTGTATTCTTCTTGATCTGTTCTTTATGCCTCTAAGCTATTTTCTGAAGATTGAAATTTTCTCTCTGATTTGAATTTTTACAGTATCCAGACTTCTGTTTACTACTTTCTTTGAAGTTCTTAATTGGTAACTGTGTTTTTAATTTTTATGCTCTTTTTACACTTCAAATCTTCCCTCACTGTGAGTGCATGATTTATTTAAAAGTATCTGTATTTTCTCAAGCCCTTTACATCATATGAATTTTAAATTTTCTTCAATTTAGAACTTGTTCGCAATAAATATTTCAAGACATAACAGTAGAATCTGAAGAATGACACCCAAATGCCAGAAATGTCAATGACTTACAATCAAGAGATAAGCAAATGAAATTTAATTAAAGAAGGAACTGAGTCATAAAATGTAAAAAAAAATAAGAAAAGAAATTAGTGGACTTGCTGGCAAAATAATTAAAGCCAATCTCCACAAGCTCCACTAAAACTTGGAAGAGCCAGTGAATGAAATGCTGGTGCAAATTCCAGTTAGTGGAATTTCTTGCCTGGAGAATCCCACAGACATAGGAACCTGGCAGACTCCAGTTCATAGGTTGCCCGGAGTTGGACATGACTGAAACGACTTAACATGCATGAATGCACTCTAGGCATATGGGATCTTAGTTACCCAATCAGGGATGGAACTATAGCTCTCTGCATTGGAAGCACAGAATCTTAACCACTAGACTGCCAGGGAAGTTCCCCCATGTAGCATTTTTGAGTGAAATTTATCTTTTCAAATTAGGGAATGTTAACAGAATTTAAGCAGATTTTTCCATACTAAATTCTTGATATAAATGAGATTTTAGAGTTAGCTTTTGATGACCGATTTATATGTTCCCATCTGTATTATGTCTAGATACTGTTTACAATTTCTGGAATGTGCTTGGCCCTGTTCCTAGTTTCTTCCTGACTTTAGCATTCCATTGACTAACTGAGTGTGGAAATGTGCATAACGGTATTGGATGTTTCTATTCAAATCACTGCATTTCCTTGAGGTCTCATCCAGCTACTTCAGTCTTCCACATTCAGCTTTATCTCTATATTGGTCTATTTTCTAAGCAATTTGTTTGATATATTGCTTTATAAAAATGATTCTTGAATTTCATTTAGAACAAATAAATACAAAATTTCTTAAAATGTAGTTCTCACTACTGCGGTAAACCCCCACCCTCCCCACCCCATACTACAATTAATATTTTAAGTTTCTTCCAATGAAAAATGTTTTCATAGGCCTGTTATTAAGTGATTATTGTATCTGTTCATAGATTGCACAACAGCTGCATGTGTACACCTCATTTATGTCAGTAAGTAGGGTCGATGACATATTTTTGTTCTCCCTAACAATATGTTAATAATTTTTGCTATAAGAACTTATAGTTTTTAAGCAGAAGTGAGGGTGGTGAAGCTGGACCTTCATAAGTACTACCAAGTATTTGGAATCATTTATCTCAATTTTTGGAAACAAGAAAGAACAACCTGATTCTGTTGCTTAGTTGTTTAATTATGTGTGGACAAATATATTTCTACAGTTTTTCAAAAGTTCTATAGAAGGAATTTTTTAAACCAGGGCAATCAGATTGAAATATGAAAGTCACAAATATGAGCCATATATGCCATGGAACTTTTTCTAGTCATCACAAGAAAAACCAGTAAAGTTAATATTAATAATGCAAAAATTAATATTTTACTTTAACATATTTGAAATATGTAATCAATATTAAACACTGATGAGATTTTACTTTTTTTAAAATACACATTCAATGCAGTCTGGTATGTATTTTATACTTAACAACACATCTCAATTTTGTCTAGCCAGATTTCAAGTGCATAATTGCCACAAATGGCCTGTGGCTCCCATACTGGACAGTGAAGTTTTACATCCTTACTAGAAAGAATGGATGCAGTACAGAAACCAAGATATACTTCTCCTTCATGTGTTTCTGTTACTCACTTCATATTCCAGGGAATAATCATCATTACTTGTCTTCATCTGCTGTAACCATGTGGCATTAATTGATATTATAGTCCTCAAAGCCATACAGTGTTTTTCTCAGGGAGGTGGGAGAGGCTGTGAGATAATAAAAGAATCTTAAAGGTAAACATTGTGTTCAAGGGGTTTTGAGCCATCTGATGTGAAGAGCTGACTCTTTGGAAAAGACCCTGATGCTGGGAAGATTGAGGGCAAGAGGGGAAGGGGATGACAAAAGATGAGATAGTTGGCTGACATCATCAACTCAGTGGACATGAGTTTGAGGAAACTCAGGGAGATAGTGAAAGACAGGGAAGCCTGGCATGCTGCAGTCCCGGGGATCGCAAAGAGTTAGACACAACTTAGCAACTGAACAACAAAGCAAAATAAAACAAACCAGAATAAAACACTGACTACCTTTTGGTCAGGGACACATGGATCTGTCCCTCTGATAAGTATACATATGAGAAAGAGTGCTATAAAAGGTGTGATTAAAAATGCCTTACTATGTTTTCACTGAAGTGCTTGTTCTCCTTCAGGACTCCAACCTCACTTTGATTCGGGAATGTTCCTCTTTGGGGCTGGCAGATAATTGACTAATATACTTATTTTCTAATGCTATTGCAATAGTGTGTTTCCATCTATTGCTTCTGCAAGTGGTTCAATAGGAAAAGAAACAGGAAACATAATCTGAAAGGCTCTGTCATAATTCTTAACAAGCTAGAAAAAACATTTTATCATATGGAAAGGTGACTTGTTGCAATATTTATTTCTATGTTTTTTTCAAGTTCAGTGACAATGTAATGATGATCTTTGCTACACTTTCCTTTATCCTGAACAAATATATAATCCCTTGCTCAATTTATAAAACATATGCTGACCAACATTATTGAGTGGTTATCTAATATTACCTTCTAATTCTTCTTTTTTTAAGTTTTAAACATCTTGTTCATTTTATTTGCATTATGTTTATCCATAGAGAAGTGACATTCAGGGAACTTCTTTCTCAATAAATACATGAATATGTAACAAAAGAAGTAATTATTCAATGAATTAATCATACCATGATGTTTGGTAGTCAAGCATACTATATCATTTCTTTGATGTGAATCTCAATTGGGAACAATCTATCTTATCTGTCATTGCGATGAATTTTATTAAAAATTAAAAGTCTCCAATCTGTAATAAAGTTAAAGATCAAGGACATGTCTAATAACATTTTATTCACACTGCAGCTGTGCTTTGGCCTTTACATATTTTACCTGCTTAGTAGTTTGCCATTTTGAAATTAAAAAAATCCCATTTTAGACTCAAGTCTTTATACAGAAGCAACTCAGAAATAATAGTTTAATCCTTACATATTTTTATCAAATATTTAAAAGCAAGCTATTTATTAATGACTATGTGATACATTTAGCAAGATGATCAGAAGTGACACTGTAAAAATATTAAGCAGCATTTTAGTGTCTATAAAATAAAGTACAAAACAGCACTAGATCTCCAATAAGAGCCTAGGAAAGTACTCTGGTGTGATATCATGCGAAAGGACCAGATTAATTTAAAACTGACTTGAATGAAGAGTGTGCCACAGACAGCATGAGATTTGAGCATCCCTTTGCATGGGCTAATCCCTAGAGAAACCTAAAAGTGTACACAGTGACTGCTGGCTTTGCTTCAAGTGTTTTTTAATATAAGTTAATTCCTTGTAGATCACAGTGTTTTAGAGTATAGGAGTGATCATTTAGTTCAACCAACACAATGAAATTTGCTGAGCTGTTCCCTCGAGATACATAAATAAAGCGCAATCATTACTTCAAGGTGTTCACAGTCCAAAGCGGAAGGCAGATAGATAACAGAAGATTTTCAATAAAATGTGTAAGTACATTGAATAATAATTTCAAAAATTTATAATTAAGTTTACCATTAAAACTTAGTAATCATTGAATGTTTTCTTTGGGCCATGACTGTAAATGGCATTCTTTATATCTTATCTCAATAAATAACATATGGTTGATATTATCGTGACCATTTCATAAATTAGAAAATAGAATTTCAGACATTTAAAATACTTATCCAGTTGACCAAGCTAGTCAAATGAGAGAGGAGCATCCATCAAATTTTATGACTCTGGTGCCCATGAACCTCGCAAACTTTTATTCTGGAATAATATACTTCCTATCGTTCTACTTCCTGTTAACATATTGTTTCTTTTATGAAATTAACAATGATGGCAGACAGTGATTGAGACTACTTTTTCCTTTTAAAAAATCTTAACTGGCAAAGTAAAAGCTAGCAACACTATGTCAGTACTTTAATTTTTACTTTTAAATATTGTTTTAATTTATACATCCTAAAGTCTGGGAATCCGACTCTAAATTAAATTACAGAAATTTTTCTTTAATGGATGGGAAAAACGCACTAATTTTCCAGCCTGCATTACAGTTCTTGAGGCTGCCTATCTTCAATTAAATGTTTGAGCTAAGAGCAGATGTTATCTAATAACACCTGTTCAAGGAACAATCAGGGGGAACCTGTAGCCTTTTGGCTGCACCTGCTGAAGGCAGCAATGAATTAAGATAAATGTTCCTGTGCATCATGTTCACCTACATAATTTATATGTAAAAACCTGCCTAATTCATCTCTCAGAGTGTTATGTTTTGCCCCAAGCTGACAGTGATGGCAGGGAGGTCAGAGCCACATCTTTTCCCATCCTCAGCTCTACACCTGTCCGTGCTAAGGTCAAAGGGAGTCTTGAGTGCTAACTATGCCTCGGTAGGGTGAGGCGGCCTGGCTGTTTCTGGAGTTCCATGGATAATGACTACAGCAGAGGAACATACCGGGTGGAAAATAAACTGCTAGTGAATCATTGACTCTGGAGATATGTCTTCTTTAAAAAATACTTTTGAAAATCAGCAATGTAATGATGAGGTTTACCAAAGGGGGTGGGATTACCACCCCTACTGCAGTTCTCTGTCTCCATGCTACTTACAGTGGGGTTTCGAGGGGCAGCAGTCCCAGCACATGAGAGCTTGTGAGAAACGCAGAATCAGAGTGTTTTGAACAAGATCCTAAGGTGATTCATATATATATTAGTTTAAGAATCATTGTTCTGTCCTACATTTTCCATCTTCTAAATTCCAGCTCATATTAGTTTTCCTTATTCTTGCATGCTGAGATTATGTACCCATTGATGGCATATATTCTGATCCTCTGACTCTGGGGTGTTTGTGCTAAGAGGTAGCACGAGTAACTTGAGGTGATAAAAGTTTATCTCTTGATTAATCTCATTTTCCCCATCCTTCCTGAGCAAGCCTAAATTAGCCCTTTGCTATAGTTCAATTATCATTATGGTTAAGTTTGCCAAGTAATTAATATCCATCCTTCTCATAAGCACAGCTTCACAAAGTCATGAAATTTAGTCCCATGAACATCTTTTATCAAGTTCTGTTGAGCATCTCTAGTAGGAGATATCCTTAGCTGTATCTGGGATCATGTTCCAATATTTGGTCCTTGGCAGTGTAGAGTCACATTGCTAAAACTTTTCCTGGGTCAGCTTTAGGCATGCTAATTTGCTAAGTCCCAGGAGGTAATTTGTTGATTTGTCACAGCTATCTTGTTTGTGACCATCTGCCACCTTAGGAGCACGTTAGTAGAATTAATTTGTGTCTATTCTGGAAGCATTTTTTGGAGGGAGGATCCTAACTATCTTCACTCCTCTGAATGAATGTGACACATGAATTTGAATTAGGATATATGGTTATCAACTCCCACATTCCAGCTCAGAGTTGGGTCTGGCCTTATGGGTTATTCCCTAAGGGTAGCCAATGCTGCTCCCTTTTCTACTAAAAGTGAGATGTACATCAGGGAAGATTAAGAAGATGCCTGCAGATATCCTCTGCCAAATGAGGTTTCCTAGCAGAGTTTTACTGTAAATAGTCTCATTACTATTTTCTATAACCAAGCTTGGTTCTTTCTTTTCTGTAAAGCAGCTGCATTGTAAACAGCTCTTTTCAAAAGCCTCTTGCATTTATAACACATGTGAGGAAGATTTTTCTTTTTCCTGGTGGTCAGAATTTGATCTGTATACACCACAGGTGTTCTTAGTTTTATTGGGAACTCATTTGATTCTGCCCAGCAGATAGTTGCACACCCTGAAGCACTTTCTGTTTTAATGCTGCAAATGGCTCCTAAGCCTGAGTGGCTCCTTGACAGTGTTTTTCACTGCCCTGCCCCATAGTCCTGATAGTACTGTAACATCTCTGTGGTACAGTCTAGTCATGGTTTTCTGGCAATTCAGTTGCCAAGGGTATCCCCACTTTCAGATGTGATATAGTTTCAGCACTTGCTCTGTTGTTTATCTACAACAGAACCTGTGCCCTGAACCTGTATACAACAGAACCTGTATAATAGAATCTACAATAGAAGAGCAGATCCTATTCCACAATAGAATCTACTGATGAAGGGGTTCTTTATCAGTAGATAAAGGAAAATATGGGCCTCCCAGGTGGAGAGCTGGTAAAGAATTCACCTGCAAAGGCAAGAACATTCTTTGGCATTGCCTTTCTCTGGGATTGGCAAGAGACACAAGAGACGCGGGTTTGATCCCTGGGTAGGGAAAGTGAAAGTGAAGTAGCTAATTCGTGTCCGACTCTGCGACCCCATGGACTGTAGCCTGGCAGGCCCCTCTGTCCAAGAGATTTTCCAGAAAGAATACTGGAGTGGGTTTCCATTTCCTTCTCCAGGGGATCTTCCCGATCCAGGGATCAAATCCAGGTCTCCCACATTGCAGGCAGACTCTTTACCGTCTGAGCCACAAGATCCCCCAAAGTAAGAAATGGCAACCCATTCCAGTATTCTAGCCTGAGAACGTCTATGGACAGAGGAGCCTGGCAGGCCACAGTCCATGGGATCACAAAAAGTTGGACACGACTGAGCTCACACAACACACAGGAAAACATGCATTATGAGCAGTCCTAATATTGATCTAAGTCTTCCTATACCCTTTCTGCAAAACCTTTGATTTTAAAAGAAAGTTTGTGTCAATGGATAGATAATGCTTTCACACCAGCTTTCTTTCAGGGTTATTCCTTACTTATATTTAGGAAAAATTTGGAGTAATTACTCCATGCAACTGTAAATGATGCCCAACTTTCTATCTGTAACTTCTAACCAAGAATAGTCAAGATAAGTACACCTAAGAAAAGCTTCCTAAAACCTTATTTTTATTTTAAAGTGTTATTCTGTGAACTAACACAATCAATATTGTGTAAATTTAGTCTTTCCTTCACCTTTCATTAACCTTTCATCAAATAATATAGCAGTTACTTGTGAGAACAAAATCTTGAATGAAATCTTGGGTAGTAATTCAGTCTAAGATGTAGATGGATGTAGCACTGTAATTTAAAAGAGTCCTGAGCAAGCCCCACTGGTAACCTGTATGCTAGCTGGGGTCATCCTGACCTTCAATGTTCCAATTGCAAACTGGAAAAATTCTGTTCTACTTAGAATATATGCATGTATAAAGACACAATAGAATATTTCTATCATTTTTATTAATTAAATAAAGTAGGAAAACCTACAAAATCACAGGTTTTTTTTTTCCTTTTGAACTTTTTATTTCATATTGAGGTATAGCCAGTTAACAATGTTGTGATATTTTCATGTGAATAGCAAAGGGACTCAACCATACAAAGACATGTATCCATTCTCCCCCAACCTCCTTCCCCCCCACCCCCACACCCCATCGAGGCTGCCATATAACATTGGGCAGAGTTCCATGTGCTAAACAGTAGGTCCTTGTTGGTTATCCATTTTAAATATACCAATGCGTACATGACCATCCGACTTCCCCCGGCAACTATAAGTTTGCTTTCTAAGTCTGTGAGTCTCTTTCTGTTTTGTAAATAAGTTCATTTGTATCATTTCATTTTAGATTACACATGTAAGGAATGCCATGAAATATTTTTCCTTCTCTGTCTGATTTACTTCACTCAGTATGACACTCTCCAAGTCCATCTATGTTGCTGCAAAGGGCTTTATTTCATTCTTTTTAGTGGCTGAGTAATATTCCATTGTATATATGTACCCCACCTTTATCCATTCTTCTGTCAATGGACATTTAGTTTGCTTCCATGTTTTGGCTATTGTAAACAGTGCTCCCATGAGTATTAGGGTGCATGCATCCTTTCAGATTATGCTTTTCTCTGGATATATGCCCAGGAGTGAGATTGTAGGGTCATATGGTGGCTCTATTTTTAGTTTTTTTAAGGAACCTCCATACTGTTCTCCATAGTGGCTATACCAATTTACATTCCCACAAACAGTGTAAGAGGGTTCCCTTCTCTCCTCACCCTCGCCAGCATTTATTGTTTGTGGAATTTTTAATGATAGCCATTCTGGCTGTTGTCAGGTGATATCTCATTGTAGTTTTGATCTGCATTTCTCTAATAATTAGTGATGTTGAATATCTAATAATTAGTTGATGTTGATGGCCTATTGGCCATCTCTATGTCTTCTTTAGAGAAATGTCTATTTAGGTCTCCTGCCCAGTTTTTGATTGGGTTGTTTTGATGCTGTTTGTAAATTTTAGAGGCTAATCCCTTATTAATCACATTTGCAAATATTTTCTCCCAATATGTAAGTAGTCTTTCTGTTTTTCTTTTTAAATTATTTCCTTTCCTGTGCAAAAGCTTTTGTATTTAAGTAGGTCCCATTTGTTTATGTTTTCTTTTATTTCCATTATTCAAATAGATGGATTGAAAAAGATGTTCTTGTGGTTTATGTCATAGAGTGTTCTGCTTATGTTTTCCTCTAGGAGTTTATAGAGTCTGGTCTCATATGCGGAGTACATCATGAGAAACGCTGGGCCAGAGGAAGCACAAGCTGGAATCAAGATTGCCGGGAGAAATATCAATAACCTCAGATATGCAGATGACATCACCCTTATGGCAGAAAGTGAAGAAGAACTAAAGAGTCTATTGATGAAAGTGAAAGAGGAGAGTGAAAAAGTTGGCTTAAAGCTCAACATTCAGAAAACTAAGATCATGGCATCCAGTCCCATCACTTCATGGCAAATAGATGGGGAAACAGTGGAAACAGTGGCTGACTTTATTTTTTTGGGCACCAAAATCACTGCAAGATGGTGACTGCAGCCATGAAATTAAAAGATGCTTACTCCTTGGAAGGAAAGTTATGACCAACCTAGACAGCATATTAAAAAGCAGAGACATTACTTTGCCAACAAAGTTCCATCTAGTCAAGGCTATGGTTTTTCCAGTGGTCATGTATAGGTGTGAGAGTTGGACTGTGAAGAAAGCTGAGTGCCGAAGAATTGATGCTTTTGAAGTGTGGTGTTGGAGAAGACTCTTGAGAGTCCCTTGGACTGCAAGGAGATCCAACCAGTCCATCGTAAAGGAGACCAGTCCTGGGTGTTCATTGGAAGGACTGATGTTGAAGCTGAAACTCCAATATTTTGGCCACTTGATGCGAAAAGCTGACTTATTGAAAAAGACCCTGATGTTGGGAAAGATTGAAGGCAGGAGGAGAAGGGGACGACAGAGTATGAGATGGTTGGATGTCGTCCCTAACTGAATGGACATGAGTTTGGGTAAACTCTGGGAGTTGGTGATGGATAGGGAGGCCTGGCATCTTGCTGTTCATGGGGTCGCAAAAAGTCGGACACGACTGAATGACTGAACTGAACTGAATCCATTTTGAGTTTATTTTTGTGTATGAGTTAAAGAATGATCTAATTTCATTTTTTCCCATGTGGCTGTCCAGTTTCCCATCACCATTTGTTGAAGAGACTTTCCAATATTGTGTAATTTTGCTTCCTTTTTCATAGATTATTTGACCATAGGTCCATGGGTTTATTTCTGGGTTTTCTATCCTGTTCCATTTATCTATATTTATATTTTTGTGCCAGCACCATACTCCTTTGATGACCACAGCTTTGTAGTAGAGTCTGAAGTCAGGGAGCCTGATTTTTCCAGCTCCAGTTTTCTTTTCAAGATTGTTTTTGTATTCGGGGTCTTTTGTGTCTCTATACAAAGTTTGAAATTTTTTTCTAGTTCTGTGAAAAATGCCATTGGTAATTTGATAGGGATTGCATTGAATCTATAGATTGCCTTAGGTAGTATAGTCATTTTCACAATATTGATTCTTCCAATTCACAAACATATCTTTCCATCTGTTTATATCTTCGTTTTCACAATATTGACTCTTCCAATTCATGAACATATTGTATCTTTCCATCTGTTTATATCTTCTTTGATTTCTTTCATCAACATCTTACAGTTTCAGAGTACAAGTCTTTTGTCTCCTTAGGTAGGTTTATTCCTAGGTATTTTATTCTTTTTGATGTGTAAGTTTTTAAAACCTACAAATTCACAGTTTTAAAAATTTCATAAGAGAAGTGAGATCAAAGAAACCTACTAAACTAAAATTCTGAAAGTGACAGGCTCCCTTTAGGAAAACAAAAAACCAAAACAAAACAGACATACTGCACTCATCATGGATGAATAAGAAGGAAGGGAAGTATGTTGCTACAGTTCAAGTAGGAAGATAAACTATTATCTTTTAAAAAGAGTAGGGTATATGCTGGCTGGCATGTCTGTGAACCATCCCTGGGAGCCCTGGACACACTAGAACATGCAAATACCTGCAACTCTTTCTAGTGTGCCTTAAAAGAACACATATATGAAAGATTGGAGGCAAGAGAACTGAGATACTCTTATGGCACCTGTGCATCAGGCAGGCTGATAGAAGCAGAATGAACAGAACTCCACAGGTACTCCAGGTCTTCAGAGAATATGAAGTGGTGACTACCTGTGTCTAAAGAAGTGACAGGAGAGCTGATGAAAGAGACTCCCCCTTTAAGTCTAGGCACTTACTCTATGTGATATCTGAAGCCTGAACAGAACAATACAGATATCCTGGGTTTTTCACTGAGTATGAATCATTGTCAAACACAGCTGGAGAGTGTCAGGAGTATTGAGAGAATTCCATGAGTCATAGGTACATGGGTCTTACTGAAATATAACGGTCATCATGAAAATTGAGAAACCCCATAGGCACTTTGACACTCATGTGAATATATGGCAGCAGGACTTCTGTGGCTTGGGCAGAGCCAGAAACCTGAGAAAGACCTGGAAGTAAGGCACAGGGGATAGAATGTTGGCAGAATCATGGTTTCCCAAAGATATTTAAGGATTTCTCAGGGGCTTCCCCAATGGCTCAGCAGTAAATAATTCACCTGCAATGCAGGAAACACAGGAGTTGCAGGTTCAATCCCTGGGTCAGGAAGATGCACTGGAAGAGGAAATGACAACCCACCCTAGTATTCTTGCCTGGAAAATCCCATGGACAGATGAGCCTTGCTTGCTATAGTCCATAGGATTGTGAAGAGTTGGGCATGAATGCGCATGGGTGCAAACACACACACAGGTGTCCATAGTGGTATAGACTCTGCCAATGCAGGAGATATAGGAGACGCGATCCCTGGGTTGGGAAGATCCCCTGGAGAAAGGAATGGCAACCCACTTCAGTACTTTTGCCTGGGAAAACCCATAAACAGAGGAGCCTGGTGGGCTACAGTCCATGGGGCCACAAAAGAGTCAGATATGACTGAACACACACATAAGGGCACACACACACACACACACACACAAATATTTAAGTTCTAATCTTCATATTACCTTAGATAGCAAGAGGAACTTTGCAAATGAGATTAGGTTAAAGATACTGACATGGAGAGATTATCCTAGATTATCCAGCTGTCCAATATTATCTTAAAGGTCCTTATAAGTGAATGAGGGAGGCAGAAAGTCAGAATTTGAGAGGAGATATGACCATGAGAACATAGATTTGGACTGATTCTGTTCCCAGCTTTGAAGATAAAAGGGAGCCACAAGCCAAGAAAAGCTGGTGGCCCCTAGAAATTGGAAAGGAGTAGGAAACAGATACCTGCCCAGTGCATCAAGAAGGAATACAGCCATGACAACACCTTCATTTTAACTTCAGTTGAGTTGCTCAGTTGTGTCTGACTCTCTGTGACTCCATGGACTGCAGCTCGCCAGGCCTCTCTGTCCATCAGCAACTCCCCAGAGCTTGCTCATACTCATGTCCATTGAGTTGGTGATGCCATGCAGCCATCTCATCCTCTGTTCATCCTCTTCTCCTGCCTTCAATCTTTCCCAGCATCTGGATCTTTTCAAATGAGTCAGATCTTCGTATCACGTGGCCAAAGTACTGGAGCTTCAGCTTCAGCATCAGCATCAGTCCTTCCAATGAATATTCTGAGTTGATTTCCTTTAGGATTGACTGGTTTGATCTCCTTGCAGTCCAAGGGACTCTCAAGAGTCTTCTCCAGCACCACAGTTCAAAAGCACCAGTTCTTCAGCACTCAGCTTAGTGAGACCTATTTCAGATTTCTAGAGCCCAAAACTGTAGCATAATAAATCTGCATTGTTTTAAGCCTCTTGGGCTTCCCTGGTGGCTCAGAGGATAAAGTGTCTGCCTGCAATGCAGGAGACCTGGGTTTGATCCCTGAGTCAGGAAGATCCCCTGGAGAAGGAAATGGCAACCCACTCCAGTATTCTTGCCTGGAAAATCCCATGGATGGAGGAGCCTGGTAGGCTACAGTTCATGGGGTCACAGAGAGTCGGACAAGACCGAGCGACTTCACTTCACTATATGCCTCTAAGTCTTGTTATACAGCAGCAGTAAACTAATGCAAGACCTGATGAAATCTAAGAGCACAATAAGAGACTTAGAAAAATCATTCAACCATCCTATATTTTACCCTGGCTATGAGGCAGCAGCTGCCTATTGCTGGAGAGGTGGGGAGGGCCAAGTTAACAAAAAGAAGTCTCTCTAAGGTGTACATACACAGAGTCTGCTGAAAGCTGAGGAAAGGTAGGAGAAATGAAATCCCTCAAGTTTCGCAGAACCTAAGATGTGCCAAGGGAGAGGTTTTTTTCTGTCATCATATAATCTGCAGTCTGTAGTAAACTGAATCTAACTAAAGCTACCAAAAAGCCTAATCCTCACTCAATACAAACCAGACTGAATCACTTCCCAACCCCAATCTGTCCATCCATCTGCCTAAAAGAAAAAGAGGCATGCTTATTTCTGAGCATAAATATTATTTACTTTAACCTTTAATGCTATATTACATATAATTTTGGCACTCAATTTAAAAAATATGAGAAGTTGAAGATACAAGAACATATGCTTTGTTGAGAGAAAAAAATGTCCATAGACAGACTCAGAGATAGACAAATACTAGAATTGCCAGATAAGTGCCATGAGAACATAACTATGATAAATATATTAAAAGAGCTAGTAGTTACAGTGGATAACATGCACAAAAAATACATAGAGATGGGAATTACAAAAAAAGAGAAAAATTAAAATGCTACATATAAGAAACACAATATAAAAATAAATACATTTTTGGATAGGCTAAAATCAGTAGACTAAACATACCAGGGGAAATAATCAGTAAGATTCAGTCAAGTCGGTAGAAATGACCCAAACACAGAGAGATAAATGAGTAATGGATAAACAGTGCATCTGAAATCTGTAAGGACACTAGAAACAGTCTAGAGTGCACATAATTGTATTTCTAGAAGGATAAAAAAGAGAAAGAATAGAGCCAAAGAAGTGTTTGAGTGTATATTGGCTAATAACTTTTCAAAACTCATAAAATACTTTAGTCATATACCCAAGATGCTTATAAAACACGAATTAGGGTATACTGACCAACTACAAAAATAACCATACCTTGGGACATCAGTGTAGACACATTGCCACAGGTGAAGATAATGACACAATCCTGAAAACAGAATGAAAATATATAGTACATAAGGGAAACAACAATATGAACTATGGCCGAACTATCTTCAGACACAACAGAAGCCAGAAGGCAATAGCACAGCATCTTTAATGTGTTAAAATAGAAAAAAAAAATAATCCTATGAACCAAGATTTCCATATCAAGCAGCACATTCTTCAAAAATTAAGGCAACATAAAGACATTTTTCTGGACCAACAAAAATTGATTTTGTTTCTATAAGATGTTTAATACAAAACATGCTAAATAAATGCCAAAGGAAATTAAGCCAAAAGGAAATTATGCACATAAAACCAGACATTTTGTGTAAGAATTGAGAATCTTAGGAAGTACTTGGCAAATATGATAGGAAATAAAGAAGCTATTTAAGAAAAAAAAATCCTCTCTCTCAACGTAAATATGGGTGTCAGTGCAAAATATATGAGAACACGACTTTAAGGGTGGGAGGATTATCTTTGAAAGTGTACTGTTATAATAATCTTGCATTGTTTATGAAGTGCATTGTTTATGAAATCCCTCAAGTTTTTTTTAAGGCAACTGGTGATAATTTAACAATGCATACGTGGGGCCCCATATTATGAAAAGTTAGCACTAAATAAATCACACAAATTGACATAACTATACAGTCAAGAAGAGGTAAAATGGAGTTTTTTTTAAAAAAAAATTCTGACAACAGTAAAGAAACAAAGATTATGACCAAAAGAAATTAAGCTGTAAGAAGACAGACTTCAACCTAAACATGTGAGCAACTATATTCAATGTGAATGGATTAAGCACCTTAACAGAAAGGCCTAGACTGTCAAACTTGATAAAACACAAAGCAGTTGGTTGGACTAACTGACCAACTACATGTTTTTTATAAGAAATGCATTTTATAAGTACTTGCAGTTTTAAATGTGGAAAAAAATATGAATTATATAAATATAAATAAATGTATAATTAATCTGGCACACAGAGAAGGCAATGGCAACCCACTCCAGTACTCTTGCCTGGAAAATCCCATGGACGGAGGAGCCTGGTAGGCTGCAGTCCTGGGGTTGCGAAGAGTCAGACACGACTGAGTGACTTCCCTTTCACTTTTCACTTTCATGCATTGGAGAAGGCAATGGCAGCCCACTCCAGTACTCTTGCCTGGAGAATCCTAGGGATGGAGGAGCCTAGTAGGCTGCTGTCCATGGGGTCGCACAGGGTCAGACAAGACTGAAGCGACTTAGCAGCAGCAGCAACAGCAATCTGGCACAAGTCCGAATCATTTGGGTGGAGTTCATCTATCCAGGGATATCTTGGCGTATATGTCTCCCCTTGTCCTCTCTGACCTCAAGTCCATCCATCTGTGGAATTGATTCAATTTATATGAATCATTTTACCATATATAGCATGTTGTGACTTTGTAGCATTATGTTGTGATATGTTGAAATAAAACAAAACAACCTAATTTCTTACTCACGTTAAGCCATGCCATAGAAGATTAACTAACAGAAAGGAGTTTTTCCAAAAAGGAGTAGATAGCAATGTTGAAGGCTGTTGATAGGCAGTCAATGAAGTGTATATGTTGGAGAGAGTAACAGAAGAAAATTGCTAACTTTGGAGCTGATATGGGGCAGAAATCAAATGCCATGAAATTTCTAACCTCATTTGGACTCTAGTTGTCTTTAATCATCTTTAGATAATCTTTAATCATCAGTCAACCCACTCCAGTACTCTTGCCTGGGGAATCCCATGGATGGAGGAGCCTGGTAGGTTGCAGTCCATGGGGTTGCTAAGAGTCAGACACGACTGAGCGACTTCACTTTCACTTTTCACTTTCATGCATCGGAGAAGGAAATGGCAACCCACTCCAGTGTTCTTGCCTGAAGAATCCCAGGGACGGGGGCGCCTGGTGGGAGGCCGTCTACGGGGTCACACAGAGTCGGACATGACTGAAGTGACTTAGCAGCAGCAGCAGCAGCAGCAATCATCAGTCTACTGAAATAACCTTTCCCTTGTTGCTACTCACAGTATAAGGCTATTTTCATAAGTCTGCATTCTTTGCCAAATAGAAGATTTAAATATAGTGGCAGTCAAATTTCTAAGAAGAGTGAGGATAAGGATCACACAGAGGTGACAGTATGGCCAAGGAAGCAGTGGTGAAGCAGGACAAAGGATGTCTGTGAAGGGAGGTTACAACATGCTCTAAAGTCATGGAAATGGCAATGGAGGTGGTTACAGGACTAACAGTTGTGGAAGTGGTGGTGGTGATAGAGTTAAGAGAGGCTACAGAGTGCTTCTCTTCTTTACGTATAAACAAGTAAATATGTTGAGAATAATAGGGGCCAGGGGCCAGGGATGTGGGGCTTCCCTGGTAATTCAGAGAGTAAAGACTCTGCCTGCAATGTGGGAGACCTGAGTTTGATTGCTGGGTAGGGATGATTCCCTGTAGAAGGAAATGGCAACCCTTTCCAGTATTCCTGCCTGGAAAATCCCATGGATGGAGGAGCCTTCTGGGCTATAGTCCATGAGGTTGCAAAGAGTCAGTCACAATTGAGTGACGAACACATACACAGGAAAGGATTTACATATAGAGAAAGAATCCTGGGACGTTGAATTGGAACTGAAGTTAAAAGTATGAAGTTTTTTTTTTTTTCCAGTGTATATTGATAGAACTATTTGGAAATACAAATGTGCATATTTTTATTAGCCATTATTCTCTACAGGCTGAGAAGGCCCAAAAGCAATTGTGCCCCAGTAGCAATGAGCGATCAGTGCAAAGAAATAGAGGAAAACAACAGATTGGGAAAGACTAGAGATCTCTTCAAGAAAATTAGAGATACCAAAGGAACATTTCATGCAAAGATAGGCTCGATAAAGGACAGAAATGGTATGGACCTAACAAGCAGAAGATATTAAGAAGAGGTGGCGAGAATACACAGAAGAACTGTACAAAAAAGATCTTCACGACCCAGATAATCACAATGGTGTGATCACTCACCTAGAGCCAGACAATCTGGAATGTGAAGTCAAGTGGGCCTTAGAAAGCATCACTACAAACAAAGCTAGTGGAGGTGATGGAATTCCAGTTGAGCTATTTCAAATCCTGAAAGATGATGCTGTGAAAGTGCTGCACTCGATATGCCAGCAAATTTGGAAAACTCAGCAGTGGCCACAGGACTGGAAAAGGTCAGTTTTCATTCCAATCCCAAAGAAAGGCAATGCCAAAGAATGCTCAAACTACCACACGATTGCACTCATCTCACATGCTAGTAAAGTAATGCTCAAAATTCTCCAAGCCAGGCTTCAGCAATATGTGAACCGTGAACTTCCAGATGTTCAAGCTGGTTTTAGAAAAGGCAGAGGAACCAGAGATCAAATTGCCAATATGCACTGGATCATCGAAAAAGCAAGAGAGCTCCAGAAAAACATCTATTTCTGCTTTATTGACTATGCCAAAGCTTTTGACTGTGTGGATCACAATAAACTGTGGAAAATTCTGAAAGAGATGGGAATACCAGACCACCTGACCTGCCTCTTGAGAAACCTGTATGCAGGTCAGGAAGCAACAGTTAGAACTGGACATGGAACAACAGACTGGTTCCAAATAGGAAAAGGAGTCCGTCAAGGCTGTATATTGTCACCCTGCTTATTTAACTTATATGCAGAGTACATCATGAGAAACACTGGGCTGGAAGAAACACAAGCTGGAATCAAGATTGCTGGGAGAAATATCAATAACCTCAGATACGTGGATGACACCACCCTTATGGCAGAAAGTGAAGAAGAACTAAAGAGCCTCTTGATGAAGGTGAAAGAGGAGAGTGGAAAAAGTTGGCTTAAAGCTGAACATTCAGAAAACTAAGATCATGGCATGTGGTCCCATCACTTCATGGGAAATAGATGGGGAAACAGTGGAAACAGTGTCAGACTTCATTTTTTTGGGCTCCAGAATCACTGCTGATGGTGATTGCAGCCATGAAATTAAAAGACACTTACTCCTTGGAAGGAAAGTTATGGCCAACCTGGATAGCATATTTAAAAGTAGAGACATTACTTTGCCAACAAGGGTCCGTCTAGTCAAGGCTATGGTTTTTCCAGTGGTCATGTATGGATGTGAGGGTTGGACGGTGAAGAAAGCTGAGCGCCGAAGAATTGATGCTTTTGAACTGTGGTGTTGGAGAAGACTCTTGAGAGTCCCTTGGACTGCAAGGAGATCCAATCAATCCATCCTAAAAGAGATCAATCCTGGGTGTTCATTGGAAGGTCTGATGTTGAAGCTGAAACTCCAATACTTTGGCGACCTCATGCGAAGGGTTGACTCATTGGAAAAGACCCTGATGCTGGGTAGGATTGGGGGTGGGAAGAGAAGGGGATGACAGAGGATGAGATGGTTGGATGGCATCCCCGACTCGATGGACATGGGTTTGGGTAGACTCCGGGAGTTGGTGATGGACAGAGAGGCCTGGCGTGCTGCAGTTCATGGGGTCGCAAAGAGTCGGACACGACTGAGCGACTGAACTGAACTGAACTGAGCAATGAGCACAGTGAGTACTGAGATCTTTGTTTCTAAATACCAGCCTCCCCTGAAAGGAATCAGAGCTCCTTGTAAAAGTGGTTGATTCTAGGACTGGGTCAGAGAAAGTACAAGATGAACCTGGAGCTTGTTGTGCCAAAAATAAGGAAATGCTAAAAGAAGATGACCTTTACCAAAGGGCAAAGGAACAATCTTCAAAGAGATCTCAGTCACCAAATACAGGAATATTTGACAAAAATATGTGCTTTATTATTTGCCATCAATAATAGTGGTAATATCTTCTGAGTTGCCTGTGGATAATAAGGATGGAGGATTAATTTATTAAGGAAAAGAATATTTACAGTCTTACAGTATCACCTCACAAAATATGTAATTAAAAAGGAAATACAATCACTCTATGGTATAGAAACAAGGCAGATAATAACTTGACCAAGTGTTCAGGGTTAACACAACCAGTGATAGGATGGAAAAGCATGTGTCTCCTGAGGTGATGCCCCAAAAGAGCATATACCTTCATGATATTCCAGCCCAGGGTACATGGCCTGAGATGGGTAATAAGGAAACATCAGATGGACTCTGGTTGATCGTTATTTTATCAAATGAAATGTCTGTATTTTGTTTTTGTTTTAACTGTGAAAATAGGAAAAGGCTGAAAAACTATTCAGGATTGAAGAAATCTGCAGAGACTAGACAACTTAATACAATGCATGATCCTGGATTGGCTCCTAGACCAGATAGGAACAAGAGACATAGTTGACAACTGATGTCTTTGAATTTGGTTCTGTGATCTGGATGGTAGTGTGCTATTGATGTTGATTTTCTGATTGAAACAACTGAAGATATGTTATATATGAGTAACTTGAGGTAAAATATTTACATACTAGCATGTTTGGAAATAATTTCAAACTTCCAGAAAATTTTAAGAACTGTACAAACAGTCCCATATGTTGAGATTCCCTAATTGTTAACATTTTACTCTCTTTATCTCTCCTACTGATTTATTATTATAAATAAATATTTATTTTTTGGAAATAAATATTTCCAAACATGCTAGTATGTAAATATTTTACCTCAAGTTACTCATATATAACATATCTTCAGTTGTTTCAATCAGAAAATCAACATCAATAGCACACTACCATCCAGATCACAGAACCAAATTCAAAGACATCAGTTGTCAACTATGTCTCTTGTTCCTATCTGGTCTAGGAGCCAATCCAGGATCATGCATATAGTAACCTCTTGCATAATTAAAAATAGCATTTCCATGATGTTTTATTTATTACTAATAAATTGGTTGGGATAAAGTTCTCATAAGATAGGATGGATAAACCAAGCAATTTAATATGATAAAATAAACCAATTAAATATGGTAAAATGAATTAGTGAATACTGTTTTCCATTGAGCAAGCTGCTAGGCAGTAAAATGAGGATAATTTAGATACATATTGAATATATATATATTCTTTAATTCAAAGTATTACCTTGTAGCTTTTGGGAGTTTTTAAGTTAAAACTTATCATTTGAACTATATTTTGTTGCTAGAAATAAATAACTAACATTTAAAACTTAGAAGGCATGACTTGGAATTTATCCAGACAACTGGAACTGAAGACAATGTATTCCAGTGACAGCACTGGAATTAGCTTTTGCCTCCACATGTATTATTTTACTTGTATATTGATTGACCAATTCAATCAAAGTGGAAGCAACAGTCATACACTTCATGTCAGAAAAAAAGGATGAAAATTAATGGACTCTGCCAAACAATCCTGACTGTAACATAGTGCTAATTAATAATATGACAGATATTTCTCACCATCAGACTGATCAAATTTAATGAGAGCTTTTGAAACACTGGCACCATCTGCATATTTATTTTGTTCCTAAACTCATGAAGAACTAGATAAATGACATTCAATATGAACAATGTTAGGTAAGGGTGAAAAGTATTTGGAGAAAAATAAGAAAGATGAAGTATTATAGGTCAACTGAAAACACAAGAAACAGGATGTGACAGTAATCCAGTATATGAAATAAATAAGATTAAACTGAACCCTGGGTTTGTGTGTTGAGGAATCATAAAACATAGTAGGAATCATATTTTTTAAAAAATGAAAATAAATACAATATTAAAGGCCACTATTAAAATAATGCAAAACAAGCTCCCAATTTGTAAGATGATTATACAAACTTAACAAATACCTACTAAAAATGTGAGTGATACTTATGATTGTGAAGAATATGTGAGACACATTGTGTCTAATACTTCTGAAGTGAAGTGAAGTTGCTCAGTCATGTTCAACTCTTTACTACCCCATGGACTGTACCCCACCAGGCTCCTCTGTCCCTGGAATTCTCCAGGCAGAATATTGGAGTGGATAACCATTTCCTTCTCTAGGGGATCTTCTCTACACAGGGATGGAACCGGGTCTCCTGCATATCAGGCAGAGTCTTTACCATCTGAGCCACCAGGGAATATAGATTATTTTTAACTAAAGTTGAAAAAGTGCAAGAGATGCAGAAATGAAAAAAAAAAAAGAATGTGAAAGATTCTTTTATTTTAAAAAGGAAAAAGAAAACATTTTTTGTTCTGAGATTAGGGGAAAGTAATTGAAAGGAAAACTAATACCTATTGGGGCATTAGTGCCTTGTGGAGTTAATTGAATACAATGCATAACCTTTACTATGTGAAGGCGATAAGATTGATTTGGAATTATAAAGCATGTGTACTGAGTCTTTTATAAAAATAATGGTTATCGACTGGTAATTGTCCAACCCTACTCTCTCTCTCAACCTTATAACCATTTATATTCATCTGTTAAAAAATACATCAGAATCTGCATCGCTGGCCAGTTTTAGAATCAGGTCTATGATTGAGCTTCATCAGACTACTGCTTTAATTGATTCAACTGATGATTGTCACAGAACAGCCTATAGCGCAGTGGTCCTAAAAATATGATCCATAGACTAGCAACATCACTGCCGTTATCTGGGAACTTGTCAAAATGAAAATCCTCAGGCTGTACCCCAGACTTCCTGAGTCAGAAAAGGTACGGGGCTGGCTAGGTGAGATCTGTTAAGGTTTCCAAGTGATTCTGAGGCACAGGCAAGTTTGAGAACCACTATGATAAGATAAATTGTTTGTTTTTTTAATTTGTCCATGATGGTGGAGGAAATAAGAGTGGCCAGTAATTTCTTGAAAATATTTCTTGATCATTTGAATTCACAGGTCATTTTTAACCTTCCTATTGACAAAAGGTTTTCTGTTGCTTTAAAAAATGTGCTCTTTACTTGGCATACCTGCCCAGCACTCCTAGGAATTCCTTGCACTTTGTTGGACATTGTTGGAGAAAGAAAAATAAGCTGACACAAAGCAAACATTAAAGTTTACAGATTATTCATTAAGGCTAAAAGTCTTCAAAACCTTATTAACTTTGTCTGACAGTAATTTCAAAATGGAGGGAAATGGGCCAGGCTTTTCTATCTAGAAACCAAAGTGGGTTTTTTTTGTTATCTTCTGTTATTCCCAATATAGGGCTCTACCATTAGTTTTTAACAACTATTGTGTGCCCCTAAAACACAATAGATTCACCCCAGCAATGCTGCTTTTTTGCTTCCTGGCACTGCCACCCTCCACTCCACTATGCTCTCACCATTTCCTTATTTTGCTTCTTCCCACCCAGCTCCTTATATAAAACTGCTTACAATGTGTCAGTTATCATGGTATACAAAACATATTTAGCCCTCCCTCCAGTGGCATTTAGTGAATCGTTCCAGATATTACCGTGGTTACCCATTCCTTTGCAAACAGTAATGGTGATCAAGTAATAACTAATACATAACAGGAGCTGATTTTGTGCAAGGCAACATCCTAAGAATTTTACTTCCACCTATGAAGTTAAAATGTAGGCAAAGGACTTGATAAAGAAACAAAGTCAGAAAGTAAAAAAAAAAAAAAAATTTTCTAAACAAAACAAAAAATACACAGAACACATTTACAGGATCAGTAGAATTATAATTGCTTATATCAACACAATAATTTTTACCTTCAGACATAATATTTGAAAGAAAATTGTAAGATAAATATGTTTTAAGGAAAGCCAAATATGGCATCTAAAAGATTTCTTTCCACATCTTGATGTGACAAAGGACTGTATATATGGTAATATATGATGTGCATTAATATATGATGTGACAAAGGATTATATGTATGTACAAAAAAGGAAAATATTGGAAGCTATTTCACCGAATTTTAAAAAAAGGTAAACGTCAAATCAGTTTCCTGTAGCAAAAAATTTATTTCCAAACACTAATTTGTATTTTCCTTTCTGCGGATTTTTGTTTCACAGATACTTTCTTTAGAAAGACACATCTTACTCCAATTGTTTATACCTTCTTCAGTATCTCTTTTCGTAATCCCATACAGCCCATGGTGTACCTTGGTTTTGGAGTAAATAAACTAAGTATCTCTAGTGAATATTTAAAGAAGAGGTTTTTTAAAAAATAAAAACATAGTCTGTTTCTATAATGCTTGGAAATCCATTTTTTTTCTAATTTAATGTCTTGGCCCTATCACTTACTAACTATTTGATCTTGGAAAAGTTACTTTAGGGACTTCCCTGATGGTCCAGTGGCTAAGACTTCATGCTTTCAGTGCAGAGGGCCTGGGTTTGACCCCTGGTCAGGGAACTAGATCCGACATGCCACAACTAAATTCGCATGCTGCAACTAAAGATCTCACAAGCTGCCATGAAGATGGAAGATCCAGCATGACACAACTAATATCCGCGGAAGCCAAATAAATATATAAACATTAAAAAAAGAAAAGTTACTTTACTACTTTATGCATGAGTTCATCTATAAAATGGAGAAAATAGTAGTTTTTAAGTCATAGATTTATTAGAGGAATAATAGGGCTAATATGTGTTAAATGCTTAGACATTATAAATTCTCAGTTATTGTTGGCTATTATTATTGCTATTATGATTACTATCAGAAAATGAATATAGAAAGTCCACAGCCTCAACTAGTAATTGCTTTCATATATATGTAATGGTCGGAGAAGGCAATGGCAACCCACTCCAGTACTCTTGCCTGGAAAATCCCATGGAAGGTAGGCTGCAGTCCATGGGGTCGCTAAGAGTAGGACACGACTGAGTGACTTTACTTTCACTTTTCACTTTCATGCATTGGAGAAGGAAATGGCAACCCACTCCAGTGTTCATGCCTGGAGAATCCCAGGGACAGGGGAACCTGGTGGGCTGCCGTCTATGGGGTCGCACAGAGTCAGACACGACTGAAGCAACTTAGCAGCAGCAGCAGCAGCATATGGAGTGGAGGGTTATAAGCTATATTGTAGCTAATTTAATGAACTTTATGAACTTGATTTTCTACTTTGCAATGAAGGTTGCAAGCATTCTTATATGTCTTTAGGTAATGCCATGCACTCCTGGTGATGTATGGAGTTAAAGGCTATTAATTTATACTTTAAAAACAGCTAGGTCAGCCAATACTAAACAGTGAAACTTTCAATGCCTTGGCCCTAGTTCTCTTTGCCCAGCTCTGTGTAACTAGAATTAAATCATATCTTCATGTAGGTTGCTATGCCAGCCAGCTAGGAAGGGGCCATTGATCCTAACTCTAATCAGCTGGGACTTGAAGTTATTTCCTCTGATCTGAGGGATGGGGTGGATCATTTTCTTTTGCCTCTTCTCCACTATAAAGTCAACTGCTCACCAGCCAAACCCAGAATTTCAAACTGTCTGAACTTCAACTAGTGTCAAAGCCTGAATAACCAGAGAGCTCCAAATACGGAGCCCATTCCTACTTTTAGTGATTTCCTAGGAATATGCTTCTTCCTGGATTCTTTCTCCTTAGTTCTGGCCCAGTTATTCTGCCAACTAACACAAGACCTTCTGAAAAATTGAAGTTTAGATCTAAATATCTTCCAAGGACTCATGCTAAAAGTTGTGTTGGTCTTTGTTTATGCCAATCATGTTCTTCAGGACCAGAAATTTATTGGAAGTGCAGAATCTTTAGCACACTTCCCTCCTAATATCACCCATCTGACCAGATTCCTAAAACTTTAACTTTTGCTTTAATTTTTCACTGTCCTCCAAAGCCTATTTAATAGAATAACTTCACCGAAGAAGTTGTGGGAGCTTAGATTTAGACTCCTCCAGACATATGAGTGCTCATGATTTTTCTCTTTCCTCCTGAGGGATAACATAATGTCATTTGTTTGGCATTTGGACAGCTGTCCCAGCCCAGAGCATGTATCTCTCTACCTGTTCCTTTTAGCAATTTACCTAATTTGCCAGGAACATACCACACTATATGTTGTTGGTGTTTTAGTTGTTAAGTTGTGTCTGACTCTTTTGTGGCCCTATGGACTGTAGCCTGCTAGGCTCCTCTCTCCCTGAGATTTCCCAGGCAAGAAAACTGGAGTGGGTTGCCATTTCCTTCTCCAGGGGATCTTCCAGACCCAGGGATCGAACCCATGTGTCCTGCATTGACATGGGGGTTCTTTACCACTGAGCCACCTGGGAAGCCCTTATCATGCTGCTGCTGCTGCTAAGTTGCTTCAGTCGTGTTGCACTCTGTGCGACCCCATAGATGGCAGCCCACCAGGCTCCTCCATCCATGGGATTTTCCAGGCAAGAGTACTGGAGTGGGTTGCCATTGCCTTCTCTGTCCTTATCATAGATATACATAGATAATAAAACCAAAAACATTGTTACAGTCAGTGCCTTAAAGTATAGTGGAGTATTTCTCATACTCTACTTATGAATGGTCCCAGCAGCATTAAGAAACTTAATTTGTACCATCTTCTATGATGTTATACAACTATATGGAGGTAGAGGGTAATATTACTCTTGCTGCACAAGAGATTTAGCAACAACAAGCTGGGCTTACACCCAGCAGGAACTCTACAAAAGGCTGTTCAATAACGGAATGAATATTAGTCTTAGTTTGAGATTTTGTTCTCTATATAGAATATTTCCCATTTGTGTCTTCTGGGTAAGTTCTTAGCAAACACAGTAGAAGTCCCTAGATGCAATTATAGTTCAAAGGGTGTAGGGAAGGAAATCTTTCACATTTAATTAAAGAGTATCAGTTCCTGTTAAGCACCAGCAGGGTATCTATCACTCACTACAGGAATTTAGATCAATAATTTAGAGGAAGAATTAAAACACCAGCCAAAGAAAGAAGAGGTAACAGCCCTAGGAAATTTTATTGGTAAAAGCTAGAAGAAGATGTAATCAGATCAAACCAAAGTTCATAGTACTGTCATTTGGGAAATGAACAATACATATCTATTGGGCAATCAAGTTTATTAGAGTTGAAAGTGTATAAGAAGAATAAAATAATAGCTTATTAGCTTGTTAATAAAGTAACATATAGAAAACAATTTGGGGCATGCTAAAAATGTCAAATACATATGTACATATATAAAAATATATATAAAATTAGAGGTAGAAAACAAACTTCAAGAAGGATTATAGTATTGGTCATAACATATATATTATGTTTCATTCAGAAATATTGTCTTAAAGAGAAAAAGCAGATATAGTGTTTTTAGCATTTTCCATATTTGCAAAATGTAGATGATGTTGCTGCTGCTGAATGTCTAACAAAAAATGACTTAATAAATGCATTACAGAACCACTCAATTAAATGTAATGCAGTGAATATAATTTATACAAGTGATTAGCAAAAGTTGAAAAAATGTAATTTAAAATATGTACACTAATTATAAAAATGTAAATTATGTATGCATATAGACAAATACCAAGGAAGATTGTGCAAAAAGATTAAATCATTCACTTTCAGTACATAAATCAAAAATGATATACTTTTCTATTAGGTATTTTCTATAACATTGTTAAGATAACATTAAAATTTATACATGTAAATAGATTGGTATCCTATTTTCAAGATTTTTCATGAAATTTTCAATCTCTAACTCTTGTAAGTCCCTATATGAATTCTTCGCAAGTGGCTAAAGTGGGAAGTCATCTTTAATTTTCAAATTTAGAGTCAAGTTGGGATCTTCATGTGAAAAATATGTTACTATTATTTCATATATTCATACATATTATATACAGTATGTATTTTTCCAAAGATATAAGTTGAAGTATATATTATCTTCCTCTTCTTTTTTCCTTCTGCAGAGTATTAAGGCTTAGCAACACATTTTAATTCAGACAGATTTCAAATATTGCTTCATTAACAGTCTCACATTTGACATCCTTGCTATAACTGCAGTGTGTATTATGTCAAAAGATGCTCTGTAACATCCCTGGAGACTCAGGTACTGTGTGCCTTGCCTGTAACCTGGGCAAGTATTAGTGTAATGTCTGATATAACAGGGACATATTTTCTTTGAACATTTTTAAGATACTATTTGATATAAATGGTAAATTACTTCTGAAACCATCAATGCTTGGATGAAAATAATACACTTATAAAAATATATTAATATAAGAAAATATTATTTTATACTAAAAATTTAAAAACTCTTATTCATGATTTTATAGCCACTTAGGAAAATATATAAATTTTAATCCTCTTTTCATATGTTATACTCCATTATATTTTATAAAATATACTAAATTTCAAGGAGGTATTATGGACCCTTGGCATTCCTAGACGAACACATTTGTGGGAAATATTTTTATTGCTTTATTTTTCTTAATTGCTCTAGCTAATTTCAAAATGTATTTGGGGGCTTCTTAGAAGAAACTTACAAGTATGCCAAGAACAAGTGCACAACAGCAAAAGGAATCAAAAATTAAAGGAGGAAAATGAAAAAAAAAATACATATATAAATTCTTCCTAAAGAAATCTGCTTGCAATACAGGAGACCTGTGTTCAATCCCTGGGTTGGAAAGATCCCTGGGAGAAAGAATGGCTACCCACTGCAGTATTCTTGCCTGGAGAATTCCATGGAGTGCAAGGAGTTGGACGCGACTGAGCGAATAACACTTTCACTTTCAAAGGAAGTTGCAATATTATTAAACTTAATTCTATTTATAATGACCAGAACATAGAAAGGAACATGCTGGTTTACAGAGCTCTAATTTTAAAATATTTTCTTATGTGCAAACGTTTTACTAGCCCTAATCTTATAGAAGAATTTAGTGCATGTTTCATACCATATGATCCTTGCCTATCTTAGTAAACAGGAGCAAGCTCAGGCCCAAAACTTGAGTCATCCTGGTCCCCTCTCTTTCTAACACATGCCAAATCCAACCCATCGGCAAATCAAACAGGTCTACTTTCAAAATGTATCCATGATCTCATTCTTTCTAACCACATTTACAGTTAATCTCCTAGTCTAAGACATCACCTCTGAACTGGATATTTCCATAATGTTTTAATTGGTCTTGCTTTGGCACTTACTCCTCTACAATTATTTTCATCACAGCTGATAGAGTGATTCTATCATGCAAAGAACAGATAGATCATTGCAATCCTCTTCTAAGAACACTCTGGTGGTGCTGTGGGTAAAGGGTTGTAAGGGCCTACATAATTAGGCTCCTACTACTTCTCTCTTAAACATCTCCTTTGTTTTGATTGTTTTGCTCTAATTGCACTGAATTTTGTGCAGTTTCTCAGATCCACCAGGCATTTTCACACCTTAGGAGATTTGACATTTTTTTTCCCCTTTGCTTGGCATGCTCTGCTCCGAGAGCTCCATGCATATCCTGCTCTCCCATTCCAGTTCTCTTCTTAAAGGGCATTAATGAGTATGACCATCAATTATAAAATCACATTCTTCTCTCCTACTTCCTGTTCTCTTATACAGCCTTACTTTCCCCTCTGAAGAATGTATTACCATATACTATTTGTATAAATACAGTTAATGGTTTATTTGAGATAGGATGTGGATAAGGAGAAAACAGAAGAGTAAAAAAGAAGTCCTATACTGGTGCTTTGATTTTGTTGATGTAGCCAAATGGATTTAAAATGGGGAAACCCTAAACTTCCATACATTTCCCTAGTGAATACTTTAAACCACTTAAAAACAGAATCTCATCTCAACTCTCAATTATGCAGAGATGGTCTAGAGAGGTATCATTGTTTTCTACATATCAGGTAGCATCTAACTATATGGGGATCACATATCCTAGGCACAGCTGTCTTGTTTTGGGTTATTTGTAATGTTCATGGATCTTCTAAAATATTTACCCTCTATTCTGAAGAGACTGAGTTTTCTTCCTTCTTTTACACTTCCTTTCTTCTTCCATGTATTTTTTTAAAAAAGTACCAATAGCCCCTTTCCTTTTCTGAATACCCGAACTATATCTTGCAGACTGAAATCTTGCAGCCTCTTGCAGTGGGTCAGCCTCTCCAAAGTTGGGCAAGTTTTGGCTCTGAATATTCAGAATCACTAGTTTTGCTTCCTCCTTTAGTCTTCTGACTCCCACTTTCTCTTTGCTGATAAAGTGAATTCGTTTTCTGTTCTTGGTTAAGCAACAGCCTACTTTCCAGTATGGATCATGTGACCTTTGGGCTAGATAGAACCCTGTCTCCACCATTATTCTCTGATGGGTGAGAAACTTTTAAGATGAATTGTTTCACCTGGTTCTATTATAGCTTCTGAACATACTGTGAAGTGGTAAAAATTCTCAAATTGGTTGTAGATAGGCTTTTTCCAGTGGCCTGTTGGTTTATGTCTATCTTGAGATACAAAATATTGTAACAATGGCCTTTCTAAGCTGATTTTTATTGAGTCTTATAGAGGTGTCATATGCCTTTTCTGTCACATGTTGTTATGGGGATATCTTATAGTCATGAACTGTAACTGAGCAGATCCCCCCACTCCTGCATGTCTTCTGCCTGCTTTTTGTTTGTAGAAAAGCTATAGTCTCCCAGGCTTCCCTGAGTCACAATGGTCAGTTCAAAAATAAATGGCTGAAAGAATATGAACATATAGTGACAAAAATTCCAGCTTGGATTGGTCATGGTTTTGAAAATGAAAAACAACAATTCAAAACCTATTGGTTGCAGCAAAAGCAGATCTAAGAGAAGCTTAGAGCAATGTGAGCTTACCTTAGGCAACAAGAAACATATCAAATAAACAACCTAACCTTATACCTAAAGCAACTAGAGAAAGAAGAACAAAATCCAAAGTTCACAGAAGGAAATAAATCATAAAGAACAACAACAACAACAAAAATTAAATAGAGACTAAGAAAGTAATAGAAAAGATCAACGAAACTAGAAGCTGGTTCTTTGAAAAGTCAGACAAAATTGATAAACTTTTAGCCAGACTCATCAAGAAAAAAAGGAAGAGGGCTGAAATCAATAAATTCAGAAATGAGGATGAACTTACAGCCCATACCAGGAAAGACTAGGGACCATAACATACTACTTGTTGTTGTTTAGCCACTAAGTCATGCCTGACTCTTTGTGATCCCAAGGACTGTTGCCTGCCAGGCTCCTCTGTCCATAGGGTTTTCTAGGAAAGAATACTTGAGTGGGTTGCCATTTTCTTCCTCAGGGGACCTTCCCGACCCAGGGATCAAACCTGCATATCCTCCATTGGCAGGAATTGGCAGGAGGATTCTTTACTGCTGAGCCACGAGGGAAATCCCCGTAAGACATTATGACAAGCAACTAGATGCCAATAAAGTGCACAACCTAGAAGAAATGGACAAATTCTTAGAAAGATCTAATCTCCCGAGACTGAACTGGGAAGAAATAGAAAATATGAACAGACCAATTGCAAGTGCTGAGATTGAATCTATAATTAAAAAAAAAACTCCCAAAAAACTGAAGTCCAGGACCAGATGGATTCACAGGCATACTTTACCAAACCCCAAACCTTTAGAGAAGATTTAGCATGTATCCTTCAAAACTATTCTAAAAAATAATTGCAGAGGAAAGAACACTTCTGAATTCATTCTATGAGGCCACAATCACCCAGATCCAAAAAAAAAAAAACAAAACAACAACAACAAAAACACCACACACAGAAAAAATTACAGGCCAATATCACTGATGAATATAGATGTAAAAATACTTAACAAAATACTACAAAACTGAATTCAATAATACATTAAAAGGATCACACACCATAATCAAGTGAGATTTGTCCCAGAATTGCAATGATTTTTCAATGTCTACAAATCAATCTGGTGGTACACCAGATTAACAAACTGAAGAATAAAGTACATGATCATCTCAATAGATGCAAGAGCTTTTGGTAAAATTCAACATCCATTTATGATAAAAACTCTCCAGAAAGTGAGAATAGAGGGAACATAGCTCAACAAAATAAAAGTCATATATGACAAACACAGCTAATATCACACTCAATGATGAAAAGAGGAGAAAGCATTTCCTATAAGACCAGCAATAAGACAAGGATACTCACTGTGATCACTTTTATTCACCCTAGTTTTGGAAGTCATAGACACAGCAATCAGAGAAGAAAAAGAAATAAAAATAATCTAAACTGTAAAAGAAGGAATAAAACTGTCACTGTTTGCAGCTGATATGATACTATGCATAGGAAATCCTAAAAGATATTACTAGAAAACTATAAGAGCTCATCAATGAATTCAGTAAAGTTGTAGGATACAAAATTAAGACATAGAAATCTGTTGGATGTCCATACAATAACAAAAAAGATCAGAAAGGAGAAGTCAATAGCCTCAGATATGCATATGACACCACCCTTAGGGCAGAAGAGCCTCTTGATGAAAGTGAAAGAGGAGAGTGAAAAAGTTGACTTAAAGCTCAGCATTCAGAAAACTAAGATCATGGCATCTGGTCCCATCACTTCATGGCAAATAGATGGGGAAACAGTGGAAACAGTGACAGACTTTATTTTCTTGGGCTCCAAAATCACTGCAGATGGTGACTGCAGCCATGAAATTAAAGACACTTTCTCTTTGGAAGAAAAGTTATGACTAACCTAGACAGCATATTAAAAATCAGAGACATTGCCAGCAAAGGTCTGTCTAGTCAAAGCTATGGCTTTTCTAGTAGTCTTGTATGGATGTGAGAATTGGACTATAAAGAAAGCTGAGCAACGAAGAATTGATACTTTTGAACTGTGGTGTTGGAGAAGACTCTTGAGAGTCCCTTGGACTACAAGGAGATCCAACCAGTCCATCCTAAAGGACCAGTCCTGAATATTCATTGGAAGGACTGATGTTGAAGCAGAAGGTCCAATACTTCGGCCACCTGAAGCAAAGAACTGACTCATTGGAAAAGACCCTGATGCTGGGAAAGATTGAAGGCAGGAGGAGAAGGGGACAACAGAGGATGATATGGTTGGATGGCATGACTGACTTAATGGGCTTTGAGTAGGCTCCGGGAGTTGGTGATTGATAGGGAGGCCTAGCATGCTGTAGTCTGTGGGGTTGCAAAGAGTCAGACATGACTGAGCAACTGAACTGATCTGAAGGTCAGGTGGTCTGGTATTCCCATCGTTGTAAGAATTTTCTAAAATTCTTGCTCTAGTGGTAAGACAACATGGACTGTGGCATTGGTAAATTGAGATTCAGATCCAGCCCTTCGTCCATTTCCAGCTGTCCTATGTCAGGGAAGATGTTCAGAGACTCAACACACTCTTTCCTCTAGGACAGGATTTCTCTGCTGTTCTTCGTGGTGGTGTTTGCTGTTAGATGGCAGAGTAGAAGGATGTGTGCTCATCTTCTCTTGTGAGAACTACAACTTACTGCTGAACAACCATCGACTAGAGAATGCTGGATCAAATCAAAAAAAGATATTCCACAACCAAGGGCGAAGGAGAATCCCCAGCAAGATGGTAGGATGGGTGAAATCATGTTTAGAATCAAACCCCTTACCTGCCAGAGACACTCAGAGGCCTCAATCAAACCTTGTGTGCCCCAGGACCCAGAGACCCCACAGAGACTGAGCCAGATAGGCTCACTATCATGTATCAAAGATGTTTATAGATATCTAAGGGATCTGGTGAAAAGCCATGAAATGATCTTATCTCATCTTTAAGTGGTTCCTTCTGACAATCCTGACAAGAGATTCAGGGGTCAACTCTTACTATTCCTAAACTTTTTTATTTATTTTCTCCTCTGGCCAAAGCTATAATTTATCACAATACATTCTATTTCTCTCTCCTTCTGTGGTTACTGTGATTGGCTGAAGGAACCACATTGCAAAGGAAAGTTTGTATCCTATGACCGACTCTCCAATGATGAAGTTGACATTTTTTGTTTTGATTGTTTTTCCCCATAAAACCTTATCTTACTGAATATTAATAAATGGTGCCCTCTGTTCAAATTGTGAAAAACAAAATCTTAGGCATCATCAATGGAGGTATATTTCTTAGTGATTTTGCTGTTTTTTATCCACTTCAATGCCTAATGTTGAGACTTGAAATGCTCAGTCCTAGACCTTCCCTCATTCTTGGCCTAAATTATCTCACTAGGAAAATCATTGACTCCCAGGGCTTTAAATGTAATCTATAATATACATTATCTGCCTTTCTTTTCTTTTTTTCAAGATTGGCATCCAAAGCATAAACAAGTTCCTACAGCTCTACTTTCAAGAGGTACTCAAAATTCCTCTCTTCATTTTGTTTATTCTGTGATGACCCTAATGCAGGGCACTATTATTTCTTTTAGGGACTACTGCAATGGCCTCCTAACTGGTTCCTCTGCTTTTGATCTTTCTCAAATAAAATTTATTCTCTTTATTCAAGAAAAAATTAAAAAAACAAAACCAGCATCATCCATTACATTACATTCAGTTCAGTTCAGTCGCTCAGTCGTGTCCGACTCCTTGCGACCCCGTGAACTGCAGCACGCCAGGCCTCCCTGTCCATCACCAACTCCCGGAGTCCACCCAAACCCATGTCCATCGAGTCAGTGATGCCATCCAACCATCTCATCCTGTGTCATCCCCTTCTCCTCCTGCCCCCATCCTTCCCAGCAATAGGGTCTTTTTCAATGAGTCAACTCTTCGCATGAGGTGGCCAAAGCATTGGAGTTTCAGCCTCAACATCGGTCCTTCCAATGAATATTCAGGACTGATCTCCTTTAGGATGGACTGATTGGATCTCCCCGCAGTCCAAGCGACTCTCAAGAGTCTTCTCCAACACCACAGTTCAAAAGCATCAATTCTTTGGCGCTCAGCTTTCTTCACCATCCAAATCTCACATACATACATGACCACTGGAAAAATCATAGCCTTGACTAGACGGAACTTTGTTGGCAAAGTAATGTCTCTGCTTTTAAATACGCTATCTAGGTTGGCCATAACCTTCCTTCCAAGGAGTAAGCATCTTTTAATTTCATGGCTGCAACCACCATCAGCAGTGATTTTGGATCCCCCCCCAAAAAAGTCTGATACTGTTTCCACTGTTTCCCCACCTATTTCCCATGAAGTGATGCGACCAGATGCCATGATCTTAGTTTTATGAATGTTGAGCTTTAAGCCAACTTTTTCACTCTCCTCTTTCACTTTCATCAAGAGGCTCTTTAGTTCTTCTTCACTTTCTGCCATAAGGGTGGTGTCATCTGCATATCTGAGGTTATTGATATTTCTCCCGGCAATCTTGATTCCAGCTTGTGATTCTTCCAGCCCAGCGTTTCTCATGATGTACTCTACATATAAGTTAAATAAGCAGGGTGACAATATACAGCCTGGACTTACTTCTTTTCCTATTTGGAACCAGTCTGTTGTTCCATGTCCAGTTCTAACTGTTGCTTCCTGATCTGCATACAGGTTTCTCAAGAGACAGGTCAGATGGTCTGGTATTCCCATCTCTTTCAGAATTTTCCACAGTTTATTGTGATCCACACAGTCAAAGGGTTTGGCATAGTCAATACAGCAGAAATAGATGTTTTTCTGGAACTCTCTTGATTTTTCGATGATCCAGCAGATATTGGCAATTTGATCTCTGGTTCCTCTGCCTTTTCTAAAACCAGCTTGAACATCTGGAAGTTCACGGTTCACTTATTCCTGAAGCCTGGCTTGAAGAATTTTGAGCATTACTTTACTAGCATGTGAGATGAGTTCAATTGTGTGGTAGTTTGAGCATTCTTTGGCATTGCCTTTCTTTGGGATTGGAACGAAAACTGACCTTTTCCAGTCCTGTGGCCACTGCTGAGTTTTCCAAATTTGCTGGCATATCGAGTGCAGCACTTTCACAGCATCATCTTTCAGGATTTGAAATAGCTCAACTGGAATTCCATCACCTCCACTAGCTTTGTTCGTAGTGATGCTTTCTAAGGCCCACTTGACTTCACATTCCAGGACGTCTGGCTCTAGGTGAGTGATCACACCATCGTGATTATCTGGGTCATGAAGATCTTTTTTGCACAGTTCTTCTGTGTATTCTTGCCACCTCTTCTTAATATCTTCTGCTTCTGTTAGGTCCATACCATTTCTGTCCTTTATGGAGCCCATCTTTGCATGAAATGTTCCCTTGGTATCTCTAATTTTCTTGAAGAGATTTCTAGTCTTTCCCAATCTATGTTTTCCCTCTATTTCTTTGCACTGATCGCTGAGGAAGGCTTTCTTATCTCTCCTTGCTATTCTTTGGAACTCTGCATTCAGATGGGAATATCTTTGCCTTTCTCTTTTGCTTTTCACTTCTCTTCTCTTCCCAGCTATCTGTAAGGTCTCCTCAGACAGCCATTTTGCTTTTTCTGCATTTTTTGCATTTCTTTTCCGTGGGATGGTCTTGATCCCTGTCTCCTGTACAATGTCATGGACCTCTGTCCTTAGTTCATCAGGCACTCTGTCTATCAGGTCTAGTCCCTTAAATCTATTTGTCACTTCTACTGTATACTCATAAGGGATTTGATCTAGGTCATACCTGAATGGACTAGTGGTTTTCCCTACTTTCTTCAATTTAAGTCTGAATTTGGCAATAAGCAGTTCATGATCTGAGCCACAGTCTGCTCCTGGTCTTGTTTTTGCTGACTGTATAGAGCTTTCTCCATCTTTGGCTGCAAAGAATATAATCAATCCGATTTCAGTGTTGACCATCTGGTGATGTCCACGTGAAGAGTCTTCTCTTGTGTTGTTGGAAGAGGGTGTTTGCTATGACCAGTGTGTTCTCTTGGCAAAACTCTATTAGCCTTTGCCCTGCTTCATTCTGTACTCCAAGGCCAAATTTGCCTGTTACGCCAGGTGTTTCCTGACTTCCTACTTTTGCATTCCAGTCCCCTATAATGAAAAGTACATCTTTTTCTTGGTGTTAGTTCTAAAAGGTCTTGTAGGTCTTCATAGAATCGTTCAACTCCAGCTTCTTTGGCATTACTGGTAGGGGCATAAACTTGGATTACTGTGATGTTGAATGGTTTGCCTTGGAAACGAACAGAGATTATTCTGTCATTTTTGAGATTGCATCCAAGTACTGCATTTTGGACTCTTGTTGACCACGATGGCTACTCCATTTCTTGTAAGGGATTCCTGCCCACAGTAGTAGATATAATGGTCATCTGAGTTAAATTCACCCATTCCAGTCCATCTTAGTTTGCTGGTTCCTAGAATGTTGACGTTTACTCTTGCCATCTCCTGTTTGACTATTTCCAATTTGCCTTGATTCATGGACCTAACATTCCAGGATCCTACGCAATATTGCTCTTTATAGCATCGGACTTTGCTTCTATCACCAGTCACATCCACAGCTGGGTATTGTTTTTGCTTTGGCTCCATCCCATCATTCTTTCTGGAGTTATTTCTCCACTGATCTCCAGTAGCATATTGGGCACCTACTGACCTGGGGAGTTCATCTTTCAGTGTCCTATCTTTTTGCCTTTTCATACTGTTCATGGGGTTCTCAAGGCAAGAATACTGAAGTGGTTTGCCATGCCCTTCTCCAGTGGACCACATTCTGTCAGACCTCTCCACCATGACCCATCCGTCTTGGGTGGCCCCACAGGGCATGGCTTAGTTTCATTGAGATAGACAAGGCTGTGGTCCATGTGATCAGATTAGCTAGTTTTCTGTAATTTTAGTTTCAGTGTGTCTGCCCTCTGATGCCCTCTCGCAACACCTATTGTCTTATTTGGGTTTCTCTTACCTTGGACGTGGGGTATTTCTTCACAGCTGCTCCAACAAAGTGCAGCCATTGCTCCTTACCTTGGACAAGGGGTATCTACTCACAATGGCCCCTCCTGACCTTGAATATGGAGTAACTCCTCTCGGCCCTTCTGTGCCCATGCAGATATTACTATCTTCTTAAACCTATCAATAGCTTCTAATTACATACATAATGAAATTCACATTCCTTATACTGACCTACAGGGCTCTATATGATCTAGCCACTCTCAACTTTGTTGATCCAATTTCTTACCATTTTCTTCTTTATCCTTTAACTTTAGTCATAGAAAACTAATTTTTCCCCCTTAAACATGGCAAACATGTTTCTTATCTGCACTCCCTGGTTTCTCTATGAGAAATGCTTTGTCTCTAGATACAGAAGACTCCTCTTCCAACCAAAGTAAAATAATTCATCCTCTTTTACCTCCATTTATTATATGGTATAACATTCTGTTCTATTTTTATTACAGCACTCTCTGGATTATCTTTTTTTAAATTTTCTGCCAACATAATGCTAGGATGTCAGTATTATAAGTGTAAGTATCTTGTACATCTTGTTCACTCATCCATCCACAGAATCTACAACAGGGTCTAGCATTGAGTAGGTATGCAACTTAGATTCAAGTGAATTAATGAAATATATGCAATAACCCCTATTGTTCCTGAATCCTCACATTCTTCAGAGTTTACAAAAGGCTGGCAAAATTAAATTCAACATATTAAATACTTCAATAACATAAAAACAAAACAAACAACAAAAAAAACTTACAAGTCATTTTATTGCTATTTTCATTTCTAATTGTATAATTTTGATGTGTATATTGCTTAAGTGTTATTAATCGTTGTTTTGTATCAGGAGTCTCCAGTATATTTGGTCCAGCATTCCAAGGAGAGGTGTTTGGATGCTGGGTAAGCCTCAAAAGGCTCCAGGCTGTCTCTTTTGGGGCATAGATGTATTGTGGGGCATTGTGGCAGAGCTGTGTATGCAAACTATCTGCAGGTGAAGTGTGTTACTGTTGAAGCCATATTTTCATGAGTTAGAGAAGGGATGATCAGTTGAGTGAGGCAATGGAAATTTTCTCCCTCTCTTGAAGTTTGGGGGTAGCTTATAAAGATTAAGCTTCTACAAGTCTTCTGGAAATTTAAGAAGTCTCTTTTGCCCTGTTCCTTCACTAGATTAAGACACTGGCTTTTCCAATATAATCCTAGGACACTTACCCAGCATGAACTCCCAGGGATCCTCCAATTTATTTTAAAATCCTGACCCCACTCTAGTGATGTCCTGAGTTCTCACAGGTACAGTCACTTTATTCCTATGTTCAGAAGGAAATTAAAAAAAGAAAAATGTCCAAACAAGCAACTGATATCCCTACTGTCCTTTTGCTTCTTTCATAAGCAGTCTTGTTGGCCCATTAAATTCAAAGCCATGAGTCATTAAAATAAAATTCCTCTTTCTTCAAGGTCAGATAGCATGAAATATTCCCAGAAGGTGAAGGGGACATCTTTGCATTGTGACCCTCTAATACATCAAAATAAAGAAATGAAAACAAACCGGTTCTGCTTTATTAAAAGTCATATTTCATATTTCAGCCATATTGAAACAGGCTTCAAGTTGATGCTATTAAGGTTGAAAAAAACCCTTCCTTCTCAGTGTTGAGGAATAGAATAGAATGAGCCAAGTAGAGGGGGATGAAGAGAATTTAGCCCTGCCCTTGGGGAGTTGCAGAGCCAAGCGTTTCTTAAAGGGTGTAACGAAGCCCCCCTTATTCTGTTGTTGATAGTGCAGAACTGGCATTGGTTGGTGTTAACCAGCTCAGTACAAAATGAGATTCAAAAGGAGTTTAAAAAAATTATATCCACAGGAAGGCCTGAAGCAGCACATTTAAAACAATCCTGCATTCCTAATTCAGAAGATGAGTGTGACCAAGGCAAAACAGGCAGATCAGCAGTTCCTACTCTCTTGGTTTCCCTGAAGGTCCTCATAAATGAGACAGACCCTTTCAGAAATGAATTCTGACTGAGGCATGATGCCACAGCACACTATATCATCCTAACAGGCTGGGACCTTTCCCAGAGGCTTGTCTTAATGATAATGCCACACTAGATGATGCCATACAGCACCTACTCCCTTAGGATGTTAAATCAAAGTGTGGTATTACAATACTTTCATGAGATTATCATTGATTTTTAAATCTTTAATCTGATTTTTTTTCATGCAAAGGAAACCCAGGGAAATTTTAAATTACTTTTCCTTAATTATAATCATATAGTAATACAGACAAGAGATTCGGAAAGACAGTTTTGTATCAGGACTCATCTTCATCCCTTATCAGTTGACAATGGGTGGATAATGGAGAGTTGGGCTTCCCTGGTGGCTCAAGTGGTAAAGAATCTCCCTGCAGTGTGGGAGACCCGGATTCAATCCCTGGGTGGGGAAGATGCCCGAGAGAAGGGAATGGCAACCCACTCCAGTACTCTTGCCTGGAGAATCCCATGGACACGACTGAGTGACTATACTACTACTATTAATGGAGGGTTGATATCTGATGACCACAGCCAAGTCACTAAACTTTCCTGAACTCCCATTCCTTTATCTATAGTAGGAATAATAATAAAAATAATTCTCATGCAGGGTTGGTGTGAGACTTAAACATTATGCACAATTCCTTTGTATACTCTAAAATCACCTTACAATTGTTAATCAAGTTTAACTTCCATAATCTCTACTAACATCCTGTAAGTGCAGGAGTTAGTGCCTACAGTTCAAATATGTGGTCTATGATCTACTAGCATTCTATGAAGATCACAGAATTTCAGTCTCTGGACTGGAATGCACTTGAGCAACATCAAATCAAAGCACTCATTCAGTAGTTCAACCTTCTCTACAAAGTCCATGATAACCAACTACTTGAACTTCTTCAGTTAACAGCTAATTCACTACTTCAGAAGGCTTTAATCATTTGCCAGCACTAACTGTTGGAAGGGACATCTTCATCCTGAGCTAAAAGTGATTTCCTTCTACCTCATTCAACCATTTTAGTACTACTCCTGTTTTTCATATAGTCAGTCTGTCTGTTTTATATCAATCTTTATAATACAGAGTAAAACTCCCTTTCAGCAATATATCAGTATTTAATAATTTGAAATTTTTACAAAGATAATACTTTTACTTCATACCTGTAGTAAAATTGGATAAAACATACTCCATTATCTATTTTTCCCATGACAAATTGAATAGAAGAGTGGTGATGTACACCATACTTTACCCACTCCCGTAGATGTCACAGGATTTAGTACCTATAGCCTCAATATGTGGGAGATGTGTGCATATAAGTTAGTTAGAAGATAAGTGCAAACACTGTGTAAATCAAAGGTTTGAGAAATCAACAACTTAATGAAAGAGTTTTACTCAGAGGATGATAATTTCAAGTTGCCCATTCTCATAGCTGGCAAGGCAACTAGGTGCAAAAAGGAGCTATTACATATATCCTGACATTTCTTCATTTTATTTATACAAAGATACTAGACTGCTGATTGAATTGTGCTTGTATATTTGACGGAATAGCTAATTTTGTGACTCGGAAAAAATCATCTTTGAGGATTTTAATTTCCATCTTGTAAAATTGAATGATAGTGGTCAAGTTGGAATAATTACTTAGTGTTTATTAGATGCAGTTTAAATGACTTATTTTGAGATATATTTAATAGTAATGTATCCAGGATTATAATGCTAAAACAGGAATTAATAAATAGCATTTCAATCATCATAGACTAACAGATATTTAATTTCCAAGGAATTTATTCCTTTTGAGTTAAGAAAGAGATACTCTGAATTCATATTTTCTTATATCACAAGATGTTCTTCCTATCTTACAATTGAGAAAAAGAAGCTCAAAATAATTAAATAATTTATCTAGCTCACATTGGTACTGAAGGAACTATCAATCAAGCAAATGACTGCTTAATATCAAGATAATTATCCAACACTGCTTCTGATACAAGGATATATGTATATATTTTTGATTTTTGATAACATTATGCATGGTTTGTACATGTGGACTGTTTTATTTTTTTACATCTATAAACCAATTTATCTTCATTTGGTAGTGAAGGCTTAAATATGGGATGGCTTATTTCTACCATAGCTGTGATTATTAATATAATACAAAGAACATTTTCATTAATGTTCATGACACTTTTCTAAGTGATAGAGACTTGGAAAAGATCAAAACAAAATCAAATTAAAATTTACAGTTCAATACAGAAGGTAAAGAGGAGCTTTTCAAAAGCACAGTTCATTCCATTTCTACTAATAATTTATTTTGAAAAATACCAAACCTGACAAAAAATGAAACCACTTCGATATTTGAAAGCAAAATAATTGAGTTTGTTCATTCTCACCCATTCAGAGTCAAATTTTTAGGGTATAATGATTTATGCTTCTTATATCTTGCCCACCTCACTCTTGTTTGCTGGTTGGATATATTTAGCACTTCTATTCCAATGACATTATCAAGGTGACACTTAGTGGCTCTTCCTTTCAACAGTCAATGTACTGTACCAAAAATTATAAATATATTAAAATCTAATGCTATGTTTTACCTTGAGGCTGAGTTCAGTAGGTAAACTCAAACTAGAAAATACTTCAAAGTAAACTTGAAATAAATAGCTTTCCATTAATCATATACTACATACATGGTATAATTTTTCTTTTCATGTAATTCACCTACATGTAACAGTACACTTTTTGGCAGTGGAAGCAATAGAAATAAATTAATAGAAGACTTGAATAATACAACAGTTTATCTCTGACTATTATAAACACAGTCCATCTGTTCTTTTCAGGGTTAAATATACCCTTATTTTAAATGCAGGCAGGCAGTGGAAAATAAATTGTCTTTTCCCACCACAATTTTACTTCTGGGCTTTTTCTGTCCCGTTTTAAAAGAGTCTCAGATATGTGACTCCTGACTCCATTCTTTCTATAATAAAATGCTAAATCTGGTTTAGTGTGATATTATGAATCTGGAGATACAGCCACATTTTCTCAAGAACCTATTAAATTCACCCAACAGCAACTTATCATTAAACGCTTCAAAATAAAAATGTAGTCGGCTTCAAAATGCATAAGCATCTTGTGTGTATTGCAAGCCTTAAATATAATATAAAAATTGGTAAGAAAGTAATATAAACCAAGCCGTTTTTCGTCAGGCAACCTTTAGTAAATACCTCACTTCTCATCTCCCACACTATCACTTTTGAATATCTGCACAAAGAGTATTCCTTCAGTATTACTAAATTTAACTTATATAAAGGCATTTAGTGATGTATATCTTACATATAATATGATTTACAGATTAATATATTCAACTTTAAAATCCAGTCTATATTGTTAAATGCAAAACAGTATGGTTGGACATATAAACATACTTTAACCAATGAAAGGATATAGAAACATGTCATTAGATCCAAATATGTGACCAATTATATTATGAGTCTAGTAATATATTGAGTTGGCCAAAAAATTCATTTGGATTTTTCTGTAAGATGTTATAGAATGAACTTTTTGGCCAACCCAATTTATTGAAGTTGAAATTAAAAGTATATATTGTTCATAAAGTCAATCACAGTTCTCTCAGAAAACAAATTAATTCTAAATTTGTGAACATCACAAAAATTATTGCTTCCCTAGTGATTCAGATGTTAAAGAATCTGTCTGCAATGCAGGGACCTGGGTACAATCCCTGGGTCAGGAAGATCCCCTTGAGAAAGGAATGGCAACCCACTCAGTATTCTTGCCTGGAGAATCCCATGGACAGAGGAGCCTGGTGAGCTACAGTTGCAAAGAGTCTGACATGACTGAGTGACTAGCACTTTCAAATAACTTTTATTTTGTCAAAATATTTAAAAAATATTCTGGAAATATAATTTAATGATTGCTTAATCCATCAAGTGAAATATCTCTCAAAGTGTTGTCCAGGGACAACCTACAATAGGATCTTTTGGAGGTACCTGAAGCAGAATTTGTGGGATAGGGGCTCAATAATATACATTTTACTCAGAAGATCCTTACATGTTCAATTTTGACAAGCCATAATTGATTAAATGTTCTAAAATCTATTTAACCATGTTTTCATTCTTCTAGGCATGTTGTTTCCATATATATAAACATTTATCAAATAATAGCATAATTGAAATTTATCACATACCATAAAAATCCCGTTTAAAACATGTTTTTGTATATTCACGGAGTTGTACCATCACCACTATTTAATCTTGGGATATTTTCATTATCCCATAACGAAATTCTGCAGTCTTTAGTATGCATTCCTCACCCTCACCTCAGGCAACCATCTATCTACTTTCTGTCTTTATAGATTTACTTTTTCTGGATATCTGATTCATGGAATTGAATAGTATGTTGTCTTTGTGACTTGCTTCTTTAATTCATCATCTTTCAAGGTTCATCAATGATGTGTCACATGTATCAGTACTTTCTCCTTTTCTTATTACTAACTAATATTTCATTTATTGATTATATCACCTTTTGTTTACTCATTAATCAGCTATGGATATTTGGCTTGTCTCCATTTTTGGCAATTATCAATGTGTATAAACATGTTTGTGCATGGTTTTATGTGGGAAAATATTTTTATTTCTCTTGGGTATATATCTAGGAATGGGGATGTTTAATCATATAGTGTCTCCATGTTTAACATTTTGAGAAAATACCAAAATTCACTTTAGAAAATTCTAAAGTGGTGCACCATTTTACATTTATATCAGCAAAGTTGGAAGGTTTAAATTTCATCCCCATCACGTCCTATGTCTGTATTTTTTGGTTTAGCCATCCAAGTAGTAAAAATGTGTATCTCATTTTGGTTCTGACTTGCATTTTCCTAGTAATTAATTATGTAGGCATCTTTTTATATACTTACTGGATATTTGTATATCTTCTTTGGAGAAAATATATTCAATCTTTTTGCCTATTTTTTTAAATGTGTACTTTGTTTTCACTTTTGAGTTCTAAGACTACTCATGTATCCTGAATAAGTCCTTCATCAGATTTATGGTTTCTAAAGATTTTCTCCCATTCTGTGTTTTTTTTTTTTTAACTTTTTTGATGGTCTTGTTTGCAGCAGAAAGGTTTTAAATTTTGATGAGATCTAGTTTACCTAGTTTTTTTATTTTGATATGTTCTTTTGGTGTTATGATCTATAATACAAGATAACGTCATCTGCAAATGGAAGTAACTTTATATCTTTCCTTCCGATCTGAATACCTTTTATTTCTTTAATCTATCTAATTTCCCTACATATAACTTACAGTACAATTTTGAGCAGAAGTAGTGAGAACATATAATCTTTCAGAATTTAGGAAGAAAATAGTCTTTTACAATTGCGCATGATGTCAGTTCTGGGTTTTTCATAGATAACCTTTACAGGTTAAGGAAACTTCTCTCTCACTTCTAGTTTGTTGGCTATATTTTAACATGAACCCATGTTGGAGCCTGTCAAGTGCTTTATCATAATCAATGGAAATGATTATATAAATGCTATCCTTTATTTTACAAACATAGTACATTAAAATGATTAGTTTTCAGACGTTTAATGTGCCTTGCATTCTTGGGACAATCCTACTTGGTTATTGTGTACAATCCTTTTTATATGTTGCTGAATTTGATTTCTTAGTGTGGACAAAAATGTCACCTGCCATATTAGTAAACAAAGGATGTTGTGGCCATCAAGCCATCAGCTACTGCAGCTGCCCTGACTGCGTACCCTGAGGGATGCAGGATGGAGAAAAGTAGGATACTGGCCCTCGATAACTAAGGTACATATCAAAGGAATTATTTCAAGGAGCCCAGACTCTTATCTTCCCATACAGAGATAAAGCTAAATTCATTAAATTGAGATGTCTGGTTTTCTTAAATAAACACTAATCTTTTGATATTCTGACTACCTGGTTTTTGTTGAAAAACTATATATTCAGTGCCTTTGTTAATTTTTTAAATAGTCCCTTTCAGAGATATCTGAGAGAGGCTGCCTCCTGGGCTTATGTCTTCAGTTTGTCTGCTGAATAAAGCATAATTCTCAACTTTTAAGGTTGTACGTTTTTTCAGTTGACATTAGCATTGTGTTGAGAATTTTTTCATCTTTGTTCATATTGAATATTGGTCTCTGGTGTTCTTTTTTTTTGTGATGTGTCTGGTTTCAGTTTCAGAGTAATACTGGCTCATTTGAGGCTTGGGAAATATTTCCTTCTCTTTTATTTCTGAGCAGAGTTTGTGAAGAATTTGGACTAATTGTTCTTTAAAAATGTGTAGAAGTCACCAATAAAGTCATTGGGAGTAGAACTTCCCTTTCTGGAAAATATATAGTTATAATTTGAAGTCATTACTTATTATAGTTTTATTCAGATTTTCTTTCCTTTTTTAAAAAGCCAGCTTCAGTAGTTTTATCTTTTGGGGAATTTATCCATCAGAGTTATTTAATTTGTTGGCATACCACTGTTCACTGAATTCCCTTAAAATCCTTTTTATTTCTATAAGGTCAGTAGTACTGTCAATTCCCTGATTCTCGATTTCAGCAATATGATTTTTCTTTCACATTCTGGATAAGGGTTTGTCAGTTTTGTTGATCTTTTCAAACAAATCACTTTTATTTCACTGATTTTTTTCATTTTGGTTCTCTCAACTTTTTCCTATGTATGCATAAACATCTGCAGACGTGTGGGGCCTGCAGATGTGTGGGGCCTGCAGACGTGTGGGATCTGCACACGTGTGGGGCCTGCAGACGTGTGGGTCCTTCTCAGAAACGGCAGAGCTTTCCAGAGCCCCCTGTTGGCAATTTGTTTCTCAGATCTTTTCTTTTAAATTTTTGACCAGGATCTTGTTAGTCCTAACTCATATCATAGACTCAGGTAAGTAACTATGATGTTTTGCAATTGCTGCTGATTGTTTTCAACAAAAGCCCTAGGCTAGGGCTGCTTGCATTGAGAAAGATCAAAAAAAGATTAAATAATAGCAACACATTGAGTATGGGGATTTTCATCAGAGCTTCAAGGTAAATAAAACAGTTGACAATGCTCTGGGGATGGGTCTTTTTGAGGAGTCCTAATCATGCACTTCTGTTTAAGAATGCAAGGTTGATGGTCTTCATTACTTCCATAGTTGTGAGCTGTTTCTTTGAAGATAGCAAGGGGAGAATTGGAGTAGGCTAAATTAAAAGGCTATAAACACGGCAGTTCTTCCTGAGGTTTAGCAGGTTTATATATTAAAGAGTTCTTAGATTACTGGATATTTTTAATAATGTGAATTTTGAAAAGTTGATGTTGACTATTTTTTTGGCCAGTGCTTTCATTGCTTTTATTAAGGAGGGTAATTATGAAGATTATCATACTGCCATTTCAGAAGTCCCTCCCAATTTCAGGCTATTTATTCAAGCTATAACTTTTAAAAAGAAACAGTAGGTAAGAAATATGAATCATTTTAGATGTTTTATAAAAACTGCAAACTTTCTGTAAAAGTCTATTTCAGTTTACACTTTTATTAGAAATAATATGAGAGTGCTTCTCTGACTATCATCTCATTCAATTCAGTTCAGTCGCTCAGTTGTGTCCGACTCTTTGAGACTCCATGGACCAGCACTTCAGGCTTCCCTGTCCATCACCAACTCCCGGAGCCTGCTCAGACTCATGTCCATTGTGTCAGTGATGCCATCCGAACATCTCATCCTCTGTCGTCCCCTTTTCCTCCCACCTTCAATCTTTCCCATCATCAGGGTCTTTTCCAATGAGTCAGTTCTTTGCATCAGGTGGCCAAAGTATTGGAGTTTCAGCTTCAGCATCAGTCCTTCCAATGAATATTCAGGACTGATTTTCTTTAGGATGGACTGGTTGGGTCCTGTTAGCAACCACAATAATGAACATTTATAGTTTGTGTGTAATGCCTACTTTTTTCCCTGCACAATTTTTATTTTTCTTTTTTGTTAACAATAGATCCTTTCTTTTTCAAAACTGCATCTCTCTATTTCTATTAGTGTTTCTTTTCAGTGTTGCCAACTGCATTACTTCCTTCCATTGAATGTAGTGGGTGAGACTGAATATGTTCTAGAATTCAGTATTGCTGCCTGAGGGATAGTTTATATGGGTAAAATTTAAAATCCAAGAAATTTAAACATGGCCAGCATCTCAGAAAGTCAGAAGAGTTATACACCAGTTATCTGAAATATTGAACTTGTGATGTTTACATATATTAACAAGAAAAAAATAATGCAAAAGCATATAGATTGATTAGGATTAGTTTTCTCAGAAACAGCCTTAGACAGGGTTTTAGGGACTATGGTTTGGGTAAAAGTGAAATAGGAATAGTTATGAGATGAGTTGTTTAAGGTAATCAGATTTAGTACTTTTATCACAGATAAGTCTATTTTAGATATGAGAGCAATACTTGCAGTGAAAAGAATATGTGAGAGGTGGAGTCTAAAGGAAGATGATGATATGGAGAGAAGAACTGCGATTTAGGTGAATTCTGTTTTTTTAAGGGTCCACAGTTAAGGGAAAAAAATCCAATGCCTGGATTCTGGTCATATAATTAAAGGTTTCCAGAGAATCTCACTACTGCCCTCCTCCTTCATAATAAGAAATCTGTGACACAGTAGGAAGTTTTATGTTTCTGATGACATCAATTGCTTCCAACCCTACTTATATCTCTGATAATCAAAACCTGCTCTGATGGCCCTCATCTAGGATCATGATTCTTACATCCTGTTGTATCAAGAACTATCCTTCTATGGCTGATTTCTCTTTAACTTAAATTTTGGTGGCCTGGTTTTTTATTTTATTTATTAATTTTTTAAAAAAATCATTTAAAATTCTTAGGGTTTCTAGAAATTTTGCTTTTTGAGCTTTATAAAACCTTTTAAGGATGATATTTTCCAGAGGCTGAAATGTAAACTTACAGTGCTGTTCTATATACTACAAACTACTTAAATTAATATGATGTTTAGAAATTATTACATCATTTTTATTTCTCTCTTACATGAACATGTAAACATATTAATATCAGAGGTGCTCATCACTTTCAGGGGCACACACAATGGTGAGGATTGTTCGGTTCAGTCACTCAGCCGTGTCTGACCTTTTGTGACTCCATGGACTGCAGCACACAAGTCTTGCCTGTCCATCACCAGCTCCCAGAGCTTACTCAAACTCATGTTCATTGAGTCAGTGATGCCATTCAACCGTCTCATCCTCTGTTGTCCCCCTCTCCTCCTGCCTTCAATCTTTCCTGGCATCTGGGTCTTTTCAAATGAGTCAATTCTTCACATCAGGTGGCCAAAGTATTGGAGTTTCAGCTTCAACATCAGTCCTTCCAATGAATATTCAGGATTGATTTCCTTTAGGATGGACTGGTTGGATCTCCTTGCAGTCCAAGGGGCTCTTAAGAGTCTCCTTCAACACCACAGTTCAAAAGCATCAATTCTTCGGCCCTCAGCTTTCTTTATAGTCCAACTCTCACATCCATACATGACCACTGGAAAAACCATAGCCTTGACTAGATGGACCTTTGTCGGCAAAGTAATGTCTCTCTCTGCTTTTCCATTTGCTGTCTAGGTTGGTCATAGCTTTTCTTCCAAGGAGGAAGCGTCTTAATTTCATGGCTGAAGTCACCATCAGCAGTGATTTTGGAGCCCCTAAAAATAAAGCCTGTCACCATTTCCATTGTTTCCCCATCTATTTGCCATGAAGTGATGGGACCAGATGCCATGATCTTAGTTAGGTGAAGGATTGTACTTCACCATTTTTGTTTGTTTGTTTGAAGTTAAATGTGGCCAGGGGACTTATTTTGGCCAATAAAACTTAAGCAGTGGTATAATTTGGGTCTCTTCTGGGTGGAAACACTTAAAAATCAAGGCACAATTTCCAACTATTTTTTTCTCCTATAGTGGACACAAAGATGGTATGGATGGTGGAATCTTGTTCAGAAATATTCACATAAAATAAGAAACAGGCATGTTGTTTAAAGGCACTAAGATTTTGGAACTGCTTAACTACAGAAAAATATAACAGAACCTGACTGATTATAGGACAAATTTTCTTAATTTTTTAAGACTGATTCAAATTTATAAAGATGAAGAGTATACAAAATGCCTGATATAGAGCACAAAATGATTAAAAAGTAAAGATGTAACCTGTCCCTGTCAGGGGAATATTTATTGTTATACACACGAAGTGTCATGGTGCTGTACTTTGAAGCAATTAATTTTCATCATAGATTCCAACAATTTTGATTGCAATATTCTGTCAATTGAGAGCCTCAGAATGCTGGCTTCATTAGAGACACCACAGTTGCCAATGACATAAGACTTGGGCTCATAAACTAAAGAGACAAATTAAAACATCATGCACACCTTTAAGATGTTGGAGAGATCAAAACTTCCATAAAAGTATAAAGGTGTACTGAAAAGTAACTTGGCAAAGAATATGCCTCAGGAATAAATGTCCTGCAGCAAATACATTGCCTTTCAGTGAAAATAAAAGTGAATACAACAAGTGCATTTTGCATACTAGTAACCTTCCAAATTAAAAGAAATATAGTTTGTACCAGATTTTCCCTTTTATCTGATAAGCTAAGGGTTTTCCAAAATTCTTTAGTAATAAACTTGATTTAAAATGAGATTAGCATATACGTGTAAGAGACAGAGAGAGGTGTATACATCTTTTTTGCTTTTATTGTGTTAAGAACTCTTATCATGAAGTCTACATTCTTAACAAATTTTTAAGTGTACAATATACTACTGTTAAATATTGCATAGGCACATTGTTGTAAAACAGATCTCTAGATCTTACTCATCTTGCAGAAGTGACTCTGTTTCCTTTGAACAACAATTCCTCATTTCCCTCACCCTGCCATGACAACTACTACTTTACTCTCTTCCTTTATCTATATGTATTTTACTATTTAATATACCTCATATAAATGGTATCATATAGTATTTGTTCTCCTGTGACTAGCTTATGGCACTTATCATAATGTTCTCAAGGTTCATCCATGATGTGATATATGGAAAATTTTATTTCTTTTTAATGCAGAATAGTATTCTATTGTATGTATTTTCTTTATCCTTTCATTCAACTACATTCATTTAGATTGTTTCCACATCTTGGCTATTGTGAATAATGGTGCAATGAACAGGGAATGAAAATATCTCTTAAAGATCCTGATTTAAATTCTTTGGATTGTATGTAGAAGTGATATTGATGGATCATATAGTATTTCTATTTTGTTGTTATTGTTGCATCACCAACATGGTTCAATTTGTCCATATTCTCACCAAATGTATCTTTTTAAAAAACATGATCGACATTCTAACAGGTATAAGGTGCTATATCATTGTGGTTTTGATATGCTTTTCCCTGATGATGAATGATGTTGAACATGTGTTAATATATCATGTAGTGTTCGTAACAATCACTGTTTGTGATGTGGACAAAGCAAAAACTTTGATATGTTTATTATTTCTCTAACTTAAAACTTTGAAAAAAGCACAAATTAAAGTAGAAGATTCATTCATCCAACAAATATTTACTAAGTTCCTAGTGTAGGTGAAGGAGTACTTCTCATATTGATTACTGAGTAATTTGTAGGAGTATGTATGTAGGGAAAAGAGTTAGAATAAGTCCTTCAAAAAGTACTTGAGTGTCTTTTTTTAAAAAAAAACACCCTCTTAATTTTCTACTTTTGTTGTTAAATCATAGCGGGAGTTGGAAACCACTCTTTAAATTGCTTTTTTCATCTGACCTAATAATAAAAGCTAAAGTAATCCAGTTTCTTAAAATAGCCCTAAATAGATGCTTGAACTTCTTACTGGAACAGTGTTTGACACTCTAGTATATGGGCTTTATTTATATAATGTTTCGAGAGACATATTGGTAAATAATCTGTTAAAACAGGAAAAAAAAAAATATTTATCTAACAATTTTATCAGGAGAAGGCAATGGCACCCGACTCCAGTACTCTTGCCTGGAAAATCCCATGGACAGAGGAGTCTGGTAGGCTGCAGTCCATGGGGTCGCAAAGAGTCGGACATGACTGAGTGACTTCACTTTCACTTTTCCCTTTCATGCATTGGAGAAGGAAATGGCAACCCACTCCAGTGTTCTTGCCTGGAGAATCCCAGGGACGGGAGAGCCTGGTGGGCTGCTGTCTATGGGGTCGCACGGAGTCGGACACGACTGAAGCGACTTAGCAGCAGCAGCAACAATTTTATCAATCTTATCTTTTTAAAAATACAACTCAGTTTCATTGATTTTTCTGTTTTGTTTATTTCTTTTCTGATTTCTACTCAAACCTTTATTATTATTTTTCTTTTACTCACTTTAGGCTTAATTTTTTCTTCTTTTCCTTGTTATTTGAGGTGTAGTTTATTTGAGATCTTTATACATTTTCATTGTAGGCATTTATTGCTAAAATTATCATCTTAGTACTGCTTTGCTGTACCTCATAAGTTTTGATATTTTGTCTTTTTATTTTCAATTATCTCAAGATATTACCTATTTTCCCTTCGACTTATCAGTTGTTTAAAAGTGTGTCGTTTAAAAACATTTATTTGTGAACTACTCAGTTTTACTGCTGTTATTGATTTCTAGTTTTATTACACTGTGGCTTGAAAAGATAACTTGATATTATTTCAAGTTTATTATATTTGTTTAGACTTGTTTTGTGACCTAACATATGATTGGTCAATCAAGACATTGAAGAATGACCTGATGTAATGATTACTATCTAGTAATGTAGTAAATGTCTGACTCTTAATGTCTCCCATCTTAATGAGACATTCTCCTACTATATGGGGGATATACCATGTTATTATTTGACACATAGTAAATTAATTAGGTTTCAGTATTCTCATTGACTCCTTCATGGATTACTGCCTTGTGGTGACAAAGGGGCTTGGGTAACTCAGTGAAGTCATGAGCTATGCTGTGAAGGGCCACCAAAGATTGATGGGTCATAGTGGAGGGTTCTGACAAAACTAAGATCATGGCATCCAGTCTAACCACTTTCAACAGAAGGGAAAAAAGTGGAAACAATGACAGATTTTGTTTTCTTGGGCTCCATTATCAATGCGGATGAAAACTGTAGCCATGAAATTGGAAGATGCTTGCTCCTTGGAAGGAAAGCTGTGACAAACCTAGACAGCTTATTGAAATGCATAGACATCACTTTGCTGACAATGATCTGTATAGTCAAAGCCATCATCTTTCCAGTAGTCTTGTATGGATGTGACAGTTGGATTATAAAGAAGACTGAGCACTGAAGAATTGATGCTTTCAAACTATGGTGCTGGAGACGACTCTTGAGAGTCCCGTGGGCAGCAAGGAGATCAAACTAGCCAATCTTAAAGGAAATCAACCCTGAATATTCATTGGAAAGACTGAAGCTGAAGTTGAAGCTCCAATATTTTGGTTACCTGATGCGAAGAGCCAACTCATTGGGATAGATTGAGGGCAGGAAGAGAAGGGTGAGGCAGAGGATGAGATGGTTGGATGGCATCACTAACTCAATGGACAGGGGTTTCAGCAAACTCCTGGAGACAGTGAAGGAAAAGAACCTGGCATGCTGCAGTTCACAGGGTCGCAAACAGTCAGACATGATTTAGCAACTGAACAACAGCATTTTCATTGAAGTTGGATGATTTTCATGGAAGTGTTGCTCATTATTCCAACTTTCATGTAAAATACACAGTTTATATAGTACCAGATTAGACTGGCTGAACAACATTCAGGAAGTGCCAAAGTTAAAAAGAAAAATATATGCATGTAAATATAAACAAATTATTATTTACTTAATCTGCTTGGATATAACAGATATAATAAGAGAGTGGGTTGAGTGGAATAAGATATAGTTATGAATACGATCATGCATTTCAACACACAAGCCAAAAGCACTATAGCTAGAGCACTCTTTTCATAAACCAATAGTGACACTAGAATTTATATGTGCTTACTATTACTCTTTGCCAGGCACTGTTCTAAGTGATATATACATATATATACACTTATATATGATAATATACCTCATTTAATCCTCAAAACAGCACTACAAGGTGCTCACTATTATTATCACCACTTCAGTTGTGAAGAAACTAAGTTTCAGAGAGAGAAATACCTTGTTCAACTTCAGATTATTAGGAATAGACAAAACTTTGGTCTGTGTCTTGCTCTAGACTTTGGTCTTTATAATACCTAGCTTGTCTGAGGTAGTCACTAACGCTTAAGGATTTGAACCTTGCCAGAGAAAACAGAATCTTTCCTAAATTTCTGTGTACAGTGGTTGAATAAAACAGCCAATAGGCATTTAATGTCACCAAACCGTAAAAACTCAATAAACCATAAAACTCAATATCTATGCTCTGTCTCAGCTCTTCTTATAGGAAAATATATTTACTACCCACTTTTAATTTTGTATCTGGTCAATTTAAAAAAATCTGAGAAATTTAAGCTAAGGAGCTCTTCTTTACTTACTTGTATCTTTACTGTATCTAAAGGGCACAACTGAAATGTTATGGCATTTGGATGCAATTCTGCCTAGCATCTGACACCTCCATTGCAGTTCATCTGTTTTTAGCCTTCCTTGTTTATTTCAATCATGCAAAGTAAATTATGTGAAAGAATGTGTTTGATGTTGTTTCAATTTGCCATCTCTTTAAAAAAGTCCAACAGATTATTTCCCTATGAAAGGCAGAATATGGAAAATTTTCTTCTACTTTATGTTTTTATGTAATATTTAAAAGTCCTTCAGTGGGATTTTATAATATTTTTTATTAAAATGATTTTAAATGTTATATGAGTCACTAGGGGTATTTGGGGAGGTTTTCTAGACATTTGAGCTGAATCTTGAAAAACTGATATAAGAGGAACTAAAGCAAAAAATAAAAGGAGAGACTTTGTAAGAAAAACATATACAATTTACAAAACCACAGGTTCATAAATAGAGTTATCAGGACTCTAACCTTTGTTGTTATTCACTAAGTCATGTCTGACTCTGCAAAACCATGGACTGCAGAATGCCAGCCTTCCCTGTCCTTCATTATCTCCTGGAGTTTGCTCAAATTCATATTCACTGAGTTGGTGATGGCATCCAACCATTTCATCCTCTGTCACCCCCTTCTCTGCCTGCTCTCAGTCTTTCCCAGCATCAAGATATTTTCCAATGAGTTAGTTCTTTGCATCACGTGACCAAAGTATTGGAGCTTTAGGATCAGTGCTTCTAATGAGTTTTCGGAGTTGATTTTCTCTAGGATGGACTGGTTTGATATCTCTTGTTGTCCAAGGGACTTTCAAGGGTCCTCCAGCACCACAGTTTGCAAGCATCAATTCTTTGTCGCTCAGCCCTCTTTATGGTACAACTCTCACACCTGGACATGACTACTGGAAAACTATAGTTTGACTATACGGATCTTTGTCGGCAAAGTGATGTCTCTGGTTGCAATAAGCTGTCTAGGTTTGTCGCAACTTTCCTTCCAAATAGCAGGTGTCTTTTAATTTTCTGACTGCAGTCACTGTTTACAGCAATTTTGGAGACCAAGAAAATAAAATCTGTCATTGTTTCCACTTTTATTTGCCCTTAAGTGATGTGACTGGATGACATGATCTTAATTTTTTAAATGTTGAGTTTTAAGCCATTTTTCAGCAACCCTAGAGAAGATAAGTAACTTCAGTAAGACCTGTGGTCAGTAACTGTACAATTTTTAAGTTCAGATACACTATGATACATTGCCCCATTTGAATTTAAATGATTAATAATATTAATTGTTTATATTACTAGTAAACGTATACTTAGTACACAGTCATTATTTTTTATTGTATGGCCATGGTTTCCACTTTTAAAAGGCAATTAATAAAAATAAATATAGGAAATATATTTCAATTAGCATCAAGTTTTATGACATAAACATGTATTAACAAAATGAAACATAGAACAAACAATTTCACAATTTGTATGGAAATATAAAAAACCTCGAATAGCCAAAGCAATCTTGAGAAAGAAGAATGGAACTGGAGGAATAAACCTGCCTGACTTCAGGCTCTACTACAAAGCCACAGTCATCAAGACAGTATGGTACTGGCACAAAGATAGAAATATAGATCAATGGAACAAAATAGAAAGCCCAGAGATAAATCCACGCACCTATGGACACCTTATCTTCGACAAAGGAGGCAAGAGTATACAATGGAGAAAAGACAATCTCTTTAACAAGTGGTGCTGGGAAAACTGGTCAACCACTTGTAAAAGAATGAAACTAGAACACTTCCTAACACCATACACAAAAATAAACTCAAAATGGATTAAAGATCTAAACGTAAGGCCAGAAACTATAAAACTCCTAGAGGAAAACATAGGCAAAACACTCTGACATAAATCACAGCAGGATCCTCCATGACCCACCTCCCAGAATATTGGAAATCAAAGCAAAAATAAACAAATGGGACCTAATTAAAATTAAAAGCTTTTGCACAACAAAGGAAACTATAAGCAAGGTGAAAAGACAGCCTTCAGAATGGGAGAAAATAATAGCAAACGAAGCAACAGACAAACAATTAATCTCAAAAACATACAAGCAACTCCTGCAGCTCAATTCTAGAAAAATAAACGACCCAATCAAAAAATGGGCCAAAGAACTAAACAGACATTTCTCCAAAGAAGACATACAGATGGCTAACAAACACATGAAAAGATGCTCAACATCACTAATTATTAGAGAAATGCAAATCAAAACCACAATGAGGAACCATTACACACCAGTCAGAATGGCTGCTATCCAAAAGTCTACAAGAAATAAATGCTGGAGAGGGTGTGGAGAAAAGGGAACCCTGTTACACTGTTGGTGGGAATGCAAACTAGTACAGCCACTATGGAGAACAGTGTGGAGATTCCTTAAAAAACTGGGAATAGAACTGCCATTAGACCCAACAATCCCACTGCTGGGCATACACACTGAGGAAATCAGTGTGAAAGAGACACGTGTACCCCAGTGTTCATCGCAGCACTGTTTATAATAGCCAGGACATGGAAGCAACCTAGATGTCCATCAACAGATGAGTGGATAAGGAAGCTGTGGCACATATACACAATGGAATATTACTCAGCCATTAAAAAGAATACATTTGAATCAGTTCTATTGAGATGGATGAAACTGAAGCCTATTATACAGAGTGAAATAAGCAAGAAAGAAAAACACCAATACAGTATACTAATGCATATATATGGAATTTGAAAGATGGTTACGATAACCCTATATGTGAGACAGAATAAGAGACACAGATGCATAGAACAGTCTTATGGACTCTGAGGGAGAAGGTGAGGGTGGGACATTCTGAGAGAATAGCATTGAAACATGTATATTATCATATGTGAAACAGAACACCATTCCAGGTTTGATGCATGAGACAAATGCCCAGGGTTGGGGCAATGGGATGACCCAGAGGGATGGGATGCGGAGGGAGGTGGGGGGGGGGGGGTCAGGATGGGGAACACATGTAAACCCATGGCTGATTCATGTCAGTGTATGGCAAAAACCATTACAATATTGTAAAGTAATTAGCCCCCAACTAAAATAAATAAATTTATTAAAAAAAATAAAAATAAAAAAAAAGGAAACATTCAAGCAAGCATCTTCCTTTTTAATCCACATTATATGTTATTTATGTATTCCATTTTAAAATAACACACTAGTTGAATTAACTAAAACAAATAGTTATTTCGATTTCTATATATATAAGACACAGATGTAAAACTCACTCAAAGTTTAAAAATAATTTTCTGACAGAATTTCATTGTCTTCAGCCTACACGTACAAAAGAGCTGGAAATGTATATCTCAACTGATTTAAAATATAGCACTCTCAAACACACAGAATGATAGCTTTTGTTCTCTAAGAAGTACAGCCTATTTTGAATATTTTAAAAATTAAACAGGAATCTTGCAGGAAATTCTCATGAAAATTATATGGGCATAACACATCAATAAATTATCTTAAAATTAAATTTATTATAAACAGAACGGCTTTTCTTAGATAGAATTCATCTTGAATTCTATAATGAACTGAGTTATTTTCTGTTGTGAACAATATTTGAGTGGGACCATAATTAATAAATAGAGAATGCAAATGAGTCAGTGAGTTATTAAGGATATTATATATTTGGATTGGGTAAGTTTTGAGATTTCTTCATATGTGTAAAGTAGAGAGGGGTTCTAGTAATTCACTAGATTTTTAAAACTTATAAATTCATGAATGTTATATTATTACAAAATAGTTAATATAAATGGTACAACGTATGTTCAGCTTGAAAGCATATATTTTTTAGTTTCTTTCCTCTTAATCACTTGTTCTGTGGAAAGTGTGGAAATACTTCAGAATACCTCTTCGATTTGTCCTTAGTGAATTCCTGGCACCTAATTTTAAATATTACTTTATGTATTTTTCCAGCTTGTTTATGTTTTTACTACATAGGTAGTTTAAATATGCTTTTACTGGACAAATTCATGATTTTTTTCTTTAGCAGAGTGTCAGCCTACTCTGGAAGTTATCATTGAGTGATTTAGAGTATACTGAAATGCAACACTTGGCAGAGTTTCTCAATCTCATTCTTGAAAAGTAGTTACATAAATAAGTATATTGAATCATCTAATTCAAGAAATTAATGCAAAAAATTATCTTTCCTTACCATTTAAAAGATGTGATTCTATAATTAAGTCTCAAAAGATCATTCCATTAACAGCCTTCTTTAAATAATTCACTCATATTCCACAACTCAATTACAGTTAAAACTATATATCTTTAAAAGTTGTAAATAAACTATTCTATACAAATACTATATTTCTATTTTACGTACTGTGTTCCACAAGACACTTAATTGAAGTAAATCTTATCCAGGTATGAATTATTAGTAAACTGAAGTATATTTGAAAGATCCAGATTTGCTACTAGATTTAAGAAAAATTTTATAATATTTCATTTTATTTGTCATGAATAATAGTAATAGTCAAGTTTCAAACTTATTTGAACATATGTAACAAACTTTATTTAATAGCTCTAAGGATCTATTTTATATGCTCATTTTAAAATGCTGTAAAACATGGGAAGTAAGCATTTCACTGTTAAGGACTTCCTAATTAAAGGCCGAGATTGGGTGGGAAATTGGGTTTGCATTAGCCATGAATTTCCTTTACCCTACCACTCCTGAGGTATTTCCTGCTTTCATACATGCCCTACTCTACTTAAGCTTATGGTTGTTTCTGATCCTCTTTGTTGGCTGATCTAGAATCTATCCTTCCACACAATCTTATATTATTCTTTTCTTTTGTTCTGTCAACTTTCTTTTAAACTACAAATATAGGTAGGCATATTTATAGTTTAAAAGAAATTCAATTATATATGTACATGTAGATAACTTATATCTAGGGCATGACATGACATGCTTGGCCTTAAAATAGTTCATGAATGAATGATTGTTTGGCTTCAATAAGCTAAAAATATTGGATTGGCCAAAAAGTTCATTCAGTTTTTTCCATACGATATGAAAAAGCTCGAACAAACTTTTTGATCAACCTAATGTATGTTGCCAGTACACTTCTCTTTTCTGATTGTCAGACCTGTGTTTCAAACTGCTTATTTGGTATTTTTCAATGTCTGTCTGTAAATCATACTTTTTTAAGTCCAAAACTTACCTAATTATCATATGACGTCTTCATTCACATCATCCAATGACAGCCATTTTGGTGTCTTCTAACCACATTAATGAAATCTTTGGCCAAATTAAAGGTATCTTACACAGGTAAGAAACCTGAAAGTCACATTCTTGCTTTCTTGGCCCCAGGCCCAAAGTCAGTAAGTCACCAAGTAATGTGAATCATCAATTTTAAAAAAGTCTCTTAAATTCATTCTCCTTGCTCTCAATATCTGCTTCTGTTCCTGCATTTCAATCATATAATCTCTCCTATGGGCCATATCAGATGTCTACCTTTTGGATCCCTGCCTTCTGCTCTTTCAACTCTTTCACTTAGAATTTACCCTCCACAAGCACAGGCTCGCAGTGCCCATGGCCATTTGCTGAAAAGTCTGTGGTAGCTCTCCAAGTTGTTAAAAGCCAAAAAGGCTTTTAGTGATTTGGCTACCAACTAGTTTTCATGGCTCTGTTCTGCCATGCCTACAGATGCACCTTATGCCCTAGTCATAATATATTACTCACACAACCTAGAGATTTTTGTAATTTATATACTGCTATATAGTAATATTTGGGGACAAAAAAAAGAAAAAAAGGCTTCCCTTGTAGCTCAGTCGATAAAGAATCTGCCTGCAGTGCAGGAGACCCGTGTTCGATCCCTGGATTGGGAAGATCCCCCTCAGAAGGAAATGGCAACCCAATCCAGGATTCTTGCCTGGAGAATCTCATGGACAGAGGAGCCTGGTGGGCTGCATTCCATGGGGTCGCAGAGTCGGGCACGACTGAACGACTAACACTTACTTACAGTAATATATTTAGTGCCTTCTGCTAAGAAAGCTTTTTTCCAAAGTTTCTTTATCCTATGTAAAATCTTTTTTGCCCAAACCACTGCCTAAGAATCTCTAGAATAACATGAACAATATAGAAGTATCAAATGCAAACAATAGAGGTGAACTCAGTAGAATGGGTTCAAAATATCAATTGACCATATTTGTGTAGTAAAGACATATAGACTGTCTTTTTTCTTTTATCTATCTATCGTTTCATCAACTTCACATTTTTTCCTTAAATGGCAGTCTATAGTCTGTCTTGAACCAGGAAGTTTGATTCCTCCAACTCGGTTCTTCCTCAAAAGTGTTTTTTTTTTTTTTCCAAAACAAACACATTTTTATTTGACTTACAATGCTGTATTAGTTTCAGGAGTATAGCAAAGTGATTCCATTATATATATATATATATATATATATATATATATATATATATATATATATATATATACGTAAACACACACACACATATGCTATACTATGCTTAGTCTGTAAGTTGTGTCGGACTCTTTGCAACCCCATCTGTAGCCCGCCAGACTCCTCTGTCCATGGGGATTCTCCAGGGAAGAATACTGGAGTGGGTTGTCATGCCCTCCTCCACGGGATCTTCCCAACCCAGAGATCGAATGCAGGTCTCCCACACTGCAGGCAGATTCTTTACTGTCTGAGCCACCAGGGAAGCCCAAGAATACTGGAGTGGGTAGCCTATCCCTTCTTCAGGGGAACTTCCCAACCCAGGGTCTCCTGTATTGCAGGCAGATTTTTCACCAGCTGAGCTACCAGAGCAGCCATATATAGGTATACATATATATATGTATATATATCCTTTTTCAGATTTTTTTCATTATAGGTTATTACAAGTTATTGAATATAGTTCCCTGTGCCATACAGAACGTCCTGCTGTGCCTCTATTTTATTTATAGTAGTATGTATCTATTAATCTCAAACTCCTAACTTATCCCTCCCTCCCTTTTCCCTTTGGTAACCATAAGTTTGTTTTATATGTCTTTGAGTCTATTTCTTTTTTTAAATTAATTTTCACTGGAGCATAGTTGATTTACAATGTTGTGCTAATTTCTTCTGTAGAGCAGTGAATCAGTTACACATATACATATATCTAGTCTTCTTTAGATTATTTTCTCATGTAGGTCATTACGGAGTATTAAGTAGAGTGCCTGTGTTATACAGTAGGTATTTAATTAGTTACCTATTTTATATATAGTTGTGTGAATCTATTTGTTTTGTAAGTAATTCCACTTATATCATCTTTTTAGATTCAATATGATATCTGGCTGACCTAATTCACACTTAATATGATAATATATAGATTCATCCACATGGCTGCAAATGGCATTTAAAAAAAAACTTTTTTTAATGGCTGAGTAATATTCTAATATATTATACTACATCTTCTTTATCCATTCATCTGTTGATGGACATTTAGGTTGCTTCCATGTCTTGGTTATTATAAATAGTGCTGTGGTGAAGATTGGGGTGCACATTGCTTTTAGAACTAGAGTTTTCATCTTTTCCAGATATATTCGTAGGAATGGAATTACTGGATTATATGGTAGTTCTATTTTTAGTTTTTTAAGAAAACTCCATAATATTCTCCATACTAGTTGCATGAATTTACATTCTCACCAACAGTGTAAGAGGGTTCCCTTTTCTCTACACCCTTTCCAGCACTTATTAATTGTAGATTTTTTGATGATGACCATTCTAACCAATGTGAGGCAGTACTTCTTCGATTTGTATTTCTCTTGTAATTAGGGATGTTGAGCACTTTTTCATGTGTCTTTTAGCCATCTCTTTGTCTTCTTTGGATAAATGTCTATTTCAGTTCCCCCATTTTTTGGACTGGGTTGTTTGTGTTTTTGATACTGAGCTGTCTGAGTTGTTTCTATATTTTGGAGAATAATCCCTTGTCAGTTGCATCATTTGCAAATATTGTCCCATTCCATAGGCTGCCTGTTTTGCTTATGGTTTCCTTTGTTGTGCAAAATCCTTTAAGTTTAATTATGTGTCATTTGGTCATTTTTGCTTTTCTCTCCATTAATCTAGAAGATGGATCCAAAAAATACATTGCTACAATTTATGTCCATGGGTGTTCTATTTCTCTCAGAGTTTTACAGTATCCAGTCTTCCCTTTAGGTCATAAATTCATTCTGTTTCTTTTTCTATATGGTATTAAAGAATATTCTAATTTCATGTTTTTTTTTAGATGTAGCTGTTCAGTTTTCCTAGCATAACTTATTGAAGAGACAATCTTTTCTCCACTGTATATTTTTTCCTCCTCTGTCATAGATTAATTGACCATAATTGCGTAGGCTTATTTCTGGGCTCTCTATGATATGTATTTGTTTTTGTGCCTGTACTATTCTGTTTTGATGACTGTGGGTTCTTTATATAGTCTAAAGTCAGGGAGTCTGAATCCTCAAGCTCTGTTCTTTCTCAGAATTGTTTTGGCTATACAGTCTTTTGTGTTTCCATATAAATTAAAAAAAAATTGTTTGCCCAAGTCTATGAAAAATGCCATTGGTAATTAGATAGGGAGTGCCTTTAATCTGTAGATAGCCTTGGGTGCTGCTGCTGCTGCTAAGTCGCTTCAGTCGTGTCCGACTCTGTACAACCCCATAGACGGTAGCCCACCAGGCTCCGCCGTCCCTGGGATTCTCCAGGCAAGAATACTGGAGTGGGTTGCCGTTTCTCTTGGGTAGTATGGTCATTCTAACAATATTGATTTTTCCAGTTCAATAACATGGCATACTTTTCCATTTGTTTTGACTTCACTTCCTCTCATCAGTGTTTTCTAGTTTTTGAAGTACAGGTCTTTTGTCACCTTGGGTAGGTTTATTCCTAGGTATTTTATCAAAATCCCATGGACAGAGGACCCTGGCAGGCAACAGTCCATGGGGCTGCAAATGAGTGAGACACGACTGAGCAACTAAATAACCATTTTATTCTTTTTGATGTTATAGTAAATGGTGTTATTTCTCTAATTTCTCTTTCTGATAGCTCACTGAATATTTTAAATTTTTGCCTTTTTATATAAATTTAAGAATTATTTTGTCAATATCTACAAAAAAATACTGCTGGGACTGTGATCAGGTTGTATTGGTGGAACATTTAGATCTTAATAATATTCTATCTTCCAGTTCATGAACAAGATATAATTCTCCAGTTTACCAAGAGTTTTTAATTGCTAATGGAATAGGTATAAGATTTTATCAAATGCTTTCTCTGCATCTATGAAAATTGTTCATCTTTTCACCTAGAGCTTTTGACATAATAATCATACATGTTTTATATCCTCTATCAGATAGTTTCAATATCTATGGTATATCTGAATCTGGTTCTTTTGATTGCTTTATCTCTACACAATGCATTGGATCTCCTCTTCTCTCTCTCATTCTCCTTCTTCTTCATCCTCTTCTTTGTATTATTATAAATTATGAACAAACTTGATATCTCATGTAGTTATCCCTAGAAAAAGGCACATCTCTCCCTTAGTAGCCTTCAGTGTGGAAATTTGAGCCAATCCATTCAGGTTAAGGTTACTATCATGTTCCATAGCCTTTCAATTCATCTAGAGGTTAACATTTAATTTTATCTTGTATAGCAATATTTTTCATCTTTACTTCCTAAGTGGACACTAATATACTATTTAACTTTTTAAAAAACCACAAAAATTGTTTAAAAGCATTTTTCAGACTGCTTAAATATGTGTAAATTTAATTTCATCTTAATTGATTCAGAGTTTCAATATCTGTTTTCACTGGTTCTCCTTGGCATCAGGTGTTTTGTGATTTTGGTGTACCTCAACTTTAGTAAGCGTATTTTATTTTGACTTGTTTGATTCTGTATTTATTTTGTTGCTTTAAAGCATTTGTAGAAGATTTTTACATAGTATGGATGCCTGATCATCTCAAGTATATGCAAACACACACATGCACACATACATGTCAATATAGTCTATGCTTTCAAAAGTTGTTTATGGTCATTGTTGTTGGATATATATGATGATGATGAAGCCATATGCTTCAATATATAACTGATTCACTGCTCTACAGTAGAAACCAACACAACATTGTAAATCGACTATGCTCCAGTAAAAATTAATTTAAAAAAAGAAATAGACTCAAAGACATATAAAACAAACTTATGGTTACCAAAGGGAAAAGGGAGGGAGGGATAAGTTAGGAGTTTGAGATTAACAGATACACACCACTATAAATAAAATAGATGCACAACAGGACTTACTTAATGGCCAGGGAACTATATTCAATAACTTGTAATAACCTATAATGAAAAAATCTGAAAAAGAGTATATATATATATAGTCATGTTTGACCCTTTGTCCTGGCAAGAATACTGAAGTGGGTTATCATTTCCTCCTCCAAGGGATGTATATATGTGTATATATACACATGTGGTATGTGTGTGCTTTGTACTCATTCATAAAGTTGTGTTTAACTCTGTGCAACCCCATGGATTGTGTAGCCCACCAGACTTCTCTGTCTATGGAATTTTCCAGGTAAGAATACTGAAGTGGGTTGCCATTTCCTTCTCCAGGGGATCTTCCTGACCCAGAGATTGAATATGCATGTCCTGCATCTCCTGCATTGGAAGGAGGATTCTTTACTACTGAGCAACCTGGGAAGTCTGTATGTTTACACAGATATGTGTGTATACATATATATAAATATATATATATATATACACATATATATAAATATATAATTTTAAGATGTTTAATTGAATCACTGTTGCATTATAGTTTCTGCCTTTTTTCTACCTTAAGAAGATAAAGTTATAGACATAATTGACTGAAAAGAGTTCTTAAATCTGTATTTCTTTTCTTTAAATGGTATTATAAATGGATTATATCCCTTCAACAATAACAACAAAAGTCATCCTATCTGAATTTGTTGACCAACACAAGTAATTTGATTTGAAATACATACATACAATAATATACTACATGTAAATTATTATTTTTCTAGATGATTAATTCTGCTGCATTAATTTTTTTTTCCACACTAATACTATACATACTTAAATATTGACATTATAGCTTTATATGTTGTGATATTTTGAAGAATTTTCTCTCAATATTTCCATGTTGCTATAATATATTTAGTATTATTATACATTTTAATTTCATGAGGCTATTTAGAATCAACCCTATCAACTTCCACAGAATCCATATGTATATATTTCTTTCAAATATATAAAACTTATAGATAATATTTATAATTTAATCCACATACACATTCATACATACATTTATGATTTAGCATGTTTTTTTTAATTTTTTCATTTATATTCAATATTTTAATTACCATAAAACTTTAAAAATTCTTATGTGAATGTCTACTATTAATTAACATGAACCCATCTTTCATATATATTATCTATTATTTAATTATTACATAGTATAATTAATGCTTTAATCTAGTTTTCCTTAAACTCATGTATTAGTCTGCTTAATAAGTTGAATTCATAAAATACATAGCATTTCTGAATTTACCATTTGAATATTCAAAAAATATTGAAAATTTCAATGTATATATATCTAATTGTATAAACTATCCCACATCCCAAAATTATACTTTATTTTGCTCTTATTATGACTTTTCCAACATTATTTCATTTGCAATTATAATTAAAATTGCAAAATGACACTTAAACCTTTATCTAAATATATACTAGTTATGTGCTTAGTTGCTCAGCCGTGTCTGACTCTGTGCAACCCTATGGACTGTAGCTTGCCAAGTCCCTCTGTTCATGGGATTCTCCAAGCAAGAATACTGGAGAGGTAGCCATTCCCTCCTGCAGGGGATCTTCCCAACCCAGGGATCAAACCTGTGTCTCCTGCATTGCAGGCAGATTCTTTACCATCTGAGTCATCAGGGAAGACCAAAAGTGAATTGTTAGTAGCTCAACCATGTCCAACTCTGCGATGCCCACCAGGCTTCTCTGTCCATGGAATTCTGGCAAAAATACTGGAATGGGTAGCCATTCCCATTTCCATTAGATGTTTTGTGATCCCTTCTCCAGGGGATCTTCCTGACCCAAGGATTGAACCCAGGTCTCTTACATTGCAAGCAGATTCTTTACCATCTGAGCCATACAAGTTAGGACTCTTTATATAAAAAATAACAGAATATGTAGCCCTAACTAGCAATTAACAATAAAGGGAATTTAGTGACTCAGGTTACTTCTGGGTCTAGAACTATGCTTGATTTTATATGAAGTTGGATTCAGTGTTCAGTGAAGCCAGAATGGATCACATGTCTTCCCTTCCTCCATTTCCTCCTTGCTCTGTTTCTCTTTCTTTTTATTGATTTTTTGATAGTTAACTTATTTATGGTGAAGCACAAAAACCTTAAGTATATAACTTGATTAATTTTTACAAAGATATACAGCAGTGTAATAGTCTAGATCATGATGTAGACTATTTCTGGCATGCTCAGAAGTTTCCCTTATATCACCTCCCAGTTAATATTTCCCTCAAGAAGGAAATGGCAACCCACTCCAGTGTTCTTGCCTGGAGAATCCCAGGGACAGGGGAGCCTGGTGGGCTGCTGTCTATGGGGTCGCACAGAGTTGGACACGACTGAAGCGCCTTAGCAGCAGCAGCAATAATAAAACTGTAATCCTTACCATATAAGATTAGTTTTCCGTCTTCTTGAACTTCATATAAATGGGATCATCTAGTATGCATTCTTCAGTGTCTGGTTTTCTAAGAAAGTCACTTTTAAAATGATCTCTTAATTTTACAAATAGATGACATATTGCTCACCCTCATTTTTTTGCATCTTTACAAAGAGGTTCATTGTTAATCCTGCTTCCTTTATTTCTTCATACCATCAAATTTATGCTCTCTCTACAGTACAGTGTTTCCTCTCTGTCCGCTTAACTGTCTTGTTCTCCCCTATCCATTCTCAAGAATAAATTCACTTTCAAAATATAATCTCATTCACATTCTATCTAACATTAACCTTGTATGTGTGTGTTAGTTTCTCAGTCGTGTCCAGCTCTTTGCAACCCCATGGACTGCAGCCCGCCAGGCCTCTCTGTCCATGGAATTCTCCAGGCAAGAATACTGGAGTGGATTGCCCTTCCCTTCTCCAGAGGATCTTCTCAACCCAGGGTTTGAACTCTGGTCTCCTGCATTGCAGGCAGATTCTTTACCATTTGAGCTACAGGGAAGTCCTAGCCCATCTCAAACTCCTCAAATATAGATATTTCCAAGGAGTTCAATTCTCCTCCTCTATGATCACTCCCAAGTGTCACTCAAAAGCATTATTAAATCAATGAAAACCATTCTAAATCTTTTATATGCCTAATTTTGGATCCTCAGTCATAGATGCAAGTCCAACTTTCCAAGTTCCTTCTTTACATTATCACTAGTATTTTCTTACCACTTTTCAAATGCTGACCATTAGAATCATTGCCTTTTCCTTCAAACCATCTTCAACTAATTTTTTGTCTTTGCAGATAATTGCACAAGACTTTTCCTGATATTAGAGGACTAGATCCTTGAGACATTCTCACATATTTCAACAGTTGCCAAGTCCTACTAATCCTTCATTTTAATGTATTTTACACATTTTCTTTTTTTTTCATGCCTACAGCCATTACCCTAATTTACTCCTCTGTGACTTTGTACCTGGACTGCTTGAAGTAGTCTCCTTACTCCCTTTCTGTTATTTCAATTTTAATGCATCATACTCAGTCACATGCTAATTATTATGTATCAGAGTATCTATACTGTCAGCCACAAGCTCTTGAACTATAATTAAAAGACAATTAAAAATTGTTGACTTTAATTAAAAACAACAATATGAGCTGCCATCAAGACTCCCTATTCCTGAGTTCATCTATAGATCCTGCAGCCCTATTTCATATCATTCATTCAGTTACTTGTTCTTTTATAGGTCTGTTACCTTTTATCACAAGAAGTCAACTTTAAAGTTGAAGATTTTTTGCCTGTTTTGTTCATTGTTAAATTCCCAGTCCCTAAACGAGGGCTGAACTCATAACAAGTACTCATTAAGTACTGGTGAAAGAGAGTGACTTGTTCTATAGTCAAATGGGAATATTTATTCCCCAAACACAATGAATGCTTTCATTTTTCTATCATTGCTGAAGCTATATACCCTTAGTGTAATGCCCTATCTCTTTTCACATCATAAAAATACATAAGTAAAGATAGATCTCAACTGCAGAAATTCTTTAAAGCTCTTTTAATCACCACAACCTAATGTTAGTCCTTTCTCCTTTAAATTCCCATAGCACTTTGCATCACTTTTATAGAACCTATAATACTAGGCCCTTAAGACTTACTTGAAAAATTACTTGTCTTAATCTCCCTAAAAGACATTACATCCTTTGAGGCCAGAAGCTCTATTTTAGATATATTTAGAACCTTAACATTTAGTGGAATAACATGTTAATGCAAACAGTCAATGCATACTTATTTAATTGGGCTAGGTATTATTTTATGTTCAACATAAATATGGCAGAATAAACTGTGTTTTTCATGCATGGAAATGTCAAAGGATATTGTGTTTAATTTTCTTCTAACAGATTAATTTGTTTGTGTCTGCTAATAAACATCTTAACTACTATCCCTGGGAAAGAAGGAAATACTCATTTTATGAATAGTTACCAGTGTAAACAACCTCTGTGATTCCATGTTTAACATAGTATTCATTATTTTTAGATAGAACTCATTAAGGAAGAATTGTCCTATTCTGGAAAAACAGTAATTCATGTTCTGCAAAGATAAATGAAGTAGAGTTCATACTGTTAGCTAGTCTAAATTTCAGTTTGGATACTTAGCATGTTAATTTATACAAATGCATTCCAAATTAATGTGTCACATATCCAGCAGGTTTTGAGAAAGTTATGGGAGTGTGTTCTTTTTTTGGATTTATATGGTGGATATGTGAATGCATAAATATACAGACAGAGTGAAAAAATAAGTTGTGGCACAATGGAACCCAGATAAAATGTGAGCAGCATTCATTGATTCTGGAAAAGTGCTAAAAATCTGCATATATTTATGGGTAGCAAAAATGTAAAATTGGTCCAGAAACTATAGTACAAATCAGTTTGAGAAGAAAAGGCTTTAAAATATAACAGATCAGTATGTACCTCCATGACCTGTAGGTAAGTAGTATCTACACCAAGGATGATTCTAGATTCATTGGAAAAGTGGTTATTTAAAATTAAGCACACAGTTAATGTTAGTTCCTTCAAATTGAAGTGTTAATGGGGACCTTATGAGGAATAAGTGAGATAATGTAGTGATTGTCAATATTTTAAAGTATAAAACCTTCATATCAAAGCACTAGTGGATACCCAATCCTTATAGTAATGTTTTTAGGCTCAATTTAAAATTAAAAAAAAAACAAAACATTGAATAACTACTGTGATTTTTTAAAGCTCTTAAAAATAATTTTCTTTTAGCTATTACAGTACTTACATGACTTTCAGCTTCCCCGGTGGCTCAGATGGTAAAGAATCTACGTGCAATGCAGGAGCCTGGGTTTCGATCCTGGGTTGGGAAGATCCCCTGGAGAAGGGAATGGCAACCCACTTTAGTGTTCTTGCCTGGAGCATTCCATAGACGGAGGAGACTGGCAGACGATAGTCCTTGGAGTAGTGAAGATTTGGACATGACCGAGTGGCTAATACCTTCATATTGACTTTGAAAAAGCCATAATTAATATTGTTAATAAAGTGCTATTTTTCCTGCCAGTGAGTATTTTCCCTAATAATAGGATCAGCCTAATATATCATGCAATTTATTGCTAAAGTGTTCTTTCAGAAGAAGCTACAGCATTTATTAAGGTTATGCCTACTTTATTACTGAGTCTTCTCACTCCTGGGTTAAAACCTTCTTTTTCCAAAGAGATCTAGGGTAATCATTTAACCTAAGTCTTGGTTTAAGTAACAGTAAGTGAATGAAATGGCAACATACTCCAGTATTCTTGCCTGGGAAATCCCACAGACAGAGGAGCCTGGAGGGCAACAGTCTGTGGGGTTGCAAGAGTCAGACATGTCTTGGCGACTAAACCATCACCACCACAAAGTGAATGAACATGGCTGTTGTTGATAATGTTGGTAATGATAATGTTTTCAACGAATCCTCCAAAATTTCACACACACACACACAGAGTCACACACACAATGAAGAAAATAATGTAATTTCTCATTAAAAGGAAACATTTGCATTTCACAAGCAATAGAACTTTAGTGTGGCATCCTGAATATACAAATGCCACTGATAATTTAAGGGTTTGTTTATTTCCACATGTCGTTCTTTAATCCAGCTGCAGATGAATTTGGCTGGATGCCCATAAGTGAGAGAAAATAGAAAATCACAGTTTAAAATATTTCCTTTATAATGACATTTTGTTGGCTGATTAATCTTTTCTGTTACAAAGCTAAATAACACCATATGTTAGCAGCAAGTTTATTGCTACAAGATACAAGAAAGATCTACCTCATGATAAATGATTTGGATATTTTTTAACCGAAAGTGAAAGGGAGAAAAAATGCTGTTGGAATCTTGTTTCCAAAATCATTTAGGTAGTTTGATTATATGATATATATCATAGAAATGAGGGTGTCTTCAGAGATCAGAGGAACGCTTTATAAGTTAGGCCTTCTGAGTTAAGCCCATATGGGAAAACACAACTTTCCTTTAAATCTATGTCGATTGTGTTTTGGCAAAGTGAGACACTCTTTCCAACACTAGCTACTTGAAATTTAATTAAATACAATGCTTAAACAACAACAAAAATTTAAAATACATTTTTGATTGTGTATTAAATGAAGCTTAAGAACTAATTCTGTTTTATTCTCCAGATAGTTTGTATTTAAAACACAAACAGTAGCAAAAACACATTAGAGCAGAGGAAAAAAATGATAGTATATTGGAATTTTTTTTTCTAGTATGTTATTTTAGATGTTTCTCTCAAATCATTCAAAGTCATTTATTGAGTGCCTACTGTGTGCCTGCTATTTTACAAATTCTCAAAATATAATAGTGGTCAAAAATAGATAAGATCTGTCCTCATAAAAATTATAGACTGGTTAGGGAAAATATGAATGAATGAATAAACAAATCATTATACCAATATAATATAACACTGTATAATATTACCCAATAATTACTAATGATTTCAAAATAGATTAGTACCATCAGGAATTTCAAGTAATGAAATGCTACAAAAAAATCAAGGATGAAAAAAGTGAAATAAAGTAAATGCTAAATAGCCCAGGAAATTCGTTCTTCCATTCCCCCCAATAAACACATGAGACACATAAATCTGTCTCTTCTCAAATTCTCAGTTTAAGCATCATGCTCTGCTGAGTGTATTTCTGTTATGTACAAAGGTACATTACATACCATCTGTAAAGGGAAAATCATTATCAACATTAATCAAATCAACATTAATTTATTCAATTGTTTATTCACTACTTCAATTATAAATTCAATGAATGTGTATTTAGTGAAGTCAATATAAAGTAAGATAAAAATTTGGATTATGGAGTAATGCTGCCTGGCTTAAAACTTGGCTTGATTGTTTTTTATTAGCTGGTGCCCTTTAACTTTATAATAATAGCACATGCCTTATAGAATTTTGAGGGTTAAAGGAGAGAATTCATGGTGTGGCAAGTACATTCTAAAGCAGCCTTTATGAAATTCCTGCACCTTGAGTATGGGTAGAATCTCTGACACGATCCTCAGCCTGAGAATATGATAAAGACAATGGAATGTTACTCCCATGACTACATTTCCTTAAAGAGGGCTCTGTCTTACTAGATTGTAAAGAGAATCACTTTGTGACCTTAAAGAAGCAAACCACATTGTTGTGAACTGCATATGAAGTCACATAGTAGGAACCTACGGTGGCCTCCAGGAACTGAGGACAGCTTTCACTGAGTCATTTAGAAGCCAGGGTCCTTAGTCATGCAACTACAGAAAACTAATATTGCCAGCCAACTAAGTGAGCTCGGAATCAGATTCATTCCTAGCGAGATCTCCACATACAAACAAACCTTGACTACAGCCTTGTGCGACTTTCAATAGGAAACCCCACTTAAGGTATGCTCAGAATTCTGATCTACAGAAACTATGAGATGACAAACTTGTGGTGATTTGTTATGCAAGAAAAGAAAACCAGTTTTACATGGAAAGGGCTTAGAAAAATACCCTATAAAAGCAAAGGACTCAATAAATTGTAGCTTTTATAATCATATACTCCATGACCCAGGAATTTGACTAGTTATTTTTAAAAGGATGGAGAAAATATGGTCCATAACTTCTTGGAGTCTACTGTCAGAGAGAAATATAAATAGATCTGATACAATGTGGAGCTGCTGCTTGAATGGCCAGAAGCATGGGATCCTCTGGTTCAGTTCAGTTCAGTCACTCAGCTGGGTCCAGTCTTTGTGACCCCGTGGATTGCAGCACGTCAGGCTTCCCTGTCCATCACCAACTCCCCAGAGCTTGCTCAAACTCATGTCCATCAAGTCAGTGACTCCATCCAATCATCTCATCCTCTGTCATCCTCTTCTCCTCCTGCCTTCAATCTTTCCCAGTATTAGGGTCTTTTCCAACGAGTCACTTCTTTGCATCAGATGGCCAAAGTATTGGAGTTTCAGCTTCAGCATCAACCCTTCCATGAATATTCAGGACTGATTTCCTTTAGCATTGACAGGTTTGAGCTCCTTGCAGTCCAAGGGACTCTCAAGAGCCTTCCCCAACACCACACTTCAAAAGTATCAGTTCTTCAGAGCTCAGCTTTCTTTATAGTCCAACTCTCTCATCCATATAGGACTACTGGAAAAACCATAGCTTTGACTAGATGAACCTTTGTTGGCAAAGTAATGTCTCTTCTTTTTAATATGTTGTCTAAGTTGTTCATAGCTTTTCTTTCAAAGAGCAAGCGTCTTTTAATTTCATGCCTGCAGTCACCATCTGCAGTGATTTTGGAGCTCAAGAAAATAAAATCTGTCACTGTTTCCCCATCTATTTCCCATGAAGTGTTGGGACCTTATGCCATGATCTTAGTTTTCTGAATGTTGAGTTTTAAGCCATGTTTTTCACTCTGCTCTTTCACTTTCAACAAGAGACTCTTTAGTTCTTCTTTTCTTTCTACCATAAGGGTGGTGTCATCTGCGTATCTGAGGTTATTGATATTACTCCCAACAATCTTGATTCTAGCTTGTGCTTCATCCAGACTGGCATTTTTCATGATGTACTCTGAAGCTGAAACTCTAATACTTTGGCCACCTGATGCAAAGAACTGACTCATTTGAAAGTCAGTTGTTGGGAAAGATTGAAGGCAGGAGGAGAAGGGGATGACAGAGGATGAGATGGTTGGATGGCATCACTGACTCAATGGACATGAGTTTGGGTAAACTCCAGGAGTTGGGGATGGACAGGGAGGCCTGTAGTCCATGGGGTCACAAAGAGTCAGACATGACTGAGCGACTGAACTGAACTGAAACTCTGTATATAAGTTAAATAAGCAGGGTGGCAATATACAGCCTTGACATACTCCTTTCCTGACTTGGAACCAGTCTGTTGTCTGTTGCTTCCTTACCTGCATACAGATTTCTCAGGACGCGGGTAAGGTGGTCTGGTATTCCAGTCTCTGGAAGAATTTTCCACTCCCAGATGGGATCCTCTGGGAGTGCCTGTAAATGAAACAGAACATAACCTGGGATGGAAGGCATTCCAGAGAAGCTGTTGCCTAACAAATCTTAAGTAATGATTCTTTCTATCAAACACTTAATAGTTAGTTTCAATGTATTTCTTCCAATAAAATGTTAACTCCCTGAAGGCAGGGATTTTTATCTAAATTCTTAGTAGCTAGATGAATGCCTAGTATATAGTAAGTGTTTAACATTTATTTGATTAATGAATTCCAGGTCAATCAAATGCATGAATTTGTGAAGGGTCACAAGGAAATCAGGCAGGAAGGATACATTAGGAAGAAGCAGTGGCATCTGTAAAATATTGGTTGTCAAAGGGGCACTGTGTCCTGATAGCCATCAAGTTCCTTTTTCTCAAAAACTGACTCTCTGGAAGGACAAAATAGTACACTGGGGTCAATGCATGGATGTTCATTCATGTCTGCAAACACATGTACAGCAACGTTGTGATGTATTTCTATTCTCATTCATGGCATGTTATGCTACCAGATGACAGAAATCACCTGGATACTTATCATAATCTATGAGAGTACAACGAAAATTAGATTCGTATTCCTTGCAAAGATTAAAAATCTATGCAATGCAAGGGATCTACATGGACTTTAGGTCAGTACAGGAGTGCTCACGGATAAGCTCTAGATATTTTACCTTCAGCACACACACATACAAAATTGAAAGACTTGGATTTTTTTCCTTAGTTATCACTTCATTTCTCCCTTTTATTTATCATTCATCATTAAGCTAATAGGCCAGTACAAGTATTTCACATAACCTACACTGTCGATAAAGGCAAAAGGTAAAAGCTTAGAGGTAGTAATTTCCTGAAACTGTTTACCAGATAAAGAATTAGTGAGGGATAATATTGTTTTGTTAAATACAGCATAAAGTTGAAACATGCACTATTGAAATTCAGAATTTTTCTCCAATTGAGCAGTCAAAATTCATTATTTAAATTTTTCTTTAGGTCTGAAATTCGGGTGTCTTTATAATGTGCCTACCCTATACTAGAATACTGAAATCCTTCTACATCAAAGATATGTTGTGTTTTACAAACATATTTTCATCAGTAATTTAATCTAGTGGAGAAAAATCTCTTGATTCAACCTTTCCACCTAACAGGAGGGTTAAAAAATAATTGCAGATCAACTGCCTCAGTAAAACAACCAGAAATTTAAAACCACTGAGAGATCAGTGGACAGTCAATATATAAGTATATTTTGGACGGGATTTATATCATATGTAATAGGGATCTGGAAGTTCCTTTGTGAAACACAAGAAGTGTGAGTCTTTAAAATTGAAAGAATTATCAGTCATGTTTTAATCTTACTCACTATAGGTTTAATCAATGATGTGTAAAGTATGAGTATCATTTTGAATATTATATTGTGTAAGTATCATAGTGTGAAGAAAAAATCAAAAATCAATCATCTTATTTAGAAACATTTAATAAAGGCTACATTGTAGTTAAATTAAAATTTCACACAGCAACAAAATAATTTACATTAAAAATATATATGTAAATAACTAAACATAAAGGATTTTTATTGGCATCATTGCTATTACAGTGGTTATTTTTACCTATGGCATAAAGTTTTTACATCTCAGTACCTCGACTAGGCATTTCTGTACACACTAAGAAAGAATTAGTGTGAATGGAGACAGGATTGCAGCCTTGTCTCTGCCATCCATTTTATCTCCACCCTTTGCTCGAAGTGGAAATCCATGCAACCTTTAGGATTTTAACACCTGACATATGTGAGCTGCTTTTAGTGCTGGGTATCTGCTTCTCTGACAGGGAAAAAACTCTGATGTGTGACATATGCTATTTCCATAGTTTATACTTCCACTGTGGCTAATTTCAAGATGCCAAATTATTTAATAGTTATTGGCAACATTTCTGAATGTTAAACAGTCAGCTCTTGTGAGTCAGTAGGAGCCCACAGGAGCCTGACACAGCATACCACAAGATATAGTCAAGTGCTCCATGCAGGGAGTTTGAAATTACTAAATAGTAAAGTGTGGGAAGATAGTAGCAGATCATGAGGAAAAAAGGAGGTTGGGTAAGCTCTTTGAGAATGTCAGCAAGTTAGTATTTGTTTGAAAAAATAAGAGATGTCAAAGGATTTTAAAGATTTGTTAGTTAAAAAGATCATTTTGACAGTTATTTTGCATTTTGACAGTTATGTGGAATTCAGGTTAGAAAAGATGAGTCTAGAGGCAGAAGGACAACTTAAGTTCTGTCAAACATGGTGGAAGAAAGACTAATTTAAGATTTTGTTAGTGAAGTGCTGTGGAGAAAATTGTCCAGAATTACTGTTCAACATTCAAGGCCTCAAAATATTCACTGTTTCCTGGCACTGTGCTAGTTTCTCCTTGGTAGATATCTACTATTTCTTCTTCTAAAACATTTTGATAATGGAGAATAGCTCAGTAGAATAGACTAATTTAGACACAGTGATAAGAAATTTTAATAATCAGCAAAGACACAATTGATTGGGCAAGAAATGCAATCTGAAAAGGTCTCAATGAAGGGCTAAGAGAAGGTATCAGTAAAACCTAGAGGAAATCTGGTCTAGAAACTGACATCCTCATTTGCTGATTCCAGGGAGACATGACAATACAGGCCTTGGACTAGAACTGAGGTTGAATTCCGGATCCCAGAATTCCTACTGAGAGCAAATTACCAGTGCATTCCCAAGTGTATGGAGAAAGCATTCTGATTAGAGGAGTAGGTTACTAGAAGTGCAGAAATCATCAAAAGAAATAAATCAATTAGCAAAACCAGACCAAGATTCTGGTAGGACCAGCAAGACAGCTGACTTGATACATGTATATTCAGTACTTGAACTCAGGGTTTTAAGAAAAGTCCTGATGAGGAACAGTCTGTTCTCACTCTCTGAGTTGAGTCTGATGCTGCATATTTCAAGACTGTTCAAGTGATACTATATTCAGAAATTTTTGAATCTAAGAACAGAGAGATAGCTAGGCTGGTTAGCTATCATCCAGTTATGTGGAATTCAGGTTAGAAAAGATGAGTCTAGAGGCAGAAGGACAACTTAAGTTCTGTCAAACATGGTGGAAGAAAGACTAATTTAAGATTTTGTTAGTGAAGTGCTGTGGAGAAAATTGTCCAGAATTACTGTTCAACATTCAAGGCCTCAAAAAATTCACTGTTTATCATCCTTGATAAAAGGAAAGGGAACCTTTGAGTTTCACAGAATATACATTCCTTACTAAAGCTTACTCGATGGTGGGATCTAATTACTTGCAAGGGCATCATGGAGGTAGATTTATGGAATTATATTGAGACAAAACATTTTGGTGATTAGTTAGTTGTATTTTGAACATAATTAGCCACTAGAAATGATTTCATGTTAGAAAAAGTATCTTTTACTAGAACTTTTATCTTTTACTTGCTAGCAGCCACCTGGTGTGCATGCTAAGTCACTTCAGTCATGTGTGACTATCTGTGACCCTATGGACGGTAGCCCATCAGGCTCCTCTGTCCATGGGATGCTCCAGGAAAGATTACTGGAGTGGGTTGCCATGCCCTCCCCCAGGGTATCTTGCCCATCCAGGGTGAGATTATGTCTCCTGCATTGGCAAGTAATTTTTTTTTTTTTTACCATTGAGCCACGTGGGAAGCCCCATAAATTGAGCCTTTTTTTTTTTAGAACTTATACTGAGTTATGATAACTGAGTCCTATTGCTTGACTGGACTTCCCTGGTAGTTCATCTGGTAAAGAATCTGCTTGCAATGCAGGAGACCCTGGTTCAATTCCTGGGTTGGGAAGATCCCCTGGAGGAGGGGCATGGCAATCGACTCCACTATTCTTGCCTCGAGAATTCCCATGGATGGAGGAGCCTGGCGGGGTACAGTCCATGGGGTTCCAAAGAGTCAGACACAACTGAGTGACTAAGTACAGCACAGCACATTGCTTGAGTAGAGAAAAAAAAAAATCAAACAAAATCAAGGGATTCTTGATACAATTAATATGCAGAAAAAACATTTGTACTTAGCCTCAAGAATTATTAGAGAAAAAGGCAGCAACATAGATGGACTGCAGATTGTGAAACTGAAGAAAACAAACAATGTAGTATCTTTGTTAGGAACTACGAAATGCCCTTTATAAATTCTAAGTAATTTAATTTTCATTACAATCATCCATAAATGTTTATTGTCACAGAAATTCTCTAAAATATACCCTTAAGATACAGATTAATTAAAAATAGAGTAAGTAAAACATATACTTTTTTGTAAAATAGAATACTTTTTATTTAAAAATTATAAAATGTAAACACTTTCTTGTAAAATATGTATTCATATACTATATAATACTTGTAAATGCATATTTTACATATAAAATATAGTATAAACACTTTCCTATAAGTTATAGAATAGTTGTATCTCTTCACAAACTGATACCTGAAAGTGAATCCCAAAATACATTGGAGAAGGCAATGAGACTGGGAGTTAAAGAACATCTTAACTTTTATATTTCAGTTGAAACAATGTGAACTATGCTTACTGAGGACTCATCTCAATAACAGAGTTAAAAAACATCTTAACTTTTTATCTACCAGTTGAAGTGCAATGTAAGTCTAAAATTGGGCAAAGTGTTTTGAGAATTACAATTTGTAAACATATTTGAGGGGTATTTCAAAGGAGAAAAGGAAAGATATACCCATTTGGATGCAGAGTTCCAAAGAATAGCAAGCAGAGATAAGAAAGCCTTCCTCAGTGATCAACGCAATGGAATAGAAGAAAACAAGAGAATGGGAAAGACTAGAGATCTCTTCAAGAAAATCAGAGATACCAAGGGAACATTTCATGCAAAGATGGGCTCAATAAAGGAGAGAAATGGTATGCACCTAAAAGAAACAGAAGATATTAAGAAGAGGTGGTAAGAATACACAGAAGAACTGTACAAAAAAGATCTTCACGACCCAGATAATCACGATGGTGTGATCACTCACCTAGAGCTAGACATCCTGGAATGTGAAGTCAAGTGGGCCTTAGGAAGCATCACTACGAACAAAGCTAGTGGAGGTGATGGATTTCCAATTAAGCTATTTCAACTGCTAAAAGATGATGCTGTGAAAGTTCTGCACTCAATATGCCAGCAAATTTGGAAGACTCAGCAGTGGCCACAGGACTGGAAAAGGTCAGTTTTCATTCCAATCCCAAAGAAAGGCAATGCCAAAGAATGCTCAAACTACCGCACAATTGCACTCATCTCACACGCTACCAAAGTGATGTTAAAAATTCTCCAAGCCAGGCTTCAGCAATACGTGAACCATGAACTTCCAGATGTTCAAGCTGGTTTTAGAAAAGGCAGAGGAACCAGAGATCAAATTGCCAACATCGGCTGGATCACCGAAAAAAACAAGAGTTCCAGAAAAACATCTATTTCTGCTTTATTGACTATGCCAAAGCCTTTGACTGTGTGGATCACAATAAACTGCGGAAAATTCTGAAAGAGATGGAAATACCAGACCACCTGACCTGCCTCTTAAGAAATCTGTATGCAGGTCAGGAAGCAACAGTTAGAACTGGACATGGAACAACAGACTGGTTCCAAATAGGAAAAGGAGTACGTCAAGGCTGTATGTTGTCACCCTGCTTATTTAACTTATATGCAGACTACATCATGAGAATGCTGGGATGGATGAAGCACAAGCTGGAGTCAAGATTGCCAGGAGAAATATCAATAACCTCAGATATGCAGATGATACCACCCTTATAGCAGAAAGTGAAGAAGAACTAAAGAGCCTCTTGATGAAGGTGAAAGAGGAGAGTGAAAGAGTTGGCTTAAAACTCAACATTCAGAAAACTAAGATCATGGCATCTGGTCCCATCACTTCATGGCAAATAGATGGGGAAACAGTGGAAACAGTGGCTGACTATTTTTCTGGGCTCCAAAATCACTGCAGATGGTGATTGCAGCCATGAAATTAAAAGACGCTTACTCCTTGGAAGGAAGGTATGACCAGCCTAGACAGCATATTAAAAAGCAGAGACATTACTTTGTCAACAAAGGTCTGTCTAGTTAAAGCTATGGTTTTTCCAGTAGTCATATATGGGTGTGAAATTTGGACTATAAAGAGGCATCACCAACTCAATGGACATGGGTTTGGGTAGACTCCAGGAGTCGGTGATGGACAGGGAGGCCTGGCGTGCTGCGATTCATGGGGTTGCAAAGAGTCAGACACGACTGAGCAACTGAATTCAACTGGCTGAGCAGTGAAGAATTGTTGCTTTTGAACTGTGGTGTTGGAGAAGACTCTTGAGTGTTGGAAAAGACTCCTTGGACTGCAAGGAGATCCAAATAGCCCATCCTAAAGAAGATCAGTCCTGAGTGTTTATTGGAAGGACTGATGTTGAAGCTGAAACTCCAATACTTTGGCCACCTGATGCCAATAACTGACTCATTTGAAAAGAACCTAATGCTGGGAAAGATCGAAGGCAGGAGGAGAAGGGGATGGCAGAGGATGAGATGGGTGGATGGAATCACCGACTCAATGGACGTTTGTTTGGGCAAACTCTGGGAGCTGGTGATGGACAGGGAGGCCTGGTGTGCTGTGGTCTATGGGGTCGCAAATAGTTGGACACAACTGAGCGACTGTACTGAACTGAACTGAACTCAAATGTAGTGAGAAAAATGAAAGATAAATGTCAAGTGAGACATGAGGGAGAGAAAGTGATCAATGTTGATTACAATTTTCTCTCTCTCAGAAGGAAATGATGCTGATTTCAGTGATAATGTTTGGAGAGAGACCAAATTTTCTTTATTTTATGTATTGTTTGGCCACCTTTATAACTTGCATATCCAAGAAATAGCTTGAATTTGTTATATACAGTAGGATAACCAGAGTGGATTTCTGGTTTTGGAGATGTTTAATGAAACCATAAGCTGAAATGAACTGCCTGGGGAGAATATGTAAAGTGAGAAGAGGAAAAGAGAGAGGGTAAAATAGGAATATAGCTTCATTTAGTCAGTGGCAAAGGACAAGCATCAAGAAAAGGAGTATAAAAGTAGTACAAGAGATCTTGTTATTAGAAATAATGAATTGTCACTATTCAAAGGGAACATTTTTTCTAAGGGAAAATATTGATTAATGGTAATAAATATTGGAAGGAGTTTTAGAACTCAGACAATTTAATGGAATTTTTATGATCGTGTTGGCCATGAATGAACAATTTCATAGCAAATCATTCACTGTTCTGTACTTTTGTTATCTGACAGGCTGTATGTAACATTCTGGAGACAGAGATGTAAAGAAACCCTTTGTTCTAGGATCCTCGTTTTCAGAAAAAGCAAAGCATATCGATGGTCACCTGATAATAGTGTAGGAAGTATACATATTTAAAATGTATGTATAAGAGCTTGAAAAGTTGCACTTTGTTAGGGAATGCCAGTATTTCATGAAGGAAGGGATATTAACTGGTATTTATAGGGCATTGGGCTTCCCTGGTGGCTCAAATGGTAAGGAATCTGTCTACATTGTAGGAGACCCATGTTCTATCCCTGGGTCAGGAGATCCCCAGGAGGAGGAAATGGCAAACCACTCCAGTATTCTTGCCTGGAGAATCCCATGGACAGAGGAGCCTGGCAGGCTACAGTCCATGGGGTCACAAAGAGTCAGGCACAACTGAGTGACTAACCCTTATCTTACCTAGGCAGAAGAAACAACTTGCCAGAGGCAGGGATTTGGTAGTCATACGGCAGGATGATGGATTCTGGGGTCTATCTGTCTGTCTGCTCAGTTGTGTCTGACTCTTTGAGACCCCATGGACTGTAGTCCACCAGGCTCCTCCGTCCATGGAATTTTCCAGGCAAGAATACTGGAGTGGGTTGCCATTTTCTATTCCAAGGATCTTCCTGATCCAGGGATGAAACCTGCGTCTCCTGTATCTCCTGTATTGGCAGGTGGATTCTTTACCACTGGAGCCACCTGGATCCTGGGGTAGTCTGTGAGTGTATGGTAAAAACAGGAGAAAGAGCATCAGCAAAGATTAGGTTGGAAAGGTCATCCCTGGTCAGGTGTTCATAGCCTTAAATTAATAGAAAATAGATCTTAATTTTCTCTAAGCAGGGGTGAAAATGCTTTGGGGATAAATTTTGAAAAAAACAAATTTATATTTAAGGATGATAACTCAGACCAGCTTGTGGATGCTACATGGGAGAGGGCAGAGGTTAGAGGCAGGCTATCAGATAGGGGATATTGCAGTAACTATAACCACATTAGTGGGAAATGATCAGGACTAAGGATAATCTATAGAAACTGAATTGGTTACAGGAATTGGGGAATGATAAGAAGAGATGCAAAAGCAATTTAATAAACAGAACTAACAGGCCTTGGTAACTGATTAATTTCATGTGAAGTAAAAGGGTTGATGAAAATTTCTACATCATATCCTTTTTGTGGAGTCAGTTACGATAAATACTTGACATCTGAATAGATTCTATGCAAACAACTCACATCACTTTATTATTTCTCTGTTGTGAAAATTTTTAAACTTTTATAGAATGTAGAGTCCTGATTTAAACATGGCATTGTTCATGTATTAAAGTGAAAGTGAAGTCACCCAGTCGTATCCGACTCGTTGAGACCCCTCGGACTGCAGCCCACCAGTCTCCTCTGTCCATGGGATTCTCCAGGCAAGAATACTGGAGTGGGTTGCCATTTCCTTCTCCAGGCTAAGTAGGTATGGAGGCTAATAAACAGTATAAATTATCATTAGCAGGAGAAGTAACTCATGTAATGAAAACCACAGAAAGATTTAAGGAGGATATGCTCTGTATCAAGTGACGCATTTGACACTTTGTAACATATGAGTGTTACAGACGTTATTTTCTTGGACTCCAATATCACTGTAGATGGTGACTGCAGCCATGAAATTAAAAGACACTTGCTCCCTGGAAGAAAAGCTTTGACAAACCTAGACAGCATATGAAAAAGCAGAGACATCACTTTGCAACAAAAGTCCACCAAGTCAAAGCTATGGTTTTTCCAGTAGTCAAGTATGGATGTGAGTTGGACCATAAGGAAAGCTGAGGGCTGAAGAATTGCTGCTTTTGAACTGTGGTGTTGGAGAAGACTCTTGAGAGTACCATGGACAGCAAGAAGATCAAGGCAGTCAATCCTAAAGGCAATCAGTTCTGAATATTCATAGGAAGGACTGATGCTAAAGCTGAAGCTACAATACTTTGGCCACCTGATGGGAAGAACTGACTCATTGGAAAAGACCTTGATGCTGGGAAAGATAAAAGGAGGGAAGAGAAGGGGACGATGGAGCATGAGATGGTTGAATGGCATCACCAACTCTATGGACATGAGTTTGAGTAAGCTCCGTGAGTTGATGATGGACAGGGAAGCCTGGCGTGCTGCAGGCTGTGGGGTCACAAAGAGTTGGACATGACAGTGACTGAACTTGGTTCATTCATGTAACTAAAAAAAGGGAGAAAACAAGAGAATAGACATATGGTAGAGGAAGGCAGAGAAAGGATGGGAAATTACATATTTCAGAGCTTAGAAAGAGATGCAATAGACTAGTTTAAGAGAATATGTAATTAGGAGCTGAAAGGAAATATATGTACATATGGGTTATCTTGAAATATGCATTTAGATCCCTTTCATATCCTTTGAAAGAAATTTTAGACATGAAAAAACATTTAGGAAATGCTCTTTAGAAAGTGAGATTTTAGAATACTGAAGTACTTCAAGACTGATCCCAATAGAATGAAAGACTGTTTAAGTGATAATCATGAAGTACTTGATTACATAAAGCAGTGAATATTTCTTGCTGTGGGATTTGCAGAAAGTTTGTGAAAAATGTTTGAGCAAGTTGGGCAGGATTTGCATATACACAGTTGCAAATAAGGTCTTCCAGTACAGGGGCTGCTTGGACTAGCACTGATTTTGAAGACCTAGTAACCAACCATTTCCATTAGAGACATAAATGTATTTACATATTAGCTGTCTTGCCTTGAACACTTGATTAGGTTTAATCAAGGTCTTTTTCTTTTCGTTTCTAATTATATTTGTTATATTTAGACAAATGATCGCAGTTGCTAGAGGCAACCTTTATTTCAAGTAGATTGCAGATTTAAGTTGGACTACAAGACCAGAGTTAGCATAAAGTTGTTAAGTTTATTTGTAGAGTAGTGTACTGATCAACTTAAAGTTGGTGAGTTCATGTACAGCTTAAGGGAGAAATTTTATTACCCAGTTGATATGTCTTATGGTGGTTTACCTGGACAAACACACTTGCTAAAACAAGTATTTTATATAAGTTTGTCGCTATCATAAACTTCAGAGTTGATATCTCTATTTCTGGGAGATTAAATAAAAAATTATAGAACTACTGACTATCACACTGATTGTAAACATAATGGAAAGAATTGTAATTATGACAAACACAAACAGCAAATGTAACCTTAAAACTTAAAAAGTGCATTACTCTAAACTAGATAGTTTCTGTGTGATATTCCTATGTTCATTATACTCTGTGGTCTCAGAATTATATATGGTCTCTAAAGTGTTTATCTTTACCTAATTGAGATATTTAATAAATAACTCAGAATTTAAAGTCACATAATAGATTTGTTATTCAACATTACTAAAATAATTGGTTGACTAAATAGGAAGAAGAAAAGAAAGGAAAGATAGAACAAAAGGAAAGGAAGGAAACAAGGGAGAAAGAAAGGAAGGAAAGAGGAAATGAAGAAAGACAGATGCGCTCCACTATTTGGTACACAATAATCTTCCATATAAAATAAAATTTGTGCTTATAGTTATTTTAACTATGACTAAATAAAACATTTAGCCTTTGGCTTTGGCTAGATGTGCTCTATGTTTTACACAATGGGAACAAAATTATATTCTTTTGACGGTCTCTGAACAAAGCAGAAACATAATAAGGTCTTTATTAAATTTAATTGCACTTTACTATATGCCCTTTGTATATCATCACAATTGAAAGCGAATTATTTTTAGTAGGAAACAAACAGAACCTCTTGAGTATTGCATGTTATTTGGTCACTGAATTTACTGAGAAAAAAATAAGGTATGGAATATATGTTTTATATGATTTGTTAATATTTTTTAATATGATCGCTCTCATTTACAATAAATGTATAAATAAATTTTTTCAACTATTTCTTATTGTGAGCTTGTAACAAGGATCCCAGGCTCATAACAAGTAAACTGAAAATTGGCTGAAAATATAGCACTGACCTTTGCAGAAGTAACCAGTGACTGGATCTTAAATATGCTTTAGGGACACTGAAATGTGTGGCATTTTCCTTGTAAAATGTGCTCATTATAGGTGTAAAGTGGTTTTCCCTGTGTGTGGGGTATCTGTCTGCTATTCAAATTTGGTCTTTTGGGTGAATTAAAAAATAAAATAAAACTACTCTAACAAATAGATGTATGAATAACTGCATAGATGAAAAATGGCTTCAGATATTATTCTTTTTAGTGAATTTATCTAAACTGTAGAGGTGAAGAAGATGCAGAAACTGTTGCAGAAAGTGATAAGATAAACTTTTTTGCTATATTATCTATGCTTGTTCAAGAATATTTGAGAAAACTGGAGTGGCATGATTTATTCGTATACAACAAATATTTTCTCTAGTGAACAGGTTATAAAGTGATTCATATGATTTTTTTCTTTTAAAGAAATTTAAATCAGTAGCACTGACCATACTGAACAGAACTAAAAAATATTGTAGCATGATAATGCACAATTAGAAACTGATTGACGATTGTAGCATTTTGAAGTTTTGCTTGAAAAGGAGAGTTTATGCATTGCCTTTGCTCATTCCTATTCTATTGAAGACAGTTACCTGGCAAAGACCACGACTTAGAGTTTGTAGCAGCCATGAAAATATGCCTCTGAGATCTCTCACTGCAGAAAGGGCAGTTGACTAATGGTCCTAGCTGCTGTGTTTTGAAATTCATCTCCACATTGATGCCAAAACTATTTGCCTCTCCTAGTCAGTGGTTGAGAATGGATGAGAAACTTCAAGTCTTTCTAGGAGACACAGAACTACTATGATGGGCAACTTTGACTCTAGAACACCTGAAAACCTTGTTGACTCTTCTTTACAACAGCACTGCAGTCTCAGATGCTTCCACTCAACTTTCCTTGTTTTCTTTCTTCAATCCATCATACCTGCAGTGCTTTGCTTTCTGATGGCCCTCTCAGTCTCTTAGGACCCATCTCCTTCTCTTTTGAGTGTTCTTGTTCTCTGCAAAAAAATTGTTCATGTTTAATCTTGTCTTAGTGTCTTCCACCTACATAAACTGACTAACTCAAGGCAAACATAATATTTTATATGCCCTAGGTTAAACTTGGGTTTCTGGGTCACTCCAACCTGGTACCACTGTAACTAACAGAAGTATAGACAAAGCTATTATTCTTGGAGTTATTCTATCCATTCACTCTTTCCTACTTCTGCCCTCGGTCAAGAAAAGGTCAAGGGGCAGTGCATTTGCTCAAAAATAGACATCCTTTTCTAATGTAATTCCCAATGACAGCCAAGAATATGACCTGACTCTGATCCTATTGTAGCCTAGAAAGATCAACAGTCTTTCACTTCTGATTTTGAGTCCAGTCACATTAACAAGAGTCAGAGGAGACTGATACTGTTTATTGTAACAAAGGGATAGGTTGAAAGAACAAAGGCACAGAAGGTTTCACTATAGTAGGTCTGAAGACCTTATGGAGGAAGAACTGTACAGCAACCTCATTTCAAATAACTTATTAACTGGGCCATCAATTAACAACTTATCTCAATTATTCAGAATATTCTGGTATTCATTAGGTATACCAATATTGGGTAGGAGATCTGAGCTACAGTCTTGAGATTGTTAGTAACATCAGGATCCCTAAGTGCTTATTATCAGATATATATCGAAAGATTTTCAAGATGTTAACATCTCAAAAAACAAAAACAAAGGGCACTATGATTTAGGGGGGAGTTACTGATGTCTTCAGTATGCTTCTGCTATTTCTTATCAAGTGATTAAAACTATCATCAGATGAGGTGGACATGAAAATGTCTTCCTTGGGAAAACTACACATGATAATATCTTGAAACGTTCTAGTGCCAGCCATTTATGAAGCTGTGTTTCACAAAGATGAAACAAGTCTCATGTTTTTGCAAAGCAGATTGATAGCTGAATTTATTAATTTATTAATTTACTTATTAATCAATATGATTAATAAGTTTGTGATGAAATTCCGCAGTACTATTCAAATCCCTAAAGGATGATGCCATCAAGGTTTTGCATTCATTATGTCAGCAAAACTGGAAGACCCAGCAGTGGCCATAGGAGAGGAAAAGGTCAATCCTCATCCCAATTCCCAAGAAGGGTAGTACCAAAGAATGTCCTAACCATCGGACAGAGTCCACTCATCTCCATGCTAGTAAGGCATCTTGCATGCTGGGCTTCAGCATTATACAAAACAAGATCTTCCAGATGTTGAAGCTGGGTTAGAAAAGGAAGAGGAACTAGAGAGATCAAATCGCCAACATTCACTGGATTATAGAGAAAGCAAGGGAATTTCAGAAAAACACCAATTTCTGTTTAATAAACTAGGCCAAATCTTTGACTTTGTGGATCATGACAAACCGTGGAAAGCTATTAAAGTGATGTGAATACCAGAGCATCTTATTTTTCTCTCCTGAGAAACCTGTATACAAGTAGAGAATCAATAGTCAGAACCCTGTATAGAACAACTGATTGGTTCAAGACCAAGAAAGGAGTATGGCAGGGCTGTCTGCTGTCACCCTATTTGTTTAACCTATACACTGAGCACAGCACAAGAAATGCCAGCCTGGATGAGCTACAAGTTGGAATCACATAAGTGGGAGAAACATCAACAACCTCAGATATGCAGATGATCCCACTCTAATGGCAGAAAGTGAAGAGGAACTAGAGAGCCCTTGATGAGGGTGAAGGAGGAGAGTGAAAGAACTGGCTTAAAACAATTAAAAAAAAACAACAACAACTAAGATCATGACATCTGGCCCCATGACTGCACGGCAAATAGAAAGGGAAAAGGAGGAAGTAGTGACAGATTTCCTCTTTGGGGCTCTAAAATCACTGTGGATGGTGACTGCAGCCATGAAATCAAAGGTCGATTGCTTCTTGGCTGGAAAGCTATGACAAACCTAGACAGTTTGTTGAAAAGCAGAGACATTAGTCAGCCAACAAAGTTCCCTATAGTCAAGGATATGGTCTCCCCAGTGGTCATGTACAGTTGTGAGAGCTGGACTATAAAGAAGGCATAATGTCAAAGAATTGATGCCTTCAAACTGTAGTGCTGGAGAAGATTCCTGAAAGTCCCTTGGACAGCAAGGAGATCAAACCAGTCAATCTTAAGGGAGATCAACCCTGAATATTCACTGGAAGGACTGATGTTGAAGTTGAAGCTCCAGTATTTTGGTCACCTGATGCAAACAGCCAACTCATTGGAAAAGTCTCTGATGCTGGGAAAGATTGAGGATAGAAGGAGAAGAGGGCCTCAGAGTATGAGATGGCTGGATGGTATCACCAATGCAATAAACATAAACTTGGGCAAACTCTGGGAGATGGTGAGGGACAGGGAGGCCTGGCATGCTGCAGTCCATGGGGTCGCAAAGAGACAGACATGACTGAGCAACTGAACAACAAAAACAACAATTAATCAGTACACATAAATAATTCAAAATATTTATTGATTTAGTGTGTGCATGCTCAGTCACTTCAGTCCTGTCCAACTCTTTATGACCCTATGGACTATAGCCTGCCAGGCTCGTCTGTCCATGGGATTCTCCAGGCAAGAATACTGGAGTGGGTTTCCATCCCTTCCTCCAGAGGATCTTCCTGACCCAAAAATTGAATCTGGGTCTCTTGCATTGTAGGCAGATTCTTTACCACTGAGCAACCAGGGGAATCCATTTATAAATTAGTATGTATTAAGTAAGGGATTATAATAGGCTAAGGGCTGTAGTAGACAACAAAATTGTTCCAGTCATTCTATCAATCAAGACTCCTAAAGAGGAGTCCTGAAATGGTAACAAAATTAATAAAATCTAAAACGGCAAAGATAATAAAATTTTTAAATTGCTGATCCATGTTAGCAATCTATAAAATACAGAATCAATAAATAATTGAATTTTATTTTGAATATATTTATTCAGTAGTGATGGTTCATTAATGGCAACAATCAGTTGTGGCAAAGATACAGGCTTTTTGATACACTGATGGTCAGTTTCTTCTTGGGATAAATAAAAAGCAATGCATCAAAAGTTAAAATGGTCAAAACTTGAATATCACTTGTACTTCATATAGATTCTGAAAATCTATACTAAGGAAAAGATATTAACTATAGAATAAAACTTCATGTTCTACAGTGCAATGTTTATTATTTTAAAACATAGATTGGAAACATTTTTAGAGTATTAATGCAATAATCACTATGGAAGATTAGTAAATATACAATTCTTCTGCTTTTGAAAATGATGTTTATGGAGAATTTCTAATGTTTAGATTAAGTGAAAAATAGTTTAAAATTAAAGTAAAATATTTAGATTAGGTAGAAAAAATAAAATCCAAATGTAAAGTTTGTGACAGGATGAGCTTTAAATTTTTGAAAATACATGCTTAGAACAAGAGAAAAGCACTTAGAAGCTTATGTTCACAACAACTGCTTCTGGGTGAAAAGTTATACATGATTTACTTCTCTTTAACATATTTTGTACTTTCCAATATTACATATAGACATCATTTTCATATATAAGTGAAACATTTTAAAAAATGGAAAAAATATTCTCCAGAAGAGGAAAATTACATTATGCTACTTTTATTGAAAGCTACAAACTAAACTGGCCTGGAAATTATGCCAAAGTAGATAAAAAAAAAAAGTGTAGAAATGATTAAATTTACTTCTCCATGTACTTATGACTCAAAAAATTTATCCATTTTTCCTTACTTTGACAAAATACAAAGGAACATTTATCATATCTGTTTCCTAAGTTAAGCAATATATGATAGGTTTCTAAAACAATCAAATCTTTTAAACTTTGAATTTGTTTATACACATGTAACATTTCAGGTTCATGTATCACTAGTGATACACATGAAAGTTTTTTTATATCTCTTCTAATCTGCAATGCCATCCATCACTTTCATAGATCCAGGACCTTCAGCAATCTAGGCTGACTGCCTTTGGATTTTGTCATTTTTTTCTCCAGTTAACTTTATTAGTGTTGATCATGCCTGACTTTACTAAGATTCCATTGGCTCCTTTAACCTTGGCTTTATTGATCTGGAATAGGCAGCAGCCAGGTGACATCTTGGCTAAACTGTATTTTTAGACAATATCTTATGCTCTTAAGAAAAGAAAATAAGGCATTACATGAATAAGTTAAATGAACCTACCACAGGAAGAAAAATAAGGTAATATGAGTAATGTTTCAAATAATTACACGTTTAGTTTAAGGTTAGATTTAGGGAAAGTTGCCTTAGTGTGCAATTATATCGGGCATAAAGTTAAACAGAAGGGAAGAGTTTAGTAGACAAAAAGATAGAAGCTGAATATATTTATGAGAGTTGGTGAAATTGATGAAACAGAGTCATGAAAGAGATAAGAGGATATTGGAATCAGTGCACATGTAGAGAGATTGTCCTGGGACAGAAAGAGAAAGAATTCAAAGAGAAGAGAAAGAATTAACAATACATTTAGATGAAAGCACATTTCTAAGTGTAGTTGGGCAGCTGACTTTGTTCATAATTGGTTGTCTTTATGTTCCCTATGAAGAAGGAAGCCATTTAAGTAAAAGGAAAACTAAGTAGATTGAAAGTTTGAAGCTGCTGGTGACATTCTTATAAGAAAGAAAATGGGTAAACAATGGAGATGGTTAGGGAGAAGATAAGTACTTTTTGAGCATACATTACTGATGTTTGAAGGGAATCAAGATACGGTTTCTCTTTGATGTATGTTGGCATCTTGCATTCATGAAGGAGAATGAATTATTTCACTCAATTAAGCTAATGTTAGTGTGCAATACGTGATAGATACTTTGCTAAACACTAAGAAGAAGAACAAATTACAAATAAGATTTGATCTCACATTTTAAGGACCTGCCTAAACAATACAAAAGCTAGGCATATAGATAATTAAAATGAAAAGCAGAAGTGTTATGCATGCATGGCAGTTGTTAAGACCATGAGCTTTATCATCAGAGTATCCAGATTGAAGAGGAGCTCCATTAGTTTAAAGCTCGACTTACTTAAACAATACCCTTAACTTGTGTGCCCTTTGTTTCCTTCATCTCTAAAATCTGGCTAATAGATCAAACAGCTAGAATATATATGTGAATCACTTTATGTCTAAAGCTCTATGAAAATATAATTTTCTTCTTTTTAATTTATTTTTTATTGAAGGATAATTGCTTTACAGAATTTTGTTGTTTTCCGTCAAACCTCAACATGAATCAGTCATAGATATACAAATATCCCCTCCCTTTTGAAACTCCCTCCCATCTCCCACCCCATCCCACCCCTCTTGATTGACACAGAGCCCCTGTTTGAGTTTCCTGAGCCATAGAGCAAATTTCTGTTGGCCATATATTTTACATATGGTAATGTAGGTTTCCATGTTATTTTCCCATACATCTCACCCTCTCCTCCCCTCTCCCCATGTCCATAAGTCTATTCTCTAAGTCTGCTTCTCCATTTCTGCTCTGTAAATAAATCCTTCAGTACCTTCTTTTTTTTTTTTTTTTAGATTCTGTACATACTCATTAGAATATGATATTTATCTTTCTCTTTCTGACTCACTTCACTCTGTATAATAAGTTCTAGGTTCATCCACCTCATCAGAACTGACTCAAATGTGTTTCATTTTATGGCTGAGTAATATTCCATTGTTATATGTACCACAACTTCTTTATCCATTCATCTGTCAATGGACATCTAGGTTGCTTCTATGTTCTAGCCATTGTAAACAGTGCTGCAATGAACAATGGGATACATGTGTGTTTTTCAATTTTGGTTTCCTCAGGGTATATGCCTAGGAGTGGGATTGCTGGGTCATATGGTAGTTTTAGTCATAGTTTTTTAAGGAATCTCCATACCATCTTCCATAGTGGTTATATCAATTTACATTCCCACCAACAGTGCAAGAGTGTTCCCTTTTCTCCACACCCTGTCCAGCATTTGTTGTTTGTAGACTTTTTGATGAGGGCCATTCTGATCGATGTGAGGTGATAACTAATTGTAGTTTTGATTTGCATGTCTCTAATAATGAGCAATGTTGAGCATCTTTTCATGTGTTTGTTAGCCATCTCTATTTCTTCTTGGAGAAATGTCTGTATAGATCTTTTTCCCACTTTTTGATTGGGTTGTTTGTTTTTCTGGTATTGAGTTGTATGAGCTGCTTGTATATTTTGGAAATTAATCCTTTGTCAGTTGTTTCATTTGCTCTTATTTTCTCCCATTCTGAGGGTTGTCTTTTCACCATGCTTATAGTTTCCTTTGCTGTGCAAAAGCTTTTAGGCTTAATCAGGTCTGCCAGTTTACTTTCGTTTTTTTTTGCGTTGCTCTAGGGAGTGGGTCATAGAGGATCTTACTTTATGTCATCGAATGTTCTGCCTATATTTTACTCTAAGAGTTTTATAGTTTCTGGTCTTACTTTTAGGTCTTTAATCCATTTTGAGTTTATCTTTGTGTATGGTGTTAGGAAGTGTTCCAATTACATTGTTTTACATGTAGCTGTCCAGTTTTCCCAGCACCACTTACTAAAGAGGCTGTCTTTGCCCCCATTGTATGTTCTTGCCTCCTTTGTCAAAAATAAGGTACACATAGGTGCATGGGTTTATTCTGGACTTCCTATCTTGTTCCATTGGTCTATAATTATGTTTTTGTGCCAGTACCATACTGTCTTGATGACTGTAGGTTTTTAGTACAGTCTGAAGTCAGGAGGTTTATAGCAACAATAAAAAGTGTGACTGAATATACACATATACATATACACCCGTAAGCAAAATCAAAACAGTCCAACAAAAATAAAGTACAATAGACTGACCTGGAGAACAAAGGAAACCAAAAATTATATCTACCAGAACAAAATTATCTAAATCACAAACCGGAAAACAAAACTAAAGCAAAGGCCAATTGGGAATAAAGCAAAGAAAGTAAAACTAACAAAATGTTGAGAGGAAAGGAAAGAAAGAAAGAGTAGATATGCAAAGTTAAATGCAGGTAGATGAAGAAGATTTATACATTAAAGATTGATTGCAAGTGGAAAAGAACAGTAGGAAAGGCAAAAACAAAGGAATAAATGTAGAGAAAATATAATAGGTTTAAAAAATTAAAATTATAAAAAAGAGAGAAAAAAAAAAAAAGAAAACTCCAGAGAACTGCAAAAGCCTAATGTAGAGGCAGAGGTTTATAACAACAATAAAAAATGTGACTTATAAAAAGAAAAAAAAAGCTCAAAAGTTTAAATAGATTTCATGGTGCCAATAAAATCGACAACTACAAAAGAGGGGGAGGGGGGAAGAAAAAAAAAGAAAAAATATCTATAGAACAAGTCAAAACATAAGAATAATAAATGTTTTTCTTGAGTCACTGCTGTCAGAGTCCTTTCCCTCGCTGGGAGTCACAGTCCACCTCACTTCCCTAGGATGCCCTCCAAACTGTGCTGATCTCTGGACCTGCTGTGGGGGCAGCTCAGATTCTAATGTGGTCCTATTCCTATGTGTTCTTGCCTCCAGTGTCCAGAATTATCAGAACTAGTGTGTTTTCTTTTGTGGGAGCTCTCAATGACCTTTCATATATTCCATAGACACAGAGTCTGCCTAGCTGATCGTATGGCTTTAATCTGCAGCTTGTGAAGCTGGTGGGGAGGTTTTGGGTCTTCTTCCTTAGCCACACTGCCCCTGAGTTTCAATTGTGGTTTTATTTCCACCTCTTCACTTGGGTCATCCACTGTGGTTTACTCCTGAGGCTGCCCTGGAGGACTTGGGTTTGCCCCTGTGAGGGCCAGGTGTGGAGGTGGCGCAGCTGCTTGGGTCAGCAGTGGTTCTGGAAGTACCAGGTATTCAGGGGAGTTGGAGGCTAGGGCAGCAGGAAATATTGTGCTCTAGAAGGGTATGGCAACCAGTATTGGTCAATAAACTCCAGTATTCTTGCCTAGAGAACCCTTCTCCCTGACAGAGAAGCCTGGCAGGCCACAGTCTACAGGGGCACAAAGAGTCAGACATGACCAAAGCAACCCTGTGTGCATAGACACAAGACAGTTTTTGCCTGTGGCAGCTCTGCGCCAGTGAGAGTTGAGTGTGAAGGTGGTGCAGCTGCTTGGCTTGCGGGGACCTTGGAGGCGCCAAGTTTGCAGGGAAACAGACTGCTGCGGGAGTTATGGCCCTATTGGAGTCTTTCTTTGAGCCTCGTAGCTGGCGATCAGAAGGCCTCTTTGGCCAGTCTTTCTCCATAGGTCCACCCATTCAGGCACTTAGATGATGCCCTTGCCTGGGGTCCTTCTCTGTTGCTCAGCATGTCAAGCACATAGAGGGGGCCCCCATGGCTTGGGTCTTACTGTGTAGATCAGCACTTAAAGGAGCACCCTGGGTGTGGTCCTGCTCTGTACTTCACTGTGTCAGATGTTTGATGGGCCAGCCTCTCTACTGTTCAGCTGCCAATGCTGGCGTGTGGGGAGAGACAGGCTATGATGATGGCTCCACCCGCTATGGGTGACTCAGCAGTATCGCCTTGCTTCCATGGCCACTCGGCTTTCCTCCACAGGCATTTCCCACCACAATCTCCTCCCTCACCTCCCCTTGATCCGTCTCTCCGCAGTCAATAGCAGCCCTCACCCTGGGATTGCTCCACAGTCCCTAAACTTCAGCTCCCAGCCGCTGCACCTTCCAGGAGACTTTCGTCCCTGTCCAGGGTATGTATGATTGTGTCAAGGACTGTCTGATTCTCATGCATTTAGGCTGCCATAGATCACCTGTTTCACTCTCAGTCTTAAATGTTTCTCCTTTGACTCAGACAATTGGCCTGATATGGGGATCGGACCCCTGCTTCAGTTCCCCCACCCACCGAGGGCAGGTCCAGTCCTACTAACACTCCTGTTTTTCCCCCTAGTTCCTTCGTCCTACTGAGTTTGGTGTGGTTCTATATATTCTTCTCCTCTGCTCAAGTTCTCCTGTCCGCTCTCAGCTAGTGTTCTGCATGCATTTCTGTGTCTGAAGATGTATTCCTGATGTATCCATGGAGAGAGTTGTACTCCATGTCCACCTACTCCACCATCTTGTCCAAAAACTAGTTTTCTTTTATTTCTATGTCTTATGTAAATAATTTGAAAAGCCTTTAAAAATAAAAGTAAGAGGAAAGGGGGGAAAAGAAATAGAGTAAAAGAGGAGAGGAGAGAGGGTAGAGGAAGAGAGGAAAGAAGAGAGAGTGAGGGAACAGACCCACATGGGTTCTCCCGTTAGAGTTTAGACGTGCTTCCCAGAGGAGGTGAACTTTGCCCCAGGCTTTGAATAATGTAGCCATTGGTAGGCAGAATTAAGGTAACAAACTTACAACAAGTAGAGGAAACCACCTCAGCAATATTTTAGAGAAGAAAAAGTATAAATCACATTGAAGAATAAAGCAGACTCGAGTACCTGAAAGCAGGGGAGTGAAAACGCATAGAATGCATTTGGGGCCATATCTTAAGGTCTTTGAATTCTACATCAAGGAGTTGAGTCTTAAATTATGGTTAGAATAGCATCTAAAAATCAGATGTTCTAATGAGGCTTGCATTTTCTGCTCCTGTTTGTGTGTATGGCCTCATTTAACGTCACTTTCCTCTTGCTTATCCTGTTCCAACAACAGAGTTTTTCTTTGGGTTTTCAAAACATGGCAAATTCCTTCATGCTTCTGAATCTTTGTCAGTATGGTACTCTTTTCCCACCATTTTCATTTGGTAGATTCACGGCTCAGTCTATCATTCAGATCTCAGTTTAAAAGCCTTATTCTCTAGGAGTTCCTCTTTGACTACCCTATGTAATGTAGAACACATTTAGTATTCTGCATCTTCACCTTGTTTTCCTTTATAACACTAGATAAAATTTTAAATTACTCTGTTTTTGTCTGTTTACTTCATTTTCCATCTCCCACTTTTCTCTGTATATCTCACTCAGAATACAAACCATGATGCCAGGGATTGTGTTTATTTTGCTCACTGTTAACTGGCTAGCCCATTACCTAATATATAGAGGTGCTTAATCAATATTTATTGAATAAATATATTAATGGGTTTTTCTTTAAGAAGACATTGAATAATTATGAACATGGAAGACATTTGGGTGTAAAAGATTATGCCTAAGAAAAAGCAAAATAATACTAGATTGCATAATGGATTATAATATATGAGCCTAAACATAAATCAGTTGTAGTTACTGAATTACTAATTTATTTATTAATGCAAATCTGATCCACTGAGCACCACAGAAGTGAAGACCAGAGGTTGCAAAGAAAGAAATAGGGGTAGACATAGGGAAGAAGAAGATTGGATTCAAAGATGAAAAAAGAAGGGGAACGTAATTTTTTTCTGTGTTATTTCATCTGGTATAGGCTGTTCCAGCTTTGTTTAACCTTCCTCTAGCTGGGATAAGGTGACACTGAGTCATTTCAAGAGTCTCTAATAGTTAACTTGATTTAATCTAGTATATTATGTAGAACTCTATAGAGCTGAACTGAAGTACCTTGTTAAGGTATAGCTTTTGAGAAGTTTATTACAAAGTTTCCATTTTTATCATTTGAGGGTAAGGTCATTCTGCATTTCTGTTGTTTCACATGTCAGTACTTTATAGCTCAACCACTTCACATAACAAGCAAATCATTCTTCACTAGTTGTCAACACAAAGAACTTTATGTTTTAACCTAAAATAAGAGAATTTTTCATTGAAACACATTCAGATTGCTTTCTAAAAACCTTTGGGAAATTTCCAAACCATACATGTGGGTTTGATAAAATGATAAACACACAGAAGTTACATTATTTTAACCAGGAATATTACTATAGATAATAATTATTTAAGCAAAATTTATCCCCTAAAGCATTCAAACATGAATGCATACAAGGGGCAAATATAATCTTAAGTAAGATTAATCAATATCAATATTAAAACATAATAGTTTATGCAGAGTACATAACTCTCCTCTAGCTAGCAAAAATTAACCAATTAATGATAGCTGACTAGTAGTGCTAATGGTTTTGCTGGTTCTAGTGATTTCTTCACTTTGTGGTTCTTGTGAATCCAGAGGAAGGAGAACAAATATGTTTGTTATGGGATGTTTTCTTGTGTAACATTTGTTAATGTTATGTTTTGCATCATATAATTAAAAAATAGAATCTATTCACTATCATTCAAACAAATTTAGGTTGATTAGAAAGTTTGTATATTTTTAATCTTTCAAATATTTCAAACACATCACTTCATTTCCTCTTCACAGAAATCCTGTGCAGTGTATGATTTCAGTTAATCATTTCAAAGAAGAAAAAATGGAGTTGTCCATTCTTGCCCAGAAAATTCCATGGATACAGAAGCCTGGTGGGCTACTGTCCATGAGGCCATAAAGAGTCAGATGCAAATGAGCACATACAGTTTATACAGGCAGAGCAAGGATTAGAATCCAGTTTCATAATCAGTGTGACTTTGTTAAAGTCATTTAATTTATTGAGCAGCAGAATTTTTTCTTGTTGGTAGATGTGGATAATATCTGATCTCTCTGTAAAAATACTGAAATTGTAATGAGAAGATAAGTATATCACTGTGTAGTCTCAAGCCTTCTAGATATAACCTTTTTCCTTGGTATTTACGAGAATGATAAATTTGGAGAAAGAGGTTACCACTGCACTGGTCTTAGAAATTACTATATTCTTCAATTACATTCAAGTGAAAGAAGCCTGAGTGGGGAAGAAGAAATCCATATGCTACTTTCACTATGTTGATATAATTTGAATTTTAAAATTGAAAACTAAAATAGAAATTGATTTTCACACTGAATAGGAGTTTGTGGATTTTTAATTTAAATTGAGGTGTGTCCCACTCTATTCTATAACTATGGTATAGTGGGCCTTAGAAGTCAAGAGGGCCTTAGGAAGCATCACTACAAACAAAGCTATTGGAAGTGATGGAATTCCAGTTGAGCTATTTCAAATTCTAAAAGATGATGCTGTGAAAGTGCTACACGCAGTCAGTTCAGTTCAGTTGCTCAGTCGTGTCCGACTCTTTATGACCCCATGGACTGCAGCATGCCAGGCCTTGCTGTCCATCACCAACTCCCAGAATCTATCCAAACCCATGTCCATTGAGTTGGTGATGCCATCCAACCATCTCATCCTCTGTCGTCCCCTTCTCCTTCTGGCCTCAATCTTTACCAGAATCAGGGTCTTTTCAAATGAGTCAGCTCTTCACATCAGGTGGCCAAAGTATTGGAGTTTCAGCTTCAACATCAGTCCTTCCAATGAACACCCAGGACTGATCTCCTTTAGGATGGAGTGACTGGATCTCCTTGCAGTCCAAGTGACTCTCAAGAGTCTTCTGCAACACCACAGTTCAAAAGCATCAATTCTTCGGCGCTCAGCTTTCTTTATAGTTCAACACTCACATCCATATATGACTACTGGAAAAACCATAGCCTTGACTAGACAACAACATGCCAACAAATTTGGAAAATGCAGCAGTGGCCACAGGACTGGAAAAAGGTCAGTTTTAATTTTCATTCCAATCCCAAAGAATGGCAATGTCAAAGAATGCTCAAACTACCACACAATTGCACTCATCTTACACGCTAGTAAAGTAATGCTCAAAATTTTCCAAGCCAGGCTTCAACAGTACACTGTGAACTGTGAACTTCCCAGATGTTCAAGCTGGTATTAGAAAAGGCAGAGGAACCAGAGATCAAACTGCCAACATCTGTTGGATCATCAAAAAAACAAGAGAGTTCCAGAAAACATCTATTTCTGCTTTATTGACTACGCCAAAGCCTTTGACTGTGTGGATCACAATAAACTGTGGAAAATTCTGAAAGAGATGGAAATACCATACACCTGACCTGCCTCTTGAGAAATCTGTATACAGGTCAGGGAGCAACAGTTAGAACTGGACATGGAACAACAGACTGGTTCCAAATAGGAAAAGGAGTACGTCAAGGCTGTATATATTGTCACCCTGCTTATTTAACTTATATGCAGTGTACATCATGAGAAACGCTGGGATGGAAGAAGCACAAGCTGGAATCAAAATTGCCAGGAGAAATATCAATAACCTCAGATATGCAGATGACACCACCCTTATGGCAGAAAGTGAAGAAGAACTAAAGAGCCTCTTGATGAAAGTGAAAGAGGAGAGTGAAAAATCTGGCTTAAAGCTCAACATTCAAAAACCTAAGATCATGGCATCTGGGCCCATCACTTCATAGCAAATAGATGGGGAAACAGTGGAAACAGCGGCAGACTTTATTTTAGGGGGGGGGGTCCAAAATCACTGCAGATGGTGATTGCAGCCATGAAATTAAAAGATACTTACTCCATTAAAGAAATGTGATGACCAACCTAGACAGCATACTAAAAAATAGACACATTACTTTGCTAACAAAGGTCCATCTAACCAAGGCTATGGTTTTTCCTGTAGTCATGTGTGGATGTGAGATTTGGCTCACAAAGAAGGCTGAGCACTGAAAAATTGATGCTTTTGAACTATGGTGTTGGAGAAGTCTCTTGAGAGTCCTTTGGACTGCAAGGAGATCAAACCATTCAATCCTAAAGGAAAGCAGTCCTAAATATTCATTGGAAGGACTGATGCTGGAGCTGAAACTCCAGTACTTTGGCCATCTGATGCGAAGAACTGACTCATTGGAAAAGACCCTGATGCTGGGAAAGATTGAAGGCGGGAGGAGAAGGGGACAACAGAGGATGAGATGGTTGGATGGCATCACTGACTCAATGGACATGAGTTTGAGTAAACTCTGTGAGTTGATGACGGACAGGGATGGTTGGTGTGCTGCAGTCCATTGGATCACAAAGGATCAGACATGACTGAGTGACTGAACTGAACTGATGGTATATTGGATAAAAGTGTGAGCTCTGGATCCCAAAGTAATGCAATTTTGAATCCTGCCTCCACCACTCACTCACTCTAAGACCATGGACAAGTTACTAAGCCTACCATTGTTCATCCATAAAATGTATATAACAGTACTATAGTCCAAGTTTGTAATGAGGTTTAAATTCAGAGTATTTAAACATAGCTTGGCACACTGTGAGAAACTCATAAATATTACCGGTGGCAATTTCTTCTTCTCCTTTTTATTCATAACTTTCTCTTATCATCTTGGGATTAAAAGAAAAAGTAGACCTTTTTACTTTTCCAGATATATTTAACTGGCAGAAATTCAGATGTTTAATACAGCTTCAGACTTAAAAAGAATAAAGCCCATTTAAAGAATTTTTTAGATGTAAGTACAAGTTTTAAGGCTCCTTTAAGCAATGTCTAATCATGATTTAAAATAATCCCCAAAATAGCAAATATTTTGCTTTCTAGTTTATTGAAACTGCAATACCTTTTCGATTGTGAATAGATAAATTTTCAACTTCAGATTCATATTATGTTCTTCCAAAATAGATGAAAAATTCATTAGTCATATTTTCTAGCAAATTTTGATATGTCCTTTAAATGCTTTTTTATCCATTCCGAAAGTTATTTATGTTCATTCATGAGAACTAAGGATCAGAACTATGTGTATAATATTAAGCAAAACTTGGTATAGTATGTGAAGAGACTTTTATGGCCAAATCTAACTTTGGGGTAAATTTAGTATATATATACATATATATCATACATCTCTATAAATAGCTTTCCTGGTGGTTCAGATGGTGAAGAATCTGCCTGCAATGTAGGAAACCGGGTTGGATTCCTAGGTGGGGAAGATTCCTTGGAGAAGGGAATGGCTACCCACTCCAATATTCTTGCCTGGAGAATCCCATGGTCAGAGGAACCTGGAGGGCTCCAGTTCATGGGGTTGCAAAGAGTTGGACATGACTGAGCAATGACACTTTCACAATTTTATATATTTAAATTTCATCTCTATATATTTATAACTGAGATGCATAAATTATTCATACCTGTATAACATTTTTATACCATTTATAGTAATTTCCTTCTTTAATGAAAGTGTTCACATTATAATTTAAAAAAAAAATAAAATATGTACATATGTAATAAATTGTTTTCAACCTAAAATTTATCCACGTATTGACAAACTTGTGGATATATGTAATCATAAGAGATTTTAATGGACATATCTAATTTGGGGTAAAATATCAGTTCAGTTCAGATTATTTCAGTCACTTGGTCATGTCCAACTGTTTGCTAACAAATCGATTGCAGCATGCCAGGCTTACCTGTCCATCACCAACACCTGGAGCTTGCTCAAACCCATAGGCATCCAGTTGGTGATGCCATGTAACCATCTCACCCTCTCTCGTCCCCTTCTTCTCCTGCCCTCAACCTTTCCCAGCATCAGTGTCTTTTCTAATGAGTCAGTTCTTTGCATCAGGTGGCCAAATATTGGAATATCAGCTTCAGCAACAGTCCTTTCAATGAATTTTCAGGGCTGATTTCCTTTAGAATTTACTGGTTGGATCACTTTTCAGTCCAAGGGACTCTTAAGAGTTTTCTCCAATACCACAGTTCAAAAGCATCAATTCTTCAGCATGCAGTTTTCCTTATAGTCCAACTCTAACATCCATACTTGACTAGAGGTAAAATCATAGCTTTGACTAGACAGACCTTTGTTGGCAAAGTAAAGTCTCTGTTTTTTAATATGCTGTCTAGGTTTGTCATAGCTTTTCTTCCAAGGAGCATGCACCTGTTAATTTCAGGCTGTAGTCACTATATGCAATGATTTTGGAGCACAAGAAAATAAAGTCTGTCACTGTTTCCACTGTTTCCCCATCTATTTGCCATGAAGGGATGGGACCAGATGCCATGATCTTAGTTTTTTGACTGTTAAGTTTTAAGTCAGCTTTTTCACTCTCCTCTTTCACTTTCATCAAGAGGCTCTTCAGTTCCTCTTCACTTTCTGCCATAAGGGTGATATCACAAGCGTATCTGAGGTTATTGATATTTCTCAAGGTAAAATTGATTCCAGCTTGTGCTTCATCCCACTCACCATTCCGCATATAAGAAAAATAAGCAGAGTTACAATGCACAGCCTTGCCATACTCCATTCACAATTTGGAACTAGTCTGTTGTTCGATGTCCGGTTCTGTATCTTCTTGACCTGCATACAGATTTCTCAGGAGACAGGTAAGGTGGTATGGTAATCTGATCTCTTGAAGAATTTTCCACAGTTTTTTGTGATCTACAGAGTCAAAGGCTTTGGTGTAATCAATAAAGCAGAAGGAGACAGTGGTCTGGAATTGTCTTGCTTTTTCTATAATCCAATGGATATTGGTAATTTGATTTCTAGTTCCCTTACCTTTTCTAAATTCAACCTGGACATCTGGAAGTTCATGGTTCATGTACTGTTGAAGCCTGGCTTGGAGAATTTTGAGCATTACCTTGCTAGTGTGTGAGATGACTGCAAATGTGCAGGAGTTTGAACATTCTTTGACATTGCCCTTCTTTGGGTTTGGAATGAAAACTGACCTTTTCCAGTCCTGTGGCCACTGCTGAGTTTTCCAAATTTGCTGGCATAATGAGGACAGTACTTTAATAGCATCATCTTTTAGGACTTGAAATAGCTCAGCTGAAATTTCATCACCTCCACTAGCTTTGTTTGTAGTGATACTTCCTAATGCCCACTTGACTTTGCACTCCAGGATGTCTGGCTCCAGGTGAGTGATCAGACCATCGTGGCTATCTGGGTCATGAAGATCTTTTTTGTATAGTTCTTCTGTGTAGTCTATCACCCCTGTTTAACATCTTCTGCCTCTGTTAGGTCCATACCATTTCTGTCCTTTGTTGTGCCCATTTTGCATGAAATGTTCCCTTGGTATCTCTAATTTTCTTGAGGAGATCTCTAGTCTTTCCCATACTATTGTTTTCCTCTACTTATTTGCATAGCACACTGAGGAAGGCTTTCTTATCTTTCCTTGCTATTCTTTGGAATTCTGCATTCAAAAGGGCATATCTTTCCTTTTCTCCTTTGCCTTTTACTTCTCTTCTTTTCTCAGCTATTTGTAAGGCCTCCTAAGGCAACCATTTTGCTTTTTTTGTGTTTCTTTTTCTTGGGGATGGTCTTGATCCTTGCCTCCTGTACAATGTCACAAAGCTCTGTCCATAGTTTTTCAGGCACTCTGTCTAACAGAGCTAATACCTTAAATCTATTTGTCACTTCCACTGTATAATCATTAGGGATTTGATTTAGGTCATACTTGAATGGTCTAGTGATTTTCCTTACCTACTTCAATTTAAGTCTGGCAATTTAATTTGGCAGTAAGGAACTCATGTTCTGAGACACAGTCAGCTCCTGATCTTGTTTTTCCTGACTGTATAGAGCTTCTCCATCTTTGGCTGTACAGAATATCCTCTATCTGAGTTTGGTATTGACCATCTGGTGATGTCTATGTGGTGTAGAGTCTTCTTTTGTGTTGTTGGAAGAGTGTGTTTGCTATGACTAGTGTGTTCTATTGGCAAAACTGTGAGTCTTTGCCTTGCTTCATTTTGTACTCCAAGGCCAAATTTGCCTGTTACTCCAGGTGTCTCTTGACTTCCTACTTTTGCATTCCATTCCCCTATTTTGAAAAGGATATCTTTTTCGGGTATTAGTTCTAGAAGGGCTTGTAGGTGTTCACAGAACCCTTCAACTTCAGCTTCTTCAACATTACTGGTTGGCACATAGACTTGGATTACTGTGATATTGAATGTTTTGCCTTGCAAATGAACAGAGCTCATTCTGTCGTTCTTCTGATGGCACCTAAGTACTGCATTTCAGACTCTTGTTTACTATGAGGGCCACACCATTTCTTCTAAGGGATTCTTGCCCAAAGTAGTAGATATAATGGTCATCTGAATTAAATGCGCCCATTCCAGTCTATTTTAGTTCACTATAATGTCGATATTCACTCTTGTCATCTCCTGTTTGACTACTTCTAATTTACCTTGATTCATGGACCTAACATTCCAGGTTCCTATGCAGTATTGCTCTTCAGAGCATTGGACTTTACTTCCATCACCAGTCACATCCACAACTGGGAGTTGCTTCCGCTTTGGATCCATCTTTCACTGTTTCTGGAGTTATTTCTCCACTCTTCTCCAGTAGCTTATTGGGCACCTACTGACCTGGGGAGTTCATCTTTCATATCTTTTTGTCTTTTCATACTGTTCATGGGGTTCTTTTTGTCTTTTCATACTGTTCATGGGGTTCTCAAGGCAATAATACTGAAGTGGTTTGCAATTACCTTCTGCAGTGGACAATGTTTTGTCAGAACTCTCCACCATATATATATGTATATATACATATATATATATATGTATATGTATATATACATATATATGTATATATATACACAAGTATATACACATATACACACACACACACACATATATATGAGTGTGTGTATATATATATATGTGTGTGTGTGTGTGTATATATATATATATATATATATATATATATATATGTAAACTACATCTCTATAAATCTCTTCCCTGATGGCTCAGATAGGAAAGAAATATATTTTCTATATTTATTTATTTTTCTTTCAATGTAATGACATTTTGAAATACTTGTGCATGGTCTTCATAGTTATGATTTTAAGAGTGAGTATTATTTCTCGCCTAATGCTTGATCATTAGAATATCTTGAGATGAATGTGTAAATTCTTGCAAATTCAAGAGATTCTGATTCATAAAGTCTAATAAGGGATCAAGAGCCTGTATTTTTAACAAGTATCACATGTAACTCCTTTTAATGGGCTTTATATGAAAAACAATTACTCTAGTTGAAGAACATCTTTTAATTAGTCATTCATCATTGTGTGGTAATGATATTATAGCTGAATATTTTCCCATTATTAAAACAAATCACAATGGCCATCATTATAGGGATATTGTTTTATAATTATTTCCTTAGGATAAATATTTATAATTTAAATGACAGGACTCAAAGTTTTTGATCATTTTAAGCCTCTCAATATCTATTGCAAATTTTATTTTCCATAAACTCCCAGCTTAAACTGCTTTAAAATTATATTTAATTATTTAGTTTCCCTGAAGGCTTATAGAAATATTGAATACCATGTTTTGAAAAATTTATCAAAGTTAAATTATGCCTCTACAACTCTATTTCTTTGACTACTTGCAGAAGTTTAAAGAGTTTAAAGATACATATCTTTCCTACATATCCTCTTTGAAATTTTATTATTTTTATTTTTAGTTGCAGTATTCACATAGTTATATACATCATTGATTCATGTTAGTTTTCATATAATTTAAAATCTAGACCAATTATTTAAGTCGATGCTTTCAGGATCAGATAATAGATACAAATGAAATTTGCTTAAATTATAAAGAAGTCACGTTTCTCCCTTAAGAGTTCAAAAAGTCCAAACCTCCAGAATTAAGAAAGGCACTAGATGGGTAAGGTCAGATCTCCAGCTTGGCTTCTCTGTGATAATCCTAACTCCTCCTTCCCTAGTGTGTTGACTCAAACTGAGGGCAGTTCTGGGTGTTGCATCCAGAGACAGTAATTTACAGAAGAAAAGAGGTCAACTCATTCAGTATGTAGTTCTTGGAGAAAACACACCTTTGTCAGAAAATTGCAAAAAGACTTCGACTGTCATTTTCAAGAATTAGATCATCTTATTTATTTAAAATGAGGCATTAGTGAGAGAAATATCATATTGAAAGGTCGTTGCTTTAACCACGAAAGATGCCAGGATTCTTGGCCTCTGGAGGAGAAGAATTCAATCCGGGGCCAGAGAAGAGGCTTGATCGCTCAGAGCTTTTGTGTAATAGAGTTTTACTAAAGTAAAAAAGGAATAGAGAAAGCTTCTGACATAGACATCAGAAGGAGGCAGAAGGAGTACCCCCTTGTCAGCAATGGAGTTATATACCTTTTAATTAGTTATTACAATGAACCAAAAGAATGTCTCAAGTTTGTGAAAATTTCACCAGACCCACTCCCACAATTTACATTTTAGGATAACAAGATTAGAATTTAACAATAGGAAGATCCTACCAGACCAACTCCCATAATATACATTCTAAGATAACAGGATTAGCCAGAAGGTTTTCGGGGAGGAGAAACTGTCCTCAAGCAGGATACATTGTTGTTGTATAATCCCTAGTACAGAGTTTAAACTGAGTTGTGTAATTGGCTAAGACTAAGTAATGTAGATGAAAAAAACGTTTGTCCTTTTCTCCTCCTTGAGAATTCCAGACCCCTCTCTCCTTGGGGACTCCTGGACTTCTTATCAACCTACCTAGGAATTGACTCTCTCAATACCATGTTGGGTGATTCTAAGTGGTAGAGTCCTTATTCTAAGGACAGAGGTAGAATTATGCATAAGTTATGAAACTTATGTGATTTCCAGAAAACAGAAGGAGAGAAAAGACTTTCTTAACAATTAGAGAAATAGAGGAAACCAACAGAATGGAAAAGACTAGATATTTCTTCAAGAAAATTGGAGGTATCAACGGAACATTTCATGCAAAGATGGGCAAAATAAAGGATAGAAATGGTATGGAACTAACAGAAGAAGATATCAAGAAGAGGTGTCAAGAATACACAGAACTATACAGAAAAGGTCTTCGTGACCCAGATAACCATGATGGTATGATCACTCACCTAGAGCCAGACATTCTGGAGTGTGAAATCAAGTGGGCCTTAGCATCACTACAAAAAAGCAGGTGGAGGTGATGGAATTTCAGCTAAGCTATTTCAAATCCTAAAAGATGATGCTCTTAAAGTGCTGCACTCAGTTTCAGCAAAGGTGGAAAACTCAGCAGTGGCCACTGGACTGAAAAAGGTCAGTTTTCACTACAATTCTAAAAGAAGGGCAATGCCAAAGAATGTTCAAACTACTGTACAACTGAGCTCATTTCACATGCTAGCAAGGTTATGCTAAAAATCTTTCAAGCTAGGCTTCAGCAGTACATGAACCAAGAATTTCCAAATGTACAAACTGGATTTAGAAAAGCCAAAGGAACCAGAGATCAAATTGGCAACATTCATTCCTTCATAAGAAAGCAAGGGGATTCCGAAAGATATCTACTTCTGCTTCATGGATTATGCAAAAGCCTTTGGCTCTGTGGATCACAACAAACTGTGGAAAATTCTTAAAGAGATGGGAATACCAGATCACCTTACCTGCCAGCTGAGAAAACTGTATGTAAGTCAATAAGCAACAGTTAGAAATGGACATGAAACAATAGACAGCTTCAAAATTGGGAATGGAATATGACAAGGTGTATATTGTCACAATGCTAATTTAATGTATACACAGAAGATATCATGCGAAATGCCAGGCTGGATGAATTACAAGCTGGAATCAAGATTGCTGGGACGTATATCTGACAACCTCAGAGATGAAGATGATACCACTCTAATGGCAGAAAGGGAAGAAGAACTAAAGAGCCTCTTGATGAAAGTGAAAGAGGAGAGTGAAAAAGCTGACTTAAAACTCAACATTCAAACAACTAAGATCATGGCATCTGGTCTTGTCATGGTGAATAGATGGGGAAAAAGTGGTAACAGTGACAGATTTTATTTTCTTGGTATCCAAAATCGCTGCAAATGGTGACTGCAACCATGAAATTCAAAGACACTTGCTCCAAGGAAGAAAATCGATGACAAACCTAGATGACATATTGAAAAGCAGAGACATCATTGACAAAGATCCATAGAGTCAAAGTTATGGTTTTTCCAGTCATCATGTATGGATGTGAGTTGGACCACAAAGATGACTGAGTGCTGAAGAATTGATGCTTTTGAACTGTGGTGTTGGAGAAGACTCTTGCGAGTCCCTTGGACTGCAAGGAGATCCAGTCACTCCATCCTAAAGGAGATCAGTCCTGGGTGTTCATTTGAAGGACTGATGTTGAAGCTGAAACTCCAATACTTTGGCCACCTCATGCGAAGAGTTGACTCATTGGAAAAGACCCTAATGCTGGGAAGGATTGGGGGCAGGAGGAGAAGGGGATGACAGAGGATGAGATGGTTGGATGGCATCACTGACTTGATGGACATGGGTTTGGGTAAACTCCAGGAGTTGGTGATGGACAGAGAGGCCTGGTGTGCTGCCATTCATGGGGTTGCAAAGAGTCAGACATGACTGAGCGACTGAACTGAACTGAATATTCATTGGAAGGACTGATGCTGAAGCTGAAGCTCCAATACTTTGACCACCTGATGTGAAGAGCTGACTCACTGTAAATGACCCTGATTCAGGGGAAGACTGAGGGCAGGAAAAGGGGGCAGCAGAAGATGAGATGGTTAAATAACATCACTGACTCAATGGACATGAATTTAAGTAAACTCTGGGAGATGGTGAAAGACAAGGAAGCCTGGCGTAATACAGTCCATTGGGGTTGCAAAGAGTCAGACACTACTTAGCGAGTGAACAATAACAAACTGGATTTAGGAAGTAAAAATAAGAAAGTGGGCAACAAATAATGCCTAATAATGTTTACTACTAATAACCATTCATAGATAAATTACCTTTTTTTTCCTAGTTTCAAGTTTTGATATTATATTTTCATGATTACTAAGAAAGCATGTCACTCAGATCTCATATAGAACCAGACATGAGAACCTAGCCGTCTAATAGCCTACTGCTACCTCTGTGAACCCACTATCACTTTCCTGCAGGCTAATCCAAGTCCATGACTAAGCCAGTATGCAGGAGGTATTAGTGCTGTACCCTTCCTCCCTAAGGCTGAAATTTTCCAGCAAGTAGCTTCTGCTAATGGACACCAATTGTCTGACTTTTTCACAACTTTAGAAGAATATGAGACTCTTTCTGCCCAATCCGTTCTTCCCTTTCTCCTTTCACAGGTGTCTGATTGCAGTGGGGTCTAAAGACTCTTCTAGCCTACTCCTGCCCCCTTTCTCTTTATCCTTCACAATAGTTTACCCCAATAAATTTATTACACTTCTAATTCTACTTCTTGAGCACCCAAACTGATATATTTAATCATTTGATCCTTTCCATGATGTGATATTTATGTAAGGTGTTCCACCTCTACTGATATTTATTTATTTATTTAACTGTTGAACTTAGAAACTTTGTTTCACAACATGTATATAAAAATAAAAGAACAAGTTAACTTTTCTCAAGCACTCAGAGCTTTAAAAGGAGAATTAGGCAGATGAATACATAATGATGGTACAAAATGGAAAACACTCTAAAAGAGATACAAATAGAATTTGAAAAATCAGTGAAGAAAAACTCAGCATGAAAGTATTCATGCTGGTGAAGTCAATATAGACTCTCAGAAACTTCCTTTTAAAATTGAATTCCCTGGTGGAATAAGGGCAGATGGGCTTTTTTGTTGTATTACTTAAGGCAGTTCAATTCACTCCCTTGGTCTTGTCCTACTCTTTGCTACCCCATGGACTGCAACAAGCCAGGCTTCCCTGTCTGTCCATCATCAACTCTCAGAGCTTGCTCACTCATGTCCATCGAGTCAGTGATGCCATCCATCTATCTCATCTTCTGCCATCACCCCTCCTGGCATCAATCTTTCCCAGCATCAAGCTCTTTTCCAGTGAGTCAGTTCTTTGAATCACGTGGCCAAAGTATTGGAGCTTCAGCTTCAACATCAGTCCTTCCAATGAACATTCAGGACTAATTTCCTTTAGGATTGACTGGTTTGATCTCCTTGTAGTCCAAGGGATTCTCAAGAGTCTTCTCCAACACCACAGTTCAAAAGCATCAGTTGTCTGGCACTCAGCTTTCTTTATGGTCCAAGTCTCAAATCCATACAAGACTACAGGAAAAACCATAGCTTTGACTAGACGGATCTTTGTTGGCAAAGTAACGTCTCTGCTTTTTAATATGCTGTCTATGTTGGTCATAGATTTTCTTCCAAGGAGCAAGCGTCTTTTGATTGCATGGCTGTAGTCACTATCTGCAGTGATTTTGGAGCCCAAGAAAATAAAATCTGTCACTGTTTCCACTGTTTCCCCATCTACTTGCATGAAGTGATGGGATTGGATGCCATGATCTTTGTTTTTTGACTATTGAGTTTTAAGCCAGCTTTTTTTTTTCACTCTCCTTTTTCACTTTCATCAAGAGGATCTTCAGTTCCTTTTCACTTTCTGCCATAAGGGTGATGTCATCTGCATATCTGAGGTATTAATCCCAGGCTCCTTTGTCCATGGGATTTTCCAGGCAAGAGTACTGGAGTGGGTTGCCATTGCCTTCTCCAGCATATATAATAACTCAAACCAAATAGATATTTATTTTTCAATTATGTAACTATTTAATTCTGATGTTCCTGGCTGGTGGGAACATTCTTTTGGAATTCACCTTTGCAGCTGGAGATGTGGGCATGAGATGTTGAGGATACAGTAAGTAATGAATAGAAGGGCAAATGGAAATTGAGTGGGGAACAAATAGTGTCTAATGCTACAATCTTTCAGGCACAGTTAGCTAAATATACTTTTCCTCTTTGAATAACCTGGAGTCGATTTTATATAACTGGGGTGTCTATCAAAGTAAGCCACTTAGCTATCCTTCAAGAGAGAACTTGATGTTTCTAGTCAGAAGGGAAGGGGAAATCAAGATCATGTATGGGGTATTTTATGGCTGAGACCTAGAAATGACATGTCTCTTGTGCTCACATTCTGTTGTCTGCAATCCAGTAACAAGAGTGACAAGGTATATCCAATTATGTGGGAAGGAGAGAAAGAGTGTCCATGTGCCAGAGATGAAAAGAAACTCTTAACAGTCCCTTCCACACAGGTGAGAACAATGTGTATGATGGTACTTGTGTATGATGGTACTGAGTTGTTAAAACTCCTTGGGAGTTTTGCAGAAGTAAGAATTCAATATACTTGGAATATAGGGTTCAGGGTAAAATGAAAGATAATAAAGGTAGTTTATTTAGTAATTAAACTCTCCAATTTATGCAAAGCTTTTAAAGCTTACTTTATTCTGTTAATTTTTATATATAATTCAATCTATTTGGGGCATCTCATCTTATCTCTTGATCAATATTGCTATTTTTGTGACATTATTGTACTGTTCTAATTATTTCAGGAGCATTGCATTGCAAAGAGAGCTTTTTTGAGTAGGGCTATCTGATATAATTATTTCTTAATTACAAACAACTTTGTAGATTTAAGCTAAAGCTAACCAATGTCTACAGTTAATCTGACCTTCATTTGTTCAGGGTTACTTCAAGAAGAACATTTACGTCCTAATGTTTTATTTATTCAGCAACACATGTCTCAAAAAAAAAAAAACAACACACAGAGAGAGACTAAAAAAGCAGGATAATAAAAGTTCTCTGGCAAAAAAAAAAAAAATCGTTCCATTCTTCCTAGGATATGTCTTCACGTAGACCCTCTCTAACATGAAAAAAGGCAAAATAGTTGTCTGAGGAGGCCTTAAAAATAGCTGAGAAGAGAAGAGACACTAAAGGCAAAGGAGAAAGGAAAGATATACACATCTGATTGCAGAGTTCCAAAGAATAGCAAGGAGAGATAAGGATGCCTTCCTCATGATCAGTGTAAAGAAAGAGAGGAAAACAATAGAATGGGAAAACTAGAGATCTCTTCAAGAAAATTAGAGATGCCAAGGGAACATTTCATGCAAAGATGTGCACAATAAAGGACAGAAGCAGAATACACCTAACAGAAACAGAAGCTATTAAGAAGAAGTGGCAAGAATACACAGAAGCACCACGCAAAAAGATTTTCATGACCAGGATAACTAAGATGGTGTAATCACTCACCTGTAGCCAGACATCCTGGAGTGCAAAGTCAAGTGGGCCTTAGAAAGCACCACTACAAACAAAGCTTGTAGAGGTGATGGAATTCCAGCCAAGCTATTTCACCTCCAAGTCCTAAAAGATGATGCTGTGAAAGTGCTGCACTCAATATGCCAACACATTTGGAAAACTCAACAGTGGCTATAGGACTGGAAAAGGTCAGTTTTCATTCCAATCCCAAAGAATGGCAATGCCAAAGAAAGTTCAAATTACCACACAATTGCACCCATCTTTTATGCTAACAAGGTATTGCTTGAAATTCTCCAACCCAAGCTTCAATAGTACATGAACTGAGAAATTCCAGATGTTCAAGCTGGATTTAAACATGGAAGAGGAACCAGAGATCAAATTGACAACATCCATTGGATCATAGAAAAAGCAAGAGAGTTCCAAAAAAAGCATCTACTTCTGCTTTATTGACTATGCCAAAAGCTTTGACTGTGTGGATCACAACAAACTGTGGAAAATTCTTCAAGAGATGGGAATAACAGACCACCTTACCTCCTCCTGAGAAATCTATGTGCAGGTCAAGAAGCAACAGTTAGAACTAGACCTGGAACAACAGACTGGTTCCAAATCGGGAAAAGAGTACGTCAAGGCTGTATGTTGTCACCCTGCTTATTTAACTTATATGCAGAGTACATCATGAGAAATGCTGGGCTGGATAAAGCACCAGCTGAAATCAAGAATGCCAGAAGTATCAATAACCTCAGATATGCAGATGACACCACCATTATGGCAGAAAGCAAAGAAGAACGAAAGAGCCTCTTGATGAGAATGAAAGAAGAGAGTGAAAAAGCTGGCTTAAAACTCACCACTCAGAAAACTAAGATCATGGCATCCAGTTTCACCACTACACGGCAAATAGACGGGGAAACAATGGAAACAGTGACAGATTTTATTTTCTTGAGCTCCAAAATCACTGCAGATGTTGACTGTCGCCATGAAATTAAAAGACACTTACTCCTCGTAAGAAAAGTTATGACCAAACTAGACAGTATATTAAAAAGCAGAGACGTTACTCTGCCAACAAAGGTTCATATAGTTCAAAGCTATGGTTTTTCCAGTAGTCATGTATGGATGTGAGAGTTGGACTATAAAGAAAGCTGAGCACTGCAGAATTGATGCTTTTGAACTGTGGTGTTGGAGAAGACTCTTGAGAGTCCCTTGGACTGCAAGGAGATCCAACCAGTCCATCCTAAAGGAAATCAGTCCTGGGTGTTCATTGAAAGGACTAATGTTGAAGTTGAAGCTCCAATACTTTGGCCACCTGATGTGAATAACTGACTCATTGGTAAAGACCCTGATGCAGGGAAAGATTGAAGGCAGGAGGAGAAGGGGGTGACAGAGGATGACATGGTTGGCTGACATCATCGACTTGATGGACATGAATTTTAGCAAGCTCTGGGAGTTGGTGTTGGACAGGGAAGCCTGTCACGGTGCTCTTGATGGGGTTGCATAGAGTCGGCAACACAGCGACTGAACTGAACATATTCCAATTTTTTCACTAATGAAGGAGTTTCAGGATACTATTTTATGCTCTTATATTTCTTTTAATTTTTTAAATTAGTGAGATATAAATTATTGATACCCTTATACCCTATTGGGTTGGCAATAACAACAAAAAAATCTTACTATAAAAAATGCTAGTGAAACTGTGCAGAATGGAAATACTCATATCTTCCTGGTAAGAGTATAAATTGGTAAAAATTATTTTATAGCACAATTTTGTAGTACTTTGTGAAACTACAAATACACAATCATAAACCCAATAATTCTATGTTATCCCCTAGAAAACAAATATAGACACTTTCACAAGTGCAGACAGAAATTTCCATTTGGCAAGTTTCAGAATGCAGGAAAAAAATCAGCCAAAATGCTATTATCAAGTGTATGGATAAATAAAATGTGGCATATCTAAGAAATGGAGTTCTATATTGTAGGTAAAAGGTAGAGCTGTATTGTATATATAATATGAATAGATTTTTAAAGATGAAAACAATGAATGGGGAAAAAGCAAGATATAGATTAATAATTTCTGTATCATATATTATGCAAACTAAAAATACAACTGTAGTAGAAGGAGATGAATAATGGTCTTAGAGATGGAAGCAAAATATAATTCAACTTTATCTGTAATACTGACATTTACATGACTAAAATACAAAGCAAATGTGAAAATATGTAAAAAACTGTCAATCATAGGATATGTGTATTTAGTCTATTATTCTTTCCAATTTTATATATTTTTAATTTCTTAGAAAGATTTAAAATAATTAATAAAAAGCAATGTTAAAAGGAGTGGATATATGTACACGTATAACTGATTCACTCTGCTGTACAGTAAAAACTAACAAAACATTGTAAATCAACTATACTCCAATAAAAATTAATTGAAAATAAAATAAATAATGAAAATACATTATTTTTCCTAACTGGAGTTAAAGTAGTGTGTTAAATAGTTATCGGACAAAAATATTGTCAGTCCTCCTTATGGCCTTACATTTAGAGGAGTAGGCTATAACATAGCTGGATGTCTGGTTAATATTCTTTTAATATTACACATTAATACTCACATCTCAGAAAGACTGATTTAAAACTAATCTATTTGTGTGCAAAATTAACTTGTAAACAGAGTGCTCTTCAGCTCCAGGATGGAGGCTACATCTAAAAAACAAATTCTCCAGAATTTCAGCTCTCAACGAACATTTCAGGAAACAAAGTTATTAAAATATATAAGATAATTTAAATATAATATATATATATATATATATGAAGCATAGGAATTCTTGCAAGAAAAGGCTCCTATTCCTATAACAAATGATGTGAAATTTAGCTTATGATATTTTAACATCTATCCAGGCTGCTCAGAGATCTATTTTTTTTTTTAATGTCCTTCTATATTTACAGCCATTGTTTCCAAAACAGATGGATGAGGCTGTTGTTTTTATTAAAGGGGATAATATATATACAGATTGTTACACAAAATGTGGCAAATATCAAAAGTAGCTATCATTATTGAAGAATTTTATCCATGTAAGTTTTTAACTGAAGCTAAACTGCTTGTCATGCAATTCTTTCCTGTGTTCTTCCCTTTGAAGAAGCTAATAAAGAAAAAGAAGAATCCTAACTGGGGTGTAAAAGGAGAATAATTAATCTACACAAGAAAAATTTTGTTAGTGTTATTGACTGTAATTTTGATATTTATGACCAAATATCATCATATTGACCATGATGACACTTCGCCTGCAATTGCTCCCTATACATATAATAACTTTACCATATTAATAAGCTAGTCTAATAATCTTCATAAAAGGTGTTTTTGTTTCTTATTCTTTCTCTACTATATCCCGTTTCAGCCCTAGTTGGAAATTTGAATATCTCAGTGTCCCTAATGAGAATCCAGGACTGTGAAACTGAGAGCATAGGCAAGTGTCAAAGTTTTCAATTTATATACTATTATTCATCTAAGCCGTCCAAAGTTTGTGCAGGGGAATATGTGGAAGGCTTCACCTTCAGCTCCTCATCTGACAAGAAGCAAAAGACACCTGCAGTGTTCTGCTCCTCACTGGAGTGACAAACACCCTTGCAGTGCCCTTGCCCACTGAAACAAAGCAGAAGGAAGGAAAGAGCAGAGAATAAATAGGTCTACCTCAGCAACAGATGTCACCAGCAGAAACTGCTGACATGTCAGTTGGCTGTCTTCTGAGAGCCCACAAATGGAATTTTCCTCATATCAGCACTTATAGCACTAATCCATATTATCCAATTTCCTGTTTGTTTTTCCCATGAGCTATAGATCTTAAGGCAAAATTAACGTCAGGTTCATCTCTGCACGCCGATTATTAAAGATGGAAATACAAAAATCTCACTAGGCATTGACAGTTTTTGTCTGAATGTGTGTAATGTGCTGTGTGCTCAGTTGTGTCTGACTCTTCATGGCCCCATGGACTGTAGCCTGCCAGGCTCCTTTGCCCCATGGACTGTAGCCTGCCAGGCTCCTTTGCCCATGGAATTTTTCATGCAAAAATACTGGAGTAGGTGCCATTTTCTACTCCCAGGGATCTTCCCAACCCAGGGATTAAGCCCACATCTCTCTCCTGCATTAGCAGGAGGATTCTTTACTGCTAAGCGCCACCTGGGAAGCCTGTCCAAATATTTGAGTTAATGATTTAAAATCTTACTTTCTCCCAACCATTCCCAAGTTAACTCTGATTGTCCAAGTTCTTTGTTTATAATGATTCTTGAGTCAGTCTGAAATGAAACTGAAATAAGGACATTAATGAACTCATTCTTTAGATGTGACTGTGTGAGCGAAGATTTGACACCATCTTGGTCCCTAGAGTCAGACCCTCCCCTTCTTTCCTCACAAGTCTTCAAGACTCCTTTGATGCCTAACAAAGATTCACTGTAATGTTGTTTCATCTAAACCAGTCTTACTTAGGTGGTACTTTCCTCCAAACATTTACAACAGTCATAAGGAAAAAAAATAGGATCTGGCAGTATAAGTTTTATACATGGGGTGTAAGACTAACAAAATACTAACCTAGGATGACAAAGGGCTTCTAAGAGAGTGAAGAAAAAGAATATTAAGGAAGCAGTATGACAATGTATGAAGCTTCCTGACAAGAAAGTAGAACAAGAAAGGTATGTGTCTAAACTATTTTTTTAAATAGAAAATGAGAGAAAACAGATAAGACTGTTAACATTTATTGAGATACTTCACTGTTTTACATACATTGATTAATTAAATCCTTACAATAGCCTTACGAAGCACTATCATTACTAATATTTTTATAGATGAGGAACCTAAGACACAGAAGCAATAAAACAATGACTTGCCTAATGATCACACAAACTGGACACACAAAGCCATGAGATTAGGGTCCAGAGCCTGTGACTTCAACCTTTAATCACCTTGCCTCATATAGGGTTAATTCTAAGAAATGTATATTGCCAAAGGTAATGGTTAATGGTTTCCAGTCTGATCACAATCTCCAATGATACTAACACCATTTCATTTGCTTCACTCAAATTTCAGCCACCCCTGTTTCAGTTGCTTCCCTAAAGAATGCTGGTCAAACATGGTATATAAGAATACCTCCTAAGCATCAGCATCACATTGCCACTTCATCTTTCTCAACTTCTGTTCCAACCAAAAGATACTGATTTTTGTCAGGCTATTTAACTATTTTGCTCTTTTGAAAAATACACCACCCTATTTCCTACAATGCCTGTTCTACCCTTTTCGTTCAGGTTACTCTTGATTAAATAGGTAGGTAATTTTCTTACAACTACCAATTTATATTCACTTTCATCTTATTATACTCTTCCTGTATCCAATAAATCATAGTCCTTAAAAAACTGTGTTCATCTTTGCATGTCCAAAGTTTATAGTAGGTTCTCAATAGTTATTAGTACTTAAAAGAATGATTGGGAGATTAAGACTTGGATGTTTTACCAAATGTAGATCTTCCAGGATGTCATGAATCTCAATTACAAAGTTAGACAATCAGGTTTTGTACAGTGAAGAGTTATGAACAATTTCCTGTACTAGGACTTCAATGTAAGTCTAATTATTTTTGAATATGCCAAAGATATTTGTCAAAAATAAAGAGATTGTGCGAGTTTTATCCTATTTAGCAAAAATTTGCACAATAGTAAAACCTGATTTTAGTATCAAACCAGACAATCAATTAATGAAATGAGAAAATAAATTAACTAGATTTAATTGACAAAGGATTTTAAAAAATTAGCTGTTATTAGATATTGTTTGATTGAATTTATTCAGATGGTCAGCTTGTGGATGCCTGCATGCAGGCGATAGAAATGTTAGAAATGCATAGAAATGTTCTGATGATGAATTGGTGCCCATAAACATACTTCACTTTCTAAAATAGGTGATATGTAAACATAAGCTATTTCTTATACCTGTCAATAAAAGAAGGTACAGAATGAGATATTTTATTGTTCCCATTCTCATGTTACTTTTTTCCCCCTTCAGACAAACATGAAGAAAACCATAAAAATAAATCTATCCACAAAATGACTGGCTCACAGGATTCATTTTCACTGTAACCACAGTACTCCATCTCAACACACTATACAAGGTAAACAAAGCAATAGGATATAGAAGTACCTGTGTAAATGCATCCTCGTATTTTCTCTACCTTGAGCTTCAACAAATCTGGGATATATAAAATTATTTCTATAATCAACTGAAAGAGCTAAAATGGAGCATATATCTTTCTTTAAAAAATGGCTTGATATTTCTGATTACAAAAGTAAAACATAGTTGAAAAATTCAGATAATACAGAGAAGTCTACAGTTGAAAGTAAGGTTGCTGGGCATGGTGGTGTGTGCTTGTAGTCCTAGCTACTTGGGAGGCTGCGGCTAGAGGGTCACTTGAGCCCAAGAGTTCTGGGCTGCGGGTGTGCTCTACCAATTGGGAGTTCACACTAAATTCGGCATTGGTATGGTGACTGCTGTGAGTAGGGGACCACCAGGTTGCCTAAGGAGGGGTGAATCGGCCCCAGTTGAAAATAAGGTTCACAAATGACACCAAAGGTGTACAAACATTCACTGTTAACAGTATAATGTATCTACTTCAAATTCTTAATATCAGTTCAGTTCAGTTCAGTGACTCAGTCGTGTCTGACTCCTTGCAACCCCATGGACTGCAGCATGCCAGGCTTCCTTGTCCATCACCAACTCCTGGAGCTTGCTCATACTCATGTACATTGAGTCGGTGATGCCATCAAATCATCTCACCCTCAGTCATCCTCTTTTCCTCCTGCCTTCAATCTTTCTCAGCATCGGGGTATTTTCCAATCTCATTTCTTCCCATCAGCTGGCCAAAGTATCGGAGTTTCAGCTTCAGCATCAGTCCTTCCAATGAATATTCAGGACTGATTTCCTTTAGGATGGACTGGTTGGATCTCCTTGCAGTCCAAGGGACTCTCAAGAGTCTTCTCCAACACCACAGTTCAAAAGCATCAATTCTTCGGTGCTCAGCTTTCTTTATAGTCCAATTCTCACATCCATACATGACTACTGGAAAAACTATAGTTCTGACTAGATGGACCTTTGTCAGCAAAGTAATGTCTCTGCTTTTTAATGTGCTGTCTAGGTTGGTCATAGCTTTTCTTCCAAGCAACAAGTGCCTTTTAACTTCATGACTGCAGTCACCATCTGCAGTGATTTTGGAGCCCGAGAAAATAAATCTGCCACTGTTTCCATTGTTTCTCCATCTATTTGCCATGAAGTGATGGGACCAGATGCCATGATCTTAGTATTTTGACTACTGAGTTTTAAGCCAGCTTTATCACTCTCCTCTTTCACTTTCATTAAAAACCTCTTTAGTTCTTCTTCTCTTTCTGCCATAAGAGTGGTGCCATCTGCATAGCTGTAGTTATTGATATTTCTCCCGGCATTCTTGATTCCCAGCTTGTGCTTCATTCAGCTTGGCATTTCACATGATGTACTTGGCATATAAGTTAAATAAGCAATTTAGTGTTTGGGGCATAGACTTGGATTTCTGTAATATTGAATGGTTTGCCTTGGAAATGAATAGAAATCATTCTGTAATTTTTGAGGTTGTCCACGCCCCCACAGGAGACACTCAGACACAAAAAAGCATGTCTGGCTCAGTCTCTGTGGGGTTTCTTGGTCCTGGTGTGCATAAGGTTTTGTTTGAACCTTCAGAGCATCTCTGGCAGGTATGTAGTTTTATTATAAATGCAATTTCACCTCTCCTACCATTTTGTTGGGGCTTATCCTTTGCCCTTGGATGTGGGGATCTTTTTTTGGTGGGACCCAACATTCTCCTGTTGATGGTTGTTCAGCAGTGAGTTGCAATTTTGGAGTTCTTGCAGAAGATGAGTGCAAGTTCTTCTACTCTACCATCTTTTGCTTAACAAACACATATTATAAACACATGAAACCCATAAAATTTTATAAACACATAAAATTATTTATTTTAAAAAGAAACAAATCACTCTAGACTTACTCTCTGAAACTTCTTTCTTTTTAATATACTGGTACTTCCTATGTCAATGCTAATGCATCTAGGTTCTTTTAACAGTTAAATAAGATTTCATTGTCTATATAGACCTTGTTTTCTGTAACCATTGTTTCAGATTCTAATAAAGTTGAAGTGTGTGTGTGTATGTGTGAACTCATGAAAAAAAAATTAAAGGCTATATCCCTATAACCCAATTGGTTAAATTATATTTAAAAACGGATGGATTTTGTCAAATTGTTTTCACAGAATTTTGTATGAATTTATATCAGCACTCAACATTAATGTAATTATTCTTATGTTCTTCAACTTCCAGAATTTTCCTGGCTATTTGTATGGTTCCTTTAATTCCAAATAAATTTAACATTCAACTTCAAAATAATTCTGCTGTTGCTTATCACTTTAATGTTATTAAATTTTCAAAAATAAAATGCAGAATAGAGTTAATAGCATTTCATAACCAGAAATCAGGCATGTCTACTAATCAAAGGTTTACTAATGTAGTGCAGTTAAATTTTTCTTTACATAAGAACTACACGTATCTTATAATTCCACCATGTTATGTTGATGTTATTGTGGCCATTATGCTACCATGAATAAAATGATTTCTTCTATTTTATATTTACATATTGTACACTATATGCATAATGCATAACATATATGTATTTGTGGGGGTTCCCCGGGGTCTCAGTGGTAAAGAAATCACTTTCCAATGCAGGAGACATGGATTTGATCCCTAGGTCAGGGAGATCCTCTGGAGAATAAAATGGCAACCCATGACAGTATTCTTGCCTGGGAAGTACCATGAACAGAGGAGCCTGGTGGGTTACATTCCATATGGTTGAAAAAGAGTCAGGCACGACTCTGAGACTAAAGCAACAAAAACAAATTTATTTGTAGTCAACAACCTTAATAAACTCTTATATTGTATAAACATATTCATATATTTTGGAACATTATTTCAAGGTATAAAAGTCTCCATGCTTCCTCCAAATAACAATACATTTGTCTCCTGATATTTAGAAAATAATATGGTATAATATTATGTACCAACAAGTAAATACACAAAACAGTGTGTTTTTGCTAACTTGTACTCTTCTTTAATGGCACTGACTAATATTCAGAATGGTACATGGCATCAGTGAAGATTTTTCATTTTTAATATTATATAATAAACTGATTAGTCTTATCTAATAAATTTTGAACTGTACTTAGCTGCATCAAATATTAAGATTTTAAACCTGGTGTGCTGCTGTCCATGGGGTCAAAAAGAGTCAGACACAACTTAGTGACTGAACAGCAGTCTGTGATTTCTTTTTATTATGTATTAGCTTCATATCTTTACCCATCTTTTTTGTTTCAATATTCATGTGACATTTAAATATAAATACTGACATATGTGTTTTGTCTGATGATTTTCCTACTCCTCAAACTCTCCTTCCTCCATAATTTAGAAGAATTGTAGCCTAGTTTTATTAGTGGTCACTTTCATGACATTAAATTAAATTATTCTCAATATGTCAATTATAAGGATGAAGAAATAATTGAACCAGTTAGGGTTCAGGCAAGAAAGTAAAAGTTACAGTAAATGTTTGAAGTAGAGAGTTCTAACAAAGGAATTTAGAGGTTTACACAGTACAGGAAGGGTGAGCAGGTGAAAGAGAGTGAAGCAACAGCAGGTCATTTCAGTTGCTAACAACACCAAAGACTCTCTCCACCCTTAGTGGAGCCACACTCCAGGATTCCAGATGCTTGCAGAACAGAAGTTGCACGTTATAAGGACTTACTTGCAAAATGCTGTGAATTTTAAGAATAGCAGGAAAGCTCCCACAAACTACTTCAGCTGCCCAGAGACGGTTCAGGTGATCATAAGAGCTTTCTGCCTGCTTTCAATAATTACTAATGAAAATAAGGGCTTTTGCCTTTTGAGCAAGTTCCTCTCACTGATAGACTCTAATCCAGAAGCAAACATGGAAAATGATTTTGGGACATTTATTTCTAAATTTCTTCCCTGTTATAGAAACAATAATGTAGAAGAGTTACAAATGGACAATCAGCCCCAGAGAATAAGGAACACTTTATATCAAAACTCTGTTACAGTGAAGAGTAAAATAATGCTGATGCTTTTTTCCCCTAACTACCTGGAATCCCTTTTTATCTTAGAATTTTATGGAAAGATTTACCAAAGCTATTATCAAAAAACTCCTTTTACATCATGTATTTTATATTTCAAAAAATGCATCATATTAAATACATTATTTTGTACCATAACTAACTTCAATTTTTTTTCCTTAAGTTTTTAATTCCATCTTTGATTGGGTTTCCTCAGTGGCACTAGTGGTAAAGAACCTGCCTGCCAAAGCAGGAGATGTAAGACATGGGTCTGATCCCTGGGTTGGGAAGATCCCCTGGAGGAGGGCATGGCAATCCAATTCAGTATTCTTCCTGGAGAATCCCATGGACAGAGCAGCCTGATAAGCTACAGTCCAAAGGGTTGCAAAGAGTTGGACTCAACTGAAGGGATTAGCATGCCTGTACTCACATGTTGAGTGAGAAAGCTGCAATTTTTCATCTTGGGCTTCCCAGGTGGTGCAGTGGTAAAGAATCTGCCTGCCAATGGAAGAGATGTGGGCTTGACCCCTGGGTTGGGAAGATCCCTTGGAGTAGGAAATGGCAACCCACTCCAGTATTCTTGCCTGGAAACTTCCATAGACAGGAGTCTGGTGGGGTAGAGTCCATGGGGTCCCAAAGTGTCCGACATGACTGAACACATACCTGCTTTTAATTTGATTGGTTCTGTATTTACTGCCAGTATTCTATCACTTTACTTCTCCAAGTAGTTTTTCACTAAATTTGTGTTGATTGAAGTATATCTTCAGGTATATCTATTAAAATGTGTAGATTATTTGTTAAGGATATTATGTAATGTTTACTCTAGATTTCTGTTGTCTGTTCTTCACATCTATAATTTCTAATTACACTTCAATCTTTTTTTTCTTTTCTGTTTATGCTGTAATTCTATAATATTGTAATTTTACCTCTTTTGTATGTCACTATTTCATTCTGTTCAAAGATGTGAATTTTTAAATTTTAGACCTTTTACCTATGATAATATCCATGTTATGGATATCTGCCTTATAAAACATACAAGTCTACAAACTCAAAATAATGATATAGAAAAAGAACTGTATAAATATAATAAAATGTTTGCTGAGGAGTGATAAGTTCATATAAGTACTTGTTGACTCAATTTATAAATGTAACTTTTCTAGATTTCAACTTTCCCCTTTATTTTTGTCCATTTTGAGAGATAGTATACTTAATAGAAATAGAAAATAAAATTGGTAGTGGCTCACAGCTACTCGTGGTCAAAAGGAGATAGCACAGGCAGGAACTTCATTTACTATAGACCTTAAATCAAGTATATGTATTATACATAAATCCAATCTGAGTTGTATTAGATACAAAACCACTGAAAGACCTTTTGGATCATATTTAAGGTAAAACTGGATGATAATATCTGCATTTAAATAACTTAATTATAAAACATAGCTTTTTAAAAACATTTTAAAAATATTTAATGGTGGAATCAAAGGCTCAAAGTTTTGGTTTACTAAAGTGAAAAAATACTGTTAATCAGTAGAAGCATTTTATTTTTTAATCACCTGTTAAGAAAGATATGATGACTGTTTTAAAATTATTGACTGCAACTTCTTTACTTTAAAACATGAAATAGCATCTTTGCTGATAAAACTTAACCAGAAATAGCAGCCTTCTCATCAAAAAACACTATTTTCTAGCATTAGTGAGTGAAATCTAGGGCAAGGATACTCACATAATTGTTAAAACAGGGTGTGCCAATTATACAGAATCCAAAAGGGTTCTTCGATGAATATTTAAATTGTGAAGTACTTCAATTTTCAGCAACTTTCAACCTTCTGTTTTCCAACTGCTATCTACCTAGTACCTTTGTTATTTATGTACGTGGTAGATTTCTGAGTTTGTTGTTCCTACATAAATACGGATGAGACTGACTATTGGAGGGTGTATGCAGCAGAGGAAGATGAATGAGGAACATGATTAAATAAATTAAACCTTACGAATTTAAAAACTATCTCACATGGAAATGGGATTAAACACACTGTTTATGCCCTTGCATGTAATTGTGGGATTTGAGAAAAAATAAATGTACAAGTGAATAAGTTTTATAATTTGCTTTTTAAGGTTGCACAAGTGGAATTCTCTCTTTAATAGCACTTAGTGATAAAGTGAACAGAAATGGACAATTTATGTATTTTTGATAAATAAATACCTATAATCCTCACATTAACATCAATGACCTCAATATGCCATCTACAAACAGTGGCATGATATAATATGGTTCTTTCATTAATTTTCCTTATGCCTGCTTCCTAGTTGAATCTCAGTTTCTAAGGCAATCTTAGTTAAATATAGTTTGATATGTGGGGCATTTCTGTCCAGAGAACAGCTTCTGAATGATGCTCCCAAAGTTTTTTCCGAGCATATCTACTGTGACGTCTGACTTCCACTTGTTTCAAGAGTTTCACATTAATGTAGAAAGAGGTTTCAGATATCAATAAAGTAAGATACTCTTCTTTTCTCTTTCTATGGAGGAGATAAATTAGATTTGTACATTATCTCTTACAAGCACCTAAAGAGTTGACCAGAAACAAAATCCAGATACATATACACTGACTCTACTAAAAGGCAGTTAACTCCAGAAGATTGTCAAAACTAAGTACAGTAAGTCCCTTAGATACAGATGAATTCCATTCCAAGAGCATGTGAAAGTCCAACGAAGTTAGTGTAGTTCAGTTCAGTTCAGTAGCTCAGTTGTGTCCAACTCTTTGTGACCCCATGGACTGCAGCACTCCAGGCCTCCCTGTCTATCACCAACTCTGAGAATTTACTCAAACGCATGTCCATTGAGTTGGTGATGTCATCAAACCATCTCATCCTCTGTCATACCCTTCTCCTCCTGCCTTCAATCTTTCCCATTATCAGGGTCTTTTCAAATGAGTCAGCTCTTCCCATCAGGTGGCCAAAATTTTAGAGGTTCAGCTTCAGCATCAGCCCTTCCAATGAATATTCAGATGCCCAACTAACACAATCAGCTATATAGTTCTATATATAGGACTTATAGAACTTATATATATAGAATATACATATTATATATATATATATATATAAATGCTGGCTTAAAACTCAGCATTCAAAAAACTAAGATGATGGCATTCAGTCCTATCACTTCATGGAAAATAGATGGTGAAACAATGGAAACAGTGACAGATTTTATTTTCTTGGGCTCCAAAATCACTGCAGATGGTGACTGCAGCCATGAAATTAAAAGACACTTGCTGCTGGAAGAAAAGCTATGACAAACCTAGACAGCACATTAAAAAGCAGAGACATTACTTTGCAGACAAAGGTCCATCTAGTCAAAGCTATGTTTTTCCAATAGTCATTTATGGATATGAGAGTTGGACCATAAAGAAGGCTGAGGGCCAAATAATTTATGCTTTTGAGCTGTGGTGTTGGAGAAGACTGTTGAGAGTCCCTTAGACTGCAAGGAAATTCAACCAGTCCATCCTAAAGGAAATCAGTCCTGAATATCCATTGGAAGGACTGATGATGAAGCTGAAGCTCCAATAATTTGGCCACCTGATGTGAAGAACTGACTCATTTGAAATGACCCTGATAATGGGAAAGATTGAAGGCTGGAGGAGAAGGGACGACAGAGGATTAGAGGGTTCAATGGCATCACTGACTCAATGGACATGAGTTTGAGCAAGCTCTGGGAGTTAATGATAGACAGGGAAGCCTAGCATGCTGCTGTCCATGGGATCACAAAGAGTCAGACACCACTGAGCGACTGACCCGAACTGATATAATTCTATACTGTAACAGCTTTATAATACTTTTTATACAAATAACACATAAAAAAAATTAGCATTACAGGACAGTGCCTGAAAAGTAGAGTAGTACAGTACAACAGCTGGCATACAGTGTCGGGCAGCAACTAAGAGTTACTGAATGAAGGAGGAAGAGGAAATGAGAGATGGTAGAGCTAAAGGATCATCAGCAATAAGAGACAGAGGGCAAGCTTCAACTTCACTGATGTGGATGGAATTCATGTTCACATCTTTGAAAGTTCGAAACTTGAAGTTTCATATATAGGTGAACTTGCTATAGGTCAGTCATGTGAAAAGAGGAGTGGACTCCAAAAACTGAGCTATTCAGTTTATAAATCACTGCAGGAGTTAAAGAACAAATAAACAGAGATGAACAATACAACAATTGGAAGGAAAAATACATTAGAAGGAATCAATAGCAGAATAACTAAGGCAGAAGAACAGATAAGTGATCTGGAAGACAGAATGGTGGAAATTACTGCCATGGAACAAGATAAAGAAAAGAGGAATAAAAAGAAGTGAGGAGGGTCTCAGAGACCTCTGGGAAAACAATAAACACATCAACATTCACATTACAAGCATCCTGGAAGGAGAAGAGAGAGAAAGGGACTGAGAAAATATTTGAAGAGTTTATCATTGAAAACTTCTCTAACATGAGAAGGGAAAGTTAAGTCCAGGAAGTGCAGAGAGTCCCATGCAGGATAAACTCAAGAAGTAACATGCTGAGACACATAATACCCAAACTGACAAAAATTAAAGGCAAAGGAAAAATATTAAAGTCAACAAGGGAAAGGCAACAAATAACATACAATGGTACCCCTTATAGACTAGCAGCTGACTTTTCAGCAGAAACTCTGCAGGCCAGAAGGGAGTGGAACGATACATTTTAAGTGATGAAAGGGAAAACCCTACAATTAAAATAGTCTACCTAGCAAGGCTCTCGTTCAGATTTGATGGACAAATCAAAAGTTCTGCAGACAAGCAAAAACCAACAGAATTCAGTACCATCAACACAACTTTAAAACAAATCCTAAAGGAACTTTTTAAGGCAGAAACTAGAAGGCCACAACTAGAATCAAGAAAATTATGAATGAAGCTCATCAGTAAAGGCAAGCATAAATAAAGGTAAGAAATCGTCCAACATAAATATGATATCAAAATCTTCAATTCATCTTGAGGAGCATTTTAATTATTTTTTGTTTGTTTGTTTGCTATTTCAGTAAAGCCATAATAAGCAATTACAAGTCTTTTTGTGGGCATATGCTTATCTTTATCCTGCATAAATGCCAAGGAGTGGAACTGTTGAGTTACATGTTATGTGAATACTTAAACTTTAAAATAAACTACCAAAATGTTTGTCAAAGTAGTTGCACCAATTTACATTTCTAACAGAGAACTATTAGAGTTCTAGGTACTCAGCAATCTAAGCATTTGATATTCCAGTTTTTATTCTTTTAGCAATTCTTGTGGTAATTGAATATCTCATTGTTATTTTAATTAGCATTTTTCCAATAATAATTGATATTAAGCATCTTTACTTCTGCTTATTAGCCATTTGTCTTTATTCTTTTGTGAAGTAGCTATTGAAGTTTAGGGAGATGTTTTCTTATTATTGTTATATGAATTCTTCAGATATTCTGGACATAAATACTCTGTCTGATACATGTAATGCAAATAATTAATTCTAGTCTATGGTTTGCCTTTTAAATTTCTTAATAAATTTCTTTTTGAGAAGATAATATTTTCTTTTAATGAAATAAACTTCTTTGTGGGAAGGTTTATTAAATATGAATTTATTGTATTGAGTAGATGTAGGATGAAACACACCTATTTTACCTTCAGTCAGTTTTGGTAATCTGTTTCTCGGAATTTTGTTTACTATAGTTAAGTGTAGAACTTATTGACATAAAGTTGTTCATGATATTTCTTCATATTCTTTTAATGTCTTAAAGTATTGTAGTGATATACACACTTTCACTTTATAATGAAATTTCTTTCTTCATTATGAGATTCTCACTTTACTTAGGGTTCAGAGAACTAGTTTTTGTCTTTGTAATTTTCTTTATTGTCCATGTGTTTTTATTTCATTGATTTCTAGTCTTATCTTTATTATTTTCTTCTACTTAACTGATATAAATATTTTCTTCATTTCTTATATAAACATTTAAAACTGTAATTTCCACACTAAGCAGAGCTTTAAATGTTGGCTCAATGAATAAAATATTGTGTTTCCACTGTCATACAATTTGATCTGTTGTGTTTATACAATCAGTCAACTCAAAGAATACTAAAATTTTTTTGTGATTTCTTTTTTGACTCATGAAATATTTAGAAGTGTGTGTTTAATTCCAAATATCTATCATACTTCCTCAAAGTGCATATGTAGGTTCACAAAGACACATATGCATGTGTTGTATGTATATATACCTAAATGTGTATATATGTATGCATATGTGTATATATATTCACATATGTGGATACATGTATACTCCAAGGATGCTGAGCTGACCCAGGAGTGACAGTGAGGAAGCCTGATTTTTCAGAAAGAATGAGTAGGATTAAGACAGCTAATTGTGAAATCTAAGGGAAGAGAACCTTCAAAAGGAAGAGGGCCATTAAAAGAGACAAATTCTACACTGTCAAGCAAGAATTAACATAAAAGTAAGGCCTGTGGTGTTGAATTTGACATCTGATTGGTTATCTCATAAAGCAGTGATCATTTGAGGTAATAAATCTTCTTTACTATGTATTCCATCCTTCCTAATTCATTAAATCTCCTGTCAACTGAAGGAGTAAGTTGCTCATGTACAAAGGGGTTCCTTAACAACTGACCACCATTGCTCCTGAACTGTGATTAAGAGGTCTTGGCAACTCTGGCAGATAGGGAACATCTGTAAATGACCTAAAAGAATGAAAGAAAAACAGAAGAATATGACATTTAGGTACTTTTCCTTTTCACTTGGTTTTCTTGAAACAGTAAAATGGGTGCATGTTGTATGTGTGTGTATTTTGTAATCACAGAAATGCACAGCTTGCAGTTTGCAAAAGCAGTTGTGATGTGACCTCGGACTTCAGTCATTTTTCCCCTAGATAAAACTTTTGTCACCAAATATTTTGGGGGTAACAGCCACGAGTGAAAAATTAATAAATAGAAATCTCAATTAAATAGAGTTGGGAAAGCAGAAGGGTGAGCTCTCATGCCCTGCAATGATAGCAGAGCCCAAAGAGAGGAGTCCTCTTCTCTCCTGACAGGAACTCAGCCAATGGAAAGCTTTGGACTCTTTACTGTAGCCCTTCCATTTTCCTTTTCTCCTCTAAGAAAGTGTTCTCCTCCCCTTGTTATGTGGGGACTTGCTCATGGCTTCCCGATTTGCAGTTCTATACTAATCCCAAATAAATCCATCTTTAATGGAGAAATAACTGGAAGTTGTTTGTTTTAGGTCAATACAGCCAAAACAATAGTATCTTAATACAGGCTATTGTGGTGATGATAGTTCAGTCGCCAAGTCATGTCCGATTCTTGTGACCCAATGGACTGTAGTTGACTGTTAATCAGTAAAACTCGCTTTTCACAAATAAGAAACACAGGCGTTAGAAAACTTGATCTGGATAGGTTCTGGGCTAATATGTTGTTGTTTCCTTCACATTTATTTCATTGCTTTTATTTTAATTATGTTAAATATAGCCCAAGAGGAAGGCAATTGAATCCCTGATGTTACTCCAAATATTTTCTGATAAACTAAACACTGCTAAGTAGTGTTTGAAAACATATTTAAAATGATATTTATATTTACTAAGTGACATCTGAGATTGGATAATTTGTTGGGAGGCAAAGAAGATTAGCCTAGGGGATAGTAGATATTTGTCTCTAAGGAAATATATTAGCTACAGGAATGAAATTATGAAATCAAACTGTGATTTTAATTGAAAGTGAGACAAGAGCGTGCCTTTTTTATGAATTGTTGTTTAGTATGATTGAGCTATCTTGTTAGGCTTTTATTTCAGTCCTAAAACTGTACCTTTGTTATACAATTTCAAAACCAATTTCTGAGGCAATTTAGATTAAGAAAAATTATATGTTGGAGATAACTACCTGGATATTTTGGGACCCTAAACATTTCTGAACAGAAAAAAAAATTTTCAAAACAACTAAAGTATGCATTCTTTGGGGCTTTCTGTTTAAATATGTGCATACATTAAATGAAAATGCTTCTACACATTTAACAACATTTTACATTGCTGTAATTACTGAATGCTAAATTTTAACATTCCAGATTTTGAAAAGTGTTAATTCTAAAGAGAGGTCAATGTTAGATATTTAAATTGTCCACAAAATTGATAGCCTTTTATCTAATTAATTCATTTTCTTTTTGCTGCTCCAAATTCTCTAAAAGTTGAGGACCTAACATTAGAAAAGATAGAAAAAGCAATATGAAAATTACTTAATTCATGAAAAAAATAGTAAAATGAAGCATAGGAAGAATGAAAGAACTGACAATATTCAGGTATAGTAGTGTTGAAGGGTGTGTGTGTGTGTGTGTGTGTGTGTGTGTGTGTGTGTGTGTGTGTTATTTGCTCAGTTGTGTCCGACTCTTTGGACCCATGGACTGTAGCCTGCATGCTCCTTGTCCATGGAATTCTCAAGGCAAGAATATTGCAGTTGGTTGCCATTCCCTTCTCCAGGGGATCTTTCTGACCCAGGGATTGAACCCTGGTCTCCTGCACTGCGGGCAGAGTCACCTGGGAAGCCCGGATGATGGCTCTGCAAAGACATAAAATCTTTAGGCAACCTATTAAATATAAGAGGATTAACATTTTTAATAGAGGTGTTGTTTCATTTATGCATTTTCCTCCATTTTACAGGCAAGAAATGGAAGTACCCTGTGGCAGTTGTGATGGGAAAGGATTCAAATCACAGTCATCTTGACACCTGTGCTACTGCTCCAGTCACACCATAATGTGAGGATTGCTCCCTCCCCAATCCTTCTCAGTAGCCTTAATTTGACTTGCTTTGACATACAATGCTAATTAACAGAGTTACATGTTTTATAAAAACTTTGCAGCTGTTGAAACCTCCTTGCCTGGAGGATTCTATGGATAGAGAAACCTGGTGGGCTGTAGTCCAATGGGTCGCAAAGAGCCAGATACTACTGAAGTGACTTAGCATCCATGCATACACTCACAGTTGTTAAAGACATTTTTAGAAGTTCATTTTAACCTCTCAATTGCCTTGAAGTATTAGGTCTCAGAAGACTAAAGTGCTGAGAACATGAAAGTGACATATTGAATGCCATATGTCTAGAGCATGACTGTAGAATATTTCTTAAATTGTGATCCTGAGGATAATAGCTTGTTAACAGAGTAAAAACTCAAATGGCATCAATTTGATAAACAGCTGGCATTGTCTACATTATGCCATTTGATCTGGTTGGTGTTTAGTGAGAGAACACATAGATGTATAGATCAGAAAAATATCTACTTTTGGGAATGACCAGTGCAAATGTTTATTACATGAAATAATGGCAGAAATAGGAAGACAAAGAAGAGAGGTCCCTAAAGTTGAATATAGGTAAGTCTAGTTGTCTGCAAAATTGTATCTGGAACTTGGTATAAAAAACAAAAAACCTATCTATAACTATATAGCAATTCCCTATTCCTCCTCAGTATATTCTCTCTTTCTTCCATTGTATGGAAAATCACCAGACACTGCTCAAAATTTTTTATCGAGTCCTTGGGTTGATGAAAGCAAAATAAATTGATTTAGTATTTACAGTTATAAACTGATATTATCTCTTCAGATGCTCTGCTAGATAATTTGTGGGGCCCAGTGTAAAATGAAAATACAATGTTCTTTCATTTAAAAATTAATAAGAATTTCAGAAAGTGAGAGAAGAGCATTAAACTAATCATGAGGCCCTGAGTGACTGTACAGGTTGCAAGTCCAAGTAACTAACCCTGTTCTTGCATTAAGTCTTCTCTTATCAATCAGTTTCCCAGCACACACACACACTCTTTTATTTGCATATTCCCATGACCTGTAGAAGAGACATCTTTAGTTTCAGAAGATTGCACATTTTACTAGTTAAAGAAAGCAAAGTTGCAAACATATTTGACATGCTAAGGGTACAGAATTAAGAAAGGGAGTGTGTATTTCTATTTCCCCATCACTCAGATTCAATTTCTTAGAGCACACATAGGTTGCTTTAATTTATTATCTTCTCGCAACCCAGGCACTGAGATTTCCTTTGTTTGGATCTGTCTTTTCCTGTTCAAGGTCCCTGCTTTATTGGTAAGGCCCTATTTATTTGTTGTTAGCAGAGATTACCACTATCTTCAAATCTCCTGTCTCTAGAAACACACATGTTATTAATATGCTGTTCAAGAGAGCTTTTGATTCTTTTCAGTAACTACATTTCTGTGTACCTTGAAGGAAGGGCTTCTTGGAGAAGGGAAATTCAAAGGTATGAAGAATCTACCATTAATACTTTTTGAAGCGGGGCACAAAATAGTACATGGAATTCCTGCAATGGTCCATTTTGATTTTCATTTTGAAAGCTAATAGATATAGCAAAATAAAATAGTCTCAGCCTTCTATTACATTCTAATAAGCTTAAAAAAATCAAGACCACATTTAAAAACTCAGAAAATAAGGATTCCTTCGCTACCTAAGGTGCAGAATGCTGAAAAGTTCATTGTTCCCATCATAATAACAAGACAGGGTTCCAGAGTCCAGATCCAGCAGCCAGGGAATCGCCCTGAAGGGATGAACGGTGTGAAAATGAAGCAGTCTCTCAATCAAAGCACTGGTCTGCATGTTTATTTTAAGCATCAGGTTTTCTTTTATACTTTTACAAAAGCATTAGGTCAGAGGTATGACATCTTCAGTTTCCCTTCACCCATATTTACTGTCTCCATAAATCATTGTTGTCCTTCAGAGTTCCCTAAGTGTCCTTGTGATAACATTGTAACTCAAGTTTGTCTCTGGGCTGTATATCACATTCCTCAGTTTATTTCTTATCTTTCTAAATCCTGCTATCCCCTAGTAACTTAAGCTCATCATCTCCTAAAAAGGCTTTTAGCTATTAGTATCTCTAAAATACCCAGTTTCCATAAGCTATAGTAAAATATGCCAACACTACAACATACCTTAAACTTTTAGCTTCTAACTATTCTTAATTATTCCTAACCCCTAAACTCAGCAAACTTGTTTTGCCATAAACATTTCCCTTACAAGCAGGTTTCAGATAACAATGTTTCCCATGGCCTCAGGCTGCAGCCTATGTGCTCACCCTGGAACATTCTTTGTAAAGATCCTTGAACAAATGTCAATAGTTAACTTTATGGATTATAACATTCTTTCCAGCCAACTCAACCGGAGGAAGGAAAGGACAAGTCAGAATCACAAGACCTAACTCCTTCATCCCGGGACCATGCCTGCGGGATGAGGAGAGGGGGTTGGGGCCGTGCCTCCATTTCGTCAGTAATGCCTATCGCGGCTCCCGACAACAGGGTCAAATAATGAAAGCATCTCTTTTCATGACAGTATTTTCTACAGAGAAAACAAAACAAAAATACATAATAGAACTACAAGAACAAATATATTAGTTTATCAAGTTAGTAGGATACAGGATTAATGTATAAAATAATTTTTATATTAGTAATAAAAATGGAAATTGAAAAAAAGTAAACACTATTTACTCTTAAAAGACATAAAATACCTAGATATAAATCAAGCAAAATATGTAAAATTTAAGATGCTGAAAACTAGAGTGTGTGTATATACACACACACACACATACATAATGATTTAATGGATTGCAGATGATAAAAATATATCAGGTTTTATAAAATTAATTTATAATTTCAACTTTGGTTTTGTTGGGTTTTCTCTATTGTTTGTCTATATTCTTTTTCATTTGTTTTACCTCTAAGATAAATAATTTCCTTTCTTCTGCCTATCTTGGGTTCTATTTGCTATTTGTTTTCTAATTTCTAAGAGTAAAAGTTAGGTTATTATGAAATCGTTTTTTCTTTTCTGATAAAGGGATTTAGAAATACATATTGTCAGTATGTACTCATATGTATTAATATATATTTATTTTGTAATCCAATGCTACTTTATTTATTTTGTTCCCCCCAAAATGTATAAGACATTAAAATAAACATCACAATATGGACTAAGTACATGGAAAAATTAGGAAATCAATAGAAATTGATCTTTGGAAAACCAGATATTGAACTTATTAAACAAAATTTTTAAATTGTTATATATATGTACATATATGTGCAAAGAAGTAAGAAAATTTAGCAGTGATTTCTTATGAAACAGAGGATACCAATGAAAAGAAAATAGGAATTATAAAGATAGAAATGCTGGAGCTGAAATGTGCAACAACTAAAATGAAATATTAGCTACAGGAGCACAGAAACTGATTTGAAATGGCAGAAGAAAGAATCAGTGAACTTGAAAATTGGTCAGTTGTGATTATCCAATTTGAGAAGACTGAAAGAAAAACAGAGCCTCAAAGATCTGTGGGATGCTGTTAAGTATCCAACATCTACATAAAAAGAGTCACCAAGGAGAGGAGATAAGAAAGAAAAAGTATTTGAAAAAATAATATGTGAACACTTTACAGATTTGAAGAAGATACAGTCATCTATACATCCAGAAACTCAAATAAGATAAGCCCAAAGAGATCTACTCTGAGATACATCAAAATCAAATAGTCAAAAATTACAAAGAGAGAATCTTGAAAGTAGAGAGAGAGAAATGTCTCTTCATTTCAGACATACAAATGATCTGCAGTGACGTTAAAGCTGATTAATCATCAGGGAACTCTGATCAACTAAAGGCCAGAAGGCAGTGGGATGCCACAGAGTGTTGAAGGGAAACTGTCAACTATGAATTCTGTATCTGTCAGAACTCTCCTTCAAAAATAAAGAAGATATCCAGACATTTCTAAATAAACCCAGACTAAGACAGTTTACTACTATCTTAACTACCCTACAAAAAATAACAAAAGGAATCCTTCAGAATGAAATAAAAATACAGTAGATGGTATCTTGAATCTACATTAAGGAATAAAGACAACAGGAAAGGTAAAAAAAGGTACATAGATACCAGGTAAATATAAAAGATGGTATAATTCACTTTTATATGTAAATTTTTAATATCTGATTTAAAAGACAACATAAGGTAATAAACACAAATCTATGTCTATGAACACAAAATGTATAAATATGTAATTTGTGATTATAACAGTATAAAGGAAGGTGGGACATGAAGCTGTATAGGAAATAATTTATATGCTATTGATGTGGTGTTAATTTTAACTAGATTATTATAAAGTAAGATGGTAATTGTATTCCCTAGGGGAATCACCAAGAAAAATTTCTCAAGGATATATATAAAATAAATAGTAAGAATGATAAAATAGTAAATTAAAATCTATCACAAAATGAGGCATCAGCAGAGGAAATGAGGAAAGCAGACATTAAGATATATAGAAAAATAAGGTAAAATGGCAGAACTAAATCATCCCTAATCAGAAATTACAAGAAATATAAGTAATTTAAACTTTTCAATTAAAATGCAGAGATTGGCAGAATAGATTTTTTAACATACTGCTTGAAAGAGACATGTTTCATATTCAAAGACATAAATCAATTTTATGTGATGTGCGTGTACGCTGTGTCTTCAGTTGTGTCCAACTCTTTGTGACCCTATTGGCTGCAGCCCCCTAGACTTCTCTGTCTATGGGATTCTCCAGGAAAGAATCCTAGCGTGGATTGCCATGTCCTCCTTCAGGGTATCTTCCTTACCGAGGGATCAAACCCATGTCTCCTGTGTCTCCTGCACTGCAGGCAGATTTTTTACTCACTGAGCCACCTGGCCAAGTAGATGGGGAAACAGTGGAAACAGTGGCTGACTTTATTTTGGAGGGCTCCAAAATCACTGCAGATAGTGACTGCAGCCATGAAATTAAAAGACGCTTACTCCTTGGAAGGAAAGTTATGACCAACCTACACAGCATATTAAAAAGCAGAGACATTACTTTGTCCACAAAGGTCCATCTAGTCAAGGCTATGGTTTTTCCAGTAGTCATGTATGGATGTGAGGGTTGGATTATAAAGAAAGCTGAGCACCGAAGAATTGATGCTTTTGAACTGTGGTGTTGGAGAAGACTCTTGAGAGTCCCTTGGACTGCAAGGAGATCAAACCAGGCCATCCTAAAGGAAATGAGTCCTGGTTGTTCATCAGTTGGTAGGACTGATATTGAAGCTGAAACTCCAATATTTTGGCCACGTGATGTGAAGAGCTGACTCATTGGAAAAGACTCTGATGTTGGGAAAGATTGAAGGCAGGAGGAGAAGGGGACGACAGAGGATGAGATGGTTAGATGGCATCACCGACTCAATGGACATGAGTTTGGGTGAACTCCAGGAGTTGGTGATGGACAGGGAGGCCTGGTGTGCTGCGATTCATGGGGTCGCAAAGAGTTGGACACGATGAGCAACTGAACTGAACTGAACTGAACTGAGCCACCTGGGAAGTCCATTGCATGTGATACTTTTCCTTAATACCTTAATCTTCATTAAAGTTACTAAACAACTGCCCAGATTTTACCTTAAATTTCTGAGAATCAGGGCAGATATGTCACATTTTCATTTCTATGCCTTAGAGAATTTTGAAGATTTTGATTAAATGAAATAACTGTGTTCTAGTTCAGAGAACTACATCTTCAATTGCTTGTTTAAATTAATGTTGATAACTTAAAAATATGTCTTAACTATTGTGATGATAATAATGAGACTCTTTAAGGATAAGAATAAGCACTGGTGTCAGTTCAGTCATAATCTACATTTGTTAAAGACAAAGAAGGAAAGACAAAAGGGAAAGAGGGAGAAATAATGATTCTATTATGTGTTTGATACAAAAGTAACATTGAGAAGGACACAAAGAAGTAAAAAGACATTGATAGAGGAAGTGTTCTCTTGCAACGTTGTGGTGGTGATTTAGTCACTAAATCATGTCTGATTCGTGAGACTCCATGGACTGGAGCGCACCAGTCTCCTCTACCCATGGGATTACATAGGCAAGAATATTGGAGTGGGTTGCCATTTCCTTCTCCAGGCGTCTTCCCCACCTAGAGAGGGAACCGAGTGAAGGTGGTCTCCTGCACTGCAAGCGGATTCCTTACCGCTGAGCCACCAACAAAGCATATTTTAAAATATCTGTTTATTTTTTTTCAAAAGGCCATGCTGGCACTGATCACTTATAAAATTATTAATACTAGTTTAAAACCAGACTAGATGTTACATGTGGGACCTTGACAGAAATGTTAGAAATGAAGAAGAAACAACAGTGACAGATTTTCCTTGGAAGGAAAATACTTGATAAGTAATGTTCCTCAAGATTTATTACTTGTCATAAAAACTTGAATAAGTATCAATGCTGTTGGACAGTTGAGGGAGTCAGTTGAAGATAACATTTGGTCAAGTGTAAGGGACACCTACAGAAGGACACAAATATTTAAATAAAATAACTTACCAGAATCTATTAATTATCCTTGTATAACATATGATCAACCATGACAAATTCAACGTATCATATAGTTGCCTTGGGGACAACGTGGTGTCAATATTATTGATTTAGATGAGTTAGTTTGAATTGTGAAGTTCTGAGGCTTTTGGTGAGTTTATTTCATTGAGCATTCTCTTCATGGTTGGAGTGAGGCCATTGAATTAGGTAAGTGAGTAAATGCTCACTTCATTTACATGATACTCAACTAATGCTGTTTCTTTAATGTTTTCCTTCTCAAATCTGGGATATGTCTTCCCTTTACAGGGTATTTGCAATCTCAGGCTGAGTTCAGTTCAGTTCAGTTGTTCAGTCGTGTTTGATTCTTTGCAACCCCATGGACTACAGCATGCCAGGCTTCCCTGTCCATCACCAACTCCCGGGGCTTGCTCACACTCATGGCCATCGAGTTGGTGATGCCATCCATCCATCTCATCCTCTGTTGTCCCCTTCTCCTCCTGCCTTCAATCTTTCCCAGCATCAGGGTCTTTTTCAATGAGACAGTCCTTCGCATCAGGTGTTCAAAGTATTGGAGCTTTAGCATCAGTATTTGCAATGAATATTCAAGATTTATTTCCTTTAGGATTGACTGGTTTGATCTCCTTGCAGTCCAAGGGACTCTCAAAACACTTCATGACAGTTCAAATGTGTCAAGTCTTTGGTGCTCAGCCTTCCTAATGGTACAACTCTCACATCCATAGATGACTACTGAAAAAAAAATATAGCTTTCATTATATGGACATTTGTTGGCAAAGTAATGTCTCTGCTTTTTAATATGCTGTCTAGGTTGGTCATAGCTTTTCTTCCAAGGAACAAGTGTCTTTTAATTTCATGGCTTGCAGTCACCATCTGCAGTGATTTTGGAGCCCCCAAAATAAAGTCTGTCACTATTTTCATTGTTTCCCCATCTATTTGCCATGAAGTTATGAGACTGTGTACCATGATCTTCATTTTTTGAATGTTGAGTTTTAAGCTAGCTTTTTCACTCTTCTCTTTCACTTTCATCAAGAGGTTCTTTAGTTCTTTACTTTTGCCATAGGGTGGTATCATCTGCATATCTGAGGTTATTGATATTTCTCCCAACAATCTTGATTCCAGCTTGTGCTTCATCCAGCCCAGCATTTCACATGATGTACTTGGCATTTAAGTTAAATAAGTAAGGTGATGATGTATAGCCTTGACGTACTCCTTTCCCAATTTGGAACCAGTCCGTTGTTCTATGTCCAGTTCTAAGTGCAGCTTTTTGACCTGCATACAGATTTATCAGGAGGCAGGTAAGGTGGTGTTGTATTTCCACCTAATTAAGGATTTTCCAGAGTTTGTTCTGATCCACACAGTCAAAGGCTCTAGTGTAGTCACTGAAGCAGAAGTAGATGATTTTATGGAATTTTCTTGCTTTTTCTATGATCCTGTGGATGTTGGCAATTTGATCTCTGGTTCCTCTGCCTTTTCTATATTCATCTTGAACATTTGGAAGTTCTAGGTTCATGTACTGTTGAAGACTAGCTTTCAGAATTTTCAGCATTACTTTTCTAGTGTGTGAGATGATTACAATTGTGCAGTAATTTGAACATTCTTTGGCATTGCTTGTCTTTGAGATTGGAATGAAAACTGAACTTTTTCAGTCCTGTGGCCACTGCTGAGCTTTCCAAATTTGCTGGCATATTGAGTGCAGCACTATAACAGCATCATCTTTTAAGATTTGAAATAGCTCAGCTGGAATTCAATCACCTTCATTAGCTTTGTTTGTAGTGATGCTTCATAAGGCCCACTTGACTTCAGACTCCAGGGTGTCTGATTCTTGGTGAGCAATCACACCATCATGGTTATCTGGGTCATTAAGATCTTTTTTAATAGTTCTTCTGTTTTCTTGCTACCTTTTCTTAATATCTTCTGCTTTTGTTAGGCCCTTACAATTTCTGTCCTTTATTGTGCCCATCTTTGCATGAAATATTCACTTGGTATCTTCTTGAAGATGCCTCTAGTCTTTCCCATTCTATTGTTTTCCTCTTATTTCTTTGCACTGATTACTGAGGAAGGCTTTCTTATCTCTCTTTGCTAGTCTTTAGAACTCTGCATTCAGATGGATATATCTTTCCTTTTCTCCTTTGCTTTTGTTTCTCTTCTTTCCTCAGCTATTTTTAAGGTCTTCTCAGACAACCATTTTGTCTTTTTGCATTTCACTTCTTCAGAATGGTTATGATCACTGCCTCCTGTACAATGTCATGAACCTATGACCATAGCTCTTCAGCCACTCTATCAGATCTAATCCCTTGAATCTATCACTTCCGCTATATAATCTTAAGGAAATTGATTTAATCATACCTGAATGTTCTAGTGGTTTGCCCTACTTTCTTCAATTTAAGTCTGAATTTGGCAATAAGGAGTTCATGATCTGAGCCACAGTCAGCTCCTGGTCTTGTGTTTACTGACTGTATAGAACTTCTCCATCTTTGGCTGCAAAGGATATAGTCAATCGGATTTTGGTATCGACCATCTGGTGATGTCCATGTGTAGAGTCATCTCTTGTGTTGTTGGAAGTGTGTTTGCTATCACCAGTACATTCTCTTCGCAAAACTCTGTTAGCCTTTGTTCTGCTTCATTTTGTACTCTGAGTCCAAACTTGCCTGTTACTCCAGGTATCTCTTGACTTCCTACTTTTGCATTGTAGTCTCCCATGATGAAAAGGACATTCTTTTTTGGTGTTAGTTCAAGCCTGAGATCCATGATAATTTTAGTTTTCCAATCTGTAATGCTGCATTAACACAGCAACAATATTATCTTCTTTCTCAACTCTTTGAATTAATAACTTGTCCGCTACTCAGCTTTATTCTATTCTAGGTGTACTCTTTACAAAACCTAGAACTATCTATTGTTTTTTTCACTTTACCTGTTTCAGGTGTGACACTTCAGAAATTGTCTCTCATCCACCATGACCTATTTTTGACTGTAACTATAAGGACTACTTTAAAGACTGTCCTTAGCAATAATTTACTGAGAATGTTCTATGTGCCAAACACCATGCTAGATACGGAAAATACAGGGCAAACATGACCCACACAGTTCTTGAACAATTATAATTTAGAGAAAGATACAGAGAAGTTCCCAGGAAAGTGTAATGTTGTCAAGAATTGCACCTGATATAGATGATACAGGGAATAGAAACATACAGAAAAGGTATTTAAACCACTGAGAAGGAGGATGAATAAATCTTGGCAGTTATGAAACTTCCTAGTGGAAATGATGTCTAAGTGAGGCCTGAAGTATAAATAGTAATTAGCCAGGTGGAATAAGTCATAAAAAATACATATACACAGGAAGTAATATGCCTGAATGCCTGGAAGTAATAGAAAACATGAGATGTTAGAGGAACTGAATATAATGTTATGTGCTATAGCATTGTGTGTGTGTTTATGTGTGTGCATGTATAAAGCCTACCCAGGGAAATATAAAGGTAAATGGAGACCAAATCAAATTATTTGTTTATAAAAATCACCTTTTGACATTGAAGCAAAATGTCTGATTGCTCACTCTATGGTACACATCACAAATTTTTTCTTCCTGAAATCATAACTACCATACTGAGTCATGTTCCTTAATACCAGGATTCTAAGAGAGCCCCATTCTCACTTCCTACAGAAGGGAAAGCTTGAAAAAGTGAACACTGTAATGTTCATGTAAAAAGAAAGTAAAGCAGAAAATTGGTAAGTACCCTCTGTTAACATATTATCTGCTCCCTGTGTATTACTAACATGATTTCTCTGAGTAGCAGATATTAAGGAATAAAAATGTTTTTTCAGGTTTACTATCAAATCAAATCACAGATTCAATTTCCAACAAGTTCAAGAAGAATTAATAGAATGTTCTGCTTAGCAAAATTAATTCTAACAAAACATATGCCCATAATACATTAGAAATCATATATAAGGCATCTGTTGTTGACTTATTTATTAGAAAATCACCTTCATTTACTGTTACAGTGATTTGAGCTATAGAACTAGGTAAATGTTTAGACATTCTCTTCTGGGCCTCCTTTATAAACTGTTGTCTGAATGAGCCTTGTTTTTGGTGGGAATAGTCAGTCTTATCTGTTTGGATCTACTTCTTTCTAAGATGACTAACTCATTTTGAATTTACATATTCAAATAAATAAATTTTCTTCTTTCCAAGACCCTGAAAAAGTCACATTTTAAAAATCTTTCATTGATTTCTAGCATTCTGGAAAATGGTGGAATTAACAGGTCAAATTATTTTAAGTGTTTGCTTTGAGTTACTGCTGTTTTCTGAGAACAATAGCCTACTTAGTAAAATTCTTAAAAATGTAACACTGCTTTTCAAGGAGCAGTGTAACTATTCAGTTCTATAATTTACTGTAGAAGCATACATTGTTGGTTAAATAAAGTTTACATATAGTATTTAATTATTCCCCAAGACAAATTCAAGGTGTGGATTTTACTGATACAAATTTATTTCACTTAACTCTACATGATCGTTAGGGTCTTAAATATTAGTTATTCCTGTTTGAAACACTGTGTTGAAGTAGTGTTTAAGTAATATTCGTGGCTAAAATGAAAGATTTTTTTTTTGATTTTTCAAAGTTTTTAGCTTCTGAAATACAGAAACACATAGAGAATATTTAAAAAATCCAAACCCTGTCGAAGCCCATCAGCTAATGCACCCCTCCTGAAAAACATTAATAATTCATGGCCAATGAAGACCTATCTTTTGTAGTTGGCCTCCCTCCTCTGATTTTTTATTTCTTATATTCTCTTCATTGGGGTAGCTTTTATGCAGGGGAAAAAAAAATCTGTTCTCTAAGACAGTGCTCAGTATTTTAAGTCTTCTCCCTGAAGATTTACAAATACCCATGGTTTTAGAAAGAGGTCAGAGATCACTTCCCAAAATACTCACCAGACCAATAATTTAAGTAAAACACTTTCCTCCTCTATAATGGCTGGGAGGCAGTGCACTGTGGCAGAAAAGCACAAGGCTAGTTGTCAAGGGACAAGAGATCTTATTTCAGGTCAAGAATAATAGAGTTTGCTTCTTTGCCTCAATACTTTTTTCTGTCTTTATCCTCATGGGTTTTATTGGTGGAGGAGAATATTTCTAGCTGGTCAAAATAGATTCAAAAAGTTTAGTAGGAATATCTGCAAGTATTATAGTTTCTCTATAGGTACATTTGAACAAATAGATGCTGACAGTTTTAATCTTGTCCTGATTAATTTTGAGGTGTTCAGGATAACTGTTTTCTACTGCTCTGAAGCATTCATTACAGGTTAGCTTTTCTAGTCTAAATCACCCACAGACATATGAGGGCTGTAGTTGACAATTGAACTAAGTACTTTTATTTGTAAATGATTAAAATATATTCTAAGTTAAATAAAGAAGAGATTTACTGAAGAGACATTTTAAAAATCACTCAACTGATGGTTGAGGGGCAAGTTCAGAAAATGGACAAAAGTACAGAAACACAAAAGTCTTGTCACAAAACCAGTCCACTGACGAAACCTGTGTGACTAACAGAAACTAAAAGTTTAGACTGTACAACTGTCACTCCTTTTCCTAGAAACTAGATGTTGTGGCCACCACTGCTGCATCTTCCTCAATCCATTCTTTCTACTTATCTCATCACTAGCTCCCAATTTGGAGTCCTGGTCAGATACAGGTGAGTATCAGAGTCTCAGTGATGCTTGAAGTGCTTCTGCTGAAATCGTGATGCCTAAAAACCATGAGTGACGTGGTTCTCTCTATAAAGCAGCAGTCCTGTTTGCATGATTATCATCTGAAAATACATTTTGTCTTTAACTGTGAGCTGCTAGTGACACATTAGGGTCCAAACTACAAAACTATTGAAATTAAATAGTTTATAAGTTACTGAACAGCATTTACATTATAGGCTGGTATATAATTTACATAACTAATATCCCAAAATATGTAAGTTCTATAAAGAAATTTGTTATAGAATGTACAATAGGAATGATACATTTTTTTAAATCTCAATAAAGGTAATAATTCCATGAGCTGAAACATTCTTAGAAAATACCATTTTTTCTTTTTCCATGTTGAATAGGTAAGAATATTATTTTGTCTTGCTCTCTTATTAATATCTGCCCTAAAAACAAGCCATTTTAATATATTCTAGGGTTAAATATAAAAAGAGATGTATTACTATACAATTCTAACATTCACTTATACAGTGAAATGCCTAAATATTTTCTTTTTTTTTTTTTTAGTTCTACCAGTTTATTGCTACCAACCCATCTCCCTCCACCCTCATGCACGCGTGCTCAGTCATGTAACCCCATGGACTGCAGCCCACCAGGCTTCTCTGTCCATGGACTTTTCCAGGCAAGAATACTGGAGTGGGTTGCCATTTCCTTCTCCACCTAAGTATTTTCTAAAGTTAAAAAAAAAAAAAAGAAATATTTGACAAAAGCAAAAATCTGAGCTTAACCCAAATTAACAGAAAATGAGCAGATGCAGAAATAAAACCACAGTAATAGAAAAAAAACCCTGATATTTTAAGAAATATTGGAGTTTAATATCACATTAAACTTTGGCAAGATACAACTAGGAATTTCAAAAAAATAAAATCAATTATACCATTTTTTCTATATTCAAAATTGTAATATCATAATTCATATCTTATTTAAAATTGACTAAGCTGAGAAAAAGGAAAATGTCCTCCATTTTCAACAGAATACATGTCTTTGAGCTGGACTTTGACAGATTGGATTCTATTTGTATGTCAGAAATGATTTTATTTTGTGACCTTGAACAAGCTGCTTAGGTTCACTGTCTCATAATTTTCCATAAGCATAATGAGTTTAGTATTACTTATTCCTCCGTTCTGAAGATTGATTGAAGTGCTCTTTCAGAAAAATGATGTATATTAATCTCATTAGTGTTATTTTTAATATTTCATGTCTTCTTCCTAGGATACTTGCGTGAAAATACTTCCACAAGGCTTTCAAAGAAATATCTACACTAATATCTATGGTTATCATAAATGATAAGAATTGACTTTCACCTTGGAACTCATGTAATAAATAGTACAATCAATCACAAATGGTCTATACAGCAATTTTGCTCATTAAATTAAACAGTTCATTTCCCAAATTTTATGCTTCATAGAAATTGCTTTTCTGCCTAATCAATCCTGTCATCAACTGAGCAATTATGGATATTCTAGATGGATATTACTCATGGATATTCTAGATGTTGATCTGTCATGAGCTTTAGGTTTCCTTCTGTAGATTAAATATTGTAGTTTAAAAAAATCTATATTTCTGCAATCATGTTTCTTTATAAGGAATCATTAACAGTAATGACTTGTCCACTTAATTGTTTGGAGAACTTTCAGTAAAGCAACTTATTTAATGTTATTTTCCTTTACAAAAGAATAAAATATTGCCTCATTAATATTATAGTATCAGTCTTAGAATATATTTTTAACATTAAACATTTTGAAAGATACATAGCCTATAGAAAAGGTGAGGCCAAAAGTTATCAACACTGAAGTTTGATGTTGGCAATGGGGACACCTCTAAGCTCACTGATTATTACTTAAATTTATCTGAAACATTAATAGGTTAACAATGTTTACTTTTTCAGGACTCTTGACAGTATTTATATACAAATTGTCTAATTTTCTCTAGGTGGGAAAATGTTTCCTTTAAAATTCTAATTTTAGAATTTGAAGATTTCTCTACTTGTTAGAGTCTGAAGTGAAATTCAGTTCTATCCTTGAATTCTGTATATCATTAATGGTATTTAATGGCACTCATTTAATGATTTTTTGGGGGAGAGGCTATTACTCAGCTTTATTTCACTTATGTATAGCACATGATCTGAGAATAGATAAATAATAACTGTTTCAGTGGAGAATGATGGGTATATTTATAGGTTTGCTTACAATTTACATGTTCTATAGTCACAAAGAACCAACTTTCTTTCTTTACAATTTACCTCTATTATTGTCACATTTTAACATTCCTAGCATGGCTGGCAATTAGCATATTAAAGCAGGAGAGAAATGAATCATATGCCTTTAAAAAAATAAAAATATCCACAACAGAATAAATTATCAATCACCACCCCTCTCAAATTTTGGATACTTCTGTTTTATAAACACATACTGTATCCTAGACATTTTATAAAAAAACCATTTTATTTAATCCTCAAAGCAGCCAAGTATATTCTACAAAGAGCTTGTTTTGTTTATTTGAGAAACAGGAGGGAATTTTGCTAAATCACAAGTCACATGGCAGATAAGTGGCATGCTGCTGCTGCTGCTGTTGCTGCTAAGTCGCTTCAGTCGTGTCCGACTCTGTGCAACCCCATAGACGGCAGCCCACCAGGCTCCGCCGTCCCTGGGATTCTCCAGGGAAGAATACTGGAGTGGGATGCCATTTCCTTTTCCAGTGCATGAAAGGGAAAAGTGACAGTGAAGTTGCTCAGTCGTGGTAAGCGGCATAGATCAAATTAAATTTTAGAGCCTTTTTACTGCAAACTCAAGGCTACTTTCAATTCCCTCTATTACTGGAGACTGGTAACCTCTGCAACTTTACCAAGTCATTTGTCTTTTAAAATCAGGAGAAACACAAGAGAGGATAACTAAAAGAGAGCAAAGGAGTATGGATAGACCTAAACCGGATTATAAAAACTTGCATGTCAGTCTTAACACATTGACTAGGATCTTAAGGCTGAACTGAACTGAAAGTCTGACCAACATGTACAGTCTAAAAGTCTAGAGGCTTTGCACTTCAGTGACTGTCAATGTGTATCCAGATAAACAACAGGGTAAAGAAAAGTGAGCAGTGTGTCCTGACTTTAGAGATCACGGAAAATTACCCAGTGAACTACCTAGAAACTCCTGTCTCATTTCCTATACAAATAACATCAAAATGAACAGTAAGAGAAACCTCATGTGTATGTGTGAAAAATGAGAACTATCATATTGGTTAAAAGCATGGTCATTGGAGACACAAGTTACTAGAACACTAATTGAATCCCATTGTATCACAGTACTTACTCTTCTGTAAAATGAGGATAATAATAAAAAAAAATTTGGAAGTGGCAACTACTAAATCAATTGTAGGTTTGTTTTTTTTTTTCTCAGTTAAGTTCAGTCGCTCAGTCGTGTCCGATTCTTTGCGACCCCATGAACTGCAGCACGCCAGGCCTCTCTGTCCATCACCAACTCCCGGAGTCCACCCAAACCCATGTCCATCGAGTCAGTGATGCCATCCAACCATCTCATCCTCTGTCGTCCCCTTCTCCTCCCGCCCCCAATCCTACCCAGCATTAGGGTCTTTTCCAATGAGTTGACCCTTCGCATGAGGTGGCCAAAGTATTGGAGTTTCAGCTTCAACATCAGTCCTTCCAATGAACACCCAGGACTGATCTCTTATAGGATGGATTGATTGGATCTCTTTGCAGTCCAAGGGACTCTCAAGAGTCTTCTCCAACACCACAGTTCAAAAGCATCAATTCTTCGGTGCTCAGCTTTCTTCACCGTCCAACTCTCACATCCATACATGACCACTGGAAAAACCATAGCCTTGACTAGACGGACTTTTGTTGGCAAAGTACTGCCTCTGCTTTTGAATATGCTATCTAGGTTGGCCATAACCTTCCTTCCAAGGAGTAAGCGTCTTTTAATTTCATGGCTGCAATCACCATCTGCAGTGATTCTGGAGCCCAAAAAAATAAAGTCTGACACTGTTTCCACTGTTTCTCCATCTATTTCCCATGAAGTGATGGGACCAGATGCCATAATCTTAGTTTTCTGAACGTTGAGCTTTAAGCCAACTTTTTCACTCTCCTCTTTCACTTTCATCAAGAGGCTCTTTAGTTCTTCTTCACTTTCTGCCATAAGAGTGGTGTCATCCGCATATCTGAGGTTATTGATATTTCTCCCGGCAATCTTGATTCCAGCTTTTTTTTTCTATTTCTGTCTTAATGCTCCTAACTTCTCCTTATGAGTTAAAAGTAAGTGACAAGTACAGTCCAAAAGTATGTATAAAGAATGAGTGGGAAGGATATAGGTGACCAGGTGATGATAAAAGAGTTCATGGACTTATTTTTGCTAAATAACAACCATGATTAGCACCAGCAGGAAAGAGAACTTCTTATTTCTTGACTTCCAACAATAATAATATTTATGGCAGAGTTGTTGGGGGTTAAATGAGTAATGTAAAGTGTTGAACAATATTAATATTACTATTTTAATCATCATATTATTAACATTAAGACATACACTATAGGGTTGCGAGAAGGCACTGGCGACCCACTCCAGTACTCTTGCCTGGAAAATCCCATGGACGGAGGAGCCTGGTAGGCTGCAGTCCATGGGGTGGCTAAGAGTCAGACACGACTGAACGTCTTCACTTTCACTTTTCACTTTCATGCATTGGAGAAGGAAATGGCAACCCACTCCAGTGTTCTTGCCTGGAGAGTCCCAAGGATGAAGGAGCCTGGTGGGCTACCACCTATGGGGTCACACAGAGTCAGACATGACTGAAGAGACTTAGCAGCAGCAGCAGCATAGGGTTATTTGGAAATTCAAAGAGATCATATTAATAAATCTTTTAGCATAGTGCCAGATAATGATAATTATATTAATAATAAGTTACTTCTGACATATGTACACAGTCAGACTAGCAGTGTCTCAACACACACCCAGTTCCTCTGTGTTTAACTTTTTCATGTCTTCAAATCAGTAGATTGTTATTGATTGGTTTCAAAACTTACTATTTCATGAAGCATTATCTGATAATTATGTTATGAGAGTAAAATAATGAAAGTGTTTATCTAACATTTAGCAAACTGGTCCCAAAATCTCCAAATTGGGAACATATAGTTTATATGGATATAAAAATATATTTTTAACTCTACACTTGAAAATTCTATTTCCTGCCAACACTGTACAAGAGTTGATAATCTCTTCCTATTGAGGAAATTGAATTTTTTCTTTTCAAATGGTGTTAGCATTAGTATTAGCTTCCAAAGTTCAAACTGATCAGGTACTTGTTCTCAGTTGTAGCTGCCAGGCTGGGTTTCTGTTACCTTCTTGCACCTTTCTTTCCTGAAAATCCTCTGAGGAGAGTAAGAGATCATGATACTTCAACAAAGCTTCAGCTCTGGCAAGATTTACTTCCCAAATCGCAGTGAAATAGCAAGACTGAAAACTTCATTTTGGAACACTACATATAAACTCCTGAGGAGTGAGTTTTAAACAGGAGAGCAAAAATAAACAACTGGACCTAAATTAAACTTAAAGCCTTTTGCCTTGCAAAGGAAACCAATAATAAAATGAAAGACATACTAAATGAGAGAAAATACTTGCAAATGATATGACTGATAATGTGTTAACACTCCAAACACATAAATAACTCACACAACTAAATATCAAAAAACAAGCTGATTAAAAGTTGGGCAGATGGCCTGAATAGACATTTTCCTAAAGAAGACATACAGATGACTAACAAACAAATGAAAAGATGCCCAACATCATTCATCACCAGATAAATGCAAATCAAAACCACAATGAGATATCACCTCACACTTGTCAGAATAGCTGTCATCAAAATATCTAGGGCTTTCCTGGTGGTCCAGTGGTTAAGAATCTTCCTGCCAATGCCAGGGATATAAGTTTGATCACTGGCCCAGGAAGATCCCACGTGCTGCTGAGCAACTAATCCCAAGGATCACAAATACTAAGAGCCTATGAACCACAACTACTGATGCCCACACACCCTAGAGCCTATGCTCAGTATTAAGAGAAGCCACCACAATGAGAAGCCTGCATACTGCAACTAGAGAAATACCATGTGCAGCAACAAAGACACACTGCACCCCAAAATAAATGAATGAATAAATCTTTTTTTAAAAATTCTATAAATAAGAAATGTTAGAGAGGATGTGGAGAAAAGGGAACTCTTGTACAGTGTTGGCAGGAATATAAATCGGTGCAGCCACTATGGAAAACACTATGAAGGTTACTCCAAAAATTAAAAATAGAGTTATCATGTGATCCAGCAACTCTATTTCTGGGTATATTAAAAAAAATCACTAATTTGAAAAGATACATGCACACCAATGATCATAGCAGCAGTATTTACAATAGTTAAGATACTGAAGCAACCCAGGTGTCCACCAACAGATAAATGGATAAAGAAGATGTGATACATATAATGGAAACTCACTCAGCCATCAAAAAGAATGAAATTCTGACATTTGCAACAACTCAGATGGACCTAGAGAGTATTATGCTTAGTGAAATAAATCAGAGTAAGACAAATATTGTATGTTATCACTTATATGTGGAATATAAAAAATACAAAACAAATGGATGTATATAACAAAACAAAAAAAAGACTCACAGATGTAGAAAACAAACTAGTGGATACCAGTGGGGAAAGGGAAGTTGGGAGGGGCAAGATAGGGGTATGGGATTAAGAGATACAAAGAGAAACTAAGATCATGGCATCAGGTCTCATCAATTTATGGCAAATAGATGGGGAAACAGTGACAGATTTTATTTACTTGGGCTCCAAAATCTCTGCAGATGGTGATTGCAACCATGAAATTAAAAAGACACTCGCTCCTTGGAAGAAAAGCTATGCTAGACAGAATATTAGAAAGTAGAGACATCATGTTGCTGACCAACGTCAATCTAGTAAAAGCTATGGTTTTTCTAGTAGTCATATAAGGATGTGAGATTTGGACCATAAAGAAGGCTGAATGCTGAAGAATTGATGCTTTTGAACTGTGGTGCTGGAGAAGACTCTTGAGAGTCCCTTGGACTGCAAGGAGATCAAACCAGTCAATCCTAAAGGAAATCAACACTGAATATTCATTGGAAGGACTGAAGCCAAAGCTGAAATTCTTTGGCCACCTGATGTGAAGAGCCAACTCATTCAAAAATACCCTGATGCTGGGAAATATTAAGAGCAAGAGAAGGGGGCAACAGAGAATGAGATGTTTGGATGCTATCTTCAACTCAAGGGACATGACTTCGGGCATACTCCAGGAGATACTGAAGAACAGGGAAGTCTGCCAAGTTGCAGTACATGGGGTAGCAAAGAGTCAGATATGACTGAGCGATTGAACAACAACAGGCCTTCAATAAGTGCTTGTTGCCATAGTCATATAAAATAGTTATTTAATAAAAAAATTCAATGAAGTACACAATTTATTAAATACACATTTACATACAAATTTTAAAAGTGAATAAATTAAGGCTAAAAGATGGCAGTTAGTTATTGATGGTTATAAAGTCAAAAGTGATTACATCTCAAAATCTCAAACCCATGCTTCTAACCTGAATCTCTTAACTTGCGACTATGCCAAAGACTTTGACTGTGTGGATCACAATAAACTGGAATATTCTAAAAAAGATGGGAATACCAGACCACCTGATCTGCCTCTTGAGAAAACTGTATGCAGGTCAGGAAGCAACAGTTAGGACTGGACATGGAACAACAGACTGGTTCCAAATAGGAAAAGGAGTATGTCAAGGCTGTATATTGTCACCCTGCTTATTTAACTTATATGCAGAGTACATCATGAGAAATGCTGGGCTGGAAGAAGCACATGCTGGAATCAAGATTGCCAGGAGAAATATCAGTAACTTCAGATATGCAGATGACACCATCGTTATGGCAGAATGCAAAGAAGAACTAAAGAGCCTCTTGATGAAAGTGAAAGAGGAGAATGAAAAAGTTGGCTTAAAGCTCAACATTCAGCAAACTAAAATCATGGCATTTGGTCCCATCACTTCATGGCAAATAAACAGGGAAACAGCGGAAGCAGTGGCTGACTTTATTTTTGGGGGGGCTCCAAAATCACTGTGGATGGTGACTGCAGCCATGAAATTAAAAGATGCTTACTCCTTGGAAGGAAAGTTATGACCAACCTAGACAGCATATTAAAAAGCAAAGACATTACTTTGTTAACAAAGGTCCATCTAGTCAAGGCTATGGTTTTTCCAGTAGTCAAGTATGGATGTGACAGTTGGGCTATAAAGAAAGCTGAACGCTGAAGAATTGATGCTTTTGAACTGTGGTGTTGCAGAAGACTCTTGAGAGTCCCTTGGACTGCAAGGAGATCCAACCAGTCCATCCTAAAGGAGATCAGTCCTGGGTGTTCATTGGAAGGACTGATGTTTGAAGCTGAAACTCCAATACTTTGGCCACCTGATGCAAAGAGCTGACTCATTTGAAAAGACCCTGATGCTGGGAAAAATTGAGGGCAGGAGGAGAAGAGGACGACAGAGGATGAGATGGTTGGATGGCATCACTGACTCAATGGACATGAGTTTGGATGAACTCCAGGAATTGGTGATGGACAGGGAGGCCTGGTGTTCTGCGGTTCATGGGGTCGCAAAGAGTCAGACATGATTGAGTGACTGAACTGAAATGAAGGCACAGGGAGATTAGAGACTGCTAACTGCTAAGTTGCTTCAGTCGTGTCCGACTCTGTGTGACCCCATAGATGGCAGCCCACCAGGCTCCGCCGTCCCTAGGATTCTCCAGGCAAGAATACTGGAGTGGGTTGCCATTTCCTTCTCCAGTGCATGAAAGGGAAAAGTGAAAGTGAAGTCGCTCAGTCATGTTCGACTCTTAGCGACCCCATGGGCTGTAGCCTACCAGGCTCCTCTGTCCATGGGATTTTCCAGGCAAGAGTACTATTTACCCACAAAATGGAAGAGGCAGTAGATAGTACAAATGACTGTTGAACTTTGTTAAACTCTAAGTTCATTTCACTTTGAACTGCCAGTGGTCATTAGGCAGAATGGAATTTAAAGTGATGACCTAGAAATCAGAGGTAGTGTATAACCTGATACACATCTCTTGAGCCTCCCAGTCTGCCAAGAATTTTTAAAAACTCCTTTGATTTTGAAGCTACTATATCATTAAATATAATTTTGTAAATTGCAGAGAAAAATAATGTAGACTGTATATATGCTTAAAAATTTTAAATGTCACTGTAATTACTAGAGAGAGCAATATTAATTTAGCAAAATCCAACTGCATTTTTTCAAGTCTGGGGAGCAGACAGAGAGAAGTTGAAGAGAGAAAATGATTTATTTGTGTCTCCTCTAAAATTAGAATTTTCCTCTTCCCATATCCTATTCTGATCCTTCTACCATTCTACTTTACAATGCATATCATCATGTTTTATTACCCATTTAACACATAAGTAATTGTATGATGATGATAATGATACTGTGGCTTTCCCTCTCTTTTCTCAGGGAGTTCTGCAGATAAATTATAAGCGATCGATTCCTGTTGAAGTGAATAGATGGCCTAGTTTTGCCGCAATATTCAAGTTCTTTTCCCTTGCAGTCAATTCCCAGTGTCCCAGTGATTTATCTACCTTTGTTAAATTTCGTGTTCATGTTCTTTTTACCAGTGGCATAGAATTTTAATTAGCTTTTGATAAAATGTATTAGGGTACTTTCTAAGCTAGGAATGGAGAAAACTTACAGTTTTTTTCTACCTCTACATGTCAAGATTTCTGCAAACTAGTAGAAGCTAAAAGGCATTAATAGTTTGTGCATTTTTAACTAAAGATATTTAGGGCTCAATGTATGATAGCCCCTTGGTTATATCCTGTGAAATCTTAAGTTCCATTAGGTTTCTCAGTGTAACACAACGTGCTGAGGAACATTCGAATGTCTATTTATCATTATTTTTGCCATTTTATTTAAAAATAATTTGAAAGAGAAAATTTTGCAAAAAAACTGTAAGAAATAACTGAATATTTTCTGCAGATGTATTAATTTTTAACACTTTTCCACACTTGCTTTATAATCCTCTTTATAAAACCATACAGTAGCTTTATTTTATTTTTATTTTTATTATTATTTTTTTTATTGTAGTTGGGGGTAATTACTTTACAATATTGTAGTAGTTTTTGCCATACATTGACATGAATCAGCCATGGGTTCACATGTGCTCCCCCTCCCGAACCCTCCTCCCACCTCCCTCCCCTTCCCATCCCTCTGTGTCATCCCAACGCTCCATCCCTGAGCATCCGTCCCATGCATAGAACATGGAATGGTGTTCCGCTTCACATATGACAATATACATGTTTCAATGTTATTGTCCCAGAATGTCCCACCCTCACCTTCTCCCTCAGAGTCCGCAGGACTGTTCTATGCATCTGTGTCTCTTATTCTGTCTCACATATAGGGTTACCATTACCATCTTTCAAATTCCATATACATGCATTAGTATACTGTATTGGTGCTTTTCTTTCTGGCTCACTTCACTCCATACAGTAGCTTTATAAATCCATATTTCACATGCATTTCCTAAAACCAAAATTGTTCAATTACATATATAGCTATGTCTTACATTTTCTTTAGTGCCATTAAAAATACAACTAGTAATTTTTCATTTTTTTTGTGGACCATTTATAAAGTCTTTATCTAATTTGTTACAATATTTTTTCTATTTTTTTTTTTTTTTTTTTGCCATAGGTTATAGGATCTTAGCTCCCCGACCAGGGATCAATCGAACCTAGACCCGCTGCATTGGAAGGTGAAGTCTTAAACCACTGGACGTCCAGGGAAGTCCCACAACTAGTAATTTTATAGAATATTCATGAACCTTCGTTTTGCTGATGTTTCTCTATGAGTAGATTCAAGTTGTGCATTTGGGACTTGAACACTACATAAATAATGTATCTTTTTCAGAGTCTCACATCTGGTAGCATATAATCTTTATCTCTTATTCAAGATGTTAATTTTGATTGTTTGGTGTATTAATTATCTATTGTTGTAAAACAATGCATGCATGCTGAGTTGCTTCAGTGCAACCTTATGGACTGTAGCCTGCCAGGCTCCTCTGTCCATGGGATTCTCCAGGCAAGAATACTGGAGTGGACTGCCATGACTTGCTCCAGGGGGTCTTTCTGACCCAGAGGTTGAACCCACATCTCTTACCTCTCCTGCATTTGCAGGCAAGTTCTTTACCACTAGAGCCACCTGGGAAGCCCCACTGTAGAACAGTAGGGCCATAAAATTAATATCTTAAAGTAAACACATTTATGGTATGACAGTTACATTGGATCTGCAGTTTGGACTCAACAGGGTCTTCTGCCTCAGAATCTTTGCCATAATCAAGATGTCAATTGAGGCAGTGATATCACTTCAAGGATCAACTGCAAAAGGATCTCCTACAAATCTCACCTGGTTATTAGCAGAATTCAGAACCTCGCAGGGCATAGGACTGAGGGCCTCAATTTCTTGCTGGCTATTGGTTTGAGGCTTCCTTCAGGTCCACAGAGCTCTCAATAGGCAGTTTACAGAAGCATCTTAATCAAAGTCATCAAGGGAAAGAGTTTACTAGCAAGATGAGTTATAGCTTTATCTAAGATTCTCTTATAGATGATATCCCATAATTGTTGCTGTGTTCTATTGATTTGAATAGCAGTTTCTGTACACACCCTAAAAAATAGGTTTAGACACATCATGACTACCAGGAGAAGAGTATAATGGGTAGCCATTTAAGAGTCTGTCCAATACTGTAAGACTTGCTGTGGTATTTTTTGATTCCTTCACCACTTAGCATTTTTCCTTTCGTCATTAATGAATTTATGGGGTGGGCTATCAGAGACTGTATAAATAACACATTCTTTGTCAATTCCTCCAATCTATGGTTTTAGTCAAATAAAGAGTCTGAAATGCAGTACTTGGATGCAGTCTCAAAAAGAACAGAATGATCTCTTTCGTTTCCAAGGCAAACCATTCAATATCACAGTAATCCAAGTCTATGCCCCAATCAGTAATGCTGAAGAAGCTGAAGCTGAACAGTTCTACCAAGACCAACAAGACCTTCTAGAACTAACACCCAAAAAAGATGTCCTTTTCATCATAGTGGACTGGAATGCAAAAGTAGGAAGTCAGGAAACACCTGGCGTAACAGGCAAATTTGGCCTTGGAGTACAGAATGAAGCAGGGCAAAGGATAACAGAGGTTTGCCAAGAGAACACACTGGTCATAGAAAACAACTATCTCCCAACAATGCAAGAGAACACTTTACACATGGACATCACCAGATGGTCAATACCAAAATCAGATTGATTATATTCTTTGCAGCCAAAGATGGAGAAGCTCTATACAGTCAGCAAAAACAAGACGGGGAGCTGACTGTGGCTCAGATCATGAACTCCTTATTGTCAAATTCAGACTTAAATTGAAGAAAGTAGGGAAAACCACTAGACCATTCAGGTATTACTTAAATCAAATCCCTTACGACAATACAGTGGAAGTGACAAATAGATTCAAGGGATTAGATAGATGTGATAGACAGAGTGCCTAAAGAACTATGGACTGAGCTTCGTGACATTGTATAGGACGCAGTGATCAAGACCATCCCCAAGAAAAAGAAATGTAAAAAGGCAAAATGATTGTCTGAGGAGGCCTTACAAATAGCTGAGAAAAGAACAGAAGCTAAAGGTCATGGAGTAAAGGAAAGATAGAAGCATCTGAACGCAGAGTTCCAAAGAATAGCAAGGAGAGATAAGAAAGCCTTCCTCAGTGATCAATGCAAAGAAATAGAGGAAAACAATAGAATGGGAAAGACTAGAGATCTCTTCAAGAAAACTAGACATACCAAGGGAACATTTCATGCAAAGATGGTACAATAAAGGACAGAAATTGTAAGGACCTAATAGAAGGAGAAGATATTAAGAAGAGGTGGCAAGAATACACAGAAGAACTGTACAAAAAAGATCTACATGACCCAGATAACCACGATGGTGTGATTACTGGACTAGAAACAGACATCTTGGAATGTGAAGTCAAGTGGGCCTTAGGAGGAATCACTAGAAAAAAAGCTAGTGGAGATGACAGAATTCCAGTTGAGCTATTCCAAATCCTAAAAGATGATATTGAGAAAGTGCTGCACTCAATATGCCAGCACATTTGGAAAACTCAGCAGCGGCCACAGAAGTGGAAAGGTCAGTTTTCATTCCAAATCCCAAAAAAGGCAATGCCAAAGAATGTTCAAACTACCTCACAATTGCACTCATCTCACATGCTATCAAGTGATGCTCAAAATTCTCCAAGCCAGGCTTCAACAGTATATGAATCGTGAACTTCCAATTGTTCAAGCTGGATTTAGAAAAGACAGAGGAACCAGAGATCAAATTGCCAATATCTGTTGGATCATTGAGAAAGCAGGAGAGTTCCAGAAAAGCATCTGCTTCAACTTTATTGACTATGCCAAAGCCTTTGACTGTGTGGATCACAATAAACTGTGGAAAATTCTTCAAGCGATGGGAATACCAGACCACTTTACCTGCCATCTGAGTAATCTGTATGCAGGTCAAGAAGCACCAGTTAGAACCAGACATGGAACAACAGACTGGTTCCAAATTGGGAAAGGAGTACATAAAGGCTGTAACTTGTATGCAGACTATATCATGTGAAATGCGGGGTTGCATGAAGCACAAGCTGGAATCTAAATTGCCAGGGGAAATATCAATAACCTCAGATATGCAGATGACATAACCCTTATGGCAGAAAGTGAAGAACTAAAGAGGCTCTTGATGAAAGTTAAAGAGGAGAGTGAAAAAGTTGGCCTAAAACTCAACATTCAGAAAAGTAAGATCATGGCATCTGGTCCCATCACTTCATGGCACATAAATGGGGAAGCAATGGAAACATTGACAGACTTTTTGGGCTCCAAAATCACTGCAGAGGTGACTGCAGCCATGAAATTAAAAGACCTTTGCTCCCTGGAAGAAGAGCAGAGACATTAGTTTGCCAACAAAGGCCCAACTAATCAAAACTATGGTTTCTCCAGTAGTCATGTATGGATGTGAGAGTTGAACTATAAAGAAATCTGAGAACCAAAGATTTGATGCTTTAGAACTGGTGTTGGAAAAGACTCTTGAGGGTCCCTTGAATTGCAAGGAGATCCAACCAGTTCATCCTAAAGGAAATCAGTCCTGAATAGTCATTGGAAGGACTGATTGCTGAAGCTGAAACTCTAGTACTTTGGCAACCTGATGTGAAGAACTGACTCACTAGAAAATACCCTGATGGTGGGAAGGATTGAAGGCAGGAGGAGAAGGGGACAATAGAGGATGAGATGGTTGGATGGCATCACTGACTCGATGGATATGAGTTTGAGCAAGTTCCAGGAGCTGGTGATGGACAGGGAAGCCTAGCATCCTTCAGTCCACGGAGTTGCAAATAGTTGGACATTACTGAGTGACTGAACTGACTGATGGTTTCAGTACCCATCAATGTTTTCTTTACCAGAATACAATTCTAAAACAGTAATTTTCCAATTCACAGACTATTCTACTTTTGTTAGCATTCTATTATTAGAAAGGGCTTTATTACATATTTATATACAAGCAATGTCTATTTATATACAATAGACATTGTATATATATAATATATATAATATACAATATAAATGTCTATTTATATACAATCAGTATCATTTTTCTGATTGCCTTTAATATTTTCCTTTTATCTCTGATTTACAGCTATTTAATTATTATGTGCTTTGCTGTGGTTTTCTTACCCCATATTTATTGTGATTTCTTGTATTGCTTTAATCTGTCCATGTATATTTTCTTCACATTTGGAACAGTTTGACCATTAGTTTTTCATTGTTTCTTCTGTACCAATTTCTAGCTTCAATAGCTCAAATAGACTATGTGATATTGACATACAGCTTACTGAGGCTTTATCTATTGCTTTTAATTCCTTTGTTCTCTTATTAGATTTGGAATATTTAAAAATTCATTGACATTTTCTACTGTCGTTTCAAACATGCTATTTAACCTATCCAGTGTGTTTTCTTTCCCAGCTATTTTATTTTTGATTTCCAGCATTCCACTTGTAATTTTGATACATTTTTCTCATCATATTGTGTTTTCCTCTATGTTTATTAAACAAATGGAATGTGTTTATAATAGCTCTGAGCACTCAACTCCTCTACCCATACATTCCGTGGTCTTCCCATTCTGACAGGTGGAAATGAAAATTATTCTCTGTACACTGTGAGAGTATTTTAGTATGCTGCTCTCTGGTGATTCTTTCCTCTTTCTCACATAGTTTCCATTACACATGTGTGGATTAGTTTTCAGCCAAAAATTTGAGGAGAAATTTTTTAGATCTCCTAAGATCTGTATGAAAATATCTCTCAAAATAGCCTCCTTTACAAATAATAGCTACAGCGTCTTTTCCATATAATAATCTTTATCATCTCTATAGGTAAGACAATTGGTTCTCTTTAGGATAGCACTCCTTGCACTGGGACCTGAAAACTCTTCACATAGTATACTGGGGCATTCATGGAACTGAACTCACTTTTCTTTTCATGCACAGTTCTGCTTTCTAAGGCCAGAAAGTAAATCTGGTTCTTCTGACAAAATCATAACTACAAATCCTGTTATAATCTCTTTATACATGTGTATGTGTATTATGTGATACAAATATTCACTTAATGTTTTAATGTTTATTCATTAGTAATGGTCAATATTTATTGAACCAAGCATTTTTCTAACACTTCATAGACACTTTTAATCCTCTCACCATCCTGATCAAATACACATTGTTTTTAAAATTTATTTTTATTTTTAAAATGTATTTATTTTTGATTGGAGGAAAACTGCTTTAGAATGTTGTATTAGTTTCTTCCATACATCAGCATGAAACAGCCATAAGTATATATGTGTCCCTTCCCTCTGGAACCTCCCACCCATTTTCCACTGTATCCCACCCCTGTAGGTTGTCACAGAGCACAGGGTTGAGCTTCCTGAGTCATACAGCAAATTTTCACTGGCTACATATTTTACATATGGTAATGTATATGTTTCAAGCTACTCTCTCAATTTGTCCACCTTTTTCTTACTTCGGTGTGCACAAGTCTGTTCTCTATGTCTATGTCTCTATTGCTGCCCTACAAATAGGCTTATCAGTGCCATTTTTCTAGATTCTATATATATATATATGCATTAATATACAATATTTTCTTTTCTCTGATATTTCACTCTATAAAACAGGCTCCATATTCATCTACCTCACTAGAATTTACTCAAAATGATTCCCTTTTATGGCTGAGTAATATCGCATAGTCACGTATAGTTGTGAGAGATAGACTGTAAAGAAGGCAGAGCACCAAAGAATTGATGCCTTCAAACTTTCAGGAATACTCCTGAAAGTTCCTTGGACAGCAAGGAGATAAAACCAGTCAGTCTAAAGGAAAATCAATCCTGAATATTCATTAGAAGGACTGATGCTGAAGCTGAAGCTCCAGTATTTTGGTCACCTGATGCAAACAGTTAAATCATTGGAAAAGTCCCAGATGCTGGGAAAGATTGAAGCCAAAAGGAGAAGAGGGCATCAGAGGGTGAGATGGCTGGATGGCATCACTGATGGCATGTCGGCATCACCGACATGAATTTGGGCAAACTTGGGGAGATGGTGAGTGACAGGTAGGCCTGGCATGCCACAGTCCTTGGGGTCACAAAGAGTTGGACAGGATTATGTAACTGAATAACAACAAATATTGCACTGTATAAATGTACCACAAGTTCTTTATGCATTCATCTGTCAGTGGATAGATTGTTTCCATATCCTGGCTATTGTAAATAGTGCTGCAATGAATAACAGAGTACATGTGTATTTTAGAATGGTTTTCTCAGGGTATATGCCCAGTTGTGGGATTGCTGGTATAATACCCAGATTTATTTTTTAAAGAAATGTCCTTACTGTTCTCCATTGTGACTCTGTCAATTCACATTCTCAACAACAGTGCAAGAGGATTCCCTTTCCTCCACATTCTATCCAGCATTTATTGTTTGCAGATTTTTTTGAGGGTAGCCATTCTGACTGGTGTGAGGTGATAACTTCATTGTAGTTTTGATTTCCATTTCTCTATTAATAAGCAATACTGAGCATTTTTTTTCATGTGATTATTAGCCATCTGTATGTCTTCTTTGGAGAAATGTCTGTTTAGGTCTTCTGCCCAATTTTGATTAGGTTGTTTGCTTTTCTGACATTGAGCTGCCTGAATATAAGCACTATTTTTTAATATTTATTTTTATTGAGGTATAATTGACATACAATATTGTATTAGTATTACATCAAGTTACCATCTCTAATCTATTTTCTACTATTTTATTTTTGAAGTGTTATGTCAATATGCATTAAGTGTATCTAACCTGTTGTTTTCATACTATCTTAGTCAGGTTTATTTATCAACTTCACATGTCATTCATAAAATAAATTTGGCTTTTCCTTCATTTTTTTATAGTTAAAGTTAGGTAGTATTAATACTATCTGTTCTCCAAAGGTTTGTTGAATTCCCTTGTAAAACCATCTAGTACTAATACTTAATAAATGGGATGTTCACTTGATGAACTTTTATGTGCCTCCATATATGTGCTAATTGGTCTCTATAATCCTTTAAACTGTTGCGATTGATTTTATTAAATTGTATCTGGCTAGAGAATTATCTAGTTCATTTAGTTTGTTCTTCATATTTATTGTATAGAGATATAGCAAGTAGTAGGTAGAAATATAATATTTTAAAAATTTCTTGTGGGTGGATATTTTCTATGTGTCATTTATTTTCTATATCTGTGTTGTCTCCTTTTTAAAAATTAATCAAGTTAGTTACTGATTTGTCAACTTTGTTCAAAGAACCATGATTTTATTTATTAATATGATCTATTGCTTTTCTGTTTTCTACCATTTATTAATTTTTTATTGTGTTTTCTTTTGGATTGCATTGTTGATATTTTCTGGCATTTTTAGTTAGGAATTTAACACCACTGCTTAAAATATATACCATGGATTTGATATGTATTGTTTTCATCATTATTTTTCAGAAATTCTCCATTTATTGTATTTTTTTTCCCAGCATCGTTTAACAAAAGGTCTTCTTTCTCATTTTTAATTAATTTAGATATTGCTTAATTATTTTTAATTTCTAGTTTATTCCATTATCATCAGATGGTGTTGTTTTTAATTGTTCTACATTATGGGATTTATTGATCATTTTGTGATGTAATCTGCCATTTTTGAACTTCCCAGGTGGCTCAGTGGTAATTAATCTGTCTCCCCAGTCAGGAGGCACAAGTGATGCAGGTTTGATCCCTGGGTCAGGAAAATCCTCTGGAGTAAAAAATGGCAACCTACTCCAGTATTCTTGCCTGGAAAATTCCATGGACAGAGGAGCTTGGTGGGTTAGAGTCCACAGGGTCATAAAAGAGTTGGACATAATTGAGTGAAGGAACACACACATGCCATTTTTAATGACTATGATACATCCTTCAGAAGAATACATCTATTTTCTATTATCACAGTGTTATTTGATATATATCCCTAATATCCCCTTATCTTTATTCTTTCTTATTTTTTAACATCTTGATGTATCTTGCACTGAGAATCTTATGTTAAATTGTTTGGTATTTAATTATGAGAGTATTTATTTTTCTTCTCCTGTCCTTTGTACTTTCTGCTTCATATAGGTGGTTCTGGGTACATAGAAATCCATATGCTATATGTATATTGTGAATTTTGGCTCAATGGTTTTACTAAATTGTGTCTTACAGTGGATTGCGCTGGACCAATTTTCCCAAGTCCATGTGGACTTTTTTTATAAGAACATTTTTCTTGTATTAAAATTTAAAGCAGTATTCTGTTTCTTTTTCTTCTTCAGATCACACAATTATATATGTCTTCCATTTTAGTCACTTTTGCTCTGATTCTTTTAAGGATCTAATTTTTATTTTACTGGCCACTTCTCCTATCTTTCTTCAAAGTTTCTTACTAAATTGTCATTCAAATCTATACTCTCTTGGGCACTTTGTAATTTACTTTTCATTTTCATGATGAGATTGACTTTTAATATTTTTTCTCGAGTTCAGTCAATCACATTGTATTTCATGCTGTGTTTTTTTAAAATTCAAATTGACTCTTAAGTTTTGAATTACTGACTCCATTCTTGTTTAATATTTGTTCATGTTCACTTGAAGATTTGGAATAATGTGTTATAATCATCTTTCATTTTTAAGTTCTTTTATTGTGAGACATTTTCTCTGATTTAAACTCTCTCTCTATCTGCTTAATACAGGGGTTGCATTCAGTTCGTCTGACTTTTGCCTGTTTCTGGATATTCCATCCTGTTTTCTACCTCATCCTTTTCCATTTCTCTGAGAAGCACACTTATCTCTTTATAGCTCTCCTTCTTCTGAAAAAATAATGCTTTACTTAGAGTGCCACTGCTGGTCTAGGTCTCTTTGAATCCCTTTCTATATTGCTAGTATTATGAACTACCAACTCCCAGAAGTGTGTTCAGCATTTGACATTGGTTTTAGACTCTATCTTTCTGTCGATGATTTTTTTCTGAGTTCTAACACCCCCACTCTCTTTGCAGTCTCCTCTCCCTCCTTCTAGGACCAGACAGCCTGGAATGCAAAGCCAAGTGGGCCTTAGGAAGCATCACTACAAACAAAGCTAGTGGAGGTGATGAAATTCCAGTTGAGCTATTTCACATCCTGAAAGATGATGCTGTGAAAATGCATTCAACATGCAAGCAAATTTGGAAAACGCACCAGTGGCTACAGGACTGAAAAGGTCAGTTTTCATTCCAATCCCAAAGAAAGGCAGTGCCAAAGAATGCTCAAACTAGCACACAATTGCACTCATCTCACACACTAGCAAAGTAATGCTCAAAATTCTCCAAATCAGGCTTCAACAGTACATGAACCGTGAACTTCCAGATGTTCAAGCTGGATTTAGAAAAGGCAGAGGAATCAGAAATCAAATTGCCAACATCCGTTGGATCACCAAAAAAGCAAGAAAGTTCCAGAAAAACCTCTATTTCTGCTTTATTGATTATGCCAAAGCCTTTGACTGTGTGGATCACAATAAACTGTGGAAGATTCTGAAAGAGATGGGAATACCAGACCACCTGACCTGCCTCCTGAGAAATCTGTATGCAGGTCGAGAAGCGACAGAACTGGACATGGAACAAGAGACTGGTTTCAAATCGGGAAAGGCAGTATATTGTCACCCTATTTATTTAACTTATATGAAGCGTACATCATGAGAAATGCTGGACTGGATGAAGCACAAGCTGGAATCAAGATTGCCGAGAGAAATGTCAGTAGCCTCAGATATGCAGATGACACCACCCTTATGGCAGAAATTGAAGAAGAACTAAACAGCGTCTTGATAAAAGTGAAAGAGGAGAGTATAAAAGTTGGCTTAAAACTCAACATTCAGAAAACTAAGATCATGGCATCTGGTCCCATCACTTCATGGCAAATAGATGGGGAAACAGTAGAAACCATGGCTAAATTTATTTTTGGGGGGGCTCCAACATCACTGCAGATGGTGACTTCAGCCATGAAATTAAAAGACACTTGCTTCTTGGAAGAAAAGTTATGACCAACCTAGAAAGCTTTTTAAAAAGCAGAGACATTACTTTGCCAACTAAGGTCCATCTAATCAAAGCTATGATTTTTCCAGTATTCATATATGGATTTAAGAGTTGGGCTATAAAGAAAGCTGAGCACCAAAGACTTGATGCTTTCAAATTGTGCTGCTGCAGAAGCCTCTTGAGAGATACTTGAACAGCAAGGAGATCCAACCAGTCCTTCCTAAAGGAAATCTGTGCTGAATATTCATTGGAAGGACTGATGCTGAAGCTGAAACTCCAATACTTTGGTCACCTGATGCGAAGAACTGACTCATTGGAAAAGACTATGGTGCTGGGAAAGATTGAAGGCAGGAGGAGAAGAGGACGACAGAGGATGAGATGGTTGGATGGCATCACTAACTCAACGGACATGAGTTTGAGTAAGTTCCAGGAGTTGGTGATGGACAAGGAAGCCTGGCATGCTGCAGTCCATAGGGTCGGACATGACGGAGTGACTGAACTGAACTGAACTCTCTCCTTCTTGACATCCATTATTTAAATTTGGTGGTTATTTCCTTTTAAATAATTGGATTTGTGAAATATCTCTACCTTCTAGTGGTCCTAAGTGGTGAAACATATTTTTATGATATGTTTTTTCTGAGCAAACTCAAATTCATGTCCATTGAGTCTGTGATGCTGTTTAACCATTTCATCCTCTGCCTCACCCCTCTCCTTTTCCTAAGATTTCAATGTATAGATTTTTACCCCCAGTTTTGCTATATATGTGCCTTGAGCAAGCTTCTTAAATTATTTTAGTATTTCAGCTTTCTGAAAATAATAGTTAAATAAATGATAAATTATACTTAATCGATCTGTTAAAAGGATTAAATATATATTAATTACCTAGTTTTTGCTTGGAAAGCTAGTTTGTGCCTGACAAAACATAGGCACTTAAGGATAGCAGCTCCCTCTTACACATCAGCTGGATATAATTGAGAATACAGTGCTCTGTGCCATGTGCTGAGTGTTGAGGTGAAGTGATACGTGCCCAGTGACAACGATTCTTCTTATTGTTGTTGTTCAGTCACTCAGTCATGTCCGACTCTGCAACTCCATGGACTGCAGCACGCCAGGCCTCCTTGTACTCCGCCATTTCTCAGAGCCTGCTCAAACTCAAGTCCATTGAGTCAGTGATGCCATCCATACATCTCATCCTCTGTCGTACCCTTCTCCTCCTACGTTCAATCTTTCCCAGCAGGGTCTTTTCCAATGAGTTGGCTCTTCGCATCAAGTGGCCAAATTATTGGAGCTTCAGCTTCAGCATCAGTCTTTCCAATGAATATTCAGGGTTGATTTCCTTTAGGATTGACTGGTTTGATCTTCTTGCAGTCCAAGGGACTCTCAAGAGTCTTCTCCAGCACCACAGTTGGAAGGCATCAGTTTCTAGGCACGCAGCCTTTTTTATTGTCCAGCTCTCAGATCCATACACAACTACTGGAAAAAACATACCTTTGACTAGATGGACCTTTTTGGTGAAGTGGTCTCTGCTTTTTAATATGGTGTCTAGGTTGGTCATAGCTTTTCTTCCAAGGAGCAAGTGTGTTTTAATTTCATGGCTGCAGTCACCATCTGCAGTGATTTTGGAGCCCAAGAAAATAAAGTCTGTCACTGTTTCCATTGTTTCCCCATTTATTTGATTCAGCTAAAGAGTTTGGAACAGCTTAGAATCATACAGAATAGGCAGGCTGTTAAACAAATTCTAACTGAAAGAATAAGTTTGAGGGTTGCTTTTATAACATGAAACAAAGGAAAAAGAAACAAGAATGAGAATTGCAAGCAGAAAATGGATTCTAGTTGCTTCTGCCTTTATGGAACATCTAAGTATGTGATAAAGACTGGGAAATCAATAGTCAGCATGCTTACCTGGTTCCAATATTAAAGAGTGACTGAAAAATTTTGCTTTTTTATTTTTCAACTGAACCTTATAGATTTCTTTGTTTTAGTTAAGGGACATCATGGATTTCTGAGATTACATTTACTATGTTCACAGTTATAATAAATCAACACCTAGTTTGTAACATATGGTAAAAATCCATGTAATATTTGGACCGATGTGATTTATATTCTCTTTAGGATTCTTGTGCTAAATTGTAGATTATATATTTTAAAGAGAGGGAATTACTTTTGACAATTCAATTTTAAAACTATATTATGTCTGTCTTTCACAATAAACACTAACTAGAATTGTGTCCATAGTGTGTATTGTGGAAGTTCAGCTTTGTAATCATTTTTAACTTAAAAATTCTAAAAAGAATTTATACTACATTAAGATTTTGAAAGAAACAATTTAGTTGACTATTCAAATCTCATATTAATAAACTTGGTGAGTTTTTAAATGCACATTATCCATATTCCCCCCCCCCCCACATTTTGATCATTCTAATTAAATACAATTAAACTGAATAATGTGTATAGCTGGGAACCATCTGCCAACTCCTGATGTTGATTCACAATTTATTAATATTCTTGAATAAAGACCAGAGGCAGCTTTAGTAGAGAGTACTAAAGTCAGCAAAACTAGGGTCATATCCTGGCATTGCACTTTCTTCCTGGATTAAAAAAAAGGGCAATTCACTAAATCTCTCTGAGCTTTATTTTGCTATTTGAAAGTAGTAATAATAATATGAACCCCATGCTATTGATGCGAGATTCAGAAATAACATATATCATGAAATCTGTGTAATGCATAGTTTCATTTTTTTTTAATATGAATACAAGATTTTAGCAAGGTACTTGCCAAAGGAGGGGAGGAACTACATGAACTGACCTTATACTTCTACTTAAAAGAAATTAAATATATATGATGGGTTGAACTGTGTCCTCCCTAAATTCATATGTTTTGACGCAATCCCTAATACTTCTGAATGAAATCATACTTAGAGGTAAGATTTTAAAGGGGTGATTGAATTGAAGGAAGGTCTTTAGGGTAGGGCCCTGATACAATATGACTAGTGTATAAGAAGAGGAAGAGACAGCAGCATGCAAACACAAAGAGGGAGGGCAACCTGCATGCTAAGGAAAGAGGATTCAGGAGAAATCAAGCTTCCTGGTACCTTGATCTTGGACTTCCAGCCTCCAAAACTAAAAATACAAATTTCTGTTTTTAAGCCATCCAGTTTGTAGTATTTTGTGATGGCAGCCTAGCAAAGTAACACAATATCCTATTTACTCCTCTTTTTTTCCGTACACTGAAACAAAACTGCACAGAACAAACAATATAGAAAAGAGAATTAGTTCTAAGACTGTAATGCTTGCTGATGTAATTTCAGATACATAAAAGTGTTATTTTACTGATAAGACTTCATTTTCCAATATTCCCTGAATTGCTTTTCTGCATCTTTCCCAGAAGAAATTCTCATAAGTAATTTTTACTTAACAATTATGTTAAAAGGTCAAATCAAAATATCACTATTATAAGAAATTCTTGTTTTAGTTGAACACTTACCCTATGTGACGTTCACATGTGCATCTGCAAAAAAAAATAAATAAATAAATAATGAAATGGAAAACTGACAAATGAAAGCACTAAAATCATTTTTTTTTTAATTTTTCTGGTACTATCACTTGTCAATAAACATGTACATGATTGCAACATGCTATAAAGAGTAAAGGTCAGTGTCTTATTTTTGATATATATTTTTTCAACTTCAATGCTTTTGCGGCATCTGCTTCATGGTAGTTTTTCTATGTCTGTTATTTCTTAAATCATCTTTGACTATCTCACAGTCTGCTGGACTTCAAGTTCCAACTGGTTAAAAGCAGTTAAAATCAATCACTGTCTCTTTTACTCAGTTTAGCTCTTTCATCAAATGTCTAGTGCTTTTCCTAAGAAGACCCTGAACCACTCATTTTAAAATAACTTGTATAACCTATATAGACACACAGAAATATTTTCACTTCATTTTTATTTTAAATTGCTGATAAGATTGAAACCTTTAGAAAATAACAGAAAGCTATTTTTTCTAAAACTCAACACTTAAAATCTAAGTTATTGGCACGAAGCACATTCTTTAATAAACTTACACACAAAATACTCTATTTCATTTTCTCTTTCAGACACTGTAAATCTTAAATTCAAGAATAATCCAAGGAAAAAGTTTATTCACTATTCCAGCACACACACACACACATACACACTCAGCCACCCATATTACTGTTTTCACAGAACCTCTTTGTTCAAATTTATTATTATATTTTAGCGCTCTATTCTCAATTCCTAACAGCTTCTTATCCTCCCGTCTTACTTTGCTTTACATCGCATACATGATGCTTACATGATCTAATTTCTTTAATCACATCTCTGATTCTATATTTTCCAAGCCTGTCACCTGAACGGTAAACAGTTTTTTCCTTCAAGTTTTCTAATTCTTCAAAACACATAACATAGCAACAGAGGGTTTTGCTTGTTTTGCTTAAAATAAACTGTGTTTATAATTACGTGAAAGCAAGGGCAATGAACATTAACAAATAATGATAACTTGAGCTCTTAAACTATTACAGTCTTGTCTGTGTCAAATTGCCTAACTATGTGTCAATTTGGTTAAACCTGTGCTACTTCTCTTTGTGGTTCCACAGATTGTTCCAATCATATTAACTTGGCTCAGCTAAAACTAAATTTCAGAGCATACCAACTGTTTGAGTCTAGGTTGACATTAGTCAAAACAAGAAAAGATAAAAAGAAAAGCATAATATTTAGAATGTGTAAGTGAAGCAGTAGTCACTGTGCTTGGAATATGTCATTGTTGGAGGCATAGTAAGACATGCCAGCAGCTTACAGCTTATCCTTGTCCTTGTTCACTACATGTTCATCTCTTCTTCCCAACTTTTTAGCTCTGATGGCCAACACCAACCCAAAGCCCATGTCCAAATAATTTGCTGTGAAATTATGAAAGCTTTCACTATGATTAGGCAACGTTTGTCTACAGAAAGCAAATATTTGGGTGACCAAAAATTGGCTACAATAGTGAAAGTAATGGGATAAATGAACATAAGGATTATGATAGATTTAATCTGTTACTCCTAATTACATTGAAGAACTTGGAGAAATAAGATGATGAGCTTAGGCTTTTCATTATCTGCTCATATTCTGTTTGGCAAGGATCCAAAAAGCTGATATGGGCTTCCCAGGAGGCACTAGTGGTAAAGAACCTGCCTACCAATGCAGGTAGATTTGAGAGACACAGGTTCGACGCCTGGGTTGGGAAGGTCCCCTAGGGGAGGGCATGGCAACCCGCTCCAGTATTCTTGCCTGGGGAATCCTATGGACACAGGAGCCTGGTGAGCTACAGTACATAGGGTCGCAAAGAGTTGGACACAATTGAAGTGATTTAGCACACACACAAAAAGCTTCTATTACTGCCCTCAAAGAAACCATTATGTGCTAATAACCATAGAATTGATTCTTTTCAAAGCTAAATAATACTTTAATCCTAGAGAACACTTTATTATTCCACAAATTACAGCCACAGTCTTACAGAGACCATTGTTAAAGTTAAGGCTTTGATTGGGAAGGAGCCCCTGAAATTTCTCTGGTGCCACCTGGACAATTTACAGTGAACATGAGAATTTTGAAGTCTTACATTGTTTGACTCCCCTTTTCCGGTAGAAAGCAACATTTTCTCCACATCTGAGGTGAAATCTCTCCTGGAATGAAGACGTGCAAGGACGTCTTCTAAAGTAATCCTGTAACTGCTGCTCATCTATCTACACCACTTTTAATTGTTTCTAAGTGGGAAAAATTTGATCAGTGATGAAAAATATACCTAATCAAATTGAGTAAGGATATTTCTGAGCAAAATTTTGAAAATGCAATTAGTTTCAGTAAAGCTATTCACATATTTATCTATCATCTGATATAGCATGAAGAACTAATGAGAAACAATTAAACTTCTAATAAAATTCAGATAATACATTTCCATATAAGGTCCTGTTTGGTTTGAGTTAAACTGAGGTTTCACATAGGTTTCAAAATAAGAAATGGCTTGAGAGAAAAGATCAAATCCAGGGCTCTGTCAGTAAAATATAGTCTCAGGGTTAAATCCCAAGGGTGTGGCCATAATGCTTTTTTAAGACCTCAGAAGGATTTAGGATGGTACCCCATAAATCCTCTCAGCTAGACACAAAGATTTCTAAGAATTTTATGGGCATTCTTCCTAGAACATCTCTTCTAAATAAGAGGGCTTCTAAAAGTCTTTTAAAATATTACCTCTCAGCACCTTGACCCTCAGCCCAAGGTAGAGGAAAGCTTGTCTCAAAGAGATTTATAAGTATGACTTGGGTCTAATGGAGTGGACTGTAATTTGATATATAGAAAGTCTACAAAGATTTCAAAGTTGCCAGTTTGAAAAGAAAAGAACAGACACCGTTCAAAATGCAAAGAGATCTTTGAATCTCCAATTTCCTCCAGGCAGGAACCAGGCAAGGAGAGCTAACCAAGGAAGATGAAATAGTTAAGAGACTAGTGGACAAAGCTTAGTTGAGGAGAAGAAAGGAATAGAAACAGAGCTAATCAAGGGAGCAGGGGCAATTTTGAACCTGGTTGGATTTTAGCATTGCTATGGAACAGAGAATTCTTTGTTTTTCCCATTTTGACACATCTATTCTACTTATTCTTCTGTTGTTGTTTGCTCAGTTCTCTTGCACCTGCTTTATAATGTATTGGAGAACAGAATGACTTGTATTTTAATTCATAAGTCTTTGGATCATGAGGAGATGTACATACCCAAGGAAACTTATTTAAACTCTGACCTCGTTTAAAGGTAAGTGTATTTAGCTTCAAGTTGAGCCTTACACAATAGTAGGATAAGGCTTTGGGGTTCTGTGTCTGAGTGCATTTTTTTGTGAAAGAAGAATGTTAATACTTCAGGGCCAGGTTAAAAATGGTAGCTAATCTCTAAGGACAGTCTGTAGCTTGAAATTACCAATAGAATACAGTGGGCACTGGCATTTTGCCAGTTCCATTCTTCGAACTTTAAGAGGACTGACAGCTTCTGCTTCATCTTCCTTAGAACTCTTGTTTGTGGGAACCCTAATCCTCCATGATGAAAGTCTATCTACTCTGCTGATAGAGACCATGTATAAGAGACCTATGTTAAAAGCTATATGGGAAGAAAAGGCACTGTGATTACAGGAATAGGAGAAGAGATTTAATCATGCCAGCATCTCAGCTGAACGTCATAGTGACTCCAGCATCAGCTGGGGCCTTCATGCAACTTCATGACTCTGTCTGAGGCCACCAAAACTGCTGAGCTGATATCATCAACCAAAAGAATGCTGACAGATAATAGTGAGTGACGTATTAATTCATTAAGTTTACAAGCAGTTTGTCGTACAAGAGCTACCTGTGTTTTTTTTATCTTCTTTGTTTGCTGAGATGATAAATAGAAGCTTTCACATTTATATTCTGTTTCTGAGGTTATATCAACACTATTCCCTATTCCTAATTTATGCTGGTTGATAGACAGATAACATTTCATTCACAGTGGTCAAACTTTTTAGGATTATGGTGAAATCTAGACATGGGGTCAAAAATGTATATCATTTGTGGTTCTCGTTTACCTCCAAACACCTTATAGACATTGTTGAACTATGATATTATTTTCCATCAAGTTCAGACATGACTTTAGAAATCTTCACAACATAGTAGTTTCTAAAAGCAACTACTATTAGTAGATTGACGTTGACATTGAAATATAAATCTCCCATACTTACAACAAAAGTATTTCCACTGATATCAGAAAAAAATTACATATGTTTTCAAAAGCATTACTTCATTCAGTTCAGTTCAGTCGTTCAGTCGTGTCCAACTCTGCAGCTCCATGGACTGCAGCACGCCAGGCCTCCCTGTCCATCACCAACTCCCAGAGTTTACCCAAGCTCATGTCCATTGAGTCGGTGATGCCATCCAACCATCTCATCCCCTGTCGTCCCCTTCTCCTCCTGCTCTCAATTTTTCCCATCATCAGGGTCTTTTCAAATGAGTCAGCTTTTTGCATCAGGTGGCCAAAATATTGGAGTTTCAGCTTCAACATCAGTCCTTCCAGTGAACACCCAGGACTGACTCCTTTAGAATGGACTGGTTGGATCTCCTTGCAGTCCAAGGGACTCTCAAGACTCCTCTTCAACACAACAGTTCAAAAGCATCAATTCTTAGGTGCTCAGCTTTCTTTACAGTCCAACTGTCACATCCATACATGTTACTTCATACTCGTCTTGAAATTTCAGCAAATGCAAGGGACTAAAAATAATTAAGAGGCTTAAAAAAAAGAGATGCTAAAGAATCAATATTTTAGAAATAATATGATTGAGTTTATTGTCCTGATGGCTCAAGTGGTAAAGAATCTCCTGCAATGCAGGAGAGTCAGGGACCTTGGGTGCAATTCCTGGGTCAGAAAGATCCTCTGGAGTAGGAAATGGCAACTTACTCCAGTATTCTTGCCTGGAAAATTCCATGGACAGAGGAGCCTGGTGGGCTACAGTCCATGGGGTCACAGTGAGTCAGACACGACTGAGCAGGCATGCATGATAACTGATTGAATAATTGGTATTCTAATATGTTAATTGAGAAAGAACAAAATTTGGGCAAAAATTCTAATTAGAGGGCATTAAAAATAAATCTTTGGATATAATCGTTAGATATCAATAGTTTGCTATTTCCTTTAATAAAAGAAGTAGATTAAAATGATGTCAATATATAAGAACATTAGCAGGAAATACATAAGAATCAAAGAAGAAAAATCTGAAATTTCACTTTGATATATAAGAATGGAATGAAATCAAAGCATACTAAATATCTAGATGGGAAGCTCAAAATCACAAAAATAACAATATTTTAAAATCACATTTATATTAATGTGATTATAATAAAGTAACAATGACAATTATTCTTGGTATCTAAAACATACTCCAAAATATTTTCTGAAATAATCAAGAATTTTTGGTGTTTTAATAAGCTACATAAATTAAGACAGTATAAAGTAAAACCAATATTTTCAGCAAGAGAAAAAAAAAAGAAACAGGATAGAAAAACCTAAAAATATATTCAAAGATGATAAATATTTATAGGGGAAGTTTGGATTATTCAATAACTGGTATAGGGATGATTGTTTAAGTACTGGAAAAATAAAGTCATATTGATATTGGCACTACACATCAAAATAATATTATGTGAATACTATATGAAACAAAAAAGAACCCATGAAGTATAGGAAAAAATTGGGAAAATGAATGTATGATCCTAAGTGTTGCTCAACATTTTATAAGTAAAAGCAGAGAACAAACATATTTAGAAATTTTATTTCTGTAGTAAGCACATTTTGGTAACTCTACTTCAGTTCAGTTCAGTTCAGTCGCTCAGTCAAATCTGACTCTTTGCGACCCCATGAATTGCAGCACGCCAGGCCTCTCTGTCCATCACCAACTCCCGGAGTCTACCCAAACCCACGTCCATCGAGTCGGTGATGCCATCCAACCATCTCATCCTCTGTCGTCTCCTTCTCCTCCCACCCCCAATCCTACCCAGCATTAGGGTCTTTTCCAATGAGTCAACCCTTCGCATGAGGTGGCCAAAGTATTGGAGTTTCAGCTTCAACATCAGTCCTTCCAATGAACATCCAAACTGATCTCTTTAGCCCAAAAAAATAAAGTCTGACACTGTTTCCACTGTTTCCCCATCTATTTCCCATGAAGTGACGGGACCAGATGCCATGATCTTAGTTTTCTGAACGTTGAGCTTTAAGCCAACTTTTTCACTCTTCTCTTTCACCTTCATCAAGAGGCTCTTTAGTTCTTCTTCACTTTCTGCCATAAGGGTGGTGTCATCTGCATACTGAGGTTATTGATATTTCTCCTGGCAATCTTGATTCCAGCTTGTGTTTCTTCCAGCCCAGCATTTCTCATGATATACTCTGCGTATAAGTTAAATAAGCGGGGTGACAATATACAGCCTTGACATACTCCTTTTCCTATTTGGAACAAGTCTGTTGTTCCATGTCCAGTTCTAACTGTTGCTTCCTGACCTGCATACAGGTTTCTCAAGAGACAGGTCAGATGGTCTGGTATTCCCATCTCTTTCAGAATTTTCCGCAGTTTATTGTGATCCACACAGTAAAAGGCTTTGGCATAGTCAATAAAGCAGAAATAGATGTTTTTCTGGAACTCTCTTGCTTTTTCGATGATCCAGCGGATGGAACTCTACTTAGCTCTTAACAACTCTCCTTTGTCATGTAAGTACCTTTCTGCACTGGGTTCACAGAGATGGGAATCTAGTCATCATATTTAAGGATGATGCCATTTTTTTGGTCAGTTTCTAGAATAGTGCTTGGTAAATACAGGCATGAAATTGACAGATATTTACCAATTAATGCCTAAGCAGGACTATTATATAACATGTCCCAGAAACCCTGGAAATTCATCTCAGAGCCTGTTGATTGCTTCCTTCTGAGTGGAACACACATCTAAAAAATGATGAGAAGATAGAGGTCACTTACTTCCCCCAAAACACATGACACTTCATTCTCAGAGACAAAATGTGGAGATAAAATTCAGAGGCCGGAGATTTGAATATCCAAAAATGGAGAAATCATACAAAAAATATAGTGTATTCATACTATATTACTGTGTATTCAATAAAGAGCACATACTCTAAGCATACTTAAGAACAAAGTAGGAAAAAAGCATACTATACACAAGCTAAGGACAAAAGAATACACTAATGTTTATTTCATATTTTGAAAGAAAAATCTTTTATATTATTAATAACTTACTACATAACTGTTCAAAATAATAAAGTAAGAGTGTACTTCTGATTATAGAATGAGGGTAAGTGAAACGAATGACAGTAATCTTATAAAGGACAGAAGGGAATAATTGGGAATATTCTGTTATGAAGCAACCACACAATCAGTGAAATATTGTAATGTTAATTAAAAATGGATTTTTTTCCTGATGTATCAGTTAGTAAAGGCTTCCCAGGTGGCTCAGTGGTAAAGAAACTGCCTGCCAATGCACGAGACAATGGAGTCGTGAGTTGGATCCCTGGGTCAAGGAGATTCCCTGGAGAAGGAAATGGCAACCCACTCCAGTATTCTTGCCTGGGAAATCCCACAGACAGAGAAGCCTGGTGGGCTGTAGTCCATTGGTTCACAAGATTCAGTTATGACTCAGTGACTAAACAACAACAGTTACTCCCAATGTTAGTTGTTTCATCCTAAAACAGTTTTCATGAAACTACACCTGTGTTAAACTATAAAGTATGTTGCAAATTTAAGTTTCTCTTATTAACATAGTATACACATATATGACTTCTAGGTTTTTTTTTCATATACATATTTAATAGCCTTTGACCCATTTCTCCCATTTCCTCAACCATCTGTCTCTGGGAATCAATCTGTACAGTGTATCTAAGATCCTTCTTTTTTTTTGGTTGTTTTTGTTTTGTTTTGCTTAGATTCTACATATGAGAGAGATAATATGGGTTCTCAGGACCTGGGATATTATTCAATCAACAACCTTTGGTTGGGTAATTGAAAAGTCACACAAATTGAAGTATAAACTTAAATTTTACATATACACTTATCCGCACATACATACACATGCACAAGCATATATATGAAGCCACATATTAATTCATTGACTAGGACATCATGTCTTTCTCAAGAACAAAGCCTCTGCTTAGAAAAAAAGTAACTGGCATCATTGAGAAACCTGTATGCAGGTCAGGAAACAATGGTTAGAACTGGACATGGAACAACAGACTGGTTCCAAATAGGAAAAGGAGTACGTCAAGGCTGTATATTGTCACCCTGCTTATTTAACTTATATGCAGAGTATATCATGAGAAACGCTGGGCTGGAGTAAGCATAAGCTGAAATAAAGATTGCCGGGAGAAATATCAATAACCTCAGATATGCAGATGATACCACCTTTATGGCAGAAAGTGAAGATGAACTAAAGAGTCTCTTGGTGAAAGTGAAAGAGGAGAGTGAAAAAGTTGGCTTAAAGCTCAACATTCAGAAAACTAAGATCATGGCATCTGGTCCCATCACTTCATGGCAAATAGATGGGGAAACACTGGAAAGAGTGGCTGACTTTATTTTTTGGGGGCTCCAAAATCACTGCAGATAGTGACTGCAGCCATGATATTAAAGACACTTACTCCTTGGAAGGAAAGTTATGACCAACCTAGACAGCATATTAAAAAGCAGAGACATTACTTTGTCAACAAACGTCCATCTAGTCAAGTCTATGGTTTTTCCAGTAGTCATGTATGGATGTGAGAGTTGGACTATAAAGAAAGCTGAGCGCCGCAGAATTGATGCTTTTGAACTGTGGTGTTGGAGAGGACTCTTGAGAGTCCCTTGGACTGCAAGGCGATCCAACCAGTCCATCCTAGAGAAAATCAGTCCTGAGTGTTCATTGGAAGGACTGATGTTTGAAGCTGAAACTCCAATACTTTGGCCACCTGATGTGAAGAGCTGACTCATTTGAAAAGACCCTGATGCTGGGAAAGATTGAGGGCAGGGGGAAAAGGGGACAACAGAGGATGAGATGGTTGGATGGCATTACCGACACAATGGACATGGGTTTGGGTGGACTCCGGGAGTTGGTAATGTACAGGGAGGCCTGGTGTGCTGTGGTTCATGGAGTCGCAAAGAGATGGTCAGGACTGAGCGACTGAACTGAACTGAATGAGGCGATAAGTTCTTTTCTTTAAGATGACTGACTATAACTCTATATAACCTCTCCTACATAAATTGCAATTATAATACACAACCTATGGCACAGACTTTAGTGTTTCTTTAAAATATAACATTAAATTAAAAGCACTTTCAAAAATGTCTGAAAGAGAAATCACCTAGATTTTTATGGGTGTTTTTCCTAAACATTTCGTAAAATTAATGCTACAGGATTTTCAAGACAAACCTTTTCCAAACACTTCATTGAATATTCATAGAAACCCTGCCATATTTTCACAGGTATATTTTAGTTTTTGCATAATAGTTAATGAAACCATATGGTTGTTTTCATTAAAAAAAAAACACCTCTCTAACGAAACTTAATTAATTTTGGTATGCAGCGCAACTCAACTGGTAGAATGGAAGTGTCCAGATTATTGAATAGTATTCTATTCGTCATGAGTGTTAAGTGTTTAGCATAGCTGGGAAGCAGTATTTATGTCAAATAACTGACAGTGTTAGTTAACTTCTCTCTCAATTAAATGTGGTCTGTGAGGAGAACTGCGCACTCTGTAACTGCTTGCTGTTTTTGGCCCACCAAATGTACCCTGTTCAGGAGTTTTGGCATTCTCTTTAGAAAGTAGATACATTCAATAATGAATATCCTCAGATTTGGGTCTATGGTCAAAACATGAAACAGAAGTCCCCTTCCACATTTGGTTTCATTTGTATCTTTAAGTTGTGTTCAAATACATGTAAAGAGGCAAAACTGATTAACTAAACTATAAGATTCTGTAAATGTTTTTAACTTCTCAGTTCAATTATTCACTAAACTTTTGAAACTGAACTAAAAATTGTTGGTGTTCACAGACAATACATTAATTCAATAAAAAGTAATCAAAGGACAGCACTATGTGGCTAATAAATCACTACTGAATTATTTAAATAAGCAACATAAGATCCAGAGGGAAAACAAATAAATGCAACAATATATTAGTAATTCTCTCAGCCTTAGAAGGCTTCCCAGATAGTGCAGTGGTAAAGAATCTGCTTGTAATGCAGGAGACACAGGAGATGTGGGTTTGATCCCTTGGTCAGGAAGATCCCCTGGAGGAGTGCATGGCGCCCCACTCCAGTATTCTTGCCTGGAGAATCCCATGGACAGAGGAGCCTGGCAGGTATAGTTCATAGCATCACCGAGTCAGACATCACTTAAGCGATGGGGCATGCACTCGGCCTCCTTAATTCTGTGTGTGCTGTGCTTAGTTGCTCAGTCATGTCTGACTTTTTGCGATCCCATGGATTGCAGCCCTCCAGCCTCCTCTGTCCATGGGGATTGTCCAGGGAAGGATACTGGAGTGGGATACCACGCCCTCCTCCAGAGGATCTTAACAACCCAGGGATCGAACCCAGGTTCCTGCATTGCAGGCAGATTCTTTGTTATCTGAGCTATCAGGGAAGCCCCATATTCTAAGAGTGATCATATATCCTAATATTTTGAAGATTTTACTTTTTTAGTAACTATTTATAAATCTACATACTAAAAGCAAAAAAAAATTACTTTTTTTAACCTTAAGGTTATAAATTCACAATGTTGAACTATAAAGTCATAACCTAATTAATACTGTAATTTCTACAACAATATGTATAAATATTTCTGTTTTTAATTATTTCACATTGAGGCTTTTTTGAAATATGCACTCTAATTGAGAGTTATTTAATAAGATTATCTGACTAAAGATTTCATAAATTAAACTCGAATTTGACTTATTTTATTATAAAATATTTAAATGTCCTATCTTGATTGCTGTGACAAGCATATATGATTCTGAGTTTAAAACCCAAATTTCAATGGATTACTGGCCTTTAAAAAATGAAAGTATTAATATTTATACTACTGAAAATCTTTGTGCTAATGTAGTCCTATTAATAGGAAGGTTATGGCCAACCTAGATAGCATATTTAAAAGCAGAGACGTTACTTTGCCAACAAAAGTCCGTCTAGTCAAGGCTATGGTTTTTCCAGTGGTCATGTATGGATGTGAGAGTTGGACGGTGAAGAAGGCTGAGCGCCGAAGAATTGATGCTTTTGAACTGTGGGGTTGGAGAAGACTCTTGAGAGTCCCTTGGACTGCAAGGAGATCCAATCAATCCATCCTAAAAGAGATCAATCCTAGGTGTTCATTGGAAGGTCTGATGTTGAGGCTGAAACTCCAATACTTTGGCCACCTCATGTGAAGGGTTGACTCATTGGAAAAGACCCTAATGCTGGGTAGGATTGGGGGCGGGAGGAGAAGGGGACGACAGAGGATGAGATGGTTGGATGGCATCACCGACTCGATGGACGTGGGTTTGGGTAGACTCCGGGAGTTGGTGATGGACAGGGAGGCCTGGTGTGCTGCAATTCATGGGGTCGCAAAGAGTCGGACACAACTGAGCGACTGAACTGAACTGAGTCCTATTAATATTTATTACTTAAGAGGTGTTTTTTTATTTAATAGACCACCTCAGTATCATATAGCAACTAACTTCATATATTGACTAAAATTATCCAAATTAAAAAAAAAATGCATCTTGAAGTTTATATCTAAACTACTTGCCCACATTCCAAGGATTTATTGATAGCATATATTTGTTTGATGCAACTGGAAGTTCTTGGGATTGGAGCTAGAGGAACTTAGCCTATTCTGTCTGAATTCTACAATCAAAAGTTGCTATAAACCTGGAAAGTTAATTTTTAAAATTCATTATAATTATTCTCCAAACAGCTTTATAAAGTGCAAAAATGTCAGGTTTAGCATTTTTAATTTCAAAACTAAAGTACTTAAGATTTTAGAATCATTTCATTTTCCCCATATTTATTGTCATAATTTTCCAAAGTGCATTACAAATCAGCCCCTGCATTTCTCAGGAAGCAAGATGAAATCATGCCTAATCGGTTATTTAGAAAAAAGTGATTGTAATTACCTCGAAATATAATGCCTCCATAGGAAGTAAATTTTAGCATAATAGCAAATGAGCTCACTTTAAATTAGTATTTTTACTAAATCTAAGAAGTACAACTTCTTTGGCATGGGTAGGTCACACAGAACTAGATCTGCATTGTAGTATTTTTAAATTTAGGATCTAATTTTCATTTTGCAAAACTCAGGTAAGATGATTATGGTTACTTACTGCAACACTGCACGAATACATACCTGGCCAAAAAATGAGAGTATTAGAGTAATTTACATGAGTAAAGGATATAAAAACATAAAACAAGAACAAAATTTATGAGGAAAAATAGCTCACTTACAAAGAAATAAATTGGGGAATAATTATATCCAGTATTAATGTAAATTGGATTCTCAACCTTTTTGATATTGTTCAATATTACAACAAAAAACTCAACTATCTGGTTGCAACTTATTTTTCCACATCTGTCAGCACTTTTATCCTGCATCCCACAAAACTTATAATAAATATCCATATATATTACCCATGATTCCTTAGCATCATGTTCATTTGTCACTCTGCACATTATCACATACCACACAATATATAGTATTGTTTAAGATGGCAAAACATTCAGAAGATCCAAAAATGTAACAGTTATAAGACCAAACACAGTAATATTAATTGTATAAGTTATTAAAAATGAACATGTTTATAAGGTTTTGCTAATTTAAAAAATGTTTAATATAACCTGAGTGTCATGTTAATATCCAAATTTAAAAGTAAGCTAGTTTATGTTAGGGTGTACATAGAAGACCATCAAAATATATAGACAACATAAGATTAAAATGAATGTTTTTGGAATAAAAGTTTATTTTTTGTTTACAATTTTCTATATTGTTTAATTCATTAATTACATGTACTCATTTTATAATAAAATAAAGTTAATATATTTTAAAAAAAATTCTAAGATATGTATTTGTTTTTGTTTTTTTTTAATTAGTTTATTTTCTATTTTTTAACTTTACAATATTGTAAGATATGTATTTTAAATTATATTTCTGGCTTATTGACTGTCATGTCACAAGTCCTGTCACAGAAAAGGCTCTTATTTATGTAAAGGGAAATAATATATAATATATGTTTTATTAGGGCTTCAATTCCATTTGCTTTCAGATGTACTTAAGCAACAAAATATTTTTAACTTTAATTCTTCATTCTCAGATAGCTCCAACTTATCTTGTAAAATTCCTGTCCCAATACCAGTTCTAGGACCAATTATTCTTCCTGGGGGCCATGGTTACTTTTATTGAAGAATAGTATTTGAATCTAAGATCTTTATGCTCAGGTATGTTCACTGTTACTCAGGCATCATTGCTTCTAGGCCCTTTCAACTGACAAAGCAAGGAGATATTTGTATGCATAAAAATGCATGTACACACAATAGCCCACCAACCCTCTAGACATATATTTCTATATGTAATTCTATATATCTATATTAAGTTACCTGAGTTCATACTGATGTCTCCAATTCTAACCTCTTTCCACATGGAACATTTTAGCCTACTTTATTCTTCTTCTTGTCTGTAACTCTTCATTTCACCAAGTTCTTAACATTTGCATTCATTTATTCAGTTGTTCAATTATAATATACATATTCAGTGGTTTCTGAACTATTAATCCATACTCCCACGAGAAACAAGTTTATCCACAACAATACAATGGTCATATATAATTTCTTTGTCTGTAGTCTTATGTTGTTTTGTTTAGTTGCTAAGTCATGTCCAACTCTTTTGTGACCACGTGGACTGTAGCCCACTAGGCTCATCTGTCCATGGGATTTTCCAGGCAAGAATATTGAAGTGAGCTGCCATTTCCTTCTTCAGGGATCTTCCTGATCCAGGGACTGAATACACATCTCCTGCTTGGCAGGTGGATTCTTTACCAGAGACCCACCTGGGAAGCTCTTTTAGTCTTATACATGTCTGCTAAGTCACTTCAGTTGTGTCTGACTCTGGGTCTGATTTCAAAACTTACTTAGTAGAACCTTATTCCTCATCTCCCTTTAATAAGTTTGTTTTATATGTTTGTACTACATTTAAATTTTTGGTTACATTCTGCATTCCATCCTGAGATCCCCCAACCTAATTTATTTTAAAATTTTGTATACATCAGGGTTTATTTAAAGTTGTAATGTTCTGTGTAATGTAAAAGTCTTTGATTTTTTGACAAATGTCTAATGTCTTATAGGCTTTCCTTGTAACTCAGATGGTAAAGAATCCTCCTGCAACGTGGGAGACCTGGGTTCGATCCCTGGGTTGGGAAGATCCCCTGCAGGAGGGCATGGCAACCCACTCCAGTATTCTTGCCTGGAGAATCCCCAAGGACAGAGGAGGCTGGTGGGCTACAGTCCATGGGGTCACAAAGAGCTGGACATGACTGAACGACTAAGCACACAGCACAATGTCTTATATTCACCATTATAGTATTGTGTGGTATAGTTTCACTCCTCAAAAATCCCTATGCTTCACCTATTCAGCCTTCCTCCTCATCTTTAGCTCCCTGGAAGCCACTGATTTGTTTGTAATCTCTATAGGTTTGTCTTTTCCAGAATGCCATATAATTGGAATCACAGAATAATGTAGCTTTTTCAGATTGGTCTCTTTTACTTATTAATATGTAAATTCATCAATGTCTTTTCATGCTTGATAGCCCTTTTTTAATCAGTGTTGTTATTGTTACTGTTCAGTTGCTAAGTTGTGTCCAACTCTCTGCGACCCTATAGACTGCAGCACCTCGGGCTTCCCTGTCCTTCACTATTTACTGGAGTTTGCTCAGATTCATGTCCATTAAGTTGATGATGCTATCAAACAATCTTATCCTCTGCCTCTCTCTTCTCCTTTTGCCTCCAATCTTTCCCAGCATCAGGGTCTTTTCCAGGGAGCTGGCTCCTTGCATCAGGTGGCCAAAGTATTAGAGCTTCAGCTTCAGCATCAGTCCTTCCAATGAATATTCAGGATTCATTTCCTTTAAATAATATTATATTAAATGGATATGGGCTTTCCTGATGGCTCATATGATTAAGAATCAGCCTGCAATGTGGGAGACCTGGGTTCGATCCCTGGGTTGGGAAGCTCTCCTGGAGGAGGGCATGACAACCCACTCCAATATTCTTGCCTGGGCAATCCCCATGGAGTGAGGAGTATTGCGGGCTACAGTCCACAGGTTGCAAAGAGTTGGACATGACTGAGCAACTAAGAACAGTACAGCACATATGGATATAGCGCAGTTTGTTTATCCATTTACCTATTGAAAGATATCTTGGTTGCTTCTGCTTGTTGGCAGTCATGAGTAAAGCTGCTATAATGGTGGGATGGGGTGGGAGGGAAGTTCAAGAGGGAGAGGACATACGCATGCATACAACTTACTCATGTTGATGTATGGCAGCAGAAACAAACACAATATTGTAAAGCAATTATCTTCCAATTAAAAAAAAAGTGCATGCAGATTTTAGGATGAACATAAATTTTCAAATCAGTTGAATAAACACCTAAGAGTACAAATGCTGGATTGTACAGTAAGACTACATTTAGCTTTATTAAGAAACTGTTAAACTTTCTTTCCCAATGAATGTACCACTTTGCATTCCCACTAGCAACAAATGAGAGTTCTTATTGCTCTAAAACATTGCCAACAGTTGGTATTGCCAATTTTTTGGATTTCATCTTTAATTTGCAGTTCCATAGTGACAAAAGCTATTGAGTATTTTTGTATGCTGACGTGCCATTTGATATCTTCTTTGGATAAATGTCTATTCAACTATTTTATCCTATTAAAAGTATGTGTGTATTGCATAATATTCCTTTATTTGTTTTTCTTTATAATAACAACAAATAGATGACAAAATTTTTGGTTTCATTTATTTTTCTCTATTGCTTTTGATTCTATATTTAATTAATTTACTTTTTAATTTTCATTTTACTCTGCTTTCTGCTTGTTCTAGATTTAATTTTTCTTCTTTTGTAGTCATTAAGAGAAAGGTGAGGTTATTGATTTGACTTTTTTTTTCTTTTAAAATACGAATATTTGCAGCTTTACATTTCTAAGCTTGAAAGCTAAATCTCACAAGTTTTTGCATGCTATGCACTCATTTTAATTCATTTCAAGGTGTTTTTACACTTCTGGTTTTATATCTTTCTTGATCTATTTAGGACTGATTTAAAAATTTTCACAGATCTTTGAGTTTCTCAAAGTTCATTTTGCTAGTATTTCTAATTTTATCCCATTGTTTTAAAGAACAAAAGTTGTATTATTTCTCTTATTTTAAATTAATTAAGGTTTGTTTAATGTCCTAGAACATTGTATATTTTGAAGAATGTTCCATGTGCACTTGAGAAGAATGTACATCCACTGTTCTTGGGTGAAGTTGTCTACAGATGTCTATTAGGTCTAGTTGGTTTATATTTAAGTCTTCTTTTTCATGATTGATTTTCCACCTAGTTCTATCAATTATTGAAAGTAGGTTATTGATGTCCCCATCTATTGTTGTTTAATTGTTTAATTCTTTCATTTTAGTCAGTTTTTCAAATTTATTTTTACTTTTTTGCCAGGCCACAGAGCATGTGAGAATATTAGTTCCCCAACCAGGGATCGGACCCACATTCCCTGCATTGGAAACACAGAATCTTAACCACTGGAGCATCAGGGCAGTCCCATATTTCAGTCATCATATTTTGGGGCTCTGTTGTTAGGTGAATATGCATATATAATTGTTAAAGAAGTCTGATAGATTTGCCTTTATAGTATTATAAATCTCTCTATTTATAGTGACTTGAACATTTTTGATTTAAAGTCTATTTTGTCTCATATTAATATAGGCAATGTAGCTTTCTTATGGGTGGTGGGTGTTTGCATGATTTACTAATATCTTCTTGAAATCTTTTGCTGCTGCTGCTGCTAAGTCGCTTCAGTCGTGTCCGACTCTGTGCGACCCTATAGATGGCAGCCCACCAGGCTCTGCCGTCCCTAGGACTCTCCAGGCAAGAATACTGGAGTGGGTTGCCATTTCCTTCTCCAGTGCATGAAAGGGAAAAGTGAAAGTGAAGTCTCTCAGTCATGTCCACCTCATAGCGACCCCATGGACTGTAGCCTACACCAGGCTCCTCCGTTCACAGGATTTTCCAGGCAAGAGTACTGGAGTGGGGTGCCATTGCCTTCTCTGGAAATCTTTTGAGGTGTACTTTATGGAAACATACTTTCCATATGTTTGTATCTTTGAATCTCAATTGTGTCTCCTATAAATAGCATATAGGTGGACCTTAATTTTTATCAGTCTGACAATTGCTGCCTTTTGATTTGATTGTTTAATCCACTGACATTTAGTGTTATCAATGACATAAGTGTTTACAGCTCTCATTTTACTTTTAAAAAAAAGTCTCATGTCTTTTTCTCTATTTACTTACTGCTTTTTTTAATATTAATTCACCATAAAATTCTATCATAGCATGTTAAATTTTTATTTTTTACTGTATCTTTTGAGTTATTCCCTTACTTGTTGTTACAGGGCTTATCATATTCATCTTAACTTACTATTAATAGAATTAGTTTCAGGTCTATACAATTTAGGAGAAGGCAATGACACCCCACTCCAGTACTCTTGCCTGGAAACTCCCATGGACGGAGAAGCCTGATAGGCTTGCAGTCCATGGGGTCGCTAACAGTCGGAGACGACTGAGCGACTTCACTTTCACTTTTCATTTTCACGCACTGGAGAAGGAAATGGCAACCCACTCCAGTGTTCTTGCCTGGAGAATCCCAGGGACGGGGGAGCCTGGTGGGCTGCCGTCTATGGGGTCGCAAAGAGTTGGACACGACTGAAGTAACGTAGCAGCAACAGCAGCAGCAGCTATACAATTTCAGATTATGCTATTTCTTACTTAATCAATTGTGGTAGTTTCATCTTTTTTGAGCAATTTCACCTCTATTATGTAACTTGGTGACATAAAATTCGCTTAAAAAAAAAATTCAGTAAGGTCTCTAGTGACACCTGCTATCACTCCTGGTTAGTAACTAGGACTGAGGCATTAATAGAAGACAAATTAGAGTTTATATTGGGTTTTTTTTCTGAAAAAGTGCTTAAGGACCCAGACTATAATTAGTGAATGAGGGAGAAAAGGGGTACTATACAGGTTAGAATCCTCTTTCAAGACTGAGGTCAAGCATTAGTTGGTTGGACCAGGTGGGAGGAAAAAAATGCTCTTTTCAATGAATTGGTACTTGAAGAATGCTACTTCACTATAAAATTGGAGGCAGATAAAACAACATTATTGTATCTCTAAGGAAAATATTGAGGAATGCTGTAATTCCTTTGGTAAGTTTTTTTTAATTGAAGTATAGTTGATTTACAATATGTGTTAGTTTCATGTGTATGGCAAAGTGATTAGTATATATATGTGTGTGTGTGAACGTTTTTAAAGATTCTCTTTCATTATAGGTTATTACAAGATATTGAATATAGTTCTCTATGCTACATAGTAAATTCTTGGTGTTTATCTAATTTATATAAATTAGTGTGTATCTGTTAATCCTATACTCCTAATTTATCCATACCCTCCTTCTCCTTCGATAACTATAAGTTGTTTATTTTTTAATTTTTTTTTTGTCAGTGAGTCTGTTTCTGTTTTGTAAACAAGTTCATTTGTGTTTTTTTTTTTTGTATTCCACATCTAAGTGACACCATATAATATTTGTCTTTTTCTACCTGACTTATTTCACTTAGTATGCTAATCTCTATATCCATCCATGTTCTACAAATGGCAGTATTTCATTCTTTTTTATAGATGGGTAATTTTCTATTTTGTATATGTGCAGTGTTCATTTATACATTTATTTGTTGATGGACACTTAGATTGCTTCAATGTCTTGGCTATTATAAATAGATCAGGTAATGCATTTTTAATAAAATGACAATAATCACTTTCTAAGAAACTAGAAACATTTAAAAATGATTATATTTATGACTTCTGCCATAATAAATTGCAATTAATTGCATCAAAGCACCAGTTAGTGAAATACATATAAGAAAATGTAAGCTTCTTCAAAACTGCAAGAAAAAATTTAAAGTTTGTGAAGATGTATATAGACCTTCCCTAAAATTCCTACATGCATATACACACACACATACATATCACCCTGACTAATAGCGAGTGGAGGAGCTAGTAGAGGTAGTTGTGATGTGTTGTATGTATTTGTGTGTCTCTCAGATTTACTTGTCTTAGGGTTACAAACATTAGAGTTGCAGTATTAACATTTCAAAAAAATCCAAAATGCTTAAATGTGGTGGCACAGATAGAGCAAATATATTAAGTATATAACACAAATTATGTTTAATTATCAGAATTCTTCTCAGTAAAAGCTACCAATTCTATTAGAGACACAAGTGATATTTTGGAAAGATAAAGGTTATAAGGAATATTAAGGTTTTTTAACCTATTCCTTAACTGTAATCATAAACAGAAATATTAACTCCAAACTGAAAGTTAATTCATAACTTGTAATTTGTCATGTCAATATGTTTTATATTAGCTTTAGTTGCATGATATAACTAAAGTTGATGGAAAGCCTAATTATGAATAAGACTTTGTGGTTACACTTTAAACTGAAGAATGCAGATACCTCAAAAATATTTTCTGAATTGACTTATCTCTAAAATATAATATAGTATTACAGAATTCATAATTAGCCTATATAAAATTTGTTTAATATATAGAGACAAAGTGAAAAGGAATGCCATTTCAAGCTTACATTTGTTTAAATCAAGTACCAACTGCTTCTATACACAAAAATAACACTAAAAATACAGTGATACCTCAACTACCAAAGATTCTATCAAACAGTATTTAAAATGATATGTTTAATCTCCAGATGGAAGTGACTAAAATTGAGGTTAATACTCCTATTTTATATCTCCCTTCTTTAAAAGCTAAAAACATGATATAACCTAGAGAAATCAAATATTCAAAGATAAGAATTATGAGAAAGAGAGCAAATAAAACACAATTTTCTATATGGAATTAAATCAATTAGTCATGGTGAAAGTCTCAGTGAAAGAGATAAGATCAGATGATACAATGAGAAAAACATGGCATCTAGAATCAATGTCATCTAGATTCAGTAAGCTTTAATTTCTACATCTCTAAAATACTGTAATATCTATTTTATGTGGTTATAATAAGATTAGATTAGACAGTTTTTGTTAAGTCCCTTGTGTATAATACTCAGTATATAAAGAGAGATAATTCTCTTAAACTTTTTAATATCTTATTTTTCCAAATACTACCACCACTAATAGCAATAATAGGGATAATATAATACATCTTAACATTTAATGAGTACAACTATAAATCTTTCACTACTAATACTATATAGTACATATACTACTGGTAGTATATACCTGATATAGGGGAAAAGTGATTCATTACATATTGCCCCGTGTGGGTGTTAGTTGCTCAGTAGTCTCTGACTCTCTGCAATCCCATGGACCATAGCCCATCAGGCTCCTCTGCCCATGGAATTCTTCAGGCAAAAATATTTAAGTGGGTAGCCATTCCTTTCTCCAGGGGATCTTCCAGACCCAGGGATTGGATCTGGGTTCAATTTGCCCTAATACCCCCAATTTTATAAGTGGGAAAACCTAAGCTATCCCCGTCTCAAAAAAGCTAAGTAAAACAATTAAGGTCACTCAGCTAGTAAGAAGTAAAGCCAAAATATGAAACCAAGCTGACTGGCACCAAAGAACCCATGTTTAGCCTCTCTTTGAGGGGCATAGGATAGACAATGTTTTAAAACTGTCATTGTCTACAAAAATAAAGATTTAAAATATAGTAGTTACATGCAGTTATACTTCATATAGACCACAATAGGAAAATAGAACTTGTAAATGAGTTAAAATTAATTCAACCATATCTCTGAATATCTGAAGAGTCCTATTACAACCTCTATAGGTGGCATAGCAAGTGCATCAGCAGGCTGACTCATACTGTGTTTTTTTTTTTTTTTCCTTAGCAGAGATGATATATGCCATTGAGGCAATGGCATGATATCACTCCGCTTCCACCTCTGGCCTTGAAAAGATATCTATAGGTAATTTCATATGTATTTAACAACCTACTACTGTTATATTATTCAGATATGAGCTCTGCCAGTCAGTCTTTGGGGCATTATGAAACAAAAGTACTGTGGGATGACTTCCCAAATGAGATGTTCACTTGATCTGGATTACCACTAAATGTTATATTTAGTCCATACTAAGTTTTAATGTTACTGTGGCTGTTCCACAATGCAATTAAAATGCCCTTAAAGAAAAAAAAATCATTTCACAAATATAAAATGGATATATCAATCAATTACTGAAAAGTAGACCACCTAATATCCTGCTTTATGCAATATTAGTCATCATTACTGAGCACCTATCTTATGTAGGTGTATGTAGGTGTATGTCAGTCATATTACTGTGTGTTTGACAGGCTTCAATCTCCATCTTCCTCTTCATTTGAATATATAAACTACTTGGGATTTATGGTCTCTAGCACTGCTCTTTTCCTTGTCTCTTTTTGCTGCCACCTGCTATCTTAAAATTTATTTGTTTGTTTCTGACTCTCAGTGGACCTTTGACATTAATTATTTTTACTGTAATCTTCAGAGACCTCAGTTCAGTTCAGTTCAGTTCAGTTCAGTTGTTCAGTCGTGTCTGACTCTTTGCGACCCCATGAACCACAGCACGCCAGGCCTCCCTGTCCATCACCAACTCCCGGAGCTTACTCAAATTCATGTCCATCGAGTCGGTGATGCCACCCAACCATCTCATCCTCTGTCGTCCCCTTCTCCTCCTGCCCTCAATCTTTCCCAACATCAGGGTCTTTTCAGATGAATCGGTTATTCGCATGAGGTGGCCAAAGTATTGGAGTTTCAGCTTTAGCATCTGTCCTTCCAATGAATAATCAGACTGATTTCCTTTAGGATGAACTGGTTGGATCTCCTTGCAGTCCAAGGGACTCTCAAGAGTCTTCTCCAACACCACAGTTCAAAAGCATCAATTCTTAGGTGCTCAGCTTTCTTTATAGTCCAACTGTCACATCCATACATGACTACTGGAAAAACCATAGCCTTGACTAGACGGACCTTTGTTGGCAAAGTAATGTCTCTGCTTTTTAATATGCTGTCTAGGTTTGTCATAACTTTTCTTCCAAGGAGCAAGCATCTTGTAATTTCATGTCTTCAGTCACCATCTGCAGTGATTTTGGAGCCCAAAAAATTAAGTCTGTCACTATTTCCACTGTTTCTCCAACTACTTGCCATGAAGTGACCTCAAGGTTACTTGAGGTTATCAGAGACCTCAAGGTTAGCTTATCCACAACTGAGTCTCTGGTTTCCTTGCTCTCAACTCTAAAGAGCTTCACCTCCAATACACTTAAGTCATCTATTCCCTCAGCTTACTCTGTAAATCATCATTACTTGGAAGTTTTCCACTAATTAAGTATTTAATTCTTACTTCTTCACAATAACCCATCATCTGACAACATCTCCACCTTTCAACTTTATTTCTGTTATTCCTTCTATCTTTTCTTCAAGTCCATTGACACTTCTCTCCATTTTTAAAGTATAGTATTATTTTTAATGATTTCTATTTACTCTATCTTAAGTAAAACATTTTCTGGATTTTGTAATGAACAATTAAGTGTCCCAAGCACTTTATTGCTTTTGTTCTAAAGTCTATCCCTCCTTAACTAAACAGATTTTATGACTTTGAAATCTGCCCAAAGGCAAGCAAAATGAGATTCTCTGCCAACATTACAGTGCACCTGGTTACCATTAGATTCTACCCAATGTATGTTAGATTAAATGGTTAGTTGACATAAACTTACACTGCTGTCTCAGCATTGCACTAAAATGAAGAGAGTTGGAGCTATAGGTGGTCTCAGCAGAAGATGTTTGACGAGAGTTCTATGTCTGATGAAGTTTATGTGTACATTGTAAAGGAGCCAATTTTTCACATCCTGGATTTTTTGGCCTGGGCACTACATGACTTACAAGTTGCGCCTGTGCTTAGCCTCATTTCCATTGTTATAGATAGGATAGTTGTACTTCCAAATCAAGGGCAATCTAGACACTGCTACTTGCCTTAGATTAGCTGCTCTGCATTAACTTTAACCTTTTTAAAAACTGCTTTCAAAGGCTAGCGATTCAGTCAAGAAATAGAAGCTTCTGTTGGCTTACTGTCTACTTCAGTCCTTAAGGCTTACAATTCGGGGACATTAATTGAGGTTTTACATCTACCATTTTTTCTCCATCTTTTTCAGAAGAAGTGACCACAGATCTGCACATTTCCCAATTTTCTTTTCTACAAGTAAATGATTCTGGCATATGAATGAACAGTTTCTAAGTTTCAGGGCAATTTGGGGGTACTGCATGATCCTTATATTTGTTATTAATTTCAGTAGTTATCAGGATGTGGGAGAAGTGGATTTGTTTCTTTTCATTGTCATAACATATTGTTGAACTGGTTTGCTAATACAGTTGATCTCTGAGTAACAGAGTTTGAATTGCATGGATCCACTTATACTGAGATTTTTTTTCTATAGTAAATACTACAGACTGGCATGTCAGTGGTTATTGACTCTATAAGATGTGGAACTGTAGATATAGAGTAACAACAGTCACATATACAGAAGGGTGATTAAAAGTTACACATGAATTTTCAACTGCACTGAGGGTTGGCACCCTAATTTCTGTGTTGTTCAAAAGTCAAATGTATTTTGTTGAGGATTTTCACATCTATGTTCATCAGTGACACAGAAATGTAATTTTATTTTCCTGTAGATTTTTTGCCTGATTTTGGTATAAGTGAGCTGATGTCATAGAATGAGTTCAAAAGTGCTTTTTCTTCTTCAATTTTCTGAAATACTTTGAGAAGAATAGTGTTAACTCCTCTTAGATATAATTAATCTGTGGAGCCATCTGGTCCTGTGCTTTTGCTTGTTGGAAGTTAATTGTTGTTGTTCAGTCACTAAGTCATGTCCAACTCTTTGCAACCCCATGAGCTGCAGCACACCAGACTCACTGTCCTTTACTGTCTCTTAGAGCTTACTCAAATTCATGTCCATCGAGTTGGTGATGCTATCTAACGATCTCACCCTCTGCTGCCCTCTCCTTTTGCTTTCAATCTTTTCTAGCATCAGGGTACTTTCCAATGCTTTAGCCCTTCATATCAGGTGGCCAAAATATTGGAGCTTCAACTTCAACATCAGTCTTCCAATGAATATTTAAGGTTGATTTCCTTTACGATTGAATGGTTTGATCTCCCTGCTGTCCAAGAGACTCTCAAGACTCTTCTCCAGCAACACAAATTGAAAGTATCAATTTTTTTTGTGCTCAGGCATCTTTATGGTCTCTCACATTAATATATTACTACTGGAAAAATCATAGCTTTGACTATATGGACCTTTGTTGACAAAGTAATATATATGCTTTTTATACTGACTCAATATTATTACTAGTAATTGCTATACTCATACTTATATATTTCTTCCTGATTCAGTCTTCAAAGATGGTACATCTCTAGGAATTTATCCATTTTTTCTTGGTTGTCTATTTTGTTGGCATATAACTGTTCATAGTAATATTTTATGGTTCTTTGTATTTCTGTAGTGTCAGTCATAATTTCTTTTTCATTTATTATTTTAATTTCTTTTTTATTTATTATTTTATTTAGGTCTTTTCTCTTTTTTCTTGATGAGTCTAGCAAATTTGCTTTGCTCTTCAAAGAAACAGATCTTAGTTTCATTGATCTTTGCTATGTGTTTACATCTCTAATTCATGTATTTTTGCTCTTATCTTTAGAATTTCTTTCCTTCTACTAACTTGAGATTTGTTTTTCTTTTTCTAGTTCCTTTAGGCATACGGTTGGGTTTATTTGAGATTTTTTTCTTGTTTCCTACAGTAGGCTTGTGTCCCTATAAACTTCCCTCTTAGAACTGCTTTTGTTGAAACTCATAGATGTTGAATCATTGTGTTCCATTTTCATTTGTCTCCAGGTATTCTTTGATTTCTTAAGTGACTCACTGGATATTTAATAGCATATTATTTAGCCTCCACGTGTTTGCGTTTTTATTTATTTATGTATTTTTGTATTTTTTCCTTGTAGTTAATTTCCAGTCTCATACTATTGTGGTTAGAAAAGATGAATCATTTTAAATGTACATTTCAAACATTTTAAATGTACAGAGACTTTTTTGTGGCCTAGCATGTGATCTGTCTGGCAGAATGTTCCATGTGCACTTGAAAAGAAAATGTATTCTGCTGCTTTTCATAGAGCGTTTTGTAGATATCTATAATGTGTCATTTAAGACCAGTGTTTCCTTATTGATTTTCAGTCTGGATGACCTGTCCATTGATTTAAATAAGATTTAAGGTCCTCTGGAAGTTCATGGTTCACGTATTGCTGACACCTGGCTTAGAGAATTTTGATCATCACTTTACTAGTGTATGAGATGAATGCAATTGTGCGGTACTTTGAGCGTTCTTTGGCATCGCCTTTCTTTGGGACTGAAACGAAAACTGACCTTTTCCAGTCCTGTGGTCATTGCCGCATTTTCAAAATTTCCTTGCATATTGAGTGCAGCACTTTCACAGTATTATCTCTTAGCTTAGCTTGTCTGTAAAGCTCTTTACCCTCTGAATCTGAATGATAGCCTTGCTGAGCATGTTATTCTTGATTATAGATTTTTTTTTCCTTTTTTCAATTTGAATATATCAAGCCACTCCTTTCTGACCTGCAAAATTTCTGCTGAAAACTCAACTTATAGTTTTGTAGAAGTGTCCTTATCTATAACTAGCAGTTTTTCCCTTGCTTCTTTTAAAATTCTCCCTTTAAGTTTTTTTTAATTATAGTGTTTCTTGACATGTGTCTCTTTGGGTTCATTTTGTTTGGGACTTTCTGTGTTTCCTGGATCTGAAAGTATGTCTCCCTCCTCAGGTTAGGGGAAGTTTTTAGCTGTCAAATTCTGTCTTCAAAGAAGTTCTCTACTTTCACTCTCTCTTCTCCTTCTGGGATCTCTGTAATATAAATATTAGTTCACTTGATGTTGGCCCAGAGATCTCTTAAAGTACCCTCATTTTTATTTATTTATTTATTTTTCTGTTCAGTCTGAGCAATTTTTACTACTCATTTACCAGTTTATAGTTCCATTCTTCTGTATCATGTAATCTACTGTTTTAATCTAGTGTAATACACTTTCCCATGTAACTTTTTACTTCAGTTATTACATTATTCAGTTCTGTTTGGTTCTTCTTTATGTTTTCTCTTTATTAAACTTCTCACTTTGTTTATCCATTTTTCTCCTTAGTTCATTAAACGTTTTTAAGATCACTGTCTTGAACTCTTTATGTTAGGCTGCTTATTTTCACTTTGCTTAGTTCTTCCTCTGGGACTTTATCTTTTTCCTTCATTTGCAACATATTCCTCTGTCATTCTATTTTGCCTAATTCTCTGTTTTTATTTTTATGTATTAGGTAAGTTGGTTATGTTTCCTGATGTTGGAGAAGTGGCTTTATGTAGGTCACATCATTTGAGGCCTCGTATCACACTACCCTCTAGCAGTATATGGTCTAGTCTAGTGGTATCCTATGTGTGGACTGCACTGGCCCTTCTGGTTTCGTGGGGCCAACTAACATAGGTGTGCTGGTAGGTGAGGCTAGGCTCTGGTTTGGTTAGTTACCAGGCCTTGAGTTGTGCTGAGGTTGCTGGCTTACTGGTGGGTAGAGCTTGGTCCTCTCACAGCTGGCTATAGTCCTGAGGGATCCCAGGATTGATGATGGCCTGCTGATAAGGCAGAGCCAGGTCATAGCTGCAGGAACATAAATAATATGTTTTTACTTTTCAAATAAATTGCCATCTATTCAAGGACTTTTGTTCTACTACCCTTTCATCTCTAAAATTTTTATATTGAACTTAGTCTGATTATAATTAAAAAGTGACAGAAGAACCCTGGAGAAAACAATGATTTTTAAATTCAGATACACATATCTACATACAAACACAATTTAACTAGAGAAACTGGAATAAGATGTGGATTGAAGCAATTTCAATATCCTGGTTGTGATAATTACACTGTATTTTTTTAATTTGCTCCCACTGGATGAAACTAGGTAAAGGATACTTGGAATATATTTGTATTAACTCATAACTATATAGGGATTTATACACATAACAGAGTTATCTCAAAATAAAAGCTTAATTAAATTTTAAATATCTATATAAAACCTGTTCTAGTGTGAAAAAATGAATAACACATCAAAATTATGACTTTCTTTATAAAGATTTATATATGTCTGTATATATATATGTATAAAATACATAAATGTACTGCAATAGAAACTATTCATCATTTTGATAATTTAATATCAATTTTTAGCTTGAGTTCTCAACTTGACAGGACAATTTCTCTTAAAAATTATTAAGGGAATAATTTTTATTTATATAAATAAATTCACAAATAATTTTTTACAAATATATTTATGAATAAATCTCGATTTTTATATATTTTAAAACAGATAACTTGAAAACAGTGAGTTCGAGTGTCATCAATTTTATGTTTGTTGAATCTGGAATAGTTTACACAACTTGTTATCTCTACTGAACTCATTTATAAATGTCTATTCGTGAAACTGAATAGCATTGCTTTCACAGTTACTCTCATCTGGGTATATTCCTTGATGAAAGTGAAAGAGGAGAGTGAAAAAGTTGACTTAAAGCTCAACATTCAGAAAACTAAGATTATGGCATCTGGTCCCATCACTTCATGGCAAATAGATGGGGAAACAGTGTCAGACTTCATTTTCTTGGGCTCCAAAATCACTGCAGATGGTGACTGCAGCCATGAAATTAAAAAACGCTTACTCCTTGGAAGGAAGGTTATGTCCAACCTAGATAGCATATTGAAAAGCAGAGACATTACTCTGCCAACAAAGGTCTGTCTAGTCAAGGTTATGGTTTTTCCAGTAGTCATGCATGGATGTGAGAGTTGTACGGTGAAGAAAGCTGAGCGCCGCAGAATTGATGCTTTTGAACTGTGGTGTTTGAGAAGATTCTTGAGAGTCCCTTGGACTGCAAGAAGATCCAACCAGTCCATCCCAAAGGAGATCAGTCCTGGGTGTTCATTGAAAGGACTGATGTTGAAGCTGAAACTCCAATACTTTGGCCACCTCATGTGAAGAGTTGACTCACTGGAAAAGACCCTAATGCTGGGAAAGATTGGGGGCAGGAGAAGAAGGGGATGACAGAGGATGAGATGGCTGGATGGCATCACTGACTCAATGGACATGAGTTTGGGTAGACTCCGGGAGTTGGTGATGGACAGGGAGGCCTGGCGTGCTGTGATTCATGGAGTTGCAAAGAGTCGGACACGGCTGAGCGACTGAACTGAGGTATATTCCACTCTTCGCAGCAAATATTATTGATTTTTCACATAACCATGCTGTAATTTATATGTATCTGGACATTTTGATAGATCATATAAAGAATATAAAGACTTTGAACAAATGGATAAGTCAAGATTTTAAAATTAAAAAAATTCCGTATTTTTAATGGGTCTATTTCTGTATCCTTTAAAACAGACCAATTACAAATATATTGAATATACCATAACTAATGTCAAGTTAGATGTATTAGAGCAATATTAATTATTAAATATATCTATCAGGGTCCTGATAGGAAGTGAGTGTAAAACAAAAATAGAATAATTTGCAGATAGTATAATAATCATTTCTGAAGGATGTAGGAAAATCAAAATGATATTGCATTAATTTGGGCCTAATAATTGTAAGGCTATGTATCCCTCTTAGGCATCAAAAGATAAGGGACCAAAGAGAAGGACTGGCCAGTGCAGCCCGCTAACAGGAATGCAGCCAGTCCAGGATGATTTTTGGGGAAGGTGCCAGAGGTACCTTATCCTCCTTCCCTTATTGACATTTCTTAATGGTGCTGCTTTGGCTGAATGCAACTGGAAGCCAGAAGACAAGAGAAACAGCCGATTCAATCAATATAGGTCAATTTTCTGAGGCAATGTGGGCTGAGAATGATGAGGCCTGAGTCTGGAGATGCTGAACTCAGAGCATGTTTTATATCTAATAAAAATAGAAATATCTTTACTCTGTACAAATCTAGAGCCATTTGATACAGACCATTTAAACTTATGTGAAATATTCACAGCAAAACAAAACAAAAACTGTCCAACTAGGATGGACAAATCCAATTTCCTTAAACTTGAAATATCCACTCTCCCTAGCTTTCCCTTACTCCCCAACACAATAAAAATGATGCAGTCACACTAATGTGCTTGGGGTTCATTCAGTATGCTATAGAACATTACTAATTCATTACTTACTAAAGTCATTCAATGGACTTTAATTGAGCACCTTCTATGTGCCTGGGATTATATTAGGTATTGGGACACAAAGATGAATAAGCCTACATCTCCAGATACACATATCTCAACTAGAGCAGTATTTCTTATTCTTTCACATGTTGTCTGTGAAAGATTTTCCCCCTTCCCATGACATTCATTTTTTTTTTTGTAAGAGTACTGACTGCACTTGCCTTGATCCTTAAGTTGCACTTTAAATCTACTCCCTTTTCATAGGGCATTTGCATTGAGTTCTCTGCTCTTTTCTATTTCTTCAGATTAGACTGAGTGACAATGGAACACACAGAAACATATTAACATGGTGGGCCAATGAATCACAGGCAAAGCTAGTGTACTGCCTTTAAAGTTTTAACAAACAAGCAAAAGAAAAGCAAATGTCCAGGGTCTTGCTGATTTTCTCAGTATTGGCTTACTTCAGCTCAATCTTCCATTTATCCTTTCCTTCGCAGACTGTGGTCACTACTAAAGTTAACTTATTTTAGTGTAACTCTTTATGTTTGTTCTCATGATTTCTATTATTTTGATAAAATTTTGTTATGATTTTTTTTTTTATTAAAGTCCATTGCTCCTACATGCGACACTCAATTCCTGTGTGTAGTCGTCCCCAGTAAAACCAGTTTGGACTGATGGAAATAGTTTTAGAAAGCAGCAATTTGGTAGGAGGGCTGGCACCTAGTAAAATTACTTTCTATGAACCTGTTTCTTGTGAACAGGTGTAAATGAATCATTTTAATGGAAATGTCAGCAGGATAGTTTCAGATTGAGAGAGTTGATCATTCTGCCCACTTGCCAAGCCTACGACACAAATTGGGAAGATGAGCTCTAAATGTTACCTTCTATGATAATTTATGAACCTTTTATTATGCCTGCTACCCTCACCAATCACTGGTCATTGCAATCTAAATAAAATTCCAAGTAAACACATTATATTTCTTTATACTGATATCCCCATTCTTCTTCAGGCTAAAATGCAGACTGGTCACAGACTGGCCCTCAAAACTCACTCTTTGTTTGTCCCCAAACAAGGGGACAAATTGCCAAATTCACTGTAAGATTCTAACATTTCTATCCTAGTCACACTCTTGTGACTTTTCACATGTTCTTTGCTTTAGCTAGAATATCTTCTCCTCTAACACTAAGTGCCTAAAACCAGCATAAGTTGCAAACATGAGTCAAGTCTTGCCTCCTCTCTAAGAACCTCCTCGTTTTGTAAACATGTTGTGATACCTTCTCCCTTTAGTGTTCTCACTGTAATCATTACAGACCTTCATGAAATACTTTTTTTTTCCTGCATGGGTGTTTGTATTTCTCTCATACCAGTCTCCATATTATAATTTTTGGAGCTTTATTCTTTTATCTTGATATTACTTTTTTCATAAGGATGCAACTTGTCTTTTTATCTTTATGGTTCTCATAGGAATAGAAATTATTAGGCACCAAATAAATACTTGCTGAATAATTATATTTGCTAGGAAGTTTCTGGAACATCCAGAAAAGTGGTATTGCTAAAAAGTATAATAATTCTGTTTCCTCATCACTATTCATCGAGAAATTATGTGCATAGTTTATATACTCCAGTTATTTTATTGAAAAATTAGCTGAGGTAGGAAAAGTATGAATAATTTAGTTTCTATTATTCTAGTATATCTTGCCTTCTCAAGAAAGGAAATGGAAGAAAATATAACAGAAACAAAGCAAAACTCATTTGGAATTTTGTATTGATTCTTCTTTTTGTGGAAGATATTAACATGACTATTTTACGGAGTTTATCTACAAATAAATTTGGTCTAAGGAAGAATAATAATTTAAACACAAAGTTTCAGATGTTTGTTCTAATCATAAAAGCATAATGAAAGTCATAAATTAGTAGTGTGCCAGCTTTGAGATATCCTTATTTTCCCTGTTAGTACTTTTCAAAATTTTCTGCCTCTTGTTTAAATCAATAACATCCACTTTTAAGGCTCACAGATCTTTCATTTCAGAGATATCTCCTGTTTACACTTAAGAATTATAGTGATTGAAAAAATGGATATATAGCCATCAGATTAAGGAATACCATTCTTAAAGTAAAAGAACCTATTTTTATGAATGATTTTCCCATAGTTAACCTTAGAGAAATCACACTACTACTTAGGTAAAAATAGATAAAGATGAAAAAAACAAAAAAATCTAACTTTCTATGTTGGATTATATATATAATATTGAATATACAAAAACATTAAATTTTATAATGTTTATTTCCTGTTACATTCTAATACTGAGAGCTCAATAATACATTAACTCAATAAAACATAAGCAGTGTGATTAAAATATATAAATAATAAAACAAAAATGAATTATTTTTTACATCATATGGGTAATATAAATAGGAAAAGGCAAACCACAGGACGGGAGAAAACATATGAAAATTCTTATTAAGAGCATATAAATAACAAGCACAAATTAATCAGAAAAGAAAATTGGTATGCAATTTTATAATTGTTTAAAAACCTTGAACAGATAATTCACATATGAGAACATTTAAATGGACAAGAATTACATATGAAAATATTTAACATCATTATACATATAAAAAAAGTACAGTTTAAAATCACAGTGAGAGAAAACTATACACCTGCATACTGCTTTACATATCTAGTCTTCAATTATATATGTAAGATCATGGATATCCACATAAGCAAAATTAATTCAGGCATATCTTTTAAGAGGGGGCATATTAATAGTCAAAAGTATACCTCAATTCAATAAAGCAAAAACAATACAAATCAAAATAACTTGAAACATCAGAGAAATAAATATATCCGTGTAATTGGAACACATACTGAGAGGTTTTCCAATAATTTGTAGAGGGTAAGCCATATGTATTGATATTCACTTTATTTATATGTCCTTTAATGTCTTTTTTGTATTTTTAAGATTTAAATTTTTTCCAGCCAAAGTTGGAGATGCTCTATACAGTCAGCAAAAAAAGACTGGGAGCTGACTCTGGCTCAGATCATGAACTCCTTATTGCCAAATTCAGACTTAAGGTGAAGAAAGTGGGGAAAACCACTAGACCATTCAGGTATGACCTAAATCAAATCCCTTATGATTGTACAGTGGAAATGAGAAATAGATTTAAGGGACTAGATCTGATAGACAAAGTGCCTGGTGAACTATGGACAGAGGTTCCTGACACTGTACAGGAGACAGGGATCAAGACCATCCCAAAGAAAAAGAAATGCAAAAAAGCAAAATGGCTATCTCAGGAGGCCTTACAAATAGTTGTGAAAAGAAGATAAGTGAAAAGCAAAGGAGAAAAGGAAAGATATATCCATTTGAATGCAGAGTTTCAAAGAATAGCAAGGAGAGATAAGAAAGCTTTCCTCAGCGATCAATGCAAAGAAATAGAGGAAAACAATAGAATGGGAAAGGCTAGAGATCTCTTCTGGAGAAGGCAATGGCACCCCACTCCAGTACTCTTGCCTGGAAAATCCCATGGAGAGAGGAGCCTGGTAGGCTACAGTCGATGGGGTCGCTAAGAGTCGGACATGAATGAGCTACTTCACTTTCACTTTTCCCTTTCATGCACTGGAGAAGGAAATGGCAACCCACTCCAGTATTCTTGCCTGGAGAATCCCAGGGATGGCAGAGCCTGGCGGGCTGCTGTCTATGGGGTCGCACAGAGTCGGACACGACTGAAGCGACTTAGCAGCAGCAGCAGCAGAGATCTCTTCAAGAAAATGAGAGCTAAGAAGGGAACATTTCATGCAAAGATGGGCTCATAAAAGGACAGAAATGGTATGGACCTAACAGAAGCAAAAGATACTAAGAAGAGGTGGCAAGAATACACAGAAGAACTGTACAAAAAAAGATCTTCATGACCCAGATAATCACGATGGTGTGATCTAGTGGAGGTGATGGAATTCCAGTTGAGCTATTTCAAATCCTAAAAGATCATGCTGTGAAAGTGCTGCACTTAATATGTCAGCAAATTTGGAAAACTCAGCAGTGGCCACAGGACTGGAAAAGGTCAGTTTTCATTCCAATTCCAAAGAAAGGCCATGCCAAAGAATGCTCAAACTACCGCACAATCTCACTCATCTCACACGCTAGTAAAGTAATGCTCAAAATTCTCCAAGCCAGGCTTCAGCAATATGTGAACTGTGAACTTACAGATGTTCAAACTCGTTTTAGAAAAGGCAGAGGAGCCAGAGATCAAATTGCCAACATCTGCTGGATCATCGAAAAAGCAAGAGAGTTCCAGAAAAACATCTATTTCTGCTTTATTGACTATGCCAAGCCTTTGACTGTGTGGTTTACAATAAACTGTGGAAAATTCTGAAAGAGATTGGAATGCCAGGCCACCTGACTTGGCTCTTGAGAAATCTGTATGCAGGTCAGGAAGCAACAGTTAGAACTGGACATGGAACAACAGACTGGTTCCAAATAGGAAAAGGAGTACGTCAAGACTGTATATTGTCACCCTGCTTATTTCACTTATATGCAGAGTACATCATGAGAAACACTGGGCTGGAAGAAGCACAAGCTGGAATCAAAATTGCCAGGAAACATATCAATAACCTCAGATATGCAGATGACACCACCCTTATGGCAGAAAGTGAAGAAGAACTAAAGAGCCTCTTGATGAAAGTGAAAGAGGAGAGTGAAAGAGTTGGCTTAAAACTCAACATTCAGAAAACTAAGATCATGGCATCCAGTCCCATCACTTCAGGGCAAATAGATGGAGAAACAGTGGAAACAGTGACAGACTATTTTTTTGGGCTCCAAAATCACTGCAGATGGTGATTGCAGCCATGAAATTAAAATACACTTACTCTTTGGAAGGAAAGTTATGACCAACCTAGACAGCATATTAAAAAGCAGAGACATTAGTTTGTCAACAAAGGTCCGTCTAGTCAAGGCTATGGTTTTTCCAGTAGTCATGTATGGATGTGGCAGTTGGAATGTAAAGAAAGCTGAGCGCCAAAGAATTGATGCTTTTGAACTTTGGTGTTGGAGAGGACTCTTGAGAGTCCCTTGGACTGCAAGGAGATCCAACCAATCCATCCTAAAGGAGATCAGTCCTGGGTGTTCATTGGAAGGACTGATGCTGAAGCTGAAACTCCAATACTTTGGCCACCTGATGCAAAGAGATGACTCATTGGAAAAGACTCTGATGCTGGGAAAGATTGAGGGCAGGAGGAGAAGGGGACGACAGAGGATGAGATGGTTGGATGGCATCACCGACTCAATGGACGTGGGTTTGGGTGGACTCCGGGAGTTGGTGATGGACAGGGAGGCCTGGCGTGTTGCTGTTCACGGGGTCACAAAGAGTCCAACATGACTGAGCGACTGAACTGAACTGAAGGTTTAAATAAAGATTTTCCTTTTAATGACAGTTAAACCTGCCTGATTACTGGTTGGGTATAGAGTGAAACAAAACACAGTGATGATTTAGAGGCAAATCTCTTTAAACGAAGAAGGAAGAAGGTAAATAGGAAAGAAGGGACAAATGGAAGAAACGGAAGAAGGGACGGGTGGAAAGGAAAGCAGAGTTTTCACCGTGTTAAATCGATGTTAATGAGTGTTTTGAGCTTGGATTTCATCCTCTGTAATAATATACACCTTGGACAGAAAATCAAATTCAGTTACTATCTATTTCTCTGAAGCAACGCTATATTCTAAATAATTGGTTCTCTATTTAGATGCTAAAGCAATTGTAGTAGGTCTATTTTAATTCTTAGGTATGTTTATTAATGTAAGATTTGGGTTAAGAAATTTATGTGTATTTTCTTAAAGAAAAAGAGAATAAACTGTATATTAATGCCCAAAGTCCTCGCAATTCATCTTCCAAAGTATATTTAAACTAACAACAAAGTGAAAAGCATTTTAGTAATTATTATACAAATTAAAAGAAAAAAACAGTGTTTGACAGTTTTTGAAAAGTAAAATACCACATTCAAAAATACCACTTTCTGCATTTTTTCCTTTTGCATTTTCTGATAATTTATTAATCAGACATTAAAATAAGGTTTCAAAATTCATTTGGCCACAGAAGAATACTCACATATGTATCACTGTGTTAAGCATCTGCAATGACTACGTTGGAAAATAATTATAATAACCAGAAATCAAGAACTAGAATGTACACATGAAACCAATTTTATTCTACCAAAAGAAAATGTATTCTAAACTAGTACAAGTTTTCTCTGACAATAGATAACTTTGAAATGTCATTAGTAGCTTTGACTACTCTATTATCAAATTTTTAAAAGAATCAGATTTAGATATGTAACTGTCTCATAAGATTACTGGATTCTAATATCGAGGTTCACTTACTTTCAAAGTGTTCCAATTATCTTTAAACTGTCATTAATATACCACCTGTTACAGTGGCTAGCTTTTCTTTTCCTTTATGTTTTTGCTCTAAAACTAATATGAAACAAACCATCTTTATGTTTTCAGAATATATTGCAATCCTCTAGTATGAGTTCTATCCTTCCAGACAACTGGTCTTGTCAATTGGTGACATCCTGTCCTGTTTGTTATGGGAATTGGGCTATTTAGATATTTCTGGGAACATTAATTTTCTCCTTTTAACTATATCCCATCCTCTTGTTTTCCCATTTCTATCAGTTATAATTGCAGCCAAACTATTCTGTTTAAAGCCTTTCATCTCTTAGGAGCTGTCATCTTTCAAGCCTTACATTATGGATCTTTTCCTGGAACTACTGAACTCTGCCGCTTAAGGTGCCCTATTTGACTCTGGCTCTTCCCACATCATCAGCACAAGCTGATCTGTCAATTTCTGTGAGAATTCCTGTAACTTCTGTTTAACCCACTTTATCCATCTTGATCTCACTTAAATGCAAGGTATGAACACCTCTACTAGATTCCTCTGTCTTCTTCCCAGAAGAAGAAGAGATTGGAATGCCAGGAGTATAGGACTATACTAATCCATTTTCTGGATTAGTTATTATTTTCCTTTCTTTCTTTTTTCTCTCATAGGCCTGAGCAATATATTTCAATTCAAATGCCATCAGTCCTAATTTTCCAATACAGATTTTTTCTCTATTATTCCTTTTTCTATATCATTTGTAATACACTTAGCCTCTCGCAATTCATCCAAATTACTGTTTAAGTGTTCCACTAATTCATAGCTGCACTGGTTTCTGTTTCAGAAAAGCAAGTCTTTTGATCTTATATTCCTCTAGATCTCTGGAGACCTCGGCTCTCCTGATCTCAGGGTGTAGTTTGTCATGAAACCTAAGTTCTTTGATAGGTCCAAGAAAGGTTATTAATTTTTAGTTTTTCTGGCTTTGCCTTTTGTATAAATGGCAGTGACGTCCAACAAACTCTTATATTTCAAGTTTAAACTAGAGATCTTTGCTTTAATTTTTAATCTTTCTGGTTAATTTTGATATTTTTTACCTCATTTATTTGGTTTATCTTTTACTTAAATATTTAATACATGGTTATTTTATATTTTATATGTGAACGTTTGGATTATTTGGTGTCTAAATATGCTGTTTGCCATGTTTTATTTTGGAAAATTAAGTACCAAATTCTATTAAAGCTGCTTTCCTCTGGAGGAAATTTCAGTTTGATTCTGCTAGGTTAGTAGGTAATACTTTCACTTAATGTCTTTCCTTTGGGTTTCCCTAGTCTCAGGATACTAGATATTTTATCCCTAGAAACATGTAAAAATAAACTGCAGATGCTTTACCATCTGAGCCACCAGGGAAGTCAACTAAACTAACAATACTTATTCTCAAATGGGTCTTTTATTTCCATTTTCTAGTGAGAGCAAATCAGACATTTTCCTCATGATATTTTTTTCTCTTCCATTCCATTTTACTTTAATTTTTATTTGATTTTATTTCACCCTGTAGTTTCACTGAAGTTTGTAGCCACCGCAAAGGACTTCTTTTAGGTTCAACTGTTAATCCCTAAAGATTTGGACTGTAATCCCTCAAGATTTATGTTCCCAGAAAGTTTTTTTTCCCCCAGAATATTCTTTGTCTCTGATTTTGCTTTATAGTCTTGTTTCTGATATTTATTTTGATGAGACTTCTAGTGATTTTCTCAGCGACATATTTTAAATGTTTAACTTTTTTTTTTTGTAAAAACCTATATAGTGTGCATCAGAATGGCCTTTCTTAATAATCTAGTCTATAACTCCGCTAGAAGCTGAAAAACTCATTCATTCTCCAACTCCCTCTAACTGACTTCTTTGTTTTTAATTACAATGAATATGTCCTGGTCAAGGTAACCAGTGATATTCTCTGATGACAACTGCTTTGGCTACTTGACTTTCTTTCTCTTTAAAATCATCCTTTCATCAGCATTCTGCACAGTTGACCTTGCCTCTCTTTTGAAATGCTCTCTTTTTCATTTGCCTGGGTAATAATTTTCCACCTATTCTAGGCAAATATCTTGATTGTCACTATGTCTTGTATTAAAAAGGGGGAGGAGGAGGAAGGAATGAAGGGCTGAAAACTTATAAATTTTCATTTGATTTTTCCCCTTCATCTAAAGCCATTATATAGTTTTCCATCTCCATAAAAGTCTTCCCCATTCCATACTATTTCAATTCTCTTAATTTTATTGCACATTTTGACAATATCAATGTATTTTCACAATAAATTTTTGCTTAACTTTTCATATGAATTATTCCTGAATCAAACACATTTTAAAGACCCTAAAAGCAGGAATGTTTATGTTCACAAACAGCATATCTCTCAACTACACAATTCAGCACAGTGCATAGTCATAAAGCTATATTTGTATTCTAAGTTAATGGTAATCTAAGAGCCTGGCACATGGTTGTTACCCCCAAAATTGTCAGACTCTACAATGGCTTTCTATTTTGCTTAGAGAGTCCAAGAAGTGCCACAAAATCCACACCCTCAATCTCTTAATATCTCTTATATCATCTGTTGATTTTGTCCTCACTTCACGTCAACCTCTATATATAACAGGCTATATTGCTGTTCCTTGAACATGCTGTGTGTGCTTACACTTCATAGATGTTTGCGGCTGCTGATTTCTTTACCTTCTATTTTTCCTTCATATATTAAAATGGCTTTCTTTTATATCACTTTTTCTAGTTTTCATTTCAATGTTAATTTATTTCTGACTACACATTTTAAAATTGCATCTTTTCCCAAAACTTTGTATCCCATTTTCTTCTGAGATTTATTTATCTATTTAGTGTACATCATCATATAATAGTCTATAACTTTTAACTAATTTATTGTTTTATTGTATTTTCTCAAGGAGAATGAATGATCTAAGAGAGCAAATCACTTGTCTATTAAGTTCCTGACATATATCCTAAAACACAGTTAGAGTTCAATAAATATATATTAAATACATAAGTGAATTAAGAGGTAAACTGTGTTTATCATCTTGAATATAGTGGAAATTTTTTTTTTCCTGTTATTAACTCCCTTACATTCCTCAGTTAGGAAATTTTGTAAGAAACTGAGTCTGATTCCTGCTTAGAAGATCAGTTTAACAGACTGACTTTCAGGGCCTCCTATGCAGCTTGACGCATAACCAGCTTGACACATCATCAGCTACATACTTGAATTTGAATTATGAGTTAGGGATCCAAGTGAGACAGCAGGGACAGATGAAAATGTATGAAAATGTGATGATACTAACATTCAGTTTATTGGAGAACTGGGATTAAGGTCTCCAATGGCAGATTCTCTTGTTCAGTACTTGTATGAAACCACGGTATTTAGTATCAGCAGCAACTTGGCAGTTCTCATCTGTCTATACATTATGCTCTGGGTAGATTCTGGCTGCTGCTTGATTCTATGATTATGCTTTTTCTCTGGCTTGGCATCACCCTTAAACAGTAGATATAGACACAACAGACAACAGTAATTATATTTTCCAACATCCTGCTGCAATCCTAATGCAAGCCCCATTAACCTGAGTTGATGTAAGCACCCCTTATCTGGGTTTCCTTCCTGCCTCAAACTTTCACAACCATTTTCTCCCTTTCTTCACTCAATTTTCAATTCATCTTCAAGAAAGTTATTAAATAGCATTTAATATATAAAGAAACATAGCTTTAATTTACTCACTGCTTTTAATTCTAGTCCACAGTTTTTGAGGTGTGTTTTTTTTTGAGACTTTAAGCCTCTCAATTAAAATATAGGTGTTCTCTCCCACTGAATGTGTATAGTCCTATACTCAGAAAACATTTATATGTAATACATTGCAAGGCAAATGTATTCTTGAAATTCATTATATTTTTAAATATACTTTAATTTTAGAGCAATTTTAGGTTCACAGCAAAGTTGAATGGAAAGTAGAGTTCCTATATACCTGGCACAATCTCCTACACTATGAATATCACACACCCCAGTGATATAATTGTTATAATCATGACACTATATTGTCACATCATTACCACCCAAAGTCCATAGTTTACATTAGAGTTCACTCCTGGTGATGTACATTCTATGGATTGGACATGTATAAAATGGCATGTGGCCATCGATATAGTATCACATAAAGCAGTTTCACTACCCTAAAAGTCTTTCATACTCTGCCTATTTATCTCATTCACTACCTTTCACTTTTAATTCAACTTTTTCCCCTGACTCACAATGTTATAACTGTTTTGCAGTATTGATTGAAGGGGCAAAAGGTTTAAATTCATTCTGAGCTCTCCTACCTCACTTGAACACTGTAGATCTAGCCTATATCTATGAAAATAACACCTATTTCATGACTGAAAGGTAGTATTTTCATATCGAACTTGAACTCTCAGAACTGGTTTGAAGAAAAGTACTCACAATGTGCTTTACAATAAAAGGGTATTATCACAGCAAAATAGAATTATGTAAAAAACTATATTACTGAATTTATGTTGCAAAATTTTTCTTTGTCTTCAAATAATTGCATCCATGTTTGATATACAATAACATTTGATTCTATTTATATCAGCAAAGAAAGAATTATGAAATTTGTAGCAGTTCTACATTGACACAATAATGCTTAAAATGCTAAAAATGACCTCAGAAAACCTCAGGGGTATACATTTGGCACACAAACCTCATGCATATGGAGATCTAGATTGGGCTCTGCTGATGCAAGTTGACCCTGCAACGTGTCTCTTAACCTCCTCCTGGGAGTAGGTAAGTAGTCTAGGCAGTTTTTGTTTGTTTGTTTGTTTTTAACCTAGAGATTGCAAAGGTGTAAGAAAGTATGTAGAAACAAGCTAACGATCTTCAAAACTGTCTTATAACTGTCCAAAGCTAAAGCCCAACAGAAGAGCACCACAAAGCTGCGTGACAGATGGCATGGGCAAAGGGAAAAATGAGGGATGAGAACAGTAATGCATACCTAAGTATGAATTCAGCTTAGTTACATATAGCATAAATCCATACTTAAATGATACATAAATGCTTAGTCGCTCAGTCATGTCTGGCTCTTTGCGACCCTATGGACTGTAGTCTGTCCGACTCCTCTGTCTGTGGGGATGCTCCAGGCAAGAATCCTGGAATAGGTTGCCATGCCCGCATCCAGGGGATCTTCCCAACCCAGGGATGCAACCCAGGTCTCCCACGTTGCAGGAGGATTCTTTACTGTCTGAGCCACCAAGGAAGTCCTAAGTGACATAAGTTTATGTCAAAGTACATACGTATATACTTAAGAAGTATATCTAAGTGTTTGCAGAATTACCTACAGTTGCATTTAAAAGGCTCTTAAATAGTCCAGTCATAACAGGAGCTTGTAGAAATACTTTATCTAGCACTAGGAAGTCTGTCTAATTGTCTACCTTCATTCCCTTCTTGTTGAGTGACAATCTAGTTTTAAAAATGAATTTTAAAAGTATCAATTATAGTTTAAAAACTGACTTTAAGGCATAATGTTTTCCCTTGAATAAAGTAAGCCAAGCCATACAAAAACTTATCTTTCTCTGAAAGTGAGTTTTCTAAAAAAAAAAAAAAAATCATAAATCTAATCAAATATTTAAAAATATTTGTCGAAGTAAAGAAAATGTTTGTTTAGTAGAGAAGAACTGAATTTTCTGTTTTCATTTCTTGACAAAATATCTTGAAAATGCCTAGTCTCTGATGGTGACAATTTTATTTCAATAAACAAGATAATTTGAGGATCTCTAAGCCAGTGCTTGCCAATTTTAAAGGTTAAAACTTACAGAGACATCTGGGCTTATTTCTGCATAAAAGTAGCAAAATCACATGCATTAAAAAGCATCCCTGTGGCTATGACTATAATCAAAGAACCAAGACTTTGAATTCGAATTCAAAGTTTTTCTAAGAAAAAATATATTTACCTCTTTAAAGAGGCACTAGCCTCAACAATTAGGAATTATACTTTGCTGATATCAGCAAGTATACACAAGAGTTGAAAATTAATTGCTGGCTGAAATCAAAATAGTAAAATTATACAACTGTATGGTGAATAAAGGTCAGAGTTGAACTTTTCTTTTTTCCCCATGGGATGCTTCAACATATGTAATATAAAGCATAGCTAGTATAGGGTTGATAGAATAATTGTTAAAATAATCTGTTTAAACTATCTTCCACTGCTTCAAGTCACAAAACAGCTCAGTCACTCTGAGAAAACTTATTTTCTTTTTTTTCAATATGCCCCAAATTGTGTCTGATTTCTTTTTCTTGGTAATACAATTGTAACCTTTTCAAGTTGCTATAGAGGCAACACTTTTAGTTTCATTTTTTTGCTTATATGGCTCTAGCCTTTTCACTTCAGCATCCTTCTCACTGAAACACTCAGCAAGAAAAACAAAAGTGTTACAAGATGGAGGCAATTAAAATGGTTCTGTAGCTTTTTAGAGTCTCTTTGCTTCCATTTAAGGGAAACTCATATGATTTAAACATGACATTGATAATAATTTGTTACCTGAGAATATAATCATAAATTGTTTCTTCATATGATGCAAACTTGCTCATCATTTATGTGGAGTGAAATCCAGCATATTAACATAATTTTATAAGAATTTTTGATTCTTCAAAGAATCAGAGAAAATTATACATATAAATATTTCATGTTTTCATTTGTACTGGGTTCATGGGGGACTATAAGACATAAGCTAATGATTGTTTATTTCATTTCTTACAAGTGATATGTTTATTTTATTAGTCAAACATATCATATTTGAATCCTAGCTCAACCTTCCAAGTAGGACATCTTAGATTGATTATGACATTTTTGAAACTCAGTTTTCTCACATTTAAATGAGAATAAGCTCAATGTTACTATGTATTACATGAATTAAAAATCAAGGTATATGTGTCACATATACAAAATATGTATATAAGTATATACGTAATCTAATTATTTGTTTCATGAATTAAAATCACATGAGCTATATACATAAATAGAGATATTTACACTATTTAAAACCACACACACACACAGTTTTAAACAGTATCAGATAACTAGAAAGTACACAAAGCACACAATAAGTTATACTGAAAGTGAAGTCGCTCAGTCGTGTCTGACTCTTTGCGACCCCATGGACTGTAGCCCACCAGGCTCCTCCGTCCATGGAATTCTCCAGGCAAGAATACTGGAGTGGGTTGCCATTTCCTTCTCCAAGGGATCTTCCCGACCCAGGGATTGAACCTGGGTCTCTCGCATTGGAGGCAGATGCTTTAACCTCTGAGCCACCAGGGAAGCCCCTTTTGGGAAAAAGACAATCTCTCCTGCAAACGGTGTTGGGAAAACTGGAATGCTCCATGTAAACCAGTGAAGTCACAACACACTTTCACACCAAACACAAATAAATTCAAAATGGCTTAAAGACTTAAACTTAAGACATGAAACCATACAACTCCTAGAGGAGAACATTAGCAAAACATTCTCTGATGTAAGTGGCACCCATATTTTCTTAGGTTAGTCTCTCAAGCAACAGAAATAGAAGCATAAATAACCAAATGGGGGAAAAACATAAACAAACTTACAAGTTTTGCACAGCAAAAGAAACCATAAACAAAATGAAAAGAAAACCTATAGAATGGGAGAAACTAGCACAACATTGTAAATCTGCTATTCTTCAGTGAAAACTTTTATCTAGCTCTAAAAACAAAGATATGGCATTCGATAAGCATTCTAGAAAATCTGTTGTATGAATTAGTACAACTGTTACAAATATTATTGTCATCATTACTATCATTGTTTTATTATGCTCTGATGCATTTCAATGATATGGAACTACTACTAATTTTTTAAGTACACAGTATTCCTTTTGTTTTCTGTCACTTTTCATATCATTCCCTTTCCCCCACCTTTGAAATGAGTTTACTATTTTTTTCTACCTAGTAATTACCTGCTCTACTGCCACAACTCATAACCAGTGTCATCTAGTCTTTGACTTTATTTGACCCAAAACCCAATACTTGAGTTGTTTCTAAAATACTAATTTTACTTTTAACACAAAGTTCGGTTCAGTTCAGTCGCTCAGTCATGTCCAACTCTTTCTAAACCCATGGACTGTAGCATACAAGGCTTCCCTGTCCATTACCAATTCCCCGAGCTTGCTCAAACTCATGTCCATTGAGTCGATGATGCCATCCAACCATCTCATCCTCTGTCATCCCCTTCATCTCTGTCTTAATCTTTCCCAACATCAGGGTCTTTTCCGATGGGTTGGCTCTTCACATCAGGTGGCCAAATTATTGGAGCTTCAGCTTCAGCATCAGTCCTTCCAAAGAATATTCAGGACTGATTTCCTTTCGGATCGACTGGTTAGATATTCTTGCATTCTAGGGGACTCTCAAGGATGTTCTCCAACACCACAGTTAAAAAGCATCAGTTCTTCAGCACTCAGTTTCCTTTTATGGTCCAACTCTCACATCCATACACAACTATTGGAAAAACCACAGCTTTGACTATACGGACCTTTGTTGATAAAGTAATGCAATGTGTCTAACATAAGGTGTTTGACAACTAATGTAAGGTGCTTTAAAAGTTGTCTACATTGATATCTCTCAATATACTATTAGGTCATTGAAGGAAAGGGTATGGATCATTTATCTATTTTTCTCAAAGATCCAGCATTCTCTATTCTGCTGAAAAATGGCTGATTTCATTATTTCTATTATTGCAAATCAATACTATTTTTTTTTCTAATGAATTCAATATTCTCTGTCCAGTATCTCATATTTATCTTGAAGCCATACTAGAATTAATGAGATGCAGAGAGAGGAGAGCATGGCCTCTGACCCTACATGTCAAGCTTCATTTCATGACGTCTATAAAATTTAATGGTAGATGAGGAAGTAATTTGAATATCACTGCAATAGCAATTCAGGCTACTGTGCATTGCATGTTTCTCTGAAAGGAAAAGACACATTATATTCCATTTAGAACAATCAGGATGATTGCCTCTCTTGGAGACATATACAATTTGAATAGTTTAAAATATAATTTATTTTCAGGCTGAGGATTTAGTACTTTGGCGATTCTTAGAAAATAAAAATAAACTGATATCCCTTACCATTGTTTTTCTTGTTGTAAAGCATGCATTTTTACAAAGCTGTTAATGATGTGGGTATTTTACATTTTCAGAGCCAAAGCACAGATAAATTCCTTTTAATCATGAATAATGAGTTAGGTTCAGATTTGAATAATCTGGGGTGACAAATTTCCTTCCTTTTTTCAAAGAATTCCACCAAAATATGTTTTCTTTCTTTGCTCTTTTATTGCTTGGTGTTAGCTAATTGTATCTCATATGGACCTATGAAATTATGATACTTAATGCCCATCATATCAAGAACAGAGACATTCTGGTCATCCTCATTTGTCTTCCACTACTAAATCCATTCTTCCTCCTAGTAGGTCATAAGAGCCTCCATACTGGTTTCAACCTACCCTTGAACAATGATGTGTTGTGGAAAAATTAAAGATTCTAACTGCTTTGAAGCTGTGTACTGATTTGTTTGAGCTTGCTCTTTCAGATTCAATGGGAATCATTGGACAAAACTTCAAAATGACTCATGCATTCAAAACTGTATTTACATAAGCTTTTTGGAAAGGTCAGTAATTTAAATTGAATTACTACTAAATTCAGTAAATTCAATTTACTAAAAATTGAAAATTTTACCAAGTGAAGAATTTTCTGAAATGTTTTTCAAGAACCAATATTCCTTTTTGGATGTGACTGATTAAGATACACAGTATAAAGATACCTATTATTATTATTAGCCTTTCTAATGTTTTTTAAATTTTATTTTATTTTAAAATTGTGTTAAAATACACAAAACATAAAATGTACCATCTTAACCATTTTTAAATGCACTGTCAGATGGCATTAAGTGCATTCACATGGTTGAATCATCACCATCAATCTCTGGAACTTGATAAATGAAACCTGAAAAACTGAAACCTGATAGCAATTAAATAATAATTTCCCATTCACCCCTCTCTCCATACCCTGGAAACAACCATAATTCTGTCTATATGAATTTAACTATTCTTACTGTCTCATGTAAATGGTATTTGTCTTTTTGTGACTGGCTTACCTCACTTAGCATAATGCCCTTAAGGTTCATCCATGTTATAACATGACTCTATGATTATAGATATGTATTTGTATTTGTACTGTTAATACACATTCAGTTCAGTTCAGTCGCTCAGTCATGTCCGACTCTTTGTGACCCCATGAATCGCAGCATTCCAGGCCTCCCTATCCATCACCAACTCCCAGAGTTTACCCAAACCCATGTCCATCGAGTCGGTGATACCATCCAGCCATCTCCTCCTCTGTTGTCCCCTTCTCCTGCCCCCAATCCTTCCCAGCATCAGGGTGTTTTCCAATGCGTCAACTCTTTCCATGAGGTGGCCAAAGTATTGGAGTTTCAGCTTCAACATCAGTCCTTCCAATGAACACCCAGGCCTGATCTCCTTTAGGATGGACTGGTTGGATCTTCTTGCAGTCCAAGGGACTCTCAAGAGTCTTCTCCAACACCACAGTTCAAAAGCATCAATTCTTCGGTGCTCAGCTTTCTTCACCGTCCAACTCTCACATCCATACATGACTACTGGAAATATCATAGCCTTGACTAGATGGACCTTTGTTGGCAAAGTAATGTCTCTGCTTTTAAATATGCTATCAAGGTTGGTCATAACCTTCCTTCCAAGGAGTAAGTGTCTTTTAATTTCATGGCTTCAATCACCATCAGCAGTGATTTTGGAGCCCCAAAAAATAAAGTCTGACACTGTTTCCAATGTTTCCCCATCTATTTCCCATGAAGTGATGGGACCAGATGCCATGATCTTAGTTTTCTGAACGTTGAGCTTTAAGCCAACTTTTTCACTCTCCTCTTTCACTTTCATCAAGAGGATCTTTAGTTCTTCTTTGCTTTCTGCCATAAGGGTTGTGTCATCTGCATATCTGAGGTTATTGATATTTCTTCTGGCAATCTTGATTCCAGCTGTGTTTCTTCCAGCCCAGCGTTTCTCATGATGCACTCTGCATATAAATGAAATAAGCAGGGTGACAATATACAGCCTTGACATACTCCTTTTCCTATTGGAACCAGTCTGTTGTTCCATGTCCAGTTCTAACTGTTGCTTCCTGACCTGCATACAGGTTTCTCAAGAGACAGGTCAGATGGTCTGGTATTCCTATCTCTTTCAGAATTTTCAACAGTTTATTGTGATCCACACAGTCAAAGGCTTTGGCATAGTCAATAAAGCAGAAATAGATGTTCTTCTGGAACTCTCTTGCTTTTTTGATGATCCACCAGATGTTGGCAATTTGATCTCTGGTTCCTCTTTCTTTTCTAAAATCAGCTTGAACATCTGGAAGTTCACGTTTCACTTATTGCTGAAGCTGTCTCCTGTATGATGTCACGAGCCTCAGAGGAGCTACCCTGGCCGGAGGTGGGGGGCGGCGGCCGAGAGGAGCTACCCTGCACCTGAGGCCAGGGGCGGCAGCCTAGAGGAGCTGCCCTCTGCCCGAGGCCCGGGGCGGTGGCCGAGAGGAGCTACCCATGTCCAAGGAGCAGTGGCTGCGTGGGCACAGGAGGGCCGAGAGGAGTTACTCCACATTCAAGGTCAGGAGGGGCCGTCATAAGTAGACACCCCTTGTCCAAGGTAAGGAGCAATGGCTGCACTTTGCTGGAGCAGCCATGAAGAGATACCCCATGTCCAAGGTAAGAGAAACCCAAATAAGACAATAGGTGTTGCGAGAGGGCATCAGAGGGCAGACACACTGAAACTATAATCACAGAAAACTAGCTAATCTGATCACACGGACCACAGCCTTGTCTATCTCAATGAAACTAAGCCATGCCCTGTGAGGCCACCCAATACAGATGGGTCATGGTGGAGAGGTCTGACAGAATGTGGTCCATTGGAGAAGGGCATGACAAACCACTTCAGTATTCTTGCCTTGAGAACCCCATGAACAGTATGAAAAGGCAAAAAGATAGGACACTGAAAGATGAACTCCCCAGGTCGGTAGGTGCCCAATATGCTACTGGAGATCAGTGGAGAAATAACTCCAGAAAGAATGATGGGATGGAGCCAAAGCAAAAACAATACCCAACTGTGGATGTGACTGGTGATAGAAACAAAGTCCAATGTTGTAAAGAGCAATATTGCATAGGAACCTGGAATGATAGGTCCATGAATCAAGGCAAATTGGAAGTGGTCAAACAGGAGATGGCAAGAGTGAACGTCGACATTCTAGGAATCAGTGAACTAAAATGGACTGGAATGGGTGAATTTAACTAAGATGACCATTATATCTAATACACATTAACAGTATAGATACCAGTGATATGATAGACACCAGTCACATGTGACTTTGAAAACTGAAATAAGGCTGGAGTGACTTAGGATCTAAAATTAAAATTTATTTTAATTATTTTAAGCTTGCATCGACACATATGACTGACTGGTGTCTATTCTATTAGCAAACTCTATATAATCTGCATCAATTATTTTCTAATTTTATCAATTTTAGATATTATTTTTATTGATATATTATTGTTTAGGTCATATACATCTCGGAGAAGGCGCCGGCGACCCACTCCAGTATTCTTGTGCACAGAGTCAGACACGACTGACGTGACTTAGCAGCATATACATCTTCCTCCCATTCAACCACTAACACGTTAAAAAGTAAATATGTCAGTTATCTCTGTGACTTTAAACTAATGCACCATTCTTTTATGTCCTTCTTTTAACAACTATAAACTAAGTTGCTAACTGGTATTAATTCTCTTAAATTTTCTTATACCTTTTTGGACTTTTATTTTGCATGCTAGCAAAGCTTATAGCAATTATATTCTCTTCTGTAATTATAATTCAGGCTCCACTCTTTTGAGCTGACAAATATTATTAACTATAAATCCTAATAATCATTTCATTTATCTCTTTCTCATAGCAATTTTTGTTTCTCTATATTTTAAAACCAGTATTTTTTTCTGGAACTATTTAAACATTATCTTTAATTTTTTTCATCTTCTTAATTTAATGAGATATAATGTTTTTTGTTTCAGAGACATCCCTGCAGTAGCCTGCTATTCTTTAGCTTCAGTCTGTAATGGTTGATCTCTACAACTGCTAAACAATAACAACTTGGCCCTTTCGTTCTTTGCTTTGCAGAATTCTTTACATGGGTCTCTATATCCTATGTTTCTACCTTTTTCTTCTTCATATTAAGTGGTTTATCAAGTAACTTCTTAGGAAAAGAATGAGTATGCTGTAGGTTAACTTTCTAAGCCATTACCTCTTTTTAAATGTCTTTTTTTTTTCCACTAAAACAAGCACATTTGGTTACAAAATTGGCTTGAAACCCAAAATTGGCTTGATACAGAATTTCAGGCTGAAATAGCTTTCCCTCAGAACACTGAGTTCACTGATCGATTGTAGTCTTGTCTCACTATGACTTTTGAAAAGCTACATGCCAGCTATATACTCTCTTTTTTAGGTGACCATATGTTCTATCAGAAAGCTTTCAGTATCCTTTGGTTTATACTTGACTTTGTAATGAATAACAGTAGATTTTATATTAGAACTTATTAATTCTTTGAGATACAGATTTAGGAAGAAATTCAAACTTCTTTGGGATATATGTTTTTTTTGTTTTTTGTTCATGAGGCTTTGTTCTATTTGTTTGGAATCCTCTTCATACTCAATGAGAAACTAGACTTTTTAATTTATACCATATCAAACCAAACTTCCTGGGCCTTACCTTCTTGAGAAAAATCTGTCCATAAACTGATATCTTTTTGGACAATTCACACATATTATGGTAAATCTCAATATGTGATGCATATATTTCGGAAGAGTGTAGCCTCTCTAAAATTCTACTTCTGATAATTAAATGATACTAACAACTTTTTTAGATGATTTCAATAAATAAATATACATTCCAAATGAACTTGTCTATCCAACATTACCATACACTTTAATCAACTTGCTAATTAAGTAGTCCTCTTTTTCTCTCTCTCTCTCCTATTCCTTGAAGTGTGGAAATGTCCCGTATTCAACAAAGAAATGTAGAAACGAAAGTGTTTAAATTTTGGATACTGAAATAATGGAATTTAGGATTTTCAGGCCATATCAAGACCCAGTCAATATCTCTATCATTTATTGTTTAAATTCACATCAGTTTAATAAAAATATTTTATGGAAATCACCAGGAAGATATTCAGCCTTATTATTTTGACTACTTAATGATACTCAGTAATTTCCTTTTCTCATGCCTCAGCTTAGTGAGAGACTATCTCCTGTTAATACCAACTCCCAAACTGGCAGTCCCACTGCTGATACTCCCTAGTGATTAAAAATATATATATGTATAATTATTTAAATATATTATTCTTTTTTATTGCAATATCCTTGACTTTGGGAACAGGCATATTTTCTTGGGATAAGGGTTATAATGATCCATGATTAATAAATGGCTTTTTGCTTACCTTAATCTCAGAGAATAACCCAGGTATCCCAGCAGTATTTTACTAAAATAGTTAGAAAACTTAACCAAAGAATAGGACCTAGAGCTACTAAGCCTCAGTTTTTATTTTTTCTTCTTCCACTAAAATACTCTGTCACAAAGAAAGTAAGTTCCTTCTCTCATAAACTAAATGAGCAAAGGACCTCAGATGCATAAGAAAATTGAGCTATTTTTCTTACATTGAAAAATTCATCAAGTCTCAATTTAGAAAGAGAAGGTCAATAAAGAGCAATTACATGAGCATTCTCCCTAGGGTATTATGCCAAATTCTTAAAATGGTGAGCTTAATGTTTTCAGGTAATTTTAAACTTTTAATGTAATATTTTTCTTCACCCATGGTAATTTATTCTAGTTATTTCTCTCTCATCTCATCAGTTGCTCACAACTGATTCAAAACTGAAATGTTCTTTGAGATATGTCTCTTTTGATTTTCATGTCTGTCAATAGAATTTTCATAAAGCAAAAATCCTGTTGGGAGAGGAAGCATACATGACAGTAATCTGATAATCTAGCTAAATTTGAATTGGTTCAAAACAAAATCACAGTGACATCTAATTCTTTAGGTATACCTGGGGAAATCTAAATCTTTTCCCTTTAGGTCAGGTCTTAATTAGGATCAACATGCCAAAGTTTCTTTAATTTTTATCTTGAAATTTCTCATAGAAGCATAAAATAATTCCTTATTAGAGAATTTGATTTTCCTCACACTCTTAGTTTCAAGTTTGCAAGTTTCCACTGAAAGGATAGAATTTTAAAAATGAGAAACCTAATTTGCATTTCAGAATGTGTACTGAATTTTTACAATGGTTAGCATACCAAGTTCCCTTCTTGTTTACCCGTATGTCACTATAAACCATATTTCTATTCTTTATATTGATTAGGTTTCTTATGTTTTATTTGGATGGCCAACAAGGCCTGAGATTTCATCCCTTCATTATTTTCTCAAGCATTTATTCCCTTGTGATTAATTGGCTCTGAATTATCTTTGAACCTCTTTCCATGTGCCTCAGATGGATGGGATTTCTTTCCTGTAGGAAGCTTCTTTTGGAAAACAAGAAATGAGCTCAGAATAAAACCTCAAAATTAATTAAAATGTATGGCTTATCTCATGAGCAATAGCAGCATGATATATGCAAGCAAATTTCTCTATTGTATTTCTATTTTTCTTTCCCTAGACTGTTGGTGGTCAAAATGATTAAGAAAGATACAACATATACACTGCTCTACAGAGTGGCATGATCAGATCACTGCTGTAATGATTAATGTATATAAGTGTGTCAAGTGTGTTATGACAGCAAGCATGTTGGGAAATAACCGTCAAGTGAGTGAATAGATTTTTAAGTTTTGGGAAACAGCAGTATGATAGAAAATAACCACTCAAATGTGTTGGAACATCAAGGTATTGTTTTCTAACTAAAAGGGAATATCAAGTTATTGGGCTTCCCTTGTGGTTCAGCTGGTAAAGAATCTGCCTGCTATGCAGGAGACTTGGGTTCAGTCTCTGAATTGGGAAGATCCCCTGGAGAAGGGAAAGGCTACCCACTTCAGTATTCTGGCCTGCAGAATTCCATGGACTATGTAGTCCATGGGGTTGCAAACAGTAGGACATGAATAAGTGACTTTCATTCAAGTTTCAGAACAACCCATAACCAAAGAAGAAGTAAAGCCTGAAAAATCTATTGTCAACTGGGAGATGTGTAATTATTGGTTTTTCCTTTTTTAATAGTCTAGGACTCTTGCCTAGTGAGTACGGTGTCAATGAAAAATTACATAAGCAGGATTACTCCATCCATAGGAACTGACTTTACTTACTTACTTTACTTACTTGCTTACTTATTTATTTATCTATTTATTTATTTATTTATTGCTTTTAGGGGATTCCCTGGTGGCTCAGAGGGTAAAGAGTCTGCCTGCAATGTGGGAGGCCTGGGTTCAATCCCTGGGTTGGGAAGGTCCCCTGGAGAAGGAAATGGCAACTCACTCCAGTACTCTTGCCTGGAAAATCCCATGGATAGAGAGGACTGGTAGGCTACAGTCCATGGGGTCGCAAAGAGTTGGACACAACTGAGCGACTTCACTTTATTGCTTTTTATTTTAAAAAATTTAAGTTGATGTATAGTCAATTAACAACATTGTGTTATTTTATGGTATATAGCAAAGTAATTTAGTTATATTGTTTCATATTCTTTTCCATTATGGTTAATTACAAGATACTGAATATAGTACCCTATGTTACACAGCAGGACCTTGTTTTCTATTTTAATATATATTTGTATCTGCTAATCAATCCATCCTAAAAGAGATCAATCCTGGGTGTTCATTGGAAGGACTGATGTTGAAGCTGAAACTCCAATACTTTGGCCACCTCATGCGAAGAGTTGACTCATTGGAAAAGACCCTGATGCTGGGTGGGACTGGGGGCAGGAGGAGAAGGGGACGACAGAGGATGAGATGGTTGGATGGCATCACCGACTCAATGGCCATGGGTTTGGGTAGACTCCGGGAGTTGGTGATGGACAGGGAGGCCTGGCGTGCTGCAGTTCATGGGGTCGCAAAGAGACAGACACGACTGAGCGACTGAACTGAACTGAACTGAATCCCAAACTCCTGATTTATCCCTCCACCTCCCCACGGTAACTGTAAATTTGTTTTCGGTATCTGAGAGTCTGTTTTGTAAATAGGTTCATTTGTATCATATTTTAAATTCCACATATAAGTGATATATGATATTTGTCCTTTTCTGCCTGATTTACTTCATTTAGTATGATTACCTCTAGGTCCATCCATGTTGCTACAAATGATGTTATTTCATTCTTTTTTAAGCCTCAGTAATATTCTATTGTGTATATATATCATATTTTCTTTATTCATTCATCTGTTGATGAATATTTAGGTGTCTAATTTGAAAATATACATCCACCTCAATGTTCATAGCAGCACTATTTACAATAGCCAAGTCATTGAAGCAGCCTGACTGTATTTCTGCTAGAAGACTTCCTTTAGAATAAATCTAAATGACTTTCTGTCTCTGCGGTTTCTATTGACCAGAAGATGCTCTAGGAATTAAGCTCTGTGTTATACTGTAAGTCTTAATCAAATTGGTCTTTCAAGTGTAAATGTCTCAAGGTTTTTTTTTTGTGGTTGTTGTTGTTTTCATAGAACTAACCAATACAAAACACTCCCAGGCCCAGCTATAGGACTCTTTTATAAAATACATTTTCTTTTCATTAGATAAACTCAAAGTTATGTGTACCTCAAAACAAACACACATGCACATATACACATAAAGAACAAAATATTCTGCCTTATTTAGCTTTATATAAAAAAGCAGCCTTGACACATACATGTTGGAATGCCATGTGAGTAACAAGAGGATATTTTTCAGCCCATTAACCCCTTTCACTCTGGTTATGAGAGTCTGAGCCATTACTAAGGATCACTGGTAATTCTATCTCCTATAAAAGTCAGGTACTTGATATTTATGTTTCAAATTTTTCTCAAGACATAAATGTTATATAAGCCTTGGAGGCACTGAGATGAGTGTGATGGAATGTGATTTAAAAATCTTAATAAAGTCACCATTAAAAAGAAAATAAATTTAAAGAAGCATAGAAAAATTTTAAATGTGATGAGATAAAATATTCTGATGCTTTTAGATAGGGATATTTTTGTTTACTTCTTTTGTTTTCATCCTAATATTTTAATAATACCAATGTTATATCTTAAATATAAAGTTATTTTAAAAGTAATATTCTTTATTTGATAAAAACAAAAAGTATTTTTGACAATGGTATTGTATCAAAAGAGGTCAGCTTCAGAGAAAAAACACTTCACGTTTCAGAGTTTTGAGGTGTTAATTTTTTTTATAATTGATTTCATTCACTGACTTGTCAAAAGTCAATTCAAGCTAAGTTCTGCAAGGAATATGATACTGCATGGAGTTATTTTTTTAGAGATAGCGATTAAATATTTAATAGCATCTGAAAACTGCCATCACTATAGGATTCTTACAGCAAGATTAATCTGAGATTGGAGTACGATATGCCTGAACACACTTCTTCAGTAAAAATAAAAAAATTATCTGTATTGTGATTAGAAAGTCATTCTGCTGGGTTAAATCTGCAGTCAGTCAGTCAGTTCAGTCACTCAGTCATGTCCAACTCTTTGTGACCCCATGGACTGCAGCACACCAGGCCTTCCCATCTACCAGCAACTCCCGGAGCCTGCTCAAACTCATGTCCATTAAGTCAGTGATGCTATCCAACATCTCGTCCTCTGTCTTCCCCTTCTCCTTCTGTCTTCAATCTTTCCAGCATCAGTGTCTTTTCTAATGGGTCAGTTCTTCACATCAGTTGGCCAAAGTATTGGAGCTTCACCTTCAGCATCAGTCCTTCCAATGAATATTCAGGACTGGTTTCCTTTTGGATTGACTGGTCTGATCTCCTTGCAGTCCAAGGAAGTCTCAAGAGTCTTCTGCAACACCACAGTTCAAAAGCATCAATTCTTTGGTGCTCAGCTTTCTTTATGGTCCAACTCTCACATCCACACATGATTACTGGAAAACCATACCTTTGACTAGATGGACCTTTCTTGGCAAAGTAATGTCTGCACAATTCAGAAGCTCATAGATTGTTTTGTTGTTTAGTGAAACTGAATATACTTTGCCTTTGAAAGTAAACTTTCTAAATTTTTGAAACTCACCATTTCAATATGGTCAGTTCTATTTCTTTTGATCAATTTTGAAGATGCTGAGTGTGAGTGTTAGTAAGAATAGACTCACATGAAGCATGGTCCCTAGGGACTTAAGATCACACAAAGACACGGATGGAAGCCATATTTAAGAGATTTTATTGACTTCATCTTGTTACATTATCAGGAATTTTCAAGTTCACTCCTTGACTCTGTGATTCTTACACAAAGATTTCATAAGCCAGACTTCACCTCCTCAGTACACTGCCATTCTGTTCCAACAAAATATAAGTTATATGACTTGAGATTGAGGATGGAGATGAGGGTACACAGAGAGAATATTATCAGTAAAGGAAACAAATCAACTACTAAAATTCTACCTTTTTGTTCTCAGAACAATCCTTTAAAAGCCTCCTTAAATCTAGGTATTAAAAAAAATCATTATTGACATCTATTCACAAATCCATGGAAATCTAGGCTTTATTATGTATCTTCGGCTTTTAGAACTTTCTTCTTTATCAGTATTGTTAGTTCAGGAGGCAAATGTAAAGGCTGCATACACCAAACATATGACCTGTGGACTTTGATAATTCAGACATTTTTCCAGGTAACTCAGTTCTCTTGGTATGGAAATGCAAGTTGATGACTACATATTACCTAATTCTCTACATAAATGACCCCTATTCCCTATGTCTGTATCCCATGATGGTAGCCTGCCAGGCTTTTCTGTGCATGGAATTCTCCAGGCAAGTATACTGGAGTGGGTAGCCATTCCCTTCATCAGGGGATCTTCCCAACTCAGGGTCAGAATCCAGGTCTCCTGCATTGCAGGCAGATCCTTTACAAACTGAGACATGACAGAAGCCCTATGAAGAATCCTAGTATTTCCCCAAATCCAACAAATCTATTTAAAAAATCTTATCTCTTATATTTCAGTCCTCTTATAAAACCCATACTGCTCTGCCTTATAAAGAAATTCCAATCTATTCAAAATCAACTCCATATTTAAGGCAGAATATCCATAGTTAAAGGTGAAGATGAAAAAACTAGGATAGCAATTAAGGAAGGCATGGTATTGGTTATTTTTCATCACCTCCTTCCCCAGGAATCCATTATTAATTTTCTCTTCCCCACTTTGTGAAATGAAGACAAAGCTCTATGGAGTATTAATTCATTTGACCTCCCTTTATAGTCAACTTTTGATTGGGTTCAGTCCGTGGAAATTATAAGCAAAGAACAGAAGTGGGAGAAGAGAGAAGTCAAGATATTTCTTACATGTTCCTTCCTTGTCCTAACATTAGCTGTATCCCCTTATGGCTACAACGACTATCAGGATGTCCCTCTGTCAAAATTCCATGCCTCATTTAGCTTTAGTAACCCCATTTATTATTTTGTTCTTTTACCCCAGGCATAGTAATATTGACTTCTCCCTTACTATGAATGTCTGAATCCACCCTGTTGCATTCATGAATTTCACTCTTGAAATAAACTTCTTTCAGTATTTTTAAAGTTGATTTATTGGATTATGTGCATTTGTTCAACAAAATAATGTGTTATCTTGGCTTCTTAGTTTTCAGTGTTATCATTGATATGCCTTCATGGGTAGTTGCATTATTGAAGCTGTTTTAGGAGATGTTGGTCAGGTACCAATTTAAATCTTACATATTCAATTTAAAAATAATATATTTTAGGATTATGATGAATTTTTTTCTAAAAATTTAGAATTGGTGTTTGAAATATAATTATGCCTATAGCATTCCGCTGCTTAAAATATTTAAATGACCTGAATTGCCCACAGGATAAAGTTAAAAGTTGTTTTACAATTGTGATTCTCAAACTGTGATTCACAGACCTCTCAAAATCCTTTCAGTAGATCTGAGCAGTCAAACCTATTTTCATAATAATGCAAAGACAGTATTTGCCCTTTTCATTGACCTAACATTTACAGTGATGCTTCAACACCTGGACATATAAACTCCTTCTACCTTAGCATGAATTCCAACAGCACTGACAAACTAGAGTAAGTAATCAATGAATTCTTCATCATGTGAACTTGCCAAAAAATTTTAAAAAGCATCAAATTTCACTTCAGAATGTACTTAACAAAGTAGTAAAAATTATTAATTGTACCAAATCTCAACCCTTGAGTATATGTCATTTGTTATGAGATGACTTCGCAGATAGCTCAGTTGGTAAAGAATCCGCCTGCAATGCAGGAGACCCCAGTTTGATTCCTGGAGGGATCAGGAAGATCCGCTGGAGAAGGGATAGGCTACCCACTCCAGTATTCTTGAGCTTTCCTTGTGGCTCAGCTGGTAAAGAATCCACCCGCAACGCGGGAGACCCGGGTTCGAACCCTGGGTTAGGAAGACCTGCTGGAGAAGGGAAAGGCTACCCACTCCAGTATTCTGGCCTGGAGAATTCCATGAACTGTATAGTCCATCAGTTTGCAAACAGTCAGACACAACTGAGCAACTTTCACTTTCACATAGAAGTTCCTATAAAGTAGTTCTGCAGTATACCAAAGTGTGATAGTGCAGCTTTTGTAGTGAATTAATGGCTTTTTAAAAATGTAACAAACACTATTTTTATGTATCTTTTCTATGAAACATCTTTTTTTTACTTGGATGAATGACTAAGAGGAAAAGCTATCATTATTTAATCCTGAGTAGGATTCTAAAAAATGGCAAGCGTGCATTCAAAAATATACAAGCAAAGCTATCATTTCAAGGAAGGCGACTGACAATATGTGTTCCCAATGATAGAATTTGGGTTTTCAGGCAAAAAAAAAGAGAAAGCTTTGGAAAACATATCCACCACGAGCTTAACACTTTTTAAATAATAAAGACTGTTCTGAGAAGACTGGTGATGTTATTAATGAATATCTTTTTTTAAGATATTGTGTAGTAAAATGAGTCACCATGAGAGAACTGCATAATGAGTCAGTGAACCAATGTTTTCCAAATAACCAACGTGCAATGTTATGAAATTATGTGTGGGCCAAAGATTAGATTAATTCAAGCAGTAAGACAGAAATGCATTTTAATGTGACCTTGCAGAAAGTTAATTTATATGATTTTAGGTTTTATGTGGGAACTCACTTTTATGAAATTACTAATCAAATTTTGTATCAAAGGTCCACAATTATTTGAAATATCTATTAAAATACTCTTTTATTTCCCAGCTACAAATCTATGTGAGATCAAATTCTTTTTAAGTATATCAACCAAAAAATATAAATAAACAAAATGCAGAAGATTATGTGATCATGTAGTTGTTTTCTCTATTAAGCCAAAAATCTCAAAGAGATTTTTAAAATGTAATACAATGTCATTCCTTAAACTAAGTTTTTGATTTGGAAAATATGATTGTTTTCATAAAATCATTATTTATGCTAACTCTGCTGTGTTTATTGCTACTTTAAAATGAACTATTTGTAACTCAAGCCTTAATTTCTAATATGGCAATAATTATAGATACAGTCCACATAATCAAAAGTTGTTGGGGTGCTCAGTGATCTTTAATATTTCCAACAGTCAAAGATTAATATGTTTTGAGTAAAGAATGTAATATTTCATCCATATCTATTTTTCCAGCCTTATTTACCACCATTATCATCTCTAAAAATCTAAAATCTCAGTTTTCATACGGACTAAGCAAACAAGTTTCCCTCTGCTTTGCCAGATTTTCTTGCCATTTAAATGTGGGACTGAGTATAGCACGAATAATGCCCTTGACTATTGCTCATTTCCATAGTTCATTTAACATCGCACAATGGTAGTATGAGTATATATTTGGGATCTATGGAAGTGTTGAGAACATAGATATCTACTATTCTTATTTTTTCTTTATTAAACATTTGGGTTTGATTGGGGGAGGGTAATGGAAATGAATAGTTGGCTTAATTAAAAAAAAATCAAGTGTGATTTGATTTATCTGTATGAGGCTAGACTTCTCAAAAAAGCATAGAGACAGCCAACAGCATGTATCTTATGAATTTTTATGGAAATGAGAATTAGTCGATTTGTAAAGTGCTAATACTATATCTAGAAGGTTGAAAATGACTTTTAATAATGGCAAAAAATATCTATGCAGAACTAAAATTTTATGATAATAAACAAAACAGATGTCTGAAAACTTTTAGGAGTGAATCAGCTGAAAAGAAGTTCAGAAGCCAAGTTCAAATCATCCTATACCTATACATCCATGCACAGAGATCATAAGAACCTGTAAGTTTACAAAAATTGCCAAAAAGTCATACTTTAGATATTATCACACTTAATGGAATAGAAATCATGATTATGGCAAGGAAAGAATATGCCTTATCCACAGGAAATGTCCAAAATATAAAAGATATCAACAGCAGACCAATAAATAATTTATATGTATAGAAATACAACTGATACAGGAAACTGATGAAAAATTTCAGGGTAAGGATAAATTGGAGGCAAATAGATATGGTATTTTGATAGATAATTTGGAATATTGGAGATTTTTTAAAAAGAATAATTAAACTAAGAGTGATCCAACAGAGTAAGTTTATTTAATTACAGTAACTTTCAAACAATGACTCTGAAATAAACTAACTTTTATATGAAAAATGAAAAAATATTTATAAATATATCCATTATAATATAATTATGAATATCAGGATGACTTTTCTCCCATTCTTAATTGAAAGAGAGGCTTCTATATCAACCTACCAGTCTTTTAAATAGTTCACTATCATATAAAAGATATTTCAAGAGTAAAAATTATCAAGCACCATAACAGTTAGATACAGTATATGCTAGATAATATATTAGATCGGTTTCAGTCAATCTTTTTCTAATGGAAAAGAATACGTGGGTACAGACTAATTTTGCACAAGATACTTTGCATTTGCATTTTGCCTATCTGTAAATCTTTATCTTTTAATTAATTTATTTTTAATTAAAGGATAATTACTTTACAGAATTTTGTTTCAAATAATTTCAATCATTATTTGAAACTCTGGAAACTATAAAAATGTAAGGAAAACTCACCATCAATTCTACCATCTATGAAATAGTAACACTAAGCATATTTAATATTTCCTCTTTTTAAACTCACTAAACTCTATTTAAAACTTACTATTTTATATTTATTTACTTGTTAGTTTGATATATGTTTAGACTTAATGAGGAGTTTCAAAAGAACTACAGAGAATTTCAGTATACATTTCACTCAAAATTCCTCAAAGGATAACATCTTACATAACCATGGTACAATGATCAATAGTATGAAACTAACGGTGTTTTGATGTTGTTAACTAAATTGTAGAATCGACTCAGATGTCATCAATTTTTCTGATATTGTCCTATTATGGTTTCAGGATTTTATCTAGGATACATTATATTTAGTTTTTATTTCTTCTTAATCTTCTGCAGTTTATAATATGCCTCAATCTTCTATTTTATAACCTTGACACTTTTGAAGACTACTGGTTAAATATTTTGAATAATATCTCTCAATTTGGTTTTAGCTGATGTTTTATCATAATTAGATTAAGCTATAAATTATTCAGAAAATAATTATGGATATATTTGAACAAAATTGAAAGCATTCCCTTAAACATTTTGAAACTTCATTTTCTCATGATATTATGTCATATGCTTTTTGGCCAGATCAGTGACAATTTTCATGGACATTATTTTCTCACGGAGGAAATTATAGGGAAGTAATCAACTGAGTTCAGTTCAGTCACTCAGTCAAATCCGACTCTTTGCAACACCATGGACTGCAGCATGCCAGGCCTCCCTGTCCATCGCCAATTCCCAGAGTTTATTCAAACTCATGTCCATTGACTCGGTGATGCCATTCAACCATCTCATCCTCTGTCGTCCCCTTCTCCTCCCACCTTCAATCTTTCAGAGCATTAAGGTCTTTTCAAATGAGTCAGGTCTTTGCATCAGGTGGCCAAAGTATTGGAGTTTCAGTTTCAACATCAGTTCTTCCAATGAATATTCAGGAATGATCTTCTTTAGGATGGACTGGTTGGATCTCCTTGCAGTCCAAGGGACTCTCAAGAGTCTTCTCTAATACCAGAGTTCAAAAGCATCAATTCTTCAGCTTTTTTTATAGTCCAACTCTCACATCCATACATGACTACTGGAAAAACCACAGCTTTGTCTAGATGGACATTTGTTGGCAAAGTTATGTCTCTGCTTTTTAATAAGCTGTCTAGGTTGGTCATAACTTTCCTTCCAATGAGTAAGCATCTTTTAATTTCATGGCTGAAATCACCATCTGCAGTGATTTTGGAGCCCCCCAAAATAGTCTGTCATTGTTTCCACTGTTTCCCCATCTATTTGCCCTGAAGTGATGGGACCAGATGCCATGATCTTAGTTTTCTGAATGTTGAGTTTTAAGCCAAGTTTTTCACTCTCCTCTTTCACTTTCTTCAAGAGGCTCTTTAGTTCTTCTTCACTTTCTGCCATAAGGGTGGTGTCATCTGTATATCTGAGGTTACTGATATTTCTCCCTGCAATCTTGACTCCAGTTGTGCTTCATCCAGTCCAGCATTTCTCATGACGTACTCTGCATTTAAGTTATATAAAAAGGGTGATAATATACAACCTTGACGTACTCCTTTCCCAATTTGTAACCAGTCTGTTGTTCCATGCCCAGTTCTAACTATTTCTTCCTGACCTGCATACAGGTTTCTCAAGAGGCAGGTCAGGTGGTCTGGTATTCCCATCTCTTTCAGAATTTTCCACAGTTTGTTGTGATCCACACAGTCAAAAGCTTTGGAATACTCAATAAAGCAGAAATAGATGTTTTTTTCTGGAACTCTCTTGCTTTTTCAATGATCAACAGATGTTGACATTTTGATCTCTGTTTCCTCTGCCTTTTCTAAAACCAGCCTGAACATCTGGAAGTTCATGGTTTATGTACTGATGAAGCCTGGCTTGGAAAACTTTGAACATTATTTTCCTAGCATGTGAGATGAGTGCAATTGTGTGGTAGTTTGAGCATTCTTTGGGCATTGCCTTTCTTTGGGATTGGAATGAAAACTGACCTTTTCCAGTCCTGTGGCTGAAGTAATATATATATATATATACACATATATAATATATACACACACACATAATATGGCAAGGTATATATAACATAAAAAGGTAGTTACAAATCATTAATGATGTTTAATATCATCATGGATGATTAATTGGGTAGGCAGAATTTGAGATTGCTTTTGCAAGGTACAGGAAATTGTGCTAATTAGGTAGATTGTAACTAAATGTCAGGCAAAAAAAAGTGTATTAGAAATACGATGGGCATGGGAACACACAAGATGGCATCAAGATTATCCAGCTAATTTTCAAAACTTTTCACAACTCATTATATTCTAAATGCATAACTATGAAGTATCTGTCAGTAACTATTTTAATTAATGAAATCAATTGAGATAAAGAAATTGAATTATTCTTTATTAGACTGCCTTCTGTAAAAAGAGCAAGAAGAACCAAATCCAGATGATTTGAATTTCTAATTTTATTGTCTTTCTATCACATTTGGGATTTTTTTTTTTAATAATATTGTGATGGTGTTATTTGCTCAGTCACGTCCGAATCTTTGTGAACCTATCAACTATATAGCCCACCAGGATTCTCTGTCCATGGAATTCTTCAGGTAAGAATACTGGAGTGGGTAGCCATTCCCTTCTCCAGGAGATCTTCCCAGCCCAGGGATCTAACCCAGGTATCCCGCATTGCAGGCAGATCCTTTACCATCTGAGACAACTTGATATAAATTGGTGATGTAATAAAAATGATTCCACCTAAATCATATCTATCTTCCCTTTTTTGAATTCCTATTTCTAATTTCCTCAAGGAAATCCCTGAATATTCACTGGAAGGACTGATGATTAAGCTGAAGCTCCGATCCCTTGGCCACCTGATGTGAAGAGCTGACCCACTCTTCCCTGATGAGAAAGATTGAGGGAAGGAGAAGAAGGGGGTGACAGACGATGAGATAGTTGGATGGCATCACTGATACAGTGAACATGAGTTTGAGCAAACTCAGGGAGATAGTGGAGGACAAGGAAACCTGGCATGCTGCAGTCCATGGGTTCACAGAGTCGGATTGACTGAGCAACTGAACAACAACATTTTCTTTAATCTCTTAAACAGCTGAGACAGTTAACATTCTTTTCTTTTGTTCAGAAATCATATTTTTAAGTCTTTGAATACCTATGAATATTTCCTTTTGGTTGTTTTCACATGTAAGAGAATACTTGTATAAGGAAACATTTGAGGGTTAACATCTTTCATCAAAATGCTACAGAAACTGCTCTTATGCAATTCAGTATTACTAAGAAGACTGACAAAACCCAAATATTTATCATTATTTCTAGATTACTTAGACAACAAAACATATAACAAATTTAAAAAAATAGGTTTGATGCTCAGGGATTTCATGTAATTTTAATAGGCAATGCAGTCACATTTTCCATAAAAATATACACACATATTATTTTCTCTCACACCCACTATTATCCATTTGCCTAGGTCTCCCTATGTGATCCATAAGTAATCCCTGTTATTAGTTTCTTATGCATCCTTCCAGCATTTTTATATATATATATATCATACATGAAATTTTCATATACAATATGTTTTGTTACTGAATACCAAATGAAGTCTAGTATTTATACTGTTTTATATCTAACATTTTCATATAAAATAAACATTGCAGATCTTTCCATAGAGAGTTTCATTATTATTATTTTTATAAATATATTGAGGTCTATTATCTTGTATGTAGAATTTAGTGAATATTAAATCAGGAAAAATTTTTAGTAACTAGGGAAAGGAGTGCATCAAGACTGTATATTGTAACCTTGTTTACTGCCTCATATGCAGAGTACATCATGTGAAATGCCAGGCTGGATGTTTCACAAGCTGGAATCAAGATTGTCAGGATAAACTCAACAACCTCTGATATGTAGATGATATGCAGTAATACTAATTCACTAGTACTAAGAACCTAGACAGCATATTAAAAAGCAGAGACATTACTATGCTGACAAAGGTCCATAAAGTCAGTGCAATGGTTTCTCCAATTATTATGTGTGGATGTGAGAGCTGGACCATAAAGAAGGCTGAGCACTGAAGAAGTGATGCTTTTGAATTGTGGTGTTGGAGAAGACTCTTGAGAGTCCCTTGGACTGCAAAGAGATCAAACCAGTCAATCATAAAAGAAACAAACCCTGAATATTCATTGCAAGGACTGACGCTGAAGCTGGAGCTACAATTCTTTGGCCACTTGATGCAAAAAGCCAACTTATTGGAAAAGACCCTGATGCTGAGAAAGACTGAAGGCAGGACAAGAAGGGGATGACAGATGATATGGTTAGATGACATCACTGACTCAATGGACATGATTTTGAGCAGACTCCGGGAGATGGTGGAAGACAGAGAAGTCTGACCAGCTGCAGTCCATGGGGTCAAAGAGTCAGGCATAACTGAGTGACTAAACAACAACAACAATGGCAGAAAGTGAAGAGTAACTAAAAAGCCTCATGATGAGAGTGACAGAGGAGAGTGAAAAAGCTGACTTAAAACTCAACATTCAAACAACTAGGATTATGGCATCCAGTCCCATCACTTTATGGCAAATAGATAGGGAAAAAGTGAAAACAATGACAGATTTTATATTCTTTGGATCTAAAATTACTGCGGATGATGATTGCAGCCATGAAATTAAGATGCTTGCTCCTTGGAAGAAAAGCTATGACAAACCTACACAGTGTCTTAGAAACCTGAAACATCACTTTGACCAAAAAGCTCTGTATGGTCAAAGCTATGGTTTTTCCAGTAATCATGTATGGATGTGAGAACTGGACCATAAAGAAGGCTGAGCACCAAGGGACTGATGCTTTTGAATGTGTGGTGCTGGAGAAAAGACTTGAGAGTCCCTTGGACTGCAAGGAGATCAAACCAGTCAATGCTAAAGGAAATCCACTCTGAAAATTCTTTGGAAAGACTAATTCTGAAGCTGAAGTTCCAATACTTCGGCCACCTGATGTGAAGAGCTGACTCACTGGAAACCCTGACACTGGGAAAGATTGAGAGCAAGAAGAGAAGGGGGCATCAGAGGATGAGATGGTTTGATGGCATCACTGATTCAATGGACGTGAAGCTGAGCAAGCTCCGCGAGATAGCGAAGGACACGGAAGCCTGGAGTGCCTCAGTCCATGGGGTTGCAAATAGTCAGACACGACTTAGGGACTGAACAACAACAGTGATATACAATAGGATAAGAGATCAGATAATTACTAACAATTTATCTTCATCTAAATGAATGTCTAGTGAGACAACGAAAAATTGTGTGGAGTGAAATTCAATGAACGTGTTAGTCACTCAGTCATTTCAGACTCTTTGAGATCCAATGAACTTATATCTCGCCAGGATCCACTGTCCATGAAATTCTCCTGGCAAGATTACTGGAGTGGGTAGCTATTCCCTTCTCCAGGGTATCTTCCCAATCCAGAAAGAATATTCTGACTTTTACATCTATCTAATGTCCTAGGTACTTAATCACAAAATGTCATTATTGCACCACAATCACTGCACCTAAAGATTTTTTAAATAATTCTAAAGGGAGCTGTTGTCCCAGTTGAGAACCACTCTATCACAGAATAACTAATACTAAAATTTCTGCCTCATGAGTGTTTGATAATGAATTAAAAAACAAACTTGCCTAAGACTAGAGTAGTTACAAAGAGTAATTGTGACTTGTATCTACCTCCCTTTTGATTAATCTTGTCCATCAGTTGAATAGCCTTTTGTCATTTGTTCTTTTGTCCACAGAGAGAATGTTAGTGAATGTTGTGAATCACCTAGGTCTTTTCACATATCATTTCTGCAGCTGCAACAAGGCTGTGTTTAAGGCTGGCTGAAAAATGTGCCATCTGGTACATTCTGAGATTGATCTAGATGGTAAGATGTTACAGTAAATGGCCTTCTGACACTCAGATGTCATAATTTCTAATGTGAGATATTCACTAAATATTTATAAAAACCCTGAGGATAACTGAAGAAAACAAATCCCAATTATAATGTACTTCCCATGCTGCTATTTCAAATAATCATTTGCTTTCATAAAGACAACATTTTGGGGGAAATAAAAGGTTTGAAGATTTGGGGTTGTCATCCTTTCACTCACATTTCACAACTGATTTTGAGAAATAAAAGGACATGTCATATTAACTTTGCTTGTGTTGAATCATGTAGATTGTAGTTTCTGTAACTAAGCACAGCCTGATTAAAGTCATGCATTCAGTGCTAAAATGTGACATTATATCAAACACCAGACATTTTAATTCATATTTTAGCACTTTCAGGTGGTTGTATAAAAACATTAGTCATCATAAGCTGTTCTGTGCTCAATAATTTAAGATCACATGCCTTTTCAACTCACCTCTGGAAATCAAGTTGCATTCTGCCTAATGCTCTCATCTCACCATAAGTTCTGAAAAACAGAAATACAAGATCATAATTTAATTTCACATCACCTCCTAGTCTTCTAAAATTTTCTTCTTTTGAAATATATATATACAAGTAAATGTATTCTTGTCATGAAATCAGTGATTTTAAAAAGTTTGATAAACCAAATAACTGTTGGGTTATTTTACAAACTAACCATATTTTAATTATAAATATATATATGCATTTTGTGAACCTTGACTTTATGAGATGTTGATATTTTTATTGGGTTCATTTGCCAGCACCCTGATGGAAATGTTATCTTGTTATATATTAAGAACTTTAAAATGTCTGACTTTTGAATAAAAACTATTTGGGAAATATTTTCTTTGCTAATTATTACCTGAGGAAACTTGGTCATATTATTTAAACTTGCTACACTTCTATTTTCTCATCAGTAAGGTATAAATACAAGCATCTTTCTTCCATGGCTAATGAAAAGAATCATCATTAAATATGCACTTTTTGTGCATATAAACCCCTGGTTAATGTCATCTCTTATAATTAACCACTTCTTTTTTATATAGGGCTTCCCTGGTAGCTCAGATGATAAAGAATCTGCCTCCAAATAGGGAGGCCTGGGTTCAATCCCTGGGTGGGGAAGATCCCTGGAGAAGGGAATGGCTACCAATTTCAATATTCTTGCCTGGAGAATCCCATGGTCAGAGAAGCCTGCGTGGCTACAGTCCCTGGGATTGCAAAGAGTCAGACACGAATGAGTGACTAACACTTTCACTTCACTTATATGTGATAATATTTTCTTTAATGTCAGCCATAATGATTCCTCTGTTTCCACTTTTCCCAAACATTGTCAGTTGATTTCTTTCCACCTTTAGGTAGAAAGTAAAATTACTATTGATAAAATTCACAGGAGTCTTAAATGTAGCATATTCAAGATGGATACTTTAGTCCCAATTACTAAAAGGTTTCATGTGAGACCACTGCTGCTAGCAGTGCATACTGAGAAAAAAGAATTTTCCACATATTCTAAGTTTTTAAAATTTTAGAGAGATTTAACATACAGGTTATCTCCTGAAGAAATAATGAAAATATTCTAGAAACCTAAGGCCTGGGATGTAAACTCTAACCTAGCTATCGTTTGAGAAGAAAATCTAACCCTAACCCTTCTCTCGAAAAGGCCCTGTGCTTTCTTGATTTAACATTATGTTGCCACTATCTCAAATTCTTAATAATTTTTAGCAAGAGTTTCTGTAAATTATGTATTTGGTCTTGCATACACCAATGAGAACATACATCCTACAAAATGTGCAAAGATAATATGAATATCCCAAGCAAAACTTCACATAACATACATATTTTATGATTCCAATCATGTAAAATAAAACAGACAAAATGAGTGAATTCAGTTCGAAGTCAGTGGAGATTTTAGTAGCTAGAATTGGATCATGAGAGATTCTGGGATATAGGTGAATCACATTTCATAATCATAGCCTCATCGACACTTGTATGTTCACTTCACGAAAATTAATTGAGCCATATTCAAATACTTACTCACATTGCTTTATGTATATTGCACTTCAATACAAAAATTAATGAAGATCACTGAAATCTTGGTGTGTGAAAATAAGCAAAATAGAAGAAGGGAGAGGAGGAAGGGGGGAGCAGAGGAAAGACATGAAGAATGAGTTACAAAATTTAAATATAACATCATAATAAGCCAGTCCTTTTTTCATATACTCCCCTCTTTCAGGATGATATAGTGCTCCCAGACTACCAATTCTTAGTCTCCCTTCCTTGGCAGTATGTCATCATGATACTCAGGATTGGATATTTATAAATACATGGAGCGGTTCTTTGTTTTGCATTTTTTAAATGTTTAATTAAGTTATTGAGATAATTTATATATGATATATTTAACCTTTTTTACTTTCATAATTCAATAGGTTTCGATGAATATGTACCACCAGGAAACCATCCTCACACTCCCACACCCCCAAAGGTTCTTCAAGCTCCTTTGAAGTAAATTCCCAGCAATCACCACTAGCCTGAGGTAACCACTAATATTTTTTCTATTACCATCATTGTACATTTTCAAGAATATGAAATAAAAGGAGTAACATATTAGGTATACTTCTGAGTTTGGCCTCTTTAACACAGCGTAAGGATTTTGAGATTCATCCACATTGTTATGTGTATTAATAGGATTTTTTCCTTTAAGTTGCCAAATAGTATTTCATTGTAATGACATGCCAAACGTTGCTTGTCCATTCACTAGTCTGTGGGTGTTTGGGCTATTACTACTTTTTGGTGATTGTGAATAAAGCTGCTATAACATTAGCATTGGAGAAGGCAATGGCAACCCACTCCAGTGTTCTTGCCTGGAGAATCCCAGGGACTGCAGAACCTGGTGGGCTGCTGTCTATGGGGTCGCACAGAGTTGGGCACGACTGAAGCAACTTAGCAGCAGCAGCAGCAACATTAGTGTACAAGTTCTGTGTGGATTTGCATTTTCATTTCCATTTTGGTAGATACATAGGACTATTTTTGCTAGGCATACTTAACGAAAGTGTCAAAATGTGATTCAAATTGGTAATACCATATTGTATTCATATTGGGCTGGAGAAGGAAATGGCAACCCACTCCATTATTCTTCCTGGAAAATTTCATGGACAGAGAAGTCTGGTAAGCTACAGTCCACTGGGTCATGAAGAGTTGGACATGACTTAAAGAACGAGCACACACACATTCACATTAGGATTTCCAGGTGGCTCAGCGGTAAAAAATCTGCCTACCAATTGAGGAGCGACAGGAGACACAGGCTCAATCCCTGGGTTGAGAAGATCCTCTGGAAGAGGAAATGGCAACCCACTCCAGTATTCCTCCTGGAAAATCTCATGGACAGAGAAGCCTGGCAGGCTGCAGTCTAGGTGGGTCACAAAGAATCCGGCACAACTGAGCATGCACTAATTTTTTATTCACACCAGTAATATATGGTGGGCTTCCCAAGTGGTGAGAGTGGTAAAGAACTCACCTACCAATGTAGGAGACATAAGAGATGCAGGTTTAATCCCTGTGTTGGGAGGATCCCCTGGAGAAGGGCATGGCAACCTACTCCAGTATTCTTGCCTGGAGAATCCCAAGGACAGAGGAGCCTGGTGGGCTACAGTCCATGGGGTCACAAACAGTCAGACACAGAACTGAAGTGACTCAGCACAGCAGGCAATGTATGAGGATGAGTTATTCCAGATCCTCTATGATACTTGTTATTGTCATTATGTTTGATTTTAGTCATTTTAGTTGGTGTGTAGTTGTAACTTCTTGTGATTTTAATTTGCATTTACCTAATGTCTACCTCTGTTTCATTGACTACATTAAAGCCTTTTACTGTGTGGATCTTAACAGACTGTGGAAAGCTCTTAAAGATGTGGGAATACCACACCATCTTACCTGCCTCCTGAGAAACCTGTATGTGGGTCAAGAAGTAACAGTTAGAACCATGTATGGAACAACTGATTGGTTCAAGATGGAGAAAGGAGTATGGCAGAGGTGTCTGCTGTGACCCTGTTTTTTTAACCTATATGCTGAGTACATCATGAGAAATGCCAGACTGTATGAGTTACAAACTGGAATGAAGATAGGCAGGAGAAACATCAACAACCTCAGATACGTGAGTAATATCACTCTAATGACTGGAAGCAAAGAGGAACAAAAAAGCCTGTTGATGAGGGTGAAGGAAGAGAGTGAAAGAGCCAGCTTAAAACTAAATATTAAAAAAAAAAAAAAAACAACTAAGATCATGGCATCAGGCCCCATTCAGTTCAGCTCAGTACAGTTCAGTCACTCAGTCGTGTCTGACTCTTTGAAATCCCATGAATTGCAGCATGCCAGGCCTCCCTGTCCATCACCAACTCCCGGAGTTTACCCAAACTCATGTCCATTGAGTCGGTGATGCCATCCAGCCATCGCATCCTCTGTCGTCCCCTTCTCCTCCTGCCCCCAATCCTACCCAGCATTAGGGTCTTTTCCAATGAGTAAACTCTTCGCATGAGGTGGCCAAAGTATTGGAGTTTCAGCTTCAACATCAGTCCTTCCAATGAACACTCAGGACTGATCTCCTTTAGGATGGATTGATTGGATCTCCTTGCAGTCCAAGGGACTCTCAAGAGTCTTCTGCAACACCACAGTTCAAAAGCATCAATTCTTCTGTGCTCAGCTTTCTTTATAGTCCAACTCTCACATCCATACATGAACTGGAAAAACCATAGCCTTGACTAGATAGACCTTTGTGGACAAAGTAATGTCTCTGCTTTTTAATATGCTGTCTAAGTTGGTCATAACTTTCCTTCCAAGGAGTAAGCATCTTTTAATTTCATGGCTGCAATCACCATCTGCAGTGATTTGGGAGCCCCCCAAAACAAAGTCAGCCACTGTTTCCCCATCTATTTGCCATGAAGTGACGGGACCAGATGCCAGGATCTTAGTTTTCTGAATGTTGACCTTTAACCCAACTTTTATACTCTCCTCTTTCTCTTTCATCAAGAGGCTCTTCAGTTCCTCCTCCCTTTCTGCCATAAGGGTGGTGGTGTCTGCATATCTGAGGTTATTGATATTTCTCCCGGCAATCTTGATTCCAGCTTGTGTTTCTTCCAGCCCAGCATTTCTCATGATGTACTCTGCATATAAGTTAAATTAGCAGGGTAACAATATACAGCCTTGACGTACTCCTTTACTGATTACTGTGGTTTTATAGCAAGTCTTAAAATCAAGTAGTAGAAGTCCTGTAAAACTGTTTATGTTTCAAAAATTTACAATATTCTAGATCCCTTTGAAATTCCACATAAACCTTGAATTTTAATTAGGTTTGCATTAAATCAATAGATCAAGTTAGGAAAATTTGATATCTCCTCACTTTCGAAAATAAGAATCTCCTTTTTAATGTCTTCTTTGATTCCTCTCATCAAGGTTTTATAGTTTTCAACAGAAATAAAAGGTTTTATAGGTTTGTTGCACATAATTGAATGAATTTGTTTCTAAGTATTTCATGCCTTTTGACATTATTTAATATGGTATTTTTAAGATTAAATGTTTAATTGTTTTAACTAATATTCAGAAATATACTTAATTTTTGTATATTAGCCCTGTGTATTACGACCTTGCTAATTCTTATTCTAGTAGTGTTATCATAGACTCTATAGGAATTTCTATACAGATAATCATGTCATTTATTATATGTTTTAATTTTTAATATTTTTTATTTCCTTTTATTTCTCATTATTATTACCATTATAATATAGGAAGGAGCTATATTATAAAAGAGAATAGAGACAACACCTCTGTCTTATCCTAATTTTAAGGAGAAATTATCTAGTTTTTCACTGTTAAGTTTGCCATTAACTGTGGGTTGTTCATGGATGACCTATACTGGGTTGTGAAAATTTTCTGATATTCCTAGTTTGCTCACAGTTTTTGTTATGAAATGGTAAATACTGTCATATATTTGATAAACATCAATTGAGAAAATCATTTGGTTTTCCATTTATTTTCTTAATATAGTGAATCATATTGCTTGATTTACTAATTGCAAACCAATTTTCTAATTCTGAGTAAATCACACTTAGTCATGAAGTATTTTCTTTTTGTATATTTCTGGATAGGATTTACTAATGTTTGTTAATGATTTTTGCACCTATTTTTTTGAGGATTACTGATTAGCACTAGTCTTTTCTTTTGGTAATGTTTTAATATCAGGTTAATGTTAACCTCATAAAATAAGTTGGGGATGGTTGCTCTTGGGAAAAATTCATGTAAAATTTTACTATCTCATCCTGAGGCATTAAATAGAAACCACTAGTAAAGGCATCTGGATTTGATGTTTTTGGGGAAAACTTATTGTTCCTTTATTTCATTTTCTTTATAAATATAAGGTTTTTCACATTATTTATTTTTGAGCAAGCCTCAGCTGCTTGTACTTTTTAAATAATTTTCAAATCTCATCTACATTGTATAATATATTGATTTGGTTTTTAAATAATATTCTCATTATCTTTCTAATGTCACTGTTCTATATAGTGATATCATTTTTTTATTCCTGTTTTAGTAACTTATGCCTTTACCTTTTTTTCTTTATCATTTTGCTTAGATGTTTGTCAATTTCAGTGACCATTTCAACAATTCCTACTTAGCATCAATGGTTCTATTATTTTTCTATTCCACTGATATCTGTTCACATTTTTATTATTATTTTCATTCTGCTTACTTTCTGTTCACTTTTCTTTCTTTGTCTAGATTCTCAATGACTTTGGATTTTTCTTCTTTACTATAAGCATTCAACACTATAAATGTCCCTTTAAGTATTTCTTTAACTATTGGTCACATATTTTGATATCTCCTATTTTCATTTCAATTCACTCCAAAATAATTCTAACTTCCTTTAGATCTCTTCTTTGATTAATGCCATTTACAAAAATGTTATTAATTTTTCAATAATGTAAAAATTTTCTAGTTACCCTCCTGCTATCAGCTTCTAGTTTAATGACATTTTAGCCAGATACTATAGTTTATATAATTTAAATATTTTTAAAATTCTTGAGATTTATTTTTATGGGCCAGAATATTGTCTGTCTTCATGGGTTATTCATGTGTTCCTGAAAAAATATGTATCCTGTTGCTGTTGAGTGGTGAGTTCTATAAATGTTGAGTGGGTTGATTTGTTCCCTGAATTATTCAAGTCCACTAAATCTTTACTGATTTTTTTGTGTATTCTTCTATCAATAAAAGAGAAGCACAGAAATGTGTTCCAAATTTCTATTTAATGTCTTTCTCTCTGCCTGGAGAACTTCTGTCAACATCAAGTACATATCTGTTGTCAATTCATTCTTTCAGCTTTCGTGTGTCTTATGGGTTTTTATTTTACCTTAATATTTGAAAGACATTTTCTCTGGTTTTCAATTCTAAGTTGAGTGTTGTTCTTTTCTTTCTCCCATGTTTAACTTTAGATTTTACAGATGCAATTTCCTTGTCTATTTGCTTGCATATGTTTTCACAAGAGGGTTAGATTTTTTTTGAGTGAATTTTAGATTTTATTGCATTCCTTCAGTGTGCACTGGACTTTGATCTGGCACACTGACAAATTACTTGTGACTAGTGTGATTCTATCAAAGCTGTTATAATAGATTCAGAGCAGCTTTACTCTCCCACCAACTTAGCCCCATTATTAAGATGTAAGTCCTTCTGAAGACTTACAAGGACATTTTTCTACCTTGTAGGAACACAAATTCTTCACAGCCATGTGGGAGCACAGGGAATTTTATAACCTTTGCGGTACTTATTTTCTTTGCCTTATGGAGTTTTACCTCATGTGGATGCAAATCAGTATTTATCCAAAAACTTAAGAGGATTACTCTGCCTATGTCAAGAGCTTCCATTTTCTTTGCACTCTGTCCCCAAAATTTTCACTACTTTTTCCTCCTTGAATTCTGGTCACTGTCTTCTCAAATTTACCTGACTGACATGCTATTTTTGTATTCTCTTTCCCTTTCCCTACTCTGCAGTTTGGAAACTGCCTTCAGCTAGTAATCCAAAGGTGATCATTTATTTCTCCTCTATCTGAAATCATAATCTTGTGCTGCCTGTTTTCCAGTGTCTGAAAAAATGTGGTTTCACATATTTTTTTGGTCTCAAAATAGCAAGCATTTCTATAAATCTAGAAATCTGTTTTCTGTTCCTTTCTTCTCCCTTTTAGAATGTATGATTCATGTGTACTAGAAGCACTCACATTAGTTAAGATTTAAAAGCATTAGACTTACTTGAACATTTAAAGTCAGATGGATATGTATGTTACATGTATAGACATATTCTCAGAGTAGCATGTATATACACATAAGAATACACTGTAGTCAGTAATTAAACATGCCAAGGTACAAGATACAGATAGGCTGATCTAGGAATAACTCCATAAAGGTTCATATAGTTAATTCTAGACCTCTTCCTCCCAAATCTTGCAATTACTGTCCTTGGTTGCCACATTTTGAAACATTTCATGGTTCCTCTGGTATTATTTCTCCCTTGCTAAAGTACATTAATAAAACTTAGTTTGTTTGACTAAAAAACATGTTTCTCATTATCTCTGGCTAACAGGATTTAAGAATAATTAACTCTAAAATAAACTCTAACTTGTTCACAGAAAACAAAATCCTACTTTAGGTATACATACTTTGGTATATGAATATAAACATTTTTATATACACTATGGTTATTCCAGTAGTCATGTATGGATGTGAGAGTTGAACCATAAAGAAAGCTGAACACCGAAGAATTGATGCTTTTGAACTGTGGTGTTGGAGAAGACTCTTGAGAGTCCCTTGGACTGCAAGGAGATCAAACCAGTCCATCCTAAAGGAAATCAGTCCTGAACATTCATCAGAAGGACTGATGCTGAAGCTGAAGCTTCAATAATTTGGCCACCTGATGCAAAGAACTGACTCATTGGAAAGGACCCTGATGCTGGGAAAGATTGAAGGCAGAAGGAGAACAGGACAACAGAGGATGAGATGATAGGATGGCATCACCAACTCAATGGACAGGAGTTTGAGCAAGCTCCAGGAGTTGGTGATGGGCAGGGAAGCCAGGCATGCTGCAGGCAATGGAGTCACAAAGATTCGGACACTACTGAGTGACTGAACTGAATTGATATACAAATTGCACTCTATTTAGCTTGTAAACATTTCAAGGTCTGGGGTATAAAATAGTATGCAAGCATCTCTGGCATCTGATGTTTTCCATAATTAGTTCAAAATTAAAAATTCAACTTAGAATATTCTTCATTAACTAAAATGTTCATTATGAATTAAATATTTGTGTCCTCCCATGCCAAAATTCACATTTGAAACCCAACCCCAAGAGTGATGGTGTTTGGGGATGAGGTCTATCAGAGGTAATTGGAGAAGAGGTTATGAGTATGGACCTTCGGAATGGTATACATTCCCTGATAAGAGGGCCTCCCTGGTGGCTCAGATGGTCAAGAATCTGCCTGCAATGTGGGAGACCTGGATTTTGTCCCTGTGTTGGGAAGATCCCCTGGAGAAGGGAATGGCTACCTACTCCATTATACTTGCTTGGAGAATTCCATGGGCAGAGGAGACTTGAAGGCTCCAGTCCATGGAGTGGAAAGAATTGGATACAACTGAAGGACTAACATTTTTACTTTTCACTAGGATATACTTTTCCATATATACAATCAAAGGAATAGCTTTTTTTTGAAGTATAATGTTAGTCATGACTGTATAAAGAAAAAGGAAATTTATGCCAGTTCATACAGCAAACAGAACTGAAGACAAATAATAAACTAAGACATAATATATGCAAAACATATAAAATTAGTTAATTAACAATTTTTGTGTTTTAATTTATGCCTGATTTTGTCCTAATTGGGTGTGGTAGACATAACACACAAGAAGTTTCAACAAAAAACAAAACAAAATGCTAATGATCCTTGTATTGGACATGAAGAAATATAAAGAAAAAAACAGAAATGGCTGATAATATATAAAAAGTTGCTCAGTCACATCAATAATTAAACATGCAAATAAATAATAGTATATAGATCTCTCCTATCATGATTAAAAATTCTCATAACAGCATTATTTTTAACAGTAATAGTATAGGATAAATCAAGATATCCTTACAAGAACACTGTTAGCTGAAAACAATGAAATAAATTAGGGTTTTAAATGTTTTGTAACTTATCCATCAATGTGAGAAAGTGAACACAGCATTAAACAAAATGTTGTAAATAGCACATTTTATGTATGTCATTATGTATATGTAGAGACTTCCATTTTATATGCAGTATCTCAGATGAATACATACATATCAAATATTGGAAAGGATTCAAATCACAAATATTTGTATTAAACCAAAGATTTTACTTGGAGAATCCAGACATGCTTATTATGAAAATATTCATTTTATAGTAAGTTTTGGGCAGGTTCTACAACTACAGAAGGAAGCAAAATTATTAATCTTTTTGCAAAAGTATGAAAATACTTTCTAAAAAAGAATTCTGATTAAGATAACCCTTTTGAAACTTTTATCTCTTATTCAGTGTTAATTAAGTACGATTGGGACAGAAATGCCACAACATTAACAAGTATCCTTTCAAAACACAGAACAGAACCTCAAATCTAAAAGCAGCTTTTCTCATGCAGTATGTTAATCTTCAAACAAGCAAGACAAAGAAAATGCTAAGTAGGTGGCTCTATTGGGAAATCAACAAGATAAACAGAAGAACAGATCAGAGCAATTTAATTTACACATCTGCAGCTGCTTTAAATGCTGTTTGATAGGTATTGCACTTATAAATCTGTTGGAAAGAACTGACTGATCATTCAGAAGAACATACACACACATCTTATGAATTCCATTCTGTGTGTGTGTGTGTGTGTGTGTGTGTATGTATTTCTGTTAAATAGAAGGGTATTTGTGGTTTACAGCAAAGATATTTAAATCCTCTATGTTACTATGTTACCTTCAAAGATATTCTTAGAAAACAATATTTATGTCCCTTGTACGAAGCTCTAACAGAAAAATGCTGTCACAATTCAGATTGCATATTTTAAATATAATCCCACAAATAAGCCTAACAGGAACGTTTTACAAAAAGTTTTTTTTCTTGGCTATAGCACGAAATCCACTGAACTGTCTCTTTTCTCAAACATAACTTATATCCACACTGATTATTTAGAAACAGATTACCCAGTTTATGGGTTTTCTAGGTGTCTAACTTCTTTCTTCTTACAGTTTTTCTTGCTTTTCAATTGGGTCAATAGCTATGCTACTACCCTCAGAATGCAGCTCAAATGGAGCATACATTTGAAGTTCAAATAGATCATACTGAAAATATTAACTAGGTCACACATTAGATACGAAACCCTCAACAAACAGTTTTGAAAAGTCCATTGTCTAGGCAATAAAAATAGTGACTACGGACTACTTATTATGCACTGGTCACTCCTCTAAGATGCATTAACTCCTGCATCTTGTGTTTCTTGCCCAGACTCTTGAACAAGTTGACCAAGAGCTTGGACTTTCGATAAAGCTTTTCCAATATCACTATAATATGAAGGAACCTTGAAAACATTATGTTAACCAAACACCTAAGGACAAATATTGCATGTTTCCACTTATATGAACTGCCAAGAATAGTGGATTTATAGAGGTAGGTAGCAGAGTACATATTACCAGGGACTAGTCAGGGGTAATGGGAATTACTGTTTAATGGTTACAGGACTTCTGTTTGATGATGAAAAGTTTCTGGAAATGGATAGTGGTGATGACTGTACAACATTAAGAATGTAGTTAATGGCAATAAACTGTACACTTAAAAATATTTAAAATGGTAGATTTTGTGTTATGTATGTTTTACCACAAAATAATTGCCCCCCAAAAGTCATTTTATGGATTCCATTCTACAAAACAAATTTTAAAACACCATTTCTCCCTGTTACATCATTTACTTCCTTACTCCAAGTCACTCTCATCTTTAATCTAAAGTTTTGTACTTCACCCAAACTGATTTTTCTATTTCTAGCCTTGGTCACTTCATGCAGCTCCCCACAAAACATCTAGTGCCAGCATTTTAAAGCACAAAACAGATCATGTTACACTTCTTAAAGTCTTCCAGTGACTGTCTGTTTCACATAGAGTCACCCCCACAGTTCTTCGCATAGTTTTTAAGGACTTAAATGATCTGATTTCTCCATTAACTTTTTGTCATACCAAATTAAGAGTGATGGAAGTGGTCTGCCCTGAGGAGAGGTAAGTTTTGTCATTGATATTGTGTACAGATACATGATGATAGTTGAAAGTGAAATTGCTTTTAGTCAGTTTTATTACAAGTTACAAATTTTCTACCCCTTTAGGCTTCATCCAGGATTGGGCATCTGCCAAAGACTCCTTGCTGTCCCATCGGACTCTAGCATTTTTCCTTTTTACATTCCATTCTGTCTACTTTCATTGCACTACCTATTGATTAAATTGACTAAACAAGTGTATGACTCAGGGCTACTGTACTTGCTGTTCTCTCAGGTTGGAACACTAGTTATCTGTTTGAGAGGCAAGCTTCATCATCTACATCAGACATCACTTTCTCTATATGGTCTACCTTGACTACTCTTTTGCAAAGTACACTGCCACCATCATATCCTAAATTCTTTCCATATTCATTTCTTTGCAGTTTTTACCATCTAACATATATCTTTCACTTATTTACTGTGCTTATCACTATCTTGTCCACAGAAGTAAAAACTTTTGAGTGCAAGGATTTTTCACCTAGGGGTTCAATGTTATAACTCCAGCAAAGAGAGCACAACCTGGCTCACGCTAGATATGTGATAAATTCTTGTTTAATGAATGAGTGAAGGGAGGAAAGAAGGAAGTCATTGGTGCTTAACTATATACCCATTAGATCTAAATACAACTATCTGCTTATCCAGAACACATATGAAAATATTTATTATCACTAGTAATTGAAACAAAATAAAGTTAATGATAAGCTTGCATTTTATCAAATTATCAAACTGAGAAACATATATAAGTGCAAATGGGTTAGTAAAGGAACCTTATCCATCAGAGGGCAGACTGAGTACTCTTATCCTTATCCATTAGAAAGCAGACAGAATGAAAACCATAATCACAGAAAACTAACAAAACTGTTCACATGGATCACAGCCTTGTCTAACTCAATGAAACTGTGAGCCATGCTGTGTAGGGCCACTCAAGACGGAGGGGTCATTTTGGAGAGTTCTGACAAAATGTGGTCCCTTGGAAAGGGAACAGCAAACCACTTCAGTATTCTTGCCTCGAGAACCCCATGAACAGTATGAAAAGGCAAAAAGATATGACACTGGAAGATGAACTCCCTGGGTCAGTAGGTGCCCAATATGCTACTGGAGGAGAGTGGAGAAATAGCTCCAAAAAGAATGAAGAGACAGAGCCAAAGCGACACCCAGTTGTGGATGTGACTGGTGACAGAAGTAAAGTCTGATGCTGTAAAGAAAAATATTGTATAGGAACCTGGAATGTTAGGTCCATGAATCAAGTTGAGAGAGTAAATTCTTAGGTAGGTTTATAAGAAGCCCAGGGTCCCCAAGGAGGAAAAAGGAGGCCCCAAAGAGGAGAAAAGGACAAACATATTTTTTTCCACTTTGCTTTGTCTTCAGTTAGGTTCAGTTCAGTCACTCAGTTGTGTCTGACCCTTTGCGACCCCATGGACTGAAGCAGAACAGGCCCTTCTGTCCATTACCAACTTCCAGAGTTTACTCAAATTCATGTCCATAGAGTCAGTGATGCCATCCAACCATCTCATCCTTTGTCATTGCCTTCTCCTCCTGCCTTCAATCTTTCCCAGCATCAGGGTCTTTTCCAATGAGTCTGTCGCTGTTTCCACTGTTTCCCCATCTATTTGCCACAAAGTGATGGGATCAGACCCCTTGATCTTTGCTCTTTGAATGTTGAGTTTTAAGCCAGCTTTTTCACTCTCCTCTTTCACTTTTATCAAGAAGCTCTTTAGTTCTTCTTCACTTTCTGCCATAAGGGTGGTGTCATCTGAATATCTGTGGTTACTGATACTTCTCCCGGCAATCTTGTTTCCAGACTGTGCTTCACCCAGTCCAGCACTTCTCATGATGTATTCTGCATATATGTTAAATAAACACAGTGACAATATACTGCCTTGTCGTATTTCTTCACAATTTGGGAACAGTCTGTTCTTACAAACTCCAGTTCTAACTGTTGCTTCTTGACTTGCATATAGTTTTCTCAGGAGGCAGGTCAGGTGGTCTGGTATTCCCATCTCTTGGAGAATTTTCCACAGTTTGTTGTGATCCACACAGTCAAAGGCTATGGTATAGTCAATAAAGCAGAAGTAGATGTTTTTCTGGAGTCTGAAGTCAAGTGAGCCTTAGAAAGCAGAACGATAAACAAAGCTAGTGGAGGTAATGTTATTCCAGCTGAGCTATCTCAAATACTAAAAGATTATGCTGTGAAAGTGCTGCACTCAATATGTCAGCAAATTTGGAAAACTCAGCAGTGGCCACAGGACTGGAAAAGGTCAGTTTTCATTCCATTCCCAAATAAAGGCAATGCCAAACAATATTCCAATTACTGCTTAATTGTGCTCATCTCACACGCTATCAAAGTAATGCTCAAAATTCTCCAAGCCAGGCTTCAACAGTATGTGAACCAAGAGCTTCCAGATGTTCATGCTGGATTTAGAAAAGGCAGAGGAATGAGAGATCAACTTTCCAACCTCCTTTGTATCATAGAAAAAGCAATAGAATTGCAGAAAAACATCTATTTCTGCTTCATTGACTATACCAAAGCCTTTGACTGTGTGGATCACAACAAACTGTGGAAAATTCTTAAAGAGATGGGACTACCAGACAACCTTATCTGCCTCAGGAGAAATCTGTATGCAGGTCAAGAAGTAACAGTTAGAACCAGACATGGAACAATGTGCTGGTTCCCATTAGGAAAGGAAAACGACAAGGCTGTATATTGTCACCTTTCTTATTTAACTTATATGCAGAGTACATCATGTGAAATGCCGGGCTGGATGAAACACAAGCTAAAATCAAGATTGCCAGGAGAAATATCAATAACCTCAGATATACAGATGACACCATCCTTATGATGGAAAGCAAAGAGGACCTGAAGAGCCTCTTCATGAAGGTAAAAGAAGAGAGTGAAAAAGCTGGTTTGAAAGTCAACATTCAAAAAATGAAGATCATGGCATCTGGTCCCATCACTTCATGGCAAACAGGTGGGGAAACAATGGAGACAGAGACAGACTTTATTTTTGAGAGCTCCAAAATCACTGCAGATGTTGACTGCGGCCATGAAGTTAAAAAAGACGCTTGCTCCTCATAAGAAGAGCTATGACCAACCTAGACAACTTATTAAAAAGCAGAGCCATTACTTTGCCAACAAAGGTCCATCTAGTCAAAACTATGGTTCTTCCAGTAGTCATGCACGGATGTGAGAGTTGGACTATAAAGAAAGCTGAGTGCCAAAGAATTCATGCTTTTGAACTGTGGTGTTGGAGAAGAATCTTGGGAGTCCACTGGACTGTAAAATCAGACCAGTCAATCGTAAAGGAAACCAGTCCTGAATATTCATTGAAAGGACCAATGCTGAAGCTGTAACTCCAATACTTTGGCCACCTGATGTGAAGAACTGACTCATTGGAAAAGACCCCAAAGCTGAGAAAGAGTGAAGGCAGGAGGAGAAGGGGACGACAGAGGATGAGATGGTTGGATGGCATCACTGACTCAATGGACATGAGTTTGAACAAGCTCTGGAAGTTGGTGATGGACAGGGAAGCCTGGCATGCTGCAGTCCCTGGGGTCACAAATAGTCAGACATGATTGAGCTACTGAACTGAACTGAGATGAATGCCTATTATATATATATATATATATATATATATATATATATATATATACATACACACACACACACACACACACACACACACACACACGTATACATATACATACACACATATATTTTTCGGTGTATGTTTACCTGTGAGCCATGAAGACACTCATTTTCTAAGAGACTCTTCAGAGGTACTCTGTTCATCTTTTACTATATTTCTATGCATTTATTGGGGCTTCCCTGGTGGCTCAGACAGTAAAGATTCTGTCTTCAATGCGAGAGTCCTGGGTTTGATCCCTGAGTCAGGAAAATTCCCTAGAGAAGGAAATGGTAGTTCACTCCCATATTCTTGCCTGGAAAATCCCATGGATGGAGATCCCTGAAGGGTTACGGTCCATGGGGTTGCAATGAGTCAGACACTACTGAGTGTCTAACACTTGTGCATTAATTATGCGAGGCTATCACTACTTCTTATGAAAACAGATGCTGTATTCAAGAGTAATTTGATTACCTACAAAGGAATCTATGGTTCACTAAATTAGACTTCTGAGGAAGCATGTATTTGGTTTAGTTGCAAAACAAGAACCTATGAATGATGACATTAAGGGGAAATGGACATCTGGAATACTGTAGCATATCTGTGCTTAATGCAATGTCCTAGACACTACAAAGACCTGATTTAATCATGTGTTTGAGTCTCTCAAAATGTTTGAGAGGTTCGGATCATGTTGGCATATTTCCCCACATTATTAGGGTATCCACATCCTTTAGCCACTTGGTAGTGCTTTCTAAAAGGGCTGCTTTTTTTAACCTGGGAAATTACTGAAGCATTTTTAAGCAAGGAGCAACCTTATAAAATAATTTATTTATAGATTCAAATAAGAAATGTAAATGAAATTTAGGACTAGAAATCTCATATGAAAATGAAAATCATCATTTCAGAAATAAGAATTAAAAAATCCAAGTGTCATATAGGTAAGCATTAAGTAAAACAGGCATGTTGTTGTTCTGTCACTAAGTCGTGTCTGACTCTTTGTGACCCCATGGACTGCAGCATGCCAGGCTTCCCTTTCTTTCAGTAACTCCCTGAGTTTGCTCAAGTGCATGTCCTTTGAGTCATTGATGCCATCCAAACATCTCATCCTCTGTCACCCCCTTCTCCTCTTGCCCTAAATCTTTCCAGCATCAGGGTCTTTTCCAATGAGTTGGCTCTTCGCATCAGGTGGCCAAAGAACTGGAACTTCAGCTTCAGCATCAGTCCCCCCAATGAATACTCAGGGTTGATTTCTTTAGCACTGACTGGTTTGATCTTGCTGTCCAAGGAAATCTGAAGAGCCTTCTCCAGTATCACAATTCAAAAACATCAGTTCTTTGGTGCTCAGTCTTCTTTATGGGAATAATCTATAAATTAGTGCAAAAGCACTCTAACTCATATTATATCTATAATTACCACTATGTAGTAGCATTAATTTCATAATTATAAATGGTGCCCACATTACATCATAAAGGCCAAGGAATGGGATCAGTCCCCTTCAATATTTAACTAATTTTTAGATAGACTTTTTGTGACTTAAAAAAAAAAAATACAATACTTACACGACATTGTTTGACAATTTTGCAACATTTCACCTAGAAGCAAATGGCGAACTCAAGTTGAGTGAATGAACTGATAATGAGTGAATGCATGAATTCATTAATAATCTAATAACATTGATCTTACCCATTTGGGCTGTTATAACAAATATCATAAACTGGGTGGCATATAAACAAAAACATTTATTTCTCAAAGTTTTTCAGGGTGGAAGTCCAGTATCAAGGCACCAGCATGCTTGCATTAGGGACCACTTCTGGTTCTGAGTTTTCACTGTATTGACAAACGACAGTAAGATAAGCTAACTCTCTGGGGTCTCCTTCATAAAGGCACTAGTTCCAATCATCAGAACTCTGTCCTCATGACTTAATCACCCCGAAAGGTGCCAAATATTATCATTTTTGAGGATTAGGATTTCAACATATGAATCCTAAGGAAACATATTCAGACCCTAGCAATACTTTAAAAACCATTAAAAAAAAACAAACAACTTTTCTCTTATACTATAACATATAATGTCACTAGTAAGCTTAATAAAGACTCATCCTCTTTTCTGTTGGGGCTTGGAAATGAATCTCAAAAATATTTCCCAGATAATAAAGTTATTTTGTTGTCATTATCCTTTAAGTTATTATGATGATTGTTATATTTCACAAGCTATCCCTATACTATTGAAGTCACTATTAACATAACATATAATCTTTATATTGTTTAAAGCCATTTTGAGTCTAAAACATCATCCAGGTAGAAAACTGTTGCATTGTCTCTCAGATTCCTATTAAACTATTTGAAAATAAAAAATAAATTAAAATTGATAACTCCAAAAGGGAAGTCTGAAAACCAACAGAATGCCTGATTATGAGTGGTACTTTCAGTAACTACAGGACAATGATATTCAAGTCAGAATTCTCAGTGATGAACACAGGCTTTCCTACCGTAAAAAGTTTGCTAGACTGAAAGGAGAATGGGTGCCTCTTCATCTTTCTGCCTCTTCCTGATATCTAGTTCAGTCACTCAGAGTCTGTACCAAAGAGATAACTGGGCAGTCAGCCATCTATTTCTCAACCATTGATTCTTCTAGTAGCTAGAGCTTTGTCCCTATATCCTAACAAATACCTTTATTTCTACATGAATTTACTGCCTGAAGTTCTTACAAAACAATTGCATAGAAAGTGAAAGAATCAAAGGGAGAAAAGTGAAGTTTAGTTCTAACAAGCATATCATTTAGGTAGGGTTGAAATTAGGAATACATCTGTTGTTGAATGCAGCTTGAAAGTTTACAAATGTCAGTCACATTTTCTATATAAAATTATTTATTAGTTTTAACAATTACCTTTAAGTTATACATACTTTCCAGTAATACATGTTCCAATGTGCTGGTTCCCAAGAGAAATACTTTTAATAACTCTACCATATTCTCTTTGCTCAGCGTGAGTAAAGGTGTGGTTAATTACCTATATACTTCTTCCAAGTACTTAACATGTTCAAATATTAATTCTTTCTACTTTGTAAATGATATGTCCCATATCCAGCATAGTGTTTGGTAAATTTTGTACTAGTGTTAAAGAAAGTACAAGCATTTAAACCCAGCAGAAAATTTCTATAATGGGGTAAAAGTAAGGAAGGTGGACCATAAGGTGGGTGTGTGTTGGCGCCAAGAAAAGTCACAATTATCAGCAAGATAAAATGAGAGATTTGGTGTCCCCATGAGAAAGATAAAGAAGACTGACATGAAGGGAAAATAGAAGCATGAAACAATCCAGTGAATTTCAGGCTACAGAGGCTTAAATAGGTATTACAAGTCCTCAGGAGCTTCCCAGGTGATGCTAGGGGTAAAGAACATGCATGCCAAAGCAGGAGATGCAAGAGATATGTGTTTGATCCCTGTGTCAGAAAGAAATTTTGGAGGAGGGCATGGCAACCCATGCCGGTATTCTTGTCTGTAGAATCTCATGGACAGAGGAGTCTGACAGACTACAGTCCATAGGGTTGCAAAGAGTTATATACGAATGAAGCGACTTACCATGTAAGTAAGTCTTACCATGTAAGCGACTTACCACACATAAGCCCTCAGTGGCCACAGGACCTTCATGAAACAGGTTTGCTAATATTTAATTTGAATGGGTTTATATTGCTCTGATATCATATTCTCCTTCCCATCTTCTTCCAAATCTTCAATAACATTTAACAAACAACTGCATTTCTTGGGTTAAAGTGGTGTGTGTATGTTTGCATGTGTGCAGGTGGTGGTTTGTTTTCCTTTATTTTTCCTCAGTTGAAAGGGTGACTCATTTTCAAGTCCTGGTTGACATTATTCTGGTCAGATTCTGCATATATTGCATGGCAAGAAAGCATACAAACCAATGAAGTAAAGGAATCATGAGAATATGAATCACTTTTACCATCTTCCAAGCCACTTCAAAATACTTAGGGCCAATTCTGAAATTACAGAATTGGAGCATGATAATTTCCATTTAAGCCAATCATATATGGATCTCAAGTGGGAAGGAGGATGTAAGACCCATGTAGCATGTGAGTTACAATGAGTGAATTGATAAATATTTATAGCATTGAAGAGGGCAGTGAAATCAAGAGACCATTTTCTAATTCGACATGTAGGAAGGAGAGGCAAAAAGAAGTGAAGTGATCTGATTAAATATATCAACAAGAAAGGGGCAAAACCAAAAATATAACTCAGGATCTCTGCTTTGTAGCATTCAAGGGTACCAGCGCTCTTTCCAATAGTCTGAGATTCTGTGATTCAAATCCCTCTGGTTTAAGACTACACACTCTGAATCTACTTTAGATAAGGAACATTCTTCAGATTTCCTATTTGAATGTATTTAGGTATATCAATCGGAGAAGGCAATGGCACCCCACTCCAGTACTCTTGCGTGGGAAACCCCATGGACGGAGGAGCCTGGTAGGCTGCAGCCCATGGAGTCGCTACGAGTCGGACACGACTGAGCGACTTCACTTTCACTTTTCACTTGTATGCACTGGATAGCATACTAACTTGGATAGAAATATTCTTCTCTGGGTCTCTTAATATTAGTAGATTTTTTTTTTTTACCTATATTGCTGAAGAAAACATATAAAATAAAATTGCTTTTCTAGTCTATTGCTTCCTAAGTTTTAATATAATGCCTCCTTTAGGTAGGAAAGTTATAAGTAGCTGGAAAAAGGGAACTAAGTTCTATTACTTAGTTAGTAATAAGTTCTATTACTAGGAATACTGAAATACAGATAGAATTGTGCTTGATTCTTTCAGAATTACTCACTTTATATTGTCTGCTTCCATTCTTTTTATAAACATTAATATCAAGGATGTTAAGAAAAGCAGCCACAGCATTTTCTATGAGTAAAAATGGATCGTGTTTCTATAAATAATGCATTTCAAATTAACTAGCTGCAATATCACTGACATACAAAATCCTTCCTGGATCCAAGTTCCACATATATAAAATGTGTATACAAAATATAACCACCACCATCCATTACTACTACAGAACTTTATTCTCTCCCAATTGATTGCTACCAAGTTTATACTAAGAAATTGTTCGGCTATATAATTTAAATGGTGTTCATATTTATATTTTCCAACTTCATAAATATTATAGAATATTAACAACTGTTTCCTGGAGAAAAAAATGGTACCTATTTCTGAAATTATGTAATCCATTTGAAAAATTTTAATACACTGAAAAAGTGAAACAGTTAATATAGCTGCTTATACCTCAAATTTAAATTAGTAAATTCAGGAATTTATAGATGATAAATATTTGTGCATATATTTACTAGAAACTAAATTCTTAGAGACAAGAGCTCAGGTGACTTAGTTATCTTTTAATTTCTTTCTTCCTAAGGCATATAACCATTTTCTTTATACTTCCCCTCTATATTAACATTATTAAAATGTTTGTAATTCTGACTGAGTCCCATATTTCTTATGTAAAATGATAATTTAAAGGGTAAATTCTTATAAAACTTAAGTGTTTTTAAAATGCCTTGATAAATGATATCTAATTTGATCATTATTATGATATGTATAGATATGATATCATGTTTCTTAGGAAGAAATATATGCTAGTCTTTGTTCCTTCTTGGGACTAAACTGAAATTTCTTAGGTGATACTGTTAAAGCTGTCTTTGGATGTTTTAATGAGGTGAATTTTGAACCTACAGATGAAGGCTGGTTACCAGGAATACCAGTCAAATGATCAGAGGGTTGAACTTTCCAGTCTCACCCACTCTGACCTTTGAGAAAGAGCAGAGCTGGAGGTTGAATTTATTGCTAATGGACAATGATGTAATCAATGATTCCTGTGTAATGAAGTATCAATAGAAACCCAAAAGTACTGGGTTTAGAGAGCTTCTGGGTTGGTGAACATGTGGTGATTAGGGGAGAGTGTCATGCTTAGAACATGGAAGTTTTGTACTCTTTCCCATATACCATGCCCCATTCATCTCTATCATCTGACTGTTCTTGAGTTAGATCCATTTATAATAAACTGTTGGTCTAGTAAGTAAAATATTTCTCTAAGTTTTGTGAGCCACTCTAGCAAATTAATCTAACCCAAGGTCTTAGAACCTCCAATCTGTAGCTTGTCAGTCAGAAGCACTGGTCATGAATACCTGGGCTTGTCACTGGCTGTGGAAGTGGGGGTCAGAGGGGCAGGTAGTCTTATAGGACTGAGTCCTCAACCTATAGAAATTGATGCTATCTCTGGGTAGATAGTTTTAGAATTGAGTTTAATGGAGGGCACTCCATTGGTATCTGAGAATTGCTTATTGGTATAGGGAACCTCCCTGCCCCCTAATACACACATTGGAATCTCAGGGACCCAAAAGAGCAAGACACTGATTCATAAATGAGTAAATAGTTTTCCAAATTTGTCAGTAAAATTTTAATGACCTTGGAATGTTCTGTTCTTGCTGTTTCAGAAAAAGAAATAAATTTCTGTGACTTTGAATGGTCAAATTCCCACCAGTTTGTCCAGATACCCCAGGTTCCTGAAAGAAATGTGGTGGAACAGACATTCAGGGCAAAAGATCATTTTATTTCTGTTAAACTTTGGGACCTCATAACCAAGGTATATTGGGCTGAACCACATATGAGCACAATAAATTATTTTAAGATTCATTTCTTGACAAAAACAGGCTATCCATTTTGTCCTTGAGGCCTTAGTAGAGTTTACAGGTAGGTATCCTGAAGGCAGACTCCTATCTCAGGTACTCCCAGGATCTATGGCCTTGAGCCTGTTACAAACTTATTTAGGTTTCTGTTTGCTCTGTATAACCCAAGGATTTGAGGTCAAGGATTAAGAAGATGAGGCTTAGGAAGTGCTTAACATAGAGTGAAACACAGAATTAGGATTCAATAATAATACTTAATGTTATCATCTTCATTTTTTTATGAGTTCATGAACTCAGTATTTCAATGTTAGAATAAAAATATAAACAGATAAACTTAAAAAAAAAAAAAAAGGCAGAGACTTCTGAAGACTCAAGCACAGATGAAATAACATGCCATCCTCCAATCATTTTTAGAACAAGTCTACAACCAAGCAAGAAACAGTCCCAAACAGTCTTGCCATATGTTGGAGAGCTCTTTGACTTCATATGGTACAACCAAGATAGTCTGTTCAAATACAGTTCATGGTCTTATCTCCAAATCACTTGTGAAGTTTATTATAAATATTAAGTAGTAATGATAATATTATCAAGTTCACCAATGCAAAAATTTGGGTTAGATAAGGAATATTTCAGATTTTTATTCTGAATAAATAAGTGGAATATATAAGTGTGAAACTAATTTATATCATAACTCTCAACTTCATACTTAGACAAAATGGCAATACACACACAAACAGACACACACTTGAGTAAATTTAATCATTGTTAATCACTGTTATTCAGGTTAATTTGAGTTACATCTGTTACATTATGGACATCTTAGTTATATAATATGAATCAAAATTACTTCCTCTTCTTTACCCCACTTTAGACTGATTCTATATTTCAATAACAAAGTATGTATTCTTCCATCAGGCTGTCATCAGATGAAATGCATGTTATTATTTTGGCTGTGATACTTCCATATTTCATAACGCTAGTGACTCCTAATTTTCTACACAATTACATCTAAGCTCCTTAAGCAGACACATAAAATCCAACATTGACCTGGCTTTCTTCTACCTTCTCATTTTCTTTATTTCTCTGCTTCACTTTTTATCCAGAAACACTAAACTGTTTCAAGTTGAAAACACAATCTTTTACTGAATTTATGTCTTTGCTGATTTTCCTCTTTCTACTTGGAATAGTTTTATCTTGCTTCTTCAGTTGGCCCCTTCTTTTTCATTTTTAAGATTCAGCTCAGGAGTCACACTTAAGAAAATTTTACTGACTGCCCATCTGGATATACAAACACAAAGGCATACCCCTTTTGAGATGGATGTTCCTATTCTGGGTCTCCATGATATTCTGCCATTCACTAATCACAATACATTTTAATTAACAGTTTAAAGTTTATGATTTCCTGCTTGCTTCACAGGAATATGACTGGTGAAGTTGCATAATGCTCAATTCTCAGAAGGGTTCCACATCTGGGTTTCAATGATATACAGTCATTGTTTTGAAAATTTTAATAATTTTATCTTGAATTTATGTTTTGTAAGTGAAGTCTAATAGGAAAATGGAGTGTGTGTGTGTGTATGTGTGTGTATGTGTGTGTGTGTTGTGGTAGAGAAGAGTTTGGAGCCTTGGCTAACAGCCTTGGCCTCCTATTGCCTTCTACCTCCACTGAATGGGTTCTCTGTCCCCTATTCCTCTGTCACTTCTTTCCCTGGGCTTGTTCCCTGGGCCCCACTCCATCTTCCCCTTCTCCTTCTATTCAGTGATGACTGCAACTCTGTGTTCCAGGTGAGGCTGGAAACTCTGGGTCAGGTGTATGGCTATAGAGTGTCTCAGTCAGGAAGTCTCCACCCTAGGCTGGCATATCACTGTGCATTCAGAGTGATGTTTTTATTGCTGGTCTAGAAATCAAACAGTGCTTGAATAGATCACAAGCTGCTAAATGTAGGCTATCCCTTGGGGGTTAGGTCAGTGAGCCACTGGAAATAGGGACATAAGAAATAACAAATTAAAAAAAAACATGGGTCAAGAAAGACACTTTGTTTTATTACATTTAATGTCACCTCTTTCCTGTTTTTTAAACAAAGGTCTCAGCATTTTTTTTTTCGCTTTGAGCCCTGAAATTTATAAATTTGTTCCAATCTGTCTAAGACTATGAGCTCCTTAAGTTTGGGACTTTCCTATGTGACCCTGTAACTGCTTCACATAGCCTTGTACCTATTATCTAATGAGAACACAATATATTATATATTTGTTATATTAAAAAAAAATAATAATTATTGCAAAATTCAATTCAGCATCTCCCACAGGAAGCCATGGTTGAATAGTTAACCTCTCTGATGAAGGTCTATTTGTAGAAAACTTTTGACTTGTACATCACAACACATAATAAATAGCACATAAAAGTTGTAAAAATGGAAATAACATTTTCTGTACACTAATAAAATTGACTTCATGCCTGGCCTCCTTTCAATGTATAAGAAGAAAATCTTTTTGCAAAATAATTTTGCTTTCTGCCATCTTTTAGGGGAAAAATGCTCTAAATGTCTTCTCTTTGATTTGGTAGTATGATTAAAGAAGTAATTCTCATTTGCTTATATCAGTAAAGGGTTTTGTAACTACACCAAGAAGCAGCACATCAGTACTTGGGTGGAAAATGTATTCAGAAAAGAAATACGTATTTACAAATGGACAGTAGCGATTAAGTAAATCAAGAGATGAACTTCTCAATGTACTCTAGAACCTAAATCATTTGGCAATTTAATATTCTTATGATGCCTATTTTATCACTATGTATATTGATTGCAGTCTTGTCGAAAAGGGAAGAAAAATCTTGAAGGTATAGTGATTTTGTAAATAAACATATATGTAATATGGCTAGTGAAAACTAGGTGAATATCAATTTGCACTCTTTCAGTTTTCTACTATCAGTTGCTAGTGATACAATATTGAAAGGTATTACAGTTGGGTCTTACACAGAAAAACTCGCAAGTATTACAAATGCAGATAGCTGGATAAAATACTTTGAATGTAAAGGGAATTATGCTAGAAACACTAATCTTTATTTTACAGAACCATTTTCTTGAAAACAGTTTTGTATATCAGGAAGTGAATGAGGCACTTGAGATAGGGTAGTAAGCCACATGAGATAGAGTAATAAGCAAAGCAAATATAACTTGTTGTTCAGTTGCTCAGTCGTGTCCGACCATTTGTGACTCCATGGAGTACGTCAGGCTTCCCTGTCCTTCACTATCTATCAGAGTTTGCTCAAACTTATGTCCTCTGGGTTGATGATGCCATCAAAACATCTTATCCTCTGTTGTCCCCTTCTCCTCTTGTCCTCCCTCTTCCCCAGTGAGAGAGTTAATTTTTAGGTAGGTTGCTAAGGAGTCTAGGGGCTTCAAGGTGTAAGGGGTCCATGGCCCTTGAGGAGGAGAAAAGGGTCCAAGCAAGGCTCTTGAGGGAGAGAAAGGACAAACATTTTTTTCCTACACTGTTTTGTCTTATTCACATAAGATATTTTTTCTTAAACTCTGAGTTTCTATGACAACAATCTTTAAGACTAACTTTCTTTGAATCCACAGCTAATGATTACACAACAAAACAATTCATTTGCTCAAGGACATGTTACTCCTTCTTAACTAGAACCTTCTGACTAATCCTGTTATCTTATGTGGGAGTGGGTCTGGTAAAACCTTTTTATTGTTAGTTCTAATCTCGTTAATTTAAGCTGTATATATGGGAGTGGGTCTGGTAAAAATATAAAGGGCCTCGATCAGACTAGCCAGGGGGGCATTCTCTGTTCCCCTTCTGATGTCTATGTCAGAAGCTTTCTCTATCCTTTGTCACTGTAATAAAACTTCTGCCACACAAAAGCTCTGAGTAATTAAACCTGGTCCCTGATCCCAAAGCTAAATCTTCTTCTGGTGATCAGGAATCCGACACCTTTCATTATAACCTCTCACCAGCATCAGGGTCTTTTCCAATGAGTCAGCTCTTTGCATTATGCCACCAAAGTATTGGAACTTCAGGTTCACTATCAGTCCTTCCAATGAATATTTAGGATTGATTTCTTCAGGATTGACTAGTTTGATCTCCTTGCAGTCCAAAGGACTCTCTCGAGTCTTCACCACAACAGCTCAAAACTCAATTCTTTGGCACTCAGCCTACTTTGTGGTTCAACTTTCACAACTATACATGACTACTGGAAAAACCATAGCTTTAACAATAAAAAATTTGGTCAGAAAAGTGATGTTTCTGCTTTTTAATATACTGTAGAGTTTTGTCTCAGCTTTTTTTTCCCCAAAGAGTAAGCATCTTTTAATTTCATGGCTGCAGTCACCATCCACAGTGATTTTGGAGGCCAAGGAAATAAAATCTGTCATTGTTTCCACTTTTTCTCCATCTATTTGCCATGAAGTGATGGGATGGGATGCCATGATCTTAATTTTTTAAATGCTAAATTTTAAGCCAGCTTTTCACTCTCCTCTTTCACCTTCATCAAGAGGCTTTTCAATTCCCCTTTACCCTCTGCCATTCGAGTGGTATCATCTGTATATCTTAGGTTATTGATAACCCCAGCAATCTTGATTCAAGCATGTGCCTCATCTAGGCTGGTATTCTGCACAACGTACTCTGCACATAGGTTGAATAATCAGGGTGACAATTTACAGCTTTGACATACTCCCTTCCCAATTTTGAATCAGTCCACTATTTCATGTCTGGTTCTAACTGTTACTTCTTGATCTGCATATATGTTTCTCAGGAAACAGGTAAGGCAGTGTGGTATTCCCATCTCCTTAAGAATTTTCCAGTTTGTTGTGATCCACACAGTCAAAGGCTTTAGTGTATTCAACGAAGTAGAAGTAGAATTATTTTTTTGAATTTCCTTGCTTTTTCTGTGATCCAGCAGATGTTGGCAGTTTGATCTATGGCTCCTCTGACTTTCCTAATCCATCTTGTACATCTTGAAGTTCTTAAAAAGCCTAGCTTGAAGGATTTTGAGCATTACATTGCTAATATGTGAAATGAGTGCAATTCTGAGGTAGTTTGAACATTGCTCTTTTTTGGGATTGGAATGGAAACTGACATTTTCCAATCCTATGGCCACTGCTGAGTGTTCCAAATTTGCTGGCATATTGAGTGCATCACTTAAACAGCATCATATTTTAGGATTTAAAATAGCCCAGCTGGAATTCCATCACCTCCACTAGCTTTGTTTGTAATAAGGCTTCCTAAGATACACTTGACTTCACACTCCAGGATGTCTGGCTCTAGGTGAGTGACCACACCATCATGGTTATCTGGGTCATTATGGCCTTTTTTGTATAGTTCTTCTGTATAATTTTGCCACCTCTTCTTAATGTCTTCTGCTTCTGTTAGGTCCATATTGTTTCTTTTTTAATTGTTTGTTGTGCCCATTTTTGCATGAAATGTTCCTTTGGTATCTCTAATTTTCTTAAAGAGATATCTAGTCTTTCCCATTCTATTGTTTTCCTCTCTTTCTTTGCATTGTTCATTTAAGAAGGCTTTCTTATCTCTCCTTGCTGTTCTTTGGAACTCTGCATTCAAAAGGGTGTATCTCTCCTTTTCTCCTTGGCTTTTTGCTTCTCTTCTTTTCTCAGATATTTGAAAGGCCTCCTCAGACTACCTTTTTGTCTTGTTCCATTTCTTTATCTTGAGGTTGGCTTTCGTCACCATCTCCTGTACACTGTTGCACACCTACATCCATTGTTCTTCAGGCACTCTATCAGATCCAATCCTTTGATCTATTTGTCACTTCCAGTGCATAATCATAAGGTATTTGATTTAGGTCATACATGGATGGCCTAGTGGTTTTCCCTACTTTTTTCAATTTCAATCTGAATTTTGCAATAAAGAGTTCATGATCTGAGCCATAGTCAGCTCCAGATCTTATTTTTGCTGACTGTATAAAGCTTCTCCATCTTAGCCTGCAAAGAACATAATCAATCTGAGTTCTCTATTGACCATCTGTTAATGTCCTTGTGTAGAGTCATCTCTTGTGTTGTTGGAAGAGGGTGTTTGCTATGACCTGTGCATTCTCTTGGCAAAACTCTGTTTGTCTTTGTCCTGCTTTATTTTGTATTCCAAGGCCAAACTTGCCTGTTACTCTGTGTGTCTCTTGACGACGTCCTACTTTTGTGATCTAAACACTATGATGAAAAGGGCATTTTTTTTTTTTTTTTTTGCTGTTAGTTCTAGAAGGTCTTGTAGGTCATTACAGAACCATTCAACTTCATCTTCTTCCCTATTAGTGGTTGGGGCATAGACTTGGATCATTCTGATGTTGAATTGTTTTCCTTGGAAACAAACTTTGATCATTCAGTTGTTTTTGAGATTGCACACAAGTACTTCATTTTGGACTCTTTTGTCCACTATGATGGCTGCTTCACTTCTTCCAAGGGATTGTTGCCCACAGTAGCAGGTATAATGGTCATCTGAATTAACACTCTTGCCATCTCCTGCTTGGCCACATCCAATTTACCTTGATTCATAGACCTAACATTCCAGGTTCCTATGCAATATTGTTCTTACAGCATTGAACTTGACTCTCATCGCCAGACACATCCCACAACTGGGCATTGTTTTGCTTTGGCTCAGCCTTTTCATTTCTTCTGGAACTATTTCAGTGCCCTTCTCCAGTAGCATATTGGACACCTATGGACCTGGGGAGTTCATCTTCCATTGTCATATATTTTTGCTTTTTCACAATGTTCATGAGGTTCTCAAGGCAAGAATGCTGACGTAGTTTGTCATTACGTTCTCCAGTGGACCACATTTTGTCAGAATTCTCCAAGACAACTTACAGCTCATCAGTAATGAAAGGCATTAAGCAATTAATTAGAAGTATTTTTGTAAACAGTTATATGTGTAATATGCTGCTGCTGCTGCTGCTAAGTTGCTTCAGTCATGTCCGACTCTGTGCAACCCTATAGAAGGCAGCCCACCAGGCTCTGCCATCCCTGGGATTCTCCAGGCAAGAATACTGGAATGGGTTGCTGTTTCCTTCTCCAGTACATGAAAGGGAAAAGTGAAAGTGAAGTCGCTCAGTCGTCCGACTCTTAGCGACCCCATGGACTGTAGCCCACCAGGCTCGTCCGTCCATGGGATTTTCCAGGCAAGAGTATTGGAGTGGGGTGCCATTGCCTTCTCTGATGTGTAATATGAGATCTAGCCTAATGTGGGGAGCAGTACCAAGAAAGACTTTCCTGGGCAAATTGTGTTTAAACTGAGGTCTAAGAATACGGAGTAATTAGGTAGACTAAAATAGAAGTTGAAAGAGCATTTCCAACTTTGCTATTTTTGCTAACAAATCACAAATCTATTTCTAAACTGATTTACATATTTTGAAAAAGGAATGAGATAAATTTTGAAAAGCAGAATCATTAATTTGTAATGAGTGGTGTGAAAGTGTTAGTTGCTCAGTTGTGTCTGACTGTTTGCAACCCTATGGATGGTAGCCTGCCAGCTCTTCTGTCCATGTAATTTCCCAGGCAAGAATACTGGAGTGGATAGTCATTTCTTCTCCAGGAGATGTTCCTGACCCAGGTATCAAGTCCAAGTCTCCTGCATTGCAGGCAAATTCTTTACCATCTGAGCCACTGTGAGTGTAAAGAAATTAATCAATTGGATTTGTACTAATGTAGAAAGATTTAATTTGCTTAGCAAATTAATGGAGGAACATTCACTTTTAATGGAATCTTGTACTATTCAAAAGGGTGACCCAGTAAATAAAGCACTTACTTGAAAAAAAAAAAAAGTAACATTTCAATACAATTCAGTATTTAAGACTGGCCTTGAAATTTCCTCTAAATTAGTGGGATATTATATTATAATAGTGATTTACACTCTCTGCAAGTAACTCAGCCAAGAATTCTTCCAAACTATGTACCAGCTGTAACATATTGGACAGATAATTTAATCTCTCTGAGCCTCTGTCTCCTCATCTATATTATAGGGAAAAATTTTTCCCCAGGCCACTTAATTCTGATGATCATTATACCTACTACTATGGGCAAGAATCCCTTAGAAGAAATGGAGCAGCTCTCATGGTTAACAAAAGAGTCCAAAATGCAGAACTTGGGTGCAGTCTCAAAAATTGCAGAATGATCTCAGTTCATTTCTATTCAATATCATGGTAATCCAAGCCTATACCTGACCACAAATGCTGAAAAAGATGAAGATGAACAGTTCTGTAGAACTGTTTATACAAGACTTTCTAAAACTAACACCAAAAAAGATATCATTTTCATCATAGGGGATTAGAATGTAAAAATAGGGTGTCAAGAGATATCCAGAGCACATGCAAGTTTGGCCTTGGAGTACAAAATGAAGCAGGGAAAAGGCTAACAGAGTTTTCCCAAGAGAATGCACTGGTCATAGCAAACATCCTCTTCCAACAACACAAAAGACATGGACATCACCAGATGGTCAATGCCAAACTCAGATTGATTATATTCTTTGCAGTCAAAGTTCAAGAAGCTCTATACAGCCAGCAAAAACAAGATCTAGAACTGACTGTGGCTCAGATCATGAGCTCCTTTTTGCTAAAAATCAGGCTCAAATTGAAGAAAGTAGGGAAAACCACCAGGCTACTCAATATGAACAAAATCAAATCCCTTATGAATATACAGAGGAGGTGATGAATAGACTCAAGGGATTAGAGTGCCTGAAGAATGATGGATGGAGGTTTGCAACATTGTACATTAGGTGGTAACCAAAACCACCCTTAAGAAAAAGAAGTGCAAGATGGCAAAATGGTTGTCAGAGGAGGCTTTACAAATTGTTGATAAAATAAGAGAAGTGAAAGGCAAAGGAGAAAGGTAAAGATACACCCAACTGAATGTAGAGTTTCAGACAATAACAAAGAAGGATAAGAGCTCTTAAGTGAACACTACAAAGAAAGAAAGGAAAACAATAAAAGGGAAAGACTAGAGTTCTCTTCAAGAAACTTAGAGACACCAAGGGAACATTTCATGTAACGATGGGTACAATAAAGGACAAAAATGGTATGAATCTAACAGAAGCAGCTCTGTTAAAAAGAGGTGGCAAAAATACACAGAACTACACACAAAAAAAGCCTTAATGACTCAGATAACCATGATGGTGTGGTGACTCACCTAGAGCTAGACATCCTGGAGTGTGAAGTCAAGTGGGTCTTAGGAAGCCTTATTGCAAACAAAGCTAGTGGAGGTGATGGAATTCCAGCTGGGCTATTTTAAATCCTAAAATATGATGCTGTTTAAGTGATGCACTCAATATGCCAGCAAATTTGGAACACTCAGCAGTGGCCATAGGACTGGAAGAGGTCAGTTTCCATTCCAATCCCCAAAAAAGGGCAATGTCAAAGAATGTTCAAACTACCTCAGAATTGCACTCATTTCACATATGAGCAATGTAATGCTCAAAATCCTTCAAGCTAGGCTTCAGCACTACAAGAACTTCAAAATATGCAAAATTGATTAGGAAAGTCAGAGGAGCAAGAAATCAAATTGCCAACATCTGCTGAATCACAGAAAAAGCAAGGGAATTAAAAAACAAAAATCTACTTCTACTTCTACTGACTACACTAAAGCCTTTGAATGGATGGATCACAAGAAACTGTGGAAAATTCTTAAAGAGATGGTAATACCAGATCACTTTAACTGTCTCCTGAGAAACATGTATGAAGATCAAGAAACAACAGCCAAGAATTAATAGTTAGACATGGAACAACGACTTGTTCAAAATTGGTAAAGTATGTCAAGGCTGCATAACTAACCCTGCTTATTTAACTTATACGCAGAGTACTTCCTGTGAAATGTTGGGCTGGATGAATCGTAAGCTGGAATCAAGGTTGCCAAGAGATATAGCAATAACCTCAGATATGCAGATGACACCACTCTAATGGTAGAAAGTGAAAAGGAACTAAAGACCCTCCTGATGAGGATGAAATACAAGAGTGAAAAAGCTGGGTTAAGGCTCAACATTCAAAATACTAAGATTGTGGCATTTGGTCCCATCACTTCATGGAAAATAGAGGGGGGGAAGGGGAAACAATGGCAGATTTTATTTCCTTGGGCTCCAAAATCACTGCAGATGGTGACTACCACTATGAAATTAAAAGAGTCTTGCTCCCTGGAAGAAAAGCTATCACAATCCTAGACAGCCTATTAGAAAGCAGAGACATCACTTTGCCAACAAAGGTCTATATAGTCAAAGCTTTGGTTTTTCCAATAGTCATGTACAGATGTGAGAGTTGGACCATAAAGGAGGCTGAGTGCTGAGAACTGATGCTTTCAAACAGTGGTGCTGGATAAGATTCTTGAGGATCCCTTGGAAAGCAAGGAGATCAAACCAGTCAATCTTAAAGGAAATCAACCCTGAATATCCATTGGAAGGACTGATACTAAAGGTGAAGCTCCAAAACTTTGGCCACCTGATGTGAACAGCCAACATGTTGGAAAAGACCCTGATGTTGGGAAAGACTGAGGGCAGGAGAAGTCACAATGAGAATGAGATGCTTGGTTGGCATCACCAACGCAATGGACATAAGTTTGAGCAAGCTCTTGGAGATGGTGAAGGACAGGGAAGACTGGCGTGCTGGAGTTTATGGTGTCACAAAGAGTGGGACACGACTTAGGGACTGAACAACAACAGCAGGCCATATGTGAGAATTAAATAATTACATGGAAACAGAATATTAAAGGTGGTATTCTATACTACATAATATGTAATCAACATATTTTGCTTTCTTTCTTTATCTAATCATTTATCTTTTAATTCTATTGATGAACATAGATGAAATTATCTGCTCTTCGATCATTTGTAGTGTAAAGATTTTACAGCCAAATCAATATATTTTCAAGTTGTATCTGTACTGCTTAGTGGTTGCATAATTGTGCATAATTACCTAAATTCTCTGACCATTTATTTCTATGCATTTGAAACAGAAATAATATCCTTCAGAAGCATTGTAAGACCAATTGCATTACATATCTAAAATCAACTAGCAAGTAAAATTTATGTCCAGCAAATGCTTGTTTTCTTTTACTTTCCATTATTATTTATTAGACATTGTGATAGGTACAATAGAGAAAAAATATGAATTAATTATCATCTTCTCCTCATGGAATTGACATACTCATATGGGGAAATTACACAAATAATTCAAATATATCCTAATATGTGCATTTTTACACTAAGAAAAACATAAGAAAGAGGAAAACAAAGTATTATAAACATTCAAAGAATGAAATAACTAAAATGAAGAAATAGTACTGTCTTCCAGAGAAAAATATTTTTATGTTTCTATCTTATTTATATCAACATTTATCTATATTATCTTGTGAATGAAATGCAGTTACTTTTCAAGAAACTATGTTTGATTCAAAATAGGAATGTTAGTTTAGTATGATAAATGTTCTGTTAAAAATAATTTGATGAATTTAGAATTTAATCACAGAAATTTTATCCACATACTTTACATCACAGTTGTAAACTTATTTTTGATGTTACTGTCAAATAAAAGGGAACTTCAATTTTACCAAAAGGCATTACTTCTCCATTATTAATTTCAACTTCTAGCTATTATACAATATGGATGGTCAATACAGTTAAGAATGGTGGAGAAATTAGAGACACAACTTTAAGGCCTAAGAGAGCTGCACAAGCAACAAGGAGTAGAGGGACTCAAATTTTACAGAGTAAAGCAGCCTTTAAGAGTAAATGCATGATTTCCAACATCTTTTTTCTTGGGAGGAATTTACTGAATCTTGTGGATTTGGCTTAGCTCTCCTGGAGAACAGAGAAACAAGCAAAGTTCTTGGTAGTCATAAAGTAATGAAAGTGATAAGTTCAACACTTGAAGGGTCTAGGCCACAAGGATAATTCAAATATTCAATATCTGAATAATAATTTCATTGAGTTTACAATCCTTGGCTGTTCTTATCATGTTGGTGTATGTCAGGACAGAAGATCTGAAGGAAGAAGGGCTGAGACATACTGCTTTAAAATGTAAAGTTGTGTTTACTACTAGGATTCAGGCTTTCCTAGCAAGTCTGGCTGCCTAATATGATAGACCTTTAAAGACCTCTTCGCATAATGGCTAGAGAAAAGTGAGAAATAAGTTATTTTAGTCAAAAGGAAGTTGACAAACACTTTGGATGAACCAATAAAACATTTTTAGTTGTCAGAGAAGAGGGTCTATTGTAATACTTCCATAACTGTAATATACACTATGCAATGAAAGAGGCATTTAGGATTTTATTTTGTGGTAAATATCAACCAAGTGACCATTTGTATTAAAGATAGCTGAATAAAATTTTACTCTATATCACATTATCTGAGAAAGGACAAAGCTAGCTAAGAGAATGCTATCTTAGCAAGAGAGTAGAGTAGGCAGGTAGAGAGTGAAAACACCATTATTAAAGGAAACAGGTAACACTGTGCAGTGCACACTAGAATAAAAAAAAAAATGCTCACAACCAACTGCTAATTAAATTATGTTATAAAGTAAAATTTCATGTTTTATTTAGCATCATGCTTTTCCAATATTTTAATTTCCTGTTAATATTAAAATATTAATATATTGAATATTGGAAACTAAAAATATTTTTCTGATTAAGTACATATCAAGCTCATTCTATTGCTTTGATGAAGACACTGTAGTAAAAAAAATTTAGACCTATATCATTTTTTTCTTCCCAGTCACAGCTATATATTTAAAGTTTTGTATCTTTATACAGTAAAATGTTACGCCTAAAATGAAATAACGTATTAGGAAAATATATAATGACATTCGATCTTTAATTTTCTTTCTAGTAGCCCCCATCACACTCCAACCTGAAATGACTGGAATCAGGAATTCAGACTTCAGTACAGAGGTGCAGACAGAGAGAGCTCTAAGTAAAGCCCTCTAGCATGGGCTGAATTGTTGGAAATAAGGCTTCCAAAAAAGAGACTACATTAATGTTCTTGTTTCCTTCCTTCCTTCCTCCTCCCTCCTCCCTTCTTTCCCCCTTCCTCCATCCTTTAATTCATTCCTTCTCTCCTCCCTTCCTTAATATTTTTCTCTGTTTCAGCCCCAAGAAACATCATGGTATGGGGGGCAGCATCCAGGAATGTGAACCCAGTGAAGTCAAATTGAGGAAAGCAAAACTCCTTTTCCTTTGATGGAGCGACCGTTTCAAGAAAATTGAATCAACCTTCCCTACCCTCTTGCTTGTTTTCTCTCAGTGTCTTTTTACAACTTAAGAGTCACAAATTTCTGTTCAAAGGAACAAAAAGGGAGCCCAAGGGAACCAGAAGGTATCATAGAGATCACACAGAAGGATGAGATCAGGAAATATGGACCAATAAATTTTATGAATTCTGGTGCTCACTTCCAACGTATACATGCACAAATGTGATCCTAACGAACACACACAAGACACTGAGAAATTGAACTAAGAAAGAGATCATCTTGAGGTTGTTAATTGACCATAAGATGGAACATGTCCAGGAATGATTTCAAGAGCTCCATAAAGGCTTTGAGAACTAAACCAATTTTGAAACCACAGCCAAAAGAAGGGGAACTGGTATTTTTGTTCTATAGCTAAACAGGTAATGTTGCCTGTACACACACACACACACACAAGACATTTTCCATGAGATTTAAATGACCCAGGGTTTCATAGTGTAATACTTAAATAATATAGAAAACAATACAAAGTTATTTGGCAAATGAAACACCACCTGCACTTCTGCTCACATAGTTAAAGATAAGCAACGGACATGAATACATATCTGACAAACAAAGCAGCTATTATAAACAAGCTCAAATGAGCAACCAGGAACACTCTTAATACCAAACAATGCTAGAATTTTTAAACAATAAATAAATAAATAAATAAATAAATAAATAAAGGATATAAAGAAGAACCAAGTAGAGATTTAGAACTGAAAAATACAATACCTAATATGACAAACTCGCTGGGCGGATTTAACAACAGAATAGACATGCCATAAGAGTCAATTAACTTAAATATAGATGAGTGGAAATTATCCTATCTCAACAGTAAAAAGAATAAAACAAATAAGGGGATAAAGTCTTATTTATTTGTGAAAGGGAAAGTGTTAGTCACTCAGTCACGTCCGACTCTTTGCTACTCCATGGACTGCGGCCCCTCAGGCCCCTCTGTCCAAGGAATTCTCCAGGCAAGAATACTGGAATGGGTTGCCATTCCCTTCTCCAGGGGATTGTCCCTACCCAGGGATCAAACCCTTGTATCCTGCATTGCAGGCAGATTTTTTACCATCTGAGCCTCCTGGGAAGCCCATAACAAAACTCTAGCATTTTTATAATTGGAATCTCTGAAGTAGAGGGGAAAAGTGTCATTCTGAAAAATGATTTGAAGAAATAATGCCCCCGGAAATTCCTAAGGTTGGAAAATACACAAACTTTGAGATTCAAGAAGCTGAATGAACCTCAAACTGATAAATCTAGAGAAATGGAAGGTTAGATATATTTTGATCTAAGTTGAGAAATCTAAATACAAAGATAAAATTTTTAATATTTTTTTTAAATTGGAGGATAATTGCTTTACAATGTTGTGGACAATCTTGAAGCATTTAGAGAAAAAATAATCTATATCCTATAGGAGAACAATGAGTAAAATGACTGCATATTTCTCATCAGATATTGTGGAGTCCACAAGGATGTGATGTAACATTTTAAAAGGACTGAAGGAAAGAAACCCACAAATCCATAATTCTACACTTAGTAATAATATTCCTTAGGGATAAAAGTAAAATAAAAATATTTTCAGATGAAGGACAGCTAAAACAATTCATATTAAACAGATTGTCTTAATAAATATTTTCTGAAGGAAATTCTTCAGACTAAAGAGCAATGACCAGGAAAGATGGAAAAACAATGGAAAGAGTAAGCATCTGGTAAATACAACAGATTTTTCTTATATTTTTTAGTTCTTTAGATTTTTTCTGAAGATTCAGAGCAAAAAATATATAATTTCTTCTGGAGTTTTCAATGTGTAGAATGTAATATATGACACAAGTATAGAGTTGAATAGCCCCACATGGTGGTAATATTTCTACATTAAAATTGAAGTGCTAAAAGACGATAATGCTTAATAGACTATGAAAGGTTAAGTATGTGTAATCCCTAGAGCAATTGAAAGAAAAAAAAATACAGATAAGGTAAAAATCATAATAGATAAGTTAAAACAGAATACAAGAAAAGGTCAAATAACATTTTCCTCCCCCAAAATGGAAAAAGAGCAAAAATAATACAGTAGATCTAAACCTACACACATCGATAATTACACTAAATGTAAATAGTCTAAAAATACTAATTAAGAGATAGAGATTGTCAGAATGGAAAAAATGAATCACGTATGTGATATTTACAAAAAATTGACTTCAAATATAACAGTAAGCTAAATTAAAATAATTGTCCAGGAAGAGAAAACTAGTACAAAAGCCCTAAATCTGGAACAAATCTAGCATGCTTAATGATATTTTGCTAAATACATTTATGACTTCATTAAGAAACCAGAGTTGATACATGAAAAAATTTTAAAGACAAGTAATTCCAAGTTATGAGATTAGAGAATCATTTTTATTTTCCTGGGGCTTTTTTTTTCTTTTTTGTATTTCTTTACATTTTCTAAAATGAATATTACTGATTTTTTCCTGAAATAACTTTTATTAAATGCTTGAGAGATAAAATGGAGAAACAGATTTCCTTTCTTTTTTTAATCTGTGGTTAAATGTTTTAAATACCAATTAAGGAAGCTGCATGCAGGCAAGGTTGGAGGGGTGGTAATGGGGATGAGAAAAATTTGTGTTTTAGAAGATGTCAACAGTACATATACTTAAGAACTTATAAGAAAGGAAATATGTACTGGAAACTGATAAGCTCAATTTAGAAAACAGTGAGGGAAGCTTTGGACTGAGAAGTTAGTAATAATTAACTGAAAGCTGGAAGTTTAGGTACAAATTTCAAAAATATTAGAGGAGAAATATAGCTTGGGGAAATCAACAGATAAATAGAATATAGCTTTAAAGGGCATAGTTTAAAAATCTGTTTATGAAAAGATAATTTATTTAAATGGCTGAATATATATCATGGAGTTTTACATTCTGAAGCAGTGGCATGAAGAGATTTATTACTAACATTAAATGGGAATGGTAGATGTTATATCCTAAGGGCAGTGGTGTTAACATGCATATTTATAAGAACAAGAACTTCCTTCTCTATATTTTTCCTATTTGCTCCAAAGGTACTATCCTCTTAATTATTGTTGGATTCAATTTGACAATACTATTAATGATTTTTATGCTTATATTCATGGTGGATATTTGTCTGAATTTTTTTTTTTTGGTATAATTTTATTGTCAGAATGTATATTCAGAGTTGTGAACATGCTAAGTCGCTTCAGTCGTGTCCCACTCTTCTTCATTCCAAGCAAGATTACTGGAGTGGGCTGCAATCCCTTCTTCAGGGGATCTTCCCCACCCAGGGATCTAATCCTGGACTCTTAGTCTCCTGCATTGACAGGCGGGTTCTTTACTACTAGTGCCACCTAGGAAGCCAGAGTTAGTTGGTCTCAAAAAGTGTTTCAGAGAGGGAGAGTTCCATTCTCTTCTGCTTTATCAGAAAAAAAAAAAAAAGAATCAGGATTCCATGTTTGTTGGAACTCTCAGTGAAAACATCTAACTATCAAGTTTTCTTTATGAGAAATTTTTTTGATAATTCCTTTTTTTTTTTACATACATATATATGGGGGAAAGAGAGAGAGAGGGGGAAGGAAGGAGAGAGAGAGGAGGTCAAAGATCTGCAAAAGTCAGAATTTGAGCTAGAGAAGATTGATTGCTTATTAACCGTCTGTTGGCAAGAACATGACTCTGCTCTTTCAGCAGCTCCTGGAGCAGGTGTAACCACTGATTCGCTGGGATTGTTAAGTACAGCAACCTGGAGACTCATTAGCAGCAAGTCTTGTTGGGATGAGGAAGACGAATTCTGGAAGTTTCCTGAGCCCATCATCGTAAAAACCAGTCTCCCAATAGTTTCAAAAGCGCCACAAAACTAATCAGCACCCCAAACCTCAGCAACCAACAGCGGCTAACGAGGTGTGCAGGAAGAAAACCACTATGAGATTGCTCAGTCGGAGAGACCGTGAAAATACTGCCACAACTACTTCCGGTCTAAGCCTGCCAGCCAACCCCAGCCAGCCTGCCTCTGAAGAACCTCAAGCATCACCACCGGTCGCCGGGCCTCCATGCCTGCCGCAGCAACAGCTTTGCCATCTGCCCACTCAGGCCCCTGAAAGGCGCCAGTCTTCGTCCTTTGCCTGGAGCCCTCAACATCACCTTCATGCAGGCCAAGCTAAGGAAGCAATCGCAACTCCGGCAGCAGCCTCGGCAGGATAGCTGCCTTGAGGCGTCTGTGAGGCTGCAGGCCGCGTCCCCCGGCCCCACAGTGACCCGGAGGCCCGAGGGGGCCCAGGCTCTGGGAAGACACATCCCTCCCCTGTTCTGCAGGGAACCCACCTCTGTCCGGGGTGCGAGCCTCTTGGAGGCTGGCCCATGCTCCTTGGAGAGGCCAGTCAGACGTTCGGTACCTGCCATCTGTGCCCACCGGCGGCGGCGTGAGCCTCGGCGGACTCAGAGCCTCGGCTCCGCCTCACAGTCTCAAACAGAACAGAGGTGAACTTCTACGTGGTTCAAGCGCAGCGTCGACGGGAAATGGGGGGTCCCCGACCGACAGGCCCCACATCCTGAAGTAAGCCCTGTGGAGGTTCTGGAAGAGGCCTGGAGCCGAGGTCCGGTGCGGCCCGCTCATAGCAGCTCTGTGCCCTCAGGTCAGTGCGCTCCAGTCAGCAGCTGCGAGCTGCTGGGGGCGGGGTTGGGGGGGCACGTAGCATCTTCGGTAGCTCTGTCCTCGTACCTCAGGTTTTCTGAGTCAAAAAGACAGCTTTTCTCCTTTGTTAATTTTGTATAGGGTCTTCCCTTTCTGTTTTATTAATATGTACTTTTATCTTCATTTTATTTTTCATTTCTACCTTTAGTTTACTTTTAGTTTTTATTTTATTTTTTTAACGCAGAATTTTGTGTTATAAAACCACTATTTATTTTTTTGCCTGCATCGTTCAGCTTTAGAGATCTTAGATCCCCTACCAGAATCAAACCTTCGCTCGAAGCAGTGGCAGTGCAGAGGCCCGACCACTGGACTACCAGGGAATTAATTCCCTTGCCTCCTTAAGTTTTGTATGCTGTATTTTGTATACCATTAAGATGAAATTATTCTATAATATCTCCTTTGGTTATTGTTTATCTGATGGGTTTTTAAAAGTGGATGTAATTGTAAATATTTAGTTTTCTCAGATATGGTTATTAATATCTAATTGTGATCAGAGGTTTTTCCCATGTGATTTCAATTCTGTTAAGTTGATTTAGACTTATGGCCCAGTTTATGGACCATCTTGGTGAATATGAGTGCCTTAAGAATGTGTATTCTGACATTATCATATGTAATATTGTATAATAATTTTTACAAACAAGGTTGTGGATGTTGATTCCATTAAAGTTTTTTTTTTTTTGGTCTAGTTCAGTCAGCTGTTCAAGGAGACTGTTAATTCCAAAATTATAGTAGAAGATTTTAACTAGTTTTTTCTTTAATACTGTAGTTTTTGCACCATGAACATTATCTTATCTCATATTAAAATAAGTAATCCAGTCTTCTTATGCTTATGGTTTGTACTAAACATAATTTCTACACATTTACACTCACTCTATCTGAGCTTCATATTTAAATTTCATCTCATATTTAACATAGGTTCTGCTTTTAGTAACCATTCTGTTAGTCTGTGCCTTTTAATTAGGAGTTCATCAATAAACATTGTGTGTCATTACTGATGTCATTTGGTTAGGTTCACCATTTTATTAGGTAATTTCTGAATATATTTTCTATTTTATCATCCTTTTGTGATTTTCTGTTTCTTTAAGTGAATTTTAGAATTCCATTAGAAATTATCAATTTGGATTTTTTTAGTAATTGATCTAGGATTAAGTCTTTCCAGTGTATACAGATTTAATATTTTACTACCTCAAATGATACATAGAAAACCTACAACCATGTGGATCCATTTAGCATAAATTCATCATTCTATGTATGTCAATTATAATTAATGCTAAAAAATGTTATACACTGAAAAGACTAATATTTTTTGCTTTAAATAGTCATGTGTGTGTTAGCTAAACTAAGAGAAAATTATATTTTATCGATATTCTATTACTTATGTTGTTCTTCCCAGATAGTCCCTAGTTTGTTTTCCCTCTAGGAATTTTTATTTTCAGCTACAAAAATTTCTTTCAGCATTTCTTTTAGATGCAGTACTGGTGAAAAAGTTTCTTATTCTTTTATTTGAAAATGTCTTTATTTACCATCCATGTTTTAAACTTTATAATGTTACATTGGTGTACAGCTAATTAACAGTGTTGTGGTAGTTTCAGGTAGATAGCAAATGGACTCAGTCATACATATACATGTATCCATTCTCCTCCAAACTCCCCTCCCATCCAGACTGCTATGTAACGCTGAATGCAGTTTCCTGTGCTATATTGTAGGTCCTTGTTGATTATCCATTTTAAATATGGAAGTGTGTACTTGTCATTCCAAGCTTGCTAATTATCCCTTTCTCCCAGATAATCACAAGTTGGTTCCCTAAGTCTGTGAATCTGTTTTGTTAATAAGTTCATTTCTATCATTTCTTTTTAGATTCCTCATATAAAGGATAGCATACGGTATTTCTCATTCTCTGTCCTACTTTCTTCTCTCAGTATGACAATATCTAGGTGCTTCCATATTGCTGAAAATGGCACTAATTCATTCTTTCTAATGGCTGAGTCATTCAGTCAGTTAGTTCAGTCGTTCAGTCATGTCTGACTCTTTGCGACCCCGTGGACTACAGCACTCCAGTCCTCCCTGTCCATCACCAACTCTCGGAGTTTACTCAAACTCATGTCCATTGAGTTGGTGATGCCATCCAACCATCTCATCCTCTGTCATCCCCTTTTCCTCCCACTTTCAATTTTTCCCAGTATCAAGGTCTTTTCAAATGAGTTAGTTCTTTGCATCAGGTGGCCAAAGTATTGGAGTGTCAACTTCAACATCAGTCCTTCCAATGAATATTCAGGACTGATTTCCTTTAAGATGTACTGGTTAGATCTCCTTACAGTCCAAGGGACTCTCAAGAGTCTTCTCCAACACCACAGTTCAAAAGCATCAATTCTTCTGTGCTCAGCTTTCTTTATAGTCTAACTCTCACATTCATACATGACTACTGGAAAAACCATAGCTTTGACTAAGTGGACCTTTGTTGGCAAAGATCTCTACTTTTAAATATGTTATCTAGGTTGGTCATAACCTTCCTTCCAAGGAGTAAGCGTCTTTTAATTTCATGGCTGCAATCACCATCAGCAGTGATTTTGGAGCCCCCAAAAATAAAGTCTGACACTGTTTCCACTGTTTCCCCATCTATTTGCCATCAAGTGATGGGACCAGATGCCATGATCTTAGTTTTCTGAACGTTGAGCTTTAAGCCAACTTTTTCACTCTCCTCTTTCACTTTCATCAAGAGGCTTTTTAGTTCTTCTTCACTTTCTGCCATAAGGGTGGTGTTATCTGCATATCTGAGGTTATTGATATTTCTGAAGAGTAGCTTCCTGAATATGCTGTTCTATTGATTAAAACTATTAAAACTAAAGTGATTAGGAGAATGAATTTGCAGAATTCTGAATGCTTCAATTATAGAGCGAGGCCAAATCCACTGCAAAAAATGGAAGTTCTTTTAGACTTTAAAAAAAGAAAGTATTCATAGATTATTGATACTAATTATTTGTTCCCTTCTGAAGCATTTTAAAACTTTTTGTGAAGTCAGTTAACTTGTGTTTGTTTAGATGGGACTCTATCAACATAAGAAAAATCTACTGTAAATGGTGCAACTGATTTTCCATGCTTCTTTTTTGGAAAATGAGCCAATCTGTCACCCACTTATGGTAGATATGAAGAATATTAGGTTTTTGTTTATGCTTGATGCTTTAATCCTGGCTTCATCTGCTAATCCTCTGTCATGGTGGTGGGATTTTTAAGCCACACAAACTCTGCTCCAATTCAGGTGCATCATTTAGCAACTGTGTGAACTTAAGTTACCTCAAATCCCTAGGTCTGGATTTCCTATGTGGTAAAATAGAGTTAAACTTATCTAATTGAAGAGGTGTGTGAGGATTAAAATATATGATGTATACAGAGTACATGCTAAAGTGCCTGGAAGTATGCAAAAATTAGATAATTCCTATTGCAGACAAGCAAAGGCTCATTACTCAACTGGAATAGAAGCCAGTGCCATGGCACCAGCTTTTGAGAAATGGAAAAGCTTTATTTTGAGGTCAACTGACAAAGAAATGGAGAGGGGAGAGCTAATATCTGTCTCCTTGCTCTGGCTTTTGGTCAAAATTAAATGAGTTAGGGCAAGAGAGTGGAGATGCAACAGCACTGGCAGGGCAGGTTTCCATTGGACAGCTTGGGAACTTAGCCATTTATAGTAAAATATGATAATACCATTATACAGTGGAAATGAGAAATAGATTCAAGGGATTAGATCTGTTAGAGCACCTGAAGAACTATGGAAGCAGGTTTCTAACATAGTACAGAAGATGGTGATCAAAACCATCCCCAAGAAAAAGAAATGAAAAAAGGTAAAATGGTTGTCTGAGGAGGCCTTACAAATAGCTGAGAAAATAAGAGAAGCTAAAGGCAATGCAGAAAAGGAAAGATATACCTGTCTGAATGGAAAGTTCTAAAGAATAGCAAGGAGAGATAAGAAAGCCTTCCTAAGTGACCAGTGCAAAGAAATAGAGGAAAACACCAGAATGAGAAAGAAAAGAGATATCTTCAAGAAAATTAGTTACCAAGGGAACATTTTCATGCAAAGATGGGGACAATAAAGGACAGAAACGGTATGGACCTAACAGAAGCAGAAGATATAAAGAAGAGGTGGCAAGAACACACAGAAGAACTATACAAAAAATATCTTAATAACCCAGACAACCATGATGGTGTGATCATTCACCCAGAGCCAGACATCCTGGAATCTGAAGTCAAGTGGGCCTTAGGAAGAATCGCTATGAACAAAACTAGTGGGGTGATGGAATTCCAGCTGAGCTATTTCAAGTCCTAAAAGATGATGCTGTGAAAGTGCTGCACTCAGTATGTCAGCAAATTTGGAAAACTCAGCAGTGGCCACAGGAATGGAAAAGATGAGTTTTCATTCCAATACCATAGAAGGACAATGCCAAAGAATGTCCAAACTGCCACACAATTGCACCCATTTCACATGCTAGGAAAGTAATGCTCAAAATTCTCCAAGCTTGGCTTCAGCAGTACGTGAACCAAAAACTTCCAGATGTTCAAGCTGGATATAGAAAAGGCAGAGAAACCAGAGATCAAATTGCTGACATCTATTGGATCATTAAAAAAGCATGATAATTCCAGAAAAACATCTACTTCTGCTTTGTTGACTACACCAAAGCCTTTGACTATGAGGATCACAACATAATGTGGAAAATTCTTCGAGACTGGAATACCAGACCACCTTGCCTGCCTCCTGAGAAATCTGTGTGGAAGTCGAGAAGCAACCAGGCATGTAACAATGAAGTGGTTCAAAACTGAGAAAAGAGTATGTCAAGGCTGTATATTGCCACCCTGCTTATTTAACTCTTATGCAGAGTACATTATGTGAAATGCTGGGCTGGATAAAGCACAAGCTGGAATCAAGATTGCCAATAACTTCAGATATGCAGATGACATCACCCTTACAGCAGAGAATGAAGAGGAACTTAAGAGCCTCTTGATGAAAGTGAAAGATGAGAGTGAAAAAGCTGGCTTAAAACTCATCATTCAAAAAACGAAGATAATGGCATCCTGTCCCATCACTTCATGGCAAATAGACGGGGAAACAATGGAAACAGTGACAGACTTTATTTTCTTGTACTCCAAAATCACTGCAGATTGTCACTACAGCCATGAAATTAAAAATCCCCTTGGAAGAAAAGCTGAAACAATTCTAGACAGTGTATTTAAAAGCAGAGACATTGCTCTGCCGACAAAGGTCCATCTAGTCAAAGCTATGGTTTTTCCAGTAGTCATGTACAGATGTGAGTATTGGACCATAAAGAAGGCTGAGGGCTAAAGAACTGATGCTTGTGAACTATGGTGATGGGGAAGACTCTTGAGAGTCCCTTGACTGCAGGGAGATCCAACCAGTCATTCCTAAATTAAATCAATCCTGAATATTCGTTGGAAGGGTTGATGCTGAAGCTGGAGCTCCAATACTTTGGCAACCTGATGGATAGAGCCGACTCCTTGGAAAAGACCCTGATGTTTAGAAAGATTAAAGGCAGGAGGAGAAGGGGACAACAGGATGAGATGGTTGTATGGCTTCACCAACTCAATGGAAATGAGTTTGAACAATCTCCTGGAGATGGTGAATGACAGGGAAGCCTGGTGTGCTACAGTTCATGGAGTTTCAAAGAGTCAGACATGACTGAGGGACTGAACAACAACAATAATAATCAGACTTCAACACTGGAGCCTCCCTGGTAGCTCAGTTGGTAAAGACTTCTTGCAATGGAAGAGACCTGGGTTCAATCTCTGGGTTTGGAAGATCCCCTGGAGAAGGGAAAGACTACCCACTCCAATATTCTAACCTGAAGAATTCAATGGACTGTATAGTCCATGAGTCAGACACATCTTGGCAGATGGTGCCATAATAATTATGGCATCACTGATGTAATGAACATGAACTCGGGCAAACTCCTGGAGATGGTGAGGGACAGGGGAGCCTGGCATGCTGCAGTCCATGCTGTCTCAGAGTTGGACACAACTGGGCAACTGAACAACAATGGTAATAATTATGTATATTTTAGCAACTTATTAATTTATATCCTTATACTTATTTTATGTAAGAAATCCTATATTCAAGAACTAGTTAAGACATAAATGAATAAATAAACTCAATGTTGCAATGATTTTACTTCCTTCACTTTGACGTTGCTCATAATTTTGCTAAGTTAGTCATTTTTCTTTTACCTTCCCTATGTTAATGTTCCTAATTTCAGATAAAAACATCAGAGATCAGTTTTTTTTTTTTTAGCTCAGCATCCAAGCCTTCCCTGATCTCTCTGCTCTCTAAATTTGAATAAGGCAAAGATTTCTCTTTCTTTTCTTTCCAAGTATTGAAAGCTAAATCTCGGGATGAAAGAAAATGGAAACTAAATGAAAAGCCAAACTAATTTTACTTAAGCAGTTACAGCTTTCACAGTGAATGATTTGAAACTCTTCAGTGTTACTTAGTGAATGTAATCACATATATTTGTCTTGTTAAGAATTATATTGTGACATATGCATGGTAAGCAGGACTGCTATTATATAAATTTCCCAAGATTTTTCGCTTGCAGTTGCAGAGTACAAAATGAAAGCCTGCTTGAAGTTTTCTTGACAAAAATATTTTCATTATTTAAAGGAACTTTATGTATGTAAGTTATTAACTAATAAGACTAATAATCTCATTAATATTTAAACGTTATTTGAGTTAAGTGATAGAAATCCCTAAAATGTATACTTTTCCCTTCTTTTATTTCCCTAGTTGTTTTAATTCATCTGTTTTTTCCAGCATAAACTCTTACATGTCTTCTTATTGCATTTCTCCTATTAGGATTGCATTTCCTTTCAGTTGATACTTCAGTATTATTCCTTTTGTCTTCTTGAAATGGCAGCTTTGCATGCAAACAGAATGAGAGGAATTTCGTGAGGTGAATGATTTGGGTTGCAGTAAACACATAAGGGTGCTTCCCTGGTAACTCGGCTGGTAAAGAATCCTCCTGCAATTCAGGAGACCCCAGTATGATTCCTATGGTGGGAAGTTCCCCTGGAGAGAAGGGATAGGTTACCCACTTCAGTATTCTTGACTTTCCCTGGTGGCTCAGATGGTAAAGAATCTCCCTGCAATGTGGGAGACCTAGGTTCAATCCCTGAGTTGGGAAGATTCCCCTGGAGGAGGGCATGGCAACCCATTCCAGTATTCTTGCCTGGAGAATCCCCATGAACAGAGGAGCCTGGCAGGCTATACAGTCCGTGGGGTCACAAAGAGTCGGACACAACTGAGCAACTAAGCACAGCACATCACAGACACATAAGGAGATAGCATATTAAAAAGCAGAGACATCACTTTGCTGACAAAGGTCCCTATAGTCAAAGCTATAGTTTTTCCAGTAGTCATATACAGATATGACAGTTGGACAGTAAAGAAGGCTGAGCACTGAAGAACTGATGGTACTGGAGCAGACTCTTGAGAGTCTCTTGGACAGTAAGGAATTCAAACCAGTCAATCCTAAAGGAAATCAACCCTGAATATTCATTGAAAGGACTGTTGCTGAAGCTGAAGCTCCAATACTTTGGCCACCTGATGTGAAGAGCCAACTCATTTGAAAAGACTCTGAAACTGGGAAAGATTGAAGGCAAAAGGAGAAGAGGACAGCAGAAGATGAGATGGCTAGATTGAGTCACTGAATCGATGAATGTGAATTTGAGCAAATGCTGGGAGATGGTGAAGGACAGTGAAGGCTGGTGTGCTGCAGTCCATGGGGTCACAAAGACTTGGTGACTGAACAATAATAAACACATAAGGAAAGAAATTCTGCTCAAATCCATGTTTGGTAGAAACCCTAGGGTATATAAATCATGAAAAAGGCAATGGTGAAAAAAGGCCTCTATTTATAGTCTTTCAACTTATTTTTTTTTTCTCCAGTGGTTAAATATTTGCCATTCCTGTTCATCAGTGTCACAGTTGGTTCCATAATTATTTGAAGAATATCCAGAATTCAGGTAAGCAATGAGCACTAGTTTTATATTTTTTAAACTGATAATCATGATTAAAGAAAACATTTCTGTTTTATTTTACTCTCAAATAATTTAAATGAATAATTAAGAATCGGTAAATACTTAACTAACAGTAAGATATTATCTTGAAACTGAGTTTATTTCTACATTTTAACTAGTAAATTCTTGGGTTCATTCATCCCATGTAAATTCAATTTTATCTCCATAATTTAATAAGAGTGTAGCTTTAGGATATCTACTGCTTAGGGGAAACAATTTCATTATTAATATTACCTTAGAATAGAAATTAATTTCTAACTGTATACTGAGAAACAATTCCTTAAAAATCCTCTGAAATAAGGTCAATATTATTTCCAAAGATGAAGCTTTAATTGCTACTTTGTCATTTAACCTATTTTATTGGCAAGACTCACTGTATATAAGAGTTGAATGATTATAACATTTTATCTGTTCTCTATTTCATACTCATAGGTACCCTATGTTCAACATAGGCTAGTAATATTATTTCTACTTTTAATATGAGCAAATAATATCTTAGTAGCCCACTAGCATAAATCTAAAATATTGGTAGGCTATAAATAAAACATAGGTCTTGTAACACCAAATAATATGTATGTCTTTCCTAGCAAAACATAGTTTGTCTATTAGTAGGGATTTGTTTTCATTTTAGAAGATACATTTTTCAGCACTCTGTTTCAGAAATCAGTTTATGGTTGTATTTGTACATGTTCTGCAAACCAGTTGGAAATATATCACATGGTCACTTTTATAATGTGAAATTATTTTTTAAAATTTTCACCATTTTTTATTTTGCTACTTACTAGCTATGTGACTTTAAATGTTGCTTAACAGCTCAGAGTCTGTTTTCTCATCCCCCCCAAAATGGAAATAATAATTTTACCAACCGCAGACAGTTTCTTTGTAGATTATATGAGCCAATATATTTAAAGAACTTAGCATAGGGCCTGGCACACTGTAAATTCTATATAAATGTTAGTTATTAATAGCATCATCATCATTAATCTTTTTTAAAATATGGATCAATACTTGGATGAGGAATAAAGTTTGCCAGTGTGTTTACATGATCTTTTAAGACAAAAAATAAATGCCAAAATTAAAATGAACAAAATTGGTTCTAGGAAAAGAATAAGAAAAGTTATAATTAAGGATTAAATCTAGGTCTCAACTTTCTGTCAGTAAATCAAAAGTAGGAAACATAAATTGTATGTTTATTGATAACTGAATAATGGAACAAAGTCTAGATTTAAAATATAGCTATTAAAGAAGCTATGTGAGGACTATTAGACTGTAAGTATTAGAGCTTTTCCTGTGTATGTTTAATATTGGCTGCCTTCAAATGTCACCTGAGATGAACAGTTATTAATCAGGATATTAACAGGAAAATGGTAACTCAGTATGGTGCTTCAAACACTGATCCTCATTCTCATTGTGATGTAGCTAGAGATACAGAAAGTGGTATAGTTGATCTTAAATCTATAAAACAATTAAAAGATTAGCACAGTTCAGTGTAGTCGCTCAGTCGTGTCCGACTCTGCGACCCTATGGACTGCAGCACACCAGGCTTCCCTGTCCGTCACCAACTCCTGGAGCTTACTCAAACTCATGTCCATTGAGTCAGTGATGCCATCCAACCATCTCATCCTCTGTTGTCCTTGAAAATGAATAAAGAGGATTACAGACTTCAGTGTTCAGTTAGAATGTAGTCATAATCAGTTGTGGCCTTTTTTTCAGCTGTAGCTACAAAGTGGCCTTGAAGGTTTATCTTCTTGGGCACATGACAATGATAAACAAAATTCCCAGTAAGTTAAGTCCTGTGGCAATAGTTGGATTAGGAATAAACCTTTGCAACTTCAGTAGTTTTGCAGAAAGGAATTTAGAGATATGATCTGCAATTGTTCAAGAAATTCCCAGCTTAAAGAGCAGTGTAGAAGATCCTAAGTGAGTGAAGAGGTACAGTAAAGAAAATAATTACAGTGAAGTTGAGCAGAATTCAGTAGGGAATCTTAAATAATACAAAAAACAAAATGTGCATGAAAAGTTCTTAACCCTGACTTTCCAGAAAAGAAAAGAAAAAAATCTTAGTTCTAGCTATGGGCTGTCTTAACAGCTAATTTATTATTCAGATTATTTTCTCTAAATATTACACATAGATCTTTAGGGAGATAGGTACAATTGATATTCTCTGAGAGTTACACATGTACCTTCTCTTGAGTTCAAGAAAATACCTTGTATTCCTAGCTTTTGATCTATGATCTTCCCAATTTTGATTCCTTTTCTAGTAACCAGATCAAATATTTCAGTGATATTATTCAGAATTTTGGTAAAGTTTTAACTATGACAGACAGAACTCTGTGTACGTTTTATGTTCCTCTTACGAATTAAAGTGAAACCTAAGTAGGGCAGATAACAGCATTCCAGTATTCTGGGGATAAGGGTAATCAAATTGTCTAAGTTTATATCTAGTGCTTAGTATTCTTCTTCCAAAGTTTGATGGTTTTAATAAAGTGAAAACTATCTTTCTTATTGTAGTCTGATCTCTGACATTGACATTGTAATAAGAGATCTGCAAATCTTTAAGAAAACTTTCGGTGATACTGAGAACATAATATTGATCAGAATGAACAAAAATAAAACATTCTGTATTTTCCCTTGAAAAAGATTTGGGTAGTTATTTCTTTAATTCATGGCCAGGTAGAATATTCCAACTGTAATAAAGGTGGCCTGAAATATGTTTTAAAAGGAGGATATTAAGATAGTATAAGAAAGTACAATTTTTATAGACAAGAAAATATTTTTCAATAGCATTTGCCTTTATTACACATTATTTCCCTGGATATGTACTCAGAGGTAAAAAATGTTTTGGTTCTTCTTCTCTATCTGCTCAGGGCTTTGCAAACATTTTAGTGATTTATATTTTTCTTAGACATGAGTGAGGTTGAAAACTTTCCTGCAGTACTTCAACTGTTTTCAGTTCCAGTTTTCCATATATTTCCAATTAATCAATTTATTTAAGAAGTTTGCCACTTCTCCAAATAAATGGATTTTCAAATATATCAACATGTATTGCATCAATTTCCCAGACAGTATCAGACAGGGAAAATACACAAAGCATGTTTTAGCAATCGATCTCACACACACACATGATCATATGTTTGTCATATATATTATGCATGCATATATTTTACACATAATTCAACAGAGTAAATAATGTGTTATTTATTGTATAGGTATTTTGTAAATCTTGACTAAACACTTAACAGCATTCAAAACCAGTTATAACTCTTCCTTCAGATTGGTCATTGGACATTGGTCTGTGGAATAGCATATATATTTCATATATGTGGCTCATATTTCTCTTCATTAGTAACACATACAAAGATATGAACCCAATCACATTAATAGTAAAAATTCAATTAAAATAATTCCATTAAAATAATTCTTTATTCACCGTGCGTTCTTTGTTTATGCTCATGACCATTCATTATTGGAAAGGAAGGAATTAGCATTAGGCCTACAATCTCTTTATGGAAGACCCAGGAAAGGCAAGTATGCTGTTATTGGTCACCCTGTGGGTGACCCATATATCTGAGCTAGAAAAACCCTACCATGGTGGGAAGTATGTGGATCCAGAGAAGAGATAAATTGTGGCAAACAAAGGATGTTCATGAATCATGAACTTAAATAAGAATACAATCAAATTATTTACAGAGGAGTACCTCAGAGCAAGAGAAGATTGCTAGCTATTTCTGTCCAATCTGACATTCACTAGTGGCAGATGTTGGAAGAAACCTCTAGATCTGTTTTCCCCAGAAAAGAATTGGTCTCTTGATGATTTATTGACTTGGCTCAAAAACTCCACCTAGATAATTTGGTGAAAATAGGTGACATAGTACCCTTGATAACTCAGCTTATCACTAGCCACCTACTACCATTTGATTCATGGTTTATAGTCTATATTTACCATTCTGGTTATTTTTCTGATTACCTGGGGAAAATACTACCAATGAATTAAAGAGGGTGGAGAATACTGAACAGCAGAGCTTTTGTCATTCTGTGTGGCTGTTAATCAAAGTGATGCATTGCTGAGACAGCTGCCTGGGTGTGACAGAAAGCAGATTGCTTCTACCTTCCCAACATGTCAGTAGTTTGTTGCTACTTTGAATATATGGAATGTCAATGTCAATGGAATGCATTTAAAGAAGGTGCAAATGGAACCTGAAGAGCCTCAAGAGAGTTTGCATGTGCTTTGGTGTCCTAATTTTACCAACAATACCCTCTGGAGTTATATAAGGGATATTTACACGATACCTTATATCACAGTGGTTGAGGATACACTAGGAGGTCAAATATATCTAAGAGTTTCACAGGGCACAGTGTTTTAGGGAATGTAGTTACCAGAAGTGAACAAAAACAATAAAAAATAGATAGCAGTAATATATATTTTAGCTTGATAGAACTGACCATCCAACCTAAGATAATCTGTGAAAGATTCAAGGAGTTGATCTTGGAATACTGAGTGTGGCCAAAATGACACTACTAAGATTTGTCATTAGGCACCAAAGACTTGCTAAAACAAATAGGAACACTAGTGAGAACTAGAGAGATCTCTATTTCAGGAGAATGACCATGACTGGAATCAACCTGGAAGATTTAATAAAGATATAAGCAAATGGATAAATTGAATAATAATTCTTATGGAAAATCAATAGCAATGTTGGAAGAAATCTTGTACTTTCATATAGCAAGGACTAGTGGATATTCTAATATTTATTAGAATTTAGTATTTTTAAAAGTCAATGGTTGAGAGTGCTAGATGGGAACAGGAACTTGTATTGGTGGGATCTGTTGCAAATCTAAATTAAGGCATGTTGTCAGTGGAAATTGTGGCAAATACTATTCTCTGATGCCATTGTTCACAAAACAGCACTGAACTTTTCTTCTCTATGATGAGTTGATTGGAATTAGGTAGATCAAATAATGGCACTTTTTCCCTATTACAATATTGCATAATGGCATTTGGAAGCCAGTACTTGTAAAACCTATATGATATATGTGGAATACGGTTATGACCGCCAAAAAGATGAAGTCCAGAATTTACTGAAATAGCAGCATATCAATTAATGAGGGTTTTGATACATAAGAATCCCTATTGCAAAGAATAATTATGTTATATATATTTTTTCTTTTAATGAAACCACTGGGAAAAGGGCAGTAAGCCCTGTAAAACACAATATAAAGATGAAGACACATTGCCCCTAGAGAGAGGATTAAAAATGACCTCTATAGTCAATGGAGAGGGGAAGGAAACCAGCTGTGTTCATATCATTAGACATCTCCTACCACTGGGGAAAGGTTAGAAACTATGAAAATCTCAACCTCTTAGACCCAGGGAGAGATATATATATGGAGAAGGAAATGGCAACCCACTCCAGTATTCATGCCTGGAAAATCCCATGGACCGAGGAGCCTGGTGGCCTACAGTCCATGGGGTCACAAAGAGTCAGACACCTCTGAGCCACTTCACTTCACTTCACTTCATATATATATATATATATATATATTATTTTTTTTTTTGTTTTCTTTTTTACCTGTTTGCTATCACCATCTTAGCAAATCTGAAGCAACTGTCAAGAACTTAGCTGAGCCTGATAGAGCTGAGCTGCCAAGAGTCAGAGTGGGCAATACAGATAACAAGCTGGAATGAAAGTAACATTGAAGCCCCTAATCTCTTACTGCAATAGTGTAGAAAGAAGTTAAACTGGAGAAAGCAGTTCCTTGTTCCATGTCCTCATATGGAACGTCTCAGCTGCTGAAAGTTGAATCACCAAAGATTTGGTGGTCATCTCACTATAGGGTAGGGACGCTGAACAAATAGTGCTTGCAATTTGATGGACTGAATGCTAGAAGAGAGATAGAGAAAAGGGCTGCTGCTGCTGCTACTGCTGCTAAGTCGTTTCAGTCGTGTCCGACTCTGTGTGACCCCATAGACGGCAGCCCACCAGGCTCCGCCGTCCCTGGGATTCTCCAGGCAAGAACACTGGAGTGGGTTGCCATTTCCTACTCCAGTGCATGAAAGGGAAAAGTGAAAGTGAAGTCACTCAGTCGTGTCCGACTCTTAGCGACCCCATGGGCTGTAGCCTACCAGGCTCCTCCATCCATGGGATTTTCCAGGCAAGAGTATTGGAGTAGGGTGCCATTGCCTTCTCCGGAGAAAAGGGCCAGAAGTGGATAAATACTGAGTCAGAGTAGTGTCTTTTAACATTTCCTTTCTTTCCCTAATAAAGAGGCCTCAAAACAGGCCTTAGGAAGGTGTTTGCCAAATGGCCCAGGTAAAGAAGCTTCTTATGAAACAAAACTAGTGGAGGTTACAAAATTCCATCTAAGCTGTTTAAAATCCTAAAAGATGAGGCTATTAAAATGCTGTGCCCAGTATGTCAGCAAAATTGGAAAACAGCAGTGGCCACAGGACTGGAAAAGGTCAGTTTTCATTCCAGAAGGGCAAGCCCAAAGAATGTTCAAACTACCATACAATTGCTCTCATTTCACATGCTAGCAAGGTTAGGCTCGAAATCCTTCAAGCTAGACTTCAACAATACATGAACCAAGAACTTCCAAATGTACAAGCTGGGTTTAGAAAAGGCAGAGGAACCAGAAATCAAATTGTCAACATTTGTTGGATCATGGAGAAAACAAAGAAATTGACTTCATTGCTTCATTGACTATGCTAAAGCCTTTGACTGTGTGGATCACGATAAACTGGAAAATTCTTAAAGAGATGGGAATACTAGACCACCTTACTTGTCTCCTGAGAAACCTGTATGCAGGTCAAGAAGCAACAGTTAGAACCAGACATGAATCAATGGACTGGATCAAAACTGGAAAAGGAGTACGTCAAGCTGTATATTGTCACTCTGCTTATTTAACTTATATGCAGAGTACATCATGCAAAATGCCAGGCTGGATGAATTACAAGCTGGAATCATGATTGCCTGGAGAAAAATTAATTAGAGTTGTTCCATACCATCTTACAGAAAAAATCCAAACAAATTTTTTTGCCAATCCAATGATTAAATAGCAGATATTTCTTTTTTTTGGCTTTCTCTTGAATCTGAAGTTGTCAAGGTTTGCCCTTACTTTAGAAATAAAAAGACTCTTGAAAAAACTAGAAATACTCTTGATAATACAAAAGATGAAAAATGATATTACTAATATAAATCAATAAAACTACTGAAAAAATGCTTTCAAAACAAAAAATTCATGTATATGAATTTTCCAGGTTTAAAGAGTAAACTATAGTGCTGAAAGGAATGGTGCTGAACATCTTAAAAGTATATCAGGTATCTCAGTTTTGCTATTGTAGACGTTATTACCCTCAACTTGTGAAAATTCGCCAGCAAAAATACTTCATGTATTTAAAATCACAGTTAAAATCAGCTTTAAGAGTATGAAATACTCCTCAAAGAACATTTCTTTTATTCATGACACTTAAAAAGCAATTTATTTTCCTGTAAAGATAATTATATGAGCAGATCACTCAAGCCTTTTATATATGCAGAGTTTCAAAGTTGGTATATACATTGTCACCCTACTAATTTTAGTATGATGGTAGTGTTGATTCCCAAGTGGTGCAGTGGTAAATAAAGAATATGCCTGCCAATGCAAGAAACACAAGAGACACAGATTCAACCCATAAGTTCAGAAGATCTCTTGGAATAGGAAATAGCACCCCACTCCAATATTTTTCTTTCCTGGTAGCTCAGTTACTGAGTTACCAGTAACTGAGCAGGTAGCTCAGTCGCCTACAATGCAGGAGACTTCGGTTCAATTCCTGGGTCAAGAAGATCCACTGGAGAAGGGATAGGCTACCCACACCAGTATGCTTGGGCTTCCCTGGTGGCTCAGCTGGTTAAGAATCTACCTGCAATGCAGGAGACCTGGGCTTGATCCCTGGGTTGGGAAGGTCCCCTGGAGAAGATAATGGCTTCCCACTCCAGTATTCTGGCCTGGAAAATTCCATGGACTGTATAGTCCTTGGGGTTGCAAAAAGTTGGACACGACTGAGCCACTTTCACTTTTTCTAGTATTCTTGCCTGGGAAATTTGATAGGCAGAGAAGCCTGGTGGGCTACAGTCCATGGGGCCACAAAAAGTCAGACACGACTGAGTATCTGAGCACAGAGCACAGAGTTGATTTACATTGATAGTATTGATCAATTTGGTCCTGAGAATTTTCTTTAACATTACTTCATTTAGTTTTTCTTTAACAAGGCACAATAGGAGTTAGTCACATGCCATGTGATGTTGGAGAAGACTCTGGAAGGTCCCTTGGACTGCAAAGAGAGTCAATCCTAAAAGAAATCAACCCTGAATATTCATTGGAAGAATTGATGCTGAAGCTCCAATACTTTAGCCATCTGATGCAAAGAGCCAACTCATTAGAAAAAACCTTGATGCTGGGAAAGATTGAAGGCAGGAGGAGAAGGGGACAACAGAGGATGAAATGGTTGGATGGCATTACTGACTCAATGGATATAAGTTTGAGCAAACTCCGGGAGATGGTGAAGGACGTGGAAGCCTGGCCTGCTGCAGTCTGTGGGGTTGTAAAGATGGAGCGACTGAACAACAACAATAATAATCCTCATAAAAGTTAATCTTCCTATCAGTGTCTTCTTCCCAAGAAACTCAACCTAAGATAATTGATATCAGAAGTAGATCAAAAAAAGTAGGTGATAGGGTGATGTGTTATGGCTGGATTGCTTGCTGCCAGACTGGCAATAAGGACCTCTCACTGATGATTCCTATTGGTGGAACACAGATCCTGGCACAAAATAAACGTGCAGTTGTTAAAATTTTCACTTTTGGCAAACTGCAATGGTATTCTGCTGAGAAGAAATGTGCTAGTTGTTATGAAGTATGCAGCATTTGAAAATATTAGAAAAATAGTAACTGTAAGGTCAGTGGTATTAGGTAGTTATTACTAAGCACTGTTAGTGTTGCAGGTGATCAAATGATGAGAGAGATTATTAGGCAAATAAAATCTACATGCAAAAGCCAGAGAGTCTCTGTAGTTGAATTTTGTACATCCATCATCCCTTTCAAGGGAGAGCAGAGAAAACTGAGGACTTGGCTCAGGAATAAACCACCAGATTAGCTGACCTTCTGACGAGGTAGGTCTGATATGCCAAGGTCAGGGTCCTGTTTGGGGTAGAGAGGGACCTTGATCCATGAGATGGCAAATTTGAATTGGTGCACTGAAAAGTCTCAGAAGTCCATGTTCTTCAGGACCCTCTGACCTTGTATAAATGTCCCAGTGCATGCATGCTCTCAGTAAGTTGTGTCTGAGTCTGTGACCCTGGGAACTGTGGCCTTCCAGGCTACACTGTTCATGGGATTTACCAGGCAAGAATACTGGAGTGGGTTGCCATTCCCTTCTTCAGGTTCTCATCCCAGGGATTGAATCCATATCTCCTGTATTGGCAGGCAGTTCTTTACCACTGAGTCACACGGGAAGCCCCAAATGGCCCAGTATTTCCTGTTAAATGCTATCGCTGAGACTTGGTTGAAGAGGTCAAAGAAACTTCTCCCTAAGAAAATATGCATCTCTCAAGATATGTACTCGGTTTCCCACCTTTACTAAATACCAGTAAAAAGAGTTGAATTACAACTGGTTTATTTAAGGACAAGCAGGGTGTCATTAAAAATGAAAGGGACTATAACTTCAAAAAAGTTGGACTTAGCTAGTGCATACGAGCAGAAGCTGGGAGAATGTGCAGAGGATATATTTCTGAGTGTGTTTGATCAAGGGATGTTGAAACTAAAGTTGAATTAAAGCTTATTAGTCTGTGGGTGTCTTCTGGAATACAACATTTAATATACTACAGAACCCTAGGAAATGGTATAAACATGTTACTAGGGTGGCTTTTAAAAGAATGAGAAAAATGGCCCTGTAACATAATTCAATTATTAGTTTTACCAGGTTATTTTATAGATTAACTTGGATTTTCTACATCCACATTTTATGTAAAAAATAATAATAACTGCTATTATCATTAATTTATATCCAACATATGTTTCATGATCCATCAAATTTATCAGGATCTTGTCAGGACTAAATTCTCTTTACTGTCACTATAAATTATTCATCTTGTTCATTTTGTTTGAATTGGGATTTCTAATGTCCTAATTCTTCTGTCTCATCTAACTCCTATCTTATATTCCTAACTTAACTTCTCTTTGTTTCTGTTTGTTGTTGTTTAGTTGCTAAGGTGTGTCTGACTCTTTGCGACTCCCATGATCTGTAGCCTGCCAGGCTCTGTCCATGGGATTTTCCAGGCAAGAATACTGGAATGGGTTGCCTTTTCCTTCTGCAGGTGATAATTATCTAAGGCTAATCGTATCATATTAGAAAAGGCAGAGGAACCAGAGATCAAATTGCCAACATCCGCTGGATCATTGAAAAAGCAAGAGAGTTCTAGAAAAACATCTATTTCTGCTTTATTGACTATGCCAAAGCCTTTTACTGTGTGGATATCAACAAACTGTGGAAAATTCTGAAAGAGATGGAAATACCAGACCATCTGACCTGTCTCTTGAGAAACCTGTGTGCAGGTCAGGAAGCAACAGTTAGAACTGGGCATGGAAAAACAGACTGGTTCCAAATAGGAAAAGGAGTACATCAAGGTGCATATTGTCACCCTGCTTATTTAACTTATATGCAGAGTACATCATGAGAAATGCTGGGCTGGAGGAAGCACAAGCTGAAATCAAGATTGCCGGGAGAAATATCAATAACCTCAGATATGCAGATGACACCACCATTATGGCAGAAAGTGAAGAACTAAAGAGCCTCTTGATGAAAATTAAAGAGGAGAGTGAAAAAGTTGGCTTAAAACTCAACATTCAGAAAACTAAGATCATAGCATCCAGTCCCATCACTTCATAGCAAATAGATGGAGAAACAGGGTCTGACTTTGTTTTTCGGGGGGCTCCAAAATCACTGTGGGCGGTGATTGCAGCCATGAAATTAAAAGATGCTTCCTCCTTGGAAGGAAAATTATGACCAACCTAGACAGCATATTAAAAAGCAGAGACATTACTTTGTCCACCAGAGTCTGTCTAGTCAAGGCTATGGTTTTTCCAGTGGTCATGTATGGATGTGAGAGTTGGAGTATAAAGAAAGCTGAGCACAGAAAAATTGATGCTTTCGATCTGTGGTGTTGGAGAAGACTCTTGAGAGTCCCTTGGACTGCAAGGAGATACAGCCTGTCCATCCTAAAGGAGATTAGTCCTGGGTGTTCATTGGAAGGACTGATGTTGAAGCTGAAATTCCAATACCATGGGGCCACCTGATGCGAAGAACTGACTCATTGGAAAAGACCCTGATGCCGGGAAAGACTGAGGGCAGAAGGAGAAGGGGAGGACAGAGGACGAGATGGCTGGATGGCATCACGGACTCAATGGAAATGAGTTTGGGTAAACTGTGGGAGTTGGTGATGGACAGGGAGGCCTGGTGTGTTGGGGTTCATGGGGTGGAAAAGAGTTGGAAATGACTGAGCGACTGAACTGAATCATATCATATGCTTGGAACATATTGCTTCTTACATAGAGATTACCTCCTCAGTCTTCTGAATATTCAACTATTCTTTCTGAAATGAATATTTCCCATTGGATTTTAAGTACCCTTAGCACTCTACTACCCTTTGAAAAGAAAATTTAAAAATAAGAAAATTTTATTTCTTCTACTATACTACCATCTCAAGATGATATCCTGTTTTTTATATCTTTTCCATTCTAGCAAAACTTTTAAAAAGTATCTGAAGTATTACCTTCACTTATTTGTTGTTTAGTCACTCTTAAAACTACTATAATTCTAAATCAAAAAATATCATCTACACAAATTGTTCATCACAAGTCAGCAATAAACTTTTACATAACTAAATACAGTAGCCATGCTTTATTATTTATCTTGATACAGCTTTGGTACTTGAAACTTTTTCTTCCATGACTTAAATAAGAAAACAATCTCCTACTGTTCCTCTTGTCTTTCTAGACGTGTGTAATTCTTTATTCAGATGTGAAATACTTGAGTTCCTCAAGACTAGTCTTCTGTTCTGTCCCCCTTTCCTTATTTGATATCCTTGGGAAACCTTATTCATATCTAAGATGAAATTGCCACTTATAAAAAGAAGCCATCATAACTTCCATGCCCAGGATCTATCACTTCTCTGCGCTTGAGGCATATATTTGGTTGTTTATTTGAATTCTCCTTTTGGATCCTTAAAAAGCAGCTAAAATTCAACATGTCTAAATTTGAATTCTTGAGTTTTCCATCCAATTAATAGAGTTATTTGTATTGTTCTTAAAGTTCACTAATGGCACTGTCATCCAACTAGTAATGTATATAAGTTTTGCAAATATAAGCATTATTCTATCCACCTACCTACTTCTCCCATAACCAGTGTATTCTATATAAAACTTTGGTAGATTGGATTATAGTTCCAATTCTTCAGTACCCTAGAATAGGGTAATTTGTTCATGCTACTTCCCATTTTATTTACAACATTTGCATCATATTTCCCCATTCTACTGATGTGATTGATTTTTCCCTCTTGTACTTTTGTGAACACAATTAAAATAGCATGTCACAGGTAGCTGTACCTCTTTATCCCTAGCCTTGGAGGAAAGGCACATAGAACAGACCTGAACCCAGCCAGTAGACCTGCAGTCCCTTGTCTCAGACAAGTCCAGTTGAGATAAGATAAATGCTGCTTAATTTGCATGCCTGAAAACCTATAATCTATGAGCATGAAAATGTTTGTTGTAAGCCAGAAAGATTGTCAAGTTTTTTTTTTTTTAATATGCCATAGAACCTGATGATTAAGGTTATCCATCTTATTAATTGTACCTCTTCAATATCTCTTGAACTGATTTAATTTTCTGCATTTCTTTCCTCTAATCAATTACTATTATCTCTTAAATACTGAAATAATTTCCTAATGACTCTACCTGTGTTAATTGTCTCATTAACACTCCTTTATACTTACACACTTCAAATGGTGTTTTTCTTCCTTTTAATAAAAGAGACAGGATTTTCAAAAGCCTTTCAAAGGCAATCGGGCTTGTTGCTTACATTTTCTCCCATGATGCCCCACCCCTTTAATTCAAACTGACTTTGTTTTGTTCCTTTATACTTGTATTTTACTGGCATTGGAATTGTATCATGTTGTTTCTTCTGACTGGCATATTTATCCAGTTACTATTTTTCTAGTTAACTCTTTGCTTCTGTTCAGATTTCAAGTAAATTATCCCTTTTTCAAAAAAATAATCCGCACATTTCCTGACCAGATCAAACTGTATCATACCCTCTCATTACATTTTGGTTTTATAGTACCTTTAACATTTGAAAATGTATATTTATGTATCTTGTTTTAATTTCTACTTTATCTGAAAATGTAAATTATTGAGAGCATGATTTATGGACAATGCCTGGCCAATAGGACAATGCCTGGTGTATAGATTTCCTCATTGAATAGGAATAAAATTTTATTTCAAACATTGCCTCCAGAAGCAGTCACACCAAAACTTACTGCTAACAACTTTTTCACTGATGTCTCACTTAGCCACATCTCACTTATTTTGAACTGAGACATCTTTGTTGAAATTGTTGCTTGGTTTGCAGGCATATATAGTTGCTACATCTGATCTTGCATATAAGTTTTTTTTTCACTTTGCAACTCAGCCAATTATGTTTTATTGTTGCCATTGATTGTGTTAGATTACTGTTGCTCATTTTTAAAAGAATTTTTTTTTTTATCTTTTAAAATATGGCTCAGAGTGAATGCTAAAACGAAGTTAAAGCCTGGCTTAGTCTATTTTATTTACGTACTTGTCTCTAAATAAGCTTTAACTTCTAAAATGAGGACTTTTTAACTTTATTATTTTTGACATTTATGAGCCTTATATAATTTCATTCATAAGATAAAACAATTTAAAAACAAATTAAGAAAATTTGTGAAGAACATGCTATTAAATGTGAATATTCACTAGGCATACACACACACACACACACACACACACACACACACACACACATATATTATGAAATCTATTCAGTTTTTAAGTAGATGCCCCGTAATTTTTTTTTTTTTTGTCTTTTCACTTGTTCAAACAATGGTTAAACCTTCTGGAGAAGGGTTACTATAAGCCATTTAGCTTTGACTGTCATTTAAAATTATTTTTTAGTTCCCAGCAAAAATTAATGTCCATTTTTTTCAGATAAGAGGTTCAAAATTACTTTACCTCACTTGAGCATAACAGTCCATCTCCTCATTCTTGTATACTTGAAAAATCACTGTTGTTATAAACTATAGGATAGGGAAAATCATACATGGCATAAAATGTCCCATTAAAACCAGAAGAGGAAGGAGAAATTCCATTTTTTTTTTCTGATCCAAAAAGAGTGGACCAGAATGAAAGGAAATAGAACAGGGGCAAAGAAATAGAGCATGGATATACCCGCCTCTTTAAGCCAAAGTCCAACATGGGAAATATATTAGAAACGTGAGGAGAACTCTGAAAGTAGAACAGATTTTCACCTGTTACTGTTTGGAACCCTAAGAAGAAAATCATTATAAAAGGAAGTCTCTTGTCTACATAATATTGGTGAAGAGTCATAAGAGAGCAACAGCAGAGGAGGAAAGTTGGATTATCAATGTTGCTTTTTGGTGTTTAGGGGATCAAAACATCTCTTTGCACTCCAGTGAGAGGAAAGAGAGGTGCAAAGAAGGCTATTAGACAGTCAAAGGTGTAGTGTACATCCCAGGTTCAGACTAAAATCGGGTTTACAAGCTGGGAACACATTATTAGCAATAGACCTGATAAATAATTTGAGTAGTTTGCATTTAAAATGTAGCAAGACTTCCAGTTTCATCCTGACACATAAATAACATAGACTTCATTACTCCCTTCCTCACAAGAAAAACCTGAACAAACTGAAAATCAAAAACTCTTTTTTGATCCATCAGATAATTAAAGTCACAAAGAAAATCACTATCCCCTAAACTAAAAAGATAGATGAATACTGAGAATCACGTCTTAAGTTGAGCAGCCGCTGAAGCCAAAAACTTATAGGAGAACTTAAAAGTAATTTCTAATTGCTGGAAACTGAGCCCTGTCAAGTTTGAGAGAGGAAGCACCTGAAAACCCAACTTTAGGAGGAGTTCAATACTATTCATGAGTTTTACCTCTAGAAGCCCCACCAGGTTCTCAGAGTGAAGGCTGGAGAAAAATCCTCTCTACCCTCCAAGAAAAGGAGGAGAAAAGTAACTTTTTGAAATACGCTCAGGCACTTCTGTCTCCTAAACACCCAGAGGCTGCCATTAGAAGAAACTGTGTTACCAGGGCCCAGCTATCTTGGGAGAAAGAAAATAACTGACTACAGCCTCCTCTCACTTTGAATATAGGGAAGGAGAAAACCCAGCTCCAACTTTACCAAGCTTTCCTATTTCAACTAAAGGGGGTGGGGGGTGGGGGGGAAACTGAGAAGCATTTGTGAAGGTCATTAGCCTGGTGGCACAGACTTACTAGAAGACTAAGATTTAATTATAGAATTTTAGAATGCTTCACCTGTTCCATTCCTTACTATCACATTAATAATGCCTCTTTATAATGGCAGGGATTAGAAAGGAAATAACTGCAAAGCCCAGACCTTATTTAACAAAGAGTCTCTTGAGAAACCAAAGACCATAGAGAAGACAAAAACTAGAGAAATTTTAGAATTTGATACTATATCTAAACCAAACACTAGCCACAGCCTAACTTCTAGGCAAACAAGCATAAACCATCACACTGAAGACCTGTTTATATGCATTGAGTGCATGTTCAGTTGTGTCTGAATTTTTGTGACCCCACTTGTCTCCTCTGTTCATGGAATTTTCCGGCAAGAATATAGAGTGGGTTGCCATTTCCTACTCCAGGGCATCTTCCCAACCCAGGGCTCAAAGCAGCATCTCTTACGTCTCCTGCCTTGGCAGGCAGATTCCTTTCCATTGGGCCAACTGAGAAGCCCATGAAGACCTGCTTGCTTCAGTTTTTTTTTTCTTTTTTTTAAACCAATGTATCATGTTGAACTTTCAGTGGAAAATCACAAGACATAATGAAAGACAAACACACAGTCTGAATAAACAAGATACAGTACTGAATATATATGTGTATATATATGCGTATATATGTGTGTGTGTATGTATATATATATGTGTGTGTATATGTATATATATATGTGTGTGTGTGTGTATATATATATATCAGAAATTTTGGAATTATCACAAAAGGATTTAAAGCAACTATGATACAGAGGATGGGTGGTTGGATGGCATCACTAACTCAATGCACATGAGTTTGAGCAAACTCCAGGAGATAGTGGATGACAGAAAAGTCTGGCATGCTACAGTCCATGGAGTCACAAAATTTGACATGACTTAGTGACTAAGCAAATGAATAAAATGTCAAGAACTATAATGGAAGATGTAGATTTACAAGAACACACAGACGATGTAAGCAGAGAGAGGAAAACTCTAAGGAAAGAATCAAATTGTAATTCTAGAAATGAAAAAACCTGTGACATAAATGAAAAATGCCTTTGATGGTTTCATCAATAGACTGGACACAGCCGAGACTCAGCTTGAAGACAGGTCAACAGGAACTTCCATACTGAAAAGAGAAAAAGCATTAGAAAAGCAACGGAATATTCAGGAGCTGTGAGATAGTTACAAAATGTGCAATGTGCATAGAGAAAACACAAGAAGAAACAGAAGAAATATTTGAACTTGTAATGGCTGACAGAATTTTTAATTTTCTTCCAAAATTAATGACAGACAACAAACCCCAGATGGAAGAAGCTGACAGATCACAGACTAAGATAAATGTAACAAAACAAAACAAAAAACACCTAAAAGTAGGCATATCATATTCTAACTGTAGATAATCAAAGATAGAAAAGTTGAAAAAAAGCAGTAAAAAGAAACACCTTACCCTATAGAGAAAACAGAGAAAATAATTAGGCCAAATTTCTCATGACAAACCATACAAGCAAGAAATGAGTGGAGTGAAATGTTTAAATATTGAAGGAAAAATTAACCTAGAATTCTCAATGAAATTCTACTTCAAAAGTGAAGAAGAAATAAAGACTACATCAGAAAAAGAAAAATTAAGAGAATTAGTTTTTAGCAGACTTGCCTTGCAAGAAATACTAAAGGCTTACTGAAAAAGAAAATTACATAGGTCAAAAACTCAAAGCTACATAAAGAAAAGTGTTAGAGAAAGCAATATATAAAGGTAAAATAAAATATTTTATTTTCTTATTCTTAATTGATCTACAATTAAATTTGTTCAAGTTAATAATAGTAATGATGTATTTGGGTTTTTATAACCTATAAAAAGTGAAATGTGTGACAATACTGTTATAAAGTATCAAGAGAAACAAATCAGAAATGCTTTTCTATAAGGTACCTGCATTAGGATCCTCTATGACCCATCTCCCAGAATATTGGAAATAAAAGCAAAAATAAACAAATGGGACCTAATTAAAATTAAAAGCTTCTGCACAACAAAGGAAACTATAAGCAAGGTGAAAAGACAGCCTTCAGAATGGGAGAAAATAATAGCAAACAAAGCAACGGACAAAGAGTTAATCTCAAAAATATATAAGCAACTCCTGCAGCTCAATTCCAGAAAAATAAACGACCCAATCAAAAAGTGGATCAAAGAACTAAACAGACATTTCTCCAAAGAAGACATACAGATAGCTAACAAACACATGAAAAGATGCTCAACGTCACTCATTACCAGAGAAATGCAAATCAAAACCACAATGAGGTACCATTTCATGCCAGTCAGAATGGCTGCTATCCAGAAGTCCACAAGCAATAAATGCTGGAGAGGGTGTGGAGAAAAGGGAACCCTATTACACTGTTGGTGGAAATGCAAACTAGTACAACCACTATGGAAAACAGTGTGGAGATTCCACAAAAAACTGGAAATAGAACTGCCATATGACCCAGCAATCCCAGTGCTGGGCATACACACCGAGGAAACCAGACTTGAAAGAGACACGTGTACCCCAGTGTTCATCGCAGCACTGTTTATAATAGCTAGGACATGGAAGCAACCTAGGTGTCCATCAGCAGATGAATGGATAAGGAAGCTGTGGTACATATACACAAGGAATATTACTCAGCCATTAAAAAGAATACATTCGAATCAGTTCTAATGAGGTAGATGAAACCAGAGCCTATTATACAGAGTGAAGTAAGCCAGAAAGAAAAACACCAATATAGTATACTATTGCATAAATACTGGAATTTAGTAAATCGATAAAGATAACCCTCTATGAGAGATAGCAAAAGAGACACAGATGTATGGAACTGTACTTTGGACTCTATGGGAGAGGGCGAGGATGGGAGGATATGGGAGAATGGCATTGAAGCATGTAAATTATCATATGTGAAATGAATCACCAGTCCAGGTTCGATGCATGACATAGGGTACTCAGGGCTGGTGCACCAGGATGACCCAGAGGGATGGGATGGGGAGGGAGGTGGAAGGGGGTTCTGGAAGGGGAACACGTGTACACCCATGGCGGATCCATGTCAATGTATGGCAAAACCAATGCAATATTGTGAAGTACAAAAATAGATAAATAAATTAAAAAAAAAATATATATATATATATGAAAAAAGTGGTCACCACCAAAAGAAAAAATAAAATAAAATTGGGTAGTATGCATCTTCTAAAAAAAAAAGGTACCCGCATTACATGTGAAGTGATATACTATTATTTGAAGTAGACTAATTTTCAGTGTATATTGCAATCTCTATGGCACCACTAAAGGAAAAAGAGAAAAAATATGTGCTAATAGAGGAGAATCTGTTCATTGAAAAAGCTAGAGAGTTTCAGAAAAACATCTACTTTTGCTTTATTGACTATGCCAAAGTCTTTGTGTGGGTCACAGCAAACTGTGGAAAATTCTTAAAGAGATGGGAATACCAGACCACCTGACTTGCCTCCTGAGAAATCTGTATGCAGGTCAAGAAGCAACAGTTAGAACTGGACATGGAACAACAGACTGGTTCCAAATCAGGAAAGGAGTACATCAAGGCTGTATATTGTCATCCTGCTTATTTAACTTATATGCAGAGTACATCATGTGAAATGCTGGGCAGGATGAAGCACAAGCTGGAACAAGATTGCCAGGAGAAATATCAATAACCTCAGATACACAGATGACACCACCCTTATGGCAGAAAGTGGAGAACTAAAGAGCCTCTTGATGAAAGTGAAAGAGGAGAGTGAAAGAGTTGGCTTAAAACTCTACATTCAGAAAACTAAGATCATGGCATCTGGTCCCATCACTTGATGGCAAATAGATGGGGAAACAATGGAAATGATGAGAGACTCTATTTTGGGGGGCTCCAGAATCACTGCAAATGGTGACTTCAGCCATGAAATTAAAAGATGCTTGCTCCTTGGAAGAAAAGCTATGACCAACCTAGACAGCATATTAAAAGCAAAGACATTACTTTATGAACAAAGGTCCATCTAGTCAAAGCTATATTTTTTCATGTATTCATGTATGGATGTGGAAGTTTGACTATAAAGAAAGCTGAGCACCAAAGAATTGATGCTTTTGAACTGCATTGTTGGAAAAGACTCTTGAGAGTCCCTTGGACTGCAAAGAGATCCAACCAGTCCATCCTGAAGGAAATCAGTCCTGAATACTCATTGGAAGGGCTGATGCTGAAGCTGAAACTCCAATTCGTTTATCCACTTGATGCAAAGAAATGACTCAATGGAAAAGATCCTGATATTGGGAAAGATTGAAGGTCGGGAGGAGAAGGGGATGACAGGATGAGATGATTGGATGGCATCACTGACATAATTGACATGAGTTGAGTAGGCTCCAGGAGTTGGTGATTGACAGGGAAGCCTGGTGTGTTGCAGTCCATGGGGTCCCAAAGAGTTGGACATTACTGAGTGACTGAACTTACCTGAACAGAGGAGAAAATACGGAATTATGTAAAATGATCAATCAAAATCAGAGAAGGCATATAAAGAGCAAAAACAAATGAAACAAAGAACAAAGATAGTTAATAGAAAAGAGTTACAAACATAAACAGGATTAGTTTAACTAAACACTTTAAATGTGAAAAATCTAAATATAAAACTTACAAGCCACTGTCTAATTGGGTGGATAAAAAACAAATGCAATTGTGTCTAACAGAAACTCATTTAAAATATAAAGATGCAAAGGTTAACAGAAAAGGGATAGAGAAAGGGAAACAGATGTACCATGAAAAATAAAAGAAATCTGGACTAACTATTAATTTCAGAGAAAGCTGATTTCAGAACATGACAAATTGTCAGGGATGAAAATGATATTATATATTGATAAAGGATACTTTACATGAAAACATAGCAATTCCTAATGTGAATGGGTCTAACAAGGAAGTGTCAAAATACATAAGGCAAAATCTGAGAAGAGAAGTAAGGAGAAACAGGAGAATTCACTATTATTGTTTGTGACTCAAACAATCAGTCATTTACAGGTCCATCAGGCACAAATAATACAGAATATAAATGAGCTAAATGGCACCATGAATTAACAAGATATTATTGACATTTGTAGAATATGTTATCCAAGAGCAGCAGAATATGCCTTTCTTAAACTCACAGAAAAACATTTGCCAATATAAACCACAGTCTAGACCACAAAACACAAATTGCCTATTTAAAGGAATACAAAGTATTGCAAAGTACACCCTCAGGCTACAATGAGATTAAAGTAGAAATCAAGAATAGAAAGATAGAAAATATAATTAAAAAATAAGTAAAACCCCTTTAAATAATACATGGGATGAGGTAGAAGACTTAAGACAAATTTAAAACACATTTAACTAAATACAAATGTAAAGTTAATTTATCAGGATATGTAGGAGTAAACGATCAGTGCAATGTTCAATTAATTTATGAGGAAAAAATATAAAATAATATGTGCTTCCAGCTTACAAAAGAAGAACAAATGAAACACATGTAAGCAGAAGAAAAGAAAAACCAAAAAGGTGAAATCAAGAAAATTGATAACAGGAAATCACTAGAGAAAATCAATGACACCAAACAGTGGTTCTTTGAAAAGAACAGTAAAAGTAGTAAACCTCCAACCAAGCTAACCAAGGCGTGGATGTGGGCTGGGGTGGGGGGGGGGGGGGGAGGAAAGACATAAGTTAGTAATATCAGAAATGAAAGGGGTGTCATCACTAGTGATCTGATGGATATTAAAGGGTAATAAAAGAATACTATGACCGTCTCTATGCCCACAACTTTGGTATCTTAGTTAAAATTTACTAATTCCTTGAAAGATACAGCACTGAAACATACACAAGCAGAAATAAGGTACTTTCAATAGGACAGAAGGAATGAAGAGGCTGAGTCAAAGTGGAAATGACACCCAGTTGTGGATGTGTTTGGTGGTGAGTGTAAAGTCCAATTCTGTAAGGAACAATATTGCATAGAGACCTGGACTGTTAGATTCATGAATCAAGGTAAATTGGTAGTGGTCAAATAGGAGATAGCAAGAGTGAACATTGACATAATTATAATTTAGACATGAATAAGGCAATGTGCATTAATTGGAAGAATAAATATTGTAAAAACTAATTTTCCTCCAAGTGATGTGTAATTTCATTGCTATTACATCAAACCCCAAGTAAATTTACTCCGATATTTTCTCTGGTCACTGATATATTTTGATTCATATTTTTTATCTTAATATTTTGTGCATAAGTCTGTTGCAGAAATACAATTAAACCCCCAAATCCTCCCAACCCATAAAGCCTCTTCAGGAAAGTAGAATAATACAATTTTATTGTTAAATAAATACTGAATCAGAAAGTAGTATGCATCACAGGCAACCTACTAAAGGATTGCAGACAGAAATGTGACCCATTTATACAGTCAAGCAGATATAACTCCTTGCACACATGTTCTCAAGATCAACAATAACTAGCTCATAAGTACGAGTAGTGTTGGTGTTGGTTTAATCGCTAAGTTGTGTCCAACTCTTGCAACCCCATGGGCTGTAGCCTGCAAGGCTCCTCTGCCTATGGGATTCTCCAGGCAAGAATACTGGAGTGGGTTGCCATTTCCTTTGAGGACTTTAATAGCACCATGTGTCACATATAATTCATCCTAAATGTATTTGGTAGTTGAGGTGATCATCTATATTAGCTAATTTTCTTTATCCAAGAAAGAAATCTTTTCACAACTTGGACTGAGACCCCTGAACTTAGGCTGGTACACTCCCACAAGAACTGGAGATGGGACACTATCCTTGGTGATTGCATTTCAAGATGGTTGTTAAATGCTTAAGGAAAATAATCCTGGGTTTCATAGCTGTCAAGAGACTAATTTGGCTGCTTAAAAGATTTATAAGATTTCAAAAATAGGAAGAATTTACTTTTCTGAAATAAATAAGAAAAACGGGATAAATAGAGATGGAGGGTGAGTCTCTTCCCTTGCTTTCAAGGGAATTGTCTTCTTATATTTAAGTTTGTATTTGCCCTTAAAATATCCTTCCTGCATTAATGTGAAATAGTAACATTACAATTTTGAAACTATCTCCATTGTTGTTTCTACCTTTCTCTGGGTAAATCTGAGCCATCTAAATATCCAGCAGGTCCGTAGTAAAGAAAAGAAACTATCAGAATTATGAGTTCAGTTCAGTTCATTTGCTCAGTCGTGCCCAACTCTTCATGACCCCACGGACTGCAGCAAGCCAGGCTTCCCTGTCCATCACCAACACCCAGAGTTTACTCAAATTCATGTCCATCGAGTTGGTGATGCCATCCAACCATCTCATCCTGCCTTCAATCTTTCCCAGCATCAGGGTCTTTTCAAATGAGTCATCTCTTCGCATCAGGTGGTCAAAGTATTGGAGTTTCCGCTTCAGCATCAGTCCTTCCAGTGGAAATTCAGGACCAATTTCCTTTAGGATGGACTGGTTGGATCTCCTTGCAGTCCAAGGGACTCTCAAGAGTCTTCTCCAACACCACAGTTCAAAAGCATCAATTCTTCGGTGCTCAGCTTTCTTTATCGTCCAACACTCACATCCATACATGACTACTGAAAAAGCCATAGCTTTGACTAGATGGACCTTTGTTCACAAAATAATGTCTCTGTTTTTTAATATGCTGTCTAGGTTGGTCATAGCTTTTCTTCCAAGGAGCAAGTGTCTTTTAATTTCATGGCTGCAGTCACCATCTGCACTGATTTTGGAGCCCCCCAAAATAAAGTCTGTCACTATTTCCATTGTTTCCCCATCTATTTGTCATGAAGTGATGGTTCTGGTTGCCATGATCTTAGTTTTCTGAATGTTGAGTTTTAAGCCAACTTTTTCACTCTCCTCTTTCACTTTCATCAAGTGGCTCTTTAGTTCTTCTTCACTTCCTCCCATAAGGGTGGTGTCATCTGCATATCTGAGGTTATCAATATTTCTCCTGGCAATCTTGATTCCAGCTTGTGCTTCATCCAGCCAGAACAAGAATTACTGATAATTTTTAGAAATCAGTATATTATATACCTGGGGGATTTACCTTTGATTATGAAATACCAGTGGTGAAAATTAAATCAGATTCTTGATTAACATTGAACAATATTGTTCTTAGTCATACATTAATGTTACAAACTGCTGTGATGCTCTATTGCTTGTTTCCAAATGGTTCATTCTCTGAGTGTTACTTGGCAATTCCTTGTGAACTCTTACCCAGTTCAGACCTAAGAAGTAGTGACTGATAATCTAAATTTTTAGTTAAGAGGGCTTTTTCTTTGTTGTTGTTGTTGAAAGCTCAATAAATTTCACCTGAGGGTCAGTAAATAACATAAATACCATAATACTTATATGACAGTTTGGACCATTGAGTAATTGTTCTCTTACCAATAATTTTTCCCAGATATGATACACAAAGATATCCAGAGCAATCATCTAGAGTCAAAATCTTATTATGTGCCACCTAATGAAATTTGTTTCATGTATATTGCTCTGTTAAATCTTGCATCAGGTACAGATTGATAATTATACTTTTATAGTAGTCAGCTAAGTTTCCATAAATAACACAATTCATCTTTATTTATACTAAGACCAGAGAAAACTTGCATCCCAAAGTTCATCTAGTGACATTTGTTGTTTTGGTTTTGTTTTGTTTATTGTAGTCTCTATCCATAAATGCCAGATTTTTGTTTGTCTGTTAAACAGATGCCCTTTTCTTTTCTACATCATCCTTCCAGTCAAACTGATTTAAATTTTTTGTGTCAAATTTGGAACTTAAGTACTTGGATATGCCTATCAATTAATTTTATTGATAATCACTTTGCAATAATCAAAAATTACTAATGAACATCATCCCACCTTTACTCAGTCAGTATTTAATCTATTGGGTTTATAAATTCAGGCCATGCTTGAACTGGAGTATAGAGTTAAATGGAGATGAGGTTGTAGGAGTCATAAGTTGGAGTCAAGTACTGAAAAAAATAAAGTAGCAAAAATTATGTTTATTTTCTAGTAAAATGTGATTTTTAAAGTGATTAAAATAACTCTACTGTGAATAGAACAGTGGTATTTCTACGAGAATATTAAAGACCCTTTAAAATACCTCCTTTTAGTTTAGATTACTGCCAGTGTTGATCAAATTGCCAACATCTGTTGGGTCATAGAAAAAGCAAGAGAATTCCAGAAAAACATCTACTTCTGCCTTATTGATTACACCACAGCCTTTGACTATGTAGATCACAAAAAACTGTGGAAAATTCTTCAAGAGATGGCACCTTATTTGCCTCCTAAGAAATCTGTATGCAGGTCAAGAAGCAACAGTTAGAACAAGAAATGGAATAAAAGACTAGTTACAAATTGGGAAAGGAGTACGTCAAGGCTGTATATCGTTACCCTACTTTCAGTTCAGTCGCTCAGTCATGTCCGACTCTTTGTGACCTCATGGACTGCAGCACACCAGGCTTCTCTGTCCATCACCAACTCCTGGAGCTTGCTCAAACTCATGTCCATTGAGTTGGTGATGCCATCCAACCATTTCATCCTCTGTCATCCACTTCTCCTCCTGCCTTCAATCTTTCCCAGCATCAGGGTCTTTTCCAATGACTCAGCTCTTTGAATCAGGTGGCCAAAGTATTAGAGCTTCAGCTTCAGCATTAGTCCTTCCAATGAATATTCAGGACTGATTTCCTTTAGGATGGACTGGTTGGATCTTCTTACAGTCCAAGGGACTCTCAAGAGTCCTCTCCAACACCACAGTTCAAAAGCATCAATTCGTCGGTGCTCAGCTTTCTTTATAGTCCAACTCTCACATCCATATATGACTACTGGAAAAACCATAGCTTTGACTAGATGGACCTTTGTTGGCAAAGTAATGTCTCTGCTTTTTAATATGCTGTCTAGGTTGGTCATAGGTTTTCTTTCAAGGAGCAAGCGTCTTTTAACTTCATGGCTGCAGTCACCATCCACAGTGATTTTGGAGCCCAAGAAAAGAAAGTCTGTCACTGTTTCCCCATCTATTTGCCATGAAGTGATGGGACTGGTCACCCTGCTTATTTAACTTATATGTAGAGTACATCATGAGAAATGCCAGGCTGTAGGAAATACAAGTTGGAATCAAGATTTCTGAGAGAAATATCAATAACCTCAGATACGCAGATGACACAACCCTTAAGGCAGAAAGTGAAGAGGAACTAAAGAGCCTCTTGATGAAAATGAAAGACACTGAAAAAGCTAGTTTAAAACTCAACATTCAAAAAACTAAGATCATAACATCTGGTCCCAGTGGGTCTCAGTCAGACATGACTGAGCAACTGAACTGAACTGAATGTTGGGCTTCCCTGGTGACTTAGACAGTAAAGAATCTGCCTGCAATACAGGATATCTGGGTTCAAACCCTGGGTCAGAAAGATCCCCTGGAGAAGCGAATGGCAGCTAAATCCAGTATTCTTGCCTGGCAAAGCCCATGTCCATGGGGTCACAAAGAGTCGGACATGACTGAGGACTATCACTTTTGTTCTTTCACCTATATTAGTTACTCTAGGAAACTAAGATTTTAAGACTTTTAGTAGGAAACACAGTCCAGTTCTCCTGAGGTGATGACTTCACAGGAGAAGCAAAAAGTCTGATGTTTTTATTTTGTCCGCTTTTTTTTTTTGGTAATCGGCAGGGGTTCTCCCAGTTAGTGACAGCCTTCCTTCCTGCAGAACACTTTTATATTGATGAAATATTTTAGTTAGTAGCAGTAACAGACTTTCTTCCAGAAAGTCCTTTCAAGTTCCTACTATGTTTTATGTCTCAGAATTTCCAGGGAAGAGAGAAGCCCTTTTATGTATTAAATATGAGAAAGTGAAAAGTGAAAATGAAAGTCACTCAGTTGTGTCTGACTCTTTGCAACCTCATGGACTGTACAGGAATTCTCCAATATTCTGGAGTGGGTAGCCTTTCCTTTCTCCAGGGGGTCTTCCCAACCCAGGAATCGAACCCAGGTCACCCACATTGCAGGTGGATACTTTACCAGCTGAGCCACAAGGGAAGCCCATGTGAGGACTCATCTAAATCAGGCATAGGACATGGTCTCAGACCCAAATTTATAAGTCTGTCACGCACAAATATAAAAGGTGACATTCATGCTTGTTTCATAAAAAAAAAATATTGAGGTATAGTTGATGTACAATGTAAGTTTCAAATGTATAACATAGTGATTCAAATTTTTAGAGATTATATTGGCTATTAGTATAATATATTTTATAACTATAAAATATTGGCAATATTCCCCTGCGGTATATAATATATCCTGTTCAGTTCAGTTCAGTTCAGTCGCTCAGTTGTGTCCGACTCTTTGCGACCCCATGAACCACAGCACGCCAGATCTCCCTGTCCATCACCACACCCGGAGTCCACCCAAACCCATGTCCATTGTGTCGGTGATGCCATCCAACCATCTCATCCTCTGTCGTCCCCTTCTCCTGCCCTCAATCTTTCCCGGTATCAGGGTCTTTTCAAATGAGTCAGCTCTCTGCATCAGGTGGCCAGAGTACTGGAGTTTCAGCTTCAACATCAGTCCCTCCAATGAACACCATCCTGTAGCTTATTTATTTTATGTATAGTAACTTGTACCTTTTAACCTCCCACTCCTAACTTGCTCTTCCTTGCCTCCCTCTCCCCACTGATAGCCACTAGTTTGTTCTCTTTATCTGTGAGCCTCTTTTTTCTTGTATTCACTACTTTTAGTTTTTAGATTCCACATGTATGAAATATCACACAGTATTTGTCCTCCTCTGTCTGACTTGTTCCACTAAGCATAATACCCTCCAAATGCATCAGTGTTGTTGCAAATGGTAAAATTTCATTCTTTTTTTAGTTGCTGTGTGGTATTCCATTGAGTGTATTTATGTATCTCTTTATGCACTCATCTATTGATGAACACTTAGGTTGCTTCTATATATTGGCACTTGTAAATAATGCTGCTGTGAACATTGGGGTGAATATATCTTTTCAAATTAGTGCTTTCATTTCTTCAGACATACACCCAATAGTGGAATTGTTGTTTTTATTTGCATTTCTCTGGTTATTAAAGATGTTGAACATTTTTTTTTCATGTGCTTGTTGGCAGTCTGTATGTCCTATTTTGAAAACTGTCTATTCAGGTCTTCTCATTTTTATTAGGTTGTTTGTTTTTTTGATGTTGAGTTGCATGAAATGTTTATATATGAATGTTAACACCTTATTGGTCTTATCATTTCATATCATTTGAAAATATCTTCTCTTACTAAGCAGACTATCTTTCATTTTGTTGATGATTTCCTTTACTGTGCAAAAGCTTTTAAGTTTGATTAGGACCTGTTTGTTTGTTTTTGGTTTTATTCTTTTGCTTTGGGAGACAAATCAAAGAAAATAATGCTATGGATTTTGTCAAAGAGGGTTCTGTCAGTTCTTCCAAGAGTTTTATGGTTTCCAGCCCTACATTTAGGTCCTTAATCCATCTTCAGTTTATTTAGAACTGCAGAGTTGTGTTCATCTCCCTACCTTTAACATGAGGGGAGGAAGATGTAGCCACAGAATGTTTTTTATATTGCAGTGATTTTTCTCGAGGTTCCAGAGTTTTAGTTGCCCTCAGAATAATTCAGTTTCCTTTGTCTGAGTCTCTTGCTTCTTCAGAAATATAAATTCAGATCCCACGACCTGTGAATCTCAGGTTTACATTCCACTCTGAAGACACACAAGATTTCTGAGCTATGACAGGTTTCCCAGACACTTTCTAAGCTGGTAGAGTTTTTTATTTTTTGTTTACTTATTTAAATTATTTCTCTACAAAGTCAAGTCAGCCTTTTTAAAAGGTGCCAGTTAAGGATCTTTAGTTCCATCAATATACTTTGCTGCTGCTGCTGCTGCTAAGTTGCTTCAGTCGTGCCTGACTCTGTGTGACCCCATAGATGGCAGCCCATCAGGCTCTGCCGTTCCTGGGATTCTCCAGGCAAGAACACTGGAGTGGGTTGCCATTTCCTTCTCCAATACATGCAAGTGAAAAGTGAAAGTGAAGTCGCTCAGTCGTGTCCAACTCTTCGCAACCCCATGGACTACAGCCTACCAGGCTCCTCCGTCCATGGGAGTTTCCAGGCAAGAGTAGTGGAGTGGGTTGCCATTGCCTTCTCCGTCAATATACTTTACTTGAGTTTAATTCCATCTTTTCTATGTTCTAATGGGAATTATGGTCTATCTTCTAGTGTCATTGTTTGAGCTTCCTGGGACACCATAGAGTCAAATGATAAGTTAACACTGACTTTCAGCTCTCTTCATTTACTGTAACTTGAGATGTCCTTTCCTATTTTTTTCCCCAAATATAATTATGAGTTAAATGTTTTACCTTTAATTTGTGATTTAAATGTGTGTGTGTGTGTGTGTGTGTGTTTACAGTGAGGATTGTAGGGGAAAAGGGGAAGGATGTCTATAACATCTTGATAGGTCATGGAGTTAGAAGAAACTGTAAGCCATTTTCTGTAATGTTGTTGTTATTCAGTTTCTCAGTCGTGCCCCACTGTTTGTGACATCCTAGATTGAAGCATGCCAGGCCTCCCTGTCCTTCACTATCTCCTGGAGTTTTCTCAAGTTTACGTCCATTGAGTTGGTGATACCATCCAACCATCTCATCCTCTATCACCCCCTTCTCCTTCTGCCATTAATCTTTCCTAGCTCCAGAGTCTTTTCCAATGAGTTGAATCTTCAATTCAGGTGGCAAAAGTTTTGGAGCTTCAGCATCAGTCCTTCCAATAAATATTCAGGGTTGACTTCCTTTAGAATTGACTGGTTTGATCTCCTTGCTGTCCAAATGACTCTCAAGAGTCTTCTCCAGCACCACAATTCCAAAGCATCAATTCTTCAGTACTCAACCTTCTTTATGGTCCAACTCGCACATCTGTACATGACTACTGGAAAAACCATAGCTTTGATTTATGAACCTTTGTTGGCAAAGTGATACCTCTGCTTTTAATACACTGTCTAGATTTGTCAAAGGTTTTCTTTCAAAGAGTAAGCATATTTTAATTTCATGGCTGCAATCGCTGTCTGCAGTGATTTTGGAGCACAAGGAAATTAAAATCTGTAACTGTTTCTACTTTCTCACCATCTACTTGCCATGAAGTATGGGACCAGATGCCATGATCTTAGTTTTCTGAATGTTGAATTTTAAGCCAGCTTTTTCACTCTCCTTTTTCACCTTCATCAAGAGGCTCTCTAGTTCCTCTTCACCTTCTGCCATTAGAGGGGTATCATCTGCATATCTGAGGTTCTAATATCTTTCCTGGCAATCTTGATTCCAGCCTGTGATTCACCCAGCCTGGCATTTTGCATGATGTACTCTGCATATAAGTTAAATAAGCAGGGTGACAATATACAGATTTGACATATTCCTTTCCCAGTTTGGAACCGGTCTGTTGTTCCACGTCTGGTTCTAACTGTTGCTTCTTGACTTACATAAAGGTTTCTCAGCAGGCAGATAAGGTGGTCTGTATTCCCATCTTTTGAAGTATTTTCCATAGTTTGTTGCGATTCACACTGTCAAAGCCTTTGGCATAGTTAATGAAGCAGAATTAGATCTTTTTCTGGGATCCCCTTGCTTTTTCTATGATCCAACAGATGTTGGCAATTTGACCTCTTATTCCTCTGCTTTTTCTAAATCCAGCTTGTGCATCTGGAAGTTCTCTGTTCACAAAGACACCTAGCTTGAAGGATTTTGAGCATTACCTTTCTAGTATTTTCTGTATAACATGAGATAAAGCTTTAGAACTCCTGTGGAGGGGACTGGTTCTTGATACTTGAGGGATAAGTGAAGGACTGTTAAGGAAATAAAACAGAAACTATTATTAAAAGGGGATGAAGGAGTGTGCTTGTAAGGAGTTAAAATGTTTTGTGTGATAATGAAATAGCTTGAAATAGCTTTACATACTATATACATTTCCTCAGAAGAAATACTGCTTAAATAGCATAGACTTTAGGTTGTTCTGTGCCTGTAAAGTAATATTTGTTTTTCTGGAGAAGTATTTGTTTTGTGTCATTTTGTTTATGAACACTTTCCAAAGACTGCAGGATAGTGCAGCAGGTATTATTTCTGAGAGAATCAAGTTGGAAAGATTTATTATCCTATCTGGATGGAACTGAATAAGTTCTGATTTGGATTTAACAGATAGTTTTCTGAATTTTATTTTACATGGGTTTTTAAAGAAAGGGACATGTACCTGGGGTTTCCCTGTCAATAATTTGGAAAGAATTTTAGATAGATACTATTATCTTGTCTTTAAAAAAAACTGATTACATGTAGTTTATCTCCTTGGATCTTCTTGCTAATTTAGAAACTGAATTATTACAGAAAAAAAATCATTCTTCAAATATTTTTGAGATAGGATATATGATCTGGGAAGTTGGTCAGTCTTTTGAGTTGAGAAGTAAGTCTTTTCCTGTCTAATGCTTCATTCTCTGAACTGGATTCTGAGCATATTATATATGCTTAAGAGCACCCTGACGTGAATCTGAATTTTGACACAGAAAGAGTGGCAGGAAGAGAGGAAACCCTTTGACTTGTTAGAAAGGCATCTAGGAAAGTATTCCTGCTCAAAGCATGCTAAGCAGATCAGCAGCATCACCCGGAACATGTGGCCTACCTCAGACTTACTATACTACTCCATCTAGATAAGTTTCCTAGATGATTTATAATGAACATTCCAGTTTAAGAAGCCCTGTGGTTAATGAATTGAACAAGATGTGTCAGAGCTACATATTTTAATTTCTTTCATATCTGTTTGCTAATTTTAATTATTTGTATAATCTATTTAATACTATCCATTTATTAACCTCAAATCTTTAGTAAAGAGCTGTTAAACTCTTTCAACGTAGTCTGTTTACAGAAGCAAATTAAGTCGTGCATGTGCATATGCTTTGGGTCAGAGTGATAAAAGTGCCCTCAGAGGTCACTGTGATAAGAAACATGAACTTTAACATGTTAAGTGTTAAGTACTCCAAACTGCAGAACATACTGAGAGGCTGCACAGTTAGTAGCCTATAGATGAAATAGCTCTTGAGATTCGCAGGTGGTGGCACAGACAAGATCTGATTTGACTCTACATTATGTCAGTGGTTGGAACTGGATAAATATTTGCTGAGTTAAGTTGAATATAGTGAATAAAAGCTTCTTGTCATGTGGATTATTTCACTATTTATTCATCAATGTAATTATGCTAAGCCTACCTCTCTGAATCTTCTGCAAATTAATCTTCATTCTGCCCTCTAAAACTTTATACAATTAGCTTATGTTTTATATAAAAGCAGCCCTTCAATAAGCTCTCTGTTATGATATCACAAGCTCAAGTACCCAACACTTTATCTCTTCTACATGCTAACCACATACACATTTTTCAGATATCTTCCCTTGGATTCATTTATCCAGACCCTTCATCATTGTGACCACAGTACTCTTATCAAACATTAATGTTTTTGTATCTCTTTTGAAAGAGAGATACAAGAATTAGATAGGCAAGGGAGAGACTGTTTTCCTCTTCATATCCAAAGTATATTCTGAGGATGTCAGAGTTCTAAAGAGTTGAAAGAATTAAGCTGACTTGTTTGAATAGACGAAAATCAATGATTGCTGGTTAAATAAGAGGCACATAGAAAATACACTGTAAAATGAATTAAATGGTAATTGAAAATACCTGCAGAAAATCTGATTAGAATCTGGGGAATCTCAAAGGTAGCTAGATAATAAGAAATGCATTTCCAAAGCCCATTTAATTCTGTCAGTGTACCTTAGTAAATCTGCAGTTAGTTTCATTAAGTGAATTAATTTAAATACATCAAACTTTTCATATTAAAGTAGTGTTGCAGAAAACTTTTGTGTGCACCTGGAGTTATTTCCCAAGTGGCTCTACAGGGATAGGTTGTTTTAACTAATTTTTAGAAGTTTAAAAATGTTTTATTAAACTCAGTCTGCCATACTTTACAAAATTTATTAACTTAGAATGTCATTTATTTTACATGAATTCAAGTTATAAACTTTTAGATGTTTCAGGTATAGTATGCTTTCTCCTATACTCTAGGAGAGGATTCCAAAATATTATCTTGAAGTTTCACGTTATTGGGGATTATATCATTGTAGTCTGTCAAAAGGAAGAACCAGTTTTTCTAAAATATAAATTCAAGTGTGTATATAAATAAATAGAAAGAAATTTTAAAATATTTAGGCATGACATAAGAAAGTCAAGAATTGGAGAAGTAGCTGAGAACTTCCAATATTTTGGGTTGGCCATAAAGTTCATTTGGATGTTTCTGCAACATCTTACTTTTTGATCAATCCTGTACTTGTATATAAGCTAAAATAAACTAACCAATACATGTTAGTAAATCTACTTTTATATGCTCAGTGAGAATATTATTAAGGACTCAAATGATCATAAAATGAAATAATTATTTCCAACCTAATGAAATTAAAGCTTATGATGTAGTAATAGACCCTCAAGGACAGGGACAAAAAGAGCAGAATAAACTGAGAATCAGAGACCCAGGAGAAAGAATCAAATTTACAATCTTAAGAGACAACATAAAGCAATGTAATAATAACATAGAAGGTTCAAGAAGACAGTTTTTATCAGTGGTCATTTTAGATGGATCTGGGGGCCTGGAAATCTGTTCTTAATAGCGAAGACTCAAAGAATGAAAAACAAAATCTTAGAGTAACATATGGATTAAGATCTATAGTTGAATTGTGATCAGGGTTAGTAGCCAGGAAATCAGGGTTTACACAGCAATATATAGAGATTAACATTTAGGTTCTAAATGTGGGCACACCTGATTTAGTTGTGAGCTGTGCCTTTATAGAATACAGGCCTGTGGATAAAAGAAATTAATGATTTTGCTTAAATAGCATCACACTGTTTCTGTCCTTGTATAGAGAGGAGGATAAGGCATATAGATCAATGAGGATGCTGTTGCTGCTGCTGCTAAGTTGCTTCAGTCGTGTCCGACTCTGTGCCACCCCATAGATGGCAGCCCACCAGGCTCCTCCATCCATGGGATTTCCAGGCAAGAGTACTGGAGTGGGGTGCCATTTCCTTCTCTGAATGAGGATGCTACCTATGTTAAATAAATTGCTACAGATTTTAATTGTAACAAGTATAGAAAGAGACCAAAGTAAGCAGTTGCTACTGGAAAAAGGTAAAAGTTGATTTAGTCATTCAGGGATCTTTAAAGAATGCACTGTCAAGCTGTGTGTCTGTGTGTTTGTTCTAGATAGCTCTGGTATAAATCTTAGCTTCGCCATGTATATACCTATGTGGCCTAGGACATGTTACTTAATTTCTCTGTACAACTGCAGAATAAGAATCGGACTATAAGTTGTTTTGTCATTATGTTGTAGCTTTCTCAGGTCTTTCACTAAAGAATTAAAATATTATATGGAAATAAACTTGAAAATAGTTTTTTTTTTTAGTATGTTGATATGTTCTACTATGCACCTGGTTTCAAGCCACAGTCTTTAATTAGTTCTGTAATGACCTCAGAGGGCTTCCCTGGTGGCTCAGTGGTAAAGAATCTGCCTGCCAACATAGAAGACACAGGTCCAATCCCTGGGTCTGGAAGATCCCTTTGGAGAAGGAAATGACAACCCACTCCAGTATTCTTGCCTGAGAAATCCCATGGACAGAAGAGCCTGCAGGCTACAGTCCATGGGGTCGCAAAAGAGTAGGACATGACTTAGCAACTAAACAACAAATTATATCAGAGGGGATATGATGTAATGTGTACAGGGAGCTATAAAAATGAAACACTGCTGTTAATCTTTATCTTGAAACTCTCAATCTCTTATGAATCATATTGTCATCTGTGAAGTCAAGAACTGTATTCCACAGTAAGAGACAATAACTTGAAGAGACTTGCTAAAGGTCACTGAAGACTAAGGCTTTTAGCATCCAAGAGGTTAGGATTAAAAAAAAAAATGGATACAGAGGGCTACTTTGGACTCAGATTAAGTATAGTTTATTCTTTGGGAAGAATCTTGTATAATTATGTGCCTGAGAAAGAATGAAAACATACGTTTGAGCATGAAATATATTAGACTGCAAAGCAAAATGTTAGGTTATTTGGCTGAGAGAAAATGATGTGATGAATCAGGATATGGTGTGTATTTGAGCATGTGAATGAGAGTGAGAGAATATTATTTTCTACGATTGTGTCAAATTATTATGTTCTATAGAAAGAATCATTCAGTGTCAACCAGAGCCAGTAGGAACAACTTAAATCCTACAAAATTATTAGTGTAAGCAATAATTAAAGTTTTGTTTTTACTTATGTGGGAAATTCCAAGCCTTCAAGCTTGGAAATAGCTAGCATAGAAATAATTTTTTAAAAAAGGTGAAGTATCAATATGCCCAGGTATTATATAGTACTGGAGAGTCTAAAGGTGGCGATGTAATAGGACAGTAGCTAAGATGAATGTGAAGACAGAAGTGAGATACGTTTAGAAGTACAAATTTGGAAAGACATATCTTCCCTGGTGGCTCAGTGGTAAAGAATTTCCTGCAATGCAGGAGACATAGGTTAGATCCTTGGGTGAGGAAGATCCCCTGGAGAAGCGAATGGCAACCCACTCCATATTCTTGCTTGGAGAATCCCATGGATAGAGAAGCCTGGTGGGATACTGTCCACAGGGTCACACAGAGCCAAATATGACTGAAGGTACTTAGCACGCACACACATGCATCACAACATAGAAATTCTTTCATGAGAAAAAGTAGATCGATATGTCCGTACTACAGTTTCCAGCATGATAGGTACTATAGCAATCTTAGAAATGCAAATGCATTTCTGAAGTTAAAATTTAATTCCTTATATGCAACATCCAGGGACTTACCAGGTGGTTCAGTGGTAAAGAATTTGCCTGCCAATGCAGGAGACATGGATTCCATCCCAGGGTTGTGCAGATCCCCTGAAAAAAGAAATGGCAACGCACTCCAGTATTCTCACTGGAAAAATACCATGGATAGAGAAGCTTGGTGGGCTATAATCCATGGAGTCACAAAAGAGTCACACATGATGTTGTTTTAACTATTAAACAACATACAATCCCCAAGGGACATATATCTGATTCTTTTAACATGAAGATAGAGGCTCTTTAAGCTTGTCAATCTGCTTTTTAAAATTCCCTCTTGACTCCTTTGAATTCATGGATTCCACATTGACATAACTATCATTGCTTGTTTTACTAAATTATATTAACGTGTGGTTTTTATATTATACGTTCAACTGATAAATATTTCTAGAGTAGGAAGTGCCTTTTGGAGACAAGCCTAGCAGGGGTTGTGTTAAATTTTCTGTCATTTGTGACAAAAGTTATTTGTTAATGGTGATCAAAATGTCTGTGCTTTTTTACTGAACTCATTAGAGGTAAAACATATATAATATATGATATGTTTCCAGCTTGTCAAGTTATAATTTTTCTTTCTACCTCTACATTTAAGGCTTTAAATTCTGGTATTAAATTTACTTTTTTTAAATTCCAACTCCAATACTGAGTAACTACATAACCTTAATTGAATTATTTCTTCTCTCTATGACTCTGTTTTCTAATCTGTAAAGTTGAGTATCTGCTTCAAATAGTTGTTATGAGAATTAAATGGAATATTATTGTAAACTGATTAGAAGAGTGCTTAACACATAATATGCATACAACAAACGTTTGATATCATTATCATTTTGGCAATCAAAAGGAAAAAAATACTCATGAAGTGAAACTAAATATTTTTCCCAGTATGTCAATGTCTTATAATAAAATTTAAGGAGCCATAACAGTGAATGCTGATTAAACTCCATGGCTTACTAAGATTTTCCTTAAATTTTATTTAAAAATTTATACCTTACAATCACTGCTGTCATATTAATAAATATCATACAATGCTTTGAATTTTTATATCCCACCTTTACCTTTTGGTCTTCCCTGATAGCTCAGTTGGTAAAGAATCCACCTGCAATGCAGGAGACCCGGCTTTGATTCCAGGGTCGGCAAGATTTGCTAGAGAAGGGATAGGCTACCCACTCCAGTATTTTTGTGTTTCCCTTGTGGCTCAGCCAGTAAAGAATCTGCCTGCAATGTGGGAGACTCTAGTTCAATCCCTGGGTTGCGAAGATCCCCTGGGGAAGGGAAAGGCTACTCAATCCAGTATTCTGACCTGGAGAATTCCATGGACTGTATGGTCCTTGGGATTGTAAAGAGTCAGATAGGGTTGAGCGACTTTCACTTTCACTTTACCATTTACAAATAGTGAAAGGATCACTTCATGTGGAAAGCAATACAAAACAAAATTTAGATCATGTTTAATAATTTACCTTAATTAAAATTCTCTGACTGTGAAGATAGTCTTTTAGTATTTTCAGAGCTGTAGAACTCCATGTGGGCAATTTAAAATTAACAGCACTGGCTACAGATACAATTAAGCACAAACTATTACACTTAAAACAATCTTGCTCTCTCTGACCATGTATATGCCTGTGCATGTGCACATGTACACATTTCCTGTATATCTTTCTCCTTTCTCACCTCTTCTAAATATTATCAAGGGAAATAAATACTGAAATAATTAACTATTTTTTCAAGTGATTTTATAATTTACAGTTTTCTTTCCACAGCTGTAGTTCATTGGGATATATAGAGCTATTCACTAATGAAATGTTTCCCTCAGGTTATCTTTGTGTATTCATGTATAAGTAGCAATGCGTATGATTTTTCTTTTTGGGTATCAGTAAATATTTTGAGAAATTTCTAGTGTGCAGTACAACACAAAATCCATTATCATATTTAACAATATTCATTAAGGGATATATTATATTTAAACCTGGTTAAGTTCTGAAATACAATAATACTAATTTACAATTAAAATTAATCCTTATATATGAATTAAAGGAGGCATAACAAAATATATGTGATTTTTATTGTTGTGATTCCTATTTTAGTTTTTTTCTTAAACTAATAAACTTTATAGGAGTTTTAGGTTGACTGCAGAATTAAGCAGAAAGTGCAAAGAGTTGCCTTATATACTCTATGAACCCCCCCAATACATACACACAGGATTAGCATCCTACATAGCACTGGTACATTTACTGTTATCATCAGTAAACCTACATTGATACATCATTATCTCCCAAAGTCCACAGTGTACATTAGGGTTCACTCTTAGTCTTGTACACCATTGTAGCATTTTAGTTTTGATCAATAAAAATAACTTTTAACATTCACACCTATATCTCTATCCATCTTCTTAATACTTTCTGTATGCCCTGAAAATTTACCCTTCTGCCGCCACTTTAGAGAACAAGTGTTGAAACTATAACTGTACTCCTCAGGCCAAAGGAACTCCAATAGGATTACAGTTTTTATTAATCCCAGAACACAAATAAGTAAAAGTAGTAACTGTATTCAAAGTCTTATAAATTCAGTAAAGTATGTTTTAGATATTTAATGCATTACTTCACATAAAAAACTCACAAATTTGTTATCATTCCCAAGGTGGATCAAATATGCACATTGGGACACATCACAGAATATGCTTTTAAAAATAAAATACCTCATGTAATATGAGATGCCATCAAAAATGGCTTAAAATATGTTACTAAGATGATCTAAAATGTTACATCTTTTTGCAAGGTTATTATGTGTTCATTTTAACATTCATATATCATGCTTGATTTTGGCTTCACAGGTGGCGCTGTGGTAAAGAACCTGCCTGCCAACGCAGGAGACACAGAAGACGTGGGTTCAATCCCTCGATCAGGAAGATCCCCTGGAGGAGGGCGTGGCAACCCACTCTAGTATTCTTGCCTGGAAAATCCCATGGACAGAGGAGTTTGGCAGACTACAGTCCACGGGGTCGCAAAGCGTTAGACACAACTGAACCGACTTAGACTATCGAGCTTATTTGCTCAGTCATGTCGGACTCTTTGTGACCCCATGCACTGTAGTCTGCCAGGCTCCTTTGTCCATGGATTTCTACAGGCAAGAATACTGGAGTGGGTAGCCATTCCCTTCCCCAAGATATCTACCCAACCCAGGGATCGAACCCAGGTCTCGTGTACTGCAGGCAGATTCTTTACCTCTGAGCCACCAGGAAGCCCTTAACATTCATTTTATATATATATATATAAATTAATCTTTATATATGAATTAAAGGAGGCATAACAAAATATATGTGATTTTTTATTGTTGTGATTCCTATTTTAGTTTTTTATATATATAAAGATTTATATATAATCTTTATATATAATAAAGATATAATCTTTTTATATAATCTTTATATATATAAAGATTTACTTTATCTTGAATCAGTAATGAACATATTGGTAGATATGTAGATAAATTATGTATTTAAAACCTCTAACATCTTAAAGTTCAGTTCAGTTCAGTCGCTTAGCCGTGTACGACTCTTTGCGACCCCATAAACCGCAGCACGCCAGGCCTCCCTGTCCATCATCAACTTCCAGAGTTCACCCAAACCCATGTCCATTGAGTCGGTGATGCCATCCAACCACCTCATCCTCTGTCGTCCCCTTCCCCTCCTGCCCTCAATCTTTTCCAGCATCAGGATCTTTTCAAATGAGTCAGCTCTTCACATCAGGTGGCCAAAGAATTGGGGTTTCAGTTTCAACATCAGACCTACCAATGAACACCCAGGACTGATCTCCTTTAGGATGGACTGGTTGGATCTCCTTGCAGTCCAAGGGACTCTCAAGAGTCTTCTCCAACACCACAGTTCAAAAGCATCAATTCTTCAGCACTCAGTTTTCTTTATAGTCCAACTCTCATATCCATTCATGACTACTGGAAAAACCATAGCTTTGACTAGGCGGACCTTTGTTGGCAAAGTAATGTCTCTACTTTTCAAAATGCTGTCCAAGTGGTCATAACTTTCCTTCCAAGGAGTAAGCATCTTTTAATTTCATGGCTGCAATCACCATCCACAGTGATTTTGGAGCCCCCCAAAATAAAGTCAGCCACTGTTTCCCCATGTTTTGCCATGAAGTGATGGGACTGGATGCCATGATCTTAGTTTCCTGAATGTTGAGCTTTAAGCCAACTTTTTTACTCTCCTCTTTCATCAAGAGGCTCTTTAGTTCTTCTTCACTTTCTGCCATAAGGGTGGTGTCATCTGCATATCTGAGGTTATTGATATTTCTCCCAGCAATCTTGATTCCAGCTTGTGCTTCCTGCAGCCCAGCGTTTCTCATGATGTACTCTGCATATAAGTTAAATAAGCAGGGTGACAATATACAGCCTTGATGTACTCCTTTTCCTATTTGGAACCAATCTGTTGTTCCATGTCCAGTTCTAACTGTTGCTTCCTGACCTGCATACAGGTTTCTCAAGAGGCAGGTCAGGTGGTCTAGTATTCCCATCTCTTTCAGAATTTTTCAGTTTATTGTGATCCACACATATATATTTTTAACATCTTAAAAATATACAGTTATTAAGAGTGCAAGTTCTAGAGTAAGATTGTCTGGTTTGGAATCTCAGCTAAACATGTAATATTTGTATGATTTGGGGCAAGTTGTTTTTCACCTTTAAGTTCAGATTACTCATCTGAAAAGTTAGAATAACCACGGCAACCACAATATAGGATAATTCAAGTTGTAAACTAAGGGCTTCCCTGGTGATCCAGTGGTTAAGAATTCACCTTCTGATGCAAGGGATGCTGTTTCAGTCCCTGGTTGGGAACTAAGATCCCACATGCCATAGAGCAACTAAGCCAGTGCACCACAACTATTGAAGCTCATGCATTATGGAGCCCTCACACCATGATTAGAGAGTCTGTGTGCCAAATAAAAGATACCATGTGCCACAACTAAGACCCACTGCAGCCAAATAAACAAATTAATATTTAAATAAAAAGAGTAAACCATATAACTGCTGTCAAGATCTAATCAGAGTGATGAGAACATAAGCAGTCATTTCTACCTGATTTTTATTGTTATATCTGCATTTATTAACTCTCAGTTTAAAGACAGTGTGTGAATTCTCTATTTCCAAAGAGGTAAAAAGATATATGAATCTCTAATACTAGATGTAAAAATAACTTAAGATGTGCACGTATATAATATATATATACTTGTATAAATTTTTTCTTCCATATCCTATTTGGAAAAGAGTCCATTGATTATGTGCTAAGCTAATTATGTGGATTAAGCAGTAGTACTTGGCAGGCATTGCATTTTTGAATGATAACAGCATGCCTCAGGTGGCATTAAAACATACCAAGCTGAAGGCTATCAATTTTACCACCTGAGAGGTGTTCTAATTAACCAAAAATGCAGAACCTAGAGTGGCTGTTCCATTACTGTCAATAAGGGCAAACAATTGGATTCTTAGATTTATTAGCCTGCAAATTGCTGACTGTCAGTTCCAAAACACTAACTGTGCTTTCCATTTGCAAGTTTTTTTTCCAGTGTTTTGCTGAAGTATACTGTTAATTGTAGAAGAACATACATTAAGTGGTAACAGAAGGACCTGGGAATCAGGGGCAAAGTTACCTGCTTGGAAATGTAGCTCTCCCACATTTTGTTATGTGACCTTGGAGAATTAATTAATTCCAGCTTACTTCCCTACATATGCATTAAAGATGTTTAATTTCTTTATATATTTTAGCAAAGTTATTGAAAATTTACTTAACATGTCTGGAATAGTTTTGAACTGTAATAATCACAGATGCTATTTTTTCCTACTTTTGTCTCTCATCCTTCATAATATACCCAGGAATTTAGTCAAACAAATGATTCCATTTTAGACAACTGCATGTTTTAGTCTTCTTTTATTAACTTATTAAGGGATAAAATTGCCCAGTCTGCAACAGTACAGTGTTATTTATTCTGTGTACAGCATAACTATTTCCTCAAATTCACATTTTTTCTCCTGAAAGCATTAACAGGTTAGTAGTATATCTGTTCAGGGCTAAGGAATTCAAAGTGTTCCACAGAGAGAGACATTTGCTTTTATAATAAAACTTCTATTTTACTGGGCAGACAAGAAGAAGACATATGATTTCAACCCTACTATTGCATCTAAAATGTTTACAGTGACACAGTGACATCTTTACTTCATTGCTATTTTCAATCATCTGTACTGTAGAACTGCTTTAGAGAAGAATAAGCTTTAAAATGTTTCTAAATCAGTAACCAAATCCTTTCCTTTGAATGAGAAACAAAGTACATCTAATTCTATGCTGGATTATTCAGGATAATGAAGACAGTTTTATGAAGTGTTTTAAGTTTATTTGATAACCAGGAAGCCCCTTGGAATTATAGTATTGAGTGTAATCCTCATAAAAAGTAAAAAAAAAAAATGTAAACTTATATTAGGAACATGGTTACTATAGTTTTCAGATAAAATAATCGGAAATTAATAAGGATTTTTATCAACTTTGTTGTGACAATATTGTATAGCTTTAGGTCTGCATTCAAAGTTCCAGTACACAATTTTTCTCTGGCTGCAGCATGAAGTTATGTGTGTGTAGCCATGTGAAAGCTCTCCACTCTAGCTTCTGAGGCAGAATACAGGTTCTCGCCATCCCCACTATTATCCTAGCCTAATAAGGAAATTATGAAAAGGCAAAAAGATAGGACATTGAAAGATGAACTCCCAAGGTTGGTAGGTGCCCAATATGCTGCTGGAGATCAGTGGAGAAATAATTCCAGAAAGAATGAAGAGACGGAGCCTAAGCAAAAATAACACCCAGTTGTGGATGTGACTGATGATGGAATTAAAGTCCGATGCTGTAAAGAGCAGTATTGCATAGGAACTAATGATAGGTCCATGAATCAGGGCAAGTTGGAAGTGGTCAAACAGGAGATGGCAAGAGTGAACATCGACATTTTAGGAATCAGCGAACTAAGATGGACGGGAGTGGGTGAATTTAATTCAGATGACCATTATATCTACTCCTGTGGCAAGAATCCCTTAGAGGAAATGAAATAGCTATCATAGTCAACGAAAGAGTCCAAAATGCAGTACTTGGATGCAGTCTCAAAAATGACAGAATGATCTCTGTTCGTATCCAAGGCAAACCAATCAATATCACAGTAATCCAAGTCGATGCCCTGACCAGTAATGCTGAAGAAGCTGAAGTTGAATGGTTCTATGAAGACCTACAAGACTTTCTAGAACTAACACCCAAAAAAGATGTCCTTTTCATTATAGGGGACTGGAATGCAAAAATAGGAAGTCAAAAAACTCCTAGAGTAACAGGCAAATTTCGCCTTGGAGTACAGAATGAAGCAAGGCAAAGGCTAGTAGAGTTTTGCCAAGAGAATGCACCTGTCATTGCAGTCAAAGAAAAAACCCTCTTCCAACAGCACAAGAAAGATTCCACACATGGACATCACCAGATGGTCAATACCGAAGTCAGATTGATCATATTCTTTGCAGCCAAAGATGGAGAAGTTCTATAGTGTTAGCAAAAACAAGACCAGGAGCAGACTGTGGCAAAGGCCATGAACTCCTTATTGCCAAATTCAGGCTTAAATTTAAGAAAGTAGGGAAAACTACTAGATCAGTCAGGTATGACCTAAATCAAATCCCTTACAATTATACAGTGGAAGTGAGAAATAGATTCAAGGGATTAGATCTGATAGAAAAAAGGGTCCGAAGAACTATGGACAGAGGTTCTTGACATTGTACAGGAGGCAGGGATCAAGACCACCCCCAAGGAAAATAAAAGCAAAAAGGTAAAATGGTTGTCTGAGGAGGACTTACAAATTGCTCTGAATAGAAGAGAAATGAAAGGCAAGGAAAAACGGAAAGATATACCCATTTGAATGCAGAGTTCCAAAGAATAGCAAGAAGAAATAAGAAAGCATTCCTCAGCGATCAATGCAAAGAAATAGTGGAAAACAATAGAATGGGAAAGTCTAGAGATCTCTTCAAGAAAATTAGAGCTACCAAGGGAACATTTATGCAAAGATGGGCACAATAAAGGACAGAAATGGTATGGACCTCACAGAAGCAGAATATATTAAGAGGAAGTATCAAGAATACACAGAAGAGCTGTACAAAAAAGATCTTAACGATCCAGATAATCATGATGGTGTGATCACTCACCTAGAGCCAGACATCCTGGAATGCGAAGTCAAGTGGGCCTTAGGAAGCATCACTATGAACAAAGCTACTGGAGGTGATGGAATTCCAATTGAGCTATTTCAAATCCTAAAAGATGATGTTGTGAAAGTACTGCACTCAGTATGCCAGGAAATTTGGAAAACTCTGCAGTGGCCACGGAACTGGAAAAGGTCAGTTTTCATTCCAATCTCGAAGAAAGGCAATGCCAAAGAATGCTCAAACTACCACACAAACTGCACTCATCTCACATGGTAGTAAATTAATGCTTAAAATTCTCCAAGCCAGGCTTCAACAGTATGTGAACTGTGAACTCCCAGATGGTCAAGCTATATTTAGAAAAGGCAGAGGAACCAGAGATCAAATTGCCAACATCAGCTGGATCATCTAAAAAGCAAGATAATTCCAGAGAAACATCTACTTCTGCTTTATTGACTATGCCAAAGCCTTTGACTGTGTGGATCACAACAAAATGTGGAAAATTCCTCAAGAGATGGGAATACCAGACCACCTGACCTGCCTCTTGAGAAATCTGTATGCAAGTTAAGGAGCAACTCTTAGAACTGAACATGGAACAACAGACTGGTTCCAAATAGGGAAAGGAGTACGTCAAGGTTGTATATTGTCACTCTGCTTATTTAACTTATACGCCGAGTACATCATGTGAAACACTGGGCTGGATAAAGCAAAAGCTAGGTTCAAAATTGCCAGGAAAAGTATCAATAACCTCAGGTATGCAGATGACACCACCCTTATGGCAGAAAGTGAAGAAGAACTAAAGAGCCTCTTGAGGAAAGTGAAAGAGGAGAGTGAAATAGTTGACTTAAAACTCAACATTCAGAACACTCAGATCATGGCATCTGGTCCCATCACTTCATGGCAAACAGATGGCGAAACACTGACAGATAGGGAAACAGTGACAGACTTTATTTATTTATTTCTTTGTGCTCCAAAGTCACTGCAGATAGTGGCTATAGCTGTGAAATTAAAAGACACTTGCTCCTTGTAAGAAAAGTTATGACCAACCTAGACAGCATATTAAAAAGTAGAGACATTACTTTGCCAACAAAAGTCCATCTAGCCAAAGCTATGGGTTTTCCAGTAATCATGTATGGATGTGAGAGTTGGACTATAAAGAAAGTTGAGCACCAAAGAATTGACAGTTTTGAACTGTGGTGTTACAGAAGACTCTTGAAAGTCCCTAGGACTACTAGGAGATCCAACCAGTCCATCCTAAGGGAAATCAGTCCTGAATATTCATTGGAAGGACTGATGTTGAAGCTGAAACTTCAATATTTTGGCCACCTGATGCGAAGAACTGACTCATTGGAAAAGACCCTGATGGTAGGGAAGATTGAAGTCAGGAGGAGAAGGGGATGACAGAGGATGAGATGATTGGATGGCATCATCGACTCAATGGATATGAGTTTGGGTAAACTCTGGGAGTTGGTGATGGACAGAGAGGCCTGTTGTGCTGCAGTCCATGTGGTGGCAAAGAGGCAGAAATGACTGAGGGACTGAAGTGAACTAAATAAAGATTTATTTTTCAAAGTAGAGAATAGTGTAAGTGTTAGTTGTTCAGTCCTGTCCAACTCTTTGTTACCCCATGGATTGTAGCCCCCAAGGTTTCTCTGTCCATGGAATTCTCCAGGCATGAATATTGGATTGGGCAGCCCTTCTTTTCTTCAGGGCATCTTCCCAACCCAGAGATGAACCCTGGTCTCCTGCATTGCAGCCTGATTCTTTACCATCTGAGCCATCAGAGAAGCCCAGCAGGTGAAATGAAAAGACCAGTAGTTCTATTGGAAGATAAAGTATATTTTTCTTGTATTGTTTTTGTTTTTGTGTCTGTGTTCCTGCATGTGTGTGTTTTATCAAATCTATTAAAATTCTACCCTAAGGTGGGATAGTAGCAAGGAAGGAAGTTATTGCTTTATGGTAATATAAAATGCATGCTTTTTCAAGGTTTAACTGTGCTGTATAATACACTCACCACTAGCTATATCTGACCATTGAACACTAAACATGTAGATACAAATTGAGATGTGATATTAGTTTAAAAATAGTACACTGGATTTCAAAGATCTTTATTAAAAAAAATGGTTAAAATAGCTCAAATGATTTTCTGTTGATGCCATAATATGTTGGTAAATAAAATATTTTATTAAAATGTTTTGCCTGTTTTTATCTACTTCTTAAAATGTGGCTTCCAGAAAAATTAAAATTATATGTGTGGTACATACACACATACACATACATGTATGTATACATGCATACATACATACATACATATCACTTGGGCTTCCCTGGTGGCTTAGAACCTACCTTCATGTAGGAGACTGAACTCAATCCCTGGGTCAGGAAGATCCCCAGGAGAAGGAAATGGCTACTGATGCCACTATTTTTGCCTGGAGAATTCCATGAACAGAGGAGCTTGGTGGTTCTACAGTCCATGGGGTCGCAAAAAATCAGACAAAACTGAACTACTAAGCACTATATATATATAATATAGTTAGTTGCATCATCTGTGGATTACCAACTACAAAACAACCATATATTTAATATCTGTAAGGTGTATAAATAAAGCATGTTTCTAATGTATAACATAGCACTTCTGTTCATAAAAGTTGACATGTACACTATGGCCACTATTTTTAAAAAAGTTTATTTTTCTATCTGTGTATGAGAATAAAGAGAATCTTAGCTTATTTACTTTTATTTACTGAACTTTTTCTCATTCTTAAAAATAATATACATATATATGCACACATATAAACATACACATATATGTACCTATTTATTTAAATTAGCTATGAAAATAATAATTTGCACAAGGGCATTGGGTAGACCTATGTTAAAATAGTCTGTATCTTTAATTCTGTAGTTTTAGGTGGTTATCTGCATAACTCTGAATTGGGAGGGAAAAAGATAATTCTATAATAACATCAGATTATAAAAGAGAATATGCATAATCACCAGTACTTAACACATAAATACTATTTAGTGATGCAATATGACATTCTTTTATACAGAAAATCTTTTCACCTAGGTTCTTAATACTGTTTATGAAATCAAATATATTACTTTATAAGCTCTCACACAAGGTGTCAGAATCTTTGCATATTTTGCTTTCTTCTTGGGTAGTTCTCTATTCATTTTATTTGTGATGAATTTCAAGATTTACTTTAAGACTCTGCTCAAATAAAATCTTCTTTCAATCTTTTCCAAACTTTATCAGTTGAAATAATCATTTTCTCCTTTCTATTTCCAAAAAGATTTATACTTAACTTCTTTGACTATAATGAGATATGTGCAGTGTCTAGCCAATAGCAGGTCTTAATAATGACAGTTATCTTTTGTGTTCTCTACTATGGTACTTTCCCAATATTAAATTGTTAAAAGATCTCCGCTGCACTACTGTGACCTCTTAATGTCAGTCTTTTTATTTCCAGTGTTCAACTTAACACCTAGAACATAGCTGATTATTCAATAAATGTCTGCTCAAAAAAATGTTTGCAAAAAATAATGTGTTTAGAGTGACAAAAGAAGAAACGTTCAGAAAATGAATCACCTATGTTAAATGACTCCCCATTTGGGGAAGAAATCTGATGGAGAAAAAAATTACATTAAAGATGAGCCTTTTATAAGTATGTGAATAACAAGTATTGGGAAGAAATCTTTTACAAAAATAAAGACTATGAAATTCACATTTTTTAACAACATGAAGTAAGACAATCTGAGTGCTGTTTTAGTCAACTCAGCTTAATTCTGTAAAACTTAATTGATCTCTCTCTCTCTATATATATATATGTGTGTATATATATGTGTGTGTGTGTATATATATGTATATATACACACACACACATATATCACACTGTGTTGGTGTTGTGATATTTTCAAAGTAGAACAAAATATGTCTTAAAATTTCTACTACTACTTAGGGAAAAACATAAATGTAAAAAACAATAAAGAAAAACAAAGTACATTATTTCTATCATTCTTTTCTATTTATTGGAACACGTTTATCTGTGAATCCAAAGAAAATCAGGCATAGACATTTCCCTTAAGTGACATTTTGTATATCTTTTGACAGTTCTTTAAGGGAAGTGGGATTAGAAGGATTATATTATTTATCCCCCCTCCCCACTTCCCAGGTAATAAATAAATAAATTGCATAGCTTCTATCTTAGATAGTTCGGTCAAGAATGAGAAGGATTCTCACATGGGGATTCATCAGAATGTGCAGGCTCTACAGCCATCTGATTACAGTAGCTGAAGCAATCCCTCTAATGCTACTACTTGCAGATTCTTTTTTATGCCTAGAAGTCTACCCAGTGCATTATATGAATTAATCTATTCAAAGGCTACTCACTTAACCCTTTCCCACTTACATATCTTCAGTGCCTTACTATCTAGGTATTTTATTTATAGAACAGTGTTTTCGATTCCTGAGTCAGGAAGATCTGCTGGAGAAGGGATAATTACCCACTCCACTATTCTTGGGCTTCCCTGGCTCAGCTGGTAAAGAATCTGCCTGCAATACGGGAGACTTGGGTTTGATCCCAGGATTGGGAAGATCCTCTTGAGAAAGGAAAGGCTACCCACCCCAGTATTCTGGCCTGTAGAATTCCATGGACTGTATGGCCCATGGGGTCGAAACTGTCAGTTGCGACTGAGCGACTTTCACTCACTCACTCAGTACTTATAATATCCTTGAACTTAAAACTTACACTTCTGTTTTTCATTCACAATGGACAACTTGAAGGACTATATATTATTGTTAGTGTTTTACTTTGCCCGAAATCACTGATATCTTTGACATACCAAATACTTAATAAACAGCTCCAAAGAGTGAATAATTCTGTTTCTCTATTCCACTGATGGAGTTTACCATCTGCTCTGCAGGTGGGTTGCATTTCCAAGCAGCAGGACTCCCAAGATGATGAAAGCCGGGGTCTCTGTTGGGTTCACACGTTTACAGGCTGGGCTTCCATCCAAAGGAGTTGGGTTTCCTAGCAGCACTAGTTCCAGGCAGTAGATGTTCCCTGTGCTACATTTCCGGAACTGCATCGCCAGGCAGGAATTTAGGTCTGACTCTTCTCTGTTCTGGAGAAGGTAATGGCACCCCACTCCAGTACTCTTGCCTGGAATATCCCATGGATGGAGGAGCCTGGTGGGCTACAGTCCATGGGGTCGCGAAGAGTCAGACACGACTGAGCGACTTCATTTTCACTTTTCACTTTCATGCATTGGAGAAGGAAATGGCAACCCACTCCAGTGTTCTTGCCTGGAGAATCCCAGGGACGGGGGAGCCTGGTGGGCTGCCGTCTGTGGGGTCACACAGAGTCGGACACGACTGAAGCGACTTAGCAGCAGCAGCAGCTTCTCTGTTCACTCCACGTTACTGAGGGAATCATTAGTATATTTTCCTCTTGAGTAAAAATATTTTTATCTGTAATAGAAAACTTACAGCTAGAACGTGGTTGGTAAACCTGTAAACATTCAGACAGGGAAGCTAAGTTCTATCAGAGTAAAATTTACAGTAGGCTGCCCAGCTATGTATAGCATTAGCTCACTGTCTCATCTCTGTAACATTGAACTATTGGCATACCCAAAGGAGAAAAGAAAACATTTTCACAACTGTCAGAGTCCATGGCTATATAAGTAGGGAAATAATTAAAAACCACTTTTCAAACTGCCAATAAGAAGGCACTTAGGAATTTTTAGCTTCCTCCTCATCAACCCCCTTTTCAGACAATTATTTTCTTAATGGATGTCAAAGCAAATAGTTAAGGGCTGGATAATGGTCATGTTGTAATGATTAACTTTCAGTTTATATATTTTAATATTTAAATAAACAAGTTATTAAGAAACACTAAGTATATTTAAAATTTTTATAACCATATGATTGTAGTTTATTTTGTAATACTTATGATTTTCTTCAAAGAATTTATATCTATCCAAAAATATCATCAATCTTATTTTCTCAGTAGACAAGGAACTTGAGTAAAAATAAACATTCTGAAAAAATATGAAGTACGGAGCACAGAGGAGACAGAAAATTTATTAATATCCTCAAACTGACTCAAGGCTGGCTTTAGCTATCACTTGTAAGTTTGAGTGCCACACTTTGCTTTTGAAAAACTAACAGCAAATTCTGAAAGTGCTAAAAATAAGAGATTATTACATTTAATCTACAAGAATTGTTGCTAATGCTGCAGGCCTGATTCTTCCATTGTTCTTCAAATCATAGGCTTGGTATCTACACTAGAACCTGGGAATTATTGTTTAATTATTTATAGGGCCTACATGGGGCTCATTGTTAAAATGGCTCATTATGTTGACCTCGCAAACAAAGGATAAAATCACAGTGACCCTTGAGACTTTCCAAATTGCCCAAACGACATTCTGTTTTCCTGCTGGTGCCTCCCTTCTCAAGGCTACAAGACCACCAGATTTCAGACCTCCGGCTACGTGACCGCAGGACTCAGCCACCCGCTAAAATTAACCATCCCTTCAGAGAATTTTTCATTGGCCAGAATATAAGAAAGACACTGTCAGAAAGAGAGGTCGCTGGTTCTTCTCAAGGGCTAGTCACCTCTCGATTTCCCTCTAATAAATTTCCTTTTCTTGCCTGACTGCCCAGCTCACTCTCTTTTTCTCCACACTTCCCTTACAATTATATTCTCTAGCCTTGACATAACACTGACATTAGTGTAACTAACTTTCTTCTATTGAGCAACTGCAGCAAAATGTCCTTAAGCTAATGTAAAACAGAGTGTATGATTATATGCTCACATCTATAATAATGATTCTGGTGTTTATTAAGTTAACTTGATTTTTCTAAAACTTTATGGAAATTTCCAAACTTTCTCCTTCTTGAACTAATTAAGTAGCATGATACATTATTGCAAGTTATTATGAGTATGTGGAATTAGTATGTTCTGTTCCTCTGTGATTTAAATTCCTAATATTATGGAACAGTATCTGAATTTACACTGATGTATAATAAATCCTTGGCATATTAACATCTTTCATGTTCGACAAGTTATTCTTGTTGCCAGAATTATTATTGAAGTGGTAGGAAAAATGTGAATCAAACTTTTTGAAGCCTTTTCTAGGCAGACATTTATTACATATACTTTGGAACTACATTGTATAAGTTTCATAAATGCAACTTTTATAAGTCATACTAAAGTTATGACACAATTTTTTTCTATGAGAAACTTACCACTTTCAAACAGTTATCTTTGATTGTTGTGCATGAGTCTTCTGGACATATTTCAACTTTTAAAAGAGAAATATAGTTTTATGTATTTGCATATTGTTCCAACTTATTTTTCAAAGTAATCATGCTATATAGTATTATGTAAATTAGCTATAGAGAGACATGTTTGAACATCTTATTCATCTCTGGGATTGTAATATATAACATATACTTTGCAAATGTACACACTTAATAATAATTTGTTAAATGCGTGATGGCTTGAAGGAACATGATTTTTAATTTGTATATAGCAGAGAAGCATAACAATTAAATAGTTTGATAACATTTTTGTGAGAATTGTGTAAGGGTGGAATTGTAGGGGAAAATCAGTGGGAGGAAGACATCAAGGAAGCTCTTGAAATAATGTAAATGCTAGATGAAGAGAATCTAGATTAGAGAGGTTGTCCAGAAATGAATATGAATTCCCAAACTATGGCAAGGGACTGTCAAGGAATTGGATAGGAAAACCAAAAATAAGTCTATTAAATGTAAATTAAATATAACAAAATATTGGCAGTTGGTATTCCTTTTCTACTCTATGGTAAATCTGAAGAGTATGGAATTTTTCTTGCCTGGAAAATTCCACAGACAGAGGAGCCTGGCTGGCTACAATCCATGGGGTCGCGAAGAGTCGGACATGACTGAATAACTGAGCATGCATGACTACATGCACGTGGAAATTTTCTCCATCACCCAAATCATAAACTGTTTTAGTGCAAGGACTTTGTTTTCCCATATCTATTATCATGCATGTCTTATAATAGTTTCTCACTTATTTTTCGATAAATATATGAATGTAAAATTTAAAAAAATATATAGAATGTCTCAGGGACAAGAATAGAACTCAGAACAATTATGTTTTAATGTTTGAGAAAATCCTTGAAAAAGCAGAAAAGCACCACTTATACAAGCACAAGGCTTCTATGCCAACAGTGTTAAAAATAGCTTTGTTTATGTACTTCAAAATGTTCAGCAATCAGTATCCAGTGATGGTGGAGCCATTCTTCCTCATTCCTGCTTGGCACATATCTTATACCTGTGGAGTTATGAGAGAAAAATCAACATTCCATTTTAATTAGCAGCTGAATGTAATTGTTTTAAGGAAACTCAGAATGTTGCACTGTTCCTGCATTTTGAAAATTGCTCATACCTGAATGAGAACAATAAGTAGACATGAAAGGTCCTTATACAATCCTCAGCTGATTAATTGACTTAGAGTTTGAGACAGCTGTGTAGGCAAACCGTTTTGCATCTGAATATAGCATTTTATGAGACTACATATTTTTGGTAAATAAACCTGAGGAAATGCTGCACCTGTGCTCTGAGAATGTTGTCAAGATTCTTAGATGGCAGTTCATTTTGATTAAAATGTATCATCACAAACTTGAGACAGATTGTTGCCTTGACATTGTCCCATGTGTTTGGGAAGCATAAAACGCTCAAATCAAGTGTTCACCAAGTCTTGAAAATGATAATGACAGAAAAGAAGCATCACAAAATTTTGGGAGAAAGATAGGAAGATATTTTGTTGAAAAAAAAATTCAGTACACAGAGTAAAAATGAAATTTTTGTAGTATTGTGAGGTAGTTAAATTAACATTTGTTCAGTAGAGCCTCAAAGTCTCTGCAGTTCAACAAAAGACCACAAGGAACTGAAGCAGAGAAGTTTATTACAGGTCCTGGAGGAGGTACACACCACACAGTCTGAAGGGTCACACGTAGAGAGAGTGCAGCAGGACCTGTGGATTTTATTAAGGTCTGTGAGTAGAGTGCTTTGGGGTTCCTAGGCTAAGGCTGGATTCATCAGTACAAACCAAAGATCAGGTTTTGCTAAGCTACCATGGGACATACAATAGGAAGACCCTGGGAAATGGAGGAGACTGCTTATTACGAGGACTACTGTGTGAGTCCTATTAGGAACTTACATTACTTGTGACTGTGGGCTGTTATCTGGAGGATGTGCTTGAGGTGGAGACTAGTGTCACTTCAAGGGTCCTGCCAGATGTCTTGTCCACACTAAATGGGTGTACTGAGGCAATAACATTATGAAATAATTTAGGTAAACTCTCTTAAGTAGGCTTAAGCAGGTAGGTTGAAAGGGGGCAAAGTGATGTGGTTCTAGAAAGTATGCCTGGGTTCAGGAGTTAACTAGGTTCAGACACCCCCAATGCGTTACTTTCCCTTGTGACCTTGACCAAGTTCATTTATCTTTTCTCTAAACTTTTGCTTTTTATCACTAGTATCATAAGTGTACTCACTGTGAAGATTTTATATTAAATAAAACAATGTGTTAAGTCTCTGACTTACTGTGGTCCAAGTATGCCTAACATAATCTCTTAAGCCCCTTAAAAGCATAGCGATTTTTCAAGCTAGTTATAGAAACGGAACCCAGATTCAAAATGTGAGAGGGATTTATGTGAAGGAGGCTCTCCATCGGTGGCTTTGATCAGGAGGATGCTGTAAAGTAAGGACCTAGGAGCGGAGAACAGTCCCTGATTAGAGAAAATAGAGACTTTAATGCTAAAATAACAAATAATTGAATTTTGCCAAAAATAGAAATAGGCATGGAAGTGAATTCTTGCATAGAGCATAGCCCTGCTGACACCTTGATTTCAGTTTCATAGACAGAGGCAGAGAAACTTGTCAAGCCTGCCTGTATATCTGACCTGCCATGCTATGAGATAATAAATAGGTCTTGTTTTAAACATCTACCTGTGGTAATTTGTCATGAATCAAGAGAAAACTAACATACCTTTTATAAGTTTCTATTATTGTTAAATTTTCATCTTGTCTATATTTATCTTTAGATAATCATTTTCCTCTAAACTTTGAAGATGTCATTTCATTTTGTGTTTTGCTTTTTTGCTGGAACGGGTTTGTTTGTTTGCCTTCTGTTTTAAGAGGCTGAGTTTGGAATTTTTTTTTTTTTTGGTGATAAGTGTATGATTTTTATTGACATGATCTTTGACTGGTAGTCATATAGGCTCAAACACATTCTAGGGGCAAAAAATAAAATCTATATTTTCTTACTCTCCTCCCCAACATCTTATCATTTTGATGTCCTCTTTTACAACTTCATGTTCATCCTTTTGCTGTTCATTGTGGTTACTGTCACTTTCACTTTTTTTTTTTTAAATCTGTGTACAGGATTATTGAAATGATTTACTTTCCAATTGTAATTTTCTCTTTCCTGTAGATTCTTCTATTTAGAGAAGATCTTTCAATATTTCCTTTATGACTGGCTTAGTGTTGCTGCATTGTTTTAGTTTTTGCTTGTCTGAGAAATTCTTTCCCTCTCCTTCTACTCTAAATGATAATCTTGCTGGGTAGAGAGTCCTAGGTTGCAGATTTTTCAATTTTATGACTTTGAATATATTTTTATACTGTCTTCTGACCTGCAGCATTTCTGTAGGGAAATAAGCAGATAGACTTCTGGGGAACCCAGAAGATTCCCTTATGCTTAACTCTCTGTTTTTCTTTTGCTACCTTTAGAATCTTCTGTTTGCCTTTAAGTTTTGCCATTTTTATTATAACATGTCTTGGTGTAGGTCTATTTGGGTTTATCTTGTTTGGAACCCTCTGTGCTTCCTTGTGAATCCATGCAAGCAATGTCCTGCCCTCTGTGTGTGAGCACAGGGAAAAAATGCTCCAGTATGGGTCCTGTCTCTCCCCTTGTGCATCCCCATGAAAATGGCGATTGGTCTCTAAGGCTGTCCAGTCTTCCTCTGCATACACCCTCAGTTGCAGTTACACTTCGGCTTGGGAATTGCTCTGTCACAACTTATATAAATAGCTGTATTGTCTCTAAATGCTGACTTTACAAAGGAAGGGGAGTTTTCAAATTGAACTTAGTTTCATGCTCATTTCCAGGGTTTTGTTTATTGTTCATTATCCAGGCAAAATAAATGAAGGATCAGATCACTAGCAATCGGTAGGTGTCCATAAGGCAGCTCCATCTTTTCTGCCATATGCATCTAAAAATCTGTGGTGTTATATTTACTTTTGGTATCTGAGGACATCATGTGTTTTTTGGCATCTCTGAGATAATTTTATAAAAACTATTTTCCTAAATATTGTTTCAATAATTTTGTATTGTTTCCACATGGAGAGTTTTTCAAGACACCAAGTTTTCTGAGCAGATATATAAGTTGAAAATATCTTGAATATGATTTAATTGGTAAGGTAGGTGATGCAGAAGCAATGAAGACAGTAAACATAATGAATAGCAGTCACATTTGCATTTTTAAGTTATTCTTTCAGTAGTGTGGGGAGTAAATTGAAAGATGTAGGACACTAAGGTGAGAATGAAAACCTCAGCTAGAAAAACAGTATTATAGACAGAAAAGAAAGGAAGATATAAGAGAATCTTGAGTGCTAAACTCAGCAAGAATTTGTAAATTGTTGGACTTAAAGAGAAAAGGAGGTGGTTAGATTTTAAATAATTTCTTACTTGTATTAAAAGTTTGATAGATTTTCTTCTAACCAACACAAAAAGGATTCAGAGAGAGGTAGACTGAGGGATAGTAGTGGCACAGAAGTAACTATTTTAGTAGGAATGTTTTGAGATCAGTTGAATGGAGACAGAACAGTCCCACTAGATATTGGCATTGCTGATTTAAAATTCAAAAGAGATTACAGCCAGAGATATATGTATTAAAAAAAAACTATTAACAAAAGAAAAACTTAGCTTTATTACTGGGTGATACTAAACAGGCAGAGTTTATAGCAAACAGAGAGGAGGGAAACCATGGGTCAGATCAGTTAATTGTTACATTGCAGAACAGGGATTAGACTTGGGGAAAACGACAACTTTCAATAATATGCTCATTTCATTTCTGCCTACTAGTTTCTCTTTTCTAAATGCCACTGATAATGGAGAAAAGCCTAATTCCCTACATTGCTATGTCATTTGTTGTTGTTGTTCAGTCACTCAGTCGTGTCTAACTCTCTTTGACTTAAGGGACTGCAGCATGTCAGGCTTCCCTGATTTTCACCATCTCCCAGAGCTTGCTCAAACTCATGTCCATTGAGTCAGTGATGCCATCCAATCATCTCATCCTCTGTCATCCCCTTCTCCTCCTGCCTTCAATCTTTCCCAGGATCAGGGTCTTTTCTAATGAGTCAGCTCTTTGCATCAGGTAGCCAAAGTATTGGAGCTTCAGCTTCAGCATCAGTCCTTCCAATGAGTATTCAGGGTTGATTTCCTTTAGGATTGACTGATTGGATCTCTTTTTATTCCAAGAGACTCTCAAGAGTCTTCCCTAACACCACATATCAAAGTATCACTTCTTCGGTGCTCAGCCTTCTTTATGATCCAAATCTCACATCCATATATAACTACTGGAAAAAACCATAGATTGGACTGTAATGACCTATGTTGGCAAAGTAATATCTCTGTTTTTTAACATGCTGTCTCGGTTTTTCATAGTTTTTCTTCCAAAGAGAAAGTGTATTTTAATTTCATGGCTGCAGGCACCATCCTCAGTGATTGCAGAACCAAAGAAAATAAAGCCTGTCACTGTTTCCATTGTTTCCCCTTCTATTTGTCATGAAGTGATGGGGCTGGATGCCATGGTCTGTGTTTTTGAATGTTAAGTTTTAAGCCAGCTTTTTCACTCTCCTTTTTAACCTTCATCAAGAGGCTCTTTAGTTCCTCTTCCCTTTCTTCCATTGAGAAGGCAATGACAACCCACTCCAGTACTCTTGCCTGGAAAATCCCATGGACAGAGGAGCCTGATAGGCTGCCGTCTGTGGGGTCACACAGAGTCAGACATGACTAAAGCAACTTAGCAGCAGCAGCAGCAGCCCTTTCTTCAATAAAACAGTGCCATCTATGTATCTGAGGTTATTGATATATCTACCAGCAATCTTGATTCCAACTTGTGCTTCTTCCAGCCTGGCATTTTGCATGTGTACTCTGCATATAAGTTAAATAAGCAGAGTGAAAATATACAGCCTTGATGTACTCCTTTCCCAGTTTAGAATCTGTCTGATGGCCCATGTCCAATATTAACTCTTCCTTCTTGACCTACACACAGGTTTCTCAGGAGGCAGGTGAGATGGTCTGATATTCCCATCTCTTGAAGAATTTTCTACAGTTTGCTGTGATCCATACAGTCAAAGGGTTTAGCATAGTCAGTGAAGCAGAAGTAGATGATTTTTCTGGAATTTCCTTGCTTTTCCTATGATCCAATGGATATTGGCAATTTGATCTCTTTTCCCTCTGCATTTATTAAATCCAGCTTGAACATCTGAAATTCTAGGTTCATGTACCCTTGAAGCCTTGCTTGGAGAATTTTGAGCATTAGTTTCCTAGCATGTGAAAAGATTGCAGTTGAGCATTAGCTTGAACATTCTTTGGAATTGCCCTTATTTGTGATTGGAATGAAAACTGACTTTTTCCAGTCCTGTGGCCACTGCTGAGTTTTCCAAATTTTCCTGCATACTGAGTGTACCACTTTAACAGTGTCATCTTTTAGGATTTGAAATGGCTCAGCTGTAATTCCGTCACCTCCATTAGATTTGTTTGTAGTGATGCTTCCTAAGGCCCACTTGACTTCATACTCCAGGATGTCTAGCTCGAAGTGAGGGATCATACCATTTTGGTTATCTGGGTCATTAAAATTTTTTTTTTTTTTTTGTATAGTTAGGTCCATACTGTTTCTGTCCTTTATTTTACCCATCTTTGCATGAAAGGTTCCCTTGGTATCTCTAAATTTCTTGAAAAGATCTCTAGTATTTTTCATTGTATTGTTTTCCTCTATTTCTTTGCATTGATCACTTAGGAAGCCTTTCTTATCCCTCCTTGCTATTCTTTGGAACTCTGCATTCAGATGGCTATATCTCTCCTTTTCTCCTTTGCCTTTAGCTTCTCTTTTTTTCTCAGCAATTTGTAAGGCCTCCTAAGACAACCATTTTTCCTTTTTGCATTTCTTTTTCTTGGGGTTGATCTTGGTCCCTGCCTCCTGTACAATATTCTGAACATCCATCCGTAGTTCTTCAGGCACTCTGTCTATCAGATCTAATACCTTGAATCTATTTGTCACTTCCACTATATAATTGTAAGGAATTTGATTTAGGTTACACCTGAATGGCCTAGTAGTTTTCCCTACTTTCTTTAATTTAAGTCTGATATTTGTAATAAGGAGTTTATGATCTGAGCCACACTCAGCTCCCAGTCTTGTTTTTGCTGACTATATAGAGCTTCTCCATCTTTGGCTGCAAAGAATATAATCAATCTCATTTCAGTATTGACTGTCTGGCAATGTCCAAGTGTAGGGTCGTGTCTTGTATCATTCGAAGAGGGTGTCTGCTATGACCAGTGCATTCTCTTGGCAAAACTTTGTTAGCCTTTGCCCTGCTTCATTTTGTACTTCAAGGCCAAACTTGCCTGTTTCTCCAAGTATCTCTTGACTTCCTACTTTTGCATTCCAGTGCCCTGTGATGAAAAGTACATCTTTTTTTTTTTGGTGTTAGTTCTAGAAGGTCTTGTAGGTCTTTATAGAACTGTTCAACTTCAGTTTCTTCAGCATTACTGGTTGGGGCATAGACTTGGATTACTGTGATATTGAATGGTTTGCCTTGGAAATGAACAGAGATCGTTCTGTCATTTTTGAGATTGCACCCAAGTACTGTGTTTTATTAATTGAATAAAAACACATTCCACAATTTAATTTCAAAATATCACTGTACTTCCTGGGAAAAATATAAGGTTGTCGGTTTTAAAAGTTGCAACCTGATCTCCCTTAAGAACATTTTACACCTAAATAATCTTTGGAAATGTATTCTACCTGATTACTTAGATGCTCAGTTCTTTTTCTCACACTGAAATCAAATTGTACATTTCTGTGGACAGTTATATTTGATTTCAGTTATATACGTATGTGTATACACACACACACACACACACACACACACACACATATATATATATAAACACCAAATATAGGATGTTTTTCATAGAAACACTTTGATTCCATACTTGTTATGAGTTCTGTGATACAGAATTGCAGTAGATTTTGCACAAGAAGCAGAATAATTCACCCAAGTGCTAAAAATACATTGAAAGCATTTTCTCCATCCATAATTCATTAGAAATAGTATTCAGAAAATATTGAAGCTACGAAATGAGGTAAATATTATAACATTATGTTAAAACTGTAGGTGACCTAATTCAGATAGCAATATCAAGGATTTCTCTTATAACATATGTTTTGTTTTGTTTTATGGTACACCTTATTTGCAATATTGCTTGGAGGATACTTTAATATAAAAGTGTAAAACCTGCCTTCTACTGTGGTCTCCAAATCTTCTTTGCGTGCACCCTTTGTGAAACCTTAACTGTTCACGTATTTTCACAGAATAGCTTCCTCTACTTATCAGGTTCCAACTGAAGATATTTTATACTGATAAATAAAAGCTTCTTTCCTGAGTAACAATCCTCAACTCACCATAAACAGTGTGGTGAAGAAATACCTGTATGTATCACTTTAAACTAAGAACAGTTGAATTTACAAATGTTTTTTTACAAGCCAAATCTTTTATTACTACATACATTTTCGATATTTAATATGATTTGGTGCTATATTTCCGATGTGCTTTGAAGTTGGTTAGAATTAATTTCTGTTTATTAACTACATTGAGTTTATCAAGGAGATCCTTGAGAGAAAGACGAGAGTGCAAGTTGCATATTTGATTCCAAGTGTACTGTTAGAGATATGTGCAAGTAAAACAAAACAGGAAAGGAGTCAATAAAGGGTGATTATCAAATCAGTTACCACTAGGGAAAAAAACTCAATTCAGCTTTGAGATTCTGGGAAACAGTAAAGAACATGTCCTAAAGTTACCAGAAGTAGAGAGCATGTGGGGATCTGTGTGTATCAGACGACTCTCCTTCTGTCATATGTTGAGACATGGCTTCCAAAAGAAATTTCAAATTCCTGCCCTTCCAGGTTGCCCTGCTCTGTCTTACTGTTCTCCTTCAACACTCGATTGGAGAGTCTCAGGTTTTCTAATAATCCCCATGATTACATAAGGGTGAATGATGAGATGATCTGGGCAAGGTACTCTCAGTATTTCCTGTATGTGCATGCTTGCAAGTACATCTGTGCATCTCTTTTGTTAAACAGTCACTCATTTTGAAATCTTATAAATCAAGAATAAAAATCAATACTCTCAGTAACTGCTGTAAAAAGTGAAAGAATACATCAAAACTATACCTTAATAAATAGACATAAAGTTTAAGAAGAGGAGGATGACAGAGGATGAGATGGTTGGAAGACCTCATCAACTCAATGGGTATGAGTTTGAGCAAACTCTGGGAGATAGTGAAGGACAGGGAAGCCTGGTGTGTTGCAGTCCATGGGGTTGCAAAGAGTCAGACATGACTGAGGGACTGAACAACAATACTTGCATGGTTATGATATGCAGAAGTTTAGTTTTGTATATTAACCATGCTTTAGTACCAACTTTGCTGCCTGTTCTTCAGTCTAGATATCACTATATAAATAACAGACCTGTAGGGCTTCCCTCGGAGAAGGCAATGGCAACCCGCTCCAGTGCTCTTGCCTGGAAAATCCCATGGATGGAGGATCCTGGTAGGCTGCAGTCCATGGGGTCACAAAGAGTCAGATATGACAGAGCGACTTCACTTTCACTTTTCACTTTCATACATTGGAGAAGGAAATGGCAACCCACTCCAGTGTTCTTGCCTGGAGAATCCCAGGGACAGCAGAGCCTGGTGGGCTGCTGTCTATGGGGTCGCACAGAGTCGGACACGACTGAAGCGACTTAGCAGCGGCAGCAGCAGGGCTTCCCTGATAGGTCAGTTGATAAAGAATCTGCCTGCAATACAGCAGACTCCAGTTCAATTCCTGGATTGGGAAGATACACTGGAGTAGGGATAGGGTACCCACTCCAGTATTTTGGATTTTCCTTGTGGCTCAGCTGGTAAAGTATCTACCTGAAATGTGGGAGATCTGGTTTTGATCCCTGGGTTGGGAATATCCCCTGGAGAAAGGAAAGGCTACCCACTCCAGTATTCTGGCCTGGAGAATTGTATAGTCCATGGGGTCCCAAAGAGTTGGGCATGACTGATTGACTTTCACTTTTTCACTTTCATCATAGCCAGTGACCAGTTTTCTTACTTCTTCCAAAGTCAGTTATTGGTCACTGTATACCTAGTCAGTTCATACACAAACAGCAAATCATACAGTGATACTGCCTCCTTGCAATTAGTGATAAACCCATGTGATTTTTTTTAATAAAAGTGAGTAGTCAAAAGAAGGATTGGCCAACAAAGATGAAAGTGCAGCAAGAAACAAAGTGTGATAAAGCTGAAATTGAAGTGGTATTGAACATAAATGAAGTTCATCAATGAAACAGATGACCATGAAAATATTGGCCCTACCATAGTTTGAGAGGCTCTAGATACAAGGATAGAGGAACTTAACAAAGGAAGTAAATGAGAAAGTGCTTGTGTGAAAAAAGAGAAGACATAACAGAGGAAGGGATGCCAATAGAAAACTTCACATTAAAGTAATTCTTGGAGATATTTCTTGACATTCAAAGTGGAAAGAATAAAATGTTGGAAGCTAATCAAAAGTTAGGAAGAATATAGTAATTCACCAAGACATAGAAAAGATGTTCACATTTATCACAAGTTATACAATGAAAAGGAGGCAAGCACTTCTCAAACTGTTCTTGATAGGTTTTTACAAAGAAATAAAATTTTAATTATCAATGTTTTTAATATTTGAAATTGCAATGTATAAGATAGATATTGGGGCTTTCCTGGTAAATACTGGTGGCTCAGCAGTAAAGAATCTGCCTGACAATGCCAGAGATGTGGGTTCAATCCCCAGATTGGGAAGATCACTTGGAGAAGGAGATGTCAAACCACTCCAGTATTCTTGCCTGGAAAAGCCTGGTGAACTACAGTCCATCAGGTCATAGAAAAATCAGACATGACTTAGTGACTAAACAAAATACATATTATTTTTACTATTTTTATTTTCCTATATGTGTATAACTGACAATAAAATAGTTTTTAATGTATTGACAAACAATTTCAAAGTTTATGAAATGACTATGAAATTTTCCATTTACTATTAAGGTCTCTTCACTTGACTTAACTTTGTAACATTATTTTTGTGGTACTACACTAACATCCAGCAATGTGCCAGTGTCTGTGTGCATGCTAAGCCACTTCAGTCGTGTCTGACTCTGTGGATTGTACCCTACTAGGCTCCTCCATCTATGACATTTTCCAGGCAAGAATACTGGAGTGATTACCATTTCCTACTAGAGGGGACCTTCTCAACCCAGGGATAGAAACTGTACCTCTTACATCTCCAGCATTGGCAGATGGATTCTACTACTAGTGTCACCTGGGAAGCCCAGCGCAAGTGCTAAGTATCCATATGTTGCTATATGTTTGTGTTCTATACATATATCAATACTCATATATAAATGAATGTAAAGATAGGTCTAATTATTTTCCATCTAAATAACTTTCAAGCTCAAATCTCTTTTGTAAATAGTTTTTAATGGCTTCGTGTTTGGGGGGCTTCCCAAGTGGCACTAGTAGTAAAGAACCTGCCTGACAATGCAGGAGACACAGGCTCAATCCATCCATTGGGAAGATCCCCTGAAGGAGAGCACAGCAACCTACTCCAGTATTCTTGCCTGGAGAATCCCATGGACAGAAGAGCCTGGCAGGCTATAGTCCATAGAGTTGTAAAGAGTCAGACACAACTGAAGCAGCTTAGCACACATGCATACCTTTTGTTATACATATATTTTCGTGTCCATGTGAACATATAAGCATGTATTCAAATACATTATGGCTTGTATTTTTTTACTGGTAAAAATTCTACTACTCAAAATTTTCAATAAATTCTTTGTTCTCATTGTTCAATTGCTAAGACATGTCAAACTTTTTGTGACCCCGTGGAACTGTTGCCCTCCAGCTTCCTCTGTCCATGGGACTTCCCAGGGAAGAATACGGGAGTGAATTGCCATTTCCTTCTCCATGAAATCTTCTCAACCCAGGGTTCAAATCCCTGTCTCGTTCATTGGCAGGCAGATTCTTTACCGCTGAGCCACCAGGGAAACCATTTTATATATAATAGTATGTATATGTTAATTCCAAACTCCTAATTTCCACCCCTCCCTTTCCCCTTTAGTAACTGTATGTTTGTTTCTTAAGTCTATGAGTCTGTTTCTATGTGTAAACAAGTCCATTTGTATCATTATTTGGATTCCACATGTAAAATATATCATATTGTATTTGTCTTTCTCTGTCTGACTTATTTCACTTAGTATTATAATGTGTAGGTCTATCAGTGTTGCTACAAATGGCACCTTTCATTATTTTTATGGCTAAATAATATTCCATTGAATATATGTACCATATGTTCTTCATCCATTCCTCTGTTGATGAACATTTAGATGGCTTCCATGTGTTGGCTATTGTATACAGTGTTACAATAAACATTGGGGTGCATGTATCTTTTTGAATTATGACTTTCTCTGGGTATATGCTTAGGAGAGTGATTTCCATACAAATTTAAAAGTTTTTTGCTCTAGTTCTGGAAAAATATGCCACTGATAATTTAAGGGCTTGCATTTAAGCTGTAAATTGCTTTGGGTAGTATAGTAATTTTGACAATATAGATGCTTCCAATCTAAAAATATGGTCTTTCCATCTGTTTATATCATGTTAAGTTTCTTTCATCAGTGTCATAGGGCTTTCAGAGTACAGATATTTTGCCTCCCTAGATAGCTTTTATTGTTGTTGTTCAGTTCTCAGTCATGTCCGACTCTTTGTGACCTCATGGACTGCAGCACGGCAGGCTTCCTTGTCCTTCACTATTTCTCGGAGGATGCTCAAACTCATTTCCATTGAGTTGGTAATGCCATCCAACCATCTCATCCTGTTGTCCCCTTCTCCTCCTGCCTTCAATCTTCCCAGCATCAGGGTCTTTTCAAATGAGTCTGTTCTTCGCATCATGTGATCAAAGCACTGGTGCTTAAGCTTCAGCATCAGTCCTTCCAATGAATATTCAGGAGTGATTTGCTTTAGGGTTGACTGGTTTGATCTCCTTGCAGTCCAAGGGACTCTCAAGAGTCTTCTCCAACACCACAGTTCAAAAGCATCAATTCTTCAGAACGCAGACGTCTTTATAGTCCAACTCTCACATCCATACATGATTACTGGAAAAACCATAGCTATGACTATATGGATCTTTGTTGGCAAAGTGATGTATCTGCATTTTAATACACTGTCTAGGTTGGTCATAATTTTTCTTCCAAGGAGCAAGTATCTTTCAATTTTATGGCTGCAGTGATTTTGGAGCCCAAGAAAATAAAGACTGTCACTGTTTTTTTTTTTTTCCATCTACTTGCCATGAAGTGATGTGACTGGATGCCATGATATTAGTTTTTTGAAAGTTGAGTTTTAACCCAACTTTTCACTCTCCTCTTTCACCTTCATCAAGAGGCTGTTTAGTTCCTCTTTGCTTTCTACCATTACAGTGGTGTTATTTCCATATCTGATATGCAGATAGATTTATTCTAGGAATTTTATTCTTTTTTGATGAGATGAGAAATGCGATGGTTTCATTAAATTCTCTTTTTGACCTTTTGTTGTTAGTGTGTTAGGAATGCAAGAGGTTTTGTGTATTACTTTTGTATCCTGTGACTTTACTGAATTCATTGATGAGTTCTAGTAGTTTTTTGAGAGCATCTTTAGGATTTTCTGTGTATAGTATCATGTCATCTGAAAATAGTGACAGTTTTACTTTTTCTTTAATTTGGCTTCCTTTTATTTCTTTTCCTTCTCTTATTGCCTTGGCTAAGGATTCCCAAAACTACCTTGAATAAAAGTGATGAAAGTGGATATGCATGGCTTTTTTCTAATCTTAGAGGAAATGCTTTCAGCTTTTTACCATTGAGTATGATATTAGCTATGGGCTTGTCATAAATGGTCTTTATTATGTTATATTCCCATTATTCCCAAATTCTGGAGAGTTTGTATTATAAACGAGTTGTAATTTTTGTCAAAACCTTTTCTGTGTCTATCGAAATGATCATATGGTTTTTATTTTTCAATTTTTTAATGTGGTGTGTCACACAGATTGACTTATGGATATTGAAAAATCCTTGCATTCTTGGGGTAAATCCCACTTGTTTAGGATGTATGATCCTTTTAATATATTGTTAGATTTGGTTTTCTTATATTTTGTTGAAGATTCTTTGTCTATATTCATAGTGTACTGGCCTGTAATTTTCTTTTTCTGTGATACAATTGTTTTGGTATCATGGTGATGGTGGCCTCATAGAATTAGTTTGGGAGTGTGCCTTTCTCTGCAATATTTTGGAATAGTTTTAGAAGGATAGGCATTAATTATTTTCCAAATGTTTTATGGAATTTTCCTGTGATGCTAACTGGTCCTGGACTTTTGGTTTGTAGGAAGATTTTTAGTTTCAATTTCAGTTTTGTGATTGGTCTGTTAATATTTTTTGATTCTTCCTGGTTCAGTCTTGGAAGATTGTACTTCTCTAAGAATTATTCTATTTCTTTTTCTTCTGCTGCTGCTACTAAGTTGCTTCAGTCATGTCCGACTCTGTGCGACCCCTTAGACGGCAGCCCACCAGGCTCCCCTGTCCTTGGGATTCTCCAGGCAAGAACACTGGAGTGGGTCACCATTTTCTTCTCCAATGCATAAAAGTGAAAGTAAAGTCTCTCAGTCGTGTCCGACTCTTAGCAACCCCATGGAATGCAGCCTACCAGGCTTCTCCGTCAATGGGATTTTTCAGGCAAGAGTACTGGGGTGGGGTGCCATTGCCTTCTCCGCTGTTTCTTCTAGATTGCCTATATTATTGGTATCTAGTTGCCAGTACTAGTCTCATATGATCCTTTGTATTTCTGCGTTGTCTGTTGTAACTTCTCCATTTTCATTTCTTATTTCTATTGATCTGAGCTCTCCCCCTTTCAGTCTTGCCAGAGATTGTTGTATTTTATAACAATTTTCAAAGACTCACCTTTTTATCACCTTGAATTTTTTTTCTCTTCTATGAGTTTCTCCTCTTATGTTTTTATTTCATACTTTCTAATATATTTGACTGTTTTCATTCTTTAAGAAGTTTTTAAAAATTCTCTGAGGTGAATATGTTCAAACTACTGCACAGCTGCACTCATTTCACACACCAGCAAAGTGATGCTCAAAATTCTTCAGGCTAGGCTTCAACAGTACGTGAATTGAGAACTTCCAGATGTTCAAGTTGGATTTAGAAAAGACAGAGGAACCAGAGATCAGTTGCCAACATCCATAGGATCCTAGGAAAAGCAAGAGAATTCCAGGAAAAAACATATACTTCTGCTTCATTGACTATGATAAAGCCTTTGACTGTGTGGATCACAACAATCCACAAATTTCTTGGAAAATTCTTCAAGAGATAGGAATATCAGACCATCTCACCTGGCTCCTGAGAAACCTGTATGCAGGTCAAGATGCAACAGTTAGAATGAGACATGGAAAAATGTACTGGTTCCAAATTGGGAAAGGAATATATCAAAGCTGTATATTGTTACCCTGCTTATTTAACTTATATGCAAAGCACATCATGCAAAGTGCCAGGCTGGATGAAGTACAAGCTGGAATCAAGATTGCTGGGAGGAATATCAATAACCTCAGATATGCAGATGGCACCAACCTTATGTCAGAAACTGAGGACCTCTTGATGAAGGTGAAAGAGGAGAGTAAAAAAGCTAGCTTAAAATTAAACATCTAAAAAATTAAGATCATGGCATCCAACCTCATCACTTCATGTCGAATAGATGGAGAAACAGTGGAAACAGTGACAGATTTTATTTTCTTGAGCTCCAAAATCACTGCAGATGGTGACTGCAGCCATGAAATTAAAAGACACTTGCTCCTTGGAAGAAAAGCTATAATCAACCTAGACAGCATATTAAAAAGCAGAGACATTACTTTGCCAACAAAGGTCCATCTAGTCAAGGCTATGGTTTTTCCAGTAGCCAAGTGTGGATTTGAGAATTGAACCATAAAGAGGGCTGAGCGTTGAAGAACTGAAGCTTTTGTACTGTGGTGTTGAAGACTCTGGCGACTCCCTTGGAATGCAAGGAGATCCAACCAGTAAATCCTAAAGTAAATCAGTCCTTAATATTCATTGGAAGAACTGATACTGAAGCTGAAGCTCCAATTCTTTGGTTACCTGATGAGAAGAACTGACTCGTTGGAAAAGACCCTGATGCTGGGAAAGATGGAAAGCAGGAGGAGAAGGGGATGAAAAAGAACGAGATGGTTGGATGGCATCACCAACTCAATGGACATGAGTTTGAGCAAGCTCTGGGATATTGTGAAGGACAGGGAAGCCTGCCGTGCTGCAGTCCATGGGGTCACAAAGAGTCAGACATGACTGAGCAATGGCAACAGTGGTGGATACTTACCCTGAAATTTTTCAGTATTTTTTTGTAATGTATTCATATTAAACTATACAGTTTGCTTTCTTTAGCTGTGTTAAATTTTTTAATTTGTAATGTTTTTATTTAGTTAAAATATTTTCTAAAATCCAGTATGTTTTATCATTCTATAGGTTACTTATGATTATAGTTTTAATTTTCAAACATATCATGAACTTCTTGGTATCCTTTGGATATGATTCCCAGTATATTTGCATTGAAGATAGAATACACACCAACATGTAAACTATTTATTTTACAATGCTTATCTTCCCATTTGTGTGATCTCCTTTCAAGAAACTTTCTTCACCATCACATCTGATCTTGGGCAACTAGTGACTGGTCTCTGTAGATTTGTCCTTTTCCAGAGTTTCACAAGAATGGATTACAAAATACATATGCTTTGTGTCTGACTTTTCTAGTTATTGAGTAGGAGTTTATCTGCCACAGGTTACTTAAATTCAGAAAAAAAATTGTTCTCCTTAATAATTTTGAATGTCTCCTTGATAACTTTAAAGTCTAAATTACATATACTATAAAATTAATTTTAAGAGTACAAACTGGTGTGTATTAACAATACTAACACTCATGTAACCAATTCACAATTAATAAAAATTTTTCATCACTTAACAATGCTCCTTTGCAGTAAATCTCCCCTTCCCTAGACACAGACATTGTGGGTCTGCTTTATGTCACTTGGCACCCCACTCCAGTACTCTTGCCTGGAAAATCCTATGGATGGAGGAGCCTGGTGGGCTGCAGTCCATGGGGTCGCTAAGAGTCGGACACGACTGAGCGACCTCACTTTCACTTTTCACTTTCATGCATTGGAGAAGGAAATGGCAACCCATTCCAGTGTTCTTGCCTGGAGAATCCCAGGGACGGCAGAGCCTGGTGGGCTGCCATCTAAGGGGTCGCACAGAGTCGGACATGACTGAGGTGACTTAGCAGTTTATGTCACTTTGAAGCAGTATTTATTGTTTTTCATTTCATTTATACTTCATTTCAAGTTAATTTGGGGGAATGATTTTTTTTTTAATATGAGCATTCATTTGTTTAAATCCCATTGTCCAGAGACTACTTGGTCTTTGTTGAAGTAACTTGATATTTTGTCAAAAATCTATTAAGTAAATATTCTATTCCATGTGATCTGCTGCTGCTGCTGCTAAGTCGCTTCAGTCGTGTCCGACTCTGTGTGACCCCATAGACGGCAGCCCACCAGGCTCCCCTGTTCCTGGGATTCTCCAGGCAAGAATACTGGAGTGGGTTGCCATTTCCTTCTCCAGTGCATGAAAGTGAAAAGTGAAAGTGAAGTCGCTCAGTCGTGTCTGACTCTTAGTGACCCCATGGACTGTAACCCACCAGGCTTCTCCATCCATGGTATTTTCCAGGCAAGAGTACTGGAGTGGGGTTCCATTGCCTTCTCCCCAGGTGATCTATAAAACTATATTTACATTATATGAAACTCTCTTGAATGTTTCTTTCTCCCCAATCTTGAAACAAAGACCATTTAAAAAATAATTTATTGTTTTTACAATTGCAGATATTTTGCAGATGCTTTTTACCAGGTTGAGTGAGTTTCCTTTTTTGAGGTGATAGGATGGAAAATATGTAGCATTCAATTTTCTGGAAGTAGAGTGAAGACCATGATTTGCAGCATTTGCCAGTTTCCATGTTACCAATATGACATTAATTGAAATGCAGAATTACTGAAAGTTTAAGAGTCAGCTCTTGGGCTAGCTCCTGCATAGCACTGATTCCTAGGTTACTGGAAACTTTTATTACTCTCACTGAATGCATCTATATTTAGAAATGGTACATCTTTTTAAAATAAGTTGACCTCTTCTTACTATGCAATATCACTCTTTATCTTTTCAGATAATCACTTGCTTTTGTGAATCATTATCTCAGTCAGTTTTCTACAGTTCAGTTTTATTTCTACTTGTGTCTTTTGATTTCTGATATGCTAAACGTGTAAAGCTTAAAGATATTGGGAGTATTTATTTATCAGATCACCTAAAATATGCAGAAGTGTGACCATTTATTCATTAATTTTTAGTATATGCCTTTTAATAACTAAAGTGTTATGACTATACATTTTCCTCTGATTATAGCTTTTACTGTTACCCATTTCTCATCATAAACCCATTAGCTTGTAAAGTTTAGTTTTTATTTCCTATTTGGGAGAAAGTCCACACAGCAGCAAGATTAAAACCAGGGAATGTTGCCTGAATATATTTATCCTTATTAAATTTGCTTTATGTTTTCCTTATGTCTACGTTGAACATTTTTCTACATTTTCCATAGTAAATATCATTAGTTTACTCTGTACTATAGGAAACAGTGAGTGGTTTATACAGAGCTAGATGTATGATTGGCTCATTGATTACATTAAGTTTCCTTTATCCAAACTTATATTTATTTACTAGATTTGATTGATTCTGATTAAGGGAAATTGACATATTTCACCCTAATTATTTTTAAATCAAGACCAATGTGTATTTTTGACATATTTTGCTTAATATTTCCCTAGTATATTGTTTGATTTATTCAATTTTAAGATTTTTAGAGTGCCTTCATGTCCATCTGAATTTGAAAAGTACCTCTTATACACTCAGCATGTGTATAATTTCCAAAGAAATATGATTTACTTTGCAAATATTTGTCAGACTACTGCCATGTTCTAATCTTAACTACACCCTAGAGTGCCTCTTCCCTTGAGAGTGTATTTTAATCCTTTGCAGGTGGTGAGGATTGCCAGCCAAGTTGTGGACTTGTCATGTAGTTGATGCTCTAAAATATAATTGTGTTAAGGAGGAAGAAAATATATAATACATTATTATAATCTTTTTGTAAAAATACTGTCAGGCACTTCTGTATACAAAATGTGCCTAATTCACCATTTTATTTTCCTCTTTTCAATATTTCCTAATGTTTTGCTTTTCTCTAATTCTTCTTTCTTAATAATTTTGTTAATATTTTTCTTGATTTTCTATAGTTAGATCATCCTACCTCAAGTTGTTCTAGAAAATATTTTGAGTACAAGGATCTGTAAGCAAAATATTAAATTAACGATCATTCTTTAAAGAGTAAAATTTTGTGGAAAACTCAATTTATTGCTTATTACACAATGGATCTCCTTCTCAAGAACATAGCTCCCCTATTTGCCAGGAATTTTAGAATAAAGCAAGATTTAATTTGACTGTATACACCTATGTAATAACACATAGTTTTAGATGAGAAATATTTGATTATCTTTTCTTGGTAAAGTATTAATTTTCTCAGATGTCAGGGTAATTTTGAAACAGAGATGGGAAGGAACTACTTGTCTTACCATACCTGATTCCCTATAGGGTCAGCAGCACAACTAAAGTTGCCATTGCAGAAAATATTTTTAAAATGGCATTCTAAACTTTCTTGGTAATTGTTTGATTAAGCAAGTACAGTAATTATTCTTTTCTCTGTTGGTAAGGGAAAAGGCTGTTTTTGATGGGGAGAAGAGATATAAAATATCCAATCTGCCGCATTTATACGTTTATTCACTATGTTTTTTTAAGTTTACTTTTTACAACTTTCACTCAGAGGATTTTACACTGTGTTTGGTATTGGCAAAAGCTTGATAATTCCCCAGCAGGCATGGAAGTACAAGATAATACTTCCAACCTTTAAGACCAAGCACTTTGGTAAATACCACAGATGCCAAATTACTCTAGCAGGTGCTAAACTGCTACTAGTGTATCACCTTGGGATATGATGAAGATAAATGGAGTACTATGCATTTCCCCAGTATTCCACAATTACTGGAACACCTGTGCTAAATGATGTGGTGCTAATACACCATAAACATCCTCACAGTGCACAGAGGACCTTCTAGTTTCACATTTCAACTTGCTAGGCAGCCCTCAATTTAATGTGGCTGTTTAAAATGTATCACCTATACCTGACATTGCAACTGTATAGTGACATATCAGTATCATATCACTAATAGCTGACTTGCTTCTCTCTCTCTCTCTCTTTATACCCTTTCCTTATTAATCTTAATATCTTCTTCTATACATTCTTATCTAATTTTTGCTATAAGAATATGTATGTTTTTCTTTGCTTCAAGTGAATCATCTTCACACTTTTGCTTTAATATCAGAGACCAATATCATTGTCAGCAACACTGGATGTCATTAGCACTAAAGTTCTAGCACCTCTGCTTTTTTAACAAATCACCTTTCACACATATAAACCCTCATATGCAATACAGAAGTTTTAAAGATGACACTAACATGCTAAATGGAGATGTCTGCAAATATATAGCATCAGTTATGGACCTAAGTCTATTTTTACCAAATTAAACATTAAAAAACAAATAGCTATGTGTGTATGTATCAATGAGTTTATGATAGCATCCATAGTTATTGTGAATTAAGATTCTCCTAGTCCTGAGGGCAAGAGGAGAAGGAGGCGACAAGGGATGAGATGGTTGGATGACATCACTGACTCAATGGACATGAGCTTGAGCAAACTCCAGAGATAGTGAAGGACAGGGAAGCCTGGTGTTCATGGGATTGCAAAGAGTTGGACATGACTTTGCGACTGAACAACAACAGTTCCTGTTACAGACTATTTTTAACAGCTTTATTGAGATGCAGTTCACATAACATATAGTTCAACATTTGAATGTATAGAATTTATATAATACAGTGTTCATAATATATTTACAGGGTTGTATGGCTATTACCACAATCTAATTTTAGAGTAGTTTTGTCCCCTGAAAATGGAAATCCTCAACCTCCTAGCAGTTGCTTCCCATTCCCCCCACACACTAGTATCTCCTGTCTAGGCAGTTACTAATCTATTATGTGTGTCTATAAATCTGCCTTTCCTTTCATTGTTTTAAAGATTTTATCTTTCTATTCAACAGTTTTAACTTTATGAGCTTAAATGTGGATTTCTTTGTTTTGACACACTTCCAAATTTGGATTCATAAAATTTTGTAATTTATAGTCTTACATTTTGTCTTGTTACTAAAGTGAAAAGTGAAAGTGAAAGTTGCTCAGTCATGTCTGACTCTTTGCGACCTCTTGGACTATACAGTCCATGAAATTCTCCAGGCCAGAATATTGGAGTGGGTACCCTTTCCCTTCTCCAGGGGTTCTTCCCAACCCAGGTCTTGAGCCCAGACCTCCCACATTGCAGGCGGATTCTTTACTGGCTGAGCTACAAGGGAAGCCCAAGAATATTGGGGTGGTAGCCTATCCCATTTCATGTTACAAAAACTATCTTCAATTATTATGTCTGCCCCGCTTGCTCACTCTCTCTTTTAAACTACATCTGCTTTGCCACTATATGTGTATACCTTCATAGAGCTCATTTAAAAAAAAATATATATATATATTTATTTACTTGGAAGTACAAGGTCTTAATTGTGGCATGTGGAATCTTTTAGGTGGGGGCATGCAGAATCTTTATTTGTGTCATGTGGGATCTAGCTTCCCAACCAGGGATTGAGCCTAGGCCCCTTGCATTGGAAGCCTGGAGTATTAGCCACTAGACAACCAGGGAAGTCCCACTTATCTTATACATTGAGTTCCCATAGTACATTTTGTATAGATCCTGTAACTGTATTTTACATTTCATGTTTCAGTCTTGAGATGTGTCTTATATCTAATATTCTGTTTGGATTAGGAGCAGTAGTGGGAAAAGCAAGGGAAATCCTGAGAAACTGTACATTTTGTGTAGCTCACAGTCCAAACCGTTTTTTTAGGGATTTATTTGAATAACTTTCACAGTTTTCAACCTACTCTGAAATGACCACAAAGGGATCGCTAGTGAATCTAGAGCATATTAAGCTCTTATCTCCAAAAGTGTATATTTTGATTTTTTATTTATTTATTTTTGGATCTTGATTAGAAAATAAGCTCTTGTGACTTTTCATAAAAAAATAAACATGCAGAAAGACATGAAATACTTTATCATAATGACTTCCATTGCCTTTGAAATCTGAAGTGATTTTTGTTATGGATTCAGAAGTCACTTAGGCTTATCCAGAAAGTGATGATTCTTCAAAAATGATGATACAGAGTAGTGGCAAAGTTAAAAAAAATAAATAAATAACTTAAAAAGTATCATCCTGAATCCATAGATATGGACCCAACAGACTCTATATGAGCAACAATTAAAAAGTAACTTTTTTAATATTATTTTTAAAAATTTGCTAGTGAACTACAGTACCTGAAACTTGCACTGTAAATTTGCCATTTGGAATGAAGAATGCTGAGATGGAAAGTTTATTATTATAAGATTTTTTTTTATTTATAAACCTACAAGGGCATAGAATAGTATGAAATCTTCATGAAAGTTTAATAGAATTTTGTTTGAATAAGGTATTTACTTGTATTTGCTTGAAGGAAAACACTCTTCTCTCTAGAAAATGAGTAATAAGGTCAGTGCCATAATCTCAAGTTTAAAACACTAGATAAAGAGGGCAGCTTACCCATCCACTTTTCCTCACCCATCCATTCACTCAACAGATGTTTACAGCAAGGCCTAATGACTAACATTTTAACAGCCAATCTATTATATGAAATTATTTGTTTGGGGGTCATATAAAGGTCTATAAGCAAACAAGTAAGAGACTATGAGCTGAGCTGTCAGAACAAAACCAACAAACCTATCCTGCCTTTTATCATCATAGTGCTGCTTTTTTTATCTGAAGAAAAGTCCCATTAAAATTCTGAATGAATTTTAATGGTGTAATCATGCTAAAAAAAGACATGAGTCAAAATAACCACCTCAGAATGTTAAACGTCTTTGACTAAAACAGTAATGAAGTGAAAACAAGTGGAGGATTCAATTCTAGCCTGGAATGTAAGCCCAAGATTTTAATAAATGAATAATGAAAGCGTTTGCCTAATAATAATCAATTCTTCCAATAACAGGTTTGCTGTCAGTATATAATCATTTTGAGTAATTAAATTTCAATGAATTCAGTTGCTAACTCAGGCATATGGTTTGCATTATCAATATGGCCAGGAATCTCTCCTAGGTACCTTCCTTGAGCCATTTTCCTGGGTTAGATTAAAAGAGTTTCTACACTAATTGCTACAGTTTCCTTCTGTAGAGGCTTGGCTCATTAGATCAGTTATTAACCAGTGTCTGCTATGAGAAGGGAAGGGGGTAGGAGCCAGGGCCTTGTGTGCCACACTGCCAAATCACAGATCCCTGCCCAAATATGGATACCTAGTTCTGTATCATGGTTCTGGATGAAATAAATACTGTCCTCTTATAATGTTCCTCTTCTCTCTACCAGGATCTCCTCAAGCTTTCACTTTCAGGGTAATTTAGTATTCTGTCTCTCCATCCCTCCCTTCTCTTCTCTCCCTTTCTCTGTCTCTCTCTCATGCACACATCACTTTTTTCTCTTGTTACCCTTATAATTTAGCATAACTCTAAAATCATGACAAACCTAGACATCATATTAAAAAGTAGAGAAATCACTTTACCAACAAAAGTCTGTATACTCAAAACTCTGATTTTACCAAAATTCATGTACAGATGTGAGAATCAGAGCATACAAAAAGCTGAGTGCCAAAGAATTGATGCTTTTGAGTTGTGGTGCTGGAGAAGACTCTTGAGACCCTTGGACAGCCGGGAAATCAAACCAGTCAATCCTAAAGGAAATAAACCCTGAACATTCATTCATTGGAATGAATGAATGATGCTGAAGCTGAAGTTCCAATACTTTGGTGACTTGATGTGAAGAGCTGACTCACTGGAAAAGATCTTGATGCTGAGGAAGTTTGAAGGCAGGAAGATAAGGGGGCTACAGAGGATGAGACAGTTGGATGACATCACTGATTCAGTGGACATGAGTTTGAGCAAACTCCAGGAGATAGTGAAGGACAGGGAATCCTGGTGTGCAGCAGTCCATGGGGTTGCAAAGAGTTGCAAAATTTGTTTTAACAGAAATTGACTTCAGTTCAGTTCAATTCAGCCGATCAGTTGTGTTTGACTCTTTGCGAGCTGATGGACTGTAGCACACCAGGCATAGTCAATAAAGCAGAAGTAGATGCTTTTCTGGACCACTCTGGCTTTTTTGATGATCCGACGGATGTTGGCAATTTGATCTCTGGTTCCTCTGCCTTTTCTAAATCCAGCTTGAATATCTGGAAGTTCACAATTCATGTACTGTAGAAGTTGAGCTTGGAGAATTGTGAGCATTGCTTTGCTAGTGTGTAAGATGAGTGCAATTGTGCAGTAGATTGAGCATTCTTTGTCATTGCCTTTCTTTGCAATTGGAATGAAAACTGACCTTTTCCAGTCCTGTGGCCACAGATGAATTTTCCAAATTTTCTGGCATATTGAGTGCAGCACTTTCACAGCATCATCTTTTAGGACTTGAAATAGCTCAACTGAAATTCCATCACCTTGACTAGCTTTGTTCGTAGTGGTACTTCCTAAGGCCCACTTGGTTTCGCATTCCAGAATGTCTGGCTCTGGGTGAGTGATCACACCATCATGGTTATCTGGGTCATGAAGATCTTTTATGTACAGTTCTTCTGTGTATTCTTGCCACCTCCACCTCTTCTTAATATCTTCTGCTTCTATTAGGTCAATACCATTTCTGTCCTTTATTGTGACCATCTTGCATGAAATGTTCCCTTGGTATTTCTAATTTTCTTGAAGAGATCTCTATTCTTTCCCATTCTGTTGTTTTCCTCTATTACTTTGCGCTGATCATTGAGGAAGGCTTTCTTATCTCTCCTTGCAACTCTGCATTCAAATGGGTATATCTTTCCTTTTCTTCTTTGCCTTTCCCTTCTCTTCTTCTCACAGCTCTTTGTAAGGACTCCTCAGACAACCATTTTGCCTTTTTGCATTTGTTTTTCTTGGGGATGGGCTTGATCCCTGTCTCCTGTACAATGTTACGAACCTCTGTCCATAGTTCTTCAAGCACTCTGTCTATCAGATCTAATCCCTTGAATCTATTTCTCACTTCCACTGTATAATAGTAAGGGATTTGATTTAGGTCATACCCGAATGGTCTAGTGATTTTCCCTACTTTCTCCAATTTAAGTCTGAATTTGGCAATAAAGAGTTCATGCTGTGAGTGACAGTCGGCTCCTGGGCTTGATTTTGCTGACTGTATAGAGCTTCTCCATCTTTGGCTGCAAAGAATATAATCAATCTGATTTTTGTATTGATCATCTGGTGATGTCCATTTGTAGAGCCTTTTCTTGTGTTGTTGGAAGAAGGTGTCTGCTATGACCAGTGCATTCTCTTGGCAAAACTCTATTAGCCTTTGCCCTGCTTCATTCTGTACTCCAAGGCCAAATTTGCCCGTTACTCCAGGTATTTCTTGATTTCCTACTTTTGTATTCCAGGCCCCTATAATGAAATTGACGTCTTTTTTAGGTGTTAATTCTAGATGGTCTTATAGGTCTTCATAGAACCATTCAGCTTCAGCTTCTTCAGCATTACTGGTCAGGGCATAAACTTGGATTACTGTGATATTGAATGGTTTGCCTTGGAAACGAACAGAGATCATTGTGTCATTTTTGAGATTGCTTCCAAGTACTGCATTTTGGACTTTTGTTGACTATGATGGCTACTCCATTTCTTCTAAGTGATTCTTGCCCACAGTAGTAAATATAATGGTCATTTGAATTAAATTCACCCATTCCAGTCCATTTTATGTGACTGATTCCTAAAATGTCAGTGTTCACTCTTGCCATTGTATTAGTTTCAGGTGAACAGCATTTTATTTATATGTATACATATGTATATATGTATGTATACATATGTATATTCACATATATTTATACATGGAACAACAGACTGGTTCCCAATTGGGAAGGAGTATGTTAAGGCTGTTAATTGTCACCCTGTTCATTTAACTTATATGCAGAGTACATCATGTGAAATGTCAGGCTGAATGAAGCACAAGCTGAAATCAAGATTGCTGGAAGAAATATACACAGATGATACCATCCTTATAGCAGAAAGTAAAGAGGTGCTAAAGAGCCTGGTGAGGAAAGTGAAAGAGGAGAGTGAAAAAGCTGATTTAAACTCAACATTCAAAAAACTCAGACCATGACATCTGGTCTCATCACTTCTTGGTAAATAGATGGGAAACATGGAAATAGTGTCAGACTTTAATTTCTTGGGCTCCAAAATCACTGTAGATTGGGACAGCAGCCATGAAATTAAAAGACGCTTGTTCCTTGGAAGAAAAGTTATGACCAACCTTGTCAGCTTATTAAAAAGCAGAGACATTACTTCGCTGACAAAGTTCTATCGAGTCAAAGCTATGTTTTTTTCCAGTAGTAATGTACGGATGTGCGAGTTGGACTATAAAAAAGCTGAACCCTGAATAATTGATGTTTCTGAACTGAGGTGTTGGAGAAGACTCGTGAGAGTCCCTTGGACTGCAAGGAGATCCAAGCAGTCCATCCTAAAGGAGATCAATCCTGAGTGTTCATTGGAAGGACTGATGCTGAAGCTGAAACTCCAATACTTTGGTCACCTGATGGGAAGAACTAGCTCATTTGAAAAGACCCTGATACTGGGAAAGATTGAAGGCAGGAGGAGAAGGGGACTACAAAGGATTAGATGGTTGGATGGCATCAGCAACTCGATGAACATGAGTTTGAGCTAGCTCCAGCAATTGGTGATGGACAGAGAATCCTGTCATGCTGCAGACCATGGAGTTGCAAAGCATTGGACATGACTGAGCAACTGAACTGAACTGATACCCCCCCCACACACATAGACGCATATATAAAAAGTTAAATGATCACTCCAGTAAGTCTAGTTAATGGGCATCCCTTGTAGCTCAGTTGGTAAATAATCTGCCTGCAGTGCAGGGGACGTGAGTTCAATCCCTGGGTTGGGAAGATCCCCTGGAGAAGCAAATGGCAACCCACTCCAGTATCCTTGCCTGGAAAATTTCAAGGTCACGGGAGCCTGGAGGGCTGCAGTCCATGCGGTTGCAAAGAGTCAGGCGACTAAGCGACTATCACTTATTTACTACGTATTGTTATATTTTCTTTTCTTGGGATGAGAACTTTCAATATCTACTTCTTTAGCAACTTACAAATACACAGTACAGTATTATTAAATATAGTCACTGTATTTTACATCCAGGATTTTTGACGCTCACTCTTTCTGGACTTTTTACCTTCTAGACTTTTTCTCCTTACTCTCTAATTGTGGGCCTGCCTTAATCTGTGTTCTCTAGTAACTCAATCCAACATACTTCAGTGTAATTGTTGAGGGCCATGTGTGATGCTGACTGAAGTCAGCCCTCATTTTATAAGCCATAAAAACATGAAACACATTTTAGAGTGTATTTCTTCTTTCAAGAGAACATTTCTATTGCTGTCTTCTGGTTTTGGTCACTATATGTTTCACAGCTGTGTATTACATCCCAAGTGTTACTTATTTTGTAACTGGAAACCTGTACCTTTTGACTACTTTCAATCATTTTTTCTTACTTCCTACCCACTGCCTCTGGCAGCTGTCAATCTGTTCTCTGTATCTATAAGTCCATCCTTATTTTTTTTTATTCTATATATATAATGAGATTTTACAGTATTTGTGTTTCTCTGTGTGACTTATTTCACTTATAATGATGCACTCAAGTGGTAGAATTTCCTGCTTTTTATGGCCCAATAATATTCTGCTGTGTGTGTGTGTGTGTTTGTGTTTGGGTACACATACACACACACATTTTCTTTATCCATTCATCTATCAGTGAACACTTGGGTTGTTTCTATGTCTTGGATATTGTGACTATTGCTGCAATGAACATGGGGTACAGATATTTTTTGAGGTAGTATTTGTGTTTATTTTGGATAAATGCCCAGATGTAACATTGTTGGTTCATATGGTAGGTCTATTAATGATTTCTTTGAGGAAACTCTACAGTGGTTTCCAACAATTTACATTTCCATATATACAGGATTTTTGAAACTCACTCTTTCTGACTTTTTATTTTCTAGCATTTTTCTCCTTACTTTCTAATTGTGGGCCTACCCTAATCTATGTTCTCTAGTAACTCAGTCCAATATAATTCTATGCAATTGTTGAGGGCCATGTGTGACACTGACTGAGGTCAGCCCTCATATTATAAGCCATAAAAACATGAAGCACATTTTAGTGTGTATTTCTTCTTTCAAGAGAACATTTCTATTAATATCTTGTTGGTTTTGGTCACCATATGTTTCACAGTAGTTTTTTTTTTTTGGTCATTGTTTTTCAAAAACATAACTAGTTATTATCTGTGATAGGTTTGGTCTAATTTGGTTTGTCTGCCATCAGAAGAAGTAGAAGCATTTTCTGTTAAAATTAAACTTGTCTATAATTGATAACTGAATAATTTTACCCTAAAAGTTATATATTCAGTAAAAGTATATCCCTAAATGAGAGGAACAGAAATACTCATAGGAGCTTCATCTGAATAGTTAAAATTGTCAGCCATTCAAATTAAATCAACAATAGAGTGAATAAACACATTTTGACATATGAAATCTTATATGATAAGACCAATGAAATGATTACAGATGCACTTAACAACATAGAGTAACTTTTAAAAGATATTTTAATGAAAGAAAACAATTCAAGAAAGTATACTGCTTGATGCCACTCATAAAAACCAAAAAAAAAGAAAATATGAGCTGTAGCCAGGGTTTTTGTAACTTTAGAGAAACATGAAGGCCACTGTAATTCTGAGTGCCATGAGGGGTGCTTCATTTTTGTACATGTTGTGATGAGAAGCTGGACTCATGATGACTTATTTTTGAATTTCTATATTTGCCTATTTTTATATATGCCACATAAAGATTAAAAATAAATGAAAACTTAGAAACAAAAAGAAGCCATAATGCTATATAGAAAATGGAAATAAAATAATTAGATAGAATTAGAGATTCCCAAACACATTGTTGATTTAAAAATATCAAATACAGAACAATGAGTAAGAATTAGTTCAGTTCTGTTCAGTCACTCAGTCATGTCTGACTCTTTGCAACCCCATGGACTGCAGCACACCAGGCTTTTCTGACCATCACCAACTCCTGGAGCTTACTCAAACTCATGTCCATCGAGTCAGTGATATCATCCAACCATCTTATCCTCTGTCATCCTCTTCTCCTCTTGCCTTCAATCTGTCCCAGCATCAGGGTCTTTTCAAATGAGTCAGTTATTCGCATCAGGTGGCCAAAGTATTGGAGTTTCAGCTTAAGCATCACTCCTTCCAATGAATATTCAGAACTGATTTCCTTTAGGATGGACTGGTTGGATCTACTTGCAGTCCAAGGGACTCTCAAGAGTCTTCTCTAACACCACAGTTCAAAAGCATCAATTCTTTAGCACTCAGGTTTCTTTATAGTCCAACTCTCACATCCATACATACCTACTGGAAAAACCATAACTTTGACTAGATGGACCTTTGTTGGCAAAGTAATGTCTCTGCTTTTTAATATGCTGTCTAGGGTGATCATAGCTTTTCTTCCAAGGAGAAAGCGTTTTTAAATTTCATGGCTGAAGTCACCATCTGCAGTGATTTTGGAGCCCAAGAAAATAAAGTTTCACGCTGCTTCCTTTATTTCCCCATTTATTTTCCATGAAGAGATGGGACCGGATGCCATGATCTTAGTTTTCTGAATGTTGAGTTTAGTTCTTCTTCACTTTTTGCCATAAGGGTAGTGTCATCTTCATATCTGAGGTTATTGATATTTCTTCCGGCAATCTTGATTCTAGCTTGTGGTTCATCCAGCCCGGCATTTCACATGGTGTATTCTGTATATAAGTTAAATAAGCAGGGTGACAATATACAGCCTTGAAGTACTCCTTTCCTGATTTTGAGCCAGTCTGTTCTATGTCCAGCTCTAACTGTTGCTTCTTGACCTGCATACAGATATCTCAGGAGGCAGGACAGGTGGTCTGGTATTACCATCTCTTCAAGAATTTTCCACAGTTTATTGTGATCCACACAGTCAAAGTCTTTGGCGTAGTCAAGAAAGCAGAAGTAGATGTTTTTCTGGAACTCTCGTGCATTTTCAATGATCCAGTGGATGTTGGCAGTTTGATCTCTGGTTCTTCTGCCTTTTCTAAATGCACCTTGAACATCTGGAAGTTTACGGTTCATAATGGCGTATTCATTATCCATTGTGTTAAAAATGTAAACGTGTATATAAATGGAAAAGAAAAATTTAAATGATGCTTATATAAGATGGATATTGTTTTTATCCATATTTATGCATCTCTTAAATATTGTAAGATAATCTTGAAAAATAGAAAAAATAGATTGACCGATTCATGTATATGAGAGAATGAGGATACGGATCATCCTCATTGGTGCATAGCATGAAGTTTCTTTGTGATGATGGAATTGCTTTATGTTTTGCTTCTAATGAGGACCACGTTGATCTATGCATACATGCATGCTCAGTCACTTCAGTCACTTCCAATTCTTTGTGACCTTATCGGCTGTAGTCCAACCTTCGCCTGTGTACTTGGGATTTTCCAGGCAAGAATACTGGAGTGAGTCTCTTTGTCCTCCTTCAGAGCATCTTCCAAACCCAGGGATGGAATCTGTGTCTCCTGCATCTCCTGTATTTCTTGGAGATTCTTTACCCACAGAGCCAATCTATGCATGGGATGAGATGGCATACACCTTCACACACACATACACACACACACACACACGATTGTATGCATAAACAAGTGAAAACTGAATGAGATGTAGTATCAGTTCACTTCAGTTGCTCAGTTGTGTCCTATTCTTTGCAACCCCATGGACTGCAACATGCCAGGCTTCCCTGTCCATCACCAACTCCCCGGGTTTACTCAAACTCATCTCCATTGAGTTGGTGATGCCATCCAACCATCTCATCCTCTGTCCTCCCCTTCTCCTCCTGTCCTCAATCTTTCCCAGCATCAGGGTCTTTTCCAATGAGTCAGTTCTTCACATCAGGTGGTCAAAGTATTGGAGTTTCAGCTGCAGTGTTAGTCCTTCCAATGAATATTCAGGACTGATTTCCTTTAGGGTGGACTGGTTGGATCTCCTTGCAGTCCAAGGGACTCTCAAGAGTCTTCTCTAATACCACAGTTCAAAAGCATCAATTCTTTGGCACTCAGCTTTCTTTATCGTCCGACTCTCACATCCATACATGACTACTGGAAAAACCATAGCTTTGACTATACAGACCTTTGTTGGCAAAGTAATGTCTCTGCTTTTTAATATGCTTTCTAGGTTGGTCATAACTTTCCTTCCATGGAGTAAGCGTCTTTTAATTTCATGGCCGCAGTCACCATCTGCAGTGATGTGGTATCTGCAGCGATGTAGTATAATTAGCAGCATCGTACCAATGTCAGTTTTCTGTTTCTGATATTGTACTCTAGTTGTATATAGCATGTAACTGTTGTGGAGAAACTTAGTGAAGGGATCATAAGAAGTACACAAGAACCTTTATGTACTGCCTTTAGTCTATAGTTATTTCAAAATAAAACATTAAAAGCAAAGACTTGATACTTATACTTTAAGTTGTTTATTTTCTACACATACTATTAGAGAATATATGATTTATACACTTTGGCATAAGTAGATGACAATATTGACTGGATAAAATTAGAAATAAGTGATGTGGAAAATTAAAGTCTGTTGACAAATAATCATGACTCATTTTTCTAAAGGAAGAAAAATTATATTGGATTAGGAACCCAAGAAGGTTATTTTCTTTAATCTCTATTAACTGATATTTTCCCTCCTACTCCACCATTTGCACATAGGAAAGCATTTTATTTCTATGATTTCAAATTATTTTCATACTGTACAATTAATAGGACTTCCCCCATAATTTTTTCCTGTTTTATGATCTAGTATGTCTACTTTATGAGTATCATCCCTGCCTTTATATTTGATCATTTTGAACATAATTATTCAAACCTTGAATATATAGGCTTCTCCATATTCTGCAGGGGAATATCTTCCTGGTCTCAAGGCCCTAAGTTTTCTATTGTATTTAGGTGAGGAGAAATAAATATGAATTTCTCCCCTAAAATATGCACTTAATATTTTATTGTAAAATATGCAAACATGTTTAAAATAATAATGTTGAGGGTCAAAAATGAAAGAGAAAACCAGAGCAAAATGTATCAGAGAACTTTAGGTCTTTCAGGTGTCAGATGTATATTTTATAATATACAGATTTGGTGGAGGATATATTATATTGAGATTTACTAGAGAGATAGTGTGATACTTTATAAATAAACTGAAGGAAGGTAAAAATATTTAAATACATATTAAAATCTTTATTATTTAATGTTAAATTAAGTCCATATCATTTAGATCATTTAAATTATTATATTGAATAGAAAGAGTTCTATTGGCTGCAACTGTCTAGATCCTCTTAGGAAAACAAAACAAACTAATGCTGCATGTCTTATGCTTATACATCTGTAAAATGTAATTATCATTTACTGTATCTTTTTTCTGGATTAATACTATTGTACATAGGGCTTATGAAATTGTTTTTACAGTCATATGCATGGAAAATGAATACAGTATTTATAAATATTTAAATTAGTTTAAAAGGTATGCAAGTTAAGAATGGAGAAACCTATATATTCCATTTCTCTACTGAAATACTAAACTAGATAAGCAGCTTTTTTCACCATTTTCCTAAATTATATATTCTCCAATATCTGTGACATGAATATATTTACTGATTTAACAAGCATTCATTTGTGCTCTTAGAATATTTAAAACTGTATATTTTCAGTTTTACATCAGTGTATCAAGTTATGTGTCAAGCTAAATGTGACCTTCCTGAACTAGGTTAATATGCAACTTAATTTTAGTGTGTAGGAGGAAATTTGATATGCTTATTACAGTTTAAGAGATATTTTAATCTATTTTTATTCAGTCACTCCAAATCATTCTCATTACCACACAAAAACAAACAAAATTAAATTATGTACAAAGTTTTTGTAATTAATATTCCAGTTTCACTTAAAAAAAAATCTAGCTTTTTTTCCCTAACAATTTTTTTTTTTCTATAAAGCCATTGACTAAATCTGATATTGTCATCGTTGTTCAGTCTCTAAGTCATGTCCAACTCTTTGCATTCCGAGGCTCTACAGCATGCCAGACTCTCCTGTCCTTCACTATCTCCTGGAGTTTCCTCAAAGGTGTGTCCTTTGAGTCAGTGATGCCATCTCATCCTCTACTGCACAGTTCTATATTTGCCTTGAATCTTTCCCAGCATCAGGGTCTTTTCCAGTAAGCCGGCTCTTCGCATCTAGTCGCCAAAGTATTGGAGCTTCAACTTCATCATCAGTCCTTCTGATGCTGAATATTCAGGATGAACGAATATATCAGGGTTGATGTTCTGTAGCTTTGACTGGTTTGATCTCCCTGCAGTCTAAGGGACTCTCAAGAGTCTTTCTGGCATCACAATTCAATTCTTTGGCAGTCAGCCTTCTTTATGGTCCAACTCTCATATCTGCATATTACTACTGGAAAAACCATAGCTTTGACTATCTTGACGTTTGACAGCAAAGTGATGTCTCTGCTTTTTAGTATGATGTCAGATCTGATGAGATAACCACATTGTTTGCTTTAATCACTGTTTAAAGCAGTTCAAAAGTTTAAAACTGTTTAAAAGTCTGTTTAGAAGTCAGTTCATATCTGACTTTTTCCTTATATTGTACACACCTACACACAAGCTTAAGTTTTGTTATAATACCTTAATCTTTCAGGGTTTAATTGATATTTCTTGGTAGCAGCATTCTTTTTCATTTAGAAGGACTAAAAGTTGATTTCAATTCTTCCATCTGCATAGAAAAATTTAGTAGATATATTTTATCTCTTTCTCCTAAGTATATCCAAAAATTTCCTGGACATTATATGCAAAGCAGGCATGAGAAGACCCTGAAAGGTAGAGAGAAGGCAGACTGGCTAAGGACTTGAGGACATGAGGAATAGCATGATGATAAGCTCTTTGAGCTTCATTTTGGTCTCTTGTACTGCAGTGTATGCTAAGTCACTTCAGTCATGTCCTACTGTGACCCTGTTGACTATAGCCCACCTTGAAGCTTAAGAAGCTGGAAACTGGAAATGCCGTTGAGTGATAGTACCCCTCTTTCAAAAAAAAAAAAAAAAGCCCCAGCAAAAAACCTAAAGTTATCTCAAAAATTCTATAAAAAGTTTAAGGTAAAAAAATTAATTAAGCTCATTTAAATATTTGACTTAAAAAAAGTTAATGTCTCATTTTACTTGTTTGTTTCCGTTTAGTTCAGTTCAGTTCAGTCGCTCAGTCGTATCCGACTCTTTGCGACCCCATGAATCGCAGCAGTCTTATTAAACAAAGTATTTGGTGTCAACAAAACAATTAATTTGTTCAACTAACATATTTTATTGAAAATTATATTGAGATAATTTTAAATTTACATGATAATAATACATAGAGATGCCATGTACCCTTTAGCAGTTTCCCTCAATGGTAACATTTTATAAAACTATAATGTAACTAAGATGCTAACATTGATAACATCCACCGATCTTTTTCAGATTTTCTCTGTTTTATTTGTACTCATGTGGGTATGTATTGTTTAGTTTTATATGTAACACTATATCACATGTCTGCATCAAAATAAAGATGTTGAGCAGTTCAGTTGTCACAAGGATCCCTCATGTTGCCCTTTTATGATTGCAATCATCTTTCTTCCCCTACCCAGATTCTAACACCTGGCAATCACTAATCTCTAATCTATTTCTAAAATGTTATCATTTTTTAATATCATATAAATGGAATCCTACAGCAGTGATCTTTTATATTGGCATTTTCCCCCTCAACATAATTCCCTGAAGATTTATTCAAGTAGTTATATGTGCAATAGCATATTCCTTTTTACTCCTCTGTAATATTCCATGTTATGTATGTATGTATTGAAGGTCATCTGGTTCTTTTCAGTGGTGGGTTATTAAAGCTAAAGTTTCTATGAACATTTTCAAACCTGAGCTTTAATTCTTTGTGGAAAATGCCCAAGAGTATGATTGCTGAGTCATAGCATGGGTTCATATTTATTTTTATGAAAAGCTGCCCAACTGTCTTCCTGAGTGGCTATACAATATTACATCTCCATCAGCAATGTATGAGTGATTCAGTTTATCTGCATTCCTGCAAGTATGTGATGTTTTCACATTAAAAAAAAATAGACATTCTGATAAGTATGTAGTGGTTATCTTGTAGTTTTAATTTGTATTTCCTTAATGGTATTTACTTTTCACTTAAGTCTGTAATCTAGTTTGAGATAATTTTATGTAAATTTATGAGGTTAGGTCAAGATTCTTTTTTTTTCTCTTCTTATATATATCCAATTGCCCCAATATCAGTTGTTGTGCCAACTATACTCCCTTCATTAAACTGCTTTTGTATCTTTGTCGAAGCTCACTTGAGCATATTTGTAGATGGTATATTTCTAGGCTCTTAATTTCGTAAATACTTTTAATGGTGTCAGAATTATATAAGATGCACAGGATATTGAGGTGAGCCAGTCATAATTTTTTTTCTTCAAAGTACTCAAAGTGTTATAGGGTCAAGGAACTTAAGCAGACATGACAGAATGTAAAAGACACTGCATTTGAAATTTTATCACTATATTTTGGGGCAAAATAGAGGGAGGAGACAGTTCTGTGTAAAGATGGAACTATCACAAAGGGCACTGATAAACCTCCTAAAAAAATAACCAGTAAGTGGATAGAGAAAGCACTTCAGGTATGAGAAGAAAATAATATTTATATAGGGTTTGAATATGAAAATTAAGAGTTTTGAAATTATCTGGGGCATTAGGAGAACTGCATAAAGTTTGGAAAGGCCTAAGCATAGAGTCCAAGAAGACCTGATGAGATGTGATGCTGGAAACTTAAGAAGACGGACTATGGAAGACCTGCTTAACATTCTATCGACTGTGGCAAAAGGGAAATATTAAAAAAATTTTAAGCTAGAGAGTGACATAATCAATATAAGAAAAGTATTATAGACTTCGTATTCTTTTCCTAAAAATCAATTATGCTTATATTTGTATTAGCCTCTCTGCACCTTCTCTTTCAATTTTTACAATAGATTTATTTAGCTCCTGCACTTTCTGATTCAGTTCATACAAATAATATTCTACACATAGCCGTGATAATGAAGGCCTTACAAATTATAGATAAGGGGAGAAATGGCTGTTGGTTTAGGTGCAATAGAACAAAGAATTCAAAAAATTATAACCTTTTAAAGAATGTTTTAGGTAAAAATAGAATGTGAAAGTGTTTACAGAAAAGGAAATCCTGTTCTGTAACTAGCAAGAAGGACTGATGCTGAAGCTGAAGCTCCAGTATTTTGGTCATCTGTTGTGAACAGATGGAAAAGTCCCTGATGCTGGGAAAGATTGAGGGCAGGAGGAGAAGACGGTGTTAGAGGATGAGATGGCTGGGTGGCATCCCTGATGCTATGGACATGAACTTAAACTTCCAGAGATGATGAGGGACAGGGAGGCCTGGTGTGGTGCAGTCCATGGGGTTGCAAACAGTGGGACATAACTAAACAACAACAAAAATTACCAACCATGAAACAGGCTATGTCAAGTTATTGTATGGTTCCATTTTATGGTATATAAAGTAACTCATTTATAATTTTGTTTTCCTTGCTTGTCTATTAATTGATCTTTATGAATTTAACTAATCAAATGGATGCGCATAAATTCAGAAAATTTATTTTGAAGACTTTTAGGACTCTACTTGTATCTTTATTGTGTGTGAAGTTACATTCATTTGTTTGCCTTTGATCTCTTCATATAAAATATTAACAAAGGAGTTTATTCTGAAAGAAGTTTGAATTAAATATATAATTTGCATAATTTTATGTATATATTTGGCTTTGTGTGGCATAAAAACAGGTTAATATAACAAGGGTACTGACCATTTAACAACATCTCTTCCAACATATGCAAATAGGTACAGATATTATAAGCATGCTTTTGAACTGTGGTGTTGGATAAGACTCTTGAGAGTCCCTTGGACTACAAGGAGATCCAACCAGTCCATCCTAAAGGAAATCAGTCCTGAATATTCATTGGAAGGACTGATGCTGAAGCTGAAACTCCAATACTTTGGCCACCTGATGCAGAAAACCAACTCATTGGAAAAGACCCTGATGTTGGGAAAGACTGAAGTTGGGAGAAGAAGGGGACAACAGAGGATGAGATGGTTGGATGCCATCACCAACGTATTGGACATGAGTTTGAATAGACTCTGGGAGTTGGTGACTGGCAGGGAAGCCTGGAGTGCTGCAGTCCATGGGGGTCAAAAGAGTCAGACAGGACTGAGTGACTAAACTGAAACCTTTGAGCAGAATGAAATTAAAAGATTCCTGGAAAAATTTTGTGATTAACAGGAGATAAATTAATGTGGAGTGATAGTATACTAGATGTGTGAGTAGCTTCACAATGTATTCTAGTTACTCTCAGGGTAATGTTTTGGTGTAGCTTCTGACAGTGATTAACTCTTTTCTTGCAACATGACTAAAATATATGCCATTTAATAGCTACTAAATAATTCATAACTTTGATTAAAGTGAATTTCATATACCTGGATTCTGGACTGCCATCCTCATATGTATTTTTAACACTGCCATTACTGCTTCCTTTTTAGCTTTAGACATGCTCAAGGGCAGCAGCTTTAACTTTGCCTCTACATTTGCCTCATTTCCCCTGTTTGTACTCTGATGAAACACTGCTACGGCTTACCTACTTAAATAGCTTTTCTTTCTCACTATTTTCTACTGGATCATCTTCCTGTACCTGCCCTTTAAATCTTGTCTCTTCTCCCTGTTGTATTTCTGGACAAATTTTCTTCTAACTTTATGCGCACTCTCTCTCTCTAGGCAACTTCATCCATTCTCATTGTCTTAACTATCATAAATTTTCTGATAGTTATTTTCTTGTCCCTCAGATCTGAAGCCATATATCCAACTGTTAATGAACATTTAAGAGATAATGGTTTAAAGCAGTCTCATTGACAGCATGAATTTTCCATTTGCTAGCTGCTGCAGTATCATATGAATAAAATGAATAACAACAGTTTTGCAAAAGTCAGCTTCTTGGAACAAAGGCATTGCTATTAGTACTCCAATGAGCTAATTCTATGCCTGCAGACAAGCTTGACTATGTTTGTTGTTGTTTTTGCTGTTGCTTAGCCAAGAGAAGATTGAATAGGCATGATGGCAGCAGATAAGAAATATTTAGGAAATCAGTTTCAGTTTCATGAAACTATCATACAGGTGGCTATTAAAAAATATCACTGATAGAATATGTACAGAAATGTGCACAAATTCTAAAGCACAACATAGTCATCTATGTGTAACTTTTTCCCAGATTAAGAAATTTAATATTATTGGCATTCCATAAACTCCATTATTGCCCCTTTACAATTATTACCTGTTTCTTCCTGTTACTGTTTCTAAAAGAACATGTAGACTTATGACAGCAGTTATAAAATCCTCAGGCAATTGGTTTCAAACTTTTGAGTGCTACACATAGGCCATAATCAGTTCAGATGTGCTGAATGTACAACACCATTGTAGGTTCAAGCTCAGTGGAGATAAAAGTAACTTGGGAAACAGGGTTATAGTTTTTCCTAATCAAAATATATGGACCTTCCTCTTGAGGAAGTATATGTAGCAGCAAGGACAACTAAAATATCAGAAGGTCTCCATTAGATTTCTGTGTCTATTGGCTAAGGAGCCTACAGGTAGAGTAATGATTTTGGACTTGCTCTATCTAATGAGAATGCTAAGGCTGTCTCATGAATTCCTAAGCATTAAGTACACAGTGCAGCCTGTGAAGCCCTGAAGTATGTAACTTGTGAGAAAAACTAAAATTAAAATTTGGCTCTGGAGACTGATGCATATTAAAACCAAATTTTGTAAGTTGAAATTGATTTTGAAATGGTTCTTTTGCTGAAACTATACGGACAAAAGAAAAGTTCAATTATTGTGGTCCAATTACCTGATTGTCCCATGTGATGTATATTTAATCAAGATGATAAAATATATCTTCATATTTTCTACTGGGGAAAAATAATAAGTTATACTAAGCCCTGTAGGCCATTCCTTTCTATTGAATGCTTGGTAAAGCATCATGCTTTACAATCAAGCACAAGACAAAATCTGATCATGAACATCTGAATGTATTAATAGCAAGTCTCATATTGTATCTTAGGCAGTGCTCAGAGATCTGAAAAGTTGTTCACAGGTCCAAATGTAGTCAGAGAAGTCTAGCCTGAAAATGTCTACATGGAGACTTAAAGATATCAATATCCTGTGTAAGAAAAATGTAAATCCTGCATAGGAGAAAGGTATACAAACACAGGAAAATTTTTAGTTGCATAGCAGTCTAGAAGTTTCTCTTCAGTGTCCACATAATAAAAACCTTCATATGGTGACCAAAGCCTTTTCGAAGTTTGAATTAAGACTTGCTTATCTTAGCCACCATTGCACACTCATGCCCAAATAGCACACTAACCATAAAAAACTGTTCTCCCATAATGATTCCTTTATGAAGTACCCTGGAGTAGCTCCTGGGTGATTTTGAATATATACCTATAGTGGTTAAATTTATTTACTAGAAATTATAGAGTACTGAAAAACTCAGATTTATGAAAGTGTAGAATCATTTGTATGTTTAAGGAAATAACATTATGCAAATCAGTTCAGTTCAGCTGCTCAGTCATGTCTGACTTTTTGTGACCCCATGGACTGCAGCACACCAGGCCTCCCTGTCCATCACCAACTCCCAGAGCTCATGCAAACTCATGTCCATTGAGTCGGTGATGCCATCCAACCATCTCATCCTCTGTCGTCCCCTTCTCCTCCTGCCCCAAATCCTTCCCAGCATCAGGGTCTTTTTCAGTGAGTCAGTTCTTTGCATCACTTGGCAAAAGTATTGGAGCTTCAGCTTTAGCCTCAGGCCCTCCAATGAATATGCAGGACTGATTTCCTTTAGGATGGACTGATTGGATCTCCTTGCAGTCCAAGGGACTCTCGAGAGTCTTCTCCAACACCATAGTTCAAAAGCATCTATTCTTCTTTACTCAGCTTCCTTTATGGTCCAACTCTCCCATCCATACATAACTACTGGAAAAACCATAGTTTTAATTAAAAGGAACTTTGTTGCAAAATAATGTCTCTGCTTTTTAATATGCTGTCTAGGTTGGTCATAGCTTTCTTCCAAGGATCAAGTGTCTTTTAATTTCCTGGCAGCAGTCACCATCCACAGTGATTTTGGAGCCCTCAAAAATAAAATCTGTCACTGATTCCACTGTTTCCCTATCTATTTGCCATGTAATGATGGGACCAGGTGCCATGATCTTAGTTTTCTGAATGTCGAGTTTTTAAGCCAACTTTTTCACTCTCCTCTTTTACTTTCATTAAAAGGCTCTTTAGTTCTCCTTCACCTTCTGCCATAAGGGTGGTGTCAGCTGCATATCTATGACTATTGATATTTCTCCCTACAATCTTGATTCCAGCTTGTGCTTCATCCAGCCCAGCATTTTGCATGATGTACTCTGCATATAAGTTAAATAAGCAGGGTGTCAATATACAGCCTTGACGTACTCCTTTCCCAATTTGGAACCCAATTTGGAACCAGTCTGCTGTTACATGTCCTGTTCTAATTGTTTCTGCTTGACCTGCAAACAAATTTCTCAGGAGGCAGGTAAGGTGGGTTGGTATTTCCATCTCTAAGATTTTCCATAGTTTGTTGTGATCCACACAGTCAAAGGTTTTTGCATAGTCAATAAAGCAGAAGTAGATGTATTTCTGGAACTCACTTGCTTTTTCTATGATTCAACAGATGTTGGCAATTTAATCTCTTGTTCCTCTGTCTTTTCTAAATCCTGCTTGAACATCTGGAAGTTCACAGTTCATGAACACTGAAGCCTGACTTGGAGAATTTTGCGCATTACGTTACTAGCGTGTAAGATAAGTGCAATTGTGCAGTATTTTGTGGGCAAGAATCCCTTAGAAGAAACAGAGTAGCCCTCATAGTCAACAAAAGAGTCCGAAATGCAGTACTTGGTTGCAATCTCAAAAACGACAGAATGATTTCTGTTCATTTCCAAGGCAAACCATTTAATATCACAGTAATCCAAGTCTATACTCTGACCAGTTATGCTGAAGAAGCTGAAGTTGAATGGTTCTATGAAGACCTACAGGACCTTCTAGAACTAACACACCAAAAAGATGTCCTTTTCACTACAGACAAGTGGAATGCAGAAGTAGGAAGTCAAGAAATACCTGAAGTAAGAGACAAATTTGGCCTTGGAGTACAGAATGAAACAGAGTAAAGGCTAGTAGAGTTTTTCCAAGAAAATGCACTGGTCATAGCAAACACCCTCTTCCAACAACACAAGAGAAGAATTTACATATGGACATCACCAGATAGTCAATACCAAAATCAGATTGATTATATTCTTTGCAGCCAAAGGTAGTCAAGCTCTATACAGTCAGCAAAACAAGACCGGGAGCTGACTGTCACTCGGATCATGAACTCCTTATTGCCAAATTCAGACTTAAATTGAGGAAAGTATGGAAAACCACTAGACCATTCAGGTATGACCTAAATCAAATCCCTTACAATTATACAGTGGAAGTGACAAATAGATTCAAGGGATTAGATCTGATAGACAGAGTGCCTGAAGAACTATGGACCAAAAAGTTCATGATATTGTACAGAAGGCAGGGATCAAGACCATCCCCAAGAAAAATAAATGCAAAAAGGCAAAATAGTTGTTTGAGGAGTCCTTACAAATAGCTGAGAAAAGAAGAGAAGTGAATGGCAAAGAATAAAAGGAAAGATATACCCATTTGAATGCAGAGTTGCACCAAATAGCAAGGAGAGATAAGAAAACCTTCCTCAGTGATCAGTGCAAAGAAATAGAGGAAAACAATAGAATGGGAAAGACTAGAGATCTCATATCAAGAAAATTAGAGAGAGCAAGGGAACATTTCTTGCAAAGATGGGCACAATAAAGGACAGAAATGGTATGAGCCTAACAGAAGCAGAAGGTATTAAGAAGAGGTGGCAAGAATACTCAGAACTTGCCAGTTAACCATGTATTATTATCTATATGACTCACTTTAATTACAAGAAAATTGGGGTATAATATATGTTTTGGTGATACCTACATAATTTCTGTAAGAGAAGCACAATTGGTGGAACTGATCAAAGAAAATTCCTGGTCCTGATAGTAATAATAAAGTACTATGTTTCTGGGGAATATAATTGTGGCTTAGAGGGAGCCATAATAAAGTTTTAGTCAGATGTCATAATAAAATCATGCCACAAATTTGCAGTAGTCTTTACTCCTGCCAGACTTGCTGAGTTAAGATCCTTCTATTCAGAAGTACAGATTCATAGGATACAACCAGGATGAAACTTTAAAACATACTTTTGAAAAACTTTGTTATTTGGAATAGTTGTACACATTTCCAAAATCATTTAGTCGATTCATTAAAATTCCAAATATAACAGAAGTTTAGTATCATGAATTTTATTTACACTTATTTCCAACATGTTTATCTGAGAGAAGAAGTTAGGTTGATGGTGACTTGAACTTCAAAAATATGCAAAAATATGCAATTTTCTTGTAATTAAAGTGAGTCATATGGATAATAATACATGGTTAACTTGCAAGTTCTGAGTATTCTTGCCACCTCTTCTTAATACCTTCTGCTTCTGTTAGGCTCATACCATTTCTGTCCTTTATTGTGCCCATCTTTGCAAGAAACGTTCCCTTGCTCTCTCTAATTTTCTTGATATGAGATCTCTAGTCTTTCCCATTCTATTGTTTCCCTTTCATCTGATATAAATGATTCGGAAAAGACCAGCTTGATCGCCAAGAATAAGAAGGATTAAGTGAGGTTAATTTCGTAAGCTTTCTGTATTAAACTGAAGACTATGAAAACATTCTATTTGTCTTTCATTTTAGCTAAGTTAACTGGATGATTGATTGCTTTCTTTTCTAGGATATTAATGCACAATATATGTTTTCTTTATAATCCTTCATAGTTCTCAGTATTTAAGTAGGAGTTATTCTCTTTCAAAAATCCATTGCAGTGACAAAAATTGCAGCTCTACAACACACTGAAAATAGAATAACATTTATCGAAAAATAATGTAAATATTTAATCTTTATTTTTCTTTTCATCACGGCTTTCCCATCTTTTGTATTTTACAAAACAGTTGTCTAGTATATGACTCCGGAGAAGGCAATGGCACCCCACTCCAGTCCTCTTGCCTGGAAAATCCCATGGACGGAGGAGCCTGGTGGGCTGCAGTCCATGGGGTCGCTAAGAGTTGGACACAACTGAGTGACTTTACTGTCCCTTTTCACTTTCATGCATTGGAGAAGGAAATGGTAACCCACTCCAGTGTTCTTGCCTGGAGAATCTCAGGGACAGCGGAGCCTGGTGGGCTGCCGTCTATGGGGTCGCACAGAGTCGGACACGACTGAAGCGACTTAGCAGCAGCAGCAGCAGCAGTATATGACTCAGTCTTTCTTTCCTTCAATTATTCACTCATTAACAATCGAACATTAACTGATCAGTTACCCTTTGACAGATTTTGCCCTGCTATCTACATAAAGTCTTTGACATTCTGTTGGAAATAATACTTAGGAACTACTTCATTTTCCCTTGATTGGCACCTTCATTGTTATACTGCTGCTTTCGTCTCATACTATATCTAAAAGCTACAAGTGACATATCCTGAAGATGCCAGTCCTTCCCCCTCACTATCTGGCCCAAAGTGGCATAATCAGAAGTTTAACATTTTCTGGATTTAGATGAAACAGCACACCACAAAATATGGAACCTGATATTCTGACGATCTTCAAATGGGTCAGGTGATGGAATTTTGAATAGTAAAGGAATCATCCCCCTATAGGTTGAACTTTGAACATGTGGAATGAGGAGATACATTTTCCCTCTTTTCTCTCTCATAAATAAAAGTGTATAACAAAGAATAGTTCACCCTCCTAGTCCAACCAGAAAAATCCTGCTTGTATGATGTGCAAGATTTCTGATAACAATATCTCTAAATCCTCCTAGTGATTAAATGATCAGTTCAGCTCAGTCGATCAGTCGTGTCTGACTCTTTACGACCCCATGGACTGCAGCACGCCAGGCCTCCTTGTCCATCACCAACTCCCGGAGTTTACTCAAACTCATGTCCATTGAGTTGATGATACCATCCAACAATCTCATGCTCTGTCGTCCCCTTCACCTCCCTTCAATATTTCCCAGCATCAGGGTCTTTTACAGTGAGTCAGTTCTTTATATCAGGGGGCCAAAATATTGGAGTTTCAGCTTCAACATCAGTCCTTCCAATGAATATTCAGGACTGATTCCCTTTAGGATGGACTGGTTGGATCTCCTTGCAGTCCAAGGAACTCTCAAGAGTCTTCCCCAACACCACAGTTCAAAAGCATCAATTCTTCAGTGCACAGATTTCTTTACAGTCCAACTCTCATATCCATACTGGAGAAGGAAATGGCAACCCACTCCAGTATTCTTGCCTGGAGAATCCCAGGGACATAAGAGCCTGTTGGGCTGCCATCTATGGGATCTCACAGAGTCAGACATGACTGAAGCAACTTAGCAGCAGCAGCATATCCATACATGACTATTGGAAAAACCATAACTTTGACTAGATGGACCTTTGTTGGCAAAGTAATGTCTCTGCTTTTTAATATGCTGTTTAGGTTGGTCGTAACTTTCCTTCCAAGGAGTAAGCGTCTTTTAATTTAATGGCTGCAGTCATCATCTGCAGTGATTTTGGAGCCCCAAAATATAAAGTCTGTCACTGTTTCCACTGTTTCTCCATCTATTTCCCATGAAGTGATGGGACCAGGTGCCATGATCTTAGTTTTCTGAATATTGAGTTTTAAGCCAACTTTTTCACTCTCCTCTTTCACTTTCATCAAGAGGCTCTTTAGTTCTTCTTCAGTTTCTGCCATAAGAGTGGTGTCATCTGCATATCTGTGGTTATTGATATTTCTCCCAGCAACATTGATTCCAGCTTGTGCTTCATCCAGTCCAGCATTTCTCTTGATGGACTCTGCATATAATTTAAATAAGCAGGGTGACAATATACAACCTTGATGTACTCCTTTCGTGATTTGGAACCACTCTGTTGTTCCATGTCTAGTTCTAACTGTTGCTTCTTGACCTGCTTACAGATTTCTCAGGAGGCAGGTCAGGTGATCTGCTATTCCCATCTCTTTAAGAATTTTCACAGTTTGTTTTGATCCACACAGTCAAAGGCTTTGGCTTAGTCAATAAAGGAGAAATAGATGTTTTTCTGGAACTCTCTTGCTTTTTTGATAATCCAAAGATGTTGGCAACTTGATCTCTGGTTCCTCTTCCTTTTCTAAAACCAGCTTGAACAGCTGGAATTTCACATTTCACGTACGGTTGAAGCCTGGCTTGAAGAATTTTGAGCATTAGTTTGCTAGTGTGTGAGATGAGTGAAATTGTGTGGTAGTTTTAGCTTTCTTTGGCATTGCCTTTCTTTGGGATTATAATGAAAATTGACCACTTCCAGTCCTGTGCCTCTGCTGAGTTTTCCAAATTTGTTGGCATATTGAGTGCAGCACTTTCACAGCGTCATCTTTTAGGATTTGAAATAGGTCAACTGGAATTCTATCACCTCCACTAGCTTTGTTGTAGTGATGCTTCCTAAATGAAAGCAAGACTAGTAATGTTATGTCAATTTGTAATGCTTCCTGTCTTCACATCCTATGCCTGTCTTGTTTACTACTAAACTTTGAATACCTAACACTCTGTCAGGCATACATTAAATAAATACCTGTCACTCACAATTTTCTCTTTACCCTACTGCTGTACTGTATTAATTATTTTGTATTTGTATAGCACCTTTCTTGGTATTAAAATTCTGCTTTTGCTACACCTGTGGAGATCTGTTTTGCCTGAAAAAATAAAAACTCATATTGGGCCATAGTGAAAATGACTTGCTAAAACAGTGCTGGTCAAAATAATTTTGAAAGAAACCCCAAAATTTCAGCAATTGAGAAATACTCATTGATTTGATTCACAAAGGATATACCCATCCAACCTAAGGACTGAAAGCAAACACCATTTGTTATTTATTCTCCCACATAATGCTTCCTTGGTCCACAGAGCAAATCTCACAGTGGTAGCTGACCCATAGAGAGACCAACAAATTTCATCTGCTGAATTATCAGCATTCCTCATTCTTTTAATGAACTGTAACAACTGCAATAAATCAATTGGTTATGAGGAGAGAATGCCCTGTGGGTGATCAACAGAGCTCTTGAGGGTGAAATCTTTAAATGAAGTGAAATCTGTCTTTAAAGTTTATTAACAATTTGAAGAAATAGCAGTGTAAAAAGATCAGAGAATATTTTCATGACTCAAGTTAAGTTTTTCATAAGTTTATAAATGCACAAGCTACATCTGAGATTTAATTAAAGAGTAGGTGTCTTTCTTTCTTCTTTTCTTTTTTTTTTGTGAAATAACTATCCTCTGTCAAAACACAAACCAACACTTTGCGGGGACAGGAGGAGAGGAAGGCAACACAGTCTAGCTCTATGGCACATTTAGAAGAGGAAAAAAGATTAAAAAGCCTCACTCCACTGCTTGGCCAGCTGAGAAAAAATCACGACCTTAACACCCACTTATAAATATCTCACTATATTAAAATAATAATAATATATTTCCAAGGCCCACCTGACTCTGCCCCTGCACAGAAAGTGTTAACCTTCAATATTCGATATCAGGGTGCCCAGGATGGAGGTGGAAAGAAGAGGCAGATTGAGAAGAAGGAGATGCAGAAAAACAGAGAGGGACAAGCCCATGTGTCACTGTAGCCCTCCGGAATATCCAGAACAAAGAAAAGGGAGGGCACTTGTCAGAGACAGAAACCAGTGCTATCCCAGGGGTTGTCTCACTCCTGTCCTCAGTGCCTAATGCTCTGAGGTGATCTGTCCTTTCAGACACCCCTGTGAGGTTTAAAGATCAGGGTTCATCTTCCCCTCTCAGCCCCAGCCCATTCCGCTCACCACCCAGCTTTTAAGGTCCTAACAGAGAGCAGTACCCTCCCCGAGTAAGAAGCATGGGGAAAGCTGGAGGTCCTGCATGGGAGGAGAGACTATTCTATGGGGGGAGCCACTTTTGGGGTCCCCTTTCAGTCCTTGATTAGGATCAGGTGGTAAATGTAGTGCTTCCCCCCCTCCTCACTGGTGGAGATCTCAAAGACATAGGTGGTGCAGAGCAGCGGTTTCTTGGTGTCTCTGTTTGTCGCCACCTGGAGGATGGTGAAGTTCTCCAGGATGCTGTTCATCATATAACACTCTGGCAGCTGCTGCAATTTGTGCAGAAAATTCACCAGGTACTCCTTGGAAGGAAAGTTATGACCAACCTAGACAGCATATTAAAAAGCAGAGACTTTACTTTGCAGACAAAGGTCTGTATAATGAAAGATATTGTTTTTTCAGTAGTCATGTATGGATATGAGAGTAGAACTATAAAGAAAGCTGAGCACTGAAGAATTGATGCTTTTGAACTGTGGTGTTGGAGAAAACTCTTGAGAGTCCCTTGGACTGCAAGGAGATCCAACCAGTCCACCCTAAAAAAGATCAGTCCTGTGTTCAATGGAAGGACTGATGCTGAAGCTGAAACTCCAATACTTTGACCACCTCATGCGAAGAACTGACTCACTGGAAAAGACCCTAATGATGAAAGATTGAAGGTGGGAGGAGAAGGGGAGGATAGAGGATGAGATGGTTGGATGGCATCACCGACTCAATGGAGATGAGTTTGAGTAAACTCCGGGAGTTGGTGATGGACAGGGAGGCCTGGCGTGCTGCAGTCTATGGGGTCGCGAAGAGTCGGACACGACTGAGCAACTGAACTGAACCGAACTTGCACATGGGTGAGCGCAGCAGGTGGTACAAGAACCTTCCGTCCTCCAGCTGGGCACGCTTGGTCTCCCCCTTCACCACCTGCTTGCCGAAGGAGCAGAGCTTGGAGCAACAGGCGAGGGTCTTGTTCTCTAGGCTCTCATACTGGCTGCTCACTCCTTAGAAGCCACCGCTGCTGCCGCTGGCCCCCACCCCCTCACCACTGGGGCCCCAGTTCAAGTTGGCCCAGAACTTGACCAGGAAGAAGATATTGGGGGGCCTATGAGCATACAGCTCCCACAGACCACCCTTTTTCTCGTGGAATTTGTCGTAGATATGCCAGACATCCACACTCTCGAGTCGGGGTGCTCCAGGGCTGGGGCAGTGCTGACTGATGTGTACAAACAGGTGCCTCTGGTAAGAGTCAGCGGCATCTGGTGGTTCCACAAAGGCCAAGAACTCCACCAGCTGCAATCGGGCAGTGACCAGGGCCTGAGCCTGCCAGACTGGGAGTGATGGGGCAGGCGGGGGCAAAGCGGGAGGTGAGAGGGCTTGGGGGGCTGGTACCCTAGAGAGAGAAGAACAAACAATAAACATTGCTAACGTTGATTGACTTTGTCAAGCACTAGGTTTCAGGTTTGTATGCTCTTTTATATTTAGCAATGCAGTATTTATAAAGTATGACTTGGAAAATAAGTTCTTTATAAAATATACAGAAAATATTTTTTGAGTGCTTATTCAAGGGGCTTTGCTGGAATCACTCCACAGATCTGCACAATAACCACAAGAGACAGATACATTTTACCTTTCAGAAGTATTTCTAAGTTCCACACTTAAAAATTACTAAAGTTGGTTTCAGAACCACATTTGTGTGAATCCAATATTTATGCTTTCCCTCCTATTATATCTCCTAGATTTAGCATCTAATTTTTTCCTTCCTTGTAATACTATATATATATATTTTTTCTAAGTATATATTGAATTTTAAGTGAGATTGCTTTAATATTTTTTTAAATGTAGTTAATTGTCTCTTTGATGTTAAATAATTCTTCCATTTCTATTGAATAGTTATTACCTCTAAATAGAAATTTAAAAATTAGAGAAAAAAATAATTACAGGTCTAGAAATTTGCTGGACACCTGATATCTCTTAAATTAGAAAATATAGTCCTAGATGAAATCATTCCTTATAATTTTATCCTTTTCTGAGATACAGCATGAGGCATCTTAGAGTCAACAAAGTTAAGAAGAATGTTCATTTACTCCTCATTTACTGTTACAGCTTGAAATGCTAACTACATCTTTTTGGCTTCCAATTTGTATCTCCATGTTTGTCTTCCACCCTTCCCTTTCAGTTGGGTGAAAACTTGTGAGGCCACATGATTTTCCTTATTATTCTTGAGTTGCAAAACATTCTATGATTTTTATAACTGCCTATATGATCTCAATTTAGTTTAAAATGTTTTATTTATATAACAAGAAAATTTATGAATTTCTCCCTTCCAGCCAAGTCCTGCTAACTGACAGTATATCCTCTCAATTATTAATGGTGTAATTTGTACCCTTACTAGTTGATATAAGTTACATATTATTAAGTATATAATATGCTATATTATATTTCTATCCTTTTTTATTATTTATGGGTAAATGGGAAAAAGCAGAGGTCAGGAGGGGGAGGGAATTTCTTTATTAATGTTACTGAATGGTGCTATTACCTTGTCCAGGTTTAGAAATTGTTTAAATATTCAGTTCAGTTCAGTTCAGTTCAGTCGCTCAGTCATGTTGAACTGTAGCACGCCAGGCATCCCTGTCCATCACCAACTCCCAGAGTTTACTCAAGCTCATGTCCATTGAGTTGGTGATGCCATCTAACCATCTCATCCTCTGTCATCCCCTTCTCCTCCCACCTTCAATCTTTCCCAGAATCAGGGTCTTGTTTCCTAAATGAGGAATTTTATTGGTACTTTGGAGAACCTTCTCCCTCTCCAACACACACACACACACACACACACACACACTGTCTTAAAGTTGGAAAATCAAGTCCAGTCCTGTATTACTTACTCTTTTTTTATAGCCATACACTCCAAAAGCATCTTTCCCTTCTAATTCTTATATCACTCTTTAGACAGTCTGCATGAGTAAGTGTCTCCCTCTCCTACATGGTCCACAGCTTATTCACAAGGTCAACTCAAACATTCTCTTATTGAGATATCTCTGTGAGTGAAAGTAGACTCCAAAGCAGCAGCCACGCTCTTTTGCTCTGCCACCAAAGCAGATAGTCATCCTATAGATTTCCCAAGAAGGCTTAAAATACCAGTTCAGTATGCTTTTCCTAACTGCTTGGGAAGATATCAAGCTTTCCAAATAATTCCATTAAACGCTTTGAAAGAAGAGTGAGACTTACTGTACAACAGCAGATTTCACAAAGTAGATCTAGAACAGTTTTCTCAATTTCCAGACACATAACACCATAAATATTCATGAAAGGAAGTAATCTAATCCTCAGATATTTTTTTGTTTTGCTTCTCTCCGAAAGGTCTGCCTCAAAAGTTACTATGGTATTTGATATCTGTTCAATATTTATATCTTATTTTGACATATCTTATTTCACATTTTGACACCCTGTTGTGTTAACATAGGTCTAGTTGATTGCTCCATTTGGTAACTGTTAGGCGAGTCCAGATAAATAAAAAACAGATGATTTACATCTCCTCTTTCTCCCCTGTATCAGTAAATGCCATGCCCATCCATCTAGTTGTGAAGAAAATGACTTAGGATACAGTCTATATTTTTCCTTAGGGCAACCCACCCTCATATATAACCCATCAGCAATTCTTATTCAGACTGCCTTAAAAAAAGAAGCGTCTCCACTGCTTGCACCCTATCCCTCTTTCATTGACTAGATTACTACAGTGAACTTTTTATTGCCTACCTGCTTCCTTTCTTGGCACAACCCACCCTGTCCCCTTATGTCATCCATAATGGCCTTTAAAAATAGCTTTGATTATTTAATTTCTTTGTTTTAAAAACTTTGATGCATCCCATTGTCCTTGTGAGATAACATAAAAAATAAAAATTAAACATGTCTTCTATGACAATAAAAGCCAGACTTTTAAAGATTTTAAACTTGAATGACAAGTATGATAATTGATAGCGTGTTTAAATTGAAATTACATCTGATCACATTTACCTTTTAAAAATATATAACTTTGGGGCTTGCTGAGAACTCATAGATAAGACTGACAATTAAATAATGTTTTGATAATTTAAGTAAGAAATGTTTAAGACACCAACTAAGGAGCAAATATGGATATAGATGGATTCAAGATAGAATTCAAATGATAGACATTTTAAGATGAGGTGACTCAAACTACAAGAGGGAAGAAAAGATCAAGGATGAGTCATTGGTTTGTGCTTGGATGGTAGAAGGATTCACTGTGAGGAAAGAACCTGTTTAAAATTTACATTTATCAAGTTAATTTTGATGTGCCTAGGAGATTTCTAGATTGAGATGTGCACAAGATGAGAGAATGAGAGATCTGTTAGAGGTAGAAAGTTTTCAGTCAATAACAAACCATTATTTTGAAGTCTTAAGTGTACTGGATATGATAATTAAATAAAGTACAGTTGTCTTTTGAACAACTTAGGGATTAGGAACACTGACTCTCCCTGTAGTTGACAATCCAAGATCATTTATAGTCAACCCTCCTATTCTGCAGTTTCTCTGGATCTATGGCTACGTATCAGCAGATTCATGTGGTATCAGTTCAGTTCACTCACTCAGTCATGTCTACTCTTTGTGACCCCATTGACTGAAGGACACCAGGCTTCCCTGTCCTTCACCATTACCCAGAGCTTGCTCAAACTCATGTCCATTGAGTCAGTAGTACCATCTTATCCTCTGTCATCCCCTTCTCCTCCTACCTTTAATCTTTCCCAGCATCAGGGTCTTTTCCAATGAGTCAGTTCTTTGCATCACTTGGCCAAAGTATTGTAGTTTAAGCTTCAGCATCAGTCCTTTCAATGAATATTCAGGACTGATTTCCTTTAGGATGGACTGGTTTGATCTCCTTGCAGTCCAAGGGACTCTTGAGAGTCTTCTCCAACACCACAGTTCAAAAGCATCAATTCTTCAGCATTCAGCTTTCTTTATGTTCCAACATGCCTATCCATACCTGACTACTGGAAAAACCATAGCTTTGACTAGATGAAGCTTTTTTGGCAAAGTAATGTCTCTGCTTTTGAATATGCTGCCTAGGTTGGTCATAGCTTTTCTTCCAAGGAGCAAGCGTCTTCTAATTTCATGGCTGCAGTCACCATCTGCAGTGATTTTGGAGCCCAAGAAAATAAAGTCTATCATGCTTTCCATTGTTTCCCCATCTATTTGCCATGATGTGATGGGACCGGATGCCATGATCTTAGTTTTCTGAGTGTTGAGTTTTAAGGCAGCTTTTTCACTCTGCTCTTTCACTTTCATCAAGAAGCTCTTTAAGTTCCTCTATGCTTTCTACCATAAGTATGGTGCCATCTGCATATCTGAGGTTTTTGATATTTCTCCCTGAAGTCTTGATTCCAGCTTGTGCTTCATGCGGCCTGGTCTTTTGCATGATGCATTCTGCATATAAGTTAAATAAGCAAGGTGACAATATACGGTCTTGACGTACTCCTTTCTCAATTTGAAAACAGTCCACTGTTCCGTATCTGGTTCTGTTGATTCTTGACTTGTATACAGATTTGTCAGGAGGCAAGTAAGGTGGTTTTGTATTCCCATCTCTTTAACAATTTTCTACAATTTGTTGTAATCCACGCAGTCAAAGGCTTTGGCAAACTCAATAAAGCAGATGTTTTTTTCTGGAATTCTCTTGCTTTTTCAATGATCCAATTGAAGTTGGCAATTTGATCTCTGGTTCCTCTGCCTTTTCTAAATCCAGCTAGCACATCTGGAATTTCTCAGTTCATGTACTGTTGAAGCCTAGCTTGGAAAATTTTGAGCATTACTTTGCTAGCATGTGAGATGAGTGCAACAGTGAGGTAGCTTGAACCTTCTTTGGCATTGCCTTTCATTGTGATTGGAATGAAAACTGACCTTCTCTGGTCTTGTCGCCACTGCTGAATTTTCCAAATTTCCTGGCATATTGAGTGCAGCACTTTAACAGCATCATCTTTTAGGATTCGATTTAGCTCAAGTGGATTTCCATCACCTCCACTAGCTTTGTTTGTAGTGATGCTTCCTAAGGACCACTTGACTTTGCACTCAAGGATGTCTGTCTCTACATGAGTGATCACACCGTTGTGGTTATCTGGGTCATGAAGACCTTTTTTGTATAGTTCTTCTGTGTATTCTTGGCAACTCTTCTTAATATATTCTGCTTCTGTTAGGTCTATACCATTTCTGTCCTTTATTATATCCATATTTGCATGAAATATTCTCTTTGTATCTCTACTTTTCTTGAAAAGATCTCTAGTCTTTCCCATTCCATTGTTTTTCTCTATTTCTTTGCATTGATCACTCAGGAAGGCTTTCTTATCTCTCCTTGCTATTCTTTGAAATGCTGCATTCAGATGGCTATATCTCTCCTTTTCTCCTTTGCCTTTAGCTTCTCTTCTTTTCTCAGCTATTTGTAAGACCTCCTCAGACAACCATTTTTCCTTTTTGCATTTCTTCTTCTTCTTGGGAATAGGTTCGATCACCACCTCCTGTATAATATTTTGAACTTCCATCCATTGTTCTTCAGGCATTCTATCTATCAGATCTAGTCTCTTGAATCTATTTGTCACTTCTGTTGTATAATTGCAAGGGATTTGATTTAGGTCATATCTGAGTGGTCTAGTGGTTTTCCCTAATTTCTTTAAGTGTGAGTTTTTCAATAAGGAGTTTATGATCTGAGGCACAGTTAGCTCCTGGTCTTGTTTTTACTGACTGTATACTGTAGTATTTATAACTTGTCTGGGGAGTGTTATTTCCTTTGTTCTGTCTCACTGCAGCAAAGGTTTGAAATGGCAGGCCAGTATTACAGCTCCTTTACAGCTCAGTTTTATTTGGCAAGCAAAGGAGAGTACACCCTCTAGGCTTGAGGGCTGGCCCACCCCAAATGAGAGACCTCAATCCATCTTGGCCTCCTGTTTTTATTAGTTTTGTCTCCCCCCCCCATTCCCCCACCTCCGGAGCTTGCCATATGCAAATTGGACTAGCCAGGAAGGGGGTGTCTTTGTTTCACCTGAAGTTCTCACTCTGGTCTGTGTATTTTCTTTTGCTCCTTTTCTCAGGCTTTTCCCTTTCTTTGTTTTTTAGCCACTGCCATTTTGGACTCCTTTTTCCTATTTTAACTATCTAATATTCCCATCTCAAGAAATGGGAGGCCAAATTCTTTGGGAATAAGGGCATGAGGTCTCTCTGGCTAATTCCTGCTGAGCTGGGATGGCGAGGGGCCTTGGACCTCGCATTTTTCCAATCTCAACCCTCAGGGTTCTTATAGCAGTGTCCATCTAAGGGTAAGTGATATTATTCATCGTTGGGTGTAATTTTATATATCCTTATTGAACTGGCACTTCATGTTGTAGCTTGTTGACCTGGGCAGAGAAAAAATGGGTTAGACAATTGATAATACATGGACCAATCACAAGCAGCATCAATATGGTGATAACAGGAATTAGTAAGGGCATTCAGTTCAGTCCAGTCGCTCAGTCGTGTCCGACTATTTGCGACCCCATGAATCGCAGCATGCCAGGCCTCCCTGTCCATTACCAACTCTCGGAGTTTACCCAAACCCATGTCCATCGAGTTAGTGATGCCATCCAACCATCTCATCCTCTGTCATCCCCTTCTCCTCCCACCCCCAATCCTACCCAGCATTAGGGTCTTTTCCAATGAGTCAACTCTTCACATGAGGTGGCCAAAATATTGGAGTTTCAGCTTCAACATCAGTCCTTCCAATGAACACCCAGGGTTGATCTCTTTTAGGATGGATTGATTGGATCTTCTTCACTTTCTGCCATAAGGGCGGTGTCATCCGCATATCTCAGGTTATTGATATTTCTCCCAGCAATCTTGATTCCAGCTTGTGTTTCTTCCAGCCCAGCATTGGCCAACTCCAAATTCCCCCTCGCCAGGAGAAGGATTCCCCAAAGAGAGACTCTAGCCACCCCGAGAACTCTCCAGCTTGTTCTTTGAGATCCTGTAGGATCTGAATGTTTTCTTGAGGACTGTGAGACTTTTTTTAACTTAGCTGGATGTATTTACCCAGAAACAACATGTCTCATTCAAGATGGCTCAAGTCCCTCCTTGTTTAGGGATCAGGAGATCTATCTCCTGTCTATTTTGGAGTACAACCCCTGCCAAGCTGTGTTGGCTCTTTAGAGCTATCCTGAGAAACCTTACCCCCAGAAACTTAATTTTTGGGGTGTTCATTAGAATGGCACTCATTTGTAGTCCTGGATAGGTATCTGAGATCTCCCAGGGGCTCACAGGTGTATTGAGTGTCCTCTTTTGTTTTTGTTTTTGTATTTTTCCATGGCTTGACTTGTGAGTAGTGAAGCTAGGAGTCGTGCCCTGGTACCCTGACTGCTGGTGCAAATGTTTAACCTCTGTTTTCTCAAAATTTGAGACTACTGCATATCCGTGTCTTCTTTTTCCATCCAAGACAAAGCTGCTTCCATCAGTGTACCAGATTTCCTCAGGATTGGTCAGAGGATCTTTTGACAGTCCCTTTTGGGGTTTTGTCCAGTGGTCCAAAGTTTCTAGGCAAGATTGAAAGGGGAGAGAGGGTAGCTGGTTTAAGAACCCCACAAGGGGATATAGTCAAGCCTGGCTTTCCCATCAGCACTACTTGATATCTGAAGATTCTTTAACCAGACATCCATAAATCCCATTCAGGAGTTGTTTTACTTGGTGCTTGGTAAAAATAGCCCCCAAGAGAGAGTTTTCAATCATCTTCTATCAGGACTGCAATAGCTGCAAGATTTCAAAGGCAGGGAGCCAGCCTTGGGAAGCTGGGTCAAGCCTCTTGGATAAGTAAGCTACAGGCTGGGGCTCAGGTCCCAACTTTGAGTTAGCCTTCCCAAGGTTATTCCTTCCTTTTCTTGGGCACAAGGTTGGAATACTTTTTCTAGGTCTGGCAACCTCAAAGCGGGTGCTTGAGTTAAGGCTTGTTTTAGTGTAGCCTTTGCCTTCTTTTGAGGAGTTCCCCACATCAATAGGATTTAATCATCCTGTCCCTTCAAACTTTCATGTAAGGGCTGGGCAATTAGACCACAGTTGGGGGTCCAGATTCTACAATATCCGGTTAGCCCTAGGAAAGCTAGCGATTCCTTTCGAGTTATGGGGGAAGGCAACTGGAGGATTCCTTGTACTTGATCAGAGGACAGCCTCCTGGATCCATGGTGTTTTTCTCCTGGAGCCTCCCACTCAAAGACAAAAAAGTTATTGGGATTCTTTAGCCAGTGGTATGTGAAAGAATGCATCCTTGAGATCCATGACTGTAAACCACTTGGCGCTGGGCAGAATTTCTCCCAACATTACACAGGGATTGGGTACTGTGGGGACTACAGCTTCATTTCTCATCTGGAGATCTTGAACCATTCACCAAGTCCCATCCTTTTTCTTTACAGGAGGATTGGGGTGTTGCACAGTGAATTTGTGGGGACCAATAGCCCACAGGCAAGGAATTTTTTTATTAGAGGCTGTAGTCTTTCCTGAGCTTCTTTTCTGAGGGGGTATTGTTTCCGGTTTGGAAACTGAGTGGGATCTCGGAGGACAATGACAACTGATTCAGCTTGGTGGGCTCATCCAGGAGTCCCCTGGTCCCACACCTAGAGGTTAATTTTGTCCTCCCATAGTTTTTGGTCCCTCCCTATTGGAGAGGATGTAATGAGTTCCTTAGTAGAAACCAGAAGCTGTAGGGCCCTAGGGGCTGAACAGCTTCCCATTACAAGGGTGGTCCCCAGTTGAGCGAGTATATCTCTTCCTGATAAGGGAGTAGGACACTCAGGGACCATCAGAAACTGGTGGGAAAATATTTGTCCTGCCCTTGAAGGGGTACCAAAAACAGATGGACTTCTAGAAGGCATTCTGTGCCTGTCACCCACCTGTCACCCACCCTAGCGGGTTCACTGAGAGATACTGTTTTTGTGCATGCTGTAGGAAACATGGAAGATGAAGGCCTGAATATCTAGAGGTATTGGATATTATACAGTATTTCCCTCCCAAGGGCCAGCTATTTTCTTTTTGTCCCTCCAAAAGAGTGTAGAGGTGTTGGGAGCCCTTCTGGAACTACTGCTGGATGACAAAGTCACGGCACCACTTAAGAAGAAACTGCAAAGTGGTTTCTCTCCAAGATCAGAACCTTCACTCCTTCCTGTTTCTATGCTTTTGTTGTGACTAACTCTGTTTCATTCTTTGATGAATAGAGTTGTAGGGGCTCCCATGATGAAGTTACAAGAGTCCAGGAAAAAGAAAAATGATCCCTTGCCCCAGAGAAACATTCCAAAAATGATTAAACCTACTGAGGCCCCTGACTGGTGGGTCCCTAACACTCAGCCAAGGAATAAGGCCATGATCATTTGGAAAACAAGCCCTAAGCTTATTGTGACCTGGCCTCATGAGGGAATTGTTATTGATGACTGGAAAACTTGGGTCGTGTATCAGGGAAAATTACAGAAACTAAGCCAATTGCCTTTTCCCCTCAGAATCTAAGCATAAATGGAAAAGAAATATATGAATTGTATTGTGAATAGTTTCTAGGTAAACTGCAAAAGACTTGCCCCTGCCAGAAATAGCCTTGTGTTATGTGGGTAGATGGTAAACAAACCACCACTGACAATGGCTGTACTATGAGAAACTTTTGCCCTTAGACACCGCTGTAGTACTTATTCACTGAAGCAAGACACTGTATTCGCTGTAGTAGCAGGCTGTACAGAATAAGTAGATGGAATAATATGATTCATAGACAATGTTTTAGTAAAATAAAAATAGGCTTCGGGGTAAACGTGTAACCAAAATATGACAAAGGACTAGGAAAAAACTTTTAACACATTTTATAATCAGGGAATGTTGATATTAATGGAAAAATATTGTAAGAATCATTACGTAGAAGAACATGTACTATATAACTAGAAACTAAAAGCAATAAAGATTTTGTCCTTGGACCAATGGTCCTTGGGCCATCAAAAACTCTCTGTCTCCTTTCTTTCCTTTCGCCAACACCGTTCATCCTTTGGGGACCCCTGGACCAGCTGGAGCGGGACTCCAGCATACAGGCAACATTGTGGGCCTGGATGGGTCTCAAGAAAAGAGCATGAAACAGGAATTAAGAGTGCAGGGCACAGCTTTTTAAAGAATGACATAGCCCAACGGCATAACATAAACAAATTAAAATCAAATGGACCCAAGATGGCAGACAAGTCAAATTCATCTAAACCTTGATCCTCAGTCTTCAAGCTAAATGACACACCCAGAGGTGCCTTGACAGTTCCAAGGTACCATCAAAAGACCAAGGAGTGTGTGGTTCCCCAATTTTTAGAGTGTTCCTCCCACTCATTCAGTTCAGTTCAGTCGCTCAGTTGTGTCCTTGCTACCCCATGAATCACAGCACGCCAGGTCTCCCTGTCCATCACCAACTCCCGAAGTTTACACAAACCCATGTCCATCGAGTCAGTGATGCCATCCAACCACCTCATCCTCTGTCGTCCCTTCTCTTCCTGCCCTCAATCCTTCCCAGCATCAGGGTCTTTTCCAATGAGTCAACTGTTCGCATGAGGTGGCCAAAGTATTGAAGTTTCAGCTTCAACATCAGTCCTTCTAATGAACACCCAGGACTGATCTCCTTTAGGATGGACTGGTTGGATCTTCTTGCAGTCCAAGGGACTCTAAAGAGTCTTCTCCAACACCACAGTTCAAAAGCATAATTCTGTGGCACTCAGCTTTCTTCACCGTCCAACTCTCACATCCATACATGACTACTGGAAAAACCATAGCCTTGACTAGATGGACCTTTGTTGGCAAAGTAATGTCTCTGCTTTTAAATATGCTATCTAGGTTGGTCATAACCTTCCTTCCAAGGAGTAAGCGTCTTTTAATTTCATGGCTGCAATCACCATCAGCAGTGATTTTGGAGCTCAAAAAAATAAAGTCTGACCCTGTTTCTACTGTTTCCCCATCTATTTCCCATGAAGTGATGAGACCAGATGCCATGATCTTAGTTTTCTGAACGTTGAGCTTTATGCAAACTTTTTCACTCTCCCCTTTCATCAAGGGGCTCTTTAGTTCTTCTTCGCTTTCTGCCATAAGGGTATGGTGTCGTCTGCATATCTGAGGTTATTGATATTTCTCCCAGCAATCTTGATTCCAGCTTGTGTTTCTTCCAGCCTAGTGTTTCTCATGATGTACTCTGCATATAAGTTAAATAAGCAGGGTGACAATATACAGCCTTGATGTACACCTTTTTCTATTTGGAACCAGTCTGTTGTTCCATGTCCAGTTCTAACTGTTGCTTCCTGACCTGCATACAGGTTTCTCAAGAGACAGGTCAGATGGTCTGGTATTCCCATCTCTTTCAGAATTTTCTACAGTTTATTCTGATCCACACAGTGAAAGGCTTTGGCATAGTCAATAATGCAGAAATAAACGTTTTTTCTGGAACTCTCTTGCTTTTTTGATGATCCAGCAGATGTTGACAATTTGATCTCTGGTTCCTCTGCCTTTTCTAAAACCATCTTGAACATCTGGAAGTTCACAGTTCACATATTGCTGAGGTCTGGCTTGGAGAATTTTGAGCATTACTTTACTAGCTTGTGAGATGAGTGCAATTGTGTGGTAGTTTGAGCATTCTTTGTCATTGGCCTTCTTTAGGATTGGAATGAAAACTAACATTTTCCAGTCCTGTGGCCACTGCTGAGTTTTCCAGATTTGCTGGCATATTGGGTTCAGCCTTTTCACAGCATCATCTTTCAGGATTTGAAATAGCTCAACTAGAATTCCATCACCTCCACTAGCTTTGTTCGTAGTGATGCTTTCTAAGGCCCACATGACTTCACATTCCAGGATGTCTGGCTCTAGGTGAGTGATCACACCATCGTGATTATCTGGGTCGTGAAGATCTTTTTTGTACAGTTCTTCTGTGTATTCTTGCCACCCACTCATTAGAATATGAAATCATCCAGCTCATAAAAATACAAAAACAAAAACAAAAACAACCACACTGCATTTCATGGATGCTTCATATACCCTCTACAATGGGACACACTCTGTGGGCTGTGCTTCTCTCTGAATCCGAACAAGTCTACCTCTTACCTATCGTTATGTCTCTCACAGAATTTTTTTTGCAATGAGACATCAAGAACCTGAGCTTCATTATGTCCTGAAATGAGGTACCGTGGGTTTTGGCCAGGCTCAAGTCCCAATCAGACACGACTGAGTGACTAAGCATAGCGTAGAGTCCCTACCACATGGGTTTGAGTCCCAATCTTGGTGAACAGTTTCAAGCACAACTTTTGGAAATGGAAAGATGATGACCTGCCCAATACTTTGTAAACAGTGGCATAGGTAGAAAGAGGAGGTGAAGGATGGGAGGAAAAAACTGGGAAAAACATGCCAAGGAACCCCTTTTATAACTTGGAAAAATCTGTTAATACCTGACCTGTGCCCACAATTTTCATTGGCCCGATCTTTGGCACAAATGAGGTTAAGGACAGAGGAACCCTCACTTTCTTGGACAGCAGCTACTAGGTTGAAGCAGATAGTGGAGCCTTCAGGACACACTGGGGAGTAGCCCCTGCCAGAGTCCCCCAATTTCACCCACTGCCACTTGCCTGTTCACAGGGAGTTCAAGGAAACAAGAAACGAGAGATTGTAAAGGAATTAAGATTTTGTTAGCCATATGTCCTTCGAGCCATAGGGGTGCTACTACTGCTGCTGCTGCTGCTAGGTCGCTCCAGTCGTGTCCGACTCTGTGCAACCGCATAGACAGCAGCCCAGCAGGCTCCGCAGTCCCCGGGATTCTCCAGGCAAGAATTCTGGAGTGGGTTGCCATTTCCTTCTCCAATAGGGGTGAGGACCTCCTATCTTAACCAGAGGTCTTCTGAAATCTGAGTCTGAGGTGCATGAGCTTTCTGCCGAGTTTGTTTTTGTTGTCCCAGTTTCCAGCACGCTAGGCTTCTTGTCACTTCCACTGCACTCAGTTTCCTTTACATTCAGCTTCCTCAGTGTGAACTTTCACCAAGTTGGACTTCTGCTGTGCTTGGCCTCCATTTCACGGGGCCACGCTGAGGTTGTTTCAGCCAGGTTAAATCTGAGAAATGGCACCATATATGTTGGGGGAATGTGTGATTTCCTTGGTTTTGTCTTGCTGCGGCAAAGGTTTGAAATGGCGGACCAGTGTTACAGCTCAGTTACAGCTGAATTTTATTTGGCAAGCAAAGGAAAGTACACCCTCGAAGCATGAGGGCAGGCCCCACCCCAAATGAGAGGCCTCAATCCGTCTTGGCTTTCACTTTTTATAAATTTTATCTCCTATGCCCTGAGCTTGCCCTATGCAATTTGGGCAAGCCAGGAAGGGGACGTATTTGTTTCACCTGAAGTTCTCACTCCAATCTGTGGATTATCTTTTGTTCCATTTTTGTGGATTTTTCCCTTTCTTTGGCTTTTAGCCACTGCCATTTTGGAATCCTTTTTCCTATTCTAAGTATCTAACAAACTGAGAAAAAAAAAAAACAAAAACACATATATATGGACCCACGCAGTTCAAACTCATGTCATTCAAGGGTCAACTGTATGTTTAACTCCTGTATGAAAAGTAACTACTTTGAAAACTTGATGTTTAGTTTTCAAGAAACCAAAGATATGATAGAATTTGAATTGGACAGGGAAACTGTGAGCAATCTGGCAAACTCTTTGATTAATGAGCAAAATTATAAATTCTAAATTAATAGATGACATAGATGAGGAAAATACAGTGTAGATTGAGTGATTTTAGACAAAAGAACAATATTGTTAGGAACATTTTGAAAGTTAAAAATGAAAATAAACTGTGGACACCACAGTTTAATGTCTTAAGTACTTAAGACATTAAGTATTTTATCTCTGATTTCCAAAATTGAATTATACTAGGTCAAATTCGTGAGAATTTCCTTATTAGAGGACTATAAAATTAGCGTTTTCAGGAGAGGACTAACGGCTTTCACTATGACAGACTAGTATTTCCTAGAAACAATTTGAGATTATAGGTGTGCTGTTCATAATAAAAAGTGAGCAGTGTGGCATAGGGTTAAGAATATTAGGTGATATATTCTATTTCAAATGGAATATTTCCATAAAATTGCCTTAAGGTAAACAGAAGGTGAAGTCTGAAGGAATAATGATGAAGCTAGAAGCTGTATCCTTGTCCAAAATCACAAAGCTTTGATGCCAAAAACTTGACCTCTGCACTCCAAACTGAATCTTGGAGACAGTTTTCAGTGAATTAGAAAAAGATAGCCTTATTGCTTTGCCAGGCAAAGGGGGCTACAACAAGCTCAGGCCCACAAAACTGTGTTCCTACTGGGAAAGATTTGATAGCAATGGTTCAAGGGTGTAGTTGCTGATAAGGATCAGGGTGTGCAAAGGGCCTGCTCTCCTTTAAACTGGCCTCAAGTGGCCTCTTGATGAGATTCCTGAGGTTCCTTTAATGTGTGATGATGAACTATGGACTGAGATTCCTGACATTGTACAGGAGACAGGGATCAAGACCATCCCAAGAAAAAGAAATGCAAAAAAGCAAAATGGCTGTCAGAGGAGGACTTACAAATAGCTGAGAAAAGAAGAGAAAAGGAAAAGCAAAAGAGAAAAGGAATGGTATGCCCATTTGAATTCAGAACTCCAAAGAATAGCAAGGAGAGATAAGAAAGCCTTCCTCAGTGATCAGTACAAAGAAACAGAGGAAAACAATACAATGGGAAAGACTAGAGATCTCCTCAAGAACATTAGAGATACCAAGGGAACATTTCATATGAAGAAGGGCTCAATAAAGGACAGAAATTGTATGGACCTAACAGAAGCAGAAGATATTAAGAAGAGGTGGCAAGAACGTACAGAAGAACTGTACGAAAAAGATCTTCATGACCCAGATAATCGCAGTGGTGTGATCACTCACCTAGAGCCAGACATCCTGGAATGTGAAGTCGTGGGCCTTAGGAAGCATCACTATGAACAAAGCTAGAGGAGATGATGGAATTCCAGTTGAGCTATTTCAAATCCTAAAAGATGATGCTGTGAAAGTGCTGCACTCAAAATGCCAGCAAATGTGGAAAACTCAGCAGTGGCACAGGACTGGAAAAGGTCAGTTTTCACTCCAGTCCCAAAGAAAGGCAATAACAACAAGAACAAAAAAAGCAAGAGAGTTCCAGAAAAAAAATCTATTTCTGCTTTATTGACTATGCCAAAACCTTTGTGTGGATCACAATAAACCCTGGAAAATTCTGAAAAAGGTGGGAATACCAGACCACCTGACTTGCCTCTTGAGAAATCTTTATGCAGGTCAAGAAGCAACAGTTAGAACTGGACATGAAAGAACAGATTGGTTCCAAATAGGGAAAGGAGTGTGTCAAGGCTGTGTATTGTCACCCTGCTTATTTAACTTATATACAAAGTACATATGAGAAACTCTGGGCTGGATGAAGCACAAGCTGGAATCAAGATTGCTGGGAGAGATATCAATAACCTCAGGTATGCAGATGACACCACCCTTATGGTAGAAACTGAAGAAGAACTAAAGAACCTCTTGATGAGAGTGAAAGAGGAGCGTGAAAAAACTGGTTTCAAACTCAGCATTCAAAAAACTAAATTCATGACATCCAGTCCCATCACTTCATGGCAAATAGAGGGGAAAACAGTGGAAAGAGTGGCAGATTTTATTTTTTTGTGCTCCCAAATCACTGCAGATGGTGACTGCAGCCATGAAATTAAAAGACGCTTACTTCTTGGAGAAAAGTTGTGACTAACCTAGACTACATATTAAAAAGCAGAGACATTATTTTACCAACAAAGTCCATCTAGTCAAGGTTATGGTTTTTCCATTAGTCCTGTATGGATGTGAGAGTTGGACTATTAAGAAAACTGAACGCTGATATACTGATGCTTTTGAGCTGTGGTGTTTGAGAAGACTTTAGAGTCCCTTGAGCTGCAAGGAGATCCAACCAGTCCATCCTAAAGGAGATAGTCCTGAGTGTTCATTGGAAGGACTGACGTTGAAGCTGAAATTCCAATACTTTGGCCACCTGACGCGAAGAACTGACTCATTGGAAAAGACCCTGATGCTGGGAAAGATTGAGAGCAGGAGGAGAAGGGGACAATAGAGGATGAGATGGCTGGATGGCATCACTGACTCGATGGACACGAGTTTGGGTAAACCCCCGGAGTTGGTGATGGACAGGAAAGCCTGGAGTGCTGTGGTTTATGGGGTCGCAGAGAGTCAGACAAGACTGAGTGACTGAACTGAACTAAACTGAACTAATGTGTGATGTTCTGTGGAATGAAGAATGTTAATATCTTTTATTTGTTGGGGTGGGGACCATGGGGGCGGGTTTCAGTTCTGTAAAGAGCTCAAAGATATTATTACCTGTATCCCTTGAGGTGGAACCAGAACACTGCCCTAAGGCTGCACTGTTGTTCCTTGGCTACTCCTCCCTTGTCTCTGCATCCTCTCCCTTCCTTGATTAGCAACTGTTTCAAAGGCTTCCGTGCTCAGTAGCCCCACAGCATCTTGGTCAGGTTTCAACTTCATGAGCCTAATTGATAGATTAAGAAGCTTTAGAAATCCTAGTCCATAGATTTAATCTGGGCTTTTTTTTTGTTTGTTTGCACAGAGATATATTTAATTCCAAAAGGTATAAAAAGAAGTATATGTTAATAAGAATCATAGTCTTAGTTATAATGCCAATAAAAATGGTCAGCAATATAACATTTCCATTGTAATGAAAGAGGGTTAATAATTTTCTCATAATTTCATCTCTCGGTTAATGATTAATGTCCCAGATAAAAAAATGATTGTCAAAGACTTGTGGTTACACTTTTGGCCAAAGAAGAAGAGGACATCTTTTCTCTTTTTTTGTATTTTTTTTTATGTTGGGCTGAAATTCACATAGCATAACCTTAACCAAAGAATTCAACAACATGTATTATATTCATGATGTTGATCAACCACCATTTCTATCTGGTTCTAAAATATTTTCATTGCCTCAAAATAAAACCACATGTGTATTAAGCTATTAATTCACTTTCTTCCCTTACCTGAGCCCCTAAAAACTGACAACTCACTTTTTGTCTCCAAATCCATACAGACCCCTTGTTAAAATATGTGTCAGTGTTTCTTTTTTTCATGGAATAATATTACAATATGGAGTAATATTCCACTACATATATATACTATAGTTTGTTTATTTGTTCGTCTATTGAAGGACATTTGGGTTGTTTCCATCTTTTGCTATTGCGAATAGCACTGCTATGAATACCCATGTACAAGTATTTAGTTTGTGTTTTTCAGATCTTACAGCTATATATTTAGGAGTGAGATTGCTACGTCATGTGGTAATTCTGTGTTTGAATTTTTGAGGAATTACTAAACTTGTTTCTATAGTGACTCTAACCATTTTTTATTTCCATCAGCAATACACTTTAAATCCTATATATATATATATATATTTACACAAGCATATACATGCATCCTGGCCAAGGCATGTTTTTCGAAGTGTGAAATAGTATCTAACAACTTTGATTTACCTGTCCCTAATGACTAATGATGTTAAGTATTTTATCCCATGCCTGTGGGCCTTTCTATATCTTCCTTAGAGAAATGTCTATTCAAGTCCTCTGCTCATATTTTAACTGGGTTGTTTATCTTTTTGTTGTTAAGAATAGGACATCTTATGTGTAGCCAACAAAGGAAAGTGAAATGTTATTGCCTAAGTAAAGGCAAATTGATTTTAACAACCAAAAATATGTGCGTCATAATACAATGGAGCAAGACTCTATGGTCTTTGTCCACATGTCCTCTGCCTGCATTTTGTTTGTGGGAAAAACTTTCACCAAGGAATAAGTTTAATTAGAGAAGTGAGAACATGAAGAAACAAAAGAAAACAGTCAAAGGAAACCGATAAATAATAGTTTAGTCATTAAGCATAGGCAAGGACCTTTAACTCCTTCTCAAGGGCTATAGATAATATTCTGAACTATATCCTGTGAGCTCTCTTATAGATACTGAAACCCCAAGCATGTGGGAGAAGTTGACTACATGGTGAAAAGACTGTAGCCATGACATAAGTTGCCACAATTCCAAGACCTGGCCTCAGGGGAATGGGAAAAAGCTAACCATGGAACTGAAGATTAACTGTACTGCTGTTGCTGCTAAGTCACTTCAGTTGTGTCCGACTCTGTGAGACCCCATAGACGGCAGTCACCAGGCTCCACCGTCTCTGGGATTCTCCAGGCAAGAACATTGGAGTGGGTTGCCATTTCCTTCTCCAATGCATGAAAGTGAAAAGTGAAAGTGAAGTCACTCATTCGCGTCCGACTCTTACAACCCCATAGACTGCAGCCTACCAGACTCCTCCATCTGTGGGATTTTCCAGGCAAGAGTATTGGAGTGGGGTGCCATTGCCTTCTCCAAAGATTAACTGTACTTAAAAAAATCAAGATGCCACTTGTCAGACTTGTTGTTTAGTCACTAAGCTGTGTCTTACTCTGCAACTCCAATAACTGCAGCACACCAGACTTCCCTGGACTTCACTATCTCCTGGATTTTCTCAAACAAATGTCCATTGAGTCAGTGATGCCATCCAACCATCTCATCCTCTGTTGTCCCCTTCTCTTGCACTCAGTCTTTCCCAGCATCAGGGTCTTTTCCAATGACTTAGCTCTTAGCACTAGGTGGCCAAAGTATCAGAGCTTCAGCTTCAGCATCCATCTTTACAATGAATATTCAGGGTTGATTTCCTTTAATATCGACAGGTTTGATCTCCTTGCTGTCCAGGGGACTCTCAAGAGGCTTCTCTAACACCACAGTCCAAAAGCATCAATTCTTCAGTACTCAGTCTTCTTTATAGTCCAACTCTCACATTCATACGTGACTACTGGCAAAACCATAGCTTTGACTATATGGACCTTTGATGGCAAAGTGATGTCTCTGCTTTTTAACACCCTGTCTAGTCTTTTCATGGCTATTCTTCCAAGGAACAAGTGTCTTTTAATTTTGTGGCTGCAGTCACCATCCGTGTTGATTTTAGAGACCAAGAAAATGAAATCTGACACTGTTTTCACATTTTCTCCATTTTTGCCATGAAGTGGTAAGACTGGGTGCCATGATCTTAGATTTTGAATATTGAGTTTTAAGCCAGACTTTTCACCTTCATCTAGGAGACTCTTTCACCTTAATCAAGAGTCCCTTTAGTTCCCCTTCACTTTCTTCCATTAAAGTGGTATTATCTGCATATCTGAGGTTGTTGATATTTTTTCCTGCAATCTTGATTTCAGCTTGTGATTCATTCAGCCTGGCATTTCACATGATATATTCTGCATGTAAATTAAATAAATAGAGTGACAATATACAGCCTTGACATACTCCTTTCCAATTTTGAACCAATCTATTGTTCCATGTCCAGTTACAACTGTTGTTTCTTGCCTACATACAGGTATCTCAGGAGACAGATAAGGTGATCTGATATTCCCATTTTATTAAGAATATTTCACATTTTGTTATGATCCACAGAGTGAAAGGCTTTAGCATAGTCAATGAAACAGAAGTAGATTTATTTTTGGAATGTCCTTGCTTTTTCTGTGATCCAACATATGTTGACAATTTTATTACTGGTTAGCAAAAAGGCAAAGGAGAAAAGGAAAGATATAACCATCTGAACTCAGGGTCCCAAAGAATATCAAGAAGAGATAAGAAAACCTTCTTAAGTGAGCAATGCAAAGAAATAGAGGAAAGCAATAGAATGGGAAAGCCTAGTGAACTCTTCAAGATAATTAGAGATGCCAAGGGAACATTTCATGCAAAGAGGGTCACAATAAAGGACAGAAAGAATATGGACCTAACAGAAACAGAAGATATTAAAAAGAGGTAGCAAGAATACACAGAACTATACAAAAAAAGATCTTCAAGACCAAGATAAACATGAAGGTATGATCACTCACCTAGAGCCAGAGACCATGGAGTATGAAGTCACATTGGCCTTAGGAAGCATGGCTACAAACAGAGCTAGTGGAGGTGATGGAATTCCACCTGAGCTATTTCAAATCATAAAAGATGATGCTCTGAAAGTGTTGCACTCAACATGCCAGCAAATTTGGAAAACTCGCCAGTGGCCAAAGGACTGGAAAAGATCAGTTTTCACTCCAATCCCAAAGAAAGGCAATAACAAAAATGTTCAAATTAACACACAACTGTGCTCATTTCAGATGCTAGCAAAGTAATGCTCAAAATTCTCCAAACTAATTTTCAGCAGTATGTGGTTTGAGAACTTTGAGATGTTCAAGTTGGATTTAGAAAAGGCAGAGGAACAAGAGATCAAATTGTGAACATCCATTGGCTCATAGAAAAAGCAAGAGAATTCCAGAAAAAACATCTGCTTCATTGAATACACGAAAGCCTTTGACTGTGTGGATCACAACTAACTTTGGAAAATACTTAAAGAGATGGAAATACCAAACCACCTTACCTGACTTCTGAGAAATCTGCATACAAGTCAAGAAGCAACAGTTAGAACCAGACATGGAACAATGGACTGGTTCCAAGTTGGGAAAGGAGTATGTCAAGGCTGTATGTTGTCACCCTACTTATTCAACTTATATGCAGAGTACATCATGCAAAATGCCAGGCTGGATGAAGCACAAGCTGGAATCAAGATTGCTGGGAGAAATATCAATAACCTCAGATATGCAGATGACACCACCTATATGGCAGAAAGTGAGGAACTATAGAGCCTCTTGATAAAGTTGAAATAGGAGAGTGAAAAAGCTGGCTTAAAACTCAACATTCAAAAAGCTAAGATCATGGCACCCAGTCCCATCACTTCATGGCAAATAGATTGGAAACAATTCCAATCTTTGTGTTCTAGGGCTCCAGAATCACTACTCCAGAGTCACTAGATGGTGACTGAAGCCATGAAATTAAGATACCTGTTCTTGGAAGAAAATCTTTGACAAACCTAGACAGCATATTAAAAAGCAGAGACATTACTTTCCAACAAAGATCTGTATAGTCAAAGCTATATTTTTTCTAATAGTCATGTATGGATGTGATAATTGGACCATAAAGAAGGCTGAGTGCTGAAGAATTGATGCTTTCAAACTGTGGTGTTAAAGAAGACTCTTGAGAGTTCCTTGGATTGCAAGGAGATCAAACCAGTCAATTCTAAAGGCAACTGATCCTGAATCTTCATTGGAGGGGTTGATGCTGATGATGAAACTTAATACTTTGGCCACCTAATGCAAAGAGCTGACTCCCTGGAAAAGACCATGAGGCTGGGAAAGATTAAAGGCAGGAGGAGAAGGGGACGACAGAGGACAGGATCACTGATGACATCACTGACTCAATGGACATGAGTTTGAGCAAGCTCCAAGAGATGTTGAAGGACAGAGAAGCCTGACGTGCTACAGTCCATGGGGTCACAAAGAGTTGGACACGACTGAGCAGCTGAACAATAACAACAGACTACTGATTAACAATTTCAAGATGACTGTCAGAGCTTACTCACTGTTCTTACATGTAATTCCCTCCTTCAGCCTAGAAAAACTCTTGCCCAGTGATTGTCAGTTGGGAGGGAATTGGCTTTTAGATAGGCATCACCCTTCTACCCCCTATTGCTGGTATACAAAATCAAGCAAACTTTTCTTTCCACCAATCGGGCCTTTTTATTGACTTTTGAGCTCCAAGCCATCGGATCCCACTTTTGGTTACAATATCTTTAAGCTTTTTAAGGTATCTTTAAGCTTTTCTGCCTCACACAAGAAGGGACATAGTTTGGCATTTATTGCATTTAATATAATTTTTTTCTTGGAATTTGAAGGATGTTATAGGTGAGGACCCTGGAGAAGGAAATGGCAACCCACTCCAGTATTCTTGCCTGGAGAATCCTAGGGATGGCGGAGCCTGGTGAGCTGCCATCTATGGGGTCACACAGAGTTGGACACGACTGAAGCGACTTAGCAGCAGCAGCAGCAGCATAGGTGAAGACCACATATCTTTCATAGTTACATTGAATATAACAGTATTTGTTGAGTTAGTTTTTAATTTATCATGACTTATTTACTCAATTTGGTGATTACTGAGGATATTTTTCATAAAGTTATTTTATCAAGTAGCTGAAAATATGAATGCACATAACCTTTTCTGTAATGTCTACTTCTAGGTTGAAATACTAGTTACATAGTAGGTCTGATATGAACACTTTCAGCAAATAAGTGATTATACTTAAAAGTTATTTTTTGGTAATTTGTAGGATGCACTTATTTGAAAGAGTCTTGTGGGGAAAAAATATTGATATGTTAGGATATGGTTTTTGTACGATCAGCATAATAGGATTCAGTGGACAGAGGACTGAGTTAGAAGGACTCTGTTGTGTTTAGTCAGTTGTGTCCAACTCTTTGCAACTCCATGGACTGTAGCCCACATCTTCCTCTGTCCATGGGGATTCTTCAGGCAAGAATACTGGAGTGAGTGGACATGTCCTCCTCCAGGGGATCTTCCCAACCCAGGTCTCCTGCATTGCAGGTGGATTCTTTATCAGGTAGCTACCAAGGAAGCCCTAGAAAGAGTCTAGTCACATAGAATACTGAGTTATTCAAGTAGTTTGAAAATGAATTACCAGGGCCATTTTGAAGAAGAAAATACTTTAAAATGAATTTATATTGAATCAAAAAGGCTTTGAAATGCCCATCTGTGACAAGTACAGAAAATATAACATTGAAGTTAACCCAAATAATTCTCACAATGTAGTTTGCAGAACTCTCAAAACTTCTGTTTTAGTCACCCAAAGAAAATCCTTAGTCCATTTAATAGGCATGTCTCTTTATTTGCATATGTCTTTATTCTCTCAGTGAGGATAAGTGAATGAAATAGACTTGTACATTTCTTGTTTGGCTGTCATTATTAGCCTGAATATAATCACGCTAGTGAAAGCAGTTTCATTTTTTATTGTTAAAATGTAACTAGTTATGTAGTTTTGACATGTATGTGGCTATTTAAAATTGAAATATATCCCAATGAATCCTAAGATTCCAGCATGCTTGAGATAGAAAACCATTTGTTTTATTCCCAGTTCTATATCTGACCTTGTAAATGTTACAAATAAACCCAGCAACTGGATAATATCCTATGAACAAGTGGTTAATATCCCTTACCAGGTGGTAAATTAGTATAGTGTGCTTGTGTGAAAATTCTTATTCTCTACCTACACATTTATTTATTCAAAGAATTGCTTCTTCCTAAATAGAAAGGCAGCAATAAAAGAACATGGTATCTTGAGTGTGAGAGTTTTACATTTGAATTCCTAATCTTACATTTTTGTAGCTTTGTAACTTTGACAAATTATATAATTTCCTCAGTTGTCTATCTTTGTTTGATTAGTAACTTTAACTTCCATATTATTCATTATTTTTCATGGTCTACTACATTGACCACACAGGCAACTCTTTTTAAAAGTAATTCATGCCATTATGATGCTAGTGATTTAGATTATTTAGTCAGATAGAATTTTATCTTCTGTCTCAATTGCAAGGGACAATTTATGACCCTTTAGTTTACGTTTATGACTTGGATGTTAAGCTACATGACTTTGTGGTTTCTTATTTTAATGATGAGTATTTAATTGCCTTTGCTTTATTTTTACACCTATAAGGTTGACTTTTTGTTAATTCTACAGTCAGTATTTGTTTTCCTTTTCTTATGCTTCAGATATAATGGGGAATATTACTCTGTTCTGACATGTTCAAATCTTTTCCAGCAAAAAGGGAACACAGGGAAGGAAAAATGATTAATTGAAAGACTTAACCAAGGCCATATCTATAGAAATTTAATGTACCTGAGGGTTATAATCATATAAGGAGGACGTTAACCCTAATTATATCAGGCAGATACAATACAGACTGCATTGTAGCCAAGACCCTCTTATACTTGACAAGGGATCTTTCCAAAGAAACAAAGAATTAAAGCTTGCATTCATCCTGTCTACATCTTTTGAAAAGCTACAGTCTGAGAACATAGCAAAAATTACCTGGACATTAGAAAGGCAAACACTACAGAGGAAAGTGGTATATTAATTTTGGTTAACATGTAAAAGTTATATTCAATTCAATTTGTTGTTAATCAAGCCCTTTCCTTGAACAAATAGTATAGTGGCGCCTAGCTGAATACATTCATAATGAAAATCAGAGCTGCTGTTTAAAAACAAAAACAGGGAAACCTTGTATGATGTTTATATTAAGAATCCATAAGGAACTAATGTTGTTAACAGGAAAATGTTGATATTCTTCAAAACCAGAACACATGAGCGTTCATTCTTGGCTACTTTGGTCAAAAAGGCTTCTTGGGCTGTGACTAGGCACTACTTTAAGATGTTTTTTCCCTGTATTGCTTTCCCAACTCTACATTTTACAGCTGTCAGACAGTGGACTCAGCTGTCTAGAATACTGTACCCTGGCCAAGACCAGACTTAACTGAGTTCCCTGGTATATAATTCAGGACCAAATATTATTAGTCAGTAAAATTAAAACCATAGACTCACCAAAGACCTCTCAAGCATTGCTGCCCAGAAATATGTCTAGTTTGTTATAATCCTTCCTAGAGCTAAAATCAGTTCTCACATTAGGCTTTTTAAAGATCACCTAGTAGTAATCATCACAGGTCATCCCATCCACTCTGTCTTTTCCCTCTGCCAAAGCTGTACCTCTCTTTTTCCTACTGTATCAACTGATATGGTAGAAAGAGAAAAATTGCTCATTAAACCTAAATGAAATTAGAAAGCTACAGATATCTCAGCTGTTTAAAAGAAGTAAAATAAATTATACATTTTTTCTGTTTGATATCAATATAGTAGATCAATGAGTAACTTTCCTTTATCTTGTAAAATTACCCAAAGAAACAATGAATTAGAAATAGAATTCAGATAATAGAAATATTGTCTCACCGTCTACATAATGAAGTAAAAAGCTAGAAGTTGAAAATGAAATCATAAAAAAGAAGTTCTATAATCTGGATATGTTAACAGATAGATCAAAAAAAAAAAAGATAAAATAAACACTTTCTTTTTTTTTTCACTTATAAATTAATTTTATTCTTATATTGTAACCTACACACATTCCAGAATTTCTTTTTTTTTTTTTTTTTTGAGATTTATGAAATCATTTCTTTTTTTTTTTTTTATTTTAGTTGGTGGCTAATTACTTTACAATATTGTAGTAGTTTTTGCCATACATTGACATGAATCAGCCATGGAACACTTTCTTTTTAATTATTGAATCAAAGATAAAACCTAAAATGAAACTTTAATTAACCTAAAATATAACAATAATGAAATATTATATATAAGAAGGCATAAGGCATAGGGCTAAAACAACTCTCAAAAGGAAATGAATAATATACATGCATACATGAGAAAAATGAAATGCAATTAAACATGGTTCAGAAGTGAACAATAACATAAAATAGAAGCATAGGAAAGAAATAATAATAGTTAAGCAGACAACAATGTATTAGAACAAAAGAGTAGAACTCACAAATATAAAAAACATCAGGTTCTTTGGCAAAAATAATATAATAGCTAATCACTAGCTAATATGAATCTGGAGAAAATGAGAAAAGACCCAGTGTGCAAAATAAATAACTATAAAAACAAACAAAGTGAAAAAACTGTTAAGAAGCTGTCTTGCACAGTTCTATGCAAATATACATGGAAACTTGGATAAAATTTATTTTTAGAAAATTTAATTTATGAAAACTAATTTTAGGAGAGGAAGGTAGTCTAAGTAGAATGATTCTCATGGAATAAAGAGTTAATAACTCTCTCCCAAGTAATATATGGTTCATATGATTTAGAGAAGAATTTCAATGCAAAATTCTGTAAAAAAAATTCCAGTGATACTTGAATAGTTTCAGAATATTGGAGGGTAAATGAAAACTTGTTAATTTTTATTTTAAGAAAATATAGTAAGACACTGATATAAATGGCAAAGAAAATAAAGACTAATCTACTTTATGAATATTAAGGCCAGAATGTTAATTTTAGTAAATAAAACAGCATAATAATTAAATAATACAAGATAATAAATAATATAATTTATCACATTAATGTATCTACCAAAAGTTCATATGATTTTTTCTATAAGAGGTAAGCAATTGATAAAATATTTCTGTTCATTTTTTAAAGTTAAATAATTTTTTATTGAAGGATAATTGCTTTACAGAATTTGCTGTTTTCTGTCAAACCTCAACATGAATCAGCATTAGGTATACATGGGATTAATGCTCAATGATAAATAAAATAAAAATAAAAAGAGATTAGTCCTATTTAGTTTATAAAATATGTTCATTAACTCTATAGCATTTTAAGGAAATTAAGAAAATGTAGTTATTACTTAACATCGTATTGATAGTTGTAGTCAGTGCAATTAGAGAAATAAAGGAATTGGAGACATATAAACTGTAAAATGTGAATATTACTACTCTCCTTGATCTGCTTTTATACTCAGAAAAATTAAACAAAATGAACTATAAATTTTCTAAGTATATGCTAATTTGTAGAAATAACATAGTACATAATCATTATATAGAAACACTAGGTCCCATGTATTTCAGTAACAGTTGTTTAGAAGATATGATAGAGGATAATAATCCTATTAGATTAGCCAGAAAAGATAGAATTTTTGTTGTTCAGTCACTCGGTCATGTCTGACCCTTTGAAACCCCATGAACTGCAGCACGCCAGGGTTCCTTGTCCTTCACTATTTGTCGGAGGTTGCTCAAACTCATGTCAGTTGAATCGTGATGCCATCCAACCATCTCATCCTCTGTCGTTCCCTTCTCCGCCTGCCTTCAATCTTTTCCAGCATCAGGGTCCATTCCAATGAGTCAGCTCTTCACATCAGGTGGCCAAAGTATTGGAGCTTCAGGTTCAGCATCAGTCCTTCAAATGAATGTTCTGGGTTGATTTCCTTTAGGTTTGACTGGTTTGATCTCTTAGGGCTTCCCTGATAGCTCAGCTGGTAAGGAATCTGCCTGCAATGCGGGAGATCTGGGTTTGATCCCTGGGTTGGGAAGATCCCCTGGAGAAGAGAGAGGCTTTCCACCCCAGTGTTCTGGCCTGGAGAATTCCATGGACTGTAAAAGGTTTGATCTTTTAGGAGTCTAAGGGACTCTCAAGAGTCTTCTCCAACACCATCATTCAAAAGCATCAATTCTTCAGCGCTCAGCCTTCTTTATGGTCCAGCTCTCACATCCATACATGACTACTGGGAAAACCATAGCTTTGACTATACAGACCAAAGTCAGCAAAGTAATGTCTCTGCTTTTTAATATGCTGCCTAGGTTTGACACAGCTTTTCTTCCAAGTAGAAAGTGTCTTTTAATTTCATGGCTGCAGTCACTGTCCTCGGTAATTTTGGAGCCCAAGGAAATAAAGTCTGTCACTGTTTCCATTGTTTCCCCATCTATATGCCGTGAAGTGATGGGACCAGATGCCATGATCTTAGTTTTTTGAATGTTGAGCTTTAAGCCAGCTTTTTCACTCTTCTCTTTCACCTTCATCAAGAGGCTCATCAAAGGTAGAATACTAGGGATAAATGTCTGTGGAAAGAACTATATTTGAAAAGCACTGTGTAAAATTTGTTTTAAATAAAAACTTTTGAATTCTGCAGAGCAACTAGCAAAAAATAATAAAAAGAAATGCATACAGTGTTGCTGCTTAAAAAATCAGAATAATGTCAGTATTAAAAGTCTTATGTGGCTCTTTTATATGCCTTAGGTATAGTATCTCAAATCATTGAGAAAAAGGATGTTCATTTAATAAATGAATTTTGAACAAGTGAAGAGCAAGTTAGAAAAATCATTTGACATTCATACTTCAGGCCAAATAAGATATGTTTCAATGAATGAAAGATTTAAATATAAGAAAGTTATAGAACTACTAGAGAAAATGTAGCATAATTTTTTTACTAACTTTTGATACAAAGATTTAACTGTGAAAAAGGAAAGATTCAGAGACTTGACAACATAAAACATTTTCATTTAAAAATAATGAGTCAAAAATAATTGAAAAAAGTGGAAAAAATCTATGAATTTTAATGTAGAAAATCTACATATAGAACCTTTCTTCATATATATTTATAAAGGACAAAAGACTATAAAACTGGCAAATACTGAACACAAAATTTCTAGAAAGATAAGTTTTAAAAAGCTTCTAAACATTGGCACTGCTAAAAATTTGATTACAACAGGAAGTTCCATTAAAACTTGACTGAGATATTAATTTTAATTTACTATATTGTAAAATATGTCTAAATTTTGATACTAGAGCCCACTATATATTCTTTGGGCAGTATAATTTGATACAGTCTCTATGGAGATCAGATTGCCGTCATTTAGCACTTTATCAATTCATCTATCCTTTGATTCAGCAATACCAGTGTGAGAATCTGGAAATTTTTCCTGGAGATAAACACATACAATGCATTGAAAGTGACAAATGTTATTTGCACTCTTGTTAGAAAACAGAAAACAAACACCACCACCACCCCTCCGCTAAACAAAAAAAAAAAAAAAATGGAAATTTACATCCATAGCCTACAAGTCCGTCATGTAAATAAGTGATATTTTAGTCTATGAAATGGAATATGATGAAACTGGTGGAGGGAGGAGGAGAGAGAGAGTGAGAGAGGTCTATTTGCGTCGATATGAAGCATTCCAAAATATGCTTCCTTGATAGCTCAGTGTGAAAACTCTCCCTGCGATACAGGAGACTTGGGAGATGTCTGGGTCAGGAAGATCCCCTGAAGGAGGAAATATACATACACATACATACATACACACATACACAAATACACACACACATACACACACACACACACACACACACACACACACACACACACACACACACTGGAACTTCCCTGGTGGCTCAAACGGTAAAGCGTCTGCCTGTAGTGCGGGGGACCCCGGTTCGATCACCCCCTGAAGGAGGAAATATACATACATACACACACACACACACACACACACACACACACACACACACACACACTGGAACTTCCCTGGTGGCTCAAACGGTAAAGCGTCTGCCTGTAGTGTGGGGGACCCCGGTTAGATCCCTGGGTCGGGAAGATCCCCTGGAGAAGGAAATGGCAGCCCACTCCAGTATTCTTGCCTGGAAAATCCCCATGGGCAGAGGACCCTGGTCGGGTTACAGTCCATGGGGTCGCAAAGAGTCAGACACGACTGAGCAATTTCACTTTCACACACACAATGTATATGTGTGTGTGAAAGTGAAAATGTTAGTTGGTCAGTTGTGTCCAACTCTTTGTGACCCGAATGGGCTGCAGCCCCCCAGGCTTTTCTGTCCATGGGCTTCTCCAGGCAAGAATACTGGAGGAGGTTGTCATTCCCTTCTCCAGGGGATCTTCCTGACCTAGGGATCAAAACCAGGTCTCCTGCACTGCAGATAGATTCTTTACCATCTGAACCACCAGGGAAGCCCAAAATCTCTGAGTTTCATGTAGAACAGTAAAGTAGAAAAAATAATATCTGCTGTACCAACAATATGGAATTGTTATAAAACATAATGAGAACAGATTTTGTGAAAGAATTTGGTAAGCTATAAAGGATTTAGTGGATCTAATTTTGCATAGTTTACTACAATATTAATTGGAATATATTACCAAATGAAACCATATCTCCCTCAACATATATAATTCGTACCATGTTATACAACCATGCCCTAAAATTGTGATTATAAACAGTTGGCTAATACAGTTGCTGTTATTATAGACTTTAATAGGAAGATTATGCATATGCAGAATTTATTTTTCTTTCTAATTAAAAAATGATTTATAATGCCTCTGTTCTTTTATCTACTTTGCTATAAAATTTTCAAATCCACCTGTTTAGTTTATTAAAGGAATTAATTGCTTTTTCCATCTTCCATTTCTCATTTCTGCTACCAAGTAACAATTTGTTGGGTTTTGTTACTACATTTATGGTTTCTCCTTAGCAACTGGGAAGATTCCCAAAGAATATCTGAACCATGGCATGTAAGAGTACGTTTATTACTATAAATCTTTTGAGATTTTGCAAATATTATAGATAGTGTGAAAGCTAATTAAAAATGATATGAATCCACTTAATTTCAAATTTCTCAGAAATTTTTTAGACTTCGAAACATGCAGGAAATCAAAATAACTCAAAATCTTGCCTTAAATGCTAACTATTTCTCATATTGTATTTTGAATGTTCAAAGCACTGCAGAACATCTGAAGCAGACCAGGGAATAAAGACCTTGGCCCGAAGTTTCCCAGGTCTTATATTGTTTTATGTTTTGTTTTCTGAAGTTCAGTTCCTCAGTTCCTCTGATTTACCATGCTGTCTCTTGAAGGTTCTTTTAAGAAACTCTCAGTCCTACCACTATCTCTCAGTGCCTCTTGGATTTATTCATCTTCATTTCACAACTATTCATCTTCATTTCACATTTATTCATCTTCATTTCACATTGACTTGTACAGTGTTAGTTGAGGATTGTATTACTTTCTATATTTCTGACCAATGGGATCCCAGCACTTTTCAAAATCCATTGCTCAAAGAAGTCCCTCAAGTAATAGTTTTCAGAAAAATCAAGTTGAATGCAATTCTCATTAAGTAGAAAAGAAAAAGAAATGAACTCATAATCTTAGGAGAAAATTGTCAAAAGTGACCAGGGTAAAAACAGTGTCTGGAAAACTGTAAACATTAATTTAAAACCTGTTGAAAGAACACAAGAATAAGTGAATAAATATTAAGCTTATTATTGAGTACCCCGGAGAAGGCACTGGCAACTCACTCCAGTACTCTTGCCTGGAGAATCCCATGGCCGGAGGAGTCTGGTGGGCTGCAGTCCATGGAGTTGCAAAGAGTCGGACACGACTGAGCGACTTCACTTTCACTTTTCACTTTCATGCATTGCAGAAGGAAATGGCAACCCACTCCAGTGTTCTTGCCTGGAGAATCCCAGGGACGGCAGAGCCTGGTGGCTGCCGTCTATGGGGTCGCACAGAGTCAGACACGGCTGAAGCGACTTGGCAGCAGCAGCAGCATTGAGCACCCTCTTCCACTTTAAGTTTGAAAGAGGAAACCTACAAATCAGATTATTAGTGAATTTGGCAACATGGACATCTGGAATATTAGAAGTTATTTCACATTTGTTTTGTTTTCTACAAAAGAAGCAAATACTTAGTGTAAAGCTGACCAAAACTAGCTCTCAGACAAATAAATATATTGACATATCAACGTGCTGGTGATCAGAGGAGGAGAAAGTGATGGAGAAATCCTACTTCTCCAGAAATATCACTGTAGCTGAAACCTGACTGATTTGCATAGCAGTATGTGAGGAGCACTTGTTACAGATTGGAATATATTATACTTATATGATCCAGGTATTGCAAAGTGGTATGAATAACTTTTTTGAAAAGAAGACTGAAAACCTCACCCCAAAACTCTATGAAATCTTTGCTTAAGTAATGTAGCCTTTGTATCAGAATTTAGAAGGCTATTTTTATTTTATAGTAAACTGAGAGTTTCATGCAAATGTAAGGAACATTGTTTCAGAGAAACCTCCCTGGAGACTCACTGAGAATGATTAAAAGGGTATACATAAAAAGTGCTCCTTGCAGTGTCCTCTACAAGCAAGCAAGAAAATAAAGATTTGAGAAAGACAGCCTAATTGATCATATTTCTTTCAAAAATATTGAGCAAAAGCTAATTACAGTAGATCCAAGGGGTTTTTAATTTGTATTTCTAGATAAAGAAGAGTCATTGTCTTGTGCATTAATCAATGTGGGAAGTTATAAAGAACTCACAGGTTTTTGGAGAGGTGAGGTGGGGAACATAAGCTATTACATGCAAAGCCTTTAGAACTGGAAAAAATTGAAATATCTGCTATTTACTAGAATAAAAACCCTAATTAATAGAAAATAATCTAGTTAGTCAAGATACATCACTATAAGTATGCCTTACGTAATTCATTCAATAATGTGTGTCAGTTTCCATTTGTATCCAAAGTAGTACCCTGATATAATCTATGTACTATGGAAAACATTTGTCATTAATAAGAAAACAATAATGCAAATTTGATCCACTTTTACAAAATATTAAAGGTAGTTATATTTCATAATCTTTAGTAATCTGTTTCTGAAGTGTAATAAGTAATAAGGGAGACCTGGGTTTGATCCCTGGGTTGGGAAGATCCCCTGGAGGAGGGCATGTAAGCCCATTCCAGTATTTTTGCCTGGAGAATCCCCATGGACAGAGGAGCCTGGCAGGCTACAGTCCATGGGGTCACAAAGAGTCTGACACAACCAAATGACTAAGCATAGCACAAAGTGTGAAACAACCTGTAACTATAGGAAGTAAGCTTTTCATTTGAGTTTTTGGGCTTGGAGAGAGCACAGCTTATAAACTCTGCAAGTGAGAATGGAATTCAGATGATGACCAATGTATTTTGGAAATCTATTACAATATGAGTCTTTCTGTAATGCTGGAATCCATCACATCCTAAAACTCTCTACCATCAAAGCTAAAAGGCCAGATACATTATATATGTGGGCAGGAATCTAAGCTTGGCCAATCTGAAGCCCCCCTCCCCCACCCCACAAGACTTTAATGAATCAGTGTAACAAGAAAACAGAAACAGTTTGAAATTCATTCTTCTGATGATACTGATGGTAATAGTAATATCTAAGTAGTGTCCAGTGGTGGGGCCACTGTATCAACTCATTTTTGAGTTCTTTCTCATGAATTCAGTTGCCTAGAAACTCTTGATTCTTACTAGTATTCTGAGATGAATTTTCTAGTGCTTGTTTCTGTGAGCAACCACAGAGCTTTTCTAAAAATTTTGATTTCCATATAATTAGCCAGAGTCATTTGAGAGCATTTGCTTCTAAAAGTTTGTTTGTTACAGGTAATAACATCTAAGTGTAGGGAATTTAAGTGAGTTGGTTATCTTGAAAATTTGAGGCTAGAAGAAGCATATATTTAATAATCAGAGTTTGGGTAAATGACACATAAGAATAACCAAATAATCACACATATTTATCTGGAAATAATTGCCCAATAAAAATTAATGGTTGAAGATAGAATCATGAATATCATAAAAGAGTATGACAGGCAGAAGGAATGTCAGGGTGAGATAGCTGCTAATATTGAACTTGTATAGCTCTAAAAAGGAAATGACCAGTTCAGATACCTAACATCCTGAGGCACCAAAAGGATTCTTCAAGATTTTTATTTCTATCCAAAATTGATCTCTTATACTCTGACGTTGCAAGGTGAAGTAACTGAAAACCTAATGTGAAGTTTTATCCTTTAGATTACTGAATTTAAATATTTCTTGTTTTGCAATCTTTCTGATTCTGTTCTAAAGTTTAAGGCATTTATTATTTGTGTGGCATATACAAATAATTGGGCATAAAATAAAGTTTAGAGATTTTTAAATCTCTCCAAATCTCCAAAATGTTACTGAAAGCCGTTTGTAACCAAAGTACTGTTTTCCCCTTGCTGATGAGGCAGATTTTTTTCTTAATTAAATATATTGCAATGTCCTAAATGAAGGAAATTACAAGGGAGATAAGACATATTCCTCTCTTATTTTGGCCTCACATTTGTTCCTGTTCTCTGCAATTATATCTAGAATCAATTTCAGACATGCTGTTGGAAGTGGAGGAACAATTGCAAAATATAGAATAAGTAAAATAACTATTCATGTTTTATTAGGAAGATTTGTCTAATTTATGTATGTAAACTATTTTGAAAATATTTATGGGGATAGAGTCTGATGGTGCTTGACTAAGAAGACAAGAATTATATTTTGAATAAAGCTAAACTGATGAAAGTCTGGATTAGTTTTGCTAACCCTAGAAATAGGGCATTGTTAATATTTTCATACACTTCTTGTTTGAAAATTGGATTCAGCAGTAAGTAAAGATGAGGTACCAAAATTTGCTTGGTTTTGTATTGGGAAATGAATCCAATAATTTAGGGAAATAGAAGTGATGCAGGGAACTTTAAATATTTAACTCACCCACTACACTTCTTATTTTAGGGGACCCCATAAACTATTCTGTACTAAAGTCTTAGAATATATATTTGTGTTTATGGAGGTCCCAAGACCATTCCCAGATTCAGTGATTCACTAGGAGGACTCATAGGATGCAGCATTTAGTTGCACTCAGGGCTGTGACTTCTCATAATGAAAGGATACAAAGCAGAGTCAGAAAAGGGAAAATGTGCATTGCGAGGATGTCCAGAGGAATCCAAGCTCAAGTTTCCAGTAGTCCTATCCCAGTGGAGTCACATAAGACATGTTTAATTCCTCTAGCAAGGAGCTGTGACAATATTGTGAAATGCTGTCTACCAGGTATGCTCATTAGAGATTCCATGTTCAGTGTTTATAGTGGGATCTGGTCACATAATATTCCTTCTTCTTAGCAAGTACCAACTTCACTATTTCAGACTTCCAAAAGTAAATCAGGTATTCAACATAAACTGTATTGCTTATACAAACTGCCTAGGCATAGTGAGTCACATTTATCAGCTCTTAGACTTGTGAGAAAAGTGAAAGTGGAAGTCCCAGGGCTATACAGTCCATGGAATTCTCCAGGCCAGAATACTGGCCTTTCCCTTCTCCAGGGGATCTTCCCAACCCAGGGATCAAATCCTGGTCTCCTGTATTGAGGGCGGATTCTTTACCAGCTTGAGCCACAAGGAAAGGCCAAGCATACTGGAGAGGGTAGCCTATCCCTTCTCCAGAGGATCTTCCTGACTCAAGAATCAAACCAAGGTCTCCTGCACTGCAGACGAATTCTTTACCACCTGAGCTATCAGGGAAGGACTTGTGAGAACTCTTCTAAAATTTAGTCCCTAAAAACCATCCAAGTTCCAATCCCACAAGTAGGCCTTTCTAAGGAAAACGGTTTCAAGCCTAAGAAATTCATTCTTTTCTGCCCAGTTTGTGAGAGGAGTACAGTATCTTTGAAAAATGCTCAGTGTCTATGCAATGTAGCTCTGCCTTCTGATGTGAAATTTTCTAGCTGAAAAAGGACCTTGATTTTAAGTGGGGATGAGAGGTAGCAGGGTGACAGCTGAGAAGACTCAGCACTTAGCTTCCACTTGTTCAGAGTCCAAATGAACATGGTTTATCTCAAGAAGCAAAAAGATAAATATGGTAAACAAAATAGTCTGAGCCTAAAGGATCTTTCTTCATAGCAGTTGTTCATGGTGTCCTTATGAATAATAGATGAACAGATAAGGTGCTACTTGGGCTTCATAATCACAAGAAATACAAAATTTTAAGTTCTAGTGAATCTGGTTAATATAACCATTAAAAGAGTGAGTTACAAACCCTCACCCAGTTATCAATGTAAGAAACTGAATATTTTTGAATGAAGGGAGACTGGACTCACTTAAGGAAGGATAATCTAGTCAAATCATAAATAATTACCATGATTATCCCTCCAACCCTGCCCTAAATTGATCTGCATCTGTTGTTCCAAGTAACAGTGTGAATTATAAAGGAAGATATGGAGATTATAGACTTATTAGACACTTCTATGGTAAGTTTGCAAAACTAACATAGCCTGTTACTTACTTGGTTTAGTTGCTAAGTCATGTCCGACTCTTGTGATACCATGGAATGTAGCCCACCAGACCCCTCTGTCCATGGGGTTTTCCAGGCAAGAATACTGGAGTGGGTTGCCGTTTCCTTCTCCAGAGTTACTAACTTATTTATGTTAATTTTAAATTCCACATTAAAACACTTACTTCTTTAAGCCTATAGTGGTTGTGTGTGGTATTTAATTGAATTCTGACTGATGAACTTGTTCTGAGATTTTCATGGTTCCTTTGGTATAAATTTGTCACTGAAGCCCATCGGGAAATGTGTAAGGGGCTTATAATGGTAAAGTAATGCCACTGTTAAACTAATCAGTCTTATGTTGGCCCAGTGGAACCCATCCATTGTAATGTTCCCCATTTATGAGTGAAGAGTAGGAATGCATCTTCTCAGTTAACAGATATTCTAATACTTGTTTTCTTATCTGAGGGAACTCATGATTATAAAAAAGACCAACTGAAAGTTCCTGGATGCCAACACTGAATCAAAAGCAACACTATATCCCTATGGGAATCACATATCATAAAACTAGAAAGTTTCAGAAGTGATCACCCCAGTACATTCCCATGTATCTCTTCAGTCTGGCTGGGACAAAAAAGATTTTTTTTTTCCTGAAGAATTATAGAGCTTTATCATGAACTTAATTAGATGATTTTTTTCCAGTTGCAACTACTGTTCCAAATATGCTTTGCTTACTAAAGCAAATCAATACAGCCCCTGGCATCTGGTATGCTCTTATTGAACCAGAGATAGCTTTTTTCTCTCTAAACCAGTAAACAGCAAACATAAAAAGCAATCAGCTTTCACCTGGCAGGGACAGCAGCTCAGCAGGGTACTCCTAATTTAAGTCACCATCTACTTTTGAAATATCTTGGAAAACAAGAAGTAGAAGTTATCTCTGTAAAAGATATTGGTAAGAAAAATTCTTTTCTAAGAACATATGACAAAGTCCATGAAAATACAGAATTTTTTTTTCCCCTCTTGCTAAACTTTCTACAAATATAGTGATTGAAAATACAGAATTTTTTTTTTCCCCTCTTGCTAAACTTTCTACAAATATAGTGATTTGCAGCATATCAGGGTATCCCCTTCAAAGGGACAAATAAATAGATGTATAGTAGAACCAGTTCTACTAAGAATAAGCTAAAACACCTAATGAATTTTAATAAGAATCTATAACCAATTCAAATTACATTTGAGTGTGCTACTCCAATTCATTTAAGTGTTATTGAATAGCTTTTACCTTTACATTCTTTACCTAACCTTTAGATTTTAATTGGAACAGTTTGATATTCAGCTTTATGACTCAGTAGATCCAATGATACTGTGAATGCCTGTAGTAGAAGGATTTTTTTTTTTTAAGCATGGCAAGATCTAATAGATAACTCACAGTAAAGGCCCTGGTTTCTTCTTCCCTTCCTTCCTTTTCTTCCTTCTTTCTTTCATTAAAGGCATTCCCACTTTAATAAGTAGTGGTTCTCTTTTTTGAGGAAGGCCCTTCATCTGCTTCTACGCCCTTATAAAATTTGAACAGCTAACCATGGGACAACAAATGATCACACTACCTACCAAGCTTTCCATCATCAAGTGGATGCTGTCTATCCACTTAACCCTAAAAACAGTTTGCTCTGCAGCACTCTATCTTCAAGTGAATGTATGTTTTATGACAACAGACCCAAGGATGATCTGAAATCACAGACTTGCTGCGAGTAAAAACTGTTACATCCTCAGTACTTTGGTTTCACTTCTCCTCTGTTCTTTATTTACACTTAAGAATTCATATAGAATGCATTGTAGTTAATTGAATGAATTAGAAAATATGAGCCTGATTTATAAATGATTTTACTGATTGTAACATCCAAAGATCATTGCTGTGCCATTAGAGAATCATTCAGAAATGTCATGAACACTTAACAGGGGAGTCCTCTTAATGGTGCAAAAAACTTAAAGCAGGAAATATTATTTCCTCTCTGTCTGGGAGATGAGATGGCTGGAGATAAAAATCTTCAAGGATTCATGGGCACTGGGTAGGTAATGCTTAGGTTTTAGGACCAGAGATTTGGAAGGAGCAAAATTGGAGAATTAGTGATAAAGATGCTTCATGAATAAGTAGATGACAGGACCTCACAATATTTGTAAAATATCAGTTTCATATACATATTCAGTAAATGTCCTGCACTGGAGGAAGTTTTTAATGTCAGATGAAAAAGCACATTTAATTGTATGAATCAGTAACCTGTAGGTGAGTTAAAATAAGGCATTGTTGCATATGACATATAACAGAACAGATAAAAGAGTCACAATTTTAAAAACTTAGAAAGGTATTTTTTTCTCATAGGAAACACATTGGACTATATAATCCATGACTGTTATGGTGGCTTCATATTTTTAAATGAACTAGTTTCCTTCTAGTTACTATCTCACTCTTTTATTACCATGTCTTTCAAGTTCAGCTCATGGTACACAATTGTTGCTGGAGTGCAACCCATCCTTCTTGTGTGCCAAGAAACAAGAATGAGGAAAGGCTAGAATACAAAAGGATCCACATATCAGCTAACTCGATCACTTTACACAAAATGTTTTGGAAATCTTTCACAATATTTTTATTTTTGTCTCATTGACCAGAACTTAGCCATGTGATCTCACATAAATGAGAGACAAAGAAATACAGGCTTTTACCTAGACACATTGCTGCTCTAGATAAAACTCTGGATTCTGTTACTAAGAGTGAAACAGCAAAAGTATTTCAGTGGCAACTAGTCCTACTTCAACCTGTTTTACTTGCCATTGACACTGATTAATATCTTTATTGAAAAATAAAAGCTATTTTGGCAGAGATAAATACTATGTGTAGAATCAACAACATGGGTATCTATATTGCAAAGGCTTGCCTGACCTCCACCACAGCTGAATGTCTTACTGTAGTTTGCAAGAACAGGAAAACTAGGGCGAAATCAGTAATAAATATGTACTCTTATTTAGGTATTAATATATGGTGTATTTCTTCCTTAGTGAAAGTTACAGATATGGGAACTATGAGGTTGGGATGATATCTGTGACTGTCACACTCAATTAGCTATACATAAGAAGTTCCCAGGTCACTGTATCTTTCCTTTTTTTATTGTATTATAGTTAATGTGCAATGTTGTATTAGTTTCAACTGTAAAAGTGATTCATATATATGTATATATATGCATAAATATGAATGTTATTTTTCAGATTGTTTTTTATCATGAGTTATTACAAGAATATTGAAATAATTCCTTGTGTTATACAGTAGGTCATTGTTGTTGATATATTTTATTTATAGTAATGCTCATATGCTAAATCCAAAAATTGCTAATTTATCTCCACCACTCACCCTCTGCTCTCCCATTTGGTAACAATAAGTTTGTTTTCTGTATATGTGTGAGTCTATTTCTATTTTATAATTTAGTAAATATTGTCGCCCTGCTTATTTAACTTATATGCAGAGTACATCATGTGAAATGCCAGGCTGGATGAAGCACAAGCTAGGATCAAGATTGCCGGGAGAAAAATCAATAACCTCAGATATACAGATGACATGACCCTTATGGCAGAAAGAGAAGAACTAAAGAGCCTCTTGATGAAAGTGAAAGAGGAGAGTGAAAAAGTTGGCTTAAAACTCAACATTCAGAAAACTAAGATCATGGCATCCAGTCCCATCACTTCATGGCAAATAGATGAGGAGACAATGGAAACAGTGTGAGACTTTATTTTTGGGGGCTCCAAAGTCACTGCAGATGGTGACTGTAGCCATGAAATTAAAAGACACTTGCTCCTTGGAAGAAAAGCTATGACCAACCTAGACAGCATATTAAAAAAGAGACATTACTTTTCCAGCAAAGGTACATCTAATCAAAGCTATGGTTTTTCCAGTAGTCATGTATGGATGTGAGAGTTGGACTATAAAGAAACCTGAGCACTGAAGAATTGATGCTTTTAAACTGTGATGTTCAAGAATACTCTGGAGAGTCCCTTGGACTGCAAGGAGATCCAACCAGTCCATCCTAAAGGCAATCAGTACTGAATATTCATTGGAATGACTGATGTTGAACCTGAAGCTCCAATACTTTGGCCACCTGATGTGAAGAGCTGACTCATTGGAAAAGACCCTGATGCTGGGAAAGATTGAAGGCTGGAGGAGAATGGGATGACAGAGGATGAGATGGTTCGATGGCATCACTGACTCAATGGACATAAGTTTGAGTACACTCCAGGAGTTGGTGATGGACAGGAAGGCCTGGTGTGCTGCAGTCCATGGGGTCTCAAAGAGTCGGACATGACTGAGCAACTGAACTGAACCGAACTTAATTGGAGAAGAAACACAAAAAGAATCCAAATTGCAAAAGAAGTAAAACTGTCACTATTTGCATATACCATGATAATATACATAAAACATCCTAAAGATGCTACCAGAAAACTCCTAAAACTCAACAGTAAATTTGGTAAAATTGCAGATACCCAAAGATCTCTTGCATTCCTATACGCTAATAATATAAGATCAGAAACAGAGATTAAGGAAACAATCCCATTTGCCATAACATCGAAAAGGAAAAAAAAAATAGAAATAAAGCTACCCAAGGAGGCATAAGATCTATACTCAGATAACTATAAGATACTATAAGATACTGATTAAATAAAAGATAACACAAACAAATGGAGATATAGATATACCATATTCATGTATTGGGAGAATCAGTATTGTGAAAATGACTATACTACCTAAAGCAATCTACAGATTCAATGTAATCCCTATTAAATTACCTATGACATTGCTCACAGAATTAGAAAAAAAAATTTTATAATTTGTATGGAAACACAAAATACTTCGAAAAGCCAAACAAGCTCGAGAAAGAAACACAGAGACAGAGGAATCCTTCTCCCTGACTTCAGACTATATTATAATGCTACAGTAATCAAATAGTATGGTTGTTGTGTTCATTTGCTAAGTCGTGACTGAAACCTTGTGACTCCATGGACTGCAGCATGCCAGTCTTCTCTGTGCTTCACTCTCTCCCAGAGTTTGCTCAGACTCATGTCTTTTGAGTCGGTGATGCCATCAAACCATCTCATCCTACGTTGCCCTCTTCTCCACCTGCCTTCAATCTTTCCTAAAATAGAAGTATAAATCAGGGGAACAGTATGGCAAGTCCAGAAATAAAACATGCAACTATGGTCACCTATTCTATGACAACTACAATCACAGAAAACTGATGAAACTAATCACATGGACCACAGCCTTATCTGACTCAATGAAACTATGAGCCATGCTGTGTAGGGCCACCCAAGATGGACAGGTCATGGTGGAGAGTTGTGACAAAACGTGGTAAACTAGAGAAGTGAATGTCAAACCACCTCAGCATTCTTTCCATGAGAACCTCATGAACAGTATGAAAAGGCAAAAAGATATGACAATGAATGATGAACTCCCCAGGTCGGCAAGTGCCCAATAACTCCAGAAACAATGAAGAGAACCAAAGCAAAAGTAACACCAAGTTGTGGAAGTATCTGGAGATGGAAGTAAAGTCCGATGCTGTAAAGAACAATATTGCATCGGTTCAGTTCAGTCACTCAGTCGTGTCGAACTCTTTGAGACCCCCAGGGACTGCAGCACACCAGGCCTCTCTGGTTGTCCATCACCAACTCTGAGAGTTTACTCAAACTCATGTCCACTGAGTTGGTAATGCCATCCAATCATCTCATCTTCAGTCGTTCCCTTCTCCTCCTGCCTTCAATCTTTCCTAGCATCAGGATTTTTCAAATAAGTCATTTCTTTGCATCAGGTGCCCAAAGTATTGGAGTTTCAGCTTCAGCATCAGTCCTTCCAATAAATATTCAGGACTGATTCCCTTTAGGATGGACTGGTTGGATCTCCTTGCTGTCCAAGGGACTCTCAAGAGTCTTCTCCAACACCACAGTTTAAAAGCATCAATTCCTTGGCACTCAGCTCTCTTTATAGTCCAACTCTCACATCCATACATGACTACTGGAAAAATGATAGTTTGACTAGATGGACCTTTGTTGGCAAAGTAATGTCTCTGCTTTTTAATATGCTGTCTATGTTGGTCATAACTTTTCTTCCAAGAAGCAAGTGTCTTTTAATTTCATGGTTATAGTAACTATCTGCAGTGATTTTGGAGCACAAAAAAGTAAAGACTCTCACTGCTTCCACTGTTGCCCCATCTATCTGCCATGAAGTGATGAGACCAGATGCCATGACCTTAGTTTTCTGAATGCTGAGTTTTAAGCCAACTTTTTCACTCTCATCTTTCATTTTCATCAAGAGACTCTTTAGTTCTTCGCTTTCTGCCATAAGGTTGGTGTCATCTGTATATCTGAGGTTATTGATATTTCTCCTGGCAATCTTGATTCCAGCTTGTGCTTCATCCAGTCCTGCATCTCTCATGATGTACACTGCATATACGTTAAATAAGCAGAGTGAAAATACACAGCCTTGACATGCTCCTTTTCTGATTTATAACCAGTCTGTTGTTCCATTTCCAGTTCTAACTGTTGCTTCCTGACCTGAATACAGGTTTCTCAGGAGGCAGGTCAGGTGGTCTGATATTCCTATCTCTTTCAGAGTTTTCCACAGTTTGTTGTGACTCACACAGTCAAAGTTTGGCATAGTCAAAAAAGCAGTAGTAGATGTTTTTCTGGAGATCTATTGTTTTTCGATGGTCCAAAAATGTTGGCAATTTGATCTCTGGTTCCTCTGCCTTTTCTAAATCCACTGAAGATGTGAGTGGCGAACCACTTTAGTATTCTTGCCTTGAGAACTCCATGAACAGTATGAAAAGGCAAAAAGATAGGATACTGAAAGATGAACTCCCCAGGTCGTTAGGTGCCCAATATGCTACTGGAGATCAGTGGAGAACTAACCCCAGAAATAATGAAGAGATGGAGCCAAAGCAAAAACAACACCCAGTTGTAGGTATGACTGGTGATGGAAGTAAAGTCTGATGCTATAAAGAGCAGTATTGCATAGGAACCTGGAATGTTAGGTTCATGAATCAAGGCAAATTGGATGTGACCAAACAGGAAACGGCAAGAGTGAACATAGACATTTTAGGAATTAGCAAAGTAAAATGGACTGGAATGGGTGAATTTAATGCAGATGACCATTATATCTACTATTGTGGGCAAGAATCCCTTAGAATAAATGGAGTAACCATCATAGTCAGCAAGAGTCTGAAATACAGTTCTTGGATGCAATCTGAAAAATGACAGAATGATCTCTTTTCATTTCCAAGGCAAACCATTCAATATCACAGTAATCCAAGTCTATTCTCCGACCATTAATGGTAACAAAGGTGAAGTTGAACTGTTCTATGAAGACCTACAAGAACTAACACCCAAATAAGATGTCCTTTTCATTATAGGGGACTGTAATGCAAAAGTATGAAGTCAAGAAACACCTGGAGTAACAGGCAAATTTGGTCTTAGAATACAGAATGAAGCAAGGCAAAGGCTAATAGAGTTTTTCCAAGAGAATGCACTGGTCATAGCAAACACACTCTTCCATCAACACAAGAGAAGACTCTACACATGGACATCAGCAGATGGTCAATACCAAAATCAGAATGAATATATTCTTTGCAGCCAAAGATGGAGAAGCTCTATCCAGTCAGCAAAAAAAAAAAAAAAAAAAAAAAGACCAGGAACTGACTGTGGCTCAGATCATGAACTCCTGATTGCCAATTAAGACTTAAATTGAAGAAAAGGAGGGAAAACCACTAGACCCTTCAAATATGACCTAAATCAAATCCCTTACAATTATACAGTGGAAGTGATAAAAAGATTCAAGGGATTACATCTGATAAACAGAGTGTCTGAAGAACTATGGACAGAGGTTCATGACATTGTACAGAAGGCAGGGATCAAGACCATCCTCAAGAGAAAGAAATGCAAAGAGGCAAAATGGTTGTCTGAGGAGGCCCTACAAATAGCTGTGAATAGAAGAGAAGGGAAAGGCAAAGGAGAAAAGGAAAGATATACCCATTTGAATGCAGAGTTGCAAAGAATAGCAGGGAGAGATAAGAAAGGCTTCCTAAGTGATCAGTGCAAAAAAGTAGAGGAAAACAATAGAATGGGGAAGACTAGAGACTTCTTTAAGAATTAGAGATACCAAGGGAAATTTTCATGCAAAGATGATCACAATAAAGGACAGAAATTGTTTGGACCTAACAGAAACAATTAGTGGTGTTGGAGAAGACTCTTAAGGGTCCCTTGGACTGCAAGGAGATCCAACCAGTCCATCCTAAAGGAAATCAGTCCTGGGTTTTCATTAGAAGGACTGATGTTGAAGCTGAAACTCCAATATTTTGGCCACCTGATGCGAATAACTGACTCATTTGAAAAGACCCTGATGCTGGGACAGATTGAAAGCAGGAGGAGAAGGGGACAACAGAGGATGAGACGGTTAGACGGCATCACCGACTCAATGGACATGAGTTTGGGTAAACTCTGGGAGTTGGTGATGGACGGGGAGGCCTGGCATGCTGCGGTTCATGGAGTCGCAAAGAGTCAGACATGACTGAGCGACTGAACTGAACAGAGGCAGAAGATATTTAGAATAAGTGGCAATAATACACAGAAGAACTATACAAAAAAGATCTTTACCATCTAGATAACCTCAATGGTGTGATCACTCACCTAAAGGCAGGCATCCTGGAATGCGAAGTCATGCTTTTATGTGCTCCAAAATCACTGCAGATGGTGACTGCAGCCATAAAATTAAAAGACACTTGCTCCTTGGAAGAAAAGCTATGATCAACTTAGATAGCATATTAAAAAGCAGAGACATTACTTTGCCAACGAAGATCAGTGTGGTCAAGGCTATGATTTTTCCTGTAGTCATGTATGGATGTGAGAGTTGGACTATAAAGAAAGCTGAGCACAGGAATAATTCATGCTTTTGAACTGTGGTGTTGGAGAAGACTCTTCAGAGTCCCTTGGACAGCAAGGAGATCCAATCAGTCCATCCTAAAGGAAATCAGTCCTGAATATTCTTTGGAAGGACAGATGCTGAAGCTGAAACTCCAATACTTTGACTACCTAACACAAAGAACTGACATATATGAAAAGACCGTAATGCTGGGAAAGATTGAAGGCAGGGGAAGAAGGGGACAACAGAGGATGAGATGGTTAGATGGTGTCACCGACCCAATGGACATGAATTTGAGCAAGCTCCAGGAGTTGTTGATGGACAGAGAGGCCTGGTGTGCTGCAATCCATTGAGTCACAAGGAGTCAGACATGACTGTGCGACTGAACTGAACTTATTCTATGGCTGACGAGGCCAGAATATGCAATAGAGAAAGACATTTTCCTCTGCCCCTTTAAAATTGATTTCCATTGATCTGAAACTTTTTCAGGTTGTTTCCATTATTTAGGAGTTATTTGAACTTATAAAACAAATGATAATCAAAAGTTCTAGTCTCTTCCAATACAATATGAAAGCTTAGATTTTTAACTCTTAATTGTCTTTTTCTATATGCCCTGTCTTTTGCCAATATTTTAATACCGCCTTCCTCAACTATGGATTTACTCATTATTTAATTTTGTTTGTCCTGTCTTCAACAGTCTGTAACCATTTTTATTATGTTCTTAATCTTAAGTGTTAAAGATTTCTAATCCCTTCAGGTTATATTTGTTTATTTTACTTTAGTTTGATTTTCTGTCTTCAGTCCTTTGATGATTAAGCTTAATATTTTCTTGCTTTTGTTTTTGCTGATGAGAAATCTATTGTCTATCTATTGGTCATTCTTTTATTATACCTATAATTTTTCTAGTAATATTAAGATTATCTGCCTATTTTAAATGGGATTTTCTTTATTTTGCCTGAGTTCTTCTTTCTTATACCTATGAAATTGATATGTTGCTTCAACTTGAGGATTCATGTATTTTCTTAATTCTGGAAATTCCTCACCCATTATCTCACATAATTATAAATCTGTAAGTTTCCTTATAGTTTTCTTCTTGTAGAACTTTACTGCATGGACATTGATCTTAAAACTCTCTCTTACAAATGTTGTCCAGAAAGAAGTATGATTTAATTTCATCTTTTTCTCTCACTAACTGGGTGACTTTAATGGACTTGGTTAACCATTATGAGAATCTGTGTTCTCTTCTGTAATGAAGAATCTTAATGGTACCTGATTCCTTTGTGAAAACTAAATGACATAGGCCATTGCACAGATTTTCTATTCCTATTATAAGAAATAGCCACAAATAAAAATGTATTATCTTACAATTCGTAAGTCAGATGTCAAGTATGGATATCACTGGGCTAAAAGGAAGGCATTTATAGGATTCTTTCTGAAGAATCTAGGGATGGATATATTCCTGACCTTTTATTGCTTGTAGAAGCTCTGTATTGCTTGGTTTTGGCTCTATTTCACCTTCTTCAAATCCTGAAATAGTCTGTTGAGTCCTTCTCACGGTGCCTCGTCTCTGACCCTTCTTCCTATGCGTACTCAAATCTCTCTCTCGTTCCATAACCACAGCTGGGAAAGGTTCTCCATTGTTAGACTCATGTGGTTAGATTCGACCCATCTGGATAGTCTTGGGTACTCTCCCCATCTCAAGGTCTGTAGTTTTAATTGCATCTGTAAAGTCCCCTTTGCTATATTATGTAACATATGTATTCCACCTTTGGAGGTGGGTATTTATTTTGCCTCTCACAGCATATAAAGGTCTTGACATCTATTATACATTCACAACATGTTACCCTCTATTTTTAAAAAATAGCTTCGAGATAATACACCATTTGCTTTTTGTCTCTGAATCCCTATTAAAAGGGAAGATATATGGATACCTAATAGAATGCAGAAGATACCTGATATACTATATATTTGAAATATTTATAATTTGCTTCTATATTTAGTTAAATTGTACTATATAACTTTTATTTTAGGGACATCAAGGTTTGTAGTTAGAGACTAGAGATAGGATGGATTTCAAAAGTCAACTCTATGGCACATTAGTTGTTACAGTTGCTTAGTTGCTAAGTAGTTTGACTCTTTTGTGACCCCATGGACTGTAGCCCATCAAGCTCCTCTGTCTGTGGGACTTCCCAGAAAATAATACTGGAGTGGGTTGCCATTTCCTTCTCCAAGGGATCTTCCCAACCCAGGGATTGAACCTGTGTCTCCTGTATTGACAGGCGGAGTCTTTACCACCGAACCGCCAGGGATTAACCACATTAGTAAATTAACCACAATAGTTAATTTATTGGAAAAAGGACACTTGCTTGCTTGCTCACTCTCTTTTTCTGTGTGTGTGTGTGTATGTGTAGATACTGTGCTGTGCTTAGTTGCTCAATCGTGTCTGACTCTTTTGAAACTGTAGTCCACCATGTGTGTACATAAATATATTTATGTTCATCATGCTCGATTATGACAGGAATAAGAGCAATAACTTATAGCTGGTAAGTGTATAACAGATGTCAAGAGTAAAGAAAGTTAAATATACTGGGATTGTATCTGGAACTAATGGGTTCAGTTAAAAGGTTGTTTGACTTCTTGACTTTGTCAGCTGTTTCTTATCTCAGTAATTAAACAGGACCCGTGCCTTTGAGATACAACATTTATGTTACAGAACATGAGGTTCAGGTATTGGCCAAACTCTGAGTAAGGCACTAATATGGCACAGGGGTTGGTATCCACTCTTTAATCATTTTGTGCCTGTGTCAGTCAAGGTTCAATTAGAGAAGCAGAACCAGAACAGCCTGGATCCACAAACACAAACTAGAACACACAGATATGCATAAAAGTTCACATCAGTTCTCGTTGCTCTGACCTTGGTGGTATGGGTGTCTTGTAGGAGCCAGTATACTTTCCTCATTGAGCTGAACCTGCAGACTTGGCTTTGAGGTCAGAAAAGAGAAGGAAAATCCTGAGAAGGCTCTGCAACTTCCTTCTGCCAAAGAAGTGAGCCAACAGGTAAGTGGCAAAATGTGTGAGCTGTTTAATGGCTGCTGCTTTACTTTACCTTTCACAGAAATCTCTTGTAAACAGAAACGTACAAGAAGGCAAATTTGGGTAAATGTAGTTCAGCCTCCAATGCCAAGCAGCAGAAGAGGCTGAAACAGAGATTAGAGATACCAAGGGACATCTCATGCAAAGATGGGCACAATAAAGGACAAAAATGCTATGGAAGTAACAGAAGCAGAAGATATTAAGAAGTGGCAAGAATACACAGAAGAACTGTACAAAAAAAGATCTTCACGACCCAGATAATCACGATGGTATGATCACTCACCTAGAGCCAGACAACCTGGAATGTGAAGTCAAGTGGGCCTTAGGAAGCATCATTACAAACAAAGCTAGTGGAGGTAATGGAATTCCAGTTGAGCTATTTCAAGTCCTAAAAGATGATGCTGTGAAAGTGCTGCACTCAAAATGCCAGCAAATTTGGAAAACTCAGCAGTGGCACAGGACTGGAAAAAGGTCAGTTTTCATTCCAATCCCAAAGAAAGGCAATGCCAAAGAATGCTCAAACTACCACACAATTGCACTCATGTCACATGCTGGCAAAGTAATGCTCAAAATTCTCCAAGCCAGGCTTCAACAGTACATTAACCATGAACTTGCAGATGTTCAAGCTGGAATTAGAAAAGGCAGAGGAACCAGAGATCAAATTGTCAGCATCCATTGGATCATCAAAAAAGCAAGAGAATTCCAGAAAAATATCTACTTCTGCTTTATTAACTATGCGAAAGTGTTTGACTGTGTGAATCGCAACAAACTGTGGACAATTCTTCAAGAGATGGGAATACCAGACCACCTGACCTGCCTCCTGAGAAATCTGTATGTAGGTTAAGAAGCAACAGTTAGAACTGGACATGGAACAAAAGACTGGTTCCAAATAGGGAAAGGAGTACATCAAGTCTGTATATTGTCACCCTACTTATTTAACTTATATGCAGAGTACATCATGGGAAATGCCGGGCTGGATGAAGCACAAGCTGGAATCAAGATTGCTGGGAAAAATATCAATAACCTCAGATATGCAGATGACACCACCCTTATGGCAGAAGCGAAGAAAAACTAAAGATCCTCTTGATGAATATGAAACAGGAATATTAAAAAGTTGGCTTAAAACTCAACATTCAGAAAACTAAGATCATGGCATCTGGTCCCATCACTTCATGGCAGGTAGATGGAGAAACGATGGAAACAGTGACAGACTTTATTTATATATATTTTTTGTTCTCCAGAATCACTGCAGATGGTGACTGCAGCAAGCCATGAAATTAAAAGATGCTTGCTCCTTGGAAGAAAAGTTATGACCCACCTGGACAGCTTATTAAAAAGCAGAGACATTACTTTGCCAACAAAGGTCTGTCTAGTCAAAGTTATGGTTTTTCCAGTAGTCATGTATGGATGTGAGAGTTGAACTACAAAGAATGCTGAGCGCCTGAGAATTGATGGTTTTGAACTGTAATGTTGGAGAAGACTATTGAGAGTCCCTTGAACTGCAAGGAGATCCAACCAGTCCATCCTAAAGGGAATCAGTCCTGAATATTCACTGTAAGGACTGATGATGAAGCTGAACGCCAATACTTTGGCCACCTGATGCAATGAACTGACTCATTTGAAAAGACCCTGATACTGGGAAAGATCGAAGGCAAAAGGAGAAGGGCACGGCAGAGGATGAGATGGTTCGATGGCATCACCGACTCAATGGACATGAGTTTGAGTGGACGCTGGCAAGTGGTATGGACAGGGAGGCCTGGCATGCTGCAGTCCATGGGGTCATAAGAGTCGGACAAGACTGAGCAACTGAACTGAACTGAATTGAGTTCAGTCTAGTCAAGTTGATACTTTACAAAGGTACCATGCAATACTTATGAGTACTTTGGGAACTTTTAAAATTTCTTTTAGTTTGCACATTTTACTGCTAATAAAATTCCAATGTAATTTTCAGTAATAATATTCTTCCTTGTATCTGTAGTTAAGACTAATCATTTCATCCATTTCCTTTGTAAGAATCAAGAAAAATCTAAACAACCAGAATTTTTTAGTTAATATCTTAAAGAAATGTACACAGTAAGTATATTATAAAGATGCGATAATGAAAGACATCTATGGAAATTATTAAAAATGAGAAAGAGAAAACAAGTTTGCATGTTTCTAAAATTTAAAATATTCATTTGTGAATAAGCAAGTATATGTTTCTTAAGATATTTAATTCGTTATTTTAGGTTCTGTACACATGAGATTTATGTTTAAAAATGTGTAGTATTTATCCTGAATACTGTTTCCCCCCCACTTGTTCTCTTTTTCTCATCGCACAAAAGCTTGCTTTTCTGGATTTAAACAGGTATAGTAAATAAAGTTGTTATTTCAACTTTGAGCCAGAGTTACTGTAAATTAATAAAATGCTAAGAATAATAAACATATGGACATTCACTTTTCACTTGCATTTATTTTGTATTTATTTTATTTTATAATATATATTTATTATGTTGTAATAAATATATAAAGTAATAAGTTATTACTTTGCATTTATTTTGCACATGTTATTTAACTTAGAATAATTTAATATAAAATTATCAAATATCTTACTCACCTTAATAATGTAATTTAAATGTCTATATGTATGTGTCTGTAGTTTATTGCTTTTAGTTAACAACAAAATCACCCCCAAAACATTAATTTTTATATTGAAATATGAAGCATTATCTGTTATGTTTTATTACCCTTATCTGTCCATCAAATTTCTTCTTAGGTCAGAAAAGTTAATGTTCTTCTTATGTTCAAAGCTCATACAAATTGATAAGAAAAATACAGTGTTAAGAAAAACAGCTTCAATAGTAAATTCATGGAAGATTTTAGAATATTAAAAACTGAAAAAGTTCAATCTCATTTATAATAACTTGACCCATATGAAATTGCCAGTTTTATGTATCAGAATCAGTCTATATTGACAATTTAACATATTGCAACCTAGTAATTCAAGATGTTAAAATTAAATGAAAAGAAATTTATTTGGTGCTTCAAAACACCCAATATCACAATTATTATAACTAGTGCTGACATAAATGGGGAGGGATGTGGCATTGAGCAGTCTAATCATGGTGAACACAAACAACATTACCTTCCTCAAAGGTTTGAATTTGAAAACCTGCATCAGCAAGTTTAAATAATTATTTAAATAGAGAACAAGGCTTTTAATAGAGAACAAGATATAATATGGTGTATATATATTATGGATATATATATATATATGTGTGTATATATATATATAAATATATATGGAGATATCCTGGATTCAAATCTATAATTGACTATTTATTTTCTGTTTATTTTTGATAGGTTCCTTAACCTCTGTATGCTTCCATTTCCTCATCTGTAAAGGAGAAATAATTATGAGATTTAAATATGATGATGCAAATGAAAAATACAGCAGAGTGCCTCATATATAACAAGTGATAAGTTATTGGCCATATTCTAAGTGAGAAGCAATAAAAGAATGTTTACAGTTCGTACACGATATTAATTGATAAAGAGCCCTCTATACTTTGATTTTTTTTAAATATTTCTAATGACATTAGATAATCCTTTGATATGAACCTCAGTTACATCATGACATAATTATCATGTGTATAATATGATTTCAGTATTGAAATCTGATTTTAAATCAGGTTAACTGATTTAAAAGACTCAAAAATCCAGCTTGATTCAGACAACTTTGAAATGCCACGAAAATACTCATAAGCCAGGATACTTTAGATAGACTAAATAGATAAATATAAAAAACTAAACTATAGCTAAAAAAACTCTAGTAAATATTTCTGTGATAGCAATATATTAGTCTGGGTTCTCCAGAGAAATTGAACTAATAGGAAATGCTTATATCTTACTACATATATATAAGTATTATAAGAAATTGGCTCATGTGATTACAAAGGCTGAGAAGTTATGAGATCTGAAGTCAGCAAACAGGAGACCAAGGAAAGACAATGTTATAGTTATCAGTGTGAGTTTTAAGGCCTGAGAACCAGTAAAACTGATGGTGTAAGTCCTTCCCAGGTTGTTGTTGGAAACTAACAAGTCTGTATATAGGAGAAAGGGCAAAACTGTATTCTTCGTATGTTGCCTCGTAGACTGTAGTGCGTATCTTTTCCACAGGAATAACATGGATTGAAGTTTTTAAAAAACTTTATAGATATATCAGTCCTATTAATTAGTGTATATATTTCACTTCGGAAAAATTCCTAGCAATGTCTACCTAGTTTTAGATTTTGAAAGAAACAAGGAATGATTTAAAGGAAAGAATAACCTAAAAGTCTCTTGAATTTAGATTATCTGGCATTTCAATTTGTTTTTAACTCTCTTCTAAAGATTACCATGTTTAGTTAGTTCTCACAAATCAGATTTATAGGGCCATCTGTTGTTATTATACAGCAGGTAAGGCTTCTCTAGTATTTTTTTTTCTTACATTGTTTCAATAAAGAAATACATACTGATATGATTTATTGACAAAACACCTTGCATCACACAGGGTTATTTTATCATGTGAACAAGTTTAATGCTGTTCATTAACTTAACTGCCTGTTTTATAGGTAACTTGAGTGATTTCTATTAATGTACCAATGATTGTACCTTAGGCCATACTTGCAGCTATAACAAAATGCCATAGACGGGGTGGCTCATAAACAGCAGACATATTTTGTTCACTGTTTCAGAGACAGCAAGTCCAAAATCAGGGTGCCAACATGGTCATATTTTGGGGAGGACTTTCTTCCAGGTTGCAGACTGCCAACTTGTCAAGTATCTTCACATGGTGGGAGTTGGTGAGGGAGTGCTCTGGACCTCTTTTATAAGGCTGCTATCCCAAATTATGAAGTTTCTCCCTCATCATCTAATTTAGTTCAGTTCAGTTCAGTTCAGTTCAGTCGCTCAGTCGTGTCCGACTCTGCCACCACATGGACTGCAGCACGTGATGCCTCCCTGTCCATCACCAACTCCCAGAGTTTACTCAAAATCATGTCCATTGAGTCAGTCATGCCATCCAACCATCTCATTCTCTGTCGTCCCCTGCTCCTCCCGCCTTCAATCTTTCCCAGCATCAGGGTCTTTTCAAATGAGTCAGCTCTTCACATTAGGTGGCCAAAGTATTGGAGTTTCAGCTTCAACATCAGTCCTTCCAATGAATATTCAGTCCTGATTTCCCTTAGGATGGACTGGTTGGCTCTCCTTGCAGTCCAAGGGACTCTCAAGAGTCTTCTCCAACACCATAGTTCAAAAGCATCAATTCTTCGGCGCTCAGCTTTCTTTATATTCCAATTCTCACATCCATACATGACTACTGGAAAAACCATAGCCTTGACTAGATGGACCTTTGTTGGAAAAGTAATGTTTCTGCTTTTTAATATGCTGTCTATGTTGGTCATAACTTTTCTTCCAAGGAGCAAGCGTCTTTAAATTTCATGGCTACAGTCACCATCTGCAGTGATTTTGGAGCCCAAAAAAATAAAGTCTGCCACTGTTTTCACTGTTTCTCCATCTATTTGCTATGAAGTGATGGGGCGAGATGCCATGATCTTTGTTTTCTGAATGTTGAGCTTTAAGCCAACTTTTTCACTCTCCTCTTTCACTTTCACCAAGAGACTCTCTAGTTCTTCTTCACTTCCTGCCATAAGGGTGGTGTCATCTGCATATCTGAGGTTATTGATATTTTTCCCAGAAATCTTGATTCCAGCTTGTGCTTCATCCAGCCCAGCATTTCTCATGATATGCTTTGCATATAAGTTAAATAAGTAGGGTGACAAAATACAAACTTGACGTACTCCTTTCCCGATTTGAAACCACTCTGTTGTTCCATGTCCAGTTCTAACTGTTACTTCTTGACCTGAATGCAGATTTCTCAGGAGGCAGGTCAGGTGGTCTGGTATTCCCATCTCTTTCAGAATTTTCCAGTTTATTGTGATTCACACAGTAAAAGGTTTTGGCATAGTTAATAAAGCAGAAATAGATGTTTTTTCTGGAACTCTCTTGCTTTTTTGATGATCCAACAGATGTTGTCAATTTAATCTCTGGTTCCTCTGCCTTTCCTAAATCCAGCTTGAACATCTGGAAGTTCATGGTTCACGTATTGTTGAAGCCTGGCTTGGAGAATTTTGAACATTACTTTACTAGCGTGTGAGATTAGTGCAATTGTGCGGTAGTTTGAGCATTGTTTCGCATTGCCTTTCTTTGAGATTGAAATGAAAACTGACCTTTTTCAGCCCTGTGGCCACTGCTGAGTTTTCCAAATTTGCTGGCATTTTGAGTGCAGCACTTTCACAGCATCATCTTTGAGGATTTGAAAAAGCTCAACTGGAATTCTATCACCTCCACTAGCTTTGTTTGTAATGATGCTTCCTAAGGCCCACTTGACTTCATATTCCAAGACGTCTGGCTCTAGGTGAGTGATCACACCATCGTGGTTATCTGGGTCATGAAGATCTTCTTTGTACAGTTCTGTGTATTCTTGCCACCTCTTCTTAATATGTTCTCTTTCTGTTAGGTCCATACCATTTCTGACCTTTATTGAGCCCATCTTTGCATGAACCTTGGTATCTCTAATTTTCTTGAAAAGATCTCTAGTCTTTCCCATTCTATTGTTTTCCTCTGTTTCTCTGCACTGATCACTGAGGAAGGCATTCTTATCTCTCCTTGCTATTCTTTGGAACTCTGCATTCAAATGGGTATATCTTTCCTTTTCTCCTTTGCTTTTTGCCTCTCTTCTTTTCACACCTATTTGTAAGGCCTCCTCAGACATTATGTTTTTTTGTATTTCTTTTTCTTGGAATGGTCTTGCTCCCGGTCTTCTGTACAATGTCATGAACCTCCATCCATAGTTCATCAGGCACTCTGTCTGTCAGATCTAGTCCCTTTAAATTTATTTCTCACTTCCACTGTATAATTGTAAGAGATTTGATTTAGGTCATACTTGAATGGTCTAGTGGTTTTCCCTACTTTTTTCAATTTAAGTCTGAATTTGGCAATCAGGAGTTCATGATCTGATCTTGTTTTTGCTGACTGTATAGAGCATCTCCATTTTGGCTGCAAATAATATAATCAATCTGATTTCGGTTTTGACCATCTGGTGATGTCCATGTGTAGAGTCTTCTCTTGTGTTGTTGGAAGAGGGTGTTTGCTATGACCAGTGTGTTCTCTTGGCAAAACTCTATTAGCTTTTGCTCTGCTTCATTCTGTACTCCAAGGCCAAATTTTCCTGTTACTCCAGGTGTTTCTTGACTTCCTACTTTTGCATTCCAGTCCCTTATAATGAAAAGGACATCTTTTCTGGGTGTTAGTTCTAGAAGGTCCTGTATGTCTTTATAGACCCATTCAACTTCAGCTTCTTCAGCATTACTGGCTGGGGCATAGATTTGGATTACTGTGATATTGTATGGTTTGCCTTGGAAATGAACAGAGATCATTTTGTCGTTTTTGAGATTGTATCCAAGTACTGCATTTCAGACTCCTGCTGACTCTGATGGCTACTCCATTTCTTCTAATGGATTCTTGCCCACAGTAGTAGATACAATGGTCATCTGCGTTAAATTTTCCCATTCCAGTCCATTTTAGTTCACTGATTCCTAAAATGTCGATGTTCACGCCTGCCATCTCCTGTATGACCACTTTCAATTTGCCTTGATTCATGGACCTAACATTTCCGGTTCCTATGCAATATTGTTCTTTACAGCATCAGACATTGCTTCCATCTCCAGTCACATCTACAGCTGGGTGTTGTTTTTGCTTTGCCTCTGTCTCTTTATTCTTTCTGGAGTTATCTCTCCACTGATCTCCAGTAGCATATTGGGCAGCTAATCATCTCCCAAAGGCTCCATCTCCAGCACTATCATCTTGGGGATTAATATTTCAACATAAATTTTAGAGGAATACAAGCATTTAATGTATAGCAACTGATATGTAATATATTCTCACATAATTGTCTAAATAAATTGTTCTTAAACATAGAGCCATGCTTATAGACATCCATGAAATTACCTGTCATTTTATGCAAGTTTGAAAGGTTGAAAATAAAAATGATTTTATTGTAGATACATCATGTTTCATTTAAAACTTTCTTCATTTAAGACAGTGAAATTATTAACCTACTAGTGAAAATGTCTGCCTTAGAAAATATGCCCTGTGGCTATATAATCTGTGGCAAAGTCTTAAGATTAGTTCTTCAAATAAAATATTTGAACAGAATTTGATCTTTACTTAGTCCCAATTACTACCTTCTTCCATAGTGTACAGGTGTCACTGGAAGGTGGCCTATTTTATATCTTTCTTGTACTTAGGAATTTTCATATGACTGAGTTATGGTCAATGAAATATAAATAGTAGTTATGTGTATCAGTGGCAGGCCTAGAACACTGAAATTCCCTTTTATTCTCCCATGTCCTTTCCCCTTCTGGCCAACTTCAATTTGAATTCCCAGGCTGATCTTAAAATGCATACATTCAAAATGGCAGAGTCTGTCAACCTAGCTCCCTGAATTAATGTGTGGATGTGGTTAATCCAAAACCTGGCTATTTTCACAGTCATTTTTGTTAGCCATAAATGATTTTGTGTGTCTGTACATATGCAGATGTTAAGGCACTGAAATTCTGTGACTACACAATTTCTGCTTGTATTTTGCAGGCCTCAGTTAAACATCATCATCATGAAAAGTATTACTATTAAGTTTCATGAGTGCCAGAACTTGCCATTCACACTTTGAAATTCAACAAACATTTAATGAAAATAATTGAAAGATAGAAACTTCTCTATCTCTAGAGGCAAAATGATCTGATTTAAAAGTCTAGCTTTAGTCCTATCCCTTAGGTGTCTTTGTACAAAGTATTTTACCTAAGAGAACCTCAGATTTCATATCTATAATTAGTAAATTTTATTTCTTTGTTGAGTATGTGTGAATTCAAAATAATCTAAATTATAATTGTTGCCTTTAGTATTCGAAATGTAATTTAAATATATAATTTATAGATGTATTATGTATACAAATATATATTAAACATACATGTGTATGTATGTAAGACTGTACTATGTTATGGGACCTATGCATATATAACAGGAAAATAAGAACTGGGCTCCAACCTTATACAATATCTTTATTTGAGTAATTACCTCATCTATTATACTTCTTTGCCAAAATGACATCACATTCTGCCTTTAGTTTTTATCCACATTACATAATGAAAAGTACAAACATACATGAAAAATCTTATCGCTAAGAAGAATAATAAAAACATTTTTCCTTTTAAAATCCTTCTTTCCTTAAATATGAAAGCAAATTAGAAATTTTACAACTTCTGTGGGCCCCTCATCTGTTTCACTATAATATGAAGATTGAGAAATCTTTGATAAGATGACCAATTCAATCCAGGATGAGTAAATACTATATTTTGAAATCTACCTATTCAATGGACAAAACCTATAATTTGTGTTAAAAAAGTGGTGTGCTTTTTAATAATCATAGTGGTCTATTATTATAAAGGAAATGTCTTTGCTATTCCAAGAAGTAATCAAAGAGAAATGATAGGGAATGAAATTTGTGCAGAGAGATTTAATAAGTTAGAAGAGCAAAAGAAATTGAGTGAAAAAACTTTATTGTTATTAGATCTATTGTAACTGAGTACCAAGACAGTCTGATTGAATCAGAAATGAAAAGAATTACTGAGCAAAGGGAGTAATTCATTACTTCGCAGTAGTCTCTCCAGAAATAAAAGCTGTTAACAGAGGCTTGATCTACACTACTGAGGTCAATTCACTGTTAATTGTTTATCTTATATTAGTAGAGACACTGCAGCTAAGTGGAGGGTTGATATCCTCATCAATAAGACTTTACTTCTTGAAGAGAAAGATTAACCCAAGGCAGAAGTGGAAGAAGAAAGGACTTAGGATGAAAATATGGGGATAAGCAAAGGGGCATCACTTTTTCTTTCGATCAACATTAGAAATTGAAAATCTTTGATTTTATAATAAATTCCTTCTAAGAAAATATTTAGATGTATGTTCAGTTGCTAAGTCATGTCCGACTTTTGTAACACCATGGACTGTAGCACACGAGGCTTCCCTGTCCTTCACTATCTCCTGGAGTGTTCTCCAACTCATGTTCATTGAATTGATGATGCCATCCAACCATCTCATCCTCTGTTGCCTACTCCTCTGGCCCTCAATCTTCCCCAGGATCACGTTCTTTTCCAATGAGTCAGCTCTTTGCGTCAGGTAGCCAAAGTTTTAGATATCATCTTTCAAATCTACCCCCATCTACGTTTTTTTTTAACAAATTAACTAGAATTTAGCATTGTTCTGCTTGTCCCTTTAAGCCTTATATTTATTGCAATAGTTACTAAGAGTAATTATTTTATCCATACTTTTGTAAGAATAACATAGGAAAGAGGTATCTATCATCTGCTGATGGAGACAACTTTATCAGGTTTTTATATTTCTTTCTGTGTAAATTAAATAGATAATTTCAGTGAACTCTGAGGAAACCAAATTATTTTGGGAACAAGCCTCCCCTCTTCATCATTGACCTTATTTGTGATAAGTAGTTGCATTTTTTCTTTAAAGCATAGCATCATTTTATTTGGCCTTACTTCTTTGAGCAAAAGAGACATAAATATATAACCCCAGAAAAATACCTCAGGAAAGGATAGAGCTGATCTTAGGGTGTGTGTGGTAAAACTTAATTGTTCTGTGTGTTCAGTCATGTTCAACTCTTTGTGACCCTTATGCACTGCAGCCCGCCATACTCCTCTGTCCATAGGATTTTCCAGGCAAGAATACTGGAGTGGGTTGCCATTTCCTCCTCCAGGGGATCTTCCTGATCCAGAAATTAAATGAATGTCTCTTCTCCAGTGTCTCCTGCATTGGAGCGAGATTCTTAACTGTTGAGCCACCAGGGAAGCCCCAAGACTTAATCAGAAGTCCACAAATTTCCTACGAGGAAAGGATGGATAAATGGTAACAGGCAGACAGATTTCAGGTTGAAATAAGAAACAACTTTCTGACAGTGAAATATTTCTGGTTCTAGTAATCTGGGAGGAGAAGGCAATGGCAACCACTCAAGCACTCTTGCCTGGAAAATCCCATGGACAGAGAAGCCTGGTAGGCTGCAGTCCATGGGGTGGCTATGAGTCAGACACAACTGAGCAACATCAGTTTCACTTTTCACTTTCATGCATTGGAGAAGGAAATGGCAACCCACTCCAGTGTTCTTTCCTGGAGAATCCCAGGGACGGCGGAGCCTGGTGGGCTGCCGTCTATGGGGTCGCACAGAGCCGGGCACGACTGAAGTGACTTAGCAGCAGCAGCAGCAGCATATGCAAATATCAGTGGCTCAGTCAGCAAAGAATCCACCTGCAATGCAAGAGGACACCTGCAGTGCAGGAGATGGGGTTAAATCCCTGGATAGAAGGATCCAGGGGAATCCTTTCCCTGGAGAAGGAAATGGCAACCCACTCCCATATTCCTGTCTGGGAAATTCCATGGACAGAGGAACCTGGTGGGTTACAGTCCACGGGATTGCAAGAGTCAGACATGACTTAGCAACTAAACCCACCACAACCGCCACCATACAAGAGAAAAAAAGAGAGAGAGAAAGAGAGAGAAATAATTAAGATGTAATACTAAAATCAAATTTTTGGGGTTTGGACAGAAACTGTAAGTAGGAGATTATTCTTTTGATGGGCACCACCCCCCCCCAACATATACATTTAATCTCCAATAAATTCCATTCTCAATGAATATGATACCAATTAGTTTACTAGATGATCACTAGGTATTCATTTTCCTTTTGGGATTATAGCTACTCAATATTTATCTTCCTTTCTCACATTTAAGAGGGAATATATTATTGGATATTATCAAATAGAATATGAGTTGTCCTGGCTAAGAAAATGGATTTTAGAAGAATTGAAAGTGGAAAAGGTCCTAGGGGTCCTCATTACTGAACAGATATTTTATAAATATCAATAAAATTTGATTTTCTGTTGGTAGTAGATAAAAACAAGGAGGAGACCCACTGTACACAACATGAAGTAGAAAGAATCAAGACTCCATGTGGTTGAGCTTGAATTCAAATATGGATGTTATTCATCCTTCAGAATAAAGAGATGGTTTTCCATTGTCTGAAGTCAAATGCTGCCTCAGACAACTAGGCATTGAGAAATCACATTCCAGCCCAGAGTTCTGGTCCCTCATTCCAGGACTTTGAAACAATCACAAAGCATTCTTGAAGGTGAGATATGGGACAGAGAGAAAGGTAAATCTTTCCCTCCACCATCTTGCCAATAATTTTTATCCACCTTTTCTCTCTATCCTCTAATTCTCCGCTCCTTTTCCTATGCCTTTATTTATTTTAATTTTTTTGCCAAATCGGTCCTTTCATTATGTCACAGATATAATTTTATTGTAGTTTTCTGTTTACTTCACTCTAGTGCAGAAGTATCTGGTAGCTACTCTACTGACCCAAGAGTTTTACAGGTTTTGAAAACATATATTTTTCCTCAGAAATTTTAGCTGAAGCTGTTGATTTCCATTCGAAGCAGCTCTCAACTCTAGCTTCCCTGTATAATGTTTTCTTTTGGTATGTCTCAACTTAGATCAATTTCTCAACATTTTCATGACTGACATTGTGGGTCATATATTTCTTTTGGTGCAGGACAGTTTTGTGAATGTAGTATGTTTAGCATCATCTCTGGCTTCTATTCACTAAATGACAGTCATACCTCTCTTTTATCTTTTGACAACCAAGAATATAAAAATATTGTCAAATGTCCCCTGGATAGCAAAATCATGATGTTTCAGAACCTCTGACTTAGATACATACATATACCCTCTCTGCAATTCTCCCAAATGCTTTATTTACACAAAAATAATGTGAATTGTATCTTTAAACAATTCTAAAAGTGGCACACTCTCGACTGCTTTGTTTACTGCTGACTTTCATGTAGCATAGCCAATTAGACAGCTTGGGCTAAATATGTGAACTCAGGACCATAAAAGACTCAGTGAAAAGGTACTTCTGCTCTGAGGTCTCTTGAAGCCAAGGTTTATTTCATAGATCTTGATGGTTCAACCTGGAGTAAAGCTAAAAGAGATACAAGGAGGAGGGTTTAGAGAATAAATAAGTGAAAATAAATATTGTAGCACTCCACCTCCAAACCAGGAGACTAAATCTGTGCCTATTTTCTGGTTTAAAAATTACTAATAGTAGTAGCAGCAGTAGCAGGAGCAACAGCTGTATCGATGCCAGTACTAAGAATAGAAATAAACTTCATTGGAAACTTCCCTGGTAGCTCAGCTGGTAAGGAATCCAATGAAAGAGACTCTGGTTCAATTCCTAGGTCAGGAAGATCTCCTGGAAAAGGAATAGGCTACCCACACCAGTATTCTTGGGTTTCTCTGGTGGCTCAGATGGTTAAGAATCCGCCTGCAATGGAGGAGATCTGGGTTTGATCCCTGGGTTGGGAAGATTTCCTGGAGGAGGGCATGGCAACCCACTCCAGTATTCATGCCTGGAGAATCCCCATGGACAGAGGAGTCTGGCAGGCTACAGTCTGCAGGGTAGTGAAGAGTCGGACAAGACTGAGTGACTAAGCACACAGCACAACAAGCTTTATTGAGTTCTTGTTTTTTTTTTAATGTTCCAGATACTTGGCTAAGTATTTATGAAGATGATATAATTTAATCCTCACAACAGACTTATTAGAGGTAACAGATATTAAAAGAACTTAAAAATTTTGCCCAAGTAGAAGAAAGAATCTAACAGAAATTCCAGACAGAATTAACTGAGAATGGGTACAGGATCAGGTTTTAGGCACCTGCATGAATCAAAGTTTTGGTAGATAATTAGAGACAAGAAAAGATATAAAAATCTAATTCCCCAACACTTTTTGTATGTTTTAAGCTTAGCTATTTAACTATATTATTCAGATATTTTTGGAACTGATATACAATAGATAATAACAAGTTTATGTCTGAAACTTTGGAATTCTTTGACACATTAAGATTACTCTTTAATAAATATGGTTCAGGCAAACGTTTGGAACCAGAAAATTAGTACAGTGAAATCTTTGCTAATTCTCATGTTCTATTACTCTTCCCTAATCTATCAAAGCATCTTACAATCAAATTTCAAGGGTTTCTTTGGAAGGTTTTCAGTGCTGATCTTCTCATCTCGCTGTGTTCTCTGCGTGTTCTTGATACCTGTGAGGGTGGTGAATTATTGAATAAAATGAGGTGCCGACACCCACTGATCTGTTGAAAGATCCATGCTCAAATATATATAACTACCATACAGAAGCAGACTTCCCAGTTGGTGCTAGTGGTAAAGAAGCCGTCTTCCAATGCAGGAGACTTAAAAGATGTGGGTTCGATCCCTGGGTCAGGAAGATCCCCTGGAGAAGGGCACGTGAACCCACTCCAATATTCTTGCCTGGAAAATCCAATGGACAGAGGAGCCTAGTGAGCTGCAGTCCATGGGGTCACCAAGAGTCAGACATGACTAGTGAGTAAGCACAGCACAGCACCATACAGAAACATAGAAATCACATATTTGAATACTGTAGCCTAAGAGTGAAGAATGGATGAATTCTATCTTAGGGAGTAAAAGTATTGTCAGAAGATTCTACCACCTGAATATGATAGTTTGTTGTTGTTATTTAATCACTAAGTCATGTCCAACACATTTGAGACATGCATGGACTGTAGCCCATCAGACTCCTTTGTATGTGGGGTTTCTAGGCAAGAATATTGGAGTGGGTTGCCGTTTCCTCCTACAGGGGGTCTTCCCAACCCAGGGATCAAACGTGTGTCTTCTGCATTGGCAGGCAGGTCCTTTTCTGCTGAGCCACTAGGGAAGCCTGAATATGACAGTTACCCGGTTTAAATTGTACATTTGTACTCTTTGAAGAAGGCAGGTATAAGAAGGCAATAACAAACTTTCACTCCTATTACTTTTAATAAATATATTTCAATCCCCTCTAAGTATACTTATTTCTCATTCAAATATCTTTAGGACGTAAATGTGAGACTATGATACTTATTGATAAATTATAAAATTTGTGAAGGTCGCTCAGTCGTGTCCGACTCTTTGCGACCCCATGGACTATACAGTGGAATTCTCCAGGCCAGAATACTGGAGTGGGTAGCCTTTCCCTTCTTCAGGGGATCTTCCCAACCCAGGGATCGAACCCAGGTCTCCCACATTGCAGGCAGATTCTTTACCAACTGAGCCACAAGGGAAGCCCAAGAATACTGGTAGCCTGTCCCTTCTCCAGGGGATCTTCCCAACCACGGAACTGAAACGGGGTCTCCTCCATTGCAGGTGGATTCTTTACCAACTGAGCTATAAGGGAAGCCTTCTACAAGAAAGAGAAAACTGCCCTCATAAGATTTATCAGCATAAAAGGCCCGATCTACCTTTCTGGCTTTTATTTTGTCAGTGTCTTGATTTGCCTTCCCTTGTACTTTCTCCCCTACTACCATCAGCACCATTTTAAAAATAAATAAATAAACAACATATAGAAGTCACAAATAGGGCAAGTTGTGTAACATATGCATTTCTTGTGAGGTTTTCAAATCATTCCCTCTTAAGTGGGTGGCCAGAGAGGCCTGGCGTGCTGCAATTCATGGGGTCGCAAAGAGTCGGACACGACTGAGCGACTGAACTGAACTAAGTGGGTGGCAGATGCCTCCCAAGGCTTTTTGGCTTTTTCTTTTCGTCATCATCCTTAGGAGTGTGCCAAAATCTCTCTATAGTTTTAAATGGGAGAGGAAAGCTGTGGTACTCTCCTGGCCTTAACAGATTAATTTTTTTAATGATATTTCCTTTACTTTCATTGTTATACATGGGAAACTATCCTAGAATCTTAACTATTTTTTCCCTTAAAATTGTATTTGCTACAACTGTCATTCCTTAAATCAAGTATTCAGTGCATGCTTCAGAAAGGTGGTTTAAGTAGGCAATCTTTAAGGCTCTTTCCAACACCAACATTATTTAATTCCATATGATTTTCTCTGAAAAGGAAGAACTCCAGGGGATTGGGTGGAGGGATCGGTGGGTGGGAAAGCTTTTACACGTAATTTCTATTAATTTTCTCTGGCTAAGTGCAATGTCAGAAAATGATGACTGAACTAATCTGTATCCTAAAGGAAGGAAAAGGAAGTAATGCTTTCATGCTTCAGTGAAAAATTATGACCCAGTTTTAAAATGGATATAATAGAATGTTACCAAGATAATTGCAGTGTTTACAATAAAATTTCTCTGTAAACATCTTATTTGCATATAGTTTTTTTCCCCCCCAGCATAGACTAATGTTAACTGCTTACATGCTTTCTTGAATACCTTTAAATAATTTATCACTTAAGGGGAAGTACAACAATTTAGTATTTGACCTGCTTTTAATGTAGAAGCAAAACATTGACTGAGCTAAAAATTTAGTATTGGTTCATTTACTTTTGAGAGCAAAGGTAAGCTATTTCTTTCCATCTACACATTCTTCAATTTCCTAATTTTAAAAACATAGATAATAATTAGAATGCATTTATTTCTCAGAAATGTTTGAAAGTTAGAGGGCTAGTTGTTCTTTTCACATTCCATATGCAGATACACATACACACCACACACCTAAAATGGTGTATATTAGGGACACTTTTTTAAATTGCACAAAAGCATTAAAGAAATAAGGTGCATTAAAATATGAGGTCATGTTTTTAAATCATTTGCATTTGAGATAATTTTAGGAGCAAAATAGAGTTCAGGTTTCTTGATAGTTCTTTAATAGTCTCTGTATCACCTGGAGACTTGCTACTATAGACCTGCAGCCTAGAAATAGATAGACGTAGATATATCCATCTCCAGTGTCTCAACACAACTTCTGATTAAGCTCTAGGAAACAAATTACTCTTTTTTTCACACTGTTGTAAGAATCACTGCTGTAATATCCTATTTTTTGGCTTCAAAGATTGTGCCCTCAGGAATTTTGAGAGAAGTCTTACTAGCATAAGTGTTTTTCTGTGGAATATAGCATTTGTCAGATCCTCAGGTCACTTTCAAAACAACTAAATATTTAAAAATTACTCCTCTAGTGCAAAGTATATGGAATGAAGATCATACTTAGCTGGATTTTGTTCCAGGGCTTGCTATTTACTACCTATGCAAGTTTCAGTTCAGTTCAGTTCAGTTCAGTCCCTCAGTTGTATCCAGCTCCTTGTGACCCAATGAACCCCAGCACCCCAGGCCTCCCTGTCCATCACTGACTTTCGGAGTCCACACAAACCCATGTCCATCGAGTCAATGATGCCATCCATCCATCTCATCCTCTGTCGTTCCCTTCTCCTCCTGCCCCCAATCTTTCCCAGCATCAGGGTCTTTTCCAATGAGTCAACTCTTCGCATGAGGCGGCCAAAGTATTGGCGTTTCAGCTTCAACATCAGTCCTTCCAATGAACACCCAGGACTGATCTCCTTTAGGATGGACTGGTTGGATCTCATTGCAGTCCAAGGGACTCTCAATTACGTACATATAATTGGATAGATGAAGATTTATTAGGTACAACACCAAATACATGACCCCACAAAAGAGGAAAAATAATAAGTAGAAAATCATCAAAGTTAGCGCTCCGGCTTCAGTGCTTAAGTGAAAAGACTGTTGCTTTACGTCACTTATTTTAAGAATCTCACTTTAAGTCAAAATCCACAAGTAATAAGCTTAGTATTTTGAAAGATGAAATAACCTAGAAGCTGGGCGTATGGTACCAAACAGTTAGCCAAGTTTTGAATGCAAAGGAAAAGTTACTGAAGCAAATTAAAAGTGAAGCATCATGTGTGCTGATACGGAGAAAGTAATGGTCTGAATAGAAGATCAAACCAACCACAACATTCCCTTAACCCAGTGCCTAGTTCAGAGCAATTCCCTAACTTTTTTCAATTCTGTGAAGGCTGAGCAAGGTGAGGAAGCTGCAGAAGAAAAATTTGTAGCTAGCAGAGGCTGGTTCATGAGGTTTAAGGAAAGAGGCTGTCTCCATAATGTAAAAGTGCAATGAGGAGCAGCAAGTGCTGATGGAGAAGTTTAGCAAGTTATCCAGAATATCTAGCCAAGACAATAAAATGAGAGTGACTACAGTAAACAGATTTTTAATGTAGATCAAGCAATCTTCTGTTGGAAGAAGATGCCATTTAGGACTTTGATAGCAAGGGAGGAGAAGTTAATGCCTGGCTTTAAAGCTCAAAAGACAGGCTGATTCTTCTTTTAGCTAATTCAGCTAATTCAGCTGATGATTTTTAGTTGGGGCCAGTGCTCATGTACCATTCTGAAAACCCCAGGGCCATTAAGAACACTATTGATACTATGTATAAAGTAGATAACCAATGAGAACCTGCTGTATAGCACAGGAAACTACTCAATACTCTGTGGTGACCTAAATGGGAAGGAAATCCAAAAAGGAGAGCATGTATGTATATGTAAAGCTGATTCACTTTGCTAGACAGTAGAAACTACCACAACCTTGTAAAGCAACTATATTCCATTAAAAATAAAAATATAAAAGAAAATAAAAATAAAAGTTATGTTCACTTCTAACAAAATGGGATAAATTGCCTTAATTAAAAAAAAAAGCAAAACTATGCTAAATCTATTCTCCTTATGATCTATAAAAAGAACAACAAACCCTGGATCATAGCACACCTTTTGACAACATGGTTTGTGGAATATTTGAAGCCTGCAGTTGAGAATAACTTCTCAGAAAAAAAAAATCAAACTATTATTGTTCATTGACAGCACACCTGGTCACTTAAGAACTGTGATGGAGACATACAGTAAGATCTGTGTTTTCTTCATGCCTGATGACACAGCATCCATTCTGCAGTCCATTGTTCAAGGAGGAATTTTGGCTTTCAGCCTTATTAATTAATAAATATATTTCACTTGCTATAGCTGCCATAGATTGTGATTCCTCTGATGGATCTGGGGAAAGTCAACTGAAGATATTATTGAAAGGATTCACTATTCTAAATGCCCATAAGTACAATCATGATTAATAGGAAAAGATCAAAATATCAACATAAACAGGAATTTGGAAGTTGACTTCTAGCCTCATGGACGACTTTGAGGAATTCAAGTAAATGCAGATGTGGTGGAAATAGCAAGAGAACTCAAAAGTGCAGCTTAAAGATGTGACTGAATTGCTACAATCTCATGAGAAAAATGAATGAGGAGTTGCTTCTTGATCATGAGCAAAGAAGGTGGATACTTGAGATGGACTCTGTTCACAGTGGAAATGCTGTGAATATTGTTGAAATTATAGCAAAGGATTTAGAATATTACATAAACTTAGTTGATAAATCAGCTTTAGGTTTTGAGAGGCCTGACTCCAATTTTGAAAGAAGTTCTACTGTGACTAGCATACTATCAAATAGCTTTGCATGCTATAAAACAACTGTTCATGAAATGAAGAGTCAATTGCTGGGGCAAACTTCATTGCTGTCTAATGTTATGAGATTTCTACAGCCACCCCAGCCTTCAGCAACCACCAGTCTGATCAGTCAGCAACAATCAATATCAAGACAAGACTCTCTACCAGCAAAAATACTATGGCTCTCTGAAGCTTCAGATGATGCTAAATCTCTTTTAGCAATAAAATATTTTTAATGAATGAACATATTATTAGACATAATGCTTTTATATACTTAGATCATGGAGTGGTGTAAGCATAATCTTTACATTCATGGGAAAATAGGGAAGGGACTCCAGGTGTGAGGTTTATGAGAACTTCCCGAATCATCTTTGTAAGTTTTTTTTGTTTGTTTTTCTAAAACTGTTTATTTTTAAATGGTCTTTATATAACTTCCATATGATCCATCCATTTTACTCCTAGATAAGAAGGAAATGGCAACCCACTCCAGTATCCTTGCATGGAAAATCTCATGGACAGAGGAGCCTGGTGGGCTGCAGCGCATGGGGTAGCAAAGAGTCGGGCACAACTGAGTGACTAACACTACTACTACTAAATCATCCAATATAAATTGAAGCATATGTTTATACCAAAAACTGTATACATATTTTAGCAACTTTGTTTGAAATAGGCAAAAAGTGAAAACTGTAAAAATATCCATTAACAATTGAGTAAATAAACAGGGTATGGTCTAGCTATACACCTCAGCCACTCAAAGAAATGAACTGTCAATACATACAACAATATTAATGGAAGTAATTATGCCAATAAAATATATTATATACTGTATGATTCTGTTTGAGGGAATTCTGTAAAATGCACACTTTGTCTAGAGACAAAGCAGATTAGTAAATACCAAAGGACTGTGCATAAGGATAGGAAGTAAGAGGAACAAATTGCAAAAGGATAAGTGGAAGTTTTGGGAGGTAGCAAATATGATGTTTTTAGTAATGGTTTAACATTTGTATAGACATATCAAACTTATCAAACTATATAATTTAAATACATAATATTTATTGTATGTGAACTATGGCCCCCAGTAAGTCTATAAAAAGTGAAACTAAGGAGCTGATAGAACTCAAAATCTGGGCTAAAAATATAATTGTATAAATAACTGATCATTTCACATCAACTGCAAATTGCTTAAAGTTTTATTCTCCCAAATTTTTGCTTACTGTATGTTATTTTACCTAGATTAAATGGAGGATTTTTGCCTAGATTTTTGGAACATTTTTATTAAAATGACTACAAACAGGAATTGATTTCTCTAAACATATTTTTGAAATAATTGTCAGTAACATTTCTCATTCAACAAACACAATCATATCTTTCCAGAGAACTTCACTTACAGTACATTAATATTCATAATCTATTTGATATTATAACAGTAGTCATTCCTTCTACTAAGACATTTTATTTTCCTTTTTAAATTTAAGTATATTATCTGAGAGGATGAGCTCATTAAATCATTAGCAACATTAGAAATATGGTTCAATTATCTCAGCAGTCTCCTTCCAGAAAGAATTAGATGGAGCTGATGGTATAAGGGAGTTGGTAGTCAGAACAAGAAGTAATTAACTTAGAAGAATAAGCTTACCTTAAGCATTTTGGTAAACAGCCGAATAGGAGACATCAGAGAACCTGATTATTTACCAGGGTGGATACCAAAGAAATTAGGAACTAGTCAAAATCTTATATAAAACATCCTAGACCATGGTCTTAATTTAGACATTCAGGTTATTTCATGCTTAGCCTTTTAAAAAATATACATTTTATTTAAGCTATAGAATTTTTAAACATTTGGAAACACAGCTGTTATATCAAATCTGTAAAGTTTACACCAGTAACATTCATTTTTGGTCCTCTATCTGTGAATATAAATGCTTTAGTTGCCAGGCTAGAAACATTCAGAATCTTTATATTATAGGGCTTAAAAAATTCTCTCATGACATTTTAGGTTTGAGGCAATATCCTCATTCACGTTTTAGTCAATATATTTATAGAATTTCGATTTGCTCAAGGACTAGGGTAATAATGGAGAAATAAATTTAAAGTACTAAGTTTTTGTTTCAACTGTCATTTGATTTGTGTGTTCAGTTTCGGAATTTTAATCACAAATCAGACCTAAAAGACAAAATGACCTCAAATTGGATTTGGTGTTAACATTTGAGATGTGTTATTATGTCTTATTGTATTTTAAACCAATGTTATATTTGATATAGGAAAATATAGTTTCTAATCACGAGTTCCACAAAAATTGACAGAACTAGTAAGGATTAAAACCTCTAGTAAAAGAAATGTATGATTCCTAAAAGTAAACATAATTGGATAATTGATTTTAGTTTCTTTTTTTTTTTTTTACTTTAATTTTCTGCTCTTATTCTAGAATAGAAAATTGTGTTTTGAAAAACCTAAGCAATTGGTTTGTAGGAAGTGATCTGTATCTCATTCACTGACAACAGATGACATTCTTGGACACAGTTCCTGTTGATTATGGATATATTCCCAGTGAGATTTTTAAGATAGACAGGGGTCTCAGAGAGTAGTAAGTTTGTGTGTAAATTTCAAATAACAGAAGCAAAAGAGTTTTTGTTTTTTTTAATGGAACTAAGATTTTCTAAATTTACAAATATTTGTTTATGATAACATGTGCCAGATATATTTAGCAACTTGTTATGTAATTAAGCTGAATTATGTACAGCAGCATATTTCATTTGAAGGAAAAGAAGAAAAAAATCTATATGCATGCTGATAATAGAAGATAAAGTGTTATATACAGGAATAGCTAACCAAGCTGAAGAGTACACAAACACACACAAACACACACACACACAGACTCATATATATGTATATATGTTTATATATACATATACATGAAAGTGCATCTAAAATACATATATGTAGATATACACTTGAATTTTGGTAGGAACAAATATAAATTAAGAGTAAGAGACTTAATTCTGCCTGTTGCAAATAAATTCACTTAATTTTATTTCATCATGTAGATTATTTTCACTGGATATAGAATTCTAGTTTGGTGGTTCTTTTCTTGAAGTATTTAAAACTTACTATGCCTCTTCTGGCCTCCATGGTTTCCTTTGAGAAATTCTGTTTTTCAAATTGGTTTCAGGTTAGATATTAATTCTCTGCCTGCTTTCAAAGTGTTTCTTTTGCCTTTCATTTTTCAAACTACAACTCTGATGTGCTTTGCAGAGAATCGTACTGTGTTTATTAAAAGTTTGGCTTCTTGAATCTGTAGATTTATGCCTTTTGCCAAATTTGGGAAGTTTAACCTCTTTATTTCTTCAAGTACCTTTTCAATTTGCTGGAATCCAATAAAGTGTTAGGTCTTTTGTTATACTTCCCACAGGTTCCATAAAGCTCTGTTTACTCTTTATTTTTTTTTAATTGATTTCCTGACTCTTGTTTGGATTGTTCTCTTACTAGGTCTCTGATTTGTTCTTCTTTGTGCACCATTCTGCTGTTAAAGCCCACATTTAATTCGTATGAGCATGTGTGGAGGAGTATTGTATTTTTAGTTATAAATTTTCTGGTTTTAAACTGGTTCTTTATTATGTATTATATTTGTCTACTGACACTGTTTTTTTTGCTGAAACCTTAAATCATTTGTTTCATGTATGTTCACAATTGCTTGTTGAACACTTTTGTGATGGATTTTTAAAAACAATGTTAGATAATTCAAAATTTCTATTATGTAGGTCTTGGGTCTTTTTCATTCATGTTGTAATTTTCCTAAATTTCAGTAATATGAGTGATATTTTTTCTCACTTTGGTTATTATAAGACTGGCATTTATTACGTATTGCATTTAATCTGTCTTTCTCTGACAGTTTTGGCAGGGAAAGGGAATAGGGATAGAAGTCCAGGTTTCTCACTCTGCCTCTGTTGATACTTGTAAAGAGTGAGGAAATCCTCATTACTGCTGTGCTGGGTAAGGGTAGAAGTTCTGGCACATTCCTAGACTTTTGCAGATACTACCCTTACTGGGAAGGTTAGGAATGTCTTGTTACTGCTCCCCTTAAGGCCTCTTCTAACATCATAGGGACTTTTTTGTTGCTTGGCAAGGATGAAAATCCTTAGATTCCAGTAGGCCTCCTCCAAAGCCAAGTCAGCATGAAAGTGGAGGAACACCTCCTTACTGCTGGGTGACAGTAGAAATCCAAGTTATCTTCATGGTATCAACTGATACAGAAGTGGGAAGAGGCTGTTACTGCCCAGTGACAATAAAAATTTCAGCTTCTTACTGGGAATTCTCTGATACTATTTCAATGGGAAAGTGGGTGGCTCATTATAGCCAGGCAAACATGGAAGTCCAGACTCCCTAGTTGGCCTTTACTAGTACAGGTAGAGTGGGGCTACGTTTGGTAAGTGTAGAGAAGTTATGGTCTAAACTTTCTCTGTCTTGCTAGGTTATCTCTCTCCTGGTCTTTTAGCAGGAGAAAGAAGATTTTTACCATTTTATTTTTGTTGTTGTTTGCTCATTTGTTTTTGTCTCTGCCCATTGGTGTTTCTGGTTTTCTTTCTTTTTTTTTTTTAATAAATTTATTTATTTTAGTTGGGGGCTAATTACTTTACAATATTGTAGTGGTTTTTGCCATACATTGACATGAATCAGCCATGTGTTTACATGTGTTCCCCATCCTGAACCCTCCTCCCACCTCCCTCCCCATCCCATCCCTCTGGGCCATCCCATTGCCCCAGCCCTGAGCATTTGTCTCATGCATTGCACCTGGAATGGTGTTCTGTTTCACATATGATAATATACATGTTTCAATGCTATTGTCCCAGAACATCCCACCCTCACCTTCTCCCTCAGAGTCCATAAGACTGTTCTATGCATCTGTGTCTCTTATTCTGTCTCGCATATAGGGTTACCATTACCATCTTTCAAATTCCATATATATGCATTAGTATACTGTATTGGTGTTTTTCTTTCTGGCTTACTTCACTCTGTATAATGGGCTCCAGTTTCATCCATCTCAATAGAACCGATTCAAATGTATTTTTTTAATGGCTGAGTAATATTCCATTATGTATATGTACCACAGCTTCCTTATCCATTTGTCTGCTGATGGACATCTAGGTTGCTTCCATGTCCTGGCTATTGTAAACAGTGCTGTGATGAACACTGGGGTACACGCGTCTCTTTCAATTCTGGTTTCCTCGGTGTGTATGCCCAGCAGTGGGATTGCTGGGTCATATGGCAGTTCTATTCCCAGGTTTTTAAGGAATCTCCACACTGTTCTCCATAGTGGCTGTACTAGTTTCATTCCCACCAACAGTGTAAGAGGGTTCCCTTTTCTCCACACCCTCTCCAGCATTTATTGCTTGTAGACTTTTGGATAGCAGCCATTCTGACTGGTGTGAAATGGTACCTCATTATGGTTTTGATTTGCATTTCTCTAATAATGAGTGATGTTGAGCATCTTTTCATGTATTTATTAGCCATCTGTATGTCTTCTTTGGAGAAATGTCTGTTTAGTTCTTTGGCCCATTTTTTGATTGGGTCGTTTATTTTTCTGAAATTCAGCTGCAGGAGTTGCTTGTATATTTTTGAGATTAATTGTTTGTCTGTTGCTTCGTTTGCTATTATTTTCTCCCATTCTGAAGGCTGTCTTTTCACCTTATAGTTTCCTTTGTTGTGCAAAAGCTTTTAATTTTAATTAGGTCCCATTTGTTTCTGGTTTTCAAGCCAGTTTCTTCAAGTCTAAACCTAGGATAAATGAGGCAAAGTGAAAATCCAGAAAACTCACCATTGTATTGTTTCTTATGTCTTAAGGTCCTTAGGGTGTCTTCTTTCTTCTTAACTTTCAGATCCTTATTATTATTGTTTTATATATAGTACACAAGGGTTTTAGTGGAGATAACTTTAAAAATATAAGAACAAGAATCAACTTCACCTTTCTGTCAGAGGAAATCGATTGTGTTCTTTTGAAATAGTATTTTTTACAGTGTTTGGTGCTTTATATATACTGGCAGTTTTTCAATGCAATGGATATTTCATTCAATATGAAATTTTTCATAAAATTTAGACTGTTTTGCCTGTGTGCATGTGTGTGTACTAATGAGAAAGAGAATCAAAATTTCTGACCAGATTACTTGCTGATATCTAAAGACTATTTGATTCATCCAGAAAATTTATTTTTTCTTCACTATAAATGTACTACCATTATCTCAACTTTCAAAATCATATTGAACTGATGTCTAGATAAATATCTTTTTGGTCAGTATTTCTTTCAGACTGCAGGTTGAGATTATCCAAATTAAACTTTTGTTAGTTTAGTTTTAAGTTTATTATCATACTTTTTCTATTCTTTTTGTTCTTTGTTGATACATTTGGAGTACCAGTTGCAGTGTAGACTCCATGATATGGACTTGTTTTATTTGCTAGCTAAATGGAAGCCTCGGTTGGTACTAGGTCATTCTCATTTTTTTTTTAAGAATCAATATTTGGTTTATGGTGCTTTTAATAGAGAGCGAATACACTGAATGAGATTTTATATTAGTATAAGGTTATAGTGTTTTCAATATTTTTATATCAGAAAATTTCATTGGTTATGTCTTTGAGCTATAACTCAAATAAATAAATGTTTTCTGGATTATTTTAAAGGTTACTTGGGTAAAAAAAAATAAATATATGAACATTCTTTGAATAAAGCTAGTTCTCCACAAGTGACCTGCTTTTGCAGAGACCAAAAGTTTTCTCATACAATCACTAGTTTATACAAAAATGCATTGATTGATCACATGGGATACACCTACTCTTAAGTTAAACATGGATAAACTGTTGGAAATTACAAGGTGATCTTCTCACTATTCAAATAAGCAAAGGGAACCATGGAATCTTAAAATAGAGAACAGCATCCATCTAACCACCGGTATTAGACTTGATATCCCTATTCTAAAGATGTACAAAAATCTCAAGTAAATGCTTGTTCCTGTGAATTTAATTTCAATTACATTCTGAAAATGAAATAAGAGCATTTTCTTTTCTAACTTCTATCCTTCTTATTCAATAAAACTGTTGTACTCTGAACTTTACTTTGAATGATTTTGTAAAGAAATTTAAAATATTCTTGTTGACTTTGTAGAAAGATGATTTAAATATTATTAAATGTGCTTAATGATTGTATGATTTGATAAAATATGGTCTGATTTAATAATACACATTTCTTGATTGTTTTTATATATCAGCCATCTTCATAAAATATATTAGCTCAGTTAATTCTTATAATAATTCCATAATATAAGAACATGATTATCTCAGTTTTACAGAAAATAATCAGATTTCTATAAATTAAGTAACTTGCCCAATATTAAACAGCTAGCATTTAAAAAACCCAACCCATGTTTGTATTGTCCCGGAGTTTAAATCTTTAAAATCCATGATACACTGCGTAAGTAACAATCCAAAGGAATTACTATAGGACTTTGTTAAGGCATTTTAAGGTATTCACTTTAAAGTGGGGAAATGAAGTTCTGGGATATTAGACATAGTTACAATTTGTCCTTCAGCACAGGTTAGAGTCTAATTTACCATGGGTCATGTAAAATACCTAGAAATAAAAACCAACCTAGAGCTATAAAATAAAAAGTGACCTTTAAAATCTGATATTACAGACAAACAACTTTTGCCTCTGGAGACTGTTGAAGGACAAAATAGGGATAGGAAAATTCACTTATATGTCCTCATATACATGTCACTTTTTCTAGCCAGCCAGCAGCCACTAGAATTAAGAGGTTAGAGCTGCTGAAAATAGAATGCATTTTCTATATTTCTGAGACTTTAGAAAACCACTTAAACTTCTATACATTGGAAAAGACTAACTGAAACCAGCAGCTTCTAATAGTGGTCTCACAATGAAGACAGTCATTAGACGATTCCAAGAGACTCTTTATCCATTCTTTTTCCAGTCCTTTCACCCTCTGAAATAAAATACTATGTTTCAAGAATAAAACCATTAACATTACAAGAAGTCTAATTGGAATGACTGTTGAAAACAACGTTAATTACAACACAGAAAAGCTGCTGCCTGTACTTTGAATCCTAATTTAATTAATGCAGTTAATAGCATTTCCCATATAATCATTGAAATAACAGAGGAACCAATACGAATTACCATAAGTTATCTCAGCGTACTGACAAGATTTCCAAATTGTCTTGCTCAGAAACCATCATATTGGCGGGCATTTGGGAATTATCGTACATGCAAATTTCAGGTATACAGTTTGGAAATTTTAGTTTCAGAAAGCTTGGGGTAACACCCAAGAATGAGAATTTTTAACAAATATAACAGCTGGTTCTTATGCAGATGTTAGAGAACCATACTCTGAGAAACATTTTCCTGGAGCAGGGTCTAGGCAGATGACTTTCCTTTGATTGGTCATGCATAGCTCGATATATTTTCATAAATGTAACATTTAAATTTCTAAATTAATAGTTTCTTTGCAAATATACAATGTTATGTCATAATTATAAAACCCCATCTAGAGACCATCAGTATTGCTTTCACTGAAATGCTTGCCTTACATACCAGGCTTGTCAGACAAGTAAGGTAATCATAGATCCACTTGATACTTTCAACTAACTGTGTATATGTTTACAGAGTATAGACAATAGAAAAGGGTTAGCGATTACTTCTTATACCCCTTATTAAAATGGAATACCAATATTACAGGCATATTATTAATGTATTCACCATTGGAAAAGACTAACAGAAACCAGCAGCTTCTAATAGTGGTTGCACAATGAAGACAGTCATTAGATGATTCCAAGACACTCTTTATCCATTCTTTTTCCAGTCCTTTCACCCTCTGAAATAAAACACTAGGTTTCAAGAATGAAACCATTAACATTACAAGAAATCTAATTGGAATGACTATTGAAAGCAATGTTAATGACAGCACAGAAAAGCTGTCACTTGAAATAAATGTATTAAAATATTTTACTGAAAGCTACCACCAGACTGAGAAGAAGCATAAAAGTGAGGAGCCTGGGTCCAAACATGTTTGTGAAATATTTGAATATTCTACAATTACTCCTGAAATATATTGAAACTCTGTTCTAAAACACCTTACCACAGCCAAGCTTTTATCATAAGACTTAATTGCACTGTGTCCTTTTGAAATAATGCCTGCTTAACAATCATAACTGTAACCAGTTTTTCTATGAAAACAATTATAACTAATTTTATTGTCAAGAGGTTCTTTAGTTCCTCTTCAGTTTCTGCCATTAGGTATCATCTGCCTATCTGAGGTTGTTGATATTTCTCCTGGCCATCTTGATTCCAGCTTGTGTTTCATCCAGTTTTGCATTTGCATGATGTACCCTGCATACAAGTTAAATAAGCAGGGTGACAATATTCAACTTTGATGTACTCCTTTCCAAATTTTGAACCAGTCTGTTGCTCCATGTCTGGTTCTAACTGTTGCTTCTTGACCTGCATACTGGTTTTGCAGGATACAGATAATGTGGTCTGGTTTTCATCTCTTTAAGGATTTTCCACATATTATTATGATCCACACAGTCAAAGCCTTTCCCATAGTCAATGAAGCAGTAGTAGATGTTTTCCTGGAATTCTCTTTCTTTTTCTATGACCCAACAGATGTTGGCAATTGGACTTCTGATTCCTCTGTCTTTTCTAAATCCAGCTTGTACATCTGGAAGTTCTCAGCTCATGTACTGCTGAAGCCTAGTTTAAAGGATGTTGAGCATTACTTGGCCAGCTTGTGAAATGAGTGCAATGGTAAAGTAGCTTGAACATTCTTTGGCATTGCACTTTTTAGGATTGAAATGAAAACTGACCTTTTTCAGTCCTTTGGCCATTGCTGAGTTTTCAAAATTTGCTGCCATGTTGAGTGCAGCACTTTAACATTATCTTTTAGGATTTAAAATAGCTTGACTAATCCAGCACCTCCACTACCTTTGTTTGTAGGAATGCTTCTTTAAGGCCACTTACCTCAACACTCCAGGATGTCTGACTCTCAGTGAATGACCACATTTTATAGAATAACCCTTCCTTCTCCGGTTAGTTTATAATGCTGTTTTTTATTAGGCTTAAAATCCTTACATATATTTTAGTACTGTCTTTGTAGTCTCTCTGTCTAGAACATTGTAGCCACTTGTTTTAATATTTGTTTCACAATTTTTAATGGTGATCTTACTCTCACTATTCTTGTCCAATAGTTTTATTCTTAAGAAACATTTTCAAATTTACTTTTTACTATATTTGTATACCCCATCCTTGGTTCAGTTCAGTCGCTCAGTCGTGTCCGACTCTTTGTGACCCCATGGACTGCAGCATGCCTAGCTTCCCAGTCCTACATCAACTCCGAAAGTTTACTCAGACTCCTAGTCCATTGGTTCAGTGATACCATCCAACCATCTCATCCTCTGTTGTCCCCTTCTCCTCCTGCCTTCAATCTTTCCCGGCATCAGGGTCTTTTACAATGAGTCAGTTCTTCACATCACTTGGCCAAAGTATTGGAGTTTCAGCTTCAGCATCAGTCCTTCCAATGCATATTCAGGACTGATTTCCTTTAGGATGGACTGGTTCAATCTCCTTACAGTTCAAGGGACTCTCAAGAGTCTTCTCCAACACCACAGTTCAAAAGCATCAATTCTTTGGTGCTCAGCTTTCTTTATAGTCCAACTCTCACATCCATACATGACTACTGGAAAAACCATAGCTTTGACTAGATGAACTTTTGTTGGCATAGTAATGTCTCTGCTTTTTAATATGCTGTCTAGATTGGTAACAGCTTTCTTCCAAGAATCAAGTGTTTTTTAATTTCATGGCTGCAGTCACCATCTGCAGTAATTTTGAAGCCCCAAAACATAAAGTCTTCCCACAGTATCCATTGTTTCCCCACCTATTTGCTATGAAGTGATGGGACCAGGTGCCATGTTCTCAGCTTTCTGAATGTTGACTTTTAAGCCAACTTTTTCACTCTCCTCTTTCACTTTCACCAAGAGGCTCTTCATCAAGAAGGTGAAGCTCTTCTTTGCTTTCTGCCATAAGGTTGGTGTCATCTACCTATCTGAGGTTATTGATATTTCTCCTGGCAATCTTGATACCAGCTTGTGCTTCATCTAGCCTGGCATTTCTCATGATGTATTCTGCATATAAGTTAAATAGGCAGGGTGACAATATACAGCCTTGACGTACTCCTTTCCCGATTTGAAGCCAGTCTGTTGTTCCACGTCCAGTTCTGATTGTTTCTTCTTGACCTGCATACAGATTTCTCAGGAGGCAGGTCACGTGGTCTGGTATTCCAATTTCTTGAAGAATTTTCCATAGTTTGCTGTGATTCACACAGTCAAAGGCTTTGACATAGTCAATAAAGCAGAAGTAGAGAAGGCAATGGCAACCCACTCCAGTACTCTTGCCTGGAAAATCCCAGGGATGGAGGAGCCTGGTAGGCTGCAGTCCATGGGGTCGCTAAGAGTCGGACACGATTGAACGACTTCACTTTCACTTTCCTGCATTGGAGAAGGAAATGGCAACCCACTCCAGTGTTCTTGCCTGGAGAATCCCAGGGACGGGGGAGCCTGGTGGGCTGCCGTCTATGGGGTCACACAGAGTCGGACACGACTGAAGCAACGCAGCAGCAGCAGCAGATGTTTTTCTGGAACTCTCTCACTTTTTCGATGATCCAACAGATGTTGGCAATTTGATCTCTGGTCCCTCTGCCTTTTCTAAATCCAGATTGAACATCTGGAATTTCATAGTTCACATATTGTCGAAGCCTGACTTGGAGAATTTTGAGCATTACTTTACTAGCGTGTGAGATGAGTACAATTGTGCAGTAGTTTGAGCATTCTTTGGCATTGCCTTTCTTTGGGATTATAATGAAAACAGATCTTTTCCAGTCCTGTGTCCACTTCTGAGTCTTCTAAATGTGCTGGCATATTGAATGCAGCACTTTCACAGCATCATCTTTTAGGATTTGAAGTAGCTCCACTGCAATTCCATCACTTCCACTAGTTTTGTTCATAGTGATGCTTCCTAAGGCCCACTTGATTTCACATTTCAGGATTTCTGGCTCTGAGTGAGTGATCATACCATCCTGATTATTTGGGTCATGATTTTTTTTTTTTTTTGTATAGCTCTTCTGTGTATTCTTGCCACCTCTTCTTAATATCTTCTTCTTCTGTTAGGTCCATACCATTTCTATCCTTTATTGTGCCCATCTTTGTATGAAATTTTCCCTCCCTTGGTAGCTCTAATTTTCTGGAAGAGATCCTTAATCTTTCTCATTCTATTGTTTTCCTTTATTTCTTTGCATTGATAACTGAGGAAGGCTTTCTTATCACTCCTTGCTATTTTTTGGAAGTCTGAATTCAAATGGGTACATCTTTCCTTTGCCTTTAGCTTCTCTTCTTTTCTTAGTATTTGTAAGGCCCCCTCAGAAAACCATTTTGCTTTTTGCACATCTTTTTCTTGGGGATGGTGTTGATCACTGCCTCCTGTAAAATGTCAGGACCCTTCGTCCATAATTCTTGATGATACCATAGTTCTTGATGCTGATACCCCATCATATGTGATACTATATTTTACAATACAAGATTTTATATTATGTTAAAATAAGAGAAAAATCTATCATCTAAATTATAACAGTTCATCTGTTGTAAAGTGAAGTGAAAGTCGCTCAGTCATGTCCAACTCTTTGTGACCCTATGGACTATACAGTCCATGGAATTCTCCAGGACAGAATACTGGAGTGGGTAGCCTTTCCCTTTCCCAGGGGATCTTTCCAACCCAGGAATCAAACCCAGGTTTCCCAAATTGAAGGGGATTCTTTACCAGGTGAACCACAAAGGAAGCCCAAGGTTACTGGAGTGGGTAGCCTCTCCCTTCTCCAGGGGATCTTCGAAACCCAGCAATCAAACCAGGGTCTCATGCATTGCAGGCAAATGCTTTACCAACTGAGCCATCAGGAAAGCCCCATCAATTATAAAATACAGTCCAATCTTAGAGTTTTTAACATGTCAAAATTTGTGCATCTTAAAATCAATATAATATTTTTTAAATGGACTTAAGAGTAAACTTGTGAGCTATAATATATATCCTTTTAAGGATTACTTAGATGTGCATAAAACATAATTTTATCTTAGAAAAAAATAACAGCTTTTAGTCATCTTATTTTGAATTATATAGTGTGCAACTCAATATATTCTAGTCTTTCCTATCTCTCACTAAAGTTTCTTAGAAGTTAATCTAGATTTAGCACCTTCTTATTAAGATTATTCCTATGTATTTATATAACTTTCACCTTGTATTGTGTTTTCACTCTATTTTTCAAAAGAAAAAATTTTTCCGCCTGGAGTATACTATTGATATTGTAATTTTATTTTATCATACTGCAATTCCTTGAGTTGTTTTTGTAGTTCTATTCTGTTTCTCTTTATTCTCTTGTCTTTTTTAAGTGTATGAGGCTATTATCTGAAAATATTGATAATCTTGTCTTTTCTCTGCATTTATGATATTTTATTTTGTAATGTAGTGTATTTATTGCCAGATAAATTCATTTAATTTTTACTCTAAGTGTCATAAGTTATTCTCCAATGTTTATAAAATTCAGTGCTAGCACTTTCTGACACTTAGAGACAGACGGATTTAGAATTATAACTAGAAGATATGGTATATTTTTCATTGATATGTTTGCATTCTCTTGTCCAATTCTATAATGATAAAATGTGTACTTTTGAAAAATATAGCCTATATTCGTTAAAAACGCATTTCTCAAAATTGTTAAAGCCTTGTAAGAATCCCTAAGAAATCTTGTCATCATCTTTTTGTCACTATTACTAATTCACTGTAAATTTGGTTCTTTATAATCACTAAAGAAATAATGAAAGTCAAAGTGAAAGTGAAGTCGCTCAGTCATGGCCGACTCTTTGTGACCCCATGGACTGTAGCCTACAACGCTCCTCCGTCCATGGGATTTTCCAGGCAAGAGTACTGGAGTGGGGTGCCATATCCTTCTCCAGGGGATCTTCCTGACCTAGGGATCGAACCTGGGTCTCCTGCATTGTAGGCAGATGCTTTACCATCTGAGACACCAGGGAAGCACTTGCAAACTTGGGTAAAAATCAATAGCACAGAATCATAAAGTCTGGGTAGTAACTTAATAGATTCCACCTTGTTGTTTTTTTTTTTTTTTAAGCTATAAAATCACACTTAATTGACATAGCTGGGAATTTTGCATTGAAATGAGAGTTTTAATGTAAGAAAAGGCCCAGTTACGTGAGAGGACCAAAATTCTGAATGAAAAGCATAACTTGATTTTTTAATTTGTGTACATCCACACATTTCCCTAAAATGTTGTATCAAAATCATTATGAAATCGTTTTTTAAATTTTCTATTAGGAGAGTTTTTTTTTTTTCTTTCAAAATTTGAAATTAAAAAAAATAATTCTTCGCTAAGAGTCGGACATGACTGAGAGACTTCACTTTCACTTTTCACTTTCATGCACTGGAGAAGGAAATGGCAACCCACTCCAGGGTTCTTGCCTGGTGAATCCCAGGGACGGGGGAGCCTGGTGGGCTGTCGTCTATGGGGTCGCACAGAGTCGGACACGACTGAAGCGACGCAGCAGCAGCAGCAGCAGCATCTTAATATTTTAAACATTTTTCATTTACTAGGTGGAAAGAATTTTTATTTAAATTCAGCTTTATTTTAGAGTACAGGACCTTGATTCCTTGATTCTGGTTCTCAGCTAGTAACCTACTATTCCTTGATCTTCCATAGAGAAGCATATGCATATAAATAATGTTTAGAAAAGGGACCACTTTGAAATCTTAAGTAATTTGAATTCAAACTCTACCAATCCTTCCTGAATTCTTGGACTATCATGAATTACTAATGTCCGCACTAGTGACAATTCCAGAACTTGGAACCTAGGCCTTCCCAGACCAAATCAAAGGAAATAAAAATAATAATAAAGCCCCTTTCCTAAGCAAATCAAAACAGCAACTACAACATACAGAAATTTAAAAAAAAAATCAAAATAATTCCCATCCACTTCATAAGTGAAATACCATAGCCCTAAAACATATACCTGGCATCTCTATACTTTATATTATTATATTTAATTATACCAGAGAAATTTCAGTTTCTTATTGGAGTTTGAAGTGAAAGTTAGAGTATTAATTTCTCAGTCGTATCTGACTCTTTGCAACCCCATGGGCCCCATAGACCCTGTGGCTATAGCCCACCAGGCTCCTTTGTCCATGGAATTCTCCAGGAAATAAAACTAGAGTTGATATCCATTCCCTTCTCCAGGGGATCTTCCTGACCCAGGATTGAACCTGGGTCTACCACCTTGCAGGCAGATTCTTTAATGTCTGAGCCACCAGGGAAACCCATTGGGAGATTAAGTTTTCTTTTTCCAGCTGTGGTTGTCCTCCAGTAGAAATTGTTAGTTCTTTCAGTGATTTTAATATTGGAATATTCTAGAAAAATAACAAGACACATAATATTATCAAAGCACAAGCTATATATTCATAAAATTTTGGAAATACAACATATAACCAGGATTTAAATGGCCATTGTAGTTAGCTATACATAAGGACCAAGTTCCTGCTAAAATACTATTTCTTAACCAAAAATGTTACCCTAGGGTAAACAATATGAACTATAATTTAGGTTCACATTTCTTTTAACAATCAGGATTGATAATAAGTGCTTTGCAAAATTTGGAGGAAATATAGAGAAATGAGAATCTAAAACAGAAAATTTTCTTACTTTCTAATTTCAACAGAATTCCTGCCAATTGCTGCTAGTTGTCTGGAGTTTATAACCTGTGAAATTAAAAGTAAATTGAGTTTGGAAGTTGGGGAGCTGTACTATTTAAAAGTTTAAAAATTACACATACATTATTTTCATTTAAAAGTATTCTAGCTTTCAGAAAGATTTGTATTAGTAGGATTTGGACGATGTCACTGTGTCTTAATCAGACTGACAATAACCACAACACTATCTGTTAAGAGAGTTCCTTAGCACTTTCAGGCTTTTCATTCCTTGTGATAGTATCTTACTAGTGTAAAGATAGGGCATCAGGCAAGATATTCTCTTATGGCACTTCAAACTCTAAATTTAAAGTTTTAATTTCAGCATTGTTTACTTCAGGAAAAATAGTGTAGATCAAACATTTTCAAATATGAATTGATTCAAAAACTCATATCAATGTAGTTATCAAATGCATTAACTTAGTGCGTATACTTTAACTATCAGAAAGAGAACACCTCAAATTAGTAATACTAGTTACCATTTAGGAGTGAGATTAGACAGTGAGAAATGAGAAGGACTGCTTTTCTTTAAAAATTTGGGTACTGTGCACATACTTTAAAAATATCCATGCTTTAAAATGTAAGATTATAAATTTAAAACATATGTCAAAATGATATATATTTAAAGGTTCAGTTGGATGAAATTTATATTATCTTTATTGTTCTTCTCTCCTAAGAACTTTATCATGAAAGAAATGATGCTTTCATTAGCCTTTCTGATCATTTTGCCCTCAAAGAAAAACAAACTTACAAACAAAGATTAGGTACGTGTTTCTATTCATACCTTGCTTTTTCTTAGTTTTTTACATCTTCAGACATTTAATTGACCTTCATAATTGCAGAATAAAATGGCTTTGTTTAACTATTCTCCTGCTGCACTTGAAATTCACTGAGAAATATCTATCAAATATAGTCAAAAAGCAGATTAGAGTGGGAAAAAGAATCTGGGAAGGAAATATTTTTCTCTTCTACCATGATTGACATCATTAAGGGAGTCTATAAGTCAAAGCTTTACCTGTTTGGAGCTGGAGCAACTCCTATCCCAGTGCCCTGTAAAAATAAAAGAGAAAAGGCACTGAAATCTCTCTACTAGAAAAGTAATGAAGATCCAAGAGCTTTTCCTTCTAGACACGTGCTTTTGCTATCAAAAATGTAGCTGACTCTGCAGTCAGATTTTTCTAAGTAGCCTGTACTGAGAACTCCTGAAACCAGAATTATCAGTTTTGCCTACAGATCATTGACCATGCTATAGTACCCTTGCTCTTTCATAATAGTTCTGATGGCTTTCTAAGGGTCTGCAGAAATGAGGACACTTCTTAAGTAATAAAGAGTTACTGAAAGGGAGAAAAGAGATAGAAGAGTGCCAGATAGAGAGAAATGGGTTGGCCTTCTTAGCTCTGTCCTAGTTACCTTTACTAAGTTATTAGAAAGAAGTGAAATTCATTTTAGTACTCTTTATGACATTCTTCCATTCTGCTTTATCCTCTCAAAATGTATTCTGGTTAACATGTTTTAGTTATAAAGCCAGCACAGCTTTATCTTCTTTGAAAGTACAAGTCCAAAGTTATTTATTTAGTTATTTTTCTTTATATGTGTGTGTGTACTCAGCTGTGTCTGATTCCTTGTGAGCCCATGAACTGTAGCCTGCCAGGCTCCTCTGTCCATGGAATTTTCCAGGCAAGAATACTCGAGTAGGTTGCCATTTCCTTCTACAGGGGTTTTTCCCAACCCAGGGAACATGCATTCCCTGCGTCTCCTGTGTTGGCAGGTGAATTCTTTGCCACTGCAACATCTGGGAAGTCCTTTTTCTTTATTAAGTTAATATTCATTAAGGACCAAAACAATGTGCCAAACATTACTTTGGATAATGGGGAAAAGAGAGGAGTCTGTTCACAAATAACTTCATTTCTAAGAAGAAGTCATGATAATAACATTTCTTGGTTGTATTTCCATTGATTTGTTTGGATACATGATTTTACTTTCCACCTAGTTGTGTGGCAGGTAACTCTTAAATTATAAGGAATTGTGATGTTTGTGTTCTTTTACAACTTAGTTTCTAGGTGAAACATTTAAAGACTATTATTTCTAGATATGAATGGTAAAAAACCTGGTATTAGATTTTTATATTTCTGGAGATTTAAAAGCCCATTAAAATAATACTTCTTTGTACTACATATAGAAAAGGCTTAAGATTCCACCAGAAAATTACTAGAGCTCATCAATGAATGTAGTAAGGTTTCAGGATATAAAATTAATACACAGAAATTCCTTGCATTCCTATACACTAACAATGAAAAATCAGAAAGGGAAATTAAGGAAACAATTCCATTCACCATTTCAGCATAAATAATAAAATACCTAGGGATTACCCTTCCTAAAGAGACTAAAGGCCTGTATGCAGAAAGCTATAAGATACTGATGAAAGAAATCAAAGATGACACAAACAGATGGAGAGATACACCACGTCTGAACCAGAAGATTCAACTCTGTTACCCAAAGCAAGCTACCGACTCAGTGCAATCCCTGTCAAACCACCAGTGGTGTTTTTCACAGAACTAGAACAAAAAAATTTCACAATTTGTACGGAAACACAAAAGACCCGAATAGCCAAAGCAATCTTGAGAAAGAGAAACAGAGCTGAAAGTATCAACCTTTCTGACTTCAGAAAATACTACAAAGCTACAGTCATCAAGCTAGTATGGTACCGGCACAAAAACAGAAATATGGACCAATGGAATAAGATTGAAAGCCCAAAGAAAAGCCCATGCATAAAGGGGTGACTTATCTTTGACAAAGGAGACAACAGCATACAACAGAGAAAAGATAGCCTCTTCAATAAATGGTGCTGGGAAAATTTTACAGCCACATGTAAAAGAATGAAACTGGAACACTTCCAAACACCATACAAAAAATAAACTCAAAATGGATTAAATACTTAAATGTAAGGCCAGAAACTATAAATCTCTTAGAGGAAAGCATAGGCAGTATACTCCTTGACATAAATCACAGTAAGATCCTCTTTGACCCACATCCTAGAGCAATGGAAATAAAAACAAAAATAAACAAATGGGATTTAATTAAACTTAAAATGTTTTATACAGCAAAAGAAACAATAAACAAGATTAAAAGACAACCCTTAGAATGGGAGAAAATAATAGCAAATGAAACCACTAACAGAGGATTAATCTCCAGAATATATAAGTAGCTCATGCAGCTCAATATCAGGAAAACAAAAAGCCCAATCAAATAATGGGCCGAAGACCTAAACAGACATTCCCCTAAAGAAGACAAGAAGATGGCCAATAAACACATGAAAAGATGCTCAACATCACTAATTGTTAGAGAAATGCAAATCAAAACTACAATGAGATATCACCTCACACCAATCAGAATGGCCATCATCAAAAAAATCTATAAGCAATAAATGCCAGAAAACATGTGGAGAAAAGAGAACCCTCCTACACTATTGGTGGGAATGTAAACTGACATAGCCATTATGGAGAATAGTATGGAGACTGCTCTACTAGGAACAGGAATAAATCCACCATATGACCCAGCAACCCCACAACTTAGCATTTATCCTGAGAAAACTACAATTCTAAAAGGCACATGTTCTCCAAGTTTCATCACAGCACTGTTTACAATAGCCAGGACATGGAAGCAACCTAGATGTCCATTGACAGATAAATGGATAAAGAAAATGTGGTACATATATAAGATGAGCTGTTACTCCTCCATAAAAAAAGAATAAATTTTAGTCGATTCTAATGAGGTGGACAAACCTAGAACCTGTTATACACAGTGAAGTAAGTCAGAAAGAGAAAAATAGATATCGCATATCAAGGCATATATTAGGAATCAAGAAAAATGGTATTGATAAACCCATTTGCAGGGAAAGAATGGAGACACAGATGCCAAGAATGAACACAGTCTGGGAGGGAGAGAGTAGGAGGGATGGAGAAAGTAGCACAACAGAAAGGGACACAGTGTTGGAGGGACTTGTAGACACAGTGAGGGAGCGAGAGAGTAGGATGAATGGAAAAAGTAGCATCAACATGTATACACTACCATGTGTAGAATGAATAGCTGGTGAGATGTTGCTGTATAACTCAGGGAGCCCAGGTCATGTGCTCTGTGATGACCTAGAGGGGTGAGATGGGGGCAGGGGGAGGAGGGAAGCTCAGGAGAGAGTGTATATATGTATAATTGTGACTGATTCATGTTGGTCTGTGGCAGGAACCAACACAACATTGTAAAAATTGAAAAACAATAACAGCAACAACAAAAAGAATGTTAAAAAGAAAAATTAGGGAAAGCCAGTTGAGAGATATAAGGAAACTTTTTAAAACTATTTTTGCAACTTTCTTATAAATCTAAAGTTAGTTCAAAATAACAAGTTTCCTAAGGAAAAAAATATACATTGTACAGCACAAGGAATATAGCCAATCTTTTATAATAACTTTAAATGGACTATAATTTATAAAATTTTGAACCTGTAAAATTTTGAATTAAAATTAAATTTTAATTAAATTAAAATTAAAATTTTGAATCTATAAAATTTTCAAGTGGACTATGTTGTGCAGTTGGAAATAATAATGTAATGTTATCAACTATACATCAATTTTAAATTTTTTTAAAAATTAGAAAAAAATTATACTGCTAAATGAACTGAAGCTGATTTTAGAATTAGTTTACCTATTTCAAAACAAATGCCAATTAGTCGCAAGAAAAGGGACACTGAACCGCATAAGTAAATCAGGCTGAGATTAATGTGGAGAGTTAGCTCACATTAGTTACCTTCCTCTACTGAAGAAAAAGAAAAGAAAAAAAAATTCTTGAATATAAAGAACATAAGAATCATGTGAACAGTTTTCAAATGTAAATACCCAAGCCATAGCCCTGATGAGTCTGATTTTATCACCTTGGTAACTGCCACCTCCCCCAGGGTAATTCTTTTTTTCTTTTTGCCAGCTTTTGAGATATATTTGACATGTAATATTGTACAAGGTTGGTATACAATGTGATGATTTGATACACATATATATTGCAAACTGTTAACCACAATAAGGTTAATTAACAAATTCTTTACCTTGCACACTTGCCGTCTACGTATGTTTGTGTGTGTGTGTAGAACTTTTAAGATTTCTAAGCAACTTTCAAATGTATAGTACACACTATTAAGTTACACTCACTATTCTGTACATCACATCTCTGGCCCTTGCTCATCTGTAATTGGAAGTTTGCACCCTTCTGATGAAGTTCATTTGAAGACCAGTACTGAGGTACACTATTTTTTTTTAATTTTAATTGGAGGCTAATTACTTTACGATATTGTGGTGGTTTTCGCCATACATGAGGTGCACTATTAAGTGCCTCTTGAGCACCAGCTGTGAAAACCTATGTGAGTATGTGAGTCAGGAGGGATTAGCTGAGGAGGAAACTTGAGTCACATAATTTCCTGGACCTTAGTACCTGGGATTTATTCTGAAGGTTAGAGGAAGCCCGCTAAAGGACCCTCTGGTAACTTAACTCTACCATTCTGCTTTCTGATCTTCCCCTCAACTGTTTTCAATTTTTATATGTCATCTAGTATTATCTGCACTTAGAAAATGAGGAGACAGACTCAGAGAGGGAGATATAGTAGAATTTTCTTATATTTACATAAAGGTGATATAGTAACAGCAATTGTATTTAAAGTCACTGTATAAGTCCTTGTCTTCCCTCCATCTCTACCTCCCCCTTGTTTAGCCTATAATAATAACAACTAACACTGAAAAAAAAATAAAATGCTGCTTCTTCAAATATTCATATTATCATAAATTAAAAACTTTCCTAAAATGACCTTGAATTAGTAGAGACTTACAAGGTAAGAAGAACATTGAATCAGGATATATATCATTTTATGGTAATTTTAAATCTCTGGCACTAAAAAGACTTGTTTAAAAATACCACTGTGGCCATGATTTGACACCTGATTAATTTACCTTTGAATTGTAAGGTCCAATTTTAACAGGAATAAGTGATGATGACTTAACATGAGAGACTATCAATATTTAATATAATAGAATTTACCTTATAGTTTTAGAAACAATTCTAGATTATTTATTTCTCTGAAGGGATAGATACAGTTTGAAATTAATGAGTTGTCCAATATCTGACCTATTTGTGGGCACCAGGGGAGATGTATATTTTTGTCCCTTAAAGAAGAGCTGATTTTAAAGGGCTATATTTTAAGATTTGTCATTGGCTGGGGTTGGTTGTCGGATGCAAGAAACTAAACTTCAGCTAAAAATTTAATATGTGCAATTGCTTAAGTAATAACAATGGAAATATATAATTTACAAGGTACTATTTTATACATTATATTTTATCTTCACTATAACCTTGTAAGATGTGTCATTGCTCTGTGCAAATAAGGAAATGAAAAAACTGAGTATTACAAAGGTCCATTTACTTACCAAAGCACAGATGTATCAGTCTGAAATATATGATTCAAAATCAACTCTTCTGACTCCAAATTCCATCTCCTTTTATGAATGTCTGTGTGTGAGCTTCACATAATAAATCACATGTTAGTTGTTCCTTTTCACTTGCCTGGCAACAATAAAGACACATTTTGAGGAAATATGAAATATGACACTATTCAAATATGTTTATATGTCAATCAAAATATAATTAAATCATTTTTGAAAAGTAATGACATTTAAAACTACAATTTAATAATTATATAATAATATTTTGAAACTACATTTGAAAAATTAATTATTTATTGTCTGAACTATACAAATGGAATTCAAGCTGAGCTATTTAAAATCCTGAAAGATGATGCTGTTAAAATGCTGCACTCAATATGTCAGTAAATTTGGAAAACTCAGCAGTGGCCACAGGACTGGAAAAGGTCAGTTTTCATTCCAATCCCAAAGAAGGGCAATGCCAAAGAATATTCAAACTATGGTGAAATTCTGTTCATTTCACATGCCAGCTAGTTATGCTGAAAGTCCTTTAAGTTAGGTTTCAGCAGTATGTGAAACAAGAAATTCCATATGTTCAATCTGGGTTTAGAAAAGTCAGAGGAACCAGAGATTAAATTCCCAGCAATGCTGGATGATAGAGAAAGCAAAGGAACTTCAGAAAGAAAAAAAAAACACATCTACTTTTGCTTCATTAACTACACTAAAGCCTTTAACTGTGTGGATCACAGCAAACTGGAAAATTCTTAAAGAAATGGGAGTACCAGACCACCTCATCTGTCTCCTGAGGAACTTATATGTTGGTTAAGAAGAAACAGAACTGGAAATGGAGAAGTGGACTGGTTCAAAATTGGCAAGTTCAATTCAGTTCAGTTGCTCAGTCGTGTCCGACTCTTTGAGACCCCATGAACCACAGCACGCCAGGCCTCCCTGTCCATCACTAACTCCCTAAGTCCACCCAAACCCATGTCCATCGAGTCGGTAATGCCATCCAGCCATCTCATCCTCTGTTGTCCCCTTCTCCTCCTGCCCTCAATCTTTCCCAGCATCAGGGTCTTGAGAGTCCATTGGATTCCAGGAGACAAAACCAGTAAAGCCTAAAGGAAATCAATCTCGATATTCCTTGAAAGAGCTGATGCTGAAGCTGAAGTTCCAATACTTTGGCCAACTGACAGGAAAAGCTGATTCAGTGGGATCATCGAGGGATGCTGGGAAAGTTCAATTAAGTCACTCGTGACCACATGGACTCCAGCACGCCGGGCCTACCTGTCCATCACCAACTCCCAGAGTTTGTTCAAATTCGTGTCCATTGAGTTGGTGATGCCATCCAACCAGGGTCTCTTCAAATGAATCAGTTCTACTCATCTGGTGGCCAAAGTATTGGAGTTTCAGCTTCAGCATCAGTCCTTACAATGAATATTCAGGACTTGTTTCCTTTGGGGTGGGCTGGATGGATCTGCTTGCAGGCCAAGGGACTCTCAAGAGTCTTCTCCAACACCACAGTTCAAAAGCATCAATTCGTTAGCGCTCAGCTTTCTTGATAGTCCAACTCTCACATCCATACATGACTACTGGAAAAACCATAGCCTTGACTAGATGGACCTTGTTGACAAAGTAACGTCTCTGCTTTTTTATATGCTTTCTAGGATGGTCATAACTTTTCTTTCAAGGAGTAAGCATCTTTTGATTTAATGGCAATAGTCACCATCTGCAGTGATTTTGGAGCCCCAAAAGAATAAAATCTGTCACTGATTCCACTGTTTCCCCAGCTATTTGCCATGAAGTGATGAGAACAGGTACCATGATCTTAGTTTTCTAAATGTTGAGTTTAAGCCAAATTTTCACTCTTTTCTTTCACTTTCATCAAGAGGCTCTTTAGTTCTTCACTTTCTGTCATAAAGGGTGGTGTCATCTGTATATCTGAGATTATTGATATTTCTCCCGGCAATCTTGATTCTAGCCTGTGCATCATCCAGCCCAGCATTTCTCATGATGTACTCTGCATATAAGTTAAATAAGCAAGGTGACAATATACAGCCTTGACATATTTTTTCCTGATATTGAACAAATCTGTTGTTCCATGTCCAGTTATAACTGTTGCTTTGTGACCTGCATATAGATTTCTCAAAAGGCAGGTCAGGTGGTCTGGTATTCCCATCTCTTTTAAGCATTTTACATAGTTTGTTGTGATCCACACAGTCAAAGGCTTTGCCACAGTAAATAAAGCAGAAGCAGATGTTTTTTTGGAACTCTCTTGCTTTTGTGATGATGCAACGGATGACAATTTGATCTCTGCTTCCTCTGCCTTTTCTAAAACCAGCTTGAACATCTGGAATTTCACGGTTCACATACTGTTGAAGCCTGGCTTGGAGAATTTTAAGCATTACTTACTAGCATGTAAGATGAGTGCAATTGTGCAATAGTTTGAACCTTCTTTGGCATTGCCTTTCTTTGGGGTTGGAATGAAAACTGACCTTTTCCAGTCCTGTGACCACTGCTGAGTTTTCCATATTTGCTGGCATATTGAGTGCAGCACTTTCACAGCATCATCTTTCAGGATTTGAAATAGCTCAATTGGAATTCCATCACCTCCACTAGGTTTGTTCGTAGTGATGCTTTCTAAGGCCCACTTGACTTCACATTCCAGGATGTCTGGCTCTACATGAGTGATCATACCATCGTGATTATCTGGGTCATGAAGATCTTTTTTGTATAGCTCTTCTGTGTCTTGTTGCCACCTCTTCTTAATATCTTCTGCTTCTCTTAGGTCCATGCCATTTCTGTCCTTTATTGTGCCCATCTTTGTGTGAAATATTCCCTCCGTTAGCATCTCTAATTTTCTTGAGGAGATCTCTAGTCTTTCCCATTCTTTTGTTACAAACTATGTCTTACACATTACAAGTAATGTATAAGAGCTCATAATATATTTTGACTAAGTCCTTAGCCAAATATATGTATTAGAGGTCTCTTCTATCACCTTGTGTCTTGATATTTTTTTTTTTACTCCCATGATTGTGTCTTGTAATGAATACATATGCTTAGTTTCATTAAACGTTAATTAAATCAATCTTTACTTTTATGGTTATTGTCTTTTATAACCTTTTAATAAATTGTCCTTACCCCCAAATGGTGATAACGTGTTTCTGCATTTTTATATACAAAAATAATTGCTTTACCCTTAAGGTTTAAATCTGTAATCCATCTTGGATTAAGGTGTATTTATGGTACTTTGTAGATAGGTCTTCATAGAACTGTTCAACTTCAGTTTCTTCAGCATAACTGGTTGGGGCATAGACTGGGATTACTGTAACATTGAATGGTTTACCTTAGAAATAAACAGAGATCATTCTGTAGTTTTTGAGATTGCACCCAAATGACTGTGTGGATCACAACAAACTGCTGAAAATTCTTCAAAAGATGGGAATGCCAGAACACTTTACCTGCTTCTTGAGAAATCTGTAACGCAGGTCAGGAAGCAACAGTTAGAACTGGACATGGAAAAATAGACTAGTTCCAAATCAGGAAGGAGTACATCAAGGCAATATATTGTCACCCTGTTTATTTAACTTACACGCGGAGTACATCATGAGAAATGCCAGGCTGAATGAAGCACAAGCTGGAATCAAGATTGCTGGGAGAAATATCAATAACCTCAGATATGCAGATGACACTACCCTTATCGCAGAAAGTGAAGAAAAACTAAAGAGCCTCTTGATGAAAGTGAAAGAGGAGAGTGAAAAGTTGGCTTAAAACTCAACATTCAGAAAACTAAGATCATGACATCTGGTCCCATCACTTCATGGCAAATAAATGGGGAAACAGTGAAAGACTATTTTGGGGGGCTCCAAGATCACTGCAGATGGTGACCACAGCCATGAAATTAAAAGATGGTTACTCCTTGGAAGAAAGGTTATGAACAACCTAGACAGCATATTAAAAGCAGAGACATTACTTTGCCAACAAAGGTCTGGCTAGTTAAAGCTATGGTTTTTCCAGTAGTCATGTATGGATGTGAGAAGTGGACTATAAAGAAAGCTGAGTGCAGAAGAATTGATGCTTTTGAACTGTGGTGTTGGAGAAGACTCTTGAGAGCCCCTTGGACTGCAAGCAGATCAAACCAGTCCATCCTAAAGGAAATCAGTCCTGAATATTCATTGGAAGGACTGATTGCTGAGGCTGAAACTCTAGTACTTTGGCCACCTGATGCAAAGAACTGACTCACTAGAAAATACCCTGATGGTGGGAAGGATTGAAGGCAGGAGGATAAGGGGATGACAGAGGATGAGATGGCTGGATGGCATCACTGACTTGATGGATATGAGTTTGAACAAGCTCCTGGAGTTGGTGAAGGACTGGGAAGCCTGGTGTGCTGCAGTCCATGGAGTCGCTGATTTAGACATGACTGAGAGACTGAATTGAACTGATTTTCTATTTAGTGATGTTCCTTTTTAAAATGCTTAGAAAAGTTTATTTAGTTCTGGTATTTCTTCTTGTAATGGGAAGATTCTTCATTCTTTATTTGGTTCATTTTACAAATAAGTGGTAGGTTTTCTATTTCTTCTGTGTTTGTTTTTATAGTGTGTAACTTCTAAGGATTTGTTTAGTTTAAACTGTATGATTGACATAAAATTGTTTTAAATATCTTTTAATCATTAATGCTTTCATTATCTACTTTTTCTTTTTCTTTAATCGATCTTGCTATGAATTTATCAATGTATTTGTCTTTTTAAAAAACATGTTTTGGTCCTGTTGAGCTTCCCTGATGGCTAGACAGTAAAGAATCTACCTGCAATGCAGAGACATGGGTTCAATCCCTGGGTTGGGACAATCCCCTGCAGAAGGAAATGGCTACCCACTCCAGTATTCTTGCCTGGAGAATTCCAAAGACAGAGTAGCCTAGTGGGCTGCAGTCCATAGGGTCTCAAAGAGTCAGACACAACATGGCGACTGAACAACAGCATAGGCCAGTGGTGCTCTGCACGCTATAATTGATATGCAAATTAAACAGTTATAGTAATTGAAAACAAGCATTTAGAAACTTTCATAATTACTATAGTTCACCCATGGACATAATGAATGTATATGTTACCATAAACAGTATGTAGACATGTTTGTGTAGTGGCCTGCTCTCATGGTAAGTTACATGTAGGGGATTTTGTGAACCAGTCTTTATAATAAATATGTCCCCTGCAGGACTTATTATAATATGTAGTATGTTGAGATTGTTTACCAGCAGTATCCCCAAAGTTTATTAAAATCTGATAAAGTAAAAACTTGTGTCTATTTTTACAACTAATATAAATATTTAGCTATTTCCATGTTGTACTACTTAAAAAATAAAATTCACTTGTAATCAAGCCAATTTTGTGGTTTATAATTATATATTATTACTGAAATCTGGTACATAATGATTTTAATCTTTATTCTCAGTCCTGCTTTGCTAATCATGAAACAAAATTACCTGTCCTTTATGTAAAAAGCACACTTGCACACTGGCTTTTCTGAATGCAGCTATGTTAGTTAAGAAAGTGAAAGTGAAGTCACTCAGTCATGTCCTATTCTTTGCGACCCCATGGACTGTAGCCCACCAGGCTACTCCTTCCATGGGATTTTCCAGGCAAGAATACTGGATTGTCACCCTGCTTATTTAACTTATATGCAGAGTACATCATGAGAAACTCTGGGCTGGAAGAAACACAAGCTGGAATCAAGATGGCCGGGAGAAATATCAATAACCTCAGATATGCAGATGACACCACTCTTATGGCAGAAAGTGAAGAGGAACTAAAAAACCTGTTGATGAAAGTGAAAGAGGAGACTGAAAAAGTTGGCTTAAAACTCAACATTCAGAAAACTAAGATCACAGCCTCTGGTCCCATCACTTCATGGGAAATGGATGGGAAAACAATGGAAACAGTGAGAAACTTTATTTTGGGGGGCTCCAAAATCACTGGCAAATGGTGATTGCAGCCATGAAATTAAAAGACGCTTACTCCTTGGAAGGAAAGTTATGACCAACCTAGGTAGCATATTAAAAAGCAGAGACATTACTTTGCCAACAAAGGTCTGTCTAGTCAAGGCTATGATTTTTCCAGTAGTCATGTATGGATGTGAGAATTGGACTGTGAACAAAGCTGAGCACAAAGAATTGATGCTTTTGAACTGTGGTGTTGGAAAGGACTCTTGAGAGTCCCTTGGACTGCAAGGAGATCCAGCCAGTCCATCCTAAAGGAGATCAGTCCTGGGTGTTCATTGGAAGGACTGATGTGGAAGCTGAAACTCCAATACTTTGGCCACCTCATGTGAAGAGTTGACTCATTGGAAAAGACCCTGATGCTGGGAAGGATTGGGGGCAGGAGGAGAAGGGGATGACAGAGGATGAGATGGCTGGATGGCATCACCGACTCAATGGACATGAGTTTGGGTAAACTCCGGGAGTTGGTGATGGACAGAAAGGCCTGGCATTCTGTGATTCATGGGGTCGCAAAGAGTTGGACACGACTGAGCGACTGAACTGAACTGAACTGATGCTAGTAAAACAATGATGCAAGTAATTTGGAATCAGTGGCATTCAATATAGTTTGTACTATTTTTACTTAGAAGTATACTGAGTTTTGCTTTGCAGCTATATTTAATAGTGAAGTATTCAAATCACAGCATGTTATTTTTGGAGATGTATTGGTTAATTAAACAAAGCCATCAACTATTAAGCAGCAACATTTATATATAAAATCTAAAGTTACAAATTCAAATAAAAAGAATGCTTTGGAAAAAAGTATACTGTCTTAATTGCAAGAAGATGTTCAGAATTTAGCATAGAAATATGGAAGCAGTTTTGTGTGGTTTTTATATAAAGTATAACTTTTGGTTGCTAGAACCAAGAAAATTTTTTGAAAAAGTAAAATAAAAATAGGATTTGTAATAAATAAACAAAAATAAATAAATGTTTGATCTTTTGTTAGGCTGAAGAAAAATATGAATATAAAATTTGAATAATCCCATCTAGTACTAAACAAAATAAATTTTTATGTCTTAAATTCATTTGTTTATATACATTTAGAATTCAGATTTTTTAATCTTTTAGTAGGAACAAGACGCGTTTTTGTTGTGAGGGACTGATTAAAGATAAAGTAAGAACTTACTGAATAAAATTGTAGATTTTGAAGTATTATGTTTAAATCCTATAAACTTTGCTCCATTACTTCACTACAGTGAAAACAGAAAATTAAAGTGTTATGAGAGTTTGAAGCAATAGGAAATCATTTGAAATTTAGAGCTCTTATAATGCTTGTGAAAGTATTTCTTCTTTAGGTCAGGTACACCTACCTCTCCCCCAAGGTGTTTCCTATTTTCATACACTAAATGAAATTCTCCTACTCTGTTATACTTTGGGAAACATTTTGGCCTTAGAAATCTTAGGCTGATTTCTGATCATCCTAAAAGTCTATTAAAGCTCTTATTTACTTATTGGGTACGGTAGTATATTATGAATGAAAGCAGATGTCATTACTTTGTTCATTAGTCAGAGTATAAAATAATATAAATACTTGTGTTACTTTTGATATATATATATATTATTCTCTTTAGAATTTAATAATCACTCCTTTTGAAGAAATTTATGCAAATGTTTTCATATTTACATGCCTAGACATGGATTGTGCTTACCTACAAAATGATCTATTCTCTAGTTGTGAAATCCCTGTCTGGACGTTAGCTGAGACTTTTTAAAATGTAATAAGTACTTAACAACGTAACAGCAAAGTCAAGTACATATTTAATTTTAACTGTGATCAGTTATTCATAATCACATAAAAACATAAATTAATTTAAATACCTGAAAGTTGGATAAACACTATTTTCTTCAAAGTCCTTATTATTCATAGGTTCTAAATTCAACTTTCGTTATATTCTCTCATCTAATTCTCAGTGCTTCATCTTATTTTCACTGCTCGCTACATATTTTTTCTGTGTTGATGTGAGATTCTCAACTGTTTAAGAATTTCCATGTGGAAATGTTCACTGCCTGTGTGATTGCTTCATTATTGTGAATATTTCTCTAGCTCTGGATTTCTCTATTTGAAAGAGGTGCATAACCTTTATGTTTATGAAGAGTTTTACCTTTCTACACATAAGTTAATCATAGAAAGTCTTATCTCATTTCGCTGCTAATGAAAATATCACTAATTCAAGATAAGGGTCATTTACAGAATCTGTTAAGCAATTGCTGTATATCTTGTTTCTGAAGATATGTTCAAAATCATTTCTGGGAAAGTTTCAGAAACCCAAAGACCCTGCCGAATTTGAAGTTGGCAGAGCATGAGAACTAGCAGTCCCATGCCCATAACCCAAATATAAGAATCAGAGCTTTCTCCGATGCTGTTAATAGCATGCAAAATTATATTGTGTATAGTATATGGGTGGGCTATCTCATGGCTGATGAAAAACTCTATTTGTAGTTGATCTTCTTATCACATAAAGTTCAAAAGTGTAAATTCTTGAACACAACTAGTAAACACTAACATGAGAAATTCTGGAATGTCTATATAGTTATTTTTTGACTTTTCACTTGAAGCAGAAGCAAAGTTTCAGCTGTTGCTCTGGAGAACAGGCTGGTATAGTCACTGATCAAAATCTAACTTTTCATCATTGTTAAGGAATTTTATTCTAAGATTTCATTACATCCATAAAAATATGTAACAAATAAAATAGAAAACCTGACACTGGTGCTGTAAACAACAGATGAGAGAAAAATATATTTCAAAATATAAGCTCATAAGTTGGAAGGAATGTGAAATGGTGTAGTCACTATGAAAAACAGTCAGCTGTTTCCTCAAAGATTAAAAATAGAATTACCATATGATCCAGAAATATCTCCTCTGTATATATATATATATATATATATATATACAAAAAAAAAAATTAAAGGCAGTGTCTGGAGAAGGCAATGGCACCCCACTCCAGTACTCTTGCCTGGAAAATCCCATGGACGGAGGAGCCTGGCGGGCTGCAGCCCATGGGGTCCCTCAGAGAAGGACACGACTGAGCGACTTCACTTCCACTTTTCAGTTTCACGCATTGGAGAAGGAAATGGCAACCCACTCCAGTGTTCTTGCCTGGAGAATCTCAGGGACGGGGGAGCCTGGTGGGCTGCCGTCTATGGGGTCGCACAGAGCCGGACACAACTGAAGCGACTTAGCAGCAGCAGCTCCAGGAGATATTTGTATACCCATGTTTGTAGCAACATTGTTCACAATAACCAAGAGGTGGAAGTTACTAGAGTGTTCCTTAGTAGATGACTGAATGAGTACAATGTGGTATATACATATATATAACATTATTTAGACTTAAAAAGGAAGGAAATTTTGATACATGCTACAACATGGATGAAACTTGAAGATATTACACTAAATGAAATAAGCCAGTCACAAAAAGACAATTACTGTATGATTACATTTATATGAGGTCTGTATGGTAGTCAAATTCATAGAAAAAGAAGGTAGAATGGTGATTTCCAAGGGCTGGGGGCGAGAAGGGAATGGGGAGTTGTTTAATAAGCATAGACTTTCAGTTTTGCAAAATGAAAAATTTCTGGAGATTGTTTGTACAACAATCTAAACAATCTGAATACCAATTTAATGGTATACTTAAAAGTGGTTGAGATGATAGATATTATGTGTATTCTGCCACAACTAAGAAAGTGTAGATGCACTTCTACTAATCACATTTTTGACAGTAATAGAAAAAGAAGTGTATCCTTGAACTAAAAATATGTAAAAAAAATTCTCTGAACCAGTGTTTGAGAAGTAGCTTCAAATAAGTGTAAAAATATAGACTCATTCTCAATTTGTAGGTATATAATAAATGATAAGAAAAGCAGAAGGTCATTCCTCTCAAATATGGAAACAATTTTCTGAGCCAAACTCCTGACTCTAGATTTTATTAGTTTGTCTTTTTCTCTAGGAAATGGCAACCCACTCCAGTATTCTTGCCTGGAGAAACCCAGGGACGGGGGAGCCTGGTGGGCTGCCATCTATGGGGTCGCACAGAGTCGGACACGACTGAAGCGACTTAGCAGCAGCAGCAGCAGCAGTTCCGAGATTAGAAATGTAACAGAATAGGTAACATTTGGAGGGGGAAAAAAAAAATGGATTTCTATGCAGTGTTTTGAAGACTATTTAGACATTTTATCTAAATATTTTGATGTTTTATCTAAATTATTATAAAATTTACTTTGAAGGTATTTGACTTCTTATGTAAACAAAGAGTCATTATTTAAATTTTGGGAAAATTGGGATAAACAGGTAAATTCATCAGAAGTTAAAACACTACTCTATCAGTGTGGCTTATAATTTAAATTTAAAACATGATCAAATTCCCCTCATTGAATAACTCCAGTTTTTTTCTTGATGCTTTAGATTATTTTATAATTCACATGAAACACTTTAGATGAAAATAACATGCAAATAATGTTACCACATCATAATACTTTGGTTTTAGTTAAAATTTTAAAACATCTTATTTCATAGTATCCAATAATAAAATAATATCAATTTTTTTTTCCAAATAGTATAATAGGCTTCATTAAGCTTAAACTGCAAACTCAAATTCGTAGAGCATTGTTAAAATGTCAAAGCTTACAATCTGATTCCATAAAAAAAAATACTTTCAACACTTTTTTTTTTTTTCATAAATCAAAACCTGTGCTCTGAGGCACATTTGTAACTTTGGATCAGCCTGCACAGCTGAGCAAACATTTTATCTAATGAATGTCATTAAGAGCTCAAATCTGCATTAGAGATGAACTAAATGGAAAATGTAGCCCTCAAAGAAATAGGATTAGAGTGTTTGTTCTCTCTCTGTTTCTTCATGAAGCTTACTCTGTAGAGGGTTTTCTGGGCAAAATGTCTTCTGGATTAAGGTTCAATCCAACTGTGCTCTACATTTATCCTGCAGCTCAGAATCTTAGAATGATGAGAGGTTTCTAAAAAGGAATGCTAACTCAGAATTCATAGCCCTGTGCATGGCTTCTTGCTTGCGGGACAAATGAGAGAGAGATCTAAAGTCATACCTACCTCAATTATGATTTATCTTCTAACGTTAGGTCTGAATATAGCCTTCCAATGACATTGAATTTATTCATTTAATAAATAACCATAAACGGAATATTTTCTTTGGCCTTATCTTTGTTGTATGTTTATATGCAGTTTGTTCATGTTTTCTTTTATAACAATTTTAGATTTACAGAATTATTTTAAATACAGCACAGAATTCCCATATAACCCACACCCATATAACCCACACTCAATTTCCTCTGGAGAGGGCAATGGCACCCCACTCCAGTACTCTTGCCTGGAAAATCCCGTGGATGGAGGAGCCTGGTGTAGGCTACTGTCCATGGGGTCGCTACGAGGTGGACACGACTGAGCGACTTCACTTTTACTTTTCCCTTTCATGCACTGGACAGGGAAATGGCAACCCACTCCAGTGTTCTTGCCTGGAGAATCCTAGGGATGGCAGAGCCTGGTGGGCTGCCGTCTATGGGGTCGCAAAGAGTCGGACATGACTGAAGCAACTTAGCAGCAGCAGCAGCAGCAATTTCCTCTATCATTAGCACCTTACCTTAGAATTGATCACAGTGATGAACTGATATTGATACATTATAATTAACTAAAATTCACACTTTTTCAGAGTTCTTAAATGTGTCCTTAATGTTCTTTTTTGATATGAGGGTTGCACCCAAAATTTATCATATTATGTTTAGTAGCCGTGTCTCCTTAGAATCCTCATGGCTATGACAGTTTCTTAGACTTTTCTTGTTTTTGATAACCTTGATTTTTTTTTAAGTTAGTCAGATATTTTGTAGACAGAACACTGTATAGATTGTCCTCAACTTACAGTGATTCAACTTATTTTTCAGCTTTAAGATGGTGTGAAACAATATGAATCCCAGAGAACCCATACTTCAACTTTTTTGATATTTATCTTTTCCCAGGCTAGTGACACGTGGTACTTCTTATACTCTCTCTTGGTGCAGGGCAGAGGCAGTGAGCTGCTGCTCCCAGTCAGACACTTGATCACAGGGTAAACAATAGATACACTTATAAGCATGCTTCCTTCATAGCTCAGTCGGTAAAGGATCTACCTGCAATGCAGGAGACCTGTGTTTGTTTCCTGGGTTAGGAAGATCCCCTGGAGAAGGAAATGGCAACTCACTCCAGTATTCTTGCCTGGAGAATCTCATGGACAAAGGAACTTAGCAGGATACAGTCCATGGATTTGCAAGTCGGGTATGACTTAGCAATTAAACCACCACAAGCATTCTATACCTCTACAACCATAATATTTTTTCACTTTTAGTACAGCATTCAATAAATTATAAGACATAGTCAGTTTATTATAAAATAGACTTTATATTAGTGGTTTTAAGGTTTTTGTTTTTAATCTTATTTTACCTTTCTCAGTCTGCTCTGAACACTATCTTCTGGTGGAATATTCTATAGTAATCTCCAGTAAATAACAATATCATTTCCACCTTTTAATAGAATGTGATCTATCAAGTGACAGATTTGGAGGCAGGGAAGGAGAGATAGAGGACTAAAGTGCTAAATTTTGTTTATGTGTAAAGGGAACAATTAAATTAAATGACTTTTCTGAAAGCTTATATGAAGATGAACCTTTTGCCATAAGGAAATGAGTAAAAACAAAGAATCAATCAAAATTTAATTAGGTAAAATGGCAGATAGTAAGAAACAAATTATTGAATATCAGAACTAAATGCAAATAAGAATCCTAATAAGATTCAAAAATTTGTCTGTGGTAGGTAATCTATGCAAACTAATATAATAATAAATGTCATACTGAAAATAAAAAGAGAATAAATAGAAAAAATTGAGTCAAAATTTAGCCATCCCAAATTTAACCAAACAGCAACTTAATGCATGGAGAAGTATGGAATAAGAGTGTGCTATTGTTACAATTTCTTAATTTTTCCAGGAAAGAGGCAAAAGAAAAAAAATACTAAATATGAATAGTTAGAAAAGGAGTGAGTCAAATGTGAATGTATAGCTTTATTTACATGTAATGAACAAAAGTAATGGAATAAATGAATAGCAAATAAACAAAAATGATGATTCTTGTTGGCAAATATCTTATTTTTTTTAATGTAAAAAGTAGCTAGGAATTAAAGAAGAAAGAGGAGGAAGATGAAGACAAGAAAGAGGAAGGAGACAGAAGAAGCAGTAAAGAGAGAAGAATGTGGTAGAGGAAGAAGAGGGAATGTGGAGGGGAAATATAAAAATATAACCAGAAAAAGTGTGTTAGGACAAATATATAACAGTTCAACTATTCCTTTGAAATTCATACTTATTTTAGAAATTAAAATTACCAAATATTCTCAATTATATGTTTTCTACTATTGGAAGTTATAAAATAGACAGATACTTAGCAATATTGGATATATAGTCATTCCTGGATACCAAAATCAGTGGATACTCAAGTCTCTTACATAAAATATTGGTTTTCTATATCCTCATTTCTCATCCCCAAACTCAGCCATCCATGGCTTGATTCCTGAGAATCTATTCCCTGGGAATCTATATCCCTGGGAGCCTTTGAATATTCAGTTCAGTTAAGTCGCTCAGTCGTGTCCAACTCTTTGCGACTCTATGAAGAGCAGCACACCAGGCCTCTCTGTCCATTATCAACTCCTGGAGTCCACCAAAACCCATGTCCATTGAGTTGGTGATGCCATCCAACCATCTCATCCTCTGTCATCCCCTTCTCCTTCTGCCCTCAATCTTTCCCAGTATCAGGGTCTATTCAAATGAGTCAACTCTTAGCATGAGGTGGCCAAAGTATTGGAGTTTCATCTTCAACATCAGTCCTACCAATGAACAGCCAGGACTAATCTCCTTTAGGATGGACTGGTTGGATCTCCTTGCAGTCCAAAGGACTCTCAAGAGGCTTCTCCAACACCACAGTTCAAAAGCATCAATTCTTCGGCACTCAGCTTTCTTTATAGTCCAACTCTCACATCCATACATGACTACTGGAAAAACCATAGCCTTGACTAGACAGACCTTTGGTGGCAAAGTCATGTCTCTGCTTTTTAATACGCTGTCTAGTTTGATCATAACTTTTCTCTCAAGGAGTAAGACTCTTTTAATTTCATGGCTTCAGTCACCATCTGCAGTGATTTTGGAGCCCAGAAAAATAAAGTCTGTCTCTGTTTCCGTTGTTACTCCATCTATTTGCCATGAAGTGATGGGACCAGATGCCATGATCTTAGTTTTCTGAACGTTGAGCTTTAAGCCAGCTTTTTTACTCTCCTCTTTCACTTTCACCAAGAGACTCTTTAGTTCTTCTTCACTTTCTGCCATAAGGGTGGTGTCATCTGCATATCTGAGGTTATTGATATTTCTCCCGGCAATCTTGATTCCAGACTGTGCTTCCTCCAGCACAGCCTTTCTCATGATGTACTCTGCATATAAGTTAAACAAGCACAGTGACAATATACAGCCTTGACGTACTCCTTTTCCTCTTTGGAACCAGTCTGTTGTTCCATGTCCAGTTCTAACTGTTGCTTCCTGACCTGCAGACAGGTTTCTCAAGAGGCAGGTAAGGTGGTCTGGTATTCCCTTCTCTTTCAGAATTTTCCACAGTTTATTGTGATCCACACAGTCAAAGGCTTTGGCATACTCAATAAAGGAGAAATAGATGTTTTTCTGGAACTCTCTTGCTTTTTTTGATGATCCAGCGGATGTTGGCAATTTAGCACTGACTATAAAATGATGAGTTCTGTAATAATAAGTGTAAGCAAAAGTACTTCAGAGCTCATCAATCTTATTTAAAATCTAGAGAATAAAGTAAACTTTGAGAAAGAAAATAATAATAAGGAATTACTATTTAAGCAGTATAACATTAAATTTGAATATGTAGTGGTTATAATGTAAATTGGTACTAAAAATTCTGAAATGTATCTTAAGTGTGGGAAATTCTAGCGAAGTTATGTCATAATGTAAAAAACATAATGATATGTCTATTTTAAGTTTTATTGAGATATAATTCACATACCATAGAATTAATCTATTTAAATGAATAGCTCATGAAATGTTTGTATATTCGTAAGTTGTGTAGCCATCATCATGATAAGTTGTAGTATTTTCATACCCCCTAAAGAATCTCTGTACATGTTACCAGTCAATTCTCATTTTCACAAACCTCTACTTTCACCCCCATCCTAGACAACAGCTACTTTCTGTCTCTATGCATGTATGCTATGTTGCGTCAGTCATGTTCGACTATTTGCAACTCCATGGACTATGGACCACCAGGCTCCTCTGTGTCCATGGTATTCTCTAGGCAAGGATACTGGAGTAGGTTGCCATGCCCTCCTCCAGGGGATCCTTCAGACCCAGGGATTGAACCCATGCCTCTTATGTCTCCTAAACTGGCAGGCAGGTTCTTTACCACAGTGCTACATGGGAAGCCCTTCTGATCTCTATAGATTTACTTATAATTGGTATCATAAAATGTATTGTTCATTGTGATTTGATGTTATATTTTCCACAATGATTTCAAGGTTCATCCAAGTTGTAGCATGTATCAACATTCCATTCCTTTTTATTGTCAAATAATAATCTATTGTGAGGATATACTATATTTTGTTTATCCATTCATCAGTTGATGGCCATTAGAGTTGTTTTCTCTTTTTGACTGTTATAAATGATATTACTATGAACATACACATACTTTTTTTTGGTATGACTGCATATTTTCATCTCTTGCATTAGAATTGCTGGTTCATACAATAGGTCTATGGTATACAGAATTGCCAAGCAGTTGTTTATTAAGTTGCCACATCGTTTTATATACCAACCCAGCAATGCATGATTTTCTCCATATCCTTGCCAGCATTTGTTAACTATGTTTTATTTTAGCCATTATATTGGCCATGAAATAGCATCTCACTGTGGCATTGAATTGTATTTATCTGGTGGATAATGATGTTGAGCATCTTTGCACATGCTTAGTTCAGTCAGTTCAATTGCTCAGTCATGTCTGACTCATTGTGACCCCATGGACTGCAGCATGCCAGGCTTCCCTGTCCTCACCAACTCCCAGAGCTTGCTTAAACTCATGTCCATTGATTCGGTGATGCCATCCAAACATCTCATCCTCTGTAGTCCCCTTCTCCTCCTGCCTTCAATCTTTCCCAGCATCAGGGTCTTTTCCAATGAGTCAGTTCTTCACACCAGGTGGCCAAAGTATTGGAGCTTCAGCTTCAGCATCAGTCCTATCAATGAATATTCAGGACTTATTTCCTTTAGGATGGACTGGTTTGATCTGCTTGCGGTCCAAGGGACTCTTGAGAGTCTTCTCCAACACCACAGTTCAAAAGCATCAATTCTTTGGTGCTCAGCTTTCTTTATGGTCCAACTCTCACATCCATACATGACTACTGGAAAAACCATAGCTTTGACTATATGGACTTTTGTCGGTAAAGTAATGTTTCTGCTTTATCTAGAATGATCTTGTGGAGTAGGAAATGGCAACCCACTCCAGTATACTTACCTAGAGAATCCCATAAACAGGGAAACCTGGCAGGCTACAATCCATGGGGTCACAAAGAGTTGGACATGACTGAGCGGCTAAGCAAAGAATGATTTTTAATTACGGTCTGCATATTTTCCAAAAGTGCTGGAGACATTATATATATTCCATTGCAAAAGTAGTAGGGGGCCTACATATTCTATTGTTTACTATTGCATTAACCTGCACAAAGTTTATGTAATTTTTCTGCATTTTTTGTTTCTTTTAAGTCAGGTGTTCTTGTGACCTAACGTTTCCTGAATGGTTTCTTGTCTCCTCCCTCTTTCCCTCCTTCCTCTTTTTCTCCTTTCTTTCTTTCATCTTCCCTTTTCTTTTTCTCTTTCTGAAACCTATTTTTAGGCATTTAAAACTCCTAAAGTGTGAGCTAATATGTAATCTACCATTTGGGCCTAAAACAGCTCTGGCCTTTCAAAGCAAAGTTTTATCTGTACTGTATGATTTTATTTCATTAGAACTTCATGTATTTGGATGGTAATAAGCAACACAGAATCTTAAGAAAAATAAAAATCAAAACCAAAACATCATATCAAGTCACAGTTGTTGACTTTGCTTTGATAAAGTGACATTAGTATTAGACCAAAACAGAGAGTGGAAAAGAAGGAAGAGTCAGACACAGAGTTGGATTTCTTTCGAAACTGAGATTCTGTATGATACTGTATGATATCCCATTTTTCCAGTCCTAGTATCATAATAGGAAAAGGGATAAGTAGGCAAAGCATAAACTTTGTGGTCATTGATTAAATTATAGCAAGTCAAACTATTTTTACAGTTCACAAAATTGAACCATGGATGACATAAGCAAAACAAAACTAATCATGTAAACATGAATTGGCTTGAAATTATGGACCATAAAGGGGATCCGTATTAAAGTTTATAGCAAGGCTATTCCCAGATGTCATCTGTATCAATATTCTCTTTTATTTACCTATTTATTTTTTTTATTTTTGACTGTGCTGGGTCTTCACTGCTGTGTGGACTTTTTCTCTATTTGCCGAGAGTGGAGGCTACTCTCTAGTTGCCATGCATGGAGCATGGAGGATTCTCACTGTGGTGGCTTCTTTTGCTGCAGAGGCCTGGCTCTAGGGTGCAGGAGCTTCAGTAGTTGCATCATGTGGGCTCAGTAGTTGTAGCTCTGGGCTCTATGGCACAGACTCATTAGTTGTGGTGCACAGGCTTAGTTGCTCCGTGGCATGTAGGTTCGTCCCTGATCAGGGATTAAACCCTTATTTCCTGAGTTGGCAGGCGATTCTTTACCACTGAGTCACCAGGGCAGGGCCTCCCTGGAAGGGCCTCCCTGGTAAAGAATCCTCCTCTAATGCAGAATACCCCGGTTTGATTCCTGGGTCTGAAAGATCCCCCTGAGGAGGGGATGACAATCTACTCCAATATTCTTGCCTGGAGAATCCCCATGGGCAGAGGAGCATGGAGGACAGTCCATGAAGTCTGAGCGATTCAGCACAACACAGCACAGCACTAGAGCAACCCTCGTTATGCTTATTTATTTGTGTTATTTGAGTTTTAGTCACTGTAATTACAAGAAAATTACATAAAGTATAAGGATTAGAACTTCTTTTTTTTCACTCTGCAGGTGATAGGACTATCTATATAAACAATCATATAATAATCTAATGAACAAATATAAAAAATAATAATTATTTCAATTAAGTGCTTTGTTACAATATACAGATATCATAGATTTATTTTTTACTAGAGTGATAATAAGGAGAATAACATGGAATAAAATATCTCATTCAGAGCAGTAAGAAAAGTGTAAAAAAATAAATAAATGAGGATAAATTTGAACTATGCAGTAGCTATGCTTTTTAAGACTCTAAACTGTACAGTAGAGATTTGCCATGAACTTGGGCTCAGGAGATTATATATTTTAGACCTACTGTTGCTGCTGCTACTCCAGAAGATCTTCCCAACCAAGGGATTGAATCCACGTTTCTTGCCTCTCCTACAGTCATGAAGATTCTTTACCACTAGTGCCACCGGGAAGCCCTTAGACCTACTAAATCTCTCTAGATAAAATTCACTAAATATATGACTTTCCATTATAGAATTTAATTTACATAAAATTTAACAGAATGATTCTGTAGTACTTCTGAAAGAGTATACTTGCAAATACTCTGGAAGATTTCAAATGGAAGAGTAATGAAGGAATTTATCCTTTAGATGTCAAATATATTTTAAAACCATAGGGTTCAGATTATACAACATAAAATTAAAGTAGGTTATAAACAACATGTGAAAGGATAACTTCTTTCTGTGGTTGTTTTACTTCTAAAATATTTTAACGTGAGATTCTTTTAAATATTGACCTAAAATGCAATGGGAATTTTTGAAAAAAGCTGTACAGTGAACTACAACGAGGCATGTATTTATAGACAGGTTAAGTAACCGTTTATTTACATTGAATTAATATATGAAAGTAATTTTTCTTTGTTTTTCTATTAGCTGATTAGATCTGCCATTATAACTTACTGCACAGTCAAAATATACTAAAGGGTAATTAATATAATCTGATTAAGATTAAAATAATCTGAATTTTTAATATTTAGCAACTTTATTAACTTATAAAAATAAAATTTATTTTGTAGAATCTTAACAAATGCTTAATTCTGGAATAACAATAGGTATATATAATAGCTGCAAAGGAAATACCAAGTGTTCTGTTGAACCCCTTATTCTGTTTGTTTGGCATTATAATAGTTTACCTTGACACTTCAACACTAAGAAATCAACTTTGGTATATTGCTATTAACTCAATTCCAGTCTGTATTCATATTCATATTCACTTTCACTAATTTTTCTATTGATGTCCATTTTATATTCCAGAATACCACATTGCACTTATTTGTCAATTTTCTGGGTTAAACTCCCCTGTACTGCGCTACTGTGCTTCAGTCATGTCTGACTCTATGTGACCCTATGGACCATGGCCCGCCAGGCTCCTCTGTCCGTGGGATTCTCCATGCATGAATACTAGAGTGGGTTGCCATCCCCTCCCCCAGGGGATCTTCCCAACCCAGGGATCAAACTCCTGTCTCATATCTCCTGCATTGGCAGGCGGGTTCTTTACCACCAGCGCCACCTGGGATCTCCCCTGGTCTATGATAGTTTCCCAGTCATTCCTTGTTTCTCATGTCCTTGAATGCTTTAAGGACTACTAGTCAATATTTTGTAGGTTTCTCAATTTGTGTGTCTGATGGTTTCTAATGATTAGCCTTGGTTGATTAGTTTTAGGGAAGAATATCATAGAGATAAAGTACCTTTTTTTCCCCTTAGAGTTCTTATTATTTATATCATTTCTAAGGTTGTTGGATATCCACATGACATCATTGGCAGTTTTAGCCTTGATCACTTGATCAAGGTAGTATCTACCAGGTTTCTCCACTATAAAATGATTGTTTCCCCTTTTCAGTATCCTTTATTTGGAAGTAAGTCACTATGTCCTGCCCATAGTTAAGGGGCAAGTGTTTAAACTCTACAACCTTAAGAAGAGAATATTTACATGAAGTATTTGAATATTTTTTCTGGTGGATGATTTGTCTCTTCTCTGTTATTTACTTATTTATTTTATAGTTTATAATAATATTACCTCCTTGATATTTATTTTATTTTTACCTTGCTAATATAATAGTATGTCATATATTATTGAATATTTTGCTCAGATTATTTCAATGGGACATTGTTTCCTTTGGGGAATCTTTCAGGTTGGTTCTAGTGCCACATTGACAACCCCATCCTTTTTGGTTTTGAGTACTATAAAATGCAGTTCTCTTAGAGGCTAGAGCTGGGTAATATATGTATGATTAACACTTCATGCATATACACAATATCTACAATTGTTTATTATATATTTATCTGTATGTATGCACACATACACACACATCAAAAAGTGAGTTTATATGGATGCCTCTAACACAGGCTCTAGACTAGCTTTCCTTCTTGTCTATTTATAACTTCCCTCTCTGACAGTGAAACACTTAGCTCCCAGTATTCTTGTTAATCCATGCCACCATGAAATATGCACGTACCAACCAGAGTGCATCACTTATGTTGAGAAATTCCTTTTGTTATTAACCTTAGAGTCTCCAGTCAAAACACCATTTCTCAAAATTACGTAAGTTTCTGTAACTCCCCACCCTTTTAGTTGAGTAAACTGATATATCTGTAATACACTTAGATTTATTTATAATAGTTGCGTTCCATCCTAGTATTCTTCACCATTATTTACTTTTTATTTTTTTTTTTGCATACATGAAAGATCACTCTTGGTAATAAGCGGTTCTGTGGGTTTTGACAAATGCCTGGTCATGTATCTTCCTTCCCTAGTTCTCCACCATTCATTATACTCTGGTAACCACAGATGATCTATTTTTTTAATGCCTCTAACTTTACCTCTTTATTAAATAATAATAATAATATAACCTATCTTTATTTCCAGATAAAGTTTAGGTTCCCTTTTTATTAGGCTTCACTTCTCATCTCTGACTTCTCAGAAAAGAAGTTAGTGACTTTGGCATTTACTAGAAAACGCAATCACCAGGGAAAAGGAGGCCTTCTATATGTAGGATGCAGACTGAAGCACTGAGGCTTTTCCAAGGATAGAGTCTGAGTGGGATGGTTTGTTCCAGTGTGTTGTTTCTCCTTGTTTAAATGTATGAAAATTTAAGATCCAGTACTTTCACAAGGGGTTAGAATCACAGCAGGTCTTTTGACTGCATTGTTTTAGAATTGAGGACCTTAAGAATAGGGAAAAGAATTCTGAGCATCCACCAGCACAGTTTACCAAAGCAGAACATTGGGATTTCAAGCCAAAGCTTTTTATGTAAACCCTTTGCTCTGTACATCACTTACCTATTGCTGAGTAACAAATTACAACAAATCTTAACAGGTTCAGTCCACAATGAATATTTATATTTTCACAATTTCTGTGCAAGAATTTGATGTCAACTTAACTGATCAGATTTGACATTAGCATCAAGTGCTGAAAGCCTCAAAGTTTCACATTTATCGAGCCTCAGCCAGATGTTAGTGAAATGAAGTTATGGTTTTAGCAGCCTAGCAGGCAAAGTGCTAGCTTTCATTTCCTAATATGGATTAATTTGAAGAAGAGACTGGCTAATACTGGGATTTACATGATTGTTTCAATATAATGTATTTCTCTGTGAAGGTGTATTGAGTTGTCTAGGACATCAGAAATTGTTTAAATCCCATGTCAAGTCTTTCATGAATATTACTTTTAAAAAGATTCAACTAATATGAAATAAACTTATTATAGTACCAAATATTTAAAAGTATTAAATATATTTTTTTTAATTTTAAAACATTAAAGAAACAAGCTACATACTAGCCCATAACAGTTGTTTCCAGGAAAATTTATTTTCCAGAATATAAATTCAGCGGTATCAAGAATCATATCAGATCAATGATATCTGAGTCATGGATTGTGAACAGGAGAAAAAATATCTAATATTTGTCATTATCAAAACAATAGTCTATTTCAAAATACAAGACCTTTGGATTTTAACTAAGGTGACTTAAATATTTGATGTTTACTATGGCACTTTAAAATATCTGGAGGGAAAAATCCATATATGCAAATCATCTCCTCAAAAATGGAAAAAAGAAATCTTGTATAATCAAAAAATTAATTTCTATTTTTCTTCTGAATCACATGTTTGTGCCAGGTAAGAGCTTCTCTGAGAATATGTTGCAGTTTTAATCCTGGACCAAATTACTAATTAAGACACATTGTCTAATGTCTTCCTAAACATTACTATGCCTGTGTTTTCCTTTTATATTGGACTATTCTGGACACTGTTACCTTATTTTTAATTTCATGTGTATGCAGTTTATGTCTTAATGATTCCTCATTTCTCTTAAGGAAACCTCTATTTGTAGCTTTTGTTCTCTTTTCCTTTATTTTGTCTTCATTCTGACAGTAACACAGAATCCATCCTAGTCCTTTGTTGATTTACTTGCAGACTTAATCTCCGGAGGCAGTGCTCCAATCTCAGGCCTTTTAAATACCTTTCTTATCCTTTGGGTTTACAGTATTCTTATATTTTCACTAACTCAACTTAAGAACTTGACATATTTTCAGAATAATAGAACCACCATTTCTTTTAATTTATGTTTGAGTAAAAATTTAATATCTTTTCATGGGAAAACTCATGTTTAGGTCTCAGACGTAATTTATAAATCTGGAATTAACTTGACATGATGTATGACACTGGTTCTCATATCTGAGGACAACTTCATGAATCTAAGGTGTATGCTTCCTGTTCCCTTTCCTGACTTTTAATCCCAAATAGCACTGCCTACCTAGAAGCACTAAAAAGTTAAAGCTAGAATCTCACACATAATTGCTCTATGGCAATCCATTCAAATCGACAGCCTGGAAAAAAGTAGCATTTGTTTTGTCCAACAATGCATAAGGAAGATTGCAGTCAGCATTAGCATCTCCTGCAATAAAGGTAAAGATACAAACATACAGGGGCTTCTCTGGTGGCTCAGACAGTAAAGAATCTGCCATCAATGTGACAGAACTGGGTTCGATCCCTGAGTCAGGAAAATCCCCTGGAGAAAGGAATGGCTACACACTCCAGTATTTTTGCCTGGATAATTCTATTGCAAAGGCCACTACTATTTGTCTGAATTCACCAGTACAGTCACCAGGCTATCTGAATAAGGTCCAGCAGTGCATACCTCAGTTGAGGCTTTAGGTACCACATACCCCTCTCCCAAGAGAGAAAGAACCTACACCATTATGGGATTTATACTTTAGAGAAAGAAGTAAATTCAGTATTCTCCAAGGCAGACTGACTCCTAAGAAGTAGCAAGGGAAGGGTGATTAATTAATTAGCAATTTTTTGATGAAAACATTAAATCAAATAAAAGAATATGAAAATATTAATAAAGTCAGAGAAGGGATAACAAAGAACAGAATGATAAAGTGTATTTTTAGATTAATTCAGGAAGATATAGTAAGATAATTTAATCAGAGAAAGAGTTCTGTGATAAAGCTCATATATCCTGACATATAATAGGTATTAAACAAATTTTAGGTTTTTAAAAATTATACATCAATATTAAAACCTATGGTTTTATTTTTAGTCAAGATACAAAGTCAGAATGTATGTTCTGTGAAGTTTCCTACACCTTGTGTGACCCTATTTTTACCTATCTTGGCTAGAAACACTGACTCATTAGATCCATGGTAATAAAATCTTCCCAACCCAGGAATCAAACCTGATTCTCCTGTGTTGGCAGGTGGATTCTTTGCCACTGAGCCACCAGGGAAGCCTTAATATATGCCATTACTATTCAACAAAAAGTTCTTCAAAAGTCTCTGAATAATTCTCACTAACCATCAATAATCATGATATGTTAATTATATCATTTTCTGCCTTTGATTTTTCCCCCTTCTAAGGGCTCTATCTTTACTTTCCTTAGATCCTCCTGGAAAATCTGAATTTCTCACTTAATTTTGAAAACTAATTTTTTGTGTGTGTCAGTGTTTTTATTTTTAAGCCATGCCCTATGTAATATATTTTAGGAGCTATTTAGCAACTCAATGTGCTTTTCTGAGTTAATGATAGAAGATAATTGTTTTAGAGTAAAAAAGTAATTAAAATTTACTGAGCATCTGTCAATATTTCATTTCAAGTTTAAACAATAAAAATAAGAAAAAGTGTGATATTTGGAAACAAAGTAATATTGCAAGAATAAACATCTAAAAAGTGGTGGGTCCCAAATCAGGACACACAGTTTATATATTGCACTATGTTGAAATCTCCCTTTATTACTTTTATACATATAACTTTTTTTCTCAAATTATTCCTTTATGCTTTTTCATTTGCTCATTCATTGGAGGCGTGATTTACTACATAACTTGAGGGACCCAACCAAAAAAAAAAAATCAAGGCTCTGGCTGGAGGCAAGAAATCAGTTTCCTTTTCCCTAGAGTCCACCACTCTGACACTTTCAGTCTCCCAAATGGATTGCAACATCCATGAGGGATGTACTAAGTGTCTGCATAGGGAATAGGTGAGAAGCCCTCACTAAGTCCCCCTGGAAAGCACCATGGAGCTGCCTGCATGAGTCAGGGATGGACAGCAACTTGCCTAGACCCAGATGCTGCAGGGTTCTCATTTAAATCTGACTCTTCCCACTACCATTCTGCATTTTTTAATAGGATTCATTTATAAAACACACAAAGATAAAAATTTCAAAACAATGACTACAGAATATTCAACTCCAATCACAACACACAATTTTGAGTGCTAGATCCTGTGCAAGTTCACTGGTCCATGAAGCCAAACTTGATGAGAAGAATTGATGGAGTTAAACACTGTTCTTTTTGACCGGTTATACTGCTGTCCATAACTTACCCTGATTTCTGCTTATGAAAATAAAGAGAGCTCAACATTTCTCTAGTACACACCCACCTGGGACCTTACGCTCAGATTATAGAAGGACTGGAGACCTGTTGTGAAGATAACTGCCTAAATAGGAACACTGGAGGATAAAAAAAAGAGAGAGAGACAGAAATGGTGAAAGAAAATGATATTCTATGTCAAGTAAATGGCATGATAAAAACACCAAGAAGGGAAATATAAACCATATTTTGGGAAAAAAAAAAAGAACATTGACATGTATTATTGAATTAAACAAGAAAGGTAAAATAATAGTGGGAATCAGATTGAAAAAGTAAATTACTTTGATTGTAAATCATTTTCACTCAACTTAAAGACTATTTGAAACTCAAAAGTGATCTACTAAAGGGAATTATATGGCCTGATATTAATTGGTTGATACAGATTTCAGTTTTATTGATAAGATTTTGTTTTTTGTTTTGTTTCTTCTCTTAGCTTATTAATAACTACCATTGTGGCTGGACTGACCTTATAGTTTTTATTATGATTTCAAGATACCCTTCAGCAATATCATCAAGACACTTTGAAAAAATAAAGGTTAATTAATTATAATGAAAGTGAAAGTCAGTCATTCAGTTGTGTCTGACTCTGTGACATGAGCCCACAAGACTCCTCTGTCTATGGAATTCTCCAGGCAAGAATACTGGAGTAAGTAGGCCATTTTCTTCTCCAGGGGATCTTCCCAACCTAGGAATTGAACTCATGTTTCCCACATTTTAGATAGATTCTTTACCACTGAGCCACCAGGGAAACCCAAAGTGTTAGTCAGTCAGTCATGTCCAACTCTTTGAAACCCCTTGAGCCCCACCAGGCTCCTCTATCCTTGTAATTCTCCAGGAAAGAATAACAGAGTGGGTAGCCCTTCCCTTCTCCAGGAATCTTCCTGACTCTGGAATCAAACCCAGGTCTCCCACATTGTAGGCAGACTCTTTACCATTGAGGCACCAAGGAAACCCTGATTAATTATAAGACCTAGAAATTACACAGTGCAACTGGAGCCACACAGCAGGGAGTTGGGAGTGAGAAATGCGGAGAGTGAAGGAGAATCAGAGCTAGAGCAGGTAAAAGAGCGCACTGGTCTGAGGTTCTGCTTTTATTGGGGATGAAGGTAATAGTCTAGAAGTTTTGTGGGCTCACCCTTTATTGCTGAATTTAAAACAAAAGTGGTAATTTAAAGTGTGGGGGGAAAAAAAAAAACAAGTGGCCCAAATGATCAGTTATGGAACTCAACCAGGATTTCTAAAAAAATAAGCCTCAGTGTTGAAAGGTGGCCTGGTACTTTATCTAGTCAAGTTTCTGGGGATGTAGATATTTATTTTAGATAGCTGACTGGAGTAGATAGCCCTTGAAGTGGTTGCCTCAGCAATCAAAATTTAAGCTAGGCACTTGCATCAAAAAGAAAAGAAAAGAAAATGCTCGCTTTGGCAGCACATATACTAAAATTGAAAAGATACAGATATTAGCATGGCCCCTGTTCTAGGATGACACACAAATTCATGAAGCATTCCATATTTTTTCAAAGCACGATCCTCTATGACCCACCTCTTAGAGTAATGCAAATAAAAACAAAAGTAAATGAGTGGGACCTGAATTAAACTTAAACACTTTTGCACAGCAAAGGAAACTATAAGCAAGGAGAAAAGACAGCCCTCAGAATGGGAGAAAATAATAGCAAAGGAAACAACTGACAGAGGGTTAATTTCCAAAATATATAAACAGCTCATACAACTCAATACCAGAAAAACAAACAACCCAATCAAAAAGTGGGAAAAAGACCTAAACAGACATTTCTCTAAAGAAGACATTCAGACGGCTAACAAACACTTGAAAGAATGCTTAGCATTGCTCATTATTAGAGAAATGCAAATCAAAACTACAATGAGATATCACCTCACACTGGGTAGAATGGCCATCAACAAAAAGTCTACAAACAATAAATGCTGGAGAGGGTGTGGAGAAAAGGGAACACTCTTGCACTGTTGGTAGGAATGTAAATTGATATATAGCCACTATAGAAGATGGTATCAGGATTCCTTAAAAAACTAGGAATAAAACTACCACATGACCCAGCAATCCCACTCTTAGGCATATGCTCTGAAGAAACCAAAATTGAAAAAGACACACATATCCCATTGTTCACTGCAGCACTATTTACAATAGTTAGAACATGGAAGCAACCTAGATGTCCATTGACAGATGAATGAATAAAGAAGTGGTGGCATATATACACAATGGAATATTACTCAGCCATAAGAAGAAAGAATACGTTTGAGTCAGTTCTAATGAGGTGACTGAACCTAGAACCTATTATACAGAGTGAAGTGAGTCATAAAGAGAAAGATAAATACCATATTATAACACATATATATATGGAATCTAGAAAAATGGTACTGAAATATTTATTTACAGGGCATCAGTGGAGAAACAGCCATAAAGAATAGACTTATGGGCATGGGGAGAGGGGAGGAGAGGGTGAAATGTATGGAAAGAGTAACATGGAAAGTTATATTACCATATGTAAAATAGATAGCCAATGGGAATTTGCTGTATGGCTCAGGAAACTCAAATAGGGGCTCTGTATCAATCTAGAGGAGTGGGATGGGGAGGGAGACAGGAAGGATGTTCAGGAGGGAGTGTATATATGTATACCTATGTCTGATTCATGTTGAGGTTTGACAGCAAAGAACAAAATTCTGTAAAGCAACTATCCTTCATAAAAAGTAAATTAATTTAAAAAAAGACATGATTTACACTCTACTAATGATGGTTTGAGACTTCCTTGGTGGCTCAAATGATGAAGAATCTGCCTTCACTGCAGGAGACGTGGGTTTGATCCTTGGGTTGGAAAGATCCCCTAGAGAAGGGAATGACAGCCCACTCCAGTATTCTTGTCTGGGAAATCATATGGATATAGGAGCCTGGTGGGCTACAGTCCATGTGATCACAAAGGATCAGACATGACTTAGCAACTAACACAACAACAACAAATGATAATTTTGAGTTAACTCTGAAGGGTTACATGTCACAAACTCATTAGCTAAATTTCAAACTGTAAGTTATGTGTTAGAGGTGGTAAACTAGAAATTAGGAACCTGAGTACTAGCATTTTGAGAAGGTGGGAATCCCTAAAATCCCAGGTAGAAATAAGCCTTGTGGATAGGAATTTTGTGGAAGAATAAAAGTGTAAATTTTCAAATTTATGGGAACCAACACAAATTACATGAGGAAAAAAAAAGAAAAATTCAGTGTTAAAATTAGAGAATGTGTTGAGAATAAAGTCAAACATATAACTGCAAATTTTGAAGGAAATTTTGAAATTTCTGACACAGGAATCATATGGTGAAGGACATCAGGATCCCTTCATATCTCAGTCTTGATGAGCAAATGCTGAAGGCAAAGTCAAGGTAGACCAGTAGGAAAAAAAAAAGAGAGAGATAATTTTAAGTAAGACTGGTTTAATAGTTTGTCAAAACAGAAGCCACATGCAGCCGTGTGCAAGTAATTTTAAGTTTGGTCAGAGCACACAGGGAAATAGGGAAATAGACACACATAACTCAGAGAGTAGATTTTTTTTTAATTGATATTTTCATCATTGTGATCAGTGTGTTCTTTCAAAATTAGAGCTGGAAAATCAAATGAGTGGGGTATTAGACTCCTCCAGTGTGGCAGAACTTTCAATACATCTTCATGGTAGTCCTGAAATATAATCAGACCAGAATCAGTAAGAACTAAAGTTTCTTTCCAGGTGCAACAATTTATACCAAAAGAATAGGTATAAATTCCTCTACTGGAGTTGTAAGTTCCAAACCAACTACCTTATGGATTTGAGTGATTAAAACTGTAAATTGAGCTAGTCTTATATATCCACTTTCATGGGCCAAACTGTGTCTTCCAAAACTCATGTGTTGAAACCCCTGTCCCCAGTACTTCAGAATGTGGTTTGGAGATCGAGGACATTAAATAGGTGATTATGGTTATATGAGGTCATTAAGGTGGTCCCAACCCAATATGAATGATGTTCCTATAAGAGGTTAGGACACACACACACACACAGAGGGAAGACCATGTGAAGGGAGAGGGAGAACAAGAATATCTACACGCCAAAGAGAGATGACTCGGAAGAAATCAACTATGCAGACACCTTGCTCTCAGACTTCTAGCTTCTAGAACTGTAGGAACATAAACTGATGTTGACTAGGCTACCCAGTCTGTGGTACTTTATTATGGAAGCCCTAGAAGTCAAGTATATCCTCCCTATATAAATTCTAAGAAAAATTTATCAATTATATCTAGAAAAGTTAAAGGGGGGTCCAACTGATATTTGGTTATGCCAGTTTAGAAAAATACATGTTTTGAATATACTTACTTACATTCAAATATGTATAAATAGAGGAAAATGCCATGAAAGAGAAGTTTCTGAAGAGATAAGCAGAATATATAATTGATGACTGTACTTTTTTCAGATCAATTCATTAGTTAAATTAGAGGCAACAGCTAAAGAATGCTTTCTTTGAAAATTAAACAGCTCTTTATGAAATAAATATACACCAAACCTTAAGCAATCTGTCTATATCCTTTATGTCTAAATAAGAAACCTATAACTCTGATCACACGAACCTTGAGATTTTCTAACTCTTTAATATTAGTTTGAATTTTAGGAGTTTTTCAGTATTAATAAGATGCATTTTAATGGTTAGTTCATTTTTAAACTTGTTTCACAGCTGCTGCCCACTTTACATTTCATTTTAAAATTTCTTTCTCTGTTCTCCTTACTGTGTCCTAACATTTCATTTATTCTCCATGCTGCTGCTGCTGCTAAGTCACTTCAGTCGTGTCCGACTCTGTGCGACCCCATAGACGGCAGCCCACCAGGCTCCACCGTTCCTGGGATTCTCCAGGCAAGAATACTGGAGTGGGTTGCCATTTCCTTCTCCAGTGCATGAAAGGGAAAAGTGAAAATGAAGTTGCTCAGTCATCCGACTCTTAGCGACCCCATGGACTGTAGCCTACCAGGCTACTCCATCCATGGGATTTTCCAAGCAAGAGTATGGAGTGGGGTGCCATTGCCTTCTCCGTTATTATCCATAAATATCATTAAAACAAATATAATGGTAGAAATGATTTTTATTGCAGATATGGGACAGCAGATGATGACAATAGATGTGGCAAGAAAAAATATATACTAAACATGATTGTCTTAAAATTAGATCTTAATTATGCATAAAGGGTAGTTTAATTTTTTTCCTGGTTTTCTTATGTCCTGTTTTGCTACTTTACCCTTGCCACTTAAGATAACTTGCTTTAGCACCAGCTGCCAGCTTCCCTCCCTCCATCTCAAACAACAGCAACAACAACAAAAACAATAATTTCCTTTTTATTTCTTATGTAGAGGAATTGACTTTTCTAATGTAAATATCTCTTATCTGGGCTTCTATGCTTAGAAGACCTCATCTCTCATGCTTAATTATCTTATTATTCTATTTCAAAGTATTTTATTTAAGATAAGGAAAACTTTTCCTGTTAATTCAACTAAATCAAGTAAATCAATCAGCATGCAGCTTTTTTCTCTTGATCACAAGAAAATTATTTACAATAAATAGTTAATGAGAAGCTGGGTGCATGCCAAGTTGCTTCAGTCAGGTCTTTAACAGGACACTGAAAAGATAACAGAAGAATTTAAACCAAAAAGAAAAGAAAGTCTTAAACTACAGTGCAGTGTCCTTAGAAGTAGTAAAAGCAGAAAGTATAACAATAATGGGGTGACTGGCTAGCACATACAAAAATTCTATTAAAATTCTGAAAGGAAGGATAAATGAATAACATGAATAAGAATAATATAATTGGTAAGTAAGAATGCACTAATTTAAGATTTAATACCCTTCACCCAGTTCATACAGTTCATGATAAGGCTTCCGATGAGTGGAGACTTTTCACATAGTCATAGTATTGATTACCCTCTTTTGCTTCACTCCCATTATGTGGTTCAGGGAATCACTCTCATTAAGAGCTGTTCTCCTTAGCTGGCTTTATAATCCTCAGGGGGTTAAAGGACAGGAGAAGAATCATCCTACACTGATGCTACCTACACCTCACAGTAACTATGACATTACTTTGCACCATTTTTCTGCCCAGAGGGATCAGCAGCATGCAATGATCTTCCAATGGCAATGTGCTCAAGAGAAAAGCTGTCCCATTGTCTGACCTATGTTCTACCCATGATGGTGAATTTCTGCTTCCAGAGGTTGCTGCTTTCCCTCAATCTTAGGCCACTCTCTTTGTCCAGTTTTGAGTTATCAGTTTTCATTTGATTTCGATTCACTCAGTCATTCACTTCTATCTCCAAATCTGAGCGTGGACTGGGCCTCAGCAATTGAGATTTGTCTCTATCTTTCCATTTTGTCTGGTTTAATGCATACTTAAATTTGAATGAATAAAGTCATTTGGGGCAAAGCAAGAAGTGAAACTAGAAGGTTAGAATCTGCATAGGGACAGTGTATAGCTAGATATAGGGAGAACATCTTCTAAAAGTCAGAGATAGTCAGAGACAGAAATGCCCTATCCTGAAATCTAGTAATACATATCACTTGACATGCTCACATAGATGCTCCAAGGAATACTTAAGAGATACATTTTAGAGATGATGCATGTTGAAAATGTCTCAAGGATTCTATTATTCTAGATTTATACTTAGATTTCCAAACATATTACATGGTACTTAATCTTGGTATCAATAAAATCACATCTTTACTTCTTTCTCTAAAATTTATATTTCCAATGTTTATGTATGTTTTCGATTTAACATTCTTTATCCCAAGACTGTGTTGCACAATTCAGTGTTCTGTCACTATTACCCTCTCAGCACATTCTGAAACTTATTTTATTATTTCTAACTGTAAGAACTGCAAGTGTAATTACCATGGATGCTATTTGCTTTTGCATTCAAGAACTTAGGGTTAGGAAATGTAAAAATTATAGCATGTATTATAACTTTCTGAGAACCATAAAATTAATTCTTGAACAGATTCAGCACTCCAAATAGATTTCCTGTTATTTGTCTCCTACTACCTCAATCTGGTAAGAAAACTAGAAGTCGCTATCCAGATACCTTCCTCTTACATTTACTCATAGTAATATTTTTCATTCATAACATGCTATACTTGTCTCATATACTTGTTCCGTAATTGCCTATGGAAGCACTTTTTTTCTATAGGCAATATCATTTTGTAATACACTAGGCTCCAGATTAGGCTGAGTGCAGTTCTGCTTGAATCATTTAACAAGGAGAGTCTTAAAATGAGAGCTATGCTTTCTTAGAAATTATTTGATTTCTCCAGATACCACGTTCAATGATGATCAAAACCCAGAATTCTTCCATCTGGTGTACTTGAAAGTGAAAGTGAAAGTCACTCAGTCATGTCCAACTCTTTGTGACCCCATGGACTATACAGTCCATGGAATTCTCCAGGCCAGAATACTGGAGTGGGTAGCCTTTCCCTTCTCTAGGGGGTCTTCCCAACCCAGGGATCGAACCCAGGTCTCCGGCATTGCAGATGGATTCTCTCCAAGCTGAGCCACCAGGGAAGCCCAATAATACTAGAGTGGATAGCCTATCCCTTTTCCAGCAGGTCTTCCCAACCCAGAAATCAAAGCAGGGTCTCCTGCATTGCAGGCGGATTCTTTGCCAACTGAGCTATCAGGGAAACCCATCTGGTGTACTTACTAGTGAATTATTGTCCAATGAATAAATAAAATTGATATGACAAAGCATGATATAAAAATACTAAAATAACTGAAAGAAGACCATAGAGATAGATGGCAGGTAGGTAGACAGGTAGGTGTATAGGTAGATAGGTATGTCAGTGGATGGATGGATGGGTAGATAGATAAATATATAGGTGAAAGATATTCCTTACTAGTGACCTTTTGAGAAATTTGTTATAACAATGATTAATCCTCTCTTATTTTTACAGAGATTGATCCAGATTTTAGCAAGTTATTCCTTTACTACCTGACAAAGGTATACATTGCAAAGGGAATTTGAATAACACCTTATTCAGAATTGCTTTCATATTTTCCCTGAACTAGCACTTTCTTGATGAGGCCAAATTTTGTGTAAAAAAAAAAATAATGAATGCCCACAAAACTTTCATTTAAATTTTGGGTGCTTTTAGGCTTCATATTAATATCTCCTTCCTTGGAGGTAAACTTTATATGTATACTTCATGAAGAAAATTTAGACTTTATTGTTTTGTTCTTCTGGATGTTTGTCTTTACTCAGGGTGTGCTGGACATTATCTCTTTGATAGAGGGTGTAGTTGGTGTTGATTTATTTAAAGCCTGTGCAGGATATGAGTCAGGGCTTCCTCTCTGTTATATCTGCCATTGTCCTGTTGGGTGTGAAGTCTGCTCCCCGGTTGTTGGATAAGAAGCTCTGAGGGTCAAGTTCGACCAAGTTTTGTTGCCCATGAGTGTGCACCTTGCCCCCAAAAAGGGATTGATAGTGCAGGTAGGCCTGTGTGGTCACTCAGGACCTATGAATCCTCTCTGTAGGTTTCCATGGCTCTGCTCAGAAGCAGTCCCCATCACAAACCTTTCTCTCTTATGTTCATCACAGATCTAGTTAGTGCAAAGCTGTTGTGTTTAGTAGTCTGGGCCTAGAGCTGGTGGTTTGGAGTTGTGGCTATGTAAGAAATGAGGCAACTGCACTGCTGCCTGAGATCTTGGCTGTCTCTGTGGCAGTTTTCTCCAGGACCTGTCTGCCCCAGATTTAGCAAGCTTCAGTGTGGAGTGAGCAGAACTTGAGTACTCTCACTGGGAGACAAACCACTATGTACTTCTGAGTGTGCTGACAATGACTGTCACCCTCCCACTGTGACCACACCCCAGTTCCTCCAGGCTGTCTCTGTGTAGCTAAATGAATCCTATGCCAGGGACTCTCTGCCCTAGATTCAGTGGTTAGCCTTTGCATACTGTTGTGTCACCAACTCCCTCTGTACACACTGACAAAGACCCGTTTTGACTGTGTTGGAGCTCTTCTACCAGTTTCCAGTTAGTTTTCCATGAGAATTATTCCACATGTGTGTGCATCATATATGTGTGTGTATGTGTATATACATATATTACTATCACTACATTGTGATGAAACTAAATACAGGTATATTAGCAGTAGTGGTTTGGGCAGGACCTGATGGTAGTTTTTACTCATATGCATTATTGGAGATGAGAATTGAGGGCTACTTTGAAATAACCATAAACTTGAAACTGAGTTGTGTTGTAAAAGTAGAAGTTGAGATATTTAATATTGTACTTATTGTTGGAGTCTGAAGTTAAAATAATGTCTTAGAGTAAATGGTGATATTTTCCTCATTAAGATATTATGACAGATGAATAATACTTTTTTTGCCCACTTGATTTAATGATTCTTTTTCCTCTAAGGATTTTTTTCCAGTTCTATTGAGGTGTAATTGACAAAAGTACACATCATGGTTATTTGATATGGATATACATTGTGAAAGGATTCCTCCCATCTAACTAATTAACATATCCATATTTTTTAACACTGTATTGTTTAATGAAAATTACTAAGAGAGATGATATATTAACACCCCCCCTTGTTCCAACCTTGATGACTACGACCAAGCACTGACACTACTAAACACTATCTTTCTTTAATCTGTTTTGTATCTTCTGGTTAATATCATAACTGATTTTTGTGTATAACTGAGAAAAAAATACCATGTTTACTTGAAACATATAGCAGAATAACAAAGCTAATGCCTATATCTACTGTGCCTTTGAAGTTATCCCAGTTTTATTCATAACATTAATTGGAGAATTTGCCTGTTAACCGAAGATACCTCACATGCTGTGCATTTTGAAAGATCAAATCTGTGGAAGAATTTATTAAAGAAATCACATTCATTGATGCTGTTAATAAAAATAGTCTCAACTTTAAAGAGGATGGCACATACATGGCCCACATGCTGTCCCTCTATTCTTCCATTTCCAAGTCTTGGTTGCTGATTGATAAAGATACAATTTCCTACTGAGCCTTTCAAGAATCCTCCTCAACACAGCACTGTGCAACCAGTTAATCAGAGATGGTATGAGAGTTGAAATTCATTTGTCATCCCCATTTTGTGCATACTTGTCCAGTCGCTTCAGTTGGGCCTGACTCTTTGCTATCCCATGGACAGTAACCCACCAGGCTCCTCTGTTCATGAGATTGTCCTGATGAGTAGGTTGCCATTTCCTCCTCCAGGGGGATCTTCCCAATCCCGAAATGAATCCATAGTCTCCTGTGGTTCCAGCACTGCAGGCAGATTCTTTACCACTGAGCCACCAGGAAAGCCCATTCCCATTTTAACAGTAAGTAAATCCTTTGTTCCCCCCAAATGATCACTTTAAGTGTGTATCATCTAGGTTTTTCTCCCACCACAAGTATAGTTTTCTGGATTTTGTCAACAAGATCTGCTGTCACTTATCGTCTCAGCTCATCTAAGCTCACAGACAGCTGTGGATGTTTCTAGCAAACTGACAGTCCTACCTTAAACACCAGAATCTCTTATTCTCGGCTTCAGAACTTTCTCTGGCACTACAGGTTTCTCTTGACTAGGGACAACCCAGAATTGTGGGAAAGTGCAGTCTGGGAGACCAATACTCAGTGAGGAGCAATCTATTTCCCCAAGTGGGAGAGAAGAATCAGAGGATAAATGCCCTGGCCTTGCCATTCCCTCATGGTTCAGCTAGTAAAAAATCTGCCTGCAATGTGGGAGACCTGAGTGTGAGCCCTGGGTCGGGAAGATCCCCTGGTGAAGGAAACAGCTACCCATTCCAGTATTCTGGCCTGGAGAATTCCATGGACTGCATAGTCCATGGGGTCACAGAGTCTGACACAACTGTCTTTCACTTGCATTTTCACTTACCATTCCACAGTAGGAAGGTCCCAGTATGTGTTCTCCATGGCTTATCAGAAGTTCCAGATGGGGACTGAGTGATTATCTGCTCATTAGCATTTTGCTTCCCTGATTTTCTTTCTTCATTCTTCATTTGTGTTTGCTAGGATCACCCAAGTCCTCATGTCAGAGTCTGCTCTTAGAACTAAAGCTAAAATGGCGTCTTTTGTTTTCATGTTATGTAGAACATTTATTCACAAACTTCAGTGAAGTTCCTTCTCATGATCCATAGACTGAGATGCAAGCTCTGACTCACCACTCCATAGCAGATCCAGTAAAAACATCTTTCTTTCCTCCATGGAAAGCCCCACAGGAGAATTATCTTATAGCACTATAGTTCAGGGTTCTCACTGGCAAAAATCAACATGTCAGCACAGTAGTTTCTTTTTTGCAGCCTCTAGAGGATACTCTGTTTCCTTGCCTTTTCTGGTTTGTGAAACTGTGCACAACTTGCCATCTCTGTCTCTATAGATGTATGTTTGATGTTGAATGTTATGGGGAGGTGAGCTCTATGTCTTCGTACCCTGCCATCTTAATCCCCCTCCTTTTTACTACGGATATTTATTCCTGTATTAGAATTATTGATAATAGTGATTTTAGTGAAATTGGAGGAAACTGGTAATATCTAAAATCTGTAATTTCAGAAAATCAGTGGGTACTTTATATTGGGCATAATGTGATGTTTGTTTTCTCTTATGTAAAACAAACAATTAAAGTCAATCAGTTATTTCATCTTTAATGATACTCACTTTTGACATTTTTTTCTTATTTTCTTTGTAACACTGACAAAATTATATAAACACATACAGACACACATATACACACATACATACAGAGAAGAAAAAAAATCTTCAAACCAAGAACACCTTGCAAATATTCATACCATTGCAGGTAATGAAGCATATTGTGGAGTATCTATAGAATTCTATAATATCAAACATGACTAAAGAATGATTTATTGTACTACCTTAATTTTCCACACAAGGAGGCCAGAGAAATTACATATTTTTTTCAGACATATACACTGCTAAAAACAAGATTTCTTTTTTCTTTAAACAGTAACTGCTAATGTGATTTTAATCATACTGAAAATCTTTAGCCATCACCTGCAAGTCATCCCGATGATTTAATCATATATCCACTCATCAACAAGCTTACAAAAGCAGCAATTCTTTAATATCTGGATTTCAGTTTTACAGCTCTAAACTTTACTCAAGAAAAATTAACCAATAAGAGAATACTATCTTCCGCATACAAACTGTGTGATGTAAGGTCAAAATTGAGAATAGAATCATATGTCAAGATTATTGAGACGAACGTTATCCTACACATGGAATTCTCCCTTTGAATTGATATCCCATTCTGTTTCACTTCCTGTTTGGCCTTAGTAGGAGACAAGGCCAATAAGGGTTATAAAAACAACATATAGTTAAACAACCAATCATCTCTACTGCTTATTGTTAGAAATAAAGAAAAAGCAAATGACTAAAAGTTAGAAAACTGGACATATCTTAGAGATAGGTATAATCCTCATTGACTGGAGAGTTGTCTTAATATATATTATATTCATTATGTTAATGGCCAAAAGCCTTCTTTGCACATGAATTACAGCTTTTTTTTTTTTTTATCATTTCCATATATTTCTAACAGAACTCATAGTCCACACTTGGCTCATAAAATACAGCATTAGGAAAAAACCAAGAGCCTCTGCTATAGATCAGAGTCTAAACTGATAAGTAAAGTTTTTTTTAGGTGATACTAGTAGCCCTTATGTAAGAATTAAGTACATAGGTTAGAAATCAGAGCTACAAGTAATGACTCAAAACACTGAGCCTGTACTTTTTATTCATACTAGATTTGAAGGGGATATGATCCTTAATTGTTTCTATGTAGTGGAAACCTTTTTTTTTTTTTTTTAATTCTAATCTGTTATGCCAGACCATAAATAGGAAGGGTACGAAACTAGTTAACATAACTTCTAAGTTAAGCTAACCATTTGACAGTGAATATAGTCACATTGAGAGGAATCTTATCAAATGAGATTAGGCCATATCCTTGTGAGCTAAATAGCAATTGGAGAATTAATTTGATTTTCCTATGTTTCAGTTTAGAATCTTGGAGATGCCTACCCCAAGTAAGTAATTTCAAGTAGATACTCCAACTGACACATTCATTTACCAGACATATGGTTTGAGTGTATACTGCATGTACAGTGCAGTATATGCTGTATAATAGGGACAGCAGTAAATAAGTCCCATAATTTTCCTTCCCCGGTGAAGTTTTTATTCTTATCAAGAAAATAGGCAGAATGCAATAAATGATTTTGACTAGAGAGAGAAGTAGATATATTAAAGATAAATTAGATTGGAAAACAAATCAAATAGATTGATAGATATAGACAGAAAACAGGTGGTTATATATGTTACACAGAAGAATATAGCATGTTAGAGGAGAGAAGTAGCTGGGTGACAAGGAAGTGAAGGACAAAAAGATGTACAGAGAAACATGTCTGGATCAAATGGATCACAGACCTACATAGAAAATGTAAAACTCTAAAAGTCTTAGAATATAAGAGAAAGACTAAATAATCATGGGTTTGGTAATAACTTTTTAGATACAAAACCAAAGAAATTCATGAAAGAAAGAATTGATAAGCTAGACTTCATTAAAATGAATTTAAAAACTGTGCTTTATGTAAGCATTGACTAGAAAATAGAAAGATAAGCCACAGAGTGGGAGAAAATATTTGAAAAAGGTATATCTGATAAATAATGTTTATCCAAAATATTCACAGAATTCTTGAAAATCAACAATAAGTAAACAGACAATCTGGTTAAAAAATTAGTCAAAACCTTGACCTCATCAAAGAAGATAGATTGCAAATAGCATATGAAAGGGTTCTCACCCATGTGTCTTGGAAGACATGCAAATCAAAACAATGAGGTACCACACCAATTAGAATGGCCAAAATCCAAAACACTGATACTGACAAAAGCTAACAAGTGTGTAGAGCAAGAGTAAATCTCATTCACTCCTGGTGGGAATGCAGAACTGTAAAGCTCACTATAAAAAGTAGTTTCAAATTTCTTTTGTGCATGTGTGTATATGAGCACATGTAATAAGCACACATACATGCGTGTGTGTCTGACTCAGTCACTCAATCGTGTCCAACTCTTCGCAACCTCATGGACTGTAGCCCGCCAGACCCCTCTGTCTGTGGGATTTTACAAGCAAGAATACTGGAGTGGGTTGTCATTTCCTTCTCTGGGAGAGCTTCCCAACCCAGGGATTGAACCTGTACATGTATATATCTGTATGTATATTCATATATACATATACACATACCTTTTTGACTTACAAAGAGCTATAGATATTTAATGTAGACACCTTGATGACTTCATGAGTTTGGAGATAAATATATATCTTAGAAACCATCACCCCAGTCTTCACTATAAACATATCCATAACCTCCAAAAGTTTCCTTCCACTTTCTTTATATATTGTTACCATTTTTAATATGATAAAAACAGACCTAACCTTTTAGAAAATTTCTAAGTATATAATATAGTATTGTTACAAAACTAAACATTCTTACCATACAATTCATTAATTGTGCTCCATGGTTTTTACCCAAACAGGTTGAAAATTTATGCCTATGAAAATATCTACATATGCATGTTTATAGTAGCTTTATTCATAATTGCTAATGTTTAGAATCAACTAATATATTTTTCAGTAGGTGGTGATGGTGGTGGTTTAGTCGCTAAGCTGTGTCCGACTCTTGCAACCCCATGGACTGTAGCCTACCAGGCTCCTCTGTCCATGGGATCCTCCAGACAAGAATGCTGGAGTGGGTTGCCATTTCTTTCTCCATTTCAGTCAGTAAATAGATAAATTGTGGTTCAGTTCAGTTCAGTTTAGTCACTCAGTCGTGTCTGACTCTTTGCGACCCCATGAATCACAGCACGCCAGGCCTCCCTGTCCATCACCAACTCCCGGAGTTTACCCAAACTCATGTCCATCGAGTCAGTGATGCCATCCAGCCATCTCATCCTCTGTTGTCCCCTTCTCCTCCTGCTCCCAATCCTTCCCAGCATCAGGGTCCTTTCCAATGAGTCAACTCCGTGAGGTGGCCAAAGTATTGGAGTTTCAGCTTCAACATCAGTCCTTCCAATGAACACCCAGGACTGATCTCCTTTATCTAGGTAATAGAATATTATTTAGCACTAACAAAAAAATGAGCTATTAAGCCATTCAAAGACATGGAAGAATCTTAAATGCAACATTGCTAGATGAAAGAAGCCAGTCTAATAAAGGCTATTAATGTTCCAGCAATATGATAGTCTTGAAAAGGAGAAACTCTGAAGAGAGTAAAACGATTGTTGGTTACTAGGGGTAGGGGGCAAGAGTGAGATGAATCAACAGAGCATAGACGAGTTTTAGGACAGTGAAACTATTATGTGTCATTACGCATTTTTAAAACCCATAAAATGTACACCACCAATAGTAAACTATTGGTTTTATGTAATAATGATGTGTAAATGTAGGTTCAACAGTAGTAACATGTATTACTCTGGTGAGGGGTATTGACAATGGGGAAAGCTATGCATGTGTGGGTACAGGGCATATATGGGAAATCTCTGTACTCACAGATTAATTTTTCTGTAAACCTAAAACTGTTCTAAAAGTAAAATCTATTTAAAAATACTCAGGTAAAATTTAAGCTGAAGATGATTAATTTGAAGATGTCAACAGTGTGAAGTGTGTGGAGAATTGTGTTATAAGCAGTGGGAACAAGTGTGAAGCCTAAAAACTTTGCTGGTCTGTATAGTTAAATACAGAAAGAAATCCAGTGTGATAAGACCATTGTAGGCAATTTTGGTACAAGAGGGCAGAGAAGTAGTGAGCAGTCAGATTGTTAAAGATTTTATAAGCTAGAGCAGAAGGAAAGTTTATGCTTAATGTGACTGTAATACACTGGGAAGTTTGAGTAATGGAGAAACATCATGACTTTTTGTTAAGAATGATTTACAGCATAGCGGTGAGAAATGATAGAGGGGGCTTCCCCTATATTTAGGTGGAATTTGGGAGGTATCCAACTGAGATATAACAGCTAATTGGACTTCTAGTGTGAAAGTGATAGAAATGCAGTGAAAAAGACCAATTCGATTATCTTGGAGGTATTCAGGAAGAATTTGTTAATTACTAAGTAGGATAAAAGGAAAATTAATTATGAATGACCCATCAGTTTTGGATTGAGTCAGCAGGTTAGATGTCACTGTCATTTACTGATTTGGTGAAATTTTGGAGAACCACAGGATGGGTATCAAGAGTTCTATTTGGGAAATGTTAATTTGAGAAAGTAAAGAGCTCCTTGGAAGAATAGTTATGACAAACCACCTAGACAATGTATTAAAAAGCAGAAACATCAATTTGCCAACAAAAGTGCATATAGTCAAAGCTGTAGTTTTTCCAGTAGTCATGTATGAATGTGAAAATTGGACCATAAAGAAGGCTGAGGGCTGAAGAATTAACATTTTCAAATGTGGTGCTGGACAAGACTCTTGAGAGTTCGTTGGACAGCGAGAAGATCAAACCATTCAATCCTAAAGGAAATCAACCCTGAATATTCATTGGGAGGATTGATACTGAAGCTGAAACTCCAATACTTTGACTACCTGATGTGAAGAGGAGTCACATTGGAACAGACCTGATGCTGGGGAAGATTGAGGGCAAGAGGAGAAGGGGGTGAGGATTTCATCTCAACAACTGAGGATGAGATGGTTGGGTGGCATCACTGCCTCAATGGACATGAGTTTGAGCAAACTCAGGGAGATAATGAAGGACACAGAAACCTGGCATGCTGCAGTTTACGGTGTCGCAAAGAGTCAGACACAACTTAGCGACTGAACAACAAAAAAATTGAGATGGGCTTCCTTTACCATTCAGCGGTAAAGAATCTGCCTGTCGGTAGAGAATGTGCAGGTTCAGTCCCTGGGTCGGGAAGATCCCCTGGAGAAGGAAATGGCAACCCACTCTAGTATTCTTGCCTGGGAAATCCCATGGACAGAGGAGCCTGGTGGGCTACAATCAACTGGTTGCAAAAGAGTCAGACATGACTGAGAAACTAAACAAAACAACACTTTTGAGTTTCCTGGAAGACAGTGATGTAGATGCTTTAATTTAATATTTTGATATATGAATTTGGAGTGTAGTGGAGAAATCAATATTATGTTTAAAATGCAGGATTCAACAGTGTAAGAATGATGTATAAATCCCTTTGAATGGATGGAATAACTCAGGGAAATAAACAGAAAAGAGATGAGCTGTTGGGATAAAAAGATACTGCTGTTTGATTTGGCTATATGGAGGTTTCCTGATGACTTTGGTGCAGTTCAGTGGAATGGTAAAGGCAGATGTTCAGTTGTTCTTTCACTAGATATTAACTTTGAATCTAAAATTTGACTTTAGAATATCATGTTAGAAAATTTTAAGGGTATTTTTAGAGGTAAATAGGGGGTTTTAAATGATTTCCTAAACTAATACAACATTGTAAATTAACTATATTTTAATACATTTTGTTTTTAAAATGTTTTCCTAAATTTTCAGACTGATGCTAATATTTTCAGAAAAGGCTGAATATCTGAACACAAAATTTTACTATAAGCAGAGGGAGAATGAGGAGTTTCCTGGAAGGGGAGAGGAGACCAATGGGGCAGGATTCAACTGTTTGTCATCACAACTGACTCAGATCAGCGAGGTAAGACCACCTGGAAGACCATGAGCTGCAATAACCATTAACCCCTGAGTAGTTGATATATGGAGACAGAGGCCAATATTTAAAGAACAGGTGAAAAAAGTACACTTCAATCTTAATAGAAAGTTAGCTTTTGAGTGCACATAGAAGAGGAGACCCTTCCCTTACTATTAAAGGGGAAGCTTTATCTTAGATCTAGAGTTTATATTGGGAATAAGAAAGGGGAGAGAAAATCACTTAGCAAATTCTGCAACATTGTTGAGTTCATCTGAAAGAGTATGTTTTAAATCAAAAAAAGATTTAATTGACACTAATTGGCAAGTCCAAGGTTCTGACTTTTGTTTTATATTGCTTTTTATTTTTTTCACATTAATAAGATTCATGGGATAGAAGAGAGTTTAATATAGTTATAAAGTTAACTATTTTCACATGAAAATAGTATCATGGAAGTATTTTCACTCTGTTAGTGAGTGAATGAGTGAGTGAAGGTCACTCTTTGTGACCCCATGGACTATATAGTTCATGGAATTCTCCGGGCCAGAATACTGGAGTGGGTAGACTTTCCCTTCTCCAGGGGATCTTCCTGACCCAGAGATCGTAGGAGGATTCTTTACTAGCTAAGCCACAAGGGAAGCCCAAGAATACTGGAGTGGGTAGCCCAAGAATACTGGAGTGGGTAGCCTATCACTTTGCCAGCAAATCTTCCTGACCCAAGAATCGAGCCAGGGTCTCCTGCATTATAGGTCAATTCTTTACCAACTGAGCAATCAGGGAAGCCCCTGCTAAACTCTGTTTAATTCTGGTTCATTTTCTTTTATATATGTATTTATCATATTATCAAGAATCAATATGTCTCGTTTAAATTTACTCACATTTGTAATTTGGACAATTTTGATTTGCATCATTCCTTAAATGGAGAGAAGTTGGCCACCATTTTCTGTTAAAACAATCAAATCCATAAAATTTTTGGTAAGCAATTATGTTAGATATCATAAACCAGTCTCTTCTCCCTCACCTGAAATAATTCTGCTTCCCTTAAGCTTTCTACTGGCACTTTAAAGACCTTCATTCATGTGGTGTTCCCACCACATTCTTAAATGTTTCTTACGATAATATTCAAACCTGATGAAAATCTAGTAAAAATCTAATCAGATTACAGAAATTTTATAAGAATGATAAATTTCAATTCAAACTTTTAAGCTAGTTCAATTGATTTTTAATCTTATTTTATTTAAAAGGAAACAAAACTAACTTACCAAGTATGTTTATCTTGTCTTGGAGCAGAGTATTCAATATCCATCAAATTGTTTGTGGCTGGTTATTCTTCAGAGATGGTATAGGCTCACAAAAAAGCAGTATTTTTTTTTTTTTTTTTTTTTTTTTGAGGAATTCTGCCTTTAATTTGTATTTGTGCTTATTTGAAGCTAGATTTTATGAAATTTGTTAAACTTCCCCTCATGTTGTCTATGATTCTTTATTTAAATCTGTGGGTATTAACTTCAAGTTGTTTAAATCTATGGATTCAACATCTGCATTCATGAATTTTTTGACTCCTTTGTTGATTTTATTTCTTCTTTGTATCCACAAATTCAACATCATTAAGTTCTACATTCTTATTTGAATATTCTTCCTGAATCTTTCTGGGGGTCTTTCGTTGAAACCTCATCTCCCCAAATTTCGTGTAATTAACCTCCAAGCCTTTTTAATGTTTTTCCTTATTTTTTTTAAATGAAGCTTTTTTGAGTCCATCTTTGAATTCTTCTTTCCCCCATTTTACGAATTATTTCATTAATTCTTTGAATACCCCTTCCACTCATAGATGCAGTTTCAGACTACTAAAATTGTTTCATCAAATATGCTTTTGAATTATCATCCAAGGCCTACTTTCCCTTTTTGGCATCCTTCTTGGCATCCTTCTTGGCATCCTTCTTGGCATCTTTCTTTTCTTTCTTGGCTGCATCCTTTGGTTCACTTTCTGCCTCACCAGGCTTCTTCTCATCTTTCTTTTCTTTTTTACTATCCTTCTTCTTTGAATCTTTCTTGTCCTTTGATTCATCACCTTTCTCACCTGATTTCTTTGAATCTTTTTTCCCTTCCTTATCCTTCTTTAAATCTTTTTTTTCACCTTCTGATTCTGTAGCAGACTCCTTGCCCTTCTTTGAACCTTTCTTATCTTTTTTGTCATCTTTCTTTGCATCTCCTTTTTCACCTTCTACCTTTGTAGCAGACTCTTTGCTCTTTGAACCTTTCTTATCTTTATCTTTTTTGGAATCTTTCTTTGCATCTCCTTTTTCACCTCCTGAATCTGAAGGAGACTCCTTGCCCTTCTTTGACCCCTTCTTATCTTTTTTAGAATCTTTCTCTGCACCTGCTTTTTCATCTTCAGATTCCGTCGCTGATTCCTTGCCCTTCTTTGAATCTTTTTTTTCTTTTTTTAAATCTTTCTTTTCATCTGGTGTCTCTTCTTTTGCTTTTGGTTCTTCCCTTGAAGGTTTCCTGGGTTTTTCCTTTGAAACCGTGGGCTCTGCTTCTGAATCTGATTTGTCCTTGTCTTCTTTACTTTTCTTAACCATCGGAGATGAAGGTTTTGCTGCCTCTTTAGCATACTCCTTGGAGGAACCAGTTGCTTTCTGGTGAGGCTGACTCCTGGCAGCTAAATAAACAGATGGTCTCTCAGAAATTCTCATTAAAGAACGGTGCATCCATAAGGGTCGTTTACGATCATGATCTCCCCTTAACTTCTCTTCATCATATTTCTGAAATATTAGTTAGAGTAATGATGAACAACTTGTATGTGAGTTACACAGCCCTTCTTACCAGATATTAAATGCATTCAACTTTGAGCATGAAAAGATTTTAGATTTTGATAAATAGAGGATAAGTGGTAGTTTGCATAGTTTATTGTGCTTTTTTAAAAATGTTGTTCCTTGTTGTACTAAAGGACAGCCATACCTCATTTTAGATCTAATTTTAATTCAGAGGACCTTCATAATTCCCTCAAGATTTAGTTAAAATTCTCAGAGACCTCCACTTTCTAATGACATATCAGAAGCTCTCTTCACAATCATGAAAGACTTTTTTTTAAACTCTGTGTTCTTGAAGCTTGTTGGAATATCTTACCCATTTTCCATTTCTGTCCTAACTCAGGAACTAATTATTCTCTAATATCTAAGAGCTTCATGTTCAAGCATATCCTGGTCTCTATTGTCACATTCAAGGTCTCTGGAATTTTGAATGCTACCTGTGGTTAAAATTAAAAGCCTACTCCTCTCCTTGACAAGATATAATGTGAGCATCAGCTAGGAACCTGCAATAATGAAAGCAATAACCTTTGGTCGATAACGAGTTTCTGCAGAATGGTGCATTCAGTTTTCAACTCCTAATCAAATATTTTAAAAAACTTAATTACAAAAATAACAAATTTTTGAAAGAATGTTAATGAATGGTAAAACAAACAATAAAGAGAAAAAAAGAACATGAAAAAACAGAAGAAACTGGGTTACATCAACAAGAGTTGAAGATACATCATTCTGTGAAAGCTTTTCTTGAAATTCTTCATATTCTATGATGATCCCAGAAGCATTGGGAAATATTAATCTTCTAATGCTCAGAATTCTGAATTATGTATTTCTGGAAATGAGCAAGCATTGAAACTTTCTTTCTCAGTGTATGATGTAACCCCGTGATTCTAATGAGGGGATAGCTCCAGCTGGGGAATATTTTCTGAATGTTCATACTAACTGTATCATTAGGATCTCCAGATTTCTATGCTTCTTGGATACATATTTTCTGTAATGTGGTATTGCTGAACAAATATTTGATAGAAAATATGGGAATAATTTTTATACAATGAAATGCAAATAAAATATATCTACTTTCTCCAAGTAGTAGAATTGAGTTACCTTTAACTGTACTATTCATGGACTTCCCAGGAGGCACTAGTGGTAAATAAGCTGCCTGCTAATTTAGGAGGCATAAGAGATGGGGGTTAGATCCCTGGGTTGGGAAAATCCCCTGGAGAAGGGCATGGCAGTCCACTCCAGTGTTCTTGCCTGGAGAATCTCATGGACAGAGGAGACCAGTGGGCTACAGTCCATAAGGTTGCAAAGAGTTGGACATGACTGAAGCAACTTAACACACATGTATGGTCCAGTATGCTATTTAAAATCCACATGTGAACTGAATCCAATTGAATTGTAAAATTCAATTGCTCAGATGCACTAGTCTCATTTCAAGTGTTCAGTAGCAATATTGGAATTAGAATGTAAAGATATAAAATACTTCCATCATCACAGAAATCCCATTGTCAGCACTGATCTATAACATATATAAAATATTCATGATTTTAAGATTATTCTGAGTAAAACTATATCACCTTTTCAATACTCACAGGAACTCTATTTTCTCCTAGTTCAGAAGGTTTTGATCTCCTTCTTCTTCCTGGCCTTGGTGGTTTGGGAAATACCAGGGCAAAGTGTTGCTGATTCCATGATTTTTTGCTTAATTCACTGACTGAAATAAAAAAACAAAAAATAAGCATACATCTCAGAGTAAATAGAATTTTATCAGGTCTAAAATGGCAGTAAGGTAATTATATGTAAATAAATAAATAAGCAATTCAAATTATGGTTTCATGCATTTGGTAATATTTGAAATTTTGTATTATTAATATGAGGAAATTAAATTTGATTGTTTTAAAATTTTGACCAGCTTTATACTTAGCTATATAGTCGCTGTGAAACTAATTTAGTCTGTAATGTAAATAGAAAGAAGCAATTTTACTGTTTCCTCTTAATCCTTCTATCTCTTCCATTCTAGATTTTTTTTTTTTAATGCTCTTTTGGTTGGAATACAATTCTACTGAGAACAGAAGATGTGGTAACTACTTCTGTAGCTTCCAAAGTACTTGGCACATTTCCTGTTTAAAATAATCAGTAAATATATGGTTGAGTCTAAGAGTCTCTTAATTATTAATCATTTTCTAAGCTACAAGAGTATATGTTATATGCCCAAGAATTGCACTATTATAAGTGATATACTAATGAAGAAAATTGATAAGGAGTACCTACAGAATTATGATTATGATGGTTGAGTTACATAGAAACTATAATATAAACAGTTAAAAACATTGAGGTTACCAGTGAGCCCAGTGAAAGAGATATGTTCACTCAATTTAAATATGTACAAAGCATGCTATATATAAGACTTGTCCAGTGAGTCACCTAAAGACAGAATCAGGATCAATGAGAAAATATGCAAAATGAAAGATGTGTTTAAGTTCAATATATGAGTTAAAATTGATTACTTGATATAAGAGAGAGAGAAGGAAATGGCAACCCACTCCATTATCCTTGCTTGGAAAATCTCATGGACAGAGGAGCCTGGTGGGCTGCAGTCCATGGGGGCACGACTAAGCGACTAACACTCACTTACACTTACTTCAACATCAGATTGACTGGCCTTGTCAAATAATAAATTTTTTGTTAGTTATAAGTCTGGTACAGAGTATCAGGAATGTAGCAGAAGACATTTCTGACACAGATGAGAAGTTGTTTATCCATTTTTTACACTGCCTTTCACATATAAGATTTTCTGACCTTTGAGTTCTAACATGTAAATATGTCCTTCTTTATGTTGCTAAACATATTTACTTAATTTTCTTTGAATTAAAGACAAAATATCTTTATAAGGTATTTACTGAACCCATCAGAAAAGTGCTTGAAAAATTAAAAGTTGATTTTTAATAATACTCCATAACAGCTGTTATTTTATCATTTATCCCTAAAATTACTTATACATTTTTTAAATGAACTCTTTCTTACCTGGAATGTAATTATCATATGTTCCAAAGTTTATTTTTTGGCTATTAAAATAAGAGAGAAAAGTTTTAATTAATTTATATGAAATCGCTCTATTTAATGGTCATTATTACACATAAATACTTGCCACTACAAGCTAGAGAAATATTTTGCATTCTTAGATCTGTTTATCATGTAAGATTACTTCAACACAGAAAAATAGAGAGCAGTAAATATGTGTTTTTAGCAAAAACTTCAACATAACTAAAAAAAGGTGGGTAAAGATTTCTTAAAAAAAATCATCAATGACATAACTTAAATATTGATTTTATTTATGGTTTATTTTTAATGTGAAACCATGAAAGAAATTTTCCCCACTTTGTGTTCGAAAGACTCTTAAAATTGAACTGTAAGACATTGTAAGAATTATAAGACATAGTCTTAAAAAGACTATGCCTAGGTAAGACCGGATCCTCAAAATAATCTCAGAATTTAACCAAATCCAAACTACTAAATGGCAAACATGTTTCTCCATGAGATGCATGTGTATGTATGTGTGTGTTGGTCAGTGGTTACCACAATTATTTATATGGATTTGATGTTTTCAAGATAAATAAAACTGGTGTTGTAAAGTAGTTTCTATTTGTCTTAGTATTATAAGCACATGTTTAGGCTCACAAAGAAACATTTTACATCTAATTCTTATTTATTTTAACTAAGGCACATAATAAGATCTGTTAAAGGAATATGTTTATACATTATTCCATTATATTACAAAAATAAAGTCATTGATGATCATGAGTTTCAGTTTTACACACACACACACACACACAAACACACACACGCATACACCTAAAAACACACATACCCACAAAGCATTTTACTTTTTTGACATTACATAAATAATACTAATAATAAAATATAGTTAAAAAAAAAAAAAGTATCTTGGTAGCTTCATTACAATTTTAGTTCCCAGCACAAAACCTGGCACATGTTTGCCACTCTACAAAAATTTGAATGAATTAATTGAATAAAATTTAAAATGTATTGACTATTAAGTTATCTGACCTAGTATTCCTTGACTGGGGACGTGTATTAAAATTACTTGTCCTACTATATCTAAGCGGCGGTTGAGAGGAGCTACCCTGGGCAGGAGGTCAGGGGTGGTGGCCCAGAGGAGCTACCACAGGCCGGAGGCTAAGGGCAGCAGCTATAAAGTAATGCTCAAAATTCTCCAAGCCAGGCTTCAGCAATACCGTCCAACCGTCTGAACCATGAACTTACAGATGTTCAAGCTGGTTTTAGAAAAAGCAGAGGAACCAGAGATCAAATTGCCACCATCCGATGGATCATCGAAAAAACAAGAGAGTTCCAGAAAAACATCTATTTCTGCTTTATTGACTATGCCAAAGCCTTTGACCGTGTGGATCACAATAAACTGTGGAACATTCTGAAAGAGATGGGAATACAAGACCATCAGACCTGTCTCTTGAGAAACCTGTATGCAGGTCAGGAATCAACGGTTAGAACTAGACACTGAACAACAGACTGGTTCCAAATAGGAAAAGGAGTCCATCAAGGCTGTATATTGTCACCCTGCTCATTTAACTTATATGCAGAGTACATCATGAGAAATGCTGGACTGAAAGAAACACAAGCTGGAATCAAGATTGCCAGGAGAAATATCAGTAACCTCAGATATGCGGATGACACCACCCTTATGGCAGAAAGTGAAAAAGAGCAAAAGAGCCTCTTGATGAAAGTGAAAGAGGAGAGAGAAAAAGTTGGCTTAATGCTCAACGTTCAGAAAACTAAGATCATGGCATCTGGTCCCATTACTTCATGGGAAATAGATGGGGAAACAGTGGAAACAGTGTCAGACCTTATTTTTTTGGACTCCAAAATCACTGCTGATGGTGATTGCAGCCATGAAATTAAAAGACGCTTACTCCTTGGAAGGAAGGTTATGACCAACCTAAATAGCATATGGAAAGGCAGAGACATTACTTTGCCAACAAAGGTCCGTCTAGTCAAGGCTATGGTTTTTCCAGTGGTCATGTATGGATGTGAAAGTTGGACGGTGAAGAAAGCTGAGCGCCGCAGAATTGATGCTTTTGAACTGTGGTGTTGGAGAAGACTCTTGAGAGTCCCTTGGACTGCAAGAATATCCAACCAGTCCATCCTAAAGGAGATCAGTCCTGGTTGTTCATTGGAAGGACTGATGTTGAAGCTTAAACGCCAATACTTTGACCACCTCATGCAAAGAGCTGACTCATTGGAAAAGACCCTGATGCTGGGAAGGATTGGGGGCAGGAGGAGAAGGGGACGACAGAGGATGAGAAGTTTGGATGGCATCACCGACTTGATGGACATAGTAAACTCTGGGAGTTGGTAATAGACAGGGAGGCCTGGTGTGCTGTGATTCATGGGGTCGCAAAGAGTCGGACACGACTGAGTGACTGAACTGAACTGAACTATATCTAAATCTCTAGGTTTCTATCTTAGCCAATGTACATTTATATACTGCTGAAAATTTTTTATTTTCAATTATGGTTATAAACTTTTTTTTCCTAAGTGCTCTGAAACAGGAAACATGTTATTATATATGAGATTTTTAAAGTGGTACATAAGCATGGTCCATGAAATTGTATGTAATCTGTGAGGAATATTCTTTGATCATAAAGCAATTGAATTAAAAATCAATAACAAAATTATAGTTGACCCTTGAACAACAAGGATTTGAACTCATCAGTTCAGTTGCTCAGTTGTGTCCAACACTTTGTGACCCGATCGACTCCAACACGCCAGGCTTCTCTGTCCATCACCAACTCCCAGCTTGCTGAAACTCATGTCCATTAAGTCAGTGATGCCATCCAACCATCTCATCCTCTGTCGTCCACTTATCCTCCTGCCTTCAATCTTTTCCAGCATCAAGGTATTTTCCAATGAGTCATCTCTTCTCTCAGGTGGCCAAACTATTGGAACTTCAGTTTCAGCATCAGTCCTTCCAATGAATATTCAGGACTGATTTCATTTAGGATGGACTGGATTGATCTCCTTGCACTCCAAGGGACTCTGAAGAGTCTTTTCCAACACCACAATTCAAAAGAATCAGTTCTTCAGCTCTCAGCCTTATTTATGGCCCAACTCTCATATCCATACATGACTACTGGCTAGGCGGAAATTTGTTGGCAAAGTAATGTCTCTGCTTGTTAATATGCTGCCTAAGTTGGAAATAGCTTTTCTTTCAAGGAGCAAATGTCTTTTAATTTCATGGCTGCAGTCACCATCTGAAGATTTTTGGAGCCCAAGAGAAGAAAAGTCTGTCACTGTTTCCATTGTTTCCCCATCTATTAACCATGAAGTAATGGGACAGGATGCCATGATCTTCATTTTTTGAATGTTGAATTTTAAGACAGATTTTTCACTCTCGTCTTTCACTTTCATCAAGAGGCTCTTTAGTTCCTTTTTGCTTTCTGTCATAAAGGTGATGCCATCTGTGTATTTGAGGTTACTGATATTTCTCCCAGCAATCTTGATTCCAGCTTGTGCTTTATCCAGCCCAGAATTTCACATGATGTACTCTGCATATAAGTTAAATAAGCAGGGTGACAATATACAGCCTTGATGCACTCCTTTCCCAATGTGAAACCAGTCCTATTGTTTGGTGTCGAGTTCTAACTGTTGCTTCTTGACCTGCATACAGCTTTCACATGAGGCAGGTAAGGTGGTCTGGTACTCCCATCTCTTGAAGAATTTCTCACAGTTTGCTGTGACCAACACAGTCAAGAGTTTTAGTGTAGTCAATGAAGCAGAAATAGATGTTTTTCTGAAATTCTCTTGCTTTTTCTATAATCCAACAGATGTTGGCAATTTGATATGTAGTTCCTCTGTCTTTTCTAATCCAGCTTGAACATCTGGAAGTTCTCAGTTCATGTACTGTTGAAGCCTGGCTTGGAGAATTTTGAGCATTTCTTTGTTAGTATTTGAGATGAGTACAATTGTGCAGTAGTTTGAACTTTCTTTGGCATTGCCTTTCTTTGGGATTGGAATGAAAACTGACATTTTCCAGTTGTGGCCACTGCTGAGTTTTCCAAATTTGTTGGCATATTGAGTGCAGCACTTTCACCACATCATCGTTTAGGATTTGAAATAGCTCAGCTGGAGTTCCATCACTTCCACTAACTTTGTTCATAGTCATGCTTCCTAAAGCCCACTTGACTTTGCACTCTAGGATGTCTGGCTCTAGGTGAGTGATCACACCATCATTGTTATCTGGGCCATTAAGCTCTTTTTTGTATATTCTTCTTTGTATTCTTGCCACCTCTCAATATCTTCTGCTTCTGTTAGGTCCATACTGCTTCTGTCTTTTATTGTGCCCATCTTTGCATGAAATGTTCCCTTGGTTTCTCTAAGTTTTTGAAGAGATCTCTAGTCTTTCCCATTCTATTGTTTTTCTCTATTTCTTTGCACTGATCACTGAGGAAGGCTTTCTTATTTCTCCTTGCTATTCTTTGGAACTCTGCATTCAGATGGTATATTTTTGCTTTTCTCCTTTGCCTTTCACTACTCTTCTTTTCTTAGCTATTTTTAAGGCCCCCTCAGACAACCATTTTGAATTTTTGCATTTCTTTTTGTTGGGGATGAACTTGATCACTGCCTCCTGTACTTTTAGAATTTACTTTTAGGATTTGAAAAAAAGTGTTCACATAATTGCTTGATATTTATAGGGGAACTTAATTGATATTTGTAGAACATTCCATCATAAGCAGCATAATGCATTTTTTTTTCAAATGTACATGGAACATTCCTCCGGATTGATCACATTCTGGGCATCAAAATGAGCCTTGGTTAATTTAAGAAAGTTGAAATCATATCAAGCATATTTTCTGACCACATGACTATGACATTAGTAATCAACTAAAAAAAAAGCCTAGAAAACAGAAACATGTAGAGACTAAAAAAAAAACTGCTACTAACAATCAATGGATCATTGAAGAAATCAAAGAAGAAATTGAAAAATACCTAGAGACAAATGACAATGAGAGCATCACAATTCAAAACTTATGAGACAGAGCAAAAGCAGTTCTCAGAGGAAAGTTTATAGCAATACAATCTTACATGAGACAACAAGAAAAATCTCTAATAAACAACCTAACGTTAACCTGAGGTAACTAAAGAAATAACTAAACCTAAAATTAGTAGGACAAAAATCATAAAGATAACAGCATGAATAAATGAAATAGAGATGAAAGTACAATAGAATAGACTAGTAAACTAAAAGCTGGTTCTTTGAAAAGATAAACAAAATTGATAAACTGTTAGTGAGACTCATCAAGAGAAAAAGGAAGAGGGCCCAAAATCAATAAAATAGCAAATGAGAAAGAAGTTAGAGCTGACATCAAAGAAATACAAAATATCATAATAGATTAATCAAGCCATTATATGCCAATAAAATGGACAATCTAGAAGAAATGGACAAATTCTTAGAAAATTACAATCTCCCAAGACTGAACTAGGAAGAAATAGAAAATATGAAGAGATCAGTCACAAGTACTGAAATTGAAACTGTGATTTATAAATTCCCAACAACCAAAAGTCCAGGACCAGATGGTTTCACAGGCAAAATCTCTCAAATATTTAGAGAAGAGTTGGTGGGTTGTCATTTCCTTCTTCAGGGGATCTTTCTGACCCAGGGATTGAACCCATTATCACCTGCATTGGCAGGTGGATTCTTTGCCACTGAGTCACCAGGGAAGCCATCCTTCTGAAACTATTCCAAAAAAAAAAAAAATACGGAGGAAGAGACATGCCAAAGCTCATTCTGTGAGGCCACCATCACCACAATGCCAAAACCGAAAACACCACAAAAAATAGAAAATTACAGGCCAATAAACAGATGAATATAGATGCAAAAATTCTCAACAAAATACTAGCAAATGAAATCCCTTCAGTATATTAAAGGATCATACACCACTATTAAGTGGGATTTATCCCGAGAATACAAGCAGTTTTCTATATCTGCAAATCTATTAGTGTGTTACACCACATTAACACATTGAAGACTAAAAACCATATGATAACCTCAATAGATGATAAAAAGCTTTTGACCAAATTCAACAAGCATTTATGATAAAAACTCTCCAGAAAGTGGGCAATGAGGGCACATGCCTCAACATAATAAAGGCTATATATTTCAAACCTACAACTAACATTGTACTCGAGGGTTGAAAAGCTTGAAAGCATTTCCTCTAATCTGTGATGAAGAATTAAGAATATACAATGGAGAAGACACAGTCTTTTCAATAAATGATTCTGGGAGAACTGGATTGCTACATGTAAAAGAATAAAGTTAAAACATCTGATCACACCATACACAAGAACAAACTCAGAGTGGATTAAAGACCTAAATCTGAGACCAGATACTATAAAACTCTTAGAAGGAAACATAAGTGCACAATATATTGCAATACTCTTTGACATAAATTGTAGCAATATAGTTTTTGCTGCATATATATATTCCATCTCCCAGAATAATGGAAATAAAAATAGACAAATGTCACCTAATTACTCTCAAAAGATTTTTCACTGCAAAAGAAACCATAAACAAAAAGAAAAGACAATCCACAGAATGGGAGAAAATATTTACCAACAAATGCATCCAAGAAGGGATTAATCTCCAAAATTTATAAACAGCACACTCAGCTCAATGCCAAAAGAATAAACAACCCAATCAAAAAGTGAGCTAAAGACCTAAATAGACATTTCTCTAAAGAAGACATAGAGATGTCCAAAAGACACGTGAAAAGATGCTCACTTTCACTAATTATTAGAGAAATGCAAGTCATAACTACAATGAGATCACTTCATAGCAGTCAGAATGGCCATCATCAAAAAGTCTACAAACAATGAATGCTGGAGAGAATGTGGCGAAAAGCGAACCCACCTACATTGTTGGTGGGAATGTAAATTGGTATATAGCCAGTATGGAGAACAGTATGAAGGTTCCTGAAAAAAACTAAAAATAAAGCTATCATATGATTCAACAATCCCACTCCTTGGCATATATCTGAAGGAAAACATGGTTTGGAAGTGTACATGCACCCCATTTTTTATTGCAGCATTGTTTACAATAAGCAAGACATGGAAGCAGCCTAAATGTCGATTGATAAAGGAATGGATAAAAAAGATATGGTACACATATACAATGGAATATTAGTCATTAAAAAGAATGAAATAATGTCATGTGTTAACAACATGGATGGACCTGGAGATTATCATATTAAGTATGTTAGATAATGATAAACATCATAATCACTTATATGTGGAATCTTAATAAAAAGATACAAATGAACTTATTTACAGAGCAGAAAGGAACTCACAGACTTAAAAACAAACCTTATGGTTACCAAAGTGGAAAAGTGGGGGGATGAATAAATTGGGTGCCTGGGTTGCCATATACATACTACTGTATTTAAAAGTAGATAACCAAGAGGGACCTACTGTATAGCACAAGAAACCTTGATCAACATTCTGAAATAACCTCAATGGGAAAAGTATTTGAAAAAAAGTTGGCCCATGTATATGTATAACTGAGTTACTTTGTTGTACACCTGAAAGCTGCAAATCAGCTATATTCCAGTATAAAATGATAATTTAAAAAAATTAGAGCAAATATAAAAATCCAATGTTTGCTTTTTGAAAAGATTATTAAAATGTATTGACTTTTAAAAAGACTGATTAGAAAAGAGAGAGAATACACAGATTACCAGTATCAGGACAGACGAAGGTTTTATAATTATATATATTTTAAAGGATAATGAGCTATATCAGTAATAATTTTATTATAGTAAATTGAACAACTTAAGTGAAATAGATGAGTTCCTTGTAAAATTTGTTTATTTACCAATAGGTGTGTTAGTCTCTCAGCTGTGTCCAACACTTTGCAACCCCATGGAATGTAGCCCACCAGCCTCCTCTATCCATAAATTTTTCCAGGCAAGGATACTGGAGTGGGTAGCCATTCCCTTCTCCAGGATTGTTTACCAGTACTGACACTCAATGAAACAATAAAATGGTGAATAGTCCAATAACTATTAAATAAATTTCATCTATTATCTTAAAGCTTCACAGAAAGCAAAACACAGGCTCATAGTGTTTTATTGATAAATCAAATGTAAAACTTAAGGAAAAAATATTAACTCTATATAATTTTTTCAGAAACAAGAGGGAGCAGAGGTTTAAACCCATTCTTGAGACTAATATAAACAACACTGTCATCAAAATGTCTCAAGAACATTACCAGAAATGTGTATTATAGACTAATACTATGCATTATTACAGACACAAAATTCCTTAACAATTTCTTAATTATTCTTGCTGAACAATATGTAATATATGTAAAATCTAATACATCATGATCATTGAGGTTTACTCTCTGGAATGTAAATTTGTTGGTTTAGTGTATATGAATTAATCGGTGTAATTACTTCAAAAAATATAAGAAAATCCTCTTGATCTCAAAATATTTAGAAATTTTGAAAAAAAGTAACATTCATTCATAATTAAAGAGTCTGAGAAAACAAAAAATAGAACACATCTTCCTCAAATAGATAAAATGAGTCTAGACAATACTTACTATTAAAATTAATTAATGGTGGAATATTGACTGTCTTTCCTCTAAAATCTGTAAACAATTTATGGATATTCACTTCATTCCTGAGTTGTAACCTAGACCCTGTTTTGTTCTATAAGGCAATAAAAGCATTAAGACTGGACAGGAAGGAAAATGGTCTTTATTCACAGAGCAGATGATTGAGTAAATACTATATTGAATGACAGCTAAAAAATAATTACTTAGAGATATTTAGTGAATGTAATAAGATCATATGACATAAGCTCTAATTATATAAATTAATTATATTTTATAATTATAAAAGAGAATAGACATTTAAGGAAACAATAGAATATAACTTGTAATAACATAAATTATTTTAAAACAATTGTATTGAAATATATAAGACCTATGTAAGAAACTAAAAAAGAAAAGTCCTCTGGGAAGTGAAAGATGAAAGGAAAAAAATTATACACGTAAAAATATATATTTCTCTGATTAGAAGTAAAAGAACCCTTTAAACCCACTAGAATACCTGAAGTTTTAAGGATTAATGACACCAGTCATCAGTTACAATATAGAACATCTGACATGTTCATCATCAATGATGGACATACAAATAGTACTATCAATTTTGAATGTAATTTGATATTTTTAAAATAAAGTTAAATATACACATGTTTTATGGTTCATCATTTTTACTAGTAGCTTGCCCAAGAGAACTCTACCAAAAACTTGGGGAAAATATATATAGCGGCCTTATTCATAAGAAGCCAAAACTGGAGCACCCCATAGTAATCAAAAACTAAAGTAATCAATTGGGGAATGGGTGAAGGCAATGGCAACCCACTCCAGTAGTGTTACCTGGAAACTCCCATGGACGGAGGAGCCTGGTAGGCTGCAGTCCATGGGGTCACTAGGAGTCGGGCACGACTGAGCAACTTCCCTTTCACTTTTCGCTTTCATGCATTGGAGAAGGAAATGGCAACCCACTCCAGTGTTCTTGCCTGGAGAATCCCAGGGACGGGGGAGCCTGGTGGGCTGTCGTCTATGCGGTCGTACAGAGTTGGACACGACTGAAGTGACTTAGCAGCAGCAGCAAACTAAGTACAGTATATTCATGTAATGGAATACTACTCAGCAATGTAGAGGAATGAATTACTAGTGTATGCAACATGGCAACACGGATGATTCAAAAAATGCTATACTGAAAGAAAAAATATTCTAGAAACCCAAAACTAAAGCATATATATGTTATGATTTAATTTCTATGAATTTCAGGAATAGGAAAGATTTTCAATGGTAACTTAGCAGCCATTTATGAAGAGGGGAGGAAGGGACTGAGTATAAACCGGCAAAATGTAACTTAATGATATGGTTGAAATTCCTGTTTCTTAAGGTTAGCTAGGTTAGGGTTAACGACAATTCAATGCAGTTAATTTTATTTTTACTGAAGAGAATTTGTAGGACCTCAAAATAGCAATGATCCAAATATCATAGTTCTCACTCTTTATTTAAATTTACACACATCATAAGCAGTTAAATCAGTTTGCTATTTTAGGACTCGATTGTTCCCCTAAGTCTGGTTCTGCTAGTAATCGAATCTCTTTCCTTGCCTCTCTGTAACAGTCAAGAAATTTTTTTAGACCAGGATGTACTCAGATTTAATTTTTGAAGTTTCTTATGAAAAAAAGAAAAAAACACCACAAACTCCCAGTATGTGTTTTAATAGGTTTTATTTAAAAACTGTCTTTATGTGAATATAAATTTATTTCTATCCTTCATTAAAGAAGTCCCTCAAAAGTTTGGAAATGGTCTAATTTAATTACTTTAAAAAGAAGAAACACAGTAATTAAGTCGAAAGGCTGTTATTTTGTGATACGATTAGTGTTTGAATTAAGGTTTTTGGATATATATATTAAGGTCTTTGGGCTTCCCTGGTGGCTCGGACTGTAAAGAATCCGCCTACAATACGGGAGATGTGAGTTCGATCTCAGGGTAAGGAAGATCCCCTGGAGGAGAGTATGGCAACCCACTCCAGTATTCTTGCCTGGAGAATCCCCATGGAGAGAGAAGCCTGGTAGAGTCCTCCACAGGGTCACAAAGAGTTGGATACAACTGAAGCCACTTAGTTCCCGCACACGCGCGCGCACACATACTAAGTATTATACATATATACATACATACAGAGCAACTAATACTTCATCTTAACTAAGATTAAATGGAACACAGAAGCCACAAATATACCTTTACTTCAGATCCACACATCTAATTGTTAGAAAAAAGTTTCAGTATCTGTGAGCTTCTTTATGTAAAGAAGATACACATTGTCAGCAGTATGGAATATAATATGTTCATGACTTAACAAAGGGAAGCTAGCTTTAGATTTTCCTGAATAAAAGGTTGAGATTCCAAAGTAAGAGACATGAGGATATCAAATTTTTAGAGAAAAATCTGCTTCTATATTACCACTGGAAAAAGTACTTTATTAAAAGGTTTACATTTAACCAAGTTTGTAGGATTTAGTTTTGGCCTGGAAACTTAATATATTGAACAAAATACCTGCTTTTACTTTTTCCTTTAATAGTATCTCTGTTTGGAAATAATTATAAAAATGAATAATAAAATCATAGGGTAAGGACTCTCAATAATGTGACATTGCCTCCAATTTCATTTTGTTGAAGTCTTTTTATGTTGAAGTATAGTAGATGTCCAATTTTAAAGGTTATGTTCCATTTCTATTTACACTTATTATAAAATATTGGCTATATTCACTATGTTGTACAACATATCATTGTAGCTTAATTTATTTATACTAGTTTGTGCAACTCTTATTGCCTCCCTCTTTATTGCCCCTCCTCACTTTCCTCTCCCCACTGGTAACCACAAGTTTGTCTTCTATATCTCTGAGTCTATTTCTTGTTTGTTATATTCACTAGTGTGTTCTATTTTTTTAGGTTATATGTGTGATATCATGCAGTATTTTTCTTTCTCTAACTTATTTTACTTAACATAGCATTCTTCAAGTCCATCTATTTTGTTCGAGTAGCTTTTGAACTATGGTGTTGGAGAAGACCCTTGAGAGTCCCTTGGACTACAAGGAGATCCAGTCAATCCATCCTAAAGGAGATCAGTCCTGGGTGTTCATTGGAAGGACTGATGTTGAAGCTGAAACTCCAATACTTTGGCCACCTCATGCGAAGAGCTAACTCATTGGAAAAGACCCTGATGCTGGGAAGGCTTGGGGGCAGGAGGAGAAGGGGACGACAGAGGATGAGAAGTTTGGATGGCATCACTGACTCGATGGACATGGGTTTGGGTAGACTCCGGGAGTTGGTGATGGACAGAGAGGCCTGGCGTGCTGCAGTTCATGGGGTTGCAAAGAGTCGGACACGACTGAATGACTGAACTGAACTGAACTGAGCACAATTTCATTCTTTTTTTATGGCTGAGCCGTATTCTATTTCATACATATATATGTGTGTATATACATAAATATATAAATGAGCGCCAGTGAGATGTGCTCAGTTGTGTCTGACCCTTTGCAGCCCATGAACTGTATAGTCCACCAGGCTCCCCTGTCCGTGGGATTCTTCAGGCAAGAACACTGGAGTTGGTCACCATTTCCTTCTCCTTATGCACATATGTATAGTAATATGTATATTTATATAGTGGCTTCCCAGGTACCACCACAGTGGTAAAGAATATGCCTGCCAATTGAGGAGACACAAGGGACACAGGTTTGATCTCTGGATTAGAAAGATCCCTTGGAGTAGGAAATGGCAACCCACTCCAGTATTCTTGCCTAGAAAATTTCATGGACAGAGGAGCCTGGCAGGCTATAGTCCATGGGGTCACAAAGAATCAGATGTGACTGAGATGTGGCATATATATCATCTTTATCCATTCGTCTATTGATGGATATTTACATTGCTTCCATATCTTGGTGCCTGCAGTTTCATTTGAAATGCCCGTAGACAGATTTTATGTGTGACTATCCCAATATATCCAGTCAACAGGTTTTGGATTTTGGGGTTCTGTATCAGTTGCATAGTAAATAAGGGCACAGAAGATTTAGCAAAAAGTTTTCCAGAGACTGACAGGAGCCTGAGTCAATCTTGTATTTGCAGAGGTGTCTCTAAATAAAGGCAAAAGTCAAGAGCCACATGGGATTTTCTTGGTGAGGGATGGCTGCAAGTGTGCACACACACATTTCCTGATACCGACATCTAGCGGGTAAGAATGCTGCTACACATCTTACAATGCACAGGACTCCCATTCCTTCCTGCACACCCCCACCCCATCTTCAACTCCAAAAAAGAGTTATCCCTCCTAAAATGTTAACTGTACCAAGGTTGGTAAACCCTGTTCTATATCAAGGTGACTCTCTAGGCCAAGAGAGTAAGAAAGAACTTATTAATGCAATGTAAGGGAGAGAAAGATAAAATGCACAATGGATATGAGATGGGGAAGCTAACGCTGGAAGTTTTTGAAGTTCAGATTTTTAGATACCATATATAATGCCAAATTTTGGGGGAAACCTCTACACTTCCTTCAGATGTCCTAGACCAACTTAAAATTAGTAATGGAAGGATAGAGTTGACTGACACAACCTGAATTAGAGGTGAAAGCAAGACGAGGTAAAACTCTTCAGGTTCGGATGAATAAAGATACTAAAGAAGAATAAATGGGAGGAAGGCATAGTGAGCTCAATGAGGAGAATTTTATTTATCAGGGACAAATTTGATAGTCATGGAACAGAAACGTAAGCCTAATATTAAGTTCCTATCATTGCCGGACAAATTCAGAGGAAAGACAAAGTAGAAATTTATTTTCTGCATTTCAAAATGAGAATTTGCCACTTGAGACAGAAGGCATATGATAATTTTATTAAGGATTTTTGTATTTCATTGGCCAAAATGAAGCTGTTTGATTATGAATTCAACCACACTTTTTATTCTACAATAGCACAAGTGTTTGGGGATTACAGTAGAAACCAACATTATAAAAATAGTCCTAAAACCAAAAATAAAGTTTTTAACCATTATGGTAAAATTCTTTGAAAGCTACACAATGCCTATTATAATAATAACATCAGTATTTTATTGCGCTGAAACATTTTAAAGAAATTACAATATAATGTTATTCTGTCATGGTGTATGCCTGAGCAGAGATTACTGTGAAATAGTCAGCAAGTCACCCAACACCTAAAAAGCAATCATGACAATTATAAACATTTTGCTAAAGATTGTCCTTTAAAGTAATGATTGCATTATAAAGATATAGGCACAGGGAAGCCTGTTTTATTTTCAAGATTTGTGTTTTATCTTACCTTTAACAGTAGTGTCCAAAGAAAACCCTGTTACACTTTCCTTTATATTTCAGAGTTACATGCCTTTGCCTTTGTTCCATGTCTTCACAGTAAAAAAAAAGCTTTAAATAATTGAAAAGTTTTATTTTTCTAGCTCATTTTAACACAAGATAACTTAAGAATAAGTATACTATTATCATCCTAGGTCTGGATAATCTGCTTCTAATTGCAAAGTACTTTTGCATACTCAATATTTCTCAAGGAGATACATTTAGTGTTTAGTTGTTCTTTATGTTGGGCTGCACCACTTACTACCAAAGTTTTCTTACCCTTGACCTATGTCCCCTAAATTTTGGTAACATTCCTTAGTCACTATGACAAAGAATATGTTCCCATTAATTTCCAAATAGCCTCTAAGGAGATGATAGTTCTCCGAATATCAATCACGTATTCTTTCATTTTATATGATCCAAAATACAATATAATAAAAAATGAAGAATCACATTGAAAAAGAATTATCCATTGTCATATATATATATATATTACTTCAGTGAATGAACTAGTTAAGTCTTGGATCAAAACAACTTATGATGCTGCTTGAGAACATAAATGTCTACTAAACACATGCTCTCTGCTTGTCAATGGAATCAAAACAATATAGCAAACATCTCTTTACACTGAAGAGAATAAATGTAAAGTTAACTAGAGCGTTTCAGTTATTTTATAAGACAAAATTTGACAAGAGGACTTACAATCTTGGTACAGACATTTCCCCCACCTATGATTTTCCAGGACTTAAGCATTGTGAGTTCAAATTAGTGATGCTGAGTGATGACATCATAAACAGCCAAGAACCCTGAGAGTTAAAGGAAAAAAACAAGAAGAGCCACTTTTATTTGTGTTTTATGTTTTCTACCACTCAGTGTAATATTGGTGTTTACTTTCATAAACATTTACTGACTAAATGGTAGTTTTAAAATAACCAATTGGTTTACATCTTAATAAAAATTGTTGCAGATTTTCATATAGGCTTAATGTGTTGGATGATATGATAAAAGTATGAATCTAAACATCTATCTGTTAAGCTTGATTGTAATCCTAACTTCCCTGACATTCATGTGTCTTTTGTTAAATCCTTTGCATAACCTTACATTGCCTTTTACTATTGTAACCTTATCGGTTGCTCATGGATACAAGTTTTTAAAGAAGACTTGCGCTCATGCTTAGTGGCTCAGTCATGTCCGACTCTTTGCAACCCTGTGGACTACACTCCATCAGGCTTCTCTGTGCATGCGGATTCTCCAGCCAAGAATGCTGGAGTGGGTTGCCATACCCTCCTCCAAGGGATCTTCCCAACCCAGGGATAGAACCCAGGTGTCCCACATTGCAGACAGATTCTTTACTGTCTGAGCCACCAGGGAAGCCTTAAAGAAGTCTAGGTGCCTATTAACAGTATCAACTTATTGATAGAACTGAGTTAGAAAATTTTAATTCTACCTACAAGTCCATCCAGCTAATATATATAAATAAAAAATACTATATAGAATAGTGTTTGCATATGCTGCCACTATTTAGCTCCTCAGGGAATTTCAGCTGACTCTTTTCCCCCCTAAATTTTATATATATATATATATATATATATATATATATATATTTTATTTATATATTTATATTTATATCTATATTTAATTTTTTTGAATCAACAATAAAATTGTTGTTTTGATTTCTGCTCTACAAGAAAGTAATTCACATTCTTTTACATTATTGATTATCACAGGATATTGGATACAGTTTCCTGGTGCTATATAGTTAGGACCTTATTGTTTTATCCTCCTTATACATAATAATCTGCATCTGCTAATCCCAAACTCCCAATCCTTCCCTACCCAACTCCTCACTCCCTTGGTGATGACAAGTCTGTTCTCTATGGCTGTGACTCTGTTTCTGTTTCATAGATATGTTCATTTCTGATATATTTTAGATTCCATATGTAAGTGATATCATATTGTATTTGTCTTTCTCTTTCTGGCTTACTTTGCTAAGTATGATAAACTCTAGATTCATCCATGTTACTGCAAATGGCATTATTTTATTCTTTTATGGCTGAGTTATATTCCACTGTGTGTGTGTGTGTGTGTGTGTGTGTGTGTGTGTGTGTGACTTCTTTATCCATTATCTGTTGATGGACATTTAGGTTGTTTCTATGCCCTGGCTATGGTAAATAGTGTTGCTATGAACATAAAGGTGCATTTATGCTTTTGAATCAGTTTTTTTCTGGATATAAGCCCAGGAATGGAATTGCTAGATCATATGGCAACTCCATATTTAATTTTTTGAAGAACTGTCATACTGTTTTCCATAGTGACTGTACAAATTTACATACCCTCACAAGTATAGAAGGGTCCCCCTTACTCCTCATTACCTTCAGCATCAGGCCCTCACACCATACTCAAAAATAAACTCAAAATGTCTTAAAGACTTAAACATAAAACATGAAAACTCCTATAAGAGAACATAGGCAAAACATTCTCTGACATAAATTGTACCAATGTTTTCTTAGATCAGTCTTCCAAGGTAATAGAAATAAAAGCAAAAATAAACAAATGAAACCTAATTAATTTTAGAAGATTTTTCATGGTAAAGCAAACCATAAACAAAACAAAATGGCAGCCTACGAACTGGGAGAGTATATTTGCAAACGATGTGACTGCTAAGTGCTTAATTTTCAAAAAATACAAACAGCTCATACAATTCAATAACAACAACAACAAAAATAAATGACTGTTGAAAAATTGGAAAGAAGATCTAAATAGACATTTATCCAAAGACATGCAGGTAGCTAATAGCCACATGAAAAAAATGTTAATCATTGCTAATAATTACAGAAATGCAAATCAAAACTACAGTGAGGTGCCACCACACACCAGTTGGAGTGTTGTTGTTGAGTCACTAAGTCAAGTCTGACTCGGATATATTGCTTTACTATCCACTAATTCAATACTATTAATGCTGATGTTTTCCTGCAAAGTGCTTATTTAGTAAGCAAAGTATGAATTTCTAAGTCCACAGTAAGTGTTTTGTAGGCTATAAAATAATTTTTTATATTAATTATTTATTTCTTTTAATAACACAGTAAAAAGGTAAGGATAACTGGTCCTTGATATTAACAGTTATTTCCTAAGATTTTGCAAAATGCTGCTAATTTGGAAATATGGCACATAGTTTTCCCCATAAAATATGTATATATAGATATATAGATATCAATACAGAAAAGAGGTTCTTAGATCAACTAGGTTCTTCAAGCTTGTGATGGTTTCAGTGATTCACATATTTATGTGTATATGCCTGTAAAGATGTATATATGTATGATTTGTATATCTATCTAACTATCTATCCATTGATAGATTATCAATTTAGTCATTTCCCTCTGTTGAACAGAAGATTTCAGACACTAAATGATGGCACACAAATGTAAAAATAAAATTACTAAATGAATTCTAAGCGATTTTGTATAACAGCACGTATCTTTGTTATAAAAAGTAACCCTGTAATTGTGCAAGTATCTGAAGTTTTCATTGAACTTTTAAATATAAGTCAAAACATAAGTGATTAGCATGATAAAGTATCAAAATGAGCAAACTTTTAAACAACTATTTTTATTACAAATGGATCATTACTACTAGCCTATTATCTATTCAGTTTGTTCTTATTTATACCTTCCCTGAAGGTGAACACTCTTCTGTCTTGTAACAGTATTAATTTTGTGAAGGTTTGAAATCTACATGGATTGTATCATGCAACATATTTTTTACATGTGTCTTAATTCAACTAGATTTTTGCATTTATATGGCGACATCTATTTACAATATATGACAAACAATAGAATGGGAAAGACTTGAGATCTCTTCAAGAAAATTAGAGATACCAAGGGAACATTTCATGCAAAGATGGGCTCAATAAAGGACAAATTGTATGGACCTAGAAGAAGCAGAAGATATGAAGAAGAGGTGGCAAGAATACATAGAAGAACTATATAAAAAAGATCTTCATGATCCAGATAACCACGATGGTGTGATCACTCACATAGAACCAGACATCCTGGAATGTGAAGTCAAGTGGGCCTTAGGAAGCATCACTGTGAGCAAGGCTAGTGGAGGTGATGGAATTTCAGTTGAGCTATTTCAAATCCTAGAAGATGATGCTGTGAAAGTGCCACACTCAATATGCCAGCAAATTTGGAAGACTCAGCAGTGACCACAGGACTGGAAAAAGTTAATTTTCATTCCCATCCCAAGAACAGCATTGCCAAAGAATGTTCAAATCACTGCAGAGTTGCACTCATCCCTCATGCTAGCAAAGTAATACTTACAGTAGTATTAAACTGACTAAAAGCTCTCAATAGTTATTAGTTATTATTATCTCCTGGTTACAGATTAGATTTCATAGGGAAGTTTTAATGGAAATTTGAAATTCTGAAGACAGACTTATCTGAAAATAAGGTCTTTGTAGATGTAGTTAAAGTAAAGCTTAACATGAGATCATCCTGGACTACAATGAGTCCTAAATTGAATGATAGATTGCCCTTATAAGAGACAAAATAGAACATACAGAAACACAAGGGAGAAGGTGATGTGAAAATGGTGCCAGAGACTGGAGTGATGTATCTGTAAGTCAAGAAAAGGCATGCTGGGAAGCCAAGAGAGCTAGAAGAAAGGTATGAAACTAACTCTCTGAGCCTCCAGAAGGAACACACTCTTTTGACACCTTGATTTCAAGCATCTGACTGTCAAAACTAAGATAGAATGCAGTTCTATTGTTATGAACCACCAAATCTGTGCTAATTTTTTTTTATGACAACCTTTGGAAACTAACATAGAATCCATTCCATAAACATTTACAAAATTATTACCTTCCAAGCACTGATGTGTTATCTGAGCACATTATATTCAATAAGACCCAGGCCTAGACATCAATTTGTTAAGTTTAATTACAATAAATTTGAGGAATAACAGTAATATAAACAGATACAAATTGCTAAGTGATGAAGTTCAAGAAGTAGAGCAGTAAACAAGTTGCATTTTTTTTTCTCTTTACCTTTTACTACTTATTGCTTTGGTACATTTACAGTTTTTGGTTTTTTTTTTTGCATATCAATGACACTTCAGACCATTAAAATAGTGTCAGCTTCTTCTACATATCATTGAAACCCCACTGTTCTCTCTATTGAAGGGTGAATGTAATACCTTGTGAGAATAGATCTGTAGCTTTAAATAAAACAAAATTACATTCTCTCTCTCATTAGAGAATATAATGGTATGTGAGCAGTTATGAATAGAATAGAATAATGTAATCTGGTTGTGAAGGAAAATATGTGTTTTTCCCGGTTAATTCAGTGTCAGCCAAGTAGAAAAAAATACATATAAAAAATACAAACAAGTGGCTGGACCTCAAAGATTTAACAGTGCTTCACAGCTTTGTAAGCTCAAGTAACATATGAAACATTAAACAAGTTTTTTTTTTTAATTTCTGGGAATATCAGAGATAAAATTGATCATCTCACATTTCATATATACCTATATCTACCTATGTGTATATGTATGTACACACATATATATGTACATATCTCAACTTTTTAAAGAAGATAACATTTTTGAAAATTGAATTAAGCATCAGTAGCATATGATTTCTTTGTGTTTATACTTTCAGAAAAAATGCAAATTTTTTAACACAGTCTATTTGTATTTTCCAGTTTGGAATTCAAGTTTAATTTTCTGTTAATCACTTGTTCTCCAAGCATGAAATCAAGTAAGTCAGTATATTGCCCCCATAGTGTCCTCTCACTATTTTTTTTCAGTATCTATAAATTCCTATAAAAAAAATAAACTTTGGAACTACTCTAATCTGGATGTAAGAAGAATAAAAATGGTCCTTATTATTGGAATAAAAAAGGTGGGATCGAAAAGAAATGTGCTTAAAAGCTAAAGGGAGGTCTTGCAATAACATGCATTTTGGATTGTAGATACCCTGGAGAAGGGCATGGCAACCCACTCCAGTATTCTTGCCTGGAAAATCCCATGGACTGAGGAGCCTGACAGGTTACAATCCATAGGGTCACAAAGAGAGGAACACAACTGAAGCAACTTAGAACAGCACAGCACAGCTTTCTCTAAAGAGAGATATTGGTCATTTTTCAATGAACAAGTTGAATATTCACAATTAGGACAAAAATCTAGGAGAGGGGTACTGTGGCATGGACAAAGGGATTGATAGAGAGGATGGACTGGATATGATCCTTTGAAAAAGAGACAAGGAAAACCTAGCTGGACTCAAATTCAACAATGAATGGCAAATGGGGAAAGCCTCATTTGTTCTTTTCTTACCATTGAATTGTTATGGAAGAGCATTTGTTTTGATGAAAGTGACCTCAGGAGAGTCATAGGAGTAACATCAATGAGTTTTGCTAAATATTTGAGCAATGAGAAACGCAATTCAGTCATCACTGAATTATTCAGGAGATGATTATCTAAGTAATGGATTTTTTCAGAATTTTTTCCCCTGTTTTCCATCTGTTGCTTACAATTGGTCATTTCACTGCTCATTAGTCTCCGTATCAGAGGGAAGAGAATTATTGTGAAATTCCAATGTCTTTTACGGCTGCCTCTTGTTTGCATCATGATTAAGATTGTCTTTGCTTTTGTGTCTCTGATTCCAGTAATCCATTTCCTGGCATCAAAGAGCATTTTAGAGCAAGAATAGCTCTTGAAAATAATTTATTCCAATACTACCAGAGATGTTACATGAGTTGTCCTAAGTCACATAGCTGGAAGGGAAGTAAAGAAATGGGTCAAACTATATGCCTTCCACTGAGGTCACTATCTGTCTTTGCTACATTATGATAATATTGAAAATTGGCTTTAAAAAATAGGGACATTAGGGATTCTGTAGATTTATCTACTGATATTTACTGCCTAGATCAATGTAACCCTCTCACAAAAGCTGCTTAATGCTGGCTTTGGCTGTCTCCTACCAGATTTTATATACCTTTTAAGCCTGGCTTTGGATTTCCAAGCAAATTTTCACATTTCTTTCTCTTCTTTAGTTCCATTGAAATAAACATACAAGTCCTTTACTTTGAAGATTATTTTTTAATTGTTTATGAATCATCACTACAGGAAAATAAGAAATTAGGGAAAATAATGTATTTAGAGATAAGATCCTTCTTGAGATGGTGGCTAGAGGTTTCTAAACTGGAGATTTCACTAAACTTATATGCTCTCCACTTAGTTGTACCCTTGAGACTCTCATTTGGTTATCTTCTTTCTAGCCACACCATTTTCATTACTCCAGGATTCACTTGGGAAGAATGACAGGTGTCCTTTGCTTCTAGCACAGCTGTCGCATTGGGTGGCATATACTTATTTGGGAAAGTAAAGACTTAAATTTTAAAAAGTGGCAGAAAAAGGCAAGAAGATAACAGTAGCACTGTCATAAGTATTATTTTTTCTTTGAAGGACATTGCTGCATGGTGCATGTATGTCTGTGGTTGCTGGTCTGTGTGTTTATAACCCAGTTTCTATTTTGCAATTGAAATTGAATTTGTCATTCCAGGGGAGTAGAGTCACCTGTGTAACATTTTACTAGACTGACATTCAGTAATTTGCCTGCCTCATTGCACTAATATAAATATTTTGCAAAAAATAGAACCTATTGCCATCTCATTAGTAATAACTGATACAATTAACTAGGGTAGAAATATATATATATCAAAATTCACTCATCAAACATTTATTGAAGTGTAACTGTATTCCATTAATTTTTCTAATCACAATAATGTGATATTTCATTATGCTTTCCTTTCAATTAACCTGTACCTTTTCACAAAACTTTTTTTTTTTTTAAGCCACTCAGTCATGTCTGACTGTTTGCGACCCCATGGACTGTACAGTCCATGGAATTCTCTAGGGTAGAATACTGGAGTGGTTAGCCTTTCCCTTCTCCAGGGGATGGATCTTCCCAACCCAGGGATCAACCCCAGGTCTCCCGCATTGCGGGTGGATTCTTTACCAGCTTAGCCACAAGGGAAGTTCTTCACAAAACTAGCCAGTCTTATATCCTACTTCACTATTTCACAAACATGTCCAGATAGAAAAGCCTGCCCTGTATTATCAAAAGCCTTACCTCCACACTTTTTGGCTTCCAGGAATGAACTGTTTCTGCCTGTAAAAACTGTATCTATTTTAAAATTTGATTTTTATTAGCATTTCCTTCCTTGGAATCACTCTTTCTTCCATGCCCCTAGATGCATTCAAAGTAGAAAAGTGAACCCATATTAGTCAAAGGCCAACCAAATGCCAAACATCTAACATGTGCCATCATTATTAATCTTAACTGAAATGGATAAGTATAATAACTTAAATTTTCTTCCTTAAGCACAATTCACTTTTTCCATACTCTTTTTTTTAAGTAATTTTTATTGGAGTATGGTTCATTTACAATGCTGTGTTAGTCTCTGCTGTGTAGCAAAGTGAGTCAGTCATACACACACACACACACACACACACACACACACATATATGTGTGTGTGTGTGTATATATATATATACACTCTTCTTTAGATTCTATTCCTATATTGATCATTGCAGAGTATTGAATAGAGTTCCCATGCTATACAGTAAGTTCCCATCAGTCATCCATTTTTTATATAGTAGTGTGCACATGTCAATCCCAATCTCCTAATTTGTCCTTCCCCCTTCTTCCTTGATAACCATAAGTTTGTTCTCTAAATCTGTGACTCAATTTCTGTTTTGTAAATAGGTTAATTTAGACAATTATTTTTAGATTTGGCATATAAGAAATACCATATGGTATTTGTCTTTGTCTGACTTAACTTCAGTCAGCATAACAAACTCAAGGTCCACCCATGTCACTGCAAATGGCAGTATTTTATTCTTTTTAGGACTAATATTCCATTGCATATATACACCACATCCTCTTTATCCATTCCTCCATCAATGGGCATTTAGGTTGCACCCATGTCCTGGCTTGGAGAAGGTAATGGCAACCCACTCCAGTATTCTTGCCTGGAACATCCCATGGATGGAGGAGCCTGGTAGGCTGCAGTCCATGGGGTCGCTAGGAGTCGGACATGACTGAGCAACTTCACTTTCACTTTTCACTTTCATGCATTGGAGAAGGAAATGGCAACCCACTCCAGTGTTCTTGCCTGGAGAATCCCAGGGATGGGGAGCCTGGTGGGCTGCTGTCTATGGGATCGCACAGAATCGGACACTGCTGAAACGACTTAGCAGCAGCAGCAACATCATGTCCTGGCTATTGTAAATAGTGCTGCAAAGAACACTGGAGTGTCTGTATCCTTTCAAGTAATGTTGTACCCCCCCCCCTGCCCCCCAGATATATGGCCAGTAATGGGATTGTTTGATTATATGATAGCTGTATTTTTAGTTTTTTTAGGACTCTCCATATTGTTTTCCATAGTGGCTATACTATTTTACATTCCCACAGTAGAAGGGTTCCCTTTTCTCCACACCATCTCCAGAGTTTATTGTTTGTAGATTTTTTGAGGACGACTAGTCTAAGTGGTATGATGTGATAACTCTTATAGTTCTGATTTGCATTCTTCTAATAATTAGTGATGCTGAGCATTTTTTATGTGCTTTTTGCCATCTATAGTCTTCTTTGGAGAAATGTCTGTTTGGATCCTTCATCTATTTTTTTTTTTTGGCTTGTTCATTTATTCAATATTGAGTTGCATGAGATGTTTGTATATTTTGGAGATCAATCCCTTGTGGGTCTCTTCATTTGCAAATATGCTCTCCCATTCTGTGAGTTTTCTTTATATTTTGTTTATGGTCTTCTTTTCCTGGTGGCTCAAATGGTAAAGCATCTGCCTGTAATGTGGGAGACCCGGGTTTGATCCCAGGCTTGGGAAGATCCCCTGGAGAAGGAAATGGCAACCCATTCCAGTACCCTTGCCTAGAAAATCCCATGGATGGAGGAGACTGGTAGGCTACAGTACATGGGGTCTCAAAGAGTCAGACACGACTGAGTGACTTCACTTTCCTTTCCTTGCTGTGAAATATCTTTTAAGTTTAATCCCAGGGACGGGGGAGCCTTGTAGGCTGCCGTCTATGGGGTCCCACAGAGTCAGACACGACTGAAGTGACTTAGCAGCAGCAGCAGCAAGTCTCATTTGTTTTTTTTGTTTTTATTTTCATTACTTTCAGAGTTATTTCAAAAAAGGTCTTCCTGTGATTTATGTCAGAGAGTGTTCTGCCTATATATTTCTCTGAGCATTTTACAGTATTGAATCTTATGCTTAGGTCTTTAATCCCTTTTGAATTTAAGTAAGTGTAAGTGTTAGTCACTTAGTCATGTCCGACTCTTTGTGATCTCATAGACTGTAGCCTACCAGGCTCCTCTGTCATGAAATTCTTTAGGCAAGAACACTGGAGTGGGTTGCCATTTCCTTCTCAGGAATGAATGGGAGTTGAAATATTTCCCATTTTTATAAGCTTTATAACACCAAAACAAAAGAAACACAGACAAATTCCGACAAGAACAGCACAGATTCTAGCACTGATGCATACAGATGAACCGATTCCCTGATAGGGTTTACCCTATAAAACAAATGAACTAGTTCCAACTACGTTAACCCCCACACACAAGAACTTGCTCTCACATGAACTGGTTCCAACTGGACCAGTTGCTAAATCAGGTAAATACATTTACCCTACGAATGAGCTAATTTGAACTAGGGTGGGCTTGCCCCACAAGGACTAGTTCCCAATGAACTGGTTCAGGGTAGAATCCAACAATGCCCCCCCTCTGCAAATGGGTACCCAACCAAATTGGCTTGTCCCATAAAGGAAAAGCCCAGATTGAGGGGAAAAATGTTCCCCGTGTGCACACTGGAGTGACTTATCTACCAAAATTGAGCCCTTCAGCTAGTTTATTTTTGTTTATAGCATTAGAGAATGTTCTAGTTTCATTCTTTTACATGTAGCTGTCATGCTTTTTCAGCACCACTTATTGAAGTAATGGTACCAGATGCCATGATCTTAGTTATTTCTTTGTTTGTTTTAATGTTGAATTTTAAGCCAGCTTTTGCACTCTCTTCTTTCACTCTCTACAAGAGGTCCCATCACTTCATGGCAAATAGATGGGGAAAATGTGAAAGCACTGACAAATTTTATTTTCCAAAATCACTGCAGACAGTGACTGCAGCTGTGATATTAACAGATGCTTGCTTTTTGGAAGGAAAGCTAAGAAAAACCTAGAGAGCAGAGACATCACTTTGCCAACAAAGCCCATCTAATCAAAGCTATAATTTTTGCAGTAGTTATATACAGATGTGAGAGCTGGACAATTAAAAAGGTTGAGCACAGAAGAATTTTTATAAAATTTGAAAGTGAATTTTGGGAGTGATTAGATTTTGCATTCATAGAAAGGGAGAAAACCAGTTCCATGTTTAAAAAAATCATTGCCACTGGCCCCCAAGATTTCTTATCCTACTGGAGGCTGCAGACTCCTCAACTGTTTCTCACCTCTCAGTATAGCCTTAATAAAATTCTATCAGGGTCCTGTAGGTTCCCCTTCTTCTATTATCATATGTTTTAGTATAGTAGGAAATAAAATATGTCCAGCTCTGCTGTGTAGAGTCAGGGATCAGGTAGAGAAGCTACTGGGGTTTCCCTCGACAGAGATACACAGGTTAATAGAAACATATCAAAGATGAAATACTGCTGTAAACCAGTGTGACAATTTGAAGTCCATCTATAGGATGTGATACAGACAGTATCAGGATAATAGATTCCATGAATAGTGTGTTCCTTCTTTTAATATTCTAAGTTTTTGTTTCATGCTAGAATCAACATTAAACAAGGGGGGAAGAATGGCCTGCCTTCATATCAGATTCTGTAGCAGGGCTAGACCTCTTTTAAGTATGAAACAGGACAGCTGGAGGGTACTAGGATGTATGAGCCTACTTATGGGATGCTTCCTGCCATTGTTCTCTTCGGCAAAAATCCGGTGACCGTATTGTGTCATAAGGCAAGGACTAGTAAACTACTACTAAAAGAAGGTAATGTGAAAGGTTTAAGTACCTATAGTAGAGGAAAATAAGTCTTCCAGCAAATCTAGCCAGAGATGGGTCTCAGAAATGTAATCAATGTTTCCCTTAAATAATCATTAGATTATATGAATAATTATATCCTAAAAGAAAACATTATAGCTTAAGAACTGACTTAGGTAACATTCTATATTTACATACTGAAAGTACAACTACTAAGTTATTAATAATTTCATTTAATACTTGAAGTAACTGAACTTTGATTCTATAAATCTTTGCACTAATTGTTATTCTCTGTGTTGGAGAACTCTTGAAAGTCCCTTGAACTGCAAAGAAATCCAACCAGTCCATCCTAAAGGAGATCAGTCCTGGGTGTTCATTGGAAGGACTGATGTTGAAGCTGAAATTCCAATACTTTGGCCACCTAATGAGAAGAGTTGACTCACTGGAAAAGACCCTGATGTTGGGAAGGATTGGGGGCAGGAGGAGAAGGGGATGAGAGAGGATGAGATGGCTGGATGGCATCACCAACTCGATGGACATGAGTTTGGGTAAACTGCAGGAGTTGGTGATGGACAGGGAGGCCTGGCGTGCTGCGATTTATGGGGTTGTAAAGAGTTGGACACGACTGAGCGACTGAACTGACTGACTGACCATTAATGAGCTGAGCCTAAAATCTCAGAAGTAGCAATAGAGAAAGGCAGTATCTGGGAGATGTAGGAATTAGTGAGATTTGGGTTTTTCCTAAAGGAAACAGTAAGCCATTAAACAGTTCTAACCATAGAACTTTCAAAATCCAAATGACATTTTGAAAGGACCCCCTGGAAACTTAGAGGAGAATGGATTCTAAATTGGTAAGAACGATTCAAAAACACAGGTTAGGGAACTTATCTTTTGAAAAAGTCGATGTAATCTGAAAATTGAATTCATGGGCCTGGTAGTAAGAAGCATGCAGTAAAATGACACCAGATCTCTGAATGAGCAAACGGATGGATATTAGTAAGCTTTAATGAATTATAAAAGCATGGCAAAAAAAAAGCACATGTTGTTTGTGTGTGGAATATACATATATTTACTTTTAGGGAGGAGTGGATTTCCTCTTCTATTCATATGACTAAGGGATTAATGAGGATTCCCTGTGTTTATAATTTCACTTCCATAATATATGGGTTACAAAGGATTCTAAGGTTCCAAATAGTTGTCTTCTCAACCCAGAAGTTTATTATCTTCTTTCAAGCAAAATTTTGTTCACTAGAGGCATTTAGGAGATATTACTTTCTGCGTGTTCTTCAATAGGAGCAGGAGAAATATGACATTTGTTGGGATACATTGATGACTTTGATATTAGAATTATGCTCTTGCAATTTCTTTTTTCTTCTATAATATCATCTTCTGATCTGCAGAACAAGATAATTTGAGCAAAGAAATTCAAGTTATGATGACTAAGGTTATTGTCATGGACTTATCTCTTTTCAACTAAGCCTTTACCTCTCTTTTTATGTTTAAGATGTACATAATTAACTGAGCAACCATGCCATAAAAGAAAGGATATCCTGAGTGATTTCAGTATATCCTGATTTTTTTTTTATATAGTACATTTGCTATGAAAAGAATTTTTTCTAAGCTTATGTTTTAGGTAGAAATCATAGAAAGTCATTCTTTTTCCTTTGATCAGCTTTCTCAAATGAACAGAAATGATAAACAAATTTAAGAATTCTATTATTCCCATTGAAAACACACAAGTTATGAGTAAGGTTAGAATCACTCACTGCTTATATTATCCACAACACAAATAATATAAGAAAGTATATTTTTATCTCTAGTTTTATCTGTCTGTCATGTTTAATCTGTTTATGACAGACAGATTTTAGTAAAATCTACTAAACTTAACATTCTCCACCTGGACATGCCATGCTTTTTCCCACTCTAGCACTTAAAACGTGTTGCTTGTTCTGCTAAAAACATCCTCTTACATTTGGAAATGATCTCTCTGTAGAGTGTATCTTTCTAACCATGTTATTGTTCAGTCACTATGTTGTGTCCAGCTCTTTGTGATCCCATGGGCTTCAGCATGCCAGGCCTCCCTGTCCCTCAGTATCTCCCGAAGTTTGCCCAAGTTGATGTCCATTGCATCAGTGATTCCATCCCGCTATCTCATCCTCTGACACCCTCTTCTCCTTCTGCCTTCAATCTTTCCTAGCATCAGGGACTTTTCCAATGAGTCGGCTGTTCACATCAGATGGCCAAAATACTGGAATTTCAGTTTCAGCATCAGTCCGTCCAAGGAGTATCCAGGGTTGATTCCCCTTAATATTGACTGGTTTTGATCTCCTTGCTGTCCAAAGGACTCTAGGAGTCTTCTCCAGCACCACAGTTGAAAAGTACCAATTTTTTAGCATTCTGCCTTTTTACAGTTCAATTTTCACAACCATACATGATCATTGGAAGACCATCAGTTCAGTTCAATTCAGTCCCTCAGTCATATACAACTCTTTGTGACCTCATGGACTGCAGCACGCCAGCCTTCCCCGTAGATGACCAACTCCCAGAGCTTACTCAAACTCATGTCCATCAAGTCAGTGATGCCATCCAACCATCTCATCCTCTGTCATCCCCTTCTCCTCCTGCCTTCAATCTTTCCTAGAATCAGGGTCTTTTCAACTGAGTCAGTTCTTCCCATAAGGTGGCCAAAGTATTGGAATTTCAGTGTCAGCATCAGTCCTTCCAATGAATATTCAGGACTGATCTCTTTTAGGATGGACTGGTTGGATCTCCTTGCAGTTCAAGGGACTCTCAAGAATCTTCTCCAACACCACAGTTCAAAAGCATCGATTCTTCAGCACTCAGTTTTCTTTATAGTCCAACTCTCACATCCATATATGACTACTGGAAAAACCATAGCTTTGACTAGATGGACTTTTGTTGGCAAAGTAATGGCTCTGCATTTTAATATGCTGTCTAGGTTGGTCATAGCTTTTCTTCCAAGGAGCAACCATCCTTTAATTTCTTGGCTGCAATCACCATCTGCAGTGATTTTGGAACCTAAAAAAATAAAGTCTCTCACTGTATCAATTATTTCCCATCTATTTGCCATGAAGTGATGGGACCAGATGCCATGATCTTAGTTGCTGCATGTTGAGTTTTATGCCAGCTTTTTCACTCTCTTTCACTTTCATCAAGACATTCTTTAGTTCTTCACTTTCTGCTATAAGGGTGATATCATCTGCATATCTGAGGCTATTGATATTTCTCCCGGCAATCTTGATTTCATCTTGTGCTTCATCCAGCCTGGCATTTCACATGATGTACTCTGCATATAAGTTAAATAAGTAGGGTGACAATATACAGCTTTGATGTACTCCTTTCCTGATTTGGAACCAGTCTGTTGTTCCATGTCCAGTTCTAACTGTTGCTTTTTGACCTGCATGCAGATTTCTCAGGAGGCAGGTCAGATAGTCTGATATTCCCATCTCTTTAAGAATTTTCCACAGTTTGTGGTGATCCACACAGTCAAAGTCTTTGGCACAGACAATAAAGCAGAAGTATGTTTCTCTGGAATTCTCCTGCTTTTTCGATGATCCAACAGATGTTGGTAATTTGATCTCTGGTTCCTCTGTCTCTTCTAAATCCAGCTTGAATATCTGGAAGTTCACGGTTCCCATACTGTTGAAGCCTGGCTTGGAGAATTTTGAGCATTACTTTGCTAGCATGTGAGATGAGTGCAAGGTTATAGGAAGACTGTAGCCTTGACTATATGGACCTTTGTCAGCAGAGTAATGTCTCTGCTTTTCAACAGTCTGTCAAGGTTTTTCTTAGCTTTCCTGCCAAGAAGCAATCACCTTCTGATTTCATGGTTGCAGTACCGTCCGCAGTGATTTTAGAGCCCAAGAAGAGGAAATCTGTTCCTACTTCCACATTTTCCCCTTCTATTTGCCATGAAGTAAGGGGCCAGACGTTATGGTCTTAAATGTTTTTTTTTTTTTTGATATTTAGTTTTAAGCTGACTCTTTCACTCTCCTCCTTCACCCTCATCAAGAGTCTCTTTAGTTTCTTTGGCTTTCTGCCATTAAAGTGGTATCATCTGCATTTCCTGCCTATCTTGATTCCAACTTGTAACTGTAACCATTTTACACACATCTATATTGCCTCTCTATAAATTGTAGAGGACCGTAACACCTGGATAGTTAAAAATAAAATCATGGGCAGTCAGCTATAGACATAAATTTAGCTTGCATTGCTGTGCAAACAAACAAGAATACAAGAATGATAGATTTCCCAGTGCTATTCCTTCATGTCCCTTTAAATACAATCTCCTCCAATTAGCTTCTTCTTGCATTATGTGTACTCTATCTCTCCTAGTTCCTTGGTAACTTTTAAAGAGTGTACAGATATCCCCAAATCATATCCTTAATGTGCTAATTTTTCATGAAACTTTAAGGTCCTCAAGTAAATGACTTTATTTTATTCTCCTCTATACTTCCATAGATGGGCTTCCCAGGTTGTGCTAGTGGTAAAAAGAAAAAGAAAACAAACAAACAAACAAACAAAAAACTCCTGCCAATGCAAGAGACATAAAAGACACGGGTTTGATACCTAGGTTGGGAAGATCTCATGGAAGAGGGCAGGGCAACCCACTCCAGTATTCTTGCCTGGGAAATCACATGGACAGAGGAGCCTGGTAGGCTACAGTCCACGGGGTTACAGATGAGTCAGACACAACTAAGTGACTAAACAATAAAAAATACTACCATATTTCTTAAAAGTGCTATATGCTAAATCACCATGGAATTCAAGGAGTGCTATAATTTGACTTCCTTTCCCACTGTCTGTTAAAATGACTATTGCAGGTATATATATATAGATAGATAGATAGATAGATATCTTGATCCAAATACATATTTTACATCCACAGCTTATTGAACTTTTCTGTAGTGTTCAACCTTGTTATAGATTGCTTATTTTATTTCTCTTTTAATTTGCTTTGTTTGGCCGTTGTTTGTATTATCTCCAGTGGAAATTACAGTGATACTCCTACTTTTACTAGAAGGTGAGCTAAATGCTTAGACCCAAAAGACAAATAGAACTGTAAACAAATAATTTGCTGATTAGATATTTTTTAAATATCTGGCAGAAAGCTAAAGAATCCACAAACCCCGAATATATAGTGAATATAATCTTAAATAAATGAAATCTAAACTTTAATGATAGTTTTAGTCTTCCTAGCAAATTCTGGAGACCTTGAGTTTCTGTTTTTACACTTTTGAGAAATATGTAAGACAGGATATAAACACTTAGATTAACCAAAAGTGATAATTTAACAGTGTACCTCTGCATAAACCCTCAAATTCTTGACTCTGATTTTAAGAGTGAATGTAAAAATACACTCAGTAGTCTCACAGGAATAGGAAAGCATTCTCTCATGAATTTTTATTGTCTCTTCAATAGAAATAAAGTCACAAATAATATTTGATAACCACAAGTCAAATCTTGTGTAGATTTTCAATCTTTCACCAAAATTCTAACTATATGTGTATTCAAAAAAAAAAAAGAACTCAAAATTGAATTTAATGTGCTTTTTGTGCTTGATGTGCCAAAAAGCAGTTGTAAATGAGCACAAAAATATTAGAAGAAACACAAAGAAGATGAGTTTATACTCCACAACGAAGTAAGAAGAGACACACTGTGAACAGTATCCAGCAGATACAAGCATAAAGAAACTTCAGACAATAAGTTTGTTAAGGGCTCATTAAACATCTGATAACAGAATGATTTTTGGAATGTGAGTTTTGGATATAGTCTGTCCCATACTTGCATAGGGGAATCAAGTCTACGTAATAGTTCTGACAGGCACTTTTCACTGTGGTATAACAAAATCTATAACGTTACAACATTTAAAATACTGTATCTGATTCAACTATGCAATGCATTTGACCATAAGCAAATTCCTTTTCCCAACCAGACTCAATTCCTCTATCTGTCAAAAAAGAACTTTGGATTAGAAGATGTATGCCTTTTCAGGTGTAACTTTCTGTTCTTTATGACTTCGAAAATCAGTAATTTGCTTATTCACTTCAGCCTATTCACACATGTAAATGCTTGGTTCTGGCTGAGAAGAGATAGTTCAGTTCAGTTCAGTCGCTCAGTCGTGTCCAACTCTTTGCGACCCCATGAATCGCAGCACGCCAGACCTCCCTGTCCATCACCAACTCCTGGAGTTTACCCAAACCCATGTCCATTGAGTCGGTGATGCCATCCAACCATCTCATCCTCTGTCATCCTCTTCTCCTCCTGCCCTCAATCCTTCCCAGCATTAGGGTCTTTTCCAATGAGTCAGCTCTTCGCATGAGGTGGCCAAATTATTGGAGTTTCAGCTTCAACATCAGTCCTTCCAATGAACACCCAGGACTGATCTCCTTTAGGATGGACTGGTTGGATTTCCTTGCAGTCCAAGGGACTCTCAAGAGTCTTCTCCAACAGCACAGTTTAAAAGCATCAATTCTTCGGCACTCAGCTTTCTTCACCATCCAACTCTCACATCCATACATGACCACTGGAAAAACCATAGCCCTGACTAGACGGACCTTGGTTGGCAAAGTATGTCTCTGCTTTTAAATATGCTATCTAGGTTGGTCATAACCTTCCTTCCAAGGAGTAAGCATCTTTTAATTTCATGGCTGCAATCACCATCAGCAGTGATTTTTGGAGCCCAAAAAAATAAGGTCTGACACTGTTTCCGCTGTTTCCCCATCTATTTCCCATGAAGTGATGGGACCAGATGCCATGATCTTAGTTTTCTGAACGTTGAGCTTTAAGCCAACTTTTTCACTCTCCTCTTTCACTTTCATCAAGAGGCTCTTTAGTTCTTCTTCACTTTCTGCCATAAGGGTGGTGTCATCTGCATATTGGAGGTTATTGATATTTCTCCCAGCAATCTTGATTCCAGCTTGTGTTTCTTCAAGCCCAGTGTTTCTGATGACGTACTCTGCATATAAGTTAAATAAGCAGGGAGAAGAGATAAGCAACAGGGAAATATGCTTATGGAAAAATAAAATCAATAAACCCTAACTGGATTCTTCAGAGATTGTGTCCTTTGTGTCTCCTTTGGGTGGCAAAGGCTTGCACTCTCTTATTTTTTTCTCTTTCTTCCACATGCATGGTCAACCTAAATTACATTCTATGCACAGAATGTACCCAGCTTTTTTTTTTTAATTTTTAGTGCATTCTCATGATACTCCTTCTATATAGAATACCCTCTCTCTCTGGTTCCTCATCTTTGTTTCTAACTTGTCAAATGCCTTCTTGCGTAAATAGCTTCCTTGACTCAACACTCTTAAAGCCTTGAATTCCCATCCCCAAATACCCATGATACATACTTTTATAGTGACAAGTCTGAAGCATTGCTCTTACTGTCTGTTTACTATTTTATAGCACTAAAACATAGATTCCTTTGGGGCATGGGATTTTTCTTTTCAAATCTTTATTCTCAGTGACTCATATATGCCAGGCACAGGGTAGGTGCTTGATAATTGAATGAAAACAGAGTATCATAGGCACAAACAGCCTTCCGTTCATCTTAAAATATCTTTTTTTAATCAGTGTGTTTTCTGTGGTCTCTTGCAATATTATGCAAATTAGTTTCTGAGTGTGCAGTTATAAGCACAATAGCTATCCCTGAAAGAGTTCCTTTTTATTGAAACATTAAAGATTACTGCTTTACAGAATAGAATTTTGGGTAATTTGGCAGTCTATAGAGATTGCCAGTTGTGGATGATTCTCTTTCTTGCTGAAATAGGCACTCCTTTGACAACCCTGCTTTCTAAAGTTATTACTAGGCGCATAGGGTTTCATAGATAGCACCTAAACTGGTATAATAGTACCATGAAAATCTGCCATGTGTAGGCTCCTGAACTGATTGCCATTTGTATTATCTTACAGAAGAGGGAAATAAACTGCTCAAATAAAGCATTGTTCATGTATAGCATTCTTTTATAATGATGCAGAATTGCAAGATGTCCAATTAGGTTTATATTATCTGTGGGAAAGAAAAGGAAAAAAAAAACTACATGGTGTAATGAAGGTGGGACAATACCTTCTCAAATAATCTTAGCAATGCATATTCAAACTGTCCTATGCTGAAATAGATATAAATACATGAAAGATGATATCACTGCTAAAGCAATGGTTCATTGGGGTACATGCGTGCTAAGAAAAGAACTTCTCTATCATGTTTCACTTACAGGGTCAAACTAGCTAGGGAGTAATGCTAATATCTTTCCATACAAGCTGATTATTATTTTTTTTTTAAATGAAGAACAAACTAATCAGAAAGGTTGCCAGACTTACTCTGATACTAATATTCTTACACTGTTTCACAGATGCTTCTTGTTCTGCAAGGGCAAATGCATTGAGATTGCCAGTTCAACAACAACAGCCTGTCTAATATAGTCTATGTAACTTGAATTTTATGCATTTTTTGTCATGTAGGAATTTAAGAGTATTGATAAATGTTTATATTTTTGATTTTCTGTTTTTGCTTATCGGTAAGCATCTTAGAAAAGACTATACAGAGTGAAGTAAGCCAGAAAGAAAAACACCCATACGGTATACTAACACATATATATGGAATTTAGTAAATCGGTAGAGATAACCCTGTATGCGAGACAGCAAAAGAGACACAGATGTATAGAACTGTATTTTGGACTCTATGGGAGAGGGCGAGGGTGGGATGATATGGGAGAGTGGCACTGAAGCATGTAAATTATCATATGTGAAACGAATCGCCAGTCCATGTTCGATGCATGATACAGGGTGCTCGGGGCTGGTGCACCGGGATGACCCAGAGGGATGGGATGGGGAGGGACGTGGGAGGGGGGTTCTGGAAGGGGAGCACATATACACCCATGGTGGATTCATGTCAATGTATGGCAAAACCAATACAACGTTGTAAAGTAAAAAAAAAGATAAATAAATAAATTAAAAATAATAATAATAAAGACACACTAATCTTTTGAAGGATGGGTAGACACACAATAAAATATTCAATACACCTTTTCACATGTTTTTTGAAACTTTTGCTGTCAAGATAATGTCAATTCATAGCACTATTTTTGTATATTCTTTTTATGGAAAATTCTGCATGTTTGAAAGTGAGAAATTACAAAGACTGTTTAGGAAGGAACCTGGCTCTTTCAGCCTTGTAGCATTTATAGACCACATGTCTTATTTCTGCTGCTGAAATGTGGTATCTTTTCATACTTCTGTTTATCCTCACTCTGAATCTAGTCAGTTGTTATCTATTTCTTTTTATGTCACATACCACTCTTTGAATTGCATGATGGCTGTGCATATATGAAAGTATACTTGTCAGTAGGACACATGCCCCCACGGGCCCAGGGGGGCAATCCAGGAGACATTTTTCCATTTGGTTTACCTAGTATTTGACCCTGATGATTGCATCCTTCCATTCTCCTCTTCTCAATTTGTTTTGTTTATCTCTCAATCTTTCTCTCAGAGTAATACCATATTATTTCTGTTTTTTCTCACTCCTTGGTAGCAGCCTCTTCTCACACTGTTTAGCTGCTGCTTTCTTCACACTTGCCCTTATTATAATATTCTAGAGTCCACTAGAACATGAATTCCATAAAAGTGAATAGTTTGACAGTATTTTTCACTGCTTTATCACTGATAAATAAAGAAATAATTCTATGTAGCAATGCTGGTTGTGGTGGTGCTTTAGTCACTAAGTCATGTTCGACTCTTTGCGACCCCATGGACTGCAATGAAGCCTGCCTGACTCCTCTGTCCATGGGATTTCCTGGGTAAGAATACTTTAGTGGACTGCCGATTCCTTTTCCAGGGGCTCTTCCCAACCCAGGGATCAAACCTGTGTCTCCTACATGGCAGGTGGATTCTTTACTGACTGAGCCACCAGGGAATCCTATGTAGCAATAGATGTTGCATAAATGATTATTGAATAATAAATGAATTAATGTCAAGGTGGATCTTAGGCTTTTTCATCTGCGGAGTACTCCTCCCTGCCTATCACATTCAGTGACCTGAGATACCATCTATAGGCTAGTGATTGTTTTTTTCCACTTTGGGCCTTTATTTTCTTACACATCTTAGCTGATGCAATATATCTTATAAACACTAAAAAATAATCTAAACCTTGAACCATAGATATCCTTAACACAGCCTGTATATTCCAAAATCATTTGCCCCTACCCATTTGTGATAAAGATTTCATGTTGCGCACCTCAAAAAAGTTTGCTGTGAACTATTCCCCCCTCCCTATTTTATTTATTTATTTATTTATTTATTTTAGCAAAAATTCAAACTCAACTTTAAACTCTGAGGTCCTAGGCATCTCTTACTGAATTTGTCTTTACTTACCCCTTGGGTTCAATATCATATATTGACTTGGATTAGAAGCTCAAATTAGATCTTATGGAACATTATCTATTTATTAACAATCCAGCTGCTCATTTTCCTTGCTGAAAAGACTCATCCACCCCCAGACTTAAAATAAAAATTAAAATAAAACAACAAACTATTCAATTTATTTTTTTCAGTCTAAGTATTTCTCTTTACTGATATGTACAAGAGGCTTAAGGCTTCCCTGGTGATTCAGTGGTAAAGAATCTGCCTACAAATGCAGGAGACACAGGTGAGTCTAAAAGATCCCCTTGAGAAGGAAATGGCATCTCACTCTAGTATTGTTGCCTGAAATAGCCCATGAACAGAGGAGCTTGGCTGTCTACAGTCCATTGGGTTGCAAAAGAGTTGGACACAACTTAGCCACTAAACAACGATACTGTTATAAAATCTGATTGTGCATTTTAAAATTCTGTACAATTACAGGTGAAACATTTAATTAAGCAGATGACAGAAAAAGCAGGTTGGAGGAAAAATAAGATCTGCTACAGATAAATTATTATTTTTTTCCTGTAGATGTCTTGGGCTGCACACTGTAGACCTACAAATCTTATAATTGCCCAGCCTCAACACTGAAGGACCTGAAGACAGTGACAGAGACATCAGTGATCTATTTTGATAATTGATCTTAAATGTCTAAGCCAAGTGGGCTCTGGAGAGACACCCAAACGTGGATGGCAGACAGCAGGCAGGACAGGGCTTGCAGTAATCTTCACTAAGGTGGCAGAGTAGAGTTGGGAGTGTTGCCAGTTATAGGGGGAATTGACTCCTTTTTTGACTTATTGGTTACCAGGGAAACTATCACAGTACCTAAGTCTTGGTTAGTGTTAGTTGCTCAGTTTGTCTGACTCTTTGAGACCCCAACCCAGTGGACTCTAGCTGGGCTGGGGAGCAAACCCCTAGGCAGTTACTGATTAGGCTTTAAGATTAAGTGCTGTGCTTAGTCGCTCAGTCATGTCTGACTCTTTGCAACCCCATATAACCCTCCAGGCTCCTCTGTCCTTGGGGATTCTCCAGGCAATAATACTGGAGTGGGTTGCCATGCACTCCTCCAGGGGATCTCCCCAACCCAGAGTTCGAACCCAGGTTTCCCACAATGCAGGCAGATTCTTTACCATCTGAGCCACCAGGGAAGCTCGAGAGTATTGAAGTGGGTAGCCTATCCCTTATTCAGCGGATCTTCCCGACCCAGGAATCAAGCCAAGGTCTCCTGCATTGCAGGCAGATTCTTTACCAGCTGAGCTACCAGGAAAGCCATTTAAGATTAATAAGGCAGGTCAGTCATTGAGTAGGTTGTAAATTGAGACTGGTAGAGCAGGGGCTGTACTGAGAACAAGAGAACAACCTATCTTGAGTGACCTGACCATACAATCAGGTAAAAGTATAGAACATGAAATGCCTTAAAAAACAATAATGATGAAAACAAAATACAGTTTTCATATATGAAGGACTATAAAATCATTCACCCAATAAATATCCATACACACACAATATATATATGGTATAATTTTTGCTTTTTTCTAAACTGAAACATTGTTTTGAGAAACATTTTTTTCATTTAACAAGACATCTGTCTTCTGTCTAATCTGTTTGTATATCTATATTTTTCATAGGATTTCGTATTATGAGTGTAGCATAATTTAGCTCTTTATTAATCATATTTAAGAGTTTCTGTCAGAGTTCGAAATATTAAGTTTAAGCAACAAAATGACCTTGTTTTAGTCCCAACATTTTTTTTTTTCTCATATGTTCTCGCATGCAGTTTCCTTTGTCTGGAAATTTCTTCTCTTCCTCACATATCCCACTCTCTCTTTTCACATCTCAGACAAAATGTTACTCCCTTACGGGATATTTCTATGACCTCACTGACTAGGGTCCATCCTATTTTTTCCACCCTCAGTCCTAACCCTACCATACTGCCAGCTATCCTTGAAATGTTAGCCTAAATGTAACTAATTCAGTAGTAGTCACCATAGTATACCTTAGTATAAAAATTCTTCTATCAAGCTCTCATAGCATCCTGTATTTATTTTCATTCCACTTTCACGGTTTATATCTAGCCATCTGTGTAGATGGTAATTACTTTTCTCTCACTCACTGATCTCTAACCTTCAGGAAGGCGTGTGTTAGATCTGTTCTGCTCATTGCTTCATTCCAAGTGCACAGTATAGTTCCCGACATATTGTAGGTGAGACTAATATTCAATGAATGAATGGATGATGCTAAGAATAGTATTGAAAATCTACATCTGCTTCCATTTGAAGCATTGCTACAAAATATATTCTGTTTCCATTTGGGGGATTCCTGAAGAATGTAGTCCTAGACAAAGAAATGTTAACTGAAAGAGTCTGTACATTTAAATTTTGACAGAAAATGCCAAATTTCCTAAAGAATTGTGTGTTGTTCACATGATTGTAGGCCAGGAATTTAACCTGGACCCAATGCGTTGGGATCCTGGAGACTCTAGCCACTGGGCTATGAAGGAAATCCCTATTGTTCTGCTTTCTAATGTGTCATTTCCTCGTATTTTTTTCCACTGGTCAAACTTCTATTTACTATTCCTCTACACTCAGTTTAGATATCGCCCTACTTTGATATAGATTCTCCTTCTCTGTAGTCCCTAATAATATGTGACTATATTCCTAGTCACAGTTTCTAAATCATATAAAAGATTGCTATTTATATCATTGTCTCCCTCACATGTCCTTATAACGAGCCTGATAGCTAGTGTGAACGTTGGCATGCACCTTTTTATGAAACTGAAATAGCATGAATTACAAAGGAAATGTACATGTGAACATAAGTTGGAATCAGTGAAGAACTCTCCTTCTTCATTTTTGGTACTGATTGTTTGAAAATTAAAGTGAAAATGTAATGAAAATGTTAATCATTCAGTTTGTCTGACTCTTTGCGACTCTGTGGACTGTAGTCCACCAGGCTCCTCTTGCCTGAATTCTCCAGGCAAGAATGCTGGAGTGGGTTGTCATACTTCCTCCAGGGGATCTTCCTGGCCCAGGGATTGAACCCAGTCTCCCACATTGCAGACAGATTCTTTAACATCTGAGCCACCAAATCATACAAAAGATTGCTATTTATATCATTGTGTCCCTCAAATGTTCTTGTAATTAGCCTGATATATAGCATGAATATTGACATGTTCCACTTTTATGAAACTGAACTAGCATGAATTACAAAGGAAATGTAAAGGTGAACGTGACTTGGAATCAATAAAAATCTCTTATCTGTTCATTATTTGTATTGACAATTTAAGGCAACTTAATAGCTATAATTCATTCTGGACAGTAAAATTTTATTTTGTCACAGTTCTGGAGGCTTGAAGTCCAAGATCAAATTGCAGATAGAGTTGGTTTCTGGTGAGCCTTCTCTTCTTGACTTACAGGTGGCTTGTTTTTCCCTCTGTCCTTATATTGCCTCTTCTCTATGAACAAACACTTCTCATTTCCCATACTTATCTTGTAAGATCAATAGTCCTGTTGGATTAGGGCCCCACCCATACTACCTCATTTCAACTTAATTTTCTCTTTAAACACAATCCCCCAATATAGCCACATTTTGAGATGCCTCCTGTTAGAGCTTTAACATACAAATTATAAAGCAGGACACAATTCAGCCCATAAGAGTCAGGGAACTGATTTATAGCTGAAGTTGTTAACGTAGGGCTAGGATACTTGTTATAAAGGTGGCCAATGACAGAGACAAGGAAAATGAGATGAGGCAGGCTTGTTGAAGAGAGTTACTTACTTCAACTTGATGGCAGACAAACCTCTCCTTGGATTCCTTGGAATATTTATGAGTTATAAACAGAGAAGTTAATAAGTTACATAAAGCCTAAAACTAAACTAAGTAAGACTTTTGGAAATGTATATATGTATATGTATATATATATATATACACACACATATATATTTATATGCATCCTTATAAATGTTAAATTAAAAATAAATATCCATACTATGAAACAAGTTAATAAGGAAAATAAACTGACTATGTAAACTCAGTATCTCTACAATAGCAATGTAATAAAAATAAGACATAAAGTTATTTTTTTCCAAGATTAATACTTAGAAAACAATCTAAGCTGTAATCTTGTGAAGAATGTGTCCAACTTTAATTCCAAAAGCATGTGGAAATGTGAAAGTGTGACAAATTCACTTATAAAAAAATACAAAGACTTCATATTTTTCTCTTATTTACACAAATTAATGGACTAAAGAAGTTTGTGTACTTTTAAAATAAAGATTCTAGGCAATAGGTGATGGATTTTTAAAAGTCCTCTCCAAACAGTGACAAAGTTTGACATATGAAGCCTATTTGTCTTCATTATCTGAAAGCTGGAAGAATAGAAATTGAATTTAGAAAAATACGTTGAACTTGCCAACAGACATATGTTGAGAGGCACTGTGTGCCTTCATGAATTTAAAATGAAGATAAGCGGCTTATTAATAAAGTAAGCCTTTCCTGAGAAACTCGAATGCAATATAACCTATTCTCTGACCATCCTCCCACTTCTGAACTGAAGTTTGTTAACCCCTTCCTTTACTTCATATATGAGAAAATCTATTTATTCTCCTTTATGATAGACTTAGGTGACACTAATAGGCATATCATTTTATGTAAACATATCTATAATATTTATTAATGGACTTTTCTAACTAACTGATTGTTGTTATCTTTTAATATTTTCATTTTCCAAATGTCATAGGTGTATAAAAGTGAAAATTATGTAGCAAAAACAAGAACAGAGGCAAGCTAATAGAAAATAAATGTGGAAATTTTGTATTCAAAATTATAAAAATTGTACTTTATGGATCCAAGTTAGTGTTGGAATCATAATGCAAGAGAAATGTAGGAAAAAAATGTATGTAGTTTAGTATGAATCTGTGCATAATACAAAAGGCCCCCAATAGAATTATGGACAACTGAAACTGGAATGAGGTAGGTCACGATGTCTTTATGTTTTCTCTTCCATGACTATTCCAAAGAAGTGGAAGATTAAAAATGAAAAGTGAAGGAGCAGGGTGTGTGAAACAGAAATGGGAAAGCAAGGGAGTAGAGAGGAGGAAAAAAGGAAAGACCAAGGTGGAAGAAATATATGGTGGCTTCATAGCAGAAGAGATGATATAAAGTGGAAAAAAAAAAAACAAGAAAAAAAAAGGAAGAAAAGTGACAATAAAAAGAAGATAAAGATTTTAATGGAAAGAATAAGTAGGATAGGAAGAGAAATAAAGAATGAAAAGAGGTGAAAAGAAAGAAAATAGTAGAAAAAGGAAAAACAGAAGAAATAAAAAATTATGAAAAGGAAGCAGAAATAAAAGTGTAAAATAGTTGTAGAACAGTGATGATAATTTATGAGCTATTTCTTATTTTTAGTCGGTGTTCAAAATTTGTCTCTAGTTTAAATGAACCCATACAAAACAGTTATAAAATAAGATTCTTTAATCTTACTATTGTGATGAAATAAAAAAGTTAAGAAAGAGGTTAGTATGTGGCATAGCCACTATTCAGATATATTGAAACACAGTCCTTGATTTATTTAGGATGGCAGGTTTATTTTGTTTTTGGTATACCAAAATCTCAATACTGAAAATAACTTCTACATAGCTTGTTCTGAGTACAAATAATTCCTATTTTGTAAAAACACTTATAAGTGCTAAAGGAGAAATTAAAAACGTACTATTAAAATTCTGTTAAGTGATCAATAGGTTTTTTTCAATGGAAATAATAATTTAAGCTGAACAAAAAAAAAGCAATGTCTTTTTAAAAATTAGTATATGAAAATTATGGAGCTCCTTTGATATAAGAAACTGTTAAGGAACATTAGAGAATTTGAGATCTTTGAAAACTTCCTGAGAGACAGACAAAAGAAAAAAATATATGCTTTATGTGGTTGGTAAATTAGAAATACAAAATTTTCAATTGTGGAAAGCATCTATGGCTCCCATAATTTTGAACTCTGTGAACAAAATGGATAAGAATGTGTTAAGTTTTATTTGTTCTTCTTACTGACTGCTGATTGTCTTCTTGATAACTACTTCTAAAATTACCTAATGGTCCTCTAGTAAGATATTTCTTCAGGATGAACCTAGACAACCCACATGGAAGCCAAAACTTGTCTCAACATGAATAATACTTTTCAATGTTACTGTCATAGAACAAGAAAAATGTAAGATTAAATAAAAACAAAACTAAAAACTATGCTTTGCAACCAAACAAAAGAATTAGAAGATACCAAGTGTCAGATAGAAGGAAGAAGAGCATTTTGGCTATTCCATGGTCAGAGAATTCAACATCCAGATATTTGGATCATATTGTATTGATCAACAATAAGTATGGAAAGCACAGGTTTGTTTTTTAAAGATCTGAGAGAATAGCGTTGAAACATGTATATTATCATATGTGAAACAGATCGCCAGTCCAGATTCGATGCATGAGACACGTGCTCAGGGCTGGTGCAATGGGATGACCCAGAGGGATGGGATGGGAAGGAGGTGGGAGGGGGGGTTCAGGATGGGGAACACATGTAAACCCATGGCTAATTCATGTCAATGTATGGCAAAAACCACTACAATATTGTAAAGTAATTAGCCTCCAACTAAAAGAAATAAATTAATAAAAAAAATAAAAGTTTTCATATTTTTATGAAGCAGATGAACTGACAGGAGGGTGACATACCTTTTGGTTGTTTGTTCATGATAAATAATTTACTGCAATTTTATAAACATGAACAATTTAAATTTGAAGTAGACTCACTGATTTAAAGTTCCCCAACACCCCAATTAATCATATACCAGCATCACTATACCTGATTTATCTGTGATAATCTGCTACAGGCTAAGTTGTTTCAGTCATGTCCAACTCTTTCTAACCCTATGGACTGTAGCCCAGAAAAGTGAAAATATACTTTTACTTTCAAGTTGTCCAGGTCAGCTTTGTCTTTAATTATCATCATCAAAATTTTTCTTTAATTTGCTTTAAAAAGAATATATTTTCTTCTTTGATACAGATACAGATTTTGAAATATATATAATTATCATGGAAACATACAAAATGTTTATTGATATGACATTACAAATAGCTAAATTGTAAAGAAAAATAATTTTATATGAAATAAGTAAAAGCACTACTTAAGTGGAAAAAAATAAAGAGTATATATCATTTTTCAGTAGTCTAGACGTTAATTAATAATGACTCAGTGACATAGCAAATGTCTTACTGGCTCTCAAACTTTTTAAAATATGTATATAAAAAATGCCCTGAGTTTAAACTAATTTCCATAAATATTTTTACCATAGCAGATTTAATGCTACTAACTTGACATCCTTAAAAACTGATTTGGAAAGAGTTGTGCATAATTGGCTCCAGTGAGCTAGTATGAGCTGGCTCCACTGCATCACTACTTACATCTCAGTAATCTTTGGAAGGCATACCAAAAAATTGCAAATAATAAAAGTTAAATAAATGCTCATTAAGTCAAGCAAAATACTGTGGTTTCAAAATTATGCTGCTTAATTACAATTATAGATTTCAAAATTGATCAATTAAGTAAACAACTCATTCTAATCTAATACTTTCTCCAATATAATCACTTTATGTTTTGGCTAGTAAAACGTGATGCTTGCCAGTCTCCTTGAAGGAGTCCCTATTGTACCTAAATGAACTATTTTCCGTTTTGCAGTTTATTTATTCTTTCTCAACTTTACCTCAATCTATATAAATAATTTGAATAGGTACTCTTTTATTGTATTTTTTTAGTGTCAATGTTTACAGATATTCCTAGTGTATATTAAATCTGTTTGTAATATATACTTAATATACACCTATAGGAATTCTATATTAATATCTGTATAGCTATATATACAGATGCATGCTGTACTGTGCTCAGTTGTATCCAACTCTTTATGATCCCCTGGACAGTACCCTTACAAGCTCCTCTGTCCATGGAATTTTCCAGGCAAGAATACTGAAGTGGGTTGCCATTTCCTACTCCAATACAAACGTTTATATCTGTGTTTATTTATTCCCATATCAGTATCCATAAAATCTGTCACTTCTTCCATTTTTTCCCCATCTATTTGCCATGAGATGATGGGACCAGAAGCCTTCATCTTAGATGTTTTTGATGTTGAGTTCAAGCCATTTTTCACTCTCCTCTTTCACCCTCTTCAGGAGGCTCTTTAGATCCTCTTCACTTCCTGCCATTAGAGTGATATCATCTGCATATCTCAGGTTGTTGATATTTCTCTCAACAGTCTTGATTGCAGCTTGTGATTCTTCTAGCCTGGCACTTTGCATGATGTATTCTGCATATGTTAAATAAGCAAGGTGACAATATACAGCCTTGTATTCCTTCCCTGATTTTGAACCAGTCAGTTATTCTTTTTTTTTTAATTAGTTTATTTATTTATTTTTTAACTTTACAATATTGTATTTGCTTTGCCATACATTGACATGAATCCACCATGGGTGTACATGTGTTCCCCTTCCAGAACCCCCCTACCACCTGCCTCCCCATCCCATCCCTCCGGGTCATCCCGGTGCACCAGCCCCAAGCACCCTGTATCATGCATCGAACCTGGACTGGCGATTCGTTTCACATATGATAATTTACATGCTTCAGTGCCATTCTATGTCTGGTTCTAATTGTTGGTTCTCGTCCCACATACAGGTTTCTCAGGAGACAGGCAAGGGGGTCTGGTACTCCCATCTCATTAGGAATTTTCCACAGTTTGTTGTGATCTACAGAGTCAAAGGCTTTTAACATAGTCAATGAAGTAGAAGTAGATGTTTTTGGGGGGAATTATCTTGCTGTTTCTATGATCCAACGAATGTTAGCAATTTGATCTCTGGTTCCTCTGCCTCTTGGAAACCCAATTTGTACATCTGGAAGTTCTCAGTTAATGTACTGCTGAATCCTCATTTGGAGGATTCTGAGCATAACTTTGCTAGCACATGAAATGAGCACAATTGTATGGTAGTTTGAACGTTATTTGGCAAAGCCACTTCATGGATCACATCCTTGTCATGGTGAAGGGGTTTGCCTAATTCAGTGAAGCTATGAACCATGCCATGAAGGGCCACCCAAGGCAGATGGGTCACAGTAAAGAATTCTGACAAAAAGTGGTTCACCGGAAAAGGAAATGGCAATGTATTCCAATATTCTTACCTTGAGAACTTCATGAACACTAGAAAGTGCAAAAAGATATGACAGCAGATGAGGCCCTTAGATTATAAGGTGTTCAATATACTGCTGGCGGAGAGGGGAGGACAATTACTAGGTACAATTAATAGCTTCAGAATGTACGAACAGCTGGGCCAAAGCAGAAAGAGTACTCAGTAGTGGATGTGTCTGGTGCTGAAAGTAAAGTTCAATGCTATAAAGAACAATATTGCATAGGAACTTGGAATGTTAGGTCCATCAGTAAAAGTAAATTGGATGTGGTCAAGCAGAAAAATGGCAAGATTGAACACTGACATTTTTAGGAATTAGTGAACTAAAATGTACAGGAGTGGGCAAATTTAATTCAGATGACCATTATATCTAATACAGTGGGCAAGAATCTCTTAGAAGAGATGGAGCAGCCCTCATAGTCAACAGAAGAGTCTGAAATGCAGTACTTGGATGTAGCCTCAAAAATGACAGAATGGTCTCAGTTCTCTTCCAAGGCAAAAATTCAGTATCACAGTAATCCAAGTCTAGGTCCCAACTATTAATGGTGAAGAAGTTGAAGTTGACCAGTTCTATGAAGACCTACAACACCTTCTAGAACTAACATCAAAAAAAGATGTCCTTTCATCATAGAAGTTTGGAATGAAAAAATAAGAAGTCAAGAGATACTTGGAATAACAGACAAGTTTGGTCTTGTACTACAAAGTGAAGCAGAGCAAAAGCTAACAGAGTTTTGTCAAGAGAACATGCTGGTCATAACAAACACCCCTTCCATCAACCCAAGAGACAACACTACACATGGACATTACCAGATGGTCAATACCAAAATCAGTTCTTTGCAGCAGAAGATGGAGCTCTATATAGTCAGTGAGAACAAGACCTGGAGCTGAATGTGGCTTAGATCATGAGCTCCTTATTTAAAATTCAGGCTTAAATAAAGAAAATAGGGAAAATCACTAGGTTATTCAGGTATGACCTAAGTCAAATCCCTTATGATTATATAGTGGAGGTGACAAATAGACTCAAGGAATTAGATCTGATAGGCAGAGTACCTGAAGAACTATGAACAGAGATTCATAACATTGTACAGGGGGCTGTGACCAAAACCATCCCAAAGAAAAAGAAATGCACGAAGGCAAATTAGTTGCCTGAGGAAGCTTTACAAATAGCTGAGGAAAGAAAAGAAGTGAAAGGCAAAGGAGAAAGGGAAAGAAAGAACTGAATGCAGTTTCAGAGTATAGCAAGGGGAGATAAGAAGGCCTTCTTAAATGAACAATTCAAAAAAGTAGAGTAAAACAATAGAATGGGAAAGACTAGAGATATCTTCAAGAAAATTGGAGATATTAAGGGAATATTTCATGAAAGAATGGGCATGCTAAAGGACAGAAACAGTAAGGACCTAACAGAAGCAAAAGAGGTTAAGAAGAGGTGGCAAGAATATACAGAACTGTACAAAAAAATCTTAATAACATGAATAACCATGATGTGGTCACAGTCCAGTCACTCACCTAGAGCTGGACATCTGGAGTATTAAGTCAACTGGGCCTTAGGAAACATTGCTATGAACAAACCTAGTGGAGGTGGTGAAATTCCAACTGAGCTCTTTAAAATACTAAAAGATGCTGTTAAAGCACTGCTCTCAATATGTCAGCCAATTTGGAAAACTCAGCAGTGGCCCAGAAATGGCAAAGGCCAGTTTTCATTCCTATCCAAAGCAAGGGCAATGCCAAATAATGTTAAAGCTACCCTGCAAATAGTGTGTACCGATTAATAAAATGTAGAAGGATTTGGAGATATATGTGAGGTCGAGACAGAATTGACTCCACAAAGCATGATGAAATACTGTCATCAATTTTTATCTTCAGGCATCTACCTTTATTTTTCGTGCTTCATTGACTCTCTTCTTCCCACATAATTTAACTTATTCTTCCTCTCCTATACCACTGAAATATTGCCTGAACATTCTGTTCTTCAGTTGGATCAGTTGTCCTAGTTTCAATATTGACTGTCGAGGGATCTGAACATGGTGGAAAGAGCATCGAACCTAGAGATCATTCTATGCACCATGTCCAATTAAAACAGATAATACATAGGAAGAATTTGAGTGAAAGAAAATCTCAGTTCATTTAGAAATTTATTTAAAAAACGCTGTAATGCTGGGTAAGAGTGAAGGAAGAGAGAATACCCACTTTGTGGGCTGTCGAGTGCATACCAAAAACTCTATGCACCTACTGCAAACCATTAACCAAAACACGGTATCAGAGCTCGGCAGTGGACATCAGTGGATTCAACATTAAACAACTGTATAATATGGGAATATGGGAATATGGGAGCACTGAACCCAGGAGCAGGTGGTACTGTGCAATGCAAGTTAGCAGAAAGTCAGTGGCTCTAAGGAATTCTATCAGTATATATCAGACCTCAAGCCAACTCAGTGAGTTCAAAGAAAGAACTTGGGTTACTTACAAGAACAGGCAGATAATTGGCAAGGCTGTTGTTCTAAAGTCACCGGAATACCTGAGATGTTCTCTGGATATGATAAGATCCATTAACTAATTAGGCAATGAGTTAATTAATTCATTAAAAAATTTAAAAACCAACTTCAGGGATGAGGAGTCAGTTTGAGTCAACAGTAAGAGCTTTCTAGTGCTGATCTTTAAAGTATAGAATAAAAGTTATTAGGTAGAAATCAAAAAGAAAATACTAGACACTCATTTAAATATGTTGTTTTTCAGTTGCCAAGTTGTGTCCAACATTTAGTGACAAATGAATATGAATTTGTGATAAATAATTAATAATTGCCACATTGAGACATATTTATACTCTAAAAATTTATTGTTTATCTGACTCAAATTTAGCTATATTGTTTTTTTTTCCAAAATGTAATAATCCTAACTTTAGAACCAATTTGAGGAAGAAGAATGTAGATAGAGGTTGGGCATCAAGCAATGCCAAGCATTTCTTTGACATAAGTCATGGAGGTGAAGCCAGTTTCCTTAAACTATTGATTTTTTCCATCACTACTGGACAAACTAACCCCTTGATTTATGCACACCATTGCCATGTATACAGCCTGCAATGGATTGCAACTGATAGGCTGTACCACTAAGTGAAGGGTAATAACTTTTGAAATTTTTGAATCAGAAAGCAGGTAGATATTTTTTAAATGAATTTTAGTTTGAACTTAAGCCCTACCTATAGCAATACATAATCATTTTGTGATGTCTATACTTTATTGTGAGCTTTTAATTCCTTGATTTACCTCAGAAGTATATTATGGTTACCCTATGATCCAGAAATTAAGTTCATAGATATATATTGAACTGATTTGAAAACTTACCTCCATTCAAAGAATCTGTATATGATTGTTTATATCAATATCCTTCAAAATTTATGAAAACTGAAAAGTATCAATGTGTTCTTCAGTTTGTAAATAGAGAAAGCAAATTGTAGTACATCCATAAAATAGAATATTTTCATCAGTAAATATAAAAGAAACATGAAAAGATATAAATGAATCATAAATGCAAATTGATAAACCAAAGAAGCTAATCTGGAGGGGTTACATACTGTATAATTCCATTAATATGACATTCCAAAAAAGCAAAACTATGAAAATAGTTAAAAGCACAGTAGTTGCCATGTGCTGGAGGGGTAGTTAAATAGGTGAAGAATAGGGATTTTCTTAGATCGATGAAATTATTCAGTATAATACTGTAATGGTGGATGTATAACACTATGCATTGGTCAAAACCAGTGGAACTTAATGACACAAAGAATCAAGAAAACCATTTAAGAAGCTGTTGGATCCAAAATTGGAATGATGACTGTGACAAAAGAAACTGACTGCATTAAAAATGTAAAAAATAACCTCAGTGAAGGTGGTAGTGGGACAGCATACTTATGTACGTGCTTTGGAAATGAGTTGTTGTTCAGTCGCTAAGTTGTATCCAGCTTTTTGTGACACCATGAAGTGCACCATGCCAGGCTTCCCTGTCCTTCACTATATCCTTGTTGTTCAAACTCAAGTCCATTGAGTCAGTGAGGCCATCCAAGCTTCTCATTCTCTGTCGTCCCCTTCTCCTCTTGCCCTCAATCTTTCCCAGCATCAAGGTCTTTTCCAATGTTAGCTCTTCACCTCAGGTGGCAAAAATATTGGTGCCTCAGCTTCAGCATCAGTCCTTCTAATGAATATTCAGGGTTGATTTCCTTTAGGATTGACTTGTTTGATCTCCTTGCAGTCCAAGGGACTCTCAAGAGTATTCTCCAGCATCACAGTTCAAAAGCATCAGTTCTTCAGTGCTCAACCTTCTTTATAATCCAACTCACATGTCCTGTTAGGACTACTGGAAAAATCACAGCTTTGACTATATGGAACTTTGTTGGCAAGGTGATGTCTCTGCTTTCTAACACTGTCTAGCTTTTCCATAACTTTTCTTCCAAGGAGCAAATGTGTTTTAATTTTGTGGCTGCAGTCACTTCCCACAGTGATTTTGGAAACCAAGAAAATAATATGTCACTGTTTTTACTTTTCCTGCATCTATTTGCTATGAAAGTATGGGACCAGATGCCATGATATTGGTTTTTTTAATGTGGAGTTTTAGGGCAGCTTTTTCACTCTCCTCTTTCACCTTCGTCAAGAGGGTCTTTGGTTCCTCTTTGCTTTCTTGCCATTAAAGTAGTATCATCTGCTTGTCCGAAGTTGTTGATATTTCTCCCAACAATCTTATTTCCAGCTTGTGATTCACAGAGCCCAGCATTTCTCATGACGTACTCTGCATATAAGTTAAATGATCAGGGTGGCAATACAGCTTTGACACACTCCTTTCCCAATTTTGAACCAGTCCATTGTTCCATGTCCAGTTCTAACTGTTGCTTCTTGTCCATAAGGAAGTTCTCAGCTCACATACTGTTGAAGCCTAGCTTGAAGGATTTTGAGTATTACCTTGTAAGCATGTGAAATGAGTGCAATGGTGCGGTAGTTTGAACATTCTTTGACATTTCCCTTCTTTGGGATTGGAATGAAAACTGACCTTTTCCAGTCCTGTGGCCAGTGCCTGTTAACTCCAGGTCTTTCTTGACTTCCTACTTTTGCATTCCAGTCCGCTATGATGAAAAGGTCATCTTTCTTTTGCTGTTGGTGCTAGAAGGTCTTGTAGACCTTCACGGAACTGTTCAGCTTCTTCAACATTAGCAGCTGGGACATAGATTTGGATTACTCTAGTATTGAATGGTTTGCCTTGGAAATGAACTGAAATCATTCTGTCGTTTTTGAGACTGCACCCAAGGACTGCACTTTGGACTCTCTTATTGATTATGAGGGCTACTCCATTTCTTCCAATTAATTCTTGCCCACAGTAGTAGATATAATGATCATGTGAATTAAATTTGCCTGTTCCTATCCATTTTAGTTTAATGATTCCTAAGATGTCGATGTTCCCTCTTGCCATCTCTCTGCTTGACCACTTCCAATTTACCTTGATTCATAGACCTACCATTTCAGGTTCCTATGCAATATTGTTCTTTACAGCACTGGAATTTACTTTCAGCACCAGACACATCCACAACTGAGCAACGTTTCCACTTTAGCTCAGCCTTTTCATTATTTATAAAGTTGTTCCTCTGCTCTTCCCTACCAGCATATTGGACTCCTACTGACCTGGGGGGGTCTCATCTTCTGGTGTCATATCTTTTTGCCTTTTCATTGTGTTCATGGGGTTCTCAAGGCAAGAATACTGATGTGGTTTGCCATTCCCTTCTCTAGCAGACCTAATTTTGTCAGGCCCTGACTAACAAAGACATGCCCTTCAGCCTCTCCACATAGCTGGACAACATATGCAGCACCCTGCTTGTCCCAGTGCATATCCTCATTGAGAGTGTAAACCTTCACCAGCCGCTGGGTGTCAGTCAATGTGCTGCCTGGGGGCAGGGGCAAAGACCCTGCTGAAGTCCCAGAAAGGGGTTCTGGGGAAGGCTCAAGCTGAGGTTAGAGGATACTCAGAAGCAGAGGGCTCCCCCACCTCTCTGCTGCTGCTGGCTGCCCTGAGACCAATCTGCCACCTCAAATATATCAAATAACTCAATGAAGGTGTAGTGGAATAGTGTTCTTATGTAGGTGATTTTGGAAATGAGTGGACACATAAAAGTAAAGCTAAAAGGAACCATGCATATCACACAGTCCTCTTTTGGGTAGAGTGTTTCTCATGGAGAACTGATTAACAGTTCTGAAACCACTCACTTCATGTATATAGTATGATGAACAATTATGTAAAAGAGCAGCAGATGGTGGGATCCATACTTCTCACTGTTGAAGTGATGCAGTAGATAGAAATAAGAAGGGAAGGCTAAAAGTATCCATATATTAACAGATTAGAGCTGGAGATATCAGTATAAATTCATGAACACCTAAATATAAAAGCAGATGCCTCAGTGGTAAAGAATACACTTGCCAATTCAGGAGTTAATGGAGATGCATGTTCGATCCCTGGGTGGGGAAATTCCTCTGGAGGAAATGGCAACCCATTCCAGTATTCTTGTCATCATAATCCCATGGACAGAGGAGTTTGGCAGGCTACAGTCCATAAGGTCACAAAGAGTCAGACATGACTGAGCATGTATGCATGACAACATATAAAGATAGGTAGTCAAATATAGAAATATGAGTATATGCATAGGTTAGCATATACACATATATTACCCTGTGCTGTCACTTGAAATGGATCAGAAGCAAGAACATCTTAGTAGTACAAGCATGCCTAGCTTCCAGAGTTTTAACATTATCTCCAGTTAAAGGAACCATGGTCTTTGAAGTAATGGTTATTTCTAGGACAAGAGCAGAAATAAAACAAGCCTGGAGCATCTTATAATACCAGAAATTAAGAAAATGATAAAAAAAAAAGAATAAATGATAGACTCTATCAAAGGACACAGGAGCCAACTGAAAAAGCTCCCAGTGTTTAAAGTGGAATTATGTTATATTCAGACATATCCAAGACATAGCATTTTGTATGAAAAGTTGAGATAAAATAAATTTATTGTGGAAAAGTAAGACAAAACTGGTGCAGCCAATACATATAATGAAGGTCTATAGTCTCGAAAAAAGGACATTAGGTTAAAGTGAAGGCAATCTGAATAAAGCATGTATTTAGTTCATAATCATGTATCATATTGTCTAATTATTTGTGAAGAAAGTACAATACTAATGTAAGATTTAAATAGTAAATGCAACAAAGTGTGGGATATCTGTAAACTCTGTGCTATCTTCACAATTTGTATTCAAAGCTAAAAATTCCCTAAAATAGACCATTTATTTAAGAGCATCTATATGTGAGTAGTACACACACACATAGGGAGCCAGTATAGAATATGGATTTGAATATAGATCTTACTTAACTTATGATGAAGTTACATCCCCTAAACCCATCATAAGTTTAAAATATCATAAGTTTAGACAGCTATAATCTTGAAAGATTTCCCAAAAACATATCTAAGCAACCCAGGGTTTCTGGCTGTAGCATTTGTACTTTTGAACTCCACGTTTTTGGTACATTCACAGTGATGACACACTGTGAATGTCTTTTCTATGAAGGATGAAGCATGCTATAAATTCAAGAGTCATGTTTTAAGGTTTGACACAAACAACACACACGCCTCTGTCTGTTGTGGCACTTACATTCTGTGTTTCATATATTCTTTGACTTCCAACATGGTTATATCCTGATAAACTCATCTCAAGTTGAAAATATGTAAGCCAAAAGTGCCTTTAATATACCTAACCTTCCAAACATCATAGCTTAGCCTAGCCTACCTGAACTGTGCTCATAAAACTTACATTGGCCTACAGTTGGGCAAAGTCCTCTAACACAAAGCCAACTTTTTAATAGTTTCAAACATCTTTATGTAATTTATTGAATACTGCATTGAACGTGGAGATCAGAATGGTTTCTTGTTTGGGTACAGAACAGTTGTTAAGTATGTCAGTTGTTTACCCTCATGATCCTGTGGCTGACTGGGAGCTGTGCAAATTGCTGCTTATCATCAGAATTCGCTCAGTCGTGTCCTACTCTTTGCGACCCCATGGACTATACAGTCCATGGAATTCTCCAGGCCAGAATATTGGAGTCAGTAGCCTTTCCTTTCTCCAGGGAATCTTCCCAACCCAGGGATTGAACCCAGGTCTCCCACATTGCAGGTGGATTCTTTACCAGCTGAGTCACAAGGGAAGTCCAAGAATACTGGAGTGGGTAGCCTATCCCTTCTCCAGGGGATCTTCCTGACCCAGGAATTGAATCGGGATCTTCTGCATTGCAGGCAGATTTTTTACCATCTGAGCTACCAAGGAAGCCTGCTGCTTATTGTTAGCCTTGGAAAAGATCGAAATTCAAAATGTGAAGCACAGCTTCTGAATGAATATCATACCATCATAAAGTTGGAAATATCACACAAGTTGAACCATCATAATCTGGGACTCTCTGTGCTTTCAAACATTAAATAAAGACATTATTTAGCACATATTCTGATTCTTAATTTTTGAAAATTTTGGCAAAAAAGAATTGTTTTGACTCCACATGGATATATGTGGCTCTATTTCATTTATTTTAAATGAATGTAATTATAATTTATTTTTACCTATCAATTTATTTTTCCAAATGGCACCCCACCCCAGTATTCTTGCTTGGAAAATTCCATGGGCAGAAAAGCCTGGCAGGCTACAGTCAGTGGAGTTGCAGAGTCAGACACAACTGAGTGACTGAGTGTTCAATATTGCTTTTAAATTTTTGCTATGGCTAATGGTGGCTGATGGTGAAGCTCGGAGAAGGCAATGGCACCCCACTCCAGTACTCTTGCTTGGAAAATCCCATGGACAGAGGAGCCTGGTAGGCTACAGTCCATGGGGTCGCTAACAGTCTGACACAACTGAGCGACTTCAATTTCACTTTTCACTTTCATGCACTGGAGAAGGAAATGGCAACCCACTCCAGTATTCTTGCCTGGAGAATCCCAGGGATGGCAGAGCCTGGTGGTCTGCCGTCTATGGGGTGGCACAGAGTCGGACATGACTGAAGCGACTTAGCATCAGCGGCAGCAATGGTGAAGCTATGAACAGTTAGGTATACCTCCTTTTTGACAGGAGAAAGATTATTTCTAACATGCATAACTACACATGACATTATTGTGTAATAGAGAATATCCCTAACTAGATATTACTAAATTGCACTTCAGTGTATGCTTTTACTAGAAGTATATGACTGCTATTATTTCTTAAAATAAGAATAATTAGAATTAGAATAAGCTGAAGTTAAAATTGTCAGATTTTTGAAAATATTGTCATTTTAATGCATGTAACATAGTATGTCACTTTCTTATTAGTGAGATGGATTGCTTATTCATATATGCTATACATATATAAATGTATGTATGCTGTACATATATATACATATAAATATTTGTATATTTAGCATTTATGTATTCTGGATTCTAATATTCATCAGTTACATATGCTGTGAATATATCTGTTGATTTTATTTTCATATTATTTACCCTGTTTCTGTGTTACCTTTGGGTTGGTAAGAAAAATTTCCTTAGAACAATATCATTAAGTTTGAAGAATTCAATCTACCTAGGATTTTGGCTGGTATGATTAGCAATCAATCTTTCTTTTAATTAATATAGACCATTGTTTCCATACCTTTATTCTTAATGGATTAGTATTTCCTCACTGGTTTATAGCTTGTCATAAATTAATCTCTCATACATATATGGATTTCTTTCTGAATCTTCTTCAGTGTTTCACTGTCATCCTTGTCTGTTTTGAGGTAAAATACCTACATTAGAGGTAGGTGATACCAAACTTGGAATTGTGGCTCTATAAACTGAATGTTTCATATGATCTTTGCAACATTCATTATCTGTTATTTATATTATACTTTAAAAGCAATTAAAGTGAATATATATTAATAGAAAAAACCTAATTTAGTGTCTACATCACTAGCTATTCAGTGTGATGTTTACTCTTAACCCATTAGTCTTAGTACTCATGGTTTTACTCTTATTTCCTCCTCTTTTATATACATATTGAGATTTGTAGATAATAATTTGCAAGGAAACTCCCAAAACTTAAAATACACAAAGATGAACAAACCTCTGTGCTTAGTGATTTAGATTCAGGACTATTTTCTCATGCTTCTCAGATGACTCTAATATGTCAAAAGAGTTAAAACGATTACTAAGGAACTAAAAGAGCTTGGAAAAAGTAAAGAGAAACACTATTAGCTGAAAACTGACACAGACATTTAAAGGTTAAATTAACAAATATGCAAAGCCTTGCTCAAAAAGGCAGCATGGCAGTGGGAGACAGATTTAGGAAAAATAGCCAACAATTGGAATTTTTCATTTTTTTCCCTTGTGATGTACATTTTTTCTTGTATATAATATGCAGTCATGTGATTAATAGAAAATTTAAGTAATTTTATATTCTTCACAAGTTAAACATTTTACCATTATATATGACCTTCTTCAACTCTACATTTAGCACTAAACTGTTGTGTCTTTTTAAAAAAATCTATATTGTCTGATGTTTGTATAGTAACACCAGTTTAGACAACTTTGATAATGTTGATGGTACAGGAAAGAGCAACTATCCCCATCCTTTTCATGACCACCCCACACATATTCATCATTAGCAGTTTTGCAGTGTATTAAAAATGTTCTTGAATTATTTTCCCCCTACTCTGAGAATTTCTAGAGAATTATTGTTTATTATTATTAATAATAATAATTTCAGAAGCCCAGATGCCTCTAACAGCCAGGAAACATGATTTTGCCAGTTAAGCTACCCATTTACAGAGAACTATTAATTTTCCATGGTACCTTGCACTCTAGCATGGCAATACTGTTGTTTTATGTCTGAAATTTTGTTACATAATAATGTTGAAATGGCTGAAGGGAATCATTTGTAGCAGTTTAATTCCCTCATATGGGAGGAAATAACAAAATAAATCAACAAAGCAAATGTGTACTAAAGCAAGTGCAAACAGCACTTATGAATGATGAAAATAATGACACTGGATTTAAAGCTACTTATCTTTATAATGACTTTTCTTAGAGGAATTCTAACACCTCCCCATTGAGCTTGAATGGTAACAAAGTCCTCCTTGAGCAAAATTTATTTTATTGGCGTTTATGCCTATGATTTATTAAGGTTCTTAGTTTTTGTGTGTATTTTTGTATGTAAAATTTTTCTGAAAAATTTCCCTGTTTGTTTTATGTTAAAAACATGAAATTATTTTATATTTCTAAAGGAATCAGTATCACATGTGTCATAAAAAGATTTATTGAAGCTATATTTTTCATTCCCAATATTGCTTGCCCTATTACAATTGTGACTTATTTCAACAAAAGCTAGAATATACTCATGTTTATTTTTATACTTATCAGTTATAATTGTTGGAGTGCATATGTTACTTTATTTTTTAAATTTTTATTCGAGTGGAATTGATTTATAATTTTGTGTTAGTCTCATGTGTATAACAAGTTGAATCAGTTATACACATATACAGATCCATTCTTTTCCAGATTCTTCTCCCATATAAGTTATTGTAGAATATTGAGTAGAGTCCTCTGTACTTTACAGTGTCTTCCCTGGTGGCTTAGTCAGTAAACAGTCTGCCTGCAATGCGGGAGACTCGGGTTCAATTCCTGGGTTGGGAAGATCCATCCCCTGGAGAAGGGAATGGCAACCCACTCCAGTATTCTTGCCTGGAGAATTGACCCTTATTATTATTTATTTTATATATAATAGTGTGTGTGTGTGTGTGTGTGTGTGTGTTAAGTTGTTTCAGATGTGTCTGACTCTTTGTGACCCTATGGACTGTAGCCTACCAGGCTGCTCTGTCCATGGGATTCTCCAGGCAAGAATTCTGGAATAGATTGCCATGCCTTCCTCCAGGGGATCTTCCTGACCCAGGGATTGAACCCACATCTCTTATTCTCCTGCATTGGCACGTGGGTTCTTTACCACTAGTGCCACTTGGGAAGCTGTATATAGTAATGTATATATGTTAATCTCAATTTCCTAATTTATAACCACCCCCCCATGTTTCCCCTTTGATAACCATAAGTATGATTTCCACAAAGATCAGATTATGTACATGTTTACTTTTACACTCATCAGTCATAATTTGTTGAAATGCACATGCTACTTTAAATAAATATGTTTCATCTCCCAGAGGTGACTAAAAACTTTGCATGTAAATCAGAACACCATGTGCTAATTGAGTCCTTGGGTCCACATTTGAAAACTAGAAGCAAGTTTTCCATGTAGATGTTTCTCAAAATATGCATGCATATATTATGTTCCTCAAATATACACATGGCTTTCTTCCTCACTCATATATCATCTTAAGACTGACTCACTCTCTGTCAAATAATTCACAACTTAAAGTTTAATGGACATCCCTAAACTTACTTCAGTTAATTTACCACTTGATCAACATTTCTTGGATTTTTAGCAAAGGCCTCATTTCATTATGCTTTGACTGTATATTCTATAATATGTGAGAGGGGATGAATTGTGGGAAGTTAAGATGAAATTTTCAATTCTCAATCCTATTCTGTAAAAATAGTATTCCTTAATATATGTTATAGATTTTATATTGTTCCCCATATTTGAACAAATTTCTACACCTTCTCATTTAAATATTTCTGATCTTCTTCAGGTCAGTAGTCTGAGACAGTGGATATGGTAAAATAGATAGTGAAATCCATACTATATTCTAAATAAATGTAATTATAATATATTTTCTAGGTATCTACCATAACTAGCTTGGAAATTAGTTAGAACCACAATTTGCCCATATATGCCACAGAAATAGTTATTTTGGAAATTTCAGATACTGAAAAAATGAGTTCTTTACACAGAATGCTCTGCATTTCTCACAGCTACTGAAACCAGTTATGATGTGCTTGCTATTTCCTCTCTTTGTGCATCCACGAATAAAATATATGTCCCTAGAAGTCAGATTTCTTTTTATGATAGTCTTTTGCCAACAAAGTAATGTACTTCATTTTTTGTCAATCTATGACATCCATTTAGACATTCAGCAATTATTTTAATAAACACATATCAGGTGTAAATTGTGTGCACAAAATTTTCACACATATATTACAGAGAAAATTAGCATTTCTACCTAATATTTACTAACACATGCCAAGTGGAATGAAAAATTATACAACTAATTGCAATATAGAGGTATAATTTTTCAAGTACCTTCACCTTTGTGTGAGAACATTGATGGTTTGGAGGGAAAGTTTGTACTAAATAATGGGAATTACAAAACATAGTTAGAATATATAGAATTAATACATAAATGCAAAAAGGATTTCCCACATTGCACAGTGGTAAAGAATCTGCCAGCCGATGCAGGAGACTCAAGAGACAAAGATTCAATCCCTGGGTCGGTTAAGAGTCCCTGGAGAAGAAAATGGCCACCTGCTCCAGTATTCTTGCCTGGAAAATTCTATGGGCAGAAGAGCCTGGTAGGCTGCCATTCACAGAGTAACAAAGGGTTGGACATGACTGAGCATGCACATATAAATGCACCTTGTGAACAATTGAAAATAAATGTAAATATTAAATTATAAGTATTCATACATATTTAAGGGTCTGCATTGCAGGCATATTCTTTACCAGTTAAGCCACCAGGGAAGCCCAAGAATACTGGAGTGGGTAGCCTATCTCTTCTCCAATGGATCGTCCTGACCCAGGAATCGACCAGGGTCTCCTGCACTGCAGGCAGCTTCTTTACCAGCTGAGCTACCAGGGAAGCCCAAGAACTAGTTACTATGCCCTAAGTAATCATATCTCTGTTGCAAGAGTCTCTTGATTTAGACCATTACCTAAGAAACTGTGGTCCAAGACAGCTTGCAAGTAGAGTGAAATCCAAAACTCTTCAGAGTTCTTGATAGATCATTTGGCTTTATTTTATGTATATGACCAGACAGATGGAAACTCAGACTTGATGTTTACTAACTACACCTGTAAGTGCCACTTGTTATAAATTTCCCATTTTGATATGTCTTTTTCAGTGTATGATGATTATTATGATAACAGTTTATGCTTTTTAATGCTTAATATTCTCTGTAAGTGTATCCCATTTAGCAACACATTTATATGGCAAGAGAACTCTATGGATTAGGAATTATATCTGTTTTACAAATGAAAAACTGAACTATCAAATGAGTTCTTCAAGGTCACATAGTCAAATTAGAGTAAGGTTTTGAATCCAGGAGATTGACTAATATTTCTTCAATACATACAATCACCAATATTCTTCTTAGAGTGGTTCCCTTTCAATAGATTGATCTTTTCAGCATTTGCCTTTGTCTCTAGGCCATCATCATAAATTGAATTGGGGAATGTGAATACCTAGAGCACTAATCAACTATGAGTTAATGTTGGGTAATTCATATCTGACTTGTTAAATTCTGGAGGACAGAGACAGAGTTTTATGTTTTAAATTAGTAATTGCAACATAACAACAACAACCTGACATACACTTGTTTTTCAATTTATGTCTAAGTTTAAAGGAAGACTAAAAATGGAAGAATAGAATGAAGGGAGGAAAGAGAGAAAAGAGAACAGATAAGAAGGAAGGAAGGAAGGGAGGCTGGGAAAGAGGAAGGTGGAGACAAGGAAGGCGGAAAGTCAGTGTTATTTATTAGTTACAGTTGTACAGAACAAAGTCTAAGTGTAAAATACAATTGTTTCCATTTTGAAAGTATTCATAGCTTTCCAAAGAAACTGTGACTATTTATCTATTAGGGTGCATAAGTTTATGCATTAATACTTAAGAATGTAAGTATAAGTAATAGAAATCTAACTACTGAAAAATGATTTTTTGTGAAACTTAACCACTTTCATTTTTTAAAATGATTTTTAAGAAACTAATATACAATCACTAAATATATCAAACACTGTACAATGATGAATAAAAGAAGTAATGCAGTGAAAGAATGCACATAATTCTTCTAAAGTAGTCAGTCTTCCACTGTCATATCTGGTGAACTTAGTTCTTTAATGATATATTTGGGAAAAGGTATTTTAAAAATAGATAGAATACATATATATGTGTACCACAATTTAATAGAACTGTTATGTGGATTTTTTTTTCCTCTGAGTGGTGGTATATAATGTTAAGACATTATCTTAAAGATCAATAAATTTAGGGAGTTTATCAATAATTTACCATTTAGAGACAATAAATTTCCAAACTAGAATGAGCATAAAGGAAGATGAGGGTAGCAAATTTTTAGGTTATCTAAAACAAAGCCCCAGGATATAAAGACTAAATCTGTTTCTCATGAATGTACTCACCTCACCTGCCCATGCCTTTTAGCTTTTCCTTCACCCTACATCAAGCAGATGTTGAAACTACTGTGGAAATTTTCTCCTTTTATTAACAATGATATTTTGGTCAATATTTCACCGGGATAAAAATAAATTTTGTCATAATAATATGGAAATAGATGCAAGTTTATTTGGTATTAAGATGTAATAATTTACATATGCACTCTGTAGGATGAAGAGATGAAGACTCTTAGGATACTGAAATTTTAGAACACAGTTGATCAATTTTAATTCAAAGAGGGTTCAGCTCAGCTGTTGATAGAGGTACAGTGAAGAACATGTGATTCACTATATCAGAATGAGTTACGGCAACTCAAACTGGAGGCTGATCTGAATTGAAAAGAGTACTTCAGGCCAAGAGATAGAACTGTAGGTTGAAAAAATGATATTGAGGAATTACTGACCCCTGGATCCCATCAAATCTTCTGAGTTGACAGGAAGAGTTTCTGACAAGAAGTGAGAATCTGAGTCTCTGTTTTGCTTACCATTAATAACTGAACTGTGATTTTCTTCTCAAAAAAAAGAAATATATTAGCAGCCAACTTGCTGCTGCTGCTGCTAAGTCACTTCAGTCACGTCCGACTCTGTACACACATACCACAGCTGTGCTTAGCAAGCACAAAGTAACAAGCAGGAGTAGTCTACCATGAGGGGAGGGAGAAGAGCATGGAGAGAGACATCCCTTATGAGGTGCAAGCTTAAAGAATCAGCTGAAACTTAAGGGGGAAGCTCTACTTTCAAGGAATATCCACCTCTGGTCCATTGTTGCTCGTTGCTCAGTCGTGTCTGACTCTTTGCGATCCCATGGACTGCAGCACCCCAGGCCTCCCTGTTCTTCACCATCTCCCAGAGCCTTCTCAATCTCATGTCCATTGAGTCGGTGATGCCATCCAGCCATCTCATCCTCTGTCATCCCCTTCTCCTCCTGCCTTCATTCTTTCCCAGCAACAGGGTCTTTTCTAATGAGTCAGCTCTTCTCATTGGTGAGAACAGATAAATTGGTCAAATAGTGCAAAATACATCAGTTTGGAATTCCAGAACCAGGAGAGAAGAAAAAAATGTTTGAATTGAAAATTGGCAAACAAATTTAAAATAAGATGAAATAAATCAAACAGTGAATCCAAAAAGTGAAGGAAAGTAAAATAAAAATAAATATCTAAGACAGACACACTCATACACATATACACACAGGCACTCACCAATAAACACAAACATGCCAAGACAAATAATATTCAGAAAGCTGAAAGTCAGATGAAAGGAAGATCTTGAGGTCAGCCATATATCAAGAATCAGCAATATAAGAAAAATGACAGTAACAGAGGAGTTCTGATATGAAAACCTGAAGATCAGTACCCCAATGTTCATTGCAGCACTGTTTACAATAGCTAGGACATGGAAGCAACCTAGATGTCTATTGGCAGAAGAATGTATAAGAAAGTTATGTTACATATACACAATGGACTATTACTAAGCTATAAAAAAGAACACATTTGAGTCAATTCTAGTGAGGGAGATGAAACTGGAGCCTATTATACAGAGTGAAGTAAGTCAGAAAGTAAAACACAAATACAGTATATTAATGCATAGATATAAGGAATTTAGAAAGATGGTAACAATGACCCTATATGCAAGACAGCAAAAGAGACACAGATGTAAAAACAGACTTTTGGATTTTGTGGGAGAAGGCGAGGGTGGGATGTTTTGAGAGAATAGCATTGAAACATGAATATTACTATATGCGAAATAGATGACCAGTCCAAGTTCAATGCATGAAACAGGGCACTCAAAGCCGGGGCACTGAGACAACCCAGAGGGATGGGATGGGAAGGGAAATGGGAGGGGAATTTGAGATGGGGGAAACATGCACACCCATGGCTGATTCATGCCAATGTATGGCAAAAACCACTACAATATTGTAAATTAAAATAAATTAATTAAAAAAAGAAGACAATGGAGTTATCTTGAAGTATTTGGAGGTGTGGTTCTCAAAAGTTATAATTTTATATTGAATATAATTATCTTTACAAATACAAGCATTATAAAGGTTTCAGACAAACAATAATTGAGAAAATAAATTATTGCCAACATGAACTGTAACTAATGGTAAAGAAAACTTATACAGAAATTGTTAACAGAGAAAACTTGTATTTACACAAATAAATGAGTAGTTCCAGAAATGGTAAAAAGAAAGGTGAATACAAAAATTATTTATTATCTTAAATAAGATATACTATAGATCATAGATTTATTAATATTTACAATTATCTACTTATAAAGATAATTGACTGCCTAAAGCAAGAATGACAATGATTAATTATAGGTTTCTACCATGTAAGTGAAAAATATAACAAAGGACACAAAGGAGGGGGAAATAAACTATAACTCCACTGTTGTAATATTCATATAATATATGCAAAAATATATATTTGTGGATCCTCTGTGATAAGTTAAAGATATATGTTGTAAATCTGAGAGCAGCTAATAAAATAGACAATGAAGCATAACTAATAAATTTATAAAGGAGATAAAACTAAGTAATAAAAAATGCACATTTAATTTAAAATTAGGCAGAAAAACGTTGACTAAAATACAAATAAAATGAAAAGAAACTAGCACAATTATATATTTATACATAAACACATCAATAATTGTATTAGCTGGAGAGGCTTTATTAACGTAGCTTCCGATCAAGGACTGTTACCAGAAAGAGGAGGGATATTGCATAACTATTAAGGACTATATTCAGAAAAGAGACATAACATACTTAAATGTTTAATGCACTTAAGAATAGAACTTCAAATTGCATGAAGAAAAACCAGAGAAATTTCTAGTAAGTATCTCCCTATTTTGTGTTAAGTAACAATGAAAGAAGGAAAAAACAACATTAAAACCATGCCCTTTTAGACAGGATCAGCAAAATGAATAGATGCATATCCATAAAAATTCCTTGTTTGTAGGTACTAGAGTTTTACTTAAAATATACTAGGATGCACCTGATACAGAGTTGTGATTTAATATTTCCATATTTTTATGGAATATAGAATTTTACATTTTATTTTTTAAAGTTGATTATTAAACCTATTGTTAGATACTCTATGTGGAAGTTCTGAGCATCTTTCTTTTTAATAATTATTTTGCAAATTTCTGTTGATATTCTTCTAGTTGATCTGTTGTTAAACATTTCTTTCTATATATTCAAGATCTCATATTTATGATTATGTCTATATTGGTAAAGTATAAATTATGATTATGTTTATATTGGACAAAAAGAATAATTTTCATTTGCAATTTATGGAGTGGTAATCATCACTTGGGCTTCTCTGATGACTCAGTGGTAAAGAATCTGCCTGCAACTCAGGAGATACAGGTTTAATCCCTGGGTTAAAAAGATCCTCTGAACGAGAAAATGGCAATCCACCACAATATTCTTGCCTGAAAAATTCCATGGACAGAGAAGCCTGGCAGGTTACAGTCTAAACAGTTGCAAAGAGTCCAACATGACTAAGCAACTGAACATGCATGCATGCAGTCATTACTTAAAATAATAGATTATTGTGAAAGTGAAAGTCGCTCAGCCATGTCTAACTCTTTGTAATCCCATGGACTGTAGCCCACAAGCCTCCTCTGTCCATGAGATTCTCCATGCAAGAATACTGGAGCGGTGTGTTATTTCCTATTACTTCATTATAATTGTTTCTCAATATAGACTGGTTGTAGTTTTCAAAAACTTTAATAGCAATGTCTGATTACATTATGTGCAGGGTTCTCTAAAATTGTCACTATTTCTTTGCTTTAATAATTTCAGAAATACAAATGCTAAGAATGTACAAAGGTATCATTTTAAAAAATATTAAATTTATTTTATACTTATTTAATTTTTAATTCTGAATAATAATTTAAATGAATAAGCTTTATTATTTGGAACAATTTTTAGTTTATAGAATAATGGATCAGAAAGTACAGAGAATTCCCGTAAATGTCCTTATGTCCTCGCCTAGCTCCCACTATTTTAGCATCTTTTATTAATGTGGTGCATTTATTACAGTTCATGAGAAAATGTCTGTGCACTATTACTAACTAAAGTCTTTAGTTTACACTAGGATTTAATCTTTGTGTTGTACACTCCATGGATTTTTACAAATATATAATGACATGTATCCAATTTTATCATAACACATATAAAATTTTCACTGCTCTGAGAATGCCTGTTTCACCTATTCATTTCTCCTTTTCTCCCCACAAACACCTAATGATCAATGATCTTTTTACTGTCTCCATCATTCTGTCTTTCCCTGAATGTCATACAGTTGAGCTCATATATTATGTAGCCATTTGAGATGAGCTTCTCTCACTTGCTAATCTGTGTCTAAGGTTCCCCCATGTCTTTTCTGGACTTGATAGCTCATTTCTTTGTATGACTGAATGATATTCCATTGTATGGATGTACCATAGTTTGCTAATTCACTCACTCAAACATTCACATCTTGATTGCTTTCAATTTTTGGCAGTTATATGTAAGGCTGCTTTAAACATTTGTTTGCAGGATTTTTGTGTGGAAATAAGCACTCATTTGGGTAAACACCGAAGAACATGACTCCTGGTGTATATGGTAAGAGAATGTTTAGTTTTATAAGAAAGTGTCAAACTTCCTCCCAGAGTGGCTATACCAATCTCCTTTCTGAGAGAAATGAATAGGAGTTTTTGTTGCTCTACATTCTCCACAGCATTACATTTTGATTTTAGCCTTTCTAATTGGTGTCATTGATATCTCATTTTTTAAATTTAGATCCGCTAGTGATGTATGGTATTGAGTATTTCATAACTGTTTGAATCTGTACATCTTCTTTGTTGAAGTATCTTTTTAAGATCTTTTGCCCATTTATTAATTGTATTGTTTAGTTTTGTTGATGAACTTTAAAGATTCTTTGTGGAATTTGGATAACAGTTCTTTATCACACAGGTTTTGAAAACTCCCTCAGAATGTGAATTGTATTTTCATTCTCTTTAAAGTAGCTTCTGGAGAAGGAAATGGCGACCCACTCCAGTACTCTTGAGTGGAAAATTCCATGGACGGAGGAGCCTGGTAGGCTACAGTCCATGGGGTCGCTCAGAGTCGGACACGACTGAGCAACTTCACTTTCTTTCTTTCTTTCTATAGTTCCTTTTGGAGAAGGAAATGGCGACCCACTCCAGTGTTCTTGCCTGGAGAATCCCATGGAAGGAGGGGACTGGTGGGCTGCAGTCTGTGGGGTTGCAAAGAGTCAGACACGACTAAGCAACTAACACACAAAGTAGTTTCATCAGGACAGATTTTTAAATTTTTAGTGAAGTCCAACTTATCAATGTCTTTCCTTCATATGACTAACTTTTGGTACTTTAACAGTCAACATTGTCTCTTATTAGCTTTTTGTCCTCAGTTATCATGTTCATATTTCCTTGGTAAGAAAGATATATTTTAGTTAGAATAATAGGAATATATCTCTGTTTTTAGAAAATCGGGAAAATCAAGATGTGGAAACAGAAAAATTGCCTGGCAAATTCCAAGATCTAGATTAGTCTCAAAATTGCATCTTGGCAAGATGAATCCTCTCCATACTTGCATCACTAACCTCAAATTTCAAAATTCTTAGAGTGAAAGCATCTGTCTGGTCAAGCTTAGATTATAGTTCTCTCTCTCCACTAGTGAAAAAGATTATATCTGGATAAATAATTTCAGAATGACAGTGAAAAATGAGGAAGAATCAATTCCCTAACAACTAGTCAGAAAAAGTATGGAAAACTGGAGAGTGTTCGATACACAAAAAAGATTACAACCCAGTAAAAATAGTAATATTTTAGCTTAAATAACATAACTGAGAATTCTTCAGAGACGTTTTTTGTTCTAGATTCCCATTCACTCTCTTGGACGATCTAAAATATACACTCTATTTTTTCTTCACATGTCCCATTTGGAAAAATTGGACAAACAATTTTGGTCAGTGATTTTTACAAAATACAGTCAAGGACTCTTTAAGAAGTGCTATTAGATTTAGATTTTTTAATTCTTAGGATAAATAAGAACAGGAAAAGAAAATATTAAAGGCAGATGCTATTTGTCTAAAGTATTTTTTATTCTACTCCAAGGAAGTCTCTAATGATTAGCTATTAAAAATGGACTTTCTAGCTATTAGGTAGGTAATTGATAAAAGGGAGTTTGAGTCATTGATTTGATTTTGTACTTATGCTCAATGGGGTTCATGGATTACTATTGTTTATCCACTGAGAATTCCACAGCTAAATACTGTCTTCATATCAGTCATGGGTGAATATGGCACTGGCCTGTTTAATTGACTGGAAAACATTAATGCACCAAGATGAATAGAAACAGAACTTCGATTCTAAATCCTATTTCTCAATAATAATGCAGTTTCTATTGTTCTGGTAAAATTGCTAGGTAAAAATTCAGAAACCATTATAAAAAACATGAAATCTCCCTAGCTGACTTCATTAAGCAGAATATGTTTGATAACAAAGTAACAAATTTAAGTCAGTAAAACTACTAACTATTATGATTATGAATGGAAAAAAAAAGGAAAAGCAAATGGAATTAACTTATCAATAGATTATTTCAATAGAAATAATAATAGAAATAGGATTTCTTCTAAGTCTTCAAGGGTGAATCAACATTAGGAAATTTAACACTATATTAGATCAATATATTATAGAAGAAGACACCATTGGGTGGTCTTATTAAAGATACTAAATAAAAGAGTGATAATATTCAACCAAGGTCACTCATTAAAAATCCAAACTAAGTTTCATGATTGACTGCCTCACAATAACTTCCCCACACTGACAGCTGCTAGAAGTCTACTGCAGGCACTAGACTTTGTATTTTGCCACACTAAGTAGGTGTTCACTTCCACTGAGGCATGGTTAGAATCAAGATATATTTTTCATTATCATGGCTAGTATAGAGTTAGATTGATAGGAGCGTTATGGATTAGTAAAATTTCCTTCATGCCTGGAATAAGTCAACTAATGTAAAAACATCCTCTGGTTCACCTCTAGAATTTAATAAGAGATTTGGTCAGTAGTGATAATGGAATTTTCATAGATGTGTGTGTGTGTGTGTGTGTGTATCCTGTGCCTTTACAATGCTATCTGATGTAGATGAAGAACTAGTGATGAAGACCTCACCTACCAATGTAAGAGACATGAGGTGAACATTCAATCCCTGGGTCAGGAGGATACCCTGGAGGAGGGCATGGCAACCCACTGCAGTATTCTTGCCTGGAGAATCCCATGGACAGAGGAGCATAGCGGGCTACGGTCCATGCAATCGCACAGAGCTGGACACAACTGAAGTGACTTAGCATGGCAGGGCATATATAAATGAAGTGGAAAACACACATTCAATCCTGTGATAAACACTCATACCTGATTTTCAAATAAAAGCTCATTACCGTCAAAAGGTAAACTTTACCTCCTATGAAGACTCCTCTCATTCTTCAGGCAATTAATCCACCTGACTAATTATTTAGTAGAAATATTTTTCTTACATTTATATTTTTAAATTATTATTATTGAGTAGAACTAATAATCATTTAGTAGAACTAATTATTTAGTATTCCAGTAGAACTATTCAAAACACTAAAGGATGATGCCATCAATATGTTGCATTTAATATGTCAGCAAATCTGGATGATCTAGCAGTGGCCACAGGACTGGAAAAGGTCAATCCTCATCCCAATTCCCAAGAAGGGTAATACCAAAGAATGTGCTAACCATCGAACGATTGCACTTATATCTCATACTAGTAAAGTCACGCTTAAAATCTTGCTTAAAATCTTGCACACTAGGCTTCAGCTTTATGCAAACCAAAAACTTCCAGATGTCCAAACTGGGTTTAAAAAAAGAAGAGGAACCCGAGATCAAATTGCCAACATTTGCTGGATCATAGAGAAAGATAGGGAATTCCAGAAAACCATCTACCTCTGTTTCATCGACTATGCCAAAGCCTTTGTGTGGATCATAATAAACTGTAGAAAGCTCTTAAAGAGATGGGAATACCAGACCATCTTACCTGTCTCCTGCAGGTCAAGAAGTAAGAAATAGAATTCTGTATGGAACAAATAATTGTTTCAAGATTGAGAAAGGAGTATGACAGGGTTGTCTGCTATCACCTGGTTTGTTTAATCTATATGCTGAGCACATCATGAGAAATTCTGGGCTGGATGAGTTACAAACTGAAATCAACATAGGCAGGAGAAATGTCAACAACCTCAGATATACAGATGATACCACTCTAATGGCAGAAGGCCAAGAGGAACTAAAGAGCCTCTTGATGAGGGTGAAGAAGAAAGTGAGAGTCAACTTAACACTAAATATTAAAAAAAAAAAACTAAGATCATGGCATCTGGTCCCATTACTTCATGGCAAATAGAGAGGGGAAAGGTGGAAGTAGTGACAGATTTCCTCTTCTTGGGCTCTAAAATCATTGCAGATGGTCACTACATCCATGAAATCAGAAGACATTTGCTTCTTGGCAGGAAAACTATGACAAAACTAGACAGTGTGTTGAAAACCAGAAACATTACTCTGCCAACAAAGGTCCATATAGTCAAGGCTATGGTGTTCCCAGTGGTCACTTATGATTGTGATAGCTGGACTGTAAAGAAGGCAGAGTGCAGAAGAATTGGCTTTGAACTGTGGTGCTGGAGAAGACTCCTGAGAGTCCCTTGGACTGCAAGGAGATCAAACCAGTCAATCTTAAGGGAAATCAACTCTGAACACTCGTTGGAAGGACTGATACTGAAGCTGGAACTCCAGTATTTTGGTCATCTGATGTGAACAGCTTATATTGAAAAAGTCCTTGATGCTGGGAAAGATTGAGGGAAAAAGCAGATGAGTGTGTTAGAGGATGAAATGACTGAATGGCATCACCAATGCAATGGACATGAATTTGGGCAAACTTAGGGAGATGGTGAGGAACAGGGAGGCCTGGCATGCTGAAGCCCCTGGGGTTGCAAATAGTTGGACACGACTGGCAACTGAACCACAACAACTATTCAATGCCGTATCCATAAGTTCATTTTTACATGTGATGCTCTAAACTGTAATACTTTGTTTATACATTTATCTTTCTTATCAGACAGTGAACTCATTAAGATAAAATTAATGCATTGTGGAAGTTCAATACCTTATTATCGATGAAACTATTAACTGAAGAAATTAAATTGAGGAATGCACCTTCCTAGCACTGAATCAAACAGGCATTAACTTGTGTTATACAGAGATATTTCAAATGATGGATGGATTTCTTTATGAAAAATAAAGCAAAATATACCATAAGATTTGTAAATAAAATGTAAAAATTCCCTAACATAGCAGAACAATGGATAAGGGCAGGAATTTTCACTCTGTAACTTTCAGGAGCCAAAATGCTTAAACGCTTGTCATAGATAAAATGAATCCTTAATCTACCTTACAGTTTTCTGACAGAACAAGTGCTGGCCATCATGTCATCTAGGAATTTCCCCATGTACTTTAGTCTATCAGCTGAAAAATATTCAATTGATTATGACAGATGGGCATGAAGTCTGTTCTGATGGACTGAGGGAAAAGGTTGATAAATGCTGAGAGACAGATTATATGGTGATGATTGTTTTTGCAAAGTCAATCATCTGTGTACTGGGTGCTTATTATAATCTATCCTAGGAAAATTATTATTACCTACTACTTGGCTTAAATTTTACTTCATTTTTTTAAATTTAAAATACCAAGGATAATTTTCTGCTGGAAATGATTATATATAGCAACGGAGAAACACACCTAACAAAATCATCAATTTTATAATCTTCATTTAAAAAAAATGATTAATATTCCAAATTTTCTCTATGTCTTATGAAATCAATATTAGATGTATCTTAAATGTGGAAATAGGAAAACTATATGACCACATTATGACTATATCCAGTCAACATTCTCTTAATATTTTATGTTAATCTAATAGCATACCTAACAATTATTTCTGCAAAGCACCTATTTTAAAAACTTGGAAATTGCCCCTATTTAATCTTATGTGATTCATAAATTGACTTTCTGAGATAGAATGGTTAGATTATACATGGACAAGTCAAATAAGAGGGCATTCAATTTTTATTTTTTATATTTCTGAATTATGCTTCAGTATTGTACTTGTTCACTACAAGATTACTTACTCTATTGTGTATATTCATAGAATAGTCTCTTCTCCAAAGACCATATATTTTTTTTAACAAGTCTTTATTAGAAAAGTTTTTGAGACTTACATCCCTCAGTGCATTAACACTATTCTAAAACCCATACATTCTGGTTTCTACATACTGGCAAGTGTGGAAATGTGATGAACCTATGTCAGTGTCTTCTTGCTGCTGTAACACATTATCACAAACTTAGGTAAAAACAGCTCAAGCTTATCATGCTATAGTTCTGTCCATCTCAAGATCCTTCATCTTAATCATACTTCCAAAGTTCTTTTCCCATATAAAGCAAGACATTCACAGTTTGCAGGATTAAGATAATAGACTTTTATTATTTTATTATTGGCAGCACAATGCAGCATGTGGGATCTTAGTTCCCCAATCCGATATTGAATTCATGCTCCGTGGAGTAGAAGTGTGGAGTATTAATAACTGGACTGCCAGGGGAAGTTCCAAGATACAGGAATTTTTAGGCAGTGAATATTCTGCTTACCACAACTTTCGTTAAACAATGGTCAGAGCAGAGACTAGACTAGAAGTGTCACAATTCTCAGTCACCTGTTGGTCCTATCACAGTACAAATTATTTGAATCATCTAAAGAACAGATCACTTTTTAAAATATTACTACATTTTAAAACTAGACAGATTCTTTTAAAGGAGAAAAAGTATTGTCCTTCTTACTAGCAGATGGTCACACAGTACCCTGTATTTATTTTAGTTAAAAAATTTCAACATTATAGGTCTGCAGCTAAGATTGCTAGGGAAGGATTGAAAAATGAGAACAAGTTTGGAAGATCCATACAGGAAATGTGCAATAAAAGTGGGTTCAGGAAACAGGAACCATAAACATAAGGAGGCATCATATGGACAGCTGTCAACAGGACTCTCAGACTTTCTTAAGAAATATGATACCTGATAAATAATATTCAAAAGTTCAGCAACCTAGTTACTCTTTCATCACTGATAGGCATTCATTAAAATTGTGCATAAAACATTTTTTAAATGTTTATTATTTGCTTGATCTAGTTGGAGGATGGGGAAATTTCAAGATCTTGTAATTGTTACCAAAGTGAAAGAGCATAAACAGAGAAAGATAATCAGATAAAGGAAAGTAATGGAGCCACAGGTGGCTGCCTTACTATTTGTATAAGACACTATTCCTTATACAAGACATAAAATGGATATTTAAGCTAATTGTGTGCGTGTGTGTGTGTATATGCGTATGTGTTAGTCACTCAGTAATGTTTGACTCTTTGCACCCTCATGGACTGTAGCCTGCCAGGCTCCTCTGTCCATGGGATTCTCCAGGCAAAAATACAAAAATATAGTGGGTTGCCATTTCCATCTCCAGGGGATCTACCAGACCCAAGGATTGAACCGGGGTCTCTTAGCATTGCAGGTAGGTTCATTACCATCTAAGTCACAAGGGAAGTCCCTCAAGTTGCTTTTCTCTGGATGTTAAGGGAAAGGGTGATCCTAGCTGATAAGCTGAGTTACAAATTTTGTCCCTTTTACACTGTTTTTCTGATACTAAATTTACATTCAAAAATATTTGTTGATATATGAAAGAAATATACTTCTCATCAACCTAATAACATCCACCTAAAGAATTACTCCTTTCAAATTTAAAATTTACCTTAAAAACAATGTGATTATTTATTATAATTACAAATAAGTGTAAATTTATCAAAACCTTGCCAGTTCTGTGCTTTACCAATGTTTGTATGCTCTGGCAATGTATATGATGATGAAGGATATTTTGCAAATATTTTAATTTGTATTTCATTTTTATTCTGAGTAATTTTACAATGTCTGGAATTAGATACTCTTAATCAAATTATGTATATACTTTTCCTTTCACTAATCAACATTTTTTTTTCATTCTGTTTTGTTCTGAGTATATAATGATGAACTAAAAAGATATGTTCACCAGGGTCACAGAGCTTATAGTCTAATGAGCAAGACACAAAATATTCAAGTAAAAAAATCATGGCGTAAATCTCTAAAGGAAAACTGAGCGTAATTTGACAAAGGGATGTGAGGAGACATTAGTAGAAGAATTGCTTAAGAAACTTAAGAAAGTTTGCAAGGTCAGATTTTAAAATGCCCTTCACATATTTGAAGCTGCAATATGACCCCTGGATATATATGTTCCCTGGTGACTCAGCAGTAAAAATCTGCCTGCGAAGCAGGAGAGCAGATTCAATCCTTGGACCAGAAGGGAGGTGTAAGTTCGATCCCTGAGCCAGGGAAGATCCCCTGGAAAAGGAAATGGCAAGTCATGCCTGTATTCTTGCCTGGGAAATCCGATGGACAGAAGAGCCTGGTGGGATACAGTTTATGGGGTTGCAAAGAGTTGAACACGACTTGGTGACTAAACAACAACACAAAAACGGAGACATTTCCCGAAGGAAAAAAGGCAGAATTAGTTTCATTTCATTACCTGAATACTCTATGGCTGGCTCTGTTTCTTACTCTCTTCTAAAGGCACTGTCTACTCAGCACTATAATATGATATAGACAACATGAATAAGAAAATCCTTCTTTGATACTAAAGATAGATGAAGCACAGAATGTTCAATTGGTTTGTTAAGGTCACAAATCCCAGCTTTGTTTTAAACCTTAGTCTTTATTCATTACAGGACCTTTGAGAGCACGTGGTAATCTCTTTTTACTTGGTGGTTTATGATTGTCACTTGGCAAGCTATGAATAGCAAGTACCTAAAAACAACTAATTTGATACAAAATATGAAAATACATTATAATATAAAATTTATTATATTAAAATATAGAGCTCAGTTTACTATTGCTTATCTGCATATGTAAAGTTTGCATAATACACTCTCAAAAGTAAGAAAGAACATATTCCTTGCGAGTTTTGCCTCAACTTCACAGAATAAAGGAGCAGGTTTTCCTATATTAAATCACCACTTTTGATTATTTCAAAGGAGAAAAGCAGAAAAGGGAAAAGGCAAATTGAAGAGAGATGTGGAAAGGATGAGGAGAGAAACAGAACTATGAGAATAGAGATGGCAGGATAGAAATAATGAATTGTACTCTCTGAGATGGGGGAACAGGGAGAAATTATTTTTAGAAAGATAAAAATGAGCTAGAGCACAAGAATGATATTTCTTTGTTTATAAACTACTCAATACTCAACTATAGTAAGATGCGGCAGAGTAAGATGAGATCATAATATTTAATATATCTGTCTGGACCCCTTTTCCCTTATACGGCATGCCACTTCCCAAAGATTTAATTTATCTCATCAGACTGGTTGTCACATACTCTGTTTCCCTTATTCTCTAAACTGCTAATTTTTGTTCCTGAATATTCAGTAACAGATGTAATCACTAAGCATATAGTCACATTCTGTAATTCCCTCATATTAAGTTTTTATTCACATTATAATTTACCTAAAAACTAAAATTACATTTTCTAAGTTCATGCTTTGATTTTCCTGTTTTATTGGAACATATACAATATCTGATAGAAACTGTATTAATTTAGATTCCAAAGCAAAAAGGTTCACATAATTTTGTTGTATAATTTAGTGCATTTCTTATGTTTTTGTTTAGTTCTAAGACCATATTTAGTATCAAGTGTAAAAGGACTAATAAACTAATTTATGTTTTATTTATTTTGCCACAAAGAAAAATTAACTTGATTTTAATGTGGTACTTATTATTTTTGTTATATGTCAGCAAGACTACATATCCATATGAATCTTAAGTAACAAATTTAAAAGTGTATCTTTTAACTTTGAAATAAGTATAGTCTTAGGAACTCTTTATATGGGAATTCATGTTGGAAAAAAAAGCATTTTAAAAGGATTACATTTGCATGGTGTTCAGAAAATGCACCCTTTAGAGAAAGCTTTCATTGGTACTTTAATAACTGTGTCAAGATATTCTGTATGGCAAAAGTAGTTCTCATTACATCTTCGAGCCTGACAACTGACTTCAGCTGATGGCAGATGAAAACAAAGCACATACAAGAAAAAATTGAACACTATTACACCTTCTATTTACTGATGCAGTTGAGAAAAAGACAATACCTAAGAATAAACTACTCAAAAGATATCTTAGTGGAAGTGACTGTCTAATGATAAATGAAACAACATGGTCTATCCATGGCTCATAAAATTGGATCCTATTTTATTCTAGTTGGTTTTTGGTTTAAAACTCCTCAGTTCAGTTTAGTTCAGTCGTTCACTCATGTCCAACTCTTTGTGACCCCATGGACTGCAGCACACCAGGCTTCGCTGTCCATCACCAAATCTAGGAGCCTACTCAAACTCATGTCCATTCAGTTGGAGATGCCACCCAACCTTCTCATCCTCTATCGTCCCATTCTCCTCTGGTCTTCAATCATTCCCAGCACCAGGGTCTTTTCAAATGAGTCAGTTCTTCACTTCAGGTGGCCAAAGTATTGGAGTTCCAGCTTCAGCATCAGTCCTTCCAATGAATATTCAGGACTGATTTCCTCTAGGATTGACTGGTTGGATCTCCTTGCAGTCCAAGGGACTCTCAAGAGTCTTCTCCAACAGTTCCAAAGCATCAATTCTTCAGCACTCAGCTTTTTTATAGTCCAAATCTCACATCCATACATGACCACTGGAAAAACCAAAGGTTTGACTATATGGATATTTGTTGGCAAAGTAGTGTCTCTGATTTTTAATATGTTGTCTTTTTTTGGTCATAGCCTTTTTTCCAAGGAGCAAGCATCTTTTAATTTCATGGCTGTAGTCACCATCTGCACTGACATTTGGAGCACCAAAAATTAAAGTCTGTCACTGTTTCCACTGTTTCCCCTTGTATTTGCCATGAACATGGGACCAGATGCCATGATCTTACTTTTCTGAATGTTGAGCTTTGAGCCAACTATTTCACTCTCCTCTTTCACTTTCATCAAGAGGCTCATTCTTCTTTGCTTTCTGCCCTAAGGGTGGTGTTATCTGCATATCTGAGGTTATTGATATTTCTCCCAGCAACCTTGGTTCCAGCTTGTGCTTCATCCAGTCCAGCGTTTCTCATGATGTACTCGACATATAAGTTAAATAAACAAGGTGACAATATACAGCCTTGAAGTACTCCTTTCTTATTTGGAACCAGTCTTTTGTTCCGTGTTCAGTTCTAACTGTTGCTTCTACACCTGCACACAGATTTCTCAGGAGGAAGATCAGGGGGTCTGGTATTCACATCTCATGAAGGATTTTCCACAGTTTGTTGTGATCCACACAGTCAAAGGCTTTGGCATAGTCAATAAGGCAGAAGTAGATGTTTTTCTGTAACTCTCTTACTTTTTCAGTGATCCAATGGATGCTGGCATTTTGATCTCTGTTTCCTCTGCCTTTTCTGAATCGAACTTAAACATCTGGAAGTTCATGGTTCACGTACTGCTGAAGCCTGGCTTGGAGAATTTTGAGCATCACTTTGCTAGCTTGTGAGATGAGTGTCATTGTATGGTAGTTTGAGTGTTCTTTGTCATTGACTTTCTTTGGGATTGGAATGAAAACTGGCATTTTCCAGTCTTGTGGCTACTGCTGAGTTTTCCAAATTTGCTGGCATATTGAGTGCAGCACTTTCACAGCATAATCTTTTAGGATTTGAAATAGCTCAACTGTAATTCCATCACCTCCACTAGCCTTGCTCATAGTGATGCTTCCTAAGACCCACTTGACTTCACATTCCAGGATTTCCGGCTCTAGGTGAGGGATCACACCATCGTGATTATCTGTGTCATGAAGATTTTTTGTACAGTTCTTCTGTATATTATTGCCTCCTCTTCTTAATATCTTCTGCTTCTGTTAGGTCCCTACTATTTCTGTCCTTAATTATGCCCATCCTTACATGAAATGTTCCCTTTTCTTGAAGAAATCTCTATTCTTTCCCAGTCTATTGATTTCCTCCATTTCTTTGCATTGATCACTTAGGAAGCCTTTCTTCTCTCTCCTTGCTATTCTTTGGAGCTATGCATTCAAATGGGTATATGTTTCCTTTTCTCCTTTGCTTTTCACTTCTCTTCTTTTCACAGCTCTTTGTAAGGCTTCCTCAGAGGGCCAGTTTTGCCTTTTACATTTCTGCTTTTTGGGGGATGGTCTTGATCACTGCTTCCTGTACAATGTCATGAATTCCTGTCCATAGTTCTTCAGACACTCTGTCTATCAGATCTAATCCCTTGAATCTATTTGTCACTCCAACTGTTAAGCATAAGGGATTTAATTTAGGTCATAACTAAATCAAATGGTTTAGTGGTTTTCCCTACTTTCTTCAATTTAAGTCTGAATTTGGCAATAAAGAGTTCATGATCTGAGCCATAGTCAGCTCCCAGTCTTGTTTTTGCTGACTGTATAGAGCTTCTCCATCTTTTTTCTGCAAAGAATATAATTAATCTGATTTTGGTATTGAGCATCTGGTGACATCCATGTGTAGAATCTTCTCTTTTGTTGTTGGAAGAGAATGTTTGCTATGACCAGTTCATTCTCTGGGCAAAACTCAATTAGCCTTTGCCCTGCTTCATTCTGTACTCCAAGGCCAAATTTGCCTGTTACTCCAGATATTTCTTGACTTCCTACTTTTGCATTCCAGTCCCCTATAATGAAAAGGACATCTTTTGGGAGGTGTTAGTTCTAGAAGGTCTTGTAGCTCTTCATAGAACCGTTTAACTTCAGCTCCTCAGCATTACTGGTTGGGGCATAGACTTGGATTACTGTAATGTTGAATGGTTTGCCTTGGAAATGAAAAGAGATCATTCTGTCTGTTTTGAGATTGCATTCAAGTACTGCATTTCAGACTCTTGTTGACCATGATGGCTACTCCATTTCTTCTAAGGGATTCTTGCCCACATTGGTAGATATAGTGGTCATCTGAGTTAAATTTACCCATTCCAGTTCATTTTCATTTGCTGATTCTTAAAATTTCAATGTTCACTCTTGCCATCTCCTGTTTGACCACTTCCATTTTGCCTTGATTCATGAATCTAACATTACAGGTCTCTATGCAATATTGCTTTTTACAGCATCAGACTTCACTTCCATCACCAGTCACATCCACAACTAGGTGTTGTTTTTGCTTTGGCTCTGTCTCTTTATTCTTTCTGGGGTTATTTCTCCACTGATCTCCAGTAGCATATTGGGCACCTACTGACCTGGGGAGTTCTTCTTTCAGTGTCTTATCTTTTTGCCTTTTCATACTGTTCATGGGGTTTCCAAGGCAAGGATATTGAAGTGGTTTGCCTTTCTTTTATCCAGTGGACCACGTTTTGTCAGAACTCTCCACCATGACCCATCTGTCTTGGGTGGCCCTACACAGCATGGCTCATAATTTCATTCAGTTAGACAAGGCTGCTATCCATGTGATCAGATTGGTTAGTTTTCTGTTGTTGTGGTTTTCATTCTGCCTACCCTCTGATGAAGAAGTATAAGAGGCTTATGAAAGCTTTCTGATGAGAGAGACTAACTGAGGGGGAAATTGGGTCTTGTTCTGAATTGTTTGGCAATGCTTAGTAAATCTTTAATCTAATTTTCTGTTGGTGGGCAGGGCTGTGTTCCCTCCCTGTTCTTTGATCTGAGGCCAAAAGGTAATGAAGATAATGGTGATCTCCTTCAAAAAGCCCCATGCATGCACTGCTGCACTCAGTGCCCCCAATCCTGCATCAGGCCACCACCAACCCATGCCTCCACTGGAGACTCCTGGACACTCACGAGCAAGTCTGAGTCAGTCTCTTATGGGGGTCACTGCTCCTTTCTCCTGGGTCCTGGTGAAAACACAAGATTTTGTTTGTGCTCTTCAAGAGTCTGTTTCCCAGTCCTGTGTAAGTTCTGGCAGCTTTACGGTGGGGTTAATGGCGACCTTCTCCAAAAGGGATTATTCCATACCTAGGTCTACTGCACCCAGAGCCCCTGTCCCTGGAGCAGCCCACTGCTGACCTGTACTTCCACAGGAGACACTCAAACACAATTCTGTCTCAGTCTCTGTGGGGTCTTTGGGTCCTGGTGCGCACAAGGTTTGTTTGAGCCCTCTGAGCATCTCTGGCAGGTATGGGGTTTGATTCTATACATGATTTTGCCCCTCGTACCATCTTGCTGGTGCTTTTTTTTTGCCCCTGGACTCAAATAAAAATCTTAAAAGGATAAGAAACTTAAAAGAAAATTTGAGTATCATTTTTTAATGAAGTTTGACCTTAGTGGTTGTCTTTTGAACTATTTAAACATTTTATCATTATTGGAGATTATACTGAATCTCTGAAATGAGCATATTGTAGGAAAATCATACAAATTACTTTCTCACCTAAGTCAACTTCAAAATAATATCTACACAAACTGACAATCATTGTGGCTGATAGTAACTGTCAGAGAGCAGAAATTTGCTATCTATTCATCTATGTCTTCTAAATTTTCACTTTCTGATATTAAACTGTAAAATGAAACACAGTAATATTTATAGATGTACAATGTTACAATTAACTTTTTTAAAAAGACACTATGCACTTTGCTAGATTCTGAGCATTATAAGTCACTTCAGTCATGTCTGACTCTGTGCAACTCTATGGCTACTTGGTCCTGACAGGCTCCTTTGTCCATGAGATTCTCCAGGCAAGAATACTGGAGTGGGTTGCCATGCCCTCTTCCAGGGTATCTTCCTGATCTAGGGATCAAACCTGTGTCTCTTATGTCTCCTGCATTGGAGGTCAGGTCCTTTACCACTCGCGCTACCTGGGAGGTTTCTGTCGATACTATAAAGTGACAAGTCCCTCAAAGGATGAATAACCGTGTATGACAAGTGGCGTGATCTGCCAGTCAAGGAAACTAAGGCTATGACATTTCTTCAGATGTTTTGTTCAATGTCGGGTATATAAAAATGGAATTAATTCAGATAATGAAGAAGTAAAGAAGAATCTAAGGGACTCTAAATTGACATATGATGGAAGGCAGCATGGCATTTTAAAATAGCAAAGAGTGAGCTCACAAGGGAATCAGGTATATCTCTTCAGTATTTGAAAGCCTGTCATAAGCAACGGGATTAATGTCTGTTTTAGATAAGTATTTCAAAAATAGATTTGTGTCTAAGTGAAGACAGAGTTTTGTGCCAGAGGGATTCAACTATGTCTGCTACCTGAGATAATGAGTACCCAGTTCCTGTAGGTGTAAAAGCATTGATTCGACATACATTAAAGATGAATGGCTTGGAAGAAATTTAAGAGTCATGTAGGGAATATCTGTTCAGTGCTTGGAATTAATTTGAGTTTTCTACTCAATTTGAGCAACCCGATGGCCCAAACATATAAGATTGTCATATCTTGGGTGTGCGTATATTTATAATCCAGCCACTGCATCGACTGTATTGATCAGATCAATGAGTTACAATGGCAGTGGAAGATTCAGTCTTAACAGGTACAGTATATAAGTTGAAATTTCTAAAGGAAATAGGCTGAACAGAGTATGAATCCCATTAAAATCTAAAAATTTTTGACAGAAATATTTGATGTCCTTAACACTCAATAGTAAATAAATATCAGGAATGTTACACATAGTATAAAAATCATCTTTTGTTTTAATTCAGCCATATCCAGGTGGAGTTTCACCTCTGACAATTGCCAGCTGTTGCCTATACCACTTAGATGGATTCTGAAGAGGATTAACCATGAAAATAAAGTTATGTGCAAAGGTTCTATTCAATATATGAAACTATTACAGGCCCATAAATGTTAATTTGTTTTCTTTAATTTAAAGTGAAATTACTTTAAGTCCTAGAATTGAAAAAAAAAAATTTATTAATAAGCTCCAACATGTAAGAATACAATTTAAGTATGATTCATAAAATAATACCCACTAAACTTCCATTCGTTTACCCTACACTCCCAATCCACCTCATCACATTCATCCATCCTATGGAGACAAGGCTAAACTTGCGGAAATAAAAGTTGTTTATAACTTTTTATTACCCACTGTACAAAGTGATTCAGTTTACACATACATATATCCCTGGTGGCTCAGATGGTAAAGAGTCTGCCTTGGGAGACACAGGTTTGATCCCTGGTTTGGGAAGATCTCCTGGAGAAGGAAATGGTAATCCACTCCAGTATTCTTGCCTGGAAAATCCCATGAATAAAAGAGCCTGGAGGGCTACAGGGCAAATTGGAAGTGGTCAAACAGGAGATGACAAAAGTGAACATCGACATTCTAGGAATCAGTGAATTAAGATGGACTGGAATAGGTGAATTTAATTCAGATGACCATTATATCTACTACTGTGGGCAGGAATCCCTTAGAAGAAATGGGGTAGTCATCACGGTCAACCAAAGAGTCCAAAATGCAGTAGTTGGATGCAATCTCAAAAATGACAGAATGATCTCTGTTCGTTTCCAAGGCAAACCATTCAATATCACAGTAATTCAAGTCTATGCCCTGACCAGTAACACCGAAGAAGCAGAAGTTGAACAGTTCTATGAAGACCTACAAGACCTTATAGAACTAACACCCCCCAAAATTGTCCTTTTCATTATAGGGGACTGGAATGCAAATGTAGGAAGTCAGGAAACACCTGGCATAACAGGCAAATTTGGCCTTGGAGTATAGAATGAACCAGGGCAAAGGCTAATAGAGTTCTCCCAAGTGAACACACTGGTCATAGCAAACACCCTCTTCCAACAACACAAGAGAAGATTCTACACATGGACATCACCATATGGTTGACAGGGAAATCAGATTGATTATATTCTTTGCAGCCAAAGATGGAGAAGCTCTATACAGTCAGCAAAATCAAAACCGGGAGCTGACTGTGGCTCAAATCATCAACTGCTTATTGCCAAATTCAGACAGAAATTGAAGAAAGTGGAGAAAACCACTACACCATTCAGGTATGACCTAAATTAAATCCCTTATGACTATACTGTAGAAGTACAAAATAGATTTAAAGGACTAGATCTGATAGACAGAATACCCAATGAACTATGGATGGAGTTTCGTGACATAGTACAGGAGGAATCAAGGTCATCCCCAAGAAAAAGAAATGCAAAAAAGCAAAATGGCTGCCTGAGGAGGCCTTACAAAGAGCTTTGAAAAGAAGAGAAGTGAAAGGCAAAGGAGAAAAGGAAAGATATACCCATTTGAATGCAGAGTTCCAAAGAATATCAAGGAGAGATAAGAAAGCCTTCCTCAATGATCAATGCAAGAAATAGAGGAAAACAATAGAATGGGAAAGACTAGAGATCTCTTCAAGAAAATTAGAGATACCAAGGGAATATTTCATGCAAAGATGGGCTCAATAAAGGACAGAAATGGTATGGACCTAACAGAAGCAGAAGATATTAAGAAGTGGTGGCAAGGATACACAGAAGCACTGTACAAAAAAGATCTTCATGACCCAGAAAATCACGATGGTGTAATCACACACACTCACCTAGAGCCAGACTTCCTGGAATGTGAGGGCAATTGGGAGTGGGCCTTAGGAAGCATCACTAAGAACAAAGCTAGTGGAGGCGATGGAATTCCAGTTGAGCTATTCCAAATCCTGAAAGATGATGTTGTGAAAGTGCTGCACTCAATATGTCAGCAAATTTGGAAAACTCAGCAGTGGCCACAGAACTGGAAAAGGTCAATTTTCATTCTAATCCCAAAGAAAGACAATGTCCAAATAATGTTCAAACTACTACACAATTGCAGTCATCTCACATGCCAGTAAAGTAATGCTTAAAATTCTCCAAGCCACGCTTCAGCAATACGTGGACCGTGAACTTCCAGATATTCAAGCTGGTTTTAGAAAAGGCAGAGGAACCAGAGATCAAATTGCCAACATCCGATGGATCATCGAAAAAGCAAGAGAGTTCCAGAAAAACATCTAATTCTGCTTTATTGACTATGCCAAAGCCTTTGACTATGTGGATCACAATAGACTGCGGAAAATTCTGAAAGAGATGGGAATACCAGACTACCTGACCTGCCTCTTGAGAAATCTGTATGCAGGTCAGGAAGCATCAGTTAGAACTGGACATGGAACAACAGACTGGTTCCAAATAGGAAAAGGAATACGTCAAGGCTGTATGTTGTCACCCTGCTTAGTTAATTTATATGTAGAGTACATCATGAGAAATGCTGGGCTGGGGAAGCACAAACTTGAATCAAGATTGCTGGGAGAAATATCAATAACCTCAGATATTCAGATGATACCACCCTTATGGCAGAAATCTAAGAAAAACTAAAGAGCCTCTTGATGAAAGTGAGAGAGGAGAGTGAAAAAGTTGGCTTAAGTCTCAACATTCAGAAAACTGAGGTCATGGCATCTGGTCCCATCAGTTCAGTTCAGTTCAGTTCAGTTCAGTCACTCAGTCGTGTCCGACTCTTTGTGACCCCATGAATCGCAGCACGCCAGGCCTCCCTGTCCATCACCAACTCCCAGAGTCTACCCAAACCCATGTCCATCGAGTCTGTGATGCTATCCAGCCATCTCATTCTCTGTCATCCCCTTCTCCTCCTGCCCCCATTCCTTCCCAGCATTAGGGTCTTTTCCAGTGAGTCAACTCTTCGCATGAGGTGGCCAAAGTATTGGAGTTTCAGCTTCAACATCAGTCCTTCCAATGAACACCCAGGACTGATCTCCTTTAGGATGGAATGGTTGGATCTTCTTGCAGTCCAAGGGACTCTCAAGAGTTTTCTCCAACACCACAGTTCAAAAGCATCAATTCTTCGGTGCTCAGCTTTCTTCACCGTCCAACTCTCACATCCATACATGACCACTGGAAAAACCATAGCCTTGACTATAGGGACCTTTGTTGGCAGAGTAATGTCTCTGCTTTTAAATATGCTATCTAGGTTGGTCATAACCTTCCTTCCAAGGAGTAAGCATCTTTTAATTTTGTGGCTGCAATCACCAATAGCAGTGATTTTGGAGCCCAAAAAATAAAGTCTGACACTGTTTCCTCTGTTTTCCCACCGATTTCCCATGAAGTGATGGGACCAGATGCCATAATCTTAGTTTTCTGAATGCTGAGTTGTAAGCCAACTTTTTCACTCTCGTCTTTCATTTTCATCAAGAGGCTCTTTAGTTCTTAGATTTCTGCCATAAGAGTGGTGTCATCTGCATATCGGAGGTTATTGATATTTCTCCCAGCAATCTTGACTCCAGCTTGTGTTTTTCCAGCCCAGTGTTTCTCATGATGTACTCTGCATATAAGTTAAATAAGCAGGGTGACAATATACAGCCTTGACGTACTCCTTTTCCTATTTGGAACCAGTCTGTTGTTCCATGTCTAGTTCTAACTGTTGCTTCCTGACCTGCATCCAGGTTTCTCAAGAGACAGGTCAGATGGTCTGGTATTCCCATCTCTTTCAGAATTTTCCACAGTTTATTGTGATCCACACAGTCAAAGGCTTTGGCATAGACAATAAAGCAGAAATAGATGTTTTTCTGAAACTCTCTTGCTTTTTTGATGATCCATCGGATGTTGGCAATTTGATCTCTGGTTCCTCTGCCTTTTCTAAAACCAGCTTGAACATCTGGAATTTCGTGGTTCACATACTGTTGAAGCCTGGCTTTGAGAATTTTGAGCATTACTTTAATAGTGTGTGAGATGAGTGCAATTGTGTGGTAGTTTGAGCATTCTTTAGCATTGCCTTTCTTTGGGATTGGAATGAAAACTGACTTTTTCCAGTCCTGTGGCCACTGCTGAGTTTTCCAGATTTGCTGGCATATTGAGTGCAGCACTTTTATAGCATCATCTTTCAGAATTTGAAATAGCTCCACTGGAATCCCATCACCTCCACTAGCTTTGTTCGTAGTGATGCTTTCTAAGGCAAATATTTGGGGAAACACTGGAAACAGTGGCTGACTATTTTTCTGGGCTTCAAAATCACTGCAGATGGTCACTGCAGACATGAAATTAAAAGAAATACCCCTTTGAAGGAAAGTTATGAGCAACCTAGACAGCATATTGAAAAGCAGATACATTGCATTGTCAACAAAGATCCATCTAGTCTAGGCTATGGTTTTTCCAGTGGTCATGTATGGATGTGAGAGTTGGACTATAAAGAAAGTTGAGTGCAGAAGAATTGATGCTTTTGAACTGAGGTGTTGGAGAAGACCCTTTAGAGTCCCTTGGACTGCAAGGAGATCCAATCAGTCCATTCTAAAGGAAATTAGTCCTGAATATCATTGGAAGAGCTGATGCTGAAGGTGAAACTCCAATACTTTGGCCACCTGATGTGAAGATCTGACTCATTTGAAAAGTCCTCCTTCCTGATGCTTAGGAGAGCTCCGTTCAGGAGGATTTGAGGGCAGGAGTTTTGAAGCAAAGGGTTACGACAGCCGTTTGGCCGTTTATAGTCTGTGAACTGTGGTCTGAAGTCCTGGATGAGAGGCTTGTGGATGCAGCACCCTATGGACAAGTGTAACTGGGCTAATGGTAAAGGAGAAAAGGTTAGACTTTATTTTATTACCCAGAGTCTATTTTTATTTCCCAGGAATTAGTAATAAGCGTTGCCAATGGAAATTCTACACTTGGAAAGAAGGTTGTATTACAACAGGTGATAATTCCAGAGTCCTCATTGAAGAACTTATTTAAGTACCTTTTTTCATACATGCAAAATGGAGTGGAAGAAAGTGTCGTTTTACTCCACTAGAGAAATGTTAAAGTCTGTGAGATGGAGTTCTGGAAATGGGTGAATTCCAAAGCAAAAGCTAAAGTTCCCCTTGATCTATCTATAGTATGAAAACGTTTGGCATATTTTTGGCGGGAGACAAAATTTACTTTCAAAATTTCACCTGCAGTATTTGAATATAGTGAGTTCATCATAAGGTTATAATTGTTTTCTTCTTTTAAAAGTATTCCTGGTGTTTCCCAGTCTTTACCAGCCTATTAAATCCCATTTTCATGAATACTACAAAACATATTTAGCTAGGGACCCATCTACTTTAATAAAAAGTCTAACATTTCATCAGGATCTCATATGTAATTATTTTCGAGAATCTCTGGAGAATTATTTTCTTTACATATCCGTGCTAGCTATTAAGTATTATAGTGGCTACATGTGTATTGCCAGATTCCTCCTATTAGCTTTATATATCATCACATCTCCAAAATAGTAACATCCTGGAGAAATGTCTTTCCTAGGCTTGCTACTACTTTCACATAGCGGTTTGATTTCAACTACAGTCTTAATTTTATTATAGGAGGTAATTGTTGAGATTAGATTATCACTTGAAATAGGGTGTTATTAAAAATTTCTGAGATAATATAGGGGAAGTACAGTGTTTACCCGTGGCCAGTCCTGCAGCTAGGAACCCCTGACCCATCATCGCAGAACCCTGACAGGTGTGGCACTGCCTAGAGAGGCTCCATGGAGCCGAGCCTTTCTCCCAAAACATGTGGTACCTATAAGCCTATCTCTATCAATGGATTCAGTTTTCACTGCATGAGGCCCACAGGCAACAGATGTTTTCCCTCAACATTGAATCAGACACCTTTCTCCTTAGTCCTCATTTTCCTGTCCAAATACTGAACTCCCATTGAGATAATGATGCTACTTGCAGCCCGCATCTTCAAAGGGACCCTTTCTCTTTCTGCATAGGAAAGGACATCGGCAGACAAGAGGTAAACTATGCTGTGAGAAGAAAGCACACACATGAAATGTATTTATGTTCTTGAAAAGAAGTTAAGACAAAAGGGCAGAGACTGGTTTTCAAGGTACTCACCACTTCTCATCTAAATCTATTCTCCCTCTAAATTAGTGCACAAATCATTGAAAAATACTAATCCTTAACATTTTTCTGACATACCGGTTCATTATAATTGATTTTTTAGAAGTTCCCTAATGAGCAGACACACTGCTATAGACTGAAGAAAATAATTATATTCAACATAATAATAGATTTTGAAATTATTTTTCATGCCTGGAACACCTTTAATCCATCAGTATTGTTTTCTATGAGATAGAATTCACTGTGAATATTAAGTACATCACATGCATTAATTTATGATAGTAAAGGTATTTGCTTAACCAAATTAAGCATCGTGGATTCATTGAGGAGAAATTAATAAGGATTATCCAGGATATATGAGAGGAACTCATTGACTATGTAATTAATTTAAACACATATAAACAGATTGTTATGTGAGCTATTTAGGCATATAATTATGAATCATTGGATTGCACATGAATTAATTTAGGTAACTATAAATGGTAATGATGTTGTCTAATGTTTACATTTGCTTAAAAATTTATTCAAAATGTTAATTTTAACTATTCTCTTTGTTTTCATATTGCATCATAGCGATAGTATTCCCATTTGTCTTCATTTAAATATTACCTTTTTATTTAAAAATGTAAAATAGTCACAAGCCTGTAGAAAAGTTAAAATTACAATATAAATAATACTTTTTCTTCAACTATTTAGGAGTAAATTATTGATCTGATGCCTCATCATCCCTACATACTATAGCGTGTTTTTCTTATAAACATGTACATTCTCCTGTACAGAAAAAGAGAGAAACAGGAAGACTAGATAACTCAACAATTAAAAATTAGCACTGATAATTACTAATATCTAATTTCTCAGATCCAATCAAATTTTACAATCTCCCAATAATATCCTATAAATCAAGATGATCCATTTCAGAACCATTTATTGCATTTATTTGTTTCTGCTTTACTAGAGTTTGACAAATATGATTTGTATCTATCAGTTAAACTCCAAGGGCTCCCCTGGTGGCTCAGTGGTGAAGACCTTGCCTACCAATGCAGAAGATATGGTTCAATCCCTGGGTCTGGAAAATTCCCTGGAGGAAGAATGGCAACCCACTCCAGTGTCCTTGCCTGGGAAATCCCATGGACAGAGGCGTCTGGCAGGCTACAGTCTATGGGGCCACAAAGAGTCAGACATGACTTAGAGACTCAACAATGACAAAGATATTGAAAGTGCACATAGTGGTGATTTGATATAATTTTGCAATATACTGTGAAAAGAATTCCACAGTCCAGTTAATTAACAAATCCATCACCTCACATCTCACATATTTATCTTATTTTTCTACTCCTCTCACAAATTTCAGTTATATACTATGGTGTTATAAACTGTAGTCACCATGCTTTACATTAGAACCTCAGACATTAGCTTATGGCTGAAAATTTGTACTCTATTACCAACCTCATTTTTTCTTACCTCATCTCTGAGCCACTGCAACCGCTTTTCTACTCTGTTACTAAGAGTTTAACTTCTTTTTTAGATCCCACATGTAAATGAAATGCAGTATTTGGTTTTTTCTCTCTTGTTTATTATACTTAGCATAATGCCTTCAGGATCCACCCGTGGTGTTGCAAGCAGAAGGATTTCCTGTTCTCATGACTGAAGAATACTCATACATGTACACACATGTATTTGTATTATGTATGTATGTATACATTGTTGTTGTTGTTTAGTCATTAAGGCAAATCCGAATCTTTTGCAACCCCAGGGACTGTAGCCTGCCAGGCTCCTCTGTCCATGGGATTTCCCAGGCAAGAATACTGGAGTGGATTACCATTTCCTCCTCCAGGGGATCTTCTCAGCCCAAGGACTGAACCAGCCTCTCCTGTGTTGGCAATGGGTTCTTTATCACCGAGCCACCAGGGAAACCCTTCTATTAAATAGCTATTGTTAATAATCAATCAATACATTTCGATGCCATACCTTTTAGTCTCCTCTCTAGAGTTATTCTTATTCTTATTCTAGAGTTATTTTTCTTTGGCTTTGAAGATTGAAGGTCAGTTGTTTAGGGTTGTCCCGTAATTTATGTTTTTCTAGTGTGTTCTCGTGATTATACTCATGTCATGTATTTTCAGCAAGAATATGCTGAAGTGATGTGTTCTTTCACTGTATCTTTTCAGGCGGTATACAGCTCTAGCATATCCCTTTACTGGTTTTTATGTTGATCACTTGATTTTGGAATGTTTCAAGTTTCTCTATTATAAATTTTTTCCTTTCCTTCTTTTTTTAAGATTTGGGGAAAGATGTAATTTGAAGAATTTGAAGCTCTGTAAAAATCCCACTCTTCATAAAATTACACACACACACACACACATGCTCATGAATTTTAAGTTTTCTTTGTATTCATTGGATTATAATCATTTTTTGAGCACTCAAAATATCCTGTTTGGCCACTCAATCTGGTCTTGCATTCTTCGTCATGTTTCTGTTATTCCTTTGGCATTTTTTTTTTTGCACAATAAGGAATGCCAGGCTTTCTTGTACTTTTCCTACTCAATCTTAGAATTAACTTTTTGCCCAAGCAGTTCTAATGTATTTTAGTAGAAAATTTAGAAACTAAAATATGATTGTTAGAGGTCCACTTATTGATATCAAATTCTTTCTATTCCATGGATACATGGACACACACACACACACACAACTCTGTACAGTTTTACTTTCAGTTTATCAATCATGTTATTATATCTATTTAAATTGAAAACTGTGAACTCAAACCAATACTCAAAATTCCTATTTAATATCATAGATTTGTATTGTAATTCCATTGCTTAACACTGAGAAAACTGTGTTTCTCTGTATTTAATAAAATTACTGACTTGATCATTTATCCAATTTAATAGCAGTTTCCCATCTCAACTTCTACTCCCTCCTCCGTGTGAATGCTATCCTTGTCCTGCTTGGGCGCCACCACCACATTCCAGCAGCTCCTTAGTTAGGATGACCTGTCCCCACACTCAGACTCTCAATCTCCACAGTAAGCCAAGTGTAGATTTCCTCTTTGCCCTACTTGGCTCTCATCCACTAGACAAGGAAGGATGCCAGCATTTCCACGTGAACGTCCTTCTCACCCCACTTGGAATCCTAAGCCACTCTGAGCTCCTGTTCTAGGAGTCAGGATTGAGGGACAACCTGTACTGCTTTTGTTCAACTTCTGTTACTAGCTTTAGAGTTGAATTATTTAGAGATTTCAAGGTGAGGAAAAGGGAAAGATGAAAAAAGGAGGAGGATATAAAATAGGAAAAGGAACATTTTAAATGTTTTGTATAAAAAAGTAATACAGTGTGTCACATTTGAAAAACTAAACAACTTGGAAAATTGACTTCTCCATTTTGAATATATCTATTATATGTAACAACCATTTTCTGTCACATTTCCTACAAACACATCTTCTAGTCTGTGTTTTGCTTTTTTATTTGACTTTGCTATTTACTAACATGTTATATTTGAAATAATTTAAATCTATGTTTTGGGACTCCCTGATAGCTCAGTTGGTAAAGAATCCACCTGCAATACAGGTTTCCCCAGTTCAATTCCTGGGTCAGGAAGATCCCCTGGAGAAGGGTAAGTCTATCCAATTCAGCATCCTGGCCTGGAGAATTCCATGGACTGTATAGTCCATGGGGTCACAAGAGTCGGACATGACTGAGTGACTTTCACTTTTCACTAAACCTATATTTTATTCCTAAAATATATAAAACAACAAAAAAGGCAAAATATTAGGCTTGTTAATTATTGATTGTAGAAACATAGGTGCTTTCTATTGCCTTTTTTTCTTTTTTGTGCACTGTAAAACTTTTAAATTATACTAGAGAATGAACTTATATGGGGGAGCAAATGAGTCATTAAAGGTATAAAAATAGTCTGTAAATCCATTTTGAGTTCGTGCTAATTCTATAGACTATTTCAACTAGGCAGTTGGCAAGTGAGACTCAAAGCTTTGAGCTAAAGATAAGCTTATAGTTCAGTTACCTTACTTGCCACGGTTTTGCATGACAAAGATCATTCAAAGTGAATAAAATTGAAAACAGCCCAAATATCCTTCAACAAGTGAATTAGTAAAAAAATTGTGATATATTCATACAATAGAATTTAGCAGTAAAAGGAAATGATTGGTACAGCAACATGGAGGAATCTCGAAATAATTATGCTGAGTGAAAGAATCCAGATGGATTCTGTATAATTCCATTTATATAAAAGTCTAGAAAATAATCAGTGACAGAAAGCAATTTTAAAAAGGAGAGGAAGGATCAATTAAGGAGTATAAGAAAGCTTTTTGAGTTAATGGATACCTTCATTATCATGACTGTGGTGAGGATTTCATATGTAAGTCAAAAATGAGCAAATTTTACACTTTAAATATTTGTAGTTTATGCATATCAGTTTTGTTATACTCTAACAAAACTGTTAATATTTTTTCTAGTCAGTTGAGCTATATTTCCTTTATTGGCTCCTGGATTATTTTTTTTGTCATATTCTATACATCCAAGTGTCATTATATATATATATATATATATATATATATATATATATATATATATATACACACACACACACACATAAATATAAAACAATAAATTATATTCATTTTCTTTCAAATTAGTATAGGTAAATATAATTAACAATAATTCAATTCTCTTTTAATTGAAATAAATGACCTTTGTAATAGAATAATTTCCTACACATATTTAGCACAATTCCTATATTTTATATTGTAATAATTAATTTCTCCTGTGCCAATATTATACTAGTTTGACTGAAGTGGACTTTTAATACATGTTATGATCTCATGGTTGGTGGTTTAGTTGCCAAGTTGTGTCCAACTCTTGCGACCCCATGGACTGTATGTAGCCCACCAAGCTCCTCTGTCCATGGAATTCTCCAGGCAAGAACACTCAAGTGGGTTGCCACTTCCTTCTCCAGGGTATCTTCCCAACCCAGGAATCAAACTCAGGTCTTCTGCATTGCAAGCAGATGATTTATGATCTCATAGCCCTTCCTAAAATTTAGCTTTTTCAAAATGGATTTGGCTTTTATTTAACTGTTTTTCTTATTTTGGAATTTAAAATCATTCTTTCTAGTTTTTTTTTTTTTTAAACTCTGGACCCTAATTAGAGTTCCATTAATTACATTACATTAATAGACTTTTACAGTAGTAAATCTGATATTCTAAAAACATTTGCTCTTGATATCTCATTTGATGTCTTTCAATAACACCTCCTAGTTTGAACTATGTAAGTACTATCCTTTCCTATGAAATATTTTTATGCACCATATATAAATACTTTTTTACTAATATAACAAACTATTTTCTATTTTTAACATATAATTCATATTATATAAATCTATTTTTCTATGTAAGCAGCTGTTTACTTTGCAAGTCAGATTTAAAATTTTTCTGATTATTTGTTCTTTTCTTATTATACTAGCCATGGCCTAAAATATGGACTTCCCAGGTAGCACTAGTGGTAAAGAACCTGCCTGCCAATGCAGGAGACGTAAGAGATGTGTGTTTGACCCATCGATTGGAAAGATTCCCTGGAGGAGACCATGGCAACCCACTCTAGTATTCTTGCCTGGAGAATCTGCATAGAGATGACCTGATGGGCAATAGCCCATAAGGTCTCAAAGAGTCGGACATGGCTGAAGCAATGTAGCATGCACACAACCTAAAATATATAATTAATAGTAATGTAGAATGGTGTGCAGGTATTTAATTTTAAAACAATTATATAAAGTAGATTAAATATGCATCATAAAAATGTTAATATAGTATAGCATATTAGGGAAGAAGTTGCAGAATTAGACACTACCAGACATCATTTACTAGCTCTTTGACATTTAAAACTTATTTAACCTCTCTAAACTTCAAGGTCTTTACCTGTTAAATTGATAATGATCATACCTAATTCCTGATGTATTTAAAGAATGTAGTAACTTAACAGTTAGTAACCGTTTAATAGAATTAATCATTTTTATTGTTTGCAAGAATTAAAGAATTTTATATATAAAGCAACTTGCTCTTGAAGTTAGTAATGAATATTTAAATAACATAAGGCATGGTATGCATGCTAAACAAATCTTGTTTAATAAATATAATGAAATTTAGCTATTTTGGGCTGACTTTCTGGCATGTAAATTAGTGATAATAAATGATTTTACTGATAAGTTACTGAATCCAAAAAAGGTGAATGAATTTCATGTCCCTTTGTAAAATTCTAATTGAGGAACCAGTTGGAACTTAAGGCATTTTATGGATGTTAGTTAATAGGTATAATGTCTTCCAATCTAGGATATGGTAAACTGAAAGTAGAAAAATACTTGTTAGTTTTCTCTTTCTGTTGCAAACAGAACAACAACAAAACATTGTTTAACTTTTGTAGCCCCAAAGTGTATTTGCTAAAGGTCTTTGAGTATAACATTCTCTAGTATATTTTAAGAGTTATTCTTATTGACCTATAAATAATCAATATTTTAAAAAATATGATTCCATGTAAGAAATCTGTTTTTCTTTGTAGTTCTTCCATAGAATTACTGTCATAAGAGTATTCATTTCAAACATTTAAGTAGTTTGCAAGCATTAAGAGTTTGGGGTCACCAAAAATCACTTATTGGGCATTTATCTAATAATTATTGGTAGCTTCCTATATTACTAATATTCTCTTTTGCTCTTTCACCTTTTTAGTCTCATTTAATTTGGCCAAATTATTGGAAAGAAAGGAAGTTACCTCAGAGGAATCTTGTACATCTCACATAAGATCACAACTAGATAAGCCAGAAATAAAATTTGGAGTTAAAATCAAATTTCCATGATTCTAATACCAAGACCAGATTTCTTTTCTCCAGTAATGACAACTCTAAAGACAGTTTGTTCACCACCAGTTAATTATTCATAGTAAAGCAGTTTATAGGAATAGAGATACCATTTGCCTTAATTCACCAAAACTTCAGCTAGTTTGTTATAATATCCATGTGCCAAAATTAATTAAGGGACTAGTCTAAATTATGCAGAAAAATCAAATCAAATGAAAATACTAAGGATGGAGAACAAGAAACAGGTAGAACTCTCAAAATATTCTCAACGTTAGTCTGTTTTCTTGTGCAAGGTAAACCTTGGAAGGAAAGCTAGGGCGATCTCTGAAATGATTGCAGTGGAGAATGAATGGGGTAGCTAGAAAGTCTTATGTGGCCTTTTAGCCAGGCATTTATTTCTTCATTCTAGCCAATAATTTGAGACTTTGTGATAGGCATCTTTGGCTTATCCAAGCAAGAGCAGCTTCAGTTTTGTTTTTTTTTAATTGTAGCCTGATTAATCAACAGAATTATATCTGCTAACTGTGTCTGGGATATAAGGAGTCAATAAATCCTTTTAAGTAGTAAAACTGAAAAATATTGAAAATACAATGTAGGAAACAAAAGGAACTTCAACTTTTTCTGCAATATGTTCTGTAACTAAAATTTGTAAAACCAAATGCCAAAATCTTATGCTTGTTAATTATTGGTTGTGGGAACACAGGTGTTTTTTTTATTATTGTCTGTCTTCTTTTTTTTTCATTTTAAAACATGTTAAGCCAAAAAAAAAAGCCATAAAAATGATCTATGTACTACAGTATAAACGTATGTATGAAGAAAAATGCTTCCCTGTGAAATTGTTGACAAACTAAGAGTCCATAAATCCACTTTGAGTTTGTGATGACTCTTAGATTACTCCAACATGGAATAATGTTTGCAAGTAAGATCCAAAGCTCAGTGCTAAAAAAACCATTTACGTATCACATATTAAGCTCTTAGTTGAAAACACTCATGAAAACCTGTCTCTGATATTCAAGATAGTGCTTTTGGAAATGTTTAATTTTAACTCATTTCTAAAATACCAAGTCTTTTAAATTTTGTGGGGTTTTTTTTCTCTTTAAAAAAAAAGCTACTTATGCTATTTCACATTAAATATGTTAAACCTAAAGAGCACTAAGTAGAAGCCAGTATGCCTGAGTCTGTAACTCACACTATTACTCAATAGTCATGTGACCTTGTCCAATCCTTACTTTGCTTATTTGAAAAGAGTGGGAAGTGTTGAGCTATACAAAATGAGAATAGTTGTTTTCAAATGTTTCCTTGTTCTTTTATTCTCTCTTAATATGTGAAAGGTTTTGTTCATAGGAACTCTCATTTCAGAGAGTAAGGAGATAAAAAAATTTCACCCCTTTTATGGTAAAATATCCTAATTTATTGACACTTTGAAAGCAATAACTCATCCAAAATTCTTAGATTACAAGGAATAGAATTTGTATATTGCAAATAATTGGTCAAAATTGTAGACTCCAATGTGCCTTGATGTATTGGGTATATTTTTTAGATTATGGCTTTGAAAATTGAGTTTACTCTCTGGTTATGGTTTTGAAAATTGAGTTTACTCTCTCAAACTATACTGCCCATATTATAGAACCTTTAACTATTTACATTTAAATTATAGATTTTAAAATTGGGTCACAACAGTCACATTTCCTGTCTTTAATAGCCACATGTGGTTAATGTCACCATTGGACAGTTCTTTCATTGCAGAAAGTTCTATTGCTGGCACTGCTCTAAAAAGTTAGATCCCAGTGTTAAGCTTGAGCTGTATATATGGATGATTATCTGCATGTTAGCAATACAGAAGGGAATCATTGTCATGTGGTAAAAAGAAAATCAAACAAATTTGTTCCTAGCAAGGTTAGGAAACTGGGTACAATGTAAGTAGGATGACTGAACCTAGAAAGAGTTCAATTAATCATAAATGTTGAACTGTTGAAAACTATAAATGTTCTCTCATCTGTATTAAGTTTATAGCTGTCTATAGAGTATGATGCAAATTTCTGTTATACTGAAAAATCTCTGACTTTATAAATAGTGAGTATCGGAAATTGGTAATAATTATGAGGGTTACTGTAGAGAGGCTTAAGAGTGTGGCTTGTCTGACTCAGAAAGTATTATCAAAGCCGATGCATTTACCTTAAAGAGAGCAGGCTGTGCAGGTTCTCCTATCTGTCTTAGAAATGAACCTCCGGATGCTCTGCTGAATGTAACGGAGTGTCAGAATATAATGAAGCACTGGTAACTGGCCTTGGCTGATATGCAAACTAAAAAAAAAAAAAAGTATTTGAGGGGATTTGGTGGAAAAGAGGAGAATATAGAAAGAAGGAGGGAATTGTTGCTTTACAGTGCATCAGTTTGTATCATTGAAGTATTGAGTGACCTTGCTCTGAAAAGTCAGTTGTCCTGAAATAGGAATAAAACTTCAAGTTTCCTTTTTTTAAAATTTTGTTTTTGTTTATTTTTCCTCTGTTAGTCTCCTTTTCTCCTTATCTTTACTGAGGGATAATAGACAAATAAGAACTGGATATAAAGATGTACAACTTGATGTTTTGATATATGTATACATTGTGAAATAATCACCACAATCAAGTGAATTAATACATCCATCACTGAACAAAATTATCTTTGTATTTTTCTTCTTTGATTTTATTATTTTGTTTTCATAATAACAATACTTATGATTTACCCTTTTAGCAAATTTTAGGTATCTAATGCATTATTGTTAACTATAGTCATATATGCAGTATATGAGACCTCCAGAACTTATTCATCTTGCATAAATGAAGCTTTATTCCCTTTGACCAACATCTCTCCGTTTCTCCCTCCCATGGCCCTTAGCAATGACCATTCTGTTCTCTGGTTCTGTGAGTTTGACTGCTATTTTGACTGTCTTGTTAACTGAGAAAATCGACTGACTCTATGTCTGATAACCAAGAAGCAGTCCTTCTGTAGTATTTGACTTGGTGATCATGGTTTGAGACTCAGGATGCACTACTCAACTTAAAATTACTAACAAAGTGGTGGTATTTAAAAGTTAATTTTGAGTAGATAGCCATTGCTACTGAAGATATTGGTAATTACTTGAATGTTAAATTTTGACTGCAGAAGGAAACAGTTTGACATGTAAAATACCTGATGTCTTTCTCTTCCTCACACAGATAAACACATATATTCATAAATTTTCATTCCTTATATATTCTAAGTGCAAATTCTTGCATTAGAAGCAGAAGTATATTTACTGCATTCTGGGCCACATATATTCCCAGCTGTGATGAGAAAACCTATAAATACATACACCACACTGATAAAACTTGGTTAAAAAAATGCCACATCAAATGACATGGAGATCATCAAACAATTCATTTCAATATTGTAATAGTTCTCAGGAAAAATGTGTCATAGCAACAGCCTATAAGTAAAGATGTTAAAGGAAAGAAAGTGAAGTCGCTCAGTTGTGTCTGACTCTTTGCGACCCCATGGACAGTAGCCTGACAGGCTCCTTCCTCCATGGGATTTTCCAGGCAGGAATACTGGAGTGGGTTGCCATTTCCATCTCCAGGAGATCTTCTGACACAGGGATTGAACCAGGTCTCCCACGTTGCAGAAAGACTCTTTACCATCTGAGCCACCAGGGAATTCCTAAAGATGTTAAGAGTATGTGCAATATTACTAGCTCAGGCAAATATAATTCTGACCAGTTTATCAAATCATGTTTGTCATATCTCGAGGGAAAAAAAAATGAACTAGACAAATTTCCTCCCACTATTTAATACTGGCCTAATATCCCCCTTCCTCACCAGGATTTAATAATAGCAAGCAATAGATATCCCCTAAAATAATTAAGATTGCCTAGAAAAAGGAAATAAATTATTTCATATATCATTTCCTTTCCTAAGAAAGATATTTGCTTATTCTACTTCCCTGATATAGTAGGGAAATATCATTTCAGGAGACTTTAAAGTGACTTCAATAGATGGAAAAAGTAATGATTCAGTTCAGTTCAGTTCAGTCGCTCAGTCGTGTCCGACTCTTTGTGACCCCATGAATCGCAGCACGCCAGGCCTCCCTGTCCATCACGAACTCTCAGAGTCTACCCAAATCCATGTCCATCGAGTTGGTGATGCCATCCAGCCATCTCATCCTCTGTCGTCCCCTTCTCCTCCTGCCCTCAATCCTTCCCAGCATCAGGGTCTTTTCCAATGAGTCAACACGCCGCATGAGGTGGCCAAAGTATTGGAGTTTCAGCTTCAATTTCAGTCCTTCCAATGAACACCTAGGACTGATCTCCTTTAGGATGGATCTCCTTTCAGTCCAAGGAACTCTCAAGAGTCTTCTCCAACACCACAATTCAAAAGCATCAATTATTGGGCGCTCAGCTTTCTTCAAGGTCCAACTCGCACATCCATACATGACTACTGGAAAAACCATAGCCTTCACTAGAGAGACCTTTGTTGGCAAAGTAATGTCTCTGCTTTTAAATATGCTGTCTAGGTTGATCATAACCTTCCTTCCAAGGAGTAAGCATCTTTTAATTTCATGGCTGCAGTCACCATCAGTAGTGATTTTGGAACCCCCAAAAATAAAGTCTGACACTGTTTCCACTGTTTCCCCATCTATTTGCCATGAAGTGATGGGACCAGATGCCATGATCTTAGTTTTCTCAATGTTGAGCTTTGAGCCAACTTTTCCACTCTCCTCTTTCACTTTCATCAAGAGGCTTCTTTAGTTCTTCTTCGCTTTCTGCCATAAGGGTGGTGTCATCCGCATATCTGAGGTTATTGATATTTCTCCTGGCAATCTTTATCCCAGCTTGTGCTTCCTCCAGCTCAGCGTTTCTCATGATGTACTCTGCATATTAGTTAAATAAGCAGAGTGACAATATACAGCCTTGACGTACTCCTTTTCCTATTTGGAACCAGTCTGTTGTTCCGTGCCCAGTTCTAACTGTTGCTTCCTGACCAAGTGATAAGAGGAACTTCAAATGAATGATGACTTTTATATAGCCCTTTATAGTGTTCGTTACCCTTTATTTTTGTTTATAGTCATAAAGGAAATAGGACAAGAATAGTAATGGAATATGCATCAGATGCCCCTAATGTGGTGCCTCCGATCTCTCAGTCTCCCTTGGTTTCTTTCTCCTTCTTAGTCACCTCTGTAGAGACTGAGAGTGGTTCGTGTTTGTAGTTTATCAGCATCGAGGTGGAGGTGGCTGGCTCCTCTCACTTTCAGAGATGTGTGAACCATCTGGTCACGGGTCATGGGATATGACTTCCCCAAGGAGAACATAAGTAACCAGGTGATATAATCTAGAATTTGAGAGAGGTGAAGTTTAACCAGTGAAGGAGAGAAGATGGGAGGGTGATCCAGGTAAATCGCTTCCACCCCTTTTTCTATTGGCATGTATAAGGCACTGTGGTATCTCCCATGGATAAATGAATGGTTATGTCTATGCTGAAGCAATAACCAATTTGGTTATATTCTGTCATCTGTGCTTTTCAGCCTCACTCTACTGGGATTGACCTACTAAGAATGAGCACTTAAAATCTCCTTGAGTAAAGAGCATCTTTGGTTGAAGCTTGTCTTCCTTTGCCAGAGGATCCAATCCACAAAATCTTCAGTTACAGGGATTGTAACTTAAAAGACTTATTAGAATTGTAGGCCTAAATCATAGAAAGGATGCCACAGCTTGTCTGCCAGCTTCCAGCATTCCCAGTTGGTTTGAATCCCACTCAAAAACTCTGATTACTGGGTTATCCAGTACAAATGACCAAGTAGAAAGTTCATGTAAGTCACATACTATCTTTAATACACAGAGATTAGTATGACCTGGATGTTCTTTTTAGTGGTGGGAAAAAACACATGGCATTTTTTTATTTGACTACTGAAAAGATTGAACATTAAGTAGATGTACACATAATCCCAATATATTTTACTTACCTGACAGTCTCCTGAATTTTACTGGGGTGTATCAGCCATCCTTGTTGGTACAGGTATGATAACATTACAGAAAGCTCCAATGAGACTGAGGTTTCTGACTTGCCAAAAAAGAGCATTGAGTTCACACAGTGAATACCTTGCAAGTCAAAGAGTAAAATATATTCTTATGCTAAATCCTGACAGACTCTCTGATGGCAAATCACATGGAGTTTAGTTACTCCTATCCCACTAGCACTTCCCTTTATGTACTCTTTCCAGTTGGTCAAATTCTGGAATTTATGGGACAAGGAGGCATAAGCATAAAACATGTCAATCCCTACTACCTGTGTGGATGTGAAAATGACAACAGTACATTGAATTAGCTGAAAGGGCCCCTCCGTAAGATCATTTCAACTTCTGTGAATGTTGGCCAAACTCTAATAGCTCAATCCAAATATCCCATTCCCCCTGGAACTTAGTAGGAGGGTGACTTGCAAGTTTATAGCCAAAGACTGATCACCAAGTCAAATACTACAAAAATGACTATTTCTTAGTCATCAGACGTAGAATCTGCCAATTTCCTCAATAACAACAGACAGATAGATACAGAAAATGAGTTCTGGTAAGGTTGCTCAACATTATTAGTCATTAGGGAAATGCAATCTAAGACCACAATGAAATAGTACTACACACAAATTAGAGTTGCTGAACAAAGGTATTACCATCTTATCATTATAAAACCAACAATTCAAAATTCTAGAAAGCAGAGCAGCTAGAAATCTCATAAATTGGTAGAAAATGCAAAATGATACAGGAAATTTAGCCTATCATCAGTTTTTATTTTATTTTTTAATTTATTTATTTTAATTGGAGGCTAATTGCTTTACAATATTGTAGTGGTTTTGCCATACATTGACATGAATCAGCCATGGTTGTACATGTGTTCCCCATCCTGAACCCCCTTCCCACCTCCCTCCCCATCCCATCCTTCTGGGTCATCCCAGTGCACCAGCCCTGAGCACCGTGTCTCATGCATCGAACCAGGACTGATGATCTATTTCACATATGATAATATACATGTTTCAATGCTATTCTCTCAAATCATCCCATGCTTGCCTTCTCTCACAGAGTCCAAAAGACTGTTCTATACATCTGTGTCTCTTTTGCTGTCTCTCATATACTGTTATTGTTACTATCTTTCTAAATTCCACATATATACATTAGTATACTGTATTGGTGTTTTTTTTTTTCTAGCTTACTTCACTTTGTATAATAGGCTCCAGTTTCATCCACCTCATTACAACTGATTCAAATGTATTCTTTTAATGGATGAGTAATATTCCATTGTGTATGTGTACCACAACTTTCTTATCCATTCGTCTGCTGATAGACATCTAGGTTGCTTCCATGTCCTGGCTATTGTAAACAGTGCTGGCATGAACTCTGGGGTACACGTGTCTCTTTCAATTCTGGTTTCCTTGGTGTGTGTGCCCAGCAGTGGGATTGCTGGGTCATATGGCAGTTCTATTTCCAGTTTCTTAAGGAGTCTACACACTGTTCTCCATAGTGGCTGTATTAGTTTGCATTCCCACCAACAGTGTAAGAGGGTTCCCATTTCTCCACACCCTCTCCAGCATTTATTGTTTGTACACTTTTGGATAGCAGCCATTCTGATCAGCATGAGATGGTACCTCACTGTGGTTTTGATTTGCATTTCTCTGCTAATGAGTGATGTTGAACATCTTTTCATGTGTTTGTTAGCCATCTGTATGTCTTCTTTGGAGTTTAGTTCTTTGGCCTATTTTTTGATTGAGTGGTTTATTTTTCTGAAATAGAGCTGCAGGAGTTGTTTGTATATTTTTGAGATTAATTCTTTGGCCTATTTTTTGATTGAGTGGTTTATTTTTCTGAAATAGAGCTGCAGGAGTTGTTTGTATATTTTTGAGATTAATTCTTTGTCAGTTTCTTCATTTGCTATTATTTTCTCCCATTCTGAAGGCTGTCTTTCCACCTTGCTTATAGTTTACTTCGTTGTGCAAAAGCTTTTAAGTTTAATTAAGTCCCATTTGTTTATTTTTGCTTTTATTTCCATTACTCTGGGAGGTGGGTCATAGAGGATCCTGCTGTGATTTATGTTGGAGAGTGTTTTGCCTATGTTTTCCTCGAGGAGTTTTCTAGTTTCTAGTTTAGATCTTTAATCCAATGACCACAATGCAGTAAGATTAGATGTCAATTACAGGAGAAAAACTATTAAAAATTCCAACATATGGAGGCTGAACAACACACTTTGAATAACCAACAAATCACAGAAGAAATCAAAAAACAAATCAATATGCATAGAAATGAATGAAAATGAAAACTCAATGACCCAAAACCTATGGGACACTGTAAAAGCAGTGCTAAGGGGAAGGTTCATAGCAATACAGGCTTACCTCAAGAAACAAGAAAAAAAGTCAAATAAATAACCTAACTCTACACCTAAAGCAACTAGAAAAGGAAGAAATGAAGAACCCCAGGGTGAGTAGAAGGAAAGAAATTTTAAAAATTAGGGCAAAATAAATGCAAAAAACAAAACAAAACAAAAGAGACCGTAGCAAAAATCAACAAAGCTAAAAGCTGGTTCTTTGAGAAGATAAATAAAATTGACAAACCATTAGCCAGACTCATCAAGAAACAAAGGGAGAAGAATAAAATCAACAAAATTAGAAATGAATATGGATAAACCACAACAGACAACACAGAAATACAAAGGATCATAAGAGACTACTATCAGCAACTGTATACCAATAAAATGGACAACTTGGAAGAAATGGACAAATTCTTAGAGAAGTATAACTTTCCAAAACTGAACCAGGAAGAAATAGAAAATCTTAGCAGACCCATCACAAGCATGGAAATTGAAACTGTAATCAGAAATCTTTAAATTTAACATATATTCTTCATAAGTGCCAGCAACACAAAGCCTAATGTATCTTAATGCAAATAGCTATTTACAAATATTTATGATGGCTTTTTAGGTGAATGCCCAAATCTGCAAATAATCACAAAATGCTTCAACTAGTAAATGGATAAAAATATAGAACATATTCATACAACAGAATACTATTAATTAATAAAAATAAAGAAAAATTAAAAAAAACACTACTTATTCACACAACACAGATGAATTTTTGCTTTCTTCACAACACAAATGAATTTTAAATGGAGTGTGCTAAGTTAAAGAAGTCATACTCAAAGAGCTATACACTGTATGATTCAATTTCTGTGAGGGGAAAAGAGGTAAACAAGTAACTAATGTATACTTGGTAAAAATAGAGAATAAATAATAGGAAAGTTTTAAAAAAGCAAAGAATGAGCACAAGGAATGTTGGATGATTGCTATAGCAATTGCTAGTGCATTGAAATTTAAAATAACTAAAATGTTACTTTGAGTAAAGAACTGTAGCAGGTGAGGGGACAAGGGACAAGTTACAAGTAAATCATCAAAAAATAGCAATGCCACATACAAAGGGTCAATCTAGGATTATATTCAATGATTTGTGATAGCACTGAGCAGGTCACTATGTCTGTAACTGAGTATTGAAACATGTATGCACTATTAGTTCTGTTTAAGAAGCATTATAATTATATATAAAATAGTTTCCATGTTAATAAAGGGGATTCTATGATATACATAGACATACCGTATAGCACAGGGAATTATACTCAACATCTTCTCATAACTTATAGTGGAAAATAAGATACCCTATGTCCAAGGTAACAGAAACCCAAGTAAGATGGTAGGCACTGAGAGGACATCGGAGGGCAGACAGACTGAAACACAATCACAGGCAACTAGCCAATCTGATCACATGGACCACAGCCTTGTCTAACTCAATGAAACTAAGCCATGCTGTGTGGGGCCACCCAAGATGGATGGGTCATGGTGGAGAGGTCTGTCAGAATGTGGTCCATGGGAGAAGGGAATGGCAAACCACTTCAGTATTCTTATCTTGAGAACCACATGAACAGTATGAAAAGGCCAAAACATAGGACACTGAAAAATGAACTCCCCAGTTCAGTAGGTGCCCAATAAGCTACTAGAGATCAGCGGAGAAATAACTCCAGAAAGAATAAAAGGATGGAGCCAAAGCAAAAACAACACCCAATTGTGGATGGGACTGGTGATAGAAGCAAGGCTCGATACCATAAAGAGCAATGTTGCATAGGAACCTGGAATGATAGGTCCATGAGTCAAGGCAAATTGGAAGTGGTCAAACAGGAGATGGCAAGAGTGAACATTGACATTCTAGGAATTAGCAAAATAAAATGGACTGGAATGGGTGAATTTAATTCAGATGACCATTATATCTACTACCGTGGGCAGGAATCCCTTAGAAGAAATGGAATAGCCATCATAGTCAACAAAAGAGTCCGAAATTCAGTACTTGGATACAATCTCAAAATGACAGAATGGTCTTTGTTTGTTTCCATGGCAAACCATTCAATATCACAGTAATCCAAGTCTATGCCTTGACCAGTAATGCTGAATAAGATGAAGTTGAACAGTTCTATGAAGACCTACAAGACCTTCTAGAACTAACACCAAAAAAGATATCCTTTTCATTATAGGAGACTGGAATGCAAAAGTAGTAAGTCAAGAAACACCTGGAGTAACAGGAAAATTTGGCCTTGGAGTACAGAATGAAGCAGGGCAAAGACTAACAGAGTTCTGCCAAGGGAACGCACTGGTCATAGCAAACAACCTCTTCCAACAACACATGAGAAGACTCTACAAATGGACATCACCAGATGATCGATACCGAAATCAGATTGATTATATTATTTGCAGCCAAAGATGGAGAAGCTCTATACAGTCAGAGAAAACAAGACCGGGAGCTGATTGTGGCTCAGATCAACTCCTTATTGCCAAATTCAGACTGAAAGTGAAGAAAGTGGGGAAAACCACTAGACCATTCAGGTATGACCTAAATCAAATCCCTTATGACTATACAGTGGAAGTGAAAAATAGATTTAAGGGACTAGATCTGGTAGACAGAATACCTGATGAATTATGGGCGGAGGTTCATGACAGTGTACAGGAGACAGAAATCAAGACCATCCCCAAGAAAAAGAAATGCAAAAAAGCAAATGGCTGTCTGAGGAGGCCTTACAAAGAGCTGTGAAAAGAAGAGAAGCAAAAATCAAAGGAGAAAAGGAAACATACATCCATTTGAATGCAGAGTTCCAAAAAATATCAAGGAGAGATAAGAAAGCCTTCCTCAACGATCAATGCAAAGAAATAGAGGAAAACAATAGAATGGGAAAGACTAGAGATCTCTTTAAGAAAATTAGAGATACCAAGGGAACATTTCACGCAAAGATGGGCTCAATAAAGGACAGAAATGGTATGGACCTAACAGAAGCAGAAGATATTAAGAAGTGGTGGCAAGGATACACAGAAGCACTGTACAAAAAAGATCATGACCCAGATAATCACAAAGGTGTGATCACTCACACTCACCTAGAGCCAGACATCCTGGAATGTGAAGGCAAGTGGGCCTTAGGAAGCATCACTACAAACAAAGCTAGTGGAGGTGATGGAATTCCGGGTGAGCTATTTCAAATCCTGAAAGATGATGTTGTGAAAGTGCTGCACTCAATATGTCAGCAAATTTGGAAAACTCAGCAGTGGCCACAGGACCGGAAAAGGTCAGTTTTCATTCTAATCCAAAAGAAAGGCAATGCCAAAGAATGCTCAAACTACCACACAATTGCACTCATCTCACACACTATTAAAGTAATGCCCAAAATTCTCCAAGCCAGGCTTCAGCAATACATGAACCATGAACTTCCAGATGTTCAAGTTCGATTTAGAAAAGGCAGAGGAACCAGAGATCAAATTGCCAACATCTGCTGGATCATCGAAAAAGCAAGAGAGTTCCAGAAAAACATCTATTTCTGCTTTATTGACTATATCAAAGCCTTTGACTGTGTAGATCACAATAAACTGTGGAACACTCTGAAAGAGATGGGAATACCAGACTACCTGACCTGCCTCTTGAGAAATCTGTATGAAGGTCAGGAAGCAACAGTTAGAACTGGACATGGAACAACAGACTGGTTCCAAATAGGAAAAGAAGTACATCAAGGCTGTATATTGTCACCCTGCTTATTTAACTTGTATTCAAAGTACATCATGAGAAACGCTGGGCTGGAGGAAGCACAAGCTGGAATCAAGCTTGCTGGAGAAATATCAATAATCTCAGATATGCGGATTACACCATCCTTATGGCAGAAAGTGAAGAAGAACTAAAGAACCTCTTGATGAAAGTGAAAGAGGAGAGTGTAAAAGTTGGCCTAAAGCTCAACATTCAGAAAACTAAGATCATGGCATCCATTCCCATCACTTCATGGCAAATAGATGGGGAAACAGTGGAAACAGTGGCTGACTATTTTTCTGGGCTCCAAAATCACTGCAGATGGTGACTGCAGCCATGAATTTAAAAGGTGCTTACTCCTTGGAATGAAAATTACGACCAACATAGATAGCATATTTAAAAGCAGAGACATTACTCTGCCAACAAAGGTCTGTCTAGTCAAGGCTATGGTTTTTCCAGTGGTCATGTATGGATGTGAGAGTTGGACTATTAAGAAGGCTGAGTGCCAAAGAATTGATGCTTTTGAACTGTGGTGTTGGAGAAGATTCTTGAAAGTCCCTTGGACTACAACGAGATCCAACCAATCCATCCTAAAGGAGATCAATCCTGGGTGTTCATTGGTAGGCTGATGTTGAAGCTGAAAATGAAATACTTTGGCCACCTGATGTGAATAGTTGACTCATTTGAAAAGATCCTGATTCTGGAAAAGATTGAAGGCAGGAGGAGAAGGGGACGACAGAGGATGAGATGGCTGGATGGCATCACCAACTCAGTGGACATGGGTTTGGGTGTCTCCAGGAGTTGGTGATGGACAGTGAGGCCTGGTGTGCTGTGGTTCATGTGGTCGCAAAGAGTCAAATACAACTGAGCAACTGCACTACACTGATACATGTGTGTGTGTGTGTGTGTGTGTGTGTGTGTGTATATATATATATATATATACACTCATACATATATATATATATAAACTTAGTAACTCTGCTACGCTTAAAAGTAACAACTTTGTAAATTAGCCTCACTAAAAATGTGAAAAAATAAATGAAAGGCCTCAGAAATTTCAACATTTATGAGGACACAAATATGAAAATTCTGCTGTATATGTGGCACTGCGTTTATTTTCATTTGGGGGAGGAGGATGAAGACATAACATGTAAACGAAGAAGATGATGAGACCGAAGTAAAGGAAGTCGTCTTTCTAAAATTCATATTCTTTAGAAAGACACAAAGTTTACAAGAAGATGAGGCATAATTAGATTTATAATACTTTTTTTGCACCTTTATTAACACTGTCATCTGAGGTCCTCTGACAGTGAAGTCCTCTGACAAGCAGGAAATCACAAAAATTGAATGAAATAAATAGTAAAAACGTCAAGAAGCTCCAGAAGCACATGACAAATCGGTGTCAACTAAAGATGATTTTTGATGGTACACTATGAAACCTTGTTATTACCTATGTTCTCACCTTCAAGATTTTGTAAAAGTGAGAATATCCTTTTCAATATGTGGTATAATGAAAGCTTTATTCCACTTTTCTACAGCATATTTTACTTTTTCCCTAGTTTTGCTCAAAACCGTTATACAGAAACTTTTTAATGTGCATTTTTCTGATTTTTTTGATACAGGTTATTGTAAAAAAATAACAAATTCACATGAAAGAAAAATGAAACCAATATATCACTACTATTAGTACTTTGTTTTAGTTTCAGGTTTTTTTACTTGTGTGGCTTTTCTGTGAACACAAGTAAAGCCATCTTTAATGGACAGTTTGGTATCTTGCCTTATATTCATTGAATTTTTTATCAGCGATATTCTACTTTACCATTCAAAACTGAGACTTCTGGTTTCAGCTTTCACATGTAAAGAATTTGGAAGTAATCCTACCCATTTTCTGGAGAACTGAGTTGAATTAGCCACAATATAGAAATTGGACAGAAAAATAGCTTGAGATTAAACCAAAACATTCAGTTACATAATATTATGGAAATAAGTGACAGATTAAAGAATTACCTTTTAATATAAATTTCAAAATTCACCTACTGTTTCTGAAGCAGAATATGACATGATATATGTGCCTTTTCAGAAAAAAAGTATATGTTTCTGGAAACTAGGAATTCATTGTAGAGTCTTCATTGTAAGTTAAATACTTAAATATTTTTTAATGCTATAGAAGAATGAAAGTTAGAGGTGCTAAGGTTATCTTATGTTGCTATGCCTTTTATCTTTTTTTCAAATTATTTTATGAGGATTTTGATGGTACTTGATAGATATTAAATGTCTTTGACCTGGAGATGAAATACTTTATCTCATTTATTCAAAGGTGAACATTTATTCTCACATTTTATTATCCCAACTGGAGATTTGTCCTGTAATCGATACCAGCTTAAACTAGTAGTTTTTCAATCAGCAAAATGATGTACTTTTCATTTTCTGTTCATGTGGTCAAGAGTTGTTATCATTTAAACCATGAATATGTTGAGATATTTATGTCTAACATATAAGTCATATCTCTTTCCTCTGACTATATGTGTGTGTATGTATATGTATATGTGTGTGTGTGTGTGTGTAATACATATGGGAGAGGAAGAGAGAGATTTATTGCTTAAAATAGCTTCAAAAACATTATAAGCATTCAGCATTTAAACAAAGTAATTTGCATGTATAAAACATAAAGCTAGAGCAGCACAGTGTATGATAAAATCAGTGTGTGAAATAATACACAGAGTTTTTTTACAATAGAAATAAAATCGAAAGTTGAAGTAACATGGGTACTTTCTTTCACAGGTTAATTAACAATACTTTTACTTTTGATGTATGAAGTATAGTATGTAAATATTATAATTTACAGCATATTAAATCCAATGGGATACAGAAATTAGATATAAATCTATGTGTAGAGTATAATAATCTCCTCATGTGGTTATAACCTCTCTGACCTTCAGTTCTTCATCTGCTAAAAAAGAAGAAAGTAGCGTTTCACTGACAGTATTTTTGTAAGAGTTTGTGGAATGATGTGCAGGAATATGCATTGTAAATGTCAAGTTACTGGGTGGGCGTAATGAATTATTTCCTGTAATTAAAGCATAAGATAAGATTATCAGAATTAGAAATAAAAATTTAATGAGTATGGGAACATGACATTTTACCAGCTAGAAACCTCTTGAAAGTGTCATTCAGGTAATTAATGAAAACAGTGTAGAGCTGAGGCTGTATAATAGGCAATTCAGTAGAATACAGAATACACCCCAGAAGGAGAACATAAAATATGTAAGATATGATCAAAGAGGTATCATTAAATACTGATGGAAGAAATATCTAGAAGTACTGAGATAAACTATTTATCCATTTTTAAAGAATATATTTAAATGAATTTAAACTATTTATTTAAATAAATTTAAATATACCAAACCTCCAAATAAAATTTCCAAATCATTTAGGTATATTAATTAAATTTAAAATGCAGGAACATTAGAAGAAATCATTGAATATAAAATTTTTGGAAGTATGAATAACATGTTTTACAAAATTAAATGTTTTCATCTATTTACTAACATTTTATTTGCTTGTTTAAAAGTTAGATATGATAGTATAAAAATGTAGAATTGTATGAGAATGCCACCAACAACAACAGATATTGCTGTTTTATTTCTGGTAAATATGTTTTCCAGAGTTCTTGCAATACATATGTACTTATTTAAACATAAATAATATCAAGCCTAGTTGTTTTTAATATTGCTTTTTGCATGCATCACAATTTCATGTCCCAAAATATTCATGACAGTTGTGGTTTCCCTGGTGTCTCAGCTGGTAAAGTATCTGCCTCCAGTGTGGGAGGCCTGAGTTCGATCCCTGGGTTGGGAAGATCTCCTGGAGAAGGGAAAGGCTACCCACTCCAGTTTTCTGTCCTGGGGAATTCCATGGACTGTATAGCTTATGGGTTCACAAAGAATCAGACATGACTGAGGGACTTTCACTTTCACTTTACAGTATTCAATTATATGAATGGAGCATAAATTATGTAAACATTATGCAGTTCGTGAACATTTGACTTATTTCTAACTTTTACACATTATGAAGTATTAAATATATGTTCTGTTGCATAATATTTGGATAATAGGAACAAAATGCTACAAATTAAGTCTTGATTTATTGCCCCTAATTTTAGTCATCATTTACATGTCTATCTACATTATGTGAGAAAGCTCTGTCCCACACTCAACCAAAATGAAAAAAGTCATTTTTAATTTGAAAAGATTATGGGTAAATTGAAGATACATTATTCTTATTTTAATTTGCATTTTCATCATTAATAGGCCTGGGTGTTTTGTTTTATTGAACATTTCTATATTTTATTCTATGAATGTACGCTTGCCATCTAAAAGTTATTGTGCTATACCTAGAAAATTCAAAATTCTGACTATATTTCTAAGATGGTATGTAATAGTATATGACTCATAAGTTGAGGCAAAGGAATGTTTCGTATAGAAAGTAGATGACATAATCTGTCATATAATAAATGTACATCAAACATAAACTATGATTATTTTTCTAGCTATTTTACTGAGTATTATTGCTAATATTGACAGAATGATGTTAATATAGAACAGCTGTTGTGTTATAATAATTTAAAAATAAAAGTATAGCACAATATATATGATTCCATATATTCATTTACTTGCAACACTATGTATATAATACATAGTTGCAGCAACTATTAATTGTCTAATATAAAGAAAATATTATTTTAAATAGATTAGTCCCAATAGAAGAAGTCCCAATTTCCATGTAAATCCTGTCAGATATGCCCAAGTATATTTAAGTAGCTGATGCAGAGATCCCCGTAATGGTTCATTTTCCATATGGGCTCACAAATTTATCCTTGGAGAGGACTAAAAAGATGACTTGACACTGGTAAGCATGGTTTCGTAGCAAAGCCTCAGTCCTCTGTAGAGAGAGGTAATTCTGACAAAGCTGCGTACCTAATAAGATTTGGTACCTAAGAAACTCATGTACCCTGGGGGAATAAAAAGGATCGCAAGAAGAGAATGAAGGAGATACTGTGAAACAAGTGAGTCTGCACCTGTGCTTGTGTGTGTTACTAAGTACTAGAGGTAGCAGTCATCCAGGAGGAAAGCTAACCTATCACCCTAATAACTTAGATGTCAGTTTGGGGAAGACAGTTCAGTCCCCAGGGGTGACTATCTGGAGATACCTGCATAGGCGTTCTACAGAGAGAGTGGCAAAGCACCCCTCACAGACACCATGAGATATTTGAATGTAATTCAAAGAAAAGGCAAAACAGAAGAGGAAACATGTATAGCAAACACACCTGCTATAACTTTTGAGGACTCCAAGGAACAATTACAGCATTAACTGCGGTACATTTGATGGAGCCACAGGATAATTTTCTTATGTGCTAGAGACAGGGGTTAACTAGATTAGTCTATTTTTGTCTTTAGTAGATTTCATTACGTGCAAGCAAATTCTGGAAGACCTTTGAAAAACAAATTGAGTCTGGTGATATGAATCAAACTTCAAGTGTTAATGTGTGGATAAAGGGAGAATAAAAACACTGCCCTCTCCACTTTGAATAAAGCAATAAATCTATTGTCAGACTCAACAATCAGTCAAAATCAGAAATGGAGCCACAGGATAATGCCTAAGGAGCAAAAATCATAGACGCAGGATGTCACTCTTCACCTGACTATCAATGAAGAATAAATTGCCATCTGTGTTAAAAGACTGCTTTTGTTGATCAGCCAACCCTTCTCAGCAAGTTGAATTATGGATAATGTCAGTCACTGCTCTTCAGTTGCCAGACCGCCTGCCCACGTGATTCTAAAGGATGTTGGAGAAAACAACTTACTTCCCTTGATAGAATGATGGACAGGGTACAGAAACTGCAAAGCTGAACTGGGTTGGGTGACACCACTGAGACTGGGAATAGCATGCTATGTAATCCCATCTAGCAATGCATAGGTAAAATGAAAAGGCATTATGCTTTGGCATCTGCTTAAGCGACACAGCAAAACACCTATTGCAATTTTAAAATTAATTGATGTGTTTATGTCCCTGGTCTCATAGAGGAAAACCTAAGGACAAATAATTCTTTATTTATTTTTCCTCAACAAATCCAATCTTCCTTTATATTATGTGTTATCTTCATTATGTAAGTGCAAAAGTATCACATAATCTAAACACCATATTTCTTTAAGTATTTTTTCTAATTTGATCATGGTTAGAAAAAACCTAACATCATTTTCCAGAGTTAACAAATCAAACACAATTTGCCCTTGTTTTCATAATTGCATATTTACTATATAACAATGTTCTAGAAACCCTACACATATACATAAGCAAATTAAAAACACACTCCTTAATATACACATATGCATAATTTTCTATTTCATTCAGTTTCATTTCTATCTCTGACCCGTATAGTCCAGGTTTCACATTTTAAACTTTTAGAAATTAGTGTTGTATTTAACAGCTTATCATATGAACCTTATCCCCCAATACCTTTTAAAAATGTCTTGACTTTTTTTTGTATCTATCTTCTTAATATCGAGTTTCAATTTTTTTAAATTTCTTTTGGAATTACATTGTATATTTATATGTATAATTTTAACTGATGTTTTACTATAGTTACCCTTCTTAATCAAGTACAGGCTTCTTTGTTTATTCAAGGTTTTTGCTCTCTTTACTGCATCAGTCATTTATCAATATCTATACTATAATATATATGTAAATATTTTATAATTGTCATTATGAATGGAATCATATTTTTCTATATCAGTCTCTAAGGGGACACTGCAAATATATAAGAAGTTGATGAATTTCTTTATTTATTGAATGATTACGTGATCTCTCATGTCTCTCTTATGCCCTAAATAACTTTTATTCCCAGCTGATTTTCTTACATTTCCTAGATAATGTAATTTAAGGAGTGCATTAGCTCTAACTACCAATGTCTATAATTATTTATTGAAAAATGATAGTATGTAGAGGGGTAAAAATTAATTTTTCCTAAATTTAATGTAAATTTATCTGCTGCTATGTAATCTTCTTTTTACTAAGCACAAGAATTTTTATACAGTTATTATGAATACACATAAAATCAAGAATAGATGGCTAAAATTATCTATTAACTATAAGTCTTTGCTTCACTTAACTTAGTATGTATTTGATTAATGTTCTGCAATAGGTATTCCTTTTAATAGCTCTTATCTGTTTTAATGAGTGGTGATGAATTCCTCTTCACTATAATATCATATTTTCAGAAAATTCTGTTTCATCCTGCTCTTCTGAAACTCTTCTGAAACTAGTTTAGGTTTAAGAGATCAGTTGTCTGAGGCCATGAGACTAGACAGAGGATAGCATGAGAGGAAGTACTCAAGGGTAACCCCTGTGAAGAACCACAGCCCTGCTCTCCTATTTTAAATAAATAGCTTATATGTTTATATCTCCCAGAGGGGGTATATTTTGACTTCAGATTGGTGAATGTGCCTGAGCGTCATATTCAGTCAGTTAGTTCAGTCACTCAGCCGTGTCCGAATCTTTGTGACCCCATGGAGTGTCATATTGTGCACCCCTAATTATTTATGTCACCAAGGGTTTAGGCTTCTTCTGAAATACTAACTGGCCCTAGTCTTCATCACTCATTGCACCTATTTCTTCCTAGCAGTCACATATTTCTTACTAATTCTAAACAGGGAAAAAATGAAGATATTCTGAAACTGCAGTTTCTAAGCTTTTATTTGGCTTAGCATTACTTAGCACAGTGATTTTTTTTTCCACTTATGTCAGTTACATGTGTATGTATAATAGGAATTGCCAGCTTTATCATATTATGACCATAGATGTGAGCAGTTATCTTTATACCTTTATGGGTTTAGTGAATTTTATTTCAGAGGGAGCTGAGAAATGTTATAAGGCTATATAAATCAAATAATCACCTGGACAGAGAATTTTGTCTTGTTAGTACAATGTTTCCTTACATTTTTTAAAAATTTGCATACCATTTAAAGGCCTTCATCTGTCTATTCTGCCTTCATTCCAGTCCTTGAAGTTTCTGTTTCCTTACACAAGATCATTTCACACATCTACATTACCTGTTTAGTCACAGAGTGCATAAGAATTTATCACATTTGTTCTAGATATTTTTTTTTTGCTACTTCATTTGTTCTGATTGAAGTAATATTTATTGAAGACTGGCACAGTTATATTCCTATGTAGTGAATATATTCACTATATACATTCTGTGCTCTTACTGTTTAAAGAAGATTTATGTTCAATTGATGTTCAGTGTACTTTAGATATTTTATCGAAGTTCCCTTATTTCCTTTGTGTATTGCTTTTTCTTGAATCGTACTGTTACCTACTCCTATTTGAAATATTATGTTGAATTTAATTATATCTGTCAAACCCTTTATAGTAAAACCTTCTGAGTTATTGAGTTAAGGCTTGTTTTTTACAGAATTTTTCTATAGGTTTTTACTTATGACTTAAATATCTTAACTATTTAATATGGAAATTGATTACCACGTTGGATGCAGGGATTCTACAGTTAGTCTTTTAAGTTCTTCCAGGGAGATTTAATAGGTATACTTCTAGCTTTAAATTCCAAAATGGAGTTTCTCTTACTTTTTTCTTCCTGGCTTATCTATCTTATTTTCTTAGCTCTTGATACCTGTTTTACAGAGTTTATGATTTTTTTTTTTGAGAATATAAAACTGACTAAGCATTTGTATCGTATGATAATATTTTTTTAACCATCAAACTCTGCTTTTTGCATAATGGATGTTTGTTACAGCATTGTTTGCAATAGCAAATTACTTTAAGCAGTGAATAAGGCCTTCAATAGGCCTGGTATAAATAAATTATGAGGATTCAATTTAGGGGACTATTATGCATATGATGGAAGAATGCTCTATGTGCTAATGTAAAAAAGTACTTAAGATATTGTTAAAGAGGAAATGTGATGTTCACAAGAATACATAGATTATTCTGATATATGTAATAAATTGATACTTGTATCACTTAAAAATGGGAGGATGTACATAATAAATATTAATAATGATTGTTTAATAGAAAAGAACCTGGGGGTCAAATGAAACATATATTTCATTTACTTGGTTAGTGATAGCTTACTGTGAACAATGTCAGATTCATGATCTCTGAAGAAGATGATTTAACTTCAGGAACTGGGACTAGGCTTGATCGCTCAAGAGCTTCTGTGTAGCAGAATTTTATTAAAGTATGAAAAAGGTTCAGAGAAAGCTTCTGACAAAGACATCATCAGAAGGGGGACAGAGAGTGCCCTCCCCATTAGTCTAAGCAAAGGAGTTATATACTTTTTTAATTAGCTATTACAATAAATCAAAAGAATGTCTCAAAGTTGTAAAATTTTTACCAGACAGACTCCCACAATTTACATTTTAAGGTAACAGGATCAGAACTTAACAATGAAAAGGTCTTACCAGACCCACTCTCATAATATACATTCTAAGATAACAGGAAACTGCCTTCAAGCAGGATGCATTGTTGTTATGTAATCCTTAGTACAGAGTTTAAACTAAGTTGTTTGTTGTGTAATCATCCGTTCCAGGCTTAAGGAAAAAAAAAAAAACTTTTATGTGACTAAGGCTAAGGAATGTAAAGAGAGAGAAAAAGAAAAAATGTTTGTCCTTTCCTCCACCTTGAGAATTCCAGACCCCCATCTCCTAAAAGCCCCAGATCCTTCTCTCCTCCTCAGAGCCCTGGACTTCTTATCAACCTGCCTAGGAAATGACTCTCTCATTAGGGAGATACTGTGAGCATATATATTGAAAAGTCAATACTTATATTTTAATAATAGGTTCATAAAATATAAATGATATATGTATAATGTCTTATGTATTGTAAAAATATATAATGACATTTCTTGTTTTCTTTAATCTGTGCGTAAGCTTAATTTTTGTTTTCAAGTTATAACTTTAGGTTAAATATTGTGCAATATATGATGAAAATTTAATGTATTCAATCTCTAAAGTCCACTGAACTCTGTAAATGCATGCTACTGTCAGGGGAGTGTAATCTCCTTGTTTCTGTCTTGTCTCAACAAAAATTTGAAGCGACAGACGTTAAAGCCCTTGGCGTGTCACAGCCCTCAGACAGACCGTGTTTGAGCTCTCCGGTCTTGGACAGATGGTGTTATAGCTCTCGGGTCTCGAACAGACCGTGTATTAGCTCTTAGACAGATCCGTGTTACAGCTCCGTGTCACAGCTCAATTTTATTTAGAAAATAACGGGAATATACATCCTCGAGGCATGAGGGCAGGCCAACCCAAAGGCGTGAAGGGAAGAGAGCCCCTGCCCTTTGGCTCTTCTTTTTATGTTTTTCCCTCCCCTCTGGGCCTTCCCTGTGTAAATAGGGCTAGCCAGGAGTGCTGTTTGTTCTACCTGAGGTCCTCGCTCTGGTCCTCAGACCTTCCTTTGTTCTATTTTCACGGGCTTTTTCCCTTCCTGTATTTTAGCCACTACCATTCTGGACTCCTGTTTCCTGTTCTAACTACCTAACACTACTAAAAACTCTCTCTCTAGTAATAATTGTTAACTTTGAGAATTTTACACTATCAGTTCATCCACCCAGAAACCCAATTAGTATTCAATTGGGAGCACTATAGCCATACACAATCCCAGAGCTATAATTGCTTTAGATTGTTTTATGTATATATTTTTAGGCATTCAGTGTTCACCTTCATTTATTTCCATGCTTCTCACATTAATATAATGTCATTATTAAACTTTGAAACTTATGAAATTGAGGATTTGCTACTGAGATGCCATCTAGTCCATGATTTAGTATCTAGTTCAGTTCAGTTCAGCTCAGTCTTGTTCGACTCTTTGAGACCCCATGGACTGCAGGATGCCAGGCCTCCCTGTCCATCACCAACTCCCTGAGTCTGCTCAAACTCATCATGTCCATTGAGTCAGTTATGCCATCCAACCATCTCATCCTCTGCTGTCCCGTCCTCCTCCCACCATCAATCTTTCCCAGCATCAGGGTCTTTTCAAATGAGTCAGTTCTTTGCATCAGGTAACCAAAGTATTGGAGTTTCAGCTTCAGCATCAGTCCTTCCAATGAATATTCAGAACTGATTTCCTTTAGGATGGACTGGTTGGATCTCCTTGCAATCCAAGGGACTCTCAAGAGTCTTCTCCAACACCACAGTCCAAAAGCATCAATTCTTTGGTGTTTAGCCTTCTTTATAGTTCAACTCTCACATCCATACATGACTACTGGAAAAACCATAGCTTTGACTAGATGGACCTTTGTTGGCAAAGTAATGTCTCTGCTTTTTAATATGCTGTCTAGATTAGTCACAGCTTTTCTTCCAAGGAGCAAGCGTCTTTTAATTTCTTCGCTGCAGTCATCACCTGCAGTGAATTTGGAGCCCCAAAAAATAAAGTCTGTCACTCTTTCCACATCTATTTGCCATGAAGTGATGGGACCAGATACCATGATCTTAGTTTTCTGAATGTTGAGTTTTAAGGCAACGTTTTTACTCTCCTCTTTCCCTTTCATCAAGAGGCTGTTAAGTTCTTCTTCACTTTCTGCCATAAGGGAGGTGTTATCTGCATATCTGAGGTTATTGTCATTTCTCCCAGCAGTCTTGATTCCAGCTTGTGCTTCATCCAGCCTGGCATTTTGCATGATGTACTCTGTAAAAAGTTAAATAAGCAGGGTGACAATATACAGCCTTGAGATACTCCTTTCCCAATTTGGAACCAGTGTATTGTTCCATGTCCAGTTCTAAGTGTTGCTTCTTGACCTGCATATAGATTTCTCAGGAGGCAGGTCATGTGGTCTGGTATTTCCATCTTGAAGAATTTTTCACAGTTTGTTGTAATCCACACAGTCAAAGGCTTTGGCATAGTCAATAAAACAGGAATAGATGTTTTTTCTGGAATTCTCATTCCAGAGATGATCCAACAGGTGTTGACAATTTGACCTCTGGTTCCTCTGCCTTTTCTAAATCCAGCTTGAACATCTGGAAGTTCACGGTTCATGTACTGTTGAAACCTGGAGGAATAGAAGCTGGTATAGCAAAAATAACAGAATAAACACAGTGACTTCTAGTAAACTAGAGAACACAGTATAAAGAATATTCACTGCCTACAGAATCTGCAACACTTTTGATACTGGCTGTGCTGGTATAGTGAAAGGAGGAAAGAAGACAGAAATAAGTATTTGCCTGGAAGGAGAATGGAAACCTCTATTAGGAGGCAAAGGAAGCCTATGAGACTTGTAGAGGGCTAAGAAGCTCCAATTTGTCTCTGACATCAAAATGACCAGTGGAAACCACTGTATTAGAGAAGTTATGAGGCAACACAGCCTAAGCCATAAGAATGTGAGAAATAAAAATAACATTTAAGAAAGATTTTTTTTTCTTCCAGAATACGAAAATGAATCTAAAGGGTGAAACTGGAGAGATTAGAATTCAAATTGAGCAGGGCTGCCCAGGATAAAGTAAAGGTTGAAACAGAGCTTAAGGAGAAGAATCTAGTAGTTTTCTGGTGGCATATTTAGAGTTTTCTATCTATAGTATCATGTCATCTCAAACAGTGAGAGTTTTGCTTTTTTTCCAATCTTAATTCCTTTATTTCTTTTTCTTTGATTGCCATGTCTGTTATTGTTTAGTCTCTCTGTCAGGTCCAACTGTTTGTTATTCCATGAAATATAGTCTTCTAGACTCCTCTGTTCATGGGATTTTTCATGCAGGAATACTGGAGTGGGTTGCCATTTCCTTCTCCAGAAGGTCTTCCCAACCCAGGGATCCAGTCCGTGTTTCCTGCAAGTCTTCTGCATTGCAGGTAGGATTCTTTACCACTGAACCACCATGGAAGCCTGATTGCTGTGGCTAGGACTTTCAAACCTGCATTAAATAATAGTGATGCTAGTGAGCACCCTTGTCTTGTTCCTGATCATAGAAGAAATGCTTTCAGTTTTTTGCCAGTGAGAATAATGCTTGCTATGGGTTTGTTGTATATGGCCTTTATTGTGGTTGAGTTGGTTTGCTTTTATGCTCATTTTCTGGAAAGTTTTTATCATAAATGAGTGCTGAATTCTGTTGAAACCTGTTTCTGCATCTATTGAGATTATCATATGGTTTTGTCTTTTGATTTGTTAATATACTGCATCACATTGATTTGCATATATTGAAGAATCCTTGTGTCCCTGGGATAAACCACACTTGATCGTGGTGTATGATCCTCTTAATGTGTTTTTGGATTGCATTTGCTAGTATTTTATGATGATTTTTGCATTTTTGTTCATCAGTGATATTGGCCTGTAATTTTCTGGTTTTTTTTTTATATCTTTATTTGGTTTTGGTATCAGGGTTATGGTGGCCTCATAGAATAAGTTTGGGAGTGTTTCTGCCTCTGCATTTTGGGAGAGTGAATAGGATAGGTGTTGAGTGTTCAATTCAGTTCAGTCACTCAGTCATGTCCAACTCTTTGCTATGGCCAAACTCTAGTCAAAATGATGGTTTTCCCAGTAGTCATGTATGGATGTGAGAATTGGACTGTAAAGAAAGCTGAACACTGAAGAATTGATGCCTTTGAACTGTAGTGTTGGAGAACACTCTTGAGAGTCCATTGGATTGCAAGGAGATCAAATAAGTCAATCCTCAAGGAAATCAGTCCTGAATATTAATTGGGAGGACTGATACTGAAGCTGAAGTTCCAATACTAAAATTTTTATGGTAACTTAGTATGCATGTTGATTCTACCATTATGTGTATAGCTATAATGTCATTTCTGTTTTGTCATGCTTTTATTCCCACCTTGTAACGTATAATACAGAGGCCAAGATTTAAGGGCAGCAAGTCATTATATCAATATCAATTCAGTTCAGTTCAGTCACTCAGTCATGTCCGACTCTTTGCAACTACATGGACCGCAGCATGCCAGGTTTCACTGTCCATCACCAACTCCCGCAGTTAGCTCAAACTCATGTCCATCAAGTCAGTGATGCCATCCAACCTTCTTGTCCTCTGTTGTCCCCTTCTCCTCCTGCCTTTAATCTTTTCCAGCATCAGGGTCTTTTCCAAAGAGTCTGTTCTTTGCATCAGGTGGCCAAAGTATTGGAGTTTGAGCATCAGTCCTTCCAAAAATATTCAGGACTGATTTCCTTTAGGATAGACTGGTTGTATCTCCTTGCAGTTCAAGGGACTCTCAAGAGTCTTCTCCAACACCACAGTTCAAAAGCATCAGTCCTTCGGTGTTCAGCTTTCTTTATAGTCTAACACTCACATCCATACATGGCTACTGGAAAAACCATAGCTTTGACTAGATGGACCTTTGTTGGCAAAGTAATGTCTCTGCTTTTTAATATGCTGTCTAGGTTGGAAATAGTTTTTCTTTCAAGGAGCAAATGTCTTTTAATTTCATGGCTATAGTCACCATCTGCAGTGATTTTGGAGCCCAAGAAAAGAAAGTCTGTCACTATTTCCATTGTTTCCCCATCTATTTACCATGAAGTGATGGGACTGGATGCCATGATCTTAGTTTTTTGAATGTTGAGTTTTAAGCCAACTTTTTCAGGTGTTAACTCTTCTCTTAATGTTTGATAGAGTTCTCCTATGAAGCTCTCTGGCTCTGGGCTTTTGTTTGTTGGAAGAATTTTTTTTTTTTTTTATCACATTTTCAGTTTTGACCAATTGTTTATTAATGCATATGTATGAAATCTATAAAATTGGTACTGATGAACCTATTTGCAGGGAAGGAATAGAGATGCAGATATAGAGTTCAGGTTTGTGGACACAGTGGGTGAAGGAGAGGGTGGGATGTATTGAGAGAACAGCTTTGACATATATACACTACCATGTGTAAAATATTAATAGATAGCTATTGGGAAGCTGCTATATAACACAGGGAGCACAGTCCAGCACTTGATGATGATCTAGAGGGATGGGATAGATGGTGGAGGTTAGAGGGATGTTCAAGATTGAGGGGATATATGTACACTTTTGGCTGATTCACATTGTCATACAGCAGAAACCAATACAACATTGTAAAGCAATTGTCTTTCTTTTTCTTTTTTTTAAAGAGCAGAGCCAGAAAGCAGATGAGAGAACTCTTATTTGAAACTTATTTATTGTGTGTGCATATATTTATCCAAATGGCATATATACAAATCAATTAATTTCACAAGATGAAAATACCTGTTGTTGAGGGCCAAAGTGTGTCCCTCACAAATTCATATGATGAGGTCCAAATGACAGTACCTCAGAATGTGACTATATTTGCAGATATTATCTTTAAAGAAGTAACTGTTAAAATGAGGTAATTAGGGTGGAAAAGTCAAAGTGAAGTCACTCAATCATGTCTGATTCTTTGCGGCCCCATGGACTGTAGTCTTCCAGGCTCCTCCGTCCATGGGATTTTCCAGGCAAGAATACTGGAGAGGGTTGCTATTTCCTTTTCCAGGGGATCTTCCTGACCCAAGGATCAAACCTGGGTCTCTGGCATTGCAGGCAGACTCTTTACTGTCTGAGTCACTGGGGAATCAAATGAAAGTGAAAGTCACTCAGTCCTAACCGACTCTTTTCAACTCCATAGACTATACAGTCCAGGGTGTTTTCCAGGCCAGAATACTAGAATGGGTAGCTTTTTCCCTTCTCCAGCGTATTTTCCCAACCCAGGAATTGAACCAGGGTCTCCTGCATCGCAGGCAGATTCTTGACCAACTGAGCTATCAGGGAAGCCCCTAATCATATAATACCGCATTTCTCATAAAAGGAGGGCACAACCATATACAAAATGAAAGCCATATAAAGACATAGGGAGGAGACGATGGCCATCTGCAAGCCAAAGAAAGAGGCCTCAGACAAAACCAACACTGCTGACACCTTGATCTTGAACTTCTAGCTGCTTCATTTTGTCGAAGTTGCTATTTGTATTTTTATGTATGTGGTAGGTTAGTTACGTTTATCAGTCTTGGAGAAATGGCCCTCTAAAGGAGACGTCCTATGCATCCCAACAGTGTACCACCCTCTTGTCACTCAAGCTGTATGCTCTAGTGGTTTCCCTTAAGAGGGCTATGCAGGTCCTTCTTTTGTGGCAACCTGATTATGTGGTTTGTGTGGTAGGCTTCTTTGAATCCTATTCTGGTTGTTTGCCAGGTCTTGCTTTGTGTGTGCTACTTGCTGCTTTTTAGTATAGACCTGGTTAGGAGATGGATGGTTGCCAAACCCTAGGTGGTCTCGGGGTGAGTGCTGGATCACTGGTGGACAGAATCAGGATATAGAGACTCCAGGGCTATTGCCACCCATTGGCAGGTGAAGCCAGGTCCTAGGGTTAATGCCTGACTATTGACAGGTAGAATTGATTCCTGGAATCTGGCTTCCACATCCAGGAATCACAGAGCTCGTTTCAGATTGTTGATGTGGGAGCCTGGTTCCTGACACAGTTGGTTATTTTGTCCAGGATGTTCTGGCGGTTGTGTTGCCCAGCCAGTGGGCAGGACAAGGGCTCAGCTCATCCCAGGGTAGGATCTGGTCTGTTGGTGGACTTGTTCCATAGGCTATGGGATCTTAGTTATCTTACTTCTTATGTCTGCCTATGGTGGGTGAGACTTGTCTGGAGGCTTACTTGCAGGAAGAACCAATGCCTGCCCCAATGCCTGGTAGTTCTTGGTCCTCTAGTGAGCAGGTTGAATGCTGGCCCTTTAGTCAAGGCTAGTGATGGCTGTGGGCCCAAGATGACTTTAGGCAACCTCTCTGCTAATGAATGGGGATGTGTGTCCCCTCCCAGTGAGTTGTTTGGCCAGAGACATCTCAGCATGAGTGCCTACAGCTGTTAGGTGGGGCCAAGTCTTGGTGGTAGTAAGAGAAGATGTCAGCTGCCAGCAGCAGCAATTTTCAGGCAGTTGACTGTTCCCAAATATGTCTGAAAGCAGTATCCATATCACCAGGGTTAGCTGCAGCCACCCTCTGCCTCTCCAGGAGCCTCTACAAGACCAGCAGTTATGTCTGGCCCAGACTTTTATCAAATTCCTGCTTTTGTCCTGGGTCCTGGTGCACATGAGATTTTGTGCATGCCCTTTAAGAGTAGAGTATTTCCCTCAGTCCTGTGGGACTCCTGCAATTAAGCCCCACTGGTCTTCAAAGACAAATATTCTGGGGGCTCTTCTTACCTATGCTGGATCCCTCAGCTAGGGAATCTGTTGTAGGGCTCTGAACTCTCACTTTCATGGGAGAACCTCTGTTATATAATTTTTCTCTAGTTTATGGGTTGTCTACCCCAGGGATAATGAGATTTGATTATACTTTCAATCTGCCCTTCCTAAACATCTCATTGTGGACCCTCAAGTATTTAGTTGTAGAAAATCTTTTCTGATAGGTTTCAGTCTTTTTCACTGATGGCTATTCTGAAGATAGTTGTGATTGTGGAGTGCTCATGAGAAGGGGTGAGCTCAACATCTTTCTACTCCACCATACCAGCTGCTTTAGACGATAGATTTTTGACTTGCCAACATGACTTGCTTTTGCCAACAGAATGCGAGGAGAAATGACACTTTGCCAATTCTGGGCAAAAAGGCTTAAGGCACTATGAGATTCCTTCTTGTTCATTTTGTGGTCCTTTTAACTGTTATGAAATGAGCATGTCTTGGTCCAAGGGGAATGAAGACACATGAAGCAAATTTCAGTCCGACCTTCAGCCTGAAGCAGAGCCTTACAGCTGTTTCACAAACCTGTTAGCAAGAAAAGTAAAAGTTAATTATTATAAACCACTGAGAGTATGCTGAAATACCTGTATAACGTAAGCTGGTGATGCTGGAGGCTATTGGAAACTCTTATTCTATGCTGGTGGGAAGTTAAGTTGTTCTAGCAAGTTTAGAAACTATTTGGCAATGATTGATAGGTAGGTAGCTTGCTAGCTAGCCAGCTGGATAGATAGATAGTAGGCTGGTAGACAGATAAGTATAGATTAATAAATTTAGATAATTTTACATGAATTATAAAACCACCCCAGTTTATTCTTCAATGATGCAGTAAAGATAGTGGCTGCTTTTAGGAGTAGAGGCAATAACTGGATGGGGACATGAAGGGGGCTTATGTGGAACATGTCATACTCCGTTCTTTCACTTGGATGGGGTTTACATGAATGTATTTGCTGTGGAAGAGTTTGAGCTGAAAGTCTATAACTTGTGCCTTGTTTTGTATTTTGCATACTAAGAGGAAAGAGAGATTTAGTCTTTGGAGTTAGTTAGGCTGACCAGATTTTAAAAACACACTGTACACATTTTATTTACCTCCATTTGTATTATTTTATTGCTAACGACAGGGCAATAAAACCTGGATATTGAGATGAAGTGTCTTAAAATGACTGAATGGTCAATTTTCAGATAATTCTTTTAAGTCAAAAGAGGTGTTTGGAGAATGTCACCAGCCAGAACTATACACAAGATACGGGACTGTATTAAAGAAAAGCCAGATTCAGACCGCAAAACTTCCACACAAAATTCTCAAACTTACAGGTGGTTCAAGTTGACAAAGACTTAATTCGCTTCATTCCCTGCTATCTCTCAATTTCCATATCAAAAGTAAATCCCAGAGGTGATGGATGTGTTACTGACTCAGTGAAGGGAATCCTTTCACAGTGTGTATAAGTATCAAGCTATCATGTTCTACACTTTAAATATCTTACAATTTTATTTGTCAGTTGTACTTCAATAAAGCTGAAAAACCAGGAGGATAACAATCTGGGATTTAAGAAGTAAGCCAACTAGGGGAAAACAAAACCAAACAGTAAATCCCAGAGACAGCAGTCACAACCTCTTTAAAATGAGCATGCCTCTTTTCTGGCATGTGCGCTATTGCACATCAACCTAGACTCTCTGTTCTATTGTTAGAAAGTCTATCACAGCCTTATGAGTTGTAACCATTCAGGACTTTAAGTGCTTCTCTCTACCTGAGATTAATTCTTCTCCAGACTTGGATTCAAAAATTTGTTTGGAGAATGGGGAACAAATCAATCTAAACTTTGTTTCACTATATCTTTTGCTCCTTGGGATCATCATCAGGCAGTTTTTATCCTTAATGAACCGAAAGACTATAATATAACAACAACAGTAACAGTTATGTAATTACAGTAATTTTCCAACTACTTCTCCTGCTTAGGATTTTAAACTTTCTTCCTCAACCAACCAACAGTAGTCCTTAGCACACCTCATCTCAATTTTCAGGTTTTATAGCCCTGTCATTAAGGATAATAGAGTAGAAATACATCATACATATTTTATTTACAGTTTTACTGTGTACGTTTTAACCAAATATGCTAGTTTTGTTGTACTAACAGCTAATCCTGACAAAATAGATTCTTACCTATTGCCTCTTCTCCTCATTTAAAATAATTGATAAGAATCACAAAGAGGGTGAAGAGAATGACAATAAGCAGCAATTCAAAATATTGTTAGGTTTTACTATGGAAAGAGACTCAGGATATCAGTTGAGTGAATATTTTCCACTATGTTATCTAAAGACACCTATGAGGTACTAGATTCATTTGGGTAAAACAAATAAACAAAAATATATCCCAGGCATACTATTTTTAAAGTGTAAGTATATGTTGTGATGATATACACCCAAACATTTGGTAAATGTGCAAGATTCAAACAGCCATTAACTTTATGCACTTTCTCAAATTATGCATGACAAAAATACAATTATCACCATTAGAATAGTAAACATATTTTAGTATTAAGTAATCTAAGATTCCACTTCTATAATGGCTGAGAAGATCCTATCAAATCTGTCCTCCCATGGGTAATAACCATAAATCATAAAAATCAAAGCATTAAACCTACTTGAAGGCATTAGAAAATTAATGAAAGCAGGCAGGAACTAATGGAGAGTTTAAAATTGAAAGAAAAAGAAAAAATACTGGGTAGGTTTCAGAATTTTAGCCTAAGTGCCCTGTGAAGCAGCCAAAATTCAAAAGAAATCCTGCCGTTTTAGTGGTTTGAAGACCCAAAAGATAGAATTCAAAGAAACTAAAACTGTTGAGAGTTGAGGCATGAAATAATGGAAAAGAGAGAGAGGGAACCCAGATTACTATAAATAAATCTGTTCAAATATCTGCTAAAACCTGAACCATGAATGCATGGGGCAAAATCCAAATAACCAAAAACTGACCAAAAATTTAAGCTGCCACTCTCCACGAAGGAGATAGAGCTTGCCTCTTCAGATTACTGCAACAAAATCTGTAATTTTTATATTACATGCATTGATATGTATCTCTATATCTAGTACTTATACCCATCAAATCTCAATAGTAGGGACTTGTTCTCTGCTAACAGTGTGACCTCCTGTATAATTCCAATCTCTCCCGATACTTACATAGGTTACCCAGAGAAATTTGCCCAGAATTTCTCCATTCTGTAAACAGTTCTAGAACTATTTAGAGTTATCTTACTGCATGCAAGGAGGACATGAATCTGGAAAGGCAGAGGAAGAGTGCTCTGTACTGAATGTGTGTTTCCCCTCCCGTCTCCAGATTCATATGTTGAAAACCAATCCCCAGTTTGGTGGTATTTGTTGGTGGGATCTTTGGGAGATGATTTGGTAATGAGGGCAGATCTCTCATAAAAGAATTTAGTGTCCTTATAAAAGAGACCCCAGAAAGCTTCCACACAGCAAAGAAACCATCAAGAAAATGCAACCTACTGAATGGGAAAAAATATTTGTAAATCATATATCTGATAAGGGGATAATATCCAAAATATATAGAGAACTCATACAACTCAATAACACAAAAACAATCAATTAAAATCTGAAAAGAAATACCTGAAGAGACATTTTTTTCCAAAGAAGGTAATATAGATGGCCAACAAATTCTTGAAAAGTTAATCTATATTATCAATCATCAGGGGATGCGAATAGAAATCTCAGTGAGATAACATTGTGTATGTTTTAAAATGACTATTATCAAGAAGACTGGGAGTAGCAAGCGGTAAGGATGTGGAGAAAAGGGAATCCTCATGCACTGATTTGGGGACTGTAAGTTAGCATGGCCACTATAGAAAACAGTATGAAAGTTCTTCAAAAAATTAACAATAGAATTTTCATATACTCCAGTAATTCCAATTTTGGGCATCTACCTTAAAAGATATATGCATCCCTATGTTCACTGTAGCATTATTTACAATAGCCAAGATATGGAAAAATACCTAACTGTTGGTAAATGGGTGAACGGATAAAGGAATTGTGCTATAAATATGCATTAAGGTATATTTAAGGTATAACTTCATAGATACAGAGGACAGGTTGTTGATTGGGAGAGTTAAGGGGTAGAATCGGGGAGAAATGGGTGAACCGTTTTTGATGTTGTTTTTTGTTTAAATAAATTGAATATAAAAAGTGCATTAAATTGCAAAGTAGTTAAACACAGAGCTAAAAGTTAAACTCAATTCTGTTTGATTATAAAACCTATGAAATTTATACCACAAAAACTTTCAGGCAAAATAATTCTAATCATATTGTTTCACCATATGTTTACTAAAGGAAATTATTAAAGATCATTTTTTTAATTTAAAATTACATGTTTGGTAAAAGAGAGTCATTATTTCTTGAAAAGTTTGAAGAAATATTTTTTTTTTCGATTTTAAAATGTAAGTAAGTTTATATCCATACAGTTATATTGAAAAACTTGTTATATTAACCCAACATTTAAGTAAGATTATCAGGGAACCATAACTCAACCTAATTTTAATTGAGACACAGTCTACAATTTAGAATGTTCAATAAAAACTTTTATTACTATGTAAGCTGTATGTAAAATGTTGTATTTGAATGTGAAGAGTCCATCAACTAATCAAGATGGCTCTCCATTATTGTCACTTCTCTTGCAAGTATCAAAGTAGAAACCTGAATGCTATTTAAAAGTTGAAAAATTAAGCTTTTAGTTTGTAAGCAGGTTATAGACAAGGAAGTTTATAATCTAAGCTATGACTTGTTTAAAAATATTGTAAGAGGAACCCAATGAAAAAAAAACGATGGATATACTAAAGAAACTGTCCTGAGTTGTATGAGCTGAAGACTGAATTTGACAGATTCTGAAGATCATGCAGTTTGTCAAGTGTTCACATATGAGAAGTATGTTATTGTATAGGGACTTGGGCTCTGAAGTCAGACAGACCTATCAATAAAATTAATTATTCCTCTTACTTGTTCTATGTAACCCTATCTATTGAATATTATTAATATATAAATTTTCTGTGACTTAGGTGTCCTATTTGTCAAATGAGGACTATTAGAATATTTAATAGAGAGCTGAGCTTTTTGAAAATGAATTCTAGTTTCTGTGTAGAGGAAGAAAAATGTGAGGACTGGAAAAGCAATAGACTTCTTTATATTTTACACACTGAAAGTTACTAAGTCATTATTCATAGTATTGCCTCAATTCTAATCAGTTTAAGCCTAAAGGCGATACTTGAGTTATATGAATGTCACCTAGTAGAAAACATTTTTTCAAAAATGATTCATTGTATAGGACCATAAAAAATCCATCAAAATTTTCAATTCCTCATTTGCCCAGAGTAAAATACACATTGTCAAGATTTTACTTGTTTATTTGGAAAATTGAGTAAGAAAAGAAAATATTTCAAAAGAAAGCATCATTTGTTCTTCTGTGCTAGACCTTCTACATAGTTTATTTCATTTAACTATTTTAACCTCTGAAGGTTAGCTATTGTAAGTCTCTTAGGTGAGAAAGTTTATCTCACCAAAATAATTTATCAATTAAAATAGATTACCACTTTCTATAAAATTATTTTTATTTATATATCTTAATTTTGACTCCAAGAAGCTTTATTCACATGCTTTGCTCAGTTTATATCTATAATCAGTAATAAGGTCCTTTGTTTTAAGGTAATAAATCACCTTTTGATTTTTTATGATAGAAGACCAACATTTTCCAGCTTTTGAATTCAATAGCTCCTGTTCTTGCTGAAATCTTAACCAAAGTCTGACTATTCTTCCCCTTTAACTGTGTTATTGTTTGTTTCCTTAGTTGAGGATAGACAGCTTCTCATTTTTCTCTTCTATGACATGCCATAGTCATAATGAACAGATTTCTCATAGAGACTTTAATTTCTTGAGTATGGGTACCCTAATGCAGCATAAAGAAACCTCATTGTCATTCTTCTTTGGAGGTAAAGGAAACAAAACAGAACCAGCAGGGAAGCAACCATATTCAGCAGATTGGTACTTCTTGCATTGAGACTTTGAAATGAGCATGCTGAAGTTAGGATGAATTAGGAAAAAACAAATATTTATTTTGTTTCATAGAAGTTCAGAAATGTGATATTTAGTGCCATTACTTTAAGGAAATGTTGAGGAAAAATAAAGCCAAGTAAACAAAGAACACCACATACAGACTACAAGTTCCTACCCAGTTACCATTTAAGACTTCATCTTGCCTGTTGGCTTCTTGGCATTTTGATTGGAATCATTTTGCATTTGCATAAAGTATTTCTATTCTTAAGTCTTTCTAAACAAAGATAGTATATCTTTCAATTTATGCTAAAGAGAAAGAATTATTAAGGAAAAAAGAAACAAAAATGATGAGGGTAGTTATTTGTGAATACAATTATAAATTAGTATGATTTTTCTGGAAGAAAATTTGCAAGATCTGTCAAAGTGTTAAATCTTTCTAGACCTTCAAACTCTACAAATATATTGTAATGATAAATCCCAAGGGCAAATATATGCATTTAGATTAATTGCTATATATTTATATGTAGTAATGTTTTATACGTATGTATTCTTTTACAACAAAAATAGTTATAATTCATAAAATACTATCTACCAAACACAAGCCACTGTTGGGCTTTGCTTATCCTACTCATTAAATCCTGAGGACATTGTTATTAGAAGAACAACACTCACTACTACTGACATTCCATGTAACATGATTGCAGGACTCAGACGTTAAAGAAACCACATATTGTAGTAGAAACTGGAAGGAACATAGAGTTTAAAAGAGAGAAATTTAACTTTACTAAATAGAATTATTAGACAAATATACAATGTAATAGCAATCACCACTTAAATAATATCAAGGAGACATTCATAGGCCTACAAAAATGTTCAAAATATATATAATCATATATGTATTTTAGGCAAATATATGAAAATATATGTATACATATGCCTGAAGCATAGTATGCAAAAATGATCCTCATGACCCAGATAATCACGATGGTGTGATCACTCACCTAGAGCCAGATATCCTGGAATGTGAAGTCAAGTGGGCCTTGGAAGAGTCACTACGAACAAAGCTAGTGGAGGTGATGGAATTCCAGTTGAGCTATTTTATATCCTAAAAGATGATGCAGGGAAAGTGCTACACTCAATATGCCAGCAAATATGGAAAACTCAGCAGTGGACACAGGACTGGAAAAGGTCAGCGCTCATTCTAATCCCAAAGAAAGACAATGCCAAAAATTCTCTAACTGCTGCACAATTGCACTCATCTCACACGCTAGTAAAGTAATGCTCAAAATTCTCCAAGCCAGGCTTCAACAGTACATGAACCATGAACTTCCAAATGTTCAAGATGGATTTAGGAAAGGCAGAGGAACCAGAGATCAAATTGCCAACATCCGATGGATCATCGAAAAAGCAAGAGTTCCGGAAAATATCTACTTCTGCTCTATTTACTATGCCAAAGCGTTTGACTTTGTGGATCACCACAAACTGGAAAATTCTTTAAGAGATGGGAATACCAGACAGCTGACCTGCTTCTTGAGAAATCTGTATGCAGGTCAGGAAGCAACAGTTAGAACTGGACATGGAACAACAGACTGGTTTCAAATCAGGAAAGAAGTATATCAAGGCTGTATATTGTCACCTTGCTTATTTAACTTATATGCAGAGTACGTCATGAGAAACACTGGGCTGCATGAAGCACAAATTGGAATGAAGATTGCCAGGTGAAACATTAATAACCTAAGATATGCAGATGACACCACCCTTATGGCAGAAAGTAAAGAAGAACTAAAGAGCCTCTTGATGAAAGTGAAAGAAGAGAGTGAAAAAGCTGGCGTAAAACTCAACATTCAGAAAACTAAGATCATGGCATGTGCTCCCATCACTTCATACAAACAGATGGGGGAACAATGGAAACAGTGAGAGACTTTTATTTTCTTGGGCACCAAAATCACTGCAGATGCTGACTACAGTCATGAAATTAAAAGACGCTTGCTCCTTGGAAGAGAAGTTATGACCAATCTAGCAGACAGCATATTAAAAAGCAGAGACATTACTATGCCAACAAAGGTCCATCTAGTCAAAGCTATGGTTTTTCCAGTAGTCATGTATGGATGTGAGAGTTGGACTATAAAGAAAGCTGAGCGCCGAAGAATTGATGCTTTTGTACTGTGGTGTTGGAGAAGACTCTTGAGAGTCCCTTGGACTGTAAGGAGATCCAACCAGTCCATCCTAAAGGAAATCAGTCCTGAATATTCATTGGAAGGACTGATGCTGAAGATAAAACTCCAATACTTTGGCCACCTGATGTGAAGTACTGACTCACTGGAAAAGACCCTGATGCTGGCAAAGACTGAAGGCACAAGGAGAAGGAGATGTCAGAGGATGAGATGGTTGGATGGCATCACTGACTTGATGGACATGAGTTTGAGTAAACTATGGGAGCTGGTGATGGACAAGGAAGCCTGGCATGCTGCAGTCCATGGGGTCACAGAGTGAGACACAACTGAGTGGCTGAACTGAACTGAAACCTTAAGTATGTGCATATGATAGTTTATATGTACATTCATATGCATGCATACATAAACTAGCATATATATACCTGTTTTTATATATATTTGTGTATATTTATATACACACACACATTTATGCATGTGTATGGAGATGTTTCTCCTGATATCTTTGTGTATGTTTCAATAAAATTATATACCTACATGGAGACATATGCAAATGTACACATGCATGTGCATATCTGAATGCATATCTGTGTACCCATGTCTGTATATATGTATGCAAATTGATGTGCATATTTATATTCATGTATGCATGCATGATGTCTATAAGTAGGTAGACATGTTTGTATATGCTTTCTAGCAATGTCACAAACATTCATATATACATGTATGCTTACATATAGCTTACTTTAAAAATATTTTTTAGGTCATTTTGTCACTGAAAGACTGCAAATTTTGTCAAATAATTTATGGACATATAATCCCTTTTCTAAGCTGGGGAGATAAAATGGTAATTATACTGGTATTGACGGTATTGATCAGCTGTCTCACTCAATCTTTTGAAAAGAGAAACAAATTTAATTTGAAATATAACTGCAGTAGAGCTGAAAAATAAGAAAGAATAGCATTAGGACAATTTTTTTTCCCCCCAAATATTCATGAAAACTAGGAAGCAGATGTTAATTATTTGATGGAGAAATAAGACCAGAGGAAATCACAGTCAGAAGCACAAATAGAAAAGGATTACTGAGAATTTTGACTGTTAACAAGATTGGAACCTACTCATACAAAGTGTTAAGAGGAGATTTAAAAGATAATTAATTCATTTAGAACAGCTGAGAAGATGACACTCTTTCACCTCTCCTACTTGGGATGAAGAGAAAATTGCGATGGCATTCGTTCTTGAGTCAAAATAATAGAAATTCCGAAAAGGGTAAGGTAGTTCAAGACTTGGGAAAGGAGTACAGAACAGTGGATGGCAGATCCTGCCTCTGTGTTTCAGTTGCCTGAATATCTTTGACTAGTGTGCCTCTGGTAATAGGGTCACCAAAAGAGAGATAAAGCAACAACAAAGAATCCCTAAATATTTGATGAAAACAAGCATCGTAAGAGAAGTTAACAAACACCAAAGTAAATATGTGAGAAATAAAGAAAAATAAAAAGTATCTCAAATAAAATTGTAACTTGCTGTGGAGAGCTTAGAAAAAATTCACTAAAATTATACTTAAACATACATCACTTAATGCTGGCCTGTAGATATGATATTGATTTTAAAAAAATGCATTTTCTTTTGTCTGTTTTCCTACCTAAATTTCTTACTAACTTTCATAAACTTCTCATTTGCTTCTGTTGGGCTTTTAAGAAACAAATTTGTCTATAAAAATGACTATTTTTCTTCTCAATATTTTGATCTTTTCAAAATATCTTGTTCTATTTCATTGGCTAAGGACAAAGAAGAAATATAAAGTTAATGTCAATCCATAGTACTTCATTTTAATAGGATTGCTTTTAATGTTTATTCAGTAATGTCAACATAATGTATAATATAGAGGTCTGGTGGAGGATCTTATATTTTTCAGTTATGTGAAAAAATAGGTATATTTGTTTGCATAAATTTATTTTATGTAGATTATCTGTCAGTTGCAACAGCAGGAGTCAAACTAAATAGATATTCATTTTCTTTCCATTAAATCTATCATAATTATAAAATTTACTGTTCCTTTGATTTCCGAGAAAACATATCAAGTGTGTTAATGCTTTCTTCACAATTTCCGAACATAAATTTAAATTTAAAATGTGATGATTTCAATTGTTTGCAATTATTTACTATCACATATTCTGTTACATACTACTTTGCATGCTGCCTTTTCACCTTTAAATTATTATCCTTGATCATAATTTCCTATCATTAAAGAGACTTCACTCCTTGGCTACAAAACTTGCAAATATATGCTATTGGAACATAATTTTAAAGTATCTTGTCTTTTATTACCATAGCTATTATTTTTTTTTTAATTTTGTGGAATTCATAGTTGTATATGTCTAATTAAAAATGTCAGTCAATGTTCCAAAAACACTTTCTCCCTTATCAGATAACTTAAAAATAGATCAAAATTTTAACATCTCTCTAATATAAATAAATACCTAGATAGATGGATAGATAAATACATGGAGAGACACATAGATAGATACATAGATAGATGGATATTGGCATAGATATAATGTGCATAATCATACCTCTTCTATGCAAAACACATGCATATATCTAAATATATGTCTGCACATGTATGTGTATGGTTGCATGCATATATATTTACTACATATATTATGTATTCATGCTTTATGTATGACATAGCTATGTGGTAAAATAATTAAATCAAAGTCTCATTGTCATACCAATAGTTTTTAGATATCTGTGAATACATCTCAGAGATCAACCCTTTCAGACAAAATATTTATTTGGAATTTTTATTATATATACGAAGGATGTAATAATATGCAGTTCTATCACATATGGGAGAAAGCAATGGCACCCCACTCCAGTACTCTTGCCTGGAAAATCCCACGGACGGAGGATCCTGGTAGGCTACGGTCCATGGGGTCGCTAAGAGTCGGATAGGACTGAGCGACTTCACTTTCACTTTTCCCTTTCATGCACTGGAGAAGGAAATGGCAACCCACTCCAGTGTTCTTGCCTGGAGAATCCCAGGGACTGCAGAGCCTGGTGGGCTGCCGTCTATGGGGTCACACAGAGTCGGACACGACTGAAACGACTTAGACTTATCACATATACACTTATTTTTAAGCATTTTTTTTCTTGGGTTTGAATATCCATATATATTTAAATCTCACCTGATTTTTGAAAATAAATACAAGCAAGCTCTGCCCGTTCCTGTATGAGCATACAGTGAGTGCTCTGTTTCCTTTTTAAGAAATTTTTATGGTAATAAAAAGGCCTCCATTATAAGGTCATTGTAGGAATTAGGTTAGTTAATATGTGCAAATAAGAGTAATGTTTGCATTGAGCATTATTTAAGCTCATGATTAACCATTTTCATCACTTATTGTATTGACACATTTTACATTTTGAAAATAATCTATAATTTGTTCATTTGGGGATATAGTTTGTGATTTTTTCACTTAGGATATTTGTATTTCAGTTAATATGTGAAATGCACTTGCAAGTTATCTTTCTCCTAGATTGTAGGCATTTTAGACACACACACATGTGCACTTATGGAGACTTATGGTACACTTATCTTTTGCTAGCCTCAAATCAATGCTTTTGGAGCATTTCTTCTTTTCTGTAGTTGATAAAGTAAATAAGTTTGGTGCTATCTATTTTATGAAAGTTTGGAGCTTGTAAAACAGAGTGTAGGGTTTCTTTTGATAGAAGATTTGTATCTAAAAATTAATTTATAATTACAATATTATTCATACTTTCTATTTTTTGAGACAGTTTTATTAAGTTGTATTTTCTAAAAGTGTTTTAATTTTACCTAAATTTATATATGCATTGATAAAAATTTTAAAGTTTCTTGTTTTATAAGTTTAGTTCCTAACATAATTTGTTTGTGTATACATGCTTATTTATTCAGTCATGTCCCACTCTTTGTGACCCTTTATACTATAGCCCACCAGGCTCCTCTGTCCATGGGATTTTTCAGGCAAGAATACTGGACTGCGTTGCCGCTTCCTTCTCCAGGGGATTTTCCCAACCAGGGATCAAACCTCATCTCCTGTGTCCCCTGCATTTCAGGGAGATTTTTTACCCACTGAGCCATCAGGGGAGCACAGTTAGTTTGTAGATTTCCTTTTTATTCCTAATAGCAAATTATTTATTAGTCTTTTTTTACAGGATTTACATTTGTCTCCAGGGATTCACCTTATATTTGTTTATTAGTAAATACTCTAGTCTTTGCTAGTACTTTCCTTCTATCAATATATTGCTTGGATAAGTATGATTTTAACAACTTTAAGACAAAGGTTTAGTTTTATGTTTTTCAACATTCCTTGTCTTTTAATATAAGCATTTAATGGTATACTCTAAGTATTACTTTAGATGTTTTCTATGAGTTTAAAGTTTAGTATTTTTATTATCATTCAGTTTGAAATATTTATGACATACTTTGAGTTATTTTTTTTCTAGGTTGAATTGGTGTTCAATTGTCCAATATATTTTTATTTCCCTTTTTATATTGGAGTATTATTGATTTACAATATTGTGTTAGTTTTGGGTGTACAGGAAAGTGATTCAGTTACTGGTGTACATGTATTCATTCTTTCTTAGATTCTTTTAAGATAAACTCATAGAGTTTATCACAGACTATTGAGTAGAGTTCTTGATGTTTTACAGTAGGTCCTTGTTGGTTAGCTATCTTATGTATAGTAGTGTATCTGTGTTCATTCCAAGCTTCTGATTTATCCCTCCCACCACATTTCCCCTTTGGTAACCATAAGTTTGTTTTTCAATATCTGTAAGTCTATTTCTGTTTTATAAATAAGTAAGTTTGTTTATTTTCTTTAAAAAAAAAAAGCTAGATTCCTACATATAAGTGATATCATGATATTGTCTTTCTCTGTATGATTTACTTCACTTAGAATGGTAATTTATATGTCAACTCATGTTATTGCAAATGGCTATTTTGTTCGTTTTTGTGGCTGAATAATATTGCATTGTATATATGCATCACATCTTCTTTATCCATTCCCCTGTGATGGGCATTTAGGTTGCTTCTTGGCCTGGGCTATTGTAAATAGTCTTTCAGTGAATATTAGGGTGCATGAATCCCTTCAGATTATGATTTTCTCTGGATACGCCCAGGAGTGAGATTACTGGATCATATGGTAACTCTAGTTTTAGTTTTTTTAAGGAACCTCCATAACTGTTCTCCATTGTTGTTGTGTCAAAATACATTCCTACCGACAGTGTAGGAGGGCTCCCTTTTCTCCACAACCTCTCCTGCATTTATAGTTTGTAGACTTTGTGATGATGGCCATTCTGACTGGTCTGAGGTGATATGTCATCATAATTTTGATTTGCATTGCTCTGATAATTAGTGATGTTGAGCATTTTTTTTATGTGCTTTTTGGCCATCTGTATGTCTTCTTTGGAGAAATGTCTACTTAGGTCTTCTGCCCATTTTCTGATTTTTTTTTTTTTTTTTGCATAGACCTGCCTGTGCTCTTTGAATATTTTGGAGATTAACCCCTTGTCAGTTGCATCATTTGCAAATGTTTTCAGTGGATTATCTTTTCCTTTTGTTTATTATTTCCTTTGCTGTGCAAAAATTTAATTAGGTCCCATTTATCTATTTTTGTTTTTATTTCCGTTACTCTAGGAAGTAGAAACAAAAAGATACTGCTGCAGTTTATGTCAAAGGGTGTTCTGTCTCTGTTTCCTACTAAGAATTTTATAGTGTCTGGCCCTACATTTAGGTCTTTGATCCATTTCAAGTTTATTTTTGTGTATGCAGTTAGATCCATTGTATCTTTTTTTAATTCCATTTTTGTTTGTTTTCTCATTTGTTTCTTTATACTCATTAGTGATATAATAAATATTCTAATCCAGTTTATTTTTCCCCAATAGTTGCTCTTAAAATTGTTTTCTAATTCTTAATGAAATCTAAAGTAAATAGGAACTTATTTTGTCTCTGGAAAAATGCAAGAGCTTTAAAACACATTGTCTCCTATTCTCTCCTCATATAATGTGTCATTTTTCTTCTGTAGTTTAATTATTTTTAATCACACAAATTAGTTCTTATGATATAATTTTAAGATTTCACACAGACCATGTTTTGACTCTTGTCAACTTCACCAGTTTCATTGTGTGCACATCTACCTTGTGGTTCAGATATTTAGTTTGAGATTGTTTTATTTATTCTTAAGAAAACTCTTTAAAAGTCCACTCTTTTAATAATATCAGTTTAAAATGTTAAACTTCTATTTGCCCTATTCCTTTATACACAGATTCTTATAAAATATATGTAAAATATTGCCATTGCATTCTCCATGTATTTATATTCCTAATCATTTTATATTTTTTTCTCAATTGTATATAATATCTTTCTGTCTCTCATGTCATTTACTTTCTTTTTGGCCTTATCTATGTTTCTAGTTACACATCCATAGAGTTTAATATATATGCATATATATGTATATGTATATACATATATATATACATACATGTGTAATTAATGTGTTTTTCAAGTTCACTGGAGGACTTATATTTTATAACTGTTTCATACATGGCTGATGTATTCAGGATTTGATTTACATATGTATTTCAAATCACAGTTTTTAAGATTTGTATCTGGTAACTGGGGGATATTTCATGTATACATTGTTGATGTGGTTGCAAACAGATTTGCATGAGATGCAGCTTTTATCCAGCACCAATGTTCACTAACAAATAAAAACTGATACATGTCAGGAATTTCAGTGTACAATGTCAATGAATTGCATCATTAGTATCGGTTTGAGTCTTTGGTTGTATACAACAGAAAGTGATGCTGAAAACATTGATTTAAAAAAATAGATTTATTTGAAAAAACTGTTGAATACTTAGTTTAGGATAAAATATTAATCAGCAAATTAGTGAAGTGAAAAATAAAAAGAAAATTTAACTATGTTTTACCAGTAAGAGTCTAGCTAGGATGCTTCAGAAGCTGCAGGACCTTGTCAACACCTCTGAACATCACTGCTAAGTAAAGTTTAGAGAGATTTTGAGAGACAAATGATGTCACAAGGATATCTAGAAAGATTTCCTTTAAATCTGGAAACAGACATTTATTTCATGCTTAATATACCCTGGACCCTCTGCATATACTGCACCAGTATTAGGATATATTGCACAAAGACTCTGAGATACTTTGAGATTGTTTTATTCTTTTTGTTACACAAGGGAATTGAGGCTCATAGGGTTTTAAAAAGTGAAAGGTCATATACATCTAATAAGAGTAAAATCCAGACTATGCTCCTGCATTTGTCTGATTTTTCAACTATGCCTGCTAAATACTTCTTTACTTCACTTAACTAAAACTTTCAGTATTCTAAGAGCAAGGGAAGAAAGAAACCAAATTATGTGTTAAAAAAAGAAAAAAAAAAGTACTTCTTTACAATAGTACTTTACTTCTTTACACTTCTTTACTTCTCAAGACATTGTTAAAAACAGCAAAATTTAACAATGTTCCCTTAATTGATGATTGGCTAAATCACTGGTTTCATTCATCCGATGATAATTTTGTCTCTCAAAAAACATTTGGCAGGGAACTTTCCCTTAATTGATGATTGGCTAAATCACTGGTTTCATTCATCCGATGATAATTTTGTCTCTCAAAAAACATTTGGCAGGGAACTTACCTGGAGGTCCAGTGGTTAAGATTCTGCATTTCCACTACAGAGGGGAAAAAGTTCATTTCCTGGTCAGGGGACTAAGATTGCCTGTGCTGTGGAGCACCCCACCCCTCAAAAAAATTGGAAATTTTTGGAAACATTTTTTATTTTGATTGTCATATCTACATTGGGAACAGCTATGGGTGATTAATAGGGAGAGATCAGTGATGCTGCTAATGCACAGTACAACTCCTACAACAAGGAATTATTTAGCCCAGTATGTCAATGGTGCCGAGAATGAGAAACCCTGATTTAAATCAATCAGAACACTTAAATAACATGAAACGTAAGGAACCTTTAAAAGAAGTGAGTAAGCAATTGTACATACTGTCATGGAAAGATCCTCAAGGCAATTATATTTTTGAAAAACAAAGGTACACAGTGTTTAATATCATTACTTCATTTAGACATTAAAAACAAACAAAAAAGCATATATACTTAGTTGTATAATGATAATGGTAATGATACTGAACATTTACTAATTGCCTATCATTGTCCTAAATGTTTTAAATGTGCTCAGTTATTTAATCCACACAGCAATCCTAACATATAGGTACTATTAATATCAATGTTTCACTGATGAAGAAAGAGACACAGAGAAGTGAGGAAATTCACTCAATATCACACAGCCATTCGGTAGAAAGTCTGGTACACAAGTCCATACAATCTGACTCCAGGGAGTATATATCTTCTATACTTTCCAATAATATTAATTTAAAAGACAAGAAAAAAATAACTGAATCATTGAATTCTGGGGAAACAAATCAGGATATGAAATTCATGGAAACAGATGCTCTTTAATTTTGCTCTCTATACTTAAGTGCAATGCTTAATTTTCTTCATTGTTTTTAAACATTTTCAAAGAATAAGCAGGGATAGCCAACATATGACAAAGAAATTATTCTAACTTAAGAAAAGGAAAACTTCCAGTAATGTGTTGAAATGTTTCATAAAGATTGATTAGGTAGCCATTGAATTTAAAAGGCCAGAAAGTATCTCCACAGCCCTATGAAGAAAAAGAAAAAGACACACAGAAAGTAGTTTGGCTAAAATAATGCTGATAACTTATTGTATGTAGAATATTTGTTAAATAACCCAAAAGGATGTAGCTTGATTCAACAGTATTTTCCCTTTATCTGAAAATTTCACATTTGATATTTCAATCTCACAAACTCATTAGAAGTAGATTTTATGAGCCCTCATATATCACTTTTTTTTTCCTTGTGATCTACTATCATGGCATCTTATTTTTAGCACAGAGAAAAATTGAGTTTTCTAAGCTTATTCGTGATAGCTTCAGGTTAGAATAATTTATATTCATTTTATCTATCATTTCCATGTTTTTGCATGTTGGCCATCAAACTGGAAGTTAATTGCTTTTTACAGAATTTCTAAATAAATATATGTTAATATTTAAGCAAAACAATCTCAAATACATAGGAAGATACTTTATGATTTGAAAGTATAGAATGTGAATAATATGCTGATGTATTAACTGAACAATTTGAAAGACATAAATGGATAAACATATTGGATATAGTATCCAATATGTATCCAATATGAAAGTGAAATTTCTCAGTCCTGTCTGATTCTTTGCGACTATGGACGTAGCCCACCAGGCTCCTTCATCCATGACATTGTGTTGCCATGTCTAATTAGATATGAAGTGGGAAATCAAGTTGATTTTTGTCAGGTAGTTATAATTCAACAATTTTTCCATAAGGTCAGAGATCATCCTGCATATGTGAGGGAGTCTCTTCATTCCAGTTGATAATATGCAATTTGATATGAAACAACTTGTCAGTTTTATTATGACATTTAGATAATTAAAAATGGTACTATTTCTTTTTCATATGCATTCATATTGATATTGGAGAAGGCAATGGCAGCCTACTCCAGTACTCTTCCCTGGAAAATCCCATGGATGGAGAAGCCTTGTAGACTGCAGTCCATGGGGTCGCTAAGAGTCAGACACAGCTGAGCGACTTCAATTTCACTTTTCACTTTCATGCATTGGAGAAGGAAATGGCAACCCACTCCAGTGTTCTTGCCTGGAGAATCCCAGGGACGGCAGAGCCTGGTGGGCTGCCGTCTATGGAGTCGCACAGAGTTGGACACGACTGAAGTGACTTAGCAGCAGCAGCAGCATATTGATATGCTTTCTCTGAATTTGAGAGCATATTGAGTAGTGAGGTTTGGACAATGAAGCATCTTATGACCCATGAAAAATTAAGTCATCTTATTGTGTATCTGTTACAGTGCTCTCAAATTTCTCAATGCATTTGTTATTGTTTCTGTTGATATTGTTGCTGTTTTCATGAAATTCTTTATTTCATAATGCTAGTGGTGTTATAGATAAGTTATGAAGTCAAGAGTGAATTTCTGTGTTCTTTTGCTATTCTTTATTCTTTATATTTCTAGTTGTGAGAATGTATTTCTTTAATAATGAAAATATAAAATAACATTTTATAATGATGTGATTGCATAATGATAGTGAAAGAGTACACAATGTGGACTTAAACTGAATTGGCTCCAAGGCTTAGAGTAATGTGATATTTTTAGTAAAGTTATTTAATTTCTCTGAGATTTAATTTCCTGCCCCTCAAGGTAGGGCTAACTATAACTTTTGTTGAAAAATTAAAGGTACGATTTATTATTCTATCTAGTCAGTAAATGACATGCAATAATTTCAGGCATCATTATGATGAATATCTTTCACATTATTTGACTCAAGTGTCAGCTCAGATAACATAGCTAGCAGTCCTCAGAAAGTCTGAATATCCCCATTCCCCTGTGATATATATACAAAATGACCTCAGATCCCTTTGGAAAAGAACCAGGAAAATAATTTATATTTATATATTGTAATCCTTAGAAAGCTCTATTGCTACAAGCTACTATAACAGACACCCCTTTGTAGAGAGAGTCAAGTGCTCATATCTGATTTTATTTTCTGCCCCCAAAGACCAAAACTCTCAATTTACACTTTCATATATATTTCCCTTATTTAGCAATTCTTTTGGCACATAGTATGGCTATAGAGAGACATGTCCTTGATAATCAACAGAGAGTCCATGAGGGTAATGATAGCAGATCTTAAGAACAATCAGTCTTATATGATGAAGTGTTTTCTCCAGGTGAGTTCTTCACATGGTCATCCTGGAATTTTCACAGGGCAGTCTGAAGGCACAAGAGGCTCAGGTTCATCTATTCAAATGTCCCTATCCTGTTTCTCAGGACCCTACAATTTTCTAACATTGCTCCTATTTGCAGATATGGCACCATTAAAATTAGAAACTAGTCATAATTCTGCATCTAGCCTTCCCTGTGTCTGACAGTGTTACTGCATTGCATTGGTTGTTGTCTTCCCTGGCCATATCATTATTGCTTTCAATGTTATCAATGGATTTAAAAGAAATAACACTTCTGCAATCAATTATAATTTGCCAAGTACCAAATTATAATCATTTGTATAATAATTAGTACAATTTGCCAAGTATTTAATGTCATAGTCATCATATTCCTATTTCTTATGTCCCATCTACATCTCATTCTAAATAAAACATAAAGGACAACTTTCATAACTTGATATTACTGTTGTTGTTACAACTGCTGTTCATTGTTACCTCAAGCTTTCTCCCAACAGTGAGATCCTTAATGCCGTCAGACCAGTTCATAGTTCTAGAATCCTATCTTAACTTTAGTGCAACCCTCTTAATATGGTCTCAGAAAACAAAATTCAAAACAAAAGATTTGCATGCTATTACTTTATTAGGCAGTATGACTCAATGAGTAGGTGTTAAGGACAAAAAAAAGAAAAGTGACAAAGACAGAAAAGCCCATGCAAAGTTGCATTACAATTGATTGCTGAGAGGTCCAACTGACTATTTAAATCCATTGTATGTCTTTCAAGAAGCCATATAAACTGCATCATTGGGTGCAGGATGATGCAGGATCATCATCATCCCACAGTCCATGAATGTGGGATGGGAAAGAATTTATCCACTGACTCAAGTCTCTCACTGATCAAATATTTACCCATGAAGTTTTACCTCCTCCCCGTTTTTGGTTGTCCCAGGCTAATTTCAAATAGGGGTGTATGTGTCTTATATCAAAGAAGAAACACTGGGGCAGGAGTTGAGGGGATCAGAATAGCCAGCTAAGAAGCCAGGATCACTAAGGTTGTACCTGCAGGTAATATGAGAGAACAGGATTGTTTCTCATAAATAGTTCATTCTGTAACTATAGCAGTTGCAGAGGTATACATGGTTTCATGACTACAGAAAGAGGATAAATCAGAAAAGAAATAGAATGTGCAGATTCAGGAACAAAGCACATTATTGAAATATAATACAGTAATAGATGTCTAAATATCCACCAGCTAAATTCCCTCTAGGTCAGGTCATGATTTTTACATCATCTCTATTCCCAAGTGGTAACTAGAATTACATGGCCCCTGATAGCAAAATATCAAGAGACTTTTTTTGCCACCCTATATCTATTACCATCCCATGGAAATGAAAACACAATCATTTAAACTATAGTATTTCACATTATGACTAAAGTAATTTTCAAAGTTGCTGATTGTCCACTCAAGCTCTGAGTGATTGATTTCTTTGTCTCTTGTGTATTTTAAATAGAGGTTGCATAAACTGAACACAAGCTAAAATCACTTAGTATTTTTAATTTCCCAAATATTTTTATTTCTTTTTCTACCCTATTGCAAAGACTTTCTCAAATCTTGCATATTCTAACATGGGTCACCTTTGAGACAACTCTCTGTTTACATACAAAATATTAGAATGAAACAATCTATTATTCATAGAACTTTGAACCCTAATAAGTGCAACTGCGATTATATTTCCCCAACATTATTAGAGAATTCTCATACCTCAGGTGCGCCCAGAGGACCTGCTTTATGTTGTTTTGCTACTTTTTTCCTTCTTAGGACACACTTGGACCTGACTGTAGTTCTGAAGACAGTGTAGGGAGGCATAAGTGGAACTGTATTGCTTTTGCAAAAACATTCCCTGAGGCAAAAAAAAAAATAGCAAAATTGTGTAGCACGAATGGAAATCTCAATGCAAAAAATAGACTTCAGTGGACAAGCAAGCAAGGTGCACTATTGGATAGGACATTAGGGAACTCTGGTTTTCCCTATATTATCAGACATCCTCATTTCAATCCTCCTTATGTAACTTCAAGTGACTTTTTATTGTAGCAACAGGTAAGCTTTTCCATTATTCTGAAATTATAATTTGGCAATGCCTATGATCAAATTTAAAGGTTCTTAACAATCTTAGCCCTGTAGTGAAAATATCAGGGAATCTAAGTACTGTTGTTGTTGTTGCATTACTAAGTCATGTCTGACTTGTGACCCCATGACTGCAGCCTGCCAGTCTCCCCTGTCCATGGGATTTCCCAGGCAAGAATACTGGAATGGGTTGCCATTTCCTTCTCCAGGGGATCTTCCTGACCCAGAAATTGAACCTGCATCTCATGCATTGCAGGGGTATTCTTTACCACTGAGCATCGTAGGAATCTCCAAGTATATTTATAGAAAGCCCATTAGTTTCACCCTAGGTACTTGATCTGGTCAGTTATCTTCTCTTTAAGTCAGGGATACCCACACTTCCCCATGATCCTTGAATTATTGATATTCTTTACCCTAAATTTATACAACATAAATATATTTTCCTTAAGCTTTGACTTCTATAGACATTTTGTACTAGGTTATCATAGACAATCATATAATTAGCCATTTCAGCATATTTTATGTTAATTGGAAGATTTCCATCTGAGAATGTTAGCACAACATTTATATCCTTATTCCTCAATTCAGTGATAGTTATTTCACAGATTTTCTGCATCATTGACATTGATCTGAATCCTTGGTATGAAATACAAACTAATGATGGAATCATTAAAAAAAAAGAAAAAGAATATTAAGTACTTAGATATAGAATATTGGTCTTAGTCAATGAATAAACTGAAAATAAAAAGAAAGGTGTAAAAATTATGTTTTATCAGGAAGTCTAGTTATAATGCTACAGAAAGTTTCATTTTTATAGCGCTGTATAAATATACATTTTGAAAATGCAGATAAAGTGGTTAATATCCCTTAACTGCAAAATGATAATAATAACTATTTTATAAGGTTACTGTTAATATCAAACCAGATAATACATTTAAAAATCCCTGTGTGAATCTGACACATTGTGTGTATTCTCACAAGTTTAGAATGTTTTTCATTCCTAGATTCAGAAATGTTCTCATTCCTAGATTTATTTTATTCACAGATTTCAGATGATAAGTAGAAGGCATCCTGGGTGGAACATTTTTCTATAATTTCTGATTGAGTTTTCAACACAATGACAAACACATATAGGAAAGAAAATAGAGAATACTAGTTGAGACTGTGCAATTGAAGAGATTTAATGATAGGTTTTAAACTAGTTTTACAGTATTAGTGTCCAGTTCCTAAGTTCAGTTCAGTTCAGTCGCTCAGTCGTGTCTGACTCTTTGCAACCCCATGAATCGCAGCACACCAGGCCTCCCTGTCCATCACCAACTCCCTTAGTCCCCCAAACTCATGTCCATTGAGTCAGTGATGCCATCAAGCCATCTCATCCTGTGTCGTCCCTTTCTTCTCCTGCCCTTAATCTTTCCCAGCATCAGGGTCTTTTCAAATGAGTCAACTCTTCGCATCAGGTGGCCAAAGTATTGGAGCTTCAGCTTCAACGTCAGTCCTTCCAATGAACACTCAGGACAGATCTCCTTTAGGATGGGCTGGTTGGATTTCCTTGCAGTGCAAGGGACTCTCAAGAGTCTTCTCCAATACCACAGTTCAAAAGCATCAATTCTTTGGTGCTCAGCTTTCTTTATAGTCGAACTCTCACATGCATACATGACTACTGGAAAAACCATAGCCTTGACTAGATGGACCTTTGTTGACAAAGTAATGTCTCTGCTTTTTAATATGCTGTCTAGATTGGTCTTAACTTTCCTTCCAAGGAGTAAGCATCTTTTAATTTCATGGCTGCAATCACCATCTGCAGTGATTTTGGAGCCCCCCAAAATAAAGTCAGCCACTGTTTCCACTGTTTCCCCATCTATTTGTCATGAAGTGATGGGACCGGATGCCATGATCTTAGTTTTCTGAATGTTGAGCTTTAAGTCAACTTTTTCACTCTCCTCTTCCACTTTCATCGAGAGGCTTTTTAGTTCCTCTTCACTTTCTGCCATAAGGATGGTGTCATCTGCATATCTGAAGTTACTGATATTTCTCCTGGCAATTTTGATTCCATCTTGTCCTTCCTCCAGCCCAGCATTTCTCATGACGTACTCTGCATATAAGTTAAATAGGCAGGGTGACAATATACAGCCTTGACGTACTCCTTTTCCTATTTGGAACCAGTCTATTGTTCCATGTCCAGTTCTAACTGTTGCTTCCTGACCTGCATACAGCTTTCTCAAGAGACAGGTCAGATGGTCTGGTATTTCCATCTCTTTCAGAATTTTCCACAGTTTATTGTGATCCACACAGTCAAAGGCTTTGGCATAGTCAATAAAGTAGAAATAGACGTTTATCTGGAACTCTCTTGCTTTTTCAATGATCTAGCAGATGTTGGCAATCTGATCTCTGGTTCCTCTGCCTTTTCTAAAACCAGCTTGAACATTTGGAAGTTCACAGTTCACGTATTGCTGAAGCCTGGCTTCGAGAATTTTAAGCATTACTTTACTAGCGTGTGAGATGAGTGCAATTGTGCGGTAGTTCGAGCATTCTTTGGCATTGCCTTTCTTTGGGACTGGAACAAAAACTGACCTTTTCCAGTCCTGTGGCCACTGCTGAGTTTTCCATATTTGCTGGCATATTGAGTGCAGCACTTTCACAGCATCATCCTTCAGGATTTGAAATAGCTCAACTGAAATTCCATCACTTCCACTAGCTTTGTTCGTAGTGATGCTTCCTAAGGCCCACTTGACTTCACATTCCAGGATGTCTGGCTCTCGGTGAGTGATCATACCATCGTGATTATCTGGCTTGTGAAGATCTTTTTTGTGCAATTCTTCTGTGTATTCTTGCCATCTCTTCTTAATATCTTCTGCTTCTGTTAGGTCCCTACCATTTCTGTCCTTTATTGAGCTCATCTTTGCATGAAATGTTCCCTTGGTATCTTTAATTTTCTTGAAGAGATCTCTAGTCTTTCCCATTCTATTGTTTTCCTCTATTTCTTTGCATTGATTGCTGAGGAAGGCTTTCTTATCTCTCCTTGCTATTCTTTGGAACTCAGCATTTAAATGGGTGTATCTTTCCTTTTCTCCTTTGCTTTTCGCTTCCCTTCTTTTCCCAGCTATTTGTAAGGCCTCCTCAGACAGCCATTTTGCTTTTTAGCATTTGTTTTTTCTTGGGGATGGTCTTGATTCCTGTCTCATCTACAATGTCATGAACCTCCATCCATAGTTCATCAGGCACTCTGTCTATCAGATCTAGTCTCTTAAATCTATATCTCACTTCCACTGTATAGTCAAAAGGGATTTGATTTACATCATACCTGAATGGTCTAATGGTTTTCTCCACTCTCTTTCATTTAAGTCTGAATTTGGCAATAAGGAGTTCATGATACAATCCAGTCAGCTCCCAGTTTTGTTTTTGCTGACTGTATAGAGCTTCTCCATCTTTGGCTGCAAAGAATATAATCAATCTGATTTTGGTGTTGATCACCTGGTGATGTCCACGTGTAGAGTCTTCTCTTGTGTTGTTGGAAGAGGGTGTTTGCTATGACCAGTGCATTCTCTTGACAGTACTCTATTAGCCTTTGCCTGCTTCATTCTGTACTCCAAGTGGACATTATTAAATCTTTGTGATTTAATTTGGTTCAGTTCAGTTGCTCCGTTGTGTCTGACTCTTTGCAACCCCATGTACTGCAGCATGCCAGTTTTATATGTAGTGTTAAAACATTGCTCAGATACAGTTGTCACTGGACAGGTATGATGATGAACCATCACCAAATGATAAAATAGCTTTTTCCAGACCTCTTATCTACAAATCTTACGGAGTTCTGCTAATATTTGTGGAGTTAGGTTTGTATATGTGTGTGTGTGAGGGGAGATTATCTTGTGGAAGGCAATTACTATTTCCTATAATTTATTTTGAGAATTATTAAGACAGAACAGAATATACCCCCAAATTTTGCAATAGATTTAAGGTCTCTAGTTATGCCAATAGCTATCCTATGAAACAATGAAGCACTGTCATGTGTTTTGAGAAAATAGTGAGGTATTTGAAATTAAATAGCTTTCTTTAGAAATTCCCAGAAAAAAAATATTATATTAATGTGTGTGAAAATATGAAAAAACACTTTGAGGGAAGACAGTTCTTGTTTCCACAAGATTCTATCTCATTCCATTATGTTATAAACTAGTTTCAGGGTGCTGGGTGGTCTGGCTGGTCTAAGCTGATCGTGGCCATCATCTTTCTTGTTTCAGGGCCATAGAATTAAGTTAAGGAGTGTATAGCATTGCCTTCAGACAGAATTACATTTGCCAACAGGCCTGTGATTCAGAAATATATCATTAAGTTTTCTGATGTGTTTTATGATTTTGTTTTCATTCTGATCTCTAGGAAGAAGCACTGTATTGTGTTTGTTTTTGATCATTGTTGTTCAGATTTGTGATACATTCCTTTGACTACTAACCTGAGAATGAAGCTGAGAATTAGAGGAGGTTAGGGAAAGAGAAGTGAACCAAAATAAATTCTTTAAATTAATTCAACCCTGAAACTTATCTTCACTTTGGACTTCTAGTTATATATGATAATAAATTTTGTTATATTTAATTCTATTTGATTTACATTGACTGCTGAGAAAATCTAACATAATGATGTAGAAGAGTTTTTGACAATTAAATAGTTATGTTCAGAACACCAATTTATAGAACAAATTTAGAATAATCTAGCATGGGAGGAAAGGAAGATTTATAAAATCAGCTGATCTGGCTTTAACTGCTTTCTGGTTAATTTGCAGTTATGTTGCCGTACTATAATCTATGTATAATTCATGTTCCTATGTTATAAAATTATAATAAAACCTATATTAATGTAAAAATTTTTTAAGGATAAGTAAGATAATATGTGTGTTGAGCTTACCATAGTACTTGACAGAGGGTACATACTCAGTAAATTTTTCCCTATTATTTTAATTTTATCATGGATAGATAATACTTAATATAAGATAAATATTAAGTTGATCAGGGCATTAATCAAAACTTATCAAGACTGTTTTTGTGTCCTTACACAATGTATGCTGTACACATTCTAGAAGAGTAAGGTACAACAGTTAAAAACATAAGGAAGATCCCTGAGTAATATTTTAAGATTTTACACAATTTAGTATTAACATGTGTTAAATAATTTGAAGAGCTTAATTTAGGATAATAAAAGTTTCTATAATTGATGTCTACATAATCCTCAGATATCAGACATAAAACCATAGCATCATAAAATTCTAAAATTGAAAAAGACTTCATAGATAGCCAAGCTTCACTATAGAAATAGAGTATCTTGGAGTATCTTAGAGTATATGTTCTTATCAAGTGTTTTCAGCAGAGACAGATTGAAAATGTATTAATTTGCTAGTCAATCAGGTCATTAATTTTTTAAATTTCAATCTAAAAAACACAAATTTGAATAGGAATAATAGAGGGTAATCTAAAGGGGAGAACTTATTCTTCCAAATAAAACCCTATTTCAACTATTTAAAAATACTTATCTTTCTGAATAAAACCAATATCTCTAATTAACTCTGTTTTGAGTGTATCACATGTATTGCTGTTAGCATGATTTTAAATAGTACTTTTGTTCCGTTGTTTTGCTGAATGCTTAATGTGTTGTACCTCATTTAATTATTACAACAACCCATCTTACCAATAGGAAAGTGAGAGGCGTTAAAGTTTTTAGCATTTACAAGGTCAGAGATCATTGTATTTTTGTTGTTGTTGTTGTGATTTTTTGATTATGTTAAATTTTAAAATGTAAGAGAAAAATGTTTTGAAGGTTTTTCATATAGTGGATAACTAAGAAAGACAACAGGCAAATGAAATTAGTGACTCTTAGATTACCTCCTAGACTAGAGAAACAAAATAACTTTAAAGAACAATGTTCAGGCAATTGAAAAAAATTATGTACAGACTCTGTTAAGTGAACAGTTAGATGATGGCATTGATTCAGTGTTAAATATCTTGATTTTGATAATTGTGGTTGTATAATAGAGCCCTCATTCTTATGAAATACGTACTGAAGTACTGAGGGATAAAAAGGACATTATATATCTGACTTATACTCAAATTGTATAGGAAAAAATGTATATATGCATATTATTCACAGTGACATGTTTGGAGAAAGAGAAAGAAAAGGAGAGAGACAAACAGAGACATGAAGATGGAGAGAATGATGATATTAAGACAAATTAGGAACATTTTATTTGATGAGTCTGAATACAGGATATATGAATCTGTGTACTATTTTTCCAAGTTTTCTGTAAGTCTAAAATTATATCACAAAAATAATCATACACACATACATGCACATACACATAATGATTTATTCTTGGTACCTGATTCTTAAGTGTAAGATGAAAATATCAATGTCTTCATTTGTAGAATTCTGTGCAAATTGAATATAATAATTTCTCTAAGCACATATGTAGAAATAGGAAATGTTTTGTATTATTTTACAATAAAAGAAACAAGAATTGACTATTAAGTAGCTTGTTGAAAGGGAGATTATATTGACAGAAATTAGAACACATATTTTCTGATCCCAAACTAATACCATTATATTAAAATTTAATTTGAAATCAATATATCTGTAAAGAAAAACAGTAATACGATTACCTGAGAAGTTTAATTTTATCATTTTGTAAATTTCTGCATGTTTTATTTCATTTCTACCTGTTTGTATAATTCCAAATAGAATTAGTAAGGGATAATTTAGATTTCTAAACATTTCAAACATAGGTATTTGTTCACAGGAATTCACTTCTATTCAATTTATAAAAGATGCCGCTAGCATTGTTTTATACTTTACTCCAATTAATACCTTTTGTAAGAAAAACAAAAGAAAACAAAAATAAGAATCAGATAAAATTGAGCAGCACAATCTAAAACTCTGTGAAATATTTCATCATGATTCCAAAATAAAAATGTGATGAAGATAAATATTGCAAATAGTGTAAATTCACAGATGTAATACATTAACATTGCATCAACCTTTGAAGGAAAAAATATATATATATATATATTTGAATCAGCGCAAAGTGAGAAATTTTAAATTAGGCAGTTTGAGACCAGAAAAATAAGTTAAGGAATGCTAAATTTATGACATCACATGCAAAATCAACCAAGTTGTAATTTACAAGTTTGATATAATTGAGACTTGAATATTCCCTGGTTTGTAATTATTTATTTATAAAAATTAATTGTATGTCTCACAATCAACATAGAACATAAATGAAGCAGGTTACAACTCAGGAAATAACATTTGCCCATGTCAGCATGAATGGAAAACCCACTGCATTCATAATTGGTCTTTCACATAAGATAGGATGGTGAAAACAATTTTGTTAAAAACAAGATTTTTGATTTATAAAATATTGAAAAATGGTCTATTTTAAAACATTAGAAATCTACTTAAATGAGAAATATAGAGGCAAAGATTCTGGAGAAATGAGAACATTAAAAAAAAAAGCTGAGCTGAAATTGTACAGCTGTTTTGCTTGTGGGGGCATTTTGCAATTTTGGACAGAGGGGAAAAGGATGATGTCTGGAATCAAGATTTAAGCTCTGTTGGACAAATATTTACAGTTCAAGACAGTAGGGAAGATTCATAGTGAACAGTCTTTAAAGATTGCCAAGGGCTATGTCTCTGAAACAGAGACAACCCAGAGTTAAATAGAACCTGTCAAAACTTGAAACCCAGACTTAAGCTGACTTTGATCTAATTAAGGTAATTCAGAGCTGCTTTATTTGTCTAGAACAGGAAATAATGAATCGTCTCTGGAAGAAGACTATAACATCTAGATACTCCATAGGCACGTAATTCAAATAAAAATTGCTAGGTATTACAAAGAAACAAGACCATATGAATGAAAAGCAAGAGAAAATTAAAAGAAACTTATAGGTGTTATATATATATATATACACATATATATATAGTTAGTAAACAAGATTTTTAAACAATCATGATGAGTATATTCAAAATATGGAATAACAAGGACATAAGTAGTAATAAGAAAAATTTTAACAAAACTTGATTTTATGAAAAGGGGTAAAGGAGAAGCATTTCTAGAATAGCAAAGTAAAGATCTCTTAAATTTTGCTCATCTGTAAAGAATACTAGTAAATGAGAATACTAGTAAAAAGGATAAAATGAGAATTGACTTTTTCAGAACTTTTGAGATTAAGGTTTGCACAATAGTAGCATTTTTTTTTTTCAATGCTGAATCTAGGTAAGAACGGTGAGTTTTATGGGGATTAAACTTGTCCTATCCCCACTCCAGTCCTGCTGAGCCTTAAAAATAACTTCACAGCCATGGAAAAATAGGAGTCTACCCACTGGAGAAGCAGGCATTATACGCTCACAGCACTACAAAAAGCACCATGTCCCCCATTATTGTTACTATTTGATCTGTGGGGAACATCTCTAGAAATGCTCCATTCACAGGGATTGTCTTTATTTGACCTGACTCATCTCTAAACAAACAACCTGCTTTTTTGCAGGGGAAAAAAAAATCAACATTTTTTGTCTAACACTGAATCTGTCTGAATTGGTAATAACAGTAGAAGCTACTAAAATGCTTCTAAGGAAAACCTGTGGAATAAGATGTCCATAGCTAGCTTTATAAAGTCCCCATATATGCCTGAGAATGTAGAATGAAGCACACATTTGCTGGACTATGTGCATGCTCATGAAAGATGTGATTTTTAACTCAACTAAAAACGGACAAAAGATTTGAATGAACACAAACATTGAAACATGCAAAACATCTGCATGTCATTATAGAATTGCAAATTTAAAAAACAAGGAAATAACCACACCTATTAGAGTGGCTGAAACCCAAAACTCTGACAGCATTAAATGCTGGGGAAGAGTAAAACAAAAAGAATTTTAATTCATTGCTATGGGAGAGAAAAATGGTACAATCATTTTGGAAGGCAACTTAGCCATTTCTTACAAAACTAAACTTACTCTTACCGTATACCATTGTACTCACTGTTTACCCAAATGAATTGAAAACATATACACAGACATTAAGGTTTATAGCACATTAAGGTTTATAGCACTTTAATTGTCAAAAATTAGAAGCAAACATGATGTCCTTCAGTAGGTGAATGGAAAAACAAAATGTGGTACATCCTTACAATCGAACGTTACTGAAAGATAAAAGAAATAAGATACGAAGCCATGATAATACATGGAAGAAACTTCAGTGCATATTGCTATGTGAAAGAAGCTGAGTCTGAAAAAGCTCCACACTGTACTGTAGCTATACTACATTCTATAAAAGGTAAATTATAGAAATCATTAAGATCAGTGGTTCTTATGTGTTATCTGAGAGAATGAATAGGTGGAGCACAGGGGATTTAAGGACAGTAAAGCTCTTCTATATTGTAATGGTACATACATATGTATCAACCTGGTTTTCTAGTTTCTCTGTCTTATATTTTGACATTAGGTAACTACCTTGACCAGAGAGGAACTGCTCCTCCCAGGGTTAGTGGATTCCTAGGGATAGCAAGGTTTCTTTTGGGAACCTCCTTTGTTTATGCAAAATGATCAATTCAGAGCCCATATCCTCACCTGGCTTCTTGCTTATTTGGACTCTTAGACTTCTGACACTAATTCCTTCTAATATTCCCGGGGTTGGACATCTAAAAATATAGACAATAGCAAGTTTGGAGAGGATATATAGATTTTAAAAAATTATGCATAATGAATAGGTTTATAAAATGGTGCAACCACTTTAGAAATGCAGTTGACAGTTCTTCAAAATATTAAAAATAGAATTACCATACTACTTAGTAATCACACTCCTAGCTACACAGCCAGGAATATTGAAAATATATGCCCATTTAAAAATTTGTACTTGAATATTTATAACAGCATTGTTTGTAATAGCCAAAAATGCAATTATCCCAAATGTCCATCAGCTGATAAATGAATAAACTGTTAAATGATAAATAAACTGAAAAATGAATAAAAATATTTTGTGGTATATCAAAATATTATATTATTCATCTATAGAAATGAATTGCTGGTATATGTTACAACATTATTAACCTTTGAAGATTGTGTACAATAAATCAAATATTTTAAAAGAATACATGTATGGTATTATATTTCTTATGGGCCTTCCCAGTGGCTCAGCAGTAAAGAACCACCTGCAGTTCAATCCTAGAGTGGGGAAGATATCCTGGAGGAGGTCACGGCACCCACTCTAGAATTCTTGCCTGGAGAATTCCATGGACAGAGGAGCCTGGTGAGCTACAGTCCACAGGGTCACAAGGAATTGGACACAACTGAAGCGACTGAGCACACACAATATGTTATTTATAGCTCAAAAAAAGCTGTATTAAGAAAGGATGAAGTAAAATTTCTAGAACTGAAAAGTTAGTTAAATGACTGAAATTAAATTTATAAGAAGATTGAATTTAATAGAAGTTTATTATTAAGTTTTTCTCTAGAGATCATGGATGAGATGATATCTACAATTTCCACCAAGCTTTCTTCTTGAAAATTATAACAGAGTTGTTTAAATTAGGCAAAATAAATAAAAAGTATAAGGATTACAAAGAAAGAAGTATACCTGTCACTATTGTTACAAAACATGATTGTGTAGAAATCTAAAATAGCCTACAGTTGCAGTTAAACAATTAAAAGTGTGAAAATTTCATAAGACAAAGTAAGGAAGGAGTACAGGAGTAGCTAGTAAGAGAGAAATGGAGAGGAAAATAAGAAAGAGTAAATAAATTCGCTAACTCTTGCATAAAATCAAGTAATAAATGTAACATTTTAAGCCAACAGATTACCAAGTAAATGCTTAAGTAAATGTAAAAGAATAGCAAGAAAAAAGTATAATTTTCTAAATTTAATGATGCACAAAGCAAGCAAAAAAGGAGAGAGAAGCAGATGTAAAAAGGCAACTTTATTAATAATCATAATAGGGAACCTAGGGATACTGTCTAAAATTAGTATGTGGAGATGAAAAGTGAAAAAACAGAAGTGTCAGTCACTCAGGTGCATCCAGCTCTTTGTAACCTCATGGACTCTAGCCTGCCAGGCTCTTCTATCCATGGAATTCTCCAGGCAGGAATACTGGAATGGTAGCCACTCCCTTCTCCAGGGGATCTTCCCGACCCAGGTAATGAACCAAGGCCTCCTGCATTACTGGCAGATTCTTTAACATCTGAGCCATCAGGGAAGCCCTATGTGGACCTATATACATATATTTAATATATTTATATAAGTAACCATTTTCAATTCAGTCACTCAGTCATGTCTGACTCTTTGTGACTCCATGGACTGCAGCACACCAGGCTTCCCTGTCCATCATCAGCTCCCACACCTGGCTCAAACTCATGTCCATTGAGTTGCTGATCATCCAACCATCTCATCCTCTGTTGTCCCCTTCTGCTCCTGCTTTCAATCTTTCCCAGGGTCAAGGTCTTTTCAAATGAGTCCATTGTTCACATCAAGTGGCCAAAGTATTGGAGTTTCATCTTCAGCATCAGTCCTACCATTGAATATACAGGACTGATTTACTTTAGGATTGACTGGCTTGATCTCCGGGCAGTCCAAGGGGCTCTCAAGAGTCTTCTCCAACACAAAAGCTCAAAAGCATCAATTCTTTGGTGCTCACTTTCTTAATAGTCCAACTCTCGCATCCATACATGACTACTGGAAAAACCATAGCTTTGACTAGAGGGAACTTTGTTGACATAGGTAACCATGAGAACAGAAATATAAGTAATCCTAAATTTAGAAGTACAAGGAGTAAAGGGCCCACAAAGTTCAGCTGTGTTTAATTTATTTATATACATTAAGTTTGCTTTCTGTATGCATATACAATATTTATAAAATAATATGACAGAATTTAGAGAAAACTTTTAAGTCATATAATGCCATTTGGCTGAACATATCAAATGAAACAAAGTGGCTTTCCCATTAACTTACAAAATAAAATTTAACTATATGCTGAATATGGGACACATCTAAAACAAAATAATGTGCATAAAAATATGGACAAACATATTGCTATAGCCACGCGTTCCGGGAAACGAGCTCACTCAGAAGGACGATGCAGATAGTGAAGTGCAGTTTATTACACCGGCGGGCCCAAGGCAGAGTCTCCTCTTAGCCAAGGACCCCGACCAGCATTTGTGAAAATCTTTTATACCCCATGTGTACATGTCTGAACCCACCACCCCAATTTCCTTGTGACTTACATAAACAAAGGAAAGGTAAATACAATCACAATAACCCCCTCATTCATGTGTTATGTGTTCAAACAGTCAATAATCAATAAGCCTGAGGTTACATTCCAAACAGTTAACAATCAATAAGCCCGAGGTTACGGAAAAAGTTTATGACCTGTCCAGAGGTAGGGGGATCAGTGTATGTTTTCCCTTAGGTGATGAGTAACCTGGATACAATCTTCAAGTTTCCCCTGTCCAGAGGGGGTCTTATCCTTCTATTGTCGTTTCCACAGGCACTGAGCACAGAGTTCAGAGTCCATTACAGTGGTGGTGGAGCACGATCAGCACGAACAGGCCTAAGATGGAGTCCAGGCCCTATGAATTCCTTCTTCAATATATCTGGTAAGTGTGAATTAACAGTAAAGAGAGGCCTCATCAGTTCTCTGTAATGCATAAAAAGGACTCTTAAGTGATGCTGAAGTACTGAGATAAAGATAAAACTGAAAAGAAATAATAGAAACCATTCTATCCTAAATTCCACTATTATTTCTATAGTATATATTAAAATACAAAGTAAAATCAATACTCATATCAGAATTTTAAAATAAACTTTCTAAAGTTAAAAAAGGAAAGAGAGGGCATTTATACTGACATTATTTAAGGTAGAATTGGACATACAGTAAATATTTTAAAAAGTTGAAAAAGGACATTTTATATTGATGTCTCTAATTAATCATGAAGATATACATTTTAAAAAATATAAAGCAAATACCAGCAGTTAGTTGACAAGGCAGAAACTGCAGGACATGGACACTTCAGAAGATATACTCTAAAACCACTCATCACTGAAAGGAACTCAGGTTCCTTGAAATACTAGTTGATTCTAGGTCTAGGAACATATATGGTTGAGACAAGCCTGTGATATCTTCAAAGATGAGAAAACACATCTTCAAAAATTCACAGTTGTGTCAAATGGATACAGCAGTCCCTTAATGAAATCCTCCCTCTCACTGAAGGACATTTGGAAAAATTAGGGATTAAAAGTAATACTAATGGATCAACACACATAGAATATTGGGTTAAGATTAGTGACTATATGATACTCTAAAGAAAAAGAAAGAAGAAAAATGTTTTGTTACTATTTAAGGTGCTCATTAAAAGAACTCCTTAATTTGGAAAAAAAAAAAGTAATTAAAAAAACATTAAGCATTTATCAAGCTTTTCCAGTAGAAAATCTTTTGCAATGTGACTAGATTTTTATGTCAAAGAAGCATCAAAACAAACTTCCTATTGTGCTTTTATGGGTCATAAAATGCATAATGATTCCACACCCTCAGGGTATTTGGATCAAAGATCATAAAGTAATAAATTCTAGTTTAAATAGTAAACTTGGCAAAACTCACTTAGCAGTTCATTCCCACACTCAGAGATTTCCTGCTTTTATCACTTTTCCTTTCTTCTGAAATTTTGTGTTAGCTATTATCCTTTTTTCCTCTGAGGGGAAAAAAATTACAAAATCCTGGATTGTCACAGATACCCAAGAGCTAACACCTTAGCCAATTAGCTGGCTTATTATTCTATCTTATTGCTAAAGATAAAATGTTAGCAGGAAAGTTCAGCATGAACATTTAAAATATAAATAAATTTGGAAAGTTGAGAAATACTCTATTAGGAAGCAAATGACAAGAGAAACTGCACTGATACTTCTAGTCTAAAATTATTTTATTTTCACTAATATGAAAAAAACAGTCAAGACTATAATATAGTAATTAATAAGTACTTTAAAGTATTATGAATTCTCTTTTCACTCAAGTCAATCATTAATATTTTTCCCAAATCACTGAACTATTAGGTAAATTGCTCCATTTTTAGATTTTTATTGAAGTATAGTTGATTTAAAATGTTGTATTAGTTTCAGGTGTAAAGCAAAATGTTTCAATTATACAGTAGAAAATATATGGCAACCCACTCCAGTATTTTTGCCTAGTAAATCCCAAGTACAGAGGAGGCTGGAAGGTGAGAACTCATGGGGTCACAAAAGCACATATGTATAAAAGAATTATATATATATATATTAGATATATAAAAGAATATATATATTTATATATAAGAAAATATATATTTTGTACATTATTTTCCATTATGGGTTATTCCAAGATATTGAGTATAGTTCCCTTTGGGATTAAATAATTCACACTACTATATATACAGTAGATAATCTACAAGGACCTACTAAGTAGCTCTGTTTTTAAAAGCAGTACACAATGGCTTGAAATCTTTCCCATGTAAAGTCTGACTGAAATGGATTTAAGGTGAAGAAAGTGTATTAGAACAATGTCTCCCACATGCTTCACTGTAACCATCAACTAGAAGAATCAGTTTAATGAGAACACTTAGCCATATTAAAAATAGTGAATATCAATCTGGTGAAAATAAGAAAGGCAAATCAATAGTGACAAAAGTTAGGTCAATCACTATGTTTCCAATGACTGATTTAGGACCAAGACAAAGTGCAGAGGAGATTTATGAACCTTAAATCAGCACAGAATAGAGTTAAGACTTGGAAAAACAATGTTTCAATTAACACACAAGCTGGGAACATCAACTGAGATTCCTAAATACAATATGAAAAGGTCATCAAGAGAAGACTGCACAAGAATGGGAATAAATCACAACCTTCAAAATACTAATGGCCTTCCATCAGTTGACACGTGGCCTACTCAGGCAAAAACTTGTCTTTTCAAACAAAGTTACTGTAAAATACAGATCTCCCTAAAAAAAAAAAAAAAAAAGACATTTGAGTCAGAATTCGGTTTTCTCCCATTAGGTCTCATAATATGACTGATTGTCAGTTGCCAAATTGAATCTGCAAAGGGAAATAAAAGTTGATCATGTCAGATATCAAACCACTATTTCTATAATATTCACATGAGTCTTTAGTGACAAACGCCCTCCTTGACAAAACTGATATAAGCAGGATTTATGCTCCATCTGATGACACAAGTTCTAACTATCTTCTTTAGATTTCCCTAACCCAATAACTGCTTCTGTCATCCTGAATATTTCACATATATCTGTATATACCATATTGTTTGATTAGTCAAGGTTTTCTCTATTATAAGGGATAAAAGCAAGCTTGAACTAGCTTAGGCCAAAAAGGAAATAAGACCATATTGAAGGATGGTCTAGGTTGAAGTAAGGAATCTGGGATAATTGGATATAAGGGTATTAATCCCATCAGGACTGGTCTGTTTCCTATAGTCTTGACTTCTTTCTATAAATCTACTTCCTTCTTGCATCCATTTTGTTTTTTTTCAACTGCGAGGTTAGAAATGTCTGGGCTCCCACATGCTTAACCTCATCACCGGTATGAAAGAGCTGTAAGGAAGAAAAACGTTTTCTTTCTTCCCTTCTAGATTTTTTGGCTGACCTAATTATCAAATTGACACAATGCAGATTAACAACAGAAAATTTAAAAATTCATTGTGTACATATGAGAATGTCAAAGATGTGTGCTCTCTGGCAATTAGGAAATTGAGGCTTGTATATCATGCTGAGCTAAGGAGAAGAGAGTAGGGATCTGGGACTTCAAAGGGGAGGAAAACAATTCTATGTAGACAAGAAGAGCAAATGTTTGGTAAAAAATGTTTGCCATCCCCTGCAGTTAGGTCTTTATGATGTTCAAAAAAAAATGTCATCTTTTAATAATTCTCCTCCTGATAAAGGCTCCCTATCTAAAATATTTTAGGTAGTTATGAGGTAAAAATTTTTTTCTTGAGTCTGTTGGGCCTGGATTGTCTTCCGTTTCATGTAAGCCACATGACAAAGTGACGCATTTTGGGGTGCCCTGTCCTGAATCCCATTAGAACCTCTCTTCTCATCACTCTTTCCAGGGAGTGTGTATTCTTTGGTTCTGTCTTGCTGCGGCAAAAATCTGAAGTGACGGATGGATCAGTGTTACAGCTCCATGTTACAGCTTAGTTTTATTCGGCAAGCAAAGGAGAATACATCCTGGAGCCGGGAGGGTGAAGAGAGAAGTCCCCCGCCTGGACTTTGGCCCCTCTCCCTGAGCCTGCCCTATGCACATCGGGCTAGCCAGGAAGGCTGTTTGTTTTACCTGGCTTCTCACTCCGGTCCTCGGGTCCTCGGACCTTCCTTTGTTCATTTTCGCAGGCTTCGCCCTTCTGTGTCTTTTAGCCACCACCATTCCGGACTCCTGTTTCCTATTCTAACTACCTAACAACTCCAGCAAGATATCCCAGAGAAAAATTTTGATTTGAATTACCTCTGTGTGAAGGAATGACTTAGAGACAATTTACAAAAGAGAACACGGTTTACCAGACATGTCAAGGTGTCAGACTTAAAAAGACTGAATAATGAAATAGAAAACACAGGGTATTTAAAGAGAAAATGCAATATTACCAATTAGTATATTCAGATATGAAAAAGTCTTTTTTTTTTTTTTTTTTTTAATGGTTGTCATATTTATAATTGGAGAAGAAAATGGCAACCCACTCCAGTGCTCTTGCCTGGAAAATTCCACGGACTGAGGAGCCTGGTAGGCTACAGTCCATGTGGTCGCTAAGAGTTGGACACGACTGAGCGACTTCACTTTCACTTTCACTTATTTATAACAGCATCATCTTTGAAAGAGTCAAAGATAAAGTTCTTTTCCTTAGAGAATAGATAACTTATAGGAAAATCTCGGGAATTGACTTAGTTTGGGCACTAAGACAAAAACCTTGCTACTTTTGATTTATCTCAGGGTGCAAAATGTTCACCAACTCACTTCCCATCAAAGAACATGCTATTCACACATTGCTAATATTGGCAGGAAAATGTGTTGATTTTGTTACCGTAGTTCCTAATTATCAAGAGGTTGTCCCTAAAACATGCTTATCCCATAAGTTTGTTTTGTGATTTTATAAAGCAATTATCATTAATTTTATGCTTTATTTGACCAATTTCATTTGCATAGATGTAACAAGAGGTGTTGATTAATTCGCAGAAATCTCCTTACTTTAACATAACTAGAGCCATATATTAAATAACAAAAAATAAACTGAGTAAATTTTCGTGATAAAATTGTGTTTATTAAACAATCATGAATCAGGCAACATCCCACATAGCAACAGAAGGGAGCTCAGCTCTGTTACAGAGCTATAGAAAATGTAACTTTTCAAAGGTAAAATTGGAGAGAAAAAAGGAAATTATTAACAGGGAATGCATTGTTTTAGGTAAGGAGCCCCAGGGGGGATGAAAAGGGTCTATTAGAAGATTTCCTCCCAGTGCTGACCAGGAAATTCCAGGTTGGCTGGTTAAAGGTCACATTCCTGGGAGTGGGATTTGAAACTGCAGTTAGATTAGCTATTAAGTCTTGGTTTGCTGACCTGGGGTTTAGCACAAGTGATTCCATTTTGGACCTGCTGTCTTTCTTTTTCTAACACGTAAATTATTATTACTTGAAGTCATTGCCTGTACAGAGGCCTCATAGTTTCCCTAAGTTTATAACTCCATTGTAACTTCAAAAATATATTCTTTTTTGCTGCTATTAGTTCATTTATCAAGGACAGGAGCAAAGAATCATTCTACTTACCTCAGCTGGGCTATACTGTAGTATTTGTAATCTTAACAGACTAAGGAACTCTAGATTAGTTTATAGATAGATTTCTTTCCAACGTATCACAAGTTGTTCTTTTATGGTGCTAGACTTGTCACTGTGGATTAATATGGGGAAGAACTTAATGCTTTGCAATAGTTTGTCAGCATTCAGACTCATGTTTCTTGATCTATTTTTTGTTTCCCAGAACATTCTTGTTTTCCTTTGAGTAAGGACATATAAAATATATCCACATATAAACCTTCATATTTCTCAGAAGGCTGTGAAACTCTGGACAAATAAAAGTTGTTTTATGTTTTCTCATTTCTGAAAAGATTGAGACCCATTTTATAGTTATACAAATCAATGAAAATTTATTGAATATTTTCACTCCTCTCCACACCATGTGAAAAAAAAATATTTTTTCTAAGTACACTTAGATTGTGCACAAATATTTGTAATTAGCTCATCTTCAAAGATTCCAGAGAGAGAGAGAGTCAGAGACAAGATAAAAACTAGAGCATGAATCTTAGTGAGAAAGCTGGCCACATAAGCAATTGAATGTCTTAGTTTGCTTTCTTTTTCAAGTCAAGCTTCCCTCTATTTCTCTGTCTGTTCTTATTTTCTCTCCTAACTTTTCCAATATCCTTCTTCTTTTATAGAAGTTCTTGACTTTCTCATTTTAGGAGTCAATCTGTGTTGGAATCACATATGCAGTCTCTGTCCTGGCCATATTACTATCTCTGAAATTAAGATGTTAGTTTTTTACCAATGTGAAAAATAATCATTTACCTTGAAAAAAGTTGGAAAAACATAATACCAGAGAGGGAAAAATCTTCAAAATTTTGATATTTTAACTCTCCTTAAAACAATATACTATTAAAAATGAGAATGTGAATATAAAGAGTGGTTGTGTAAACAGTTTTCATAATTGCATAAGGTTGTTTCTCTGCCTGAATTTGCAAGCTTCTATTCATAATGGATTGTTTTTAATAGATCTGAATTTTATTCTGTGAGCTAAAATAAGTTAAATGTATTAAATATAAGTGTAAGAACTTATCTTAAAAATCATTTTAGACCAGAATCACATTTGGAAATGAATCGCTCGAACACTTTTTTTCATTCTAGTTTACTTAGTTTTATGGATTGCTTTAAGATTAAATTTACTAGTTGACATTCTCTCATTAGGAATCCAAAACCTAACACTTTCCAAACTTCCTAGATCACAGTTTTACAGAGACTCTTCTTATAATTTTCTAGAACTATTAATCAAGTGTTCAATTTCTATTTTCTAAATAATTAAAGTAAGAATATGTATGAATGTATGTGTGTGTTTATATATACACACAAACTGTATGCATAGTTATAGCACATATCTCATCCCTAAAGTGTAAATATATTCTTTTAAGTTTTTCATGTTTTTTAAGTAGGCTTCATAAAGTGTTTTCATTTTGTTTTCCACCTTATGTATTCACTATTTCATGGAAATGAACTTGCATATATATATATATATATTATATATACCAAGTCCATTGTATTTTCTTATTTTTATTGAAATATAGTTGAATTACTGCTGTATGACAAAAAAGTGACTCAATTATACATATTATATATATATATATATTTACACACACACACACACACACACACACACACATTCTTTTTCATGTTCTTTTCTGTTATGGCTTATGGCAGCATGTTGAATATAGTTCCCTGTGCTATTCAGTAGGACCTTGTTGTTTACCCATTTTGTATATACCAGTTTGCATCTGCTAGTTCCAAAATCCCAAACTAGCCTTCTACCAGCTTCCTCCCCCTTGGCAACTACCAATCTATCTTTTATGTCCCCGATTCTATTTCTGTTAATTCTTCTATGTCCCTGATTCTATTTCTGTTAAACAGATAGGTTCATTTGCATCACATTTTATATTTCACATATAAATTATATCATATAGTGTTTCTCTTTATTTGTCTGGCTTACTTCACTTTAGTGTGATAATCTCTAGTTGCATCTATGTTGTTGCAAATGGCATTATTTCCATCTTTTTATGGCTGAGTAGTGCTCCATTGTATGTGTATACCACATTTTCTTTGTCCATTCGTCTGCTGATGGGCATTTACATTGTTTCCCTGTGTTGGTTATTGTGAATAGCTCTGCTGTGAACATAGGGGTGCGCATATCTTTGAATTATATTTTTTTCTGAATATATGCCCAGGAGTAGGATTGCTAGATCATATGGTAATTCAATTTTCAGTTTTCTGAAGAACCTCCATACTATCTTCCACAGTCGCTACACCAACTTACATTCCTACCAACAGTGTAGAAGTGTTTGCCTTTTCTCCACACTCTCTGCAGCATTTGTTATCTGTAGACTTTTTAACAATGGCCATCCTGTAAATCCATTGTTTTCTCATTCATTAATAATTTTATTATAAATTAGTCTCATATTTCCTGTGAGTTTGTTTTATTTTCAAGCATCTTGAGTAGTACTTTCTTTTTATTCACTCTCATAATAAATTAAAGGAAGTATATCTTCTGTTGGGGAAACGTTTGCTAAATTCTATAAACTTTAATGTGATGTATTCTCATCGACATTTATTTCTGAATACTTTAGAGTTAAAATTCTACTATTTTTCCTTCCTTGATAATGATTGAAGTTGTTTCACAATTTCCTAGAATGTTAATCCTGTCAGAGAAGGATCTATCCCATTTGTTCTTAAGTTCTCAATTTAACACATTTCATCAGAAAACAATTAAAAACAATTTTAAATACTTGTAGAGATTGTAAGTTGAAACTAACCTACACTCTTTTATATGCATTGTATATAAAAATATTTTACATGTGGAATCTAAAATAGTTGAAGTCCTAGATACAGAGAGTAGAATGGAGGTTACCAAAGCTAAGGTCTCAGGAAATGGGGGAATGTTGGTTAAAGGATACAAGATTAATAAGTTCTGGAGATCTAATATAGAATGTTGTTGAGAAGGAAAAATAATTTTTGGTCTGCTCCTCTAGGTGCTTGGCTAAGATATCTCTGTAATAAAAGGGAACAACAAGAGAAAAACATAATTTAATTTTGTACCTATGGAAACCCCAAAGATGCCAAGCTCTCTGACAGTCAGACTATTAAGATTTATACACCATCCTGAGTAAAGGAGAAGGGGTAGGAGTCTGGAACTTCAAAGGGGACTAAAACAATTCACAGGAAGATGGGAAGAACAAATGAACATAATTAAACTACCTAAAATTTTTGCTGATATAATCAGATATTTTTGTCCAAATTATTCTCACATATTAATGTATTTTCTTTCAGTATTTTGAAGTAACATTCGCATGCTTTTGTAGTCATGTTAACGATTGTTATTGAGAAAATTTTATTATTTTTACCATCTCTACTTTTTTAGAAATTATATTTATTTGTTTAATTATTTTTTGGCTGCATTGGATCTCCTTTGCTCTGCACGGAGTTTCTCTAGTTGTGGTGAGTGGCGTCTACTCTCTAGTCGCAGTGCACAGGCTTCTCACTGCAGTGACTTCTCTTGTTGCAGAGCACTGGCTCTAACATGCATGGGCTTCAATAGCTATGGCCCATGGGCTCAGTCACTGTGGCTCATGGGCTCTAGAGCACACATTCAGGAGTTGTGGTACACCAGCTTTGTTGCCTCACAGCATGCGGAATCTTCCTGGACTAGGGAATTTAACCCATGTCCCCTGCATTGGCAGGCAGATTCTTAACCAATAGACTGCCAGGGAAGTCCATATCTACTTGTTTTATAGTTCTTTTATTTTGATTATTTCCTTGATTTGAAGCATTGCCTTGGAGTCATTTATTGTTTGATCAAAATCTCTTCCCTTTACATTTTGTGGTTGTTAATCCATTGCCTATTCCATTTTATATGTCCCTTCCCCAGTGGTGATAATTTTAGGATTTATTTGATACAGTATACTTAAATATCAAAATTTCATCAGTATGTATCTTTGTTCTGATAGTATTATGTGTTAATATATATGATATTTAGAATAATATCCTAATTATTAAGTTAATCATAGGAAGTTCAAATTTACTTCAGATCAAGAAAATCGTATCCTATCATTTCAGTTTGGTAGACACTAAAACATTCTCAGTAGTAGTTCAGTTGCTGTATTCATAGAGTAGGCCCATACTATGTCTCACAGGGATCCAGGCCCAGCCTGAAGCCCACTCCATTCTTATGCATCATGGTTTTCTCGTTCACTTCTTATACCAGAGTTTCTGGTAGGAGACTCATCCCTCTGTAATTTCCAAAGGATGCCTGGGGCTGCTATGTGGAGCAAGAGGAGGCATCTCCCTACTTTGACAAATGTCTTCCTGAACGTTCTGATTATTACCCTGGAGAAATTGTGTTCTGAAAAATATGATGGAATACTAAGTCTTCTGGAACATTGGAGTTTCCCTCAGGGAGTAGCCAATTAATTCCTTGGTATTATGCCTTGACAAGAATACCTGTGGATATTCCATTTGACATGTTCCGTGCTGCCAAATTTGTTATGAGATGGCTTTGAAAGCATGCAAACATGGCATTGAACTTCCAGCTCTATTCTAGCCCCTCAGCCCTTCAGCAAAACTTCACAACTTGAATAAAAGCTCTTTGTGGTACTTAGGGAACTTCTAGTAGTAGGAAAACAAAAGAATACTGAGAATTCAGATGATGTTGATCCCTTGTTTACTTTGAAAGCACTTAAAGATGAAATTCCGTCTGTCTGCAAGCAGCTTATTGAAAATTGAGAATTGGTACTCTTCATTATACTCTTGGAGAACAACAAAGCTGAAGTCAGAGGACAACATAGCTGCAGTCAGAGAACTCTCTTCCAAGCTAATGACTAAAGATGAGGTGAAATATATCAGCAGTTTGCTTCACAGCAAAGAAGTGGAAATCAGTTTTGCTGCAGGACTCATGGACCACCTGACATCTAATTAACAGCTTTGAATATCCCATAATCTTCATAGAAGTGCTCTTCTCTAGGATTTGTGTAGAAACAACCAGAAATGGCCAAGTTTCAGGTGTAATATGAAAACATTTGTGACCTACAGATGCTTCAAGGCATTTTCACACTTCTTGGCACTGATGCTGAAAACTCAGCCTCTGTACACCATGCTGAATTGAATCTCGGAGACAGTATTTGTAGTGAAAAAAGAGTCACTGCAGATGGTGACTGCAGTCATGAAATCAGAAGATGATTGCTTCTTGGCAGGAAAGCGGTGGAAAACTTAGACGGTGTGTTAAAAAGCAGAGACGTTACTCTGCCGACAAAGGTCTTCCCAGTGGTCACATATGGTTGTGAGTTCTGGGTCATAAAGAAGGCAGAATGCCAGAGAATTGATCCCTTCAAACTGTGGTGCTAAAGAAGACTCTGGAAAGTCCCCTGGGCAGCAAGGAGATCAAACCAGTCAATCTTAAGGGAAATCTACCCTGAATACTTGTTGAAAGGACTGATGCTGAAGCTGAAGCTCCAGTATTTTGGCTACCTAATGCGAAGAACTGACTCACTGGAAAAGTCCCTGATGCTAGGAAAGCTTGAGGGGAGAAGGAGAAGAGGGCATCAGAGGATGAGATGGCTAGATAGCATCACTGATGCAACAGAAATGAACTTGGGCAAACTCCGGGAGATGGTGAGGGACAGGGAAGCCTGGAGTGCTGCAGTCCATGCGGTCGCAAAGAGTCAGACCTGACTGGGTGACTGAACAACAACACAAAGAATGGCTTTATTGCTTTACTGGCAAAGAGGGACACAGTGGGCTCATGCCCTCAAAACTGTGTGCCCCAACCCAGGAATATGGTGAAGAATTTTATAGCAATGATTCAAGGGCCAGCTTGCTGATAAGGACCAGGGTGTATGCGGGGCTTGCATCCCTTTAACCTGATCTCCTGATGAGTTTCTGTGGTTCTCCAGGTTTTCAAACTGTGACCATCTCTCTGGGATGAAGAATGCTTCATTAAGTAGTCAACACCTTTCCTTTCGTGGGAGTTTCAGCTCTGCAGAAGAACTCAAAGATATTGTTACGTGTACTTTTTGAGGCAGAACCGGGTTCCTGTCCCAAGGCTGCGCTACTATTTCTTGACTGCTCCTCTCTTGTCTCTCTCTTGCGTCCTCTCTCTTCCCTGATTAGCAACTGTTTGAGCCTGCCTTTGGGAACTCAGGGACGGTCATGGTCATGAAGACTAAAGCCTAGTCCTAAGAAATGGGGGGCGGGGCACATAAGGGCTTCTGTACCCAGGAACTCCACAAAGTCTTGCTTGTTATCATGGGCTATGTTATCATGTCTGCAGTAAAAATCTCAGAAAATATTGCAGCTATTGCATGGATTGCTCACCAGGCTCCTCTGCCCATGGGGATTCTTCAGGCAAGAATACTGGAGTAGGTTGCCATTTCCTCCTCCAGGGAATCTTCCAACCCCAGGGATTGAACCTGGGTCTCCTGCATTGCAGGCAGATTCCTTACCACATGAGCCACCAGGGAAGCCCCAGGTGTTGGGATACATTAGAATAAATATCCCTGCTCTTGGGGAGATAACCTTTTAGTTTACTTTCAAATTAATGTGTAGCTGTAAAAATCAGAGATTTGTTTTTATAAAGACAAGTAAAAGGCTATAGAAAAAATTCCAAAGGCTTGGGTTAAAGGCAGGAAGTAGGACACAGATAATTTCCAAATTCCCAAGTATAGAGCTTAAGGTAATCACAAAAACAAAATGTTTGGACTTCATTCAAATAGACTAATGGACATTGGGGAGAGGGGAGGAGAGGGCGAGATGTATGGAAAGAGTAGCATGGAAACTTATATTACCATATGTAAAATAGATAGCTAATGGGAACTAGCTCTATCACTCAGGAAAACCAAACAGGGGCTCTGTGTCAACCTAGAGGGGTGGGATGGGAAGGGAGATAGGAGGGAGTTTCAAAGGGGGGGATATATGTATAACTATGGCTGATTCCTGTTGAGGTTTGACAGAAAACAGCAAAATTCTATAAAGCAATTATCCTTCAATAAAAAAATTAATAAATTTTTATAAAAATGGAACAATGTTAGTTCAGTTGCTCAGTAGTGTCCGACTCTTTACGACCCCATGAACCACAGCACACCAGGCCTCCCTGTCCATCATCAACTCCCTGAGTCCACCCAAACCCATGTCCATTGAGTCAATGATGCCATCCAGCCATCTCATCCTCTGTCATCCCTTTCTCCTCCTGCCCTCAATCTTTCCCAGCATCAGGGTCTTTTCCAATGAGTCAGCTCTTCGCATCAGGTGGCCAAAGGATTAGAGTTTCAGCTTCAACATCAGTCCTTCCAATGAACACCCAGGACTGATCTCCTTTAGGATGGACTGGTTGGATCTCCTTGCAGTCCAAGGGACTCTCAAAAGTCTTCTGCAGCACCACAGTTCAAAAGCATCAATTCTTCAGCACTCAGCTTTCTTTATAGTCCAATTCTTACATCCACACATGACCACTGGAAAAACCATAGCCTTGACTAGACGGACCTTTGTTGGCAAAGTAATGTCTCTGCTTTTTAATATGCTGTCTAGGTTGGTCATAACTTTCCTTCCAAGAAGTAAGCGTCTTTTAATTTCATGGCTGCAGTCACCATCTGCAGTGATTTTGGAGCCCAGAAAAATAAAGTCATCCACTGTTTCCACTGTTTCCCCATCTATCTGCCAACCAGAAGAAAGGGGTTCAGAATTTGAGAATAACAGAACTTGAAGCAATTCCCTGAATCTTTGCCAAGTAGCCATAGGTAATTTTTATTGGAGAACTTCAATTAACTTTTGTATGGAAAATGAAGTGAAAGTAAAGTCGCTCAGTCGTGTCTGACCCTTAGTGACCCCATGGACTGCAGCCCACCAGGCTCCTCTGTCCATAGGATTCTCCAGGCAAAAGTACTGGAGTGGGTTGCCATTTCCTTCTCTGCACCTCAAAATGAGATTTAAAGAAATATGAAGGAACGTCCACAATGACTAAAAGGATTGACAACTGTCCAGTTAGCTCCTAATCAGCATCATAGAGTTTCTGAGTCTGAAGCTCTAGAAAATTCTCTGGACTTGGCCTCCTTTTCATGTCACTGAAGACTAGTCTTTTCTGCACTTGGAAAGGGAGCTATTAAAGAAGCAATTCTAACTTGATCAACCTACTAAGACTATGCTTCTGTTAATTGTATAGCAATATATTTCCCAGGATGCTTGGCAGGAGACCCTAAGACAATGCTGTGTAATCATAGCTTTTTAGAAAAGGTATCTTCTCACTGAGTTCAACACTTGTCCATATAATTTTTCTGTACTGATTAACTGAAGGGGATCACTAGGAATGAATCTTAGTGGCCCTCGTATAAGAGTGTCAATATTGTGAAAACTGAGGCAAACACAGGAATACTCCCCAGGGTACAGGGATTTCCAGTGTTATCTCTTGAATTTCTCTCATAGTGTTTTTGTTACTGAACCAAACTTAGGTCCACTTGCCCACTGGCAGTAAAGCCAGTCTACTGACACTGGTTGTGATGAAGGAAAGAGCAGCGTTTATTGTAAGGAGACAGATAAGCAGTCTGGAGCAGTTAATGCTCAAAAACTCAATTCCTCGAGTGGGTTACAGGAAAGTGTTTTAAAGCAAGGTGAGGGAGAGTAGCCACAGGATGTGTGATCAGCTGGTACACAGTTCTCTAATTGGTTGATGGGGAAGTAACAGGGAGGTGTCACAGGGGTTAACTAACTTACCAGTCCTTAGGCTCTAGTAGGTTGGGGGCTATGTATGTATTCATGGTCATCAAGTCATTAACTTCCAGGTGGCATAAATGTTAGCACCTGTAAAGCAATTTAGGAAATGTGTATTAGATACTGTTATTTACCTACTGCAGAGAAGAACCAAAGATTCTGTGACAGCTATATGGCTGATATATTGTTTAAATTGTTGCCAGTTCTCTCCCTACAGCTGACTTTGTAACTACATGTTCATATCCTTTCAATCATTAATTCTTGAGTCAGGCTTTTGTGACTCAGGGGAGGCCTGGGAGACTACAGCTTTTCCACTAACAAGAGACCAGCAGAAGATGTCAGGAAAAGAATGACTCCATAACGTCCTGCTTAGTTACATTTTGTTTATCTTTCTTTTCTGTTTTGAAGGGGAATGGAAAATCTTTAAAACCCTTAGATTTCATTTAAGCATCAAAAAATGGCAAGCAGGAGTTGGAAAGTCTTCTGGAATTTTGGTACAATTGAATTCTAAATTCATCTTTACTGTTGGTTAAACAGAAAGCATGCAGGAGAACAGGAATCTGGAGGGTAGTGCAAAAGGATCCAGGGATTTACATTACTGGGAATGTCCTGCAATCTATAGAATCTGTAATCGAAAAAGGCACAGGTAATATACAGGACCCAGGCACTGAGACTTAAGTATTGCAGTGGCTGTGTGTGCTGTGCTCAGACATTAAGTTGTGTCTGACTCTTTGTCCATCAGGCTCCTCTGTCCATAGGATTTTCCAGGCAGAATACTGGAGTGGGTTGCCATTTTCTCCTCCAGAGGATCTTCCTGATGCAGGGACTAAACCTTAGTCTCTTTCACTGGCAGCTTATTCTTTACCACTGAGCTACCTGGGAATACCTAAGCATTATAGCACTGTTCTGAAATGCAATAAAAACATAGGGGCACAATGAGTCCCTAGATTGGGGGATTGCTTTGAGTGTATAGTGGAACTATTCCCAGAGTTGCTGAACTGCAATGGATATTACTTCTCTCAATCTCAAGGGCTAGATAGAAATTTTGGCATAGATTACCATAAGATTGGGTTAGATAGCTGCAGTATCCAAACCAAGAGAGAAAACACAGAAATAGAAAAGCATAATAAAATAAGGAACCAAAGATTGGGAGCCATGAGAGATTCCCATAGCTCTTGGGTTAAACAGATACATTGTCAAGAACATTAAGACAGCTTAGGTAATATGGTCTTTAGATGATGAGAGCCATAAAAATACTTTTATTATTGTTTATAAATTCCTATCTCATTATATGTATGTAACTATTTTTTTGGATTTTTTAAAGTTATATAAGTGCAAATATTCTTTGAAATAATCTAATACTAAATGTGTATTATTTATAAAGTTTAAAGTCAGAATTAAATCGGTTAACTTCCTTCGTTGTATTACTTTGAAATGTTTATGGAAAAAATGAAATAAATTGAGATTAAAATATGCCAAAGAATGCCCAAACTACCGCACAGTTGCACTCTTCTCACACGCTAGTAAAGTAATGCTCAAAATTCTCCAAGACAGGCTTCAACAGTACATGAACCGTGAACTTTCAGATGTTCAAGCTGGTTTTAGAAAAGGCAGAGGAACCAGAGATCAAATTGTCAACATCCACTGGATTATCAAAAAAGTGAGAAAGTTCCAGAAAAACATCTGCTTTACTGACTACACTAAACCCTTTGACTGTATGGATCACAATAAACTGTGGAAAATTCTTAAAGAGATGGGGATACCAGACCACCTGACCTGCCTCTTGAGAAATCTATATGCAGGTCAAGAAGCAGCAGTTAGAACTGGACATGGAACAACAGACTGGTTCCAAAAAGGAAAAGGAGTACATCAACGCTGTATACTGTCACTCTGCTTATTTAACTTATATGCAGAGTATATGATGAGAAATGCTAGGCTGGAAGAAGCACAAGCTGGAATCAAGATTTCCGGGAGAAATATCAATAATCTCAGATATGCAGATGACACCACCCTTATGGCAGAAAGTGAAGAGGAACTAAAAAGCCTCTTGATGAAAGTGAGAGAGGAGAGTGAAAAAGTTGGCTTAAAGCTCAACATTCAGAAAACTAAGATCATGGCATCCGGTCCCATCACTTCATGGGAAATGGATGGGGAAACAGTGCAAACAGTATCAGACTTTATTTGGGGGGGCTCCAAAATCACTGCAGATGGTGATTGCAGCCACGAAATTAAAAGATGATTACTCCTTGGAAGGAAGGTTATAACCAACCTGAATAACATATTGAAAAGCAGAGACACTACTTTGCCAACAAAGGTCTGTCTAGTCAAGGCTATGGTTTTTCCAGTAGTCATGTATGGATGTGAGAGTCGGACTGTGAAGAAAGCTGAGTGCTGAAGAATTGATGCTTTTGAACTGTAGTGTTGGAGAAGACTCTTGAGAGTCCCTTGGACTGCAAGGAGATCCAACCAGTCCATCCTAAAGGAGATCAATCCTGAGTATTCATTGGAAGGACTGATGCTAAAGCTGAAACTCCGATACTTTGGCCACCTGATGCAAAGAACTGACTCATTGGAAAAGACCCAGAGACTGGGAAAGATTGAAGGAGGGAGAAGAAGGGGACAACAGAGGATGAGATGGTTGGATGGCGTCACTGACTCAATGGACATGGATTTGGGTAGACTCTGGGATTGGTGATGGACAGGGAAGCCTGGTGTCCTGCAGTTCATGGGGTTGCAAAGTGTCGGACACGACAGAGTGACTGACCTGAACTGAACTGAAAATATAAACATTTATTCTATTTTATACTTGTTTTATGAGTTAAATAAAAAATAATTTCTAAGAATTAGCATTGATGTTTTGAATTTTTGTAATATGATATCAGTAATTTGAATAAAGAAAAGTTTAAAGTGCTGGCTCATTGATTTAAAAGAATGTATGGCAGAATTTGAGATAAACAAGGAAGTAGCTATTGCTACCGCTTCTATTATCTTCTACTCAGTAAGTGCTCCTGAATGTCCTCCCCCTGCATTCTCTCTTCTGTATTTCAGATTCTCTTAGGATTAAAAATTTGCCATCTGCTTTGGGGATTCTCACTGACATAGGTATCTGAAATCCAGTGTCTCCTCAACTGCACTCAAACATTTCTGTTTCTTTGTGAGCATCAAGAATGGTGGTTTGGTTCTTTAAGGAATCAAAATTGTGTGATATTTTCATGCTTGATCCTGTTGTAATATGTCTTGACTGTAATATTTGTTTATGAGATGGTATATTGCAGAGTGGTCTCTGAAATTTGACAGCCCTGGTTGGTTTCTTTGCTCTACAACATTCTTCACATAGTGGAGTTCCTTGTTTCCCGATATATTTTCTAATTTTTCAAGTAGTATGTAAGTTCCAAAAGAACAAAATCAGTCAAAATAATATCATAGAAATGGAAACACTAGCTCATACATATTAGGCATTCTACAAAATATTTTATTAAACAAGTGAACAAATGGAACTAAACTGTCTGTAAACTGGTGATGAGATATATTTAGTGGAATGCCTCAATTTTTCCCAAAAAGCTTTAAAAAAGTATCAGATTTCTTCTGTTTAATGTTTTCAGCTATAAACAATAACATAAGGAACCTAGAAAGACTAATGTATTGTCCATGTGACAACCATCAGAATTTTGACCTCTATAGGGGTCTTATGATCCTAATCAGCCTAATCTAGATTAGAAGCCTTGAAAACTGATAGTTCAATGGAATCAACATAGTCTGAAGCCATTCTAGAACAGAATGTGTGCTGTTCATTTTATTTTCCTAAATGATTGTCATCACAGTATGATTTCTTAAAAAATCCTTTCCTGTTTCTTCTGATTTGAAATCTAAATATCAAAAAAAATTCATATATATTTCTGTAACTTTCTGGGTTTACAATTCTTTTCTATTGTTTGGCCTACCAGAACTCTATGCCAGAACTGCTGCTGCTGCTGCTGCTGCTGCTAAGTCGCTTCAGTGGTGTCTGACTCTGTGCAACCCCATAGACAGCCGCCCACCAGGCTCCCCCGTCCCTGGGATTCTCCAGGCAAGAACACTGGAGTGGGTTGCCATTTCCTTCTCCAATGCATGAAAGTGAAAATTGAAAGTGAAGTCGCTCAGTCGTGTCTGACTCTTCGCGACCCCTTGGACTGCAGCCTACCAGGCTCCTCAGTCCATGGGATTTTCCAGGCAAGAGTACTGGAGTGGGTTGCCATGCCAGAACTATCACATTTTAATTATTATATCTTTGTAATGTTTTAGTATCTCAGAGAACATGTTTCTTTTGAATTCACTTTTTTATAGAATGATTCTATTCAAAGGTTTATTCTTCTTGCTGAATATAAAAGTGTTTTCAGGTTTCATAAAATAAGTACTTATTATTATATTAAAATTGCATTTATTATACATTATATTGGGGCTTCCCAGGTGGCTTAGTGGTAAAGAATTTGCCTGCAATGCAGGAGATGCAGGTTCGATCCCTGGGTTGAGAAGAACCCCTGGAGAAGGAAATGGCAACCTGTTCCAGTATTCTTGCCAGGAAAATCCCATGGACAGAGGAGCCTGGCAGACTACAGTTCATGTGGTTGCAAAGAATTGGACACAACTTAGCAACAAGAAACTATCATTTATTTTCCTGTTATATAGTTTCTCTTTCAAGTTAGAAAGGACAAGTCTCTTTGAATCACCTCCAGTGTTTACCATCATTATTTTATTGTACAACTTTGTATACACATGCATAGTTTATACTTCTCATTTGAGTGTATTATTCATATAACATGTATTTATGTTTCATCTTCACATTATTTAGATGTATATTTGTATATAAATTAATAGATAAACATACAACATTGATAAATAAAATATATGCATTAATAGTAAACAATAAATACATATTTATTTTACATAACACATATAAAACATTTTATACTAAACTACACACAGACACAATACATTATCTTAGACTCCACTACAATCTTACCTATGTTAGTCACGTTATTTTTGAGATCACTTTTTCTAGTGATAATACAAGTTTTATGATATTTATAAATACTTTTAATAATAGTAATGGCAGATCAATTATACTTAAGGGAGATTGGAGTAATTAGCTATGATCAAGTATCTTTCCATTCATAGTCTAGTTTTTGACAGGGGAGGTGGGGATGGTTTTATTTTGCTGCTGTTATTTTGACCACATTGCATGTCTTGCAGAATCTTAGTTCCCTGACCAGGAGATCAGGGCTTGGGATTGTACCCTGGCCCTCCACAGTGAAGCTCTAAAGTCCTAACCACTGGATCACCAGGGAATTCCCCTCAAGTATCTTTTTAACAATGTGAATTTTGGCACTGCCTTTTGCTTTACCCACCTTGTATCAAGTCTTAACTTACTATTTATGTAGCAATAAATATATGCTGCTTTGAAATGTGAGCCCTTGGATGTTTACAAATGGTCAGCTATCTTCTGTTGAGTATCCAGTATGAGTGGTATCTTGAGTTCATCTGGAGATTATCAATATTTGATTTTTTATTAATGGAAACATGAAATGTAGTATTTGCTTATGTACTGGATATTCAGTGTTTTCATAGATTGTATATATAACTGAGAGTAGGGTTTGGACCATTTTTCACACAGAAAAACATTTTATCAGCTACACAGTGATTCAGTATGGGGAAGGTTTTTTATTTAAAAAATCTTGCAAGCACAAATTATTAGAACCTCTTTGGTCAGCAAAGATGTTGTGCAGTCTCATGAAAATAAACTCTGCTGAAAAATATTGGGTGCTTTCCTGTTTCAGAATTGTCTGTAAACATGACATAGCCAAAATTGCATTAACTTTGCATAGAGTTCTGTTTTGAAATGTGGTTTGAAGTTTGGCTGGAATTTTTTTTACAAGTGCATATACAGTAAATAGAGTCTAAAATTATACCATTAATAAAGGTTTGATTCAATAAATTGTTCTGTTGAATTTTATGATGGCTTCAACAATTATACTTTTTTTCCTAATGAATATACTGCTTAGCAAAATGATTCACATATGTGCTTATTAATGTTTATTGCTGGATTAGTTTCATCATAATTCTCTTCTCTTATTAAAAATTAGCTTCAAATGATATTTTTTTCAAAACATTTTGAAAACCACTCTGGTATCTTTGGAGAAGGAAATGGCAAGCCACTCCAATATTCTTGCCTGGAGAATCCCATGGCAGAGGAGCCTGGTTGGCTAGAGTCTATGGGGTCACAAAAACTTGGACATGACTAAGTGACTAGCACTTTCACTTTCACTGGTATCTTGGTTTGAATAAGTAATAAGGATATATGAATGGACTTGTTTAGTCAGTCTTAACTCTTACCTTCAAGCCATCCTCTGAGTTAAGAGAAACTCTTTCAGAGACATGAAAAGCCATATAAAAGGAATAGTCATGAGCATTTGGCTTAAGAAAGTAAGGAAAAAACATGTCTTAGATGAGTTGTCTCAACATCTGCAGAATATGTTGCAGTGTCAAGCAATTAAATCAAAAGACATTTGATTGAGTACTGAAAGCACAAAAATAATTAGAAGGTTGGAGATGTTGTTGCCCCAGCCTCATTGTTTACTAAAAAGTGATTTTACCTATAAAATGAGGTTTATGCTCTGCTTTCTATCAGATAGTGAGATTATCATATGTGAGATGATACATGTGAAAGTGCTTTGTAATCCAGCTGAATAATGTATACTGTCATTTATTAATTTTGCCTCAGGCTTGATATGTGTCAAGTACCTTTATATATGACCTCATTTAATCCTTAGCGCAACTCGAAGGTGACTATATTTTTATTAGTATTTTGATACTGAAGAAAATGAAGCTTAAAAGTGATTAAGTAACTGGCCCAGACTCGCATATAGTTGGTAGACCTGGGGTTTGACATGCAAATATGTCTATTATGCCAGACTGTTTCCACTATAAAACTATTAGAGATCATTTTAATTAATGATAATCATATTGTAGTAGTTGACATTGAATGAATATATTTCAATTAGCTCCCCCTCCCAAAATATCCCAACATTTATAGACCCATACATGTATTCAACCCTCACCTTCTCCCTCAGAGTGTTCTATTTCTAACTACTGTATTGGTGCTTTTCTTTCTGGCTCACTTACTCTGTATAATGGGTCCAGTTTCATCCATTCTCAATAGAACGGATTCATAATGTATTCTTTCTAATCTCAGTATACCTGTCAGACTTTCGAACCTCTAGGTTGCTTCCATGTCCTGGCTATTGTAAAGTGCTTTATAAGAACTCTATAAATGCCTAATAATAGTTCTGGGTCATAACATTCCTGTCGTATCTCCATTAAGTACTAGACAAGAGGGTTCCCTTTTCGTTAAAGCAATAACCAGAAAAAGAAGTAATGGAGAGAAGAGTGAGATGTTGAGCATCTTTTCATGTGTGTTTGTTGCTCTGTATGAACTTGAAAAAGTGGTGTTTATTTTTCTGGAATTAGCTCAGACAATTAAAATTGTTTGTCTGTTGCTTCGTTTGCTAAGTATGTCTTTTCACCAAATTATTTTGATCCCATTTGTTTATTTTTGCTTTATATTTCCAATAGTGGGAACAGATCTCTGAAGACGGGAAGCATCAGAAATCTTACATTTAGATCTTTAATCCATTTTGTGATATGGTGTTATTAACGCCAGGATTAACACCATATTGAATTTAACAAAGTTTACTATGATAAGAATAGGAATACTGGTTTATAATTCCTAGGACATTACAATTTTACTTATCATATATAAAAATAGATTGCTTTGGACTAATTGGGAATATTCTGTGTTTCTGAACTAGTAATCTCATTAAATTTATTCTCAAGTTTTACTAGAAGCCTAGTTATGATCACTGAAATCTGACTAAGGCTTAAGAGAAAGCATTTTATTTCTACTGAACAACCACTACATACTACATAACATCTTTTCCACTCACCTCATTTCATTTAGGATTCACATCAGCCCAAAATGTAGATACTATCATCTTCATTCCACTGTTACGTTGCTATCAAAGTGCTTTAAGATGATCAGTTCAGTCGCTCCGTCTGGTCCGACTCTTTGTGACCCCGTGGACTGCAGCACACCAGGCCTCCCTGTCTATCAAAGTGCTTTAATCACCAACTCCGTCTGGTCCAGAGTTTGGACTCAAACTCATGTCCTACTCAAACTCATGTGAGTCAGTGCCATCCAACCATCTCATTGGATCTCCATGCAGCCCAAGGGACTCTCAAAAGTCTTCTCCAAAACCAGAGTTCAAAAACATCAATTCTTTGGTGCTCAGCTTTCTTTATAGTCCAAATCTCACATCCATATATCACTACTGGAAAAACCATATCTTTGACTAGACGGACCTTTGTTGGCAAAGTAATGTCTCTCCTTTTTAATATTCTGTCTAGGTTGGTCATAACTTTGCTTCCAAGGAGTAAGCGTCTTTTAATTTCATGGCTGCAGTCACCATCTGCAGTGATTTTAGAGCCCCCAAAAATAAAGTCTGTCACTGTTTCCACTGTTTCCCTATCTATTTGCCAATGAAGTTATGAGACCAGATGCCATGATCTTAGTTTTCTGAATGTTGAGTTTTAAGCCAACTTTTTCACTCTCCTCTGTCACTTTCATCAAGAGGCTCTTTAGTTTTTCTTTGCTTTCTGCCATAAGGGTGCATATCTTAGGTTATTTATATTTCTCCTGACAATCTTGATTCCAGCTTGTGCTTCATCCAGCCCAGCATTTCTCATGGTGTACTCTGCATATAAGTTAAATAAGCAGGGTGACAACACACAGCCTTGACATACTCCTTTCCTGACTTGGAACCAGTCGGTTGTTCCATGTCCAGTTCTAACTGTTGCTTCCTGATGTGTATACAGATTTCTCAAGAGGCAGGTCAGGTGGTCTGGTATTCCCATGTCTTCAAGAATTTTCCACAGTTTGCTGTGATCCACACAAAGTCTCTGGTGTAGTCAATAAATCAGATGTTTTTCTGGAACTCTCTTGCTTTTTTGATGATCCAATGGATGTTGGCAATTTGATCTCTGGTTCTTCTGCTTTTTCTAAATCCAGCTTGAACATCTGGAAGTTCACTGTTCACATACTGTTGAAGACTGGCTTGGAGAATTTTGAGCATTACTTTACTAGCGTGTGAGATGAATGCAATGGTGCGGTAGTTTGAGCATTCTTTGGGATTGGAACGAACACTGACCTTTTCCAGTCTCATGGCCACTGCTGAGTTTTCCAAATTTGCTGGCATATTGAGTGCAGCACTTTCACAACATCATCTTTTAGGATTTGAAATAGCTCAGGCTGTTGGTTAGGTCCAAATCTCACTTAGACTTTTACCATTCCTTGGACCTTAATTTATACCCCACCTTCTATCCTACATAACTACTACATATCTACCATAGTCACCTCTAAGTTTCATCCTTTTATAAGAACTTGTTTTCAATTCATGTTACAATGCTGCATGCCAGTCCCATAACTCTGTTTAAATAAGCACAAAACCAGTTTGCTGCTATCTATATCCAAAAGGATCTTGTCCTGTTCTACAAAGAACATACTAGAGTTCCTGAACTTTCCTATAAAATAGTTTATGCTGTTTTCCCTCATTTGCTTTGTTATTCCTGTTTTACTGCTTTATCATGAATTTATGACACAAAACTCTTATAAATTCTTGTTGTTTGCATTATTGTTTTCTGTCCTGATCAATCCTTTGTAAGCTTAAGCTTAATGGCAGTGTAATATTTTTGATAAGTCATATCTTTCTTCATTGTTCATATATATTCTTATTTATTTGTAAGCTTTTTGAACCAAAATTATTTTTTTTACCCACTTTGTTCTTTTTTGAGAGCATTTCAGATATTAAACTATCAGGATTTGGAGTTAGGTGAAACTTTGTTAATTTTTACTACTATGGACTGTTAGCTTAATGACTCGTTTACTCTCCCTAAATGATAATAATAGTGCATTCATTGGGACTGTCACGTAGAATAAAGAAGACAGCAAATTTAACCATTCCACTTCTGTTCTTCATAGCCCCCCAGAATGGCATCTTGTAATTCTCTGCAGCAACAACCCTCACCTCACTCACGCCAACACATTTTCTCAGGCACTCCTTTCCTGTCGCATTGCTTGTTGTTTCCTGCCTTGGGTGGCCTATTTTATTTGGCTCTGGAGAAAATAGTGTTGCAAAATAGATGCAGTATAGTCCTTTGAGGTTCAAAGATAGATAGATACATAAATAAAATCAGTGCTTTTCAATTTCAATTATTTGAAGTTTCTGAGAGTGTGAGTCAGCAAGTAAAATGTGATTCTTGAGAAAGTGATAAAGCCAAGTACCTCACAGAGTTTACTGTAAATGTTAAATGAATAAACTTACATCAAGAGAACAATTAGTGTTCGCTGTTATAATACCTCTACCGTATTTCCTCCACAGTCCTTCGGCTTCTCTGTCTGGATTTGGGTACTGATGCTGTTCTGAAATCACTTCATGGATGTCATTGTTGTTTCTGAGATCTGAGTGGATCACAAGAGACGTAGGAATCAGCATAGTGCAAAGATAAATATAGGGAAACCAGCAGTCAGCCTTCCTTGATTGGTACTACTACTTACTGAGTGATACTGGATAATTTGCCTCTCTGACCCTTGTTTTCTGCATGGGTAAAAAGGGCATACTGAGAATTTGTATCTCATGGGTTATTGATCAAATAAAGCACTTGCATAGTGCCTAACAAACAGTAAATGTAAGTCATCAGTGCTACTCATGTTTTTGTTGATGTCATAATAGTTAAAAAAAAAAGATACTTTGTTGTGAGACAGTGTTTATAATTAGACATTTTTTTTGTAAAGACCTATGTGATACTCCTCCTATAACAACAACAAGTTTTAAAAAATCCAGAATGTTATTTCTCTTGTTCTATTCCAAAAATTCCACCAACTAAAAATTCCTTTCAATAACAAGCACTCCTTTTCAAATAAAATATGGTTCTGAATTGAGAAATTGTTGACCTTCCATAGTTATTTGAACTAATTCAATTGGCCTTCTTTCTTTTGATTCTAGCTGAGATCAATTTCACTGAGAAATTGAACTATTAAAGGAGAAGAATAACTGGATTATGGATTACTCTGGTGTCATTTATTAATCAATCCCCTTTCGGCTTATGGTGTAATAAAATAAATGAGAACTTGGAACTTTACAAGGAAAAGCACAGGCATAGACACTAGTAATTTTTTCCTAAAATTAATCCTGTGTGTAGGAAACAAAAATCTTGTCTTTATCCTTTTAACTCTATTACATGTTTCCAATAACCAAGATCCAAAGCAGAAGAAGTGATGCAAAGAGAAAGGAAGGAATAATTAAAGTAGCAATATTTTGAAGAAAGAAAAAGAGGATAGAATTCAAAGCACAAAAATATGATAAACATTTTATAGAAAGAAGTGTGTTTCCTGCTTTTAATCTAGAATCAAGACAAGGAAAATACAGGAAAATAGAAATCAGTTTGTGATGGTGAGATGAAAATATTTACATGTGCTAGATTTTTCCCAGTGAACATGGAGAAAGTGCTGGAGGGTAACTGGGAGGTTTTAGGAGCAGAGAAAAGGTATGAATTTGCAATTAACAGTGATGGTCAAACTTTTTCTGTTAAAGTCCAGATGGTAAATAGTGTCACGCATGTGGGCAGTGCAATCTCTGTTACAACTCTGTTCAACTCTGTCATTTTTTACAAAAGTGACCATAGATAAGAAAATGAATTGATGTGTGTATATGTGTTCCAAAAAATTTTTGTTTAAAGAAACTGGAAATGGTATAGTTTGGCTTGCCTGCTTTAGTTTGTTGAACCCAGTTATTAAAGATTGGGAAAATAAGTATATTAGAAAAGGAGATCGAACCAGTCAACACTAAAGGAAGTCAACCCTGAATATTCATTGTAAGGACTGATGCTGAAGCTCCAATACTTTGGCCACCTGATGCCAAGAGCTGACTCATTGCAAAAGACCCTGATACTGGGAAAGATTGAAGGAAGGAAGAGAAGGAGATGAAAGGGGATGAGATAATTGGATGGCATCACTGACTCAATGGACATGAGTTTGAGCAAACTCCAGGGATTGTGAAGGACAGGGAAGCCTGGCAGGCTGCAGTCCATATGGTTGTAAAGAATCAGACATAACTGAGTGACTGAACAACAGCAGCAATATAATATGTCTATTCGAGAAATAGTTGAATATCTGTACAGTCTGTGTCAGTCAAGTCAGTTGTGCAGTTTTTTCCTACAGCAGTTTTCATATTCTCCACTAGAAAAATAAAATGGATAGAAGATAGCATACACATTGGTAGTTAATCAAAGGATAAAATAGAAGGTGAATGAGACAATGAGTTGATTGCATTTGAAGAGAAGTGATAGATAAGAAGAAGTATCTATCTTCTTCTTAAGAAGTCATAAGAAGTCAGAGAACCCTAACTAGAAACAGCCCACTGGGGCTAGTAACTAAGTGACAAGGGTGAAGATGGTCAAGGAAGGTAGCTCTTGATGGGGTCAAAGCCTTTTGGCATTGAGATGCTTGGAGAGGTTATCTAGAAAAATGTAATGTGCCAGTTAGAGGCGGGAATATTTGAAATCACGATTTGAGAGGAAGTGATGGCTAATTCAGATTATGACTCTGGTGACAATTGGTTGAGGTGGAGTTGCTAATATTGCAGATAAAGAAATAAAATACATGAAATATGTGAGTTAGCTTATTGTATACATGTGACTATTTAAATTTCTAGACTGGAGTTGGCATAGGGAAGAAGTTAATAAGCCAGAAACTGAGATTTTCAGCGAGAAAAGAGCCGATGAATGATATGATGTGTTGGTAGGTAACAGCAGTCAGACTGAGAGAAAGGATTCACCATGATGTTGGATGACATGAGCTTCGAATTAAGCAAAGACTACTTAGAAAGGAGACATTTTTATGATTGATTGGTGCCCATGGGGAAAAAGAGGCAACTTGTGCAATAGCAACAACCAATGAAAGTAAAGAGGAATTTGCACAGGTATGACTGGCCTCAAAGCTCATGCTCTTAAGACCTATCGCATTAAATGCATCTGTATCCACAGTGCATGTCCTCATTAGGAAGAAACTGTTCTTCTTCAAAGGTACACAAAACAATCAGGTCCCTGAGGGAGCCTCAGAAAAAGGTGAACTAAAGATTTTAATAATAAGTAATGCAGAATTAAACTGTTATAGAAACAGTCCATTCACTAAAGAAAATGTAACATAGTTAAACTTCTAATTTCAGAAGCCAGAATCTTCTTATAATGAAACAATTTTATTTAATTAGAGAATGTGATTTTTTAATTTAATGTGACTTTTTTATTTATCATGGGCCTTCAGAATATTTTCCCCCACGAGCTCTTTTTTCTTCACTAAAATCACAGCTATTATTTTTGATACAAAAATCTAAACAAATAGTTATAAGATCACGCTAGAAATACAAGTTCTGCTAAGGGTTGGAAATAGTGAAACATGGAGCACAAGTCAATCACTTCATGGAATAACTAAAAAGAAAAATCAACAAGTATATGGTTATTTAGAATGTATCTTGCAAACTGCTAAATTTGCAATAAATCTTGAGAGAAAGTTATAAATACCTCCGTCCTGGTAACGGTATCCTGTCAAAATCGCTAGTGTCAAGTAAAATTACTTGAAATCTGTCAAGTTACATTAGTTTTGTACATAGAAATCTGTATACATGTATCTTAGTGTTTAAAATTTTGCAAAATTTTCATTTAAAGGATTTGTCTGTGTCAGTCCAAAAGTAAACTCATATTTACATTAATCTTAATAAATTATTGTGGCTTAATCTTTAGATATAATTATGAAAACTAAATACACAAAACTTCAATAAACTTAAACTGTCAGTTGAAACTACATTTAGATGTATATATGAGTATAAAAATATACAAGTGTATACATTTAAATGTAGCAAATATTAAGAATTATATCATATCATATAGTCAATTATGTGCATTTACATGTTTAGATAGCCATACACGTCCCCTCATTCTTTCTGTCTGGAACTTTATTAACTACTTTATACTATGGGATATGGAAAATATCTCAAGTCCTATTTCACCTAGTTATGCCTGTGTCTTTGATTTCATAGTGTCCTGCTTTCTTTCAGATTGTTACATGTTGTTACTGCATAGTGACCTCTGGGCAAGAGGCATTTTTTCAATAGCCTATTCTCATTTACATAATAGAATGAAATACTCTTTATCACAAGAGACAGAGAGAAGGAGGAATGGAGGGAGAGAGGGAAGGAAATTGGATAGAAAGAATATTTCTTATGTAATAGTAAACTGTGTAATCTCTATTTCTTCCTACTCTGAAAGAGAACCAAGAGGAAGTTTGAATCCTGAGATGTCTTGCTGGATTCGATGCCAACACCCTCAGCTCCAGTCTGTGATCGGGTCTCACAAAGTTCATACTTCCAGCTCATGTCCATTACTGATTTCTCCAAAGTGTTTTTGTCTCCTTTTCCGCCCCCTTCTCATCCTCTTTCCTCCTTTCTTCTTCTTATCTAAATTAGAAGATCATATTTATTTGATAAAATTTCTCCAAAGGTCCAGAGAGAAAAGTCCAGTTTGTCTGAAACTGTTTAATTTCTCTATTGTATTTAGAGAAATTTAGTTTAATAAATCCAAAAATTCATGTATCTGACATGCATTTTAAACCTATGATCATCAGGGAGTGAAATTAACATGTATGCATATGAACGCACATACACATTACAAGGCAAGATGTTCAAAACAGCTTATTTCACGTTTCTAGGGTTCCAGTAAAGAGAGCTGAGCGCTGAAGAATTGATGCTTTTAAACTGTGATGTTGGAGAAGACTCTTGAGAGCCCCTTGGGCTGCAAGGAGATCCAACCAGTCCATCCCAAAGGAGATCAGTCCTGAATAATCCTTGAAAGGACTGATGCTGAAGCTGAAACTCCAATTCTTTGGCCACCTGATGCAAAGAACTGACTCATTTGAAAAGTCCCTGATGCTGGGGAAGATTGAAGGCAGGAGGGGAAGGAGACAACAGAGGATGAGACGGTTGGATGGCATCACCAACTCAATGCACACGAGTTTGAGTAAACTCTAGGATTGATGATGGACAGGGAGGCCTGGCATGCTGCAGTCCATGGTGTTGCAAAGAATCAGACACAACTGAGCTTCTATAAACAGTAATTATTTTAACATCTGTAAAGCTTGCATTTTCATTTCTTTTTCAGTGTTCTTCATTGACCAGAAGTTATACTTTCTATAATGTCTAATTTATTATTTTGTCTTTAGTAATTAGAAAATTTTTAATTTTGTGTAGGAAATCTTCATCTAGCTCAAATCATGAAGATATTTCAAAAGTTTTATAGTTTGAGCATTTATATTTATGATTCAATTTTCACATATGAAGTAGGGGTCAAGGTTATTTTATTCTAGTACCTGTAATTGAAGACTTTCTGTTCCTCAGGGAATTGTGTTATTACCTGTGAGAAATCAGTTGACTGTATATGTTGTATACACGAGTTAATTTCTCGACTATTCTGTTCCATTGACCTGAATGGAACTATGTGCTACAATATTTTATCTCTGCATGTATTAAAACCCCACAACATACTGTCATTGCTATGTTTTCGAAAAGTAATAAGAAAAATAATATCTATAGTAAGTTCAAACTATTGGGTTGGCCCAGAAGTTCATTCAGATTTTTCCTTAACATCTTATGAAAAAACCCAAGTGAACTATTTGGCTGATGCAATATTTCTGATAATTTTTGTTCCTTTGTGCAAATGCTTTGCAAATTTGAATCGTGATTAGTTTTCTTCTATCTGAAGAACTTAAAAAAAAATCTTGTAGCACAGTATTTTGGCAATAAATTCTAGCTTCTTGTTCTTGAAAAGTCTTTGCTTTTATTTATAAAATAATTTTTAATTAAGTATGGATTTCTAGATGTACAGAAGTTTTTCCTCCTTCGCATATTTTATTTTATTTTTTTCTAGTTTTAAGTTCAGTTCAGTCGCTCAGTTGTGTCCGACTCTGCAACCCCATGGACTGCAGCACTCCAGGCCTCCCTGTCCATCACTAACTCCTGAAGTTTACTCAGACTCACATCCATCAAGTCAGTGATGCCATCCAACCATCTCATTCTCTGTCATCCCCTTCTTCTCCCGCCTTCAATCTTTCCCAGCATCAGGGTCTTTGCCAATGAGTCAGTTCTTCACATCAGGTGGCCAAAGAATTGGAGTTTCAGCTTCAGCATCATTCCTTCAAAGGAATATTCAGGACTGATTTCCTTTAGGATGGACTGGTTGGATCTCCTTGCAGTCCAAGGGACTCTCAAGAGTCTTCTCCAACAATATTAGTTCAAAAGAATTCAATTCTTTGGCGTGGTCCAGCTCTCACATCCATACATGACTACTGGAAAAACCATAGTTTTGACTAGACGGACCTTTGTTGGCAAAGTAATGTCTCTGTTTTTTAGTAAGCTGTCTAGTTGGTCTAGGTTCTAGATTTATTGAGATACAATTGGAATACAGCACTGAATAAGTTAAGGTTTGCAGCATAATGATTTGGCTTAAATACATCATGAAATGAATACCACAGTAAGCTTAGTCATTATACATAATCTCATATAGATACAAAATAAAAAAAAAAAAAATTCCTGGTCATCAGACCTCTTAGGATTTACTCTCTTAACAAATTTTATGTATTTCATACAGCAGTGTTAGTTATATTAATCGTGTTATAAATTACATCTGTAGTGCTGATTTATCTTATAACTGAAAGGTTCTACTTTTTGACAGTGTTCATCCAATTCTTCTCCCCATTTCTTCACCTCTTATAACCACAAACATTACCTCTTCTTCTTTGAGTTTGTTTGTTTTTGAAATATAATTGGCCTAAAACACTATTTGGTTCCTAGTGCACAGTATAGTGATTCAGTATTTTTATATGTTACATGATCATTACCATAAATCTAGTTACCATTTGTCACCATACAAAGTTATTACCTTGTTACTGACTATATTCTCCACACTGTATATTTCATACCCTTGACCATTTATTTCATAGTTGGAAATCTGTATTTCTAATCTCCTTCACCTATATTTGCTATCCCCTCAGCCACTTCCCTCTAGCAACCACTTTTTCTTGTTCTCTTTATCTATGTTTATATTTCTGTGTTATGTTTATTCTGTGTTTTATATTCCATATTTACATGAAATCATATAGCATTTACCTTTCTGTCTCATTTCTTTCACTTAGAATAATACTGTCTATGTCCATCCATATTGTTGCAAGTATTAAGATTCAGTTTTGTTTTTGACTGAGTAATATTCCAGTATATATGTATGTGTGTACACAACCCCCCCACACACACACACATACTGTATACTTTATCCATTCATCTGTGGATGGGCACTTAGGTTGCTTCTATTTCTTGGCTATTGTAAATAATGCTGAAATGAATATAGGGATGTATAATTTTTTTGGAAACAGTGTTTTTCTTTTCATTGGGTAAATACCTGAAAGTGGAATTGCTGGATGAAATAGTAGTCACAGTTTCCTTCGAGGAATCTCTGTATTGTTTTCCATAGTGACTGTACCAATTTACATTCCTGTCAGTGGTTCAGGAGAGCTCCCTTCTCTCCACATCCTCAAAAGCATGTGTTATTTTTTGTCTTTTACATAATAGCCATTCTGACAGGTATGAAGTGATATCTCATTGTGGATTGACTTGAATTCCTGTGATAAGCAACTTTTCGTGGGCCTGTTGGGCCATTTGTATGTCTTTGGAAAAATGTCCATTCCAGACCCTCAGCCTAATTTTTGATCAGGTCGTTTGGTTATTTGTGTTGAGTTATGTGAGTTCTTTGCGTATTTTGATAGTAAATCCTTATCAGATATATGTTTGAAAAGATCGTCTCTCATTTATAATAGTAAATGCCTTTTAATTTTGTAGGTAGTTTCCTTCAATGCAGAAAGTTTTTAGTTTGATGTAGTTCATTTTTTAATTTTGCTGCATACGGTTGTTTCATTGTGTGAGGAGTATAGCCAATCCAAAAAAAAGAGAAATACTGTCTATTTCCTTCCAGGACTTTTATGGCTTCAGGTCTTACATTTGAGTCTTTTAAGTCTGTTTTTTTTTTCATCGCTTTGTAGTATATGTTTACAGGGAGTGAGAATCTTGAGCTAAATGTTTTCTAGCTTGGTTTTTTTGCGTATAGCCATCCAGTTTTCCCAACACCGTATATGTTTTTCATGTGTAGATTGATGTTTTTATTTTAACCATTGTTAATTCTTCCATGTTCTTGTATTCTTTGCTGTAGATTAATTTATCACATAATTATGGATTCATTTCTAGGATCTTTTGAAATTGTGAATTTGTTCCATATCTCTTATAGTGTGATTTTTAAAGAAGCCATTCTGTAAGTTTCTTTTTTTACTGAATTCACTGTGATATTGGCTTTGGTGGTGTCCTTAGGATTTTCTCTGTATAGAATTATGTCATCTGCAAATAGTGACTCCCTGTTTTTGTTAAATTAGACCAACAGCTTTAATGAAAGACAAGAACTGAGCCCCTCTCTTCCTTTCTCCCCACTGTCCTGGTTGCATTGGTTAAGGCTCTGAGCATCCAAATGTCCTGTAGCCCAAGATCAGTGGCTGTTTTAAGTCTTCCTTTCCAACTTGAATTCCTTTCATTTCTTTTTATTCTCTTATTTTTGTGGCTAAGACTTCCAATATTGTATTGAGTAAAAATCATGAGGGTCAGAATCCTTGTCTTGTTCCTGGTCTTAGAGAAAATGTTTTCAGCTTTTCACATTGAATATGTTATTACCTACGGCCTTGTCATATATGGCCTTTATTATGTTGAACTATGTTCCCTCTATACCTACTTTTTTGAGAAATTATATCACAAATACATGTTTAAATTTGTCAAAAGCTTTGTTTTCCATTTTTTGATGTGATTACATAATTTTTATTCTTCAGCTTATTAATGTAGTGTATCACATTGGTTGATGTATGGATTGTTTATTTTATTGAAGTATAAGACAGAATGACCTCTGTTCATTGCCAAGGCAAACCATTCAATATCACAGTAATTCAAGTCTATGCCCCGACCAGTAACACCGAAGAAGCTGAAGTTGAACAGTTCTGTGAAGACCTACAAGACCTTCTAGAACTAACACCCAAAAAAAGATGTCCTTTTCATTATAGGGGACTGGAATGCAAAAGTAGGAAGTCAAGAAACACCTAGAATGACAGGCAAATTTGGCCTTGGAGTACAGAATGAAGCAAGGCAAAGGCTAATAGAGTTCTGCCAAGAGAACACATTGGTCATAGCAAACACCCTCTTCCAGCAACGCAAGAGTAGACTCTACACATGGACATCACCAGATGGTCAACACCGAAATCAGATTGATTATATTCTTTGCAGCCAAAGATGGAGAAGCTCTATACAGTCAGCAAAAACAAGACCGGGAGCTGACTGTGGCTCTGATCATGAACTCCTTATTGCCAAATTCAGACTGAAATTGAAGAAAGTGGAGAAAACCGCTAGACCATTCAGGTATGACCTAAATAAAATCCCTTATGACTATACAGTGGAAGTAAGAAATAGATTTAAAGGACTAGATCTGATAGACAGAATACCTGATGAACTATGGATGGAGGTTCATGACATTGTACAGGAGACAGGAATCAAGACCATCCGAAGAAAAAGAAAAGAAAAAAAGCAAAATGGCTGTCTGAAGAGGCCTTACAAATAGCTGTGAAAAGTTGGGAAGCAGAAAGCAAAGGGGAAAAGGAAGGATATACCCATTTGAATGCAGAGTTCCAAATAATAGGAAGGAGAGATAAGAAAGCCTTCCTCAGAGATCAGTGTAAAGAAATAGAGGAAAACAATAGAATGGGAAAAGACTAGAGATCTCTTCAAGAAAATTAGAGATACCAAGGGAATATTTCATGCAAAGATGGGCTCAATAAAGGACAGAAATGGTAGGGACCTAACAGAAGCAGAAGATATTAAGAAGGTGTCAAGAATATACAGAAGAACTGTACAAAAAAGATCTTCAGGACCCAGATAATCACAATGGTATGATCACTCACACTCACCTAGAGCCGGACATCCTGCAATGTGAAGGCAAGTGGGCCTTAGGAAGCATCACTATGAACAAAGCTAGTGGGAGTGATGGAATTCTAGTTGAGCTATTTCAAATCCTGAAAGATGATGCTGTGAAAGTGCTGCACTCAATATGCCAGCAAATTTGGAAAACTCAGCAGTGGCCACAGGACTGGAAAAGGTCAGTTTTCATTCCAATCCCAAAGAAAGACAATGACAAAGAATGTTCAAACTACCACACAATTGTACTCATCTCACACGCTAGTAAAGTAATGCTTAAAATTCTCTAAGCCAGGCTTCAGCAATACGTGAACCGTGAACTTCCAGATGTTCAAGCTGGTTTTATAAAAGGCAGAGGAACCAGAGATCAAATTGCCAACATCTGATGGATCATCAAAAAAGCAAGAGTGAAGCTGAAACTCTAATACTTTGGTCACCTGATGTGAAGAGCTGACTCATTGGAAAAGACCCTGATGCTAGGAAAGATTGAGGGCAGAAGGAGAAGGGGACGACAGAGGATGAGATGGCTGGATGGCATCATCAACTCGATGGACATGGGTTTGGGTGGACTCCGGGAGTTGATGATGGACAGGCAGGCCTGACATGCTGCGGTTCATGGGATCACAAAGAGTCGGACTCGACTGAGTGACTGAACTGAACTGAACTGGTAGTGACTTATAATGTTGTGTTAATTTCTGCCATACAGTGAACTGATTCAGTTATACAACTATGTATACATTATTTTCCATATCTTTTCCATTATGTTTTGTCACAGGATATTGAATATACTTCTCTGTGCTATACAGTAGGACCGTATTGTTTATCCATTATATATAAATAGCTAAAGATGATTTTATAAATATGATTATAAAACTGTTTTAGAAAGATTAGTTTGTTGATTTTGAGAATAGATAAGAAGTGCTTTTGGCTAAACGTAGAGAGTTTGACAGCTATTGCAAAGGTTCAGGTAAGGGACCAAGGGAATGCTGGGTACATCCAGGTCCATCTTGGGGAGGTACTTTGGGATAAAAAAAAATTGTGTATATTATCTCCGTATGTTATCAAATATGCCAAATAAAGACGCAGAGAAAAACACATGAATAATTTCAAAACTTTAACCATCCTAGCTTCCCTGGGAGAAATTCCATGCCACAATTGTATATTATCCTTTTCATGCATGATTGAAATCAATTGCTAATATTTTGTTGAGAATTTTGCATCTGTGTTCATTAGTAATGTTGACCTGTGATTTTCTTTCTTTGTGGTGTCCTTGTTGCCACAGAATAAATTTAGAAGCATATTTTGCTCCTTTAGTAGAACCTTTGCAATAGTGGTTATTCTGTTGTGGACTCACCTACCCAGAGATGTGGGTCTTGACAACAGCACATCTCCACCTCTCCCACCCATCTCAGTGTGTTTTTTTTTCTTTATATCTTTGGTTGTAGAAGATATTTTATGCTAGTCTTCAGATCATTCATTGACAGTTGCTCTGAAATAGTTGTAATTTTGATTGCCTGTGGGAGGAAGTGAATTCAGGGTCTTCCTAATGCATTGTCTTGTCACTCTTCAGTCCCTCCCAGTATTTTAAAGGTGTTACTTTATTGTCTTCTAATTTGCTTAGTTTCTGATGAGAAGTTGGCTGTCATTTTAATTTTTGTCACTCTGTATTTATTCCTTTTGTTACTTCAAAAAAAATGTGTTTTTCAGTAGCTTATCTGTATTGTATCCAAGTGTGGTGTTTGTTAAGATCTGCTGAATATTTTGGTTTGATAGCTAGATATCTTTTAACTATTTAGAGGAAAACAATAGCCATTATCTCCTTAAACTTTTTTATGCCCAGGTTTTTCTTTTTTCCATAACTGTTGTTGCACAAGGTTTAGTCCTGTTGACATAATACAACAATTCTCAAATACTTGGGCAGTTCAGTTCAGTTGGTCATTTGTGGCCGACTCTTTGTGACCCCATGGATTGCAGCACGCCAGGCTTCCCTCTCCATCACCAACCCCTGTTTACTCAAACTCATGTCCATTGACTCAGTGATGCCATCCAACCAGCAGATCCTCTGTTGTCCCCTTCTCCTCCTGCCTTCAGTCTTGCCCAGCATCAGGGTCATGTGGACCACAGCCTTGTCTAACTCAGTGAAACTATGAGCCATGCTCTGCAGAGCCACCCAAGATGGATGGGTCATGGTATTGAGTTCTGACAAAATGGGGTCCACTGGAGAAGGGAATGACAAGCCACTTCAGTAGTATTCTTGCCTTGAGAACCCCATGAGTAAAATGAAATACTTAGGCATGTTCTTTCATTTTTATCACTCTCTTTCTTGATATAGTTCAGTTTTAAAAATGTCTATTAAATCTGATTTTGAGTTCAGACGGTCTATATTTTGCTGTGTCCAGACCATCTAGTGTTTTTTTTTTTTTTTACGTCACCTTTCATGCTGTATATTTGAATTGTAAATGACTCCCATTTACTTTTTTCAGTTTTTAATTATCTATTAAAATCAATTCACTCATTGTTTTTAGTTTTTCAGAATAAATTACTTCAACATTGCTTTAGTCCTGCAGAGGCTCTAATTTTTAGCCTCCTATTTACTGCCCACCCCCCATGGGATTCTTTAGAGTAGCAAATAATGAGTTTTGGATTCAACCAACCATGTGATCTGTATCTGTATATTGATATGAGTCTCCCACAATGTGTGTGTGTGTGTGTGTGTGTGTGTGTGTGTGTGTTTTCCTATGAAAATGCCCGCTCATTGTCAGATCACTCTTACAGTCTTGAACTACAAGCATAGTTGTTTTATCCTAGTAAGACTTCTCTGCTTTCTGCTTGAAATTAATTCCCTCTTGGACCTCAATTAAACTGGGAGATGTTTCGAGGGGGAAAATCATTTAGAACGTGGAGCTCTCCTAGTTTGCCATCTTCATTTCAAGGATCAGGAATCATTTATTTGTTCACATATTAGGCTGCCGGCCACATGTTTAAACATTTAAAAGATACTTAGCCTATCCAATATTCATAATTTTTATTGGCAGTTGTGTTTGTTTAGCAAAACCTATTCTACCAATATAATGGATGGAACCCATGTATTTTTTAGCTGCCCTTTATGCTTTAAAATTGGCAAAATTTTCTGCCATATGGGTTGGGAAGATCCCCTGGAGAAAGGAAAGGTTACCCACGTCAGCATTCTGGCCTAGAAAATTCCATGGACTGCATAGTCCATGGGGTCACAGAGGAGCGACTTTCCCTTTCACTTTTTCAAGAGGTAGTGTTGTCTATGTCAAGTGTTCCACAAGTTTTCTGTAGTAATTATGGAATTGGCAGATATCTCGAGAGTCTTTCAACAACTCTGGAAAACTTAAATGGATATTGTTGTTGTTGTTGTTACCTGTAATTTGTCTTTTATTTGGGAGGTGGGGAGGGAGTGCATACAAGGGCTCAATGGCTATTTCCTTGTTCTTGCTGTTGTTTATGCTAGCGTTGTTTACTTGCATATATTTATAGGAAAGTTTTAATCAATTATCACATTCAACTTTTAAACTTAGAAAACTCACACGTATTAGATTGTCTACTGTCTGTCTCCACTTATTTGCAGGTATTGCTTTTCCCTTAATCACAATTATGTAGTTTAATCAGAGTTGTGAGTCAAATAGCCCAGCCTTTTGCCCTAGTAATGATTATTTAATTCATACCATGATATTTAGAGTCCTGGTCAAGGAATTGTAGAATTGGAACTTAAGATAACTAAGTTTTTAATTCCCTGTGGTAAAACTATAAATACGTAAGGGCCATGATTACAGCCTCATGAAGACATCTCTAATGAGGGAGTTAAATTAGCAAAGAGAAATAGAGACAGATGAGAAAAAAAATTCGAGTCTTGATTGCGTTGTCCCCTGATTTTAGCCATAACTGAAGCTCATCTGTCCTGTGCCAAATACTAATTTTCTTTGTATTACCTAAACTGGTTCCGATTAGGTTTCTCTGTCCCGCATTCAAAAGAGAGCTCTGGACCTTATCCGTATACAATTAATTTATCCTTTTACAACTAGCTATACCACAGATAGTTATTACTCCTATTATCCAATTTGTAAAACCAAGAAAGGAGAAATGTAAATAACTACCTCACTGTCAGTTAAAGAGTAAGAAACTATAAAATTTTACTTTGAGTTATATGCTTGTGGTAAAGAATAAAATGTAGAGCAAAAAAGCAGAAGTTCAATAAAATATATTTTTATATCTGCCTAATTTCCTTGCTTTCTCTTCATCAAAATGCTTACTTTATGCTGTTTCTAACCCACTTAGTAGCATAAACCCTAACTGTTTTAAGAGAGTAGCTCTTCCATTGCTATGCTTAATTAAAGGTCATGATTAATTGAAATTGTGACAGCTTATCACTGCTCTGATTTACTTCTAATTGTAGAGTACACTGCATTGCAACTATTTATGAAACTACATAAAGATAGTGGTTAATTTTACTGCCTTGACCAGTACTTTGTTTGCTATTGCTTTAATCAAGATTTTCATCTACCTGAATCAGACATTACATACTCAACAACTGAACATTTTCTGCAAAACACTTTGGCTGTATTTGTATATAACCACTTCAATAGAGAATTAGAGGCATGCCGTGTATTAGCAGGCTTCATAGTTGAGCAACTCCAAAGTAATGATCTGTTATAAATAATTGTAGGGATTACATTGAATAATGGTCATTTTATTTTATTTATTTTTTTACCTTTTGCCTTTCAGCATGTGGGATCTTACCAGGGATCAAACCCATGACCCCTGCTTTGGCAGCACAGGATCTTAACCACTGGACTGCCAGGGAAGTCCCTAATGGGCATTAAATGTGCTCACAGTTGACTGGTGTTGCACTCCAGCACTCTTTTCACTTTTCACCATAGATAGCTGGTAATGTGCTAATAAGCAAATATGCCTTCGATATCCAAATTAACAACCTCACGGACACCTACCTGATATGGCTGTAAACATTTAACAGAGTGAAAACTTGAAGAATCATTGAATCAGTCACAAGAGGTAATGTTTTGGTAAGAAAAATCCAAAACTCAGTGACTTAAAATAACAAAGATTGGGACTTCCCTGATTGTCAGTGGTTAAGAATCTGCCTTGCAATGCAGGGGAAACAGGTTTCATCCCTGGTCGGGGAACTAAGATCCCACATGCCTTGGAGCAACAATCCCAAGATTGCAACTACTGAGACCGTGTGCAACAACTAGAGAATCCATGTTCTGCTACAAAGATCCCACGTGATGTAACTAAGAACTGATTCAGCCAAATAAATCAATATTTTTTTTTTAAATAACAAATGTGCGTTTTCACTCAGGTTTTGAGAGAGATAGCACATCATATATTAGAATAACAAAATACCACATCGGAGTATACTATCAAGGATTGTAAAAGATGTGAGGAAAGAGAAACCTCAGATACTACTCTAAGGAGGATAAACACAGTCGTCTTGGAAAGCAATCTGGCATTATTTATTGAAAATAAATGTATGTTTGCTCCGTGGTTTAGCAATTCCACTTCTAGGTGTATATCCTAGAAAAAGTCTCGCAAGGACTGTAAGAATGCACACATAATCCTGGGTGATAGAAAGGGAATAATATTTGTAGTGTAATACTTTTACAGAAATTGAATCATTTATACCATAACTACTCTCTCTCTATATTTAATAACACTGTGCATATACTTGACTACCTATATGAAACTCATAGCATAGTTCCTAAAGAATATCAGCAAATAAGAGTGGTGATGAAAATTGTTGAAAATTGAGAAACTTTAGGTATAAAATGCCCTGTGCTAACCTAATGATGGAAAGAATAGTGTTATAAAATGAAGATTATAATTTACAAATTCTTTGATCCATTGTCAAATCATACAACAATTTTCAGAAAGATCAGGGGGTCAAAATAATCTCTAAAGACACTTATTTTTGTCCCAGCCACTATTTTTCCATTTTAACCAGGCATACAAGAGAAATTTATTTCTAGATATGGTCATCATAGATGAAATATATTTTCTGTACCTGGGGCATCTATTCATCCATTTAATTAGCAGCTTAGTTCTTATTTTCTTCTAGTCACTGGGATATAAAAAAGAACAAAATTTTTGTTTTTCCTTTACATGCAGAGATAATAGAAAAGTTAGAAAGTGTATTAATAATAAATGATTAGGAACCAAAATTATGATGGAATACATGATAAAATATCAGATTCAGTTGGAATGAGAGACAAATACAGAGATTAGAATTTTGGAAAATTATGTCAGTAGTTGCAGTAGAAATTTTCTACAGCTAAGTACACAACACCTACATTCACTGCTTTTAATTTAGTCAATATGGACTGTAGCCCACCAGGGTCTTCCATCCGTGGGATTTTCCAGGCAAGAATACTGGAGTGGGTTGCCATTTCTTTCTCCAGGGGATCCTCACAAACCAGGAATCAAACTTAGTTTCAATTATAGGCATTATAGGCAATTTCTTTACCATTTGAGCCACCAGGGAATCCAATTTTAGTCAATGTCCATTCTTTAATGAACAATGCAGAGAAGCAGAGGAAAACAATAGAATAGGAAAGACTAGGGATCTCTTCAAGAAAGTCAGAAATAACAAGGGAATATTTCATGCAAGGATAGCATGGTAAAGGATAGAAATGGTAATGACCTAACAGAAGCAGAAGTGATTAAAAGAGGTAGCAAGAATACACAGAAGAACTATACAAAAAAGATCTTAATGACCCAGATACCCATGATGGTGTGGTGCTCACCTAGAGCCTGACATCCTGGACTCTGAAGTCAAGTGCTTTCTTAGGAAGCATTACAACAGACAAGTCTGGTACAGATGATGGAATTTGAGCTGAGCTATTTAAAATCCTAAAAGATGATGATGTTAAACTGCTTTACTCAATATGTCAGCAAAATTGGAAAACACAGCAGTGGCCACAGGACTGGAAAAGGTCAGTTTTCATTCCAATCCGAAAAAAGACAATGACAAAGAATATACAAATTACTGTACAATTGCACTTATTTCTCATGCTAGCAAGGTTATGCTCAAAATCCTTCAAGCTAGGCTTCAGCAGTATGTGAACTGAGAATATCCAGATGTACAATATTTGCTGGATCATAGAGAAAGCTATGAAATCCCAGAAAAAATATCTGCTTCATTGACTATGCTAAAGCCTTTGCTTCTGTGGATCATGACAAACTGTGGAAAGTCCTTAAAGAGATGATAATACCAGACCACCTTACCTATCTCCTGAGAAACCTTATTGCAGATCAAAAAACAACACTCCCAATCTCTTTAAGAATTTTCCACAGTTTGTTGTGATCCACACAGTCAAAGGCTTTGGCATAGTCAATAAAGCAGAAATAGATGTTTTTATGGAACTCTCTTGCTTTTTCGATGATCCAATGGATGTTGGCAATTTGATCTCTGGTTCCTCTGCCTTTTCTAAATCCAGGTTGAACATCTGGAAGTTCATGGCCAATATACTGTTGAAGCCTGGCTTGGAGAATTTTGAGCATTACTTTGCTAGTGTGTGAGATGAGAGCAATTGTGCAGTAGTTTGAGCATTCTTTGGCATTGCCTTTCTTTGGGATTGGAATGAAAACCGACCTTTTCCAGTCCTGTGGTCACTGCTTAGTTTTCCATGTTTGCTGGTATATTGAGTGCAGCACTTTCACAGCATCATCGTTTAGGACTTGAAATAGTGATGGACAGGGAGGCCTGTGTGCTGCAGTCTATGGGGTCGCAAAGAGTCAGACACTACTGAGTGACTGAACTGAACTGAAGCAACAGTTAGAACTGGACGTAGAAAAATGGACTGATTCAAAACTGGGAAAAGAGTACATCAGTGCTGTATATTCTCACCCTGCTTATTTAATTTATATGTAGAATGCATCATGTGAAATGCTAGGCTGAATGACTCACAAGCTGGATTCAAGATTGCTAGAAGAAATATCAACAAACTCAGATAGGCAAATGATACCACTCTAGGGGCAGAAAGTAAAGAGGAACTAAAGAGCCTCTTGATGAGAGTGAAAGAAAAAGTGACAGAGCCAGCTTAAATCTCAACATTCAGAAAACTAATATCATGGCATCTGGTCCCATCACTTCACGGCAAATAGATGGGGAAAAGGTGGAAGTAGTGACAGATTTTATTCTCTTGGGCTCCAAAATCACTGTGGATGGTGACTTCAGCCGTGAAAGAAAGCTATTACAAATTTAGTGTATTAAAAAGCAAAGGCATCATTTTGCCAACAAAGGTCCATATAGTCAAAGCTATGGTTTCGACAGTAATCACTTATGGATGTGAGAGTTGGACTGTAAAGAAGGCTGAGCATAAAAAAATCCATGCTTTTGAATTGTGCTGCTGGAGAAGACTCTTGAGAGTCCCTTGGACTGCAAGGAGATCAAATCAGTCAGTCCTAAAGGAAATCAACTCTGAATATTCATTGGAAGGACTGATGCTGAAATTCTAATACTTTGGCCACCTGATATAAAGAGCTGACTCATTGGAAAAGACCCTGATGATGGAAAGATGGAAGGAAAAAGGAGAAGGCAGCAGAAGATGAGATGGTTAGATAGTATCACTGACTCAATGGACATGAATTTGAGCAAACTCTGGGAGACAGTAAAGGACAGGGAAGCCTGGAGTGCTGCAGTTCATGGGGTCACAAAGAGTCAGACACAACTTAGCAAATGAACAAGTACAACAACCCACCCATCAGCCATCCATAAATATTAACTGATAGGTTTCTATTACTTGCAACAAAAAGTGTGCTGCATTTTGATATTTAATACCCATGATAGCAAAAGCCTCTTCTTTATTGAAGCTTTTATTCTAGCTGTGTTGTCAGAATTTAGAGATGGCCACCGCCTTGAGATTGAAAACAAATCAGCTGGACTCCTAATTTTCCCCCAAATATGGACTTGATTAAATGTGCATTATATGGCTGATTAAAACTAAATATTAAGCCCTCTTCCAAAATAAAATATTTTCTATAGGAGACAAATTTCACCACACATCTGTGAAAAGGTCAGATGAAGCAGTTGTAAATGAAAATCAGTTAGAATCAACATTTCCATCTGTCGATTCTTTTAACACTAACTAGCTTTGAAAGGGAGAAGGCAATGGCACCCCGCTCCAGTACTCTTGCCTGGAAAATCCCATGAACGGAGAAGCCTGGTAGGCTGCAGTCCATGGGATCTCGAAGAGTCGGACACGACTGAACGACTTCATTTTCACTTTTCACTTTCATGCGCATTGGAGAAGAAAATGGCAACCCACTCCAGTGTTCTTGCCTGGAGAATCCCAGGGACGGCAGCGCCTGGTGGGCTGCCGTCTATGGGGTCGCACAGAGTCGGACACGACTGAAGCGACTTAGCAGCAGCAGCGGCATTGAAAGGATTTTTCTTTTTTAAGATTCATTTGTCAATTCTAACAAGAGATAAATTTTATTAAATAGTTAATTGAACCATTTCTTTGAGTTTAGGGAAATAGGTTTGGTTTTGCAACAGCAGTGATTGAATTCTGTTTGGAACCTGAGACCAACGAAACACCGAAAAGTGATTATTGAAACTGGAATGATGAATTGCTCTTTTAGAGCCTTGCCCCTGAAAGTAAAAGGAGGAATGCCAGAGTTTTAGTTTAGTAAAGTGGAGAAAGCAATCGATTGAATCGTCTGTTGATGTTTTTGAGACGACTTTGAATATATTTAAAGTCCTCCTGGGTAGCTCAAATGGTAAAGAATCTGCCTGCAATGTGGGAGACATGGGTTCAATCCCTGGGTCAGGAAGATCCTATGGAGAAGGGCATGGCAACCCACTCCAGTATTCTTGCTTGGAGAAGTCCATGTACAGAGGAGCCTTGTGGGCTACAGTCCATGGGGTCAAAAAGAGTCAGACACGACTAACTGACTAACATTAACCAATGGAATGACTAACACTTGAATATATTTGCTTTTTCTTACAAAATATACTGTTTAAAATTCCAAGTGTTCCGATTTACATTTCCAAATAATTTCTTGTATAATACTTATGTTTTTATTTTAATACTATTAGTTATAGAAAACTAGTAAACACATAACATTTGAAAACTTTAATGTAAATAAATACAGAGTAGTCTATATACTTTTGGCATTTTTTATTTATACACACACACACTTTATATATACGTTGTATAGATTTTTGAAATCTTATTTATTGACAATATTTTTTAAGTATTGTCCATGTCAAAAATTCATCCCTAAACCATTAATATTTTTATTTAAGTATAATTTACACACAATATAATTCTCAATGATGTTTAACATATATTTTATTTGTTGTTTAGTTGCTAAGTCATGTCTGACTCTTTTGTGACCACATGGACTGTAGCCCACCAGGCTCCTCTGTCCATGGGATTTCCCAGGCAAGTTTACTGTAATGGGTTGCCATTTCCATCTCCGGGGGATCTTCCCAACCCAGGGATTGAACCTGAATATCCTGATTAGCAGGTATATTCTTTAACACTGAACCACCTGGGAAGCCTTTAATATTTGTATGTATGAATATATATTTGTCATTCCCTCTGACACTCCCCAATGTTGGCATACATACTCATGTAATGAACACCCCAATCATGATAAAAAATTATTTTTCCTCCCTGAAGAGAGTTGCCTTCTGCCTCTTAGTAATCACTAATGCCACCTGTCCCATCTGGTCCTCCTGTGTCTAGCAACCACTAATCCAATTTCTGTCACTAGAGATTGCTTTTGCCTTTTCTAGGAGTTCATAAAAATTAAATAATAAACTGTCTATTATTTTGTATCCAGCTTTTTAACTCAATATAATGTTTATGACTTTCATTTATATTACATATATTACTAGTTCAGTTTTTACTCTTGAATAATATTTCACTATATGAATATGCCATAATTTGTAACCCATTTGAGTAGTTTCAAATTTTTGGCTAATATGAATGATATTACTGTGAACACTTGAGATAAGTCTTCTGTGAACATATGTAATATTGTATTAATAGTTATATTTCATTCTTATATCAATATATCTGAAGTGTTTATTTTCCTGTTTTGATCTTTTCCTATCAAGACCAATTCTGATGTAGATTAACATGTTTTTATCTAAATAATTTTGCACATAATTATTTACTGAAACATAAATTCCTAGAATTTTAATTTCTTGATCAAGAATTTTGATATATATAGATAAATATTATATCAAAATTTTTGGGCAAGTTCAAAATTCTGCTTTTATTTTTTCTTAAGTAGAAAATGAGGAGTATAATACATTTTTCCTTTACATTGCTGGAGATAGATTGTGGAAGCATTGTGTTTAAAATTAGGGTGGTCAAATGGAGGGATATGCAGGTAGATGGACCCTTTGTCCAGTAGTGCTTTAATTGAATTATCATGTACTTCTGGCATTTTTTATTTTCATACACACAGTTTATATATACATTGTATAGATTTTTGAAATCTTATTTATTGACTTAATATGTCTTGAGTATTTTCCATGTCAAAAATTGACTGACTGTTCCTTTAACATACAAACACAACATACACAGTGCATATATACACATATTAATAACAATTTATATTCTTGCTCAAGTATATAGGTGCATTTATGTATGAATGAGTATTTACAAACCTCTAGAACTAAAGAATCAAAAACATTTAAATAACTTCTAGTGGATGTGTGCCTTTTCCTACTGGGCAGCATTCTTGAAACAGCTCCTTGTTTCCTTTTAATAACCCCTTTCCACACTGTGCGCAGTCTAACTTCCCCTGAATGAAAAAAGCGTGCAATGACTACCACTCAGATATACACTCCCCCAATACCGTATCATAAAATAGAGACACAAATAAACAGCAACCTCATCAAATCATTTCTGATGGAGTAGCAGCATCCCTACTGTCAAGTGTCACTGATGTCAGCTTTGCAAACATAGTATTTATATTCAGCAGATGAAGCAGCAGTGTTTTCATGCAATCAGTTCTGTAGATCCTTTTTGTCATGGTTCACTGCTGCTTAGCTCTGTGCCTCATCCCACAGTTTCTAGGAGCTATATAATATTCTTTCAGAAAGTACTGTTTTTGTTTAAATTAACTTGATGCTACATTTCAGTTGCTTCTATTTAAAGAACTTACAGATAAATGAAGTAAACCTGAGCATAGTTTCCCACTTACATAAGTCAACGGTCTTTCCATTTCTGTCCATTTCTTCTTGATGTTTCTTTTTTCTATTATTTGTCTTATGGCAGATAGTAGTCTCTCTTACACATGGAAATAGTTTATCTACCTTTATCAATATTATAGCTTGATTCATTTTCTTGATTAAAAGGTATACTTTATGATTGAAGGTCATGTATATTGGGCAAATTCTTTTCCTCCTTCTCTATGTGTAATTTCTGTATTTCTTATTTCTATACTAGTTCATATTAAATGTAAAAAGAAAAATTCTTATAGTTAGATCATTGTTGGAGCAGACTAGTTCTTCCTCTTTGTGTCTGATTTGTACAACTTTCTTTCTAGTTCTGTATAACTGTGCAGTTTTCTAGGAGAAACACTTCTCATAAAACTCTTCCCTAATGGATTATTAAAAGTGTCTACTGACATGAGTGTTTTAAAACTGTTTTCATGCATTTTTGTCTTTTGAACCTCATAAGAGATGTATAATATTGTCAAGGATATCTGTATTTTATTAACTTGCAATGATACTATAAAAAGTTGAGAAAAGTAAGTTTATAGGATTTGGAAATAATTATTAGAATTCTATCTTTGAGTAATGTTATTCTATTAAATTTCCTAGGAATCAGAAATTATATATTTTAATTTAATCTTAAATAAATAAAATGTATTTAATTTAAATAAATAAATCCCAGTATAACTACCTTCATTTATTTCTGTCACTGTCTCTGTCACTTTTCCATACTATAATGAGATGTGTTCAGGTATCTTTAAACAGTATTCTTTTCCTTTTCTTTTTTTATAGCTTTAATTTACAGAAAAATTTCAATGATTGTATCATAACCTTTAATTTTTGTGGAAGTAAATTTCATTTGGGACATGGTTGCTGGCATCACAGTCTTCCTAGGCTGTAAAGAATCCCCCTGCTAATGCAGAAGATGCGGAAGACACAGGCTCAATAACATCATGCCCCATTACAGTCTCATATTTGTGTCTGTGGTTCCTACAAACAAAGACATTCTCCTATATAATCACACTATAACCACAAAATCAGGAAACTGACAATAATGTATTCCTACTACCTCTTCATAAGCTATCTACAATAGTCCCAATGATGTCCTTATAACAAAATAGACACTCCAGAATCTGGTTATACTTAGTAATAAGATCCCCTAAGTCTCCTTTGATCTGGAATAATTTGTCTATCTCTATTTGATTTTCATAACTATGACGCTTTTGAGAATTCAGGCAATATTTTTTGTAAAATGTTATTCAATTTGAGTTTTGCCTCTTAGGCAGGAATATCAGAGATGTAATGGTGTTTTCTTCTCAAAACGTCCTATCTGATGGCATAGTATTTTGACTTTTCTATTACATAGCTCTTTTGAGTAGAATCTCACTGGATTCTCCATTGTAAAAGTACTTTGGTTTTACTTTGTAATTAATGATTATTTTATAGAAAAGTACTTTTAAAGTGTATAAATATTCCAGTGTTCATCAAACTTTCGAATTATTCATGTATTCTTTTACATCACGATGGACTCATCAACTCCTATTTTATTAAAGGAGTATCAGATTTTATTATTATTATTTATTTTGATACTTCAATTGGCTAGTGTAATCAGCTTTAGGCTGGCTTCTTTGTTCTTTGTCCTCTTCTGGAGCTTCCTCTCACATGAATGCCCTCTCTTCAGGATCAGATTTTGACATCCTGCGTCTGGCTTGACATCCTGCGTCTGGCTTGACATCCTGTATCTGGTTAGCATCACTTCCACTTCCTATCACATGGATATCTTCTTCCTCTTGCTTCGGCTCTGACTTTCTCATCTGGGTCACCATGGCTCCCCTGACTCCCCACCATGTCCACACCAAACAACAATTATTGGACTAAATATTTCAAGTAGAGAAAGAAAATAGGAAGAGGGGACATAGAAGGGGAAGAGGAGGAATATAGATATTTTAAAATTGTGAATAACAGTAGAGTGAACAATATCTTGATTTGCTTTTGCTTTGTTTCCAGAATCAGTATTTCTTACAGGGTTCAGTGAATCGTGCTTTAAAACTCATTTTTTTTCAGTTTGTGATAATAACAGATCCAACTGTAGAGACTGCAGTTGGAGACTAAATTTTGACCTGTGTAGTGAAATCCTCTTTGGAACATGAACATAAGAATTATAGCTATAATAATAAAGCAACTGTTTAATGTTGCTGAGAAATCAGTATATAAGTATTAATGTGACCCTACACATATTTCAGAGGAAAAAAATGTAAGATTAATTTAGAGACATAACAACAAAGTAATATATCCATGCTAAAACTTTTTTAAAAATTGCTCTTTGATAAAATTAATACAAAGGTGGATATAACTGTTACATCTATTAGAAAATGCAAAAGAAATTTAGCCAGATGAAAGTCTAAACATCTGGGGTGTGTGTGTGTGTGTGTGTGTGTGTGTGTGTGTGTGTGTGTGTGTGTATTAGTCGCTCAGTCGAGTCTGACTCTGCAACCCCATGGAAAGTAGCCTGCCAGGCTTCTCTGCCCATGGAATTCTCCAGGCAAGAATATGAGAGTGGATTGCCATTCCCTTCTCCAGAGGAACTTTCCAATATCTGGAGCCTTAAGCAAAAGGCTGACTAAGGAGTACCAAGTGAAATGTGGCTATCAATTCAAAACTGAGCAGATATCTGCATTCATTTCATACTTCAAAATATTTCATAGTCTTATGTGATTTCAGATTTAAATTTTTTCTTTTACATCAGTAGTGTTTCAGCTGGTACTTCAGGAAGCAGATGCTGAGTAGGAGTTAGGAAACTTTTTTTTTTTTTGAACAATAAATCCAGTGAAAGGTAAAAGAGGAGGGGAGGGTTGAATTTGGCAGAATAAACCCACTTTGAAACCTGTGAAAGAGAAAAGAGATGGACAAGGACTGGGCAGGGCTTCAGACTGTGATACAAATCTGAAAATGTGTCAGATAACCTAGTGGGAAGTTCTGATTCAATATAGCCCCTTAATGGAATCTTGTATTGCTGTAATTTGCACACTACATTTAATCATTGGCTTATGGCTGCCCATGAGAGTTGTTTTAGTCTCTCGTAAAATGAAACTTATCTTGAAGATGTTAAAAGTGAGTGTGGTCACACCCCAAATCACTCAAAAGTAACTGGAATATGTATTTTCAAAAAACAAATTCATAATCATCCAGCATTGAGAAAATATAACATCAACAGACTAGAAAACCCTGCTGCTGCTGCTGCTGCTGCTAAGTCGCTTCAGTCGTGTCCGACTCTGTGTGACCCCATAGACGGCAGCCCACCAGGTTCCTCTGTCCCTGGGATTCTCCAGGCAAAAATACTGGAGTGGGTTGCCATTTCCTTCTCCAGAAAACCTTGATACCTCTCTTAATAGAGGAAGAAATTTTAGTAAAAAAGAAAAAAGTGCAATGCTGAAGAAGAAGAAAAGTCAACGAACAAAAAAATAGAGAAGTATACTGTGAATGAAAAGCTTCTAAGACAAATGCTTAGATACAACCCACAAAATAAAATCAGTTATTTGTGCAGTATTGCCATGAATCTCGGCTTCCCTGATAGCTTAGCTGGTAAACGATCTGCCCACAATGCAGGAGACCCTGGTTTGATTCCTGGGCCAGGAAGGTCCCGTGGAAAAAGGATAGGCAACCCACTCCAGTATTCTTGGGCTTCTCTGATGGCTCAGACAGTAAAGAAACTGCCTGCAATATGGGAGACCTGGGCTTGATCCCTGGATTGGGAAGTTCCTCTGGAGGAGGGCATGGCAACCTACTCCAGTGTTTTTGCCTGGAGAAACGCCATGAACAGAGGAGCCTAAAGGGCTACAGTCCATGGGGTTGCAAAGAGTCGGACATGACTGAGCGACTAAGCACAGCACATTGTCATGAAGCTACACACATTTTAAAACTATTCAAATATTTTATATTTCACAATAAAGCCTTTTAAATTTTATTATTTCTCATATTTTCTTCATAATTTTATTAAAATTTTAATTTTATTTTTTCCTATTTAATATTTTATGGTAAAATTGCCTTATGGACACTCAGTTATGTAGCCAAAACGTTTGTTGTGAAATGCTTACAACAAGGATGTCCATGATAAAAGCAACCTTCAACAATAATACATAGAATCAGTAAACTACAGTCTTAGAGTAAATTAAATCCAAAGTAATAGGTGATCCCTGGGCAATAGTCAGGGGAATTAGCTGAAAGGGAGGCAGAACCAAGAGACTACTACACTGCTTCCCTAGTCCCAATATATACAACACTTAAACTGAATGACAAGTAATAATTGCACACTAAAGAAGCTAACTTCCTGGGGGGATTTTAGTGGAACATAGTCCAAACAGAGTGAAAATAATCATATATGTCTGGTCTAGTCCTTACTTTTCTCTGTTCAAAAACATTAAGCATCAATACATAGATACACTTCTAAAAATATGTTCATCTAATATAGAGTAATTCTTTCTGTTATGATTGAGAATATGAGTGCCCATTGACCAAAAATTATCACTGCAATATCTTACTATATTTTATAAGATATCCATCTACTCCTCATGAATTTCTCTCATAACTTGGTACTGATGTTCACTAACTTTTAAACTGTGAAACTTACTATAACACTTAACAACATTTTTTTTGTCTGTTTTGGCAAGGGCAAATCAGTTCATGATCATAAAGTATAGAATGCAAATATAATTAATTTGCAATAAATAGCTAACTGTTTTTCCAGGGTTACGTGAGCCATTTTTCTTAGTCACAACTACAGGCTGTGGTAGTAGAAAGATCAGTCTAAGTGATACTAATTCTATGTGGATAAGCTTATGTATAATCTCTTATTCCTCTACCATGGTCAATTTGATTATGATCTAATTAAATTAGAACAGAGGGTCAAAAGAGGGAAGGAGAATATCTTTCCTTAGTAGAGCATGTACTCTGCCTTATTATTTAGAGCTGCTTACACAGCAGACTTGTGATATGATTTTGTGAGGATACAAATTCTCTGTCACTCTACGTTTAGTCTGAAATATCTAACCATATATAGCTTCACCAAACATACTTAAAATTATTTCTCTAAGTTTTCCCATTCATTTCCCTGACCTTCCTGTCATTCCTTTAATCACTATATGAAAAATTGGGGTATTTCTAAGCATCTGTCTTTCCTTACAGATAAAATATATCATGAGATTGATTATACTACTTGGAGTTCTATGTTTTGATATGAATATCCATTTTCACATTAATTCAAAACCTTCACTCTGTTGGGCTCTAAGGCTGCAGCTATTTATATCCAGCTGATGTAAGACTATCCTATCCATAAGCACATAAAACAGACTTAACATAGACAAATCATACAAAATAATTACTTTTAAAATTGATAACCATAAAAAATTATTTTAAGCAAGAGATTGCAACATTCATATATCTTTAGTAAGATGATTCTAGTAAAAAATATGAAAGGTAGATTTAAAGGAAGATAGTAAGTACTATGTAATCATGTAGAATAAGTACTAATCCAAATTGTTGTTTAGTCACTAAATCGAGTCTGACTCTTTGTGACCCCGTGAATTGCTGCACACCAGGCCTCCCTGTTCCTTCGCTATCTCCCTGAGTTTGCTCAAACTCATGTCCATTGGGTCAGTGATGCCATGCAACCATCTCATCCTCTGTCGCCCCCTTCTGCTCTTGCCTTCAATCTTTCCCAGCATCAGAGTCTTTTCCAATGAATCGGCTCTTCACATCAGGAGGCCAAAGTATTGGAGCTTCAGCATCAGTCCTTCCAATGAATATTCAGAGTTGATTTCCTTTAGAATTGATTAGGTTGATCTCCTTGCTATCCAAGGGACTGTCAAGAGTTTGAAAGCACCAGTTCTGAGTGTTGCAGTGTTTCACAGGCATCCCTCTGCAGCATGGACTGCACTGCTCCTTGTCCTTATACCCCAGCTGGCAATGATGTGCCTGTGACCCCACCACTACTCTTCCACTCTTCCACGACTCTACACCTAAAGCCAAACATTTGCTCTCCTCCAGAACCTCTACAAGGATATGGAGTCTGTGTCTTGTCCTCCTTCTCTGGTTGTTGTCTGTCTACTATGGATTTGGGGGTTTTATCTGATAGGTATAGTCAAGGTCACATCCTGGCTCCTGTTTATTAGAAATAAGTTTGTTGTAGTTCTACTTACTACAAAAATGCATCCTTCTGGATGTTAGTCCTTATAAAATTTCAATTTACCCATTTACAGACAATTAAACTATATTGAATTTCTTTTAAAGAAGCCAATTGATTTTTCATAAGAGATTATATTGATGGCATACTGTATTAAAATTCATTTCAGTTCAGTAGCTCAGTTGTGTCCAACTCTTTGTGACCCCATGGACTGCAGCACACCAGGCATCCCTGTCCATCAACAATTCCCAGAGTTTACTCAAACTCATGTCCATTGAGTCAGTGATGTTATTAAAATTAGTCATTAAAAATCATGATTGTATGGTTCAAGAAAGCTATTAGATGACATTGAAATACTTAATGTCAAGCCTAACACATCCTTAACTGTACAAAAAAGATCTTCATGACCCAGATAACCACAATGGTGTGATCACTCACCTAGAGCCAGATTAATGGAATGCAAAGTCAAGTTGGTGTTAGGAAGCATCACTATAATCAAAGCTAGTGGAGGTAATGGAATTCCAGTTGAGCTATTTCAAATCCTAAAAGATGATGCTGTGCAAGTTCTGCGCTCAATATGCCAGCAAATTTGGAAAACTTAGCAGTGGCCACAGTACTGGAAAAGGTCAGTTTTCATTCCAATCCCTAAGAAAGGCACTGCCAAAGAATGTTCAAACTACTGCACAATTGCACTCACCTCACACACCAGCTAAGTAATGCTCAAAATTCTCCAAGCCAGGCTTCAACAATATGTGAAACATGAACTTCTAGATGTTCAAGGGATTTAGAAAAGACAGAGGAATCAGATATCAAATTTCCAACATCCACTGGATCATATAAAAAGCAAGAGAGTTTCACAAAAATGTCTACTTCGGCTTTATTGACTATGCCAAAGCCTTTGACTCTGTTAATCACAACAAACTATGGAAAATTCTCCCAGTGGTGAGAATACCAGACCACCTAACCTGCCTCCTAAGAAATCTGTATGCATGTCAAGAAGCAACAGTTAGAATTGGACATGGAACAACAGACTGGTTCAAAATTGGGAAAGGAGTATGTCGAGCCTGTATGTTGTCACCCTGCTTATTTAACTTATATGCAGAAAACATTATGCAAAATGCCAGGCTGGATGAAGCACAAGCTGGAACAAAGATATCCAGGAGAAATATTAATAGCCTCAGATATGCAGATGACACCAACCTTATGGCAGAAAGCAAAGAAAAACTAAAGAGCCTCTTGATGAAAGTGAAAGAGGAGAGTGAAAAAGTTGGCATAAAACTCAACATTCAGAAAACTAAGATCATGGCATCTGGTCCCATCACTTCATGACAAATAGATGGGGCAGCAATGGAAACAGTGAGAGATTTTATTTTGAGGGGCTCCAAAATCACTGCAGATGGTGACTGCAGCCATGAAATTAAAAGACGCTTGCTCCTTGTAAGAAAAGCTATGACCAACTTGGACAGCATATTAAAAAGCAGAGACATTACTTTGCCAACAAAGGTTCATCCAATCAAAGCTATAGTTTTTCCAGTAGTCATGTATGGATGTGAGAGTTGGACTGTAGTGAAAACTGAGTGCCAAAGAATTGACGCTTTTGAACTGTGGTGTTGGAGATCTTGAGAATCTCTTGGACAGCAAGGAGCCCCAATCAGTCAATCCTAAAGGAATCAGTCCTGAATATTCATTGGAAGGACTGAAGTTGAAGCTGAAACTCCAATACTATGGCCACCTGATGGGAAGAACTGACTCATTGGAAAAGACCCTGATGCTGGGAAAGATGGAAGGCAGAAGGAGAAGAGGACGACAGACGATGAGATGGCTGGATGGCATCACAAACTCAATGGACATGAGTTTGGACAAGCTGCAGGTGTTAGTGATACAGGGGGAAGCCTGACTTACCGCCGTCCATGGGGTTGGAAAGAGTCAGACATGACTGAGTGACTGAACTGAACTGAACTGAACCACATCCTTAGTGAAAAATACATGAAAATAATAACAAGCACAGTAAAAGTAAGTTGTTATGCAGCATAATTTTCTAGAAATAATTCCCACTTGAATCTGACTATGAACGCTCAATTTAACTCCCTTCTCCAATGTAGCAGCCACTCTACTGTTGTTCAATTTAATCCTCAGTTTTCTGAACCTGTAGCACTTGTTCATAGATTTAAAACAAATGGAATTTTAAAGTTGGAAGGGCTTTTGGAGAATTTATCATCCCATATTTTAATTTAACAAATAATAGAATTTAAATCTACAGTTTGTTTCATTCTCAAAAGTTTATTCACGGATCTAGTAGCAAATCCAGTTTCACATCTCATGAGACACACTGTTTCTACTATTACAAGTAAGTTTTTGGGTCACAGATCTGATGCTAATATGTGCTGTGCTTTGTTGTTAGACACATATTTATGTACACACGGCTTGTGTCCTCTATTGGACCATTAATTCCTCAAAAGCAGGAAATTATATTTTTAATTTTAAATATATATTGCCTTATTTCCTGTGACTCATGTTTTCAAAATGTGACTCATGATTTCACAATGTTAGGTTTAATATGGCAATAAATGTCTGTCTGTTTGTTAATATAGATATGATTTAATGCAAAACATTTAGAATTAATTTGATGCACTATACAAGAAAAAACTTATTAATGCTCATTCCAAACAGTGTTCTAAGAACTCTACATATTCCTTTAATCCTTACAAAAGCCATATGCTATAGGTGCTATCATTTTTCTCCTTTAAAGGTGAGGAAACGTGACACAGTGAGGATAACTAACCTTCCAAGGGCCACACAGTAAATGGTGGAGCCAGGATTCAGAGTCAGGTGATCTGTTTTCACAGGCAAAATTCTAACATCTTTTGCGTCCAGATCCAGTTGAGATGAAATGTATGATCCACACCCCCACCCCCAGGAAAGTATACCAGCTAACAAACTCCCTCCATTGTCAACAAAAGTAAGATTCACCCAAACTTTTATACCAAGGAAGAAAAATTGAAAGAATGTTTATTTTACTTTAAATTATTAATAAGACAAATATTTATACATCTTTAGCTAAGGAGGAAATGTTCCCCACTGGCACATTCAGATTGCCAAACCCTTGTGTGTTGTTATAGACTGCTATAAGAAATGTGAACTGAAAATTTCCCTAAACTTTTTCTCCCTGGAAATTAACAACAAGTTGTTATTACAGAAAAGAAATAAAATCTACAGTTGGACAAGACTCAGAGTGGCAGATGCTTGCTTTTATACACGTTATGTGTATGGATTAAAGTTCAATTTTTTTTTAGTGCAAGGGTTGTTGATATCTAAATAAATTAATATAAAGACTATATATTTAGGCACAATAATTTTAGTTTTAGAATGTATCCTTCACAGATACTAACACTTGGTAGCTTTGCAGTGATGAGTATTGCTCTATTATTTGCACATTTAATAAACTATAAAAGCCTAAATGCCCATCATCAAGGGACTCTTTTTAAATATATGTGACAGAGAAAGGAATGAAGTACATCAAAGTTGTATGATTCTGGCTGCTTCATAAAAGCTTTTGTCAACAGATATAAGAAACCCATAACGTAGAAGGTATACAGCCATCCAAGGGAAAAAAAAAAAAAAGACCAAATAATGGGCTTACCCTACGGAGCAAGGAGCAACAGCTATTTCTGAGTTGAATGCAGTATAGCTGTATTGTATTATCTCTTGTCCATTTTAGTCAAATAGACAGTTTTAAAGGTGAACTTACATATATATATATATATAAACATATATATATATATATATATATATATATACAGAACAATAGAGAAAAGAAGGGTAATTATCAGCAGGAAATATTAGGAAGTTGAATTTTTAAAAAAATATATATATTTTAATGTTTCATTCAATCTTGTAGAATTTGAATACTCAGTATAATAAAAATGATAAATTGAATGATTAATTAATGCAGTAGTATTGTTGTTGTTGTTGTTGTTCAGTTGCTCGGTTGTGTCCAACTCTTTATGACCACATGGACTGTAGCACACCAGGCTTCCCTGTCCATCACCATCTCCCAGAGCTTTCTCAAACTTATGTCCACTGAGTCAGTGATGCCATCCAACCATCTCATCCCCTGTCATTCCCTTCTCCTCCTGCCTTCAATTTTTCCCAGGGTCTTTTCTAGCAAATCAACTCCACATCAGGTGGCGAAAGTATTCGTGCTTATGTTTCAGCATCAGTCCTTCCAATGAATATTCAGGATTGATTTCCTTTAGGATTGACTGCTTGGATCTCCTTGCAGTCCAAGGGACTCTCAAGAGTCTTCTTCAACACCACAGTTTAAAAGCATCAATTCTTTGGCATTCAGCTTTCTTTATGGTCCAACTCTCACATCCATAAATGACTACTGGAAAAACCACAGCTTTGACTGGACAGACCTTTGTGGGCAAATTTATGTCTCTGCTTTTTAATATACTGTCTAGGTTTGACATAGCTTTTCTTCTAAGGAGCAAGCATCTTTTAATTTTGTGGCTGCAGTCACCAACGCAGTGATTTTGGAGCCCAAGAAAATAGTCTGTCATTGTTTGCATTTTTTCCCTATCCATTTGCCATGAAATGATGGGACTGGATGCCATGATCTTAGTTTTCTGAATGTTGAGTTTTAAGCCAGCTTTTTCACTCTTCTCTTTCCTTTTCAGCAAGGGACTCTTCAGTTCCTCTTCACTTTCTGCCATAAGGGTGGTGTTATCTGCATATCTGAGGTTATTGATATTTCTCTAGGCATTTTTGATTCCAGCTTGTACTTCATCTAGCCTGGCATTTTACATGATGTACTCTGCATATAAGTTAAATAAGCAGGGTGACAATACACAGACTTGATATACTCTTCTCAATTTTGAACCAGTCCATTTTTCAATGTCTGGTTCTAACTGTTGCTTTTTCACATGCATACAGATTTCTCAGGAGGCATGTAACGTGGTCTGGTATTCCCATCTCTTCAAGAATTTTCCACAGTTTGTGGTGATCCACACAGTCAAAAGCTTTGGCATAGTCAATAATGCAGAAGTAGATGTTTCTCTGGAACCCTCTTGCTTTTTCTATGATCCAGTGGAGGTGGGCAGTTTGATCTCTGTTTCCTCTGCCTTTTCTAAGCCCAGTAACATGGTACCATTTAAATGCGTCAAAGATTTCTAATTTTTAATGAAAGTAATACTTTAATTTTATTAGTTTAGTTCAAAGGTTAGCTATTACAATATATGAATGTATTCTATCATTTAATAACATTCAACGAATTTCCCCTCCCCTTAATGTTTTTCTTTCATCCTTATAAGTCTATTAGATAAAAATCAATGAAAAGTAAAATGACTCCTTGGGAAAAATTCTGGGTTGTTTGAAGTGTTGGAAAGTTGGAAAGTAAGTTTGGTATAAAAAAATTAATATGTTTTCCATTGACTAATATTGAGTATATTTTTAAAATATATTCAGAAATATAAGTCTTACACTGATACAGTGTAGAGAGAAATAGGAGATCATTTTATTGAATCTAAGAATATAGGATATTGAAAAGTAATAAAATGATATTTTCCCTATTACCAGATACTTTCCTCTTATGGGGAAAAAGGACACAAATAAGTCAAGAAAATCATATAAACTTTCTCACCAATTTAAAGGGAATTAACTAGTCTTAATAGGACACATAATGCCCCCACCCCAGAAAACAAAAATAAAATATGTGCTGTGAGAATTACGGTGCTCTTAAGGGTAATCCAAGATATACCACTTGTGTAAATATACCATTTATATCAATATAAATGATATTATATTACCTCAGAAATATTTGTGTGTTTTTTTGCTCAGTTGTATCGGATTCTTTGTGACCCCAAGGACTTTAAGGTCATAAAATTAATGTATATTTTTTAATTATGATGAATTGTTCACAATTATATCTGAAAAAATCATGTAACATAACATCCATTTCATTTCTCCAATTTTTCACCCCAAAATTCCACCCCATAATTAAATTTGTCCTAAGCATTAGAAGCAATTTATTTAATTTTTATAAGGAAGGCAATCATAGTAAACATCTATATCTTTGTATCAAGACTGTTTAAATGTCTAGATTAAATTTATGAATCAAATATTAAAAACAGATACCAAGATAGGAGAAATTTGAGAATGGTAAGGGAGAAGGTCTATTTTATTAAAAGAAAAACAATGTATATTTATCAATTTTGATATTGTTAAAATGTGAAATAAAACCCTTTTGATAAGAGAAATTTGAAAATCAGTTGACTATATAAACTGTTTATACTAAATATTGACATCATCTTAGCAGTATGCCTTTTAGGGGCCTAAAACTCACACAAGCTTTTGCAGATATCTGTGTGAAATATTGGGGCTAGATCCATAGATACAGGTAAATTACTACCCTTCACAGTTGTTCCTGGATCTATTGTCATTCTGTCTCACATATGTTACCATATATGTGCAAGTAAAGCAGCTAGACAATTATCTTTCACCATCAACTTTAAAAATTGCTTGTCTTTTTATGTGAATCATGAATCAGAGAAAACTACATTTGGGGAAATTTTTAAGAAAAGAGTAATTTTTCATAATTTACCTATCAACTCAGCAAAAAGAATCAGTTTGCAAAATTAGTTTTTACATTCTTTGCGTTTTTCTGTTTTCTTAAAATGTGTGATTGTATGTAGGCATGTGTGTGTGCTTATATGTGCCGTGTTTCCAGAAGAGTGAGTTTGGAGTTAGGCAATCATAGATTTGAATTATAGTTCTTCCATTTAACTGTACACATGGCAACAAATGTTATTTTCTAGGTTTCTATGCTTTCATTTTATTTTTAATGAATAAATAACTTTCCCATATGACCTTATTGTTAACAGATGGGTAGGTATGTAGATAGATGATAGAGGTGATAGATACATGGATAGTGTCTAAAATACATGAGATTATTATTACCATAGTAATACCAACTAATACAAAATTTTTCTTTCTCTACTTTGCAAACCCAAACGTATACTTTCAGTTCAATTCAGTTCAGTGACTCAGTCATGTCCGACTCTTTGCGACCCCATGAACCGCAGCAAGCCAGAACTCCCTGTCCATCACCAACTACCGGAGTCCACCCAAACCCATATCCATTGAGTCAGTGATGCCATCCAACCATCTCATTCTCTGTCGTCCCCTTCTCCTCCTGCCCTCAATCTTTCCCAGCATCAGGGTCTTTTTCCAATGAGTCAGCTCTTCACATCAGGTGGCCAAAGTATTGGAGTATCAGCTTCAACATCAGTCCTTCCAATGAACACCCAGGACTGATCTCCTTTAGGATGGACTAGTTGGATCTCCTTGCAGTCCAAGGGACTCTCAAGAGTCTTCTCCAACACCACAGTTCAAAAGCATCAATCTTCTGCGCTCAGCTTTCTTTATAGTTCAACTCTCACATCCATACATGACCACTGGAAAAACCATAGCCTTAAGTAAACGGACCTTTGTTGGCAAAGTAATGTCTCTGCTTTTTAATATGCTATCTAGGTTGGTCATAACTTTCCTTCCAAGGAGTAAGTGTCTTTTAATTTCATGGCTGCAGTCACCATCTGGAGTTATTTTGGAGCCCAGAAAAATAAAGTCAGCCACTGTTTCCCCATCTATTTCCCATGAAGTAATGGGACTGGATGCCATGATCTTAGTTTTCTGAATGTTGAGCTATAAGCCAACTTTTTCACTCTCCTCTTTCACTTTTATCAAGAGCCTCTTTAGTTCTCATTCACTCCACAGTTCAGTCAAATGTTATCTCCTCTCTTTTTTTTTTCCCTGAACTTTCAGGTTATATTGTATATTTATTATACTGTTGATTTTGCCATTATACTACATATTGCTCTATATAATAGATATTAACATTCGTAATTCTAATCTCTATCCATCTCTGTGTTCTTAAGTACTGTGATCTTATTTATTGTTCATAATAACCTCGGGAAAAAAAATCACTGAATCTATATCTCAGTGGCCTTTAAAAATGTGAACTAAGAAAATATTGTTAATAAATTATTCATTTAGAAATTGATTATTACTTACAATTGAAAGGTTATATAATTTAAAATGAAACAGCTGTACAAAGAGCTATCAGAACTAGATTTAAGCTCAGCTATATGACTAATTTTCTAGGTGACCTATGGGGAGTAATTTTCTTTCTATTATTTTGTTAAAAGTAATGATGGATTAAATTATATCTAAATTCTTTTCAACTGTAATATCCTATAATTCTATACATTTTAGTGTCTTGATTAAAAGTAAACAACAATTTACCTATCTGATAATAATTGAGAAATTTATATTGAAAAGGGGATGTGATATATCCATGAATAACAAGCCAAAAATCTCAGTCATTCTAATGCTGTAGACTTTCTTTCAATTTTACTTTTGTATCAGCAAAAGAACCCCTCTGTTGTAAGCAGAGAAGTTTCACTGTTGCCTAAGCATTAGGCATGATTTATTATACAAGCTGGTTCAGACTATTTCACAGGAATCCTCTGGTTAATGTTGCCAGTCACTATCTACAGGACTCAATGACACTGTTATTAATCACTGAGAATAAAGGAAATATATAAAGAAACCAAGAAAGAAAAAAAACTACATCTCTGAAAGGGAAAGTTCTTCAGTTCAGTTCAGTTGCTCAGTTGTGTCCAACTCTTTGCAACCCCATGAACCGCAGCATGCCAAGCCTCCCTGTCCATCACCAACTCCCAGAGTTAACCCAAACTCGTGTCCATTGAGTCAGTGATGCCATCCAACCATCTCATCCTCTGCCATCCCCTTCTCCTCCTGCCTTCAATCTTTCCCAACATCAGGGTCTTTTCAAATGAGTCAGCTCTTTGCATCAGGTAGCCAAAGTATTGGAGTTTCAGCTTCAACATCAGTCCTTCCAATGAACACCCAGGACTGATGTCCTTTAGGATGGACTGCTAGAATCTCCTTGCAGTCCAAGGGACTCTCAAGAGGCTTCTCCAACACCACAGTTCAAAAGCATCAATTCTTCTGCACTCCGCTTTCTTTATAGTCCAACTCTCACATCCATACATTACTGGAAAAACCATAGCCTTGTCTAATTATAATGAACTTATTAAAAACTGAAGATTCAGAAATGGCTTAGCAGAGAGAAGAAATAAAGGAAATGGAATATGCTGTGCTTTAACAAGATTGTGTTAGAATCCTATCCAATAGTGTTTTAGCTGCATTATTGATTACCTTGCTTCACTATATCTTTTGAGGGTGGCATTTAAGCAGCATTTAGGGAATAGTTGCCATAAAACTAATGATTGACAATTGCTCTAATACAGAATTTGAATTCGTTAGACTACATTTAGAATTAAAACTAACCTGAACAACCCTCTTCAAAAGCAGAATTTGTGATAAGCATGGCTGATTAATGAAAGCTTAGAACTGAAATATAGTGATAGTTTCCTCAGAAATTGACAGTGACCAGAAATTGGTAGAACTTTATAATTGATTCAATCTCTCCTGTTGCTTGCCTTCTACACTACATTTTTCCATGTCAAAGCCAAGCAGTTTCTATTTCTTGCTTTCATGGCAGAATATGTCAGTAGTTCACTGAGGACCTTGAATTTATAGGAAAAAAAAACTGACCAACAAGGGGATCTGATTATCTCCTATGTCTCCAGTGTCCTATTCCATAATCCTATGGGATGGAACACATGGCTTGTTTAAATTATTTATTACTAGTCTAATTAGTCATGTGAAATTGGACATGGGAACAACAATGGCTGTGAGGATTCAATGCTATGCAACAGATAGGGAGATGCCTAAGAATTGATGCTCTTGAGCTGTGGTGCTGGAGAGGACTCTTGAGAGTCCGTTGGACTGCAAAGAGATCAAACCAGTCTATCCTAAAGGAATCAGTCCTGAATATTCATTGGAAGGACTGATGATGAAGCCGAAACTCCAATACTTTGGCCACCTGATGCAAAGAGCTTACTCTTTGGAAAAGACCCTGATGTTGGGAAAGATTGAAGGCAGGAGGAGAAGGGGATGGCAGAGGATGAGATGGTTGGATGGGGTCACCGACTCAATGGACATGAGTTTGAGTAAACTCCCGGAGTTGATGATGCACAGGGAAGCCTGGTGTGCTGCAGTCCATGGGGTCGCAAAGAGTTGGACATGACTGAGTGACTGAACTGAACTGAACTGTGTGAGATGCAGTTTCAATCAATCAATCAGTCATTCAATCAATTTAATTTAAATAAAAATAAAGACAATGTTTCAAAGGCAGAGAAGATGCCTAAACATATCTACTGTATAAAGTTTAGAATCTTGAATCTTTGTGTCAAGAGTTTCACCATTTACTGAGTATTCTTTGAGAAGAGAGTTTGCACTCAAGTTATAGGACTAAAAAGATTTAGCAAGTTATTGACTAGAGATGCATTATTACACCCTTTGTTACCTGAACATTATCGACCAGAGATGTATCAATATTTCCTTACATAACAAATCACCAGCCACAGGCATCAGTTTCTGAAACCCCCTCATCCCCCATCAATGAGGTGCTAAAAATTATTTAGTCCAAAGCCTTTTTCTCCCTCATGCAAAGTTTAGAAAGGATCTAGTCTATTCCCCTTGTTCAAAGTTTTCTTGGCTGTAACAGTTATATATATTACACTCTTTTAAAACACGATTTAAGACTATAGTGCATTATATATTATTGGAATCTACAAGATATTCAGTTCAGTTCAGTCGCTCAGTCATGTCCAACTCTTTGCGACCCCATGAACCGCAGCACGCCAGGCCTCCCAGTCCATCACCAACTCCCAGAGTTTAACCAAACTCATGTCCATTGAGTCGGTGATGCCATCTAACCATCACATCCTCTGTAGAGCCCTTCTCCTCCTGCCTTCAATCTTTCCCAATATCAGGGTCTTTTCAAATGAGTCAGCTCTTCGCATCAGGTGGCCAAAATGTTGGAGTTTCAACTTCAACGTCAGTCCTTCCAATGAACACCCAGGACTGATTTCTGTTAGGATGGACTGGTTGAATCTCCTTGGAGTCCAAGGAACTCTCAAGAGTCTTCAACACCACAGTTCAAAAGCATCAATTCTTCGGTGCTCAGCTTTCTTTATAGTCCAACTCTCACATCCATACATGACTACTGGAAAAACCATAGCCTTGACTAGACGGACCTTTGTTGGCAAAGTAATGTCTCTACTTTTTAATATGCTATCTAGGTTGGTCATAACTTTCCTTCCAAGGGGTAAGCATCTTTTAATTTCATGGCTGCCATCACCATCTGCAGTGATTTTGGAGCCCAGGAAAAAAAAGTCAGATACTGTTTCCACTGTTTCCCCATCTATTTGCCATGAAGTGATGGGACCGGATGCCATGATTTTAATTTTCTGAATGTTGAGCCCTAAGCCAATGTTTTCACTCTCCTCTTTCACTTTCATCAAGAGGCTCTTTAGTTCTTCACTTTCTGCCATAAGAATGGCATCATCCGCATATCTGAGGTTATTGATATTTCTCCCAGCAATCTTGGTTCCAGCTTGGGCTTCATCCAGCCCCGCATTTTGCATGATGTACTCCGCATGTAAGTTAATTAAGCAGGGTGACAATATACAGCCTTGATGTACTCCTTTTCCTATTTGGAACCAGTCTGTTGTTCCATGTCCAGTTCTAACTGTTGCTTCCTGACCTGCATATAGGTTTGTCAAGAGGCAGGTCAGGTGGTCTGGTATTCCCATCTCTTTCAGAATTTTCCACAGGTTGTTGTGATCCACACAGTCAAAGGCTTTGGCATAGTCAATAAAGCAGAAATAGATGTTTTTCTGGAACTCGCTTGCTTTTTTGATGATCCAGTGCATGTTGGCAGTTTGATCTCTGGTTCCTCTGCCTTTTCTAAAACCAGCTTGAACTTCTGGAAGCTCGCAGTTCACATATCGCTGAAGCCTGGCTTGGAGAATTTTGAGCATTACTTTACTAGCATGTGAGATGAGTGCAATTGTGCGGTAGTTTGAGCATTCTTTGGCATTGCCTTTCTTTGGGATTGGAATGAAAACTGACCCTTTCCAGTCCTGTGGCCACTGCTGAGTTTTCCAAATTTGCTGACATATCAATAAAGGACAGAAATGGTATGGACCTAACAGAAGCAGAAGATATTAAGAAGAGGTGACAAAAATACACAGAAGAACTACACAAAAAAAGATCTTCACAACCCAGATAATCATGATAGTATGATCACTCACCTAGAGCCAGACATCCTGGAATGTGATGTCAAGTGGGCCTTAGGAAGTATCACTACGAACAAAGCTAGTGCAAGTGATGGAATTCCAGTTGAGCTATTTCAAATCCTAAAAGATGATGCTGTGAAAGTGCTGCACTCAATATGTCAGCAAATTTGGAAAACTCAGCAGTGGCCACTGCAGGATATTATGTACACCATTTGCAGTTAAGGGGTATACACACTAATTTCAAAAGTACATAGAAAATTTTAGCACATCCTGTTACTAATCATTGAAACATTATTGATTCATTCGTATATTTACTGAATGTTTAATATTTAATATGCTCTATTCCCCAGCCTTCTGGCTTCTCCTCAATTAACTATCCTTTAAAATGTAAAATATCATTACATTTTCCAGGCTTGAGTTATGTAACAGCAAGTGTCTGAAAAGATTTTAGGAAACCTTTGATACTTTTATTCACATTCTTAGTGCAATAAGTTTAGCTGAGGCAAAGATGCTGTCTATGGGGGGTCGCACAGAGTCAGACATGACTGAAGCAACTTAGCAGCAGCAGCAGCAGTGCAGTAGAGTGCAGTAGAGTAAGCATTCCTAAATCTCAGTTCTTAGGGAAAAAAATATCCTTTTCAACATGCTGAAATTGCCTCAAGATAAAAAGTTTGAAATAAATTTGTAATTTTGGCATTGAGTCTAACACTGTACTTCTGATGCCAAGCCTTTTATACCACATTCTATAATGTGAGCTTATCACAATCAAGACCATACCTCTAGGCTTTTGAGAAACAATTCTTGTTTGAAAAAACGACTCTCAGAAACATTTCTGTCCTTTCCAACATTTTGTGATTGATATTCTTTTTGGAATTATACACTGTTTTTGCCTATAAATGTATTATATTTGATGATAACTTTTTTTTAATATCTAGGATAATGACTTTAAATTTTATCACACACTCTAACAGCACAATATTGTGAACAATTCCTAAAACACTAAATGTTCATGTAATATAATTTTAATGACTATACATTATTTCATAATAAAGCTGTACCATAATTTAATATCCTTATTCCCATTCATTGCATACTATTTTGTTTCAACTTTTACATTTTAAAGTAATGGTACATTTCACATTTTCAAATGATACAATTATCATGTGTAAATTTACATGAATATATTTACTGTTCATTTAATGAATTGCTCATGTCATATGCAGCAGCCACTGCCTTTTATTTTAGAAACTCACCACTGCACCCCATTGTAATTTCATATCTCTTTTATTCCTGCAAAAATCACACAGCTCACATTGTCATGTGTTTGATGTATATCTTTACAGTCAATTTTCTTAGCTATATATATATACACACACATGCGTATATATATATACATATGCTTAAAACAAACCATTGCTTTGTGTTTAAGTTGGAGTTGAAACAATATGCCATTTTCCTCTTAAAATTATTTAGAACTATATATCCATGGTTTTTATATACAATGAAGTATGATTTATTCATTTATTTTTAATTATTACATAGTGTTAATTCCTGTACTGATATGCATTTAGTTTACTTCAAATTTTCATTATTTATAACAATACTGCAGTAATCATTTTTTACATAGTTGCTTTTTAAATTAAAACAAAATATTCAATTGCATATACCTTGAATGGAAATGATTATTCTTTCACATTATCGGTTTTATTAGGTGCTGTCATATTGCTGGCTAACACCGCTGGCAAGATTAGAGTCCATCTTAAAGGTAAGAGTTATGTTTTCTCCTTTTCACTGAAGAAAGAGTTTTATTCCTTTCATTTTTCCCATCTGAAGCTTAGAAATATAATTTTCATTTAAATGTGTGATTTTACATTTACTGTTGATGTTGACATTCCTTCCATGCTTTCATTGGTTATTTTAAACTCCTTTTTTCTGAATTGCCTGGTCATATACTTTGTCCATTGTTTCATTGTACGATCTATTACTGTAAAAATCAGTACAAGTCCTTTATACATTTTTAAACTAGACCTTTTTTGCATATATAAATGGTTTTTAATTGAACATTATAATAAATATTTTACTTATAATTTTTATGCTTGATTATGTAGATTGAGAATGTGATTAACTATCTGTTCATTCATTGATGGATGCTTAGGTTGTTTCCCTGTTTTGGAAATTGTAAATAATGCTAGTATGAACACTGAGGTGGATATATCTTTTCTAATTAGTGTTTTTAGGGTTATTAGGACATTTATCCAGAAGTGGAATTGCTAGGTCATATGGTAGTTCTATTTTTACTTTTTTTGAGAAACCTCCATACAGTTTTCCACAATGGCTGTATAAATTACATTCATACCAACAGTGTTCAAGGGTTTCCTTTCTCTAAAATGGACATTTTGACTTATAGATGTTTTATATAATGCAATAATGCACCTTACCCTATTGGTTTATCCTAAGATCCTGTGTTGTGTTTAGCTGAATATATGTAGTGACTGTAACTAACATATGAAAACCTTACAATTAATTAAAATGCCAAGGGAAAACCATTTGAAAAGAAAGGACTTTAAAGATATTTCACAAACAAAATGCTTCAATTGACTAAGAAGAGCATCTTAAAATGAAATAAAACAGAAATATAAGTAAAGGCAATATTATTATTATGTTTTCACTCAAGTTCTTTTAAAAAGAGCTATAGTATAATAAAATGCAGTACTTAGAATTCATCTTGAGAATACAGTGTGTTGCTGCTTTTGTAAATAGAACAAATGCAGTTATTTCTACAGAGATGATTTCTGGTTTGAAATGAAAGAAATACAGAGTACATCATGAGAAACACTGGGCTGGAAGAAACACAAGCTGGAATCAAGATTGCTGGGAGAAATAGCAATAACCTCAGATATGCAGATGACACCACTCTTATGGCAGAAAGTGAAGAGGAACTAAAAAGCCTCTTGATGAAAGTGAAAGAGGAGAGTGAAAAAGCTGGCTTAAAGCTCAACATTCAGAAAACTAAGATCATGGCATCCAGTCCCATCACTTCATGGGAAATAGATGGGGAGACAGGGGAAACAGTGTCAGACTTTATTTTGGGGGGGCTCCAAAATCACTGCAGATGGTGATTGCAGCCATGAAATTAAAAGACACTTACTCCTTGGAAGGAAAGTTATGACCAATCTAGATAGCATACTAAAAACCTGAGACATTACTTTGTCAACAAATTTCCTTCTAGTCAAGGCTATGGTTTTTCCAGTGGTCATGTATGGATGTGAGCGTTGGACTATAAAGAAAGCTGAGTGCCGAAGAATTGATGTTTTTGAACTATGGTGTTGGAGAACACTCTTGAGAGTCCCTTGGACTGCAAGGAGATCCAACCAGTCTATCCTAAGGGAGATCAGTCCTGGGTGTTCATTGGAAGGACTGATGTTGAAGCTGAAACTCCAATACTCGGGCCATCTGATGCAAAGAGCTGACTCATTGGAAAAGACCCTGAAGCTGGGAAAGATTGAGGGCAGGAGGAGAAGGGGACGACAGAAGGTGAGATGGCTGGATGGCATCACTGACTCGATGGACATGAGTTTGGGTGAACTCCGGGAGTTGGTTATGAACAGGGAGGTCTGCTGTGCTGCGGCTACTGGGGTTGCAAAGAGTCGGACACGACTGAGCGACTGAAGTGAACTGAACTTATATTTCCTCCTGGGAAATATATTCTAATACTTTTGTTCCATATCAGAGAGAAAATATTCTTTCCAACTTTTCATTTTTAAAGTCAGTCTAATAATTTCTAATTTTTTGTTGGTCATGCCTAACATTATCCACTGATCTCTATATTCTTCTTTTTAAAAATGTCATCTGAAGTTTTACCTGGATACATGACTTCCCAGGTAGAGATTACATTTCCCAGCCCCTTTTAAAATTTATGTAATTATTGCAGGACACTATAAGATAGTAAAAATGATAGGTATCAATTATCCATTGTGACCCCTTAACAAATGTGTGTGCATTCCCTGCCTCCTGAATCCTCTACACTATCTGCTGTCTATACATGATGAAAATTTGAGTAACAAACTAAACCTGAAGCAAGCAGAAATAAGCAATTTTTAAAAAACAGAATGGAAATAAATTGCAAAAACAATAAAAAATGATAGGGAAAATAAAAATAGCAAAAGTTCATTCTTTGGAAATTTCAGTAAGATAGACAATCCATTAGCTTGATTGGCCAAGAAAAAAATGAACACTCAAATTATGAGAATCAAAAATGAAAGATGGGATATTTCTGTCCTCATGGAATAAAATTTAAATATCATAAGGGAATATACTATGAATGATTGTATACTAATAAATTAGTCAATCTAGTTGAAATGTACAAATTCATAGAAAGATACAAACTATTAAACCTGACTTAAGGCTGAGTGCCAAAGAATTGATGCTTTTGAACTGTGGTGTTGGAGAAGACTCTTGAGAGTCCCTTGGACTGCAAGGAGATCCAACCAGTCCAGCCTAAAGGAAATCAGCCCTGAATATTCATTGGAAGGATTGATGCTGAAGCTGAAACTCCAATACTTTGGTCACCTGATGTAAAGAACTGACTCACTGGAAAAGACCCTGATGCTGGGAATGATTGAAGGCAGGAGGAGAAGGGGACAACAGAGGACAAGATGGTTGGATGGCACCACCACTCGATGGACATGAGTTTGAGTAACATCTGGGAGTTGATGATGGACAGGGAAACCTGGCATACTGCAGTCCACGAGGTTGTAAAGGGTCAGACACTACTGAGCAACTTAACTGAACTGAAGGAATATGCAATCTAAATAAACATATAACAAGGTATGGAATTAGCATTCAAAAACTGTATGTGGTGCACGTTCAGTCATGTCTGACTTTTTGCAACCCCATGGACTGTAGCCTGCCAGACTCCTCTCTCCATGGAATTTTGCAGACAAGTATACTGGGGTGGGTTGACATTTCCTTCTCCAAGGGATCTCTCCACTCAGGGATCGAACCTGTGTCTCTTGAGTCTCCTGCATTGTTAGGCCAACTCTACCACTGTGCTGGCTGAGAAATCAAAAACTACCCATACAATAAAAGCTCAGGCCCAGATGGCTTTATTGCTGATTTCTACCAAACATTTGAAAAATATAACGTCTTTACAAATAGTTCAAAAAATAAAAAAGAAGAGAGCAAACTCATTCTTTGAAGCCAATATTAACCTGATACCAAAAACAGACAAAGCACAAAAAAGATAACTGCAGACCAATATCTCATGAATGTAAATGCAATATTTTTAAGATACGCCTATACTCTGAAGACTTATAGTCTTCAGACTATAAGCATTTTTGAAATATATTAAAGACCTAGACTGAAAGCCAGTTCATGTTCGTGGATCAGAAGACTTAATATTGTTAAGATGAAAATGCTCCTGAAATTGATCTACAGATTCAACATACCTCCTATCAAAATCTTATATTACTTCATTGCAGAAATCAAGCCTAAACCTCAAATTGAAAATGCAAAGCAACCAAGAAGAGCCAAAACAATATTGAAAAGAATAAAGTTGCAGGACTCACATATGATAATTTCAAAATTTAGTACAAAGCAATAATCAAGACTCTGTGGTACAGACCTAAGGTCAAACATATAGATAAATAGAGTGTTATTAAGAATCCAGAATTAAACCCTCACATTCATGATAAATTTATTTTGTCAAGGTTTGTAGAAAATGTATTAAGGAAAGATAAATATTTTCAACAGATGGTTCTAGGACAAATGTATATTCCTGAGAAAATGAATAAAATGGGACTTTTCCCTCACATTATTCACAGAAATAAATTCAAAGAAATCATAGGCCTAATGGCCTAAATTTAAGAACTAACCTATTAAGCTCTTAGAAGAAAATATATGCATAACTCTTTAAAATCTTGAGTTAGGCAAAGCCTTTTAGATATGACACCAAGCCCAAGCAACAAAAGAAAAATAGTGAATTGAATATTATCACAGAGGGTAAACAACCCACAAAATGGGAGAAAATAATTTATCTTATAATAGCCTTGTATCCAGAATAAGAATTCTTGAAAATCAATAAAATATAGTAACCCAATTAAACAATTAGCAAAGGATCTCAAAGGTTAGTTCTCCAGAAAAGATATGTAAATGGCCAATAAGTACATGAAAAGATCCTCAACATCATTAGCTATCAGGGAAATGAAAATCAAAACCATAGTGACATACTATTAATACTTTATACTCACAAGGATGGCTGTAATCAAAAAGATAATTACGAGTATGAGCAATGTTATAGACAAACTTGAACTCTCATACACTGTAAATGGTACAACCACTTTGGAAAACTGTTGGTTTTCTAAATCCTTATAATCTCATTGTTTACCAATAAAGATAAATGAAGTACTGACACAGCTGCAGCATGGATAAACCTTAAAAATAAGGTATAAGAAATTAGTCACAAAATACCACATAGTGAATTATCCTATTTATGTGAAGTGTCCAGAGGATATATTGTAGTTGCCTAGGGCTGGAGAATTAAGAGGAAATGAGGACTGGCTACAATAGAGTTAATTTTTAGTGTGAACAAAATTGATTGTGGTATTGTTTTCACAACTCTGTGTGTTTACTAAAAACTAATAAATTGTACACTTGAAATGGGTGACTTGACAGTGAGTTTTATCTCCATAAGCTGCTATTTAAAAATAAATGCATGAAAGATGCTGAGAATGCATAAGAATATGTTGTTATTAAGCATTTTGAGTAAGCCATTTTCCTTCCACATGGCTCATCTATGGAAATATAGCTTCTCTGGGGTAAATCTTGGAAAGTAAAACTGAAAATGGTGGGATGGGGTAGTTTATGGATGACTTTGAATATCAGGGCAAGTAGTTTAAAAGTAATCGTGCAGGAAATAAAGAGCCATTAAGGATGCTTGACCTGAGAAATGACAAAATTAGAGCTGAATCTCTGATATACGTAAGTAGCAGTAAGTAAGTGATAAATTAGAGTGAGGAGGCACTAAGAAAAGATTGTATTCTGGGAAAGTGATAAATGGATTGTGAGAGAAAAGAGTAAGTAATTCAGGTGAAATTTTAATCTATTTGATTTGAAATGGATTATTTAAATAAAGAAATAAGAGGAGTTGCAGCTTGAAGTGGATCAGTAATAAATTTGGTTTGGATTATACCGAGCTGTATAATAGAAATAGATGGGGAAACAGTGGAAACAGTGTCAGACTTTATTTTGGGGGGCTCCAGAATCACTGCTGATGGTGATTGCAGCCATGAAATTAAAAGACGCTTACTCCTTGGAAGGAAGGTTATGGCCAACATAGATAGCATATTTAAAAGTAGAGACATTACTTTGCCAACAAAAGTCCTTCTAGTCAAGGCTATGGTTTTTCCAGTGGTCATGTATGGATGTGAGAGTTGGACGGTGAAGAAAGCTGAGCACCGAAGAATTGATGCTTTTGAACTGTGGTGTTGGAGAAGACTCTTGAGAGTCCCTTGGACTGCAAGGAGATCCAATCAATCCATCCTAAAAGAGATCAATCCTGGGTGTTCATTGGAAGGTCTGATGTTGAAGCTGAAACTCCAATACTTTGGCCACCTCATGCGAAGGGTTGACTCATTGGAAAAGACCCTGATGCTGGGTAGGATTGGGGGCGGGAGGAGAAGGGGGCGACAGAGGATGAGATGGTTGGATGGCATCACCGACTTGATGGACATGAGTTTGGGTAGACTCCGAGAGTTGGTGATGGACAGAGAGGCCTGGCGTGCTGCAATTCATGGGGTCGCAAAGAGTCGGATACGACTGAGCGACTGAACTGAACTAATACCGAGCTGAGGCATTGGTGGAATATTGAGATGAAACTATAAAGCAATTATTTTATAATGTGACCTAGAAGTTTGGGAGAAATGACATCTTTCAGGTAACAAAATTGTTCCTGATTATGCCAATTAACTCAGAATGACACAGTTTTTATTCCTTATGCTTCTTTAAACTATTGACTCTTGATACAAAGAGACTTTGAGATCATGCTGATAATGTGAAAAACTAAATGAGGAAAGCCTTAGTTCATATGGCATTTTTGTGATAATTATAAAAAAGCACCTCTTTTTATTGAATGCAGCCTTGTGCCAGGATGCATGACTTGGCAAAGACGTTTAATTTTAGCACTCACACCTTTCCTCAGTTGGGCTACTTTGAACAGCATCTGTATGACAATACTCGGTTTCTGAGAGAAATAACATTTAACATAGTTTTTCTAGGTTTTACTTTAAAAAGTAGATTAAAACTATGTACACAAAGGGTGATATTTAAATTTGGTCCATGAATAAACAACTCCACTGTAAATACCATTGACAATGTATAGTAAAATCGCTATATGGTGTGCCTCATTGCACTAGAATCCCATAGTGAGATTTTACTATCCGTTAAATCACTAGAAGCTCCTTGTGAGTGCTCTTGGCTTTTATCAAAGGGTTACACTTCACATTACCACCTTGAATATTCCATCTCACACATCACTAACTCACAGATAATCAGGGCTGGACTCCTGAGGCTTATTGTACTTTGATTACAGGACTAGTTTAATTGCACGTGACTGATGCAAACTACCTTCTTTACTGAAAACCTATTTCATTGCATTGTTTTCCCCTCTCAAGCCTTAGATTTCATATGTGACATCACTCTTATGATAACTATATTTTTTGTATTAGAATAAAGAAAAGAACAATAAACTATACTCAGACTATACAAGCTAGAAACAAGCTGGTTACATTTTACTAAGATTTACTTAGGAATATTTCTGGCTGATGATCTTTGGAACTTCAAACTTTTGGTAGTATCTAAGTAATTGATTATGTATTGTTAAATTGTTGGTTATAGAATTCCAGCAGAAAATATGTTTACCTGGAGACGGAGAATTAATCTGAAAAATATACAAGCAACTCCTGCAGCTCAATTCCAGAAAAATAAACGACCCAATCAAAAAGTGGGCCAAAGAACTAAACAGACATTTCTCCAAAGAAGACATACAGATAGCTAACAAACACATGAAAAGATGCTCAACATCACTCATTAGCAGAGAAATGCAAATCAAAACCACAATGAGGTACCATTTCACACCAGTCAGAATGGCTGCTATCCAAAAGTCTACAAGCAATAAATGCTGGAGAGGGTGTGGAGAAAAGGGAACCTTATTACACTGTTGGTGGGAATGCAAACTACTACAACCACTATGGAGAACAGTGTGAAGACACCTTAAAAAACTGGCAATAGAACTGCCATATGACCCAGGAATCCCACTGCTGGGCATACACACTGAGGAAACCAGACTTGAAAGAAACACGTGTACCCCAATGTTCATCGCAACACCGTTTATAATAGCCAGGACATGGAAGCAGCCTAGATGCCCAGACGACAAATGGATGAGGAAGCTGAGGTACACATACACAATGGAATATTACTCAGCCATTAAACAGAATACATTCGAATCAGTTCTAATGAGGTGGATGAAATTGGAGCCTATTATACAGAGTGAAGTAAGCCAGAAAGAAAAACGCCAATACAATATACTAACACATATATATGGAATTTAGTAAATCGATAAAGATAACCCTGTATGTGAGACAGCAGAAGAGACACAGATATAGAACAGTATTATGGACTCTATGGGAGAGAGCGGGATGATATGGTAGAATGCCACTGAAGCATGTAAATTATCATATGTGAAATGAATTGCCAGTCCAGGTTCGAGGCATGATACAGGGTGCTCAGGGATGGTGCACCGGCATGACCCAGAGGGATGGGATGGGGAGGGAGGTGGGAGGGGGGTTCTGGAAGGGGAACACATGTACACCCATGGCAGATTCATGTCAATATATAGCAAAACCAATACAATATTGTAAAGTTAAAAAATAGATAAATAAACTAATAAAATAAAATAAAAAATAAGCAGTAAAAAAAAAGTAATTCAACTGCAATTTAATTTATTTTGCTGCCTATTCAGATATTGTTCCATAGTATTATTAATATTATGAAAAAAAATTTAAGTGGCTTTTTACATATTTTATATATATGTAGCTATCATGATTTTATTTTTTAAAAAAAACCCTTAGTTTACCTGCAGTAGAGTTGTATGTGGCAAGGAAAGCCTAAAGTGTTTACTGTCTAGCCTCTTTCCTTTTATTTTAATATATTTTTATAGTCTTATACTTCACTGTGAGTGATACCAAATTACCTCTATGATTTATGGGAAATGAATGATCACTTCACGTTTTTCTCTATTACATTCCTTTAGATAAAATGTCCAATATACGTTAAGCTAGATATAATGACTCTAAATATTGATATGAGAGGCAAAGATATAGGATCAAAAGATAATGTAAATGAAGTTAAAGAACCCGCTATACACAGGGAAGGGAAGCGTTCCTTGCACAAAACTGCTTTAGAATGCACACAGAATCACAGAATTCCAGCAAGCCACCATGAAAGTAACAAAGAAGGGAGTAATAGGATTAATAGCGTACACATGCAGTTTCCACAAGTGGAAAAGTAAATTTTTATTGAACATAGAAAAAAATACCCTATATCATTAGTAATAATAGAAAACCTAGTTGAACCAATAATGTAGTATCATTATGTGAATTTTATTGTCAGAAAGTTTGATAGTATCATGTTTTGTCAAAATGTAAATAAGCTGAAATTTAGCTACAAGTCACGTGCAAAGATATTGCAACACGTTAAAGAATAGTCTAAGACCCTGTTCTTCTTTTTATAAATATACTGATTGTCTCTAACCAGATTAACTTTAATACTTTTATACTAGAAATTTATACAAGCATGCCCACTAGGTATGGTCTCTATTAGGAAAAATTTAGAAACAATGTAAATGTGTACAGTAGGAAAATGAACGAAGATATTGCTTTATATGCATGGAAAATATAGTGTTGAAAGTAAAATGAATAAATTATATCAAAATTTAAAAGCATAAATAGAAACTTCCGTGGTGATCCAGTAGTTAACAATTCACCTTCCAGTTTAGGAGGTGGGATTATGATCACTGGTCAAGGAGCTAAGAACCACATTCCTCACAGACAAAAAACCAAAGCATAAAGCAGAAGCAATATTGAAATAAATTCAATAAAGACTTTAAAAATGGTCCAAATTAAAAAAGAATAAAAGTGTAAATAAATCTCTAAAAATATTGAGTGAGAGGAGCAAGTTACATATCACTCTCACCATCTAGAAATACTGAACTTTAGGACAAATAGCATGACCAAAAAGGTCTTGAGACCATCTTTCTTGAGGAGAGGATGAGGTTATATTCTGCAACATGATTTGCATGCTAACTACTTCCTCCATCAGATCTAAAGTAATTTCGTACATTTGTAGTCTGGTGTCTAATTTTGGAGAAAATCAAGTAAAGAAGAAACTCTACGCTTCTGAGAATTAAGATATCTTTTGTGCAGCACTACCTAATTCCTAGTCATTTCTTTGAGGGCAAAATAATATTTAACCCATACTTAGAAAAGACAAATGAAGAGTATTTGTCAAATACTTGTACAAAGGTAAGCAAACCATAAATGTGACTGTGTCATACAGAATCATAAAATCTTTTAAAATTTTCATACACAGTGAATCTCTGATAAGATTTTATTAAAAATTAGTAATAATACAATGAAGAGCATATAAAATTATGTTAATCTATTTACCGACACACAGTTTTGGCTTTCTTGCTGAGAGCAACTACTCCCAAGGTCCCACACTCTTAAATGTCATCAGAAATTCATTATGGCTTTCCAAGTACAAGCATAATCTATGATTTTAACTATCAAGAAAGAAACATCTGCTCTAATTAATAGAACATAAAAAACAGCCATTTACTGTGTGAGCAAACTGAGCTTAATACTATTTGATAATAACTACAGTAGGTAGGCAGCCCCAACTTGCAAAAGGACTCTGCAGAACAATTTCTAAGATACTTAATGAACTTAAAATCTCTTTATCAGTAGAAGCTATATCCTAAAAGATTATTTTGTTTGCAGATGTTTTATAAAGAGTAATGTAACCAATAAACCCTGAAATTAAACTTTACTAATTTATATTTCTCTGTAGAAATGGCTGATTGTCCTTTTCCCTCTTTTTTTTTTCATTTCTACTAAATGCCCCTATTCCACAATCTAAAAAAAAAAAAAACATCAAAAGTAAGTTTACAGATACCACGAAATTCCTCATTGTGCTTTATGAATCTGTATATTCTACTGGTCTCTTCTTCATACCTCTCTGAAATGATATCCCGTATCCATTCATAATCCACACAGGCTTATCCACTGCCGGAAATAAGCTTTAGTCCAGGTAAGATGCACTGTGACTTTATCATTTGAGTTCTCAACATCATGCTAAGCATCTGGGGCAACATACTTGAGGTTTGAAATTGAAAGCATATTAAATAGTATCAGAGAAATCAGTATGATTAAGGAATGTTTCTTTCAGGATATTAGTATCTTATTATGTCTGGAGAGACACTGCAGTAACTGCATGTTTCACTCCATCAATTTTTGAACCATATCATCGCCTAGACCAGTTTACTGAATTGACAGGCTCTTCTTCATACTTGAAGAAGAAAGCTTGAAAGGTCCTTTCTTGAAAGGACCAAGCTTTCTAAGGTGCTTTTATCCACCTATCCATAGCAAGCTGTATTAGGTTGGATGACATGCTCAGTGCAGTGTTCACTCTGATATCACCATAATAGTGATTTTTTAAAGAGGTATGTTTCAACATTGTCCCCATATTTTATTATGTCTCATTTAATCCTCACAAAAATATAATAAATCCTGCAATTAGGTCATTTTGTAAGTAAAACTAAGATTCAAAGAGGTTAACTAATCAACCAAGATCACTTGAAAAGTTATGTGACAAGGCTGGAATTTGAAGCAAATCCAGAAGGCTCCAGAACATGATTTCTTTATTATTAAGCCATTATATTTTATTTCTAAAAGCTACATTGACTGAAAAAAAAAATGTTTAAAAGAAAAATTAAATTTCCCCCAGAAAATATTTAGTTCAAAACAGCCTTGTTTAAAATTCTATAAATACTGAAGCTACTAGCACTTAATTTCACCTAGGCGTTTAAGAAATTCACTCTTTATACTATCTGAATAATTTGCTGATTTTTAAAAATGCACCTTTCCTTTGAAAAAGTCTTAACTGAACATTTCCTGATACAAAAGCTTTCTTGAATTGAAAAGTATTCTAACTTTCTAATGCTCTTTTATTATGCAAATGCCCTTTATTTCTATATTCTTTGATATCCACAGTGCCTGGGAGAAGGTCTGGCACATAAAATATACCAATAAATATTTTTTAATCTTTTACTTTTTTATTTTAATTGGAGGCTAATTACTTTACAATATTGTGGTGATTATGCCATACATTCACATGAATCAGCCATGGTTATACATGTGTTCCCCATCCTGACCAACCCTCCCACCTCTCTCCCCATCCCATCTCTCAGGATCACCCCAGTGCACCAGCCCTGAGCACCCTGCCTCATGCATCAAACCTGGACTGGCGATCTGTTTCACATATGATAATATACATGTTTCAATGCTATTCTCTCAAATCATCCCACCCTACCTTCTCCCACAGAGTCCAAAAGTCTGTTCTTTACATCTGTGTCTCTTTTGCTGTCTTGCATATAGGGTCATCATTACCATCTTTCTAAATTCCATATATATGTGTTAATATACTGTATTGGTGTTTTTCTTTCTGACTTACTTCGCTCTGTATAATAGGCTCAAGTTTCATCCACCTCATTAGAACTGATTCAAATGCATATTTGTATATTTTTGAGATTAGTTCTTAGTTGTTTCGTTTGCTATTATTTTCTCCCATTCTGAAGGCTGTCTTTTCAGTTTACTTATAGTTTCCTTCGTTGTGCAAAAGCTTTTAAGTTTAATTAGGTTCCATTTGCTTATTCTTGCTTTTATTTCCTTATTCTGGGAGGTGGGTCATAGAGGACCCTGCTGTGATTTATGTCGGAGAGTGTTTTGTCTATGTTTTCCTCTAGGAGTTTTATGGAATCTGGTCTTACATTTAGATCTTCAATACATTTTGAGTTTATTTTTGTGTATGGTGTTAGGAAGTGTTCTAGTTTCATTCTTTTACAGGTGGTTGACCAGTGTTCCCAGCACCACTTGTTAAAGAGATTGTCTTTTCTCCATTGTATATTCTTGCCTACTTTGTCAAAGATAAGGTGTCCATAGGTGCGTGGATTTATCTCTGGGCTTTCTACTTTGTTCCATTGATCTATGTTTCTGTCTTTGTGCCAGTACCACACTGTCTTGATGACTGTGGCTTTGTAGTAGAGCCTGAAGTCAGGCAGGTTGATTGCTCCAGTTCCTTTCTTCTTTCTCAAGATTTCTTTGGCTATTCGAGGTTTTTTGTAATTCCATACAAATTGTGAAATTATTTGTTTTAATTCTCTGAAAAATACCGTTGGTAGCTTGATAGGGATTGCATTGAATCTAGAGATTGCTTTGGGTGGTATACTCATTTTCACGATATTGATTCTTCCGATCCATAAACATGGTATATTTCTCCATCTATCTATGTCATCTTTGATTTCCTTCATCAGTGTTTTATAGTTTTCTATATATAGGTATTTTGTTTTTTTAGGTAGATTTATTCCTAAGTATTTTATTCTTTTTGTTGCAATAGTGAATGGAATTGTTTCCTTAATTTCTCTTTCTGTTTTCTCATTGTTAGTGTATAGGAATGCAAGGGATTTCTGTGTGTTAATTTTATATCCTGCAACTTTACTGTATTCATTAATTAGCTCTAGTAATTTTCTGGTGGAATCTTTAGGGGTTTCTATGTAGAGGATCATGTCATCTGCAAACAGTGAGTGTTTTACTTCTTCTTTTCCAATCTGGATTCCTTTTATTTCTTTTTCTGCTCTGATTGCTGTGGCCAAAACTTCCAAAGCTATGTTGAATAGTAGTGGTGAGAGTGGGTATCCTTGTCTTGTTCCTGGCTTTAGGGGAAATGCTTTCAATTTTTCACCACTGAGGATAATGTTTGCTGTGGGTTTATCATAAATGGCTTTTATTATGTTGAGGTATGTTCCTTCTATGCCTGCTTTCTGGAGGGATTTTATCATAAATAGATGTTGAATTTTGTCAAAGGCTTTTTCTGCATCTATTGAGATAATCATATAGTTTTTATCTTTTAATTTGTTAATGTGGTGTATCACATTGATTGATTTGTGAATATTGAAGACTCCTTGCATCCCTGGGATAAAGACCACTTGGTCATGAAGTATCTTTTTAATATGTTGTTGGATTCTGTTTGCTAGAATTTTGTTGAGGATTTTTGCATCTATGTTCAACAGTGATTTTGGCCTGTAGTTGTTTGTTTGTTTGTTGCATATTTGTCTGGTTTTGGTATTAGGGTGATGGTGGCCTCATGGAATCAGTATGGAAGTTTATCTTCCTCTGCAATTTTCTGGAAGAGTTTGAGTAGGATAGGTGTTAGCTCCTTTCTAAATTTTTGGTAGAATTCAGCTGTGAGGCCATCTGGTCCTGAGCTTTTGTTTGTTGGAAGATTTCTGATTACAGTTTCAATATCCATGCTTGTGATGGGTCTGTTAAGATTTTCTATTTCTTCCTGGTTCAGTTTTGGAAAGCTATACTTTTCTAAGAATTTGTCCATTTCTTCCAAGTTGTCCATTTTATTGGCAAAAATATACCAATAAATATTTGAAGAATGAAAATTCATGTGAAATCCTCAACTATTTTGAGTATAGTGTAATAAGAAAAGCAGCTTCCAACTGCCCTGGCATATTCTGATCTCTTATATCATCTTGAGCTATCTAGGTATAAAACTTAATTTATTTTCTGTGATTTACCTTTTACTAGTGAATGTATTACTATAACCTATAGTTAACATATTGATTTCATCTTTAGGGAATACAGACATCTTTATCAAGTACTGTAAAATTTTATCCAAATCAGAGAAAGATTGCTGATCACAATGTTCAGCATTCCCCTCAGAATGAGGGAAATCTTTTACTCAATATTTTGAAGAAGAGTCAGCAGTTGAATTTAATCATTTGTACATCTAATTACAGCTTTCTGAATTCTGTCACTTAATTCAGCTGGAACTAGTTACTTGAGTTTCGTGGAAGCACAGGTTTAACTATTTTCTCTCACATCTGATCTTCTATTTTTACTTAATGTTATTTGTTATGTCTTTTTCAGTTTGAAGTCCTTTTTCTTCCTATATGAGAGAAAAGCAAAATATGGCATATTAGACATTAAGAAAATAATGAAAATAAGTGGCAGAGGGGCAGAGGGTTAGGGAAGAAAGAATGCTAGAAAGATAAAGGACCAAGAAAGGAAGGAACGTTATCCAGTGAGGTAGAATGAAATGGGGTTTGTTGCTTATAGTACAGGGAAAATTGGATTTGTTTTAAGATTTTTTCATATTATTGAGTTCATCATTTTGCTATGTGACCTTGATTTTGCCAAAGTTTTAAAGGTTAAAATAATGGCAGCTTCACTTGTTTTACCCGTTTACTCTTAGAATCTTAGAAAGTTAAAGCCAATTTTGAATTGTGAAGTGGATTACAAATGTAAAGCACGAACAGTGATCTTACTGTGTTAGATTGGCTGAATTTGAATTATACCTTTGCCATTTCATAGACTGTTTTACTTACCTTTGCCTGTTACCTATATTTTAGAAAGACAGAGGAAATTGTAAAGGTTAAATACTAAAATGCATATGAAGTGTTTTTAAAGAGCTCTGAATATGCTGAGTGAAGCTGAAAGTATACCTAGTCATGTGGTCTAACTTGATTTATTCAACCTATATGTGAGCATGCATGTAGTCAGAATTGTTACTATTTTATATTAACCAATATTGCAAAACAAACAAACAAAAATCCTTATATAAAGTAACTAATGGGCTTTTCTTGACATCTCTAGTTTTTCCCATTCTATTGTGCTTCTCTATTTCTTTGCACTGATCACTGAGGAAGGCTTTCTTATCTCTCCTTGCTATTCTTTGGAACTCTGCATTCAAATGGGTATATCTTTCCTTTTCTCCTTTACTTTTTGCTTCTCTTTTCACAGCTATTTGTAAGGCCTCCTCAGACAGCCATTTTGCTTCTGTGAATTTCTTTTTTGTGGGGATGGTCTTGATTCCTGTCTCCTGTAAAATGTCACAAACCTCTGCCCATAGTTCATCAGGCACTCTGTCTATCAGATCTAGTCCCTTAAATCTATTTCTCACTTCCACTGTACAATATTGGGATTTGATTTAGGTCATACCTGAATGGCCTAGTGGTTTTCCCTACTTTCTTCAATTAAAATCTGAGTTTGGCAATAAGGAGTTCATGATCTGAGCCACAGTCAGCTCCCAGTCTTGTTTTTGCTGACTGTATAGAGTTTCTCCATCTTTGGCTGCAAAGAATATAATCAATCTGATTTCAGTGTTGACCATCTAGTTATGTCCATGTGTAGTGTCTTTTCTTGTGGTTAAATCAATAACCTCAGGTATGCATATGACACCACCTTTATGGCAGAAAGTGAAGAAGAATTAAAGAGCCTCTTGATGAAAGTGAAAGAAGAGAGTGAAAAAGTTGGCTTAAAACTCAACATTCAGAAAACTAAGATCATGGCATCTGGTCCCATCACTTCATGGCAAATAGATGGAGAAACAGTGGAAACAGTGGCAGGCTTTATTTATTTATTTATTAATTTATTTATTTTGGGCTCCAAAATCACTGCAGATGGTGATTGCAGCCATGACATTAAAAGAAGCTTACTCCTTGAAAGAAAAGTTATGACCAATCTAGACAGCATATTAAAAAGCAGAGACATTACTTTGCCAACAAAGGTCCGTCTAGTCAAGGCTATGGTTTTTCCAGTAGTCATGTATGGATGTAAAAGTTGGACTATAAAGAAAGCTGAGTACTGAAGAATTGATGCTTTTGAACTGTGGTGTTGGAGAAGACTCTTGAGAGTCCCTTGGACTGCAAGGAGATCCAACCAGACCCTCCTAAAGAAAATCAGCCCTGAATATTCATTGGAAGGACTGATACTGAAGCTGAAACTCCAATATTTTGGCCATCTGATGTGAAGAGCTGACTCATTTGAAAAGACCCTGATGCTGGGAAAGATTGAAGACAGGAGGCGAAGGGGACGACAGAGGATGAGATGGTTAGATGGCATCACTGACTCAATGGACGTGAGTTTGAGTAAACTCAGGGAGTTGGTGATGGACAGGGAGGCTTAGTGTGCTGTACTCTATGGGGTCTCAAAGAGTCAGACACGACTGAGCGACTGAACTGAACTGAGTGAACTTTTATTCTTCAAAAGTTTTACCAACAATAATAAATATTTTACACTAAAGTTGAACATTGTTCTATAAAAGGTTGACAGAAGAGGTTTTTTTGTTTGTTTTTTTTACATATTTGAATAGACTCCAAAAAATATTATTTTCACTATAAAGTGTGGTGTTAGTTTCTACTGTTGCCTTGTTCAAGGCAAGATTCCTAAAATTATAGAACCTTATAATATACAAAGAAATTAAAATATAATCGGGCTTAAAATTCTATACGTTGAATATTCTACTGATTACTTTAAATTAAGAAATTTATCATTTTTTTCCCTTAAATGTCTTTACATCATTCCTCCAAATTATATATTTGAAATGATTATTTTCAAATATATAGATTATAGATTATATATTCTATGAAATTATATATAATTTCATAGATTATACATCAATGTGGCTAATTGAATCCTGTATTTCTGTATAAGGTAGTTGAGGTCTCTAAGTTCCACAGATTCATATTGTACTGTTCAGCCGCATAGCTATTTCATGAGCATATTTAACTGGTCAAAACCTGAACTGTATAAAATTATGTGACCCAGTTAGCACAATGTCTTCCTTTAATTCAATTATAATCAAGCTATGCACATAGATGGCAGAGTGAGTGAATAGCACCATGTGTTTTGGTCAAGAAAGTCCACAGTTTAAGAGATTTCAAAGTCTTCAGATTATATAAAGACAAATACTAAGTAAAAAGTAATTTAAAAATCACAGAATGGCAGAATTAGAAGAAACAGAGAGGTCAAGTGCTATAGTCAACAGCTAATGCTCGTTCCTCTTTAGACATCAACAAGTGTGATTTTTGCTTGATTGTGGTAGTTTTCTTTTTTGTAAAACTTGAATTATAAGGTTATTATGGAAAGAACCCTAAGTACAATCAATTTCTAACAATCTTCATTAACAAAAATAATTAAATATGAAAACATTCTATTCACAATAATTGTGTTGATCGTGTGCTTGGATTCATTTAAATTTAATTTGCTTTGATTTTCATGATGTTGATTAAAAAGATTAATGCTTGCAGTATCTCAATGGAAAACTCTCAGTACTTCAGTTAAAATTGAGAAGAAAATCTCAAAATTGATATCAGATTTTAATAAATTCACTCTATCATATATGCAGCTATATTTACATCCATTCAAAAATATATCACTGAGACTCTGATATATTCCAGATATTGGGTTTCCTGGTAAGGTATGGAAATTGTGATAGAACACAAGTCAGACTTTCAAGAAGTTCCAAGTGCATTATATGATATGGAGTGTGCTTAGTCACTCAGTGATGTCTGACTCTTTGTGACCCCATGGACTGTAGCCCACCAGCCTCCTCTGTCCATGAGGATTCTCCAGGCAAGAATACCAGCATGGGTTGCCATGCCCTTCTCCAGAGGATCTTTCCAACCAAGGGTTAGAACCCAGGTCTCCAGCATTGCAGGTGGATTCTTTACCATCTGAGCCACCAAGGAAGTCCATATGATATGAAGATACAGAATAATAAGCACAGTACTTATGCTATGTTACTCATCTCATGACATTTTCTAAGAGAAAATAGAGGGGAAATCCAAAAGTGATGAAAAAGCACTGTATACAAAGATGACATTCATATTCTTTTGAATACTGTGCTTACCTACCAGCAGGATTTCAAGTATAGGAAATAAACTAAAGAAGTGAAGGAGGGAAAAATACACTTGCCAAGAAATTTGATCCTTCTGGCACTAATGAGAGACATACCATGATCAAAATATAAGCAAACTGGGGAATATCTCGTGATAATTTCGTTTTTTATATTTATGTCTTTGCACAGAATAGTCATTATATAGGCAAAGAATAGATGAGGTAGCATCCTTTAAAATGTGGATATACTATAAGAAACATGGAATATTATATGTATTGTGCCACTGTGCACTGTGCTCAGTCATGTCCAACTCTTTGCTGCCCATGGACTGTAGCCCACCAGGCTCCTCTGCCCATGGAAATTCCCAGCAAAAGTACTGGAGGAGGGTGCCATTTCCTACATCAAGGGGTCTTTCCAATCCAGGCATCAAGCCCACATCTTTGTGTATTTCATTAACATTTTTCATCACTATAAATTTCTATAGGTTTATTGTGCCTACTTCTTTAGTGTTTTACTGGCAATGTGTTTCAAGTTCCAAGTAATATATTTTTGTCAATTTCTCTTTAGCCACATTTTTAACTTTCTGTATTAATTATATTATATCCAGAAAACCAATACTTAATGTAATATGTAATGACTTACATATCAAATATGAATATTATTTATTATTAGTGTAAAACTAATATTGCATAAGTTTTCTATTTAAATCCAACTTTACATAATAGTAGTTTTGGCCTTATAACATTTCGTATGTACCTTTTGGTATTCATCTTGTCAACATTTGCGCAATATTTTATGGCTAACCAGTTACTGTCATTTGCCTTTTAATTGTAAATATCTTGAATATAAAACCAAAGTGAATACAGGATTTGGAATTACGTGGTTTTTGTTGTTTTGCCGCCAAGTCTTGTCTGATTCATTTGCAACCCCATGGACTGTAACCCACCAGGCTCCTCTGTCCATGGAATTTCCCAAGCAAGAATACTTGAGTAGATTGCCCTTTCCTTCTCCAGGGGATCTTTCCAACCTAGGGATTGAACCCACATCTCCTGCATTGACAGGCAGACTCTTTCCCAATGAGCCCCCAGGGAAGCCTGGGATTATGGAGACTTTGTGTCCATGTCTCAGTACTTCTAGTTCAGCAGTTATATATAGCAAATTTCTTGGAGCTTAACTTTCCTTACTTGCAAAATGGGTATAATTTCACCTCTATAATTGAGGTGTGTGGAGGTATTTGTGGTGAGATAAGTTATGAAAATATAATGTGTGCTTATTAAAATCTCTTATCATTACTATTTTTGTCCCTGAAAACATTTTTTTCTATTTTACATGTGATTCTTAATTTTTATGTTCAATATACTTTATCTAATTCCATGTATTTCAATATGTGCTATATCTATATTGTGTTTTCGAATTTTTGGCCCATTAGTTTTAAGATCAGTTCAGTGGCTCAGTTGTGTCTGACTCTTTGTGACCCCATGGACTGCGGCATGCCAGGTCCCTGTCCATCACCAACTCCCAGAGCTTGCTCAAACTCATGTCCATCAAGTCGGTGATGCCATCCAACAGTTTCATCCTCTGTCATCCCCTTTTCCTCCCACTTTCAATCTTTCCCAGAATCAGGGTCTTTTCAAATGAGTCAGTTCTTTGCGTCAGGTGGCCAAAGTGTTGGAATTTCAGCTTCAGCATCAGTCCTTCCAATGAACACTCAGGATTGATCTCCTTTAGGGTGAACTGGTTGGATCTCTGTGCAGTCCAAGGGACACTCAAGAGTCTTCTCCAATACCACAGTTCAAAAGCATCAATTCCTCAGCGTTCAGTTTTCTTTCTAGTCCAACTCTCACATCCATACATGACTACTGGAAGAACCATGGCTTTGGCTAGACAGACTTTTGTTGACAAAATAATGTTTCTGATTTTTAATATGCTGTCTAGGTTGGTCATAGCTTCTCTTCCAAGGAGCAAAAGTTTTTTTCTTTGTTTGTTTGATTTCATGGCTTCAGTCCCCATCTGCAGTGATTTTGGAGCCCAAGAAAAGAAAGTCTGTCACTGTTTCCACTGTTTCCCAACCTATTTGCCATGAAGGGATGGCATTGGTTCCCATGATCTTAGTTTTCTAAATGTTGAGTTTTAAGCCAACATTTTCACTCTGCTTGTTCACTTTCATCAAGAGGCCCTTAAGTTCCTCTTTGCTTTCTGCCATAAAAGTGGTGTCATCTGTGTATCTGAGGTTATTGATATTTCTCCCAGCAATCTTGATTCCAGCTTGTGCTTCATCCAGCCCAGCATTTAGCATGATGTACTCTGCATATAAGTTAAATAAACAGGTGACAATATACAGGCTTGCCATCCTCCTTTCCCAATTGGAACCAGTCTGTTGTTTCATGTACGGTTCTAACTATTGCTTCTTGACATGCATACAAATTCCTCAGGAGGCAGATAAGGTGGTCTGGTATTCCCATCTCTTAAAGAATTTTTCAGTTTGTTGTAATCTACACAGTCAAAGGCTTTGGTGTTGTCAATAAGGCAGAAGTAGATTTTTTCTGGAACTCTTGTGCTTTTTCAATGTTCCAGCAGATGTTGGCATTTTGATTTCTGGTTCCTCTGCCTTTTCTAAATCGAGCTTGGACATTAGGAAGTTCATGGTTGATGTACTGTTAAAACCTGCCTTGGAAAATTTTGAGCTAGCTTTTAGTTATATTAGTTAGCTTAATTAGTTTTAATGTTATATGCAATTATTTTTTCCTACTAATGAATAAACTGTTATAAAATGCATTTAAGCTTTTCTTTATGAAAGTTGTATTTATTATACATAATGTAGCAATAGGATAGTAGTATGATAAATACAGGTGTTTTTCTTGCCTCTTACTCTGTTTCTTATAATCTTTGTTCTATCATTCTACTGATAAATTTATCAAACTATTTGCTAAATTATTATTTGATTTTTAATAATATTTTTTTACTTCAGTGATTTATAAAGTATATTAATTATTACCATTTAGGCAGTTTAAATTATTTAATTGTCCATTGTCTAGCCATTTCAATGTTTTTCCAGTCACTATTTCTTCAAATTGGTTTAAAGTTTGGTTGCTCAAAGAATATCTAAGAGTAAGTTGTTTTTTTGTTTTTTGTTTTCAGTAAAGAATCCACCTGTAGTGCAGGAGAGCCTAGTTCAATCCCTTGGTTAGGAAGATACCCTGGAGAAGGGAATGTTTACCCATTCCAGTATCTTTGCCTAGAGAATTCCATGGACAGAGGAGCTGGTGGGGTCAAAAAGAGTCAGACACAACTAAGTGACTAACATTTGGCATTGTGATTTTAAGCTTTTCTGAACTCCTGAGTATGTAACACTTTTCTGATTACTTTGCAGAGGAGTGGCAAATTGAGCATAAAATTCAAAATTCTGCCTGCTTCCCACAGATTCTGCTTCCTTTTGTGTTTTCAAAATACAAGTTATATCTTTAGAACAAAGCAGTTTTACTTCCTTTGGGATTTTGTTGTATCTTTTATAATGTTTTTGAACAGATTTTTTTTTTTTGAATTTTGCTGTATTCAGGAATTTCTTTTCATTTTCAGTTAGATAATTTTCTAAATATCATAAATTGCTTCCCCTTCACCTTTCCCTCTCCCTGCTCACTATAACTCTATTAGCATCTTAGATGTGGGTGATTTTTAAAAATCTTTCTTCTCCTTCACCACTTCCATTTTTTTTTTTTTGTAATATCGACCTACTCCTTACAGTCTTTTTTATTTTTTTTCATTTTATTTGGGCATCATGTTTTTCAACTTCCCTCAAGGCTGTATATTATCACCCCTCTTATTTAACTTATATGCAGAGTACATCATGAGAAACGCTGGGCTGGAGGAAGCACAAGTTGGAATCAAGATTGCCAGGAGAAATATCAATATCCTCAGATATGCAGATGACACGACCCTTATGGCAGAAAGTGAAGAACTAAAGAGCCTCTTGAAAGTGAAAGAGGAGAGTGAAAAAGTTGGCTTAAAACTCAACATTCAGAAAACTAAGTCATGGCATCCGGTCCCATTACTTCATGGCAAATAGATGGCGGAACAGTGGAAACAGTGGCTGACTTTATTTTTTGGGGTTCCAAAATCACGGCAGGTGGTGATTGCAGCCATAAAATTAAAAGACACTTATTTCTTGGAAGGAAAGTTATGACCAACCCAGATAGCATATTAAAAAGCAGAGACATTGCTTTGTCAACAAAGGTCCATCTAGTCAAGGCTATGGTTTTTCCAGTAGTCATGTATGGCTGTAAGAGTTGGGCTGTAAAAAAAGCTGAGCACCAAAGAATTGATGCTTTTGAACTGTGTTGTTGGAGGAAACTCTTGAGAGTCCCTTGGACTGCAAGGAGATCCAACCAGTCCATCCTAAAGGAAATCAGTCCTGAATATTCATTGGAAGGATGGATGTTGAAGCTGAAACTCCGATATTTTGGCCACCTGATGGAAAGAGCTGACTTATTTGTAAAGACCCTGATGCTGGGAAAGATTGAGGGCAGGAGGAGAAGGGGACGACAGAAAATGAGATGGTTGGATGGCATCACCGACTCAATGGACATGGGTTTGGGCAGACTCTGGGAGTTGATGATGGACAGGGAAGCCTGGTGTGCTGCTGGGGTCACAAAGAGTTGGACATGACTGAGCGACTGAACTGAACAATCTCAGTATTTCTTTACAGTGTTTGTTTAACTCTGGAAACACAGATACAATATCAACTAGAATCCTCTTGAGAATAAAATTAGAATACTCTCCTGTTCTTAAGTATTTTGTGGAATATAGCATGTAAGTAGAAAGCATACAAATCAAAAGTGTTCAGTCTGATGCATTTCTTCTAATGAACACACATATACAACCACTACCCAACAAAAGAGAAAGCTTCTAGGTAGTTTCTGTCCATGCCCAATCACTATGCTCAGCTTACTCCACACAACTGGTTGCTCTGCTGAATTCTGTTTGATGTAGTAGTTTTGCCTGGCTTGTTTGTGTTTTAATGGAATCATGTGGTATGCAGTATGGTGTGTCTGGCTTCTTTCCCTTTTACAGGATTCATCCACATTAATGTATTTTTGGTGATTTGTCTATTTATATTTTATTTTGTGAATAGAACACACTTCATTTATGCATTCTCTGTTAGACATTTGAATTGTCTTCATTTCTTGGATATTTCAACTAATTCTGCTGTAAACACATACACATTTCACTTAGATATATACCTAGGAATGGAAATGATAGTAATAAGACATATATAAGTTCAAATTTAACAGATAGTGCTAAGTAGTTTTCCAATGCAGCTATGAAATTTTATGATTAATGAGAATATTAGTTACCTAATATTAGTATAAATTGAGTATTACATGTGAAACCAATTAAAGGAACTTGATTGTATACTTTTCATGATGGTATTATATGTGTACATGAGGTTTCCCAGGTGGAGCTATGGTAAAGAATCTGCCTGACAATGCAGGAGATACAAGTTTCACCAATTAAAGGAACTTGATTGTATACTTTTCATGATGGTATTATATGTGTACATGAGGTTTCCCAGGTGGAGCTATGGTAAAGAATCTGCCTGACAATGCAGGAGATACAACATGAGTTCAATCTTTGGCTCAGGAAGATTCCCTGGAGTGGATATGGCAACCCTCTCTGGTATTCTTGTTGGGAAATCCCATAGACAGAGAAGCCTAGCAGGTTACAGTCTTTGGAGGAATAAAGTGTTGGACACAACTGAACGACTGAGCACACAAGCAGAGGTATAGAAGGACCATGGAGTTTTCTCTTTAGACGACTCAGAAAGATTGCAGACATGTGCTGAAAATTAATGGTAATTTTTATAGTCTCATTATGTCTTATGTTCCAAGCAAGGATTTCAAGTTTGGCATGTTTTTTCATCTAAAAGTTGTTCTCAGTGCACAAGAGTCAGGGGGAAGTACAAACTTATTATTTAGGTAAGTCTTCAAGAGTAGACAGTAGTAAGGTCATAAGATTTTCATGTCACAGTTGAATATAATCAATGTGAAATTGAAGAGCTATTTTAAATAAGGTACACACTTGATTTAGTTTTGGAAAGCATAGTCTAGAATCTGTGTTAAGCCTATTGAAAATATGGACAAGTAAAGGCCATATAAAAATATTTGAGAGACAAGCATAGTTTTCTACATGAGATTATTAAGGTCTCAATAACTCATGAAGAAGATATAAGTAGTATAAAAAGGGAAAGTCAGTGAAACCTATTTAATAATTGAATGAAATTTAGTGAGAGAAAGGTCATCTGTCAGATTCTGAGGTTGATATCTGGATGATTGGCAATCACTGAGATCAGAAGTAGCTAACCTTAGCATTATTCTTCATGCTTTCAGTTCAGTTCAGTTCAGTCGCTCAGTCATGTCCAACTATTTGCAACCCCATGAACAGCAGCACAACAGGCCTCCCTCTCCATCACCAACTCCCGGAGTTTTCCCAAACCCATGTCCATTGAGTCAGTGATGCCATCCAACCATATCATCTTCTGTTGTCCACTTCTCTTCCTGCCCTCAATCTTTCCCAGCGTCAAGGTTTTTTCCAATGAGTCAGCTCTCCGCATCAGATGGCCAAAGTATTGGAGTTTCAGCTTCAACATCAATCCTTCCAATGAACACCCAGGACTGATTTCCTTTAGGATGGACTGGTTGGATCTCCTTGCAGTCCAGGGGACTCTCAAGAGTCTTCTCCAACACCACAGTTCAAAAGCATCAATTCTTTGGCGCTCAACTTTCTTTATAGTCCAAATTTCACATCCATACATGACCACTGGAAAAAACATAACCTTGACGAGATGGACCTTTGTTGATAAAGTATTGTCTCTACTTTTTAATATGCTGTCTAGGTTGGTCATAACTTTCCTTCCAAGGAGTAAGCGTCTTTTAATTTCATGGCTGCAGTCACCATCTGCAGTGATTTTGGAACCCCAAAAAGCAAAGTCAGCCACTGTTTCCCCATCTATTGCCTTGAAGTGATGGGACCGGATGCCATGAACTTAGTTTCCTGAATGTTGAGTTTTAAGCCAACTTTTTCACTCTCCTCTTTCACTTTCATCAAGAGGCTCTTTAGTTCTTCTTCACTTTCTGCCATAAGGGTGGTGTCATCTGCATATCTGAGGTTATTGATATTTCTCTCGGCAATCTTGCATCCAGCTTGTGCTTCTTCCAGCTCAGCGTTTCTCATGATATATTCTGCATATAAGTTAAATAAGCAGGGTGACAATATACAGCCTTGACGTACTCCTTTTCCTATTTGGAACCAGTCTGTTGTTTCATGTCTAGTTCTAACTGTTGCTTCCTGACCTGCATACAGGTTTCTCAAGAGGCAGATCAGGTGGTCTAGTATTCCCATCTCTTTCAGAATTTTCCACAGTTTATGGTGATCATGCCATAACATATTTTATAAATGAAGCAAACAAATAAACATCAACATAATAAAATTTTCACTTGGGAATATTAATAAACTATAAAACTATCATGATTTATTTGTAAAACAGTATACACACACACACAAACATACCCCATGTTATTGTTATTATAATAGCCCCAAGTGTCTCCCATGTGTGCACCTGCAGCAAACAGAGTAATTTTTTGCTGAAATAAAGGACCATGGGAGTCAGAGGACACTGAGAGTAAGAACTCACTTGTCAGAATCCACAACTTCATTGAAATGAAATGAGATTATTAAGACACATGAAAAAATATGCAAATACCCCCAGAAAACCAACAAGCAAGCAACAATATTTTATTCATCAGAATGGCATTGAAAGCATATAAATTATCATTTGTGAAACAAATCGCCAGTCCAGGTTCGATGCATGATACAGGGTGCTCAGGGCTGGTGCACTGGGATGACCCAGAGGGATGGGATGGGGAAGGAGGTGGGAGGGGGGTTCTGGAAGGGGAACACATGTACACCCATGACGGATTCATGTCAATGTATGGCAAAACCAATACAATATTGTAAAGTAAAAAAAAAGAAAGAAAGAAAGAAAGAATGCAGACCCATTGTTCTTCTTACTTGGAGACAGAAAGATTTTTTCCAACTATATCCTAACTAAATATTTCCTCTTCCAGAAGATAAAGACATGAGTAATAATATTCAGGATGATATTGTTAGTCAAGAATTTAAATTTTTATATAAGTTTGTGCTTGTTACAAGACTAGACAAGGTGAATTTGGCTTTGCGCTTGCTGTTTTTGGAATTTCACACACAGGGTATTTTTCTTGCCAATTTGCATATTTTGCCTTTCTATGCCAGTAACTCGTTTGCCAAAATGTTGTGTTAAGCTAACTTCTATCATTGCCAGAAAACATAGAAACATAGTGGGACTTTCTTAATAGCTGGAAAGGTTTAAGAATAGTTTAATTTAGGAACTAGACATTTGTAACTTTTTACCACATAAGTCATTGGAGAATAGTATGACCCAATATATTTCTGTCCATGAGTTTAAGAATAGTTTAATTTAGGAACTAGACATTTGTAACTTTTTACCACATAAGTCATTGGAGAATAGCATGTGATGCTTTATTTTTAGATGTGTAAATGGCAAAATTTAAATAAAAAATCTGTGTCAAAGAATGTAATTATTTAAGTATAGTAATTATTACAGTGGAATGCTATATAGCTGAACATTAACATTATATTTTTGAAAATAATGAGAAATTCATATACTAAGAGAAGAGATTAAAGAGTACATGAAAAGAGTACAAAATGGATATATTATATGATACCACCTGCATAAAAACATTTTTATATTTACATGTATTATGTATTATGTAAAATATTAAGAATTTAAAATTATTTTTGAATAAAGACATATTATATTTAAATTCTGTATACTTTTCCACATTATTTTTCTTTTAAATTCAGAAAATTTAATGCTTTTTTAACATAAAATTATTATATAACTTGTTAATATAGATTTGGAAGATGTGTATCTCTATAATACTCAGAGTATGGTATAGCTTATTGAAAGTAAAAAAAAGAAAATTCCTTTGAGAAAATTTCAGGATATCACACAATATCCTGCTGTTTTGGTCTGAACACCAGTTTTATTTTCAGTCAGTCTCTACAGGATGCACCTAGAGATGAAGAATTTTCTCCATGTGGGACAGGTCACTTTCCTGTGTCTGGGCGCAGTGCATAGTCTTACCAGCACTTTGGTACAAGATCAGTGTGGATAGTAAAGCACATCGGAGCCTACTTTTACTTATTCACAAGAAAAACAAAATATGTTTGAAAATTAGGAAAGTGGTAGTATTTGAGGTACTATTGCCTTACCTTGTTGTTGAGGAGATACTACTGCTGTGGATTTTTTAAACCGCCATAGCAATTGAAGCAGACATATTTTGAATTAACACATTTTTGAAATGAGTGAAGTACCTATTTGACTAATTTTTGTACAGTTTGTTTATGCTTTTTTTAAGAAAGGAAAGGAAGATAATTGTGTAGACTGAATTAGGTAGAACTGATTATTCTTTGCTATTTACTGAATTTAATCAAAAGATTAAAGTTAAATTTGAAAAAGATCTGTCCTATTTTTTCCTCCCTGTATTCATAAAACCTCTTTATATCATGAGAAAGAATTTTTAAATGTTTTTCCTCTATAGTAAAAAATAATTTTTTCTAGATTTTCAGCTCATTTGGAACCTTATGAATCAGATGAACTAATTTTTTTTCCTTATATGAGTAAATAAAAGGGAGTGAAAGTATCAGTAACAAGCATTAATGAAAATATGAATAACAGCCCAGGCACAGACCTAGTGGATCTGTTGCTTAAAGGCTGAAAAGTGCTAACATGAGTAAAGGTCATAATGAAAGTCTTCTTCATTCACTTTACTTAATCAGTCTTGTACCTGCAACAACAAAAGACCTAAAGCTGCTTGGTAAATTCTAGATGTATTCAGTCCTGAAAGAATAACAATTTATCTATAAAAACAGATAGATTACATAGATATTGAGTAGACACTAGTGTTAGATACTATATTAAGTGCTTTGCATAAAAACTCATTTAATTTTCCAAATGATCCTGGATATTGTATTGCTATCCCCATTTTCTAGAAGAGGAAAGGAAGGCATAAAATTTTTAATACATTTCCAAAAAATACACAGCCCATTTATTGCAGAATTAGAAATCTAACATAGATTTATGTGAATCCAAAGTCTATGTTCTTAATCCACCATTTATATTACTAAACTAAGACCATATGGTAAATATTATGAGCAGATAGTCATTGTTTAGTAGAGAAATGATTAATAAAAATACTCCTTGGAAATGCTTAATTGTTTAATATTATTTACATTGAGTTCATACATGCTAGATTAATTTAATTGTATTAGCTTTCTATTTTTACAAATCTGATTAAAACTGAGCAACTCTACGGGAAAAGAAGAATTACCTGCTCAAATTCTGAACTAAAACATGAGATTTTTGAAACAAAACATTGTTATTTTAAAACATTTAGTTTTGGAGTCATTCGTTACATAAAATTTAGTACTAGAAAAGGTTTGATGCTATTAAAAAATACATATGTCTTTGACTTTGGCATCAAGTTAAGGCAGAAGGAATCCAAGAGCCTTGATGAAACTATTATGTTAAAAATAGTGAAGATTGCTTAACTGGAGGTTGGAGAAAACTGTACATTTGGTACTTTTACCAAACCAGTTTCATTTGCCCAGTGCACAGCAGGTCAAACACTGATACCCTGAGGTTCTCAGCAGAGAAAAGTTACATTCACAAGGCAGCCAAGCAGAGAGGGGGGAGAACAAATATCAAGTCTGCCACTGCAAAGGCAAGGCGCTGGAGATATTAACCAGTTGGCAGGGTCCTCTGAGGCTTTGGGTGCCTGGGGGAAGTCAATTGGAGATAAGAAAAAAGTGAGGTAATTGTGGTTTTGTGCAAGCACAAGGACACCATGTGCTCCTTAATGGGAGGCATGTTCATAAAATGGCTGTGTGTGCATGTTCTGAGGGTGGAATTTTTGACTCTCTGAAGACAAAAGGTCAATGAGCCGACACTCCAGCATCCCCAGTTAGAGAGTTGGTGGTCTTGACCAGCCTTAATAGGCTTAAGCTCAAACTGGACACAGCTTACCCCAAGCTCCTGAAAAATCACTTGGGCAAACATCTTATTATCTAGACTAGTGATGCTTTAAGAATTGTTAAGGTTTCTGCAGAAATAGTAAAGGTGAACTTGCTCAGTGAATGCAGATTACACTTCATTATCAAGCAAGTAATAGTTTAATGCATCTCACTGACAACTATCCTGGCAGAAGAGTTAATAACATTTTTGCCTGCACTATCAGGAAAATTAGAATGGTACTTACAATCTCAGATTTGGGTAAATGATTTTGTAACAAATTCTGAAATTTCCAACTGACTTCTCATTTTGCCTAAAATAAAATAAATAAAAATTAACTATAAATATAAATACATAAGAAAAAATGAAATTAAAAAATGGTATAATTTCAAAAACAGAAAGCTGAAAAACAGTAAAGGAGTTTTATTAGCATTTACTAGAACATGCAAGGACAGTTCAAATATAAAGAGATTTTTGGCAATCTAGTCATCCACGGGAAGAAAGCAGACTCAAGAATCTACTTGGATGTGAACATGTGCCATTTCTTATAAAAATGGGATAAGACTCAGATAGATGGGTCCTCACACAATGAAAATATCTCTGAATGCTCATGGTTACTAAATAAATTGCAAACTTTAGTTTTATGTTAGTTTCATGTTATCACCTCTCTTCTGGAGAAGAGAATGGCAACCCACTCCAGTATTCTTGCCTGGACAATTCCATGGAAAGAGGAGCTGATGGGCTACAGTCCATGAGGTTGCAAAGAGTCAAACATGACTGAGTGATGAACACTTTTATTATCACCTCTATTAGTCTATGCTTAAAATATTTTGCTACACGTAATTGTTATAAATTACATGTTTATTTTATATCTAAAACTTGTCTGAATTCTTGAAACTGACTGTAAAAACAAGCTAAAAGAAAAGAAAACATTTTCCTCTAACTTTTATATAACTTTAACTGAAAGTCTTATTTATTCGAGGATTCATGATTTATACAGGATTACACAAAGATGTGTTTGAAGTCTGAATTTACAAGGGTCTCTTTCTCATTTGATGAGAATTGACCTTGGCTCTAGCTTGTTGTTTGGAGATTAATGTCAATAGAGAAATTAAATTAGGTTTGACTGTTTAATAATAAGTGATACTAGAGTTGTGAGGCTATATTGATATGACCACTCATATACATTTTCCTGCAATAGAAAACATTTGTATTGCAATCACATAAGTGGATGTGATATAATCAGTTTTATGTAGGATGCTCCTTTTGTGTTCATTTCTGCTTCTCATATCCAGGTATTTTCTTCCAACGTTTAAAACAGAAAGTTCTTGCTTAGTTAAGCCTCCCGGTTTCCAAAACATTCTGAGAAAATGTATCCTTAGCTCTCAAAAAATGATTACTTTAGAGATATGGACTGTATTTTTTTCTATTCTGATAATTATCTCTTTATCTATGTGCCTATCTCTCTACCATCATATATTTTCTTTAAGTGATTGCATTTGTGAAGTGCTTTTGCTTAAATATACAAATTGTTGCCTTCAGTCTTCTTTATGCCATCATCACAACAACCTTATTGGGTAGACTGACAATCCTTCAATTCGAGAAATGAAGTCATTGGTAGATTAAGCAAATTATTTAAATCGCTGTGGCTACTTATAGAAATAATTAATTTTGGTATTACCATGGTTTCATTTGGATGAAGAATAGGGGAAGGAAAATTCAAAAAATAAGTTGCTTGTTATGATCTTTTTACTAATTGAGTAAGAGGCACAAATATAAGCAGGAAACAGGGAGCTCTTGGTGATGTGCTACTGAGATCTAAATGCAACCAGAATTGTGCTTAAGGCCCAGCTGTTAAAACATTGCAGTCGCTTGATCTTCCGGTATTTTGTCAGAGAGCTTTTCACTGTGAAGAAGTGTTGAAACAGCTGTGTGTATGTGTGTAATCTGTTAGTTTAGGGATAGGTTTTCTGCTGGCCAATACTAAGGCCTGTGACAAAAAATTATTCTGTAAAAAATGGATGAGTGAAAAATACACAAAAGGAAGAAATGGTGAATTCTTCCTATAGTCTATAAGTTCACATTAATTTAGGGACAGCTTTTATCACAGTTTTACTTTTTTTTATTACAAAACTTAATTTGTGTGTGCATATATGTGTAGCTGATTGTTTTGTTTTGGACTGATTTTATTACAAAGAAACATGTTCTTTAAACTACAACACCTTATAAGAAACAACAATAGCCAGTATTTTAGAAGAAAATCTTTAGTTTTTTAGGCTGTGGTACAATAAGAATCATCTGCCAGTATCAAATAAAATCAGTTACAGCTTTTCTGACCAGAAATCTGAAAAGAAGTAAGACATGAGGAATCCAGGAAAGATCATGCTTAGTTGCATTTCCACATCAAAACCCTTTGTGGCAGAGCTGGTCAGCTGCAATTTTATTAGTATCATTAATAATCATGACATGTCACAGAGGCTCTCAGCTATAGGCTAATCTCCTGGGTGGCTGAATACCTATATTTTTAGAAGGCTGTGAATGTTACTTAACCTAATTTGCAGCCTGGCCTGCTCACAGAACAAAGGTTTGAGTGAATACCAAAGGAGAGCTAGCCAGCTGCATACCAGCCCCTTCCTGCCCAGAGGCAGAGAGTCAGGCTTGCGACAGCCAGAACCGGAAGGCAAGGGGCTGCTCCAATGTCAGTCCCAGAGACAGCATCTTCTACCAAACTGTGAGCAAGATCCCAGCTGCTAATTACATTTTCCTGAGATCCTGGATGGCTGACATCTTCCAGGAGGGTCGCAGCCTGAGATCAGCTCTCCAGAGGAGACATATGGCACACCTAGAAGGTGCTCCCATGGCGCACCTGGGAAAGTGAGCTGCCGGGACTGGGGAGGTGATTAAGATGCATGGCTCACCTGGGATGGCGCACTTGCCAAGCACTAGGTCACTGGAGCTGCTCAGACCTGGGAAGGGCACAAAATGCACGTCCAACCCACAGAGACAGAGCTAGAACTGTGTCTGAGTGTCTCCTGTGGAGGTATGAGTCAGCAGTGGCCTGCTGCAGGATCAGGGGCTCTGGCTGCAGCAGACCTGGATATGGCATTAACCCTCTTGGAGGAGGTCACCATTAACCCCATCATAGAGCCACCAAAACTTACAGAGGACTGGGGAAACAGACTCTTGGAGGGCACAAACAAAACCTTGTGTGCACCAGGACCCAGGAGAAAGGAGCAGTGACCCCACAAGAAACTGATGCAGACATGCCCATGAGTTTGACCCAGACGTACCTATGAGTGTCCAAAAGTCCCCAGCATAGGCGTGGGTCAGTGGTGGCCTGCTTCAGGGTTGGGGGCACTGAATGCAGCAGTACATCATGGGACCTTTTGAAGGAGGTCTCAAATATCTTCATTACCTCCACCATAGTTTGGCCTCAGGTCAAGCAACAGGGAGGGAACACAGTTCTGCCCGTCAACAGAAAATTGGATTAAAGATTTACTGAATATGGGGCCCACACCAAAACAAGACCCAGTTTTGTCAAGAAAACCACAATCACAGAAAACTAACCAAACTGATCACATGGACCACAGCCTAGTCTAGCTCAATGAAAGTATGAGCCATGACTAGTAGAGCCACCCACGATGGGTGGGTCATGGCAGAGAGTTCTGACAAAACGTGGTCCACTCGAAAAGGGAATGGCAAACCACTTCAGCATTCTTGCCTTGAGAACCCCATGAACAGTATGAAAAGTCAAAAAGATAGAACAATGAAAGATGAACTCCTCAGATCAGTAGGTGCCCAATATGCTACTGGAAAAAGTAGAGGAATAACTCCAGAGAGAATGAAGAGATGGAGCCAAAGCAAAAACAACAGCCAGTGTGGATGTGACAGGTGATGGAAGTAAAGTCCAATGTTATAAAGAGCAATATTACATTGGAACCTGGAATGATAGGTCCATGAATCAAGGCAAATTGGATGTGATCAAACAGGCGATGGCAAGAGTGAAAATCAACATTTTAGGAATCAGTGAACTAAAATGGACTGGAATGGGTGAATTTAACTCAGATGACCACTATATCTACTACTGTGGGCAAGAATCCCTCAGAAGAAATGGAGTAGCCTTCAGAGTCAACAAAAGAGTCCAAAATGCAGTACCTGGATACAGTCTCAAAAATGACAAAATGATCTCTGTTATAGGGGACTGGAATGCAAAAGTAGGAGATACCTGGAGTAACAGGCAAATTTAGGCTTGAGTACAAAATGAAGCAGGGCAAAGGCTAACAGAGTTTTGCCAGGAGAATACACTGGTCATAGCAAACACGCTTCTCCATTTGGCTGCAAATATATTCATTCTGATTTTGGTATTGACCATCTTGTGATGTTCATGTGTAGAGTTTTCTCTTGTGTTGTCGGAAGGGTGTGTTTCCAAGGAAAACCATTCAATAGCACAGTAATCCAACTCTGTGCCTCGACCAGTAATGTTGAAAGAAGCTGAAGTTGAAGAGTTCAGAGAAGACCTACAAGACCTTCTAGAAATAATACCCAAAAAAGATATCCGCTTCATTATAGGGCACTGGAATGCAGATTGATTATATTATTTGCAGCCAAAGATGGAGAAGCACTATACAGTCAGCAAAAACAAGACCGGGAACTGCTTGTGGCTCAGATCATGAACTGCTGATTGCCAAATGCAGACTTAAATTGAAGAAAGTAGGGAAAACCACTAGACCATTCAGGTCTGACTTAAATCAAATCCCTTATGATTATACAGTGGAAGTGACAAATAGACTCAAGGGATTAGATCTGATAGACAAAGTACCTGAAGAACTATGTATGGAGGTTCATGACATTCTACAGTAGGCAGTGATCAAGATCATCCCCAAGAAAAAGAAATGCAAAAAGGCAAAATGGTTGTCAGAGGAGACCTTAAAAATAGATGAAAAAAAAATAGAAGCTAAACGCAAAGGAGAAAAGGAAAAATATACCCATTTGAATTCAGAGTTCCAAAAAAAAGCAAGGAGAGATAAGAAGCTTTCCTCAGTGATCAATGCAAAGAATTAGAGGAACACACTAGAATGGGAAAGACTAGAGATCTCTTCAAGAAAATTAGAGATACAAAGGGGACATTACATGCAATGATGAGCAAAATAAATGACAGAAATTATATGGACCTAACAGAAGCAGAAGATATTAAGAAGAGGTGGCAAAAATACGCAGAAGATCTATACAAAAAAGATCGTCATGACCCAGATAACCATGATGGTGTGATCACTCCCCTAGAGCCAGACATCCTGAATGTGAAATCAAGTGAACCTTATGAAACATCACTTTGAACAAAGCTAGTGGAGATGATAGAATTCCAGTTGAGCTCTTTCAAATCCTAAATGATGATGCTGTGAAGGTGCTGCATTCAATATGCCAGCAAATTTGGAATACTCGGCAGTGGCCACAGGATTGGCAAAGGTCAGTTTTCATTCCAGTCCCAAAGAAAGACAATCCCAAAGAAGGTTCAAACTATCGCACAATTGCCCTCATCTCACACACTCGCAAAGTAATGCTCCAAATTCTCCAATCAAGGCTTCGACAGTATGTGAACATAAACTTCCAGATATTCAAGCTGGATTTAGAAAAGGCAGAGTAACCAGAGATCAAATTGCTAACATCCCCTGGATCATCAAAAAAGCAAGAGAATTCCACAAAAACATCTACTTTTGCTTATTGACTATGCCAAAGCCTTTGACTGGATCGCCACAAACTGTGGAAAATTCTGAAAGGGATGGGAATATCAGACCACCTTATCTGCTTCCTGAGAAATGTGTATGCAGGTCAAGAAGCAACAGTTAGAACTGGACATGGAACAACAGACTGGTTCCAAATCAGGAAAGGAGTACATCAAGGCTGTATATTGTCACCCTGCTTACTTAACTTATATGCAGAGTACATCATGAGAAACGCTGGGCTGGATGAAGCACAATCTGGAATCGAGATTTCTGGGAGAAATATCAATAACCTCAGATATGCAGATGACACCACCCTTGTGGCAAAAGAGGAAGAGGAAGTAAAGAGCCTCTTGATGAAAGTGAAAGAGGAGAGTGAAAAAGTTGGCTTAAAGCTCAACATTCATAAAACTAAGATCATGGCATCTGGTCCCATCACTTCATGGCAAACAGATGGGGAAACAATGGAAGCAGTAACTTTATTTTGGGGGGCTCCAAAATCACTGCAGATGATGACTGCATCTTTGAAATTAAAAGACACTTGCTCCTTGGAAGAAAGGCTATGACCAACTTGGACAGCATATTAAAAAGCAGAGACATTACTTTGCCAACAAAATTCTGTCTAATCTAAACTATGGTTTTTCCAGTAGTCATGTATGGATGTGAGAGTTGAACTATAAAGAAAGCTGAGCACCGAACAATTGTTGCTTTTGAACTGTGGTGTTGGAGAAGACTCTTGAGAGTCCCTTGGACTGCAAGCAGCTCAACAGTCAATCCTAAAGGAAATTAGTCCTGAATATTCATTGGAAAGACTGATGCTGAAGCTGAAACTCCAATGCTTTGGCCACCTGATGCCAAGAACCGACTCATTTGAAAAGACCCTGATGCTGGGAAAGATTGAGAGCAGGAGGGGAAGGGGATGACAGGAGATGAGATGGTTGGATGGCATCACCAATACGATGGACATGAGTTTGTGTTGGCTCTGGGAGTTGGTGATGGACAGGGAAGACTGGCATGCTGCAGTCCATGGTGGCAAAGAGTAGGACACAATTGAGCGACTGAACTGAACTGAACTCAATTATTTTAATTATTTAGCAGTTGGTTGGCTCACATAAGTCTTATGCACTTGTATAAATCTTCAGTAATCTACTCCTATTTAAGTAATGTAGAAAGTAGTATAACACATTTGACATAAGCCTTGATAATAATACTGCTGCATGCACAAATGATTATCACTGAAGTATCTAATTTTTCATATTTGTTTTTCTTAACTTGCTAATTAAACTGTGAGTATTCAGGTCCTATATTTAGTCCCAAATTTTAAACTAAATGTTTTATTTCACCAGTATCTCCAATATTTTCCCTTCCCATATTGTCATAATCTGGGACTTGTGTTAGAAAATAAAATTCCTACTCAATTTAGCAATACTTTATTTGCAACCTATTTGGGAAGAAATATGTTTTTAAGTATGCATTAATGTTAAATTTGTTCATCAATGCTTGGATTACTCTAATCAAGACCTTATACAGTAAAAAAGAAATTAAATCGTGCAGAGAATAGATAATTCCAATTGTTGTGTCATCAAAAAGGATAAAACGTTATCCTCAACAAACTAAAAGGTTTTTAAACCTTATGTGATATTATCTACAACCATATTAAATTTCTTAAAAATCAAAATTCTGTATCCTAGCTCTATGCATCTGAAAACTGGTTAAAATATAATTATTTTCAAATAAGCCAAGTATGTTTGTGTTATATACTCCAAACACAGAAATAATTGGTGTACTTATGTAGATGTGGGTAGTCAAAATCTTGGTTTATGTTTTCAAATGCTGCAATAATTATAGGGCAATAGATGGTGTTTGTGGAAATAGCCACTGCTAATGTAAGCGATTATTAATGTTTACAGTTCATCTAATACCACTTGTTATATAACTGAAATTGGGGACTAGAAGGAGTGGCTCCTTTTTGAAATTACATTTCATTTAAGCTGTCATGTCAAATTATATTAATTCTTCCTTTATATGTGTGATAGTTTCGGACCATTTTACATTCCTCCCAATAGTCTTCCAGGGTTTCAATTGCTCCACATTCTCACCAACGCTTGTTATTTTTGGTTTTGGTTTTGTGACGGTTGTCATCCTAAGGATGTGAGATGATATCTCATTGTAGCTTTGGTCTGCATTTCTCTGATAATTAGTGATGTTGAGCATTGCTTAATATGCTTGATGGCTTGAATATTTTATTTCTTTTCAGAGTTGTCTATTTAGGTTCTTTGCCTATTTTTCAATCAGGATTATTTTTTTTCTGTTCAACTACCAGAGTTTATATTTTGGATATTGACTCCTTAGCAGATGTACAGTTTGCAAGTATTTTCTCCCATTCTAATAGATACCTTTCACTCTGCTGATTATTTTATGTGCAAAAGCTCTTTAATTTGATATAATCTTCCATGTCTATTTTTGCTTTTGTTGCCTCTGCTTTTGATGTCACATCAAACAAAACATTGCAAAATCCAATGTCTGGGAAGATTTAACCTATGTTTTCTTCTAAGAGTTTTATTGTTTAAGGTTTAATTATTTAATCTATTTTGGATTGACTTTCATGTATGGTGTAAGATAAAGGTCCAATTTCACTTTCTTGCAAGGAGATATGTAGTTTTCCTAACATCATTTGATGATTAAACAATCATTTCCCCACTAGTTAGTCTTTACCATGTTTATCAAAGATCATTTGATCATATACATAAGGGTTTGTTTCTCTTCTATTGGTCTTTATGTCTGCTTTTATGACAGTGACATACTTATGTTTTGAAAAGTGAAACTGTTAGTCGCTCAGTCATGTCCAACTCTTTGCTACCCCATGAACTGTAGCCCACCGGGCTCCTCTGTCCATGGGATTCTTCAGACAAGAATACAGGGGTGGGTTGCCAGTCGCTTCAGCTTTGTAATATGCTTTGAAATCAGGAAGTATGATTTGAAGTTAGGACTTGGTAGCTTTGTTTTTCTTTCTTAAGACTGATTTGCATATTTGCGGTCATTGGAAATTTTATATGGATTTTAAGATTTTTTTTCTACTCCTGCAAAAACTGCCAATGGGATTTTGACAAGAATTACTTTGAATTTGTAGATTGTTTGGCTAGTCTGGGCATTTTAACAACATTAAATCTTCCAATCCATGAGCATAGGATGCGATTCCATTTATTTTCTTTAATTTCTTTCAATAATATTTTATATTTTTCAGTGTACAAGTCTTGCCTCACCTTGGTTAATTTTATTCCTAAATATTTTATTGTTTTGATGCCATTGTCAGTGGTTATGTGTTATTAATTTTCTTTTTAGATTGTTTATTAGTGTGCAAAAGCACAACAGATTTTTTGTGTTTTGATTTTATATCTTGCAACTTGGCTGAATTTGTTTATTATAACAATTTGATGTGCATAATATTTGCTATTATCTGTATATAAAATCATACCATCCTTGAACAGACATAATTTTACTACTTCCTTTCTAACTTGGATCTATTTTATCCCTTATTTTTGCCTAATAGCTTTGGCTAGTACTTCCAGTATTATGCTGAATAGCAAGGGCAAAAGGAGGAAATCTTGTCTTGTTCTTGATCTTAGTGGAAAAGCTTTCAGTTTTCCACCATTGAGACTGGTGCTAGCTGTGGCTTATTCATATATTGCCTTTATTATTTTTAAGCAGTATTCCTCTATTTCTAGTTTATTTAGTTTTTTATTATGAAAGAATGTTGAATTTTGTCGAATGCTTTTTCTACATCAATTGAGATAATTGTGTATGTGTGTTTTTCTCTTCTGTTAACATGGTATATATTTCATTGATTTTTATATGCTCAATCAATCTTTTATAACAGGAATAAATTCCATTTAGCCATGGGGTATAAATCTTTTAATGTACTATTTTAAAGCAGTTTGCTAGCTTTTTGTTGAAGATTTTTACAGCAATATTCATCAAGGATATTGGGCTGCTGTTTTCTAGTAGTATCTTTGTTTAGTTTCTAGTTTTGTCATTAGTATAATACTGAGTCTTGAAATGCATTTACAAGTGTTTCTTCCTCTTCATTTTTTTTGGAAGAGTTTGAGAAAAATTGCTATTAATTCTTCTTTAAATGTTTAGTAGAGTCCCCAGTGGAGCCTGGACCATCCCTGAGCTTTGCTTCATTGGGAGGTTTTTTAATTACAAGCATAACTTGGTTTATTGCTGTTTGGTGTACTGGGCTTTGCAGATACTGCATTTTTTACAAATTGAAGGTTTATAGCAATCCCATGTCAAGAAAGCTTATCAGTGGTATTTTCCATTAGTATTTGCATATTTCATATCTCTCTATCACATTTTGGTAACTCTCACAATATTTCAAACTTTTTCATTATTATTTATATTTGTATGGTGATCAGTGATATTTGATGTTTTTATCATAATTGTTTTGGGATTCCTTGAACCATGTTCATGTAAGACTCAGAGATTAATCAACGAATGTTGTATGTGTTCTGACTGCTCCACTGATGAGCTCTTCCCCCATCTCTCTCGTACTCTTTGGGTCTCCCTGTTCTTTGAAAAAAAAAAATACTGAAATTAAGCCAATTAATGATCCTAGAAGGCCTACTGTTCAACTGAAAGGAAAAAGCATACATCTCTTACATTACATCAAAAGCTAGAAATGATTAGCTTAGTGAGGAAGGCATGTTGAAACCCCAAAACTAGGTGTCTTGTTTCAAAGAGTTAGCCAAGTTGTGGATGGCAAGGGACATTTCTTGAAGGAAATGTAAAGTGTTACTCCAATGAACATGTGAATGATAAGAAGGTGAAACAGACATTGCTGATGTGGAGGTTTCAGTGGTATTGTTAAAAGATGAAGTGAGCCATAACATTCCCTTAAGCCAAAACCTAATCCAGAGCAAGACCTTAACTCTCTTCAATGCTGTGAAGGCTGAGAGAGATTATGAAGCTGCAGGAAAAAAGAAAAAAATGTGGCACTAAAAGATGTTGATTTATGAGATTTAAGGAACGAATATGTCTCCATAACATTAAAATACAAAATGAAACAGCAAATGCTGATGTAGAAACTGCAGCAAGTTATCCAGAAAGTCTCGTTAAGATAATTAATGAAGGTAATTACACCAAATAACAGATTTGCAATGTAAATCAAACAACATTTTATTAGAATCAGAAACAATCTGGGGCTTTCATAATTAAAGAGGAAAAGCCAATTCCTGGCTTCAAGTCTTTGAAGGAAAGCTGACTCTCTTGTTAGGGAGGTGTTTCATCTGATGCCTTTTAGTTGAAGCCATTGTATGTCTATTATTCCCCAAATCGTAGGACCTTTAAGAACTATGCTTAATCTACTCTGCCTATATTTTGTAAATGGAAGAACAAAGCCTAGGTGGCAGCACACTTATTTATAGCATGGTGTACTGAATATTTGAACCTCACTGTCCTACTGCTCAGAAAAAGAGATTCCTTTCAAAGTTTTACTGCTTATTTACAATGCATCTGTACACCCACGCTCTCTGATGGAGATGAACAATGAAATCAATGTTGTTTTCATGACTGCTAACACTTCATCCATTCTGCAGCCCATGGATCAAGGAGTTATTCTGACTTTCAAGTCTTATTATTTAAGAAATACATTTTGTGAGGCTATAGCTGCTATAGACAATGACTCCGTTGACGGATCTGAGAAAAGTCAATTGAAAACCTTCTAGACAGGATTTACCATTATAGAATCACTTGTGATTTATGGCAAGAGGTCAAAATATTGATATCAATAGGATTTGGAAGAAGTTGATTTCAACCCAAATTAATGACTTTCAGTGATTTAAGAGTCAATGGAAGAAATAGCTGCACATGTGGTAGAAATAGTAAAAAGACTAGAAATTAAAAGTGAAGCCTGAAGATGTGATTGAATTGCTGCAATCTCTTTGTAAAACTTTAATGAAAGAGGAATTGTTTGCTATGAATGAGCCAAGTACATGGTTTCTTGAGATGCAATCTACTCCTGGTGAAAAGAAAGAAAGTGAATTCGCTCAGTTGTGTCTGACTCTTTGAGACCCCAAGGACTGTAGCCTACCAAGCTCCTCTGTCCATGGGATTTTTCTAGGCAAGGGTCTGGAGTGGGTTGCCATTTCTTTCTCCGAGGGATCTTCCCAATCCAGGGATCGAACCTGGGTCTCTAGCATTGCAAGCAGATGCTTTACCATCTGAGCCACCAGGGAATGCCCCTGGTGAAGAAGATGTAAAAATTGTTGAAATAACAATAAATTATTTAGAATATTGCATAAACTTAATAGATAAAGCAGCAACAGGATTTGAGAGGATTGATTCCAATTTTGAAAGAAATTGATCTTCTCAGTGCCTTCCTGGGAGCAGAGTGAGTAGAGCTACAAATCCTACTAATTTCATTCAAAGTGAGGCCAGAGGTGAGGAGAGCTACTTGTAGAAATGATGTGTACCTGTGACTGGGGCTCAGAAGTGAGGGGAAGGCACTGAAAAGAAAAAAACTAAGAGAATCAAGAGCGTTGGTAAAATAAAGAGAAAACTGAAGGCCAGCCACATACTTTGGTTCAGTTCAGCAATTACTGAATGTTGTGTAACTCAGGATACTAAATACTGGATTCAACCAAGAAGGGGCTTGTTCTAATATCTATAGTATTTTTTCTATAATTAATAAAGTGTGGTTTAAGAAAGTAAATTCTTTCAGTATACATCATTAAACCTAAACCTGACTATATTTGCCCATTGCAATTTTTTTTTAAGGCAATTTCTAAAAGCAGACAATCCAATGGAAATAGGCCCAGACTGTACACTCTGTGTCTGTTCATAGATTACTTCTTTTAACTATGATTTATGTTATTTTGAGGCTTGTTTACATATGCCTATTCTTTAATTTCTCTAATATATCATGGTAAAACTATCTCCTTTAGCATTTAGTCAAATTATGTGGTATATGTCTATCAGCTAGAGAGAGATGTTAGACAAAACTCTAGGGAAGTTAAGCATGAGGTCAGAAATGTAGAACTTTGAATAAGTTCTATCTTGGAACTATAATACTATTCATATCTTTATGGCACACTGCCAATAGGATAGCCTCTGACAAAGTAAATTATTTTTGCAGTTTTCTGTTTTCAATGATTGATGAATGGATGACATTCAGTAAGTGATAAAGCAATGGCATTACTACAAGCAGGATAAACATAGATCAAAGAATAAAGGCATATACAATTTGCACAGTGAATTATTATAATATCATTGGCAATTTGGTTAGGAATTCATGTATGAATCACTTATAAAATGGTTTATATTAATAAAGATCAAAATGTTTATCAGATTATCAGAATACAACATATAGCAGTATATCTACTTCTACCTTATTTTCTCAAGCAAGTCCTTGCTCCTGTATATCTCTGTTTTAGCTACTCTGAATGCCAAGACAATGTTTGCATTATATATTAGCTTGTGAGGTCATGAGACTCTTCTTGGACCCCAGGCAAACTTAGTAATTCAAGGGTTCTTGTTCCATGTATGATACCAATATCCAAAGGGAATTTCTTTGTAATTTCCTGCAATCTTCCATGCTTTTGCCAATATCCAAGATTATAGTTTTCAATCATTTCTCCATGTATTAACTACAGTTAATGATTTAAAAGCTGGTGTTTGCACTCTCCCTGTACCTATTTCCAGATTAATGTTTCCAAATCTAGCTTTCTCAGATGAAGTATTCTCCTGGAACTTCTAATTTGAGTCTTGAACCTTGACCAAGTAATAGAGGTGAATCCATACTTGCAGTTTGGGGTTGTCTTTAAATTTTATATCCTTTATTATTTCTTAAATAGTTCTAGGAAATTTTGATTTTTATAAAAAAGTAAATATTTTATAAATACACCCACACTACTGAAAGAGGAGGGGAAAAAAAGTGGAAGAGGGAAAAGAACCCTGCATGCTTTCAAATGCATAACATTAGAAATGTGAAACCTTAATTTTGGAAGATACTACATTTATCCTTTAGTCTCTTTAGTTAACTAAAGAGCCTCTTGATGAAAGTGAAAGAGAAGAGTGAACAAGTTGGCTTAAAGCTCAATGTTCAGAAAACTAAGATCATGGCATCTGGTCCCATCACTTCATGGCAAATAGATGGGGAAACAGTGGAAACAGTGTCAGACTTTGTTTTTTTGGGCTCCCAAATCACTGCTGATGGTGATTGCAGCCATGAAATTAAAAGACACTTACTTCTTGGAAGGAAATTTATGACCAACCTAGACAGCATATTAAAAAGCAGAGACATTACTTTGCCAACAAAGGTCCATCTAGTCAAGGCTATGGTTTTCCCAGTAGTCATGTATGGATGTGAGAGTTGGACAGTGAAGAAAGCTGAGCGTCGAAGAATTGATGCTTTTGAACTGTGGTGTTGGAGAAGACTCTTGAGAGTCCCTTGGACTGCAAGGAGATCCAACCAGTCCATCCTAAAGGAGATCAGTCCTGGGTGTTCACTGGAAGGACTGATGTTGAAGCTGAAACTCCAATACTTTGGCCACCTCATGCGAAGAGTTGACTCATTGAAAAAGACCCTAATGCTGGGAAGGATTGGGGGCAGAAGGAGAAGGGGACGACAGAGGATGAGATGGGTGGATGGCATCACTGACTCGATGGACATGGGTTTGGGTAAACTTCGAGAGTTGGTGATGGACAGGGATGCCTGGCATGCTGCGATTCATGGGGTCGCAAATAGTCGGACACGACTGAGCAACTGAACTGAACTGAATATTTATCCTTGGACTTAGATTAGGAAAAAGCAATATCACTTAAATAATATTACTAATCTTATTTCCTAGATTTAGTTTCATTTAGATCCTACTTCATTTTCAGTTCATTTATGTCTTGACTCTCTAACCCAGTACAAAAAATTACTTCCTTGATAGGAATTCTTTGTTTGTAAAATAATGCTTCCTGATCATTAAAGTATAAATTCCAAATTTCTTCACTGAGTACTAAATAAGCTTTTTTTCTCTTAAAGCTTCATTTTAGCTATATTATTCCTCCTAGTCATAGAAAAAATAGTATATTAACAAATCCTAATGAGCTGTTGTATTAACATAGACTACATATATTTGTTATTCTTTGGAATGGATGTGTGGACATTCCTTTCTTCTTATCCTTTACAGAAATGAAACAAAAGACTTTTGCTCTGATGTTGAGAAGTAATCGATTATAAACATGGAGAATTAACTTTGGCAAGGACTCTTTTTTTCTTTAGGGGAATCTGTGGCTTTGTGGGCATACTATCCTTTGAACTTCCTTTCTGTTTTGACAATTCTGTTGCCCTCACACCTCAAGGCAGGCAGGAGAGGACATGATAATTAGAGGAAGAAGTACTGTTCAAAAATTGTGTGTTCCTTAGGCTGTAACTGTTGACAAATGTATGAATGATAACCAAACCACTAGAAAGTGGGAAGAAAACTCTTCGTTTCTTAATTTTCTGGGCTATTACTCCTAAGAATTACCATGGGCTTTCCCAGTGGCTCAGATGATAAAGAATCTGCCTGCAAAGCAGGAGACCCAAGTTTGAACCCTGAGTTGGGAAGATCCCCTGGAGAAGGGAATGGCTACCCACTCCAGTATTCTTGCCTGGAGAATTCCATGGACAGAGAAGCCTGGTGGGCTACAGTCCATGGGGTTGCAAAGAGTTGGACACAACTGAGTTGACTAACACTCTCACTATTGTTAAATGCATAATATTTGTTTTTTAAGAGATTTCTAAGGATAAAACTTAAATACTATCCACAGAATACAATATTAGCCATAATGAAGAGGAGAATTCATTCCTAATGTTTATTTTTTAATTGTTCTAGAAACTCATAGTTTATAATACTACATCTTAAGAGAAAGTAGTGTACCAAAGAGTACTGTCCAGTTTATGGCCTGGTTACATTTGAAAATTACATTCAGTTTTCTCTAGTATATTATGATTTAAGAGAATTGAAACCTCACCTCCGTGAAAACAAATTCCCTGAGTTTTTTAAGAAAACAGAGAAGTAGACATAGTAAATTTCAAAAACACAGTCTCAAAATCTTAAGTAACATTTAATTTGAAAAACAAAAGCCACATTTCATCCAATATTTAATATGAATCCTTCACACTAATCAATGTAATTATATGCTAAAAATACTTGAAAATATGTGAGGAGTTCCAGGAAGCTGGAAAGATAGCTACAGCCATTTCCTTATTGTTTCTTTTGCTTGTTTGTTTTTGTTTTAAGCCATGTCCTTCTTGTATATGGTTGTTCTCATTTTCTATTCAGTATACATGCAATCCCATTTTTCTATAGATGCACACACATTATTTAGGGTGCCAGAATACCCAAAGTGCATACTCTAAGGGTAATTCAGAAAAAAGTTAATAAAAAGATTGTTTTCAAAGTTGTGACTATGCAGACACCACATTAGGTAGCATTATACCAAAAGCTAGTGACATCAGGATTTCATAAAGACCTCTGGTCCTGAAGAGATGAAGGGAGGGTCATTAGTTATTTGGCAACATTATTATGTTGTAAAGATATAAACACTACAAGGAGAAGATCATATGGCAAGAGCTAAAACCTTTCAAGAGAGATACTGGTAGACTGAAGCAGACCTACAGGGATGGAGCTGGAGTAAACAGTTTTCTGAATTAACTCTCCTATCTCCCTCCTATTTCCTGTCAAGACTTCTTCTTGCCAAAGCCATCATGAAACCTAGGAATGAGGAATCCTGATACATAATGTAACCCATACATTTCAGCCTTTCAGGGTACAGAGAGGGGAATAGAAACACAGAGTGTCTCTTTAAAGGCAAATAGGAGATATCCAGTGTATGTAGGTATGCTTGTGTCAGCTGGTATATTTCTTCCTGAAATCTTTCTCCTTTTTAACCAAGCAGAAAAAATATTTCAAAACTATATAGAAAAAGAGGAAAAAAAACAATTCTGGTTTAGTCATGAATTAAAAATCAGAGACATTACTTTGCCAACAAAGGTCCATCTAGTCAAAGCTATGGTTTTTCCAGTAGTCATGTATGGATGTGAGAATTGGACTATAAACAAAGCTGAGCACCAAACAATTGATGCTTTTGAACTGTGGTGTTGGAGAAGACTCTTGAGAGTCCCTTGGACTGCAAGGAGTTCCAATCAGTCAATCCTAAAGGAAATCAGTCCTGAATATTCATTGGAAGGACTGATGCTGAAGCTATGACTCCAGTACTTTGGCCACCTTATACAAGGAACCCACTAATTGAAAAAGACCCTGATGCTGGGAAATATTGAAGAGAGGAGGAGAAGGGGACGACAGAGGATGAGATGGTTGGATGGCATCACCGACTCAATGGACATGAGTTTGAGTAAACTCTGGGAGCTGGTGATGGACAGGGAAGTCTGGGGTTGTGCAGTCCATGGGGTCACAAAGAATCAGACATGACTGAGCAACTGAACTGAACTGATGGGCCAAGCACCGTGTCAAGCACCTTAACAAAGGAAATAAGTAATATTACTCACATTTCACTTAAGGAAATAGGACCCAGAAAGTAAACAGCTTGCTCAGGATCATAAAGCTAGTTAGTAAGAAATTCAGTTCCAATTCATACCTAATTCTAAAATACTTGCTTTTACACACTGGATGATAAGGCTCTGTTCTTTGTGGCATGCCTTATAAATCTATTCTCTATAATTTTCAAGCCGAAGACAATCTCTCCCTTCTTGGGCCAAATGTTGTCTTTATTGTTATGTGCATTTTATGGTACTTATTTGGATCACTTTAATTTGAATTAAATGAAGTACCTTCCTCTTATCCCCTTTGCCTAGTGGAGTCTAAAGGGCAAGGACCCAGAGATGACATCACAAGCAAGACGGATATGCTTGTGCACCAGCTTTTGTAGAATTTCAAGGGTAGATAATAAGATAAGGGGCAGATAATGTGTGTTGAATTAACTTTCCCAAGTTCATATTGTTAGCACATGTCAGGATAGCATTACAAATCAGCTCATCTGGTTGAGACACTACACTTCACCATACCATCCTACCTTTTAGTACAGAGTACAGGCAAGACCGGGTATAATTTACTCAATCACTCTACTAATTAGAATATTTCATTAGCATCATTGTGCTACCAAAAATATTACCTCTCACTACTAAATGATGCAAAAATTCTGAGCTATATAATCTTCTTCTTATAGTTGGAGAATAATTACTTTACAATATTGTGTTGGTTTCTTCTGTACAACAGTGAGTCAGCTCTATGTATACATATACCCCCTTCATTTTGAATCCCCCTCCCACTCACCCTCCATCCCACCCCTCTAGGTCATCACAGAGCACCAAGCTGAGCACTATACTGAGCTATATTCTTGAGTCTCTAGGCTGGGATAACTATCGAGTCTAATGTTCTATTTGACATTATTTGATATAATCTTTCCAGAGCAATTTCAGAAACCAAGAGGCCATACAGTCCCTTCTAGAGAGAAATTTAATCCCTGTATTCTGTGTTCTCAAGACATCTCCTATATATACTCTTGCCATAGTTCTTATCATATTGTACAGTTATTCACATTTCTGTTTTCCTCAGCAAAAGAGTTGCTTTTCTAATATTAAGATTCAATAGGGCATATCTTTATCTTAATCTGTACTTTGAAATCACATAACCACAGCCTGAATATTTGTTCACAGATTAACTTCCCTGTGTCTCAGTTCAGTTCTAAATGAAGATAACAATGCCTTTCACTACATTGTGGATGAAATAATATATTTTAAGGCCTAAGCAAACTACCTAATAGCATGTAATTAGTTATTAGGTTAGAATAATTGCTGTTGTGTTTTTTGGCACACTGCACTGAAAACCTATAATGAACAGCTTGACACGTGAATAGTAATAGTTAAAGTGTTAACACCAAATGCCACACACAAATCTAAGCATTCAACATGAATTGATTCATTTAATCCCTTACAGCAAGCCTAGACATTGCAACTGTTATTATGGCAGTTTTACACATGACTAAACTGAGACCGTGAGTGATCATGTAATTTGTCCAAGGTTTACATAGCCTTTACATGGCTGCGCAAGTGTTAAAATCATGCTGTATATTGCCTCCCCAGAAGGAGGAATGAATGAATCCCCTTCCTTTTTTACATGGCTCCTAAAAATTAAAAGGAATAAAACATATCAAAAAAAAGCAAACAAAACAGAAAGAAAATCATTGATATCTTTCATCCACAAATAAAGTAAAAAAAAAAAAAGTGCTATTTCTCTCAATGATGCATTCTTTTGCCAAGTTCTATGCCTACTATGTGGTTATACTAATGAACTACTGGGTGAATGAGTGACTGTTTATAATTCATATATACAGCTAATTCTTTTTTACATTGTCTTGAATAATAATTATAAACAACAACAGTAGCAACAACAAAATCAAACCATCTGTCAAAGGATGTGATTATGTGTCATGAACTGACAGTAGCATGTGGGTTGAGAAGAGAATGAAAATGCAGTAACAGAGAGATAATAATAAATACATCTCTCCTGCCCCTGTGAGTATTTGTCTTATTTCCAGATCTGACACTTTGTTCTAGATAGAGTAATACCCAGGATATTACTTAAATAATTATCCAGAATGTCCAGGCCAAGCACTCAGCATCACTAGTGTACTGTGGAAGAAAAATGATGAAATATTTTTCAGAGTTTTTATACAATTGTGACTTTTAGCAATAGTAAATAAATTATTATTTAACATAAAACCTCAATATAGTTGCATTTTTCCAATAGTGGCAGTCGTTTGAAAATTGTCTATTATTTCTGAGCCAAGAAAACAAAGAATGATGAATTTTATCTGTTCTTCTCTCCATGTTATGAATTTTATTAAGATTATTACCAGAATTTATGTCTGAGCACATATTCAAACTGTGTGAGCATTAGGAACTGGCAGGACCCAAATCTCCTACTTGTTAGAAATCAGCATTCAGGGCAGAAACTTTCTAAGCTTCTGTAACAGATACAGACAAAAAATAATGTTTATGCCACTTAGACATAAAAGAATATCTTACAATGATTATATTGCTACTTTCAGTATGCAGACTATTTTTCTGCTAGTGTTTTTATTCTAAAAGATTAAGACAATATTAATACATTTTACTTTAGACTCTGAAACCTCTTTTTATCTGGAATCTAAGCAGCTCAATCTTTATTGTCAATAAATATTCCTTGTCAAATTTCCTCAGACTAAAATTTTAAGGACATAGTTTTTTTTTTTCTTTCAATTTATTTATTGGCAGTTTCCGTTCATGAACAGAGTGAAAAGGTATATTCCATCCACACTTTATTCCTATCATTCACTGCAAGGAACATATAAGAAGTAAAATTCTTGGAGAAGGAAATGGCAACCCACTCCAGTATTCTTGCATGGAAAAGTCCATGGACAGAGGAGCCTGGTGGGCTGCAGTCCATGGGGTTACATGACTGAGCACGCGTGCATGAAGGGTGGAGGGAGATGGGTTGGTAGCAATAAACTTGTAGAACTAAAAAAAATAAAAATTAAAATTAAAAAAAAAAAAAAGAAGTAAAATTCTAATTCATAATCAGCCTCACCCGGATAGGCTTTTAGTCTGATGGTCTACACGACTGAACTGTAAATACTTGTGACTTTTGACTTGAAATAAAACTGAGCAACATTGTGACTAAGCATTTTCAAAGTTTCAAAGAACTTGGCTTAGTTTAAAAGCTGTTTTCACTTTGACGTGCCATCAAATTAACAAACAAATTGGTGTCAAGGTGTATGCAAGATATGGATAAGTTATAAGCGAGTGAACATCGTTATCATTGTCTCTCTCTTCTGGGTGAAGGTTCGCTACAGTCAAGTCATTGCAGCTCTTGTAATGTTGGCAGCTTAACAGGTCAAGGATATTCAGAGGTGTGGTCTTGCCACCTTTCATTACATTAGACTATGAAAGATACTAAGTCAGTCCTCAAGTATAACTACTGCCATATAAGACCACTTTTTGAAGCATCACTGGGATATGATATGTCTATTATGTGTTTCTTTCCCTACCATTAGACCTAGAGTAAACCTGGTCACAGGCAACACTGTGCCAGTGGTCTGCATCTTGTCCAGGTCATGTATGGATTTATCGTCTTAACCAACTATATGTAAATAATTCTGTGATCAGGACATTCAGCCTATTTTCCTTGAAATATTTAAAGGAAAGTGTGATTTCACAATGAAGTATAGAGAAAAGTATATGGGATACAAATCAGAAGACAATTCTTCCCCTTGCTAACCATGTATTTTTGACAAGTTAATTAGCCTGTCAGAGCAGCAGGTTTTTCTACAATGGGAATAACCATAAAATCTATTATATATTTTGGATTTCTGGGAAGGATATATATCATCACTAGCATAAGTGAAGCACTTTAAAAAATTCCAATGTTTTATTTATGTTAGATCTGTTACTATTTTAGTGAAAGTAAATAGCTAAGTTCAAAACATAAGTATTATTTATTTCTCTAAAATTACAAAGGAAGTTTAACAAGATTCCCAGGTTCAGCACATATTGCCAGACATATCCATTCTTAATCTATCCCCGTCTTTTTAAATAAAGAGACTTGAATTTTAGCACAATTTAAAATTTACAGGAAACTTGAGAAGGAAGTACAGAAATGCCCAAGTAGTCTCTCTTCTCCCTTCCAAAGTTACCTTTAGTATTAACGCCTCATATACTGGTGTGGTATGTTTGTTACAACTGATGAATCATTACTGGTATGTCATTATTAACTAAAGTCTATAGTTTATGTTTGGTTTCATTCATTTGTTCTATAGTTCTTTGGGTTTTACCAAATGCATAATTTAATGTATCAAACATTACAATATTATACAGAATGATTTAATTAATCTAAAATTGTGTATGACACATATTTGTTTCTCCATTGCTCAAATCCATAACAACCACTAATTCTTTTCTGTGTCTATGATTTTGATCTTTTCAGAATGTCTTATAGATGCAGTCATCTGTGTGTAGCCCCTTTAGACTGACCTCCATCACTTACTTTGTATTTAAGGTACTTTCATGTCTTTTTGAAGCTTGATAGCTAATTTCTTTTAATCATTAGGTAATATTCAGTTGAACAGATGTACCGTATTTCATTTATCCATTCATCTATTGAAGGATATCTAGGTTGCTTCCAAATATGGTCAACTTTGAATAGAGCAATAAGCAATCATGTTTGAGCTTTTATATGAACGTAAGTTTTCAACTCATTCAAGTAAATGCCTAGGAGCATAATTATTTTATCCTATAGGAAGACTAGGTTTAGCTTTATTAGGAACTGCTGAACTTTTTTTTTCAATAAAGTGGCTGTATCATTTCAGATCCATATTAGCAATAAATGACAGTTGCTTTTATCTCACCACTTTGGCAGCATTGGTGTCATTGTTTTAGATCTCAGCCCTTCTAATAGATGTGTAGTGGCATCCTTCTGTTATTTTATAATTTTCTAGTGACATGACATTGAGCATTTCATATGCTTATCTGCCAGGTGTTTTTATAGTTTGATGATGTCTGTTCAGAACTTAGTGCACTTTTTAATGGGGTTTTTCTTTTTCTTATTGTTGAATTTTTAAATGTTATTTTCTCTTTTGGAAATGAGTCTTTTATCAGATATATATGATAAAGATGTTTCAGATAAAGATAGTTTATCAGATGAAAATAGATATTATTCCCAGGCTTTGTTTCCTTTCCTCATTCTCCTACCAGTGTCTTTCGTCAGTTCAGTTCAGTTCAGTCGCTCAGTCGTGTCCAACTCTTTGCGAGCCCATGGATTGCAGCACACTAGGCCTCCCTGTCCATCACCAACTCCCGGAGTTTACTCAAACTCATGTCCATTGAGTTGGTGATGCCATCCAACCATGTCGTCCTCTGTCGTCCCCTTCTCCTCCCACCTTCAATCTTTCATAGAAGTGTCTTTCATAGAAGGTCTTTATTTCAGTTTTTATTCTCAGTATTTACTGAGAAATAATTGGCATGAATCACTGTGTTAGTTTAAGGAGTACAGCATGATGATTTGATTTACATGTATTGTGAAAGGATTACCACAATAGGTTTAGTTAACATCCTTCTCATAGGCAAAATAAAAAGCAAAGAAAGAATAAGAGGAAAAATTTTCTCCTTGTGATAAGAACTGTAGGGTTTACTCTCTTAACAACTTTCCTATACCAGACTGCCGTGTTAGCTATAGCCATGATGTTGTACATAAGCTCCCAAGTACTTTATTTTGCAAATGGAAGTTTGCACCTTTTGTCCTAATTCCTCTAATTACTCCCACCCTTACTCTCCACCTCTGGTAACTGCAAGTCTAATATCTTTTTCTATGAATATTTGTGGTTTTTTTTAATTGTATTTTTCAGATTCCACATTTAAGTGACATCATGCAATATTTGTCTTTCTCTAACTTATTTAACTTAGCATAATGCCTTCAAGGTCCATCCATGTTGTCACAAGTGGTGAAGTTTCCTCTTTTTATAGCTGGATAATACTGCATGTTTATTTTTATACCACAACTTCTTTATTCATTTATCCATCAATGGACACTTAGGTTGTTTTCAAGTCTTGACTATTGTAAATAATCCTGCTTTGAATATGAGGGTGCAGATAGCTTCTCAAGTCAGTGTTTTCAGTTCCCGTGAGTATATTCCGAGAAGTGATATTGCTAGATTATATTGTAGCTCCATTTTTTTTTTTTTTTGAGGATCTTCCATACTATGTTCCATAGTGTCTGGACCAATTTACAATCCCATCAACAGTGCAGAAGGGTTCCCATTTCTCTACATACACATTTAGAATTTATCTACTGTGTTTTTGATGAGAGCCATTCTAACAGGCATAAGGTTATATCTTTTTGTGGTTTTAATTTGCATTCCCTTAATGACTAGTCCCTAGTGGCTCAAATGGTAAAGCATCTGCCTGCAATGCGGGAGATCTGGGTTCAGTCCCTGGGTCAGGAAGATCCCCTGGAAAAGGAAATGGCATCCCACTCCAGTACCCTTGCCTGGAAAATCCCATGGACAGAGGAGCCTGGTAGGCTACAGTCCATTGGGGTTGCAAAGAGTTGGACATGACTGAGTGACTTCACTTCCACTTCCACAATGGCTAGTCATGTCAATCATCTTTTCACTTGTCTATTAGCCTTTTGTATATCTTCTTTGAAGAAATGCCTATTCAGGTTCTTTGCCCACTTTTAAATTGGGTTCCTTTTGTTCTTTTTTTTGCTATTGAGTTGTATAAGTTCTTTGTGTATTTTAGATATTAATCCCTTATCAGATAGATGGTTTGCAAATATTTTTATTTTCTCATTCCATGACTAGTCTCTTCAGTCGGTTGATGGTTTCCATTGCCATGCAGAAGCTTTTAGCTTTATATAGTCCCACTTGTTAATGTTTTATTTTGTTGTGTGTTTTTAGATGTTGTATTTTAAAAATTATTGCCAATGCCTAGGTCAAGAAACTTTTCCCCCATGTTTTCTTCTAGGAGTTTCACGGTTTCAAGTCTTACATTTAAGCCTTTACTCCATTTGGGGTTGAATTTTGTAGGTGGTATAAGATACAGATCGAGGTTTATTATTTGGGTGTTAGTATCCAATTATTCCAGCACTATTTATTGAAAAAACTGTCTTTCCTTCATTGAGTATTCTTGATTTTCTTGTCAAATATTCAGTTCAGTCACTCAGTCGTGTCCAACTCTTTGGGAACCCAGGGACTGCAGCAAGCCATGCTTCCCTGTCCACCAACTCCAGAGCTTCCCCAAACTCATGTCCATTGAGTCAGAGATGCCATCCAACCATCTCATCCTCTGACATCCCCTTCTCCTCCTGTCTTCAATCTTTCCCAGCATCAGGATCTTTTCTAATGACTCAGTTCTTCGCATCAGGTGGCCAAATTATTGGAGCTTCAGCTTCAGCATCAATCCTTCCAATGAATATTCAGGACTGATTTCCTTTAGGATTGACTGGTTTGATCTCCTTGTAAATGATCCTATTACTACTCCTATTCAGTAAAGTACTAGAAGTTTTAGCTAGAGCAATCAGGCATTTGGGATCTTATTTCCCTGATCAGGGTTTGAACCTGCAACCTCTGCCTTATAAGTGCAGCATCTTAACCACTGGACTGCAAGGGAAGTCTGTCAAATATTAGCAGGCCCATAAGTGCTTGGGTTCATTTCTGGCCCTTGATTTTGTTCCATAGGCCTACTCATTTGTTATTATGCCAGCCTCACACTTTTCTGATAACTACAGATTTATAATGTAGCTTGAAATTAGGAAGTGTCTCCTGTTTTGTTCTTCTTTTTCAGGATTTCTTTGGCTACTTGGGGTTCCATATTAATTTTAGGAATAATTTTTATACTTTAAAGATGAAGTTGGACTCTTGATAAGGATTGTGCTGAATCTATAGATAGTTTTTTTTTGTAATACTAACATTTTATTGACAATGCCAAAGCCTTTGATTGTGTGGATCACAATAAACTGGAAAATTCTTAAAGAGATGGGAATACCAGACCATCTGACCTGTCTCTTGAGAAACCTGTATGCAGGTCAGGAAGCAACAGTTAGAACTAGACATGAAACAACAGACTGGTTCCAAATAGGAAAAGGAGTACATCAAGGCTGTATATTGTCACCCTGCTTATTTAACTTATATGCAGAGTACATCATGAGAAACACTGGGCTGGAAGAAACACAAGCTGGAATCAAGATTGCCAGGAGAAATATCAATAACCTCAGATATGCAGATGACACCACCGTTATGGCAGAAAGCGAAGAAGAGCTAAAGATCCTCTTGATGAAAGTGAAAGAGGAGAGTGAAAAAGTTGGCTTAAAGCTCAACATTCAGAAAACTAAGATCATGGCATCTGGTCCCATCACTTCATGGGAAATAGATGGGGAAACAGTGGAAACAGTGTCAGACTTTATTTTGGGGGGCTCCAAAATCACTGCAGGTGGTGATTGCAGCCATGAAATTAAAAGATGGTTACTCCTTGGAAGGAAGGTTATGACCAACCTAGATAGCATGTTAAAAAGCAGAGGCATTACTTTGCCAACAAACATCCGTCTAGTCAAGGCTATGGTTTTTCCAGTAGTCACGTATGGATGAGAGTTGGACGGTGAAGAAAGCTGAGCGCCAAAGAATTGATGCTTTTGAACTGTGGTGTTGGAGAAGACTCTTGAGAGTCCCTTGGACTGCAAGGAGATCCAACCAGTCCATCCTAAAGGAGATCAGTCCTGGGTGTTCATTGGAAGGACTGATGTTGAAGCTGAAACTCCAATATTGTGGCCACCTCATGTGAAGAGTTGACTCATTGGAAAAGACCCTGATGCTGGGAAGGATTAGGGGCAGGAGGAGAAGGGGACGACAGAGGATGAGATGGTTGGATGGCATCACTGACTCGATGGACATGGGTTTGGGTAGAGTCCGGGAGTTGGTGATGGACAGGGAAGCCTGGTGTGCTGTGATTCATGGGGTCGCAAAGAGTCGGACATGACTGAGAGACTGAACTGAACTGAACATTTTAACAATATTGATTTTTCTAATCTGTGAACATAAGAATATATTTCCATTTATTAATTACTTTTATCAGTGTCATAGTTTTTAGAGATCTTTCACCTTCTTAGATTTATTCCTAAATATTTTATTGGTTTTGATCCTATTGTAAATAGGATTGATTATTTATTTCTATTTCAGAAAATTATTAGTTTGGAGAAGCACTCCTGGGTTTTGTTTGGTTAATCTTGTATGTGGCAGGTTTACTGAATCCATTGATTAGATTTAACAGTTTTATAGTAGTCTTTTGGATTTTCTACGTATAAAATCACATCATCTTCAAATGGAGACAGTTTTACTTCTTCCTATTCAAATCTAGTATTTTTTGTTTCTCTTTCTTTCCTGATTGCTCTAGCTAGACCTTCTAGTACTTTATTGAATAGGAGTGGTAAGAGTGGACACACCTATCTATTTCCTTACCTTAGACGGAAAGCTTTTAACCTTTCACCATTAAGTGTGATGTTAGCTCTAACATATATAGCTTATAATATGTTAATATGTGTTCCTTCTGTGCCTAATTTATAAAAAGCTTCTTTTTTTATAATGAATGGATATTTGCAAATGTTTTTTTCTACAATTATTGATATGATTATATGATTCTTTATTTTTCATTCTATTAATGTGATATATCCCATCAATTGGTGCATTTTGAACCATCCTTTCATCCCAGAAGTAGATATGATTTGATCATGATGAATGTTCATTTTAATATGCTGCTGAATTGGGTTTTGTAGTCTTTTGTTAAGAAATTTTGCATCTGTATTCATCAGGGATATTGGCCTGTATTTTCTTTTCTTCAAGTGTCATTATCTTGTTTTGATATAGGATAACATTGTTCTCATAAAATGAATTTGGGAGTAGTCTTCCCTCTTTGAGTTTTTATAGGAGTTTGAGAAGGATTGGTGTTCCTTCCTTTTAAAAGGCTTGGTAAAATTCACCAGTAAAGCCATCTGGTCTTGGACTTATCTTTTGGGGAAGATTTTTTTTTTTTTGAGTATTGATTCAATCTCCTTACTAATAACTGGTCTATTTAGATTTTATCTTTTTTATGATTCTGTATTACTAAGTTGTATGTTCCCAAGGATTTTCCATTTCTTCTAGGTATTGGCATGTATTTGTTCATAGCTGTCTCTTATGATCCTTTGGATTTCTATATTATCAGTTGTAATATTTCTCTTTTTTGCCAGATTTATTGTAGCTTTTGTGTATCATTTAGCTATGTGAAATGTGTAAGACTATACTATTATTTTTGTTATATTTTTACCTTTTTGTTGTTTATGTTACTAATGAAGCTTTTGTGTGTATGTCCCTAACTCCATTGACCCCCTGAGCTTCGTGGCTTTTATTGAATGATGTTATATAGTGTGGAAATTTTTAGGAACAAATAAGATGCATACATGGTAAAAGACCTGTAAGTTTGTGTACATTAAAGGATGATGTCAAGGTGGTGTTATCTATTCCATACATGATTTTGCAATTTGTTGTTGTTCAGCCACTCAGTTGTGTCTGAGTCTTTGCGACCCTATGGACTGCAGCATGCAAGGCTTCCCTATCCTTCACCATCTCCTGAATTTGCTCAAACTCATGTCCAATGAGTGAAGGATGCCATCCAAACTCTGTTGCCCTCTTCTCTTCCTGTCCTCAATCTTCCCCAGCATCACAGTCTTTTCCAATGAGTTAGCTCTTTGCATCAGGTGGCCAGAGTATTGGAACTACTGCTTCAGTATCAGTCCTTCCAATTAAAATAATGATTTTATATTTGTATAAGGATACGTAGACATAAATACTTCAACTTACATAATTACAGGTAAATAATGCAGTATCTCTGTTTATATATACATTGCTTTATTCTTTAACAGCTAGAAATATTGTACAGAGGTAAATGATGAATACATTAATGTTTTCATGAGTAAATATCAGTATGAAGATAATGACACTGGACATCATTTTGAACTTGAAGATGTTACCTCCTGGCTGAGAAAAAAAGTTGTGTGTGTATATCAATAGACTTTACTTGATTCCATTATAAAATAATGCCAGATTGATATAAGACAAAATTATAAAGTTTTCAACTTTTTTCCAGTGTTCCATTCTTTACATTCTTAGTATCTTACTCAGCTGTAAACCATTCAAACTGTGCCTCTTTGGAAATTTCCTTATGGTATAAACTGTTTTTACTCAATTACTTTTATGCTGACCAGTGAGATGAATTTAAATATCTTATGTCATTTTTACACATTTTTGCTGCCCATAGTTTGCTAAATTGTGACACAATTACTCTTCCTTTTTCTTTATCATCTGATTCTCCCTCTCTCACTGCTGAGCTATGTGGAAAAGAATATAGGACATCTGTTATAAAAATTCACTTGATATTACACCATTTTGTAAGGTGTGTACAAAATTAAACATCATAAATTTCTTAGAGTAAAAATTAATGTTTCACAGATAGCATTGATAGGAAAGTTTGAATTATATATTACAGTGTTCAGAACAGTTGCTGTTGTTCAGTCACTAAGTTGTGTCTGACTCTTTGCAACCCTTGGAATCCAGCATGCCAGGCCTTCCTATCCCTCACCATCTCCAAGAGTTCACCCAAGTTCATGTCCATTGAATCCATGATGCCATCCAAATATTTCATCCTTTGCTGCCCTCTTCTTTTGCCTTCAATCTTCCCTAGCTTTAAAACACTTAAAATATGCTTAAGACAATAAAGTGCCCATTGAATAGATGAGGAAATGGAGGTTCAAATAAAGCTAATAGCTTCATGAAGGTCACTCAATAAATATCAAAGCTACAATTTTAGAAGTTCTATCTTTCACATGTGTCAGTATAGTTGCTTCTGAAACATGTAAATAGTAAAATGGTCTATAATATTCCCTTATAGTACATTTCCCAGTCAAAGATTATTCGGTTTTAGAAAATTATTTTAGGAAAAAGGAAAACGAGAGAAGGAAACAGACAAACCATATTATAAGTTCAGTTCAATTGCTCAGTCATGTCTGACTCTTTGCAACCCTATGGACTGCAGCATGCCAGGCCTTCCTGTCCATCACCAACTCCCAGAGTGTACTCAAACTCATGTCCTTTGAGTCAGTGATGCCATCCAAACATCTCATCCTCTGCCATTCCCTTCTTCTCCTGCCTTCAATCTTTCCCACCATCAGGGTCTTTTCAAACGAGTCAGTTCTTCGCATGAGGTGGCCAAAGTATTGGAGTTTCAACTTCAACATCAGTCCTTCCAATGAATGTTCAGGAATGATTTCCTTTAGGATGGACTGGTTGGATCTCCTTGCAGCTCAAGGGACTCTCAAGAGTTTTCTCCAACACCACAGTTCAAAAGCATCAATTCTTTGGTGCTCAGCTTTCTTTATAGTCAAACTCTCACATCCATTCATGACTACTAGAAAAACCATAGCTTTGACTAGATGAACATTTGTTGGCAAAGTAATGTCTCTGCTTTTTAATATGCTGTCTGGGTTGGTCATAACTTTTCTTGCAAGGAGTAAGCGTCTTTTAATTTCATGGCTGCAGTCTCCATCTGCAGTGATTTTGGAGCCCAAAAACATAAAGTCAGCCACTGTTTACCCATCTATTTGCCATGAAGTGATGGGGCCAGATGCCATGGTCTTCCTCACTAGTAACTGTCTAATGAATATTCATATTTGGATTTTATCCAGAGCTTGTCACATAGCAAGTACAATTTTTAAATGCCAGAAAGTTTGTGTAATAGGCAAGTGTCCAGACTAGGTTGGACTTGCAAAAATAACTCCAAAATGTTTAAAAATTATGTAGCAATTTGTTCAAGAACTTTATGCTTGTAATAAACTTTGGCATCACTGACTCGATGGACATGAGCTTGAACAAGCTCCAGGAGTTGGTGATGGACAGGGAAGCCTGGTGTGTTGCATTCCATGGAGTCGCAAAAGCCAGACAATACTGAGTGACTTAACTGAACTGAACTGAATAATTTTTGTGTTAAACACAATAGGGTAGCATTGAAGCCAGAGGAGACCTGATATTTTCAGAAAAAAACTATGTCATTCAGAGAACCCACCCTGCTGCCAACCCCACATAAATGTGTGTGTGTGTGTGTGTGTGTGTGTGTGTGTGTGTGGAGTATTAATGAGTCAAAGTATAATTCCTACAAGAGAAGGGATCAGTAACTTTGTAAGTAATACAAAAGTGTCCTTGGATAAAATGCTGGCATTTTTCACAGTGGGGTATCATAGCCTTGATGTGGGTATTAGAAAGAATGCAGAGACAGCTAGGAGTAGTACCACCTTGAATATAGTGCAAATAATATTTTCCATTTTCTATATACACAGTACAAGGAGTATTTTATGATATTTAATATTCCATCTGAACTTTTCTACTAGCAGATGTTTTCTTATACTGAAAGCATCCAATAGAGAAGAACTTTAATAATTGATGCTTTTACTGCTAAATAGTATGTTATTGGTGCTGTTATTCCTACTGCAACTTATACTATTATTAAGAAACAGAATAATTTTAACATAAATGTTAGAAAAAGATTTAATTCAGAGACATCTTCAATCTGCTCACATATTACATATGCAGAGAAGCATTTTGGAGTTGTAATCATAAAATTGTTTTCAATTCATTTAGATTTTATTCATAGAATTAAGAAAAAAAAAAGTTTTGACACAAACTTCATGATTCCGAGTCTCAATATGCACAATGTATTTCATTTATTAACCTTGCAATTTTTGAAGTTGTGTTTCATATATTTAATTTAAAAGTGAATATAATTTTTTTGTCCTTTAAGTTGGATTTTTTTACATTAAATTCTTAGGGAAAACATAACTGAATCAGTAGATATATTTGTATACCTTCTAGCATTTCCATTTGTCTTTCCAAAAATGTTGTTCAGAATGACAGTGCCACCAGTAGTTTATAAATGTTCATTTATTCGAATATCTTAACACATTTGCTAAGTTTTCTAGTATTTATTGATTTGATAATATGATTTTAAGTGGACTTTAATTTTATTAAAAACTATACTAAAAATCATTTTGAAATAAATCCATCATTACTTTTAAGTGATTGGATATGCTATGAGATTGTTTTATTATTATTCTATTTAAAAATATATATTTATTTACAAGAACACATATCATGTTTATAATAAAGAAGAAAATCCTAAAATAATTGCTTTAGGCCTTTTTAGTACATTATGTCATTTTCCCTGTTTATTGTTTATTAAACTAAATACTATTGATTTCATTATGGGAAAAAGGTATTTTCTAAAAATATAAAAAAGATAAAGAGGATAATGGGAAAACTCTTCTAACAATAGAAAATTTGGTTAATTTTCAGAGAATAATTCTTTTGTTCATATGTCTGAAGAAGATGCTTCTTCAGTTTTCTTTTTATAGAAAATTTATTTTGTCAGCAAGGTATGCTTGTTTACTGCCAACATGTACAAACTAGCTTATCTTCTTGTAGAAATAAGCACATTCACTTTACTACAATGCCTTTTTCTAATGTTCATCCTTAGAGGAGCAAGATAGAGTAAATAATATTTTAAATTCAATAGAAATAACAAAAACTTCTCAGTAAGCATTTTTAAAGAAAAATACAGAGCTCCCAATCAACTGAAACTTTAAATATATGATCTGAAATCTCTAATCTTCCTTATATGTAACTTAGTTCAAGCCAGTTTTAGAGAAGTTATATTTGTAATAATTTATATTTTCAATATACCTACACTTTTAAAAATCGGTACAAGAAATTATTAAGGTATGATTTAGCCTTAAAACTTCGATTCATTAGGTGACTTTTGCAAATTTGTTTAATATGCAATTCTTATGTAAAGGGGAACACTAAATTAGCAATCACTACACTGTTACTGTACCATACTGCTGGCATGGTCTACTAGATTGTGAGATATTTGAGGGCAAGAACCATAGCTTTTAATTATCTATTTCTACCACTTAGCAGAGTGCTTTTCACAGCATGAATGATTATTGAATCACTGGAAAAATGATGACTAGAGGGTAAATCCTACTGTGCAATGTATTTCATTGGGATTTCTTCTCTGAGAGATAGAAACCATAGTTTTGTTGAAATTAATATAAGAGTTTGTATTTTTCTATATTTATTGTTTTAGCTTTATTACACCTATAATCCCCATTGCTAGTTTTCTGACATATCATGAAGTTAGTGCACATTCTCTATGATGAATAGTTCCTTAACAGTCTCAATTATAATCATGTGAACTTTTAAAAAATCAATATAGCCTCAGTAAGAGAAACTCACATGACACAACCATGGACAAGGGCAAACAAATTTGACATTTTCCCAGATAACAGGGAAAGACAAAGGAGTCACTCTAAGGGCATTTTTAGTATTAATTCCTTGCATTTCTGTGAGTCCCAACTGCCAGGCATACTTACCCTGGCTCTGGTGAAATGGTATCTTTTTCCTGGGCATGACAGAAAGAAAACTCAGTATCAAACCTGGAAAATGTATACCTGACAGAAACTCAAGGAGAATCTGCAATTACACCTCATAGAAATAGAAAATTATCAGTGTATCAAAAAAGTATCAATAATGCATGAAGCATACTTGAGTCATAAAAACTCAACATACATGACAGGACCCTAACTATCTTGCCTGACACCGATGAAGATTTTTTGACTCAATTTTATTAATAGATGTAAAATTAGTTCTCATTATATTTTACATTGACTAATAAGTCATGCAATATGTAAAGAGTAGTATGTGGAATGTTTGAATCCAATTAAATTGAGCAGTTCTTTCAATAGATTTTGTCAGCTGAATGTGATGGATTCTCTCTCTCTTTCCTCTTCATGAACCATTGTTCTTTGTCCAAATTATTGTTAAAGTTTATTGATTGATTTTTCAGTGGCAAGATTATTTTTGGCAAGTTAATCTGTAAATATAATGGAAATGAGTATCTGCAATGGATAGAACCCCATGAATTTAGTTTATTTTTACTTTTACATTTTGAAGTTGTTTTAGTTGTAAAGTCTTACATTATCATAGGGAGTAATGTGAGTTTGGGGTTTGGCACAGAAATAAGAAATGGTCTTCAGAGATTCTGTGTGCCTGCCTCCCTCCTGCTGGGATCGCCCCTTCAGACCCTTAGTGCGTCCACTGGGATTGTCCCTTCAGACCCTCAGTGCATCTGCTGGGGGCACGCACAGTGTGTGTCTGGTGGCAGCATGCCGGAGGCTGAGAGCGCAAGTTGCATGGCCATGCATGGTTGCTAGGGGTGCCTGAGGCCTCCCACTCACCCATCAGGCTGAGGGAGGAAGCAATGTTTCGCCGGCACCTAGCCTCAGTGAAGCTGAGTCCGCGGGATGTTTTAGCATCTGTGCTGTATGGATGGAGAAGTCTTGAGGCCACTGTAAGAATAAGTCTGAAAGCCAGAGGCAGGAGGCTTGAATCCAAAACTTGAGAAGACCAGAGAAATGATATCAGGGAAAATTAATAGACAAGAGCTCATCCAAAATCCTCCATACCTACACTGAAACCCAGCTCCACCCAAGAGCCAAAAAGTTCCAGAGCAAGACATACCATGCTATTTCTCCAGCAATGCAGGAATACAGCCCTGAGCATTAAAATATAGGCTGCCCAAAGCCATGCCAAGCCCATAGACAGCCAAAACTCACTAATGGACACTTTACTGCACTCCAGAGAGAAGAGATCCAGCTCCACCCATCAGAACACCGATGCAAGTTTCCCTAACCAGGAAAGCTTGACAAGCCACTTGTCCACCCCCACCCACAGGGAGGAACCTCCACAAAAAGGAGGAACCACAAACGTCCAGCCTACAGAAAGGCCACCCCAAACATAGCAATCTAAACAAGATGAAAAGTCAGAGAAATACCCAGCAGGTAAAGGAACATGATAAATGCCCAGCAAATCAAACAAAAGAGGAGGAGATAGGGAGTCTACCTGAAAAAGAATTCAGAATAACAATATTAAAGATGATCCAAAATCTTGACAACAAAATGGAGTTACAGATAAATAGACTAGAGACAAGGACTGAGAAGATGCAAAAAATGTTTAACAAGGACCTAGAAGAAATCAAAAAGAGTCAGTCAATAATGAATAATGCAATAACTGAGATCAAAAGCACTCTGGAGGGAACCAACAGTAGAATAACTGAGGCAGAATATAGGATAACTGAGGTGGAAGACAGAATGGTGAAAATAAATGAAGCAGAGATGAAAAAAGAAAAATGAATTAAAAGAAATGAGGACAACCTCAGAGACCTCTGGGACAACGTAGGAGTCCCAGAGAAGGAAACAAAAAGAAAGGGCATGAAAAAATATTTTAGGAGATAATAATTGAAAACTTCCCTAAAAATGTGGAAGGAAATAGCCACCCAAGTCCAAGAAACCCAGAGAGTCCCAAACAGGATAAACCCAAAGCAAAACACCCCAAGACAATATTGATCAAATTAATGAAAATCAAAAACAAAGAGCAAATATTAAAAGTGGCAAGGGAAAAGTAACAACCCACAAATGGATCCCCATAAAGATATCAGCTGATTTTTCAATAAAAACTCTTCAGGCCAGAAGGGAATGGCAGGACATACTTAAAATGATGAAAGAAAAAAACCTACAACCCAGATTACTGTAGCCCGCAAGGATCTCATTCAAATAGGAAGGAGAAATCAAAAGATTTACAGAGAAGCAAAATCTGAGAGAATTCAGCACCACCAAACCAGCTCTTCAACAAATGCTAAAGGATCTTCTCTATACAGGAAACACAGAAAAGGTTTATAAACTCGAACTCAAAACAACAAAGTAAATGGAAATGGAATCACACTTATCAACAATTACCTTAAATGTAAATGGGTTGAATGCCCCAACCAAAAGACAAAGACTGGCTGAATGGATACAAAAACAAGAACCCTGTATATGCTGTCTACAAGAGACCCAGCTCAATCCAAGGAACGCATACGGACTGAAAGTGAAAGGCTGGGAAAATATATTTCATGCAAATGGAAACCAAAAGAAAGCAGGAGTAGCAATACTAACATCAGATAAAATAGACTTTGAAATAAAGGCCATGAAAAGAGGCAAAGAAGGACACTACATAATGATCAAAGGATCAACTCAAGAAGAAGATATAACAATTATAAATATATATGCACCCATATAGGAGCACTGCAATATATAAGGCAAATGCTAACAAGTATGAAAGCGGAAATTAACAGTAACACAGTAATAGTGGGAGACTTTAATACCACACTCACACCTATGGATAGATCAACTAAACAGAAAATTAGCAAGGAAACACAATTTAAATTATACAATGGACCAGTTAGACCTACTTGATATCTATAAGACATTTCACCCCAAAACAATGAATTTCACCTTTTTCTCAAATGCACACACAGCATTCTACAGTATAGATCACATCCTGGGCCATAAATCTAGCCTTGGTAAATTCAAGAAAATTGAAATCATTTCAAGCATCTTTTCTGATCACAATTCAGTAAGATTTGATGTCAACTACAGGAAAAAAACAATTAAAATTACAAACATACAGAGGCTAAACAACACGTTTCTGAATAACCAACAAACCACAGAAGAAATTTAAAAAAAGAAATAAAAATATGCATCAAAACAAATGAAAATAAAAACACAACAACCCAAAACCTTTGAGATTCAGTAAAAGCTCTGCTAAGGGGAAGGTTCATAGCAATACAAGCTTACTTCAGGAAACAAGAGAAAAATCAAATAAATAACCTAACTTTACACCTAAAGCAAGTAGAAAAAGAAGAAATGAAGAATCCCAGGGTTAGTAGAAGGAAAAAAAATCATAAAAATTCGAGCAGAAATAAATGGAAAAGAAACAAAGGAGACCATAGCCAAAATCAACAAAGCTAAAAGCTGGTTTTTTGAGAAGATAAGTAAAATAGACAAACCATTAACCAGACTCATCAAGAAAAAAGGGGAGAAGAATCAAATCAACAAAATTAGAAATTAAAATAGAAAAATCACAACAGACAAAACAGAAATACAAAGGATCATAAGAGACTACTATCAGCAACTATGTAACGATAAAATGGACAACTTGGAAGAAATAGATGCATTCTTAGAAAAGTATAACCTTCCAAAACTGAACCAGGAAGAAATATAAAATCTTAACAGACCCATCACAAGCATAGAAATCAAAACTGTAATCAAAAATCTTCCAACAAACAAAAGCCCAGTACTAGATAGCTTCATAGGTGAATTCTACCAAAAATTTAGAGAAGAGCTAACATCTATCTTACTCAAACTTTTCCAGAAAATTGCAGAGGAAGGAACATTCCCAAACTCATTCTATAAGGCCACCATCACCCTAATACCAAAGCCAGAAAAAGATGCCACAAAAAAAAGAAAACTACAGGCCAATATCACTGATGAACATAGATGCAAAAATCCTAAACAAAATTTTAGCAAACAGAATCCAACAACATATTAAAAAGATCATACATCATGACCAAGTGGGCCTTATCCCAGGGATGCAAGGATTCTTCAGTATTCCCAAATCAATCAATGTGATATGCCACATTAACAAATTGAAAGATAAAAACAGTATGATTATCTCAATAGATGCACAGAAACCCTTTGACAAAATTCAACATCCATTTATGATAAAAAAAAAAACCTTCCAGAAAGCAGGCATAGAAGGAACAAACTTCAACATAATAAAAGCCACATATGATAAACCCACAGCAAACATTATCCTCAATGGTGAAAAATTGAAAGCATTTCCCCTAAAGTCAGGAACAAGACAAGGGTGCTCACTTTCACCACTACTGTTCAACATAGTTTTGGAAGTTTTAGCCACAGCAATCAGAGAGAAAAAGAAATAAAAGGAATCCAGATTGGATTCAGAGTAAAACTTTCACTGTTTGCAGAGGACATGATCCTCTATATCAGTTCAGTTCAGTTCAGTCACTCAGTCGTGTCCAACTCTTTGCGACCCCATGAACCGCAGCACGCCAGGCCTCCCTATCCATCACCAAATACCAGAGTCTACCCAAGCCCATGTCCATTGAGTCAGCGATGCCATCCAACCATCTCATCCTCTGTTGACCCCTTCTTTTCCTGCCCTCACTCTTTCCCAGCATCAGGGTCCTTTCCAATGAGTCAGCTCTTCACATCAGGTGGCCAAAGTATTGCAGTTTCCGCTTCAACATCAGTACTTCCAATGAACACCCAGGACTGATCTCCTTTTGGATGGACTGGTTGGATCTCCTTGCAGTCCAAGGGACTCTCAAGAGTCTTCTCCAACACCACAGTTCAAAAGCATCAATTCTTCAGCGCTCAGCTTTCTTTATAGTTCAACTCTCACATCCATACATGACTACTGGAAAAACCATAGCCTTGACTAGATGGCCCTTTGTTGGCAAAGTAATGTCTCTGCTTTTTAATATGCTGCCTAGGTTGGTCATAGTAGTAAGCGTCTTTTAATCTAATGGCTGCAATCACCATCTGCAGTGATTTTGGAGCCCCCCCACCAAGAAAAAAAAACTCAGCCACTGCTTCCACCACTTCCCCATCTATTTGCCATGAAGTGATGGGACCAGATGACATGATCTTAGTTTTCTGAATTTTGAGCTTTAAGCCAACTTTTTTACTCTCTTCTTTCACTTTCATCAAGAGGCATTTTAGTTCTTCTTCACTTTCTGCCATAAGGGTGGTGTTATCTGCATATCTCAGGTTAATGATATTTTCCCAGCAATCTTGATTCCAGCATGTGCTTCCTCCGGCCCAGCGTTTCTCATGATGTTCTCGGCATATAAGTTAAATAAGCAGGGTGACAATATACAGCCTTGACGTACTCCTTTTCCTATCTAGAACCAGTCTGTTGTTCCAAGTCCAGCTCTAACTGTTGCTTCCTGACCTGCATACAGGTTTCTCAAGAGGCAGGTCAGGTGGTCTGGTATTCCCATCTCCTTCAGAATTTTCCACAGTTTATTGTCATCCACACAGTCAAAGGCTTTGGCATAGTCAATAAAGCAGAAGTTAATGTTTTTCTGGAACTCTCTTGCTTTTTCGATAATCTGCGGATGTTGGCAATTTGATCTCTGGTTCCTCTGCCTTTTCTAAAACCAGCTTGAACATCTGGAAGTTAATGGTTCATGTATTGCTGAAGCCTGACTTGGAGAATTTTGAGCTTACTTTACTAGCATGTGACATGAGTTCAATTGTGTGGTAGTTTGAGCATTCTTTGGCATTGCCTTTCTTTGGGATTGGAATGAAAACTGACCTTTTCCTGTCCTGTGGCATAGAAAACCCTAAAGACACCACCAGAAAAGTACTAGAGCTAATCAATAAATATAGTAAAGTTGCAGGATATAAAATTAATACACAGAAATCTCTGCATTTCTATACACTAACAATGAGAAAACAGTAAGAAAAATTAAGGTAGCAATTCCCTTCACCATTGTGATGAAAAGAGTAAAATACTTAGGAATAAATCTACCTGAGGAAACAAAAGACCTATATACAGAAAACTATAAAACACTGATGAAAGAAATCAAAGATGACACAAATAGTTGGAGAAGTATACCAACTATACCAAATAGTTGGAGAAATACTCATGGATCGGAAGAATCAATATAGTGAAAATGAGTATACTACCCAAAGCAATCTACAGATTAAACACAACCCCTTTTAGCTACCGATGGTATTTTTCACCGAACTAGAACAAATAATTTCATGCATTCCATGGAAATCCAAAAACCTTGAATAGCCAAAGCAATCTTGAGAAAGAAGAATGGAACTGGAGGAATCAACCTACCTGATTTCAGACTATACTAGAAATCTACAGTCATCAAGACAGTGTGGTACTGGCACAAAGACAGAAATATAGATCAATGGAACAAAATAGAAAGCCTAGCAATAAATCCACTCACCTATGTACACCTGATCTTTGACAAGAAGGCAAGAACATACAATGGAGAAAAGACAATCTCTTTAACAAGTGGTGCTGGGAAAACTCATCAACCACCTGTAAAAGAATGAAACTAGAACACTTTCTAACACCATACACAAAAATAAACTCAAAATGGATTGGAGATCTAAATGTAAGACCAGATTCCATAAAACTCCTAGAGGAAAACATAGACAAAACACTCTCTGACATAAATCACAGCAGGATCCTCTATGATCCATCTCCCAGAGTAATGGAAATAAAAGCGAAAATAAACAAATGGGACCTAATTAAAGTTAAAAACTTTTGCACAACGAAGGAATCTATAAGCAAGGTGAAAAGACAGCCTTCAGAGTGGGAGAAAATAACAGCAAAAAAAGCAACTGACAAAGAACTAATCTCAAAAATATACAAGCAGCTCATGCAGCTCAATACCAGAAAAATAAATGGCCCAATCAAAAAATGGGCTGAAGAACTTAACAGACTTTTCTCCAAAGAAGAAATGCAGATGGCTAACAAACATATGAAAAGATGCTCAACATCATTCATTATCAGAGAAATGCAAATCAAAACCACATTGAGGTACCATCTCATGCTGGTCAGAATGGCTTCTATCCAAAAGTCTACAAACAATAAATGCTGGAGAGGATGCGGAGAAAAGGGAACCTTTTTACACTATTGGTGGGAGTGTAAACTAGTACAGCCACTATGGAGAACAGTGTGGAGATTCCTCAAAAAACTGGAAATAGAACTGTCATACGACCCAGAAATCCCACTGCTGGGCATCTGCCGGAGTCCTGCTCCAGCTGGTCCAGAGTTTTCTCAGGATGGACTGCGTCGGCGATGCAAATGAGAAGACACAGCGAGTCTTCGCCTTTCCAAGTGTTTCCTGACTTTATTGTTTTCAAGACAGCTTTTATATTTTTAGTGGTACATAGAAACAAATGTAAAGTATAGAGTCATACAAATTCAGCTTAATGGGCCAGCAGTTTTGACCCTCATCCAAACCGTTTGCATATCTTTAGTTACAAAAAGCCTCATTTTGTTTACATCATCTTCTGGCCTGGGGGCCTGCTAACATCTTGTGACTCTCCATTGATAAGGGTTGATCAGTCAGAACACTTTTGTATCAGGCACAGCAGGAAAGAATTCATCAATAGAAAGTTTCAAGGTAACACCTGTTTTCAGTAATTTATTCTATGCCTTGAGCTTAACAGAAAAGAATGTGGTTCCATAAAGTCATAGTACAGCAAGCTGAAACAATGTAGCACAAAGCTCAGTTCTTAGCCAAAATCACTAGCCAAATTAACAATTGTCTTATTATTTGTATTAAAGCTAAGCTTTTATTTATATAAATTTCTAACTATTATGCTCTCGTTATATGGGCTAAATACGTTAAGAGTAAAATCATAGTGAGTAAATATAGACTAAGTAACAGTTTCATAAAGCAATATATCTTATATTTCCTAACAAGCCTTTTTTCCTACAAAGGGTTCTGTGCCCATTGGGGCTTTTTGTGCGGAGGCTCTCAATGCTGTTTTATTGTTAAGGAGCAGTCATGCACATTAGCTCCAAAGGCATAGGCTTATTTATTAAACAAACTAATATGCTAACAAGAGGAGTTTAGATTAAAATACCCTATATCCTAGATAATCTAATAGGGTGCCACCGTTCGGGGGCCTTGTCGATCAAGGTTTCAGATTGATCTATTTTGGGAAAAGATCAGGAAAGACCTTTTGCCTAAGTCACAGAAAATAAGAAGAGGTTTATTATAGGAAACATCAGAAAGACAGATATCATTAAGGTGAGCGTTGAAGCAGCCTTCCGAGAATCCCTGAGGCCTGAGTTGCTCTGCTCGTCAAGTCTTCTCCTCATGACTCTGTCATGGGTGGGATCTCGTGAGTTGGCTCCCAGCAGGCATCCACACTGAGGAAATCAGAATTGAAAGAGACACATGTACCCCAAAGTTCATGCCAGCATGGTTTACAATAGCTAGGACATGGAGGCAACCTAGATGTCCATCGGCAGACGAATGGATAAGAAATCTGTGATACATATGCACAATGGAATATTACTCAGCTGTTAAAAAAGAACATATTTGAATCAGTTCTAACGAGATGGATGAAACTAGAGCCTGTTATACAGAATGAAGTGTCGGGAGCCGCGATAGGCATTACTGACAAAATGGAGGCAAGGCCCCAACCCCCTCTCCTCATTCCGCAGGCATGGTCCCGGGATGAAGGAGTTAGGTCCTGTGATTCTGACTTGTCCTTTCCTTCCTCCGGTTGAGTTGGCTGGAAAGAATGTTATAATCCATAACGTTAACTATTGACATTTGTTCAAGGATCTTTACAAAGAATGTTCCAGGATGAGCACATAGGCTGCAGCCTGAGATCATGGGAAGCGTTGTTATCTGAAACCTGCCTGTAAGAAGAATGTTTATGGCAAAAGAAGTTTGCTGAGTTTAGGGGTTAGGAATAATTAAGAATCAGTTCAGTTCAGTTCAGTCGCTCAGTCATGTCCGACTCCTTGCGACCCCATGAATTGCAGCACGCCAGGCCTCTCTGTCCATCACCAACTCCCGGAGTCTACCCAAACCCATATCCATCGAGTTGGTAAGAATAGTTAGAAGCTAAAGGTTTAAGGTATGTTGTAGTGTTGGCATATTTTACTATAGCTTATGGAAACTAGGTATTTTAGAGACACTAATAGCTAAAAGGCTTTTTAGGAGATGATGAGCTTAAGTTACTAGGGGATAGCAGGATTTAAAGAGATAAGAAATAAACTGAGGAATGTGGTATACACCCCAGAGACAAACGTGAGTTACAATGTTATCACAAGGACACTTAAGAGGGAACTCTGAAGGACAACAATGATTTATGGAGACAGTAAATATGGGTGAGGGGAAACTGAAGATGTCATACCTCTGACCTAATGCTTTTGTAAAAGTATAAAAGAAAACCTGATGCTTAAAATAAACATGCAGCCCAGTGCTTTGAGCGGGAGACTGCATCATTTTCATTTGCCGACCCCGTTCATCCCTTCAGGGCGATTCCCTGGCTGCTGGAGCTGGACTCCGGCAATGAAGTAAGTCAGAAAGAAAAGCACCAATACAGTATATTAATGCATGGAATGTATGGAATTTAGAAAGATGGTAATGATGACCCTATATACAAGACAGAAAAAGAGACACAGATATAAAGAACAGACTTTTGGACTCTGTGGGAGAAGGTAGGGTGGGATGATTTGAGAGAACAGCATTGAAACATGTATATTACCATATGTGAAATAGATGATCAGTCCAAGTTCAATGCACGAAACACAGCACTCAAAGCCAGTGCACTGCGACAACCCTGAGGGATCAGATGGGGAGGGATGTGGGTGGGGGATTCAGGATAGGGGACACATGTACATCCATGGCTGATTCATGTCAGTGTATGGCAAAAACCACTACAATATTGTAAAGTAATTAGCCTCCAATTAAAATAAATACATTAATTTTTAAAAAGAAATGTTCTTCATTCAAAATGAGACAAAAGGTAATATACAGCAAAATTACTCAAAGTTTCACACATGCTATGAAAATAAATTAAATCAATATAATTACAAATAGAAACTAATGATAATTAAAAGAAATTATTTCATTTTATACTATATTTTTCTGGACAGTGTTACTTAACATATTGTCTCATTTATTATACATAAGCACTTATTTATTGTGCAAAGTGTGTGAGGGCAATGTTTTGGTCTCTTTTTTAATTAAAAAGGTTTAGATTTTACCTTTTCTGACTCTTGAATCAATTGGTGCTTCATACAGTTTGCTTGTCTACAACATAATAAAAATTTCAAAATATTTTCCAGTCTCTCTTGCTGTATCATTTTGTGATCATCACTGCTGTATATTGCATGAATTTTGTCATTTTGTTCATTATTATTAGCCCAGCATGTAAGACAATGTATACTAAGGATGAATAAATGAATTTCATATCTTTGGTGATAGACTTTAAAATGGAGGGCTTCCCTCGTGGCTCAGATGGTAAAGAATCTGCTTGCAATGCAGGAGGCCAGTATTTGATCCCTGGGTTTAGACGATCCCCTGGACAATGGGATATTTACCCACTGCAGTATTCTTGTCTGGAGAATTTCATGGTCAGAGGGACCTGGCAGGTCACAGTCCATGGAGTCGCAAAGAGTCAGACACAGCTGAGTGACTATCACTTTCACTTTCTTTAAAATAGATGCTGTTCATGACAGCTAATTTCAAGATAAGTTCAACAGATATATTTGACTCTGTGGTATGCTTTTCCTGCAGACAGTATTTCTGACTTCTTTACTTTACTAATTATTTTAGATATATATGAGCAAAATAAGCTGTTTTCATAAAGAGAATGTTTAGAATAAAAAATAAGGCAGGTTAAGAAATGAAGGCAGAGAAATAGCAATCTTTATTTACATCACAAATGAATTTTAGTTAGCTCTTCAAATAGAGCAGGAATGAGAGGTCTTTTTTAACTAAAAAAAAAAAAATACTCTTAGAAGTCATTGGAATTCTTTGTGTTACCATCAACTCCAAATATTCAAATATTTGTAACAGACCCTATTGCTAGACTTTCAGTTATGTAATATAATACATTCCAATTTTGGTTTTACCCAGTTAAGTCATGATTTTCTGCTATCTACAGTGGCAAACATGTGGATACTGACTTCATATCCTTAACAGATCTGCTTGATTAGTCTTCAAATCTTTCTGATATCTAAAACAGTCTTCCTTTTAGTAGATACCAAATAACCACTTTAAAAAAACAGAAAAGGATGGATAAATTGTAATTGAGAAAATAGCTAAGTTATTGCTAGGAAAAGCTAAAGTGTAGTGTTGAAAATATATCTGATTGAAGAAATACATGCATATTGAGAAATGCATGTATATTGAGAAAGTGAGAAGAGTTTCCAAGTAAGAGAAATGGCATAAACCATGCACATGGGTTAATGTGATTAAGATGTTTGTTGGAGAAGTTACAAGAGAGTGCACTGAGGATAAAATTGGAAAATGCTGATGATGAATAAAAAATAAAGGGGGAAATATTGTACAATTTTTTAATCTTTGACTCTGTACTATGAAGCAAAGCAAAATAGAAACTAAAAACAAGCTAATCATAAAATATTAGAGAAATTGCTACATTAAAGTAGTAGATGAAATAGCTTACAAGCTTAGTGGTTAAAATGAACATAGCATGATATTTGGAAAAAAAAGTCTGTAAGAAATTAAGTAAAATTGAGTAGAAATTATATATTTGCTATGATTGCAATGACAACTGTTTTTAAAAAGTGTATGCAAAAGAGTTTCTGCTCACATAATGGCAAACTATTGTCTTAGACTAAACTTCATGACATATTAAGTATAAATTCTGGACAAAATACAAAAAGTAACTATTTGAAAACACTGGAGCCAAATAAAAACATTCAGAAACTGGAGGAATTTCAACCTGTGAAAGAAGAGAACTTCAATTAGTAACATCTAAGTTGTTACAACTTTTCTGCTTATGGCATTTTCCAGTGTACTTGGCATCAAGAAGCTGGAATCAGTTAGAAAGCCTCAGTCTTATTATTATTTATATGATATGTCAGAGGGGTATACAAAGCAGTGGGAAATTTAGATGGGACATGTAGCAGAGGAGGTTACCATAGCATAATGTGTTTGAATATTTGCATGTAGGTTCCTCTGATATTGTTGGCTATTACTTACCAGTCTCCATTAAATTATATTGCTTTCCTTAAATAGTTGGTTTTGGATATGTAATATAATATCTATGTTGGTTGCTTATTTTGTTCTTATTTTAAAATATATCACAGTATTTAAGATACCTTACCCCACAAAAATATGAAATCTCACCATTTCTAAATTTGTTTTGATTATATCAAAGATATTATCATGATATACTACTACCTTTAAGTATCTGAAGAGCCAATCTCCTTGCCTAGGACATTTGTGCCGCTAATTTTTTTTTATATTAATAGATGTGATAGTTTGGTTATTAAATTTTGTATATTCACCTTCTTATATTTCTTAAGTGTTCAAAAGCATGCATTTGGAAATATTGTACCACAGTAGCTTAGGAAATATTTTACAATGAAAAAGCTATTATTTTATGGGTAATACAGCTCTTTCAAACAATTAGTGAGATACTAAAGTCAAATAAAGAATCACAAGTTTCATTTCTGCTTCTTCCTGGTCCCTGTTCACTAAGGATGTTAGTTAACTTAAAACCTTCAGATTTACAGTTAACCATCCTCTGAGGATTTAATGTTCTTGGGAGTATTAATTTTTGGAGAGAGTTTTTTTTTTTTTTTTCTTTCAAGAGGCAGTATACTGAATAAGAAATAAGATAATACTCAGCTATGGGATTGTAATGAACCTTAACTCAGATACATACATAAACCACAATGGACATTGTCTTGCATTAAGTAATTTTTGATCTACCACCCAGTACTAAATATAAATCTGTCCCACAATAAGATTGAATAAGGTGACCTCCACTCTATAAAACTACCAACACAATCACTTCTAAAAACATTTACTTCTCTGTGTTAAACATTTTAATCTCTCTAAAACATTTCTTGTTTTTCCTGGAGAAAACTTTCTTCTCACTCCACTATGTTCCTTCTGTGACAAAAATTTACAAAGTATTCATTCTAAGCCTCTTTCTGACCCTTTTACTCATACTGCCCATGGGAATGTAGATTGACTTATGTGATTGAGAGATAGGATAGTTCACATAATATTAGCCATTAGGATTTTTGTCATTGTTGGGAGACAGTTCTCCATTGGTCTCTCACATTTTTGTATATCTTACAACATCTCTTTGTTCCAGACTATCATTTAAAGAAATTTTTTTTAACAGCCTTGAAAGTTATAGTACTTCCATCCAGGATATAGGCATGTTTGTTTAATGTTACTGTCTATGACTAAGGTCTAAAAAGTTTGTTCGAAACTAACTTAAAAGATAGAGGTTTCTTAAACTTAACTATGACTGAAGCCAACTGTGTGCACAGTAGCCTCCTGGGTAGTTCCACATTATCCCCCTGAGAAAGAAGAACTGATGCAAACATGAAATTTATGTTGCCTGCTATACTGTAAATAAGAAAGTCATTTGTGTCTAGACCAGAAGTCTTACATTTTCTGCCAGTATTTAGGCTTACATTTTAGCTTAGAAGGATAAGATGACAGACTCTTTACAGTTCATGACAATATTATTTTTCCTTTTACTAACACATTGTAGGGGTGGAGTACTCAATGCACACACCTTCTACAGAGTCTTCCCAGATGGCTCAGTGGTAAAGAATCTACCTGCCCACACAGGAAACACAAGAGACTTGGGTTTGATCCCTGGGTCAGGAAGATCCCCTGGAGCAGAAAATGGCAACCTGCTCTAGTATTCTTGCTAGAAAATTCCATGGACAGAAGAGCTTGGCAGTCTACAGACCAATGGGTTGCAAAGAGTCAGACATGACTGAGTGACGGAGCACATATACACACACACAGTACACCAGAAGGCTTATGAATATTCTTCCATGAAGTATGACTATCTGTTCCTGAACTGGTAAACATACTCCTGTGCTAAATCTCTTATGTCTCCTTCATTGGCTTGTAGGATCTTTACCACTAGTGCCACTGGGGGAGCCCAAACATGTGCTACTCATGTAAAAAAAAAAAAATCATTTCTACTCTTTCTTACAAACAGAGCAATAACACAAAAAGCAAGGGATAGAAAATTAAGAGGGAGAAATAAAAGACAAGAGGGAGAGTCAGACAATACAGCTCTTAGCTCCTGTGTGAGTGTGTTAAGTCGCTTGGATTGTAGCCTGCCAGGCTCCTCTGTCCATACAATTTTCCAGGCAAGAATACTGGAGTGGATTGCCATGCTCTCCTCCAGGGAATCTTTGCAACTCGGGGATAGAGTCTCTTTTTAAGTCTCCTGCATTAGCAGATGGGCTCTTTACCACTAGCGCTACCTGGGAAGTTCTTCTTAGCTGCTAGTGGACTGCAGTCAGCCATAAGCACTACTTAGACTCGAAGATGTCTTTGGATTGTACATTGTCTGTTTTGACCTTAAAAAATTATTGGATAAGAGTGAAATGAAGTAAACTAAGTTTCTTCCTATGAATTGTGACACAAAGATCCTAACACTTATCGGAAAAATAAAGTTACCTCCATTTTATATACATTGCCTTAGAGACTCTAGAGTCCCGATCATTTATAACAGCTTAAGTTATAAAGATATGTATAAATGGAGAGAAGTGGACCTTAATGTAATATGATGGAGTGAGGGGAAGACAAAGAAAAAGATACAAATATGGCAGATATTAAGTGGGACAAAATGTGGGTCAACATTTGAGCACAAAAGTGAGGATAAGAGAGAAGTGTAGAAATACCAAGTAAATGTGATCTGTCTTCCACAATTTTTTTAGACTAAAACAACTCCTGCAATGGAAAAACTAGAAAGGGATTTTGAAAACATCTTGCTCAGAATGCTCATTTTGCAGGTATGGAAATTGCCCCATGTTACACAGCTAATTACTAAGCGAAGGCTTTTAAACCTGAATCCAGATCATGACAACACTAAATTCTCATTAACCCTTAAGTCTTCCACTTACTTACATCATGATATTTTATTAACATTTCTTAATTGTTCTTAAGTTAATGGTCATGATTTCTTTATGTTGTCTCTGATGGCAGAGAGTGTGAAAAGAAAGATTGAAAGATTCAAGGAGGTAATAGAAAAAGGAATATATATAACTTTATAAAAAACAAGATATTATGACTTACCTGTCACCTGTACAAAAACAACATGAACATTATTAAGTGAGAAGATGCTCACTTTAAAGTTTTACCTGTTGAGAGACTGGAAACTCACATCCTATGGCACACTATTCTCAGTAGTTCAAATTTTGGTCATTTTCTATGGTTTGCTAAGAAAAACCAATGAATGTATTGCTTTTTATATTTTATTTCATTTTCTTTTTCCTCCATAAAAGTGATAATAACAGCAATATAATTCTTAGCCAGAAAATCAGTACTGTGTCTTTAATTTTTTTTTTTTTTTTTTAGTTTCCAAAACTCTATATTTGTGTTTCTGTATAATTGTGTTTTTCTACTTCCTTTGCAATTAAAGTACCTGAATCACCTTGTTCATCTAGAAATGATGGAAGAGTAAGAGGTAGATTTTTTATCCATTATTGAATACACATATGTTTTCCTTTTTGGAAGCCACATTAGTGTAAAGATCAATACAGTTCTTAAATCAGCTACCCCATCCACATCATCAATTGAATTTATAAAGGAGCTACCTGATGCGACAAATACTATCCAAAACTAATCGGAGTCCAATTACAGTCCATTGAATAAAGGTTTATCACTTATCACTAGATTAAGAGCCTGATTAGACCTGGTACATGCTGCAATATTGAAACAAATGGGGACTTCCAATTACATTCACCCAGCCTAAGATGCAAGCCACTTAGAATGAATAACATTCAGTTGGTGTATCAAAAGACAAATATTGCCCTTGACAGAATGAATTTATAGACTCAAGTTTAAAAGTGACTTGAGAAGTTGTTTAACCTAAATACACAATTTCATTTCCTTATTTTTGAAGTCAACTTAATGTCAATATATCTTTTACTCCCTTACACCGCCAGTCAGTGCTCTTTCAATTCCACACGTTGACAATCAATTGCTTTCCAGGTGGCTCAGTGGTAAAGAATCTGCCTGTCAATGCAAGAGACATAGGAGACATGGGTTTGATCTCTGGGTCTGGAAGATCCCCTGGAGAAGGAAACAGCGTCCAACTCTTGTATTCTTTGCCTAGAGAATTCTGTGGACAGAGGAACCTGTTGGGCTACAGTCCATAGGATCACACAGTCTGACACGACTGAATGACTGAACATGCACACAGGCACACACAACGATCGGCTGACCTAGAGTTAGATTTTCACCTTTATTTAATTACTAGTATTTACTTTCTATTTTAAAGTAATCATTCAAAATAGTCAAGGAAGGTACTTTAGGCTAATAGAAGCCTGTTGACTCTGAGATGACTCAAGCGTTTTGAGGTATTGGCTGTTTTGATAAAATGGTCTGGTATAATACAACATAGTATAGCAAATTGTTGCCAGTTATGTCTGATGATTTCCTTATTGTTTTTACCTATTTTTTTCCATAACTTTTTTGTTCCATGACTCAAATCTTTATCCTTCCATTGTTGGCTAATTATTTCTAATTAATTATTGTCTAATATATCAAATTGTCACAGCTCATCTTCATCCTATCCATTCTCCACACAGTTATTATTCATATTTTTAATTCTCCTTGAAACCTTTAGTGACTTCCCTTGAATGAACTCAATGAGATAATTTTCAGTTTCTCAGTGGGACTTCAGTGAAGACCCCAACCTCCCCTTTTAGTTTAACTTTTTAAAATTCTCTTAGGTTGTACTTTCACCAGTATTTAAATACATCACCCTCCATTTTCTTTCAGAATTTCAATTTTATTACATAGTTTAATTTCCACTAGAACACATTTGTCATACTGTATTTTCTAATTAATAGTATGACACTAGTTCATCCTTTTGCAGTTGCTTTTACTTTGCCTATTTGACCTATTCTTCATCTCTTATTCTTTAATCATTCTTCCCTATGACAAGACTTCTTTGTAACATTTCTGAGACCAATATGCTCTCCTTCCTCAGAACATCTGCAATTACGTCTGCTGAAAACATGTGTCTATATCTCATTCTCTCTAGAATGGAAATATCTTGACAACAGGAGTACATCCATTATTGTTTCTCCTCTGTCTTCTAAAAATGTATGTTCATTTAACTTTTGCCTCTCTAAAGTATGGATAAATTAATGTTTTAGTAAAATGTATAGAATTTCCTTATTGTGGGGATTCAGTTCTTCTCATCTTGAGTTGAAAAGTAACCCCAGATATGGAAATTGTTTCCTGTGATTTTCTGTTGTCTGCATATCAATTCTCTCAGTACACAAAGCATATGACATCTATTAAGCAGTGTATTTACTGAATATTTTCTGCTTTTAAGTGGAGGATTTGAATTTATGAACTATTTATTTCATTATCATTCTAGGCTAGTCAAGTAAATACATAAAAAAAAAAAAGGTGTAAAAGCAGGTTAGTCTCACCGTAGTGATAATAAAGGACAAAATGAAAGACAAAAACAGTGGGACTTGAGCAACTGGCTTGCTTTTTTTAGGGTCTAGATTTTGAGGGTTCAGTGCATTAACTCATTAAAGAAAAGTCCTTGTTCAGAACAACTTGCCATAGCTCCTATTCTCATATGCATGCTTTAGAGCCACATGGCTGAGAATAAGACATTTTGCCATTGTTGAACAAAATCTTCTAGGATAAAGGTCAAGAGAAATCCATGCTGGGATTCACACCCCATGCCAACCACTGTGGAAAGGAAAATGCTTCTGATCAGAGTTACCTCTCAATGCCAGAAGTGTAATAAGAGGTAGTGAAATGTCTATATGATGGGTCTAATAGAAATGAAAATCTAGCTCTTGAAAGAGTAACTCCGACTTTTGAAGTTCAGTCTAATAGACTCTAACTGCATCAATGTATGTGGCAGAAAAAAAATGTTATTTTAATCTTCATTAGTAATTGAATTAATTCTAAGTCTGTAATTAATTATGTAATTATAAGTCTGTAATGAATTATGCAGTCCTCATTGGTATAGTTATATCATTCTTGAGGAGTTTGACTGCAAACTTCAGCAAAGCTACTGACCTTCATTTCAAAAAAGACTATCAGTTTTATCATGAGTAATATTGAAATTGTTAGACGTGATTTGCAAGCAATATCTATTTATAAAACAAAGAACTGATACAACTTAGTAAACTAAATGTTCTTTAAAAAAGTAAATTTTTAAAAATGTTTTGTTTTAAGTTACAAGATCTTTCTTGGCATATAACATTGAATCTATTAGGAGAATGAATAGAGGAATTCATAGAAGCTTTTCACTACACATTCCATTATTAAAGTATTTACTATAAATACTGTGGCTCTGTAACTCAGTGTGCTTATAATATTGTCTTGTAAATAAAGATCTTATTGTTTAAATGCATTTTAAAATTTTGACAATTGGGTGCTTAGATTAATGGAATTAACTTGGGATACTAAAAGAAAATAATTGCTATATGGTGTTTAAGGGATTGTATTTACACCAGGAAAAAATAATAAATTTTCATTGTATTCTTGGGAAGCCACTATCTGGCCCTATTTGGCTAACTGTTGGCCCAAAGGTATATTTGTGGGACGTATTTCTCTGAGAGCACTTAAAATGAGTCAAAACACACATTAAATGGTTGCATGTTTTAATTATATGGTGTTCTTCTATTTTGAAATGGCAAATATTTACATTAATCCATAACTTATAAAATTTAAACATTGTTTCTGTATTCAAAAAGGGAATTTAAAACTTGATTAAATATTCATCAGGTTAAAATAATCAGAATAGGTTCTATTTTAGAATAATTTTCAGAACCAACAGAATTTCTGTATGACTGTTAATTGCACTTATTTTTAGAGGTTTAGAGATTGCTGGTCAGTAGAATTTCAGTTATTACCTTTCTCATAGACTCTCACAGTCATTTTCCAAAAAGTAGCACAGTTTTAATGTATATTGTGCTTTCCAGAGGACAACCACAAAATAATAAGGTTATTACACTATTTTTACTGTTGTTCAGATCTTTTTAAAGAGTTGTTCACCACTGAAGAAAATCATATATTGATTGCAATGTTACTTGTGCATTAGTATACTTGACTACTAGTTACTTGGGCATCAGAAATGCCAGTTTAATGCAACACACCGATATCAGTATGTATTTCTAATTGTTGGATTCCGAATGAGTTTGCTTACATAGGAGCATCTGACTGCTTAGTTGTGTTTTCCAGAAATGTATTGCTGAGCATTTGTTTACTAAAACACAGATTATTTTATTGTAACTTTATCTTCTATTTCTCATCTGCATTACAGTTGACATTGTATTGATTTTTTTTTGTGAGGCAAATAAGCTATATTGTCCATGGATTTAACTTCAAGTAGTAATTTTTTTGTTTGTTTTTAATGAAAGAGTTGTGTCTGATAAGGCTGAAAATCACTGGCCTAGGAGATTCAAAGAAGGTCATATTAGTCAATTTTATTTTACGATCTATTACACTTTCCCCAAAGGATCTAATTTACCATACACATTAAATTTGCTATGAGAAGTTAAACATGATTCAGATTACAATAGATACAATGAATATTGAATGAATAACAAATGAAAGTAGTGCTCAAGGTTGCAGAAGGATGAATTTTGCTCCTGGAAATAAGAGTCAGTGAATATGAGACAGTTACTAAGTGCATCAAACTTTTAAAGTTCTGAGAAAGCAAAATGATGACTAAGAAAATAAGTGTGAATTACAGGGGGAAAATAGTGTAAGAAGTTGTCAAGAATTGGTGAGTTGGAATGAAAAGATACTTTTGTATGTGTGTCTGTGTGTGGGTTTGCATAAATTTAGGAAAATTAGATTGGCAAGCCATTCTTTCTATCTACTACAGCAGGAAAAACAAATGATCTGACCATGAAGAAAAAGAATTAGAAGTAACTTCTGCTCCATTACATCATTCATACAAAGACTATGAATTCATAACTAGTGTGAGTAATAGCATGATTTTTTTTCAATAAGAACTCCAGAAATCAGAGCTTGATCTCAGCTTCTAGTAGTGAAAGTAGGTTTTCTTTTCCATTCGATTTTTTTTTATAGAGAAGAACAAAGAAGTAATGATGTTCTACGGTGTAAGTCCATTTTTGGCTGGAGGGAAAGAAAACAGTAAAATGAAAAATAATGTCAGTGATGCAGAATAGAGTTTTGAGACTAAAGCTGTGATGTGAATGTTATGCTGACTTCAGATAAAGCAAAGTGTTTGGATTCCAGCTAAGGGCTGATTCTGGAACTAAGGACTTCATGACTAACGACCTTTCTTTTGTCAAGAAGCAGAAGCATAAGCTATTAGTGAGAGAGATAGCATAAACATCAGAAGGACTACCTGATTAAAATTCTTGCAGTGTACCCAACGACATGAATGATGAGCCTGGGTATTTCAAAGAGTGGAACTGTCTATAAGTTTTATTTCCCTTAGATAATCTGCTGATAATATATGACATGATGTGACACAGTTTACGTTAATAATCTCCTTTTTTGTGTGTTACGACTGGATATGGGAACAGGAACACTCAGATGTATACATACACAAGTGTATTTACTCCATCTGCTCATCTGCAATGTGGAAGCACATACTAAGGAAAAATGTCCACCTCCAAAGAAATCCAAACAACAGTAACATCTATCATTTGTTTGTATCTGCAGTGTACAGTGAGCTTCAAAAACTGTATCTCACATAATTCTGAAAAGTTGAAAATTTGAATCTGATATCTATGGTCTTTGTTCTTTGCCGTGAATCAAGTTATATGAAAAGGGCATATCTGCACAAGAACTCCAGAGCTGTCAAATCTTACATCTTAAGCAACTGAAATTATTTAATTAAAAATTCAAACTGCAGAATAAATGTGTCAGCATATGCACCTATAATACTTTGCTTTAAAATATTCCCAGTGAGAAACATGTGTTCCTAGCTTGCTCAGATACAAAATTTTATTAAAATGTAGTGAAAGAATTGAAAAACAAATGAAGAATGCATAAAAGGAATAACATTTAGTTGTATAATGTATTTATTGTTATATCATCTATATAGTTGTAATTGTTATACATATTGTTATATAGCCAAACACAATAATCAAGTTTTAAAAATTCTTCAAATAAATATTTTTTTCAGTTCAGTTCAGTCTCTCAGTTGTGTCCAAATCTTTGCGACCCCATGGACTGCAGCAGGCCAGACTTCCCTGTCCATCACCAACTTCCAGAGTTTACTCAAACTATACCCATTGAGTCGGTGATGCCATTCAACCATCTCATCCTCTGTCGACCCCTTCTCCTCCTGCCCTCAATCTTTCCCAGCATCAGGGTCTTTTCATATGAGTTGGTTCTTCGCATCAGGTGGCCAAAGCGTTGGAGTTTCAGCTTTAACGTCAGTCCTTCCAATGAACACCAAGGACTGATCTCCTTTAGGATTGACTGGTTGGATCTCCTTGCAGTCCAAGGGACTCTTAAGGGTTTTCTCTAACACCACAGTTCAAAAGCATCAATTCTTTGGTGCTCAGCTTTCTTTATAGTCCAACTCTCACATCCATACATGATCACTGGAAAAACCATAGCCTTGACTAGATGGACCTTTGTCAGCAAAGTTATGTCTCTGCTTTTTAATGTGCTGTCTAGGTTGGTCATAACTTTCCTTCCAATGAGTAAGCGTCTTTTAATTTCATGGCTGCAATCACCATCTGCAGTGACTTTGGAGCCCAAAAAAATAAAATCTGCCACTGTTTCTCCATCTATTTCCCATGAAGTGATGGGACCAGATGCCATGATCTTTGTTTTCTGAATGTTGAGCTTTTAGCCAACTTTTTCACTCTCCTCTTTCACTTTCATCAAGAGGCTCTTTTGTTTTTCCCACTTTCTTCTATAAAGAGCAATATTGCAAAGGAACCTGGAATGTTAGGTCTATGAATCAAGGCAAAAATATTTTTGTAAAACATACTTTATAGATGTTTAAAAATATAATCACTGCTGTATACCTGAACTTGATATAATAATTATAATTCACTGAAAAAAAATACTTAGCAGTGGTAACAGTGTGTCAGACGTCCCTTCTAATTTTTTTTTTTTAATTTCACATGAAACCAATTTCATAGCCTAGTAACTTTATTTTCATGCATTATAATTACAGTCTGCCTCAAACCACATATGGAATTAAAAACAAAACAACTAGCAAGCAAGCAAAAATGAAAAACTAACTAAACAAACCCAGCTTTCTTACATTATTTGTAGACAGGGGAAAAAAATGGTGAAAATGTCTTTGTTGACATCCCCTCCCATAACCCCTTAATACTCAACTCATATTAGCAATTGACCCTACAGTGAAATTAATAAGATGCTTCTTTATGGTTCCCTTAAATTGCATTCCTTCATTTTTCATTCTAAATGTTTTTTCCTGAATTTTTACCTGAGTTATAGACAGGTTGATCTAGTTAATACTGTTTGTGTCCGCAAATTCAGAATGGTATTGCTGCTGGTGTCCAGAAATTTCAATATATGGTTGTAACTCTTAATTTGGTTTAAGCCAGGATTTCTGAAAACTTTGCCTAGGTAATCATGGCATGGAAATCCAGGATCAGAAGTGCCAACTACTGGGAAGTTAGGTATTTATTTGCATACATATAACCATGTTGACTTATTCATGAAAATTACAATATAGGGACCATCATAATTACTAAAAGGCCAGTTTCAGTATATAGTCCTAATAATTTGCTTTTTATTTCAATGATTATTAGCTAATTTATTCTCATTTAATAATTTTCTGGTATGATCTCCCAGTGAAGTTATAGTTTATTAAGTTGAATTGACTTATCCTTGTATTCTATACATTTTCTTACTTTGATATTTTTTGGCCAATACATTTTTTTCTCCACTTAAATAGATTTACCACCACCACCTTTCCAACTTTTCTTGGTCTAGAGAATTAGCTATTTTGCTCTACCATAAATTTAAAAAAATAGAGTATTGAATGTATACTAGCTGAATTACTGGAGCTTAAAGCTCTGCAAGATTGAGATATCCTCCACTGCCCATTCCATTCCTAATAAGACCAATTATGTAAAAAAATAGAATACCTAGCAAAGATTAAAAGCATATGATTGCCTCATGTTGTATGTGAATTTCCCTCTTGCTCATTTTGGTTGATGCCTCAAGATTTTCTATGTATACGTTTCAAATATCATCCCCAAATATGAGACTCTTAATATTTTTTTCCCTAGCTTCTGGGACATCTTGATTACAGTGAGCTAAGTAGTGTGGCATCAAGTTGTTAATCAGCGGCTAAAACAATGAAGGGAAAAGAAATTAAATTTAAATAAATTCAAGACCTAGAGAGGGAAAAAATAAATATCTAGAGTGAAATTTTCTAGTTGGAATCTCTATGGGTCTCCACCTTAGTTCAGAAAACTAGAAAGACACCAACTTTTTCTGATGTACAAAGCCATATGATGTATAAAAATACCAAAATGAACCCTGCAAGTTTGGCTTGGTTTCTCATTAATTACCAGAAAATATTTCACTTATTACTGCCCATGTTTAAAATGCCACTTACATATTTCTCTTTACAATGATGTTTCTTATGAATTGAAGACTGTATGACTCCTCTTCCATCTCTCTTCCTATATTCCTCCTATCCACCACATGCTACTTCCAAAAACTAAATCTACCCAGAAATATTGAAAATTTCCCTTTCAGACAGGAAAGATAAGTAAGTGATGGCTTTAGTTTAGTCATGATTACTTGGTTGGAAATCTTTCCAGTTTAGAAACCAGACGATTTTTTCATGGTTTTTTTTTTTCTTTTTAGTTTAAAAGCTGAGCAAAACTCTAATAACCTATGAAAAGAACATTAGAGGGCACTGTAGCTCAACTTTCCATCCAGTTAAAAGTCCTGGATGGAATGGACAGGAAAAAGAGAAGTTCTGGTTTCTCTTTGATACTCTTGTAGTGCTTCTTCTAATGCACTGAGAGAAGAGAGATGTAGTCTTCAAGAGACTCAACTGTAGAAAAAAATGTATAGTTTCTGCCTAAGGGTCAGCAGAAAAGGATTTTAACTGCTTCTTGGTACTCTGCTCTAACCTCACTTTTGCTCCTCCACATATATCTGTACTAAGAGATCCTCAAACAAGTAATAGATAAGCTCAGTTTTATGATCTTAAAATGTGTCCTTCAGTTTTGACTTCTGTCCCTGGACTTCACATTTCTTCATATAATTTGTGCGTAGTGGTGGAGGCTGTTTATTAATGAAGTATGTTTGGCCCAGAAGCTTGTAATCTCTTAGTATCAAAAGGAATTTATATAATCATTCACCTCAGTTGATGGAGTGTGCAAATGTTAGGCTTGGGTTAAATGACGCTATTAGCAGATGGCACTGACACAGACATGTTTTACAATCTCTGACACAACCTTAAGCCCATGAGTGATCTATAACAAATCAGTAAATAACATTTACATGATGCCTTTGAATAGGTCGCAATAGAAACAATGAAAAATGAAGATGAGCCATAACCTAGTTAGCACCCAGAAATGATTCTCAGTAAAGCTAATTCATCTGGTCACAGACACATAACAGAATTTTCTTCTTCCCACTTCTTAAGTGCTGACACTTTTCTCTTAAATATTTAAGGTTATTAGATTGTATTTTAGGAGTTAAAGAAGAGACTTTCCGTCAAAGGAAATAATAGCCTAATGTATGTTGTGTCGTGCATATGTTACTACTTTGGTTGCCTTCTGCCAGTCCTCACCTCATTGATTCCATTTGTACATTATACTTGGTACTAACACTTGACTGATAAAATCAAAAAGGATGATCCTGAACATAACCAACCTGAAAGAGCACATTTCTTTCCACAGATATGTTAGATATAATTTTCATATTCAAAGGCATTACTCAAGATTATCATCTTGTGTTTTCAAAATTCTAGTCGAGGTATAATTTTAAAAAGTAACTACCAAATGGAAAAAAAAATGTTTTCAGACACTGATTTAATCAGATGTGTTAACAAATAAAAATATTATATATATAGAATATATATACATATATTTAATATAGAATATATTTAATATGGTATGTATACTTGCTAAATTTAATAGTAAAACTAGTATGACAAAAAACAGATCTTAACTTCATACTTATCCAAAGCTACTCTTTTCCCTAATGAAATGAAATAGAGTAGATGATACAATAAAGCTGACTTTTTATTATTTTTTTCAAAAAGTTCTTTTCTTTAATGTAAAGTTTTACGTAAAATCAACATTTTACCTTACAACACTCACTCCAGACTAACTGCTATATGATAGTGTGACATCTAGTTAAAACATTTGTTACTTATGCACTGTATATTGCTCAGAGAAAATCTTTTTAGACAAGTCCAACATTATTAAACCACTTAATCTGAGACTGATTAAAACAAGGAACTCTTGAAGAAGCATCTAAGATATAATACTTCATTTAGTCAAAAAAAATTTTAACATTTAAATGTAAATCAGAGATTGGGTAATAAAAAGAGAAATGAAAATTCATCTTTTAGCCATTTTAATATAGAACTATAGATCATCTGGTAGTTTTTATTAACATTATTATTTTGATTAGCTCTACACTAATGTGCGGAGAAGGCAATGGCACCCCACTCCAGTACTCTTGCCTGGAAAATCCCATGGATGGAGGAGCCTGGTGGGCTGCAGTCCATGGGGTCGCTAAGAGTCGGACATGACTGAGCGACTTCACTTGCACTTTTCCCTTTCATGCATTGGAGAAGGAAATGGCAACCCACTCCAGTGTTCTTGCCTGGAGAATCCCAGGGACGGGGGATCCTGGTGGGCTGCCGTCTACGGGGTCGCACAGAGTCGGACACAACTGAAGCGACTTAGCAGCAGCAGCAGCAGCAACACTAATGTGAGCAGTATAATAGAACATAGGTTCATGAGTCAAAAAGTCCTGAGTTCATCAAATGTTAGCTTTTTGATAAATACCTTCTATAAGTTTAAAGGCTCAATATCACTGTTTGTAAAAATCTAGAATTCTGGTGAATATTAAATAGATATTGAGTGTAGAAAATTGCATAATGTCGAGTCTCAGTATGATTTAAATAATGTAGCTTTATTCTATATCCTTATAATTATCTGACTATTTAAAACATAACTTTTTACCACATAATCCCTTTAAAATAGTTTCTCACTTTCAATAATATTACATTTTCAAATACATTTCCACCTCATTTACTCTTTTTTGCACTTGCATGAAGTTAGAAAAATTAGACATAAATTTAAAGCTCATCACTGTTACATTTAAGCATATAACATTCTGTGTTTTTTCTTTGTGTGTATATGTATGTGTGCATGTGTATATGTATATATGCATCCATATATACTTACATGTGTCTGTGCATGTAAATACAGGTACATTTTTTATCATACTGAGCATGTTCTGTTATCTGCTATTAAGCATTTATAAATATATCATTCTTCCATACAATTGAATATTATTTTTAAATATGTAGAATTTAAACAGGTTTCTTGTAAATAATCTTACTCTACTTGGGAAAGGGCTCGTGTTCTCCCATCTACCAGAATAAATATTATATTTGGTTGAAAATTAAACTATCATTTTGGGAAAGTTGATTATGTAAAAAAAATTTATTTGCGTGGATTCTGCAAGTAAAGAACCGGTAAAGACAAGATGCACTAGACAGTTAAGGAGATGTTTTTATTCAGTATATTTCAATAGGGAGAATGTTAATTAATGAGGACTATCTCAACGGAAAGGAAGGGATCGTAAGACCTTATACAGGCAGGTATAAGGAAATTTGAGTAATAGTGGAGACAGTCTTATCTAAGTCCTTGGGAAAGGATGGTAGTGGAACCTACCAAAGTTGCATTGAAGGCAGGGAGGTTTTTGCAGTCAGCTCTTTTCTACATAACACAGAACAGTGGAGGAAAGTCTTAACTATCATCCTTTTCCTAAAGCATAGGACTTGAATAAAATTAAACTTTGATAGCCTCGTCAACATAGGCATAAAAAGAAAGAACTTGTAAATTCATGGAAATGGGAAAGACTGATCTGAATAATTTTGATCAAAATAACTGTTCTTCTTAATTCAGCACCAAGATTATAGGAATCAAACAAATAATACTTGTTCAAATATTAACTATGTATTAGCAACTCAACTCACAACTACAATGCACTAATACAACTGTGGCCAGAATGCATCAACTAATGGCTTATAACTGCAGTCCCATTATTGCATTTAAACTTCAAGTCTGTGGTATTAATAATGTCTTCAGGAGGATAGCAGAATTTAGGTTCCATTTCAGAGTTTTCATCCCTATCTAGTATTTCAAGGGAATTACAGAGAAGGGAAAGAATATGCTGTTTCACATAAAATCACCTGAATTTCAGTACAGTGATTTGCAACCCAATCTTACCTACTCTGCCTACCATCCTGCTTTGTCCACAGATCACTGCCCAGACCATTCCTAATTATTCCCACAATCCTAAAACTACCATTATTCTTTCATGCTATTGCTACCAGTATGACACCACTTGTCACAAACACAGAATTTTCCCTCAAAATTTTTACACAGATCTGAATATACTGAAGCATTTAACAAGACCTTACTTAAAGCTCAGGGAAAATAGAAGAACATTAATACCAAAGAGTAGCTTCAAACTGTTGAACTGAGGCTATTTCCTTTTTAATGAAGCCCACTCCATTGAATTGCTAATTCCATTGGTGTTATTTAATACTTTGAGTATGTTTCACAATGGTAGGTCTGGTTCTGGCTTTCTTCTTAAACTCCTCAAGGAAATTTACCTGACTTACCATTGTGAAATACACCTGTCAGCATTAAATAGATAATTCAAAAAAATCAAGTGTGGTATATTTAAAGCGGTTACTGGTCAATTACGCTGATATAATCCATATGGAATCCATATAGTTCAACTTTCTATTTTCACCTTCCCCATTTCAGGGTTATATGAACCTATAACAATTTGGATATATGAAGGTAGTGAAGTATCACAGCTCTAAAATCTTAGTGGCTAAACATAATATTTATCTCTCACTTAATTCCTGTGTCCTTTGAGGTCTCCTCAGAATTCTGTTGTACATTCTTCTCATTGTGAGAGCCATTCTGATGGAATTGTCATCATCCAGAACAGTGTTAATCTCCAGAGGGAAAGAAAAGGGAAAATATCCTAAAATTTTCACCCAGAAAATACACATCTCAATTTTCCTTGCATTGTATTGGCTAAAAAAAGTCACAAGCCACCATGAATCTGAGGGGCCTTCAAAGCAAAACTTGCACTGGACAAGATAGGCTAGGATGACTTTGTTCAAGGTTATTGCACAATGGAGGAGAGCTTAACTCTACGGAAACAAAGGACTTGAGAATTTTTAGGAGCTGGGGTTGGGGATCTTAAGCCATCTGTGTTTGCTTATTGGCTTTAAACCAAAGAAAAGTAAACTTTTTTCTCTTTTCTTCATGACAATATAGTTACACAACTTGCAGCAAGGCACTTGCCAAAGTTAGGCTCCTACCTTTCCCCAGTAACTGGGAGATTGGGGTATTATCTTCCTCTCTGACAACATTTCAAAGGTATTTTTCTCAGGTCCTTGATAAAGACATTCCTGGGTTGTAAAACTGCAAGAAGCTTTTAAAAGTTTACATCTCAAAGGAGCAGAGAGAGAAAATTTACAAATTTCTTACAGTAAAGCTCCCTATGAAAAGGGAGATCAAGGACATAGAAGCAGAAAGGAGCTTGTCTACAGTTTAGTCAAGCTGAGTGAAGTGTCTTGGTCAGGTCAGAGAACTTCATTTCTACTGTGGCTCTGAGAGTTGAATGGAACTTTTAGATGGACAGAGTCAGTGGCTACCACCGACACAAAACCTTTTTACTAATAGTGACTCCTTTTGTTATATTGAGCTTATATTGAGCCTCTTTTAAATTCCCGTCCCTGTCATTACTAGTGAAAAACATTTTTGCCTTCAATGGAAAAAACCACTGAAAGGTAGGGTACTGTATCCACGTGGAACTCTAGTCAGTCCACCTACTTACTGGCAGAAAGCTAATGAGCTTTTCCTCCATTTCTGACACTGAGTATAGAAACCTTGATCGATTTGACCTAGTGTCCCTTGGCTTTCAGCTAAGTTATCAGTGATAGAGAGCCAAGTAATATTCCATTGTGTGTGTGTGTGTGTGTGTGTGTGTGTGTGTATCTTCATCCATTCATCTGTTGATGAACACTTAGATTGCTCTTATACCTTATCAATTGTATACCTGCCGATAAATAATGCTGCTATGAACGTTAAGGTGCATGTATACTTTCAAGTTTGTGTTTATGTGTTTTGTTTTGTTTTTCACTTATATACTCAAGAGTGGAATTGCTGGGTCATATGGTAGTTATATTTTTCATTTTTTGAAAAATCTCCATATTGTTTTTTACAGAGGCTGTACCAATTTACATTCCCACCAACACTGTAAGAGGTTCTATTTTGTTCACATCCTTGACAATATTCAGTATTTGTGTTCTTTTTAATGATTGCCATTCTGACATTTGGGAGGTAATATCTCATAGTGTATTTGATATGCATTTCCCTGATGATTAGTGAAGTTGAGTATATTTTAATGTGCCTGTTGGCCATCTGCATTTCCTCTTTGGGAAAATGTTTATTCAGTTCTTCTGCCCACTTTTTAATCAGGCTGTTTTTTTTTTTTTTTTTTTTGAGTTGTATGAACTGTTTATATATGTTGGATATTAATCCCTTATCGGTCATATCATTTGCAAATGTCTTCTCCCATTCAGTAGGTTGTCTTTTCATTTTGTCTGTGGTTTCCTATGCTTTACAAGAGCTTTTAAGGTTAATTAGGTCCCATTTGTTTATTTTTGCTTTTGTTTCCTTTGCTTTAGGTGGCAGATCTGAAAAAATATTGGTGCAGTTTATGTTAAAGAGTGACCTATATTTTCTTCTAGAATTTTTATAGAATCCAGACTTACATTCAGATCTTTATCCCATTTTGAGTTTATTTTTGTACTTAGTGTTAAGGGATATTCTAATTTCACTCTTTTTTATAAGTAGTTGTCCAGTTTTTGCAGCATCACTTATTAAAGAGGCTATTTTCTTCTCAATTGTATGTTCTTGCCTCCTTTATCATAGACTAATTGACCCATAAGTGTTTGAGTTTATTTCTGTTCTGTTTCATTGATCTATTTGTCTGTTTTTATGCCAATATCGTACTATTTATTTTGATTACTATAGCTTTGTAGTATAGTCTAATGTCAGGGGATGTGAATCCTCCAGCTCTGTCCTTCTTTTCAAGATTATTTTGGCTACTTGGGGTCTTTTGTGTTTTCATTCCAACTTTGGGACCATTCTGTATCTAAAATTTCTAAGACAACTACCTGTTTTACTCTGGTATTCTGATTAGTCCTGCCTTAACTCTTGTTATAGATTAAAATCAAAGAAAGCAAAATCAAAAGATACATTTTTTCCCTAAAAAAAATAAAAGAATCACATGTTCCATTTTTCATTACCCAATGTTTTGTCCTATATGTGTCACATCTGTACATTCCAAATACACCAGCTGTGATTGCATTTTTATAGAAAAAGAATGAAAGTATGAATATTTGTAATTAAGCCTTAGACTTCCTCAAGTAATTTGTTAAAAGAAATTACTAAGATATGGTTCATGACTGACACACATTTTCCCCTAGATATGGGCATGTTAATTTCTCTACTTTCTGTGAATGGTATGTTTTCACTTGTTACCAAGGCAACAAACATCAACACCAAGATTTCTTTATCTGAGGTTGCTTTTTCCCTTCCTCAGTATCAAAAGGAATTCTTAAATAAATTTCTTCAGAAAATTTTATTTTATAATTCTCAATTTTTCCTAGAGTATATTTGTTCTTTTGTTCATATTAGACAATTTAAAAAAAATGAAATTTCCAACTACCGGATGTAGCCATTTTGATACATCAAGTTTATAGTTTATTCTACTATGTGTTTTCCCAAAAACCCATAACAAAAATAAACTGGAGGAATATCAAGAGTATATTATTTTATAGCCTGATTTTATACTGAAAAAAAAACCTATAAACATGTTTTATATATATAAATATTATCTACTTGTACTTTTTAATGACCTTTTATTTTATATATGAAAGTAATTTATTTATTAAATTTTCCACTGCCGTATAGTTGAAAAATTTATAACATAAACTATATAGCTGAACATTCTTATAGATAAGCCCTTTTTGTGTGTATCATTATGTCATAAGGATCAAACTAAAGAAATTCAGTGGCTTTCTTATTATTTTTTAAGATTTTCTTTTAATGTGGACCATTTTAATAGTCTTTATTGAATTTGTTGCAGTACTGTTTCTGCCTTATGCTTTGACTTTTTTGCCAGAGACATGTGGGATCTTATCCCCCTAACCAGGGACTGAACAAACCCCATACAATGGAAGGTGAATCCCAACCACTAGACCACCAGGAAAGTCCACATTCATATTCCACATTGACTTCTAGAAGGTTTTTACCGACTTAAGTCAGCAATTTAAATTGAGGGTGTTCATTTGTACCCACTGTCTGAAAAACTGGTTTTTAACTATTCATTTTCATCTTTGTTAATGTTAGGATAAAGTGGTATTTGTGGTCATTTCTAATGTTAGATGTTTTGAAAGGCTGAACACTTTCGTGTTCTTGTGTAATTTATGTTCAGTGTTACTTTACATGCTCACTATTTTCTTCCTGGTTAGTAAGAAATTTTTCACATTAAAAACATTAACTGTTTCTTCTGTCCTGGGCAGTTTATTGCTTGCAAGCTATTTTTATTTATGATGTTTTTGACTCAGACCTTTTAAAAGTATTTTTTATCAAAGTAATTCATAAAAGTGACAGCAAATCAAGTGATCCTAAAAAGCTAGTGATTTAAAATGTTTGCTCTATTTCTGCCTATATGATCTACTCCCCCTAAAGAGTCATCAATTACCTTTTTATGCATTTTGATTGATTGTTACCACTGTAACTCTATATAAACTAATTATTACTCAATTTCTTTATTCATCAACTTTAAATAATAACTACCTTTGTCCCACTCTGCTGGGTCACAGCTTAGATCACTTATATTTTCTCTTTTCTTCTTCCTTCCTCATGTTAAAAATTGTTAGTTATATTATTATTTTCATTTCCTTGATTGATTGGTGATTTCTGTTCATTTTAGTAATACGCTCTTGATCTCTAGCTGTTTTTCCTTGTTTTCATTCAGTGTCTCATTTCTCCTCCAAGTGAAATGAGAATATTAGCAATCCCAAGCTTCCCTTCATTTTTCACTCTCCTTTTTCTCCTACTTTCTGGCAGCTGACTTTAACTTACCAAGACTGTTGACCCACACATGTGTTCTTTTACCTTGTATTTTACAATCACAATAATGTCTTCCATAAAAACCAATAAGCAGTGGCTATATTATTATACCTAAATAGAAATAATAACTATACTGCCCAGCCAAGCATTGTGCTAGGGTAGTATTTCATTCTCTCTGAATATTCTACAAATAGAAAGTTTCTAATATCAAGGGTATAATTTTAATTACTTAAAACCTTGCTAATATTTAGTTTACCTATATTTGAGTGTAACTTTTTGTACAGATTTCTGTATTTCCTAATGTCTTTTCTTTCTACTTGAATGAAGAATTAGTACTTTTAAAATATGTCATGTATTAATTATGTCTCTTCATTCAAAGCATCTACTATGTCAGATCAGTTAATTTTCAGTGATTTCTCTGAAATAGCCAAACTGATTTGGATTTGCAATCCAAACTGATTGCTTTTTAGGCCACTACACTGCTGTCATTATGGATTTTCCTTTACTCTTTTCTTTAACTATGCCCACTCTTTCCTGGTGAATGTATTTTCTCATTAATAATAATAAAAATAATAATAATTATCTCTCTTATTTTTAAATTTACCCCATTATTGCCACGTGGTATAACATTTGCAAATGCATATAATGAAAGAAAGTTTCACCATTTGCCAGTTCTATGATCTTGGATAATTTGTCCAACTTCTTTGATATTTCAATCTGTAAAATGGAGTTTCTAATAGTACATATTTCATAGAGTTGTTATAAGAGTAAACTACTAGCATTTATAATGCACCTAGGACATTGTAGAACACCAGGTAATAATGTTCTTATTAGTGAGTGTTAGAAAGACTTTTTAAAATAAATTTTATTCTTTTATTTAATTAAACATAATACCTGAAATATTTTTAACTGATAATAAAATATGAAGTCAAGTGGGCCTTAGGAACCATCACTACGAACAAAGCTAGTGGAGGTGATGAAATTCCAGTTGAGCTATTTCAAATACTCAAAGATGATGCTGTGAAAGTGCTGCACTCGATATGCCAGCAAATCTATAAAACTCAGCAGTGGCCACAGGACTGGAAAATGTCGGTTTTCATTCCAATCCCAAAGAAAGGCAATGCCAAAGAATGTTCAAACTACCACACAATTGAACTCATCTCACACGCTAGTAAAATAATGCTTAAAATTCTCCAAGCCAGGCTTCAGCAATACATGAACCATGAACTTCCAGATGTTCAAGCTGGTTTTACAAACGGCAGAGGAATCAGATATCAAATGGCCAACATCCACTGGATCGTCAAAAAAGCAAAGGAGTTCCAGAATAACAACTATTTCTGCTTTATTGACTATGCCAAAGCCTTTGACTGTGTGGATCACAATACACTGTAGAAAAATCTGAAAGAGATGGGAATGCCAGACCACCTGACCTGCCTCTTGAGAAACCTGTATGCAGGTCAGGAAGCAACAGTTAGAACTGGACATGGAACGACAGACTGGTTCCCAATAGGAAAAGGAGTACGTCAAGGGTAAGGGTGTATATTGTCACCCTGCTTATTTAACTTATATGCAAAGTACATCATGAGAAACGCTGGGCTGGAGGAAGCACAAGCTGGAATCAAGATTGCTGGGAGAAATATCAATAACCTCAGATATGCAGATGACACTACCCTTATGGCAGAAAGTGAAGAAGAACTAAAGAGCCTCTTGATGAAAGTGAAAGAGGAGAGTGGAAAAAGTTGGCTTGAAGCGCAACATTCAGAAAATAAAGATCATGGCATCTGGTCCCATCACTTCTTGGGAAATAGATGGGGAAACAGTGGAAACAGTGTCAGACTTTATTATGGGGGGCTCCAAAATCACTGCAGATGGTGATTGCAGCCATGAAACTGAAAGACGCTTACTTTGGAAGAAAAGTTATGACCAACCTAGACAGCATATTAAAAAGCAGAGACATTACTTTGCCAACAAAGGTCCATCTAGTCAAGGCTATGGTTTTTCCAGTGGTCATGTATGGATGTGAGAGTTGGACTAGAAAGAAAGCTGAGCGCAGAAGAATTGATGCTTTTGAATTGTGGTGTTGGAGAAGACTCTTGAGAGTCCCTTGGACTGCAAGGAGATCCAACCAGTCCATCCTAAAGGAAATCAGCCCTGAATATTCATTGGAAGGACTGATGTTGAAGCTGAAACTCCAATACTTTGACCACCTGATGCGAAGATACGACTCATTTGAAAAGACCCTATAAAGTAGGTTTCATGTTTATTTTTATATAAGATGTGACACTCAGTTCTAGATTCTTCTTATTATTTGTTTGTCTGTATCGTATTTAAATTTTTTGTCACTGGGGTTTTTCTAACAAGTTCTGCCTTATTGCTGCTCAGTGGAGGTAAAAGTCTAGCTTCCTTGTTTGGCCTCCATTGAGATAAAGGTTTGGGCTCTTCGTTTATGCTAGTGGTATGGCAGTTCTGGATCTGTGGTTAGTCTCCATTGATACCATATTGGAGTTCACCTTATTTCCAGCCAATAGGAAAACCTTGGATCTCCACCTGACAGTGTTCCAGTTGAAAAGAGGTGAGGCACCTTGTTATTAGCCAGTAGGGATGGAAGTCCTGGGTCCCCACTTGGTGTCCATTGATGCCATAGGCTAGAGAGGGCTCCTTCCCAGGTAGTAGGTAGGAAAGTCCAGCTCCCAACTTAGTCCTTTCTGATACACCCTGATAGGGGATGTGTGCACATGCCTGTATGCTCAGTCATGTCCCACTCTTGGCAACCATATGGACTGGGGCCCACCAGGCTCCTCTGTCCATGGAATTTTCCAGGCAAGAATACTGAAGTGGATTGCCATTTCCTTTTCCATGGGAAATTCCCAAACCAGGAATTGGACCATCATCTCCTGTGCCTTCTGCATTGGCAATAGATTCTTTTACCACTGAGACCCCTCTAAGCCTCACCAGGGAGTCATAGCAGTAATTACGAACTTGTAAGGGTAGAATTCTGGTCTCCCCAGTCAGCATTTGCTGCTTTGGGTGGGGATGATCAGTTTGTTCATTTCAGTAAACTCGCTCAGTCGTGTCCGACATTTTGCAACCCTGTGAACCGCAGCACGCCAGGCTTCCCTGTCCATCACCAATCCCAGAGTCTACCCAAATCCATGTCCATTGAGTTGGTGATGCCATCCAACCAGCTCATCCTCTGTTGTGCCCTTCTCCTCCTGCCCTCAATCTTTCCCAGCATCAGGGTGTTTTCAAATGAGACAGCTCTTCGCATCAAGTGGCCAAAGTATTGGAGTTTCAGCTTCAACATCAGTCCTTCCAATGAATATTCAGGACTGATTTCCTTTAGGATGGACTGGTTGGATCTCCTTGCAGTCCAAGGGACTCTCAAGAGTCTTCTCCAACACCACAGTTCAAAAGCATCAATTCTTCGGCACTCAGCTTTCTTTCTAGTCCAACTCTCACATCCATACATGACCACTGGAAAAACCATAGCCTTGACTAGACGGACCTTTGTTGGCAAAGTAATGTTTCTGCTTTTTAATATACTGTCTAGGTTGGTCATAACTTTCCTTTCAAGGAGTAAGCGTCTTTTAATTTCATGGCTGCAGTCACCATCTGCAGTGATCTTGGAGCCCCAAAAAATAAAGTCTGACACTGTTTCCACTGTTTCCCCATCTATTTCCCATGAAGTGATGGGACCAGATGCCATGATCTTTGTTTTCTGAATGTTGAGCTTTAAGCCAACTTTTTCACTCTCCTCTTTCACTTTCCTCAAGAGGCTCTTTAGTTCTTCTTCACTTTCTGCCATAAGGGTGGTGTCACCTGCATATCTGAGGTTATTGATATTTCTTCCAGCAATCTTGATTCCAGATTGTGCTTCCTCCAGCCCAGCATTTCTCATGACGTACTCTGCATATAAGTTAAATACGCAGGGTGACAATATACGGCCTTGATACCACAGCTTTTTCTGTGGTATTTGGCTGAAGAAAAAGTGATTATTGTCTGAAATATTTTTGGCTTGCTAACCTTCCTCCTTTACAGGTCCTTTGGCTGGGGAGAGTAGATTTGTTAACTTTGTCCTCCACTTTGACCCATTGGCATTTCAGGGTTGTGAGTCTTCCTCAACTCTGTACATGACAGGCAAACCAAAACAACAACAGCAAAAAGCAGACAACTCACCTCCTTCTCGTTTCTCGAATCATAAATCTTGTAACTGATCTTTCTCTTACCACCTTTAAGTCTTCTTATATTTGTTTTGTATATAACGTCCAGAGCTTTTACATGTACTAAACAGGAGGAATAGGGAAAAGTTTATCTGCTTTTTATTTTTCATTGAAAAAAATATTAAGCCTCTTCATACAAATCTTACCTCCAGCTTACCTGTTTTAATGAATTGCATCTGAAGAATTCTCTTGTTTTTAGCTACGATAGTCTTTCTTGATTATAGCCTAGTATTTGACTCCCTTGTTCTTCTTCCAAATAGAAATTTAATTTATTAAGGTATTTACCATCTTCTTCTCTGGAAGCTGGTCACATGCCAGCATGGGGGGGAAGAGGAGATACAGATGGGGAAAGCAGATATGTGTCAGGTTTATATCATACTATATATGGCAGTTCTTTCTCTTGTCAATTATTACTTTAGGCCCATGCTTATAAGTCAATTAAAGAATGTGACATAGGGCAAACAAGTGGGAGGCTTTGGGGAAAGATTTCCTCAATCTTAAAATGAGCAGAATATGTTCAGATGTGGATATGACCCTGAAACTTGCACTGATAGGAAGGAACAGGATGGAAGGGGAAAAAAATGTTAAGAACCTGGGATTTTGACAGTTGTATTCATGTATGAAATTAACAATCTTTAGAACTGCTCGCCTCTGGGAGCTCTTTTTTTGTGACATAAATTTATTGAGTTTTTAAGCCAATTTGAATTGTTTTTTTTTTTTAAATTATGATTATTCCTTATTGCTGAAAGCATACTCAGTTCAGTTCAGTTCAGTCACTCAGTCGTGTCTGACTCTTTGTGACCCCATGAACTGCAACAAGCCAGGCCTCCCTGTTCATCACTAACTCCTGGAGTTTACCCAAACTCATGTCCATCGAGTCGGTGATGTCATCCAGACATCTCATCCTCTGTCGTCCCCTTCTCCTCCTGCCTCCAATCCTTCCCAGCATCAGGGTCTTTTCCAAGAGTCAACTCTTAGCATGAAGTGGCCAAAGTATTGGAGTTTCAGCTTCAACATCAGTCCTTCCAATGAACACCTAGGAGTGATCTCCTTTAGGATGGACTGGTTGGATCTCCTTGCAGTCCAAGAGACTCTCAAGAGTCTTCTCCAACACCACAGTTCAAAAGCATCAATTCTTCAGCGCTCAGCTTTCTTCACCATCCAACTCTCACATCCATACATGACTATTGGAAAAACCATAGCCTTGACTAGACGGACCTTTGTTGGCAAACTAATTGCTTCTAAATCTATCAGAAATAATTCTTGGGGAAAGCAATAGCAATCATAAAAAATAATCCATAATCAGTGACCTCATCCTATTTACAAAATGTGCAGAGAGTCACTGAAACTATATTTATTTAGTATATGATACTTTCATAAAGGAAGCATATAACATCATATTATTCTCACTATATTTCATAGACGAGTGAGACTGCATCTCTGGGACTAAGACATTTGTTTAAAGGCACACAGGTTTGAATGACAGGCTGAAATTGAAGCCAGGGATTGTGGTCTGAATCTGGTGATGCTGGTTATTACATGTACAAATTCTGCTCAGTAGTAAATGCCACTAGCGTGCTCTGTGGTTAAGACATTCCTCTATGGAAATGTATGACCTAAGAAACTGGCACCAACACAATATTCTCTAGGAAGTTAGAACTCATTTTTATCTGTAGATGGAGAGATTTTTCTTTAATTGTTCTGTACATATAGCAAAGCACCTAGGGGAACTACTCACTGTCTTGAGGGATGCACTAGTAGAACAGCGGGAAGACAGTGTGATTCCTCAGGCAAAACAGCAGGCTAGAGATCAAGGGACCAAAATTTCAAATCCCACTGCCCATTCCTAATGAGGAGCAACCTTGAACAGATCCCTGTGTTAGGCAGGCCTCTGCCCCAGCAGAAATCAACATGGAAATTAGGGACTAGATTTGATGTACATTTAATATTTCTCCTCTATGTACCTTAAGGCTGTTTCCATAGAAACTTGCATTCATTTGGAAACTTAAATGTATTGGCCAATAGCAGATGTTTGTGATATCATATCCCAGTGCAAATGGCATCTAATCCTCCGTCTTTATGTGTGGTATCAGGAAGAAGCATTTTCAAGGGCTACTAAGAAGCTTTTAAAATTATAAAACAATATTTTAATTTGTTTTAAAATCTAGAATATGGAGCTGAGAATTTGTATATTGGAGAATTTGCAACCACTGATCAGCCTCTCTAATTTCTTATTAAAATGTTAAAAAGCAAATATGTAGATAAGGGTCAAAACATCAACAGTAAAGAAAGCAAAAATATTGTTCAATAATATAATTGACTCTGAAAAGAGTTTCCAAAAACCAAAACTGCAGAGAAGATGTCAATGCAGAGCAATGAGACACTGAGAGCTTGTTTTCCTGCCTCTGCCATCTACATTTGACACAGAGATATAGATCCTTTGCCAGTGAGAGATGAAAAAGGCCTTCTACCTCTTATAAAAGGGAACTTCTGAGTGTTTTGTGTTGTTTGTGACAGAATAGTATAGCAGTAGAAAACCCAGACTTTTAACATGATAAATTCTCATTGGAAAAAAATATTGACAAGTGTCACAGAAGTGAGTTCTTGTCCATTTTAAGGTGCTTTCTGGTTTGCTCCCTTAGAGAGTCTGTTAGCTCTGTTCTTTTCTATGTTCTATGTCATAATTATCTATTGAAGCTTTCACTTTAGGCATCCAGATCACACAGCATGGCATTTTAACATGCTGAGATGCCACTAAGAATTGGTCTTCAAGCCTGGAAAAATGATTAAAGTGACTGCATTCCTAGGGGAATACTTACATCACCATCCTTGAAAAATAATGAGAGGCCACCATAATTGACATTATTACATGTTACTATCCCTAAGGCTTTTGTAAAATAATCCTAGACAGTGTAGACAATACTCTGATAATAATGTAGCCTCAAATACAGATAGCTGTTCCCTTTTATGTTGCAATTGCACTAACCTCAAGCTGTAAATTAATGAAGGTAGAAACAAATCAAGTCAGAGCTGGTTAAAGACTCAGGCAAGAACAGCAGTCACCTCAAAGAAAGACAGTGGAGATTGAAAAGTCAAAGCTACCAAGAAATATTTATTAAATCATGTGGGGAGTTATACAACATCATCTAAAGATTATTCACCTGTAGTAACATAATAAATGCTAATATTCAACAATATGATGTGAATAAAACACCATTTGACTAAATATAAATGATTTTTATAACATCTTGGGCATTATTTAAGAATATTAAACAAGTGGCTATAATGAGCAAATAAAGGAGAATTCTGTGTTTATGATGAAGAGGTCATATATTTTATAATCTGGCCATTGGGACTGAAAGGTAGCAGATCATTAAAATCTGCAGCCCCCCTTTTTTAAAGTTATTTCAAAATCTCATGTCTGTTGTGATCATTATAATATTGTTGGGAAAGCGTTCTCCCTGGGCCTCTCTCATTCCTGCATATCATGTGAGCAGAGACACTGACTGTCCTTTGTTCCAGATTGTCTTTTCTAGGATGTTTGTATAGTAAACAGCCTTGAAAGACAGAAATAGTGTGCTTCCAGAGTAAAGACAGGCATGTTTACTCTTCAGCATAATAGATTCAGGTACCCTAAGGTCAGGGATCCTCTTATGTAATACAACCAACTATGTGTACAAACATCTATCTGTGCTCATTTGTGTCACCTCCATGAATCCTTCTTCTCTGACCCAGCAGTCTTATCCCAGAATCCATAAAACTGTGGCAGGTGAATGTATCAGTTTGCAAGTTAGATAAAATCTAAGGTGTGTCACATCCTCAACAGTTATGGCAGTGAGGATAGGATGCTGAGGTCCTGAGGAGATGTGGCTTTTTGAAGAGGAAAGATGAGGATTCCATGACAATGTTAGGAGATAAGAGAAAATTCTTTGGCATTTGGTTCTCATTGCATCAGGCTTCCCAGGTGGGGCTAGTGGTAAAGAACCTGCATGCCAATGTGGGTAGACATAAGAGATGGTGGGTTCGATCCTTGGGTCGGGAAGATCCCTTGGAGGAGGGCATGCAACCCATTCTGGTATTCTTATCTGGAGAATCCCACAGACAGAGAATCCTATGGACAGAGGAGCCTGTTGGGCAGCAGTCCATAGGGTCACACAGAGTTGGACATGACTGAGGTGACTTAGCACACATGCACACACACACTCATACCATCACCAACTTAATAAGCATGAATTTAAGCAGACTCTGGGAGATATTAGAGGACAGAGGGACCTGATGTGCTGTAGTCCATGGGATCAAAACAAGTTGGAGATGACTTAGCAAATCAGCAACAACAACTCAACCAAATGGTGGGCAAGGGTGGAGGGGATTGGAAGTAAGGGCCCCTCAGTCTCATGCCTGTTTATGAGCTTTAGAAACTTGAACAGCAAGCGATAAAATAGAAACAATCTAGGTAGAGCTCTTTAGGTTGACTCTTTCTCACTTTAATGTATCCAAGGAGTTAATATGTTCTGGGTTTTGTACTTCCCTATCCCAAAAGTATCAGAGGAGCAAAAAGTAGAGAAATGTTAGCATAACAAATTCCCCTGCCATTGCCACCAGTGGACAGGTAAAAATTTAGCACAAGTGCTTCTACACTCAGAATTTCAAGGCTTTCACTATGTAAGTGATATCCTGTTTATTGCTATGTCAGAAGCATAAGTCTCAACAGCTGTGACAATAGTGTTTCCAAACATCTGCCAAAAGGGAAAGATTATAAATTACAACAAAAAAAACAAGGGCAAGTAGCTGAAAAAATTTTATTGGAGCCATGTGGGCAAATGTACAACACTCAATACCTCCCATGGTCAACACTGTTTTCTCTTCAGCTGCAACTACTAAAAAGTATCCAGCATCTTTTTGGATGCTTTTGGTGTGGGAGACATCATGTCCATCACTTGGATATTCAACTTGGTCCTTTATATCAGCTAACATGTTCAAACCAACATCCATCCTTTAGGTAAGGTGCAAACCGAGGAGCTGCAATAGAATCTGCCAAGTATACTATGACATTCTCTCTACCTTTGGGACCCAGCTACTTCAATGACCCTTTTGAACTATTAGCCTCTGAAACTTAGTGACATGACTGATTGGAGCTTCGGACTGAGTGAGGCTGTCTCCACCCAGAAGTATTGCTTGGGATTTTGAATTTGTTGCCTTCCAGACAAAGCTATCAACTCAACCCATTTTCAAAAGCAGCTCTTAGCTTGTTACTGGCTTCAAGTTAAATGTGTGTACCTGATCCATGGAAGCCTGTGACTCTCTGACCTGATATTCCATTTCGAGGTTAGTCAACTTGGACTGAATGACTGACAAGACTCAATTGTCAAGTGGAAACTAAATAACACAGCCAGCCTGGCCTTAGCAGCACTTAAGCTTTGAATTTTTAAAAAAGAAGCACATATTAACTCATATGTAGTTAGTAGGAATGTAAATTGGTAAAGTCTTAGGATGTTAATTTGGCAGAACTTAATTTAAAATAAGGGTGAAAAAGTATATTTCCATTCAGTGTATATATTAAAATACTGTGACTTAACAGCAGTAATTATTTAAATATTTGTCCAATGAAAAAAAAGAAAAAGTACTTAAACTGTGGGCCAAAATGTGCTCCCCATTATGCGTACTGAAGCAAAAATACTAGGGCTCTTAATCTGACAATTCAGTTCAGTTCAGTTCAGTCACTCAGTGGTGTCCAACTCTTTGCCACCCGATGGACTGCAGCACGCCAGACCTCCCTGTCCATCACCAATTCCCTGAGTTTACCCAAACTCATGTCCATTGAGTCAGTGATGCCATCCAACCATCTCATCCTCTGTCATCCCCTTATCCTCCCGCCTTCAATCTTCCCCAGCATCAGGGTCTTTTCAAATGATTCAGCTCTTCTCATCAGGTGACCAAAGTATTGGAGTTTCAGCTTCAACATCAGTCCTTCCAATGAATATTCAGGATTGATTTCCTCTAGGATGGACTGGTTGGATCTCCTTGCAGTCCAAGGGACTCTCAAGAGTCTTATCCAACACCACAGTTCAAAAGCATCAATTCTTCAGCGCTCAGCTTTCTGTATAGTCCAACTCTCACATCCATACATGACTACTGGAAAAACCATAGCCTTGACTAGACAGACCTTTGTTGGCAAAGTAATGTCTCTGCTTTTTAATATGCTGTCTAGGTTGGTCATAACTTTTCTTCCAAGGACCAAATGTCTTTTAATTTCATGGTTGCAGTCACCATCTGCAGTGATTTTGGAGCCCAGAAAAATAAACTCTGCCACTGTTTCCCCATCTATTTGCCATGAAGTGATGGGACCAGATGCCATGATCTTTGTTTTCTGAATATTGACCTTTAAGACAACTTTTTCACTCTCCTCTTCCACTTTCATCAAGAGGCTCTTTAGTTCTTCTTCACTATCTGCAATAAGGGTGGTGTCATCTGCATATCTGAGATTATTGATATTTCTCCCAGCAATCTTGATTTCAGCTTGTGCTTCATCCAGCCAAGTTTCCTCTAAATGCCTGGACTGTTTCACTAGTATTTCAGCTAATTTAAGTGTAGTCTCTCAGTCATGTCCAAATGTTTGCAACCCCATAGACTGTAGCCCGCCAGGCTCCTCTGGCTATGAAATGCTCTAGGCAACAATACTGGAGTGGTTGGCATTTCCTTCTTCCAGGGATCAAGCCCGAGTCTCCTGCACTGCAGGCAGACTCTTTACCATTTGAGCCTCAAGGGAAGCTAAGTTGAAACCCAATGATGGTGTCTCCTAGACTGCTGCAGTTCTGCCTAATGCAAGCTATTCAGAACCAAAAATAGACATGCTTATTCTGTTCAGTGGGAATAACTCAAAGGTTTTTCTCAAAACACAGTCCAGTAATGATATCAGTGAATCTTTGACAGTGGCTTAACTATTGGTCCTCTACTTGAAATACTACTTAGAGGCAGAATAAAGCAGTCCTTTTGGGGGCAGGAATGATTGAGACAAATCACAGCTGCTGACTGAACTGTCTGGACCACTCAGGTACATGCCCACAGTGAGGCTATGTTTCCTGAGAAACATAAGACCCATCAGAATCTAGTTGCTGACTAAGAATCTAGTGGCCTTCACCACTTGGATTGCTACCATTGCTGCCTAGATCTAACATTATACCAGACGTGGAAAAATATCTAACATAATATACTGGACTCAAAGAAAAGAACTATGTTTCTGCTGCAGAGGATATCCTGCATTGCCTAACTTGGAACTCCAGGCCAAAGTTGACTGATATCATTATGAGTGGGGAAATTATGCATAAATCATAGATCCTGGCTCATCCTAGTAGAATGACTACCTCTGAGTTTTGGCCCATTCCTGGGCTATTGGCTGTGGTCACCACTGACCAAGAAGGCTTGACTAAACTTTAGACAGGTTTCTTCCTGTCTTCCCTGACCTCCTGCTTACCCTGGCCCATACTGAACCCAGATGGCCTAAATTCCCTCCTTTTGCTTACAGAGTTTACTTTAGAAATATGTTATTGTAAACTCTATCTCTGCCTCTTTGAGATGAAAAAAAAAAAAATTAAAGCCTCTTCCTCAAGAGTGCAAGACTGTTTCTTGAGAACCTAAGAGCCCTCCCCTTGAAATGTAACCATCAAGGAAGATAGCTCCCTATCTCCTAATCTCTGTGAAGTTAGGAAGTTTACTTCAAGGAACACCTAACTGCAAGTTGTAAAATTACTTTTTGTTACTAAGATAAAAGAAAGTTTGTTTTTCCTTTGGGTAAAGCCAGTTAGCAAACACAAATGGCCTAGGATACCCTGAGTATACTCTCAAAAACTCTCCTTCTCTTTATTTCAGTAGATTTAAATTTAGACTAGACTGTGCTCTGATTTCTCCTTGCTATTGCCGTAGCCTTGAATTAAATATTCCTTACATATTTAACTTTGTCCATTGAAATTTTTTGCTTTGATATCACTGTTGACACTTTTCTGATTAAGTTGTGGCATACTCTGGTTTGATAAACTGAATTTGGCCACTTTCTTTTGGTGAATGAAACTTAGCTGAACCTTTGTTTGGCTTTCTGGACCTTTAGCACTCTGACAATGGTGAGAAAAAGCCACTCAAAATGACTGATAGACAAACTATTCAATAAGCCTTCCCTGATTCTTATCATTCACAGATATCTAATATCATTTAGCATTAGAATTGCTACCTCAAAATATTTCCCACTATACCTCATTCACTTGCACTGATTCATTCCTCTTAGTAAAGCAGTGTGGGCCCTGGATGTGGCTGCTTCCAGCAGAAAAGGGTCATTTCCTTTAGACCATTTTCTAGATAATGATCAACATAAAAATAGTAGGTTTTATATAGACCAACTTTAAAAATTCAAAATTCTACATTGACTATTTCTTGGCATGCAGCTGATTTTTTCCCCTAATAGCAACCCTAATCTGGTCTGGTTGGAGCACTCTGTGTGGCAGGACAACAAAGGAGGGCTCAAAAATTCACTCTTAAGGCTGGTTCTGCCACCTGAATTCTCTTGTCAGGCTGACAATATCATTAAAGATAATGACCCCGTGGTTGAATACACTGCTTGCTAAATTCCCCTGTGGTGGTTCATGTGAGTCAAAGAGGGAATACAATGAATCTCTGTTCATCTTATTAAAATACACTCATCTGATTCCTGCCTGACCCCTCTGAATGAAAGGATTGGGTGCAAGTAGGGATTATTGGGAAAAAAAGGTAAACTTACAGCTAATGTAATGAAATATACCCATACTTTGGTGGTGGAGGGAGAGGAGGAATATCCCTGTCACTTGGGGAGAGGATACCTCAAATCTTGGAAGATGAAGTAAGAAATATTAATGATCTTTCTCTTTAGAATAGCTTCTGGAGCCTTCCTCATGAAGGAAGACACCCCAGTATGACTCTCCCAAACTGTTGCAAGCCCATTAAATTTAATGACAGCTGGATCTAGCCTACCTTACCAAAATTAATTGTATTATTTTACAATGATAAGATTTTGTCCTTTTAAAATTGAATTAGAGTTGATTTTCAATGTTGTTAATTTCTGTTGTACAATAAGCAAGGTAATCCAGTTATACACACATATGCACACACACATACATATACACACAGAGATATATATTCTTTTTTTTTACATTCTTTTCCATCATGGTTTATCATAGGATATTGAATATGGTTCTCTGTGCTATACAGTAAAACCTTGTTATGTATTCATTCTATATATAATAGCTTACATCTGCTAACCCCCATCTCCTACTTCATCCCTGCCTCAACCTCCTTCCCCTTGGAAACCACAAGTCTGTTCTCTATGTCAGTTGAGTCTGTTTCTGTTTTGCACATAGGCTCATTTTTGTCATATTTTAGATATTTTAGTTTCTACACGTATGTGGTATCATATGGTATTTGTCTTTTTCTGACTTCATTTAGTGTGATAATCTCTAGTTGCATCCATGTTACTGCAAAGAGCATTATTTTGTTTTTCTTTTGGGTTGAGTATTAAAAAAAAAGTAGTAGTAATGTGGCCCATTTAATCATACTAAAAAGTCTGTTGGTAAGTACAAGGGATAACCCTAGCTCCTGCAACTTTCACACCTAAAACTTAACAACTATAGCAGTCTTTAGTGGAATGGGCAAATGTCATTAACTGGTATTATAGAAAAACAGGACAGATTACACTCATTGCTCTCAGTCAGCCCCTACAAAAAGAAGGGTTAGATTCACTTATTCAAGCTGGAGTAGGACCCCGAGACCTGCTAATTTTCCTGGAGGTCATATTGGCGACACTCAATCTGCCCAATTTATTTAGATCCCACTTGTGGACCCCAATTAGTATAAATAACCGTTTCTTTCCGGGGGTACCATGTGCACATGGAACTTTACTTCTGTAGAATCACAGACATTACCTTAATTTTCTCTTGAAAATAATTTGATTTCTACTTTATAGTAATAAGAGACCTTCAAGTGTTTAAGAAAAAGCCACTAATAGATCATATATTCCTCATATAAGTGGGGAGGGCTCCTCAAAATGAGGAAGTTCTTGGTTACTCAGGGGAGCTTTCTGAAGGGATAATTTACTTGATATTTATGTGAAATATGGGAAATTATCCCTACAATGGGAACCATCTAATTAGAAAAGATGACGTTACAATGTTCCGTGACTTTAGCCAAAGTAGTCAATGGCATGAGTCAGACATGACTTAGCAACCAAACAACAACAATAAATCAGTGGGGTTACCTAGGCTCTAGAAGACATTCAAACTAGCTTTAACTTACCGGTCAGATTTGTTCTGGAAAATAGAATTGACCTAGGCTTTCTTTATTTGGGTGAAAATATAAGTTGTGAAACTGCTGATCAGGATTAATGCCTCAGAACAGGAATAAAGGTCATAGCAAAGTTTTAAAGAGAAAGTCATCTGGCTTTCTAAAGGACATGCTAATTTTTTTTTATGGTAATGGAGGATTAGTTCAGCTGGCCAGGTTCAGGAGTGGGGGTGGAAGATTGTAAGGGATATGGTTCAGGTCATTACTACAAGTTAGCCTTATCCTGATGCTTAGATTTCTATTGGTAGCAGTCCTAATTAAGTGCTATTTGAGACAAGATAAGTGGACTTTTCCCCAGCTTCTGACAGTCAGTTTAATTAAAGTGGCTGAAAGAGTGTTGTACTAATGGAAAAATTCACCTGAAGTTCAAGATAGTATAGGAAAAGTAGGTGGAAATTATTGTGAGACAATTTGTCAAGGGTTTCTTGAATTTCTGCAGATCTTGAAAGAAGAGGCATAGATTGTCATCCTTTTCAGACTATATTTTCAAGGCTATTTGTATGGAAAACAACCAGAGAGAATGTATTCTTTTGGAACAAAGATGAGGGATGCTTCCTTGATAGTATTCTAAAGATAATGTTCTTCCTAGAGCAAGGGTAAAAATTCTCACTAATCTTCAAAAAATATTTGGGTTTTTTAACCTCAGGGCTCTTCTTCTGTCATGTATACCACTGAATATAGTGGCATTTCACCCGATAGGAATAGGGGCTTGAGGTACTAGATATTGTTACTATAAGGGTATGAGAAATAAACTGTGTTTTTATCTTTGATCTAGAACTCTCATGTCTTCTGTCTGCATCATTAAACTTATAACTTATCAGTTTATAAGTTTTGTCAAGAGAAAACATTGGTCATAGCAAACACCCTTTTCCAATAACACAAGAGATGACTCTGCGCATGGAAATCACCAGATGGTCAAAACTGAAATCGGATTGACTATATTCTTCACAGGCAAAGATGGAGAAGCTCTATACAGACAGTAAAAACAAGACAAGGAGCTGACTGTGGCTCAGATCATGAGCTCCTCATTGCAAAATTCAGGCTTAAACTTAAAGAAAGAAGGGAAAACCCTAAGCCATTCAGTTACGACCTAACTCAAATCCCATATGATTATACAGTGGAAGTGATGAATAAATTCAAGGGATTAGATCTGATAGATAGGGTGCCTGAAGAACTATGGAAGAGGTTCATAACATTGTACAAGAGGCAGTGACAAAAACCATCCCAAAGAAAAAGAACTGCAAGAAGGTGGAGGGGTTGTCTCAGGAGACTTTACAAATAGATGAGGAAAGAAGCAAAGCAGAAAGCAAGGGAGAAAAGGAAAGATATACCCAACTGAATGCAGGGTTCCAAAAAATAACAAGGAAGCTCCAATACTTTGTCCACCTGATGTGAAGAGCTGACTCATCAGAAAAGATCCTGATGCTGGGTAAGATTGAAAGCAAAAGGAGAAGAGAACAGCAGAAGAGGAGATGGTTAGATAACATCACCGACTCAATGGACATGAATTTGAGCAACTCTGGGAGATAGTGAAGGACAGGGAACCTGGCAGGCTGCAGTCCATGGGGTCGCAAAGAGTCAGACACAACTGAGTGACTGAACAACAGCAAGTAGTATAAAATCACATACCCTTCATAGTTTTTGATAAATATGGTATAAAAATAATGAAAGAAGCTTTAGTTAAAATAACAAAGAAAAGACTCAAAAATTATAAAGAAATATTATAGCTGATGTCACAGAAATTAAAATGATCATAAGAAACTACTATAAATCATTATAGATCACCCAATATAAACTAGAAGGAATAGACAAATTCCTATAAACATTTAACTAAGAATGAATCATAAAGAAATAGAAAATCTTAGCAGATAAATAGTGGGTAAGGAGAGTGAATCAGTCATCTAAACCTCAAAACAGAAAAAGCCCAGGGCCAAATGGCTTCCCTGGAGAATTCTAATGAGAATTAAAAATATTAGCAATAATTCTTCTCAAGCTTGTCTAAAAACTTGAAGAAGAGGGAATACACTGTAACTCTTTCTATAGCCTTCTTACCAACGCCAGATAAGAAAAGAAAATTATAGGTCAATATATCTGATGTACATAAATGCAAAAATTCTCATCAAAATACTAGCAACCCCAATTCAAAAGTGCATTAAAAGGACTATACACTGTACACTATGACCAAGTGGAAGTCAGCCCTGGAATGCAAGAATATGTCAACATATGCAAATCAAATAATACAATATACCATGTTAACAGAATGAAAGATAAAAATTACATGGATGCTAAAAAGGCATTTGACAAAAGTTAACACTTTTATGATAAAAACCCTGAACAAACATACAGAAAGAATTTACCTTTAGATAATAAAAGCCATGTATGAAAAACATATCTAACATCATAATCAATGGTGGAAAAGTGGATTATTTTCCTCTAAAATCAAAAACAAAGCAAAGGTTTGTGCAACTTCTATTCAACATAGCACTGAAAGTTCTAGCCAGAGAAATTAGACAAGAAAAAGAAATAAAGTTATTCAAATCAGAAAGGAAGAAATAAAATTATCTCTGTTTGTTCAAGACATGGTCTTACATGTAGAAAATTGTAAAGAGGATTAATAAAATAATTCAGTAAAATTGCAGGATGCAAAACCAACATAAAAAAACCAATTGTGTTTCCATATGCTAACAATGAACTATCTATAAAGAAGCAGGAGAAAATATTTACAAACCATATTTCTGATAAAGGATTAATATCGAAAATGTGAAAGAAATTTATATAACTCAACAGCAGAAGAAAAAAACCACAGAATTTCAAAATAGGCAAAAGACTTGAATAGAGATATTTCCAAACAAAGACATACAAATGATCTATAGGTACATGGAAAGTTACTCAACATCACCAGGAAAATGCAAATCAAAACCACAATGAAGTATTACCTTCACTTGTTGGGAAGGCTATTATAAAAAAAGAAACAGCAAAATATAAAGTAATGTAATAAAAAATAAAAATGTATGCAAGGGGATGGAGAAAAGGGAATCCTTGGGCACTGTTGGTAGAAATATAAAACTACATCTACTACAGAAAATAGTAGGGATAGTCCTCAGAAAATTAAAAACAGAATTGTTATCATAAATCCGGAAGTCCCACTTCAGGGTATACATCAAAATAATTTAAACCAGGCTCTTGAAAAGATATTTGCACTGTTGCAGCATTATTCGTTACAGTTAAGATAAGGAAGCATCCTAAATGTCCATTGACAGATGAATGAATAAATAAAATGTGGTATATACATATAACGGATGTTTTTCAGATTTAAACAAGCAGGGAATGCTACCATATGTAAAAACGTGGATAAACCTAGAGGGCATTATGGTAAGTGAAATAAACCAGTCGTAGAAGAATAAATACAGCATGACTCCCCTTATATGATGTATCTACAATAGTCACACTCATAGAAACAGAGGTAGAATGGTGGTTTTAAGGAGCTGACAAGAGAGGAAAATGAGAATTTGTTGTTCCCATTTGCTGTTCCCATGTATAAAGTTTCAGTTACACAAGATGAATAATGAATGATTTCTAGTGATCTTCTGTACAACATTGTGTCTATAATTAGTACTTTATTGTTCACTTATAACTTTGTTCAGAGGCCTCACATTAAGTATTTTTACCACAATAATTGTTGAATACTTTAGCGTAACAGTGACCATCTATAAGGCAGTCATCATAGTGTTTAAAATATGCCTAATATGTTTTACATATTATAAGAAGACAACTAGTGATAAACACTGAAAATTGCATTGAACACACTTTAATCCCTAGTGTTTCTCTGCCCAAGGTCTTCCTTCATTCAGTTATCTTTGAGGTTAAATTCAGTGTAGAAAAATTAGAGGATCTCATGAATCATTCCTGACTCATCCCCAGACAGCCTGACTTTTATCTTTTTCAAGTATTGCTATAGAATGCCATAAATCTTTTGAAAAATCTTAAGACTATTTGGTAAATAAATGTGATTTTTTTAGGGCAAAAATATCAGGGCAACAAGAAAGAAAGGACTGAAAAACAGAAGTGTAATAGTTGAGGACAGAAAATATTATTAAAGATTCATTTATTCATTCCTTCAGGCCTGGCGTGCTGCGATTCATGAGGTCGCAAAGAGTTGGACACGACTGAGCGACTGAACTGAACTGATTCATTCCTTCATTCAACAGATGTTAATAGAGCATTGCCATTGGTTCAGTACTAGTGTAGGCTATGGGGAAATACAGTGACCCAAACGGGCAAAGTCTATGCCTTTCTGCAATGTTCATTCTTATACGGAGAGAGAGAACAAAAACAAGCAAATACATGATGACACTTAAAGCAAGATTAAAATAAAGAATGTTGATTGGCTGTTGATTGGTGAGAATAGGGTTGCTATTTCATCGACAGTATTTGGAACAACCTCAGTGATAAGACTACATATGAATAGACAACTAAAGAAAATGAGGGAATTAGCCACGTGGATATCTGAGGAATGGATACTAGCATCTTCAGAACTTTCTGTAACTGTCCCTTATGACTACTGTTTTGAGTCTAACTAACTGTGTAGCAAGTTATATAAAAGTTAAATAGTTTAGATGAGGACAATCACTAGTTTAATCAATATTTAAATTCTCACTTAAGTGAGTCCACTTTGGCTAATATACTTTTCTCTGAAAATTGCAATCAAACCAAAGGCAAATTTAGTTTCAATATGGAAGTGAACAGTTTAACTTCTGGCCTTAACTTTATATTCTAGCATCAAGCAGTTGAGTATACTATAGCATTTGTGAACTAATGACCTCATACTAATAAAAGCATGATAATCTTTTTAAGGTTTCCACGAAATAATGGTTCTTCAGAAGGATCAATCTTGTTCAGTTTATAGCATTTGTACATGATGTCCCAGATATTTCACAAGGGAATTTTAAAAATGCTACCTATCCTTTGAAGAAAATTCACTTCCAGTATTTTTTCACCATGATTAAGAATAGAAATATATAAAAATAGCATAGTGTTTTAGCAATCAAGTATCACATTTCTTGGGGAGGGAAAATGATCTAATCAAGAAATGGACACAACCATGAGCAAAATTCCATTTTAACATGATTAATCTCTTAAGAACTTTTCTTTTATAGCACTTACAGATTATAAAAATCTTTCTCATCAATTATCTTATAAATTCTTAGAAAATCCAGTTAGTATATATTACAACTGTAATTGGTAGCATTCAAATTTTTCCATTATAGTCAAAGGAAAGCAAATATAATTCATTTCCAACACTGATCTGTGCTAACTTGTTAAATGGTTCAGTTCAGTTCAGTCACTCAGTCGTGTCTGATTCTTTGCGACCCCGTGGACTGCAGCACACCAGACCTCCCTGTCCATCACCAAATCTCGGAATTTACTCAAACTCATGTCCATTCAGTCAGTGATGCCATCCAACCATCTCATCCTCTGTTGTCCCCTTCTCCTCCAGCCTTCAATCTTTCCCAGCATTAGGGTCTTTTCAAATGAGTCGCTCTTTGCATCAGGTGGCCAAAGTATTGGAGTTTCAGCTTCAACATCAGCCTTTTCAATGAATATTCAGGACTGGGTTCCTTTGGGATTGACTGGTTAAGTGGTTGTCTGTGGTATAGTTGTGGTCTTTATGTCACTTCTTTAATCCCTGAGAGTTCTTAGCAATTTTTTTGTTAGTTTGGGTGCAGTCAATTTCAATTTGCAGTATTCTCTTTAAAAATTCTAATCAAAGCATACCTGAATTTGTATCCCCAGGTCTAATTTTAGGAAGAAAATGCATTAGGAAGCTTCAGTAATTTGGGAACATCTTCCTTACCTTATGTGGTTGGTAATGATAGCTTACATTGAATGATGTCAGAATCGTGATCTCCAAAGAAGAAGATTTAGCTTCGGGACCAGAGACCAGGTTTGAACACTCAGGGCCCTTGTGTGGCAGAAGTTTTGTTACAGTGAAAAGGGCCAGAGGAAGCTTCTGACATAAACATCAAAAGGAGGTGGAGAGTGACCCCCTCTCTAGTCCTAGAAAGGGAGCAATACTTTTTTAATTGGTTATTACATGAAATCAAAAGAATGTTTAAAGATTGTAAAGATCTTAACAGACCAACTCCCACAATTTACATTTTAAGAAAAGAGATTTGAATTCAATTCAGTTCCTCAGTCATGTCCGACTCTTTGCAACCCCATTGACTGCAGCACGCCAGGCTTCCCTGTCCATCAACAACTTCCGGAGCTTACTCAAACTCATGTCCATTGAGTCAGTGATGCTATGGAAAAACCATAGCTTTGACTAGATGGACCTTTGTTGGCAAAGTAATGTCTCTACTTTTTAATATGCTATCTAAGTTGGTCATAGCTTTTCTTCCAAGGAGGAAGTGTCCTTTAATTCATGGCTGCAGTCACTATCTGCAATGAATTTGGAGCCCAAGAAAATAAAGTCTGTCACTTTTTCCACTGTTTCCCCATCTCTTTGACATGAAGTGATGGGACAGGATGCCATGATCATTGTTTTCTGAATGTTGAGTTTTAAGCCAACTTTTTCACTCTCCTCCTTCACTTTCATCAAGAGACTCTACAGTTCCTCTTTGTTTCTGCCATAAGGATGGTGTCATCCGCATATCTGAGGTTATTGATATTTGTCCCGGCAATCTTGATTCCAGCTTGTACTTCAACCAGCCTGACATTTTGCATGATGTACTCTGCATATAAGTTAAATAAGCAGGATGACAATATACAGCCTTGACATATTCCTTTCCTGATTTGGAACCATATGTTCCATGTCCAGTTCTAACTGCTGCTTCTTGACCTGCATACAGATTTCTCATGAGGCAGGTCAGGTGGTCTGGTATTCCCATATCTTTAAGAATTTTCCACAGTTTGTTGTGATCCACACAGTCAAAAGCTTTGGTATAATCAAGAAAGCAGAAGTAGATGTTTTTCTGGAACTCGCTCACTTTTTAACTGATCCAATGGATGTTGGCAATTAGATCTCTGTTTCCTCTGCCTTTTCTAAATCCAGCTTGAACATCTGGAAGTTCATGGTTCACGTACTGTTGAAGCCTGGCTTGGAGAATTTTGAGTGTTAACTTTGCTAGAGTGTGAGATGAGTACAATTGTACAGTAGTTTGAGCATTCTTTGGCATTGCCTCTCTTTGGGATTAGAAGGAAAACTGACCATTTCCAGTCCTGTGGCCAATTCTGAGTTTTCCAAATTTGCTGGCATATTGAGTGCAGCTCTTTCACAGCATCATCTTTCAGGATTTGAAATAGCTCAACTGGAATTCCATCACCTCCACTATCTTTGTTCATAGGGGTGTTTCCTAAGGCCCACTTGACTTCATATTCTAAGATGTCTGGCTCTAGGTGAGTGATCTCACCATCGTGGTTATCTGGGTTGTGAAGATCTTTTTTGTATAGTTCTTCTGTGTATTCTTGACACCTCTTCTTAATAGCTTCTTCTGTTAAGTCCACACCATTTCTGTCTTTCATTCTGCCCATCTTTGCATGAAATTTTTGCTTGGTATCTCTAATTTTCTTGAAGAGATCCCTAGTCTTTCCCATTCTATTGTTTTCCTCTATTTCTTTGCACTGATCACTGAAAAAGACTTTCCTCTCTCCTTTGGAACTCTGCATCAAATGGGTATATCTTTCCTTTTCTCCTTTGCCTTTCCCTTCTCTTCTTTCCTCGGCTATTTGTAAGGCATAATCAGAGCACCATTTTGCCTTTTTGCATTCTTTTTCTTGGGGATAGTCTTGATCCCTGTCTCCTGTACAATGTCAGGAACCTCTGTCCATAGTTCATCAGGCACTCTGTCTATCAGATATAATCCCTTGAATCTATTTCTCACTTCTACTGTATAATCGTAAGGGATTTGAGTTAGGTCATACCTGAATGGTCTAATGGTTTTACCTGCTTTCTTCAATTTAAGTCTGAATTTGACAATAAGGAATTCATAATCTGAGGCACAGTCAGTTCCTGGTCTTGTTTTTGCTGACTGTACAGAGCTTCATCTTTGGCTGCAAAGAATAAAGTCAATCTAAGTTCGGTATTGACCATCTGGTGATGTCCATGTGTAGAGTCTCCTCCCATCTTGTAAAATTAACGGGATTAGAACTAACAATAGGAAGATCTTACCAGACTCACTCCCATATACTTTAAGATAACAGGATTAGTTAGAAGGTTTTTCGTGAAGGATAAACTGTCCTCAAGCAGGATACGTTGTTGTCATACAACCAGTACAGAATTTAAACTGAGTTGTTTTGTTATGTAGTCATCAGCTCCAGGCTTAAAGAAAAAAAGTTTTATGTGACTAAGACTAAGGAATGTAGAAAAAAAAAATTTGTCCTTTTCTTCTTGAGAATTCCAGACCTCTATCTTCTCTCAAGACCCCAGAACCCTCTCTCCTCCTTGGAGATCCTGGACTTCTTATCAACCTACCTAGAAATTGACTCTCTAAATAATATGATAGTCCTATCCTTAACCTGTCCTGTTGTAAAGTTAAGGTGATGACTTCACATCTAAATTTTTTGTGGTAACTTTATATGCATGTTGATTCTACCATTATCCATGTAGCTATAATGTTAATTCCATTTTGTCATGTCTTTATTCGCACCTTGTAACTTAATACAAAGGCCAAGGTTTAAGGGCAACAATTCATTATTTATAAATATATATATTACATATATAATATATAAATATAATCAACCACATTGATGTTGCTGACAGGTGGCAGTTCATCAATAAAAATAACTACTTCTGACAATACAAAGTAAGTCTTTTATGACATTTTGCCCTAGCCAATTTTTCCTTACCATTTTGTCATTATACTCCTCAGAGTAGTGAATATGGACATCCCATTTTTAACGGCATTTTATTTATCAGAATTCTCCTTCATTCCTTTTCAATGTGATTTGTAGCCCTTTGTGTCTATTCTGCATTCTATATGTTTAAAGTAAGTAATTTTATTGATCAAAAACAAACAAGATCTGAGAAAGGAGAAATATAAACATATGAAATATTTGTCCACTCGCCTAAACTACTTGTGTTCTCAAGACAGAAAAAAAAAAAGCTATTGATTAAAGTGATGGAAAATTTGACACTAATGCTCACAGTATGATGCGAATAAATCAGAAATGTCATTATTTTTCCTTTTATGAAATAGTGCTAGTTTTGTTAACATAGATGATCTACACATAGAAAATATGGAAGTGAAATCTTTATACTTGCTTTTGAATGCAGGCGAAAACCAATAATTTCACTTGTTTTCAACACAATTATAGCAAAGAAAGTCTCTACCTTTCAGTAAGAAGCTGACCATATTAGCTAACCATAACTGAGTTCAAAATTTATTAATAGAAGTTGATAGCACAGTTTTCAAGTAAGTTCGCCTATTGCTCTAAAAAAATCTTCATTTACTCTCCTTGGCTTTGCTAAGTTTCCTGAACCCTAGAAAATTCTAACCATCACATATGCCTGTGAGTACTGATTTTCACGGGGATTGTGGAATAATATATGTGGTTGGCTCAGTTCCAGTTCATTACCACTATTGAGAAAACAATTAAAATAATATACAAGTATTTTTATAATAATAAACTAAAGTTATATTCAGAGAAGGCAATGGCACCCCACTCCAGTACTCTTGCCTGGAAAATCCCATGGACGGAGGAGCCTGGTGGGCTGCAGCCCATGGGGTCGCTACGAGTTGGACACGACTGAGCGACTTCACTTTCCCTTTTCACTTTCATGCATTGGAGAAGGAAATGGCAACCCACTCCAGTGTTCTTGCCTGGAGAATCCCAGGGACGGGGGAGCCTGGTGGGCTGCCGTCTATGGGGTCGCACAGAGTCGGACACGACTGAAGTGACTTAGCAGCAGCAGCAGCATAAAGTGTAAATGATGATATCAAGCATCAAAGAATGGAGTTTTCTAACTAGCTCTCGTTGTTGTTTCTAACTAGCTCTCGTTGTTGTTTCTAACTAGCTCTCGTTGTTGTTTCTAACTAGCTCTTGTTGTTGTTTCTAACTAGCTCTCGTTGTTGTTTCTAACTAGCTCTCGTTGTTGTTTCTAACTAGCTCTCGTTGTTGTTGCTAACTAGCTCTCGTTGTTGTTTCTAACTAGCTCTCGTTGTTGTTTCTAACTTGCTCTCTCTTGTTGTTTGATCGCTGAGTTGTGTCTCTTTTGCGGCCCTATGAACTGTAGCCAACTGTAGCCCCACAGGCTCTGCTGTCCATGTTATTTTCCAGGCAAGAAGATTGGAGTGGATTGCTATTTCCTTCTCCAGGGGACAATCGTGATCCAGGTATCCAACCTGAGTCTTCTCATCGGCAGGTGGATTAATGACCACTGAGCCACCAGGGAAGCCCTAACTTCCATTGCTTGCTCTATAGTTTTCATCTTCTCAGTATTCTCTGTTCTTCATCATCTCCCCAGTTATTCCTCTTTCACAAATCATTTTACTTCTACCTTCAAAATGAAAGATGTGTTCATCAGTAGTAATTTGTAATAAAAGCTGCATACTGCCTTGGAAACTGTACTTCAGAGTTGAAATTTAACAAAATGACTCAAGATATTTTATCGATTATTCTACTTTAGTTTCTTACATATCTCTGACTCTGAAAATTTCTTTCATATTTTGGTAGTTTTCTCTGAATTATGTTCATCCATACATTAGTTGTAAGTATGGCAAATCGATAGTGTTAGAAAAACATTGTTTCTGTTGTAAATGTTATTAGAAGCTATATATATTATTTTATATACATATATGTGTGTATATATATGTGTGTGTGTGTGTGTATACATATGTATATATGGTACATCTATATATAGAGAGGGAGAGAGAGCTCAGAGGCAGAGAGGAGATGAGATCTTTCTGACTTGAAGAAAAAGCTTATGGGGCCATGTTAAAAGAGAAACTAAATACAGTCTTCTGGACTTAAAATCACTGACTAAAAATCAAACTAAAAATCTACTGAGCTACTGCATGTAATATATGCATTGATGAGCTCTGGCTCAGAAGTTAGGCTGGCCTGACTTGAATCTGAGCACTTCCATTTCCTTAGGTAAATTATTTAATTACCCTAGGCCTCTTATGTACAATGAAGGAAGTTATAACCTCTACAGATATGAAATAAAAGTGCAACACATTTTTAATAATTTGATTATTTCTTCCATAAACTTTCAGGAAAAATTTAAAATAGACTATGTGCCTTAGATAATTACTGCATCAAGTCTGAAATTTCAGTCTACTTTTAAATGTCAGAAATGTTAGAAAAATGTTGAATTCACTATACACATTATTGGAGTAAGGGTATAGGAAAATATAGATACCTAAATACTAAATTTATAGAAGTTTGTAATCATTATGGACAATGATATTTGTGAATGCCTTCAGCTTAAATTTTGGTTGGTTATTTTGCAAAGGTAGAAATGTATAATGAAGAAAGTTAAAACAGATTTAACAATACAATTGTATTGCAAGTTCAGGACTCAATCTCTGAGAGGTGTTAGAAGTTCATGAGGGCTTGTTGATATGGAATTGGGAAAAGTGTTTGACTGAAAGCAATAGAAATTCTGAGTCAAGAAGATAAAAGGAACTGATGGTATATTAGGATGTCTGCACTGTATCCAACAATATCATAATTAAGCCAGGTCATTGCTATACCTACTCACATTAAATCCTGTTGCATTTAGCAAGCTGTTTATCTTATGTTGATGAGAGGATGGTTAGCAACATATCTGGCTATTTTGCATGATGCTTAGATCTAACTCAGTGCCCATCTGATATGCTAAGAAAGTTTTCCTTAATGTGGGTTTCAAAATAATTAGCAAATTCTGTTGAAATATTTTCGCAAGAGGTTATACTAGTAAAACATTACTTTCATACATTATGAAAAGAGAATAGAACTTAAGATTCAATTAACTTGAATTTCATCCCTGAATCTTCAATTTATTATGTTTTTGATATTGAACATGAGTCTCCACTTCTCAAAGACTGTTTTCTTAACTGACCCTAGACTTCTTAAAAGGCATTCAGAATGTTTTATGTACTTCCTGTATGAGTTCACTAAAATGGTGTGAATATTTTTATTATGATTCTTATTTCATTATTGTATTCTTCATTGTCAGTAAAAAGTGCTTGATTAAATAAAATGAACACTTTTATAGGATTCAGTGCATACTCTAAGAAAGGCTATTCTACCAATTTATTTTATTAGCAAAATGTTGGAAAATATAGTTATTAGTTTGCCATTTCTGTTCACCAGTTATTCCTACTATGATGTAGTACAGTAGAATGTATTGTAATTAGTTAAAAATCATTTAGTGTAAACTAACTAAAACCGTGCTATTAAATTAGATTTAAATACATAAAGTTTACTTAAATATTTGTTTGAAATAAATTAATGAATACTATATATTAAATTTCATTAATTCATTTCAAACAAATATTTTAAGTAAACATTATGCATATAAATTAAATATGACACATAATACCAAAATAGGTTATACTGTTTTACTGATAATGCTTATTAATTTTCTGAAATCATTTTAAATCAGAATTTTTTAATTTAACCAATCATAAAAAATTATTTTCTTACCCTTTCTTCTCTGTCTTATGGTCATTTGACACAGTGGTTTGCTCTAATAATAACAGTATACAACTCCAGCTTCAGTAGTTTTGATTACTAATTCAGTTCAGTTCAGTTCAGTCACTCAGTCATGTGCAACTCTGCGACCTCATGGACTGCAGCACGCCAGGCCTCCCTGTCCATCACCAACTCCTGGAGTTTACTCAAAATTATGTCCATAGAGTCGGTGATGCCATCCAACCATCTCATCTGTCATCCCCTTCTCCTCCTGCCTTCAATCTTTCCCAGCATCAGGGTCTTTTCAAATGAGTCAGTTCCTCCCATGTCCAATTCTAACTGTTGTTTCCTGACCTGCATACAGATTTCTCAGAAGGCAGGTAAAGTGGTCTGGTATTCCCATCTCTTTAAGAATTTTTCACAGTTTGTTGTGATCCACACAAAGGCTTTGACATAGTCAATAAAGCAGAAGTAGATGTTTTTCTGGAACTCTGTTGCTTTTTCAATGATCCAGCGGATGTTGGCAATTTGATCTTTGGTTCCTCTGCCTTTTCTAAATCCAGCTTGAACTTCTGTAAGTTCACGGTTCACATACTGTTGAAGCCTGGCTTGGAGAATTTTGAGCATTACTTTACTAGCGTGTGAGATGAATGCAACTGTGCGGTAGTTTGAGCATTCTTTGGCATTACCTTTCTTTGGGATTGGAATGAAAACTGACCTTTTCCAGTCCTGTGGCTACTGCTGAGTTTTTCAAACTTAGTAATTATGCTACCCTTAATTAGAGAGGTGCTGATTCCTTTAATATTGCAAGATTCATGATAAAATAGGAAAATAGCTATCACCATATATGAAATTAACAACTTTTGCTGATACCATAAAATACAATGTAGAATTCAACCAGTGCTTGGTAATTACTTCTTAATTTTATTTAGTTTAAGTTATATCCATTGTCACCCTGCTTATTTAACTTATATGCAGAGTACATCATGAGAAACGCTGGGCTGGAAGAAACACAAGCTGGAATCAAGATTGCCAGGAGAAATATCAATAACCTCAGATATGCAGATGACACCACCCTTATGGCAGAAAGTGAAGAGGAACTAAAAAGCCTCTTGATGAAAGTGAGAGAGAAGAGTGAAAAAGTTGGCTTAAAGCTCAACATTCAGAAAACTAAGATCATGGCATCTGGTCCCATCACTTCATGGGAAATGGATGGGGAAACAGTGGAAACAGTGTCAGACTTTATTTTTTGGGCTCCAAAATCACTGCAGATGGTGATTGCAGCCATGAAATAAAAGATGCTTACTCCTTGGAAAGAAAGTTATGACCAACCTAGATTGCATATTAAAAAGCAGAGACATTGCTTTGTCAACAAAAGTCCATCTAGTCAAGGCTATGGTTTTTCCAGTAGTCATGTATGGATGTGAGGGTTGGATTGTGAAGAAAGCTGAGCACCGAAGAATTGATGCTTTTGAACTGTAGTGTTGGAGAAGACTCTTGAGAGTCCCTTGGACTGAAAGGAGATCCAACCAGTCCATCCTAAAGGAGATCAGTCCTGGGTGTTCATTGGAAGGACTGATGTTGAAGCTGAAACTCCAATACTTTGGCCACCTCATGTGAAGAGTTGACTCATTGGAAAAGACCCTGATGCTGGGAAGGATTGGGAGCAGGAGGAGAAGGGGACGACAGAGGATGAGATGGCTGGATAGCATCACCAACTCGATGGACATGAGTTTGGGTGGACTCTGGGAGTTGGTGATGGACATGGAGGCCTGGCATGCTGCGATTCATGGGGTCGCAAAGAGTCGGACACGGCTGAGTGACTGAACTGAACTGACAGCATAGTAATATATATATTAAAAGTTGAAAACTTAATACATAGTAGTTTTTCTTTGTTAATTTCATAACAATTTAGGGAATATTTTTGAAGGACATCACAAGGGTAGAAATGCAATTTCAAGCACTTTCTTTGCTACATTTAACAAGGAAAAATATTGTAGCAGAAAGATGATCTATTATTCTGGAGAGAGTTTGGGTTCAAATCCCAGTTACCAGACTTACTAATTTAGAAGAAACAATTATTATAGAATTTTTTGTGGCTTACATAAGATAATGAATTCAAAATTGTCCTGCATCTGGATGGTATGCAGTGCATGTTAGATGAAGCTCCTGTTTTGTCAGAAGAATTTTAATTTAAGCCAAAAATTATCTCTTTTTCTAAGCTTCTGTTACTACCCTCTAATAGTTTATATACATTTTATAAGGTAATATACTATTCAATAATATGTTTAATAGAATGAATTTGTAAGTCTAATTGCTTGGACTTAAATCCTAGCTTTTCCATTTACAAGATGTAAAGAACTTAGACAAGGTATGTAATTTTTCAGTACGCAAAATTTCCTCATGTATAACATGTGGAGCACATCTTCATTTTCCTAAGGTATGCATTGATACTTATAAAGTAAATGAAATAGTACCTAGTGAATAATAAACATTCAAGAATTAGCTGTCATTACTATTAGAGAATTGTGAATTCTTCACACCTGGTGAATAATAAGCATTCAAGATTTAGCTGTCCTAACTATTTGGGAATTGTAAATTATTCATACCTGGGTGCTAGTTCTAGTTTTGTGTGTGTGTGATTTTTAAAGAATAAAGAAATTAAGAGTCAAAAAGTTATTTAATTTTGTAAGTGTAGAAATCCATTCAATCAATTACCTATCTAATTACACAGATAGCAGTTTATCCTTAAAGAATGAAATGTATAATGGCCAATACATATTGTAAGTTCTCAAAAATATTAAAACCATAGTGATAATTACTGTCTAATTAAAAGTGAGTTCAACCTACAAGAACAATAAATAAAAAGCTAATAATTTATTAGTGTAATTATTTGAGAAACATTTCACATATTTGAATAGCACAATTAATGTATGAGATCAAATATTATATATACACAAAGATCGAGATCACTTATATAACTCAGTTAATTTTAGCCTATGGCACCTAAAGTAATAAATCTATGATTACTCAGGCAAAAAATAATAAAAATAGGTGAAACCATTAGTGAGCACATCAAATTTTCATTTACTAGAGTGAGTATTTTTTAATAAATTTGGGTCACCTTTAGAACTAAGAGTTTCTTTCTTTCATTTTTATTATTTATGAATAATTTAACATTCAGAGTTCTAAACGATTGGAAACTATTTAAAAGCGAAACAGTTATAAAATATTCCATTCAAATATGCCGTTAATCTGACCTGAGCTAGCAATGTATTCAGATGGGAAAATAGTATTGTTTGTACTCTATTATAAGTAAAAAGATGAAAGTTATAATCTATCAGTAACTTTAGCTAATAATTCACAGAGGTTGGAGCTACATTGTCCCTGTTTCATTCTTTCACACCTGTTGTGTCTTTTTGAAGACTTTGAAGACTGTGATCCACATACGTTAGGTATAAAAAAATCACATTTAGGAAAGTGTAATCACGTACTCTGCAAATCATTAGTAAGATGTAGTGTAGATAACAGAAAAATTTCTTAAATAATAATAATATTTTATAAATAATCAGAAAATATTTAATTGCCTGCTAATACAAGTAATGAGCTTTGAAATAATCCATAACTTAGCATCAAATAAATTGAAAATAATTTTATTATTCAATAGAGCAATTGCTATGAACATTGATTACTGTGCTCTAGTATCTGCCATACCTTTAGGAACTACTGGGTTGTGAAGGTAGATTAGAAACTACTTACATACATTAATGTTTATCTAAAGTTGGCATATCTAGATTTTTTTTTCAGTTGGGAGAATAAAAATATATTAAATATCTAGAATTCTCAAAGTGAGGCTTCAACAGTACACGAACCAAGAGCTTCCAGATGTTCAACCTGGATTGAGAAAAGACAGAAGAACCAGAGATCAAATTGCCAACATCAGTTGGATCATAATAAAGCAAGAGAGTTCCAGAAAAATATGTACTACTGCTTTATTGACTACAACAAAGCCTTGAACTGTGTGGGTCACAACAAACCGTGGAAAATTCTTAAAGATATGGGAGTACCTTACCTGCTTCCTGAGATATCTGTATGCAGGTCAAGAGGCAACAGTAAGAACTTGATATGGAACAACATACTGGTTCCAAATTGGAAAAGGAGTACGTCAAGGCTGTATATTGTCACCCTGCTTATTTAACTTATATGCAGAGTATATCATGTGAAATGCTGGGCTGGATGAAGCACAAGCAGGAATCAAGATTGCTGGGAGAAATATCATTAATCTCAGATATGCAGACGACACCACCGTTATGGTAGAAAGTGAAGAGGAACTGAAGAGCCTCTTGATGAAAGTGAAACAGGACAGTGAAAAATCTGGCATAAAACTCAGCATTCAAAAAACTAAGATCATGGCATCCTGCCCCATCACTTCATGGCAAAGGATGGGGAAACAACCGAAAAAGTGACAGACTTTATTTTCTTGGGAGTCCAACATCAATGCAGATTGTGACTGCAGCCATGAAGTTAAAAGAACACCTACTCCTTGAAAGAAAAGCTATGACCAACCTAGACAGCATATTAAAAAGCAGAGACATTATTTTGCCAACAAAGGTCCATCTAGTCAAAGCTGTGGCTTTTCCAGTAGCCATATTTGGAAGTGAGAGTTGGGACTATAAAGAAAGCTGAGCACAGAAGTAATGATGCTTTTGCACTGTGGTGTTGGAGAAGACTCTTGAGAGTCCCTTGGATTGCAAGGAGATCAAACCAGCGAATACTAAAGGAAATCAATTCTGAATATTCATTGGAAAGACTGATGCTGGAGTTGAAGCTCCAATACTTTGGCCACCTGATGAGAAGAACTGACCCCTTGGGAAAAAAACCCTGACACTGGGAAAGATTGAAGGCAGGAGGAGAAGAGGACAACAGAAGATGAGATGGTTGGATGGCATCACCGACTCGATGGACATGAGTTTGAGCAATCTCTGGGAGCTGGTGATGGACAGAGAAGCCTGGTGTGCTGCAGTCCATGAAGTCGAAAAGAGTCAGACATGACGGCGCGTTGAACTGAACTGAAATATCTAGAAAAGTTTAAAGTGATTGGGTTACAGGATTTATTTAAGTTGCCCAGTGCAACTTTATTGTTAAAATTGCATATATATAACATGACAGACGGAGAGGGCAATGGCACCCCACTCCAGTACTCTTGCCTGGAGAATCCCATGGACAGAGGAGCCTGGTAGGCTACAGTCCATGGGGTCGCTAAGAGTAGGACACGACTGAGCAACTTCACTTTCACTTTTCACTTTCATGCATTGGAGAAGGAAATGGCAACCCACTCCAGTGTTCCTGCCTGGAGAACCCCAGGGACGGCGGAGCCTGGTGGGCTGCCGTCTATGGGGTCGCACAAAGTCGGGCACGACTGAAGCGACTTAGCAGCAGCAACATGACAGATATAATACATTTTTGAACCAAGTAAACCAAGAAACAAAGAGCATAATTGAGTTAGACAGTGAGGTATATTTTGTCAATGTTTATAAAAAGGTTTTTAAACAATTAAAAATTTGAGCACTAAAATTTATCTTAAAAAATAATGCGCTTTAAAGTGATTGCATATTATTTGTCTTTGCAACACCATTGTAACAGTGAAAACTTGAGAGCAGCCAAACTGTCTAAAAATAAGAAATTTGTTAAGAATATAGCGATTTATCTACTAATGCAACATTATGCAAATATTATACAATGATATTTTCAAGTGATAATTTACAATATAAATAATTGAAAACAATGCATCATTTAAAATAACTTCATGAAAGAGTATAAGTATTACGATACCAATTTTGTAAAATACAGAAAACGGGCTCCATGGGAGCAGCTACTCTAACGTACATATTCTTGCAAGTACGTTGCCTCAGCGTATGTACCTGTCAACATTTCTGAATGAGTGAATAAGACCGAAAGTAAATCCATAGGAGTAGAAGAATTGAAGCACTTTGTAAAGAATATAAACATAATCTGAATTCTAAAATTAAGTAAATTAATGTACTATTTTGCTTTTCAGAAATGTATGAGGGAAAAAAATCTTTTTTAGTGATTATAATTGCTAGTGGTAAAATGATTTTTTGCAAAGACACAAAAATGAGGAAAAACCTTTCATTTTGTTATGTACAATTTTGCTTCCCTGTGAGATAAGCTATACCAACAAATTCATTATTCACACATAGATATATAGCATGCACTTCTTTGTAATGAAGAAAATACTGGCAACTAATGAGCTGTTTCAATGTTATGAAAGTTATTATATCACCATAGAAACATAGACAATATGTGCCTGAGCCATTTATTTCAGGGAGATGTCTTTTGTATTTTAGAATTAGTTTCATAATATCTTCAATGATGCATCTGGTAAAAAGTTAGAATGCCCACTTATTTGCCCAGTGAAGAAAATGGAAAGATAACTGATTTCTTCATTCAAGAGAAAAGATAGAAAATTAACATTTCTTAGGCATTGGTGGCTTAGAATAATTTCATCACCCAACCTTTTTCTAACATATAAATAATATTTCTTGACATAAATTGTTGCTATATATTCTATGAGTTTTAGGAGGCCAATAAATAACATCCCTTTTCTGTTCATTGAAAAAGAAAAGCCAGGCAAGTACAGATAAAAATGTTAGCTTCGTTACTGACTCTGCAACAACAGCAACAACCTAATAATACTAAGAGGATACAGACATGGGAACAAAACTGTTGACCAGAATTAGTCCGATTTATCCCTGGTGGCTCAGATGGGAAATAATCCGCCTACCAATGCAGGAGACCTAGGTTTGATCCCTGCATCAGGAAGATCCCCTTGAGAGAGTCAATTCCTAGGCAGGTTGATAAGAAGTCTAGGGGTCCCCAAGGAGAGAGGGGTCTGGAATTCTCAAGGAGGAAGAAAGGACAAACATTTTTTTTTTCTTTTCTCTCTAGATTTCTTAGGATTGTATAACATAATGTATCCCGCCTGAGGACAGTCTCTGGGTTAAACTTTCTGGCTAATCCTGTTACCTGAAAATGTAAATTATGGGAGAAGGTTTGGTGAGGTCTTTACAACTGCAAGACATTCTTTCAATTCATTGGAGAGTATGTAACTCCACTGCTAACACTAGCAAGCGGGTACTCTTTCTGCCCCCTTCTGATGCCTATATCAGAAGCTTTCTCTATCTCCTTTATACTTAGATAAAATTTTAATACACAAAAGCTCTGAGCGATCAAGCCTTGTCTCTGGCCTCAGATTGAATTCTTCTTCTCTGGAGGCCAAGAATCCCAGTATCTTTACGTGGTTCAGAAACAAACATTTCACCCTGGAGAAGGGAATGGCTACTTAGTCCAGTATTCTTGTCTGGAGGATCCCATGGACAGAGAAGCCTGGAGAGCTACAGTCCACAGGGTTGTAAAGAGTGAGACATGACTGAGCGACTAAGCACATACACACGTATCCACTATAATGGGTCCTGGTAGACATTCACAGGCCGTGTTCACAGAAAGAGACCTAGATCACTGAACTTGAAACAAGGTCAAGAGCAGAGCAGACAAACCTCAAAGGCACAGAGTAAGAGAAAAAGCAAGCTACACAATCACCAATCAGATATTTTAATCCTCCCCATTTCAGTAGGAACAATGAGGGTATAGAAAGGAGTCAAGTGAGTTACAGTCTCCCTCATAGAAAAGGAAGAATAAATTGTTTTCCTTAACATGTATCTCAGTAGTTTCCCATATGAAGCAAGTGTAGTCATTACTTACTGATGCAATTTTATTCTTTTCATGCTTTACTCAATAAATTTTACTTGGCTTTTTGTGTATAAAGTTTTAGGAGAAAACAAAGTTAAAATAGTTATAAGAGAAAGTTGGTTTTAGACACATCCTCAGGTTTAAAAGTAGATTTTTTGTTTTTTCTTTTAAGCAGGCACTTGGAGTAAATATTGCTACATAAAATAGATGAAAAGATAATATGGATTTGTACTACACCAAAAAACATTAAATTTTTGATTTAAGGTGGATATTAATTAACATTAATATCAGAAGTTCATATTAATCCCCAAAGCAAATTTTCTGCACCAGTAAATTTAATTATAACACAATTCTGGGTGATAGCACATGATTTTATTTTTATTCTTATTATTTTAAAGGTCATTCTACTCAGTCTAACTTCACTCGGTACCTTGTTTATCTCTGGCTACAAAAAAAGAAAAGAAAAAAACTACATGGAAATTCTTTCAGAGGTCTTGGTGCTGTTTTCCTTTGTTGAATGAACACATTTGTATATCTATAAGTACTTCACTAGTCTGACTGCTAATCATAGTTCGACTGCTAATCGCAGTACTTGTTAGGACGTTCTTGGAGAAACCAACTATGAATAAATACAATTCAGAGTTTCTTTCCCCTAGTACTACTATCCTCTTTTATCTTAATATGCAGTCTACTATAGAGAAACATTTTCAGACAATATACCATATCTCTAATTTGTCATTCAGTAAATATGTGCTGGGTTTCCCAGGTGGCACAGTGGTAAAGAATTCAACTGCCAGTGCAAAAGACGCAGGTTTGATCCTTGGGTCAAGAAGATACCCTGGAGTAGAAAATGGCAGCCCATTCCAGTATTCTTGCCTGGAAAATGCCATGGATAGAGGAACCTGGGGGGCTACAGTCCATGGGGATGCAAAGAGTCAGACACGACCGAGTTACTGAGCATGTATACACAAGTATGTATTATTTTTGTGCTTCAGACCTTGTGATATAATAAAAAAAAAAATGTAAGCTCATAAAGTTTACAGCCTATTTTGCCGTCAAAAGTTCAGAAAAAAGTAAAAGCAATGAATCACTGAGGTAGGTAATTATAGAAATTACTGTACACACACCAAAAAGGCTGTCTGCAGACAAGGAACACTCAAGCCAAAACATAGAATGAAGCTCAGAGGTACATTATAAAGCAACTTGTGTAGTGTGGAGGAAGTGACTATTTCCTCTTCACAGCAACTGGTTTAAATATTAGAATTTTCTTAAAAGAAAGAGAATCGGTTAGCAGTTACTTCATAGCAATATTGGGGAGCAATTTAGGTTTTCCTTAAGATTTTCAGACGCATAAGCATTAACTGTCCAGGTCAAGTTAGTATTGTTTTTCTTGCAAAATAAGATAAATTAAGCTTTGCTTCTAGAAATAAACTGATTTTTATCTGCTCAGGGCGTTTTGAAGTCTGGTTTTCTTTTGTGTTTGTTTTTAACACTACTTTATCAACAGTTATTTGTTTCTGTAGTATAAAATATTGGTAAAATATTGATATAAAGACAATTGTATTCTTCTCATTCACTCAAACATGACATCTTATTCCCATATTCACACACACACACAGTGTGTGTGCATTGCATGTGCTTATACATGATACACTGTTGATTTTCCACACCTCTAATTGTCTGGAATAAGACTTTTAAAGCAAATTCATTAGAAATTACGTTAGTAGTAATAGAGAGAATATTGCTAACTTGTTCATTATTTGAATGCATCTGTTCTTCTAAAAAGATTAAATAATTTGCTAGTTTAAAAAGGCATTTGACTAGTATCATACAATATAGCCTCTTTCCACTTTTCGGTGACATACCAAAAACTGACAAGAAACATGGAAGCATATATTATTTTTTTAAAGTAAAATTCAAAGCAACATATGAAAATCTGAAACTTTCAGAATATATAAAGTTGATGCTATCGGTTTTAGCAAAGTATGTCTAAGGTTTCCTCCACAGAATATTATGCTTTTTTCCACCAAACTTCTAAAAAAAAAATGGTGGAATCTTGTTGTATCCCCCCCTCATAAACTATAGAAAATATAACTGTCTTTCCTAAGAAAAAGAGTCTTCTTGGGGTGTTTAGATTATTGTGTTATAATAAACACAGTTCAGAGAAGGAAACGTGATAGCTGGGGAAAACAAAGAATAAGCCTCAGGGCCCTTTTAAATCAAACTTGTCTTTACCTTAACATGCCACTACTGATTACAATTTCTCTCTCAACTACTGATAACGAGAGAGTCAGTTCCTAGGCAGGTTGATAAGAAGCCTGGGTCCCCAAGGAGGAGAGAGGGATCTGGGGCTCTCAAAAAGGAGATAGGGGTCTGGAATTCTCAAGGAGGAAGAAATGAAACACATCTTTTTTTTTTTTTTTTGTCTCTACATTCCGTAGTCTTAGTCACATAAAACGACTTTTTTCTTTCAGCCCGGAACTGATGATTACACAACAAAAAAACCTCAGTTTAAACTCTGTACTAAGGATTATATAACAACATTATATCCTGCTTGAAGACAGTTTCTCCTTCCTGAAAGTTCTGTTCAGTCACTCAGTCCAGTCATGTCCAACTCTTTGTGACCACATGGACTGCAGCACACCAGGCTTCCCTGTCCATCACCAATTCCCAGAGGTAACTCAAACTCATGTCCATCGAGTCGGTGATGCTATCCAATCATCTCATCCTTTGTCATCCCCTTCTCCTCCTGCCTTTAATCTTTCCCAGCAACAGGGTCTTTTCAAATGAGTCAGCTCTTCGCATCAGGTGGCCAAAGTATCAGAGCTTCAGCTTCAACATCAGTCCTTCCAATGAATATTCAAGACTGATTTCCTTTAGGATGAACTGGTTGAATCTCCTTGCGGTCCAAGGGACTTTCAAGAGTCTTCTCCAACACCACAGTTCAAAAGCATCAATTCTTCAGTGCTCAGCATTCTTTATAGTACAACTCTCATATCCAACATGACTACTGGAAAAACCATAGCCTTGACTAGACGGACATTTGTTGGCCAAATAATGTCTCTGCTTTTTAATGTGCTGCCTATATTGGTCATAGCTTTTCTTCCAAGGAGCAAGCGTCTTTTAATATCACAGCTGCAGTCACCATCTGCCGTGATTTTGGAGAACAAGAAAATAAAGTCTCTCACCATTTCCATTATTTCCCCATCTATTTACCATGAGTGGTGGGGCTTCATGCCATGAACTTAGCTTTCTGAATATTCAGTTTTAAGCCAACTTTTTCACTCTCCTCTTTCACTTTCATCAAGAGGCGCTTTAGTTCTTCTTCACTTTCTGACATAAGAGTGGTGTCATCTGTGTGTCTGTGGTTATTGATATTTCTCCTGACAATCTTGATTCCAGCTAGTGCTTCTTCCAGCCCAGCATTTCACATGTTATACTCTGAATATAAGTTAAATAAGCAGGGTGACAACATACAGCCTTGACGTACTCCTTTTCCTATTTGGAACCAGTCTGTTGTTCCATGTCCAGTTCTAACTGTTGCATTTTGACCTGCATACAGATATCTCACGAGGCAGGTCAGGTAGCCTGGTATTCCCATCTCTTTAAGGATTTTCCCTAGTTTGTTGTGATCCACACAGTCAAAGGCTTTGGCGTAGTTAATAAAGCAAAAGTAGATGCTTTATTGGAACTCTCTTGCTTTTTCGATGATCCAATAGATGTTGGCGATTTGATCTCTGGTTCCTCTGAGTTTTTCTAAGTCAAGCATGAACCTCTGGAAGTTCACAGTTCATGTACCGTTGAAGCCTGGCTTGGAGAATTCTGAGCAGTACTTTGCTAGCGTGTGAGATGAGTACAATTGTGCAGTAGTTTGAAAATTCTTTGACATTGCCTTTCTTTGGGATTGGAATGAAAACTGAACTTTTTCAGTAGTGTGGACACTGCTGAGTCATCCAAATTTGCTGGCATATTGAGTGCAGCACTTTCATAGCATCATCTTTTAGGATTTGAAATCGTTAAACTGGGATTCCATCACCTCCATTAACTTTGTTTATAGTGATGCTTCCTAAGGTCTACTTGACTTCACATTCCAGGATGTCTGGCTCTAGTAGTACAGTCATCACACCATCGTGATTATCTGGCTCATTAAGACTTTTTTTGTATAGTTTTTCTGGGTATTCTTGCAACCTCTTCTTAATATCTTCTGCTTCTGTTAGGTCCATACAATTTCTGTCCTTTATTGTGTCCATCTTTGCATGAAATGTTCCCTTGGTATCTCTAATTTTCCTAAAGAGATCTCTAGTCTTTCCCATTCTATTTTGTTCCTCTATTTCTCTGCACTGATCACTGAGGAAGGCTTTCTTATCTCCCCTTGCTATTCTTTGGAACTCTGCATTCAAGTAGGTTTATTTTTCCTTTTCTCTTTTGCCTTTTGCTTCTCTTCTTTTCACAACTATTTGTAAGGCCTCTTCAGACAACCATTTTGCCTTTTTGTTTTTCTTTTTCTTGTGGATGATCTTAATCACTGCCTCTTGTACAATGTCACAAACCTATATCCATAGTTCTTCAGGCACTCTATCAGATCTAATCCCTTGAGTCTATTTGTCACTTCACTTTTTAATCTTAAGGGATTTGATTTAGGTCATACCTGAATGGTCTAATGGTTTTCCATACTTTGTTAAACTTAAGTCTGAATTTTGCAATAGGAGTTCATGATCTGAGCCACAGTCAGCTCCCGGTCTTGTTTTTGCTGACTGTATAGAGCTTCTCCATTTTTAGCTGCAAAGAATACAATCACCTTGACTTTGGTATTGACCATCTGGTGATGTCCATGTGTAGAGTCTTTGCTTGGGTTGTTGGAAGAGGGTGTTTGCTATGACCAGTGCGTTCTCTTGGCAAAACTCTGTTAGCCTTTGACCTGCTTCATTTTGTTCTCCAAGGCCAAATGTGCCTGTTACTCCAGGTATCTCTTGACTTCCTACTTTTACATTCCAGTCCCCTATAATGAAAAGGACATCCTTTTTGGGTGTTAGTTCCAGAAGGTCTTGTAAGTATTCATAGATCCATTCAACTTCAGCATATTCAGCATTACTGGTTGAGGCATAGACTTGGATTAATGTAATATTGAATGGTTTGCCTTGGAAATGAATAGAGATTATTCTGTTGTTTTTGAGATTGCATCCAAATACTGCATTTTGAAATCTTTTGTTGACTATGATGGCTACTCTATTTCTTTTAGGGGATTCTTGCCCACAGAAGTAAATATAATGGTCATCTGAGTTAAATTCACCTATTCTAGTTCATTTAGTTTGCTGGTTCGTAAAATACCAATGTTCACTTTTGCCATCTCCTGTTTGACCACTTGCTATTTGCCTTGATTCATGGACCTAATATTCCAGGTTCCTATTCAATATTGCTTTTTACAGAATCAGACTTTGCTTCCATCACCAGTCACATCCACAACTGGGTGTTGTTTTTGTTTTGGCTGCATCTCTTCCTTCTTCCTGGAATTATTTCTCCATTGATCTCCAGTAGCCTACTGGGAACCTACTGAGCTGAGTTCATTTTTCAGTGTCCTATCTTTTTTCCTTTTTATACTGTCGTGGGGTTTTCAAGGCAAGAATACTGAATTGGTTTGCCATTCCCTTGTCCAGTGGACCATGTTTTTTCAGAACTCTCCATCATGACTCATCTGTCTTGGGTGGCCCTACAGGACATGGCTCATAGTTTCACTGAGTTAGACAAGGCTGTGGTCCCTGTGGTCAGTTTGATTAGTTTTCAGTGACTTTTGTTTTCTTTCTGATGGCCCTCTGATTGATAAGGATATGAATCTCATGGAACCTTCCTGATGGGAGAGACTGACTGAGGGGGAAAATAGGTCTTGTTCTGATAGGCAGGGTCATGCTCAGTAAATCTTTAATTCAATTTTCTGTTGATGGGCAGTGGTGTGTTCCCTCATTCTTTGATCTGAGACCAAAATATGTTGGAGGTAATAGTAACATAGATAATGGCAACCTCTTTCAAAAGCTCCCATGCATGCACTGCCACACTCAGTGTCCCCAACCCTGCAGCAGGCCACCACTGACCCACACCTCTGCCAGGGACTCTTGGACACTCATGGGCAAGTCTGGGGCAGTCTCTTTTGGGGTCACTGCTCCTATCTCCTGTGTTCTGGTGTGCACAAGGTTTTGTTTGTGTCCCCCAAGAGTCTGTTTCCCCAGTCCTGTGTAAATTCTGGAGGCTCTATTGTGGAGTTAATGGTGACGTCCTCCAAGAGGGCTTATGCCATACCTAGGTCTGCTGCACCCAGAGTACCTGTCCCTGTGACAGGACACTGCTGACCCGTACCTCCGTAGGAGACATTCAAACACAGTTCTGGCTCAGTCTCTGTTGGGTCTCTGGGTCTGGTGCTCACAAGGTTTGTTTGAGCCCTCTGAGTGTCTCTGGTGGGTATGAGGTTTGATTCTAAATGCAATTTCTCCCCTCCTACCATCTTGCTTGGGATTCTCCTTTGGCCTTTGATGTGGGGTATCTTTTGGTGGGATCCAATATTAATTCTCCTGTCAACAGTTGTTCAGCAGCAAGTTGTAATTTTGGAGTTCTTGCAGTAAAAGATGAGCACACATCCTTCTACTCTGCCGTCTTCCTCCATCTTCCTACTTCCTGAGACCTTCTGACTAATCCTGATAGTTTAGAATGTATATTGTGGGAGTGGGTCTGGTAAAATTTTTCTATTAAGTTCTAATCCTGTTATCTTAAAATGTAAATTGTGAGAGTGACTCTGGTAAAATTTTTACAACCTTGAGACATTCTTTTGATTTATTGTAATAACTAATTTAAAAAGTATATAATCCCCTTGCTAAAGATTAGCAAAGGGGACATTCTCCCCCCCCCCCCCCCGATGTCTATGTCAGAGGCTTTCTCTGTCCCTTTTTCATTTTAATAAAACTCTGCTACCTAAAATCTCTTGAGTGATCAGAACTGGTCCCTGGTCCCAAAGCTAAATCTTCTTCAGAAATCATGAATCTGACATCGTTCACCATAAGCTATCAGTAATAGGGTTTGGGGGAGGTGAATACTTATTACTGTGAAGGATTCTGTTCTCAGTATCCATGTTTTGATAGCTTAGCCCTCCTACAGTTCTAAGAGATACTTTTTATCATCAGGTAATTTACTGTGGGAGCTTCCATGGTGGCTCAGAGGTAAAGAATCCACCTGACAATGCAATGGATATGGGTTCAGTCTTCAGGTTTGGAATATCCTGTGCAGAAGGAAATGGCAACCCACTCCAGTATTCTTGCTGGGGGAATCCCATAGTCAGAGGAGCCTGGTGGGCTATAGTCCATGGGGTCACAAAAGAGTTGGATATGACTTAATAACAAATTACTGTGCCTGTAAAACAGCTTTCTCTTTGTAGACCTGGATAAAACAGAAAATTATTCTCTGCAGTCTTTTTTTCTCTTCCCACACACATCTCTGCTTTTGGGCCCAAAAGTAAGCTTACCTGGGAATCTCAATAGATCTGTTTCCAACATCTAGATGTAAGGTAGTAGGGTAATCTTCCTTCCACCCCACCTTCTATATTTACAGTCTTTTTATATAAGAATCTCATCTTTCCTCTTTATACAGAGAAGTAAAACTAGTTAATTTTACGTTTGAATTTTGACTTCATAACCTTTGTGTGTAATTTCCTTTCTAAGACACCACTGATGTCAGAGTTTAATAGTACCCCTTATGTCTTTAATGATTAACAGTAGAAGAGAATGACAAAGATATTGCCTAGAAAGAATGACTTCCATTGATGTTTGTGAAAACAGAGTCTGGAAGCAGATTGGAATATGATATTTTGGGAATTATATAGATTCCAATAAATATGCTATTTAGAGTATCAGAGAATTCAAAAGGGAAGCAGAAGACGTGGCAACCCTGGGCTAGAAATTAGAATTGATCTGAAAACTATAAACACTAACCTTTTTCTAGCTTCTAGTCTGAGTAAAAGAGTTCAGTCAATGTCTCAAAGAACAGTGAGAGGAATATAACATACACAAACCTGGATATTTGGATATTTCATTTAAAAATAACTATAGAACATATAACAAAAGTATAGAAATCATGAAAAATAATTCAGACCAAAGAAAAAAATGGAATACCAAGCTAAAGGCTTAAAGATTAAAAACATTTCCCCAATGAATTATTATAAAATAATAAATTGAATCCCAGGAAAGTTGTACATTTTCAGTGAAAGAAAGCTATGAGGATTTAATTAGATGACATGAAAAGATAACAGAATTAAATTAAGATGTCAGTGGATAGATAAGAAAGTTTGTATGTGAACTAAAGTGCACTTGAGGAAATAAGGGGGAAAATACATGAAGAAAATTAATTTTAAAATATGGAGGATAAAAATGAAAATTCATCAGGTTGGAAAGGAAACCAGAAAAAGAGAAAGAGAGAAAGAGAAGAAGAATGCTTTGGAGTCCATACATAAAGATGAAAAGGACTCATTGTATTTGTGGAGTTTTTATCATGTTAGAGTTAAGACCTGCATTGTTTTTAAATCTTTAGTTACTTTGTTCTTCCTCTAAATAAAATCCTGAGTCTTGTTTACCAAGGTCATATCTGATTTTGAAGTAGATATTAGATACACACACACACAGGATTTATAATAATGTTATCCTGTATAATAGTTGTAATTATTGCTGACTTTTTCCTTAACAAACTAGAAATAGTTATGATATTTATATGCAGTCCAGTAGCACGCACCACTGACACCTGGCTATTTCTGAATCAGGTAAAGTGTCAGATTCAGATCATACCACACCACTTACATGTTGTGGACCCTGGATTCAATTCCTAATAGATGTGTGTGTGTGTGTGTGTTTTAGTAAATTAAAGACATTAAAACCTTAGGTTATTAGTCTTATTCAAGAATGACGGAACAACCTATGAGCCGACATACCAAAAACAGACAAACAAACAAACAAAATCATTAGATACTAGAGAAACTGAGAAGCCAAGAAATTAGAGATGAGCAAGGCTAAATAAAAGGAAGACCAAGAAAATAAAAACAGAGGTTAGTTATGGTTCCAATTGTCTTAGTGACCTCCTTAAGAGAGCATACCTAATCTGATGGTATTACAGACTTCTTCAAAATACAAGTTTGTTCTTTAGTCAATAAGTTGTCTCTAACTCTTTTGTGACCCCAATGACTGTAGCCCACCAGGTTCCTCTGCTCATGGGATTTCCAAGGCAAGAATACTGGAGTGGGTTGCCATTTTTTGCTCCAGGGAATCTTCTTGACCAGGTGTCAAACCTACTTATCATGTATTGGCAGGCAGATTCTTTACCACTAAGCCACTAGGGAAGCCCCTTGCCCTTAGAATACCTGTGCAAAGCATCTCAATTTTTATGAGGGGGAAAGAACTGAGGTCTGTTCTGATTTGTAGAGAGTTGATTGTTTTAAAGGGAGAATGAGGGAATATAGAGGTAGGATGGCAGGGCCTTGACCAGAGTCAGGGAAATGAAAAATTACAAAAAGTGAAAAGAGATTGTTTGCCTATTTGAAACATATCTGAGTTTGCTAACTGATGGTTATTCAAGTTAGGCTTCTACCCTTCCATAGAGATTGGAAGGCAGGGGCCCTTTCTTCAGATGTTGGTTGGAATAGATAGTAAATACTTGAGGTAGCTTTGATTTTTCTCAGGAAAGCATTTAAATGGCAGGGGGTGGGGGTGGAATAGAGCTGCACCCTGGAGACTCTACTAGAAGTTGTGTTAGTGTTTGTTCATGTCTTTATAAGCCAAGGTTTGTTGCTGCTGCTAAGTCACTTCTGTAGTGTCAGACTCTGTGCAACTCCATGGACTATACTCCACCAGGCCCCTCTGTCCCTGGGGATTCTCCAGGCAAGTATCCTGGAGTGGGCTGCAATTTCCTATTCCAAAGCCAAGATTTAGGCCTAGTCAGGAACAGGGCTCAGGGAGTCTGGCTAGAGTTTAGTCAAGGAGAGAATTTCTTTGTCATTATATACAAATTATTGTGTGTTCTATATATGTAACATTTCCTCTCCAAACCTATATAACTGCTATCTAGTAGTTCTGACTAAACTAGAACATAATGAAATATGAGTCAAAAATTAAACTGTTGCTTATAAGAATTAGCTTATCTCCTGTGCCTTCTGTATTGGTTATTAAGACTATAGTCCAAAAAATTCTGGAATTAGAAACTTTAGACTAAAAAGGATCTCCCTTCTTCTCCTAATGTACATCTACCCCGACCTAAAATCACTTAATTATTGCTCAGATGTATCATATTTCTTTAGTATCTAAATAGAAACTTCATTTTGGGCTTGGATTCCAGCAGAATCTTTTTTTCTTAACTATCATCTTTTTTTCCAGTCTGTTTCTCTCTTTAGCCCAGTCCACAAAACAATTTTTTCATAGCCTGTAGCAAAATCCTGGTTTAAATGTGTCATTCGATTTTTATCCCACATAATAAAATAAAATAAATCCTTATTTGTAAGATAATGACTTCATGAACTTGGCCCATGTTTCTATCATTATTAACTAGCAACTTTGCACTCAATCAGAAAGTGTGTGTGTGTGTGTGTATTTATGACTAAATACATGCGCACTTACTATTTTCACTCTCTGGAAACGCAAATCTGAGTTTTCCACCTCATCACTTTTTGCTCTTATCTCAGAATAAGGTAAGGTTAAGATTTTGAAGAGTCTTACAGAGTAAACAGTTTTTAATAATATCTACTGAAAAGTCTAAAGGTTTACTGATAGGTTTGTGCAAAAGTAATTTCAGTTTTTACTTTGGTGAAATTTGCCATCTGATATTGGAATACATTCTTAATAAAAGTGGTTATATTATACATCATTTTAATGCATATTTCTTGCTTTATGTTCCTTTGCTAGTGACATATTACTTGCTGTTTATTTTATATTTATTTTAGACTATGTAAATGATGTTAGACAAAAAGCAAATTTGAGCAATTTCCTTATTTGAGTTTAAAATGGCTTGTAAAAGTAGGGGAGACAGCTCAATACATCAACGCATGTGGCCCAGGAACTGCTAAAAAAAAACATACACTTCAGGGGTGGATCAAGAAGTTTTTCAAAAGGAGATAAGAGCCTTGAAGATGAAGAGCACAGTGGCTGGCCATTGGAAGTTGACAATGACCAATTGAGAGCCATCATCAAAGTTGATCCTCTTAAGGCTACACATGAAGGTGCTGAAGAACTCAAAACCAACCATTCTACGGTTGTTTAGCATTTGAAGAAAATTGGAAAGGTGAAAAAACTAGATAAGTGGGTGCCTTGTGAGCATTTTTTGATCAGAAATCAAAAAAATTGTCATTTTGAAGTGTCATCTTCTCTTTCTACACAACAACGAACCATTTTTCGATCCCATTATGACATGCAATGAAAAGTGGATTTTATATGACAACTGGCAATGACCAGCTCAGTTGCTGGACCAAGAAAAAGCTCCAAAACACTTCCCAAAGTCAAACTTGCACCAAAAAAAGCTTTTGGTCCCTGTTTGATGGTCTGCTGCTGGTTTGATCTGCCACAGCTTTCTGAATCATGACATAATCATTACATCTGAGAAGTATGCTCAGCAAATCTATGAGATGCACTGAAAACTGCAATGCCTGCAGCTGGAATTGGCCAACAGAAATGGTCCAATTTGTCTCCTGGGCTATGAAGTTCTGCCTCATCTGCCATATTCACCTGCCCTCTCACCAACCGACACTTCTTCAAGTTTCTCAACAACATTTTGCAGGAAAAATGCTTCCACAATCAACAGGATGCAGAAAATGCTTTCCAAGTGTTTGTTGAATCACAAGGCACAGATTTGTATGCTACAGGAATAACAAACTTATTTCTCAGTGACAAAAATGTGTTGCTTGTTCAGCTCAGTTCAGTCGTTCAGCCATGTCCAACTCTTGCGACCCCATGGTTGGATGGCAGCATGCCAGGCTTCCCTGTCCATCACCAACTCCTGGAGATTGCTCAAACTTATGTCCATCAAATCAGTGATGCCATCCAACCATCTCATCCTCTGCCATCCTCTTCTCCTCCCGCCTTCAGTCTTTTCCAGCATCAGGGTCTTTCCCAATAAGTCAGTTCTTTGCATCAGGTGGCCAAGGTATTGGAGCTTCAGCATCAGTCCTTCCAATAAATATTCAAGACTGAAACTAGAAATTAGTATATAGTTTCAAATAGCCTTTTTTTTCTTTCATTGGAATTTTCAAGCACACACACACACACACACACACACACACACACACACACAAATCTTTGAGAGACAGCTCAAATTTCTACTGAATACAGCTAGTTATTTTTTATTATAGACATGTATATTCTACCACAGTGTTTACAAGAGTAAAACTACTTTTCTATCAAATTTTACAACTGCCTTTAATTAAGAGATAGTATCTTTGTTAAAACATAAACAATAACAACAAAGAAATAACCAGTGGTATCTTGTTTCAACTCTAATAGTTTTATTGTCTATTTATTTCTTAAAATTCAACTTTCATCTGAATATTTCTCAGTCTTCTCAACAAATATAATTTTACTATAAACTCATTGAAGTCATTTCTCCCAGAGGTCACTGTACCTTGCATTTATTAGGTGTTTGAAATTACTTGTTGAGTAAATAAATGAATGAACTAATGACTGTAGAGTAGCATTAAAACTATTTTTTAGGTCAGGAACTGAAAACACAGTTCTGCAACTATTTTTCAATGAATATAGGTAGTTAAATTAAATTTTTTAGCTGGCAGTGTTTTTGTTATTTGCTTGTTTGTTGAGCAATGATCAACACAATTTGGGAAATCTAAAAATTTGGGTCATTAAAATTTAGCTTGATTTGTGAATTTATTTTCAGAACTATCTTTATATTGTAATAACTCCTCTTGCTAGAGAAAACCTGCCATATAGGTATAAATTTATGTGTCTATCTGGCAGCTTTCATTTTTTTTATATATATTAGAATCATGAACAAGGTGAAATGGTCTTCCTATCAACTATATTGTACAATTGAGATGTAAGTAGAAGAGTCATTAATCCATTTTTCTCATATAATATATAGTGAAGATATATGAGTTCCAAACTTTTGTTTTTATAAAAAAATTATTAAGCTTATTGTTTCAAAGGTAAGAGGAAAATGACCTTTCCAAATGAAAGAAAGTAGAGTTCTACAAGTACTAATATGTAAATTTCTCTATAAGAGAATTCTGTGGCTATTCACTCAATGCAGAATTTTATCAGGTAGTTGCACACATACACTAAATAGTCTCTATCCTTTCAATAGCACTACATTTTGAGAGATTGCAGTGTAATCCAGACATGAAGGTGGGAGCTCCCACCTCTGTCTAGAGTTTAATTCCTATCTATGGCTCTTACTAGCTGTGTGACTTTGGGAAAGCACATAAATCTTCTAACCCTGGTTTCTGCAAGTATTGCATATATATAATATATATAACTTATATGTTCATTGTGAAAATTGAATAAAGTAAAACTATTAAAACTTTTAGTATTATCTGTTATTATCTTAATGCTGAACATTTACCATAAACTCATGAAAGCATTGCATAACTCAGGTGTGCAACATAGTAATTTTACAATTTTATAGATCACATACCATATGGATAATCCCTGTCTTGATCTCTTGCCAAGAAACTTTTGAATAATGTTTTTGAATTTTCACAGAACTTGTCACATATATCAGTCTTAAGTTCATTATTTTAAATTTTTATTTGATGTTATCAATATTGTAGCCTTCAAATTATAGAGCTTGATTTCTGAAATAAAAGTGCTCAGGTCCAGACCCCTGCTCTTCCATTTGCTCTATGTAAGATTTGAGTCAGAATTTGTAATCTGTATACCCCACAGTGTCCTTACTTGTAAAATGGAACTAATACTTTATAGGATTGGATGTTTGTCAAATGAGATGATGCATAGAAACAACTTATGCTTGGCATTATAGTAAGCATTCAATACAAGACGCTTACTCCTTGGAAGGAAGGTTATGGCCAACCTAGATAGCGTATTTAAAAGCAGAGACATTACTTTGCCAACAAAGTTCCGTCTAGTCAAGGCTATGATTTTTCCAGTGGTCATGTATGGATGTGAGAGTTGGACGGTGAAGAAAGCTGAGCGCCGAAGAATTCATGCTTTTGAACTATGGTGTTGGAGAAGACTCTTGAGAGTCCCTTGGACTGCAAGGAGATCCAACCAGTCCATCCTAAAGGAGATCAGTCCTGGGTGTTCATTGGAAGGACTGATGTTGAAGCTGAAACTCCAATACTTTGGCCACCTCATGCGAAGAGTTGACTCATTGGAAAAGACCCTGATGCTGGGAAGGATTGGGGGCAGGAGGAGAAGGGGACGACAGAGGATGAGATGGTTGGATGGCATAACCGACTCGATGGACATGGGTTTGGGTAAACTCCGGGAGTTGGTGATGGAAATGGAGGCCTGGCGTGCTGCGATTCATGGGGTCGCAAAGAGTCGTACACGACTGAGCGACTGAACTGAACTAAACATGATACCTGAAAGAGGATTATAATTACTTAGTAAATCTCTGCAGTCCTTATCCCCTGTTTTAGTCTGACTTTTATGGATAACATTCTTACAGATACTTATGGATAGCTATTAATAACTATTGAATATTCAGAATGGTATTGATTTTTATGACATTAATATTATCATCCATTGAAAATTTTAAATTAGGTGAATAAACAGAATAGACATTTACTAGATATGCTTTGGGAAGCTGATCAGATTTTCAAAGTTTCAGAATATGAAATGTGAATCCAAAATAATGTGATTTTTAAAAGCTTTATTTCTTTGGAATAGAGCAACCATAACTTCAAAAAGTATGATTTAGAAGTAAGGTCTTTTTGACCTTTAGAAGTAAGGTCAAATAACACAGGAAAACAATGCAGTATGTGATCTATCAGGAAAAGAGAGAAATGGATAACTCACTTATCCAGTAACTGAGAATTGAGTTTGTTACTAGTAAAATAATTTTTTCAAAGATGAGTTGCTCCTGGCAGTTACTACACTTGGGAGTACCAAGCCCTGATTTGTGGTTTTTAGGAGAATTTCAACCTCCTGAATGACTGCTACTAGCCATGAAGCTGTTGGATAGGACCCCTGCCTTATCTACTCCCATCATGGATATCCTTTAACTGAGTTATATCAAGATCAATTAAAAATACCATTCTGAATTTCTGGCATTTTTTGAAGAGCAGACAAAAGTGTGCACCTGTGTGTGTGCATGTATCTGTGTGTGTGTGTCTGCACACATGTGCACAATTATATGAATGTTTGGTCTAGGGGAAGAAGAGGAAGATTAATGTCTGTTATGTGCTTTAGAATCCCTAGAGGGAATGACAGAAAACCCTGTGCAGCAACTAGGGAAAATAAATCTGCAAAGAAATTATCAGGGCTAGTACATAATTGACTTTTCTGTAAAAATGGAAGGCCATCCCTAGAGACATTATAATGTAGCAATAGAACCAAATCCACTGAAGAGAGGAGTGAAACAAATTAGTTAAAAAAAAAACAAACTACTGTGTAATTGCTGAACGAACACAAAATAATTCTTAGAAAAAGGATGATTTTGATAGATGCACATTTTCCTCTTGCTTAAAATAACATTTTTGCGTGTTGCTTACTCATCATGCAGATAATTTTTGCTCCTTTTATGAGATCAGAAATGTTTTTGATGCAATTTCTTTTTTTCACAATTCAACCACCCAGAAATAATCTTATTGATAATTTTCTACTCATAGTGTAGTCTCATATATGTAGTCCCAATTAGAATTAAAAATTTTAAGCATATATCCTTCATAAATGAAAAGAAGTATATACCAAATTTATAGATGTGCCATATTATTTTTCTTAGCAATTCTTTTCTCCATATTATTTCTGACTATAAATAAATTATCTTTAGATAATTTTGAAGAATTTCAATATAGAAGAGTTTTAATTTACAGAAAAATTGCAGTTAGCAAAGAGAGTTCCCATAAAATCAGCCATGTTTCCCTGTTATTAACATCTTTTATTATGGTTCAATTATTGCAACCAGTGAATCAATATTGTTAATATTATTAACTAAAGTATATATTATTTTCCTGTTTCTGTTCTAACATCCCATCCAAGACATCACATTATGTTTAGTCACCATGTTTCTTTAAGCCATCCTTCTCAAAATGTTGCTATTTTTGGTGATGTTGACAGTTTTGAGGAATCTTGGTCAGATATTTTATAGGATGTTCCTCAGCTGGGATGCCTGATGTTTTTCTTATGATTAGATTGAAGTTATATATTTTGGAGAAGAAATGCAGAAGTAAAATGACATTTTCATCTCACAAAATCAAAAGTATATTCTATCAGGGGCTTCCCTCTAGGGCCACTACAGGGGGCATATGTTCTATCCCTGGTCGGGAAACTAAGATCCGGTGTGCCACAGGGCATGGTCAACAAGAAAAATGTATATGCTGTCGACATGACTCATTGTTATTGATTTAGACCTTAAATACCTGGCTGAGATAGTATTTGTCATGTTTCTTCACTGTAAAGTTCCTCTGACTGTACCCTGTTCCCCAAATTCCACCATATATTCTTTGGAAGAAAGTCACTATTCAAAGCCTACACTTAAAGAGTGAAGAGTTACATTTCACCTCCATAAGACAGAGTATTTACATAAATTATTTTGAATTCTGCAAAAGAGAACTGTTTCTTCTCCCTGATTGATTTATTTATTCAATTATTTATGTATATCAGTATAAACTCAATTATTTTCTACTTTGGACTATCGTACAATACTACTTTATTTTATTGTTTAAACTGTCACTTCTTTGGCCATTGAAAACTCTTTTAGTTGTTTGCTATGTTACTGTGACTTACTCTCATTATTATATCATTGTGGTGATTTTTTTCAAAGCATCTCTTTAGCTCATAGAACTACAATATGCTCCATGCTCCAGATTTATTTTGTATATTTCCTATGCTGATCATTTATTTTAGGAATTCTGCTTCCTTTCACTGGAGAGTGATATTAGAAACCAAGAATTGAGTACTAGGCATGCTCCTCACTACTGAGATGATATTGCTGCTAGGCCCTTTCAGCTCACAGAGCAAGGAAGTAATATGTGTACATAGTATACACACACTTATCCATAAATATTTCTATATATAACCATCAGTATCTATATTAAATAAAACATGAACTCTTATGACTGACTCCAACACTAATCTATTACCACATGGATCACTGTAACCTCCTTCCCTTGCTAATCTCTGAACTCTCACTCCAATGGTGAAAAACCTGACCCTCATCATCCACCATCTGTTTACTTAGTAATTTGGTCCCAGTACACCTGTTGTTAGCTCTTACCTCCTTGGGAAAAAACTCTGACAACTACAGGACAGAGCTTTTGTGTAGTCTTCTTACCTTTATTCTTATAGACTTCACTCATTTTCAAAGTTTTCTAGATCAACAATTTCCCCCCCATCCCATTCAGTGAGACTGTTTCATACATTTGTTATATAACTGGAAAGTTTTGTTATACTTTGTATTGCATCCTGGGGTCCTTGAAACTACTAAATATTTACTTATTTACATAATAATATATATAATATAAATATTTATAATGTAATAATATAGCATGTTATAGAAAATAATACATATAAAATAGATATATAGATATTTGTTTATAATAACTTGAATACATTTAGGTTTTCTCTTTGTGTTGTAGGGCCTATGGATTTTAATAAATACATAATCTAATATATTGACAATTAAAATACTAAACATAATAGTTTTATCACTCAAAAAATTCCCTGTGCTTCATCCATTTAATCCTTCCTAACTTCCAAGTGAAGTTATACACACACACATATTCCCACAACAGGGTAAAATGTTTCCCTTTACTTCACATCCTCACCAACATGTGTTATTTGTAGACTTTAAGACAATAGCTATTGACAAATAATAAGGCCAAGGAAGTTGCCAAGAACTGTGACTCTGAGATAATGATATTTCCCTTAGAGATTTCAGGAAGGCATTTTCAAGATACATGTCCAGCTTGCTGGCCCTTAACATAGAACTTTCCGAGAAAAACTATTCTGAACTTAATTTAACTAGCTTACCCCAAACTCCAACATGGTAGGGAAACTGAGATTCTATTTAAAGTTTATCCCTGGGTAACACTGGAATTTCTCCATGAGTCTCCTCCACTGTGTTAGAGTTACACTTGAGCAGCGAAAGTAAAAGTGAAAGTCGCTCAGTCCTTTCCTACCCTTTGCGACCCCGTGGACTATACAGTCCATAGAATGCTCCAGGCCAGAATACTGGAGTGGGTAGCCCTTCCTTTCTCCAGGGAAGCCCCTCCAGCAGCTAAGATCTAATTATAGGGATATAAGCTTAAAAAAGTCTCCCTGCTTTAAAGCCTCAGAAAGAATGTTTCCATAGCATACGAAACATGGAAATAAACAAACATTCAGTTGAGTTCAGTCGCTCAGTCGTGTCCGACTCTTTGCGACCCCATGAATTGCAGCACGCCAGGACTCCCTGTCCATCACCAACTCCCGGAGTCTACCCAAACCCATGTCCATCGAGTCAGTGATGCCATCCAACCATCTCATCCTCTGTCATCCCCTTTTCCTCCCGCCCCCAATCCTACCCAGCATTAGGGTGTTTTCCAATGAGTCAACTCTTTGCATGAGGTGGCCAAAGTATTGGAGTTTCAGCTTCAACATCAGTCCTTCCAATGAACACCCAGGATTGATCTCTTTTAGGATGGACTGGTTGGATCTCCTTGCAGTCCAAGGGACTCTCAAGAGTCTTCTCCAACACCACAGTTCAAAAGCATCAATTCTTCGGTGCTCAGCTTTCTTCACCGTCCGACTCTCACATCCATACATGACCACTGGAAAAACCATAGCCTTGACTAGACGGACTTTTGTTGGCAAAGTAATGTCTCTGCTTTTAAATATACTATCTAGGTTGGCCATAACCTTCCTTCCAAGGAGTAAGCGTCTTTTAATTTCATGGCTGCAATCACCATCTGCAGTGATTCAGGAGCCCCAAAAAATAAACTCTGACACTGTTTCCCCATCTATTTCCCATGAAGTGATGGGACCAGATGCCATGATCGTAGTTTTCTGAACGTTGAGCTTTAAGCCAACTTTTTCACTCTCCTCTTTCACCTTCATCAAGAGGCTCTTTAGTTCTTCTTCACTTTCTGCCATAAGGGTGGTGTCATCTGCATATCTAAGGTTATTGATATTTTCTCCCGGCAATCTTGATTCCAGCTTGTGTTTCTTCCAGCCCAGCGTTTCTCATGATGCACTCTGCATATAAGTTAAATAAGCAGGGTGACAATATACAGCCTTGATGTACTCCTTTTCCTATTTGGAACCAGTCTGTTCTTCCATGTCCAATTCTAACTGTTGCTTCCTCATCTGCATACAGGTTTCTCAAGAGACAGGTCAGATGGTCTGGTATTCCCATCTCTTTCAGAATTTTCCACAGTTTATTGTGATCCACACAGTCAAAGGCTTTGGCATAGTCAATAAAGCAGAAAGAGATGTTTTTCTGGAACTCTCTTGCTTTTTCGATGATCCAGTGGATATTGGCAATTTGATCTCTGGTTCCTCTGCCTTTTCTAAAACCAGCTTGAACATCTGGAAGTTCACGGTTCACATATTGCTGAAGCCTGGCTTGGAGAATTTTGAGCATTACTCTACTAGCATGTGAGATGAGTGCAATTGTGTGGTAGTTTGAGAATTCTTTGGCATTGCCTTTCTTTGGGATTGGAACGAAAACTGACCTTTTCCAGTCCTGTGGCCACTGCTGAGTTTTCCAATTTGCTGGCATATCGAGTGTAGCACTTTCACAGCATCACCTTTGAGGATTTGAAATAGCTCAACTGGAATTCCATCACCTCCACTAGCTTTGTTCATAGTGATGCTTTCTAAGGCCCACTTGACTTCACATTCCAGACTGAGTTAATTGTCATGGCCTAATCAAATATAATAAAGAATGAAGGCCAATTATGAGGAATTCACCAGACTTAATGCAAGAAGCATATTATTCCAAATAAATGTTCTCTAAGAACTTGGTATGCCCATGAAATGATATTCTTCTGTCACTATTCAAATTCCCTCTTTGTAAGTCATACATTTCAAAGAGAAAGATAGTACACAATAACAGGTTGTTTGAGAGGATATTGACAAAAAAGTTGAATTATAAGATTGAGCATGATTGAGGGAAAGAAGAGTGTTATACCTAGATACTGGTGATGGTCAGGTGTGATTACCACCCTTACTCCTGAAATTCAAGGGGAGAAGTAGTTATTAAAACTCACAAAAACTAGCTGAACAGAGAGGGCAACCCAATAAGAGCCATGGACTTTGGGAGAGGGGTATTGCCAACCAATACAAAACTGAACTGAAGGATAATGAGGGAGCCAAGAATAAATGCCTCATCTTTACTTTCCTTCTTCCCCTTGACATTCTGTCAGTGTCTCTGCTTGCCTGCATCTAATTGAAAGCTATAAATCAAGGAGAGTTGGTTAAAGTAATGCAAGGATATTAGCTTCTCTAGGCACAGAGCAGAGTGAGAAAAGGTTGAGAGTGTAAAAAGTGATCCCTCTCACTTCAGAAGAGAAGCTTGAGTTTAGGCTGCCAGACCCAGACTGTAGCCCAACATGTTAAGTCTAGGAATTAATCATAATAGTTTTGCAGAGGGTAGAATGAGGAGTTGCAAGTCATCTATGGCACATAGTCCAGATTGCGTCTTTGAAAAAAGTTAATGTTATGGGTAAAGACTGGATGATATCATTCATAAAAGTTTACCAAACAAAGGAGCCTCAAGAATTCTGTGGGAAGTTGAGATATTGAGCCAAGGGTTTGGAATAGTTGGGAAAGACACAAATAAAGAGGACTGTATCTAATGGAAAAAGGGGTAGTATAATTTTTAAAATAATGGAAGCAACAATTGTTCCCAACAGATGACATGACATGATGCTGGGAGGGTGGGGAAAGATGTGAGACAGAGTCACTTAACTGATAGGATCCAGGGACCTGGAAGAGAGACCACTGAGTCTATCAACAAGTCCAGGAGGATTTGTAGCACTGCATCAACTTCGTAAGAGATTTTAACAGTGAATATGGGCCTGCCTAGGGCCTGGGTGCTCTTGTGACAAAGAGTCAAGGTGGGATCTAATAGCTGAAGCCTGTTTTTTTTTTTTTTTAATTAATTAATTTTTTTTAGTTGGAGGCTAATTACTTTACAATATTGTAGTGGTTTTTGCGATGCATTGATATGAATCAGCCATGGGTTTACATGTGCTCCCCATCCTGAACCCCCCTCCCACCTCCCTCCCCATCCCATCCCTCTGGGTCATCCCAGTGCCCCAGCCCTGAGCACTTGTCCCATGCATTGAACCTGGACTGGCGATCTGTTTCACATATGATAATATACATGTTTCCATGAAGCCTTGTATAGCCAAGATTCACAGGTAGTACAGCATAAGATAAATAAGCTGCTTTAACTTAATTTTGTAATAACCCACTTCAGAGAACAGAAAGCATCTATACTAACACCTTGAGGGAAGATGGTCAGGAGGAAACATCATAAGACAGAAGTGATTATTTTTACCCCAAAAAGGCAGTGGGAGATCATGCCAGGAGTTATGCATTCTCTTAGTTTGACAGGCAACAGAGTATAGTAAGAAAGTATGAGGATTTTGGAAACAGAACAGATGTGATCTTAAATCTCAACTATATTATCTTGGATGAGTCTCTTAATTTCTCTGAACCTTTTCTTTGATAACAATAAAAAATTACTGTGAGTGTTGTGAAAAGCTCATGAGTGAGTGAGTGTTCACTCAGTCGTATCTAACTGTGCAACACCATGGACTATAGCCCACCAGTCTCCTTTGCCATGGGATTTCTAAGGCAAGAATACTGGAGTGGGTTGCCATGTCCTCCTCGAGGGATCTTCCCTACCCAGGGTTTGAACTCATGTCTCTACGTCTCTGGGAAGTTCAAGCTCATAGTGTTATGTATATCAATTTATAGACTTCTACATGTGTGCCAGCTAGCTAATTTAACTCTTCAAACTCTGATACAAGCACCAGCTCTGAACCACTTAGGAGTTAGTCATTATCTATTCTACCTTACTATTATTTACAAAGTAAGTTTTCCTCTTATGAGAAAATCCACGCATTGACTCAGAATTAGGAAAACTATACAAATTTTGTCTGTTTATACTTGTCTAGAAATAAGGACACTGACAATTTTATTAATCTTTTGACAACTATCAAACTCCGATCCTGAGGGTGATGGACACAATGGAACCTCACAGTAGTAATTAAGAGAAAAGAATAGAATTTACTTTTGCTCAGAACTTTGTTGTAATGCATACATAAAGAGTGAAGGGTATAAATGGAATCTAAAATGTGCCAAAAAGAAGCCTGAGGCTCGTTGTTAAATTGCAGGGATAAAACTTTCAAAACATTTCACATTGCCTCATAGAAGGTCATATTATAGATTTAACAGATACTACCTTTCATCTTTAAAGAATCATGATTATAAGAAAGACAGTTTTGGGGTTTTTTTGTTTTTGTTTTTTTTACTACATTAGTGGTAAAACCTGTGAAATCCAGTAAAGTCTGGAGTTATTTGACAGAAATGTACAAATGCTTGCTTCTTTGTTGTGATAAATACATCACAGTGGTGCAAGATACTAACATTAGAAGAAACCAGCATATAGTAACTCTCTGTACTATCTTTCCAAATTCTCTTTACACATAAAACTATTCTAAAATAAGCAATTTATTTTTAAAATGGTAGTTTTAACTTACCACTGAGCATATCTATGAAACTCAGAATCCAAGTTTTGTAACAGTGCTGAAAGCTTAGACTATCACTAATTTATTATTAGAACTTTAGACAAAAATCTTCTACTTATAAAATTTAAGTCAGAAATATATTAGGAAGCAAGGTATGAATTTTGTCACAAGATAAAGAGGGATTGTGACCTAAGGTCTGTACTCTGAACAAAGCAGAAATCTGAGTAGTCACTTTTCAAATTTTCAGAAAATTTCTGATGTGACAACATGCTATTTCACAAGCCCTTCCCTAGTGCCTCAGATGGTAAAGAATTTGCTTGCAATGCAGGAGACCCAGGTTTGATCCCTGGGTCGGGCGGATCCCCTGGAGAAGGGAATGGCAACTCACTTTAGTATTCTTGCCTGGAGAATTCCATGAACAGAGGAACCTGGAGGGCTACAGTCCATGGAGTCGCGAAGAGTCAGACACAACTGAGCAACTAACACTTTCACTTTCCTCCATTAATGTGTCTCTTCTTGTATCTATTCTGGTTCTACAATTCACAATCATACAGCAGAATCAAATTTAAAATTTGTATCAAGAAAAATAAGGGAGAATACAAACAGACATTATATTAATAATATTATGGGAGAGTATTGTACTTAATTCTCTTCTGGATTTGAGAACTCGCAAAAGAAAATTTAAAAGGAAAAGATATTCTTCCAAAATCTTATACCAGAAGTAAGTGAAAAACAACAACTATTGAAAAAGCTATCCAAGATAAAGAAAGTATTCTCAGAGTGTTTAGCCATTAAGACATAAACTTTCTAGGAAAATTCACTAAATAAATTGTTTTATTTTTTAGTCCTGAGCACATAAAACGTTCCACAATCTTATCCAATTTGTAAAAGTTTTCCAAATTTCAACTGTTGAAGAAAAAAGTGATCCTCTAAGTTAGGATCTCCACAACATAATTCCTCACAAATTCCTCATTTATTTTAATGAAACATGGTTCTTATTCTCTAGAAATTTTCACTTTTCATCAGATTTTTAAAGGTGAATATTTAAATAGCTAAGCCAATAATTTGCTGTCTTTCACATATAGCATTTTAAAATCCTTAGATAAATCATTATGCATTTTATTATTTTTCTAATAACATCTAGATTTTTAAAAAGAGAAGGATCATCAGTGGTCCTATATTGATAACAGGCAAGTTTTAGAAAAGGGAAAAGAGTTGACAATTATTAACTATACACTGCATGCATTTCAGCTCAGTTCAGTTCGATCGCTCACCCATGTCCAACTCTTTGCAACCCCCTGAACTGCAGCACGCCAGGCCTTCCTGTCCATCACCAACTCCTGAAGTGTGCCAAAACTCATGTCCATTGAGTCGGTGATGCCATCTAACCATCTCATCCTCTGTTGTCCCCTTCTTCTGCCTTCAATCTTTTCCAGCATCAGAGTCTTTTCAAATGAGTCAGCTCTTCACATCAGGTGGCCAAAGTATTGCAGTTTCAGCTTCAGCATCAGTCCTTCCAATGAATATTTAGGACTGATTTCCTTTAGGATGGACTGGTTGGATATTCTTGCAGTCCAAAGGGACTCTCAAGAGTCTTCTGCAACACACAGTTCAAAAGCATCAATTCTTCTGCGCTCAGCTTTCTTTATAGTCCAACCCTCACATCCATACATGACCACTGGAAAAACCATAGCCTTGACTAGACAGACCTTTGTTGACAAAGTAATGCATTTCATTTTATCAAATTTCTCATTTAATTCTTTTAGTGAACCAATTGATGACAGGATAAAGTATCTGAGAAGCAAAGTAACCGGCAGGATGCAAAATTACTTATTGATTGATATGGAATTTAACAAGCTCCTCTGACCCCAAAGACAGTCCTCATAAACATCACAATACTCAGTCTCAGATATTACTAGTTGTATATATTCAGTTGAGCAGCATTTTCTGTTCTCTCCCTTGGAAACATTTACTAGAAATGTGTAAACACATTGGAAATTATTCCAAGATGAGCAATGTAAATATTGAAGACAGACTGAAAAGCAGTCAATAAGAAAAATGAAAGAGTCTGCACTTGCAGCCATCTGACACTAAGGGATGAACTGGCAATCTATGAAAAAAATCTTTGCAATGGCAAGTAGCATGATAAATGAATTGCTTAGAAGAGTATATTAATATTATAATGGGAAAAGTTTCATGACTAACTTTTGGAGAAAATAACTCAAGTATGGGTGCCTTTTAAATTGCTTATTTTAAAATTTTATTTTTTGTTGTATCTTCATTATCAAAGTAGTGAATTTATCCATAATAGAATATTCAAAAGATATTTAATACCATCAAATATAAAGTAAAATATATTGCTATTTCAACCATTCAAGAATAATCACCACTAGTGTTGTGATATATATCCTTCAACTTTGTTATACACACACGTGTGCATGCTAAGTCGCTTCAGTAGCTTCTGACTCTTTGCAACCCTATGGACATAGTCATCAGGCTCCTCTGTACATGGGATTCTCCAAGCAAGAATGCTGGAGTGATTGCCATTCCCTCCTCCAAGGGATCTCTCTGACCCAGGGATCAAGCAGCTGGGTTCTTCACCACTAGTGCAGCTGGGAAGCCCATTACATCCTCTGCTGAAATAATTTATTCACACAGGCCAGTTGTCTAGTGGAATTTCTGTTAATTTGGGCTTGGTTGTTTCCTCATGATTAGATTGATTGAACTTTTTTTTTCTCCTTTAAAATACAATATAGTGATGTTTTTCCCTTTTCTATGTAACATAGCAGAGAATATAGCAAGTCAAACTGACAGGTCAGACTCCCTTTCATAAGTATTGAGAGTAATCACTGTGTGAGAGCGATGTCCACCAGATTTCACCATGGGAACGGAATCACTTTTTCTTTGTTATTAACAACCATTCTTTGAGATGATTCTGTCAGACTATATGAATATCTTATTTTTTATCTTTCTCACAATGCTTTATCATCCACCAATAATTCTTGTCTGACTCATATATTACAGTCATTTTATAATTTTTATTGGGTCTTCTCAGGTAGCACTAGTGGTAAAGAACCCATTTGTCTATGCAGGAGACAAAAGAGACCAGGGTTCTATCCCTGGGCTGGTAAGATCCCCTGGAGGGGGAAATGGCAACCCACCCCAGTATTCTTCCCTGGAGAACCCCATGGACAGAGGAGCCTGGCAAGCTATATACTATAGGGTTGCAAAGTGTTGGACACGACTGAGGCGACTACACACACACACACACACACACACACACATACACATACACACACTCACACACACTCACACACATATTTTATCTTTCTTACAATGGTTTTATCATCCACTGGTAATTCTTGTCTGACTCAAGTATTATGATCATTTATAATTTTGATTTTTTAAAATTATTGTACCTTGGGATTGATTTGTCATTTCTGTGCAAAGAGATTTAACCCACTTGCATTTCATTGTTCTGTATTCCTTTGGTCAATGTATTATAATCCAGCTCTGTCAGCAATTATTTTTATTTTCAAAATTGCCCATATTTGGCAGAGAGAACTCTCCAAGCTGTTCTAAGTCCTTTTGACATGTTTCCATCAGTTTTTAGTTTTTGTTGTTGTGTGGTTGATTTGATTTGGTGGTGCGGGGGGGTGTGTCTCACAACTTCCTTTATTTCTGGTACAAACAAATATTCCAGGCAACCTTTACTTTACCTGAATCTATTTTTTATCATTTTCCCAAAGACCCCCAATTCCTTTGATCTAATCAGAACTTTTTCCCTAAGTTTATCACTTTAAAACTGAAATAGGTATCTCATTACCACTTACCAATGTGTTTTTCAATTCTTCTTATTTTACTATATTTTTCTAAAAATTTTGAGTCAGTATTATCGAGTATATGATTCTGTGATTATCTTACTCTGAGTTTTAATTTCAATTATTTTTTTCATTTTTTTAATTTATTTTAATTGGAGGTTAATTACTTTACAGTATTGTGGTGGTTTTTGCCATACATTCACATGTATCAGCCATGGGTGTACATGTGTTCCCCATCCTGACCCTCCCTCCCACCTGACCCCATCACATCCTTCAGGGTCATCCCAGTGCACCAGCCCTGAGCACCCTGTCTCATGCATCGAACCTGGACTGTAGATCTATTTCACATATGATAATATACATGTTTCAATGCTATTCTCTCAAATCATCCCACCCTCATCTTTTCCCGCAGAGTCCAAAAGTCTGTTCTTTACATCTGTGTCTCTTTTGCTGTCTCTCATATAGGGTCATCGTTACTATCTTTCTAAATTCCATACATATACATTAATAGACTGTATTGGTGATTTTCTTTCTGACTTACTTCACTCTGTATAATAGGCTCCAGTTTCATCCACCTCATTAGAACTGATTCAAATGCATTCTTTTTAATAGCTGAGTAATATTCCATTGTGTATATGTACCACAGCTTTCTTATCCATTCGTCTGCCACTGGACATCTAGGTTGCTTGCATGTCCTGGCTATTGTAAACAGTGCTTCAGTGAACATTGGGGTACACGTGTCTCTTTCAATTCTGGTTTCCTTGGTGTGTATGCCCAGTAGTGGGATTGCTGGGTCGTTTGGCAGTTCTGTTTCCAATTTTTAAGGAATCTCCACACTGTTCTCCATAGTGGCTCTATTAGTTTGCATTCACACCAACAGGGTAAGAGGGTTCCTTTTTCTCCACACCATCTACAGCATTTATTGTTTGTAGACTTTTTGATAGCAGCCATTCTGACTGGCGTTAGATGGTATCTCATTGTGGTTTTGATTTGCATTTCTCTGCTAATGAGTGATGTTGAGCATCTTTTCATGTGTTTGTTAGCCATCTGTATGTCTTCTTTGGAGAGATGTCTGTTTAGTTCTTTGGCCCATTTTTTGATTGGGTCGCTTATTTTTCTGGAATTGAGCTGCAGGTGCTGCTTGTATATTTTTGAGATTGGTTCTTTGTCAGTTGCTTCATTTGCTATTATTTTCTCCCATTCTGAAGGCTGTCTTTTCACCTTGCTTATAGTTTCCTTCGTTGTGCAAAAACTTTTAAGTTTAATTAGGTTCCATTTGTTTATTTTTTGCTTTTATTTCCATTACTCTGGGAGGTGGGTCATAGAGGATTCTGCTGTGATTTACATCAGAAAGTGTTTTGTCTATGTTTTCCTCTAGAAGTTTTATAGTTTCTGGTCTCACATTTAGACCTTTAATCCATTTTGAGTTTGTTTTCATGTATAGTGTTAGAAAGTGTTCTAGTTTCATTCTTTTACAAGTGGTTGACCAGGTTTCCCAGCATCGCTTGTTAAAGAGATTGTGTTTTCTCCATTGTATATTCTTGCCTCCTTTGTCAAAGATAAGGTGTCCATAGGTGTGTGGATTTATCTCTGGGCTTTCCATTTTGTTCCATTGATCTATGTTTCTGTCTTTGTGCCAGTACCATACTGTCTTGATGACTGTTGCTTTGTAGTATAGCCTGAAGTCAGGTAGGTTGATTCCTCCAGTTCCATTCTTCTTTTTCAAGATTGCTTTGGCCATTCGAGGTTTTTTGTATTTCCATACAAATTGTGAAATTAGTTGTTCTAGTTCTCTGAAAAATACTGTTGGTAGCTTGATAGGGATTGCATTGAATCTATAGATTGCTTTGGGTGGTATACTCATTTTCACTATATTAATTCTCTCAATCCATAAGCACGGTATATTTCTCCATCTGTTTGTGTCCTCTTTGATTTCTTTCATCAGTGTTTTATAGTTTTCTATATATAGATCTTTTGTTTCTTTAGGTAGATTTATTCCTAAGTATTGTTTTCTTTTCATTGCAGTGGTGAATGGAATTGTTTCCTTAATATCTCTTTCTGTTTTCTCATTGTTAGTGTATAGGAATGAAAGGGATTTCTGTGTGTTAATTTTATATCCTGTAACTTTACTGTATTCATTGATTAGCTCTAGTAATTTTCTGGTGGAATCTTTAGGGTTTTCTATGTAGAGGATCATGTCCTCTGCAAATGGTGAGAGTTTTACTCTGAATCCAATCTGGATTCATTTTATTTCTTTTTCTGCTCTGATTGCTGTGGCCAAAACTTCCAAAACTATGTTGAATAGTAGTGGTGAGAGTGGGCATCCTTGTCTTGTTCCTGACTTTAGGGGAAATGCTTTCAATTTTTCACAATTGAGGATAATGTTTGCTGTGGGTTTATCATATATGGCTTTTATTATATTGAGGTATGTTCCTTCTATGCCTGCTTTCTGGAGGGTTTTTATCATAAATGGTTTATCCTGTTTGGGACTCTCTGGGTTTCTTGGACTTGGGTGACTATTTCCTTCCCCATTTTAGGGAAGTTTTCAACTATTATCTCCTCAAGTATTTTCTCGTGGCCTTTCTTTTTGTATTCTTCTTCTGGGACTCCTATGATTCCAATGTTGGGGCGTTTGACATTGTCCCAGAGGTCTCTGAGGTTGTCCTCATTTCTTTTAATTCTTTTTTCTTTTTTCCTCTCTGCTTCATTTATTTCCACCATGCTTTCTTCCACCTCACTTATCCTATCTTCTGCCTCAGTTGTTCTACTGTTGCTTCCCTCCAGAGTGCTTTTGATCTCAGTTTCTGCATTATTCATTATTGACTGACTCATTTTAATTTCTCCTAGGTCCTTGTTAAACATTTCTTGCATCTTCTTAATCCTTGTCTCCAGACAATTTATCTGTAACTCCACTTTGTTTTCAAGATTCTGGATCATTTTTACTATCATTTTTCTGAGTTCTTTTTTAGTTAGACTCCTTATCTCCTCCTCTTTTGTTTGGTTTGGTGGGCTTTTATCATGTTCCTTTACCTGCTGAATATTTCTCTGCCTTTTCATCTTGTTTAGATTGCTGTGTTTGGGGTGGCCTTTCTGTAGGCTCGAAGTTTGTGGTTCCTCTTTATTGTGGAGGTTGCTTCCTGTGGGTGGGGTTGGATGAGTGGCTTGTCAAGGTTTCCTGGTTAGGGAAACCTGCATTGCTGTTCTGGTGGGTGGAGCTGGATCTCTTATCGCCTAAGCAATGCTGTCCGCACCTCCCTGTTCAATCCCCTCTTGCTGGTGATGGACTTGAGTGTCTGGGCTACTTCTCCACTGGGAGTTGCAGTTAAGCACATAATCTGTGGGTTTTATTTATTTATTTTTTCCTCCCGGTTATGTTGCCCTCTGAGATTCCTAAACTCCCCACAGGCCTGCCGGTGAGAGGGTTTCCTCGTGTTTAGAAACTTCTCTTCTTTTATGACTCCTTCCCTGGAATGTGTCTCCATCCCTAACTCTTTTGTCTCTCTTTTTATCTTTTATATTTTTTCCTACCTCCTTTCAAAGACAATGGGACTGCCTTTCTGTGTGCCTGGTGTCCTCCGCCAGTGTTCAGAAGCTGTTTTGTGGTATTTGCTCAGCATTCAAATGATCTTTCAATGAATTTGTGGGGGAGAGAGTGGTCTCCCCATCCTATTCCTCTGCCATCTTAGGACCTCCCCCCTAATTTCAATTATTTAAAACTAAGGATTTTTTTTTATAATTTATTGTGTCCTGCCTAGAATTTTTCCTATTTTTATAAAATCTACTCCTGATAAATCTTCTGATATATTTTGTCTCATCTTTCTATATAAACTCACTATTTTTTTTCAGGTGAAACACTTAGTGATGACATGTATTTGGATTTTGTGGTTTAATCTAATCTGATAACCTGGATCTTTTAATAGGTGAATGTAACACAACTCAATTTATTCATAAAACATACACACACACACACACACACACACACACACACACACACACACACACACACACATTTCTATCCCAAAAAGGCAGTGGCAGATCTAGTTCTATTTTCATAAGCATATCTGCATTTATTGCTTCAATATATCATGATTTTCAGTCCTTGGCCCCAAATATTTACATCATAAATTTTCTTTTCTGTGGGTTTGATTTTTCCATTTCTCTTATTACTATGTATCATTAATTATTTTTATTTTGTGTTTTCATTCACTATCATATATCATAGATGTTTATGTTCAGTATAAAATGTGTCATGTGTACAGTTTTTCCTCCAAATGCTGCCAATAGGGCTTCATGGTCTTTCTGAGTTTGCTACTGAAGATAAAACTCTGAAATTAACACAACTTTGTTTCTTGGGTAAAAGACAGCTTTATTAAATTTACTTGTTTCTCTACTTAAAGTTTGGAAAAACATTTTTTTTTCAGTTTGTGAAACAGAGAAACAAAGCTAGGGTATAGTTAGTCACAAATCTATTTATTCTTTTTACAAATGTCATAATCTTTCTCTTCTTCTCTAATACAGATAACTGCTCTATTTAGATTTATATTTTCATTTTCACTGTATTTTTCTGATCATGCTTATCAGATCACATATTGAACTTCTGTTCTCTATTATTCCTTCTTTAGACTAATAGTTTTATGTTTTATATTTTTCTTCTGCATTTTAGAAGTGCTTATTTTTCACCAATTTTGCTCTAAGAAGGTGTAACACATTTGCGTATTGCACTTGATTACTTATAAAGTTGATTTTAATTATGTTATTTTGCTTTTGGGGGCTTATGACTCCAACTTATCAGTTTCTCTTTTGATTAATATACTATAGTATTTTAATTTCCTCTGTTCATGTATTATGATTCTTCTGTAAAATTCCAAACAATTAATCTTTCCGTAGAAATATCCCATCCAAGAGTATGGGATTTCTTTGTTCCAGCTGCTTGTCCTTCACATACCCCATACTGTTGTTTCATGTATCCTTGAGTGAAACGAAGTCTATATGAAATTGCCCTCTTCTGTGAAGTGTCTGTGTTCTCTGAGGGCCTAATCTTTCTTCTGAGCAATTACATAATTCTGTTATAATATACACAGATATAGGGTAGGTTGAGATGCTTGTTTGAATAGTCCTGTTCCAAATTTCTAATAGACACTTATAAACTGTGATTATTCATTCTCCTTTCCATTTTTAACATGTTCTGAGAAGAGTACTTTAAAAACTATTTTTCCTTTTTGAATTCTTAGCTGATTCCTTATTTTATTTTTATCCCTGCATATAGTAAATTATTCAGATTATGCCTTTCAAAACACACAAAAATGCTGATAGTCCATGCTCCTCATTTTATGTCCTGTGGTCATTAAAGTTATTGCAAGATGTTAGCATTTAAATTATTGTAAGATGTTAGAATTTGATCATTTAGTGATTTGGCAGACAACAATGGATTTTTCTTTTTTGGTTCATGTTTTCCAATGTCTTGAAAAACGATTTAGCTGTTAATTGGGAAAGACTTGTTTGAAATTGGCTATACAGTTCCATTTACATTCAGGAGTACAGAGATCCATTTTAAGTTTGCCTTTGAAATATAGCACTAAAGCCTTGTGTGCCAAGTCACAAAGTTAAGTGTCCATGGAAAGGTCAGCTCAGTCATCCCTCAGCCTGAGCTATTCCAAGTGCCATTAAAATAGATTTTTCTCATTCAGAGCATCGGATTCTGCTCTTACCCTTAAAAATAATTATTTCCAAGATCTTATAACTGTTATATGAGAGACTGTCTCTCTGATTTATAAACTAATTAGAGCCCTTTTACTCTTGTGTCTAGGAATAAGAAATCTGCTCCTCATCTATTTTTAAGGACCATTTCGTATACTCAAGCCTCTTAGTAAACCCAGAAATCATTTGTTCTTCCTCTAGGTTGAAGGAGCACAGTTGCATTTGCTTTATCTCATAGGGGCCATTGCCCAAACTTTTCATCAAATCTGATTGTTTTCATCTGAAATAACTTTATTTCATACTTCACTGCAATGACCCAAATGATGTCCAGAATGTTTTTAATACAGTTATAACTCTATATGTATTGCTAACAGAAGTCTCTCTAGTCTCTTCTTATCACTAGAGTTTCTTGCACAAGGGATGAATCAAATAGCTACGATGATTCCGATTTCTCAAAAACAGATAGCTGCATATTGCTGTTGACTGAATATGTTGTGTTTTCATTTCTTGAACATAAATTTAGGATTGCTAACTTGTCATCAACAACACTTATTTAAAATTAACAAAGAAATGATATTTGTATTTTTCAGTTTGCATCACTCACACCAATTAAAATATATTGAACATCAAATTGCTTGGTATATTTTAAATTCAAAACAAATAATAGTTTTGCAAAAATGTTTTATATTGTGACATATACTGGGGAGATCAATGTATTTATAAGCCATTAGAATTGGAATCATTTAGATTATTTTAATTCCATGTTTTAACTTGTTATTTTGAACCATTTTGAGATTTTGTTCAGCTTTATAATTGACATATAAAATTGCAAAGTATTTAAAATGTACATTGTGATGATTTGACATACATTGTGAGAAGATTCTTCCCATCTAGTTAATTAACAAATCTATCACTCCACATATTTATTTTTTAGTGTGTATGAGAACAGTTATTTTCTACCCTCTTAGCAAATTTCAATTATATAATAGTATTGTCAGTTATAGTCACTGTCTATAGAATATATCCCCAAACTTTATTCATTATATAGCTGAAAAATTGTACCCTTTTACCAATCTCCTCCTAATTGTCCACCCCACCCAAATTACTGGCAACCATTTATCTACTCTCTGTTTCTATGAGTTTGACTTTTTAGATTCCACATATAAGTGATACCATGCAGTGTTAGCCTTTGTCTGACTTATTTCACTTAGCATGATGCCCTCAAGGCTCATTCATATTGTCACAAATGGCAGGATTTCCTTTTTTCTGTTGTCTGAACAATATTCCATTTTATGTATATACTATATTTTCTTTATTAATTCATGTGTGGATGGACATTTGGGTTTTTTCACCGTTTCACTAGTGTGAATATTGCTGCAATGAACAGATATTGGCTCACTATCTTGTTTTACTCCCTTTGGATATATACCCAGAAGTGGAATTGCTAGATGGTATAGCAGTTCTATTTTAAATTTTCTGAGGAAGCTCCATACTTCCTGGTGGCTCAGATGGTAAAGAATCTGCCTGCAATGCAGGAGACCTGGGTTTATCCCTGGGTTGGGAAGACCCCTGGAGAAGGGAATGGCAACCCATCCAGTATTCTTGCCTAGAGAATCCCATGGACAGAGGAGCCTGGCAAGCTAAAGTCCATAGTGTTGCAGAGTCAGACATGGCTGAGCAACTCACACTTTCACTTTCATAATTCTACAGGCGCTGCACCAAGCTACATTCCCACCAGCTTTTCACAATGATTTCCTTTTGTCCACATCTTTTCTGTTATTATTTGGTAACAGCCACTCTAACAGATATGAGGAGATATCTCATTGTAGTTTTGATTTGAATTTCCCTGATGAATAGTGATGTTATATACCATACACCCTCTCTACTAACTGCTTTGTATAATTTAATAGGTTTCATTTATCCCCATTTAGAAGTGAAAACTCTGAGGCCTTCAGGAGGTGAAATAACTTACTGCAGGTCACAGACTTAATATAAATCAGCTAAGATTTGAACTAACTCAATTTGGTCTCAGAATATTCACTTTTAGCAACCATCTTCTACCCAAATTTTATTCAAGTGATAATTATGTCTCATGATATTGTAGGATATTAAGCTTTGAGTTAAGGCAAACTGTCTCCAGTATGACACATACATTTAAGAGTCAACTACCTTTACATCTATTGTCCTTGCAAGAGTTAGTATTTTTAAATTTTTCTTTTAAAATATTGACATTCTCATTTATTTATGGATCCAATTTTATAAAACTGCAGGTTGTTGGGCAAACTCATCAAAACAATATTTATTGACTGGAACATAATGAAATTTTTCAGTACTGTTGATAATTGTTATAGATTATTATTTTTTATTTATTATGACAAGCACTAAACACTGAAAGTATGGATGGCAACCACATTTGTTACACAAATATTGCAATTGTAACAAGAGTAAATAGGGGAAACTGTAAGTGAAGAGATTTTGTTGATGGTAAATTGACTTCTAGATGAAAAGGAAGCTATTTTGAGGGTAGAACTTTTTTAATACCAGATAATTTAGCTTAAATTAGACCTAGTATAAGGCAATAAAATGTACTGAATTAATCAAATTCAAGGTCATGAATCTTTTATATGAAACTATTTTTCAGCTAAAGTTGAAACTTTAAAGCAATATTTCTTTGCCATTCTTAATACCAATAGATTCTTTATTTCTCATAAATACTGTGAAGCCGTTTCTTCAAAATCTGATTTTTTTTTATTTGCTTTATTGAAGAACTCTAAATACTAGGTGTTAGATTCAAGATAATTCATATTTCCCCATATCCATGTTTTAAGAACTATGTCCAGAAAAATTCCAAGCAAAGACCTGGGTAAGTGGGGAAGAAAAAGAAAGGAAAACATTGATATAATGTCCAGGTTCTTGCAATCATATCAGATTAAAATATAGTAGGCTGAAGCAGCACATTCCCCAAAAGAGAGTCTTCTCTGTGGCCAGTGAAGATGAGGGATAAAGGGCATAATCCCTGAAGACAGAACTTGAGTCAGGCAAAGAGGCTAACTGGACACATGCATGTTGGCTGAACTAGACTTGACCTAAGGAAATGTTTATCACCCAGAGATCCTATACTCAAAACCAGATACAAGGAGTAAGCTCTGTCCTTTTAAAGAAGGGGTAAATCTTAGCTGTATGGCAAAAATACACCATTAGGGAAAATAATATTTAAACAGTATACATAGAAGAAAAGCCTAATTCTAGGCAATTTTCTGTTATTTCATTCTTCTTAAATTACCCCACAACACTTACTCCTTCTTCTACTTAAATAGCATGTTTCTTCTTATCAAGGATTTTTTCCTTTTCCATCTAATGAGATTGTCAGTCACACAAACTCAGTTCTCCACTACAAAGGGTAGGCTGATAAGGGGTTGACATGATGAAATCAGGATCAGTTAAAAATGTGAGATGCACCAAACATCATGTGACATGTTAAAGCTAAGGACCATCTTTGCTACCACAAGGAGAGAGGAAGAGCTCTGATTACAGCTATGAATCATTTCCAGTTTTATTTTTTTTTCCTCTTGAGCACCATTTCAGGAAATGGTGGAGGCATAGTAGATGCATATGTCTCCAAGTATTGTTTGGAAAATCACTCTTCTTCATACATAGTCACATAATTTGGATGGGATTAACTCCTAATCCAACTTCAAAGGTTACCCTAATTAACTTAATTCAGTCAGTATAGCCCATCCCTTGGCCCCAGGTATTGGTTTAGATACTGACTAATCCAGTCAGTGCTAAATCCTTCCAGGAAGAAACAGTGCTCTCACAGACAATCTTGCTCTCTTCAAGCTTACATTGTATTCCATTGTATGTATACAACACCTTTTTTTTTTTAATATTCCAATCTTACTGAAATATAATTGACAAACAGAGCTGCAGCGGCAGCTGCACGGTGCTTGAGTGGCAGCTGTACGATGCTGGAGCAGTGGCTGTGCAGAACTGGAGAGACTTTGAGGAGATACCCCATGTCCAAGGGCAAAGGAGAAGCTCCAGCAAGACAGTAGGAGGGGCGAAATCACATTTAGAATCAAATCCCATACACACCAGAGATGCTTAGAGGGCTCAAACAAACCTTGTTTGTGCACACCAAGACCCAGAGATCCCACCGAGACTGAGACAGAACTGAGTTTGAGTGTCTCCTGCAGAGGAGGTGAGCAGTGGACTGTTGCAGGGGCAGGGACTCTGGGTGCAGCAGACCTTGGTATGGCATAAGCCCTCTTGGAGGAGGTCACTATTAACCGCACCATACAGCCGCCAGAACTTACACAGGACTGAGGTAACAGACTCGTGGAGGGCACAAACAGAAACTTGTGCACAGCAGAACCCAGGAGAAAGGAGCAGTGACCCCACAATAGATTGACCCAGACTTGCCCCTGAGTGTCCAGGAGTCTCCAGCAGAGGTGTGGATCAGAGGTGGCCTGCTGGGGGTTGGGGGTACTGAGTATAGCAATGCATGCATGGAACCTTTTGAAGAAGGTTGCTATTATCATCATTACCTCCACAATAGTCTGGCCTCAGGTCATACAACAGGAAGGGAACACAGCCCCACCAATCAACAGAAAATTGGATAAAAGACTTACTGATGGCCCCACCCATCAGAAAAGACCCAGATTCCCCCTCAGTCAGTCTCTCTCATCAGGAAGCTTCCATAAGCCTCTTATCTTTATCCATTAGAGGGCAGACAGAATGAAAACCACAATCACAGAAAACTAACCAATCTGATCACATGGACCACAGCCTTGTCTAACTCAATGAAATTGTGAGCCATGCTGTGTAGAGCCTCCCAGACAGATCAGTCATGTTGGAGAGCTCTGACAAAACGTTGTCCACTGGAGAAGGCAATGGCAAACAGCTTCAATATTCTTGCCTTGAGAACACCATGAAAAGGCAAAAAGATAGGACACTGAATGATGAACTCCCCAGGTCAGTAGGCACCCAAAATGCTACTGGAGATCAGTGGAAAATAACTCCACAAAGAATGAAGAGACAGAGAGAAAGCAAAAACAGCAAACAGTTGTGGAAGTGACTGGTCATGGAAGTAAAGTCTGATGCTGTAAAGAGCAATATTGCATAGGAACCTGGAATATTAGGTCCATGAATCAAGGCAAATTGGAAGTGGTCAAAGAGGAGATGGCAAGAGTGAACATTGACATGTTAGTAATCAGTGAACTACATGGACTGGAATGGGTGAATGTAACTCAGATGACCATTGCATCTACTACTGTGGGCAAAGAAGCCCTTAGAAGGAATGGAGTGGCCATTACAATCAACAAAAGAGTACGGAATGCAGTACTTGGATGCAATCTCAAAAACGACAGAATGATCTCTGTTCGTTTCCAAGACAAACCATTCAGTATCACAGTAATCCAAGTCTATGCCCCAAACAGTAATGCTGAAGAAGCTGAAGTTGAACAGTTCTATAAAGACCTACAAGACCTTCTAGAATGAACACCCCAAAAGATGTCCTTTTCATTAGAGGGGACTGGAATGCAAAAGTAAGAAGTCAGTATGTGGAGTAACTGGCAAATTTGACCTTGGAGTACAGAATGACAGGACAAAGGCTAATATAATTTTCGAAAAGAAAGCACTGGTCATAGCCAACACCCTCTTCCGACAACGCAAGAGGAGACTCTACACATAGACATCACCAGATGGTCAATACCAAAAGCAGATGAAGTATATTCTTTGCATCCATAGATGGAGAAGCTTTATATAATCAGCAAAACCAATACCAGGAGCTGACTGTGGCTCAGATCATGAACTCCTTATTGCCAAATTCAGACTTAAATTGAAGAAAGTAGGGAACACCACTCTACCATTCGAATATGACCTGAATCAAATCCCTTAGGATTATACAGTGGAAGCGACAGATAGATTCAATGGATTAGATCTGACAGATAGAGTGTGGGAAGAACTATGGATGGAGGTTCTTGACATTGTACAGGAGGCAGTGATCAAGACCATCCCCAAGCAAAAGAAATACAAAAAAGCAAAATGGTTGTCTGGGGAGACCTTACAAACAGCTGTGAAAAGAAGAGAAGCAAAAGGCAAAGGAGAAAAGGAAACATATACTCATTTGAATGAGAGCTCCAAATAGCAAGGAGAGATAAGAAAGCCTTCCTCAGTGATCAATGCAAAGAAATAGAGGAACAAATTAGAATGGGAAAGACTAGAGATCTCTTCAAGAAAATTAGAGTTACCAGGGGAACATTTCATGCAAAGATGGGCACAACAAAGGACAGAAATGATATGGACCTAAGAGATGCCGAAGATATTAAGAAAAGGTGGCAAGAATACACAGAAGACCTATACAAAAAAGATCTTCATGACCCAGATAACCAAGATGGTGAGATCACTCACCTAGAGCCAGACATCCTGGAATGCGAAGTCAAGAGGGCCTTAGGAAACATCACTTCGAACAAGGCAAGTTGAGGCGATGGAATTCCAGTTGAGCTATTTCAAATCCTAAAAGATGAGGCTGTGAAAGTGCTGCACTCAATTTGCCAGGAAATTTGGAAAACTCAGTAGTGGCCACAGGACTGGAAAATGTCACTTTTCATTCCAATCCCAATGAAAGGCAACGCCAAAGAATGCTCAAACTGCCACACAATTGCACTCACTCCACACACTAGCAAAGTAATGTTCAAAATTCTCCAACCAGGCTTCAACAGCATGTGAACCATGAACTTCCAGATGTTCAAGAGGGATTAAGAAAAGGCAGAAGAGCCAGAGATCAAATTGCCAACATCTGTTGGATCATTGATAAAGCAAGAGGGTTCCAGAAAACTGTTTACTTCTGCTTTATTGACTATGCCAAAGCCTTTGACTGTGTGGATCACCATAAACTGTGGGAAATTTTTTAAGAGATGGGAATACCAGAGATCACTGATCTGCCTCCTGAGAAATCTATATGCAGGTCAAGAAGCAACAGTTAAAACTGGACATGGAACAACAGACCTGTTCCAAATAGGGAAAGGGTTACCCTGCTTATTTAACTTATATGCAGAGTGCATCATGCGAATTGCCAGGCTGAATGAAGCACAAGCTGGAATCAAGATTTCTGGGAGAAATATCAATAATCTCAGATATGCAGATGACACCACCCTTATGGCAGAAAGTGAAGAAGAACTAAAGAGCCTCTTGATGAAAGTGAAAGAGGAGAGTGAAAAAGTTGGCTTAAAGCTCAACACTCAGAAAACTAAGATCATGGCATCTGGTCCCATCACTTCACAGCAGATAGATGGGGAAACAATGGAAACAGTGACAGACTTTATTGTATGGGGCTCCAAAATCACTGCAGATGGTGATTGCAGCCATGAAATTAAAAGACACTTGCTCCTTGGAAGGAAAGCTATGACCAACCTAGATGGCATATTAAAAAGCAGAGACATTACTTTGCCAACAAAGGTCCGTCTAGTCAAAGCTGTATTTTTACCAGTAGTCATGTATGTATGTGAGATTTGGATTATAAAGAAAGCTGTGCGCCAAAGGATTGATGCTTTTGAACTATGATGTTGGAAAAGACTCTTGAGAATCCGTTGGATAGCAAGGAGATACAACCAGTCTATTCTGAAGGAAATCAGTCCTCAATATTCATTGGAAGGACTGATGCTGAAGCTGAAACTACAGTACTTTGGCCAGGTTATGCAAGAACTGACTCATTTGAAAAGACCTTGATGCTTGGAAAGATTGAAGGTGGAGGAGAAGGAGATGACAGAGGATGAGATCGTTGGATGGCATCACTGATTCAATGGACATGAGTTTGAGTAAGTTCCGGGAGTTGGGGAGGCCTGGTGTGCTGCAGTCCATGGAGTCACACTGAAGTGAACTCAATGGAGGATTAGAAAGTCGAGAATCATTGAATTGAATTAAATTAGAATAGGACACAAGTGATGAGCTATCTTTCTTCTGCTTATTTTGCTAGTCAAAAGAAGAAGAACACGGGGGAGGCACTTAACCATTAAAAGATAGATTATTTTCTTCCTTCCCTTAGCTTCTAGAAATTTCACCTCCCATTGTTTCAGGCAACCTGCTTATTCTGCTATGCTTATAACTGTTGGTATAGCTTTTTTTCAAGGTAATTGCTTACATTTACTGCCTGTGATAAACAGATGTCTTTTACAATGTCACTTCTAAAAACTGAGATTTTATTCTGAAAGCTTTCTATAAATTAATTCTGCTAAATTTATGGGGATTAAAAATATCTTTGATTTATCCTCAAATTAAATATCCCCATATGGCAGAGAAATGATTCACAAAATTCATGACTTGCAATAATGATGTGATAGATGCTCCTGTGGATAATAACCACAGAAATGCATGATAAAACTAAAAAGATCAAACATTACCATTATTTGTAACTTAATATTTGTCCTTTGGGAAGCCATCATCTGCTTTGGAAAAAGAATAGGCAGCTCTAGGGACCATCTGTTCATTTTCCACTATTACTATGTTGATTTGCTGACATATAAAAGATCTGGGGGAAAACTCACAAATTTGGATTTATTCACTAGGAAAAAATACAGACGTTTCTTTTTCATGAGCTGTATTTATCCTTTTGGTAAAATTATTTTCTTTTACCTTTCAACCTCCTCATGCCTTTATATCTTTGGTGTTATTTTAATCATTTTCTTGCCATAATTCTAAAATGACTTATCTTATTGCTCTGTTCCTATTCCTTCGTGAAAAACAAACCCTTGGACCAGTTCAACTATCTCCCTTTGTCATTACATAATGGATACTGGACCATGTTAATGAAAACTCATACCAATGCAAAATTTGATACTGTTGTAACTTCTGCAAGCTCACTATGCCCTAATGACAATTCTGCATTTCTTTTGCTCAGTTACTCCTCTCTAGTTATCTACATATCTTATTAATATCTTCATATATCTAGCCCCCAAATTTAATCTTTTCCGCAGGATCAGCAGAAAATTATGTCACTTCCAATTTCATTCAGAAAATAGAAATATCCGAAGGTCACTTTACTTTCCTCCATGGAAAACAAAGACAACATTCATTCTCCTTTTTCTCAAGTAATAATGGACCAGATGTCCATGTTTTCTATAGTGATAATCCTTGTAGATGTTATTATTATCCCAAGACTTCTACCCCCTTAGATAATTTGTTCTTTTTAAAATTTCCCTTAATTTCTGTATATTTTACTGATCCCTGACCAATAGTCAATAATTGACCTAGTTTTCAATGATTTACCTCAATGTTTGAATATACTTACTTCTTATTTAATTTAAAAGCAAACACACTTCACTTGATTTCAGATCTCTTTCCCAATGCCTTGTTATCACTATCATCACCTCTATAGCCATTAAACAAGTCATTGCTTGCTATACTCACTTCATATCCCATTCACCCTTAAACTGACTTTGGTTTCTAATACTCCACTGGCAATGTTCTCACAGCTCCCACATTGCAGGATTCAATAGATATTTCAATACATATTATGATGATTGTGATGTTTTACTTTATGAGTTAACTGAAATTTCCTATTTTTTTTTAATCTGCCATACCCAAGATTGTATTACAGAGCATTGCAAAGTGTTTATTAATTAAAAAATAAAATATGAACAGTAAATATAGCTTCAGGGTAAATATTATAGAGAGAAAATATATTATAAATTATATTATACAGTGCTAAAATATTTATTGATGAAAATGAGAGAGGAGAGTGAAAAAGTTGGCTTAAAGCTCAACATTCAGCAAACTAAGATCATGGCATCTGGTCTCATCACTTCATGGCAAATAGATGGGGAAACAGTGGAAACAGTGGCTGACTTTACTTTTGGGGGCTCCAAAATCACTGCAGATGGTGACTGCAGCCATGAAATTAAAAGACACTTACTCCATGGAAGGAAAGTTATGACCAACCTAGACAGCATATTAAAAAGCAGAGACATTACTTTGTCAACAAATGTCCATCTAGTCAAGGCTATGGTTTTTGCAGTAGTCATGTATGGATGTGAGAGTTGGACTATAAAGAAAACTGAGCACAGAAGAATTGATGCTTTTAAACTGTGGTATTGGAGAAGACTCTTGAGAGTCCCTTGGACTGCAAGGAGATCCAACCAGTCCATCCTAAAGGAGATCAGTCCTGGGTGTTCATTGGAAGGACTGATGTTGAAGCTGAAACTCTAATACTTTGGCCACCTCATGCGAAGAGGTGACTCATTTGAAAAGATCCTGATGCTGGGAAAGATTGAGGGCAGGAGGAGAAGGGAACAACAGAGGATGAGATGGTTGGATGGCATCACTGATTCAATGGACATGGATTTGGGTGAACTCTGGCAGTTGGTGATGGACACGGAGGCCTGGCATGCTGCAGTTCATGGGGTTGCAAAGAGTTGGACTCAAGTGAGCGACTGAACTGAACTGAACTGAACTGAATGTTAAAAGACTTTGTATTCTTCCATAATACATTTTTAGAGGTATAATTTACCTACAGTAAAATGCAGAGCTCTGTTGGCTTTGTAAAATTAACACATCCATGTAAGTGACACCACACTTAAGATACAGGATATTTCTCTCACCTCAGAAAGCTTGTTCATGCCCCATTAAAACCAATCACCCTGTAGCAAAGGTAATCACTGTTCTGATTTTTATCACTACAGACTATTTTTGCCTGATCTTTAACTTTCTAAAATGATATCATATGTCATGCATGAGTTTTGCATCTAATTTCATTTTCACTTTTTTTTTTTTTCAGTTTCATCCATGTTATTGTGGTATCAGTACATTGCTTCTACTTATTCCATTTCTTCATTTATGAGCATTTTCAGCATTATTATTAGCTTTTGGTGATTGCAAATCAAGCCACTATGAACATGATTGTAGTAATTTTTTGTGAAAATATCTTTTCTCTTGAATTAATACCTAAGTGTAAATGGTGTGTTATACCCAATGTATAAATAAATTATAGATATACATACACACAGATATATAATCTGCTATAAATTTTTCCAAAGAGTTTGTCATTTCACAATTTATGAAAGCTCCAAGTGCTTTAATCCCCACCAATATTTGATATGACATATTTTCAAATTTTAGTCATTCTAGTAGATGCAAAATGATTTCCTGTTCTAATTTTTACTTATATTTCCTTGATGATTAGTGCCATTAGTACCTTTTGTTATAAATATTAAAATTTTAATCTTATTTCGTTAATTCTTTTCAAGTATTTTATACATATTTTTGGATTAGTTGTTTTCTTAATATCAACTTAATTTGTTGAATTTTCCTCTATCTACTCTCACACACATTAAATACACATATATTTTTTTCCTGGCTAGAAGTCTTTCCTGAGTTATATCAATCATAAATTTTTCTTCCAGTTTTATACATTGCATTTAAACATTTTTAAGCATGTCTACTGAAGAAAATACTTTAAATTTTTATGAAATAAATTTTAATAACTTAAAAATTTTATGATGAATTCTTCAATCTTTAGTCCAAGAAATATTTTCCTATTTCCAAACCATGAAGATATTCTTTTTATTTTCTTATGGAAGATTTAGCCTTAACATTTAGGTTCATGCTCCTACTCAAATTAATCTTTGTGCATGGTATGAGAGGAGGATGGAGTTTAATTTTCTGTTTGAAATAGTTACACCAACTTGGTTGGTTTAAAATACTTTGGTATTTTCATTGAACTGTGCTGGTGTTTTGAACAAAATACATTGGTCATATAGGAAAGAGCTATATCTGGATTTTTTTTACTGTGTTCCATGATCCATTTGTTTATGCTGTGCTGACATCACACTCTTAATAACCTTACAGTAAAATTATAGTAAGTCTTGAAATCATGTAGTTTTAAACTCCTCCAACATTGTTCCTGTTTATTAGCTATTTCAGATCCTTTAGGTTTCTACATAAATTTTAGATTCTCCTCATCAATTTTATTAAATATATTCTTAAGTATTTTATATGTCTGCTAATATAAATTATATTTTAAATTAACGTACTTTAATTTTAGATCAGTTTTAGCTTTTACAGAAAAAAAAATGAATAGAAATTTTAATTTTAAGACTCTACCAAAAATCCGTTAGAACAGACAAATAGATTCAGTAAATTTGCAGGACACAAAACCAACATTCAGAAATTAGATGCATTTCTATATACCAACAATGAAATATCTGAAATAAGCAATTAAGAAAATGATTCAGTTTATAATAGATCAAAAAGAATTTTTTAAAAAAACCTTAGAAATAAATTTAACAAAGGAACCTAAAGAGCTATATACTGAAAACTATTGATTTTGATGAAAGATACTGAAGAAGACACAAATAAATGGAAAGATATCCTATGCTCATGGGTCAGAAAAAATAATGTTGTTAAAATATCCACTCTTCCCAAAACCCTATCTATATACAACCCATATCAAGCACGTTTTTTGCTTTTTTTAAAAAACAGAAATAGAAAAAAGCCCTAAAATTCTTATTGAACCAAAAAAGACCCTGAATAACCAAAGCAATCTTAAGAGAGTACAAAGCTGGAAGCATCAGATGTCTTCATTCATAACTCCACTACAAAACCATAGTAACAAAAAGCATGAAAAATAGATACATAAAGCAGTGGAACAGAAGTGAGAGCCTAGAAGCAAGCCCTATCATCCATGGTCAATTAATGCTTGACAAGGGAGCCAATTAATGCTTGACAAGGGATCCAGGAATACTCAAAGTGAGGAAGGGTGGTCTCTTCAATAAGTGTTGGGAAAACTGAATAATTACATGTCAAAAAAAGGAAATTGGAAAAGGATAAAGGAAATCTATTTCTGCTTTATTGACTATGCCAAAGCCTTTGACTGTTGGATCACAATAAACTGTGGAAAATGCTGAAAAAAATGGGACTACCTTTGACTGTGTGCATGGGTCACAACAGTTAGAAGTGGACATGGAAAACATTCTATTTCCAAATCAGGAGATGTACGTCAAGACTGTATATTGACCACCTTATTTAAACCTACCTCAGAGTCCATCATGTGTAATGCTAGGCTAGATGAAGCACAAGCTGGAATCAAGATTGCCAGGAGAAATATTATTAACTTCAGATAGGCAGATGACACCACCGCTATGGCAGAAAGTTAAGAGGACCTGAAGAGCCTCTTGATGAAATTGAAAGAGTAGAGTGAAAAAGCTGGCTTAAAACTCAACATTCAAAAAACTAAGATAATGGCAACCCATCCCATCACTTCATGGCAAATAGATGGGGAAACAGTGGAAAAAGTGACAGACTTTATTTTCTTAGACTCCAAAATCATTGCAGATGGTGACTGCAACCATGAAATTAAAAGAGGCTTGCTCCTTGGAAGAAAAGTTATGACCAACCTAGACAGCATATTAAAAAGCAGAGACATTACTTTGCCAACAAAGGTCCATCTAGTCAAAGCTATGGTTTTTCCATTAGTAATGTATGAATGTGAGAGTTAGACTATAAATAAAGCTGAGCACAGAAGAATTGATGCTTTTGAACTGTGGTGTTGGCGAAGACTCTTGAGAGTCCCTTGGACTGCAAAGAGATCCAGCCAATCCATCCTCAATGAAATCAGTCCTGGGTGTTCATTGGAAGGACTGATGTTGAAGCTGAAACTCCAATACTTTGGCCACCTATGCGAGGAACTGACTCGTACAAAAGACTCTGATGCTGGGAAAGATGGAAGGCGGGAGGAAAAGGGGATGACAGAGGATGAGATGGCTGGATGGCATCACTGACTCACTGGACATGAATTTGAGTAAACTCCAGGAGTTGGTGATGGACAGGGAGGCCTGGCATGCTGCAGTCCATGGGGTTGCAAAGAGTCAGACACGACTGAGCAAGTGAACTGAACTGAAGTTGTTTGCATTCAATCTTGCTCTCTCCTGCTTGACCACATCCTATTTACCTCTACTCATGGACCTAACATTTCAGGTTCCTCTGCAATATTGTTCTTTACAGTGTCGAACTTTACTTTCATAACCAGACACATCAACATCTGAGCATCATTTCCGCTTTAGCTCAACCACTTCATTCTTTCTGGAACTATTAGTAATTGCCCTCTGCTCTTCCCCAGTAGCATATTGGACACCTTCTGACCTGGGGGCTTTATTTTCTGATGTCATATCTTTTTGCCTTTTCATACTGTCCCTGGAATTCTCGATTCAATTATACTGGACTGTTTTGCCATTTCCTTTCCCAGTAGATCATGTTTTGTCAGAACTCTTCACTATGACCTGTCCATCTTTGTTGGGCCCGCATGGCATGGCTCATAGCTTCATTGAGTCATGCAAGCCCCTTCGTCATAACAAGCCTGTGATCCATGAACGAGATTTAGTATTCAATACATCCAACTAACTTTTTGCTTTGCTGTTGTATATGATTTTTCTACTTTGTATAAAAAATTATTAGCAAAGAACATATGCCCTAAGCATACTTTCTTCTTTCAGGCACCCATAGTTTTGCTTATGCTGTCAGTTTTAGCAATCTATTCCCTCTTCACAGTTGAAACCTTTCTTTAGGAATTAGGTTGAATGCAACTTCTTCTTTGATCTTCCTAAGGAATCAGTCTCTGGTTTCTGTAGGTTCCAAAATAACATTTTTCCTCTTTTACACACATTCTTCACACTGGGTTGTAATTATTTCCATGTTGGTCTCTTATCAAAATATGATTTTTTGAGGTCATGCAATTTGACTTATGCATAATTGTTCCTTCAGTACTTAAGACTAAGGTTCAATAAATATTTTCTGAGTGAATGAATTTTAGAAAAAAAATAAATTTTTTAAGGTAAGAAAGTGTTAATTATTGGAATGCAGTGTTTCAATGTGTCCTGATAACTCCTCAAACTATTTGATAATATTTTTGACTTTGTCCATTCATCTGAAAGGTAGGTCTGTAGCTTTGATCACTCTTAAAGAGGTCCATGAGCCAGCCCACTACAGGATAGGAAATATTGGAGTAAAAAAACAAACATTCCAAGAATATTACATTTTTAGTTTTTTTAATGAAAAGATTTTTATCAGATTTTATAGGTCCTCAAATGGAAAAAGTGTATCCTATCTTTAATAAATATTAAATACATTTATCATCCAGTTATTATTTGCATTTATTTTTGAAAGTTAAAGTGTTAATCACTTAGTCGTGTACTATTGTTTGCAACCATATGGACTGAAGCCTGTCAGGCTCTTCTGAACATTGGATTCTCCAGGCAAGAGTACTGAAGTGGGTTGCCATTCCCTTCTCTAGGGGATCTTCCCAATCCAGGGATTGAATCCAGGTCTCCTGCATTGCAGGCAATTTCTTTACCATCTGCGCCATCAGGGAAGCCCATTTTGGGAGAAAAATAATTCTTTCTAGTGTTTTCTAGAGTCTTTTGACAATGTAGGTCATCTTATAGTCAAACATATTCCAGATGATTTCTGTTTATTGGTTGCAAAAGGAATGATTTGTAGCTTAAGCCAAGAGACTCGACCGACATCAGGTTTGGGACAGATACTAATTAGTAGGAAATGAAGAAGATACCTGCTTCTAGAAATCACTGTAGTGTGCTTAAATGATTTAGTACTTAATGGAGAAAAAGTTATGAAAAAGAGATAATTTAAACAACCATATTAATTGAAACATATTTTTCTAGATTTCTAACTAGATAAAAAACACAAATATTTCTAATGCCAGTCCTATTCCCATTTACAAAGCTATATTTTTTTTCTGAATTTAGAGCATGTAACACATGAATTTAGGTTAAATCTCATTAAGTGAATTTGAATTACATGATGCATTATGCTTGTCAAGTTGAGATGTTTAAAACATTATCATTTTATTCTAGAAACATAACTAGGGTAAATTAATCATCATCAACTTAATCTTATAAACCATGTAACATGAAAGGTAAGTAATTCACCATAGTTATACATATTAACTTCTGGGGGAAAAAAGACATAGAAGTAAAATAGAAAAATAATTATTCAGATTAAGGGGGTTCTTGAGTGTTAGGTGAATGTTATTTTTTTTTTTATCATTGTAACTCTATGAAAAGGTTTGAGCAAAGAATGGACACATTTTTCAAAATGGATATTGGGAAGATTTCCGTAACTGTCTTATCTTGAATTTACTTGAAGAGGAGTTGAGGTATCACAACAGAAAGACCAGATTAGTAAGAAGTTACTACAACAACGGAAGAGAAGATTAGTCTTGATTTAGAGGTATATCAGTGGAAATGCAAAGAGGAGGACACACATGAAAGACATTGAGGCAAGAATATTAGTTATTTTCATTATTATTTCCCTTTACTGCAGACTTTACTTTAATAATCAGCTAGAAGATACTTTCAATATGGCTTCTCAATGATCCCCATCCATTTAAGATTTTAATCAAGCAGTTACTGTCTGGTAATAAAATGACATTTAATGTTATAATGATAAGCCTTTCAAAGAGCTCTCATCAGTGATTGAGTTGATGCTCAGTAATGAGTTGATCTGTATTTAATACACTGTGCTTAGTTTAATGAACTTTAATTTTTTCCCTGGGCTGAAAGCCTTAAATCAAAGCCATGGCATTATGTCCTCACTAGAAAAGTTCTAAAAATTTCCATAAATGTACATGTCACTGGGCAATTATTCTTCAGTAGGCCCTTGGAGATTATCTCTGACTTTTTAAACTTTATAGTTTCCTTGTTTAAGCACTATTTAAATTATCAGTTGTTCACCAAACACTTCAAAGATTTTACAGTTAAAGGAGATAAAGCATATTGTCTCAAAATCTCTAGGTTAATAAGGGATAAATTATGAAATGTAACATTAAAAATGAAATTAAAATGTAATATAATAGTATTTTTTCAGATAAAATTGAGTGCAAAATGAAATTTTGTAACTCAAACAGTTAAGGGATATTTGGATTACACTCCTTTCCAGCTCTGTTTATCTATCCATCTATTTATCACAGATACTTATCTTTATATTTGTTCACAAGTTAATAATTTCTACAAGGTACTGATGTTTATCCATTTAGTCATTTCTAAAAGATGCAACTAATAACAAGTAGGAGAGAGAATTATTTAAAGATTCCTATTATTTGTATATATTTTCTTTACATCATGGAACATAATGAAAACTACACTAACATTAGTGAAACTCTTCATAAGGAAAGGGAACAATTATCTGTTATTCAAATTTCTTTCATTTGGCAATGTTCTCTTATTGTCTAAGTGAATATGTACGTTTTAGTTACAAAATTATTTAAAATATAATATTATTTGTCTTAGTGTTTCTATTTTAATATTTTCTCTGTTGCAGGATTACCTCATGTGTATGTGTACATGTTATTAGCTGTGTGATATCCCATTTTAAGCATTTAAGCATTTTCTTATTATACTTCATTGTACCCTCTAGTATGAATAACAGTGAAAAATGGCCATTGGATATCCTGAAATAAGCATCTTTATGTACGGAGAATAATTTTTTCCTTTGGTATATTTTAAAAGACTCTCTTAGAATCATTTTATCATAAATCAAGTAACATGATATTTAACACATCTGTCTAATCTGTTTGGTAGCATAGGGAATTTGGGGCCAAATCTTTTCCACATCTAGACATAGCTCAAGATATATATTTTACAAACTATTTCTGAGTAATTTCAGAAATACTAGCTTTTTCAGAGAAAAAAAGTGTGCATCCAGGCTTTGTAACATTTTTAAAGAGAACTGCTCTATCCTGATGTATGACTTCATATTAACTAATATTTCGGGTTAAATATTCTAGACCTACAGAGGCTGTTTCTACTGACCAAGGACTTAAACATAATCTATTTGTCCAAGAAAATGAAGCTTCTAATAAGGAACCTAAAATAAAAATGTATTCTCATTTCTTTTGGCACTTGGGGGGAAACTATAGAACAGCTCAGAGATTTAGCTATAAAAAATGGCTTCTTTGAAAAAGCAGCCACTACTCTTCATGAAGATAATGTGACATTTTAAAAGCGGCCCAATATATAGGCTACAGAAGAAAGAGTCCCAATGGAAAAATTATGATTGTCTCATAAATTAAATATTTCCTAAATGTAATTCAGTTCTCTTCCTACTGATAAAAGTAGGAACTGCTTTAAAGTTTAAGTCCAGGTCATAAATTACAACAACATTAAAGATGGCCTTTGTGGTCCATTGAACCAAGGAATATTTGGGGTTAAGGAATTGTAACTTTGTCAACAGAATTTACAGAGCTGTGCAAGCTACTGAAATATTTTGCTTTATTTGATTTGAGGGCTTCTCATGATCACTCATACCTCAAAAAAGATGTTAGGCTCCAATAAATGATTTTGTCTTTCTACCACTGTAAATGTACTGAATAACTGTCAATGTTTTCTTCATCTTGTGGGTTGAGAAATACATCCATGTTCCAGGTATTGCATAGACTATTCAAATTAGATTCCTATTTTCAAAGCTATTAAACATGAGCTTTTAACAACCATTAAGACTTCAGTCAGTGTCACCTCCCACACTGCTGGCTAAGATTCCACAGCTCACATTAGCTTCGTTAGCTTGGCATGAGTGTGAAGGCTATATTCTACTTAATTACAGGATGAAAAGTTTACTATAAAAGCTCATCTAAGGTGGCTAATCAAGCTCTGATACATATAAATAGTGAGCTTAAAATTTCCTGAAAAAGGTGGGAGATTTACACTGGTAAACATTTTACATCGTGTAGGACCTCTCTGACCTTAAAATGGGCAGTAGATCCATTCTCTCCACATTTCGCAGTCAGGATCCAGCCTCCCACTACAAACTGAATAGGCAGGCTATCATATAAGTAGACATTGTGATTTCCTTCTGAGAAACTAACCCTGAACCATCCCGTGCTGCTTAGAAAGATGTTGACTACGCAAATCATGAATTTCTTCTTCCAGAATACACTTACCGTCTAACTATATAACTGAAACTCATGGTGTGGTGGGTAAGAATGAGGGAAAAGATGCTTATAGGTTTGGACTTTTACTTTGAACCTTTAAGGAGTCCTTGAGATACACTGATATCTTATTGTTTTTATTTCTGCATCAAGTCTACTGGCTCAGACTCTAAAATGATGGATTTTCTAGGTCAGTTCCTCGTAAAGAAAGGGGGATGGCTTCAGGTGTAGTAGCGATGATAACAAAATACAATCACCATCCTATAGTTTGGAAACCAAACTCAGTTCTTAAACTGAATTTTTTTCTCATCTGTCTTTTTCTCCCTCTCTCCCTTTTAAAATTGCTTATCATAAAGCCTAAATGCCAGAGCCCTCTATTCTTACTGCCTGGATACACAGTCCAGCTTCACTGTTCTTAGTTGTTTGACTTCGGTACATTGCATAAACCCTTTATACTTCAGCTTACCTATCTTGACAATGGCCATAATAAGTATACTCATTCAAAGGACTACTGTGAGAATTAAATGTGTTGATACACAAATAACTTAAAACAATATATAGTGAAAGTGAAAGTTGCTCAGTCATGTCTGACTCTTTGCGACCCCATGGACTATACAGTCCATGAAATTCTCCAGGCCAGAATACTGGAGTGGGTAGCCTTTCCCTTCTCCAGGAGATCTTCCCAACCCAGAATTCATAGGGCCTGGACTCCATCTTAGGCCTGTTCGTGCTGATCGTGCTCCGTCACCTCTCTAATGGACTCTGAACTCTGTGCTTAGTGCCTGTGGAAATGACAATAGAAGGATAAGACCCCCTCCGGACAGGGGAATCTTGAAGATTGTATCCAGGTTACTCATCACCTAAGAGAAAACATACACTGATCCCCCTACCTCCAGACAGGTCACACATTTTTTCTGTAACCTCGGGCTTATTGATTATTAACTGTTTGGAATGTAACCTCGGGCTTATTGATTATTGACTGTTTGAACACATAACACATGAATGATGGGGTTATTGTGATTGTATTTACCTTTCCTTTGTTTGTGTAAGTCACAAGGAAATTGGGGTGGTGGGTTCAGACACGTACACATGGGGTATAAAAGATTTTTACAAATGCTGGCCGGGGTCCTTGGCTAAGAGGAGACTCTGCCTTGGGCCCGCCGGTGTAATAAACTGCACTTCACTATCTGCATCGTCCTTCTGAGTGAGCTTGTTAGCCAGAACGCGTGGCTATAAGAGGTAGCCTTTCCCTTCTCCAGGAGATCTTCCCAACCCAGAGATAGAACCCAGATCTCCTGCATTGCAGGCAGATTCTTTACCAGCTGAGCCACAAGGGAAGCCCAAGAATACTGGAGTGGGTAGCCTATCCCTTCTCCAGAGGATCTTCCTGACCCAGGAATCAAACTGGGGTCTCCTGCATTGCAAGCAGATTCTTTACCAACTGAGCTATCAGAGAAGCCCAAACAATATATATACTTGCATGTATAATAGTACCATCTAACCTGCCCAGGTGGCTTAGCAGTAAAGAACCACCTGCCAATGCAGGATATGCAAGAGACTTGGGTTTCATCCCTGGGTCAGGAAGACCCCCTGGAGTAGGAAATGACAACCCATTCCAGTATTCTTGCCTGGAAAATGCCATGGAGAGGAGCCTGGCCTGGCCATGAGGTCAAGAATCAGACATGACTGAGCACACACACAAGAGACATGATATAACACGCCCAATGAATGTCGCTGTTATTATGACCTAGCATTTTTCAGTGAAGTTCCACTTGTGACCCTTAAGACAGGAAAGCCTATTAAAATTTAACTCACAGGAAATTTCTAAAATGGAAGAATTTATGGTCCCTGGAATTCTGCTTATGGAGGTATTTTGGAAGAAATATAAAGAAAGGGTCCTCCCTGTTAAAATACAAATCCATTGAAAGATTGAATTGGAAAAAAAAATAGAAATAACATTTATGCTGCTAAAGAAGTAAATAGTTAAATTACTAAATTCTTCCTCCCAGAATACCGTAACTGTATAGGTATCACATTAAACCTATTATCAGAATTTATGTACTTCAGGAGGGACATTAACTATGTTAATTCTCAGGTTGCTGTTTGACAGGACATTTTAACTGAACCATGCATAACCTGCCACAGAAAATTGTCACTGGTGTTCCTGGTCCTCTATTATACCACAGTCCTCTCAAAAGTAAACCAGCACATTTTTCTCAGTGTGAGAAACATTAGAGAGGATAAGAAGATAACAAATTATGTGCATATGTGAATGCTTGTGTGTTTGTGTGATAGAAATATCAGGCACTGAGCAGTATTATTTGCTAATAGTAAAATGTGTGGGGTGCTAAAACAGTAAGCCTGTTGCAAAAAAACATGTATTTTTTTAGAGCAGGCAAGAACAATGTCTTTTGAATATATAAGGGCAATTAACAGTTCCACTCAAATACAATATGGTGCTAAAAGGCCACAGAACAGTAGTAAGTAGATGCAGATGCTTTTAAAGACACTGTGAAACACATTTTACTGTAGTTGTTATTGCCTGGAAGTTATGCTGACTTGTTTAGTGTTGCTTTCACTCTTCTTTTTTTTAAATTCCTTAATGGAATGTGAATGTTTCAGTGTCAAAAAGTGCTGCAATACAAAAGGGTCAAAAATTCCCACTATAGCAGGAATACAACACACACACACAAATTTAACTTTGAGTCAGAAGACTTGTCTTCCACCTGTAAGTAACCAGTTTTGAATCCCCCATCATTCAGCTTGCTGCTGCTGCTGCTGCTAAGTCGCTTCAGTCATGTCCGACTCTGTGCCACCCCATAGACGGCAGCCCACCAGGCTCCCCCGTCCCTAGGATTCTCCAGGCAAGAATACTGGAGTGGGTTGCTGTGCCCTCCTCCAGGGGGTTTCCCTGACCCAGGCATCAAACCCTTGTCTCTTACTTCTCTTGAATTGGCAGGTGGTTTCTTTACCACTAGCACCACCTGAGAAGCTGAGGCATGATGATCAGTAAAATTACGATAACACCTCCTGGATAGCACGATCTTTGTAAAATAAAATAAACAAGATGTCAAATAAAATAAATTTTTAAAATATTATTTGTAAATTTGTAAAATAAAATAAAATTTACTGCCTGTAAAAGAGCTTTGGGGGGGGGGAGTACAGACTTTTAGAAGATTCCCAGAGATCTGAAAGTGGAACTCTTTGGGAGTGGGGCATACAACATAGCTGCAGAAGAATGAGAAGAGATGTACGGACTATGGGGCTTGAATTGTAAAGGGCAGGTAGCAGGAGCCTACTCAGCTGGCATGTTAAAAGCTAACACGGACCAGTCTTGGAAACCAAGTAGAAAGAGTTGTATGTGTCTCAGTTTTGTCAAAAGCCGACTGCCCATCTCATGGGCTATTGCAGCTTCAAGCTATTGTGCTTGCTTAAAGTACTATGGCTCCATGTCCACTCTGGAGAGACACAAGCAATTGTATGAAAAACCAGATGCTTGGCCAACCTCCTACTTAAAAAATTTTCCTAAAACTGAACTAACTGGAATACATGACCAGAAAAGGTAACAGATGGGTTATTCAATTGCACATTTGAAGAATTTATGATATAGAACAATTCCAGTTATTTTTTGTATCGATGCATATTTATTCCTAAGGGTATCCACAGAGTATATTCAAAGATCCTGAGGGGAAAAATTATGTTGTTTCATTTTAGATTCCATAAGGCAAATGGTAGCACTATTACAATCTTTCAAATACATGAGAGTAGAAATCTGTTGTGTTCAGTTGCTAATTTGGGACTGACTCTTTGCAACACCCACGCACTGCAGCACACCAGGCTTCTCTGTCCATCACTGTCTCCCTGAGTTTCCTCAAACTTATGCCCATTGAGTCAGTGATGCCACCAGCCCTTCTCATCCTCTGTCACCCCCTTTTCCTCTTGCCCTCAATCTTTTCCAGCATCAGGGTCTTTTCCAATGAGTCAGCTCTTTGCATCAGGTGGCTGAAGTATTGAAGCTTCAGCATCAATCCTTCCAATGAATATTCAGTGTTGATTTCCTTTAGGATTGACTGGCTTGATCTCCTTGCTGTCCAAGGGACTCTCACGAATTTTCTCCAACACCACAGTTTGAAAGCATCAATTCTTCAGCGTTCAGGCTTGTTTACGGTCCAGATCTTATATCCATGCATGACTACTGGAAAAACAATAGCTTGGACTATATGGACCTTTGTCAGCAAAATGATGTCTCTGCTTTTTAAAACACTGTCAAGGATGGATCTATTCTTCCAAGGAGCAAGTGTCTTTTAATTTTGTGGCTACAGTCACCATCTGCATTGAGTTTGGAGCCCCAAAAAATGAAATCTGATACTGTTTCTATATTTCCCCCATCTGTTTGCCATAACGTGATGGGACTAGATGCCATGATCTTAGTTTTTGAGTGTTGAGATTTATGCCAGCTTTTTCTCTCCTACTTCACCCTCATTAAGAGGCTCTTCAGTTCCTCTTAACTTACAGCAGTAGAGTGGTATTCTCTGTATATCTGAGGTCATTGATATTTCTTTCTCTCTCCTAATTCCAGCTTGGGGTTTATCCAGCCCAGATTTTTGTATGATGTACTCTGCATATAAATTAAATAAGCAGGGTGACAATATACAGCCTTGACGTACTCCTTTCACAATTTTGAACCATTCTGTTGTTCCATGTCCAGTTCTAACTGTTGCTTCTTGTCTACATACAGATTTCTCAGGAGGCAGGTAAGGTGGCCTGATAATCCCATCTCCTTAAGAACATTCCACAGTTTGTGGTGATCCAATACTTTGGCTACCTCATGTGAAGAGTTGACTCATTGGAAAAGACCCTAATGCTGGGAAGGATTGGGGGCAGGAGGAGAAGGGGACAACAGAGAATGAGATGGTTGGATGGCATCACCGACTCGATGGACATGGGTTTGGGTAGACTCCGGGAGTTGGTGATGGACAGGGAGGCCTGGCGTGCTGCGATTCATGGGGTCGCAAAGAGTCAGACATGACTGAGCGACTGAACTGAACTGAACTGACACTGTCAAAGGCTTTAGCATAGCCAATGAAGCAGAAGTAGATGCTTTTTTTTGGAATTTCCTTGCTTTTTCTGTGGTGCAACTAATGTTATCAATTTGATCTCTGGTTCCTCTGCCTTTTCTAAATCCAGCTGGAACATCTGGAAATTCTCAGTTCATGTGCTTCTGAAGCCTAGTTTGAAGGATTTTGAGCATTTCTTGCTAGCATGTGAAATGGGTGCAACTGTGCGATAGTTTGAACATTCTTTGGCATTGCCCTTCTTTGAGATTGGAACGAAAATTGACCTTTTCCAGTCCTGTGGCCACTGCTGAGTTTTCCAAATTTGCTGGTATATTGAAAAAAGCAAGTTGTAGGGGTGAAAGTCCATTGCAGATGTGAAGTTCATGGGCAAAAAGTACAGTGCTAAAAGAGAATACCCAGAGATAAGGGTAAAGGCAGAATAGCTACAGTCAGTAAAACAACCAAATTATTATTTTTAAGATATTTTATTGATAGTTATGCTTTAAATTTCCATTATTTCTTCCCTTTAATATTCCTTATTGATACCATTCATTATTACTCCCTACTTAAGTGATATTAATTGTCTAAAGCAAATATAAAAATTCAAAAAGAGTACAAAGGGCAAAATAGAAATACAAAACAACAGAAAACAGAAAGCAATGTTACTTCTTACTACACAAAGAGAATGTCATATATATGCACATACACATACATATGTATAATGCTCTGCAGAAATTTCAGAGTTTAGCAACTGGCTTTTTTACATATTGGGTTCAGAATATCAATAAATATTATTTTACAACCAAGATATTAATAGCTGAGTATGGTCCAGTAGCAATACCTTTGCCAGAGGAATTTGGGGTTGCTTTTAATCTTTTAATATTGTAAATATTTGTGCTGAGTAAATCTTTGCACATTTATCTTTGCTGACATATCTTATTTTCTTAAGATACATTTCATAAGATCAATTTCTTTATTAAAAACATATATTTGTGGGAATTTTATAAATATTTTCAAATAAACAACTCTAAGTTGTATAGTCATGGGAATAGTTTATTAGTTTATCAGTTTCTAGAATTCTTGAAAACTCAGTTAATTATCATATTTTTAAGATAAATATTACTATGTAAATTATAATATTTTACTTCATCATTAATTAAGTGTAGATCTCATTTTGTATTTATGTAATAGCAATACGGAATAACATATATATTATTATGCAACTGTTTCTCTTCTTGCTAATTTCCTGCTTATACATTTTGTTAAACTTTTATTAGTGTTTTTCATATAAAATATTATAACTAGGTTCATAGAAAGTTATTCCCTCTTAATTGTACATAAGAACCATTACTAAATAAAGATATATGTTAGTAACCTTCAACTCACCATTTTGAGAGGCTATTGTGAGTCAGATCTGTGATTGCTTCTGAAGTTTCTATGAATAATAAACATAGTCATAGTCCTCAAAGACAAAAGGGTGGCAAGAGGTATTGAAGCTAGTGCCCATGCCTGCTATATAGAGAATTATGTGATATGATAGAGAGGTTGGAAATGTAATAGAAACATGTACAATACAGCTTGGGGCAAGGTGTGAGCAAGGACTCTACAGAAGATACACTACTTGACTTAGTTGTAAAGTATGTATTTGGGTTTATAAAGAAAACAGTGAACAGAATACTTCCTTATTAACTAATATCAATACTTGAACACTCAAAATGTGCATGTTTCAAGTGAAATTGTTTCTAAAATGGAATAAGAGTAGTCAGAACTAGTGTTGAGTGTGATGTGTTACGATCTGTTTCTCAGAGTATATGATTTCCTTCACATAACTAGGAGACAGTAAGTCCTATTTAGGTTATTCTTAAACTTAACAGGATAAATCTTTCCTCCTTGCCCAATTGCTCAGTCGTGTATGACTTTTTGCGACCTCTCGGGCTGTAGCCCATAAGGTTCCTCTGCACCTGGAATTTTTCAGGCAAGAATACTGAAACAGGTTGCCATTTTCTACTCCAAGGGATCTTCTGAGCCCAGGGATCAAACTCTCATCTCTTGCATCTCCTGCATTGGCATGGGGCTTCCTTGGTGACTCAGACAGTAAAGAATCTGCCTGCAATGCAGGAGACCTGGGTTCAATCCCTGGGTCAGGAATATTCCCTAGAGAAGAAAATGGCTACCCACTCCAGTGTTCTTGCCTGGAGAATTCCATGGACAGAGGAGACTGGCAGACTATAGTCCATGGGGTCACAAAGAGTTGGACAAGACTGAGTGACTAACACTTTCACTTTCTCTACCACTAGTGCCACCTGGGAAGCACGAATAAATTTTTACTCTTTACCTAAAAGTCATGTTCCCCCCAAATCTTCTAGCCTCTTGCAATTGGATAGCCATATGATGAATTCTGGCTAATGTACTATGAAGAGAAGTGATGACTCCAGTTTAAAGCATGTAAGAGCCAGTGCACAACCTTCTAGTTTTATTTCCCTTATTATTGGAAAATGATGGTCTCTTTTTGATGGAAAAAACAACTTGGATCACTGGATAATAACATGGAAAACTTGATTTAAAAGTGTTTCTCACTTCGTTTTGAATGTTTAGCCCAATACAAAGTAAATTTTGATACTGTTGTATTAACACTGTTTTGTGTTTGGTGGTCACCATGGTGTAGTCTAACCTGACCTAATCTCTCTAAATTAACTTATATGCAGAGTATATCATGAGAAACGCTGGGCTGGAGGAGACACAAGCTGGAATCAAGATTGCCAGGAGAAATGTCAATAACCTCAGATATGCAGATGACACCACCCTTATGGCAGAAATTGAAGAAGAACTAAAGAGCCTCTTGATGAAAGTGAAAGTGGAGAGTGAAAAAGTTGGCTTAAAGCTCAACATTCAGAAAACTAAGATCATGGCATCTGGTCCCATCACTTCTTGGGAAATAGATGGGGAAACAGTGGAAACAGTGGCTGACTTTATTTTTCTGGGCTCCAAAATCACTGCAGATGGTGACTGCAGCCATGAAATTAAAAGATGCTTACTCCTTGAAAGGAAATTTATGACCAACCTAGATAGCATATTAAAAAGCAGAGACATTACTTTGTCAACAAAGGTCCATCTAGTCAAGGCTATGGTTTTTCCAGTGGTCATGTATGGATGTGAGAGTTGGACTAGAAAGAAAGCCGAGCGCCAAAGAATTGATGCTTTTGAACTGTGGTATTGGAGAAGACTCTTGAGAGTCCCTTGGACTGCAAGGAGATCCAACCAGTCCATCCTAAAGGAGATCAGTCCTGGGTGTTCATTGGAAGGACTGATGTTGAAGCTGAAACTCCAATACTTTGGCCACCTGATGCAAAGAGCTGTCTCATTTGAAAAGACCCTGATGCTGGGAAAGATTGAGGGCAGGAGGAGAAGGGGACGAGAGAAGATGAGATGGCTGGATGACATCACCGACTCGATGGACATGGGTTTGGGTGGACTTAGGGAGTTAGTGATGGACAGGGAGCCCTGGCGTGCTGCGGTTCATGGGGTTGCAAAGAGTCAGACATGACTGAGCGACTGAACTGAGCTCATAAAGATTTTGGCTAATAAGTCGCAATGACTATGCATATTATTTTAGCTTGAATAATGTGTCTATCTAGTGCAAATCAGTGTACCCTGCGCTATTTGGTATTCTGATGGGCCAGATATCGTATGCGTACGTTGTCTTGTAGAGGTGAAGTAATCATCTAATTAAGCCTAGAATGTTTCCTCCCAGGAGAGAATAGTCTTGTTATTGGAAGGAAAATGATCTTCTACTGATAATGAATAGGCAATAACAGCAAATGACAACTTTACATCCTCTAAATATTCACATCCTCTAAATATTTACATCCTCTAAATATCCCCATTGTTTAGAGTTGAATTATGCCCGTCAAAATTTATACATTGTGGTCCTAACCCACAGCACCTCAGAATGTGACTGTATTTGAGGATAAGGCCTTTATAGAGATGACTAAGTTGAAATAAAGCCATGTTAGAATGGGCCCTAGTCCAAATTTATAGATGTCCCCATGAGAAGAGGAAATTTGGACACACCAAGAGACTAGAATGTGCTCACAGAGAGAAAAGGTCATGTAAGGGCACAGTGAGAAGACAGTTATTTGCAAGCCAAAGAGAGAGGCCTCAGGAGAACTGAATCTGCAGATAACTTGGCCTTGGACCTCTAGCTTCCAGTACTATGAAAAAATAAATTTTTGTTCTTCAGGTCACCCAATCAGTACCCAATTTTGCTATGGAAGCCTGAGCAGACTATTATACTCATACTTAAAAATAGCAAGATTTCCCTAAATAATCTAATGCTACTATCAAAATACAACCCAGAACACACTATACTGTCTCCAGGAATTGATCACTCATAAAAACAGGGCTTGCCAGTCCTTCAGACAGGTTACAGATGGGTTCAAATATTGATTCCCTCAGCCTGCTGTGCAGGTTGGTGAATAGCCTCATCGCTGTTAATCTTTATGTGGCATACAATCATTGGAATTTACTATATATGCCACAACATGAAAATTATGGCAAAAGAATACATAGAAAATCTCAGTAAATTCCAAATGAGTAATTGTTCAGGTTGCATTATCTAACTGGGGCATAATAAAAATTGAAATGGCCATATTTTCTCAATCCTTAAGTCTATAAATTTTCACATTTTAAATTTTATGAAATTACAGTCAGTTTTAAGAAGTTGCAACTGCTGGGCAGAAGAGTATGTTATAATATAGTGATCAGTTCTTGTGTATCTATGAATTAGTCATAGTTTGGAAATAAATTTAACATGGTTGTCTTTTTCAGTTTAGGTATCTGTAATAGTAATTTAATTGGATGTTAAAATATGACTTCATCTCAGTTTTGCTTATGCCTCCAAGAAAGAATGTACCAACTTCTCTCAGAATTCCAAACTTAGGTACATGGTCAACAAATCAGGAATAATAATGAAGATTCTGAAAAACTAGTTTGGGAAGAATTAAGAAGTCACCATAAGCTACATAACTAACTTATGAAATACATAGAGAAGCTAAGAGGGGACTTTTTAAAGTCCCCTGCCAGGGTACAAAGAATGCCTAAAGACTAAGACAGGAAATGTTTCTCTCTTACCACAAAACCTGCGAAAAGGTGTTCAAAGAGATCACTTTAAGACCGATGTTTATGTTGAAACATAGGATAGAGTTTGAGCAAGCTCCAGGAGATGGTGAAGGACAAGGAAGCCTGGTGTGCTGCAATCCATGGAGCCACAAAGAGTCAAACAAGACTGAGCAACTAAACAACAATAAAGAGTTATGAGTGTCTAAAAGAATTGACTTCTGATTTGAGTCTGAGAAATCTAGAGTGACTGCATCTGGTTAGCTTACAGCAAGGGGATACTTAAACCTACATGCGGACTTAAGTCTATAATGGGGAATGCTTGACAGTCAAGAGTTCACTGGGGCAAAGGAGGCATGGGTGTTTCCTGTTGGCCAGATCTAAGCCATGTAAAGGAGAGAATTATACTGAATGTCTTAGATATTGTCCAGTAGAATCCTTTAGAGGCATGAGGCTGCCTCTGAAGCAAGATGCTTGAGATGAACTGCCGTTGTCTAGGGGTTGAAAAAAATAGCTCAGACAATCAGTTGGAGGAGATGATCACACTTCATGGTGAGTGAAAGATGGAGAGGGTGCTAAAGAATCCATCACCCAACATAGATCATGTTGACTTTAAACCTCTGGTAAACTCAAAGAAGCTAACACTAGACTGCCTCAACAGAAGTGGAAGAGTAAGACCCTTACCTACTCTTACCTCCTCTCCTTAGCACAAATTCAATCTTTCAAGAGTGAGAGAGGAAAGGACATGAAATAAAATCCACTATGCCCCTTTTCAGGAGGAAATGGCAGTCCAGTTCCTTCAGGGCTGTATGGTAGGACCTTTTTGCTTATACAGTCTATATATGATAGTTTGCATATACTAATCCCATTTACTAATTCTCTTGCCTGGAGAATTCCATGGACAGAGGAGCCTGGTGGGCTGCAGTCCATGGGGTTGCAAGGAGTCAGACACAACTTAGCGACTAACCACCAAATTGATAGTGCATCTTAAAATTATTGACATTTGAGAATTGATGAAATATATTGGTGAAAACTTATAAAAGAACAAAAGTGTACCTCTTTGAAGTAACTTCCTTTAAACAGTAAATCAAATGAACATAGGTTATTAGAAATTAGTAACAATAACAACAATAAATACCAAAACAGGAAGGTTGTAACTGTAGAGGATGCTTTTATCATTAAGAAAAAAGAAACACTTTGAACTGTACGCAGAAATTCAAGTTATCAAGAAGAGGCAAATAAAACAAGCAAAATCAGTTGAAGATAAAAGAAGTGAAAGATTAAAAAGAACTTTAATGGCTACAATCGCTTAAGAATTCTACTTCCGAGAAAACCAGTAGCATAGGCTACCTACGCTCTCAGCTGTTTAACCTATCAAAGATGAGAAGGAGAAAAACAAAAATTAAAAATTATGAATGACAATGGCAGTTTAGCGATTTGGTAGCTATTTAAAAGTAATAGAATTGCTTTACAGAATTTTGCTGTTTTCTGTAAAACCTCAACATGAATCAGCCTTTTGATAAAAATTAAATTAATTATTAAAAAAAGAAAAAAAATCTAGCATAAAGAGAAAAAAAAAGTAAGAAAATATAAACAACTCCATGCTAATAAATATGAACATATTCAAATACTTTTTTGGAGAAGGAAATTTGTTACCAAAATGGACTCATAACATAAAAAAAAAAAACTGGCTAGTAATCAATAAAAAGGCCGTGGTTCTTATGTCTCCTGCATTGGCAGGTGGGTTCTTTACCACTAGCCACTTGGGAAGCCCCATTAACTGAGCATGATACTATAATTCAAAATGAAAATTGATAAGGCTTAGAAATTATAAAATTTTTGACTGTTCATGGAAATTGAGTATATAATTTCATATTTTAATCATTTTGTAGCTTATAAATTATATTATGCAGAAGCTGCATAACATGATTTTTGCCTGGAGAATCCCATGGACAGAGGAGCCTGGGAAGGAGTCCATAGAGACGCAAAGAATCGGACATGACTGACACAGCTCAGCACACACAGAAGCTTAATAAAAAGGCTAAGAGGCTAATAAAAGCTAAGAAACAAAATGATATACATTATGGCAAATTCTTTATAATCTATAAGTACTGCTACTCCTACCACCTCTTCTTATTTGACATCAATCCCTTGCCTTTAAACTCAGTTTGGGTTTAACCTTTTCACTGAGCTTTCACAAATACCCACACCTTGAATTTTATCAATCCAATGATAGCAGTAAGTCTTTTAAAACAGTTCTAGGATCATAATTCAAATGTGTTTTTAGTTTGAAATTTCAAGCATAGAACAGAGATAATTTATTGATCTCTGGTCCCATGTAGGTGTTTCATAGCTAATATTAAGACTACATTAAAAGAAAAAACTTTAATATTTCATTATTCAAGGTTAAGTGAAATAAAATATTAAATTTTTGGCAGATTATAGGTATCCTTCTTTATCACATATCAATGCTGTGTCAATATGAAGTGTCAGCCCACAAGGAGACAGTTGAACTGCTTCCTAAGAGGAGCAACAGGGTGTTAAGATCTAGCAAACAAGGCAGATATAAGCTCTGTGGTGAGATATTGGCAGACTTCAACTCCTCTGAAAGAGAAGTTAAAATATAAATAATTTTAAGATCAAAAGCTGGGGATAATCAAGAAAGAACAAATAGACTGGTTCTAGGTCAGTGTACCTAGTCCAGAAGGAAATATTTCAAATGACATAATTTTGTTAACACTTTTAGAAGACCCATAGCTTCCTTCTTTGAGCAATTCTGCCCTGCATAAATAAGCCATCCTCTGAACACATTTCACAAGCAGATCACCTAGTTATGTGCTTGTGTCTCTATCCTATTGAAGTAAGTCTAAACGTGAAATAGTAAAAAGGAAAACAATCTGTAACTCAGAGATCAATCCCAATGTTTTGTCAATGCTGGTTCCTTAAAAGGATGTTTGTCTTACTTAAATAAAAGTCTGGAATGGGAAATCAGTAGTGTTCATAAGCTACAACAGAAAATACTATATTTAGTTGCCAGAAATTAGGAAGCTTCCTTCATATGCATAGATATTGCTTTATAGAAGGATTTGGGAGGTACTCTCAGTGGGAGATATCATCTGGGGGAAATAAAAAAAGGATGATATAGGAAGTGATACAACATTTATTTGTGTATCTGCCATATGGACTGGGTTTGAACCCTCTTTGTTGAGGGTCAAACATTATTAGAACTACTCAAAAGTTCTGCCTTTACAATCAGGGGCACAAATATATCTTCCACATTTCTCAGGATTCAACAAACAATCAAGTTGTTAAGTTAGGCACTTTTACCTATCTCTCCATGGAACCTAGTTTGGGCACCAAGAGGAAGAAAGGAAGCTTTGAAAACATGGAGAACAAAAAATGAGAATTACTGATGATAAAGGAAGATGATGAGACTTCTCTGAATGGCTTTTTAGGTGTATCTCCTGCATCATATACACATACAAAATAGAAATGCCTTTCCATCTTGACCAATTACACACTCTTCTGAAAAGTATCAGAACTTGTTGAGAACTTAATTAAATTCTATTATATTTACCTTAGATATTGCCTGATGTACTTATAAGGCATTTAGAATTATCAATGTAAGTATAATTTTACCACACTTTGAATATCAAATATAAATATCATCTATCATTGTAATCTCTATCAAATCTTACTACTCCTGATAATCATTCAAATTGTAATGGTCCTTTTGTGTTTTATGATTTAATAAACCACACTAAAATGTGTATCTCAATTATACACTTCACCTAACTCATCAGCGCACAAAGTATAAGTGCTCATTCAACAGTAAGACAATTTACTACACTCTCAAATTTATAGCCAAATATATACAATTCAAGGAAAGTGGTTCTTTGCAATGTGTAATGTTAACGATGCATGAGAATGCTTACAGAGGGCTAAACTAATAAAATTTGTTTCATGTCAGGCCATTAAATGTGTTTCCTTGGTTGAACTGGCATACCAACCCCTAGAAGGGAACAAATCAGAATAAGGAAATAAAACATCTTGAAATAATTGTTATTCTTTGAAAATAATCTTCTTGTAGGATTAACTTGTAGGCTCTACAATGTGATTTTTATTGACACATATTTTTCTCTAGTCTCCCACTAGAGAAAACACTGTTATTTATTACAATTTTATAGTATGATTTCAAGTTTATAGAATACCTGCAGAATATGCACTTCATAAGTATTAACATATTTTTCTTAAACAGATAAATATGTGTAAATATACATCCTACTAATTTCAAACACATATAACCCTAAATCTACAATTCAAAATTAATACTTATTTTGCTTAGTTATTCTAATACTTCTTAGGATGACAGGACTTCATACTTGAAGTAATTTAAGAAATTATCTAATTCAACACACATTTTATCAATTGATAAACTATAATCCATAGAAATTAAATAATTTACCTATCAATTTGTCTATCCTGTGTCAAAATGTTCATTTATTTTCTATTTTATGTTTTTTGGGATATACCCCATCCTTTCCCATCCACTTTTCTTTCCTCTCTGCTCCTTACACAATGAAGTATATATAGCAAAAAGAATTGTCATAAAAGATAAATGTGATACAAATGTTTCTTGCCATAGTAAAGATATTTAAGACCTTTGATTTTAGAAAGGAATCTGGAGGTAGTTCTATATCATCCAAATATAAAGGTAACTTGAAATTTCAAAAATTTACCAAGAAACCATATTTACATTTACCAAAAATTAAGGTACACTTACTGTGAGAGGCACTATATATTTTTCTTGAGATATAAAGGACAGTGAGATAGACATATTCACGACAGAGTTTGCATCAAGTGAAGGAGACAAAATAAATTAAAATATACTATAAATTTCTGCATTATAATTAATACTGTTTGTTGGCAGGGGTAGTGGAAAGGCTAGTGGATACTGACTTAGAAAATCAGGAACAACTGGCAAGGAAGGCCTCCTTTCTACAGGCTGCTCAGAGATGCTGTCTCCAAAAAAGTATTTTAATGTGAGGACAAATAAGTCATGTGAAATGGAGTCAAGAGTGATTTAAGCAGAGGGAAGGGCTTGAGTTACAGACAGGGGGAAGCCTTGGGCATGTTTGATGGCCTACTGATGTCCATTGCATTTGAAACATAGGAAGCAGAAAAAAAGCATCAATGGGATAGGTACAGAGACCTCACATCAGCACCAGCAGTTTCCTCAGAACACCCAACTTTCTTTCTTCTGGCTTACATTAGTGTAACCTCCCTAATTCCTACTGTCCTCAGAGAGGACCAGAAATAGGAGCCAACACTGTCTGATTACTCTTAAAATGACTAAGTTGTTTAAATTTTATACAATTTAAAATTTAAATTGTGTTAATTTTTATATATGTTGGAATATGCTCAGTTTTATCTGATCCCCATATCAACTTTCTGGGGTAGCCAGATCAGGACTTCAAAGTGGTATTTACATAAGAGTTAGCTGAAGTTTAGGGTGTAAATTTTATTATTATGTGTTTTTGTTGCCCATTCAAGAACACTGTTGTGGTCAGCACCTTGTGTTTTTCTATTTTGTTTTCATTTTTAAATTTAAAATCCCTTTGATTGAAGTGTACAGAGATGTCTACCTTGGGGAGAATCCCTGGTTATCAGACAGTCTTTGGGTGCAGGTTTCAGTAGCCACATATGCTTACGTCCTCTCTGGGGACTTTGGGGTATTTTTCCTGACTCTCACATGAAAAGTCATTTTCATCTCTGCCAAACACATCAGATTCCATAAAATTTCCTTGGTTTTACTTTGGAAAGAAAGTTTGTGAAATTTTCAGTCATATTCTTAGCTATTTCAGGGTGTATGTCCAGAGGGACTCTCCTCAGCATAGAGGAATTACTGATTTGGGACAACTGAAAGATGAAGCCCGTGATTTTTAGCCTGGCATTATACAGGGAATTTTGTGCTAACACCAGATTCTTTTTCATAATATCTCCTCCAAGAAGTTACAAGATAGCAAAATCCAGGAATTATCCTAATATTTCATAAGTCCTTATAGTAGTATGAAATGTAAGCAGATAACAGTAGAGTCGCCTAATTAAAAAAAAAAAAAGAATAGATAAAGAACCTTTTGACTTTTCTCATGGTGCTATACTTTGCCTGGATTTGCTAAGCAGAAGAGGGTTGTTTTCCTCTATGTTTTTACTCCTACAATTCTAATATTTTCCATCAGATATAAGTGGAACCCTGGAATATATACATATATTTGCTTTCTAGATAAGGCCAGGTTCTACACATTCACAGATTAATTGAAACTGTTTTGTGCATTCTGTAATGTGAGTACTATTCTAGGTGCTGGAATTACAAAGAATTTATAAAGAAGACAGATCAGAGAATTTCTGCTAAAGAAAAAGATAGATAATTAAAACCTGCAACTGATACATAGGGGGCTTCCCTGATAGCTCAGTTGGTAAAGAATCCGCCTGCAATGCAGGAGACTCTGATTTATGATTCCTGGGTCAGGAAGATCCAATGGAGAAGGGACAGGCTACCCACTTCAGTATTCCTGGGCTTCCCTTGTGGCTCAGCTGGTAAAGAATCTGCCTGCAATGAGGGACACCTGGGTTTGATCCCTCGGTTGGGAAGATACCCTGGAGAAGGGAAAGGTTACCCACTCCAGTATTCTGGCCTGGAGAATTCCATGGACTGCATAGTCCATGGGGTTGCAGAGAGTTGAGTGAACTTCATTTTCACTTTTAGCGATACACAATAAATGCTACAATGGTGGTATGCACAGGGTAATTTTGAATCACAAGAATGACCTTGATCCAGACCTTCTGAGCTAAATCCTGACAGATAAGTGCAATGGACTGACTTGAATATTTGTATTCTCCCCAAATTCATATGTTAAGATCTTAATCCCCGGTGTTATAATATTTGAAAGTGGAGCCTTTCTGAGCTAACTAGGTGTGAGGGTGGAGCCCTCCTGAATGAGATTAGTGACTTCATAAGAGGCTCCCCAGAGAGCTCTCTCACCCTCTTTCTGCCATGAGAGTATACAGTAAAATGTTAGTCCATAATCCAGAAGAGGGATCTTGCTGGAACCCAATCGTGCTTTCACCCTGACGTTGGATCACCAGCCTCCAAAACTATGAGAAAGAAAATCTGTTGTTTACAAGTCATCTAGGTATGGCACTTTGTTATTGTAGTTCAAACTGACTAAACAAACAAGTAATGGGTTAAAGTTAAATAAGCAGGGTGACAATATACAGCCTTGACATACTCCTTTTCCTATTTGGAACCAGTCTGTTGTTCCATGTCCAGTTCTAACTGTTGCTTCCTGACCTGCATACAGGTTTCTCAAGAGGCAAGTTAGGTGGTCTGGTATTCCCATCTCTTTCAGAATTTTCCACAGGTTACTGTGATCCACACAGCCAAAGGCTTTGGCATAGTCAATAAAGCAGAAATACATGTTTTTCTGGAAATCTCTTGCTTTTTCAATGATCCAGTGGATGTTGGTAATTTGATCTCTGGTTCCTCTGCCTTTTCTAAAACCAGCTTGAGCATCTGGAAGTTCACGGTTCATGTATTGCTGAAGCCTGGCTTGGAGAATTTTGAGCATTACTTTACTAGCATGCAAGATGAGTGCAATTGTCTGATAGTTTGAGCATTCTTTTGCATTGCCTTTCTTTGGGATTGGAATGAAAACTGACCTTTTCCAGTCCTGTGCCCACCGCTGAGTTTTCCAAATCTGTGCTTATTTAACTTATATGCAGAGTACATCATGAGAAACACTGGCTGGAAGAAGCACAAGCTGGAATCAAGATTGCCGGGAGAAATAGCAATAACCTCAGATATGCAGATGACACCACCCTTATGGCAGAAAGTGAAGAAAAACTAAAAAGCCTCTTGATGTAAGTGAGAGAGGAGAGTGAAGAAGTTGGCTTAAAGCTCAACATTCAGAAAACTAAGATCATGGCATCTAATCCTATCACTTCATGGGAAATGGATGGGGAAACAGTGGAAACAGTGTCAGACTTTATTTTGGGGGGCTCCAAAATCACTGCAGATGGTGACTGCAGTCATGAAATTAAAAGACACTTACTCCGTGGAAGGAAAGTTATGACCAACCTAGATAGCATATTAAAAAGCAGAGACATTACTTTGCCAACAAAATCTGTCTAGTCAAGGTTATGGTTTTTCCAGTAGTCATGTATGGATGTGAGTGAGAGTTGGACTGTGAAGAAAGCTGAGCGCCGAAGAATTGATGCTTTTGAACTGTGGTGTTGGAGAAGACTCTTGAGAGTCCCTTGGACTGCAAGGAGATCCAACCAGTCCATCCTAAAGGAGATCAGTCCTGGGTGTTCATTGGAAGGACTGATGTTGAAGCTGAAACTCCAATACTTTGGCCACCTCATGCAGAGTCGATTCATTGGAAAAGATCCTGATGCTAGGAAGGATTGGTGGCAGGAGGAGAAGGGGATGACAGAGGATGAGATAGCTGGATGGCATCACTGACTCGATGGACATGAGTTTGGGTAAACTCCAGGAGTTGGTGATGGACAGGGAGGCCTGGCATGCTGCGATTCTTGGGGTCACAAAGAGTCGTACAGGACTGAGCAACTGAACTGAACTGAACTGAACAGAACGGGTTAAAATTAACTCTCAGAAATTAAAGCACTTGATAGATTTTATGTTAGGAAATCTTATTAAATCAGTGATGTTATATAAGGAGTAGAATTTCAGTAATTAGATTATCCAATGACAATTTAATAACATGCCACTATTATCTCAGCATCAATTACTGTCAAAAATAATACCATATTGTGTCTTTGCCCGATTACAGACTTTCAGTTAAAAAAAAAATCCATCTACATATGTATGCAAGCATCTCTACCAAACTTTATAATAAAACAATTTTTGTTTATTTTATTCCATTAGAGATACATAAAAGAGCTCCCTTTGTAGTCTAAGAATGTAATAAGTTAAACTAAACTTGCTGCTGTATTAATTTTCTAAATTTTACTTTGAAGGCAAAACCCAGAATGTGGCTTCTTGTCTCCACAGTGCTCCAAGTCCAATTAACCTTTCTTCTCTCACCTAACATATATCTCTCTGTGTTATTTTCAAAATAGCTCCAGAAATCACAGTATATATCATCAATCTATTACAAGCTACCTGAAGCACACAAAATGTAAGAATATTGCAAGCCTATCTTCCATGCTATCATTGTCATATCTATTGTTAGTCACTTAGTCGTATCCAACTCTTTGCAATCCCATGGACTGTAGCCTGCTAGGTTCCTCTGTCCGAGGGATTCTATAAAAAAGAATACTGGACTGGGTTGCCATTCCCTTCTCCAGGGGATCTTCCCAACCCAGGGTTCAAACCCAGGTATCCTGCATTGCAGGCAGAGTCTTTACATTCTGAGCCACCAGGGAAGTGTCATATCTATTATACGTACACAAATTATACACCACTCAGGGTTGCATTAATATTTCCTTATACATTATATTTACCAAACTACTTACTTGTTCTCATAACTTCAATACTTTCCTGTAGATCAGGTGGTATTTCTCTTTATCCTGAAAGGAATTATTCCCATGTCTTCCTCCCTTCATTGTCTCTGATGAGAAGTTAGAATCATCTACATTGCTATCTCCTTGTATGTAGTGTGTTGCTATTAACTACATCAGGCCAATTTTTTATTTCAGTTATTAGAATTTCAGTAATAGAATTATGACCTTGTCTTTTAATTGTATTTTTCTTCTGAAAATTCTATTTATATTTATGAATTATGCATATGATTTTAAATTCCTTGAATGTATTTATAATAATGGCTATCTGGGTGATTTCTACTGACTTTTTTTTTTCTAAAATATGTCACTTTTTATTTTCCCTTGCATGTATGAGAACTGAACATTAGGAGTGGTAACTGTAAGGAATCTGTATTCTGTTACTGTACCCCTGGAGAAGGGACTGGCTACCCACTCCAGTACTCTTGCCTAAAGAATTCCACGGACAGAGGAGCCTGGCTGGGTACAGTCCATGGGGTCGCAAAGAGTTGGACATGACTGAGTGACTAACACTCTCACTTTCATACAGTGTTACTATACAGTGAATTTTTACTTTCTCAGGTAGTTAACTTAGCTGGACCTATACCCCAATCTCTGTCTTTTTAAAATTAGACTAAAATTTCTACAGTTTTTATTCAGTTTCTAGTTGCTACATTTTACTAACCTTTGTGGTTCCCTCGAGCATTTACAGATTACCAGGCAACCACATAGCTGTGTGAATTTTGAAAGCAGATTTGGGGGCTGGTGTCCTTGGTGACTTCCTCCCTGGTTTTCCCTCCTAGCTTTCTCCTCCTCTTTTGGTCGCTAACTCAGTCCTCTGCCCTCAAACCAGTAAGCCTGTGGTTTTCTGCCCTCAAAGCTACGCTTGATTAGGAAGATTCTGTCAAAAAGTGATGAACAAGCTATTTACCTGCAGCATTTCATCTGTAAATGGTAGATGCCCCTCCAGTTTCTGCCTGCATTCTGTTGTTTTCTAGTAGTTTCAAATTTCAAATAGGTTTGCTTTTATAATTTATTTCCTCTTGTGAGAATGTTGATACTAACAAGCTATCCTGCCATTATCCCAGAGACTCTTTTTATAAATTGTATATTTTTCACATAATTAAATCTTGAACAATGTGAATTTATTAATGATGAGTCTCTGTTTTGTTTATATAATCAGTTAATATTTATCTAATCTTATGTTTTGTTGTTTGCCAATGCCTTTATGGGTGCTATTAGCATCTTTTACTTAGTGTTTCAGATTAATAGCTATTTGATGCAATTACCAATATAGTTGTTTGGTCTCTTTACTGTGATTATGAGTGAAACTAATATTATAAGTAATCTTAGCAGTAAACATTGTATGTGTACCTTTTGTATATGTGTAAATTTTTACCTAGGCCAAGATTTCTATGTTCATTTCTCTTCATAGATTAATATACAGTAAAGAAACACATAGTTACCCCACTTCCTCCCTAGAGCTGCATTCCATCATGTCAGAAATAAACTCCCCCCTACCCTGCTGACTTCCAGCTTGGATTAGCTATTTACATTTCCATCACATAAAAGGTTTCCTCAAGTCAGCATAACAGTGAATCCTCACTCCCAAACCCTGTTCAAAGAAAACGCTGATCTGATATCTGTTTCTATAGTGTTGAGTTTTCTAGGAACCACATTTAAATAAAACCACACAATATGTAATCTTGTGTCTAGATTGTTTCATTTACATTTGACAGTCATTCGTGCCATTCAATGAGTCAGTCAGTCAGTTCAGTCGCTCAGTCGTGTCTGACTCTTTGCCACCCCATGGACTGCAGCACGCTGGGTTCCCTGTCCATCACCAACTCCTGGACCTTACTCAAACTCATATTCATTGAGTCAGTGATACCATCTAACCATCTCATCATCTGTCGAGCTCTTCTCCTCCTGCCTTCAATCTTTCCCACCATCAGGATCTTTTCCAATGAGTCAGTTCTTTACATGAGGTGGCAAAAGTACCGGAGTATCAGCTTCAGCATCAGTCCTTCCAATGAATATTCAGGACAGATTTCCGTTAGGATTGACTGGCTGGATCTCCTTGCAGTCCAAGCCACTCAAGAGTCTTCTCCAACACCACAGTTCAAAAGTATCAGTTCTTCGGTGCTCAATTTTTTTCACAGTACAACTCTCACATCCATACATGACCACTGGAAAAACCATAGTTCAGACTAGACAGACTTTTGTTGACAAAGTAATGTCGCTGCTTTTTAACATGCTGTCTAGATTGGTCATAGATTGTCTTCCAAGGAGCAAGCTTCTTTTAATTTCATGGCTGTAGTCACCATCTGAAGTGATTTGGAGCCCCAAAAAATAAAGTTTGTCACTGTTTCTATTGTTTCCCCATCTATTTGCCATGAAGTGATGGGATCGGATGCCATAATCTTAATTTTTGGAATGTTGAGCTTTATGCCAACTTTTTCACTCTCCTCTTTCACTTTCATCAAAAGGCTCTTTAGTGCTTCACTTTCTGCCATAAGGGTGGTGTCATCTGCATATCTGAGTTTATTGATATTTCTCCCAGCAATCTTGATTCCAGCTTTTGCTTCATCCAGTCCAGGGTTTTGCATGATGTACTCTGAATATAAGTTAAATAAGCAGGATGACCATGTACAGCCTTGATGCACTCCTTTCCTGATTTGGAACCAGTCTGTTGTTCCATGTCCAGTTCTAACTGTTGCTCCTTTACCTGCGTACAGATTTCTCAGGAGGCAAGTCAGGAGGTCTGGTATTCCCATCTCTTGAAGAATTTTCCACAGTGTGTTGTGATCCACACAGTCAAAGGCTTTGGCATAGTCAGTAAAGCAGAAGTAGATGTTTTTCTGGAACTCTCTTGCTTTTTTGATGAACCAATGGATTTTGGCGATTTGATCTCTGGTTCTTCTGCCTTTTCTAAATCCAGCTTGAACTCATGGAAGCTCATGGTGCAGGTACTGTTGGAAGTCTGGTTTGGGGAATTTTGAGCATTACCTTGCTAGCGTGTGAGATGAGTGTATTGTGCGGTCATTTGAACCTTCTTTGGCGTTGCCTTTTTGGGGGATTGGAGTGAAAACTGACCTTTTCCAGTCCTGTGTCCACTGCTGAGTTTTCCAAATTTGCTGGCATATTTTGTGCAGCACTTTCACAGCATCATCTTTTCGGATCTGAAATAGCTCAACTGGAATTCTTTCACCTCCACTAGCTTTGTTCCTGCTTCCTAAGGACCACTTGACTTCACATTCCAAGATGTCTGGCTCTAGGTGAGTGATCAAACCATCGTGTTTATCTGGGTCATGAAGATCTTTTTGGTATAGTTCTTCTATATATTGTTGCCACCTCTTCTTAGTATCTTCTGCTTCTTTTAGGTCCATACTAGTCTTTCCCATTCTACTGTTTTCCTCTATTTCTTTGCATGGATCATTGAGGAAGACATTCTTATCTCTCCTTGCTATTCTTTGGAACTCTGCAGTCAAATGGGTATATTTTTCCTTTTCTCCCTTACCTTTAGCTTCCTTTCTTTTCATAGCTATTTTTAAGGCCTCCTCAGACATCCATTTTGACTTTTTGCATTTCTTTTTCTTGGGTATGGTCTTGATCACTGCCTCCTGTACAATATCACGAACCTCTGTCCATAGATATTCAGGCACTCTATGAGACCTAATCCCTTGAATCTATTTGTCACTTCCACTGTATAATCCTAAGGGATTTGATTTAGGTCATACCTCAATGGTCTAGTGGTTTCCCCTACTTTCTTCAATTTAAGTCTGGATTTTACAATAAGGAGTTCATGATCTGAGCCACAGTCAGCTCCTGTTCTTGCTTTTGCTGGCTTTATAGAGCTTCTCCATCTTTGGCTGCATAAAATATAATCAATCTGATTTCAGTATTGACCATCTGATGATGTCCATGTGTAGAGTCTTCTCTTGTGTTGTTGGAAGAGGGTGTTTGCTATGACCAGTGCATCCTCTTGGCAAAACTCTGTTAGCCTTTGACCTGCTTCATTTTGTATTCCAAGGCCAAATTTGACTGTTACTCCAGGTATTTCTTAACTTTCTACTTTTGCATTCCAGTCCCCTATAATGAAAAGGACATCATTTTGGGGTGTTAATTATAGGAGGTCTTGTATGTCTTCACGGAGCCATTCAACTTCAGCTTCTTCAGCATTACTGGTTGGGGCATAGACTTGGATTAACGTGATATTGAATGCTTTGCCTTGGAAACAAACAGAGATCAGTCTGTAATTTTTGAGATTGCATCCAAGTACTGCATTTCAGACTCTTTTGCTGTTTATGATGGCTACGCATTTCTTCTAAGATATTCTTGCCCACAGTGGTAGATATAATGGTCATCTGATTTAAATTCACCCATTCCAGTCCATTTTAGTTCACTGATTTCTAAAACGTTGATGTTCAGTCTTGCCATCTCCTGTTTGACCACTTCTAATTTACCTTGATTCATGGACCTAACATTACAGGTTCCTATGCAATACTGCTCTTTACAGCATCAGTCTTTAGGCCAGTAGGCTCGTCCTTTTTATTGCTTGGTAATATTCCATAATGTGGATAAATTACTTTCATGGTTAATGGCTATTTGGCTATTTGCAATTCTTTAGTTTTGTTGGTCTGTTTCTAGTATAATTGTTCATGTTTTTAAATGTTGTATAACCAGGGTGGTAAAAAGATGACAGGGCTATCTTTTATATATGACACAATATCTTCCTCTCCCTCCTCAAATTACAAGGATTTGTTTGTGAGTTTAATGTTTTTCTACACAATCCCCAGTAATAATACTAACTCTTAAGAGATTTAATAGCATAATTATATTCAATTTCTGTAAGAAAGCAATCATTTCCCCACCAAGAAAAAGAATTATAAATTTGCTTGTTTGTATGTTTTTTTTAATATTTCAATATTTCATCCTCTTAAACTCTGTGACAAGAGGAAACGACTGTGCCTCTGTTTCTTTCAAATCCTTAATTTAGGTTTCCTCTAAATTTGATTGCAAAAACTCGTAGTTTTCTATAAAAGTATGTAGTTCACAGCCTATTCTAAGTTTTTTTCAATAACACAAAGAATATGATATTCAAATAATTAATTACTGTCATTAACAGATTATTTTTGAAAGGTCTAACTCACATTACTGACCACTAACTTGGTAGTACATACCTTCTTTCATCTGTCAAACAATGATTTGCTGATAAAAGGTACATCAAAGTGGGAGTCAGCAGCTCTAGAATATACCTTCTAATCCAATTTCCCAGCTTTGGAGGAATAACTCTGGATGCCACTTTTTATCTCATTTTCATATTTTCTGGCTCAAAGAGCTGAAGATAATTAATATTTGAACAGCATTGCCCAGATGAAAGTCACTATAAAGAACACAGGCAGAACTATTACTTTATATTGATTATCAAAATTTAAGTCACATAATAATTAAATGACATATAAATTGAAAGAAAACAGAGCTTCAATTTTTCAAATGAGAAATTCAAGACCCACTTATAATGATTTTGTGGGTTTCGTCTATGTTTTAATCTTAAAATAATCTCTGAAATCACCATAACTTTCAGTAACATATAAAACTTACAATTTGCGTACATCTTTTATCTATTAAAGTACCGTTTCTTGGAATAGCCAAAGCTCTAGTCAATTAAACTAATTCATTCCAAGACTCAAATCTGTATCAAAACAAAAACTACATAAAATATTTTACATCTATTGTATAAATTATATAACTATAATATGTAGTACATATATACATATTGTACATATATAAGAGAGGGGACTGCAGGTGGGATTTTGTAAATGAAACATATATCCTACTTTCAATATTATGTAAAATTGTCTCTAGAATCAGGATGTCATTTGAGTGTGAAAGGTTAGTAAAGCCCAATTATTTGTATTTTCTTTCAACACATCTGATCCTATTTGATGTAGAGACCCGACCATAATTTTTTTTTTTATGGTTCTTAAAAGAGGTCGTCAGTATTTATATTTAAAAATCACTGTAAGTAACATGTCTTTGTAGTTGTTCAACAGAAAAACTAAAACATTCTCAAATTCAATCTTACTATTATAGCACTGCAAACAAAATGAAATACCATTTACACTCACATACAATAGCGTAGTTCCTTTTTCTTGAAATTCTTCTCTGCAAAAACTGTTCAGACCACACAAATCATCCTGAGTATCTTATTTGTCCCATTCTGCTTGGTTTTTGCAGTTTATTCTGCTCTGGAAAATAATTTTTTAATAATTTTCAATTTCCAGTGTTTATTTGACTCTTAAAGAAAATGTAAGTAAAGGTAGGATATCAGTTAGGTTTAGTGAGATTGATAAGGACTTTAAATATACTTTGCTCCTTTTTCTTACACTGAGAGATAACTAATTAGTTTGAGAAAGTTTAAGAGAAATACACTGTTCTGGCAATAGGTAGAATTAAAGGTGCAAAAGCATTCTCTCCCTCATTTTACTTCACCCCATACCTTAGTCTAAGCTCTTGCAACACCACAGATCATTGCACCCCATATCACCCCCTTTTTTTTCAGTAACTGTGAAAGAACAGGAGAAGTAACATCTTCCAAATACTAAGACCCATGCTATATAAAGTGGTCCAGGGACAAAAACATGAAGGTTTTACAAAGATATTATAATGGTGATAAAAAATTGAGACAACAAAATGGGGGGAATGTAAACTATAGGGTAGACTTACTTGAAAGGTCTAAATTTATACTAACAAATTAGATTCCAAAGGACTTTAACATAATAATGAACAATGACCTAATACTGTCTAATCCAAGAATGCAAGTGTGATTCGAAATTTAGGGAATCTCTAATATAATAATCACATAAGTAGGTCAAGAGAGACTATAAATCATATCAGCTCTTACCTCTCTCTGTCCTGTGAAGTTTACCAAACCTTTTTTTTTCTTAGAATCCCACCCTCCCCCCAATTTTTGCCTAATAAGGCTGTTAGAACAATGAAATTCAACAACTTTTCACTCAGTTCTCCCCAGTCACAGTCTCTAGTGGGTAATTTATATCTCAGTGATCGTCAAGCTAATTGACTCTCAGTTTAATAGCCCCCAAGCTTTTCCATGCAGGATTAATTACCATAGGGTACGTCCGCAGATAAAACAGTATGTATTTCTGGGTTGTTTCATTTACCCTTTCTTCCTTCTTTATTCAGTATCAATAATGGGTGAGAAAACTGGAAATAAACACATATTTTAAGCATTAAAGGCATTGTGCATATGTCTATGGACATACAGCTAATTAAAGCTACTTATTTTTTCATCTATTCACTCACACTTACTTATTTACATGCTCAACAAACATTTTCATGTTCCTAATATGTTCCCAACACTGTGATAGGTTCTAGGAGTGAAATTTCTTTCTGGGAGTGAAGAATATCTTAAAATCCATACATTTGAACATGGGAAGATGGATTTAATTTTTAACGGTGCAAACTAAAAAAAAAATCACAAGACATTTTTGATTCATTGATAGAGCAATAGAATACGGGGTATCATATTTTAGCCAAGTGTTTGGCTGATAACCTTGTAAGAGGACCACATAAGCACAATACGGATATATTGCACTACAGTAAAGCAACAGAGAACTTGTCTGATTTGTCTTTGTATTGATCGTGTTTCCATCAAAAAATAGTTGACTCAAACTTAAATTACATTAATTCATGGAGGGGTTAATAAAGGGAGTAATTTTAAAGATATAAAGAGGAAAACACAAGCTAATCTATAGCTCCTTCTCAGGCTAGGGACAGTATGGTTGTTACCAAGCCCTAGACTCAGGAGATACAGAAAAGGGACTCACAGAATAGTCTTGGAGAAAGGACTACAGTGGGAGGCAGCCATCCTAAGACAACCTAACAGGGAAGAGCTCTGGAGAAAAAAATGACCATATTTCATTTTTCCTGTTACTCCCCAGCAACCTCCTGCTGGGCTCCTCACTAGCCAGTCACTAAAGATTAGCTCTCCTAAGGCAGAAGAAGAGGGAGTAGTTCTGGAGGGAGGAAAAAGGAGGGGGAAAATTTCCGCCAAGGTCTTCTAAAATACGATATAAATTTGTAAAAATTAAAATTAAATAATACTATGATTATATTATCACAGTCATGAGTTATATCATACAGTTGAAAACTCATAGGACTTTTATGTTATAATAAACTAGTAACTCCCTAACCAGAACTTCCGTGGCATTCTACTGTAACTGGAGTATTTTGGTCCCTCAAGTCTCTCCTCCCAGTCAATAGTGGGAGGTACTTCACTACAGAGTCCACATCTCTGTCAGCAAACAATTACCTTGATAGGTCTAAGAATTCCACTGACTGAATACTTTCCCCAAGCTTCTTTGCTTCAACCTTTCTTTGAGATAGGAATACTTCTTACCTGCCACCAGAATCAGCAGTCATGCACACAAGCTAGAGATCTTATTTATGAAAACAACTGACAGAGAGAATAGTTGCCCCAGAGAAGCAGCTCCCTCTCTGCTGCTAATGCTAGAGAAAGTAAACACCTAGGCTGTCTCTGCAACATGCCAAGGACTGAGGGACCTGTTCTATTTGTTGCCATTAGCATAACTGTAGATCTTGCCCAGGTTGGAATGATTCTTCAAAGTGCCGAGAAGATAATAATCCACAACTTGTGATCTCCAGCCAAGAAGTATTCCCCGCAAAAATGGTTTAGGTTCATACCACAGCTCACCTTGGCTACAGTCCTACCCCAGTTTCACTGCCTTCTAGGTGGAGATCCACTAAAATGGATTTTCAAATTTATTAACACTAAGCTCATTAATTGATATTGTTGAATTCCTCTACCATTTTATAATTTGTTTCACGTTTCTCAGACTTCTCTTTTGAAAATAATAATATCTACTTTATTTGAACAGTTTAGAGACCTGCCAACTATAACTTGAAGCAAAGAATCAAAGATCCTTTCATTTTTATTCATGGATTTGCTTACAAAAGAGTTAAGCATTACGTTTTTGCTTTATACCAAGCACTAAGATGGGTATCAAAGTGAGTAAAATATATCCCATCCTCTCAAGATCTTAGAATACTGAGAAAGGAAGACTTAGAGAGAAACAGACAAAAATCTCTAGTAGAGGTTTACCTCACTTATTGTTAACATGCTAGTGTTATTCTTGGCATGTGGTGGTATTCCTGGTCTGCCTGGTGAGAAGTGATGGAGAAGAAATACTGTCAATGGAGTTTCCTTTTGAAAATTATGGATTATCCTGAAAGATAACATAAAAAGAATCAGAGATGGAAAGGGAAAAATTAGAAGTTAATGGGCTTCTTAGGAAGGAGAGTAAATCATGAAGGACCCCTTATGTCATTAATACTGAATATTTTAGAGAATTCCCTTGGCAATCCAGTGGTAAGGACTCCATGGTATCACTGCTGAGGGCACAGGTTAAATTACTGGTCAAGGAACTAAGATCCCAGAGGCTGCAAGGTGGGGCCAAAAAGAAAAAAAGAACTATTTTAAATTCTATTGATTGTTTACAAGTTGTTGCTGTTCAGTCACTAGGTTGTGTCCAACTCTGTGACCCCATGGACTGCAGCACGCCAGGCTTCCCTGTGCTATACCATCTCCCAGAGCTTGCTCAAACTCATGTCCATTGAGTCAGTGATGCTATCTAACCACCTTATCCTCTGCTGCCCCCTTCTCTTTTTGCCTTCAGTCTTTCCCAGCATCAGGGTCTTTTCCAGTGAGTCGGCTCTTCGCATCAGGTAGCCAAAGTATTGGAGCTTCAGCTTCAGCATCAGTCCTTTCAATGAGTATTAGAGTTGATTTCCTTTAGGATTGATTGGTTTGATCTCCTATAGTCCAAGGGACTCTCAAGAGTCTTCTCTAGCACCACAGTTCAAAAGCATTAATTTGGTGTTCAGCCTTCTTTATGGTCTACTTCTCACAACATTTTTTTTTACCAGTATTCATCTTTAAAGTTATAGTCAAATAAAATCACATTTTATGATAGAAATAGCTTTCTTGCATCTTTACTAAATGGAACAACTGTGATAATTTCAGTAAAATTATATTCAAAATTGAAAAATTCTAATATGTCTCTATAATTCAACTAACCTAATATTTAGCATTTAAATTAGTGTTTGTTATGGAGTGCAATGTTGTAAATTTATTAATGAAAACAATGGTAACATTATAAAATATTGAAGTTGAAAGATATATTATCAAACCATTCCAGATGGGTAAAATAGTAATTTTACGTGCTGCAAATGGGAAAATGCTAATAAGAACAACTGAATTTCCTTGAGCAAAATCATTAATAAAACTCTGCAAACAAGATTTCACTATTAAAAAATAATAATAATAAAATAAAAGATTCCACTATATTGTTTTAATGATGCTGATTATCTTTAGATTTGTAGCTACTCCCTCATAATAACGCTATGTAGGACATCTTTCAATAAGAATTACAAAAATACTACTAATTATTACTAACATATAATGAACGGCATGCCAGGCCCATGTTTGAGTTGGACCATAAAGAAGGCTGAGCACCAAAGAATTTATACTTTTGAACTGTGGTGCTGGAGAAGACTCTTGAGAGTCCTTTGGACAGCAAGAAGATCAAACCAGTCAATCCTAAAGGAAATCAACCCTGAATATCCATTGGAAAGACTGACACTGAAGCTCCAATACTTTGGCCACCTGATATTAAGAGCAGACTCATTGGAAAAGATCCTGATGCTGGGAAAGATTGAGGGCAAGAGGAAAAGGGGGCAACAGAGGATGAAATGATTGGATGGCAATATCAATTCAATGGATCTGAGTTTTGAGCAAACTCTGAGATATAGTATAGGACAGGGAAGCCTGGCGCACTGCAGTCCATGGCGTTGCAGAGTCATACATGACTGAGCAACTGAACAACAATAACAAATGCCAGGCCTAGCACTAAATATTATACTTCATATTCATAATTTAACCTAATTTTCACAATATCTGTATAAGATAAACTCTATTATTAATTGCATTTTAAAGGAAAAATATCTGAGACTTATACTTTGGGCAATATACTTAGACTGTCTAATACTTTAGTTTTTACTTGTTAGAGCCCTAATACCAAGCCATGTATTTCTGCTTTCTAAGGCCTAGATGAGGAAAAATCTTGGGATAAGCTCATTTTTCCTTTATCTTTGATGACCTATTTTGTGTTTGGTAAAATAGAGTAAGCTGCTAAACTAGAGAAAAAAATTAAAAGCTAATACTGAATTCTGTTAATGGGAAATAATTTCTTCTTCCCCTTTAATAAATCAATTTTTACTCTGAAGCTTGAAAGTTAATCAGGTTTATCATGGTATGCCTAACTATGGGTTGTTATTAACAATCGTAAAATTATCAGGACACAGCCCTTGACTTGATAACCTGGCATGAACAAACTTCCAAAGGTTGATTTTTATGGTGCATATATTAGTATTCCCGTTCATTTGTTCTTAGTTGGTTGACCGCTAATTCTAGCAAAGGGAAAAAAAATCTTAAAGCTACTTCTTTTTCTTAAAACCATATAGCCTTTGCTCATTTTACATTAGCATGATGGAAGTATTAATATCTATGGTAATTTATTTATATAAAGTTTACATTCCATAAACACTGTTTGGATTAAAAGCAATTTTTATCATCTATTGAAGATATTATTTAATGGGAAGAAGAATTAATTACCTGTTTTGACTTACTTTTTAGAATCAAAATAAACCTTTCCTATCACTGGACATAAAAAAGTTGCTTCCCTAACATAGATAACTATTTTATAGAAACAAATTCAATGCTTCTCACAAGCACAAAGAAAGTTTCTTTTAAAACAAAACCAAAACATACAGATAATCCTAAGAATATGAAAATGATATACCCGTGGGTGGGGAAAAAACCACTAAATTTTACCTACTGATACTATGCTACAGAGCTATGCTGTAGAGATATATTTTTCTTTCCATACAGACTAATGAAAGTATTTCCTATGAAGAAATCTTGTAGAAAGAATATTTCTCTGCCACAGCAGTTAGAATTTTTTAAAAGTTAATTTTTCTGCTATCAGTAGCCTATTTAAAGGTCATTATAATTAGTGACTGAACAGCACATAATGCCCATATTTTGCTTATTGCATATAAATGCCCTAGATGTACAATATAACAACATGAATGAAGTAGTACTTTGGGTAAATTCTTTTAATGCTCTCCATGTGGTTGGATGCCTTCATTGACTCAGTGGATATGAGTTTGAGCAAACTCCAGGAGATAGTGAATGACAGGGAAGCCTAGCATGCTGCAGTCCATGGAGTCTCAAAGAGTCAGACATGACTGAGCTACTGAACAGCAACAATATGTGTAATGGGACATATATACTTTACGTGAGAACTATGGATAACAACAAATTGCAGAAAAATGATCAGAAAACAGAATCAGAAGAACAAACGTTAAGACTGGGAATAAAAGGTAAAGGCCAGCATGGAACCTGGTTTCCCCTTTTTATCCATCCCATATCTCACAGGATAGCACTCAATTGTAATCCTGCCAGTACCTTCAACTCTTTTGCTGCATACGCTCTACAGAAAACCAATGAACACTCCAGCCACTATCCTGCTTTATTTTACAATTCTTGTCACTGCTGTAACTATTCACATAAATGCTTCAATAAGTACCTCTTAATATCCATGACATTTAACTTTACCTAAATCCCATGAGATGTCTTAAAAATTCTATTTTTGCTTGACTGTCCACTAACTTTCAACTTCCATTTTTCCTGAGTGATATCTTCAGATTTCCAATGCTTTCTTCAAATTACTTCTCCAGTTCCTTATATGTTCAGCAGTCCCTACAGTCTAACTTAACTAGCAATTGAGTGTATCCAATAAGGTGCCCTATTCTCTTGCCAACAAACCTACTTGTATAATCGTATCTTTACATATGGCCCCTAATTTCATGACTTCTGCCAAGACCTGTGAATAACAATAGCTGCATCCCTTTCTGGGCTTGAACATCCATACTTATCAATTACAGCTGCTAGGATGCTTGGGTGTCTTCTTGCAGAAAGCAGCCCCAAGAGAGGTAAGAAATGATCCACATTTCTGCCCACCAACACAAAGCAAAAAGCAAACAAGCGCAGAGTGTCAAGAACCGTACTACTTTCTCCCCACTTGCTCCAGTAACAGAGATTTTAGAGTCCCTTGAAAATGCATATCACTTCTCCGTTTTTCTTCCAGGAACTAAAGTGAGGGAAGCAGTGACTCTAATATCACAAATGGTGTGAGCCAAATAGGATCAGATATAAAGTACTTTGTTTTTTTGTTTTTTCCCATCAACATTTAAACTGCATTTCAATCCATGGCCCTAAGGCAGGGAAAAGTGAGTATCCCTGAAACTATGAATCTAGTAATGGATTCTGAACAACAGGAATGAATTCTGAACACCCTCCAGGGCAAATAGGGGTCTGATATGAGAGAAAGGAATGTGATTGGTCCATGGGCAATAAAGCATAGAGCCACTATCATCTAGTGGAAAAATCAGGATTAAAGAGAATAAATTGCTACTGAAGAATCTGAAAGTTCTGGTCAGTGAGGCAGAAATTAGAAATTAAGAAATAGGGAGGAGAAAAACCACATACATGAAGCAGATGTTAAAAGGTGTTGAAATTAAGGTAACAGAAGAGGCCTGGGAAGATTTTTTGTGGTGCTGGCTCCGAAACACAGGTAATTTTTCAGGGGGCCTATGACTTCACACTTGCAGCAAGAGAGATCGGCTGACCTATTTGAAAGTGACCAACTTAATTTCTGCCTTTCTTTTACATTTAAAATCCTTGAAAATGGCGTAAATGTGTCAGGCTTTTAATTATGTTAATATTCTTTGTGTTATAAACAGAAATTGAGAGATGGTCAATTTTAATCCATAATTAGCCTCTCATTGATACAACAGGACTCATCACTAATCCAAGGGTATATTCCCTTCAAATCCACACAGTTTATTATTGTAGGTATTGGCCAGCATTCTCGGTATATACTCTCGAGTCCAGCCCTGGGTTGGACTATCTGAGTTATGGGATAGTTTTTTCTCTCTAATCTAAGTCCAATATTTATTATTCCAATTATTATTTACTATGATTTGCTAGGAATTTTCTATCCTCAGGGTTACAAATAAAAAGAAAATAGGCATGAGTTCTGATTTCATTAAGCTCACACAGAAGTAGGGAAGAGACAAAGTTATTTGTATAGCTACATTAACTAATCCATATGTAACAGTATGACCAGAATGAAAATAAATCAATCCAAGTTGAGGAGCAACCTAGTGACAGCTTTTGGTGATGCCCTGAGATCTTAAGTGGGATTAGAAATATCCATACGGTCCTAATCATAGTAACTTAAAGTGGAGAGTAGAGACCAGTAGGAGAAATGATCTCCATTTGTAGAAGTAAACTATATTGTCTCCAATGGTAATCAGCACTAGTTTTTATATGAAAGGCTTACTATACAGATTTAAACCATTTCTTGTATCTCTGAATGCTTTCTACACCTTTCCTCCTTGAGACACTTCATCAGCTGTAACTTATGGACAGCTCTGTCCTTTTAGCAGACTATTGGATGATTTCAATTATTTTTCTTTCCTTCTTCTGGATTTTGTGGCCCTAAATATATTATTAAAACTACAAAGGTCTCAGCATTAAGGTTGGTGACCTCCCAGGAGAGTCCATAGGAATTTATAAACCCTCTGAAATAATGACCCAAATGAGTTCACCTGGAGAAAAATTTACTTTAAAAAATAAACAAAAAAACCCAACTAAAATTTGAGTGGTCTGTCCCCAAGATAACCAGAATTTCTAAATAAGTCCGTAGGCATTCCTCATGGATCCTGCGATGCTTCTGCCCATTTTTTATTCTTTTGAAAGCAGTCATTTCTCAATTCTGTCAATCTTTTGTGGTACGAGATGGCTTATTTCACAGGTAAATTGTTATTATAACTCACAGTGGAATCGAAAATAATCCAAAGCACAGTAGTAGAACAATCCCCTGGAGAACGTGGAGCCAGATAAATCACATTTGTGTACCATTTCTCACCTCATCGTGGAAACATTTCTATCCAGGTGAAATAAGGATAAAAACCAAAGACATTCATAATTTATAAGAGTCCAGTATGATAACTCAGAAATGTGTAGAAGGGAAAAAATGGATGCCTTAGGTTGACTATGGGGTGTCTTCAAGGAAATTGAATTATAAAAAATAGATTTTATTCCGGGTAGTTATATTATAAACCTTGTTATAATGTATTACATCGCATATATTCAAGATTATTTGTTTTAAAAAAAACAATCAAGGCACAAGCAGAGAAAAACAATACTGATGAAGCACATTCTCCCAGGTGGTGACAGAGAATACAAGACAGGGACTATATGACTCATACAAGGTTTCAAAAAGGAAACATTTTCAAAGGGGTTAAGGGAGATAAAACCTGAAAAGTAACCACTGGCCTTGGCAATTCGATAAGGGGTTCTGAGAATTAAGGCAAACTTTTTTTTTTCCCCATAATCCCCTTAAAGTATCTTAAATACATTGGCTTTCAAGATCATATACCTGGGTATTCCTTTCCCAGCTAATTGATTCAGCACATTTTGCTTTTAAAAAAACAACAACAACAAAAAATCTTCAGGCCTCAGACTCTTACTCTACCATGTGTAAACAAGGCAGGGAAAGGAAATGTTAATAAGCAAGCACACATACACACATAGGAGAGATACAGAGAAAGAGGGGGAGACACAGAGAATTTGCCAAATTGATAGACCAGGATCCAGACTCTTTTACAGTAGCCTTCAGTTCAGTTCAGTCACTCAGTCGTATCTGACTCTTTGCGACCCTATGGACTGCAGCACGCCAGGCTTCCCTGACCATTACCAACTGCTGGAGCTTGCTGAAACTCATGTTCATCAAGTCGGTGATGCCATCCAACCAGCTCATCCTCTGTCAACCCTTCTCCTCCTGCCTTCAATCTTTTCCAGCATCAGGGTCTTTTCCAATGAGTCAATTCTCTGCATCAGGTGGCCAAAGGAATGGAGCTTCAGCTTCAGCATCAGTCCTTCCAGTGAATATTCAGGACTGATTTCCTTTGGTATTGACTGGTTTGATCTTCATGCAGTCCAACAGACTCTCAAGAGTCTTCTCCAACACCACAGTTCAAAAGCATCAATTCTTTGGCACTCAGCTTTCTTTATGGTTTCCACCTAAGACCCAGTTTCCCCCAAAGTCAGTCTCTCCCAACAGGAAGCTTCCATAAGCCTCTTAACCTTAGACATCAGAGGGCAAAAAAAATGAAAACCACAATCATAGAAAACTAACCAAACTTATCAGATGGACAACAGCCTTGTCTAACTCAATGAAACTATGTGCCATGCCTTGTAGGGCCACCCAAGATGGACGGGTCATGGTGGAGAGTTCTGACAAAATGTGGTCCACTGGAGAAGGGAATGGCAAACCACTTCAGTATTCCTGCCTCGAGAACCCCATGAGCAGTACAGTAGCCTTAAAATATATTTAATTTTAAAATCTTTTTTTGATATCCCTTTGAAATTGGAAGGATATAGAAAAGCATATAAATAAATATAGGTAAGAATAAGTGTGGGAGTCAGTTCAGTTCAGTCGCTCAGTCGTGTCCGACTCTTTGCAACCCCATGGACTGCAGCACGCCAAGACTCCCTGTCCATCACCAACTCCCAGAGTTTACCCAAACTCACATCCACTGAGTTGGTGATGCATTCCAACTATCTTATCCTCTGTTGTCCTCTTCCCCCTTTCAATCTTTCCCAGCATCGGGGTCTTTTCCAATGAGTCAGTTCTTCACATCAGGTGGCAAAAGTATTAGACTTTCAGCTCCAGCATCACTCCTTCCAAATAATATTCAGGACTGATTTCTGTTAGGATGGACTGGTTGGATTTCCTTGCTCTCCAAGGGACTCTCAAGAGTCTTCTCCAACACCACAGTTCAAAAGCATCAATTCTTTAGCACTAAGCTTTCTTTATAGTCCAACTTTCACATCCATACATGACTGTGGGAAAATCCATAGCTTTGACTAGATGGACCTTTGTTGGCAAAGTAATGTCTCTGCTTTTTTAACATGCTGTCTAGGTTGGTCATAACTTTCCTTCCAAGGAGCAAGCGTCTTTTAATTTCACGGCTGCAATCACCATCTGCAGTAATTTCGGAGCCCAAAAAAATAAAGTCTGTCACTATTTCCATTGATTCCCCATTTATTTGCCATGAAGTGATGGGACCGGATATCATGATCTTAGTTTTCAGAATGTTGAGTTTTAAGCCAACTTTTTCACTCTCCTCTCTCACTTTCATCAGGAGGCTTTTAGTTCTTCTTCACTTTTCCGCCATAAGGGTGGTGTCAACTGCATATCTGACATTATTGATATTTCTCCCGGCAATCTTGATTTCAGCTTGTGCTTCATCCAGCCCAGAATTTCTCATGATGTACTCTGCATATAAATTAAATAAGCAGGGTGACAATATATAGCCTTGATGTACTCCTTTTCCTATTTGGAACCAGTCTGTTATTCCATGTCCAGTTCTAACTGTTGCTTCCGGATCTGCATACAGATTTCTTAGGAGGCAGGTCAGATGGTCTGGTATTCACATTTCTTTAAGAATTTTCCACAGTTTGTTGTGATCCACACAGTGAAAGGCTTTGGCATAGTCAATAAAGCAAGAGTAGATATTTTTCTGAAATTCTCTTCCTTTTTCAATGATCCAGTGGATGTTGGCAAAATGATCTCTGACTCCTCTGCTTTTTCTAAATCCAGCTTGACTATCTGGAAGTTCACATTTTGTTGAAGCCTGGCTTGGAGTATTGTGAGCATTACCTTGCTAGCATGTGAGATGAGCGCAGCTGTGCAGTAATTTGAGCATTCTTTGGCATTGCCTTTCTTTGGGATTGGAATGAAAGCTGACCTTCTCCAGTCCTGTGGCCACTGCTGAGTTTTCCAAATTTGCTGGCATATTGAGTGTAGCCACTGTTTCCATTGTTTCCCCATCTATTTGCCATGAAGTGATGGGACCGGATGCCATGATCTTAGTTTTCTGAATGTTGAGCTTTAAGCTAACTTTTTCACTCTCCTCTTTCACTTTCATCAAGAGGCTCTTTAGTTCTTCACTTCCTGCCGTAAGGGTGGTATCATCTGCATATCTGAGGTTACTGATATTTCTCCCGGCAATCTTGATTCCAGCTTGTGCTTCCTCCAGCCCAGCATTTCTCATGATGTACTCTGCATGTAAGTTAAACAAGCAGGGTGACAATATACAGCCTTGACGTACTCCTTTTCTTATTTGGAACCAGTCTGTTGTTCCATGTCCACTTCTAACTGTTGCTTCCTGACCTGCATACAGGTTTCCCAAGAGGCAGATCAGGTGGTCTGGTATTCCCATCTCCTTCAGTATTTTCCACAGTTTATTGTGATCCACACAGTGAAAGGCTTTGGCATAGTCAATAAAGCAGAAATAGATGTTTTTCTGAAACTCTCTTGCTTTTTTGATGATCCAGTGGATGTTGGCAATTTGATCTCTGGTTCCTCTGCCTTTTCTAAAACCAGCTTGAACATCTGGAAGTTCACCGTTCACATATTGCTGAAACCTTGCATGGAGAATGTTGAGTATTACTTTACTAAGACCTTCTAGAACTAACACCCAAAAAAGATGTCCTTTTCATTATAGGGTCTGGAATGCAAAAGTAGGAAGTCAGGAAACACCTGGAGTAACAGGCACATTTGGCCTTGGAATACAGAATGAAGCAGGGTAAAGGCTAATAGAGTTTTGCCAAGAGAATGCACTGTTCATAGCAAACACCCTCTTGCAACAACACAAGAGGAGACTCTACAAATGGACATCACCAGATGGTCAATACCTAAATCAGATGGATTATATCCTTTGCAGCCAAAGATGGAGAAGCTCTATACAGTCGGCAAAAACAAGACCAGGAGCTGACTGTGGCTTAGATCATAAACTCTTTATTGCCAAATTCAGACTTAAACGAAAAAAAGTAGGAAAAACCACTAGACCATTCAGGTATGACCTAAATCAAACTCCTTACAGATATACGTTGGAAGTGAGAAATAGATTCAAGGGATTAGATCTGATAGAGTGCCTGAAGGATTATGGATGGAACTTTGTGACATTGTACAGGAGACATGGAACAAGACCGTCCCCAAGAAATAGAAATGCAAAAAAGCAAATGGCTGTCTGAGGAGGAATTCCAAATAGCTGTGAAAAGAAGAGAAGCTAAAGGCAAAGGAGAAAAGGAAAGATATACCCATTTGACTGCAGAGTTCCAAAGAATAGCAAGGAGAGATAAGAAAGGCTTCCTCAGTGATCAATGATAAGAAATAGAGGAAAACAATAGAATGGGAAAGACTAGCGATCTCTTCAAGAAAATTAGGGATACCAAGGGAAATTTTCATGCAAAGCTGGGCTCAATAAAGGGCAAATGGTATGGACCTAACAGAAGCAGATTGGATTAGATCACACCATAATGCCCTTATTTTAACTTAAATCTTTAAAGACCTTATGTACAAACACAGTCATATTTTGAATTACTAGGAGTTATGGTCTCAACTTAAGAATTTAAGGGGTACACAGTTCAGCTTATAATGGCACAGAGAAGGAAAGAGGATGGCAAAAAACACTTCATGAATGCACTCAGGAAAGGAAAAGTCCATTTTGAATATCTAGACTAAAAACTGTCAACACTAAATCATTGTGACCTCTTGATGATCCAACTCCTAAAAGCATCGGTAAATATATGTTTTGTGAGATAATGCAGAAATACCAAGTGGGAAAAGAAAGAAGTGGCTAACCTAGGCTCCACAGCAAAATTGGAGAGTTATAGAGGAAGAAAAAGACAACTCTAAAGAAAAAATCAAATTTCAATTATTACGTGAATCTGAGCAGTATATTAAATGAAATCATGGTTGTTTTGTGATTTAAAATGGCCACAGAAAAATTTGTTTCTGGAAATTATGGGGCCTTGCTGAGTTTTTAATCTAGGAATCAGGGAAGAACAAGACCCACAGAGTAGATTTTTAAATGGATTGGGATTAAGAGATTGATAAACAAGGCACACACTGGAGAAGAATTTTTGCAAAACATATATCTGATAAAAGATCAATACTCAAAATATGCAAGTAAATTTTACAACTCAATAATAGGGAAGAAAGCCCAATTAAAATTTGGGGAAAAGGAAAATGATATGATCATTTATAGACAAAAATGAAAAGTATTCACAAACCAACTTTTGGAACTAGTAAACAGTTACAGCAAGACTGCAGGATACACAGTTCATATACACAATTAATATAGCTATTTCCTCAGTCTTGTCAAAGAAGAATGGAGATGGAGGAATCACACTCCCTGACTTTACACTAAAAGCTACAGTAATTAAAACAGTATAGTACAGGCACAAAAGCAGACACATTGATCATTGGAACAGAATAGAAAGCCCAGAAATAAGCCAATGCTGCTGCTGCTAAGTAGCTTCAGTCGTGTCCGACTCTGTGCGACCCCATAGACGGCAGCCTACCAGGCTCCCTCAACCCTGGGATTCTCCAGGCAAGAACACTATGCACTTATGATCAATTAAGTTTCAACAAAGGAGTCAAGAATATAAAGACAGAAGAGAAAAGATAGTCTGTTCAAGTGGTTCCAGGAAAACTGGACAACTACTTGTAAAAGAGTGAAATTAGAACAATTTGAAACATCATATATGAAAATAAACTTCAAATGGATTAAAGACCTAGATGTTAAGACCAGATACTGTAAAACTCCTAGAGGAATATAACACTTTTTAAAATACTCTGGGGAAGAACACTTTTTAAAATATATCACAGTGATACTTTTTTGGATTCATCTCCCAGAGTAATGAAAATAAAAGCAAAAGTAAAGTGGGGCCTAATTAAACTTAAAAGCATTTGCACTGAAAAGGAAACCATAAGCAAAAGGAAAAGACAACTTGTGGAATGGGAGAAAATATTCACAATGGAAATGATCATCAAGACCTTTAATTCCAAAATACACAAACAGCTTAATATCAAATACAAACCAATCAGAAACTGGGCAGAAGACCTAAATAGTTTGCCAAAGAAAACACAGATGGCCAACAGGCACATGAGAAGATGCTCAACATCACAAATTATTTGAGAAATGCAAATCAAAACTACAATGAGGTATCATCTCACACCAGTCAGAATGGCACTCATCAAAAAATATATATATAAATAAAAAATGCTTGAGAGGGTTTGGAGAAAATGAAACCCTCCTACCTTTTTGGTGGCAATGTGAATTAGTGCAACTAATATGGAGAACAGTATGAAGGTTTCTTAAAAACTTAAAATTACTAAGTTACAATATGATCCAGCAATCCAACTCCTGGGAATATCCTAAGAAAATTCTAATTTGAAAAGATACATGAACCCCAGTGTTTATATCAGCATTATTTATAATAGCCAAGACATGGAAGCAACCTAAATGCACATCAACAGAGGAATAAAGAAAATGCATGTAATGGAATATTACTTGGCCATAAAAAGAATGAAATGATGCCATTTTCAGCAACATGGATGGACTTAGAAATTATAATACGAAGTACTAAGTCAAAAAAAGGAAGACAAATACCATATGATATAACTTATATATGTAATCTAAGAAATGACATAAATGAATTTGTTTGCAAAACAAAAACAGACTCACAGACATAGACAACAAACTTATGGTTACCAAAGGGGAAAAGGAGGGAGAGATCAGCTAGGAGTTTCAGATTAGCAGATAAACAACAAGGATATACTGTACAGCACAGGGAACTACATTCAATATCTTATACTATAAGTGGAAAACATTTTAAAAATTTGCAGTAAAAAAGAAAAAGTGGGTCAAAAACCTTAACAGACATCTCACCTAAGATGATACACAGATGGCAAACAAGTAAATGAACACATGTCCCAACTCATATGTCATCAAGGAGGTACAAATTACAGCAACAGTATGATTCAACTATACACCTGTTAGAATGGCCAAAATCGAGAATACTGACACACAAAATCCTGGCAATGTTGTGAAGCAACTTCATTGCTAGAGGTTATGCAAATGGACAGCTCCTTCTGAGTAGACTTTGGCAGTTTCTTATACAACTAAACATACATTTATCATAAGATTCAGTAATCATACTTCTTGGTATTTATCCAAATTAGTTGAAACCCGTGTCCATACAGAAGCCTGCACTTGAATGTTTATATCAACTTTATTCATAAATTCTGAAACCTGAAAGCTACCAAGATGCCTTTCAATAGGTAAATGGATAAAAAGTGTTGTACATCTATACAGTGGAATATTATTCAGCACTAAAAACAAATGAGCTATCAAACCATTGAAAAGACATGGAAGAAACATATATAGGCTGATAGGTGAAAGAAGTCAATCTGAAAATGTCTCATATTGGAAGATTCCAACTATATGATATTTAGAAAAGTCAAAACTATGGAGACAGTAGAAAGATCAGTGGTGAGTTGCTAGGAGTTTGGGGGTAAGGAGAGCAGGAAGGATGAACCAGTGGAGTGCAGGCAATTTTTAGGGCTATAAAGCTATTCTGAATAATACTATAATGGTGGATACATGGCATTATTATACACGGATTCATTACATTTGCCCAAACTCAATTATACAGCACAAGGAATGAATACTACCTTAAACTACAAACTTTGGTTAATAATGATGTATCAGCATTAGCTTCCAACAAATGCAACAAACTAAGCACAAAATGTTAACGATCAAGGAAACTTGGGAGAGGTGGGGACAGAGATATGGACATATTCTGTATGTTCCACTCAGTTTTTCACTAAACCTAAAACTAATCAAAAAATATATAAATAAAATGTACTAACTTTCTGAAAGGGACAAGTAAAAAGGGGGTGGAAGTAGGGAAGACGAAACCCTTTCATTATTTAACACTTAATTTTGGTGTTTTCTTGTAGGTGGGGTAGAGAATATCAACCTGACTCTCCCAGGAAGCATAACAAAAAGACAATGATCTTGGGGAATTATCAGATTTCTGATATTACCAAGAAGTGGAAAATTTTTCTCAAGATTGTGAAAATTTATAAAAAAATGGGATATTTTGGAACAAACAATTTAAAATGATGGAGGAGTATTGACTGTGTGACAAAAAGGGACAGGAGGAAGAACTGCAGAAAAATAAATGAATGGTAAGGACTTCCCTGGTAGTCAAGTAGCTAAGACCCCACACTCCCAATGTATGGAGCTCAGGTTCAATCCCTGATCAGGGATCCTAGATTCCACATGCCACAATTAAGAGTTCACATGCCTTAACTAAACACCCTTCATGCCACAGTGAAGATCCCATGTGCTGCAGCTAAGACCCAGAGCAGCCAAACAAATAATTTTGGAAAAAAATAAATGAATGGCAGCCATAACCAGAATCTTGCATTTTGGCTTTAGCTTTTCAACAATAGATGGCCTTTTCATGCCCAGAAGGCCATGACCCTTATATTAGGGTTATATTAGAAATGTGGATAAGAAACTACTGCCATTTCTTGCACAAGCAGTACAGTGGTCTAGACAGCAGTTTGGAACTCCTCTTAGGATGCTAGCAGCAAAGGGAGTTATCGGGTCTTTGAAGTGTCTGCTTTCCATTTGGCAAGGGATGTGGGGATAGAGTCAGATTGGTTAGGATTGTTTAAGTGGGGGTGTCAGGGATCCACATGGGTTATTGAATGAGATTTAGATACAGAGACATGGGTTATGAATCATAGAGTTGTAGCCCGAGGGATACCACTTGAAAAGATAATACCATACAAACATTTTCTGGTCTGAAGAGGCTGTAAACTCAGAGTTGGTGGAAAGGCAATAACCTCAGGATTTTACACATCCTGAAGTTTGAAAGAATTTTTAATTTCTCTTTATAATCTCTTTTAACCAGTCATAGATAATTCAAGTTTGAAGGAAAGTTAAAGGTTAGTTAGTCCAAATCCTCCAATTTAAAGTGTGCAAATAAGCCAAGAGAAGTTAAATGAGTTACCCAAATTCATAAATCTATTTAATAGAGAATATGACTCTAGGATTCTAAAAGCTAATTAGATCTTCAGATTCTTTCAAAATATGTGTCCCTTTAGTGGATGAGTAAGATCTTTCTGTTATGAAATGTGATTTTAATTTATCAAATATCTTATTTCATAGCTGTCAAACATAATATTTATACACTATATAAATCAGTCTATGAATCAATGTTATATATACAATATGCTTAATTAAAATAAAAGATGACAGTAAAGTCAAGCATGACTTGAAAAGCTAAAGCCAAGCATGACTTCTGCACTAAGGATACTTGTTTATGTCAATCCCTTTTCCTCAATATGTATTTCCAAATTTCTTTCTCATTATTTTATAATTCTATTAAAAGAATAACCAACCTTCCCTTATCACTTTTAACATTTTCAGCTGAGAGTTGCCTAAGTGTTTTGGTTATAAACAGAGTCTTCATGTTGCTATTACGAAAGAGCCTCTCACACTGTGTTATGTATGTGATGATTACTGTGTCAGCTTTGTCTCTGAGCTGCATCTTTTGAAGGAAGTTTAAGAGGTTTGTTTGATAATTTAACTGTACTGGAATATGAACACAAGTGGTATAACGTCTGGGGACAGAGCAGACTGACAGAGTAATGAGTAAACCATTTACTTTCCAAAAATAAGCAGTGTAATTTTGGTAAATAATTATGCAGGCTGTGAGCCTTTGGAATGCATAGCCCACATATACACACACATCAAATAGATATACACACATATTAAAGTAATTGCATTCAAAGTCTAAAGCTAAATATATATGAAATGACATTAACTTTAAGGTGGATAAATTACAATATAATTAGCAGAAAAATGGTATAACAAACTCACTGACATTTGCAAAAATGAGACCACATCTACTGTGATCACTTCTGTAAGGAAAAATTTAGAAAGATTACCAAAATAATTAAAAGAACTGGGGTCATTTCCTTCCTTTTTAAAATGACTGTCTTATTGGAGAATTTAGTAGCTCTATAAAATGTTTGAAAGATCTTCAAATAAAGAAAAAAGAAGACATATGTATTAGAGTACAAAATCTAGAAGTAAAACTAATGGGTTGAAGTCACAAGCTAGTCAATACAACATTGCCTTATACATTGTTATTTAACAGCAGAGATTTCTTATGAGGAGATCAGCTTTAGGATTTTGTAGTGAATAGTTATATATGAGTCACTAATATGTGAAGTTTTCATATGTAGAGATGAGTAAGCTTAAACTTACTCTTAGGTCCTTTTGCAATTCTTTAATAAATAATTTGTTTCTTCAGCCATGTTGAAGTTTCTGAGTATTGTGTTACAAATGCAACACCTTTGTAGTGTAGTTCCAAATGGAGCCGCCATTCACTTTCAGAATAGCCCAGTTTATGTAATAAATTATGCCATCATTCTAATAACACTTTGTGTCACTAGAATTGACCTGTTTCTACCTCAAAATCTGAAATAGTGCATAGACATGTATGTGGCCACATGTGTGCATGTATGTCTGTGAGTGTGTGCTTTGCTAAACTACAGCAAAGGATGAAAAATGAGCAGAGTGCAGCAATTCTTTTATAGATTTCCTCATTTCAAGAAATCTAATAAACCTGAAATAGAAAGTAGATAATTATGTGCTGAATCTGGATTGCAAGTAGGATCAACTTGAGTAATTACAATAAAAGCCTATTAATCTTTCTATAAAATATGCCCTTAATGGAATTCATGAATACTTTTTCACAAAAAGTAGATTAAATTAATATTCATGTGCTGGTCAAGTATGCACAACACTCAGTGTTATTAGGCCTATTAAATATTGCCCAATCAGGAAATAGTAATTTTTGTTCTCTAAATTTTGGTACTCAAGTGTTAGGTGATTTAAAATAAAATGGTTACTTGTTTTTTCCTTTAGATGTATGACTTTAATCAATAGACTGATAAATATACAAGTTGAAAATGACATAGTCTATTGAATAGACTCAACTTTATAAAATATACCAGAGCAATAACCTAAGTTTTTGTACATAAATGTTAATTTTATTTTATTTTATTTTATTTTATTTTAATTTATTTTTTATTTTAGTTGGGGGCTAATTACTTTACAATATTGTAGTAGTTTTTGCCATACATCGACATGAATCAGCCATGGATTCACATGTACTCCCCCTCCCAAACCCTCCTCCCACCTCCCTCCCCCTCCCATCCCTCAGTGTCATCCCAACGCTCCATCCCTGAGCATCCGTCCCATGCATAGAACATGGAATGGTGTTCTGCATCACATATGACAATATACATGTTTCAATGTTATTGTCCCAGAACGTCCAACCCTCACCTTCTCCCTCAGAGTCCACAGGACTGTTCTATGCATCTGTGTCTCTTATTCTGTCTCACATATAGGGTTACCATTACCATCTTTCAAATTCCATATACATGCATTAGTATACTGTATTGGTGCTTTTCTTTCTGGCTCACTTAAAAATAAAATATGTATGTGTGCTTAACATATCTTCCATATATATAAAATATAATTTTATTAAAGTCTATTGCATACATACTTTACTATACAGATATGTATTTCTCATCAGCATTTCACATATTATTGCTATAACTTGTAACAACGAAGACTAACATCTACTGAGCATTTATTAAGTGCAGAGTACTCTTCTAAACCCATTTATCATCTAATCATCATAATGACCATATGATTGTAAGACACTGTTATATTTATGATCTCAGGATTAGGAAACTGAGTCATTCTTCAAAATCATATCACTGTGAAGTAGTAAGGCCAGGAATTAAATTTAAGCAAATTTTTCACACTAACCTCCCTTCAAGAATCACACACAAAAACTGAAATTCATACACTTATCTTTTAGTTATAAAACTAACTCCTAATTCTAACTTCTACTTTTCCCATAATATCTGAAGAAGAATTATTTTCCCTGTCTTTCTCTCCACCATCCTCCTGATTCCATATCTTCTGATCAAACCTGTAACTAAAATTTCTCTCCACTAGTTGGAGAGAAATTTTAGTTTGTTTGCTGTGTAATTTCAGTTTACATAAAATTTTATCATCCACATTCATTTGCTCCTTGTTTTTTTTCACTAATATTTTATAGCCACTTATCTTTCAAAATATTAGACTTCAGGCAGTCTGGGTCATTTTAATATGTCTGTTCTGTAAATATGGTTTCTGAACCCATTTGGGAAAATATTTACCCCCTTGTAGGAATAAGCACAAGCTGGAATCAAGATTGCCGGGAGAAATATCAATAACCTCAGATATGCAGATGACACCACCCTTATGGCAGAAAGTGAAGAGGAACTAAAAAGCCTCTTGATGAAAGTGAAAGAGGAGAGTGGAAAAGTTGGCTTAAAGTTCAACCTTCAGAAAACTAAGATCATGGCATCTGGTCCCATCACGTCATGGGAAATGGATGGGGAAACAGTGGAAACAGTGTCAGACTTTATTTTTGGGGGCTCCAAAATCACTGCAGATGGTGATTGCAGCCACAAAATTAAAAGATGCTTACTCCTTGGAAGGAAAGTTCTGACCAACCTAGATAGCATATTAAAAAGCAGAGACATTACTTTGCCAACAAATGTCCGTCTAGTCAAGGCTATGGTTTTTCCAGTAGTCATGTATGGATGTGAGAGTTGGACTGTGAAGAAAGCTGAGGGCCAAAGAATTGATGCTTTTGAACTGTGGTATTGGAGAAGACTCTTGAGAGTCCCTTGGACTGCAAGGAGATCCAACCAGTCCATCCTAAAGGCGATTAGTCCTGGGTGTTCATTGGAAGGACTGATGTTGAAACTGAAACTCCAATACTTTGGCCACCTCGTGCGAAGAGTTGACTCATTGGAAAAGACCCTGATGCTGGGAAGGATTAGGGGCAGGAGGAGAAGGGGACAACAGAGGATGAGATGGCTGGATGGCATCACCGACTCAACGGTCATGGGTTTGGGTAGACTCCAGGAGTTAGTGATGGACAGGGAGGCCTGGCGTTGGACATGACTGAGCGACTAAACTGAACTGAACTGAACTGTAAGAAGAATATAGAGGGGACATTCTTTATGAAAATCCTTGCTAGGATGACCTCAAATTTGAGAAGTGTTATTAAAAATATCTTACACTATTTCCCATGACTTACTGCAACATACTTTTCAACATTTCATGTGGTTACCATTAGCCTGGACATTAAAACTTAACACAGTTTTAGACATTACATATATTTGTGTTTAGGCATATGTGTATGTGAATTATGTAGAAATATTTATTGTATCTATTTGTTTATAAAAACAAGAACCCTTTTTTATATTAAATACTTCCTGAAAGTCAAAGTGTTAGTCACTCAAACATGTCCAACTCTTTGCGACCCCATGGACTGAAGCCCACCAGTCTCCTCTGTCCATGGAATTCTCCAAGCAAGAATACTGGAATGGATTGCCATTCCCTTCTCCAGGGGATCTTCCCAACTCAGGGATCAAACCCGGTTCTCCTGCATTGCAGGCAGATTCTTTATCATCTGAGCTACCAGGGAAGCCCAAATGCTCCCTAGAATCATAAAATTACTTAGGACTTTATATGTCAGATGAGAAGCTGGAAATAAAGTTTAAATAAAAAATTGATGATTTTCTGACCAAGTAACTGAATTGACATCTTTTTTTTGCCCAAGCATTTAAACATAGGCTTTTATTGTCTATTTAATAAAAATATTATTTGTATTAACATCTATTAACATTTTAAAATATCTGTGTAATTTCAAAGGCTATCTAACTGAATTTCATAAACAGTGAGGGATCCCAGATTTATCTTTTTTGATTCTTAACTATTTAGTAAGACTTCTATTGTCTCATTCCCCTGCAAACTTGCCATTTTTCCCAAATAGGCTTTCCATGGTGCATTAACTCTGAATATGGAATTGCATCAGAAGGGCCTATAGGGGAATGAGGCATTTACCCAGACGACCTATGATGGAATCATTAACAGCTAGAGATCTTCCTATTCATATATTTGAAACCATCTCTTAATTTGATACTTACTTTAAAAGCTAAATCAATGAGGTAAGAAAAAATAAGATTAAAGTTTTGTTTTATGCCAACTTAGCACTAAATTAGAGAAAATTCATTTGAACTTCAGTACCTGATAACAAATGTAACTAAAGTTTGTCAAGAAATGGAGTTCTTTCTTGATGGAAAATATAGAAAAAATAGTTACCTTTTTTTAAATATGGCTGTCACTTATGTCATTACCACAAAAATATATTCTAGTTTTGAATCTGATTTTAAACAAATACTTGAAATAGTATCCACCATAACAAAATCATCCACCCTCAACCTGTCCTCTTCCTGTAGACTCAAATAATACAAGTTCTCTTCAATAAAAGGATATTGATTTCAAATTTCAGCTTCCACATATAATGAGTTTGGGGGATTCCCTGGCAGTCCAGTGGTTAGGATTCTACGATTCCATGGCCAAGTGTCCAGGTTCTATCCCTGGTTGGGAACTGGGATCCCATAGCTGTGCTGTTTGACCAAGGAGGAAAAGAAAAATAAAAGAGTTTGGAAGTTGCCACTCCTGTACTTACAACAAGAAAAATATCAGCCAGCTGAAAATCAAGGACTTTTCAAAGATCCATCAGAGAACTGAGGTTTCAAGGCAAACTACCACTTTAAAGAGTGGAGAGAAAGGCACATTGTGTAACACTGAAGAGATCTGCTTACCTAAACTGAAAGAAACACTTAAATAGCAGTTTTGAAGAATTGGCAGATGTTTACTGTGAACTGTCAGGGGGAAGAGAAGAATAATCATTATGAAATATACTCAAGAGACTTTTCTACAGCAAAGGCCTACACTCAAAGGGAAAAGACTTTATCAGTGTCTTTCATAGTTGGGGAAAGGAAATTTCTCCCACTCCAGCCACCTCTAGGCTTTCTGTATCACACAAGAGGAAAACATTAGTCAACAGGGTTCAGGGGCTCAAGAAAATAGATTGGGAACATTGCAATCAGGAAAAGAAAGAAGAGGAAGGGAAAATGCTAAACTACCGAGAAACACGTATAAGGGTTTTAGTCCAGAGACCCAGGCTTACTAAAAGACTTAGATCTAATCAGAAGACTACAGACTACTCCCTCTCCACTTCACCCAACCATACACCAAAAGAGACCCAGTAAAACAGCAAATTACAGCTGAACAAGCTGCAAGACACACTCTCTGAGGAGTACTGATGGAAGCCCAAAGTCATGAGGAGGCAGCAACAAGCACACAAGATGATTTTAAAGACTAACCTCTACTTACAATAAAAACAGCTCAATTCTTAGCCAGAAAAATATAAATACTCACTCTAAATATTTTCTTCAGTTAATATTCACCCTTCCCCCATAAAAGCCATATCTAGCTTTCAAAAAAGTATAAAGCATGCCAAGGGCAAGAAAAAGCAACATAGCTTTAAAAAACAAAGTAGTCATCAAAACCAGACTGAGATGTGAAAAGTATGTTAGAATGATCAGGCAGGGAATACATAATGACCACGATACAATCAATATGTTAAGGTTTCTAATGGAAACAGTACACAACATGTGAGACAGATGACTAAAGTATGGAAACTATCTCAAAAAGCAGTAAAATGAAATGCTAGAAATACAAAACTATTATAACAAAAGTGAAGAATGCCTTCTTCAGGTTCATCAATGGATTCAAAAAGGCTGAGAAAGGATCGGTGGTCTTGGAGGTAGGGCAACAGAGAATAACTAGTCTGAAATGCAAAAAGAAAAAAAGAATGAAAACCCAAAACTAACTTCCAAGAATAATGGGCCAACATAAAAAAAGAACATACTGTGTAAATGAAATATAAAAAAGAGAAAATAGAGCAGAAGAAATATATGAAGTAATAATGGCAAAGAGCTTTTCAAAATGAACAATGACAATCAAGCAACAGATTCAGGAAGCCCAGAGAACACCAAGAAAGACACACAGCTAAACATAGCCTTATAATATGATCCAGTATTATTACTGGATCCTAGGTATTTCCAACAAATTTGAAAACACATGCATGCAAAGGTTTCTAGTGGTTCTATTCATAAATACTAAAAACCATGAATCAATCATGATGTCTTTCAATAAACTGAGTGGATATGCAAATTTAGGGACATCCATAAAATGGAATACTGCTCAATAATAAAAAAGAACAAATTATCAAGCCAAACAAAGCCATGAATGCATCTTAAATATATTTTGCCATGTGAAAGTAGCCAAACTAAAAGTGTTATATATACAGTATCATTTATTTGAAATTCTGTAAAGACAAAATCGCAGAAACTATTGGGTTGGCCAAAGAAGTTCATTCAGGTTTTTCCATATTATATATGCAATATTTTCTATATTACATATTCCATATTACAGAAAAACCTGAATGAACTTTGGCCAACCCAATATATACACATCAGTGCTTACCAGGGATTTGGGAGGACAGTGAGAGGGCTAACTAGATGAGTCACAGGGGATCTTTTAGGGTAGTGAAGCTCTTCCGTTTGATACTGGAGTGCTAGATACATGTCACTATACATTTGTCAAAAACCTTAGATCTTTGGTCTTCCCTGGTGGCTCAGACTATAAAGAATCTGCCTGCAATTCTGGAGACCCAGGTTGAATCGCTGAGTTGGGAAGATCCCCTGGAGAAGTGAATGGCAACCTACTGCAGTATTCTTGCCTGGAGAATCCCATGGACAGAGGAGCCTGGTGGGCTACAGTCCATGGGGTCGCAAAGGGTCCATGGGGACACCACTGAGCCACTAACACTTAGATCTTTACCTAACAAAGAGTGAACCTCACTGTATGCAAACTAAGAAAAGATCATTTGGGAAGTCTGGGAGTCCCAGGATAGAGTGGTAAGTGTGACAAAATAATCTTACTGTGTTAAAAATGTGTAAAACTGCATCACTAAAGAGGAAAGAGGGAAAATATAGCAACAAACTTTAGGAAGAGTGGGGATTACACAACAAAAGGCAAGGGAATTGCACAAAATGACCCCTGTATTAAATGACAAAGTTTTTCCTTTCAAGGGTAGAGGTTAACGATTCTAAAACCATAATATACATATACTCATTTCAGTTCAGTGGCTCAGTCGTGTCTGATTCTTTGCGACCCCATGGACTGCAGCACTCCAGGCCGCCCTGTCCATCACCAGCTCCTGGAGTTTACTCAAACTCACGTCCATTGAGTCGGTGATGCCATCCAACCATCTCATTCTCTGTCATCCCCTTCTCCCGCCTTCAATCTTTCCCAACATCAGGGAATTTTCAATTAAGCAATTAATTAAATGTCTGATGGACAGCTGAAAGCAGGTTTCTAACTGTTGGAATAGATTACATATAGTAAGGGGAGAGGGTAAGAATAATACATATGCTAATGGTTTAGAGTTGGAAATATCAGCATAAACTCGTGTTTAGCTTAAACTAGACACAGATGGATGCATTATAAATATTTACAGGTTTGTGTCTAAGCATGGTTTAGTATACATATATATATTCCATTGCTCTGTCAGCTGAGAATACCTATAAGCAATGACACCCTAGTAATAAAGAGTACATCTGGAACTCATATCTTATTACTGAATACCATTCTCCAATTTAAAGGGGAAAAAAAAAAGGAGTCTTATATAAAATGGTCCTGGAGCACCAGAAAATAAGTATCTAAAACAAAGTAAGATAAAAAAAAACCACAATGACTAGAGTATATAAATAAGACATAGGAGCCAACTGAAAGAGTCCCCAGTGATCAAGTCTGGAGCAATTTAAGCAAAAAATTAACAGAGTATCACATTATAATCCAAAATATAAATATTCATAAGTTTACACCAATATAAATATTACTGAATAAATTCTTAGAAGATAGACACAAAACTTCCATGGAGAAGAATGCCAAAATATTTAGACTTTTTGCCCACAAGGAGGTGAAACCTAACACTCCACTTCTTAAGTATGGGTTGCACATAGTTAAATATTTCCAAAGAGCAGAGAAAGGGAAAAAAGGGCTTTACCTTACTAGTGGAGAGATAAAGCAAATGCTACCACAGCCTGGTGATCAAGGCTAACATCAACAGACGTAATTCATGGCAAAGGTACACACCCTAGATATGATTTATGGAGAATGACACTTTATCTTTGTTATCTTACACAGACACACACACAAAACCAAAAGACCAGCCTATTCATGAGAAAATTATCAGATATATCCGAATTGAGGGACATTCTAAAAAATATCTAGCAGCCACTATGGAAAATAGCATTATGATTTCTTAAAAAACTAAAAATAATTACCATATGATCCAGCAGTCACACTTCTGGGCATATTTCTGGACAAAACTCTAATTCGAAAGCATACATGTACCCCAGTTCATAGCAGCTCTATTCATAATTGCCAAGACAACCTAAATGTCCATGGACATATGAATGGATAAAGAATATGTGGTATACATATACAATGGAATATGACTCAGCCATAAAAAAGAATGAAATAATGCCATTTGCAGCAACATGGATGCACCTACAAAGTATTATACTAAGTGAAGTAAGTCAGAGAAAGAGAAATATCATATGATATTCCTTATGTATATAGAATTTTAAAAAATACTACAAATGAATTTATTTACAAAACAGTAACAGACTCACAGAGTTAGGAAATAAATTTATGGTTACCAAAGCAGAGATACATTAGGAGTTTTGAATTAACATATACACACTACTATATATAAAATAGATAATCAACTGAATAGCACAGAGAACTTTACTTAATATTCTGTAATAACCTAAATAGGAAAAGAATTTGAGAAAGAATAGACATGTATAACTGAACCACTCTGCTGTATACCTGGAACTGAAACGACATTGTAAATCAAGTACACTCTAATACAAAATAAAAATTTTAAAAACATTTTAAGCCTAAATAATAATAAATCTGAAGTATTGTTTCCACTTAAAGGGCATACCTCCCTCTGTTATTCCTTTGTTAACTTCTATATGACAGAATACCACTGTACAATTGTACATTTGCATAAGAAGCTTCTTTGAATAAGTGATTCTTTCTTATATATTTGGAACTGTTGAGGTCTTTGGAATAACATTTTTCACCATTATGCAAATGAATTAATTTCCATTAATAAAGGATCTGTTTGTTTAGAAATTTTAAAACCAAAAAGCTTCAACACCAATATTATAGCCTTTAGGACTTCCAAAATATTCTAGAGTAACAGAATTTTATAATCTTTTAGAAACCCTGTTATTTCAAATCAATTAGGTAATGCTTAATCTAGTAGAAAGAGAAGGTAGAGAAACAGCGTTATTCTTTTCCCTTTCCTAATCTGAGACCTGGAATCTTCATAACTGCTGTTTCATTTTGGCAAATGATTTAACAATGCAGATATTCTTTCCTAAATATATCACAGGAGTAGATAACAATCTTTTGTTAAACAGGTTATTAAAGTGATACTTGCATATGTATAAGCACAGGTCAACAAAAAACTCCATTGTTTAAAAAACTATAGAGTCACTACATGCTTCCAAGCCTAAGATAAACAATTGATACTGAGAGCAGGAACACTTCTTCTAGAAAATGACACAGTTGGTCTGCTTTTCTGTATTTTCCCAGCATCTGCATGTAAAAGATTCCTTTGGGGCAATCTGCTCAAACTCAGTATGGAGTTCCCCTACTGGACATAGTTGTACATGAAGTCTCCTCAGAGATGTTTGGCCTTTCTCTCATCAGATTTACCTCTATATGCAGTTACCTGTATATATATAGTACTGGAGAAGACTCTTGAGAGTCCCTTAGACAGCAAGGAGATCAAACCAGTCAATCCTAAAGGACATAAACTCTGAATATTCATTAGAATGAGAAGGCAATGGCACCCCACTCTAGTACTCTTGCCTGGAAAATCCCACGGATGGAGGAGCCTAGTAGGCTGCACACCATGGGGTCGCTAAGAGTCGGAAACGACTGAGGGACTTCACTTTCCCTTTTCACTTTCATACATTGGAGAAGGAAATGGCAACCCACTCCAGTGTTCTTGCCTGGAGAATCCCAGGGACAGGGGAGCCTGATGGGCTGCCGTCTATGGGGTCGCACAGAGTCGGACACGACTGAAGCGATTTAGCAGCAGCAGCAGCATTCATTAGAAGGACTGATGCTGAAGCTGAAGCTCTAATACTTTGGCCACCTGGTGCGAAGAGCTAACTCATTGGGAAAGACCTTGATGCTGGGAAAGACTGAGGGCAGGAGCAGAAGTGGGTGACAGAGGATGAGATAGTTAAATAGCATCGCTGACCTAATGTACATGAATTGAGCAAACTCCAGGAGGTAATGAAGGTCAGAGGAGTCTGGGCTGTTGCAGTCCATGGGGTCGCAAAAGAGTCAAACACGATTTAGTGACTGAAAATCAACAGTTACCTTTGTCTCACACACTGATCATTCATCTAATGATCTGTAGCTTGGAAACAAGTTTGGGTTCTTTCCCACTCTCAGTATGAGACACTGAATTTAACCAGAAAAGAATGTGGAGTTGCAAGTATTTTGAGTTTCCAAGGTATTTGTATGGTAAGAGATGGAGTAATGATATATTGATATAATTTCACTTTGATGTGAAACAGATGCATGTATATTAATCTAAATATTGTCCCATAATTAAATCCTTAATATTGCAGATAATAATTGTTGTATGTACAATATGTAATTATGTACAATATAGAAAACAAAATAATTTGTTTTAAAGAGGTTTAACCTTTTGTAATTCCATGATCAGGAAAATAGCTTTTTTATGCAGATTCTGAATGATGGCATGGCCTGTAATGTTATTTCACCTTTATTCAGCTCTTTAACCCTGTCACTGTTTCTGTAATTTCTAGATGAGGAAAACCATTGCATATTCCAAGCAGGTCTGCTCACCGACATGATATTAATGAATAGTGGCACCACATCAAGTTTGGAGGAGGACCATCCACAAGGAAGTTATTTATGTAACTTATTATTCCAGGCTGCAAACCAAGAAGCAATGGCTCTTAAACAGCCAGAGCCAAGAATTAGTAGAGCAAGGAATGTCTTATTCCTGACAAATCAATATAGTGAGACTTTTCACTTCATTCCACCGGAGTAATTAAAACATTTGTATCTAAGGGGAGCCACAGGACATGATGCATAACCAGTTTTAGCCACCACCCACAACCATCTCTAAACAGAAATATAGCGAAGCATTTCCGGAAATCGCAGCCAAAAGGGACAAGTAAAACATAAAGCAGTGTTCTTCATTAATTCATGCAGAGGAGCTCTATAGTGATGGCATATGTTTTGGTGGTATATTTTCTAATTGAAATAAAGTAGTACATAAAGTGTTCATAGGAGCAAACGACCTAAGGTTTTAGCATATGCTCATGGAGAATTGTTGTAGGTATTACAATATTACAGCTTATGAGGCCCACAGTTTGACTTAATGGGTTAAATACGTCTCTGTTGCTGTAATTACCAGAAGCAATAATGCATGTAATTAAAAAAATAAAATAATAAAGACTCTTTTTAAACGAAAAGATCTTCTGCTCCACTCTAGTCAACACAAATCACTCTCTTTACATGGAAAACACTAATTATTACTGCATGTTTTCTGTTTTCCACTATTTATTTTGATCTCCCTGAATCAAATATGTGTACAGCTCTTTACTGAGTTAGTGATTTTATAAATTTTTTTATTGGTTTCCTACTAGGATAAATAAGAATTTAACTTAATTATATTCTCCTCCACTTTCTTGCCCTTCTTCTCTTTCATGTACTATCTATGCCCAGATGTAAGATTGTTCACTAAAATCTTTCGTAAGAAATGAATCACCTGATAAGTATATATAAGTCCTAACATATGCCATCATAGGCCATTTTGTTCATTACCTTTCTTTGAGTAAGATAAAATATAGGAAAATGCAAGAAGACTTCAGTTGTCTGGAATTCTTAAGGAAGCTTAGTGGCATGAGTAACAAAAAAGGCAACGAAATATAAAAAATAATGACCAATTCTCATTGTATATGACATCACAATAAATGTTAAATGTCTTTATAAACATGTCTTTGGAACTTGTTTTTCAAAGAAATACAAAAATGTTACTTTTTGCTATGAAGAAAACATTGCTTTAGAATTACAAAATCTAGAAGAGATCATAATATTTACATCAATGGTACTGAGAACTTGGACTAAATTTTCCACTGACAAGATTTTACATATGAATTTAAAAGGTGCTACATTTTAAGTAGGGAAAACCACAAGACCATTCAGGTTTGACCTAAACAAATCCCTTAAGATTATACAGTGGAAGTGACAAATAGATTCAAGGGATTAGATCTGACAGACAGCGTGCCTGAAGAACTATGGACAAAGGTTCGTGACATTGTACATTAGGCAGCGATCAAGACCATCCCCAAGAAAAAGAAATGCAAAAAGGCAAAATGGTTTTCTGAGGAGGACTTACAAATTCCGGTGAAAAGAAGAAAAGCTAAAAGCAAGGGAGAAAAAGAAAAGTATACCGATTTGAATGCAGAGTTCCAAAGAATACCAAAGAGAGATAAGAAAGCCTTCCTCAGTGATCAGTGCAAAAAAATAGAGTAACACAATAGAATGGGAAAGACTAGAGATTTCTTCAAGAAAATTAGAGACACCGAGGGAATTTCTCATGCAAAGATGGGCACAATAATGGACAGAAATAGTATGGACCTAACAGAAGCAGAAGACATTAAGAAGAGGTGGCAAGAATACACAGAAGAACTATCCAAAAAGAACTTCACAACCCAGATAATCACGATGGTGTGATCACTCACCTAAAGCCAGACATCCTGGAATGCAAAGTCAAGTGGGCCTTAGGAAGCACTACTAAGAACAAAGCTAGTGGAGGTGATGGAATTCCAGTTGAGCTATTTCAAATCCTAAAAGATGATGCTGTGAAAGTGCTGCACTCAATATGCCAGCAAATTTGGAAAACTCAGCAGTGGCCACAAAACTGGAAAAGGTCAGCTTTCATTCCAATCCCAAAGAAAGGCAAGGCCAAAGCATGCTCAAACTACCGCATAATTGGACTCATCTCACATACTAGTAAAGTAGTGTTCAAAATTCTCCAAGCCAGGCTTCAACAGTACACAAATGTGAACTTCCAGATGTTCAAGCTGGATTTAGAAAAGGGAGAGGAACCAGAGATCAAATTGCTAACATCCGCTGTATTATCGAAAAAACAAGTGAGTTCCAGAAAAACATCTACTCCTGCTTTATTGACTATGCCAAAGCCTTTCACTGTGTGGATCACCACAAACTGTGGAAAATTCTTCAAGAGATGGGAATGCCAGACCACCTGACCTGCCTCTTGAGAAATCTGTATGCAGGTCAGGAAGAAACAGTTAGAACTGGACATGGAACAACAGACTGGTTCCAAATCGGGAAAGGAGTACATCAAGGCTGTATATTGTCACCCTGCTTTTTTAACTTATGTGCAGAATACATCATGAGAAACGCTGGGCTGGACGAAGCACAAGCCAGAATCGAGATTGCTGGGAGAAATATCAATAACCTCAGATATGCAGATGACGCCACCCTTATGGCAGAAAGTGAAGAAGAACTAAAGAGTCTCTTGATGAAAGTGAAAGAAGAGAGTGAAAATGTTGGCTTAACACTCAACATTCTGAAAACTAAGATCATGGCATCTGGTCCCATCACTTCATGGCAAATAGATGGGGAAACAGTGGAAACAGTGACAGACTTCATTTCAGGGGGTTCCAAAATCACTGCAGATGGTGACTACAGCAATGAAATTAAGACACTTGCTCCTTGGAAGAAAAGTTATGACCAACCTAGACAGGATATTAAAAAGCAGCGACATTACTTTGTCAACAAAGGTCCATCTAGTCAAAGCTATGGTTTTTCCAGTAGTCATGTATGGATGTAAGAGTTGGACTATAAAGAAAGCTGAGTGCCGAAGAACTGATGCTTTTGAAATGTAGTGTTGGAGAAGACTCTTGAGAGTCCCTTGGACTGCAAGGAGATCCAACCAGTCCATCCTGAAGGAAATCAGTCCTGCATACTCAATGAAAGGACTGATGTTGAAGCTGAAACTCCAATACTTTGGCCACCTTATGCGAAGAACTGACTTATTGGAAAAGACCCTGATGCTGGGAAAGATTGAAGGCGGGAGTAGAAGGGGACAACAGAGGATGAGCTGGTTAGATGGCATCACCGACTCAATGGACATAAGTCTGAGTAAACTCCGGGAGTTTTTGATGGACAGGGAGGCCTGGCATGGTGCAGTCCCTGTAGTCGCAAAGAGTCAGACACAACTGAGCAACTGACCTGAACTAAACATTTTAAGTAATTTAAGTGGAATTGAGAATGATAGTCTCTAAAAACCTGAACTACATTATTTGAAAAGTGGTTCTAATGGTGACAAAGATAGAGGTGCAGAAGATGCAAGTAAAGAATTTGAGCAAAAGTGTTCCATAAAATTTGAGAGTGAAGATAAGGAAATCAGTTTTTAATACTACTTACATTAATGCTTTTAAACTTGTAACTTAAAATTGCTAAAAGAAGAATTTATTTACCTATAGTAGAGTTGGCCAAAATTTTTTTAGTATTTCTCATTTTAAAAAATGAGGGTTTTCCATTTGGGTTCTCTCTTTCTCCCTGTATGCATCACAAATGTTACCTCCTCTATTGGTTACTTGTTTGAGATATATATATATATATATATATATATATATATATATATATATATGCAGTATATATTTAAAGAATATGTTAACTAGCCTATGTTATTATTCTAAAATTCTTGGTGCGTCTTCCTGAAGAGGGATCATACCTCCAGTCCTGTTACAACCATGTATGTGTCACTTCTGGATATAAATTTTAGAGCTAGTTTGTAACTCATGCTCTCTTTTTTTCCCTTCCCAGAACTACCAGCCTGATCCAGACGAGGCTTCTTTATCAGACTGGGTGCCAGAGGGAAGAAAACCTTTGGTGGTGTAAGTTGGTCAAGTTTTAATGATATAAAAAGTCTTTTTTTTTTCCCCCTGCTGTATAACCCAGTTTACCTGACACATAAATATGCTAACCTTCCTGTCATGAGATGAAGATTGCAGACAGTATCTGAGTCCTTTCCACAAAGAAATAATAGCCTTTACTATATTCTCTACTTTTCCCTACCTCTCCTAATTGTATTTCATCTTGCAGTTTAAGCTAGCAGTATTTTATTTTTCCATTGTTAAGGTTGGAAGCACTTTCATTCCTGGGTAAATGTTGTAGTAGGCTGAATAATAACCCCCGTAGATATTAGGTCCTAATATATTGAACCTGTAAATGTTACTTTATTGGGAGGAAAATATTTGAAAATGTGATTAAGTTAAAGGCTTTATTTTGAGATAGGAATATTATCTTGAATTAACTGGTGGGCTATAAACACACTCCCAAGTATCATTGTAAGAGTGAGTCAGAGGGAGATTAGACTGACATACAGGAGAAAGCAAAGAAATATTGAAGCTTCTGGCCTTGAGGCTGGACTATGTAGTTACAAACCAAGAAATGCTGGTGGCCTCTAAAAGCTGGAAAATAGTGAAAAGCTTCTCTCCTAGAGTTTCCAGAATAGAGTGGCCTTGCTGAGACCTTGATTATAGCCCAGTGAAACAGTATCATCATGAAAATTGGAGCTCTACACTAAAAGAATAGGTTTTATTTTGATTCCTGGCTCTATTAACTATATGATGCACCACAAATTACATAACATCTCCGACTTTCCTCATATATGTAATGGAAATAATAATAGCATCTCCCTCATAGGTCTATTGTGAGAATTAAGTAAGAGTCTCTATAAAACTTGGAGATATTTGGGTTGATTGCCAAGCCATTTATCAAAATGGATAATACTGGAAAGATAAGGAGCATGGGACAGTAAAGGTAGTAGTGAGAGATCAAGTGTCCTGTTTTATAAAATGAATATTTAATATGTCTCTTGGGAGTCAACAGATGATACGAAAAAGTTCAAGGTACAAATCTACAGTTCAGAGAGCACTTAAACTTCACAATGAAAAGGAACTGGCATCATCAGCCTGTAGGTAATATTATGAAGCATGAAACTGGGACTTCCCTGGTGGCCCAGTGGTTAAGACTCCACTCTGCCAATGCAAGTGGCATGGGTTCAATCCCTAGTCAGGGAACTAAGATCCCACATACCATGCAGCACAGCCAAAAGGTTAAAAGAAAAGAAAACATTAAAGTAAATGAGATTGGGAAGAATGTTTAGTTAAAGAAGACTGATGTTCTCAGGATAGATGGCTTGGTCCTTTAGTGCTTAAGGTTGAACAGAGGAAAAGTTGTCATCTTAGACAATTTTAAAGTGACAAGAGAGTGCTCGCTTTGGCAGCACATATACTAAAATTGGAATGATATAGAGAAATTAGCATGGCCCCTGCGCAAGGATGACACGCAAATTCGTGAAGCGTTCCATATTTTTGGAAGCAACCTAGATGTCCATCAGCAGACGAATGGATAAGGAAGCTGTGGTACATACACACAATGGAATATTACTCAGCCATTAAAAAAATACATTTGAATCGGTGCTATTGAGATGGATGAAACTGGAGCCCATTATACAGAGTGAAGTAAGCCAGAAAGAAAAACACCAATACAGTATACTAATGCATATATATGGAATTTGAAAGATGGTAACGATAACCCTATATGCGAGACAGAATAAGAGACACAGATGCATAGAACAGTCTTATGGACTCTGAGGGAGAAGGTGAGGGTGGGACGTTCTGGGACAATAGCATTGAAACATGTATATTGTCATTTGTGAAACAGAACACCATTCCATGTTCTATGCATGGGATGGGTGCTCAGGGCTGGGGCATTGGGATGGCCCAGAGGGATGGGATGGGGGGGTGGTTCAGGATGGGGAGCACGTGTGGACCCATGGCTGATTCATGTCAATGTATGGCAAAAAAATAAAAATAAAAAAAATAAAGTGACAAGAGAAATGAAACAATGAAAGAATGTTGCAAAACCTGCTGCCATCAGAGTTCAGATGGGAATAACAGAAACCAGTCTATCAGTTTTAAGCAGAATGGAATTAAACACAGGAAATTACATGCTTACAAATTAGATCCTTGGGCTGGTCTTACAAAAATTATTCCCAGAAGAAGTAACTAAGGGTTCCTATCAAGGAAAAAGTTTCACTTTGTAAGCAGAAATCTCGTGAACCCATAAGGCATTGTCTCCACTTCTGGCTCCGGGATTGTACTCCTTTAGTACAATCTGGAGATTAAAAAAAGCACCACCCAGATATAGTCATGTTGCACAAGCCAAAAAATGCTTTTTGCTCTTCTCTGCATCCTCCATCAGTTTCATATTCCAGATTAACTAGCGCATTCCATTAGCATTACAAAACATCCTTACATCTATGTATCATATATATGGAAGGTTGGGAAATACAATTTTTAGTTTTTTAACTACTGTAATACAGGGAGGTAAAATAGAAGAACGTTGGCATAGATTTTAAATGAGTCAACTTACCATATGTATCAAACAATTCAAGAGAGCTATTTCAAGAAGAGATGAGTAGCCAGTTGTGTACATTGCTACTGATAAGGCGGGTAAGATGACCACAGAAATGATAAATGAATTTGGCACAATGGGAGGTTCTTAGTGATCTCAACAATAGTGAGGAAGGTGAAAATTTTAGGGGGATGGAACAGGTTGAAGAGAGAATAACAAGTGAGGAAGTTGAGATAAGAATGTAAATAACTTGTTATCAGAGTATTTTGTGAAAAAATAATGGGACAACAGTAGGAGGTGACTAGAAGGATCAATGAAAAAAAATCTGTTGGTTTTAAATAAGGTACATTGGTAAACTGACGGGAATAATTCAGTAGGGATGGAGAAATAAGGGATAACTGAAAGGTAAAATCCTTAAGATGAGAACAACCAAATCAGGGCTTTTCCAAATAAGGAAAATGAAGGGGGACAGGGAAAACTGAGTCCAGAGTGCTTGCAAGGAACTGGTTGTAATAAAGGATTGAGAGACAATTTGAGAAAAGAAAAATAAAGACAGAAAATGAAGGATGGATAGCAAAGGTTAAACAGAAAATAAATTAGAAGTGTAAATCAGGGCTAAATCTTTTGGAGTTGACCAAACTAGAGTCAAGGATAAAATGGAAGTGGTCAGAATAATATGGTTATTGCCATTGGTGATGAACAGATACTAGAGCGTGATCATAGAAATGTGGAGTTGAAGAGAGTTTAAGAAAAATTTTGTTGGAAATGAGGAGGTGGAGAATCAGAAGTGAAGGCCCAGTCATCGTGGCTTACTCACTGATAATAACAGTAGAACAAATGGAAAATAAAAGGCTATGCCAGGGTGAAAAAACACAAAAAATAAAAGTATCTAGTGTGAGTAAGGCAAAGTGGCTTAGTGGTCTCAATATACAATGAGACTAGTCTAGTAAAGTAATATGGCATTAAAGAAGCTATGATTTTGGAAAAGGAAAGAGAAAACAGACAGAAGCTGTATTTGAATCTTTTGTGAGGACTAATAATGATAATCTGTGCAAGATACCACTTCTGAACACACACACACACATAAAACACGGAAGTGTTGAGCCTGGTGGGCTACAGACCATAGAGTTGCAAAGAGATGGGCACAGCTGAGCGACTAAGCACGTATGCATGCAGTGAATTGCAAATTATGAAATCTCATTTCATGGCTTCAGAACAGGAAGATTTTAGAGCAAGCAAAATTTGAGTTATTATATTACTTTCTAATAATGCTTCTAATAAACTTCTCTGGTGGCTCAGTCAGTAAAGAATCTGCCTGCAATGCAGGAGATCACCTGCAATGCGGGAGATCCAGGTTCAGTCCCTGGGCTGGGAAGATCCCCTGCAGGAGGAAATGGCAACCCATCCTAGTATTCTTGTCTGGAAAATTCCACTGACAGAGGAGCCTGGCTGGCTACAGTTCATGGGGTCTCAAGAGTCAGACACGACTTAGCAACTAAACAAGTACCACCCACCAACCCTTCTAATAAAGACAACATAATCAAAGAATTTTTTAATCCTGCATATTCGTTGACATACTGTCTCTCCTACAATAAATCCCATGGTGATATTGACTATTTCACTAATCTCTAAGTTCCTAGCAACTGGCACAATGTCAGGCACACTAAACCAATATTTGTTGAATCCAAAGTTCTAAAAACCTCAATTATGCAAAAAGAATCTTCTCAAATTAATAACTGATGTATCGGAAATTTGAGAGTCTAAATTAACCATTGCACAGCAGGTAGAAAATGTATTATATTATGATGAATCACAAAAAAATTTGAATAGCATTTTCACTTATCAAGCATTGTACTCTTTGTATTTCAATGTCTAGCATATTTCCAATTTGCTAAAATAAATGTCATTTGAAAATTGATATATTATTTTTGTGCATGTTATAGCAAATAATTATTATGTATATTTTCAAAAAAATTAAAATAGGACCCCACCTAACCCTGGAAATTTGTTCAGATAATCTGTATTCATGGTTCATTAGTGATATGCTCTACCAAGATGGTGAATAAATAATCATTTTCATTCCCTTTCATTGCTTATCCTTCTTATGAAGGCCATTAGCAGATAAGAATGACATTAATGCACATTTTGTATAATAAAGATTCCATGAAGCTAAGAATCTTATTTTCACTGTCAAGGGCCTATAACTACAGTAGGGAAATGATGAACAAGAGATAAAAAGCCAGAAATAGCAAAATGCAATACAATTTTAAGTGCAACCAGAAATGTGATTGAAAAAATGCAATTATATGCTAGCAGAAGGAGACTGCTGATAATTAAATATAAATGTATAATATGCATATTATACATGTATAATGATATATATAATACAGATGAATTTGGGGGACATATGTATGTATAGTGCATGTATACAATTACACATTATAAATTTCATTAAATTTTATTTAAGTCTAATTACATGAGGAACAAAATGATGACTTAGACCCTTACCTGACAGATTTATGGATCTCTTTTACCTTTAGATAGAGCTACAGTCAATTGCCACAGAGAAATAAATGTAGAGCTGACCATTTTAAACTCTTGTGCAAATATGCACATACAATTTAATAATGGCACAGACAACACCGTGCTGATGAAAATTACCTCCCAGATTATAGTCTATATGTCTATTTCTTTCTTATATAAGTAGAAATAATTTGTGAAGACACTGATTTCCAAGAAAATAAATTATCACCCCAATTGTTAATGACTTTTTAAAGTAAGTATAATTAGGAATATCTACTACTGTTAAAAGAGTAAGAGAGATTGCAACTAAAATACACTGCCGAGGGGGGAATCTTATTGGCTTCATGAGTGATATACATATAACACACTGGAAAAATATCCTAGAAAAATGTTTTATTTTGTATAATATTCAGTCATATATGTGAATAATTTGGTAAGATTAATAAGAAAATAGACTGTAGCTTCCATATTCTTGTGACCAATACCACTAATAAGTATGCTCAGAGGTTTTTTTAGGGAAAAAGACTCAAAAACAATAGTTTAATGTCATTAATAGCTTAAGACATGAATTGACTCTTCACAAGGAAACATATTCCTAACACTGCAGTACCTTTAAAAGCTTGGAATAATTTTCTGCTCTAAACAATGAATCAAAACTAGATAAGCTTAGTTAAATATATAGGAGGGGCCCCAGTTGTTCAATTTCATTTCAGGCTGGGGTTAAAAAAAAATTGTGATTCTTATGTGTTGGATCTTGTTTTAGTGAAGAGTTTTTCAGGGAAAATGAAATGACAGTTACCCTTCACAAAGAAAGTATAAAGAGACAACTGATTTTTTAATCACTCATGAAGATGCAAATGATAAGAAGGAACACTTGAACTTCAAAGCATTTCTTTTTCTGCCAAGGGAAGTAAAGAACTAAATCAATATTAACATACTCTACATTATACTGCCAACTAAATTTTATAGAAAAGTATGTCAAAGGTGTAAGAATACACAGGAGAACTATACAAAAAAGATCTTAATGACCTAGATACTCATGATGATGTGATCACTCACCTAGAGCCAGATATCCTGGAATGCAAAGTCAAGGGGGTCTTAAGAAGCATCACTACCAACAAAGCTAGTGAAGGTGATGGAATTCCAGCTGAGCTATTTCAAATCCTAAAAGATGATGCTGTGAAAGTGCTGCACTCTATATGCCAGCAAATTTGGAAAACTCAGCAGTGGCCACAGGACTGGAAAACATCACTTTTCATTCTAATCCCAAAGAAAGGCGATGCCAAAGAATGCTCAAACTACCACACAATTGCACTCATCTCACATGCCAGGAAAGTAATGCTCAAAATTCTCCAAGCCAGGCTTCAGCAATACGTGAACTATGAAATTCCAGATATTCAAGCTGGATTTAGAAAAGGCAGATGAACCAGAGATCAAATTGCCAACATCTGCTGGATCATTGAAAAAGCAAGAGAGTTCCAGAAAAACATCTATTTCTGCTTTATTGACTATGCCAAAGCCTTGGACTGTGTGGATCACCACAAACTCTAGAAAATTCTTAAAGAGATGTGATTACCAGACCACATGACCTGCCTCCTGAGATATCTGTGCAGGTCAAGAAGCAACAGTTAGAACTGGACATGGAAAATCAGACTGGTTTCAAATTGGGAAATGAGTATGTCAAGGCTGTATATTGTCACCCTGCTTATTTAAGTTATATGCAGAGTACATCATGAAAAACCCTGGACTGGATGAAGCACAAGCTGGAATCAAGATTGCTGGCAGAAATATCAATAATCTCAGGTATGCAGATGACACCACTCTTATGGCAGAAAGCAAAGAAAAACTAAAGAGCCTCTTGATGAAAGTGAAAGAGGAGAGTGAAAAAGTTGGCTTAAAACTCAACATTCAGAAAGCTAAGATCATGGCATCTGGTCCCATCACTTCATGGCAAATAGATGGGCAAGCAGTGGAAACAGTGACAGACTTTACTTTGTGGGGCTCCATAATCACCGCAGATGGTGACTGCAGCCATGAAATTAAAAGACACTTGCTCCTTGCAAGAAAAGCTATGACACCTAGACAGCATATTAAAAAGCAGAGACATTACTTTGACAAAAAAGGTCCATCTAGTCAAAGCTATGGTTTTTCCAGTAGTCATGTATAGATGTGAGATTTGGACCATAAAGAAGACTGAGCTCTGAAGTATTGACGCTTATTGGAGAAAACTCTTGAGAGTCCCTTAGACTGCAAGGAGATCCAACCAGTCCATCCTAAAGGAAATTAGTCCTGAATATTCATTGAATGGACTGATGCTGAAGCTGAAGCTCCAATACTTGGCCACCTGATTCGAAGAACTGACTTATTGGAAAAGACCCTGATGCTGGGAAAGATTGAAGGCAGGAGGAAAAGGTAATGACAGAAGATGAGATGGTTGGAAGGCATCACCAACTTAATGGTTATGACTTGAGTTTGAGCAAGCTCCGGGAGTTGGTGATAGACCGGGAAGCCTGGTGTGCTGAAGTTCATGGGGTCACAAATACTCGGACATGACTGAAGGACGAACAGAACTGATGTCAAAATATTGTATTACTTTTATTTTAAATTTTAAAATATTTTAATTTCTGAAAAAGTAGTACACTAGATACTACCATACTAGCAAAAAAGGGTTAAATACAAAGTTCACTTCAGACTTTCTATTTTGAAAGAGCACATTACACATATTGCCAAGCTTCCTCATTCCATTATTTTTCTTGAATTTCCTCCCTCCCCTACTCTACAGTTTGTGAATATTCTTCTCATGCATATTTTATAATATTATTACCTATATATCTATTTAAGAAGAAAATATTGCACGGTTTGAAAATATACAGTTTGAATGTTATACTATAAGCATCCTTATACAACTTACTATCAATGGTTATGACTCAGATCCATATTAATACCCCAGTTAGTGAGCATGTACATTGTCTTGACTTTCATCATTTCAATACCGCATTGAAAATCCCTTAAATGCCTTTCTTACATGTAGAAGTAAGTTTTCTAGGATATAAGCAGTTAAATGAGCAGTCTCAACTCAGATGAATATAAACATGAAATAGTTTTCATTTTCTGCAGTTACTTCTTTCACCCCTATTCCACTGAATCTCTTTTTCCACTTTCTTAATTATATCTTTCATGAGTTTCATAAAGTCTCATTCTAAATGATAAATGCTGCTTTAAAGTGTTAATCATACCCTCCATTTAAATCTTATTTCCTCTCTTCCTTCATCCCAGTTTAGAGTAGGGATACTGATGCTGAAGCTCTGATACTTTGGCCACCTGATGCAAAGAGCCAACTCTCTGGAAAGACCCTGATGCTGGGAATGATTGAAGGCAAAAGAAGAGGGCTGCAGAAGATTAGACGGTTAGATAGCATCACAGACTCAAGGGACATGAATTTGAGCAAACTTTGGGAGATAGTGAAGGACAGGGAAGCCTGGCAAGCTGCAGTACATGGGTTGGCAAAGAGTTGGACACGACTGGGCAATTGAAAAACAACTGACTGGTAGAAATGGAGGATCTAGGTGGCAATGTCTGGCTATAAGACACTTAGCTCTAAATCCTACTTTTCTAGAGATTTGAAGTGAGGAAGAAGGAGAAGTAAAGTAAAAGGTGTTTTGTGTTTGTTTTCACTCACTAGCCCACATTGTGGTGGTGGTTGTTTCTTTGTTGCTTGTTGCCACTTCTCTGGGTAACACTGAGGACCAGCAGATCCTCTGTGTGGCAACCTTACAGATACTGGATCTTTAATGAAGGGCTTGATGGATACATGTCCTTCAGGTGAACACTGCAATTTGTTAATTTGTGAAATCTAGATCGAAACTCATGTCTTCCACCCATCTAATCTTTAGCCAGAGCAAATAAACAATCCTATGGGAATCCTCTTACTCCTCAGGGAAGAAAACTTTTACATGGAATATTGCCTAGATAGTTCATGTTCTACTTTTAACCCACAGGAAATATCTGTTCCTTGCCACAAAGAATATGGGAATGTAGTGGACTCTGCTCTCATCCTCTCTTTCTGCCCTGTGGTCAGTTACATTAATAGTAATCTAATGTTAAACCATCTTTGCTTTTCTATAATGAACTCTACTGTCATGATATACTCTTTGTACATTTATAGATTATGTGCATCACATTTATTCATAAATTTATTTTCTTATGCTGTTCCTATACAATTTGTTATCAAATTTATATTGGACTTCTATATATACAATGTTGCCTATGAAACAATGCAGGTGATAATTTTTAATCACATTTTACTTGGGAGTTTATATAATAAATAAAATATATATTTTATATATAGGTTATATGATATATAATAGTTTATATAATAAATATAATAATAAAAATAAAACATATGAAATTTATTGGATTGTAATAAACTTTTTAGGAGCTTCCTAGGTAGCTCAGTGGTAAATAATCTGCCTGTCAATGCAGGAGATGCAGGTTCAATCCGTTGGTTGAAAAGATCCCTGAAGAAGGAATTGGCAACCCACTCCAGTATTCTTGCCTGGGAAATCCCATGGACAGAGGAGCTTGTTAGCTACAGTCCGTGGGGTCACAAAAGAGTCAGACACAACTTAGCAAATAAACAGCAATAATAACAAATAGACTTTTAAGGTTCCCACTTAGTCTTGAATCAATTTGATAAAATTTACCATTTCATTTAAATTTTAAATTTATTTTCACAAAGTTATTTAAAACATAACTTTATGGTTTCTTTTTTTCTGTAAAGATTCCCTTCTCAATATTTATACTGTTTTTTTAAATTAATTTTTAATTGGAGTATATAGTTGCTTTACAATGTTGTGTTAGTTTGTGCTGTACAGCAAAGTGAATCAGCTATATGCTTACATATATCCTCTCTTTTCTGGTGTATTTTCTGTCTTTATCACATTGTCTTCCTGTTCAACATTTCCATAAATTTATTCTTAGTCTCTTTTATACTCCATACTATTTCTTGCCTTTCATTTTAATATATTCTTCTATTTATTATTTCTTTCTATTTCCCTTGATTTTATGATTTGTCTATTTTCTTGAGTTGGATGCTTAGCTCATTTACTTTTAATCTGCTTGTTAATATACTCTTTTAGGACTATTAACCTCCTTTCAATCTCTACTTGACATGTATACCACAAATTTTTAGTATCATTGCTATTGCCTTTCAGTTCTAAATATTTTTTATATCTATATTTTGTCCCACAAACATGTATCATTTAAAATGAATCTTTTTAAAGTATCAATAAATGTGTGATTTGCCTTGCTGCAAACTAGCTTTATTTATGCCTTATTTTGTAAGAAAATATCAAAATAAAGAGATACCATTTTTTAATATGTGAAAGAAAAGCTAAATTGATTGCTTGCTAAACAAGAGAAAGTATTACTTGCAAAGCAAGTCTCACCAAGCAGTGCAAGTGTTGATTCTATATAGAGATGGAAATAACATGATCAGAGTTTCAGGTATTTAAAGAAGCAAAAATTGGGAATTCCTGGTGGTCCAGTGGTTAGAACACTGTGCTTTTACTGCCAAGGGTCTGAGTCCAATCTCTGGTTGGGGAACTAAGATCTCATAAGCCAAGCAGTATAGTCAAAAAAATAAATAAAGAAGCAATATTGTCCTTAAACTAGAGTGACTTTCAGCTGTGGAAACCTTGTTACTGGAGTAATTTTGATGCTGATTGGCTTCTAAAAGCATGGGACCTGTGTATGATTGAGATGGGTTCAAAACTACTTCTTGTTACTTATTCATGGCCTTGGACTATGTCAGCAGAAATTTTTTTCCTGTTGGAGATCTAATTTTTTATAGTGAGGAGTACTAGCTCTGGTCTCTCCATATTAAAGAATCTTGATAATAGTCATAAATCATGTTGACCTAGTTCAAGATTTATCTAAAATAATACTCAAAGGTGTTCTGGACCCTGAGAATATGTAAATAGAAGAGAAGTGGTTAGAAAAGACTTGCTGCCAGATTATCAGGAATAACCTAGATAGTTTGCTAAATGGTTAGGGTGTGGAGATAGGCACAGCAACAGTAATGTATTTATATATTGGCAAAATTGTAGATATAGTAATAGATAACTAATTAGCACATATAGATGTGTTTAATTAACTTATGACTCTTTCTTTCTAAAAGATTAGTAGAGACACTCTAAAACAGCTGTGGGGAATGAGCTTGTATTGACCTGGTCCTAGGAAGACTTTCTTTTCCCTCCTACTTTGCCAGTTAATGGTGTCTCTTTCCCATGTAAGTCTGTTTCAATGAGATGACTTTCACGTGTCAAGGATAATTTAGCAATTTGGCAGATTTTCAGTTTCTCTGAAATTGCTCAATAGTTGGAATTCAAATGCTATCTATGTTACTTTTGGTAATCACTGCAGTCTTCATGCACTGTACAAGCAATCAATATGCCCTAGTCGCCCTACACTCCCCCACCCCACACACAATCCCCACAAGCTCTGCCCAGCCTGTGGAGGGCAAGGGGACAGAATTTTTCAGAAAAATGAAACAATTGGGTGATCAATAACTCTCTTAATATTTCCTCCAACTAAACAAACTTGGAAAAGGAAAAAGATAAATTAATTTCTGTGGAAGAACATGATTCAGATTTATGAATCATTCCTTAAGGTGTCAGAATGATCAGCTTGATACTGGGAGCAGAATTTCTCTCAAGTAATTTAGGAATGATATAATTAATTCACTGGTGACAGGTTACCTCACAAAAATCACTCTACAAACTTTTTAATCACTTGACAATTAGTTTATATGGATACCTATTCCATTGCACCTCTGCAAATACTGAAAACTAGATTTACCTCTTTAATTTGTATACATATATGATATCCATATCTATTAATATGTATGCACATACTTATATCTATGTATCTTGTTTATTTGAATAATGCAATGACAATGAAATGAGCATGTAGTTGGAAAACTGAATAGAAAGTTACTGCCTATTCAAAACGAATGGAGTTCTTAGGAGTGAGACACAGTGCCAGTGAGTATCAAGGAACTATAAAATGCAGTACTCATTACCACTGAATATCAAGAGGTCTGTGTGGAAATTAATAACCCTGGATCCCATACACCATGAAGAGGATATGACTGAAGCTGACAGAGAAGAAAAGTAATACAACTTGGAAATTGTTCCTCAGAAAATCTGGCAAAATGGAAAAATGTGTAATACATTCTTCGTATCAATTATAAAACTTAACATAGTATGAGGAAACTTGTCAAGATTCTAAATATTTGAACATTTTATTTTGCTTAGTGCTATCTTGTAATCCCTTCACTTATCCTACTTACAGTTAAATCTCTTGGGGAAAAAAGCAGCTAAATAAACAAGAAAAGTTCTACTTTGGATTCAGTTAGGAGCAAAAAATAAGTTTATTACTAAAATATAGGTAAATGAAGCCTTTGGAAAACTGAATACTTAATTTTGTACTTTTGGTTAAATAGGTAAGAAAGGCTAAAGATAGTCATATGTATATATATCTGAGACCGAAAAAAAAAAAGATAAATATTCCAAGAAAACAATGTTTTCATGAGGCTTTATAGATCTCACTGTTCCATCAGAAATTATTCTGAATTTTCAGAGTAACTACTAGCCATAACATATGAGACTTTTTAAAACAATATTTTACGAACAAATTCTCTTTTGCTACCATTATTATTAATAATGATGTACATGAACATAGTAAAACATTTAGAAAGTACAAAATGAGCCACCTTTTTTTCAGAAAAACAAACAAAAATATCTCTGTGCTTTTCTAGACCAAAAGACCCATCTCCGTGTAACCAATAAATAAGTTTCTTATGCTTTCTTATGGAAAATGTACAAGGGCATCTATATATTTGTGTATCTACCCATATGTTTATATCTCTATATGTATTTTTTTTAATTTAATTATGTCATCATGAGTAAAAGCTCACTACATGTATTGTTCATTAGGTATTAGGAGTCAGTCAGTATTACTGACTCAGGGCAGTATATTTGGCTTGGGTAGAAATACAAATTCTGCCACTTGCTAGTTATTCGATCATGGGAAAATTATGTAATTCCTCTGTGTTTCAGTTTCCATATTTATAATAGATGTGGATGGTGATAATAATAGTATTTATTTCATAGAGCTAATGTGAAGATAAAATATGTAAGGTTGTATGAAACACCTAGGCTAGTGCCGTGTTACAAACATTCAGTAAGGATTAGCAACCATTTATGTACTGTCCTATCCATGTTTTTCCTTTCTCTTCTTTTTCTGGGATATTGTCTTCAGATGAAAAGCCTGAAAACCTAAAATCTAGTATGTGTGAAAAAACAATGCATTCCTTTCTTGATGCTCTAGTAACTTGTGGATAAGCTCATGCAGTGACCATTGAAAGTCAGCTATCCTGAGATGAAAAACACTCAGAATTGGGAATCAGAGCACCAGGTGAAAGCTTTTAATTTCCCCTATTTATCTGAGTATCTCTTGCCAAGTTTTTGAATTTATATCCTCAATTATGAATAAAAATAAAGAAGAAAAATAAGTTTATTACAAAGGATGATTTTGATAAATAAATACAGCAAGTTTTATAAGTAATAGTTAACACTACTTATAATTTTGAAGAGTAGGAGAAATGCCAAAATTATAGCTCTCAAAAGCAATACTGGTTTAAAAGAAAGCAGAAGGAAGTGAGATTAATGAATGATTTTTGTGTATGTATAAAATATGTCTCCAAAGGAAAGGTATGGGAGGCTTTAGAAAGAGACATTGCAATAGTTGGGAGCCAGCATCAATAAAAAAATTCTGTCCCCTTGCCCTCCACAGGCTGGGCAGAGCTTGTGGGGATTGTGTGTGGGGTGGGGGAGTGTAGGGGGACTAGGGCATATTGATTGTGAATCGCTGAAACACATCACAGCAGACTAGCCTCATTTCCTTTTTTTTTTTTCTTTACAGGAACACCAGAATAATAAACCAAGTTACATGGTGAATGTAGAATATCTGAAATTCAGGAAGCCATTTGAAAAACTCTCTCAGAAGACTCTTGTAGACAAACTGAAAAAACAAATAATTTACTCAGGTCGGTCCAGGATCAAATGCACAAGTCACATGATAACCAATGGAGCAAATCAGTGATTTCTACAGAACACTATTTTTATTCCTTGCTACCAAAAGTTGTATCTGTTACTTATCTGAAAATAGAGAACACTATCTGCCAAATGGAGAGCTAGTATGAAAGCTTAAATGTATACCAAGAAACTTCCTTGAAAAATAGAATGAAGAGCTCACATGCAGAACAGAAAATGTGTTACAAATTAATGCCAAAGATGAAGTCAGCAAAGAGGAAGTTTTGGTCACAACAAAACTAAAACATGAAGAAACAAAAGTTAAGGGCTGCAAGAGTGAAAAAGACAGGCATGTTAAACGGCAAAAGAAGATACTATGAGTAAACCATGGTACAGTTCAGTTCAGTCGCTCAGTCGTGTCCAACTCTTTGTAACCCCATGAATCGCAGCACACCAGGCCTCCCTATCCATCACCAACTCCCTGAGTCTACCCAAACCCATGTCCATCGAGTTGGTGATGCCATCCAGCCATCTCATTCTCTGTCGTCCCCTTTTCCTACTGCCTTCAATCCTTCCCAGCATTAGGGTCTTTTCCAATGAGTCAACTCTTCGCATGAGGTGGCCAAAGTATTGGAGTTTCAGCTTCAACATCAGTCCTTCCGATGAACACCCAGGACTGATCTCTTTTAGGATGGACTGGTTGGATCTTCTTGCAGTCCAAGTGACTCTCAAGAGTCTTCTCCAACACCACAGTTCAAAAGCATCAATTCTGCGGCGCTCAGCTTTCTTCACAGTCCAACTCTCACATCCACACACGACCATTGGAAAAAACATAGCCTTGACTAGATGGACCTTTGTTGGCAAAGTAATGTCTCTGCTTTTAAATATGCTATCTACGTTGGTCATAACCTTCCTTCCAAGGAGTAAACGTCTTTTAATTTCATGGCTGCAATCACCATCTGCAGTGATTTTGGAACCCCAAAAAATAAAGTCTGACACTGTTTCCACTGTTTCCCCATCTATTTCCCATGAAGTGATGGGACCAGATGCCATGATCTTAGTTTTCTGAATGTTGAGCTTTAAGCCAACTTTTTCACTCTCCTCTTTCACTTTCATCAAGAGGCTCTTTAGTTCTTCTTCACTTTCTGCCATAAGGGTGGTGTCATCTGCATATCTGAGGTTATTGATATTTCTCCTGGCAATCTTGATTCCAGCTTGTGCATTATCCAGGCCAGCATTTCTCATGATGTACTCTGCATATAAGTTAAATAAGCAGAATGACAATATACAGCCTTGACGTACTCCTTTTCCTATTTGGAACCAGTCTGTTCCATGTACAGTTCTAACTGTTGCTTCCTCACCTGCATACAGGTTTCTCAGGAGACAGGTCAGATGGTCTGGTATTCCCATCTCTTTAAGAATTTTCCACAGTTTATTGTGATCCACACAATCAAAGGCTTTGGCATAGTCAATAAAGCAGAGATAGATGTTTTTCTGGAACTCTGTTGCTTTTTCAACAATCCGATGGATGTTGGCAATTTGATCTCTGGTTCCTCGGCCTTTTCTAAATCCAGCTTAAATATCTGGAAGTTGACGGTTCATGTACTGTTGAAGCCTGGCTTGGAGAGTTTTGAGCATTACTTTGCTAGCATGTGAGATGAGTGCAATTGTGTGGTAGTTTGAGCATTCTTTGCCATTGGCTTTCTTTGGGATTGGAAGGAAAACTGACCTTTTCCAGTCCTGTGGCCACTGCAGAGTTTTCCAAATTTGCTGGCATATTGAGTGCAGCAGTTTCAAAGCATCATCTTTTAGGATTTGAAATAGCTCAACTGGAATTCCATCACCTCCACTAGCTTTGTTCGTAGTGATGCTTCCTAAGGCCCACTTGACTTCACATTCCAGGTTGTCTGGCTCTAGGTGAGTGATCACACCATTGAGATTATCTGGGTTGTGAAGATCTTTTTTGTATAGCTCTTCTATGTATTCTTGCCACCTCTTAATATCTTCTGCTTCTGTTAGGTCCATACCATTTCTGTCCTTTATCGAGCCCATCTTTGCATGAAATGTTCCCTTGGTATCTCTAATTTTCTTGAAGAGATCTCTAGTCTTTCCCATTCTGTTGTTTTCCTCTATTTCTTTGCACTGATCGCTGAGGAAGGCTTTTTTATCTCTCCTTGCTATTCTTTGGAATTCTGCATTCAGATGGGAATATGTTTCCTTTCTCCTTTGCTTTTTGCTTCTCTTCTTTTTCCAGCTATTTGTAAGGCCCCCTCAGATAGCCATTTTGCTTTTTTGCATTTCTTTTCCATGGGGATGATCTTGATCCCTGTCTCCTGTACAATGTCACGAGCATCTGTCCATAGTTCATCAGGCACTCTGTCTATCAGATTTAGTCCCTTAAATCTATTTGTCACTTCCACTGTATAATCATAAGGGATTTGATTTAGGTCATACCTGAATGGTCTAGTGGTTTTCCCTACTTTCTTCAATTTAAATCTGAATTTGGCAGTAAGGAGTTCATGATCTGAGCCACAGTCCATCATTGTCCAAAGTGCTAACAGGCTCTGAGACCACGCTGCCATAAACGTGTAGTATTGAGATTGAAGGTAGTCATAGTCCCTTTCTACCTGCTAAATAAATTCATTCATGGATTTTTTTTTCCCCCCCTCAGGAGAAGGGATTGAGTTTTCAGAAAGACTTTTATAATCCAGAGGGCATTCGGATGGGAAAGAACAGAGTAGTGAAAACCTTAAAATTATGTGTGAGAATTACTTCAATGAATTGGAAATTTTTAACATAAAAAAGTGAGAGAAAGATTTATTTATAAATCAGAAGAGTTGCAGAGTGAAAACAAGAGTGTTAGACATAGTCTGTGTAGTATTATAGTCGGAAGTGAGGTTATGTGTAGAGTTTACAAGGTGTTTGAACAAACATGACCAAAAATACAATGAAAAACTTACTCAATAGTTAGGATCATACAAACCTGGAAAGAGCTACCTTTGACTGGTGAGATATTTTTGTCACTGGAATTGTTCAAAAAGAGGACAGTCACTTCCAGAAGTAAATCTCATAAGGGATTGAAGCCTCTTATATTTAAGTTTATATACTTGTTTACAAGCTTCTTTATTTCTTCTTCCTTTGCATAGATTTTAACTTTGTTTTCACTTGTCTCCCTTTTTCCATTTTCCATGGGCCATATTGCTATAGGCTAATTTGAAACATATCACACAAAGTCTCATCTTTCATGTTTCTTTTCCCTCAGGTTTTTTTCTATTATTTTTCATTAGGTGTCCATAAGAATTCATGTATTTAGCTTAATTTTAGTGCCTACAGGCATATGCTTGTATCCTTCATCGATCTGTTGTTTTATTGCAAATAAGTCACATTTTTTAAATGCCAGACTCAATATTCTTTTATGCCATTTTATAACATTTCCAGTAGTCATTCTGAAAACCATTCAAGAGCTTATTTTTAAGTAAAGCACTACAATATGATTGTATGTCCTGGTGAACCAGATAAAAAGCCTCTCTGATGTGTCATTGCATTAATGTGAGTCTATTTCTTTGGATTTCATTTAGTTGATAACCTATTATTTGATTAAGATTAAAGAGTAGAAATTTCCACAATAGTGTGCATGCTAAAATTCCTACATATATACATAAACTACATTTTTCTAATTATGAAATTATAGAAAATTTGAAAATTCAAAAAGTTGAGGTTAAAAATTAGACCTACTACATCACCATTGAGACAAATCTGTTTAACATTTTATATTCTGCGTATTTTTTCTATGCCTGTTTTAATTTAATTATACACATGCTCACATGTGCACAAATATGGCTTTCTACATTGTTCTCTCATCATTAGTGAAAGTTGCTCAGTCATGTCCGACTCTTTGTGACCCCATGAACTATACAGTCCGTGGAATTCTCCAGGCCAGAATACTAGAGTGGGTAGCCAGTCCCTTCTCCAGGGGATCTTCCCAACCCAGGGGTCGAACCCAGGCCTCCTGCATTGCAGGCGGTTTCTTTACCAGCTGACCCACAAGGGAAGCCCTTTCTCATCATTATGTGTTTATAATTTATCCTATGCTTTACAACGTTCACAGACGTGACTTGAGTATAACATGGCATATATCCATGTGTCATTTTTGCATTTAGATTAGTTTGATTTTTATCATTAGAAATACTACATCTATGAAAAAATTGTCACATAACACATTTTATATATTTAGAATTATTTCTGAGCCATGGTATGCTAGCTTCAAAGGTATTCATGTGCACCACTCCTCTCAGTGTTAAGAAGGGTTGAAATGGAATGCTGACATACTAATCTTGCATTTGAAATCAAAATATCTGGAGTCACAAATTCACTATTTTAATCAATGGAAATTGGACAATATTTATTCTCATATACTTATTTTAATAACCAAATGAGGTAGTATTTGTGAAAGCACATTGTAAAACAAAAGTATCCATAACAGTCCTGATTATTATGTGCAACAATAAAAGTGATAATGGTTTGAAAGCTTAGAAAATAATCACTTATTTGAAGATAGATTTTTGCTATGAAATATACAGTTTTGTGCTTTGTGTGTGAAATTTAATGCTGCAAAATGTGTGAATTTGTTTTCTTTAAAAACGGTGAAATTCATGCTTAAATAAGATATTGATCCTCAGAGACCTATGCATGAGTTTATTACCAGCTCTCTTTACTTTCTACTTGTCAAATAATTATAAAAACTCTAATTGGACAATATCAAGTTTACAATATAATTATAAAAATAACCTAATTAAAACTTTGAAATTAAATGGGACTGTGCAGAATAATTTTAAATAACAATTAGGAGATTCCTCAGGCTCTCTCAGATAAAGGCTTTCTTCAACAGGTAAACTTGAGCCCCATTCATTCCCTAGTCTTCATGTATTCTGCTTCCCTCTTGCTCCTGCTTCATGACCAACCCGTAGATGTCATAGCACAAATGGTTGACTTTTACATTAGACTCATAAGAATGAGGGATCTTACCCAATATTAAGATTTACAAATTATTTCAAGTGCAGTTATGAGGTATAGGCAAAACAGAGAGAGATGCAGAGTTGCCGGTGCTAGAGTCCTGGTACTTTCTTGCCGTGTTAGACTGATCTGTGACTCAGATGTAACATACTAGTTTTCTAGGTGATGTATGCAGCCATATCCCTTACACTGTTGTTGTTGTTCAGTCACTCAGTCGTGTCTGACTCTTTGTGACCCCACGGACTGCAGCACACCAGGCCTCCCTGTCCTCCACTATCTCCTGGAGTTTGCTCAAATTCATGTCCATTGAGTCAGACATGCCACCTAAACATCTCATCCTCTGTTGCCCCCTTCTCCTCCTGCCCTCAATCTTTCCCAGCATCAGGGTCTTTTCCAATGAGTTGGCTCTTTCCATTAGGTGGCCAAAGAACCGGCATCACTCCTTTCAATGAGTATTCAGCATCAATCCTTCCAATGAGTATTCAGGGTTAATTTCCATTAGGATCGACTAGTTTGATGTCCTTGCTGTACAAGGGATTCGCTAGAATCTTCTTTAGCATCATAGTTCAAAAGTATCAATTCTTCAGCACTCGGCCTTCTTTATGATCCAGCTCTCACATCTGTACATGACTATTGGAAAAACCATAGCTTTGAGTATATGGACCTTTGTCATCAAAGTGACGTCTCTGTTTTTTAATCCACTATCTAGGTTTGTCATAGTTTTTCTTCCAAGGAGCAAGTGTCTTTTAATTTCATGGCTATAGTCACCATCCACAGTGATTTTGGAGCCCAAGAAAATAGTCTCTCACTGTTTCCATTGTTTCCCCATCTATTAGCCATGAAGTGATGGGACCGGATGCCATGATGTTAGCTTTCTGAATGTTGAGTTTTAAACATAGCTTTTTTACTCTCTTCTTTCACCTTCATCAAGATATGAAAGAGAGCTATTTTGATCTTGAAACATCTCTTTTCTTTCTGCAATAGTTAGAGAACTGTATAACAGTTCAGGAAACTATATCCTATAAATCTATTGATTCCAGGATTATATAGCATAAGCAAACCTAGACAGACTAGTTCATCTTGCTAAAAGCATTTCACAGATGCCACTCTCCCACTAGCAAATGACATTAATGTGCCTGTCATTAGGCCCATCAATATTTTCAAGGTGAGTTGGCCACCCATCTAGGGTTTTTTTTTTTGTTGTTTTGTTTTTCCTATATACACTCTCCTAATGGGAAAGAATGGATTATAATCCTGCTGTTAACTCTTTCCTGCCCACTAGGGCTCAGTTTTGAATTAATGGTACTTTAACAGGTGACGCTAGTGGTAAAGAACTTGCCTGCCAGTGCAAGAAACAAGAGATGCAAGAGATGCGAGCTCAATCCCTGGGTTGGGAAGATTCCCTGGAGGAGGAAATGGCAACCCACTCCAGTATTCTTGCCTGGGAAATCCCATGGACAGAGGAGTCTGGCAGGCCACAGTCTATGGGGCCTCATAGAGTCAGACACAGCTAAGCAACTAACAACAACAAAAAAATTCAAATAAATATAGACTACTTACTCAACAATAGAAATTATATTAGATGATTGTTATATAAGAGTAAACAAGTTAGGAAGATCTTTCCTCATGAGGGGCTTATATTCTAAGGAGAGGAAACTGTAAACAAGGACATAAACTAGAGGAGAGCATCACAAATTGTGATAAATGCTACAAATACAATGAAATAACAATGCTATTAGAGAAATAGGGTGAGATCAGGATAATTTTGATTGGGAAGTCAATAGAAATCTCATTAAGGAGTTGTTTTTGTGTTTGAAACTTTGGTTTCCCAATATCAAATCAAGTGCCTCATATATAAATAGAGTCTACTGCCTTTGAAGTTACAGCCTGGGGGGTGCCCCACAGAAAGCCTGGTTCAGTCTTCAATACCCCTCCCACTGATTGTGATCCTGTTTCCAACATTCTGATTACAAAGAATCATTATGCTGTTAGTCCAATTTGATGTAAGAATTGCCTAATATTGGTAAAGCAATCATCAGTCAAAAGTTTGTGATTCAGCAGCCACAGAACTGACATTAGGAACTGGACTGCTTGTTCCCAGTGCTGTGTCCCCAGTGCTTCAACTTTACCATATTCATTCCATTAAAAATATTTCATATGTGTAATAATAATATGGCAAAATCAATACAAAATTCCTTCCAAGTAAAAAAAAAATTAAAAAGAATTGCCTAATATTTATACTTCTGCTGGATATATAACAGTAGGCTGAAGCTCTTGAGATGACACTGGAGTTCCTATTCATACACCCCTTTAGAGAAGATACGCTTTGAACTTATGCCTACTCATTCTGGGGACAAAACACACAGCAGCTCCCAGTCTTCTCCCACACCTTTACTCAATTGCTGGAGGTTGTTACAGTCACAATGTGACTTCTCTCTGAACCCATAATAATAACCATCATTATTATTTAAATTAAAGCTGTATTATCCTGAAACATAGCAAATAAGAAATATATATTAGACTTTGAAATATAAACAGTAGACTGGTGTGTAATACTTATTGTGAATGATCTGAGGGCTATCTATGAGTAATGCTAAGGAGAACAGTAAAGCCAGTTTGTTTTTGAAAAGGTCACATCTCCTTTGAAATTGGACAATTTCAATTTGGGAGAAACATTTTAGTCTTTCATCTAATCTTATCTGTATATTTGTAGACTCTAATTACCAAACATTAGGCCTCAAGAAATACCACAGCCCAGGAGAAAATATTGCTGACAAATAAATTCATTTTTAAGTATCAGAAATTGAGAGAAAATTTATATGTACAGTCGTAATTGCTTTTTGTCAGTCACATTCCATAGACTTCATTAAAAACACTGTCGGCTCTAACTTCTATATATCTTACAAACACATCTGTTAGTTTCTTACTACCTCTACCACTACTCCTCTAAGTCAACTCACCGTCATCTAGAATCTAACTTCTGTCACCACTGGGCCCTCTGAAGCCATGCTTTGTTCCTAAGACTCCAATCATACAAATTTCACTTTTAGAAAACCTTTGGATTTTGAAAAATTTGAATATGTACAAAATGCACAAAAGAGCATAACAAACCCCAAGTACTCATCACCCAGCTTTAACAATTATCAACATTCTGCATTATCTACCCAATTCTTATTCCTTACATGATAATTATAATAACAAAATAGTTGTACTTATTATTGGTGCTTTGCAATTCATTCTATGGAGTTTAAAGCTCAAGTGTCTTTGCTACACTAAAAGCTGGAATTTGAACCTATACTGTTCCATTTCTATTGCCTTTCATTGCAGGATAATTTAGCAAGGCTTATGCTTTCATAAGTATCCAAGTGGGAAATCCACATGGATGACAAATCCCAGGGAACATATCAAGTTGTCATTTTCTGAGTAGTTTCCATACCACCAATCCATACAGCACTGAGGCCGTCATGCTGAAGGTCAAGTGAGTTATATGCCAGTTGCCACTTCTATGAGGGACAACATCAATGAGTATTTCTCTTAAAGACTCTCTTAATTCTATGGAGACTTGCCCTCCTCTTTTCCCACAAGGGAGATAATTACATTGCTGTTTACAATATCAATAGAAAACACAAAAAAGATAACCATTCTCAAGTGTACATTATTCCTTAAGAAAAGTTACCACAGCTGTATATAGTTTTGAAGTGTCGCCTTTGTAGTCCCCAAATTTAAGCTTCACAGGATGAAAATTCCATAGCTATAGAGAAAATTGAGTAATAAATCACAAATTCATACTTCACATAACTCACAAATGTAATGTCTACAACACATAATATTTATTTATAATGAGGACCAATCTGAAAGTACATTCTAGTTAAGCTTCACTAGTTTCTTTTAAAAAAGAAGATATCTTTCTTTATCAGTGTTTAAGGGGGAAAAAACTTTCAGGAGCTGAAATAACCAGTACTAATATGATAAAATTAAAGAAGGGAAATATAGTCTATTAAAAGAGAAATAATGCCCTGACAGTGAAATCTATCATGTTGTTGAGTAAGTGCCTGTGGACATAATGGAAGCAATATCTTCTAGATAATTAATGGTATTGTGAACTCATTGATAGGGCATATAAATGGAAATTGTGGGGAAAAAATTTACTTTCAATTTTATTACCTCTTTAGGACAATCACAGGGGGAAAAAAGGATTTAAAACATTCATCTGAGCAACACAGTGCTCGAGTATATTTATTTGTCCTTAGTCACCGTTTGCAAACATAAAGAATTACTTCTACATCTTATTTTCTGAAACACAGAATATGGTGAAACTATTTTTCTTCTTCACCATTTTTGAAAAGTTCTTGTTTTCTCTATGCTGTAATTAATTAAAGGAAAAAAGAAGAAACTTAGATGAATCAGTATTTCAAGATACTGCAGTGTCTGTAATAGTTGCCTAACCCAGAAAAGTAAATACTTCACTCATGATATTAAATAAAAATCTTTATCCTCTGAAAAACTGTTAGATGATCTTCTCCTCACATTCTTAAGACATGATAATTTTCACTTGTGTTAGTCTACGTTAGGCTATTTTAACGAACAATCCTCAAATCTCAGTGACCTTAACACAAGGAAAGTCTCTTGCTTCCACAAGGCAATATGGTGTGTATGAGGCTTGGGTGGGTAAAAAGTGCTTTTACTCAATGCAGCTATTCAGAAGCCACACTCTCTTAGTCTTTTGATGCCATGATCTATAGAAGAAAAGTGAGTAGACTGAATATATGGAGGATTCTTTTTGCCCAAGGCCTGTAAGTGGCATATTTTGCTTCTGTTCACGTTGATTGACTTGAACTATCTGCATAGCCTCAACTAGATGTAACTGAACTGATCTGTGTAGTGCCAAAACTTGTACCCATAAAATCATGAACAAAAATCTCTAAGAAGAAATTTTCTGACTAGCAAGAAATTATACTTGGGGCAAAAAAATAAAAAAATAAAACATCTTGTTTATGAAGCATAAACTTTTAATTTGCAAATCTGAAGCCCATTTCTCTAGTCAAGAGAGAATTTTAATTCAGTTTTAATTTTAATTCAATACACACAATAAATAAGCACTGGCACTTCTAGCCATGCTTTTTTTCCCCCTTACAATCACAAAATATAGAGCTCTGCGTTTATTAAAATATTCTGGTGTTTACTTAATGTATATGCATACTCCCTGCCTCCTGCCATTCTGCACATGTGTGAATCCTCTCTCCTTGAGGGTGAACATGACCTAAGACTTCCTTCTAGAAAACAGAAAATGGTGAAAATAATGGGATGTATGTCACTGTGTATAAGTGAATATGTAATTATACTACATAGGATTATAGCGTCCAACTTTCTGGAGTCTCTCTTTTATTGTCTTAGAAGCAGCAACTGGCCCTTTTGGGAAACTCTTCATGTAAAGAAACTGTGGATGGTTTCTAGGAGCTAAAGGCAGCCTTCATTCAGCAGCCAGCAAGAAACTAAAACCCCCCGTCTTACAGCCGTAATGAACTGAGTTATGTCAACCTGAGCAAGACAGTCAACCCTCAGATGAGAATGAAGCCTTAGCTGACATCTTGATTGCAGCCTTTCAGAGGACCCAGCTAATCTGTCCTGAACTCCTGACCCATGGATACTGTGAGATAAATGTGTTGTGTCAGGTTGCTAAATTTGTAGTAATAACATTATGTAGCAATAAATCACTAATAAACATGTCAAGACCAAGACTCAAAATTTTACATTAAGTGAGGATCAAATGTTTTGAGCAAGGGGTGGGGGGAGTTGACCCCCTTCTCACCCCAGAGGATTGTGCGAAGTAAAACTACTCAGCGATCGGACAGTGAAATAATTATGCTTTGTGTCTGACTTTTCCCTTCACCAAGAAGGATGAGAAAGTCTTACCTTTCTTTCCTGTTTAATGTCCTGCAGAGACATCGCCTTTTAGCTGCCCTCTGCACTGTTTTCACTTGGCCATTTAACAGATCTGAGAACCAGATAGCCTGCCATGGAATGTGCCAAGGCAGAAGGAAGTGGGCCTCACAGAAGAAGCTGGGGTAAACTGTGGGAACACAGGAGATGCGGCGGAAATGCAAAGGCCCACAACCAGCTAGAGCAGAGGTGAGGTTAAGATAACTGAGGGTAATCCCCAGACTCTGATCAAGCTAAGAGATCTGTGCTCTGAGTTTTGCTTTGTTTTGTTTTTAACCAAAAACTGCAGAGGCAAATCCAGGTAAAACAAGCAGCAATCAAGCAAAAAATGGAACATTCCTCAGGAGACAAGAGTACATAGGTCTCTAAGATACAGAGTCATTCCACTCTTGTCTATAGCCACACCACCCTGAATGGGCCTGATCTCCTCAGAGCTATTCCATTCTTTAGATCACATAAGCCCCTCATGCTTCTCTATGCCTTCTCTTTATATTTTCCAAAAAGAAGCAAACAAGAAAAGAAGACAAAGAGAATGATTTGCTGAGAGAGATTGAAGAGTTCCTACACATAAGTTTGTTTAAATTATCAGCCAGAACCGAAATCATTAAAAACAACTTCTTTTATGTCCCTGTTATGTAGGTGTTTGTGTCAATCTAAAGCCTGTTAAAACTCACAGACATGCACATGTTACTCTAAATATGTTTTAAAATAATTTGTAGAATTCAGTCTATCTGGATGAGTTTCTTGAAGTAACTTAACCAAGTAAAAGTTTCCCCTTTTTTAATAATAGTAAAAAAGCAATAGCAATACTTGTAGCAGTTACTATATACTAAAGGATTTTCTAAGCAAAATTCAGCTCATTTAATCCTCACAGCACTTCTTTTAGATAGGTTCTATTACAATAATCACTTTCTAGATAAAGCAGAAGTAAGAAGAGAAGAGAAGAAATTGTTTCCCCAAGAACCATTCCTTTTTCTCTTAGTAAATATCTGGATCTGGATTCTTTTTTTTTTTTTTTTTTTCATTTATTTCTTACACTGGTCATGTGTACTCCAAGATCCTCATCCTTAGTGCTCAGACCTCACAGACACCCAAATAGGTGTCACCATCTGAAGTCCAGTTATTTGAGAAGAGCTTTGATTCATATTTATCTATTATTATAGGTAACAGTACTATTGTGATCATCATCAAACATAAATATGTACCTGTATGGATATTATTCTGGGTAAATAAACTTTTAGAAATGAAACAAGGTGGTCAAATAACATGACCGTTTTAAACCTGAATGAAGACTGCCAGATTAGCACCTAGAAACCATTTTTACCAGTTTATAGTACCGTCACAAGTATAAAAAATATGTACTTCAATTTTTAGTAACAAACACTAGGTGTGATCATGAAAATGCTTTTGCAATCTTATAAAATAAATATTTTCATGAAATTGGAACTATTAATTAACACTGAAGCTGAGTATCTTGCATTATTATACATGCATTTTTCAGTCTTTGTTGTTTCTTTACAATATTGATTTAAAAGAGCTTGTCTGTATAGTATACATTAATTTTTTATCATATAAGCTGAAAATAGCTTTCCTAACTTGACATTTGCTTTTTAGTTTTTCTGTTAATAAATTGCATATTTTTGCTGCTTTTTCAAAATAAAACTCCTCTGTGTTTAATATTCAAACTTCTACAGAAAGCTTTATAGATGTTTCTGGGCATTGAAGTTTCTTTCTCAGATTAATGCAAAAACAGTTCCTAAGGCTTAATGCCAAAAGGAAGAAAAATAATAAAATGCCTTAATAAAACTTTTCTGAAAATCAATGAAAGAATAGAGGTGCAAACAGTGCTAGGAAAATAAATAAAAGCATATATTTCATACACTCCGTTGAAAAATGTGAAATACATATTGTGGAATGAAAGCAGCTTCTTAATCTAAGAATTATCAAGCTTCAAAACAGAAAAGAAAAAGGTTTTCACTAAAGGCCTTCAGGAAATAAAATTGATACTGGAGAAATATATAAGCGACTTCCAAAAAACATTGGAAAAAAGAAAATGTGTTATAGAAGACGTGAGTAAAAGAAGGTGATTGTGCTGAATCTCTCATCATTCTTCTCCCCTTCCACCACTGCCTTAGACTTAGGCTCAGTCTCATTACCTTGCTTTCAGTAACTGCCACCACCCATTTGATCTTTTATCGTTCAGAAATCTCCAAACCAGTTTGTATAGTGAAATGCAGTCTTCCAAGTATAACCCTTTTCCCTGCCCCCCAAAATAAATACTAAGCCTTTTTTTTAATGTTTTCTTTCTTTATATAGAGTTTAAACCCCCTTATTATGGAAAGACAGAGCTAACACAAACTACAAATCTGACTACATGGACACAGCACATAATTGCTAGCAGATTATAATTCAAGGGGATTGCTAAAGTGATACATCAAAGTTGAGGTAAACTTATGACTTTCCAAACTTACTCCTATTCCTTAGGAACCTCACTTTAGCTGATTAATCCATGGATTAATCCAAATTAACTAAAGTGTGTTAGTGATTTTTCCATTCACATGCCCTATCTCTACCCTGAAGATTGAATCAAGGTTGGTTTGTTTCAGAGAATTCTTGACAATTCTCTTTGCCTTTCCTGAAAGTAGTTTTATTTGCCCTTTCTCTCTCTTTCTGCCTTTGTAATGCTGTGAGTAAAGGACGCAGAGTCTAGAAATGAACTGTGGCTTGAAAGATTATTTTCCTATTTTTTAAGGCGCTTTTTTTTTCCATTTATCCTTTCTCTACATAGAGGAAATCCCTGCTCAATGCATCTGAACACAGTCTATCAGTTTACATTCTCTCTCTCTCTTTTTTTTTTTTTATCTTGTTTGAGATACCTTCTCTAGAATTATTTGTCCTCCTATTCAAATATTACTGTTTGTTCCCCGTTTCACTTATCTATGTTAATTTTAATTATAAAATGCTATTTTGTTACCCATTTTGTAACTTATGAATATGATGTATATATATCTATTATCTAAGAATATTTATTTGTCTGGCATCATCCCTAATAATTGAATTTTATTGCTTCGTTCAGTTTTGTGATGGAAATTTTTAATTTGTCCCTTAAAGGATATTTACTCATTCTCTATCCTTCTCTGTTCTCTGGAAATATGAGCAGTGTGGATTACAGCAACTTTTGGCTCTTGCCAATATAGAAGTGAGACTATACCTGGTACCTTGGAAAGAGCAATATCTTTGGCTGTCTAGCAACTTATTTCTTTCTATCCCATAATTAAATGCTTCTTCCTGTTCATGCTCCACATAAGGAGGGATATACAGTAGAAAGAAGAAATTTATGAGTTTATTTTAGCCCCAGTCTAGCTCATATCCTATAATGATTGGTAATATTAAGTTTGTTACTTCCAGCTGAACAATAACCCAATAATCTCATTGGATTTCCTAATGAGATCGTGTTCTGGACTTACACATGCACATCAACATCCATGAGAACCGAAGGTTACCATGGTACAGCATAATAGAGAATAACCTAGATTAGAGATATCTTAATTTTGGCCTAATTCTGATATAAATAAATTAATGTCAAGAAAGTTTCCTCATCACATTGACTTTATTTTTCTCCTAGAGAAAATAAGAGAACTCTATTTCACGACTGATGAAGATGCTGCCCTCTCTAAACTGTGGCCTGTAATTTTTAACCCTTTTACCATAAATGCACTATTATGGATTGAACGTGTCCCTTAAAATTTGTATGGTGAAATCCTAAGTATCAGAATGGGACTTTCTTTGGAAACAGGGTTGTTATCAATGTAATTAAAGTTAAGATGAGGTCATATTGGCATAGGGCAGTGCCTATACTAAGATGACTGGTGTCTTTATGAAAAACAAAAGCTCATGAAAAGAGGCAGATACACAAAGAGAAGATGATACAGAGATACAGAAGGAAGAAAGAAGGCAATCTACTTGCTAGGAGTGAGCCCTGAAACAGATCCTTCCCTAATGGCCTAGGCAGCATGACCTTGCCAGCACCTCAGTGTTAGACTCCCGTTCTCCAGAACTGTAGAAAATAAATGGCTGGTTTTGTAAGCTACCCAATTTGTGATGCTTTGTTAGAAGAGCACTCACCTCTGGGTTCCCTTTCCTGGTTTGCTTCCTAAATCTAGTGGTGCAAATCCCTCATTCCCCAGAGTTATTCTCTTCTCACACCCTCCCCAGGTCCCAAGGAGAGAGTGAACCAAAAAACTGGTCCTTCTGCAGTCAGTTTCTATGGGTATGAACTGGATTATGTCACATACTCTTTTTATGTCTAATCAAATTTTATATATATATATGTATATATAGTATTAATTGAAATACCATCAATTATTAAATTATAAAGCAAATCCTTGAGAAACAAATTCCTATTCCCCATCTACTGTGTGCCAGAGCATGCCTATAGCAATTTGTTTCAAGAGCATTAATATACACTTGCACACAATATGCATAAGTATGTCTAGAAACTTCAACAAATAAGTCAAAATGCTATATTAGGAAGTTAATATTGTTTTAATAATACTGTATGAGAAACATTAAGTGTGCTTACTGCACATAGATACACGGCAAAATTAGAAGACACTGGCTTTCATGCTACTTTCTCTAATTTCATACTTGTTTTATTTTGTTTTTCCTTTCTTTCTGGAAGACTGTAGGGTTGTACACTATTTTATGTCCTGCCTTCTTGAATTTTCCAATTTCACAGTGTTCTTTTAGTTTGAAGAATGTCGTAAATTACTTTTTGGCCCACCCAACTGATTATCACTGTTCCCATGGGGCTGGAAAATCACTTTTCATAACTACTGTGTCTTATAGTAGCTGGATTTACAAACCTTTGAACTCTTTAATATTAGAGTTTATAAAGATTAACTGTAATTTTAATTTTTTCAACTAAAATCTTATAACTTACACTTGTCAGAATGGCTGTTATCAAAGAGATAGGAAATAACAAGTGTTGGCAAGAACATGTAGGAAAGGGAACTCTTGTATACTATTGGTGAGAATGTAAATTGGTGCAGCCACAATGGAAAACAGTATATAGTTTCCTCAAAAATTAAAAAATAGAACTATCATATAATCCAACAGTTTAATTCCTGAGAATTTACCTGAAGAAAATGAAAACATAAAAAATAAAAGATTCATATATATTTATATACACACACATATGTATGCATGTGGACACATATATATGTGTGTGTATATAAATATATACATATATATATATGGACTTCCCCAGTGGTTCAGTTGGTAAGGAATCTGGCTTCAATGCAGGAGACCCAGGTTCAATCCTTGGGTTGAGAAGATCCTCTGGAGAAGGAAATGGTTATCCACTATAGTATTCTTGCCTGGAAAATTCCGTGGACAGAGGAGACTGGTGGGCTACAGTCCATGGTGTCTCAAGAGTCAGACAGGACTTAATGACTTAACCACCACCACCACCACACACACACACACACATATATATATAACACACACACACACACACACACACACACACACACACACTGCTATGTTTATTGTGGGCTTCCCTGGTGCTCAATGGTAAAGAATCTGCCTGCCAATGCAAGAGATGCAGGTTCAATCCCTGGGTGAGGAATGACCTCCTGGAGAAGGAAATGGCAACCCACTCCAGTAATCTTCTCTGGGAAATCCCATGGACAGAGGAATCTAGCTAGGGACAGTCCATGGGATCACAAGAGTTGGACACGACTTAGCAACTATACAATAACAACAACATTGTAGCATTATTTACAATAGCCAAGAATTGGAAGCAAGCTAAGCATCCATCATAGATGAATGGATAAAGAAGTGATATATCATATATACATATACTATATAGTGATATTATATATGTGTGTGTGTGTGTGTGTGTGTGTGCGTGTGTGTATGTATATATGTGATGGAATATTACTCAGCCATGAAAAGGAATGAAATCTTTCCATTTGGGACAACATGGATGGATCTATAGTATATTATGCTAAGTGAAACAAGTTAGACAAAGACAAATACTATATGATATCACTTAAATATGGAACCTAAAAAACAAATAAACAAAACAGAAACAGACTTATAAACAAACTGGTGATTGTCAGAGGGGAGAGGATGAGGAACAGGCAAAATAAGTAAAGGCAATTAAGAGGTGCAAACTCCAGTTATAAAATGAATAAGTCACAGGGATATAATGTACAACATAGGGAATATAATCAATATTATTGTAATAATTTTGTATGGTAACTAGACTTGTGGTAGTCATTTCATAATGTATTAAGATATTGAATCATGATGTTATGCACATAAATCTAATATAAGTCAATTATAATTTAATAAAAAAAGTTTATAATGAGGTAAGCACTTAGGCTATTGATATAGACTGAATGAATTTCCCCCAAATTCATATGCTGAAGCCCTAACCCCTAGTGTGATGGTATTTGGAAGGAAAGTCTTCAAAGGTAATGAGGATGAGATAAAGCTTTGACTGAGGAGTAAACATCTGTTGTTTAAACAACCCAGTCTATGGTATTTTGTTATAGCAACCCAAGCTGACAAAGACAAATATGCTGGACACTTTGCAAATGTCAGTTATGTCATTAATCCCCAAAACTGTGATGTGTGACTGTTAGGTCCCCCACTTAGAGATGAGAAAACTAAAGACTGGAAAAATTGGCCCAAGATACCAAGGTAAGCGATTGAACCAGGATTTGGAATTCAGTCAGTGTGATTTATCATACAGCTCTGCATAAAACAACCAATATCACTGTACTGAATACAGTCAAAAAATAATTTTTTTCAGGTGGCTTGTATCATTTAAGGGGAAAGTGAAAATATCCATTAGCTTTTCTGAATACTAAAAATAAACATTACTACCCTTAAGATAATTGCAAATAATTGGGGATCTGAGACTTGGAAATACAATACTGTATTTAGCTGTCTTAATATGCTAGGTATACTCCCTGGTAACTCAGCTGGTAAAGAATCCCCTTGCAATGCAGGAGACCCCAGTACAATTCCTGGGTAAGGAAGATCCTCTAGAGAAGGGATAGGCTACCCACTCCAGTATTCTTGGGCTTCCCTGGTGGCTCATTTAGTAAAAGAATCTGCCTGCAAAGTGGGACACCTGAGTTCGATCCCTCAGTTGGGAAGATCCCCTAGAGGAGGGCATGGTAACCACTCTACTTTCTTGCCTGGAGAATCTCCATGGACAGAGGAGCCTGGCAGGCTTCAGTCCATGGGGTCACAAATAGTCGGAAACGACTGTGTGACAAAGCACAGCACATACTATGAGAAAAAGAAAGTTTAAATTTCTTCTTCATGGCTATGTGAGTCTAACTTCACTTTGGTTCTAGTAGCCTGTTAGCATTTCTTTCATTTTGCAACATGTACAAATCTTACCTGCTCTCTGTTCCCCTCTATGATACTACTTTTATTTCTTCTTAAGAAACATGGTTGATTGCTTTATTTCATTAAAAAAACTTAATTATTGAAGGAATAAGTATTTCAGGTATTTTCTGTCTAGAAATGCAAATTGGTTTATATTCAAAGACTTTAAGAAGTCAAGTTTCAAAGTCTCCTTTTAAGCTGATCTGAAACTTGAAGAATGAAACTAGAGAGTAGAATTTCTCTTATAAATATGGTCATCAAAGAAACCCATATGCTGTTTGGTTCCTATGTTATTACATTTCATAATGAGCTTTGAATGAGAAGGATAAAAGTGAACATCATTAAAACAGATGATTTATGTAGAGTGGGTCTTTAAAGACAGTTATATATTGATGAAAGTTGTCAGTGTCATTATGTACTTGTCAAGTGAAAAGAAATAAAATATTTAGACCTAAAAAAATGAAGATTGAATTTTTTTAGAAATAAACCTTAATAGGAAACAACCAGCTACTTAAGAGTCATTAAATAAAAGACCTGGAGGTAGTAGGTGTTTGGTAATGTCAAATGCCAGACACAAGGCTAAATGATGACCATGGGCTTCAGTTATTTTATCTTCATTATAATCATTTATTCATTAATTAACTCAACTTTTACTGAATAATTATGGAGAAAGAGACAATGATACTAACCAACTATCTTTTCTAGTTTAACCAACTTTTTTATGTTTCCCAGCTCCCCTTGAAGTTAAGGAGGAACTTGTAAGCAGAGTTCCAATACTTTGGAGCTTCTCTTACATGTGTGTGGATACTCAGTCACTCTGTCAGGTGTCCGACTCTTTGCGACCCCATGGACTGTTGCCCACCAGGCTCCACCGTCCATGGAATTCTCCAGGCAAGAATACTGGAGTCGGTTGCCATTTCCTCCTCCAGAGGATCTTGCCCACCCAGGGATCGAACCCGCATCTCTTGTGTCTCCTGCATTGGCAGGCAGATTCTTTGCCACTGTACCACCTGGGAAGCCTCTACTTACATGCAGAAGCTCCAAAATAACATGCATTCCTTCTGGAATTGAATGGAATTCCATTCATTCAATCAATTCAATGGAATTGAATGGAATTCCAATGAAAAGCCCCTGGGAAATTCTCAGCTCCTCGTTTTCACTGCTATAATAATCAGGAAGAAGGTCTCATATTTGAGGTGATGGATCTACAACACCTAAACAAACTGTGTTGCTGAATCACCACACTGATTATCAAAATCTTGACTGTAATTGTCAGATGACATCATCTATCAGATGACAACAGTCCTTAAGAGTCACCCAAATCAGCAGTGGGCTTGTCATGAGTATCAAGTGAATGTTTGGTTTAAAGCTAGTTAGTTTTGGGGACTAATACCACAGACCAATCTAATTTTCCTGACAAATACACTTATCATGTTCACTCGTGACAAATATTCATAAATATTCACTTATTTGACAAATATTACTGAATACCCTGTATTTATCAGGCTGTGTGCTAGATTCTGAATATGTACTTGTTAAAAAATAAAATTCCCTGGCATATGGAGCTCATAATCTAATGGGATGCATACCAAATAATTTGTCAAATAATTGTTTAATATCCTATTACCTTACTATTTTTATTAATTTGTTACTACCAATTATTATTATACTGCTTGTGTAACAAACCGTGCCCAAATAAGAATATACCTTATTCAAGTTTAATTCTGCAAATGAGCTTATTTAATTCATATGCTCACTCTGATTATCATAAACTTGACTGTAATTGTCAGATGACATCATCTATCAGATGACCCTATGTTCAAATAGCCAAAGATTTCTCGTGATTTTTAGGAATAAAAACAATACATGGCTCTGTTTATCAAACTCTTATCCTACACATTGCCATTCTGCCCTCTATTTACACTTATCTATAAATAGTGCTTAATGTATCTATTGGATCTATATTAAGGTAAGTAAAAGTTGATACTGATGTCTCTGATTCTAACTCATTATCATGTGGATTATTCTAGCTTATTCTCTTGCTTGATTATAAGGTCCTATCTACATTTTACATTTAAGTTTATAGTCCATTTTGAGCTAACTTTTGTGTAAAGTGTACAGTCTCTGTCTAGGTCCTTGTTTTATGCATATTGACTTTCCAGTTGTTTCAACAATAATTGTTTAAAGATCATCATTTCTCCATTGTACTGTTTTTTTGCATTTGTTGAAAATCAATTTGCTATTTGGTATGGTTCTTTTTCTGGACTGTCTATTCTCTTCCATTAATCTGTGTTCCTATTTTTTCACCAATACCACAAAGTCTTAGCTGCTGTAGTTTTTTAGGAAGATTTAAAATCAAGTATTATGAACACTCCAGCTGTGTTCTTCGCTTTAGTACCATGTTGCTATTCTAGGACCTTTGTCTTTCCATATAAATTTTAGAATCTGTCCATGGTTACAAAACACCATTCTGGAATTCTGATTGAGATTGTGCTGAATCTACAGATCAAATTTACAAGGAATTGTTGTATGAATAGTATTGAATTTTCTACTCGCTGAACATGGAATACCCCTCTGTTTAATTAGTTATTTTCTTTTATTATTTTTATCTTTTTGTTTTGAATTTTTCTGTATACATATCCTACATGTATTTACTTGGATTTATTTTTTTAAATACTCTGTGTTTTTGGTAATTTCATAAATTAAAAATAAAAATTAATTTCCAAATGTTCCTTACTGGCTTACTCACGTAAGCAACTCATCTTTGTATATGGACATTATATCCTACAACCTTCCAAATATTTATTAGCTCCAGAAAATGTTTTTCCTGTAGTCTTTAGGGTTTTCTATATAGACTATCATGTCATTGGCAAGTAAAGATATCTTACTTCAAATCTTTACAATCAGTACATTTTCTTATCTTTTTGCATTTAGGAAGTTCTTCAAGTATGTTGTTGTTAGAAGCTAAGTTGTTTTCAACTCTGGGGCCCGTGGACTGCAGCACGCTAAGCTTCCCTGTCCTTCACTGTCTCCCAAAGTTTGCTCAAAATTCACGTCCATTGAGTCGGTGATGCCATTGAACCATCTCATCCTCTGCTACCCTCTTCTCCTTTTGCCTTCAAACATTTCCAGCATCAGGGTCTTTTCTAGTGAGTCGGCTCTTTGTATCAGGTGGCCAAAGTATTGGAGCTTCAACTTCAGTATCAGTCCTACCAATGACTATTCAGGGTTGATTTCCTTTAGGATTGACTGCTTTAATCTCCTTGCAGTCCAAGGGATTCTCAAGAGTCTTCTCCAGCACAACAGTTTGAAAGCATCAATTCTTTGGCACTCAGCCTTCTTTATGGTCCAACTCTAACATATGAATATGACTACTAGAAAAACCATAGCTTTAACTGTATGGACTTTTGTCAGCAAAGTAATATCTCTTTTTTAATATGCAGTCTAGGTTTGTCATAACTTTTTTTCCAAGGAACAAGAATTTTTGAATTTCATAGCTGTAGTCACCATCCACAGTGATTTTGGAGTGAAAAAAAAAATCTGCCATTGTTTCCATTTTTCCCCCATCTATTTGCCATGAATTGATGGGGCCAGATACCATGATCATCGTTTTTTGAATTCTGAGTTTTAAGCCAGCTTTTTTACTCTCCTCTTTCACCTTCAAGAGGTTATTTAATTCCTCTTTGATTTCTGCCATTAGAGTGGTATAATCTACATATCTGAGGTTGTTAATACTTCTCCCAGCAATCTTGATTCCACCTTGTGCTTCATCTTCCCCAGAATTTCACATGATATACTCTACATAGAAGTTAAATAAGCAGAATGACAATATATAGCCTTGACATATTCCTTTCCCAATTTTGATAAAATCCATTGTTCTGTGTCTGGTTCTAACTGTTGCTTCTTGACCTTTCTCAGGAGGCAGGTAAGGTAGTCTGGTATTCCCATCTCTTTAAGAAATTTCCACAGTTTGTTGTGATCCACACAAAGGCTTTACTGTAGTCAAGAAATAGATGTTTTTCTGGAATTCTCTTGCTTTTTCAATGATCCAATGGATGTTGGCAATTTGATCTCTGGTTCCCCTGCTTTTTCTAAATCCAGCTTATATATCTGGAAGTTCTCAGTTTATGTATTGTTGAAGCCTAATTTGAAAGATTTTGAGCATTTTCTTGTTAGCATGTGAGATGAGCACCACTGAACAGTAGTTTGAACATTCTTTGTCATTGCCCTTCTCTGGGATTAGAATGAAAACTGACCTTTTTCAGTACTATTGCTGAGTTTTCCAAATTTGCTGGCATATTGAGTGCAGCACTTTAACATCATTAATAGCATCATCTTTTAAGATTTGAAATAGCTCAGCTGGAATTCCATCCCTTCCACCTGCTTTGTTTGTAGTAATGCTTCCTAAGGCCCACTTGACTTCACATTACAGAATGCCTGGCTCTAGTTGAGTGACCACACCATCTTAGTTATCCAGGTAATTAAGACTTTTTTTTTTCTTTTTTACAGTTCTTCTGTGTATCTTTGTCATCTTTTCTTAATCTCTTATGCTTCTGTTAGGTCCTTGCTGCTTCTGTCCTTTACTGTACCCATAATTGCATGAAATTTTCCCTTGGCATCTGATTTTCTTGAAGAGACCTCTAGTCTTTTCCATTTGACTGTTTTCCTCAATTTTTCTGCATTGTTCACTCGAGAAGGCTTTTTTCTCTCCTGGTTATTCTTTGGTTTTCTACATAATATATATGTAGACATATATATGTCTATATATAAACATAACATACCCAAGTTTGGGTATTTGTTGTTATTTTTTGTTGTATAAGTGTTCTTTGAGCATCCTGGATCTGGATTTGTTGGCCATTATTAACTTTGGAAAGTCCTTGGCCATTATCATTTTAATATTTCTTCTGTTCTCCTTTCTCTTTCTTCTCATTTACTTATTCCAGTTATATGCATGCTAAACCTTTTAGAAATTTTCCCACAGTTCTTAGGCATCAGTTCTGTTTTTTTCATTCTTTTTTTCCTCTTTGCATTTCTGATTGGGGGTTCTCTATTGCTCAATTTTTAAACTCACAGATTTTTTCCCCCTATTTCTCTTATAATATTTATTTCTAGCATTTCTTTACATTTCTTTTAGAGATTCTCTGCATTTACTACCTATCTTTTCATTTTGTTTCCCTCACTGGAGACCTTAAAATATTACTCTCAATTATTTTTAATTCCATTTCTGATAATATGAACACATCAGTATTATATGTGAGACTGATTCCAGTGACCAGAAGAAAGGATCTTTCTGATGCCTTTACTGCAAAAATCTGGAATATACAGGACTCCTGCTAGGTATAAGGGAATTCCCTAAGAATAAGCCTGCAGCTGCAAGAGTTTCTCACACTCAAGCTAGCCCAGTCCCTGTCTCCAACAGTTCATCAGAATTATCAAGTGTTCCTACTATTTTTGGTTCAGTGGCTTCTGCTCCAGTAAGCAGGCCTCAGCAGTGATTTTCTATATTCACTCGTCTCTCTATATTTTGGGGTGATAGATTTCCCTACAAACTCAATTTTCATGGGAGTCTAAGGAAAATCATTGATTTTCAATTTGTGTAACTTTTTTTTTTTTTTGGAAGGATGTAGTGATGACTTCCAATTTCTTTAAACAGAGTTAACCTAATAATTCTTTTTAAAAAGCAACTTAAAAATGTATTTCATTTAATGAAATAGCCCCACAAATGCACATTGAAATGAGTTCTGGAGATCTGGTTCCTAATACAACATGCTATCTTTAGAAGGCAATAATGACCAATTTACCTCAATCCTGAAATTCATTATTGTATAAATTTTATATCATTATACAAGAGTGGATAGCTTTGTTATTTAAAATTTGATTGAATTATAGTGAATTGAACCAAAACTAAATATTCACTCATCGCTTTGTTTGCGCATATTTCTGAGTTATTCAGCATAAAAAAGGGAGAGATTAGAGTATTCCATTATATGATTCTTCAAAGGTTCTAGTATCAATTTTTCTTCAAGAAATTTAATAGTACTACTTTTCTTTCCAAATGGCTGATTATTTGACCAAAGGCAAGGAATATATAAACAGTCTAACACTTAGAATTAGAAATTGGTATAGAATTAGAAATAGCATGGGCAGTAATTTTGAAAAATTAGGTCTTAGCTTGTTAGTCTCAGTATTTTCATTGGCACTAAGGAATTTCAATAAACTGTGAATCTCATTAGCTAGGTTCATCTTAAGAGCACTTCAGCATGATGCTTCATTATTGTTCAAGCAGTACAAAGATTAAAGGAAGAGTAGCCACCTTTATTTTAAAGAATGTTCTAAATTAAATTGTCCAAACTTCATATCTGTACATGTCCAGTTTTTCTAATTAACATGACATTCCTTTCTCCAGGGAATATTTCAGTAACACTGGCTGAATACATTTTTCACACTCTGCATTTAAAAAATTCAACTTATGCTGACAACCTAGTTTTACAATCATCTCAGTAAAGACATCTTTCTACATACTTCTATAGGAACACTAAATCTCTATAGCTTTCTTGTACTTTGCTTGGGCATTTCCTTTTTCACCTATTATAGGATTCAGTGATGCCCAGATTCTGACCTAGGAGAGACAACAGAGAAGATACTACAGGATCTATTAAGGAATGGAACTTCTGCCTTGGACCTCTGTTTTCTACCCTACTTAGATAATGATTATTTTCATTCTCTCTCCATAGACAGTAAGACTCACAACACTAGGGTATATGCAAATACATTTGTTCTTCCCTCCATGGCATTTCAGTTTTATTTTTTGCTTAAGAAAATATCGTTTATACATTGGAAAAATATCTGCCTCTATTGTAATCAGTACAGTGAGCAGTCAAGGTGTAAATCTGTGACCAGGCTACATTAAACAGGTCAGTCTTTAGAATTTAAATCTTAAGCAGAGTAGAACAAGGAACATGATAGGTAGAATTCAAAGGTGGCTGTCAAGATCCCCCACACTCAATGTACACATATCTCTTTCCAGTTACTCAGTAAAACACTAATCTTGTTTCTGCTATGATGGGATTTTGCAGACATAATTAATGTCCCAAATCATATTTAAGAAAGGGAAATGGTCCAATTGGCCTGATCTAATCAGGTGAACACTTAAAAGGGACTAGGCTTTTCCCAAACAAAAATATTCAGAGCATGAGAGGAATTTGACACATAAAGATTTACAATTATTACTTTGAAGATGGAGATGCCAACTGGCAATGAACATTGGTGATGTTGAGAAGCTAAAAACAGCTCCTAGCTGATAGTCTGTAAGGAAATGGAGACCTCAGTTCTACAACTTCATGGAACTGAATTCCACTGACAACTTGAATGAACTTGGAAGAGAATTCTTCCTAGAGCTTCCAGATGACAACTAGGCCTGGTTGACATTTGATATCAAAATTTGAGACTATGAATAGAGAATCCTTTCACACCATTTTCAGACCTTTGACCTACGGAACCATGAGATAATAAACACATGTTTTAATATGCTAAATTCGTGATAATCTGTTAAACATCATTAGTAAACTAATACAGAAGAGAAACTGTTAGAATCAAACCTTGGAGATTTTTCTTTCTAGCTTTGTGATGTTGGTCATTACTGTCTGTACTTTTGTGTCTTTAACTGTAAAATGCATGCAAAACATCCTCTCTTATATGGTTGTTGAGGGGATAAAAGAAGTTGCAAATCCCATTTTTACATTGATGATTCAGATAAACTTGACTCACAAAGTGTTTTGTTAGACCTCATTCCTGTGTAAGAAGCACAAGCCCTTTCAACATGGCATGCATAAAAAGAGACCTTTCTATTTTGTGAGAATAGAGGCTCCTGAAAAATGTAGTAAAAAAAGTAAAGTCTGCTGTGACAGTAACTAGAAACTCATAAAGCAATTCCATTTTTGTATAACTTTCTTGGATGGATTTTAATTTCTCCTTTTCATTTCCCAGTTTTATTGAGATATAATAGATCTATAATTTGTAAGTTTAAGGTATATAACATGCTAATTTGATACTAGATATATTGCAAAATGATTACCAAAATAAGGGCTTCCCAGGTGGTGCTAGTGGTAAAGAGCCTGCTTGCCAATGCAGGTAGATGTAAGAGACACGGGTTCAATCCCTGGGTTGGGAAGATCCCCTGGAGAAGGGAATGGCAACCCACTCCAGTATTCTTGCCTGGAGAATCCCCATGGACAGAGGAGCCTGGCAGGCTACAGTCCTTAGGGTCACAAACAGTTGGACACAACTGAAGCGACTTAGCACATGCAACACATTCAGCATCTCACATAATTACAGATTTTGTGTATGTGGTTAGAACATTTAAGACTTACTCTTTTAAGAACTTCCAACTATAATTCAATATTGTTAACTATATTCATCATGTTGTACATTAGATTTCCAGATCTTATTCATTTTATTGGAAGTCCAATGACCAACATCTCATTTCTGCCAACCCTGGGGCCCTGGTAACCACCATTCTACCTCCTATTGCTATGATTTCAGTTTTTCATACACGTGTAAGATCATATAGTATTTTTCTCTGAGTTTTTCACTTAGCACAATGCCCTCAAGGTCCATTTATATTGTTTCAAATGTCAGGGTTTCTTTATTTTATGGCTGAATAATATTCAATTGTATATGTACCACATTTTTTATCTGTTCATCCATTGATGAACATTTAAATTGTTTGATTTCTAATTTTCTATACATGTTTCTCACTCAAAATTTTAGCATTCCCTGTGGCTCTAACTCTACCTAAAGTTTCATTCATGTGTTTCATACATCAGATGGACTGATTTGGTCTCAGTATCTCTTAATTTAAGTTATTAAGAAAAGGAATCAGATTTTCTCAGCCCAGCCTATGGCTTAATTCAAATTGATCCAATCCGTTGTAGCCTTGAGGTGAATACTGTCACACTACCTGAAGCTATCCCTTTCAGACAATGAGGAATTAGAACTCCAAGAGATGGTATAGATTATAGAAAAAAGTGATGGTCATCTTATTGTATAGAAGGACTGAGAGCTTCTAAAAAGTTGTTCTGAGTAATTTACAATTCTAAAAAAAATAAAAAGGTTAAAAAGTGTGATTTTCTGTAAAGATCATACAAAAGAGGATATTGTATACTGCCTCAGAATTTTAGGTAGAGATCCAAAACTGAGATTAACAAACTCCAGTTTCTCCCACATGCTGGACAGAGGTACCAGAAAGTTAAACAGTATATTTTACAGGATTAACTAAGAAATGCTCAAAATGGTCCTTAAACCATGACTCCATCACCGTCATCATTTTGTGGGGGAAAAAAAAAAAAGATATTTAAAGGTGTTTTGAAGCAGGTTAAGTAGGAGAGTCATATATTGTCATCCTATGGATGACTGCTGGTATTCTCCTAGACCAAGATATGGAAAAGACAAGAGAACAACCAGTATAGAATATCATTCCCTGGAAGGAGAGATGAGTAGCCCAAGCCTTGAACAGAAAACTGCTTATTCAGAGTAGTGGCTGATCAATACCATGGGATTCATTATTGTTGTTGTCACTTTGTTTGTCTTTTGAGTTGGGGGATAAGGAAGAGAATCACAGAAATATCAGATCAGAATAGGGCCTGAACTTTCATAGTTTTGACATGGAAAGAATGGATGAGTGAATTTCCCACAAGACAAGTAAACCATTAATAAAAATTGAAAATGAACCATTTGTCAATGCTCTGTCCTCAGAGAGGAAGAAAATATGGATTAAATTAAATGACTGAACACAGTTCATGAAAGGTTATTACAGGAATATTAATGAATGAAGCAATGGGCATGGAGGTAAAAGGAGTTCTAATGGGATTTCTTGAAGAACAAACAGTTTTCCTGCCTTTTCTATGGGGGATTATTTCCAGGGCCCCTCTGAATACCAAACTTCCTGTTGTTAAAGTCCTTTATCTAAAGTGGCTTCCTGTTTACTGATAATCTAAGCACATCCTCCTATACTTTAAATCATCTCTAGATTACTTGTAATACCTAATACAATGTAAATGCTATGTGAATAGTTGCCAGCATGCAACGAATTCAAGTTTTGCTTTAAGAAATTTTCCAGATTTAAAACAAAAAAATTTTTTGATCTGTGGTTGGTTCAATCCAAAGATGCAGAACTTGCCTGTATGGAAGGCTGACCATACTTAGGTAACTATTTAGCATTTGGGTACCTATTTCTGAAAACACATTGCTACACAGACTTTAACAGTGGAACCAAGTGGTGCACCTTGGATCTCTGTCAGGTAGATCTCCATTCCATTTACCTGAGCTTAAAGAAGCCAGGGCTTCCCTGGCTGCTCAGAGGGTAAAGAGTCTGCCTGAAATGCAAGAGACCTGGGTTTGATACCCAGGTGGGGAAGATCCCCTGGAGAAGAAAATGGCAACCCACTCCAGTACTCTTCCCTGGAAAATTCCATGGACGAAGGAGCCTGGTAGGAATACAGTCCATGACATCACAGAGAGTCTGACATGACTGAGCAACTTCACTTCAAAGAAGTCAAAACCAAAAGCAATAGTGTATGAGGAGGAGGGGAAAAGATCAGAGGAAGAAAAGAGCAGACAAACTGTCTTCCTTCAGTGCAGATTTCTTGGCTCACAGGTTGTGTCTGAGCAAGAATGCAAAAGAATGGTGCAGGAGAAAATGAGATTTTGATATGAGATAAATTTTAAACTGGCTTAGAGAGAAGCATACTTTTTAATACCTGCAAAATGACTGGAAAGAAGGGGGGCATAAAAGAGTATGTTTGAAGGCAGTAAGTGGGAAAAAAAATAAAACTGTCATATTAGTACCCCGTCAAATTTAGACTGTGATATATACCATTTTTAACAGAATAAGAATTTTGAAAATCAAAAGTTTATGCAAAATTGATAAGTTAAAAATATGAAAAATTAAAACATATAAACCCAATAAAATGAATAATCATATAAGATAAAAATGGGAAAGGACTTTGTATAAACAATGACTAAAAAATAAGCCACATAGTTCTGACTACACAGAACTTAAAATATTATATATATATATTTATATACTTAGTTATATATAGTATTTTAAACTATTATTAAAAGTTGAGTAGACACTCACAGATTTCTATTTTTTGCTTCACTGTGTCAGCTTACTAATTTTAGCAATGTCATTCTGGAAAAAAATTCTTATATAAATATTAGAAGTACTTAGTCTGTATTCTCTTCTTCCTAACTTCCTACCTCCTGGGATAAATATTCTTGTTCATTGTAGGCAATTAAAAAATCTGTTTACTTGATTTCTCAGAATTTTGTTTTTAATTTAGCTTCACCCCAAATCCACCTCACCAAGAGACAGAAACAGATAAAGAGCAAAAGATGAGAGAGAAAACTGATCCAGATTTATGCCTCAGGGGGTGAACTGATATTTGAAGTTTAATGCAAATTTACTGTGATTGTGCATTTTTCTGGGGAGAATACATATTTTTTGTACAGTTTTCAAAAAATATATGAAAAGATTAAGAATCTGCAGTCCATATTTTTTATCCTCTGTGCTATGTAAGTCAGGTTTTGTGACAATTTCATAAAATAAATTGGTTAGAAAATGAAAATATTATTGGTAAATTTTGCCAAGTTACTTTTGAATTGATTATCATACTAATAATTTTTAGAATACTTGTTGAACTATCACCACTAGCCAGTAGTAGGAATTTATATAAAGATAAAGAACAAGGAAGGCTTTTGTCAGGTGAATTCTTTCGTTACGCACTTTCAATAAATATATGTTGAATGAATGATATTTTTCAGAGCAACAGTTTGTCCATCAGTCCACATAAACCTCCAGCCCAATTGTTTAGAAAAGAAGATCTACTTTTCTGTGTTCCCATAGCACTTGTTTACATCTTTTTATTATATTATGCTTCCCTTGTAGCTCAGTTGGTAAAAAAAATCTGCCTGCAATGCAGGAAACCTGGGTTTAGTCCCTGGCTCAGGAAGATCCCTTGGAGAAGGACATGGCAACCCACTACAGTATTCTTGCCTGGAGAATCCCATAGACAGAGGAGCATGGCAGGCTACAGTCCATGGGGACGTAAGACTCGGATATGACTTAGTGACTAAACTCCATAATTTAATTTTATTGCATTTATTCCATTTTACATTACACCATTCACTCGAAATTTTACCCACATGGATATATTATAAAGTTTCTAACTGTGACAGCTTCATAATATTCAAAAAGTCACTCAAGTTTCAGGTTGCAATTCACTTAACTTTTAAATAATGTGAATTATCCATTCATATCAGTTCAGTTCGGTTCAGTCTCTCAGTCGTGTCCGACACTTTGCGACCACATGAATCGCAGCATGCCAGGCCTCCCTGTCCATCACCAACTCCTGCAGTTTACCCAAACCCATGTCCATCGAATCAGTGATGCCATGCAGCCATCTCATCCTCTGTCATCCCCTTTCCCTCCTGCCCGCAATCCTCCCCAGCATCAGGGCCTTTTCCAATGAGTCAACCCTTTTCAAGAGGTTGCCAAAGTATTCGAGTATCAGCTTTAACATCAGTCCTTCCAGTGAACACCCAGGACTGATCTCCTTTAGGATGGACTGGTTGGATCTCCTTGCAGTCCAAGAGACTCTCAAGAGTCTTCTCCAACACCGCAGTTCAAAAGCATCAATTCTTCGGCGCTCAGCTTTCTTTATAGTCCAACTCTCACATCCATACATGACTACTGGAAAAACCATAGCCTTGACTAGATGGACCTTTGTTGGCAAAGTAATGTCTCTGCTTTTTAATGTGCTATCTAGGTTGGTCATAACTTTCCTTCCAAGGAGTAAGCGTCTTTCAATTTCATGGCTGCAATCACCATCAGCAGTGATTTTGAACCCCCCAAAATAAAAGTCTGACTTTGTTTCAACTGTTTCCCCATCCATTTCCCATGAAGTGATGGGACCAGACGCCATGATCTTAGTTTTTTGAATGTTGAGCTTTAAGCCAACTTTTTCACTCTCCTCTTCCACTTTCATCGAGAGGCTTTTTAGTTCCTCTTCACTTTCTGCCATAAGGGTGGTGTCATCTGCATATCTGAGGTTATTGATATTTCTCCTGGCAATTTTGATTCCAGCTTGTCTTTCCTCCAGCCCAGCATTTCTCATGATGTACTCTGCTGCCGGTGTCCCGCTCCAGCTGGTCCAGGGGTCCCCAAGGGATGAACGGCGTCGGCGAAAGGAAAAGAAAGGAGACAGAGAGTTTTTTGATGGCCCAAGGACCACAATCTTTATTGCTTTAGTCTCTATCTATATAGCACATGATCTTCTACATAATGATTCTTACAATATTTTTCCATTCAGATCAACATCCCCTGATTCTAAGATGTGTTAAAAGTTTTTTCCTAGTCTATTGTCACATTTTAGTTATATGTTTACCCTGAAACCTATTTTATTTTACTAAAACATAATCTATAAATCATATTATTCCATCTGCTTATTTTGTACAGCCTGCTACTACAGTGAGTACAGTGAGTCTTGCTTCATTGACTAAAAACTATAGTGGTGGCTAAGGGCAAAGGTTTTCATAGTACAGCCATTGTCAGTGGTGGCTTGTTTACCATCTACCCACATACCACAGGACTATTTCTGGAAGGGGGAAGTCTTTTGCAGTTTACCTACAAACTATTTACAATACAATTTATATATATATCTTTTCCGTTTATGCTTAGATTCTGAGGGAAAAAGGCAATTGGCTTAGTTTCTGTAACTTTCCCTGATACATGACCCAAGTTTTCCAGTCATCAATAACAATTTCCTCATGAGGCCAAGTCACAATAGGCTTAGGGCTTGTTTTCCAAATGATCATGGCCTTATTCCCTGGCTGAATGTTAGGGACCCACCAGTCAGGGGCCTCAGTAGGTTTAATCATTTTTGGAATGTTTCTCTGGGGCAAGGGATCATTTTTCTTTTTTCTGGACTCTCATGATCTCATCATGGAAGCCCCTACAACTCCAGCCATCAAAAAATGAAACAGAGTTAGCCACAACAAAAGCATAGAAACAGGAAGGAAGGAAGGTTCTGATCCTGGAGAGAAACTGCTTTGCAGTTTCTTCTTGATTGGTGCCGTGACTTTGTCATCTGGCAGTAGATCCAGAACGGCTCCCAACAGAAAGAAAGAAACACAGCTAGCTACAACAGAAGCACAGAAACAGGAAGGAGGGAAGGTTCCAATCCTGGAGAGAAACGCTTTGCAGTTTCTTCTTGATTGGTGTCGTGACTTTGTCACCCGGCAGTAGTTCCAGAACGGCTCCCAACACTCTGCATATAAGTTAAATAAGCAGGGTGACAATATACAGCCTTGACGTACTCCTTTTCCTATTTGGAACCAGTCTGTTGTTCCACGTTCAGTTCTAACTGTTGCTTCCTGACCCACATACAGGTTTCTCAAGAGACAGATCAGGTGGTCTGGTATTCCCATCTCTTTCAGAATTTTCCAGTTTATTGTGATCCACACAGTCAAAGGCTTTGGCATAGTCAATAAAGCAGAAATAGATGTTTTTCTGGAACTCTCTTGCTTTTTTGATGATCCCACAGATGCTGGCAATTTGATCTCTGGTTCCTCTGCCTTTTCTAAAACCAGCTTGAACATCTGGAAGTTCACGGTTCACGTATTGCTGAAGCCTGGCTTGGAGAATTTTGAGCATTACTTTACTAGTGTGTGAGATGAGTGCAATCCATTCATATATTAAATTTCTAAATATTTCACCTATTTTATCATGTGTAAGCACTCTAAACTCTTTCAGGACAAGAGACCAACTAAATCTATATGATAATATCCACAATAATAATACTGTAGAAAGCATGTCATAGAATTAAATTTAGGAAGTAAGCTCAATTAATGGGATAGTTGGTGAAACCTTATTATATTCAGTGTTACTCTGCTAAAGAGAAGCTCCATCTTTCAATCATCCGTAAGAGAATTATTAGCTTCTTAAAATTTTATACTATTATATTTAGTTTACAAGGACATGCTGAGGTACTTCAGTAATGGACACATTTGGTAAAACTACAAACCAATAAAAGGATTATAGATGCTTACTCAAGCTCATTCCAGCAGATACTACTTTTCGTTTGTTAACTCTAAATAAAATGACTCTAAAACTGATTTTCCTGAGAATTCAAAGGTGACAATATGCTGATATAAATGTATAGAGCATTAGTGTATCATGTACTTAGTAGGTTAAATCACACCCCACCACCCTGCCCCAAAGACATATGTTCAAGTCCTAATCCCTGGTACATGGGGGTATGACCTTATTTGAAAACAGTCTTTCCAAGGTAATTAAGATAGTTCAGTTCAGTTCAGTCGCTCAGTCGTATCTGACTCTTTGCGACCACATGAATCGTAGCATGCCAGGCCTCCCTGTCCATCACCACCTCCCAGAGTTTATGCAAACCCATGTCCATCGAGTCGGTGATGCCATCCAACCATCTCATCCTCTGTCGTCCCCTTCTCTTCCCGCCCCCAATCCTTCCCAGCATTAGGTCTTTTACAATGAGTCAAGTCTTCGCACGAGGTGGCCAAAGTATTGGAGTTTCAGCTTCAACATCAGTCCTTCCAATGAACACCCAGGACTGATCTTCTTTAGGATGGACTGGTTGGATCTCCTTGCAGTCCAAGGGACTCTTAAGAGTCTTCTCCAACACCACAGTTCGAAAGCATCAATTATTCGGCACTCAGCTTTCTTCACTGTCCAACTCTCACATCCATACATGACCACTGGAAAAACCATAGCCTTGACTAGACGGACCTTTGTTGGCAAAGTAATGTCTCTGCTTTTAAATATGCTATCTAGGTTGGTAATAACCTTTCTTCCAAGGAGTAAGCGTCTTTTAATTTCATGGCTACAATCACCATCTGCAATGATTTTGGAGCCCCCCAAAATGAAGTCTGACACTGCTTCCACTGTTTTCCCATCTATTTGCCATGAAGTGAAGGGACCAGATGCCATGATCTTAGTTTTTTGAAAATTGAGCTTTAACCCAACTTTTTCACTCTCCTCTTTCACTTTCATCAAGAGGCTCTTTAGTTCTTCTTCACTTTCTGCCATAAGGGTGGTGTCATCTACATATCTGACGTTATTGATGTTTCTCCTAGCAATCTTGATTCTAGCTTGTGTTTCCTCCAGCCTAGCGTTTCTCATGATGTACTCTGCATGTAAGTTAAATAAGCAGGGTGACAATATACAGCCTTGACGTACTCATTTTCCTATTTGGAACCAGTCTGTTGTTCCATGTCCAGTTCTAACTGTTGCTTCCTCACCTGCATACAGGTTTCTCAAGAGACAGGGTCTGGTGTTCCCATCTCTTTCAGAATTTTCCACAGTTTATTGTGATCCACACAGTCAAAGGCTTTGGCATAGTCAATAAAGCAGAAATAGATGTTTTTCTGGAACTCTCTTGCTTTTTTGATGATCCAGTGGATGTTGGAAATTTGATCTCTGGTTCCTCTGCCTTTTCTAAAACCAGCTTGAACATCTGGAAGTTCACGGTTCACGTATTGCTGAAGTCTGGCTTGGAGAATATTGAGCATTACTTGACTAGCGTGTGAGATGAGTGCAACTGTGCGGTAGTTTGAGCATTCTTTGGCATTGCCTTTCTTTGGGATTGGAATGCAAACTGACATTTTCCAGTCCTGTGGCCACTGCTGAGTTTTCCAGATTTGCTGGCATATTGAGTGCAGCACTTTCACAGTGCATCTTCGAGGATTTGAAATACTCAAGTGGAATTCCATTCTTTCACTAGCTTTGTTCATAGAGATGAAATAGCTCAAAGTTTGGAATTCCGTGATTTCTGGGTCATGAAGACTTAGTGTATGCTTGATCTCTTCTTAACTAGCTTTGTTCATTCACTTCTCTTCTTTTTCCAGGTATTTGTAAGGCCTCCTCAGACAGTAGTAACATGCTAGATTAGGGCAGATGCCAAGTTCAATGACCAGTGTCTCTACAATAGAAAGGAAAGGGAGATTTGGACACAGAGGAAAGAGATGACAGACACAGACAGGACTGAGGCAGTTATAAGCCAAAAAATGAGAAAGACTGTCAGCAACCATCCGAAGCTAGGAAGAAGCAAGGAATAAATTTCCCTTGAAACTTCAGCAGTTCTATGGCATTGCCAGCACTTTAATTTTGAATTTGTAACCTCTAGAACTGTGAAAAAAATAACTGGTTTGTTTTAAGCCATCAGCTTGTGGTCATTTTTACAACAGCTCTAGAAAACTAATATGAGTACCAATCATACTAATACATGTACTAGCATTTATTTATGAGCTGTATACACAAACACAAATATTTGCAAATAGGAAAAATGAAATATTTTCACAAAAATCAGGTATACATTCATAAATGTCAAATGGAAGTTCCAAAACATCAGAGAGAAAAAAGGTAGTGAGCTATCTTTTTAATATAATGATTATTGTTATTTTAACAAACAATATTTGAGCATCTAATGTAGGCTCTATATCATGACAGCTAGAGAGGATACAAGAGCCCTGCTCTAGAGGTAGACACAGGTAGGTAGAATAAGTACAGTTTTGTTTCGTTTTGTTTTTTTCTAAATGAACTGATGGAGGTTTATACTAAGTCTTATAGGAACACCAGGATTGATCACTTATGTGAAATGAGTGCAGGTGAAATCAAGAAAGACTTACTGGTGATGGGGACAGAGGAGTAGTAATTTTTGAACCACACTGTACATAAATTAGCTGGAAAATCCTGTGCACAGAAAGTGGGGATAATAGGAGAGACTGTATTATAAATTGTAGGGACATCCTGCTAAGCCAACAGCCAAGAATAATTAGTCAAGAACATCAGTGAGATATGAACAGAGAAACAAAATTAAGTGTAGGAAGAAGGGGTGGATAAGGATAGAGAAGTAACATAAAAAAGAATATAAGGTTATAAACCAACCTGTTCATTAACAATAACAATGGATTTGTTGCACAGTGGGCTTCTGGTTCGCTTTGATTTTTTTCTATGTGCTAAATTATAGTATTATATCTATACAATTAAAAATTATTACTCAAGTAGTAATAAAAATAACTTAAATATAAGATGTTATATAAAATAATTTCCAAAACTTGCCCTTTTCCCTACTTAAATGCTGTTACATGCCTATGTAAAAAGGATAGGAAGAAAATAAGTTTGCTAAATGGTTGTCTTTGAGTGGAAGCAATATGGGGGATTTAATTTTCTCATTTCCACTTTTAAATTTTCAAACTTCTCCACATTAAAATATTACTTTCATAACTAGACACTTATTTCTTTAAAAAATTTAGAAGTATAATAACAATTAAAAATCTGGTAACTTGTTTAATGGAATGTTTTTATTTTCTGAATATCTCTTGCTTAGAATTTTATGTTCAATTGTCTTCAATACTTGTCATCATTTCTGTTGATTTATTGTCTTAGTTATGCATTTTAAACGTTAATAATAGAGGTGCTAATTACCTCATTAATAACTCTTCTATTTACTATGAATATTAACATTCACATCTTACTGTAGTTTTCTCCCACCATGAGCTGTCTACATTCAAAAGCTTTACCTATTTGTATGCTTCTTTTATCTTTTAATCTTTTTATAAAGTGGCTCAGAATTGCCTCGACAAAGAGAATAAGATAATTGAATGCTGAAGTTATTTCTTACTCATTTACTCTGAGTTCCATTCTCCAGATGTAAAAATCCCTTTGTGTTCCTTTCGGGGTTTGCAAAAGGACCATAACCTCATGTTTTGGAGCATTTGAAACTCTTGACTTAATCAGTTCAGTTCAGTCGCTCAGTTGTGTCCGACTCTTTGCGACACCATGGACTGCAGCACGCCAGGCCTCCCTGTCCTTCACCAACTCCCGGAGTTTACTCAAACTCATGTCCATTGAGTCAGTGATGCCATCCAACCGTCTCATCCTCTATCCTCCCCTTCTCCTGCTTTCAATCTTTCCCAGCATCAGGGTCTTTTCAAATGAGTCAGCTCTTCGCATCAGGTGGCCTAAGTATTGGAGTTTCAGCTTCAACATCAGTCCTTCCAATGAACACCCAGGACTGATCTCCTTTATGATGGACTGGTTGGATCTCCTTGCAATCCAAGGGACTCTCTAGAGTCCTCTCCAACACCACAGTTCAAAAGCATCAATTCTTCAGCACTTAGCTTTCTTTATAGTCCAACTCTCACATCCATACATGACTACTGGAAAAACCATAGCCTTGACTAGATGGACTTTTTTGGCAAAGTAATGTCTCTGCTTTTTAATATGCTACCTAGGTTGGTCATAACTTTCCTTCCAAGGAGTAAGCGTGTTTTAATTTCATGGCTGCAGTCTCCAGCGCCGTGCAGCCACCGCTCCCTTGACTTAATAGAACATTAATTTTTCAAAAATAACATTATTTTTCTGCATATTACAATACTGAATAGACCAGAATACACAATACATCAAATGGTAGAAACTATTTCCCTAGTGAAAAATTATTTTTTGAAATAACATAGGAAAATAGATTTAAAGCAGTAAAATAGTCAATTTATCATGTATACTCTCCGACTCATCATTATTTCTAACCATTAGGATTTTTCAAAGATCTACCCAGTTGCTACTGCTTTCTTGTAATTGCAATTTTGCAGTAAAATGAAGTGTTTATAAAAGATATGATTACAAGTTTTATAGTCATGAAAGCTCTACAAATCTTTACATTATGTTACATAGAAATGCAGAATTGTGGAATTGATTTCATCCTCTTGTAGTCTATCCCTGGGTCTATTACTGGATTTTATTTGTTATTATTATAATTTTAGTGCATAATATATCTGGCTGAAACAACACATACTTGGGACAGAGTAAGAAAAAATTAAAACAAGTGTATGAATTACATTCAAATTGATCTCATTTTTACAAAACAAATATTTGGGGAAAGAAGCATACATTTTTGAAAGCAGACATGTAAATTGGTTAAATGAAAATGTTTTGTTTCTTTAAATTATCTGATATACTGTTGTTTCTTCAGGGCATTATGTTTTGTTTAAACGCTTTTTCACTTTCAACCTGTGATAAAGCTCTGATTCTCTGGAGCAGAAAAAACCAGTAAAATTTAATATTCCAAACAGTACAACACACCCCTTCTAACCTACATTCTAATAGAGCAGTTGTAAACAAATATCATTTGTTTTAATTTCATGTACTTTGATTTTATTTGTTTAGATTTGAATCTCATATGGGTTTTTTATTAATTTTTCAAAAAAGAACCTCAAAATCATACTATCAGCAGCTAGTCTACCAACAACAAAAACACATAGGTTGTACATAAGTTGTCATATATTTTGCTGTTTTTTTTAAATTTTTAAAGATGCAATTCTTTATTTAAAAAGTGAAGATTAAACAGTTTTAACCAGCAGAGCAAATCTTTAAAAATAAACTACTTTAGAAAAGCAGTATTTCTTTACTAACTTTTGCCTCTTTCAATTTTTAAAATACATTCAAATGCCAGCATATTGTAGTGGGAAAAAGATTAATTTAAAGCACTGTCTAAATGAACTGTATTCATTCTTTAGAACCTAGTTCAGACATTCCTGCCTTCCAGAGACTTCAAGTTCATTAAGGCAAAATAACTTGGTAGTTTTAATATACAGTGGCTGTAAGTAGTCTGCTTATCTAGCTTAGGTTTTTCAGCTGAATCACAGAGGTGCCCAGGTTCACAATACATTCACTTATTCAACAATCATTAATTATTTACTATATGCCAGACACTGTTATAGGCCCTCAGTACACCACTACATCACAATTGATGAAAGATACAAGGTTGTCATACTTCTCATGGAAATATTAGCTGTATATGCAATAAATAATTAAAAAGCAGAGACATCAATTTAACAACAAAGGTCTGTATAGTCAAAGCTATGGTTTTTACGGTAGTCATGTATAGATGTGAGAGTTGGAGCATAAAGAAGGCTGAGCACCAAAGAATTGATGCTTTCAAATTGTGGTGCTGGAGAAAGCTCTTGAGAGTCCCTTGGACTGCAAGGAGATCCAACCAGTCCATCCTAAAGGAGATGAACCCTGAATATTCATTGGAAGGACTGATACGGAAGCTCCAAGAGTCTGGCCACCTGATGCAAAGAGCCGACTCGTTGGAAAAGATCCTGATGCTAAGAAAGATTGAGAGCTGGAGGAGAAGGGGGCAACAGAGGATGAGATGGTTGGATGGCATCACTACTCAATGATCGTAAGTTAGGTCAAACTCCAAGCGATAGTGAGGGACAGGGAAGCCTGGCATGCTGCAGTCCATGGGGTCACAGAGTCAGACACGACTGAGTGACTGAACAATAATAATCATACAATAATGAATGCTACAAAAATACTGAAAAATATAGTTATATAATTGTGATTCAGTTGTTTTCTCTAAGAAGGTCTTACTTAAACACTAGGAAGGACACAGTCATTGAAAGAACAGGGAAAAGAGTATTCCAAGTATGGGAAAGCTACTATCTACACAGAAGATCAGGGTTGGTGAGACACACTGAGTGAAGGTAAGAATGGGATGAAATTAGATTACAATAGAAGGAAATGGTTTGTAAACCAGGATGAGGAATTTGATTTACATTTGAAGGGAATTAGGAATTAACAGATTTACTTCTTCAAAGGACTATCTGGTTGCTGTGTGAAGACTGGTTTGAAAATTGAAACCAGAGCTACCAGTTAGAATCTTTTGCAGTCTTTTATACAAGAGATGGTAGAACAGGTCCAGAGCATTAGTGTGGAGCTGAATGGAAGTGAAATTCACAGTGTTTTGGTGACGGAGTCAGAGAGACTTACTGATGAATTGAATACAAGGCCTAAAGAAAGAAAGAAGACAAAGGTTTTTCTCCTTAAGCAAATGAATATATGCTTGCAGAGTTCATAGCAATAGGAAAGAACAAACAAGTTGGAGGTGACTGTAACTGATATTGTGTTTTGACCATGCTAATTGTGAGATGTTTATCATCTCAAATAGAAAGCTCAAGCAAGTGAACAAGAAGATCCTACTGTATAGCACAGGGATCTATAATTAATATCCTGTGATGGACCATAAAGAAAAATAATATGAAAGAGAATATGTATATGTACTATTATAACTGAATCACTTTGGTGTACATCAGAAATTGATACAGCATTGTAAATCAACTATACTTCAAGATTTTTTTAATAAAAAGATCAAGCAAGAAGTTGAACATAGGAGCCTGGAATTCTAAGAATCGCTCTGGATTGGACCTTACCTATTTAAATCATTGAAATAAAGATAGTCTTTAAATTTATGAGACTGTGTGAAATCTCTCAGGAAGACTGTGTGGATAAAAAGAGGAACAGTGAAAACAATGAAGAAGGACTCAGATGAATCCCTCTATTATTCTAACATTTATGAGTGTAGCAGAGAAAGAAAGATCAAAAGTCATACGGGGGCCTTTGAGGTAAGAGGAAGACTAGAAGAGGGAGATGTAATAGAAGTCAAGAGAAAAACTAATTCAAAAAGGAGGAATGGACAATTAAGTCTACTATAGTTGGATTTTAAAATATGAAGGTGTTAGGGGAAGCACACTGATTGAAACCGCCCACCCTGGCCAGGCACCATAGTAACCATTCACATGAGTTGTTTTATGACAGGAGATCCTGTTAAGGAATATGGAACTAAAAAGCCATCACCAACCGGAAGAGTTCGGGAAAGGTCGAAAGGAGACACCGCATGTTTGTCCACTTCCCAGAATCCCTCTTGCTAGCATCCATCTTGGCTGAGCAATGTGTGCGCCACCAGGAAGGACTCTGAATTAGAATGATTGGCCAAAGACCGCCCGGAAACTAATTCCATCACCATAAAACCCGAGACTGAGCCACGCAGCAGAGCTGTTCTCCTGGGTTCCCTTACCCTACTGCTCTCCACCCGGGTGCCCTTTCTCAATAAAATCTCTTGCTTTGTCAGCACATGTGTCGCCTCGGACAATTCATTTCTGAGTGTTAGACAAGAGCCCAGTTTGGAGCCCTGGAAGGGGTCCCCCTTCCTGCAACAAAGGTCATGGGTGACCTTGGCAACAGCAGCCTCTGTGGAGTAGTCATGATCAAATCATTACTGGAGCAGGTAGAAGAAAGAATTGAAGAGATAGAGATAATAACTAGAGATAACTTCTTCAGGTTCCTTTTTTTATTTGTTTTCTTTTCTTTCTTTTTTTTTAGGAAGTGCAGGAGAGAAATGAGAGTGAGAAGAAGGGAATAAGGGACAAGGTTAGATGATATTTTGTTAGACTACATTTTGTATGGGTTTTGCCATTTATTATTATTTAAGATAAGACATTATTAAAATTTATTTATCTGCAGATGGGAAAGGTCCAACAGAGAGGGAGAATTTGATGACATCAAGAGTAGAGAGGCTACTTCAGGAAAAATGTATTTAGGCTCTGGTTTATCAATTCCTTGTCATGTGACAGTTGTGGAAAGTTCTTAACTCTGTACACTATGAGGAGAAATTGGTAGGCATTGCTGAGACAGTCACTAGAGAAAAGGGAACCAATATATCCCCTTCTTGGATTAAATTGAGAATGCAAACTGACTCTTTTAAGACCATCACTTGCTACCACCTTACAGTTACTCTCCCTTGAATCATAATGATATTTTTACTATTATTTCCCTGTAGAGTCAAAGTGTGAAATATAAGCTGACAAACAGGGTGACTGCTGATAATGCTGGCCTGGGATACTTGGTGACAAGCCAGTCCATTACGGATAAACTGGAATCCAAATTTGTAAATTTAAAGAATGAGGCAGATTTGCTCTGAAAATTAAGGTTACATCCCTTGTATAGAAGAAAATGTTTTGGAATAAGAAAAGAAGGAAAAGCAATATTTATTTTTTCCATTCATAAAAGAATGAACTACATCGTTCGTGTCTTTAATGATTTTTCAGTAAAAACCAACAAGGCTTTTATCCATAATTTTTATTGTGAGTTTATAAATTTATAGAAGTAAAATAAAGTGGATTAAATTCTTGATAATATAAATATTGACTTCCTGGAAGTAATTATTTGAGAAAGACATTAATAAACTTTAGATAATAAATGGTTATTCTAGACATCCAGAATTATAAATATATATTCAATTATAATAACAAATACCTCCTCATCTAAAAAACCAGTAAAGATTCACTGCTTTTGGTCTTTTCTTTTATGAAATTTTGTTTCTTCCATTCTCTCAGTTTAGGTCCCTTTTTCCTTTAGTCTCACATTATAGCCATTATGACACCAAGTGAGTTTCTAATACAATCTACAGGTCTCTATTCACAAGACTCTGGATGGTGCAGAAAACTTAGATATTCCTTCTATAAACATTTGAATAAATGGCAGGGTTGATTTCTTAGTTTGTTAGCACGGTATAATTTAAAGGATAGGTGTTTGAGCCTCTCTGTGTTTGCTGATGACTCCAAGTTCCGTGCTCTTGGTTCAGTGTCTAGGATACCTGGGCACTGTAGTGAAAGACCATAGTGGTGGCAAATAGTGAGTAAGCAAAATTTTCTCCAATTCCTCTTTCCTTTTGCTTAATTCCAAACAGAGAGCTGCCAATGTGGCATTATGGCTGAGGAAAATGACTGGAGAGATGGAAGACGAGAATAGTAGTTGCACATTGGATAGAAGAAGCACTTTGTCTTCCCCATAAATGCAATATGAACTTATGAACATTTTTTTGCCACTAACACAAATTTTAGTACCACTTTTTCTCTGGATTATTGAAAGACAGACATAGAGAGAAACAGAAAAGAAAGAGAAAAGAAAAAATTATAGGGGAGGGAGAAGAGAAGAGAAAGGAAGAGGAAAGAAGAGAAATAAAGCAAGCACTATAGCACCAGAGCAATTCTGGTTTGCAAAAAAGGTCCAGACAATCTTTTAGGGGTTAGGAAACTAAAACTTCAGCATCGTACTGATGAGACAGATGGTTTGTATGAAGACTCCATTACCTATGGAGTCATTAGGCCTGAATCAACTCAACCTTACCACTCTCAGCATGTATGTATGTGTGCTTAGTCACTCAGTAGTGTTTGACTCTTTGCAACGCCTTGACTATAGGCCGCCAGGCTCCTCTGTCCATGGGGATTCTCCAGGCAAGAATACTGGAGTGGGCTGCCATGCCCTCCTCCAGGGAATCTTCCAAGCCCAGGGATTGAACCCAGGTTTTCCTGCATTGCAGGTATATTGTTTACCATCTGAGCCACCACTATAACCTTGAACAAATCATCTTAAACCTTTGAGATTTTTGGTTTATTTTCTTTAAAAGCTTTCTGGAACACCTTGTATGCTTTTCTAAAAAAGTCGTTCTGAGGATCAAATCAGTGGTATAAGGGACGCCACAGAAACATACTGCATTCTCTGAAAATATGGTAGAATATACTTATATTTTCTGGGCGGCTTCCCAGGTGGTGGAGTCGGAAAGATCGGCCTGTCAATGCAGGAGACAAAGGAGAAAGAAGACATGGGTTTGATTCCTGGGTCGGGGAGATCCCCTGGAGTAGGAAATAGGAACCCACTCTAGTATTCTTGCCTGGAAAATAACATGGACAGAGGAGACTGGTGGGCTACAGTCCATGGGGTTACAAAGAGTTGGACACAACTGATCATGCCACACATGCACTGCTCAATCCATATAAAATGCTAGTGATGTCTGTTTTCATTTATTCCTCATATGGACATTCCTTTTGCCACTTCATTTTCACTATTCTGGCTGCAGAGTTAAGCTCCAGAATTAAAATGGCAAAGAATCTCCTCCCTAGGATTTCAAATAAACATTTGATAAAAAAAAAAAAAAAAACACATCCTTAATGGTCAACTGAAAAGTGAATCATATCTTCATAGGCAGCAAAAAAGGATCATTTGTTGTCTAAGGGTGTAACGGTAGCTCGGCAATTCTTCCATTATTCATCATTAATTTATTCAGCACCAGTTATGTGTTAAGCATTATTCTAAGTACCAAGACTTATAGTTCTAATGAAAAAGACAAATACCTCTTTTAAGGATCTTATTAATATATTCCAATGTGAGAGATAATAAATAAGACAGGTAAGGAAAGTAGGTAGATGGCAATAATTGCTGAAAAGAGGAAAAAACAAGAAAGGAAGTTAAGTGTGTAGGGGGATGGTTGAAATTTTAGATCGGGGGAGGAGGACAGCCCTTACTGAGACATGTATTTGAATAACTGCCTAAAGGGCACAATGAGAGCAAAGAGTCATATGGATACCAAGGAAAAGAACATTTCAGGAAAATTATATGGCACTTGAGGCAAGTATCATTGATTTTTAACTCCCAGATTCCAGAACAGTTCCTGAAAAGGAGATTCACTAATAAATATGCTCTGAGTGAAGAATGACTCTCCACACAAAGGAAATAAATCTTTTAAAATATCATTAATTTTCAATCACTTTTTTAATTTTAGCAAATAAACAGTGCCCTCCTTAGAATGAAAATTTCTGGTGGAAATTATACTAAAGGAGAAAAGATAGGCATTTGAAAACCAGGAAGATAAGCTAAAAAAAGTTGTGATAGGTTGCACACAGAAAAATATAATCCACAGTTGCCTGGAGGATAAATTCAAAAGCTTATCTTTATGTCCTGATGAACAGATCTTATTTCATATATCTCTGCTTTCTAGTCATTTCATCAAGGCAAATAGGATTTTTTTGTTGGATTGTTCACATTTTTTTTTTTCTAGAAAGAGTTTTGTGTTCAGTCACTCAGTTGTGTCTGACTCTTTGAGACACCATGGACTGTAGACCTCCAGGTTTCTCTGTCCAAAGGATTTCCCAGGTAAGAATACTGAAAGTGGGTTGCAATTTTTTCTCCAGGGCATCTTCCTGATCCAGGAATTGAACTGCATTGGCAGGTGGATTCTTTACCCCTGTGCCACTTGGGAAGCCCTCATCCAGAGACAAAGTCCAGGCAATGCTGCTTCATTGTGGATCAGGCAAAGATCAGCACGTTCACCTCTTCTCTTACCCTTTTTCACTCTGGTTCTCTCCTAGTTCCCCATTTATACAATGTACTTGTACAATGCACTTCCTTCTCCAAAAGCCTTCTATACTGAAATACATCCCTGAACCCAGCAAGTAACCCCAAAAAGTATCATCAATAATACGTAACAAACTATTATCCATTATCACAACAGGTTGAAGAATCTAAGCATAGAGAGCAACTTTCAAACCTTAACAGGTAACTGCTCACTCCACTTCAAGTACAAACAGAAAGTTACAACCCTTATACTTGCATAAAACTTCACAATTAATCAAAAACCTTTGCCTATGTTGTTTTATTTGACTTGTACCACCTGTGACAGAGTTCGAGTCCCTTCAGGGAAAAACGAATTTATTGTTGATCTTTACATATCCAGTGTTGAACCCAGTAACAGGGACCTAAGTGGAGACTGGTAAACAGTTCCTGAATGGACCTGATTCTCATACAGTTTAGGAAACTGAAGCACAAAAAGCTAAGTAATCTGTCAGTCTTTAAGACTGTCAAGAGACAGCACTAAAACCTGTACTTGAATATCTTGAAAACAAAAGCAGTGCTCCTTTGTAGCTTATTAGGATGAAACATGTCATCAGGGAATTAAGTTCCCAAATAGTTTTTAAGTGAAACATTCCAGTGAAATGGGGATCTTTTATAATCTTCAAGCAGTACAATCAGAGGAAAACAAGCTGACAAATCTTTAGGGGTAAAATATATTAATGCTATTTCAATGAGAGACATCATATGGCAGGGTAAGCTTTCATGGTAATCAAAACTCACCCAAAAGTAATGCCACTGTTTTCAAAAACCCTGTGGACATTCTAATGAGAGTTTATTGTACTTTTAATATTTCAATGCTCACATAAGTCTTTGAGGAAATGACCTCATTCTTAATATCTTTGAGAAAATCTATAAACACATTCTACTGAAATATTTTTAATATGAGCATCGAACTGCTCTTTCCCTAATCTTGCATTAATGAGTGAGCGCAGTATGTTGTCTTGAGTTTATCCATTTCATTGATATTATCCTGGAATGTATATTATTCTGGGTTTTTATGATGTTTATATCCTAGCTTTATTTCTGACTAGCTTTGTGAACCAGATAAGTCATTTTTGGTGTTATCAATTACCTTGATGGAAAAATTGGAAGAGGCACACATATCCTGAAAAGATATAAACATAAGTCAGAATATATTTTATGAAATTTGAATATCAAAAAGAGGCTTTTGTGCTAATCTCTGGTGAAAATATATTTGTATTACCTGTAGAAATCCATACTGCTTAACATAGGTCTGAAACAAGTTTACTGTTTTTAGTCTAGAAACTTCAACTTTACTGGGGATTTTTCTGAGATATATATTTCAGACAACTTTCTACCTGTACAGCCACAGAGTCTAAGGTTTGGGAGCAAGTCAATGGAAATTGAAATTAAGATGAAAAACACTGTTCACGTTGGTACTCACAAGACATCTCATTATCATGGGCTTGACCCTTTGGCTCACTAATAAATAATGGTAATTACAATAATAGTTTGAACAAAAAGCTTCATAACAAACATTATTCTATTTAATGCAAAAAACCTGGAAATTCAGTTTCACTATTTCATGCAGTTATTCAGACTATAGATGCAGATATCCACAATATCATTGATTCACCTTGACATGGCAAGAACCTCAAAAATCAGCTTATTTGAGGGAGACAGGGTCCAGAGAATCTGGCTAAGGATGTATACACTTACAAAGAAGAGATAAGTTTATAAATATATAAACCTCATAATATGAGGTCACTACACACAACATCAATACCCAAAGTCAGGATACTACACTAGAGCATAAAGGTGGGCAAATTTATCTACTTCTGTGTTGCAGTAGAAGTCAATCATTATTGGAATTGATGTATTTTTTGGATTCAGCGGAATAGGCTTTTGTGCCTAGGAAAAGATATGAATACTGTCTACTCATTGATTGATTGATAGCTTGCCATCAATCAATCAATCAATCAATGACTACACTCCTTCCAAGTGAAGAACTGACAGTTTTTTTTGAATGAGCACGTACTAGTAATCACATTTGTACTTAGTGAGTCAATAGGTTTAAATTTAAAGGCAACTGAGTGCCAGTCAAAATAGTGGCATCTATTGGGAGCAGTATAGTCCAGTCCAAGTAACTCCAGTGCATTATAGAGGTGGCACTCCCCAGGAGAGAAAAATAGTTGCATCCATGAAAGCGTCAGTGTCCGTTTCAGGCAACAGAACCTAGCAAAGTGGCAGCAGATATTAAGTGTTGGGTGGTTTTGGCAGAACTGTCTGTGTGCACATGTGAGATAATTTCAAAGCATATTTGAAATAACATTCTATGCAATTTTTGTTTCACCAATATTCTCCACTTATTGTTAGCATATTATACAATTATACTTTTGCTTAATTTCCTAATAAATACATGACATTAATTCACCAATAGATATTTATTTATCAGCTTCAATTAGATGTGCCAGCAGGCATTGACTTTGGTTCAGTTTAGCTCAGCCCAGTTGAGTCACTCAGCTGTATCCAACTCTTTACGACTCCATAGACTGCAGCACACCAGGCCTCCCTGTCCATCACCAACTCCCGGAGTTTACCCAAACTCATGTCCATTGAGTCAGTGATGCCACCCAACCATCTCATCCTCTGTCGTCCCCTTCTCCTCCTCCCCTCAATCTTTCCCAGCATCAGGGTCTTTTCAAGTGAGTCAGCACTTCGCATCAGGTGTCCAAAGTACTGGAGTTTCAGCTTCAACATCAGTCCTTCCAATGAACACCAAGGACTGATCTCCTTTAGGATTGACTGGTTGGATCTCCTTGCAGTCCAAGGGACTTTCAAGAGACTTCTATAACACCACAGTTCAAAAGCATAAATTCTTCTGTGCTCAGCTTTCTTTACAGTACAACCCTCACATTCATACATAACTACTGGAAAAACCATAGCCTTGAATAGACAGACCTTTTTTGGCAAAGTAATGTCTCAGCTTTTTCATATGGTATCTAGATTGGTCATAACTTTCCTTACAAGGAGTAAGTGTCTTTTAATTTCATGGCTGCAATCACCATCTGTATGCAGGTCAGGAATCAACAGTTAGAACTGACATGGAACAACAGACTGGTTCCAGATAGGTAAGCCTGTATATTGTCACCCTGCTTATTTAATTTATATGCTACTGCTGCTGCTAAGTCGCTTCAGTCGTGTCCGACTCTATGCGACCCCATAGGCGGCAGCTAACCTGGCTCCCCGATCCCTGGGATTCTCCAGACAAGAATGCTGGAGTGGGTTGCCATTTCCCTTTCCAATGCGTGAAAGTGAAAAGTGAAATTGAAGTCATTCAGTCGTGTCCGACTCCTAGCGACCCCATGGACTGCAGCCCACAAGGCACCTCTGTCCATGGGATTTTCCAGGCAAGAGTACTGGAGTGGGTTTCCATTGCCTTCTCCAACTTATATGCAGAGTGTATCATGAGAAACGCTGGGCTGGAGGAAGCACAAGCTGGAATCAAGATTGCCAGGAGAAATATCAATAACCTCAGATATGCAGATGACACCACTCTTGTGGCAGAAAGTGAAGAAGAACTAAAGAGCCTCTTGATGAAAGTGAAAGAGGAGAGTGAAAACGTTGGCTTAAAGCTCCACATTCAGAAAAAAAGATCATGGGACCTGGTCCCATCGCTTCATGGCAAATAAATGGGGAAATATTGGCTGACTTTATTTGGGGGGGCTCCAAAATCACTGCAGATGGTGACCTCAGCCATGAAATTAAAAGACACTTACTGCTTGGAAGGAAAGTTATGACCAACCTAGACAGGATATTAAAAAGCAGAGACATTGCTTTGTCCACAAAGGTCTGTCTAGTCAAGGCTATGGTTTTTCTGGTAGTCATGTATGGAAGTGAGAGTTGGACTGTAAAGAAAGCTGAGCGCCTCAGAATAGATGCTTTTGAACTGTGGTGCTGGAGAAGACTCTTGAGAGTCCCTTGGACTGCAAGGAGATCAAACCAGTCAATCCTATAGATCAGTCCTGGGTGTTCATCGGAAGGACTGATGTTGACGCTGATACTCCAATACTTTGGCCACCTCATGCGAAGAGCTGACTGAAATACAAACAGTGTACTGTTGCCAAGGTAGAGGAACAAGAGGAGGCAGAACAAGGTTGAGAAAATAATGGACAAGTTGTAGGCCAGCAAGCCTTTATGGTAGCTTCTGCAGATGAAGCATGTAAGTTAAATGTTGGTTGAAATTGCTATGCAAATATCCATAATCAGCCTGGCGTCACCCCAACAGCATCACCCCAGCAGGACATTATACTGGTTGGTTATTAGAACACACACATCACTTGTTTGCTGAGTAGCAGCTGCAAGATCTTGTATTAAACCCTGCTTAAAAAGCACAACCACTTCCTCTGAGGCCTTGTAATTTCATTTAGACAGAAAATTCATTGCATCAGCCAACTACTGAAGTAAAGAAAACTACAATGAATTTCCAGAGAAGACATATGAAACAGTCCAGCTTCTGGATGTGTTCAATAGAAATTGCTAGAAAGCAGTAGCTTTAGTCTGTTCTCTAAAATTGCAAAAAACAACAATATACTCTAAAAATGAGAGATAAGCACAGAGAGTAGTCTAACTGTATCAAAACTGAGTATCCCTATTTTATTTTACAATTTTTAATGTAATTTTTTAACATTTTTTTTTTACATTTAAAAAATTTATTTTTTAAATGAAGGATAATTGCTTTACAGACTTTTGTTGTTTCCTGTCAAACCTCAACATGAATCAGCCATAGGTATACATATATCCCCTTCTTTTTGAAGCTCCCTCCCCACCCCATCCATCTAGGTTGGTGCAGAGCCCTTGTTTGAGTTTCCTGAGCCATACAGCAAATTGCCGTTGGCTATCTATTTTACATATGGTAATGTAAGTCTCCATGTTACTCTTTCCATACATCTCACCCTCTCCTCATGTCTACAAGTCTAATCTCTATGTCTGTTTCTCCATTTTTGCCCTATAAATAAATTCTTCACTACAATTTTCTAAATTCTGTATATATATTTTAGAATATATTTATCTTTCTCTTTCTGACTTACTTCACTCTGTATAATAGGCTCTAGGTTCATGCACATCATTAGAACTGCCTCAAAGACATTCCTTTTTATGGCTGAGTAATATTCCATTGTGTATATGTACCACTACTTCTTTATCCATTCATCTTTCAGTGGACATCCAGGTTGCTTCCATGTTCTAGCTACTGTAAATACTGCTACAATGAACAATGGGATACATGTGTCTTTTCCAGTTTTGGTTTCCTCAGGGTACATGTCTAGGAGTGGGATTGCTGTGTCATATGGTGGTTTTATTCCTAGTTTTTTAAGGAATCTCCATACCATCTTTCATATTGTTTGTATCAGGTTACACTCCCACCAAGAGTACAAGAGTGGTCCCTTTTCTCCACACCCTCACCAGCACTTATTGTTTATAGACTATTTGATGAGGGTCATTCTGACCGGTGTGAGGTGATATCTCATTGTAGTTTTGATTTGCATTTCTCTAATAATGAGTGATGTTGAGCATCTTTTCATGTGTTTGTTAGCCATCTGTATGTCTTCTTTGAAGAAATGTCTGTTTAGGTCTTTTTCCCACTTTCTGATTGGGTTGTTTGTTTTTCTGGTATTGACTTGTATGAGCTGCTTGTATATTTTGGAAATTAATCCTTTTTCAGTTGTTTCATTTGCTATCATTTTCTCCCATTCTGAGGGTTGTTTTTTCACTTTGCTTATAGTTTCCTTTGCTGTGCAAAAGCTTTTAAGTTTAATCAGGTCCCACTTGTTTACTTTTGTTTTTATTTGCATTACCCTAGGAGGTGGGTCACAGAAGATCTTGCTTTGATTTATGTCATCGAGTTTTCTGCCTATGTTTTCCTCTAAGAGTTTTATAGCTTCTGGTCTTACATTTAGGTCTTTAATCCATTTTGAGTTTATCTTTGTGTATGGTGTTAGGAAGTGTTCTAATTTCACTCTTTTACATGTAGATGTCCAGTTTTCCCAGCTCCATTTATTGAAGAGGCTGTCTTTGCCCCATTGTATATTCTTGCCTCCTTTGTCCAAAATAAGGTACCCATAGGTGCATGGATTTAATTCTGGGCTTTTTATCTTGTTCCATTGGCCTATGTTTCTGTTTTTGTGCTAGTACTATACTGTCTTTATGACTGTAGCTTTGTAGTATAACCTGAAGTCAGGAAGGTCGATTCCTCCAACTCCATTCTTCTTTCTCAAGACTGTTTTGGCTATTTGGGATCTTTTGAGTTGCCATAGGAATTGTGAAATATTTTGTTCTAGTTCTGTGAAAAATGTTATTGATAATTTGATAGGGATTCCATTGAATCTGTTGATGACATTTGCTAGCATAGTCATTTTCACAATATTGATTCTTCCTACCCAGGAACATGGAATCTCTCTCCATCTGTTTATGTCATCTTTGATTTCTTCCATTAGTGTTTTATAATTTTTGGTGAACAGTTCTTTTGTCTCCTTAGTTAAGTTTATTCCTAGGTATTTAATTCTTTTTGTTGCAGTGGTGAATGGGATTGATTCCTTAATTTGTCTTTCTCAGTTTTCATTGTTAGTATATAGAAATGCAAGTGATTTCTGTGTGTTGATTTTGTGTCCTGCAACTTTGCAAAATTCACTAATTAGCTCTGGTAATTTTCTGATACTATCTTTAGGGTTCTCTAGGCACAGTGTCATGTCATCTGCAAACAGTGAGTGCTTTACTTCGTCTTTTCCAATCTGGATTCCTTTTATTTCTTTTTATTCTCTGATTGCTGTAGCTAGGACTTTCAGAACTATGTTGAATAATAGTGGTGAAAGTGAACACCCTTGTCTTGTTCCTGATCTTACAGGGAATGCTTTCAATTTTTCACCATTGAGAATAATGTTTGCTGTAGGCTTATCATATATGGCCTTTACTATGTTGAGGTAGTTTCCTTCTATGCCCATTTTTTGAAGAGTTTTTATCATAAATGGGTGCTGAAATTTTTCAAAGGCTTTTTCTGCATCTATTGAGATTATCATATGGTTTTATCTTTCAATTTGTTAATATGTTGTATCACATTGTTTGATTGGTGTATACTGAAGAATCCTTGCATTCCTGGAATAAACCCAACTTGATCATGGTGTATGAGCTTTTTGATGTGCTGCTGAAATCTGTTTGCTAAAATTTTTTGAGGATTTTTGCATCTATGTTCATCAGTGATATTGGCCTATAGTTTTCTTTTTTGTGTTGTCTTTGTCTAGTTTTGGTATCAGGCTGATGGTGGCCTCATAGAATGAGTTTGGAAGTGTTCCTTCCTCTGCAATTGTTTGAAAGAGTTTTAGAAGGATAGGCATTAGCTCTTCTCTAAATGTTTGATAGAATTCTTCTGTGAAGCCATCTGGTCCTGGGCTTTTGTATTGTGTGAGATTTTTGACCACAGATTCAATTTCAGTGCTTGTAATTGGGTTTTTTATAATTTTTATTTCTTCCTGGTTCAGTCTTGGAAGATTGAACGTTTCTAAGAAACTGTCCATATTTTCCAGGTTATCCATTTTATTGTCATATAGTTGTTCATAATAGTCTCTTATTATCCTTTGTATTCCTACTTTGCCTGTTGTTTCCTCTCCTTTTTAATTTCTAATTTTGTTGATTTGATTCATCTCTCATTTTTTCTTGATGAGTCTGGCCAAAGGTTTGTCAATTTTGTTTATCTTCTCCAAGAACCAGCTTTTAGCTTTATTAATCTTTACTATTGTTTCTTTCATTTCTTTTGCATTTATTTCCACTTGGATCTTTATGATTTATTTGCTTCTACTAATTTTCGGGGATTTTGTTCTTCTTTTCCCAGTTGTTTTAGGTGTAAAGTTAGGTTGTCTATTTGATGTTTTACTTGTTTCTTGAAGTAGGATTGTATTGCTCTAAACTTCCTTGTTAGAACTGCTTTTGCTGCATCTCATAGGTTTTGTGTTGTCGTGTTTTCATTGTCATTCGTTTCTAGAAATTTTTTGATTTCCCTTTTGATTTCTTCAGTAGCCTGTTGGTTATTTAGAAATGTATTATTTAATCTCCATGTGTTTGTGTTTCTTACAGTTTTTTTCTTGTAATTGATATCTAGTCTCATAGTGTTGTGGTTGGAGAAGATGCTTAATATGATTTCAATTTTCTTAAATTTATGAGGTTTGATTTGTGACCCAAGATGCGGTCTATCCTGGAGAATGTCCCATGTGCATTTGAGAAGGTTTTATGCATTTGGATGGAATGTCCTGAAGATATCAATTAGATCCATCTCATCTAATGTATCATTTAAGACTTGTGTTTCCTTATTAATTTTCTGTTTTGATGATCTGTCTGTTGGTGTGAGTGGGGTGTTAAAGTCTCCTACTATTATTGTGTTACTGTCAATTTCTCCTTTTATGTCTGTTTGTGTTTATCTTATGTATTGAGGTGCTCCTATGTTGTGTGCATAGATATTTACAATTTTTATGCCTTCCTCTTGGATTGATCCCTTGATCATTATGTAATGTCCTTCCTTATCTCTTGGAATCTTCTTTATTTTAAGGTCTATTTTGTTTGGTATGAGGATTGCTACTCCAGCTTTCTTTTGCTTCCCATTTGCATGGAATATATTTTTCCATCCTCTCACTTTCAGTCTATATGTGTCTCTAGATCGATAGTGGGCTTCTTGTAGACAGCATATATATGGGTCTTGTTTTTCTATCCATTCACCCAGTCTGTGTCTTTTAATGGAGCATTTAATCCATTTACACTTAAAGTAATTATTGATATATATGTTCCTATTATCATTTTCTTAATTGTTTGGGATTGATTTTGTATGTCTTTTCTTCTCTTGTATTTCTTGATTATATAAGTCCCTTTAACAATTGTTGTAAAGCTGTTTTGGTGGTACTGAATTCTATTAACGTTTTTTTTGCCTGATAAGCTTTTGATTTCTCCATCAATTTTGAATGAGATCCTTGCCAGGTACAGTATCTTGGTTGTAGATTTTTCCCTTTCAGTACTTTAAATATATCCTGCCATTCCCTTCTGGCCTGCAGAGTTTCTGCTGAAAGATCAGCTGTTAAATGTATGGGGTTTTCATTCTATGTTACTTGTTGTTTTTCCCTTGTTGCTTTTAATATTCTTTCTTTGTGTTTAGTTTTTGTTAGCTTGATTAGTATGTGTCTTGGCCTGTTTCTCCTTGGGTTTGTTCTGTGTGGGACTCTGTGCCTCTTGGACTTGATTGACCATTTCTTTTTCCATGTTGGGGAAATTTTCAACTATAATTTCTTCAAAAAGTCTCTCATACCTTTTCTTTTTCTCTTCTTCTTCTGGGATCCCTACAGTTCGAATGGTGGTGCATATGATATTGTCACAGAGGTCTCTGAAACTATCCTCAGTTCTTTTCATTCTTTTTACTTCTTTTCTTCAGAAGTCATTTCCAGCATTTTATCTTCCAGCTCACTGATTCGTTCTTCTGCTTCAGGTATTCTGCTACTGATTCCTTCCAGAGTATTTTTAATTTCAGTAATTTTGGTGTTTGTCTCTGCATGTTTATTCTTTAATTCTTCTAGGCCTTTGTTAATTGATTCTTGCATTTTTTCCATTTTGTTTTCAAGGTTTTTGATCATCTTTACTATCATTATTCTGAATTCTTTTTCAGGTAGTTTGCCTATTTCCTCTTCATTTATTGGACTTCTATGTTTCTAATTTGTTCCTTCATTTGAGTAGTATTTCTCTGATTTGTCATTATCATTTTTTAACTTATTGTGTTTGAGGTCTCCTTTTCCCAGGCTTCAAGGTTGTATTCTTCCTTCCTTTTGGTTTCTGCCCTCCTAAGGTTGGTCCAGTGGTTTGTGTAAGCTTTGTATAGGGTGAGATTTGTGCTGAGTTTTGTTTGTTTGTTTGTTTGCTTTTCCTCTGATGGGCAAGCCTGAGTGAGGTGGTGGTCCTGACTGCTGATGATTGGGTTTGTATTTCTGTTTTGTTTGTTGTTTAAATAAGGCATCCTGTACAGGGTGCCCCTGGTGGTTGGGTGATACCAGGTCTTGTATTCAAGTGGTTTCCTTTGTGAGAGTTCTCACTATTTGATACTCCCTAGGGTTGGTTCTCTGGTAGTCTATGGTCTTGGTGTCAGTGCCCCACTCCAAAGGCTCAGGGCTTGTTTGTGTGGGTCATGAATCTGGCAACTGCTGAGCTAGGTTCTTCTAGCCCAGGGCATCCCATGAGGCTGCAGCTGAGATGCCACCAGGGCTGCAGTCATCAGAAATGACTGCAGCTGGACGATCTGCTTCTAAACTAGTGCTGTCAAAGGCTGGCAAGGTGGTTCTGGGAGGTTATGGGAGGCCTCGGTTTCTTCCCATGCAGCCTCTCCAGAGGTCACTGGAACATCCTCATGACTGTAAACGGCTTTCCTCTTCCTGGTGTGTGTGGTTGTGTGACTCCCCTCAGTTCTCATCTGCCATCTTAGCCAATGGGTGAGTCATAGGGTTACTTGCCAGAAGATGGAACAAAACCATGCCTTCTGCCTGGTGCCTTGGGAAACAAAGATGAATTCCACATTGATTTTGACCCCAGGGAGCTGACAGTCTTAACAGAGGAAAGTGAAACTGTTGAATGACTTCTGTGGGATTCAGACAGATGACAAGAGCTCACAGGAGGCTAGAAGGGACGCTGAGGGGGTGGGGAGCATAAAGGATACAGAAGACTCCTATTAGAATTATAAAGTGCAAGCCATTCAGAGGTAAGTTAGTTTCACTTTTTTGGTGGGAAAGGTGTGCGGTTGTGAGGCTTTGTGGAAGAGATGGGCATAAAAGAATGTCTAAAGATGTGTGAGGGTGGGAGCCCATGAGATCAGTCATGGGCACTGTCGCTCCTCGGAGTTAGGCAAACCCTCGCTACACTTTTGATATTTACCAAGGACATATTTTTCTTATATTATAATTCCATAAATAATTCTTTTGGAACTAGAACAAGAAAGCAAGCACAGCCACAACCTACTTATTCCAAGTTTGTGATCAGATACATTTTCCCATTTGAAATGCAAATGAGAACTAGGATAAAAGTAACAGGCCCACAAAGCAGTTCAGCTGATTTTAAAACCCAAGTACTGCAATTCTTATAGTTTCCTCAACAGAGCAAAGCTAAAGTCCTCACTCAGCACTTAGGTACTCATACTGTTATCAGTTCAGTTCAGTTCAGTTCAGTCGCTCAGTCATGTCCGACTCTTTGCGACCCCATGAATTGCAGCATGCAGGCCTCCCTGTCTATCACCAACTCCTGGAGTTTACCCAAACTCATGTCCATTGAGTCGGTGATGCCATCCAACCATCTCATCCTCTGTCATCCCCTTCTCCTCCTGCCCCCAATCCTTCCCAGCATCAGGGTCTTTTCCAATGAGTCAAATCTTTGCAAGAGGTTGCCAAAGTATTGGAGTATCAGCTTCAACATCAGTCCTTCCAGTGAACACCCAGGACTGATCTCCTTTAGGATGGACTGGTTGGATCTCCTTGCAGTCCAAGGGACTCTCAAGAGTCTTCTCCAACACCACAGTTCAAAAGCATCAATTCTTCGGCGCTCAGCTTTCTTCACAGTCCAACTCTCACTCACATCCATACATGACCACTGGAAAAACCATAGCCTTGACTAGACGGAACTTTGTTGGCAAAGTAATGTATCTGCTCTTAAATATGCTATCTAGGTTGGTCATAACTTTCCTTCCAAGGAGTAAGCGTCTTTTAATTTCATGGCTGAAGTCACCATCTGCCACGATATTGTTGATGGGAATGTAAAATGGTACAGCTATTTTGAAAAAATATTTGGCAGTTTCTTAAAAAGTTAAATATAGATCTACCATATGATCCAGCCATACCACTTTCAGGTATCTTCCAAAGAGATATGAAAGCATATGTTCATAAAAAGCCTTGGACATGAAAGTTCAAAGTATTTGTAATAGCACAGAGTATATCATGAGAAACGCTGGGCTGGAGGAAGCACAAGCTGGAATCAAGATTGCCAGGAGAAATATCAATAACCTCAGATATGCAGATGACACCACCCTTATGGCAGAAAGCGAAGAAGAACCAAAGAGCCTCTTGATGAAAGTGAAAGTGGAGAGTGGAAAAGTTGGCTTAAAGCTCAACATTCAGAAAACTAAGATCATGGCATCCAGTCCCATCACTTCATGCCAGATAGATGGGGAAACAGTGGAAACAGTGTCAGACTTTATTTTGGGGGGCTCCAAAATCACTGAAGATGGTGATTGCAGCCATGAAATTAAAAGATGTTTACTCCTTGGAAGGAAAGTTATGACCAAGCTTGACAGCACATTAAAAAGCAGAGACATTACTTTGCCAACAAAGGTCTGTCTAGTCAAGGCTATGGTTTTTCCAGTGGTCATGTATGGATGTGAGAGTTGGACTATAAAGAAAGCTGAGTGCCGAAGAATTGATGCTTTTGAACTGTGGTGTTGGAGAAGACTCTTGAGAGTCCCTTGGACTGCAAGGAGATCCAACCAGTCCATCCTATAGGAGATCAGTCCTGGATGTTCATTGGAAGGACTGATGTTGAAGCTGAAACTCCAATACTTTGGCCACCTTATGCGAAGACCTGACTCATTGGAAAAGACCCTGATGCTGGGAAAGATTGAGGTCAGGAGCAGAAGGGGACGACAGAGGATGAGATGGCTCGATGGCATCATTGACTCGATGGACATGGGTTTGGTAGGACTCAGGGAGTCGTTGATGGACAGGGAGTCCCAAAGAGTCGGACACGACTGAGCAACTGAACTGAACTGAACTGGAACTGAAGACGTTAAAAATGTTTATCAAAACATAAATATACAAATAGTGATAAATTCAGTCAATAGAATATTATTAATCTACAAAAAAAGAATGAACTATTGATGTACACCAACATGGTGAATTTCAAGCATAGTAAGCAAAAGAAGCCAGAAAATAAGAGCACGTGCTACATGATTCCATTTATATAAAATTCAAGAACATGCACGCCAACTTTTAGGGATAGAAAGTAAATCAGTGGTTGCCTGTGGATGGGTTTAGAGAGTGGGGTGAGGTGGTAGTGAGGATTCCAAGGGGACACAAGTTAACTTACACACTGACAATATGTTCATTTTCTTGATTACGATGATAGTTTCGTAGGTGTGTGAATTTGTCATAACATCAAATTTCACGCCTTAAATACTTATGGTTATTTTGTTAACTATGCTTAAGTACAGCTGTTGAAGAAAAAAAAGAGATTGGGAGGGGGATGAAGAGTTACAGTGGGGAGAGAGTCAGGTTGCAATTTTAAACAGCTTGTTCAGAGAAGTCCCATTAAGAAGGTGAAATTTGGAAAAAGGCTTTATAAAGGGAAGGAAGTTACCTAAATGCTAACAGCACAACCTGACAAAGGCCCAGGGGCAAGAGTGTGCCTAGTAATGAGGCCGGGTGCCTAGAGGACCTGTATAATAGATGAAGTCAGAGAGGTCCCAAATCAGTCTTGCAGATCATCTGAAGGTTTATGGCTTTCACTAGAAGTAAAATGGGGAGCTATTAGAGGTTTTTATGCAGAAGAGTGATACGATCTATTTAAGTTTTAAACGAATTTCTCTCTGTGAAGGATAGCCTTTAGGGGGACAAAAGTAAAAGCACTGAGACCAAATAGGAGGCTATTACCTCATTCAGATGAAAGATGATGGTGGCTTGAGACAGAACAGTATCACTAGAAGAGGTTAAAACTGGTCGGATACAAGATATATTTTAAAGGCAGAGTCAGTTGTTTTTTCTGAAGGATTGGAAGTGGAATATAAGATAAAGAGAAAACATTTCTTGAGTTAGCTTTCAGTCCAGTTCTCTTCTGGTCACTTATCTCTGAGAAATTTTCAATTTCGTATTTCTTTCAATGCAATGTCATGATCCAAACAAAGACTAACCAGTGTAGAAGGACCCTTCTATATTGCTCATTCCCTGTGGATTTGACTAAATTTGTTTAGTGCTATATCTTCACTTGATTGACAAATTGAACTTACAAACAAAAGACTGCATCTTCTTATCTTCTGTTTTCATCAAAAATATGTTTCAAACTTGGAGGTCATTTTTTTGAATGGATTCCACTTATTTGGCATATCTTAAATAGATGTCTAAACCATCAAAACTAAACATGTCATATAACTTTCATAAATGTTATAAATCAATAATTTTTAGGATATTTACCCATTTTTATAATTCTTTCCAGTTTGTTAGGAAACCAAGCTTTATGGTAATTCAATTTAAATATGTGTTAGGCAAGAAAATATGTGCAGATTTAGTTTCACCTACTCATTCTAACTATGGTCATATGACAATTATGTATTATTCCTGAATATGATACTATCATTCAGATTTTTTAAGAAATTAAATAGGCAATGAACATAGTGTTAAATGTAATAAGCTATCAAAATATCAGAAAATTCCTTACTCTCAATTTTAGCTTTATAATAAATAGGATATTTTCTTCTATTCATAAAATACTGTGATTACATCATGGCAAGTTATTATAATGATGAGTATCCCCAACATAGAACTCTGCAAAAATTATATAATTACCTGTTAACACAAAGCTAATCTTGAAATAAAAATCATGAACTGAAAATTAATAAAATGCTGGAGTGAGAAAGTGGCAGTTATATTAAACAACATTTTCTTTTATCACTATGCAATCAAACTACAAATCAATAACAAAAATTATGGGAAAAAATAACTCTTGTATTTGGGAAAAACAAAATACACATATACACACAAACATACACCTAAATAATTAAAGTGTCAGAAAAGAAATAATAATGGAAACTTAATAATGTTTAGATTAAATAAAATATCACCAATAGATATGTTGATGATGCAAGTAAAATGGCAAGATAAAGGGAAATCAATAGCCTAAAAGTTTAATATTAGAAACAGATATTAGAAATAAGTGAATATTTCACTCAGGAAATTAGAAAAATAACAGGTAAGCCCCCAAGGAAAAAGTAGAAAACAATAAAGAAAATAGTGGAAACTAATGAAGCAGAAAACAAGGCAACTTAGGGAACATTTTTTTAAGTTAAAGGAAATAGATAAAATTTTAGCCAGATTAATTAAATAGAAAGAGATGCCACAATTAGAAAAATGAAAATCTAACTATAAATATAGTAGGTAATTGTTTATATGACAATAGTACTTAAACTGTAATCCAAAAGTTTGAAATTAGATAAAATATCATAGATAATTTAATATAAAATGTTAATTGCATAGAAATATAGACTATGAATTAGCCAATAGTGATTAAAGTATTTTAGACAGAAAATTTAAAAATCTTCCCACCATCTTAGGTATAAATCTTACCAAACTGCCAAGTGACAGATAGCCTATTTGTTATTTCAAATGTTCCAGAAATACAAAGAAAAGGGAAATGCCAAACTAATTTTAAGAGATTATTATTGCCTTGATTTCATAACCAAATGAGATAACACAAAACAAATATAATTGCATCTCACTTCTGAATGTTTACAATACTAACAACTCAGAAATGATTTTTCAAAAAACACTCATGACCAATAAGCCTAAGAGTTCATTACAACTGTCTACTTTTACTGCCCATTCCATGTCATCAATCTCTTCCAGTAGAGATTCCGCAGGACCCTCTGAGGGAACGAACCTGAATCTCCTGTATTGTGGGCAGATTCCTTACCATCTGAGCCATCAGGGAAGCCCCATAACTATTTTTGTATACACTGATATAAAAATTCCTCCCGTGGACAGAAGTACTTTTAAACTGACCAGTGCCAAAAAGGGATTAAGGCAGATAGCAAAAGTCTTGAAGTGGGTTATTGGGGACTTTATTTAGAGTGATCACACATATTTTCATTCCTTGGTTTCCAAACTGTGTGTTCTTGATATGATATAACTGGTCACTGGTCTAAGACATACCAAGACTTTTAGGATAAAATACACATCTCTCAAGATAATATCTATTAGCTGATACCAAAACCAAAACAAGCCATTTCATTCTAATATCAATGTAATTTCTTCTTATTAGTGGAATACAGAGTAAAACTAATGAATTCTATGGTTGTAAGACACTGCCGTAATTCTGGACTATTCCCTTAGCAGAGACTTCACTGTGTGAGATTTCATGTTAATGGATAAAACTTTCTGTAAAATCCTAATTATGATGCTGCCAAAAGAGCTTTTCGTTTAGATAGCAAATATTTACCAGGAATATGTTTTTATTCTGTATAATATCACTATCCCCTCCGTGATGGGCACTGTCTAATATAATCACCATTTATGAGGGAACTCACTGAAATCCACCGGAAAGGGTGACATGCTGTAATTTAACCTTGGCCTCTGTTGTTGGAAAATCAGGCACTCAGTAGCAGTAACAGCCAAAACAGCTTTGGTGCCCCTACAAACAGATACTAATAGAATGGTAGCAATACAGGTGGTTTGTTTAGGAGATACAGGAAAAACAAGCATGGAATGGTAAAGTGATGCAGGAAAAAAAGAGCCAGTAAGGGCTGAGTTATTAATCCAGCTATCACAATGAGCAAAAGGGAAAACTCTGAGAAAAAGCATAAAATAGACACCTTAGAAATGATCCCTCTTACTGTGAGGGAGCTGAGGTATTTATACAATTCCCATTGGTCATTTGTTGATATTTACTCTCGGGTTTTTAATTCCCAGGAAACTTTGGTCTGAGGCATGTATGAAAAGAAAGGCCAGGAAGAGAGTTTAGGCACAGATGCAGTTGTTGGCAGCTTGAAGGCATCTAAACACAATGAAAATGTAGTGTCCAAAGCATACTGGCAGGGACTCACAGCAACTGCTACAGCTTTAATCTCTGGAGACCATGACCACATAGACTCAGCTAGCAAACATCAGAAGGCTTGGGGGAGGCGGGGAGAAAGATGCCATTCAAAAACAACTTGTCATGTTGTTAAGAACCTCCCCTAATAATAAATACACTCTGGTAGCATTTATGTAGGTCATAAAAATGCATAATTGGACAGGTCCATTCACACACATCTCCTTTAAACCTCCCTGTCATTACTTTTCCTATCTTAATCTTTATAAACTCATCAGTCAGCCAAACCACTAGCAATTGTTCATGAAGCAGGATAATGCACACCTCAGGCAATAGTTTTCCACATGACAAAGACAACCAAATACAACAATCCAGAGACATGCTCAATGGGAGTCAACTCTTTGGGGACAATTCTGGAGCATGGATGTAAAGCAGCAACCATCCACTTCTGGCAAACTAATTCAACACTTTTTCCTCCCTGTTAACATATAACAGGGAATTCACCATGAAAAATGGGTCCAGAGAGAGGCAGTAAGGCAATGGGAGCAGGCACTATCGGAAAATGCATATGCAAGTGTCATTTCCTGGAATTTTCTCAACTGGCTTCAGTACTGACTCCTATAAAGCACTTCTATTTTACAGTGAAATGCAAAATCAGGTAAAATTACGTGCATGTAAATAAATTATTAAGATATATTTCATGATAGTTTGACTCATTACTTTTTGGAATCTAATAATCCCATGTTCAGCCTTTAGTGGTTCTATTCATAGAAGCTGCTTTTGAATGGAGAATATATTGTCTGAATAAGAGGATATTATTTATTCCAAAATCCTAGAGGTATTATTAGTGATGGCCAGAGGCTCCATAGAGCATCTCTGTGTGCCACAGAGCTTTCCAATAGTTGAGTGTGCTGACTCAGAAGGACCCAGGTGGTGGGCAGCTTGTAGCACAGGCTGGACCTGATATGAGATTTGTTTTCCTCTGGTCCTACTCAAAACTGACAGCCTGCAAGCAAATGTTGGCAAGAGCCAGAGGAGCCTACAGAGAGAGTGAGATGGCAGTGTCAGTATAGGGAGGCAACCCAGCCAATGCTCAGTGGATTTAGGGCATCCATGTGATACTCATATAGCAACTTCTGCTACTCAACAGATGAGAACAGGTGCACTACTACTTTCTTTGGTAACAAAAAGCAAAATTTTTGGCACATAAAAATTCCTCAACCACCTTGTAACTACAGGAGTAGTTACAAGAATTAGATTTTTAAAAATAAAAAATAAAAACTATTACCACTACCACCAACAAAAAAGCTCTTTGAAGGCATGGCATGGGAGAGCAACCATGACCTTGATGACTTGATGACCCAAGATTTGGAGAGAAAAAAAAAGGAAACACATTAAGATGATGAGCTCAACCTTCTCTATCTATCAGTAATTTTCACACAGTCATATGCCAACAGAGATATAGCACCAAAGAGAAAACAATGCACCACAACTTGTAGCTGTCTCATGTATCTGAGGAGATGAAAGTTGAAATGAAGGGCTCCAAGGAGGTGGCCTTGTTACATCATGATCAGAGAAGATAATGAAATGGTAGGGAAGACATCCTTTTCCCCATTAGTCAGAAATCAATGTATGAATTCTGTAATTATAAGTGCATAGATTTCTACTATATATTTTGAAAATGGGGAAATAACCTCTGTGTGGTCCTCAGTTCCACACAACCCTGTGAGACATAATTAGACTCAAACACCATCCATCCTCTGACCTCCACAGAGTCCTGCTATGAGGGAACCACAAAGGACTTCTGGATGTCTAGTAAAAAGAGTACATTAGTATTTGGCATCCAATAATCACCAGAAGGTCCAGATGTCTCATTTTTCCCAAGTATAAAGTCACCCTGGTAAATCTCTACGGGATACTTTTTTGGAAGGTTCATAGCTATTCAAAGGAAATAGCTGATTCACATATCTTGAGGCCTAAGGATTCATGTTTTACTCTTTAATTTTTTTAAACTACCATATAATTAAGTTGAATTTATACACAGTTCTATGATTTTTAATACATGTAGAGAGTCATGTAACTACCCCTACTATCAAGACATGGGACAATTCCAAAAGCCCAAAAAACTCTCATACCAACCCTTTGTAGTGATACCAACTTCCCAGCCCTGGTAACCACTGATCTGTTGGCTGTAATTTTGCCTTTTCCAGAATGTTATACAAATGAAATGTAACTTTTTCTAGACTGGTTTCTTTCACATAGCTAATGTCTTCGAGAGTCATTCAAATTTTAGCGTGTCATATTTCATTCCTTTATATTGCTGAGTAGTAGTGTATAGACATGCCACAGTTTATTAATGCAACTACTGAGGCACATTTGCATTGTTTCCAGGTTTTGAAAATTATTAATGGGGTTGTTAAAAATATTTTCATACAGATTTTTTTGTGTGAACATATTTCTATTTTTCTAGAGAAATTATCTAGGAGTCAGGTTTCCAGGACACATGCTAAGTGAACATTTAATTTTATAAGAAGATGCCAAAATGTTTGCAGAGTGGCTATATCACCAACAATACATGGGACTTTTCATTTGCTCTACAAACCTAATACTTGGCATTCTCACAACTTTTTATTTTAGCCATTCTATTAATAATAGATGTGTAGCTGTGTTTATCATGAAAGTGAAAGTGAAAGTTGCTCAGTCGTGTCCGACTCTTTGCAACCCTGTGGACTATACAGTCCAGGAATTCTCCAGGCCAGAATACTGGAGCGGGTAGCCTTTCGCTTTTCCAGGGCATCTTCCCAACCTAGGAATTGAACCTAGGTCTTCCGCATGGCAGGCAGATTCTTTACCAGCTGAGCCACAAAGGGAAGCCCATGTTTATCATGGCACAGCTTGAATTTGCATTTCTCTGGAGGCTGATGACAATGAACTCTCTCATGCGCTAAACTGCTTCGCACAGCCTCCATCGGTGAACCAAGTCTTCTCCCATTTTTTAAAATTTTGATGATTTTTTCTGTTTCATTTATTTCATTTCAGATTTAGATTTTCATTTTAGATTTTCCCTATGTGCCTGGCACAATGGCAATCAACACATAAACAGACTCTGGAAAGACCTAATGAGATACCACAATAAAAGAGCTTAAAAAATAGGAGAGAGAAAACTTGATTCACTGAAGAGGAAGTTTATATGTTACCAGGAGTTATGTCCTAAGGACAAGGAATAAGGCAAATGTTTCTACTTCTCAGAAGTAGATGGCCTATGGTAAGAAAATATAGAAGGATTCATGCTATGAGATCAAACCTGGTAAAGGAAAGAAAGATTTTAAGTAACTAGCAGAATATACCTCAGTTTCAAGGTTAGCCAGAAAAAATGGGTGCTTTAGATCAGAAATTTACATTTGTTCTATAAATACAACAAAAGACATTGTTGTTGGATATACAGAGGTTGCAGAAATGTCTTAACTCTTTACATGGAAAATCAACAACTGATAGTTTTTACTCTGTGATCACAATACTACTATAAATAACTAAAGATTAATTCTAAATATCTAACTATTCATCACTGTCTCTTTCCCAGTTGATTCCTAAATTAACTCTAGCCCCTGTAGATTTTTTCAGGTTAAATATGATCTGGTTTACAAAACCACATCTCATTTCTTAAACTGTGAACTAACAGAACATCTCCCACACCCAAGTTTGTTTTCACTTTTCATCAGTTTTAAAGTCAAGATGTAAAAATGGATAAAGTGGTTTATTCTAGTTGCTGGTCTGTCTCTTTTCATCTGTGAAAGAGAACTTTCACCATAAAGGAAAGTTCATGGCCTTATGTTAGTTTTACAAGATCATCTTTGTTTCATGCACTATTTTATAAATACTCAGGTAAGCTGTACATCTGATTCTTCAAAAATAAGAAGTACTTTTATGTTGTAATTTATAGAAAAAATTCAATCTCTAGGGAATATAGTTTGGAGCATAAGAATTTATCCAGTATACTACAGAATAAATCTTCCAGATTCCAGACAAAGCATACGTAGAGCTATTAAATAAACAATTAAAAATGGAGTGTGATACTATAGTTCAAGACACTGTAAAAATATAAACTTTCCTCGTAGAAAAATGAAATAACGTTCTTTAGATAATCTGCTTCTCTGAAATCTATTCCCCAAATAACTTTAAGCAGTTAAAATTAAATAAGAAATATTAACAGAACCTGAAAAGTGAAGATAACAGTGAGGCAGGCATTTCAGAAGAGACTGAAATGAGGAAAAAACCATCAAAAGGCACCAGTAATATTTGCCTGAAGGGACTGCAGAAAAAGTAGAAAAATCAAATCCACAGTGACTTAATGCTCTTCATACATGAAAAAACTCTAGCTTACAAGTCTGACCACACAATGAAAAAGACAACTTTCCCAGACTTCAATGTGTAACTTATATCAACTTGTTAGACTAAATTATTTACTATGTCCAGGTGTTGTGAGGATGATGAAGATAATTAAGACATGATCACTGCCATAGAAAATTTTAATGCTTAGGAAGAGTAAAGAAAATCAGTGTTGGCAATAAAAATAATAAAACATATTTGTGACTACTTATATCTTCATTTTACCAACAAAAGTCAAACAACTTTTACTTTCACTAACTTGAATATGTATACTTGAAAGTATAGGGATGATAGGGTAATATACTTATTAATGCTTAATGCATTGTTAACTATATATAAACATATGCATGTACATATATTTTTGAAATCATATAGAATATAAAATATCTTAATTCACCTATATAATAATATAAATATATTAATTCAGAAATACAGATGTTTTAATTCATTTCATGAAATTTTTATACAAGCATTTCACATATGTCTACAACATCAATTTCTTCCTCATAACCAGGACTACTTAACTAGGACACATTATTTTCACTTCTAACTAGTTTGAATGTTTGTGAGGTCATGTGTGATGTTCCTGCCAACATTGGAGTTCCTTGGTGTTTCCCTGGTGACTCAGTGGTAAAGAATCTGCCTGCCAGTGCAGGGAACATGGGTTCAGTCTCTGGTCGGGGAGGATCCCACATGCTGTGGAGCAACTAACCCGGTGCACCACAAGTATTGAGCCTGTGCTCTAGACCTGGGAGCTGCAACTACTGAAGCCCTATTGCTCTAGAGCCCATGCTCTGCAACAAGAGAAAGTGAAAGAAAAAGTGAAAGTGAAGTCACTTGGTCACGTCCGACTCTTTGCGATCCCATGGACTGTATAGCCTGTCAGGCTCCACCGTCCATGGGATTTTCCAGGCAAGAATACCTGAGTGGGTCTCCATTTCCTTCTTTAAGGGATCTTCCTAACCCACCGCAATGAGAAGCCCATATACAACTAGAGAGTAGTTCCCACTTGTCGCGGCTAGAAAAAGCCCACACAACAATCAAGACCCAACACAGGCAAAAATAAATAAATAAAATTATTTTTTTTAAATAGGAGTTCCTCAAGAAGAAAACCAATTTAATACAAAGAAACTGCAAATACTAAAATCTATAATTCCAGAAAAATTTCTAAAATAAAAAATGACTTGATGAGCATACTGTGTGGTTCAGAATGTGAACCCAGTACAAGGAATAGCAATATTCTGATAAATCAATAAATAACAATGAATAATATTATAGTAAGATTTCTAGGTTTACAAAACAAACAAATAATAAATTTCTTGGGCATCTAGGAAAACACATTACATAATGTATTAGGATAGAAAATTAAATTACCATCTGACTTTTTAATATGATGTTTTATGTCAGAAAAGAGTAAAAACATATTTAATAAACTCAAAGGAAATCCAAACCAAGAATTTATGGGCAACAAAACTAGCTTTCTGTGAAAGATATAAAGTGTTATCAGTATACAAGAGCTGCAAGATCATTTTTTCCTATCAGATCTTCCTGAGAAATCTACTAGAAAAAGAGTCTCAAATAATCAAAATGACTAGAGAGACATTAACATAAAAATTGATTATTCTTTTTAGAAGTAAGACTAAACAAAGATGTGAAGGAGAATATCGTAATAATATGGTTATCTTGATGCTGCTGCTGCTAAGTCGCTTCAGTCGGGTCTGACTCTGTGTGACCCCATAGACAACAGCCCACCAGGCTCTGCTGTCCCTGGGATTCTCCAGGCAAGAATACCGGAGTGGGTTGGTTGCCATTTCCTTCTCCAATGCATGAAAGTGAAAAGTGAAAGTGAAGTCGGTCAGTCGTGTCTGACTCTTAGCGACCCCATGGACTGCAGCCTACGAGGCTCCTCCGTCCATGGGATTTTCCAAACTGGCAAATACAGGGAAATAATCATGCCTATGATTAGGATACTGGAAACAGTATCACTTGGTTATCAAATAGTAGATAAAGTAAGTCATGACTTTATAAAAGCCTTTCCAATTAATAAATTTTCAAAGAATTGATAGAATATGATTAGGTTATAATATCAAATAATTACCATCTAAATGTGATCATCTACAATTGCAGGCATCATAAAGTGTAAAACTCTCTGACACTATGCATATTTTCAGGAATGAGCACTCTGGATAGACTTGCCAAAAGGACTGGACATGAATCTAAATAAGCCTCCTGATCCAGCTGCCAGTTTACAGAAAACACAGGACAGAAGAACAAGTTGAAGTGTACCAAGAACAAGCAACTACAAATTCCACACCAGAAAACTCTATATGTCAAAATGCCTTTAAAGTCTTTAAGGAAAAGAAAAAAATATGACACAAGAAGAAAGCTTCTTGATTATAGGAGACTTAAAATACATTAAAATTTCTTTGTAAAATTTCTTTCTGTCTGTGTGAATGGGTAAGACTGAACTGTAGTGTCTGAAAGTGAACACTACAATTTTAAAATAACACATTGATGATAAAACCAATAAAGACAAATGTCAGGAGAGTGGTTATTTATGGAAATGAAGGGGTTGCAATTGAGATGGGACACATGGGGAATCCCTAGGGTTACTGTTTTTAGTAACTTAAAATAACTGATAAGCTGTGCATATTTTGTGTGGTTTTCTATAGGTATAGTTAACTGTAAAATTAAAAAATACACAAAGCTATAATATAAAAAATATATTAAAAATATAAAAAGCTAACTTACATTTACCTAATCTTTTATTAACATTAGGTAAATTTATTCTAATCTTTAGAATAAATCTTAAAAAGGGGATGTTGGATCAAAGTTTATTCACACTTTATGGCTTTTATTATATATTGCCAAAACACACTTCTAAAAGGTGGTGAATTCTTATTTTACAGGCTGCCATAGCCTCTCGTCTCGCTCCTTTTATTAATTATATTTATAAAAGTTTGATTTCTAAAATATTCTGATTTTAAAACATTAAAAATATTACTGGGTTTCAGTAACATGGATGGAAATGGCCAATTATGAAAAAGCAGCTTGGGATAAATCCAATAATACATGCCAGGTGCATCCAGTTGTGTTATTACTGCTATTTGTATTAATTCAGAGTGTAACAAAAACCTCAGCAATGATATATACAAGAAAATCATTCAATCTATTTTAATTTCAAACACTTAGAATAAAATGTACTTTCTGCTATTTAGGTCAATTGCAACTATTATGCTAAATGAACCAACATAAGAGACAAAGTAACCATAAATTCATATTTTAATAGACTTGTCTCTACAATGTCAAAATGGCATTATGTGAATTCATTGCTCTAGGAAAGTAAGAAATGAAAGAAACCACTTTTTTCATCGTTGCTTGAGCCTAACACCTGTATTGCTGACAACTGGTTATCTAAATGGTTTTAAAACCAGCTCCGAATTTTTACAGGGGAGAAGGAGCTTGTCTTTTAATACTTTTGGAAACTAAAATTTACTTTTTGATAGGAGTGCAAGTTAGGAGCAGGTAAAAATTAGCTCTATAAATATTAGTGTGTGTGTGTATTTTTTCTGTTTCTGGCCATAAATAGTCTTTTACAGGCTCCTGTTCTTACTTTGTAATGCATGACCCCTAACACTCTCAGGTTGCAGGAAGTCACATCTTAGTTTCTCATCACCTACAATGTAGATTCTCTGAGCATTGCCGATTCTTCTGGCAATACAAAAATCACTGGGATCCACTCTTCCCTACCAGTTCTGATAATGTGAGCATTAATGCTGTTCCAGTTGGGTTCCAATCCATCCACTGGAAACTACCTCCCTGTCCTCCATGTAGTGCCTTTCCTTTTCGGCTTGAGTGCCTGTGATGGACACTGCTTTATCTCCTTCTAGGTTCAGCCACATCCACTAGATACCACCTCTACTCTGAGCACAGATAGCTCGTGCAGTAAGTTACTCTAATTTTGCTAAACACCACCGCTAATGCTGAGCGCCATACTCTGTGCCATGTTAATGATGCCATTGGTGTCCCCTGCACGCCATCACTGCCACAGAAGCAGTATACTCCTTATAACTGCTGAACCTGCCTGGTGCTCTATAGCTTCCGGTGAAGTGGGTGTCAATGTCTCCCTTCTGTTTGTGTTATACTTCTCGAGAAAAATATTAATAATAGTAAGGTGGTGCTGCTTGCAGCTTACTCTTTTGTTATTTTGTATAACAGGTCTTCTAGCTTATACATACATACTTATATGATTCTAATATGCAGCCATAGACAGAGAGTGAAGAATAGATCTAGGGACCTCACCAGAATTGACTCTCTGTCTTCCCCAAACCACGAAATTCACTGAGTCATATTTTAAGATGAGTTTTCTCCCAAAAGGGCTGACAGTCTCACATACCAATAAGTACATTTTACGCTTCTTACTGATTCTCCAGTACTTGTACAGAAGCCCAGAAATGAACACAACATGGCCTTAAGCTGAGACCCCTGTTACAAGTTATTGACAGCTCCAGCTCAAGTAGGACGAGGGATGGATTGAGATTAACGGAGCCACATACCTTATTATCTGCCAGTCAGTCTCTCCTTCTCACTGTTATCTTGGCCATGTGCAAATGCCTCACCAAATTCAGATTAGCCCAGGAATCTTCTCACTTGGTAATCCCATGGAGTTTATCCCAGCATCTGAAGAAGAATTAAAACAACTATTACCAACTTGAACTGACAATAAAATGAATGAAAGTTTCCATGCTACTTCAACAATTCTGGACAATCTGCTATCGACCAGTAGCAAGACATTTTCACTCTTTCTCATCTACTTGTTTCTTTTAGCTGATAGTCAGTTACCATTTAGTGAATATTACATACATCCCTGACTCTTTCTTTTTCTCTAAGTACAAGAGAAAGAGCTGAAAGAAATAGTCCTTAAATTGTAGAAGAATAAGTAACCTCTTCAGTTTCATGATTTCAATCATCTATGCACATTTTTGGCTTTTTCCCATCAGTTCATTCCAAGATACTCTCTGTCCTTCCCTCTCCATCATCTCACTATTATCCTCTGTTCTCTTACTACTTGAGAAATTTTAAGCTTATTTGTCACTACCTCTCACAACAACTGTTATAAATGGCTTTACTTAGATTCACTTCTTTCAAAAAAGGATCATTATGAGAAATTCTTGTAAAAGCTAATTTTCTTACACACCAAATTTGGACCATAAGCAAACATAGTTTTCAACAAGTAAATAGCTTCTTATCCAGGGAATATTAAGCATGATATTTGAATGCACTAGAAAACCCAATTCAAACTTGATTTGAGAGAGAGAGAGAGGAGTTATTTTCTCATTTCTCTAAAATGTTCAGGTTATGGAAGCTTGAGGAATGGCTGGATTGGGGAACTACACTCACTGGCTCTCTTCCTTATGATGGCTCTTCTTTGGCAGGTATTGGTCTCACAGTAAGATGGATGCCAGGCATCCCAGGCTCTTATCCAATCCACCCAGAAGCTCCAGTGGAAAGAATGAGTATCCCTCATAAATATTCCAACAATTGGCCCCAAACTGAGTCTCACTGGATCTAACTAGTAACATGCCCATTATTGTAACCATTAGAGAATAAATATCTCTCTTGAGGGGGTAATTTGTCAAGGAACATCAGAATACCATTACAAAGGAATAATCAATAAACAGATATCCATTGTAGAGAACTGATATTTCTATGAGATCATTTTATGGGGAAAGGAACAGGTGATAAAAATACATGCTCATTGTACATAGCAGAGCTTTTCAGTATCTGTAATACACTGTCCAGTCATTCACAAGTCTCCCAGCTTCATCCAAGAAATCTTACTGAGCAGTGTGTAAAAATAATTCTGCTGAATATGCAAGGAGAATTAGTTCTTGAAAGGGCCCTCACTTTGTGATATCCAGGTTCATTTCTGGGTCACTCTTTACTGACTGACTCTCTCACCCTTGGTATGTCTATTACCAGTTACTGGAATGAAACCCAGCCACTTTATCTTTGCTCCAAGACCTTGATCATGTGTTTTATCTGCATATTCCAACTTATTTTCTCTCTCTTGGTTTGATGTTCTCTTGAGCTAAACCTTTGTTAAAGAACCTTCTAAACATAGTTCCAGGTCTCTTATACCTCAATATTGCCGTTACAGGCAGCCCTATTGGTCAGTCTCTGACTTTTACACATATTCTATTTCTGGGGTAAAATCAGGCACCGAGATCAGCTAAAAGTATTTAGAATCATTTTCTGATGAAGAGAATTAAACTGTAAGCGCAGTACATGTGACCTAAGAGGAAGTAACTCAGAAGGTATGCAGTGTCCTTATCTTAAAGAGAGTGCATGTAGCCAAGGAGGCAATAGTCCCAGTTCCGCATTTTTTCAGAGTCAAGCAATTTTATCATTTAATCCTTTATATTTCTTTCAGGCAAACCCATCTGAAAATATGTTTATTAGGGAGATAAAAATATCTCTAATAAGCAGTCTGAAGCAGTGGTTTTTATCTGGGGATAGAGGACCTGGGAGTGGGGGATGTTCATGAATTACATGCAGAACTTTCTTGTCCACCCCAATCCCACACCAAAGGTTATAAACCATTGACATAGAGCACTAATCCCTAACCCTAAATCAACTGGAGCTCATTCAAATGCAGATTTCTATACCCTAGCCAAGATATAATAAATTTGAGTGGAAAGCCTGGATACTGATATTTTTAAAAACTTCTTAGATCATTCTGAAGATCAGCCAGGTTTAGGAATTACTAGGATGCAGCATCTGGTCCCAAAGCAAAAGAGAATTAGAACTCAGCAAGCATATGCTTCAATTGAACAAGCAGTTGCTTATCACCCCCTTGCTTGCTTTGAATCAAAAATAATCCAAGCGTTTCTTCTTTTGGAGTTTGAGCAGAATGCATCAGCAGAGCGCCCGCTCTGCAGAAGCTGTGTATCCAAAGGTCCTTCATGGGTGGATTCACCTTAATAGGAAAGCTGTTCTCTGTGCAGGTGACCAGCTGGGTAAACCTGCCACCACACCATTGTACCAATTATCACTACAACCTATTTAGAAAGTCAGGGCAGGTCACTTCCCCATTTGAAAGAGGCAGTAAAACTCCTTATGCAGTGAGTATTAATTCTATTTTAGAAGTCCTTGGGTTATACATAAAAAGCAAAATAAAAAACAGATTACTCCATTCAACAGAAAAAAAAAAGTTCATGCAAATCAGGCTTTTTATGTAATATGGATTAAACCACTATTGGTGTAATCCAATTAAAACCACTTTTCCAATTTTTTTGTTTTTTTTGTTAATCACCACATGCACCCTCTGAGACATCAGAATATATTCTATCTTTATAGTGTGAAAATTAGACAACTAAAGTGAAGTTGTATAAGTGTACATTTAATGAAGTAATAAGGTGATCCAACAGCAATTTATAAATAAAAATACAGCCCTGTGTGTATTTGAGAAGTATATATACATATAATGAAATATACAAGATCTCTCATCACCTGGGGTTATTCATGTATTTTTCTTACTGCCTCTCTGGCTACTTGACATGTTACTCCAACAGCTTCAGAGCCTACAAAGGCTCCAGCCACCTAAGATTTGTTCCAGCTCTGCCCTATTACACCTGCAGTCCAGAGCTAGCTGCCAGCAATGATTCACTAGACTGCAGATAATACCTTTGGTCTCAGTATTCATCAGCACCAAAACACTTTTTCAGAGATATATGTTTAAAACAGCAAGACTATCAATAAACCAGTTCTTTAAAACACTATCAACTATAATAACTTCCCAAAACCCAATCCTCTCTCTCTCTCCTCTCCCGTTTTCTCATTCCCACACTGCTCAGTGCTAGTACTCCTTTATTCTGCACACTGTGGAATCATTATCCATCTTTAATTTATTCATTTGTTGACCTTCACTGAAGTGAAGATCTTCCTGAAACATTGAGATTTTTCCAGGAGATATCTCCAATCAAACAACCATGATTGTACTCTCCATGGACATGCAAGCCAGAAAATGAGATAGGATTCCCCTCTTTTCCCAACCCTAGCCATGATTATTATTCTGCCCTCATTCAAATCTCAGTTTCTTGGAGTTTCATGAAGAAATATTGTGCCCTCCTTGTCCTTGATATTTACAAATCTCATGGTCACTCCACATTCTTTGAGGACTTACGCGCCATAATTTATTCCATGTGTCCATACCAATTCTGTCACAATTCTGAGTGATTCAAAGGCCATATGAGTAAATTGATCTGATCATTATTTGACCTCAACGCTAATGATCTTCTAATCTTCTTCAGTTTAGTCATCCATTCTTTTCATAAGCTAAAATGGTTCCATCTTTGAATTATTGAACTCCCATAATGATTTTGATACTATTGAATCTTTTGGTATTTTGTCTATCCTATTGCTTTCAGTCCTGATCTTACTTGGACCTCACTGATTTCTAAGGCATTTTTTTCCTCATTTTCTACTGTTATACCACATCCATCTTGGATTATCTTCCAAAGTTGATCTAGACTTTTTCTTGATCATCTAAGAAAATATTCCATAAATCTTTAATGCATTATTGCATAAGCATAACAAAACTTCAACATTGGAATAATTCTACTCTATCTCCTTTACTTGTAATCCTTAGTAAAGCTAAAACAGACAACTATAAGGCTTGTGCCATTACAAACACATATATATTTAGATATATATTTAAATATACATTTTATACACACACAGACTAATTTTGTACACACATATGTATGAAATGATCCCCAAAAAATTTTCACTCTTTTAGGTTATGTTTCAATTAGAGGCTGACATTTTGTTGAATGCACTTTGCTATTTCCAAAGATTTGGAATGCCATGCATTTGGTATCTTAATTCCACTAGAACATTGCATAGAGAGTCTGGCTTATTACCGTGCTCACTGAAGTGGGTAAATTCACCCCAGAGTCATCAGAACATGGCCATGAGTAGTTAGCACTCAAGAAGGCACCATTTATTTAACTGGAAAATATAGCAAGCTATTAAATAGAGCTGGTGCCATGAAATTATGATGCAAAAAACACAACATAAGTACCACAAGAAGAGAATTTAATGGTAATTTTCTGTCCTTTCCTATTCTATGTTCATATTTTAATCAACTAAGAATGAGAAAGAATAGCTGCTTCTGAATTGTCTCTAACATGGACAATTATTGCCACTTTATTTTTCCACTCCTGGAGTGCAATTCAAAAGAAACTGGGCTTGGTTACTTTGGATGCTTGCCTCATAGAATTATTTATGTTAAAAGTCACAAAACCCCTTGGACTACCATCTGTTCTCTGCAACGTTTCCTCTAATTTCTTTTTGCTTGCTCCAAATTTCCCTTTATATTTCAAGTTTTGTCCCCAAAGTAATTTCTATAAGAATGTGTCTGCATCCAACCTGCTGCAAGTCACCTTCCAATGCCCTGAGTGGTAAGAGGTGCTCATTCTGCATCACATGGAGTGAAATAGCTACAAGAATATTTGGGTTTTTGTTCTAAACCAATGTTTGAGTTTATCTGTAGTAAGTATTTATTTATTTTAGGATGTGTGTTAGAAATAGAAGAGAAATATTATAGGTTGTAACAGAATGGAAGATGGTAGAGGCTGGGGAAGCTCAGATATTTATAAGCATACCATTGACTCCATTTCATACTATGCTATTCTTACTGTATTTTCATTAGGATAAGAAATTTGTATCTGCATTTTCTCTAAATGACGTGTGGCAAATAATTTTCAAATAAAACGTTTATTCAGTGAATTATGTAATGGGTAAAAGATAGCATAGACTTAGTCAAATAAAGGACTCTTCCCATCACTCTTAATATAAACTAAATGCAAACACTGGCGATCAGAATATAGGATGTAATTACAGTAGGAGGTGACAACTGTACCTTAACTAACAAAAGACCTCCAGAATGTTAGCAGTTTACAGACTCATTATGCTACCAAGATCGAGACCTATTACACACCTACAGAGAAAAAATCAAAAGTAGAATCAACTAATGTAAATTACTTTATTTTAAATTTGTTTTGCATGTATCTGTATGAAATTGAATAGCAATTTATATCTAAATTATTATTAAACACATATGGCACATATATACATGTATGTATGTATATGTACCTAAATTCATTCTTTAGTTCTATACTGTAAACTTGCAAAGGAAAGGATTCATGTAACAGGAATTGGGAAGATAAACTGGTGGGGGGAGAAACAAACAAATACCCATATCACAGAAGAAAGAAAATAAGAAACATGCCCTTCTATAGTAAACCAGTAACAGACAATTCCTTTCCCCCAGTCCTTGTGGAGTTAATATACAACAGAAGAGGTTTGAGGGTTGATTTGGAGGAAATAGCCCCAAAATCAATAAACAGAAATAATAAAGTCCCTAAGGTAACGAGAACAGGAACAAATTAAGATCTCCTCTCCCTCAGCTAAATTAAGAAGAGTTCAGTGATGAGAAATCACAGGTTGAGTGAACAGGTTAAGCGGCTGGTGTTAACCACATGATCTGCAGATTCTTAGCAAGGTGTAAAGACAGCAGCATGACCAGAAAGGTTTTACAAACAACCCCAAAACGTAAGGCATGTGGTGTACAAAGAATAGTTCTGGGGAAAGGAAAATGTGCCCAGAATGGGTCTTGAGAGCTGTTCAAGTTAGTCTTTTCAGTGGAATTGCAGCAAAGTGGCAGCCCTTAAATTTGAATTATAAAGCAGAATATTTAAAGCCTCCCCCTGCATTCCATTCCTATCAACCAGCTTGCACCAAGATTATATGTGTGGATGTAAGTGTGCAAGTTTTCTACCGCTGCTGTCAAAATCACTACAAACTTAGTGGCTTAAAACAATGCAAATTCATTATTCTATAGTTCTGTAGGTCAGAACTATATTAGTATTCTGTAGAATACTAATGTCATCTCAATGGGCTGAAATCAAGATGTCAGCTGGTCTACGTTCTCTTCTGGAGGCTCTAAGAGAAAATCTGTTCCCTTCCCTTTTTCAGCTTCTAGAGGGTGCCTGCATTCCTTAGCACCATCTTCCACATTCCTGTCCTCTGTCTCCAAAGCCAGAAATGTCTCTTCTCTCTGATCGTTCTTCAGTAGTCATTGTTCTTTCTGACTTCAGCCCAGAAAAGCTTTCCACCTTAAAAACGTATATGATTAGATTGGATACACTTGAATAATCCAGTCTAATCTCCCTAACTCAAGGTTCTTATCCTTAATTATATCTGCAAAGTTCCTTTTGCCATGTAAGTTAACATTATCACAGCTTCCTGCCTACAACACAAGGATAGAGTGTTAGTAGACACAAAAGAGAAGGCAATGGCACCCCACTCCAGTACTCCTGCCTGGAAAATCCTATGGACAGAGGAGCCTGGTAGGCTGCAGTCCATGGGGTAGCTAAGAGTCGGACACGACTGAGCGACTTCACTTTCACTTTTCCCTTTCATGCACTGGAGAAGGAAATGGCAACCCACTCCACTATTCTTGCCTGGAGAATCCCAGGGACGGCAGAGCCTGGTGGGCTGCCGTCTATGGGGTCGCACAGAGTCGGACACGACTGAAGCGACTTAGCAGCAGCAGCAGCAACAGACACAAAAGAAGCAAATGGGTTTTCAGACACAGAGTTTTGAAAGAAGAAATGCTCAAGGCACAAGGGTTCAACACAGTCATTTTTGATAATCTTCCTGCATCTGTGTGATAAAAAAATTTGAGATAGCAGTATTTAAGATGTATCTATGGACATCAGGGAAAAGCATAATCACATGAAGCCAATTACCTAGAGAAACTCATGAAAATAGTTACACTGAAACAGGTGCTATACAAAGCCAGGGATGGAATGGAAAATTCAAATACCTAGTAGAGAGATCCAAAAAAGTCAGTAAGATTCAGTTCATAGCTCACAATACCACATACATATATACCTGCAGATAGGCATAAAAATTATCCCTCTTTTTAATATAACTTTTTATTAAGTCTATTTTAATGTCATGAAATCTCCGTAAAGCATGGATTTAGATTACATAATTTTATATGTGCTCTATAGGTTACACATAATACAATTAGTTATGTTCAATTTATACACTATAGTATCTTTATTCTTTCAGTGAGTGTGAGAAAAGTTAGAGATTTCTTGCAAATATATTCGTTCTTTATTGCATGATGAAATTTCCTCTTGTCAAAATTTGTTACTAGAATTAATTTAGTTATACTCTAGTTGCAAATTGCAGTCATTTTATTCAGTTTTCCTGACTCACTAGTTATGTCTAAACATGCAAAATATATCAGAGAATTGAGGCCATTATGTGAAGAAAATACTGTATCTTTTTCATCTGAATTATACAACTAATTGAGGCCAAGAGGTTCAGGTATCTTAATTTGGAGGCTTTCTAAACTTTCTAAAAGTCTCTAAACTTTCTATGTATAGATACCATTTAAGGAAAGTAAATATTATGGGCAAGTTTTTTATATTAATTAAATTCTTCAGTTAATTATCTAATTGATAATTGGATATGTTTGATACATCATCATCTCTGTACATTTATGGGAATGTAATAGAGAAAGGGAATTTACATTTGCAGGTAGTTTTTCGTGTACCAGATACTGGGCTTTATGCTTTTATACATTTAATTATTGCACTAATACTGAGCAATAACTATCTTTGTTTTTATTTTACACAAAAAATAAAACTAAACACAGGGAATTTAAATAACTTGTTCAAGTTTCCACGCATACATGCATGCTCAGTCCCTTCCGTCATGTCCAACTCTTTGCAACTCCAAGGACTGTATCCCATCAGGATCCTCTCTCCATGGGATTCTCCAAACAAGGATATTGGATGGGTTGCCATTCCCTCCTCCAGGGGATCTTATACTTAAGTGGCAAAACTGAAATAGGCATTTTTATTTGAACACTATTTATAAGTAAACTATTTGTCAGTATAGTATATAAGTAGTATATAAGTATATTATTTTTCAGTATAATATACTGCTCCAAAAATTACACCAATCTGAATGATACCACAGAATCAGAAGAAGAAAAATAAGGAAACTTCCTAGCATCACCTCTCTCAACAATGTCACTGAAACCATAAAGATTTCCAAATACCTTCCTTTGCTCCACAGCCGTTCATGGTGTGCTCACAGGTGTCCATGAGAAGTAGCTGCCATCTTCCATTACTTCCAGTGGTTTTTCTAGGCTTGTCACCACGGTTGTCACTCTAACCAAATAGAGAACTAAACCTCCCAGCTACTCCGCCAATAGGTGCCTGGCATCAGCTCTGCCATAACTTCCTATTGATCTCTCCTGGACTCTTGCTCTTCATCACTCCTGACAGAGACTTTTCTTCTTTCTGCCTCTACGAATACAGTGCAAACATGACATTGAGAGATGTCCCTTTCTCCTTTAGCTCTGTCCTGTATCTATGTCTTATTACAGAAGATTTCACAGCATAAATTTTTATTTGAATCAGTCTTTATTGAGGTCACCTGTCCTTGACACTTCAGTACTTGTCCTGTGGCAAAGATGGACTAACATTGCCCTCAGCCTGACTAAAACTTACACAGATTTTTTCCTGACTATAAGCCCCTGACCTCCCTTTTCTTAGTGCATCTACTTTAGAGAATTTGAAGTTGTGAATTCTTTTTCTTCTGCTTTGAAATGTAAGTAATTCTTCTCCTAGACTCTTGCCAGTTTTACAACCCAGGAAATGTCTTTCTCAAGGACTTGAGAAACATGTCTTTGAAATGTAAACACTGAAATATATGGCATCCCAGTCTTCCAGTCTCTGTGGGGAAATGGGAGCCTAACTTTGATGGCTGCCAATTAACAAACACAGATGGTGTAATAGCAGAGAGAAATATTTGCAAACCCAGAAAACTCAATGTGTTCAACATCTCACTGATCAACCTGTTCCCCAATGCCCATCAGTACTTTTTACTAGCTCACTTTGGTACTCAAAAGGGCTTCTCTGGTGGCTCAGATAGTAAAGAATCTGCCTGGATTCAAACCCTGGGTAAGGAAGATCCCCTGGAGAAGGGAATGGCTACCCACTCCAGTATCCTTGCCTGGAGAATTCCATGGACAGAGGAGCCTGGTGGGCTATAGTCCATGGGGTCGCAAAGAGTTGGACACAACTGAGCAATTAACACATACCTGAAGTCTATCACTAAAGTGCTCAAGAACCCTTCCCCTTTTGTTTCAGCGTAGTTGAGTTTAGTCTCTTGCCCCTGTCTCAATAGTCAGGAATAATCTTCCTTGCTTATCTAAATTTATCAGGGCAATTTTTGCTTTGACACCAGTGTGGGGGTAGGGAGACAATCTCAGTGTCTTAGAATGGGATGTGTTAGATACATTAGACCTTGGTTTCTCCATCTATCATAATACACCGCAACCCTCTCTTTCCTCAGGCTGACTCCATTCCCCTCTAAGGACATTACAATGAAGGAGAGACCATTCTTTCACTGCAGGTTTGGTGTCTTAGTCCTGGAGGTCCACACGTACTTCAGACTCATAGCTAACATGTAAATTAGCTCTCAGTTGGCTGATATAGTGAGCATTCATGACAAGCCTAGACATAGACAATTTTGTCATATGTATGCAGCCCAAGCTTTCACTCTGGGAACACCATTACAAAAATAGAGAGAAATTTTCCATTAGCAGGAGATTCAACAAGCCTTAAAGGAGGAAGCCTTGTATATAATGTTTAACTTTGTATAGTAATATATTCAATGTATATATATATGGTGAACTTTTTATTTTGTATTGAGGTATAACCAATTAACAATGTAGTGATAGTTTCAGGTGAACAGTGAAGGGACTTAGCTATACATATACATGTATTCAAAATATATATTCTTAAAATGACCAAATCCATTAACATACAAAGAAAGGCAAAAATCTATTGGCATGAAAAAGCACAATTACATTGTTGACTACACACATATGAGGCAAATAAATTAACTTCCTTTTCTTCCAAGCCTGTAATAAGATGTTATTCAGAACTGTCTGTAATAAAATACTATAATGTCACTGCACAGAATCTACCAGATATTTGTGAAAAACAAAGCACTGCAAGTAAAATAGCATTCAGAGGTGCCATGACACTGCTACTGCTGCTAAGTCGCTTCAGTCATGTCCGACTCTGTGCGACCCCATAGACGGCAGCCCACCAGGCTCCGCCATCCCTGGGATTCTCCAGGCAAGAACACTGGAGTGGGTTGCCATTTCCTTCTCCAGTGCATGAAAGGGAAAAGTGAAAGTGAAGTCACTCAGTCGTGTCTGACTCTTAGCGACCCCATGGACTGTAGCCTACCAGGCTCCTCCGTCCATGGGATTTTCCAGGCAAGAGTACTGGAGTGGGGTGCCATTGCCTTCTCTGTGCCATGACACAGAGGTATTTAATTTCTGTGACATCTCATGGTGCCTTTAACATTATTCATGTTCAAGCAGCTGTACACAATAGTAAACTGTTATGAAGTCAGTTCCAAGTAGTTTAAATATGGCTGGTTTCAAGTGATAAAGAGATAAATGTTAATGACTCAAATTGAGTGCATTTGACTTGAAATAACAAACTTGCCGGAGGTATATGGTAATCATAACTCAGTATCTCTTTGTTAAAAACATTATCATCAATAAATATAGCACACTTGAGTAACTTAAAACTTCTCGGTGCCTGTGGAGAAACCTTTACTGTTATCTGTCTAAATATGTTTGTACCTTTATTTATCTACTGATTCAGAGAAACAGGTAAAGCAGTTGCTGTCAGGAATAAGCCAGTTTGGTTTTCTATAGGAAATGTAGCCTGGCAGCTTCAATAAAAACAGAGGCTTCTAATTAACTCCCTCTATTACATGGAAAAGGTAATCTTTCAGCCAAACCCAGAGTACAGGGGAAGAAAGGCAGACAAGAGAAGAATAAAAAATAGGGACCAAAAAAAAAAAAAACTAGACAGAGAAGTTCTTAACTGTGGCTGCACATTCAGAATACCTGGGGAGCTTTCAAATAATACTAACAGTTAGGCCTCATCTCCAGGGATTTTAACTTAATTGGTTGGTGTGAACTCCATATTTATTATTTCTTAAAGCTCCCCAGATAATTCTGTTGTAGAAATAAGTTTGAAAACCATTAAAAATACAAAATGTCCATGAGCCCTGAGATAATTTTTGATTGACTGTCTGTTAATTGACAAGAATCTTACTTGATAAGAATTCTTAGCTATTAGAACTTTATGAATGTCACAATGATCTGAGTGAATACATTAGCAAAATCAGAGTTGAGGTTCTAAATGTCAACACAGGAAATGGCACAAATAGCCTCTCAATTTGAATAGTTAAATAAGTAAATTATGAGAAAAGTCACAATTCTTGTTCTCTTTGGCTTCAAGGGAAACAGATACATCCAAGATATCAATATAGTATGAAAAACTTTTGAAAAGATGCTTCGTATCCAAAAGAATGAAAGAGAATCACAAAGAGTTTGTGCTTGCTATTTAAACAAGTCACAACAAGGAAAGTGATCCCAACCCAGTCTTGCTTTAACTACAGTTGTTATCATTGTACAGATAATGCGATTTTAAGTCATATAGACCAGAGGTAACCACAGAATTGTATGTTTATTTGGTTCAACCTATTTACTTTTACACTCTACCTCAGTCATTTTGGCTACTTTAGTGAAATGCCATGTGAAAAAGTCAAATGAAAGTGAAGTCACTCAGTCGTGTCCGACTCTTTGCAACCCCATGGACTGTAGCCCATCAGGCTCCTCCGTCCATGGAATTTTCCAGGCAGGAATACTGGAGTGGGTTGCCATTTCCTTTTCTGGGTAGCTTATAAACAATAGACTTTTCTTTCTCATAATTTTGGATGCTGGAAGTCCAAGATCAGGGTGCCACCGTGGTTAGGATCTGGTGAGGGCCCTCTTCTAGGTTTCAGACTGCTGTCCTCTAGCTCTGCCCTCCTTACATAGTGAGAAATGAATTAGAGCTCTCTCTTGGGTCTCTTTTAGAAGGGAACTAATCCAATTCATGAGCGTTCATTTTTTAATTACCTTCAAAATGTCCCACATCCTAATACCATTACATTGGCAGTTAGGATTTCAGCATATGAATTTTGCAAGGTTACACGTATGCTTTTGAACTATGGTGATGGAAAGGACTCTTGAGAGTCCCTTGGACAGCAAAGAGATCAAACCAGTCAATCCTAAAGGAAATCAACCCTGAATATTCACTGGAAGGACTGACACTGAAGCTCCAATACTTTGGCCACTTGATGCAAAGGGCCAACTCATTGGAAAAGACCCTGATTCTGGGAGAGATTGAGGGCAGGGGTAGAAGGGGATGACAGAGGATGAGATGGTTGGATGGCATCACTGACTCAATGGACATGAGTGAGCAAACTCCAGAAAATAGTGAAGGACAGGGATGCTTGGCATGCTGTAGTTAATCGGGTCACAAAAGTCAGAAATGACTTAGTGACTGAACAACAACAACACACATTCAGTCCATATGTCCAGACTATTTTAAGTTTGTCTATCCTGCCAGCAATGAGAGGAAAAGGCTCAATGTCTATGGTAGGCAGAATAATGACTCCACAGATGTCCAGACCATAATCCTCAGAACCTGTAGATACATGTTGTTAAATAGAAACAGCAATTAATGTTTCAGGATGAACTCAAGTAATTAAGGCTGCTAATCAGCTGGCATGTGATGGGAAGATTTATCCTGTATTATCCAGGTGAGTATATTGTTATCACAAGGGTCATTATGAGAGAGAGAGGAAGGCAGTTGGTGAGAGTAACAGTGCTCTAACATTGAGGAAGAGTCAACAGACCACTACTGGCTTTGAAAACGGAAGTGGCCCTGATCCAAGGAATTTCAAAGCCTCTAAAAACTGAAAAAAAAATATGAATATGGACTCACTCCTTGAAAGGATCACAGCCTTGCTGACACAGCGGGACCCATTTTGAACTTTTGACCTCCAGAACTTAATATGTTTCTGTGGTTTTAAACAATTCCATGTGCAGTTATTCGTTACAATGGCAGTAGGAAATTAATACAGTGTATACAGACTAAGAGTTAAACTGTCTTGAACCCAGATTTGACCTTATTTAGGGCTTCCGTCGTGGCTCAGATGGTAAAGAGTCTGACCGAAATGCAGGAGACCTGGGCTCAATCCCTGTTTGTTTGTTTTTTTATAAAGAAAATAAAGTATTTAATTCAATACATATTGTATAATGCTAAATTTAGCATGTTTTAAAACATGTAAATATTTGCTATTTATTATTAATATTTACTATCATTTATTATTGATATATATTACTTTTTAATACAAACAAATAAGTATAAAGACATGCAGGAGAGAAACACCTGGGGAGGGAGAGGGGCTGGATGAGAAGCCATTTAAGAGGCTTCCATGTATATTCATATCATACTAATTCTTAAGCTGGGTGAGCAGTACAACAATATTTATTATCTAATTGTCTCTACAAAAGGTAGAAAGGATAATTTAATAACTTTTGGATTGTGAAACAGTTCATAAAATTGTTTTTCCAAAAGAAAAGTGTTCAGATAAGATAGCTTATAATAGCTAAGCACATTATTTAAACTTGTACTTGGTGTTTGTTTATTTTAATCCTTACTCTAATTTGAGGTGTTATATGACTTAAAAATAGAAGGTACATATTAATAAATGTGCAGATCCTTTAACATAGATTTATTATTGAAAAGTCCTACTGAGTGTGTGCAAAGGATGGCCCATGTGTCAAGTCTTTAACCCATTCTAATGATGTACCTATTACCCACCTGGATCTTTTATGGAAATAGGATAAAAATATACACAGGATTGACATGTAATGTACGCACTGGATTGACAGGTCTCCCTGGAGAAGGAAATGGCAACCCACTACACTATTCTCGCCAGGAAAATCCCATGGATGGAGGAGGCTGGTGGGCTACAGTCCATGGGGTTGCAAAGAGTTGGACACGACTGAGCAACTTCACTTTCACTTTCAGGCTCCAGTCTGTAATTTTCTTGACTTGCAAACTCTTCTTGATCACCCAACTTCCATTTGGACACTTGGTCCAATTTTTCTCATCCTTTGACTTCAGGCCTTCTGTTGATTTCAATTTCCTTGTCTGAAACTTACATGAGTTACTATTTGGTTAAAAAAAAATCCCTTCCATCTGAACCTTGCCCCCAAGAACATATCGGTATCTTATAAGCACAAACCTACCTATTTCAATTTCCCAAGCAGAAACTAATCATCATATTCCAACTGTTTGTTTGTGAAAACTACTCTTTTATAGCTGAATAAGGCTATAATCTGTCAATAAAGCATCAATAGATGATAAATCCAAGATTTAAAAATTTCCTGTTCATTAGAAAAGAAATAGGATAGAGCTGGCCTAGTGATAAAGTAAATAAACCTGCCATCTACTGGCATCCGATGAAAACTACAAGCATGAAGCCTTTAACTCATAGTTGGTACCGCACAGCTATAATACAAAGCTTAGCTATAAAAGCAAATTTTATCATTTCATGAAAACCAATAATAACCAATATACTGCTTTCTGCCACTTTTTGAGACTGCGAATTCATTTACCTTGTCTCGGTTGCTGAACCCTGTTTATGATAGCAGAAAGTAAGCCCTGAGATATTTAATTAAATTATGTTTATGCTCATAGTCCCATTGTACAAGAGGCCATTTTCAAGATTATTTCTGTTCTTACTGCCTGAACCAACATATAAAAGAATTTTTTAAATGAAATCTGACTGTGCATATACACTCATACACATTCTGTGCCTAAGTACTCACACACTCACACACACACACAAAAGGATTTTGCTTCCCGGTGTCCTAAGTGTCCTAAATCAAAACCACAAATCTGCTGATGTCCTGCTGAGTAAAGGACACCTTGAGGATTACTAGATAATAAAGAGCATCCTCTGATAAATAAATGATATTATAATGGCAAAATCAATCCTGTTTTTGACATTTATGAGTATTCAGTTTTCACTGTCACTTTAGGAATATGATGACACTGTGGTTATATTTATAATAATTTAATGCTTCAGTGCTCTTTGATTAACCTTTCATTGCCTGAATTTCTGTATACTTTTCTCTCTGTGAAAAAAAGAAAAAAACACTCGATAGCTATACTTTGGGGTGGGAGCTTTCAGCCAATAGAGGATGTTGAATCTATTCATGGTAATTTAGCCTCTATATGTCGATTGACTAAAATCTGGTGACACACATGTGAAGGAGTTACACAATCATATTTCAACGAGTACATGAGTAAGTCACTCAGTATGCAGAGGGCAGATTACAATGAATAGAATAAACAACCTCTGCAGCTTAGATCTCAAGTTAGAATTTTCTGACTTTCCTAAAAATGGGTCTAAAAAGGGAGACCACAATATATAAGAGAAAATTGTGAGAAATCAAAACATTAAGGCACTAAGGTAACTACCTTGGAGATTGTGAAACTAAGACAAAAAAAAATTTCGTGAATTCTCTAACCAATTCAAAATTAGTAAGGATATATAACATTCATGCAATGTTGGGAGAAAACAATGGCATGAACTGTGCATAAATGCTACGAAATGTAAAACAAGGTCATGTTCTTGATTGAGCCTACTAGATTTGTCAGATCATTCAGGCCAGGAATTTTACTCCTATAACAAGAGACAGTGGAGCAAGCTCCCTCTACCCCTTATGTGAAATGGGACATTTGTATGCAACAACTGATCATGTCAATGGCAGAAACTGTGTAGGAGAGATAATGTGATCAATCCCAGTATCTCTAATTAGTGTTCATATGGGCTAAACTATGTCAAGAAAGCCCAGGAGAGGGCACAGCTGGTAGTACTAATTACAGTTAAGGATCAAGCAATTAAAATAAAATGATCAGACTTGTACAGGCCAGAGTGTAAGGATAATAGGAAACCAGCTAAGTATCTTTGCTGTAACATTTGAGAATGTTTCCTGGGAAAAACAGAGATAGGGTCTAGGCATGCCTCTGTGGAGGGCTCAGATAAGTGATAAATAAAATACTTTTTGTTTGGTTTTTGAACTTTTTAGGGATGCAACTCTTGGAAATTGATCTTGGACAAAGAGGTATAAGCATCTTACAAAGAAATAAGACACAGTAGATATGTCTTAATAAATTACCTTTTGATAATTTATTTTCTCTCTTCACATTTGGTCTAATAATAGTTTGGGTAAAGGATTATGTATTAAAATTTGACTAGGAATTTCAAGCTTCAGAGCTGAGGGCCTAGACTTATAATTTGAAGTTCAACTAATTATGTCTGTCCTTCTTAAAATCTCACCCATAAGGTTAAAGTCATAAGAAAGCCTACAAAAATCTTGAAATTTTTACTATTTCTAGATTCAAGCAAATGTACAAGTTCTATAGTGGAATAAGTTAAAACACATTTATCTTCATTAATATAAAGCATATCTATGTTCAGTGATGCAGACCAATGAGAAAAATATGAGATACAAAATATAGAAATTAATATGGCTCTGGAATACTGTTTGAACCTTTTCAAACATGTTTCCACTCTGGGAGTGCTGAGATGGTGCCAATACACCTTAGAGATGCTTTATCACTTAGAAAAGCCTTTGAGAATAACTATTAAAAAATATAGGCAAATCCCTATATACAGACTAAGATACTCCAAAGAAATACAGATCAATAAATTGACCATTTTACTGAACAATTGACAATGAGTCAAGAGTTGTTCTTGATGATTTTCATGCATTATCAGTAACTCTGAATGCAATCTTACAACATAAGATCCATGTTAATATTTCATAGGCATCAAAGAAGGTTAATAACCTTACTCCAATAAGCAGCAGAGCTGAGATTAGGTCCCAGGTTGATTTGACTTCACCCATCATAACATGAGGGCTCTCTATTGCTGGCCTCACTGGGACCACTTAGAAGAGAAAAAAAGTAATCTTGTGCCCTAGACAAGGGAGAGGGATTGCAAGAAGGGGATGGTCAGTGAACATGTTCACTGAGTCATGGCCTGGAAGAGAGTTTTGTAAAAAACTCCATTTCTGACTCCTGAGAACTAACATAGTTTCTTAACAAAAGAAGTAACCATGTGTAGTTGCATTTGTCATTAACCCCACGCTGGCGTCTCATTCACTTTTTGTGCTGTTCAATCAGAGTGGACTCAAAGGAACCCAAACCCTTGAGCTGCCAGCTATGACCACCAGCTACAGGAGCTACAGCATAGAGGCAGAAAGACTGACTCTAGCCCAAACTAGAAACTCATGAGTGGCATAAGCAGAAGGCTACAGATGCTGACCTGAAGCAGAAGCAAACTGGGGAGGGAAGAGACTTGAGTAGAAGTGAAATCAAGAATATCTAAAGATAGTGTGAAGTTAGCTTATGAGAGGAGCACAGATTTTCAATGGACTTCTCCCAGAGCACTGGAGAAAAAGGTCTGCCAACATTAAATAAACTGAGAATGAAGGAAAGAGGCTTTTCCTCCTGGCTCTATGTCATCCAAAGACAGAGAGAAAGACACATGGCTGCTGGGAGTCTCAGAGAAGGCAATGGCACCCCACTCCAGTACTCTTGCCTGGAAAATCCCATGGATGGAGGAGCCTGGTAGGCTGCAGTCCATGGGGTCACGAAGAGTCGGACACGACTGAAGCAACTTAGCAGCAGCAGCAGCAGCAGCAGCTAGGAGTCTGGTTTAAATGAAAGTCCCAGGGGATAACAACATCTCTTTCAAAGCCTGGTTCATGTAAAGGCTTCTGCTTCTTGTTGTGCTAATCAATCCTTCAAGTTAGTGTCCATATATCATTATAATAGAGTTTTTCTAAACTGAATTCAATAGAGAGACATGTTTATGATAATTTTATTTACTCTAAAGAACATTATACAAGGTGTGTTTATTTTATACTGCTATTAGCAAACTGTGTTGCCACAAATCTTTATATAATTCTTTCTAAGCAAGACAGGGAACTCAAAAGCTATTAAGGGAAGAATTGAACAAATTTGACTATACCAATTTTTTTTATATTATACCATAAACTGAACAAAAGTTGTCACAAGTGGGAAGAAAATATTTGTAAAACATATACTAAGCAAAGAATTAATGTCCCTAGTAGGCAAGGATATCTGACAAATTTTTAAAACTTAGTAAAAAAAATAAAGTATTAGAGATACAGGTTCAATCCCTGCTCAGGGAACTAAGATCCCACATGCCACAGGGCAACTGAGCCTGCATACCACAACTAGAGAAGCCCCTATGCTGCGATGAAAAGTCCGTGTACCACAACAGAGAACCAGTGCAGCCAAAATAAAAGAGAAAAATGGACAAAGTATTAAAACAGCCAAATCTCTGAAGAAGAAAAGCTAATGGTAAACAGGCGTATTAAAGGAAACTCAGAATAATAGTTAAGCATATAAAAATTAAAGCAGTGATGAGAAGACGTGTTTTACCCATTAGGTAGTTTTGATCAACAGGGTACACCAGAAGAAACACAAAGCCAGTTTCTAGCCTAGTCTTTAAGAGGGTGATGTATTAGTCAGGGTTATCCAGAGAAACACCACCAATAAGATATCTTCAATACAGAGGGATTTATTATGAGGAATCAACTCATGATTACGGAGACTAAAATGTCCCAGAACATGCCAAGACCAGTGATGCAGAACCAGTCCAAACCTGAAGACCTGAGAATCAGAGGTGCCAGTGGTCTAAGTTCCAGTTTGAAGTCAAAGGTTTGAGAACCAGGAGCATCAGTGTCCAAGGAGAAGACAGATGTCCCAGCACAACCTGAGACAGCAGTTTACCCTTCCTTCATCTTTTTTGTCATACTCAGGTCCTCAATGAATTGGATGATGCCCACCCACATCATGAGGGCATATCTACTTTACTCTGAATCTAAATATTAGTTTCTTCCTGTAATACTTTCACAAACATATACAGAAATAGTGCTTTACCACTTACTGGGCATTCTTTAGCCCAGTCAAGAAGACAGGTATTAATCATCAATGATGAGCAGATTATTCCTTAGTTTCTTTGAACCCTGAGCCACCAGATAAGAAGTCCATTCCTCTGCTTGAGAGATCCCATGGGGAGGTCCTGAAGGGGAAAGTCCTGGCTGAATCAGCCTGCTACCATTCCCATGAAAAAGTCAGGCATTTGAGTAAAAAAGCTCTACTAATTGAGTAGACTCTAGGCCCACCAGACTCTACTCAATTATTCATTACCAAGTGACTCCAGCCGATGTACAACAGAAAAGTTACTAAGTCAAGCACTGGCTAAAATTTTGACTTACAAAACATACCTATATATATAATGGTATATTACTTAGCAATAAAAAAATGAAAACTTGCCACTTGTGACAATATGGATGAATCTAGAGGGCTGAGCGAAATGTCAGACAAAGACATATACTGCATGATACCACTTATATGTGGAATCTAAGGAAAAAAATAAAACAAAACAAAAACAAATTGATGGATACAGAGAACAAACAAGTGGTTACCAGAAGAAATGAGTTTGAGGAGTTTGTAAAATGGGTGAAGGGGAATTCAGGGGTACAGACCTCCAGTTATATAATAAGTCCTGAGATACAATATAGAGCATAAGAAATATGGCCAATAACTTTGCAATAACTCTGTATAGGGACAGATGATTACTAGACTTATCATAGTGATCGTTTGATAATGTATACAAATGTAAAATCACTATGTAGTACATCCAAAACAAACATATGCCATCTATTAATATATTTCAATGAAAAATAAAATTTAAACTTTCTATATTAACTTCATATAGGTATAGATATATTCACATATATTCACATATATACTATACATTAATACAATATACAACTGGAGATATAAAGTGTATCTTCATGTAAGTATAGGTAGATAGATAGATAGATCTCCATTTAGCTTTTGAAAATGTTTGTTACACAACAATAAATAACCAGAATAGATGCTAATCTCTAAAAATTAATAGCAGGATAGCTCTCTATATTAAGAAACACTTCTAAGATAACTGAAACAAAACTGGCAGGAGAGGTCAAAAGAAAATAAAAAATACATAATATAAAATCAAGAAAGAAAAGAATATCATAAGGATCTCAATAATATTGGTAATATGAGATACAGAAAAAAATGCTCATTGCATACCATAATAAGAAACTCATTAACAACTTCAGTGAAAAGAGTTTTACGGGAGGAATAGTAGTAAGCTGATGGTGGTGGTGTTGTTGTTCAGTCGCTAAGTAGTGTCCAACTCTTAGCAACCCCATGGACTGCAGCAAGCCAGGCTTCTCTGTCCATCACTATCTCTATGAGTTTGCTCAAACTCATATCCATTAATTTGGTGACGCCATCCAACCATCTCATCCTCTGTCGCTCTCTTCTCCTCTTGCCTTCAGATTTTCCCAGCATCAGAGTCTTTTCCAATGAGTCAGCTCTTCGCATCAGGTGGCCAAAGTATTGGAGTTTCAGCTTCAGCATCAGTCCTTCCAATGAGTATTCAGGACTGATTTCCTTTAGGAATGACTGGTTTAATCTCCCTGACGTCCAAGGGACTCTCAAGGGTCTTCTCCAGCACCACGGTTCAAAAGCATCAATTCTTTGGCACTCAGTCTTCTTGATAGTCCAACTCTCACATCCATACATGACTACTGGAAAAACCATAGGTTTGACTGTATGTAATTTCATTGGCAAAAATGATGTCTCTGCTTTTTATTACAATGTCTAGGTTTGTCACAGCTATTCCAAGAGGAAGCTTCTTTTAATTTTGTGGCTGCAGTAACCATCCACATTGATTTTGGAGCCCAAGAAAATGAAGTGTGACACTGTTTCCACATTTTCCCAATCTATTTATCTATCTATGTAGTCCTATCTATGAAGTGATAAGACCAGATGCCATGATGCCATGATCTTAGTTTTTTGAATGTTGAGGATTTCTTTCTTTTTGTTTTTTAATGTTTGGAAATCTTTATACCATTTTTTAAAAAATTTTAAAATTATTTTTTAAATGAAGGATAATTGCTTTACAGAATCTTTTTTTTTTTTTTGTCAAACCTCAACATGAATCAGCCATGCTGAGTTTTAAGCCAGGTTTCTCACTCTCCTCCTTCACCCTTATCAAGAGGCTCTTTATTTCCTCTTGACTTTCTGCCATTAAAGGGGTATCATCTGCATATCTGAGGTTGTTGATATTTCTCCAGGCAATCTTTTCCTTTTAATTAATTTATCTTTTAATTGAAGGATAATTGCTTTACAGAATTTTGTTGTTTTCTGTCAAATGTCAACATGAATCAGCCATAGGTATACTTATGTCCAGGCAATCTTGATTCCAGTTTGTGGTTCACGCAGACTGGCAGGTTGCATTATGTACACTGCATATAAGCTAAATAAGCAAGGGAAAAATATACAACCTTGATGTACTCATTTCCAAATTTGGAACCAGTCCATTGTTCCATGTCCATTTCTAACTTTTGCTTCTTAATCTGTATACAGGTTTCTCAGGAGGCAGGTAAGGTGATCTGATATTCCCATATCTTTAAGACTATTTCGCAGTTTGTTGTGATCTACACAGACAAAGGCTTTAGTGTAGTCAATGAAGCAGAAGTATATATATATATATATATATATATTTAGAATTCCCTTACTTTTTCTTTGATCCAGCAGATGTTGGCAATTTGATCTCTGGTTCCTCGGCCTTTTCTAAATCCAGCTTGAATATCTGGAAGTTCACAGTTCATGTATTATTGAAGTCTGGCTTGGAGAATTTTGAGCATTGCTTTGCTAGCATGTGAGATGAGTGCAATTGTGTGGTAGTTTGAACATTCTTTGCCATTGCCTTTCTTTGGGATTGGAAGGAAAACTGACCTTTTCCAGTCCTGTGGCCACTGCTGAGTTTTCCAAATTTGTTGGCATATTGAGTGCAACACTTGCACAGCATCATCCTTTAGGATTTGAAATAGCTCAACTGGAATTCCATCACCTCCACTAGCTTTGTTCATAGTGATGCTTCCTAAGGCCCACTTGACTTCACACACCAGCATGTCTGGCTCTAGGTGAGTGACCACATCATCATGGTTAACTGGGTCATTAAGAGCTTTTTTGTACAGGTTTTCTGTGTATTCTTGCCACCTTTTCTTAATCTCCTCTGCTTCTGTTAGCAGAAGCTAACAGAATGTCCTTGCCATTTTTGCCCTTTATTATGCCTATCTTTGCATGAAATGTTCCCTTGATGTCTCCAGTTTTCTTGAAGAGATCTCTAGTCTTTCCTATTCTATTGTTTTCCTCTATTTCTTTGCATTGTTCACTGAAGAAGGTTCTCTTCTCTCTCCGTGCTATTCTTTGGAACTCTGCACTCAGTTAGGTATCTTTCCCCTTCTCCTTTGCCTTTCGCTTCTCTTCTTCCGTCAGTTATTTTTCTTGGGGATGGTTTTAGTCATAACCTCCTATACAATGTTATGAACATTGTAAGCTAATGAGGGAATAAATAAAACCCAGTGATCCCATTCCTAGGTAACAAAGACAAAATATCTGCACATAGAATGTACAATAGTAGTGATTTTAATCATTAAGGAAAAAAACAGAAACAACTCACATGTGCATTATCAGAAGAATGGATATATAACTTATTCAGCAAAATGGAATAACTTGCCAGAGGCAACATTGTGGATGAATCTCAGGCACTCAGGCAAGTCTCAGAAGACTGTGCATAATAAAATCTTTTTATAAGGCTAAGAAATAAACAAAACACATCATATGTGTATATATGTTTGAATGTATGTATGTATAATAATTAAAAAGTCAAAGAATGAAACTGAAGTTGCTAACTGTGAATGGTTATGGTTTGGCTACTTCTTTTTTTTTTTTTTTTTTTACTCTTTTCTTATATCAATTTTTGGTTTAATAAATTTGCAGATTCTTAAAAAAGAAAATGCATTTTGCCATTTTGCTATATCTGATAGGAAAATGCTAAGCACGCATTATTTACAAATCCATATTTAACTTCCGATTGACAGCAGAAGTTTTCTGAATATATATTAAATGAAAGAGTATGTTGAAAAGAAAATGATTTGTTTCCCATACAGAATTTCTTTCAAATATGTATCAAGGAGACTCACAGTTGTCAATCTACATGAGTATCCTTCAGCTTTTAAGAACACTCTAAAGTTTTTCACCTTCAGGAAATTCAGTAAAAGCTGCCTAGCAGCAATCAAGACTTTCCCCAAAAATCTGATGTGAAGATGTATCTGATATCTATCTTGATCTTTATGACAGCAAAAATAATTTGCCTGGCTCTTTGGGACTGAGCCATCATCTTTGCCATATACCTTAGGAGCTATTAGGCAACTCAGTAATCTGAAATTGAAAGCAAAATTTTAGAAGCAATTATTAATATATGTAGTTTAATGAACATTACATCAGTATGTTTTAGAAATTGTTCAATACCTGTCCTGTCCTTGGTGCTTTGCCAGATGTAACATGTCCTTGAATAGGGAATTCACATTCAAGGAGAGATGGCGCTCCAGATATAGAACCTGAAGAGGAGGTCAACACTCAGAAGCCTGAGGTTAGGAATTCTCTTTTATCTTCACTTTCCACTTTCTACCCATTCCTTTTTCCTTTTGAAAAGAAATTATTTTTTTTTTCCTCCTGGGGTTTAAAACAATGGGAAAGGGCAGCTTATGCCTTGATAACAGGCCAGTGAGAAAAATTTCATTTATTTCTATTTGTTCGCTTCAGTCTAAGACAAAAATAGAGCTGTTGCTGATGTCTGAGGGCATGCAGGATACTGGGTTATCTTGCTGAGATGCCTGGGTGTGTGACTGGCTAGGGGAAATGCAGGCAACATCAGCATGACCATTATTATGAAGTAAACTGTGGGTAGAGTATCAGACGGTCGAAAGGCACAAGATCAGGCTCATAACATTTGAGCAAGAATCTAGGAAGATAAGTGGTTTTCAGAAAACCACAGTTTAGCTTTATTTTTAAAAAATGAGGGTTTACAAATATACACTCAAGAATAAAAATGCCAGTCTGCAAAATTAGGAGTGAGGTGAATTGGCGATGTACCAACGTGATATTCCTGCATTCTTCGATTCTCATCATGTTGGGATTCAAGCATAAGTGAATAATAAAAAAATTGACTGTTCCATATATCAGGGTTGATCCTATATTAATTACATATATGTAGATGATATGCATGGGAACTTGGAATTTTAGGTCCACGAATCAAGGTAAATTGGACGTGGTTAAGCAAAAGATGGCAAGAATGAACATTGACATCTTATTCTTTACCAGCTGAGCCTCAAGGGGAACCCTCTTAGAAATCAATGAACTAAAATGGATGGGAAAGGGCAAATTTGCTGCAGATGACCATTACATCTATTACTCTGGGCAAGAATCCCTTAGAATAAATGGAGTGGCCCTCATAGTCAACAAAGAGTCCAAAATGCATTACTTGGGTACAAAATCAAAAATGACAGAATGATCTTGGTTCATTTCCAAGGCAAACTTTTCAATATCACAGTAATCCAAGTCTATGCCCCAACCACTGATGCCAAAGAAGCTGAAGTCGAATTATTCCATGAAGACCTACAAGACTTTCTAGAATTAACACAAAAAAAAAAAAAAAAAGACACACTTTTCATCATAGGGGGTTGGAATGCAAAGTAGTAAGTAAAAGGATACCTGGAGTAACAAGCAAGTTTGGCTTTGGAGTATAAAATAAAGCAGGGCAAAGGCTAACCGAGTTTTGTCAAGGGAACACATTGGTCATAGCAAACACCCTTTTCCAACAACACAAGAGACAACTCTACACATGGACATCACCAAATGGTCAATTACAAAATCAGACTGATTACTTTCTTTGCAGTCAAAGATGAAAACTCTCTATCGAGTCAGCCTAAAACAAGACTTGGAGCCAACTGTAGCTCAGATCACCAGTTTTATTGCAAAATTCAGACTTAAATTGAAGAAAGTAGAGAAAAGCACTAGGCCATTCAGGTATGACCTAAATCAAATCCCTTATGATTATACAGTGGAGGTAACAAATAGATTTAAGGGATTAGATCTGATAGGTAGAGTGCCTGAAGAAATATGGACAGAGGTTCATAACACTGTACAAGGCAGTGACCAAAACCATCGCCCAAAAAAAGAAATGCAAGAAGACAAAGTGTTTGTCTGAGGAGGCTTTACGAAATAGCTGAGGAAAGAAGAGAAGCAGAAAGTGAGGGAGAAGGGGAAAGATGCACTCAACCGAATAAGAGATCCAAAGAATAACAAGGAAATATAAGAAGTCCTTCTTAAGTGAACAATGCAAAAAAATAGAGGAAAACAATAGAAAGGGAAAGACTAGAGATCTCTTCAAGAAAATCAGAGATATCAAGAGAATATTTCATCCAAGGATGGGTATGATGAAGGACAGAAACAGTAAGGACCTAACAGAAGCAGAAGAGATTAAGAAAAGGTACAAATACACAGAATTATACAAAAAAGGTCTTATTGATCCAGATAACCACGATGATGTGGTCACTCACCTAGAGTCAGACATCCTTGAGTGTGAAGTCAAGTGAGTCTTAGAAAGAATTACTATGAACAAAGATAATGGAGGTAATGGAATTCCAGCTAAGCTATTTAAATTCCTAAAACATGATGCTGTTAAAGTGCTGCATCAATATGTCAGCAAATTTAAAAAACTCAGCAGTGGCCACAGGACTAGAAAAGGTCAGTTTTCATTCCAATCCCAAAGAAGGGTGATGCCACAGACTGTTCAAACTATTAGACAACTACACTCATTTCACATGCTGCTAAGGTTTTGTTCAAAATCCTTCAAGCTATGCTTAAGCAGTATGTGAACCAAGAACTTCCAGATGAACAAGCTGGGATTAGAAAAGGCAGAGGAACCAGAGATCAAATTGCCAACATTCACTGGATCACAGAAAAAGCAAGGGAATTCCAGGAAAACATCTACTTCTGCTTCATTGACTATGTGGAAGCCTTTGACTGTATGGATCACAACAAACTGTGGAAAATTCTTAAAGAAATGGGACTACCAGACGACCTTACTGTCTCAAGAGAAACTTCTATCCAGGTCAAGAAGCAACAGTTAAAACAGGACAAAGAACAGCAGACTGCTTCAAAATGGGAAAAGGAGTACATCAAGGCTGTATATTGTCACCTTTGTTTAACTTATATGCAGAATACATCGTGCAAAATGTCAGGTTGGATGATTTTCAAGCTGGAATCTTGGCAAATAGATGAGGAAAAATGAAAACAGTGACAGACTTTATTTTCTTGGGCTCCAAAATCACATCAGGACAATGACTGCAGCCATGAAACTAAAAGACATTAGCTCCTTGGAAGAAAAGCTATGACAAACCTAGACAGCAACAACATATTAAAAAGCAGAGACATCACTTTGCCAACAAAGGTCCATGTAGTCAAAGCTATGATTTTTCCAGTAGTCAAGTGCGGATGTGAGACTTGGACCATAAAGAAAGTTGACAGCCGAAAAATTGATGCTTTTGAATAATGGTGCTGGAGAAGATGCTTGAGAGTCCCTTGGACTGCAAGGAGATCAAACCAGTCAATCCTAAAGAAATCAACCCTGAATATTCACTGGAAGAACTGATGCTGAAGCTGAAGCTCCAATAATTTGGCTACCTGATGCAAACAGCTGACACATTGGAAAAGACCCTGACACTGGGAAAGATTGAAAGCAAAAGGAGAAGAGGGCAACAGACGATTAGAAGGTTAGAAAGCATCAGTGACTCATTGTACATGGATTTGAGCAAACTCCTTAAGATGATGAAGGACAGGGAAGCCTGGTGTGCTGTAGTTCATGAGGTCACAAAAAGTTGAACATGACTTAGCGAATAAACAGCAACAAGATGATATCAAGACTTAATCCGGTATGAGTTCTGAAATTCACAAGGGCATGAGCCTTCAGCTTTATTGATCAGCCACAATATTTTTGGCAAGACAAAAATGACCACTTGCATCTCTGTTGGAGCAATATACAGAGAACATAGAAACACAAACTATATATAAGAAGATTATCTACTTCATCAGCAACATTATGTCATGTCTAACCTGGTAAATCAGTCATAACATACACCAGAAAAAAGAATGCAGTTTTCAAGATTTAAGATCTGTGCCTGAAATTGGAATAAACAGCTTTATAGCATGCTCCCAAACTTGACCATTCATTTATAATAAATTTTTAGAGTTAGTTCAACCTTCTGGGTGCTCACCTCTGTGTGGAGCAGTTCCTGATCTTTCCATAGGGTCTCCTTCAGCTTCCATTCCTATCACTTCAGTGGGGTGGAGGACCCTAAAAATAGCAAGGCCTTTACTCAGACTTGAAATCTGATTGTCAACCAGGTTTATCTTCAGGAGACCTGTTTAATAAGCCTGGAACTATTGCCCTCTCAGAAATATTCTAAAGCCTCATTTTCAAAACTTAAAAGAGAACATCTAAACAAGCATATGTCTTATTAGTTACATAGTTTTCACTTTCACGTCCTATTAATAATATAGGATATGGCCTAAAGATTAAGACATAGCCTCGGTTTGTGTTGTAGGAGTGAAGTTCAGGGTTCATTGAGGGAGAAAATAGAGCTGATTAAAATCTAATCAGGTTCATGCCCTTTTAAAAAAGACAGAAATTTCAGTATAGGTAAAACGAATTTTTTCTTCCAGCTAGAGTAAGAAATGTTTTTTACCATGATTTGGAAAGTTATCTCTGAAAAGAAAAAAATAAGAGATCTTTAAAAAACATCTGTGCTTCAAGAATTAGCCTGACTTCCTAGAATTTTTTAAAAATGTCCAACTAAAAAACTTCTATTTTGATATCATTTTAATTTTCTTTGTCTTTTCTCCATAGCAGTAAAAAAAAATTGCAGACACTCATAGGTGAGTAAAGCCTCTTCAGGTATCTTATGAGGTCTCATCCAAAGTCCTGTCTTCTTCACCATTGTGTCACCAAGTGGCAACAGTATGTCAGGAATCAACTTATTGCCTCTGCTTTGAGTACACTCTTCATTATATTCTTTGTGATAAGCAACAGGATTCCTTTAAAGCATTTCTCCTTTAAAGTGAGCATGATGTTAATAAGCTCATATAGAAGGTGCTTAAGGGACTTGCAAGTGATGTGACCAATAAGGGGTTAATATCCAAAATATATAAATAGCACATACAACTCAATATTAAAAAAAAAAACAACCTGAATACAAAAAAGGCAGAAGACCTGCATAGACATTTTTCAAAAGAAGACACACAGATGGCCAACAGGCACATGAAAAGAAGCTCAGCATCAGTCATCCTCAGGGAAAACACAAACTGAAACCACAATGAGATAACACCTAACTGTCAAATGGACATTATCAAAATGACAACAAAGAACAAGTGTTGGTGAGAATATAAAGGAGAGAGATCCCTCAAACACTGTTGGTGGGACTGTAAATTGATATAGCCACTATGGAAAACAGTATGAAGCTTTCTCAAAAAACTACAAATAAAACTGCCTTATGATGAAGAAATTCCACTTCTGGGTATTTTTCAGAAGAAAGTGAAAACACTAACTTAAAGGGATATAGACACTCTGTTGAAGGGCATTAGGAATGGACTGTGCCCACCAAACTGAGAAGGCACGTTAAGGCTGAAAAACAAGACAGCTCCATATAATCAATGGATCACTGAAAACAGGATTATTTGGTAAAAACTGATGAATATACAAAAAGTTAACTAGAATTACTAAATAAGTTAAGCATGGTTGCAGGATTTAAGATCAACATCCAAAAATCAATTGTATTTCTCTACAATAGCAATTTAGAATTGGAAAATGATAATTAATACAATACTGTTTATAATAGCATCAAAAGTATGATATGCTAAGGATAAATCTGACAAAATACATAAATTATTTGTATACTGTATATATTAATAGAAAAATATTGACAAAAACTAAGAAATATTAAAAAATAATAGAGAGGTATACTGTGTCCATGGATCAGAAGACTCAAAATGGTGAAGATGTCAATTTTTCCCATGAAGATGTCAATTTTTCCCAAGTTGATCTGTAGAATCAGCAAATTCCAAATCAAAATCTCATACTGAGTTTAAAAAATTACTAGATGATCCTAAAATGTGTATGAAAATATAAACACTGAGAGTAGCCTAAACAACTTTGTAAAGACCAAAGTTGGAGGAATAAACACTGCCTGACATCAAGTTTTATTATAAAACTATTCTAATCAAGACAGCATAGTATGAGCTAAAACACAGTAAAAAAAAAACAAAAAACAAAAACTGTCAATGACACAGAATATACATTCAAGAAATACATTCACACATTTAAAGACAACTGATTTTTAACAAGGGTACAAAGACAATTCAGCAGAAAAAGGATGATCTTTTTCAACAAAATTGCTGAAACAATTGGATACCCATATTCAAATGCATGAACTTTAAATCATGCCTCACACCATAAATTAACACAAAATAGAGCATAGAGCTAAATAAATAAACTAAAATTATAAAAGTTCTAGAAAAAGTATTCAATAAAAATCTAAGTGGGCACAGGTTCAACAAAGATTTCATTGACATGACATCAAAAACAATTTATAAAATAAAAGTTTGATAAATTTTGCCCTTATTGTATGGCAAGTATACCTCAATAAGGCTGTTTAAAATAATTTAGAAAAATAGCCTAAGATTACCAACATTTTATTATATCAAGTAAAGGTATGAAAAAAATAGCTACTATGATTATTTCAAGATAGACGATATGTGAAACCAAAAAGAATAATCGCATAGTAATAAGTGAAAATCTTTCATTTACTTACTATCTTATATGTATTTTTCTCAATTTTCATGGACTAGTGAAAAGCATTTCATTAAATAGTAAATTTCCCTGGCATTGGCAAACTACCAACCTTCAAAATAGATAGCATAACTTTTAACCTGACTTTATTAAACATCATTCATTGTAACTGAAGATTTTTACACTGACTGGAAAATAAACATTTGAAGATTATTTATTTTTAGAACATTAAGGCTGGTATTAGTACTGTTCATTGCTATAACAGGTGCTTAACATTCGAAAATCATAGAATAAAATTGCTTGTAAAAAGCTAACTAATCCACAAGAGGCCAATATAAATTTTTTAAGAAATAAAATAACTTTTCATAATCTATACCCCTGCTAATAAAATTTTACCAAAATGTTGGTAAAATCGGTAATACCTAATTTATACAATAGATTTTCTCTAGCATTGCCTCAGTTCAGTCACTCAGTCATGTCTGATTCTCTGCGATCTCATGGACTGCAGCATGACAGACTTCCCTGTCCAGCACCAACTCTTAGAGCTTACTCAAACTAATATTCATCCTGTCGGTGATGCCATACAACCATCTCATCCTCTCTCATCCCTGTCTCCACCCACCTTCCATCTTTCCCAGCATCAGGGTCTTTTCAAATGAGCCAGCTCTTTGCATCAGGTGGCCAAAATATTGGAGTTTCAGCTTCAGCATCTGTCCTTCTCGTGAATATTCAGGACTGATTTCCTTTAGGATGGACTGGTTGGACCTCCTTGCAGTCCAAGGGACTCCCAAGAGTCTTTACCAAAACCAGAGTTCAAAAGCATCAATTCATTGGCACTCAGATTTCTTTATAGTCCAACTCTTAACATCCAACGTGACTACTGGAAAAACGATAGCCTTGACTAGACAGACCTTTGTTGGCAAAGTAATGTCTCTGCTTTTTAATATGTTGTCTAGGTTGATCATAGCCTGTCTTCCAAGGAGCAAGCGTCTTTTAACTTCATGGCTGCAGTCACCATCTACAGTGATTTTGGAGCCCCCCAAAATAAAGTCTATCACTGTTTCCACCATTTCCCCATCTACTTGCCATGAAGTGATGGGACCAGATGCCATGATCTTAGTTGTTTGAATGTTGAGTTTTAAGCCAACTTTTTCACTTTTCTATTTCACTTTCATCAAGAAGCTCTTTAGTTTTTCTTCACTTTCTGCCATAAGTTTTGTGTCATCTGCATATCTGAGATTATTGATATTTATCCTGGCAATCTTGATTCCAGCTTATGCTCCATCCAGCCCAGCATTTCGCATGATGTACTCTGCATATAGGTTAAATAAGCAGGGTGACAATATACAGATTTGACTTTCTCCTTTCCCAATTTGGAACAAGTCTGTTGTTTCATATCCAGTTCTAACTGTTGCTTCTTGACCTACATACAGATTTCTCGGGAGGCAGGTAAGGTGGTCTGGTATTCTCATCTCTTGAAGAATTTTCCACAGTTTGTTGCGATTCACACAATCAAAGGTTTTGGCACAGTTAATAAAACAGAAAAGATGTTTTCTTTTTTTGACGATCCAATGGATGTTGGCAATTTGATCTCTGGTTCCTCCGCCTTTTCTAAATCCAGCTTGTACATCTGAAGGTTCACGATTCAGCTACTGCTCAAGCCTGGCTTGGAGAATTTTGAGCATTAATTTGCGAGTGTTTGGGATGAGGGCAATGTGCTGTAGTTTGAACACTTTGGCATTGCCCTTCTTTGGGATTGGAATGAAAACTGACCTTTTTCAGTCCTGTGGCCACTGCTGAGTTTTCCAAATTTGCTGGCATATTAAGTGCAGCACTTTCACAGTATCATCTTTTAAGGTTTGAAATAGCTCAACTGGAATTCCATCACTTCCACTAGCTTTGTTCGTAGTGATGCTTCCTAAAGCCCACTTGAGTTCACATCCCAGGATGTCTGGCTCTAGGTGAGTGATCACATTATCGTGGTTATCTGGGTCATGAAGGTCTTTTTTGTATAGTTCTGTGTATTCTTGTCACCTCTTCTTAATATCTTCTGTTTCCCTTAGGTCCAAACCATTTCTGTCCTTTATTGTGCCCATCTTTAAATAAAATGTTCCCTTTGTATCTCTAATTTTCTTTCAGAGATCTCTAGTCTTTCCCATTTTATTGTGTCCCTCTATTTCTTTGCACTGATTGCTGAGGGAGGCTTTTTATCTCTCCTTGCTATTCTTTGGAATTCTGCATTCAAATGGTATATTTTTCCATTTCTCCTTTTTTAGCTTCTCTTCTTTTCTCAACTATTTGTAAGGCCTCCTTACACATCCATTTTGCCTTTTTGCACTTCTTTTTCTTGGGGATAGTTTTTGATCATTGCCTCTTGTACAATGTCACGAACCTCCATCCATAGTTCTTTAGGCACTTTGTCTATGAGATCTAATGCCTTGAATCTATTTGTCTGTATAAATGTAAGGGATTTGATTTAGATCATACCTGAATGGTCTAGTGGTTTCCCCAACTCTCTTCAATTTAAGTCTGAATTTGACAATAAGGAGTTCATGATCTGAGTCACAGTCAGCTCCTGGTCTTGTTTTTGCTGACTGTATAGAGCTTCTCCATCTTTGGCTGCAAATAATATAACCCATATAATTTTGGTATTGACTATCTTGTGATGTCCATGTGTAGAGTCTTCTCTTCTTTTGTTGGAAGAGGGTGTTTGCTATGACCAGTGCGTTCTCTTGGCAAAACTCTGTTAGCCTTTGACCTGCTTCATTTTGTTCTCCAAGGCCAAATGTGCCTGTTACTCCAGGTATTTCTTGACTTCCTACTTTTGCCTTCCAGTCCCCTATAATAAAAAAGGATATCTTTTTTGTGGTGTTAGTTCTAGAAGGGTTTATAGGTCTTCATAGAACTGTTCAATTTCAGCCTCTTCAGCATTACTGGTTGGGGCATAGGCTTGGATTCAGTTCAGTTCAGTTCAGTCGCTCAGTCGTGTCCGAATCTCTGCGACCCAATGAACCGCAGCACGCCAGGCCTCCCTGTCCATCACCAACACCCTGAGTCCACCCAAACCCACGTCCATTGAGTCAGCAATGCCGACTTGGATTACTGTGATATTGAATGTTTTGCCTGGGAAATGAACAGGGATCATCTGTCATTTTTGAGATTGCATCCAAGTACTGCATTTCTTACTCTTTAGGACTATGATGGCTACTCCATTTCTTCTAAGGGATTCTTGCCCACAATAGTAGATATAATGGTCATCTGAGTTAAATTCACCCATTCCAGTTCATTTAGTTCGCTGATTCCTAAAATGTCGATGTTCACTCTTGCCATCTTCTATTTGACCACTTCCAATTTACCTTGATTCATGGACCTAACATTCCAGGTTCCTATGCAATATTGTTCTTTACAACATCAGACTTATTTCTGTCACCAGTCACATCCCCAGCTGGCTGTTGCTTTTGCTTTGGCTCCGTCTCTTCATTCTTTCTCGTGTTATTTCTCCACTGATCTCCCACAGCATATTGGGTCAGTAGGTGGGAGTTTATCTTTCAGTGTCTTATCTTTTTGCCTTTTTATACTGTTCTTTGGGTTCTCAAGGAAAGAAGAGTGAAGTGATTTGCCATTCCTTTCTCCATTGAACCATGTTTTGTCAGAATTTTCCACCATGACCCGTCTGTCTTAGGTGACCCTACAGGGCATGGCTCATAGTTTCATTGAGTTAGACAAGGCTGTGGTCCATGTGATCAGTTTGGTTAGTTTTCTGTGATTGTGGTTTTCTTCTGTCTTCCCTCTGATGGATAACGATAAGAGGCTTAGGGAAGCTTCCTGATGGGACAGACTGACTGAGGGGGAAACTGGGTCTTATTCTCATGGGCTGAGCCATGGTCAATTCAGTTCAGTTCAGTTCAGTCGCTCAGTCATGTCCGACTCTTTGCGACCCCATGAATCGCAGCACGCCAGGCCTCTCTGTCCATCACCAACTCCCGGAGTCTACCCAAACTCATGTCCATTGAGTCGGTGATGCCATCCAGCCATCTCATCCTCTGTCGTCTGCTTCTCCTCCTGCCCTCAATCTTTCCCAGCATCAGGGTCTTTTCAAATGAGTCAGCTCTTTGCATCAGGTGGCCAAAGTATTGGAGTTTCAGCTTCAACATCAGTCCTTCTAATGAACACCCAGGATTGATCTCCTTTATGATGGACTGGCTGGATCTCCTTGCAGTCCAAGGGACTCTCAAGAGTCTTCTCCAACACCACAGTTCAAAAGCATCAATTCCTCGGTGCTCAGATTTCTTTATAGTCCAACTCTCACATCCATGTATGACTACTGGAAAAACCATAGCCTTGACTAGGTGGACCTTTGTTGACAAAGCAATGTCTCTGCTTTTTAATATGCTGTCAAGGTCGGTCATAACTTTCCTTCCAAGGAGTAAGCATCTTTTAATTTCATGGCTGCAGTCACCATCTGCAGTGACATTGGAGCCAAAAAAATTGTCAGCCACTGTTTCCACTGTTTCCCCGTCTATTTGGCCATGGTCAGTAAATCTTTAATCCAATTTTCTGTTGATGGGCAGAACTGTGTTTCCTCCCTGTTGTTTGACCTGAGGCCAAACTGTGGCGGAGGTAATGAAAATAATGGTGTTCTTCTTCAAAAGGTCCTATGCATGCACTGCTACACTCAGTGCCCCCGACCCTGCCTCAGGCCACTGGTTACCCAAGCCTCTACCAGAGACTCTTGGACACTCATGGGTAAGTCTGGGTCAGTCTCTTGTGGGGTCACTGCTCCTTTCTCCTGGATCCTGGTGTGCACAAGGTTCTGTTCATGCCTTCCAAGAGCCTGTTTACCCAGTCCTGTGTAAGTTCTAGCAGCTCTATTGTGGGTTTAATGGCGACCTCCTCCAAAGGGCTTATGCCATACCCAGGTCTGCTGCATACAGAGCCCCTGCCCCTGCAGCAGGCCACTGCTGGCCTGAACCTTCACAAGAGACACTCAGACGCAGTTCTGGCTTAGTCCCTGTGTGGTCTCTTGGTCCTGGTGTGCACAAGGTTTGTTTGAGCCCTCTGAGTGTCGCTCTTGGCAGGTAAGGGGTTTGATTCTTAACGTGATTTCAGCCTTCCTGCCATCTTGCTGTGGCTTTTCCTTTCCTTGGACATGGGTATCTTTTATTGGTGGGATCCAATATTCTCTAGTCGACAGTTGTTCAGCAGTCAGTTGTAGTTTTGGAGTTCCCACAGGAGAAGATGAGCGCCCATCCTTCTACTCTGCAATCTTTAAATTAGAGATCCTTAAACTAAGCATTGTTTAGTGTGTGTCAGTTAGAAAGATAAAAAGTGACCTTCTGCTTATTGAAACTTAAATATAATCCTATGGATGAGAGACACATTAAGAACAATTTTTCATTACGCATCCCAAAATAAACCTGTTTGTTTGCCATTTAGAAAAACTTATGAATAAGTTTGGCAAGATTTCAAGCCTGCACACTGTTATCTTGTTCCGATTTTCCTATTAAAATTTAAAAGCCTAAAAATAGAGCCTTTGGCTGATTTCTTTTTGGTGAAACTATAGTAACTGTATACCTAATGCAGCAGTTTAAACCATAACAATGATAAAATTTGAATATTTCTTTATCCATTCCCTAGACACTGATTTTTTAAAAAATTGCCCCAGGGGTGCTTCGGGTAGTCTTTGAGATCTTGCTTTAAGAAAGCACTTTTAAAGGGGTCTCTAGGGAACATATATCAGAAACAAGCCAGAAGCTCTGTAGAGCTATCTCAACTCACAGTTACATGGTCAAAGATGCTCCATAAACTTAAAAAACTCAAGGCAACTTTTGAGAAATGGAGCACAGGCCTGAATTAACTTGCAGTTTTAAAACAGACCAATAGTGTGAAGAGAAAAGTAAAACAGAAAAATCTAAGTTCAGCAAAGCTTCTGATTTCCTCTCAATTTGACGCAGATGGGGTGTGAGAATAATAACTGAACAGTCGTTTATTAATAGTCTATAGCTTCAAGTTTATATGCTTCATTCCAAAAGAAAAGTTAAAAGAAAAAAATTTTCTTGAAGGATGCTGACATTCTAATTAGAATTGGAGAACTAGAAGAGCAAAACATTATTCTAAACTTTGCTAATTCCCTATGGCCATGAATGCATGTCATGGATTGAAGCACAGCTTATTAAAGGTAAGTAAGTTCTATCATAAAAAATAAGCCCGATTTAGCACTCTTTTACAGAACCAAGATTTAAGTCTTTGAAGACAAATTCTGATACTGTCACTATATTTGAATACTCTGATCATTACGTCTCACAAAATCACATGACTATTTACACTTAACGAGCATAAACACAAGAACAGGTATGTGTAACATCCCATATACTCTTTGAAGAATGCAGTGACTCCTATAGGTCCCTTCTAATGGATCTTTTTCATCTATGTTCTTTTCTCTGTTATAAACTATCAATAGAAAAGGCTTTTTGTTTCAATAATTTAGCCAACTCTAAAATTCGTGATTGGACTTCATGAAGCCCTAAGGTAGTAGAGACTACAGCAACACTGTGTATGAATATGAATTTTCAAGTATTTCAACATACAAATGAATGTTTATAATTAAATATTCATATACCAAAACAGAAATTCCAAGATTTAAAGTGGGGGAAAAAACATAATCTCAACTTGTTTTACATTGTGCTATTCTTGTATATATGTTCAAAACTATAGTTTAAGGATTTTCGTTACAAAAACATATTTACTAATTGTTTCATTGTGGGTTTATTCCTATCTTATTCATTGTAATAAGAGACCTAATCTATACAGTTCATATGTTTGCATGAATATCCTATTCCTACTTTTTCAAGGAAGGTGAACAAGAAAAAAAAAAAGGATCTACACAATAAATAAGAGAGTACATATTTCTGCTTTATTGACTATGCCAAAGCCTTTGACTGTATGGATCACAATAAACTGTGGAAAATTCTGAAAGAGATGGGAATACCAGACCATCTGACCTGTCTCTTGAGAAACCTGTATGCAGGTCAGGAAGCAACAGTTAGAACTGGACGTGGAACAACAGACTGGTTCCAAATAGGAAAAGAAGTACATCAAGGCTGTATATTGTCACCCTGCTTATTTAACCTATATGCAGAGTACACCATGAGAAACGCTGGGCTGGAAGAAACACAAGCTGGAATCAAGATTGCTGGGAGAAATATCAATAACCTCAGATATGCAGATGACACCAACCTGATGGCAGAAAGTGAAGAGGAACTGAAGAGCCTCTTGACGAAAGTGAAAGAGGAGAGCGAAAAAGTTGGCTTAAAACTTAACATTCAGAAAACTAAGATCATGGCATCTGGTCCCATCACTTTATGGCAAATAGATGGGGAAACAGTGGAAACAGTGTCAGATTTTATTCTTGGGGGCTCCAAAATCACTGCTGATGGTGATTGCAGCCATGAAATTAAAAGACGCTTACTCCTTGGAAGGAAAGTTATCACCAACCTAGATAGCATATTAAAAAGCAGAGACATTACTTTGCCAGCAAAGGTCCATCTAGTCAAGGCTATGGTTTTTCTAGTAGTCATGTATGGATGTGAGAGTTGGACTGTGAAGAAAGCTGAGCACCAAAGAATTGATGCTTTTGAAATGTGGTGTTGGAGAAGACTCTTGAGAGTCTCTTGGACTGCAAAGAGATCCAACCAGTCCATCCTAAAGGAGATCAGTCCTGGGTGTTTATTGGAAGGACTGATGTTGAAGCTGAAACTCCAATACTTTGGCCACCTCATGCGAAGGGTTGACGCACTGGAAAAGACCCTGATGCTGGGAAGGATTGGGGGCGGGAAGAGAAGGGGACGACAGAGGATGAGATGGTTGGATGGCATCACCGACTCAATGGACATGGGTTTGGGTAGACTCTGGGAGCTGGTGGTGGACAGAGAGGCCTGGCATACTGCAATTCATGGGGTCGCAGAGTCAGACATGACTGAGTGACTGAACTGAACTGAACTGAACAGTGGTTTGAAAATGTAACATAAGAAAGACAAGACTCAAGTGCAGATTCTAAATAAAGACAAGTGGAGAAGAATTCCAAGAGGGAAGCACAATAATAACAAAAAGCCTGGATATGTAAAAAACTACCCATTATCCAATATCTATTGAGAACCTATTATGTAACAAGCACTGTATTTACAAGATGGAAAAATAAGAATCATTAAGACAAAGTTCTTGCTCTATAAAACCTATAATCTACTGGTGGTGAAATCTGTTGTGTCACCTTCTGCCTTTTCTGAGTATAGAACCTCAGTTTGAGGACAGAGGGAAACCAATTTTCTGCTGCTTTCAGATCATGTGATTTAAACTGGCTTGAAATCCCTTACTTTCAATTCCTAGGATAACCATGAGCAAGTAAGGAATTTTCATTATAAATCATGTAGTTGTTCAAACTATTGAAAAGAAAGAACTCTCCTTCTACAGGAATTGCTAAACTGGGAGGCTATAAATTCCTGGTGGCTGATTTTCCTATGTGAAGAGGGACTGCCCTATAAGCAAAGCCTACAAAGAAAAAAGCAGAGCCAAAACAGGACAGAAGATTTTTTTCTATCACTTGAAACCTAGATCCATCTATGCCTGAAAATCTACCTTTGATTTTTTCTATCATATGATCTATTGCAGTTCTTTATTTTCCCTATGTAAAATTTAAATTTGGAATTCTGGTTTTGTACTACTGAATGGTTCTGGTCAACTTACTATCATGCTAGTATAAGGAACAGAAGGCAATGGGTCTGGCTGGAGAAATTTGTGTTAGAGAAAAAAGAGAAATAACCTTGGAAGGCAGACAGCAAATAGAGGTGTCAAGAAATTATCCTGAAAGAGTTTGAGCCCACTGAAAATTTAAGATAATTAAAGGATCGTTTTAATAACCCAGTGTAGTAACCATCTGTAAAAATGATTGAAGAGGAAGAAATCAACAAGGATGCTTAAGCTCTATCCAAGAATGAATCAACATTTGCTTTGTGATTGATTGTAACTGGAGATGGTAGAGAGGGAGGAGTCAAAGATGATTACAAAGCTTAATAATAGAGAGGGCAGTACAGCACTCACAGAAACCGGGAGGTCAAAAAGGAAGACGCCTTAGGGAAAATGTAAAGTGCCATAGGACAATAAAATCTCTGATCGGAAACATCTACATGGAAGATACAAGTATAGCACTGCGGCTTTGCTAAAAGTCATTTGTGAAGTGTATATTTGAAGAGATGTTTGAAGTAAAGATTTTGACCATATTCCTGGCAGGAAATGTGGAGCAAGATGAGCAGTATAATAGGGTGACAGCATAATTTATTTTCAAACTAGAGTACTATTGAGGGTAAAGTGAGGCTCTCAAAAACTATGCCTGGAAAATAAAAAGAAATTAGAGTGTTCCTGTAAAACTCGAACATACAGGAATTCTAATTGTAGTAGAATTAAAGTGGATGGGTACTTTTGTTTCTAGCTAAGACTACTTCTGACAGGTCTTCTCTCTTAAAACTAAAAGCCCATAGACACAACAGAATAAAGACTCTTAGAGGTGGAAAGAAGGCGAATGGCCTAGTGACCTCAGGACTTAAAGAATCAACATGGCAGTGAGCTTCTTAGTTTCCTTACTACTTCCCATATATCCTTAACAGAGTACCAGGAACAAACAAACAAAAACCTTCAAGAAAAGTCTGTTTCCCTACCAAAGAGGCCTGGGAAAGGATGACCTTACATCAGAAAACTTTCTTGGAAGTTCCTGCCTAAATCCAGCCAACACAGTTGGAAAATATCGTGCTGTTTTCAACACTGTGATCAGGGAATTTCGCTTCCACTCCATCCTCCTTCCCACAGAAGCAAGCAATCTGCATTAAATTTCCAGCCCAGTGTCTGAGCAGGGAGTTAATTTCCCATCCCCTGCCCAGAAGAATCAGTCTGTGCTCCAATTCTCCACCTGGATGGTGTCCAAAACCTGAGTACAGAGCTGAGGTCGGAGCTCACCCCATTCCCTGCTTGGTGAACACAAGCAACTCCGATTCTCTGCCAAGGAAGTATTGGTGGCCTGAGCTCAGAACTGACTTCCCACCCCCCATCCATCAAAAGTAGGAAGTGTTTGGACTCTCCTGCCAGGTTGATGGCAGCAGGATTCAGCAGCATGGTCATTGGACATTTCTTTTAATGGAAGACAAGAAATGAAAATACAAAGCCAGAAAGCTTGTTTTCTTCAAGATGAAGAAATGTGCAAGAATAAACACAGAATGAAAAATTTAGGCAATATGAAAATAATGATTGGGATTGACATGCACACACTCTTGATACTATGTATAAAATAGCTAACTAATGAGAAGCAACTATACTTCAATTAAGATTTTCTTTTAAATATGAATATAGTGAAGGCAGCATAGATTAACAAGATCACCAATAGCTATATAGCCGGGGAATAGTGATACCCAATATGCAGACCAGTGGGGGTTCCTCTGAGAAGAGAAAGGTGGCCTTTCAATCTGTGAGAAGATGAAGAGAATAAAAGACAAAGGGGGTGGGGCAGATAACTATGTTTTGGATAATTTCACTCACCTGCTGAAGTAAAATATCCTGACAACAAATTGTACTCCTCATTTTGTGACGACAGAGTCAGAATTTTTTTCTCTGTTCCAATCTGAGTACCATTTCTTTGTAGACTATATGTTTTTCATGGTTTGCTGATGGCTGACTTCCTGATTACTCTCTCTCCAAACGGAGAAAAATTGAGTAAAATGAGGCTCTTGGGAAAATCCTAATAGTGGATCAGAACTGCACTTTAATGTTCTGACACTTAGGAGTAATTATTTCTGCACAGTTTTGGCCTGAGACCTTTGCCTTTCTGGCTGTAAGAAGCAGCAGCCCAAGTCCTAAGAAGCAGTATAAGTGATAGAAACAATTCTAAGTAAGGAATATGTGTTTTCTCTGTAGAAGGCAGAGTCTTTCTGATGGAGGTATCACATAGGCTCTCCTCACCAGAGAAGCTATTGAGGTATTGGTCAGGCTTAAAGTTTCTGGCTGCTGTTTCAACCTCAGCTATTTAAGACAAAGATAAAGTATTTGTATCCATTTCTTCCTTCTCCGTAATAACATTTCATTTACAAAGGGGCCTCCCAGGTGGTGCCAGTGGTAAAGAACCCACCTGCCAATGCAGGAGACAAGAAATGTGGGTTCCATCCCCAGGTTAGAAGGACAACCAGGAGAAGAGCATGGCATCCCACTCCAGTATTCTTGCCTGGAGAATCCCATGGACAGAGGAGTCTGGCGGGCTATAGTCTTTAGAGTCGCAAAGAATCCAACACTGAAGCGATGTAGCACGCATGCTCATGGTACAAAGTCTTTGAAGGCAGATTTATCCATTGGATCAAAACCATCAAGCTGATTTCCTATTGCTATTCAAGAAACGGTTTTCAATGTTCACTATTTTACACTAGAACTAGCCAGCAGTCTTTTCTTTCCAAACTGGTTTTTCCAGTGACAATCTGGTTTCACTTATTTTTTTTTAAATAAATTTATTTATTTTAGTTGGGGGCTAATTACTTTACAATATTGTAGTGGTTTTTGCCATACATTGACACGAATCAGCCATGGGTTTACATGTGTTCCCCATCCTGAACCCCCCTCCCACCTCCCTCCCATCCCATCCCTCTGGACCATCCCAGTGCCCCAGCCCTGAGCATTTGCACTTATTTTTATAATAAAGCATTTCGCCTTCCCTCCTGATGGGCTGCTGTCTATGGGGTCGCACAGAGTTGGACACAACTGAAGCAACTTAGCAGCAGCAGCCAGGTGGTGTTAAAGAACTTAATTTTGGTACTAAGGATGATGGAAATAAAAGGAAATCCATATATATCCATTGTTATTTCAGAATATTTTTTCACTGATTCCTCTTAAGTCACTAGTTAATGTCCTGATTACGCTCCCTTTTAATCTATAAGAAATTCTAAATAGTGAAAGGGGATGAAATGGGAAGACTCTGAAACATTTTAAAGAGATGATTTTTTTTATTAATAACATAATTTGGGGTCAAGATGTAGCTTTTTGGGTTGAATCCAACTGAACTATCTCATTGCAATTTTTAATGAAGCTCTTTGACCTCAGGAGAGGAATAACACCTCCCAAGCTACTACCACCCGTATTACTTTTTTCTCCCTAATTCTGTATCAATTATAGACACATATGCCAGAAGCCACATAGTAATTTGAAGAAGGAAAGGTCAATATGAAGAATTATTAACATTTTACAAGGAATTAATTAAGAGGCAACAAAGGAAAACTCCCTAAAACACTCTAGGGCTTACAAAATATACAGTACCCAAGAAAGTAACAAACTTGAAGGTGGAAGGAGTGGGATTTCTCCCTAAGGTGGGGATTCAGACTTTACTGAAGAAGGTGAGGTTTCAGTTCACTGAAAGATAGAAAATATTTCTGCATTACCTTGGGGTGGAGTCTACTCAGTCAGTAGGCCAAGGGTAGAAACAGAACCATCTGTCAGGGTACCCCCAAAATTTTTCAGGAAGCTGGATGCTAAAGTTTCAGCACAGCATACTTAGGAACCATGGAGCCCCAAATGGAGTTTTATCGAGGATTTCTTATAGTCTGTTGGTCAGTCTGTCGGGAAGCCAGTTAAAATATCAGCTGGCCTAACCAGAAAGCTACTAGGAAACTACCCACAGGGAATTCACCAAAAAGCCATCACTGGGGAGACTCCAGGAACCTAGCCAGGATGTCCCTGCAACCTGCCATGTAGAAGCTAGCTGTGGTACCCACAGAGCTCATGTAGAAGCCGAGAGACCAGTGACCTTCTTCTAGGAAGCCAGGTATAGTGTCTATGAAACTGACAAAGCCACCTTCTGAACTCATCAAGGAGATCAAGTGATCTCTACTAGATGTCTTCCATGTCAGCCTAGACCTTCATAAACATGAAGAAGAAAGCACACCAGATCCAAGAAGAAAATCCCTTCTTCAGTGCCTTTATGCACAAAGATTAGCATTGTGGAAGCTTGTGAGGAAGAAATATTCCAGTATCACCAATAGGGCAATGAAGGGTAGATTTGAAACTGCTGCTGCTGCTGCTGCTAAGTCGCTTCAGTCATGTCCGACTCTGTGCTACCCCATAGACGGCAGCCCACCAGGCTTTGTCATCCCTGGGATTCTCCAGGCAAGAACACTGGAGTGGGTTGCCCTTTCCTTCTCCAGTGCATGAAAGTGAAAAGTGAAAGTGAAGCCACTCAGTCGTGTCCAACTCTTCGTGACCCCATGGACTGCAGCCTACCAGGCTCCTCCGTCCATGGGATTTTCCAGGCAAGAGTACTGGAGTGGGTTGCCATTGCCTTCTCTGGATTTGAAACTATGAGGCAACAAATACATAATGGGTACAATTTAATAAACCAACACTCAAATGAAGAAACTAGTAATAAATACATTCACCTTTAATTAAGTCATCAAGAGTCCACCATGTTCTGTCTAAAGAATATGAACATGTGATTTTACTGATATTTCTCCTGGCAACCTTAATTCTAGCTTGTGCTTTATCCAGCCTGGCATTTTACATGAGGTACCCTGAATATAAGTTAAATAAGCAGGGTGACAATATGCAGCCTTGACATATTCCTTTCCCGATTTGGAAACAGTCTGTTGTTCCATGTCCAGTTCTAACTGTTGCTTCTTGACCTGCATACAGATTTCTCAGGAGGAAAGTCAGGTGGTCTGGTATTCCCATCTCTTGAGAATTTTCCACAGTTTGTTATGATTCACATAGTCAAAGGATTTGGTGTAGTCAATAAAGCAGAAGTAGATAATTTTCTGGAACTCTCTTGCTTTTTCATTGATTCAATGGATGTTGGCAATTTGATATCTGGTTCCTCTGCCTTTTCTAAATCCAGCTTGAATATCTGGAAGTTCATGGTTCAGCTACTGTTCAAGCCTGGCTTGGAGAATTTTGAGCATTTCTTTGCTAGCATGTGACATGAGGGCAATTTAAGTCTGAATTTGACAATAAGGAGTTCATGATCTGAGCCACAGTCAGCTCCTGGTCTTGTTTTTGCTGACTGTATAGAGCTTCTCCATCTTTGGCTGCAAAGAATATGATCCATCTGATTTCGGTATTGGCCATCTGGTGATGTACTTGTGTAGAGTCTTCTCTCGTGTTGTTGGAAAAGGGCGTTTGCTATGACCAGGGTGTTCTCTTGGCAGAACTCTGTTAGCCTTTGACCTGCTTCATTTTGTACTCCAAGGCCAAATGTGCCTGTTACTCCAGGTATCTCATGAGTTCCTACTTTCACATTCCAGTCCCCTATAATGAAAAAGACATCTTTTATGTGTATTAGTTCTAGAAGGTCTTGTAGGTCTTCACAGAACTGTTCAACTTCAGCCTCTTCAGCATTACTCGTTGGGGCATAGACTCGGATTACTGTAATATTGAATGGTTTGCCTTGGAAACAAACAGAGATCAATCTCTTGTTGTTTCTTGTTTGGTTTTTTTTTTAATTAATTTATTTTTTATTGAAGAATAATTTCTTTACAGAATTTTGCTCTTTTCTGTCAAACCTCAACATGAATCAGCCCTAGGTATACATATACCTCCTCCCTTTTGAAACTCCCTCCCGTCTCCCTCCCCGTCCTACCCCTCTAGTTGATACAGAGCCCCTGTTTGAGTTTCCTGAGCCATACAGCAAATTCCTGTTGGCTATCTATTTTGCATATGGTAATGTAAATTTCCATGTTACTCTTGAGATTGCACCCAAGTACTGCATTTCAGACTTTTGTTGACTATGATGGCTACTCCATTTCTTCTAAGGGATTCTTGCCCACAGAAGTAGTTATAATGTTCTTCTGAGTTAAATTCACCCATTCCAGTCCATTTTAGTTCACTGATTTCTAAAATGTCAGTGTTCACTCTTGCCATCTCCTGTTTGACCACTTCCAGTATGCCTTGATTCATGGACTTAACATTCCAGGTTCCTATGCAATATTGCTCTTCACAGCTTTGGATTTTACTTCCATCACCAGTCACATACAAAATTGGCTGTTGTTTTTGCTTTGGCTCCATCTCTTCATTCTTTCTGGAGTTATTTCTCTACTGATCTCCAGGAGCATGTTGGGCACCTACAGACCTGGGGAGTTCATCTTTCAGTGTCCTATCTTTTTGCCTTTTCATACTGTTCATGGGGTTCTCAAGGCAAGAATACTGAAGTGGTTTGCCATCCCCTTCTCCAGTGAACCACATTTTGTCAGAATTCTCCACCATTACCCATCCATCTTGGGTGGCCCTACACAGCATGGCTCATAGTTTCATTGAGACAGACATGGCTATGGAATTTCATAGCATTAAAATGATGCTATTTTGCAGAAGAACTGTGGCATTTAGCTCATCTTTGATGTTAAAGACAAAAATGATATCCCTTCCACTCCACAACTCTTAGAACAGATGCTCTTTTATACAATTAGCATATTGGAAATCCTGATGTGTCACTATATATAATAATATTCAAATTGTATGCATGTGTGCTAAGTCACTTCAGTCATGTCTGGCTTTGCTACCCCATGGACTGTAGCCCACCAGGCTCCTCTGTCCATGGGATTCTCCAGGTAAGAATACTGGAGTGGGTTGCCATGCCTTCCTCTAGGGGATCTTCCCAACCCGGGGATCAAACCTGCATCTTTTATATTTCCTGGACTGGTTGGCAGGTTCTTTATCACTAGTGCCGTCTCAGAAGCCCCAGTATTCAAATTATGTAGCAAGAAATCAACATTTTACTGTGATTTCCGGAAATGTTCCTTGGGCAAGTAAGTCTTACAGCTATTTGCAAGTGTTAACTCTAGCAAGTGTGGAATTGACCTGAGAGCCTACAAGGCACATTCCTTGGCCAAAGCATGAAAAATATTGATTAATAGTGTTGTTTTGAATCATGAATTTGAGGAATTTCAAAGCCATTCACACCATTCTGTCATCTTTGTTTATTTATAATAGTGAAATTGGTTATTTACAACGATCTTGGTTAGATCCCTGAAGCTGAGGAATGGATGTGGACTACCTGAGCAACAGACTATAAGAAACCCTGGATGAAACTCCATTTGGCGCTCCATAGTTTCAAAGTATTCTGTGCACATGTCCATGCTTCCTGATCCAAGAGAAAAATGTTCCCCATTGCTCTTTACAAAAGAAGGCAATTAGAAGTCACATCTGGCCTTCCTGAATCCATTGCCACCAGGCAACTTTGGCTGCCATGCATGTCCTTACTTTAATGATGTTGCAGTATCGTGTCTTTTTTTGAAACAATGATTTACAATCATTGTCATCTGAGTCCTAATTCTTCTTCAGCAGTTCTTCCCTGTCTAACTGCCATTGTTAATGCAGCAAGACAGGTAGAAGGTATAATAATTTCTAGACCTCACAAGGTGCATGGGAAAATATTCCAAATGTAGACTAGATTTTATCCCAGAAAGAAGCACCAGGAAACAGTGCTGTGAAGACTTCATTTTTGAAGAGTCTCAGAAACTTTCCATTTGGCACTTTTCCTTTGCTTGAAATTTCTCTAGATTTGACAACTATTAACAGGATCCTACATCCCATCATGTTGCCTTTAATATTTCCAAGCCAGCAAGTTTTTGTCATTTTTGTAATGAAACTCAAATGATGAAATGTGTTGGCTCTGGGCTGCATTTTTCCTTTTTCTGAAAAGCCAAATATTAAGAATAGTTTGCAACAAATGGTATGTATATTTTTCATCTCAATTTTTCATCTACTATAGGATAGAACCATCATCTCACCTCTTGTTGAATATCTGAGGAGTCCATTAAATTTGCTTGGTTTTTGTGAAGTACCATCCTATGCCAATAAAAGCCATTAATTCATCCTGCATAAAAAATATGCCTTTCGTTTTGAGGAGGTTATTTCATAAAGCTCTGATGTGAATATTTAATGTAATTAGGAAAAAAAGTGGAGTACTACTAGACATTGTTCAACATATTATTTTAATAACATTCAAATAATGTTATTTATCTTTAAAAAGCAGAAATACAAAGTAAGACTTTTTTGTACAGGGCTTAAATAGTAGTTATGTTTAGATTTTACGTGAGTAATGTATTGGATATAATTTTTTACTTGTTATTATAATCTAGCCAAAGGCATGTTTTAATTTCTAAAATTGCCAAATATTAAATTCACCAGTGAGACAAAGTATCAAGCCACTCCACTCCATCCATCATTTCTGATATGATAGCCCTGGGGAAGAATGTAACTGTCCACAAGGAGAAGCAGCATAATTAAAGAAAGGAGACGTGGCCCCAGTGCACAGCTTTCTTGTCCAGATGATGTGAGTCTCAATGCAGTGTCTCTCAGTTTCCTCAATAAAATCAAAACAAGCCCCCAGTCAGCACATGTCCAAGAGAGACAGTAACATCACCATCATCTCCAGCCATGTCATTTACTTTTGGGACTTGAGGTGGGACATTAGGGTGGAGACAATAGGTTATCTACTTTTCCCATTTTTCCTAGTAAATAGCCCTCTTTCCCTTTTCAGTTTTTAAAGCTTATTTAATTTAGTTGAACCATGAGGGTGTAAGCTAGAGAAGATTGAAACAGGCTGTCTGTAAATTGAGTCCAGAAGGCATACCCAGAACATTTCAAACCAGTCCTTTAAATTAAGTTGTTACTATAAAATAATTCTATTTTATTAAATTTTAAAATATGGTGTAGACTTCACAGAATGCAAACTTGTCTTGACAGACAGTTTAGAAACTGTAAATATGTGTCAAAATCATTATGATTGTCTTAATTATAGGTAAATATAAATATTTGTATAAAAAATATTTAAAAAATAGCTGCAAAAAATCTTTCATCCATATTTGTCAAACATAAATAGTGTCTCAACAATTAGCTCTTCTCTTTGAGTTTCCTGCAGTGTAGCAAGAAGACAAAGCTTAATAGATTGACTTGGCAGCATTTAACATAGACAGTCTCAGTGGAAGACATTTCATATTCAGCTTGCTACTACCCTTGGTCACTGGGAATGGATGTAAAATGAAAGAAGGGATGAATTAGCAAACTGAAAAATTAGCCCAGAGTTTAGAAAGCACCAATCTGGGTATAAATCCCAGCTCCCAGCTGTACTACTGACTGGTTATATGAAATGAGTAAGTTACTCTGAACCTGTCTTCTCACTTAAAAAATTAAAATCATATCGTGGATATTTTAAGACTGTAAGTGATGCCTCACATAAAGCCTACAACATTAAACATTTTCAAACCATTACTGATATCATTATCATATTAATCATGAATTTCAGACATAGTTTTGCATTTTTTCCTAATTCAGCCACAGTTTGCTCATCTATCAGAGAGTGAGTTAATTTAGACCCATAATCATGGCCCTAAGCAGAATTGGCATTATTTGAATCAGTGACATTTTTCTCATTAAAATTCAACAGAACAGAGGTCACTGTTTTTTGCAAAAAGTGTAAAGAAATATGACTGTTTAAAGCAAACAAACTAGGTTGGAGTGTATTAACTTGCAGACAAGAATTGAAAAGACAAGTAGTAGATATATTATAGTTGGAATTTCAAAACTAATAAAATCAATCATGTAGGAAAATAACAAAATGTCTAAACATTGGGTAGACCTAGGAATTAAGTTACCATATAAAAATAAATTACGGACAGATCAATGATTAAAATTTTAAGAAACATTTAAAAAAACTAAATAGCAATAATAACATAGAAGTATATTTTTAGGATTCACAATGGGAAAGGCCTTTCTTAGCCTCCTTATTTTTCCCAGTCAGAAATAATATAAGAAAATACTAACAAATTTGACTACTATCCCAAACAAAGTTTCTCTATGACAGAAGATGCTCTAAAGAAAGTTTAAAAGGACAAATTCTGAAAATGCATTTCAGTGTATATCAAAGGGTCAGTATCATTTAGGATGAGGTTTTGACAGCATCTTGAAAGCATTATTACCGTGAATTCAGTAATATCCCAATCGAGTGCCAGCACAAGCCAAACCTACCTCCATATAGGGTTCGGAAAGGAGTCTCACATACGAAATCAAGGCAACTTGAATCAAACTACCATTTCCTAACAGCTAACATCTATGCAAGCAACTAATACTGTTGTCATTGTTTAGTCGCTAAGTCGTGTCCTACTCTTTTGCAACCCCATGGACTGTAGCCCACCAGGCTCCTCGTCCATGAGATTTCCAAGGAGAGAATACTGGAGTTGGTTGCCATTTCCTTCTCCAGGGGATCTTTCTGACCCAGGGGTCAAACCTGCATCTCCTGCATTAGTAAGCAGATTCTTTACCACTGAGTTACCAGGGAAGCCTAACAAACTACTACAAATGCATTAGAAGTTGATTCAGAGCACAAGCCTTGGTCTCATTCAATTCTCCAATTGTCACCTCTCAATACTCCCCATTTCTCTATGCATAATGAAGAACATTCTCAAGAATATGTACATAAAGCAAGCAAGGTAACCGTGCCTTAATAGTGTCCTTAACTTGGTTTATCTACTTTGTCACATGTAATACAATCAGGGATGGCAAGAAACTGGCTGCCTGGCCTTGATGCCTAAAACTAGAAGTCTAAAGAGAAAAGGAAATATAGATCTCTATGATTTTAAGATACAATAATCTTATCTATTATAAATTATAGTCCAATCAATGAATCAAGCTCTAACTAGATATATTAACAAATGTTTCTCCCTTGGAGAAGAGTGGGTGACTAGAAAAGACAACACGGTGTGGGGAAGACATGGAAAAGTTTTGGATTGTCAGAGAAATTAAGTGGAAATTCAAGAATCTATTTTGAGAAAATTATAAACATCTCTGCTCTCAGTTAATTCCAAGGCTACTCCTCATCACAAAGGGTAGGAGAGTTGTTAAGAAAATGGCCCTAGAATTAGAAGCCTGTCTCCACCATGATTGTTTGTGTGGCCGTGAGTATCTATCTTAAACTCTTAAGCTCATTCCTTCCCTTGCTAATTTGAAATAATACTTTCCTCCTTGGGTTTGTAGCACTAATATACACTAAATGAGATGCATTAAGAAAACTCTGTTTTGCTAATTCACACTATTGTTTTTCTCACTGAGAAATAATCCAAATTGTAGGTTTAATGTGCTTAGCACATAGTAAAAATAAATCAATGAACAAATGCTGTATATTTTAGTCCTTAACCATTCTTAAGAAAAGGTCAAATTTCTCAGTAATGTCTTTTCACTTCCACAATATTAGCCAAACCCCCATATCCTGCTTTTGTATGCGCAAAGAACCTGGCCCTACACAGTAGATGCTCAACACATTCTTATTGCATCAATGAACCTGATGCTCAAATCTTGTACAAGTAACCATCAGAGGGAAAATCATTCAGCAAATGTTCTGAAAAAAAGTCTTTGACCCTAGTGACCTATCACTTTTGATTTCATGACTTATCTCCAAGGAATAAAGCATTTTATTTGGAACTTACTAAAATGGCTTTTAGTCCAAGTCCTAAGGAAGCTTTTATAATAATTGCAGTGATGGATTGGATTCTCTGATTTGGTTCTACACAGGTCTAACCCAGGAATGCTGCAAACTACCAAAAATTGAAAGCTAGTACTAAAGTATCACTGCAGGCCACTGAACATAAGTGGAAGTCTTGGAGAAAACTGGATTGGCAGACTTTTTAGACAGATAGTTTTCAAATAATTTCCAACTGTTCACTGTAAGGGCACCATAAGAGTTTTCCCCTGTTTTCTATTTCCTGTACTGATACTAAACAACAAAGGTATCATTGCTTCTAATTTAACCTGTAGGTGTGTTTTCATAGTACAGAATTTGAGTTCCTATAGCTTCAGTCTTTCTCATGATATAATGCTGCTGTTATTGGCTAAGGGTTTTACAGAAAGGGAAATGTAAAGGGTATAAGACTGGCTTAATCAATTCATCTGTCCACAATTCACTATCAGACATGATCAGAGCTATGTAACCTGGTTGTCCAAAGTCACCTTATAATTCTCCCTGTGTTCCTGAAGTTTCTAACCCATTACATGAGAAAAAAACTGACTTGTTAGCATTTTTAAATATATGTATTTATGTCTAAACCTTGATCTTAGTTACAGCTAAGTCACGGAGTTGATGAACCCCAGTAGAACAAAAAGAAGCCATTCTCTATTCTAACTTGCGTTATACTGCATTCTCACAAGTAACAAAAAAAAAATATGGTGGCTCCCTTATTTAATGTGTGACTCCACCTCTGAGTCCAATGAGAAATACAGCAGTTCCTCATACAGCAATAGTGGCTACCGTATGTGTCATTACATATACATAGCTCTATTTTAATTTAGAAGGATGGTTCTAACCATAAAGATGGTTGACTCACATAGGTTTCCAAACTTTAAATATTTCATTCCATTTTAGCTACTACAGAAACTTAAAATCTAAAAAGTTGAACTGTCAGTGAAGCAACACATTCTTTTTTTACTCTTTCATAACCATTTCATATTAAATGCATCTCACATAGCAAAGCTCTTTTTCTCCCCCAGAGAATCTGGCAGCCACGAGACTTAGCTTTACCAGCGTCTGTGGGTGTCTCTCAGTAGCAGTCAAGTACTCTGAGAGCATAATGGAGAAGTCACTGATGTTTTCTAGAAAATCACTCCAGCAGCTCATCAAAAACTTGGCATAAGGAAAAATAATTTCTAAAATCTTTAAATACTCTACTTAAATTCATTTTTTGGAGACCAAAGGGAAATCATATTTTTAAAATCTCATATAAATGAGTTCCATGGTCCATTAAAATCTTTTTGCTGCTGTATGAGTTTTTGGTAATAAAATGCATTGCTCATGAATATATTTCCAGTCTATAGGGGCCTTAAATAAAACAGCAGAAAAAAAAATGGAGGATGGAAAAAGAAACTGACATTTGCCAGGTATGTATATTTTACCAGGAAGGTTATAATTCTGTTTTTAATCAGAGTAAAAGTACATATTTATTCATATGTCAAAAAACAAATCCATTAAAGAAAACTTGTGCATTTTTATAACATGAATTCCCATGGCATTTCAGAAAATGGGCTGTTCTAACCCACATTGTTTCTGGAAAGTGTCAAATCAGTGGTTATATTATATGAAGCTTTTCTTATTTTTATGTAATAAGATACATCGCAAATTTCAATGATTATAACTGCCTGTATCCCAGAACATATCATAATGCTTCATGTTTCTTGCCTTTACACATGAAAGGGCCACTATCTAGAATATCTTCTGTCCTTCCTACTTGGCATAACTGTTGTTACCACTTTAAACTTCAGTTCTGATACTTGTTAGCTAAGCACTATCCTAGACATATGCAATATAATTCTCTTTCTCTGCTTCTTCATACTTCTGGTCTGTAAATTGAATTTGAAAAGCACTTTTGACAAAGATCACCAATTTTACATGCAAATTAGTGTTGCCTTTAAGCTTAACTGCACCGCTCAGCCTCTGCTCCCCAGGCAAATAACAAAAGGCAGCTGAATCATCCACAAAGCCAACATGAAAAGTCCCTCAGCCCATCTGACATTTCAGTACAACCACTGCTTAGAAAACCAAAAATACATCTGTGCAAAATTGCTGAAAATTTGAAACTGGCAGGCCTTTCTTTCAATACTCATTTTATAGTGAGTCCTGATTCCCTTAAAAACATATATCAGCCTTTATTCTCTTTTGAAAGCATCATTGTTATATTAGATATCTGCTTAAGAAGATCCTTGGCAATGTTTGGAAGGTTTTTCACTTTATCTGAATTGTGTTTCACTCACCTCCCAGTGGTTCTGCTATTTCACACAGCTGGCTCCGCCTTCCATGTTCCCTTAGAGTGTGGAAATAGAAAAATGTAATGGCCACACAGATACAGAAGCCTCACTGTGAAAATTCAGGCTGTTCTCACAGTATACATCAAGACAAACTGGTTTTCTGGCATGCCATTCTTGAAAGTAGACATTAATATAGCTGCTGGTGTTTATGGGTAAGTTTCAGTCTACTCTCATCTGTTTTGACTCTTTGTTTGGCAAGTTCTGTCAGTTTTGTTTATTACTCATTGATGGTTAAGAAATGGAAAAGTCATTTCTTAGTTTTCTTCAATTTATAAACTCCTTAGTTAACATTTTACTTCCCTAATGTTGCTGATTATGCAACATTCATTGGTATATTAACCACTGATTGCATATTTTAAGAAACTCATTGGCTCCTGTCTCTGTCTAATGTTATGAAATCTTGTAGCGACCGAAATGGGTGACTTAAGCATTGACTTTTTTCCATCCATTCATTTACTCGCCAATTTAGCATTTTTTGAGGCAACATTTTCTTCAAAGTACATATTAGAAACTAGACATAGATACAATTTTATCTGCAAATATAAACCTATGGTGATTCTAGCTGAGAGTGACTATTCTTTGAGGATTTTCATCCTCTAATTGGCTTAACTAGACTAAAATATATTGTTCCATAGGATTTAGTTCAAAATTAAATATTGACACATGCTACAAGCGTGAAACTTAAAAACCTTATGCTAAATGGAAACCAGCTTAATAGGACCATAGATTATATAATTCCATTTATATGAAATGTCCAGAATAGGCAAATCCATTAATACAAATAGTAAATTAGTGGTTGACCAGGGTTGGGTGAAAAGCGAAATACGGAGCAACCACTAATGTGCAGTGATAAAAATATTCTAGAATTAAACTATTAAGATATTGTACAACTCTTCAAATATTAAAAAAAAAATTATTGAATTATATACTTTAAATGGGTGAATTGTATGGTATGTTAACTATATCTGTATAAAGCCTTTATATTAACATATTGAAGAATATCTATGCTATTAACTAGTGGCAACTGACAAATTTTGTAATTCACATAATGAAATAATAGAAAATAAGGCTTAATAGTTTGGTTAAGGTTAGCTAGATCGCATGATTTAGGCATCATAATTGGGCTAGTGTTTGATTATATAATTATAAATAGTGTCTTCCCTAACTGAAAGTTTAATAAGGTGCTAATCCTCACTGCTTGACAAATTATAAAATGCCTATTTTACTTGTACTTGCTTCAATAGCTTCTCAAAACTAATTAAATTAATTTGAAATCACCGATTATAAAGCCAAGATTTTCTAGAAAAGCAAAATTGTCTAGAAAAGTAAAACAATTTTTAAAAAATGCATATCTCAAGCTTTTTAAAGCAAAAAAAGAAAAAAGGCTATATTTTATGCAGATTTGGTTTTGTGGGAAAAAATGGGCATCTAGTTACACAAATAGCCCATTCATTTATTCTGATATTTACACATACATGCTTTTGGCAAACATTGACTAAGTACTGACTGTGTCTCACACATTGTCTATCATACTAAGGAATTCATGGTCAAGCCACTGTCCTCAAGGCACTCAGAATCTAGTGACACTACTGCTACCAGGTGAATTCAGTAGAGATAAGAACACAAATGCCAGTGATATTATGAGAAAAAGACGTGAATATGTCTTAATACTGCCTATCACCTTCAAGGGACACTTCAGTCTCCATATGTAAAAGAGACAAAGCCACATCAGAAAGGAGGACTGGTTAATCAAGATATAAGCAATCTGTTATCACAAAAAGTCCAGCTACTTTGATCTTTGTCCACTCCTTTCACTAGTTCTCTGAGGTAGAGCATCTACACGACTGAGACAAAGAAACATGTAAAAACCAGCATTTCAAGAATCCAGCTGAATCACTCTCAGTCTGACTTCCAGAACCCTACTTCTTCTCATTTATATTTTGTCTAGGATTGTAAACAACCTCCCAAATTTAAAACATTTATAGAAGTATAATTATCTGGACATCCATAGACAAGAATCCTGGCCAACTGCTTTAGGCCAGGCCTTCAACATCTTGAGTGTGGATTACCAAAATTGCTGCTGTCTTTCTCACTATCTTTCCTCGATAACTAAGGTGTTATTTTTCTCTGATGGTTATCAATATTGGTGTTTTTTTTTTTAATTTCTAGGAGTTTAATTATTATGTGTCTTAAGGGTTTCTTTAGATTTATCCTATTTTTAGTCATCTGCTCAGAGCAGCTTCTTTTTATTTATTTTTTTAATTTTATTGGCATATAGCTAATTTATAATGTTGTGTTAGTTTCAGGTGTACAGAAAAGTGAATCAGTTACACATATACATATATTCACTCCTTTTTACATTCTTTTCCCATATAGGCCATTTCAGAGTACTGGGTAGAATTCCCTGTGCTATAGAAGGTCCTAGTTATCTATTTTATATCAGAGCAGCTTCTTGATCCTATAGGTTCATGTCTTACCAAATTTGGGGAGTTTTCAACCATTAGTTTTGGAGTGTTCTTTTTTCTCTCCCTGAGAGACTCTGATATAACAGTGTTAGATCTCTTATTATTATCACACATATCTGAGACTCTGTCAAACTTTTCAGTGTATCTTTAACTTTTCAGATTGGATAATTTTTCCTCTTCTGTCTTCCAGGTCATTGATTTCTTTTCCCTATCCCTGCATTTTGCTATTAAGCCTCACTCACTGAAATTTATTTTTTGGTGTTTGTATTTTCAATTCTAAAATTTCCATTATATTTCATTTCCTCATTATATCTTGTATTCTTTGCTGAGACTTTCTATTTCTTTGCCAACAAGGTGCAGGGGCACCTTATTATAACTTCCCACATGTGGAAGTCTAAGTTCCCCACTCAGCCTTCGTTAACATGACTAGAGATGGGGCCCAGGTTTATGTTTTAGGGTTTTTCAACTGTTGCTTTGCTAGAGTATAGTGGTTATTGTCTGAAAGTTTTCTGTCTTGCTAGACCACCACTTTCCTGGTCTTCTGGCTACAAAAAAGCAGGCTTGTTGGAACTCCTTTTTTTTTTAACCTGCACCCTTTGGCATCTCTGGGTTGCTAGCATTTTCAGCTCCAAATACAATATGTGAAGCAGAAGAAAGTCAGCAAAACTCAGCACTATTTTGTCTCTCAGGCTCTGTTATCACTAGACAGTTGGCCTTCTTCTCCATCTTCAAGTCTTTTAATGTTTTTCTTATATAAAATGTCCAGCATTTTCCACTGTACTTAGTGAGGTGAATAGAGAAAAGTATGTCTACACCATATTTCCAGAAGCATAAGCCTGAATTCTGAAAATTTTATTTAAAAATAAAAGCTTAAGAAATTTAAATCAAAATTCATTCTGTGAGGAAACCACCACCCTGATACCAAAATCAGAAAAAGACATCACAAAAAAGAAAGAAAGAAAGAAAGAAAGAAAGAAAATTACAGGCCAATATCACTGATTAATAGATGCAAAAATTCTAAATATAATTCTAGCAAACAGATTTCAACAACACATTTAAAAAATCACACATCATGATCAAGTCGGGTTTATCCCAGGGATGCAAGGATTCTTCACTACACACAAATCAATCAATGTGAGACACCATATTAATAAATTGAAAGGTTAAAAATCACACGATAATCTCAATAGATGCAGAAAAAGCCTTTGACAAAATTCAGCACCCATTTATGATAAGAAAAAAAGCTCTTCAAAAATGGGCATAGAAGGAACCTACCTCAACATAATAAAGACTATATATGACAAACCCACAGCAAATATTATTCTCAATGGTGCAAAACTGAAAACATTCCCCCTAAGATCAGGAACAAGACAAGGGTGCCCATTCTCACCATCATTATTCAACATAGTTTTGGAAGTCCTAGCTATGGCAATCAGAGAAGAAAAAGAAATAAAAGGAATCTAGATTGGAAAAGAAGAAGTAAAACTCACTGTTTGCAAATGACATAATACTATACATAGAAAACTCTAAATGTATTATCAGAAAGTCACTACAGCTAATCAGTGAATTTAGTAAAGTAGCAGGATATAAAATCAATACCAGAAATCATTTGCATTCCTACACACTAAAAACAAAAATCAAAAGAGTAATTAAGGAATCAAACCCATTTACTTGCAACAAGAAGAATAAAATATATAGGAATAAACTTACCTAAGGAGACAAAAGAGCTGCATACAGAAAGCTGTAAGACACCAATGAAAGAAATCAAAGATGACATAAACAGATGGAGAGATATTCCTGGGCTGTAAGGAATATATTCCTCTATTTTTGGGTTGGAAGAATCAATATTGTGAAAATGACTGTAACACGTAATGCAATCTACAGATACAAGTGGTCCCTATCAAATTACCAGTGGCATTTTTCACAGAACTAGAAGAAAAAATTACACAAGTCATATGGAGACACAAAAGACCCCAAATAGCCAAAGCAATCTTAAGAAAGAACAGAGCTGGAGGAATTAACCTTCCTGACTTCAGACTATACTACAAAGCTGCAGTCATCAAGATCATATGGTACTGGCACAAAAACAGAAACATGGATCAACGGAACAAGATAGAAAGCCCAGAGATAAACTCATGCACCTGTGGATACCTTACCTTTGACAAAGGAGGCAAGAATATATAATGGGGCAAAGATAGTCTCTTCAATAAGTGGTGCTGGGAAAACGGGAGAGCTATATGTACAAGAATGAAATTAAAACACTTCCTAACACCATACATAAACTCAAAATTGATTAAAGACCTAAATGTAAGACTGGTGGTGGTGGTGGTTTAGTTGCTAAGTCGTATCCGACTCTTGCGACCACATAGTCCGTAGCCTGCCAGGCTCCTCTGTCCATGGGATTCTCCAGGCAAGAATACTGCAGTGGGTTGCCATTTCCTTCTCTACTAAACGGAGCTTAATGGTTTCGATCTCACTGGGCCGTGAAGGGGCTCAAGAGAAACAAAGACTCCTAAAGTTCTCGACACAAGGCTTGGTACCCAGGAAGTTTTCTACACACAGTAAGTTCACTGTGGGCAATGATCATGTAAGACTAGAAACTATAAAATTCTTATAGGCAGAACACTGTATGACATAAAGTACAGCAAGATCCTCTATGACCCACCACCTAGAGTAATGGAAATAAAAGCAAAAACAAACAAGTGGGACCTAGTTAAATTTAAAAGCTTCTGCACAGCAAAGGGAACTATAAACAAGATGAAAAGACAACCCTCAGAATGGGAGAAAATAATAGCAAATAAAACAACTAACAAAGGATTAATTTTCAAAATATACAAGCAGCTCATGCAACTCAATACCATAAAAACAAATTCAATCAAAACGTGGGCAAACGACCTAAGCAGACATTTCTCCAAAGACATACAAATGGCTAATACACTCACGAAAAGATGTTCAGTACTGCTCATTATTAAAGAAATGCAAATCAAAACTACAATGAGCTATCACCTTATGCCAGTCAGAATGGCCATTATCAAAAAATCTACAAACAATAAATGCTGTAGAGGGTGTGGAGAAAGGGGACTCTCTTGTACTGTTGGTGGGAGTGTAAATTGATACAGCCACTATGGAAGAAAATTTGGATTTTCCTTATAAAACTAGGAATAAAACTACCAAAGCCCAACAATCCCACTACTGGCCATACACCTTGACGAAACCAAAATTGAAAAAGAAACATGTATCTCAATGTTCATTATAGCACTATTTACAATAGTTAGGACATGGAAACAAACCTAGATATCCATGGACTGATGAATGGATAAAGAAGTTATGGTGCATATATAAATGGAATACTACTCAGCTATAAAAAGGAATGCATTTGAATCAGTGCTAGTGAGGTTAATGAACCTAGAGCCTATAATACAGAGTGAAGCAACTGAGAAAGAGAAAAACAAATATCTCATGTTAATGCATATATATGGAATCTAGAAAGATGGTACTGATAAACCTACTTTCAGGGCATGGCAAAAACCAACACAATATTGTAAAGCAACTATACTTCAATTAAAAATAAATAAATTTTTAAAAAGAAATTTAAAGGCATAAAATACGATTGTTTGAAATTATAGGAGAAGATCACTTTAATGTAGTATTTTAAAATTTTTCTGAAAACTATAAAAAAGCTGTTGGATATGGTGAAAAATATATACTAGACAAGGACAGAAGGGTACAAACTTGACTCAACATTTCCACGCATGAACCACTGTACTTGGATAATAATCCATAGATATCACTACAAATAATGTGATCTAGATAATATACTATATAACTGCTCTATGAAGAACTGTGAAAACAAAGAGGACGAGGGGATAGACAAGCCAACCACAGTTACAACAGCTTCAAACAGGTGACAAAAAAAGATTTCTGAGAGAGAATTGCATCACTTCATCAAACAGCAATAGCAGAAATCTAAACTAGATGAATGCCAAGTTTTAATATTCCAGAAAATTTTAATATACATTATCACAGCCATTCTCCAATTTTAAGCTTTCTGCTTGTGTTCAATGAGTGCAAATGGGGTGATTAAAATGAAATTGGTAAAAACGTTAAGTCAGTTAAAAATAAATTTTCCCCATCACTGGTTTTTATAAAATTGTAACATTAAAGTAAGATAAGACAGTTGGTACAATAATTTTCCCATTTTTTGGAATTTGGGAAGATTCCTTTTCTCTTTAATTTCTAAATAATTTTAAATATATTTTAGCCAGTTATGTGTTGATTAACAGTTCTCTAATGAACAGGTCAATTTACCTACAGTTCTATATCACTTATCTCAAAACATTTTCTTTTTTTCAGTAAACAGCAGTATCTGTTAAATTTTATGTGCTTTAAGGTGACTTTTGTCAAGTTGGTAAATATCAGTCTTTAAGTTATTTTGGTTTCATTAATTTTAAGTTAATTTTCAAACGAGGACAACATTACATACTGGGCTATATTTTTAAAGTATACTTTTATTTTTGCATTTACATTTAAGCAGTTTTTACATGAAATAATCATTGCTACTTCAAGAATAGTGATTGATTGGGAGCTTGAGGGGAGAATGGATACATGTATATGTATGGTTGAGTCCCTTTACTGTTCACCTGAAACTATCACGACGTTATTAATTGGCTATACTCCAAAACAAAATAAAAAGTTTTTTAAAAAAAAGAGTGAGCATCATCATTATTTGATACTTTTTTTGTCTTGTAAGACTTGAATCCATGTTTGAAAGCATGTGTAATCTCAGTATGACTCCTGGAAAAAAATAATGCTGGGCTTGGATTGCACAGTGAAGTGATAATGCTATTTTATTTGCCAGCATCTCTTCCTTGGTGGTGTTGTCAACACAAGAGCACACTATAACTCTCAGAATGCATGGATATAAACACACAAGGGCCAAGCATAAATTCTTCCATGAGCCACGGTTTTACCTAATTTTAGCTTATGCTTATTTGAGTTCAAGAACTTGCAATTGAAAGTCCTGAAAAATACCTCAGTATATGTGAAAGAAAACGAATTATGAAATGCCAGCAAGAAAAGGTGTGTCATGTACCCATCATGTATGTCATAGAATGGTGAAAGAATCTAAAATCACTGAAGATAATCCATTAAGCTGAACAGCTGGAGAAAAAGGTAATTCATTTTCACTTTCACATAAATTATTAAAATTCAAAAACGTTGCCAACAATTAGGGTATACATAACTGGCTAAAGTAAAATTAGGAAAATAGCCTAAAGTATTTTTAATAAATCATAAAATATGTTTAAAGATGAAGAAGCTTACCAAACTACTCTAAAATTATTTGTTGTTGTTGTTGTTCAGCTGCTAAGTCGTGTCCAACTCTTTGCAACCCCATAGACTGCGGCACGTCAGGCCTCTCTGACCATCACTTCTCTGCAAGTGTGCTCAAACTCATGTTCACTGAGTCAGTGATGCCATCCAACCATCTCATCCTCTGTCACCCCCTTATCCTCTTGCCCTCAATTTTCCCCAGCATCAGGGTCTTTTCCAATGAGTCGCCTATTCCCATCAGGTGGCCAAAGTACTGGAGCTTCAGCTACAGCATCAGTCCTTTCAATGAATATTCAGGGCTGATTTCCTTTAGGATTGACTGATTTGATGTTTTTGCTCTCCAAAGGACTCTCAAGAGTCTTCTTTAGCACCACAGTTTAAAAGTGTCAATTCTTCAGCACTCAGCCTCCTTTATGGTCCAAATCTCACATCCATACCTGACTACTGAAAAAACCATAGCATTGACTATATGAACCTTGCTCGGCAAAGTGATGTCTTGTTTTTTAAAACACTGTCTAAGTTTGACATAGCTATTCTTCCAAGGAGCAAGCATCTTTTAATTTCATGGCTGCAGTCACTGTCCACATTGACTGTGGAGCCCAAGAAAATGAAACCTGACACTGTTTACACTGTTTCCCCATCTATTTGCCATGAAGTGATAGGACCAGATGCCATGATCTTGGTTTTTTAAGTGTTGAGTTTCAAGCCAGCTTTTTCACTCTCCTCTTTCACCTTCATCAAGAGGCTCTTTAGTTCCTCTTCACTTTTGGCATTTAAGTGGTATCATCTGCATTATCTGAGGTTGTTGATATTTCTCCTGGCAATCTTGATTCCAGTTTGTGCTTCATTCAGCCCAGCATTTTGCATGATGTATATTGTTTACAAGTTAAATAGGCAGGGTGACAGTATAACTGCCTTGACGCACTCCTTTCCTGATTTGGAACCAGTCTGTTGTCCCATGTCTGGTTCTGACTGTTGCTTCTTAACCTGCATACAGGTTTCTCCGGAGGCAGGTAAGGTGGTCTGGTATTGCCATCTTTTTAAGAATATTGCATAGTTTGTTGTGATCCACACAGTCAAAGGTTTTAGCATAGTCAATGAAGCAGAAGTAGATGTTTTTTTGGAATCCCCTTGCTTTTTCTATGATCCAACAGATGTTGGCAATTTGATCTCTGGTTCCTCTGCCTTTTCTAAATCCAGATAATACATCTGGAAGTTCTCATTTCACATATTGCTGAATCCTTCAAATAGCTTGAAAGATTTTGAGCAAAATCTTGCTGGCATGTGAAATGAGTGCAATTGTACAGTAATTTGAGCATTCTTTGGCGTTGCTTTTTTTGGTATTGGAATGAAAATTGACCTTTTCGAAAAATGTTAGTGTGCTAAAAATAGTAACTAGAAAAAGACAGAAATAGATAGATAATATAGATATGGATGTAAGTATATAGATTTTTCTTAATTTATTATTTTGGGCCTGCTCTTTTGATGATATTGGTTTTTATCTTTTCGTTTTTGTTGTTTTAAAATACCAGGCTCAAGATTGTCTTTTAAGACAAAGTTATACTTATGAATGTGGGTATTATTTTCCATCTCACAAAACTAAAATTAACTGTTAGCACAGGAGCAATTGCTACTCAACTGTTTGAAATAGTGGTATATTCCCATGTTAGCACAAACACAGCCAAGGGAGGAAATGGCTTCATCTTATCTCATCAGACTCATCTGCAGCTCATGAGTAGACCTAGCTAAAACAATTTAATCTTCCCATGGGTGTGAGACAAAGACAAACAACAGTAATAAAACCTGATGGGATCTATAGAGACAATCCCCAAATAAGAAACAGAGAATAAAGGAAAAAATGGCTAAAAAAAAAAGATTTCCATTTGAACCTTTGTTCTCACAAATCTTTGTATCTTTCTATGTCTCCCATTGCAAAACACATTTAACGTGATGTTTCTCCTTGTTTTCTCATGGAAACAGTACCAGCCATATAACTTGTATGAATGAAAATGAGGGTTTCTTCCATTAAAATCATTAAGAATTTCACCAAGGAGCATTAAGGAATGTAAGGGGTTCTAAGCATGGATTCCTTTAAAGCCACACAGGTCACATACTCTTGAAGCCAGCTCTATAAGGAAGTATAAATCATAAAACCTATAGAATATTTGGCAGTAAGCATCAAGATCACTATACATATACATGCTCTTTTACCCATTTTTCCCATTTCCAGGACTCTGTGTAAGAAATATCAGTTTTGTATATTTATATATAAAATATATTTGCTCCAGTGTTATTGTAATAATGGCAAATGGGAAAATTTAATAATAGAAAAATTTGTAGCCTTTTAAAAGATGCTAGTGATAAGATTTTATTAATGATGTTATAAGATGATGTTAAGTAAGAAAAATATGACAGAAATAAGCTAGAAATAATATGACAGAAATAAGCTAGAAATATACCTGTTCTCTTTTCTCCTCCCTACCTCTACTGTTTTCTTCTGTACACCTTCTCAAAACTGAAAGGCATTTAGTTACATATTATTAGTGATTAACTATGGGATAGGAATTCCCTGGTGGCTCCATGATTATTATTTTCTTCTTTATAGTTCTATGAGTATTTTACATTCTCTAATAAACATTTGTTATTTTTATAACTAGGGAGAACGCAGAAGAAAATAATAAGGAAGTAAGCCTTCCACCTAAAACTGACAGTTCCTAAGCAAACAGTTGGGAACAATAAACTCTTTGAACAGTAATACAAGTGGATACTGCAAACATGTCACACATTCTCACTCTCTCCAATAAACCTTCCAGAGAAGCAAAATTTAGTGTAGAAAGAAGCATTTCAGCTCAGCTTATATAGTTACTTGGTCTATTTGCCCAGCAAGCTTTGTTCATTTACTACATCACTGAACAGATTTAGTACCATTATTTTTAATCTACTGGTTAGCAAATTTTAGACATGAAACTATCTAATAATTTTATATAGAATACATGCCAATGACTTAGTTCCAGAGCAAAGGTTTTCCTACTGTCAAAGCAATAATGATCACATGTTGACCAAGGCTAGAAATGATGATTAGAAAATGAGTTCAGTGCTTCACTGGTGGCTCAGTGGTAAAGGAATCCCACCTGCCAGTGCAGGAGTCAGTGTTCAATCCCTGATCCAGGAAGATCCCACGTGCTGCAGAGCAACTAAGCCCAGGTACAACTACTGAGCCTGTGCTGTATAGAGTCCAGGAACTCCCACTACTGAAACCTGTGTGCCTAGAGCCCATGCTCTGCAACAAGAGAAGTCACTGCCATAAGAAGCCTGCACATCACAATTAGAAAGTAGGTCCCACTGGCGGCAACTAGAGAAAAGCCCACACAGCAATGAAGATCCAGCACAGCCAAAAATAAGCAAATAAATAATTTAAACAAAGAAAGAGTTCAGAATTTTGAGATGCCCTAGTTTGGGTCTACAGCAACGTCTGAGACAAGGATATGAGTATAGGTAGTTTCTTTGGGAGGTGATCATCGCCTGCAGTAAAGGAGCAAGAGTGAAAAGTAGGAGGCTAAACAACAAACCACAGCAGGGTCATTACAGAACTGCTCATCACTATGGGCAACTGGGATGCAACTGGATAGCTGAGGTGCTATATAGAATGCTTCTTAGAATTTGCCCACCAAAAGGTAAGAAGCTGAGGCATTAAACTTCTCAATTGGTTGACGGTTTGCCTACAGGTATTAACTTCCCAATATTTCCATGGTATGTGCACACAAGCTGGACAAGACTCCCAAGGCCTTGGCGGAGAGGCACAGAGGATGTTTGAGATGGGATGCTGTCAAGGTACTCAGAACTGTTCACTATAACTGTAGCTGAGGTCAGAGGTAAGCTGAAGAAATCTAACATGGGCTCTGAAAATGTCCGTGGTTGGAAAATAGAAATGAGACAAAATGGAAGTGTATGAGTGAATATTTTTCAAAGTGACCTTAGTGCAGATAAAGAAAGCTGAAGAGAAGTGTATCTGATTCCAGCTGCTTGAGTGTACCAGAGGAAAGGAGACACATAGGGCAGTATCATAGTTCTTTTATGTGAACTGTGTTCTAGAAAAAAGAAAAAAAAATTCATGGGCAAATAAAGATGTTGGATGTTGCATCTTGGAGGCACAAACTGAAAAACTACCCTCAGGTGCATGTGGGAATCCTCCATTTGCCATCTTATAAAAGGGAAATATATTTTCCTTATAGATTTTTCCTTTGTCAAACATCCAAATAGTTCTACATCTTTGTATACATATCAGAACCCATTTTTAGGAATCATTCTTTCAGTGCTTCTTAAACAATCAAATCAAAAGCAATCATTAACCACACGTCTATGCACAGTAATGGAGCTAGGATCACCTTGAAGAGTCAGGTCATTTCTGTCAAGTCCAGAGCAGGTTATGTGACATATCCCCCTCTCACCACAGCTGCCTTGGAAGAAATGTCCAGTGACCTGGAGGGACATGACAAACGCACTGCAATAAACTGGAGAATCCTTCCTCAATGATTTCTAAGCATTTTATCCATGTCCTTGTTGTAGCACTTAACATCGTCTCCAGTAATGCATCGTTACATGTCTAACCCTCCAAAAACCAGCAAGCTTCACAGTGAGAATTCATCTTATCCACCTCTACACATACAAAGCCCAGCAAATTCTCCAATGCAGCACAGGTGACCAATTCAAATTGACTGACCAAGTAGACAAAGCGTTTTCCCTGATGTGTGTTGAATAGATCTATGCGGACATCATCACTGAGATCTGAACTTGGTTCCGCCACTACCAACCTGGATAATCTTGAATAACTCAACAAACTTTCCTCAATCTAATTTTTTCTCATCTTTATAATTGAGGGGATTGAGAAGATGATCCCTAGGGTGCCTTCAAGCTCCTGCCGGCAATGATCTATGTGTCGCAGCTGTTAGCTCATTAGAAGGCGCTGAAGGAATTCTGTCCCCAAATCCCTACCAAGCTCGCTCAAGTACCTCAAGTACCCTGTGACTAATTGTGTGTTTATGTGTAAGTGTGTAGATATGATAAGAGGGCAATTAGACTTTTAAATGAGGAGGCTAATAAAGAGGTTTGCACCTTTGTTCTCTTAAAGTTTTAAAAGCTAGTGCCTGTGTTGCTTCAGAAGATTTTCTGTCATCTAGTTCACATTCCATTTCAATTTCTAATCTTTAGGTTTTGATGGTCTTGGGATGCCTGTTAACCTGTTGAAGGCAAGAAGCAGCATTTGTGCCAATCAACGTACACTTCATTTTTGCAACTCTAACTTCAAGCTAAACAATAAAGAAACAAACAAAACACCTAGAAATATAATTCACTCTTTCATCACACTTTAATGACATGTCAGGTACTATGCTAACTCTAAAAACTGGGAAACAAATTAGAAACATCTTAATGAGTTAAGAAATAAAGTGAATGCAAAACAATACTTCTATTATTCATAAATACCTCAGAAACTATAGAATTTTATTTTAATAAATAAATGTTGAGTAATGCTCAAAATTCTCCAAGCCAGGCTTCAGCAATACGTGCACTGTGAACTTCCAGATGTTCAAGCTGGTTTTAGAAAAGGTAGAGGAACCAAAGATCAAATTGCCAACATCTGATGGATCATCAAAAAAGCAAGAGAGTTTCAGAAAAACATCTATTTCTGCTTTATTGACTATGCCAAAGCCTTTGACTACTTGGATCACAATAAACTGTGGAAAATTCTGAAAGAGATAGGAATACCAGACCATCTGACTTGTCTCTTGAGAAACCTGTATGCAGGTCAGGAAGCAACAGTTAGAACTGGACGTGGAACAACAGACTGGTTCCAAATAGGAAAAGGAGTATGTCAAGGCTGTAACTTGTCACCCCGCTTATTTAACTTATATGCAGAGTACACCATGAGAAACGCTGGGCTGGAAGAAACACAAGCTGCAATCAAGATTGCCGGGAGAAATATCAATAACCTCAGATATGCAGATGACACCACCCTGATGGCAGAAAGCGAAGAGGAACTAAAGAGCCTCTTGACGAAAGTGAAAGAGGAGAGCGAAAAAGTTGGCTTAAAACTCAACATTCAGAAAACTAAGATCATGGCATCTGGTCCCACCACTTCATGGCAAATAGATGGGGAAACAGTGGAAACAGTGTCAGATTTTATTCTTGGGGGCTCCAAAATCACTGCTGATGGTGATTGCAGCCATGAAATTAAAAGATGCTTACTCCTTGGAAGGAAAGTTATGGCCAACCTAGATAGCATATTTAAAATCAGAGACATTACTTTGCCAACAAAGGTCCATCTAGTCAAGGCTATGGTTTTTCTAGTAGTCATGTATGGATGTGAGAGTTGGATGGTGAAGAAAGCTGAGCACCGAAGAACTGATGCTTTTGAACTGTGGTGTTGGAGAAGACTCTTGAGAGTCCCTTGGACTGCAAGAAGATCCAACCAGTCCATCCTAAAGGAGATCAGTCCTGGGTGGTCATTGGAAGGACTGATGTTGAAGCTGAAACTCCAATACTTGGGCCACCTGATGTGAAGAGGAGACTCATTGGAAAAGACCCTGATGCTGGGAAGGATTAGGGGCAGGAGGAGAAGGGGACAACAGAGGATGAGATGGCTGAATGGCGTCACCGACTCGATGGACATGGGTTTGGGTAGACTCCAGGAGTTGGTGATGGACAGGGAGGCCTGGCGTGCTGCGGTTCATGGGGTCGCAAAGAGTCGGACACGACTGAGTGACTGAACTGATCTGAACTCAATAGTTGAAACCTGTGTTGTTCAAGGGTCAGCTGTAATGGTTTTCAGAGAAAGTATATGTGGAGGAGTGGAGAGGCATGAGAGGGAAGGTGGGTGTGGATATAAAAGGGCAACAGTAGGAATTCATCTGATGACAGAACTGTTTCATATCTTGACTGTGGCAGTAGACAAACACAAATTTTACATATGACAAAATGCAAAGAACTAAATATACACACATAAGAACATATACACAGATACGAGTACATATAAAATGAGAAATCTGAATATCAGTGAATTTTTTATCAATGTCAATTTACTGTTTGTGAATTACACAAGTTAAGCAAGATATTATCATTGGAGAAAATGGTTAATGGGAAAATAGGATTTCTTCATATTATGCTATTATGAATCTATAATCATTTTAAAATAAAAATTTAATTACAAAAATCAATAAGAAAAGTACAGACAATACATTAGAAAAATGACTCAAGGATTGAACGGGCACTGAGCAAGAAAGAAATTCAAATGACGAATTCATGAAAGGTTATTAGGCTTAACTGGCAACTAGAAACATTCAAATTAAAATGACAATTAGATATAAGTAAAGAGATTGACTGAAAATTTGAATATTTGATAAAACTAAATGTTGGTAAGATGGTAACAGTCTGAAATTTGATCTACTATTGGTGAGGATATAAGTAACTGTAACAAATTTGGAAAAAATTTTCTGATAAAATGGAAATATTCATGTTTTGACCCAGAAATTCCATTCCTATACATTAGAAATATGCTTGGTATGTATGTGTCAGAATGTATGCTCCCAAGAATATTGACAGCCTGGAATATTGGACTAAACCTGGAAAGAGCTCAGGTATCCATTCAGAATAGGAGGGTTAAATAAATTGGAATATCTGAATACAGTAGAATTACATATACCAATATAAAGATAATGCTGAAAATCATTCAAGGTAGGCTTCAACAGTATGTGAACCAAGAATTTCCAGATGTACAAGCTGAGTTTAGAAAAGGCAGAGGAACCAAAGATCAAATTGCCAGCATATGCTGAATCATAGAAAAAGCAAGGGGATTCCAAAAAAATACCTACTTCTGCTTCATTCACTATGCAAAAGCCTTTGACTGTGCGAATCACAACAGATTGTGAAAAATTCTTAGAGAGAGGTAAATACCAGACTACCTTACCTGTCTCCTGAGAAACCGTAAGTAGGTCAAGAAGCAAGTTAGAATCTGACATGGAACAATGGACTGGTTCAAAATTTGGAAAGGAGAATGTCAAGGCTGTATATTGTGAACCTGCTTATTTAACTTATATGTCAAGTACATCATGAGAAATGCTGGACTGGATGACTCACAGACTGGAATCAAAATTGCTGGGAGAAATGTCAACAACCTCAGATATGCAGATGATACTACTCTAATGGCAGAAAGCATGGAAGGAACTAAAGAGCCTCTTGATGAGGGTGAAAGAGGAGAGTGAAAAAGCTGGCTTAAAACTCAACATTCAAAAAACAAAGATCATGGCATCTGGTCCCATCACTTCATGGAAAATAGATGGGGAAACAATGGAAACAGTGACAGACTTTATTTTCTTGGGCTCCAAAATCACTGCAGACGGTGACTGCAGCCACGAAATTAAAAGACACTAGCTCTTTGGAAGAAAACGTATGACAAACCTAGACAGAGTATGAAAAGTAGAGGCATCACTTCACTGACAAAAGCCCGTATGACTTTTACTGCGTTACTGCCTTTCAAATTGGGTCTACTGTTACTCAGTAAAAGAGACAGTCAAACCTAATGTCAAGTATTCTATCACATTTTCTAAGCTTGCAGCATTTTAACATATTCTTATTGTGGAAATATATGTCAAATACATTTTCAAAGCTATGATTTTTTCAGTAGTCATCCACGGTTTTGAGAGTTAGACCATAACAAAGGCTGAGTGTGAAGAATCCAAACTGTAGTGCTGGAGAAGATTCTTGAGAGTACCTTGAACAGCAAGGAGATCAAACCAGTCAATCCTTAAGGAAAGGAACCCTGAATATTCACTGGAAGGACTGATGCTGAAGCTCAAGCATTAATTTTTTGGCCACCTGATGAGAAGAGCTGACTCACTGGAAAACATCCTGATGCTGGGAAAGATTGAGGGCAGGAGGAGAAGGGATTGAGCGAGGATGAGATAGTTGGATGGCATCACCAACTCAATGGACTTCAGTTTGAGCAAAGTCCAAGAAATGGTAAGGGACAGGGAGGCCTGGCGTGGTGCAGTTCATGGGGTGGCAAACAGTGAGAAATGGCTTAGTGACTGAACAAAAACAACAACATATATACATATATATATGTATATGTATATACATATATATACACACACACACATTTATATATAACATATATATGATACACATATTATTACATATCATATATGGCCACATGCCAGAAAATGTTTGAATCAAGGAGGATATCATATTAAGCTGACTATACAGGAAAGAAAATAGTAACTGTTCCATTAATATAAAGTTCTAAAACAACTATCACAAGAATAAATATAAAGGTGGTATGTTTATATGCAAAGGTGGAAAGAAAAGAGCATCTTAAAAGTTAACATAGAGATTATCCAAAACGGAGAGCTTGGATCGGATGGGAAACAAATGGGAGGAGGACTGGAGCTCTCCAGTGTCCAGCAGGACATTATTTCTTCATCTGAGAGGTTTGCTGCACAATCATTAGTTGATTTATAAATATATTTTCACAATAAAAATATGTTAAAATGTTGTAAGCTTAGAAAATGTGATAGCATACTTGACATTTTGTTTGACTGTCTGTTTTAGGTCTTCACTTTCTGCCATAAAGGTGGTGTCATCTGCATATCTGAGGTTATTGGTATTTCTCTCAGAAATCATGATTCCAGCTTGTGCTTCATCCAGCCTTGCATTTCACATGATGTACTCTGCATATAAATTAAATAAGCAGGGTGACAATATACAGCCTTAATGTACTCCTTTCCCGATTTGGAACCAGTCTATAGTTCCATGTCCAGTTCTAACTGTTGCTTCTTGATCCGCATACAGATTTCTTAGGAGGCAGGTCAGGTGGTCTAGTATTCCCATCTCTTTCAGAATTTTCCACAGTTTGTTGTGATCCACACAGTCAAAGGTTTTGGCATAGCCAATAAAGCAGAGGTAGATGTTTTTCTGTAACTCTTTTGCTTTTTCAATGATGCAACAGATGTTGGCAATTTGATCTCTGGTTCCTCTGCCTTTTCTAAATTTTGCTTGAGCATCTGGAAGTTCACAGTTCATTTACTGTTGAAGCCTGACTTAGAGAATTTTGAGCATTACTTCACTAACATGTGAGATAAGTGCAATTGTGCGGTAGTTTGAGCATTCTTTGCCACTGCCTTTCTTTGGGATTGGAATGAAAACTGACCTTTTCCAGTCCTGTGGCCACTGCTGAGTTTTCCAAATTTGTTGGCATATTGAGTGCAGCACTTTCACAGCATCATCTTTCAGGATTTGAAATAGCTCAACTGGAGCTCCATCACCTCCACTAGCTTTGTTCATGTTTCCTAAGGTCCATTTGACTTCACATTCCAGGATGTCTGGTTCTAGGTGAGTGATCACACCACCATGGTTATCTGGGTCATGAAGGTCTTTTTTGTATAGCTCTTCTGTGTATTCTTGCCACCTCTTCTTAATATCTTCTGCTTTTGTTAGGTCCCTACCATTTCTGTCCTTTATTGAGCCCATCTTTGCAATAAAATGTTCTCTTGGTATCTCTAATTTTCTTGAAGAGATCTCTAGTCTTTTCCATTGTATTATTTTCCTCTATTTCTTTGCACTGATCACTGAGGAAGTCTTTCTTATCTCTCCTTGCTATTCTTTGGAACTCTGCATTCAAATGGGTATATCTTTCCTTTTCTCCTTTGCTTTTCACTTCTCTTCTTTTCTCATCTACTTGTAAGGCTTCCTCAGGCAACCATTTTGCCTTTTTGCATTTCTTTTTCTTGGAGATGGTCTTGATCACTGCCTCTTGTATAATGTCACAAACCTCCATCCATAGTTCTTCAGGCATTGTCTATCAGATCTAATCCCTGATTGAATAGACATAAGTAATTTTTCCTTTTGGCTGGAGCAATTTACAGTTTGTTTCTCCTCATCCAGAGTTTTTATTTCTGATCTTGAATTTTATTCTGGTATAATAACAAGCAATTCATAACTGTTTGTAAAATAAGTATGCTTTTATTTAATAAATATTATATTTTTATTATTTTAAATGAAAACAAATTTTATGCTTTCAAATGCATAGAAAAAAATACTAGAATAAAAATAGACCTTTGTTCTTGTTTTGCATTCTAGTATACTTTTCTCATTTTTGTTTTATGATTAGAGGAAAAAATAATTCAAAGAAGTGATTTGAAAAATAAAACTGAAAATCATAATTTAGCGATCAATTTAAGTCACTAAAAATATAAATAGGAATAGTCAAGCTCACATTATTTTGACCAATGTTTATTAACAGCATCTTAGGAAATGTGATCTCACTGACTTTGAATTTGTTTTGTTTAGACACTGTGATGTTGCCTCATAAAATGAGACATACCAGTGGGAATAGATATTTCTTATTCAATTACAGTTTTAGCCTTTGCAACTCAATTTGGAAGTCAAGCCTGATTATCATATTTAAGTGTTTTAATCCCTTCCTCCCACCTCCTCCCTTAATCCATAATTTAAGTTCTACATATAATTCATGTGATAATTATTTGTGCATTAAATTTGCATAATTTGTAAGCTAAGGACCTGTGATTTCTCTGAAAGTTTCCATTTCCCAAACAACAGCAAAATAATGTAGTAGCAGTAAGGCCTGTATTTCCTGAATTCTCATAATCCACTGTACACAGACTCCCATGGCCAGTGTCTGATTTCACCCAACACACCTCTTGAAAAAAACCTCATTTCTAAAAAGTAAATTATTTCCCAAGACATTAGGGTTCTAACAAGCTTTACTAGAGATTACATAGAAGACAGGGGTATTTATGTACATGTGACAAAACAGCAGTTTTTACTTCAACATAAGTCGTTTGCACTGGCCATCTCTTCCCAAGTCTCTTTCCTTCCCTGCTGCGGCTAAGTCGCTTCCAAACCATTTATCTCCAATTGCTCCTCCTACCCAGCCGTCCTTCAACCACTTTGACTGTACTCTTTCATTACTTTCCCTTTTTTAAGCCAGAAAAAAGTATCTGTCTCTGATCCTCCAAATTTGCATCATCACACCCATCATGTAAATTTGCTTTCAAGTATGCGAAAGATCAACAAACTGAGGACAAAGATTAGGTATGTGTATGTGTGTGTGTGTGTGTGTGTATATACACACACAAGTGTTTACTAGTGCAAGTATTTAAGAAATAGACGGTCTTTTTTTTTCCTGGATAAGACAAGTTTAATAAATTTGTTAATGGAAGTCTCTGGGGCTATGAGAAAATGCTTACATGCCAAATAAGATGGTAGGTAGTTTTGTAAGAAGGCACAGACCCAGAGAAAATCTCATATTTCCATTATCAAATTCTGAATGCTGAAAGGTTCTTCATTAAGGCTTTTTATTATTGTGGGAAACATGTGGGCTTCAGTGAAACAAATTTTGAAACTATCTATAGTTCTATTAAGAAATATATGGTCTTTAACTGAGGTGCCTGCCTCAGAAAGGGAAAAGGAAGTAGGGCAACAGGGATATAACTAATGTTTTTTTTCTGGAAAATTTTCTTCTATCACATTAAACAATTTTTTCTTCAGCCTTTGTAGCATTTCTGAAATTATGATATACCTTACAATTGATATACACATTTACTGTGGTAGTGTTCTATTTTTCTCCAAAATCTATACCCAGATTGGTGGCCATCTCACAATATCCAGTACCTTAAAATTGAAGAATATGCTGTGTATATTTTTTAGAATTTTCTCTATTACTTTTAAAGTTATGGTTTTACAAAAGTCATATTTCCTCACTGCATCTGGTGATGTGACTACAAAGATAAACACATGCAAAGATATATAAAGAAAAAAAAATTGATACTATCTTCCTAGCTCCCCCTCGTGAAATTACCAGCATTAGCAATGTACTGATATTCTTTCACATAACCAGGGGAGCTCTGACATAGTATAGTGCAGGCTTTCAGGCTGTGATAACTTTAACAAAATAAAATCATATCACCTTATGTAATTTTCTTATTTAAAAAGCAACATGGATATCACTTATGGTTAATAAACAAATCTCTACAATGTGTGTGTGCGCTCAGTTGTGCCCAAGTCTTGATGTCCCCATGGAATGTAGCCTGGCAGGCTGCTCTGTCCATGGAATTTTCCAGGCAAGAATACTGGAGCGGGTTGCCATTTCCTTCTCTAGGGGATTTTCCCGACCCAGGGATCAAATCCCAGACTCTTGCATCTTCTGCATTGGCAGACAGATTCTTTACCAGTTCACTATTTTTAAATATCTATCTGGTAATCTGCAGCATAGATGTGTCAGAATTTATTCATCCATTTCCCCGACTCAAGTAGTTTCCAGTTTTTCTTTGTGCCAGCTTCCAGCAATTCTTCAATACCTATTGATTGCTATACCAATGGCTTCATATATCGGTGCCCTTATTTCTAAAAGCTAGAGGCCCACAAGTGGGATTGCTGGATTAATATGTGCATAATAAGTTTAACAAATATTTCTCGATAAATTTCCCCAGATGTTTTAGAGATTCATACTGCCATCAGCAGCATTATGAAAGGGCCCATTCCCTCACAATCTCACCAGCATTCTTGTGATTACTCATTTCAGCTTTTTCCAGTATAATGGATAAAAATGTTTTTGTACTCTAATTTTCACTTTCCTTACTAATGGTAAGATTAGGCATTTTTCCACAGATGTCTTGACCATTTGGGCATCATCTTTTTTCTCTAGGCTATTTTTCTACTGTGTTATCTTTTTCACGTAAAACAATTTATAAGATCTTATTACTCATTAGGAATATTTACTTTTTGTCAGTAACATATGTTGCAAGCATTCTTTTGCAGTTTACCATTTTCCGTCTGCCTCATTCTGTAATAGAGCTGAAATAATTTTTATATAGGAAAATATATCTGTCTTTTATTCTTTTGTTTAGGAAGCTATCCCTCAACCAGAGGTTAGAGTCTTTTAGATTTTCATCTAATGTTTTCATGTATTTTATTTTTATTTGCCTACAAAGTTCTGCATAGACAAAGCTATGGTTTTTCCAGTAGTCATGTATGGATGTGGGAGTTGGACAGTAAAAAACACTAGCACCGAAGAATTGATGATTCGAACTGTGGTGCTGGAGAAAACTCTTGAGAGTCCCTTGGACAGCAAGGAGATCAAACCAGTCGCTCCTAAAGGAAATTAACCCTGAATATTCATTGGAAGGACTGATGATGAAGCTGAAGCTCCAATACTTTGGCCACCTGCTGTGAAGAGCCAACACTTTGGAAAAGACGCTGATGCTGGGAAAGATGGAAGGCAAGAAGAGAAGGGGACGACAGAGGATGAGATGGTTGGATGGCATAACCAACTCAATGGCCATGAGTTTGAGCAAACTCGGGGAGATAGTGATGGACAGAGAAGCCTAGTGTGCTACAGTTCAAGGGGTCGCAAAGAGTTGGACATGACTGAGCGACTGAACAACATTTTTATTTACTTTTTTGCTTTATTGAGGCATAATTTACATACAACAAAAGTCACTCATTTTGAACATACAGGTTGATAAATTTTGGTAATTTTACGTAGTCACATAACCTCCACAAAAATCAAGCTGTTGCACAGCTCCATCATCCTAAAATGTTTTCTCACACCACTTCACCACAGACACCCTTTCCTGACCCTTGACCACTTTCTGTATCCTCTCACTACAGCTTTACATTTTCCAGGATTTTGTGTTAATGGACTCACAGAGTACATAGTCTTTCATGTTTGTCTTCTCTCATATGTTTGAGTGGCATCTGCTTTTCACATATGTTAATATCCACTTCATTTTCATTGCTAACCAACGTTCTATAATGTGGATAATTCACAACTTGAATTTGTAACCACCAGTTAATTGATATTTGAAATTATTCTAGTGTTTGGTTAGGTCAAAAATCCAGAAATAGCCAAATTAAAATGACTATATCTATAAATATTATTTATATAAAAGTATTGTGTATATAAAAAGTTCACAAGCTGGGAGCTTCTAAGTTTGAAGACTGATAAGAAACTCAGGGCATGAAGTTACAGGATGGCTTATCAAGTGAAAATGAGGAAGCTGTTTGCCTTCACAACAACTGGCTATTACAACAGGGTTTTCCAGATGGCAAGGGATTGTTTTAAAGTAATTATCTCCTACCAGTTTTAGGAAGATGACCTGTTTCTTCTATGACTGTCAGAGCCATTTACAAGACATAACCTTAAGTTCTGCTTATGCTCATGAAATGAGCTAGATTTAGTTTTGGTTACATGGCTTAAATGGTTTTGTCTGCTCAGGAATTATCAAGCCAGGGCTTCATTTTATATTTAACAACAGTTAGTATGTGTAATATTATATGACATTATTATAGTATTATTATATATTAAAATATTATTTACAAAAATGTAAAAATCTCTGAGTAAAAGACTTCTTATGAACATATCCTTTTCATTTCTCCTGAATAAATATCTAGACTTAAGATTAGTGGGTTATATTGTAAGTGTATGTTCAATTTTATAAAATACTGCCATATTGTCTTTCGAGGTAGCCTTGCCATTTTGCATTCTCAACAGAAATGTACAGTTTCCAGTTTCACATTCTTTCCAGCACTTGGTATTGTCAATTTTTTTTCATTTTAGCCATGCAAATGATGTCCAGTTATCTCTCATTATGATTTTTATTTGGATTTACATGATTAATAGTGACCTTGAGCATTTGTCAAGTGTGTATCCAAATCTTTTTCCCTTTAAAAAAAATTGGATTGTTTTCCTTAAGTTGTAAGTGTTCTTTGTACATTTCTGAAGGCAAGTTCCCTGTAGGAAATACGTTTTACAAGTATTTTCTTACAATCTATGGCTAGTCTTTTCACTTCTTTAACTTTCACATATCAAAGGCTTTAATTTTGATGAAGACATTTTATTAATTTTTTTCCTTTTTCATATTTAAGAAATCTTTGTCTACTCCAGTGTAACAAGGATTTTATTATGTTCTCTTCTAAATATTTAATAGTTTAAGTTCTTATGGTTAGATCTCTGACCCATTTTGAGTTAACTGTGTGTATGGCATGAGGTAGCAGTTGAGCTTTATAGCAGCTTTATACAGATAAAGCTAGTTGTTCTGGCTCTAATTTTCAACTTGAAAATTCATCTGGAATTTTATGTATTATGAAGCAGGACTCTAGCTTAATTTTTTCCTGATGGATAATCAATCATGCCAACAATTTTCTATCATCTAAGTCTGAAATATTATGCTTATTATTTCTTAAATTCCTATTCATAATTGTAACTACTTCTAGAGTTTATTTGCTTCTACTGATTTGGTTTATTTTAGTAATCATAGTCTGAAACAGAATTCTTGGTTCCCATACTTAAGCTGTTTCTCTTTCTTGCTTTTTCTCATTTCATTAGGTGGCATTACTATCTACCTAACTGGTCAAGCCAGTAACCTAGATTGTTGTTTGTTGGTGCTTACTCGCTAAGTCATGTCTGACTCTTCTGCAACCCCACAGACTGTAGCCCGCCAGGCTCCTCTGTCCATGGGATTCTCTCAGAAAGAATACTGGGGTGGTAGCCATTTCCTTTTCCAGGGGATCTTCTGGATTCATGGATGGAACAATTTCCTGCACTGCAGGTGGGTTCTTTACCACTGAGCCCCTGGGGAAGCCCAATAACTTAGGTACTAGCATTTATTTCTCTCTTTTGCTCACCCTTACAATCAATCTAGCACCTTCCCCTCCATTTTAAAACTCCATCTCCACACCTAACAGAGTCATCCAGGCTTCCATGATTTTATTTTGCAGCATCTTTTCCATACCCACTAACTCTACCCACACTGGTCATCTTTCTGTCCTTTGTCCATCCAAGTATGTACCTGTCCCAGGACCTTTGAGTATGCCATTCCCTCTGCCTAGGATAATCTTCCTTTATCCTAACTATCTCTTTTGCATGTTTCAGGTCAAATTATAATTCAAATTTTTGGAAATATCTCATATATAAGGTTCCCCTGACTATAATCCTTCTATTACTAGTTTGAGTTTGAGGTAGGTTCTCACCCAAGAACTTGCTTACTTAATGAGCTGCACATGGGCAGCATCTACTGAAATCAGACACTGGATCTTTCCATCCTTGAATGATCTCGCCCCATCTTTGTAAAGTGTGAGCCAGTAGCCAGCACCAGGGCTGTTGCTCAGTGACAAAAAACAGCAAAGGATTAGCCTTGATTTAACTGATTACTACTCATCACAGTGCTCATTAAAATGCCTTCTGGAATATCACAGACTCAGAATATAAGAATAGCTCTGGGGTTACCATCAGATGAGGAATAGGAGGTTCTATGACCACATGGCATGTTCCTAAATCGCAGCCTACTCTACAGAAATATTCACTTAAGTCTTGGAAATTGTCATGGTGGTGCTAGTGGTCAAGAACTAGCATGCCAATATAGGAGACGTAAAAGACCTGAGTGTGATCTCTGAGTCAGGGAGGATCCCTTGGAGAAGGAAACGGCAATCCACTCCAGTATTCTTGCCTGGACAGAGCCCGGTGGGCTACAGTCCATAGGGTCACAAAGAGTTGGCCACAACTGAAGTGACTTAGCACACCTGAAAAGTGTAACTGGAGAAGTTAATACAACTCACAAATAGGCCCACCACACATGAGGAGGGGATCTTTAGGAGGCCTGGGCATCTTCCACAGAGAAGGGTCATGTTAGGCTTGCTTGCCCACTCTACATTGTGTGTGTGTGTGTGTGTGTCTTGCTTCACTAATTCTGACTCCACTTCTCCAGGTGGGTGTGGGTGGGTGTGTGTGCTTCACTCATTCTGACTCCACTTCTCCAGGTGGGTGTGGGTGGGTGGGGGTGTTTCATTCATTCTGACTCCACTTCTCCAGGTGGGTGTGGGTGGGTGGGGGTGCTTCACTCATTCTGACTCCATTTCTCCAGGTGGGTGTGGGTGGGTGGGTGTGGGTGCTTCACTCATTCTGATTCCACTTCTCCAAGTGAGTGTGGGTGTGTGGGGGTGCTTCACTCTTTCTGACTCCACTTCTCCAGGTGGGTTTGGGTGGGTGGGGGTGCTTCACTCATTCTGATTCCACTTCTCCAGGGTGGGTGTGGGTGGGTGGGGGTGTTTCACTCATTCTGACTCCACTTCTCCAGGTGGGTGTGGGTGGGTGTGGGTGGGTGTGGGTGTTTCATTCATTCTGACTCCACTTCTCCAGGGTGGGTGGGGGTGCTTCACTCATTCTGACTCCACTTCTCCAGGTGGATGTGGGTGGGTGGGGGTGCTTCACTCTTTCTGATTTCACTTCTCCAGGGTGGGTGTGGGTGGGTGGGGGTGCTTCACTCATTCTGACTCCACTTCTCCAGGTGGGTGTGGGTGGGTGTGGGTGGGTGTGGGTGGGTGTGGGTGTTTCATTCATTCTGACTCCACTTCTCCAGGGTGGGTGGGGGTGCTTCACTCATTCTGACTCCACTTCTCCAGGTGGGTGTGGGTGGGTGGGGGTGCTTCACTCTTTCTGATTCCACTTCTCCAGGGTGGGTGTGGGTGGGTGGGGGTGTTTCACTCATTCTGACTCCACTTCTCCAGGGTGGGTGTGGGTGCTTCACTCATTCTGACTCCACTTCTCCAAGTGAGTGTGGGTGTGTGGGGGTGCTTTACTCATTCTGATCCCACTTCTCCAGGTGGGTGTGGGTGGGAGTGGGTATTTCACTCATTCTGACTCCACTTCTCCAGGTGGGAGTGGGTGGGTGTGGGTGCTTCACTCATTCTGACTCCACTTCTCCAGGGTGGGTGTGGGTGCTTCATTCTGACTCCACTTCTCCAAGTGAGTGCGGGTGTGTGGGGGTGCTTCACTCATTCTGACTCCACTTCTCCAGGTGGGTGTTGGTGGGTGGGGGTGCTTCACTCATTCTGACTCCACTTCTCCAGGTGGGTGTGGATGGGTGTGGGTATTTCACTCATTCTGACTCCACTTCTCCAGGTGGGTGTGGGTGGGTGTGGGTGCTTCACTCATTCTGACTCCTCTTCTCCAGGTACTGTGTATTCAGAACGTGCCACAGCTGCAACTGCCACTGCTCTTGCAGCTGTGACGACCCTTAGCCATTTGTTATTGTTCCGTGTGAGAGTGAGCCCTGGGGCACACCTTCTCCACTAAACTTCTCCCTCAAGCTCCCAATGCCATTTGATTCATTTTCCATTACAATCATCAGAGGACCTTTAGCAATTCTAAGGGAGTTATTACTTTCTTTCACATCTTTTCTCAAATATCTGATTGCAATTCAGCTCTCCAGAGAAAATCCAAGCTGCCTCTTTAATCCTTGTGAAGAAAAAGGGTGAATTTTATCCCAGATTCATCATTTTAAAGCTGAATGGCTCCTTGAATACATCCTAATTATGTCTCCACATTTTACACATGAAAAGAAACATGTGTGATATGCCCAGGACAAGATCTGGTATGCACAGCAATCACTAAAAAGTATATTCAGTGAATGAATGAAGTTTAGGGAATCTAGATTTCTCCCAGATCATGGCAATAAGTCTCTAGCCAAACAAAGATTAGAATGAGGAGTCTGGTGGCTGCAGTCCATAGAGTCGCAAGGAGGTGAACACGACTGAAGCGACTTAACACTCTTGCATAGATTTTCTCAATCCAAAACTGAGCCCTTTTATAAAAACAAATGAATTATATTTATTTATTGAAATAATCTAAAGAAAATACTTGTATATTTAAAGATTTACCATAAATGTTTTATAACATCTTTGTTTAAAGCTAAAGATAGTCTTTTAAAAAGTAGTCTATTTCTGTAGTAAAATAAACACACAGAATGCACCTAACTCAATTGTCATACATCTTTAGGTAGGTATAGTTGATATATAAAAAACTGGACATATTTAATGTGTAAAACTTGATAAGTTTGGAGATCTATTTATATACCTCTGAAATCAAGGGGTAAGTATCACCTCCAAAACTTCCTTCTCACTCCTTAGTCATTCATTTTGTTTGGTTGGTTTTGGCTTATTTTAAAAATATAGCATGAGACCTACCCTCTTAGCAAATGTTTATCTGTTCAATACAGTATTGTTAACTATAGGTGCTATACTGTACATTAGATCTCTAGGACTTATTCTTGCATAACCAAAACTTTGTACCATTTGACTTATACTTTCCTGTTTCCCACCCGCCCCCCGCCCCCAGGCCCTGCAACCGCCATGATACATTCTGCTTCTATGAGTTTGACTATTTTAGATTCCTCATAAAAGTAGAATTGTGTAGTATTTATCCTGTGTCTGGTTATCTCACTTAGCATAATGTCCTCTAGGTTCAGTCATGTTGTTGCATATGGAAGGGTTTTTTATTTTTTTCAAGACTGAATCATATTTCATTTTCTTTAACTGTCATCTGTGGATGAACACTTCGGTTGCTCCCATGTCTTGGCTACTGTGAATAATGCTGCAATGAACATAGAAGTGCAGACATCTCTTAAATCCTGATTTCAATTCTTTTGGATATAGATCCAGACATGAGATTGTTGGACCACATGTTCACTCTGTTTTAATATTTTGAAGAACCTCCATACAGTCTTCATAGTGGCTATACCAATTTGTATATCCACCTGCAGTGCACAGGGTTCCCATTTGTTTCCATCCTTACCAGCATTTGTTATCTATTGCTTTTTTGATGACAGTCATTCCAACAGATGTGAGGTGATAACTCACTGTGGTCTTGATTTGCATTTCCCTCATGATTACTCATGTCAAGCTCCTTTTCATGTGCCTATTGGCCATTTTCATGTCCTCTTTGAGAAATTATCTATTCAGTTTCTCTGCCAATTTTTTAATCAGGTTGTTTTTCTGTTTGCTTGTTTTACTATTGAGTTGTATAAGTTTTTACGTATTTTTTATATTAATATTTTATCAGATATATGACTTACAAATGTTTTCTTCCATTCTATAGGTTACCTTTTCATTTCATTTGATTGTTTATTTTGCTATGCAAAGACTTTTTAGTTTGATGTAGTCACACATAATACTTTTTTTGTTTGTGCTTTTTATGTCATATCCAAAAAAATATCACCAAGCTCAACGTTAAGGAGGCTTTTCTCTGTGTTTTACAATTGCAGGACCAAAGTTTTATTTTGTTGTATTATCTGTTTGTTTGGCCCAATGGTGAAGTTATAATCCCATTTTTTACTAAGTTGCACCAATAATGTGTCATGTAAAATTTCTACATTCTTAAGGTGAGTACAGAATTTAAAGATACTTTTGAAACAATTTAAGAAAAACTTTTCTAGATTTGTACAATCTTCCCAATATTTTACAGATGTATTGTTCACACCTAAGTTTTTAGGGAGCTGACTTTATTGAATATTTCTAAGCCTTTTGATTTTTAAAAAATTTTAAGTGTTCTTATGCTTCCTGAAGGTTTACCTAGTATACAAAACATTTGATGTATACAGTTTGATAAGTCTGAACATGTACATATACCCATGATACACCTTACCACAATAATTTGATTTTAATAGAATCTACAATTTTCCTTGTGCATTTGTATATCATCAGTTAATACAAAATCTAGTTATATTACAGAATTACACTAAGAAAATGACTGGAATAAATAGAATTATGAACACACGCAACTTTATCTTGATCAGCAAACAACTCAAATGGTGGGAGCGGTAGTAGTAAGCATTCAGCCAACTGTATGTATACCTGGGGCATCCATTAGTAAATTTTGCATATGGAATGGATGGGATGGGTTAATCTAGAAATTTGATTAAGTAGAAATCAGTTAAGGGATCTACAGGCAGAGATATTTGTCTGACTTTCCCATAGTGCAGTCATTTGATTGGGTTGGTCTAAAGGACCCATGCCTACACTGAGAAGTTAAAAAGATTTTCTAAGGTGCTGATGTGGAAAAGAAGCTTCTTATTAAAGCCACCTGCCATTTACCAGGTTGTTCCATTGTTTTGACCTTTTCATTCCCCCATAAACTGTCAATAAAATGTAACAAAAATGAAAAAACTAAAAGATAAAATATTAAATATTAAAATGCTCACATAGTAAATGTTTCATTGAAGGTCAAGTAAAGCTAGACTTAAACTGAAAGTGATGAAAAACTTCAAGATAAATGGCGTAGAATGCATGCATTTGACCTGTTTCACATTAGGGTGCTTTAAAGTATTCATCAGAAAATAAAATTTAAAAAGAATGTGATCCCAGGCAGAAGACTTCAAGTGTAGACTCAAGTTTATCACAAAGGACCCAGGCCAGAAGCTGATAAGTAACATACTTTCCTGAATCATATAAATTTTGAACTATGTATTTGTGTGTTTGGTACATAGTGATAAGAAAAATAAAAATTATCTGTGCCATCAAGGATATACAACCTAGTGGGAAAGGAAGACAGGTTTATATCAGTGGTATAGGACCTGCCTTAGGGCAAATGCCAAACTAGACCCAATATATCCAAAGTTGAATGTCTATATGAATAATTGATAAACAGAGTAAAAGAATTATTTAAAATTATATACATAAATCATCTTGAGGAAAGATTAAAAGCCCCAAATAAAAGTATTTTAATTCTAGATGTCTAACACTAGAACTCTAATTTGCCAGAATCAGTGAGACTTAACCTCAAGACTCCTGACTGCTAAAGATGTCTCTGAGCTGTTTTTCACATAACACAAGTTTTATGAAGCTATAAATAACAACAACACAGAGGAAAATTAAAATCTTGCCTTCAATTGAAATTCCCTTAACTATGGATACAGTTTAACCAGAAACTGATTTCATTGATGGTTTTTGTTAATAACAAATAGATAGGCTCATTAGCACTTAAAAACATGGAATTAGGGGAAAATAATGGGCTTCCCTGGTGGTTCAGATGGTAAAGAATCTGCCTGCAACACAGGATACCCGGGTTCGATCCCTGGGTCAGAAAGATCCCCTGGAGAAAGGAATGGCTACCCACCCCAATATTCTTGGCTGGAGAATTCCATGAACAAAGAAGCCTGGGGTGGCATAGTCCAGGGGTTTGCAAAGAGTTAGACATGACTGAATGACTAACGCAATGCCTTATAAAATATGAGGTTTACAGAGTAAATAATAAAAATGGTTGGGAAACTCTACCATAGGCCAAGTGTGTCTTTACTCAGAATCAATCTAGGATACCATTTTTTTTTTCAAATTTATCTCAATAGTAGACTTCAAAAGAATGCCCTGTGTACTCAATTAAATTTACTTTTCAGAAATGAAAAGACTTGGTCTTACAGTCTGTTACTCATAACAAAAGAGCCCAGCAATGAAAAGGCCTAGGATATTAATTGTGATCCCCTCCGTAGAGAAGACAATAAAGAACAAGAGAAAGGAGACAGAGGAAGAAGAAGAAGACAAGGAAATTTCTGTTCAATGCCTAGAATGATCTTCCTTTCTTCCTCCCCCTGCAAAGGATTGTTCATTCTTCTCTTCAGTATTTGCTTAAATTCCATGTCCTCTGAGAGACTTCCCCCGGGCTAACCTATCCAAAGTCACCTGCCCCATCCTGCCCACCATTTTACTTTCTCTCACATCATCTTCTTTATTTACTACAGGGCTCATAGCACATTATTTGCATGAATTATGTGCTTATTTGTATACTGTCTGATTCTTTCTATGTAATGTAAGCCCTGAGAGAAGGACGTGTGTGTTTTATTTCCCTATCTACTTCCAGCACCTGGTGGACACTCAAATATCCACTGAGTAAGTAAGTAAACAAGAGTCAAAATCTTGAAGACTACTGTACTCTCTGCCAGACATGTTTCACGTATCTCCTTTACAATAGTCTGCTAAGTAGACATTAACTACATTGATTTTTTTCCAAAAAAAAAAGGAAACGGAGGATTAGAATTAGACTGGCTTTGCCAGTGCCACTTAATGATGGACCAGTGATGCAAATACCTTTCTCTCTGTTGCTAAGTCTATGTTTATATACAGTCTTTTAGTTTATAATCTCAATATGTAATTACCTCATCTGTACTGGACGTATTTGTGGGACAAGAGAACACAATCTCCCTTAATGATTTGTTCATCTGCTATGGCAATTTTCATGCTGAATTATAATGGGTCTCTTAACCTGCATGCCTTCTGCCTCAGTCTGAGCTCCTCAAGGACAATGTATTATTCTTTGCACTGAAAATCTTCCACAGTGTTCAACCACAAGTTTGTGAGTGAACTAAATGGGTTGAGGACCAAGGTCGCATTAGCTTTCCAAAGCAAAAGGAAAAAAACAGGCTTTTTCTAACAGGAAGGATTCTGGGACAGATGGTGGCTTTATACAGTTGTACACATATTTAGCAACATACAGACTTATACATTGTCCTACAACTTTAGTGAATTTATCAAAACTTTCAGCTGATGAATAAGAAATCTGAGTAAAAGAAAAGGTGAGTGATCTACTGAAAGTCACACTGCACTTTTGCACTTAGCAATGAGCCTATTAATTGTTGGCGCACAGTCACATAATAAGTAAAGATCTCATGCCAAAACTAAGGGTTTTATTTTTCAGTTGCTGCCACTGAACAGCAATATTTGAATATTGTGTACACTGGTGAGACACTTAGGAGAAGATGTATATGAGTTCAGCATTCCCTCTCAGATCACCATTTAACTCAACTATGAAATAGAAATGGGAAAAAGAAAAAAAAACAGTTTACCACAGGAATCAAGGGAAGTTGTCATCTAAATGCTACCATCTTAGAGGAAATGCTACCTGGTATCACGCATATAAAGCCAATGTCATGCTCTAGAAAGAGATAAAATGCACATGGACTCTATTTTCTTTCTGTGGGTCAACAGCATTTGGAAGAAAGGATGATAGAAGACTGCAGAGTACACGTAGCATCTTTGCCAAACAAACAAACAAACAAAAAAAGCCTTGTGTCCAAGGTGATAGTAGCCCAGAACAGGAGGCTGGACAAACGGTCTAGTCTGGGGCCTGACCAACAGAAAGTTCAAAGTGAGTCATAGATCATAATAAGGTAGCTTGAAGTAAAACACGGAAACAAGCAGGTCAGGCAAGTCCTTATAGAGCTGCCCCAGACCCAAATCTATCTCCTGTCCCCTGAAGCTTCTAGCACTAGACAGATAATATACAGCGTACTTCTATCCCCCAGCTCTCCAGGAAACAATTAACTCAAAGGAAGAATTCTAACAGCAGTTTCTCAGTGAGGAAAATCCAGAACTTACACCCTATGTTTAGGGCCAAACACTATGCCTAGAGGAGCACATGAATTTTAGTAGGAATATGGCTATGACTGCATTCTCTTTACCAAAACTTAGAATCAGCCTAGTGCCCACCAGAAAAATATTTTTAAATAAATTATGGTTCAACCACACAATGTAAATCAATGTAGTCATTAAAAATAATTTTAAAAGAATAAGTAACAACACGAAATGATGCTATATTTAAATTAAAAATCTGATTTAAAAGTACTGCTTACACAGTAATTTTTTAAAAATGCATCTGTAAAAATTCACATACATCCATAAATTTAAAACCATTAATACTAACATGAAATCATTGATCACATAACCCTCTGCTTAAAAGGTATCAGTAGCTTCCTATTACATTTAAGAAAAGGTTGACCTCCTCAACATGGCCGTCTAGGTCTTTCTTGTTAGGTACTATTCTTATAGTACTATCCTTGCAGCCCCATTCACACTACACACTCCCCGCCCCCCACTACTCTCCAAGCTTTGGAAAATTTTTTTCAGTGCTTAAAATATATGACCTGATTCTTGCAATTCAGGCTGTTGAAACTGTCTCCCAATCCAGTCTCCTTTGGTAAGGCACTCCTATTCTTTGTATACACACATACTGCCCCTTCATCATAGGAATAGTTACTCAATATTCAGAGCTCAGGTCAAATCATCACATATTCAAAGAAACATTCCCTGATAACTACCCCAATTCCCTCTGATAGCTCTCCCTCTTTCTCATCCACATTTCTCACTACACTTAAATAATATTTACTTGTTGAAACTATGACACTCAATGAAAGATGTGACCTGTCTTATTTCCTTTATATGTAGCATGGCTCCTTGTGTATTGTAAGCACTCGAAATACATTTAAATGAATAATATAGCTGGTATCTCTTAGGTGCTTACTTGTTTTATGTGACTTACCTATATTAACTTCACCATAATCCAAGAAGTGGCTCCTATTCCAATCCCTGTTTTGAAGATTATGAAGCCATGACATTGACATATTGAATTTATTCAAAATCACATCATAAGTAGAACAGGGATTCATATTCAGGCTTAATAGGTTAACCACTAAAAATAACAAACATTTCTTACATAACATATATAATGAGCCAGATATTCTACTAAATGCTTCACATATATTGACTCATTTTAGCCTCACATCAAGCCCAGGAAGTAAGCACTATTACAATCTGTATTTTATAGATGAAAAAACTGAGGCACAGAGATGTTTAAGCAACTTGCCCTGGTCGTGTGATTAATAAATGGCAGAATAAGAACCTGAATCCCAACATTCCACTATGATCACTACTCTATACTGCCTTCACGTGGCAACAAAGAAAGGGAGGGAGAGAAGGAACTTTCCTTACTGTAGAAATTATGAATGATTTCTTGACTTTTATTGTCTAATAATTATGTGACAAATATGTTTTCATAATGAGAAAAAGGTTATTTTTTAAAAATTATAATGTAAAATAAGTAACCCTTGGTGTAAAAATATTCATAAAATCATAAACATATGACTTGGAAATTTGAGTGCTTCTCTGATCCAGTTTGCTGATGTTTGTATATCCTCCACAATACTGACAAGTGTATTTCCAGCCTCTTGTAGACGGGCCGCCAGTGCTGCCTGATGATTTATATGGACCTCAAGATCCCTTGGGTCTTTACCCATTGAGCCACCAGGGAAGCCCCCTCACAAGACACTGTGGCTGGTCTACCCATGAACTGAGGGATATCATCTCCTCAGCATTTCAATAGCAGATGACTGTGATAAAATCAAGTGATTCATTTTTGAAATAATTTCACACTAAGCTGATGCTGTGAGATACTGCAGAAGCTAAGCTCTCTCAAAGAAAATTATTTTTTGAAATAAGACTTCAGCCTCACATGGATTACTTTCTTAACCCCTAAAGAGCAGGTGGAGTAAAATATTTTTACTTCAATAATTAAGATCATTGAAAGCTTTATATGATCTTTCTCTTCAACACTGAAAAACAATATTTGTGTGTACTTTACTTTTAAAAACTGGTCATGTGATGGCCTCCTTAATTGTCTCCTTTCTTGTAGAAATGGAGGCTCCTTCCCCACCGCCCCACAAGGATCCTGTATGTAAATATTTCCACCACAGCAGCTTTAACAATTTATGCTGCTCATTACCTATGTGCTGGCTCTTCTTTCTTATTTCTGTTTTTACTTTGCTTTCCTGGCATCTAACTCATTTTAAGAACATTAGGTGCCTGAAAAAAAAAGTAATAACTTACAATCACTCAAGAAAAATAGTTTCTAAACAAAAAAAGTAATTTTATGATAGCTCAAATTCTCTATTTGATTTCAACCTATTAAAACAGATATATGTAAGCTCAGTTTTAAAAGCTAATTCCCCTCCTTAGCACTTCCTGCACTCTTTTCACCTACTTTGTTGTTTTTCATGCCCACAAACTACCCTGGGACAAAATCCATCCCTCAGCCCCTTCCCCAGAGCACCTCTAGTTCCCTTCTTTCACCTTTCTTGTCATTCTGTTTTCAAACCACCAGAGAATGGATCTGGCAAAGACAGAAGGTGGAAAAACTAGTATATTTGAGAGGTGATTTTTACCATGACATAGCCAACCTCTGTGTCAAAAGTTTAACAGCTTTCTTTTGGAGTTTCCTTTTCCTTTTCCTGTCCCCAAACTCTACTTATAAGTTATTTAGCATGACTGTAGCTACTGTCCTTCCTTCCATACCAGTGACTTGAAACAGACTCAAAAACTTTAATGCGGAGTTATCATGAAACTATTTTAAGACTAATTCTAAGTGGAGAATAAAGGTTATAATACCGCTACAGCAGCTAAAAGCACTTTCACTGACATTATCTAATTTTCACAGAACTCTAGAGACGTAGGCAATTATTTTGATTATGCTTCTATGGATAAGGTGTTTCAGGCACAATGAGTAGAATAATGGAGGTCAATCACTACTTGCACCAAGAATAGACTTATGTCTACTAGTATTCATGGGAGACCAATTTGGATGATAAGACTTGGCCTTTAAAAAGGTTATTTTATCATCTTTCTCTTGCCCAACACAGAAAAACCCAAAGACTTGGGTATTTTCATCAGTTGTACTAATGAAAGTTGGAGTCGTGCTCTTTAAGTCACACATAGTCATACTACTATGCAAAAAAAAGAAAGAAAAAGTGCTCTCTCTAAATATAAGCAGTTGACAGCCAACATTACTATGACAGCTTTACTTAAATTCTGTATAATAAAAAAAAAAAGGTTTATTTTCATTGGGAAAAACCCTTTAAACTGTTGATTAATCCAAATAATTGGAAGATTCTTTTAAAAGTTCATATCTGAATCACATACGTTTATCACAACTCTGGAATACATTCTAGAAGTGTGTAAAAGTCTTTACTCAAAATACATCTAGATCATTGCCCTTGAAGTCACACTTTAGAATTTGCTACTCTTCTTAGCTTCATATTTTTGTCCTAGTTACTCTTCACTAGAATTTCTGCACTATTGACTCATTCTGACTACTTGGTTTAAACTTGAATGAAGAAAAAGGTTGCCACTATATTCTTTAGGAGGCAGAAGCCCAGGACTTCATGGATAAAAGGAAAAGAGAAGTGAAACAGGGAAGAGGCGAGTGTAATATGAGGCTATGTGTTATCACACATGCTTTCCCATCACAACAGCCTGCAAAAAGACACAGCAGATCATTCAACGGGTATGTCCACACAACATCCAGCATTTCTCTAGAAGGATTTCAAAGGGAAGGAGGGTCTTGGAGTCTTGATGAAAGTGAAAGTCACTCAGTCATGTCCAGCTGTTTGTGACCCCATGGACTATACAGTCCATGGAATTCTCCAGGTGAGAATACTGGGGTGGGTAGCCTTTCCCTTCTCCAGGGGATCTCCAACCCAGGGATCGAAACCAGGTTTCCTGCATTGCAGATGGACTCTTTACCAGCTGAGCCACAAGGGAAGCCCAAGAATACTGGGGTCTTGACAGAAGGAGAAAAAGAGAAAAATTTTACCTAGCTCCTTTCTGTCTCACATTTCACATGGTTCTTCCCATGGAGAACTAACTTCCCTGAACTTTCACATTTCATTATCTATTCCCTGAGACAGTTCAGAAGGAAAAAACCCTTGCTTCTAATGTGGTGCATTAACCAAGTTAAAAAATACAAGGGTCATCTAATATAAGTATAGTGATGACCAAGAGATAAAGGAAGAAGCAATTTGATGAGGAATACAGTGTTATTATTACAATACAGACTCCTAGGACATAATTATGATTATATCCACTTGCTGAAGATGCCACAACTCTTGAGCAAGAAATCCTCTGGTCTTTCTCAGCTGGCCAATCAATATATTTAGGGATCAAACAGGGATCATACAAGATGTACTGAAGTCCAGGTCCTGACCTATAGCTAAGTCAAGGTAATAAACCTGAGACAGCCAGAGACAGAAATAGTCAGAGGTTAAGTACAAACCCAAGGCCTTAGAGAGTACTAAAAATTGAAGTTGAGAAAACCAGAAGCAAACACCAAAGCTGAGGTCACAGATGGCTTCAAGGTTGGTTGATGAAGTCCAAGACTAAAAGCAGAAGAAAAAAAAAAAAAGTGAGCCAAAACAGAACCGAGATAATGTGGGCAGATTCCCATGCAACTGCCTTAAAAGTGCTGAGAAGACGGGACTTGTCTTTATATGCCATTAGGCATGTGGCAGATGGATAATCTAGTCTCTCTTAAAAATTATAGCATCTCTACTAACACAGAAAATGTATGGGAATAGAAGGCTGATTAAAAAAACAATCTTTTAGAAATGAGCTTTATGTAACCTAACTGTCCTTTGTCCATGCCAACTTGACAACTAAAATGAAGTCATACTTTCATCAAGCACACCATTTGTTTAGTCAAAGTATTATATCAAAAGCCAACTCTGATCAAACAACTACAGTTAGGACCTCATCATACAGGTCTTATTTAAATAGCCTGAGCCCCTGCCTTCATGAATGTTGTGGCCTGGTGGGATATATAGATAATTAATAAACAAGTATATATTTATAATTGTGAACTGCTGTGAATTACGTGAACAAGACAGTGACAGAGAAAAGCAGGGAAGAAGAGAGAAGACACTTAAATACTGCTGTCAGGGAAGGCGTTTTACAGGAGTTACCAATTAAGCTGACATCTGAAGCATGAGAGAAAGAAAACAACACTAGTGAAAGTCTCCTTTACAAAGGTGACAGCATGGCCAAGTCCCCAAAACCAGACTTGGTTAAGAAATGGAAAGAGGTCAGGATGACTGCAATGTAACATGAGAGGAGGATGGAAAGAGCCTGTTAGGCTTTGATTACAATTTGAATTTTAACTCCAATATGAAGCCATTAGTGGGCTTAATCATTTTAGTTTCAATGAGTTAAAACCTTCATCCTGCTAGGCTGCTGGAAGTCCTCTCTTAATAGATTACACAAATATGACCAAGGACCCCCAGAGGGCAGTGAAATGTTCCACAGATATGTCCTGTTTTCACCTGCTGCCTCAAATCCCTGTCCTTCCGCAGATCACCACCTGAAGGGCTGGGATTACTGTCTCCCTTCAGTATCTGCTATTTTCCCTTATACTGCTTTCCCCCAAGCTCAACTAGCATTGCTAAAACAGACTGCAATTTAATGGACTTTACTGAAAGTTGGAGGGAAATGAAAGAGAAGTATTAATAGAACCCAGGGAGTAACTTATAATCACTGGTTGTTTGTTGTTGTTTTAGTCACTAAGTTGTACCCGACTCTTTGTGATCCTATGACTGTAGCCCACCAGGCTCCTCTGTCCATGGGATTTCCCAGGCAAGAATACTGGAGTGGGTTGCCATTTCCTTCTCCATCTATTATTAAAACTCATAGACCTAGATATATCCTTGGGTTTGGACAGTCCCAAGTGGTCCCAAACCACTCTGTGATACAGTGAAGCCATATTGCCTTCAATCATCCCACCCTGCTTCTTGTTTCCTGTCCCGATCTCAGTCTCTTCCAAAGTTGATTGATGAGACAAATGAATTACCTTCAAAGGAAAAGTTAACCCCCAAGGTCTTCTCACCCACATGGTGAGAAGATGATACTTATCCACACTGGAAGCCAACAACCAATATCAATAAAGGCTGAATTCAGAGAGTGTTTGAAATATTATCATGCCAAGTTTCAGATTATCCAAACTAAGCCTAATTCTTTCCAATAATTCAAGGTAGAGATCAGGCTTGCTATATAGCCTTCTTGCATGGTCTCTGTACAAACGGTGAAGAAGCAAATTATGGGCATAGTTCAAAATAGACACAATTCTCTCAAGGATGTCTTATAGCTCTGCAACCCTATACAACTGTGCAACCCTATCCTATAGACCATCTTTAGTTATATCACAGAGTAGTTTCCTTACTTCAAATAGCACTGCCTCATGAAATCTTCAAGTTTGGAGTATGTCTCCATTTTACTTTTTGCATAACGAAAGATTTATTTTGGTTCCTCCAAAACAAAGACATAATTTTAACCAAAGGTATATTCAAGTCTCCACTCTCAGCAAAACAGAAAATGCTTAAAGCTTAAAAAAATGTAATCTTCTTTTCTAACTTAAAAAAAAAAACTATTGCATTTGCCTTCACCAAGAATGTAAGCTTGTTTTAAATGTAAGCCACTGCAGTAGAACAGCTATCTTCTTCAAATTCTAGCTCCAAGGATTCTCTTCGGTCTCCTACCTTTTACCTGATTGTTGCTGCTTCACTCTGATTCAAGTTCATGTACTCATCCACCCGTGGGAACAATTGTTGCACTTAAGGAGGGCAACTACCTGGTTCTCACATCAGTTCTCCTTGTCAGCTTCGTCCCATCATGTGATTCAGCTCCTGAGACCCAGGCTGAGTTCAGAATTCTGTTCACGCACCACCCCAGCCTCCAGCATCACCTGAAAGATAAATTGGAGCTGTTATTCTCAAATAGTTGAGAATTTGAAGAACTCCTCTGTGAAATGATGCTGTGATGCACACACAGCAGCATCTCAGAAGCCCACACAGCTCAACCGCATCTTCACTGGGGTTCAGTGGTTTGCAGGGGATCTGCAAATTTTACTAAGCATGGGGAAATATAGGCTTGAAGCTTTCAATGCCAAGTTCCCTAGCCTTCACTACTGCCCCCTACTACCCCACCGCCTCACCCACCCTGACCCTTGCCCAGTGGCCAGTCATGGCTAGTGTTTTATTCCAGAGCTACCTTTTCCCACAGCTATTCTAATAGTGCCCTCTAGTGGTAGGTGGTTAAAATGCAACTAAAGAAGCAGGATTGAAGAATCACACCATCAACATTCAACTTAATTCACTGCCTACCAAGTGCCTGCAGTCCATGGGGTCACAAAGGGTCGGACATGACTGAGTGACTGAACAACAGTCAAGTGCCTAGGGACTGTCCTAGAGATATTCACCTCTGACCTGGAAACTTTCTAGTTCTCTGCCTTGCACAGATACCTGGATACATACAATAAGAGTCAGACAGACTTTTTCTTCCAACGGGGAAGTCTACTGATCAAAGACCAACTAGACTGTCAAATAGTACTAGGTAAATTGTATCATCAACTATAGCACCACAATTAGTCACAGACATCAAGAAGGGGCAGGGGCAAGGGCTTGTAGCTCTCCGTATAGAGCTACACATTACTATGTCAAGTAATTATGGTTTCTCACAGAGAATTTGAAATAAAGGGATCTAATTCTATTGTCTCGGTTTTGGAAAGCACTTAAATATGAACTTTTTAATAGCTCTTTGTTTCTTAAGCCCTGGAAAGTGTTTACAGTTCATGTTTTCTAGGCTGAGTTCTATTAACTAGTTTGGGGTGTTGAGAACAGGCTGGTAGAGTAGACAGGCAGGATGTCCAATTCTGCCTCTGAAAAGGAGGCCACTGCCCTGTTATCAGCATGCCATGAGGCTTAGTGAAAGGATCGATCTCCTCATTCTGATGTAGTATAGCAGGGACAGGCACTCATTCAAGAATAATTGTATATTCACACATGGAGAGCAGTTTTATAAACCAAATGATTATCATTTCTCTTCAGTTTCCCACAAAACCCATCAGGGCAAATATTGTCAATGGCCCCATTTATATTTCCCATCTCATTTGTCACCACCATGCTTTGAATTCCAAATAAATGCACTGTCTCTGGAGAAGGTGTATAAGACAAAGAAGTAATAAGTTCCCCTGGAGATTATGATACACAGTCAGATTTGGGAAACAGTGCATGCTACCCTCAAATACCTTCATTTGTTGATGTTCCCAAAATGTTTATATGTTACAATTTAATTAACTATTCTCTGTAAGAGGCATTTGGGCTATTTGCAATTTTTCAATAACAGCAACAAAATTCTGCAATTCAGTGAATGATTTTAAATTGAATTTCTTTTTCTTTCTTGGTAAATTTTTGGTTGAAGCATATGGACAATTTTTAACTTTTTGGATAACATTTTTAATTTTTTTGTAGAAATACTAAATCCTCTACAGTGCTGCCAACAGTAAATACACTGCCTAAAATCCTCTCAACATTAAATTTTATCATGATCATTAATTTTTGTTAGTATAATGGTTATATTCAAGCCGTTTTAGTTCACATTGCTATGACAGTCCTGTAAACTTCTATATGATGGAAGCCTCTGAATATCCCAGATATAAACATCTAGGCAAGATAAAACTCATGCTAAGTCCTACTTGGACTAATACATGTATTAATGTAGTCTTGTGATAAACAGAAATTATTCTTTTCTAGCACAAAGTTATTCAATGAATATGCAACGAATTAAAAACATTCTAAAGGGATTTGTCTTGGGTATACCGGGAATTTCCTTTTGTCAACATTCTTTATTGCTATGATAGCAAATTAGGCAAAATCAAACACAGTTATCTTTCAACTTTCGTGATCTCTGATGAGTAGCTGAAGGGCTTTTAAATAGTGCAAATTAAGGCAACTTTTAAAGAGCTGAGTGGGTTTAATCTATTTAAAGCTATTTTTGTGATCCACTAATGCAAACAATAAATGAAGCTAAGATACATACAGGAATTTTATTTATGCCTTTGGCTGCCACTAAAATCTGAAGGGAACACAAAAGTGTAGTCCTAGTGTCTTTTCTTAAAGAACAAGATCATGAAAAATTTCAGGGTCATATACCCATGGATATGAATCTTTGATTATAGGCTTAGACAGACCTGAAACAGTTCCTAGGAGTACAAACATCTTTATTTTTCTAGCTTCTATTCTGTTATTACTTCAGAGAATATGGAATGAGAGCTGGCTGGACAAATATTTTCAAAGTTTGCATACAAATGAATTTTAATGCAATACCACAAGTATGTCCTTGATCTAGTCTCTCCAAAGTTTTATCTATAAATGAACCAGTAAGCACACTTATAAGGGGAGAGAGACAAAGAGCTTAGGATAGAAGATACATTGGACAACAAATCCCAAATCCAAAAAGAACCCATTTGGACCATAAACGGGAAAAATGAGGACAATGGTATCTAGTGGAGATAGACTGTTGTTTGAGGGGAAGGCAGTGAGGTTCAGTATGTGCAAGGAACACTGCGGCAAAGGATCCCGAGATGTCTTCCTGTTGCTTGCCAGCAATAACGCAGAGGCTCCTGTTTACTGATTTCAAGTCATGAAACGGCCAAAGCAAGCTTGTCCTCAACACCCCTTTCTCCTTGCCTTTCCTCAGCCACTTACACAGCACAAATTATTTTCTGCCTCTCTGAAGTAAAATAGTGTATTTTCTTATGTTCAAACGTGTAGTCAAGAATTGGCCTTTGCCCATAGAGAGAGCTGGCTTTTTCTCTTGGCTTCTGCGAGGTAATTTATGTCATATAAAGATACTGGTAGGAATGTCTTTGTTTAGGTGAAAGTTGGCCACAAAGGATTTTAGGGTGTGGCCAGTCACACCCAATAGAATAGGGGCCAGCTATGCTGGAAAGACCAACTGAGATTTAAGATGGGGGTTTTGAGTCATCCAGTTTCAGCTGACCTGGAGACTGAGTTCAATGGTGTGAGCAATCAATCATACCCACATAATCCCCAAATAAAAACCCTGGAATGAAACTCATGAGAGGGTCCTTGGCTGGCAGTGCTTTCTGTGTGTCATCACACGTCAAGGCCAAGAGAGGAACACTTCCTAATTCCACGCAGAGAACAACAGACGCTTCAATTGGAATCCTTGAGACTCTGCCTTATGGGTCTCTTCCTTTAGCTAATTTTCCTCCCAGTTTTATCAAGATAGAATTCACAGATACCAGTGTATATTTAAAAGATACAAAGATACAATGATAATTTGATATACACATATATATTGCAAAATGATTACCACAATAAGGTTAGTGAGCACATACATCATCTCACATGGGTACCATTTTCCTCTGGCTGAGTTTTTTGTGTATCCTTTCCTGTAATAAACCTCAACCATGAATATAATAGACAAGCGAATTCTGTGAGCTCTTCTAGAAAGTTATCTAACCTAAGGGTGGTTTGGGGGACCCTTCAAACTTATAGTTGGTGTCAGAAGTAAGAGAACTGTGGACTGTACTTTCAAATCTCACAGTTTTGCTAACTCTGAGTGAGTGTGTACATCTGCTAAATATAAGTTTTGAGATTCCTTAAAAAACACATCACCTGTGTGCCTGTTAAAAAGTGCTGCTATATGCATGGCAGTCAGTTTACCTTATTCTATGTAAAATTCAAGTTCACTGCTTTGATATGAGGGCAATCTTCTTATATGAGAGAAAGCTAGAGAACTAGAGTTTTTAATTTCTTTTTATTTTTTGAAAGGGTGAAAATTTTTTGTGTTTTGTAACAGCTCATGCAGACCTTTGAGAATATTCTCTTTAAGCATTAGAAACAGAACCATAATTTCAGGTAAGTACCATCCTAGGTGCTAACTGCAGTTGGTCAGTAATCTCACACAGAAATAGGTGAAAAGTTCTATATAATAATAAAAATCAGGCACTCCACTTCTTAGCTGTGGCTTCATTCTCTTAATTTTCTAATCTTCCTGGCCTAATGAAATAGTATTTTATCTTTTCTAACATATGTTCTAGATACCCCAGAGATTATTGCATCCATTAAATATTCTTTACTAGGAGATATGCCTAAGGTCAATTTAATCATTTGTTATAAAAAATGGAAAACTGACTTTTTAAAATGAAAAAGCCTCCTATTGCTCAGCAGAAAAGGGAAATTGGATCCTTATTTGATACCATATACAAAAATCAACTCAAAATGGGTTAAAAAAAATTAAACATAAGACCTGAAACTGTAAAACTATCAGAAGAAAACACACAGAGAAAGTTTCTTGACATTGGTCTGGGCAATGAACTTTCCAATATGACAGCAAACAAAACCAAAAATGGACAAATGGGGTTGCATCAAACTAAAAAGCTTCTGTGCAACAAAGGAAACAGAGAGAAGAGACAACCTATAGATTAGGAGAAAATACTATAATCTATATATCCAATAAGTGGTCAATATACAAAGTGTATAAGGAATTCAAACACCCAGATAGCAAGAAAACTCAATTTTAAAATAAGTGAAGGACCTGAACAAACATCTCAAAAAAAGATACACAGATGGCCAACAGGTATATGAAAAAAATGCCCAACATCACTAATCATCAGGAAATGCAAATCAGAACCACAATGAGATACCACTTCGAACCTATTGGAAAGGTGAGTATCAAAAAGATAAGACACAATCAGTGTTGGCAAGGGTGTGGATAATTAAATAAAGAAAATGTGGTAACAGTATACAATGGAAAAACATTATGCCTTAAAAAACAAGGAAATCTTGTCATTTGCAACAACAAAAACGAACTTGGAGGATATTATGCTAAGTGATGTAGAAAGTCAGACATGGAAATAAGCCAGACATAGAAACTTAGATACTGCTTAATTTCACTTACATGTGGAATCTAAAAATGTACGGTAAGGGAGTGAGAGAAGGCGAGGTTCAGAAAAAGAACGAGACCAAGACCGGTACTTTACAGGAACAAATAAGCTTTAATGAGGCGAGAAGGGGCAGCAGTCAGATTAGAGAGGTGCTGCACTAACCCAAGAAAAGAGTAAGTATATACAGGCATATATGTGGAAGGCTACTATCTTAAAGGGGCCTATTCTTCTCCAAGGTTGTTCAGAGTAGTTATCTCTTAAACGGCTGGGGCAAGGAATTCTGGAGATCAGCCAGAGGCTGAACCGGCTGGGAGCTGGGCATAATCAACCTTAATGTCCTTTTTTTTTCCCCCTTTGGGTGAGAGAGTTCTTTTGTTTTGCATAGAATGGTGGGGAGGACCTGGAGGGGAGTTTTAACTCCAAGCTATTTTGAGCCATGTAACTTTCCTTCAAAAATATGTTAAACTATTAGAAGCAGAGAGTAGAAAAGTGATTATCAGTGGCTAAAGGGTGGAGGAAATAAGGAAATATTGGTCAAAGAGTACAAAGGACCAGATATCCAAGATGAATAAGTTCTAAAGATCTAATGTATAGCACGGTGACTATAATAATAATGTACAATATACTCAAAATTTGCTGAGAATAGATTTAACTGTTCTCATCAAAAAATTAGTGAAAGTGAAAGTTGTTCAGTCGTGTCCACTTCTTTGTGACCCCATGGACTGTCCGTGGAATTCTCCAGGCAAGAATACTGGAGTGGGTAGCCTTTCCCTTCTCCAGGGATCTTCCCAACCCAGAGATCGAACCCAGGTGTCCTGTATTTCAGGCAGATTCTTTACCAGTTGAGCCACATACAAAATAAAACAAAAGTTAGGAAAGTCATCCATGCTTAGGTCCTAATCAAAAGGTTGATTTTTAATCAGCGTGTTTTATTCATAGTCGATTCTGTTTTACAACCCAGTTCGAAAATCATTGTTAATGGTCTGTTAAACTCAGCCATAATATCCAGGAAGTACTACTGATATTCTGTTTCTTTCATCTCTACCAAAAGCCATGGGGTCATCTGGTATTTTATCTGCCTTCCACATTCTTGTAGCAAACTTTATATCAAGTATCCTCACCACTGAATAACATGTGCTCCATCTTTCCAGCTTCCAATAATAGATCCTTCACCAACCATTGTTCCTATTAAAGCCAATGCCACATAGTTTCAGTTTTTATTATAGCAGGTCTGGACACAGTGTCCTCAGTTTAAGCAAGTCTTTTTATGGTTAAAAAAAAAAAAAAATGATGCAAAACTCTCATTGGCTTACAACAATGGACACTGTTTTATTGTTCACAGCACCCCCACTCCAGGATCCAGCCTGAAGGGGAAGCCCAAGCCACACATACAGGTTTGTGGTGAAAGGAAAATAAAGCTTGGCAGAACCATGGAATGACTCTTAAAGTTTCTCGTGAAAAGAAGTATATGCCACTTCCGTTCATCATTGACTGTCCAAAACAGTTACCAAGGCTTGTCTTACATCAATGAAGTAAAAGATAACCTTCAGGCAGAGACAGACAATAAATATGTTGGACAAATATAAAACCTACCATACCACTGTTTATTCCTCTAACGCATTATTACTTAACCATTGACCACAACAGTGAGGTATAATGGGTGTTGAGATTATAATAAAAAAAACGTAACTACTCCTTTTTAATTACAAAGGAATTTTCAAGGCGTATCACCTTTGCTCAGTAAGTGAACAAGTGTAGAAGTCATGCAAAAATAACATGGTCTCTGAGACTGCCGTTCTATCTTTCTCTGATCTTTCTATAATTGCTTTTGATATTCAAATAAAAAATTACCATAAACTTAAGTGACTCAAAACAATACTCATCTATTGTCTCCAGTTTCGTAAGTCAAAAATTCTCTGCTTCACATCTCGCAGGTCAAAGTGTTAACCACCTGAGCTCTTGTCAGAGTGCTGAATAGAGCCAAAGCTCAATGTTCAGAAAACTAAGATCATGGCATCTGGTCCCATCACTTCATGGCAAGTAGATGGGGAAACGGTGGAAACAATGTCAGACTTTATTTTGGGGGGCTCCAAAATCACTGCAGATGGTGATTGCAGCCATGAAATTAAAAGGTGCTTATTCCTTGGATGGAAAGTTATGACCAACCTAGATAGCATATTTAAAAGCCGAGACATTACTTTGCCAACAAAGGTCCGTTTAGTCAAGGCTATGGTTTTTCCAGTGGTCATGTATGGATGTGAGAGTTTGATGGTGAAGAAAGCTGAGAGCCAAAGAATTGATGCTTTTGAACTGTGGTGTTGGAGAAGACTCTTGAGAGTCCCTTGGACTGCAAGGAGATCCAACCAGTCCATCCTAAAGGAGATCAGTCCTGGGTGTTCATTGGAAGGACTGATGTTGAAGATGAAACTCCAATACTTTGGCCACCTCATGCGAAGAGTTGACTCATTGGAAAAGACCCTAATACTGGGAAGGATTGGGGGCAGGAGGAGAAGGGGACGACAGAGGATGAGATGGTTGGATGGCATCACCAACTCGATGGACATGAGTTTGGGTAAACTCCAGGAGTTGGTGATGGACAGGGAGGTCTGGCGTGCTGCGATTCATGGGGTCACAAAGAGTCAGACACAACTGAGCGAATGAACTGAACTGAACTGAACCTTATTCAGGTTGTTAGCAGAATCCAATTTCTAACAGTTATGAGACTGAGATCACCCTTTCCTTGCTAACTGTCAGCTGGAACCCCCTCCTTCAGCTCTTTAGGGCCACCCACATTTTCTCACTTCAGCCTTTCTGCTTCTAAGGACCCATGTGATAAAATCAAACATTCCTATCTCAAGGTCAATTCTGCCATATAACAGAATATAATCACATGGTTGATACCTTTACTACATTCAAAGGTTCCAGTGATTAGGGTAGGAATTTCTGAGGGTCATTTGAGAAATGCTACCTAAACAGACTTAAAATATCCAAAATGGATTGTAAAATGACTGTGTATATATCAAATTATTTTTCTTTTCAGTGATCATTAATATCTCACTAGAGCTAGTGAGATAAAGCCCAGATTGTTTCTCTTGCTACATAAAGACCTGTCATATTGCTTGGAGCCAAACTAATAACATCTCATTAACTTTCAAAAAAAACTCTTGAATCAGGGTGGTCTATTCTCTTTTACAAATTCATGTTGGTTATTTCTACCTCTACTCTTTGTTGTTATTTTGTGCATATGATCCTTCAAGCTAAATTTCAACAGTACATAAACTGAGAACTTCCAGATATACAAGCTGGACTTAGAAAAGGCAGAGGAACCAGAGATCAAATTGACAACATCCATTAGATCACAGAAAAAACAAGAGAGTTCTAGAAAAATGTCTATTTTTGCTTCATTGACTATGCTAAAGTCTGACTCTATGGATCACAACAAACTGGGGGAATTTCTTAAACAGATGGGAATATCAGACCACCTTATCTGCTGCCTGAGAAACCTGTATGCAGGTCAAGAAGCAACAAATAAAACCGGACATGGAACAACAGACTGGTTCCAAATTGGGAAAGGGGTACCTCAATGCTGTATTTTGTCACCCTGCTTATTTAACTCATGTGCAGAGTACATCGTGAGAAATACTGGGCTGGATGAAGCACAAGCTGGAATCAAGACTGCCAGGAGAAAAATCAACAACCTCAGATATACAGATGATACCACATTAATGGTAGAAAATGAAGAGGAACTAAAGAGCTTCTTGATGAAGGTAAAAGAGGAGAGTGAAAAAGTTGGTTTAAAACTCAACATGCAAAATACAAAAATTATGGCTTCTGGTCCCATCACTTCATATCAAATAGAGGGGGAAACAGTGACAGACTTTATTTTCTTGGCTCCATAATCACTGCAGAGGGTGACTGCAGCCATGAAATTAAAAGATGCTAGCTCCTTGGAACAAAAGCTATGACAAACCAAGACAGCATATTAAAAAGCAGAGATGTTACTTTGCTGATAAAGGTGTGTCTAGTCAAAGCTATGATTTTTCCAGCAGTCATGCATGGATGTGAGAGTTGCATCATAAAGAAGCCTGAGCACTGAAAAATTGGTGCTTTTGAAATGTGGTGCTAGAGAAGACTTTTGAGAGTTCCTTGGACAGCAAGGAGATCAAACTAGTCAATCCTAAAGGAAATCAACCCTGAATATTCATTGAAAGGACTGAAGCTGAAGCTCCAATACTTTGGCCACCTGACGCAAAGAGCCAACTCATTGGAAAAGACCCTGATGCTGGGAAAGATCGAAGGCAGAAGAAAAAGGTGATGACAGAGGATAAAATGGTTGGATGACATCACTGACTCAATGGACATGAGTTTGAGAAAACTCCAGGAGATGGTGAAAGACAGGGAAGCCTGGTGTGCTGCAGTCCACAGGGTCACAAAGAATCAGACAGGACTCAGTGACTGAACAATAACAACGATAGTTTCCCTTCCTTCTCTCCACCTGATCAAGTTGTCTGCTTCCTTTAAATTGAAACATAAATTCCATATTACCCATTGATTCAGCATATATGAGTGAATGTGAAAGTGAAGCCGCCCAGTCGTGTCCGACTCTTAGCGACCCCATAGACGGCAGCCCACCAGGCTCCCCCATCCCTGGGATTCTCTAGGCAAGAACACTAGAGTGGATTGCCATTTCCTTCTCCAATGCATGAAAGTGAAAACTGAAAATGAAGTCACTCAGTTGTGTCCGACTCTTAGCGACCCCATGGACTGCAGCCTACCAGGCCCCTCCATCCATGGGAGTTTCCAGGCAAGAGTACTGGAGTGGGGTGCCATCGCCTTCTCCAATATATGAGTGAGTACCTACTAAATATCAGAAACTTTTCTATACTTAAAGAATACATGGTAATCAATGTAAGGTTCTTGCTCTCATGGAGATTCTATTATAAGGGGAAAGACTAAAGCTCTCTAAGCACATAAAACCACAGAAAATCTTTCCCTATTGGACTGTTGAAGTGTTTATTAACTGTGGTACTGACCTGATGCATACCATGCATTATATATACATTTTCCCCCCAAGTTTCTGCCCTCTCTCCCCAGTGAGATTCTAACCTCCTTCTGGATATACATAGTATAATATTATCAATAATGTCAATAAATCCTAGCATTCTGCATTGAGGACTGAGTAAATATTTACTGGCTGAATGATCAATCCCTGTACTTGAGTTTGATCAAAGGTTTAAATATTCTTCCCAACAGAACCACAGCTAAAATTCTCTTTGAAAATATACTTTTGGGCAAAAATGATAGAAAAAAATATTGACTAGAAGGTAGGAAGAAAAGTAGAACCAGGATAAGCTTTCTAAAACATTGATAACCTGCAAGATTTTCTCCTGAATGGTCAAGAAGTGTGTCGGTTTCCTGTGACAAAGGGTTCAAAATTAAATATTAGGGTAAATTTTGTTACCTCTGCTGGGGGATTAGCAGACAGAACATGTTAGAAGACATTCTTATATGATGGAAAAGTAGAACTAGTATTTAATATGTGACAAATATCACATACATTATATCACTTAGCTTTCAGAATATTCAAGTTAGTATTGTTTCTCTTCACATACTTTCAGAGATAGTGAGATAACTATCTCTGAAAGATAACCTGAGATCAAGCCAAGATCATAAAATGATAATAGAAGACTAAAACAGAATGTTTTTAAAAGTTAATAAGTCACAACAACATATAAAAAAGAAAGAGATCATTAGTAAAATATGTATTTCAACAAATACCTGAAAAATGGATATTGGAACAGTAACTAATGAAGCAGAGGGAAAAGGGCTGCAAATTGAAAAAATGTGAAAAGCACACAGGAAAGGCACCACTTATTCAGCCAACAAATCCCCTAGAAAGATGATCTAGAAATTCTCAATACAGAGCCGGAGTTAGAAATGGAACAGAAAAGAAGATTAACTGACACTCCACATACAGAACTGTCATCTCCATCATTTTTAATCCCTGCTCACCAGGATAACACAGACATCATAGATAACAGCCTGTAGGCAATCACTTACCCCCAGTCATGAAAAGGAAGATGGGCGCTGAGTTCATTTGAAAGAAATTAAATGAAATGTTTAGGGTGAACTTTGTTACTAAAAGTAAATAGACAACTGAGAATCAACAGTTCAGTTCAGTTTAGTTGCTCAGTTGTGTCTGACTCCTTGTGACCCCATGAACCACAGCATGTCAGGCCTCCCTGTCCATCACCAACTCCCGGAGTTCACCCAAACTCACGTCCATCAAGTCGGTGATGCCATCCGACCATCTCATCCTCTGTCATCCCCTTCTCCTCTTGCCCTCAATCTATCCCAGCATCAGGGTCTTTTCAAATGAGTCAGCTCTTTTCATTAGGTGGTCAAAGTATTGGAGTTTCATCTTCAACATCAGTCCTTCCAATGAACACCCAGGACTGATCTCCTTTAAGATGGAGTGGTTGGATCTCCTTGCAGTCCAAGGGACTCTCAAGAGTCTTCTCCAACACCACAGTGCAAAAGCACCAATTCTTCGGTGCTCAACTTTCTTCACAGTCCAACTCTCACATCCATACATGACTACTGGAAAAACCATAGCCTTGACTAGACAGATCTTTGTTGACAAAGTAATGTCTCTGCTTTTTAATATGTTGTCTAGGTTGGTCATAACTTTCCTTCCAAGGAGTAAGCATCTTTTAATTTCATGGCTGCAGTCACCATCTGCAGTGATTTTGGAGCCCAAAAAAAGAGAGTCAGCCACTGTTTCCACTGTTTCCCAATCTATTTGCCATGAAGTGATGGGACCGGATGCCATGATCTTAGTTTTCTGAAAGTTGGACTGTAAGCCAACTTTTTCACTCTCCTCTTTCACTTTCATCAAGAGGCTCTTTAGTTCTTCACTTTCTGCCCAAAGGGTGGTGTCATCTGCATATCTGAGGTTATTGATGTTTCTCCCTGAAATCTTGATTCCAGCTTGTGCTTCTTCCAGCCCAGTGTTTCTTATGATGTACTCTGCGTATAAGTTAAATAAGCAGGGTGACAATATACAGCCTTGACATACTCCTTTTCCTATTTGGAACCAGTCTGTTGTTCCATGTCCAGTTCTAACTGTTGCTTCCTGACCTGCATACAGGTTTTTCAAGAGGCAGGTCAGGTGGTCTGGTATTCCCATCGCTTTCAGAATTTTCCAGTTTATTGTGATCCACACAGTCAAAGGCTTTGGCATAGTCAAATCAATAGAGAAAAAAGGAGTTTAAAATATTATAACCAGTAATCTAAGAAAGAGCTCAGAGAATATGATATCCATAAATCATAAGTCACTGTGAAAAATATAGCAATAAAATAAAGCAGAAAGAACTCTTGGGAAATTACAAAATAAGATTAACAAAATAAATTTTTCAATAGTCCAGACATGAAATTTTAAAAAGCTCACCAAGAGTGGAAAGAAATGAAAAATACAAGATCAAATATAAAGACATACCAAACCAAAAATATCGGTACTTCTACCCAAGTAATAGGATTCCCCAAAACATATTACAGAGAACATAGGAAATAAAAAATGACCAAATAAATAATGGATAGGAATTCCTCAATGCCGATATTCGAGATAAAATCCTAGCAGAGGGAATAAAGATCCACACCTAGGTCTGTCACTGTGAAATTTGAAAATGTACGCAATAAAAAATTCTAAAAACGTGATTAAATAGGTACAAAGACAATGTTATTAATAATTAGCCATTTGAATTTGAATACTTGCTTGAAGTCTTAAAGGTTAAGAGAGAATTAATTTGAGACCACAATTCTTCATTTCTGATACCTGTTTTCTTTCCTCTGTATCATGAGGTATGTTTAAGGTGTTCAGCAACTTTACGAATAGAATTAAGAAATTATTTCCTTTACCCTAACTTTCCCACTCACCCTCCAAACCCTTCTCCCCCCAAATAATTCTTTCTGGTTCACATTTTCAATTGTTTACTGGATGTTTTAGCATGGATGACTCTGTGCAGACAATTGGGAACCAGTATATATATATATATATATATATATATATATATATATATATATATGTGTGTGTGTGTGTGTGTGTGTGTGTGTATATATATATATATATATAATATATTATATATATATATATATTATAGGGACCAGTATGTTAGAATTTTTAATAATTGGTCCAATGCTTTTAACCTTTTCCTACCACAAATTCATCCTTCAAATGGCACCAGGGACATTTTCTAAGCTGCAAACCTGGTTCATGTACTCAGCTCTATAAAATACTTCAGAGAGAACATCAAAATTATGAGTGTCATTCAACTGCATATAATATCCCATCTCCTGAATCTTCTAAAATGCTCACTGATTTATGCTTTTATTTATTCCTTTAATTAATAATTAGAGTACCTGCCATGTGCAGGGTACTATTCTAGATGCTGTGATATGCAGTACAGCATGAATAAATCTAAAAATAATTCTGATAAGTGAACAAAGCCAGATAAAAAGTATATACTCTATTATCCCATTTTATAAAATACTAGGAAATGCAAACATAAATAACAGATGGGTGGTTGTCTGAGGGTGGGAGCAGAGCAGGAAAGAGAGGAGAAGAAGACCGTAGGGACACAAAGAAATTTTGAGGGTGATGAATAAGTTTATTATCTTGATTATTGGGGCAAAAGTTTCATGACTATATACATATGTCAAAATTTGTAACAGTATACATATTACTTACTTGCAGTCACTGTATGTCAGTTATAGTTCAGTAAAGCTGTTAAACCCACAGATATAAAACACAGTTTTAAACACTTGGTCTTGGACTGAATTGTCTCCCCAAATTTCATATGTTCAAGCTCTAACCCCTGATACCAAAGGAAAAGGTGACCATATCGGGAGAGTCTTTAGAGAGGTGATTAAACTGTGATGAGGCTATTAGGGTTGGGTCTAATCCAATATGACAGGATCTTCATAGGAAGAGGAAATTAGGATAGAGACATGCTTATATACAGAGAAAAGGCACAGGGAAAAGACAGCCATCTACAAGCTAAAAAGAGAACTAAAAGAAACAACGCTGCCAATATTTTGATCTCAGACATCTAGCCTCCAGTGCTGTGAGAAAATGAATTTTTGTTCCTTATGCACCCAGCCCATGGTGATACGTTATGCAAGTCCTAGCAAACTAATATACCTGGTAAGAGATTCCACAATTTTTATACACACCTCATGTTCTCTGTGTGGCTACATCATGAGTGATTTATTTCCTATCTAAATGATTTCCTTTGTGCTTTTTTTTTTTGCAATATTTATGTGCTTCTGTGATAATTATAAAAATAGTCATAAAATGTTATATGGAACCATTCACAGGATTCAATCTGAAAATGCTAACAACAAAACAGCCACAGTGGAAAATGTCCCATTTTCTTATTCTAAACTAAGTGTGTTTCTAGTATAGGAGAAAACATGGCAATTTTAAAAAAGACAATTTTCTTTAAAAAAGAAAATTAGTAAGTATACTTTTAAAATCTTTCTATAAATATTCAAGAGGAAGCCTGCCAATTCTAAATTGCTGATACTGCTGTTTCAAAGATGTCTGCAACATACACAGGAAAGACTCAGTGGAACTATAAACGAGCTGTTCATTAAAGATACCTATGTAAATTACAAGACAAAAGGTAATATTCAATATCAAATGCTCCCATTTTTTCAGAAAGCTTCACAAAATGAGTTTTAAGTTGGCATTGATTACCAGCAATGTTTTTTTAGGAGCTTCACAAGGCTTTCTTTTATTCTTAATTACTTTTGTAACAACCAACACTTACTCAATTAGATATGTTAATAGTCCCTGGATTTCTGTACACCTGTTTCTTCCAGCTGTCTGCAAGGCTGGATCCCCAACATCTGTATGGAATCGGTAGTTCTATTTTCTACTATTAAAATCACAGGAAAAGAAGTCCTAGTGTTTAGGGGAAACACTGATTGAAACTGCCTGCCCTGGTCATGCAAGACAGTAGCCACTTGCATAAGCTATCTTACAAAAGGAGGTCCCAGTAAGGAAAGCACTACTAACAAGCTACCACCAACTGGGAAGAACTTGGGAAAGGTCAAAAGGAGAGAGGAGATGCCAGTCTATACGTCTGACCAACCTCCCAGAACTCTCGCAGGAACCACCTTGGCTGAGCAATGCATGTACCACCAGGAAGCACCCTGAGTCAGAACGATTGGCCACAGGCAACTCAGAAACTATTCCCATCTCCATGAAGCCCAAGATTGCAAGTTACATGGCAGAGCAGTTGTCCTGGATTCCCTCACTCTCCTGCTATCCACCAGGGTGCCCTTTCCCAATAAAATCTCTTGCTTTGTCAGCTTGTCAGCATGTGTGTCTCCTCAGACAACTCATTTCCAAGTGTTAGACAAGAGCCCACCTTGGGCGCTGCAAAGAGCCCCTCTTCCTGCAACATGAGGATCAGTATCAGGTTAAACGGCTAAAAATAAAGACAAAGGTAGTCAAGCATAAATATGCTTGCAGTTGCATCAGTATAATGAGAATAAAATTTGGGATGCCTGCAAAAATTACCAGAAGGTTCCTTACGCACTCATAAATATAAAAGGAGGGTCCTTTACTTTATCAGCCCTCTGGTGCTTGGGTTATATTTATCACTATACATGTATCTAAGGTCCAGGTTGTAGAGTAGTTTTGCTATGAAAATTAGAGCAAAAGTTAAATACTTTAAAACAGAGTCATTTATAATAAACTGAAGTATCTACTAAAAATTGCTTTCAAGAATATGCATTCCACCAGATTTTTATTAAGTACTCACAATGCACAGTAATTTAGGAGATAGGTTCTTTCAGTTCGGTTCAGTTCAGTCACTTAGTCATGTCCGACCCTATGTGACCCCATGGACTGCAGCCCGCCAGGTCTCCCTGTCCATCACCAACTCTTGTAGTTTAATCAAACTCATGTTCATTGAGTTGGTGATGCCGTCCATTACTCTAGAGAAGTAATTAAATGAAAATGAGGTCATCAGGGTGTAATCTAATCCAATAGGACTAGTGTCTTTACAAGAAGAGATTAGGACCCACACATACAAATCTACACTTGGAAGACCATGTAAAGATACAGTGCATGTGTGTGTATGTGTGTGTGTGTACATGTGTGCACATGCTTGTGCATCAATATATGCTCCATCAGGTCCGATTCTTTGCGACCCCATGGACTGTAGCCTGCCAGAATCCTCTGTCCATAGAATTTTCCAGGCAAGGCTGCTGGAGTGGGTTGCCATTTCCTGCTCCAGGAGATGTTCCTGAGCCAGAGACCTAACCCACATCTCTGGTGTCTCCTGCATTAGCAGGTAGATTCTTTACCACTGCACCAACTGGGAAGCCTCAAAAAGCTTCCTCAATTCAGGAAGTACAGCAACAATGACAATGCCCCTGATCTCATGGAGCTTAAAAGGAGTAAAAATGACTAATAAATCGATATTGACTAAGTGTTAACGAAAATTATACAAGATAAAATTACTGGTTTGCACTGGGGAATGCTATTTAAATATGGTAGTTAATATCTTTGAAGAGATAATATGAAAATGAGATAAAATCTTTAATTACACAACTAAAAAAGAAATAAGTATTGTACTCATTGTCAAAGAGAACACTGGAGAATGGGCACCATAAATTGAAGTAGAGGATGTAGGCATAACAGCACATTATTTTAATGCATGTAAGTTAACCTACAATTGTATTTGTAGCATTTTATCTACAAAGTGTTTGCACCAAGATTTTATTATAAGGTTGTTCATTGTACAACTGTTTATAGTAACACAAATGTGGTGAAACTTCAACCCCAACAATAGGATATTCATTAAACAAATAAAATACAGTGCACCAGCGAAATAGCATATCATGCATCCATTAAAATGATTCTTTACCATTTCTGATGCAAGAGGTCAGATTTTCTCCACTTTCTTCAGATTCTTTAAGATAGCGAGGGAATGTTTAAAAGGCACAAACCTACAAAATTTAGAGAACAGCAAACAATGAACAGTGGGAGGTAAGTGGAAGAATACTGGTAGATGAAGCATATCAGAGGAAGCCACAGTCTGGAAATCATGTGGTATAAGCATCAGTAAAGGAAGAAGTGATCCACTCAGCAAGTACAAGCAAAAGGAGAGTATGAAAAGAGGAAGGAATAGTGAAAAGAGCTAAAAATGGATGGTAGATGAAGGTCTATGTACAGAAATCTGTGAAATAATCGGTCCTCCTCCTTTGCTTGCCTCTATTGGCTTGAGCTTTATACTCAATACCAAACAACCATCCAGAAAGAACTAAGGTAACTAAGGCTGAGTATGAGTGCCATAGAAGAAGCATTCCTCATTATATCATATAGGTGTACCTTAACCTAATAACCAGTTTCTGTTCCTTACCCTAAAGAAAGTCTGCCATCACCAAACTTTAACTACCACCATAGATCATGCCATCAGACTTAATATCAACCAATTCTAAGTGTGAGTAAATGAGACATTTGAGGAAAGGCTGCAGCATGCAAGAGAAATACCAAAACTTTGCAACAAACAAACAACAGATGAAAGTAACCTTTGGCAAAAAGAAAAATAAGAAAATGACAAAGAAAGACCTTTGAATCAGAGTCCTCAATGACATTTAAGAACATATTCTTGACAAAGCATGAAAATATTAAATGTTTTGTATCCAGCCCAAGAGCTAGAAATCCAGACCAAATAAACAAGAGATGGGGACAAGGCATACCAATGCCGAATTGGGAATTATTTGTAAGGTAATTCCCACGTGAAGACAGGCTGAATACCCCTGTCTTAGATATTGCGATTGAAGAGATAAGAGCAGCAAAGCAACTTTCCCTCTGGGACCCAAATGGGAAATGGACAATCATCACTTATTCCATCACTGACCATCAAGAAATGAGGCTGCAGCAATTCTTACCTCCATGTAAGTTAGACTCCTTATAAAATAGATCAGTTTGTGGTTCAGGCAGTAAAGAATCTGTCTGCAATGTGGCAGATCCCAGTTTTATCCCAAGGTCAGGAAGATTCCCTGGAGAAAGGAATGGCAACCCACTCCAGTATACTTGCCTGGAGAATTCCATGCAAAGAAGAGCCTGTCGGGCTACAGTTCATGGGGTTGCAAAGAGTCAGACACCACTGAGCAACTAAAAAAAAAAAAAAAAAGCAACTCCACACCCAGAAGATGAGATGAGCAGATGAAGAAAGAGAAAATCACATCTATGGAACTTCTGCCATCCAGAGAAATGTATGTCAAGCAGAACACCCAGAACAGGGAGCTTCTAGCGAAAGAACATTAAAAACACTTAGAGATTTGATTATGATGCAAAATAAAAGTATTTTCATCAACTAAAAATACTGTTACTGTTAGAATTTAATACAGTAGTTAAAGGTAACGTTAAGGGTTGAAATATGTGTCATTGAATATAAAACAGAAGAAGTGTCTCACAAAGAGATGGATATCATGAGGTTAAAGACTTGGATGATGATGTGGTTGAACTGTATCCCCCAGAAAGACATATTGAAGTCCTGACCCCATGCCTGTGAGTGTGATCTTATTTAGAAATAAAGTCTTTACAGATGTCATCTAAACAAGTTGAGGTCATACCAGATTATAATGAGCTGTAAATTCAATGACTGGTATCCTTGTAGGGAGTGAGAGATTCGAAAACATGCAGGGGACATGAGGAAGAAGGCCAAATGAACACGGAAAAAATTGGAGTCATGCTGCCATAAGCCAAAACAACATCAAGGATTGCTGGCAACCACCATAAGCTAGAAGCAAAGAAAGATTCTTCTCTAGAGACTAAAGAAAGAGCATGGCCTTGTTGACATCTTGATTTTAGACTTCCAGTCTCCACACTGTTAGAGAATACATTTCTATTGTTTTGAGCCACATTTTGTTGCTTAGTCACTAAGCTGTACTCAACTCTTTTGTGACCCCATGGACTGTAGCCTGCCAGGCTTCTCTGTCCATTGGATTTTTTCGGCAAAAATACTGAAGCATGTTGCCATTTCCTTCTCCAATCGATCTTCCAAACCTAGGAATCAAAGCTGTGTCTCCTGCATTAGCAGGCAGATTCTTTATGGCTGAGCCACAGTAAAATCCTTTAAACCACATGGCTTGCGGCAATTTGTTACGGTAGCCCTTGGAAACTAATACAGATGATCAATTCATAGGATCTAACATACAAATGGAAAAAAAATAATTAAACAACTAACGGAAATTTATTTGCCTGAGTTTAAGAGATTTTTGAGGCTTCAAACTGGAAAAGGTCATTGAATTCTAGTACTGACTATGAAAACAAACCCCCAAGTATAGATATCCTATCAAAGAACTCCAGTCACCAAGGATCCATCTCTGCCCTCTTCCAGCAGGAAAGAGAAACTTCTAACAAAGAGAAAAAGCATAGGACTTATCATCTAAAATTCTAGAAGTTAGAATTTGGTAGACTAATGTCAACAGACTTTTAAAAGGCTGTAAGAATTTTATACCGAGTAACATAGAATGTCTACAAAATTTTTTTTGCTTGTTTTTTCCCACACTTGAGAGGTGCAAAGGTGGTAACTTTTTATTGCTTTTACATTTAAGAAAAACTCTGATGTAGAAATTTCTATTTTCCTTCAAAACATTGTTCTACTCTTTTCTAACATTTTTCATGACAGACCATCTTAAGTTTATTTCCCCCTTTAGGTAATGTGTTTCTGTCCCTCCAGGTTTGTATGATCATTTTTAGTATTTAAAATACAATAATCTTATCTGAAAAGATTCAGTGTTGGTTGTTTTTCATTAAGTTTGCGCAAGCTCCGGGAGCTGGTGACGGACAGGGAAGCCTGGCGTGCTGCAGTCCATGGGGCTGCAAAGAGTCTGACATGACTGAGCGACTGCACTGAACTGAACTGACACATGGAGAAACCTGCAGACAAGCAGATTACAATCTACCTTCAACTCAATGTTTTATATTTAATTTCTATTCTGTTGTATTATTTCATTTCTCCTGGCTTATTCTATTCCCTTCCCTAGGAGCACAAATTATAGGTATGTTGACTCATCATTATCTTACTTGTCCCTGTAATCTTCTTTATTATATATAACTTTTATAAAAATCTTATAGCTTTTCTTTGGTGTTCTAGGTAATTTTCTCAACTGTCTTAATGAGCCATATAGTGACAATTTTCTTCTTTACTAGTTGAAATGTTTTAATAACATTACTTTTATTAAATTTACATTTTTAGTTCCTTAATAAAAATCCTTGCAGCTCATTGTTAAAAATAATATTCACATTCATTTCAGACGCCATGTTTTCCTTAATATCATTTCAAAATATGTAGTACCTAAAATTTGATTTTGTTTCCTTGGATAAGTCCTCAAATATGTGTTTCTTGATGAAATTTTTCACACCATTGTTTCAAACTGTATTACCATACCTTGGTAACCAATGATAATTGCATTTGTTACCAAGATAAGAGGGTAGTAGGTTGAGTATAATAGATTAATCGAGAGCAGGAGACCTTCTATTAGATCTGATTTTTCTTAATTTTTTTCCAGACATCTTAAAAAGTAGGCTACTGGAAAGTAAGCAGGAGGCTGATGAAGGAGGATGATATCACCTTAGTTGTGTGGTGGTTTTAAGAATGTGGGAAGAAAGTTGACACTATAGGAAGCTGCAGCTAAAGTTTCTTTCCCCTGAAAGAATTTGTTCTACATTTGTCGAAATCTGCCATGTGGAGACAAACCCAACTGGATCTGGAGAAATTCTTTTCCCAACACAAGAGATGCTTGGTTTTCTCCAGTGGCCACACAGGCAGGAACTTGTATAGTGGAGCGGGGTGGGGTAATGCACCATTAGATTTCTATGTGCTGAAACTACATGTCTTCTCTTAATACTTTTGCTCCTAGTGATATAAAATTGTTAAATGACTCTAAGTTGATAACCCCCTATCCTTCTGATGACTTATCCTCATTTCCAGGGTTCCTTGATCTAAATCAGTGGATATGGCAGCAAACAAACTCTAACAGTGTCCCCAGTGGTCTCCATCACCAGGCATTTTTGCCCCAGTGTAATCCCCTCTTCTTGACTGTGGCAGGATCCATGATTCTCATGGACTAAAGTAAAACGGAAAGGATTTCACACATGTGATTATTTACATTAGACTGCAACCTTTCTCTTGCTAGTAGGCCCTCACTATTGATGCTCCCCCTCACTGCCTTTGTTGAATACATTGTCATCTGGAGAGACCCATGCGGCAAAGAACTCTATGTGGACTCCCCCCAACAGTCAGCAAGAAGATGAGGCTCTCTACCTGACAGCCCACAAGGAACTGGTTACCACCACCAACCACATGTGCTTGGAAGTGACCTTTCCCAAGCTGAGCCTAAGATGGACCCCAGGCTCACACCAAACCTTGACTGATGCTTGTGAGAGACTTTGAGGCAGAAGACCCAGCTGCACAATGTTCAGATTCCCGGCTGATGGGATGTAGCTTATTTTAAACCACTGCAATTTTGTTTTGGTTTTTTTTTAACAATAATAGATACTACAGTGGGTTTCTTTCTCAAGTCAGAACATTGCTACTGGAAAGCCACTTTTCAGAGAAAAACATGTATTTTTCACTGAGCCACTGTTGTTTTGGAATATAACAGACCTTTATCAGAAGAGAGAACTCCAAAATCTTTTCCATAGCCTGTTTATACCTCCAATACCTGGACCCTCCCAATTATAAGATATTGGTAGAATTTTCCAGAATTTTTCCACTGGCATTCACCAGCAATCCACTCATAGAAGCTGTTTTTAAAACCTCTGGTTCCCTAGAAACAGAACCTTAGGGAGAGATTGTGGAAGTGTTTCACTGAGTGCTCTTAGCAGGGAGGAAGTAAAGCAGGAGAGGCCAAAGGGTGAAAGCTAAGTGAAGTGTGATCTCTCAGCTGAAGTCTAACTTTAATCCTGGTCCCTTAGGAATCTTTGGAGCAAAAACTGCAGCTCGAGACTTCCCTAGCGCATCCACCAGCATGGTAAGTTGTGTTTTGCTTCCTGGTGTCATCTTTGAAAGTATTATAAACAATATTGTAGTTGACAATATCTCTAGTTCTGTTGATCATTTCATTTAGTTTTTGTGTGAGAGTTTACAAATGTGCTTATTTACCCCATTATCTTTCCCAAAAGTTTCCCGGTTTATGAAAGTGGGGTAAACCCATGAGGTTATTTATGCACTCTATGTTGGCCAATTGTGAATTAGGAAAATCCACAGCGTCCATTCAGGACCTATCACTTTATCTCTCTGAGTTAGAGATTTAAGCTTCTGCTTCAGAATGAAAAATTACTACTGTCTAACACAGACTGTGGGTTTGCTGGCCCTGTTCCCAATCAAGTTGGGGGAACAGTGTCTGAAAAACAAACCTTACAGCTTGGGCTATCCTCTCATAGTGCCACCGGGGTGGCTGGCAAGGTTTCTCCCATCACAGTTGGTATTATCCTGTGTTACTCAACCAGAGGAAAATTACTTCCTAATGGACCCTTAAGCCCTCTGTTCAATTTCCCTTCAGGTCTGACGAGTGCAATCCCAAGGACTCATGCTAAGCAAGGCCTCTTCAAAAATTATGGCCTGTGCTCATTTGAGTCAGAAATTTTCAATTATATAGCCTCCCAGGATACATTTTAGGGAAAAACAAAACACAACTGTTTTTGCTCACTTGTTAAACACTAACCGTTTTGTTGCTAGTTCCATTACTTTTTCTCACTTTATCCCTTTTATGCAAATAGGCAGCCCATTTTCAATCTTCCTTGAAATAGAAATGAAGGCTCTGTGTATGGGAAATAGGTGATTTTGGACTTTGCTTTAAAAATTATCTTTGGGAACAACCTGATGTTTTCAACACTTAAAAGTTTCAAAAGTGCCTTCATATCCATTGCATCATTTGATTCTCACTACAAGCCTACAAAGTAGACAGGTGTTGTAACCCCCGATTTACAGACTAGAATTCAGAGATCACCTAACTTCTTAAAATCGCGTTGCTGAGAACAAACAGAACTGAGACAAGAACCAGATTTTCTCTGACTTTAGTCTGATGCTATTTCTCCTCTTCCATGCTGCCTTTTAACTCTCAGCAATACACATTCTCAATTTCTTTCTTGATCCCCGGGATGTTTGCTTTATAATTTTTTTTTTTTTTGGCTCAGGGATCCCACGAGCACACAGCTGGACTTAGCAACACCCCATTTAGTGTCATTCAATGCTAGCACTGTCTTTCTGTATTTCCACATTCTCTAATAAGCACCCTGCCTTAATTATCTAATCTGGACATGTTATTTTACCAGTGTGACTCCAAGAAGTGCTGGTGAGTCCCTAAACGAGCATATGAATGTGGTTTATTTGGATTTTATTGTATCACCCTTACGCTTTATTTTCATTGCATTTTGAGAGAATCTTTAGCATGTGTAGTATCACTTAAAGAAGATATAACACTGCAAAATAAGAATTCTCTATCTATGCCTTGCACAACCACAAGAGGACCCTTCCAAACCAAAGAGCTATGAATCTTATCTGTGAGTTCTGTTGTAAATTTTGATCTGGAGGCATGTTTAATAGCTTTTCAGTGGTTATTTTAAAGTGAGTATTTACTCAAAATGATGTCTGCTTATATTATTTCTTTGCCAAATTGCTCCCAGCAACTTGAAAATCTGCTTATACCTCTCCATCAGTATCCTCTCTGGAAAGGAGACATTTTCTGTTATGTACCGCATGAAGTATTTGATTTTACTTGATGATCTTTAAAGCTCAACCAGGACAATGAGCACGTCCAATCATTCTCAACCTTTTCACTGCTAAGGATACTTTTATTATTTTACTCCTTGATATGAAATATATTATGTGCCAAACTTCACATTTATCAAGAAATTCTTTATTTCCCCATTTTTAGTACCAGCAAACATATATAATAATAACAAACACAGAGCATGTTTGTTATTGTGCTGGGTGCTATTCTAACAATTTACATAATTAACTTCTCTAAATCTTTGACATCATAGGAGGTAAGTGCTATTATCTTCTTTACACATACAAGGCATGGAAGAGTTAAGCAACCAGCAGTAGTTACTATCTGAAATTTAGTACTGGCAACTAGGCTCCGGAGTCAATGTTCTTAACCTCTACATGTGCTGTTTCCTATTTGTAATATTGGGTTGCCCAAGAAGTTCATTCAGGTTTTTCCATACAACACAATGGAAAAACTCAAACAAACTTTTTGGCCAACCCACTATGTATCCAGTTAGCACAAATCAGTGAAAACAGGTAACCCTTCTAATTTGAGAAAGGCAGAATCGGTGAAGGCATGAGTTCCTCCAATGGGCAGACATTCTAGGTGGAAAGACCACTCTCCACTCTCTTGGAGTCAGCAGACTAAAATCCAAGCTTCCACTCCTCTCTTTGTCAGCTTTATACCCCTGAATACACTTTTAACTTCCCAAGTCTTCAATTCTTAGTGTGAAAATGAGAATACTACAATTTATCCTGTCTGTCTCATTCATTAGTTTGAAAAAAAAGTCCTTCATAGCACAGCCTCATATGTGCCAGGCACCGCTGCTAGATCTGGGGTGAAAGTTGAATGGGAGAGAAGTCATCTCCATGAAAGAATTCAGAGTCTAGAGTGGAGGAAGAGGAACAGAACTACCCTGACATACAAAGTGACAGGTTTATGCTGTAGGAGTTATTGAGTAAGAGGGGGATGGAGAGGAAGAGCAGTGTTACATTTCTCCAGAGGGGGCAGGAGCGGGAGGCAACATCAGGAAAACGTCATGGAAAAGACAGTCCCTGATATGAGTCTTGAAATATCAGGATTAGTTCACAGGGCACACAATGATGGGGAAACAAGATATGTGAAAGCATGAAGATACAAAGAGAGAAAATATGCTCTAATTTCAAATACTTATGAAAATGCAGAAGACACTGCTCCTGGGCAGTTAGCAGCGGGGGAGATTGACTCATATAGAGAGCTGGAAAGATAGAGTTTGGGTGACAGAATAAAGCATTTTATAAATTCCAAAGCATGCTATAAACAGACAACAGTATTTAGGATGGTCATTACTAAGGACACCAATCAGTATTGATGGTTCAATTGTGTTCCTGAATTGCAGACATCAGTACAGGCACCACTCTGGACAAACCTAGAATACAGGAGCCCCTTAAACTTTAGAGAAGCTCTGGAATTTCCCTGGTGGTCCAGTGATTATGAATCCACCCTGCAATGCAGGGTACATAGGTTTGATCCCTAGTCGGGGAACTAAGATCCCGCACGCTACGGAGCAACTAAGCCTGTGAGTAACAACTACTGAGCCCATGTGCTGCAACTAGAGAGTACGTGTGCCACAAGGAAAGACCCCACATGACGCAACTAAAATTGGATGCAGCCAAATTAATAAATATTTTTAAAAAAATTAACGGAAGCTCTGAAAAGTTATTCCTGAGCACCGCTCCAGAATCACATGAGATGCTGAAACTATGACTTCTTTACCCTCCTCAGTCAGAATTTCAAATGATACACTGTACCTCTCCATCAGATGCTTTGCATCAGGAAAAGTCAAACCTGTGTTTCTGACAGAACTTACAGAAAACCAAGAGGCCTAAAGGCTCCAAAACAAAGAATGTTCAGCCATCCCCCTTTTTGCAGAGGCATGAGGGCCTGAGATGGAGAGCCTGGGTTATTTAGATAATTACTTCAATTTTCTATCTCACTTTGCTTTTGTAAATAAGTAAGGAAATGAGGAGAATAATTTAATTCAGGTCTCCTGAAAACACATTTATTCTTCTTTCCCTCATTCACTCTCCATTTTACTTTTGGAGAATTTCAGTAAAAAAATAAAAATAAAAATATGCATTGTCTGGGGAAATCACACTGGCATAATAAGTCGATGAAATTTCCAATTGGGCACAGGTGGGAAGAAGACAGCTGTTGCCTATTTAGGCAAATGTGCATGTTTTTTTTTTAAAAAGGAAATTGTGTATAAATGGACCAAAATAACAGCTTTCCTGAATAATTGAGATAACTGACACCAGTCTCCTTTTCACTTTGTTCATGTAAGCAAAAGTTTCATGGTCTTTAAAGATGCTACTATATTTCTTTTGCCTTCACTTTCTCCATGCACAAGGAGGCTATTCTTAACTGTACCTATACAAAAGTCACATGGAATTGACCATTTCTCTTAAAAGCAAAATCCTAAGAAAATGATACAGCTCTAGATTGTTTTTTGCATGTGTCGTCTGTGCTACCTCATGTAAGATAGTAAAGCCAAAACAACATTCATGGAGAAGAGATTACGTGTAAGGCACCACATCAGGCTTTGGATGGCAAAAGAGAGGTCTAACATCACCACACCAACTTTGAATTAAATTGGGGATAAATGTGTAACAAGTCTGCAAAACTCATGCTTCAACTGGGATGTGGAGAAATACGTAATCTTTAAAGTAATTTGATGTTTGTCTAAAGCCCTGATATGATCAGTGAAAGTAATAATGATAACTTTTATTCCTATCCAACTTAAACTTTCATCTGAGCCAGTATTATAAATAGACTTTATTTTCTAAGTAAAACGTATTTAATTTTCTTAAGTAGTTTCAACTTCTCCATTTGTCCTTCCAAGATGGTATCAAATATACAGGGAAGAAGTGCGCTATGACAAGACTGCCAAGGGTGGGGAGGGGTGGCAGATGCGACCCCTGACCTCATGTCCATCCTCAGACTTGCACTGACTCTCATATTCTGAGAAGGGCTTACCTTCTTGCATTTTCAGCTCTTGAAAACCTCTTGATATGGATTTCTTCATCTTGGTCAGGGCCAGTATTAATCCCTGAAAGATTCAGCCTCATAGCACCTCATCTACCCAACCAGCCCTGCAGTCCATGCTGGCCTTCACTCCAGTGTCTCCCCCCCTACCTCACAAGCCCTGTGACAGGCCCATCACCCCTCACCTTAGAACTAATACCACACAGGAACCCCAGAAGGCTTCCCTGTCCCCCCATACACACACCCCACCTGCCCACCACCCGACAGCACTGCGATTCTCATCCTATGTTACTCTCACCTATCTGAAAAGAACACTTCCCTGATAGTGAGCCTAGCGTGAAAAGAGGAAATTACAATTCATCTTTTGGACTCCTCTGATGATCCAGTGGTTAAGAATCAACCTGCCACGGCAGGGAACGTGAGTTCAATCCCTGGTCCGGGAAGAATCCTTATGCCATGGGACAACTAAGACCTGTATGCCACAACTACTAAGCCTGCAACTACTGAAGCCCACATATTCTAGAGCCTGTGAGCTGCAACCATTGAGCTCACAAGCCCTAAGACCTGTGCTACGCAATAAGAGAAGCCACTGCATAAGAAGCCAGTGCACCACAACCAGAGAGTAGCCCCCTGTTGCCACAAACAGAGGAAGTCCACGTGCAGCAACAAAGACACAGAGCAGCCAAAAATAAAATAATTTTTTTTAAAAAAAGAATTCATCTCTCTCCCAGTATCCAAGTGTTAAACATTGTAGAAAGATTCTAAATAGTAACCAACGAGTATTCTGTTGTATCACAACAGAAAAATATTCCAGGAGTCAGGTAATTCTCAATCTGCAGGGTGTCCTTTCCTCCCTTCCAAGAGCAAGAGGTCATGGCCCATATTCATTGAATTCACTCCAGTCATACATGACAGGCACTGGTCTAGGCTGAGCACCTCAGAGATGAAACAGAGTCAGGCAATCAGAATGCAGCCTCTCTACTGGAGAAGATAGAGGAATAGAGGCAATCCCAGCACACAGAAAGCTGCTGTGATGGAGGAAGCACACAGCCCTGGGGAGCCCAGATGGGGACACTCAGCCAGACAGCAGAGGCCAGGGAAGGCTTCCTGGTGAACTCCTGCCCAAGCTGAGTTCTGAAAAAGAAACGGGTGCTGTCTAGGAAATGACAGCAAGAACATGTCAGGAGAGGAAGCAGCACTGCGGAAAGACAGGGAGCTGTGAGAGAGTGCGGCTCATTAGCGGCACTGCCGAGCTGCTTGGTACAGCTACCCTGCACATATTACACATTCATTTTCCTTTCCTCTCCTGAGAGGCTTTGATTTCCCACAGCTATGAACAAAGCCTTAAATGCAAAGCAGAAATGAACAGGGTCATAGGAAATGAAAAACTTGTAGATGGATACCTTTGGAGATGAAAGCAGAAACGTTTTATAATATTCCTTAAAAGAATATGATTTTGCTTTTCTAAAGACGTCAGGATGCCTCTTGGTGTCAAACAGCAGAATAACTGGCTATTGTTGTTGGTTTGTTTTTTTGCTATCTAAAAGAACTTCTTTTAATATTCTCTACCAATTATAGAGCATTCAGAAGGTAAATCACACAGGAAATTTCCAGAATTCATAAATGCCATAGAAACAAAGCAGTTTGCCTAAAGAATGCACGGTTTAAGCTATAGAATAATTGGAAAAGAATAGCACTGACTGTTTTTTGCTATGGTAGACTGTCTTTGTTCCTACCTTCATGTAAATGAAGATTCTTTAAATGTGTGCACCTTACATTTATTTAGGCCAGGCAGAAATAAATAATATAAATCACAGAGAATGATACTAGCATGGAGGATGGTCCCAGCACATCACAAAAAAGAACAAAAAATACTGAGGGGATAACAAAGCAGTACCTGTTGAGTATATTTCTAAGGTAGAATTCCTAGTAAGTTGTGCTAATTGGAATCATTTTCCTTGGAACAGATGAAGTTATCTCTAAATTTAGAACTAGAGATGTTTATGTAGCTCACTAAAACTACCAAGATTATCTATCTACTCACTACAGTTAAGAGAAAATATTTAGAAAAAAGGTGAACAAATGCATGCAAAAATATGTTAAGTATCATTTTAATTACTCAAGGCAAGTCCACCGACTAGAGTAGCACATAAAAAGATTTAATTTGAAATTGATCTTTCCCTGCCCGCTAAAACAAAATATCAATAATTTACAAAGTAATATTTCTCCAACAAGAATCTATCAGCATTTCTACATTTTGGAGAAGAAAAAACTCTACCCTTTCCCCTCAGCACACTAGTCAACCTCTTTCTTCAAATGAGTAGCTCTAACAAGTACTACTCATCTTCTTCCTAAGATGTAATTAGCTGAGAGTTGCTTCAGGGAAATCCATGAGACATCCCTTCTAACAGAAGTAGTTTGGGATATTGAGGGGAGCGAGGGCATGGAAACCACACTGAACAAGTTTTTATGGAGTAAGAGTCTCTTACTAATGTGATTATTTCAACACCATTACTTCTAAAGTCCCAGAGTAGAGTGTGCTCAGTGTTTCTTAAGGATTGCTGGAGCTAGTGTCAAGAGATTAGTTTACAAGAAGGACTTTGAAGTATCCCCCATAAAGCTTTATCCTCAAAATAGAGTTACAATGGCACAAGGGTTGGAGCCAGGAATGGCAGGTTAATGAAACAGATTGGATTTAGAGGGGAGAGGATTCTAAGGTCAGAACAGTGCTTGTTCCTAAGACTGTTTTCTGACCCAGCCTTGATAGTCAAAACATCAGTTTTGGGGAAAGAGCCAACATTGAAGAGCTGCTATCACTATACTCTCTGAAACACTGAAAACAAAAGTTATTATCTACAGGAGTGTGGCTTCCCAGGTGGCTCAGAGATAAAGAATCCACCTGCCAACGCAGGAGATGCCAGGTGGATCCCTGGGTTGGGGAGATCCCCCAGAGGAAATGGCAACCCACTCCAGTATTCTTGCCTGGGAAATCGCATGGACAGAGAAGCCTGACAGGGCTTCAGTCCATGGGGTCACAAAAGAGTTGGACATGACTTAGCTACTAAACAACAAAGAGTGTGCTAGCAATTTTGTTTGCTCGCAGGAAGCTTACACATGCTTCACCTATATTAATAGATTCAGCGTGGCATCAGAACTCAATGTCCTCACCACCAGGCACACTTTGGATATCTGTAGATTGAAAAGGAGTCATAGACGCAGCAGACAACACATGATATGGTTACATGTTCAGTGACACCTACTCTACTAAGAGTTCTACCAAGAACTTAAAGAGAAGAGAGACTTGGAATGGGGCTAAAGTTGCTGTCATTATAGAAAGATGGAGAGAAGTGCTATTTTTACTGTGAGATTACTATACATAGTTTCCCTCCCAGGTTGATGTGGGCTGAGAAATAAGAATTTCATAGTAAGCTTCCTTCTGTGGCATTCAATCATGTCTCAGAGATGAGAGTTTACCTGCTACATGATTCATTCACATTTCATTATCTCTTTGCCTTCTCATGAACTGATTCGCCAGAAAATAGGAAAAAAATTGAGGACCAAGCTTCCAGTTCTTTCTCCATAAAAAAGACATAAGGTCCAGGCATATTCATTTTACTGGGACTTTAGAAATAATAGTACGCTCAAGGGAAGTGATTCTTCTCTGAGCTGTGTGATGGCTCATGAAACCAGAAGATCAGGTTCCTCTTTCTGCTGTGTTGAGCTCTGCCCATCAGGAAGTTGACTGGGCAGTACTTTATATGGACTATTTAGAGGACATGCTCTAGAGCAGTGGTACATAACTGTTTTGGCCCCAGGGACCGATTCTGTGGAAGACAATTATTCCATGAATCAAAGGTTGAGGGATTGGTTTCTGGATGATTCAAGTGCATTACATTTATTATGCACTTTATTTCTAATTGACTGCTGCTGTTCATCTGACAGGATCCAGCTCACGGCCCAGAGGTTGGGGACCCCTGCTCTACAGGAAGAAAGAGATCGTTGCTGATTCCACATTGAGACTTATTTCAACCTTAGTGCCTAGAGCTGGGTTTCTCCTACTTGTACTGACCTCAATTTTCTCACCTTTATTCCTTCAAGGTTTTTTTTTTCCTTAAGGATGCAACAGAATCTGAGGTGATATAACAAAATTCATTGTGTCATTCCTTACTAAGATATGTGGGACATTTTTGCCTTGTAACTGGAGAAATGGAGGAATTTCTCCAGGAAAAAGCACTGAGAGGAGAGTGACAAGGGAAGGAGAACATCACCATCTGGCTCCCAGGCCTAGGTTTAAGATCCATTATTAGAGAGATGAAGAACCAACAGTCACAGACCTGTCTTCATGAGGTTTTAGTCAAGAGGGATGGCTGGAATTTTACTCACCCACTCAAATTAGACTTTTGGAGACAGGATAACTGCTCTGAGGGCACAGATGACAGAGTGGGGGCTATAGTCATGGAGCATGGAGCGAACAGAGCTGCCTCCCTCAATTTGCATGAGATTCAGAACAGATCCGATCCCCTGAGGACTGCGTATCTTAGGAGCAACTGGAGTCGGTGCACTCAGCAAGGACATTGGATTTCTCAGGGCAGCAACATCTTGGGTTCCCTGAGCCAGGTGATTCATGGGTGACAGGTGCAGGGGAGTGAGATCCAGAGCAGGGGAGGACAGCCAGCCTATCTGCTGGGCAGAGGTGACTGCAGCTGATCCACTGCAGGCACAGAGAACCCCACATTCCCAAGCTTTCAAAATAACTCCCATCGGAAAGAAGACTGCGAGCAAGAAACTGGATTTGTTCGCTCTTCAGTGTCCCCTGTCAAGTACTTAGTGGGCGCTCAATAAATATTTGTTGTGGAATACATTCAGGATGCTTTTAGGGAGGCTGAGTTCCAAAAATTAGTTCAGTGAGTACTTGACTAGCATCCCTTGATTATTAAAATATTTGTAACATAACTTTGCAGACACAGAGAAGTGGGTTGTATTTACTTTGTGGTCAGATCAATTTGATCACTGTCAGTCTTTGAAAGAGGCTTTTCTATTTGGGACAGGGATAGAAGAGAGGGAGAGAATTAGGGTGAAGGCTGGGCATGACTTCTACAGGGGCAAATCCAGTGGGTTGGGGTAGTGGTCCTACATATACATGTGATAGGATGGTGGTGTTCTCCCCAGACTCTTGGAATCCCACTGATCAGACAGAATGGCTGTAAGCAGCCTCAGAACCCTCCCAAATTAAACTCTCCTTTGTGTGATTCTCAGATACCAAGACATGGTGATTGCAGCAATGCCCAAAGTTTCCTTTGAATCAGAAATTCCTCATGCCACTCTGTACCAAGGCTCTCATAATCCCACATCAGGCAGTCTCTTAGCATACGGTGCCTATTTAAAATGTGAATATATTATCTAGGAGGGGTAACATATGAATCCACTACCAGCCATTAATACTACAACATGAATTAGTGTGTCAGTGACTGAGGAGGCCTTGCCTCAGGGAACGGTATATAGGGCAGATTTGTTAATTTTTCCTTGTCTTAGATTATGATTTATTGTACAAACAAAAATTACAACAGCAATAAAGAAATCTAAAACAAGGACTAAATTCCCCCTTGTGGTCCTACTGCAGTTACATGTTAATTGCTTTATCTGGGTTCCCTTTCACCTTCTATTCAAATTCATAAGCAGCCCCAACTAAAATGTTTTCCATTTTTTCTGAATAATAATAGCTAACATTTATTAAGTGTTTACTGTGTGCCAGGCACTGTCCCAGAAACACTTACACAAATTAAATCCTGTCATTTTAACAAAAGCTCATGAAGTAGGGCTTCCCAGGTGGCTTAGTGGTCAAAAATCTGCCTGCCAATGCAAGAGACGCAAGAGATGCAGGTTCAATCCCTGGGTCAGGAATATCCCCTGGAGTGGGAAAGAGCAACCCATTCCAGTATTCTTGCCTGGAAAATTCCATGACAGAGGACACCTGGCAGGCTACAGTCCGTGGAGTTGCAAAGAGTCAGACATGACTGAGCATTCATGCACACATGAAATAGGTACAGTTTAATTCTCATTTTACACATGGGAGATTGAGATCCAAAAGAGTTAAGGAACTTGTCCAAGTCAGTAAATAATTTACTCAAAGCCAAGCATTTGGCTCCAACATCCATGCTTTCAACTCCTGAGCCAAACATCCCATTTACCAGAAAAGAAATTGAGGCATCATGAACTAATTAACTTGTCTACAGTTGCATACATAACATGTGGCAGAACCAGAGTTTGAGCAAGTAGCTTGGGTACAAACCCACCCTCTTAAGTGCACCGTACAGATGATAGACATTTTCCAGGCTGGTACTCACAGCCTCTGTTTAGGGTTAATGTCATTATGCCCAGTTTACAATGTGAAGGTTAAGAAGACTAGTTAATTTGCCCAAATGCAGGTCATAAATGACAAATCAAGGTTATAAATCCAGATTTTCTGTTTCCAAGTTCAGTTCTTGTTTATGTGATTTTTTAACTGCCTCTATGACATTCAAATTTTTCAATATAGTTTAAACAAAACACATGAATTGTCTATTTCCTATCTTATTCATTTCATGTAATTCAAGAACACTTTCCCTAGTTACTAGATAGTTTCCATAATCATCACTGTATTGGCAGCCCAATAGGACCCTGCAGTGATAAATCATAATATATTTAAACACCCTGTTGAATTTTTTTCTTTTAGGGACCCTGCAGTGATAAATCATAATACATTTAAACACCCTATTGAAATTTTTTCTTTTATATTTTTTCTACTATTATAAATAATGTGACAAGAAAGACATCTGTGCAGTATCATATTTCTTTTAAAGTGCTTCTTCTGGAGTAGTAAAGTACAGCTTCTCTCATTTTGCTTGATTTTCCAACAACTGATTCAACCTTACACAGAAAACTTTCTGGAATTGCCTAAACCCCTGAGCACCCGTCCCAACTGTGCCTGTCTGGTTGGGCTGAAGAGCACAGATGCCCAGTGATTAGTTGGTCATCTCAGTATTGTCATCAAGACAAAGTAAATTCTTGTTATTCTTGCCTCATCTATCCTCTAGAATATAAATTTCTTGAGAACAGAAACTACGTCTTTGCTAGGTCTCAGTGTGGGTCCTAAACACAGCTGATGCTCAAATATTAATTGATGTTTTCATATACTGGGCAAGAGCTAGCCTTATGCTATATAGTTAGTTAAGTCAAACAACCACTTTCACTAAAATGAAAGATTGATGATTATGGGGAAAGTTTGTGTACTTTGGATTCCATTACAGAAGTAATCTATTTATGCTAATTATCATGCTTTATTCCACAACATTTTCAGTGAGTGAAATATTGACTTTTTTAAATAAAAGTCACCTTGAAAAAGTGATGAATAACATATTCAGCATAGAGTTGATAAAAAAGAATTATTTTTAATTAATATAATCTCACTACACAAATAGATTTGAGGAAATTGGTATTTTGCAAAAGTTTACTATTTTAAATTCTTCTCAGGGTTATATTTCCAGAAACATTCTGACTTAGAAAGAAAATAAGGTCATCATAATGTCTTCTCTCAAAATAAATTACTGAGTTAAAAAAATTGGAGTTAAAGTACTGATGCCAGGATAGAGGTAAATATTCACCTATCTCAGCCACAGCTAACAGCTTTCCATTACTAGATGCAAAATATGAGCTTTGCTCTTGAGGAAAACCTATGTCTTACAGCTATTGATGTCACTGCCACTTTGAACATTTTCAATATTTAATTATGAGCTTTAAATTTGTTTATCTTACAATGCGTTCTGTGTAGCAGCTGAATATGAATTGCAACCAGCTGGGAAGTAAGAAATACAAATATACTGTGGCAACCTCTAAATTTAAAAATACACCAATGTTTATAGTCAATAACAAAAGTAAATTGCAAGCTATTAAATATTATTGTTAGATAATTTTCCAAGTTCTATAATTTTCCAAATCTATAGAGCAAAATTAATGAGTATTTGTGTTTTGATCTAAATTTCAAATTTCATTTTATAGAAAATAGAAAAGAGATGGGTCAATTATAGAAATAATTAAATTATTTCTGAGGCTTGTTTCTGAGATAAAATTTTCTGGAAGCTTTTCGTGCCTTTACAGCTTTGCAGTAAGTTGGTTTCCTACAGATAAATCCATAGAGCATCAGAGTAGTTGGTTAGTGAACAAACTCAATGATTTTCACACTGTTGAGAGAAAGTGTAGAGTCCCATGTAGGTACATCAATCCCTACTGCAACAGGAGGGAGGCTAAGGATTTGCCAATCCAGGCTGTCCCACTACTTTCCACCAGAGCATCACCATCTTTGTCCGTTTTATCTATTGCTTTCCCACCTAAAATTTCTTGGGGAACCATGGGATGAGGGGATCAACTGCTAAAGCTATCTCATTTAATGGAGATTTTATAGAGTATATCTAGTCAGTCATTTTTCTCTTTTTTAACTTCTTTTGTCATTCTAGATAAAACATAATTTTAGTGCAGATTTAACAGATGACCTAAATCAACCCACAGAGTGAAAGAAGAGTTAATAGAGACCAAAAGAAATACATTTGTATCCTTAAGTGATCTAATATACTGAGGAACAGAGACAAAACTGAAAAGGACTAGCAAAGTAAATCAAGAGGTAGAGAAAGAAAAAAAGAACATAAGAGGTAAAGGAGCTAAAAGTCCAGAGGAGAAATTGTAGAAAATATGCTTTAACTTTAGGCTTTGGTTCAGACATTTAAAGTGGGAGATGTTATTTTTTCAACATTGATTTTGGCTCATCACAGCCAAGATTTTTCATAGATCTTCTTCAACTGGGATTATAAACTAAAAAAAAAAAAAAAAGAACAGGCTGGACTAGAAACAAGACCCAGGGGAGTGCAAATTGTAATAAACTGTGAGGCTTCCCCAAAACCAAGGTTTTTCTCTGACTGGTAGAAACTCTGATTTACCCCTTTATCACTTTATTCCTTCAACAAATACTTAAGTTGGGCCTTGTTCCTAGTATGTTTAGGCTTGTGAGGAAAGAGGGATATTAACTCTAAATACAGAGTGGTTGAGTAGCTGAAATCATATTAAATATTTATTTTATAATAGACAAACTGAGATCAGGAATGCAATTCTCATATAACATACTTTAGTACCTTTCAAATATGTTTCCACTGTCTAATTATTAGTCAATGCGCTAGGCCAACCTCTCTATTTTGGTAATTCTGGCTGGTTATACAGGGAGAGAAAACTTCATATTACTCTTCACACATTAGACAGTGCTTCTCAAATATCTGTTCAATCAGATCTGTATGTTGGTGAAGGTCACTTAAGAGTTATTTAATGCTATGTTCAAACATGAGATGCTAATACTGCATACAGATGTTCCAGATGAAAAATCAGAACATCACCTAAATGTCTGTTTATTAATATCTTAAATATTTTCCATGTGCTCCAATACTTTGGCCACCTGACACAAAGAGCCAGCACATCGTAAAAGACCCTGTTACTGGGAAAGATTGAATGCAAAAGGAGAAGGGGGTGGCACAGGATGAAATAGTTAGATAGTATCACCAACTCAATGGATATGAATCTGAGCAAACTCCAGGAGATAGTGAAGGACAGGGAAGCCTGGTGTGCTGCAGTCCATGGGGTCACAAAGAACCAGACACGACTTAGCAACTGAACAACTACAATGTGCTAGGAATAGGGAAAAGCTTAAAGTTTACAATATATTGGGGAGAAAAAAATAATAAGTAAGCAAACCCCACTAATACATAAAATTACTAAATACAAAATGCAATAAAAAAATTTACTGTAGTACTATGATAGAAAATAGGTGGGGAATAAAGATATTTAGAAAGAAAAATTAAGCCTCATGTCACCCTTGGAGGATGACAATTAAGCTGAGATGTAACCAGCCATATGAAATTCCAGAGAAAGAGCATTCCACGAAGGAAGGTAAGAATGAACAAATATTCTAAATTGGGCAAAATCCTGGGCGAGAAAGTAAAATAAAGTATGACCAGAGTATAGTGAAAGATATGAGTTGAAACTCTAGAACTAAGCATCCCTGCTTATTTCTTTTCCAATACATGAAGTTTGGATTTGATTCAAAAATACAATGAAAATCCATAGAAATATTTTAAAGAGGGCAAGTGGCAAAATCTTCTTTAAAAAAAAAAATCATTCTGGATGCTATACTATAAGGAGAATCAATTGTGAAGAGAAGATAGGTAAAAGGCACAGGAAAACTCAAAAGACCATTGAAGTAGTTCCAATTACTACAGATTTATACAGCTTAAATTGAAGTGCCGGTAATGGATGTGGAAAGTGGTGAGATATGAGATATAATTTACGAGTACAACGTGAAGGACTTATTAATATAGATTGGAAACAGCGGGATTGGGATAAGAAAGAATAAAGGTTTCTTCTCCATTTTCTAGATTAAGCTGCTGAGTAGAAATGTTGTACAATAGAGACATGCCATGAGGAAGACTATGGATGCAACGGGATTCACAAGACTGATGCTAAAGGTGAGTTTTACATAAAACATCCGAACAAAGATGTCAAATATGCAGTTAGCTGTATAAGATTGGAGGTCTAAGTTTGGACCCAGAAATATAAACTGTCACCAGCAATTTATGTCACCAGCATATCGATAGTATTTAAATCTGTGGCAATGTATGAGTTCTACTACTGAATAAAGGCTTTTGGGAGAACAAAGACAGGCCTATCACTAAGACCTGAAGAACTCAAAATGCTTAGAGATGAGTTCATAGGAGAGAATCAACAACAGAGGCTGAGAAGAACACAGAGAGAGGAATAAAACTAGAAAAGAGAGATGCTACCAAACAAGAGAATGTTTCACATAGACTCTCAACGTCAAATATGCTGAGAGGATAAGCTAAAGAAGGACAGAACACATATTGGCCACATAAATGTGTCAGAAATCTTGGCAGGAGTGGTTCTGGGGAAATGATGAGGGGCAGAAGGCAGATTTGAGTGGAGTTGAAAAATGAAGAGCATCTGACAGTGCTTAGAGAACTCTTTGGAGAAGGTTGGCTGTGTAAGAGCCATTCATTCATTTGCTTTTATAATTCATGTTCCTAATTCAATTAGCTAAGCAAAGTGTCTAATTTCAGCAATGAAATTTTCTGATGACCCCTTCAAGACACATGAGTTGCAAAATGTACTTGCGAGTAACAGAATGACTCAATCTGATACACAAAATTCTTGACTGTTAGCCAAATAATTATAAAGAAATGTCTGTCCAAAAAACATGATGATTTTGGTTTTAAAACAGTTGATCTTAAATCATTTTTCTGACAGTAATTAAAATAGAACTGGTTTTCTACTGAGAACATTATTAGCACATGTTAATAAAACCTTAACATGAGAAGATAAGAGGATATGAAGTCTTTTATCTCAGTAACAGTAAACATATATATAATTCAACTAGAAGTTGTTTGGGGTCACTAAGGCACACACAAGTACTAAGCTTAAATCTTTGTTCTCAAGATACTTAAACTTGACATAAGCAGTTTTAAATTATAAGGCAGAATCAGCATGAATGATAGAATTTAAGAGCTGTGAGAATTTGAAGAAAGATGAAGGTATATCTCTTATATTTTAATTAAACTTACAGATTGAACAACTAACTTTTATGGACCTGAGTTTTTATGTAAGTGCATCACAAAATTGTAGAATATGCATAAAATAGATGCTTCATTGAACCAAGGATATATTGTGAGTATTATAAGAAACCTCACTCTCTTACAGAAAGATATGATTTTCCTGCCAACTGTGTCTTTCAGAAGCTTGTTGATAAAGTATTTTCCAACATTTTCTCTTTATTCAAATATAAATTCTGTGGGGACTGCCATCCATTATCATCTATTACAAAAGGAACAAAATTAAGTCACAAATATTAGTAGTTGAGTTACAAGTGACAGAAGACATAATTCAAAATGGCCAGTGGTAGGGGTAATCCCCCCTGATCACATGGTAAAAATGAGAGCTGGAGCCTTTGCCAAGGGTACTTCTAGAAAAGTTAGAAATAAATATTATGCATAAACAAGAGAGCTCCATTGTAGCAATACAGAGCCAAAGCCACATCAAAGACTAACACCTTTCTAAAAACTTTCATGAGTCACAGAGATAAAAATTAGAGTATGAAAATTATTATTTAACCAGAGTAAGCTACTGCTCTAAGATGCCCTATTTAGGTCCATTCCTTTGAGAATGTCAATTTCTAATTCTCCTTTTTAAAAAGTATTTTAGACATATCTTTACAGAAATGAAGAATGATTACCTCCTGTTCTAATTAGCTTTTCATATGCCTCCCTATGGACTGTTTCTGATCTACAAATCTAGCATGATACATAAGAGAATTACCTACATATTTTTAAATAATCAACATAAATATGAAGTTCTATCAGGGAACTAAAATTATATATAAATTCCTCTGACCTATTGTTCTTATATAAGAAGTGGGTTATCTACTAATTAGTATCTTTCAAGGTCTTCCCACTTACAGGGAGAATTCCTCAATCGATGTTATTTCAGGTAGAATACAACACAAATGATATTTTCATCTTTATCTAGGAAGGCCTGCAAACAGCTAATCCGAGGAAATGAAAATCTGTCATACTTCTACAATACCAAGTTTATAATCTGTAAAAGAAAGTGCTTCTGTGTGAATCCATATAGTATCTTCTCAACCTGAAAAATATCTTCTTATAACTGTCTTCGCACTAAATAAACAGAGCTACTTTCTAATTTCAATGCTGACCATCTTTAGGCTTTAATCCCAGAGATGACACTCAATTTCTCAAATCAAATACATTTGAATAACTAACTCTAGTTTCACAATTAAGGGTCCAAAATATGCCAAAATAATATTTGCAAAGGAGTGTTTTGCCATGATACATAATCTTTGCTTTTATAATACTCTGTAAAATTCTATTTTAATTAAAATGCTCTGTAAGCTCCAACACAGTTTCCTTCACTTTTAAGATCTGTGAGTTCTCAGTAGTTGAGCAAGGCTTTCCTACTCTGAGGTATCTGGAATTTCAGAGATCTGCTTGGAACAGTCAAACCAGAGGATATATTCACCCAGAAGGGTTAGGATGCCTGTGAGTGACAGTGTACTATCCACTACAGTTAGGGTTATAAAGAGACAGCAGAAGCTGGATATGGTGTTCTGGGGCAGGAGATGGCTAAACCTGGCTTGTCAAAAATTCTGAGAAAATAATTGATTTTTTGAGTCAGGAATTGATTTTTTTCCAGGGTCAGAACAGAGGATGGACTCTACAGAAATGCCAAGTAGAAAAGGCAGAAATCTTTGGTCAGAAGATGGTAAAATAAACAGATGGACTATGAAGCAAATGCAATTTAAGAACCTCTTTTCAATGCTTCTCTTCTTTTTCTCTTTCTTTTTGCACAAATTCCCTCCAAAGTTTGGGCAAGACACCAGCACTGTATTCACAAGGTCCTCTATTTTTGTACCATTTTCAAAGTTAGACATTTTGAGAGTAGTAAGACCCTGTTTCCCCACTCTGACTCCCCATCTACTTTGCCTCCCATCTGGTGCTACTGGAGTAGCTATATGGCCACTTTGGAGATCTAGCTAAAGGGATGAGCAGTTGTGTTAGCTTATGTCTGAAGGAAACTTGACCAAACTAGACATCATATTAAAAAGCAAAGACATTGCTTTGCCAACAAAGGTCCATCTAGTCAAGGCTATGGTTTTTCCAGTGGTCATGTATGGATGTGAGAGTTGGACGGTGAAGAAAGCTGAGCACCGAAGAATTGATGCTTTTGAACTGTGGTGTTGGAGAAGACTCTCGAGAGTCCCTTGGACTGCAAGGAGATCCAACCAGTCCATCCTAAAGGAGATCAGTCCTAGGTGTTCATTGGAAGGACTGATGTTCAAGCTGAAACTCCAATACTTGGGCCACCTGATGTGAAAGAGCTGACTCATTTGAAAAGACCCTGATGCAGGGAAAGATTGAGGGAAGGAGGAGAAGGGGACGACAGAGGATGAGATGGCTGGATGGCATCATCGACTCGATGGCCATGGGTCTGGGTGGACTCCAGGAGTTGGTGATGGACAGGGAGGCCTGGCATGCAGCGATTCATGGGGTCGCAAAGAGTTGCACATGACTGAGTGACTAAACTGAACTGAACTGAAGGAAACTTGAAGCAGATTTTCCCAAATTTGACTGCCACTAAAAATGTACGTGACATAGTCAATAACAAGTTGTAAAACTGACAGAAACTTTTCTACATTAACAATAAAAAGCAAAAACACAAAATTCTGCACTTCAAACCATGGCAGAGTAACAGGTTCCAGATATAAGTTGTCTTAAAAAAAAAAAAAATAGGACTTCCTGGTGGTCTAGTGGATTGAGACTCCGCCTGCCAGTGTGGAGGACACAGGTTTGATCCCTCATCCGGGAAGATTTCACATGCTGTGGAACAACTAAGCCTGGGTGCCACAATTACTGAAGCCCATGAGCCCAAGAGCCTATGGTCTAAAGAACGAAGTCACTGCAATGAGAAGCCCATAACTAGAAAAAGCCCATGTGCAGCAACCAACAGCGAGTGCAGATAAGAATAAACAAATTTTTAAAAAACCAACCATGTAACTATAAAAAATATATGGTGGAACTATTTTCAGGCATTAGACTATCAACAGGTCTATAATTCTGGAGAGTGGGAAAACACATGAGATGAATCCCACTGTTACCCTGGCTTTCGATCAGGGAGCAGCTTCCCGAAGAACTGTACAAAAAAGATCTTCATGACCCATATAATCATGATGGTGTAATCATTCACCTAGAGCCAGACATCCTGGAATGTGAAGTCAAGTGGGCCTTAGGAAGCATCAGTATGAACAAAGCTAGTGGAGGTGATGGAATTCCAATTGAGCTATTTCAAATGCTAAAAGATGATGCTGTGAAAATGCACTCAATATGCCAGCAAATTTGGAAAACTCAGCAGTGGCCACAGGACTGGAAAAGGTCAGTTTTCATTCCAATCCTAAAGAAAGGCAATACCAAAGAATGCTCAAACTACCACACAATTGCACTCATCTCACATGGTAGAAAATTAATACTCAAAATTCTCCAAGCCAGGCTGCAACAATATGTAAACCGTGAACTCCCAGGTGTTCAAGCTAGATTTAGAAAAGGGAGAGGAATCAGAGATCAAATTGCCACCATCTGCTGGATCATCAAAAAAGCAAGAGAGTTCGAGAAAAATATCTATTTCTGCTTTATTGACTATGCCAAAGTCTTTGACTGTGTGGATCACAATAAACTGTGGAAAATTCTGAAAGAGATGGGAATACCAGACCACTTGACCTGCCTTTTGAGAAATCTGTATGCAGGTCAGGAAGCAACAGCTGAACTGGACATGGAACAACAGACTGGCTCCAAATAGGAAAAGGAGTACGTCAAGGCTGTATATTGTCACCCTGCTTATTTAGCTTATATGCAGAGTACATCATGAGAAACGCTGGCCAGAAGAAACACAAGCTGGAATCAAGATTGCCGGGAGAAATATCAATAACCTCAGATATGCAGATGACACCACCATTATGGCAGAAAGGGAAGAAGAACTAAAGAGCCTCTTGATGAAAGTAAAAGAGGAGAATGAAAAAGTTGGCTTAAAGCTCAACATTCAGAAAACTAAGATCATGGCATCCGGTCCCATCACTTCATTGAAAATAGATGGGGAAACAGTCGAAACAGTGGCTGACTTTACGTTTTTGGTCTCCAAAATCACTGAAGATGGTGATTGCTGCCATGAAATTAAAAGACACTTACTCCTTGGAAGGAAAGTATGACCAACCTAGACAGCATATTAAGAAGCAGAGACATTACTTTGTCAACAAACGTCCATCTAGTCAAGGCTATGGTTTTTCCAGTGGTCATGTATGGATGTGATAGCTGGACCATAAAGAAAGCTGAGTGCCAAAGAATTGATGGTTTGAACTATGGTGTTGGAGAAGACTCTTGAGAGTCCTTTGGACTTCAAGGAGATCCACCAGTCCTTCCTAAAGGAGATCAGTCCTGGGTGTTCATTGGAAGGACTGATACTGAAGCTGAAACTCCAATACTTGGGCCACCTGATGGGAAGAGCTGACTCATTTGAAAAGACCCTAATGCTGGGAAAGATTGAGGGCAGGAGGAAAAGGGGAAGTTAGAGGATGAGATGGTTAGATGGCATCACTGACTCAATGCACATGAGTCTGAGTAAACTCCAGGAGTTGGTGATGGACAGGGAGGCCTGATGTGTTGCAGTCCATGGGTCACAAAGAGTCAGACACGACTGAGTGACTGAACAGAACAGAACTGAAACAAAGAAGTATGTATGGAGTATCCCCATGCGTCCTTGGAGAAAGCCGGGTTGCACATGTGTGGGTTAAAATTCTGTGAGACCTCACAGACTTGTTAGGAATGGTTCTGAAGTCCAGAACTGAAAAGAGATGCCCAACAGTGTACAGTGCTGGGAGACTGAGTTCTGGGCCAAACAGATTGGAGAGACTTTGCTAAGCATCACTGTCATTCACTTGAAACCCAGAAAAGCTACACAGATGATTCATGCCATATGACAAAGAAAAAAATGCTCAAAAAGAGTGAAAGGATATCAGGCCCCAATCCATATGTGCATTAAGCAGAAAAGCTTCAAAATGGATCAGCAGAGTGTATCAGTAGGTTGGTCAAACAGAGAGGTACCATTATCTGGAAGGCCTGGAATCAGTAATTGTCCACAAAGTCAGAGTTCAGCCATCAACAGGGTTCTAGTCCTGAGAAAAGCCTGAGAGAGTATGGTAGCATTCCAGGACCTGAGAAACGTGGTGTTGCTATTTAGTTGTTAAGTCGTATCCAACTCTTTGGCAACCCCATGGACTGTAGCCCACCAGGCTCCTCTATTCATGGGATTTCCCAGGCAAGAATACTGCAGTGGGTTACCATTTCCTTCTCCACGCAATCTTCCTGACCCAGGGATGGAATCCATGTCTCCTGCATTGGCAGGCAGATTCTTTACCACTGAGCCACCAGGGAAGCCCCTGGGGAACATGACATATCAAAACAGCATCCCAGTCATGAGAACAGGACCCCAGGTAAGACAATCTAGGCTTATGTAAGGATCAGACTAACAGCAAGTGGAATACTTTTGGAGGCAATACTATTTTAGTACTTTCTGTCTCCGGTCAGATTTAGTTCTAGGAATTACGGGCAGGATTAACACTGTGGTTGGAAGTTAAATAGTCCTAACCATGAGGACATAAATAGTAGAAGAAGATGGGGAAATCGTACAATCAATGAAGGCAGAAAAAATTTTGGTGACCTGGAATCAGAGAAGAGTATCAACCATATCTGGATAGGAGAGGCCTAAATGGAATAGGGTGGATGGAGAAAAAACTATATAAGCACAGGCGAGCAAAGGCTGTGAGACCCTCTGATTAGAGAGGACAGGCTGGAATTAGAAAGGAAACTTGCCTCCACTATGACATTCCCTTGTGGACCAGCCTGAGTTTTCTTCCTGCTGTTTAAAATGCACAGTCTAGTTCCCAATTAGGATCATGTGTCTCCTACAGACCAGGATAACAGTGACCATTATATACTTCTAAATTAACCAAGTGTGTATGTGAAAGAAGAGTTGTGTTCCCAAGGAGACATTGACATTTGCTGGATGGACATTGTTAATACAGCTCAAAGAAATAATTAACAATCAAAGGGAATATTTTTGCCACAAAGAGTAATCTAAAGCTGACTTCATCCGAATACCTTGGCAGTCCTAGGAAGTCAAGCATTAGGAATCTGCTCTGGATTCTTCATGCCAGAAACAGCCTTGCCAGTGATAATGACGAGACTGACTGGGCCAAACAACAAAGGAAAGAACAAGCCAGTCTTGGTAACTAGGAGTTCTGCTATGTGGGCCATGCTGGTCACTTCCTGTAGCAAGAGAAAGTTTTGTGTTCATTTCTGAAAAACCCATACAGGAACAAAGAGTGGGAATAAGAGACAAAACTATTGTAAAGGAATAGATACTGTGAACAATTATCAATGAAATCATTATGCTTGTAAAATCACAAGTAAATGAATTTTCTAAAATAATCACCAAGGTAGTTAGATTAAAAAATGCATGCAAAACCCAACACCCTTCTAATAGTAATGCTTCTTTCTACCAACTTCCCAACTTCACTGCCTGAGCTAGAATTTTATAGCCAGGTTTTCACTATCATATTGTAATAATTTATATTAATAATATTCTCTTTAAAATTTGTTCAGAAATTTATATTTTTATTATGTTTGTAATCATTATAATTACTTATGTTACTCATATAACTGATTCTGCTACTCAGTACCAGAACTCTTATAACTTCACCATTTATAACTCTTTGTCAGTTAGAGCATATCTCTCTTATTCTGGATGGAACTTGTATACTACATCTCATGAGCTGTGCAAAGTTCACTGTACCTTTTTGTTGCCACTGTACATAAAGGGCAGTATCTCTGCATGTGGGATCTTCAGTCATAATATTGTCATTGTCTCCCTACCACTTTAAATACTGCTTCCAGCATTGCCATCTAGCGATGGAGACATCTGGGCAGGATTACAATAAGGAGACACTTAATTTTTTTTTTCTGTACAAATAATCTGATTTTTTCCTACTTGGGTGTTTGTAAGATATTTTTTTTCTTATATCCTTTGAAATTCAGATATCTCAGCAGGAAGTGCCTAAATATTGGCTCCATTTCATTAATGCTTCTTGCTCCTCAGTGAGACTCTACCCTGCAGACTCAATGCTTTGTTCGGTTTAGGACAGTTTTTTATAGTCACAACTTTGATTGCTGAGTTTTTACCGTTCGTTTTGATATCTCATTCATTTATCTGTTATGCCAGTTCTCTGTAATCTTTCATGTTTCATCTTGGCTGTCATCATCTTCCTATCTTAATCCTCTCACTCTGTATCCTGGAAAAGCTTCCCAAACATGCATCTCATATCACTGATTCCCTTTTCTGTGGGGTCAGTTTTTATTTCTATTATATCAAATGCATATTTTATTTCTCATATGGCAGTTTTTAGTATCATCCTGATGTTTACTTACCTTGGTTCTGTTTTCATCTCGGTCTTTTATCTTATTTCCTCTTTGTTCTCTTGTTTCACAGTGCTCATGTTTTGAATTATTGAAATCATAAAACAACAACTTTTAAAATTTACCTCCACATACTACAATGTATTATTACTGCATTTGCACCTGTATTTGAAATGTTCTTCTCGTTGTATGCCACAACATCTGTACATAGATCTCATGGTAGTACATATTATTTTCCTATTTGCTCATGTTAGAAATCAGACATATCTGCCCTTGATTGGAGATGAGGTGTGGGGGAGAAACTCTTCATGATTTCCCTACTATCAACCTGCATGCTTTTACAATCTCCATCTCAAACGCAAATCTGGAAACTCTGGTTGGTTTGCACATCTCCTTAGCTGTGTTCTAGCACTTATCAATCATGCAACTAGTCTTTTCACTGACAGATGGGCCCTAAATCTCTAAGATCCCTAGGCAACTGGAAATTTCTCCAGGGATACGGCAGAGCATTAGCCAAGTATTTCAAATTCCACATAGTATTATGAATCCATATATTTTATGATTATAATAACATTTAATTGGAATTTGTGACTGTATCTACATTTAATCAAAAACTGTAGGCCATTAAGGATAGGACATAATCAAGATTCCTTCCTCTCTTACATTCTTTCCCCTTCTTGCTTCCACCTGTAAATACTGGAAAGAAAAATTTTAGTAATCTGATCAATCAGATTCAAAGAGAATGATTAGACCACCACTGCTAGTATAAGAAGTAACTACCTACTAAAAGCCTCATACATGTGGTAAATGTCTCCTTCCACTGATGGGAAAGTAAGGTTCCCTAGGGTCAGCCAGCCCTGAACAGTCCCTGTAACTTTTCTCTTTCTCCTGTCCTTTCTTACAACTAGCCAGAGGGTAGTGAGATCCAAGATCCAAGTCTGGGGAAGAGTACTATCAATGGGAAAATGCAAGTCCATGTTCTAGCCTACCTGCCCACCTTCATGAATTTGGGATAAAATACCAGTTGATAATAAAGTGACAGATAATTATATCCCTGTCTCTTTAGAACTGTATGAAGAGAGGCAATGATTTGAGGCAGCATACAGTTGCTCCTCTGTCTCTGGCCTAATTTCATCTAATATGCCTTAGTTTGTTCTAAATGTAGTGGAGAATAAGCAAGTAGTCATTTTTAAGTTGTTTGACCCAACTTGTATTTGTACTATTTTAATTTATATTTAAAAAGTTAGCAAGAAGCAGATAATATAAAAGGTGACCAAGAATAACTCCTAAAAGAAGCACACTACAGAAGGCAATAAAAAATCCTGGTATTAATTAGTTTTTAGTTGCTTGAATCTTCAGAGAAAATAACTGTTTATTGACTAAGTGGTACTAAATTTTTCAAATTCTGTCTCAAACTTCTGCTAACATAATAACAATATTGTCCTAGCTATTCAAATAGTACATTTTTATTAATATATTTTTATCTTTCCTCAGATAATGATTTTTAATTACCAGCCCCTCCCACTAAGAATCACCAATTATACCAACCATATGTTTAATATTATACAATAATATAATTTTAGTTATGTATTATACATACACACACCATCAATTATATAGAAACTTAATAACAGAGAAGTGTATTCAATGCACTTTTGCAAATTCTTTTCCCTTTTCCCTATGCTTCAAAACATATTTTCTGTTACATGACTCTTTCTGAGACACTTGTAGTATAAACAAGAATAAGATAAGTTCCTAGTACATACTATTGTTTTAACTCTTTTTTAAATGACCAGACAAGGCATTAGTTATACCTTCTTCTTTATTTAAACTTGCAATAATTTAGAGCCCTTCCACATAAATAGAACTTTATAAAGGACTCCCGATTTTTTTTCTCAGCTTGATTTCAAATGGATTATTAGTTCCTGTTTCTATAAATGCTGGAACCACATGCACAGTTCCACAGAGATTCTGACAGGCTCGAATTCTGGAAGGCACAGGCCATGCCCACATTACTTTAGGTGATTCCTCTGTCACTTTTCTTGTTTCCTTCCCAGATTTTTCTGACTCCCACAGTTACTTCTTAGTACTAGTTGGGTTTTTCCAAGAGTCCTTCCACTTCCCATCCCTCACTACATTTTATCACTCTATTATTTATCACTTACTATATGTGCCACAGGAGAATTGCAAATATTTTTTCATTTCATATAGAGCGTCTGCATTTACCTGAATAGAACTTGTGGATGAGCAAAATTGTTGGAGCTGTCACAATCACCTTTCAGCACTCATAAGCCTCTTGTTGGTTAAAACACTGCATTCGTTACAAGTGTTGAAATGTTCAGTGAGTTTTTCTTCCTTCCGCCTTTCTGCAGTTATTTATTACAGTGATTTTGGGTGAAGTTAGCTTAGGGTAGGTATTTGTGGCAATAAAGCACTATCTTCTAGAAGATTTGCTAGTTCCTCACCTGTTTATTCCTGCTCTCACATTGAGTACTGAAATGTAATCATTCTACATCAGAACAATTGTTCTCCCATTTATGATAAGCTAGTCTTTTTCAGGATATGACACAGCCCATGTGAAAAGTTCTTGTAGGCAGAGTTTTAGACAGCTACAGTCTTTCCCAAACACATTTCCAAGAAACTCAATGTTTCTGGCTGTAACATTTGTACTTTTGAACTCTACATTGTTGGTACATTCACAGTAAGTGACACACTATGAAACCTGTTTTTTTGGCTGAAGAGTGGAGAATTCTATAAATTCAAGAGTCATGTTTTAAGATTTAATACATGCACACACATGCACACATACACACACACACCTCTGTCTGTTCTGGTACTTACATTCTGTGCTTCAGAGTCCCTCAACTTCCAATGGGGTTATGTCCTGCTAAACCCATCACAAGTTGAAAATACTGTAAGTAAAAAATATATATAATAAATCTAACCTACCAAACATCACAGCTTAGCCTCGCCTACCTTAAATGTCCTCAGAACATTTACATTAGCTTTCATTTGGGCAAAATCATCTAACACAAGCCTAACTTATAATAAGGTGCTGGAAATCTCAGGTAATTTATCAAATACTGTACTGAAAAACAGAAGAGCTGTATCAGTTTGAAATCGTTGTAAGTGCATCATTGCTTATTCTAGTGATCACATGGTTGGCTCAGGGTGCAGCTGCTGTCCTGCCCAGCAAAATGAAGAAGTATCATAGCCCAGGATATGCCATAACGCTGGCCCAGGAAAAGATAAGAATTCAAAATCTGAAGTATGGTCTCTACTGAATCCCTCTCACACCATCATAAAGTAAAATACTCAAAACAATCAAAATGTCCTAAGTTTGGGACAATCTACTTGAAACCCAGTCACCAGGAACTGCCCATATTCCAAACAAAGGGAAAATGAGCAAGTATGTTATTAAAGAGATAAATGTAGAGAGACACTAGATTTGTTCTCATATCTAAGTTCCTCAGTAGTCAGCTGGCGATCCTTCTGTGACCAGATAAATATCCTGGAAGACATTCACCAATAAAGGTTTGTGAATCATGCAGTCTTACACATATCTCTTTAAACTGTTTGTTGCCTTTTTGCTTCTTCAAAGAGAAAGTCACCGAACCTAAACCTCCCAACATGACTGTTTTCAACCAACCTGACTTTATCACGTCTTTATCATGCATCTTGTGAATAAAGGCTTGACCCTATCCCAACCTCAGATTAGCAGCTCCCAAATTTGCAGGAATATGAAACTGGACTTGGTAAAAATCTTTTTAATGAGTGAGAGGAATACTATTCACATGTCAGCCAGCCAGCCAAGACTTGTCTTCTGATCTTTTATTTGACTGTGCTCTGTCTAACACACCAAACTGATCCAGAGACCCAGACACCATTGGATATCAGAGACAGATAAGGAAAGTCAAAGAATCCAACTAACCTAAAAAGTACTCTGATAAATCTAATAGACATCTTCCAGTTTCAGTAGCCATCATTGAGTTCCTCGACTTTATTTTGGTGGTGGTATTGGGGCGGGGGACTGGGGGAGGATAGGGTCAAATTACTGCTTTCAACAACCCCATCCCAGAGTGCATGCTCACTAGAAAATGAAAGGTTTAGCCTTGTTTTCTCTCCAAATTTTAATACACTATGCTTTTCAGATTTACGAAATACCAGCACAGCTGATTCAAAGTAAAAGAGAGAGATTATCATAAATTCCTATCTCTTCACAAAGCCTTGAAAGAAGCAGCTCCTTGATGGCTATATGAGGATTTAATTTTCAGTGATTTAGACCAGGCAGTATGGTGTAATAGCAAGAATATTTGTTATAAAAATGAGTCTGGGGTTTGAATATTGTTGTATAATTTGCTGACCTCATCATGACAGCTTTTGAGCTTCATATTTTCCTTTATATTATGAGGTAGCTAACTATCCTTTATTTTATAATTTCAATGGTTTGTTGACTAGATAGGAAAGAGACAGGAAGAAACCAAAAATTATTCAGAGTTTGGATTCTGAATATGTGCATGATTTAAAATTTTATTTTGTTGAGATCTCTTTCTTTAGAATGAATCATTTGGGTAATTTCCTGTATGGTTTGCAATGAATAAACTCAGTCCAATTACCTGCCATGTTTGTGGAAAAGCCTAATATTCTGAAAATGACTAAACAAAAAAACTCAGCAGAAGCCTCATAGATCAGGAATGAAAATAGCATGCATGTGATTTATCTCCTTTTAGCCACAAGACAAAATGCAATTTAACAATGAATTAGCAAAATTTAGATAGCAGAAGAAGATATAGGGCATAATTATTAGATGAAGTCAACATTAGCAGAAACACCAAATTGGCCGCGTTCACTTGGTTCAATGGAAAACATAAGTAAGAAGAAGATAGCTTCAAAGGATCATGCGTAGGAAGAGACTTTTATACCTGATTAGTTATGGAGGGAGGTACAGAGGAGTGTCAGTCCCATAGCCAGCACCACCCTTAATTCACATATGAATTTATGCTCTATTTTTGTGTAGTAGGCAGAATAATGGTCCCCCAAAGATGTCCATATCTGAATATCTGAAACCTATGAATATGTTATTTTGCATGGCAAAAGGGGACTTTGCAGCTATGGTTAAGCATTTTGATGTCAGAGATTAGCCTGGATTATACAGTTGGGTCTAATGTAATCAAAAGTGTCCTTGTAAAAGGGTGATAAATGGGTCATACCCAGAGAAAACGTGATTGTGAAAGCAGAGGTACACAGTCAGAAAAATATTTGAAAATACATATTATACTAGCTTCCCTGGTGGCTCAGGTGGTAAAGCATCTGTCTACAATGCAGGAGACCTGGGTTCAATCCCTGGGTTGGGAAGATTCCCCTGGAGAAGGAAATGGCAGCCCACTCCAGTACTCTTGCCTGGAAAATCCCAAGGATGGAGGAGCCTGGTAGGACACAACTGAGCGACTTCACTTTCATTTTCATTATACTAGCTTTGAAGATAGAGGAAGGGTGTCACAAGCTATGAAACACAGGCATCCTTTGGAAGTTGAAAAAGACAAGGAAATGGATTCTCCCAGAGCCTCCAGAGAAAGCACAGCCTGACCTACACTTTGATTTCAGCCCAGTGAAGTCCATTTCTGAATTCTGACCTCTAGGCTTGTAAGATAATAAATCTGTATTAAGTTACTAAATTTGTGGTAATCCCTTATAGCAGCAATAGGAAATGAATACACCTTGTTTCCCCAACCACTCATTCATTCCTGTTCCAATTGATCCAATACATAGCAACAAGTTAACCTATCTAAAAAGTCATTTTTATCAAAACACTTCTCTGTTCAAAATCTTGAATGATCCCTCAATTCTCAATTGAAAAAATTCACTTCCAAGTTGAAAGTCTTAAAACTTCCCACCATTCTGGGGAAGTATTTCCATTCTGGAAAAAAATTCATTGAGGTGAAAACTGAAATTTTAAGAGTACAATATATTATTGCTGATTGCATATACAATATTGTACATCAGATCTTCAGAAGTTATTTATCTTATTTAACAGAAATTTAATGTTGATTAAAGTTTCCCATTTCCTTCTCTCCATAGGCCCTAGGAAACAACATTCCAGCCTTGAGTTTATAAATTTGACTATTTTAAATACCTTCCTTTTCTCCTTTGCCTTGTGCTTCTATTCTTTTCTCAGCTATTTGTAAGGAGAAAAGGAAAAATATATAAAAGTGGTCAATGCAAAGAAATAGAGGAAACAATAGAAAGCAAAAGACTTTCTCTTCAAGAAAATTAGAGATAACAAGGGAATATGTGATGCAAAGATAGGCACCATAAAAGACAGAAACGGTATGGACCTAACAGAAACAGAAGATATTAAGAAGAAGTGGCAAGAGTACACAGAAGAACTATACAAAAAAGATCTTCATGACCCAGATAACAACCATGCTGTGATCACTCGCCTAGAGCCAGATATGCTGGAATGCGAAGTCAAGTGAGCCTTAGGAAGCATAACTAGGAACAAAGCTAGTGGAGGTGATGGAATTCCAGTTGAGCTATTTCAAATCCTAAATATGATGCAGTAAAAATGCTGCACTCAATATGCCAGCAAATTTGGAAAACTCAGTAGTGGCCACAGGACTGGAAAAGGTCAATTTTCATTCCAATCCCAAAGAAAGGCAATGCCAAAGAATGCTCAAACTACCGCACAATTGCACTCATCTCACACGCTAGCAAAGTAATGCTCAAATTCTCCAAGCCAGGCTTCAACAGTACGTAACTATGAAATTCCAGATGTTCATGCTGGATTTAGAAAAGGCAGAGGAATCAGAGATCAAATTGCCAACATCCGCTGGATCATCGAGAAAGCAAGAGAGTTCCAGAAAAACATCTATTTCTGCTTTATTGAATATGCCAAAGCCTTTGACTGTATGGATCACAATAAACTGTGGAAAATTCTGAAAGAGATGGGAATACCAGACCACATGACCTGCCTCCTGAGAAATCTGTCTGCAGGTCAGGAAGCATCAGTTAGAACTGGACATGGAACAACAGGCTGGTTCCAAATAGGAAAAGGAGTACGTCAAGGCTGTATATTGTCACTCTGCTTATTTAATTTATATGCAGAGTACATTGTGCGAAATGCTGGGCTGGATGAAGCACAAGCTAGAATCAAGATTGCCAGGAGAAATACCAGTAACCTCAGATATGCAGATGACACCACTCTTATGGCAGAAAGTGAAGAAGAACTAAAGAGCCTCTTGATGAAAGTGAAAGAGGAGAGTGAAAAAGTTGGCTTAAAACTCAACATTCAAAAAACTAAGATCATGACATCTGATCCAACCACTTCATGGCAAGTAGATGGGGAAACAGTGGAAACAGTGACTGACTTTACTTTCTTGGGCTCCAGAACCACTACAGATGGTGACTGCAGGCATGAAATTAAAAGACATTTCTCCTTGGAAGAAAAGCTATGACCAACCTAGACAGCTTATTAAAAAGCAGAGACATTACTTTGTCAACAAAGGGCCATCTATCAAAGATATGGTTTTTCCAGTGGTTGTGCATGAATGTGCGAGTTGGACTATAAAGAAAGTTAAGCACTGAAGAATTGATGCTTTTAAACTATAGTGTTGGCGAAGACTCTTGAGAGTCCCTTGGACAGCAAGGAGATCCAACCAGTCCATCCTAAAGGAAATCAGTCCTGAATGTTCATTGGAAGGATGGATGCTGAAACTGAAGCTCCAGAACTTGGACCACCTGATGCAAAGAACAGACTCACTAGAAAAGACCCTGATGCTGGGAAAGATTGAAGGCAGGAGGAGAAGGGGACAACAGAGGATGAGATGGTTAGATGGCATCACCAACTCGATGGACATGAGTTTGAGCAAGCTCTGGGAGTTGGTGATCGACAAGGAAGCCTGATGTGCTATAGTCTACGGGGTCTCAAAGAGTTAAACACAACTGAGCATCTGAACTGAACCAGTTTTAAATACCTAATATAAGTGGAATTATGCAGTGTTTGTTTTTCTGTGTCTGGTTATTTCATTTAGGTTAATATCCTCAAAGTTCATTCATGTTGTCAAATATCACAAAATTTCCTCCCTTTTAAAGGCTGAATAGTATTCCATGGTATGTATATACCACATTGGCTGTATCCATTCTTCTCTCCATACACATTTAATTTGTTTCCACATCTTGTCTTTCTAGTAGTTCTTCAATGAACATATATGTGCTATTATTTCTTTGAAATCCTGCTTTAAATTATTTAATATATTATATGTATGTACAGACATACACAGAGTGAAGCAAGCATTGCTGGATCATATAATCATTCTAATTGTAATTTTTTGAGGAATCTTAATACCATTTTCAATAGCAGTTGCATCATTTTGCTTTCCCACTAACAATGCTCAAATGTTTCTCCACATCCCTGCCAGCACTTTGTCTTTTGTTTTTTTGGTGATAGTAATCCTGGCAGGTATAAGTAGGTATATCTTTGTAGTTTTGATTTACATTTCCTTGATAATTACTGAAGACCATTTTTTCACATATCTATTGGCCATCTGTGTGCCTTCTCTGGAGAAAAGTCCATTCAAGTTCTTAGACCATTTTTTAAATCTTATTAATAGATTTTTCTGTTATTGAGTTATAAGAGTTGCCCATAGGATTAACCTCTTATTAAATATTTTCTCCCAGTCTATAGGTTGACTTTCCACTCTTGTTTCATCTGCTGAGCAGCCTTTTAGTTTGATGTTGCCCCACTTTTTAATTTTTGCTTTCATCACCTGTGTTTTTGGTATCATAACCAAGAATCAATACAAAGATCAATGTCATGAAGGTTTCTCCGTATGTTTTCTTCTAGGAGTATTACAGTTTCAGGTCTTATGTTTTACTCCTACTTTAACCCATTTTTCACTGATTTTATGCTGTATCTTGTTAAAATAAAGATCCAATCTCATTATTTTATGTGTGGATAGGTGGCACTAGTGGTAAAGAACCCACCTGCCAATGCAGGAGACATAAGAGACATGGGTTTGATACCTGGATCGGGAAGATCCCCTGGGGGAGGAAATGGCAACCTACTCCAGTATTCTTGTCTGGATAATCCCATGGACAGAGCAGCCTAGTGCGCTACAGTCCATAGGGTCACAGAGAGCTGGACACAACTGAAGCCATTTAGCATGCATGCATGCATCCACTTTTCACAACACTGTTTGTTGAAGAGACTTTTATCTCCCCATTATGTATTCTTGTCAAAAGTCAATTGACTATACACTTATGGACATACTTCTGGACTCTATTCTGTTCTATCGGTCTATATGACTGTCATGCTAGCTCCATGCTGTTGTGGTTACTGTAGTTTCATAATATATTTTAAATCAGGAGGTATGATGTCTCCAGGTTTGCTCTTTCTCAGGTTTGATTTGGCTGTTCTTAGGCTTTTGTGGTTTCATGTGAATGCCCACAGCTAACATCATACTCAATGGTCAAAATCTGAAATATTTTTATCTAAAATCAGGAATAAGGCAAGAATGTGCACCCTGGACACTTCTATTTAATACAGTACTGGAAGATTTAGCCCCAGCAATTAGACCAAAAAGAAAAAATAAAAACCTGTAAAGAATTAAAACGATCCCTGCTTGAAGATAGCTTGCAGATATCCCCGCTTTTCATCTTATACATGATCTTACATACAGAAATTCTTAGACTTCTTTAGAAAAAAACTGTGACAACTAGGAAATGAATTCAGTAAAGTTGCAGGATACAAAATCAATATACAGAAATTCATTGTTTCTATACATTAGCTACAAACTATCTGTAAAGGAAATTTGGAAAACAATCCCATTTACAATAGTACCAAAAAGAATGAAATACCTAGGAATAAACTTAACTCAGGAGATGAGAGATTTATATACTGAAAACTACAACACACTGATGAAAGAAATCAAAGAAGGCACAAATGGAAAGGCACCCTATGGTCACAAATTAGAAGATTTAAAATTGTTCAGATATCCAAGCTACCCAAAGATATCTACAGACTCAATTCAACCCCTATCAAAATCCCAAAGTCATTTTCTTTTTTTTTTTTTTACAGAAATGGAAGTCATATCTCTTAACACTATCACCAACCACCCTCCCAAATTTAGGCATCAGTACTGATTTGCACAAATCTTTATTCCAGCTAAACTAAGAAAGAAAAATAAACATCTGCCTTCTTTAAGCTATCTGTTATATACAAGAGTATGTCATCCTAACTAGTACAATTGGCATACTATAGCTGCTTTACAACAAGTTTATACCAACATAACCACGCTGAATATTAAATTAGGAAATTTTATTATATGGGTTATTGAGACAAGTTCTACCTAAAAATGCTGAATAGTAGTAGCAGAGGCAGGAAATTCACCCTGTGAGTCTTGCTGGTACAAACCTGAGCAATCCCCTGATGTATGGCTGAGTGGACAAAACTAGTATTAGCAACAGTGTCAGAGTCATGCTCTGGGCCCACCTGCTATTTTGGAGGAGCCCAACATTTGCAGAGGCAAAACAGTAGAGCACACAAGAGGTGTGACAGCACTGGTGGCAATATTATCACGACTTTTGTAAATTCAGACTCTCCACACATACAGACAGAGTAGCCAGTCACCTCTGAGATGCTAAAGGTTAAGGTGCCAGAAATATTCACTATCCTTTTACTTAAGAAGTCATTGAAATGTACATGCTTCCCAGAATCAAATCAGACCAGAGCAACATTTAGTCAGTAAAAGCTATGACAAACAAAAGATCAAGCTATTCATTTCTAAATAAATCAACAACTGACAGAAAATTATTAAACTGGATGAATAATTTATCTGAGTAAACAAGCAGTTGCATGATCTTATATATTTTAACTTAGAGAATAAAAAGAATTTTAAATGTGTTTTACTTATTTATTAATTTATACTGCCATAGCAGCATAGCATATTTTGAATATTACCACAAACATTCTCAGATAGAAGCAAATCTTATACAGTTAGAATTTTGTAAAAGGAGCTGCTTTTCTACTTTTCAGACACTGGACACCAAATTCTTGACTATGATTAGCACATAGTACCTATCCAGTGATGGTTTACCTATCTGTAAAAATACCTGAGAGGTATTTCACTTTGGGACATCGTATTTTTTAAAAGAAGACACACATGGGGAAATGACAAAGCTAACTAAGAATAATGAAACACATGCAATAAGTAAAGAACTATACAGATATCACAATAAACATAAACTACAAAACTCTAATCAATATTTACCCATAACCCATCTTTAGCAGGAACCTGGTGACATCATTACATTAGCTGGCTATTGGTAAGGGACGTATGTCTCTTCTAGCCTGTCTACTATTTTTATTTCACCATAATGATACACTGATCTTCCTTCACATTTTAAATCTTAATAATTAATTTTGGAGCTTGTTCAACTTACTGTATCAAGGACTTAATAATAATGGAAGAGAATTCTGTCTCCTCTCCATTGTTTTTTTGTCAAACTTAGAGAGTCTTTGTCTATTGTATCTTTTAAGATTTTTCTTTATCTCATTTGTGATCTGCATAATTGTTACCCCCAGTTACTAAGAGCAGTAGTTCTTAAATATGGCCCACTGCACCAGAATCACTAGAGAATTTGTTAAAAATTCAAATTTCAAACCATACTCTTATAAAATACTCTAGGTGGGGCCTAGAAAACTGTAGTTTAGTAAGGTATCTAGGGCTTCCCTGGTAGCTCAGATGGTAAAGAATCTGCCTGCAATGCAGAAGACCCAGGTTCAATCCCTAGGTCGGGAAGATCCCCTGGAGAAGGGAATGGCAACCCACTCTAGCATTCTTGCCTGAATCCCATGGACAGAGGAGCCTGGTGGGCTAAAGCCCATGGGATTACAAAGTAGAACATGGCTGAATGGCTAACACTTCCATTTTTCACAATGTGTCCAGACTCATAAACAAAAGCACAGTCAGTTTTGGGAAACTCATTAGAGCAAATTCACCCTTGCTACGTGGTGAGGCTGAACCACTGCTCTTTTTTATCTTTCTTAAGTTCTTTGGGATATTCTTGTTAGTACAACTGACAGATATGAAATGGGAAAGGGTCCACAAATCTCACTCTGAATTTTGATAAATAGATATATTTTCTAGAATGAAACATGACACTGATTCAATCTGGAAAAGTTTAATCTCTAAGAGGCAGAAATTTTTATTCCATGTTTCTTCCTCAGAAACATCATCATACCTCCTGTGGTGGCAATTAGTTCATATTTTACATTTATTCTCAGATAACTGACTTACATAAGAACAATGTAAGACTACATCAGGGAAAGAACAATGGAAAAGTATTAGGAAAACTGTTGAATAACAAAATTAAAGCATGAAGTATGATGCCCAGGCACTGATGAGGGCAGTGATCATTAGACAGAAGCAAAAGGGAAAGTTTTGAATTCTAACCAGATTTGAGCAGTCAGGTGTGAAATCTGGGGTCAAAGAGGGGAACGGGTCAGGAACCCAACAAGTCCTGCAAAGTAGGTCTTAAAACAGAAGTATGAGGTCAGAAGAAACAGGAAAGAGTTAAGTCCATGGTTTTAGGCAAGTTTGGAGAGCTCAGCAGAATCTTGACGTCCAAGTCAGGTACAGAATCCAACAGCTTAGAGAAATTGAAGCCACAGAATTCATGGGTAGAAACAGTAAAGAAGCTCTGAGCCCAAGGCAGTGAGTGATTTTCTCTGCTCATGTCCATTTTCTACCCCCTGTTGGATACACATGGCCCTGAAACCATAGGTGTGTAATCACTGACAGAAGCTCACAGATCAAAAGGTACAATATGTACCCAACTGAAGTCAGGGCAGAAGTGTGACAATTACCGGTTGCTTTTAAATGTTGAAATTGCCCAGCAGGCAATTTATTCCACTGTTTATTCATTCCTCCCCTCTACCTCACAATGCACAAAGGCAAGCTCTGGTCCCAGCATGCTGTATCTTTACAATGTATAAAAGATCTCAGAAAATCCTTCATCTCAAGTCTTTCAGGCAGCTTAATTCCTCATTAACTTTCATAAAGGCCAATTCAGTAGGTCAAACTCTGTTGTAGAAATTAAAATAGTATAACCAGTGAAAGAGTCTTTATATCCATTTGAATAAGAAAATTGAAGTTGTTGGTGGGAGACATGGAGTACTCAACCTTCACAACAATGTAGGATAAAAAAAAAAAACTTTAAAGTGTGATATCTCTAGGCCTCAGTCTCTTCCATTGTAAAATCAAAGAGAATAGCACCGCCTAGAATACTTCATGATATTGTGATGAGGTCAAAGTAAGTTAACATACAACAAAGTATCTGCGAAGAAAAGCACTATTAATATTATTATTAATTTTATTAATTATATTCATTATGTCTTTGGCCAGGATCTTATTTTGGCTAAACATATTTACAGGAGTATCCAATTTCAAACATTCACATATTAATAACACAGAGAGCAAAAACATTCATATAAATGAACAAAATTTTAAGTTACGCAATTTTTAAAAAGAGGACAATAAGAACCAGGACAGGAGAAAATACAATCAAGATTTAACACTGCTTCTTATTTTCATATGTATTTTCTTCTTTTTAATTGCACAAAACATTAGAAAAAATTTTAAGTCGTGGTAAATATGATACCAATTGATATTTGTATCTAAGTACTTGGTCAGCTCTGCTTTTGATAAGCAAATTCCCAAGGAACATAAGGAGATAGAAGTAAAACATGATAAAGAATCATATCATTTCTGCTAGACCTCTATTCCACACTCCCAACTTAGGACTCTGTTGAACTAGTGTGAGCCTTGAGAAGAACCTCTTCTGCCATATTCAAATGATTCTGAGAGGCTCGGAACCAAAGATAGGCTGAAAGACTTTCCTTATTTCTCTATCTGTGGTCAAACAAGTCTCCATATTCTCACCTTCTTGCCTCTCCAATGCAGGTAAGAACCAAATACAAATACAGAGAGAAGCTAGAGAACTAGTGCCAGCACCTTGAGTATAGCAGGTGTAGCCTACACACTCAGACACACTCAGTGCTTCCACAAGCAGAGATGCAGCTCACAGGAAGGAGAAAGAGAAACTGAGAACTGACAGCTGAAGGTGTTCAGTCCTTAGCCTTTTCCTAAACTCTATTTGCTGCACTATTGGTACTTTCTATAAAATAGATAACTAAAGAGAACGTAGGATACAGCACAGGGAACTGTACTCGCTGCACTTTGGTGACCTGAATGGGAAGGAAGTCCAAAGGGAGGAGGTATATGTGCATGTGTGACTGATTCATTTTGCTACGTAGCAGAAACTGATACAACATTGTAAAGCAGCTATAGTGCAATAAAAACTAATTAATAAAAAAGACAGTTCATTAAGGACTGTCACTTGAAAAACAGGTCCAATGAGCCCTCCTGTAAAATTAGTTTATATGCATATCTGTCTGGCAATAATAAAAACAGATTGGGCATTCAGGCACTGGCTATTCATTTTTTGTAGATACACTTCTCTTTTATAATTAAAAAAATTTTTACCATGCATTAAAAAACTAAATGCTGTAAGTAAAAAGAATATGTATTGATACACATAAAATTCTACACCTGAATATATGTAATATATCTTTTTTAAGTGTTCATGAAATAGCCATAAAAATTGATTATGTGTTCAACCACTAAGCAAACTTCAATAAATACCAAAATTTAGAAAGAATACAGGTAACATTCTCTGATAATGACACAACCAAGAACAAAAATTCCTCCAACTGACATGTTTACACTAGTGCTTCTCATAAATATTTCTGTTATTTCTAGTTTTTGTCATTCCATGATGCAACAGGATTGTAGAATGTAGGCATGATGTTGTGACTAGAATTAGCCGATTAAGTATTTAAGGTGCTATTCTCTATTACTCTCCAACATGTGCTGCAGTGACTGGCAACATTTGAGATGGTTCTGAGTGAGCATTAATGGAGCACAGCCCTTGACTGACCCTAATGACTACGAAGTTAGTGCTAATCTATTCTGAATTGACGGAAACAAACCTTGGATCAAGTTTAAAAGTCCAAATTAAATTATAGAATATATGCAGAAAAAAGATAACAAAAACATTGTATAGGAAAACACACTTTGTTGAAAGTTATGCTTTAAGTACACCTAGAACTGTTCAAGAAGAGCCTTTCTTCTATAGTATTGCCATTAACGTGACCCAGTTTCAAAACTCAAAGTATCCCTACCTCTTCCAAAATTCACATTTCCAGGATTTAAAATCCGCTTGGTCCAGCTTCAGGCAGTTATATAACCAAAAAATGTGGGACTCAATAGCACAGACATGGCCTCATAAGCTTTTGAAGCCCTCCACTGTGTTCCAAAGCCATTTCCAGAGGGGGAAAATTATTATTATATTACATTTCTCCACTAGGCCACCTGCTGCCTACAGTGACTCAACAGTCTAGAGTCTGGACTTGGCAAACAGTGGCACCGAAACAGAACTGCTAGCTGGAAGATTACTACATGATGTTCAGTCATCTTCCATGAGAAAATCCTTGGCATTAGTTATCCATGACAGGGTCATCAGTTGAATATGAAAGTAAAACAACATACATGGGAAAATGTATGTCCTAAGCCAGTTTCTGCCAGAACTGTCAGGAATTCTAAACTGAGAGTATATAAACTGATCAAGCTCAATTACAACTCTATGTACATTCCATGTGAAGAGACATTGTGTTTGTGGAGATAAATATAAATAACCTGCATTTCTTTGAATTAATCAGGCAGTTCATTTTGTCCCAGCTTTGTTTGGCATGATTGCATGTCCTAACTCCCACAATTACCACAAAATCTGGCGCAGGTTTTCCAAGCTTTCTTTCTTGTCCTCTCCATCCAGACAGAGAGCATTTGCATCTAACTTGACTCTTGCCTTGGATGGGACAAAAGCCAATTTAATTCAGCAAGGCCCACTCTTTAAGCAGCTTCCAGAGCAGAATATGTACTCCAAAGGGAGTCATGGACATCACCAGTCCCTCTTCAGCAGCAAGAGCAGGGGGAGAAAGATCATCCAGATGGTTATGATGGATGTCTTTTCTCTCTTCTGGACCTACCCAGAGATGGATTTCTGATCAAATGAATGCTAGTGGACCCCTTTCAAGGCATTAAATGTAATCAGTTGTTAATCATTATCGTTTAAGGACTCTGCTGAGTGGCTATCAGGGCACCATCTGGACAGTTCATCTCATTCACTGGGGAAACCCTGAAATCTCCATCCAAAAATGTGTGTCACTTGAAGACATTTACAACACTTGTCAAAAATCCTTGTATCCGGTGGGAAATTTGATCACAGATGGCTGATATTAAAGACAGAAATGCTCTTTCTGTGGGTCAAAATTCCACTTTATATTATTTGTACTTCAAAATATCCAGTTTTGAATGAGGATAAAGAGCAGCATCTTTTCTTACATCTTTAACAATACTGTCTATATCATCTGTTGCATGTGGTTGCAAACAACAGAAAATGACATCATAATCTGAAGCAGCATGAGAATTTATTGGAATGATATTACAAGACTGGAGGGCCAAAACTTGACAGGTACCAAGTGAGTTCTGGAGGGCTATGCAGAAGATAACCAGGGAAGGCCACAAGGCTCATATATCATATATGATAGCATCATATTATGCTATCAAGTGCTCAAGGTTCAAAGTCCTACAAGATAGTATCTGTTGGCCAAACCTGTTTTATCAGTGTAAAAAGATAAAGGAGTCATATCTCCTTCAGTTCATACAGTAGGAGATAAGTATTGCCTTCAAGTAAAAGGTCTCCAAATTAATATGAGGGTACAATTAGAAGCTTGCCTAGAAGGTCAACATCCCCAAATGGCGAATATAAACTAAATTATTTTACCACATATCAAATGCCTCTTTGACAGCTAAAAAAGAAAACTGTTTTCCAATTATATTTGGAAAATGGTCCAACCATTAACCAAATTTATATGCACATTCGGCTAAGAGGTTATTATAGGGAAATATTGGGAATTATAGATGAAGTACTTTCCTTGGCTTGTAAGACGAATATCAAAAAGAAAAAGAATGCTCTTCTCCAAGATAAAATACTGGCCTCAGTTGGCCATTTTTCAAAACCTAATGGTATTTTTAAAAGTTCATTAATTTTTGTATTTATTTATTGCATAAGTATCTATTAAATTACTTGTGTGTCACCATATAAGGTGATGGTGGATGGACACAAAATAGCATTTAGTACTGTCTCTACTTAGTCTAACTGGGAAACTAACATAAATCTATCCAAAACAATTAGTAAACAAGATAATATGAATAACATACTTCGATGAAAGCCATTTAAAATTATATATATTCTCAAACAATGACCTACCCATAGCACAGGGAACTGTATTCAATAGCTTATAATAACCTCTAATGGAAAAAACACCAAAGGCAGAATGCCAAAGAGTTGATGCCTTTGAACTGTGGTGCTGGAGAAGACTCCTGAAAGTCCCTTCAACAGCAAGGAGATCAAACCAGTCAATCTTAAGGGAAATCAACCCTGAATATTCACTGGAAGGACAGATGCTGAAGCTCCAGTATTTTGGTCACCTGATGCAAACAGCTGACACACTGAAGTCCTTGATGCTGGGAAAGATTAAGGGCAGAAGGAGAAGAGGATATCAGAGGATGAGATGGCTGGATGGCATCACTGATGCAATGAACATGAACTTCAGCAAACTCTGGGAGATGGTGAGGGAAAGGGAGGCTGGCATGCTGCAGTCCATGGGGTTTCAAAGAATTAGACATGACTGGACAACTAAACAACAACAAAAAAATAATGGAAAAGAATCTAATATATATATAACCAAATCAATTTGCATCACACCTGAAACATCAAAAATCAACTATACTTCAGCAAGTTAAAAAACTGAAGACAAAGAAAAAACCTATATATCCTGATGCTTACTTAATACTCAATTTTTGACAGGGTCTTTTTAGGCCTGGAAAATAGATATGGCAGGAAAGCCAATTCTATTCTTCCCATCTGCTATGTAATATGCCCAGATGTTACAAATTTGCTCCTTTTACCAGATATGTAGGTATATCTTATCTAGCTCTAGAAACCTGTATGTTCCTTCTATTTCATCTTGTTAACTCTAGTCCATCCTTCCAGATTCAGCTCAGACATACCACCTGTAGGAATAATTTCCTGATGCACACTTCCCAAATCTTCAATCTGTGTTCTGAATATCCTGTAGCATGTGGTCTTAATGGCACCAAAGCCTAATCACCCAGGAAATATATCCCCACCCCTGTTCCCCTACTTCACTTCATTTCACCTACCGTTTGAAAAGGAGGAAGGGTAACAACGGAGGTCAAGGACCAAATGGAATTCTTAGGGACATACATGTGACCAAAACCATGAATGATACAGTTGGGTGGCAGGGTGGTGAAGAAAAGGACTGTTAAAAGAATTTGATGAGAAAATGCTGACCTTTAGGGACTTGGCAGGGCCCAGAAGTTCTAATCTAGTTAAATAATGACCCCTCAGTAGATTCCAATGTATCCCTTCTTTAGCATGCTTAGCTGACTAGTTATCAACTAAACTATGGCAAGACTTGTAGACTGGTATTATTATTGTATCTCAGTGTGGAATAGATAGATAAGTCTCAGGCTCTGCACCTCTATGGCAGAATCAGAGTAACACTGGAAACTATGGTAAATATTCCTGCAAAAGAGATGTTATCAGCCACAGTCATCAGTGAATTTAACATAGATTTAATATAAAGACTAAATAGGATAAAAGAGGTAAAAAGGCAAAAAGTAAACAGTAAAGTATCACAGAAATGGCAACTATAAGAAGCAGCTACTCCCCTAGGGTTCTAAGAACTTAGAAGCTTAGAAAAAAAGATCCTGAATACCTGGATGCACATCTCCAAGAAGAAGCCACTGCCAACTGGCACTGGTACCTCCAGAACTCAGAGGAGGACCCTGGCTGAGCCAGAACTCAGACTTACAGGAGGGATACCAGTTGGCTAGTGTTAGTAATCTGGAAACATTCAATGATGCTAGTACAGGGAGTATGAAAAAGAAAATGGAACTTGGAACCACCTACTGCTACAGGAACCAAATGCCACATTCTAAATGAAGTACCTTTACAAGGATGACTCTGATGGGATCAGCAAACACAAAAGAAAGAGCAAGTCCCATTTCCTCCTTCAGCCTTACAATTTCTCTCTAGTTCCCTGTGTTTATAGTGCCTAATAGGAGCCAGCAGCCAAAAAGGAACTGTAGTTTACAGGGTCCCAACTGCAGTGTTACAAAGCCGAAGCTGGGGGATATGCACTTGTCAATTAGTAAGGAAGGCAGTGGGCAGGAAATGAATCTCTCCAGTTAACATCCAGTATCAACTCCTCTCCTTTCTGTCCCCTTTTAGATTTTAGATTCTCTTAAGGTTAAGTTTTCAAGACCTCTGAGGATATCTCAGAGGTATTGCCGTGATCCTTACAATTACACTTTTTTAATGAAACTTCTGAGATGAACAAATTTGTCCATCCATTAGAGGATAGTCTTTAAGTTGCTTCTAAATTGTCCATTGTGGACATTGTCCACATGTCCATTCCCTACACTGCCTTACTGATTAAAAAAAAATTCATAAACAGTGACTAATTTCTTGCCTCTTTTATCACCCTAAATTCTGATCCAATAAAAAAAAACCTTTAAAAAAAATGTCTTTCTTGATCTTGTCTAGAAATGTAGAGATCTTTTCTACTCTAAAAAACTTCTGACCTTCTAGATAAAGAGTTACCACACTGTACAAGGAATAATAAGTGCCATCTCTAGGCAACCATGAGCTGCTGCTGCTGCTGCTAAGTCGCTTCAGTAGTGTCCGACTCTGTGCAACTCCATAGACAGCAGCCCACCAGGATCCCCCGTCCCTGGGATTCTCCAGGCAAGAACACTGGAGTGGGTTGCCATTTCCTTATCCAATGCATGAAAGTGAAAAGTGAAAGTGAAGTCGCTCAGTTGTGTCCGACTCTTAGTGACCCCACGGCCTACAGCCCACCAGGCTCCTCCGTTCATGGGATTTTCCAGGCAAGAGTACTGGAGTGGGTTGCCATTGCCTTCTCCAACCATGAGCTGTCAGCCACAATTAGCTTTCAAGCACATTTATCAACCTTTATTCTTTAAAAAAAAAAAATTTTTTTTTTTAATCTCTGTATACCCTTCTCTAAGCAGCATTAACCAATTCAGACAAAATGAAAGGTAAGTTTTCCAAGAGCCTTATAAGGCTGCACTCCAGCTGAGTACCATGTACAATACTATCAGTGAAATAATGATGGATGGTTTTTTCCATTCCTAAGCACAACATTGAGTTAAAATCAACACTGCATGACTCACTTTTAAAACTCTTCTGACAGTTCTACCCTGTAGCTTGGCCTTAAGCCTGTCTTGTCTTTATGAGCTATCAGATTTGTTCAGGGATCCCCAACAAGCAGCAGCCCTCAGTACCTGCAGCTTAGTGGCTCACTACAGAGGAAACATTCTTTCCTGCCTTTGAATCTACTAAAGCAATTTCTCCCCCTCTGATTTTTATAGCTTGTGTCCAGTTGGTCAGCCAAGCATATCTGCAACGAAAGGAAAATTGCTTTGGGGAGGTAACATGGGCTGCTTAGAGAGAAACAATAAACATAAGAAAGATTCTATATAGTTTATTCCCTCTCAATTTTTGGAAAATATCTTTCACACTTCCCTTCAGAATTGAGTAGTATAAAATCATTGTTCAACTTGATAAATTAACTTTTACAATGACAACTTTAGGCACTGTGTTAGAGACAGTAAACCAAATAGGCTCAAAATTCAAAAAGACTTTTGACCATCCAGTAGGAATAACACACTTCTCTTCTTCATTCAACATTTTATTTTAACCAAAGAGAGATGAGAGTCTATGACCCTTTCCCTTAATTTTGTAAGTGCTCTGTGATTGCTTTAATGGACAGAATACTGCAGAAGTGACACTGTGCCTGTTTCTCAGCCCAGACATTATGAAACTGACAGATCCATTACCTGTGTTGGAACACTGACTCTTTTTTATTTTGAGATAAGGCAGACAAAATGTGTTGATTCGATACATTGCAATATGATTAACACCTTAGCATTAGCTAACACCTCTATCACATCATATAATTATCATCTCTTTTTTGTAGGGAAAACATTTAAGATCTAGTCTGTTAGCAAATTTGAAGTATATAATACACTATTGCAGACTACAGTCACAATGCTGTGCTCCAGAATTTATTTATCCTCTGGTTGCTAATTTGTACCCTTCAACAACACATTCCCATTTCCCCTCATCACCAGCCCATGGTAACCACCATTCTACTCATTATATCTATGAGTTCAACTCTTTTAGATTTCACACATAAATGAGAATGTACAACACTGAAATGGTCACTCTTAAAAACTAGGTACAGTGCTATGTTGGGAAAGCTGGAAAGCTGCATGTAAATCAGTGAAGTTAGAACACATCCTTACACCACACACAAAAATAAACTCAAAATAAATTAAAGACCTAAATATAAGACATGATACCACAAAACTCCTAGGAGAAAGCACAGGCAAAACATTCTCTGACATAAATCGTAGCAATGTTATCTTAGATCAGTCTCTCAAGGTAATAGAAATAAAAGCATAAATAAACAGACAGGACCAAATCAAACTTATAAGCTTTCACACAGCAAAGGAAAACCAAAAACCAAAAAGACAACCTACAGACTAGGAGAAAATATTCACAAATAATGTGACTGAAAAGGGATTAATTTCCAAAATTTACAAGCAACTCATACAACTCAATTACAAAAAACAAGCAACCCGATTAAAAAAAAAAAAAAAAAAAAAAAAACTAGGCAGAAGACCTAAATAGACATTTCTCCAAAGAAGACATGCTGCTGCTGCTAAGTCGCTTCAGTCGTGTCCGACTCGGTGCGACCCCATAGACGGCAGCCCACCAGGCTCTGCCATCCCTGGGATTCTCCAGGCAAGAACACTGGAGTGGGTTGTCATTTCCTTCCCCAATGCATGAAAGTGAAAAGTGAAAGGGAAGTCGCTCAATCGTGTCCAACTCCTAGCGACCCAGTGGACTGCAGCCTACCAGGCTCCTCCGTCCATGGGATTTTCCAGGCAAGAGTACTGGAGTGGGTTGCCATTGCCTTCTCCAAAAGAAGACATACAGGTAGCCAAAAGACATATGAAAAAAATGGTCAAAATCAATAATTACTAGAGAAATCTAAGTCAAAGTTATAAATGAGGTACCACCTCATGCTGTTAGGGATAGGCATCATCAAAAAGTCTACAAATAACAAATACTGGAGAGAGTGTGGAGAAAAGGGAACCATCCTGTTGGTGGGAATGTAAATTGGTACGCCACAATGGGAAACAGTATGACTATTTCTTAAAAAACTAAAAATAAAGTTGCCATATGATCCAGCAGTCCCACTCCTGGGCACACATGTGGAGAAAACGATAATTCAAAAAGACACCTCGGTGTAACTAGCAGCACTATTTACGGTAGCCAAGACGTGGAAACAACCTAAATGTCCACTGACAGATGAATGGATAAAGAAGATGTGGTTCATAATACAATAGAATATTACTCAACCATTTAAAGAATAAAAAGCCATTTTCAGCAACATAGGTGGACATAGAGATTATTACACTAAGTGAAGTAAATCAGTCAGAGAACGACAAATATCATGTGACATCAGTTTATATGTGGAATCTAAAAAAAAAAAAAAAATGATTCAAATGAACTTATTTACAAAGCAGAAATAGACTCACAAATATAGAAAACAAACTTATAGTTACTAAAGCAGAAAGGGGGGAAGGATAAATTAGGAGTTTGGGATTAACATATACACACTACTACATATAAAATAGATAAACAACAAGCACCTATATACCATATAGCACAGGGAAGTATATTCAGTACCTTGTAATAACCTAAAATGGAAAGGATCTGAAACTATATATATTATGTCTGAATCACTTTGCTGTACACCAAAAACTAACACAACATTATAAATCAGCTATACTTTAATTTAAAAGAAATGAAAAGAAGAACTGAGGACTCAGAGTAAAATCCTGCTGAGTTCCCAGATAATACTTAGCATCAACTTGCCCGGCAAATGAGTTAGTTATCTTGCAAGTGGATCTCCTGGCCCCAGGGGAGCCTGATTGTTTAAGTTTTATTGGAGCTTAGTAGCTTTACAATGTTGTGTTGAGCCTGACTATTGACCTACAAAATCATGAACAAAATAAAACTGCTTTGAGAGAGTCTATTTTGGGATAGTTTAACAGTCAGTCAACAGAAAACTGGATTAAAAAGATTTACTGAGCATGGCCCCACCCACATGAACAAGACCCCGTTTCCCCCTCAGTCAGTCTCTCTATCAGGAAGCCTCCATAAGCCTCTTATCCTTCTCTATCAGAGGGCAGATAGAATGAAAATCACAATCACAGAAAACTAACTAACCAATCTGATCACATGGACCACAGCCTTGTCTAACTCAGAGAAACAATGAGCCATGCCTGTAGGGCCACCCAAGACAGACAGGTCATAGTGGAGAGTCCTGACAAAACGTGGGTCACTGGAGAAGGGGATGGCAAACCATTCCAGTGTTCTTGCCTTGAGAGCCCCAACAGTATGAAAAGGCAAAAAGATAGCTCCCCAGGTCGGTAAGTGCTCAATATGCTTTCTGGAGAAATAACTTCAGAAAGAATGAAGAGATGGAGCCAAAACAAAAACGACACCCAGTTGTGGATGTGAATGGTGATGGAAGTAAAATCCGATGCTGTAAAGAGCAATATTGCATGGAACCTGGAATGTTAGGTCCATGAATCAGGCAATTTGGCAGTGGTCAAACAGGAGATGGCAAGAGTGAACATCGACATTTTAGGAATCAGTGAACTAAAATGGACTGGAATGGATGAATTTAACTCAGATGACCATTATATCTACTACTGTGAGCAAGAATCCCTTAGAAGAAATGGAGTAGACATCATGGTCAACAAAAGAGTCCGAGATGCAGTACTTGGATGCAATCTCAAAAATGACAGAATGATCTCTATTCATTTCCAAGGCAAACCATTCAACATCACAGTAATCCAAGTCTATGCCCCGACCAGTAATGCTGAAGTAGCTGAAGTCGAACAGTTCTATGAAGACCTACAAGACCTTCTAGAAATAACACCAAAAAAGATGCCCTTTTCATTATAGGGGACTGGAATGCAGAAGTAGAAATTCAAGAGATACCTGGAGTAACAGGCACATTTGGCCTTGGACTACAAAAGGAAGCAGGCCAAAGGCTAACAGAGTTTTGCCAAGAGAATGCACTGGTCATAGCAAACACCCTCTTTCAACAACACAAGAAAGACTCACCACATGGACATCATCAGATGGTCAACACTGAAATCAGATTGACTATATTCTTTGCAGCCTAAGATGGAGAAGCTCTATACAGTCAGCAAAAACAAGATTGAGATCTAACTGTGGCTCAGATCATGAACTCTTTATTACCAAATTCACACTTAAATTGAAGAAAATAGGGAAAACCACTAGACCATTCAGGTAGGGCCTAAATAAAATCCCTTATGATCATACAGTGGAAGTGAGAAATAGATTCAAGGGGCTTGGATCTGATAGAGTGCCTTAAGGACTATGGATGGAGCTTTGTGACATTGTACAGGATGCAGGGATCAAGACCATCCCTAGGGAAAAGAAATGCAAAAAGGCAAAATGGTTGTCTGAGGAGGCCTTACAAATAGCTGTAAAAAGAAGAAAAGCTAAAGGCAAAGGAGAAAAGGAAAGATATACCCATTTGAATGCAGAGTTCCAAAGAATAGCAAGGAGAGATAAGAAAGCCTTCCTCAGTGATCAATGCAAAGAAATAGAGGAAAACAATAGAATGGGAAAGACTAGAGATCTCCAAGAAAATTGGAGATACCAAGGGAATATTTCATGAAAAGATGGGCACAATTAAGGACAGAAATGGTATGGACCTAACAGAAGCAGAGATATTAAGAAGAGGTAGCAAGAATACACAGAAGAACTATACTAAAAAAAAACTTCATGACCCAGATAACCACGATGGTGTGATCAATGGAATAAAGCCAGACATCCTGGAATGTGAAATCAAGGGGGCCTTAGGCAGCATCACTACAAATAAAGCTAGTGGAGGTGATGGAATTCCAGTTGAGCTATTTCAAATCCTAAAAGATGATGCTGTGAAAGTGATGCACTCAATATACCAACAAATTTGGAAAACTCAGCATTGGCCACAGGACTCGAAAACGTCAGTTTTCATTATAATCCCAAAGAAAGGCAATGACAAAGAATGTTCAAACTACTGCACAGTTGCCTTCATCTCACACACTAGCAAAGTAATGCTCAAAATTCTCCATGCCAGGCTTCAACAGTACATGAACTGTGAACTTCCAGATGTTCAAGCTACATTTAGAAAAGGCAGAGGAACCAGAGATCAAATTGCCAACATCCACTGGATCAGTGAAAAAGTAAGACAGTTCCAGAAAAATATCTACTTATGCATTATTGACTATGCCAAAGCGTTTGACTGTGTGAATCACTACAAACTGTGGAAAATTCTTCAAGAGATAGGAATACCAGGCCACCTGACCTGTCTCCTGAAGAATCTGTATGCAGGTCTGAAGCAACAGTTAGAACGGGACATGGAACAACAGACTGGTTACAAATCGGGAAAGGAGTATGTCAAGGCTGTATATTGTCACCCTGCTTATTTAACTTATATGCAGAGTACATCATGAGAAATGCTGGGCTGGATTAAGCACAAGCTGAAATCAAGATTACCAGGAGAAATATCAATAACCTCAGATATGCAGATGACACCATCCTTATGGCAGAAAGCAAAGAACTAAAAAGCCTCTTGATGTAAGTGAAAGAAGGGAGTGAAATAGTTGGCTTAAAACTCAACATTCAGAAAACTAAGATCTTGGTATCCAGTCCAATCACTTCATGGCAAACAGATGGGGAAACAATGGAAACAGTGACAAGACTTTTATTTTTTTGTGTTCCAAAATCACTGCAGATGGTGCTGCTGCAGCCATGAAATTAAAAGACACTTGCTCCTTGTAAGAAAATCTGTGACCAACCTAGACAGCATATTATAAATTAGAGACGTTACTTTGCCAACCAAGTTCCGTCTAGTCAAAGCTATGGTTTTTCCAGTAGTCATGTAGGATGTGAGAGTTGGACTATAAAGAATGCTGAGTGCTGAAGAATGGATGCTCTTGAACTGTGGTGTTGGAGAAGACTCTTGAGAGTCCCTTAGACAGCAAGGAGATCCAACCAGTCTATCCTAAAGAAAATCAATCCTCAATATTCATTGGAAGGGCTGATGCTGAAGCTGAGTCTCCAATACTTTGGCCACCTAACGCAAAGAACTGACTCACTAGAAAAGACCCTGATGCTGGGAAAGATTGAAGGTGGGAGGAGAAGGGGACGACAGAGGATGAGATGGTTGGATGGCATCACTGATGTGATGGACATGGGTTGAATAAGCTCTGGGAGTTGGCAATGGACAGGGAAGACTGGCTTTCTGCAGACCACGGGGTCACAAAGAGTCAGACACGACTGAGGGAACTAAACAGTCAGTAGGAACACACTATAAAGGATTCCATTACTTCATATGAGATAATATTCTCAAGAAACGTTGAGGTTCTTAACCTCCCACACTAGTAACCCCCTTTACTTTTTGCCCCCCATACATATCTCCCCTCTTTGAGTAATGTGTATTCTTAAAGAGGGAAAAGATGTTGGTATACTGAAGTACATTATAAGATGAAAATTCTAAGTTCCATGTCTAATGATTTTCCCAGATGTGTGCAGCCACCCCAGAAAGGGGGCCTGGCAGCCACCGCCTTGTTTCCCTCTCATTTTTCCACTTCTCTCTCAGCCATTGTGTCCTTCTCACACATCCCCACCTCATCGTCATGTTTTATCTCAACAAGCCAGAATGAAAACTATGGCTTCACCAATGAAGGCTAGAGCAGGAAAATGGGTGCCAAATCACCAGAAATAATCCTTTATAAGACACAAAGCATTGTTTTTATTTTTTATTTTTGTCTGTGTTCACAGCTCCTGGCCCACTTCTTCAGCTAATGCAGCAGAAACTATCTAAGTACAAAATAGTATCAAATCCATTGGGCAATCTAATTTTTTAAAAGTCAGCAGTACAAAAAATACCATTTAAATAATATCAAAAAATAAACTATTAATAATTTGCTAAGGAAAAAATCTTGGTTGCTTGGTAATGAAAATTTTCTGTAGTTAAATGATTTAAATGAACACAATCATTGGCTTTTTTACTATATCTATATTTTAGAATTATCACTCTAGTGAACAACTTCTGAATTGGGCAAATAAGTAGGTGACCAAAATAAATAAAATAAAATAAAAAAAACAAAATTGAACAAAAAACGGCAACAACAAAAAATATTGACGGGATGACTTGGATACTCTACATCTCATCACTCTTCTATGTCCTCATCTTCAATAAATCATTGATATTTTAAAATTTTTTAATTCATATTTGTGAATTACTTCACAGTTTGCAAAACTCATTCACATGCATTGTCCTATTTAATTCCCACCATGTCAATGAAGTATTTTATCAGTTAGCTACTGCTGTCTAACAGTCCATCACCAAACCTTAGTGACATAAAACAATGATCACTTATCCATGTTTATGAGTTGATGGCATTGTCTGCCCAGTTCACCTGAGTTCAGTGGGGCTCATTCATACACCCGCAGTCAGTTGCAGGTCTCCTAAACACCTGTCATTATGTTAGCTTGGTTCTCTCACATGCCTTGGGCCTTAGCTGGACATAGTGAGCTGTCTTGACTCTGCTCTACATGTTTCATGCCCTGGTTTTGGACATGTTCTCATAATAAAGCCGAGGAGCAAGAGAAACAGCAGAAGCACTTTGTTATTCTCATGTCACATCATTTGCTACTGTTCTATTGGCCAAAGCAAGTCACAAGGCTGACCCTGGTGATATAGCATGAGGGAAGAGGTGTTGTTACAGGGATGCCATTTATTATGATCACAAATGAGATCAGCCTACTCCAAGCCTGTGCTATTATTTTCATTATTTTAAATATGAGGAAATCAGCCCTTGAGGGGGGTAGGAAATTCACCCAAGAGGAATCAGCCATGTGGATGAGCCAAAAGCTCAGGTCTTCTGACTCCAAAGATGTTCTTTCCTCTAATCCTGTCTGGCCTATTCGTATATACTTATAGAAGCTGAATTTATTGTCTGTGGAAAGATAGAACCATTTCAAATTACTATGATGCCTCAGGTATCCCCAAAACAAAAGTTAGGATGTCAATCAGATTACTCACTTACCCTTTTTGTAAACTAGATAAATGCAAATCCCATTAGTTCACACTAATTTCTACTGTTTTTAATTACCAAATTGTTATTGAACCTTTTGAGGGTGCACTGCTTGTCCCTCCAGCTAAACTGCCACCTCCTTCCAGATAGAAACTCCATGTTCAAATGTTCTGTGCCTTTGTATTTCTCCCAGTACCTGACACAGTGCTGATACAGATAATATGTGTGTCACTTGATTCATAAAGCTAGAATAACATGATATCAGCTTGATAGAGTTCTCTGTTAGAGAAATTAAAATCAAAAAGAGAAATCAAAATTGATTTGGGATTGAGAAAAGGTAAGAAATGATTTACAACTGAGCTTGTATAAGAAAAGGAAAAAGGAATACATTTTTATTTTATTTTCAAACCTTTCATTCCAGCTAACACATATGAGTATTTTTCCTTATACTTATTTGCTCTGCCTCGAAGTTGAAGATCAATTGAGGTGAACTGCCAAGAGCTAATTAGTGAACTAGTTCTTTAATTCCGTGTAAGTCATCACAAAAGTTGTGTTCAATGAGGTACTCACTTTTCCATTACAAAAATCAAATTCATATTTTCTTTACTGCCCTCTGAGAGATAGCTGGGTTAATGTCATTCCCTATTCTCTATAGTTCTTAAATTCAGTCATGTTTCAAACTTGGGAAAGGTAACTGTTCAAAGAAATGTGAGGTTTTGCAAAATATTGGTGCTTGTGGGTAAATCAGTTTGCCTCTTTTCCCATGCTGAATCTCCCTCAGGAAATGGAAGAAGGGAACAAAGAGGGAACATAATAATTTTCTGTGAAAACTCTGAGCATGCCATTCTGTATTAGCAGTGTGAATTTTTCAAGAAAATACGAGATGATGCATGTTGTTTAGTTTCTACTGGCAAGACTCTCTACAGAGAAAGATAATAGAAAAACTCTACAGTGCTAAAACATACGGTCATCAATTTCCACATTTCATTAAAAACTGAAATTCTTTCTTTAATGTTTAATTTTAGATCTTCAGTTGGGAGCAACTTAAAGCCAAGTCAAAGTATACTGGTACTTGAGAAATCGTGAAAAGAAGAACTTTTCTTCTTCATAAATAAGCCTCTCAAAAGAATCCAGGTCATAGTCAAGGCTAACTTCACTATTAAAGTAACAATGAAGTGGCTATAAGTGTGAAGAATGTTTCACAACACCTGTGAATAGATCTATAGTTTTTGAAACATATTGCAGTCATGCCTGGGGATGACACTGTTTCCTTATGACTTAGAATGACATTGGCTGAATTGTTGCAGATATGAAAACATTGACTGATAGTGACAGGCAAACCAAACTGCTATACAAAATTCGAGATAAGAGTGGATTCACTACTATATTATTTTTCAACTACAGGACAATGTAGACACTAGAATGTTGAGTTCAGAATTACACTCAATCAGTGTCAGTTTCTAAAAATAAAAAGCATAAACTCTCTGAAGGTTAATTTTATACCACAACTTGACTGGGCTAAGGGCTTCCCAGATAGGTGACAAGACACTGTTTCTGGGTGCTGTCTGTGATCTTTCTGGAAGAGATTAACATTTGAGTCAGTAGTAGTATCACCAATTCACTGGACATAAACTTGGACAAACTCTGGGAGATGGTGAGAGACAGAGAAGCCTTTAGTGTTGGAGTCCATGGAATCTCGAAGAGTCAGACATGACTTGGCGACTGAACAACAACATCTTGCTGGTTCTGTTTCTCTGAGAACCCTAATACAGCCATGAAGAAAACTCATTTCCTATGTGCAGTTTAACAATAAATGACTCCTACCTCTCTCCACCAGCACTCACATGAAATGCAGGAGCAGCTTTTCTATGGAATAACATGGTCAACAGCACAGTGCTGTTTTCCTACAAGACTCCATAAACTTTAATAACAAACATTTGTGAAAGTGAAAATTATGCAAGGCTTAAAGGAAGATCTCCTATAAGAATTTTTTTATGTATAATAATGAAGTATATTTTTAAATAATTGAAGTTCATTGTCACCAGATATATCACATGGTAATAATGACAAGACTGAAAATGATATCAAAAATTTGATGGGATAACGATTACAACCAGCATGGTTTAATAAATTGTTTTAAGATTGGAAGTTAGAAGAATCAGGAACCGCATCCCTATGTACTCACCAGTAAGCCTTGGAAAAGTCATGGAAACTATTTTGTTGCAGTTTTCTTTCCAGCACGGTGGGTGGTTGGATTCTATGACCCCTAAGTCTGTCTGTCACTGGGACTCATTGAACTTCCTCTATGGATTTTGGGAAACAATGCAGTGAACTTCGCTATCACCTTGTCCAATTTTCATCGTGCTTAATTCTTTATGCTGATTTTCATGTTATTTAACACCAGGGAATATTATGTCCTATTTGATCCACAATGATGAGGTAGTTTTTAAGTCTCTAGTATTCATTTTAATTCCTTAGAGGAGAGCAATAGACAAAGGACATTTCATAAATCAAATGCTATTATATAATGATTATGATTTTTTAAATAAAATCACAATTCTTACAAAGACAAGTTACCCTTTGCAATGAAATATTAATATTCTTATAAAGACAAATTACCCCTTTTAATGAAATGGAAAATATTTTTCAAGTGATACTTTATGCTAAAAAAATGTAACAAAAGTAGTACTTTCATCAACTGGTAGTGGATGATATAGGTTAATACAAGCCTAGCAAAACAAAATTTGATAATCTGTTCAAGAGTCAGGCAATGGCACCCCACTCCAGTACTCTTGCCTGGAAAATCCCATGGATGGAGGAGCCTGGTAGGCTGCAGTCCATGGGGTCGCGAAGAGTCAGACACGACTGAGCGACTTCACTTTCACTTTTCACTTTCATGCACTGGAGAAGGAAATGGGAACCCACTCCAGTGTTCTTGCCTGGAGAATCCCAGGGACAGCGGAGCCTTGTGGGCTGCCGTCTATGGGGTCGCACAGAGTCGGACACGACTGAGATGACTTAGCAGTAGCAGTCAAGAGTCAGGAAAATGTTCAATACTTTATTTTAATGTGGGTTACAGAATTATAGCAGTTCAGTCCTACAGAAATAAGCAACTGAGAGCTCAAATCTGTATTATCGTATCATATTTTTAAAATGTATTGAGAAGACAGAAAATGGGATCAAGCGGGAAATCACAAAGTCAGCACTTTCAATCATGGATCTTAAAAGATGTTTCCTAGGGTTTCAGATCCAGCAGCTCAAGTTCTTTAAACTGTCCTATTAAAAACAAGTCACTACACCTGAAGTCCAGTTCCAAAAGCAGGAAGAAAAGGAACACAAACAAATCAATATGTGGAAAAGGATATCTAGTATTGTCTAAGTCTGATGAAATAAGATATCAATTTATCAGCAATAAAATTCATTTGACTACACTGAAAAAAAAAGGTTTCTATCCTTATTTTGTTGTTGGTGGCAATGATGATGATGATGATATTAAGGGAAGAGGTTATCAAAATATTATTATAGCTGCCAGCAATCTAATGTTCAGGAATAAGGTATCAAAATGATATCAAAATGATATCACCTAGTCCACCAGATGCTATCTCTGGATGAAGGATTATGCCTATAAGCAATTTCTAAGATTTCAGAAATATATTTCTTCTTCATGTGTTAACTATTTATTTTCCCTTTCTCTGAATGATTGGAAAGCAGCTAAGATATTAAAGCCATCAGTTTCTAGTTGCCATCTTGGTACATGACAAGAAAATAAGTTGAGTGGAGAAGAAGGCTGGAAGGCTTCTGGAAGGCTAAGGAGACATTGCTACTTCATGGTCAATTCCTGGGGAAGCAGATACCAAGGGGCTGAATGGATGGCAGGTCAATTGCAAAGAAGAAAACAAGATAATGGATTCAATTGAAAAGTAGGAGAATTTACCTGGAGAAAATTTGGGGGAAGGGGATATGCAGAGGAGTATGATAAGCCTAAAAATGGCCATCAAGATTTTAGAAATTGATTTGAGATGAATCCAGAAAACCAGTTTGCTAGAAGAGTGAAGTAGTTTTTCTGCCAAGGTTTATGACTCTGTTATTTGCTCGCTTCAATATTAAGGTTCTTCCATTGCCATGTTCCCTCCAAGACTCTCCCATTCTATCACACCTGCAGCACACACTGCAGAAACTCAACTCCAGTTTTAACCACACATGAAAATATTCACAGTTTGAATCTGCAAAGCACTTGAGACTGAGAATCATTAGGTTAATACAACATCAACTAGATAACTAACACTAACTTAACTATATTTAATATTTAAAATCTACTTCCCTTCCTTTTATTGACAACTAAGAAGAAACTCTTGCTATAAGATAAACACCTTAGTGACAAATAACGAAAAAGTTTGTATTCTTAAAAACATCAAAATTCCATTCATTATGTCATTTTTCAGTAGTCTTGTTAAATGCCATCAATTCTTTAAAGAGTTGTGTGACCTATGCCCTGCATAAATGCACTTGGCCAAGATGATGTGAATATAGAAAAATCTAGCCTTTTAGTCTTAGGAATTTTTTTATTAATGTTCACTTACAGCAATGGGTGAACACATACCGAGTGGGCATTTGTTCATTCACCCTCCAGGAATGCTAAAACTTTCATCACTTCTATTTCTATCCTTGGCTCTATAAGCTTGTCGCTTATTTTCTTAACTCCTGCTGACCCATTTCCTTAACTCTCAGGGCAGGAACCAATTAAACAGTCTTAAGGCATCTAGGAATGAATGGCAAAACTTATACAGTGCCTGATTGCAGAAAAAGTTTTTTGAAAAGATACAGTTGATCAATATTGGGGAATTTGAATTTAGTTTGACCCCTAGACTGATCTGATCTAGAAAATATAATACTTTTGTAGCAAGTTCATATAAAGCATATAGTGAGATATTTCAGAAGACTGAGTTCAAAATTTAAACAACTTATACAGTTGTGACCAGTGAAGAAATGAGACTCTACACGTATATCTAGAGCTAGAATATGGAACATCAAAATAGTATTAGATATGTTTAAAGAGGTTAAAAAATATGATACAGAATTTTGAAGATAGACAGAATGGCCTAGAGAAAGCAATTGGCTGAGAGAGACAAGTTATAAAATACAGCAAGTGCCTATTCAGGGGATAGAGATTGTAGGTCAATTGATTCAATGGGTGTCTTTCCTCTAGAGGGTAAGACTATTCTTATAATCTTAATTTAGTCTGTCCTTAATTTAGGAGAGGCACTCCTTAAAATTAAACAAATCTATTTTCATCAAATGAGCCTCCTGATTAAACATTGTAGCCTTTGCTGTTGCCTAAAGGGAATGAATATGCTCATCTGCTAACAAGAGTGATTCAGTCCTAGCTACAGTTATATTTCTCATTACAAGTGAGTAAATTGATATTCTATTTTATACATCTCTCTCTTTTTTATTGAAATGAAGCAATTTCCCAGGGTCTAATTATCTCAGAGTTCTGACAAGACCAAATTTCTGGCCTTGCAAGGCTGAAGACTAAACCCTGGAGTGTGATAAATCAACCACTGGACTGTATCTCTAAATGGCTCTCCTAAGCTACAGCCAGGATCCCTAATGTGCATAACAACACTGTAAACCTAGGAAATCAACATAAACTTACTCTCTGAATTTCATATGAATTTCATTTGTTTGTTTTCTTAATATTTTCATTTGATATGTTTATGAAAAGATGTTTACCATATTAGCAATCAGGGGACATATGTCTTTATACATAGTGAATAATTTGAGTAATTTATATGCATGCACAATTTAAGTTAAACTTCAAGTATTTCTAAGGTTGGGGGTAATATTTAATAATACAAAACATAAAGGAATATGAAGCCAGCATCTTTGCATTAGATGCAAAACATTTTCTAGTACTCAACCTAGAACTTGTTCTCATTTAATCAAAAGCTAGCACAGTCTACAAAGTCCTGTTATATGACAATAGGAGAAACAAACCATTCTGGATCAAAGATAACTTCAGCAAGAAATTTTCAAAATTTGTATCACAGGAAAATTGATCTCCTCAATTTATAATTAAAAGAGCTACGGGGTTAAATAAAGAATAGTAGAGAAATCATAGCTAATTTTCAGCAATTTGTACAATATTAAAGATCTAATATTCCCACCTCCCCCAAAAATGTGATAATGTGATATTGTAACAAACAGAGTGCCAGTCATTTCTCCTGCAAAAATGGGTTTACTCCAGATCAACAAAGAATAGCAATTTAGGGTCAGCACCCAGAACAAGCCATGTTCAAGTCTGTAGCAAGATGGAGAGGAGAACTCCTTTACAGAGAGAAAAGGAAGTTGGGAAGGCTATAGTAAAAATGGAGTTCTTGGATTTTTATCTGCAAAATTGTGAGTGTCTTTCATTGGCTGAGTCCTTGCCAGGTGAGAAGACGACTGCCTGTTGGTCTAGAGTGTGAGTGCTCCCCAATCTGGTCTCTGACTCTATTTAACTGAGATTTCCATGTTTTAATACTTACATACCATGAAAGTGAAAAGTGAAAGTGTTAGTCATTCAGTCATGGCCAACTCTTTGTGAGTCCATGGACTGTAGTCTGCCAGGCTTCTCTGTCCATTGGACTTCTCCAGGCAAGAATCTTGGAGAGGATAGCCATCCCCTTCTCCAGGTGTTCATCCCAACCCAGGGATTGAACCTGGGACTCCCACATTGCACGTAGATACTTTACCATCTGACCTACCAGGGAAGCCCATAGTACCCCACAAACAGCATCATATTGGAAAAGTATTATGCAACTATGGCCAGTAACATTCTCAATTCATAGATCTTCACCAAATGTGACTCTATGGTAAAATGGTCCTGCCTATAGCAGTTAGAATTCTCAGAGTACATACAATAGTGGAATATTAAATAGTTTTCACTAGCATCTTAATGAATTACCCTTATTGTCTCTCATAACTGTATTTTTACTTAAAGTTTTATCTGAAAGACGTGGCTTTTTAAGTAAATACTACTTCCTCCTGTTCTACATATATAATTAACAAGTTTATAGTATTTTACTAAATTTGGAAAATGTAGGAAAATGAAAATTATATGCAATTTCTCAGACAATTACTACAAAGATCAAAACTATTCATTAATAACATCTTTCAGTCTTTTATATAAAAGAGTAGATAATTGCTATTTAAAATTGGAAGTTTTGTAAATATTTTTTTATAACTTAAGTCTTCGTAACAAAATATCTTAAGCATGTAAATACCAAGTAGTACTATTAAACATTATTTTAAAAAAGTGTACAATACTTCATTCAATTCTTTATGGTCAGACTGTTTTGAATATTTCAATATTATAGATCATGCTTACATAGATTCTTTGCTGTATCTCTTTAAATGTTCTAAGAATATATTCCTAGAGGAGAAATTACTCAGTAAAAAAGTGCAAGAATTTCAAGGCTCCTCTGGCATATTGCAAAATTTCACTCCAGGGGAGTCATAATTGCACCCTAGCCAAGACTGGATATTACAATTTTTTAAAAGCAATCAAATTTGAAAATTTAAAACTAGTAACATATTTCTGCTTATTTTACTTTGGTGTCTCTCGGAGTTGAATTTTTTCTCATATTTTAGTGGCCAGTTTCCATTTTGTGAATTATTTGATCATGTTCTTGATCTATTTCTCTATTGGGGTGTTTGTATTGATTGCTAGCACTGCTTTTATACTAAAGCTACCAAACTCTTTCACAAAATATTCAAGACACTGACATTAATTGTCATGTGCCCTTTAGTAGGTATATATATATTTATATTGTTCAGATATTTTTAGTGAAATCTTATTATTTACCTGTCTTTTTCTTTGACTTTGGAAAAATACTTTTCCACGCTAGATCAGAGACATGTCCAACACTATTTCTATTTTTCTATAGTTTTAAACCTATTCATAATGAATTTATTCTGATGTGGAATCTGAAATACAGAACTAATTTCATCTTAATTCTAAAAAGTTTATCAATTGTTATGATATCTATTTAACATATTTTATTAAATATATTTAATATAAAATTGAAAATATTTGAAAAGCTAGTGATTCATCCATTTAGTATTGTATTGGGTGCCTGTTCTGTTTCCTCTTCCATCAAACACATTTTACATATTCTATAGTCTAAACCCAGGCTTTGCTTGGATCCACTGGCCTATCTGATTATCCTCAGGTCTTATGCTCTTTAAGTTATTGTTGCCTTCTATGTCATTCAAAGAATTTCTTTGCAATTATTCTAAGTAGCCTTTAGCCATCATTTCATTTTAATTCTGGCCCAATGCTTATTGGAGAATGACTTTTAAACATTTCTCACATAAATGGCCTTGGGTTTGTAGGGGAGATGCGCAATTTTTTATTAATTTCAAATTGTAGCATATTTTGGTCAAAGACCTTAAAATTCTTGTTTGGAGCATTACTTGATAGTTTTGATAAACTAATTTAATAAATATTTTGCAAATATTCTATGTAATTTTTAAAAGAAACTGTATTTTCCATGGCACACAAAGTGTGTTAGCTATCTATTACTCTAGAAAATTTTTCTTTAATAATTTTCAAATAGCTAGTTGATTAGGGTATGCCTCTTTTAATACCTTTTTATTTTTTTCAAAACATGATTATTGAACTGTACAAGACGGAAAAACTATATGTATCCTATTTCCAAATATTAATCTTGGATATATTGATGTTTGTCTAAATGATCTACATATCCCATTTTTATTATTTTGTTGCTATTTTTCTCCTTTGTTTTATCTCCTCTCCACCCATTGGCTCTCATTGCTCTCTTTCTTCCCATCTGCATAATCCATCAATTGTTGATGTGATTTTTTTTTTCATATTGTTCATTGTGGTTTTAGATCCAATATAACCATTCCATATTACCTCAATCTCTATTTTCCTAAGCTTGTTTTCTATGTATGACTTTCTGCTCTTTTTTCTTGAACATATATTCTTACATCATATTGGTTTGATTCAAGTAATCATCTGTGTCCTGCAGTACAAATTTTCAAAAGTATATCTTTTCTGTGAGCCTTCAGTGTTTGTTCTTTCTTCTGTTCTGCTTTATTCATTCATAGGTTTATTTTTTTTCTCTTAGTCAGATTCAAACAAGATAAGTCCAATTCAATTCCTGTCATTAGACAAACTTCATATTTTGCCTTCAGATCTGATCACTTTGTCACTTATGTGACGGTTGATTTCTGTTCTCAGGATCTACAATCGGAAGACAGACCAGCTATTTCCAGTCAATTTCCAGTTCCTAGAAAATGTATAACTAGTCCACCCTGCTGCACTGAGGTAGAGTCTTATAAACATACAGAAAACCCATCAGTGGAAGAGTAGGGAAATAAATTACGGTACAGTAATTGCATGGAATATAAAGCCACTATTAATAAGATTTAGGAAGCTCTGCGTACAGAGACATGGAAGAGTCTCAAAAAGTATGGTGTTAAATGAAAGATTAAGTCCAGAACTATAAGAGTAGTATGCCTCCTCTTACTTTTTAAAAAGATAAATTCATATATATACATATACATGTGTGAAATGCATAAACTAAAGTCTGGAAAGATATCTATTAAATTGCTAAGAGTAGCATGGGATGGGAGTGGGATAGAACTAAAACATGGTACTCACACTTGGGCTTCCCTTGTGGCTCAAATGGTAAAGAATCTGCCTGAAATACAGGAGACCTGGGTTCGATCCCTGAGTTGGGAAGATACCCTGGAGAAAGAAATGGCTACCAACTTGAGTATTCTGGCCTGGAGAATTTTATGGACAGAGGAGCCTGGTAGGCTGCAGCCCATGGAGGTCACAGAGTCAGACACAACTGAGTGACTTTCATTTCACTTCTCACATTTGACCCTACATTCTTAAGTTTTGCTTTAATCTTTTATAAAATGAATGAGTTCTCGTGTTGCTTATCAAAAACCTTGACCTTTAAATTAAATTAGAATTAAAATTAGGGGTCTATTGACATGAATATAAACAATGGCTCAAGTCCTGGAGTTCTGAAAACCCGACCTGATCTTAATGTAAATCAAACAGTAAACCTACAATACATATTGTTTCTCTTTTCCTTTTTCATTTGCGTTTGGTCTGACACTCATAGAAGGAACAATGGGTATTGTAAAAAACTATTCTACAATACCAAGCCTATTTTGTGTTAACTCCTTTCCCCTCACATTATTCCCAATAGTACAGTTATGACAGGTGAGCAAAGAAGCGACTCTTGCAGGTTTCATGAATAAAAATTTTCTGTATCATGTATCTGGAATCTGAAATCAACCTCTCAGAATATACACTTAAATGACCAATTTTCTTTATTGTGATAAAAACACATAACACAAAGTTTACCATTTTAACCATTTTTAAGTGTATAGTTCAGTAACACTAAGTATATTCACAGATCTCCAAAACTTTTTCATCTTGCAAAGCTAAAAACAATTTCCTTGTTCCCCGTCTCCCCAGGTCCTGGTAATCATCATTCCACTTTCTGTTTCTATGAATCTGACTGCTCAAGAAACCTCATATAGTGAAATCATGAAGTATATGTCTTTTTGTGACTAAATTATTTCTCTTAATATAAGGTCTTCAAAGATCATTTTCACTGTAGTATGTGGCATGACTTCCTTCCTTTTTATTCCATCGTACATATAAACCACATTCTGTTTACCCATTCATCTGATGAACATTTGAATCTCTGTCTCCTCTTGGATATTGTGAATAGTGCTGCTTTAAACATGAGTGCACAAATACCTCTTCAAGACCCTGATTTTAATTATTTTGAGTAAAAACTCAGAAGTAGGATCACTAGATCATACAGTATTTCTTTTTTAAAAATATTATTGGGATATAGTTGATTTACAATGTTGTGTTAGTTTCAGGTGTACAGTAAAGTGAAGTTTTTCTAATTTTTTTGAGGTATCTCCATACTGTTTTCCACAGTGGCTGTACCATTTTAGAATTCTAGCAACAGTGCACAAGTATTCTTGTTTCTATAGATCCTTACCAATACTTTTTGTTTACTGGTTTTTTAATAGTAGCTATTCTAAGGGCATGAGACGATATCTCATCGTGGTTTTGATTTGCATGTCTATGATGATTAGTGATGTTGAACATCTTTTTATCTCTTGTAGGCCATTGTATATCATCTTTGGAGAAATGTTTATTCAAGTGCTTTGCCCATTTTTTAATGCAGTTATTTTACTTTTTGGTTTTGAGATGTAGGAATTCTTTATACATTTGGATATTAACTCTTTATCAGATATGTAATTTGTAAATATTTCCTCCCATTTTCTCGGTTGTCTTTTTAATCTGCTGATATGCCCTTTGAGATACAAAAGTTTTTTATGCTCAGTGTAGCCCCATTTGCCTATTTTGGCTTTTGCTGCCAATGATGATATTTTTAATAGTACATCTAGACACTTAGTCAATACCAAGAGTTATAATCTTCAAATCACTGGAAGATTGGTTTGTTTATGAAGTATGTTAGTAGAGATATAAATACTACAGGGTCATTGTAGAGTGTTATTTTCTAAGCACTCTGTGTGAAGTTTTCCAAATTTTCTCTGACCACAACACCCTTAGTGTCTTGTGAAAAAGCAGCACCTCCTAAGTCAAAATAAACAATTAAACTGTCCCAAAAGAAACAGTTCTGTTGATTAAGCAGTTTGGTGCTTATAGGCCCTAGATCAAGTGTACTAGCAAGATAGCATCTTATATAGTGTAACAATCACAGGAGTGACATCACCTTTGCCATATTCTGCTAGTTAGAATCAAGACATAGATCCAAGTCACCCTCAAGAGACAGAGATTACAAAAGTATATGTATACCAAGAGTTGGGGATCATGGAGGCCACCTTAAAGTCTGTTCACCACGATAGCTAATATTAAAATAAATATATACTCAATTAGAATTAATATTTGATGTTCAGTGATATAAGCATGGTTAAAAAAAATTGAAGAAAACTAATTACCTAAATTGCATCTAGCATCTTAATGAGCATTAGTTATTATTGTGTTTAATCAAGTCTATGCCCCGACCAGTTATATTGAAGAAGCTGAAGTTGAATGGTTCTATGAACACCTACAAGATCTTTTAGAACTAATACCTAAAAAAAGATGTCCTTTTCATTAGAGGGGGCTGGAATGCAAAAGTAGGAAATCAAGAAATACCTGGAATAACAGGCAAATTTGGCCTTGGAGTACAGAATGAAGTAGGACAAAGGCTAATAGAGTTTTGCCAAGAAAACGCACTGGTCATAGCAAACACCCTCTTCCAACAACACAAGAGAAGACTCTACACATGGACATCACAAGATGGTCAACACCAAAATCAGATGGATTATATTCTTTGCAGCCAAATGGAGAAGCTCTATACTATCAGCAAAAACAAGACCGAGAGCTGACCGTGGCTCAGATCATGAACTCCTTATTGACAACTTCAGACATAAATCAAAGTGGGGAAAACCACTAGATCATTCAGGTATGACCTAAATCAAATCCCTTATGACTATACAGTGGAAGTGAGAAACAGATTGAAGGGACTAGATCTGATAGACAGAGTGCCTGATGAACTATGGATGGAGGTTCATGACACTATACAGGAGATAGGGATCAAGACCATCCCCAAGAAAAATAAATGCAAAAGAGCAAAATGGCTATCTGAGGAGGCTTTACAAATAGCTGTGAAAAGAAGAGAAGCAAAAAGCAAAGGAGAAAAGAAAAGATATACCCACTTGAACAGAGTTCCAAAGAATACCAAGGAGAGATAAGAAAGCCTTCCTCAGCGACCAATGCAAAGAAATAGAGGAAAACAATAGAATGGGAAAGACTAGAAATCTCTTCAAGAAAATTAGAGATACCAAGGGAACATTTCATGTAAAGATGGGCTCAATAAAGGACAGGAATGGTAGGGACTTAACAGAAGCAGAAGATATTAAGAAGAGGTGGAAAGAATACACGGAACTATATAAAAAAGATCTTCACAACCAAGATAATCACGATGGTGTGATCACTCATCTAGAGCCAGACATCCTGGAATGCGAAGTCAAGTTGGCCGTAGGAAGTATCACTACGAATAAAGATACAGGAAGTGATGGAATTACATTGAGCTATTTCAAATCCTAAAAGATGATGCTGTGAAAGTGCTGCACTCAACATGTCAGCATATTTAGAAAAGTCAGCAGTGGCCACAGGACTGGAAAAGGTCAGTTTTCATTCCAATCCCAAAGAAAGCCAATGCCAAAGAATGCTCAAACTACTGCACAATTGCACTCATCTCACACGCTAGTAAAGTAATGATCAAAATTCTCCAAGCCAGGCTTCAGCAATACCTGATCTGTGAACTCCCAGATGTTCAAGCTGGTTTTAGAAAAGGCAGAGGAACCAGAGATCTAATTGCCAACATTTGCTGGATCATTGAACAAGCAAGAAAGTTCCAGAAAAACATCTATTTCTGCTTTATTGATTATGCCAAAGCCTTTGACTGTGTGGATCACAATAAACTGTGGAAAATTCTGAAAGAGATGGGAATACCCGACCATCTGACCTGTCTCTTGAGAAACCTGTATGCAGGTCAGGAAGCAAGAGTTAGAACTGGACATGGAACAATATACTGGTTCCAAATCGGGAAAGGAGTACGTCAAGGCTGTATATTGTCACCCTGCTTATTTAACTTATACGGAGAATACATCATGAGAAACGCTGGGCTGGAGGAAGCACAAGCTGGAATCAAGATTACCAGGAGAAATAACAATAACCTCAGATATGCAGATGACATAGAACTTATGGCAGAAAGTGAAGAAGGACTAAAAAGCTTCTTGATGAAAGTAAAAGAGGAGAGTGAAAAAGTTGGCTTCAAACTCAACTTTCAGAAAACTAAGATCATGGCATCCAGTCCCATCACTTCATGGCAAACAGATGGGGAAACAATGGACAGATTTTATTTTGGGAGGCTCCAAAATCACGGCAGATGGTTACTGCAGCCATGAAATTAAAAGACACTTACTCCTTGGAAGAAAAGTTACGACCAACCTAGACAGCATATTATAGCCAGATGGTGGCTCAGAGGTTAAAGCATCTGCCTGCAATGTGGGAGACCGGGGTTCGATCCCTGGGTCGGGAAGATCCCCTGGAGAAGGAAATGGCAACCCACTCCAGTATTCTTGCCTGGAGAATCCTATGGACGGAGGAGCCTGGTAGGCTACAGTCCACAGGGTCACAAAGAGTCGGACACGACTGAGCAACTTCAGACAGCATATTAAAAAGCAGAGACATTACTTTACCAACAAAGATCCATCTAGTCAAAGCTATGGTTTTTCCAATAGTCATGTATGGATTGTGAGAGTTGGACTATAAAGAAAGCTGAGTGCTGAAGAATTGATGCTTTTGAAGAGTGGTGTTGCAGAAGACTCTTGAGAGTCCCTTGGACTACACGGAGATCCAACCAGTCCATCCTAAAGGAGATCAGTCCTGAGTGTTCATTGGAAGGACTGATGCTGAAGCTGAAACTCCAATACTTTGGACACATCATGCGAAGAACTGACTCATTGGAAAAGACCCTGATGCTGGGAAAGATTGAGGGCAGGAGGAGAAGGAGACGACAGAGGATGAGATGGTTGGATGGCATCACCGACTCAATGGACAAGAGTTTGAGTAAACTCCAGGAGTTGGTGATGGACAGGGAGGCCTGGTGTGCTGCAGTCCATGGGGTTGCAAAGAGTCGGACACGACTAAGCGACTGAACCAACTGACCGTATCACCACCCCTAATATTCTGTGATCCTTTCCCTTTAACACACCATCTATTTCTCCCCTGTTCCAAATCTCCTCACTGTGCCCTCTAGAATCCTAAGTCCTGAGTTATACAAAATCCCTCTGTATTCACAGTCTTTTAACTGTTTCCTTCCTCCCTCTCATGCCTTCACTTAAATTGGCCTCAGCCATTTCAAGCTGCTGTAATAGAATATCATAAATGTGTGGCTTACAAGCAACAGAAACTTAATTATCACAGTTCTGGAGGCTGAGAAGTCAAAGATTAAGGGCTGGCAGATTCAGTGTACTGTGAGGACCTTCTTCATGATTCATAGACAGCCTACTTCTTACTGTGTCTCACACATCATAGGAGATGAGAGAGCCCTCTGGCATTTCTTTTATGAGGAGATTAACCCCATTTATAAGGGATTCACCCTCATGACCTAATCGCTTCAGTACCATCATATTGAGGATTAGATCTCAACATGAATTTTGGGGGAGACACAAACATTCCATCTATAGCACTCCTCTCAAAATCTTGTTTTTCCTGAATACTTCTTAAAGGAAATTTTCTCATTCCCTCACACCCCAGACTCTTGTTCTTATTGCTGTGAGGCAAGTACTACCTAGTCAACTCTCCCTATCTAGTCACCATCAATCACAGTCATCTACTACCACCTGGTCCTTCTCCTTCTTCATTTAAGACCTTGGCAATAACTGTCTTCCTCTACACTCTGCTCTTGTCCTCGGGAACTTACAAGACCCATTTAGATGATGGAAGCGCTAATGGGTCCATTGCTTGTGAACATGATTTTCTTCTTACTCTCTGACAACTCCATCTCAATATCACTTACAGAATTCTACTCTCCATATATCCCTGTAATAGTAAATCATAGTACCGGCTCTCTTTTCTCCTCCCTCCACACCCTCTCCCTAGTAAATCTTTTCTACAGCTACAGCTTCAAGAAACATCTAAGTACTAATAAATACAAAATCTTGACCTCCATTCCAGTACCTCTCCTGAGCACCAGAAACACATACCTAATTGTTTAAACAGATGATATTTTGATGGTCCACAGACAGCTAAACTGAGTAAGTTCATAGATTAATTGATCATCTTTTACCCAAAAGAGCTACTTTTCCCAAGAGTGACACTCATATACTCAAGCCAGAAATACAACTTTTATCTTTTTTCCCTCTCCAGTTTCTCTGCACACCTACCTCAAGGCCATCTCTATACTTCTTCCTTTTCCATTGCCCTTTTTCTAATTCAGGTCACCATCATCCCTCAAGTAGATTATTCTGCATCTCATCCTGCCACCCTGCCAATTCAATCATCACACTACATCCATAGATTATACCATTCCTATAACTTAAAAAAATAAAACACTTATATAGGAACCTTTTGCCTTCAGGATGAAGCTAAAACTTCCCTGAGTAGAATAATATTCTCCTATGAGCTGGCCCCTCATTAACTCTCCAGCCTCATCTTTCATTCCTCTCACTCACAGTTTCATTTTTCTAAACATGCTGAACCACTCGCGTGGCATACTTCAGGATGACATAACATTTACAAGCTTCTTAGAACAATTACAATTCTACTTGGATCTAAGACTAGAAGACAGCCTTATTAAATGTCTGACTGTGGATAACACAGATTTCTAATGAAATCCATGTCCATGAACCATAGATTTGTGCATAAAGATAGCCAGTAACACATAGACTTGCTTTCTACAGATTTCTGGTAAGTCCTGAGGGGGCTACAAGAAAGAGAGAGGGGAAATAACACACCATTAACAGGAAAATTTTAGCTCTAACAGGCTCCTTAAATTATGACAATGCTTACACATGATTGGCCCAGAATTTAGGCTGCAGTGAACCATCTCTAATAGCTCAATTCCAAGGATAATAGAACCAAGCAACTCCTTGAAGATCTTCTACAGCCTCTCATTTTTAAATCCCCAGATTCTGGCACATAATCAATGCTTAAATATAGGCTGAAGATCCCTTGCAGGACTTGAGCCCATGTAACCTAAATTCTCAGGACAAATATGATGTCAAATGTTCTCTCTAAACCATAGAAATTTTCTGCAAGTAAATTACAATGTTTACTAAAATATTCATGGAAAAGATCAAGTAAGTAAGCACTGCAATAAAATGACCACATTAAAAGAGTAAGAACAGAAAAGATTTGAGAAATCAGAGGCCAAGGAAGTTTTGTGATAAACCATGAACGTGATGTATGCATAATGTCACACATGTCACACATGTCTAAGTATGGCTTCCCTGGTGGCTCAGTTGGTTAAGAACCCACCTGCAATGTGGGAGACCTGGGTTCGATCACCAGGTTGGGAAGATCCCCTGGAGGAGGGCATGGCAACCCACTCCAGTATTCTTGCCTGGAGAATCCCCACGGACAGAGAAGCCTGGAGGGCTGCAGTCCATGAGGTCTCAAAGAGTCAAACATGATTGAGTGACTAAGCACAGCACAGCAAATCAGACAATGATAAATCACATTAAAGCAATATTCTGCAGAGAAAGTACTTTTCTGATTGGTACAAGCTGAGTATCAGAATTGAAATGAAGAGTGAGAGGGCTTACCTTTTTTAAAAAATAATTCCTGGGATTTCATGAAGAAATCAATTGAGAAAACTGAAAAACCTGAGTGAATTATATTAAAACAGTATACATTTTATGATGGAGTTAAGTCGGATATACTAAGTTATAACCACTCTACTATAAGATGATTTGATACATTCTCAGAGCCTCATTAATTCACTTATTTAAACAAATACTGAGGAACTTAGTGGCTAAGAATACTCCTTGCATGCAGTAGACTCAGGTTTGCCCCCTGGTCAGGGAACTAAGATCCCCCATGCCACAGAATAACTGAGTCCATGTGCTGCAACTACTGAAGCTCACACACTCTGGAGCCAGCAAGCTGCAACCACTGAGCCCGTACGCCACAACTAGAGAGCCCGTGTGCCACAACGAAAGATCCCACATGACCCAACAAAGGTCCTGCAGGCTTCAACTAAGACCCAAAGCAGCCAAATAAATAGGTATATATATGGACGTGTGTGTGTGTGTGTGTGTGTGTGTGTGTGTGTGTGTGTGTGTGTATAAACAAATACGGAGCACCTCTGATGTGTCAGGTAATGTTCTTGGTACCTGGGATATGAACATAATTATCAAAACAAACAGACGTCCCTGCCTTCAAGAAGTTTATTTTTGAGGTGGAGACAGTACCAAGAAACATGCAGATTAGTAAAGTACACAGTGCCTTACAAGTAATAAATCCTACAGGGGAAAAAAATGTAGGGCATATGGCCAATGAAGCAAGGCCAGTAGAAGCTGTAAAATTAATAAGATAATCAGGGTAGGCTTCCTTCGCAAGACATTTAAGCAACCACTTGAAAGAGTAAGGAAAGTTAATCAAACAGATAGCTGGGGGAAACACGTTCCCTGGCAGAAATCACACTTATATTTTTATTATTTTATTAAGCTACTTTCTGCCGTCTCCAAAAGGGGAAGAACCATATCTGCTTTGCTCTATTTTTCTCTCCAGCACCTAGAAATGGAGCTGGCACAGAATAGGTGCTCAGAAAACATGTGATGAATGAGCGTCCCTGGTGGCTCAGATGGTAAAGAATTCACCTTTACCAATCCAAAGGAGATAGTAAATCTCCTGCAATGCAAGAAAAGCTGGGTTCGATCCCTGGGTTGGGAAGATCCCCTGGAGAAGGGAATGGCAACCCACTTCAGTATTCTTGCCTGAAGAATTCCATGGACAGAAGAGCTCGGTGGGTTACAGTCCATGAGGTTGCAAATAGTCAGAAATGACTGAGCGACTAACACTTAAATAAACGGAGGGGATTACTTGTACAATTTACTTAAAGAGCTCAAATAACTCTTACTTGGTTAGCTAAGGCAACATTTTCTGTTCTGTCTACTTTGGATTTTGCCCCTTCATTCACTTTCAGCAGATTCTCATCTTTGTGTTCTACACCATTATAGATTCATCCTACGATGGGATGACTGAGTGATGGGATGACTGAGCCCTTGCATCAGATACTCATTAATCATTGCAGAAGTCTTCAGGCTCATTCTCTATCTGATAACTTTAAGAGTCCTTATAAACCTCCCAGTGCCATCTAATAAATGTCTACAACTAATTACTCTTCCCAAAGGAATTATTTCTGCTTTCTTCTCTTATAAAGCTGAACAGATTCCTTTCCCTCTTTCTTTATTCTCTGGCTAGCTGCCTGTATTCTGCAGAATCAGTATTCTGCTCTGTGGTGTGAGGAATACAAGTTGTTCCACTTCTTTTTGTCAGGAAGAGATTCTTCAGGTTTGGCTTCAGGTTAAGATGGGTAACTTATTGAGAAGAAAAAAGATTTTTACAATTTCTCAGGTATAACTCACCATTAAACATTTTCTTTGCATAAATTAGCTCAGGAATTATTTTGTTTAGCTATTTGGGACCCAATGCCATAAAAGATGTAAAGACACATTATGCTGATTAAACTCCATGAATTCCACATAATATAAGAAAACCTCAACAACTGTGGTTGAGAGAAAAATGAAATTATAGTCTTATAAAGCAGATTGTTATAAAGTATGTCTGAAAATCTTTTAGTATTTACTGTTCAAATAAATACAAAGAAAATCAAACAAAACACATAGGGTAAGAGTCTATCAACAGACAAATGAGTAAAGAAATTGTGAGATTATATATACATATATATGTGTGTGTTTATATATATATCAATGAAATATTATTTATCATTTAAGGACATTCTGCCATTTACAACAACATGGATGAACCTAGAGGACATTGTGCTAAGTTAAATAACACAGACACAAAACAAACAAAAAAACCTGAATCATCTCACTCATATGTGAAATCTAAAAAAGTCAAATAGATGAAAGCAGAGAGTAGTAGTACAGTGGGTATCAGTGGCACAGAGTTGGGGGGGAAATAGGGACATGTTGTTCAAAGGGTACAAACTTAGTTATATAAGATGAATATGATCTAATGTAATCTAGAGATCTAATTTACAGCATGACTATAGTTAATAACACTATACTGAATATTGGAAATTGGACAAGAAAATAGATTTCAGATGTTCAATTCTCAAGAAACAAACAACCACAACTACAGTAACGATGTAAAGATAAGGTATATTAATTAGCTTGGCTTTAGTATTCATCTAACTATGTGTATATATACATACACACAATCAACATGTTGTACACCTTAAGTATATACAATTTTTTACTAATAAGATAAATATAAAAGAAATCTTTCAATACAATGCCAAAAGGAATACTTTTCTTAAATAATGTGGCCATTTATTCAAAACATAAAGTACATAATGTTATAATGGAATGTTATAACGAAAATAAAGTTTATAGATAACTTACTATGTTCTATGATTAAATAATATAACACATGCAAAATGTGTCTGTTCATAATAGATGTGTAATGAATGTAAGATAGCTTTATCACAAGGATTTCACCTTTATGCTGCATTTATCCATCAGTTCGGTTCAGTTCAGTGGCTTAGTCATGACCGACTCTTTGTTACCCCATGGACTGCAGCACACCAGACTTCCCTGTCCATCACTAACTCCTGGAGTTTACTCAAACTCATGTCCATTGAGTCAGTGATGCCATCCAACCATCACATCCTCTGTCATCCCCTTCTCCTCTTGCCTGGAATCTTTACCAGCATAAGGGTCTTTCCAAATGAGTCAGTTCTTCGTATCAGGTGGTCAAAGTTATGGAGTTACAGCTTCAGCATCAGTCTTTGCAATGAAGATTCAGGACTGATGTCCTTTAGGATGGACTGGTTGGATCTCCTTGCAGTCCAAGGGGCTCTCAAGAGTCTTCTCCACCACCACAGTTCAAAAAAAGCATCAAATTCTTTGGTGCTCAGCTTTCTTTACAGTCCAACTCTCACATTCATACATGACTACTGAAAAAAAAACCATAGCCCTTGATGAGATGGACCTTTGTTGGCAAAGTAATGTCTCTGCTTCTTAATACGCTGTCTAGATTGGTCATAAGTTTCCTTCCAAGGAGTAAGTGTCTTTTAATTTCATGGCTTCAATCACCATCTGCAATGAATTTTTTTTGGAGCCAAAAAAAAAAATAGTCTGCCACTTTTTTTTTCCCACTGTTTTTTCTCCATCTCCATCTTTTTTCCCATGAAGTGATGGGACCAGATGCCATGATCTTTTTTTTTTTTTTTTCTGAATGTTGAGTTTTTTTTTTAAGCCAACTTTTTTTCACTCTCCTCTTTCAATTTTTCATCAAGAGGCTCTTTAGTTCTTCACTTTTCTGCCATAAGTGTGGTGTCATCTGCATATCTGAGGTTATTGGTATTTCTCCCAGCAATCCTGAATCTAGCTTGTGCTTCATCCAGTCCAGCATTTCTCATGATGTACTCCGCATATAAGTTTAATAAGCAGGGTGACAATATACAGCCTTGACGTACTCCCTTTTTTTCCTATTTTGGAACCAGTCTGTTGTTTCCATGTCCAGTTTTTTCTAACTGTTGCTTTCCTAAACTGCATACAGATTTTTCTCAAGAGAGGCAGGTCAGGGAGGTATGGTATTCCCCCATCTTTTTCAGATTTTTTCCACAGTTTTTTTTTTTTACTGTGACCCACACAGTCAAAGGCTTTGGCATAGTCATTAAAGCAGAAAGAGATGTTTTCAGGGAACTCTCTTGCTTTTTCAACAACCAATAGATGTTGGCAATTTGATCTCTGGTTCCTCAGCCTTTTCTAAATCCAGCTTGAATATCTGGAAATTCATGGTTCATGTACTGTTGAAGAAGCCCTGGCTTGGAGAAATTTTTTTGAGCATTTACTTTGCTAGCATGTGAGATGAGTGCAATTGTGTGGTAGTTTGAGCATTTCTTTGGCATTGCCCTTTTTTTCTTTTGGGATTGAATGAAAATGAAAAAACTGACCCTTTTTTTTTCCAGTCCTGTGGCCCACTGCTGAGTTTTCCAAAAATTTGCTGGCACATTGAGTGCATCACTTTTTCACAGCATCATCATCTTTTTTTTGATCTGAAATAGCTCAACTGGAATTCCATCACCTCCACTACCTTTGTTCTTGGTGATACTTCCTAAGGCCCACTTGACTTTACATTCCAGGATGTGTGGAGATTATCTGGGTCATGAAGATCTTTTTTGTAGTTCTTCTGTGTAGGGCCCATCTTTGCATGAAATGTTCTCTTGGCATCTCTTGAAGAGGTCTCTAGTCTTTCACATTTTATTGTTTTCCTCTATTTCTTTGTACTCATCACTGAGGAAGGCTTTCTTATCTCTCCTTGCTATTCTTTGGAACTCTGCATTCAAATGGGAATATCTTTGCTTTTCTCCTTTGCTTTTTGCTTCTCTTCTTTTCAAAGCTATTTGTAAGGCATCTTCAGACAGCCATTTTGCTTTTTTGCATTTCTTTTTCTTGGGGATGGTCTTGATCCCTATCTCCTGTACAATGTCATGAACCTCCGTCCTTAGTTCATCAGGAACACTGTCTATCAGATCTATTCCCTAAATCTATTTCTCACTTCCACTGTATAATCATAAGGAATTTCATTTAGGTCATACCTGAATGACCTAGTGATTTTCCCCACTTTCTTCAATTTAAGCCTGAATTTGTCAATAAGGAGTTCATGATCTAAGCCACAGTCAGCTCTCGGTCTTGTTTTTGCTGACTGTATAGAGCTTCTTCATCTTTGGCTGCAAAGAATATAATCAGTCTGATTTCAGTGTTGACCATCTGGTGATGTCCATGTGTAGAGTCTTGTGTTGTTGGAACAGGTGTTTGCTATGACCAGTGCATTCTCTTGGCAGAACTCTGTTAGCCTTTGACCTACTTCATTCTGTACTCCAAGGCCAAATTTGCCTGTTACTCCAGGTGTTTCTTGACTTTTTACTTTTGCATTCAGTCCCCTATAATGAAAAGGACATCTTTTGGTGTTTAGTGTTAGGTGTTTCTACCAGGTCTTTATAGAACCATTCAACCTCAGCTTCTGTTTCAGCACTTTTTATTGCATTCAGGGCCATAGACTTGGATTACCATGATATTGAATGGTTTGCCTTGGATTAATGAACTTGGATTACCATCATTTCTGTCATTTTTGAAATGACTGCATGTCAAGTACTGCATTTAGGACTCTTTTGTTGACTATGATGGCTACTCCATTTCTTCTAAGGCATTCCTGCCCACAGTAATAGATATAGTGGTCATCTGACTGAAATCACCCATTCCAGTCCATTTTAGTTCACTCGTTCCTAAAATGTCGATGTTCACTCTTGCCATCTCCTGTTTGACCACTTCCAATTTACCTTGATTCATGGACCTAACATTCCAGTTTCCTATGCAATATTGCTCTTTATAGCATCGAACCTTGCTTCCATCACCAGTCACATTCACAACTGGGTGTTGTTTTTGCTTTGGCTCTGTCTTTTCATTCTTTCTGGAGTTATTTCTCCACTGATCTCCAGTAGCATATTGGGCACCTACCAACCTGGGGAGTTCATCTTTCAAGTGTCCTATCTTTTTGCCTTTTCATACTGTTTATGGGGTTCTCAAGGCAGGAATACTGAACTGGTTTGTCATTCCTTTCTCCAGTGGACCACATTTTGTAATAGGCTAAGCAAATACTCACAGTCTAGTAAGCCTCATAATAGAATAATCTGATCTCACTTACATTTAATCTAAGGTATACCAGTTAGCCCTCAAATGTATACTATACAGAGATTTGGTGAAGGTGTCTATATATTACCTAAAAGAGAATTTTGGTCAAATGGAGTCTGTATCAAAGAAGGAGTAATTCTATCTTGCAACATTTAAATTTAGCAGTTTACATAATGATTAAGAGAATATTTTTCAGAGGCAGTCTCCCTCAGTTTGAATCTCAGTTCTGCTACTAACTAGTCATTTGTCCATGAGCAAGATATCTTTCTGAGCCTGAGCTTATTTCATCTAAAAAATGAATCTAAAAATAATACCTACTCGTGATGGTTAATTTTATATGTTAGCTTAACTAGGCTATAATTACCCCATTGTCTGGGCAAACATCAGTCTAGATATTATTTTGAGGCACTTTTTTAAGACATGATTAATGTTTACACTTTGAATAAAGTATATTACCCTTTATAATGGGAGTGAACTTCATCTGTTCAGCTGAAAGCCTTAAGAGAAAAGACAGATTCCCCAGGAAAAAAGGAATTCTGCCTTCAGACTCCCTTCAGATTCAAGACTACACCAACTCTTTCCTGGGTCTCTAGCCTGTCAGCCTGCTTTATAAATTTTGGAATTGCCAAATCCTGATTCCTTAAAATTTCTTTCTCTCTCTCTTCCCCCATCCCTTTTTCTCTACCTCCTTCCCTCAATATACACAACCACAAGCGTTATAAAACTCTTTACTCTAAAATCTATTTTGACTGAACTTAATAGAACCATTTCAGCTTTTTTGGTAATTATTGTTATTAGGTATCTTGTTTTCCACTTTTTTTACTTTTAATCCATCAGTGTCTTTATATTTAAAGTACGTTTTATATGGGTAGCATATAGTTGGCTCTTGCCTTTTTATTCATTCTGACAACTTCTGCTCTTTAAGTATGTTTACAATATCCCTTTGCTTAGCTCTGTATTAACATATGGTATCATTTTCCTTCTACCTGAAGGACTTTCTTTCATATTCTTGTAGTGCAATAGTCTTTTTTTCACCATCATTATTCTTGAAAGATACCTGTACTAGGCACAGAACTCTAGGTAGTCAGATTTTTTTTTCAGTATATTAAAGATGTTTCCCCACTTTTTACTTGTGTTGTTTGCAATGAGAAATCTACGGTAATCCTCATCTGTGTTCTCTATATGTAATGTATCTTGTTGTCTGGCAATTTCTAAGATTTTCTCATTTCTTCTCATTCAGTTTCTTGCATTTGTGGGTTTACACAACTGGAAATTTTATATCATTTCTTCAAATATTATTCTGCCCCACCCCTTTCAGGAACTCCATATACACAAACTTTAAATAGTGTATATGAAGTTATAATAATTGCTATTATGATCACTCCTTTCCCCCCCTCTGTGTTTCATTTTAGATATACTTCTATGTCTTAAAATTTATTAGTATTTTCACCTGCAATGTCCCGTCAATAATGCCATCCAGTGTACTTTTCATCTCAGACATTGTAGCTTTCACCTAAAGAAGTTCAATTTGAATATTTAAAAATATCTTTCATACCTGTATTTAACATGTTTAATCTTTCCTCTAGCTTTCTGAACATACAGAATGCAATCAGAAACACTGTTCTAATATCAACCTCTGTTAAGTCTAACATTTGTGTCAGTTCTTGATCAGTTTAAGTCAAGTGATTTCTCTCATTATGGATGGTACTTTCTTGCTATAAGCTTTATAATTTGGGGGTGGGGGGGTGCCAGACTTTGTGAATTTTATCTTATCTGGTGCAATATTTTTTTATGTCAATAACTACTCTTATACTTTGCCCAGACTGTGCATGGAAACAATTAGATCCTTTTGGGCTTTTCTTTTAACATTAGTCAGGCAGAGCCAGAGCAGCATTTAAACTAGGGTTAATGATTTCTCACTACTGGGTTGAGATCTTTGAGTGTTTTCTCCAATAACCCATGAATTTTGAGGTCTGGCTAGTGGGAACAGGCACTGTTGCTGGTCTTATATGAGTGTCAGCTACCATTCCCTTAATTTTTCCAGGCTATTCCTTTTCCCATGCCTCAGTTTCTTCATATGCATGTGATAATTCGTATTCTGTTCAATACTTAAGGGGGAATCTCTGCAGATCTCCAGAGTTCTCTGAACACCTCCCTCTTCTCTGATACTCTGTTCTGTAAACTCCAGCTTCCTCAATCTCCCGACACTTTCATCTTTGTCTTCTCAGCTCAGGAAGTCTCCTGGGGTAGACATGGACTTCTCTCTCCCTGTACCATGGCAAGGAGATGCTGTCAAGTCAGTAAGCTTGGGAAAGTGTAGGGCTCACTACAATTGTTTCTCATCTCTCAGAGGTTCTCTCTCCTCTTCACGTACAATGCCTTGAAAACTGTATATATTAGTCTCAGTTTATTTAGTTATTTCAAGCAGAAGGGTAAATCTCATCTTTGCTAGCCTATCTTGGCCAGAATAAGTCCAATGTTGTGAAAAATCTAATAATATAATGAAATAAAGTGCTTGGAAAGAGTACAGTTAATGTCAGCTATCTTTATTATCATTATCAGAGCTTTAAGCTATCTAGATTCTACTTTTAGGCAAACTGCCTCAATGTATGAACTAAGGTTTCATAAATAGGAGGAAAGTGTACAGCAAGGAAAATATTAATAGCAATAATAATTGAATGCTAAGTGCTCTAAATTAACTGTCCATTCAATTTCAGTTTAACACTATAAAGTAAGGTAATATTATCTGCATTTTATAGATGAAGAATCTGAGGTTCAGAGAGGTTAAATAAATCATTCAAGGTTAAGCAGCTACCAAGTGGTGAACAGAGCCAAGATCTGTCTACCCCAAAGCCCCATCTCTTGACCTTCGTATATCACTTCCAGATCACTTCTAAGCAACTGTGAAAACATTCTTGCTTCATAGGCTCAAAGACTTTGGAAAATAATAGAATAAAATACAACCTTAGTGTTATCATAGATTTTTCTAACTATTCATAGTAGAAAGTCATTTACTTGTGGAATTCACCATATTATAATGGTATGGGTTTCAGTCTGACATTCTTAAGCTTGAAGTCATGACACATGGAGCTAATAACAAATTTAATGGTGATGCTTACTCTTCTCAGAGCAAAGCAGATGTGCTGATAAGACTGTTAACACATAAATGGATAACATGAGTTCCAGGTTCAGTAGTGCAAAACATAAAGGTAATAAGAATGATTCAACGAAGCTGTCAGTTAACTGCAACAGAACAAGATTAGGACAAAGAGGCAAGGACTGTGTGTGTAATTATTGTGTCAAATAACTCCATGAATGTTTCTACAGTTAATATGGTAGTTATTGTAAAATATTTCATTGTTTCCATAAACATACAAAAAAATTAAACTTAATTCTATGAATTTATCTAAGGAAAGGTCAGATAAGATTTTATCACATGAAACTATAATATCTGAAAATCTTATGCTTAGTCTTGAAATAGTATCAATATTACACTTATCACTTACTAGTAAAGAAAAGCTTAAAGATGTCCCCAGAATTCTACTGTCTTTTTGACTAAAATCCATATAATGCTTGGATAAAAAATTGAGCAATAAAATTTTTTTAAAATTTAAGTATTCCTTCTCTGTTCCTCTCATCCAAAAGTCTCTCTCCCTTTGGTCTTCTCCTTATGATTAATTTTTCTTGTGTTCACTTTGAAAAGATACATGTAGAGAAATTTACTTCTTAAAAATGTATTAAAATTACTTTCATTATGTTAATACATTTTTGAAGATTATATCACCATGTACATTCTAACTTCTACCTCTACTTTAATCCTTGTCAATTATTTTCTATGGTAATATTTCCAAAATGTGCAGGCAAAATGTATCAGTTCTGGAAATCAAATACCTGGATTACACTGAAATTTAAACTGCTAGTAAAAGTGAGAAAATTAAGGATGCACATGTTTCAGTGGTAATCACTACAGTGGGACCTAGTCAACGAGGCACAGGGAAGTTCTATGGTAACTGAGTGAATCATTCAAGGCATTGAAAAAAAGCACTGTACCATCTTATCAGTCTTATTGATTGTAACTGATAAAACAGTAAAGAGAATCTATGAAAACATGGCATCTTTTCTCTTTTCCCTTTATCCTTTTTATCAGCTTGTATTTCTGCAGTTTCTGGCAAGTTACATTTGGGGTTTGTTTGGGGATTTCTGTGAAACTCTTTAACTTGACTTTTGTTTTGTGACATCCAATTGATGAACACTAATCATAATAAGGTATGATTATCTATTTGGAAACCACTCTCCCTTTAGACATCCTGACTTAATCTCACAACACAGGTTAACTTGATTACTGATCTGAGACTTGTGGACCAATCTGAACTAATTCTATCTTTTGCAAAAATTATGGGAAAGTGAGATTTTAGCGCCAAAGAATTGATGCTTTTGAACTGTGGTGTTGGAGAAGACTCTTGAGAGTCCCTTGGACTGCAAGGAGATCCAACCAGTCCATCCTAAAGGAGATAAGTCCTGGGTGTTCATTGGAAGGACTGATGTTGAAGCTGAAACTCCAATACTTTGGCCACCTCATGCGAAGAGTTGACTCATTGGAAAAGACCCTAATACTGGGAAGGATTGGGGTCGGGAGGAGAAGGGGATGACAGAGGATGAGATGGTTGGATGGCATCACTGATTCGATGGACATGGGTTTGGGTAAACTCCAGGAGTTGGTGATGGACAGGGAGGCCTGGCGTGCTGCGATTCATGGGGTCGCAAAGAGTCGGACAGGACTGAGCGACTGAACTGAACTGAGGCATGGATTTTATTCTTAATTTTCACAATTTCATACTTATTCTCTCCTTTGAGAATCAAAAAGAGATCTTGTAGAGTGAAAGGAAAAAATGGAGAAAATTGAGAAGTACTCTCCACCCTTCTTAAGAATAAAATTACAGGAAGGTGCATCTAGAGGATTTCTGCTGAATAAGCTAAAAAATAAGTCAAGAAAAAGGCTAAGAAAACCTCAGTCCTGATAATCATTGGAGTCCATAATGATTAAGAATATAATTTTTAAGTGTATTTAATTCTACACTTATTTTCATTTTTGCAAAGGATAAAAGGAAAGATATACCCATTTGAATGCAGAGTTCCAAAGAATAGCAAGGAGAAAGCCTTCCTTAGTGGTCAGTTCAAAGAAATAGAGGAAAACAACAGAATGGGAAAGACTAGAGATCTCTTCAAGAAAGTGAGAGATGCCAAGGGAACATTTCATGCAAAGATGAGCACAATAAATGACAGAAATGGTATGGACCTAACAGAAGCAGAAGATATTAAGAGGTGGCAAGAATACACAGAAGAACTATACAAAAAAGATCTTCACAACACAGATAATCACGAGGCTGTGATCACTCACCTAGAGCCAGACATCCTGGAATGTGAAGTCAAGTGGGCCTTAGGAAGCAACACTACAAACAAAGCTAGTAGAGGTATGGAATTCCAGTGGAGTTATTTCAAATCCTAAAAGATGATGCTCTGAAAGTGCTACACTCAATATGCCAGAAAATCCGGAAAACTCCGCAGTGGCCACAGGACTGGAAAGGGTCAGTTTTCATTCCGATCCCAAAGAAACTCAATGCCAAAGAATGATCAAATTACCGCACAATTGCACTTATCCCACATGCTAGTAAAGTAATGCTCAAAATTCTCCAAGCCAGGCTCCAACAGTATGTGAACTTCCAGATGTTCAAGCTGCATTTAGAAAAAGCGTAGGAATCAGAGATCAAATTGCCGATATCTGCTGGATCATCGAAAAAGTGACAGAGTTCCAGAAAAACATCTATTTCTGCTTTATTTACTATGACAAACCATTTGAATGTGTGGATCACAACAAACTGGAAAATTCTTCAAGAGATGGGAATACCAGACCACCTGACCTGCCTCCTGAGAAATCTTCACACAGGTCTAGAAGCAACAGTTAGAACTGGATATGGAACAACAGATTGATTCCAAATCAGGAAAGGAGTATGTCAAGGCTATATATTGTCACCCTGCTTATTTAACTCATATGTAGAGCATATCATGCAAAATGCTGGGCTCGATGAAGCACAAGCTGGAATCAAGATTGCTGGGAGAAATATCACTCACCTCAGATATGCAGATGACACCATCCTTATGGCAGAAAGGGAAGAAGAACTAAAGAGCCTCTTGATGAAAGTGAAAGAGAAGAGTGAAAAAGTTGGCTTAAAACTGAACATTCAGAAAACTAAGATCATGGCATCCAGTCTAATCAGTTCATTGCAAATAGATGGGGAAACAATGGAAACAGTGACAGACTTTTTGTTTTTTTGGCTCCAAAATCACTGCAAATAGTGACAGAAACCATGAAATTAAAAGATGCTTCTCCTTGGAAGAAAAGCTATGATCAACCTAGAGAGCATATTAAAAAGCAGACATTACTTTGCCAACAAAGATCCATCTAGTCAAAGCTATGGTTTTTCCGGTAGTCATGTATGGATGTGAGAGTTGGACTATAAAGAAAGCTGAGCACCGAAGAATTGATGTTTTTGAACTGTGGTGTTGCAGAAGACTCTTGAGAGTCCCTTGGACTGCATGGAGATTCAACCAGTCCATCTTAAAGGAAATCAGTCCTGAATGTTCATTGGAAGGACTGATGCTGAAGCTGAAACTCCAATACTTTGGCCACCTGATGGGAAGAACTGACTCACTAGAAAAGATCCTGATGCTGGGAAAGATTGAAGGCAGGAGGAGAAGGGGACAATAGAGGATGAGATGGTTGGATGGCATCACCGACTCAATGGACATGAGTTTGAGTAAGCTCTGGGTGTTGATGATGGACAGGGAATTCTGGTGAGCTACAGTTGTGGGATCACAAAGAGTCAGACACGACTGACTGACTGAACTGAACTGAACTGTAGAGTATCCTGTAGTGGTCAGCATTGCAGTTGTTTAGTCATTAAGTTGTGTCTAAATCTTTTGCGATGCTATGGACTATAGCCCTACAGGATCCTCTATCCACGGTGTTTCCTAGGCAAGAAAACTGGAATGGGTTGCCATTCCCTTCTCCAGGGGATCTTCCCAACCCAGGGATGAAACCTGTGTCTCCTGCATTGGCAGGCAGATTCTTTGCCCCTGGGCCACCTGGGAAGCAATGATCAGTAGTAGAGTATACAAATAAAAAGTACCCATGTGCTGCTTAAAGAGGACTTAAGGATACTACCTAATAGGCAGTTTTCCATCTCAGTTTTCTCACTCAGGTGATTTCCTGGGTTCAAAGTCTGACCCTGTGACTTAGAGCTTATCTTCAAACAAGCTATTTAATTTCTCTAAATTTTGGTTTCAAGTGTAAAACAAAGTAATAATATTTAAATCACACAAATGTTGTGAGGATTAAAGGAGAAAAACCTACCTAGAATAGTCAGTACTTCATAAAAAGGAAACACAGAGGAATACAATGTTTTATGCCAATCATTGCCAGGTATTATTTGTGTCTTATATGCATGATTTATAATTATCACACATAATAGCCTTGATATTTTCATCTCAAATACTAGGAAATGGAACCAAAATGTACAACTGACCCAAGAACAAACATCTAACAATTGATATAACCAGGATTCAAATTCAGGTCTTTCTAAGTTGTCTTCCCATTATACCACAGTGTCTCCCAAGCAGGGTAAATTGGTTGTAAATATGAACATAGTTCTTACCAGTAGATGGTATTAATCTTCATAGGATTATTTGCGAATGTTTTAGAAAGACAAACCATGTAAAGCGTTCAGGGCAGTATTCGACACATACTCATCATTATCACCATGTCCTATTTTGCTTCCTAAAACCCTTGTGGAGGGATTCTGTTTTCCATTCCCTTATTGGACATTCTCTGCTGAACTTTCTTTTTAAAGTATATCAGTTGATCACTTGACTCATGGATTAGGTAGCCAGGAATTCTTTTTCTATATTAACACCACTTACATAAAACTATAAGTAAAATAGAATGCATGATGTAAAATGTAATATTAATTAAAATATTGAAGAGGTTATCTTCAAATGAAGGAGCTATCTTTGTAGATTAAGACTAATATAAAAATATGAGAAAAATATAGAGCCTATATTGTCCATATTACTCAGTGTATCTGAATTTTTTCCAGCTTTACTGAGGTAGAATTGACATATAATGTTATGTAGCTTAAGGTGTACAATGTGATGATTTGATACACATAATATTTGTGAAATGATTACCACAATGAGGCTAGTTAGCACATCTGCAACCTGACATAATTTCCATTTATATGTGTGTATGTATGTGTTTGTGTGTGTGTGTGTGTGGTAAGAACATTTAAAATATATCTTAGCAACTATCAAGTGTATAATATAGTATTGTTAATTATAGTCCCTGAGTTTTGTATTAAATCCCCAGAATTTGTTTTATAACGAAAAGTTTGTACCATTTGCCCAGTATTTCCCCATTTTCCTCACCTTCCAGCCTATGGAAACCACCATTTTACTCTAATTTTACAAATCTGACTTTTTTAGATTCCACATATAAATAAGATGATAGAGTATTTATCTTTCTTTGTCTGACTTATTTACCTAGCATAGTATCCTCAAGGCCCATATATGTTGTTGCAAATGGCAGGGTTTTCTCTTTCTCGTGGCTGAATAATTTTCCATTCTATGTGCGCCACATTCCCTTTATCTATTTATCCATTGGGTATTTACATCGTTTTTATATCTTTGCCCTTGTGAATAATGCTGCAATGAACATAAGAATGCAGATATCTCTTCAAGATCTTGATTTCATTTCCTTCAGGTAGGTACCCAGAAGTGGAACTGCTGGGTTGTATGGTAATTCTATTTTTAAGTTTTTGAAGAATTTCCATGCTGTTTTCCATAGCGGCTATACTAACTTTCAATGTAACTGAATTTATTATGATGTTTTATGTAAGCTGTCTTCTCCTCCTTAAAGGAACTGGAATGTGTCTCACAGCACCTATCTGATTATTCCTAGTTTCATTTGGACTTAATCAGTGATTCTCAACTGGAGGGCAATTTTGCCTCTCTGGAGAATTTGGCAATGCCTGGAGAAATCTTGAGTTGCCACAAATTAATGGGGAGGAGAGCGCTACTGGCATCTAGTGGAGAGACCGAGAATGCTCCTAAACATCCTGTGATCCACAGGACAGTCCCACAGTTGGAATAACTCCTGTGTAGGTCAACAGTCCTTAAGCCTGGCTGCACGTTAGAATTTCCCAGGGAGCTTTTAAAACTGTCAATGCTGCTTGGATCTCCCCTACACCCAGAAATTCAGACCTAAGTGGTTTAAGGTAGACCTCAGAGGTATGTGTGTGTGTGTCTGTGTACATGTCAGTTCCACAGGTGATTCTAACAACCAGAATTGTGAACCACTGGTCTAGATGAGGCTAACTATTCTAAGTAAAAAAAAAATAATAATAAGGTAAGAGATATTTATAATGAGAGGAAATTCTCCCTGGGATTTTGCCAGAAGGATTTCTGCTCTGTATACACCCTCTCCAGTTGTATCAGGAGAGTCCTAACTTTTGCCTGAGATCTTGTTAGAATTCACTTTTTGTTGTGGCATTTTCTAAAACAGTATGATACTGACAGGAATAAATCTCATTTAAATTCAGTTCAGTTTAGTTCAGTCTCTCAGTCGTGTCCGACTCTTTGCGACCCCATGAATTGCAGCACGCCAGTCCTCCCTGTCCATCACCAACTCACGGAGTTTACCCAAACTCATGTCCATCGAGTCAGTGATGCCATCCAGCCATCTCATCCTCTGTCGTCCCCTTCTCCTCCTTCCCCTAGTCCTACCCAGCATTAGGGTCTTCTCCAATGAGTCAACTCTTCCCATGATGCGGCCAAAGTATTGGAGTTTAAGCTTCAACATCAGTCCTTTCAATGAACACCCAGACCTGATCTCCTTTAGGGTGGATTGATTGGATCTCCTTGCAGTCCAAAGGACTCTCAAGAGTCTTCTCCAGCACCACAGTTCAAAAGCATCAACTCCGCGGTGCTCAGCTTTCTTCACCATCCAACTGTCACATCCATACACAACCACTGGAAAAACCATAGCCTTGACTAGACGGACCTTTGTTGACAAAGTAATGTCTCTGCTTTTAAATATGCTATCTAGGTTGGCCATAACCTTCCTTCCAAGGAGTAAGCATCTTTTAATTTCATGGCTGCAATCACCATCTGCTGTGATTTTGGAGCCCCAAAAAATAAAGTCTGACACTGTTTCCACTGTCTCCCCATCTATTTCCCATGAAGTGATGGGACCAGATGCCATGATCTTAGTTTTCTGAATGTTGAGCTTTAAGCCAACTTTTCCACTCTTCTCTTTCACTTTAATCAAGAGGCTCTTTAGTTCTTCTTCACTTTCTGCCATAAGGGTGATGTCATCTGCATATCTGAGGTTATTGATATTTCTGCCGGCAATCTTGATTCCAGCTTGTGTTTCTTCCAGCCCAGCGTTTCTCATGATGTACTGTACATATAACTTAAATAAGCAGGGTGACAATATACAGCCTTGACGTACTCCTTTTCCTATTTGGAACCAGTCTCTTGTTCCATGTTCAGTTCTACCTGTTGCTTCCTGACCTGCATACAGGTTTCTCAAGAGACAGGTCAGATGGTCTGGTATTCCCATCTCTTTCAGAATTTTCCACAGCTTATTGTGATCCATGCAGTCAAAGGCTTTGGCATAGTCAATAAAGCAGAAATAGATGTTTTTTCTGGAACTCTCTTGCTTTTTCAATGATCCAACGGATATTGGCAATTTGATCTCTGGTTCCTCTGCCTTTTCTAAAACCAGCTTGAACATCTGGAAGTTCACAGTTCACGTATTGCTGAAGCCTGGCTTGGAGAATTTTGAGCATTACTTTACTAGCATGTGAGATGAGTGCAATTGTGCGGTAATTTGAGCATTCTTTGGCATTGCCTTTCTTTGGGATTGGAATGAAAACTGACCTTTTCCAGTCCTGTGGCCACTGCTGAGTTTTCCAAATTTGCTGGCATATCGAGTGCAGCATTTTCACAGCATCATCTTTCAGGACTTAAAATAGCTCAACTGGAATTCCATCATCTCCACTAGCTTTGTTTGTAGTGATGCTTTCTAAGGCCCACTTGACTTCACATTTAAATTAGCCAGACTCAAAAAGCAAAAGACAACAGCTGGATCTTGGCCCATTCGAAATATTCACAACTAACAGCATCACACATAAGACTTTTACCTGCCATCTTTGCTGTGAACTGCCATCTGTTTATTTTTCTACTTTGTCTCTGAAATGTCTTTGTTTACCTCCCTTAAAGCTTGGATCTGCAATGCTGCCACCCTTCCTGCAAATTCAACCTCTCCTTGACTCTTCTTTCCGAGGCTCTTTGGCCCACTGCTTAATTACCTCCAACTCATCCAGAAACAACCCTATTTTAGTTTAATTCTCTCATGTAACCCCAAGTACAGAAGAATGTTCCATTCCCACTAAATATCTGTGGTTCAGAATCCCTCCAGGGTCTCTTCTCTATGCTAGAAATGGCTTATTAAATTACTACTGTTATTGTTTAATTCAAAATTAGGGGGAAAAAAAAATTAATTTCTCTAATTTAACTGTTGACTTAGAAATCTCATTACACTGAGTGAAAGATTTAAAAATATACTATGGAAAACTATTCCAGGCACATTTATGACAAGGCTGATGACTAGGGATATTTTACAGTAACTGTTCAGATCATTCCCTCCTCCAGACAACAGCTTTCCCATTGGCTGCTGGAAGTCCAATTTCTACCAAAGGAGTAAGGCTATTTTAAGTTATTTGACAAAATGTTTTTAACTCCCTCCACAGCAGATTGACTTCATGTAAATCTCAGTTAAATGGAAAACTCCTACGCCGTATGAGTGAAATGGATGGTTAAACATATATACTACCATGTGGAAAACTATTCCAGGCACATTTATGACATCAGCTGTGATGACTAGGGTGTTTTTTACAGTAATAAGTTCAGATCATTCCCTCCTCCAGACAACATCTCTTTCCCCATTTGGCTGCTTGGAAGGGTAGTTGCTTTATACCAGAGGTCTATAAAACTTTTCTGTAAAAGGCCAAATAGTAAATATTTTAGGCTTTCAGGGCCACGCTGTATCTGTCACAACCCAACTCTGCCACTGTAGTGTTAAAGCAACTATAGGCAATACATAAGCAAATGTGCTTAAATGTATTCCAGTAAAACTTTATTTATGGGCACTGAAATGTGAATTGTATGTAACTTTTGCATGTCACAAAATACTACTTGTTTTTCACTCTTGTAGAATGTTAAAAATTATTCTTAGTTCATAGGCCATACAAAAAGAGACAAAGGACTTGATTTGGCCCATGGGCCATAGCTTGCAGAATTGTGCCTTACAGTTTTAGTATTTCTTTTCTCTTATTGAATGGGGAGGGTGTTAAAAATTAACTGTTGGAAAGAATTTATGGGACTTTCATTTCTGTCACTAGGGTAGAATAGAGACGCTGAAAACATTCAGACACTAACACGTGAAAATGTTTGTTAAAATTTGAAAGAGGGTGGGATTGGGCAGAAGAAATGTTTTAAATAATTGAATGAGCCTACAAGAAATTAAGGGACTCTGATAAAGTTAGGAGTAGTGCGAACACTTATGAAGGAAAAGCAAGCACAAAAAATCACTAGGATACTCTGGAGGAAAATACAGCCTTTTGGGTGTCTAGAACTTTAAAATATGCAAGAGGTTGGCCATTGTGCTTTTCTAAAAGGAATAAAAATGTTAAAAAATTTAAAACTAAGTGAAGAATTATGCAGAAGATTAGAAAACAGGCCAAGAGAGAATTAATGAACAGTAGGCAGATTTTAAGAAATTGCTTAGAATGTTGTATACAGAGAAAAAAGTATTGAAGTACATTAAGTGACATGGAGGACAAAGGGATAAATTCTAATAATCATCCAAAGTCCCAGGATGCCTCGACAATGGATATTATCCATATTTTCCATGGATCCAAGAGATAATAGAACTCTTTTTCCAGAATTACTGAAGGGTATCATCATAGATCTAATATAAACTTAGTAAAACTGAAGATAAATTTTTTTAATCTGCAAATAGACACAAAATTAAAGTTCCTCTAAAAGAGAAACTGTAAAACAATTAGAAATTGAAGATAAATGGAATCAAGTGTCTAAATGAAGAGGTTGACCTTAGATTGAGGGATTCAGAAAATTCAGGTTTAATACCAGAGGGAAAAGCTAAGTATATAAGTATAAATGTTGGTGAGCAGGTAGACATGGTAGAATAAGCTTGAAGAAGTTCTATTCTGAGGATCATTTATCCATGAAATAGAGAAAAAGGTCATCAATTGAAAGAATAGCAAAGGTTGGTGGGGGAATACAGGGGTTTGAGAAAATATGGAATAATTGTTAGAAGGGTTAATAAAGTAAGGAAAGGTAGAATTATTGCAAGGAACACTAATAATCTTCTTGAAGTTTATGGTCACAAAATTCGAGTGAGATAATTCAGCTTCAGAAGTACAGGAGAACAGTAGGCAGAGAAGGCTGGGTTTTAGCAAACTGAAAAAAAAGGAACTGAGATCAAAATAAGGAAGAAAAATTGTATAGAATGATTTGGCTAGGTAAAGAGAAAAGTGAGAACATGAAGTGGGTGAGAAACAATGAAAATGTGTTAGAAAATAAATTTAGGATCCCATGAAATCACATGAATGGAGTCTGAACAGTAAATTGCCTGAAAAGATAGAAGACAATGATCAAAAAGTAGCATTCTTGAAACAGTTTATGGAGGGCTTGCAGTGATTGGCAAAAACGAAGACTTTCAGGGAAAGGGACTGTGGAAGTGATGAGCTGGAGAACAAGCTCACTGAAGGAAAGAAATTCAAGGAACTGGGAAGCCATGACTATTAGAAGGATTTTCTATGTGGATACTGAAATCAATAAGAATCCAGACGGGAGTGGTTCAAGGAGTAAGAGTGAATCACGAGTTTAAATTATCTAAAAATGAAGGGTAATTACCTAGAGGATGTTAGATAACTATAGCATAAAGAGTAGGTATGAGAGAAATCTGACAATAATTTCAAAGCTACATTTTCATGAGGAAGAATGGAGAATGATCTGGATACTTTTGTGAAGGATGGTCCTCTGCACTGTAAGATGTTTAACAATATTTTTGTCTCTTGTCACTTAGTTGACAGTAGCGCCCTCCGGCCGCAGTTATGACATCAAAGAATGTCTCCAGACATGACCAAATTTCCCATGAGAAGAATTGTTCCAATTGGTCCCATTGCTCTATAAGTTGAGTTTAGTTGCTCAGTTGTGTCCGACTCTTTGTGACCCCATGGACTGCGGCATGCCAGGCCTCCCAGTCCATCATCAACTCCTGGAGTTTACTCAAACTTATGTCCATTGAGTCGGTGATGCCATCCAAACATCTCATCCTTTGCCTTCCCCTTCTCCTCCTACCTTCAACCTTTCCCAGCATCAGGGTCTTTTCCGATGAGCCAGAATTGAAGAAACACCTGGGCAGTCCAAGGGTCACTTGTCTTTCCCATCTATTGCAAAAGCCATGAGTGTGAGGGGATCTCCAGATGTCATGATCTTAGCTTTTGATGTATGAAATGTTGAGTCTCTGTTTTGGTTTTTTTTTTTTCAGTTTTTTTTCTTTATTTATTATTATTTTTTTTTCTTACAATATTGTATCGGTTTTGCCATACATTGACATGAATCCGTCATGGGTGTACATGTGTTCCCCATACTGAACCCCCCTCCCACCTCCCTCATGATATAGGGTGCTCGGGGCTGAATGTTGAATTTTAGGCCAACTTTTTCACTCTCCTCTTTCACTTTCAAGAGGCTTTTTAGTTCTTCTTCACTTTCTGCCATAAGTTCTGTGTCATCTGCATATCTGAGGTTATTGATATTTCTCCCAGCAATCTTGATTCCAGCTTGTGCTCCATCCAGTTCAGGGTTTCTCACGATGTACTCTGCATATAAATTAAATAAACAGGATGACAATATATAGCCTTTCCCAATTTGGAACCAGTCTGTTGTTTCATGTCCAGTTCAAACTGTTGCTTCTTGACCTGTATACAGATTTCTCAGGAGACAGGTCAGGTGGTCTGGTATTCCCATCTCTTTCAGAATTTTCCACCGTTTGTTGTGATACACACAGTCAAAGGCTCTGGCATAATCAATAAAGCAGAAGTAGATGTTTTTCAGGAACTTTCTTGCTTTTTCGATGATCCAGTGAATGTTGGCAGTTTGATCTCTGGTTCCTCTGCCTTTTCTAAATCCAACTTGAACATCTGGAAGTTCATGGTTCACATACTTTTGAAGCCTGGCTTGGAGAATTTTGAGTATTACTTTGTTAGCATGTGAGATAAATGCAATTGTGTGGTAGTTTGAGCATTCTTTGGCATTGCCTTTCTTTGGGATTGGAAGAAAAATTGACCTTTTCCAGTCCTGTGGCCACTGCTGAGTTTTCCAAATTTGGTGGCATATCGAGTGCAGCACTTTCCACAGCATCATCTTTTAGGATTTGAAATAGCTCAACTGGAACTTCATCACCTCCACTAGCTTTGTTCATAGTGATGCTTCCTAAGACCCACTTGACTTTGCATTCCAGGATGTCTGCCTCTAGGTGAGTATCACACCATCACGGTTATCTGGGTCATGATGGTTTTTTTTTTTGTATAGTTCTGTGTATTCTTGCCACCTCTTCTTAACATCTGCTTCTGTTAGGTGCATACCATTTCTGTCCTTTATTGTGCCCATCTTTGCATGAAATGTTCTCTTTGTATCTCTAATTTTCTTGAAGAGATTTCTAGTCTTTCTCATTCTATTGCTTTCCTATGTTTCTTTGCATTGATGACTGAGGAAGGCTTTCTCATCTCTCCTTGCTATTCTTTGGAACTCTGCGTTCAAATGGGTATTTCTCTTTTTCTCCTTTGCCTTTCACTTCTCTTTTTTTCACAGCTATTTGTAAGGCCTCCTCAGACAACAATTTTGCCTTTTCATATTTCTTTTTCTTGGGGATGGTCTTGATCACAGCCTCCTGTGCCATTGCTCAACAGCAACATTTTTTACCAAGTTCTCCATTCTCATAAATTCCTCTCTACTATTTTCTCATGGCTTTCCTAACTAGCATTCATGCCCACCATTCTACTAAATATGTTTTTATGAAGGTCACTAATGGCTCCCCCCCATTGCTAATTCAGTGTTTAGTGTTTGGTCTCCCTGATATTTCTCCCAGAACTTCTTCATTAAAATACTTTTTTCACTTGGATAACAGGACACCCCACCCTTCTGATTTTCATATTCCCTCACCAGCGGCTCCTTCTGGTAATTCTTACTGATCTCTGATCTTGTTAAAGTGGCCTAAGATTCAGTCTCTGGCCTCTTTTCTATCCTCACTCCTTCGGTGAATACATCCAATCACATAAATTTAAATTGCTATCTATATGTTGATGACTGTCACTTTTATGTCTCTTTCCAAGTCTTCTTCACGGCACTGAGACTTATATAGTTAGATACCTAATGGACACATTACTTTCCATATCTAACTGGCGTCTCTCATATAGCAAAAATGAATCATCCAATATTTCCCCTAAAACTTGCCCCACCCCACAGCTTTTCTTATCTCAAGGCAACAGCAACTACTTTACCTCAAGATTAAGTAAAACATCTTGAGTAATCTTTACTCCTCTCTTTTTCTTCCATGCCACCTCCAATTCATTAGAATATTCTGTTGGATCTACTTTGAAAACATCCAGAATATAACACTTTCCACTTCCTTGGTCTCTCTCTAACCCAAGACAATCATGGAGCTGATTCACTTCATTGTACAGCAGAAACTAACACAAGATTGTAAAGCGATTATACTCCAATTAAACAAAAAATTAATTAAAAAAAATAACAAACAAGCATGATCTTCTGGCATCTGAATTATTTTAATAATAATGGGAGGCAATAGCTTCCCAGATAATCTCCCCTCTTCCCACACTGTTCCCTACAGTATGTTTCAGATGCAGCAGCCAGAGTAATCCTTTTAAAACAGATCATGACACTTCTTGGCTCAAAGTCTTTATATAGCTTCCCATCTACCTCAAGATGTAAAAGTCAAACATGTTACTATGGCCTTGTTTTTCAGTAACTCAGTCGTGTCCAACTCTGTGACCCCATGGACTGCAGCACACCAGGCTTCCCTGTCCTTCACCATCTCCTGGAGCTTGCATAAGCTCATGTCCATTGAGTCAGTGATGCCATACAAACATCTAATCCCCTGTCATCCCCTTATCCTCCTGTCTTCAATCTTTCTCCCAGCATCAGGGTCCTTTCTAATGAGTTGGTTCTTTGCATCAGGTAGCCAAAATATTGGAGCTTCAGCATCAGTCCTTCCAATGAATATTCAGGATTGATTTCCTTTAGTATTGACTGGTTTGATCTCCTTGCAGTCCAAGGGACTCTCAAGAGTCTTCTCCAACACTACAGCTCAGAAATACTCATGTACCATGACCTACAGAGACTAAAATGATTTTGGCCCAAGTTATTTCTTCGAGTGGGTTATACAGTTGTCCCCCTCAAATCAAGTCCATCTAGAACTACAGAATCTGACCTTATTTGGAAATAAAGTCTTTGCAGATGTAACTAGTTAGGATGAGATTAGACTGCATTAGGGTAGACCATAATCAATGACTTTCCTTATAAGAAGGGAAAAAGAACAAAAACACAGACACACAAGCGGTAGTGGGTGGTGGAGAAATAATGCCAAGAAGGAAGAGATTGGATCAATGCATCTGCAAACTAAGGAATGTCTAGAATTGCCAGCAACCACCAGAAACTAGGAGAGAGGCATGAAACAAACTCCTTCAGAACTCCCAGAAGGAATCAACCTGCCAACACCTATATTTCAGACTTCTAGCCTCCAGAACTCTGAGAGAATACACTTAGGTTGATTTGAGCCACTCTTAAAATAACTTTGTGATGGAGAGTAGCCAAGATGATAGAGTAGGATGAACCTAAGCTCACTTCCTTCCAGGGGCACACCAAAATTACTATTTACAGACAAAACTATTGATGCAAAAAACTGGAAGACTAGCAGAAAAGATCTTCTACAACTAAAGATATAAAGAAGGAACCACAATGAGACAGGTAAGAGGAGTGGAGAAGCAGTATAGTCAAGCCCCAAACTCTTGGATGGGTCACCACAAAGAGGAGAAAATTACAATTACAAGAGAGTCTCCCCAAGAAGTAGTCAGAGCCCCACATTGGGCTTTCCAGCCAGGCGTCATGCACTGGGAATAGGAGCTCCCAGATTGTTTGGCTTTAAATCCAGTATTACTTACTTCTGGAAGACCCAGAGGGCTGTGAGAAATAGAGACTGCTCTTAAATGGCACACATGGTCAATCTTCAAGGAGATCAACCCTGAATATTCACTGGGAGGACTGATGCTGAAGTTGAAGCTCCAGTATTTTGGTCATCTGATGTGAACAGATGACTCATTGGAAAAGTCCTTGACTCTGGGAAAGATTGAGGGCAGGAAAAGAGGGCGTCAGAGGATGAGATGGCCAGACAGCATCACTGATGCAATGAACTTGGGCAAACTCTGGGAGATGGTGAGGGACAGGGAGGCCTGGTGTGCTGTAGTGCATGGAGTCGCAAAGAGTCGGACATGACTGGGCAACTGAACAACAACAACAACAAAATCTTGCACACTCTGGGGGTCTGGGGCAGAAGTAGTAATCTGAAAGGCACATAGGTCGGACTCACCTGCTGATCTTGCAGAGTGTACCAGAGAAGTAGAAGGCAGTTGGGGCTGGGCCTGGGTGTACAACACTAACAACCACCTTTTGGAGGAGCTCCTTCTACAGCATGGACACTGGTGTTGGCAAGCACCGTTTGTAATCCTCCCTCCTGTTTAACGCAGGGACCCAGTCCCACCCATCAGCTTATCAGCACCAATACTGGGACACATTAGGCCAAACAGAGAGCCCAGCAGAGACACGGCCCCACCACCCACCAGCAGTCCTGTTGCATAAGGACTCCTCAGGCCGTAGATGCCCCAGAACTCAGGCCTGTCCACCAGAAGGTCCAGGACTCAGCCTCACAAATCAATATGCTGGCACCAACCTGAAAAATACAGGGCCCTGCAGCCAGAGGCCCTGGGTCCTGGCTCCAGTGACCAGTGGCTGGTACTAGGCACAGAACCTGACCTTATCCACCAGTGGGTAGGCATCACTCCAGGACCCAATCTCATATACCATTGGGTGAGCACCAGCCCTATGACCCCCTAGGTCCTGATCCCATCCACAAGCAGGCCAAAACCAGATGTGGAACATGCTGGATGACACACCAGCCATGTTGGGAATTGACTCTACCCACCCAGCTCCAGGGCCCCCAAAGTCACCTGTAGCCAAAGATCTGGGAACCTGGCTCAGCCTACCAATGATCCACTGCTAGCTCTGGGACCCCCTTGGGCCTGGCCCCAACCACCAGCAGGTCTACACCAGCTTTAAGATACTGTGGACCCCTCAGCCAGTTGCCCCAGGATGATGCACCCCCACTCATAAACATGCCTACATCAGCTTTGGGACACCTCAGACTTTGCAGACAGCCATGTTTGAAACTTGCCTCACCTACCAGCAGTCTGACATTAGATCTAAGACCCCCAGCCCAGCAACCACCCACTCTAGAACCTGACTCCACCCACCAATAGGCCAGTACTAGCCCTGGGACCCCTGGGGGCCCACAGCCATTAGTCTTGTGACCTGGTCCCACTCACAAGCAGCTGGCAGCCTCCACACAAGGCAGGGCCTGGCAACCACCTAACAGGACTAGGGGCCAGCCATGCCTACAAGACAGTATACAATAGTCAGCCTACCACAACAGAAGGATTCACTCAGCTCAAACAGAGTGTACCCCTAGAGTATATAGCTCTGGTAACAACAGGGGAGTGCATTGAGAGGGCACGTATGACATCACCTATAAAAGGCCACTTTTCCAAAGTCAGGAAACATAACCAATCTATCAAATACCTAGAAATAAAAACAGCAAACTGGGCACAATGAAACTACAGAGGAATATGTTCCAAATTAAGGAACAGGATAATACCTTAGAAGATCTAAGTGAAGTGGAGATCATCAAGCTACATGACAAAGAGTTAAGTATAATGATCAAAGAATACAGGGGGAAAACAGATGAACACAGTGAGAAGTATTTAAAAAGTTAGAAAACAAGGAAAAATTAGGGCTAAAAAATACAGAGTAGATTAGATGATACAGAGGAACAGATCAGTGAGCTGAAAGATAAAACAAGCAGAAATCACTGAAAGCATTATAGAAAGAAATAATAAAAGGAAATGAGGACAGTTGAAAAGACTTCTAAGACAATATCAAGCATATTAACATTCAAAATATAAGAATCCCAGGAGGAGAAGAGAAAGAAAGGGGCAGAGAACACATCTGAAGACGTACCAGCCAAAAACTTGCCTAACCAGAAATAAACATCCAATATATCAAAGCCACCTAAGTGCCTATCACTAGATGAATGAATAAAAAGATGTGATATATACCTATATAAAATGGAATGTTCAGTTCAGTCACTCAGTTGTGTCCGACTCTTTGCGACCCCATGAACGCAGCACGCCAGGCCTCCCTGTCCATCACCAACTCCCGGAGTCTACCCAAACCCATGGCCATCGAGTCGGTGATGCCATCCAGCCATCTCACTCAGCCATAAAAAATAATGAAATCTTGCTCTTTGTGATAACATGGATGGACCTAGTGGATTTTATACTAAGTGGAATGGTTCAGAGAAAGAAATATAATATGACTTCATTTATATCGGGAATCTAAAAAATAAAACAAAAGAACAAACATAACAAAACAAAAACAGAGTTAAATAGAACAAACAAGTGTCTGCCAGAGGAGGGGGACTGTGGGGAAGAAAGAAATAGACTAGTGAGATTAACAGTTACAAACTTCTAGCTGCAAAATAAATGAATCGTGAGTATCAAATGTACAGGGTGGGAAATATAATCAATAAGTAATATCTTTGTATGACATATCACAACTATATTTATCATAGAGATCATTTTGAAACATATAGAAAGAAATCACTGGGTTTTGTAACAGGAACTAACATAGTATTGTAAATCTATTTTATTTCAGACAAACTCAGAAAACAGATCTGATTTGTGGTTAGCAGAAATAGAGGAAGAAGGGAGGGGGAATTGGATGAAGGCAGTCAAAAGGTACAGAGCTTCCAGGACGTTACAACATGATGTAATGCACACCATGATAAATACAGTTAACACTGCTGAGTGTTATATCTGAAAGTTGTTAAGAGTAAGTCCTACGTGTTCTCATCACACACACACAAATCATTTTCTATTTTCTCCAGTTTTGCATCCATATGAGGTTACGGATATTCACTAAACTTATTGTGATAATAATGTCATAAGGTAACAGAGTAAAATCATTATGCTGTATATCTTAAACATACACAGAACTGTATGTCAATTATATCTCAATAAAAACTGGATGAAAAAGTGTTTGTGGTACTATACTATGGCAGCCCTAGGAAATTAATATACTTCTTTAATTTCATCTCCTTCTACCCTTTCCCTTGGTCATTCTACTCCAGCTACAACCTACTTGCTTGTCCTTGAATATCTAGGCATACTCTTGCCTCAAAGCTTTTCTGTTTTCTAACCTGAAACACCCTTTCCCTAGATGCTTACATAACTCTTCCACTCCTGCCCTGTGTTTGCTCAAAAGTCACCCTGAAATGATGTCTTATATATTTATTGATAAAAATTCAACAGCATTCCCTTTCTTCTTTACAGTTTCATTTATCAACCTAGAAGCTTTCACCTCCCAGAAGTCTATGAAATTTACTTATTTTTAAAATTGTCTTTCTTCTTGTACCAGAATGTAAGCATAATGAAAGAAGTAATTTTTTCTACTTTTTTCATTGACATACCTCCAATGTCCACACCTGTGCTTGGCACATCATAAGACTTGTTTCTCCTGTTTACTTTTTCCAATGATTTATTTGTATCAGTTTATACTCACATATACTGATTTTATACCTTGGGTTATAATGAAATATACATTATTTATTAATATTTTTTTGCTCAAAATATTCTGGTTTGGCCTTTGGGAGCTCTTTCAGGTTGACCTGTTAACATGGTCCTACCCTCTTGTATTTTGAGTACTTTCTTACTCTCTGGCACTACACAATGATACAAGTCCATGTCATATTTTCCTTGCCCCAGCCCTAAAATCAGCCATTTATTTCAGCATGATAAGAAACTTTATTATGTCTCTCAACAATTGGAAGAGAAAGAAGACAAAAGATTAGTTAGGATATACTAACAGAAGATGTGAATGGCAAAATAAAGGAATTTGCTCAGAAGGACATATACACAGGATTGAACCAACAATTGCAGTCTTCACATTCTTTCAAGCATACAGGAAATAATTCTGAAGAATGACCAACTACTAGGCCACATGTGTAAACAAAATCCAATAAATTCAGAGAACTGTGTCAATTGGACGTGTTTTCTGAACCCAGTGCAACAAATGTTAAAATCAATTGTAAACATATGGCTCTTCAATCTTACAGAGTCATGGAAATTCAAAAGCATTCCTCTAAATGACTGAGAGGTCAAAGAAGAAATCATAATAGAAATATAAAAATACTTATAATTAAACAAGAAAAATATGACAAGCTACAGCTTGTTGAATGCAACTAAGTAACACATAGAAATATGAAGCCTTAATTGCTTTCATTAGGGAAAAACCTTTCAAAAATCAATGATCTAAGCATGCAAAGTAACATATTAAAAAAAGATCATCAAAATAAAGCCAAAGCAAGCATAGAGAAAGAAATAAAGGTTAGAGCAGAAAATAATGAAATGGCAACCAAATATGGAATAAAAAGATCAACAAAGCAAATGTTGGCTTATTTAAAAAGATAAAAAGAGAGAAGTAAGAGTAATGAAGAGAAAATTAGAGCATGTAGGAACAACACAGTAAAAATACTAGCAATGAAAAAGTAGATAACCCACAGATGTTGCAGAAACTAAACAGATTAGACATTATGAACAACTGGTTTTTAAAAATATGAAATAAACAAATTCCTAAAAAAATATAACATAACTGATTACAGAAGAAATAGGACATCCCAAAAGGCCTAATCAATTAAAGAAATTGAACCAATTTAAATCTTCTTCTCAAGAAAACAGAAAGTTTAGATAAAAATTAAGGCAACACTACCAAAAATTCAAAGACAGGTATTCCAATTTTATACAAATTCATCCAGAAAGTAGAAGAGAAAATTCCTCAATTCACTTTATGGGGCTATTATAACCTAACAAAGATAGAACCAGAAGATTAAATAATAGTTAATTTCATCCATGAACATAGACAAAAAATAATTTTAAACCCTAGTAAATCAAATCCAATAATGTTTTAAGAAGATTAAATTGTGACCAAATTGGTTTACTGTATTCAACACTGCAAGTTAATTTTAAATTAGAAAACAAAAAATATATTGAATATACACACCATGAGTACATTAAAGCAGAAAAATAACATGAGAATCTCAGTAGATGAGAAAATCACTTTTGATAAAATGTATTATCTTTTCATCATATCGAAAAAACATAGAAGTCAAAGCTAGAAATAATATTTCTTAACCTGATCAGAGGGTAACTACCAAACTCTACTATGAACATCAAACATAATGGTGAAATGTTGAAAGCATTCCCAATACAGTAAAATAAAAGATATCAGCTAGAACTAATTCTCTGCAGCGTTGTATTAGAAATTCTTTAACACAGAGCTTAAAGGAGAAACAAATGAAAGTTACAAGGATAAGAAATGAATAAACCAGATATTGCTAATACTTGGAAATGCTGTAATCGGTTAGGCAGAAACCCTAAAAAGAAACTACAGACAGATATTTGGAAATTCTAAAAGATTTTACCAGTGTTGATGAAGATGTTGTTGAACATAAAATCAATACACAAAAAAACAATTGCATTTCTGGACATCAGCAACAGTTTGAAATTTTGTTTGAAAATGTAACTTTAAAAATACAACCACTTATTATAGCAACAAAAATAAAAGGTTCAGTTCAATCACTCAGTCGTGTCTGACTCTTTGCGACCCCATGAATCGCAGCACATCAGGCCTCCCTGTCCATCACCAACTCCTGGAGTTTACCCAAACCCATGTCCATCGAATCAGTGATGCCATCCAACCATCTCATCCTCTGTCGTCTCCTTCTCCTTCTGCCTCCAATCCATCCCAGCATTAGGGTCTTTTCCAATGAGTCAACTCTTCGCATGAGGTGGCCAAAGTATTGGAGTTTCAGCTTCAACATCCGTCCTTCAGTGAACACCCAGGACTGATCTCCTTTAGGATGGACTGGTTGGATCTCCTTGCAGTCCAAGGGACTCTCAAGCTTCTTCTCCAACACCACAGTTCAAAAGCATCAATTCTTCAGCGCTCAGCTTTCTTCACCGTCCAACTCTCACATCCATACATGACCACTGGAAAAACCATAGCCTTGACTAGACGGACCTTTGTTGGCAAAGTAATGTCTCTGCTTTTAAATATGCTATCTAGGTTGGTCATAACCTTCCTTCCAAGAGTAAGCGTCTTTTAATTTCATGGCTAAAATCACCATCAGCAGTGATTTTGGAGCCCAAAAAAATAGTCTGACACTGTTTCCACTGTTTCCCCATCTATTTCCCATGAAGTGATGGGACCAGATGCCATGATCTTAGTTTTCTGAATGTTGAGCTTTTTAAGCCAACTTTTTCACTCTCCTCTTTCACTTTCATCAAGAGGCTCTTTAGTTCTTCTTCACTTTCTGCCATAAGGGTGGTGTCATCTGCATATCTGAGGTTATTGATATTTCTCCTGGTAATCTTGATAGCAGCTTGTGCTTCTTCCAGCCCAGCGTTTCTCATGATGTACTCTGCATATAAGTTAAATAAGCAGGGTGACAATATACAGCCTTGATGTACTCCTTTTCCTATTTGGAACCAGGCTGTTGTTCCATGTCCAGTTCTAACTGTTGCTTCCTGACCTGCATATGTAACTTTAAAAATATAACCACTTATTATAGCAACAAAAATAAAAGGTAGCTAGGAATAAATCTAACAAAAGATGTGCACTATTTTTATAGATAGAACTATAAAACTTTATTAAAAGCTGTTAAAAGATCCAACCCAAATAGAGCGATAAATCAAGTTCTTGGATAGAAAGATTCAAAATCATAAAGCTGTCAATTCTCTCAACTTGATCTACGCATTTAATGCAATTCCAATCAGAATCCCAATAGGATTTTTCTTCTCACAGAACTTGGCAAGCTGATTCTAAAATTCATGTGAAGGAGCAAAGAGCCAAATTACACAAAATATTCCTCAGAAGAAAGTAATTTTGGAGGATTTGCCCTACTGACTACCAATACTTTATTTTAAAGCTATGGTTATTAAGTCAGTTTGGTGCATCGTAAGTAAAATAGACCAGTGAAATATGGAGCACCCAAATAGACCCACATGTATATGGAAACTGATTTATCACAAAGATAGTATCATAAAGCAGTAGGAAAAGTACAGACTTCCTAACAAATGGTTTTATGACAATTGCTTATCTATATGGAAAAAAAAATGAAAATGGATCTCTACCACACATCATATATAAAAATCCGTTCTTAGAGAATTAAAAATAAAGGTAAAAAATAAACTCATATAATACTTTGAAATAATCTAGGAAAATATCTTCATAAATGTGTACTAGGAAACTGTTTTATAAAAAGACTCAAAAAACACAAACAACTATTAAGGAAAAGATTTGTAAGTTTGACGATCTTAAAATTAAGAACTGCTAATCGGAAGGAAAACATTTATGTATGTGCTTGGGGGGGAGGAGTTTACACAAACACACATACATATATGCACAAACACACAGGTACCAAAGGATTAGTAGGTATAGATTATAAAATCTCCAAATTGTTATGATAAAGACAAATAAACTGGCCAAAAATAGGAGGAAAAGACTTGAACAAGCATTTCATAGAAAAGAAAACACAAATGACCCCTAATCATTAAAAAAAATGCTCTTCATTACTAATAATAAAATGCAAATTAAAATCAAATATAAGCTTCATATTTTATATACTCTTTGATATATATATAAAATGAAGTTCACAAAAAATTTTGTTTAAAAAGATCACTTTGTTATCAAGGTAAAAAACTGATTGAGAAAAGGTGGAATCAGTAGATTCAGAATATTATCACCATGAGCAAGAAACAAAGGATGACTAAACTCCTAAGGCAATACTAATGAGAGAAAAAGGAGAGGATATTCTAAAGAGTGATATGAAGAAAGCCCTTATCTCATCCACCACTTATCTTTAGTCCCTAGAGCAATATCCAGCACACAGTGCTATTTAACATTTGTTAAGTTAGCAAATACATTTAATGATTGACAAAATATGAGAAACATGAGGAATGAAATAACCAAAGGAATCTACAATGATTAGCAAGTTATTTTCCATTTGGTTATTTTCACAAGTATAAAGTTGTACCTGCAAACATTTTTAATTTTTATACCTGGATAAATAAAGAGGTTGATCTCCATATGTTTCATCACTAATGAGGTAGAAATCTTCCATATGCTTGCTTATAGTTGTATCTATTTTTTTCAATTATGTCTTTTGCCAATTTATTTATTGAACTTTTCACACTTTATAGAATAATGTTGGTAAGAACCCTTTGTCTCTTTTTCAACTAATATTTCTAAATGTTCTGTTTTTAAACTGTATTTTTAAAGATTTGTAAATTTTCTAAATATTTTTAAATCTTGATTTCCATTTTTGCTTTTGTTACATTTATTTTAACCTTACAAATAACTTAAATGTTTATTTAACCAAATATGTTTTTTTTTTCATGTAATACATGGAACAGCATCAACTCCCCCAAATTTAGTAATTTTTCTCAACTCTAATCAAAACTTGGTATACAATAACCTAGATTTTTTTTGTTTGACTTTTATACTTTATCTACTTACACATATATTTGGCTTTATGTTAGGTATGAATTTGATTTATATTTTTCCAGATTCCTACAATCTTTCCAATTCCACTGTACCGTCACATAAAAACATATTACACAGATTAATGCCATTTCCTGAGTTTTCTATGTTATTGCATTAATCCATATTTCTATTCCTGAACTTAATTGCAGCTTTATAATCAACTGTCTGTTCTCTTTCCTTTGCTGACTCCTCCTTCACCGCATACAAAGAACTGCTGCTCCTTGAAGCAACTCCTGCTCTTTCTTCAGGGTCTCATCCATTCCCATGGCTTGTACTCACACATTGATGACACATTCCTCACAGTCTCTAGCCCAAATCTTCTCTGAGCTCCAGATCCATGACCAACCGGGCAAGATGTCTTAGAAGGATATCAAGAGTAACATGTCCAAATAAAACCTATTTTTATTCCCTTTTCCCTCAAACATAGTCCTTGTGTATTCCTTGTCTGTGCAAGGAAGTATCTTTGCCTCAATTACTTAAGATCACACGGAATAAAAACCTGGGAGTGCATGCTTCCTTCTGATTGATTACAAACATCCAGGCTATCACTGGCTTCTATCTATTCTCTTTAAAACTGCTTTTCAAATAACAAAAACAACAGTGGGGAATTAATACTAAAAAATGTGTCAGTTCAGGTCCCCAAGAAGCAGGTAGGATTAGCAAGAGATTACCGGGGAAAACTCCTGTGAATGGAAAGTGAATGCAAGCCAGAGGAGGCTGGAGAGGACTCTGACCAAGACGCAGGTAAACCTATGTGAAGGAGGGAGGAAGAGAGGAAAGAAAGGTTGAATAGAAACTCCTTAGACCACTGCTGCTGCTGCTGCTAAGTCGCTTCAGTCGTGTCCGACTCTGTGCGACCCCATAGACGGCAGCCCACCAGGCTCCCCCGTCCCTGGGATTCTCCAGACAAGAACACTGGAGTGGGTTGCCAGTTCCTTCTCCAGTGCATGAAAGGAAAAGTGAAAGTGAAGTCGCTCAGTCGTGTCCGACTCTCAGCAACCTCATGGACTGCAGCCTACCTGGCTCCGCCGTCCATGGGGTTTTCCGGGCAAGGGTACTGGAGTGGGGTGCCTTGCCTTCTCTACCACAGTGCAGTCCTAAAAAATGTTTCGAAAAGCCAATGGGGAATCCTCAAGATAAATTCACTGTTCAGAGGTGTCCCACAGCTCCCAGCAAAGGACTTGCCTTAGTATCCCCACCACGCTCTGCTGCTGCTGCTGCTGCTAAGTCGCTTCAGTCGTGTCCGACTCTGTGCGACCCCACAGACAGTAGGCCACCAGGCTCCGCGGTCCATGGGATTCTCTAGGCAAGAATACTGGAGTGGGTTGCCATTTCCTTCTCCAGTGCATGAAAGGGAAAAGTGAAAGTGAAGTTGCTCAGTCATGTCCGACTCTTCGCGACCCCATGGACTGTAGCCTACCAGTCTCCTCCGTCCACGGGATTTTCCAGGCAAGAGTATTGGAGTAGGGTGCCATTGCCTTCTCCGCCACCACGCTCAGTTACTAGCTAAAAGCAGCCCAGGGAAATGTGGCCTTGGTGGAAATGCGGTGATAGATTTCAGAGCACAGCAGCTGAGGCTGTTACTCTCCCTGCAGTCGAAGACCTGAAAGGCAAATTTTCATAAATGGTTCAGAGGCTCTGAGTAATTTGCCACAATTTCACAGAAGAAAAAATAGGGAGCCATTATTCAAACCCATGCAGTGTGACTTCACAACTCACACAATTGATCACCATTCAAAGCTTCCTCCCTTGACAACCTTTATGTCAAAGTATATTGGAACATATGTCTAACTCACTTCCTTATTTTTCAGCCTTCTTCATCAATCCATCCTTCCACAAGAAGCCAAACAATATTATTAAATAGGAATTCTGAATGCTGCCCCCCTTCTCAAAGTTATTCAATGCCTTTTACACACTTCCAGAATAAAATTTAAAGTTCCTAACACAGCATATAGTCCTAATTATCTGATGTCTATCTACCTCTCAAGCTTTATTTTCTAACATTTTTTTAAACTTTACAAAAATATTTATTCCTTCATTCTTCACTTGTCTATTCAATAAGTGTTAGTGGAACATCTACCACCTGTGACAATTCTGTCTTAAGAACAAGAAATTTACTGAAGCTAGATGATGATGTCCCTAGTCTCATGGTACTTATGTTCTCTTTAGTGAGATGGTAAGTACAAAATTAATAAATTCAGAGAGGGATAAATGTTATGAATAAAGTAAGGCAGAAGACTGTTATAGGAGTAACTAGATTGAGAAGGTGTTCAAGAAAGGCTTCAATAATAAGAAGCCAACTTTTGAAAGTCTGGAGGGAGAACATTCTAGCAGAGGGAACAAGTGTAAAGACTGAGGAGAAAGGTTCAAGACACAGAAAGAAGGCCAAAGTGTCTGAAAAGTAACAGACAGGAGGAATAGACCAGGAGGAATAAGAGGTTTGGCACTGTGAAGTCAAAAGGGGGTACCAGGCAAAGGACTGATGTAATTGGATTTTTATGTTTTAAAAAGGACACTTTGGCCACTGGATAAAAAGTGAATTGCAAGGAACAAAGACAGGAGAGGAAGTCGTAGGTACCCGGACATACCACACTTGCCTATGTCTCTCTGTTTTACACCTTCAGCAAAATTTTTCTCATCTTTTAGATCTCAACCAAAATAGCAGGTCTGTGAAGCCTTCTCTCATTTACCCAGGAAGATCTGAGTACTCCTATCGCAGCATCCCACTGCATCAGAGGAAATCAGAGCAAATTGTCAGAGTCCTCATCCTTTGGAAGGATCAAAGAACAATGTACATTTCTGGCATCTGTGTTATTTTTCTTTATATATTAGAGAAAATATTGGTGCTGTCACTGTCTCAATTTACTCCAGCTCCTCAAGTTGAAGCTGAATGAAAGAATCAGTTGCACTTTTAAAGAGGTTAAAGTCATTTCTATATAAAGCCAACATGCTAGAGCAAACTTACCCTAACACTCAGCACATATAAGCCAAAAGGGGAGCTTTAAAATTTTAAGTGCTAGGGCTTCCCTGGTGGTCCAGTGGTTAGAATCCACCTGCCAATGCATGGGACATGGGTTTGATCCCTGGTCCAAGAAAATGCCATATGCTGCAAGGCAACTAATTCCATGCACACAACTATTGAGCCTGAGCTCTAGAGCTTGGGAGCAACAACTACTGAGCTCACACACCTGTGATCCGTAACAAGAGAAGCCACCGCAGTGAGACGCCTGCGCACCACAACTAGAAAGTAGCCTCTGCTCTCTCCAACTAGAGAAAAGCCCATGCAGCAATGAAGACCCAGCACAGCCAAAAATACAAATAAATTGTGTGTGTTAGTGGCTCAGTTGTGTTGAACTCTGTGACCCCATGTACTGTAACCCACCTCTGTCCATGGAATTCTCTCTAGGCAAGAATACTGGAGTGAGTTGTCATTTCCTTCTCCAATAAATAAATAAAGTGCTAAATAAATGGCTACAGGATAGTATTATATTTTTTGTTTATTGCTTTTAATGCTGATCTCAGCATTATGTAACAGATACTATCCTGGACAGCTATAAATTTCTTATTAGACCCTTCCAATGATTCTGAGAGAGATGTCTCCCCACTATTGTCATTACCAAGCAAATATCTTTCAAGTACTGATACATGAGAATCTTGCATATTTATAGAGTTTGGACTTCTCAGCATTCAAATTCAGTCTTCAATGAGAAGTGAAGTATTTATTTGATGGTTTCTTATAATAGAAATATATTTTTTCTCTGCCTTTCCTAACAAGTTTTTTATTTCTCTCTTTTGTGCTCAGAAAATTCCCTTGTGGATTTTCTCATCCCCTAGTCACTGTCAAACCCAAATCCTTCTTACAGGCATCAATATCTAGATGCCAAATCCACAGTTAAAATGCAATTTCCTCCTGGCGTTTCCCAATGAGAATTGCAGTGGACTTACAGAACCCATGTTGGGAAATATTATGGAAACCTACAGGTATTACGCCTTTTCTTCCAAGACTTCAGAATCTCTGAAAACATAGAAATGTATGTTTAGTACCCTACGTACCCTCTGCCATCCAGTTTCTGTGGGTTTAAATGGATTCTCCAACCCTCTCCCTTAAAAGTTAAGTGAAAAGCTGCACTGAAACTCCAACCATCTAATTTAGAAATGTATGACACTGGAAACAGTTTCCTTGCTTAATATGGTGCTTCCCCTCCACCACGTTGGAGAAGGCAATGGCACCCCACTCCGGTACTCTTGCCTGGAAAATCCCCTGGACGGAGGAGCCTGGTAGGCTGCAGTCCATGGGGTTGCAAAGAGTCAGACATGACTGAGCGACTTTACTTTCACTTTTCATTTTCATGCATTGGAGAAGGAAATGGCAACCCACTCCAGTGTTCTTGCCTGGAGAATCCCAGGGAGGGGGGAGCCTGGTTGGCTGCCGTCTATGGGGTCGCACAGAGTCGGACATGACTGAAGCAACTTAGCAGCAGCAGCAGCCTCCACCACCCTCCTAATGAATGGGCCATTGTTTGCTTCATTGTCCAATCACTGCAACTTTGAGTTTCCCCAAATGAGAAGGCCTGTGCGTGAATGCAGTTTCCTACATGGGAAAAGCAGCACAGACTCACTAAGTTGTTCAGGGCCAGCTGTCAAATCAGAGATGAAAGGACTGATTTTTAGGAGTTCACAGAGCAGATGAGGAAAACACTTTTAAAGTGCTGTCAAGGTGTGGCTGTCCTTGAAGAAATGGCGTCCTGACAGCTGCCGGTGCCTTCCTTCCTGCCAATGTTTAATTTCTCTCTGAGAGGCAGGGCTTTAATTAGGTTCCTAGGGCAACCAGCTCTGTATCTTTGACCTTATCAAGGATGCAGGATTTCAAAGCCCAGGCTTAGATAGGTTTCCCTTCATTACTGATCAAAAGTCTCTCCAGGAACACTCCTGAGCGCAGACTTCAGTTCCTCAGATGCAAAAGCTGCCTCATCTTCCTTCTAATGGGTAGTCTCACACCAGTCCCTGTCATTGCCAGGTTCTTCAAGGGAGAGGGAGTGTTCAGGGAGCAGAAATTAGATGCAATTCGTATGAGAAACTTTTCATGTTGGAAACTACTTGCATACATCACTGGAAGGCCTTATACTTTTGGAAGAGGTTCTTATCTGGTTTACTTGCTTGATTTTCAAATATATAGCATTCTGAGTCACAGAATTCCTGTAATTGAATACTAGGGCTTACTTTCAACCTGGTTGAGCCACAGTAATTCCTCTAAAAAGACAGATGTTGAATTTTAATAATAGAATTTTTGGCATGTAAAATTAAGCATAGAGCATCTGCTTTTGCAATGCCAACATCTGTTTCTTTGACAGCCCTGCCTTCCCTTCTGCTGGATCCAACTGTGAATTTGCTTTAGAATCTGCTATAAGAAACAGGTAACATTGTTTTTGACATGATACATTCTATAAGGCCAGCATAAACTAGGCTATCAGGCTCAAACTCTCATTCTAGAAGAAAAAAAAATGTCATGATACTCAGATTTCGTACTGAAATGAAAAAATGCTGAATTTTTCAAGGAAAGAGTGACATTTACAAATGACATTGTGCATTCTGTGCTTTCTTTTGGAAAGCTTTTTGAAAAGTTATTTAAAAGGCAACTATTTAAGACTGTTATTAGTAGTATCATTCAATGTATGTCAGTCACATAACATCAAGAAATTTAAAAAAAAAATAAGAAATTCACCCAAGAAAAGAAATTTCCTTCATTAGATGCTCTAAAATAAGGCATTCAGAGAGATTAAAATCACTAAATATACAATACAGTTTTGTAGAAAGAAGAAAATTATCATTAGGTAACCATAATGATGTTGTATAGAAGGAAAGCAAACACTTGGTTCAATAATGGACTGCCCAACTTCCTACCCATACACTGCTTTAATTCTCATGCATTTACATAGTCACTTATCAGGTGTTATTAAAGTCTAATTCTGTACCAAGTGTTAGGGATGTAGAAGTTACTACAGCAAACATAGGCCCTGCCCTTATAAGGCATAGGTCTAGTGGGGAGAACATACATTTAACATATAAAACTGCAAGTAAATATTTAATTATAAATTTTGTTAAGTTCCCTGAGGAAAAACTACAAATTGCTCCAAGATAAAAGCAGAAGGATGGTACAGAATTATTTCAGAGTATTTAAAGTTATTATTCAAGGATGGCATTCAGAGGAAGGGTCATTTAACACAAAACTAGAAGAATGAGTATATATTACTAATGAGAAGAAAGTATGGTCTTCACCCGAAAAAACTAGAACACTTAAGAAACTGAAAAAGGCCAATGTGGCTAGAAAATTTAATGAGTAAGGCAGAGACAGATGCAATGAGACTGTAGAGTTACAACTGGATCCATGTAGATCCTAGCAACCATCTCAGTCTTGCCATAAGGTTAGATGCCATTACTGTTCTTGGCATGGAAGAACAACAAGGCCTCAAAGTTCACTGACTGGCAGCATGACTTCTCTGCTATACATACTCTCCTCACATGCTCATGATCACAAGGCCAACTTTATATCCCAGGATGATATCACTGCCATTTTACTTCTTGCTTGGGCCTTATACTGGACTCCCATCAAGGTAACCAGTTCTGTTGGGCCTGGAGTCAGCGTGGCACTGGCAGTACCTCTAAGCCAATCATCAGACCTTGGCACTATGGTTAAACACTATTCTCCTATGCTCTAGGATTACAAAAACAGCAATTCATTCAAGTTCCTGGAAGCTACAGGAATGGCATAGGAAAACCTGAACATCTGGTTTCAGGAACAGCATACACTGGAGACTTATTTTGAGTCCATTGCAGCTCTCAGGACCTTACATCTATTCCCTCAAATGATCATCTATTCACATGACTCAGCTATTCTCTTCCTACCTGTATGTCCCTGCTTCTCTACCAGCTGTGGCACCGATCCTGTGTCCATTATCCTGTGTGTATTACTTTTGTTCCCTCATAACTTCAGCTTTACATGACTGTGCCATTTTCTCTTAGAATTCTCCAGAGGCAGAATCAGATAGGCTGTTTGTCTTTTTTGCACCAGACAAGCCTGGATCAGTGTCATCCTTTAATTCCATCAGTTATGTCCAAAGGTCCTAGAGCCTGATATGAAAACATTGCTGTCCTTCCATATTTCAACCTATACTATAAAGCTATAGTAACTGAAACCTGTATGATACTGGCAAAAAAAATACAGTAGTGTCCCCTTATCCATTACATACATATTCCAAGACCCCTAATGGATGCCTGAAACAGCAGATAGTACCAAACCCTATATATATATATATACATATACACACACACACACACACACACACACACGCACACACACACACGCAATGTTTTTTCCTACACATACATACCTATGATAAAGTTTAATTTATATATTAGTTAAGAGAATATTTGAAATGCCAGCTTCACTCCTCTTGCACTTTGGGTCCATTATCAAGTAAAATAAAGGTTACTTTCAACGCAAGAATTGTGATACTGGACAACTGATCTGATAAATGCTGCTGCTGCTGCTGCTGCTGCTAAGTCGCTTCAGTTGTGTCCGACTCTGTGCGACCCCATAGACGGCAGCCCACCAGGCTCCCCGTCCCTGGGATTCTCCAGGCAAGAACACTGGAGTGGGTTGCCATTTCCTTCTCCAATGCATGAAAGTGAAAAGTGAAAGTGAAGTCGCTCAGTCATGTCCGACTCTTCGCAACCCCATGGACTGTAGCCTACCAGGCTCCTCCGTCGGTGACTACTAAGTGACTAACAGGAAGATAGGCTGGACAAAGAAATAGTTCATATCCAAGGCAGGATGGAGTGGGATAGAATGAGATTTAACCGCTCTACTCAGAGCAACATGCAGTTTAAAACTATGAATTGTTTGTTTCTGGAATTTTTAATTTAATATTTTCTGACTGCAGTTGATTGCAGGTAATTGAGACCTTGGAAAACAAAGCTGTGGATAAGGGAGTACCTTAGAGATAAAGAATGAAATTGGATTGCTCTTCTATCACTCACATAAATTAACTTTAAATGGATTTAAGACTTAAAAATAAGACCTGAAACCATAAAACTCCTAGAAGAAAACATAGGAAAACTCTTTGACATTGGTCTTGGCAACAGTTTCCTGGACATGACACCAAAATCAAAAGCAATAAAAGGAAAAATTAATAAGTGGGACTACATGAAACTAAAAAGCTCAGCACAGTGAAAGAAGTCATCAACAAAATGAAAATGCAATCTACAGAGAGAGAGAGTATCGCAAATCATATATCTGATAAGGGGTTAACATCCAAAAACTACAAATAATTCATACAACTCAACAGTAAAAAAATAAAAATCCCTTTAAAAATGTGCAGAGGAACTGAATAGACATTTTTTTTTTAAAAAAAAAAAGACATGCAAATCTCCAAAGGGTACACAAAGGAAAATGTTCAACATCATTAATCATCAGGGGAATGCAAATCAAAACCACACTGAGATAAACTCATATCTATTGGAAAGTCTTTCATCAAAAAGATAAGAAATAAGTGTTAGTAAGGATGTGGAGGAAAGGGGAACTCCTGTGCACTCTTGGTAGAAATGTATATTGTTACAACTACTACGGCAAACAGTACGGAGGACCCTCAAAAACTTAAAACTAAAAAATAGAACTAATATATGATTCAGCAATCCTCCACCTAAATGTTTATCTGAAGGTAATTAAAGCATTATATCAAAAAGATATATGCACACCCATGTTCACTGAAGCATTATTTAGAATAGGCAAGATATGGAAACACCCAACTATCCATCCATGGATGAATGGATAAACAATGGAATATTACTCAGCCATGAAAAAAAAAAAAAAAAGAAATTCTGCCATTTGCAACAATACAGATGGACCTTGAGGGCATTATGCTAAGTGAAATAAGTCAGATAGAGAAAGACAAATACTGTATAACCTCACATATGGAAGCTAAAAGAGCTAAAGTTACAGAAACAGAGAATAGAATAGTGGTTTCCAGAGGCTAAGGGGTGGGAGAAATGGGGAGATACTGGTCAGAGGAGTACGATCTGGATATAAGATGAATAAGCTCTTGGGATCTAATGTACAACATAGTGATTAGAGTTAACAATACTGTATTATATATTTGAAAGTTGATAGGATTTTGTGTTCTTGTCATAAAAAGGAAAGAGTAATTATGTAAGGTGATAGCTGTGTTAACTAACCATACTGTGGTAATCATTTCATGGTACTTAAGTACATAAAATCAACACAATGTACACCTTGAACTTGTATAATGTTGTATCTCAATTATATCTCAAAAAAGCTGGAAAATAATTTTAAAATATGATTGCCGATGAGTTGGCTGTTCAGCATAGATTATATCTATGTGTTGTGTGCTTAGTCACTCAGCTGTGTTCGATTCTTTGTGACCCCATGGAGCCCACCAGGCTCCTCTGTCCAAGGGGATTCTCCAAGCAAGAATACTGATGTGAGGTGCCATGCCCTCTGCCAGGGATCTTCCCAACCCAGGGATTGAACCCAGGTCTCTCATATTGCAGGCAGATTCTTTACTATCTGAGCCACCAGGGAAGCCCAAGAATAATAGAGTAGCTTATCCCTTCTCCAGGAGATCTTCCCGACCCAGGAATTGAACCGGGGTCTCCTGCATCACAGGTAGATTATTTCCAGCTGAGCTACCAGTGAAGACCAGATTTTGAAACAAAGCATTAGTTAAAACCCTTTTTACCTCAAGTTCTTCATTTGGAAAATGAGGGCAATGACACATTTACCTCCTCCAAAATTGTGTTGTGATTATAATGAATAAGTGAGACTATATTGAATTAACATGCTTTGCACAGCACAGAAAAAAACCAACACTACAGAATGAGAGAAAATATATTTTCTCTGGTTTTAAAATCACCTAAAAAAGTTAAGAGTCATATACTGTCGTTTAGGCATTATTATACCTAAAATACTATTACGGTCATGACCAAATTAAGATATAACAACATCTTATATATTAAGTTGCTGTAATATATTACATTATATTAATATATTAAAGGAGAAGGAAATATATTGCTATAATATATTATAATATAATATGTATATTGAAATAATATATTATCATATTATAATATATAATATTATAATATGTATTATATAATATAATATATTATGCAATATACAGATTATATACATTATATATAGATAATATATATGTATAAAAATATATGTATCTTATATATACTATATATATAATATATATACTATCAATATAATATATAATATATAATTATATATATAACATTATGTATATTTATATATATATTTATTTTATATATTCTATATTATATTATATATATTGATTTATTTTATATTTATTTATACTTCTTTATATGTATATTATATATATTTATTTATATTTATATATTTATATATTATGTATAAATATATGATAAATACATATACAAATATATATATTATATATTATATACTATTAAATTATATTATAATATAAAATATAATATTGTAATATAGTATATTATATATATATTACATAATATAATATATAACATACATAATATATAATATATATAACATATAATATATAATATATAATATATAATATATTAATATATATATTAATATAATATATATTATAGATATCTGTCTATATCTATATATTATATAATATATAATATAATACATATATAATATATATATCTATATATAGCCATATATAATATATATAACATAATATAATATATAATATATAATAATATATAATATGTAATATATAATATTAATATATATGATAATAATATAATATATATTCTAGATATCAATATATATCTCTATATTATATAATATATAATATATATTATATATCTCTATATATCTATATATAGTATATAACATAATATAATATATAACAAAATTATATATATAATATATATATTATAATATATACTATATATTAATACAGTATATAGATAATATAGATAATATATAATATATATAATATATAGATAATATATAATCTATATAATATATAGATATATTATTATATATATAAATATATATTTTAAATATATACATACAAGATACATAAAATATATAATAATATATATCATAAAATATAATATATAATAATATAACATATATAATGCATAAATATGTAATAGATATAATATGTATAAAAATATTATATATAATATAATATTATATATATTGCTATAATATATTAAAGGAGAAGGAAAATACTTGTGATCTTCAATCTCTTTCAACATTATCTCACTTGTTTCTGTATCTTTTATTATTATATTTGTGTATATATCTGTCTCCTCCACTAGACCATTAACTCGACAAATATTTTTTGAGCCAGACACTATGCTAGGAATTGGATATGCAACACTAGAAAATTTAGAATAGTCTCCAAACTCAAGGAGAAAGTCATACTTCTATACAGTTTTATACTTACAGCCTTATACAAGAATATAACAGCTTTTATGTCCTCTTTAATATACAGCATCTCTGTAGGTATTCACAAAAGGCAGTGACCATATATCTTTAGGTTCTGGGAACCGATTCTACTTTGGGAGTGGTAGTTCTTTATACCATAAAGCCATTTTCTGAACATCAAGTGGTTTTCTATTAATTCAACTCAATTCTGATATTACCTACTGGAAGACAGCATCAAATTTCACAATTAGGGGTTCAAGTTCCACAATACTGCTCTCTCACCCCCCTGACACTGGCCTCACAGGCCAGTTACAAGACTAGATCAGTGTTTTATTATAAAAGGATATAACTCAGGAATAGCACGATGCAAGAGAAGCAAATAGCAAGGTGTGGGGAAAGTACACCACTCTCCCCAAGATTTCCAGGTATACAGCAATTCAGAAGTACTCTAAGCCCAGTCCCTTTGGGTTTTGATGAAGGCTTCATTCAGTCAGTTCAGTTCAGTCGCTCAGTCGTGTCCAACTTTTTGCGACCCCATGAATCGCAGCACGCCAGGCCTCCCTGTCCATCACCATCTCCTGGAGTTTACCCAAACTTATGTCCATCGAGTCAGTGATGCCATCCAACCATCTCATCCTCTGTCGTCCCCTTCTCCTCCTGCCCCCAATCCTTCCCAGCATTAGGGTCTTTTCCAATGAGTCAAACTCTTCACATGAGGTAGCCAAAGTATTGGAGTTTCAGCTTCAACATCAGTCCTTCCAAAGAACAACCAGGACTGATCTCCTTTAGGATGGACTGGTTGGATCTCCTTGCAGTCCAAGGGACTCTCAAGAGTCTTCTCCAACACCACAGTTCAAAAGCATCAATTCTGCGGTGCTCAGCATTCTTCACAGTCCAACTCTCACATCCATACATGACCACTGGAAAAACCATTGCCTTGACTAGATGGACCTTTGTAGGCAAAATAATGTCTCTGCTTTTTAATATGCTATCTAGGTTGGCCAAAACCTTCCTTCCAAGGAGTAAGCGTCTTTTAGTTTCATGGCTGCAATCACCATCAGCAGTGATTTTGGAGCCCCAAAAAATAAAGTCTGACATTGTTTCCACTGTTTCCCCATCTATTTCCCATGAAGTGATGGTTCCAGATGCCATGATCTTAGTTTTCTGAACGTTGGGCTTTAAGCCAACTTTTCCACTCTCCTCTTTCACTTTCATCAAGAGGCTCTTTAGTTCTTCTTCACTTTCTGCCATAAGGGTGGTGTCATCTGCATATCTGAGGTTATTGATATTTCTCCCGGCAATCTTGATTCCAGCTTGTGTTTCTTCCAGCCCAGCGTTTCTCATGATGTATTCTGCATATAAGTTAAATAAGCAGGGTGACAATATACAGCCTTGACGTACTCTTTTTCCTATTTGGAACCAGTCTGTTGTTCCATGTCCAGTTCTAACTGTTGCTTCCTGACCTGCATTACATAGACATAATTGATTAAATCATTAGCCATTGGTGATTGATTCAATCTACAGGACTTCTTCCTTCCATAGAGGTCAGGAATGTGAGACAAAATATTTTAATTGCCCAGTCACACAATTTGTTCTCCTGTAAACTATCCCCCATCCCTAATGAGTTCCAAAAGTTGCCTCATAGCATAATAAAACATCCTTTTTGCTCTCACCATGTAGAAAATTCCAAGGGTTATAGGAACTCTGTGTCAGAAAAGGGAACAAAGACTAAATAAACATTTATTATAAATTACAGCATGTAATTGTTACTGTCATGCCCCTCAGTACATAATAGCAGTGCCAATTATCTACCAGAGAGTGAGTACACACTTAATAAGTTCAACTTTATGGGACTCAGTCTGGAAATAAGAGGAGGAATTCTCAGGAAGAAAGCCTTTGCCAACAGAGAGGCTACTACCAAAGAGCCAGTTGCTGAAATAAATAATATATGTGCATATATATATATATATATATACATAAATATGTACATATATATTCTATAAATGGAAGTAGTAGGCGTATAGGAAGCACTCAATAAATGTTAGCTGCTAATATTATTAATGTTACTACTATTGTCTCTGAACTGAAAGTATGCTATTATAGTGAAGAACCAAGCAAAGCATTTAGACTCTTACACATATTTAAAAGTTGCACATAAATTATGTACAAACAACAAATTATTTGACTCACATTAGTTGAATTGGGGCTAAAATGAGGTGTCTCCTAGTGGAGGCTACAAAATTATTTTTATTCCTCTGATTGTCTTTGAAAATGACTTTATAAATGTATGAACTGTTGTTTCACTCTCACTGCATTCCATTAAGTTTGGAAGATTGTTAGTTGGTTATGCTGAGTGCTTCTTTTCATTGTCCTTAGATCACAAATAATAAGTTGACTTTCAGACTACAAATGTTTTCTTTCTAATCAACCCTTTGCCAGAGTGGAGCTTAAGTTCAAGAGTTGTTATTACTTTAAAAGTCTGTTTTAACAGCACAAATCATTATGGTTTCTAAGCACTCTATTGCCTCCAAATCATGTTAACATGTGCACTCAGAGACTTGGGTGTTGGGCCAACTCTTATAAATCTAAATGAGAGAAGAAAAAAAAAAAGTTCAAGGACTGTAGATAGAAAAACAAGTATTGTGAATGCCCTGGTTCAAACACTTTTGGTTGTTTTAAAGAATCGTATAGACAAATATTTAATGTGAAAACATTTTCTACATGTTTATTTGTTCTTAAATTATTGATTCTGAAAAGCATAAAGAATGTATTCATTGGATATCTGCATGTTTGTGGGTTTAAAAAATGATTTTTTATAAGAATAAGATCTTCACAATTAGGTAGAATACCATATGAATAAATGTTTGCATCTATTGAATTTGTGAATCTTTAGGGCATTAGTTTAATCAATTAAATAATTGTCCTAGGATCTACTACCCAAGTTAAAGACAGACTATCTATTGCACTTCTGTTTCCAAAAAATTCAAAATAAATTATGTTATAGTCCATGACTATGTACAATGTTTGACTAACATGAATTCAGTAACTCTAAATCCTAAAATTATAAGTTTTCTGTGGTATCATATACACTGTCTATTTTATCTGCTCCTTAATCTCTATGGCAAGTCTGAGGAGCAGTCATCCTACTTCAGTCTGAACTCCCCCAATAACAAAGAAATTCCTACTGTTAAAGATAACTGAAACTCTCTCTTGAGCTAAGTCCAGAACCTTAAAAATACCTCCAACTAGAACCCAGAGATTATAACTAGGTACTCTTTAATTCTGCCTTTCCCTCTTAAATTTCACCGTTGGATTCCTACAGCTAACATTACACTAGTCTTTGGAGACTGCACTACTCTAAGGCTCTGGCTCAGGAATAAATGATAACTGTTTCATTAGGATAGTTAGGCAGCCTGAAAGATTTCAAACTAGTCCTCAGTGTGAAAAGACAGCACAGAGTCTGCAAAGGCTGCAGTTTGTCTCCTCTTATAGCCAGTGCTATATTTAAATCATTTGACCATTAATCTACTACTGTGGGCAAGAACCCCTTAGAAGAAATGGAGTAGCCATCATAGTCAACAGAAGAGTCCAAAATGCAGTACTAGGATGTAATCTCAAAAACGACAGAATGATCTCTGTTCATTTCCAAGGCAAATCATTCAACATCACAGTAATCCTAGTCTATGCCCCGACCAGTAATGCTGAAGAAGCTGAAGTTGAATGGTTCTATGAAGACCTATAAGATCCTCTAGAACTAACACACAAAACAAGATGTCCTTTTCGTTATAAGGGACTAGAATGCAAAAGTAGGAAGTGAAGAAACACCTGGAGTAACAGGCAAATTTGGCCTTGGAGTACAGAATGAAGCAGGGCAAAGGCTATTAGAGTTTTGCCAAGAGAATGCACTGGTCATAGCAAACACCCTCTTCCAACAATACAAGAGAAGACTCTACACATGGACATCAAAAGATGGTCAACACCGAAATCAGACTGATTATATTCTTTGCAGCCAAAATGGAGAAGCTCTATACAGTCAGCAAAAACAAGATGGGAACCTGACTGTGGCTCAGATCATGAACTCATTACCAAATTCAGGCTTAAATTGAAGAAAGTAGGGAAAACCACTAGACCATTCAGGTATTACCTGAATCAAATCTCTTAAGATTATACAGTGGACATGAGAAATAGATTTAAGGGACTAGGTCTGATAGAGTACCTGATGAACCACAGACCGAGGTTCGTGACACTGTACAAGAGACAGGGATCAAGACCATCCCCAAGAAAAAGAAATGCAAAAAAGCAAAATGGCTGTCTCAGGAGGCCTTACAAATAGCTGTGAAAAGAGAAGTGAAAAGCAAAGGAGAAAAGGAAAGATATACCCATTTGAATGCAGAGCTCCAAAGAATAGCAAGGAGAGATAAGAAAGCTTTCCTTAGCGATCAGTGCAAAGAAATAGAGCAACACAAAAGAATGGGAAAGACTAGAGATCTAGTCGCAAAGAGTTGGACACAACTGAGCAACTCAACTGAACTGATAGCCAGTGCTCTTCCTGCTCCTTCTACACCAAGCCTAACAAGGTGTTGCCACCACCTTGTCCTTTTGCTTCCATTACACTAGATCCCCAGGTACACCTAGGCAGATTGTTGGCTGTCTAAAGAAATAAAAAGCAGGATTATGGGCCTAAGACGCCTCAGCACAACAACCCTGCTGTCCCCAGAGCCAAACATTGCCGATCATATTAAGGAAAGATAGAAGGTGGGTTGGGGGAGGAGGGGCATCCACAATGAAGAACTTAATGGAGCAGTAACAAAAAAGCCTAAGCAGTGTCTATAAGTAGTGAGCCATGACCACAACTGGTCTGAGAAAAGTATGAGTCAATCACCAGAATTAGGTCACTTTAGCAACTATATCCCATGTACCTATTTTTAATTACCATACAGGTTCCTGTGTTTCTCTCATCTACTCTCTGACATCACTCTCACTGTATCCATAGTTTTTCCCAGGAAAGTTCTAGCCTGTTGCCTGTCACATTATCCCTACTGTGCCTCTTGGAGAGAGCACCAAAATACAATGGTTGCTTCTTACTTATGGATCTCACATGTCTTTCAGTTTCAAGGAGCTGAAGTCCTTCATAATAGCCTTTGGAAATCCGGAGTATTCAGAAGCCTCCATAGTGCATTTTAGGATCATGATCTGGCCTGAGGTTGGAAGCACAAGATTACAGGCAATCAGAGAAACTATCAATGGGTTCATTAGAAAAAGTAGTGAGAGCCATCACAGATATCACTGGAGAGTGATCAGATCAGGATGGTGGAATAGAAGGACATGGAGCCCACCTCCTCCCACAAATACATCAAAAACACATCTCCATGTAGAACAATTCTCACAGAATACTTGCTGAATGCTGGTAGATCTCATAAAGCCAAAATTACAAGCAAGATCACCACCTAACCATGTAGGACAAAAGAGAAAAGAAATCGGGATGGGACCTTTACCCCTGGGAGGGAGCTGTAAAAGAGGAGAAGATCCACTGGGACAGAAAGGGAGCATCTAAGGCTGATGGTTGCTGGGAAAGATTGAAGGTGGGAAGAAAAGGGGACGACAGAGGATGAGATGGTTGGATGGCATCACCAACTCAATGGACATGAGTTTGAGTAAACTCCGGGAGTTGGTGATGGACAGGGAGGCCCGGCATGCTACAGTCCATAGGGTCGCAAAGAGTTGGACATGACTGAGCAACTGAACTGAACTGAATTGAAGGCTAATGGAGAGCACAGCAGCTGGTCTGCAGCAGGCAGAACAGAGAGACACCAGCACAGAGGGTGCTCGCCACTTCTCTGCACACCTCAGCCCAACACATCTGCTAGTGCACTTTGGGACTGGGTGCTGGAACTTAGGTTTCAGAAGACAGGCCAGGGAGAGGACTGGGATTGGCTGTGTGCAGACAACCTGAAAGGGCTGGAGCGTGCTCTGGCCACCATGGGAGCTTTGCACAGGAAGGAGCCTGGGTTCGCCATTGAAGCCTCACTGTCAACCTGTGGGCTTAAGAAGGGAGAGGTGGAGCCTGCTATGGCAGCTTCATTCTTGGTGTGCTCACAGTGGGCACAGCTCCACCTCTATGAGTTCTGCTGGCACACAAGTGCTGCAGGTTACCCACCTCAGAGGTGGGGATGAAATCTGAACTGATCCTCAGGGGCCACATGGATTTACTCACTACAGGTGGTTTGTAAACTCAGTTCCTGAGAAACATCTGAAGGAACACTGGTGCTCCTGTGACTGAGATAGGCATTTGATAAAATTCAACATTGATTCATTATAAAAACTCTTACAAAAGTGGGAACACATCTCAACATGATAAAAGCTGCTTATGACAAACCCACAGCCAACATACTCAACAGTAAAAAGCTGAAAGTCTTCGTGCTAAAATCTAGAATAGGACAAGGATTCCTACTCTCACCACTTCTAGTTAAATTGTATTGGAAGTCCTAGCCACAGCAAGAAGACAATTAAAAAATAAATAAATAAATAAAAGATAATCCAAATTGGAAGGGAAGAGGTAAAATTGTCATAATATATAGATGACACAATACTTCTATATAGACAATCCTAAAGACTCCACACAAAAACTAGAACTGATCAATGAATTCATCAGGATACAAAATTAACATTCAGAAACTGGTTGCATTTCCTTATACTAAAATAATCAGAGAGGGAAAGTTAAAAAAAGTCCTTTTAAAATCACATAAAAAAATAAAATACTTGGGAAGAAACCCAACCAAGGAGGTGAAAGACTTATATACTCAGAACTACAAAACCTTGATAAAGGAAACTGAAGATGATTCAAAGAAATGGGAAGATATCCCATGCTCTTGGACTAGACAAATTAGTATTATTAAAATGGCCATACTACCCAAAGATATCTGCAGATTTAATGTGATTCCTATCAAATTACCCATGACATTTTTCATGGAACTAGAAAAATAATCCTAAAATTCATATGGAACCATAAAAGACCCAGAATTGCCAAAGCAATCCTGAAGAAAAGAACAAAGCTGGAGGCATAACCCTCCCAGATTTCAGATTAATGCTACAAAGCTACAATAATCAAAACAGTGTGATATGGGCACAAAAAGAGACATATGGGTCACTGGAATATAACAGAAAGCCCAGAAATAAACCCACACACTTACAACCAATTAATCTTCAAAAAAGGAAGCAAGAATATACAATGGAAAAAAGACAGTCTCTTCAATAGGTGATATTGGGAAAGCTGGACAGTAGTATGTAAATCAATGAAGCCAGAACAACACCCTCACACCAAACACAAAAATAAAATGGCTTAAAGACTTAATACAGGACATGACACCATAAAACTCCTAGAAGAGAATATAGGCAAAAAATACTCTGACATAAATTATATCAAAGTTTTCTTAGGTCAGTCTTCCAAAGAAACAGAAATTAAAGCAAAAATAAACAGATGGAATCTAATCAAACTTATAACCTTTTACACAGCAAGCATTAATGAAACAAAAAGACTATACAGACTGGGAGAAAATATTTGCAAATAATGTGATGAACAAGAGCTTAATTTTCAAATGGCTCATACAACTCTCAATAATAAAAAACAAACAAATCAAAAAAAAAAAAATGGGCAGAAGACCTAAATAGACATCTTTGCCAAAGAAGACATATGGATGGCCAATAGGCACATGAAAAAATACTAAACATTGCTCACTATTCAGTTCAGTTCAGTCACTCAGTCGTGTCTGACTCTTTGCGATCCCATGAATCACAGCACGCCAGGCCTCCCTGTCCATCACCAACTCCCAGAGTTTACCCAAACTCATGTCCATCGAGTCGGTGATGCCATCTAGCCATCTCATCCTCTGTCATCTCCTTCTTTTCCTGCCCCCAATCCTTCCCAGCATCAGGGTCTTTTCCAATGAGTCAACTCTTCGCATGAGGTGGCCAAAGTATTGGAGTTTCAGCTTGAACATCAGTCCTTCCAATGAACAACCAGGACTGATCTCCTTTAGGATGGACTGGTTGGATCTCCTTGCAGTCCAAGGGACTCTCAAGAGTCTTCACCAACACCACAGTTCAAAAGCATCAATTCTGCGGCACTCAGCTTTCTTCACAGTCCAACTCTCACATCCATACATGACTATTGGAAAAACCATAGCCTTGACTAGACAGACCTTTGTAGGCAAAGTAATGTCTCTGCTTTTTAATATGCTGTCTAGGTTGGTCATAACTTTGCTTCCAAGGAGTAAGCATCTTTTAATTTCATGGCTGCAATCACCATCTGCAGTGATTTTGGAGCCCAAAAAATAAAGTCTGACACTGTTTCCACTGTTTCCCCATCTATTTCCCATAAAGTGATGGGACCAGATGCCATGATCTTAGTTTTCTGAATGTTGAGCTTTAAGCCAACTTTTTCACTCTCCTCTTTCACTTTCATCAAGAGGCTCTTTAGTTCCTCTTCCCTTTCTGCCATAAGGGTAGTGTTATCTGCATATCTGAAGTTATTGATATTTCTCCCGGCAATCTTGATTCCAGCTTGTGCTTCTTCCAGCCCAGCGTTTCTCATGATGTACTCTGCATATAAGTTAAATAAGCAGGGTGACAATATATAGCCTTGACATACTCCTTTTCCTATTAGGAACCAGTCTGTTGTTCCATGTCCAGTTCTAACTGTTGCTTCCTGACCTACATACAGGTTTCTCAAGAGACAGGTCAGGTGATCTGGTATTCCCATCTCTTTTAAGAATTTTCCACAGTTTATTGTGATCCACACAGTCAAAGGCTTTGGCATAGTCAAAAAGCAGAAATAGGTGTTTTTCTGGAACTCTCTTTTGATGATCCAGCGGATGTTGGCAATTTGGTCTCCGGCTCTGCCTTTTCTAAAACCGGCTTGAATATCTGGAAGTTCACGGTGCACATATTGCTGAAGCCTGGCTTGGAGAATTTTGAGCATTACTTTACTAGCATGTGAGATGAGTGCAATTGTGTGGTAGTTTGAGCATTCTTTGGCATTGCCTTTCTTTGGATTGGAATGAAAACTGTGCTAATTATTAGAGAAATGCAAATCAAAGCTAAAATAAAATACCATCTCTTATCAGTCAGAATGGCCATCATTAACAAATGCTGGAGAAGATGTGAAGACAAAGGAATGCTGTCACTGTTGGTGGGAATGTAAATTGGTGCAGCCACTATGAAAACAGTATGGAGGTTCCTTAAAACCTAGAATTACCATATGATACTGCAATCCAACTCCTGGGTATATACCTAGAGAAAACTGTAATTTGAAATGATACATTCACCCAAATGTTCACAGCAGCACTATTTACGATAGCCAAGACATGGAAACAACCTAAATGTTCATTGACAGATGAATGGATAAAGATATATGCACAATGGAATACTATACTATTCCAATATAAAAAAAGTAAAATAATGCCATTTGCAGCAACATAGATGGACCTAGAGATTATCATACTAACTGAAGTAAGTCAGACAGAGAAAGACAAATATCATATGATACCACTTATATGTGGAATCTAAAATATGACACCAATGAACTTATTTCCAAAACATAAATAGACTCACAGACATAGCAAATTTATGGCTACCAAAGGTGAAAGGCACATCCTTCCTTGGGAAAAATAAATTAGGAGTTTGGGAATAGATACAAACTACTATATATATTGTGAACAATAAGATCCTACTATATAGCACAGGGAACTATATTCCATACCCTATAATAACATTATAATAGAAAAGAAAAAAATAAAAAAATTTTTTTTCAATTAAAAAAAAGATATCACTGACTGGAACATCTGAAATCCAAAGGTTAAGCCTACTTGGCAACCAGGTGAGCTAGTCACATAAAGGGGAAAGACAAGACCCACATTTAAAGGATCAATCTAGGCTGTAATATTGAGTAATTGAGTAGTATAGATACAAACAGTGGGATTTGGACCTTGGGAAATGCTAATGAATTGCTCTTGTTGCTATTCCCCTCTCATTTAAGTTCACTCTGCCTTGGAGGTGATACACTAACTCTATGAAACATTTGATGTTAGCCTACCTTGATCATAGAATAGCTTCTTATAAGTAGATAGAAAATGATCAAAGAATAGCCCTCTTCTGCAGTCCTCTTCAAAAAAGCAATAAAACAGAGAAGAATAGTATGGTAGACACTAACTCTTTGTAAAAAAGACATACATTTATTTGTTTTCTTTAACTGTACACACACAAAAAAAGCTCTGAATGTATTTGCATGTATTTATATACGGACTTGGGCTTCCTTTATGGCTCAGTCAGTAAAGAATCCTCCTGCGTTGGCAGGAGACATGGATTCGATCCCTAGGTTAGGAGGGTCCCTGGAGGAGGACATGGCAACCCATTCCAGCATTCTTGTCTGGAGAATCCCATAGACAGAGGAGCCTGGAGGGCTGCAGTTCATGGTGTCACAAAGAGTCAGACACAACTGAGTGACTATGCACACACACAGACACACACACACACACATATATTTATATTATATATATATATAAACTTTAAAAATAGTGTCCCCACTTTCCAGACAGCTTTCCCCGAGATAGCTGCTGATCTATTTGGTTTATATGTATATGAAATACCTGTTCATATAGAGGTGTGCAATTTTGTCTTTCTTAGGTTAACAGTGCCTTTATTTTTCTAAAAGTTGCCTTTTTGCATAATAATGTATATTGGAGCTTTTCAAATGTCAACACATACAGGGTCATCCCTGGTGGTTCAGTCAGTAAAGAATCTGCCTGCAATGTGGGAGACCTGGGTTCAATCCCTTGGTTGGTGTGATCCCCTGGAGGAGGACTTGGCAACCCACTCCAGTATTCTTGCCTGGAGAACCCCCATGAACAGGGGAGCCTAGCAGCCTACAGCCCATGGGGTCACAAGGAGTTGTACACAACTGAGCAACTAAGCACATATATCTATCTGACTTTTTTGAACTGCTATATACATGATGTTCTGTGAATTCAAGTACCACAATTTATTTAATTTATTATCAATTTATGGGTTTTGCTTTTTACTAATAATGCTATGGTATACATCCTTCTACTTACTATGTCCACATCTGACTAGTTCTCTAAGATAGATAATTAAAAGTGGAATTGCTGTCTTGAAGATTATGTACATAATATGTAAGTCTTTATAAACTGTGTTTGTGTATATGCTCAGTCACATCCAACCCTCTGAGGCCCCATGGACTGTAGCCAGACAGGCTCTTCTGCCCATTTTCTAGGCAAGAATACTGGAGTGGATTGCCATGCCCTTCTCAGGGGATCTTCCCAACCCAGGGATCAGACCCACATCCCTTGCATCTCTTGCACTGGCAGGCAGGTTCCTTATCACTAGTGCCAGGTGGGAAGCCAAGTCTTTATAAGATGCTGCCAAATTGCCATCCAAAAAAGGATATACTAATGTGTACAACCTGCTGCTGCTGCTGCTAGGTCACTTCAGTCGTGTCCGACTCTGTGCGACCCCATAGATGGCAGCTCACGAGGCTCCCCCGTCTCTGGGATTCTCCAGGCAAGAACACTGGAGTGGGTTGCCATTTCCTTCTCCAATGCATGAAAGAGAAAAGTGAAAGTGAAGTCACTCAGTCGTGTCTGACTCTTAGTGACCCCATGGACTGCAGCCTACGAGGCTCCTCCGTCCATGGAATTTTCTAGGCAAGAGTATTGGAGTGGGGTGCCATTGCCTTCTCTGTACATCCTGCAGCAGAGCATAAACGGGGCCTCCCACAACTTTGATTATCATGACTAAAATTTTGCCAATGAATGTGTAGGGTGAAAATATTTTATTGTTTTTATTAGCATTTTCCTAATTATTAGTAAGGTTGAGCATCTTTTCATAGGTTAATGGACAATTTATATTTCTTCTTCTGAGCCACATTACTTTTTACTATATATTCTCTGTTAGAATTGCTTTTCTCCTGAAAGAACCAGGCTTTGAGGTGAAGGACGGTACTTCAATGAGGAAATGAGAAACACTATACACAAATGTATTGCAACTGAATGTAAATCAGAACCCACTTTTTTATTGTATCCCACTTGGGGATTAAAAAATCAATACTGTCAGTGATTGAGTAGACAACATCCTAATATAAGATTGTTAGAACACTGTTTTAACTTTCATTTAGTGGTGTTACAGGTAACCTTTGATGAACTATTTAATTTCTCTGCAGCTCAGTTTTCTCATCTGTAAAATGGAGATAATATTACCTACCCAACAGAGGTGTTTGAAGATTTAATGAGTTTGATGTGTATAAAGCACTTGGAATAGTACCAGGTATACAACAACTAATAATAAACATCAGTTACTATAATTTCCAGAAGGAAAAGTGTGCAAATAACTCAGTGCATATATGTGCAGTTGAGCAGAGTTTATGTAAGAAATGGCAGTGTAACAAAGCAATTCATATATATATATGTACATATATATATATGAATTTATCACGTGAGTTAGGGAATGAGGTAGTGATCATTATGAAACCCCCTGAGAAGACCAGGTTTCTGAAGAAGTCTGCCTAGTGCTGCCAACCAGCTGTTTGGGATGCATTATTTCCCTAGAGTGTGAGTAGGTAAGTGAGTTGGGAGCAGGAAAGCAAACTAGGACAGGGTATCTATCCTAACAGAGGACATTCAAAGCAGTAAAATATACAAGCCAAAACCTCTGAGCATGACATGAAAGTTAGGAGGTCCTCAGACACAATATAAAGAGTCAGAGAGACTCAGACCAGTGCCAGGAATTGAACAGGAACTGAGCCAGAATAAGAACAGACAACAATAGAAGAGGAAGTAGAACAACTATGTCAGTCTTGAAACTACACAGTTAGTGGATGTGTAGGCAGGCTTAAATGCAAAGGATAAAGGATTCAAAACCTAAACCAAGTGGCGAAATCACTGTGACCCAGACTGACTAGACTACAATCCACATGGCTTTGAATCTGTCATTGGTCCTTTATGCCACAGACATGATATGCAGCAGGCACCCTAATGTCTCTGAATAAAATGCTAAGGGCCTGCTCATCATACTAGATTCCAGGGTTCAAAGACACGGATCAATTTTATTAAGGATTGAACCAGTGGACCTTCAACATTAACTTGTTTCTTCTACTCAGTGTTTTCATTCCACTCCCAGTTGATAAATGTAAAGACTAAAATGGATTCCAAAGATGTAAATATTAAGAGGCTTCTGTAACTAGTAAAAAAAGGGGGGGGGACTTTAATGAGACAATAAGAGATTGTATTTGATTTTCTAATCCACAAAGTGCAATTATCATGAATCCTTCCCAAACCGAAGCAACCATGATGAAAAATTCATGAACTTCCATGCTCTTCTGCCACTTCTAGTCTCTGCCTTGTATTTACAGAAAGTTATCGTTATTTTTCTTTTTAAAATTCTGTCTGAATATTTAAGCTTGACATATCCTCTGAATTGTTTCTGGAGATTCACTCAAGTATTATGGGCTTCCACAGCTTGACATAGTTGTATGCTATCGAAACCTTGCTTGGGTAGTCCCTGAGTTTAATTTTAGCTTTAGGATTCATTTGAGTATCAGGTCTGTGAAATTATACAATTACATCAGAAGTATAAACTATAACAGCATCTTACCCATGTTTTATTGGGGAGGGTAGGACAAGGGGTGGGGTAAGGGGAAAAGAGTATGAGGAGATTGTAGAAAAGGCCCTGAACTTGGAGTCAAAGGATCCATTATTGATACAAATATCACCACTTACCAGCTAGAGAAATCATTGCACTTCTCTTCCTGTATTTGTAAAATAAGTAATTGTGAAAGTTAAAAAGGCATTTTGCATGAAATTTTCCTATAATAATAGCTAACACCTTTGAGTGCGTACTATGTGCCAGAACTCAGCGAAGTGCCTCACATGGATCATTTCATTTTATTCTCACAACAACCCTATGAGTTTGGAATTATAAATTGCATCATTTTACAGATGAGCAGCTCACAGAAGTCAAATAACTTGCCCAAAGTTACAAAGCTTGTAAGTGTAGGAAGTGGGGTTTCAAGTTCCGCATTAACTCCAAAATTAATCACTGTTTTATACACTGCCTTCTCCCATGTTTATCACCTCCTAATACACATACCAGCACAAAATATCTTTTAGCTATTGTGTCAATTCTGACTCTCTAGAGTTCTGTTTCACAAGGATTTTTTTTTAAATAGCCCACTTATTGCCCAGTAAACTGTGCTAAGGGTTTACATATATTCTCGTTTAATTCTCCTAACAATCTTATGTTTCAGGATTATCCCCACTTTACGGAGGATGAAAATGATCTGAACCCAAGTTTACCTGGTTGCAGGATCCATGTACTTAAGGACAATACTATATGAAGTCACATTATATTCAATGGTTAAGTTCTGAAGTCGGCATATAAGGCAAAAAAATTGCATGTAATCAAAACTACCACTAAAAACCCCTGTAATCACAGATTAACTACCATACATGAGCATATTTTATACTACATTGGAGACCAATACTTTCAACACCAGAAATTTTTCCTTCAGGATTAGAACAGATTGCTGTTTCTTCAATTCAGCACAGATGAAATAGTTAGTTTATGTTTAGAGGCTATGTTTTTGAAAAGTAAGTGTCTTTAACATAAGAATCATGCCCAGCTCAATAAAGTGCTCATATTACAGAAAATAAATGGAAACTGAAGTCAACTGACTGAATAGCAAAGTAATGTTTCCCATTTCATGCTCTCTCCAGGGCATACAGCCATTGAATGAAATGGCTCACCTGTACTGCTAAAATTTCACTTTTTTATTTTCCTTTTGAGCACACATAATGTGCTTCTACTGCATGCTGTGAGGCCCCCTCAAGGGTCAGGGGGAAATAGGGTAATTATTATTGATTCATGTAGGTTATGAGTATGAGAGTGGCGGTTTTCGCCATAAATGAAGTCCTTAAGTAGGAACTAAACTTGAGGCTCTCTCTTCCTCTCATATCCACATTAACTTATACTTACCTTGTATAAAATTAGCACACTTCTTATTTGATCATAAGTCCTCAAGGGGAGGAAGAATGACAGTCTTGCTAACCACTTTAACCACAGAGTCCAGCAGAATAGCTGGAACACAATGGCCCAACTCAAAAAAAAAAAAAAAAAAAAACTGTTGAATAATGAATAAATAAATAAAAGATTATTTTCTCTTTAAAGTTATACTCTTGCTGCAACATCACAAGAACCCATATTATTTTATGCAGTTAATCTTCACACCGTTTGACCCTCTTATCCAAAAGGCATGGAAAACATTTTATTTGATTTCCTGGACCTATCACATATACTTATTACTTTATTACAGAAAAATGTTCAATAAAGGTTAAGAGAATGGACTCAGTAGGTCAAGTTGCCTGAATTCATGTGCCTTAGCAGTTACCTCACCTCTCCAAGCCTCAGTTTCCTCATCTGTAAAATGGATATTATCACTAACATTTCTTGGGTATAAAATATATGATGGTGCTATTCTAAATGTTTTATACAATTAAGTTCTTTTAATATCTCAAGGTGCTCTGGGAGATACCATCTAAAAGTTTATCTTGTTCTGGGTTGTATAGGTAAAAAAGTGGGAAGCCAAGGTGGCATTTTGCCCAAACCCTTTGACTCCAAAGCTTGTATTTGTAACCAGTGCTCTATATTGCCCCACAGCAAGGTCATGCTTAAAGTGATCAGCCTCACAAAGCATTGGCACAGTGCCCAGCATGAAGAGGTCTCAGTAAATGCTAGTTTTGATCATTAATAATAACAGCAGTAACATAATCATTGCATGCTCTACATCCAACAGGGCCTGGTAATCACAAAGAATGCTGTGGTCAGGTCACCATTATCCCCCTTCAGAACAGACACCTCATGAGCCCAGCTACCAGGAGTATTGATAGCTGGTAACTCACAGCCAAGACAGTCTTTGGCAAATGCCCAGAAATAAGGGGAGCAACCTCACCCAAGATTCATACCCTCTTGAGACAGCCCTTTCCCAATGTCTGGATGATAAAGCAAGATCGGAGGAGAGAGAACAAAAGCCTTGCCCCCTTGCCTCAACTTGAGACAGCTCTGAGAGGTCAGCTCTGCTCCAGGCCTCCCTGTGAGTCTACATCACCTTCTCTCTCTGCCCAATTCCTCACTCCTCCCTTCCTCAGGTGCTGTTGCCAAGCACATTCTCCAATAAACTTCCTACATTCAATTCTTCATGTTTCTGGAGAACCTAGCCTGAGATCTCAAGAGAAGATGCCACAATGTCTCACAGATACCTGAAGCCACAAGATGCTCTACAAGTGCTTCAGAGAACTGAGTACAGTTCTCACAGTTCCACAGAGAACTGTATTCTAGATCTCTAACAGACCATGAAGTGTGAGACTTACCCATGACAGACCCACTCAATTTCTGGCTTCATTTTTCTTGACTGTTACATTCCTATTCAAACACCTTTATTTTTTTAATATATTATTTTTTGTGTTGGGTTTTAGCCAATTAACAATCAATGTTGTGACAGTTCCAAATGAACAGGAAAGATACTCAGCCATACACAGACATGTATTCATTCTCCCCCAAACTACCCCCTCTCATCCAGGCTGCCCCATAACACTGAACAGAGTTCCATGTGCTATACAGTAGGCCCTTGTTGGTTATCCATTTTAAATGTAACAGTCCAAACACCTTTCTTAATACATCGCTTCCTCTCTCAGAGTTTGTTTGCATATTATATTTGTCATAGCCTTTTTCACTGAAAAAGTAAAAGAAACTCGGTTGTGTCCGACTCTTTGTGACCCCATAGACTGTAGCCTACCAGACTCCCCATTCATGGGATTTTCCAGGCAAGAATACTGGAGTGGGTTGCCATTTCCTTCTCCAGGAGATCTTCTTAACCCAGGGATTGAACCCGGGTCTCCTGCATTGTAGGCAGACACTTTACCATCTGAGCCATGAGAGAAGTCATTTTTCATTGAAAAACCAATGATAAAAAATATATAAAATTACTTAACAAGTATGGGGTTGATTCCTCAAGCATAATGCAAGTAAATAAAAACCTTAAATAATGCCAAAATTAGCGTTTCCCAGGAAATCTAAAATTGTATCCAATTTAATATTTCCTGACATCTGTTTCTTAATTTTGGTGCCTAAATTGAAGCATCACTCTCAATGTAATCTTGATTTGACTTATGCACAAACATCAGCTGTCACATTTGTAACTTAAAAATTCAAGTCATTGACAGAAAATTGGTAATAATCTTACAACTTCCCTAAATTTGACCATAAAAACAAAATCTCCATTTCAGATTACTCCTTGATGGAACGTAAGTGAGCTGCACTTTTATATATCCTCATTGCCTGAAGTGAGCTTTTCTGACCAGAGCTTCTCCACGCAAAGAATTATGTATAGGTTAATAGAATAAATCAGGAAACAAAAAAAAAGAAAAACAGATGTTCATGAATTTTCAAAAACATCATTGATCCACACTTAATTCTAGCAGAAGAATTATGTGGGTCACTTTCATGCTCCGGCACATGGTACCATCTCACCTGACAGTTGATCAAGTCTGGTTGGAATATTAATGCTTGAGTGACATTTTACTGTCATTATTTTGAAAATAAAAAGTCTATGTGTTTTTATCTATATCCAAACACTTTCACATATGACAATAATTTTACAGTAATTGGCTAAGTGAGCATGAGATATAGTGAAGTGATACTAACAAAGCACAAACATCAAAGAAAGAAAAGAGCTGTCATCCCAAGACTGCAATCCTCAAAGGAAATGTGGAATTTGCCCATGAAGAAATGCCCAGGGTCTTCCATTTGGAAAGCCCTCAGCCTATTTTTGGTACTGGTATAAAGTTAAACCGAAGGAAACTAGGTTCCTTTTCCATTTTGCAAAAGGTTTGGTATGGTCTGAATGTGTCCCCACCCCAAAGTTCATATGCTGAAATCCTAAGCCCCAAAAGTCATGGTATCACTAGGAAGGACCTTGGGGAAATTATTAGGTCATGAAGGTGAAACCCTCATAAATGGGGTTCATGCTCTTATGAAAGAGACCCCACAGAGCTCCCTAGCCCCTCCTGCCATGTGAGGATACAAGGAAAAAAGTATGCAACCCAGAGGACCAAGCTGGCACCCTGAAATCACGCTTCCAGTATGACGCTGTGAGAAATAAATTTCTGTCATTCGTAAGCTACCTAGCCTCCGGTATTTTGTTATGAGCACCCTGAACACACTAAATGGGATTCTCACATTTAAATATATCTTCTCTAGGCACCCAAATCAACCCAAGTAAATGAGGAAAGCTTTTCTACTTTTCCTTTTCAGGGAAAGGGAATGTCTCAACTGTTTGCACATGACTCAAGATTTTTAGAAGGAAATGTTTCCACAAAGCAAAGCATCTGAAGAGGCTCACTTGGTCAGGAAAGTGGATGAGGCTATGGGTAGGACGCTATCACAACTAGTGGGAAACTCTTCTCTCAACACAGTCCAGCAACCCCAGCTGTGATGACTGCCCTCTCCTGCACAGAACCAATCATAGCAGCAGTTTTATTTTTGTTGGCAGCTACTTTTATGATTCAGATGTCCCCAGTTCCTCAGTTAGATGTTCCAGGGCCCCTAAACAATCTTTCCATATTATCTGCAACCTGACAGAGTGTTGGGTGAGGTGGGATGTAGGTTACTGATTGGAACTATAATTCACTTTTCTTATCCTTTACAGCTTAGGGTATGCAGGCCCCTGTGTTTGCAATTAACTATTTACTAAGTTTTTAAAACAATACATTTTGAGCTCACGTCCAAATTTAAATAATAATGAAATAAATTGCTTTTTTTCAAGCTTAGAAAAGTTTAAAAAGGCACAAATTAGATGTTATTTTTAGATATAAGGTAACTCTTACCTACTAGCATTTAGATGAATGTAAATAACTCAGAAACAAGTGGTTTGAATGAGACTTAGGATATTTATAAATGTGCAAATTATGAGAAAAATTAAAGGGATCAAAATACTTTCACTTTTAGTTAAAATTATTTGATATGTTGCGATGTACATTATCATTATTGAGCAAGCCTACCTTAATTTAAGTGACTGTATTTTTTAAAAGCTTGTCACCAGATTTAAAAATGGAAGAATTGTACACCACACTTTACAAAATTTTCAGAAAATGATGTCAGTGGGAATGCCAAATCTAAGACATTGAAGATTCTCTTAGTGACCACCAAACTCCTTTCAGTCCTTAGGGTCTAACATCTAGAAGCTCTTTGTTTGCATTTTGGTTGAATAGTTCCCTTGTCAAATTTAATAACTTTAAATAAGTGCATAATGTGTCATTTTAAAATGTGTCATTTACACACTTCTCTCTTAATTCAAACAAAATACACGAAGCTTGGTGCAACTGATTGATTTCATGGTTAAATTTTGATCTGTTATTTTTCACAAAGGATTTGAGACAACAAGTAACAAAAAAAGAGAGCACAAAATGTAACAGTAGAATATAAATGTATGAAACACAAAATATTTTTTAAAAAGCCAAAAAATGTCAATATATTTGCTTTACCTAAATTTCTAAGTGGTACTATAGAGCTTCCTGGTAAAGACAGTGAAAAAGGTAATTAGAACATATCATATTTCTCATTTCTAGAAAGGAAGGAGTATCACAGTTCTTAGAGGGGAAACAAACTTCATCTATAAATTATTTATAAAAGAATTAGAGAATTTTATATAAACACAACTAAGGTAGTAGAGAAAATCTTCAACCATATTTCCCAAAAAAATGCTTTAGGAAATCTTATCATATAGCAATTGAAAGACAAGCACATAATATTAAATTCATTATGTGCATTTCTTCAAAGTAATAAACTAATGCAATCCAAGTGTACAGGTTTGTGATGATTCAATCTAGTTGAAAGAGAATAAACTGCTATCTACTGCACTCTACTGAAATGCAGAGATGCTATCAAAAACTAAGTAATACAGCTAGTCTATATACTAAAACTCTATGCTTTTCAAAGTTGTTTTTGTTAGGTTTCTAATGGTATGTCAAGCTTGTTTTCAGTCAGTAATAATTAGTTAATATTGAGTGCACATTATGTGCCAGTGTGACAATTCGAAGTTTAGGAAGCTTTCTCCATTAAAAATCTGAGCCTTTTCACTAGCTATTTTACACATATTAATATATATTTCATGTACGGATGTGAGAGTTGGACTATAAAGAAAGCTAAGCACCAAATAATTGATGCTTTTGAACTGTGGTGTTGGGGAAGACTCTTGAGAGTCCCTTGGACTGCAAGGAGATCCAACCAGTCCATCCTAAAGGAGATCAGTCCTGGGTGTTCATTGGAAGGACTGATGTTGAAGCTGAAACTCCAATACTTTGGCCACCTCATGTGAAGAGCTAACTCATTGGAAAAGACCCTGATGCTGGGAAAGATTGAGGGCAGGAAGAGAAGGGGACGACAGAGGATGAGATGGCTGGATGGCATCACTGACTCGATGGACATGGGTTTGGGTGGACTCCGGGAGTTGGTGATGGACAGGGAGGCCTGGAGTGCTGCGGTTCATGGGGTCGCAGAGTTGGACACAACTGAGTGACTAAATTGAACTAAACTGAACTACTCTCTCAATTTGTCCCACCCTAACCTTTCCCCTCTGTGTCCACAAGTCCATTCTCTACTTCTGCGTCTACTCCTGCCCAACAAGTAGGTTCATCAGTACAATTTTTCTAGAGCCCATATATATGTATTAATATACAATATAGATAGCTAGTGGGAAGTTGTATCACACAAGGAGCTCAGCCTGGTGCTCTGTGATGACCTAGAGGGGTGAGTGGGAGGGAGGCTCAAGAGGGAGAGGACATATGAATACTTATGGCCTATTCCCATTCTGTAAGGCAGAAACCAACACAATGTTATAATGCAATTATCCTCCAATTAAAAAAAAAATCTGAGCCTTTTTTCCTATTCAGATGCTAGGTCCTCTTGTTGATATTCAATCCCTTCCTTTCCCTCTAGATACCACTTGGTTAACTTTCTCTTTATGAAAATATTCCAAAATCACCAGTAATACTCCCCATCGCTTTTCACCTAAACACAAAGAAACATGTACTAGAACATTTCAGTCTAAGATTAGGTCCCAGCTGTGGCTTAGTCTACTTGGCCACAGTCATAAACTCCAATGTATCATAAATAGAAAGACACAGACGGGCATTTTGGAAAGATTATCTCCATCTGTAGGCCCTAATCCTAGTAGCTTCTACCAGGTGCTTCTCTGTCTTGTTTGCTTCTGAATGAAGATTTTTGTTCTGTTGTCATTCTATTGATGTTTTCTTTTTCAAATGTGTTCATGAATCACTTTTATATTCTTGCAGACCACAGGTGGAGGCTGGGAAGGAGGGCCAGAGCTGAAACCTCCAGCAGCCCCTGCCACTTAATCATTCATCAGTCCAAGTGTGTGTTACATCTATTCTTCTGATGGCTAGGAGGCAAGTATTAATAAAGTATGGTTAATTCAGCTAGTACCTGGTCTGCTGGAGTTACTGCAAATCTATTTGGTAGTGTAAGCAAGTTTGGAGAGGTACCAAAGAGTTAAGTGCATATATATCATCCAAGAAAGAGTGGATCCCATTATCTTTTTATACACACAATTGGGCTTGTTTCCCTGGGTCCAAAGGTTTACCTATTAAAACAAAGACATGACAGAAATTCAACGCAGCGCATTCAAGACAGTCAAGGCCAAGGATGTGAGGTGGGTGTGTTCATGGCTTGTGTGTGTGTTTAAAAAAATTACCAGCACCAAAACTATTTTCAAGATTGGCCCTCTTAAGGGTGCAAGGTAATCTAGAAAATACCATATAATCTAGTCGGAAGGATTTTAAAAAATATTAAGTATTTCATGAAGCCAAAAGACAGCATGAGAGTGAATAACATGATGCCTCAAGCTCATTTCAAAAGAGTACCATTGACTCAGGTTTCTATAGATCACAGAAATCTTTTCTCACTATAGAAGCTTTTGATGTCTATTTTTTCAGAATTTTGTTTTCCTTCTAAAATTTCACAATCTTAAAGCAGCATCAAGTATAATTCTACATATTTCCAGTCATTAAGATGTTCTAGGATGAAAATTGTCACCTGCATTTAAAAAAGCACAGTGTTCCTAACTTTTCTATTTCATGATTAGAGTGAAAACCATGGAAGCAAGGAGAATTGTGAAAATTCAGAGTGACAAGGATATTCTAAAGAAAAGAAACAAACATCTACACAAATGTGGCCAATGAAGCTATTTTGCCTTAAAACAATATTAAATTCCAAAGTGAATAGATAGAAATCTGTCTTTCAAGTTTATTTCAAGTTCTGTTTTAACTTGAAGACATGATTGCAGGCACTTAAAACTTTTCATATTACTAGCTAGACTCTATGCCAAGCACTTTACCTACATAGTCTCATTTAATTATCAAAACAGGCCTATAAATGTTTTCCTCATTGAGTCTGAGAATTGTCACAAAGCTGACAAGCCAGGAGATGAAAATAAATCTGACTGATCTGGAACACATTACGTTGAAAAGGTGAAAGACAGATACCATGTTTCACCATCTTGAGCAAACACCCTTAATTATTTAAGTCTCAATGTCATCTTCCAAAAAATGGACACATTCTAAAAATAACCTCAAAAGTTTTGTATGAATCAAATAAAATAATGGATGCATTTTATAAACAGCATGAGACACTGTGGATTTCATTATTATCATTAATTTTCTATCAATTTTTTGTTCCCTGGCTTCTGATTATCTCTTCAAATTTGCTGTGATATGAGAATCAGGCTGGTTTGAATGCTCTAACAGCTGAAATTGTTTTTCTATTAATAAAATGTGTGAACTTCAGGGCATCAGCATTCTAATTTTTTTTTTTTTGGCTCCTTAGTACATGTTTTTGTGTCTTTTCTGATTCCTAAATATATTTCAAATATCAGAGGTAAGTGGGTAATCACTTGCTAGATTAGTTATAACTTTAATTTGCCTGTTACTTTTTCACTTTAAAATGTTTAACTGAGGCACTACTAATTTAAAAGAAATAATAACCACTATTTTATATTACCTGCCTCCTGAGAAACCTGTATGAAGGTCAAGCAACAGTTAGAACTGGACAGGAAAAAACAGACTGGTTCCAAATCGGGAAAGGAGTACGCCAAGGCTGTATATTGTCACCCTGCTTATTTAACTTATATGCAGAGTACATCATGAGAAACATTGGGCTGGATGAAGCACAGCTGAAATCAAGATTGCTGGGAGAAATATCAATAACCTCAGACATGCAGATGACACCACCCTCATGGCAGAAAGTGAAGAGGAACTAAAAAGCCTCTTGATGAAAGTAAAAGAGAAGAGTGAAAAAGTTGGCTTAAAGCTCAACATTCAGAAAACTAAGATCATGGCATCTGGTCCCACCACTTCATGGCAAATAGATGGGGGAACAGTGGCTGATTTTATTTTTGGGGGGCTCCAAAATCACTGCAGATGGTGACTGCAGCCATGAAATTAAAAGACGCTTACTCCTTGGAAGGAAGGTTATGACCAACCTAGACAGCATGTTAAAAAGCCGAGACATTACTTTGCCAACAAACGTCCATCTAGTCAAAGCTATGGTTTTTCTAGTAATCATGTGTGGATATGACAGTCGGACTATAAAGAAAGCTTAACATCAAAGAATTGATGCTTTTGAATGGTGGTATTGGAGAATACTCCTGACAGTCCCCTGGACTGCAAGGAAATCCAACCAGTTCATCCTAAAGGAAATCAGTTCTGGATATTCATTGGGAGGACTAATGCTGAAGCTGAAGCTCAAGCTCCAATACTTTGGCTACCTGATGCGAAGAGCTGATTCATTTGAAAAGACCCTGATGCTGGGAAAGATTGAAGACAGGAAGAGAAGGGGATGACAGAGGATGAGATGGTTGGATGGCATCACCAACTCAATGGACATGAGTTTGAGTAAACTCTGAGAGTTGGTAATGGACAGGGAGGTCTGGCGTGCTGCAGTCCATGGGGTTGCAAAGAGTAGGACGCAACTGAACAGAACTGATTTTGTATTAATATTTTTCTGACATTCACCAATTTTTATCAAAGTATATGAAATGGGTTATGACTAACCTAGACAGCATATTAAAAAGCAGAGACATTATTCTGCCGACAAAGGTCCATCTAGTCAAAGCTATGGTTTTTCCAGTAGTCATGTATGGATGTGAGAGTTGGACTATAAAGAAAGCTGAGCTCCAAAGAATTGATGCTTTTGAACTGTGGTGTTGGAGAAGACTCTTGAGAGTCCCTTGGACTGCAAGGAGATCCAACCAGTCCATCCTAAAGGAAATCAGTTCTGGATATTTATTGGAAGGACTGATGCTGAAGCTGAAGCTCCAATACTTTGGCCACCTGATGCGAAGAACTGACTCATTTGAAAAGACCCTGACTCTGGGAAAGATTGAAGGCAGGAGGAGAAGGGGACGACAGAGGATGAGATGGTTGGATGGCATCACCAACTTAATGGACATGAGTTTGAGTAAACTCTGAGAGTTGGTGATGGTCAGGGAGGCCTGGCGTGCTGCATTCCATGGGGTTGCAAAGAGTCAGACGCGACTGAACTGAACTGATATGAAATGGAGCAGAACCCTGTGGTGTCCTCCCTGGTACAATTCATTTCCACATCCCCCTGTTTCTTGTTTGTAGAAAAGAGTCTTTTTTCAACCTCCTTGACCTGCCCTGAGTTCCAAAGGACAGATTCAAACAGCTGCTAATCAGGGAAGGGAGGAAATGCAGAGGCCAATGGAGAAGCAGTCAAGAAACAATAATGCAGCTGTAGGCAGGGTCCTGGTGCCTCCTCAAGGAATATATGTAAGAGTATCTTTAGTTCTTCTGCAGAACTAAAGCTCCCACCCAGGTGGAGGATGGCAACTTTCAGCTTAGCACAAAATGCACTGGGTACCACACTGTTATCTAATCACCAGCCAATCAGAAAAAAATCACATGCCCTGCAACAAATTTTGCCTATAAAAACTTCTCCTTGAAAAACCATTGGGGAGTTCAGTTTTTCTGAGCATGAGCCACCTGTCCTCCTTGCTTGGCCCTGCAATAAACATTTCTCTGCTCCAATACCAAAGATTCGGTTTGTTTGGCCTCACTGCACAATGGGCAAAGGAACTTTTGTCTGATAATATGTAAATGAAGATTATTTATGCAGATTTAAAAACAAAGTATGTGCAATACATACCAGAGTTATTTTCTCATATGTGATTTACCAAAAGTTAAAATTTTCATGTTCATCATTTTTACTGACTGAATAACATAGAATTAATACACCTTAAAAAAACTTAATCATTCTTCTATTGCTAAATATTTATTTTGCTTTTCAGGTTTCTATCATATTTCCATTGTACTGCAAATTTTCTTTCTATTTACAGATTTTAGCTTTTCTTCCTTTCTCCTTCCCTCCTTATTTTTCTTCTTTGTATTTTGGTATTAATTTCCATGTAGCAGATCATTTTATCAAAAATCTGTGAGGCCCTCCATATATGTTGATAGCTTGATTTTATAATAATCATAGAAATATTCCTGTTTCTTCAAAGCATTGACAATGTTGCCTTAAGTACTTTGATCTATGTACTTTAACTTTTCTCTGTGATTTTGAAAGTCAAAGTGTTAATTGCTCAGTCATGTCCGACTCTCTGCAACCCCGTGGACTGTAGACCACCAGGCTCCTCTGTCCATGGAATTCTCCAGGCAAGAATACTGGAGTGGGATGCCATTTCCTTCTCCAGGGGATCTTCCCAACCCAGGGATCGACCCCAGGTCCCCTACATTACAAGCAGATTCTTTACTGTCCAAGCCACCACTTAGTTCTTTAATCCAATTGGATTACATTAGAAAAATGTGAGTTTTTTTGGTGTTAATATGCAAGCTTTTAATAAGTAGTCATTTAATAACAACATTCCCCACTGTTTTATGTCTATTGATAAGAATTGTATTTTGAAATGTCAAAAAAATAAAAAATTTTAAAAAAAGAAATATCACCAGATCTATTTTTCCTTCTTTACAATTTTTTTTTTAATTTTGCATCTATTTCATCATTAAAGCTACACAGGGAAAACAGGTTTATTGTATAATGTAAGGGAGACAGAGTAAAGATAGAATCATATTTTGGCTTTACAGCTCCTAAGTAGATGCAAAATAACACAGAGGATCATTCTTAAAGCCTACATTTTCAAGATTCAGACTTCAGAAAATTTGTCTTTGTTTCAGAATTCTAAAAGCTTTAAAGATATAGAGACCAAACTTCAGTCATAAATTTTATACATAGATTGGTTGGAAAAGTGTGCATGATGATGTAAGAGTTGAGAAAATACAAATGTTACCAGCTGACAGGAAAAGAAGAAGTAGAGGAGACGTAACTACAGTTTTTTGGCAGCCGGCCTCTGATGATGCCCAGTTCTCTCCTCATTTAGAGGTCTCTGATGAACAGACCTCACAGTGGCACCCATAATCCCCACTACCTTGTGTCAATATCCTTAAATAATCTCTGCTACTACTGCTGCTAAGTCGCTTCAGTCGTGTCCGACTCTGTGTGACCCCATAGATGGCAGCCCACCAGGCTCTGCTGTCCCTGGGATTCTCCAGGCAAGAACACTGGAGTGGGTTCCCATTTCCTTCTCCAGTGCATGAAAGGGAAAAGTGAAAGTGAAATTGCTCAGTAGTGTCCGACTCTTAGCGACCCCATGGACTGCAGCCCACCAGGCTCCTCCGTCCATGAGATTTTCCAGGCAAGAGTACTGGAGTGGGGTGCCATTGCCTTCTCCGAAATAATCTCTACCTTGGAGTAAATAAAGGCCTGTGACTTGATTCTAACCAATAGAATATGGAAAGTTAACAGGATGTTAACTTATGACTATACAGTGGAGGTGACAAATAAATTCAAGGAATTATATTTGGTAGACAGTGTGCCTGAAGAATTATGGATGGAGGCTAATAACATTGTACAGGAGGTGGTGACCAAAACCATCCCCAAGAAAAAGAAATGCAAAAAGGCAAAGTGGTTGTCTGAGGGGGCTTACAAAAAGCAGAGAAAAGAAGAGAAGTAAAAGGTAAAAGAGAAAGAGAAAGATATACCCATTTGAATGCAGAGTTCCAGAGAATGGCAAGGAGAGATAAGAAAACCTTCTTAAGTGAACAATGCAAAGAAATAGTGGAAAATAGAATAGGAAAGACTAGAGATCTCTTCAAGAAAATTGGAGATACCAAGGGAATATTTCATGCAGAGATGGGCACAATAAAGAACAGAAATGGTATGGATCTAACAGAACCAGAAGATACTAAGAAAAGGTGGCAAGAATACACAGAAGAACTATACAAAAAAAAAAAGATCTTCATGACACAGATAACCATGATGGTGTGGTCACTCATCTAGAGCCAGACATCCTGGAGAGAGAAGTCAAGTGGGCCTTAGGAAGCATCATTATGAACAAAGCTAGTGGAGGTGATGGAATTCCAGTTGAGGTATTTTAAATCCTAAAAGATGATGCTTTGGAAGTGTTGTATGCAATATGCCAGCAAATATGCCAGGAAAATTCAGCAATAGCCACAGGAAAAGATCAGTTTTCACTCTAATCCCAAAAAAGGCAATGCCAAATAATATACAAATTACCATACAATTGGACTCATTTCACATGTTAGCAAGATTATGCTCAAAATCCTTCAAGCTAGGCTTCAGTGGTATGTGAACCGAGAACTTCCAGATGTACAAGCTGAAGTTGGAAAAGGCAGAGGAATCAGAAAAACTGCCAACATTTGTAGGATCAAAGAAAAGGTAGAGGAATTTCAAAAAAAACCAATATATATATATATATATGCTTGTTGACTATACCAAAGCCTTTGACTGTGTGGATCACAACTGTAGAAAATTCTTAAAGAGATGGGAATACCAAACCACCTTACCTCTCTCCCAAGAAATCTGTATGTAGGACAAGAACCAACAGTAAAAACTGGACATGTAACAACAAAATTGGGAAAGACAAGGTTATATATTGTCACCTTGCTTACTTCACTTATATGCAGAGTACATCATGAGAAAAGGTGGGTTGGATGAAGCACAGCTGGAATCAAGATTGCTGGGAGAAATATCAATAACCTCAGATACGCAGATGACAACACCCTTATGGCAGAAAGCGAAGAATTACAGTCTCCTGATAAAAGTGAAAGAGGAGAGTGAGAAAGTTGGCTTAAAACTCAACATTCAGAAAACTAAAATTGTGGCATCTGATCCCATCATTTCATGGCAAATAGATGGGAAAAAATGGAGACAGGGAAAGATTTTATTTTCTTGGGCTCCAAAATCACTGCAGATGATGACTGCAGCCGTGAAATGAAAACTCGCTTGCTCCTTGGAAGAAAAGTTATGAAAAACACAGACAGCATATTAAAAAGCAGAGACATTACTTTGCTGACAAAGGTCCATATAGTCAAGCTTTGATTTTTGCAGTAGTCATGTATGGATGTGAGAATTGGACCATAAAGAAAGCTGAGCACCAAAGATTGATGTTTTTGAACTGTGGTGTTGGAGAAGACTCTTGAGAGTCCCATGGACTGCAAGGAGATCCAACCAGTCAATCCTACAGGCAATAAACCCTGAATGTTCATTGGAAGGACTGATGCTGAAGCTGAACTCCAATACTTTGGCCACCTGATGCGAAGAGCTGACTCATATAAAAAGACCCTGATGCTGGGAAAGATTGAAGGCAGGAGAAGAAGAGGACAACAGATTACAAGATGGTTCGATGGCATCTCTGATTCATTGGACATGAGTTTGAGTAAGCTCTGGGAGATGGCGAAGGACAGGGAAGCCTGGCATGCTGCAATCCAAGGGGTTGCAAAGCATCAGACATGACTGAGCAACTGAACAACAACAACCTTGGAAGGAAAGCTATGACAAACCTAGACAGCATATTAAAAAGCAGAGACATACTTTTCCCACAAACGATTGTATAGTTAAAGCTATGGTTTTTCTTGCTGTCAGGTGGGGATGTGAGAGTTGGACCATAAAGGAGGCTGAGCACCAAAGAATTGATGCTTTCAAACTATGGTGCTGAAGAATACTCTTGAGAGTCCCTTGGACTGCAAGGAGAACAAACCAGTCAATCTTAAAGGCAATAAACCCTGAATATTCATTGGAAGGACTGATGCTGAAATCTCCAATACTTTGGCCACCTGATGAGAAGAGCCGACTCATTGGAAAAGACCCTGATGCTGGGACAGATTGAGAACAGGAGGATAAGGGGGTAACAGAGGATGAGATGGCTGGATAGCATCACTGACTCAATTCACATGAGTTTTAGCAAATTGAACAAGATAGTGAAAGACAGGGAAGCCTAGCATGCTGCAGTTCACGGGGTTGCAAAGAGTCAGACAGGACTTAGCTACTGAACAACAACAACAATAGGATGTCACTCCCATTGTTAGGTTATGTTTTATGGTAAAGGTACTGGGATGTCACTCCTTTGATTATGTTTATATAAGAGTATCTTAGCTGAGTCTCTTCTTCAGGGCTTGATGAAATAAGCTGACAAGTTGGTGAAGCTCAAATAAAAAGAAACTGCAAGCAGCTTCTAGGTACTGGTGGTCTCTAGGATCGGAATTCAGCCAATAGCCAGTCAAATGCCAGTACTCTCAGTCCTAGGACACCAAGAAACTGAATTCTACCAACAAACTGAATGAATTGGAAGTAAAGTCTTCCCCAGTTGAACCTTCAGATGAGAACTCAGCATGGCCAACACCTTGCTTACAGCCTGGAGTGACCATAGGAGAACCCAGCTAAGCTGCGCCTAGATTCCCGATCCACAAAAACTGTGAGATAATATGTGTGTTAAGCAGCTAAATATGTGGTGATTTGTTTTTACCATCGAGAGAAAACCAATACAGGGTTTAAATCCTTAAGGGGGAAAAAGATGGATTATATAGACCCCAAATAGGTTGAGAGAATCCCACAAAGAAGGATTCTCTAGGAACTCAGAGCATAATTTATGAGGTTGGAAGCCTTATAGAGAAGCTCTTAAGCATTTGAACAGTAACTGAGAGAGAGTGGCTAGATACAGGCCTGAGGGAAGCCTTCCCACATTCCACACTCCTCAGTGTTGTATGGACAAATATGAGGAAACTCTCTAGCTGCTCAAGAGAGGTGCAGAAGTGACTGGAAAGTCAATGGCTCAAAGAATCCTGGACTTAGAACATGAGGACACCCAAGGCATGTTGCTTAAGGCTTCAAAAGAAGATGCAGTCCCCATCAGGAGAAGCCAGTGGAAGCCAGCACAGAGACAAAAGTGTCCACAAAACTAACTCCCCTCATCTAACACCAGAACAATTCATAAGCCCACTTTCACCCCAGGAAAGGGAATAGGGAGAATGGAAGAGAAAGAACCCTAAGGGATTGTGTTAAATCCAAACAGATGCAATTTCCTTAAATTAGCCTATTTTATTTTTCATCATCAGGAGAAATGGAAATTTGAAAGCTATATTAAATTTTAACTATAGAAAGCATAGTGGCATTTTTACAACCCACAATGACACTGATTTGGAGACCATAAAATTTGGAAACCCCTTCAAGCTGGTTTTAGAAAAGGCAGAGGAACCAGAGATCAAATTGCCAACATCCGCTGGATCATAGAAAAAGCAAGAGAGTTCCAGAAAAACATCTACTTCTGCTTTATTGACTATGCCAAAGCCTTTGACTGTGTGGATCACAATAAACTGTGGGAAATTCTGAAAGAGATGGGAATACCAGACCATCTGATCTGTCTCTTGAGAACCTGTATGCAGGTGAGGAAGCAACAGTTAGAACCGGACATGGAACAACAAACTGGTTCCAAATAGGAAAAGGAGTACGTCAAGGCTGTGTATTGTCACCCTGCTTATTTAACTTATATGCAGAGTACATCATGAGAAACGCTGGGCTGGAAGAATCACAAGCTGGAATCAAGATTGCTGGGAGAAGTATCAATAACCTCAGACATGCAGATGACACCACCCTTATGGCAGAAAGTGAAGAAGAACTAAAGAGCCTCTTGATGAAAGTGAAAGAGGAGAGTGAAAAAGTTGGCTTAAAGCTCAACGTTCAGAAAACTAAGATCATGGCATCTGGTCCCATCACTTCATGGGAAATAGATGGGGAAACAGTGGAAACAGTGTCAGACTTTACTTTGAGGGGCTCCAAAATCACTGCTAATGGTGATTGTAGCCATGAAATAAAAAGACGCTTACTCCTTGGAAGGAAGGTTATGGCCAACCTAGATAGCTTATTTAAAAGCAAAGACATTACTTTGCCAACAAAGGTCCATCTAGTCAAGGCTATGGTTTTTCCAGTGGTCACGTATGGATGTGAGAGTTGGACTGTAAAGAAAGCTGAGCACCGGAGAATTGATGCTTTTGAACTGTGGTGTTGGAGAAGACTCTTGAGAGTCCCTTGGACTGCAAGGAGATCCAACCAGTCCATCCTAAAGGAGATCAGTCCTGATGTTCATTGGAAGGACTGATATTGAAGCTGAAACACCAATACTTCGGCTACCTCATGCGAAGAGTTGACTCATTGGAAAAGACCCTAATGCTGGGAAGGATTGGGGGCAGGAGGAGAAGGGGACGACAGAGGATGAGATGGTTGGATGGCATCACTAACTCGATGAACATGGGTTTGGGTAAACTCCGAGAGTTAGTGATGGACAGGGAGGCCTGGCGTGCTGTGATTCATGGGGTCGCAAAGAGTCAGACACGACTGAGCGACTGACCTGAACTGAACTGATTTTCACTAAGTCAAATTTTTAAAAATTATATGTGTATATATATGTTAATAATATATTTAGCTTTTATTTTATCCTATTAGTTACACACTCTAATTTCTGGAATAAATTTTCTGTTGTCTAACATTTCTTCTGTTGATTCCTTTATGCTTCATATCCTTAAAAAGAACTCAATTGCAATTCATAAAGTATTATCCATTTCAAGCTTTATTTCTCAAATCTTTTAAATGCTTTATTGGAATAACAAAATTCTCCAACACCAAAGCAGGAACTTTCATCTTGTCTGCATTCTACACCAAACATCTATCATGTCCCTAACACAGAGCTGATTTCATTTCCACAAGTGATGTGTCAACAGTTATTAAATTATGAGTGTTCCCAGCATTTATCCTCATTCTGGCCACTACAGAAGAGTCTGGCTTGAAATCCTGTCTCTTGACAGCTGGATTGGGCTCAGTTCTCTCAGGGTTTGTTACACAGGAGCAGGAAGAAAGCTAGAGGCAGAGAAACACTGGGAGAGAACAGGCTATGGCTGAGAAAAATCTTTAAACAAGGAAAAGGAGGGTTTTTTTTTCTTTTTTCTTTCTTTTCCCTCCTCCCGAACCTCCCTTGGGACAGGAGATTTTAAGAACAATTTAGAATGAAAGAAATATGGAAGAGTTGCAATGTATAAAGGAAATTAATGGGAAAGTTTAAAAAATTTTTAGATATTACTATACTGTATGTATCTTTCTTCACGCTATTTGAATAGCGCAAATAAATTTTGTTATTTTAAGATTGTTTTGTGGCTGGATGTATTCATTTTAACCTTGATACCAGTTATTCTAGGCACTATATGAATTTATATAATTGTTTTTCATATACATGCTGAATAAGTTTAATTTCATGATGGCTTAATATCTTTATTGTGTTGGGTCACGACAAGAGTCTGAATACTCACTGTGTGAGACTATAGAAGTAAATGTAAGAGCTTGGACTGAATGTGGGCTAACCCCAGGATATACTATGAAGATGTTTGAGAGTTTTTCCTTAACCCAAAGAAAAAAGTGGTTTATCTTTGGCGTGAGTGAGTGAGTGAAGTTGCTCAGTCGTGTCCGACTCTGCGACCCTATGGGCTATAGCCCGCCAAGCTCCTCTGTCCATGGGATTTTCCAGGCAAGAATACTGAAGTGGGTTGCCATTTCCTTCTCCAGGGGATCTTCCAGACCCAGGGATCAAACTCAGATCTCCCACATTGCAGGCAGACTCTTCACCACCTGAGTTACCAGGGAATCCGTATCTTTGGTAAGCTTCTCCTGAAAGTGAACAAGATGCTTCTAACTAATTTTTCCCACAGATTTTTACATGTGTATCAGTCACTTTGCTGCTTAATGGATTAAAAAAAAAATCTTAGCAGTGTAAAGCATAGCATTTATTTCTCATTCACCAGACTGTTGTTCACTGGAATTCATCTGATTCAGGCTGATGTCATTTGAACTTGACTCTAAGGGGAAGCTGGATCCAGGTTTGTTTTACATGCCTCCCATGGTCATTGGACCAGCAGCTATCCAAAGAATGTTCTTCTTTGGGTGAAAAGTGGGAACTCAAGTAAATGAGTCCAATTGGGCAAGCACATGTCAAGCCTTTGTTTGCATCATGTCCACTAAAATCCCACTGGTCAAAGCAATCTGTTTCCCAAGGCCCAGATCAAGGACCAGGGTTAAATACTCCACCTAGCATGAAGCCAGGTTACTAACACAGGGGGATAGAAAACTGAGATTAATAACTCAACTTATACCTACTGCTAATTTTTTTATGATATACGTATCAATTTTATATTAAACTACATATACATATGTGCTTTTCTGGGGGCTCAGATGGTAAGGAATCTGCCTGTAATGAGGGAGACGCGGGTTCAATCCCTGGATCAGGAAGATCTCCTGGAGAAGGAAATATTCTTGCCTGGAGAATCCCATGGACAGGGGAGCCTGGCGGGCTACAGTCCACAGGGTCTCAAAGAGTCGGACATGACTGAGCAACTAAAATATCTATTTTCACTCTTCATACATACATTACTAAAGCCTTTCCTAATATACTCATAGGATTCAGTGTCATTTCATTATCATATTTTCTGATCTTGTGAAAAATATAGTCAAAGACTGCATTGGCTTGTTTCATTTCTTTAAACCATAACCCCTATTGTAGACAAAGACTTGCTGGCATAACAGACTCAGAACAAAGTAATATCCAGGCAATCTACAGACACTGTAGTCACTTGAAAGTCATGGAGGCAGAAGCAAAAAAGCTATAGACAATCTCCCCTACCCATGCCATACTCATGCAGATGCATGCACCACTAACTGTGGACTCTGCCAGGCCACCCTTCTGAAGTGAAGATGATGTATTTGGGCACTGGAGAAGATACTACTAAAAAAAAAAAAAATCTGTAATAGCAAATTTAAACCCCATAATGGAGAGGCTGATAAACCAGGAAAATCACAGCTTGATTTAGAAAGCAGCAGGGAGCTAGTAGGGAGTCTTAAAGAGGAAGATTGAATAGCTGGTACAATAGCAAAGGAAGATTGCTTTTGCTGAAGACCATTTTCGAAACTCCACAGAAACATGACTGTGCTGCCAACCAGATGAAGGACTTCAGGAAGAAGCCATACTAAGGCTGGAGGAAATTGCAAATCTCTCCAGTTAAAAGACGTAAATGAAGATTAAGGTAGATATGGCCATTATAAACAAATGGGCTACAAATGTTTTCATTATCAGAAAAGTTCAGCCTTCACCTTAATGGCATCAAATATCAGAACCAAATAGAGGCCTCTTTGCTTGAGAGCAGATCAGAGAAGAAACACCAGCCTGCACAGCACTAGCTCACCCATCTGTGGTCACAGGAGTAAATGCTGCCTCCTATTTTTACTACTATAAAAGAAATGGGATTTTAATTGTGCTGTGGAACCTTGGGCTATTCATTTATTGACTCTCTGCTGCAGGCATCAGCAATTTATAATTGATTTAAAGCTACATAAATATATTAATATGTCTATCCTCTTTAGAATTTTTTTTAATTTTGCAAAAATGCATTAAGCTCTTCAAAAAAAAAAAAAAAAAGGAGGTGTCATCCCATTTTAGAATACAGGAGTTATCATTTTCATCCTGCCTCACCCTAATCAGTCTCATTATACTGGCATTTTTAATGGATGAAATTTTCCCATTGAGCTCCTGGGAGAACTCCATGTGATCATAAGCTAATCACTGCTGCTACAGTCTCAGTTTTTCTCAGTCTACTTTCCATAGTGCATACTGCAAGGAGAGAACTGTTGGGAAGGGGAGCAATTGATTTTAACCCAATGGTGACATCCCAAAATAAAAAGGTACAGTTTTTAAGGGGATTTCAAATTCATGAAGAGGTCATTGCTCTTTCACTAACAATTTATAGATGACTAACTCTCATTTCGAAGAGAGGCTCAGTTCCCAGAAGGTTATCCTTCAGCATAATCATGAGAATTTTTTTTCCTTTCTGCCTGCATCAATTGTAGCACTTGCAAATTGCACAGAGGATAACTCTGCTCAGCCAAAACTCACATCACATTATAAAGTATATCCAAACTCACTTTAGAGTGAGCTAGCTTATACCATGCAAACTCTTCAATCTTTAAATCAAGATAGAAGCCTTGCCAATTACAGTATATGAAGAGAAGACTCTGGACTTCATTATGGAGAATAAAGGTTCCCCTTAAACTGAACTTTTCCCATCAAGAATATTCCAGAAGCATCATCCCCAAATCACCTAAATTTTTGCATATTAAAATTGTTCTTGATATCCTGAGTATGTGATTGCTGAACAGAGATCCTAAGGAGGATAAGATATTTCCAATGATATTGCAACTGTAGCCAAGGTAGGACTCATTTCACAACTGAAATAGATAAGATATGAGATATCTGCTGGATATTTTGTGGCTCAGTACGAGAATAGGAAATTATGATTCATGCCTATTTATGTGCATTATTAAACTGTGAGAAAACCATTCATTTATATACTCTGACAAGTGATTGCCAAACCACTGTGTTTATGTTTAACTTTGTGTTTATGTTCATCCCTGTACATTAGTTCAATAAACAGCCAGGCATGAAGTGGAAATTAAAAGTGCATGGACTTTGGAGTCAGAGAATCAACTGTGGGTTTACCTCCCAGTTCTTAGCAAATGACTTAACCTCACCAAGCATCAGTTTAATCATCTATAAAATATTAGGAGATCATGTACACAAAGTGCCTGACATACAAGTCACTCAAGATAATAAGCTCTAGAATAATGAGGATTTAATAATGCTTGTGCATGCTCTGAAAACCTCCCTTAAAATCTCTTTCTAAAGAAACAAAAACTTAAAAAAAAAAATGCTTTTACAGATATAAGGCATGGGATCTATGATGGCAAATAGCCTTTAGACAATTCCCAAATTCTTTTGGCTACAGTTAACAAAATTCACTCTAAAAACTGGGCAAGGAAAAATTCTTTTAACATGTTGCAGTCTGTGATGGGCCAAGCTTTATTCTATAACTCATTTGGACAAATACTAAATGGGAATGATTAGAATAAGAGAGAGATGGAGAGAGACTGCCATATTGGCCTTTCCAAGTCCTATTTGTATTCCCTGTGGTGCGTGGTTTAGGACAAGAATCGGGAGATCCAACCATTCAGCTAATAATCCTGGTGGATGTTGAAAAGGCCATGCACTTGTCACAACTGATAACTTACTTCTCTGACAACTAGTCTGAGGACACCATGGTGTTCTTTTTCATAGCTAAAAGGCAAATGACTATTGGCAGTTCCTAATGTATAGATCAGTAATAGACTTGTGCTGAATTTGGTTTCCTGGGTATAGGTGATCATGTGATCCAAAAGAGAAGCCATTTCTCTTTGTTTCCAGCATAAGGGCAAAGCTTAAGCACTGAAACAGTCAAGACAGACTAATAATTCTTTGTTTTCTTTCCATTACCCCATTTTCTTAGTTCCTAATACTCCTTTTCTTCTGCTTCCAGTCCCTAGATTGCCCAAAACTTCTTTAGTGAAATCCCACTGGTTATTTTCTGTATCCAAATTCCCCTATAATATAAAATGAATTCCCTTCCCCCCAAAAAAATTTACCAGCAGTATATTAATTTTACAACAATCAGGGTAAAATAATTTATACTAATGTGTGATGGACAATCCCATAATCATGAAAATTATACATATTTTTACAAGAGGATGACTAAGCCAAAATTAATGCCTAATTAGTAACATAGGACAATGTTAGGGACTTCCCAGACAGTGCTAGTGGTAAAGAACCCATCTGCCAAGGCAGGAGACATAAAACACGCGGGTTCGATCCCAGGGTCTGGAAGATCCCCTGGAGGAGGGCACAGCAACCCACTCTAGTGTTCTTGCCTGGAGAATCCCATGGACAGAGGAGCCTGATGGGCTACAGTTCAAAGGGTCACAAAGAGTTGTACACAACTGAAGCAACTTATCATGCATCATAGGACAATGTTACAAGGGGTCAAGTCAACATAGGACTTGTTTTTAATTGGGGGAACAATGAAAGAATAATTAAGTTTTATATAGATGAACTCTCAGGGTCTGCTTCTGTAAACTGACTTGATTTTTTTTCCCCAGATGTTCTAGATTTTTTCCCTCCTCAAATTCTGCTACCACAGTTTCTCTACCAACTCCACATATTTTTTTTTATTCATTTTTACCCAGAAAGCTTCTTATAACAGTAGGGTCTCCAGCAATAGAGACAAAGAAGTTGCTGTGGGAGAGGGCATAGTTGGGCTCCTAGGTGTTATTAGTTAAAGGTGAGCACACTTTTCATCTGAATATTGATTTAAAATACCTACACTGCTACTACTGCATAAAATACTGACCCAGAGATAGAAACATGCCATTTAATATTGTTGTCATCTACAAAACAAAGCTAGACATGTGTAAAACTTGAAATATCTCAGGGTATAGGCAAAAAAAAAGATAGTTTTGCAAACCTTAATATGTATATGACAGAACTGATAACCTACGAGAAGCTTCTTCTTCCCATGGAACTAGAAAGGGTTCACGGGGTCCATGCCCTGCCATGCAGACAACTGCCAAGAGCTGTCTCCACAATCCCAGCACAAAGGTGAAAGTTTGAGCTCCAGGGTGTTAAATGTCACATCCAGAGGGAAACAGAGATGAGAATAACATCCAAGTTCCTGACTCACACAGTATTCTTCACTCCAGCCTTTCCTGGGCTACCTCCAGAAAATCTCAACTTTCAGCCTACCCATTCCTGGTACCAGAAAACACAGATGTACACAAAAGCACATTTTAAATTGTGAGAATTTGGATTTGTTTTTGTTTATTTGACTCTCCAACGTGGGTTCTTAGATTAGTAGTTCTCATTTCAAATCTGGTAATAAAGAGATCTTCATCTTCTCCGAGTGAGCCAATTTTGAAGTTTGGCTGATTCTTGCTACCAACAATGCAGCTGGGATGAACTTAAAATTTTGAATCCACTCTGCCACTCACTATGTGATGACTTTGTGCAAATAACTTAACTTTCCTCAGATACAATTTTTTTAATCTATAGAATGGGAATAATAACACTAATGGAATAAGGTTGCCTTATGATTTCACAGCAATGGTATCTCTCATGGATTACTGCAACAGCATAACACCTGATCTCCTGACTTCCATCCCAGCCCACCTTTCCTCTTCCATCAGCAGAGCAGCTAGAGTGGTGAAACACAAGTTCACAAGTCATTCTTCTATTTATCTCCCCCTCCTCAGTGCCTTCTTATCCCTTTTGGAGTAGAAGTCAAAGTTAATGATTGGCTTACATTATCTGTACCTCCTCATTGCTGCTCTGACCTCACCAGCCACCACTCTCATTCTGGATCAGTTGTGCCAGCCACTTGACCTCTTTACTACTCTTCCAACATAGTGGAAACATTCCCACCTCAGGGCCTTTGCACTTGCTGTTTCTCTGCTTAGAAATTCTGTAAGTACTCATATGACTCACTCCCTCACCTCCCTTTAGATCTTTATTCAAAAGTAATCTTCTCAGAGGGTTTACCCCAGTTCCCTCATCTAAAATTACTAACCAATCTCCTCCATAATACTTCTTTTCTGCTGTTTTATTTTTCTCTTCAGTAGCAACTAACATATTCTACATTTACTTATTTGTATGCTTTATTGTCTGTCTCTCTCACTACAATATAAGCTCAGCATTAGCATTTTGTTCACACATTAGCTATGTGACTTTGGGGGGGGGGCGGTAATATATTCTCAACTCCTCTGAACGGGAGTTTATTCATCTATTCCCCAGTACAGTCCTACAGCAATGCCTGCACATAGTAAGAATTTAATTAATGGGCACTGGACTGATGATTGAATCTTTTAAAAAACTTTCAAAATTATGACCACTGAAGCATGAACAAGAAGTGGTGGGAGGGGAGGAAAATGTGGGGAAAGGAACGAAGAGAAGCATGTCAGAGATGCTTAGAGTACAGTGATATGGAAAAAAGAGAATCAGCAGCATGAGAAAACAGAAAGGAATCAGGGTCACACAATTGAAAAACCCAGGAAAAGAAACAAAAGAAAGCATAAGAAGGAAGGCTGGTTCTTCACCATTCAAACAATATTCACAAGATTTAGTTACAGTTTTATCATAAGCCAGGGCAGCACTTTCCTCAAAACCATGGGAATCATCGTTTATTTTATGAATAATCAGTTCAGCCATTCCCCCAAGTAGTCCTTGACTTGTGAGAGACAGAAAGAACACATCGCTACCACCGGGAAAGCCTGTTAGCAATTCCTAGGAAGTAAATACAGAACCTGGGTAATAAAATAAAGTCTAACCTTCTTTTCCGGCGCGCTTACTTCAGTTTCACTTGTTCGTAGGGGCCGCAGGCAGAGGTCTCACACCAGGCACTTCAGTCTCGAATTCCTAGTGAGAAATAGCTGACACCTCAGCTTAGGGCCAGGACTGGAAGCCACACACAACGCTCAAGATGGCAGCTGATGGGCGGCGTGCAGAGACTCCACGTGCAACGTGCACTATATGCTCTCTGGTGTCAGCTGCACAGCTGTGCCTGCCTTCCCAGGCACTCTGCCCCTCCCTACCGACCTGTAAAGCAACCCCATCTGCCGCCTGTCGGAGAAAGCCTGTTCCCTAGAGTGCCTGCTTGCACCTCTCCATTATCTGATGAAAGAAAAAAAAAAAAAAACTTTACTTTTCTTCTAAACTGAACTTGGTCTGTTCTATTGGCTCCAAGGACACTGGGCAGTAGGACCTTTTTTAGGGCACAATTGGAAAGGGTCAGTAACACAGTAGCTCTTGGATGCCATTAACAGATTCGAACCAACTGTTCTTCATCACTGACTACTTTCTTGGAAACCTGGTTTGAACACATATATGATGCCAAGCACCAAGGTAATCATTCTAGGGCATGGTTATAATCTGGAATGTCATACTCCTCCACACACACATATTCACACACAGACAAGCACGCCTCCTTACTACACAATCGATTCCCAGTGTTCTTGGAATGCAAGGACCACAAAATTCTATAATTTTCTTTTCAGATTCTAATCAGTGGAATCATCTGGAGCAAAAGGAAATTCCAACATCCATGCACCAGAGCCTCTCTAGGGCTTCAGGAAGAATCTTTCCTTTCTGGTTCAGACTCTACTATGATTGCCACTTTGGCCTCATGGGAGTCTTTTCTCTAGCATCCCAGTCTTGCAAGAGCTAATTAGAATGTTAGGTAAGATTAGAGCTGAGATGGCTTTCAAGATCTGTGCTGAGGAAAACAGCATTTACTTTGCAAGCTTCTTGAGAGTTTTATTTAGCTAGAGCCTCTTCATCCCAAGGATTTAAAGCAAGATGGAAACTGTAGCTCATGAATCAAAACAACTCTCCAGAGCTAAAAGCTAGCTGTATTTGCATAACAATTTACCAGATCCAAATAGCAGGGTAAGGTTAGGTAAAATAAATTGCCAAGGTCATGGTTCTCTGGAAGTGTTATTGAAATTCAGAACTCCAGATGCCAGGTGTTTGTTCTGCCCCATGGATATCTCTCCTACTCTCCTCATCAGTTGTGTCTCTTTGTGACCCCATGGACTATAGCCCACAGGCTCCTCTGTCTATGAGATTCTCCAGGCAAGAATACTGAAGTGAGTTGCTATGCCCTCCTCCAGGGGATCTTCCCCACCCAGGGACTGATCCCAGGTCTCCTGCATTGCAATAGATTCTTTACCATCTCAGCCACCGGGGAAGCCTCCTCATAAATGATACTGTGGCAGGAAATAAAATAAATCGACTGTGTGTGTGGAAACCAGAGTGCTACCCTTAACCTGCTCCTTCCAACTCCAGATTGGTCAAGTCATGAAGGAAAAGGTCAAATCGTAACCCACTGACCTCATTGTATTCAATATCACACAAATGAAAGTGCTTACTAGTAGCAATAATCTGGAGGACTCTTGGTCTAAACCAGAATCTGCTGTTGAGTGTGCTTGCAAGGATACTTTCAAAGTATTGATATTTTAAATCTCTTGGTCACATTATTGCTTCAAATTTTGTTGTAATTCTGAGAACCCCAAAACATTGGGATCCTCAAAAAAAAAAAAAAAAAAAAAGTCAAACGTCCACGTGCCAAAGAGCAGGAAGCTGAGGAGATTAAACGTATATATATATATGTGGTTCTTGCTTTAATATCTTTAGCTAGAAAAACCGTGAAAAAGACATCGAAGAGGAGCTTCTTCAAGTCACTGCCTCTTTCAGCCTATCCCAGGGAACCACTGGATTTCAGATTCCTCAGGCGCCACTCCGAATTCGGAATTCGTCTTAGGGCGCGAGGAATATCGCCAACTACGACTCCTGGCTTGGAGGGGCGAGAACTTGTCAGGGGCGCGGGAAGCGCCACCCGCGACTCTCAACCATCAGCGTGCGTTTAGCGCAGCCAAGCGACAGGCCGGCGCCTGGCTCAGCAACAGGGAGGCGCCGGCTGAGGCGGGGAGAATTTTGCGCTCCGAGCAAGAACCACCCTTTGCTGGCCAGTCGCGTCGCTCCTCTGAGGAAGCTGGCGGCGGCGACTGGGCGGAAAGAGGACGAAAGAAAGAAAGGAAGGAAGTAGCGAGGGAAGAAGAGAAATGAAGCCAGCGCTGGGGGAGCCCGCGAGAGGGCGGCCGACGGCGGAGCTAGGAGGATTTGGCTGCTTTCTCGCACCCCAGGTGTGAACCCCCTTCTCCTGCGCGAGGCCAAGGAAATAAGTGGGTCTCATCCGGGCGGAAAAAGAAGAGTCAAGAATCCAAGTGAGCTTCTTACCTCCTCTCTCACCGCTGCCCCCTAGAAATCCCCTCGGCTTCTCAGCCCAGCCTCCCCGCGGGACCGGACGCAGTACCCGAGCCGCCCTGCGGATGGGGCGGGCAGGGAACAGGCGCCCAAGCCGCGGGTGATCAGCGCCGCCCGCCCCGCTCCGCGCAGGGACCGGGCGGGCAGAGGATGAGAGGCGAAGGGACTTGGGAGCGGGTTCTGAGACTGCCGAGGGCGCGCTAGCCTCCCACTTGGATGGCCCAGAGTCCGCTCCAGCTCCTGGGACCGCTTCGCCAAGCAGAGTGAGCGGCGCGCGGGACCTGGGGGCGGAGACCTCAGGCGGCGGCGGCAGCGGCAGCGGGGTGAGCCGGGCGCAGAAGGGGGCGCGCTTTCTCCCTGCGGGTCTCAGTAATGAGGAGACTGAGTTTGTGGTGGCTGCTGAGCAGGGTCTGTCTGCTGCTGCCGCCGCCCTGCGCACTGGTGCTGGCCGGGGTGCCTGGCTCCTCCTCGCACCCGCAGCCCTGCCAGATCCTCAAGCGCATCGGACACGCGGTGAGGGTGGGCGCGGTGCACTTGCAGCCCTGGACCACGGCACCCCGCGCGGCCAGCCGCACCCGGACGGCAGCCGGGCAGGCGCCCAGCGAGATGAACCTGAGCCAGGGACTTGGCTGCCCCCGGCGCCCTCGCCAGGCGCACGCTGGCTGGGGAGCGCCCTGCATGGCCGGGGGCCGCCGGGCGCACGGAAGCCGGGGGAGGGCGCCAGGGCCGAGACCCTTTGGCCTCGGGACGCCCTCCTCTTCGCCGTGGACAACCTGAACCGAGTAGAAGGACTGCTGCCTTACAACCTGTCTTTGGAAGTAGTGATGGCCATCGAGGCGGGCCTGGGCGATCTGCCGCTCTTGCCCTTCTCCTCCCCCAGCTCGCCGTGGAGCAGTGACCCTTTCTCCTTTCTGCAGAGCGTGTGCCACACCGTGGTGGTGCAAGGGGTATCGGCGCTGCTCGCCTTCCCTCAGAGCCTGGGGGAGATGATGGAGCTCGACTTGGTCAGCTCCGTCCTGCACATTCCAGTTATCAGCATCGTGCGCCATGAGTTTCCACGGGAGAGTCAGGTGAGAGGAGTTCGACGCTTGGAGTGGAGATGGACGCCACTAGGGGCCGGGACGGTAGTGGGGGAGGGGGTGGGAGGGATGGGGTGGGGCAGAGAGGGAAAACCCGAGTGAAGACCTTAGGGACGTGGGGCTTTACAACTTTGATATTGTTTGAAGATCGGACCATATCCGTAGGTTATAGGTAGAAGGATCTCAGTAGAAGTAAAATAAAACATATTACAACTCAGATGGAAATAAAATGAGAGGTAGAGGTAGCAAAATGGAAGGAAGAAAGTGGGAGAATAAGCGAAAAAGTCTTCACATTTTGACCAGCTGGGAGAAACCTAGGGGTTACCCGATGGAAGTTGAAGTCCCAAGTTCAGGAGCGTAGAGAGCTGTCGAGGTTCTAATGACTAGCGCGGGGGATGGGCATAGAAGAGCCCAGATTGCTAGTCTTGCAGTCCCCGGAGGAACTCTGAAAGCAACTGTCAGAAAGAGCACCTGCCCTCTCTGACTTTGGACGACATCCCTGAGCTTTAGGCGCTGGTGTAAAGAAAACACCTTCCTCTGAATGCCTGTGCGTAAACATGAAATCTGCAATTAGTACAGAAGCAATAGGTAGTCTGGTAATTAGTCCTGGATATTGAAAGGCATTAAAATCATAATCTGATACCGGAAAAATGGATGGGAGGACTCATTTGGGATTGTGTCTTTGTCCCTACCCTCTCTCTATGTAATGTGGGTTCAGAAACTGGCTATATTTAGTTGTGTTCCCAGCCGATTTCTGCACCAATTGTCTAGAAATAAAGAAGACTAATGATTTTGTTTCCTATGGGTTAAATGTGTGTGTGTGTGGTTTCAATAGAGGAAGCTATTTGTGAACTTAACTGTTGACAATTAATAGTAAGATAAATATCTTTTTTAAAAAGGAAGAGTCCTCTTAGCAATTGGAGCTTTCTGCATTTTGTGCATTGTTTTTTAGTAAGATATCAAGCATTATTAAGCGTTGCACAAAGTATTTATGAAACAAATAGGTAATTGTCTTTGGTCCCATTTTAAAGACTGAGAAACTGAGGAAAGTTCCGAGGCTTGATCCACATTGGTTGGTATATTAGTAAAAGAGCCCAGACTTGGGAGAATTTCTCTATATATCATTTTTACTCTATCACTGTAGCTGGAAAAAAATATTTCTAATCTCTCTTCTTCCACTTTGATATATATACAGAGATAAGAAACAAAATGAGTAAGATACATATGAAAGTAAAATACATATGAAAAGTTTGATCAAATCTATGCATAATATATGAAGAGAGTACTAAAGGTTTCTTTTTCTAGAAAAATGAATCTTAATATTTTTAATCTTAGGAAGGGTGGGTTCAGGCTACTTTCTGCAGTTGCTCAGAAGCTTCCTATTTAATGTTGAACTGTAGAGATTTGATCTGCAGAGTGCAGACTAATAAACTTTTATCTAAAATATTTCTGTCACCTGAATCTGAATGACTATAGGCAGCAGATGGGAAGGCTTGGAAAACACAGTTACACAATGCTGCCAATAGCCAGAGTGTTATAAACATGAAATTGCATCCATAGGGGTGTATCATTATTAATATATATGCAGAATCAGACATAACAAATGCAAGAGTTAGCATAACTTGCTTCTCATCATTGCTTCCTTATTACCTAATACTTCATACATGCTAACAGTGCTCACAGACTCCAGACTCCTTTCCATTTGTAGATTGTTTGCCAAGAGCCTTAAATAGCAAGAATTTCCCCCCAAATTAGTTTTCCTTACTTAGAAGTGAAATTGTCTCTGCTCCTTGATGAATTTTTGTAGTATGCAGCACACTTCAATAAGGAGACCAGAGAAACTGAAGTAGCATCTAGAATCAGTAAATTTCAAAGCTTTAGGACCGTTGGAGGGCAGAGAGTCCTCCAGGGACAACCCTTACAAGCTGACAATAAAATAAATACTGTGTCAAGCACATTTGCTTCTGTATTTCAATTCAGAAGTGTATTTAAAATCACTATTGTCATTGTTACTTTCATGGCACACATCTTGAAAGGGGGGAATTATTTTTTTTAACTCAAATCTAGTTTGGCCAACTGAGGACATTTTCTTTCATTTATCTTTGTATTTTAAATTCAAACATATCTAACCTGTCTTACTTTTAGTATATAATTTAAATGTCTTTCTATAATGTTCTATATTAAAAATGTCCAGCTCAATGCCAAGTCACTGTAATATGTAATTTTAGGATATGACCATCATCTGCTTTCAGCAAAAATAAAAACTGATATTTCCCTGGCTTATCCTGAAAAGTAGAATTTTCTCTAATACAATGATGGTATTTTTTTTTAACTTTCTAAATATAAAAGCATGATGAAGTCATTTTACACATTAAATAAAATTGGCTTAAATTAGCCACTGTCCTTATTAGAGTCTCCTGCCCAGTGACCTAGTTTGTTGACTGTGCCAGTGCCTAAATAAAGGATTCTAGAAGAGGGTGGACTTGTCCACACAATCATACAAATCAAAATTGCTTTCAGAGCAGGAGCAGCAACAATGTTTTCTCCCACTTTCTTTTGGGCTACTAATATTTTTATATGAAACCTAATTAATAAATAATGGTTTGGATCACATCCTGCCACAACTCCTGAATGGAGATACCACTGAAATGATCAACCCCCTGAGAAGAGCATAGTCATTTTATTTCAAAATACTATTCATTCAGAACATAAACACATAGGTCCATCAGCTTGGATGGAACAAACTTCCTTCAAGCGTGGAAATTTCTTAAAAATAAGATTGTTAGCTACCCCCCTTTGGAAATCATATGTGTATTATCAATACATAGTAAAAGCTTAATACAATATTACACATAGGATAAGGTCAAAGCATGCTTCCATCCCCAAAATTCTTACTTTATTACACCCAAATCTCCACTTGAGGCCAACCAAATTCTGTTCCTATGACTGTCAAATAATGATGCTGCACATGGATACAGTTACATTTAAGTTACTTTAAGTTTATTACTGTAAGTTCCTACAGTTATTTCTTTCTCTTCACACCCCCTACTACTTTTTCTTCGGAGAGTTTTGTATAGTTTCTCCAAAGTTAACACCTCAAAATTTACTTGCTGAGGTAGTGACAGATACACATTTATTTGTAAAATGTATCTCATGTTAATTCCATATTAGTTTCATTAGGCAAAATTAATGGAGTAATATAACTGGCTTAGATTCAAACCCATGCAATTAAAAAGAGACTACATTGCTATTTTCATCTCTCATTGAATGTACCATCCACAATGTGTATCATGAACTGTATATGCCAACTAATTAATATATGTTTATTCCCATGGGAATGTAAGTATTTTAGATGGCCCATTTTTATAATACAGGGCTAAGTACTGAATTCTGTTTATTAGAATTTGACTAGCAAGGTGCCACTTTTGTATGGTCCAGGGGAAAAGCAATGATATCACAACATAACTTACCTACCTCATGAGGGGACAAGTAAAGGACATTTCTTTTTAAAACATTTGCTCTCAACTGTGGTAGGTTTCCTTGACTTTCTGCACATAGGCACTGTCCTCTGTCTTGGGGAAACATATTCTTCTATAATTCGTGATGAATGGCTGATAGTAGCACCTAATTATTGCTAACTTGAAGATAAATGATTTCAAATTAAACGTCAAGTGATGCAAAACTTTTCTTAGCAGTGATCATTTATAGGCTCCTCTTGAAAAACAAACCTAGGACTAATTTGGAAGTTTTTATTTTTAATCTGGCAAATTTTTATAGCACTTATTTTTCCAGATAAATAGAACAGAAGACACTAGCAAACACCATTCATTGGGCAATTAATCTGTCTCACCCCCTTTTCTTTGTGACTGCCATAGAGGAGTCCATAGAGAATCTTCGGCCTTGATCTCCTTGGCTGTTACATCTCGGGCTTAACTTATGATTGAACCAACTGAAGACCAATTTTGGTGTCTAATTCCTTCTTGTTTTATCTTCTGGTGTGGCAGAAGTCACTTGGATTTTGTGCCATTAGATTGTATTTCATGAATAGCAAGTAGCAAGTCTTAGTCACTCAGTCATGTCCTACTCTTTCCAACCTCATGGACTGTAGCCCGCCAGGCTTCTCTGTCCATGGAATTCTCCAGGCAAGAATATTGGAGTGGGTAGCCATTCCCTTCTCCAGCGGATCTTTCCAACCCAGGGATCAAACCCATGTCTTCTGCATTGCAGGCAGATTCTTTACCATCTGAGCCACCAGTCATTAACCAATCATTTTGGTTAAATGAGCACAGTATATTCAAAGGTTTATTAAATAGTACTCAGAAGACTCAGTCTACCCCTGCCTCTTACTGGCCATGGAATTTTAGGGAAGTGCCTCTGGTCTCTGAGCATCTAGGCTTGTCAGTCAAAAGAAGGTTGACTTTACCAGTCTGACAGAGTTGTTGTGTGAATCAAATAAGAAAGTGATGCACTGTGGAAAAATTTATAGTGTTAGCTACGTAACCAGTAGAGAGGTGTTAGTTTTTATCTGGTAAGAATCATCCCAGTCCTAGTTCACCACTAATTCTCCATTACTTGTTATTAATCAAAATTAGATTTGATTCACAGTGTAATGTGTCTTCATCTTCCACCTTACTCTCTACCCACTCTCTCATTTTATTTCTCTTAAAAGTAAGTGGGTTTAGCGCCCACCTTCTGCCAAACAACTGTGTTCCTGAATAGTCTACCCCCTTGCCTAGGATTAGAAGACATGCCAAAGGTACCGGTTCTATACCAATGGCAAATTTTTATCAATGCACATCATCAATGCAGTTTCTAGAGCCTTGGTTTTTACCATTGAAGCTTCAATAAGATGCCCAATAACATTTTTCAGGAATGTTGGTCTCTCATACATCTCCTATAGGAGAACTTCTAGTAGATTGCTCACGAGATTATGGCCACAGGATCTAACCTCTCTACCCCAACTTCTCCTGCCACACCACTAAGCACACAGTTTGGCTCATCTGAAATTATTTTCCTGGAAAGTCTTTCTTAAAGAAAGCAGTGGGTTGCTTCATGCTGGCACAAGCTCCTTATCTCATGTTGGATAGGCAGCAGTTGGCAGACTAGCTGCTTTGGGTATCATTGCCCTAAGCAACACTGTGGAGCTCTCATAGCAAGGTATTGCCCACTTTAGTGGCACCACGCAATGTAGAAATGACTTCTTTCTCTTTTCTCCTGCCTAGTCTAGCTGCTGCCACTCACATACACAAAAGAGTAAAGAAACAGTACAACACTAGAAACGGGATGGAAAATCTCTAAAACTAGGCAGGAAGGAAGAACATCTCAGCATCTGTCACGTTGCTTCTTGAGTCAATGCATGAATAACAAACTAATGGAAATCTTTAAACCACTATTCCATTCTCAGGTCTTTCCTATGGGGGATGATGGGAGAACAAAGTATTGGAGAAAAGGTAAACAAGGAGTAAGCCAGCCACCTTCCCCTAACCTATTACATCAGCTAAACTTTCAGTTCTCCCGAAAATAAAAGGTTCAGACACTTTGAGGAGAGAGTGTGTTTCTCCTCAATTGAGGGAACAGGTTGATCTTACTGACCTGGGCTGGTATTGTGTCAGTTGGAGAAAACTGACCATGAAAAGCTAGTACCTGGTTGGCCGGGGATGCTCTGTCTGTAGAGATAAAACTTCAAGGATTCAAGTGGTAAAGAAATTAAGCATGAGGACTTTTCTTTTAGTGAGGGTGAATTGTGCCTCATTGTTATTCATTTGAGACATAGATTTAGGAAAAAAATCCAGTCATATATATTTACATAAAATTTGTGCTTTTCAAGGCTCCTTCACAAATGTGCTCGTAACATCCCTTTAACAGTCTTGTGAAGAAAATAACAGTGTATAGGCAACATAAAGGATGGAAAGAGCTATGCATTATAGAAAGTGAGAGGTCACCAAGAGGAAAAATTACTAAAATCTCCCTATTAACTTAGTATACTTGTCAGCCTATAATCTGAGAATCCATCACTGCTTTTGAATTACTGCAGGAAAAAAAGATACAATAGAGTGATATCTACTTCTAGGTTTTATGGTTAAAAGCATATTTTACACTAAGTATCCAGTATAGTTTGATTAAATGAATCATAATATAACTTTACAATATAGTACTATGTATCCTTTCAAAATGAAGGTATATTTATTGACACAGAATAAAAAATGTATGTATTTTATGTAAAGTGTGACCTTCTGTAAAATATAAAGTCTAGAACTTTATTAAAAAGTTAAATGTGATTGTAAGTGAATGGTGGAAGTCCAGATTTTCCCCATGCATGCTTCTTTTTTTCTAAAAATAAGTATGTATTACCTAAACAATTAAAAATAATAAGAGAGGGACATCCCCAGTGGTCCATGGCTGAGACTCCATGCTCCCAATGCAGGGGGCATGGGTTCAATCCCTGGTTGGGGAACAAAGATCCCACATGATGGTGTGGCCCAAATAAATACATAAAATTTTATTAAAAAAGTTCTCATGCCACAACTAAAGATCTCATGTACCACAACTGAGACCTGGTGCAGCCAAATAAATATTTTTTAAAAATAATAATACTAGTAAGAGAAAAAAGTCATCTTCACATTTCCTCACTACTGCTTTCAATACTTCAATATGAAAATATAGATTTCAGTAATAAATTAATTGTAGACTATGTTTAAATTTATCTTTTACATCCATATTCTCAATTTTATCCTGACAATTATTTTGAGAAATGAGCAGTACAGTTAGTGTTTATTTTACAAATCAGACAATAATAACATACAAATGGAAGAAATGCAAGCTAGAGGTGAAGAGAATAGGTTTTTGAGAAGCACAGACCTATGTTTGAATCTTAGCTCTACAGCTTTCTAGACGTCATACCTTGAGAAACATGCCTGTCTCCATGCCTCAATTTTTGGTCCACAAAATATGATTGTCTCATAAAGTTACGATGAAGATTGCATATGGTAAAGTTTGCATATCTTGTATGCAAAGTTCTAAGCACACCACAGTGTATTTTTATTCTAATGATCATTCTTTCAGCACATAGTGTTGGCATAACTTAGTAGAAAACTAAAATAATCAGAATGAGAGCTCAAATATTCTAGCTTGCTCTCTCCAGAGTACTTCTAAATGCATTTTCAGTATGCAGATGATATTTAAACTTAAGAGATCTGATTCCAGTGGGCCGAGCTTAAGAAACAAACAGATGCTGTTGTTTTGAAACCCCATTTAGAGTTCCACCTCACTGAGGGGCACCCTCAGGTTAGGTGTGTGTAAATTTGGTCATCAATGAGGTGAACGATGACCAGTTGCTTTTTTTGTATGGATTCTGAATGATTGGATCTTTGGAGCAGTTACAGAGGTGAAAAATAACATTCTATTTCTATTTGTTGGCATTAGTGAGGAATTCACAGATCTTGCCTTACCTGCTGCCCTAATTTCCCACAGGCTCCCGGGAACTAAGCTTAAGTAGAAACGTGACACAGTTGACAGTTTTGGCTTCTTGGGGGGAGGGGAGAAGAGGGTTTTTAGAAAGGGGAGAGTCTCAACTTGATGTGGATTCAAGGTTCACGAGTTTCCCTTTTTTCATTCAGGCTTTATCCATACTAATGGATCTAACTTGTGGCATTTATTAGATCCAAGTTTAGGGACAGTAGCATTGTTACATGGGCTTCCCAGGTGGCACTAGTGATAAAGAACCCAACTACCAATGCAGAAGACATAATAGAAGAAGATTTAATCCCTCATCAGGGAGATTCCCTGGAGGAGGGCATGTAAACACACTCCAGTATTCTTGTCTGTAGAATCCCACGGAGAGAGGAGCCTGGTGGGCTACAGTTCATGGGGTCGCAGAGTCAGACACGACTGAGTGACTAACACTCACAAACACACACACACACACACACACAGCTCTGTTATATACTAAGGATTACAAAAGATATCCATGAAACAAACTCTGTGTTTGATTGAATCCTGACTGTATCAAAACTGTCTGATGCATTTACAGCTTTCAGGGACTTTTAAAATGTGCGTCACTTTTCTGATTATGAAAGTAATGCATATGTGCTACTGCCCCATGGGTGTCCTCACATATCCTTGAGTAACATTTTTTTATGTATTTTATTCTCTCAAGGATAATGCATTAGAATTTTTAGAAACACTTGGATACAAGTAAAGAAAGCCTTATTGTCACTCCAATTGTACGTTGGAATCAAAGAACAGAAAAAAAGAACTCACCTTTTTAAAAAAAAATTTCTGAAAAGTCAGAGTTGACATGGCTTTTGAAGCATGGACATTCTGAGTTGGTGGTATTTCTGTATTAAAGGGTAGTATTTTCCTTTATATTTGAGCCTAGCTTTGTATTTTCAAGGCTCTGCAAGTGCTGAGCCTGTACAGTTCCAAACAATGGCTCTGTCTGGATCTTTCAGTAGCATTCTTAGGAATGACTTAGACATGGGTTGTCACTACTCTCCCCTCAGTTAGGAGTGGTCATTAGCTGAACTTTCAGTACCAAGGCTTTGGCTGCATAGAATCTGTTGGTGGATTTTTTTTTTTTTTTCTATTGAAAGCCTCAACTCAAAGCCAAACAAAAGTGGGATGAATACTCTCCAGGTAAAAAATAAAAATTTTTATTTCCATAAATGAAGTTGGATGCTCAGAATGTCTTTATCTAATAGAATTACTATCTGGCTCAGTTGTAGAATTCTATTTGTTCAGTCCTAGCCAGAGGTACTTAAACAGGGATTCCATTTAACAAAGAATTTGCTTCTTTGTGTTGTGAATTTAATAGGTTCAGATAGAGAGCTGTTATTGTTTTGATGCTATACGAGGAATTAATTTGAGTCATGTCATACAGTGTGTTATACACAGAAGGAAATGCTTCGGTGTACACCTGAAAATGAATGGTAAATCCAAGCCTAAATTAAGCCAATGTACCTTTGCCAGGTTGCAAGTACAGGGCGCCATCTAGTGGTCCTGAAAGTATAGCTTTACGTTAAAGCAAGACTCCAACCTCTCAAGGCAAGAAAAGGACTCCAAGAAGCTTTTAGTCCTTTTCCTGGTCTTTCGACCATGGGACATCTAGGTTAGTCCATCTAAGAAAAGATCTTTGTTTGCCTTCTTAGAATTCCCAACAATCTCTGCTGTTCTGCCACCATAATTGCAGTCATATACCTTAAAGTATACCTCAGAGTGTGTATCTAGAGGAGTTGGGAGAAAAATGTGAGTAACTTTAGGAATGTAGGATGGCTAATTATTTTTGGTGGCTGTATTTACTATCACTTTGTTTGATAATGCAGCTTGAAAAGATGTAGCCATTTTATTGTGTTAAGCATATCATTTGTTCCTTTATTCTGATTATAAAAAATTATGTTCTCTGTGGATAATTCTGAAAGTTAATAAAATGCCAAAGAATAAAATAAAAATTGCTCATAAACCCACAGCCCAGAGTTCTAGACATACGTATGTGTTATAAAATTGGGGCCATGTCATTTTATGAAATTGTTTAACATATACTATAAACATCTTCCCATATCATTAATGTTTTTTCTATTTTTTAATGGCTTGATAGTTGGCCTTTGAATGGGCTGTTTCATGATTTGTTTAACCAACCCCCGTTGTTTGCACTAAGTTTTTACCATGAAAGGATAAATGGCACTGCTACTAATGGGACTTTACTTTCATCCTCCTTAACATTCCTATAGATTTGGTGCTGTGGAACACCCTCTGCTTGAGTTCTGTGACACCATCACGGTTTTCTTTATTTCATTTTCTCTTTTTCTGCCCCTTCATTGCCTTTCAGTGATTGTGCTTCTTGTAGTTGACACCTTGTAGTAATAACCATAGTGCTGTGCTGTCCAATTTTTAAAAAATTTTTAATTGGTGGAAAATTGCTTTACAATTTTGTGTTGCTTTCTGCTATACAACGATGAGAGTCAGTCATAATTATATACCTATCCCTTCCCTCCTGAGCCTCCCTCTCCTCCCCCTGCCATCCCACCCCCTAAGTCATCAGAGTTCCAGGCTGGGCTCCCTGTGTTATTTAGCACCTTCCCACTAACCATCTATTTTACACATGATACTGTATATATGTCAGTGCTACTTTCTCAGTTTGTCCCACCCTCACCTTCCCATGCTGTGTCCACAAGTCCATCTCTACTAGTTTCATCAGTACCATTTTTCTAGATTCCATATATATGCATTAATATATGACTTGTTTTCCTCTTTCTGACTTACTTCACTCTACATAAGAGGCTCTAAGTTCATCCACCTCACTACAACTGACTTAAATCCGTTTCTTTTTATGGCCAAGTAATAGTCCATTGTGTGTGGACAACTTCTTTATCCATTCATCTGTTGATGGACGTCTAGGTTGCTTCCGTGTCCTGTCTATTGTAAATACTGCTGCAGTGATCACTGGGGTACATGTGTCTTTTAGAGTTGTGGTTTTCTCAGAGTATATGCCCAGTAGTGGAATTGCTGGGTCATATGGTAGATTTATTCCTAGTTTAAGGAATCTCCATACTGTTTTCCATAATGGCTGTATCAGTTTATATTCTTATCAACAGTGAAGGGAGGCTCCCTTTTCTCTACATCCTCTCCAGCATTTATTGTTTGTAGATATTTTGATGATGGCCATTCTGACCGGTGTGAGGTAATGCCTCATTGTAGTTTTGAATTGCATTTCTCCAATAATGAGCGATGTTGAGCATCTTTTCATGGGTTTATTGGCCATCTGTGTGTCTTCTTTGGAGAAACGTCTGTTTAGATCTGCCCATTTTTTGATTGGGTTTTTTATTTTTCTGATATATGGCTGTATGAACCGCTTCTATATTTTGGAGATTAACCCTTTGTCAGTTGCTTTGTCTGCAGTTATTTCCTCCTGTTCTGAAGGTTTGTTTATAGTTTCCTTTTGTTATGCAAAAGCTCTTAAGTTAATAGGTTTCATTTGTGTATTCTTGTGTTTATTTCAGTTAATCTAGGAGGTGGGTCACAGAGAGTCTTGCTATGATTTAGGTCAAAGAGAGTAACTGCCTGTGTTTTCCTCTAAGAGCTTTATAGTTTCTGGCCTTATGTTTAAGTCTTTAATCCATTTTGAGTCCATTTTTGTGCATTGTGTTAGGAATTGTTCTAATTTCATTCTTTTACATGTATCTGTCCAGTTTTCCCAGCACTGCTTACTGAAGAGGCTGTCTTTTCTGTGTTGTATTATCCTTGCCTCCTCTGTCGAAGATAAGGTGCTCATATGTGTGTGGGCTTATCTCTGGGCTTTCTGTCTTGTTCCATTGGTCTATATTTCTGTTTTTATTCTGCTGTCCCATTGATAGCTACTAACCCTATATTAATTTAAGTTTAGTGGAAATAATACAAAATTTAAAAGTCAGTTTCTCAGGCACTGCAAACCGATAACAAATGCTCAGTGGCCACATGTGGGTAATGGTTCCTATATTTGGCAGCACAGATATATGACATTTTCCATCTTCACACAGTTCTGTTGGACAAGTTCTGTTGGACATTTCTACTGCTCTCTAGGGCTTGGAGTTTTAAGCAACAGAAAACTCACTCCATGGGCTTGAAAATAATGGGTTTATGCTGAAAAACTTCGGGAAGATGACAAGGAATAGAACTGCTTGAGGGGAGCTGGGCTGCATCCCCGGGAAGGGCTGGGTGGCTACTCTCATCTTCACTGTCCCGAGGGCCCAGAAGCTCCTCCCGGGGCTCTCACTTCACATCTGCTCCATCCTCCTCTCTGGAGAGCAGCTGCCTCCCCTGCCCTGCTGTAACTTCTGCCCGAACATGGTTCTGATTTCCCATGACAGGACTTAGCCTGAACTCTCTGTGACTTTATCACTCTGATCAAATCATCTGACTGTGTTCCTTGTACCCCCTTATCCCACATTCTCCATAGGTCTAGTTGTCTCAACCCACATAGAATGGTTTCCCTCCATCCTTCCTTACTCCAAAGAGCAGTGACAGCCTCCCAAGTGAAGTTCTCAATATAACCTTAGAATACAGCAGGAGATAGAATAGGAAAGCCACTGTTTCAGAAGAACTTATATTCTAGTGAGGGAGGCAGACAATAAGACATACGAACAAATAAATATAAAGTATTATTAAGTAAAGGCAAGTACAAGGGAGAAAAATAACTCAGGGTAGAAGACTAGAGAATGACAATGGTTAGTCACAAAGGCTTGCCTGAAGAGGTAACATTGTACCACAGATAGAAGTAAAGAGTCAGCCATGCAAATTTCTGAGGGAAAGGCATTACAAGCAAAGAGAGCAAAAGTGCGAAGGCCTTGAGGTAGGAATGAGCATAGCAATAATTATTTGCTGAATAAATGGATCATCCTTAGTACCATCCATAACACTATTTGCTAACAAGTTCACAGTTTCAAAGAAGAAAGTATAAATAGTGTGGCAATAACCAGATTTGCATTCTCAAGATTTAGACTCCTGAATTTTTCTTTTTGCATGTGGTGACACCAAGAATTTCTAACTGGAATTTCCAGTTCTCTCTCTCTTTATATTCTTACTTTAAATTCAAAATATGTAAAGACATCTTCAGATGGTACTCTCTCCCACCTATAACAATATTTCTCATAACATCTTTAGCTTCTCCCTTTTCCTGGCATCTCATTCTGTTGCCTTCCTCAGTATGCTTTGCATGTCCTTACCTTATTCTTCCTTATGATTTTCACAAGATACTAGCTGCTCCCGCCAATACTCTTGAATAGCCCCCTAGTATCTCTAGTTCCTTTCCTCCAGACCATTCTGCACACTGCTTCTAGATAAAGCTTTTAAGGCAAAGCAACTTTCATTCAATTTTTCATTGCATCATTCATTCAGCAAATATAAGGTACACTGCACTGAGTCTAATGCTTCTGCACTGCTCAAAAGACACTTTAATGGCAATAGTATCATTCTTTTTTCACTCCTCAACACTCCTGATGGGTGAAACTCACATCTTAATAATAATTACTACAGGATTGATTCACAAAATTGGAGCAACATCTACCAGCCTTAAAGGAATATATCAGATTCTCTAGTTTTTGTGGATATTGTTCAAAAAGCATTCCATCCCCCACCCCCAAGATTCTAACATGCCTCCCCTAAAACCAGAAAAACACAGATCAATTACCATCAGCAATCTTACAAAACCTCATCCTCAAGGGCTTCCACAAGCAGGTAAAGATAATTCTTTCTGGTCTGTGACATTCTGTTGAGATACAAATGCCCAGAAAATATAAGATCTCTAGGAATTAAAATGTAGTATTTTTTTTAAATCAATAAATGTGAATCATCATATTAAAAAGCACTTATCTATTATATATCTGTATAGAAAGATATACACCAAGTTGTCGTGATTTGCAGGTGAATTAACCTCCAATTCAGAATTGATTTTTCCACTGAAGCGATGTTATCTGTGACTGTTAAGACCTCGGGCCAGACCACAGAACCCTGTTTGATCATAATAGAGCAGAATTCTGATTTTAGTAGTTCTATAGGCACAGTCTGTAACAGGCTCTTTTGTTTGAGATGAAGGGGATGTGAAGTGAGAAGGAGAACCAGGAGACCTGTCTTCAAATTATAGCTCCAGAAGCATTTGAAAACGGCTTTGGTAAACTCCCTGAACCTCAGTTTCTTCCATTATAAATTATCAATAGTACTCATTACACAGGTATTTATGGAGGGCCTCCCATGCTATTTTAAAGAATTGATAGGGTTTCCGTGAGTTAATATAGATAAAAAATACTTTGTACATTCAAATTTTAAAAACAGATGAGAGCATTTTTATTGAAACATCTTTTTCTTTGAGAAAATGATTCTAATCCAGTTTGAAAAAGCCAAGACATATCTTTCTGGGTACTCTTGGCCGTAGGAACAGCCCACGCATGTTCTATCACCCGGCATTGAACTAGCCTGGTCGTCTGTGCATGCTAACACCTCAGTCACGTCTGACTCTTTGCAACCCCACGGACTGGAGCCTGTCAGGCTCCTCTATCCATTTGGTTTCTCCAGGCAAGAATACTGGAGTGGGTTGCCATGCCCTCCTCCAGGGGATCTTCCCCGTGTGGTCGTACTGTGACTCCTAAATGGTCAGCAGCAGCTGAAGAAGGAGGAAAGAAGAGAAGGGTTTCCCATCTTCCAAACAGGGACTAAAAACGTCCTTGTCCTAACTGCTGACATAGTTCTGCTGCCTATCTTAGACTTGAGCGGGAAGGAGAGCGTTTGAGGACCTAACAGAATAGGAGACCCACACCCAGGACACAGATTAGAATGAGACACTTTGGAAATCAAATATTAAGGCTAAGATTGCCTGCTTATATTCGTAAAAAAAAGTTTTGAGATCGCATCGGTTTCCCAATAATATTCCATTATGGGTTAGAAAACTGGAAGGTAATTAAGTCTCATTCTGACCTTCATTTCAAGTCTGCTTTAACACTGGGCAGCAGCCACTTGAAGATCTTCATCAAGAAATAGCCGCAGCTCAGGCCAGGAAACGCTTAGGATCCCCCTCCTGTGATGATGTAACCCTAGGAAAGATCAGGAATAAACCAACAGGTTAACCTTGGCCTATGCCACCTGTGCCTACAGTAGTTCTGTGATCCCCCTTCTTGACTTCTCTGCCTCCATTCTTGGCTTCTCCATTATATTCTCCAAGGTGCTATCAGAAGAGAGGTGGTTCACTAACTGCTTGAACCCTTTCCCTACTTCCCCAAAATATCATTATTTCCAAACTTTATGCATTCATGTACTGCCCTCATAGTCTCTGCTGTATCTATGATCACCTATTGCTGTTTTGAAAATTAACTGTTTTCTTTAAATTTAAAGATCTTTTATCATAACACTAATGAAAAACCAGTATCCCTTGCCATAAAGAGAAGTTAGTTGTGAAAATAAATACGCAATGAAAACAAAACAATTCCAGCTAGGTAGAATTGCCTGAGCCTTTTTGTAAAAGGGAAATTTTCCAGGTGTTAGAGAAGTGTTAAACACATACTAACACCAAACCGAGGCTTTCTCCTTGATTTAGCAGAAGGATTAAACATTTAATTGAAAAGGGATTAACTTTCTCACTATGTGATTGAGAGTTTTTTAATGTCAAGCCCCCCAAGCAACCTAAAATCCTCTCAGTAACCACCCACACTGCCAAGCTCTAACCTATAGAATGAGTTCTAAGCAGCTTTCATGTGGCATTCAAGACCTGTCATCATCTAAGCCTGGCTTATTCTCTTCATTTCTTCTAGATACTAAGCGCCCCCTACCCCAAGCACTCTGCACAGTGCTGTTCCAAACCTTGACATATACTGCTCCCACTGCTTGGAATCCCTTTCCCCTTGTGTCTGCCTAAAACTCCTATTTAGCCTTCAAAAGTGAGTGTTAGTTGCTCAGTCGTGTTTGACTCTTTGCAACTCCATAGACTGACTGTAGCCATTGAGGCTCCTCTGTCCATAGAATTCTCCAGGCAAGAATACGGGAGTGGGTAGCCATTCCCTCCTCCAAGGGATCTTCTGCATTGCAGGCAGATTCTTTACCATCTGAGACACTAGGGAAGCCCATTTAGCCTTGAAAACTTTGCTTAAATATCACCTGTGCATTGTCCTCTCCCTACTGCAGTTTGTTACTTTCACTTTTATGTCACTTTTCTACCTTGAACGTTCTTGTTTTCTAGATCTGTTGCATAGCTTAATAATTATTTGTTGATATATGTGGCTCTCTCCTCCACTAAATTGACCCCTAAGCTCCTAGCACAGTGAGTGGCTCATAATAGATACTCAGTAACTGTTGATCAAACTGAATCAATGGTCATCCATTTCCATCCTTTCCAGTGTAACACAACTAAGTAACACTGGTGGAAAATTCCCCACCTGTCAAAGTGTGGGTGATGTGAACTAAGAAGTGTCCCACTTTATGAAGAAGAATTCTCATTCACTAAATTGATAGAGTTCATGACCACCTAGAATTTACTGTTATGTAGAACAAAGCTGGAAGAGTAAGACCTTGAGGAAATTGATTTCATAAGAAATAGAAAAAGTATTTCTTCACCCTACTAAACTTTTCATGTCCTTCATTTCCCCCCAAATCGGCTTTAAGTTTTCTGGAGACCACAGAGGACAGAAAAGTGATGTTGTTCTTGTGGCTTTGGGTCACTGCTTTCTCAAATTCTCACCTCTGTTCCCCAGCCAATGTCTCTATATTGTGTAGCCAAAGATTTCTGACTTACCTGTAAAATTAGAAAAAGTCAGAGTTAATGAAAAATAAAGCTACTTGAAATGATCGTTAGTGAACAAGAGAGAAAGCCTGGAATTGTATTTTATTCTGTTATCTCTTATCAAGCAAAATATCAGGGAATCAGACAAAAGTTCAGATCTGGCTAAGGTCACTGCAGATGGTGACTACAGTCATGAAATTAAAAGACACTTGCTCCTTGTAAGGAAACCTATGAAAACCTAGACAGCACATTAAAAAGCAGAGACATCACTTTGCCGACAAATGTCCACATAGTCAAAGCTATAGTTTGTCCAATAGTCATGTATGGATGTGAGAATTGGACCGTAAAGAAGGCTGAGCGCCGAAGAACTGATGCTTTCAAATTCTGGTGCTAGAGAAGACTCTTGAGAGTCCCTTGGACTACAAGAACATCAAACCAGTCAATCCTAAAGGAAATCAACCCTGCATATTTATTGGAAAGACTGATGCTGAAGCTGAAACTCCAATACTTTGGCCACCTAATTCTAAGAGCTGACTCATTGGAAAAGACCCTGATGCTGGGAAAGGTTGAAGGCAAAAGGAGAAAGGGATGACAGAGGATAAGATGGTGGGATGGCACCACCTCTCAATGGACATGAATCTGAGCAAACTCCGGGAGACAGTGAAGGACAGGGAAGCCTGGCACGCTGCAGTCCATAGGGGTCGCAAAGAGTCAGACAGGACTTAGTGACTGAACAACAACAAAATTCCTAGCTTCCCATTGTACTCACTGTTTTTTCTGTCGTTAAGTGTAATTCCTTAGACTTTCAGCCCCCAGAGTGGTGGCCACCTGTGTGTTAGCAACACCCAGATAGCTTTTCAAAATATAGATTCTCAGACTTATCAAATCAGAATCCCTGGGTTTGGAGCATACGAATCTATCCAAAAACCAAACAACTTCACAGGTGATTGTGTCCACAGGTGATTCTGAGTATCATATTTGGGAACCACTTATCCTAAGAGTCTCCCCTAATGTGATTTTCAAACCTTGACTGGGTGCCACCTGAAACAAAATCACATGTAGGTAGTAGTTTTAAAGTCTAGATTCTAGACTCATTGAATTCCATTAAATTATGTGCTAAGCCTGATACCAGCTTTTTTTTCTTTTTTTGAAGAGTCTCCCCCAAGTGAATTTTATGTATGCACAGCACAATTAGAGACTCAATGACCTGGGGCAGAGGTATCAAATTCAGATGTCATATAGGAGCCAGGAAGTTAATGGAAATGTGAAAAACAGTCCAAAATAATATGGTGCACATGTACTAAGGCACTTGTGTCTGACTCTATGGGACCCTATGGATGGTAGTCTGCCAGGCTTCTCTGTCCATGGGAGTGGATGGCCATGCCCTCCTCCAGGGGATCTTCTCAACCCAGGGATTGTACCTAATCTCTTATGTCTCCTACTTTGGCAGGTGGATTCTTCACCACTAGCACCATCTAGGAAGCCCCCAAATAATATGATAAGGAGTAGGAAAAATTGTAGATAACTGAATAGAGTCTAACTTTTCTGAGGGAGGCAGTCAGCCACCACTCACCTCCAACAAGCTGTTACTCATGGGATGTTGCCAAATATTCTGTATTTTCAAAGGAGGCCAGACTGTGGATTTTCTTAATGTAAAATTGTTCTTGTGTGTATTTTAATTGCTCAGTCATGTCCAGCTCTTTGCAACTCAGTAGACTGTAGCCAGCCAGGCTCCTCTGTCCATAGAATTCTCCAGGCAAGAGTACTGGAGTGGGTTACCATTCCCTTCTCCAGAGATCTTGCTGACCCAGGGATTGAACCCAGGTCTCCTGCATTGCACGCAGATTCTTTACTGTCTGAGCCACGAGAGAAGCTCAAAATTGTCCTTAAATGTTGACAACTAACTCATTTTTGTTTAACTTTACTGAGGTATGATTGATATAGCATTATAAGATAGTTAAAGCACAGAATGTGATGATTTGATATACATCTATATACCAAGGGAATTAAGTAGCTGATTTTTTTTAAAAGAAAAACAGCTTATTTTTAAAAAATAATAATAATCTGCAGGCCTGCTAGAGCTTCAGGATCATCCTTCTGGATTAGAAATGTTAATGCATTTGAGTAGGCAAGTATTAACTAGAAATGCCTCAATGACTGGCTAAGAAAGAGGAAGTGACATAGGCCTGTAACCATAACAGGTACAGCAGCTTAAAGGTGCAGTTTGGAAAAGCTAGAATGTGTGCTTATTATACAGGAGAGGTGGCCACCCTCGTCTGAAGCAAGAGAACAAGAGGGAAAATAGGTACTAAAAGATAATGAATGTAATCCATTCCAGGTGTACCCATAAATGAATCTTAGAAACCTTACTCATAAAATAGAGATAATGAGATGATAATAACTACTCCTAGTGTTAGAGGTGCTGATTAAGTAGAATAATTGCTCTCAAATAGATTAGCAATATCGTATGACATATACTAGGTACTCATTTTTTTTTAATACACAAGTTCCATCATTTTCCTTCTTCCTAAGCCTCTGTTCCCTTACATTAAAATTTAACAGGCACTATAGAAAAGCAAGGTTATGGCAAAAATCTAACAAACTCCCTTGATTTCGTGTTGTTTTTTTTTAAAAAAAACTGAAAACTTTTCTATAATGAGACAATTAACAAGATAGTGATGACAAAGTGATTGAAGTACCTTATAGGAGGGACTCGTAAGAAATGTCATTTCAAAATACAAAAATGTCCTTGTATTTCATCGCTGGCATTCTTTGCTCTACTGCGGGTTCAGTGATTCTAAATACTGTGAAAAGGAAGTTGTTAAGCAAATGATCTGCAGAGTTATTGTAGATGATTCTCAAAAACCTGATAGAATTCTGGGCCAGAGAGATCTAGGAAGGTTGCTTATACTTTATTTTATTATGTATACATATTTACTTATATTTAGGTAGTATTTATATAAATACACATATACTTACATAATATATGTATGTAATATGTACATATTACTTATGTAGTTATAAAATCCTGTATATATTCATACGTACATATACATTTGTACATACGTATGTACACACTTATTTACTTTATTAACTGCAGTTTGTTATTCACTGACTTTTATCATTTTTATATGAAAAACAATGCAATGGTAATACTGGACACTGTGTTTAGAGCTTAGACAGGAAATAATCTCACCATTTTAACATGCTTTTCCTTTCAGTATTTGTCCTCTTGTATACATGTTTCTGTCTCTCTAAAGTTAGTGTTTTCTGTTTTACTTGCCATTATAATCCAAGAATCTATTATAGTGCTTTGCACATAGTGGTCACTCAGATATGTTTTAAGGGATGAACGAAAGAATTTCTGAAATTGTAAATGTACAGTTTTGTATTCTGCTTTACTCACTTGCATCATGTCATGAATCTTTTACAAGTCACCATGGACTTCAAACAAATCATATATCTCTGTTTTATTTACCTCTAATTATAAAATAAGAAAATAAGAATGTAGAAAAAAGGTCTTAATTTCACTCAGAAACAATCATTCTTGCTAGTTATCGCAAATATCTTGAGGTATTTCTCCTAGTGTTTGTTATATAGAACTTTTAATGTGGAGAATTTCTGTTCAGACTCTTTTATTTTATGTGATATTGCTAGTGTTTTCCAAGTCACAGGAAACTCACTGTCATCATTATTTTATTAGCTGTGTATTATCCCAAGCTTTTGGATATGCCTAGAATGTTGACATTTAAGTTTTTCTTACAATTTTTGTCAAAAAAAACCCTGACAATTATTGTAGAATAAAATGGTCTGCAATGAAAATCTTTGTTCACAGAATCTTTGTCCATTTTGTAGATTATTGCCTTAGCATAGATTCTTGGAAAGGGAAAATAAGTGCTAGTTAGTTGGAGTCTTTCCAGGGATCTTTTTCCCATGGAGTATATGAATGGCATATTTTTATTTTCTACACCCTTATATATCCTAGTATGGCTTTGTTTATTTTTTAACAGATAAAAGACAACTGACAAGGCATAAAGTTATTTCCCAAACAAATTCAGTTAGGTATCACTCTATTGTCTTTGAGCATCTAACATAACAGTAGTGAGAAATCTATTTCTTTCTCTTTTTTTCTTTCTTTCTTCCTAAATGTTTGACAGTTTTATTAAAACATTTTTGCCAGATATGTCTAGGCACAGTTTGCTTTTTATTGATTTTGTGAAGTATGAAGTTGATCCATAAAATAAATTTAAAAAAAAAACACTAAAATTTTTCTGCAGATATGTCTTTGAATAATCCTTCTGTTCCTGTGTACATGTTTCTGTTCTATACATGTTCTATTCCTGTTCCTCAGGCTTCTGTCTTAGGTACACCATATTTCTGAGGTTTATCGCTCATAGTGAGGTGACCAAATAGTTTATATTCAAACCAGGACAGTTTTAAAAGTGAAAAAGGAGGGAGTGGTTAATAATTACATAGGACAGTTGGCATAAAACAGGAACTGAATGAGTACAAATTGAGATGCACAGTCCTTCCCCATCCTTTTCCATTATTTACAGTTCTTGTAATAATGGGAAAGGATTCCATTTGTTCTATATCCTGAAAGTTTTTCTAAATTTTGTCTTCCATATCAGTAATTCAAGGAACCCCCAGGTGGCACAGTGGTAAAGAATCTGCCTGCCAGGGCAAGAGACACAAGAGATGTGGGTTTGATCCTTGGGTTGGGAAGATCCCCTGGAGTAGGAGATGTCAACCTACTCCAGTATTCTTGCCTGAAGTATCCCTTGGACAGAGGAGCCTGGCAGGCTACAGTCCATAGGGTCTCAGAGTTGGACACAACTGAGCAAATGAACACAGACATGTCAGAAATTCGAAGCTTTGAAATAGCTCTCATGCCTTTTAGGCTTCCAAAGCATATTTGAAATCTATTGTTGGATTTTTAATTCCCTGTTTCTTTCCATTTACTCTATTCTTTTTCATCCCATTCTATTGTTAATCTCAGTATTTCTCCTCTTGTGATTACTCATTTTTCATAAAGTCATGTTATCCTTCTTAATGTTTAAATGTCAGGGTTTTGCGAGTTTTCTTCTTTTCTATAATTTTACTTTGGCTTCTGAAATAAAATATTTTCAAAATATGTCTTTCCTTCATTCTGCAGCGTCTTTATAGGGCCCTTGTTTTATTGGGTGGGAGGAGGTATTGTTATTATAGAACAATAGGAAATCTGTCTGCCAACAAACAGACTGCTAAGTTGCCTTACTTTGAGTTCACTTTTATTCTGATTGAATCCTCTTCTAATAAATAAAGCTAGACAGGAAGTTGCTGTGCCCATTGCCTAAACCAAAGTTCAGTCTTTTAGCAATCATCAAGCTTGTGATGTGACTTGGCTGAACCAAGCTGGAATCTGCTTCTCTGAATCAGCCAATCTACTGAGTCACTTTCTGATAATATGAACCAGTGACTCTTAATTAGTTCCTCCACCTAGGCAACCTTTTCAAAATACATCAGAATTTCAAAATATGTACGTGGCTCCCTTCTAGATCTCTTGGCTCAAAATCTTGAGATGTAGGCTTGCATGTGTAAAAAATTTCCAGGTGTTTCTGATGTGCCCTCTTGGTTGAGAATCATTGATCTGAACTAATGAAGTACATGAAAAAACAAATAAATTAATTAAACCATAGCATTTGGTTTTGCATGTCTGCTAGAGTGTTGATCCTGCTAAGTTCTATGGTATTTTGCTTGTGGGAATTAAGCCTCTCCCATATTCCTCTTGGAGATGCAATATCTCTTTTATTAAATTTAGAAATTAAAAATACTAATCCAAGGAGGGACGTAGCTGAATGTCATTCTGGCTACCTCAAAAAGCACAGCTCATGCAATGGAGAGGCCGTGGTGACTCTTCTAATGGAACTAAGTGATAGAAAGAAAGAGATGATAATCATTATAGGAGTTAAAAGCCAGAGGACCCAGATTACCTGAGTTTTAATCCTATCCCTGCCATTGACTAGTGAAAGGTAACTTGGTAAATCACTCAACCTCTCTATGCCTTAATTTCTTCATTTATAAGATAGAGATAATAGGATCTATCTCACTGAGTTTTAAGGAAGATTAAATGAAATAACTTATTAAAAGTATTAAGAAATGCATATATTAAGTATATATTAAGTATTCAAAAATGTTAGCTATTATTATTTTCAGATACAATAGTAGTTTCATATTCTTTTCTTCTGGTTCCCTTGGTTTACAGTTTGTGTAACATCTTTCCATTCTAGCAATAAGTTGATTGTTAATAAAAGTTTTCAAAGTTGTGAGCTTTCATATTTTTATGTCTTATTTAATATTTTAATAGGAAGTTGAGGAACGTTACATCAGACTATTTTCTGAATTTTATTGGAACTTTATGGATAAATTCTAGAATGGTGATCCATCACTGCCATTTTGGTTTGAACAAGCAATCAATCATTTCATTTCTATCCATGCCTTCATGCTGTTTCCTTCTGGCTGCCTTGTCTGCATCATAACTCCCACCTAGTTCTGTTACTCTGGAGTGGTAACTTTATTTTAAACATGTCAATACTGGATAAGCTGGTGAAAATCAGAAAGTTGTTCTGTATGGTTCAAAAGGCCCCCCTCTCAAAACCAAGACCTTTCTAAACAGTCCAAATGATTAAATAAACCATCAGATATTAAGTGTATCAGTGAGGGCTACTCAGGAAATAGAAACCATACCACATATTTGAAGAGAGGAAATTTAATATAATGAATAATCAAATAGGTGCAGAGTTGTCAGTCTGGTAACTAAGGATAATGAGAGAACTCTATGGTGTCAAGATAGCGAATCCTTAAAGGAGCTGCTATCCCTGAAGCTGAGGAAACAATAGGAAGAGGCTAGATATACTAGCACTTTGAAGTTTAGAGGGAGAGCACTATGAAGCTGAATCTCGGACATCTAAGAAAAAAGGTTGCTGCCTAGCTGGTGAGTCTGAGCTCTAAGGAAGGCCCATCAGAGCTCAGATTCAGACCTTTAACTGCCTGGTTGATGTTGGCATCATGAGTGCGCAGGATAAAGTGGTTATGCAATTGTTGTAAAAGCTACACTAGATTTAGGTTCTACCCTGGAAAGGAACTGTTGAAAGAACGAAGCAATGCTTAATGAAACCTGTAACAGGCAGAAAACCCACAGGAAGAAGCAACTCCCCTCACTTCCTCTAGCCCAGCAGTCTCCCTCTAGTGGCCTCTATTGCAGAGCCTACCCTACCTGGACCCCCCAGCAAAGCAGAAATGTGATTTGTAGTGCACTAGCTCCAACATCCAGAGAAGGCAGTACTCCACTCCACTCCAGTACTCTTGTCTGGAGAATCCCATGGACAGAGGAGCCTGGTAGGCTACAGTCCATGGGGTCGCTAAGAGTCAGACACAACTGAGCGACTTCACTTTCACTTTTCCCTTTCATGCACTGGAGAAGGAAATGGCAACCCACTCCAGTACTCTTGCCTGGAGAATCCCAGGGATGGCGGAGCCTGGTGAGCTGCCGTCTATGGGGTCGCACAGAGTCGGACACGACTGAAGCGACTTAGCAACAGCAGCAGCAGCTCCAACATCCCAAAGCAGAGAAGAGGAAGGTGGTTTTGGAGCTGAGAGACAATAGACATAGTGAGTCACTCAAATTTCAAAGTAGTAGTAATGGTTAATAGCATTCAATGCACCATTACTATGTACTGGGCATCATGCATTATCATATTTAATTCTCACCAAATCTTCTCACATAGATAATGTTTTTCTCCTTATATTATTGGCAAAGAGATTAGAGGGTACTTACTTAAGGTCACTTACTTAAGGACTTTACTTACTTATGGTCATTCATCTAGCAAGAGACACAGTCAGGAATCATATTCATTCTTTGTAGCTCCAAAACCTCTACACTGCTCTACCTAGGCCTATAGTGGATGCCATTGCTGCTATGATTTCTTCTGACTCTGAGGTGTTTGTGAGTAATTACTCTCCTTGCTCAACGTCGTTTGATACTGCTTTATTCTCAATAAAATTATTCTTTTACAACATTTATCATAGTATGTTAGGCATGTGTATCTAAGTGCTGAGAGCCGTGGAGACAGCAATTTTCCAATTCATTTGAACTAAACAGATAGTTGAATCAGACAATACAAAGTTTAAGAAACAATACATTAATGTGAATTATTTGTCTTGGCCATCTACTTTGTCTTTCGGATTGCCTGGAACAAAACCTTGGTGCCAGTTGACTTTATGCCACATAACGTCACTGTAATTGTTTGGCAAAATTCCTCCCTTAGGTGCCTCATCACCAGAGCTTGATTCTCTTTAGTAGCCTCTACATTAGGAAAGCAACTTGATTAAACTGACTATACAATTTTGCCATAAATAGAAATCTCTGAGTTACAATATGGATCTATGGAGCAAGGTAAACAGTGGAAGGGCTTCCCAGGTGCCACAGTGGTAAAGAATCCACCTGCCAATGCAGGAGACATGGGTTCAATCCCCAGGTCGGGAAGATCCCCTGGAGTAGGAAATTGCAATCCACACCAGAACTTTTCTCTGAAAAATTCCATGGACAGAGGAGCTGGGGGTCACAAAGGGTCAGACACAACTGAGTGAATGAGCATGCACACATGTAGACAGTGGAAAGTATCAGCCTACCGCAGATCTCTAGACTAATAGATACTTCTTTTTATGTAATAAATTATTACTGTTGAGAATAGACTTGGGACATCACTCATCCACCAAGACTTAATATATCCACTGATACCTGCAAAAGATTACAAATATTTGCACATATTTTGGCATTCTCCATACAACAGTAAATGAACTTTTGTCTTAATTTGTATTTATACTTGATGCTCAAAAAAATAAGAATTCTCTGATATAGACAATTTGATTCAGCAAAAAATCACTATTATCTGTTATTTGAGAATTTTTATAGTTGAGACTTAGATCCTTAATTATCTTATCTCCCTAGTTTCCACTCACACACCCCTACTCTGCCCAGACTCTCAATTGTCACTTACCTGTAAGTAATTCTCAAATGTTACTTTAGCTCCTTCTTCCAGCCTTCCAAATTAGAGGTTTATTCAAGAATTCTATAAAACAAAAGATTTCCATGAAAAAATAATTTAGAAGCATCATAGTAAATAAAAGAGGCAGGTTATACTATATAATGTTTGCCATGTCCAAACAACACTTTTTGAAAGGACTTTTATACCATCATATTAATAGATCATAAAAATACCATTACTACATTCTTCCACAGACTTTTATAACTGAACAAGGAATAAGTACAGTGTGAACTTATGAGAGAGTATCTCATTCCCTTTAGGTCTTGGGTTTCAAGGCATGAGCTTTCACTTATATCTATATAATAAAAACAGTCACTCTCATTTAATGAGGATTTTACAATTCACAAAATAATTTTACTTCACGTAACCTCACAAAACACCCTACAACTCTAAGTAGAAGGTATTAATCCATCAAACTTCAAATGCATTTGTAAAGAAACTGAGGCTCAGGTGGACTATTTTGCCAAGAAAGTATTAAAATGAATTTTTCTGATTTTAAGTTCAGTCCTCATTTTCTAAATCTCTACAGATTCAGAGATTCTCCTTCTAAGAGCTTAGATAGTATATGAGCCACTCTGGCACCAACTTTACAATCCAAGTGTCCTGGCTCCTCTTGAGACTTTAATCACCAGGTTCTGCTGCCTCAAAAAACCAAGGATATTCTACAAAAGATCCCATAGCAGAGCTGCACTCTATTTCAATAAATGGTATATTATTTAAAACTGCCTTTAGATGACCCCTCTGGCATCTGAAAATGTAATTTATTATCATTGGAAACTGCTGAGATGGACAAATAATGACTCTTGTTTCTTTCTGGAAAAGATTGTTTGAATTTTCTGAGACCTATCTGACCTTGAATACATATTAACATACTTACCATTAACTTTCTTTATTCATGTCCAGCCTCTATAAATCTTAAGCAACCCATCTTCCTAGGAAAAATCAATTTCAAAAGAGAAAAAAAATTAAAGAATCATGATACAGGTTATGGCTGGTAACATATGAATATGCTGTTAAGAGTTAGTCCATGCCAAGGGTCACTGAAGCATTTTGAAATTGCCTGTATGTTATGATAATTTTGAATCCTTTCAAAGCTTTTTGAGAGCATAACAGTTAAAAAAGTTGATTCTGAACTTCCTTGTATTATGTGAAATTCGTAAAATATGTCCTATGACATATGCATATATTAATGAATTTAGAGTTTGCAAAGTTACTTTGAAGATTTTTAATAAACATCTGGGAGACATTAATGTAGACCTTATAACTATGCATTTGCATCCTCACTGCTCTGATATAAAAATCTCAGGCTAGCCATAGAAATGCATAAGACAAATAATTATCCTGCTATTTCTAAAGATTTATGCCTTGAACAGATGATAAGGTAAATTCTGATCTCTAAAGCAAAATGACTCCTTCATTGTTAATTATAATTATAGAAATAGGATCCTAGAATTTCCAGGCCACATTAATACCTATGCCCTTGAGCTCACTGGGGCCTAAGCCACAGTACCCCGTCCCTCCTTTCATATACAGCATTCTACTCCCACTTTAGCTTAACAATACTATCACGTTGTCCTCTAGTGCTACTGGAACACTAGAACACTTTAATTGCTTCTGTCTATAAAGCCATCACAAAAATCACATTATCTTGTTTGGAAAGGTATTTAAAAGGCATATGATGCTGGTCTTCCAACCACTAGACAACCCATTGCTCGTAATAAATAATGCTAAATCCCTGAAAATCATTAAATCCAATTAAATATTCAAGTCCTAAAATGGGATTGCATTAGTCACTTAGTGATCTTTCTACTACCATTAGCACTCAATCACTGACATGACTTCAGAATCCTTTAGAATGACATTTTACTCTCACCAGCTAATTCATTTTAGGCTTTTCATCCAAATGTTAGGAAGATTCTCTTCCTGTCTGCGTCTATTCACATTCATTATCTCTGAGCACCGCCCTGACCCCAATCTTTTCCACCAAGGAACTCCATCTTTTCTTCACCTAACAATCAGCAAGATGCAGTTGGTTAACATTAAGGGGAAAGACTTGCCAAAGAACCATCAAAATTGTAGCAAGTAACCTCTGACTTCATGCTCCTTTTTACTCTCCTCTTCGCCAGAAATATTAAGCATAAAAACAAGCAGACCATTACCCTAGCATTCCAAAAAGAGAGTCAAAGTTCATTAACTACTAATCCCAAATTCTTAGGCTGGGTTGTCTGCCACACAGGGACTTCCCTGGTGGTCCAGTAGCTAAGACTCTGTATTCCCAATGCAGGAAGCCCAGGTTTGATCCCTGGTCAGGGAACTAGATCCCACTTGCTGCAACTAAAGATCCCACATGCCACAACTAATACCCAGAGCAGCCAAATAAATAAATAAAAATTTTTTTAAAGGATAACAATTGCCTTGATATTACCTGAAAACTATAGGCTTATTATCTAGAGTTAGAAATATTTCTATTAGTATTGGGAGCAATTGTAAAAAGTTAAATCAAACAAAATTAATGATTACTAGAACTAGAGAATAAGTGTATTAATAGCTTGTTTACTTTTTAAGTAATATGACTCCCATCTATATCTATTTCTAATTTCCGAGGAGCTGTCCATTCGGGATATTTTAAAAAACATAAGAGAAAAGCATCACCAAGACATCCAAAAGGGAGTTTCTCGACTGCTCCTAGGAGATAGAGGATCACACAATAAACCAGCCATCAATAACAGCAGCCAGACGGGTGTATATAGGATATGGGTTTGAATTTCCTTGTTTAATCTTACTAGACATAAACAATTATTGGTGATAATAAATTAAGCTAGCCAGTGTGTCCCCATTTGAGTTCACTAGTAACTACCATGCACAGAGAAGTAAAGGGGTTTCTGCTGATGTAGCCAAAACCCGGGGACTACTTATGGACTATTGTGCATAAGGCTACCCTTCATGTGACAAAATACAGTGCTGGAAAATTTTGCACTACATTTTTAACACAGTATTTCCACAGTTGACATTTCTACATCATGATTGTTTACTCTCCTGGGAGATATTGGCATCTTTTGCAAATTTCAGTGGCTGTTGAATAATTGCTGTTGGGATGTTTCCTGCTTCTCATTTGCTGATTTAGTCTCACCACCTCATTACGCATCTGTGATTTCTTTTCGGAAATCTGTACGTTTCATCTGCAAGTGAAAAAAAAAGAGAGAAATCAATCCTCTCGGATTTGAGAGACTATAACACTTTGTCATTTGGCAACACATTCATTTTCATTCTTCCTCTTGGTCTCCCTTGTGTGCAGTATTCAACATTTTTAGCTAAGTGCTGGGGTGAAGAATAAAATCTGTATCCAAAGAACAAATTGAAATATCCTGGCCTATGTGGGAATTAAATGAGCTGTTGCTTAAAAAGAACCTACGATGACCTCCTCTGGCAGCACATTTTAGTGCTCGGTCCCATGGACAGTGAGGAATGTTTTCCTAATGACCTGCAGTAAAAGGAAAGGTGCCATTTCTCTGAGTTGATTTACTATATCGTGTATCATAAATTAAATGCAGTAGTGTCAGTCCTACCAAGACCTAATTGCATAATCTGATTATGATTCTCTTAAATAATTCCTCTCCAAATTATTGCTTTATCTACAAGTGGCTAGAATGGGTCACAAAAGAATTGGAGTTAATGTCGTTCACTTGTTAGGGTTATCACTGAAGGTTCCACGTTCATCCTGAGATAGACCATGGCCACCCAGGGAGTTTTTACGTGTATCTGACCTATGTTCATTTGTTCTGACTTTGCACTATGTTAAGCAACAGCAGAGACTGATTATAGTGCAGGAAGTGGAAAGGTCAGAGAATGAATTAACTGCCAAATTGTCAGTGAGGAGCTTCTTTATTCCTGTGAAAAGAAGGTTCTCGTGGTATTAAGTAGAGCAGAATAGGGCTGGAGGGAATGAAGTATAAATTGATTAATTAAACCCTTGCCATCTCTTCCATCAGAAAATCTTCCCTGATTCCCCACACTAGGTTACTCTGGACTGAATTCTCTTTAGAGTCTTCACTTTAAGTTCATACCGTTATAATTATGAATTTACTTGGAATGATTCTTGCCTTTCATTTATTTCAACATCTCACCAGACAGTAAAACGTAGTGATTAAAAGTATGGCTTCTAACATATAAATGGCCAACAAATACATGTAAAGATGCTCATCATCACTCATTATTAGAGAAATGCAAATCAAAACTACAATGAGGTATCACCTCACACCGGTCAGAATGGCCATCATCAAAAAAATCTACAAGCAATAAATGCTGGAGAGGGTGTGGAGAAAAGGGGACCCTCTTGCTTGTTGGTGGGAATGTAAACTAATATAGTCACTAGAGAAAGAAAGAGAAGTTGCTCAGTCATGTCCGACTCTTTGCGACCCCATGGACTGTAGCCCACCAGGCTCCTCCATCCATGGGGTTTTCCGGGCAAGAATACTAGAGCGGGTTGCCATTTCCTTCTTCAGGGGATCTTTCTAACCCAGGGATCAAACCCAGGTCTCCCGCATTGCAGGCAGGCGCTTTACCGTCTGAGCCACCAGGTTTTCCCAATACAGTCACTATGGAGAACAATATGGAGATTCCTTGAAAAACTAGAAATAAAACTACCATGTGACCCAGCAATCCCACTACTGGGCAGATAGCCTGAGAAAACTATAATTGTAAAAGACACATACGCCCCAATGTTCATAGCAGCACTATTAACAATAGCTAGGACATGGAAGCAACCTAGATATCCATCAGCAGATGCATGGATAAAATTGTGGTGCGTATATACATTGGAATATTACTCAGTCATAAAAAGGTGTGCATTTGAGTCAGTTCTAGTGAGGTGGATGAACCTAGAGCCTGTTACACAGAGTGAAGTAAGTCAGAAAGAGAAAAACAAATTTTTGTATATTAACGTATATATACAGAATCTAGAAAAATGGTACTGATTAACCTAATTGCAGGGCAGGAATAGAGAGGCAGACAGAGAACAGACTTTGGACACAGTGGGGGTAAGGAGAGAATGGGAAGAATTGAGAGAGTTGCATTGACATATATGTACTACCATGTGTAAAATAGCCAGTGGGCGCTGCTATATGGACACAGGGAGCTCAACCCCATGCTCTGTACGACCCCATGGACTGTAGCTCACCAGGGTCCTCTGTTCATGGGATTCCACAGGTAAGAATATTGGAATGAGTTGCCATGTCTTCCTCTAGGGGATCTTCTCAACCCAGGGATTGAACCCTCATCTCCTGCACTGCAGACAAATTCTTTACCACTGAGCCACCAGGTCTTACAAGTCCATTACTGGTTGTAAGACACTTAAAACACTGCCTGGCACACAGTAAACACTCATCTAATAAGTACCTACTACTATTTTTTTATTTTATTAATATCTGCCTCCCCTTTAAGACTCTAAGCCCCATAAAGACAGATGACAGAACGTTCATTCCCATCACATTTCCAACATATATTACAGTGCCTTGTGTATAGTAGCAATTCAACAAATATTTTATGAATAAAATATATCTAAAGTATATTTCCTAAACATGAGTTACTCTGAAAGTGAATTTGACTTCAAACACCAAAGAATCAAGTTGAGCCTCTGTAACATTACATTAAGATATTGAATGAACTAGCCCTATTCTGTCGAGAAATACTGTATGAGGATATTTTAGGAAACATGATTTGATCCACAGATAACAAGTTTTGCAGTAAAGAGCTGTTCCATAATGAGGTTTTTACATAATAGCTAAAATATCTCATCTTTTCAAGACAATAGCCAAAACAGCAAGCTGTTGAATATGATGATAATGGTTTCTAATGCTCAGTAAATATAGTCACTTGCCATTATTATGTTCCTTTAAAGAAAGCCCTTTGCCTTGTGTTTAAACAAGAGAAAAAGCTAGATACAGGGCCACAAAGGAAGCATATGTTTAAAGAAATTTAGAGACCAAGATAGAGATTAAGACCAAGATGGAGACAGAGACAGAAATAAAGGCAAAGAGAGGAACTTGGAAGTGTGGATGGAAACAGGTAGCAAAGAAGACAAATTTCTACAGGTCAACCACCCCAAAATGATTCTACCAAGACAATTTCTAGGATATGTCTTATTGCTCAAAGAATGAACTTTTGAAGTTTTGGTAGAAAGTTCAGTTTTAATATGTGATAGAGAGATATCCTGAGTCAGTCAGCCCAACAAATACCATTCAACAATATTCTAGGCCCTGAGGAGGCAGTGAGATTCCAGTGTCTGAACCCTCTAGACACTTTCATTTTAATAGTGAGAATGTATTCAACAAGTTCATCACCAAATGAAAAAGATCATTTCTGTTACTGACCAGCACTCTGAAGATTATAAAACCATGTTCTATGAAGAAAATGATGGGTGGGTGATGCAGTAGGGAGGCTGGGTAGACAGAAAGCCTAAAAATTTGAGCTGAGGCCTGAACGTTGAGAAAGAATCATCCAAGTGGATGGGAGAGTGTTCCCACTTTGCATAAAGGAAAAAAGGAACACCAAATACAAGGTTTGAGCATAAGGGCTTTGAGACCAAAAAGGCGAAGTGGGGAGTTTAGAGGAGTAGGCTGAGCCAGATCATTTAGGGCATGGGTAAAGAGCTTACCTTTTTCTTTATATGCAGTGGGAAATTATTAAAATGTTCTAAGCAAAGGAATGTTGTGAATTTAGATTTTTTTGGTGGCTCAGCGGTAAAGAAACCACCTGCAATGCAGTAGACACAGGAGACCCGAGTTTGATCCTTGAGTCATGAAGATCCCCTGAAGAAGGAAATGGCAACCCACTCCAGTATTCTTGGTGGGACAATCCCAAGGACAGAGAAGCCTGGAGAACTACAGTCCTTGGGGTCACAAAGTGTCAGACATGACTGAGCACACATCCAAAAGATCTCTTCACCTGCTATGATCGCTGCTAACTGATTACTGGACCAGCACTGATAGAGGCAGGGAGACTAACTGAAGAGGCTGTCACTTTAGCCTAGGAGACAGAGGGAGGCTTGCTCTAGAAACAGTGAGATGATGAAAGTGATTTAATGTGAGATATATTTTGGAGTGAATGAGGCTTGCTGATGGATTAATGAGTGATGTGAAGATTTCTTAGTTTATGGTCTGAGCAGTTGGTGTTCATGGTGGTGCAATCTTGGTAACTCAGGAAAGTAGGTTTGTCAGGGGTGGGGGTGGAGTGGGGATAAGAGGAAAGAATGCAATGAACCTCTTTGAATTTGTTAGGTTTTTCAGTGCCTAACAGGATTCCAAAAATAGCTATCAAGAAGGCAGTCAAATACTCAAGGCCCAGGTTAGTGAATAAAGTGTATATATAATACTTAAGGGCTTCCCAGGTAGCGTTAGTGGTAAAGAACCGGACTGCCAATGCAGGAAACATAAGAGATACAGGTTCAATCCCTGGATCAGGAAGATCCCCTGGAGGGGGCCCAGCAACCCACTCCAGTATTCTTGCCTGGAGATTCCTATGGACAGAGGAGCCTGGCGGGCTACAGTCCACAGGGTCGCAAAGAGTCAGACACGACTGAAGCAACTTAGCATGCACATGGTACTTACATTTAGTAGGCTAGAGTGTAGAAAAGAAAGCAAGAGGCAAGGACAGAACCAGGGACATCGAATTTAGAGAAGTGATAGACTAATAAACCGGTGAGATAAGAAAACAAGGCCTATCTATGGAATTGAGAAGCCTATAGGATGAAGTGTTTCAAGAGGGAGTGAACAACTATGTTGAATGGTATTTAGAGGTGAGTCACCTGGAGAATGAAAATCAACCTTTCACTTCAGCAGTATTTGTTCACTGTCTGCTTCAGCAACAGTTGTGGTTGGGACTTCTGTGATGGTCCAGTGGCTAAGACTCCACACTCCCAATGTAGGGGGCCTGGGTTCAATTCTTGGTCAGGGAACTAGATCCCACATGCCACAACTAAAAGTTTAGATGTCATAACTAAAAAGATCCTGTTTGCCACAACTAAAAGATCCCACATGTCCCAATTAAAGAACCTTCATGCCACAACTAAGATCGAAGATTCTGCATGCTGCAACTGAGAACTGATGCAGCCAAATAAATATATAAATACTTTCTTTTAAAAAGTTGTGGTGGTGAATTCAAAAGCCTTATTGGGTGAGAAAATGGAAAATGTGGAAAGAGATGTGAAATATTGATATGTCTTTATACTTGTGCTGCAGAAAAGGAGTAGAAGCTGAAATGGTAGCTGGAGAAAGAAAGTGGATGATACTAAGGACATTTGTAAGTTTATAGGAGACCCCAAGGGAGAGAAAAACTGCTGAAGCAAATTCCAAAGCAAGGTCATTAGGGAGGTGAGAGAGAGGAAAGAAGAAACTCCCTCATCATTTCTCTAATTGGAAATTGCCAGACACTTCAGGTACAATTGCCAGGTACCAATTCTGAATCTACCTTACTTTAACTCATAGCAATCTGCGCTTTATTTCCTTGAGGAAGGTTAAGCATTTTCACACTTCCACCACCTACAGTAAGAGGCAAACTAGACTAATGCAGGGTAAGGAGAGGGGAGAGTGTTCAGATGTCCTTGTTCCCCTCCAGCATCCTCCAAACCAAGTTTAGTCTCTAAACTCAAGTAAACAGAAATGTACTTTCTCTTTCATGCAAAATGCCAAGATACTTTCTGTTATGTGTAATAATAATAGGTGTGTTATTTTAAGGTTTAAAATCCTAGTAAGACTTCTGTCATCTTCCAATGTCCTCTTCTTTACCTTAACAGAGCCTTTATTTATTGTCATTTCCAGCTACTTTGTTAGAATCCCATTTTAGGTTCATCATGGCGATTTCAAAGTCATTTCTCCAGCCCTGTAATGGCACCACACTCTAGATAACAGATATTGTTATCACTCTAGATAACTGAAAGGTTGCCTCAGTATTGAAACTTTTGTATGTTGAGTCATGTTTTAAATGCATCACTGTTGAACATTTAAACAAATTCAATTATAAATAATTTATAAGGCACAATAAATATTTCCCCACAACCATCTTTAGTGTAAAGAAGTTGACTGACACACACCAAGTTTGTGCGTATACAGATTCACTTGTATTTCTAAACAGTGCCTGGGGCATATATGCACTTGAGCAATTCTGTCAATCCTTTTGGCATTCAGGTGCCACTTTTCTGATTGACATCAGGGAAGATTTGTGTCATCTGGAAGGATAAGATTTTATGGGAAAGCAGATAATAATCATTCTTGGCTCTAGAGAGATACCATATTAGTCAAACAGGAAGGAAAATGACTCGTAAAAAATAGACACACATCTCAGGTAAAGGTCAGACCTCTCTGTCTAAACCTAAACCACACATCACCATTTATTCATTCAACCAACATTTCTTCTCTGTGAGTCTCTTATTTTCTGGGCAACATTACTCAGGATTTCACTATAAAAGGGAAAATCTCTAGCCCCCAAATAGTCCAGGGAAAGAGAGAGATGATTAAATTAATGATTATGCCTTGTAATAAAGAGAGGCAGATGTACAGAGTATGGTGGGGCACAGATAAAAGAGGCAAGTACTGCAGCTTGAAGGTGAGGCAAATAAGAATGTTTAACTGGGGAAAAGAAACCTGAGCACAGTCTTGGAAGCTGATGGGGAGTTAGTGATGCAAAAAGAGAGGTAAAGGTTCTGGGCAAAGAAAATGACCCATGGATGTAGTGGCAAGAGAGGTGGAGCACTTAGGAAATTCCAACGTTTTTGAGTTGGCTTCCAAGATCAAAGGAAAGATATATTTAGACAATTGAATAAACAGGACATGATGACAACCCTGTTGTGCCTCAAGGGAGATAAGGATGATGGCTAGAAAACAAAGAGGTAACAGTCAGCTCTGATGGATCTTGCATAATCTGGAAAGAATGGCAAGAGGCAGGATGTCAGAACTCTCCAGAATCATCCAGGACTCAGGAAGAGGGAGAGAGAAAATCATCAACATTGTGAATTAAGCACTTTGAGATGCTAGACTAGGTTATAAAGCCTGGGTTATCAATTCTCTTTTATTCTGGAAAAAATAAAGACCTCTCAAGGTCCCTGACCTCTTTCTGGGTCTATGCTTCCAGGACTGACTTAGAAAGCAATGATGATCGTTGGTGGTTCTTCTCACTTTAAAGCTTAGAGGCTTTTGGTGTGATATGCAAGAGTTTAAAAGAAAATAATGCCAATAGAGACTAACTAATGCTAACAGAATAAATATATAGGGACAGTAATTCCAGAAAGATATTCCTATACTATATTCCAGAGCATATAGTAAGTTGGATGGAAAACCAGAAAATCCATTTTATTTGATTTAATTCTTTTTAGCACTAGGTATGTTAGTAATTAATGTTTCTGTTTCAAGACATGATATGCTTGTATATGTTTGTCACAGTGGAGAAGAAAACTTGGTGAATTCGTTAATCAGTGTACTCTTTATACCTCTCTCATAAAGGGCAATTATTTGTGACTTAAAGACTACAGAGAGATATTAAGTGTTCAAGTTTGGGCTGAGCCTGAATCATTCCGTTAAAATAAACTTAAGCCCAAGTAGATATTCATGAATATTAAAATCTAGTCATACTCACAAAAGACTCTAAGGAAGACAAACCACCTCAATTAAACAATTGATTAGCTTTGCAAATGGAAAGAAAAGGACCTTTAACTCACTCTTGCCCCTTAATACATGGCATTCTGTAAACTGTACAGGAGTTTGAATTAACTGAGCTTTAAGGTCCCTTACTAACCAAATGATAAAATCATAAGAGCAATAACTGACTTTTGGTGGACAAATTTAATGTTTCTGCCTTATTTGGTTATTACTGACCTTGAGTGGATGCAGGCAATGATGTGACAGTGAGTTCACAACAGGGCCAGATACAATCCAAGTCTTAAATTTGAAAATTAACCAAATAGATCACTTTGCAATAACTGACAATGCTCACACAGACCATCCTGAGTCAACATAGGCCTGTTCATTCAGAATTCATCATTTTGGACCTGAAATCACCAGAACTGCTTGTAAGAGTATGATTATTAATTCACAAGAAAGTACTCCCTCTGTGACCAGAGACTTTGAAACTAAATTCAATTTCTAATGCCTTCCTACTTTGAAACATGATTTGAAAGGTAAAAAGAATTAATTATGCTAGCGTGTGCTTATTAATGCAAGTGAAATAAAATGTATTGCAGCAGACCTTAATTATAATGAATAAATCACAAGTTTTGAAATAAAGTGCTAAAATGGAAATTTAATTAGATACTATTTAAGGCCTTGCTAATACTATTTCTGGGCTTCCCTGGTGGCTCAGTGGTACAGAATCTGCCTCCCAATGCATGAGAGGGAGGTTCAATCCCTGGGTTGGGAAGATCCCCTGAAGAAGGAAATGGCAACCCACTCCAGTATTCTTACCTGGAGAATCCCATAGACAGAGGAGCCTGGCAGGCTACAGTCCTTGAGGGCAAAAAAGAGTCAGACACAACTTAGTGACTAAACAAGAACAATACTATTTCTAGTGTTAAACTGGTCAGTGTCAGGTAGCAAGCAATAAATGTGAATCCATCTAATTTTTCAAATTTTTCAAATGAAATAAGAAGCCGTTATGCCACTTAATTGATTTTATAAATTTTATGATATTATGAAAATTAATCTGGAATATTAAACCAGAATATATGAAAGCTATGTTATATCACAATTATTTGAACCATAGTTTAAATGTACAAAACATATACTTGTATCATTCTTAAAATGGCTTATGGAATTGAGAAAAAAGGTTATGTCAACTGTAGTGTCAGTTCTAGAGGGTATTTTGAAATAGAAATAATCAACATTTAGCTGACTTTTCATTCTTAGGACAATAAAGCAAATTAGCATGTGACATAAGCCATCTCTTAATAATAGTTTCAAGCTACATTGACATAAAATAATCAAATTTCCATAGGAAATTTAACTTGCTTGCTAGACAGTTTAATTATGTGGCACACATTTCAATAGTTCCTATTATAAGAAAATATGCTATAATTTGTTCCCAGAAGAGAGTGTCTATAACAGTAGCTTGAATACTTTGATAAATTTTAACTCTCTTATAAATTATCTGCCTCTGATACATATAAATATGCAGGTTCATTCAAATACTGCTTAATTTGACTAAAACCTGAATGTGGAAAACAAATCACTCTTAAACCAACATCTTTATTCCAAAAGTTCTTGAAATGTGACAAATAGCCTTATCCTCTGTAATATGAAGATGAAAAAGTTGGCATAGAATTTGAAAATGTTATTTCACTCGAATATCCCACTCCAGAAATGTCTCCTTTACCTCCATCCAGCTTATGGATCCTGCCTGCCCCCTACTTTCTAGAAAATAGATATGCAAATACATAAAGTTCCCTATAGTTATAATGCTTTCTACTTCATAAATCACTTTCACATGCATATCATCATGTGATCTCCACATTGTTCAGAGGTGGGTGGTTGACTATTAACTATTATCCTCTTATCACAGCTAAAGAAATGGAAGTCAAGTTCCCCAGAACAGTCCTCATAACAAATCCAGTTCACAGCCTCCTCAATATTTACTTATAAAATGGTCTTGGTAGTATTCTACTCTCATTGTAGACAAAATCTTGACATGAGAGTTATGTTGTTTTTCTAGCTCAAAACTATATTAAAAAGAAGCTGCGAGGGGTCCATGAAAGTAGGCACAGTGACAGAACAAAAAGGGATAGTAGGTAGCGTGACTCAGTAGCAGAGAAGAGAAAAAGTACACTTTCTAGAGAGGCTCAAGAGCTCCAGCCTACATGGTTAAGTCAACATGGAAGCCAGCTGGCTCTATGGCCCCTGATCACATCATGATCCCACAGTCAGGCACAGTCACCAGTGTTGATACCAGAATGTTCTGAGTCATGAGAGAAGGATCAATTATGCCAGTAAAAGGAAGTGGGCTAATTTTGCTAACAATACCAATGATAATAATAAGGCTAACTTTTAACAAATAGTTACTGCATGTTGAGTATGTAAGGAAGCCCCCCTAATTGTCATATTTTGCCTTCTTCTAGCCTCCCCTCCCTTCTAAGTCATCCGTGATCGTCACCTGTAAACTTGGTCTGTCCCAGTGCCCCGAGCTGGTCTGAAATGCAGGGAAAAAGGATATGAAGATATTTGTCTCATGACCTAAAACTTCCCTCACAGCTCAGTTGATAAAGAATCCGCCTTCAATGCAGTTTGATTCCTAGGTCAGGAAGATCTGCTGGAGAAGGCATAGGCTACTCACTCCAGTATTCTTGGGCTTCCCTTGTGGCTCAGCTGGTAAAGAATCTGCCTGCAATGCAGGAGACCTGAGTCCCACCCCTGGGTTGGGAAGATCCCCTGGAGAAGGGAACAGCTACCCACTCCAGTATTCTGGCCTGGAAAATTCCAAGACTGTATAGTCCATGGGATCGCAAAGAGTCGGACACGACTGACGACTTTCATTTTCACTAAAACCGAAAAACCAAACACCATTCCTTTTAGCCTGACTCAAACTTTGGGCCCTATTTCTTGTCACTGGTCTGCTGCTTTATGTCTTAATTACTCCTCGACTTGTGTCTTGGTGCTGATAATAGTACCCTCTAGACTTTAAAGTCCATCAAAGAAAAGGTAACATTGGTCTTCTTCACTACTGTAGTTCCACTAGTCAGGACTCAATGACTGGCACAAAACAGATACTCAACTCTTCATTAAATAAAATGAATGTAACACCAGTCTAGCCCTTATACTTCATCTCTGTTAGTATAGTATTCCTAATCTCAGCAGCAGCAGCATTATAAGCTACCACTTACCCTTTACTGTGTGCTGATGCTTTATATATTTTATGTTATTTTATACTCACGAACCTTGAAAGGTAGGTGGTATCATTTTCATTGCACAGAAAAGTAAAATGAAGCTCCGCAAAAATAAATGATTTTCAGAGTCTATCTCACAGAACAAGTAAATGGCAGAGCCTCACTTCAAACAAAGATCAGAGTTACTCCAGATAGAGCCACTGTGTCCTCTCCTCTGGGCTCCCCTGGTAGTTGCAGTGACCTTCTGAATCCCAGACCAAGGATCTTGTTGCTTGCTACTAGTCTTTCCCGACGTTAAATGCCCACATTTCCAATGACTACCTGTCCCTGGTCCACCTGGGCCAATATTCCTACACTGGGCTTTTTTGCCAGAGCTGATTGCTCTCTCAAACACCATATGATTACACATCTTCTGTAACCACATTCTTTTAACCAAAGTCCTTCCTCCCCCAGGTATACCAGTGACAGTTTTAAGCCCCAGAAATTGCAGCTGGTCAGAGTATATCTGGAATGCACAGGCTGGGAGGACAGAGCTCAGAGAGTGAGTGACAGCCAAAGGCTTTCAAAATTACCAGGGGTCAGGTGAAAGAAACAAAGTATAACCATCCACAACAAAAGGTAGAAGTGGGTGGAACATAGATGAAAGAGTTGAGTATCAATGATTAGATGGAAATAAAATGGAAAAAAAATGATCAAAAGCCCGACACGGGAAGCTTGAGTGATTGCTACAAGTTGACCTGCTATGCCCCGACCTCACTTTTTGGAAACTGGCCTAGGGTAAAGAGGATTGAGTTGGTTCAAAGAGTACCCACTGCATGCATGTGTCTGCGTTTTCCTCTGCCTGAAGACATGCATTTCTGTAACCATGGCCTGACATATAATAACCATTCAACACTTGCTTTGTTGGATGAATAAATCAGCCAGTTGTTTTGGAAGACAGTGTATTTGGGCCAACATTTCTTCCTAAAACTACCAATGTCTTCTCTATTTCCGTGAGAGAAGACCGGCTTTCCTCAAGCTACTGCAGTGAAATAGACCACGCCAAGCATAAATGGCAGTATTATGCCACCTGTGGCATGTATCCATAATCCTTCCTTCTGAAGCATTTATTGTATTCTACTACTCTCTTACATATGGTTTCATATATCACTCAAAAATCCTGAGGGATATATCCTAAGATCTTTGTTGATACTCTCAACATAATAATTGAACACCAACGTAGATTACGGGGCTTCCCAGGTAGCACTACGGGTAAAGACTCCGTCTGCCAATGCAGGAGATGCAAGAGACGTGGGTTCAATCCCAGGGTCAGGAAGATCCCCTGGAGAAGGAAATGGCAACCCACTCCAGTATTCTTGCCTGGGAAATACCCTGGACAGAGGGGCCTGGTGGGCTATAGCCTGTGGGGTTGCAGAGTTGGACATGACTGAGTGACTGAGCACACACATTTTAGGTTATAGTTTTGTCCATGAAATTCAGTAGCATCTAAAAGAAAAATTAAAGCAACATTTTCCAAACTTTATTTTACTAAACACAAAACTGATGGCATTAATTATACTACTGGCTTTCATTGTTAAATTGTTGTTAATAAAGAAACACAAGTCTTGGGACTTCCCCGGTGGTGGTCCAGTGGTTAAGACTCCACCTTCCAACGCAAGGGAAATGAGTTTGATTTCTGGTTGCGAACATCCCACATGCCGCGGGGTGAGGCCAAAAATTTTAAAAATAAATAGAAGTTTTATTTTACAAGAGTTCCTACAAATGGGAGGATGAGTGAAGAAAATGTCTAAGTTGTGTGTACACTGGGCAACAGACTTTACCCCCTTGCTGGCTTCCATGTGCCAGTTGCACAGGGTATGTCATTCTAACTTACATCATGACACATCTTAAAAATGACTTGATTCCATGAGCCTTTAGGATTACTTGCAAATAAGTGAAGCTATAAATTTTAAATATACAAACGTTAGGGCTCTACTGCACATTTTGTTCTTACCAAGTGGAGGAAGCAATATGGCATGCTGGCCAAAAGCATGGGCTCTCAAGTCTTACAAACTTGTATTTTGTACCCAGGCTCTATTTCTTAGTAGCGGTGCACGCTTGGGAACATTACTCACTATTTTCTGAGCCTCAATTTTGTCATCTGTTAAAGAAGGTTCATCATTGTAATCACCTCCTGAGGTCATTGTGAGGATAAAATAATATGCAAAAAGTACTAGGGCCATTGGTAGGCATTTGCTTTTCATTTGTATTATTATTAGATTACAATTTCTGGGCAGGGACTGTGCCTTTTGTTTGCCCAAATCGCTAATGAAACCATAAAAAAAAAAAAAAAAAAACAGTTAATTTATTTAAAAGCCTGGGCTTCTAAAGGACTAAGATTAAATTTCCAGAAAGGAAGAGACTTCTATATAATATAGGTCAAATGAGGTGTGAAGTAGTGAGACACAGCAAGCCTCCTGCGACCTCCTTGAGGAGAAGCTATAGCAGTGTCAAAAGTGGTTCTGGGCCCCTTGAACATCTTTAGCAATCAGCAGACTTAGGAATAGGAGGGAATTTCATCTCTCTTAAAAGTAGTGGAAATATTATGCTCATTTGAGCTTTCTGAGCTTTGGCCTCGAAGTCAAAATTAAATGGATTTGCTTGCCCAGGAAAGAGTTGAGAGAATTTCTATCTTTTCTCCACTGTTAAGGCAAACCCAGCTTCATTACCTCTTCTGTAAGAGAATATCTCAAAGCGTCTGGCAAGCTCTTTCCTGCAGACAATCCTGTTTTTGAAACTTTTACTGATCTGCAAAATAGGTGAATCTGTGCTCTTGGGAAGAACAAAGATTGATAGGGGATCTGCAGCAACTGTTGCCACAGATTCCTTAACAGGTGAAGTGACACTGGAGCTAGTTACCAAAGAAAGAAGTTTTGTGTTTTGGGTTGATTTTTTTTTTTTGGCTGTGTGGGGAGTGTGCTCTGCTGTGAATATGTTGTTTTCCAAATAAATAGATGCTCCCATCCTGGACTGGAGTTGCTCTTTTTCTACTAAGGAGTTGGTATAATTGGTATTTGTAAAAAATATCTATTGCAGGGGCTGTTGAGTGAAAATAGAAAAGTGAAAGGAAAAAGAGCAATAGCAAAGAAAAAAATTGTATTGCAGTCACTTTAGCAAGCATGTACTACACAATGATTTAACTCTAAGAAAATTGTAATAGCTGTCACTTACTGGGCCCTCACTCTGGGCCAGTTATCAGAATCCATGCATTATCAGATTCTCACATTTGATTCCCAAAAGGAACCCATAAGGTAGGAGGTAATGTTTTCCTTGTTTTAGAGATGAGATATTTATGACTCAGAGATACTAAGTGACTTGTAGAAGGCCACACAGCTGGTAAACAGTGAGGCCAGGTGTTAAGGGTAAGTTGTAGGGACTACTAAGCCCTAACCACTAAATTTACTGTCCCAGAGAAGGAGAGTAAAGCTCAGCTGACTGAGGAAGACCTAGCCAGCAGGGATAGTTTAGGATCTGAGAAACAACACTATAGATACTACAAAAGAGGTGAGTGAAGAGTCAAAGGAATATAGAAGTAGGTAGTAGCTCCATCCATTTGTCTGGGACTACATAGCACCTAGTCAAAGGAGAATGGATGGTCAAAATTGGACCACATTTTTAGTTAAATGTGTGTTTTTTTTAAATCATTATATATGTTTACCTATATATAGTGATAAATCAATTTTATATACATTCCTCATTTTTTCCTAAAGTCCCAGTTAGAGAGTGTGCATACAGTGTGAATACTGGCATCCATCTACCCTGCTGATCATAATTATTACACTCTTTCCCCTTTCTTAGTCTCATTGCACATATTTGTTTCATTTACAGTAATTTCCATAACGCACAATTATATTATGTTTATTTCTCTACTCATCTGTATATTGTCTATCTCTCACTCACTGTACAGACAACAGGAAATTTTTTACGGAGAATATGGCTCACAGTGGAGCTTAAAATTAATTTTCTGTATTGAATGAGTGCTCAGTCAACTTTTCTGTTTACTGTTTGATTAGTAAATGTTCTTTATACGTTTTTTGTGAACATTTACTCTTTGTTGGATTTGTTGCAAAAATTATCTTGTCTCTAACTTTCCTTTATTTTTTGTTTATGAAAGCAGTTTAATGCTACAAATAATGTATATTGTAATATTAATGTATTTCTCTTTATCATTATGATTTCTAAGACATACTTATTTGCTCTATCTTTTCATGATTTAACATTGTACTTTTAACTCTTAAATGGTTTGGGATTTAATTTTAATATGTCATAAAATTAGGATTTAAATGATGCTTCTTTTCCTAAATAATCTATTTTCTCAACTCACTTCATGTGTATTTCTTCAGTATTCCCTTATAACTTTCAAAATGAAGTATATTAAACTAGAATATTAAATCTGTGTACCTCAATATACAATAATGTTTGTTCTATTTACTTACCTGTTAATCTTTTGCTAGTACTTACCTGTTTTAATTATTATGGTTATATAAAAATTGCATTTTCTGATATATTCTAATATCTCTTAAGGCATGGCTCCTCTATTATTTTTATTTTTCCAAATTTTCTTAACATTCTTGCCTGGTTTTTGTTTTGTGGAATTTTAATCTTTTGCTCACCTTCATAGATCACAGCCTTGTCATGGCAAAGGGCCTAGCATATATCAATGAAGCTACTAGCCATGCCAGGCCAGGCCACCCAAGACTGATGGGTCATAGTGAAGGGTTCTGACAAAATACGGTCCACTGGAGGAGGATTAGCAAACCACTCCAGTATTTTTGCTGTGAGAACCCCATGAACAGTATGAAAAGGCAAAAAGATATGACACCAGAAGGTAAGCCCCACAGGTCGGAAGGTGTCCAATATGCTACTGAGGAAGAGCAAAGGGCAATTACTAATAGCTCCAGAAAGAAATGAAGAAGCTGGGCCAAAGAAAAATGACACTCAGTTGTGGATGGGTCTGGTGGTGAAAGTCTGATGCTGTAAAGAACAATATTGCATAGGAAACTGGAATGTTAGGTCCCTGAATCAAGATAAAATGGACATGGTCAAGCAGAAGATGGCAAGAGTGAACATTGGCATCTTAGGAATCAGTGAACTAAAATGGACCGGAATGGGCGAATTTAATTCAGATGACCATTATATCTACTTCTGTGGGCAAGAATCCTTTAGAAGAAATGGTTGATTGGTTGATTGTTTCTTTGTTTTATGCCATTAAACTAATAATCTCATAGTCAACAAGAGAGTCCAAAATGCAGTACTTGGATGCAATCTCAAAAATGACAGAATGATCTCAGTTTGTTTCCAAGGCAAACCATTCAACATCACAGTAATCTAAGTCTATGCCCCAACCACTGATACCAAAGAAGCTGAAGTTGAACCATTTTATGAAGACTTACAAGAACTTCTAGAACTAACAAAAAAAAAAAAAAAAAAAAAAGATGTCCTTTTCATCATAGGGGATTGGAATGCAAAAGTAGGAAGTCAAGATATACCTGGAGTAACAGGCAAGTTTGGACTTGGGGTACAAAATGAAGCAGAACAAAGAGTAACAGACTTTTGTCAAGAGAACTCACTGGTCGTAGAAAATACCCTCTTCTAACAACGTACGGACAGAGAAGACTGTCCACATGGAGATGACTCTACACATGGACGTAGCTAAATGGTCAATACCAAAATCAGATTAATTATATTCTTTGCAGCCAAAGATGGTGAATCTGTATAAAGTCAGCAAAACAAGACTTGGAGCTGACTGTGGCTCAGATCATCAGCTCCTTACTGCAAAATTCAGATGGTGATTGCAACCATGAAATTAAAAGATGCGTACTCCTTGGAAGGAAAGTTATGACCAATCTAGATAGCATATTAAAGAGCAGAGACATTACTTTACCTGCAAAAGTCTGTCTAGTCAAGGCTGTGGTTTTTCCAGTAGTCATGTATGGATGTGAGAGTTGGACTGTGAAGAAAGCTGAGCTCCAAAGAATTGATGCTTTTGAACTGTGGTGTTGGAGAAAACTCTTGAGAGTCCCTTGGACTGCAAGGAGATCCAACCAATCCATCCTAAAGGAGATCAGTCCTGGGTGTTCATTGGAAGGACTGATGTTGAAGCTGAAACTCCAATACTTTGGCCACCTCATGCAAAGAGTTGACTCATTGGAAAAGACCCTGATGCTGGGAAGGATTGGGGGCAGGAGGAGAAGGGGACAACAGAGGATGAGATGGCTGGATGGCATCACCAACTCGATGGACATAAGTTTGGGTAAACTCTGGGAGTTGGTGATGGACAGGGAGGCTTGGCGTGCTGCAATTCATGGGGTCGCAGAGTCGGACACGACTGAGCGACTGAACTGAACTGAACTGAATGTACTTACAAGGCAGTTTTCTATAACTATCAACATGGTTGGGAGAGGCTTCCTGATTTTTGGGTTGTTTTGTTATTGGATCTCTGATTTAGGAAATAAACAATGTGGAATTTTTTTTATTTAATTTTTTTATTATACCTTCTTTCAGGCCATGGGTTATTCTTTTGCAAAATAGCAAACTATATGTAAGACATAGATTTTGAGTCTCAGTTTCATTTGATAGGTCTTGTTTAATTTTTGTCCCAGATTTTGCTAAAAGTTTTCCTATTAGGCTTGAATTTTTTGTTGTAAGTTTTCATATCTATGTCATGTGTGTACTCACACACACACATGCCTTTCCCTTTGTTATTCTATGGAGAGAAATTAGGAGATGATGTGCTGGGAGCCAGCTCACGAGATCCCACCCATGACAGAGTCATGAGAAAGAGGACTGATTTGAGCTTGGCTTCTCAGGCCTCAGGGATTCTCGGAAGGCTGCCCCAGCACTCACCTTAAAGATGATATCTGTCTTTCTGATGTTTGCTACAATAAACCTCTTCTTGTTTTCTGTGATTTAGAAAAAAGGCTTTTCCTGATTCCCTTCTAAAACAGATCATTCTGAAACCTCAAATCAACAAGGCCCCTGAACGGTAGCACCCTAATAAAATTATCTGGGATATAGAGTATGCTGATCTAAATTCCTTTTGCTAACATATTGGTTTGTTTAATAAATGTACCTGTGCCTTTGGATCTAATGTGCATAACTGCTCCCTAGTAATAAAACAGCATTGAGAGCCTCTGCACAGAAAGCCCCTATGGGCACAAAACCCTTCGCAGGAAAAAAGGCTTGTTAGGAAATATAAGAAATATTGCTTTATGAAACTGTTACTTAGTCTATATTTAGTCACTATGTTTTTACTCTTAACATATTTAGCCTATATAATGAGAGCATAATAGTTAAAGATTTATATAAATAGAAGTTTAGCTTTAATACAAATAATAAGACAATTGTTGAATTAACTGATGATTCTTACTTAGAGCTGACCTTCAGCTTGCTGTTCTATGACCTTATGGGACCACATTCTTTTCTGTTAAGCTCAAGGCGGAAAGTAAATTACCGAAAACAGGTTTTACTTGAAACTTTCTATTGATGAATTCTTTCCTGCTGTGCCTGATACAAAAGTGTTCTGACTGATCAACCCTTATCAATGGAGAGTCACAAGATGTTAGCAGGCCCCCAGGCCGGAAGATGATGTAAACAAAATGAGGCTTTTTGTAACTAAAGACATGCAAACAGTTTCGATGAAGGTCAAAAACTGCTGGCCTATTAAGCTGAATTGATAGGCTCATTAAGCTGAATTCATATGCCCATTAAGCTAAATTGGTATGCCCACTAAGCTGAATTGGTATGACTCTATACTTTACATTTGTTTCTATGTACCACACAAAATATAAAAACTGTCTTAAAAACAATAAAGTCGGAAGACACTTGGAAGCACCGAGACTCGCTGTGTCTTCTCATTCGTATCACCAACGCCTTCCATCCTAAGGGAACCCTGACCAGCTGGAGCAGGACTCCAGCAATGATGCATCTGAGGCTGCTGAATAAATACAATATTACTAGATGTTTCTATATTATTTAATAAATATTTATTTGAAAAGTTGTGTTCCTTAAGTTTGTGTAAGGATTAACTTCCACATCTGTACTTTCTTAATAGAATTCTTTGTAGGGATAACTATGATTATATGGATTAATCATTATCCATGGGGGGGGGGGGGGGGGCACGGTGTCTTCATTTTATTCCTCTGTCACTCTCTCATGCCAAATGCATATGTTTCCCTGGCACACTGAATGCTCAATGTGATTAGCTAATGTTGCTTTCCTATTTAGCAAGAGGAGAACATTTTCAATTCTGCCTCCACTGGAACCTGATCCTCATATACCAATTTAATGAATCCTTCTGTAGGAAGTGTATGGATGGGTCTTTGTTCCAATTGGGGGCAAAATATTGGGTTTTGAGGCTCTGCTGGAAATGGTCTTCTTCTCAGTCTTCCAGTGACAAGATTATGATCATAGATCAATACTTGAGATGAACAAAAGAAAATTCCAATTAATAAATAGTATCACTGGTTAACTAAGAACTGTGCTAGAAGAGATGGTTGAGATATGGTCCTCATCCTAAAGAAGCTTCCATTCTAGTGTGAGAGGTAAAGTGAAAGTGAGTGAGAGTCGCTCAGTCGTGTCGGACACTCTTTGCGACCCCATGGACTGTATAGGCCATGGAATTCTCTAGGCCAGAATACTGGAGTGGGTAGCCTTTCCCTTCTCCAGGAGATCCTCCCAACCCAGGGATCAAACCCAGGTCTCCCACATTGCAGGCGGATTCTTTGCCAGCTGAGCCACAAGGGAAGCCTAAGAATACTAGAGTGGGTAGCCTATCCCTTCTCCAGCGGATCTTCGTGACCCAGGAATTGAACTTGGGGGGGTCTCACACTTAACCAAATAGCTAACGTATGTGTGAAGAGAACTGTAATAGAGAGATGAACAAAATGACAACCTGATACACACGTGACATGATTAATTCTGCTTGGGCAGCAGTCAGAGGAGCAATCAAATAAACAAAAATCCAGTTCACCATTGAAGGAAATAAAAGCTCAAAAATACTCTGAGGGAAAAAAAAAAAAATAAGCAGCAGAAACAGTAGTAAATGGAACATAAACTAGTTTCTGGAAATCTGATGGAAGAGCTGAGTTCTGAAAGATGAATATGAATACAGGCAAATACATTCCCAGGTGGAAAATTCAGCATATCAAATTTGTTTAGATGTGAAAATGCTCACTCTGATCCAAGAAAAATAAATTTCCCACTATGACTTGTCTTGGGGTGCGTGCTTGGAGTGTTGGAGGTGAAGTTAAAGACTAAGAATGGCCTCCTAAGCCATACTGTTGATTTTAATATTTGTCTTATGGGTGATCCAGAGGTGCAGAAGAATGGTATGGTGATATTTATGTTTTAGAAGGAAAACTGGCAACAGAATAGGGAACTGAGGCCAAGAAAACAGTTGGGCATAATTTGTTCCTGTCAGCTAAATGTAAAGCTTGCCTTCCATTGTTCATTGATTCTGGAATAAGGTTAAGGCAGAGGAGGAAATAAAAAGAAAGGAGGAAGAGAAGAAAGTTAAAAGAGGAGGAGAGAGAGAACTCTCTGGAGTGGTTTATATTCATCAATAGTAGGAGTAAGGAAGTGATGCTTCTGTTCCTTTATCTTATACGGCATCCCAAGCCCGGAAACAGGAACTACCTACTGGATACTGTCTCTTGGTTTTCCTTTCTCTATCTGTCTCTTATATCTGATCTTGTCAATAAATTTTAACTTTTTTTTTTTTTTTTTTTACTTGGCTGTGCTGGGTCTTAGTTTCAGCATGCAGGATCTTTAGTCACAGCGTGCAAACTCTTAACTGCAGTGTGTGGGGTCTAGTTCCTTGCCCAGGGATTGAACCTGACACCCCTGCATTGTAAGTGGGAGTCTTAAGCCACTGCACCACCAGGGAAGTCCCTAAATTTTAATTTGAAAAGAAACCTTTTTTATCATTCTTGCTATCATTACCAACACTGGTTTCCAGTTAAAACCATTAGCACCTAAATGACATCCTGGAGGTCTTCTTTTCCCTCTCCTTTTAGAATGCAACCCATAGACAATCCTCCAAAAGCTCTGCTTTTATCATTACAAGTCCTGCTCACAAGCTTAATTTGGAAGGACGAAAGTCAAGTTCTCAAAATAAATTTTAAGACTCCCTCCTACTTACCATTATGATTACTCTCATTTCCTGCCTTTGGTCATAGTTTTTCTCCCATAAATTCCTTTGGAATCTTCACTCCTTCCTCTACACGTATCAGAATCCTTTTAACCCTTCAAATTATTCCAAGTTCAGCTCAAACAATTTTTTTAACACTCTTTTTGGTGGGTAAGGAAAAGCCACACTTTGGTTTTGCACCAGGGCATGAAACTTCACTGTGAAAGTCCTCATTTTTCTACGTATATTATTAACCTGAATGTTTGGCAAGTTCTCAAAAACAGTTCAACAGTCTGATAACTTGAAGATGTGAATGTGTTTAGTTTAATTTGACCTGTATCTATTGTACACCTACCTTGTATAAAGGATTATGTTAACCATTCTCAGAATGTCAGTATTACAGGATAAATATGTCAAATGCCTACTCTCAAGGAGAACAGATTTACTCATTAGAGGACTATTTCCACTTCACCTATATGATTAGTAATTTGTGATTTTTCAAATAAGATTCTCTCCTTTCGTTGAGTTGGTGAGTTATATAAGGAGATGAAATTGTGATCAAAGTTATATACGTGTGTTTAAATGGCACACATTTCACCTTTCACAGCGAGAATCCAGTCTCAGTAGACATAGAAATGCAATCTAATCTTCAATGTTAGACTATGTATTTAATTTTGATTGGGTATATTGTTAATTATTCCATATGTCTTAGTGTAGTTGGGGTGCTTCCCCAGTGGCTTAGTTGTAAAGAATCTGCCTGCAATGCAGAAGACAAAGGAGATGTGGGTTTGATCTCTGGGTCAGGAAGATCCCCTGGAGGAGGAAATGGCAACCCACTCCAGTATTCTTGCCTGGAGAATCCCATGGATGGAGGAGCCTGGCAGGCTACAGTCACTGAGGTTACAAAAAGTCAGATACAGCTGAGCAACTAAGCACACACACATCAGTGTATTTAGACTGCTATATCACAGACTGGGTAGCTTGTAAACAATAGAATTTTATTTCTCACCGTCCTGGAGGGTGGAAGTTAAAGATCAGGGTCCCAGCATTGTTGGGATCCTCTTCCAGGTTGCAGGCTACCAGCTTCTCACTGTGTTTTCACATGCTGCTGCTGCTGCTGCTGCTGCTGCTGCTGCTAAGTAGCATCAGTCGTGCCCAACTCTGTACGACCCCATAGACGGCAGCTCAACAGGCTCCTCTGTCCCTGGGATTCTCCAGGCAAGAATACTGGAGTAGGTTGCCATTTCCTTCTCCGTGTTTTCACATGACGGAAGGAGTAAGGGAATTCTCTTAAACCTCTTAGGCATGAATCTCATAATCTCATTTGTGAGGGGTTCTGACTTCATTACATCCCAAAGGTCCCACCTCCTAATACCATCACATTAGGATGTCAACATAAAAATTGGGGGGAAACATAAACATTCAGGCCATGGTACCACATATATTAGAACAATTGCCTTCCTCAGCAGCTAGAAGTTTAGGAAACTATAGTGCATTCTTTTTCCACACCATCCTTATACAAGTATCTGCACTGTTTTAAGATTTTTCTGCTAGTAGTTTTAAAGGAAAGCAAAAGTAATTTCTTTCAATTATTTCACCTGATGGGAAAATTTAACAAATGAATTACAAACAGGGATAGCTAGAAATGGAGTGCCTAAAGGGGACTATCTGTAAGGAAGCAGGCAAGCCTGATAAAAATTTAAGACTAAATGTATAGTTATGTTACCCTTGACATTTATACCAAGAACCATTGGCCTCTAGTACTTTAAGCATAAATTATAAGGAAATCAGTTGCAAGAAGTCAATTCCATTAGACAGGAAACACAGCTTTCCAAATTATGTGAATTTTATCCCAGAGGCCCTCGAATATCACAGGGAAAAATAAAAGATTAAGTCTCACAAGAAAGTAAAAGTACCCTATGTTATAATCTTTGGCCAATACGTTCTAATTCTTCTTTTTCATATCTTTAAATACAGAATCCCCTTCACCTCCAACTGAGTTTAGAAAATTCATTAAGTTCTGATGCTGATGTCACTGTCTCAATCCTGACCATGAACAACTGGTACAATTTTAGCTTGTTGCTGTGCCAGGAAGACTGGAACATCACCGACTTCCTCCTCCTTACCCAGAATAATTCCAAGTTCCACCTGGGCTCTATCATCAACATCACCATCAACCTCTCCTCCACTGAGGACCTCTTGAGCTTCCTGCAGGTCCAGCTGGGGAACATTAAGAACAGTACACCCACAATGGTCATGTTTGGCTGCGACATGGAAAGTATCCGGCGGATTTTTGAAATTACCACCCAGTTTGGGTTAACGCTCCCTGAACTTCATTGGGTACTGGGGGATTCCCAGAATGTTGAGAAACTGAGGACAGAAGGTCTGCCCTTAGGGCTGATTGCTCATGGAAAAACAACACAGTCTGTCTTTGAGTACTATGTACAAGATGCCATGGAACTGGTTGCAAGAGCTGTAGCCACAGCCACCATGATCCAGCCAGAACTTGCTCTCATTCCCAGCACAATGAACTGCATGGATGTGGAAACTGAAAATCTCACATCAGGACAATATTTATCAAGGTAGGATGCAAGGCCTGGGTTATATCCCCATTCATAGGACTGTGATAGGAAGTAAAATATTCCTGTAGTGGGGAACACTCAATCCTGTTTTTAAGTCCGTGGCTTAGTCCCATACTAGCTGTGTGTTCTTGGCAAGTTTTTTTTTAAAAAACTCTGAGTCTCTGTTTTCTAATTAGTAAACTAAGATAATATTGAATGTAGCTTAATATGATCAAGAGACCACAAAATTATATACAAGAAGTTCCTAACACTATGCTCAGCTCATAGTAAACGCACAACAAATGTTTCCATCCCTGCTCATCCCTCTTCTTTCCTGTATCAACAGACTTGGACAAATCTCTTTAAATCTTTCCAGAGGAAAAAAATTTAGTCAAGGAGGAGTCAGACTTTTCTCTCTACTCCCAGGTTATGATGCATTAGAGAGATTAGAGAAGTGGTTAAAGACATAGACCCTGGTGCCAGACTTTCTGAGCTTGAATTTTAGCTCTGTGACCTACTATTTGCATGACTTGGTCAAGTGGTTTAACTTCTCTGAGCCTTAGTTCCCTATGTCCTACACCCACTGATGTAAAAAATATATAATAATAGATCCTACTAGCCATGGAAGAGTTGTGATGGATAGATAGTCGATGATAAATAAATAGATAGACAGACAGAACTAAGTTCTACAAGAGTAAAGTATGTGCATATATAATTTTATGTTATATATATGTGTGTATATATGTCATATATGTGTGTATATATATATACACTTTTTAAAATTAGCCACCTTTCTTTCCAGTTCCTCAATCTGGTTCAGAAGCTAGAATGAAAAAGCCTATTTAAGTTAAAGAATAATCCATCCTATAGACATGGTTTTCATGATCCCCAGAAAAAGAAGTTCTTAGAGGGTATTTTACAAGGGCCTAGAATGTTTTCAGAAAAAGACCACCTATGGTCAAAGAGGTCAAATCAGAGAATCATTGCTGTTTCAGAAGTGAAAGCTTAGCTATAGTCTGATCCCATTTTCAGGAAGTCTTCTTGGAACAGGATCATCTGACTATGTTGAAGAGCACAAGGCAATCTCACAGTGTCTTGCCTTTTAAAAGACATGAACACTTGAGGAAAGGTCAGAAAGTCCCAAGCATTTTACATTTACTTTCACATTGAGCATCTACTATGTGCAAAGCAACATGCTAAATGTCATATATGTGGCACAGTTTAAGCACAGCCTAGCTTCCCTGGTGGCCAGTCAGCAAAGAGTCTGCCTGCAACGCGGGAGACTTGGGTTCAATCCCTGGGTTGCAAAGATCCCCTGGAGAAGGAAATGGCAACCCAATCCAGTATTCTGGCCTGGAGAATCCCATGGACAGAGGAGCCTGGTGGGCTACAGTCCATGGGGTCACAAAGAGTAAGATACAAGTGACTAACACTTTCACTTTCACCCTAAAGAAGGTTGTTAATAAAATAAAATAATTTAAAATTCACTTATTAGGAATCTATTAATGATAAAACCAAATGTTCTATCATCATCTGAACTTTCCACTTTTCCTATAATGTATTTGAATTGCCTCAAGATTAAAGTCTATGCGTGTTTGATTTTATAGCCACTATCCAGATTTAATCTACTGTTTTAGAACTAGCATGTAATTGAGACTCAAGATTTTATCTTGGATAAGAAGCATCCTCCTTCATAACAAAAACACAAGCAAAGTCTTTAGCTATAATTTCAAATAATCATTATTTTAGAAGGACAATCTTAAACAGTAAACAGAAAATCCACTTGTGAAAACTATATTAAGTTATTTAATGTCTTTCTGTCTCATATAAAATGGAGAGCACAAGAAAAGTAATTCTGTTTGGAGCCTAAAAATGTTTAGAAGCTACAGAGAGAAATATTTGTTAACTTCAGTTGTATACATATCAGGGGTTCATTTTATCAAAATAAAATTGATCTTTCTGGCTCCTCAAATTTTAGTTTATCCAATGGCACTTTGTACATGAAATTATGTGATGGTACTTAGCCCATTACATCAGCATTATTTGTCTATGTGTCTGATTTCTGAGCTAAAATATAAATTCTATTAAATGGGGACACTATTATTCAATCTAGTTTAATGTCTAGTGTATAGAAGCTACCTAATAGACATTTACTGAAACTAACATAGAAGAAATGGAGATTTTATATTTACACCCTACATGATCTGTTGCTCTAGAAGAATAATGAGTGGTTAATAGACAAATAAAATTTTGTCTAAATTAAAAACAGAGTTTTTGAACTTACCTAGATACCATCTGTTTTTTTTCTTTTCCTTTTTTTTTTTTAATAGAATGTTAGGTTAGTGAATAACCTCTGCCCCTGTGGCTATTTCCACATGTTTATTCCACAGACTTTGAAAATTGTAAAAGAAGACTGTGAGGTTAGGGAGCCTGGTAGCAATTCACAGTGTATATGGGTCAGCAACAATATTTTCATCTCCATGGATGTGTTTGAGAATGAACTCAAAGAAGCTTCGAGAAATATCCTTAGGACCTCTTAAACTCCATGAGGGATAGTGTCAAAGAAAAAGTTTCAAAATGTTCAGGAAAGGGTCAAGAGAAATGGGCAAAGCCCTGGAAGGAGTCCTTATAATGAATAACTGAAAGGCTGCCTTAAGCTGTAAAACATCTGTGGATTTTTCATCATCTTTATTTATTTTGTTGAATATAGTCTTTTTAGAAAGTTCGTTATTCTCAGTCCATAAGTCACATCTGCATACAGTAATTTTCTTAATTGTTCCTAAATTTTGTGAGGCTGACCCTACTTCCTCACTGCATAATGAAAGTCATGAGCATAATGAGCCATGAATAGCAAGTGCCAGAGTTATGCAAGCTTTCATTTCTCACACAGTCATTTTCAGTTTAGGCTGACAGAATTGTTAACACTTTAAAATGTTAATGAAATCACCAAAAACATGACTTTTTCAGCATAGGCCTTTAGACTAGGAAAAAATCATTTCTCATGGCAGACTACATAGACATAATTATGGGTAAAAGGGATTTGATCCTTCCCGGGTCCCCACATGCCAGAGCAAACATCCATCATCACTAAATGTAGACAAAAACCACTTGGGGACCAAGTTCATACTGTGATCTTTAGCATTTATTTGCAAGTTGTTTTTAGTAAATGTAAATCACTTTGAAGCAATGATATCTGATATATTGTTTGGCAATAACTTCATCAGTACATATGCAATACATGTATGAAAGTGAAGTCACTCAGTCGTGTCCTGCTCTTTGTGACCCCATGGACTGTAGCCTACCAGGTTCCTCTGTCCATGGGATTATCCAGGCAAGAATACTGGAGTGGGTTGCCATATCCTTCTCCAGGAGATCTTCCCAACCCAGGGATTGAACCCAGGTTTCCTGCATTGTAGGCAGACGCTTTACCGTCTGAGCCACCAGGGAAGTCAGTGATTATTTGTTGAGCAAGGGTGAGGCAGACAAAAGAAAGGTCTGCATCCTGCCGTTTTGGAGTGTACAGCCTAGTGCATGAGGTTGTAAAGTAAGTAAGTGTATAAAACAAAGGGAGCTGTGATTCTTAAAAATAGAAACACATTCAGATACTCAGGGAGGAAATAATGAACTCTTCTCAGAGAGCTGGTGATGAGGAAGAAATACTGGAATTGGATCTTGGTAAAAGAATAGAAGTATTCTGGTTTGCAGCAGACTCACAGGCACAGGAAATGGCATTGCAAATTCACAGGGATCTGAAGAAATTTATTACAGTTGGCACATCCATTGCCTATGAAAAGAATTCTGACATGATTCTGGAAAAGTCGTTAAATTGATAGCATGCCACACTGGACTTTGATGCTAAGGAGTTTGCATTTTATATGCATAATGGATGTCACTTGAAAGCCAGAACATTAGCCATGACGTATTTATAAAATCATCATCTTGTAACAAATTAACCAAATAAAGTATTATAGCATATAAGCCTTACAAGTAATTTTTAGAAAACCATAAAGATATAAAAATTGTTTTTATTTCTCAAAATTGGTTTTAGCTTTGCCCACATTTATTCCCTTATCTCATTCTAAACACCAGTCTCATGAAAATGAAGAGGAGTTGGAGGACTTGCCTACTGTTCCTAGAATTAGGATTTGCCATGCCTATCTGAAGGCGCTGGGTGGTAATGAATCTATCTTCCTAGAGAAAGAACTCCTTGAGTCACTCATAACCTGGTCAAAGGGAGTTAGCCTTCTTTTAATAATTCCAAGAGCCTAGACATGGATTGATACCTTGTTCCCCTTGGCATAAGTCCCTGACTCTTTAGTTAATTAATCATCCTGATAGCTATTCTAACTTCTCAGCAGGCTATGGAATCTTATCTTTCTTCTTTGAATAGCTTCTGCAGTTCAGTTCTGTATCAAGTGATTAATTCATTTGTTCATCCACAAGCGTATGCTGAAGCTTACTAATATTAGGCTGGGACCTTGGCTAATGCTGGAGACACAAAGAATAGAAAATAGGGCCCTGCTTCCAGGAAGCTTACGACCCCCTTCTTTTGTTCCTTTACCAAGAGACAATATGCTCCTCCGCTTATCCATGTTTTTTATCCATTTTCTTTGACCTAGCTGTTTGGTGGTTGTTTAGTCACTAAGTCATGTCCAACTCTTTTGCAACTCCATGGACTGTAGCCTGCCAGGATCCTCTGTCCATGGGATTTCCCAGGCAAGAATACTGGAGTGAGTTGCCATTTCCTTCTCCAGGGGATCATCCTGACCCAGGGATTGAACCCACATCTCCTGATTGGCATCACTGACTGAATGGATATGAGTTTGAGCAAACTCCAGAAGATAGTGAAGGACAGGGAAGGCTGGCATGCTGCAGTCTATGTGGTTGCAAAGAGTTGGACACGACTTCACGACTGAACAATTCTTTACCACAAAGCCACCAGGGAAGCCAGCTATTTGGTCATCATTCCTCACTGAGAGCACAGTCGTTCTACTAGTGATTATCTTCTGATACTAGCTGGCATTGTTATGCCCCTCCTCAGTTGTCCTTGAAAATTGGTTCTGTGTGCTAAAGAGACTCTTTCCCCTCCCAGGCTATGCTCATCTTTATTCTTAGATGGTCAAGCAATACCAAGATTCACTGGCTTTTCACTAATTGTAAATGTTGATCTATGTATTGATTCTGCATGTATTAATCAGACTGCATTATGTGTTAGGTATTACAAGGCACTAGGAAGCTTCAGAAAAGAAGACTAAAACAAAATACCCATTCAAAAGTCCCAAGGTATAAATTGATGATGGTCCCCATCTCATTACTGGATACTAGAAGGGTTCCAGAAAAACTTGAGGTGGCATGATATAATTCTAATTTAGGGTATTCCTATTCACCTTTATAATAGTTTACTGGCATTATGACCCTGGCAAAGCTATTTAATCTCTGGAAATTTTGACTTCCTTAATTATAAGAAATTCCTACATTGAAAAGTTAAGTGGTATGCCTAAGGTCATTCAGTTAGTAATTTATAGGGGAAGATTTAAACTGTCTAAATCTAAGTTCCAGGCTTTTTCATAATTAATATTAGCTTTCCTTAATTGTGAGCCCATTACCTTATAATTCATTTTCTTTCAGACAAAAGCTATATTAAATCAGGAGGTGTGGTTACCCATGTATAAATGTTCCTGTCCTGAGGACCTCTACAGACTCACACTAGTTAGCCTGCGTTTTTGAACATGTACTCAAAAGAAATGCAGTTGCATTGAACCTGGAAGCCAGGGGCTGGATGATGTTAACACTGGTTCCTTGGGTCCCCAAGGAGAACCCATTGCTGTGGGGTGACTTGCTGTGTCCAGCTGTTACTCCCAAGTTGACTTCCTCTGCAAGACTAACAGGGAGTCAGTACTTCTAGAAAACATGTGCTTTGGTGAATCCTGAGGACCAACAGTTAAGGTCTGTGTTTCCAGTAGGAACTCCTGTCACTGAACTAATTTGGCTCAATCCATTGAATTTTCCCCTCCCTCTGTGTCACTTAAGTCATGGCAAGAGCTGAGTCTAAAATTTTCTCTTAGGTCATGAGGGCCTCAAATATAAGGAACAGTGAAAGATGTGTATTCCCTCAAGACCCTGTTTTGAAGAAAACAGCTTAAGTTTGCTTTATCTAGCTCCCCGCAGGTTTTAAACTGGAAATTTCCCAAATTAGGAGAGCTTCCAAGCTTTTGTTTGCCTGAATGGAAATTGTGATCATATTCTCTGTTGACTTGTTACTTTGTATGCATCTACTATAAAATTTGGAAATATTTCAAAAAAAAAAAAAGAGAGAGAGAGAAGAGGGCAGTGTTGCAGGGCTTCCTCGGGATCTCAGTGGTAAAGAATCTGCCTGCCATTGCAGAAATTGCAGGAGAAACAGGTTCAATCACTGGGTCAGAATGATCCTCTGGAGTAGGAAATGGCAACCCACTCCAGTATTCTTACCTGGAAGATTCCATGGACAGAGGAGCCTGGCAGGCTACAGTCCATGGGGTCACAAAGAGTCGGACATAAAAGCAATGGAGCACCCTCGCATTGCAGGTGTCCTCTGAATTCCAGATCTTTACCAGGGCAGCTTCAAACTCTAGTCCCTGTGACCTCTCAGATGGAGTCTCAACTGATAAATACTACGTAGTGTCACAGGGCTATGCTAAGGGAAGGGATATTAGCACATGGACTAGGGCTGGAGCCAGATCTAGAGAACTGGAAGGAATTAAGATGGGATATTACACAAAGCAACGAGGAGCCATCTAAGGGTTGGGCATAGGCCATAATTATGGAGAAGAGTCAAGGTTTATATCAAAAAATGAAGGGAAAGGAAAACAATGTAAGAGTATGGAACAGATCTAACTACCACGTAGGAGAAAAACACAGAAAGAAAAAAGTACCAGCTTGCCAGTTGTGCCACATGAAAGCAGGAAAACAGAGCACTATGTCTATATGTCTAATTTTTTTGACCTAGTGATACCATCACATCACACACACATAGCCCAAGAGGTATATTAAAACATGACTCAAGCGTAGACTAGCATTTTTCTCCTCTTGGGAAAAAAGTCAAAAAAAAAAAGTCAGGGGCTCTACTTCTCCTCTACGGTTTCGTTTATTGGAAAAACAGACCCCAGGGGTTCATGTATGTACTTATGTGTATGTAGATTCAGTATGTTATTAAGTTGCTGTTTTCATTAGCTGATGGAAATTTATAGTACGTGGGGCCCTCTGCTTTAAAGATTGAAAGTTAGTAATTTCCAATTCCTATTAAATTCCTAATCATCAGAGAGGTTTCTCATAGAATTTACTTCTATTTTTGATACTCTCCACTGTTCAGGGGGAAATGTATTAGAATTTCAATGTTCTGAATAATCTATAAACTACAAATATAAATACTTCCTGCCTGATTGAGCCCCATTCCTCTGGCAAAGTAAAGAAGTACTCTTGAAGAGACACATATCTGACTTGAGCAGAAGACAAGTGTTTAATTGCATTTGCCCCATAAACATCACTGAGCACTTAGTCTGGCCAGGCAATGTGTTGTGCCCAAGATCCAAAGATGACTCAGTGTGATAGACTGTTACATGAACACTGAAGTCTCTCAGCTGGACAGCCTGCAGTGTTATGAAGCACAGCAGTGGGAAAGGGAGGATTTTTCCATTTCCCACAGCAACTGTGTGGAAGAGACTGCTCTCAAAATGTGGAGAAAGTCAAAATCCATGCCTTCAAGGATCTTACAGTCTAAAACCTCAAAGATGGAGTAAATCAGCTGCTAAATACTTTTACATTAGGGTATTAAGGAGGATTCCAGAGGACAGTTAAGGAGCCATTTTACAAGTAGCTCAAAAAATCATCTACATTTAATGTTTAATCCCCGACATACAGAGAACAAAAGCAGAGCAATATGCTCTGACAGAATTGGACCAAGGGTAAGCTCCATGGCTAAGACGGCAAATTCATGTTATTGTAACATAGACGCAGAGACGGACAGCACAGGGGTCCCATTCAGTGAAAGAAGCCTCAAAGTAAAAGCTACACTGAGTAGCTGGCCATACAAATTGACAAAGATTCTCAAGGGCAATTAAAAATAAGGAAGAGATGGTGAAAGTGATGTTGAAAAATAAAGGGAAGTAAATAGATGGGTTTCGGAGGTGGGAGGGAGCCTAGCATAGCAACAACAACAAAAAAACAGTTAAATTAACTAGGGGTGGTCAAGAGCTGATTTAAGACATGATCTCTTTCCTAACAGGATGGACTATTGATATTTCCTTCATACAAAGTCCACCAAAAGGAAGAGAGAGGTGAAGAAGCTAAAGAGAGGGGAAGACAAAGTTCAGAAAAATAAAGTAGAGAAAGAACATTAAAGGGAAAGGAGAGAACCACAGATAAAGCCACATACTGGAAACTATAATACTGGGGGAAAGAGAGGCACAATGAGAGTACTTATGAAAAAGTCTAAGAATTAAGAAAAACTACGCACATGGATTAAAGTACAAACATAGACTGTGCTTAGCTAACAATTCATACAACATGAGGTCTATGGAGGTTGTAAAAAAAATCAGTTTTTTAAAAGACATAAGACTATCCAAAGAGCACATACTTCAGAGGCTCTTCAGTGATAAAGAGCAGGGGGAAAACTGTATTAATTGTGAACCTGTGACAAGTGCAAAAGTGTAGAATTTAGGATGATTTTTTGATTGGAAGATTCATTGCATGAGAGTAGATAAGAATAACATGAAGAAAAGATGGGATTTCTGAACATCAATGGGTCTCTTCCCAACTCTTCTCCACTCCTTTCAGAAAAAGAAGAAAGGGAAACTTTAAAAAATGTTCCTTTGGCTCATTCTAAAAGAGCTTTGTTGAGTTTTTCTGCTATGCTCAATAGATCTGGAACTAAAGTTAAAATAACCAAGAAACACATATTTAGATTCAGTGCATAAGAGCAAGTAAACCTGATAAGAATTAGGTGGTGCAGATGCAAAGGGAGCTGGGGAGAATGTCAATAACGTAGCCAAATATTTCTAATCAGGCAAAGCAAAATATCAAAATTATGTTATTACAGGCTAAAAAATTTGATAGAGTTTTATGGAGGACAAACAAATCTCTCATTCCTCTGGGAGAAAATGTTAAATATGATGAGATGATCATGGGAAAGGAAATTTAGCTCATTTTTCAAGATGTAAGAAAATAAGAGGATACAGAGATTTTAATGATACAAAGAAAGTTTCCAAAGGGAAAAATAGATTTTAAGGCTTTACAGAGCAAAACAGATATTCCTAGATACAGACATGATTAATGGAAGGCAATTATAATGGGGGGGTAAACAAAGATAAGAGGACAATTTTAAAGGATATGAAAAACAAATGAGACACAGATATGCAAAGAGACAAGCTGATGTGTGAAAAAAAAATCAAAGTAGGAATAAACGTATGACTTATATTCAACTGGGCATGGAAGAAGACACATAAGGATGATGATACATTTAGGCAACACGAAGTTATTTTCATACGTCTCCAAAATGAAGGCTGGAAACAGCAGGATAGTTGATAGAACTAGTTCAAGACAAGAAAAGTTACAAATTTATAATGAATATAAAAACATAAGATTAAAGAAATTTTCAGTTCAGTTCAGTTGCTCAGTCATGTCCAACTCTTTGTGGCCCCATGGACTGCAGCGCACGAGGCTTCCCTGTCCATCAATCAACTCCTGGAGTCCACCCAAACCCATGTCCATTGAGTCGGTGATGCCATCCAACCATCTCATCCTCTGTCGTCCCCTTCTCCTCCCGCCTTCAGTGTTTCCCAGCATCAGGGTCTTTTCAAATGAGTCAGTTCTTCACATCAGGTGGCCAGGGAAACTATATGCTGAATAAGATAGAAGAAAAATCAGGGAGCAACAGGTCCTAAAATGTTTAAGAACATGGCAACATTATTTGTAGCAGAAGATTTTTATTTATCTTTAGTAAGTTTTAGAGCAAGTTTTTAAAAAATAAAAATACTCTATGGGAGAGGGGGAGGGCGGGATGATATGGGAGAATGGCATGGAAGCATGTAAATTATCACATGTGAGGCAAATCGCCAGTCCAGGTTCAATGCATGATACAGGGTGCTCGGGGCTGGTGCACCGGGATGGCCTGGAGGGATGGGAAGGGGAGGGAGGTAGAAGGGGGTTCTGGAGGGGGAAAACATGTACACCCATGGTGGATTCATGTCAATGTACAGCAAAACAAATACAATATTGTAAAGTTAAAAAATAGAAAATTAACTAATTTTAAGAAAAAAAGTAAAAATAATACCTGGATAGTTAATCCAATAAATTGATAAACACTGCAGTTAATGTTCCATTATTAAAGAATATATGAACATAAATATTTCCTCATCCAAAAAACTAGAAAAGAGAGAGGTGGGAGGAGATCTAGAAAGAAGGAATTAACAAAAACCCAAACTAACTGAGGAAAACTCTTTAGTATAAATGATGTTCTATGCAGTTCTGTAGCAACAAATTCCTAGGAAAACATCATTTGCCAAAATGAACCCAGAGAAATGAAAAGTTTAATAGAAGAGATTGAAAAAATGATTGAAAAATTGCAGTTTTTTAGAAAGCGCCAGGTCCAGATAGTTTCCGAACTTACTCTTGCAAACTCAAGTGGGAAAACAAAACACTAAACATTTTAGTTGAAATTGATCTAATATATTTCTTATGAAAGTTATTTGCTTTCTACATTTCTTAAGAGTACCTCTGGTCTCATTTTGAAAGTAATACAATAAAACTTCTCTCAAATGAATTATAAGGGGGAGAGTATAATGAGTTCTATAATTTACTTTTTAAATGCCCTAAATGAGTTAAAGCAATCAAGAGAGAACTTCCACAAACTCTCTTGTCCTCATCCACCCACCTATGTTCTCTGCCTTCTCCCATGTCCATGCTCCTTTCTTGTCACAGCAAAGAGCATCACCACCTCTTACACCTTAGAGTACAATCCTTTTTGCCCCTCAAGGGAACTGTCCCAGGAATTCTCTCTCTTCTATCCTACATCAACAATTTTTCTACTTTTTCAGTTAACTTTACTTACTTATTCATTTTTGGCTATGCTGGGTCTTCGTTGCTGTGTGAACTCAGTAGTTGTGGCTCCTGGGCTCTAGAGCACATGCTCAACTGTTGTGGCCCAGGGGTTAGTTGCTCTGTGGCATGTGGACTCTTCCTGGATCAGGAATCAAACTGTTTACCGATCTTTATCAAAGATTCTTTACCAGTGAGCCAGCAGGGAAACCCCAATTTTTCTATTTTTACTAGATCATTGTCATCAGCTTAAAATCCTACACACACACATATATATATACATATATATATAATATTTATGCATGTATGCTTCCTAGGTTGCTTCAGTCATGTCCAACTCTTTCCGACACTTTGGACTGTAGCCCACCAAGCTCCTCTGTCCCTGGGATTCTCCAGGCAAGAATACTGAAGTGGGTTGCCATACCCTCCTCCAGGGAATCTTCCTGACCCAGGGATCGAACCTGCTTCTCCTGTGGCTCCTGCTTTGCAGGCAGATTCTTAACTGCTGAGCCACGGGGGAAGCTCATAATATTTAGATATTTGCTTAATTTTTCCTCTCCACCACTATTCCATTTTTCTCCTCTTTATAGCATAACTCTCTAAAGACTTATCTCCAGTTTCTCTTTTTCCATTTTCCCTTGAAGCAGTAGGCTCCAAACACTCCACTGAAATTACTCTCATGAAGTCACTGGTGACCTACATGTCTCTAAAGCCAATGGTCAGTTGTCAGTCCTCAGTGAATTTGAGCTGTTAGAAGCATTTGACACAGATGATCAGTGCCCCTTGATTAAAAATATCTCTTTTACTTGACTTCTAGAACACAATACAGCCTTCCTTGTGTCTCTGCTTACTTCTTGGTTTCCTTTGCTAGTTCTTTCTCACCTGCACCACCTCCAAAAGCCCTGGACTTATTCCTTGGACTTCTCATCTACAATTACCATTGTGATGTCAAATATCATATATGGAGTTTTGGCTTCTACATTGTATATCCAGTTCAGACCTCCTTCCTAAACTCCAGAATTCTCCACCTACCTACTTAGCAACTCCGTTTAGATGTCTATAAACTATCTCAAACTTAACATTAGCGAGCAAACTCCTGGTGGTTCTCACCCACCTCACAACCTGATTCTTCCACAGTTTTCTTTATTACAAGTAATGGCAACTCTATCATTCCAATTTCTCAGGGCAAAAACCTTGGTGTCATCCTTACATTTCCTTTTCCTAGCAGCTATATCTGAGCCTTCAGCAAATCCTGTCAGTTATAGCTTCACAGTTTATCAAGACCCAACTAATTCTTCTCACCTTTAATGCTACTACCTCAGCTTAAACCATCATCAACTTTTGTCTGATATTTGAAACAGCTCCCTAACTGCTCTTTCTGCTTCTGCCTTTGTCTCTTAGTAGTCCATTCTCAACATGACACTGTGACAAGCCTGTTTAACTGTAGGTCATATCATATCACTTCTCTGCTTAAAACCCACCAGTGGCTTCCATCTCACACAGAGAAGAAACAAAGCCCTTACGGTGATCGACAAAATCCTCTTCTCCCCACCCCCACTCCCCAGAAGTTTCCTCTGACCTCATCTTTAACTCCCCTGTTCCTCTGTCCCTTACTCTTCCTCCAACATACCAGACACAGTCCCTCTCAAGGACACTGGACTCCTTGCTCCCTATACAGGAATGTTCTTTACCCAGAGATCCTCTTGGTCAGCTCCTTCCCTTTCTTCAGCCCTTAACACAAATATCACCTTCTCCTGGCCTCCCTAACCTAAAATGCCACACTACCACCACCAGCCCTGACTCATCTTACGTCCTTACTCTGCTCTATTTTTTCGCTTCCGCACTCAGCACTAATACCCCATTCATATTCCCCATTTATAATATTTATTCTGTCCCCTCAATAGAATAGAAGCTACGTAGATCTTTATTCCTTTGTTCACTACTATATCTCTTAGAACCTAGAGCAGTGCCTGGCAAAATGAGTATTGTTGAGTGAATAAATGATTGATTTGCTGATGTGTTGTTTTGTTAGCATCTTTTTCATTTGTTTTAATAAGAAAATCTTTTAATTAGTAGGTCAAGTTTTGTATGCAAATGTGGCTTCTAATAGATCTTAATAAATACATTAAACACTGATCTTGCTTATATTCGTGAACTGTCTCAAAAACATTTTTTACATAATTTGAAGAGTTCAGATTTTATCTCAGCTCCTACTCAAATAAACACATGTTCTTAATTAGTGACATAGTTGGGAACTTTTATTGAAGTAACAAGTTACCTCCATGCAGATTAACCAGTGAGCTTTATTCTTTCAAGCAGAATGATACCTTGAGAGATCTGCTGATAAAAATATATATATATAATATATATATATATATATATATATATATATATATATACACACACACACACACGTGTGTGTGTGTGTGTGTGTGTGTGTGTGTATACCTGAAATGCTTTGTTAAACACTCACTGCGCACCAGATTCTCACTCATGGAGTGATATCAAGACTCTTATCATACCATGACAAAGATATTGTATTAGTCTTCTAAGTGGTCTCCTGATCACTATCTCTTCCTTCCTGTGTATACATTGTGCCCACTTCCCAGGAGTATTATCAATGCAGACTTATGGTTATATCATTGCTCTGCTTCAATACCTTCATGGCTCCCCTTTTCCTGTTAAATGAAGTCTAGTCTCATAAAATGGACATGTGAAACATCTAGAGTACAGTTGCAACCTGAATATGTTTCTATTCTGCTCTCCAATCTGATTTTTATAGTTACCATTCTTGTTAAATTTCCCACCTCCTTACCTTCCCTCATAATACTTGAACTGGAAGATCTATTGGGAATTCATAGCTAGACTGGAGGGGTAGTATGATCAGCACAGAATGTAGCGGTATTATTGGTACCTCTGATCCAGGTTCTAAATTACTATTAAAGGAATTTGATATTACGTTTCTCTTTTTCCCCCACAGTGCTCTATGGGCTTACATTTACCTGATATGCAACCAAATACTCCAGGTTTTATTTATATGACCTTCCAACAAGTCAAGTTTTACACATTCTTAGCATAGTTTGTGAATTAAGGGCAACCCTGTACATTTGACCCTCTTAAAATCACTACTCTTCTTTGGGGAACTGTAATATCTCCTGCTTATGCCATTTTCTCCACTTCTGTTATTACTTAGCCCTTGTCACTTTACACCCCTTGTGAAGCAAGCAGAGAGAGGAAGAGAGGAAGCCAGGGGAGGAAAGGAGGAGCATTATTCCTCACATCTGAAACTGGGCTCAGCCCACTTCTCCTTCCAAACTGTTTCCCACTTAACTAGCAAGAAAACAAGATCTTTCTAAAATTAAATCTCATGATCCTGTCCCGCCTCAGAAAAACTCTCTCAATGGCTGTTACATTCATCACAATCTTAGTCTTTTTGTACTTCATTTCCCACCTCATCTCCAGCCTTATTTCTCATCACTCATCATCAGGCAGCTTGCTCTCTCTGTCTCTGGCTTTTGCACACACATCTCCCTGGGCCGACAGCATCAGTCCCTAGCTTCTCTTCCTGCTTAACTATAATTCCTTCTTCCAGATTCAGCTCTCTAAGATTTCTTTCGTGTTATCTCATATTTGCCTTTGAAATCTCTCATTATTACTTCAGTTAAACTGATAACTAAGTATTGTTTCACAATGACCTATCATCCTATTTAAATATTCAAACCTTTTAACATTTTTGACAACTTTCCCAAATCAAATTATGAATAAAATCTCCTTACACATGAAAAAATACATACAATGTCAAAATCATATGATTGTTCCAGTGATTGCTCCTATTTTTCTTTTAAAATATCATTTAACATGCATTTACATTTGATATTTCAAGAAAAGGAGTGCCTGGAGCAGAAGAAGGGCAAATCATTATTAATGTGCTCTGCAGCTTTGTGATAATGAGTTAAAAAGTATATCCTTTCTATACTTACATCTTTGCTTGTCTCTCTGCATATGTTCGGAGAAGGCAATGGCACCCCACTCCAGTACTCTTGCCTGGAAAATCCCATGGACGGAGAAGCCTGGTAGGCTACAGTCCATGGGGTTGCTAAGAGTCGGACACGACTGAGCAACTTCATTTTCACTTTTCCCTTTCATGCACTGGAGAAGGAAATGGCAACCCACTCCAGTATTCTTGACTGGAGAATCCCAGGGACGGGGGAGCCTGGTGGGCTGCCATCTATGGGGTCTCACAGAGTCGGACACGACTGAAGCGACTTAGCAGCAGCAGTTAGCAGCTGCATATGTTGCTATTTGGTTATGTGGCTTTTCAAGGTAAGGTATTTGTTTTAATAAGTTTGGTTTCCTATATGCTATGGAATTGCACTGAACTCCAAAGTAGTGATTATTGGTGAGAATTATATAACAAATGGCAGAACTGTCCTGAGTCAATATTGTTGATTAGACAAAGTTTGTCTTCAGTGTATCTAGTGTGCATATGAGATTCCTAGGGCTTCCCTGGTGGCTTGGTGGTAGAAAAATCTGCCTGTAATATGGAAGATTCAGGTTCAATCCCTGGGTTGGGAAGATCCCCTGGAGAAGGAAATGGCAACCCACTCCAGTATTCTTGCCTGGAGAACCCCATGGACAGAGGAGCCTGGTGGGCTATAGTCCATGGGGGTCGCAAAGAGTTAGACACAACTGAGCAACTTAACATTTCACTTCACATGAGATTCCTAGCTTCATGGACTTCTGGCTCAGGAAGTAAAATTTATTACAATCCCCCGCCCCCACAAAAAAAAGACTCTGCTCTCATACCTCCTCCTCTGAGAAGCCTTTCTTGTCACCCCTATAGTGGAATTTGCAGGTGCCCTTGCTTTCTGTTCCAGTCAGTTCAGTCGCTCAGTCATGTCCGACTCTTTGCTACCCCATGAATTGCAGCACACCAGGCTTCCCTGTCCATCACCAACTCCCAGAGCTTATTCAAACTCATGTCCATAGAGTCAGTGATGCCATCCAACCACCTCATCCTCTGTCTTCACCTTCTCCTCCTGCCTTCAATCCTTCCCAGCATCAGGGTCTTTTCCAGTAAGTCAGTTCTTCACATCAGGTGGCCAAAGTATTGGTGTTTCAGCTTCAGTCTGAAACTTCAGTCTGAAACTTCACTCTGAAGCTTCAGTTCCAGCTTCAGTCCTTCCAATGAATATTCAGGACTGATTTCCTTTAGGATTGACTGGTTTGATCTCCTTGCAGTCCAAGGGACTCTCAAGAGTCTTCTCCAAATACCCCCCAATTCTACCTCCATCAGGGTGCTCATTACACTGGTTTAGAATTGCCTGTTTGCTTTTCTCTCTCCCCATCATGAGACTTTGAGCTCCTTAAGAATAATGACTGTGTCTTTCATCTTTACAACTCATACTAAGAACAGTACCTGGTATATATTTGTATCAGTTTACCTTGCCAATAAAGTTATTCCTGATTTTCCTTTTTCTTGTTCATCCAAGAAGAGTCCAGGGCAAGATAACAAGGAACGTGGTAGAAATCAGTTTACACAAAAGCAAGATTTCAACATTGTAATCTTTTAACTAATACATTAGTATTCAAACTTTGCTACACATTGTCATTCCATTATAAAGAATACATGGTGAAGGTGATAATAACTAAAGCTATAAATGAGATTATTTTACTTTTTCTGTAAAACTGAAAATAAAATACAAACAATCCATCATAAATGGAGATTCTCTGAGACCCAATTTCTTGGTGCCAATTCCATAGTGAAACAAACACTGGAATTTTCCAGTCTGGGGAAAGGAAAACATTTAGATCCTGACTGATATGTCTTTCAGTGACAGATGAATGCCTCTGAGATAATTGAGCATTGTTCTTTAGTCACAGCCATGTTGAATGTTATTTAACATCGACAATGAGAAATAAGTTTTACTGGAATGATGGAGTTAATCTCTGAAAGATTCCTGAAACCCTCTTTTCTGAGATAATTTAAGTATATATTTACTCAGTGGTAGCGCTTTGTAGGTCCATCCAGTTAAAAGTCTATAATCATTAAGCCCCATATATTCTTAAAATAGTGAAGAGTTTCTTTTTCTACAACTTTGCTTTCCTGATCACTAAATTGACGAAGTAAAATTAACCTATTTACTAATAACTATTTTATTCCCTAGGCTATATCCCCATGTGTGTGTGTATGTGTGTGTGTGTTAACAAATCTAATAGTAGATTGCTCATCAGAAACACAATTATAGTCATTCTTCTGTTCTACTACCTAGGTAATTATCGATTGATTAATCTGTATATTTTAATGATTTGGTTCTCTACTTCCCTAAAGAAGTAGAAAACTGTTTTAAAATCTAAGATAACAGAGACTTCATTACTTGTTGCAAAACAGAGTTCATTTTAAGTGGTAGAGTCCCACAAGGGAGTGCTAATGTGAATAGTTACTATTATACACAATCTACCAAAATGAGCAGTTATATTGCATTTAGTGATGGAAGGATCTTCAAATGTGATTTACATTTATATCTTTAATGAAAATTAGTACATTCTTCACACTTCCTGATTTCTCTATGTTTCTTCTGTGGCAGTGTAACTTCCTACCACTGGTATTTGCATTTGTAAATTACAGAGTAATTTGTGGTAAACAATGGATTAATGTATTTTGCTAAGGACCTAGACTTGTATCATCCAATTCTTCACAAAAATCTTCTATGTTACAGTCCACATTTCACTTTAATTTCTTTTAATTTGAAATGGGTCTTGAGTACCCTCTATGAGTTTATCATAATGCAATACTTTGTGTCTCCAACTGCAAAAGTTCTATTAAAAGTCTAGGAAAAGTGACTGGGGATGGCCTTGATTGAAAAAATTTAAATGACATTAAACAATAGTCACCATATCTGGAACATTTGTTCTATGTCAAAAGGTATAATATATACTTCACATGAATTATTTCTAGCCCTTACAGTGGAAGTAATTTACAAATAAAAATGTAATTATTTCCCCTATTTTGCTGATGACAAAACTGAAGCTTAGAGTTCAGTAAATCGGTGTCCAAGGACAATGCTAGAAGGTGAGTGGGCCAATATTCTAACACAGGTGTGTCTGATGTCAGACTGTGGGTTTTCATTCTGGCAGAAGGCCATAATTAAGAGTACAGAGATGCCACAAGCCTGTATGTTACCTCTTTTGTCTCTTCTTCCAAAACTCAAGAAAGAGAGAGACTTTGACCAAGCATCTTCCTGCCTTTTCCATAGCAGAACATGTACTAACAGTGCCTTAGTTTACAGTGTTAGGAATCAGTATATCATTCAGCTGGTAATTTTCCTTTCTTTGACTTCTGGCAGAAGCTCTCTCTAGAGCCAGAGCCAATTGTTTTTCTCTAATGACTTAGAGGGAAGTTAGCCTGAGGCTGTCCTGGGAACTGCAGGTCTATTTATCCTCTTTTTCTTTGTTCCATGGATGGTATCCAACAGGCAGCTTTGACTGGCCTCATGGGGACAGACATGTTGATTATTTCCACTCTATAAGGAGAAACACCGATAACAAGATTTGGCTATTTTCTAGAATTATGAATATAATGTTAAGCAATTATTAAAGTATATGCATACTTATTAAAACTTATTCCTTGCACCAAAGATATTTACTGAGCTGATTTATTTGCAATTGAATATGGTAAACAGTAGAAATGAGATATGTTAAAGATGCTGAGAACTTTCATAGCTTGGAAAGTTGTAAGAATATATAATTAACCATTTATAACAAATTAATTAACATACCCCTTAACTAGGAATAAAGATTTGGAGTAAGACCATGAGTCAAACACCCAGTCTAGGTGTTAGAACATGAGGATGAGATTTAATTTTCTCAGTGAAATAGGACTCGTCTCCTAGAAAGAGTTCAGCTTATTAATTCCTAAAGTAATTTTAGGCAATGCCTTTTTTTTAAAATAGCTTTTTTATTAAGACAGAGAAGCAAAGATGGGCACTGCTTCCTGATTTTTCCCTCACCCCTCTTCCTTACTTTCTGCCTTTACTCCTCTTTGCCAGGTTTCTAGCCAACACCACTTTCAGAGGCCTCAGTGGTTCCATCAAAGTGAAAGGTTCCACTATCATCAGCTCAGAGAACAATTTTTTCATCTGGAATCTGCAAAATGACCCCATGGGAAAGCCAATGTGGACACGCTTGGGCAGCTGGCAGAGGGGGAAGATTGTCATGGACTATGGAATATGGCCAGAGCAAGCCCAGAGGCACAAAACTCACTTTCAGCACCCAAGTAAGCTACACTTGCGAGTGGTTACACTGATAGAGCATCCATTTGTCTTCACAAGGGAGGTCGATGATGAAGGCTTGTGCCCTGCTGGACAACTCTGTCTAAACCCCATGACTAATGATTCTTCTATATTGGACAGCCTTTTTAGCAGCCTCCATAGCAGTAATGATACAGTGCCCATAAAACTGAAGAAGTGCTGCTATGGATATTGCATTGATCTACTGGAAAAACTAGCAGAAGACATGAACTTTGACTTTGATCTCTATATTGTTGGGGATGGCAAATATGGAGCCTGGAAAAATGGGCACTGGACTGGGCTGGTGGGTGATCTCCTGAGTGGGTCAGCCCACTTGGCAGTCACTTCCTTCAGCATCAATACTGCACGAAGCCAGGTGATAGATTTCACCAGCCCTTTCTTCTCCACCAGCTTGGGCATCTTAGTGAGGACACGAGACACAGCAGCTCCCATCGGAGCCTTCATGTGGCCACTCCACTGGACAATGTGGCTGGGGATTTTTGTGGCTCTGCACATCACTGCCATTTTCCTCACTGTCTATGAATGGAAGAGTCCCTTTGGCATGACTCCCAAGGGGCGGAATAGAAGTAAAGTTTTCTCCTTCTCTTCAGCCTTGAATGTCTGTTATGCTCTCTTGTTTGGTAGAACAGCAGCTATCAAACCCCCAAAATGCTGGACTGGAAGGTTTCTAATGAACCTTTGGGCCATTTTCTGTATGTTTTGCCTTTCAACATACACAGCGAATTTGGCTGCTGTCATGGTAGGTGAGAAGATCTATGAAGAGCTCTCTGGAATACATGACCCTAAGGTAATACTTCTTTTTACTCTAGATTTCCTTATTGTCCGTTTTAACTCAGTATATTGTGTCTTATGCTAGTAGTTTATATGCTTTCATCTAACACAGAATATTCTCTGAACCATCTGTAGAGACTAGTCCAAAAAGTCTGTTGCCTAATTGCACTAAATATTTCATCGCTTTATTAAATGAAACAAAAAGAGTGAGGGATGTTTTTAGGAGATTTTGTTTCAAAGAAAGTCTCATAGAAACGTCTGTTAGTGCAGTTTTTTCCTTGCGTTAGTTAACCATCTGGCAGAATGGCTGTCGGGGAATAGTCTTACAAAGTATTTTCACCCAAAGTAAAACTTCAAAAACGGATTAATTACTTTTCTTGGGAATTAATGGGAATAAATAATAAGGTCCAAATTTAAATAATAAAGAATCCTTTTTCACCATGAAAAATAGTAAAATGGAAAGAACTAACATTTTATCATAAGCACTCAAAGTCAGAAAGCTAGAAAACTCAATGCATATAGCCAAGGAGTACTAAGCTAACTGAGCAGGCAAGATTAACTAGGAAGAGAGTGTCCTTTTGGGTAAGAAAGGCTGATCACCTTAGGGTTGGAGGAGGATGTCACCAGTCACATTACAATGTCCAAGAATATTCAAGAAAATCGTCTCTATTCTAGGCTACCTTTGATAATCTAGACATCTGATCTATGAAGAAAGGAGGAGGGTAGGGTTCAGGTAAGCAGATAAAGCAGTGGTGATACATGAGTAAAGATAGCCATGTCTGTTTGGTGACAAGACCTCTTTCAATGACTACGAGTAATGCAAACTTGGCCAACCTAGTGGGAGTGGAGAGAACGGAGTTGTCAGGGCTCAAAACAATAAGAAAAGGAGTCAAGGGAGTACTACAGTTCCTAGTGGGGAACAGAATTCAGATCCAGAGCAGACATGTATTCCAATCTGTAGAACCCAACTACGAGAGACTGGAGAAAGCTGCAATTCAGTGAACATACCCAGGACACACTGTGTTAAAGCATCTTGAGCTAAGCTGAACATTTCAAACTGTGAAACACCATCATGACTTTTCACATACCCCTTTTCACATCAAATATCATAATATTGAACCCTTTACCATATATTTTTATCAAAAATTTAAAATTAATTGCACAGAGAATGAAAAAATAGGACATTTACTATTTTTGTTAAACAATAGGGTGGCCCAGAGGGCTAGTGGCAGCTTTAGAGAATGCTCATAAATAGTTTGGATTAGGATATATGGTCTGTTCTGCAAACAAATGAATGAGAAATTTGACCCATATACTGAAAACCTCCTTAATACATGTGAACCTCATGAGAAGATCCAGCAAACAATAGATCATTAACAGGGCAATGAATTGCATTTGCTTCTTAATGTGCAGTCAGGACTTTAGGTTATCATCTGGAATTTAGTAAACACAAATAAGTTCCATAGTATAAATACATGTGTTACCTTAAAGAGAGATTTGGTGATGCTTCAGCATTCATACTGCACTGGTATTAGCAGCCTCTGTTTATACTTTGCCCCAAGAGGTCTGTGGATCTCCCAAAAGTTTGCCATCTTAATAGAGGCTTACTCAATTTTTTTTTTTTGCAGTAATCTTGAAATATGATTCTTAAGTTACAAATTCAACTTGAAAACCATTCGATCCAATCTAGTATAAGAGACAATATATGTGCCGGTTGTTGTGAAGATTCCAGACCATTATCATATGTAAAAAGGTGAACATAATAATACTGACTAGAGTTTTGTTAATCAGAACCAAAGATTATCAAAATTTTCATGGATGTTATGTATGAGAAACCTGAAGCAATTATTATTTTAAGGATTAAAAGGAAAAGCATAACAATAAACCATACACAGCAGTAAAACAGTTTTTTTTTAAGCAAAAAGAAGCAATCATTCCATTCCCAATTCCATTCCCAATAAAAAGGTTACATTTTTATAAACCTAACCCAGGCCTCCAGATAAAGTGAGAGGAAATCAGTTCATTTTAGTCACTCAGTCATACCTGACTGGGACTCCATGGAGTGTATCACACCAGGCTTTCCTGTCCATCATCAACACCCAGAACCTGCTCAAACTCATGTCCATCGAGTTGGTGATGCCATCCAACTATCTCAGCCTCTGTCGTCCCCTTCTCTTCTTGCCTTCAATCTTTCCCGGCATCAGGGTCTTTTCAGATGAGTCAGTTCTTCGCATCAGGTGGCCAAACTATTGGAGTTTCAGCTTCAGCATCAGTCCTCCCAATGAATATTCAGGGTTTATTTCCTTTAGGATTGACTGGTTTGATCTTGCAGTCCAAGGGACTCTCAAGAGTCTTCTCCAAAACCGCAGTTCAAAAGCATCAATTCTTCAGTGCTCAGCCTTCTTTATGGTCCAACTCTCACATCCATACCTGACTATTGGAAAAAACCATAACTTTGACTAGACGGAACTTTGTCAGCAAAGGTCTCCTTTTTAATACGCTATCTAGGTTTAATATGCTTGAGAGGAAATGGACCATGTCAACTTTGTGTTACATCTACTAAGGTCTTAATGAAATGGACAAACCCAAGTCTAAAACATTTTCAATTTTAGATAGTAGATGAATTTTCACTAAGGTTCCCAAAAATATGTCTCTTTCCTAAAGTCTCTCACTTCTTTTCCATATAAAAACACCTAGGTTATTTGATTAAGAAATACCCAACATCTGAACTTTTGGTGAATAAAGTTGGTGACAGAATTGTTCAGTTTTCATCCAAATGTGTGGTATTGTGCAGACGACATAATGACCTCATCTTCCCAATGACAGGCATAATCAAAACAATTTCCATACCTTTCAGTCACTCAGCATTCATTCTTAAGTATATTTCACTCACTCACATGAGCTCTTTTCTCTCCTAACAATGCTCAATTCTTTGAGTGACTCTATCTTTTTTTTTTTTACACTAAATGATGTGGAAAATGCAGAAGTAAAAAAGTGGAGGAGAAAAGATAATAAAAAAGATAAAAACACACGAAAAACAACTTAGAAAGTTATAAATGTTGGTAGGATTGAAAATTGGTACAGCCACTGTTGAAAATAGTCAGGAGGTCTTCAAAAAACTAAAAGTTGAACTACAAAATAAAAAGATATAAGCATGCCAAAGTTTAGAAACAAATGAAACACATCAAATTTCAAAGAAAGAGTAATTGCCTTCAATGGAAGTCTTAATTAATAAGATCATAGCATCTGGTCCCATCACTTCATGGCAAATAGATGGGGAAACAGTGGAAACAGTGACAGACTTTATTTTGGGGGGTTCCAAAATCACTGCAGATGGTGACTGCAGCCATGAAATTATAAGACGCTTGTTCCTTGGAAGAAAAGTTATGACCTACCTAGACAGCATATTAAAAAGCAGAGACATTACTTTGCCAACAAAGGTCCCTCTAGTCAAAGCTATGGTTTTTCCATTAGTCATGTATGGATGTGAGAGTTGGACCATAAAAAAAGTTGCTGCCACTGCTAAGTCGCTTCTGTCGTGTCCGACTCTGTGCTACCTCACAGATGGCAGCCCACCAGGCTCCCCCGTCCCTGGGATTCTCCAGGCAACAATACTGGAGTGGGTTGCCATTTCCTTCTCCAATGCGTGAAAGTGAAGTCGCTCAGTCGTGTCCGACTTGTAGCGACCCCACGGACTGCAGCCCACCAGGCTCCTCCATCCATGGGATTTTCCAGGCAAGAGTACTGGAGTGGGGTGCCGTTGCCTTCTCCGTAAAGAAAGTTGAGCGCCAAAGAATTGATGCTTTTGAACTGTGGTGTTGGAGAAGACTCTTGAGAGTCCCTTGGACAGCAAGGAGATCCAACCAGTCTATCCTAAAGGAAATCAGTCCTGAATATTCATTGGAAGGACTGATGCTGAAATGAAACTCCAATACTTTGGCCACCTGATGTGAAGAACTGACTCATTGGAAAAGACCCTGATGCTGGGAAAGATTGAAGGCGGGAGGAGAAGGGGACAACAGATGAGATAGTTGGATGGCATCACCGATTCAATGGACATGAGTGTGAGTAAACTCCGGGAGTTGGTGATGGACAGGGAGGCCTGGCGTGCTGCAGTCCATGGGGTTGCAAAGAGTCAGACACAACTGTGCTACTGAACTGACTGACTAATTAATAAGATAAACTGTGTTCTTATTCTTGAAGAAGACTTGGAATTTGAATATCTGCATCAAGCAAGAAAAAATGGACATTCCAAGAAAAAGAACAGAAAAAACTACTTGGAGGTAGAACGTATAAGGCACAGTCAGGATATTTTGAAGAGTTCACTTTAGCCACAGCATGAAAGGAAGGAGAAGATCTAAGTCTGAAAAGTAACTTTAGTTGAGATATCAAAGGATCTTTGACATTGAGCTAGAGATCCATTGACATTTTTGAACAGTGGGATAGCACAGAGAAGCAGAATCCATTTAGAATGGTTGTTTCAGCAACAGCAATTAAACACAATTAGAAGAGAAAGACAGTGTTGGAGCTGGAGAAAGAGTTGGAGTTATAGATATTGTCACTGATAGAAAGAAGAGTCAAGAAACATTGTGGTGACCAGATCAGTTGTTGTTGTTGTTTAGTCGCTAAGTCATGTCTGACTCTTTTGCGACCCCATGGATGTAGCCCACCAGGCTCCTCTGTCCATGGGATTTTCCAGGCAAGAATACTGAAGTAGGTTGCCATTTCCTTCTCCAGGGGATCTTTCTGACTCAGGGATCAAACCCGTGTCTTCTGCATTGGCAGGCAGATTCTTTGCAACTGAGCCACCTGGGAAGCCCAACTAGATCAGTAGTTATCTATTCAGGACTTGGCAATTAACTGGATGTAAGAGTCAACAGAAAGTCACACGTGCAAAGTGCCGGAATCCAGCCCCAGCAGGTCAGGGTTCCCTCAGGATGGACGGCGTCGGCGATACGAATGAGAAGACACAGCGAGTCGTGGTGTTTCCAAGTGTCTTCTGACTTTATTGTTTTTAAGACAGCTTTTATATTTTTGGTGGTACATAGAAACAAATGTAAAGTATAGAGTCATGCCAGATCAGCTCGATGGATCAGCAGTTTTTGATCCATATCGGAACCAGAACACTGTGTTTCTAAGTTATAAAAGGTTTAAAATTGTTTACATCATCTTCTGGCCCAGAGGCCTGCTAACATCTTGTGACTCTTTTATTGATAAGGGTTGATCAGCCAGGACACTTTTGTATCAGGCACAGCAGGAAAGAATTCTTTAATAGAAAGTTTCAAGGTAAAACCTGTTTTCGGTAATTTACTCTATGCCTTGAGCTTAACAGAAAAGAATGTGGTTCCATAAAGCAAGCTGAAACAATGTAGCACAGAGGTCAGTTCTTAGCAAAATCACCAGCTGAATTAACAATTGTCTTATTATTTGTATTAAAACTAAACTTTTATTTATATAAATCCCTAACTATTATACTTTCATTATATAGGCTAAATACTTTAAGAGTAAAAACGTAGTGAGTGACTATAGATTAAGTAACAATTTCACAAAGCAATATTTTTTGTATTTCCTAACAAGCCTTTTTTTCTGTGAAGGGTTTTGTGCCCATTGGGGCTTTCTGTGTGGAGGCTCTCAATGCTGTTCTGTTGTTAAGGGGCAGTCAAGCACATTAGCTCCAAAGGCACAGGTACATTTATTAAACAAACCAATATGTTAGCAAAAGGAATTTAGATCAGCATACTCTATATCTCAGATAATTTTATTTAGGGTGCTACCGTTCAGGGGCCTTGTTGATTTGAGGTTTTAGATTGATCTATTTTAGAAGAGAATCAGAAAAAGCCTTTTTTCTAAGTCACAGAAAATAAGAAGAGGTTTATTGTAGCAAACATCAGAAAGACAGATATCATCTTTAAGGTGAGTGCTGGGGCAGCCTTCCGAGAATTCCTGAGGGCTGAGAAGCCGTGCTCAATCAGCCCTTTACCTCATGACACTGTCATGGGTGGGATCTCGTGAGCTGGCTCCCGGCGGCAAAGTTGCAGGCCTGAGTGTATAAAATGATGGTACCATTCAGGGAAGCAGAAGAGGCAGTTTATGGACTAGAAATTATGCTGACCAGTTCAGTTTCATACTTTGAATTGTAAAATCTGTGTTGGGCATCCAGGTGAAATCCAGCAGGCACTGGGAAATATGGAGCCAGATTTCAGGAGTGACATTGACACTGGTGGGAATCTGGGGCAGAGAGGTGATGCTGTGTATTAAAGCACTCTGGGGAGTATGAGATCCCCAAGGGAGAAGGCAGTAGGGAGAAAAAATGCTGTTCGAGGAGAAGCAGCAGGCATAAAGTTGGCATATGGTTTTGCGAAGAGATGAGGTGGAAGCTGAAGAGATAAAAGTACCTTGAAGCAAAATCATGCAGGCTCTTGAATGCCTCTCTGTAGACTGAATTTTAACTTCTTGAGATGAAGATTGATATTATCCCATCTCTAAGGTGGTTATAGAGAGGACAAAGATCAGGGTCCAGTCCAAACCATGAGAATTAGCATGTATGTATGTATTTTAATGTTTGATGAAACTGGGTTTATGTGGTTTGCTTTTTTCTAATATTTTTCAAACTTCCATTTTCATAGCATTTAGTTCTGAGGAGTGAAAAGGTATTATTTACGTGGAAGCCACAGATCTCCTGTTGTTCTCCTGGGATGTTTGTTTTTCCATTATAAAGTGAAACTCTCCTAATACTGAATGAGAGGTGATTTATATGGAGTGTTGTTCACACTCTGAGGTTTCTTCCATCCCTTACTCATGGTCTGTCTCACTTCTTTTCATATATTTCCATCTCTGTCACCTACTGGGTATCAGAACAATTCTCATTGTACTATGCTGCCATTTTTATCCAGTTTTCCCACAGCTCATTTAATTCACCTCAGGCAAATTTCCTGGTGCCTCCACATTAAGGCTCTTGAACACCTGCTTCCTTCCATTCTCTAACTCTTCTTTAGTTATCTTGGGATAACCTCCCCATGTCTCCTCTATAATTGTACGCCTGAAACTTTGAGAATAACAACTCCCAAACTTCCCTAGAAGCATTTTATTAAGAAATATGTTCCTAGGAAATGATGTCCTCAGCTCATAGAGGCCATCTAAGCAATCCCAGTCTAAAAAAGCAATTCCTAAGAGTTCCATCTACCGTTTCCTTAAAACTACTTTTCTGTTACATAAAATATTTTAAATTATAGAAATAGCATTTTCTTATTTTTGTGTAAATAGTATCTATTTCTAGTCCCCAAAATTTGCTATTTTTTTTTAATGTATCAGTCTTGGATTCTAAACAGTAACTTATAAAATATTCCTATGGGAAATGTGTTTGGATGAAAATCTATTGACTTAAGAAGTAAGATTTATGATCTGTATTTATACTCAATCCATCAGCAAATTGAGTCCTGGCTGCATAAACATCTGTAACCATGATATTAGATAACTTACAATGGACTGAAATAGCTCCATTTTTCTCCTTGATCATAACTGTTTAGCATGCTGGCTGTACATTTAACATAGTTAATAAACTGTTAAGCATTAAGAGTGTGAACATTTTATCACCATTTCAGAGCTGAAATTCACTGGCTTCAACAAACCACTTTGAATCAGAAGTAAAATTAAATGCGAAATGCTGTGCAAGACAGACCAATTTAAGATTTATGATTCACTACAAGTTACAGCGGCCAAGTCAGGTTGCAATGTTTGTTTGTTTTCTGACAGGAGGTCATAGGGAAGAAATAATCTTGTTGCTGGCTGCTCCTACAGATAACCCCAAGGGAGAGGGACTGACCTGCTGTGCAAGTGAAATTCAAAAAAATAGTTCTATCCTCACTTAGCAAAACTAGTTTTGCCAGAATAATTTACTTTACACTAAAAGTAATATATGTAGCTTCTCACTCTCTCGCACCAACTCTTTTGGAAAGCAAGCTCCATGCTTCAGAGCAGGTGGGCTCTTGAAGCATGAGACCATGAAAGCAAGAATTTATGAGTAATACATTTAATAGAGCTTATATGGGTATTTCTCCATCCTAAAACTAGCACCATCCATTATAGGCAGTGCAGAAATTAGTGTAGACAGATGGAAGCAAGTGCTCATTGCCTCATCATCAAAAGTCATTTCCTCTTAGCCTTTTGAGATGATTGACAGGTGGAAAAAATGCAGTATTATTTTTATCCAGTGAGGTCTTCATCTGGATCTATGGTCAAAGGAGTAGACCTGGGCATTCTTAGAACATTCTAGCCATTAACATTCAGTCTGCTGAGGAATAAGAGATGAGAAGATCACTTCATAAATCACAAGGTACACTGGAAAATAAAACCCTGCCTCCTCTCATAAAGTTGAATTAACACAGTTGAACGGATACGTGAGCAGTCAAAATGAACTATTTGCTGATTTTAATACACTTTCTAGTTCTTCTTTTCCAGCTTCTCTTATAAAATGCCCCCTTTAGCCCTGTGTCTCTAATATATATTTAAAAAGTCGCCTCCTTAGAGGGATTAGGAGAGTAGTGTCATTTTTTTTTGTACAGGCAAATGATGGTCCTGCTTTAGAAAAACCGTCCTGGTGAACATTCAAGTAAATATTAAAAATTAAAAAGTCCTGCCTGTGAAGACAAAAGCAAACTTTAATCAGAAATATTAAAGTAAAGTACACTCGCATAGCCTTAGTAGGAAATGATAAGTATCTCCCAAGATAATAAAAACCACCTTCACTGATCTTCATATAGCACCATGTGGCTGCCCAATAAAACATATGAATTCATACAATAAAAGCTGGCCTTGAAGAAGGGGGGAGTGCCAGAACTCTAGGGCACACAAGACGTTGAAAATGGAGTTTGAGGTAAGAGGAAAAAAAACTGAACTACACCAAACCATTTATTTGTTTTTCCTTTAATTCATCCAACAACAGCAACTTTTGTTCCAGGCACCATGCTAGGTGGCTAGGAATTTAGTAGTCAGCAAAGCAGACACTGTCCTTGCAACATGGGTTTTAGTAGGAAAGAAAGATATTAATCAAGGGAACACATAAATCAGGTAATGATTTAAACTGTGATTAGCTGCTGTGAAAGCAAACACAACAGAATCTGAGAGCCTGGCAGGAGACCTGATCTGAATGGAGAATCCAAGAAACCCCTCCCTCGCCTCACCCTGAGGAGGGAAATTCTAGCTGAGATCTGAAGGATGAGACCTGAAGGAGGCAAAAGAGCAAAAGAGGAGTTGAGTGAGGTGACAGCATCTCAGGGTGATATGCAGCATGAGCAGAAGCCCCAAGACTGGAGGGAGAGAGTGCAGTCCTGATGCTCCATCATGAGCTACAAGATCAGAAAGCCAGGAAAAGGGGAACAAGATGAGGACAAGTCATAAACTAGAGAGGTTTTGTTGCCAGATATTCTAGAGAGAAAATTTCTTAAAAAAAGAAAAATCTAAGTAATGCTATAGTTTCAGTGGAGTGGCTCTTCCCCTGGGCTCCATGTACTTCTAGATAGAAAGCATAAGAGGACAAACATCCCAGTCACTTTGGCAACAAAAATTCATGATAGATCAGGGAAGTGTCCTCTATAAGAAGTGCGTTAAAAGAAAACTAATTTTAATGTACTAAATGTAAAAGATGATTTGGATGAAAAATTGAATGTGCTAATGTTGCACATATCTTGAGAATATATTCAACCCAATGAATCATAAATGAGTGGATTATATGGCATGTGAAATATATCATTAATAAAACTATTTTAGTAAATCCAAGCATGCAAACAAACGGCCATATTACCAAACTGGAAGGCTAATTATTTAAAGATGTCAGAATTATCCTTGATTAGCTTACACATGTAAAGCAATTCCAGTGAAACTCCCAAAGAATTTTTTTATTGACTTGTTTGACTGTTACTGAATCTTCTAAAAAAAATTTTATTTATATACATTATTTAAAAAATATTCAAGTGACTTGTTCTAAATATTGAAATACTTAATATTATTAATAATAACAGAGAAAGCTAATACTCATTAACTATCCCCATATGCCAAGCACTGTTGTAAATGGCAGTAGTAAGGTAACTGCCCCCCACTGAATAGTCATGGAAATTAAAATAATCCAAGTAAAGCAACTAGCATAGTGTATGACAACAAGGGGTCACACACAAAAAAAATAGAATTTAGTAGATTTTCAGATTTTAATATCATCATTAATTATATCTTGAACAATTAGTGTCCTCTCTCACACACGCCCTGTCACTGTGAATTGGATAAATGGCAAGATTCTCTTTTTGAGCTCAGTTCTAAAGAGCTTAGAGGCAGAATTCTTGTGCACTAATAGCAGATTTATTGTCTTGTGGTATACATTTTAAGCATCATTTCTGGCGTGACGTAGTTTTTCTACTTTAAACTATTTTAGTTTATGCTATCTTTTATTTTATGTGACCTTTAAGCTGCCTTAAGTCTTCTCAGGAAGAGAGCAAAGTATACATGAAATAATGTTAAAATCAAATAATAGATACAAGATATTAACAGCATTCAGAAAAGAAATAAAATTGACCAATAATTTTTTTAAATGTTAACTCTTACTTATAATCAAAGAAAGTCTAATTGAAACAGTAATGAAATGATATACTTACCTAACAAAATAGGAGTATTTTATTGATAGTTCTTAATCTTGATGGAAGCACATTAAGACTAACACCAGCATAAACTGCTATTGTAAGTTGTTACACTATGTTCATAAATCAAATTGGCCATTAATATCAACAGCTTTAAAAGGGTTCATGCCCTTTCATCCTTGACTTCACTCCTAGGAATCTGTCCAAAGGAAATAACTTAATATATAAACATCGATTTATTGCAAAGATCCACTGCAGCCTTTCTCAAAACATCAAAAACCTGGAAATCACATAAATGTCCAGCAACAGCACAATTAATGCATTACAATGTTACTATATGCTATAAAAATGCATCCAGTAGAGATAATTTTAAAGAGCTTTTAAAGTGTAAAAAAATCAAAACATAATGTTAGGTAAGAAGTTGGGAAACAAATATATTTCCAATTTTATAATATGCATTTGTACAGGCTATATAGAGAAGTGACTAGAAGAAAATATAACACAGTGTTAACAGCACTGGTACCTGAGCAGTGTAATTACAAAAAATATTTGTTTTATTATTTCTACTTCATATTTTCTACAGTTCAGTTCAATTCAGCTGCTCAGTGGTGTCCGACTCTTTGCAACCCCATGGACTGCCGCACCCCAGGCTTCCCTGTCTATCCCCAACTCCCGGAGCTTATTCAAACTCATGTCCATCGAGTCAGTGATGCCATCCAACCATCTCATCCTCTGTCGTACTCTTTTCCTCCCACCTTCAATCTTTCCCAGCATCAGGGTCTTTTCCAGTGAGCCAGTTCTTCGCATCTGGGGGCCAAAGTACTGGAGTTTCAGCTTCAGCATTCATCCTTCCAATGAATATTCAGGGTTGATTTCCTTTAGAAATGACTGGTTTGATCTTGCAGTCCAAAGGGCTCTCAAGAGTCTTCTCCAACACCACAGTTCAAAAGCATCAATTCTTTGGCACTCAGCTTTCTTTATGGTCCAACTCTCACATCCATACATGACTACTGGAAAAACCATAGCTTTGACTAGGTGAACCTTTGTCAGCAAAGTAATGTCTCTGCTTTTTAATATGCTGTCCAGGCTGGTCATACCTTTTCTTCATATTTTCTACAATGTTCATATATTATTTATATTATTATAAAGCACATAATAAGCCAAGTAAAAATGAGAATAATTCAGATACAAGACAATAGTCACAATAGCACTGTTTGCTACGCATGCACTCCTTCTGTCTGCAGCCTTTCAAGTCCAAATAGAGTGAGTTCCTCAATGATACCACTTCCATAGAAAAGTCTTTACATCTTTAAGATGCTATGCTTTCCAAAGAGACTTTGGGAAGCATATTTTCATTCCCATCCTGTTTATTCCCTTCATAGGACTTAATGCAATCTGAAATTGTCATGTTATCTATTTTAGCTAATTGTCCCACAGTGTCTTGCTCATCACTGAATTCTCAGAGTCTTGGAGGAACAATAAATAGTTTACAAATGTTATTCAATTAATGAGTGAATGAAAAATGGCAGCATCATTGAAATAGGGTTATAGCATTATGTAGGGATTACTTTGAAATTGATCAATCAATCAAATGCTTTCCATAAGACCATACGAACATTCTCATACTAGATTCTGTAAAATGAATTGAAGGAAAACCTCTCAGTAAGGGACAATGTACTGTGAAACAAACAGCAAAGTCCTCGTGTTGGACAGATCTAAAGTTTGATGTATGTTTGTGTGGAGTTTGACAGGCTACTTGCCATGACCTCTGTGTCCTCATTTGAGAGTATTACAGGAGATAATGGATGTAAAATATCTATCCAAAGTTCTGATTCCATCCACCACTAGATTATAAACTCCGTGAGAGGAGAGTTTATAAATTAGATCTATCTTATGCATCTGTATTCCTAGAGCCTAAGCATATGTCAACCATTCATTCAGATAAGTACTGAGTAAATGATGCACTTGGCCATGAGGCCAAGCAGAATTGACCAATGTGTCCAGTAGGAAAGAGGCAGAGGGCAGGAGCACCTGTCACTTGCAACAGAAGAGTATATCCAAGCGAATTTCAAATTATATCCAAGAGTGACCCATAGCATTTGAGTTATGAGAGTGATATAAGCAGATTATCAAAGCAAAGAAAATCTAAGACCATGAGGCCCATAGTGGAGGCAAGGGTAAGAAATATATGATCCTTGAATGGGAACGTGAGATAGATAATGCTACCACAGCTTAGGTGGTTTTAGGTCCCCAGCCGCAGATGATGGAGTGAGGTCATAAACATTTAGAGGTCTAGTAAGGAGAGTTAGGCATCCGGCCCCATCACTTCATGGAAAATAGATGGGGAAACAATGGAAACAGTGACAGACTCTATTTTTTGCGGGGTGGCGATGGGGGAGGGGGCTCAAAAATCACTGCAGATGGTGACTGCAGCCATGAAATTAAAAGATGCTTGCTCCTTGGAAGAAAAGTTATGACCAACCTAGACAGCATATTAAAAAGCAGAGACATTACTTTGCCAACAAAGGTCCATCTAGTCAAAGCTATGATTTTTCCAGTAGTCATGTCTGGATGTGAGAGTTGAACCATAAAGAAAGCTGAGCGCCAAAGAATTGATGCTTTTGAACTGTGGTGTTGGAGAAGACTCTTGAGAGTCCCTTGGACAGCAAGGAGATCCAACCAGTCCATCTTAAAGGAAATCAGTCCTGAATATTCATTGGAAGGACTGACGCTAAAGTGAAACTCCAATACTTTGGCCACCTGATGCGAAGAACTGACTCATTGGAAAAGACCTTGATGCTGGAAAAGATTGAAGGTGGGAGGAGAAGGGGACGACAGAGGATGAGATGGTTGGATGGCATCACCAACTCGATGGACTTGGTTTGAGTAAGCTGCAGAATTGGTAATGGACAGGGAGGCCTGATGGGCTGCAGTCCATGGGGTCACAAACAGTTGGACACGATTGAGCAACTGAACTGAAATGAAGGAGAGTTGGACCATAAGGAAGGCTGAGTGCTAAAGAATTGATGCTTTTGGATTGTGGTATTGGAGAAGACTCTTGAGAATCCCTTGGACTGCAAGAAGATTGAACCATTCAGTCCTAAGGGGAATCAAGTCTGAATATCTATTGGAAGGACTGATGCTGAAGCTGAAGCTCCAATACTCTGGACACCTGATGCGAAGAGCCAACTCGCTGGACAAGACCCTGATGCTGGGAAAGATTGAAGGCAAAAGGAGAAGAGGGTGGCAGAGGATAAAATTGTTAGATAGAATCACCAACTCAATGGACATGAATTTGAGCAAACTTTGGGAGATAGTGAACGACAGAGAAGCCTGGTGTGCAGCAGTCCATGGGGTCACAGAGTCAGACATGACTTGGCAACTGAACAACAACAAGGATCAGGTACACATTACATATGGATATTTCCCTTCCTTTCCTGAATATACTTTAATTCAAGGAACTTAAAAAAAAAGACTTGCTTTTTCAGGCTGATAAATAGAAAACTGAATAAATGAGCATGCAGCCTGTTTATCTGGTCACCTACTTCCAAAATAATTTTGAGGAGACATCTTTATAGAATTTCTTAGATAACTGAAGCTTTATTACTTTCAAATAGATACAGTAATTCATACTAACTGCAACAAAATGTTTTCAATTAGACATCCTGCTGGGTTTCCTTTAATGACTATCTAAGATCACTTCTTTCATTTGAATACAAACAGAAAATGTGCCAAATTTTTGCAAACACTTCCCTTAAATTAAGGGAAAATTGGCCTATAGTTTTGTTTACATTATTAATCTCCTTATAAAGCACAGTCTTTATACACAGATACTTTCATATCGATGAATATGTCACAGGACATCTGTAAATATTCACATATATGTTGTTGTTGTTTTAGCCACTAAGTCATGTCTGACTCTTTTGTGACCCCATGGACTGTGGCCCACCAGGCTCCTCTGTCCATGGGATTCTCCAGGAAAGAATACTGGAGAGGGTTGCCATTTCCTTCTCCAGGGGACTTTCCCGACCCAGGGATTGAACATTCACATATGTATTACGTAGTTATAAACAATTATCCATATACATTTCTATGGATCGTATGTCCACACACATACACTTATATTATATAAAAATTAAAACAGGTTAAATGGACATACACATTATAATTAGGAAGAACTATTACTCCAGGTCACTCCTGGACATAATACGGAAATCACCTGGCTACAACTTTCAGCTGCAGGTAAGAGATGCTCCCACCCTCTCTCTGTCCTACTGGACTCAACTTGGCCACACCTCACTGCTTGGTCTCATAAACATTTGAAGTAGTCAGATCATTCCATACTCAGTGTTATGGGATGGATAGATGGAGAGCCCTGGTAGGCGGTGAGGTACTGTGATACAAAAGGCAAAGTCCTGATATTAGATATACAGATATTTGAAGCTGAGTTTGACGGTTTGCCCTGGGAAGAGTCTCATTTTCGTGCTCAGTAAATATCTATATGTGTCTGATGATTTTGTAGGCAATCCCCCAAAAGTTTTATGTCTAAAATATATTTGGTAGCTCCATTAACAGTGTGAATTGAGGTGAGTGTTGGATTTTTCTAATTTAGTCTCAACTTGACATTTTGGTCCTTAATCAGATCAGAAGCTATGTGATCTAACCACAAGTGTATCCAGTGGCAAGTCTGGAGGCTTAACTGTGAGTTCTCTTCCATTATGAACTCAGTCTGGGAGATTCACCCAGTTGGGATTTAGTTTTCCCAATTGCAACTGCATACAAGCTTGCTCCAGCCAATTCACGTGCACTGTGCATGCATGCATGCTAAGTCGCTTCAGTTATGTCTGACTCTTTGAGACCCTATGGACCATAACCTGCCAGGCTCCTCTGTCCATGGGATTCTCCAGGCAAGAATATTGGAGTGGGTTGCTGTGCCCTCCTCCAGGGGATCTTAACAACCTAGGGACCCAAACCGCATCTCTTACATCTCCTGCATTGGAAGGCAAGTTCTTTACCATTAGCACCACCTGGGAAACCCCAGAGCTGCACTATATATACATATATGTTCAACTGCATCACATATATTATATATATAGATGATATTGTGCATAGCTGAAGTTTAGAAAAGATGCTTTGTCAGAATTCGTTAATACTTTTCAAACCTGAAAGTGCCCTTACCATAGCATTTTATCAGAAAACTGTTGCCTAAAAAATGCCAAATGACAATACATCTTTAACAACCCCAACCAAAACACCCTGACAACCTTTACTGAAGTTATATTTGATCTAGGCTTTTTCTCATGCATGAGCTGATGACATAGAATTAATGGAAGTGAATCTTACTGCAAATAGGTATGTAAACAAAGGTAGATATATAAGTATGTGCATTTCCTGTGGTTTACATGTTCAGTGTGATGATCAATCAGCATCCTGAGGGTCATACATGAACTACTTGGCTTTGTAATAAGACCATAGATGTAACTTCAGGAATAGGTACTGAAACTATCATAAATAAATAATTAATAATGTTTATTAGACACCTGTTTTTTTCCGGGGACTATGCTAATTGCTTCACATGGGTTTTTCTAATTTAAACTTTACTGCATGCATACAGATGAGGAAACAAGGCTGAAAGAAATTAAGTAAGTTATTCAAGGCTGAAAATGAAAATGTTAGCTGCTCAATCATGTCTGACTCTTTGCAACCCCATGGACTGTAGTAGCCTGCCAGGCTCCTCGTCCATGGACTTCTCCAGGCAAGAATACTGGAGTGGATTTCCATTCCCTTCTCCAGGGTATCTTCTTGACCCAGGGATCAAACCCAGGTCTCCTGCATTGCAGGCAGAGCCTGTCTGAGCCGCCAGGGAAGCCCCAAGTGACTATATTCAAGACTCCATAGCTTATAAATAGTAGAGGCAGGATTCATTTCCAACAAATCGGACTGTGAATCATTCCCATTCAGTGTCATTTATATATGCAGTAAGAATGTCCTCCCCAATCTGATTTATTCCATACAGCCTTATCCCCACCCCTGGACTTAGTCTGGGAAAGCGCTCACATGCAAAGATGATTAAAGGGCACAGACAGCTCCTGAGACTGTGACATTTGAATCTGTCCCCACACAGTATAGTATATGTTTCAGTATGTGATGACTAAGTAAGAGAGACACAGATGCAAGAAGGATTAACTCCATCCCATCCTCACCATCAGCATCATCACTACCCTACCCAGGGAAGTGTTGCAGCAAGACTATACCCTCCTGGGTACCTCATGCACTAAGGAGGAGCTATGTATATGCAGAGTGTCTTCCATCCACCACCACAGTGGCATACAGTCACTGTCTCAGATGCTGCCCTGCTCCCCTGCTTTTGCTCCCTGTGAAATACATGCTTAACTTCTCCTCTTAGCCTGCAGTTGGAAAGCTCCAAATGAATCTGTAGTGTCTGCGTATGAACTCTGGTGCTAATTAATCTTCCCCCATTAAGTCCCTCAAACTGGTACTCCACTATGCTTTCAGCACTGCTCAGCTCACATAAATTTTGTTCAAAGAGGACCAAGACTAAGTGTCTGTTCATCAGGTTATTGTTTATGCCATTGAAAGGCTAGAAATAATCCATAGTCATTAAGGGGAGATTGGTTAAAGTAATGCACATCCCTTCACTAGTACACAGTGTTGCTGTTAAGGAAAAAATGAGCTACATATTGTCAAAAAAGTAGATTATATGAAGTATGTATATAAAATAACACTTACCTCCATCTTATAAGTGCTATCATGCCCTATTAACAAGTCTAAGATTCCAGTTACTTTAATACGGCCATCCTGCTTAGCTCTGGCCCTCTCCCACCACTGGGCAATGCTTTGACTCAGAGCCCCAGCCTCCCAACCTTAGTTTTATCCCAGCTGGCAGACATCTTGGATAATGGGCCTATGACAGTTTTGTTCTTCATGGTCCACCCAGGATCCTCCCTTCCCCACTATCAAACTGACCTATGCCACTTCTGCAGCTTTTGGCTAAACCAGCAGCATACCAGTCCATCTTCTAAAGAGTTTCAGAAAAGAACTCCTAGTCTTTGTCAGTGGTCAACCCTCACTGCAAAGAAATTCTTCATTGTGTTGCTTTGTGAGCCTTTTTACTCCGGTCCTTCCCTCTGTGGAGAAAGCAACCATTTTATTAGCTTCTTCTTTGAACCATTATTAACCCATTTCTCACCCTGCTCCTCACATCTTATAAATCACTTGACAAATCATTGTTCCCAGCTAGTCTGGAGGAATGAAAGGTGATGCCTCTGCACTCACCATAATGTTGCCATCGTTACTGTCCTGTCTATAATTCTTGTTCTTGTCTATAACTGAATGCTGAAAGAAGAGAAAGTATTACATATAGGAAATATAAGCTTTTAGCCTAACCCAGCGATTTTCTTTTCATTTTTACATGCTTTTAGAAGATGACTATTTTACTTCACTACTATGACAAATAATAATGGCACAAATTATTTATAAAGCTCTTCATTGCTTCCCAAATACTTTCTCTCCAGCACCTCGGTTTATCCCTTGTCTTTGTGAGGCAGAAAAGACATTTAATAGCAAAGAAGACTTGGACTCAGAGACTTAAATGATTTTTCAAAAGTTCAAGCTGTTATTTGAACTCAAGTTTCCTCATTTCAAATCCACCACAGTTTTCAACAAAATGTGCTCCCTCATATTAAACTATGTTCAAAAACTTTTTAAGCATACAAGAGTAGGAATGCTCACAGCTCCCAAAGCTCAGCATTTCAGGAATGTAATTTGAGAAAAATAATTATCAGAACGAATAAGAAATTCATAATATGTTCACAATTACTACTCAGGGTTCATCTAGTACTTGTGAATTACCTTAGATTTTTAGATGGATTATGCTTTCAGGGAGCTGAATATTTTGCAGATCAAATATAAAAATCAAGCAGCTTATATACTAAGAGCCAAACTAAAGTCCAAGAATGCAGAATATATTTTGCTTTATGTCATGTACCAAATGACTAATAGGCAGCAAGGGCTTTCAGGGTTATAATTTTAGCCCAAGGTTCTGGTAACTACATGAAATCCTTGAGTGGTTTATGATATCATAAGGTGGAATTATAGCTCCCCATGGGCAAAAGTTTTTGAAATGCTTTCAGCAACTGAGTACCATAACTAGCCTGTGCCCTATAGTAATTATAGGAAAAACTATATTAAATACCTAGTCACGTTGACTAATGACTTCAAATATAGAAATTATTTTTTAAAATGAGAAAGGCAGGCTGGTAATTCATTCATCTATCCATTCCATAAATATCTATAAGTCCACCCTAGGTCTGCCACTAAGATAAGGGCTGGGGTTACAGCAACAGACAAGTCAAATCCCAAAGTCTCCCCCTGGAGAACTTTCATTCTAGCATGGGAATCAGACATTAAATGACTATGATTATAAGGTAAGTGTTCTGATGATGGACAAAGTGCTATGCCAGTATATTAACAAGAAGCTCACTAACTTGGGGACGATGGTGGGACAGGGTGATACAAAATCAAAGAAGGCCTCCTTGAGGAAGTAAACATAGAGCTGAATGAAATCTGAATGATGAATCAGAACTAAGAAGGATAACAGGAGAGAAGAGCTCATTCTTAAGCAGATAATAAAAGTGAGAGAGAAAAAAGAGACCTTGAATGGAGAATGCAGAAATTTAACTTCTCTCCAGATGATGAGAATAGCTGTATGGATATGCTACAGGAATAAGGGGGAAAGAACCAGAAAATAATGTAGCCTAGATATTAGCAAGAAATATGCATGTATATTATGTACATAATATGGCATATATCATAAATGTGTATACATATTTCTTATGTATATGTAATTTCATGTTAATATATGGTATGTATGTCTTGTTATAAAATACATTTATAAGATGTATTGTATCTTATATGTATATATGTCATAACATAGTGAGTGTATATAATGAGAAACATAATAGTTATATAGTACAGTCTATAGTATATGTATATTTTATATATGTGTGTGTTTGGATGTATAAATGTGCATGTGTATGTACCAGAACAGAATTTGCCTTGAGAGAACTAGCCATTTTCTATAAAATGCCTGATCTCCAATCACAAAAGAGAAGAATAAGATATTAAAAACTATGGAGATAATATTCAAAGGGTAACTAATTAGAATGACAAACTCATAAACTATTGTATTGAATAGAATGACTGGTACAGGATTCTAAAAGAGACCAAGAGGTTATTCAATGTGAAACATTTACCTAATGAAGATGTCGTTCATTTTGGAGAAGAATGTAAAGATTGCCACCAAGTGGAAAAGCCGAGAAAGAGTTACTGACCACACAAGTCATTTCTCAATAGTATTTCAGTATCATTTCAATTAATTATATTATTATTTTAAATGACAATACAATTTTCATTTGTATCAAACTTTACAATATACATAACATTTTCTCAACTTAGTAACTAGGTACATTGACAGTGTTCTAGCATAAGTTAAGTGTAAATAGATTATCTAAAGTCATACACATAGAATAATCAGTTCAGTTCATATATATGTTCATAATATGTTCATATATTATAAAGAACCTCAGATATGGGAAGAATTGGTTTTGCTTTTATGATAATTATTAGTAATTCTGATCCCTGAAACTTGGTTTCATTTTTTCTCAATAATGTGTAATTTACGAGACACACTTAAAACAGACATAAGCCAAAGAATTAAAACCACGACTAATATAGTTCAAAAAGTATAAAAATTATTTTTAACATATTTCATCACTTTAGAGTTCATTGTAAATTTGTAAGTAATAAAAGTAACCTAAATATTTATTTCCACTGTGAAAAGCTGTGTACTAACCAAGCATTACAATGAAACTCTGAAAATAATGAAATATTTTAACTATTTTTGCACTAGATGCTGCAATATAGTCATATAGAGAATCTAGCCTTTGGGACCTATAATTCTTTTACAGTCTTATTCAGATGTCATTCCTGAAGCAAGTGGCATGTGATGACTGAAGTTTTAATAGCCATTTATACTTGGAATATTTTATGCGTTAATACTTCGAGTAAAAATGAGCAGCATTTTCCAAATACAATAACTCAAAAAATAAATGGAGACATTTGTGCAAATGTTTCATTTTTGAAAATCACCTTGGGCTGAGTCAAACCATGGAAAATTTTAGCTCAAAGGAAATTCTACCTCCCCTTCATCCCCCTAAAAAATCATAAGGATGTGAAAACAGGATTATAATGGAAGCTGTCTTGCAACATTAACTGCAACGTTCATTCCCCTAAAAGCCATAATTCATAGCTGTTCTACAGCCTTTTTCTTTCAGCAATTATGCATATTAGAGGAAAGTTTGAATACATAAAAACTAAATGCTGATAGAAAACTAAGTCTCATAAAAGAAAAGTGTACTTGACCAGCTTGCTTTGAAAGAAAATATGAAAGCCAGCTTGTCCCAGGTGTCCCTAGTCCAAGAAGGTTGTGAAAAGCATGTAAACCACAGTTGCAGGGCATAGCACAGGGCTTATTGCCTGGGACCCCTGATCAACCCATGGCGGTCAATTCCATCCCTAGGGGACAATGTCTTCAGTGGAAACAGAATATTGGGAACTACTGGCTCTCTATGGAATTCAGTGCAAAAGTTGCCCTTCTAGTAGTTGACAAACTACTACAAAGAGTTTCTCAAACACACTCTTTCCTTTTCTTCTTCTCTTATTCAAAGGTTTATTCAGTTCAGTTCAGTTCAGTCACTCAGTCGTGTCCAACTCTTTGTGACCCCATGGACCACAGCACATCAGGCCTCCCTGTCCATCACCAACTCCCGGAGTTTACCCAAACTCAGGTCCATTGAGTCGGTGATGACATCCAACCATCTCATCCTCTGTCATCCCTTTCTCCTCCTGCCCTCAATCTTTCCCAGCATCAAGGTCTTTACAAATGAGTCAGTTCTTCACATCAGGTGGCCAAGGTATTGGAGTTTCAGCTTCAGCATCGGTCCTTCCAATGAACACTCAAGACTGATCTCCTTTAGGATGGACTGGTTGGATCTCCTTGCAGTCCAAGGGATTCTCAAGAGTCTTCTGCAACACCACAGTTCAAAAGCACCAATTCTTCGGCACTCAGCTTTCTGTATAGTCCAACTCTCACATCCGTATATGACTACTGGAAAAACCATAGCCTTGACTAGATGGACCTTTGTTGGCAAAGTAATGTCAAAGGTTTATAGGGTGACATGAAAGCATCTCATGAAAATTGCCCCATACCATTTTGATAATTTCTATATTTCTAGAATCCAGTACAGAGCCTGGTACTTGATAAACATTTGCTGTCAAAAAAGGAAAGGTCTCTAAATCCTGTTTCAGGACAGAAAACTTGTATTTAAATCTTATCTCTGGGACGTAACCGGGCTTTGTGATCCTGGGCACGTTACTTAAACTCCAAGCTTCAAATTTTATCCCTAAGAAATAGACTTGAAAATAATACTTACTCATAGCACTGTCTTTATACAATTATGAGATAATGTGTATAAGCTATCTGAACACAGTGGCCAGCCAGTGTCAATGCTCTGTAATTATTTGTTAAATCTGAATTCTCCAGAATTGTAGATGACCACAATCCCAGATAACTAGATGAATGATGAAGAGCCGATTATATGTAACATAAGGGCTGAAGATCCACTCCAGTTATTTTTCTAACACTTCTAACATTAGGCCAAGAACAACTGCATCCTTGACTTCCCCAGGAAGAATTACAACCAACAGTCATTAGCTTTCAGGATTTATGCTTTGACATACATCTTCAAAATAAAGCGTATGACCATTTCCAAATGGGAAATCTCAGAAGAAGCCCAGAAGTATTACCAAGGAATATGAATTTTATTTGTAGAATTTACAGGCTTATAATAACCCTCCAAACAAGTAGCATAAATTTCAAAATCTGAAGGGAAGACACCACACACACACACACACACACACACACACTCAATGAATTTAATCAACTAGCAAGCTATTCTCTGTCCCTAGAGTCGTGTAAGATGTAAAGAACAATACATCCAATCTTTTGTTCTCAGAAAATGCATAACAAGTTAAGATTAAACCCTGTAGTACAACTAGGAAAGGAAGTACATTCACCAATAAGTACCCAGTGAGGAGTCAATATCCCTGACCGCCTCACCTGAATTTCTATCTCATCATGCCATTTTTTTTTTTTCTTTCTTTAATGTATCACTGTCTAGTTTGCCTTTTATTCATCATTTTTCTCCATTGGAGTAGAGACCTTTTCTATGTCATTTATGGTGATGGTGCACAGTGTATATAGTATATATGTCATAATTAACACACACATACACAATGCATTAGTGGATTCTTTATTCTTGAACTTTCACCTAACCTAGGGATCCTAACTTAGATGGCAGGCAAAACCACATCAAAAATATTATTGAAATCATTCAGCAAGAAATTATTCCCTTTTTCTTTCATGGTTTTCTTTCCATCAATTAATGTAATTTCAAATATATTAAGAAATACTGTGATGATTTCTAGAAGGGTTCAAAGAAACTCATATTCCCTTCAGAAATACATTCAGGTAAACAACTAATTGCACTACAGTGTGATTAATGAAGTCTTCCCCAGAGGCTCAGCGGTAAAGAATCTGCCTGCAGTGCAGATGCAGGTTCAGTTCCTGAGTGGGGAAGATCCCCTGGAGGAGGGCATGGCAACTCACTCCAGTATTCTTGCCTGGAGAATCCCATGGACAGAGAAGCCTGGTAGGCTGCAGTCCATAGTGTCACAGAGTCAGACATGACTGAAGCAACTAAGATAGCAAGCACATGATTAATGAAATAATAAAAATATGCAAAAGGGAAAGTTGGCACCCACAAGGATAGTTAACTCTTTCTTGGGAAGATCAAAGAAGACTTCTTAAAGTCTTAAAGTGGTACCTAAGATGGATTTGAAAGGAAGTCTTACAGTGGTACCTAGTATGGATTAGGAAGGAAGAATAAGAGGAATGGAAATAGGAATTCCAGGCAAATATAGTGGCATATGAGAATGTGAAAAGGCAATACTGAGCCAAATGACATGAAAGTGAAAGTGTTAGTCACTTAGTCATGTCCAACTCATTGCAATCCCATGGACTGTAGCCTGCCAGGCTCTTCTGTCCGTGGAATTCTCCAGGCAAGAATACTGGAGTGGGTAGCCATTCCCTTCTCCAGGGGATCTTCCCAACCCAGGAATCAAATCCAGGTCTTCTGCATTGCAGAAAAGTTCTTTATCATCTAAGCCAGTTCTGCTTTATGCCTCTAAATGATGTGAAAGTGAAAATCGCTCAGTCGTGTCCGACTCTTTACGACCCCATGGACTATACAGTCCATGGAATTCTCCAGGCCAGAATACTGGAGTGGGTAGCCTTTCCCTTCTGCAGGGGATCTTCCCAACCCAGAGATGGAACCCAGGTCTCCCGCATTGCAGGCAGAGTCTTTACCAGCTTAGACACTGATGTGGGTCTTAATTAAATTTCTGAATCCTCATTTATAGTTATAATCACTGTATCAGTTACCTGTTACTACAGTAATACCACATAACAAACAGCCACAAAACATTAGTGGCATACAACAAAAAAAAATTTATATAGCTCACAAGTTTGCCAGGCTTAGCTGACCTAGTATGGGCTCACTTATGTTTTTAGGAAGCAGCTGGCTGTTGGCTAATCTGGGTGGCTTTAATATTTGCTAGGGTGACCTGGCTCTACACCACATGCCTCATTGTCCAGCAGCCATGTCCTTCTCATGCAGAACATGAGCAAAAATGTACAAGCACTTTTCCAAGACAGTTCTAACATCATGTCTGCTAACATTCTAATGACCAAAGTAAGTCACCTGCCTGAATCAGAGTCAAAGAGGAAGGCTCACTCAGGGTCACATGGCAAAGGGAGTGAATCCTAGAGGGGAGAAGAATTGAAGCCATTAATATAATCAATAGACTACACCCACTTAATGTCTCCAGAAATTGGTTTCCTAGTCTGTAAATGGAGAAAACAGTTCCTTTGCCTTGACACCCTGGGTTGACAGAAGGAAATGTATGAAAGGCTTTTTTAAGTTCTTTAGCTAAAAATGAATAGACAAATACAAAAAAAAAAAAGAAAACTTACTATGGAAATCTAAGGAATTAGTGTCACTTTGTGGTTTGCACACCAGCTAACTACATATTTAAGCTTAAACTCCTAGTTCATCTTCTTTAAAATAGTAGTCTCAAACAAGTTTAGAACATTCTCCAGGTTATAATCAAAAAAGGACAGCTGAGTACCAAATTCAGCTCCCTGGAGAGTAAGGTAAGCTCAAGAATACTCATGATGACAACTAAACTATCAGCAATGGCTACTTCTGGAGGAGACAGTAAAATATGAAGGGAAAAGAGCTACTTAAATGTTTTATGCCATTAAACTTTTATTTGTATTTTACAGTGTAAATGGATTCATGTACTATTCTGGCATTAAGTAAATGAATTTTTTTTTTTGAAATTTTTTCATAAAATGAAACTAGTTAAGTTTTTCCATAATTTCAATTTCAATAGCTTAAAAATTGATCTGGATATTCAAAGTTGTTTCTGTTCAGTTTTCATCCTGAAATATTATCTATATAGTCACGCTTTCCCAGGTGATGCAGTGGTAAAGAATTCACCTGTCAGTGCAGGAGACACAAGGGATGTAAGTTCAATCCCTGGGGCGGGACGATCCCCTGAAGTAGGAAATGACAACACACTCTAGTATTCGTGCCTGGAAAATTCCATGGGCAGAGGAGCCTGGTGGGCTACAGTCCATGGAGTCACAAAGGGCTGGCCATGACTGAGCACACGCAGACACTGCAATCACACTCTATTTTATTTGTATGACTCATGTAATCTCAAAAGTCCAAGAAACTAGGTTCTGGTCCCAACTTTGTCATAGTCTTAGACCTTGGGCAAGTCTTTTAATGCTGGTCTTCATCTGCAAATTAAGGATTATGAATTAAACAGTTCACTAGTGCTAAAGAACCCGCCTGCCAATGCAAGAGACTAAGAGACACGACTTCGATTCCTGGGTCGGGAAAATGCCCTGGAGGAGGACATGGCAGCCCACTCAAGTATCCCTGCCTGGAGAATCCCAAGGACAGGGGAGCCTGGAGAGCTAAAGTCCATAGTGTGGCAAAGAGTCTGACATGACTGAAACAACTTAGCACGTAAGATCCACATGGTTCTAACATTCTACAGTTCTCAGAAGAAATTGTCTATTTGCAGATGAGCCCACTTATCTGAAAATTATTCTTCAGAATATGAACTCAAAAGAGGAAAGGTAACTCAGAGTTTATAAGTGACCAAATTTTTTAATCAATATTTTTGTTAAAAGTATTTTACTACTTTTTAATGTATACCAATGTAACAGATGATCTTAAAACAATCAAGTAGCTTCCACTTATAATTATTAATACTTTTCTAAACTGATGAGATACATTTAACTTATCTTCTTAAACTCAGTATAGATTAATTAACACCATGAATTTTTAGCTTCTGAGCAAACTTTTGTTTTTTATTTACATTCTGGGTATATTCATTCATCACACACTTTCAAAGCATTTACTGCTACTATCTAGACACTAGAGTAAGTTCCTAGACCTGTTTTCCAGTTTGCATCAAGCCGATTTCTGCATATAAATTGCAAATTCCTCAATTCATGCTCCTAGTTTGTTTGTGAGAATTACTTGAGAGAGCAGAATTAGAACTACATTCAGGTTAAATTTCAGTGGCAGCACACAAGTTCAATCTGTTGAATGTGTATTTGACATAGTTCCACTTAGCTGTCTAATCTTGGTCACACTGCTTAATCTTGCTAATCATTTTTCTCAGCTGCAAACTTTGTGAATCATTGCATGTCGTTTTTATTGTGCATGAAAAATTTCTGAAATTTGCAAAAAAAGGAGAGAGGGAATGCCTCTTTAACTCAGCTGACCGCTACTTTCTGATGCTTGGCTCACAAAGCAAAAATGCTACTCTAGTTGTGCTGCTCTTGTGATTCATTTAACAAGAGCAAATGTGCTGAACAGAAGAGAAAGATAAGCAAACACCAGCTCAGTCGTAAACTATGAGATGGTCTCAAATGGAAAAGCTGGCAGCAAGGTACAGGCAGGCTGCCCTGGAGGAAGCGGGGAGAAGAGGCATCTTCTCTCAGATGCATTTATTCAGACTAGATACTTGAATCTTTAAGGGCCCCTCCAATATAATGACTCAACCACTGATTCCCTGAGTTCTCTAGAGCAAAGACAGATTGACTATCCAACCATGGCAAACAAAATTACTAGAGTCAGCCCAAGTATCAAGGGCTAGCCTAAAGGAAAAGTAAAGCAAGAGGAAAGTATCTCTCTTCTTTCTGTTATCCTGTAGTTTGTCTGTCTTTTTGCTTGTGATGTTTTATTTTAGTGGATCTCTAAGAGGTTGGTTTCCTGGGGTCAGTGCTGTGGAATTACTGACCACAGTAAGCTAAACCTCCTACTGTACTTTTGCATCCAGCCCACCCTGAATTGTAAAATTGGGCTTACTTTAATATTTAATTCTACTGTTATATAATTAAATAAAAACTGGCATTAAAACAAGTCCCTGTGCCTTAAGGATTTGGGTAGAGCTGTGCCAAAAAGCTGACATCACTAGACTGCAGGTAAATTTATAGCTGTTTTCATTCATTTGCATTTAATCAACCCAGAATTGCTGAGTCTAGGTTCGGCAAGGACCTTATTGCCTGTTCAGTCTGCAGGGTATAGGACTGCTGGTGATGTGCAATGACTCAAGTGAGAAGTTTGAGTTCCACAGTCCGCAGGTCATTTTTCACCTTGAAGTTTGGCTGGATAGCAAGTCAATTATATAAACAAAAAGACAATGTTGTTCTGATGCCATGAGGTAAAAGGAGTCCTCTCATTTCCGTAAAAGGTGTTGGTTCTGGCCTCAGCTGACCTGGTTCAAACTTCAGTTCTGTCACTTACAGTGAAATTACCTCTTTAGAGGAATTATGGTTATAAAGTCACTGTATTGTGATCATAATTATCTCTGAAAATCCCATTAAGACAATATTTTACTTGCAGTTGGGTTCTAGAGTCAACTGATAGGTGGGTATAGCAACAGCATGGGCTGAAGAGCCTGGAGGAAGTTATCTCAAGTCTCTGAGCATCATTTCCTCCAGTCATGAACTAGAGCTATTAACAGAACCTACCTCATAAGGATAAAGGAAGGCTGAAATGAGATGACGAGTGTGGAGGCCATGCATGTAACCAACACAATAGATAGTCACTAGTATTAAGAAATTGTTAGGGACTAGTTAAGCTCTCCCAGTTAGCTCTGTAAGCTCGAACAAGTTAGTTACTCTGTGCCTCAGATTGCTTACCTGTAAAATTGATATGATGATAGAATCAACCTCATAAGATTGTCGTAGTGATTATAAAAGTTACTCTGTCCAAAGCACTTAAACAATGCCTGGCGCATAGTGAGCTACATCATCATCACCACTACATGATTGTTATTATTCCATGCCTCTGTACTTGGAAATACCGGTAGTGTTATAGTACCAGTATCGAAATAATTAGTCCGACATATAAGGGAGAAACGGCCCTAGGTCCACAAGATCACACAACATAAAATGGATTCAAAGGAGATTTTGAATAAGACGATTGGAATGGTTTCAGTGAACTGAAAAGGATAGCCTGCTCCAGATGAACAGAATAAAGCATTAGACCAGGGTCAGAGAAGAAACAAAATAAAATGACTTGCGTCAAAGAAAGGGAACAGTCAAAAAAGAAGACAGAACATTTGTAGCAGAATAGTAATAATCCCCTTCTAGAAGTCCGATAGCATCTAGCCTTTAGACTACAAAGACCCGTGATAATAGCCCCTACCCTTGTATGAATATACATGAGACAGAGGGAACCCAAGGACGTCTAGAGGCCTAGTCAGTGAGTACCACAGTGCCATTTCATGGATGTTGTTGGCAAGTTAAACTCAGGAAATTAATTTTTAGAGAAGAATATAAAGACTGTAAACTCATGGTTTCATAAATAGGAGATGGGAAAGTGTTGTTGAGCATAGCTTACTATAAAGTAGAAATAAAGAACAATTATTTTTGTCAGCCAGTCGTTTGGGGAGGGTATTATACATTCAACAGGATTGTATTTGAGCCTGAGTTCAGGGTTTTTAAGCTCACTTTTGTTTTATTTTTTGTGACATGCAGCAAGACCTTCCTTCACCTTTTTCATTAGAGCATACCTCTCCTTATCATATAGATCAGAATGTTAACATACAAAGTCTCTACAGTCTGACTAACTTCAGAGCCTTCTTATATTGGCTGATTCACCTTGGGCAAGTTATATAAACATAAACTTTATTTCTTGTGTGAAAGTTGGAGATGAAAATAAATACCTTGTAGGGTTGCTATGAGGCTTAAAATATACATTCCACTTAAGGTTCTAGCACATGCTTGGCACATGGTGAGTTCTTAATAAATGCAAGCTACATACATACATATGAATGGACCAAATGATCTCTGGTGTCTCCTCCAGATGCTCTTTCCTGTAGCCTGGACTCATTTTTTAAATATTTATTTTATTTATTTGGCTGCATCTGGTCTTCATTATGGCACTCGGGATCTTTCATTGCAGTGCACAGGCTTACTTGCCCCCAATATGTGGGCAACTAAGTTCCCCGAACAAGGACTAAACCCACATCCCCTGCATTGGAAGACAAATTTTTAACCACTGGACCACCAGGGAAGTCCTCTTGGATTCCTTATTTTTATAGCCTCCCTGACTTTGACATGTCTCTTCAGTGCCAGTCCCTCGTCCCCACTTGTAACCTAAGTAGAGTGGAGAAAAGAAGCAAATAGATGGCCAGTGTGACAGCAAAGATGTGTATAAAGTTGCAGTGATGCTGGACAGGGAGAACCAAGCAGGGAGGGCTCAGTTCTCCTACAGCCACTCCCAAGACTGCTAGGTTTTAAACACATGGGTTTGACCCCCAGGGGTTCAAGGATGAAGGTGCTTGTTTTAGGGACTCTGTTATCCATCTAGCTTGTTTTAACCTTTTATGAATAGAACACAGAAACCATCAGACTGCTTGTGCCTTGTGAATGGAATAATGTGCATGAATAAGTTTTTTAAATAGCACAATTCAAATGTTGCTGGCTTTGCTGCTGTTGCTATAACTGTGATAAACACATTGTTTAAAAACCCAGAGGGAATGGGCTCTTTGTCTTCTTTTTTAAACCAGCACTAGTTGTTTGGATAAATTGACCATTAGGCATGAGAAATGTCTATGTTAGCTATAGTTTACAGGAGAAGAATATTTCTTGAAGGCAGGATAAACGAAGATTAATAGTACAGGTTCTCAGGTTTCTGGCTCCACCTCCTTGATTTGCCACCTTCTGGTTATGCAGCCTTGGGTAAGTTGCATAACCACTTTCAGATTCAATCCCCACCCCCCACCGCATCTTTGAAATGGGGATAATGATTATATGTACCACAAAAGGATGCTATGAGGATTAATTTAAGATCTTGGCACAGTGTCTGGAATAAAGGAGACATCCAGTAAGGGCAAGCTATTACCATTATTAAAACAATAGAAGAAATAATATAGAAATAATGATTAACTCCTGCTTTGATAAGATGGCAGATATAGAAAATCTGCATCAAAAGGATGAGAAGTGGAGGAAACGGCAAATAAGAGGTTGAAATGAAGAAATAACTTAGCTCGAGTTAATATGTGTGCCACTGGCCAGTTGTCATAACTTTGGGCCTATGGAGGCTGCTCCAGTAGCACCTGCCACTAGGATTTAAGATTAAATACAAAATTAGTCCAACATCATACAAATGCTTCTATTTGAAATTGTGTGACCAGAGCCTTCCTGCTACTGGTCCTAGAAAGAAACAAAGGTCTTTAGTAGTCTGGACCTCTTCCTGGGGATTAATATTCCATGCAGCTAGAAATGAGATGTATCATCACTGCTAAAGCCTAAATTTAGGCAGTGCCAAGAAGCGGTAATCCAAGTCTATGCCCCAACCAGTAATGCTGAAGAAGCTGAAGTTGAATGGTTCTACGAAGACCTACAAGACCTTTTAGAACTAACACCCAAAAAAGATGTCCTTTTCATTATAGGGGACTGGAATGCAAAAGTAAGATGTCAAGAAACACCTGGAGTTACAGGCAAATTTGGCCTTGGAGTACAGAATGAAGCAGGGCAAAGGCTAATAGAGTTTTGCCAAGAGAACACACTGATCATAGCAAACACCCTCTTTCAAAAACACAAGAGAAGACTCTACACATGGACATCACCAGATGGCCAACACCAAAATCAGATGGATTATATTCATTACAGCCAAAGATGGAGAAGCTCTATACAGTCAGCAAAAACAAGACTGGGAGCTGACTGTGGCTCAGATCATGAACTCCTTATTGCCAAATTCAGATTTAAATTGAAGAAAGTAGGGAAAACCACTAGACCATTCAAGTATGACCTAAATCATATCCCTTATGATTATACAGTAGAAGTGAGAAATAGATTTAAGGGACTAGATCTGATAGACAGAGTGCCTGATGAGCTAAGGATGGAGGTTCATGACACTGTACAGGAGACAGGGATCAAGACCATCCCCAAGAAAAAGAAATGCAAAAAAGCAAAATGGCTGTCTGAGGAGGCCTTACAAATAGCTGTGAAAAGAGGAGAAGTGAAAAGCAAAGGAGAAAAGGAAAGATATACCCATTTGAATGCAGAGTTACAAAGAATAGCAAGGAGAGATAAGAAAGCCTTCCTCCCTGGAGAAGGAAACGGCAACCCTCTCCAGTACTCTTGCCTGGAGAATCCCTTGGACACAGGAGCCTTTTGGGCTACAGTCCATGACGTCACAAGTTGGACACAACTGAGCGACTGACACACACACAAAATTGAGATACTTTATGGTACAAGAGCACACTGTATCTACTCTCCCATCTCCTACAGGAAACAGGATGGGGCAGGCAACACCTGGGAGGCAGGGTGACTCCCCCCACCCTCATCCCTTCTGGAAGTCTTGGGGCCTAAGTACCTGCAACAACTGGCCTTGGGCAAATAAAAGCTTAAGTTGTTAAAAAAAAAAAAAAAAAGAAAGAAAGAAAAGAAAAGAAAGCCTTCCTCAGTGATCAATGCAAAGAAATAGAGGAAAATAATAGAATGGGAAAGGCTAGAGATCTCTTCAAGAAAATTAGAGATACCAAGGGAACATTTCATGCAAAGATGGGCTCAATAAAGGACAGAAATGGTATGGACCTAACAGAAGCAGAAGATATTAAGAAGAGCTGGCAAGAATACATAGAAGAACTATACAACAAAGATTTTCATGACCTAGATAATCATGATGGTGTGATCACTCACCTAGAGCCAGACATCCTGGAATGTGAAGTCAAGTGGGCCTTAGGAAGCATCACTACAAACAAAGCTAGTAGATGTGATGGAGTTCCAGTTGAGCTATTTCAAATCCTTGAAGATGACGCTGTGAAAGTACTGCACTCAATATGACAGCAAATTTGGAAAACTCAGCACTGGCCACAGGACTGGAAAAGGTCAGTTTTCATTCCAGTCCCAAGGCAATGCCGAGGAATGCACAAACTACTGCACAATTGCACTCATCTCACACGTTAGTAAAGTAATGCTCAAAATTCTCCAAGCCAGGCTTCAGCAATACGTGAGCTGTGAACTTCTAGATATTCAAACTGGTTTTAGAAAAGTCAGAGGAACCAGAGATCAAATTGCCAACATCTGGTGGATCATCGAAAAAGCAAGAGAGTTCCAGAAAAACATCTATTTCTGCTTTATTGACTATGCCAAAGCCTTTGACTGTGTGGATCACAATAAACTGTGGAAAATTCTTCAAAAGACAGGAATACCAGCCCAGCTGACCTGCCTCTTGAGAAATCTGTATGCGGGTCAAGAAGCAACAGTTAGAACTGGACATGGAACAGACTGGTTCCAAATAGGAAAAGGAGTACGTCAAGGCTGTATATTGTCACCCTGCTTATTTAACTTATATGCAGAATACATCATGAGAAACTCTGGGCTGGATGAAGCACAAGCTGGAATCAAGATTGACAGGAGAAATATAAATAACCTCAGATATGCAAATGACACCACACTTATGGCAGAAAGTGAAGAAGAACTAAAGAGCCTCTTGATGAACGTGAAAGAGGAGAGTGAAAAAATTGGCTTAAAACTCAACATTCAGAAAACTAAGATCATGGCATCTGGTCCTATCACTTCATGGGAAATAGATGGGGAAACAGTGGAAACAGTGTCAGACTTTATTTTGGGGGGCTCCAAAATCACTGCAGATGGTGATTGCAGCCATGAAATTAAAAGACGCTTACTCCTTGGCAGGAAAGTTATGACCAACCTAGACAGCATATTAAAAAGTAGAGACGTTACTTTGCCAACAAAGGTCCGTCTAGTCAAGGCTATGATTTTTCCAGTGGTCATGTATGGATGTGAGAGTTGGACTATAAAGAAAGCTGAGCACTGATGAATTGAAGCTTTTGAACTGTGGTGTTGGAGAAGACTCTTGAGAGTCCCTTGGACTGCAAGGAGATCCAACTGGTCCATCCTAAAGGAGATCAGTCCTGGGTGTCCATTGGAAGGACTGATGTTGAAGGTGAAACTCCAATACTTTGGCCACCTGATGCGAAGAGCTGACGCATTTGAAAAGACCCTTATGCTGGAAAAGATTGAAGGTGGGAGGAGCAGGGGCTGACAGAGTATGAGATTGTTGGATGGCATCACCGAGTCAATGGACATGAGTTTGTGTGGGCTCTGGGAGTTGGTGATGGACAGGGAGGCCTGGCGTGCTGCAGCCCATGGGGTCACAGAAAGTTGGACAAGACTGAGTGACTGAACTGAACTGAACTGAACTGAAAAAAATCTACTGAGATTTACCAAATCTAGCTCTGTTTATTTGGGCTTCCCGGGTGGTACTAGCGGTAAAGAAAAACCCACCTGTCAATGTAGGAGACAAGAGACGCCGGTTTGATCCCTGTGTTGGGAAGATCCTCTGGAGGAAGGCACAGCAACCCACTCCAGTATTCTTACCTGAAGAATCCCATGGACAGAGGAGCCTGGTGGGCTATGGTCCATGGGGTCACAAAGAGTTGGGCATGACCGAAACAACTGAGCATGCATGTATCTCTGTTTATTCACCTCCAAAGGTGGTACCTCTTAAGTGACTGTTTGGATTTTAGCATAGAGGAGTCGAAGAGATAGTCAGATAATTATTGTCCATACCAGGGACCAGCAAACATTTTCTATTTGAGCCAAATAGTAAATATTTTAGGCTTTATGAAACCATATAGTCCCAGCTCTTACCTTTGTAGTTCAAAAGCAGTAGACAATACAAATGATGGGGCCTGGCTGGGTTTCAGTAAAACTTGATTTACAAAAGCAAGTGGCAGACTGGCTCTGGCTCGTGGGGCATAGTTTGCTAACCCCTAGTCTGTACAAGGGATTTGATGCAATGACTCAGGTTGTCAGATGAACCTGGGCTACAACTCATATAAATCAAACACGATGTCAAAGAATGTTGTTGACTAGAGATTACAGACTGAAAAGACAAAAGGCAGTAAGAATTGTGAATCACTATATTGTACACACATAATTTATGTAATATTATACATCAACTATACTTCAATAAATTTAAACGTGAAAAAAGGGGAACCTTGCTTCTGTAATATTCTGTGATATTACTCAGCCATAAAAAGGAATGTATTTGAGTCAGTTCTAATGAGGTGGATAAACCTAGAACCTATTATACAGAGTGAAGTGAGTCAGAGAGAGAAAGATAAATACCATATTCTAGTGCATATATACAGAATCTAGAAAAATGGTACTGAAGAATTTATTTACGGGCAACAATGTAGAAACAGACATAGAGAATAGACTTACGGATGTGGAGAGAGGGAGGAAAGTGTGAGATGTTTGGAAAGAGTAACATGGAAACTTACATTACCATATGTAAAATAGATAGCCAATGGGAATTTGCTGTATGGCTCAGGAAACTCAAACAGGGGCTCTGTATCAATCTAGAGGGGTGGGATGGGGAGGGAGATGGGAGGGAGTTTCAAAAGGGAGGGGATATACGTATACCTATGGCTGATTCATGTTGAGGTTTGACAGAAAACCACAAAATTCTGTAAAGCAATTACCCTTCAATAAAAAATAAATAAATTTTTAAAAATTTTAAAAAAGAAAATGGGAATAACATGGAAAAAATACTGTGATATAAAATTTACTCAGTAATTCACATTACAGAAACACTGGGTAACATTATTTCCAGCCTCATTTTTCTGTTTTCTAATGTTCATGCAGTCCACGGGGTCGCAAAGAGTCGAACACGACTGAGCGACTGAACAACAACCGTGTTCAGAAAGTGAGTAATAACTCAGTGAACACACATCCCTGTTTGTTGGGGATAATTCCAGTGTGTCTGCTGTCTCTGTAATAATCAATAGTGTCCCCTTTTAAAAAAGCATCCTAGTTTGCAATATGAATCATACAGTCACATGTATAACAACCAAAATGGTTTTGAATTTGTAGCACAGACAGGTTTGTATTATTTAAAGTTATCACCAAAACTTGGACAATATCACAAGTCTATCAAGGCAGAATGTAGTGCTAGAAAAGTCTAAGGGCTTCAAGTCAGACAGAGTCAGATTCAGATCTTAATTTATCTCTTTCTGCTGGCCTAAGACAATGTGCTAAATCTCCCTGAATCTCGATTCTCATATGTAGTAATAAATAATAAAAGCAGTAATATCATTTGATTTAACTGTGTTATCATATGGTGAATATTTGTAAATATTAGCTGTTATTTTATTATTATTACATATTCAAATAGATTTGTTGGGTGGGACACAAAGACATCCTCCTATCCAGAAGATATGCTTCAAGAAAAGTGATTTCCTTGTCACTGGAGACAGCCAAGCAGAGACTCAACAGAAATCTAGTAGTGATGTTATAAATAAAGTTTTGCTACTTAAAGTTTGATCCATGAACCAAGGTATCAACATCAATAGGAAGCTTGTTAAAATGCAGATTCACAGACTCTAACCTAGAGTCAGTATCTACATTTTGAAGAAACTCCAGGTAATAGATTTAGTTTTGCTATCAAGGACTCAGCCATCAGTGGATAGAGCAGATGACTTTTAAAGCTCCTCTGAACTCTGAGACCACCCCATTTATAGAGTCCACAAGTTTTAAGTGGGTAATGCACTGTCATGGGGAGGAACTAAGGTCCCAATACCTAGTATATCCCATTCCATTGGTAAGGTTAGCAATGGCCTTTCCACCCACCTCCACAGGACATTTTACCAGGCTTAGTGACTACATTCCACTCATTTAAGTAACAATCTCAGATAAGTACAAATTTAGACCCCAAGTGAAAATACCCAACATTAAGATTGCTTTTTAATCTAGATCATCACACTACAGGGCTTCCCTGGTGGCTCAGATGGTAAAGAATCTGACCCGAGTTCAATCCCTGGGTCACGAAGATTCTCTGGAGAAGGGATTGGCTACCCGCTGCAGTATTCTTGCCTGGAGAATTCCATGGGCAGAGGAGCCTGTCAGGCTGCAGTCCATGGGGTTGCAAAGTAGTCGGACATGGCTAAGTGACCAACACTTTCACATTCATTACATCTACCATAGACAGTGAAGCTTGACTGTTTCTTGAGTTTGCTTCCATTTTGTTTTGAGCCACTTTGCTTTCTTCAAAATGTCTGATTATTCTCCACACAGGTGCTCTGGGTAGAGTTCAGTATTCCATTAATACTGAACAATTCACATACAAATGGGTAGTTTAACCTTAAATATTTCCCTAAGGCCTGAAGAGGCTGACACAAATATAAACAGAATAGGAAGAACTGGTAAAATATTTAGCTGAAACTTTAAAGAAATTTTTCTCTCTCTGGGGCTTCCTGGTGATGGTTGTAATGCAGCTCAACTACTTTAGCTGTTTGTATGCTTTTATCCTCCCTCCTGGATGCAGGCTTTCTGATATCCCTGGATGTTTGAATTACACACCACATGGACACAAAGGGCAGACTATGCTAGTCTATCCAGTTGCATCAGTAGCTTCTTAGATTCCTTTTCTGATTCTATTATTCTGTGACTGCTGAGTAGTTCATCCTTTTTTTTTTCATTAGAATCTCACACATAGAGATAAAAAAGAACATGCTATTTCGAAAGAATTAAGATAAGAATTAAAGGAAAAAATTTAACGTTTAAAAGGAAGACAACATGAAGTGTGACACAAGTGTCTATTTTTAAGGTATCTAACCTAAGAGAATTTTGTTTTAATAATGATGACTTATTACACCAATACTTATCAGGGATCTGCTCTGCACCAAGCACTGTATTTGCTTCATGATGATAATGATGATGAGAATAATAGCAGCTAACATTTGTTGAGGACTTATGACTTCACAAATGAGACAGGCATAGGCCCAACACTCATGGAAATGTAAAAGCTGGCAGGAAAAGTAGATATTGAACAAATAATCCCAGGCATTACTAATGTGATATGAAATTGCAGGGTACAATGGGAGGGTGTTGCAGGTGGCCTAATCTAGTCTAGGGGTCAGCAAAGGCTTCTCTGAGGATGTGACATTTTAGAATTAGCTACACAAAGGGAAGCATCCCAGGTAGAGTGAAGGCTATGGGCAAGAGACCTGATCAAGCAAAAGGTATACATTGGAAGAACTGAGAAAACTGGCTAAAGTTTCGGGGCCTAGGGGAGAGTGGGAAGATGAGAGTGGAAAGAAGGTGGTGGGAGCTGGATCATGCTGAGGCCAGAGTTTCAGCTTCATCCCAGGGCAATGAGGAGCCACTGATAGATGTGAAACAAGTGGGTGACATGACCAGTTTGGGGCTCTAGGAACATTATTCTGACTGGATTGGAGGGGAAGAGAGGGAATGTGCAGAGGCCAGGAATGATGGTGGCTTAGACTGGAGAAACGGCCGTCTTTGTAATACCTCTCCAGGTTAGAGTGGGGTCCCGGCAGGCTAACAAAATGCTTCCTCCCATAGAACCTGGTTATTTATGTTAATGTTGAAGGAACTTTCCATTCTCAAAACTGCTCCCTTCACAGGCATGAGAGCCATGCCAGCAAGAGGCGTGAATGAAAGCAGCAGGAAAACACGGAAAGTAGATGACACAAGGGCTCACTCATCCTCGCCTGAAATTCCAAGCCTGGATCTGCTGGTTCCCAACTCCCTTCGGTGTCTTGGGAAGCAGTGCTGTACCGATGCACTCAACAAAGAAGTGCAGAGTTTGCCTAGAAATAGTTCGTAGCCCATAAAAATATTGCACAGTATAATGTGAGGAAATGGACTTCTAAAAAGATTATTTTAAGATTATTATTTAGATTATTTCTAAAAAGGACTATATGAGACAAAGGTATTCTAATTAATGACCTAAGATCCTTTTACCTTAAAAGGAGGGTTCATTTCAAAAGCCTGAGTTGTAAGCTCTATTGTTAGCCCAATCTGTGTTAAGTGGGATGGCAAAGATCTCATCTCCCTCTGGGTTCAAAGAGCCCATCAGTCATTCATCAAGCCTATTATTGAGCAACTACATGATGAAAGGCATTGCAATACAACAATTAATTAAATGTTTTACATAGAGCTTCCAATTCAGTGAGAAGATGAAAGGCTAGATATTAAACTATTACACAGTTAAATTTTAAAAGTGCAAAAAAAAAAAAAACCTGCAACTGTGATAAGTTCTACAAAAGAAAAGTATATGCACTATGAGGGCTTAGGAAAGGAACCTCTGACCTAGTCAGCTAGTTAGGGAAGTGATGGCTGAGAGTAGAAGGATGAATACAACTTAAATGAGTGAAAAGAGAATAGAAGAATAGTGGTAAAATTAATGGATTTGACCCACATGTATAGAGCCCTCTTCAGGTACCAAGTGTCATAATAGGCAACTGTGGTCCGCAAATGAATGAAACCTGATCTGCATATTAGGGAAAAGAACAAGGGCTGAATCTTGCTAATGACTAGCTATGACAATTTGATTATTAATTTACCCGAACGTCAGCATCTTAATCTGTAAAATACGAAAATCACATCTATTTTGCAGAATTCGACATGTACAAAGCCCTTACCTCACTGCCTGGCCTGTAAGTAGCAAGTCTTGTAATGACCAGGTCCAGAGTCAGCATGACATAGTGTCAGAAGATCTGTTCATGGTGTTCAGTTCTCACAATTGTCCATCAAAGTTAGTTCAGTTCAGTTCAGTCACTCATTCGCGTCCGACTCTTTGTGAAGCCATGGAATGCAGCACACCAGGCCTCCCTGTCCGTCACCAACTACGGGAGTTTACTCAAATTCATGTCCATTGACTCCGTGATGCCATCCAACCATCTCATGCTCTGTTGACCCCTTCTCTTCCCGCCTTCAATCTTTCCCAGCATCAGGGTCTTTTCAAATGAGTCAGTTTTTCCCATCAGATGGCCAAAGTATTGGAGTTTCAGCTTCAGCATCAGTCCTTCCAATGAATATTCAGGACTGATTCCCTTTAGGATTGACTGGTTGGATCTCCTTGCAATCCAAGGGACTCTCGAGAGTCTTCTCCAACACCACAGTCAAAAGCATCAATTCTTTGGTGCTCAGTTTTCTTTAGAGTGCAACTCTCACATCCATACATAACTACTGGAAAAACCACAGCCTTGACTAGACGGACCTTTGTTGGCAAAGTAATGTCTCTACTTTGTAATATGCTGTCTAAGTTGGTCATAGCTTTTCTTCCAAGGAGCAAGCGTCTTTTAATTTCATGACTGCAGTCACCATCTGCAGTGATTTTGGAGCCCAAAAAAATAAAGTCTGACACTGTTTCCACTGTTTCCCCATCTATTTCTCATGAAGTGATGGGACCAGATGCCATGATCTTAGTTTTCTGAATGTTGAGTTTTAAGCCAACTTTTTCACTCTCCTCTTTCACTTTCATCAAGAGGCTCTTTAGATCTTCTTCACTTTCTGCCATAAAGGTGGTGTCTTCTGCATATTTGAGGTTATTGATATTTCTCCCAGCAATCTTGATTCCAGCCTGTGCTTCATCCAGCCCAGCGTTTCTCATGATGTATTCTGCATATAAGTTAAATAAGCAGGGTGACAATATACAGCCTTGACGTACTCCTCTCCTGATTTGGAACCAGTCTGTTGTTCCATGTCCAGTTCTAACTGTTGCTTCCTGACCTGCATCCAGATTTCTCAAGAGGCAAGTCAGACGGTCTGGTATTCCCATCTCTTGAAGAATTTTCCACAGTTTGTGGTGATCCACACAGTCAAAGGCTTTGGCCTAGTCAATAAAGCAGAAGTAGATGTTTATCTGGAACTCTCTTGCTTTTTCAATAATCCAACAGATGTTGGCAATTTGATCTCTGGTTCCTCTGCCTTTTCTAAATCCAGCTTGAACATCTAGAAGTTCACAGCTCACGTATTGCTGAAGCCTGGCTTGGAGAATTTTGAGCATTACTTTGTTTGCATGTGAGATGAGTGCAATTGTGTGGTAGTTTGAGCATTCTTTGGCACTCCCTTTCCTAGGGATTGGAATGAAAACTGACCTTTTCCAGTCCTGTGGCCACTGCCGAGTTTTCCAAATTTGCTGTCATATTGAGTGCAGTACTTTCACAGCATCATCTTTCAGGATTTGAAATAGCTCAACTGGAATTCCATCACCTCCATTAGCTTTGTTCATAGTGATGCTTCCTAAGGCCCACTTGACTTCACATTCCAGAAGGTCTGGCTTTAGTCCAATGATCACACCATCATGATTATCTGGGTCATGAAGATCTTTATTGCACAGTTTTTCCTGTGTATTCTTGCCACCTTTTCTTAATATCTTCTGCTTCTGTTAGGTTCATACCATTTCTGTCCTTTATTGAACCCATCTTTGCATGAAATGTTCCCTTGGGATCTCTAATTTTCTTGAAGAGATCTCTAGTTTTTCCCATTCTGTTGTTTTCCTCTATTTCTTTGCATTGATCACTGGGGAAGTCTTTCTTATCTCTCCTTGCTATTCTTTGGAACTCTGCATTCAAATGGGTATGTCTTTCCTTTTCTCCTTCACTTTTCACTTCTCTTGTTTTTACAGCTATTTGTAAGGCTTCCTCAGACAGCTATTTTGCTTTTTTTGCATTCCTTTTTCTTGAGGATAGTCTTGATCCCTGTCTCGTGTACAATGTCATGAACCTCTGTCCATAGTTCATCAGGAACTCTGTCTATCAAATCTAATCCCTTGAGTCTATTTCTCACTTCCACCGTAAAATCTTAAAGGATTTGATGTATGTCATACTTGAATGGTCTAGTGGTTTTCCCTACTTTCTTCAATTTAAGTCTGAACTTGGCAATAAGGAGTTCATGATCTGGTCCACAGTCAGCTCCTGGTCTTGTTTTTGCTGACTGTATAGAGCTTCTCCATCTTTGGCTGCAAATAATATAACCCATCTGATTTTGGTATTGACCATCTGGTGATGTCCATGTGTAGAGTCTTCTTTTGTGTTGCTGGAAGAGAATGTTTGCTATGACCAATGCGTTCTCTTGGTGAAATTCTATTAGCCACTGCCCTGCTTCATTCTGTACTCCAAGGCCAAATTTTCGTGTTACTCCAGGTATCTCTTGACTTCCTACTGTTGCATTCCAGTTCCCTATAGCAAAAAGGACATTTGGGCGGGGGGGTGTTAGTTCTAAAAGGTCTTGTAGGTCTTCATAGAATCGTTCAACTTCAGCTACTTCAGCATTACTGGTCGGGGCATAGACTTGGATTACCGTGATATTGAATGAGGCGATACCCCACGTTCAAGGTCAGGAGCTGTGGCTGCACTTCGCTGGAGCAGCTGTGGGGAGATAACGCACATCCAAGGTCAGAGAAACCCCAGCAAGACAGTAGGCCCTGGAGCGGCTGCGAAGAGACACCCCACGCCCAAGGGCAACGGAGAAGCCCTAGCAAGATGGTAGGAGGGGCAAATTTGCCTTTAGAATCAAACCCCATTCCCACCAGAGATGCTCAGAGCACTCAAACCTTTTGCACACCAGGGTCCAGGGACCCCACAGAGACTGAGACAGAACTGTGTTTGAACATCACCTGTGGAGGTACGGGTCAGCAGTGGACTGCCACAGGGACAGGGGGCTCTGGGTGCAGCAGACTTGGGTATGGCATAAGCCCTCTTGGAGGGAGGTCACCATTAACGCCACCATAGAGCTGCCAGAACTTACACAGTACTAGGAACTAGACTCTTGGGGGGCACAAACAGAAACTTGTGTGCACTAGGACCCAGGAGAAAGGAACAGTGGCCCCAAAAGGGACTGACCCAGACTTGCCCATTGAGTCCCCAGAAGTCTCCAGTGGAGGTGTGGGTCGGTGGTGGTCTGCTGCAGGGTTGGGGGCAGTGAGTGTAGCAGTACATGCATGGGATCTTTTGAAGAAGGTCGCCATTATAGTCATTACCTCCACCATAATTTGGCCCCAAGTAAATAGCAGGGAGGGAACACAGCTCCACCCATCAACAGAAAATTGAATTAAAGATTTACTGAGCATGGCCCCGCCCATCAGAACAAGACCCAGTTTCCCCCTCAGTCAGTCTCCTCCATCAGGAAGCTTCCATAAGCCTCTTATCATTCTTCCTCAGAGGGCAGACAGACTGAAAACCACAATCACAGAAAACTAACCAATCTGATCACATGGACCACAGCCTTGTCTAACTCAATGAAACTATGAGCCATGCCATCTAGGGCTACCCAAGACAGACGGGTCATGGTGGAGAGTTCTGACAAAACATGGCCCACTGGAGAAGGGAATGGCAAACCACTTCAGTATTCTTGCTTTGAGAACCCCATGAACAGTATGAAAAGGCAAAAAAATAGGACACTGAAAGATGAACTCCCCAGTTCAATAGGTGCCCAATATGCGACTGGAGATCAGCGGAGAAATAACTCCAGAAAGAATGAAGAGATGGAGCCAAAGCAAAAACAACACCCAGCTCTGGATGTGACTGGTGATGGAAGCAAGGTCTGATGCTGTAAACAGCAATATTGCATAGGAACCTGGAATGTTAGGTCCATAAATCAAGGCAAATTGGAAGTGGTCAAACAGGAGATGGCAAGAGTGACCATCGACATTTTAGGAATGAGTGAACTAAAATGGACTGAAATGGGTGAATTTAACTCAGATTACCATTATATCTACTACTGTGGGCAAGAATCCCTTAGAAGAAATGTAGTAGCCATAATAGTCAACAAGAGTCTGAAATGCAGTACTTGGATGCAATCTCAGAAACAACAGAACGATCTCTGTTTGTTGCCGTCAGACTCAGTTCAACTCAGTTCAGTCGCTCAGTCATGTCCAATTCTTTGCGACCCCATGAACTGCAGCACGCCAGGCCTCCCAGTCCATCATCTACTCCTGGAGTTTACCCAAACTCATGTCCATTGAGTCAGTGATGCCATCCAGCCATCTCATCCTCTGTCGTCCCCTTCTCCTCCTGCCCCCAATCCTTCCCAGCATCAGGGTCTTTTCCAATGAGTAAACTCTTCACATGAAGTGGCCAAAGTATTGGAGTTTCAGCTTCAACGTCAGTCCTTCCAATGAACACCCAGGACCAATCTCCTTTAGGATGGACTGGTTGGATCTCCTTGCAGTCCAAGGGACTCTCAAGAGTCTTCTCCAACACCACAGTTCAAAAGCATCAATTCTGCGGCGCTCAGCATTCTTCACCGTCCAACTCTCACATCCATACATGACCACTGGAAAAACCATAGCCTTGACTAGACGGACCTTTGTTGGCAAAATAATGTCTCTGCTTTTTAATATGCTGTCTAGGTTGGTCATAACTTTCCATCCAAGGAGTAAGCATCTTTTAATTTCATGGCTGCAATCACCATCTGCTGTGATTTTGGAGCCCCCCAAAATAAAGTCTGACACTGTTTCCCCATCTGTTTCCCGTGAAGTGATGGGACCAGATGCCATGATCTTAGTTTTCTGAATGTTGAGCTTTAAGCCAACTTTTTCACTCTCCTCTCTCACTTTCATTAAGAGGCTTTTTAGTTTCTCTTCACTTTCTGCCATAAGGGTGGTGTCATCTGCATATCTGAGGTTATTGATATTTCTCCCTGCAATCTTGATTCCAGCTTATGCTTCTTCCAGCCCAGCGTTTCTCATGATGTACTCTGCATATAAGTTAAATAAGCAGGGTGGCAATATACAGCCTTGACGTACTCCTTTTCCTACTTGGAACCAGTCTGTTGTTCCATGTCCAGTTCTAACTGCTGCTTCCTGACCTGCATACAGGTTTCTCAAGAGGCAGGTCAGGTGGTCTGGTATTCCCATCTCTTTCAGAATTTTCCACAGTTTATTGTGATCCACACAGTCAAAGGCTTTGGCATAGTCAATAAAGGAGATATAGATGGTTTTCTGGAACTCTCTTGCTATTTCAATGATCCAGCAGATGTTGGCAATTTGATCTCTGGTTCCTCTGCCTTTTCTAAAACCAGCTTGAACATCTGGATGTTCACGTTCACGTATTGCTGAAGCCTGGCTTAAAGCATTTTGAGCATTACTTTACTAGCGTGTGAGATGAGTGCAATTGTGCGGTAGTTTGAGCATTCTTTGGCATTGCCTTTCTTTGGGTTCAAATTCCACATCCAATGTTTACTAGCTCTGTGGTCTTGGGCAAATAACAAACTTTCTAATCTTTAGTTCCTTTATTTATAAAAGGAAGATAATAGAAATTCCTCATAAGTTTATTGGGAGAATCAAAGGAGAAATGTATGAAAAGTGTGAAAGATGGCTAAGTAAGTACCTAGCCTACATGTTATGTATGTACAAGATGCTGTCTCAGCACAGATAAATAGGCAGTAAATTATTTTTATTTTTGTTCTTCCTGGATAGGAGGATGAAATTAGATAAGGCCAAAGACTTCAGACAGTGTCCTGATCTAGGCTTTAAAAAATGAATAGCTGTTGGATAAACAGAATGCTGATAAGTTTGCCTTGCTCAAGCCATAGGGTTGCAATCTGCTACTGTAAGAACAGCCTAGGCCTAAGGCTTAAGGAGAATATTTTAAAAGACTAGTGAGTTTATTCTAATAAACATCTTCTTTCCATTTTCTGCCATGACCTGGAAGGCAGGGTGATGTGGTTGGAAATAGTGTGGACTTTGAAGTGAGACAGACATAGATTCTAATCCAATCCCTACTACTTTTAGTTGTGTGATCTTACTACTTTTATTACTTACTATTACTTGCTACATTTCACTGAGCTTCTAGTTGATTAATCCTTAAAAAAGAAGTATTACTAGAGTCTTTTTTATGAGGTTTTTATAAGGATTAATCAGGTTTTTATGAGGGTTAATCAAGATAATGCAGATAAACATCAGTTAGCACATAAAAATCAATAAATGTTAGCTATTATTATTATTGATGCTTCATTAAGGTTATGCTGGCATAAAACATTAGAATTTATCCAGTGTGTGAACAATTGAACACAAGTATATGCCATACAGCCTGTTCAACAGTGAGATATCCAAAGAAATATCACAAAGCAGGTGGTAAGTCACTTTGTGGCAATGATTGTACGTATTTACCTTTGTGGGCCCAGTAACTGAAAATTATGCAAAGCTTCCCCCCAAAGAAAATTGAAATAAATTAATGACTTACTTCACTGAATGTAGTTTTTTAACTTACAAACATGAGGCATGTTTCTGTAGCCAATCTATAAATAAATATATGGAACAACCACTGTTAATATCTTAATATATTTTCTTCCCAGGGGTGTGTGTGTGTGTGTGTACATGTGTATATATGATATACATGAGGGAGCCACAGTATTGAAAATAACTATAAATGCATGCATGCTCAGTTGCTCAGTTGTGTCCAATTCTTTGCAACCCCATGGACTGTAACCCATCAGGCTCCTCTGTCCATGGAATTCTCCAGGCAAGAATACTGGAGTGGGTTGCCATTTCCTTCTCCAGGGGATCTTCCTGACCCAGGGATCGAACCCACATCTCCTGCATTAGCAGGCAGATTCTTTACCACTACACCCCCTGGGAAGCCCTTAAAATAACTATATACATATTTAAATTTGATCAGACCATACAAGAGCTTTTTCTCCACTTGTCATATGGGCATTTGCATTGTTTTATTAAATATGCTTTACAAACATGATTTATACATTAGATAACATTCTATAAGTATGTGGCAAATAATTTAACTATTGCCGTATTGTTAGACCCTTTGCTGTGTGTCAAAACTAATTAATATTCAAATATAAATTGTTTATTACCAAATTCAGTGATTTCTTAATTTGTAGGTGTGTAAACAACTTGAAAAGAAAAAAAAACCCAACCCGAGTCAATTCTTTTACTTGAAATAACTCTAGATCCTGTATTAATACTTCTGTACAACTTCCATGAATTATACTGTCTCATGTACTGTATCTTTAATACAGAAAGCCTCTGCATGGCTCCCAGCACACTGCCTCTCCTCACTGTGAGGCCTTGCATCCTGGAGAATCATGACATTACTGGATCTACTCCTGCTAGCTGCCTCCTCTGTTGCTCCTAACTGTCTTAACACCATTCCATTTGAGAAAATATACAGCATGACTCAGCACTGGATAACAGAGTTATCTAAGGGAAAGAGATCATTTCATAATTACACCAAAAATAAATTCAATGAACTTAAAATATACTACAGCATAAAGACTAATAAACATAAAAGAGGTGAATTCACGGTTTGGGGTCATGTATATTTTGATCTCAGGTTGCAGGATTTTAACTTGGCCTTTGTGTAGTTCTAACCAAGAAAGGGCACAATCTTTAATTGATTATCTTAACTTTATGCCTTGCCTAATAAGCAATTTATAATATGATTACCAAGGTTGATTTCATATGTCATTTTATAATTTCTAAAGAATTCTGACAGGCTTTCAATATAAAGAAGAAAGCTATTTTATATTTTCTATTTGTTGTTTTCATCTGTTTGCTTCAGGAGAGAGACTAGTTACTTATGTGAGAATGGAACATTTATTTATGTGAAAGCTGGTATGAAAGAGCATGTACCTATGTTGGCACATGGAAATTTACGTTTATGACTGTGTGTATTTGAAAAATGCAAGGTCATTATCAGACTCCAAAGAATGATAGAAAAAGAAAATTTTGAAAACAACTCTAGGAATAATTTATATTCAAGACATTTCTTTTTCTGCCCCATAGCTACATCATCCCTCTCAAGGCTTCCGTTTTGGAACTGTCCGGGAGAGCAGTGCTGAAGACTATGTGAGGCAAAGCTTCCCAGAGATGCATGAGTACATGAGAAGGTACAATGTACCAGCCACCCTGGATGGAGTGGAGTATCTAAAGTGAGTGTCAACCTCCGCAGTCCAAAAAGTTCTCAATGAAAAAGAAGCCTTGCTACTGATGTGATGTTTGTTGTTGTTGTTGTTGTTTAATATTACCTAAATATACCCATTGTGTGTTCTGTAATACCTCACACCATGTGAGATCCAGGAGACAGTATGGAATAAATGTGCTTTTAGTTATGTGACCTAGTTTTCTAGTTACCTCCACAGTCCCAAGCTGGCAGTAGCTTTGATCAAAGTGCCAGTAGGGTCAGTAGTGTAGCAGATGGTTGGAGAAGTAAACGTTGGCTTGACATCACTTGGGAAAATAATGATGCTGAAATGATCAAACACTCAGGGAATGTGGCCAGAGGATAAAGTGTCCCAAAGCAACCCTTTCCTTCACAGTGGATCTCTAAGCCTGTGGACTGTCTCCCCTTGCCACAAGGAAGTGGGATTTATCTTAGAGATTTCCTGTAGAAAAGAAATAAAATAAAAGGCAATGATTCCCATGCCTGCATCCTTCTCATCAGAATTTATGAGAAGCAATCAAGAGCAATCACATTGCCATGGCAGATTATCAGAGCTATAATTCAGTGAAGCTGAATGCAGAGGAGGATGGTGCGGCTCTGGGTCTGCTCAACTAGTCTGCCTGGGAGAAGGGGATGAATGGCTCCGGATCAACGCCACAGCATGTGAGGAAGCAGTCCTCCCCCTCCTGCCCGATGGTCTCGGGACAATAACATACATTCAAACTCCAATCCCTACAATCGTGCAGTACCGGGAAACTGGTTTCTCTATCATCAAACACAATTATCTCCCCAGTGACAGCAGGACTTGGCACCTCAAAGTCTTTTTTAAGAAAGAAGGGAAATAAATAATTTTATGGGACATAAGAGCTCTGTATTTCTCAAAAACTCTAGTAATCAGCCCTGAAAACAATTTTATGGACTAAACTAGAGTCCAGAAAGGAAACCTTGTGTTCTCAGGTTTGCACAGGTATATATAGTGTTGAAACACTATGAAATGGCACTTTCAATTTTGTAAGAACTTTAAAACATTAGAGTCCCTCTCTGACACAGAGTTCAGTGCTCCTTTGCCCCACCCCCCGACACCTCCTCTTTATCCTTTCCATCAGGGAAATCCATGGCTGAGAGAAAGATTAAGATGTCAGGAAGAAAGAGATGGCTCCCCACTAAATAGTAATGGGTGACAAATTGGGCCCTTCTGGCGGTGTGCAAGGCTGAGAAAAGCCCCTGCTGCAGTGAAGCAGTTCCACTCCACTCTGGGTATTCATTTATTCTGGAGGATTCACCTCCAAGACCCCAGAGCTCAGTTGGCCATATTCTAGCCAGAGAGAAGAAATTGTTAGGAAAACAGGCACAGGTGAAGGAGTTGAGGCCCAAAAGAATCAACTTGTCCATGGAAATACAGCTAACAAGTTGCAGTCAGGACCAGAAACATGTCTTTGGACTGTAGCCACTGCTGCAGGCTAGCCTGAGAACTATAACTGGAAAGCAGGTCCTTGATGTTCAAGGTATAGTCCACATTCCAGCAACATTCATGTAGCAGGTAGCACCTGGGAGCATGTGAGAAATGAAGACTCTCAGGTCCCATCCCAGAATCTGCATTTTAACAAGCTCCCCAGGTGAGTCACAGATTGAGGTAACTTTGGAACAAAGGTTATCATTAATGCCCTCTGCCTTCTTCCCTCTGAGCTTCTCTCTCCACTTTTGGTCCAGATACAGCCTATGCTCCTATTCACTACTCCAAACAACCACAGTCCCCAAGTTACCATCTGACATACCAATGCCATGACCTACATGGCACTACCCCTGGAGTCATCTGTATAGAGAGGTTCCTGTATTAAAGCTGTCCTACCCTCTCCCATCAGATTCCCTGAGCTTCATCCTAACTCATTTAGGACGCTGCTTTTTGAAGTGACAGTATTCCAATAAATGAATCCCTATTAAAGTAGTTATTAAAGTAATAATTACTTTATTTTTATATGTTTATATATAACTAATTTTGTGGTATATGTGTTATGAAATGAATGTTCAAAAAGACAGCATGATTTTATAATGGGAGAAACAACTGTAGGCCCTGCCAACTATAAGGATGATTCAGCCAGTCTAGAAGCTCTTTATACCTGTATCAAACCCTGCCACTTCCTCACCAGTGACTCAGGGCCCCATGGGAGTCTATGAGCTAATTGCTTCTTGCCTTCATATGCAATAGAGACCTGCCATAGATAACTTCACTTTGCAATTCAAAATCATGAGGAGTTATTTAGGGAAACCTCTCAGATGGACCACAGGAATTACTGGTTAGAAAAACTGAGCCCTAACTTTTTGTACTCTTATTGCTGCCACAAATATTTACAGGGTGTTAGTAAATGGTAACTTGGTCCTGTGTAGCTCACAAGATACATTGTGGTACTGTGAGAATAAAGCTTTCATACCTTTCAGCTTGATTTTTATTTTACTGCAAGGATTCCATTAAGGTTTCTGATCCTCAGCTTCCAGGATACAGTTCATATACCGAGCCTTTTCTGAAGCTTCCTGCAGCTCTGGAGCTGAGAAATGTTTTTCATTTTGATTGAAGTTAAACACAGTAAAAAAGATTTATAAGCATGGCCCTGCCCATCAGAACAAGACCCAGTTTCCCCTTCAGTCAGTCTCTCCCATCAGGAAGCTTCCATAAGCCTCTTATCCTTCTCCATTAGAGGGGAGATGGACTGAAAACCACAATCACAGAAAACTAACCAATCTGATCACATGGACCACAGCCTTGTCTAACTCAATCAAACTATGACTCATGCCATATACAGCGATCCAAGACAGATGGGTCAAGGTGGAGAGTTCTGACAAAACATGGCCCACTGGAGAAGGGAATGGCAAACCACTTCAGTATTCTTGCCTTGAGAACCCCATGAACAGTATGAAAAGGCAAAAAAATAGGACACTGAAAGATGAACTCCCCAGTTCAATAGGTGCCCAATATGCTACTGGAGATCAGTGGAGAAATAACTCTAGAAAGGATGAAGAGATGGAGCCAAAGCAAAAACAACACCCAGCTCTGGATGTGACTGGTGATGGAAGCAAGGTCCGATGCTGTAAAGAGCAATATTGCATAGGACCCTGGAATGTTAGGTCCATAAATCAAGGCAAATTGGAAGCAGTCAAACAGGAGATGGCAAGAGTGACCATTGACATTTTAGGAATGAGTGAACTAAAATGGACTGGAATGGGTGAATTTAACTCAGATGACCATTATATCTACTACTGTAGGCAAGAATCCCTTAGAAGAAATGTAGTAGCCATCATAGTCAACAAAAGATCCAAACGCAGTACTTGGATGCAATCTCAAAAATGACAGAATGATCTCTGTTCGTTTCCAAGGCAAACCATTCAATATCACAGTAATCCAAATCTAATCCCTGACCAGTAATGCTGAAGAAGCTGAAGTTGAATGGTTCTATGAAGACCTACGAGACCTTCTGGAACTAACAACCCCCCAAAAAATGTCCTTTTTATTATCGGGAACTGGAATGCAAGAGTAGGAAATCAAGAGATACCTGGAGTAACAGGCAAATTTGGGCTTGGAGTACAGAATGAAGCAGGGCAGTGGCTAATAGAGTTCTGCCAAGAGAACGCACTGGTCATAGCAAACACCCTCTTCCAGCAACACAAGAGAAGACTCTACACATGGATATCACCAGATGGTCAATACCAAAATCAGATGGATTATATTCTTTGCAGCCAAAGATGGGGAAACTTTATACAGTCAGCAAAGACAAGATGGGGAGCTGACTGTGGATCAGATCATGAACTCCTTATTGCCAAGTTCAGACTGAAATTGAAGAAAGTAGGGAAAACCACTAGACCATTCAGGTATGACCTAGATCAAATCCCTTAAGATTATACAGTGGAAGTGAGAAATAGATTCAAGGGACTAGATCTGATAGACAGACTACCTGAAGAGCTATGGATGAAGGTTCGTGACATTGTACAGGAAGCAATGATCAAGACCATTCCCAAGAAAAAGATGCAGAAAGGCAAAATGGCTGTCTGAGGATATCTTACAAATAGCTGTGAAAAGAAGAGAAGTGAAAGGCAAAGGAGAAAAGGGAAGATATACCCATTTGAATGCAGATTTCCAAAGAAATAGAAAGGAGAGAAAAGAAAGCCTTCCTCAGTGATCAATGCAAAGAAATAGAGGAAAACAATAGGACAGAAAAGACTAGAGATCTCTTCAAGAAAATTAGAGATACCAAGGGAACATTTCATGCAAAGATGGGCACACTAAAGGACAGAAATGGTATGGAACTAACAGAAGCAGAAGATATTAAGAAGAGCTGGCAAGAATACACAGAAGAACTATATAAAAAAGATCTTCATGACCCAGATGATCATGATGGTGTGATCACTGGACTAAAGCCAGACATCCTGCAATGTGAAGTCAAGTGGGCCTTAGGAAGCATCACTATGAACAAAGCTAGTGGAGGTGATGGAATTCCAGTTGAGCTTTTTCAAATCCTGAAAGATGATACTGTGAAAGTACTGCACTCAATATGACAGCAAATTTGGAAAACTCAGCAGTGGCCACAGGACTGGAAAATGTCAGTTTTCATTCCAATCCCAAAGAAAAGCAATGCCAAAGAATGCTCAAGCTGCTGCACAGTTGCGTTCATCTTACACGCTAGCAAAGTAATGCTCAAAATTCTCCAAGCCAGGCTTCAACAGTACATGAACCATGAATTTCCAGACGTACAAGCTGGATTTTAAAAAGGCAAAGGAACCAGATATCCAATTGCCAACACCCACTGGATTATTGAAAAAGCAAGAGAGTACCAGAAAAACATCTATTTCTGCTTTATTGCCTAAGCCAAAGCATTTGACTGTGTGGATCACGACAAGCTATGGTAAATTCTTCAAGGGATGGGAATACCAGACCATCGACCTGCCTCTTGAGAAACCTGTAAGCAGATCAAGAAGCAACAGTTAGAACTGGACATGGAACAACAGACTGTTTCCAAATCGGGAAAGGAGTACATTAAGGCTGTATATTGTCACCCTGCTTATTTAACTTATATGCAGAGTACATCATGAGAAATGCTGAACTGGATGAAGTACAAGCTGGAATCAAGATTGCCGGGAGAAATATCAATAACCTCAGATATGCAGATGACACCAGCCTTATGGCAGAAAGAGTAAAATTAAAGAGCCTCTTGATGAAAGTGAAAGAGGAGAGTGAAAAATTTGGCTTAAAGCTCAACGTTCAGAAAACTAAGATCATGGCATCTGGTCCCATCACTTCATGGCCAATAGATGGGGAAACTGTGGAAACAGTGACAGACTATTTTGGGGGGCTCCAAAATCGCTGCAGATGGTCACTGCAGCCATGAAATTAAAAGACGCTTGCTCCTTGGGAGAAAAGTTATGAGCAAACTAGACAGCATATTAAAAAGCAGAGACTTTACTTTGCCAACAAAGTAAAGTCTTGACTTTACTAGACTTTACTAGACTTCTGTCTAGTCAAGGCTATGGTTTTTCCAATAGTCATGTATGGATGTGAGAGTTGGACTAGAAAGAAAGCTGAGAGTCAAAGAATTGATGCTTTTGAACTGGTGTTGGAGAAGACTCTTGAGAGTCCCTTGGACTACAAGGAGATCCAACCAGTCAATCCTAAAGGAAATCAGTCCTGAATATTCATTGGAAGGACTGATGTTGAAGCTGATACTCCAATATTTTGGCCACCTGATGCAAAGAACTGACTCATTTGAAAACACCCTGATTCTGGGAAAGATTGAAGGAGGGAGGAGAAGGGTCCAACTGAAGATGAGATGGTTGGATGGCATCAAGGACTCAGTGGACATGAGTTTGAGTAAACTCCCGGAGCTGGTGATGGACAGGGAAGCCTGGCGTGCTGCAGTCCATGAGGTTGCAAAGAGTCAGACAGAACTGAGCGACTGAACTGAACTGAACTGAAACATATACCTCATTGTAACTCAAATCCAAATCCCCTGGAAAGATTATTCATTTTGAAGTGGCTGTTTCACTTTCTGGAAGAGTATAAAGATGGTCATTGGCACCAAGAAGGGAAGCTGACCTACTTAATATATGTCAGTGTGTGGCTCAGACAAACCCATAATAAAGGTACTTGCTGCTCAGTGATGAATCTTAGAGGTGATTAGTGGTGTCTTTCTCTTTTAGATTTTCGATGGTCCCATATTCTCCTCTGAGTTTAGAATCTACCCCTCTGTACTGAATTCCGATAGCCTCATTTTTGGTTCTAAGAGAAGGACTGGACCCAGACGGAACAGAGAAGAGTTGTTCTTTTTGCCAAGCTTGTTGGACAACTCTGAGGGTCAAAAAGGCTTTATTAAATGTTCTATTACCTTTCCAAAATTTTTTGAGATAGCTGAAAACAAAGAGTCATTTGCATATACCTTAAACAGTTCCCTGTGAAACTCATTCTCCCTTGCCTCCTTGTAAGTCGAGCTCAGCTGGTGCTGACCACCTTCCTGGGGCCCATTTCTGTGCCTGTGTTAAAAAATGGGGGCGTATACAAGAAGGATGCACAATGTGTCTGTTGCTATCTTGAGCCCAGCCCACAGCCAATTCACTGATACAGTCCAGAAATACTTGCCTTTAAATGATTTTTGCCTGAACCGTCTCCTGGGATGGGAGTGAAACGTGAATCTCTGGAGTTATATTAATAAATCAGACTCTAAAGACCTGATTTACATATGCTTCCTCTTCCATTTATTAAACACCAGCTATGGACTTTAAAGAGACCTGAACTCTTTTTCCCCAAGAGTGCTGGATCTCTTATTTGCACTTCTTTATTATGTACTCCCAAGTGTGAAATAATGCCTGATCGCTGGAGAATAAGATAGTGATCATGACAGAAAAAATGAAGAATTTTCACATACTGATTAATGAGATAGCCTAGCTCCAACACTTACTGGCTTGTGAACTGGATCAACTTATTTCAACTCTCTGGCCCTCAATTCCTTCATTTGTTAAAATAGGATACTACCACCCTCTTCAAGTGAAAATGGAAGTGATAGTCATTCAGTCATGTCTGACTCTTTGCAACCCCATGGACATGGGATTTCCCAGGCAAGAATACTGGAGTGGGTTTTCATTTCCTTCTCCAGTGGACCTTCCCAACTCAGGGATTGAACCTGGGTCTCCTGCATTACAGGCAGATTCTCTACCATCTGAGCTACCAGGGAAGCCCACCACCCTCTTCAGGGTCATTATAAAGGGTATGGAGAACAATAAATATAATGCCTACACCAAGAAGTCATTTGGAGGACTTCATTCGGTGGTCTGCTGGTTAAGACTCTGCACTTCCGCTACAGGGAGAGTTTGATCCCTGGTTGGGGAACTGAGATCCTACATGTAGCACGACCAAAAAAAAAAAAAGAAGTCGTTCAGTTAATGTAAGAGAAATGAACCTTGACTATTTACCTTTTCACTCAATTCAGGGTCGCTCTGGTTTTATTGTTCAATTTAGAACCCCTGGAAAGATTTCATGCTATCTGATAAGAGTGTCTGTTTCCCCTGGTCTGTTCTCTGCAGGATAGTGAGATGTCAGCAAGACAGAGCCAGCAGCTGTCCAACTTGGACTAACCTTACTGTCTGGATTTCTGCTCCCTAAACAAAAGCTAGCTGTCAGACTTAGTGTTTCCTGTCTATTAATGAATCATTTTCCACTTTTCTTCTTTTGGTCTTAAACATAGGAATGATCCAGAGAAACTAGATGCCTTCATCATGGACAAAGCCCTTCTGGATTACGAAGTGTCAGTAGATGCTGACTGCAAACTTCTAACTGTGGGGAAGCCATTTGCCATAGAAGGTATTAATCAATCATTTTTGATGCACTTTTACTCAGGATGTGCTCAGTTTTCAAATGCCAGTGTCAGCGGCGAAGAGCTATTCATCTTCCCTTGTTTTCATTTTCAGCTCTTAAGCACTCAGCTATTAAGTTGCTGAAGTTAGGTAGTCTTTATTTTCTACCTACTCTACCAACACATTTTTATCCAATTGTTAGAAAAACAGCAACCAAAATATCATTGTTATCCAAACAATGTTGCTTCAGATATCTGGGAGTGTTGACACAGTATAGTAAATGGGGAGTCCAGCTTTAATTTAATCTGTATTTTCTAATGGCCAAATCCTATAAAGAATCTGATACTAAAACTAGAATGATTGTGTTACAACTAGAAGGACCCCAGTGTTGATTTAATCCAAGCTGCTCAGTTTTATCCACAAGTAAGTTCAGAGGTAATATATTACTTTCTCATAATGACACAATTAGATAATAATACTGAAATTAGAATATAAATCTTATAGTCCTTAAATAAATGTTTCCACTAGTTGAAAAATAAGTAGAAAAAAAATCAACCTCTGTAATTTAGTAACCTCTTTAAGTGTCCTAAAAAAAACTTCATTTGGGACATCAGGTTTGTCTTTCTCCCCACTGGCAGCAAATATTTGCTTTCAACTTGGTCAGCCAATCAATCAAACTTCAGGACCAAAGAAAGATTGCATTGTCAGTAGCTCCTTTCATTCTGGACAACAGTTGATATAAGGAGCCGATAGTTTGAACCAGCAAATTTCACATCTGCAATTCCCAGCTTCCCTCCTCTGACAGTACACACTGGCTCCCGGAACAGCCATACTCACTTGTCGGAAAGCACTTTGACTAGAAATAATCCCATGGGGATGCTCAAGTCCTATTTCCAGAAAACTATACTTTACTGTATGTTAACTAGTATACCAAGGCTATTCAGATTCCAGTTCCCCGACCACAGTTGGTCTCTGTCTCTCCTAAACACATCAGCAGTTTTTTTTTTTCCCATCTTCATTTTCGTGATGAAAGAGAATGTAACAGCTGATGCTGTTTCTTTGAGCCTTCTCCTAAGAGAAATCAATCCCCTCTCCAGGCAAAGTGACCTCCACCTTAGCCTGGAATAGAACGCAGGAAGAGGGAATTTAGTGGGAGGGGTCTTCTGTTGAGACAAGAGTCACAGAGACACGATTGTGTGCTGCTGCTGCTGCTGCTGCTGCTAAGTCGCTTCAGTCGTGTCCGACTCTGTGCGACCCCAGAGACGGCAGCCCACCAGGCTTCCCCATCCCTGGGATTCTCCAGGCAAGAACACTGGAATGGGTTGCCATTTCCTTCTCCAGTGCGTGAAAGCGAAAAGTGAAAGTGAAGTCGCTCAGTCGTGTCCGTCTCTTCGTGACCCCATGGACTGCAGCCTACCAGGCTCCTCCATCCATGGGATTTTCCAGGCAAGAGTACTGGAGTGGGTTGCCATTGCCTTCTCCGACACGATTGTGTAGCAGAGCACAAAAAGAGAAACCAGAGAAGAACCAGAAAACCAAAAGAACATTGATTATATAGCCACATTTCGAGGTAACAAGGGAAAATTTCCCATTTGTGTGGCATCTGGGTAAATGGAAAGGATGTTATTTCTTTATTCCATCCTAGATACACTGGGTAATTGAAGTCCCTTTTGCCATTAGCAGCTGTTAACAATGAATCATTTGTAGTGGGCAAAAGAATGAGGGACTCTTGTTTTCCACCTTTGTCTTCAGGGGCGACTCGAGCTTGTCAAAAGACAGTGGGGAAATGGCTTGCTTGCCTCTGCTAGACCCCAGTGCCAGATGCCACACAATTAATTCCCCACTGGTTTCCTGTTTACATTTCCATCTGTGCTCATGAGACTTGGTGTATTACAGTCACCATCATCTCCAGACACCACGTTGTTTTCCAAGGGAATAAATACAAAATGGCGCAGGGAAACACTCTCTCTGCAAGACAGCAGAAAGACTATAGACTTGAATACAGAGAATATTCTCATCATTGTTGGTTTATTCTTTAAAAAGCCACTGCTGGTTTATTCTGGGTGATGTGCAAATCAGAAATTTTAATTCAATACAACCTCTGTGAACAAGTTTACAACCTAAAAGCAGAACTTGGTAAAACACAAAGTAAGGATACTTATAAGTTACAAAAAACAATATGATAGAGATACTAATAAAACTCTTAACTGTTGCTTTAAAGAAAAAGTTAATCTAATACATTTTAATGGAATATTTCTCTCTTCATGAAATTTTTAAAAAATATTATATGCTTTTCATTAACAACATTTAGGTTTTTTGAATTTATGAATATGTGTACTTTATTATTAATTAATTAGATGTTATAGGTATAAAATATCACAAAAGCAACATATGAACAATTTTTACCTATTTAGCTTACAGGAATGTTCCATATGCCTGTATTCTCTCACAGGATCTAGTACAATGCAAGGTGTATAACAGTTATGTAATAAATGATTTATTACCCTATTATATAACTCATTAGGTTGTATTTGACTAAATACCTAATCACTTCCTTATGTAGGTAATCAAAAGTACCCTGAAAAGTCTGTATATACTTTCCAAAGTGTTTAAATTATTTTGGGAACTCAGGAGGGAAAATGGAATCCATTGATTCCTTCACGCTGAAGGTACATTCACTCTCTGTTCAGTTCAGTTCAGTCACTCAGTCGTGTCTGACTCTTTGCAACCCCATGGACTGCCACATGCCAGGCCTCCCTGTCCATCACCAACTCCAGGAGTTTACTCAAACTCATGCCCATTGAGTCGGTGATGCCATCACTCTCTGTAGTAATGACATTATACCAACTCAGTGTGACTACTAAACACCCTTCCCAACTTCACCATTCTGCATTTATTTAACACCTAAAAGTCAATGGGAGGCAAATGAGAGACAACAGTCCACATTGACTTTGAAACCATTCTGTGAGTCTTTAGTGCAGCAAACCAAAATTATTAAAAATTCAAGAACACGTGGAAAGTCTCTGGTCTTATTAAAAACTATATATCAGGGACACAAAGACATATTGTGTGCTCTGAAAAAAGAAAGTGTTGAGATAAATGAATATATGTCTCAAATTCATGCATTGGAGTAAACTGACAGTAAAGGTCAAATGAGAAGAAAGAGTAACGGAACTGCACGGTAATGATTTCTGACCTTTCTGCCAAAGACCTTTGCCTGTTTTTGAGTTTGTTCTTTTACTTGCTTTCCACTAATTATTTAGTACAGTGCTTGAAGTGCTAGCTCTGGAGTCTTGAGCACTTAGGTTAGAATAGAGTTGCTGTCCCCAAATAACTGTGTTAGTTGGGCAAGTCACAGTCTGTTTTACAGCTTCCTCATCTGCATAATGGGTCTGTGAATAGCACATCCAGGACAGAGTTGCTGTGATGATTAAGTAAGATAATACATGTAAAGCATGTTCAAGCACATAGTAAAAGTGACAGTGAAAGTGTTAATGGCTCAGTAGTGTCTGACTCCTTGTGACCCCCTGGACTGTAGCCCACCAGGCTTCTCGTCCATGGAATTTTCAAGGCAAGAATACTAGAGTGGGTTGCAATTTCCTTCTCCAAAGGATTTTCCTGACCCAGGGATCAAACCCAGTTCTTCTGTGTTGCAGATAGACTCTTTTCCATCTGAGCCACCAGGCTATTATTCAATATATTGAATTAAAAGATTGAGACCAATTTACTATAAAATTATCCCAAGATAGATTGCCTTCATATATCTCAGCTTCTTCCACACACGTCTGTCTCCACTTTGATGTGCTGGGGATAAGGGAAACCCTTATAAGCTAGAACTATTCCAAGATATGCTCAACCATTGCCCTGGAGTAGCTAATTATTGTATTTCTAGGACAGACTGTAAAACCGAATTGATCTTTCTTCCTGAGGTGTTTTTAACACTAAGATCTTATTTTCAAAATATCTATTTTCCAACCACATTTCAGGAAGATTTTTGTAGTCTATGAATTTCTAACTATACACTTGCTAGCCAAAATACATTTCTACCACTCTTAGTTTAGTAAAGCTGATTTATCCATGGGGAAAATATCAGAATTCTGTTCTGAAAATTGTTCTCTTGGGCTATTAAGCTGTATCCAATTTCCACGGTGCCTGAAGCCTTCATCTCTAGGGTTGAAGGATTCCATTTGGCTTCATCCATCAACCACAAAATAGTCAGCCTCATCTTTATTGCAAAGCCAAATTTCTAATGATAATGAAAGCAAGTCAGGCTGCTAAGTTGAGTCAGCAATTTAAAAATAAGAATTCTTTGACCAATGAACACAATCAAATTTGAAAAGCAGCTGACAAAGAGGACAGAAATGAAATCTTCAAGGTTTTACTATTTTATGTTTCTGAATAAAATTGATTTTTATGTCTTTTAACACATACTTCTAATTGCCACATAACTATTTTTACTGTTTTTCCTTATGTTCCATATGCATAGTTGTTTTAATTAGCTAATAATAATTGTTATTAGTGCCAATAATTATTAAAAGATTAATTCTTAATATATGTATTACAATTGAAAATTTTTAAAAATGGTAATCTATTTTTAGCAGTCAATTACATATTAACCTTGACATGATGAAGTAGAGTGATTTAAATATTAATTATTTCCTATGTAGCAATTTTTTCTAAATGTCTCTGCAATTTCAACATAACTTTTTCCCTTAAGGTAATTTTTATACTTCTGTTGTAACGCCAAAATTCTATTCTTAAAATATGTAAACGTATATCATAACTATTAATTTCAGATTTTTAAAGTTTCATAAAGATTCTTCTTGAAGATTTCTTAAAGTTTAAAAATTTTTAAACTTTCTTTGCATCCATGGGGTTGCAAAGAGTTGGACACAACTGAGCGACCAACACTACACTACACTGCAAACTCCATAGCACTTGGCTGAGTGTCTGAGACAGAATAGCATTCAACCTCTATTTGTGAAAGTAATGAACAGATGACTAGGTATGCAATAAATAGTTATCAGATGAAAAACAAAAACAATTCTGCAATGATTACATTAACTTGGACTGGAATTATTGACTTTAAGAGGATTTTTAGGAGAAGCAATATAGTCAGGAAGGATCCTTGCTAGTTAATTTCCTCATTTATGTACAATCATATACCAGTTGGGGCTGTACTTATGTTGTATTTACACAATTTACTGAAAAGTTTATGACAAAATCTCCCCATGAATAATATATATATTTGTATCTGCTGAATTCAAGCCACCAGTTCACACTGAAGAAATCAAAGAGGAAATCGAAAAGATGAAAACAAAGCAAAAGCACAATGGTCCAAAACCTATGAAAGTGAAAGTGAAAGTGAAGTCGCTCAGTCGTGGCCAACTCTTTGCAACCCCATGGACTGTAGCCTACTTGGCTCCTCCGTCCATGGAATTTTCCAGGCAAGAGTACTGGAGTGGGTTGCCATATCCTTCTCCAGGGTATCTTCCTTACCCAGGGATCGAACCTGGGTCTCCCGCACTGTAGGCAGATGCTTTACCATCTGAGCCACCAGGGAAGTTCCCAAACCTATGGGAGACAGCAAAAGTAGTTCTAAGAGGGATGTTTATACCAATACACTCTTACCTCAAGAAAATCTCAGGTAAAAAATCTAACTTTATATCTAAAACAACTAGAGGAAGAAGAACAAACAAACCACCAGTTTAGATGACTGTAGGATTTTACTGTATTGCCTGGCTTGAGGATATTATATGAATATGATAGGGCCTGTTTGAAGAGGAGGAATATGTCAAATATTCCTTTGCCTTGGTCTCATGCTATAATGGATACATTGGAAGAAACACTGGTTTTTAGAGTCAAGCAGACCCAATTTCAAATGCTAGCTTTGCCAACTGTGATCTGTGTGACATTAGGCCATTTATTTGTTCAGTCTTTAAGTCTCTACTCCTTGGAAGAAAAGCTATGACCAACCTAGACAGCATATTAAAAAGTAGAGACATTACTTTGCCAACAAAGGTCCATCTAGTCAAAGCTATGGTTTTTCCAGTAGTCATATTTGGATGAGTGAGTTGGACTATAAAGAAAGCTGAGCAGCAAAGAAGTGATGCTTTTGAACTGTGGTGTTGGAGAAGACTCTTAAGAGTCCCTTGGACAGCAAGAGGATCCAACCAGTCAATCCTAAAGGAAATCAGCCCTGAATATTCATTGGAGTATTCACTGATGCTGAAGCTGAAACTCCAATACTTTGGCCACCTGATGTGAAGAACTTACTCATTTGGAAAGACCCTGATGCTGGGAAAGATTGAAGGCAAGAGGAGAAGGGATTGACAGAGGATGAGGTGGTTGGATGGCATCACCGACTCGATGGACATGAGTTTGGGCGAGCTCCAGAAGTTGGTGATGGACAGGGAAACCTGGGTTGCTGCAGTTCATGGGGTCGCAGAGTCAGACATGACTGAGCGACTGAACTGAACTAAGTAATACATATCCTGCATGGGTGGTATCTGGCACACAGTAGGGCTCAGTATGTTCAGGTTCTCATTATTAGAACCCCAGAGGATTTATCTGACCTGTATGCCACAATCTAGTATGCAATCTTAGACTAGTGCATGGTCTATAAACTGGAGTAAGGCGTGTAAAACGTCCATTACTGAGCAGTACTTGGCATAATAGTAAGACCTCTATAGTATTAGGAATTGTTGTTGTTGTTGAAAGTTATTGCCTCAGGAGAAAAAAATACAAATTATTCAGCAAACCTGGCCTAATTATTCTGACCACACTCACCAGATAGTTCCAAGTCCTTAATTGTTTGTAAAAGTCTCAGTCCTTCTCCTGAAAGCTGGTACAAACTTAGATGTCTCACCTGTAATGAAATAATCATTATGCAGTACATTGTTTAGTATCTGCCTCCCTAAGAGGATACATGCCATGACAGCAGGGACTATATTTACCTTACTTACTGCTAAATCCCAACCACTTAACACAGTGCCTATTCACTCAGTAAATATTCATTGAATGGATGAATGAGTGAATGAATAAACGTGTGAATTAGTCAGTGAATATTATTATACACATGACTAGTATTGTGCCTGACATGTAAATAGGTACTGAATGAATGTGCAACTGAATTGGCAATAGCATTCATTATAATAAACATTTCTAAAGAAACTTTGTTACTTCCTTATAGTTACCCATTGCTTTTTTTAAAAATGTTATTTAATGATAACATCAGCTGAAGAACAGACTGCCCTGGTAAAGTCTTTTATTGTCAGTCTTGCCTTTCAAACCAAAACTACTAGGCACAAAATAGGCACTCAAAATAGCTCTTTGAATGGAAAATTCTAATCATGCTCTTGACATTGTCATCATTTCCTTGACTCTCCATTGTTAAGGAACAAACAAAATTACCAAGGGGAAAAACATACAGCTCTTTAAAATGCAAAACTTTTTCTGTATTATTTATTTCTTCTCTTTTATAGTTATACACAAATCTCAAGCCTCATATATTTTTTTAAAAAGGACTTGTGTAATCAGAGGAGGAGACAGACTAGTGAACACATAGCCTTGACTTTCCTGCAGTGAATTACAAGACCAGAGCCCAGAAAGAGAAGCTTGATTTACCTCCTCCTGGACTCCCATGTTCTAAGATCACAAAACCTGAGCCATGACCAGAAAGGGTGCACCAAAGTTTTCCCAAATGAAGTGACTCAATGTGCCCAGAGACCTGAGTCACTGCCCTGTCCTGAGGTAGAGGTGGACTCCTCAGCCCCAGGAAGAACAGCCCTGTTTGGCTGCTGCCTTCCTAGGTGTCCCTGAAAAGCCTAACACTGTGTTACCAGGAGCAACAGAGATCAAGCCCTGAGCCTTTGGAGTGGGAGTACTGATTTCAAGACCCTAGACTACCAGAGAACTAACCTAGGAAGTATCAAATAGTGAGAGCTCACACAAAGGAAACCACTTGAATACAAGATCCAACATCACCCAACCACCAGTAACCACCCTGTGCAGGACTCCTCATCTAAACAACAAACAAGACAAAAATACAAAGCCAGTCATCAGCAGACAGGATCACCACCTCACTCAGCTTGCCCAGCAGAGGAAAAGCAAACAAAAACTCAGCACAAATCTCACCCTATAGGAAGCTTACCCAAAACACTGGACCAACTATAGGAGGGCAGAAACCAAAAGGAAGAAAGAATTCAACCTTCTTCAAGGAAAGAATTCAACTTTCCTTGAAGCCTGGGAAAAGGAGACCTCAAACACAATAAGTTAAAAAGAAATAATGAAAAGGCAGAGAAATACTGCACAAATGAAGAAACAAACTAGAAGCACAGAAGTCCAAATAAATGAAGAGGAAATAGACAAACTACCTGAAAAAGAATTCAGAAAAATGATAGTAAAGATTGTCAAAAACCTTGAAAACAAAATGGAGAAAATGTAAAAATCAATTAACAAAGACTTAGAAGAATTAAAGAATAAACAGAGACAAACAACACAATTACTGAAATTAAAACTACTCTAGAAGGAATCAATAGCAGAATGTCTGAAGCAGAATGAATCAGTGAGCTGGAAGGTAAAATGGTGGAAATAACTTCTGAAGAGCAGAATAAAGTAAAAAGGATGAAAAGAACCGAGGACAGGCCCAGGGACTTCTGGGACTATATCAAAAGCATCAACATTCGAATTACAGGGGTTCCAAAAGAAGAAGAGAAAAAGAAAGGATATGAGAAAATTTTTGAAGAGACTATAGTTGGAAATTTCCCCAACATGGAAAAGGAAAGAGTCAATCAAATCCAAGAGGCACAAAGAGTCCCATACAGGATAAACCCAAGAAGAAACACTCCAAGACACATACTAATCAAACTAACAAAGACTAAACACAAAGAAAGAATATTAAAAACAGCAAGGGAGAAGCAACAAGTAAGATACAAGGGAAACCCCATACACTTCACAGCTGATCTTTCAGCAGAAACTCTGCAGGCCAGAAGGGAATGGCAGGATATATTTAAAGGACTGAAAGGGAAAAATCTACAAGCAATATTACTGTACCTAGCAAGGATCTCATTCAAAATTGATGGAGAAAGAAAAAGCTTTTCAGACAAGCAAAAGTTAAGAGAATTCAGTACCATCAAACCAGCTTTACAGCAAATGTTAAAGGGACTTACATAGTCAAGAAATATAAGAGAAGAAAAAATATCTACAAGATCAACTCCAAACAATTAAGAAAATGGCAATAGGAACATATATATCAATAACTGCTTTAAATGTAAATGGATTAAATGCTACAATGAAAAGACACAGACTGGCTGAATGGATACAAAAACAAGACCCATATATATGCTGTCTATAAGAAACCCACTTCAGACCTCAAGACACATAGGGACTGAAAGTGAGAGGATGGAAAAAATTTATTCCATGCGAATGGGAAGCAAAAGAAGGCTGGAGTAGCAATCCTCATATCAGACAAACTAGACCTTAAAATTAGGAAAATTACAAGAGATAAGTAAGGACACTACATAATGATCAAGGGATCAATCCAGGAGGAAGACATAACAATTGGAAATATCTATGGGAAATGGCAACCCACTCCAGTGTTCTTGCCTGGAGAATCCCAGGGACGGCAGAGCCTGGTGGGCTGCCATCTATGGGGTCACACAGAGTCGGACATGACTGAAGCAACTTAGCAGCAGCAGCAGCAGCAGCATGCACCCAACATAGAAGCACTTCAATACATACGACAAACACTAACAGACATAAAAGGAGAAATTGACAGTAACACAATAATGGTAGGAGACTTAAACACCTCACTCACACCAATGGACAGATCATCAAAACAGAAAATTAATAAGGAAATCAAGTCTTAAATGATACATTAGATGAGATGGATCTCATTGATATCTTCAGGACATTCCATCCAAAAGCAGAAGAATACACTTTCTTCTCAAGTGCACACTGGAATATTCTCCAAGATAGACCACATCCTGGTCACAAATCAAACCTCATAAATTTAAGAAAATTGAAATCATATCAAGCATCATCTTCTCCGACCACAACATTATGAGATTAGGTATTAATTACAAGAAAAAAACTGTAAGAAACACAAACACATGGAGATTGAGCAATACATTTCTAAATGACAACAGGTTACTGAAGAAATCAAAAGGGAAATCAAAAAATTTCTAGAAACAAATGACAATGAAAACACTACAACTCAAAACCTATGGGAAGCAGCAAAAGCAGTTCTAAGAGGGACGTTTATAGCAATACAATCCTACCTCAAGAAACAAGAAAAACATTGGATAGACAACCTAACTTTACACCTAAAACAACTGAAAAAAAAGGAAGAACAAAACAAACAAACAAAAAACTAGTAGAAGGAAAGAAATCATAAAGATCCGAGGAGAAATAAATGGAAAAGAGATGAAAGAAACAATAGTAAAGATTAATAAAACTAAAAGCTGGTTCTTTGAGAAGATTAACAAAATTAACAAACCTTTAGCCAGACTCATCAAGAAGAAAAGAGAGAAGAATAAAATCAACAAAATTAGAAATGAAAAAGGAGAGGTTCTAACAGACAATGCAGAAATACAAAGGATTATGAGACTATTATGAACAACTATATGGCAATAAAATAGATAACCTGGAAGAAATGGACAGATTCTTAGAAAAGTTCGTCTTCCAAAACTGAACCAGGAAGAAATAGAAATTATGAATAACCCAAACAAGCACTGAAATGGAAGCTGTGATCAAAAATCCCCCCCCAAAAAACAAAAGCCCAGGACCAGATGGCTTCACAGGAAAATTCTATCAAACGTTTAGAGAAGACCTAATACCTATCCTTCTAAAACTCTTTCAAAAAATTGCAGAGGAAGGAACACCTCCAAATTCATTCTATGAGGCCACCATCACCCTGATACCACAACCAGACAAAAATACAAAAAAGGAAACTACAGGCCAATATCACTGATGAATATAGATGCAAAAATCCTCAAAAAATTTTAGGAAACAGAATTCAGCAACACATCAAAAAGCTCATACACCATGATCAAGTTGGGTTTATTCCAGGAATGCAAGGATTCTTCCATATATGCAAATTAATCAATGTGATACAGCATATTAACAAATTGAAAGATAAAACCATTTGATCATCTCAATAGATGCAGAAAAAGCCTTTGACAAATTTCAGTACCCATTTATGATTCAGTTCAGTTCGGTTCAGTCGCTGAGTCATGTCCGACTCTTTGTGACCCCATGAACCACAGCACATCAGGCCTCCCTGTCCATCACTAACTCCCTAAGTCCACCCAAACCCATGTCCATCGAGTCGGTGATGCCATCCAGCCATCTCATCCTCTGTCGTCCCCTTCACCTCCTGCCCTCAATCTTTCCCAGCATCAGGGTCTTTTCAAATGAGTCAGCTCCTCACATCAGGTAGCCAAAATATTGGAGTTTCAGCTTCAACATCAGTCCTTCCAATGAACACCCAGGACTGATCTCCTTTAGGATGGACTGGTTGGATCTCCTTGCAGTCCAAGGGACTCTCAAGAGTCTTCTCCAACACCACAGTTCAAAAGCATCAATTCTTCGGCGCTCAGCTTTCTTTATAGTCCAACTCTCACATCCATACATGTCCACTGGAAAAACCATAGCCTTGACTAGACTGACCTTTGTTGGCAAAGTAATGTCTCTGCTTTTGAATATGCTATCTAGATTAGTCATAACTTTCCTTCCAAGGAGTAAGAGTCTTTTATTTCATGGCTGCAGTCACCATCTGCAGTAATTTTGGAGCCCAGAAAAATAAAGTCAGCCACTGTTTCCACTGTTTCCCCATCTATCTGCCATGAAGTGATGGGACCGGATGCCATGATCTTAGTTTTCTGAATGTTGAGCTTTAAGACAACTTTTTCACTCTCCACTTTCACCTTCATCAAGAGGCTCTTTAGTTCTTCTTCAGTTTCTGCCATAAGGGTGGTGTCATCTGCATATGTGAGGTTATTGATATTTCTCCCAGCAATCTTGATTCCAGCTTGTGCTTCCTCCAGCCCAGCGTTTCTCATGATGTACTCTGCATATAAGTTAAATAAGCAGGGTGACAATATACAGCCTTGACGTACTCCTCTCCTGATTTGGAACCAGTCTGTTGTTCCATGTCCAGTTCTAACTGTTGCTCTCTGACCTGCATACAGGTTTCTCAAGAGGCAGGTCATTGGGCTTAGAAGGAACCTGCCTCAACACAGTAAAGGCCATATATGATAACATACAGCAAACATTATTCTCAATGGTGAAAAACTGAAAGCATTCCCCCTAAGATCAGGAACAAGACAAGGGTGTCCCCTTTCGCCACTATTATTCAACATAGTTCTGGAAGTTCTAGCTTCAGCAATCAGAAGAAAAATAAATAAAAGGAATCCAGATCGGAAAAGAAGAAGTAAAGCTCTCACTGTTTGCAGATGACATGATACTGTACATAGAAAACCCTAAAGATACTATCAGAAAATTACTAGAACTAATCAGTGAATTTAGCAAAGTTGCAGGATACAAAAGCAATACACAGAAATCACTTGCATTTCTATATACTAACAATGAAAAATCAGAAAGAGAAATCAAGGAATCAATCCCATTCACCATTGAAACAAAAATAATTAAATATCTAGGAATAAACTTATCTAAGGAAACAAAAGAACTGTACACAGAAAATTATAAGACACTGATGAAAGAAATCAAAGATGACATAAACAGATGGAGAGATGTTCCATGTTCCTGGGTAGGAAGAGTCAATATTGTGAAAATGACTGTAGTACCAAATGCAATCTGCAGATTGAATGCAATCCCTATCAAATTACCAATGGCATTTTTCACAGAACTAAAATAAAAAATTTCACAATTCATATGGAAATACAAAAGACCCTGAATAGCCAAAGCAGTGTGAGAAAGAAGAATGGAGCTGGAAGAATCAACCTTCCTGACTTCAGATTATGCTACAAAGTTACAGTCATCAAGATAGTATGGTACTGGCACAGAAACAGAAATATAGACCAATGGAACAAGATAGAAAGCCCAGAAATAAACCCATGCACCTATGGGTACCTTATTTTTGACAAAGGAGGCAAGAATATACAATGGGGCAAAGACAGCCTCTTCAATACCAGTGCCAGGAAAACTGGACAACTACATGTAAAAGAATGAAATTAGAACACTTCCTAACACCATACACAAAGATAAACTCAAAATGTATTAAAGACCTAAATGTAAGACCAGAAACTATAAAACTCTTAGAGGAAAACATGGGCAGAACACTTGATGACACAAATCAAAGCAAGATCCTTTATGATCCTCCTCCTAGAATAATGGAAATAAAAACAAAAGTAAACAAGTGGGACCTGATTAAACTTAAAAGTTTTTGCACAGCAAAGAAAACTAGAAGCTAGGTGAAAAGACAACCCTCAGAATGGGAGAAAATGATAGCAAATGAAACAACTGAGAAAGGATTAATTTCCAAAATATACAAGCAGCTCATACAAGTCAATACCAGAAAAACAAACCACCCAGTCAAAAAGTGGGGAAAAGAACTAAACAGACATTTCTCCAAAGAAGACATACAGTTGGCTAACAAACACATGAAAAGATGCTCAACATCACTCATTATTAGAGAAATGCAAGTCAAAACTACAATGAGATATCACCTCACACTGGTCAGAATGGCCCTCATCAAAAAGTCTACAAACAGTAAATGCTGGAGAGCATGTGGAGAAAAGGGAACGCTCTTGCACTGTTCGTGGGAATGTAAACTGATACAGCCACTATGGAAGACGGTATGGAGATTCCTCAAAACCACCATATGACCCAGCAATCCCACTCCTAGGCATATACCCTGAGGACACCAAAACTGAAAGAGACACAAGTATCTCATTGTTCATTGCAGCACTACTTACAATTGCTAGAACATGGAAGCAACCTAGATGTCCATGGACAGATGAATGGATAAAGAAGTTGTGGTACATATACACAATGGAATATTACTCAGCCATAAAAATAGAATCCATTTGAGTCAGTTCTGATGCGGTGGATGAACCTAGAACCTATTATAGAGAGTGCAGTAAGTCAGAAAGAGAAAGATAAACATTGTATTCTGACACATATATACAGAATCTAGAAAAATGGTACTGAAGAATTTATTTACAGGGCAACAGTGGAGAAACAGACATAGAGAATAGACTTATGGACATGGGGAGAGGGGAAGAGAGGGTGAGATGTATGGAAAGAGTAACATGGAAACTTACATTACCATATGTAAAATAGATAGCCAACAGGAATTTGTTGTATGGCTCAGGAAACTCAAACAGGGGCTCTGTATCAGCGTAGAGGGGTGGGATGGGGAGGGAGATGGGAGCGAGTTTCAAAAGGAGAGGATATAGGTATACCTACGGCTGATTCGTGTTGAGTTTTGACAGAAAACAATAAAATTCTGTAAAGCAATTATCCTTCAATGAAAAATAAATAAATTTTTTAAAAAGGGCTTGTGTATCTATAATTTTTAGAAAGAACAAAAACTAATGTCTTTGGAAATAAATTGTAAGATGGAATCATGATAGCAAGCATTTGTTTCCATGAAGTATCTTTGGATGTTTATAACATTTAAAAATTTTTACTTTATATTATAGCTGATTTACAATATTGTATTAATTTCAAGTATACAGCAAAGTGATTTAGTTATATGGATAAATATATCTATTATTTTTTAGATTCTTTTCCCATGTAGGTTATTACAGCGTATTGAGTAGAGTTCCCTATGCTAAACAGTAGGTCCTTGCTGACTATCTATTTATATAAAGTTATGTGTATATGTTTTTTGTTTCTTGGTTTCTTTGCCTTCATTTTTAAATTATTTCATTAATTTTTATTGGAATATCACTGCTTTACAATGTGTTAGTTTCCGCTGTACATCTCTGTATTCTTGACAGCCTTCTGTCTTTACATGGGAAAAAAAGAGCTAGCTATATTTTCAGTTTGTCTTCCTCAATCATCTTGACAGCAATACATCTTTTTTTGACTATACAATCAAAGTTAAAGACAAAATGTAGGTAATTAGCTCCTCCACATGGCTTGTCAAAGAGATAACAGTGAAGTAACAGTTTGAAAACCAAGTAAAGCCCCAGATCAAGTGAAGATACTGAGTCAAAGCTAATTAATTAAAACTCTTACAACAAATTACATCTTCTTCAAGCTCCTCCTTCATCCTTCCCCCCGCCTCTCTTGCCTTGAATAACTGTTGTCCCAGATATTAGGTTTATCAGTTTCTTGATTTTTTCTAAATATCGCTTCTATCACATATATATGAATTCCTAAAAATATACTGGTTTGTTTTTAATGTTTTTGCATTTACACAATGGATTCATGCTGCAATCTTCTGAGACTAATCTTTTTACTTAGTGTTGCTAAGAGTCATCCATAGTATTCCACATCATTCATATGCTTCACACTCTACAACATTCCATTGTGTAAATATTCCACGTTTATTTACCCATTCTCTCGTTAACATTTAGATTGTTTCCAATTTTTGCTGTTAGAAAAAATGCCACTAAAGAACATTCTTAAACATATCTCCTGGTCTAGTTGGAGTTCTTTAGGAATGTACTTAAAGCTGTTTGTCTTAGAGCGTATAAATCTTCAACTATATAAAGTAATAGCAAACAGTTTTCCAAAATGGATACATCAATTTGCATTCCCACAAGCAATGAATAAGTGATCTTACTGATCTACATTTGCTTCAACACTTGGTTTTACCACACTCCTTTTTTTTTGACAAGTTTTTGTTGATGTTTTAGTACTTATACTGTACATTCACAAGTCCTCATTCTATTATTAAAAATAAAATAAAGGTAAAAGAGGATTATGCATGACCAATGATGAGAGTATTTCATAGACCAAGGATTGTAATTTAACTAATTTTGTGTTTTTAAGGTCCAGATGAGGGTTTCTGGGAGAAGTCGATAAGGAATCCTAGCCCTAGTAAAGACCTGAAAGATGGCTTCTGAAAAATACCTTGAAGGGAAGGGCAGAAAGCCTCGGAATACAATGTGCCCCTACTACACAGTACACAAATCATTTCTCTCCTTCCTGGACTCATCTCTTTTACTCAGAGAAGTAGCAGATCCAAGGCAATCATACCTAGGACATTTCTGAGTCCTTTGAGGGAAAGATGGTGAAAGCTTACTATGTCCTTGTTACCAGGTCTGACAGCAATATCAGGTATGGTGGCAACATCTCAGGAAACTCCTAAGTGAAACACTCATCTGAGATTGTATTTTCTTCTAGGGTACGGCATTGGTCTCCCTCCCAACTCTCCTTTTACCTCCAATATATCCGAGCTAATCAGTCAATACAAGTCACACGGGTTTATGGATGTGCTACATGACAAGTGGTATAAGGTGGTTCCCTGTGGCAAGAGAAGTTTTGCTGTCACTGAGGTAAGGGAAAAACTGCTGATAATGTTGATGCTTTGTATAGCTTTACCTTGAAGAATATTGGAAAATGCTGTCGTATGTGTCAGTGGCCAATAATCTAGGCTATTACATCTCCTACGATTCACCATGATATTTGCAGCTGCTGTTTAGTCGCTAAGTCGTGTACAACTCTTTGCGACTCCATGGACCGTAGCCCACCAGGCTCCTGTGTCCATGGGATTTCCCAGGCAAGAATACTAGGTGGGCTGTCATTTCCTTCTCCAGGGACCATGATATTTAGATTACTCCTAATTCCACTTGAAGGATGACTATCCAATAGGAATTATCAGTAAAACAAGTTTGTCTTGGGTTTAATTGTGATGCTACTTTGATGAAGAAATATCTGAATTTGTACCTTTTCCCTACATATTATATCCACAAATGCAGAAGAAATGCTATTCTGCATTACAATAATAGTATCTGAGACTGACATTAACAGTGTTTGGTTTAACTGTTAATTGCTGGTCGTGATGTGGATTGCAAAATATCCTCAAGATCTAATTTCCCAGGGGTCCAGTGACGGATCCTGCTTACAGAAACAGGCATAACCAGGTAATTCTTAGATAATCCTAGATATTTTTTGACTGAAAACAATCAACTCACTTCTTTTATGTATAGGAAGCTAATATCCAGAGATCCTAAGTGATATGCCCAAGGCACACAAATAACCAGAAAATACATCTTTCTATCATAACACTCTGCCTTGATGATATAATTAGAAAGAAAACTGCAACATGAGCCAGAGATTGGATAATTAAGATAGGAGACTAAAAGGTATAATAAGAGTCAGACTCCAGTATTTAAAAGAGAAGGAAAATAAAACAGTACAAGGTCAGCCTGACACTTAAAAAAAATCTAAAGCTGATAATAATAACTCCCAAGAGCCTCTCTTCACCAACAACTGTCGAATTTGTATTTTAACAACGACTCTTTTTCTGAGCTCTAGAACCATGTATCTACCTTCTTGTTTGACAGACACCTCCACTTGAATATCTTACACACATCTCACATTTAACTTGTCAAAACAGAACCCTGATATTCTGTCCTAAATCCGCTTTTCTTCCTGTGCTTCACATCTTGGGTAATGGCTTCTCTGTCCATCGAGTTTCTCATTCCAAAAATTGGCAGGGATCCTTAATGCCTCCCACATCTTACCTTCTGCATCCATCAACAAGCTGGATCTTTTACTTCGATAAAATATGTCTCAAATATGCTCATCTATTGCCACCTCCACTGTCATCACTCTAGTCCAAGCCATCATTCCTCACTTGGACCACTGCAAGTCTCCTCACTAGTCTGTTTTCATGCCTGCCTTTCTCCAATTTGTTTTCCACAAGGCAGATCCCATTCCTACTTAAGCCTGCAGTGGCTTCCATGTTAATTGAGGAACAATCTGAAATGCTGAACACACCCTGCAATGCCCTGAGGGACTTGACCCTGCCTATTTCCTCAGCCTCATTCATGCCACTTTTGTCCTGATTCATTACAGCCCCACCAAGATGGTCATTTCAGATGGAGATACATCAGTGGCTTTCCTGCCTTAAGGCCTTAGCACATGCTGTTGCATCCTTCTTCCTAATTACTCTTCCTCCCCCTACCCTCCCAACATTAAACCAGCTAGTACCTTCTCATTATAAACTCTCAGCTGAAATCCTCCTTCTTCGGAGCCTTCCCACAGTCCCTGATGCAATCCAAATGGTTGTTGTTCAGCCGCTAAGTTGTGTCCGACTCTTTGTGACCCCACAACTGCAGCACACTAGGCTTCTCTGTCCTTTATTATCTCCAGGAGTTTGCTCAAATTCATGTCCATTGAGTCGGTGATGCTATCTATCTGATCCTCTGCTGCCCCCGTCTATCTCTCTTTATAATCTCATAGCTTATTGAGAAGACAGTCATTGAGTAACGATTTAAAGGAAGGAAGCAGGAAACTAAGGAATTAGAAAACTAGCATGCTCTGTTTCTTACTATGTGACAAAAACTGTATTTGGGACATTAACTCATTGGTTCTCACTACAACCTGTAAGGCAAGAATTTTTATATTTATTTGGAGGTATTTTCATTTTAGAAAAAGCTAAAAGAAATAAAACTTGGCTTGGTCAGCTGAATTAATTCAACCAAGAAAGTAAACAAGCTAATCACTTAAATTGTGCAAAGCAACAATCATTTGGCATTTCCTACCACTTCTTGTGACCACTGTTATTTCAAGCCAAAATCTCCAAGTGATCAAAGCTGACAGCAAGACATTAGATAAGGTGAAAGGAGTCTCCCCGTCATGTCCCCAAAGCCAGCAGTATGGAATGATTTGCACCTCTCTGGTCACAAGCACATCTCTAGGTTGTGCCATTTCAGAGGACCATGAGACCAAGACATCAGCTGGATGGACCGTCTGGCTCCCAGGACAAGCCTCTCAGGGTACAGGGCTCTTCAGACTCAGAACCTAACTCCAGCTGCACACATAGAGGGAAACATACATAGACTCATAAGCACTAACCTAAATCTCATTCCAATGTGAAGTACCTAACACAAAATGTAATACATTTGAAGCCATACACTTCAGGACTTGCATACTGGCTCTATCAATTAATAACTGAGTGACTTAACTATTCCTACGTCTGAGTTTCTTCATTCGTGAATGGATATAATAAAACATAACTTGTCATTTTGTTCTGAGGATAAGCGAACATTTATTGAAAGACCTAGTTAAAAAACCTGGCATAGTAAATGGAGATATTAATTCTTCCTCTCCTTCCATCAGGAGAATTTCCTGGGGTTCATAGATATCTTTAGATATCTTCCTACAGCTCTTTCTACAAGTGGGGAAACCTTCCCAGAAACTCTCCAGTAGATTTCCTCATATTCATTGGCCAAAAATTGTGTCATCTGTCCATGTTTAAGCCAATCAATGGTGAGGAGAACAAGATTACCATGATAGATTAGCCAGCCATGACTCATCCCCTAGGACTAATAAGGGGGCAACTTCCCTGGCAATACATGGTCCCATAGAGAAGTCCTAAATGAAAGCAGGGTTCCCTTAGGAAGAATGATTCAGGAGAATGGAGGCTAAGTAGACAACCAACCACCTGTTTTATACCTTCTCCCATCCTACCTGCTCATAGTCATCAGTACAGTGAGGTATTTGGATATAATCATCTGCAAGCACCCTCCCAGCTTTGACATAGTGATCATGGTCTTTCTTTATGTCATCCTGAGATGAGAATGCTTAATATATTTACCATAAAGCATAATGGTTGAAATCATGGGCTTTGGAGACAGTTCTAGGTTTGAACGCTACCATCTAAGTGATATGAAACATGTTACCTGTCCATTCTTAGCCTCAGCTTTTGCAAATTGGAGTGAAAATGTCTACTTCATAGGACTGTGGTGAAAATTAAGGCAGACAATGCATGTAAAATAGTGAGCCTATACCCAAAGGTGATAACCACAAAGTAACTTACATCCTTAAGGATGATGAGAGTTCATCACAACTGTTCCAGGGCTATATGGATTTATCAGAAATTTCAAACAAAACCAAATTAAGTGCAGACAAAAAAGAAGATGGGTTTTGAAAAACAAAAAAAAATCAGAAAGTCATGAACTGTTCAGATGATGCATGCAAAATATACCACATCGATTTTTCAACCATGGTTTTTTAATGGAACAAATTCAGGGGAGAGGCATTTGGGAAACTCTGGTTGTAGTGAGCTGGAAGCAACTGGATAAGAGGCTGATGTCAAGATCAAGTTATGGTTATTAAGACAACCCTGGGCTGGCTTTCCAGGTCAGCTGAATTTGAAGGGGTGAGGGGTAGGAATGAGGAGAATGGAAGAAAATTGTACCCTTAATTGGAACTTCGGAGACAGAAATAAAGGAAGATGCTGATAACATCCATGTGGGTGTAGAGTTAGGGGGGCCACCTCCAGGCTCAGGGAATGTTAAGGACACATGGGGAGCACTTCTTTCTCATGATGGTGGTCTGAAGTAAGGCCTGTTGTGGTCCGTTCAGTAACAAGCTGCTTTGCAGGGATGCTCAGCTGTGTGCATTCAAACAGCAGAGCATATCCTTGGGCACTGACTGGCGTGTTTGTCTTGAAGAAGCTAGGACAGAATTTCAGGATGTCACCCTCACAGAACCTAAAGGTACAATGTAATTCAATGAAGTCCATATTCAGCTCATTGGCTGAGCTTGGTCTCCTCTGTGAAGGCCCTCCGCCTACTGTATTTTCTTTCATTCAATCCTTGGGTCTCCACCTGCTGTTTTGAGGGGGGGGAAGGGGTTAACTTTCTCTCCGAAAAGGTCAGAAGAAGGAGGCATGCTTGTTAGCACTTTCCTTGCCATCCCTTTTGCCTCAAACATCATACACTCTGGGCTATTAGTGTGAAGAAAGTAGGACTGGATTTGAAATCAGACAAACCATATTTGAAGCCTGCCTGTACCATCTACCTGCCTTGGAAAAATCAATAACCCACCTCAGCCTCAGCTTCTTCATCTCTTCAGTAACTTTTTGTAAGGAGTTAATAAAGTAGTAGTTTAATGCAGTGGTTCCCAACCTTTTTGGCACCAGGGACCTGTTTCACGGGAGACAATTTTTCCATGGACCCGGGTAGGGGGATGGTTTGAGGGTGATTCAAGAGCATTACATTTATTGTGCACTTTATTACTATTATTATTACATCAGCTCCATCTCAGATCGTCAGGCACTAAATCCCGGAGGTTGGGGACTCCTGGTTTAATGAACATATCTCTCCTCCTTCACTCCCCCAGGGGGAGAGGTGCAGAGCACAGCACAACAGAAGCAGGTATGTTCTGGAGGGTACCTCTCTCAACAGGTGCCCTTGAGAAAGACATTCCTCTGACCTCCCATTTTCCAGGTACAGTCCTAGTCCACGTCTGTTACCACAAAGTCATTAAACAATTTCACTCTGAAAAAAATCCTCATTTGGCAAATGAATAATAGCAATATATGGTCACCTAGCATGTTTTTTCCACCTATTTCTCACAGTTGGACATTAATACTTGATCCCCTGTGAGAACCTTGATCTATTCACCCCTCATCTCTTGGCAACCGTAGAGCTGTCTAGCTGCAATCTCCCTGGAGAATAAACTCTTTTTATTTTTTTAATTCTAGGGCTTTATCTACTCCCCAGAGTCACCTAGAAAACTGCAGGTCCAATTCTGCAGACCAGACTCCAGCAATTTTCAGAGAGGAATTTTAAATTGACATCAGATGTTTCTTCATGACTCTCCTAGCACAGCTGTGCCTCTTCCCACAGTAGACTCACTGTCGATCAATTCCACAGGAAAAAACTATGACAGACTTTAAATTTCCTTCATTTCACTCTGACTCAGCCCCCAAAAAAATGTAACTTTTTTTCAGTCACTGACTGAATTTAAGAGTTTCAGGTTTTATGAAATCTGTTACTTACAAACACGGAAAAGGAAGGCAGCAGGTCACAACTCAGCAAACCCCCAAAACTTTTCAAGGAATTATTAAGATTTATGATGATACCTCTTTTTACAAGTCTCCTTTAAATATTGGGTTGAATAATATGCCTTTTAACCAACTAGGAATAGTCAAGAAGGAAGAGGAAACAGTTTGGTCGGAGAATGGATAGCACACTCAAACAGCCTGAGGAGAATTTTCAAGAAATTCTTTACAGAGGTGTGATCTAAGGAAACAACAGAAATACTGCAATATCTCAGGGCAGGTAAAGTGAAGGAGACATTACCTAAGCTAAGGAAGCACATCTTAGCTCAAAGGGAAACATGGAGAGAGCCACTCCTAGAACCCAAGGAGGCACAGGAAAAGGCATTCAAATAGGAGCTGGAGCCTTTGGTTAGGGATGTAAACATGCCACAGTGACCTGGTTGAGAGAGGGCAAGGAAGTAAATACCTGACCTTAGTCTCCTCCTGCCCTGGGATCTTCCACTACTGCCTTTGTTGTTCAGTCACCCAGTTATGTCTGACTCTTTGCAACCCCATGGACTGTAGCACACTAGGTTTCCCTGTCCTTCACTATCTCCAGGAGTTTGCTCAAATTCATGTCCATTGAGTTGGTGATGCCATCCAACTATCTCATCCTCTGCTGTCCCCTTCTCCTCCTGTCTTCAGTCTTTCCCAGCAACAGGGTGTTTTCCAATCAGTCAATTCTTCGCATCAGGTGGCCAAAGTATTTGTGCTTCAGCATCAGTCCTTCCAATGAATATTCAAGACTGATTTCCTTTAGGATTGACTGGTTTGATCTCTTTGCAGTCCAAGGGACTCTCAAGAGTCTTCTCCAACAACACAGTTTAAAAGCACAAGTTCTTCAGTGCTCAATCTTTTTTACATCCATACATGGCTACTGGACAAACCATAGCTTTGACTATATGGACCTTTGTCAGAAAAGTAATATCTCTGCTTTTTAATATGCTGTCTAGGTTTGTCATAGCTTTTCTTTCAAAGAGTAAGCATCTTTTAATTTCATGCCTATAGCCACCGTCCACAGTGATTTTGGAGCTCAAGAAAAAAAAGTCTATTACTGTTTCCATTGTTTCCCAATCTATTTGCCATGACGTGATGGGAACAGATGTCATGATCTTCATTTTTTGAGAGTTGAGTTTTAAGCCAGCTTTTTAACTTTCCTCTTTCACCTTCATCAAGAGGACCTTTACTTCCTCTTTGATTTCTGCCATAAGGATGGTGTCATCTGCATAGCCGAAGTTATTGATATTTCTCCTGATGATCTTGATTCCAGCTTGTGATTCATCCAGCCCAGCATTTCACATGATGTACTCAGCATATAAGGTAAGTAAGCAGGGTGAAAATATATAGCCTTGACATACTCCTTTCCCAATCTGGAACTACTCTGTTGTTCCATGTCTGGTTCTAACTGTTGCTTTTTGACCTGCATACAGGTTTCTCAGAAGGCAGGTAAGATGGTCTGGTATTCCCATCTCTTTAAGAATTTTCCACAGTTTGTTGTAATCTGCACAGTCAAAGTCCTAGCATAGTCAGTGAAGCAGAAGTAGATGTTTTTCTGGAATTCTCTTGCTTTTTCAATGATCCAACAGATGTTGACAATTTTATCTTTAGTTCCTCTGCCTTTTCTAAATCTAGCTTGTACATCTGGAAGTTCTTGGATCATGTACTGTTGAAGCCTAGTTTGAAGGATTTTGAGCATGACCTTGTTAGCACATGAAATAAGTGCAATTGTGTGGTAGTTTGAACATTCTTTGGCGTTGCCTTTCTTTGGGATTGGAATGAAAACTGATCTTTTCCAGTCCTGTGGCCACTGCTGAGTTTTCCAAATTTGCTGGCATGTTGAGTGCAGCACTTTCACAGTATCATCTTTTAGGATTTGAAATAGTTCAGTTAGAATTCCATCACCTCTACTAGCTTTGTTTGTAGTGATGCTTCCTAAGGTCTACTTGACTTCACATTCCAGACTTTCAGGATGTCTGGCTCTAGGTGAGTGATCACACCATCATGTCTATCCAGGTCACTAAGATCTTTTCTGCATAGTTCTTCTATGTGTTCTTGCCACCTCTTCTTAATATCTTCGGCTTCTGTTAGGTCCATACCATTTCTGTCCTTTATTGTGCCCATCTTTGCATGAAATGTTCCCCTGGTATCTCTGATTTTCTTGAAGAGATCTCTAGTCTTTCCCATTCTATTGTTTTCAACTAAATTTTTGCATTGTTCACGTAGGAAGGCTTTCTTATCTCTCCTTTTTATTCTTTGGAATTCTGCATTCAGATGTGTATATTTTTCCTTTTTCCCTTTTGACTTTCACCTTCAGGAAAGGGTATTAAAATAGGAGCTGAAGCCTTTGGTTAGGGGCATAGACATGCCACAGTGACCTGGCTGAGAGAGGGCCTTAGTCTCCTCACCACTCCCCCTACCCCACCCTCTTCTACCACTGCCTTAAGCCAAGGAAACCAGTCATTGTTGTCCATAAGCCTCCCCATGGCAGAAATTAGGATGCAGAGAGGTGGAGAGTGGGTCTGGGAGGTAAAAACTGTCTAGAACAGCCCCTCATGGCAAGTAAATGTGGGGAAGTGGCCAGCTAAAAGAAAGCGCCTGCAGCCTGACTACCTAGAATGTGCAGCTTCCGCACCTTCAGACCAAGGTCTAGCCTGCAGGGAGGGAGATTGTTCCTTGCACAGATTACAGAGGAGGAGATAGGACAACCAGGACTGGAATGACCTTGGTCTTGGGAGGCAGACCACCCTCGCTCTATCATTACTCTGAGGAGACAATTTCACATCCTTGGGGAAGTTACTGAATCTCTGTGAGCCTCAGTTGAATCCATAGCTTGCTGGGTTTTTACAAGGTTTCTGCCTCTGAATCCATGGGTTTCCTTGTGTTGTTGTTGGATGTTTAGAGAAACAAATAACATAGCAAGAGGTGGAACATCGCAGTGAAGGGAGCTGTACTTCAGAAATCCAGAAACCTCAATTATGGAAAGTAGGGAAAAGGAAAAGTAAATTTTGAGACAGTCACCATAGCAAGAGGTGGAACATCGCAGTGAAGGGAGCTGTACTTCAGAAATCCAGAAACCTCAATTATGGAAAGTAGGGAAAAGGAAAAGTAAATTTTGAGACAGTCTAAAAGTAAACCATTACACTTTTCGTGGTTTTTTAAAATTAATATTAAAGAAAATGCACATTAGGAAACTTTGCCCAATTCCATCCATGACCTCACCTTCAATTTGACCCTCACCCCATCCCTGAATTTACTCAATCCTTGACCTCACCCCATTCCTGGCCCTTAACCCCAACCCAACCTTTAATTCATTCTTGATCTTACTCATCCTTGGCAACCCCCTGAACCTCATCCAGTAAGGATGAGCAGGGGTGGAGTGAGGATGTTTGTGAAGCTCATTATTAGGTGATATTTTAAGCTGAAGTATAAATGGTTTATCTTTAAGAGCACTGTAGAGGTACAAATATAAAAACAACCTCAGTGTCAAAATATCCCCATGTAAAATGTACATCAAGACGTCATGAACACAAATTACTTAACCTCTCTGAGTTTCCTTCTCTGCTAACCGGAGAGAAGAAAATTTGATGATTCAGGTTGGTATAAGGAACAGAGATACTGTACATAAAATTGTCTGACATGTGGTACGTATTGAATGTATTGAATAGTTATTATATTTGTCCTGACTCTCCCATGAACCAACTGAGTGACTTTCAGCAAATCACTTAATTTCTCTGAAGCCTGTTTATTGCGCTTAAGACTGAGCCATGCAGCATGTCCTGCTTTGAGAATGCTGTGGTTCTCAGGTAGGCACCTTTAGAGGGATCCTGACCTAACTAGATGAAGATCTGGCTCCTGGGACCCTGAAGAGGACAATGAACTGACTGGCCTCCAGTGTGGGCTCTCCATCCCTGACCACTAAAATGAGCGTCTAGTATGAAACCTAGTAATATTTGTTCACTGAGAAAATGGAGCTTTCTCATAGCAGACCCATTCTTCCCTCTTAATTTTTTGTGGGGATGAGGAACGGGTTAGTCATCTATATGTTGAAAGCCAGAAAGATCACACAAGTCACATCAAGGAGCTTCAGTGCCTGTCAATTTTCTTTGCAGTTTATCTTTAAAGACCCAAAGGGAATGGTATGGGAGTGGGTGAGGGGTGAGTTTTAACTCAGTCTCTTTTGCTGTTAACAACTAGGTCACTTCGCAACAGCCTCCTGCACCTCTCTCATCCTTGCTCCTTCCTTTTTCAATTTAAAATGTCACTGTCTGCTTTTCAATCTGATGAAAGTTATGGTGAGGCAGGGCGAGTTAATGACTGTAGATTGCTTTAAATTGAAAACCTGTGTAAGTCAAGAACCACCTTGACAGCTGAGTGCTTCTCTTGAAATAGCCCAAGTAATTAAGCTTAATATTTAAGCCAAGCATAAGGTCAGATGGAACCTATCCAGGTAGGGCTTTCTGAAAACCTAAAGAAACAATGTTTCCTCCTCCTTGCCTGAGTACAGACTATGCAAATAGAAGAAAAAATACTTGATAAATAATAAGTACAAGCTTATTTTTTGGACCCATCTCCAAAAAAAGCAGAAGTATCTTATAATTCCAACATAAATGTTCTTTTATATAATACTTACATGTTATAGAACTGAAAACCTGGGGGGGGAGAACTTGAGAAATATAAGACTGGAATTTTCTGTTTTACAGGGTGCCTGATTAACCAGCACCTACAATTTTATGTTATTCCTTTTGTCCAACTCAGCTTCTAGGTTTCAATGAGAAAACATGAAGATGGCTTACACAAACCATTAGCCTGAGCTTAAAACAGATCTTTAAAGAAACAACAATAACTATTTTCTTTAAACAGCATTCCAAGTCGGGTTGGGTGAGTAGGCTGGAGATCTACAATTCTCTAGCCTTGTTTCTCGCCACTCCATATCATCACAAAGCTAGAACTGCTTCTCTATGGCTCTCTGTTAATATAAATGACAGAAGCTTGAATTCTGATACAGTGAAAACATTCCAGCAAGTTCCCACCCCCCACCCGACCCTTGCTAATGAGCAAGTCACCAGATAACACAGAATAAGAGTCTCCTCTTTGATATACCAGAGATGCCTGGGCATCAGTTATATGACTGCTTACTGTTAATAGTCCCTTGTTTTCCTCCGGTTGAATTCAATAAGCCCATGAATATTTATAAATGTTATTTACTATGCAACTAAAAGGTATGAACAGTGCTGAAGCTGATTAGGACTATTGTGAGAGACAGTCTTCCTTCCACTTTTTTATATTTCCATACACTTAAATCTGTAGGGGAATCACATGAAACAGGACTCATCCCTAATTATTCCAAGTGCTAAATAGTTACCTCCAGGTTCTGAAATTTCCTGCTTCTGGGGGAAAAAAAGAAAAAAAACATGAAAATGTGCGAAGATTGCCATCTAGTGGTTATAGTGTGAAGTGTTACAAAATATCAGAAAACCATGCTTTTTATTTCTCAGACAGTATTAACCAAGTCTAGTAATGTGAAAACTTGCCCCGACGTTTCCTCTGAAAACACTTCCTCCCATAGCTGTGAGAGTTGGATGAGAAGCCAGCACTGTCAAGGGTTCAGGGCAAGGAGCCCTGGAGCCCTTACAGGGTCCCCATCTCATCACACAGTAAAGGTAGCTTCCTGCAACATCCAAGCACAGGGCAGGTCAGCCAGGGAAGCCAGTGCAGTCACATTTGGAGTTTCACCTTTGTGTGCTTCCTCTGTCTCTCTATCCAGTAAGACTTCAAGCCTAGTTTTATGAGTTACATTATGCCCCCCATCCCCTAGCAAAGATAGGTTGAAGTCCTCCCCCTGATACCTCAGAAGACGGCCTAGTTTGGAAATACAGTCATTGAAGAGGAGATTAAACAGTCATACTGTAGTAGAGAGGGTCCCTAATCCAACATGACTGTCGTCCCTGTACGGAGACAGCTAGCCTGCAGAGACTGAGACACGGGGAGAACACCACGTGCCCGTGAAGCCTGAGGGTGGATTTATGGCGGCTTGAGGCCAGACAACACCAGAGCTGGCCAGCAAACTATCAGAAGCTAGGAATAAGCAAGGAAGGATCTCTCTACAGGTTTGAGGGAATGTGGCCCTGCTGACATCCTGATTTCAAATGTCTAGCTTTCAGAACCAAGAGACAATAAATTTCTGTTGAAAGCACCACCCAGTTTGTGGCACTTGCATGGCAGCCCAGCAGAGGAATCTACTTCACCTTTCTCCTCTTGTGCCTTTTTCATCCTTGCTCAGCTCTCATACTCCAGACAAACAGGCATTGTCATTGTTTGCAGGCTGCTCTTCCAAGTGTCAGGCTCTCCCCCTGTTCAGCTCACCCTTCACAATGCCAGGTTGATCTTTTCAGACTATGATTCCGATTAGGTCACTCATCTGGCTTTCCCTGTCATATAAAAACCAAATGTCTTCAGCCAAACATTCAAAACTCCTCTTGATCTGGTTCCTTCCAGCTCACCTTCCATTATTTTGCTCAAGTATTTCAGCCACATTAAACTAGTCACTGGTATCTGTGACTGCTCCCTTTCCCACTTCTGTGATCATGGATTTTGTCCCCCTTGTCTTCATTAGAATCAAACAATACTTCTTGGGGCGGGTGGGGGAAACTTCATTCATTTCCAGCAAGAATTCTAGGAAGGTCTCAACAATTTCTCAGTTCTCTGAATTCTTACAGCTCTTTGCCCTTACCTCTCGGATGATATCTTTCTTTTTCTATCTTGTGCTGTAAGTAATCACAGTCTTTAATGCTTCAATTCACTCAGTAATCAGCAATTTTTCTGAATAGGGACCATCTCTACATGCCCCCAAAGTTGTATATGTCAAAACATAACTGGATAAATGATGCCCTGTAAAGGAATGATTGAATAAATGTTGCCCTTTCTTCAACATTTAGGGCATGGTCAGATCATCTGTTCACTTCACTTAATATCATGCTCTCCCTTGACCTCCCTGTCCTGGCCACAGTGGCCTTTAAGTTTGCCTTACCTGATGTGCTCCTCTGCCCCAGTCTGTACCCAGAGGTCTTTCTTCCTGGAACACATATCCCTGCTCAAATATCTAGTTAACTTCTCCCTGAGATTTCAGCTCAATCATCACTTCTACAACAGGGGTTTTGTTTATCTTTCTGTCTAGATCAAGTTCCTATTGTGTGACCTCTCATCTGTGATGCTCACCACGGGTTCACCTGTACATTTATGGGCATGATAATTTGGTTAATAGGCATCTTTCCTATGAATAGTAATCTCCATAAGGACAGAGATAGGTGGGAAAGTATTTGCCTTAAGTCACTACTGTTTGCCTTTCATATTGCAGAAGCTCAGTAAATATTTGTGTAGAAAACAAAGGAGTAGTTGAGTGTATCTGCATGTGTATATATGCAAATAGTCTATTAGAATTAGAATTTTCTAAGTTAGTATCCAGTAGGCAATAATTATAATATCTACCATATTTGTATCTACTATATGCTAGGCACAGAATCTAATACTTTATGCATTCTATCTCATTTAATCCTGAAAATGATGCTATAAGTTAGCAATTGTATCTTTGTTTTATAGATGAGCAGTGGTTCAGACAAGTAACTCTACCCAAGATCACACAGTTGTTAAATAGCAAAATTATGATTAAAAAGCCATATATTCCAAAGCTCATTTTAAACACCTTCCCATAATTACAGAAGTACTCTTGATCCTTTTGACTATACATGATGAACATAAAAGACTGAGCAAATAGTGCTACATTCTTAAACCCAAAACACTTACTAAAGAGTAGATTTCTCAGGGGATTGTTTCTTGTTCACAGAAAACTCCATCTCCTGGCACATAGTAGGTGCTCAACATATATGTGTTAAATGGATTTTTTTATTTTTGAAGTAGAGTTGGTAGCTCAGCTGGTAAAGAATCCACCTGCAATGCAGGAGACCCAGTTCGATTCCTGGATTGGGAAGATCTCCTGGAGAAGGGATAGGCTACCCACTCCAGTATTCTCGGGCTTCCCTGGTGGCTCAGATGGTAAAGAATCTGCCTTCAATATAGGAGACCTGGATTTGATCCCGGGTTGGGAAGATCCCCCGGAGGAGGGCATGGCAACCCACGCCAGTATTTTTGCCCGGAGAATCCCCATGGACAGAGTAGCCTGGTGGGCTGCAGTCCATGGCATCACAAAGAATCAGACACAAGTGAACGACTAAGCAAGCACAGAGTTGACTTATTAGTTTCAGATTTACAACATAGGGATTCACTATTTTTATCGTTTATATTCCATATAAAGATATTATAAAATATGGGTCATATTTTCCCCGTGCTGTACATTACATCCTTATATCTTATTCATTTTATACCCAGTACTTCATACTTCTTAATCTCCCTTCCCCTCTCTTGTGCCTCCCCCCACCACTTTCCTCAGTCAGAACCACTTGTTTGTTCTCTGTATCAGTGAATTGGTTTCTGTATTATAATATTCATTCATTTGCCTGATGTTTAGAGTCCACATATAAGTGAAAACATGCAGTATTTGTCTTTCTCTGACTTATTTCACTTAGCATAACACACCCTCCAAGTCCATCTGTGTTGCTGCAACATTTGTTAAATGGATTTAAACTTCAAACAAGGTTTGTCACATCAAAGAATGATAAAATTGATAAATCCAGAGTCAAAATTCTGTTTTGAGAAAGCAAATAAAGGAGTAGGAAAGGGAAGAGTAAGGAGACAGGGTACAAAATTAGGGGCTCAGGGTCCTTTTGAGTCCCTAATGTGTGCTGATGTGCTATTTTGGGTGCTTTAAAAAAAAAGTAGATGTTATCCCACTTAGACCTATGATAACACTGTGATACCACTGTATTATTTCTATGTCACAGGTGAGAACTCTGATGCTCATGAAAAGTTTTAACGTTTTCTAAAAGCTTTTTTTTTTTAATGGGGACCATTTTTAAAGTCTTTATTGAATTCGTTACAACATTATTTTTGTTGTCTATAATCTGCTTTTGTTTTGTTTTTTGGTCATGAGGATTCTTAGTTCCCCAACCAGGGATTGAACCCACACCCCCTGCATTGGAAGACAAAGTCTTAACCACATGACCACCATGGAAGTCCTTCGTGAAAGATTTTTAACTCAGAGCTATATTGTTCCACATTCTACACGGTGGCCACCTCAACACAAATAGATGTTAAAGATGTTGACCAGTGAAGTCACAGAAATGTGAGGGCTTCCACCTGTAAAGCTTGCAGAGTAACTATGTGAATTACTCAGAAGCCTGTTCTCCTGAATAACTTGGAAGATGAAGTTTTACCTGATTCTCAATTCTCATTACCTCTGTTTCTATTTTCTAGCATCAGCTATATTTGCACATAACTCTTCACAGTCCTCTTTTTTTTTTTTTTAAACTCTTGAGGAAAAGAAAATGGCTTATTGAAAATGGAAATGGTGTCAGGATCCTAATTTTTTCCAGAACAACCAGTCAATCCTTTTAACATGCTTGCTGTAGTGAATGTTCAGCAATCCACATCCCTTCGTAGAGATAAAGAGAGTGACAAATAGCATTTTTCATGGAAATGACTAAGAATAATGGCTGGAGAATATTGAAACAATGACACTAAGTCCCATAATAATGCTGAACTACAAAGTTTATGAAATGTGGAACAATGGGAAACTCAACTTTACATTGACTAACATTTCAGATCCAGCATCACCTTACCTCCTCTACGAGGCAGTAAAGCAGGTCCAACTGCTCACTGAATTATTTCAAGGAAGTGGTACCATCTCCCTGGTATTGTCTGTTTGACCATTAAATTAGTTAACTCTTGGGACAATATTTCTCCTTCTATATAACATTTCTATATGCAGTCCCTCTTCTCACTCTTAGAATAGATAAGTGGATGTGAAAGGGAAAGTTGCTCAGTCATGTCCGACTCTTTGTGATTCCATAAACTACACAGTCCATGGAATTCTCCAGGCCCGAATACTGAAGTGGGTAGCCTTTCCTTTCTCCAGGGGATCTTCCCAACCCAGGGATCGAACCCAGGTCTCCTGCATTGTGAGCAGATTCTTTACCATCTGAGCCACAAGGGAATAAATAAAGCAGATGATGATTATCACCACTTTACAGATGAGGACCCTGAGGCTAGGACAGTAACAGCTCCTCTAATAGCTCACAGCTAATGGGGCAGAGCAGGGACTGGAACCTGGTCTATTTAATTCCTATGCTCTCACCACTGCACCTCACTACCTCCTAATAGCACACCACACAGAGGAAGACACTTACTTAAGAGTTTCCACACTAATGACTCCTTCCTAAAGAATGACCTTCAGAACATTACTCAGGAGAAAGTCGTGAGGACTCCGTAGGAGTACAAGTGAGGTTCATCACTGCTTGCCTGCAATGGAAAGTCTTCCATCAGCCACCAAAGAACACTGCCCTGGAGGAGCTGAAGTTAATGTTGGCAAAGTACTGAGAGTAGCAAGTGGCATAGTGTGCATGGTATATAAGGAGTGTTCATCAAATAAACATACATACACTTAAGTGCTCAGGCTTCCAAGTATTCTTTCTTTAAGCTTTCATCTCCACCAGCAGGGTAAGCAGTAACAAAATTAGTAATAATAACGATAATAATGATTGTTTATCTTATTAGCTAGTAACAGCTTTAGTCTTCATACAACTGTATGAAATACATTATTAGCCTCATTTTACGATGGGGAAAACTGACATTAAGCAACTCCTCCAAGCTACTTACAGCTATTAAGTGGACAGTTAAGATTCAATTGTCCTATTTTACCAAACACAAGTCTGTGTGCCCCATGCAGAGTGAGGCCAAACAATACCAAAAGGTTAGAGTTTGGAGCAGAGAAAGGTTAACTGCAAGGCCATGCAAGGAGACGGGTGACTCATGCCTTAAAAACCCCCAAACTCCCTGGAAGTTTTCAGCAAAGCCCTCTCATAGGAAAAGTGAAGGAGGGACGTGTTTAGTTGTTGCAAACTTCTTGTGGTCAGATCCTTTGTTCTTCAGGTCAGGATGTTCCTGTAAACTTCCACCAAAGCACATGTTACTCTCTGTTCTGACAAGAAAGGGCAGGGAAGGCATTTAATTCTGTCTCCTTGCCTGCTTGTGGCTTTGAACCCTTAAATGCTGCAGGCAAAGCAACATTGTTACCCCTCATTTTACTTGTTCAAGGTCCCAAGGCTTGACTTTCATCCTTCAGAGTCCAGCCCTGGCTAAATTCATTTTCAGGCCAGTACCCTGCCCAGCCCGGCGTGTCCACGGGGTCACAAAGAGTGAAACACAATTTAGTGACTGAACAATAACAACAACCCTGCCCAGGAGCATTCGATCCACGCAGTGCGGGTCCTCCCTCCAGTGCCCAGGCCCCACTGAAGAGGCAGGCCTCAGCTGGCGGTGCCCTCAGAGCCAGGTCCCCAGACCCTGCCAGCTGTCATCACTGAAGGAGCCAGGAGCCCAGGACCTAGCCAGACCTCAGGCTCTTCAGACTCCCCAAACGAGGACAGGTCCCAAGCACTGTGACCCAGGATGACTGCTGCCACCATTAGGTCGCAGAGGATGGGGCAGAGGTTCACCACCACTTCAAGGCCTTGACCCACCCAGTGGGCAGCCATAGTGAGAGCTCTGCAGGACACAGCACTCAGCCTGTCCCCGGGCCCCCACCTGCCGGCCTGAGACCAGAAGGCCTGGAGTGCCCTTGGGAGAAGGCCACAATCTGCCTCTCACCACACTCACAGCCACAAGGACCTCGGTCCAACTGACTGTTGGCCAGGCTGGATCTCTCACCACCACCGCTGAGGTGCTAATGGTCTCTGGTTAAAGGTCTCACGCTGAAGGTCATGATCTAACGCTAACACCTGGCTGTGTGCCTGCCCCACTCCTAACACACTAGTCTAAATTCTTTCCACTCGACCATGCTTCTTTCAGATCTAGTTAATTCAGTCCAGATAATAATTCAGTCATCAAATATTTTAGCCTCTAAACCTTTACTTTTCTTTTTTATTACTATTATTATTATTATTATTTTGGCTGCACTGCGTCTTAGTTGTGGCAGGCAGGATCTTCGATCTTCCTTGCATCATGCGGGATCTTTAGTTGCAACATGTAGGATCTAGCTCCCTCAGTGAGGACAGCTGGGCAGGGTCTGGGGACCTGGCCCTGTGGGCACTGTCAGCTGAGACCTGCCTCTTCAGCCAGGCATGGGCACTGGAGGGAGGACCCAGACTGAGTGCTAGATGAACTCTCCTGGGCAGGGTTGTTATTGTTCAGTCACTAAATCATTTCTGACTGTTAGCACTCATTGACTGCAGCACGCCAGGTTGGGATCCAACCTTGGCCCCCTGCTTTGGGAGTGTGGAGTCTTAGCCACTGGACTACCAAAGAAGTCCCTCCTTTTCTTTTAAACTGTGTAGACCTAATGGTAAAGTATTCCATGGCTTTGTTGTGCCAGTTTCAGCATGATTACCTTCAGGCTGATATTTTGGCTGAACTAAAGCACAGAAAAGGTGCCAACCTTTTTTGAAATGAGAGGTTTTTGCCTCCTCCAGTTTGATTTAGTGTCCTAGGAGTCCTCCCCCCAAGTCCCTTTAAAATGAATGTTCTTGAACCAAATGTATTAATACTTTGTATGCGCTTGGAGGAACTGATGTGTTCCTAAAGGAAGAAGGAATCTGGGGAATGGCAGTGAGATTCATCATCAACAAAATAGGAACAAATCCAGCTGAAGCAAGGTGGGAGAGAGTGAGACAGCTTAAGGGCCACTTATACTCTCAAACGGAGAAGGCAATGGCACCCCACTCCAGTACTCTTGCCTGGAAAATCCCATGGATGGAGGAGCCTGGTAGGCTACAGCCCATGGGGTCGCTAAGAGTCGGACACCACTGAGCGACTTCACTTTCACTTTTCCCTTTCATGCACTGGAGAAAGAAATGGCAACCCACTCCAGTATTCTTGCCTGGAGAATCCCAGGGATGGCGGAGCCTGGTGGGCTGCCGTCTAAGGGGTCGCACAGAGTTGGACACGACTGAAGCGATTTAGCAGCAGCAGCAGCAGCATACTCTCAAAACACAGCAAAAGCTTCTCAGGGCACATTACAGCCGTTCCCCAAAGTGATCTGAAGGACAGTCTTCAGGCAAGAGCCCAGCAAAAATAAGGAGTGGGTTTGAGATGATGTATTTGCAATAATAAGCTGACAGAGGTCTTGGGACCTGTATCTTCCCGAAAAGTGCCCTGAATTCAGCATTGTGTATATTCCTTAGGAATATGTCACTGCCTGTAGATGATCCATATGAGAAATTTTGTGCGATATCTGGACAGTCTCTTACAAAGACCCTGAACCCAATGTTCTAAAAAAGGTCAGTGGCCACAGCATCAGAAGGATGTCAATCCTGGCTTTCCCTCCCAGAGAATTGTAAAAAAACACTTGACCCTAGAACAGTGCCAGGGGGTTTAGCGGTGCCAACCATCTGCTCAATGGAAAAATCCTCAATTTTATAGTCAGCCCTGGGTATCCTTTCTCAGTATCCATGGTTCTGCATCAGAGGATTCAACCGACGCCAACCCTGCAGTACTATAGTATTTACTATCGAAAAATATCTGCATATAAGTGGACCCACACGGTCGAAACCCATGTTGTTCAAGGATCAACTGTTGATGTATATATGACACCAACGTTTTGATGTATTATCTCATTTAGTCCTTAGAGGACGTCTGCAAATAAGCATCAGGAGCCCCTGCTTGCAGTTCACGAAGTCACTCAACATATGTTTAACACGTACTGCATTTCAGGCACTGTGCTGGGGATACTGAAGTGATTAATACAGAGGCAGCCCCACCCCCTTGGAGTTCACTTTGCAAGAGAAGAAGGAAAAGTGAGGACGTGAGAAGATTTAAAAATAGCAAGAGAGATAAGGGTTAAGGTGCTGAAAGAAGGATTCAGAAAGGGGATTTCTCCCCCAGCTCCCCTCTCTCCTACTTATCTTCCTATCTTACCCCCTGCAAGCTTCCCCTCCCACCTCTACTTCTCCCCTGCTCTCCCCTCACCCACTCCTCCACCTGGCTCCCAGCACCTCCTATTTTCTCGTCTGGTTGCCCGAAGCAGGGGGGGGGGGGGGGCGGCGGGGGGGGCGGAGGAAGAGATGTCCCCGCGAGCCTGCCCCACCTGGCCCTCCAGCTGCGGGCACAACGATCTCTCTTTAGCCCCGTGTGCGCCCACCGCTCCTGCTCCCTCCCTCGACCCTATGAGCAACAGACTGGCTCCAGAATAGGAAATGAGGCCAGTTACCCGGCGGAAATATGCTCGCACTTTGACGAAGACGAAATTAAAAGGCTGGGCAAGCGGTTTAAGAAGCTGGACTTGGACAGTTCCGGCGCTCTGAGCGTCAAAGAGTTCACGTCCATGCCGGAGCTGCAGGAGAACCCGCTGGTGCAGCGGGTGATGGACGTCTTCGACGCCGACGGCGACGGACAGGTGGACTTGCGGGAATTCATCCTGGGGACCTCCCAGTTCAGCGTCCGGGGAGATGAGGAGCAGAAGCTGAGGTTTGCTTTCAGCATCTACGACATGGACAAAGACGGCTACATTTCCAACGGGGAGCTCTTCCAGGTGCTGAAGATGATGGGGGGGGACAACCTGAAAGACTGGCAGTTACAGCAGCTGGTGGACAAAACCATCATCCTCCTGGACACAGGTATGACGACGGGAAAATCTCCTTCCAAGAATTCAGTGCTGTGGTCAGAAGCCTGGAGGTCCACAAGCATTTGGTGACAATTGTGTGAGTTTTATAAGGTCGCCACTGAACAGCAACTTTTTCTTTCTTCTCTGTCTCTTTAAAGATTCGCCCAAGAGGCCCAGTAACTGCCATCTCTGATCTACTGGAAAGTGTCTCTCTTACTGAAGCAAGATCTTCCAGCCTCTTGACCACCTACCTCAGTGTTACTAACTCTTCTGCTCTCAGTGATTCAGCATAATGCCCTGAGTTGGGGAGAACATGATGAAGGAGCATGGCGGGCAAAGAAAAGGAAACAGCTTTTATGAATGTATTTTTTTTTCTTTGTTTTGATTCAGAAACCAAACTACAAAGAGTGAAGAGAACTTTTAATGTTCAAAAATAAGAAAATGTACATCTTTTCCTTTATTTCTCACGGTTTTATATATGGGGAAAAATTCCCAAAAGGTGCTAGATGAACTGTTTTCATTTACTTGTGGTGTTCAAGCGTCTTTTAACAGATAATTAATTACTTATTGTAGCAAGAGGGATGAATCTATTTCTCTTGGCTGAGCATCTTTAACCATCTCTCTCTGGGCAACAAAAGCCCATCTTTCCCTTTTGAAAGCCATAGACCACTCCCCACGGTACATCCAGAAATCCCGGAGCAGGTTCTATGGGTTAGGAATCCCGCTGGGTTCCTCCTGTCTCATTGCTACAGCTCCTTTACAGTTTCTGTTCGGGCAGAACCTCAGAGGCCTTGTAAGAAAGGCTAAGACAAAATCCCCAGTCTATCAGTCTTAGTGGAGGCAGCTTTTCAGGCTTGACTGCCCACCCCAGTATTAAGTTCAGTTAATGGGGCTTCCACACAAACAGGACAGAGAACTGCCTGGGAAGCTCACGCATGCATGCATGCGTTCTCAGTGGCTTCAGTCATGTCCGTCTCTTTGACACCCTATAGACTGTAGCCCACCAGGACCCTCCATCCATGGGATTCTCCAGGGAAGAATACTGGTGTGGGTTGCCATGTCCTCCTCCAGGGGATCTTCCTGAGTCAGGGATTGAACCCACATCTCCTGGGTCTCTTGCATTGCAGGCAGATTCTTGACTGCTGACCCACTGGGGAAGCCCTTCCTGGGACGCTCTCTCACCTCCAGTACCCAGCTGGAGAGAAGGACTCAGAGTCCTTCTTCCCACAGGCAGACGTGGTGATGATTCCAGCTGCAGTGGACTCTCCCCAGAGTGTGGAAGTGGTATTGCTCCTGGCATTCAAAAGATGCAGAGATGAACAGGTACACCTCTGCAGCAGGAGTGGATGCTGTCTACATTAACAAAAGTTTTTTTGTGTAAGTCTGACCTGGACCTGGCAGGGAAGTTGAGAGCTCTCTTATTGGGGGAAGCCTTGTCTCTAATGTAACAGTCAGCCCAGAGTCCCTCACACCCTAATAAACCTGCAGCCAAGGGGTGTGCTGGAGCTGTTCTTACTGGGTGAGAGTGAAAGTGTACACTTCCCTCCCCAATTCCATGTTCAGTGACGTCATATCAATAGCTTAAGATCAGCCATGGTGGGAGTAGTAAGAACTCATGGAAAAGAGCAAAAAGTTGTAGTTGGTTTTGTTCTGCTTGTTTTGGAGAGCCAGTGTACCAGTAAGTACACTGTTCCTTATACCCTAGATTTTACCAGCTCTCTGTGTCCCATTTCCTACTGTCAGTTCGCAGGACAATGAGACATACTCTCCCTACGTGTACTTAGCCAAGGTACAAACCCCAGGTGATTTTTTTTCCAGGACAAGGAAGATCCGTTTCTAGATTTATTATCCTTATATTTTGAAAAGGCTAGTAGCTAGTCTTGCTCCCCCTAAAAATAGGACAAATAAACCCCCAAATTTCATTACTGTCAGAGCACCCATCCACCAAGGCACTATGCCATACTTTTTATTTTATAAATTACTTATGAGCCACAAAGAATAGATGTGCCTGCCCCTTCATGTCCTGTGCAGTCCTAAAAATAAATGTATTAATAATCAGTAAACGTTCCCAATCCTGTAGTTATACGAGTCTTACCCCCATTTCGGGGTGACATAGTGCAAAGACTCAGACACACCTGAGTCTGGATTCAGTTACAACTGGGTTTTTATCACAGTCACTTGTTATTAGCTGTGTGAGCCCAAGCACTTGCTTAACGTCTCTCTGTCATTTCTCCTAGTTAAAATGAGGCTCCATCCCCAGGTTATTCTGAGAATTCCAAAAGATAAAACATGTTAAGTGCTAGTGCACAGCACATTCACTCTCCATGTCCTTTCGTCCTCTTTTACTCAATCAGAATATAAGGGAAAAGGAGGCCTCGGGGTTCCTTTTGAACCTTCACTTGGTATTGAGCCACACCTACTCTCAGATTAGCAGGACATTTGTGTATTCCTAATCCAAAAAGGAAACCATGTCAAGGTCCTCTCCACCCTACAGGCTGCATCGTCTTCTTCTTTAATTTTTATTTATTTAGTTGACTGTATCAGGTCTTAGTTGGGGTGCGACAGCTTAGTTGCCCCGTGGTATGTGGGATCTTAGTTCCCTGACCAGGGATCAAACCTGTGTCCATTACATGGCAAGGCAGATTCTTAACCACTGGACCACCATGGAAGTCCCCAGCAACAGATTTATTGACTGAGAATTTAAAAGAGAGAGAGGGACTCATTCTAGCCCAACCTATTTGACTTTGTGGAAGAAAGCTTTCATGAGAAAAGTGAGCTTGTATAATGCCAGCCAAGAGGACTTCTGAAAGACATTATTTGTATGTTCTGCAATGTGCACACTAAAATACAGTTTAAAATTAGGACCTAGGGTTTGAAACATGTTGGATTACATGTTCAAATTTAACAAGAAGAGGGAAAAACATTTCAGCTTCTGAAGTGGCTGAAATTCACAAGCTAATTGCTCAGTCAGTAATACATTAGGTAATGTATTAGTAATACATTAGGTAATGTATTGGGTTGGCCAAATGTCTGTTTGGGTTTTTCCCACTAATGTCTTCAGTTCAGTTCAGTCACTCAGTCGTGTCCAACTCTTTGCGACCCCATGAATCGCAGCACACCAGGCCTCCCTGTCCATCACCAACTCCCGGAGTTTACCTAAACCCATGTCCGTCGAGTCGGTGATGCCACCCAACCATATCATCCTCTGTCATCCCCTTCTCCTCCTACCCCCAATCCTTCCCAGCATTAGAGTCTTTTCCAATGAGTCAACTCATCCCATGAGGTGGCCAAAGTATTGGAGTTTCAGCTTCAACATCAGTCCTTCCAATGAACACCCAGGACTGATCTCCTTTAGGATGGAGTGGTTGGATCTCCTTGCAGTCCAAGGGACTCTCAAGAGTCTTCTCCAACACCACAGTTCAAAAGCATCAATTCTTTGGTGCTCAGCTTTCTTTATAGTCCGACTCTCACATCCATACATGACCACTGAAAAAACCATAGCCTTGACTAGACGGACCTTTGTTGGCAAAGTAATGTCTCTGCTATTAAATATGCTGTCTAGGTTGGTCATAACCTTCCTTCCAAGGAGTAAGCGTCTTTTAATTTCATGGCTGCAATCACCATCAGCAGTGATTTTGGAGCCCCCCCAAAAAATAAAGTCTGACGCTGTTTCCACTGTTTCCCCATCTATCTGCCATGAAGTGATGGGACCAGATGCCATGATCTTAGTTTTCGGAACGTTGAGCTTTAAGCCAACTTTTTCACTCTCCTCTTTCACTTTCATCAAGAGGCTCTTTAGTTCTTCTTCACTTTCTGCCGAAAGTGTGGTGTCATCTGCATATCTGAGGTTATTGATATTTCTCCCGGCAATCTTGATTCCAGCTTGTGTTTCTTCCAGCCCAGTGTTTCTCATGATGTACTCTGCATATAAGTTAAATAAGCAGGGTGACAATATACAGCCTTGACGTACTCCTTTTCCTATTTGGAACCAGTCTGTTGTTCCATGTCCAGTTCTAACCGTTGCTTCCTGACCTAAATACAGATTTCTCAAGAGACAGGTCAGATGGTCTGGTATTCCTGTCTTTTGAAGAATTTTCCATAGTTTATTGTGATCCACACCGTCAAAGGCTTTGGCATAGTCAATAAAGCAGAAATAGATGTTTTTCTGGAACTCTCTTGCTTTTTCGATGATCCAGCAGATGTTGGCAATTTGATCTCTGGTTCCTCTGCCTTTTCTAAAACCAGCTTGAACAACTGGAAGTTCACGGTTCACGTATTGCTGAAGCCTGGCTTGGAGAATTTTGAGCATTACTTTACTAGCGTGTGAGATGAGTGCAATTGTGCGGTAGTTTGAGCATTCTTTGACATTGCCTTTTTTTGGGATTGGAATGAAAACTGACCTTTTCCAGTCCTGTGGCCACTGCTGAGTGCTCCAGATTTGCTGGCATATTGAGGGCAGCACTTTCACAGAATCATCTTTGAGGGTTTGAAATAGCTCAACTGGAATTCCATCACCTCCATTAGCTTTGTTTCTAGTGATGCTTTCTAAGGCCCACTTGACTTCACATTCCAGGATGTCTGGCTCTAGGTGAGTGAGCACACCATCGTGATTATCTGGGTCATGAAGATCTTTTTTGTACAGTTCTTCTGTGTATTCTTGTCACCTCTTCTTAATATCTTCTGCTTCTGTTAGGTCCATACCATTTCTGTCCTTTATCGAGCCCATCTTTGCGTGAAATGTTCCCTTGTTATCTCTAATTTTCTTGAAGAGATCTCTAGTCTTTCCCAATCTGTTGTTTTCCTCTATTTCTTTGCATTGATTGCTGAGGAAGGCTTTCTTATCTCTCTTTGCTATTCTTTGGATTAGGAAAAACCCAAAGGAACTTTTTGGACAACTCAATAGTTACCTAAGGCTTTGTGGCAGTGACCTTAAACTGTGTACCTGTTTCTAGCCTCAGCAACTGGAAAGATCTGATTGTATGAATATTTGGGAAGAAAGATCAGATTTATTTCCATATTAAAATGCTTTGATTCTTTTCTCTTAATTGCCAACTTGCCAACAAATCTCATTCTGTACAATTCCTTGGAGTGATAATAGTAGTTGATGCTTATTGAACAGCTGTTCTAGGCCCTGTTACATTTGTTATACAATTTAATCATTATAACAACACTGTGGGGTGGGTGCCTTCATCTCAGTTTTACAGATGATGCTATAGAGAGATCTAGAAGCTACCCCAAGGTATCCAGCTGGTAAGTGGCAAAGCAAGGACTTGAACCATGCTCTCTGACCACAGATGGTGAGGTCCCTGCACTGCCTCCTATTTTTACTCAAGTTATTCCCTTACTAAGGTAATCAAACCAAGCTTCAATTTTTACAAAAATATAATTTTTTGTCAAGGAGAAAGAAGCTCCTACGTCCTTGGTTCTATGCATTGCAAAATATTAAAAATATTAGGCAAGGTAATCTTAGATCTCTTCCACCTTCATCTCTCTTGAGAAATAAGTGACAGCATTTAGATTAAACTAGTAACAGCAACCAATACGCTTTGACGCTGCAGACATCAGTAACAATATGTTGTTGTGAATCCTATATTAATGGATTGTGTCTGCTCTCTACCATATGTTGCAATCCCCAAATCAACTAGACAATTTTTTTTGAAATGTAAGGGAGAAAATATGGCCTTAACATAGTTAATTTATTCTCTATATTGCTTTAAAAGAATTTCAAGGAAAAACCTTCAGGAATATTTTTTATTACAAATCCCATTCTTCACTTATGCTATTGATTTTCTCTGTTAAGATTTAAAGTGTGTCGTGAATCTGGCTATTGTGTTTTATCTATTTCCCATGCTTTGAAAAGGGAGAGGCTTGGATGTTTGTAAGACAAGGTGGCATGATGAAAAAGGAGTCAGTTTGGAACTTTCCTGGCAGTCCAGTGGTTAAGACTCCACACTTCCAGTGTAGGGAGCATTTCTATCCCTGGTTGGTGAACTAAGATCCCACATGCCACACACCACAGCCAAAAAATTTTTTAAAAAAAGAGGTCACTAGACTTGAAATCAGAACTGGATGCCTCTCCTTTTGTATTGGCTGCTGTAGCTGTCCCACTGGCTGGTGATTGTGTGAACAGCAACAAACTATGTGTCAGCTTTAAAGCATCAGCTGATTCATAGTGAAAAAACGTAACACTGAAAGGACACCAGAGTAATAAAAGCTGTGTAGATTAAAGATACAGCCTGACAGTTCTTAGACTAAAGCTGACCCACAAGTAAATTTTGTTATTTTACATGGTGTTTGTTCTCACAATGTTTTGTGTATATGTGTGTGCATGTGTATGTTGCCAATATTTTTTTAATAGGATTTTAAGTAGAAATCAAAATCAGCATAAAAAAATGCAGCCCACCCCAGGATGGGAGTGGCCTTTTACTGGCTAACGTACTTCTGCAGCATGGAGCTGAAATTGTCTCAGTAAAGAGAAAGTCCACTCTTGGTTAAAAACAAAAACAAAAAAAAGATGGATGAAGTGTTCATTATTTTTCAAAAACAAAGCAATTGGGGACTTGCCTGGTGGTCCAGTGGTTAAGAATCCACCTGCCAATGCAGGAAACATGGGTTTGATTTCTGGTCCAGGGAGATTCCGCATGCTGTGGGGTGACTGAGCCAATGCACCTCAACTATTGAGCCTGTGCTCTAGAGCCCGAAAGCTGCAACTACTGAAGCCCGCACTCCTAGAGGCTGTGCTCCATAACAAGAAACCACTTCAGTGAGAAGCTGGAGCACCACAACGAAGAATAGCCGCCGCTCACTGCAACTAGAGAAAGCCCTCACCCAGCAACGAAGACCTAGCACAGCCAAAAATATATAATTTTTAAAAAATAAAGCGATTGGTCATAAAACATCCCAATGAATATTTTCTAACAATTGTTTCTAACTGAACAATAGAGAGTCCAATAATCAAAACAAATGGAGTCATATAGAGTTCAAACATCTGTGTAATAAAATCTAACAAAACAGAACTAACAGGAAAATTTTAAATGAAGAAACACATGTAATGTATTAGGAAAGGGCTTATTAGTTTTCTTCAGTAACAATCCTCACTTTTTCTGAAATGCCTTACTGGGCAAATGATATAAATATATAATGTATACACAGGGAGATAGGAAAAACAAACTTCGAAAAATAACCTCAAAAATTGAATACATACAAATCAGAATAACCAAAATAGAAAAAAAAATGATTAGTTGTAAAACAGAGTTGGCAAGGATGTTAACATCCTGTGCACCGGGGCATCTTGGGAATCACTGGGAATGGTTTTCACACTCTTGAGAACTATTTCATACAACACAAGGCATCAGAACAGTTACATCATCTAACCTGGTAATCCTATCCACCGCAATATATATCTCAAAGAAAGAATCAAAAATGATTTTTAAAGTGCTCTATGCAAAAGATGTTTTTATTGCAGCAATATTTGTTATATATACACATACATACTAAGCAATATTAAATATTTGACAGTTTGGGAATAAAGTGAATTATGATAAAATAATAATTGCTAATATAAAGCCATTAAAGTTAATAAATAACTCTGAATCAATAAATTTTCAGATTAAGATTTTTAAAAAGCATAAATATTATATTAACATATAACAGACTTTATAGCTCTGGAAAATATATTATGCATATGGTCATAGTTTAGAAGAGACAATTTGAAGAGAAAAATTGAACATAATTGTTTATATAGGAAAATGATAATGTTGATTGCCTCAAATTTAATTTTTAGAAATATTTTTCTGACTTGTTTTATTAATACATTAAGACTTTTCAAAAGACTGCACAGTAGAGCTAATTTGGCACACTGAGCACCAGGTCCAAGGGTAGAAGATGGTTGCCCAAACCTGGAAGTGGCCAGAGCTCCGGGAGTACCAGGAACAGAAAGGGGACATGTCCTCAGCAACCTGGGCAGTGCCATGTTGAGGAGTCATTAAGCAGATTCCAGGTTAGAGGAGATAGAGGTGCCACAGCCCCCAGGACCAGGGATGCAATGAAAAGTTCCTGCAGACCCTGATTTTACTGTCCATCTAGATTATTTCCTCATCCATATGTGTGAGTACTGTTATTAATAACTTCATTCATGCAGTGTCTCCCTCGATTTTGCAAATCATCTCCTGTTTTGTTTTGTGTTAAATGATCTTTCAGTCTGTCTTCATTGATGAGAAAGTTGCAGATTCTATTCTATTCTCTTTCTACCTTTTCGTGATTGTTGTTACAAGTTTTTTAGAAATCCTCAATTATTACATTGCACCGTCTTGTCCCATTGTCTTCACCCAGGGAGACGCTCTCCTCTGGCAGCTCTCCTTGGAGCCTCTGGAGCCCTCACCTCATGCAGATGCAGGCCTCCATTTTCTGTCTCCCTCCTCCTGCCTGGATAAAGGGCTATATGTATAGATACAATTAGTCTGCCAAATTTTATTGAGCTACTGCTCTTCTGGACAAAATATTGGGGTGGCAAAAATAATGAAAAGGAAATCAGGTCTTCAAAATTAGAAACAGCATTTGCTTCCTCCCCATCCTGCTTCCAAGAATCTAGGAGTTAGCCATATTTCATAGGCTCCACAACCTGCCTTTTTTTTTTTTCTTTGTTGTTGTTATTCAGTCTCTAAGTCATGTCCAGCTCTTTGCGACCCCATGAACTGCAGCACGCCAGGCTTCCCTGTCCCTCACCATCTTCTGGAGTTTGCTCAAACTCATGTCCACTGAGTCAGGGATGCCATTCAACCATTTCATCCTCTGTCACCCCCTTCTTTTGCCCCCCGTCTTTCCCAGCATCAGGGTCTTTTCCAATGAGTCAGCTCTTCGCATCAAAGTACTGGAGATTTACCTCTCACTAAAACTGTTGTTCCTTCCCTATTTCAGCTTTCTAATTAAAGAGAAAAAATTATTTTCAAACCAGGATTTGACTTTACAGACTCAGAGAGCACATTTGTATATACAAAGTTTAACACATCAGATCACTGAAAAGGAAAATGATTTCTCCTGGTTCTTTTACCCCTAGTGCTCTGGGGGAAAGTACCTAATAGGTACTGGAATCCTTGAGAGTAACTACTACTAAGTTATTTTTCAGGTATGTACTTCCTTTAATAAACATTTATTAGCACTTACTGAATATCAAGTCTCTAGAGACATGCAAAGAAAGGCAGAGCTGTACCCTGTCAGAGAAATTTTCCTAGAATGGGCTCACCCATTCATTTCAGTGTTCTGCAAGAGAAACAAAGTCTCTCTCAAAAGAGGTTATATTGACATCTCAGAGCTAGAGGAGCTTTATGATGTTGAAGACACTGGAAATGATGGCTTCAACTACTTTCCAAGCCATGTGCCTCTGCTTCAGATGTAAATTGGCTTACCTTGAGTCCTGTGCTTGGCCTCCTGTGACCAAGGAGTGGGGAGTCTGTGATTGGTTCAGTTCAGTTCAGTTCAGTCACTCAGTCGTGTCCAACTCTTTGCGACCCCATGAATCGCAGCATGCTAGGCCTCCCTGTCCATCACCAACTCCCGGAGTTTACCCAAACCCATGTCCATCGAGTCGGTGATGCCATCCAACCATCTCATCCTCTGTCGTCCCCTTCTCCTCCCGCCCCCAATCCTACCCAACATTAGGGTCTTTTCCAACGAGTCAACTCTTCGCATGAGGCGGCCAAAGTATTGGAGTTTCAGCTTTAACATCAGCCCTTCCAATGAACACCCAGGACTGATCTCCTTTAAGATGGATTGATTGGATCTCCTTGCAGTCCAAGGGACTCTCAAGAGCCTTCTCCAATACCACAGTTCAAAAGCATCAATTCTTCGGCTCTCAGCCTTCTTCACCGTCCAACTCTCACATCCATACATGACCACTGGAAAAACCATAGCCTTGACTAGATGGACCTTTGTTGACAAAGCAATGTCTCTGCTTTTAAATATGCTATCTAGGTTGGTCATAACCTTCCTTCCAAGGAGTAAGCGTCTTTTAATTTCATGGCTGCAATCACCATCAGCAGTGATTTTGGAGCCCAAAAACAGAAAGTCTGACACTGTTTCCACTGTTTCCCCATCTATTTCCCATGACGTGATGGGACCAGATGCCATGATCTTAGTTTTCTGAACGTTGAGCTTTAAGCCAACTTTTTCACTCTCCTCTTTCACTTTCATCAAGAGGCTCTTTAGTTCTTCTTCACTTTCTGCCATAAGGGTGGTGTCATCTGCCTATCTGAGGTTATTGATATTTCTCCCAGCAATCTTGATTCCAGCTTGTGTTTCTTCCAGCCCAGTGTGTCTCATGATGTACTCTGCATATAAGTTAAATAAGCAGGGTGACAATATACAGCCTTGACGTACTCCTTTTCCTACTTGGAACCAGTCTGTTGTTCCATGTCCAGTTCTAACTGTTGCTTCCTGACCTGTGATTGGTAGACACACCAAAACCACGTGAAATAGGGGAGGGCCATTCCCCAAGGAAAGGATCCTAAGCAAATAAAGCCAACACATTTCCAGCAGAAGCCAGTTGAAATTTTCCTGTGTAAAAAATCTCCAATTTTTTACTTTATTAATTGTTAATATGCTTTTCCTCCCAATTCCCACAATACACCCCCAGATTCATGAACACTGGCATTAGAAAGTCAAGATGGCAAGTTTTCCAAGTTCTCTGACCCTCTTTCTCATGTATCAATTGAGAATATCAATCTCTTTCTCCATCACAGAATTATTCTAAAAATCTCTTGAGATATATAAGAGTTTTGGGGGGTGGAAATATATATATCAATTTATATTATACAAAGATTCTAGCTTTCATATGCTTTCATCCACCCATTCCAAAAAATTCTTTTGAGAGCCTAATAAGTGTTAGGCAGTGTTCTAGGCAATCAGGATATGCACTGGACAAATGGGCAGAATACCTGGTTTCTTGGAGCTTACATTCTCCTTGAGGAGGGAAATAGTAAATATGTGTGATGTCAGGGGCACAATAAAACAGGGTAAGGGGAAGAGATTGAGTCCAGGAGAAGAGGCTTCCCTGATAGCTCAGCCAGTAAAGAATCCACTTGTAATGCAGGAGACCCCAGTTCGATTCCTGGGTTGGGAAGATCTGCTGGAGAGGTATAGTCTACCCACTGCAGTATTCTTCCCTGGAGAATTCCATGGACTATACAGTCCATGGGGTTGCAAAGCATCAGACACAAATCAACAACTTTCACAGGAGAAGAGGGAGAGGGTAGGATTTGCCTTAGACCCGCCGAGAGTAAGCGAAGGAGCATTGCTGATTCCTGGTGGAAGAATTTACAAGGCAGCTGCTGCTGCTGCTGCTAAGTCGCTTCAGTCGTGTCCGACTCTGTGCGCCCCATAGGTGGCAGCCCACCAGGCTCCGCCATCCCTGGGATTCTCCAGGCAAGAACTCTGGAGTGGGTTGCCATTTCCTTCCCCAGTGCATGAAAGGGAAAAGTGAAAGTGAAGTCGCTCAGTCGTGTCAGACTCTTTGCAACCCCATGGACTGCAGCCTACCAGGCTCCTCCGTCCATGGGATTTTCCAGGCAAGAGTACTGGAGTGGGGTGCCATCGCTTTCTCCGTTACAAGGCAGAGAGAATAGAAAATGAAGAGCCTCAAGCAGGAACAGCTGGATGGATTTAAGGGAAGTGAGGAAGCCCAAGCTGCTGAGCAGAGTGAACAAGTGTGAGAAGAAGAATATGAAGCTAGAGGTGTGGGACTGTCATGTAAGGTCCTGTGGGCCTTTGTAAGGGCTCTGACAGTTACTCTGGTTGAGGCCAAACATCATCACTGGGCACTGAGCACAGGAGTAACATATTTTGAGTTATCCTGGCTGCCTTGCAGAAGACAGACTGAAGGGGTCAGGGAACAATTCAGAGGCTATTTCTATAGTCTAGGTGAGAGATGATGGTGATTTGGACCAGGGTGGTTGGTGGAGGTGGTAAGAAGTCATCAGATTCTGGACATACTTTGCAGACAGCATACACCATATTTGCAGACATGCTAAGTATAGGATGCCAGAGAAAGGGAGGAATCTAAGCTATTTGGCCTGAGAAATTTCAAGGATGGAGATTTATTAAGATGGAATAGACTGTGTGAAGAGCAGGTTTCAGAAGGAAAATTAGGAGTTTATTTTGATGTGTCATTTTGAGATTCTATTAGATATCCAAGTAGACAGGCTGAGTTAGGAGTTGGGAATGATATAAATTTGGAAGTCATTGGTAAGTAGATGGTATTTAAAGACATGCTCTGGATAAGAAAGTGAATATAACTAAAGAACTGAAGCTATGCTAATGTTTAAGTTCAGAAGGATGGGGAGAAACTAGCAGACGAGACTGATATAGAACAAGGAGAGAGGCTTCCCCAAAACAGTGAAGAAAATATATCAAAGAGGATGAAATAAGTTTCCAAGCTGTTACATGAATAAGTTGAAACCTGACTCTTGGATTTGATGGCCATTGTTGGTTTTGACAGGATCCTAAGCCAGGGATTGAAAGCCTGATTGGAGTGGGTCCAAAAGAGAATGGGAGGAGAGGAGTTGAAAACAATGAGTACAGACTCTTTAGAGGACCAGAGAAGTTGGGTAGCTGCTGTATGTTGGAAGACGTGGACTGGGGGCTAGGGAGGCTTAGATTATAGGATTTAACCAGTAACATCTGAGGCAAATGATGACTCAAATAGTTGAGCTGCATTTCTTGCTGGAGTTTTCAGAACCTAGTCAGTCATCTAACCATCTGTCAGATGTTTCAAGGGCCCACAACCGAGCAAGAGACAGAGAAGGGTTTAGCAGCAACAGAATTGGTGGTCTTGGCCTCTTTATGCCACCGGAAGCACTAATGATCTAAACAGAGACCATTCAGAATCTTTGATAGTACAGGCATCACCCTTTATCTGGAGAAGGCAATGGCAACCCACTCCAGTACTCTTGCCTGGAAAATCCCATGGACGGAGGAGCCTGGTGGGCTGCCGTCTATGGGGTCGCACAGAGTCGGACACGACTGAAGCGACTTAGCAGCAGCAGCAGCAGCAGAATATCTAATGTACAATGCATGGATTGCTATATATGACAATCCACCAATGATTTCTACATAATATGAACCATTTAAAGCACCAGTTCTTTAATGCTTAATCAGTGGGTATTCATGCGTGCATAATACAGAGTATGCTTGCCCTCCATAATGCAATGAATATGTTTATGTAAATGAACAATAAAATAAGATGTTAAAGAAATATAACAAGTATAAATAACATTTAGCAAAATAAAATAAGCAAGCAAGGCAATTTTTTGAGTGGTTACTTATTGATTAAAGAGATAACTGAGAGAGACTGGATGGGCTAGAATGAGCCTGTGAAGGACTGAGTGAAGCCGTAAATGCCTGATATTTGCCCATGGCTAAATCCTGAGACAGTCTTCTCTCCTTGGCTCTTGAGACTCCAGAAGTGTGTGGCTGTGAGCTATCAAATGAAGCTGCAGATGAAGCAATGGGATAAAGAAAAAAAAAATTCCACTCACATTTCTTTGCCTTCACTTACACAGCTCTCGACAACGTGAGACTGGGCTGCGATTGCATTTCTGAATATGATGCTTCTATCCATGTCACTTGCAACAGTAATCATTATTTTGTCTGCATCACTTAAATTTATTTTAAAGATTTGACATTGAATATTCATTGCTCCTCTTCTTCCTCTGACCAATGATAAATGTCAAGTTGAGCAAGTTCTACTCTATCAGACAGAAAGATTTCACTTGATAATGTGGGACAAATGTATATTTAATGCATAGCACATTGAAACAGTGTGGTCCTAGAAGAACAGCTGAATTACAACTGCAGCAGTACATCTTATCACTCAGACTCAGACACAGTATAAGCATTTTTCACTGGTGTCCAAAGGCAGATTAAAGGGGATTTGCAATCCAGAGGGTGAGTTTTGAATAAAATTTTTTGCAAGTTGTAACAGAGGATAGACAGTACGAGTTCAGACAGCAAGAGATGCCTCTGAAGGGTATTTGCTTCAAGGTAGTTCAGGCTTCAGCATCAGACAATCCTGGACCCATAGCCTGGCTTCCTATTTTTTAGCTTGTATGACATTGGGTATGGTAGTTAATGAACCTCAGTTTCCTTAAATGTGAAATGGGGATAATAATACTTAATTTACAATACCATTATCAGATCATAATATCCATGTATGGTGTCTGGCTCACAGATGTCCAATTAAAAAAAAAAAAAGCAACTGCTTCTATTAGTCTATTAGTATGTGGGTGTAAACAATAGAAATTTAAGGAAAGAAGTGTGTAAAATAAACTGAATACAGCCTGTTTGTTATTGGGATAATAAGAGGAAAATGAGACTAATTAGTGTTATGCCCAAGATAACAGAGGGGATCATCAGTGTCTAAAAGCAGGATGATTCACTGTAAGTTACATTTTTTTTCTTCATCTTGGCAGCACTTTATAAGAAGCAGCACCAGTCTGTTTAGTCTTTTGCTGAGTGTTGGATGCTGTTAAAGTCCCAAATGAATTTGCCCCGTGTGTTCTTCATCCACAGCAGTAGTAACTCATTGAATCCTTCCATAATAGCTGTATCCTGAACACATTACTACAGGTCCAGGCCGAGAGCTATTTTCAAACACATTTGTATATACTTTCTGGAGGTCAGGTTGGTCATCACATGCACAGAGATGTCCCAGGAAAAGCTCTAGTAACTGAGTGCCCCTCAGGGCCTGATAAACTGCTCACCTTTCCTACACCAGCATTCCTTGTTCCTTAAGGCTGGGCTTCTTTCATTCTCAGGTGCCCCAGTCTCGTGGACCTGGGGCACGCTCTATGCCCCTGCTCACCCCTAGTCTTTCCTTCTCCAGGGATCCTAATACACATCTTTGGTTCAGAGCCGTTGCCAGAAGTAGTATCATGGAGGGAAAGAGATTCCATGGCCCAGCTTCCCCCAAAGCTTGAAATCTCCAAGCTCTGCCTCTGAGCCTGGTCCCCCACATAGGCTTTCTGGCGTACCGGGAGGTCTAGCCATGCCTGAGCCATACTGACTGCCTGCTTCTCCAGAACTGGGGGTAGAGGAGAGGAGAATGAAAGAAAGGAAAACTCCTTCAAGAGGATGGGCGGATCACTCATGTCAGTTAAATGATGTGGTGAGCAAGAATACATATTTTGTAGAGACTGCCTGTAAATCCTTGAGCCTGTCACAGGTGTTAAAGCGATCGTTTTTATAGTTGCTATTGCTCTCTTGTTGTAGAGTAGAAAGGACTTGAACTTTGGAGCTAAACAAACATTGACTTATAGGCCAGCTTTGTCACTTAAAAACTGCAACCACTTCAGTTTCCTCAACTATAAATTGCAGTTATAATAGCTATCTAAGCACAAAAAAATGTAGTAAGCAATCAACAAGTAGGTCCCTTCTTTTTCTCCTCTGTGGCTGTCTAATTTTGTGACCTGGCTCAACTTCCTTCCCTTTTCTGGTCCCAAGTTCCTCATCTTTAAAATGAGGACATTGAACTAGATGATATCTTATCCATGTTCCCTGTCAAATCTAAATGAAAATTTTTATTGCACTCATCATCTTTTCCCCTTAAATCTAACTCACTCTCTGTCCCTGGGAGAGATTCTTTCTTTGATAACTTTTCGATGTTTTAATATACTAAATTGTCTCCATTTTCAGTCTCTATCTCTATCTCTCAGTGTCTCTTTTGACACCATAGTGTGGTCTAGACACAGGGCCTTTTCACGACTCCAGGAACCATTCGAACAATAGCACCATATGTGAGTAGCACCCCCAGGAATTGTGCCCTGCAGCAGCCCTCAGTCCTGGCTGGATCCCCTTCACAGTGTAGTATAGTGACATCTGCAGAGCGCACAGAGGAACGGTCTCCAGCTTTCCTTGGGTCCAGCAAAAAAGGATGTGCATCTAAGAGTGAGCAAGCATGGGACCAGGTGGAGCCTCCCATTCATGACCTTTCCTTTCCTGTTCTGCCACAGACTTTGCAGATGGGCATCAAACACTTCTCTGGACTCTTCATGCTGCTGTGCATTGGATTTGGTCTGTCCATCTTGACCACCATTGGTGAGCACATAGTATACAGGCTGCTGCTGCCACGCATCAGGAACAAATCTAGGCTGCAATACTGGCTCCACACCAGTCAGGTGAGTGCCACCAGGCATCTCCCTCCAATATTCTTAAGCGTCAGAATTCCCAATAATGGGAGAATCCAGGGCCTCAAGTCAGAGTGACAAATGACAGGTTAGCAAGAGAACCAGGTGGTGTAGACACTCTTAGTATACAAGATGGAATTCCCTCTATCCCATTAATGCACTTGCCCCTTAAATTAGGCTGCCCCATAATGCCCTTTCCTTCCATATAACCCTCCACTGTTGCTCAGAATGAAGCAATAGCCTTGTTGTTGTTGTTTAAATGTTTTGTTGTAAGTAGTTAGTTGCAAGAAATATAATTTCCAGCATTTTGGAAATATTGACTTTAAAATAGAACTGTTAAATCCATTTTCAAATTGTGTCCAGTAGGATCTAACAGAATAGGCTAAACAGACTGTAAATGCCTTAGGAACAATATCCATTATTTCTCTTAGATTATCACAGGAAAACATAGGAAGTGTTTAGATGCACATGGTTTTGAGACTGCAATGGCACTGTGTTTAACGTGATTTCACTTAGTGACAGTCTGAAAAGATGGTGTGAAATATTTGTTTCCTTTAGAGTCTTTCTTGCCAAAATTGAAACCCATTAAATGATCTTGAAGTCCCTGTTTCCCTTCAGATGAACTCTCGGGCCCCTGCTCTTGCTGCATTTCAATGGTCGAGAGCTTAGAAGTCCACTGATGTCATGGCCAAGCTCTAGATCAAAGTTCCTTCGTGTCATCCAGACACCTATGCACTCACCGACAGGGAGAACTAAAACTGTCAGGCAAACAGTCATTCAAGCTCACTCATTTGTACATCTCACCTGATGGAAACAGGCATTGAGAGTTGAAATATACTCAGAAGGCTTCTTACTGATGACGTGAAAATGAAAGTCACTCAGTCGTGTCCAAGTCTTTGTGATCACATAGACTATACAGTCCATGGAATTCTACAGGCCAGAATACTAGAATGGGTAACCTTTGCCTTCTCTAGGGCATCTTCCCAACCCAAAGATTGAACCCAGGTCTCCTACATTTCAGGCGAATTTTTTACCAGCTGAGCCACCAGGGAAGCCCAAGATACTGGAGTGGGTAGCCTATCCCTTCTCCAGCAGATCTTCCTGACCCAGGAATAGAAACTGGGTCTCCTATATTGCAGGCGGATTCTTTACCAGCTGAGCTACCGGGGAAGTACTGATGAAGGGGCTCTAGCAAAGACAGCAGTTTTCCCCTGAGTGCAGGGAGGGGCAAGGCTGGAGGAGCCAACCTGACCTCCTGGACGAGCTCCCCCCTGCCTCCCAGCACACCATCACTGCTGCTCAGCAGCGAGGCTGCCAGTTCTGCCACCTCTGCCCCCTGCATCAGTAATGCTGCTCTCTTCTTTAACACAGTGCTTTTTTTCTATATAGGTCACTATCACTGGTTTGGTTGCATGTGAACCCTCTTCTTCCTACTTTCATCCTAGGACATATTTGGTCTCCTAAGGAAGACTCTGCAGACAACTGATCCTCTCCATTATCAATCAGCGTGATTAGTTTAATTCTAAGGAGTCCTCACCTTCTTTGTTTTGACTCACCTTTAGCACTTGGACTAAGTCCTTCACCACACGTTAGTTACGATAGTGTGTTAGTCACTTAGTCATGTCCAACTCTTTACAATCCCACCAGGCTCCTCTGTCCTTGGGATTCTCCAGGCAAGAATACTGGAGTGAATAGCCATTCAGGGAATCTTCCCGACCCAGGGATCGAACCCAGGTCTCCCTCATTGCAGGCAGATTCTTTACCGTCTGAGCCACCAGGGAAGCCCAGTTATGATAACTCTTCTTTTATTTATTTATTTGGCTGTACTGAATTTTAAGTGGCAGTGTGTGATCTCTTAGTTGCAGCATGTGGGATCTAGTTCCCTGAATAGGGATCGAACCCAGATGCCCTGCATTGGAAACGAGGAGTCATAGGGCCTGAAACACCAGGGAAGTCCCAGCTCTTCTTTATATCACAGACCTTTTTACAGCTCAGAGTATTTCTAAGTTTCCCATCAAATTATTTTCTTCCAGGTAGAATACTATCTTAGAATTAGTTTTCTTTAGAGATTTGGGAGTGAATATTGATCTTTTTTCTGCCATCACTGGTAATTTGTTTAAAGAGGCCAAGGTTTCTAGCAAAGAGATTAAATCTCAGGGGGTGCTTTGTCCCCTGGTTCTGTGTTTCTAACAGTTTCTACGTGTGAATCTGTTCTTTCCATCAGAGACTACACAGAGCACTAAACACATCATTTGTAGAGGAAAAGCAACAGCGTTTCAAGACTAAACGTGTGGAAAAGAGGTAAGAAGAGGCCAGTTCCAGGTGTCATTTATGTTTAATAACAGCTTAAAGATGCAACTAAGACTCCATGCTCAAGAGGGAAATTATGTACAATAATTCAAATCAAAACAGGACTAGGTTGTTGAGAGACAACTTATATGTTGTTTCTAAAAAATTGTTTCAAGTAAAAAATATGTTGTTTCAAATAGAAATCAGTTCAGTTCAGTTCAGTCGCTCAGTCCTGTCCAACTCTTTGCAACCCCATGGACTGCAGCATGCCAGGCCTCCCTGTCCATCACCAACTCCCGTAGTTTACTCAGACTCATGTCCATTGAGTAGGTGATGCCATCCAACCATCTCATCCTCTGTCGGCCCCTTCTCCTCCCGCCTTCAATCTTTCCCAGCATCAGAGTCTTTTCCAATGAGTCAGTTCTTCTCATCAAGTGGCCAAAGTATTGGAGTTTCAGCATCATTCCTTCCAATTAATACTCAGGACTGATTTCCTTTAGGATTGACTGCTTTGATCTCTTTGTAGTCCAAGGGACTCTCAAGCTTCTTCTCCAACACCACAGTTCAAAAGCATCAATTCTTCAGTGCTCAGCTTTCTTTATAGTCCAACTCTCACATCCATACATGACTACTGGAAAAACCATAGCTTTGACTAGACGGACCTTTGTTGGCAAAGTAATGTCTCTGCTTTTTAATATGCTGTCTAGGTTGCTCATAACATTTCTTCCAAGGAGCAAGCATTTTTTAACTTCATGGCTGCAGTCACCATCAGCAGCAGTTTTGGAGCCCCCCAAAATAAAGTCTGTCACTGTTTCCATTGTTTCCCCATCTATTTGCCATGAAGTGATGGGACCAGATGCCATGATCTTAGTTTTCTGAATGTTGAGTTTTAAGCCAACTTTTTCACTCTCCTCTTTCACTTTCATCAAGAGCCTCTTTAATTCTTCTTCACTTTCTGCCATAAGGATGGTGTCATCTGCATATATGAGGTTATTGATATTTCTCCCAGCAATCTTGATCCCACCTTGTGCTTCATCCAGCCCAGGGTTTCTCATGATGTACTCTGCATATAAGTTAAATAAGCAGGGTGACAATATACAGCCTTGATGTACTCCTTTCCCAATTTGGAACCAGTTTGTTGTTCCATGTCCAGTTCTAACTGTTGCTTCTTGACCTGCATACAGATTTCTCAGGAGGCAGGTCAGGTGATTTGGTATTCCCATCCCTTTCAGAATTTTCCACAGGTTGTTGTGATCCACACAGTCAAAGGCTTTGGCATAGTCAATAAAGCAGAAGCTTTTTCGATGATCCAATGGATGTTGGCAATTTGATCTCTGGTTCCTCCGCCTTTTCTAAAACCAGCTTGAACATCTGGAATTTCACAGTTCATGTACTGTTGAAGCCTGGCTTGGAGAATTTTGAGCATTACTTTACTAGCATGTGAGATGAGTGCAGTTGTGCAGTAGCTTGAGCATTCTTTGGCATTGCCTTTCTTTGGGATTGGAATGAAAACTGACCTTTTCCAGTCCTGTGGCCACTGCTGAGTTTTCCAAATTTGCTGGCATATTGAGTGCAGTACTTTCACAGCATCATCTTTTAGGATTTGAAATAGCTCAACTGCAATTCCTTCACCTCCACTAGCTTTGTTCGTAGTGATGCTTTCTAAGGCCCACTTGACTTCGCATTCCAGGATGTCTGGCTCTAGGTGAGTGATCACACCATCATGATTATCTGGGTCATGAAGATCTTTTTTGTACAGTTCTTCTGTGTATTCTTGCCACCTCTTCTCAATATCTTCTGCTTTTGTTAGGTCCATACCATTCTGTCCTTTATTATGCCTATCTTTGCATGAAATGTTCCCTTGGTATCTCTAATTTTCTTGAAGAGATCTCTAGTCTTTCCCATTCTATTGTTTTCCTCTAGAAATAGAACAGACAAAAAAAAATATCTGTACATAGATGGACACTGACATGCAGTAGAGGCAATAGATGTTGTGAAAAAAGTGCCAGTGTAATCTCTAGACCCAAGTATGCACACATGCTAAGTTTCCCAGTCATATCTGACTCCGTGTGACCCTAGAACTGTAGGCCACCAGGTTTCTCTGTCCATGGGATTCTGCAGGCAAAAATACTGGAATGGGTTGCCATGCCCTCTTCCAGAGGACCTTCCTGACCCAGGGATCGAACCTGAGTCTCTTATGTCCTGCGTTAGCGGGTGGGTTCTTTACCACTAGTGCCACCTGGGAAGCCCCCCAGAGTCAAGTATTTGGCTCCAAATCCTGACTCCTACACTTAAAATATGTGTGGTCCTCGGTAAGTCAATTATTTAACTTCTCTGTACCCCAATTTCCTCATTTGTGAAAATGAGATAGAGTACCTACTTTCTAGAGACTCTAAGAATTAAATAATACATCTAAAGCCCCCCGAAACAAAGCTATTTGAGCTATTTTATTGTGTACCAAATACACATAAGACTAAATTCATAAGTACCACAGGCAATTAATTTCATGCAATATTGCCCTTTTGGCATGTTTCCACTCCCAACTCCTTTCCAGCACTCCCAGGAATATTTGAAACATGCAACAGATGTGTTCTGCTTAATCCATTTCCTGGCACTGTTACTGCAAACTCCCCAGAAAAGAACATCTCATTAATAGGAAGTAACAGGTATTAAATGTATAATTGACATGTGGAAATTGAAACTCTGCACCTTCCCCACATCCAGCCTGTGGAAAACTGTTGCCTCATTCATGGTGGCTAGAGATGTCAGAAGTATTTGGGTCTGGTACCTAGCTGGCCTCTGTTTCTTGCTGCCTAAGGCAGCCTCTTGGTCTTTTCTTATGTCCACAGGACAGCATTACCTCCAAGCAACTCTCTCATCTACAGCAGATCCTCAGCTCCAAGCTTAGCTTTCTGGGTAATTTTGAAATCTGACACTCACACTTCTCATTTGCAATGGAGAACAAGGAAAGGGGAGTGGAAAACATGATTCCTTTCCATTATCTGTATCTCCTCAGGGACTGCTGGAGTCCCCTTCTCTGCAATTTGCATTGAGCTTATCAGAATCATTTCAGCTATGTCTTACACTCTCTCTTTCCAGGCAGTGAGCACACCCTCCCCTCAACATGGTCTGTGGTCTTCCTGTATCACACTGTGTCCCTGTCAGCAACAAGCTGCAGGCTAATCAGGTCATAGCTGTTCTATGTCATGTTATGTATATTTTTTTCCTACGTGTTGCATATATTTTTTTCTATAATTATTTTTAACATAAATGTTTAACCAGAGAGGAACACAAGAAGACATAGCAACAAAGACACCATCTCACAATAACAAAGCATTTGTTCTCTGGCTGTAATAGAAGCAGGAAGCTGCCAGTGATCCCATTTCCAAATATGATATGACTCCTATTCACATCTCTCTTGCCTAAATTCAGAACCAAATGTGTCTTTCACTCGACGTATCCATTTTGGGGGGCAGATTCCCTTCTGAAATCCCTTATTTTGAGAAGGAGCTAAGACAACATGCCCTCATGGTTTATTGGGCCCATATTTCCTGTGCCACCTCCCTACAACCCAATACCCACTTGTAACCTTTCAAACACAGTGAGTGTTTGGGGGACAACTGATGTCACGTCTCTTCTGAATGGTCTAGTGGAGTACTGAACCTCAAAGGTATAAAATTGCCCTGTGAAAACTTTTTTTAGTGTTAAATTCACTCAACTCACTGGTCACTTTATACTCTAACGCTCAGGAAAGCTTACAAACTACAACTGAAACACTGTAGAGGCTAACAGTACAACACATTCATTCCTCCCAGTTAGACCCCACAGCTGACAGTCAGCATCTACCACCTTGCATTTATAAATGGCTAGAGCCACACGTCAGTAATCAGAGCACTAATGATGCGTCCACCTATCCCCTATCATGGAGTCCAGTTTTTGCCTATTATTCTATATTATGTTCTCAGATATATACACAAAGCTCTGGAGAAAACCAGGCTGGCTATTTCTATTTGCTTGATTTCTGAGGTTGCCTGACATTCTAGGAAAATATGTTGATGCGTAACTCTCCGGTTTTCCCCACTATGAATCATCCCATGATCCTAGAGTTAGGTCTCTTGGCTCAAAAACTTTCTCTCTCTCTTTTTGTTCTGCAAGAGTATCTGCAAATATCTTTATCTGCTACAACTTTACATTCCTCCTCTATGTTCCATATTGATTGAGTAAATACAGTAATAGATAAGTGAATGAATTACTAACACACGCTATGCTATGCATGCATGCTGAGTCGCTTCAGTCGTGTCCGACTCTGTGCGACCCCATGGACAGCAGCCCACCAGGCTCCTCCATCCAGGGGATTCTCTAGGCAAGAATACTAACACATGGGTTTGAGGAAAGGCCTGGAGAATTTTGGCATGAATGGATATTGTTCCTTTTTTACTTAAAGCAGAAGAAAAAAGTAGATATTGCATGAGACTATATATATATATATAGACACACACAGTCCTTAGTTTATTCAGCACGTGATTTCATGTAAGTTTTGGTCTGTCCTTCACTCCACTGGATTTCCAATATACCTCCTCTTTTCTCTTTTCCTCTCACCTCAAATATACAAATCATAAACAATATATACAATAACACATACCACAAACAAGATTGTTTTGAAATTATTAAAATTCAATAGGAAAAAAAATTGAAGAAAGAAAGGGAAATGTGAGGCTAGGAGGAAAATTATAACCATACCTCTGACCTGGTATAAAGTCAATGGAGCTGTAAGTGGGCTCATTATACAAATTGTACCCAGCCTTCACTTTCATGCACTGGAGGAGGAAATGGCAAACCCACTCCAGTATTCTTGCCTGGAGAATCCCAGGGATGGAGGAGCCTGGTGGGCTGCCGTCTATGGGGTCGCACAGAGTCGGACACGACTGATGCGACTTAGTAGCAGCAGCAGCAGGACACAGGAAAACCGTGTTATGATGCCCCCTGTTCATTTACATGAAACTTAAAATGTGAGAAATGTTAAAGAACTGTAGATTGGCTTAGAAGGTGTTTGTGTGTTTTAATAGTTGGGGGCATGTATCACCAATTTTTGCTGTGAGAGAAATTATCTCAACTCATAATGTTTTAAACAACAGTGAGTTGTTTATGACTCTATGGATCAACTGTACAGTCTGTGCAGTCTGGGCCAAACTTGGCTGATCATGGCCACACTTGCTCCTTTGCCTACAGCTAGCTTGGGGGGATGGAGGGAGAAACAGAGAGCTGGCTGGTCTAGGATGGCCTCAGCTGGTCAACCAGGGGGCCTGGGGACTCTCTCTGATGGTCTGTTATCACCCAGCAGACCAGTCTGGACTGGTCCCGCTGGAGCAGCAGGGTTCTGAGAGAGGCAGTGGAAGTTTGCGAGGCTTAGGACTGCCACCTGCCACTTCTGCCACTTTCTATTGGCCAGGATAAGTCATGAGACCAGGCCAATTGAAAGGGGAAGGGAAAGCAGACTTTTCCCTTGAACCCTCCTTGACAAGGATGAACTGCGAAGTTACATTACAGAGGGATATGGATGAAAGGAAGAACAAAGGATTATGACTACTTTCACAATCTTCCACAGGGCAAAATGAAACAGGATCACCCTAGTAAGTCCTTGTGTTTTTGTTCTTGTCCACATAACCGAATCAACACTTATCTCTCCCTTTTCCCCTTCCACTGCAGGTCTTCCCCTTCTCCTTCTCGTTAGTAAGAGTCCAGGAATAAAGTCTTGATTCAGTTGCATGGATGAGAACAAGGACACAAGGACTTAATACAGTATTTCTGTTTTATTTTTCCCTGTGGTAGATTGCAAAAGCAATCATAATCCTCCTCCTTCTCCTTCAACAAGGCTGGAAGAAATCAGCAGTCATGTGCTTAAGGCTCTAATCTGTTCTTGTAACAAGAAACTCTTCTTACTGCAACTGGCTGTCAGTGTATTTCAGAAATCAGACCCCTTCCTCCTTAACCTAGGCATCAATAGCTCTTTTGCTATCTACAGCCATCTCAGGTATGGTGGTAGTTGGTTTAAGAGGAACCTGAAAGAGGATTGCAAATGTATTTCTCTTTGACTTTTATTATCCCAGCAAGAATTTGAGGCTTTCTTGGGTATTTTTTTTTAATTAAGCTTCAAATCTCTGCTGTCATTCTCAACTCACAAAGTCATCTCTATAATGGGACACTTTTTGCTGAAACTTGCAGCTTGTATGCTTTTAATCTCCTCAAACTCAACTAGTAAACATCAGGGTTGTCCTGTGGGACTAAGGATGAGTCATATTAGAGTGTCTATCAGCAGGACCATGCTTAGAGTCCAACAGCTGAATAAATAGAATTTCACATCTACCAAAGCATCATCTTTATAGCCATAGGCTATTTCAATGCAGTGTGGCTTTCTGAGCCTCACTGGCAGGAAGAGAATAGAAAAGCATCTAAGGTTCTTCATAAAAGACCATGCCATACCCTGGTTCATCAGCCCCCCAAGTGATACACCCATTCCAGCATCAGGGCAGCATACGACTTGTTGAGAAGCTGAACTTCAGTTGAAAAGAACTCCTTTTGTGCCCCTGATGCTCCAGCAGGTAGTCTGTCCATGGCTTTGTGACTCCAGCTCTATCTGCATATTCAGCTCTGTATTATTCACAGGGGAGTGGCTGAAAGATGGGCAGAGCTAAAGTGAATCTAAAGAAGTTCCATCTAAAGTGTCTCTTGGTTTCCTAGGTCCAGTGTGGGGCCCCGTCACCTCACCGTGTGGAATACTTCCGATCTGAGTCATGACAATCGACGAAAGTACATCTTTAATGATGAGGGGAGACCAAACCAGCTGGGCATCCAGACCTACCAGGACATTCCTCTCCCGTCGAGGAGAAGAGAGCTCCCTGCCTTGCTGACCACCAATGGGAAAGCAGACTCCCACAGTGGGGCTCGGAACTCAGTGATGCAAGAGCTCTCAGAGCTGGAGAGGCAGATTCAGGTGATCCGCCAGGAGCTGCAGCTGGCCGTGAGCAGGAAAACGGAGCTGGAAGAGTATCAGAGGACAAATCGAACTTGTGACCCCTGAGTGGCCACGCTGCTCCCCTCTCTCACTTCCTGGCCTTCCTCTGAGCCCTTGAGACACTTTGTAATGCTCTTTTGTAACTACTGACCAAGGTTGGGGGAAGCTGAGGTTTGGGTCTTCTTAGAGGTCAAGTGTGCTCTCCCTCACCTGCAAAGCAGTGGCCAGTCTTCTCAAGTTTATTCCTAGGTCTCCTGGGTAGGTGTGTTTTTCAGAGCAGGAATCTTAGTCAGGAGTAAACGCCATGTGAGGGATCTGTGAATAACCAGACAACCCCAGCTCCTGTTAATCTTTTCACCAGGTGCCACGTTACTATTTCTGGTTTTTAGCCCTTTCTGTGCACTATCAACTATAAGAGATAAAAGTGTTAACCATATCTGTGTCTTCCTGGGTTGTTGGTTTTAATCTTAGTATGTGAAAGTGAAAGCCATTCAGTCGTGTCCGACTCTTTGCGACCCTATGGACTATACAGTCCGTGGAATTCTCTAGGCCAGAGTACTGGAGTGGGTAGCCTTTCCCTTCCCCAAATCTTAGTATAGAGCAGGGTTATTTGGGGCTGTGACTTTTGCTACAGCTCCCCAGTCTAGATGTGTCCCCACAGTCTGAATGGGGAGCTAGGGAAGAGCTAGAGACACTTGGGATGGGGAGGTGGGTACTTGGAAAAGTAGGCTGAACTCATTCATATCACAGCAGGCTGAGGACTGATTGGATCAGGCAAGACCCATGGTTTTAAAAAGGTCCTGGATCTCTGACACCATCCTAACATTGGGTAGGAACATGTTTACATGCCACTATGAAAGGGGACAGAGATGCAGTGAGCAGGAAGAGAACGGACATAAGAGGCATTAAAATGTACACCATGCTTTTTGAACAACAAAAAAAAGAAAGTTTGCTAAGGAATGAATAGGCCTCTACTTCTAGCTAAGCATCTACACTATAGTGTGTGCCTTTTATAAAGCAAAAAGAGAGAGAAAAGCAAGGCAAGGATGTGACCTTAGGATGAGACTGGGATATTCCTGCTAACTGCCTGCACAGGACATGTAAGCTGGTACTGTGGGTTAATGGAGATGTTCTGCAAGCCATGTACTAGGTAGTTCTCAGATCAGCAGTCATTTATGTCTTAGCTGTAGGACTCCCAGAGATGAACCTCAAGGCTGTGTACATTACAAGCTTAAGCATTCAGGAATGTTCCCTATGCTTTTCATATCTGTATGGATCCCTACCAAGTCAGTCTTGTAGCCTCATACCCCCTCATCTGTAAGAAACTGTAAATAGGCATTGGTCCCTCTGATTCTCCCGAAAACCGTATCTAATGGTTGATATGAGTAAGCGGTTTCCCCTGTGCCTAGATGTTCCTTTCCCAGTGTACAAAGGCTTGGACATGCAGAACGGGAAAGGAGTATGGACACTATAGAACAACAATTCTCAATCCCCTAGGACCTCATTAGGGTGCTGACTGCCGGGGCACATCCCCAAAGGATGGAGTGGGAAAGGGGGTGGATGTGGGCTCAGAAAACTCCTGTTACTGACAGCCCCACATGACTGACATTTGGTCTAAAAATGACTCTTCAAAAAACACTGTTCTAGAAGTTTGGCTGTTCCAAGCATGGGGAGAATTGAGAAGAAACTTTCATGAGCTTTTCTCAAAAGTCTTCAGCACACACCTGCTGATTCACTGTCCATACAGCCATTCTCACCCCAGGGCACCGTGTCAGACTAGACTTCCTTGTCTATCAATTACTTGCTTTATTTTCTCAGTTACTTATCATCTTTGCTCCATCCCAATCAATTTGAAGCCTACAATGACTTAGCACTGTGCCAAGCACTATGTTCTGTAAGTTGCAGATTATTGCAAAAGCTCCTTAAATGCAAAATTTCTTCCCCTACTTTTGGATGCAATCCCTGAGTTCCCACCAAGAGCTGCCCAGTGCCCCAGGGAAAGATAACACTTCAAGCTGCAAGTAAGATAACACTTGAGCAATTAGTTGTCTGAGAAACCCCTGGGGTGGATATAGGCTTAGAGATTCTGATGAGGGAGGGTTCTTCTAATGTTAGACTTCATCAACCTCACAGATGAAACCATTCAACAATGAGGGGACAGTGAGCCCTGGATACAGAAAGGACAACTCTGTTTTGAAATGCCCATCCTCCCATGTTCTCACCCCAGACCCAGAAGCAGGTTTGCAGCTGCCTTTGGAAGACTATGCCCTTTAGCCATCCAATCCCACCTGCAACAGCTAAGGATGCTCTCAAGACTCTGCCACCATGCTCTGCACTGCTAACCTCTGCACAGCCCGGAAGGCTGAAGTACAGGTGTACCTCAACTCACGTAACAGCCATGCTCCCAATGTTGTACGTGGACTCTTTTATAACTCAGCTCAGATTCTGACTACTTGAGAAGCTGGCTACTTAAAGGACCCCAGAGGTGAATTCTTTTGTAAAGAAGCCTTTTATAATGCAATTAATTATCCCTTAATGTATCTGTTTTGTAAGTTTGGATTTTTGTATATCAGGTTTACCTTAAGCTTCTCTCCTGAGGCATTCTGAGCAGTGGTGATAACATGCCAGACCACCCTGCCCATCCACAAAGTAGATGACCAGGGCATGGCTTCTCAAATATCTCCTGATGAACTATGTGGCCGAAACTGCAGCCAGAATGCAGCCGGAAGCTGCAGGGGCTGAAAGCAGGCTTACTGTTGTCAGCATTGCTTGAATTGCTTCCATGTTCTGGAAAAGAAAAACAAATAGTTGCTTGTGGTGAAATGAAGCAGTCTTCATGTTAAGTAGCAATGACTATTTTTATCAGTAGTAATCGAACAGTGTTTTGCAATTTGTGAAAGTGTGTTGTATTTTGTAAAAAGATTTCATGAAATGGTGGGTCCTCTGAAAACCTCCCTTCCTTGTTCTGCTCCACCTCTATTCTCTCAGCTCCCCTCAGGCTCAAGAAACACAACGATCAGAAGTTTTCAGGTGGAGGGTAGTTTTCTGGTGAAGAAGAAAGAGGCAGGGGATTCTAACTAGCCTCCTATTGTGGGTCCTGTTTCATGAGGTCAGATCTATTTTCTCCAAGGTCTGATGTTGGGAAACCAGGAACACGACAGGCCCACTGTCACACACCCGACCCTGTTTACAAGGGGGAATTCCTGGCCCAGGAATAATATAATGAATAGGACTGGGTGAGTTGGGACAGATAGGGCTACTGGTTCATGTAAATAATGAAAACAAAGGCTCTAGAGTTTGGATGCCCAAGGTGGAGGAGCAGGGGGATGCCTCCAATAATTGAAGACATGTTGGAAGAAATGTCTGGGCCAGACAAGCGAGCCAGCCACAGGGACCCAATCGGATGAAGTCTTTAACATGCCTGGGGGCGATTCTCCATTATCCACGGATCTTGTTGCACAAACCTTATTTGGGAGTTGCTGCTTCCATTCCCACCAGATAAGTGGTAAGTGGAGCAGCTGCCAAGCAGGACAGAGCTATGCCATCTGGGCAACAGACTTCTCAGTACTGATGCTGGGTCTGTTAGAGCCTTGAGGCTAGTGAGCAGCACTTCCTTGGTGTGGATAAAGATTGAAGGGAAAAAAATGACAGAGCCTCTCTTCCTCCCCACTCATATTTTTGATAGGCAAACCAGAAAATTCATCCAGTCCTCAGAAGGGACTGCTTTCTAGTCATCAAAACCACTTCACTCTGCAGCATTTAGTTACTCGTCACCCACCCATGTCCACCTAATCCAGGATGCCCCTATTTTTAGTTCCTGTTTTCTGAAAATAACGTACCTATAAGTATTTTCTTAAGGTTTGTAAAGAGTGTTTGCATTGTGTCTTCACTTTAATGTGTTTGCAATCGCTCCACTCCAGGAAGGACTGAAATGCTGTCTTGTGAGCATGACGTGAACAGGCTGTTTTGCTCCAGCCACTTTTCTTGTACAATCACGTGGATGGACTAGATGTCCTCAGGTCTTTTCCATCTTCAGTTTCTATGACTGTGGAATAAATGTTCAGATAGAAACTTCACTTCCAGATGTACTGCTGGCATTGTCTTTGGGGACTCAAATGTTGATGTGGTACCAGCCCCTTTCCTAACAGGAGACCCAGTGATGCTGTGACTCCTGCCTGTCTCTGGTGTAGTTCCAAGTGGCACAAAACATGCTGCGTGAACTCAGAGCCCTGGTGCCATGAAGTTAAACTGAAACAGCTTTGTCGGAGAGTCACATCTTAAAGAAAGCCACCATACTAAGAGAGCTCTGAAAAACTGCCTGACCAGTCTCATTTACTAATTCAACAAACATTTGCTAAACAACTTTTATTTGTGTTCCAGGTGCTAAAGACACAATTGTGAGTAAGATGGGCATGGTCTCTTAACCTCAGAGACCTTCTAATTTGCCCTTTTCACAACCTGTAAATTGGTAATATTATAATAGCTGACATTATTGAGCACCTATTTTATAAACTGTGATCTCATTTAATCTTCATTAAAACCTCAAGAGATTGGTACTCTAGACCTAGTCTAGAGTAGGTAAACTAGACTTCTAGTCTATAAATGGAAAGATGAAGAGGGAATTGTATGAGTTGCCACAGCTAATAAAAGTAGGGCAAGATTCATATGCAGCCAGTGCAAATCTAGGGCAACCATACTATAGTGTCAGAATATTGACTATCACCTACAACTTCCCCATCTTCTAACACCCCTCCTCCAGTCTTTCTGCCATACAGCCACCTGCCCATGCGTCAGCCTGGCTCCCAGCTCCACAGAAAGCTACTGTGGTAACTGCACCTGCCATGGTCGAGTGAACTCAACATGGTAGCCCTTGAGTCTCACAGAAATACTGTTTCAGGGATTTCCTTTTGTTTTTCTAGTCCAACCAAAAACTGGTGCAAATTCAGTTCCAGATCACTCAGCAATCCTGCAGTTTCAGGTATTTTGCAATTTGCTGCTGGCAAACTTGCCATCGTATGTCTGCTAACTGGGTAGATGCATTCTTCACACACTATCTTTTGTGTTTTAATCACTACGTCCAACTCTTTGCGACCCCATGGACTGTAGCCTGCCAGGTTCCTGTCCATAAGATTTCTCAGACAAGAATACTGGAGCAGGTTGTCATTTCCTTCTCCAGGGGATCTTCCCAACCCAGGATCGAACCTGGGTCTCCTGCATTGCAGGTGAATTTTTTTTTACCAACTGAGCTACCTAAATCAAATCTTATAAAAAATATAGACCTACTATAGCCTAGTTCAACCACCAACTTACCCAAGTCTGTTTTATATCATTCAGTCATTCATTTTTTGGATGCTTGTTCTGAGCCAGGCACTGGGCTGGCTGTTGGAGATAGAAACATAGAAAGCAGATTCAGATGCCAAGGAGCTCAGTCTGGTGGGGAGACACAAACTGGGAAAACAAAGTGGTGTGCACTGATAAATAAATACGTATCGGGGGACTTCCCTGGTGGTCCAGTGACTGGGGCTCTGTGCTCTCTCTGCTGATGGCCCAGGTTCAATCCCTAGTCAGGGAACTAAGATCCCACAAGTCGAGCAGCATGGCCAAAAAAATGAAATGCACATCAAGTACTATGGGAACAAAGAAAACACCTTCCCATGTGTGTCTACATGTCATGTGTGCAGTGGAAAAATTGAGTGGAGAGTAATAGTCATCCCAGGTTAAAAAACAAAAACAGCATGTGCAGTTGTGGAGCTGGGAAACTATAACAATCAAGGTACTTAAGAACCTCAACTAGTTAAATATGACAGAACCATAAAGCACAATGTAGGTGGCAAGCTACAAGCCCAGAAAGAGAAAAGCAGAGACAATATCACTGTGCTAAGTTTTTCTTTTTTTTTTAACATTTTGAGGAAAACTTTATTATTTTTTTTAATTGGAGGCTAATTACTTTACAATATTGTGGTGGTTTTTGCCATACATTCACATGAATCAGCCATGGGTGTACATGTGTTCCCCATCCTGAACCCCCCTCCCACCTCTCTCCCCATCCCATCTCCCAGGGTCATCCCAGTGCACCAGCCCTGAGCACCCTGCCTCATGCATCGAACCTGCACTGGTGATCTATTTCACATATGATAATATACGTTTCAATGCTATTCTCTCAAATCATCCCACTCTCGCCTTCTCCCAGAGCCCAACAGTCTGTTCTTTATATCTGTGTCTCTTTTGCTGTCTCGCATAGGGTCATCATTATCATCTTTCTAAATTCCATATATATGTGTTAATATACTGAATTGGTGTTTTTCTTTCTGACTTACTTTGCTCTGTATAATAGACTCCAGTTTCATCCACCTCATTAGAACTCATTCAAATGTATTCTTTTTAAAAGCTGAGTAATATTCCATTGTGTATATGTACCACAGCTCTCTTATCCATTCACCTGCTGATGGACATCTAGGTTGCTTCCATGTCCTGGCTATTGTAAACAATGCTGCGATGAACATTGGGGTACACATGTCTCTTTCAATTCTCGCTTCCTTGGTGTATATGCCCAGCAGTGGGATTGCTGGGTCGTATGGCAGTTCTATTTCCAGCTTTTTAAGCAATCTCCACACTGTTTTCCACAGTGGCTGTACTAGTTTGCATTCCCACCAACAGTTTAAGAGAGTTCCTTTTTTCTCCACATCCTCTCCAGCATTTATTGTTTGTAGACTTTTTGATCGGAGAAGGCAATGGCACCCCACTCCAGTACTCTTGCCTGGAAAATCCCATGGACGGAGGAGCCTGGTAGGCTGCAGTCCATGGGGTCGCTAAGAGTCGGACACGACTGTGTGACTTCACTTTCACTTTTCACTTTCATGCACTGGAGAAGGAAATGGCAACCCACTCCAGTATTCTTGCCTGGAGAATCCCAGGGATGGCAGAGCCTGGTGGGCTGCCATCTATGGGGTCGCACAGAGTCGGACACGACTGAAGCGACTTAGCAGCAGCAGCAGCAGACTTTTTGATAGCAGCCATTCTGATGTGAGATGGTACCTCATTGTGGTTTTGATTTGCATTTCACTGTGCTAAGTTGAATTTGTATCCCAAAGACCATAGGAACCATTAAAGGATTTTAAGCTGAAAGGGATCTGGGAAGAGATGAGGCTCCTCACCACTAAGTGGAACTGGCTGTCATGCACATGCATTAGTTCGTCTGTAGGGCAGTGAGCAAATGAAGTTAACTTTTTGATGTTCTAGAGTGACTGGGCCAGGAACATCAGTCAACCTCAACAAGTAGACTTCGAGACAGATACAGATAAATACCCATGGCCTAGATTCCAAAGAAAATGTCACTCTTCTTTTTCCTGGAAATAAAAGTTGTAGAAGAAAGAAAAATTGACATCTCAATTACTTTATCTGCAAAATGCTGTTTTGAGCATTTACTAGGTGCCAGGTGCTGTGCTAAATGTTTTGTATATATCATCTCATTTTATCCTCAAAAACAATTCTTTAAAGTAATTATTGTTTTATAGATGAAGAATCTCAAGCAGAGAGACCTAAAGTAACTTGCTAAGCGGCAGGTTCATACTCACCCAAGTCATATTAGGTAGTGCCTGGAATCACAATAAGCACTCCACAAATGCATAAATGGGTTAGGTGAGTGAGGAGAAATCTAAGATCCTTCTGGTTCAATTCTACTCCAGAACAAAATGCTATGGGAACTCTCACTGAACCAGGGATTAGGGTGTGGCAAAAGACCCTATTCAAATTAGAACTATCAAGGATAAATACACTGGCTTTATGTAAGTCTTCAGAGAGGCTTCAAAAAGACACAGAAAGTATTTTCATTTATTATCTCCTTGATCACAAGCACTCTAGTGGTACAGGTTTCCACGTAGGGTGAAAGAAAAACAGTGGATGGAAGTCTGATTGTCACATTTTGATTTTGCTACTAAACTGAGTAGCAGAATGGGACGTATCCTCATCTCTAAACTAAGAACATGGTTTGAGGTCCCCTTTCAGCTCCCACAGCCTAGCTTTCAGATCATTACACACCACAGATTTCAGCATTCTGGAACCCTCAGAGCAAATCACTGTTACACAAATGTGAATATGCTATGGTTCCAATTTTGTCTAAAATGTCCCTCAAAAAGGGCTAATCTACAGTTAGAGAAGCCCTTGCTATCATGGGTTGCTGCCAACAGAGGTATCAGTTTCAGAATTCACTATAATTCCTTTTGTTATTACCACAAATGAAATTTAAAATGCAATCATGTGTTTTAGGGTAATTCAGATTTGAAGTATTGCTTCAATATGAGGAAAGGTTGTTTCCATTAAGTGGATGGAAAAAAGGAATGTTTGAATTCACTCATTAGGCCAATAAAACAGACTTCTGGAGATCTGTTATCAGAAACACAGAGCTGAATCAACTTAATCATGCAAATCTTTACTGAGTGTTGTGTGCCAGGTCCTCTGCTGGATACTGGGAATGATTATTAAAACACTGTCCTTTCCATGTCCTAATTTCAGTAACTGTGAAATATGTGATACATAAGACATTAATACCTAATGTTAGAAGGAGACGAAACTTGGGCAGAAATCCCTAGAAAGTAAAGCTTAATGCTTTCTTGTGGTGGAACAACTAGAGATCTAGGAAAATTTAAGCGATTTCCATGCCAGGGGTTTCCTACCATATAAACCCAGTCCAACATATACACAACCGACCAGTTTTCTACATACCCTCAGTGTAGCTGTCTTATGTCAGTCAGGTTGCCTTTGTGATAAGAACTAGTTACAACTTTTCGACAGAGCCATCCATAAGTGGGTTATCAATTAACAGTCCTCAGGGAAAATCTTAAGGGTGAATATTTGGACATTCCACACCACCAATGACTACAGACATAGCCAAGAGCAGCAGATAGCTTCCTTCCACCATCACTATCCCAGTAGGTCTAAAAGAAGGCAGTGGTCACTTGTGGATGGTCTGGAATCTTCCCATGAATCCCCGTGGTATCAAATCAGACTCACCACTCGAGTGGCATGCAAAGATGTCTGTGGACCTGGCCAGACAATACAAACAAACCAAGGAATCCCAGTGGAAATTCATGTAAGAAGGCAATCTCTAGCAGAAACAGCCAAACACCTTTGAAAAAGATCCTTAGAGGAGGTAAGAAGGTAGGACCCTCCCAAGACTTGCAGTCATATGCCTTAGAGCACATCAACCCTGATTTTGGTCCAAATGGCCAAGATATTTTACAAGGTTGAAAAACTAAAGAAAAAAAGAATAAAAGACCATCTCTAGAAGACTTGAATTTTTTTTTTTTTAAAGAGGGTCTCTAAAACTTATGCTATAATCTTTGATATTGACATTTATAGTCATGACATAAAAAACTCTTACGGATGTAGAGCAGTGATTCTTAGCCTTTTTGGGATTTGTTAAGTTTCAAAATTCCTTTAAGAAATTATGATCCTTTAAGGATCTGAAAAAAGCTGTGAAAAATGCAGACACAACACAAACAGAATTTGGTATACAATTTGTGGGTATTTCTGAAGCCCACTCAATGACCTCTTTTCCAATGAGAAGCCAGAATGCCCCAAATCACCAGTTTTGGATCATTATCTGAAAATGACATTAAGAGCTCCTCCTGTGTTGCCTGAACATCAAGCTAGTTGGGACTAGGGGCTCCCTGCTCTTTCCAGCTAGAGGAACTTCCCCTAAATCTGGCTTCCCACAAGACTAGCAGTTTCTTCCACAACATTCCACAGGCTCCGTGGTTCCCTGATGCTGGGCAGCTGGCTTTCCTCAGTTCAGTTCAGTCACTCAGTCGTGTCCGACTCTTTGCGACCCCATGAATTGCAGCACGCCAGCCTCTCTGTCCATCACCAACTCCCGGAGTCTACCCAAACCCATGTCCATCGAGTCGGTGATGCCATCCAACCATCTCATCCTCTGTCGTCCCCTTCTCCTCCCGCCCCCAATCCTACCCAGCATTAGGGTCTTTTCCAATGAGTCAACTCTTCGCATGAGGTGGCCAAAGTATTGGAGTTTCAGCTTCAACATCAGTCCTTCCAATGAACACCCAGGATTGATCTCTTTTAGGATGGACTGATTGGATCTCCTTGCAGTTCAAGGGACTCTCAAGAGTCTTCTCCAACAACACAGTTCAAAAGCATCAATTCTATGGCACTCAGCTTTCTTCACCGTCCAGCTCTCACATCCATACATGACCACTGGAAAAACCATAGCCTTGACTAGACGGACTTTTGTTGGCAAAGTAATGTCTCTGCTTTTAAATATGCTATCTAGGTTGGCCATAACCTTCCTTCCAAGGAGTAAGCGTCTTTTAATTTCATGGCTGCAGTCACCATCTGCTGTGATTTTGGAGCCCCAAAAAATAAAGTCTGACACTGTTTCCACTGTTTCCCCATCTATTTCCCATGAAGTGATGGGACCAGATGCCATGATCTTAGTTTTCTGAACGTTGAGCTTTAAGCCAACTTTTTCACTCTCCTCTTTCACTTTCATCAAGAGGCTCTTTAGTTCTTCTTCACTTTCTGTCATAAGGGTGGTGTCATCCGCATATCTGAGGTTATTGATATTTCTCCCAGCAATCTTGATTCCAGCTTGTGTTTCTTCCAGCCCAGCGTTTCTCATGATGTACTCTGCATATAAGTTAAATAAGCAGGGTGACAATATACAGCCTTGACGTACTCCTTTTCCTATTTGGAACCAGTCTGTTGTTCCATGTCCAGTTCTAACTGTTGCTTCCTGACCTAAATACAGATTTCTCAAGAGACAGGTCAGATGGTCTGGTATTCCCATCTCTTTCAGAATTTTCCGCAGTTTACTGTGATCCACACAGTCAAAGGCTTTGGCATAGTCAATAAAGCAGAAACAGATATTTTTCTGGAACTCTCTTGCTTTTTCGATGATCCAGCGGATGTTGGCAATTTGATCTCTGGTTCCTCTGCCTTTTCTAAAACCAGCTTGAACATCTGTAAGTTCACGGTTCACGTATTGCTGAAGCCTGGCTTGGAGAATTTTGAGCATTATTTTACTAGCATGTGAGATGAGTGCAATTGTGCGGTAGTTTGAGCATTCTTTGGCATTGCCTTTCTTTGGGATTGGAACGAAAACTGACCTTTTCCTAGCTAAGCGTTATTAACAGTTAATATCCAAACCCAAACTGCTAGCTGCCCAAGTAAGTCATCTCGCTCTCCTTGCAACAAACCTATGCTCCCACTTGCTCTATAAGAGAACAGCAAGGGAAAGTTCTCTATTAATGAATGCAAATGTACCATGTATCCAGGAGCAGGGCTGGACCTCCTTCTGGCCCTGCGTGTGTGTTGGGATGAGGGTGGGGAGGTTGAGAGGCCCATGACCTCTTTGATGACACTGTAAAATTCCTCAGACTCATTTCTTAACCCATTCCACATGAGTCTGGAACTAATCTCAAGTCCTGCTGATTACAGGTAGTGACCACAAAAGGACATGGAATTTGCCCTTACCCATCTTCTAGGACATGTGGTGATCGAGAAGGGATCTGTTTTACACAACTCCTTATCAGAGACATAAAAAAGCCTCTGGTTTGCTGGTTACCATAAAACTTATCATTCAAGAACTCTCAAACTAAAGTGCCAGGCAGCCTGATACCTCCTGGAAAACAAATCATAATCTCCTACTACCATAACAAACTATGGAAGAGAACTAAACAGTCAAATAAACCATCTTGTAGGTATAACCCTCCCCAGAACAATCTCAATAAAACAACCGGGAGAAAAGTGCTTCAATTAATCAGAGAACGAAATAGTTTAAACACAGCTAGCCTTTTAATCTCAGTTGATTATTTCTGTTCAAGAGAATTTAATTCTAAAACAGCAGGTATAAAATCAACTAATAATGACAAATACAAAAATTTCAAAGGAAAACATGAACACAAAAGCAAACTGAATCCTGCTTTAATTGAAGCTTGTGGAGTATAAAGTCCTATGGAAACATTACATAGAATCTTCTGAAAACAGGAGTCACAACCACCCCTGTGGAGAGGCAGATGAGAGTAAATTCATAGCTCACCAAGGCCTCTCTGCATCAAGTTGCCAAATACCCAATGGATCTCTTCACCATCTCAGTCCTGTGCCCCAGCCTCTCCCATCTTGATTTCATTATAAGATGAAAAGGGGCTACAGTATTTGAAATCATTCTGGCCTCATGAAATTTAAAGACATTGATAAGTAGAACATCCAAAACTTAAATAACATTAACAAGGAAGTCAGCTGACCTTAACAAATTACTCAGCTAGTAAACAGGAGATGGGCTGACTCATCCTGGACATAAATTTCATTAAGGCTTCAAATAGGAATAAGGAGCATGACAATACCATTTTATAACCCAAGTTTACAAGAAGTTTACTGTCCAGATCAAGTACTGCTCAGACCTGCAGATAGCTTATTTCTAAAAGATCACCGCCCACTGCAAGCAGCCACACGTCTCTACTCTTCCTTGTTTCCTTCTCAGTGTCAAAAATACCAATTTGACTTCTTCAGGAGGAATGGACAATCCAAAGTTACACAGGGAGCCTGAAGAAGAGGTTGAAAAGTCTAAAAATAGGAAATAAAGTGGGTGGGGAAGACAAAAGTTGTCTGTTTCTAATTCATTCATCTAAGTGTAGCCAATTAGTTCCGTGAAAATCCAGTCGAAGAGTTTGGAGGGATTAAATTTTTTTAAAAAGGAAAATGATGAAAACTTGATAGGCCACTTTATTTGAAGGCAATTGATTTTAAGCTGAAGATAGACTGGGTTAAAATTTACAGATTCACAGCTAAGGATAGAAAGGCATCCTAAGAAACAGTAGGTATGCAAAAAACAAAAACTGTAGCACTTTAAAATTCTCTAAAGTTTTTTACTGATACTTCTTTACGATTTCACTAACGCATTCATTCAAACAAATAAGTACTGACTCCACACCCATTACGTGGTAGGTACCATGATAGGCTTTAGGAATAATATTCAGTGAAGAAAACAGACTCTGTCCTGTCACTCAAGGAGTTAAGTAGGAAATTACATACAACAGATCAGTGATTCTTAAAACAGGTCACTTCAGGGCCCAGAAAACCCCTAAAAGGCAACAAGGAAAGAAAAAACAACTGACCTGGGCCCGTTTGAAATTGAACATATCTTTTTCTTTGGTGACACTGTTCTCTACAATCTCATCCTGAAAATCATGTAGCTTCTTCTGAGCCATCTCCAACTGTGCTTTGAGGTCATCTGCAAGCTGGGCTGCCTCCATTGCCTATGAGGGAAGTATGAGTAACATCCTCTTATCACCACTTGTTTGCAGTGAGAAAAAATATGAACCCAAGCCCAAGGAATAAAGTGAACCTGCAGTTTTACCAGTGTCATACTTATCTGTTTGTCCAAAGACTAACCATCACATTAGAACCACAGAGTAATCCATCATACCTTGCGTTTATTCATCTCTAAGGCTTGGGTCCTGAGACCCAGCTCCTTCTCCCCTGTGCCGATGTTGCTCTGTAACAGGTGCTCCTTCTCCTCCAGTTTCCTCACTACCTGTAACTGAGCATCAACCTCACAAAAAGAAAGTCACATTTTAACACAAACAGGAAAGAGAGAGAAAAAAAAAAAAACAACAACGGACTAAGCTCTGTTAATCCACAGGTCCATAAAAGAAACTCCTTAGAAATCTCAAGCTAATACTAATTCTATCCATGAACCCTTTGAATTACATGCAAGACTATGGCAATTTCTCCTCCTAACACTCAGAGGTAATCAGGTAGCCACTCTTAACATTTTTCATGCAACCATCCAAAAGTTTTTAAGATACACGGCACACGCACACAAAGACATACACATTTTTAACACAAAATGGATAAACAAATGAATCTCTTAGTGATATATTTTAGACAGTTTTCTATATTGGCAGATTCACATTTGTTTAAACAGCTCATTGTACTCCTCTGTATGGATGTATAATTTACTTACCAATACCCTAATCACATACATTAGTTTTTAGGGGTTTTTTTCCTACTATATAAAAAGTGCCACAGTAATCATTCTTTTACATGTATTTTCAGGTAGAAGATGCCCTATTTCAACAGGATTCTGGAAAGCTTTATTCATTCTAGTTACCTGAGTCTTCAGAGTCAAAACTTGGTCTGCCAGCTCCTCCTTCTCTTCTTTCAGCAGCTTATGGATCTGATTGGACTTGATACGCTCTGACATGAGCTTGAAGTTTGCATCATCCTTCTCCCTCAGCTGCTGCATCAAACGGATATTTTGCTCCTGCATGTCTTCAAAGGCCTGGCCTGTGACGTCCATCTCAGAGAGGAGAGCTTCTTCTTCCTAAAATAAGAAAGAAGAACCTTCATTTTAATAAAATCTTCTAACTCCAAAGAAGTGCACACAGGAACTTAAACGTGCCGACTATTAATCTGGAAATAACCAAGTGACAGGATAGATGGTTTTTAAGAAGCTTAGTTCTTAGTCACTAGGTAAGCCCTAGGAATACAGACCAACCTAGACAGCCTATTAAAAAGCAGACATTACTTTGTCAACAAAGGTCCGTCTAGTCAAGGCTATGGTTTTTCCAGTAGTCTTGTATGGATGGTGAGAGTTGGACTATAAAGAAAGCTGAGGACAGAAGAATTGATGCTTTTGAACTGTGGTATTGGTGAAGACTCTTGAGAGTCCCTTGGACTGCAAGGAGATCCAACCAGTCCATCCGACAGGAGATCAGTCCTGCGTGTTCACTGGAAGGACTGATGTTGAAGCTGAAACTCCAATCCTTTGGCCATCTGACGCGAAGAGCTGACTCATTTGAAAAGACCCTGATGCTGGGAAAGATTGAGGGCAGGAGGAGAAGGGGATGACAGAGGATGAAATGGTTGGATGGCATCACCGACTCACTGGACATGAGTTTGGGTAAACTCTGGGAGTTGGTGATGGACGGGGAGGCCTGGTGTGCTGCGGTTCATAGGGTCACAAAGAGTCGGACACAACTGAGCAACTGAACTGAACTGAGGAATACAGAAGAAGCCTTGTTATCTGAAACCACTGGCACTGATTATTAGCCTGATACTCACTAGTTGATCTGTATTTGAAGTGAGCTGAGGCAGACAAAAATTATACAAACCGTTATCTAGCAAAACTGATCAAGTAGGAGTTGGGTAAGAAAATTTCCACCATGCAACCTCATATTTTCTCATACTTTTCCACAATTATAATACTAACTGTAATCTATAGACTTTCCAATATACTGAAAACATCTAAGTTTCATAACAATCTGATAGGTGCAGAACGGTATATAAAAACAGTTTTAGTCTACATTTATCTAATTATAAATTATGAGCATCTTTTCATATGTTCATAAGCCATTTATTTTTCTGTGAATTATTCATTTCTTTGTTGTTGTTGTTGTTTAGTTGCTAAGTTGTGTCCATCAGGCTCCTCTGTCCACAGGATTTTCCAGGCAAGAATACTGGAGTGGGTGGCCATTTCCTTCTCCAGGGAATCTTCCCAACCCAGAGATCAACCCCACATCTCCTGCATTACCAGGCAGGTTCTTTACAGCTGAGCTACCAGGGAAGCCCTATTCATATCCTGTGCCTATTCTATTGGGTTTTTGAGTTTTCTTCCCTATCATTTTTGGGGAAATTTTTTGTATATTAAAAAGGTGAGCCTTTTTGTGAAGAGTTAGAAATATATTTTTCCTGTTTGTTATTTATCCTTTGGCTTTGCCACCACGCAGAAGTTTTCTGTGATTTTTTTCCATAAGTCAAAATTATCACTCTTTCATTTTTTTTAAGCTTTTATTAATAGTTAAAAAGGTCTTCTCCACTTCAAATTAAAAAAAAAAAAAACACAACTTATCTGTTTTCTTCTGGCTCTTTTATGGATTTGTTTAGCATTATATATATGTTCCATTTGGGAGTTATCCTAGCATACGTAGAGTGTTCAAATATATGTCCACCTTCTTTCCAATATTATTATGTTTTTGCCCTACCACATTTAATGGTCTTCCTTTATTCTGTTGAGTTAAAACTATATTTTCCACACATATTAAACACCCATGTGTACTTCAGTCTATTTATGCAGATATATGATTTTTCTAACCATTTATGGTATGTTAGTAAATTCATTGGGACTTGAAAATAAAGAAATATATATTCCTTTGAGAAGGGGACAAGTCTCTACAGTGCTGTGACTCAGAAACTAACACAGTTAACATATGAGTTATTTATTTGTAAACTATTTGGGGAACATGTATTTCTTAGTTTCACATAAGCATAATGTGTATAAAATTTTATATATTCATTACATCCCCTGATTCCACATCAGCAGAAAAAGGACAGATTCCTCAATAAACAGTTTCTGAAAAACTGGCTATCCATCTGAAAATAAAAGTATGTTTCCTTCCTCTCAAATACACCAAAGTAAATGAATGATGAGAGACTTCAATGTAAAAACAAACAAGCAAATACATAAGAGAAAAAAAATATTAACCAAAAAAAAAACAAACAAACTGGAATGACACGGCAAATTTCACTGTCACTTACTTACTTAAAAAGCAAAACTTACCTTAAAAAGCTCATTAAATAAAGAAAGTACGCCCACCTGCTTGGCCATGGCCAGCTTCTTCTGGAGGTATTCTATCTGCTCCTCTACTGCCCGGATCTTCCTTAAGGCATCTTCATCAGCCATTTTCTTATTCTCTTTTTTCTCCTTATCCTCCAGATCCTTGAGTCTTTGTCTTAAATCTTCCAACTATAGGAGGAAAAGAATCACACAAAAAGGAAAACAAAAAAGCTGTCACACAATTTCAAAAATCAATTAAATCTGTGCATAGAGGGCCCATAACACCAAACGAACCTTTACAGAACTGAGAAAGGAGACAAATGATACACCAGTGCACTACATCATAGCCCTGCTTTAATACCACTCCATTCCAATACCACATGCTTCTATAAGCAGCATTCTGGAGAACCGCAGAAGTACTTTCCTTTAAAATAGCAGTTTCACCCTTTTTTTCTAGGCTCCCAAATTTTAAAAGTATAAGGCATTCTTTCCAAAAGTACTCAGAAGAAGAAAGTCAGTATTACCATGATTTATATGGCAAATAGGGGAGCAAAAAGTTTGAAAAGGCTACTCTTATTCCCCATAATTTTCTGATGGAAAATCTGGCAATCTCTACTTTAGATGGTCTTCAAAAGGGAAGAAAATGCTACAACGTTTTAAACACTGACTTTAAAGATAAAGAAACTACAACCTTCAGAAGTGTAGAGGAAAATCCCACAAATGAAGATTTCGATCAGAATGACAGTTAACAGCAGACTAGGTTACCTCTGCCTTAGACTTCTTCTCTGCTGCCATCAGCTGAACCTTGTCTCTCTGCTCCTTTGGGGCAGAGCGATACATATCTAGCAACAGTTTCATCTCCTTTTGGCTCTCTTGTGCTTTCCTAGGATGAGGGTGGCGGAGAGGAATGGTGTAATGAGAAAACAAAGGGCATCATATCAAGGGAATTTTGAATTGAGCGAAATATCTTAAACAGTTCTATTTTACACTTTATACAACACGTCTAAAAGACAAAACTTTTGCAAAGACTATTAAGAGACTTCTGGACATACTCAGAAAGTACAGAAAAGTAAGTTGTATAAAGGAATCATTTCTCCCTTCAGACCGAATTCACCACCATTAAGTTATAAGATAAGCACTTGTGGCACTTCTTAAGCAGACAAAGTTCTGGGGTCCCACTCTTAGAAACTGAGATTCTACAGGCCTGGGATGGGGTCCAGGAATGTACTTTAAGTAAATCACTCAGATGATTCTGATACCACACTTGAGAAAAACAACAAAAACAACAACTCTGCCTCAAAGACAGCAAGAGGAAGAGAGAAAAAAAGGAGAAAATTCAGTTTAAAATATACCACTAATCCTAGAGTTGACAGTTGTGTGATTAATCATCAGTTAAAGACTAAAACTTTATCTTACTAAACTTTCAAACCTCTTAACGATCCTTTTCAAACATTTTGAGGACAGTAGTCCCTCCAATCCAAACATCAATAAAGACTCGACTATGACCAATGCAGAGCAAGAAGGAACCAGTTCTACCAGCAAAGTTCCTGGTTGTGCAGGAGGAAGAGGGGCAACATGTGAAGTTATGGCAGTGTTTCTTGACTCACAGTTCTGTCTTACTGTTTCAATGCCTGCAAGAGCAAACTTCCTAGAAATCTCTTAAAATGATCTGATATATACACCAATTACTTAACCATCAGGCAAAAGATCAATATTATTCAAGTTATAGCCACACATATTCCACCTATTATAATTTAAATTATAATGAGTGCCAACAATTTCCCCAAATCTAGTAAACAGCAGTAATTTCCAACAATTCTCATCAGTATTATCTCAATCATAATATCCTTTTCCTTAATTTGGATTCATGAGGAATAAGGCTGCAACAACAGGGTTTACTGAGACCTGATCACTGAACCAGACTATACAATAGCCATGCAGGCCATTGAAGTTGTACACTTGATCAAGAACTGAGATCACATTAACTGTACACTTGGTTACAATGAAAATATTACAATTACTGAATAAGCCATGCCATAATTCAAGTACAACATCCTAACCTTCACTTTAGAGTCAGAAACAGTTACTCTAAAAACATTGCTCTTACTTGAGTTCAATCTTCAACTGTTTGATAATTTCCGCTTCCTTTTTCCTTCCATCATCATGTTTCCCTTTCTCTTTATCCTTGGCAGACTCTCTCTCTTTTTCTGACTCTTTTAGTTTCTGCTTCTCTCGTTCTCGCTCCTTCTCCTTCTCCCGCTCTCTTTCTCGCTCCCTCTCTTTCTCCCTCCTTTCTCGTTCTCGCTCTTCCTCATCGCGTTTGGACTTAATTTCGTTGACCTCCTCCTGAGATGCCTTCGATGCAGCAGACTGGGTGGCTAAGTCCTCAGGATCCTGTTTTAGCTCTGCAGGCTCGTCCTTAGGGTCCTCGGTACTGGACTGAGACTGCAGGAGGGCACTGCCACTGCGCAGCCGAGTCTGGGAGGGCAGAGAAAGGAAAGCAGCAAACACACTTATGGTGACCACACCGTTCTCCTCACCCCAAGACAGCTTTGCAGACTTAGCTGTAAATAATGCTTATCCTGCCCCTCCTGATCATTACCTTGTTCAGGTCAGACTGGGCTTCTCTCAGTTTCCGCTTATATCTTAGGACCTCCCCTTTCAGCTGGTGGTTGTGATTCTGGAGGCTACTGATGAGGTGGCGCATCTCCCGGTTTATGGGGCCTTAAATACAGCAACAGTGAAGTTAGGAAGAACTGTGACAAGGGCAAAGGCACGAGGAAAGAAACTGCAGAACACACGAGGGACTTCCAAGAAACAGGAAGAATTGTCAAAAGGAAGATTCCTTCTCGGAAGACACAAGCACCCAGTCTGAACACCAAAATGAATGACAGAATTCAAGTTCTTTAGGACTCCTGAGCTCCAGTTAGTGCTAAAAATCCTGGTGACCATGCTGTCTTTCAAGGAAGGCACGTGCAGCAAAGCCGCAGAGTGGAGCCAGAGTAACGGTACCTGCTTGTTCATTGGCAGCAAGGGTCTGCTCGAATTCTATCCTCAGCATCTCATACTCCTTGCGGACCTGGGCCAGTGTATCTTCCAGCTGGATCACTTCCGTCCTCAGCTTCTTATGAAGACTAACCTCATCTCGCTACACACAGAAAAAGGAACCAAACATTCTTATCAAAATGAGGCAATGTCACCATGTTCTAGAACTATGTTTCCTAAATTTGACCTATAAGGGTCTAAGTAGAAAAAAAGAAAATGTCAAGAAAAGAGGGATTTGTTCCAATTCAATCAATATATTCAATCAACACTTAGTGAGTACCAGACAGCTGCACAATACTGATTTGAGAACTGGCAGGAGACTCAAGAAATATAGGAAATGGCTCCTAACTCTGAGAGTATTACAATTCAGTTGGAAAACTAAAGAATTAAACAGTATATCAACAGTCAAGTAAGATATATTAAATTCATTTGGCAGACATATAGTAAACAACCAACTACCAGAAACATAAACTTAAAGGCTAAGGAAAATGCAGAATGAACGCATAAATGAAAGTTTCTGCCTTAAAAACACTATTTACAGAGCCACGCAGCTTCTATACATCGTTCTCCCCCATGCTCATAAGACTTCAGCCACACTATTTTTTTTTTAAACTTTCTCCTTTTTCTATCTACTAGTAAACTCATATTTATCCTTAAGATTCACACTCCACTTTGACAAGTGGAATCAGGGCAGGTCCACAGTCAAATCAGATGCTCTCTCTCCTTTATCACTGCATGTTCTGGACATGCTCTATTGCACCACACTGCATTCTAATGAATACTATTCTCCCCACTTGATTGTATGATCCTTGATGGCAGGATACCCACCATCTACCAGAGTAAAGACCTATAGCCACTCTATAAATGTTTGCTGAATGAATAAAAAATTAACTGAGCAAGAGAGAGTAAAATTACAAAATTTATGCAGGGAAAAGCTAGGCTGTTACCTCAATGAGCTCAACCTGACGTTGGTGGGTTCCCCTGGTCCCATGAAGCAGGGTCCGAGCCTCATCCAAGTGTGCTTTCAACTGCAGACTCTCATTGTACAGCACAGAGAACTGTGACTGCATGCAGCGATATTCTGGAGTCTCCTTGACCACTTCCTCCACGGCACTCCGTAATTCCACCTTAGGAGTGCCCAAAGAAGAGAAAAGTCAGAAGCAGAATCTAGGATGCTAGCCAGGAAATAAAAATCTTAAACTCTGATGTCCTGTGCATCTGAGGCAAACTTTGTGAAATATATCTACCTATTCCTCTGGTTACATAAAATCTATCCCAAATTAATTTAGATCCTCCAAAAGGTAGTACCTGGTACCTGCATTCTTCCACCTGAGAACTGTTTTAATTGATACATGGTGTACACTATGTGTCCAAGGACACTAGAAGAGATCTGTGAAATCAGTCAGATCTAGGGACAGAGAAGAGCACTGTGAAATTCGTCAAGATATTTGTTTTAAGAAGATAGTTGAGGACACTGGTCACTGATTTGTTCTCTTTGTAGACAGTCACAGAGAAAAATACTTTTGATATTGTATCAAAAATACTTATGCTTCTTCTAAGCAACTGTTAAATTATTCTAACACTTCAACAGATTCAACTCGGGCTGTTTGTGTTCTGTCTTTTATTTTTTCAGTTCAAACATCTTTCTGCATGTATCTACCTAGAAATGTATCAAATTATAAAAGACAAGTGGTTGCGAATGAAAGAGTGGTAGGAAGACTTTAGGAATCCATTTTCTTCCACCCAAGAACCATGGGAGAAAAGTCTACTGGGCAGGTGTGAAAATCAACTGACCATCCGATCCTGTGGTCAGGATTACTGACCACAATTTCTCCTCTGTTTTGGCCAGCTGAATCCTGTGGTACAGTCTGGAAGATACTGACAGGGGAGTGGCCTACCTACTGTACATACAAGCTTCTTGCATATGCCTTGTATACAAGCCCCATTTTAAAGATCCATTTTGGATCATCACCCTAGTTTACCCTACTCCTCATTTTTCTCAACAGGTCCTACATTAGAGCACTTTGATTTAGTCAATGTACCTTTGAAGGCTGCTTTAAATCCTTTTAAGAACAAGGCAGGGTATAAATATTAAGTAAATATATAACCGAGTAGATAGATACAGCAACAAAACTTATATTTTTCTCTTCCCTCATAAATTATGACGCTTTATGTTACACTTCATAAATGTGAGTTGATCAGCAAGTTTTATTTTACTGCCCATCAGAGCTGTGTCTCCTACCTTCAGTTTTTCATTTTGTGACGTGACCTCCTCAAAGTCTTGCCGAAGTTTCTCCAGTTCACAGTGACGGTTCTGAGCCAATTCTTTGTTCTCCTCAAGCTCCGCATTCATTTCCTCAAACTGGAGAAAAGGAGGAAATAGCAAAATGAGACTAAAGAAAAGGAATTTCTAAATCATTCCCATTCCTAAGCTTCCATCGCCACTGATCCACTCTTCTAGTGAAAACCCACACTGTTACTTGTGAACTTGTGAACACAATCCTAAGTACCTAACTAACATAACACCTGCTGCTGCTGTTGTTGAGATGCTAAGTAGTGTCTGACTCTTTTTCGACCCCGTAGACCATAGCTTGCTAAGTTCCTCTGTCCAAGGGATTTCCCAAGCAAGAATACTGGAGTGGGTTGCCACTTTCTTCTCCAGGGAATCTTCCCTACCCGGGGATCAAACCCACATCTCCTGCATTGGCAGGTGGATTCTTCACCACTGAGACAGCAGGAAAGCCTAAGGCAATACCTGACACCAGGTCAAAAAAACACATTCTGAAGGCATCACTGATTTTACCTTCCGGGCGTTGATGGTGATTGTGCCACCATAAAGACTGCTTCCTGCACCATACACTTTATAACCTTTTGAATTTACCTATGGAGAAGACAAAGATTCTTGAGTGAGAGACCCTAGAATTTTAGTCTGATAACCAAAGTACTTTCAAAGGAGCCTGTTTGTCCTCAAGTACCATCTACATTATCCAAGCCCATCCCTTCTGAGCAGACTCCTTAAAATGATTCCAGACTTCAAACTATGAACAAAACAGCACTTGCCCGTTCTAAGACTTCTGCTAAGTGTCGGTTAAGTCGCTGTTCCCGCTTTCGAATTTTGTCAATATCCCACTGCAGGTCATCGATCATGGACTCCAGGACAGATACTCGTGACTCAGCCGTCTCCACTTTACTCTGCAACTTGGAAAACTACGTCCCAAAGACAGGTGTTCAGAAAAATACACCGAAAATAAGACCAAGTTAGAAAAGGAATGCCTTATATCCCAAATCCCACAGAATTAACCATTTACTGTATCATTATAGAAAGATTTAAGTAAGAGATACTTCACTTTCTTTCTAACATATGAGCATAAAACTGAAATCACAGGTTCTTTCAACAGTTCTGGATCAGTCCAAACAGGAAAACTGTAGAAGTCTCTAAGAACTCTCACAAGGAAAAGACTACCTAAGATTTAGTAATTTTTCTACCTCTGAGAAGCACCATTTCCCTATACAGACCACAAATCCATCAGAAAAAAGGTGATTTTTAAGAAATAAAAGATAACATCCTTGATTTTACCAGACAAATATTTTAGGAGATAAAAATTCAAAGATTTATTTAGAAAAAACAGTTATCTTTACCCTCAACCTTCCCTCCCCACAGTCCCACAAATGATAATCCAAAGAGAATGAAAGGAAAACTTCCATTCTCTTTTTCAAGCTGACCCCAGGGCAATCTAGAATTAGATGCTATAAAGATACAAAAATCTATGTTGTTTTCTGCTTATTTAGGAGCTATACATAGCTAATGCTGTTTAATACTCTCATCACCAAACTCACACACGTGCACATCAATCTATACATATCCTTTGTGTTAGTTTTAAAATTTGGCCCCCAAATTCTTTGACAGTCCTCCCAACAGCAGGTGAGGTCAATGTCCCCACCTGTTGAAGCTGGGTCAACTTTGGTGACCCAGTGGAAATGATGCTACATAACTTCAAGATGTCTGAAAGGCCACGCAGATTCTGCCTGATATTCTTGAAACACTAATTCTCTTCCTCTCAGGAGAAGCCAATTGCCACATAAGAAGTCCAACTACCCTGCAACAGCCATGATGGGGAGGCGACACTCCAGGGGACAACTGAGGAGAGTTCTTAGCTGACAGGCAGTATCAACAGCCAGCCATGAGAGCCATCATGGACATCAGGTCAGCTGAGCAAAGCTCTGTGCCTCTCCAGCTTAGTAATGCTGACTGGGGAAAGAGCTGGTAAAGGAAGACCGTCTCATCTTGGCAGCACCTAGTTTATACCTTAAAACATGAAAGTTATACTATTTTTTTTTACTACAATCCAATTTCTTTATAAGGACCACTATACTATAACCCCTTTGAAGGCTGATGAGAAGTATTATTAAACTTCCCAGATGATTCCCATGCAACCAGCTCAGCGTGTACCTTGGCACTGGAGTCTCAGAAACAGGGTATAATGAAGAACATGGGCTTTAAAGTTAAACAGACCGACATCTGAATCACAGTTCAATCACTTTCTGGCTGTATGCCCTCAGACCAGTCACCAATTTCTCTGAAAGTGTTTCCTTAGCAGTAAGATGAGTTATTTGACCATGGGAGATAATACTCATAATGTACTTAAATGCCAGGCACCAAGTAACTATTAACTTATAAGCATAAGAGTTGGGTGGCCCAACTAAGGTAGGTCAAATTTCAGCACAAGGCTTATCATCACTTTGTCTCAGTCACTTTACATAAATAAACCCCCAAATTTTGACACAGTTTGCTTATGGCACTATGGATGTCCAACTTTGGACTAAAAATCCACATTCCTCAAGTTCGTAGGTCATCATACAAGCAGTATTTCCTATTGTTCCTTTCTCAGATAAATTTCTACCAACCCATTCCTCAGTGACATTGTACATGGTCTTTTGAACTAATTTAATATTTGGGGATTTGGTGTGTTGTTTTGCAAAACTTTATGATGGCAATTCTTCCTAAAAACTAAAATCCTATATGTCTATTTAAACAAAGTCAAGGAGAAACATTCGATTCCTTCCTTTCCTTAAACCTTTCCTCGGGTTTTGATTTCTCAGAGCTGGTTGCTTTAACCTGCCCTTCAAAATATCAAAGCAGGCTTTCCAGAGTAAGATGACCTTTAAAGCACTCAGTACTCTGAGTCAAAGCCCGGCACAGCCCACTAGAAACCGCCACCTCCTTTCCGGTCAAGTACCTCCTGAGACATGGTGCAATGCTTCTCCTGAAGGAGGTCTGTCAGTTCTTGGAGCCTCGTGTTCTCTTGTGCAAGGAAGGAATTCAGCTCCTGCACTGCTTCCTCCACCATCAGATTGTCTGAGGGAGAAGAACTGTACTTTAGTTTAGCAGCTATGGTGTCACATTTTACAACTGTCTATCCCACCAAAGCATTCATGTGCGAGCTCACTTCACTTTCCTGAAAACTTCAAGAATAGCTGGCTTTTAAAATCTTCCCATGACAGATTAAGTACCCAGGCTTGCTTAGAGGGCTTAGTCCTTATTAAAGCCCTTGCTTAAGAAAATCAGTCAACCTTGTGCTTCTGCAGAGGTAGACAGAGGCAAGGTCACCTAACACCCATCCCTTTCCATGAAACCAAACTGCCTTGCGAAAAAATATGGAGGGGGTCCTATAACTTTATTCAGATAAGGAACGGTCACTCCTCAAAACTGCATTTTAGACTTGTAGACAAGACAGAGTATCTCTAATCAGTCTCAGACTTAATAGTAATAAAATTATGTTTTCTAAGGCTATCACAAATTCCTAGTATTCACTAACAGCGACATGAAGCCTCTGTCTATTGGCAGAGAAGGGAAGGGCACAGCAGAGAGCACCAATTTCACTGTTCAAATGGGCATCTATAAAATCATGAAGAATAAAGACAAGAGCATAGGATTACTTATCATATTCTGGAATACTATGCTAGATGTACTCCAGAGGCTCAAGAATTGAAATGTATCGTGTTATTTACAAAGAAGGTAGTACACCTAAAGAACTTAACATACCAAATTAGTATGTTTAAAATTAGAGTCATAAATACCATAGCTGAAATCCTCTCTGGTGATACTGACCTGATACTCTCAGGTGATATACTGGCCCTAGAGACAGTTATCAAGAAGTAAAACTGGCATCACTCTTAGAAATGTAACACAGGTCAGTCATGTGGTGGTTTTCATGGCTTTTAACCAAGATTACCCATCAGCATCACCTGGAGAACCTTTAAAATTAGATACTTACCTAGGACTCATCCTATACCTACTAAATAAAAGTACACATGGGCAGAGGCAAAAAACAACATGCTCCAAAAACTCTCAAGAGTGATTCTGATTCAAAACCTAAGGTAAGAACTTGGGGCTGAATTTTAGTCCTCTTAATATCCTAAGATATTGAGAACAGGGCCCAGAATATAATAAGAGCTCAATAAACATTTAGTGAATTAATAAACAAGCTGATAAATGCAATTTTTTTGAATCAAGGGCCAAATACACATGAGGGAAAAATGAACCACCAAAAGTTAGAGTTGATGCTACAACTCACACTTCACACATCTTTGTCGTTAGAACATTCAGCTAATCGATGGCAACCATCTTTTATGTTATAAATAATAGCAGCTTAGCAGTTTGTAACTTGTAATGAATGTTTTTACTTTTTAACTTGACCTCTACCTTAAAATGCATGACATCAAAAGGAATAATTTTAAAGTACCATTTAATGCACTACTCTTTTTAGTTCCTTTTTAAACACAGTAATTCCTTTCTTGATATTCATTTATAAAATCAACTTTATCAATGACACAGCCTCTGCATATGGCATTCTGATATAATATGCACATGGATATACCATAATACATATAATACATATGGTATGTCCATGTACATACTGTTTAATAACACCTTCTAACTATTCAAGTAGAGCTAAGGGAGAAAGAAGTAACACACAACTCAGCTTACATTAGATGACAGGGAAGATTTATAGCCCTTCATTCACCATTATATAAGCTCCAACTAGACACCAGAAACAGGGCAAGAAAATGGAGAAACAAAGAGTAAGGCAAGACAGTGCACCAAGAGACACAGCTGGGAACACACAAAGTGAATGTAATCTATGAACACAAAAGTCTGGGAGGGCACAAATCATACTATTTACAACGGCCATCTCTGAAAAAGTCTGATGCGAGGACTCTTGTGATTCCTGATTTGTATATCTTAAAACAAGTATCCATTATAAATAATAAAATACAGAAACACACTATTAGAAAAACAAAAGAAACCACAAAATTTTACCAAATCCTTAATATGCCTCTCCTTCTAATTCTATTGATTAGCTTGGCCTAAGTATCTTTAAAAACAAAATTACAGAGTAAGAAAATTCTTTTTTTTCCCAGACAGTGATTCAACCTCCATTATATTTGAAATATCTCTCTCAGAAATGAAAGGTTAAACATCTTAATGACAATCAGAGAAATTAAAATATTACAATTAGACCATGATTATTATTTAAAGCATGAAGTCAGGACATTTAATAAGATGCAGCCTAGCTACACAAGCACTTAACTACACTATACAAATATAAGTTTCTGCACTAACTCTGAATAGTAACATAAAATAGAAGTTTTATTTCAAATAGACACTTTTCCATTCATATATTTTGTTTTACCTTTTTAAACATTGAGATCTAACAATTCTAAAACCTGAGCCAACTCTGAAAATAACAAGAGATAACAGAAAAACAAAAAATAAGAACAGATTAAAACTGACTTCAAGAAATTTAATTAAAAATAAACATATAAGTTTGAAAATAATAATAATGTGTAAGTTTGAAAACCACAAACTCACACACAAAGGTGAGTTCCTATTCCTCCCCCTCTGCTCCCCGTCTCCTGGGTTTGGCCTCACCTCCACTGTTCAGCTTCCGTGATAAGAGCTCCACCTTTGCTTGCAGTTTATCATAGACGGTCACAATCTGGGACACCGCTCGGCGGGAGGACTCCACGCGCTCCTGCAGCTGAGATTCCATCTCTTCACTGGAACTGCTGGCCAAAGTAGCAAGGAAAGAGAAAGCTGGCTCTTGCCCTTCCCCTGAGGACACAGGGGGAAAAAAGAAGCCCCTAAAATTATAAAACTGCAAATATCAAAATCTACTTTTTCCCCTCAGATGGAGAGCCTCAAAGTGAAGCCCCACCTCAAACACCCGGAAAGCATGCAGCGGTAAACTTGTCATGAACACTCACCTCTCTCTCGGTCATCTTTCCGTTCTTGATTGCTATCAGAGTCTGGTTCTGGCTCGGGCACAACAAGGGCTTTTCTTTCTGTGAGTAGGTCTCCCAAACCTTGCTCCAGATCATAACGCTTAAGGATGATACGGATGTTTTCATCAAACTAGAGCAGAGGAGGTACAGTTATGAAGATACAAAAGGAAGCAACTTTGGAAATAAAGAAAAGGCTAAGGAGAACTACAATGCTCAAACCAAAACCTGAGTAAATTAACAAGCTACTACCTGACTCCAGTACCGGTTGACAATCAATAGTGAGGCATCATCAGTGGCCTGTCTTCGTTCCAGTTTTTCAATATGTTCACGGAGTTCATCTTCAATGGCCTGCCGCTGATCCAGCATTTCTGCCAGTTTGCGATTTTTGGTTTGCAGTGTTCGAATGTCTAACTCCTCCTGCCCCAGGAAACCAATCTTATTAATCTCCATAAAGAAATTAAACATATCAGCTGTTAAACTCAACAAGGGCTAATAAGTGGATAAGAAGTAACAGCAGAAGAAATAAATACAGGTCTGTTATGACTGGAGGAAAAAATGACATACACAAATACACTAGAATCTTGACCTCAGCTCAGTGTTCTAGTCACATGTACACCCACAAAATACTGCTACTGGGAGGCTCCACCATCCAGCCAGATCACTCTCTACCCCAATCAGTCATCTGTCTCCTAAGGACTGCCTTTCATTCATTCAAGATTTTGTCAACCAAGTTCTTCTGTACCCCAGTCCCTGTCAATATATCTAGTGGCTTCAATATACACTTGGACGTGTACCCAAGTGCACGAGCCATCTAATCCTCTAGCATCTATACTGTTGTCATTGTGAATTCCTTAACTTCAATGATTACCTCCGTCACTGTGCCAGACATTTCAAAAGCCATAGCCTAGATTTCTGTCATATCTGGAACTGTGCCACATTTGAAATCTTAAATTCCAACTCCTTATTCCTTGAATCTTCCATTCCCTGATATCCTTCCAGATATTTCATGCCCTTATCCTAATATATTAGTCTTCATCTGGATCTCCACAATATTGAGCTTTCTCCTTTCTCCTCTGTCTCCACTATCTTCCATACCTTGACTATATACCCTATTGTATATTCCTTCACACGCCAGCTTACTGGGCTCCTCAAATTCTCGACCTTTAATCTTTTTATTCTATTTCTGCACACAAACCCCAGTCTGAATCAATCCACATATTGGACTCCTCCATTCCTACACCCAGTATGAGACTTCTAGACAAGGTCACTAAACTAGGGAGACTGGCACCTTTATAAAGTGAGTTCTAACCTGAACAGACTTCATCATTTGTCCAAAAATGTTTCTTTCTTTAACCAATGAACTAGCTCCTATTCTACACTGAAGGAGAGTCAAACTACAAAACCTTATCTGCTCTCAAATCACACTAAGCAGGTGACTTTGCCTCCTATTTTAAAGAGAAAATGGAAGCCATCAGATGGCAAGTTCTTCAATTCCTATCTCCTAGATCAGGTCACACAGTTTGCCAACCTATGCCCACACTCTAAAACCTCAACTTGTGCTCAGGATCACGTTTTCTTTTATTTCTGAAAAAATGTCACTTCATCAATAACCGTGTACCCCTCTCAGTACCTTTAATCTCTCTCTGAGGAGAAGCTAGTGGGGGGGATGGAGGGGCAGTGAGTAGGGAGGGAGAACCTCAGGCAAAGAAACAGCATGATGAAAGGATTACGCTTTTACTTCACCTAGAAATTAATGACTATTTTAAAGTAAGAATCATTTATTAGAGCACCAATTTCTTGTTTCCCTTTAATTTTCTCTCTTCTATTTGATTAAACATTCTTGATACACCAAAAGAGTCAACAGTTTCCCAACTGTACCAGCTTATGAATACTATTAATAAATGACATCTTTAACTTTTCTTTTCTGAGCATCACCTTGCCCTTCTTACTCCACCTGAAACCTGGATGAGAACACTGTTTCCCTACAGGCTTCCCCAGTGGTGGCTATTTCTCTCCCACACCCTTTGAAGCCCTGGGCCTGGAGACAGGCAGGTGACCTCCTTATTCTCCACTGCCACTTCTAAGCCACTATCTATGTGCTCCCTAAAACCTCCTAGCTTTGCAGATCACGCCACTGGTCTGGACCAGCCACCACCTTGCCTTGCTGCACTCATCTACAAATGCCCATGTCACTTCTCCACATTTCCTGGAGATTCAGCACCTGGCATGTCATCACTCTCTCCAATACTACTCATGTTGTACTTCTTACTAATTTCAATTCCCATATAGATGATCTTTCCTGCATCTCAGATCCTGTACCTTGACCTCCTCTCCTCCAACGATCTTGTCCTTTAGCTCCTTCAGCCACCAAACTCCCAGTTAGTCTTAGACTTAGCTATACTTGGATGCTCTCTATAAACTCAATTTCCAGCACCCCATTCTCCACAATTTTGCAGCTCACTCTCTCTAGGTTTCTGACTCCATCCATTCTTCAGCAACTCCAGGATCTACACTCCAATGGTCCTAAACCTTCATCCTAAACCTACATCCTTCACTCCTCTTACTTCCTTGCTTCCTTCTTAATCAAACTTAAATTCCATGACTGGTCACACTGTTTTATAACCTTCTCCTCCCTTACTCTATATGTGCCTGCTAAAAACCCCAACCTCGGTAACGTCCAATTCTCCGCCTGTATCCATGAAGCTGAATGCCACTAAAAAAATAAATAAATAAATAAAGCACCATGCTGACTGGCCTCAGTTTAAACTCAGGTCATAGACTCAAGTGGGTTCTGGGTGCTGTCCAGCAACTCTACCCCGTCTCTCTAGTCCATTCTCTCTTCAAGATGACTACTTCGTACCTTCTCCTGTCTCTTCACACCTCCAAAACTTTCTCCCCCATCCTCACTCTCAGATGAGTCTTGCTTCTGATTTCACTGAAAAAAAATAGAAGCAATCAGAAAAGCATGTCCACATCTATTACCCACAGCCCCAACTACTGACCTGCTTGTATTTGAACCCACATCCCTTGTGTTCCTCTCCTAGTTAAGGCCCCATCCCCCACCTTGTGCATTATATTACATTCTCTCTTCTGTTAAAGTGAGAGAACAGAACCAGTAACTGCTTTCTCTTTCTCCTACATCATCAAGTTTATGCTTAATCGCTCAGTTGTGTTCGACTCTTTGTGACCCCATGGACTATAGCCCACCAGGCTCCTCTGTCCATGGGGATTCTCCAGGCAGGAATACTGGAGTGGGTGGCCATGCTCTCCTCCAGGATCAAATGTATCCTCTCTATCAAATCATTTCATCAATAAATAAAAACGCCATAATATCTCCTACTTTAAAAACACAAAAACTTCCCTCAACCCCCGATTTCCCTCAGGCTGAGGCCCCATTTTCTTGGTTCTACTTTACATCAACACTCCTCCAAAGCAACATCTCTACCTCTTCCCCCTAATTCCCCTCCTCACACATTCTCTTACTGCTAAGTGGCTTCAGTCGTGTCCGACTCTGTGCGACCCCATAGATGGCAGCCCACCAGGCTCTCCCGTCCCTGGGATTCTCCAGGCAAGAACACTGGAGTGGGTTGCCATTTCCCTCTCCAATGCATGAAAGTGAAAACTGAAAGTGAAGTCGCTCAGTCATGTCCGACTCTTCGCGACCCCATGGACTGCAGCCTACCAGGCTCTTCTGTCCATGGGATTTTCCAGGCAAGAGTACTGGAGTGGGTTGCCATTGCCTTCAGGCTGCCATTGCCACCACTCCACCAATGCAGTTCTTGTCGAGTCTCCAGTGCAGTTTCTATTACTAAATCTAAAGTCTCAGTCCTCCCCTTTCTCAACCCATCAGGAGCCCCGGATCAACTCCTTCTTGAAACTCTTTCTTCCTTTGGCCTCTGGGACCCCACCCTCTCTTGTTCTCCTCCTACCTCCCTCAGTGGCCCCTCTTTGGTTAGCCTCTTCTCATCTCCTTGACATGAAGTGTTGCTGCTCCAGGGCTTTGTTCTCAGATTTCTCTATCTATGCTCGTTCCTAACAGGAGAGCCTATAGTCCCATGGATTTAAATTCCATCTACAATGCTTCAGAAATGTTCAGCTTTAGCCCAGACCTCTCTACAGACTGCAGATCACCTCATCCAACTACCTGTCCACTCATAGGTCTAATAAATACCTCAGACTTATAGTCCAATATCAAACTTACGATTCCTCCCCCACAGCTCCCCAAAATCTGCTCCTTTCATATACCTCCCTAGCTCAGCTTGTGAAAACTCCATACTTCTAAAATCCTGGGCTCATCTTGCCTCCTTTCTTTCATGCCCTTCATCCAATCCACAAACAGATCTTGTTGACACTATCTTCAAAATGGCCTGAGCCACCATGATCCTTCATCAAGCTCACTGCAACAATCTTCTACATAGAGCAGACACTTCTTCATCCCATGCCAGACTTCAGCACAGCTCTGGTGGACAGCTCCAGTCACACCACCAGTGTTCCCACTTGAAGCATACCATGCAGTTTAAAAGTTTTTTGTTCCACAATCTCAGCTGGTTTACAACAGAAACCTTGAAGTGCAGAAGAGAAGTTACTGCCGTCAAGGACAACCGTCAACCAGCTGCGGTAGGAATCAGTGGATATGTGCCCCAGCTCCCCACCCTTAGAGAGGAAGAAGAGGAGGGAGAAGAGGGACAAGGAATGAAGGAACAATTTTGTTAACTAAACTCCTGCTTATAAACTTAGCTCCCTTACGGTCTTTTCTCAAAACCTAAATCAGAGCATGTTACTTCCCTGCTTAAAACCTTCCAGTGGCTCCTTACTGCCTTCTGGAAAAAGTCCAAACTGGGATGCATGTTTTGTGCATCCCTTAGCATATGTAGTTATCTCCAGGAAGAGCACATTTCCCACTCTATCATAACAGTCTGTTCTTTTCTCAGTGCCAACCTACAAACTGAAGTTTAGGAGCTGTCCTTAGTGTAAAGCACAGTGTCTGGCAAATAACAGATGCTCAACAAATATTTATGTTTATTGAATGAAAAAATGTCCCTGAGATGCATGACGTGAGACAGTGCCAAGACAAAATCACCTGCTGGCAACAGGAGGCTGATGAATCCCACACAGCAAACCCAGAAATAATACTTTATCAACAATTTACTCTGAATGTTCCTATTACTCTCTGATCCTCAATTTCAAAAAGTAGATATGATTTTGTACGCTATACAAATGTAAAGCATTTTTACACCATATCCCTATGGTTAAGTTCCAAAATACAGACTCCTTACCTATTATAGTGAGTTTATGGTGTCTAATGGACATATAATATTACTGTAATTTTTGGTGTATAATTATCTAAAAAAATTGACAACTCCATAACAATAAGGATGATATCTATTTTACTCACCATTGTAGACAAAATACCTAGCCCAATAAAAACTATTAATAGATCACATATACTGAGTACTTACCATGTTAAAAAGTAATATTCCTTAACAGGAACCCTTTCATTTCCTCCTCTCAAAAACCCAACAAGGTAGATATTATGATTACATTTTACAGACAAGGAAATAAGAAGGCACTCTCTCAATGATTGATTTTGCTACACTGCCTCTTAGTACTTGGCCCCTTAGTTTCCAATTAATGAAAAATCATTGTATAGCTTCCCACTGCTAAATAACTACAGTCAATGCTGAATCTGGCACCAGACTCTTCAAAGAATATGAATATACCTTTAAAAATAAAAATAAAATGTCATTATATTTCTTTTTCAGAAATAAGCAACACATCATTTCATCTACTTTTGGCTGTTTTATCTCCCTCTTCTTTTCAAATCAACTTCCCTTACTCCAAAAGGCTTCCATAATTATTACTTCTAGGTTGCAACTGACAGAAGAAAAGCACACTCTCACAGCATTATTTTCACACACCGTTGAAGAGACACCCCCAAGTTTAATTGTTTCCACTGTGGTCCCTGAATCTTCAACAGCTGTCTTCTTCTCTGGAGGCACAGATGTGCCAGGCTCTCCAGCTGCTCTTTTATTTCCAATTCCTGACATCTTGGCACAAGATGATAGCTGTTTTCCTGGAGAGAAAAAAAATCTTAGGTAAGATAGGCAAGGAAAGCAAGCAGAGTCCATCTATGATGTAAAAACTAGCAACTTTTCCTGTCAATCCTTTAACCCAGGTCCATTAATTCCACACTTAGCAACACGATCCTCAAGTTCCTCTTGGAAAGAGAAAGGTAAATTGTGAAGTAAGAGTTGCAGCTGCATTTACAGAACTACAACGTTCTAAATAGGATGCTACTAAAATACAAGACAATGGGCAAAGGATGAAGAGACAGAAAATTTTCAGGCATCTCATTTCCGGAAATGCCAACATCTGAAAATATAGTTTGATTTAGAAATATAGAAAATCAGTTAATTCTATAGCGTTGGGAGAATCAGAGAGCTGGAAGAGACCTGGGAGATGTCTACTTAATTATTAAGACTGAACAAGCCATATATCATCTCCGAGCCTCAATTTCCTAAAGCAGAAATAACAACACTGTATGATTCCTATGCTCCTCATCAGGAATGAGTAAGTACAGAAAGACTTTAGCATAAGGCCGAACACGAAGCATGCACTCAGAAGTGCTAACTCTCCTTTTTATATTTGCAGTTTTTTTTATTTCTAAACGCTCTCCCCCACGAATCTGTGTCACCCTAGAGAAGCTAGATCTGGGTGTGAATCCCAGTACTAACTCTTAGAGAGCCGTGCTGCCTTGGAAGGGAATTCTTCATATGCACAATGCAAGTGACCAAATACTCTCTCTGCTCCACTCGCCTCCCAAGGTTTCGGAGCTCAAAAGAAGCTGAATGGATGCTAAAGCACTTTGCTACTGTAGGTATCAGCCCTGCCATCACCGAGACGACACACAACTCTGCTTCCAACTGAAGCTCCAGGAGAAGGGTACCGGTGGCAGCAACCAGAGTGGGACCTCGCCTGGAGAGAGAGGAGGAGGACAATGGCCTCAATCCGACTCCAGAGGGGCCAGGGACCCCAGCCTTCGGAGAGGCCAATTACAGGCCCCGGAGAGGGAGGCCTTGGAGCGGAAGAGGGTGGAGATTCCCGTTGCCCGCTGAGTCCCGTCCCGCCCTTAGCCGAGATCTGACCTGAGTTCTTCCAACTTGCGCCGCCCGGGAGTGGAACTCGGGGTAGTTATTCACCAAGGTCCGCGTAGCCCTCCCACCTCCTACCCCTAACCCCCAAGAGAAGACCGAGCGAAGCTTCCGGGAGGCGGGGCCAAGGGGAGGAAGAAGGGAAAAAAAAGAGGAAGTCGCTTCAATCTGGCAGCGTGAAGGGCAAGACTCAGCCGGGCGGAAGTGACGCGCATCGAGGGCGCCCCCTCCCCCTTCTGGAAGTAAGCACCGTCTCTCTAGCAGCTGTTGGGCACCCGGCGGCCGCTAAGACAAGGCCTCGCTGACGCCAGAGGAAACGTCCCAGATTTTTTTCCCGTTTGTTAACCATTGCTAGTGCGACTTGGTTTTTTTTCACTATGAAAAGTGGAAATCGCTCAGTCGTGTCCGACCCTTCGCGACTCCATGAACTATACAGTCCATGGAATTCTCCAGGCCAAAATACTAGAGTGGGTAGCCTTTCCCTTCTCCAGGGGATCGTCCCAACCCAGGGATCGAACCCAAGTCTCCCGCATTGCAGGCGGATTCTTTACCAGCTGAGCCACCAGGGAAGCCCTTAAGCCTTTTTTTTTTTTCTGAGTACCTGTTTATTTACAGTGTCTATGTTACCTATTATTGGTTCTCCTCAGACTGGCGATTGGCTGATGGCCCCGTCAATCCCCAGGGGAAAAGACTAACGTTCAGACACCTCGGAAAAATATTACTGTGAGCCCCTTCTTGCTGAAATGAAAGGTTCTGGAGAAAACCCAAGAGATTCGGTAAGTTTAGAACTTTGTAACTATTACAGGGAAATGTATGACAGTTCTGTCTACACATTAGAATCACTTGAAGAGTTTTGGTCCCTCTTGTGTAGGGCCTGGGCATCCACATTTGATAAAAAAGCATTTCCCCAACCCTCCCCCACCCCCACAAGATTCTAATATGCAAACGGGATTGACAGTTACTTTGTATCTTTTCAACAAGAAATTGACCAGGGAATAGATAAACATAAATCAATAAGTTGTTTCTGATCTTAACACTCGTCTATTTTAAGCTAATTAAGCACTAATTTTAGTTAATAACAAACTGCTATTTTCCACTCAATTAAACTGAATGTGTTTTAATGATAAGAAGGTACTCAAACTAATTTATTGATGAAAAGCTGTATGCCTCACAGCGGTATGAAAAACTACTCAGTAAAGCCAGAAGGTAAACAGTGGGAAACAAGCGTTCATGTTGCCTGGTACTAGAACACTTTGCCCAGCGGTAAAGAGGCAACTGGCTCCAAATGAACTCATTGGGTGAAGCAGAAGCCTGAGAACCATGCTTGGGGACCTGTCAGGGAAAGCATTGTATGAAATGACTCTCTCTTGACCTCCCTCCTTTGACTGCTTTGCTCTTGGCAAATCTTACATGCACAGAACCACTGAATGGCATGCAATGATTCTAGCCCAAAGTTTGTAAACTTGAAGTTCACAGGCTGTACTTGGCCGACAAGTATGCTTTGTTTATTTTGGACACTACTGACTGTCTTTTAAGATATTTTAGGACTTCCCTGGCGACCCAGTGGTTAAGACTCCATGCTTCCAATGCAGGCTATATGGGGTTTGAACCCTAATCAGGGGACTAAGATCCCATATGTCACATGGCACAGCCAAAAAATATATAGATAGATAGATTACCAACTTCTCTTGAAAATGTTGAAGGTCTGGCAACACTGGGTTTATATTCTTGCATGGCCACATTGCCTAGAGCTGAGTGGTTATTTTATTCCTGTTTGCTATGATCTGCACTATTGGTTATCGATTCCCTGACACTAGTTGAATTTCATTTGAGTGTTATCAATGTGTGTTGTATTGTACTAAATCAATCCCTGGTTTAAGAGAATGTTGTTGGTTGCCTGCTCAGCATCCACTTCCCCTCTTTCACCTTAATAGAACACAACCAGGATTTTATTCATATGATTATTTATATCCATTTAGACCCCTTCATTCCATATGTCTTGAAGGAAGCTGACTTCACTTCCCTTTTCAAGGATTGTCTTAATTCAAATAGTAAATCCCATTCCCAAACCCAAAGTTCTGTTCTTAACAGTAGGTAGTTTAATCGGGCTGAATTGCTTGGAATAATAGGACTGAAGCAGTTTACTTATCTTCTGAATTTCTTGTGAGGCCTGAAACTGTTGGAGCCTTCTTGTTACCCGGCTTGATAATGAAGTCAACACAGAGATGGGCAGAACTAAAAATATCTCAGGGATGTTGCTCCAACTGAGTAAATATTAAAAGATCCAATTAGCTTTATTGAATCATGAATTGGGCAGCATCCTATTTAGCAAGTAAAGGGGAGCTCCAAAAGGCTATAGAAAGGGAGAGATTTTTTAAAGGTAAGATCAGGAAGTCAAAGACAAAGATTATTTCAAACTTAGGTAGCCTATCCATAGTGGATGAGGGGATCTATGTGCCAGGTTACTTCATGTTCCTTTCAGGGATGGAAAGGTTTACCTCATTGGTGCTGACCAGAAAATTTCACACTGACCAGTTAGGATTACCTTCTTGGAGAGGATTGTGACCGCCATAAGGTCAGGTATTAAGTCTTCCTTTTAGCACAAGTGACTCCATTTTGTGCCTCTCATTCTTCTTTTTTTAACAGGGAAATGATGCCAGGTCAACTCAGGACACCCCTATTCCACCCACACTTTAGAGCGCTGAAGAAGATACTGAGAAGACAGCAGACCTTTATAGAACCTTTTAATTCTCACCATGTAGATAACCAGATTCTCCAGCTGCTGGTGAGATCTATCTTTCCCAAGAGCTCCAGTCGTCTGACACCTTCCCAATAGCCTGTCCTGATTCATAGAGGTAGCTTCACCCTAGAGAAAATGGAATAGATGAAAGGGAGGATGGCCAAGACCTCTTTCACTGACCACGTTTCCGGTTTCTGATCAGCTACCACATGTTCACAAGCTACCAGCCCACAGTTGTAATCAAGAGAAAAAAAGAATAACCCTGGAAAAATAAGTTTGGCCCTTACTACTAAATGGCAGAACGTTTGCTGAGCTGTAAGAATATTTTGGGCGGAGAAAGCTTTCTTGGTGGTTCACGTGGTAAAGAATCTGCCTGCAATGCAGGAGACTAGGGTTCGATCCCTGGATCGGGAAGGTCCCTTGGAGAAGGGAATGGCTACCCACTCCAGTATTCTTGCCTGGAGAATCCCATGGACAGAGGAGCCTGGCAGGCTACAGTCCATAGGGTCGCAAAGAATCAGACATGACTGAAGCCAACTTAGCGTGCACAAGGACATTTACTATTTTATACCTTTGAAAGTTCTTGTATTTGATTGCTTGTACCAACATTATAATTTAAGAAATAATCCTTTTTAAAAAGGAGCAGAGTCATAAAGATTTCAAGTGATTTTTTCCAAGTTACTTAATAGCTATTTCTCCAAGGACCCGTCTTCAGACTTGTTGCCAGTCTTGGTTAAATATATGGTTCTGCCACCAGGTGGCAGCAGGCAACGTGCTTTTCACCTCCAGTTCTTCGAAAGCTTTGCTCGAAGAGTACAATATTAACACTTTGGCCAGGTCTTATCTCTTAAAAACCTGAACAACTAAGTAGCGGAGGCTTAATGTTTTCATAGAGGATAAAATTAGGATATTTTGGATTTTTGTTTACCACCTTGTCTGTGCTTGCTGCAGATGTTCTGCTGTAAGATTTTTGTTGTATCTCCATGCATTCCAGTATTCCATGTACTCTGAATTGGGTTATTTGTGTGCTAAACATGATTCTAGAAGTCCCTTATTTATCCTATTTTTAAACAAGTTGTATTCTATCCAGCATGACATCACTTGTTAAACAGAAACACAGATTCCATGGCATCTGCTTTATACTTGGTGAAATCTTAGGATCTTTGGGGGAAAGCTCTCTAAAAATGCAAGTTCTTACTTCTTAGATTGTGCCCCGCCTCTGAGCATGTTTGAGGACCACTGCTCCAAGTGATGATACCAGTTCTGCCTGAAAGAGTTCTTCAGAAGCCAGCCCTCTCCTGTCCTCTCCCTCCCCTACCGTGTCATCATTCACCATGGCTGCAGCCATCTCCTTCTGCACACCCTGCCTCCTCCTCTCCAGATCAGCTGGCCCACTATGCCACACTAGGCCTAGCCCTCTTTGTGAATTCTGGGGACCATGATCGTGGCTCAATCCAGGGAGGCAGAGTCAGGCCTCTCATCCTCAAGAGAGTGAGGATAGGGAGTCCCAGCAGGGTCTGTGGAAGCATAAGAGCTGATATGTGGTCACAGGTTGTCAGAAAAGCTCCACTTCTTCTAAAAAGTTATGTTCTATGTTACAGTCAGAAAAATCGTCTTTTTATACCATGTGACATTCTATAGTTAGATTATGAATAGTTTTATCATTTTGATTTCATTATAATTGGTCATTGCTATGACTCCCTCATTAGAGGATGAGAATTTGGGAAGTTGGAAGCACCCCTAGGTAGCTTCACTTCTCACTCGGTAGGTCCACTATTTCCTATTCCTGTTTCCTATTACTATTCCTATTACAGTATTCCTATTACTACTAGGTACCTGGCAATCCACCTGACCTTCGAGGAGAAAGAACAGCATGACCGAAATGCTTGTGTTAGGCATCGGGGTGAGGATGTGGAATGTAATTACAAAGGTAAGATTTGGAATTTTCATTTCCAGTAGCACAGTGTTTGTCAAACTGGGTGAGTATGAACATAGATTTTCATGGTCTAAAGGGCAAGGGGGATAAGAGACACAGCCCAGGAACTGTCAAGGTTGGGTGCCTATTAGAGACCCCTCCCCATAAAGGTAAACTAGATATAATTCTTCTAACATCCAGGGGACTGAAAGAAAATTGTCTGTCTCAGCCTCCGTATAAAGATTTTTTGCTGATTGATCTGGAATTCCAGAAGATACTTAGAGTTTCAAAGAATGCAGAGAGGTGAAGGAAGGATACATAAAGGGCACAGGCAAAGCCAACTAGGAATAAGAGATTGCTTCTTATTGAAGTCCTCAGGAAATAGAATCTGAGATGGAGATTGTGTGTGCAACAGGTTTAATACCTAAGGGAAGTGAAGGAAGCAGGATGAGGGAGAAGAAGTTGGACTGTGTTGCTGTCACTCCAAAGTCCTCCACTAATATGATGGGTAGCTCTAGAACTGGGAAAGCCTTTCAGAGTTGCCCTGAATTGAGTCAAGGATGCCAGGCTTTTCTACCCCTGCATCAGTCAGTCTTTGGATATGGATATTGGGGAAGAGAGCAGGAGCTTGAGCCAGATTTGGCTTCCTTCAGCCAAGTGCAGTCTCTGGAGGGGAACTCAGCTTACTGCTGTCAAGGTCCAGCACTGCCAGCAACTTGGGAAAATGAGTTCTTCGGTACTAATAGGGGAGGGGGAAACATTGGCAGCACACCACAGTATCCAATGGTTGAGCAAAGGGTAAGGGTAATCAGTGCTGGAGGACCTAGAGCCGTGAGAGTTGAAAAAATATCACTTTAGAGTCTCACTAAGGACATAGCAACCACGCCAGTATTCTTGCCTGGAGAATCCCATGGACAGAGGAACCTCGTGGGCTGTAGTCCGTAGGGTCGCAAAGAGTCAGACACGACTGAAGCAACTTAGCAAGAGACACAGGTCTGGGGCTCCCACTTGACTTCTGCGAAAGAAAGGGAGGAGTCTTGCTGAGAAGTGGTCCTACTCCTAGCAGGTAGACACTCCCTTAACCCCTTTGATGATGGTTTGTAAGGAAATTATTTTACACTGAAATTATGGCTCTTTTTATTCCTACAGAGAGAAAAATGGAAGAGCCCATTTCCCAACACTTTAATAACCCAGTGTTATGGACTGAATTCTGCCCCCCTTCTCAAACTCACATGTGTTCCCCAGTGTGATAGTATTTGGAAATGGGATCTATAGCAGGAGCAGGGAATCAGAGCCATCTGTAAATTTAACAGACAAAATCCAAATGAGAATTCGATATAGTACATTGTATTTATAGACTAATTTAGAAAGAAATGACTACTTTCTGGTATTTAGTCTTCTCAACCAGGTACATATCTCTTCACTTTTCTCAAGTCTTATTTTATGTTTCAGTAAAATTTCATGTTTTTCTTCTTGTATCTCTTTCTTGTTACTTACTAAGTTTATATCTGGATAGTCCATAGGTTTTGTTGGTATTAAGAATAAGACTTTTTAAATTATATTTTCCAACTGTTTATAAGTGCTATGTAGGACAAGCTGTATGTATATAAATATATATTGCTTTTGACTTAGTATTATAAAACTCGCTTGTTCTCTTGGATTCCTTCTTTTGGGTGGAGAAAAATCATATCTGCAAATAAGAGCTGTCTTGGGGAGTTGGTGGCCTAGTGGTTAGGATTCCGGGCTTTCATTGCTGTGGCCTGGGTTCGATCCCTGGTCAGGGAATTGAGATCCCACAAGCCATGCAGCCAAAAATAGCAATAGTTGTCTTTTTCCCTTTTCAGTATGTGTGCCCCTTTTGTCCCTTTTCTTATCTCATTATGTTTTGAAGAGAGTGATGACACTGAAGATTCCCTCTCTCATGTATTTTTTTCTCACCACAGGTATTATCCCACTATGTGTATTTTCAGTCCATGCCATCAACGTTGTATACTGTCTTTCAGAAGGTGACAGCTGAGCTTGCTTGTGTTACATGGCCCTCACTTATTAATCACCATCTGGGTCACCCATCTAAATTGTATCTGTCTATTAAGGCCCAATTCAAATCTCTATTCCTTTGATTAAGACTTTCCAGTTCATGTCCCAGGCTCTTGCTGCTGAAACCCTCCAATTCTGACAATGAAGGTAGTGTTAAAACTTGAAATGGAATGCGAGAAGGAGACAGCCGCTGAGGAGCGCTGGTTGCTTAACATAAAGCTATCTCCTCAGGTGGTGTGCAGGTGAGGTCACCTTACTTCCTATTCTGGGGCAAACACAAAGCTGATTAGAGTTTTAGATCCCTACAGGTGATCAGGACTAAAGAAAGCACTCATTATCCAGACTTCTGTGTAATATTCTAGCCAGAATGCTCTTTTGTTGACTATTTCAATAAGATGATAATTTTCATTCTCTGGTTATTAATTTTTCTTCTTGTAGCTGGTGTGTACATCCATAGATAATCAGAAAGCTACTTTGTGAACCTGGAATGAAAAAAGCAGGATTGGATGTATTATTTTGTGGTACTTATCAAGAAAGGCTGGCTAAATAATGGTACAGCTTCACAATGGAAAATGTATCTAAATTTGTAGTACTAACATGAAGCACCATGAGAGTATGACTAATATACTCTCATTTTCATGAAAAAAAGGAGCCATATTTATAACTGAAATGTGCTAAAAGAGTAGAGCTTAAATGTTCTTACTCCCCCCAATTTTTTTTTTATAATGCAATAATCATTATCCCAGCCCAGGGTATTGTGCTTGTTTATTCAGTTCAACCCCTCTGAGCATAAATTTGGGACAGTTAGGTTTCCAAGCACAACCCCCCACCTCCACCTTTGGAATTTATAGGAGTCTCAGGAGAATCCATGTGGACAGAAGTCAGGCATCTTCTCCATTGAGCAGTCAAGAGTTAAGAGACAGATCATTGAAGTCCAAAGAATCTATATCATGCAATATTTACATTGCAGGTAGGGTCTTCATTTCAGCAAAACAGCATCAAATGTCACATCAGATATTGTTCAGGTGAAGCTTATTTGACTTTATATTGAGTTGGTAAGTATGTTTTGGTTTTATAGCTGTATAAACATTAGGCATTTATACCAAGATTATATTGATATATTTTTATCAAACATTATAATAAAAGTAATTTATATAAGGACTAGGTGGTCCATGAGAAGTGTATTTTCCTTTAGACAGGTGTCTGTACATTACTTCAGTTTGAAAAATTCTATTTTTTATTTAATTGTATATGTACTGTCTTGTATTGTTCATGATTATTACTTATTTCTAGTCATTTTTATTCTCTGTCTTTTAAATTATTCTGTGATCAATAAAGGAGAATTGATATCAATATAACTGGCGTAGGATATCAATTTAAATATTCATTGACTAACAAACTACATATATTAATTACATTAGTTACATTCATTTGGATACATTCAGTTATGAATTTCTGGAGCTTGAAGATTGTAGCCAAACTTAGTTAAAAGAAGTTCTCATAGTAGTAGTGTATGGCCAGGAACTTGTGAATGTTTGGAATCTTGCCTTATTGATATTCCTTCTCCACCTCAGGAAGAATAAGGCTGACAATACTGACCACTCAGTTACAGTTACTACAAAGTTGTGAAGTCAGCTGAGACTACCTCCAGCATCCCAGCTCTTGTAGAGTCTCTAAAGCTGGATTCCTGCTCCTATCACCTCTCTGATATTTGTGCACTCAGCCAACTCGCTTCTCTCTCCTCCTCAGAACCTCAGGAAGCTCTCTGACTTACACATACACATACTGACTATTGTGAACTTAAGCTGATGTGTTAACCTCTTACAAGCAACTCATTCACATTTGCAGTTTGCTTGATCTTTACTGCAGGATAATGGTGTTATTTCCTGTTGAAGATGTTCATGCAAGAGGCACATGATCTTATTTGGAGAAGATGAAGAGAGTTCAGATGACATCCCTTCCCTGTTCTTCCTCCCAAGCATAGTTCTGGTAGGTAACACTTACCTTTCAGTAATAGATTAAGTCGTTATGCCTTACTTACTGAACTAAAACCTCTGTGAACCAAAAAAAAGGACCAAGGGTGTCACTCGTGATCCAGTTATACAAAAGATTAAGTCATAGTCCACTGTAATTGCCCAACAACAGTGCACCCTGAGAGGAATCAAGATGCAAAGACAGGATGGAGCATTCTCTTATTTTGAAATGGGCCCCTAGATAGTTAAGATGCATATCTCAGAAAAATCTCAAAGATTACAGGTTCTTGCATCTTCCCATGCATAAAAAAGCACTAAATTCATTAACTTCAGATATCTGTTCTTTGTGATTAACAGTAATCTATTATGAAGATATGTGCTTGACATCATGTATTTCCTAGCCCCAAAATTCGTATATTTACTGGCTCCTTCCCTATCTCCTAGGAGTAGTTCCTCAGAGCTGTCTAAGAGGCTGCTTCCCAGGCTGTGGTCCTCAGTAAGTTCCCTGAGTAAAACGGAAATTCACAACTTTTATGTTGTATATTTTTCTTTCAGTGGACAGTTTTGGTGACCATGAAGAGACTCAGGGCTGATTTTTCTTCTTCAGCTGAGTTCTATAAGGATCCAAAGCCTTGGTACCAGCAAGGGCTCTTGTGCCCATTCACTTCCACCAGGAGTCCAGACAACTGGGTATGTCTCTCCTGGATCTCGGACACCTCGTCTTGGTTGATAAGTTCTTTGCTGTAAGGAGTGGTGTTTCCTTGAACTTTAGGCAGTTCAGAAAAGAGGTACCCTGATATCTTAGTTGAAAGATACTGGGAAGACTTGAATTCTCCATTGAAAGACACGGAGTAAATTGACCAGTTAAAAGACACTGGGAAGGTTTGGACTGGGTGATCAGCTAAGGGGATGGCATAGCTGCTGCTTAACAGAGTTTGTCGAGCTAAAAGTGAAGATACCCTTTAAGAGCTTCAAGTTCTGAAAAGAAGTGATAAAAAGCTCCTCCAAATTGGTTGCAACTTTCTGAGGGAGCTGAGAAACTTGTAGGAATGGTATAGTCTTCATGCTATGCTGCAGTGCATAGGGAAGCCCACTCACTAATTAAAAACTCACTTATCCAGGGACACACACACACGCATCTCAGGATTGGCCATCCAGAGCTCTCAGTGCCCGCAGCAGCTTTAGACTGCCAGAGGGAAAACTGGGACGGACAAGAGCTGAAATGACCCTAGGCTCATACCTAGGGAAGTTAAGCTTAAAACTGTCCAACCACACGGTTTTCAATAGTAGTGTTATCCTACCAAACCAACTGGAAAGGCTCCTTCCCACAAAATCTAATTCATAAAGAGCTTTATTTAATTGGCTTAAAAATAAGTGCTTTTCAATTAAATATTTCTGAATGTGATAGAAACTAAGGCAAATTTTTTTAAGAACATGTGCTCTGGGATTAATCTTTAGTGAATAAAAATGAGTTTGTTGATTTAATGAAATAGGCCTGGGACTTCCTTGGCAGTCCAATGGTTAAGACTCTTGAACTCCCAATGCAGGGGGTGTGGGTTCGATGCCTGGTTGGAGAACTAAGATCCTGCATGCTGCACAGTGCAGCAAAAGATTTAAAAAAAAAGGAAGAAGAAGTAAAGAATTTTTTAAAAATGAAATAAGTCTCTCTTCAGAGCTGATAGCCTTAAATATAAAACTCCTATTGTACCTAGGTTTACTAAAAGTCAAATTTATGTTTTCTCTCTTACAAAATTTTTCAGCAAGAAAAGTAACTTGGTATAATGATGTTTTCATAAGTAAATTAAATACAAGTCAGATAAGAGTTTTTTGAGGGCTTCCCTGGTGGCTCAGTGGTATAGAATTCGCCTGCCAAGCAGGAGACACAGGTTTGATCTCTGAGTCAGGAAGATCCCCTGGAGAAGGAAATGGCAACCCATTCCAGTATTCTTGTATGGGTGCATGCTTTAAGAAATTATGCCCATCAACAGATGCTTGGCTTAAGAAGATGTGGTATATATGTACAATGGAATTTTACTTAACCATAAAAAAATGAAACATTGCCATTTGCAGCAATGTGGATGGGCCTAGAGAATATTAAACTTAGTGAAGTGAGACAAAGGCAAATATATGATATCACTTATATGTGGAATCTAAAAAATAATACAAATGAATATATGTAAAATAGAAACAGTCTCATAGGCAGCAAACTACCATTACCAAAGAGGAAGGAGGGGTGGAATAATTATTAATAGGAGTATAGGATTAATGGATACAACACATAAAATAGATAAGCAGCAAGAATTTGCATAGCATAGAGAATTATATTAAATATCTTGTAATAACCTAAATGGAAAATAATTATGTATTTATATAATATGTAATCTATAATGGAAAATAATGATATATATATATACAGATAAATTGAATCACTTTGCCATATACCTAAAACTAACATGAGACTGAACCCGCTCTACTTCAATTTAAAAAGAGAATAGAACTATGATATGATCCAACTATTCCACTTCTGAGTATTTATCTAGAGAGTAAAAAACACTAATTCAAAAAAATATATGCATCCCATGTTCATTACGGTATTATATACGATAGCCTAGATATGAAAATAACTTACATGCCCATTAAATGAATGAATAAAGAAGATGTGGTATATCAGTGAGACGCCAAGTTTGCAGCAAAGCGAGGAGATGGGAGAACAGGTCTCAAAATCTACTCTAAGAAGGCAAGGAGCTCAGGTATTCATGGGATAAAGAAAAAAGAATCAGGGCTGTCTGAAGCTTGGAGAGTGGGGAAAGGTAATTGGAAAAGATGTGATAATCATCAATCTACTCAGGTGTAACTAAGCTACAGGCCTCTGCAAGTTCAAAAGGTCACAAGTGCAGATGCCCACGCATGCCCAGTTCAAGGGTGATAGTCCTATCTAGTCCTAACCAGCATAGCACAAATGAGACACCCCTGACTCCTGGCTCAGCTCAACCTAGATGCCACTGACTCCCAAGTTCCTGGAAAGCAACTCGGGCAAATATCTTTTTTTTTTTTTAATAATATTTATTTATTTCTGTCTCTGATCTTTGTTGAGGTATGGGGGATCTTTTAGTTGTAGCATGTGAGATCTAGTTCCCTAACTAGGGATAGAACCCAGGCCCCCAGCACCGGGAGGATGGAGGCTTAACCACCAGACCACCAGTCAAGTCCCTTGGGCTTCTTGTTTAGGTTACATGCTGCTTAGAGGACATGGAAGTCTTAAAACCTTGATGAGAGAAGGCAGGTGAAATGTATTTTACCCACAGTTTCAAAGGAAGCCTGATGTAGAGTAATTACTCCATTTCTATGAAATATCCGGAATAGGCATATCCATAGAAAGCTCACTAACAATTGCCAGGGACCAAGTGAGAAATGGGGAATGACTGCTAATGGATACACAGTTTCTTATTCAGTTGATAGAACTAGTGGTGATGATGGTAACAACTTTGTTAAAATACTATAAACCAATGAAATGTACTAGGGCTTCCCAGGTGGCACTAGTAGTAAAGAATCCGTCTGCCAATACAGGAGATGCAAGAGATGTGGGCTCAATCCCTAGGTTGGTAAGATCCCCTGAAGAAGGAAGTGGCAACCCACTCCAGTATTCTTGCCTAGAAAATCTCATGGACAGAGGAGCCTCGTGGGCTACAGTCCGCTGGGTCACAAAGAGTCAAACATGACTATGCACACACCCACTGAGATGTATGCTTTAAAACACTGGATTTTATGACATTAATTCTATCTGAAAAATACAGCGTTCATGAGGAAAAGAAAGATGTGGTATATGTATATACAATGGAATGCTGCTGCTGCTGCTGCTAAGTCGCTTCAGTCGTGTCCGACTCTGTGCGACCCCACAGACAGCAGCGCACCAGGCTCCGCCGTCACTAGGATTCTCCAGGCAAGAATACTGGAGTGGGTTGCAATTTCCTTCTCCAGTGCATGAAAGGGAAAAGTGAAAGTGAAGTCACTCAGTCGTGTCCACATGGACTGTAGCCTACTCAGCTATAAAAAAAAACGATGGGATCCTGCCATTTACTACAACATGGATGGACCTTGAGGAGATTATGCTAAGTGAAATAAGTCAGAGAAAGACACATACTGTATGATTTCACTCATATGTGGAATTTAAAAGTAAAATGAAACCAAAGCAAACACGTAGATAATGAGACCAAAGTACTGGTCACCAGAGGGGAGGGGTATTGGGAAAGGGTGAAGTGGGTAAAAGGGACCAAACAACTGTGTGATGATAGATGGAAACTTTTTGTGGTAGGTACCACTGTAGCGTATACAAAAGATGAAACATGGTATTGTACACATAAAACTTAACACAATGTTACAAACCAGTGTTTCTTCAAATTTTAAAAATCTTTCTGAGGTCTTTAAAAAAAAATTTATTTTACAGTATGTCTACATAAATAGTTTCTCCAAATCTTTTTAGTAATTTAAAACTAGAGTTTTTCTAAAGTAAACTAAATGATGGAAGTTTATTGAATATCTGGATCATTTCCAAATAAGATACAATAATGAAACATTAATTGTTGAACATGTCTAGATTTACCTACTTTCATCCTCTTTTAAGATTAAAAAAGCAAAGATGTTTGGGTTTATTGAACACGTATACCACATGTAGGAGAGAAATAATACTATGAGAAAATCTGTGTTTCTGGAAGTTGTAGAATATGTTCATAAGTTTGCAAATCTGTAGATGCTAGCATGACAGTTCACAATTGCTTGCTTCTTGATTTTCTCTAGAGGTTAGAGGTTGTAAGGTTGAGAATTCTGATTAATACATATAACTGGAACTACTAAAATTAATAAGGAAAGCATCATCATATGCAAGGGGAAAAAAAAATGAAAGGATTGTAATGTGTTTTGTTAAGGGAAAAGAAAGTAGTTTTGTCCTAAGAGAGGTTTAAAAAAAATAGAGAAAATGGGAAATCTTGGGACAAAAGTCTGAAGGTAGAAACAGGAAGTTATAGGTTTGTTGAAAAGAATCTTGAAGAAGAGTTTTGTATGTGATTAGACCTGGCGAGCATTGTAATTTAATCGAGTGAATGTTTTGATATTAAAATTGGTAAATTATACCTTTGTAAGCAGAATTGAAACATGTATCTTTTTCTCTCTACCTTATCCCTCCAGAATTTGAAATTCTTAGTATTCTTATTTTTATAGCAGGATAGTTATTTGCATAAGTTCAAGAAAAATCTATTTTCCTTATAACAGGACACAAATGGAAGCACTGGTTAAATCACCAAGGCTTTGACTAAAATATCAGGTTTGAGAATTATGTAAAATCAGATATAACCAGACAACTTCAGAGAACTAAAATGGACTTTATGGAACCATTTCCTTAGAAAAACAGACTAATACCTTGCTCATAGAGTTCCCAGCAATCTCACCAGGTGACTAAGAAAGGTCACTTCCTGGCAGGTGTAAGAACCTCAAGATATATTGGGGAAATTTAGGAGAGAGAAATTCACCCAACTCTATAATTGTTATAGTCAGATCTCATGGAAAGTCTTTGGGATGATATTCCTGGCCTCAGGAGGCTTTTAACAGTCAATCTGAGATTTCTTATAAAAACATTATCAAAGCACATTGACCAGAGTGTAAATGATCAACCGCCAGTCTTGTTAAATTAATGTAAAAATTAGGTCCAATTTACTGAAACTAGACTTACACTGCAAATAAATTAGTCTTAATTTGGCTATATTTGGTAGAAATTGGAGTAACATTAGAGAAGAAATTGTTTTAGTGGTTATCAAGTTCTAGTGCTGCTAATTGTATTTCAGGTTACATAATTACTATCTAAACTCACTTCCTAGATGGCTCCTTATTGCTATATTACCTTACAGAAAAAGTTCATTGTTCATTCATTAAAAGGAATGAAAAAGTTCATTCATTAAAAGGACATTGTAAGTTTATTTATGCTATTCAATGATAGAAATATATCTTTGGACAAACATATCTTAAAGGAAATCAACCCTGAATATTTATTGGAAGGACTGATGCTTTAGCTCCAATACTTTGGCCACCTAATGCAAAGAGCCAACTCATTGGAAAAAACCCTGATGCTGGGAAAGATTGAAGACAGGAGGAGAAGGGGATGACAGAGGATGAGATGGTTGGCTGGCATCACCAACTCAATGGACATGAGTTTGAGCAAACTCCAGGAGATGATGAAGAACAGGGAGGCCTGACATGCTGCAGTCCATGGGTCTCAAAGAGTTGGACACGACTTAGCAACTGAACAATAACAACCTAGATAGCTCCTTATTGCTGTATCACATTATAGCAAAAGTTCAATTGAATTATTAAAAGTTCAGTTATTAAAATGGTAAGGTTTTTTCTGCTATTCAAAGATAGAAACATCTCTGGACAAAGATCAGATACCCAATAACCTACAACCAGGGGATTATATATACCCTGGAAAAGACATCATTTAAAGGACTCTCTCCTGATAGATGGGAAAGCCCTTATCAGGAACTTTTGACTAGCTTGCTCACAACAAAACTGAAGGGCATTGACTCTTGGATTCACATTTCCTACTTAGGAAGTGCCCCTAGCACTGGCCTGACCTACAGAGAGGAATACTGGTCTGAAAGTCACTGTAAAACAATGCTCAAACAGAAAAGATGCCCACCCCAGGATGAGAAGTTGACATCAGAAGTAGATGGCTGTCCCAAGATGGGGCACCTGACCTATAGAGTTAGAGTGTTTTCCTGATTTGTTGAACTTTTGCATAAATCATTTATTTTTTCTGTCATGAGCATGATCCTATGCAGACTTAAAAACCAATCCAGTTGTTGGGTTTGTGGTCAGCTGTCTGTGTCCAGTACCTCTGGTTTACCTTGGTGGATTTTTCCTCTTCAAGGCTCTAATGGAAAGGCTGTTAGAAAATTTATTTTAGGAGAGTGAAATTGTAGTTCTGTTTGGTCCACTGTATTGGTATTACTAGATGGGATCTCTTCACCTGGCTAATCAATTGCAGTCAGGTTTTCAATAGGGTCTAATATAGATATAGCACAAAAATGGCCTGTCAATGAAATCCTTGCCTTACCTTGAGCATTCCTAACACCATGGCACAAAGTGAGCATGAACTTTGGTCAGATTTATTACCAGGTGGGGAAGCTATGTACTAAAAAGAGTGATGGGTATCTCTCATGAGCCAGCTATACAAAGGGTTAAATTGCAGGCCGCTGGTATTGCCCAGCAACACTGCACCCTGCAGAGAGTGCAGGATGGAAAAACAGGATGAGGCATTCTGTGCTTTGAATAAAGGGATAGATAGTTAAAGTACATATCTCAGGAAGAATTCCGATGATCCCAGATTCTGGCAACTAAAAACCATTAACTTGAGATATCTGTTCTGTGTGATTAACAGTAACCTTTTACCAAGATGTATGCTTGACTACATGTATTTCCTAGCCAAAAATTAGTTTATATATACAAGCTCCTCCCCTGCCTCTGCAGAGCAGTTCCTTAGAGCTATCCGAGAGTCTGCTTCCCCGTCTCTAGTCCTCAGTAAGTTCCATGAATAAAACTGAAATTCATGACTCTTACGTTGTGCGTTATTCTGTGGTTTCCAGTTAGCCACATGATCACAAGGATAAACAGCCAACATATTTATAACCATTCTGTACCCATACAAACATTCTGTTTCTCACTTTTAGTACAGTGTTCAATAAATTACATGAGAGATTCAACACTTTGTTTTAAAATAGGCTTTGTGTTCATTTTTACCAGCTGTAGGCTAATGTAAGTGTTGTGAGAATGTTTAAGGTAGGCTAGGCTAAGCCTTGATATTAGGTTATATGTTTTAATGTATTTTTAACTTATGATATTTTTCAACTTCCGATGAATTTGTGAAGATTTAACCCCACTGTAAGCTGAGGAAGATCTGTATTCTAAAGAAAAAATCAAATAATTGTTTAAATATGATTGTACAAAAATATTTATCATACCATTATTTTTAAATATGGTATATCCATAGTGTAGAATTCAGTATAGGCATTAAAATTGTATTTCTCAACATGAAGTAAACTTACTTCATTTTATTGTTGAATGGAGTAAGCAGTTTACAGGAATATGTATGGCATTCATTTTTATAAGTAGGACTTAACGTTTAGTTGTCCCAGTTTCAGTCTCTACTTCATCTGCCATGTACTTCACTTTCTAAATCAAATATTTTAATTTACTAACTATACATATCAGTAAATATGAAAAAGTTTTAATATATAGACTGAGTAGCAGCACAAATCTAGCTATTTTAAGAGAGGGCATTATTGCTATTGTTAAAAGACATTCCCTCGCCTTACAAAAGAGAAACTGAATGAGAGTCTGGTTTACGGTTTGTTAAAAGAAATTGAGGCCTATTATAAATTTTGAATTTTGGGGGGCAAATATCAACTGAAATTGGTCAGTGCCTAACCAAAATATTAGGAGCACTGCACAGAAAGGGGCGCGTGACGAACCTTTTGTAGACAAGAGATGGGAGCAAAGTGAGACAGTTATGTTTTTGCTTTTTTATGGAAATTATTGGTTAGGCTATAGCTTAAAACCTAGTTGACGGTGATTGGTTGTCCCTAGTGTTTTGATTTTGTAACCTTGAGGCATTTATAGGCTTAGATTTTGGTTTGCCAATGTAGGCACCATGGCATAAGAGCTGCCTCAGTCTAGTGGCCTCCCTGCTATTGCATTCAAAACCTTCAGAAGTCTAAGGTGAGCCCTGAGGAACACTGTTCACATGGCAGTCACTGGGCTGGATACCAAACTTCCCCAAACAAAGCTAGGACCTCACCAATAACTTACACTAACCATATAATGTCCCCCATCATATTAATTGCTTCTGTCGAAAGAAAATTCAGAGTATTTAATTTTGTATGAATATTGTATTGAGCAAGAAATAAACTGTTCCAGAACAAGGCATGTGTACTCAGTTGTATCCAACTGTTTGCAACAGCATGTACTATAGCCCGCTGGGCTCCTCTGTCCATGGGATTCTCCAAGCAGGAATACTGGAGTGGGTTGCCATTTCCTCCTTCAGGGTATCCTCCTGATCCAGAGGTCGAACTTGCATCTCCTGTGTCTCCTGCATTAGCAGGCAGCTTGTTCACCACGAGTGCCACCTGGGAAGCCTGTTCCAGAACAAGGAGACTTCCAAACTGAAGGTAAAAAGAAGCTCAGTTCTCAATAGCTGTGGGTCAGTTTATAAAGCATGAAAAAGAATATTGTTTTCTATTGTGTTGGTTACTGGAAAATTACAGTATTCCTTTTCATTACATAAGTTTATATATGTGTAACTGATTTGATGGAAAGCTGTAAGGTCACGCTGTGAGACCATGAAGAATCTTCAGTTTAGCTTAAAATCAGAGTATTTTAGGGAAATCAGGACACACAGATTGTTATGATCACCAAATACTATATGATGATGAAACAAGCCCTTTACGAATTCAACATCATCAAGAATTTGTGCAAAGAGAAGACTCTCAAAATGGCCAAAAAAGAGTTAAACACAGATTAACTCTTTTACTGAGGCAATCTATATATCAAAATTTATATGGAAAAAGAAGGCAAGCACTATTCAGAATACTCTCAGTGCTTTTTTAAAAAGAATGTACTTAACTCTCAATGTTTCTAAGATTTAAATTATAATGTACTAAATATTATCTTGACTATTTTTTATTTCCTCATATATTTATAACCAATGGAGAGTTTTTAAAATGTTGCCCCAAAATTTTAATGCCATAGTATAATCCTAAGTTTTCAAATTATTTAAATGGCTTTGTATGGTTTCAATTTGCATAGTCATTTTTAGTCCACTACTATTCAAAGTGAGGACTATCTGTACTTGAGAACATTTTTGTCATGCCCACATATTGAATAACAGTTGGCTGGATATAAAATTCTGTATTCTCCATTTTCTTCCTTTAATAAAGCTCTATTCTGTTGTCTTATTGCATCCATGATTACTGTTAAAAAATCTATTGATAATCTAATATTTGTTCCTTTGTATCTGATCTATTCTTCTCTGTAAGCTTTTAACACTTCTCCACCTTTAATATTTTAAATATTACTAAAATGTGTCTTAATTGTAGGTTTTCAACCTCTGCTATTTAACATTCTTTTCACTTTTTTATAATATCAAAATTTTATCTTTTTTTTTTTTTTAATATTTTCTCTACTGTTTTTTCTCCTCTTTCTGGAGCACCTGTTTTTGTCTGCCATGTCTCACAGATATTCTTTTATATTGTCCTTTCCCACTTCTTTCTGGGAAAATTTCTCAATCTGGTCCTTTTCATTGCTATTTTTTTTTCCCCTCAGCTTTATTCTGCTGTTTCACCTATTCTTCATACCCAATATTTCTCCTTAATTCTTGTTTTACATTTTCCTGTTCTTGTTTCATTTTATTGATATCTCTTTTAGACTTCCCTGGTGGCTCAGACAGTAAAGCATTCTGCCTACAATGCGGGAGACCTGGGTTCAATCCCTGGGTTGGGAAGATCTCCTGGAGAAGTACATGGCAACCCACTCCAGTATTCTTGCCTGGAAAATCCCATGGATGGAGGAACCTGGTAGGCTATATAGTACATGGGGTTGCAGAGAGTCGGACACAACTGAGCTACTTCACTTTCACAATGTTTAGTGTATATAAGCCATCCAGTCTATGACATTTGCTATAGCAGCCCAAATGGACTAAAACACAACGATTTCCCTGGCTTATCCAGGTAAACCCTAAGTGTAATCACAAGGTCCTTAATAAAAGGCAGGAAGAAAAGTTTAAGGATGAAAAAGATGATAGGATGATGGAGAAAAGGGAAGAAAAGTTGATGTGGGGCCATGGGCCAAGAAAGTGGGCAGCCTGTAGAGTCTGTCTGGAAAATATAAATGGATTCTTCCCTAAAACCTCCAGAAGGAGGCAGCTCCACTGATACCTTGATTTTAGTTCATAAGACTTAGTTCAAACTTCTGGGCTTCATAATTTTAAGATGATATGTTTGTTTTGTTTTAAGTAAATGGTAATGTGTTACAATAGCAATAGGAAATTGATACAGCACTCAAAGCGTTGGTTGGAGAATGGAATAAATTTATAGTAGTGTGACATTTATATACGTGTGTGTGTGTGTGTGTAACTGAATATTATACCTCTGAGCCAGCACTCCCTAAAGTAGAACCTTAGGTGCAATCGAGATGTCCCCTGTTTATTTTGGGAAGTAAGTTCCCAACAAGAGATATTATATATGCCCACATTATTGCAAAGTGTTGATGAGGGAGATGGTGCAGATCTGACCTAACTATAGTTTGTTCCATTTCTGACTGATTAATCAGTGTCCTAAAACCAGCTCAGTGGGTAGAATGAGACACATCATCCTATTCCCTTTAGTTCCCTTTAGTTCTCCTTTCTCTTTTTCCATCCTGCCCCCAAACCAAACTGAACTCTAGTCTCCTTTAGTTGCAAAATAAAAGCCCGAGCATTTCAAAGGATGCAAGCACACATTGGTGGGAAATTGCAGTGATGTAATTGCCAGTATCAAAGAGCCAAAAGTGTCCTGTTTTACATATACACACACATGCACACAAACACACAGAATGAGAGAGGCAGAAGGGACTACATGAAGATATTAATTGTTTAGTATGACTTAGATTTTGATTTTTACTTTTAGGAAATTTTTATTTTTACTTGGTTATATTTGTAATTTTTCACAATGAGCATGAGTTCTTTGTAAAATAACTTTAAGATAGAAAATGTAGCAATCAAGTATAACATTTTTAGTTGTTGGCAAGAGCTCAACAAAAATGTAAGAGGAAAAAAAAAGACAAAAATAGGATTATAAATTCCAATCACTGCAGCAGCAGCTTAATACGATCAGGGTGATGGAAGTTAGTTACAAAAATAAATCAGGCCACCAAAATTGTTGTTAAGAGGCATGGACATGAGTTCAGTTCAGTCGCTCAGTCGTGTCCGACTCTTTGCGACCCCGTGAACCGCAGCATGCTAGGGCTCCCTGTCCATCACCAACTCCCACAGTCCACCCAAATCCATGTCCTTCGAGTCAATGATGCCATCCAGCCATCTCATCCTCTGTTATCACCTTCTCCTCCTACCCTCAATCCTTCCCAGCATCAGGGTCCTTTCCAATGAGTCAGCTCTTCGCATCAGGTGGCCAAAGTATTGGAGTTTCAGCTTCAACATCAGTCCTTCCAATGAACACCCAGGACTGATCTCCTTTAGGATGGTCTGGTTGGATCTCCTTGCAGTCCAGGGGACTCTCAAGAGTCTTCTCCAACACCACAGTTCAAAATCATCAATTCTGTGCTCAGCTTTCTTTAAAGTCCAACTCTCACATCCATACATGACCACTGGAAAAACCATAGCCTTGACTATACCGGCCTTTGTGGACAAAGTATTGTCTCTGCTTTTCAATATGCTGTCTAGGTTGATCATGAGAGTCCCCAATAAAATGAGTGGCATTGTGACTGTAACATGTCTGAGTCCTCAAACTGTGATATGCTTCTGATTCCTATTTCTGAATTTTTGACCCAGCACCTTCAGCTTCCCTGAGAGGGCAGAACAGCTCTCCTTATTTAGGTAAGCAGCTTTTCAGCTCTGGGAAGATTTATAATTAAGTACAGAGAAAATAAGCAGATAGTAATAATACTTTAATTCAGGAAAATCTGAGTATGTTTACAGTAAGAAAAATCTGGCAGTTTTATAATTTTAAATTGAAAGCTATAGAAGAATTTGACTCAATGTAGAAACTACATTCGGAGAAGGCAATGGCATCCCACTCCAATACTCTTGCCTGGAAAATCCCATGGACGGAGAAGCCTGGTAGGCTACAGTCCATGGGGTCGCTAACAGTCGGACACGACTGAGCGACTTCACTTTCACTTTTCCCTTTCATGCACTGGAGAAGGAAATGACAACTCACTCCAGTATTCTTGCCTGGAGAATCCCAGGGACAGCGAAGCCTGATGGGCTGCCGTCTATGGGGTCGCACAGAGTCGGACACGACTGAAGCGACTTAGCAGCAGCAGCAGCAGCAGAAACTACATTGAGTGTTACAAGATTTTGAGAGGTATTCTATACAGAAAAGTATTCAATGTTCAAAAGTTGTTTAAATGCTCAGTAAGGTTTTGCTTATGAAAGTGTCAAGTTTACTGTCAGGAATTCAAAACGTGTAAAAAAGTCAAATATATTGAAATGTACAAATGTAATTTGAAACTAAATTTTAAAACCTTATTTGCATATATAACTTAGATTTATAAATTGAAAAACACTTATAGGTTAAAATTAGGTTTTAGGTTTTAAAGTTTTCAACATTAATAAAACTAGCACTGCATTGTAAGTTAAGTATACTTCAATAAAAAGTTCTTCCTTTAAAAAAACAACAAATAAAAATCACCATATATTGACTTTATATATTAATTTTCAATCCATGTAACTGTAGGTAATTATTTCTAAGCACAAAAGCCATCCCTTCCAAAATTAAAAAGTAAATGACTCATTATCAGTAACTACTTACATCAACAGCAGAGGACAACAATCTCAGGTTTTAAAAATGTGATGACATGTATTTTGTATGTCACGTTTAAACACAATGTAAAAAAATATATGCCAATCAAAGCCTTAATTTGACATCCCCCTAAAAATTTGAAAAAATTACGACTTGTGAACTCTGAAAAGTAGTGAAAGTGTTAGTCACTCAGTCGTGTCTGACTCTTTGCAACCCCATGGACTGTAAGCCACCAGGGTCCTCTGTCGATGGAATTCTCCAGATAAGAATACTGGAGTGGGTTGCCATTCTGTACCCCAGGGGATCCTCCTGACCCAGCAATCCAACCTGGGTCTCCAGCATTGCAGGAAAATTACTTATCGTCTGAACTGTTAGACTGAACCTACAAGAACATCAGACAGTAAAAATAAGCACAATTTAAAATCAGACTTGCAGCAAAAATACCATGTTGTATTTCTTTAAGCAACTATTGCTTACAGATATCAAAAATCAACTACAGTCCCCTGATATAAGGCTACCTGAAAGGGCTACCTGAAAGGGCAATACACAAAGGTACTGTCCAGACCTACTTATAAAGGATTCTTTCATTTGCCTATTCATTTCACTCATTTCAAAAACATCCATTATAAGTAACTGGTGTGTGAGAGATAGCTCCATGCTCACAAGGAGCTCATTTTCCAGAGAAATAATCCTGCCTGTGCAGGAATTATTGGCAGAGGCCAGGTTATGAATGACCTTAAATGTCATGCTAATGACACTTTGGCCTGGTGGAGTGTTTTAAGCTGGAGAAAACCCTGATTTGGTTTATATTTTTAAAAACTCACTGGGACAGCCCTTTGGAGGTTTCTTTAGAGGCCAAAGACTAAGGAGACTGAGACTGAATAGAAAACTATTACTAAATTAGTTACGTCTATGAGTAACTAGCTATGCTCTGCTGTCCAAAAGTCAGGTAAGCATAGTAAGTGGTCTTACTATTCAGATTCACAGCGTTAGTTCTTCCTAATCAAGTTCAGTTCAGTTCAGTTGCTCAGTCGTGTCCGACTTTGCGACCCCATGGACTGCAGCTCGCCAGGCCTCCCTGTCCATCATCAACTCCCGGAGTTTACTCAAAACTCATATCCATTGAGTCAATGCCATCCAACCATCTCATCCTCTGTCGGCCCCTTCTCCTGCCTTCAATCTTTCCCAGCATCAGAGTCTTTTCAGATGAGTCAGTTCTTCGCATCAGGTGGCCAAAGTATTGGAGTTTCAGCTTCAACATCAGTCCTTCCAATGAATATTCAGGACTGATTTCCTTTAGAATGGACTGGTTGGATCTCCTTGCAGTCCAGGGGACTCTCAAGAGTCTTCTCCAACACCACAGTTCAAAAACCAATTCTGCAGTGCTCAGCTTTCTTTATAGTCCAACTCTCACATCCACTGGAAAAACCATAGCTTTGACCAGACAATAAGTACCAATAAGTTGGCAAAATAATGTTTCTGCTTTTTAATAAGCTGTCTAGGTTGGTCATAACTTTTCTTCCAAGGAGGAAGCGTCTTTTAATTTCATGGCTGCAGTCACCATCTGCAGTGATTTTGGAGCCCCCCCCCTCCAAAAAAAATAATAAAGTCTGCCACTGTTTCCACTGATACCCCATCTATTTGCATGAAGTGATGGGACCGGATGCCATGATCTTAGTTTCTGAATGTTGAGTTTTAAGCCAACTTTTTCACTCTCCTCTTTCACTTTCATCAAGAGGCTCTTTAGTTCTTCTTCACTTTCTGCCCTAAGTTCTGTGTCAGCTGCATATCTGAGGTTATTGGTATTTCTCCCAGAAATCTTGATTCCAGCTTGTGCTTCATCCAGTCCAACATTTCTCATGATGTACTCTGCATATAAGTTAAGTAAGCAGGATGGCAACATACAGCCTTGACGTACTCCTTTCCCAATTAGGAACCAGTTTGTTGTTCCATGTCCAGTTCTAACTGTTGCTTCTTAACTTTCTCAGGAGTCGATCAGGTAGTCTGGTATTCCCAGCTCTTGAAGAATTTTCCACAGTTTGTTGTGATCCCCACAGTCAAAGGCTTTGGCATATTTAATAAAGCAGAAATAGATGTTTTTCTGAAACTCTTGCTTTTTTGATGATCCAGTAGAGGTTGACAATTTGATCTCTGGCTCCTCTGCTTTTTCTACATCCCAGCTTGAACATCTGGACATTCATGGTTCACGTACTGTTGAAGCCTGGCTTGGAGAATTTTGAGCATTACTTTGCTAGCATGTGAGATGAGTGCAATTGTGCAGTAGTTTGAGCATTCTTTGGCATTGCCTTTCTTAGAGATTGGAATGAAAACTGACCTTTTCCAGTCCTGTGGCCACTGCTGAGTTTTCCAAATTTGCTGGCATATTGAGTGCAGCACTTTCACAGCATCATCTTTCAGTAGTTGAAATAGCTCAACTGGAATTCCATCACCTCCACTGGCTTTGTTTGTAGTGATGCTTTCTAAGACCCACTTGACTTCACATTCCAGGATGTCTGGCTCTAGGCGAGTGATCACACCATCATGGTTATCTGGGTCATGAAGATCTTTTTTATGTAGTTCTTCTGTGTATTCTTGCCACTTCTTCTTAATATCTTCTGCTTCTGTTAGGTCCATGCCATTTCTGTCCTTTATTGATCCCCTCTTTGCGTTAAAAGGTTCCCTTGGTATCTAATTTTCTGGAAGAGATTCATTGATAAGTTGTGTCCGACTCTTGCAACCACATGGACTGTAGTTTGTTAGGCTCCTCTGTCCATGGGGTTCTCTAGGCAAGAATACTGGAGTGGGTTGCCATTTCCTTCTCCAGAAGAGATCTCTAGTCTGTTCCATTCTATTGTTTTCCTCTATTTCTTTGCACTGATCACTGAGGAAGGCTTTCTTATCTCTCCTTGCTATTCTTTGGAACTCTGAATTCAAATGAGTATATCTTCCCTTTTCTCCTTTGCCTTTTGCTTCTCTTCTTTTCACAGCTGTTTGTAAGGCCTCCTCAGACAATCATTTTGCCTTTTTGCCTTTCTTTTACTTGCTGCTAAGTCGCTTCAGTCGTGTCCGACTCTGTGCGACCCCATAGATGGCAGCTCACCAGGCTCCGCCGTCCCTGGGATTCTCCAGGCAAGAACACTGGAGTGGGTTGCCATTTCCTTCTCCAGTGCATGAAAGGGAAAAGTGAAAGTGAAGTCGCTCAGTCGTGTCCGACTCTTAGCGACCCGATGGACTGCAGCCCACCAGGCTCCTCCGTCCATGGGATTTTCCAGGCAAGAGAACTGGAGTGGGGTGCCATTGCCTTCTCCGTCTTTTACTTGGGGATGGTCTTAATCCCTGTCTCCTGTACAATGTCATGAACCTCCGTCCTTAGTTCTTCAGGCGCTCTGTCTATCTGATCCAGTCCCTTGAATCTATTTGTTTCTTCCAGTGTATACTCGTAAGGGATTTGATTTAGGTCATACCTGTATGGTCTAGTGGTTTTCCCTACTTTCTTAAATTTAATTCTGAATTTGGCAGTAAGGAGTTCATGATCTGAGCCACAGTCAGCTTCTGGTCTTGTTTTCACTGACTGTATAGAGCTTCTCCCATCTTTGTCTGCAAAGAATATAATCAGTCTGATTTCAGTATTGACCATCTGGTGATGTCCATGTGTAGAGTCTTCTCATGTGTTGTTGGAAGAGGGTCTTTGCTATGACCCTGGAGAAGATCCCCTGGAGAAGGAAATGGCTACCCCAGTATTGCCTGGGAAATCCCATAGACAGAGGAGCCCAATGGGCTACAGTCCATGGGGTCATAAGAGTCAGACACAACTTAGAAACTAGACAACAACCACCTTAAGATATTTCAGTTGTTCTCTTTCCTTCACTTTTTGTCTGTGAATGAGAAGGAAATGCCTTGGGCATCCTAGTCCAGTAATGTGAGGACCATGGAAGACTAATTGGGTACTATAGCCAGCTAGACTCTGTTGCTAGAGAACTCCCTCTTTGTTTATGAGCAGTTTCCTCTATTGCCCTCCTACTCAAAGCAACCAAAGAAATTGCCATGGGTTCTCCTTTAAGAGTCAATATGCCACATCCAGTAGAAGCACTTTTTTTAAAAAATTGAAGTATAGTTGATTTACAATACTGAGTTAGTTAAAGGTGTGTAGCTAAGTGATTCAGTGATTTTTTTTTTCCAGCTAATTTTCCATTATAGATTATCACAAGGTATTGTATGTAATTCCCACTGTATATAATTCCCACTGTATGTAATTTGCTATGCTGTAGAGTAAATCCTTGCCCTTATCTGTTCTATTATATTATTCAGTACAGAAGACAGGGAGCAAGACCATACCCAAGAAAAAGAAATGCAAAAAAGCAAAATGGATGTCTGAGGAGGCCTTACAAATAGCTGTGAAAAGAAGAGAAGCGAAAAGCAAGGAGAAAAGGAAAGATATACCCATTTGAATGCAGAGTTCCAAAGAATAGCAAGGAGAGATAGGAAAGCCTTCCTCAGTGATCAGTGCAAAGAAATAGAGGAAAACAATAGAATGGGAAAGACTAGAGATTTCTTCAAGAAAATTAGAGATACTAAGGGAACATTTCATGCAAAGAGGGGATCAATAAAGGACAGAAATGATATGGACCTAACAGAAACAGAAGATATTAAGAAGAGGTGGCTAGAATACACAGAAGAACTGTACAAAAAAGATCTTTATGACCCAGATAATCATGATGGTGTGCTCACTCACCTAGAGCCAGACATCCTGGAATGTGAAGTCAAGTGGGCCTTATGAAGCATCACTACAAACAAAGCTAGTGGAGGTGATGGAATTCCAGTTGAGCTATTTCAAATCCTTGAAGATGATGCTGTGAAAGTACTGCACTCAATATGTCAGCAAATTTGGAGAACTCAGCAGTGGCCACAGGACTGGAAAAGGTTGGTTTTCATTCCAATCCCAAAGAAAGGCAATGCCAAAGAATGCTCGAAGTTCTATACAACTGCACTCATCTCACACACTAGTAAAGTAATGCTCAAAATTCTCCAAGCCAGGCTTTAGCAATATGTGAACCGTGAACTTCCAGATGTTCAAGCTGGTTTTAGAAATGGCAGAGGGACCAGAGATCAAATTGCCAACATCCGATGTATCATCGAAAAGGCAAGAAAGTTCCAGTAAAACATCTATTTCTGCTTTATTGACTGTACCAAAGCCTTTGACTGTGTGGATCACAACAAACTGTGGGAAATTCTTCAAGAGATGGGAATACCAGACCATCTGACCTGCCTCTTGAGAAACCTGTATGCAGGTCAAGAAGCAACAGTTAGAACTGGACATGGAACAACAGACTGGTTCCAAATAGGAAAAGGGGTACGTCAAGGCTGTATATTGTCACCCTGCTTATTTAACTTATACGCAGAATACATCATGAGAAACGCTGGGCTGGAAGAAGCACAAGCTGGAATCAAGATTGCTGGGGGAAATATCAATCACCTCAGATATGCAAATGACACAGAAGGAAAGTTATGACTCTTCCAAGGAGTAAGCGTCTTTTAATTTCATGGCTGCAATCACCATCTGCAATGATTTTGGAGCCCCAGAAAATGAAGGGGAAGAGTAACCACGTGCTGCGGTTCATGGGGTCGCAAAGAGTCGGACACGACTGCGTGACTGAACTGAACTGAGAAGTACTTTTAAGCGATCACATACCCAACATTTTTCTACTAGTAGGCTCAGGTCTCAGGAAATTTTGTTACTGACGCTTTTCAGTCAGGCGCCAACAAGTGTCCTCTGGCCGGTGTTCAAAAGAGACCGAGATCCATTCAGAAGCAAAGGAAAGCTAAATTTTTTTTTTCTTTAAACTTAAATCTTTTATCAAAGAGTGGAGGGGTCTGAGCCTGTGCTCTGTAGTGCTTACTCTTCCCCTAACCCCCACAGGTTGTGGGTGGGGCTGCTTTATCAGGTTCCCAACAGAGAGAAGGGAGCAGACTCCTCAACTGTCCAGTGAAACCACTCTGCTCAGCTCCAGAGCTCAGAGTCGGGCTCCACGTCTCTGCACTCGGTCTGCCACCACCGTCTTGAATTGAGGGTGTGCACAGCCAGAGCCGAGGTGCCATCCCTCACTAGGAACTCGAGTTTGAAGTGCCAGGTGTGAGGCCTCTACACGCGGTCTGTGAAACTAGACTAAGCACAAAGGAAGAGGGAAAAAAAAAGGTTAGATTTTATTTAATTACCCAGACTCTCTTTTTCCTTCTTGGGAATTGTTAATGGCTTTGCTGGTGACAAATCCTCCCTCCATCTCAATTGCTGAGGTGCGCTGAGGGGAGCAGGTCCTTCTTCTGTAACTGCTAGCTGCTGGGTGTGGAGTCCGTCGTAACCCCGGGAAGAGGAGCAGAACTTCTCCCCAGCCACCTTTAATGTCACCAGGCCTCAGCCCTATACGTTCGTATCCCTCAGCATCCCCCTTTTGTCTAAACTTCTAGAGACAAAGGAAAGCAGACAATTTAAAATACATGGCCCAAATATTAGCAAGAGAATAATGGTCACATGTCAAATGTTCCTAAAAACAAGAATGTCTAAATCTTTTGCCTGTAGGCAAAAGTGTGCCCTGATGTGCTGCAGGCTTCCTGCCATGGCCCGAGGCTCACTGCCATGGCCCAAGTCATCTGGTCACACTTTTGTTGGTTTTTGAAAGAGAAGCTTCAGGTCAGAGAGAGAGTCACAGTCAAAGGAGTCTATTGCTGCAGGCTGTTTCTCTGGAGTTTGGGGCTCAGGGACCCTCTTCACTTGAGTGTGATGTCCCCATGGAGTGATCCCTTGCTACTTCAGGGCAGAGTGGGATCACGAAGTGAGGTCCATTCCCCTTAGGAGTGAGCTGATCTTTCGGGCTGCTGGTTTCCCAGGTTTTTAGATGTACCCCGTCTCCTGGCTGCAGGGGGTGAAGGGCCAGGTCGGTGGGTGTGGGCAGCACCTGGTTACCATATTTAATTAGAGTTTTCACAATTTCTTCTACCTGGGAGGCATGCTTGAGTTGTTCTATTTCAAGAGGTTTAAGGTGTCCCTTCTCTCAGTCTTGGGTCTAGCATACACCAGTTTTAATGAACTTAACTTTAACTTATCCCTTGGGGATAACTGCAAGGGCAGGGCAATCAGAAGCAACTTAATCCAATTTTCTTGAGTTTCCTAATAGAGCTTCACTAAGGCCCATTTCAAGGTCTGATTGGATCTCTCTACTTTACCTGATGATTGGGGTCTCCAGAATGACTGCAAGATCCATTTTATCCCCTTTGTCACTTGAGACACAAAGGCTGAACCATTATCACTCTGTGAGGATGCTTGGAGCCCAAACCTGGGGATTATTTCTTTTAGTAATGCCTTAGCCACCTGAATTGTGGTTTCAGTTCTAGCAGGGAATGCCTCTTTCTACTTAGAAAATGTATCTGCTAGCACCGAAGGATAGCTGAAATTGCCCAGTACTCTTGGTATGACAGTGAAATAAATCGGCCAGTGTTCTCCAGGATATGTCCCTCTTGTCTGAATGCACCTTTTCTAGAGGTCTCTAGGGGGTCTGGTTTTGAGGATGTTCATTGTGCAGGTGATGTGTATCTCAACTGTCTAATTGTATTTTTCATGCCAGGAGTTACCATGACCCCAACTAATCATATAGGTCTTCCCTCCCATAGTGCATTTCTTGATAAGTCTCTCTGATGGCTTGATAAGCTGCAGTTAGGAGAAAGGAGTACTGCCCATGTTCATTAACTAGCCACCCATAGCCTCCTAAATCTCTACTGAAGCCCCATTTTGGAGCTTTGTCTAATTCTTCCTTTGTATAGACTGGGGAGTAATTGGATGGATCTGGGCTCTTAGATACGAGGAGTAATTGCCAAGTTAGTAGTTCTAGGGCCACCTTTTGGCAGTTACATCTGCTTGTTGTTTCCTTTTATTACCTCTGCATCCCCTTTGGCAGTGAATCACTTGACACTTTTTTTTGGAAGCTGCACTGCTTCCAGGAATCTCTAGATGTTTATGCCATGTTTCACCTGCTTATTCTCCACTTAAGCATAATTCTTTCCTTCCAAATAGCCCCATGTGTGTGTAGGATGGTATATGCATACCAAGAGTCTGTGTAAACATTTCAAGTCTCTGTCCTGAGCTCTAGGGCTTGGGTGAGGGCTATGAGCTCTGTCTTTTGGACAGAAGTCCCCATGGGTAGGCTTCTTCCTTCTGTGACTTAGGTGTGAGAGATCACTACATATCCTGCCAGCCCTTTTCCCTTCCTCATAAAACTGCTCCTGTCTGTGAACCATTATTCTTTGTTGTTTGGGAGAGGCTCACTTCCTAGGTTAGAAAGTGAAAGTCACTCAGTCTTGTCTGACTCTTTGTGACCCCGTGGACTATACAGTCCATGAAATTCTCCAGGCCAGAATACTGGAATGGGTAGTCTTTCCCTTCTTCAGGGGATCTTCCCAACCCATGGCTTGAACCCAGGTTTCTTGCGTTGCAGGCATTCTTTACCAGCTGAGCCACCAGGGAAGCCCAGGGATACAAGAGTAGGTAGCCTATCCCTTCTCTAGTGGATCTTCCCAACCTAGAAATCTAACTGGGGTCTCCTGCATTGCAGGCAGATTCTTTACCAGCTGAGCTACTGGAGTGACTGGAATAGGTTGTGTCTATGTTTTCTACACAGTCATGCTCCAGGATGGCATGGAGGCAGGATTTAGCATGTGACAGATTTTTATGGTAGCCACTAGGTTGTCTGAAAGCATAGCTTGAATTTGAATTGAGCTGCTGGGAGATAGCTATTCTGTTTTCAAGCTTGTGTAGGTGTGTGCTCAGTCACTCAGTCATGTCAGACTCTTTGTGATCCCGTGGATCGTAGCCCACCAGGCTCTTCTTCCATGGAATTCTCCAGGCAGGAATACTGGAATGGGTTGCCATTTCCTACTCCAGAGGATCTTCCCAACCCAGGGATCATACCTGTGTCTCTTGGGATTATAGTACTGCCTTTAGGTAAGGCGGCCATCCCTTAGCATTTTGATGTAATTGTTTACAGAAACAAGCAACCACTCAAGTAAAGTTTCCCAGCCTTTGAGCTAATATTCCAAAGCTAATTCCCTTCTCTTTTTAATGTAGAGGTCAGAGGGTTTAGCTAAATCTGAAAGGACCAGGCAAGGGCCTAAAGTAATAGCTTTTTCAATTCTTGAGAGACTCCTTTGCATTCTGAATTCCATTCAAAAAGATCATCATTCTTTTTTTTCAGCTTTTCATATAGTGTTATTCACTCAGTCAGTGGTGTTTGACTCTTTGCAACCTCATGGACTGTCACCCACCAGGCTTCTCTGTCGATGCAATTTCGCAGACAAGACTACTGGAGTGGGTTGCCATTCCCTTCTCCAGAGGATCTTCCCGACCTTGGGATTGAAACCGGGTCTCCTGCATTGTAGACAGACTCTTTAATGTCTGAGCCACCAAAGAAGCCCGTTTTCATATAGAGACCTAGCTATTAGACCATAGTTATGAGAGGGTAATAGGAAGGAAGGCTAGGGGCCTCCAAATGGAGGAAATAGGCTGCAAGTGTTAGACATTTTTTAGCTCTCTCTTAAGCAGCAGGAGGAAGCAAACTACAAGTGCCAGGTTTTTTCCCTTCTCTATACAAAATTAAAAGGAAGTTTCTCTTAAAATTCTTTGTTGCTGTGATAACACCTGGTTCCACCTGAACTTAACTTTTCTCAAACCTTGAGCTAACCTATTTGTTTTTCTTATGGAAATGTTTTTCTTAAGCTATGTTAATGAACTATGTATTTATCCTAGACTCTTCAAGTTGGTTCCGCCTAAGATTCAGAATGATAAGGACTCAACAAACCAGTATGTTTTACTCATACATTGTTCTCCTAATCTATGTTAATGAAACTATATATTTACTTGGAAACCTGGCTTTCTTCAAGATTCATGTCAATGTTTCTTCATGTTTTATGCCCTGGGATGACTCATCTTGTGCCAGTGTTATCTCAGAATGCATGTTGTGGGTGAGGGGCCTGGTTCCAGTCTCTGAATTTTGAGACATTTCCTTTCTCTAATTAACAGCTTGCTGATAGGTATATAACTTACTCCTAAAGACTAGCAAAGGGACACTCTTTCTGCCCCCTTCTGATGTCTATGTCAGAAGCTTTCTCTATCTCTTTTATACTTTAATAAAACTTTTTTATACAAAAGCTCTGAGCAATCAATCCTCGTCAGTAGCCCTAGATTGAATTCCTCTCTTCCAGAGGCTAAGAATCCTGGCCTCTTTCATGGCTCAGCAACAGCCTTTCAGTTAGGGATCCAGATGCAGCAAAACCAGGCCATCCCAGGGAAAAACCTTTAAGCTGTCTTCTGGTTTTAGAAGGAGTGAGGCTGCAAATGGCTGCTTTCTTTTCCTGGGATAGGCTTTTCTAACCTTCTGTGAGAATGAAGCCTGGGTAGGTCGCCCCAGTGTGTGTTATTTGAGCCTTTGGGGGGGGCACCTTACATCCATCATTGGCTAGTTTACAGTATTTTTGTCAGAGGCCTCCTTAGCAGGGCTGGCATTGAGAATGTTTTCTACATAGTGGAGCAAGGTAGGGAAGAGACCAAGGTCCTAAGGAGGGTCGGGAACTGGTATTGCCTCAGTGGAGGAGAGCCCACATCCCCTTTGAAGGACTTTGTTCTGATATAAGGCTATTAAAAAACAGGACATAAGGAATTTCATTCTACTTCTTTTGTCTCTGGGATAACAAGTACAACTGTAAAACGGCATTGTAATTTAGCAATCTATTGACAGGCCAACTTTCCTCATCTCCCAGTCAATATTGGGGCCAGGCTGTATAACATAGGAAGATTAAATATTTGGGGGTCATGGGGTGATACCAAACAAAACTTCCAGTTCTGCAGGATGCACCCTAATGGGCTATCTTTTGGCATGGTGGGTGTTTTGTTTCTTAGATACTCCATTTTGGATTTGTTTCCAACTACTGAGAGGGTAGTTGGAGAGACTTATTGGCAGGCAAATGCCAGAATATTTGACCCAAGATTTATAGTTCAGGGAACTTGGAACCAGGACCAAACTGTTAATGGATCCCTCACAAGACCAAAATAGGAGGTGTCCAAATGTCATGGACTCTGATATAACTGAGAGTCCTACTTGAATTTATAGTGACCCATGTTTGAGATAGTAAGTCTCTCCTCAGTCAGAATATCCCACAGGAGGTAAGAATGTCTCCAGGCCAGGGCACTTAGCCACCTTAGTTCCTGACCATATTGACCTGTTAGGGAGTGACATAGCTGTCTGGGGTGGGGTGGGGTGGGGTGTCGGGGGCAGTCTTTTTCCTCCTTTCAGCTGAAAAGGAGTTTTTGGCCTTCTGAGTGAGAGCTAAAAGCAGGAGGGAGTCCCACAGGGGATGTACCAGATCTCTGGGGCACCTGGCATTTTGTGCTGATGCCAGGAGAAGAGCCCTGAAAGCTTGGGCAATGAGAAATCACTGAAGGTTCACCTCCCAAGCAGTTGTAGGAGGAGAGCTTGGGCAGTGGGTGTTTCCTGATCTTGCCAGCAGTTCAAAAGGTGTCGCGATAGTGGGGCTTCTGGATTTGCAAGCAGCTTACAGGACACCCCAGCCTACCTCAGAGAAACTAGCACTGACCAGGAGAGGTCAAGTCACTGGTTGAGTATACCTACCTTAGGACCCTTTCCCACTCAGGCATCCCTGGGTGTCCTTTCCTAAATTCGGATTGAGCATCCTCTTTCTGTTTTGTCAGGTGGTTGTCATTCTTGGCCTTTTCCTGGTCTCGCCTCTTGGCTCTTGGGCCTGGCCACTTCCCTTTACCAAACCAAAAGTGACTATGGAGAATGCTACTGTTGACCCCAGGAGGTCAGCGAGGAGGGCAGAAAGCCCTGGTGCAGCCAACACTGCCTAGGACAAGGGTCAAGGGGAGAGCACCACTGGCAAGACTGCAGTGGCCTCCTCTCATCCACAGGCCCCCACCATCCCTATGTTACCAAACCAAACTTGGGTCTGCTCACCACACACAGTAAAGCCAATCTAGTGACACCAGGTTGTGGTGAAGGAAAATGCAGCATTTATTGTAGACACCATACATGGAGTCCAGGGCAGCTAATAACTCAAATAAATCTGAACTCTCCAATGGGTTTCAGGAAGCATTTTTAAAGGCAAGGTGATGGAGGGGAGTCACCGGGTATGTGATCAGCTGATGTGCAGTTCTCTGATTGGTTGATGGTGAAATAGCAGGGCAGTGTCTCAGGGGTTAACATTATCAATCCTCAGCCTCCAGTAGGTCTGGGGGCTATGTGCTCATGGTCATCTAGTAGCTAACTTCTTCTGTTTGGTGGAAGTTTTAGCATCTGTAAAACAACTCAGGAAATGTGCATCAGATACTGTTATCTAAGTACTTCAGGGATGAACTGAAGACTGCCAAACATAAAATTAGAAACTTACTATAGGATTTCAACACAATGAGTATGAAGCAACTTCAGATAATTGTGTAATCCTCTTTATTACCCATATTAAGTTTAGTGATATGTAATTTTAAAACTCCAAAATAACAGCAACTTTAAAACTTTTGTTTAACCTCATATAAAAGAGGTCTGGAAGGTGGAGATGTGGACTTGGTTCAGGAGATAAGAATAACTTCCCAAGTTGTTTTCTTGTGCCAGATTCAGCTCTCAGCCTATGCGGTCTTACATAGACATCCTGACATTCCTAATGACAGACTTCTTGAGAGCAGGATGCACATCTAATTCTCATCTTCTCATCTATGCTGTTGGCACTATGTCAGAACAATTCTTCAATAAATATAGGTTTTAAGAACAGAGGATGTATGGATGCTCAGGTGGATGGATGGAACTCCATATATGGAACTCAATATCTAGTTTCAATTATCCTAACAAACACAAGAAAAAACTTACCTCAGAATGCGGCGGTGGGCCCGATAGTGCCAACAACATGGATGATAAAAGAATTTACTGAGCCAAAAGTGAGGGTAGAAAGCAAGATTTATTGAGTGCACTGCAAGGGAGCTGTGGGCAAGACCAAGAGGGGGTCTGCACCTGGGGAGAGAAACTGGGCTTCTTTCATGGTCCCCTCTGATCACCCTTGGATTAATATTCTACCCAAAGGTGGTTAGGGCTTCCTGGAACTTCAACTGCTTGTGACTGCTGGTAATTTTCCATTGGGGGAGGGTGAGATAGTCTTATCTTGAAATGCCCTCCCCAGCCTAAGATGGCTGTTTTATTGCTAAGCTCTACAGAAATCATATGACCACACATTGGCTTTACTGCTTTCCTTGTAACCAGATGAACAGACCTTGTAGGGCAGGTGTTGGCAAACCAGATAACAGATTTTTTTACACTAGGTGGGTCACAAGATCTCTGTCACAGCTATTCACCTCTTCTGTTGTTATATGATAATAACCATAGAAAATATCTAAATGAATGATTGTGTGTCAATAGCACTGGCATTTGAATTTCATGTGATTTTCACATGTCTTGAAATGGTCTCCTTTTCATTTGTAACCATTTAATATTGTAAAAACCATTCTTACCTTGTGGGCAGCACAAAAAACAGGCAGTGAGTGGTAGTTTGCTAATCCCTGGCCCAGCAAGGCAAATGATTAAAATTAGGAGCTGAAAAAAGCAGTAAAACGTTGTGGTAGAAGCCCTAAGAAGAAGGTCAGGGTGGCATGTAGCTGACTTTCACTTTTTTAACTCTGTATTTTTCCTTTCCAGAGTCATTCCACGTTTCTTTCCTGTGCTCCACTTCTTCTGGGATGGCTTTCAGCCAGCATGCACATTTTTTCATGTGTCTTCAGAGTTCTCTCTTGCAGGACCATTTGTGTTTAAAAATGTTTCTAGAAGACTGAAAAACATTCAAGCCCCAAAGTAATTGCTTTCTAATGAAGAGCTTTAGTTCACTGGTTCATTGAGAGACAGCATTTCGTAAATCTCTGTGTGCCTCCCAAATGAAATATAATGCTGGATTCTATTCCTTTCACAAAAGCCACATGCTTCTGTTTGCGTGACTTGGGGGCAGCCCAGAAGGCAAGAACGGATTTATATAAACGTGCTTCAATGGGTAGTGGAGGCGATCTGAGTGGGGCGAAGGGAAGGACATCCTGCAGTACTGTTTTGGAGATTGAGTGGGCTTGAGACCACATTGCTCTTTTTAAGAAGTGCCTTGATTTATGATCATTTCATTCTTGATACATGAATGAAACAAAAGTTACAAATTATGACAGATCACATCTTCAATACCATTTAAATTAGCATTTATGATATACTCTATGAACACTTACTGCCTTCACAGTAAACACTTAAGTTGTATTCAGCTATTACCTAGTTATGTATACGATCTTTTATTAAACTTTTGTAGCCTATGGAGTAAATGAATTTCAAGAGGTGAAGCTCAGCAGTGATGTCAATGCATGAAAGCCTTTCATTAGTAATTACAGCCACTTTTCAGATGCTTCCTTTGATTCTCTTCTACCTTTGCCCAGTTTTCTCCTAGATGTTCTGGGCAATATGTTAGAATTATAAGGTAGAACCAGGAGATCATAATCATTCGTCATTCACTGTGGAGAAGAATAAAGGGAGGAGTACAAGGGATGGGAGTGCTGGTGTGGGAGTAGGGATATGAGAGATAAAGGACGGTTAGGGAGCAAGCCACATGGAAATCTAGAGGAAGGGTGTTCTAAGCAGGGGGGACAGCAGATGCAAAGGTCCTAAGGTGAGGTGCATTTGAAGCATTGGAGGAACAGCAGGGCCAGTACAGCTGGAGTAGAGGACAAAAGGAGAGGGTGGTTAGATAGGAAGCCAGAGCAGGAGCCTACAGTAGCATCCTGTAGGACCTTCTTGGCAATTGTAAGAAATTTGGCTTTTATGAAATATACCCAGCTCTGATCTGCCCCTAGAAAGTATATCTGATGCTCTTTAGGAAAAGCATCAGAATCCAAAATAATACAATCTAGACCCTATACACAGAAAGCCAGCCATTGATTAACAAAAATTTCAATATATACGTGCTGTGCACATCATCATCCAGAAGAGTCCTTGGTGAATGAGTTCAGTGCTAGGCTAGACACTGTCACTATGTTCTGAGCCTATGGATAAAAGTTAGATATCCTCCATTCATCTCTGGCAAAATCTAAAAGTAATGGAGCAAGAAGCTGCATAGAGTGTGTGTGTGTGTGTGTGTGTGTGTGTGTGTGCCAGGGTGGGGGTGGGGGATGGTTTTGGACACTTGAAGCATCTGTAGACAAAAAGGCCTAGATTTAAATTCAAACTGTGCCACTTACTAGCTTGTAACCTTAGACAAACTCATAATCCCTCTGAACTTCAGTTTTCTTAACTTGGAAAAAGTGTTAGCTTCCTTGTAAGATTGTTGTGAGCACTAAAATAATGTGAATTATGTGTTTTGCACACTGCCAGCACATAATCACTGCATTATTAAGTATTAGACTAGGCTGACCAACTCTATCACCTGAACAAGATCATTCCTTTGGCCAAACCTCAATTATTCCATCTGTAAAATGAGTATGCTTATCTGCCAAAATTAAGTGTTGGGGGTGCTTTGGAGTCAAATGAACCACCAAAGCCACTCCTGGGAGAGACTGACAGTTGGCCACAGACCCAAATGCCATTCCTGGGTAGGTATTTGATTAGACCAAACCTTTCTTGGTGGTGGTTGTTGCTGTTGTTAATGAAAAAATGTTCTGGCTTTTGGAGTATCGCACTTGGTAAGTTACCTTCTCAAATTTTCTTTCCTCATTTGCAAATTGGGGTAACAGTCTCTTAAAGTACAGGAGTAAACTGAAAGAGGAGTTTTCATACAGCGTCTTTGGCATAACGGGGGTACGGTGGGGATTAGGGGTGGAAGCGGTGTCCGCTATTATTTTTATTATTGGCAAAAACAAATCTCCCGCAGAGAACACGTTTAATGGCCAGCTGGGACTGTGAACCCTGCAGATACTTAATCCTTCCAGCATTTCAGCCTGCTTTTCCCTTTTTGCCCATCAGTTGGCGCCTTTTGCCGTCCTTTCCCCAAGCTGGATTTTGGGGGCTGCGGTCTCTCCCCAGCTCGCAGGTCACATGGCCTGACAGAGCGAGGGGACCGAGCCAGAGCTGCGCCGTGGGAGGTGAGGCTTCCGCGCGCGTCCAAGTCCTGCGGCGCCCGCTCCTTTGAGGCCTCAAGATCCGGCGATGGCTCCTCCGTGGTCATGAGCCAGACAGCCTAGGCGACTTCGGCAGTGGCCGTCAGCGTGCGCAGGAACCGAGCTGACCGCTCTCACCCGGTAGGTTCCCGCTGCGAACGATCTGCTCTGCCCCTTTGGCATCATGACCAGAGCGCCCACCCGGGAGACGTCTCCAGAGCGAGGGAAAATGGATTAGGGTTGCTGCAGCGTTGCTGCAGCCGGCACGCGGAGAGCAGTTGCAGGGGCTGGCGAGCCTGGGAGGGCCTGTGCCCCCGGCGGTGCGCTTTGGCGGGCTGGCTTCACTGCGGCCCCGCTCGTGGCGCCGGCTGCTTCCTGCGGGAGGAATGTGGAGACCCCAGAAGGGCGTCCCCCGCACGGCCTGGGCTGGCATCCGCGCAGGGATGACTGAGTGTCGCAGCAAGGACGCCTCCCTACCCCTCGCCTGTTTCCTTGGCGCCGCTAGGCCGACGGAAAGGCGCGAGCCGGGCATGTACGAGTCCAGGTAAGACTCCGCTGCTTGCCTAGCCTGGCTGGGCCCAGCACCCTAAGGGTGGATCGCCTAATGGCCGCCCGCTCGCGGCTTTATCTGCCCCGCGCCTCGGGCCAGCCCAGAGCACCGACAAACGCCCTGCTGTGGCGTTGGGTTTCTGCAGGCGACCTCGCAGCCCCGAGACCGAGGAAGGTCAACGAGGCAGAGGAAGGCGTCCTTCCCAGCTCCGGGAAAGACAGGACGCCCTGGAGGCAACGCCGCGATTTAGACTGTTAGTTTCCTCCTACGGGTAGGGAAACTGAGACCGGAGCGCCGCGGGGACTGCCCAAGGTCGGTGGCAGACGCTAAATCCGAGACTCTGGTCCTCCGCTGCCATTCTCCTTCCTTGAGGGATAGTTAGGACCACCCAGGCTCGCCTCTCCTTTTTCCTGGTCTCAGTGACGGGCGTTGCCAGTTGCCGCACTGCGCCCGCAGTATCCAGGGCGAGAACTGGAGGGTGGGTGTAACTCTGCCAGCCCCTACTTGTCTCATTCTCCCTGGAGGTGAAAGGACACAAGGGCGGATCCGATGATGATCTCACTATGCGGACCATTAGCAAAAACCTGCAGGTGTGTGTGGGCGCGCATTTCCCCTGGAGAACTAAACCTTCTAAGGGGAAATTGGCTTTCAGAAATGCATTTCTAGAGTGCCCGGCACCAGATATTTTAGGTGTGAAGATAAAACCAAGTTTGTTTAACGTTATTAAAATTAGATTTTTTTTAAAAGGATAAGCTTATTACAAAACATTCAAGAAACAGAAAAATGTAAAGAAGAAAATAAAAATAACTTAAAACTTCATCTCCTAGATTGTTGTTTTCCTAGGTATCTTAAAATTTTCTCTGCATGCACACATTTAAACCAGTAACGTGGGCAAAAAAAATTGTTTCAATTTGTATGTCTGATCACCCAGAGGTAATCAGCTTTTTTCTCTCTGTATTGGCCTTTTGCATTTGTGTGAGTGAACTATTAATTCTCTTACCTCTTTCAATCAGAATGTCTTTCTGTTCATGATTTTTAAGTGCTTGTTATATATTACACATTAAAGTACTGATAGTAATTCTGTCATCTGTGTTGCACAGTCTTTTGCCTAATTTTTTAAGATTTATTTATTTTTAATTAAAAGATAATTACAATATTGTGTTGCTTTCTGCCGTACATCAACATGTTTTTTGTTTTTTGTTTTGTCAGCTTTTCATCTTTGGCCATTCAGTTCTATTCTTTTTCTTAATGGTTTGTGCTTGAGAGTCTTGCTGAGAAAGGCCTTTCCTAACTCGAGTTTGTATAAATATTCACCTATATTTTCTTCAGGTACTTTTAAGCTTTTGTTGAAAAATTTTAATGTGTCATTTATTCTAATTTAAGATGTAAAGTGGAGAGCTAATTACTTTTCGTAAATGGTAGCCAGTTGCTGCAAAGCTAAGTTCATTTTTTTATGCCTGATTTAGACTGCTACAATTATGGTATATTAAATTATTATATATTTATGTCTGCAGATTTTTGCATGTGTCTATCAGTATATTTCGGTGCCAGGGCCATGTTATTTTAATTACTGAAATTTTATAACAAATTTAATATCTTTGTTATTACACAGTATCATCCACCTGGCTTTTTAAAAAATCAGTTTTATTAAGATATAGTTTGCTTGCATGCTCCATCTCTCAGTTGTGTCCAGCTCTTTTCAACTCTATGGACTGTAGCCCGCTAGGCTCCTCTGTTCATGGAATTTCCCAAACAAGAATACTGGAGTGGGTTGCCATTTCCTCCTCCAGGGCATCTTCCCGACCCAGGCATCAAATTCAAATCTCCTGCATCTCCTAAACTGTCAGGAGAATTCTTTACCACTGAGCTACATGGGAAGCCCCACACTTTGTCAAATTATCCATCCTGTCTCTGCTCCACCAAAAGAAACAAATCATCTTTGGATTCCTGTTGGATCTCTGATAATTAGGGTCCTGAGAGTAGGTCCCCTGAGTGGCACATTCACTACCCCAGTGCCTGGTACAAGACTCAGTATTGGTTGAATTAAACTTTTAACTATGATCATAAAAGTAATGCATGTGCTTTCAGAAGGGTAGAAAGCAAGAGAGGAATCCTCCATCCCTCATACCTTCATCTCTTTTCACTAAATTATACTCCACATTAAAAATAAAATGATCATACCATGTACCCTTTTCTACAATTTGCACTGACATAGTTTACATTTTTCAATTAGAGACTTTCAAACTGCTTGGTTTGATACAATGAATTACCATAAACTGGGTGGCTTAAGCAGAAGAACATTCATGTCCCACAGTTCTGGAGTCTGAAGTCTGAGATTAGGGTGCCAGCATAATTGGGTTCTGATAAGTGGTCCTCTTCCTGGTTTATGGATGCTGCCTTCCTGATTTGTACTCACTGGCAGAGGAGAGAGCGAAAGCAAGCTATCTTCTGTCTCTTCTAATAAGGACACTAGTGCCAGCAAAAGAGTTCCATGGGCATGACGTTAATATCTTCTAAAGACCCCATCTCCAAACATCATCACATCAGGTATTCAGATTTTGATTATGAATTTGGGGATGGGGGACACAAACATTCAGTCCACAGTAGCGATTTAGGTGAGGCTTTTTAAATGTCAGTATATTTAGACCCTTCTTTTTCTTTTTAATGTGTCCATATCATCCCCATGTATAATTATCTAAACATTGTTCCCTGTTGTTGGCCATTTCCTTTCCCTGTAGTTTGTCTAGACTTCTTGATGCCCTGCCCTCCATCTATTCCTCTCCCTCTCTTTCTCCCTCTCCTCCTTACTTTCAAGCAAAATTGCTGTGAACATTCCTTGTCTATGTTTGGTAGCATGTGTTGGCATTTCTGCAGAGTAGATTGCTAGAAGTAGAATTTCTATGTCAAAGGAGATGAACATATAAAATTTTTGTAGATACCATCTGAACTTTCTCTCAAAAGGTAACACCAATTTATATAAAAGTGCCCATTTACTGTACTGGCTCACTCTCTCGAAGAAAATTGAATTGATGTTTTCTTAAATGTAGAGATTGATTTTGGAGCAAGAGACCTCCATCTCCTCTTTTATTAGTTAGGGTTTTCAGCAGAGAAAATGTTATTTTTATCCATTTATTAGACTTTTACAGTGTCCTTCAGTGGAATTTTATAGAAGTGTATATTCAGCATATTTTTTAAGTTTATTCTAAATATTTTTGGTTTCTTTTTTTTTCCATTTTGACTGAGATGTTTTATTCCATTGATTAGTAATTGTCTGATTATATTGACTGAGATGTTTTATTCCATTGATTAGTAATTGTCTGATTATGTAGTGTGTAACATAGCATAGAGTTTCTCAGGTGGCACAGTGGTAAAAAGAATCCCCTGCCAATGCAGGAGATGCAAGAGACAGAGCTTCCCTGGTGGCTCAGATGGTAAAGACTCTGCCTGCAATGCTGGAGACCTGGGTTCAATACCTGAGTGGGGAAGATCCCCTGGAGCAAGAAATGGCAACCCACTCCAGTATTCTTGCCTGGAAAATTCCATGGACAGAAAAGCCTGGTGGGCTACAGTCCGTGGGGTCACAGAGTCAGACATGACTGAGTGAGCACACACACAGTTCATAGCATATATTATTTTTGTTTACTAATTCTGCTACCAAACACATTCTGAAAGTCTGTACCATTTCTAATCATCTTCCAGTTGATTTTCTTGGCTTTCCAATCTATGCAGAGACAATGTTGCATAATGGTTGAGAACATGAGTTCTGAAAACAGTCTGCTTGCTTTTCAAGTTTTGCCATCTATTTAAAGCTTTACTAACCTTGGGTACAAGTTAATTGTACCTTAATATTTTTCAGATATAAAATGGATTTAATAATAGTACTTCTCATAGGCTTCTTATGAGGATAAATGAGATGCTTAAAACAGTGCCATAAGAAGTGCTCAGCAAGCATTTCCAAGTAAGTTGATCTCTGCACATTATATGACCAGACTCTTTGCTACTCTCAATTTTATATCTTAGCAATTAAGGCCTATGGAAGTCATTTATTTGCTTAACAAACATTAAACCTTTTCTGTGCAAAGAATCCTGTTCTGGGTCTGTGAAGGATATCAAAGATAAATCAAACTGAGTCTACTAATAGGGGTTTATAAGTCTAACTAGGTTGTAAACCACAGGCCATGAATCAAGCCATGCAGGACAACATGCATCATATAAAAAGCATAAGCTTTGAAATTTTTCCTGTGTTTGAATTCCCTGCTTTCACCTTGGTAGCATTTTTTTTCCATTTAAATGAGATTAGTTCCATTAATATTTGAGAGTTGCTGTTTGGTCAGAAGAAATACATGTAAGTCTAGTCCCGAACGTGGATACGTAGTAGGAGCTTAACTGTTGTTGTGTAGTCGCTAAGTCGTGTCCGACTCTTTGTGACCTCGTGGACTGTAGCCCACTAGGCTCCTCTGTCCATGAGATCTCCCAGGCAAGGATACTTTTGGGGTTGCTATTTCCTTTACCAGGGGATCTTCCCAACCCAGGAATTGAACCCTCGTCTCCTGCATTAGGAGGTGGATTCCTTATCGCTAAGCCACCAGGGAAGCCCAGGAGCTGAATAAGTGGTAGCTATAAATAAATGCAGTTTAAAGTAGAAAGTGACAAATGAATATTCTGGAGTGAAAATTCATGTAAAGGACCCTGGAACTTGAAGAAAAAAAGAAATTATTTCTGTTTGGGCGTGTTTACCTGAAACAAATAGATTGCCATTTATATCTCCAGCAAAGATGGGTTTATTTGGGATCAGCAGAGAACTGCAGTTCAGGATCTACAACCATGGTGAGTCATGTGCACGTTCCTGCACATCAACGGAAGGCAAGTGTTTTTATGGAGGAGACAAGAATGTTGGAAGGCAATAGTGAACTAAGAGCCCATGACTTTTTGTTGGCTGAGTCCTTGCCAGGAAAGAAAGGAAGTCTTTCTTCTTCCTGGTGACTCTGCTGTCATTCTAGGACCTGAGAGCTCCCCTTTCTGGTCCTCAAGCTCTATTTAATTGAGTTTTCTATTTATTATTTTTTTTTTTTACATCTCCCCCTTTTGAAGAAGATCTGTTTCCAAAAGCATTGCTGATCAAGTGTCAGGTTTTCTACTTTCAGAGGCATTTTGTTCTTCAATGTAAGGAAAGACCTTTTCTAGGTATTATGTCTCATGTTGGAGGGGATAGGTTAGGAGTCTAATTATTAAGGTCACATGTGAGTAACAAGGAGGTGTAGGAGGGAGAACGCTCAGGCACATTTCATTTAAAGTTCATGTGTTATCAATATCATAGACATTAGGAATTTACCTGATGGTCCAGCAGTTAAGAACCACCTTCCAGTGCAGGAGGTGTGGGTGTGATCCCTGGTCAGGGAACTAAGATCCCACATGCCATGGGGCAACTAAGCCCACACATCACAACTAGAGAGAAGCCCTCCCGTGGCAACAAAAAATCCCTCAAGCCAACAACTGAGACTGGATGCAGCCAGAAATAAATAAATGAAACTAAAAATATATATATTTTAAAAAAGGATCATTGACATTAGAGATCATTTGAAGTGTTGTGTCATTATCAATGATTTGGTGACAAACATCCAACAGAACTGGTCCAAATATCTTAAGAAAGGTGTCTCATCAGATGTCATCTGCTTCAATTCTGAGAAATCCTTACTTTCAGGTCAGTAGATGATGTACAGATACGGTTAGGGCTTTATGCTCTCTTTAGGTGTGTCACATGTATCCAAGAGTCTATTCCTTGGAGTTTGGCAGCACAAGTACCTGATAGGGATATTTCCAGTGAGGCTGAGGAGTATTTCTGACTTTTTTACTAGATGAAACCTCCAGATTGTAAGATGTGATGCTTAAGATTTTCATCTCCCAAGGGTGTGCAGTGAAAACGTTGCTCTACCACACATGATATTTTTAATAGAAGCAATTAGGCCTCTGCAATTTTGGAGGATCTCTCCTTTTATCAGTTGTGGGTTGAAAGAAGCAAGAGCCAAGTTCATCGGGTGCTCTGTGACTGTCTCAGTGTAAGAGCTTTTGAGTTCTTAAAGAAGTGGATCTGAGACTTAGAAAGACTGACAACAATGTTTTTGGCCATTTGTTGGAGGGCCTCAACAGATTTTCTAATTGAGCTGTAAAGATACTAGTTCGAGTAAACCAGAGGATTGAGTATGGTAAGCACAGTGAAAGTGTGAAACTGGCCAAACATTGGAGACTTGTCAAAGTACCTGACCAGTAAAATACGTTCCTCAATCACTGAGGTTCAGGAGGAGTTCCCTAGGGAGGAATAATCTTTTCCAAAAGGATGTTAGTCACAGAAGAGGCAGCAGCCTGTCATCAAGGGAAGGCTTCCGTTCAGTTCCGTTCAGTTCAGACCATATCTGAAACATATTTATATCCATGAAATAGAGAACATTGTATGAAATCATCAGACAGACCTTCAGTCATCCATTTAGCAGTTTAAAGTGTCCAGGAACATTACGAACAGACTTCCCTGGGTTATACTTCAACAAGTGGGACAGTGAGGTATAGGCACTTTTTGTAGCCTAGTTAATGTTTCTCCACCAATACTGATTCATGAATGTTACCATTTTGTCAGTAGACCTATGGTTTAATGCATGTACAGTAATGAGGATTAGAAATTTTAGTGACTCTGGTGGGATTGGTTTATTCTTTGGTCTGAACCAGAGGGATAACAGTGCTGTTTATTACTTAGAGGTCCTGGATGAACCTCCATCCTAGGCCTAATTACTTCTAAGAGGTCAAATAGAAACATTAGAAGAACTAGTACAAGGGATAATGAGGACTTGAGACTCGTAATCTTCTATTATGGGCTTCTTTACTTAAAAGGTATTGATTAATGCTAGGAAGAGGTTTTTGATGTACCTATCTGAATTGTGATGGGAGGTGTGCTGTAAATTTTGCCAGTGTCAGCTGGAGATTTTGTCCATAGAAGGATGGTAGCTGATTCAACAGGACAAATGATCCCTGTTTTCAGAATAAGTTTTAGGACTGTCAGAGCTGAGACAATTAAAAGATGTCAAAGGTCATTTAATTTACATGATTGGTTACTTTGATGACTACTGTCAAATTCTAGAATTATTTTCCCTTTTTGGGATAAAGAAATTATGGCATGATACTACTCTAAGAAGTCTCAATCTAATAAATGGATATGGGCAGAAAAACGAAGGAGAACAGAATGTGTATCTCTCAAAGGGCCTAAACCAAAGGGAATAGGTTCAGAGATGAGAAGTTCTTGTTGTTTGTTGGAGATTCCACTATTTGAACTGTTTCAGTACTCCAAGGTAGGCACTGCTTTATATTAGTGTGCTAAGATAGATAGATAGATAGATAGATAGATAGATAGATAGATAGATAGATAGATAGATAGATAGATATTAGCACTTTATATTGAGTGCTAATAGTGTGGCCCCAGTGTCCATTAGAATTGGAAGAGATTCACCTCCAACTTGAGAAATGTTTCTCCAAATCATTTAAAAGGGAGAATTGGGGAAAACCTTTAGTCTCTCAGAACCCCTTATTGAGAATTCAGAAAACACTAGAAAGATTGGTAAACTGGTAGAAGGTGCCTAGAGTGCTTAAAAATTTGTTGTTATTGTGGTTCAGGCACTAAGTTGTGTCCTATTCTTTGCTCTCTGATGGACTATAGTCTCCTGGGGTTTGCTCAAATTCGTGTCCATTGATTGAGTCAGTGATGCCGTCTAACCATCTTATCCTCTGCTGCCCTCTTCTCCTTTCGCCTTCAGTCTTTCCCAGAATCAGGGTCTTTTCCAGTTAGTCAGCTCTTTGCATCAGGTGTCCAAAGTATTGGAGCTTCAGCTTTAACAATAGTCCTTCCAATGTATTTTGAGGGTTGATTTCCTTTAGGATTGACTCATTTAATCTTGCAATCCAAGGGACTCTCAAGAGTCTTCTCCAGCACCACAATTTGAAAGCATCAATTCTTTGGTGCTCCTCACATCTGTACATGACTACTGGAAAAACCATAGCTTTGACTATACGGACCTTTGTCAGCAAAGTGAAATCTCTGCTTTTTAATCCACTATCTAGGTTGGTCATAGCTTCCCTTCCAAGGAGTAAGCGTCTTCTAATTTCATGGCTCCCCAGTGATTTGGAGTCCAAGTAAAATCTGTCACTGCTTCCACTTTTTCCCCATCTATTTACTATGAAGTGATGGGACTGGATGCCATGATCTTAGTTTTTGAATGTTGAATTTCAAACCACCTTCTTCATTCTCCTCTTTCATTCTCATCAAGAGGCTCTTTAGTTCCTCTTCACTTTCTGGCATTAGAATGGTATCATCTGCATATCTGAGGTTGTTGATATTTCTCCTGACAATCTTGATTCCAGCTTGTGATTCATCCAGCCTGGCATTTTGCATGATTGTACTCTACATAGAAGTTAAATAAGCAGGGTGACAATATACAGCCTTGATGTACTCCTTTCCCAATTTTGAACCAGTCAGTAGTTCCATGTCCGGTTCTAACTGTTGCTTCTTGACCCACATACAGGTTTGTCAGGTGATAGGTAAGGTGGTCTGGCACTCCCATCTCTTAAAGAATTTTCCACTGTTTCTTTGTGATCTACACAGTCAAAGGCTTTACTGTAGTCAATGAAACAGAAGTAGGCATTTTTCTGGAACTCTTTTGCCTTCTCCATGATCCAGTAAATATTGACAGTTTGATCTCTGGTTCCTCCATCTCTTTGCAAACCAGCTTGTACATCTAGAAGTTCTTGGTTCATTTACTGATGAATCCTAGCTTGAAGGGTTTTGAGTATAACCTTGCTAGCATGTAAAATGAGTACAGTTGTATGGTAGTTCAACATCTATCGCATTGCCCTGCTTTGGGATTGGAACAAAAAACTGACCTTTTCCAGTCGTGTGGCCACTGCTGAGTTTTCCAAATTTGCTGACATATTGAGTGCAACACTTTAACAGCATCTTCTTTTAGGATTTGAAATAGCTTAGCTGGAATTCCATCACTTACACTGGTTTGTTTTGTTTTGTTTTGTTTTGTTTTTGTAGTAATGCTTCCAAAGGCCCACTTGACTTCACACTTCCGGATGTCCAGCTCTAGGTGAGTGACCACACCATCTTGGTTATCTGGGTCATGAAGACCTTTCTTGTATAGTTCTATGTATTCTTGCCACCTCTTCTTAATCTCTTCTGCTTCTGTTAGATCCTTACCGTTTCTGTCCTTTATCGTGCCCATCCTTGCATGAAATGTTCCCTTGATATCTCCAGTTTTCTTGAAGAGATCTCTAGTCTTTCCCATTCTATTGTTTTCCTCTATTTCTTTGCATTGTTCCTTTCAGAAGGCCATCTTATCTCTCCTTACTGTTCTCTGAAACTCTGCATTCAGTTGGCTATATCTTTCCCTTTCTCCCTTGCCTTCCTGTTCTCCTCTTTCCTCAGCTATTTATAAAGCTTTCTCAGACAACCACTTTGCCTTCTTGCATTTCTTTTTCTTTGGGATGGTTTTGGTCACTGCCTCCTGTGCAATGTTGTGAGCCTCTGTCCATAGTTCTTCAGGCATTCTGTCTGTCAGATCTAATCCCTTGAATCTATTTAAAATGTCTACCGCATAATCATAAGAGATTTTATTTAGGTTATACCTGAATGGCTTAGTGGTTTTCCCTACTTTCTTCAGTTTAAGTGGGAACTTTGCAATAAGGAACTCATGATCTGAGCCACAGTCAGCTCCAGGTCTTGTTTTTACTGCATAGAGTTTCTCCATATTTGGCTGCAAAGAGCATAATTAATCTGATTTCTTTTGGTATTGACCATCTAGTGATGTTCATGTGTGGAGTCGTCTCTTGTATTGTTGGAAAAGGGTGTTTACTATGACCAGCATGTTCTCTTGACAAAATTGTTAGCTTTTGCCCTGCTTCATTTTGTATTCCAAAGTCAATCTTGCCTGTTATTCCAGGTATCTCTTTACTTCCTACTTTTACATTCCGATCCCCTATGATTGAAAGGACATCTTTTTTTGGTATTTGGTCTAGGTCTTGTATGGAGAAGGAAATAGCAACCCACTCCAGTATTCTTGCCTAGAGAATCCTGTGGACAGAGGAGCTTGGTGGGCTGTTGTCCAAGGGTCGCATAGAGTTGGACACGACTGAAGCAACTTAGCATGCATGTATGCATTGGAGACGGAAATGGCAACCCACTCAAGTATTCTTGCCTGGAGAATCCCAGGGATGGAGGAGCCTGGTGGGCTGCCATCTGTGGGGTCGCACAGAGTTGGACACAACTGAAGCAACTTAGCAGTAGTGAGGTCTTGTAGGTCTTCATAGAACTGGTCAACTTCAGCTTCTTCAGCATCAGTGGTTGAGGCATAGACTTGGATTACTGTGATGTTGAATGGTTTGCCTTGGAAACAAACCAAGATCGTTCTGTTGTTTTTGAAATTGCACCCAAATACTGCATTTTGGACTCTCTTGATGGCTCTGAAGGCTATTCCATTTCTTCTAAGGATTCTTGCCCACAGTAGTAGATACAATGGCCATCTGAATTAATTTTGCCCATTCCCATCCATTTTTGTTCCCTGATTCCTAAGATGTCGATGTTCATTCTTACCATCTTCCGTTTGACCACCTCCAATTTACCTTGATTCATGGACCTAACACTCCAGGTTCCTATGCAATATTATTCTTTACAGCATCGGACTTTACTTTCTCCACAACTGAGCATCGTTTCCACTTTGGCCTAGTCACTTCATTCTTACTGGAGCTTTTAGTGACTGCCCTCTGCTCTTCCCCAGTAGCATATGGGACACCTTCCCACCTGGGGGGATTATCTTCCGGTGTCATATCTGTTTACCTTTTCATACAGTCCGTGGGGTTCTCCAGGTAAGAATACTGGAAAGTGAAAGTCACTCAGTTGTGTCAAACTCTTTGCAACTCGTGGACTGTAGCCCACTAGGCTTCTCCTCTGTCCATGGAATTCTCCAGGCAAGAATATTGGAGTGGGCTGTCATTTCCTCTCCAGAGGATCTTCCTGATTCAGGGATCAAACCCAGGTCTCCAGCATTGCAGGCAGATTCTTTACCATCTGAGCCATCAGAGAAGCCCCAAGAATACTGAAGTCGGCTGTTATTTCCTCCTCCCTTGGACTGTGTTTTGTCAGAACTCTTCACTATGACCTGTCTGTCTTGGGTGGCCCTACACAGCATGGCTCATAGCTTCATTGAGTTCTGCAAGCCCCTTCACCCTGACAAGGCTGTGATCCATGAAGGAAACTTAAATTTGTAAGTCTGTTTTCTGATGTCCTGGCTCTTTGCAACACCCCACACACTCAAGGAGTAGCTTGTAAAGTGTTCAGTTAAACCCTTACCCAGGAAAGAGTGGGAGATGAGGATTTTTTTGCCTTTTCTCTCAGCACTGAGCCCTGGGGATTCAGCAATGGAGAGTACTCACATGCCCATTAAGAACTGCTTCTTTCTTTGCTGTTCCTGTTGGTCTAATGGATGTGTGCTGCATTGGTCTTCAGAGCTAGGTGTTTTGGGGCCTGTCCATCAGGTGGGAGCCTTGAAAGTTGGAGCTCTGTGTATGAAGTCCAAATCTTTCACCCAGGGACCAGCTGGTTGCTGTGGGTGTGTTAGTCCCAATTGACTGGCACTGTGCCAGGTTGGAATTTATGGTAAGAGCTTGTTTTGACATATGTATTTTCTTATTTGCCTATTGTGTAGGAGTCACTCAGCTAGGTTCTGGATTTCTCTTAGAAGGAATTTCTCCTTGTGCAGCTGTACATTCAATATGTCCATGGGAAGAAGAAAGATCAGGAGCATTAAATGTTGTCATCATTGTCTCTCTGTGAGTTTGCTTCTTTTAATGGGTAACTGTATCCCATTCTTTGGAGGTACCATAGTTTATTTGACTCATTCAATTGATTGGCGCTTGGTCTGCTCTTCTAAATGGTGCTACAAGTCATTCCTCACACATGAGAATATATATCTAGGAAAGAATGCTAGAAATTGAATTGCTGAGCTTTAGTGGATCTTGTTGCGTGCATGCATGCAAGGTTGCTTCACTCATGTCTGACTCTTTGAAACCCTTTGAACCACACATAGTCTGCCAGGCTCCTCTGTCCATGGGATTCTCCAGGCAAGAATACTGGAGATGGTTGCCATGCCCTCCTCCAGGGGAATCTTCCTGACCCAGGGATCGAACCCACATCCCTTATGTCTCCTGCATTGGCAGGCAGGTTCTTTACCACTAGTGCCACCTAGGAGGCCCCAGTGTGTCTTGTTAGATAGTTCTAAATTAATTCCATAGAGACTGTGCCAATTTACAACTCCCATTTTGCTAATGCAAAACACATGAGTACCTATATAGTAGGTCCTATGTTTATAAAGACCAGGAACAGCTCCTCTAGGAGACTGTGTTACAGAATGAGAAAAAGCTATCTATATGAAGAGGCAGGGAAAGGTGTGGGGATTAGAATGTTCTAGGGTAAGGGAGTTGAGTGAGCAAAGGCCAGGAGATGGGCAAGAGCTTAGCACAGTTGATGTTCTGAAAGAAGATCAGCATATCTAGAGTTGCCTTGCTCACTGGCTATATGTGGCTATTAAACACTTAAATATGGCTCATGTTGAATTGAGATATGCTGTGAATATAAAATACGCACTGAATTTCAAAGACTTAGTATGGAAAAAAGAATACAGAATACCTCATTTGTAATTTTTAATATTGGTTTCATGTTGAAATCATAATTTTGATGTGTTGTGTTAAAATACATTATTAAAATGAATTTCATCTGTTTATTTTTACTTTTTTATTGAGGCTGCTAGAAAAATTTTAACTACATATATGGCTTACAGTATATTTCCGTTGGACAGTCGCAGTCTAGAGCATGGGATGGTAAACTATGAGTTGCAGGCCAGATTTGGTCTATAGCCTGTTTTGATGTGACCGGAGTGCTAAAAATAGTTTTTACATTTTTTCAGAGTTAAGAAAAGAAATAATATAAGGGGAATATACAACCGTGTGTGATCCACAAAGTCTAAAATACTTACTATCTAGCCTTTATTAGTCTAGAACATACAAAGAGGGCAGTAGAACAAGGTATCAAGGGAGGGCAGGGTCCAGATCATAAAGGGCCTTTTGAATCACAATAAGATGTTTAGATCTTATTAAAAGAGCAATAGAAATATAAGAACGGTTTTAAGCAGAAGCATGATATGATCAGATTTGTATTCTTAAAAGATAATTGTCTGTGTGTGTGTGCACATGTACTCCTTGAATATTCTACCCCGGGGCTTATTTGGGCTAAAGAGTGTCACTTTCTTGTTTTACCAAAATCTCACTGGAAGAGGGTGTTAAAGGAGATTGGATGGCATTTTTACACCAAACGCTGAGCTCTGCATTGTCATCATAATTGCTCTGTCATCTTAGCACTTAATATGTGCCTGGCATTTTCTGAGCTGCATGCCTTATCTCGTTGACTGCATTTTGTCCCTTCTTTAAGTGGTTACAGCTCCCTTAGCAAGGTAGAACAGTATGAACAGAAAACCACCTGAATGACTCCATTCCCAAGACCAACTAAGGCTTCGGTCCTTGGCTTCCACTGGTAGTGATATGGAACTGGTTGAGGCCATGGGGATATGCAACCATGTGACTGAACAGATCACAGGGAGATGCAACCAATCTGCAGTACTTTGGAAGTCCACATCCCAGTAAGGACTAGATACTACTCAAACCTCTCCCTGCTTATTTCTCTCTTTAATAGGAATCTGGAGATCCCAATCCAGGTCTCTTACTAGTCCTGGGATAGTCTATCTCACCTCTGAGGTCCCAAAATATAATCTGCTTCTGTTGCTGAAATGAGACTTGTCTCTCTACTTCCTTGAATTACTACATCATCATACCATAGAGAGAGGTTTGGTATTTTACACAACTCTAATGGTCAGGGTGGGCTTCCCAGGTGGTTCAGAGGTAAAGAATCTGCCTGCCAATGCAGGAGATGCAGGTTCGATCCCTGCATTGGGAAGATCCCCTGGAGGAGGAAATGGCAACCCATTCCAATATTCTTGCCTGGAGAATTCCATGAACAGAGGAGCCTGGTGGGCTACAGTCCATAGGCTCACAGAGTCGGTCATGACTGAGTGAGTGAGTGTGTGTGTGTGTGTGTGTGTGTGCACGCACACACACACACACACAAAATGGGCAGGGTAGGCTAACCACTGTAATAAGTCAAAAAATCATTAGTGGCTAGATACAACAGTTTGTGTATGACGGACAACACATCCCACTCTAGGTTGGGTGGGTGCTGGAAGGTGAGCAGTAGGAGAGACCTCAGTTCTCTGCAGTCATTCAAGGACCCAGGCTCACGCCAGCTAGTGGCTTCTCCCTCCTCTAGATCCACCAAGTCTGTCTAGCTAGCAGGTGGAGAAAGAGAAAGTCAAGAAGGCACAACTGCTCTCAGTTACCTTGGTCTGGAAGTCATACCTGTCACGTTGCTCACATTTTACTGGCAAGCCTGAGTCACATGACCCCCCCTGAAGGTGGTGGGCTAGGAAATGTGATCTTTCTATGTGCCCAAGGAGGGGAAAATGTATGAGAGCAGTAGAGACTGCTCCACAGCAACCTTGCATGGTGCCTGGGCAGTTCTTTAAGATAACTCACAAGCGAGGCCATTTTCTTCCCAATATATGTAAACTTTATTATACTTCTCAGGTAAGAGATTTGCCTTTATTCTATAGACACCATTTAATTTTACACTGACCTTACTGGTGTTATACTGGCTTTGTCCTTTTAGTTCTGTTTTTGGATGCAAGTCTATTTTCCCTCGGATTTTAGACCTTCTTACTACTGTTACTAATTTTGTACGTACAGTCTGTGTATGTGTGTGTGTGTGTGTATAGGCTTTCCCAGTGGCTTAGCAGTGATGAAGCCATCTGCAATGCAGGAGTTGCAGGTTCCATCCCTGGTTTGGGAAGATCCCCTGGAGGAGGGCACGGCAACTGACTCCAGTATTCTTGCTTGGAGAATCCCATGGACAGAAGAACCTGACAAGCTACAGTCCATAGGGTCACAAAAAGTCAGACGCAACTGAAGTGACTAAGCACACACATATATATATATATATATACATATATATAGGCTGTGCTGCACAGCATGTAAGATCTTAGTTCCCCAACCACAGATTGAACCTGTTCCCCCTGCAATGGAAGCAGAGTCTTAACCTCTGGACCACCAGGGAAATCCCCATATGGGTATATTTTAATGGCATTTTTACTCTGTATTATTTTGCTCTGTAACATGCTTAATCTGCACAGTAACCCTATGAGATGGGTATTATTATTACCTCCACTTTAGAGATGGAGAGATGTGGAGAAATGAAGTGAACTTTTACCAAGCTAATGGCTGAGCTGTTTTCACTCCAGCGCGTGACTGACCTCAGGCCTGAACTCTGAGAGAAAACCTCATGCTACATTCCTTTCTGGACCAGGCTGGACCAACTCTTTCCTCTTCCTCTCTGCCTCCCCTTTCCCTACCCCATGAAAAGCTGCCCATCTATCTTCCTTCAGATATTTCCTCCCCTTTCAAAGTCTGGAGCTCTAAGTTCACTTGCATATGTAGGGAGATCCTGTCTCTGACTGGTTCCCATGGTAGTTTTATAAAATATAAAATGGAAGACCAATCAGGATTAAGTTAATATGAAATTTTGAGTTTAGTTACATAAAGTTAGAGAAAAAGGAGTGGAAAATGTTGATAAAGACATTTCAGGGAATCCTAAATAGTCCCTTTCTTGTTTGGGACATACAAAAGAAGACAGAGTTTTTAGAAACTACTATATACAGTCAGTCAACAAGTACTTGCAGTGTATTTACCTTAGAACTTACTCTAAATGTGTTTTTCCTTTGGGTCAAGCCTTGCTTTTTTTGTGTCGGTTGAATTGAAATAACAATTTTACTAGCCTCTCTGGTGATTTTTCTGGCACACTATAAACCTTAACCAAGTGTCTGTAGGTGTGGAGACTTGGTTGAATGCACCAAGGTTTCATTACTCATAGAAATGATCAAAGAACCCCAGATACCACAGATACAGATACAACCCAAGAAGAGATTACTGGAGAAAACACTTGAGTCTCTAGCAGCAACACAGACTAGAATAAGAATTTCTGGCTTGGTATGTGCTGAGTTCCATCCCTGGATTTTTTAAGCCCTGTACCATTCTTTACTTCTTCCCTCTTTAGGTTTGACTTGCACTGATTTTGGCCTGCCATCCAGGATGGTTTGTTCTTGGGACCAGACCTGACCAGAAGTCGACCTCATGAGCACTTCAACCTCTCCAGCTGCCATGCTCCTCCGGAGGCTGAGGCGGCTCTCTTGGGGCAGCACCACTGTCCAGCTCTTCATCTTAACAGTGGTGACCTTTGGTCTGCTGGCCCCGCTGGCCTGTCACCGGCTTCTGCACTCTTACTTCTACCTGCGCCACTGGCATCTGAACCAAATGAGCCAAGAGTTCCTGCAGCAAAGCTTGAAAGAAGGTGAAGCTGCCCTGCACTACTTTGAGGAGCTGCCCTCTGCCAACGGCTCAGTGCCCATCGTCTGGCAGGCCACACCGCGGCCCTGGCTGGTCATCACCATCATCACTGTGGACAGGCAGCCTGGCTTCCACTACGTCCTGCAGGTGGTGTCCCAGTTCCACCGGCTCCTTCAACAGTGTGGCCCCCAGTGCGAGGGGCACCAACTCTTCCTGTGCAACGTGGAGCGGAGTGTGAGCCATTTTGATGCCAAGCTGCTGTCCAAGTACGTCCCCGTGGCCAACCGCTATGAGGGCACCGAGGACGACTATGGCGACGACCCTTCCACCAACTCATTTGAGAAAGAGAAGCAGGACTACGTCTATTGTCTGGAATCCTCCCTGCAGACCTACAACCCAGACTACGTCCTGATGGTGGAAGATGATGCCGTCCCAGAGGAGCAGATCTTTCCAGTCCTGGAGCACCTTCTGCGGGCTCGCTTCTCTGAGCCCCACCTCCGAGATGCCCTCTATCTGAAGCTCTATCACCCCGAGAGGCTGCAGCACTACATCAACCCGGAGCCCATGCGGATCCTGGAGTGGGTCGGTGTGGGCATGTTGCTGGGGCCCTTACTAACCTGGATATACATGCGGTTTGCCAGCCGCCCGGGGTTTAGCTGGCCCGTCATGCTCTTCTTCTCCCTGTACAGCATGGGTCTGGTGGAGCTGGTGGGCCGCCACTACTTCCTGGAGCTGCGGCGGCTGAGTCCTTCCCTGTACAGCGTGGTCCCCGCTTCGCAGTGTTGCACCCCCGCCATGCTCTTCCCTGCCCCCGCGGCCCGCCGGACCCTCACCTACCTGTCCCAGGTTTACTGCCACAAGGGCTTCGGCAAGGACATGGCACTGTACTCACTGTTGAGGGCCAAGGGGGAACGGGCCTACGTGGTGGAGCCCAATCTCGTGAAACACATCGGACTCTTCTCCAGCCTTCGGTACAACTTTCACCCTAGTCTGCTCTAGCCTGCCAAGCAATGCCTTTCTGAAACTGGCCACTTCTTGGAGATTCAACTGTTGAGCTCTTTATTTGGACCTGGTTGCTTGCAGATATTTCACTGTTTTAAGGTTGCCAGGGATATAGGCACTGCAATGGCTGAGATTAAATGCAAGTCAAGAACGTCGGCTTTGGTAACTCTCAGGCAAAGGCAAGCTGTTCACTGTGGGCCCAGACCTCTCGTCCTCCACACAGCCACATTGCCTCAAGCAGTCTGACCCACTCAATGATGGACATTTAAATACCACTTATATTCTCCTATTTTTCGTTCTGCTTCGTGACAGAGTTTGTGACTGCCAAAATTATTGTTCACAGTGGTTCAACTGGTTTAGGATTTTAAAGGTAGAATATGAATGATGAAAGGTGAGATTCTCTTATAGTGACTTCTTTCTCACTGGGAATAAGAATGGATATATATTTAGGATATATATCCCAAGAGGCAGGACCATGTTGATAGATTCTATTTGTTTCCTTGCTATGACATAATAAAAGCTGCATAGTGCCTGCCATCTTGGAGGCAGGTGAGCTGGCTACTGTTACCTGGCATTTTCTTTTCCACACATCTGTAGTGCACTGATAATCAATTTTGATTGTGAGAATTTTAAGGCACAGCAGGATCTGAAAGCACCTTCTGGATCATCAAGTCAGATTGCTTATGTTTAGTTTTCAATTTAATATTGAAGATTCCTAATTGTATTCTGATTCTTTGAAAGTTGGACATTGCAGAATGATGTAGAATGGGTGAGCTCTTTACTAACAGCATATCCTTTTCCCCAACTTTACTGGCTAATCATTCACCCTCATTCTTTTTCTTCTATAGCATGATGTTACAGAAGAAAAAGTTGGGACTGAAGTCAGAAGACCTGAATTTTTATATCAAATCTCCGTCGTGTCCTAGTGGTGTGAACTTGGGCAAGTTATAAGCACTCTGAGCCTCAGGTTTCTCACCTGTAAAATGGGGACAGTGATATCTACCCTTTTAAGTTGCCTTGGGGATTAAATGACAGAATATGTGTAAAATACTAGCAAGTGCTTATCTCATAAAGGGCATTTGATGAATATTAACTCTTTTCTCTCCTATAATAAGCATATAAAACTCAAGTGTATTTTGGATAAAGGTATTAGTGATATTATTTAAAGTGTGAGATGGGGTATAGGGCTGACACCTATGGAGCAGCTGTTCCTGACCAAACACTACTAGAATAAATGTTGACTTTTCCTTGTGACTTCGGAAGGATATACAGCTCAGTTTCATCTAGCCCCACCTCCAACCAAGCCCAAAATAAGAATTGTTCATTCAAACTGACAATGATCTAAGATTCTAGTTGAGCCTATTCCAAGACTAGCATCTGAAAATTACTTTTCTCAAAAGTTACAAATAAATGTCGTTTGACGATACTTATCAAACCAGTGGCCAAAGAGTCCTTATGGCGGTGGATGATTATATTAGAGTTCAAGCAGCTCTCTGCTTTATTTCAGTGCCACATCTTCTGTTTGCTTTTAAGTTTTCACAGTGAGCTACTGTCTTGGAATCTGCTTGAGAACATCGAGGGAGTAAAAGGGCTCCCACTTTACAGAGGAACAAAGAGGCCCAGAGATGTTAAAGGACTTCTTCAGGTTCACACAGCTGAACAGCAGCAGAGAGGACTGGAATGTAGTAGCTTTTCTGACCTCAAGCCCCTGTACTTTTTTCTCAACCACATTCATTTTATAAATATCTATGTAGTCAAATTCTCTTTTGTGAAATCTGTAACCTGGACGAAATAATGTCTCTGTAAGCTAAGATGGTAAAAACTCACTGTGGTGCTGGTCTTGGGGAACAAACAGGTGTCCGTGTGTGTTGTGTTGTTATGGTGAGCTGTTATGTAACCCCTGGGAATGTCCAAAGTGACCAGAGTTGCTAGGTGACTTACTGAGATGCTCAGATTCCACCCTTTCACCCCCACCCCCACCCCAGTAACAGGTTCAGCCCCATGTCTGAGAACAGAACCACCGCCAACCTAGAACTAATTTGAGTTTGTTGCATTAATGATTAGATCTCCTCGTGGAAAGTTTGTGTCCAATGACAGAACGTTTAAGCTAGCTAATCCCTAGATTAGAATCATTGCTGGTTTTCATTTCTGCTCTTCCTAATTCAGTTGTCTACTGCACACAGACATCCCTTCCTGTGACTCCTTCCTTCTCGATGGCTGAGGTCGTCTTTGTCTTGTCTTATTTTTCTACCTACACACTAAGACATCTTCCCACATTGATCTTAACTAGAATCTGCCATCCTTGGACATTTTCTGCAGAAGCAACAATCCTACCCACTTTTATCCCTACCCACTTTCTAGATCACCCTTCCTTTTGTCTCTCATTCCTAGAGTCCAAATTGTGTACGTTGTCTTGGATTAGGACTGCTGACAGCTTTACCCCAAAGCTGAGGTCTCTCATTTAATCCTAAGAAGGGGCCTAGGGAGAAACTAAAGTCCCCTTCCAGTATCAAGGGACATAATTTACCAGAAGGGTGAAGGTCTCTAATAGTCCTGCATACTTTTCAGAATTTAAATTATCGTCAGGTTTAAGAAGCTCCCTATTGTGACTGAGTGTATTTGCATAGACTTAGCAGCTCAAATAAATGAACCATTTCACTGAGGCATCCTAAGAAGCCTTGGTTTTCTCTCATTTCTATAGCTGGAGTTTGCTGATATGGTGAATAGTATCAAAACCACCCACACACTCACACTATTGTGGAGTCCCAAGGTAGCCATTCAAAAGTATGGGCCGTTTGCTTAAAAATTCATAACTGATTTTCTTATATTTCTTAAATGGAAACATTTGAATTGTATGTGTGTGTGTGTGTGTGTGTGTGTTTCTACTGTCATAATTTTTAAAAAGTGGTGAGAATACTACAGTGCAACTGGAGAATACAAGTAGGATGAATATAATGATAGGATTAATTTAATTTACCTTGGATACAGTCCTCATTCGAGGAAATTTATTTAATTGGTAACTTAATTTGTGTAAAGAGACATTCTAATTGGATTTGATAATTGTGGGCTTTTTATATATACTATGATGCATTTTGAATTACAGTGACACGATACAAAATTGGGTAATTTTAAAGTCACACGAACCATTTGGATATTTTTATCCCAACCACATGAATTTGCTGAGAAATGTTCATTAACTGACACTGTGTTTTTTAGGTTGGTTTTGTTTGAAATACCTTTGGGACTATGTCAAAGATGATTGGAGATGTAATTTTAAAGTACTTAATATAACTGCAGTGGAGATGTGCTATGGCTTCCAGTAGTCGGATTACAGCATTGTTGTGAGTCATCGCTCTGCAATGAAAGGGGAGTTCTGCTTTAAAATTTACAGATTTTCTTTTTTTCCTAAAAAACCTTTTGATTCTGTATTAGGGTGTTGCCAGTTAAAAATGTTGTGATAGTTTCAGATGAATAGGGAAGGTATTCAGGCATACATATGCATATATCCATTCTCTCCCAAACTCCCCTCCCATCCAGGCTACCCCATAACATTGAGCAGAATTCCCTGTGCTATACAGTAGGTCCTTGTTGGTTATCCATTCTAAATATAGCAGTGTGTACATGATCATCCCAAACTCCCTAATTATTCCTTCCTCCCATCCTTCCCCCATGGCAACCATAAAAAAAATTAACAAATTTTCATGATCTTTTCCCTAATGACCTATGCAGAAATATAGATGAGTAATTTTTTTTTAAAGTGTTATGTTAACAAATTGGGGGTAAAACCAGATGAAAATCCAAAGGCAAATGATTAATTTATCACATTTGTCACCTGTTGTGTGTCCCAGACTCCTGTATGTAATAAATCCTCTATGTCTGCCCCACTGTCATGAAATGTTTATAGGGCTAGCCTATGGAGAATACAAAGAAACAAAATAATGGATAGTGTTCTGGATAAATAATTCATCCCTTTGCTAGGACCTGGCGTCCTATCACACTTAGAATAAAATACAAACCCCTACATTACCTTCCAGGCCAGAAGTGACCTGTCCCTGAAAAACTTCATGTCTTGCCACTTCCATCCTCTTTCTCCAAGCTATAGTCACACCTGCTCTCTTTCACTTCCTTGGACTTGTTACATTGGTTCTTACTACAAAGGGAATTTGCACTGCCATTCTGTCTATCTGGAATGCTTTTCTCTTAACTGAATCTCCTGTATACAGATCTCAATTAAAATTTAACCCCTCCTCCCCCAACAAACTTTTCATCCCATCTAAAGCATTCTTATCCCTTCCCAACCCCCAGGTCATCTATCACTTTATGCAGTTTGATTCCCTTCAAAGCTCTTGTTATTACCTGAAATTTATTTTTTTGTCTTTTTTCCCCCCCTCCATTCTCCCCACCCCACTACAGAATATAAGTGCCACAATATCAGGAGTCTTCTAGGTTTCATTCATTGCTCTATCCCTTGAACCTAGAACAATACCTGACACATAGTAGGAAATGAATGAGAGAGAGAAATGGCGGTAGTGGGGGAAGGAAGAAAGGAAGGAAGGGAGGAAAAGAGTAAAGGGATCCACAGAAAAGAAGAATACTGAAAGGAAGAGAAACGGGACTAGGGAAGAAAATTAGGGAGGAGCAAAGAGGATCCAGGTAGTGAGGATTGGTTGCAATGTACAATTTTGACTCCTGAAAAAATTTTCTACTTGCATTCCAGGCAGAGAGAATGGCGAATGCAAAAGGAATTTTCTATACCACCACATAGCTACTTTTTCCTTTGTTGTTATTAGAGTTTTGGCTTCAGTGTGTGTTTTGGGGGATCATGTGTGTTTGGGGGGAGGTCCTCCCTACGTGTTATTCTTAGGGGAGGGATGGGTTTTCTCTTTCAGGTTTCAACTGCTGCATCTTGTTGGTATTACCAATGGGAATCATCCAGACGTGCACACCACCCATGGTGGCTCTACAACCTATTCTAGCACTTATAGGCAAGAGGCTGGAAAGAGAATGAAGGAAAGATCACCACCTGGTGCCAATGAACTCTTCTCAAGTTCTTTCAGTAAGTGGCGAGATGGTTTAATTCTTACCACATAGCTCTGCATGATAGGGGTAGGCTTTGACAAAGCATTATATGACTTAACACAAACCAAGAATAGAGAGGTAAACTTTCCCTAGAGGCTGGATGGGAGGAGCAGGAAACTTTAAGGATCCTTTTTTCTGTACACAACTTGGGTGTTTTTTATGTTCTGTTAGTGTAGCTTTGTTTAAAGTGTGAACAAGTTAAGTCCTCTGCAAAATTCGTGCACTGGCAACATGTTAGACAAAGAATTTTGTCTAACCCCTATTTGCTTTTATCCAGAAAAAATGTAAACCCTGGCATTGTTGTGACTGGGAGACCTGAAACAGAAGTCAACAGGTGTGTGTAGATTTCTTTCTAGCAACATGTTTGGACAGTTACTCTTGTCCTTTACCAAACCCCTGTCCAGCCGCAATACATACACAACCAGAAGCCATAACCAGCAAAAGCAGCTTGGCTTCTGTCTAGCTCCCCCTCCAGAGAGGTTTGTGATAAAGGAGTGGTAGGATTACACCTTCCTGTAACGAACACATGGAATGCTCTCCCTCTTTTGAACAAGAAAAGGAAAGAGCAACCATATTTTAAAAGATAATAAACAATGGTATGTATCGTCACATTCTAAATTGTAGTTCATGTATTATTATGTTAGGAGCTACGCCAAACAAATTAATCGTAAGTAAGTCTAAATTTAGCTGTTTATCCCCAACTTAATAAATGCCTAAATCATATTAGCAATATTCAGTTGACTCAAGCTTTTTTTCTTAGTCTAGCTGAACTATTAGCATAAATGCCCCAATCTGCCGAAACACAGTCGTGAATCTGAAAGAGAAAAGGCTTTGAAGAGGTTAGAATCATGTTTTTTTTTAGACACCTGTTCAGTTCATTTCAGTCACTCAGTTGTGTCCAACTCTTTGCAGTCCCATGGACTGCAGCATGCCAGGCTTCTCTGTCCATCACCAACTCCTGGAGCCTACTCAAACTCATGTCCATCACGTCAGTGATGTCATCCAACCATCTCATCCTCTGTTGTCCCCTTCTCTCACTTTCAACCATTCCCAGCATCAGTGTCTTATCCAGTGAGTTGGTTCTTTGCATCAAATGGCCAAAGTATTGGAGTTTCAGCTTCAGCATCAGTCTTCCAGTGAATATTCAGGACTGATTTCCTTTAGAATGGACTGGTTGGATCTCCTTGCAGTCCAAGGGACTCTCAAGACTATTTCTCCAACACCACAATTCAAAAGCATCAATTCTTCAGCATTCAGCTTTCTTTACAGTCCAACTCTCACATCTATACATGACTACTAGAAAAACCATAGCTTTGACTAGACAGACCTTTGTTGGTAAAGTAATCTCTCTGCATTTTAATATGCTGTCTAGGTTGGTCATAGCTTTTCTTCCAAGGAACAAGCATCTTTTAATTTCATGGCTGCAGTCACCATCTGCAGTGATTTTGGAGCCCCCCAAAATAGTCTCTCACCGTTTCCATTGTTTCCTCATCTATTTGCCATGAAGTGATGGAATCGGATGCCATGATCTTAGTTTTGTGAATATCGAGTTTTAAGCCAACTTTTTCACTCTTCTATTTCACTTTTATCCAGAGGCTCTTTAGTTCTTCTTCACTTTCTGCCATAAGGGTGGTGTCATCTGCATGTCTGAGGTTATTGATATTTCTCCAGGCAATCTTGATTCCAGATACCAGGTAACACCAGCCAATGGAAGAAAAGAGCTGTTTCAGCCAAATTAACCCCTTATTGTCACACTTAAACATTAGTCCTCACACTAAGGTAGACCCATTAAATTCTGAATGGCATCTCAGGAGCCCTTAAGGACAAGTAATTTTTGTTTTTTCAAAGACACCAAGTGTCATGTCTCAAATATTAATTTGCACTTATTGAGTGCCTACAGGGTGACAGGGACTATGCCTAGTGCTACAGACACAACAATGAGTGAGTAAGACAGCTTTCTTCTTTTCAGGACCTTGGCATCCAAGGGTGCAGCTAGTATAGTAAGGTGAGTCTGGGGTGGTGGGGTTATAGGATACTGTCTATAAATCACCCCAAAATGCCAGGGGTCTAAGTTACTCCAACTTCCTCAGCTCTTCTGCAGCCACTTTTGCTGAGCACAATGTGGTCCACCAAAGAAGTCTCCAACTAACAAAGAAAGTGTTTTACATAAACATTTGTTTACAGAAAAAAAGGAGAGATGTGGGTGAAGGGAATTGGCTTGTCCTAGCTAAGAGGAATTTAAGGAGAGTGAGTTGACTCTTGGAGAAGGGGCTGTAGGGAGAAGATATGTATCTTTTGATGTAAGAGGAAGATTCAGAAAATTATCATTGAAAGGTTATTTCTTTTTTTTGCATTTCCAGGAAAACAAGCCTCTTAATATCTTATTTTCTAATCCAAATTCATGTGAGATCTTTTTTCTGAAACTGAATAAAATTGACCTCCAAAGAAAGGCCTTTGCTTGCCCAGAGGTGACACACCTTGTTAGCAGCAACTTGCCTCACCTCAAAAAAGAATCAAGGAAACCTCTCATTCCAGGGACTTCCCCAGCAGTCCAGTGATTAAGACAGTGCTTTCACTGCAGTGGGCATGAGTTCCATCACTGGTCAGGAACTAAGATTCACATGTCATGCAGCCAAAAAAAGAGAAAGAAAACCTCACAGCCTCACCCCAAATGTTTTACTATCTCATCTTGGTTACAAAAGCTTGTTGATCCTCACATGAAGAGGACTGTGAGGGTCACAATTGTCCTCAGTCTCTCAAGGTGAAAACCAACAGGTCATTGCCTTGCCAAGGTTTGTAGCCTTTGGGTCTCTTTTGCAAAGTCTGTTCTTTCCAGCTTGTCCTCATCAGTTTCATGTAGATCTGAAGCCTGAAGACACTCATTCCTTTTAAAATTAATTTCTGTCGATTCACATTGAAACAACATTGGCCAAAGTTGTCAATCTGGCTGTAAGGCTAGCTGATCAAAGTGCTCTTCCACAAACAATGGAATATTTGTTAACTCACAGTCATGGTTCATAACTCTTCAGCACCTCTAATCCTTACCTCCAAAGATTCCCCTGTATGAATAAACAAAGCAATAAGAGAAAGACCTGAGTTGTCAGCAAATGTAATTCTTAACTAGTTAGAAAGCATTCACTAGTAATTTCTAGTCAGTTGGCAATGTTTGGTTTGCAAGTGAAAATTCTGATTTCATTTGCCAAAGATCAGACAGCTCAAATGAACTGGAAAAATGCTATTAACACTCCACTTCTCTGAAAAAGACGTTTGGGGTGCTTTCTGGGAGACCCAGGTTTGATCCCTGGGTCAGGAATATCCCCTGGAGAAGGAAATGGCAACCCACTCCAGTATTCTTGCCTGGAAAATCCCATGGGTGGAAGAGTCTGGCAGGCTACAGTCCATGGGGTCACAGAGTCAGACAAGGCTGAGTCACTTCACTTTTACTTTCTCTAACTTATGTCTGAAAATTGTGTTGTGAATTTTTCAGGTTGGTTTCAGCTTGGGATGGTTGTAGCATTAGGATGCATTCAGCAGCAAATAACAGAATCCAGTCTCCTAGGGCCTTCCTTAAGCAATAGTGATGTTAAATTTTCTCATCTAGGAAGTCAGTCAGCAGTGCAATGATGTCATTAAGGACCCAGACTCTCCTCTGTCTTGTTCTGCCACCTTTTGCCACTTCATGGCTATTGCAGTTCCTAAGACCAAGTCCACATTCAAAGCAAAAAGGAAAGGCTGAGGTAAAATGCTTTCTTCATGTGAATTTCTGTGTTTTTTTTTTTCCAGGAAGAACAATTACAGGAAGTCTCCCAACTGACCTCTCCTTTTGTTTCATCTGCCAGATATGGGCCATAGGCCCATTCCTAGACGAATCAGAGGCAAAGGGAAATAAATGGGAAAAGCCCAACCACAATTTATTCTCTTGTGGCTTGTGTGAGGCCCTGTCTTTCTTGACCTGAAGGGCTCTACTCACCATCCAAACAAGAAGAGATCTTTGACAGCAAGGAAGCAGATCTATATGGATAGCTCAAAGGCAATATGTGAACAGTGATCCTGGAGGGGGGCAGTGATCAAAGTGTTTAGTATTCTTCTTGATCGTGCCACTTTATATGGTATTTAGAAATCAAAGCAACATGTAGATTTATTTAGATTAGATTTATTTAACTGCATAATCATATGGTTAGGTCATAGGAACCTTTCAAAAATATAGTGCTACAGGATTAATTATAGGATTAATTAGTTAAAGGCATTACAGGGCTTGGAGAAGTTTCTCCGATTCCTAGAGACCCATAAGATTGCATTTTCTTCCTGAACAACTGTACATGAAAACATCATAGAAACAGTAAGATTGTTGTTGCTACTTTCAAAGAAGTACAGATTATTTAAACTCAGATTGGATATGGGGATTAGCCATTGACAACTGAAAACTATGCTTTCGATCTGTTGTTGAACTGTCCTGAAATTACTGATTTGGGGCACATGAAGAGGTTTCAATTTTTTTCAAGATTCACAATTTTGTAAAGTGGTCACATGAATTTTAATGCACAATATGGACCATGTTATAAATTTCTGAAACTTTCTTTGGCATGCAAACCTTAATATATCTGCATTTGAAATATTTTCCTATCTGTACTCAGTTTCAAGAGAAAACAATGAAATTGAAATCAAATTATGTTTACCAAGACAGCTCATTATCCTTGGAAGTTTGGAGGTAAGTCCAGCATGAATCCTAGGGAGATCCCAAAGTTTCTGGTGATGTGAACAATGTTTGGGAGTTTACTCTTCAAGGAAGAAGTAAGGACAAAGAGAAGAACGCAGTCAGCTCTGCCAGCTAGAACTGGAATTGCAAACCCTCTCCAACACAAGATATCCCACAACTCGGTCAATTAATACCTAGAGACACCAGGTCTCACCTGGTGACACTAATATATTCATTTAATATCAAATAATGCATAGTTTCCTTTGTTGACACACTCTTCTCCACCCCTCAAAAATCTCACTCAAATATTTCTGAAAATCTCCAAGGAGAAAGCTTACAACTATGTGTTTTCAGAGCAGTTTGCTAACCACAGTCATCACAGAGCATCTGTCTGGTCTTTCCTCTCCTATTCTGGCTCCACAAAGTAACTCTAAAGGGCATCTCTCTTGTCCATGCTCATGATAGCCATTTTGGGAACATGAATACCTGTGCTAAGGTTACTATTTCTTAGTGTTCAGCAAACTCTCAGTTTTCCAGGCTAGGCTAAACTGGCATAGCAAGGACAAAAGCCAATGTCTCAGTGGCTTGCTAGGACAAGGGTTTTATTTCTCAATACCACAAAATCTAATAAAGATCTGGACACCCTTTAGGGGAACTATTTCGCTTTTAGAAACCTAGCAATTTAGACTGAGGACTTCACAGTCCTGTGGCTGCTCCATTACGAGCAGGAAACCTCTCTGATCAACCAAGCAGGCTTACAGGGGTACTCACCAGATAAAGGACTGAATGGCTACTCACCAGATCTTCTCTACTGTAGACTGCATATGGCCTGAGCCACTCAACTGCAAGAGGCCCAAAAAGTGCAGAAAGGTCTTCTATATCAATATATAAAAGGGAAGAGAACAGATTTTGGTGAATGCTAGGAATATCTGCTTTACAGGTCAGTGCTGGATTCTTGGAAAACATGGAAACAATGACCCTTCTCCAGTTCTATGCTGTTTTGTCACCTGATCCTCAAATCAGTACTTCTTGTGCCCAGAGTCTCCAAATCAGTTCATGAGTATAAGCTCCACTGTTTAGTTCTAATTTCTCTGTCTACAGGAGCTTCAACAAGTCCAAGATTGTTGGGGCAATGCTGTAAGATCTCTCATTCTAACTTTTTTTTCTTTTATGACAAATTCACATACATTCTCCCACCTTTTTTCCTAATCCTCCCTCAGATAGTGTTCAACTTGTTTGCTGCTATATTGTGATGTCCCAGCTTGGTGCCTAGAACTCAGAAATGTGTTGATGAGTGGATGGATGGATGGGTAGGTAGGTGGATGGCTGAATGATGATTTCTTCTTTACCCACAGATGAAGCTCAAAGGAGCCTGTTTCCATTTTCTTTTTTTCCCCCTCTATTTTAAATTATTTTTTATTTTATTTTGTATTGGAGTATAGTTGATTAACAATGTTGTGTTAGTTTCAGGTATACAGCAAAATGATTTGGTTATATATATATATGTCTCTTTCCACTTTATTTACCCTATCACCTTGACCCTTGTTGTAGTCTCAGGTACTATTTTGCTTCTTTTGAGCCCCACTTGGGTTGGGACTTTCTTGAGGATTAATTATGGAAATGTTAGTTACAGTTTAGGGGCTGAAATCCAACCACTCAAACCTCTTCAGGGATTCCTAATTGGGAATATGCCCATGAGAACAATAACCAAATGGAAAATAAAATAACATTTTTTTTGGCCATGCTGCATGGCATGTGGGAACTTAGTTCCCTGACCAGGGATCGAGCCTGCACTCCCCTGCAGTAGAAGTGCGGAGTCTTAACCACTGGACCACCAGGAAAGTCCCGAAATAATCTTTATGATCTGATAGGCACCCCATTGTCTCCCAGTACGGAGATCTTTGTCAAGCCAAATTGGATTATGCTGTTTAGGCCTAGAATCCTAAAGAAGCTTCCATCATTTCCATCACCCAGGGGTGGTGGAAAGGTCAGGAACAGACCAGAGGCAATTGATGCAGAGCACATGTGTGGAAGAGAGAATGAACAGACCCTGACCCAGGGTACTGAAATAGGGGACTGTAATTGCAGACATGGGAGCACCAGCTTAAAGACGCCACCCTCTCATTAAATGTGGGTTGGTGATTGGCCTGTGCTTTGAGCATTTGTGGAATTCTTCCTCCCTCAGAAAGAAGCTAGTCAGAAGGATGACAGAGGGGGCATGGGAGCAGCAAAAGTGCCCTCTCTCCTACAGGCCAAGGTGGAAACAGGAGGAGAGTTGGCTGAAAGTTGTCCATCTCCTCTTCCTCTCTTACATGACTAGCTCTTCTCTCCTGTTCACCGTGAGTGTCATCTTCACTTCTGCCTCTGCCCAGGCCCTTCAGTCCTTTACCCCTAGTCACACCCATTACCCTCCGTTACAAACTATCTTCAGAACTCTAGTATGGGTCAGTGTTCTCACCCTGTCTGCTTGCTAGAGGACAAGTTCAAACTCTAGGCTTATTACTGTGCTTTTGTATGAAGTCATTTTTTTAAAAATACAAAACTTGCTACATGTTAACACTGGCATATAGATAAACTTTCTTTTGCTTACACATGGGTTTCTCATCAAGTGGCCCACTGTTGAAAATTCTTGGCAGCCTTACCACAAAGGATAGCCTATAGCTAGTTTCCTCTGCTGAACTAGGGTTCCCATCTCCTTAACATATTTGCTATAAAGGAACAAAGGTTCATCCATAATAATGAAAAAAATAAAAACCAATTGGGAGGCGGGGGGAAGGGCTGCAAAGAGTTGACCATGATATAAATAGTTCGGGGCACATGTGGGAGTAGAGACTTTGGATGGAGCAAAATCAATCTTGCCCTGCTTAACCTATTCCTCTCAGCCTTTCCCACTGTCTGCCAATTCGATGCCATCATTTCCCCACTCATTTTCACTTCTGCCAGCTTGAATAAGTGAATCATCTCTGTGGATGCCATAAATATCAGCCCATTTGGATAGTTCTCTGTTAACACAGATCTTCTTTGTTTCTAACTAGTAGTGCTGTTTATCTAATAGTTTTATCAACAAAATTTTAGAATAGACAAAGAGTGTAAACTGCCTCAAAGCATTCTCATTATTGCAGAAACTTTATAAGGAGTGTAAAGTTTACAAGGAAAAAAAAAAACTGAAACAGTTGAAAGACTTATAAGTAGTGGTACAGATACTCCCACCACAGAAGATGGCAAACACAACAAAGATGCTCAACATTATTAGCCGTTGGATAAATACAATGACTGAACAAATAAAACTACAATGAGATACTATCATACACCCAATAGAATAGCTAAGAAAAATTTTAAATGACTACACCAAGTGTTGGTAAGGACACAGAGCAACTAGACTCTCATACACTCATGTTGGGAATATGAAATGGTACAGTCATTTTGAAAAACAAGTGGGAAGTTTCTTGAAAAGTTATATATATATATACTATTTGATCAGATATAGCCATTCCACTCCTAGGTATTTATTCCAAGAAAAATGAAAACATACATTTACTTTAAGACCTATACATGAATATTTATAGAGCTTTATTTTGCAGTAGTTAAAAACTGGAAGCCACTCAGATGTCCATCAGCAGCACATGGAATACTACTCAGCAATTAAAAGGGTAAATATGGATGAATTTCAAAATAATTACGCTGAATGAAAGAAGCTAGACCAAAAAAAAATATTGGTACATATTGAATGATGCCATTTATATAAAACTTTAGAAAATGCAAACTAATCTCTATAGTGACAGGAAGCAAGTTTTGCCTGGAGATGGGGTGGGGCTTATAAAATTAAAGAATAAACTTTCAGGGGTAATGTAAATATATGTTCAATATCTTGATTGCAGTGATGTTTTCATATGTGTGAAAACATATGGGTGTAATCATATGTCAAGACATCAACAGTTATACTTTGCAAATGTGAAGTTTATTATAAGCCAATTGTATCTCAATAAAGTCGTTATTTTTAAAAGATTTGCTTAGTGCTTTGCACCAGCCAAAGATGAAAGAATTGGCTTGGCGTCTTTTCATTGTTTCATACTGCTGTCTACAGGTTCCTTTTACTGTAGGTCAGCAGAGAGGAGGGGTGGATGTTCTGGGTTGCCTATCATCCCACTGCACTTTTATCTGTCTACATACAGTTTCAATGGGCATGGATTTGAGCAAACTCCAGGAGAGAATGAAGGACAGGGGAGCCTGGCGTGATGCAGTCCACGGGGTTGCAAAGGGGCAGACACAACTTAGCGACTGAACAACAACTAGATATAGTCTCTCTAAAGATGTATTTCAAAAAATGGCCGGTTTAAGGGAAAAAATAAAAATAAAAAAATTTTAAGTCTTTAGAATCTTCTGGATCATCTGATCTTTAATGCTAAAATATTTTATGAATCTAAAGTTCTATTAATGAGTTACATGAATATACCCTCTCTTTGATTTGAAGATGTCCTCAGTTATAAAACACTAAATCTCTAGCTTTTAATGACTTTTTTAGGGGGGGAAAGTAAAATAAATATATTAAAAGTACACTTATTATACGATTCACCCCACTTTCAAAAATGTTAAAAGTATGACTTAAGAGTACTCATTATAGCACATAGTCTCCAGATTGTGGGAAGGGATATTTTTGAGAACTAAAAGTGTTTGCATGAGTCAGGATACAAAGTCTAACAAAGAGACCCCCCAAAATGCAACAGCTTAAACCAGGTAGAAGTGTGTTTCAGTCTCAACATCCAGCAGGAAGGCAGTCCAGGTCTGGCTTAATGACTATTTGACCTGTGCAGTTCCACAGAGCCCCATGCTCAGAAGGGCCCAGAGCTTGGTTCAATGGGCTGCTGTTACCATCTTGAAAGTCTTACTAATTTTATCTTTGAACTTGTGTTTTAAAAGTAAAGTCCAGTGGAACAATGGAAGGTGCAGGTGAGCAGAGGAATACACAATCCGTGTCTGCCATTCCTGCACTCTATTTGCATGTCACATTGGCAGTGCTCCATGGACCCAGAGTTCCAGTGGACCCACAGTGCATGGGAATTCAGAGAAACTCAAAGTGAGTACAAGTATGTTATGTTGATGACTAAGAAAGGAAATGAGGGAAGCCACTGGCAGTCCTGGGAGTCCTGGGAGGACATGCTCTCCATTTAAACTAGAACTTACTGCTAATCCAGAAAGAAGACAATAATACTCTAAGAAACACAAACAGCAAGGAACCTTATCACATCTTTCCTTACTTGTGTTACTTCCCTGTATTAACAAGTCACTTACATTGAAAATGATAGCATAGAAAGAAAGGAAAAGTTTCTTTACTTTCAGTCTTTCCTTATTCATCAATAACCTGAAGATAGAGTGTTGATAGAATATGTATGAAGAAGTGAAATAAAAACATCTGAGTCAGTTTTGTGCAGCATTTATACTCTTCTGATAAGAATGAGATATATATGCTTGTATGAATTACAAAATACAAATCATGTAATTTTGGTGATTCTGCACATGAGTTAAATGTTCTGATATTTGCATTTATGAATGGATATTGCACAATATAATGAATGGTAAAATTCATGTTAATGATCTAAGTTTGAAGTTTACTTAGCAGAAAACTACATAGCAGAAAAAAGCCAAAAGAAAGAGCTTGGAAAGATGAGAAAACTATAAATTTTACTACATTTAATGGCAATCCCCCCGCCTTTTTTTTTTTTTTAACAAGAAGGCTTGAAGTTTCATTTTGCACTGGGCCCCACAAATTGTAGCCGGCCCTGCTGCTGTCTTCAACACATGACTTGCACTTGTGGGTTCAATTTGGCTGCTTCAGCGTCTTTCATCTTCCAGTCCACGAAGAGCTGGAGAAAGACCAGGAAAGTGAAGCACAATTCTTTCTTTCTTTCTTAACCTTTATTTATTTATTTGGCTGGACTAGGTCTTAACTGAGGCATGCAGGATCTTTAGCTGCAGCATGGCAAATCTTAATTGTAGTATGTGGGATCTAGTTCCCTAACCAGGTATCAGACTTGAGCCCCCTGCATTGGGCGTGTGGAATCTTAGCCACTGGACCACCAGGAAAGTCCTGGAAGCACAATTCTTTTATGGGCCTTCATCACTAAACTCAAATCCCATCAGCCAGAACTTGGTCATACAGCCACATCTAGCTATGAGGCTGACTGGGAAATATCTTTAGCCAAGCAGCCTTTTACTCAGCTATTACTCTATTATTTTAAAAGAAGGGGAAAATGGATATTGGAAACAATGTGAAGTTGACCACAGTATTCATCCAGTTTGAGTCTAATATTTCCAGTCCTAAGAATTTATCTTAAGGAAATAACAGAAATGTATAAAAAAACTTTTAAGTATAAAGATATTCACTGCATCTCTTTTTATAATTATGGCAAATGAATTAGAAACAACCCAGATTTCCAAAGCAGAAAAATTGATTACATAAATAAAGATATATATATATTCTGGAAAATTAAACACCCATTAAAATTGTGTTCTCAAAGGATATTCAATGTTATAGGAAAATGCTCAAGATGCAATGGTACATGAGAAAAGCAAAATGCACAACTCTACAGATAATACTATTTAGAAGCACTTTTTCAGCTAGATGGGTATGTCTGGGTTTATCACAGGGATTAAGAGAACAAGACTACCTCACACAGTAATTTACCTCACAGAGCAAATTTCTCCGAGCATATGTTTGAACCACAACCCCTCAGGATCAGAAACTGGAGTTTGTTTACAGACTCAGGACAGATTTGTCTCTCAGAATGAGACATTTTAACCAGAATCATAAGATAAATGTGTACATCAAGAAGGCAAGTGTATTCGCTTGTGAGGACATATAATAATAACATGACATATATATGCAATGCCCTCCCCCAGTCTCATACTAAGTGTGAGTGCCTTTCCTAAGGGCAATATATTACATCATTGTATTTGATGATTCTACAGCATAACCAAGAAAATTTCAGTCCAATAATAAAGTTGAACATTTATTCTTAAAGAACTCTCCATGAGGATTTTTTGAGAAAATCAGCCAGACTGTGAAAACAGCCACATTTTTCAGAGCACTCTAAATGTCTTTCTGTAAAGAATTACTGAGAAACAGAGGCAAAAAGTCCCTATGTCCTCCAGCCATTTTCTAGAGTCCTGTAGCTGGTGATCAAGAACAGAAGCTTTGACTTCCGTTTCCTGTGGGGAAGGAATGTGGAGGGGCACAAGGAATATTCCATGGACAAAGAACCTGGCAAGTTACTGTCCATGGAGCTGCAACGAGTTGGACACAGCTGAACAGCTGAGCGCACACACCCAAGGGAAGGGGGACAGAGAAGTTTCTGTCTCGAGAGGTGTGTGGGAGAGCTTCGGAGGAGAGTGAAGACGGAGTGTTTGCAACAGTGACTCTAAAGCTCATGGGTATAAGCTAAAAACAAAAGGATATTTAAAGAAGTGTTGCTGTAGTTATAAGCCTGATCTTCATTAATGTCCCTTGAGAAACATGAATAAATCTGAATTATTTTTAATAGCCTTTGGTTTTGTGACCTTGATAGGACCCTGGAGCAATCCAGGGATACACAAGATACAAAAGTAATGAATGATTTTTAAATCTACACTATACCAACAGTAATAAATCATTTAAAAAAAAGCATCAGACTTTGATAATATTCAATATTCAATAAGATTATATATATGTGTGTGTGTGTGTGTATATATATATATATATATATATATATATCTCCATTGAAGAAAAATTCATAATTACTCTTAAGATAATGTGTTTCCACAAATAATTTTCAGGAACTATGTACACTCTTGCACTTTATATTAACATACAATTTAAAGAGTTCCAAAGGATATAATATCCAATGCTTTAATATTGGTCACTGTTTTAAATACATACAAAGGGATCTAAAATACTATAATGATTAAATATTCACCATCATTCTTTAAAGCTTTCCAGGTGGCTCAGCGGTAAAGAATCTGCCTGCCAATGCAGGTGACACAAGAGACAGGGGTTTGATCCATGAGTGTGGAAGATCCCCTGGAGGAGGAAATGGCAAACCCCTCCAGATAATTCTTGCCTAGATAATTCTATGAATAGAGGTGCCTGGCAGGATACAGTCCTTAGGGGTTGCAAAGAGTTGGACATGACTAAGCACTCATGCACACACACATCATTCTTTAAAGAAAAATACATGTAATTGTTCAGAACATGATTATTGTACTTTTTCCTCAGAGAATTCTAAATATAATTATATATAATATATTTTTAGGCTTGAAGGTCATATTGAGCACTACATCATACTTCTCTCTGCAACAAACTACTAAAACTTGCTTAGTTTTTTATAACCATAAGGCCCAATATTGTAGCCACTAGTCATGTGTGGCTATTAAGCACTTAAAATGAGATTAGAGTAGCTAAGAAACTAAATTTTGAATTATATTTAAGTTTTAACATTTTAATTTATAAAATTTTCTAACTTTCCCATAGAGATCTTACCTATTTGTTGGGTTTATTTCTATTTTATATTGTTTGATGCTTTTCAAAATTATTTTTTAAAAGATATATTTTCTGTTTGTGATGTATTTGAAAAGATAGTTGATCTTTGTATACTGATTTTGTACCTAAGGGCTTCCCAGGTGGCACTAGTGGTAAAGAATCTGCCTGCCAATCCAGGAGATGCAAGAGACACAGGTATGATCCCCGGGTTAGGAAGATCCCCTGGAGGAGGACATAGCAACCCACTCCAATATTCTTGCCTGCAGAATTCCATGGGCAGAAGAGCCTGGTGTGCTACAGTCCATGGGGCCACGAAGATTCTGGCATGACTGTGTGACCAAGTACACACACACAACCTTTCTAAACTATGATTAATTCTAATAATTATTCCATCAGGTAGATAATCTTATCACCTACAAATAATGAACAATTTTGTTTCTTCATTTCTAAACTTTATACTTTTTATTCTCTTTCTTGTCTTAAACCATTTATTTCATTGGCTAGGGCAATGTTGAACAGACGTGGTAATATTAGATATCCTTGCCTTATTCCTTAACCTAAACAAAATGCTTCTAATATTTCACCATTAACTAGGACACAGGTTTTCCATGAATACTTTTATCAGGTTAAAGACAGTTCCTTCTATTGATTAAAATCACAGTTTTTTCTAACACCTTTTCACTATGAGATGATTACTTCCCCCCTGTAATCTGATAATGTAATTACTTATATCATTGTGTCTTCTTATGATAAAGTACATTTGCACCCCTGTGATAAATCCATGTCATAGTCACTTTTATAAGTTACTGTATTCAACTGACTAAGATATGCTTTAGAATTTTTCCATCTATGTTTTCACTAAGGGCTTCCCAGGTGGTGTTCGTGGTAAAGAACATGCCTGCCGATGCAGAAGACTTAAGAGACATCCATTTAATCCCTGGGTGGGGAAGATTCCCTGGGGTAGGAAATGGCAACCCACTCCAGTATTCTTGCTTGAGAAATTCTATGGAAAGAGGAGCCTGGTGGGCCACAGTCAATGGGGTCACAAAAAGTTGAACACAACTGAGCACGCACCCACACCACGCCACCATATGTCCACTAAAGAGACTAACTGTAATTTTTCTTTCATACTATCTTTTTAGGTTTTACTTTCAGGCTCGTGTGAGTGTCATAAATAAGTTGGAAGTGTCCACTTTTTCTGCAGTTTGGAATAGTATTGAGTAAAATCAGAAGCATTTGTTCCATGGTTAAAACAAATCAATAAAACTGTGGCCCTTGAATATTTTCCATGTGCTAAGAGCAACTTCAGTTTCTACTTCTTTAATGGTTTTTCTATTTCTTCTTTTTTAAGTTTTAAATTTATTTATTTTTAATTCAAGAATAATTGCTTTACAGAATTGTGTTGGTCTATTTCTTCTTGAGTCAATTTTGTTATCATTCCAGTAATTGTCCATTTTAGTTAGGTTTTTCAAATATGTGGGCCAGAAGTTTCTTGATATCCTGTTGTCTTTTTCATACCCTTTTGAAAATTCTTAACCTTGATGAAGACAAGGAGAAGGCCAAATAAATCATCTTGGCGGAAGGTCTGTCATTTGTCTTTTCAAAGAATAAATTCATCTCGTTTCATTTGTTTCTGTGTTAGTCACTCAGTTGTGTCCAACTCTTTGGGATGCCATGGACTGTAGCCCACCAGGCTCCTCAGTCCATGGACTACTCCAGGCAAGAATACTGGAGTGGGTTGCCACTCCCCGCTTCAGAGGATCTGGGATCGAACCTGGGTCTCCTGCGTTGCAGGCAGATTCTTTACTGTCTGAGCCATCAGGGAAGTCATTTGTTTTATTTCTTTCTACTCATAGCCTTTCTTTAGATTTATTCTGATTTCTTCTTCTTTTTTTTTAACTTTAGCTCAGTCTTTCTGCTATTCTAATACAAGTACTTCAGGTAAAAAAATGTGCTACTTCAGTTGCCTCTGAAAATCTTTAATATAAATTATTTCCATTATTTAATTAAAATATTTTCAGTTCACTTGTCTGCTTATCTTTTAAGGTGTGTTAGATATTTTATTTGAAACATTATGTGTGGAAAAAACTTGAAGCCTAAAATGAAATTATCTTATTTCAGGAAAGGATTTTTAATTTCCTTCTATCAGATAGGGGTGGGGATGGTGCAGATGCACTTCTATATCTTACTTGTACAAAGGGGTTTTCCATTTCTTTTGTTAATGTCTCATTAGATAATTAACTACATCCACACACCCCTACTCTTTTATTACTCAAAAGTGCCTGCATATCTTCAGTTTATTTTGGAAGTGTGAGATGGTACATATCTATATTTTTATCTGTATCTATTGTATATCTATATCCAAGGATCTCTCCCAGCTTCTGTTCTTTACCTGTAATATTCTGCTATAGTCACACATTTTATTGCACTTCTAGGGTTAATTCAGCTGACTGTGCTGATGCCTAGAATTATGGTTACCCCAGTGGGACACGACTGAGCGACTATCACTCACTTTCATCAACTATACCTTTTAGGAAGCTGCCTGGAGACACGTGGATTACATGGTTACTCATCCTCGTTTCTTGCACATCCATCTGAGATTTGATTAAGAAAATAATTTCTGCTCTTGAGAAGGCCACATGCGTTCGATTCCAAGGCCAAATAGTCAAGTGGCTCCATTTGCTGATGTCCTGATGTCCAGAGGCTTGCCGCCTCTGAAATCCAACACCCCATCCTGGGCCGCCGCCTGGGCCACCGCATCCTCGTGCGCCGCCTCGTGGCCGCTCGGCCAGCTTTGCTCGGGCTCCAGGATGCGCTCAGGGTCAGCGTGCTCCCTGTGGAACGACGGGGATCTCTGCACGTTTTGCCCCCTCTTTATTGCCCCTTCGCCCCGATTCCGCCAGGCCCAGCGACAGCCTCTACCACCACAAAATCAAGACCTGGCCCTGCTCTCCGTGCCCACTCGGGCAAAGTCCTCTGACAACTTTGTCACTAATCCATCCCAGGCAGCACCTCCTGCAGATGCCCTGTGGCCAGAGGCTGCGGAAAGTATCTGCTTCAGTGTTCTTTATCATTTTTTAAATTCGGGGGATACTTGCTTTACCATGTTGTGTTAGTTTCTGCCCTACAACAAGGTGAATCAGTCACAACTATATATATTTATCTCCCTCTTGAGTCTTCCCTCCCTCCCAGAGCAGCCAGGTTGGGCTTTCTGTGTTACACAGCAGCTTCCCACTAGCTATCTGTTTCATACATAGCAGTGTACAGCATGTCAGTGCTAGTCTCTGAATTCGCCCCATCTTCTCCTTCTCCCATTATGTCCATAAGTCCATTCTCTACCTCTGCGTCTCTATTCCCGTCCTGCAAAGAGGTTCATCCATACCATTTTCTAGATTCCATATATATGTGTTAATTTACAATATTTTTTTTTCTCTCTTTATCATTTTAATGCAGATTAAAATATATAATTTTCTAAAGAATGAATATCTCATATCTCAAACTAAAAAAGCAATATTACACTTAATGAAACACTGACAACTTTACCATGAAAAATAATAAGAAGCACACAATTACCACAAAATTTTAGCCTTTTTCTGTAAGTCATAACCAATGTAAAAGTAAGAAGCTGAAAATGAATATAACAATTGTTCATTATTTCTACACAATATAATTTCTCTTATTTTAGATTTTTTTCAAGGAAAAACAATCAACTGAAAAACAATTAGAACTAGTTATGGATGTCAAAAAGGAGGTGAGTTACTAAAGAAAACTTTTCTATAATATATAGATTTTCTAACACCATTAATAAGTTAAAATATAATGAAAAATGTTCCACTGATAGAAACAACAATGAAAATTCCTACGATAAACTGAACAAGAAATGCAAAGGTCCAATTATCAAAAGAACTTCAAAGATTTAGTGAATTACAAATATTAAGGTGTAAATGGAGTGGCATATTGCTTTTCTTTATGGCAAACTTTAACAACCATCAATTACTTCCCTGTTTGTTTATAATATTAGTATAATTGCAATCAGGATGCCAAATTGAGGATTTCATGAAACCAGTCTAAAGTTTGGAAAATTAAAAGGTAAGAAGAGGCAAGAAATCTTTGAAGATTGTAGGGACATATTCTTTTAGATATTTAAATGTATCATAAGCTATAATAATTAAAACAGTGTTGAGTAGTACAAAATAAACAAAAATGCATCAATGGAAAAATAGAAAGCAGAATACATTTGTGTGTGTGTTAATGCTGTGGATGCACCTACAATTTATGTATTAATCAATGTTTTATGGGCAGTATTTCAAAACAATGTTGAATTGTCTTAGAGACAGTATTGAGATAACTGATTAATGTAGTGGAACTCTGCATTATGTCTGCCCAATATCTTTTGAATACCCTTCTGACATTCTAATTATGTCTCACAATGTAAGCAAGTCCTGCTTTTCCGAGAGAATCCATAAATCAGGCATATGACTTCGATTCTATAACTCCTCCCACCGCTGACATCTGAGGCGGAAGGGAGCCATGATGTAGAAGGGGGCATATTCAGAGAGACCCGTCTGGCAGGTGTGGTGTCAAAAATGTTTGCTCTTTCAGAGCACCGTGTCAGAGTTGCAAGTGTCCCACTGAATCTTTTTTTTTTTAAGTTTTTCGTTTGCTTGTTTTTTTGTTTGGTTTTGTTTTTTGCCAGAACTATCCTGTGGTGTGGTCAAGTATTTCTTCTGGATGTATTGACCACGCTTGTCTTGTTCTAGGCTGTGTGGCCTACAAAGTCTAGTTCTCTGGCCTTCTCAGAGGTCTGTGCATTACCCCAAATCCAAATGTTGAAACCCTAACCTTCAATATGACAGTCTTAGGAGGTGGGGACCCTGGGAGGTGATTAGGTCTTAAGGGTAGAGCCTTCAATGAATAGGATCAATGCCTTTATAAAAAGACAGGAGAGAGCTTGTTTCACCTTTCTGCTGTCAGTCATGTCAGAATGCAATGAGAAGATACTCATCAGCAAACCAGGAAGTGGGTCCTCTGCAGACCTTGGATCTGCCTGGATCTACCTTTATCTTGGACTTCTCAGCCTCCAGAACTGTGAGAAAAATGTTTGTTGCTATTTAAGCTATTCAACCTACGCTATTGTTATTGCAACTCAAGTTAAGACAAGTAGAATCTGTTATTTGCAGTTTAAGAACATGCACGGCTCACAGTTTACTGTTTGGGGGAAAATATATTTACATCCCTGCCTCATGCCATTCACAAAAATAAAATACACCTGGATTAAGAACTAAAACATCAAAAACCAAAATTAAACTAACAAACACCAAAAACAAAAGCCCAGAGATAAAACTGAGAAGAAGTAGTAAACAAATTAGATTTAACTAACCACAATGGTCTACCACTTTGTATGGGTAGATCAAAAATGTGTCTGTGAATGAACTAACAATGAGAAATGTAAACCTGGCTAGTTAAGCAACTTCAGAACATTATAAGGTAGAATTAAACTCATTACACAGAAGAACTAAATATTCTTAGGTCTCAGATCAGACAAGAATTTCTGTCTGAACTTCATAATGAACACAGTCTGTGATGAGATTTTATTGGACGATAACCAGAGAGTGAGTTTCACAGAACTATTTTTGATGACGGCCCTCAGGCAAGTCACATGCATTACATGGAAAGCACACTAATGCTATTTACCCAGAACAACTCCAGAAGCAAAGGTGTAGGACTGGGTGTGCAATGTACCTCTGATATCATCAAACTAGAGAGACTACATATTCATCAAAGAATCTCTCCCTAATATTTCTTTCAGGTGATCTTTTGATAAATAATTAGGGGACTTGAGTCCAAGTTTATACCCCTTTATTGTGTATATAAACAATCAAGGTAGGTGTAGGATATTGTCTCTCCGTGGTCAAGAGACACCCAGGCTATTCCATAATTTTAAGGTTCCAGTAAATATATTGAAAATGTAGAAATGGCAAAGCTAGAGTTACCAAATCTGTGGTATAATTTGAATGCATACATTCAGCAAATTAATGTTTTGAACACATATACAAAGAAATAACTGTTGTGTAACTCATGTGGAGATAACATGTAAAGGAAATTTGAGGTCTTTCTTGAATGTGAAGCACAGCCCCTCCCGGCCTCTGGCACTCGTCCCAGTGAAAGTTAAGGAATCTGTGGGCCTAAATAGCCCAATCTTTACTGAGCCTACAACCACAGGTATGGAAGCAAATACAAAAACTGTTTTATTCATTTTAAATGGATGCAAGTATGCTAACTTGCTTTATCCTCTTTGCAACCTCATGCACTGTAGCCCACCAGAGTGGGTTGCTATACCCTCCTCCAGGGGATCTTCCTTACCCAAGGATAGAACTCTTACCTCTTTTGCATTGACAGACAGGTTCTTTACCACTAGCACCACCTGGGAAGCCCCTGAAATAGGTGCCTGGAGTGCAATCTGTATGTTAGTGGATATGTAGTTCTAATCTTGGCTAGACTGCCTACTTGGCCAAGAGAAAAATTTCACTGATACATACCTAACTTAAAATATTGCTCTTCCTGGGTTTAACAGGCAAATGTGGAGAAAGGTCAACCCTGTATTGGGCAGATTTTTACACCCAGTTTAAAGGAGGTGGAAGTCTATAAAAAAAAATACTAACTTAAGGTTCAGAATCATCCATTATCTTCCCTTGATTTTCTTCCTGGCATGATTAGCTCGCGGAATCACCATCTGTTCTGGTCACGTCTAGCTCAAGAAAATGAAATTACATCATCCAGATCTAAAGGAACGCTTGTCCTTTGTTAATTCTTCCCAGGTGTTTTCTGATTCTGTTTCACTGGCACAGTCGCAGGGAAGAAGGGCAGCGGGGGAGAAGGGGAGAACGGGACCACGCAAAGATTGCTCCTCATCTCAACCCTGCGCCCACGTTGTTCCCACATCCACGACACGCACCGGAAGTTCTGTGTCAGAGCTGGAGACTTAGCACAGACCCAACTCTGATCGGCTTGAGCTGTTTCGGTTCTTCTCTGAGAGAGATAACATTCCTTTGAACTCGCCAGCAAGGGCTTGCCAGTCTCGTGCCCCACACCACACACCCTTGGAATAGCCTTAAATGAGAACCCAAAATTGTGAAGGAAGATATTTTAAGGAAGGTCCTTTAAGGAAGCTGCACCATATAAGAGGAAGTCTCAGGGTTCCTGAGCACGCCTCACTAGCGGAGTCGATGGCGCGTGGATAGCGCAAGTGGCTTTGTTTGGAGATACAGTGTTTCAAGGTGAGCTGAGGGGGCACTGCCTCAGTTGGTAGAGTACAAACAATCCACACTCCCAAGGGCAGTCTGTGAGGGAAGAAGTGAGGAGGAGCATGGGAGGTGGGGAATGGACACTGCAGCCTCTTACATCTGGTGGGGGTTTCAGAAGGCTCTTGGAACAAGGAATGTCTAATGCTTAATTTTAAATTGTTCTGTGGCCACCATGTAATTCACCTTTTCACAAACCTTTAGTGATGTCTGCTGTTAAATGAATTCAACATGGAGGCCATGAGACAACTTACTTGGCTTCCACCTGTTCTCTATAAAAGAGGTTCCCATCTTCCTTCTACAGAGCGCTTCTAATCAGTTAGCATTGATCACGTAAATGCCCACATTTTTAATATTCCTCAGTTTATCTTTTAACATTACCAAAGAACTTTGTGTGAGCGAACTTTGTGTCTTTTTTTTTTTTTTTTTTGCTTTTTTATGGGAGTCTAATGAAGGAGTGGAATTTCCCATCCGGGACACCAAGGCTTGGACAGAGCTGGTGCCCTGGGGCTGGAAGAATGACCGCTGTCTTCGCTGAACTATCAGTGAAAGGAGAAGCTCTGAGCCAGAGTGACCTTAATAATTTCCAAGAGCTCCCCTGGGAAATTTCCTCAAATTGGAAGAAGGCATTGGGCTTTTTGGAGGTTGTAGAATGGAGGTTTGAGCCAAGCATGTGTGGATCTAAAAAGGCAAGGAGAAGGACTTCCCTGGCAGCCAATGGTTAAAACTCTGTGTTTCCAGTGTAGGGGGCAAGAGTTCAGTCCCTGGTTGGGGAACTAGTCCTGCATGCTGGGCAGTACAAACCCCAACCCCGTCACCACCACCACCAAAAAGAAAAAAGAAAAAAAAAAGGTGCACAGAGCTGAGATCTGAGTTATATATATCTATTTGTGGTCTTGCTTTCTTTTTCCTACTACATCCAAAAGGAACCTTCTCTTTTGCAGAACCACTATAGGCAGCTAACCTCTTAGGTCTGAGATGGATATGGGAGAACTTATAAGGGAAAAAAGACCCTCGAGACAAGTGCCTTAGTGTTAGGGCATGGGGAAAGGACATGGGGAAAATGGTAACTTTACCTATACACATGTGAACAGGAGCACTAGCAGGAGGGAATCTGTGCTTTCTCTAACCATGGCATTCTAGGATATAATTATTTGTAATAAGTGACTGCCTTTTTTCTTCCTAGTTTTTTAAGTGACAGCTTTAACAGTCCTCCCCGGGATCAGAGATCTCTGTTCTCACTTGGCAAGTGACCAAAGGAGAGGCAATAAAATGAGAGACAGAAGAGTGCGGGCCCAGGGCAGGAAACAGATTTTAAAAGGGTGAGTACCCCCCTTATTCCCCCCACAAGGAAACCAGGGCATCCGCTGCCTGGCTATGATCATTCGGCACGCAGCCTCCTGTGCTGGGGCGCTAGTCATTGGATGAGGACCTCCCTGGGCTCCCTGCCAGAGAGACAACATGTTCCAGTCTATTCTTTACACCTCCAACAGGCAGCCCAGTGGGTCCTAGCATGTTTAAGAGTCACCTGTGCCACAGAGGACAGGCATGTATGGTGAATGGTGCAGCACAGGAGTGCTAATGAAGTCAGCCTGTCTGCCTGCCTGGTAGGGTGGACCCTTCCTGCCACCCAGTCTGCTTCTAAGTCTGGAAGCCTGGATGCATAGCCTTCTCTTTTTCTCTTGTCTCCTTCATTCCCCTTTATACTTTCCACACATAATGTTGCCATTTTCTTCAGTGTCCTCTTACCTGTTTCAACCTCTCTTCATCTTTTCCAATGGGTAAGTCATTCTTCTTTCCATTGCATAATGGGTGAAAAAAGTTACTCCTCATCTGCAGCTCTCACCACTTTCTGAGAGGGTACCTCTTCTTGGGTGTAGGTATGCAACTTTTGAGATGGACTCAGCATCCAGCTTAATTTTTCTGCATAGTAAATGGAGAAAGCTTGTGAGAGTAGGAGTGAGATGGAAGAATTCAGGATGAAAGGCACAGGAGATGATGAGATTGAGTGCTGTGGGAGCAAAAATTTTGGAACAACTCCTCTTTGGTGATAGAAAGAGAGAAGGGAATTTGGAGAATGTGGGGAGGAGAAAGAATGATTATGCTGACAGCAATATCAGCTATTTATCCAGTACTTAATTTTTGTTAGGCATTATACTTAGCTCCTTTTGTTCATTATTCAATCCAATTCTCCAGCAATGTTGTAGGCTAAGTTTTATTATCCTTTTGCTGCTGAGGAAACCAAGGCTCAGCAAAGTTAGAGAACTTGCCCAAAGTAACACAGCCGGGAAGCTGTGAAATTCAGTGCAAGTTCTAGCTGACTTCAGAGTTCAAGTTCATAACGACTAAATTATACTGACTCGCCAAGAAAATGTATGACTGGACCTTCAGAAAGGCAGAATGTTGAGCTTCTAAGTGACCAGATTTATTACCTGGGAGGCTCAGTGACCCTCTTCTTTTTTGCGAGAGGGTAGGTGGCACTGAGGTGGCCACTAAGGCACTGACTGGCCTGCCGTCTGCATATGCTGGTTGGCTGCCTGCCCCGCGGTGTCTGGGCCTTTTGTTCAGCTTTCATAGGAAATGTGATTCTGGATCTGGTCAGCCTGGGACTTTTCATTTCGAAAGAGTGCTGAGGTAGGATAAAACAAACCCAAAGAGCAGGGAATAAGAGACAAAGGATTGGAACCAACCAGTTTCTTTCATACATACTGACTGGTATTTTGAGAAACTCTAGTCAATAAATAACCCATTTCAATAATACTTCCCCAAAGAAAACTTTCTATGGTCTTATTCACGTTTCTCATATTGCTGTTTAAAACCATTTCCTTTGTTTTAGGACAACTTTGTGTGTAAAACACATGCAATTTCAAGGGACAAGACCTCAGAATATTAGAGCTAGAAGCGACCGCCTCATTCACTGTGCAGATCATGGGCTCAAGGTCCCAGGATGACTTTAGAGTCACAGATCTATATCTCAGTCCTTTCCCTGATGCTTTACTAATGGTGTAATAACTCTTTAGCCAGAGACAGGATCAACTCCCTCCTCTAAAACACTGCCTACCCTGGTGATGGATGTAGTGGGGATTAAATGAAGTGTTCTACCTGAAGTGCCTAGAAAAGGTCCTGTAAGAAGTAAATGCTCAACAAATGCCTGTGCCCTTTCTTGGGCCATGTTATTCATCTATTCAGGGTAGAGCTAAAGCCAGAACCTTGTTTTCTGGTTCTCCAGTATGTGTGTGTGTGTGTGTGTGTGTGTGTGTGTGTGTGTGTGTGTGTGTGTGTGTACATGCTGCAAAGCAGTGTAATGTCTGCTTCCATGAAGTAACATGATTTGCTACCCTTTGTAATTCTATTAGGCTTTATGATACTCCAAGCACTTATTTAGATGTTATTGTTCAATCAGTGCAACAAAATGGTAAAGTTGGTAGACAGGGATAGTATCACTAGATCCACTTTACACATCAGGGAAGGGAGACTGGGAGAATGTGATTTCCTGCAGTCCCATGGCTAGTCAGGGGCACAGTTAGACCACCAGGTAGTTTTACAAAAGAGATAAGGAAGGGTGAAAAAAATACTAAGCTGGAGGTCATAAATGACATAAGTAACTGATAATTCTGATTAGATAGTGAGAGAAAAAATGGACTTTGAGATGATTGAGCAAAAGACCAAGAGAAAACACTGACAAAGCAGTAAACAACCCACCATGGGGGACTGGGAAAAAGTAACAACGGTGGTCACTGCTGACCACAGAGTAACTTTCCTGTCAGATAAGTATTGGTTACTCAGCAGTTCTGAAATTCCCCAGCCCATTCTTTCCAACTCACTCTGCCTCTACAGCATCCCAACTGCACAAACACTCTTCTTCAGACAAGAAAACTGAAACTTTTTTAAAAAATCATATTTCAGTTTGAACTTTACTCTCTAGTCTAAAGGTAGTGGTATTCTAAACCCTAGAATTTGGATTGCTTTAAATTTATTCATCTGGGATATATGAACACACACAGGCACTCCAGTCTTCCTAAAATACACAGAGTTCAAGCATGATAATGATACAGAAAAAATTCATCATGAGAAAATGAAAGATGATCCGTGACTCTTCCATCCCCACATCTGCTGCACCCCAGGGCTCTTGCCCCTGGGCTTCATTCTGGTGCTATAAGTTTATACCCTCAGATTCTGAGCTTTTTGAAAACCTACTACATGTCTCTCACAAGCTGACCTGTAATACTCTGTGAATATACCAAATATCATTGGATTGTCCACTTTAAACAGGTGAATTGTATGGCATGTGGATTCTCTTTCAATTAAGTTGTTACATTAGTAAAGGGACCATAAAAGAATTGAAAACAATCTTAGATGTGTGTACACCCATTTTTATAGCAGCGTTATTCAAAATAGCCAAAAGGTGAAAGCAGCCCAAGTGTCCAGAGACCAATGAATAGAAGAGCAAAATGTGATATCTATACTTATCCATGTCTATATCTATAATCTGTATCTATAAATGTGTTATATGATATGTAGACACACACTGGAATATTATGCAGCCTTTAAAAATTAAAAAACCATTTTTTTTTTTTTTAGCTGTGTTGGGTTTTCGTTACTGTGTGCAGGCTTTCTGTAATTGCAGAGAGCAGGGGCTACTTTCTCACTGCAGTTTTTGGGCTTCTCTTTGCAGTGGCTTCTCTTGTCACAGAGCATGGACTCTAGAGCATCAGGTCTTCAGTAGTTGCGGTGCGTGGGTTCAGTAGTCGTGGAGCATGGAGTTAGTTGCCTTGCGGTATGCGGAATCTTACAGGAGCAGGGATTGAACCCATATCCTATGCATTGGCAGACAGACTCTCAACCACTGAACCACCAGGGACGTCCTATGCAGCCTTTAAAAAGAAGGAAAATCTGACATGTGCTACACCATGGATGGAACTTGAGGGTATTATGCTAAGTGAATAAGCCAGTCACAAAAATACAAAACTAAATCATTCCACTTGTATAAGATACCTAGACAAGTCAAATTGAGAGCCAGGAGGTAGAAAGATAGTTTCCAGGAGCTGTAGAGGGAGAAGTGGAGAATGGTTGTCTAATGGATACAAAGTATTAGTTTTGTAAGATGAGAAGAGTTCTATAGATTGGATACACAGCAGTGTGAATGTATCGAACACTAATGAGCACTCAGTTCAGTTCAGTTCAGCGCTCAGTCGTGTCCGACTCTTTGTGACCCCATGAACCGCAGCACACCAGGCCTCCCTGTCCATCACCAACTCCTGGAGTCCACCCAAACCCATGTCCATTGAGTCAGTGATGCCATCCAGCCATCTCATCCTCTGTCTTCCCCTTCTCCTCCTGCCCTCAATCTTTCCCAGCTGCGGAACACTTAAAAATGGTTAAGATGTTATATTTTATATTATGTGTGTTTTACTGCAATTTTTTAAAAGGGGAGACGGGGCTGTGGTTCATGTGTACCGTTTAAAGGGAGCTACAGGCTGGTTGCCTGTGAAATTCCAGTAAACAATGATAAAAGAACTTTCAGAATCTAATATAGTTCTAGAAGAAAGTAATGGTCATGTTCTATCCCTTAATTATTTCAAAGTTCTCAGAGATAGGAATTATAGGACAGTTACTCTAGACTTTTCTGACATTGATAGAAAAGGATTCATATATTTATTAATTCATTTATTCACAAACATTGAGTGTGTGCTTACTGTGCTTTAGGCATGGTGCCGATTGCTGGGAAGACAGCGGCAAGGTGTCACTGCCCCAACCCACATAGGTTCTACAGTCTGATGGGCTGAATCAATTAATATGGAACATGACTTGTAAAAGTTCAGAACGTCTAGGCTTTTCATTCGTGTATTTTATAGAGTCTTTCATGAACACTGTGGTAACAGCCACCACTACAACTCTCTCTTGATACTTTCATATACATTTTCTTACTACTTGGTTTGATTTGATTCTGACCTCAACCCCGCTCCTCCCACCTCTTAGATTATAAGTTTCTTGAGAAAAGGCCAGTCTTATTCATTTTATATTTGCTACAAAAGTGTATCCTCTACAAAAAGTCCCTATAGCGAACAAAGTTCTATTCACCCAGAACCTCAATAACAATTTTGTGAACTATGCTGAGGTAACACTAGCCCTGTCACTGTGACCAAAATAGTGACTACTGCTTTCAGGGTCCTGAAACCATCCCAGCCACCAAAGCAGGTTGTAATACATAAGGAAACGTCTGTCCTACAAATTAGGAAAGATGTTTTAAAATATGTTGAGGGACTTCCCTGGCGGTCCAGTGACTAGGACTTCATACTCTCAATGCAAGGGCCCAGGTTTGATCTCTGGTCAGGGAACTGGATCCCACATGCTGCACTTAAGAGTTCGAGTGCTGCAGCTAAATTTCCCTCATGCTGCAACTAATACCTGGCACAGACAAATTTAAAAAAAGATCATGTTGATCCATCCCCGGTTGTTCCTTGCATTATGAAGATTTGGCCCCATTTTACAAAAGTTCTTTTTCCGTAACATTACTAATCCTACAGTGAGTATAGCCTGAGAAACACGAGATTTATTTGCACATGCAAGTTTCTAGACCCAGACCTCATACTACGCATGAATTCATTTAACTCATGTAAAATCCTATTCAGGCTAGAAGTATCCAGAGTGAGGCAAAGAGTGAAAGAAATTAGGCAGTTGTTGGAGGTTTTGAAAGTAATGATCTGGAATGATGCCATCTTATTATTGCCTATGAGACAAGTCTGCAGTCAGAGGCCTCTAAATCAGAATTATGCATTCAGATCCAGTTATTTAGTGAAATAACTGTACTAAATTCCTAGTTGTATGCTATTTCATTCATCTTCATAATCAGTTTCTGATGGAGACATTACTGGCTCATTTTACAGATGGTGAAACTGAGGGCTAACAAAGTTGGGAGATTCCACAATGTTCCACAGCCTCCAAGTTCACATATCATGACATCTCAATTTTAATATTTTACTGAGCTAAGAGACTTAAAAAAAACTGTAAGCAGTCTGTGTTGCTCAGGAGTTGCTGGTTCTTTAAGATCCAGTAAGCGTCGCTCTTGCTTTCCTGAACTTTGAGCTTCAGTTGCACATCAGACCGAGGAGGTGGCCAAATGCTGATGCCAAGGAGCAGCAGCAGGCGGCACCACTCGGGCAGATGAATTCATGCACCTCTGACATGCCTGGCCAGTCTGCTGTTCACGTGAAGCGATGCTCAGCAGATCAGGGCCACCATGGTCTGCAAACACAAGTCATTCTTCCCTGATTAATGCAGATTTAATGTCCAAGGTTACAAACTGCTGGGAGGAGGAGAGGGAGAGAGTGAATCTCTGCAGTTTGAGGTCACCAAAACGTAAGCAGCTGTCCCTGACTTGGAGTGAGACAGGTACTCCATGTACCTTTCCTGTGACTTAAGGCAAGTTACTTAATCTCTCTGAGCCAGAGTTCCCTTATCCAGAAAGTGGGGCTAATAAACCTTTCCTCAGAGAGGTGCTAGATTAGAGATCATACATCAAAAGAATCAAGTGCATCATAAAACTTCAAAAAAGAGCTTTTATTATTGTTACTGTTGTCATTATTATAACAAAAATAATTAGTACCAGTAGCCTGTGGAAAATTATTTCTACCATAAATTTCTCAGTGGGTAAAATGTTCCAGTCACAGTTCTCACCACCCCAGCCCTGATGCCCAACAACTATCACTAACCTCACGCTCTATTCTTTCAGCATCATCCACCTCTTATTCCTCCTTTCTCCTTTGACAAAAGTCAAATTTGATGAAACTTCGTATGTCTCCAGATCAATCATCCTAGTCTGATAAGTCAAGCACCAGATGTTTGAATGAGCACCAGAAAGTGTGCCTTGGGGAGGCAGGTGAAGTCAGGAGAGCTGATGGGAACTTTCCATTGTTTAACCCTCCGTTATCCTTAGGACAGGCCTTGGCCAATCTTCCCTAGACAAATGAGCCTCAAATTTGTGTTTCAAACATTTAAATTCCCTTCAATAGTCACATTCAGTGTGTAACACTTTCCACTTTTAGAAGCTGTCTGAGCCTAAACTCTAAACCCAGTGCTCTGCTTCTTTTCCCTTCATTTCATTGATATTTCACTCACTATAGTATTGTTCTATATACCATAGAGCACTTTGGTTTTGAGGGTTTTTTCCTCTATGTTATGAGTTGTTTCAAAGGAGAATGTTTCTGAGAATTATGCTTTCCTGTGATCATGGTCATTGCATTATTGTTAGATTTCCCCACAAATTTTGCCTCTTTCATTATTCACCTTAGGAAGTGTATACTATTTTTATTTGCCTTCTCTTGAATTAGATTTAGATTTAATGCTCAGAGGAAAAAAAAAAAAACCCTGTAGAATGAACTAGTCCTCAGGCAGTGCTGTAACTAGGGGAGCTGATGGCTTACATCAATCACTCTGAGTTTTATTCTAGTTTTTACCAACTTTAAAGACAAAAATAGAAAGGTTGAGAGAGAATGAGACTAAAGAGACATTGTGTTCTGACATTAAAAGCATCGGGGAGCCCAGCTTGGTTTGAGGGGCTGGGAAGGATCTTTGAGTGTCTCCTGTATGCAGGCACTTTACAAACTCACTTAATGCTCTTGTGAAGTTCAGATCCCACTTTACAGAGGAGGAAGTTCAGGCTCAGAGAAGTGAAAATAACCTCAACCAAGGTCATGTGTGTAGTTAAGTGTTGGAGCTCAGCTAACATGCTTCCCAGTTTTCCTTGGTGGACTCCAGAGCCCAGTCATCTACTCACTGCATGACTGCTCCTCATCCTTTGTCTGTGTTTTCTCAGTTGTAAAATGGAGAATCCGGATTGAGAACTACGAGGTCTCCAGATGTCCCTTATAGTGTTAACACTCTGTGAGTACAGAGGGTGTGTGAGCATGATTAGAAGGATTGGCCATTTATGAGCCAATCAGAGTTATTGGTTAAACACCTCTCTGCCAGGACAAGGTGGGAAGGAGAGGGTAAAGTTAGAAGAAAAAAAAAACAACAAACCAACTTGGGTGAGAAGTCTATAAAAACTGGGTGTTGCCAAAAGTTCATCCTATTTGGCAGCTGCTGCCTCATCCACAGCTTCTGATAGATCTAAGAGGACTCTCCTCTCTCAAACTGTAAGTAAAGAACCTCCTTTGTCTACCTGGAGAATATCAGGGAGTCAGAGGTTAGTGATAGCACTAAGCACCGAGAGGAATGTTTGTTGGCTTTTGTTTTCAGGAAAAGTGTGATGGTGGCTGAAAGTGTGGTGATCTGTTGAAATGATTGTTTTCCTCTCTACCCATCCTGGTAGATCAAGACAGATCCAGCTACCAGCAGTCCCTATAAGAAGGCTCTTTTGAGTCTTTGGCTTAGAGAAAACAGCGTGAATAGTCCTATTTGGTTAGATTCTACTCAGTTTTTGAGATGCCTGCTCATTTCTGCTCCCTGCATAACAACTGCTTATTCCAATGATTTATTTACATACCTATCTCCTTATGTCATTTTCTTCATTCTCTTCCCACACCTATTAGTACTTTCACTGGAGTTTCTTTGTCACAGAAATGAACTCTTGGCTTGTTTTTCCCTTTGTCTGCACCCACGGCTCAAATGAGAAAATGGAACAGGCATCACAGAGCATAGTCGTCCTTTGATTATGAATTGTCAAACATTTCCCTTATTTGATACTTTCTCTAACATTTCCTACTATAGAAAATGTATGAAAATCCTACAGCTTGAGATATTTAAAATCAAAAGCTGCTGATGTATTTTTCTACATTTGTTCTACTGTCTGAAGTATAGGCATGTTGTGAGGGTATGTTGCCTTTTAAAATAAACTTCTCTTGAAATAGTTGGGGCTTCCCTGGTCACTCAGATGGTAAAGAATCTACCTGCAATGCAGGAGACCCGAGTTCCATCCCTGCATCTAGAAGATCATCGTTACCTAGAGTTCCATTAGCTGATGTGGATCCAGCAGGGGCTCCTGCTCTGCTACCACCATCACTTGAAGCAAGGTTCATCTGCAGACAATCAAGGCCCAAGCTAGACCTGAGGTGCTGGGTTAGGGAACAGAGTATAGTTGCTGTAAATCTAGGGTTCCTTTGGTTTAAGTGCCAATTTAGAGGAAAGAGCAACACTCAGGTCTCTTTGTGAGCTGCTCCACATGTGTTAAAAGGCACCAGGGATCAGGCTGCTCTAGAGCATCTCACTGGACTTGTCAGGATGGAATCAGATACATAACAAAGCTGTGGGCATGTCCCTGCATCTGTATGTGAAAGTGCTACATGCAGTGCCTGACAATAAGGGGCTTCCAGGGAATAAGCTCCTCATGTCTTCTTGAAAATCCACCTGCCTTGTACATGGAGAAGCAAATGAATTCTCTACACCCTTATATTCTCCAGGAGTTAAATATTGATATTTTACACATTATTATATTTTCAGAGAGTATCTTAAAAGAAAGAACTGTACATGTTTCACCTGTTATTCTGCTGAAGAAGGGTTGGAAAAAGAATTCCAAGTCATAAGCCAGTAGAATGTGAATTACAGTCCTAAAACATCACAACTTAGAAGGGGTATCAGACGTATTCTTCCTGGGCCTGAATTTCCTCATCTCTAAAATTAGCAAGGTTGATACAGATACCTCTGAGTTCACCTGGAGCTCTGTTTTCTGTAGTTACCTTCCATTCATGTATGTTTGTGCTCACAACCTTCTCCCAGATTTGCATATGTACTACCTGATAATATGGGGCTTCCCTGGTGGCTCAGATGGTAAAGAACCTGCCTGAAATGCAGGAGACCCAGGTTTGATCCCTGGGTCAGGAAGATCCCCTGGAGAAGGGAATGGCAACCCACTATAGTATTCTTGCCTGAAGAATTCCACGGACAGGGGTACAGCCCATGGGTTCACTAAAAGTAGGACATGACTGAGCGAGTAACACTTTCACTTATACCTGTTAATATATTATGTTTAGTAAATAATGTAATATATAAACTTATTTACTGAGAAATAAAACATTAAACAAAACCATAAAGTGAACTATGAGAGTCACCTCACCCTATTTCATTCTGTAGGAGTAAGCTCAGTGTGGTGATTCTCTGCTTATATAGACCCATAAACAGTATATGTGCATACCATTTTTTTTTTAATTTAAAAAAGAGTGACATTATGTATTGCATACTTTTCTGAAACTTGCCTTTATTTTTTCTTAATCATATAATGTAAACAACTTCCTATCACACTTTTTAAAAAGTTGGCATGAGACCTCAGTAAGCAGAGGCTTAGGGACACAGAAATCATTCTCTATCATTACCCACTTCCAGCTGGCCTTCTCTCATCCAGTGCTGAACATTAGCCTGTGACCCTGTTTTATGATTAACAGAGAAGCAATATTTGTGCTGATGTGGTACAGAACTTTAATCCCTCTGTAGAAGTTTAACTTCTTGTAAACAGTATTGGTTCGATTTGACCTTTTCTCTGTGTTTTTTTTTTTTTTCCTAGTTGAGTCAGCACACTCAGACTGAAGAAAATCACTTGGTAGTAAACAGAAATATGCAAGTCCCTTAGGGAATTATTTTTTTAATTAAAAAAGTGAGAAATACTGATTCCATGCATTTTTCATAAAGTCTTATAAAAAGCATCCTCATGTTTATTATGTGATTCCACAAATACATTCTAAGCAACTACAATGAGTCGGTTGCTCACAGATCACATGTGATCCATCTGGCAGTGAGACAACCAGAACAGATATTACAGCCATTTAATCCATAGTAAGTTAAGACTCAGAAAAGTTATCAATTTGCCCATGGTCCTAGTGAGGAAGAGGCAGAGCTGGTCCTTGAACCCAGGTCTGTCTGATCTAATTCTGTGTAAATGTGTCAGATATTTATGAATTGGTAACGTGGTGTGGGGTTAATGATACATAGCTCAAGGATTTTTGTACTCTGGGGGGAATGACCAAGGACATTCAAGTCACCCAAAGGCTGGTTTCTTTCTCCAGTCTCACTCTTTATGTGGGAGAGGGAGTATTCCTCCTTATCCCAATGTATGCCTTATTAGCTATTTGTCCTTGGACAAGTAATTAAACTATCTTACATTCTTTTCTTATCTATTATATGGCAGAGGGTGCAGAAAAGGGGGAAGCCTGGCTACCTTTTGAGATTACTGTGAGGGGTGCACTTTATAGTGCATGTAAAGCAATTAGCAGAGTGCGTGGCAGTAAATAGCATTTGCTATTATTGGGCTATGTTTTTCTTTTGTTTTATTAAGGAAACATTATTTTTTGGTATTTTTCAACTCCTTTATGACAGGAGAAAACTTTAGAGGAGAAATCTAAACTGAGAGAGAAAATTTGTACTTTGGCTTGAAGTTCACCAACCTCAGGTTGGCTTAAATATGACATGAAGATCTGGAGATCAGGTCCAAAATTAACAGTCCCTGACTAAAATTTAGGAACTAATATATAAACAGGGGGAACACTATCTTCAGATGGCTGGGATATAAGGGGCATTGGAAAATTATCTTCTTTGTGATTATTGCCCAGTAACCTGTCCTGGTACCCCAGTGACAGCATTGTGGTTCTATTCTTGGGGTTAAGTGTTGAAGTAAGAGTAGCCACAGTGAGTGCCATCAGTTATGCCTTGTCAGGAATTAGTTCAGTAGCCACTAACTTCTCTATCAAGGGATAGAATACTGACAGCTTGCTTTGAAAAGACACAGAAAATATCAAGATCGATTTGCCATGAGAAGGACAACTGGGTGGGGGACTCTGCCTCATCCTAGGTGGGACCTTGGACAAGTCAGTTAGCTTCTCCAAGTCTTAGCTTGTTCATTAATTAATGAAGATAATACTTGTCCTTTTTATCTCATTGTTGAATGGATGGAATGAGAACTGAGGGGTCCCTTAGTTTCCAGGAAGTAGAAAGCACAGGGCATCTACCCTGTGCGTGAGTATATGAGGGGATAGGAGGAAACCACAGGGTAATCTTCACTACCATTTTTTTCTTTAATAATCCAACCTATTCTAACATCCAAGATGAGAGTCCTGTGAGCTTGCATTTTCAAGACTAGCCCTAAGTGGCAGCAAACAGGAGCAATGATCCCCTTCAGATGACCACCACTGAGAAGCTGCTTGGGTAGGGGATTTTTGAGCCAGAGTCCCTCCTTGCCAAAGCAGTGAAGCTGAGAATTACTGGCACAGGAATCATCCCATGACGTTGGCATCCTTGGAGCTAATGGGAACGTCCAGCCCAGAGGTTGGGAAAAATCCTCCCCGTCTGCCCCAGATAGTCTCACAGGTGGTTAAAGATAAGAAAAAGGAGATGCACTCCACCCTCTATGTCCCAAAGCTGAAGGGAGGTTAAATTCAAGGCCAAATGGCAGTTTCTCCTCTCAAGCTTGCTGCCTAGACAATACTCTAGTGGGACTATAGGCGAACAGAGTAAAGTGAGGAATGGCCACAGAGGCAGAAAGCTTCACTATCCTGGCCTCAAAGTCAGCCAGGGTCCCTGATGGCACCAGGAATCCAGAGAATAGAGAGACAATCGATTACTGCCATGACCCCTGTTTGTCAGATTTAAGCAGATCACTCATTAGCTGGTTGAGTTTCAAGATCAGTCATCCCACCGATTTCCTGAAAGACATTCTGTTTAGGATCACCATGACATTTGGCATCCCACTTTCATCCATTATGGCTAATTGCAACTACTTAGATTTCAAAACAGAACAGACCTTATTTGTTTAGCCAGTTGTAGAAATGGGCCAGAAATGTCAGAGGGGCCTATGGGGCTTTTCTGCACACTTGCTGTCTTGGGCATGAATCCATGTGAAAGACCCACAGTTCTATTCACAACTAACTCTCCTACACTGTTTTGCAGACCTGTCACCATGGCCCACCAGTTTCCAGCCCTCACTTCAGAACAGAAGAAGGCACTCTCAGAAACTGCCCAGCGCATTGTTGCCAATGGGAAGGGGATCCTGGCTGCAGATGAGTCTGTAGGTGAGTGTAGGAAACAACACACTACAAACATACTCCTGATCCTCCACTTAGCAAAGGCAACTTGATCATATTCTCTCTCCTCTCAGAGAAAGTAAAGGTTTATGTACACAGGAGGGGGAACAGAAGACTCAGTAAGCACAGACCTTTTGCATCTTGTCATTCCAGAAGGCAGATTCCTGAAAACCAAGTGAACAGGCTCAAGTCCTCCATTTTAAGACCTCCCTTGCCAGGGATCATCTACATCCAAGCTGTAGCAAGGCCAGGAACTCAGTAAGCTGGATGAGACCTCTGTGCTGATGAGAAGTCAGTGTAAAGCCAGCCAAGGATGGGCGGTGAGAGCAGCGAAGTGTCCGCATCAGGAATGGGGCAGAGCTTGTGGCTGAGAGCAGCTCAGGATGGCACAAGGGAGGGCCTCACCAGCCCCCCGATAAAAATGACAGGAGTCAGAGAAGTCAAGAGCCTGCCCAACCCCTCCTTCCACTGTCTACACATCCGGCCAGATCAGGGCTGGACCAGGGGAGAGCTAGGGAGGCCTGAGGGCCTTGCAGTCCCATTTGTACCCAATGGTGGCATACACCTTGATGACACACCCAGCACATGTGCTTCCTCACCAGCATCGTGACAGCAGCCAGGTCTTTTCCTGGGGAGACATAAACAAGAGAGAGGAGCCCTGAGTTGCTCAGTCATGCCCAACTCTTTGGGACCCCATGGACTGCAGTCCACCAGGCTCCTCTGTCCATGAGATGGTCAGGAGCTCTGAAGATCTGAATAAAAAAGAGCATTGCTGTCCATCCTGGTGAGGATCAGTGGTTGGTATGGAGGGGATTGGCAGGGGAGCACCAGTCTGCTCCTTATGCTGCCTTCACCTGCCCATGTAGGCACCATGGGGAACCGCCTGCAAAGGATCAAGGTGGAGAACACGGAAGAGAACCGCCGGCAGTTCCGCGAACTCCTCTTCACTGTGGACAGCTCCGTCAGCCAGAGCATCGGGGGTGTGATCCTCTTCCATGAGACCCTCTACCAGAAGGACGGCCAGGGAAAGCTGTTCAGAGACATCCTCAAGGAAAAAGGGATCGTGGTGGGAATCAAGGTGAATGCCTTTCGCTGCCACCTCACCACAGCCACACTCCCAACACAGAGGCTGGGACAGGGCCAACATGAGGAGCCCTCTCATTGTCTAATTGCTCTTCTCACCCCTTTCCATCCTCACTATACCACTGAGAAACAGATCCTCTTCTAGACCTTTCCAGTACCTTCTTCTTCCAACCATTTTCCTACAAAGAACTTAATCTCTTTGTGTCTCCATTTTCTCATTTCTAAAATGGGAATAATAGTACCTTCCTCACAAAGTTCTTATAAAAATAAAGGGAGCTTGTAAAACAGTGCCTGTCACACCATTATTATGTAGTTCATGATAGTTATTACCGTTAAGACACTTACTGTTCTACTCTAACTAGGTCTTCCAAAACTTCACGAACTTCTCAAGAGTGATCATTCATATTTGTTGAATACTTACAACTCCAGGTGCTCATTTACTCCTCCTCACAACCTCTAGAGATAGACTCAATTATTATCCCTATTTTAGAGATGAGGCAAGAAAACAGAATTACAGGGAGTAGTATAACTTGTCCACAGCAAGGTAAAATTGGAGCCAGTTCAAACGCAGACTGCTGCCTCTTGGGCTCATGACCTTAGCTTCTGTTATGTTGACAGAAGAGGCTGCATCCCTGTTCCTCTTAGCTCCTGTAATAGCATAGGGCTTAACATGTGCAGTGCTCGATAAATGTCTCTTGAGTAAATGAATGAATCATTTAAAGGAAGTGGCTCTTATACAGGCACCTCTTCATCTCAGGTGCTATCAGATTACTTCTTGCTTCTCAAGCTCCAGGCCTGTACTCTTCATACTTTCCATCCTCTTATGGTTGATACTCTTACACTGTTCTTTCCAGATAACTTCACTTCTACTGTGCACTGAATTGTGTCCCCTCAATGACTAACATACCTTCTTAATTCAACTCCTTGGTTTGTGAAAGATGAGAACTACCATTTAGCACCAGGGGCTCTGCTTATATTTTCCAGGGACACCTGACACCTGCTAATTGTTAATTATTTATATTCACAGTTAGACAAAGGAGTTGCTCCGCTTGCAGGAACAAACAAAGAAACCACCATTCAAGGTGAGGATTTTGCCCACTGATATGAATCATGCCAGTATAGGCCAGAAATGAAGACAAGCAAAGAAGTGATGGAGGGAAACAAACTGTGAATATCACACTAGTTTTAGAGCCACATACCTGTTCTTCAGCCCTAGCTACTCTATTTAATAACTGTATGCCCTCAGGATAGTCACTTAAATATTCTGAGTCTCCATTAAAATGGATAGCAATATCTACTTTGCAGAATACTTGTGGGGATTAAAGTAGACACTGCACATAAAATGCTTATCACAGTGCCCTGGACAGAGAAGATACTTTATACCTGGGAATATTATTTTAGAAAAATCTAGCAGCAGTAAAGAGGAAAGATCCCAAGCTATGGGATCAGACACACTTGGGTCTGAATGCTGCTTCCATCACTCACTAGATAATTTTGCAAGGTTTATTACTGCCCAAGAGATAGGTATAAACCATAGCATTGGGTTAGCTAAGCAGACTTTAAATCTCAGCTCTGTCTCTCTTTAGCTATTCAAACTTGAAGTTTCTTTACCTCTCAGAGCCTCAGTTTTTGAATCTGTAAAATGAATATACAACTATGAGTTCTATGACTATTAGGTTGTAACAGTATAACAACTATTAGAGTTGTTATGATTATTAAATGAGATAAGATGTGCAAAATATTTAGAATCATGCCTTGGAACACAGTAAGTACTAAAATATTAGTTTTCTTTACTCATCTTATAGAGTATACAGTATGTATATCAAAATTAAATTTATTAAACACAGATCTTTTGACTTAGTACTCAGATGTTTATTTCTTTGCTGGATGTTTTGGGTCCTCAAGCTCTGTGACTGAATGCAAAGCAAAAGGGGAACTCCTTCACTTTATCAGTAGCAGTCAGGGATGCAAAGAAGCCTTTCTCTCTCATGAACTGCAGGACTTGATGGCCTTTCTGAACGCTGTGCTCAGTATAAGAAAGATGGTGCTGACTTTGGGAAGTGGCGTGCTGTGCTGAAGATTGACAACCAGTGTCCATCCCATCTTGCTATCCAGGAAAACGCCAACACCCTTGCCCGCTATGCCAGCATCTGTCAGCAGGTGCTCTTCCTTACCCTTGGCCTCAAATACAGTAGGCGAGAGTTTTCTTCAAAGCCCAACTTTCTAATTTTACTGTAACCATACATGATCCTTCCTTTTCTCTCACCACTATATCCTGAAGGCATTTTTTTTTAACTATTTATACTAGGTGTGGTAGAGTAAGATTTGGTTCCACAAGTTAGCTATGAATCCAAAAGGCAAACATCATCAAGTGTGGCCCTCTACCAAAGCACTGTAAGCTGAGTCTTGAAAGCAATCGTCTCTTGAAGCCAGGGCATTTGCTTGTCCATGCTCCACCGTGGCCAAGGACACAATTGTTTTAAATCCCCAGGTCAAGGGTGACAGCCTTGATCTGGTTCCAATTCAAGTAATTTGTTGGAGGATGGTAGCTTGATGCTAGTTTCCAACCTGTTGCGAAGTGCCTCTGGGATCCAACTTAAGTCTGATTTGCTTGTGTGGGTGCAGTGCTGGGGTTACCTGAATTGTGGGCACTTGGAGCTTCCCAATCAGAATTGAAAACATTGCTTCAATTCCTTAATTAACCTATACAAGAGGCATCTTTATTGGTGATTTAAGCTTGCCTGTCCTAAAAGGGTGACATATAGATTCTAAGGTAGTAGAATAGTCTTTAGAATGAGATACAGAAATAGAGTTTGCATTTACTATACCCCATTTCCAGGAAAACTTTTTTTTTTTTTTTTGCTCACTGTTCTTTTTTGGCTAAACCACAGATGCTCACTAGATATCCCATTAAATTTATTTTCATTGACTTTAAGTTATTTATATGATAATTCTCCATAAGGGCTTCACCCTGTACCAGTTGGAATGTTAACTATCTTAAGGAAAAGATCCCAGTGAACAGAGCTTCATTCTGTCCCTTCCGTTTTCTCTTTAGAATGGTCTGGTACCCATTGTTGAACCAGAGGTAATTCCTGATGGCAGCCATGACATGGAACACTGCCAGTATGTTACTGAGAAGGTAAGTCTTAAACATAAAGGTGGCAATGGCGGTTAAAAAATCTGTTTTTAAATAACAGTTGTTACTTATATCTCAGCTGTTACATGTGAAGTATTATACGGTTAGAATCATTATGTAGTGTTGAGAAGATAAGGAGGTATTATCAAGCCTTCCACTTTTGGGGGCACATGGTACACTCGTGAAAAAGCAGAAGATCTGCATTACCAGGACTAGGGTTTAAGCATCCATATTCCCAGTGTGGGACCTGGGTCAAGTCATATTATCTTTTTGGACCTCATTTCCATTATGTTTAAGAGATTTTAAAATAAGATGAGGCTTCCATGAGAAAATGTAATTAGAAGGTGATTTTTTTCACATATGACTCTAAATCAGTCACATATATCTGTAAGAAGCAAGAAAGTCCTCAGCTTCTCCACTTGAAAAATGAGGAGGACTGAAATGAGCTCTGAAAGCACTCTTGTCTCTAAAATTTATATTTTTATGATCACTCAGCCTCTATGGGGATAGAGAATGGAGGCTGATTTGAATGTCCCCAGCGAATTAAATCAAAGCAGACTCAATTGACCAAAGGGAGTAATGGGAAGGAAGGAGTGAGGGGCTTCTGGGAAGCAGAGCCTCCGGGTAGTCCATGCAGTGAGCCGTTAGGGGAGGGGCATCAGGGACAGGCTGGCTTGGCTGCGGTTTGCAGGCATCACCCTGATTGAGCCTAAGGGCTGGTTGGGAAGCTTTGGCCAAGCAACGTGTGGGAATTCCTGCATCCTCCTTCCCTGCAGTGTAGAAGTGCCATGGTCAGATGACTTTACGGCTGGCTCTGGACTTCACCTATGTGGGTCTTTTGTCCTTCAGGTCCTGGCTGCTGTATACAAGGCCCTGAATGATCATCATGTTTACCTGGAGGGTACCCTGTTGAAGCCCAACATGGTGACTGCTGGACATGCCTGCACCAAGAAGTATACTCCAGAGCAGGTGGCAATGGCCACAGTTACAGCTCTCTATCGTACTGTTCCTGCAGCTGTTCCTGGTAAGATTTTCTTTCTTCTCTAACTTGAGGTCTTAGTCCTCATTCTTTGAAGGAGTGCCAGAAGCATTTGCATGTGTCCAGGACTCTCCTTCCAGCCATGAAACAGATCTCTGCTATCTCACAGGTAGCCAACACTTCCCCCTCAAGCTCCATGATGCCACCTATCCTAAGTCCATCAAAATACATACAATCCATTCATTTCCTCGGCATTTCACTTCCCTCTTATTTACTAAATCCCTTCTCTCCTCAGCCCAGCTAGCCTCAGCAAAGGCAAGCTAATTTCTCCAACCTAGTCCCGGGCAAATCAAGTGGGGAAAAGATTGAGACATGACATTTCTTTTAGGCTTCTTGCTTGCTTTCTCAAGCAGGGCACACAGCCAGGATTAGTGGAGTGGAATGGCTTCTTTCCTTTCAGGCATCTGCTTTTTGTCTGGTGGCATGAGTGAAGAGGATGCTACTCTCAATCTAAATGCTATCAACCTTTGCCCTCTACCAAAGCCCTGGAAACTAAGTTTCTCTTACGGACGGGCCCTGCAGGCCAGTGCCCTGGCTGCATGGGGTGGCAAGGCTGAAAACAAGAAGGCAACCCAGGAGGCCTTTATGAAGCGGGCCTTGGTAAGACACTTCTTCTTATGTACTTAATCAAGTGGATACTTGGGACCTGGCTCTCATTGCTTTCTTCAGGCCATGATGGACTTCAGAGAGTGTCTACCAGGCATTTGAAATTGTGGCATTAGAGCTTAGCAGGAAAGTCAAGGCTGGAGAGAGTTTTGAACTCTCCTACACAGGGAGTATAACTGATGTTAGTAGATTGAAGGACAATTTCCACAGAGACACTTTAGAGGGACAGTGAGGGCCAAGGAATGAACATGGGATACCTTTCATTTAGGGAAGATGAAGAGGAGACGCCACCAAGACAAGCAGTGATGATATATATTAAGATGAACTAAGGATTCTAGGAACAAACAGAATGAAGTTTCAAAGGGTCAATAACAGCACCCTACAAAGAGGTTAAAAATAAAGGTGGGAAAATGCTTTGGAGATATTGGCATTGAAGGGCATATCAGTGATCCTCAACAAAACAGGTTCAATAAAGAAAAGATACCCATTCAAGATGCTTGTCAAGAAAAGACATAGAAAGGTTACCAGAAACAATGAAGACAAAGAAGGGTCTTATTCAACTACTAACATTCCTTTTTAAGTACCTTCTATGAACCAAAGATTGGGGTGAACAAAGCAGACACAGCCAGTGCCTTCAGGGAGCTTAGATTTAGCTAAATAGGAAAGCGCTTGGCATGTTTAAATGTAAAGCAGAAGGATCCAGAGGAGAGATTAAAGATTAGGAAAGGACAGAGACTTAGAGGAAACAGTGCTACATGAGACAAAATACAGCTAATACAGGTGGCAGAGTTGGTCTTAGAAAGGAGGGAAGAGATAGCAAAAAAGAAACAGAATGAGTTTGGAATCAGGTCTGTAGAGGTGGAGAGATGCAGTGGTTGATCACTGATTACAGGTGACGGCATCTGTTGAGAGTGAAAATGGAATGGAGATTTCGTTCTTCACAGTGGGGAACTTGGACTAGTTGTTAAAGTGGTTGCTAGGAAATTGACCAGAGGTTATGGTCAAGCATCACAAGGTACAGTTGAAATGAATTTGTTTGGTACATTAAATTAGATCCTGAATGTTCCTGACAGGTCTCTTAAGCATGTAGGATGATTCAGATCAGCCTAAATGGGAAAGAACAGGGTTGAAGAATCAGAGTTTAACAGGGAGATGGAACAAATTTGAGTGATAGCCTTATCCAGCTGGCTGACGATGATGAGAGGGGAGCCTGGACAAAGAATCAGGTGTAGCCAAAAGTTTGATGATAAGGCACTAAAGGAAAGGAAGGCTACAGAGAAGCTAAAAACATCATCTCAGAGGTGTAAGAGAGGTGTGAGATTTTAGAGGTAGTGCTTTACCTTTTGATGACGATGGGTGTGGCTATACTGGTGTGTGGCTGATGAGGTGGGAAGATACAGCAAATATGATGAAGGGATTATGCAAGTAAGGGTTATCCACACAAAAGAAGGGATGCTAAGCTTATCATCTAGAGCATCTAGGCTCTCAAGATTGAGCATGCATCCAAATCACCTGAAGCGTGTGTTAACATGCAGGTGGCTGGACCCAGCCACTGAGTTTCTGATTCAGAAGGTCTGGGGTCAAGCTGGAGAATTTCAATTTCCACTAACAAGTGCTTAATTAGGTCCATGAGAAAATCATTGTAAATGTAGAAATAAGTCCTGGAAAGATCAGAAAATGGCAACAGTGACTTGAAGACAGGTACTGCTAAGTGGCATTTGAGTGTTATGACAGGTTTCATAATTCTGAAGTCAACTTTAATTGGAATTTACACAGGGTATCAAATGATATTACAATAACAACTACATAAAAATTATGTATTCTTACTGACAAATATATGTAGAAAATGTAAAACTTATTTAAAAAATTTTTCGTTTTGCTATAGTGAAGCTTCAGCTACACTTGCCTGATGTTTGGCAATATGTCTGGCCAGTTTCCTAGCAGACTACTCAACAACTATTCCAAGGTTCCCAAACTGAAACTGAGATTTCCATTTCCTTATCACTGTATGAGTGACAAGTTTCTCAACTTTATTTATTTATTTATTTATTTGTTTCTCAACTTTAATTTCTAGGACAGTTGTTGCAGTATTGCTGGTACTAAAAAGGAACCTTCTTAGTTACACAGAGTTCAGGCTTGCCTGAGAAATGCTCAGAAAACTGGGATTTTAAAAAGGAAGTAAGGTATCAGCAGAAAAGGAAAGGAATGGTATCAGCAGCAATCTTTAGCAAAACCACTGTATGGAAGAAACATCTACATGAAAGTGTAGCTGGTTTCAAATGAGAAGCAAAGAGGGTCAAGCTCAGGTTGCTCTAACTCGGTCTCCTCTCTCACGCTTGTGTTTTAGGCTAACGGCCAGGCAGCCAAAGGACAGTATGTTCACACGGGCTCTTCTGGCTCTGCTTCCACCCAGTCACTCTTCACTGCCAGCTATACCTACTAGAACCCGAGGCTGACCAGCTTGGCTCTGGCTCTATGTGTCTTGGTAGGAGGGCTGAAAGGAAACAGCGACTTTTCGACTGACCCTGGAAATTAGATGAAATTAGGTTGGAAACTATTAGAAACACAACACATGTTAATTTCTTAGACACAAGTAGAAAAAAATCAGTTATGGAAACATAAGTCTGAATATCAGGGATCTGATGAAATCTCACCCAATGATTTCCTTGCAATGCTTCTAGCTCCCCACACCCCAAAGTGTCTATCTAAGAAAAGAACAGACTTTAAAACAGAACCAGCTCTCTACCCAGATCACCAAATGCAACACCTCACAAGCTGAGTGCAGAGAAGTGCATCTTATTAAACAGTCTTAGCAGCGGTTTGTTATGGAGACAGCTGCAACCAAAAAAAAGAAAATGTTCTACAAACCTTCTGTTTTTTTTTTTATCAGGTTTTACTTTGTGCTCTTGCTTCCAAAGGACTTGATACATTTCATTACCTTTGATTCTACAGACCTGACTGCCATTAGCTTCAGGATCCTCAACATTTGTTACTTGTTGGATTAACCTGGCAAAATTAAAAAACCCAGGATGCTCAGGCCACGCTCCAGCCAAGTTTGAGAACTACCGAGCTAGATTTCAAGTTTGAGGGTATTTAGAAATGAAGGCTATTCATAATGTGAAGCAAGCTACATTGTAAAATGATTCCAAACAACATATGGAGTATAATAAAGCAATCACTGTGACACTGATGCTTGGAACATTCCTCATCAAATGGCACAGGTTTGGTGACACAGGACTGCATCTTCCTCTGCACATCCAAGCATACCATGTAGTTTTGCAGGAAGTAATATTCACATAATTATGCTTATTGGCTTCTGATTTTCAGAATTAACCTATAAAAGCATTAAAGACAATCATAGTTACAAGAGAGAATTTAATTATAACTTTGGACAATATAAAAGTAATGATTTTGGTGAAAAAAAAGTAATGTTTTAACTGAGAGGAGCTAAGAAATTCAAGGGGGAGAAGACGTGGAGGAAAGCAAAGAAAACAGTAATTTACTTAATGGGGAGTCAGGCTACTACTTGTAATTGATGGATTAAGAAATAGTGCTTTGGAAAAAAAAAAGAAAGTGCTTTAAGTCTATTAAAATAACAAGGGAAATGGATTTAATCATTAAAATATTCCTACCTATAACAAAAATACAGGAGAAGGTAGTAAACTAAATTCTTTGTCTTGAAGACAAAGTTTTCCAAATATTACTTAGAGTGGATAAATTAGGAAGTAGAGGCATAAACATATGATTTAGAGGAATAAGACAGAATTAATTCAAAGGGACTTCTGAGGAAAAAGACTTGGGAATGGGACACAGGGAAGATGTTTACTTATGTGCTTCTACAACGTCTGAGTGTTTCTTTCCATGTGTCTGTATTACTTTTCTAAAAACAACTACTAACACGTTCATATAAACAATTCAAACCTACTTAGAGGTTATTTAATCCAAGGCTCTCACTTTACAGATGATAAAACCAAGTCTAGAGAAATTAAATTACTTGAGACAGTCATACATTTGGGGGTTTAGGGTAAAGCTGAGAGATTAGAATTTAGGTCTTTTTCTCCTATAATGGATACACGGTCAGGGAGGAAGGTAAGGGCAGGGCAACAGGCTGTGTTCAGTATCTCTGCCACCAGCACTATAGATCTTTTAGATTTCTTTTTGCATTCATCTACTCAATCAGCAAGTAGTTGACGGGCTAAACTGTCTTAAATGCTGGTAACGTTTGATGTGACAAAGCTTTTCTGCCAGAAATATTTTATCTAGAGCTTATTCAGCTTCCCTAGTGGCTCAGATAGTAAAGAATCTACCTGCAATGCAGGAGACATGGGTTTGATCCCTGTGTTGGAAAGGTCCACTGAAGAAGGAAATCGCTACCCACTCCAGTGTTCTCGCCAAGACACAGAAGCCTGGCGGGCTACAGTCTATGGGCAGCAAAGAGCCAGACGTGACTGAGTGACTGGCATTTTCGTTTACTCAGCGTCATTGACCCTAAGTTGTAAAGAGACCTCTCAGATTCTCATTTATGGCTGGGTATAAATTTACAATCAAGGTTGAGTTATTCACGTCTTTTGATCAAGGCTGAGTTACATTTCACTGTGGGTGAGGATTTATATACTGAATTTCCCCTGGCTATCTGATATATTTTCCTGACTACAGTTGTCTTTGAAATCTCAACCCCAGTAATTTCCTTCACTCACAGTAATATGAAGACAAGTGTTACAAACTTCAGTTCCTATTAACTGTGTGGTCACTGAGTGAATGTATTAGTTGTATCCTAGTTTTTGGTATACTGTCAGATTTATTCTGGGAGTTATTGAAAGTCGACTAAAAATAAAACCTGGTACTAGGCACTGAAAGTAAGTAAGAGATGTTTCAGCTTTAGAGTAGCTATGATATTTGCATACCAAGCAATTAAATTTGAGTAGCTAAGCCAGAAACGCAAATGCCACTGACTGTGGGTTGGGAAGTGAGGAGGAGAGTCTATCAATATGGCTGGGTGCAGAAAGGGAGGAGGTGACATTTACTTTGGACACCACAGGATGGCAAAAGCAAAGGAACTCTTAGAAAAGGAACTGCCTTTGTATGAGGAAACATTTGAATAATTCACGGGGAGGAGATGGGACTTCAAAGGCAAAAGCTCAGGCCACAGAATAATTACTGAATGCTGGAAGGAATCATAAAAAGGAATTTGGTTTTGCTGTGAAAAGGAAGAGGGAGAGAAGTGAGGGAACAGGCAGGGAAATGAGAGAGGGGAAAAAGAAGGCAGGGAGAAGCTAGGGCAATGTGGAATTGTGGGGAGGTCTAAAAGACTTCTGAGAAGGAGAGAAATATCAACCAATCTAAACATATTTGTCTTCTTGAGAGGAAGGGCTAAGTTTCACATATGAGTCCACATCATCCTTTACAAAACCAAGATGCTGAGATGATTCATAATGTGAATTGATTTAGCAGACGCCAACTGTAACAATGAGAATATATGCTTCTAGAAACTTGCAGAAATCTTGAAGCAAGCTTTGGGCAAATCAGGAATGGAACTTCAAGACCATATGGTCTAGCTGTGCTGGGTAAGAGTCTCCAGCTGACACTGACATTTCATTCACAGCAACAATGGAGGAAACTGGCATCCAGTGTGCTAGGGAATTGTTCAAGGTCACATAACCTGTAGTGAGACTTAGGCTGGTGTGATTTGCAAAGTCCTCTGGGAAGGCAGTACTCATAGGGAAGCACAGGTTCTGGAGTCCGACGGTCTAGGTTCCAGCGCTGGCTCTGCTGCTTCCTAGTCATGTGACCTTGGACACCTTATACAACCTTTCGGTGGTTCAGTTTCTTCCTCTCCAAAACAACAGCATCAAGAATTATTGAGAGATTAAATGAGTCAGTACATCTCAATGACACATTCAGAATCTCTTATCCACAATTCTGAAATCCAAAAAGCTTTTAAAACCAAAAATTTTCTCAAAAGTTTGCAGTATATTATTCGGTGGCAAACCTTAACTCAAGAATGTGATCTTGATCCCACTAGATGGGAAGCAGAGATGTGTCTGATGATAGGTGCTGACTTGTACCCTGTAGAGGGGATGATGAAATATAGAGCATAAACACATATTTGCTCTCTAAAATAAAAAAAAATTGATTTGTGAAACATATGTGTTCTCAAAGCTTTCAGATAAAGAATTGTGAACCTGTTTTTTAGAACAATATCTGCCATACTTCTAGAATAACAGATGAACTTTCCATGCTCTCGAGTCCCAAGGGCTCATGTAATGCTGTGAATTCTCTAAGCATATTTTTTACAGAAGATAAATTAAGAGACAGGAGTAACAGCAAAGCTCAACAGTCAGTTACAGCTCTATTTTCATCACTCGAATGTGGTTTTCTGGCTGTAACATACTCTGTCCTAAGGCTCCTGAAATAGTCTAACACTCAGTACTGGGTGTCACTATATGTAGACATATATAAAATCAGTCAGCAAGTATTCATTTAGCACTACTGTATGCTTGGTGCTGGAAAAATACTATATAGTCCTTGTATGCTTACCATTGAGATGAGGAAGACAAGGATACAGTTAGGAAACAAAATGGTATATAATAATGTGCTAAATTACACTGGTATAGGTAAGGTGCTGAAATCAAAAGAGGTGGTATGAATTGCAGACAGTTTATTGCTAGTTGTATGATCTTTGGATCTTGAGTCTCAGTTTTCCCATCTGTAAAAATAGGTTTGCTGTTAGATTAGCAATATTTTTTTAAAGTGCCAGATATATAAGTCATGAATAAATATTTTATTTTTTTCTCTGTCAGTTGGCTTTTAAAGAATGGCAAAGGCAGTTGAGTGGAAGTGAAGATGAATTAACTGATTAGAGTAGATTGTATATTTTGAGGAAGTTGTGGGAAATTAGATTAAAATGGTGAGAAATTAGATTAAAATGGTGAAAAATTATATTAAAATGGTGAGGCCAAGTGGAGTGGCACAGTGGGGTGGGAGGGCAGACTGGGCAGGGATATTAGGAAAAGTTTTGCCTTAATGAGAAATGTGAGTAATCTTTGATCAGGGAACAACATAATAGAAGAGTATTGCTGAAAATTAGTTTTTATACTGTAGAATATTGGGAGCAAACTGGGAGCCAGATAAATGGGCATAATAGCAAATCAACATAGAGCCGAGCCTCTGGGTAGCAGAAGTCAGTGAGTGGATGTGACATCTTTATTTTGATTTAAAAAATATTTATTATTTTAATTTATTTGGCTGTGCCGGTCTTAGTTGCAGCACTCAGGATCCTTGCTGTGGTATGCAGGATCTTGAGTTGCAGAATGTGGGATCTAATTCCCTGAGCAGGGATAGAACTTAGGCCACCTGCATTGGGAGTGTGGAGTCTTAGCCACTGGACCTCCATAGAAGTACCTGACATAACATCTTTAGATTGGGAAAAACAACAACCCCAGACTCTCCTTATGTAGCATAGCTATTTACCATCCTAATAAATCTGCTTTATTGGAACTTGAAAGGCAAGCACTGGGACAAATGAAAATTCAAAATTCTTTTACATCTAATTCTCAAAAAGAGGCTGACGGACATGCATAGACTCAGCCCTTTGAGTATGGTGGCATAGTGAAATATAGAGCATCTTCTAAGCACAGCACTAATTCTTCCAGTAGTTCACAGCAACCAGGGGTATGGTGTAGTCTGAGGTCTCAGGTGTGCCCTCTTCAGATGTCCAAAGTCAAGGCATTTTTGTGCAGCCACTTCCAGATTTTCCTTGTCCTGCCCTGGTTTTCCCAGGAGGAATTTACAGGCCAGGGTGTGGTTCTTGGATCCAGGGACACAATGACTGTCACGTGATAAAGAGGTTTATCTTAGCCATTGGACTGATATCAGAAGTATGTTCTTGAGAACATGGCTCTTGAACTGAAGATAGCACAAGCAAAATTATAAACTATGTTTTATTTGTGCAAAATGTTTCAAAACTAGGTGTCTTGGAAAGCTGGGTGATTTTTTTTACTCGCAGTCTTTCTGCTGTGGAATACATATGACTTACTATTCACTCCCCAGTGAATGAGAATAAAGGACAGCCCGATGCCACGATATAACTAATACCTGGCAGATATTTTAAAAAATACATGTTAATTGGACTTGTCCCACTTGCACAGTAACTATATCTGTCCTTTTTCTATTTGGCCATGCTTCATGGTTATAGCACAGACAGTAAAGAAATTGCCTCTAATGCAGAAGAGATGGGTTCGATCCCTTTGTCAGGAAGATCCCCTGGAGAAGAAAATGGTGACCCACTCCAGTATTCTTGCCTGGAGAATCCCATAGACAGAGGAGCCTGGTGGGCTACAGTCCATGGGGTCACAAAGAGTTGGACATGACTGAGCAACTAACACGTTGTTATAGAGAAAGCTTTGGTGGTGGTGGTTTAGTTGCTCAGTCGTGTCCGACTCTTGAGACCCCATGGACTATAGCCTGCCAGGCTTCTCTGTCCATGGGATTCTCCAGGCAAGAATACTGGAGTGGGTTGCCATTTCCTTCTCAACTCACCCCTACCAATACCCAAGGCCACAAAACATTTTTGAAGGAGGTAGAGAAGGAAGATGAAGGATAAAAAATACAAATGAGAAATAGTAACTTCAAAAAATGATTGGAATATCTTTTTTTTTAATTGAAATTTACTCTGCAAGCAAATATCATACTCAACTGGGTATGGTGTGTATGCCCCTAGATTTGCTGCTGCTATCTTCCTTTAGGAAGACAGATGAAAATGAAAGGCCTCATTCGTCAAAATTACAAAGAAATGGAGTATTATGGTAGTTAGCTTCCTTTTTTTTTTTTCTTTTTGCCACCAAAGACTCCTTTCACCTACTCTATTTACGTATTTGGCCATACTGCATGTCTTGTGGGATCTCAATTCCCCAACCAGGAATTGAATCCAGGCCCATACAGTGAAAGGGCCAAGTTCTAACCACTCGACCACCAGGGAATTCTCTCACCTGCTCATTTTAAACTGTTATCTACTGTGATGAAAATTTTATATTTCAATTCTGGTGGACTAAGAGATACCGATGAAACATTGTTTCTGGGTATGTCTGTGAAGGTGTTTCTGAAAGAGAGTTGCATATTAAGTCTGTAGACTGAGTGAAGAAGATTGCCTTCGATAATGCTGAGTGCATTATCCAATTTGTTGAGGGTATGAATCGAGCAAAAAAGTGGAGGGCAAATTTGTTCTCTGCCCAAGGGGGGCATCCATCTTCTGTCATTGGATATCAGCGTTTCTGGTTCTTAGGCTTCTTTGGATCCAGATTGAATTACGCCATTGGCTTTCATAGTTCTCCAGCATATGGACAGCATACCACAGGACATCTTGTATTCTAATCACATGTGCTGTGCTGTGCACAGTTGCTAAGTCGTATCTGATCCTTTGCATCTGCATGGACTGTAGCCTGCAAGGCTCCTCTGTCAATGGGATTTTCCAGGCAAGAATACTGGAGTGGGTTGCCATTTCCTACTCCAGGGGATCTTCCCAACCCAGGGATTGAAGCTGCGTATCTTGCATCTTCTGCATTGGCAGGTGGATTCTTTACCAATGTACCACCTGGGAGCCCAATTCCTATGATTTATCATTCTGTTGTTTAGTTGCTCAGTTGTGTCTGACTCTTTGCAACCCCATGAACTGTAGCCCACCAGGCTCCTCTATCCATGGAATTTCCCAGCCAAAATTACTGGAGTGGGTTGTCATTTCCTTCTCCAGGGGATCTTCCTGACCCAGGGTTCGAACCTGCATCTCCACACCTCCTGCATTGCAGCTAGATTCTTTATTGCTGAGTTACCAGGGAAACCCCTATCTATCCTATTGGTTCATTGGTTCTTTTTCTCTGGAGAACCCCAAAACATCTAATATTTTTCATCATCTGCTTTAACCCTAATTTTCTTTCTGACTATTCCATGTGTTAATTCCCACAAGGAATCTGAATAATGCCATGAAAGCCAATCCAGGAGACACAAGAGACGTGGGTTCAGTTCCTGGGTTGGGAAGAGTCCCTAGAGTAGGAAATGGCAACCTGCTCCAGTATCCTAGCCTGGAAAACTCCATGGACAGAGGAGCCTGGAGGACTAGAGTCCATGGGGTCACAGAATTGGACAAGACTGAGCACATACATTAAAAGTTCAGCCTTTTATTTCAGCTGGGCCCTAAACAAAACCCCAAAAGCCATCTCCAAGTTTTTGATTGGTTCTTTCCCATTGTTCCTAATGGCTACTCAAAATTTTCACTATTGACAAGGTTCCCAACTCTACTCCTCATGGTAGTCACCCCTCTTCCTTCCCCCTCATGAATTTGACTATTTTTGGAAAATGGGTCATCTCAAGTGTATTCCATTTCTTTCTCTTCCCTCAAAGTGAAAGTTGCTCAGTGGTGTCCAACTCTTTGCGACCCGATGGACTATATACAGTTCATGGAATTCTCCAGGCCAGAATACTGGAGTGGGTAGCCATTCCCTTCTCCAGATTTTCCCAACTCAAGGATTGAACCCAGGTCTCCTGCATTGCAGGCAGATTCTTTACCAGCTGAGCCACCAGAGAAGCTCTCTCTTCCTTCAGCGAGACACTAAATCTGTACTCTTTCCTTTTCTCCCAATTGGGAGGAAGAAAGCTGCCATAGTAAATCCTTCCATTAGTGCTAAAATTCATCTTTGCTTATCTAATAATTCAGTTTTCAGCTGCTCTCCCTTATCTTCAGTTTCTCCCTCAACTGGTTATCTATTTAGAATGGAAAAACACTCATTTTTTCTCTTTAAAAATTTCCCCTTTTTATTTCCTTTTACAGACCAGTAAAATTAAGAATAATCAAAAAAGAGTTGTCATTTTTTTTTAACTAAAGACATACACAGACCAAAACTGCTATTATTTCATGAAAGGACTTTTATATTTTTAAGCAGGGCATTATTTCAGAATAAGGTTAAGGTCTTGAATCAATTTAGCTTTTTTACAAAGACATTATATTGTCCTTGTTTTACCATTTGAATGTAGAGCAGTTATCTTTTCACCATGAATTTACAGTATTTGAGAATTGATGTACTCTTCAAACACTATTTAAGCTCTTGAGAACTGGCTCTTCTCTATTTCAGAAGCTGCTCTTACAGAACTCATTAACGACTTTCTAATTATCCAGCCTAAAGGACACCCTTCAACCCTTCTTTGACATCTCTGCAGCACTCTTCCCGGTCACTTCCCTGTACCAATTATCACTATGTACTGGGCTTTTCAGGTGGTGTTAGTGGTCAAGAACCCACCTGCCAATGCAGAAGATATGCGACGTGGGTTTGATCCTGGGATTGGGGATTCCCTGGAGGACATAGCAACCCACTCCAGTATTCTTGCTTGGAGAATCCCATGGACAGAGGAGCCTGGCAGGCTATGGTCCATAGGGTTGCAAAGAGTTGGACACGACTGAAGTGACTGAGCATGCACACACTGGGTTTTCCACGCTTCTGGCTGTTTCTCAGTCTCCTTTGAATCTTTCTCAGTCACTAAACAAGGCCGGACCTCACGATTCACTCTGGATTTATTTTCTCCTTAAATCTTAATTCATTTCTGTGTCTAAGCACTGGTGAATTCCTAATTCAAATTCTAATCCAGATCTTCCCTATGCACAATACCCACATCTCCAATTATCTTTAGACATCTCTCACAGATAGACCAAACATTACATGCTCAACAACTTTAGTAATTAATCTCATTCCACACCAGGTGCACATTCCTCCTCCTCCACCCTCATGATTGACTACCAACTACCCAAACCCACCTTGAATCTTTACTCTTCTTCAGCCTTTCTCATCCAACTAGCAATCAAGTTTTACTCTGCATTTTTCAAGTTCATATCCTTCTTTAATCCGGCCTTAAAGACACCACAATGTCTCAACAGTACTACTCTTAAGAGACTCTTGAAGTTAACATGGAAACGACAGGCCCTTGAACCCTTACTTTGTGCAATTTTCTGAGGTTAAGATCCCCAGATCTAAGAAAGTTCAAGAACCAGTCTTTTCCCTCCTATTCATTTCCACAGCACCTTGAGTTAAAATGAAGGCACAAGATGTGTGGTGTGTGTATTTGGAAAGGTACACAAGAATCCGGGGTACTCGTAATATTTCTTAAGTGGGGCACCAGTTATTTAGGGGTTTACTTGTAAAAACTCACTGAGCTGTATTCTTAAAAGGTGTCCTTACTCAACATATCATAAATAGAATGAAAACATTACCACGGGATTTTAGGCAGAAATCAAGTCCTCTTAGCATGACGCTTGTTTATGGGCAATCTTGCCACTTGTCACATTCCTATCACGAGTTCACTCTGTAGCTACCAGATCCTCTCACAACTCTGTCTTCAGACAGTCTTCACCTTTTCTAGTACTCAATTTTGTCTCATCTTAGGCGTCATCTCCTCCTGAAAGATTCAACTTTCTCCTGCCCGGTCTTCTACGAACTTCATATCCCTCTCAAAACCCCCCTGCCTCTTTCTATCGTTTTCTTGAAAAAAAGCAGTGTATACTGCAGTGGACTTGCTTAAAAACAGAAACAAAAACCTTTCTGGCTATGCTTTTTTGTAGCCAATGAACTGAACACATAAAAACCATTTCACTGTTACTGGAATTTGGAGCTAAGATTCAAGATTCACATTCAAGTATGTTAAAAATTATGTACTTTTAGTGGGAATCTCTCATACCACCATGGCCCCAAATTACAGTGAAGTCGACAGCCAGAACTTCTGCTCAGCTAGATAACCATACATGAAACAATGCAACTTCAGCAAAAAGCAGAGAAAATGTTTAGTGTGCATGCAGCAAAACCACACTTTGCATTAGGTTTTCAAAACAGAGAACAGGTCTAAGAACCTCATTATTAGTTGTGAACCTGGGCTGGGGAACTACTGGTGCAGAAAAAGTAAAATGGGACGATTTAGGGCAAGGGGACAATTTTACTGAAAAATGCATTATCAGTTATGTTTTGTACTTTTTTACTTGTACAGTTAACTCCAGTCAACAGTTCAGTTAACTGTATGGTAACTATGAGTACTTGAATAAGGAAGTGCACAAAGAGGTGTGTTTTTACACACACCATAACATCCACACTTACATGTGCACACACATACACACACACACACATTCAGAGGTGGGAAGATGAATATTTAGAGGTGATGTCAAGAATGTCTAGGTTATAGGAGAAAGTGAGGTCTTTTGCTTAAACTATTAAGAAATCTAGAATAAGAGTGTGCTGATGATTTGGAACTAGGGATGAAAGACTTAACCTCAATTGAATTATCCCAGAAAAGGTAACTAGTCAGTAGAACAAATGAGAGCAATTTAAATTCTTGATTCCAATTTTTAAATGCAGTAATGCATTTGACAGGATAGATTTTACAATGGAGTAATAAACAAACTCTTACACAAAGCAAAAAACAAAACTGATTTAATGACCAGAACAGATGAATTAATAGGTTTATAATAACCATTAACTAAGGGAAGCCCTAGAACCAGAAATAAAGATTGCATGCAGTCTAGTTACCATAAAAACCAAAGCAATACCAAAATATGTTTCCTAGCACAGACTCCAGGTCTTTTTATTTCCAACTCTCGGTAATCAAAATATTTACACTTTCACATGCTACTGGTAGTAGAGGAATAAGATTTAATCTGTCTAGGACTACAAATCTCTCACAGAATGGAGGGCACAAAAAGAACAGTGTCTTCCTCCACCTTTTTGGGCCCACCTTAGGGGAAAAAAAAAGGCACTCCCAAAGGTTCCTTGGTAACACCTTTGCTGGGTTTGTTACATAATCTTTACATGTAAAATTAATGGTCCACTCATTTCACAGATCTGGGAACCACATGGCATTGGAACTGCCTTTAACCCACACATCAAACTGGCTTTAACAAGGACAACAGCTTTGGATGTCAGTTCTTTAAAAAAAATGGGGGCTTTGTTTCCTTGAAAACATAATCATATGCTTAATTACTGAATTTTGGCATACACAGCCAAACATATTGTGGAACTTAGTGCCAGAGGACTAAGTTTTCTAACATCAGCTGCTTCCAACTCCCCTAGGCGTATGCAACTTTGTTCTTCTCCCTTTTATTAATTATAATTAAGTGCTCTGAACTTGGGTTTAACCTCTCCACTGAGATCTGAAAAAAAAAAAAAAAAAGATGTTTAAATTACTGAGTCTTTCTCTGATCAAAATTAAGAGTAACAAAGTCTTCAACTGCTTGTGGGCAGCTGCCCATTATTCACAGAATCTTTAGAAACCATGTGCCTGAGGCCAAAGAGAATCTGCTTTGATCACTAAGTGTGACTCACACTGAGCCATACTGAAACTGCACTTGGGTACCTGGTCTCAAGTTAAACTGAAGTTAAGTATCTCTCCACATTTACTGCATCCATGTAGCATGCAATTTTTGATGCTGAATAAGAGAAATGCGGCAATTGAAGGCTTCACCACAAGCATCACATTCATGGGTTTCTTGAATTTTCACCTCTGCATGGATCTTCTGATGGTTGACAAGGCTGCGCTGCTGACTAAAACTTTTGTCACACTTCTCACACTTATAAGGTTTTTCTCCTGTATGTATTCTCTGATGCTGAATCAGGCCGGAGTTCCGGCTAAAGGCCTTCCCACATTCATCACATTTATGGGGTTTATTACCTGTGTGAACGCCCTGATGTCGAATAAGATTACAAAGTTGACTAAAACTTTTGCCACACTGTCTGCACAGATAGGGTCTCTCACCAGTGTGGATTCTCTGGTGTTCAATAAGAAATGAGCTCCGACTGAAGCTTTTCCCACATACAGTACATAGGTAGGGCTTTTCACCAGTGTGGATTCTTTGATGTTGCACAAGATGAGCACTGACACTGAAAGTTTTCCCACATTCATCACATTTATAAGATTTTTCCTTAGGGTAGACTTCCTGTTGTATAACAAGACCACCATTTGGGTCAAAACTTTCCTTGGTTTCATTGTATGAATAAGTCTTCTCTCTGGTGTGGATTCTCTGGTGCTGAATAAGACCTGAGCTTCTACTAAATGCTTTTCCACATTCCTCACATTTATGGGGTTTGTCCCCTGTGTGAATTCTCTGATGACGAGTAAGGTTGCAAAGTTGACTGAAGCTTTTCCCGCACTCTTTGCACTGATAAGGTCTTTCACCTGTATGGATCCTCTGATGTTCGATAAGGAATGAGCTCCGACTGAAGCTTTTTCCACATTCAATACAAAGAAAAGGTTTCTCACCAGTGTGGATTTTTTGGTGTTGTATAAGATATGTACTTAATCTAAAGGCTTTCCCACATTCACCACATTTATGGGGTCTTTCCCCAGTGTGAATTCTCTGATGTTCAACAAGCAACGAATTTCTACTAAAGCTTTTCTTACATTTGGTACAGTGATAGGGTTTCTCACCAGTGTGTGTCCTCTGATGTTCAATCAGGTGTGACTTCCAACTGAAGGCTTTTCCACAGTCACTACATTTATGGGGTTTCTCACCTGTGTGAATCCTTTGATGTTTAACAAGGCTTCTTCGCTGGCTGAAGCTCTGTTTACAGTGATTACACTGATAGGGTCTCTCTCCAGTGTGGATTCTCTGATGTCTAATAAGGGTTGAGCTCACACTAAAGGTTTTTCCACAGTAATTACACTCATAGGGCCTTTCCCCGGTGTGAATTCTCTGATGTTCAATAACAAATGAACTGCGACTAAAACTTTTCCCACATTCATTACATTGGAAAGGTTTCTCTCCAGTGTGGACCCTTTGATGTTGAATGAAATGAGCCTTGCGGACAAAACTCTTTCCACATTCTTCACATTTATGACATTTTTCTTCTGAATTTGGTCTCTTACGGATAATGTTAGTGCTTCCTCTGAACATTCTTTGTTCCTGGGTCAAAGATTCCCTCGGTATTTCCCATAAGAAGATTCCTCTTTGTTTATCTAACCTACCAACAAGTTCAAAGGTTTCTCTACGCATGGGATCCTGGTCAATTTCACTTTTGATCCTTGTAACTATTATACCCTGTGGTTCCATTTCTTCCTCAATTTCCTCAATTTCTTGTTTCACAGTTGGCTCCTCATCCTTATCTCTGTTCAAAACATCTGGAATAAATGGAAAACAGAAATGTCAGCCTAGTTCTTTGCCAGCAAGGAGAAACTGTCATAAAAATAAGATAATTAAAATAAATTAATCTACTATGTGCATAAAATGTAGTTCACTATATCACAGCACCCTTGTGATGATTACATTAGTTCAAATACATAAAGCATTTAAAACTACCTGGCAAACAATACAAGCTATATAAATATTATTTAGTATTAGTTTTCTGATAAAATGAAATGTTTTTCTTAAAGAAAGGGTAACAAAGAAATAAAGTAAGTAATGGTATGATAAACTAGCTATCAGGAAAGAAAGGATAATGTGGAGAGAAAACAGTAGGTTCAGGAAAAACTCAGGATGAAGTAGCATTATTGTAATGTGAATAAGCCAAATAACTGACAGAAAAGAACACATAAAATGATGCTGAAAAGGAAAACAGACAAAAACCAGAGGAAACAACAATTCATTCATTAATAAGAATTTATTATGAATAAAAGCATTCCAGGCACTGTATTAATATAATGAATTAGAATTTAGAGATAAGGCAAGAAGCCTCTTACCAAATGGAATAGATGATAAGTACAAATAGGGAAAGAGTAGAATATGACAAAGAAAATATTAAGTAAAATAGTTTCTATATGGAGATAAATGGCTTTAAAAAACTGAGTTGAAGTGACATGGACTCTATTATATAGAAAAACAGGGGAAAAAAAGAACATGTTTAGAGCTAATGGAAGAAACTAGGAAAAAGAATAGTCTGTGGTAGTTCATGAGTTCATCTACCAGAGATACCACATTCTTCAAGTATAGATGAGTCTCATTCCTCTAAAGATATAAGACCCATGTTGGAACTATCCATTTCCAACTGGGAGTCTGTGTGACATCCAAGAAATGATAATCTTGCATGCGTTGGAAGAAAGATAACATAATGGTCTATATTAAAACAGAGCAGCATATGGGACATTTAAGTCTGCCTCTGACTTCTTTCCTGATTTTCTATCTCTTGCTGCCTGGTGGAGAACTCCATGAGAAGAGTCAATCACCACTAAATTCTTATTTGACCCTAACAATTTCTCCTTTTTTATACTTCCTTTTTTCTTTCAATTTTATAACTTCTAACTGTGGAGTCATCTTTGAATTTTATTTTCACTTACTTCAAACCAGTCATTATTTTATTCCAAAAAAACCCCTCTTCTGTTATTTCCCTAAGAAACTTTATTTTTACTTAAGGCTACTTACAGTGCTGTCTCTCAAATTCATTTTCAGTAGACAGTGTTTTCTTTCACTCAAAGAAAAAGGATAAGAACTGCCTCACCAATCTGCCTCCTACCTAAAATTACCTGCACTGCTACATGAAGATATATCCCATTTTTATCCAAGGCTAAGTCATCTACTCTCTCAATTCCACTTGCCTCTGGGCACTTGTTCTATTATTACCATTTCGTCTTCTTTCTTCAATCTGTATTCTCCATAGAATTCTACATACACCTTCTTACCAACATACAAAATATATCCAAGTATACCTTGAACCTGAAATCCTTTTCTAGATGAAATCCAAGCTTTGAAAAAAAAATCTTAACACTGTACCTCTCCATTTTCTAACTATGTTTTCCATATTCAATCTCTTCCCATTCAATCTACTGGATAATCTACTATAAAATCTGGTTTTTGTTTCTAGTATCTAGAGAAGCTTCTCATTAAATCACCAATGACTTTCAGTTCACAAATGCAGTGGACATTTAGTCCTCATTTTGCTTGCAGCATGTGATATTGTTGACTACTTCCATTTCTTTAGACTGTTCTTGGTTTCCATGCTATCTATTCTAATTCTCTCCCTACTTCTTACTTGGCCTTTTCTAATACATTTCCCTCACGCATTTCTCTTCTCCTCAATTGTTTAAGGATGATATTATCCATGTTTATATCCTCATCTTGCTTTACATACACACACTCTCTGAATATTGCCACTAAGCTGTCTCAAAAAGGTCTCACAAATAACATGACCATCATCCTTTGTTGTCATGTCTGTCTCCACCTTTAATCATGTTCCTTTCAGAAGCATTAACTGTCCATCACCCTACAGTCCCACAGCAGGAAATCATTCTAGATTTCTCCCTTTTTCTTACTATTAATCAATCACCAAACTCAATGATTCTACTCTTTAGCATTTGCCCCCTCTGTTTTCTATAGATTACTGAAAAAGCCATCTGATAATCTTTGGCTCTGGTCTTTAGGCTGCATCTATTTCATTGAATCCAGATTTTCGTGAAATGGAATTCTAATCACGTCACCACCTACAGATCCTATTATCTCTAAAATCAAACCAAATCTCTCTACACTATGATACTCAGCACTTATTGAGGTCTCTAAGCTTCAACTCACTCTTCTTCCCATGCTCTCATACTGTAAGTGGGTAAATTGCTTACGCTTTAGTCATTTATGGTATTTCTTTGCATATCTCATTTATGAAAAATCCACTGACATTGTTTACTTGGGAATCTCTCGGTTTCTTTTTAAGATTCCATGTAATGCAATAGTTCCTCTATAAAGCCTTCACTTAATCCACTAGATGATTTAAGTGTTCTGTTTTTGATGACCATCCCTTGTCCATAACTGCATTATAGCTATTATTACACTGTACTTCAGTTTGTATTTTCCATTGGATTACAAGTTCTTTCTGAGATTTTGTGTTAAAGTCTCTTCATAATATTTACTCAGTGGATATTGTTCCAGGGTTTTACTCAAAGGAGTAATACAAAATTACATTATTTACAGATGATATGACTGCCTCCCCTTCATGGATCACAGCTATGTCATGGCAAAGGGGCCTGCATAACTCAATGCAGCTATGAACTATGCCATGCAGGGCCACCCAAGACAGACAAGTCACAGTGAAGAATTCTGAGAAAATGGGTGGCAGAGGACAAAATGGTTAGATGACCCCATCAACTCAATGGACATGAATCTGAGCAAATTCTGGGAGACACTGAAGGACAGGGAAGCCTGGCATGCTGCAGTCCACGGGGTTGCAGAGTCAGACACAACTGAGCAACTGAACAACAATGACCGCCTACCCAAAATACCAAAAAGAATTAAATGAAATATAATAGCTATGAAAGGACTAAGATATAAAACAAATACTGGTTCTTACTACCAAGAACAACTAGTTAATAAATATTATAGGAAAAGAAATATGCTCTTCATGATATTAAAAACCATAAAGCCTATGAATATATCTAACAAGAAATGCAAGATCCATAAAAGAATCCATACAATTTTTCTGAAGGACATAAGACAGTTAACTAGAATCAACCAATTGCCAAAGAGAGTCAACATTATAAGGCTCTTGCTTCTTCCCAAACCAACTAACAACTTATTACTCAAACCAAAATCCCATGAAACAATTACAAAACCCCAATGAATCTAAATTTCAACTGGAAGAATGCAGCCAACTAGTTAAGTACAACTGACCCTTGAACAACATGAAGGTTAGGGGCACTGATCCTCCACTCTGTTGAAGATGTACATATAACTTTATAGTTGGCCCTCCATATCCATGGTTTTGCACCTACGGATTCAGTCAATTGCAGACTGTGTAGTACCGTAGTATGTATTTAGTGAAAAAAATTCACGAACAAGTCGACTCTCACATTTCAAACCCATATTGTTCAAGGGTCAACTGTATAACCTGAAAGAGAATGTAAGAGTGACTTTATCTTACCAGACATGAAATATAATATATTGCTAAAGTAAATAAAACACAGAGGCACTAGCATGAAAACAAATAGGTCAAATAGAGAGACATGTAAAACAAGTGAATCTAGGCTTCCAAACAGAGCAGCCTGGAAATGACTAGCCATTAGACCTGGGCTTGGTAGCTATAACCACCTTCCGAGGTACCTGCCATGCTTGTACTGTATGTTCCCATCCTCTGGTCATAGCTAATTTTTCTAGAGTAAACAGGTGCCTCAAAGTGCAGTTCTCTCAGTTTTCTAGGAAAAAAACAAAACAAAACAATGAGAGAATGGGGAAGGACTTGCATTTTTAGGCCAAGTACAATGCTTTATAATTGTTTATTGAATGAATGAGCAGTTGAATAAATACTTGGAAAGAGACTAAGGTCCAATCTGGCTCTAGCAGTCTGGAGAGAAGTTATCAAACCTGAAGAAGTCTATTTCAATTGAAAGAACTGAAAGGTCAAGAACTGAGAGATCAAGCTGTCATCAATGTAGTTATTGCAGTTCTAAAAGAAAAATCAGCATGGAAAGCATAGGTATGACTGAAGAGGCAAAATTACAAAGCTAGACGAGTTGTGTCAAGTAGAGTAACAGGATGAAATGCCAGAAAACACTACACTGGAATAGTTGAGTAATCATAATCTCTCATCAAGGGAGCACAAATCAAGGGGGTGGATACAGAATTTATACAGGAAGATGAAAAGATTGTGGAGGAAGAAATAATAACTCATGAAAAGCTGTATTTCAGCTACAATAAAGAAGACAGCCTGAAAGCAGGAGATCACAGATGGGCTCACTGCCATTTTACAGTACTAGGCACAGGTAAGGCTGGGCATTCGCCTGATATTATCAACCAGGACACCATATGGGTGGAAAAAGCTGTCAGTGACTCAGAAATCCCATAGCATAATGGAAAAAAAATCTAGCATCTGCTATGGTTGGAGATTGAAGTCGTATGCTGAAAACAACAGATGAGGCTAGAAAGCTACACGGGAGCTATATGAGGTAGTTCCAGTATACAGGACAAGAAATTAAGATGTTTTTTTTATCCTTTAAGGTGTCAGAAATCACCAGAAGTTGTAAGCAGTTAACTAACACAAAATCACTTTGGTAGCAATAAAGAGAATATATTAGAAGAAAGGGAGACTGGAGGCAAGGGGCTAGATTACAAGCTAGTGCAATAATCTTGTCAAAAGATACTGAGTCTTATGTATACTCACTCAGTCACCCAAATATTTAAGAAGCATATAATACATGCCTGGCTCTGTGCTAAGTGCTGGAGAAATCAAATGAAAGAATACAGTTACTACCCTCTTGAAGATCAGTCTACTTAGAGAAATAACATAATGATTATGGTACACTATAATAAATTCAACAATGGAAGGGTATAAAGACAGCACAGAGAATGGAGTACTGAATTCTGAAGAGGAGGCCCTTATATCTTAGTAGATAATTTGAGATCTGCCAGATGTGAGTTACTTATGTGGTCTTCAAAAGGAGATGACTAAGAAGTTGGAGTTCAACAGAGAAGATAATGACAATGATGATGAAGGAATACATTTATACATTGTACTTAATACGTGCTTCTCAGTATCCTAAATACTTTACATGTATTAACTGAGTTAATGCTCACAATAATCCTAAGAGATAAGTACTATTATTATTTCCATTTTTATATAAAAAAAGAAAACAGGCACAGAAAGGTTAAGTAATTCACCCATGGTCACAAGTCTTGTATGTAGTGGAATTGGGATTTTTATTTAGGCAGTTAGGCTCCGTATTTTCTTTCTACTTAAGTAGAGATAAAGATTTGAGACTTATCATCACATACCTGATGACCTGAGTGTAAATAAGATCTGCCAAGGTAGGTTTATAGACTGAGAGAACGTCTGAGAATGCAAAGAAATAGAAGGAAGCAATAAAGAGTTTCAGATATCTATAAAAGAAATGGAATTAAATACAGTCCCAAAAGAATCTACTGTATTTGACAACTGGGCCATTATTGACGAATGTTAAACAACTAAAGGTAAGTGGCAGAGGCACAAAAAGAAGCTTAGAGATAATGGGAAGTAAAGAATAGAGAATACACATTAACCACTCTTACAAAAATCTGGCTGTGAAGCAAACAAGTAGTAGGTTACAGGAGCAGCAAGAAAGACTGTGGCTCAAAGGTGAGCTCTGGCACATGAACGAACCTATCATCACAATAAAGCTACCAGGGGAAAAAGAATAGCGACTAAAATTACACGGGGGTGGGGGGGGTGGGTAGGGGGGAGACTGATAGGTTCTTGGAGAATGTGCAACCTTATGTGTGCAATGAGGGGTAGAAAACTTGAGAGTTCATGTGTGGTGGTCTCTATCTTCTCTGTGAAACAGAAGGTGAGGTCCACCACTGAGTGATGAACCCAAGGAAAACTCAAAGTTTCTGAAATAGTCACTAAAAGAAACAGGGGTAGGAGCAAATCAATGATAAAAAATTTGCTGAGATATAAAAACCCAGTGGTTTTTATATCCAGAAGAAGGAAACCACCTGTATATATGCAGGGCATCAATTCTTTCAGTTACAGAACTTCTCTTGCTGTGTTCAGCAAATCAGGTAAGAGAAAAAGGCAGACTTTATAACCAGTACAGGTCTTCAAGTTTGCAGAATGGGTAGAACATAATGACAAAGTGGTGAGAGAGCATGCTGGTGATCATTTTATATACAGGTCTATGGCTTAGATGAGAAGGTGAAGCAGGAGGGAACTAAGAGCCTGGGGGGAAAAAAGGAAGTCAAGGAACAGGAAAGATTAAGAATAAACAGGTTCAGTAGGAAAGGAGGAGAAGAGGTAGACAGGTAGGAAGTTACAGTAAGCTCCACATGGGCAGAGATCATGTCTGTTTTGTCGACTTCTGTTTAGTTATAGTCAATAAACATCTACTGCCTGAGAAAGAATAAGGTATTAGTCAAAATACAAGATACTGGGGTTTAAAAATTGCCTGTTATAACAAAATTGAGGGTGTGATCATTAATGTGAGGTTCTTAATAAGAATGGAAAAGCAGGGTCCTTGAAGATACAGTGAGGCAGAAGTAATGACTGCATGATGGATGGTGTGGGTTAACAAAGAGAAGATTCCGAAATGTGACAAAATCTATGTGTGAGACACTAAAAAAAAAAAATTGACAGATGATAGTGAAAAGAAATTAAGAGGGTAGAGCAAGACAGCTGAGACCTCAAAAGAGAAATTACATTTGAAGGTGGAAAACTAATGCTTTGGGAACAGTACTGAAAAGTTAGGAGAACAGTTATTTTTCCCTTTCAGCTCTGAGACAAAGGATGGGGAAGGAAGAGGATGTGGGAGAATAAGCCGCCCCTGCCAGAGAAGTAGTGTCCTTGGGAAAGTGCCAGGTTTCAGTTAAGGCCAGGAGGGGTAGGGAACACCATGTGAAGAGAAACAGGGACTCCAGAAGGCAGAGTGATAAGGGGTGGGAGGAAAGCAGGGGGAGGATGAGCTAGGAGGGAAAATACAGAGCAATATGGGAATGAGATTAAGAGGATGCAAGCCAGAAAAGCTTGTATTTTGGTCACTGCAAGGACAGTAGGGATGAGAGCCATGGAAACAATTCATGGCTGAAAGGTCTGAAATGGAACCTTGGAACAAAGCAATTTGGTATGGTACTAGTTCATGTGTTCTGCTTTCTTACAGTTTCTTAGCTATTTTGATGCAAGAAACAGCAGATTCTTACCCAGTGAGACCAGGTTTCCATAATTCTCCATCATGACATCTTTATACAGGCTTCTCTGAGCTGGATCCAGATAATCCCACTCCTCCTGGGTAAAAAACACAGCCACATCCTCAAATGTCAGCAAGCCCTGAAATAGTACGATTTCTGTAGTCAGTTCTTGTTGTCTCAAGGACAATTCTACCGCTGAAAGTAGCAGAAACAACCACTTATCAGGGCCGGGTAGGCTAGGAGGAACATGATAACTAAGAGTTACAAATGCGGCTCAATTCTGGGAACCGACAGAATTCGGACACCTCAAATTAGAGGAAAACACAGCTGGATCTCTGTGTTGAGGAGTGAGGAGCCTCAGGTAAAGGTTTACCATTATGCCCTAATAATTTAATTTTAGTAAGCTGCACTAAGGCCTTCCCAAGTTTCCTGCACCTCATCGCCCCGTTCCAACTCAATTACGACCCTTTTCAACTCAGTTATGTTAATTTTTCTAAGCGCCTACTTTGGGTCCAGGCATGGGGCAGGTGTAGAAGACACGAGGAGGATGAAAAAAGCAAACCTCACCTGGAAGAACTCATAAATGAAAACGCTAGTTTGGAGCATTACTAATTTTCTTTAGGAGATTTATCAAGTCGCTCTTGAAAAAAGGAGCCACTGGGCAGTGTGATCGCGAAGGGCTCCCCAGTACATTAGGGGGTACTTCATTGCACCGCGCTGGCCCTAAAGACCCGAGAAGGCGGGTGGGGGCGGCGGCGCGGCCTAGCGAGCTAGGTAAAGGCGAGAGAACGGGGATACTCGCAGGGGCGACTTACCTTTGACTCTGGCGGGGGACTCGGCGAGGCCATCTTTCAGACAGAAAATCAGGGCAGGAATCCCGGGTGGCCCCAAGAAAAGGAGGCTCTGGCAAGGCCTACCCGGCCGCTGAATATTAGGCCCGAAGAAAGCGAGGTCTCTAGGCTGGATCTGGCCAGGTCCTGCCCCGAGCGGTCAAGACCCCAGCAGCCTGTCAGACGCGCTACTTGGCCGCCCCCACCCCGCACCCCCTCCCCTGCCTGGCTGTGCAGCCTTCCAGGCCTCGCTAGAGCCTCCTCTCGGTCGCCAGTTCCTGCTGCTTTCAGCCAAAGAGCGCTGTGACCGCCCGCCCCCGGACCAGAAGGCGTCACCGGGAATCTTCCCGGGACGCCCCTCAACTACAACTCCCGTCATGCTCTGAGAGAGCGCTGGGGTCCAGCCTGCCACGGCCGTGGCTACCGAACTACGCTTCCCGGAGTGCAAAAGGCGAGGGAGCCTGGGTTGGTCTCCACCGGAAAAGGACACATGCCACTAAGCTTACATTTTATTGGCTGATCTTCGCGTGCCGCTGCCGCCCGGGGGTGGAGCTCTGTCACCAAGCTCTCCCCGAAGATGGCGGCGCTCTGGGTGGCCAGCGTTGCCAGAAAAAGCCTCACAGGGGTAGCTTCAGGGGCGTCACGCAGAGGATTTTGGTCTCGACTCAGGTAAAGCGGAAGGTTAGACCGTGGGTCATGCTCACAGAAAGTAAGGAGAGGAACTGAGAATGATGAACTTAAGACGGGACCGTGGTCGTGCGCCTTACCAGGGAAAGGACGAGAAAGTGCGTGAGGGTTCTGAGTTCAGAAGCTTCAGCTCCTGTTTCCGCGAGTGGTGGGGTCCAGTTACTTTGGTTGGCCTTCAGTTTACTCATCTTAGAACCGAAATACCGCCCCCTTCTCCTTCCATTTCACCTGTTAATTTATTAGGTAAACCATACTTACTGACCACGTGTTCCCGACGCGGAGTATAGTGTCTGCACAAATGACTGTTTTAGGACAGGCAGCTCAGAACATGAATGTGAAAGTGTCCGCTGAACTAAATTCATTTGGGGTGTATTTATTCACAAGAAAGATTCAGAGCGCAGCGTCCTCATTTTGTCCGCTCATTGATTTACTCAAATAGTTAGTAAACAACTGCCCTGGCCCAGCATCTCTTTATATAGGATGCAGCAGCGAAACAGAGCCCCTTCTCAGAGCGTGAGTACTCTGGCAAGAGGAAACCGAGCCTGCACCGGAAGGAGATAGCAATATTTTGCTAAAAGTCAGAAAGCAAGTTAATGACAGGGCTGGATCTGGAATCCCGGTCTCTTCACTCTCCCATCTGCTGCTTTTTCTGCAGGGCCAAGTGGAATTTTGTGAAAGGAAGTCTGTGACTTAGTGTTAGGACATGAAGATTTGTAGGAAACCTCAAGAAACAGTGTATACCCTCTTAAGTTTCCAACAAAAACTTCTTCAACCCAAAGGGATTTTTCTCATCAGCTCATGTTTTATTAGCTTTTCTTCTGTTCCATTTTGTTTTGATTCTTTTTTTATATGTGATTTGTTTATTTAATTTTTGGTTACACTAGGTCTTCCTTGCTGCTTTCAGACTTATGTAGTCACAGCGAGTGGGGGCTACTCTTTGCTCCCTTGTGTGGGCTTCTCATTGCGGTGGCTTCTCTTGTGGAGCACAAACTAGGTGCCGGGGCTTGAGGAGTTGTAGCATGTAGGCTCAGTAGTTGTAACTCCTGGGCTCTACAGCATAGGCTCAATAATTGTGGTGCATGGTTTAGTTGCTCCTTGGCATGTGAGATGTTTCCATACCAGGGATCTAACCCATGTCACCTGCATTAGCAGGTGGATTCCTGTCCACTTCACCACCAGGGAAGTCCTTGTTTTCCCTATATTTCGGTTAGTATTTATTATTATCTCTTAAATCTCCTTCAAGTTTGTTTCACTGACTCATTGAACAAGTATTTCTAGAGTGTCTACTATATACCAGATGTCTAGATGTGAGGAATGCAGTTGTTAATAAGATAAACCAAATCTTGGTCCTCATAAAGCATGTAAAAGTGAACAAATATAATTTCAAAAAGTGGTAACTTATGAAGAAAACTAGAGCAGTGCAGGCATACCTTGGAGTTACTGACGTTTGTTTCCAGATTGCTGTGATAAAGCAAGTATCTCAGCATGTTACACAGATTTTGGGGTTTCCCAGTGCATTTAAAGTTATGCTTACAACATACTGTAGTGTTTAATGTGCAATAGCATTATGTCTAAGAAAACAATGAGCATATCTTAGTTAAAAAATAGTTTATTGCTAAAAATTGCTAACCATCATCTGAGCTTTCAGAGAGTTATAATCTTTTTGATAGTGGAGGGTCTTGCTTTGATGTTAATGGCGAAGGATAGTTCAGGGTGTTGGTTGCTGAAGGGTGGGGTGTCTGGTAATTTCTTAATATAAGACAAAAAGGAAGTTTGCACCATTGATTGACTCTTCCTCTCATGAGTGACTTCTCTGTAGCATGCAGTGCTGTTTGATAGCATTTTACCCACAGTAGAACTTCTTTCAGTATTAAAATCAGATTCTCTCAAACTCTGCCCCTTTATCAACTAAGTTGTTGTAATATTCTCAGTCCTTTGTTGTCTTTTCAACAGTCTGCACAGTATCTTTACCAGGAGTAGATTCTATCTCAAGAAACTTATTTTCTTCGCTCATTCCTAAGGAACAACTCTTCAGTGATGAGGTTTTATCCTGAAACGGAAAGTGTTAGTTCCTCAATTATGTCCGACTCTCTGCAACCCAATGGACTGTAGCCTGCCAGGCTCCTCTGTCCATGGAATTCTCCAGGCAGGAATAGTTGGAGTGGGTAGCCATTCCCTTCTCCAGGGGGTCTTCCCAACTCAGGGGTGGAACCTGTGTCTCCCGCATTGCAGGCAAATTCCTTACCGTCTGAGCCACCAGAGATTGCAGCAATTCGGTTACCTCTGAGGGTACACTTCTAGTTCTCTTGCTATTTCTTCTATATTTGCAATTACTTCTTCACCAAAATCTTGAACCCCTGAAAGTCATTCATGAGGGTTAGAATTGGTTTCTTCCAAAGTTCTGTTTCTGTTGCTATTTTGATCTCTTCCCATGAATCATGAATGGGCTTCTCTGGTAGCTCAGCTGGTTAAGAATCTGCCTGCAATATGGGAGACCTGGTTTCGATCCCTGGGTTGGGAAGATACCCTGAAGAAGGGAATGGCTACCCACTCCAGTATTCTGGCCTGGAGAATTCCATGGACTGTATAGTCTGGGGTTGCAGAGTTGGACACAACTGAGTGACTTTCATGAATCATGAATATTCTCAATGGCATCTAGATTGATGAATTATTTTAGAACATTTTCAGCTGACTTTGCCCAGATTCATCAGAGGAATTCTTGTCTATGGCAGCTATAGCCTTACAAAATGTGTTTCTTAAATAATAAAACTTGAAAGTAAAACTCATTCCTTGCTCCATGGACTGCAGAGTGGATGTTGTGTTGGCACGCATGAAAACATTAATCTTGTACATCTCCATCAGGGAGCTTACTTAGGTGACCAGGTGTGTTAATATTTTGAAAGGAATCTTTTTCTGAGCGGTAGGTCTCAACTGTGAGCTTCAGATATACAATAAAACTTGTTGTAAGCAGATGTTCTGTCTTCTAGGCTTTGTTCTTGCATTTACAGAACACAAGCCTGGTAGATTTAGCATAATTCTTAAGGGCCCTCGGATTTTCAGAATGGTAAATGAGCATTGATTTTAACTTCAAATCACCAGCTATGTTAGCCTCTAGCAGAGTGAGCCTGTCCTTTGAAGCCAGGCATTGACTTTCTTCTCTCTATCTATAAAAGTTCTAGATGACATTTTTTAATAGAAGGCTGTTTTGTCTACATGGAAAATCAGTTGTTTAGTGTAACTACCTTCATTATCTTAGCTAAATTTTCTGGATAACGTGGTGCAACTTGTAGTTGCTGTTTCACCCTGCACTTTTATGTTATACGGACAGCTTCTTTCCTTAAACCTCGAGAACCAACCTCTGCTGTTGTTCAGTCACTAAGTCCTATCCCACTCTTTGCTACCCTGTGGACTGCAGCATGCAGACTCCCCCATCCTTCACTTTCTCCCAGAGTTTGCTCAGATTCATGTCCATTGAGTCAGTGATACTATCTAACCATCTCATCCTCTGCCACCCCCTTTGCCTTTTGCCTTCAGTCTTTCCCAGGATCAGGGTCTTTTCCATTGAGGCGGCTCTTTGCATCAGGTGGCCAAAGTATTGAAGCTTTAGCTTCAGCATCAGTCCTTCCAATGAATATTCAAGGTTGATTTCCTTTAGGTTTAACTAGTTTGATCTCCTTGCAGTCCAAGGGACTCTCGAGTCTTCTCCAGCACCACCAATTGAAAGGATCAGTTCTTCAGTGTTCAGCCTTCTTCATGGTCCAACTCTCACATCCATACATGACTACTGGAAAAACTATAGCTCTGACCTTTGTCAGCAAAGGGTCTCTGCTTTTTAATGTACTGTCTAGTTTTGTCATAGCTTTCCTTTCAAGGAGCAAGTGTCTTAACTTTCATGGCTGCAGTCACCATCCACAGTGATTCTGGAGCCCAAGAAAATGAAATCTGTCACTGCTTCCACTTACAGCTTCCTCACCTTTTTCAGCCTTCATAGAATTGAATAGTGTTGGGGCCCAGATCTGGACTAGACTTTGAGGAAATATTGTGGCTGGTTTGATCTTCTGTTCAGACCATTAAAACTTTTTGGAAGCTAAAGCTAAAACTTTCAGGAATAAAGCTGTTTTGCTTTTTAACATTTGTGTCTTCACTGAAGTCATACTTTTAATTTCCTTCAGGAACTTTTTCTTTGCATTCACGACTTGGCTAACTGTTTAGCTGGAAGTCCTAGTTTTCAGCCTAGTTTGGCTTTTGACATGCCTTCACTCAGCTTAATCATTCTAGCTTTTGATTTAAAGTAAAAGATGGGCAATTCTTCCATTCACTTGAACACTTATAGGCTCTTGTGGGGTTAATTGACCTAATTTCAGTATTGTTGTATCTCAGGGAATAGGGTGGTCCAAGAAGAGGGAGAGAGCAGTTGGTGGAGCAGTGAGAACATGCACGATATTTGTCAGTTAAGTTTGTTGTCTGTAGGAGCATGGTTTGTGACACCCCAAAACAATCACAATAGTGAATCAAAGATCACTGGTCATCACCATAACAAATAAAATATTGAAAAAGTTTGAAGTATTGTGAGAATTCTGAAGATGTGACAGACACTAAGTGAGCAAATGCTGTTGGAATAATGGTGCCCATAGACTTGATGGTTGCAGGGTTGCCACAGACCTTCAATTTGTAAAAAAACACAGTATCTATGAAGTGCTGTAAGATGAGATATGCCTGTATAAGAGATTACTGAGATGAAGGGAATAGACTACATTTCATTGCGATGGGTTGTGAAACTGGAGTAGTTTCAAGAGAAAATGGGAGGTCAGGAGGTACAGAAGTTGTGTAGGCAACTCTTGAGAAGCTTTGTTGTAAAGGCAGCTGGAGTGGAACATGGAATCTGGAGATTATTTCCTTTAAAGATGGGAAATACTACAGCATATTTGTGTGTCATGAGAATAGTAGATAGGGAGAAGTTGATAAAAGAATTGATGTAGAAAGAGGGATACGTAACTGAAAGAGTCTTTGGATAGACACAGAGGAATAGCATTACAAACCATCTCCTTGACTAATGTTGTCCATTTCTGATACCCTCCGATTTCTGTAGGGATGACTGATCCCAATCTGATGACAGCTCCATGGGAAACAGGAGTTAGTTTATAAACAGATATTAAGCACTGATAAACAAATATTAAGTCTGTAAAGACAGACTCCCTCACATTGGCCCATGTGTAATAGTTACACAAGCTGTTTTAAAGGACTCCTAAAACATCTCTGTATTCAGGTTTATAATCTGACACAGTGATTCTTAACTGGGGACAGTTTTGTCCACCAGGGACATTTGACAATGTCTTTTGGTTATTATGACTGGAGGACAGGAGTGCTACTGGAATTTAGTGGGTAGAGGCTAAGGGTGCTGCTGAGCAACCTACAGTGAACAGGACAGCTTCCCACAATAAAAAATTATCTGGTCCAAAATGTCAGTAATGTTTGCTCTGAGAAATCCTGATCTAGTAAGAGAAGTAGAATGTAAAGAAAATTAAAACTCAGGTGGAATGAGGTGTGCTCTGAGAACAATATTAAGTGCTGTGATATATGTGGGATATTGAAAAAAAAAAAAAAAAGATGAACTTATTTACAAAGCAGAAACAGACTCACAGATGTAGAAAGCAAACTTATGGTTACCAAAGGGGAAAGGAGGGGAGGGATAAATTAGGAGTTTGGGATTAACATATACACACTACAGTATACACACATATGTATTCAAAACTGAATCACTGCTGTAAACTTGAAACTAACACAACATATAAATCAATTATACTTCACTTTTTTAAAAAGTGCTATGAGAAATCAGAGAAGCTTACAGTTATATTTGATTGAGGAAATCAAGTAAAGATTGAGAGAAGAGTTTTGTCCTAGGACTTAAAGGATGGATTAAGAATTCTGTAATTGGAGGCGAAAGATAGATACTTCAGGTAGGATGTAACTTGAGCTAACGTGATATCAGAAGAGTAGGAAACAGAAGGTAGTTCAGTTTGAGTAGGGCATAGAATGTATATAAGATATTAGTGGGAGATGAGGTTAGGTAGATTGGGTTTGGATCTGGGAGGACCAGAAATTCCAGAGGATTTACCATCTTCATCCATTCTTGGAAATTCTTAGGGCATGTAAAATCTGAAGTTAGCTTCTGTTTTCTCTTTGTGCCAGTTGAGTTCAACTATGAATTTATAAGGGCAAAGACCTATTTAATTCTTCTCTCAACAGTGCCCAGAAAGAGTTAAGTATAAGTAATAAGTGTGCAGTATATTGATTTAAAGTGATGGGCAAAATTAGGTCTGGTGTTGGTCAACTTGTCAACTTCGTTAAAGCAGTGAACTGAAGATTCACTTACTTGTTTTTGATCCCTCCAGAAAAGAGAAACAGCCAGTGGTAGCTGAGACAGTAGAAGAGGTGAAGAAAGAACCTATCTTGGTGTGTCCACCCTTACGAAGCCAAGCATACATACCACCTGAAGATCTCCAGAGTCGTTTGGAATCTCATGTCAAAGAAGTTTTTGGTTCATCTGTTTCTACCAGTTGGCAGGAGATCTCCCTGGAAGATGTTCATATGAAGTTCAGCTTCTTAGCACGTTTAGCTGATGACTTGGGCCATGCAGTGCCTAACTCCAGACTTCACCAGATGTGCAGGGTTAGAGATGTTCTTGATTTCTATACTGTGCCTGTTCAGGATAGATCTAAATTTGATGAACTCATTGCCAGTAATCTGCCTCCTAATTTAAAAATCACCTGGGGTTACTGAACAGTTCAAAGGAAGAACACATTGAAATCTTTTTTTTTTCCGTGCAAAGGGGGCTGTTTGATACTTTACCATGTGAAATGCTGTCAGAACTGGTCTCTACACCCACTTCTCTGTAGAAGAAAGTTAATCTTTTTTTTTTGTCATGATCGACAAGATTTTTTCACATTTGTGGAAACTTTTAATGGAATCAGGTCATTCATAATTTATGAAAATATATATTACATATACAGATAAGGTAACATTTATAAAAGAAATAAAAATGTGTAGTATATTACAAAAGTTGTTTCGCTATTTGCTTTACTATACAACTAGAAATAGAAAATAATACTGTTCAATCTAGATAAATCTCTTGGAATTAAAGTAGATTTGAAGCATGTTTTTGTTTTTTTTAAGGTGAAATTTGCTTTTCTGCCTTGTCGTTTTCTTGTTATTGTTGTTTAGTTGCTAAGTTGTGTCCTCCTCTTGTGACCCCATGGACTGTGACCCACCAGGCTCCTCTGTCCATGGGATTTCCCTGGCAAGAATACTGGAGTGGGTTGCCATTTCCTTCTCCAGGGGTCTTCCTGACCCAAGGATCAAACCCAGATCTCCTGCATTGCAAGTAGATTCTTTACCACTGAGGCATCTAGGAAGCCTGTTATTTTCTTCAGTATTATAAATGGAGAAGAATATGTGCCAACTATTAAGAGCTATGGGCTTCCCTGGTAGCTTTGCTGGTAAAGAATCCACCTGAAATGCGGGCGACCTGGGTTGGTTCGATTCCTGGTTCGGGAAAATCCACTGGACAAGGGATGGGTTACCCACTCCAGTATTCTTGGGCTTCCCTGGTGGCTCAGCTGGTAAAGAATCCGCCTGAAATACGGAAGACCTGGGCTTGATTCCTGGGTTGGGAAGATCCCCTGGAGAAGGGAAAGGCTGCCTACTCCAGTATTCTGGCCTGGAGAATTCCATGGACTATACAGTCCATGCAGCTGCAAGGAGTTGGACACGACTGAGTGACTTTCACTTTCATTAAGAGATATAATCTTTTGGTCAGATATATACCAGATTCTATATCGGAATGGATATTCTCTTCAAAGGAGATGATGTTTATTTCAAACCTTTTTTAAAAGGTGACCTTGAATGCTTTATGAGTATCCACTGAGGTGATAAGTCTTTGCAGACTCGTGTACTTTAATTTGTGGAAACTGCTTATATAGCTAACCAGATGATTCTGAATGATAAAAATGATAAAGTGATTAAACTAGGAATTATTATTGTTCAGACTTTAGAGATGGCTAAAGAGTAATGACATGAGGAGAAGGAATTTCTTATATTTTGTCTAATAATTCTGAAGGAAAAGTGACAAGTTTTTAAATAAAGGAATTGCATTTATTTTTTTCCTAGGGTGCCTCCTTTGAAGAGGGCAAAAATTAGTTGATTATATATATTCTGGCATGTTTATTAGAAAATTAAGTTACAGTACAGTCATGCCCTATAAATACCATCAATGGATAATCAGATTTTCAGTAACCTCTACACTGAAGATTCCCTGGAGGTTCAGACAGTAAAGAATCTGCCTGCAATGCAGGAGAACCGGGCTCAATCCCCAGGTCAGGCAGATCCGCTGGAGAAGGTAATGGCTACCCACTCTAGTATTCTTGTCTGGTGAATTCCACGGACAGAGGAGCCTGGCGGGGTACAGTCCGTGGGATTGAGAAGAGTCAGACACGACTGAGTGACTTTCACACTACATTGAAGAACTTCAGAAGTTTCTGCAGTGCCAAAATGTTTAGAGCCCTGGAACTTAAACATTAGAGCTGTTGTATCCCTTCTGCTTCTATGTGGAATGGGTTCAGGGTGGAAACATTTGGATTCTATGTACAGGATTTGATTATCTCATTTCCCGCACAACTTTACGTGTGATCTGGAGATAAAAACGTGCAGAGGGCAAGATGGAAGCAAGGAATGGGCAGTGTGGAAAACACTTGGTTTCAGTTTTGTTGTTGTTGCTAAGTTGTGTCCAACTCTTTGCAACCTCATGAACTGCCAGACTTCATGTAAATATGGCTAGGTAAATTGCTCTTGTAGCCTGGAGTAGTTTCTCAAAATTTAATGTGCTTATGAATCACTTGGCATCTTTTTAAAATACAGATTCTGATTCTCTGGGTTGATAGTGGGTCCTGAGCTTGTTTAAAAAACTCCTAGGTAATTCTTATGTTTTGAGTACCATGACCCTGTGTGTGCTGTGTTGTGCTAAGTCACTTCAGTTGTGTCTGACTCTTTGCGACCCCATGGACAGTAGCCTGCTAGCCTCCTCTTTCTATGGGATTTTCCAGACAAGAATACTGGAGTGGGTTGCCATTTCCTGTTGCAGGAAATCTTCCTGACCCAGGGATCAAACTCGTGTTTCTTAGGTCTCCTGCGTTGGCAGCCGAGTCTTTTTTTTTTTTTACCACTAGCACCATCCTAGACACTGGCATTGAAGTGGGAGACAGGTTTTGTTGCAGGGAAGAAGCCAATTCTGACTCGGTTGGAACTGTTTCTCTGACTTGCTTTCATTGCTTTTGTTATTATAACAATACAGAATGGTTTGCCTCGGAGAATCCGGCCTCTCTGCCTGACTGTTAAACTAAAGTGCGTTTGTTCGGAACCCTGTCTACTGTGGATGGTAGGAAGGAAGAAATGAACACATCCCCTGTCTGAGGCTTGCCATTCTAGATGTTTGGAAGATTAATGGCCTTTTTACTTTGCTTCCTCACCGTTCCTCATCTCTGATCTATGAAAGAACCTGGCCTCCAGACCCCATAATATGGTTATTTTGAGACGCTAGCCTGCCATTTTCTCGGTCTGCCGGCTCTCCGATTAAAGTCTCTCTCTTCCTTGCCTCAACACCTCGTCTCTCAGATTCATTGGCCTATCATGCGGTGAGCAGAGCGAACTTGGACTTGGTAACAGTTGTCGTTGTTCAGTTGCTAAGTCCTTTCGTGCTCTTGGTGACCCCATGGACTGCATACAATATGCCAGGCTTCCCTGTTCTTCACTCTGAAGTTTACTCAAATTCTTGTCCATTGAGTCAAGTAATGCTATCTAACCGTCTCATCCTCTGCTGCCCTCTTCTTTGTCTTCAATCTTTCCCAGCATCAGGGTCTTCTACAATCAGTCGGCTCTTTGCATCAGGTGGCCAAAGCATTGGAGCTTAAGCATCAATCCTTCCAATGAAACTCTAAGAATATTCAGTTTTATTCAGTGAAGCAGAAGTAGATATTTTTTCTGGAATTCCTTTGTTTTCTCTATGATCCAAGAAATGTTGGCAATTTGGTCTATGGTTCCTCTGCTTTTTCTAAACCCAGCTTGTACATCTGGAAATTCTTGGTTTTATACTGCTGAAGCCTAGCTTGTAGGATTTTGAGCATCACCTTACTAGCATGTGAAATGAGCACAATTGTATGGTAGTTTGAACATTCTTTGGCACTGCCCTTCTTTGAGATTGGAATGAAAACTGAGCTTTACCAGTCCTGTGGCCACTGCTGAGCTTTCCAAATTTGCTGACATATTGAGTGCAGCATTGCATTTCTTTGGGATTGGGATAAAAACTGACCTTTTCCAGTCCTGTGGCCACTGCTGGGTTTTCCAAATTTGCTGGCAGTACGTGAACCAAGAACTTCCAGATGATCAAGCTGGTTTTAGAAAAGGCAGAGGAACCAGAGATCAAATTGCCAACATCTGCTGGACCATCGAAAAAGCAAGAGAGTCCCATAAAAACATCTATTTCTGCTTTATTGACTATACCAAAGCCTTTGACTGTGTGGATCACAATAAACTGGAAAATTCTGAAAGAGATGGGAATACCAGACCACCTGACCTGCCTCTTGAGAAACTTGTATGCAAGTCAGGAAGCAACAGTTAGAACTAGACATGGAACAACGGACTGGTTCTAAATAGGAAAAGGAGTACGTCAAGGCTGTATATTGTCACCCTGCTTATTTAACTTGTATGCAGAGTACATCATGAGAAACGCTGGGCTGGAGGAAGCACAAGCTGGAATCAAGATTGCCGGGAGAAATATCAATAACCTCAGATATGCAGATGACACCACCCTTATGGCAGAAAGTGAAGAAAAACTAAAGAGCCTCTTGATGAAAGTGAAAGAGGAGAGTGAAAAAGTTGGCTTAAAGCTCAACATTCAACTAAGATCATGGCATCTGGTCCCATCACTTCATGGGAAATGGATGGGGAAACAGTGAAAACAGTGTCAGACTTTGTTTTGGGGGGGCTCCAAAATCACTGCAGATGGTGACTGCAGCAATGAAATTAAAAGACTCTTACTCCTTGGAAGGAAAGTTATGACCAACCTAGATAGCTTATTAAAAAAGCAGAGACATTACCTTGCCAACAAAGGTCCGTCTAGTCAAGGCTATGGTTTTTCCAGTGGTCATGTATGGATGTGAGAGTTAGACTGTGAAGAAAGCTGAGTGCCGAAGAATTGATGCTTTTGAACTGTGGTGTTGGAGAAGACTCTTGAGAGTCCCTTGGACTGCAAGGAGATCCAACCAGTCCATCCTAAAGGAGATCAGTCCTAGGTGTTCATTGGAAGGACTGATGTTGAAGCTGAAACTCCAATACTTTGGCCACCTCATGCGAAGAGTTAACTCATTGGAAAAGACCCTAATGCTGGGAAGGATTGGGGGCAGGAGGAGAAGAGGATGACAGAGGATGAGATGGCTGGATGGCATCACCAACTCGATGGACATGAGTTTGGGTAAACTCTGGGAGTTGGTGATGCACAGGGAGGCCTGGCGTGCTGCGATTCATGGGGTCGCAAAGAGTTGAACACGACTGAGCAACTGAACTGAACTGAACTGAGTGTAGCACTTTAACAGCATCATCTGTTAGGATTTGAAATAACTCTGCTCGAGTTCTATCACCTCCACTAGCTTTATTTGTATTACCGTTTCATAAGGCCCACTTGACTTCAGGGTCAGGATGTCTGGCTCTAGGTTAATGATAACCACACCATCGTGGTTATCCCGGTTATTAAGATCTTTTTTGTATGGTTCTTCGGTGTATTCTTGCCACTTCTTAATCTCTCTGCCTCTGTTGGGTTACCGTTTCTAATCGTGCCTATCCTTGCAGGAAATGTTCCCTAACAGCTCCAGTTTTCTTTAAGAGATCTCTAGTTTTTCCCGTTCTGTTGTTTTCCTCTACTTTTTTGCATTGTTCATTGAAGAAGGCCTTCAATTACAAATACTGCCCCCTGAAACAGTAGTCTTGGAATGTTTAGCCAACCAGGAAAGATAAACTGCACATTCACCAATAACTCCAGAGGGCATCCCTGATCTATTGCCCAATATAATATACCAGAATAATGACCTTTAGTTTTCGTGGAAAGATTAAATCAGGTTTGCTAACTTGTTCACTAAAACAAAGATGTGCTATAATTATAAATGGCACCCCACTCCAGTACTCTTGCCTGGAAAATCCCATGGACGGAGGAGCCTGGTAGGCTGCAGTCCATGGGGTCGCTAAGAGTCGGTCGGACACGACTGAGCGACTTCCCTTTCACTTTTTGCTTTCATGCACTGGAGGAGGAAATGGCAACCCACTCCAGTATTCTTGCCTGGAGAATCTCAGGGATGGGGGAGCCTGGTGGGCTGCCGTCTATGGGGTTGCACAGAGTCGGACACGACTGAAGTCACTTAGCAGCAGCAGCAGCAGCATAATTATAAAAGGTTTACATTTTTAAAAATTAAATGATGGCTATATAAAAGTGTTAGCAATTTTACTTTGTTGGGCTGTTGAGCTCACTATGAATATTTATATAAAAACTATAAAATTGAGATTCAGGATTAATAGAATGATCTTACATAAACAGTGCCAGTGCTAAATAACAAAGATTCAATTGATTAGTGATTCTAGTTGGCTTTATTAAATGATTTAGGAATCAGGCAGCATCCCATCCAGTAATAGAGAGGTGCTCTGTTGAGCTTCAGAAAAGGAAAGGTTTTTAAGGCAGAGAGGAGCAGAAAAAAGGAAATTACTAGCAAAAAATGTATTATTTTAGGCCATCTCCTTAAAGGAAATGGATAGGGTCTATCAATGGATTTCCTCCTTGTGCCAACCAGGAAATTCAAGATTAGCTGGTTAAAGGTCACATTCCTGGGGAAGTCAGTTCAGTCACTCAGTCCTGTCTGACTCTTTGCAACCCTTGGACTGCAGCATGCCAGTGTTCCCTGTCCATCACCAACTCCCAGAGCTTGGTCAAACTCATGTGCATTGAGTCAGTGATGCCATCCAACCATCTCATCCTCTGTCATCCCCTCCTCCTGCCTTCACTCCTTCCCAGCATCAAGGTCTTTTCCAAAGAGTCAGTTCTTCTCATCAGGTTGCCAAAGTATTGGAGCTTCAGCCTCAGCATCAGTCCTTCCAGTGAATATTCAGGACTGATGTCCTTTAGGATTGACTGGTAGGATCTCCTTGCAGTCCAAGGGACTCTCAAGAGTCTTCTCCAACACCGCAGTTGAAAAGCATCAGTTCTTCAGCACAATTTTTATAGTCCAACTCTCACATCCATACATGACTACTGGAAAAACCATAGCTTTGATTAGATGGACCTTTGTTGGCAAAGTAATGTCTCTGCTTTTTAATATGCTATCTAGGTTGGTCATAGCTTTTCTTCCAAGGAGCAAGCATATTTTAATTTCGTGCAGTCAACATCTGCAGTGATTTTGGAGCCCCAAAATAAAGTTTGTCACTGTTTCCATTGTTTTCCCATCTATTTGCCATGAAGTGATGGGACCAGATGCCATGATCTTAGTTTTTGGAATGTTGAGTTTTAGGCCTACTTTTTCACTCTTCTCTTTCATTTTCATCAAGATGCTCTTTAGTTCTTTGCTTTCTGCCATAAGTGGTGTTATCTGCATACTGAGATTATTGATATTTCTCCTGGCAATCTTGATTCCAGCTCGTGCTTCATTCAGCCTGGCATTTCACATGATGTACTCTGCCTGTAAGTTAAACAAGCAGGGTGAAAACATACAGCCTTGATGTACTCCTTCCCCAATTTGGAAATAGTCTATTGTTCCATGTCTGGTTCTAACTGTTGCTTCTTGACGTACATACAAATTTCTCAGGAGGCAGGTCAGGTGGTCTGGTATTCCCATCTCTTTGAGAATTTCCCACAGTTTGTTGTGATCCACGCAGTCAAAGGCTTTGGCATAGTCAGTAAAGCAGAAGTAGATGTTTTTCTGGAATTCTCTTGCTTTTTCGATGATCCAGTGGATGTTGGCAATTTGATCTCTGGTTCCTCTGCCTTTTTTAAATCCAGCTGGAACATCTGGAAGTTCATGGTTCATGTACTGTTGAAGCCTGGCTTGGAGAATTTTGAGCATTATTTTGCTGGCTTGTGGGATGAATGCAATTGTGTGGTAGTTTGAGCATTCTTTGGCATTGCCTTTCTTTGGGGTTGGAATGAAAACACCTTTTCCAGTCCTGTGGCCTTCCTGGGGAAGGTTGAGTCGATAACGAGATTAGATAATGTCTTGGTTTGCTGCCCTGGGGCCTAGCACAAGTGACTTCTTTTTGAGCCTGTCTCCTTTTGAACAGTAGTATATATTTGAAGCAGCATTAAAAGAAACTTCTCCCTCGCTTCTTTTTGCTTTTTTTTTTGACTGCACTGGGTCTTCATTGTGGTGCACAGGCTTAGTTTCCCCTGGGCACATGGGAACTTAATTCCCAGACTGGGAATCAAACTCCACAGGTTGAGTTCCTGGCATCCCCTCCATTGGAAGGCACATTCTTAACCACTGGACCACCAGGGAAGTCCCCCCTTAACTACTTTTGAAATGCTTTGTTCATAACCTCAAATAAGGGCTCATAGTTTTATGGAAATAGTGCTTTTATTTTCTTGTCATGTAAAATCCCACTAATGCTCCATTCTGTAGCTATTTCAAGAACCCCTATGACTTAGTTGAGAGAGGAAGGGAATTGATGCGAAATTTGGTGTTGGCCAAGTTCTGAAAGTAGAAATTGTACCCACAAAAAAGTATTTTGTTGGTTACTGTGACCACTGGAGAAGGCAATGGCACCCCAGTCCAGTACTCTTGCCTGGAAAATCCCATGGATGGAGGAGCCTGGTAGGCTACAGTCCATGGGGTCGCTAAGAGTCAGACACGACTGAGTGACTTTGCTTTCACTTTTCACCTTCATGCATTGGAGAAGGAAATGGCAATCCACTCCAGTGTTCTTGCCTGGAGAATCCCAGGGACGGGGGAGCCTGGTGGGCTGCCGTCTATGGGGTCACACAGAGTCGGACACAACTGAAGTGACTTAGCAGCAGCAGCAGCAGCAGCAACAGCAGCACTGTGACCACACTTGTAATTCTTGGCTAGTTCAGAATGCTTTGGTAGCAGTTCAAAGCCTTTGACTTCTTACTTTATAAAAGAAAGATATGTCCAGTGGAAATCACATTTGTTAATTTAAAAAAATTAGTAAAATATATGAGCAAAGATTTGAAAGCAAATCTTTCCCTATTCTTAAGAGGGAAATATTTAGAGAGCATAGAGAAGGAGAAGAGAGAAATGAGGGGACTGGATTTCTTATGTTTCGAAAGTTAATAGGAAATTAGAGCAAGAAGAGGGCAGTAGTCTTTTATTTCAGTTAATCTCAAAAGACATATTTGAGGGTTTGACCAGGATAGCTTTGCTGCTAGAAAGAAGGGCTCAAGAAGAAGTCAGGTACTTTGTCCTGTAATCAGAGCTGTCTTTTTTGGGCTGATTGGAGATGGGTTAAAATTGGCTCTTGAATGAGAAGTAAAGCTGACTATTCACTCCAGTGTTTGGAATTCAGTACATGAGGACAAATAGTCCTTTTACTTAGAGAGCTGTGGAATTCAAGAGTCTTCAGATAAAGGTGTATCTTTTCAGTTAGATTTTGTTCAGAAAGGGTATCAGTAGAGGCTTGTAATTATGAGGACATCAAGCCAGAATTTGTATTTCTGAGGGAAGTGAAAGGCTATCTGAAATTATTAACTTTTCTTTATTCTATTCCCCCCCCACTGGGATTTATACTTCTCCCTTATTTTAAAGACTGTTTCCTAGAAAATTACAGAAGAAACTGTCTTATTTTTATTTTGTTTGAAGGATGATTTTCTTTTAATTAAGACTAATGATATGTTAGAATTACATTCTGTGAAAATATTTCTTGAAGGTTGACTATGTGTTGTATGTATGCAATTCAGAAATGAGGGGGAAAGTGATGACATTTGAAAAGAAGTGTTATTTGAACTAAAGTTAATGACTTTCATTTCTTAATGGGTACACTGGTTGATGCATGTGATACTTAAACAGATGCTTAATTGGTAATGTGTGGAAGGAATAACACACCTTTAGATTTATTTAGGGCAAAGACTGTATGTAATTTCCTAGTGAATATCACATATAGACCCTTGATAAATTCTTGATGAATTTCTAATCAGTTATGACTCAAAGTTGGAAATATGAATTCTGTTCCTGGCTCTGCCATGTATCTCTGTTTGACCTTAAATACTGAGTTTCTTGAATATTTTTGCAAGTAAAGAATTATACTTCAGGGGTATAAATTACTTGTTTTTAAACTTCTGATGAAACAATATGTTATTGACCATCACATTCTCATTCTCCGTGCTTTTCTCTCTCTAGGCTGATTCTCATCAGCATGTATTCATGCCTGTTTCTACCTCATCTCATAACTACCCTTCTCTCTCTGTCTCTGTCTCTCTCTGAATACACACACATACACATTCATTAAAAACAAAATACAAAGTTAGCAGATACTTTTATTGCCTTACCCTACCTGTATTCGTGATTAGTGCAGAGGTCTGACTCAGAACATTCAAAACTTGGATTTAGAGCTTTACCTTCCCACATGTCAGGCTAGAAGTGGTAAGAAATTAATGTACACCTTCCACCAGCACTACTAGGAGCAACCCTCAACCAACCATTTATTGGATATTTCTCATTGTTCTTCTCCACTTATGTTTCCTAGAACCTCCTCAAAATAAACTATTTTTTCCTGAGTTCTTGCCTCGGAGAAGGCTTCTGGAGGAACCCAAAGTAGGACACAAAGCAGACTCCTCCTTGACCCTTTCAGCTACCATCCTGTTTCTCTCCTCATTCTTGAATAATTAAGCTGTCCTATTCAGAGCTAGATCTGCAAGAGAATGACTTCATTGAACTTGCTGCTATGCATCAGGAGTTTATTAATGAAGACCTGTTGAAGTTGGAGACCCAGAGAGAGGGTAGATAGAATTGAATTCAGCAAGGAACCAGAACCTGTGCAATCAAAGGCAGGCGTAAGTGAAATTGCAGCTTGTCCTCCATCTCCCATTGCTGATGATCCTTCAACTGACTATCCTGCCACTCCCACTTCCTCTCCCTCCTCCAGTTGGTAACTCTTCTTGCTTATTCACTCAATGCTAGCCCCTGTATGCCACCTGTTGTACAGTACTACTGTATCTTTTAAGATTCTTTATTGTAAGATTAAAAATATTTATGATTTGTGTTTTTTATGTATTTTTTGTGAAAAGTATTATAAACCTATTACAGCACAGTACTATATAGCCAATTGTATTAGTTGGGTACCTAGGCTAACTTTGCTGGACTTAAGAACAAACTGGGCTTACGAACATGCTCTTGGAACAGAACTTGTTCATATGTAGGGGCTTAATGTATGAGTATTTACATCTTAAACTAGAAATACCCCTTCTGCTGGTCTGTTAGTGGAGTAAATTTAGTCGAGGGTTGAGCTCATTGTTGTTGTCATTGCCATGGCTTTGTTCACTATAATCACCAACTTCAAAATCTTTTGGTGTTACTTTGTGTTTAGAAAGAAGGTAGGTTTGCTAGAGGATTTTTTTCAACTTTCATTTTCCACCCTCAACTTTAGGACTTCTCTGTGTGCTTGCACATTAGAAAGTGTCTCTTTCTATGTTTTTGCACACCCTAAATGATAGACTTGTTGCTTGTTACTTGGTGCCCACTAGCCTGGTGGTGGGGAAGCCATGATGTTTTTTTGTTACCCTAAAGAAGCCTTGGTCTTTGACAAGCTTATCCTAGATAAGCCTTGGTCCTTGACAGAGAGGCTGTGCCCCTCTATCTGGGGATGGAGATTACTCAGTGATCCTGCCCTCTCCCAGCAATGGGGAGACCCCTAATTATTTGAGTCCAGGATAGGTTCCTGTCCCCCCAGGGTAGAGGTTTTGTTTTTGTTTTTTCCTGCCCCCAGCAATAATAGTTCTCCTAAGCCTCTCACCTTGTTATGTTTTTTTATTCATCCTATTTATTGTTAACTTATTTATTCCTTGTTTCATGTTGTGATAGATTGTATTTCTCAAAGATAGCTATACAAATACACTTGTACACACACACATGCCCCATCTCACATGTTCTTTGTTCCTAACAACATGACTTAGTATTTATCCCACTGTAAGGAAGGGTCTATGTTCTTTCCACTTGCATGAGAACTTGTATATTGCTACAATAATATAAAATGGCAGAAATGTCATATGACTTCCAAGGCTAGGATATAAAAAGGATATAGCCTCTACCTGGCTCTAGCCCTCTTGGAATGCTCATGCTTGGAATCCAGCCATCATGCTGTTAGGAAGCCCAGACTAGCCCATGCAGAAAGACCACAGAGGCCCACATGCAGGGAAAGTAATGCCCCCAGTGTGAGCCAGCATCAACTCTCAGATGTGTGAAAGAATAAGGCTTTAGATGATTTTATCCCCCTGCCTTTGATCTTCCATTTGAGATACCAGACAATGGTTTGGAGACAAGATGACCCCATTGAGCCCTGTCTTAATTCCTGACCCACAATATACATGAGCATAATAAATAACTGTTGCATACCTCTAAATTTTGGAGTAATTTGTTACATAGTCACAGTAATTGGAACATATGTCTCTTGGGGTTAAGCCAACATCTGTTGGATCATAGAAAAAACAAAGGAAATCCAAAAAATATCTATTTCTGCTTCATTGACTACACTAAAGCCTTTGATTGTGTAGATCAAAATAAACTGGGAAATTCTTCAAGAGATAGGAATACCAGACCATTTTATCTGCCTCCTGAGAAATCTATATGCAGGTCAAGAAGCAACAGTTAGAACCAGACATGGAACAACGGGCTGGTTCCAAATTGGGAAAGGAGTATGTCAAGGCTGTATATTGTCACCCTGCTTATTTAACTTATATACAGAGTACATCGTGTGAAATGCTGGACTGGTTGACTCACAAGCTGGAATCAAGATTGCTGGGAGAAATATCAATAACCTCAGATATGCAGATGACATATCCTAATATCAGAAAGTGAAGAGGAATTAAAGAGCCTCTTGATGAAGGTGAAAGAGGAGAGTGAAAACGCTGGCTTAAAACTCAACATTCAAAAACAGATCATGGCATCTGGTACCATCACTTCATGACAAATAGATGGGGAAAAAGTGGAAACTAACATTTTTGAGGGGGGCTCCAAGTCACTACGGATGGTAACTTTAGCCACAAAATTAGAAGATGCTTGCTCCTTGAAAGAAAAGCTATGACCAACCTAGACAACATATTAAAAAGTAGAGCTATCACTTTGCCAACAAAGGTCCATCTAGTCAAAGCTATGATTTTTCCAGTAGTCATGTATGGATGTCAGAGTTGGACTGTAAAGAAGGCCGAGCACTGAAGAATTGATGCTTTTGAACTGTGGTGCTGGCGAAGACTCTTGAGAGTCCCTTGGACTGCAAGGAGATCCAACCAGTCCATCCTAAAGGGAATCAGTCCAGAATGTTCACCAGGACTGATGCTGAAGCTGAAGCTCCAACACTTTGGCCACCTGATGCGAAGAGCCAACTCATTGGAAAAGACCCTGATGCTGGGAAAGATTGAGGGCAGGAGGAGATGTGGGTGACAGAGGATAAGATGGTTGGATGGCATCACCAACTCAATAAACATGAATTTGAGCAAACTTCAGGAGATAGCGAAGGACAGGGAAGCCTAGTGTGCTGCAGTTCATGGGGTCACAAAGAGTCGAACACAACTTAGTGACTGAACGACCATCAATGTGTGCATATGTTTGTGTATTTGTGCATGCGCATACTTTCTTTAGTGATTACAGTAAGTACCAGAGGAGTCCAGCTCCTGGTTAAAAACCTATGTGTTGTTTTTCAGGCTTGACCACAGGCAATTGCGAAGTCTTTAACTGGCAGTCTTCATGGAGGAAAGCCGCTCTCCCCATATCAGATTTGATGTACAGTGGTACATGACAGTCTCTGAAGAAAGTTGCAATTGAGGACTCAGATCGCTCTGGTTCATCCTACTCTTCTCATATTTGCCTTCCTTGACCAGGTGTCATCTTTTTTTTCTTTTTTCTTTGATTTTTGCAGTGGAGTATAGTTGATTAACAATATTGTGTTAGTTTCAGGTGTACAGCAAAGTGGTTTAGTTATATATATACACATACGTTTATTGTTTTTCACATTCATTTCCCATTTACATTATTACAGAATATACAGTATTGTATATTGTTGGCCCTTGTTGGTGTTTGATTTTACATTTTATTTCTGAAGAAATCATTCATTCACACCCACATCGAACACCACGGATGCAGGGAAGGGAGAGTCCAATTCCATCCTCACTGCTCCAGCCAACAGAGGCAAAAGTTCACAGAATAGGTACAGGATCAGCAGATAAACTGGACATGGAAAATGGTTCAGCATTTGCATGGCTCTGTTTTAAATATCATAGTGTGTATATATCAATTCCAAACCCCCAGTTTATCCCTGCCCCCCACCAACCTGTGCCCTTTGGTAACTTTAAGTGTCCTTCCTAAGTCTTTGAGTCTGTTTCTGTTTTATAAATAAGTTCATTTTTTTAGATTCCACATATAAGCAGTTGTCATAGGATATTTGTCTTTTTCTTTCTGACTTCACTTACTATGATAATCTCCAGGCCCATCCACGTTGCTGCAAATGCCATTACTTCATTCTTTTTACTGGCTGAGGAAATATTCCGTTGTATATGTGTACCACATTTTCTTTCAGTTCAGTTCATTTCAGTCACTCAGTCATGTCCAACTCTTTGCAACCCCATGGAATGCAGCATGCCAGTCTTCCCTGTCCATCACCAACACCTGGAGCCTGCTCAAACTCACATCCATCGAGTTGGTGATGCCATCCAACCATCTCATCCTCTGTCGTCCCCTTCTCCCACCTTCAATCTTTCCCAGCATTAGGATCTTTTCCAGTGGATCAGTTCTTCTCATCGGGTGGCCAAAGTATTGGCGTTTCAGCTTCAGCATCAGTCCTTCTAGTGAATAGTCAGGACTGACTTCCTTTAGGATGGACTGGTTGGATCTCCTTGCAGTCCAAGGGACTCTCAAGAGTCTTCTTCAACACCACAGTTCAAAAGCAGCAATTCTTTGGCATTTAGCTTTCTTTATGGTCCAACTCTCATATCCTATATGACTACTGGAAAAGCCATAACTTTGACTAGATGGGCCTTTGTCGAGAAAGTAATGTCTCTGCTTTTTAATATACTGTCTAGTTTTGTCATAGCTTTTCTTGCAAAGAGCAAGCATCTTTTAATTTCATGGCTGCAGTCACCATCTGCAGTGATTTTGGAGCCCAAGAAAATAAAGTCTGTCACTGTTTCCATTGTTTCCCTATCTATTTGTCATGAAGTGATGGGTCCAGATGACATGATCTTAGTTTTCTGAACGTTGAGCTTTAAGCCAACTTTTTCACTCTCCGCTTTCACTTTCATCAAGAGGCTCTTTAGTTCCTCTTAGCATTCTGCCTTAATGGTGGTGTCATCTGCATATCTGAAGTTATTGATATTTCTCCTGGCAATCTTGATTCCAGCTTGTGCTTCATCTAGCCCGGCATTTTGCATGATGTACTCTGCATGTAATTTAACTAAATAGGGTTAGGAGTCATCATTTTTTAATCTTTCTCTCAGGCCTTTGTTCAAGGTCTAATGTCTTCAGGCATCTCTACTGAGGCCTCTTTATGCATGGAGGAAGGAATTCAGTTCTTTTTTCCCTCATATCCCTTTCCCCTGTTCTCTTCTGACTCCAAATTGCTGAATCCTTTGGTGTTCCCTCAGCTGTGAGGTCACTTCCACATCTGGCTGATCCAACAACCCTGCTTGTTCCCTGTCTTGTCTCAGGCACTTTCTCCCATCATAGTAAGTGATCAAAGTGGTAACTCTGGTTTTTGGCTTGTCACTTTAATCAGCCACCCTGACACCTGGCAGCTCAGCTCTCTGTTTCCTCCAGCTCAGCTGACCTTCTGACAGTAACTTTAGGTTATTTTAGTTTGCTTACAAATGATCTTTTATTACTTGAAAAATAGTAATACAATAATGTTTCAACAGTATAATTCTATATTCCATTCCCATCTTTCCGTCACATTTTATTTCTATATATTCACAGGCTCCACAATGCATTTTTATTATTTCTGTTAAACAGTCTTAATTATATTTAAATACACACATGTGTATGCATACATAGTAAAGATTTTTTAAGGGCTTTATAATTGTCATTTTTTGTGTTCTCCATCCTTTCCCGCAGATCCAGTTGTCCAGCTAGTATCATCTCCCTTTAACATTTCCACATTTCTTATAGTGCTGGTCTCCTGTAGACATATGCCTCGGATTTCTGTTTTTCTTTTTTTCCTGGAAATGTCTTTATTTTGCCTTCATTTTTGAAGTGTATTTTTGTTAAAGAATTTAATTTTTTTTTTCTTTAAACATTTTTGAGATTCATTTCATTGTCTTCTGGCTTCCATTGTTTGTGATGGGAAGTCAAATTTACTTGTATTGTTTGTTCTCCTCTAAGTCATGTTTCTATTTTCCTCTGGTTGCTCTTTAAGATTTGCTCTTTATATTTTATTATTATCAGTTTGACTATAATGCTGCAGTTGTGGTTTTCTTAGGATTATTTTCTTTGTAGTTTGCTGAGATTCTTGCAATTGTGGCATGGTGTTTTTCAATGATTTGGGCAAAATTTCAGCCATAATTTTTTTTAAACATTTCTTCTGTGCCTCTCTTCCTCCTCTTTCTAAGGCACCAGCTACACATATATCAGAGCGTTTGCTGTTGTCCTACACATCACAAGTGCACTGTTCTTTTACACCCTTTTATCTTTTGGGGGTTTAGTTTGGGTTCTTTCTCTTAAAAAAAATATTTACTTATTTGGCTGTCTTGGGTCTTAGTTGTGGCACAAGGGATCTTCGCTGCATCATGCAGAATCTTTCACTGAGGTGCTCAGGGTTAGTTGCTCTGCCGTATGTGGAATCTTGGTTCCCCGACCAGGGATTAAACCCGAATTCCCTGCTCTGAAAGATGGACTCCTAACCACTGGATCAACAGGGAAGTCCAGTTTGGGTATTTTCAGTTGAAATGTCCTTAAGTTTATGGTCCTTTACTCAACTGTTTCCTGTCTTTTATTAAGTCTATCTAGTGAATTCTTCATTTCTGATATTTTATTTTTATTTCTGACTTTATTGTTTGGTTATTTTTTGTTTAGAGCTTCTGTGCCCAGATGAAATTCTCAATCTCTTCAGGTATTTTGTCTGCCTTCCCAACAGATCCTTTAGCATTTTTAGCATAGTTATTTTTAAAATTAGCCTTTTTCTTTGAGACAGTGGTAGATTTGTATCAGGTGTAAGAAATATAGAGTGAACACATGACCCTTTACCCAGTTTCCCTGTGATAAAATCTTGTAAAATTGTGGAACAGTATCACAACATGAATATTGACATTGACACAATCAAGATATAGAATATTTGTACCACCATAGTATTCCTTCCTAGTACCCTTTATAGCCATCTCCCCCCATCCCAGTCCCTGAACCTAGGCAACCAGTAATCTGTTCTCCATAATTCTGTCATCTCAAGAATGTCATATAAATGAAATCATACAGTATGTAACCATTTAGGATTGGCTTTTTAAAATTCATATTATTCCCTTGTAATTCATGCATGTTACATATATCAATAATACAATCTTTTTTAAAAAAATTGCTGAATAGCGTTCTATTGTATCAAAGTTCCTGCCTGATATATACACTTGTTTGTCATTTAGTCATTAAGTTACCTTGAGCCACCAAGGGAGCTAATATATACACTTCTATGGGTAAAATATGTAGTTGGTGGGAAGCTGCTGGATAGCACAGGGAGCTCAGCTCAGGAATCTCTGATGACCTAGAGGAGTGAGATGGGTTACAGGGAGGCTTAAGAGGGAGGGGATATATATACACTTATAGCTGATTCATGTTGTACAGCAGAAGTTAACACAATATTGTAAAGCAATTATGTTGTAGTTTAGTTGCTAAGTTGTGTCTGACTCTTTGAGACCCTATGTACTGAAGCATGCCAATTATACTCCAATTTAAAAAATAAAAGATCTTTCTCCATCTCTACCAAAAAAAAATTTCCTAATTATTCCAACCTTTGGAATATTTTCTGTGTCTCCTCCTAATGAATGTTTCCTTTCATGATCAAGGGTCAGTTTTCCCCCTTCTTTTGTGCCTATAATTTTTTTTTTTTGTATCCTGGATATTTTGTATAAAATAAAAGCAATAGCTAAAATAAGTAATATTTGCCTCAAGAAAAGAGCATACTCCTGTCAAAATGTTAGAATTAGGGGCTGAATCAATCTGATGTGTAGTTGAGCTGGGTGTGGGCTTTGTTGGGGCTTTATCTGATTCAGCACACCACTGGCTTCAAATATTTGGGGGATTAGGCCCTTCTTATTAGAAGAGCCTAGGGTTTCAACATCAGTGAGCTTCTGGAGATATTTTTTGAATGTTATTGTCATGTTGCTAGCTTTTCTAACTGTGGAATATATCTCTCTGATTTACAATCCTTGTGGAAGGAGGGTAACTAAGGAAATGTCTTTGCTCTGTCATTCTGCTCCTGGTTTTCTAAGCCAGGGGATATCTCTCTATTTTGCTACTCTGCCTCCATCCTTTGGAAGGCAGCTGCCTTACTTTATATAAAGGCCTGCAAAGTCTCAGGGGGATTTCTCTCGGCCAAGTCCGAGCTTTGACTCTGATGCATTGTCCCTGAGCACATTGTCAAGTCCTATAGAAAAGGTTGGCAGTTGGAGAGAGACTTACTCTGTCACTGGAGTTTCTCAGAATTCTAATCTAATCAAGCCAGCCCACGCACATCCATTAAAAGTGCATTAAATTTTCTGTGGATTTCTCTATTTTTTCCCCTATGGGTTTTTTGTGGTTGTTGTTGCTGCTTTGCCATGACTGAAAGTCACTGTGTAGGAGTGAAAATATCTTCTAAGAGGAGCTTGTCACTTGCTAGAGTTCAATTCATTTAGATTCTTTGCATTCTTGGCAATCTAATGAGCTTAAAAAAACAAAAGAAAACAAAAAACACCTCTGTCTACCTGAAGGGCTTGTCAGTTTCTAGTGTTGCTTAGGACTGAGTAAATCCTAACTATGAAGCCATGAGTAATTTTTTCCTAGGGAGCAATATATATCAGCTTCCTTGTTCTCCATCAGCACTGTATTCTCATTCTTTTGAAAAGATCTTTAAATTTTTTCATGTTCTTTTGAGGTAAAGTTTTAGATGCCAAAGCATTCTGTTTGCAAGACTCAGAGAGGAGATTATTAGTGGAGTCATCTGTTCCTTACAGAAAGATGTTCATCAAGTCTCCCTGTTTGCATCCCCACCTCTCACTCCTATTCTCCATTGCACTTGATTTTTCAAGGGCTCTAGGTGGCAGATTGTGAGGTCTTCCTTAGATGTGTTAATATCATTCATGCATATTTTGACTACTGCTTCCTCAACCTTGGTTCATTATTATTATGAAATTTATCACCTTGCTTTATAGCTTCTAGAGATTTGTTGAACGCTCCTAGGGATCATGAACTAGAAGATTACATCAGGATATATGCTAACTAACTGAAGAGTTAGAGCTGAATCCCAAGCAGCCTGATTCCTGGTCCAGTTTACTTTTCATTAACCCTATCACTGCCTTATTTCATTCTCCCATATTTCTTTCTGTGTTGAGATTTACTGAAGGCATTACTGAAGAATTATCCAAGATGTCACACTGTAACAGTGGTTCAGCTGATAGCTACCCAAGCAAGTGCTCTTATTGATGATGAGCCAGTACATATCCAAGATACAGGCCTGACTCCATTTCAGATAGAGCTTCTTTGAGAATCACTGGAAGATGAAAAGGGGAACCTGTTTCATTCTCAAGCCAAATATAGGGCCAATGAAGTTGGTGAGCATGCACCTTTTCTTGGAGGTTATTATGTAGGGGTCTACCATTGGTCTCCTTTGATCCCTGAAACCTGAGAAGATATTTAATTAGACTGTTGAAAAGAGATGTGATGAATAGCCCTTTGCAGGTCCAATTAAAACTTTATGATTCAGACGTAATGGTAACCCATGTTGCCATCACTACTCCAAATGTCAGTCTGATTTTGGAGAGGTGGCATGTAGCACCTGGTGTCACCCAGATCCTAGTCAAAGAAGGCCGCCTTCAGGGAGCCTGCTTTCTCCCTCCAGGCGAATAGAATTACCATGGTTATGGTCATGTTTTTTCCCCCTCTTTTGAATTCCTTCTCCTCCTAGAAGTTTGTCTTAAAAATGGATATATAGAGAGTATTCCTTTCCTGACTTAGAATCAGAGTTAACTTTCAAACAGAACAAGAATATGGTGATAGCTGTAGTCCAACTCAGGCTTTATCTCAGCAATTCTGGAGCCTAAGGATATGGTAGCAGTTTATTAGAGTGCCTGCATTTTGGAATTTCCATAGCTTTGGATTTATGTGAAATTCATTGACAGTGAAGCCTGGCTATCTGAAGATCCTCATCCTGATATAGAACTGTGTCCCTGGTTTTTTGGGGAGTTCTGTCATGTCTGAATTTTAATTTAGGCATAAGTCATTACTTGAGTGCCACCATAAACTGATGATATAATGAATTGAAATATTGTAAAAAACACAGAGGATGCAAAGGAACTTTATACCCTTTAGTTGCATAAATATTGCATATTTATAGGATATTCCATAAACCAGCAGCTAATATAACATACTTCCTAATGGCTATAGAATTTATCATAATTTCTCATAGTAATCTCAACATATTAATAAGTGTTTCAAAACATCTGTTGGTACATTTCTCAGAGTTTATTATGGGACTGGATGAAGCAAAGTTAATTTCCTAGAAATAGCCCTTAGTAGGTCCAGGTTTCAGGTATGTGTGAGGTAGCTTTGATCTGGAATCAAGATGTATTTCCTCTCTCTATTACTTTTTTCTCTAATAGCCACCTTCTAGAACTGAGACAAGGAAACCTGAAGTGTTAGAGGTGGTTTCTGACAACATGGAGTTTTAGGTGTCATAGAAGGGAAAAAAGCTTTCCTTTGCAAATTCGCCATGATCCATGCACTTCTTTTGGGTAAATTTGAAATTTTTTATACTCAGTATTTAGCATATAGACAACTTTATTGTGTATAGGGATCAAAAGTAAGTGACACAAATCCCCTTGCCTCTAATATTGAGTTAAGAATCTGAATATTAGTGCAGGGCTTTCACCTTCGGATTATGTGCTGGTTTAGGTTGTGCTAAGAGGTATAAACCCTCTTAGACATCGTGTGTGCTGGGTCTCCTGATTTGGGTCCTTATTTTGTTGGGGTACAAAAAAGGGTTGTGTTGTGTGGGGCCAAAATAGTTAAGTCTCAAAGAAGTTCTCAACAACATTTTTCCAGAATAAGATGCTCAGCATTCTTAAGTACTGTCAATCAGAAGATGCAAAAACATCTCTATTCATGTATTCAAATAGTATTTTTAAACCAAGATATAATCAATATCACTTTGTTTCTTCTTTGCTCAAGGTGAGAAAATATAGCAATATTTTGTTTTGAAAATTCCCAATACTCCTTTAAACTAAGTCCCTCTTCTCAGATATGGATAGGATCAGGTTTTCTTAGCTAAAATCACTTATACCATAATAGAAAAACCCCAATAAGGGCATAATAAATTACTTTCAATATGTGCGCTCTACTGTATTTTGGAAGCAAGCTGCCTACACAGTAAGTATAGAATGATACCCTGACCATCCCTATTTTGGTGTCAAATGTCATCACTGTATAGTCAGATGAGTATAACAGAGCAATTTTAGGTCAGGATTTTAGATAATATAGTCATTTCAATACATTTTTTCTTTTTCAAGCCATACACTTCATTGAGAACCCAATTAAATCTGTGGGCACGCTGATCAGTAAAATGTACATATAAACATATATAGTCTTGCACATTTCAGGACCTTCACTGATTTCCTGATGCCTATTTGTATATTTCTTTATAGGTTAAGAAGCTGTGGCCTAATTTCTATGGCTTTCTTTACTCCAACACTATAGAAATGACTCATTATGAGTCCTCAGGTCTCTGATTGTAGAGACTGAACATTGTCAGTGAATGTGGTTTCCAATGAAATTTCTGAATATTATGCTCCATTATATATTCAATCAGTTTTAATTCTGCCCCAGATACAAGGCTGAAAATGTGGAGATTCTATTGAAATTTTATACTTAATTCTAAAATTTGTGGTGCATTTCTCCTTTGTGTTATCAGTATTTGTCTTCTGTTTTTCTCACCTTCCCTTCATACTCAGTTCTGTGGGTTTTGTTTTTGTCTTCTTTTCAGAAGAGGGTTATTTCCCAGGCATAATTGATTGGTTTGGTGGTATTAATGGACTGATGGAAATCCAGGCCAGTCTCCTGGCCAGTCATGGCTTTGGTGCCATGGCCTTGGCCTATTATAATTATGAAGACCTGCCTTTCTGAGTGGAGAAAGTAGATTTGGAATATTTTGATGAAACTGCCAACTTTGTCCTGAGATATCCTAAGGTAAATTTTTTCTTTTTAGTCAGTTTTGGTCCCCAGTTTTCAATAACCATGATATTCTATGACTTCTTTTAACTTCCACGTGTGATTCACCCTCAGTGAACTAGAAATTCTATTCACATGATTTATTTTGCATCCTATGTCTTTAGCTCAGAAAGATGAAATGCATGGTTAGTCTGTGTCCTTCAGGAATCAAAGGCATTGGCCTTGAATTCAGACATAAATGGCTTTCACTTCTGCCTCCATACCATCTGGTTGTGGGAATTTGGGCAAGTTGCTAAGAGCCTCTAATCCTCAATTTATTCATCTATTAAAAAATATTGTAAAAAAAAATATATTGTAATGCCATTACTTCACAAGGTTATTCTGAGAATTAAAGGGGATACTAAAAGCCAAGTCTTATTAGACTAACTGACAACGCTAAACACTCAATACATCTAATTAATTATTATTATCACCTTCTCTGATAATTATTAAATCACCATGCTTAACCAGCTAGAAACTCTGTATTTCTTTGAAGAGAGGGTCTGAATTTTTAGTTACTTGACACGTCTTAAACATAATGCTGTAGTACTTTCTAACCCACGTAAGTTCTTAAAATTTTACAATGTGCTTTGCTGCTGTAAGAGAGTTGATGCATTTTAGCCCTTATTTATTTAATAAGAATTAATCTATGAATTAAGACTCTGTATTACATCCTTTTTCATATAAGGATCATCAAAGTATGGTCAGAATTGCCATTGTAAGATGAGCAACAATTGCTGACAATCTGCTGATGCGTTGACTTTTTAAATAGCTATTTTTGATGAATATAATGGAATTGTCCTTGAATTATCAAATAGGCATTGTTATCATTGTGCTAGTCCTCTTGTTGGCCTAAATAAGAATTTAAGAGGTTATCCAATTCTGTTTCTCACTCTTTTAGCCTGGGTTTGCTTGTAGGTGCTGGTGACTTTTCTATCATTGTTTCCACCAGCTTACATAGATAGCTAGTTAGTGACTAAGCCAGGCCTGGAAACCAGATTTCTTTCCTAAAGAAAGAAAGAAAGTGAGGTCACTCAGTCGTGTCCGACTCTTTGGGACTCCAGGGACTGACTGTAGCCTACCAGGCTCCTGCGTCCATGGGATTTTCCAGACAAGAATACTGGAATGGGTTGCCATTTACTTCTCCAGGAGATCTTCCCAACCCAGGGATTGAACCCGGGTCTACCACATTGTAGGCAGATGCTTTACTGTCTGAGCCACTAGGTAAGTCTATCTTTCTAAGCTCTAAGTATTTCCATTAAACCTGCTTCACACTGTCTCTTCCTCAGAAGGTTAGACCTCAGATTTCAATTCCTTGGAAGTCTTGTTTCTCCATCTGTTGATTTGAAGTGTCTTCCAAAGGTCTCTAAATTCCCTGATCCAAAATTTGGTGGCAGAAGTTGTAATAAGAGTCAGTGTTTTGCCAAAGGCCAGAAATAAATTAAATAAAGCCTGCATATATATCCGAGTCACCTTTTTGTTGTTGTTGCTCATCCATGATATACTGGCTTTACTTTATTTTCCATGGCCAAATCCATTCTGAGTTCTCATCTCTCCTGCCATAACTGTGACTCTGTATATTTTATATTGACATAGAATTTCAGAACTTGAAAGGTTCTTTTAAATCAAATTAGAGGTGAAGGTGGAAGCTCAAGCTAATTCTCTTACTATGCAAGGTAGAAAATGGAGAGTACATATGACTCACTCAATTTTTTTCATTTTTTCCTTTGCTGTAAGAACGTCTCACATTTCTGTCAACTAGATACAAGTGGTACATTCATTCATATTTTTTTAAATAATAAGAAAAAACCCAAACATTACTTAATAAAAATTTTTTTTTCTAAGAAAATCTAGGGAATAAATATGACTGTAGAAGAGATGTGACTCCCTGAATCTATCCTTGCATGGGGTCAGTGCTCAAGCAGAATGAAGGCTTTATTTTGCACTATTTTTTAAAAAAAAAATCTTTAACTCCTTCTTCCTTTTTTTTTTTTCTCTCCCATACCAAGTTGGTAACTAGGAGTTGTATATTCTGCTCTCATAAATAGCTCATGGACGCATTTCCTTTTTATCACCACCAGTAATAAAAAAGGCTCCTTCTTTCTTGCCTGTACCATTGCAGTAGGCTTGACTTTTCTGCCTCCATTTTTGCAAGTCAGAGTTACAAGACTAGGTTTTTCTAGAGCTCAATTATTTTACTCATTTGCTTAAGAGTGACTCAAATTTACTACAGGATAAAGGTCAGGATTCCTAGCATCTTTAATAAAGTTTTTCATAATCTGACTTATGTATGTAAGTGTGTATGGTTAGTTGCTCAGTCATGTCCGACTCTTTGCAACCCCTTGGACTGTAGCCCTCCAGGCTCCTCTGACCATGGGGATTCTCCAGGCGAGAATACTGGAGTGGGTTGCCATGCCCTCCTCCAAGGGATCTTCCCAACCCAGGGATAGAACCCAGGTCTTCTGCCTTGCAGGCAGATTCTTTACCACCTGAGCCACCAGGGAAGCCGAAGAATACTGGAGTGAGTAGCCTATCCTTTCTCCAGGTGATCTTCCCAACCCAGGAATCAACCCAGGGCCTCCTGCATTGCAAGTGGATTCTTAACCACTTATGCCTTATCTTACGCTTCTCTTCAAAATTTCTCCTGATTCTCCTCTGTGTAAGGAAGAGAGTCAAAGCTGCTTATTAGCATGTTCTTCCAAGCCGTTCCCTGTCAAGCTGCTATTTTCCTTTCCAGTCCTTATTTTACTACTTCCTGTTTTATACTTTAAACTCAAGTAATAAAGAACCACTGTGGTCCCCTGAATGTACTGCTCCTGAGTTTTAGCAGGTGTTCTTCCCATGGTAAATCCACTAGAAATGCTTTGGCTATGTTTTCAGAAAAGTCACTGAGGGTGGCTTAAGCAGCATCAACATAAGGCATTTTATTTTCTCATGTAACAGACCTGGAGATAGGTGTTTCCAGCTTTAGTTTGGAGACTCAGAGGAGTTTCTGAACAAGGAGACTAGACTGACATTTCTGTAATTTCCTGGCTTTCTCCTCAAGGTCACAAGATGGCTGTGGCATTTCAGGCATTAAATCAACATGCCAGCATTAAAAGCAGGAAAAAATGGTCAGGAAACTTGGTTTTCTCCTCATGATTCTATTCTATTTTATGTCGGGGGAAAAAGCCAAGGTCGTAGGTAAAATTTACTGTCTTTCCAGGAGAGGCTTGAAAAGGATGTCTCAAAGGTGAATGAATTCACATCCATCAGAATTTATCTTTTGAGACTAGATACATTGCTATGCCCTACAAAAACAAGGCCATGTTAGCTTTAAAACTGTGGAGATTGGCCCCTGTGTAGGCAGCTAACAATGTCTACTACACTCAGCATAGAATGCCATTTCTTCTTTGCTCTAATTTTTTTTTAACATAAAGACAACTTATAGCCCATTTCTTCTGAGAATCTTTTTTTTCCCTTAATTTTTATTGGAGTATAGTTAATTTACAGTGTTGTGTTAGTTTCATAAAACATAGCAAAATGAATCAGTTATGCATATACATATATGCACTTTTTTTTTTCAGATTCTTTTCCCATTTAGACCACTATGCAGTATTGAGTAGTATTCCCTATTCTATACAACAGGTTCTTATTAGTTATTTATTTTACATATAGTTATGTCTGATTCTGCCTTCTGGGTTGGCAGGCTTGCCTATGTGCATTATTTTATCATAGAATTTATGAGATACTCTAATTGTCTGCTTCTTTCCTCCTATCTCTTCATTTGGTGGTGAATTTCTTGATCAAAAGAGATTATGCTCTGTGCCCCCCCAGTGCTGGTACAGGGTAGATGATCTAAAGTGCTTGCCAACTTTGATGCTGCTGCTGCTGCTGCTAAGTCGCTTCAGTCGTGTTCGACTCTGCGTGACCTGGTAGACGGCAGCCCACCAGGCTCTGCCGTCCCCGGGATTCTCCAAGCAAGAACACTGGAGTGGGTTGCCATTTCCTTCTCCAATGCATGATAGTGAAAAGTGAAAATGAAGTCGCTCAGTCGTCTCCGACTCCTAGTGACCCCATGGACTGCAGCCTATCAGGCTCCTCCATCCATGGTATTTTTCAGGCAAGAATACTGGAGTGGGGTGCCATTGCCTTCTCCACAAGTTTCATGACTGATGATGAAGGAGGAAGCTAAGCCAAGCCTTTTTTTCTGAAACCTTTTCCAGAGGAGAAACCTGTTGGGGAAATCAAAGCAAGTCTACAATCCTCTATTCAAGTTTCCATGTTCTATTCTACTAAACTCATCATTTTTACTCAGTCTTTTCCTACACAAGCACCCTTTCCTCTGAGCTTTTAGATAGCTCAGAATTAGTGCAACAAAGTTTATTAATCAATTTTATGCTGGCTAATATTATTTACAGTAAGTACATGCCTTTTTTCTCTCTATTTTTTCATGTAACACACATATTTTAATTGAAGTATAGTTGATTTACAGTGCTATAGTTTCAAGTATACTACATAATTATTTGATATTTTTATCATGTCTTTTTCTTATTTTATCTTCTACTTTTTTTTTTTTTTTTAGGGAATTTAAAACAGCATCTAAAACAACCCATAGTACTCAGTCGGTAAGAGCCTGACATGTTCTTGAAGGAGTCGTCTCCTTGGACATTAGTTATGTATTCCAAAGCTCTAGACTGGGCATGTGGGTAGGATTAGTACTTGCTTTGTTTCCACTAGCCACTGAAGTTCATTGATTGATAGAGATGGTAGAGTTTTGCTAAATGATGGATGGAATCAATATCTCATTTATATTATTTTCAGGTCTGTTTACCTAAAAGAGATAGACCTCTAGATATTTCTCTGCCCAAGTGGGTTTAATCAAGATCAGCAGAGAATTGCAATTTGGTGTTTCAACTATGAAGAGCCACATGCAAGTCTCCACACAGCAAGGGAAAGGGAGTGCTTTTATGGAGGGGAAAAGGAAGTTGGGGGTGGGGAGGGGAAGAGCTGTAGTAAACAAGACTCTGTGGCTTTTCATTGGCTGAATCCTGGCCAAGAAAGGAGTCTTTCTTCCTCCAGTTGGACTCTGTTACAGGGTATGAGAGCTCCCCTTTCTGGTCTCCCACTTCTACTTAATTGAGGTTTCTTGTTTATTAATATTTTGCATTTCCCACTTTAGATCAAGATCTTTCTCTGAAAGCATCACTGATCAAGAGTCAGGTTTTCTAGTTTCAGCAGCCACTTGTTCTTCAATGCCCAGAAGGACCTTTCCTGTGTGTAGTGTCTCACATTGGAGGGCAGGTGTATAGATGGGAAACCAGTTGAGGTCCCATGCGAGTAACAAGGAGGGACAACTATCTAGCATTTTCATCTAAAATCTTTATGTTATTGAGATCATCTAAAGCATTATGTCATCACCAAAAGTTGACAAACTTCCAGGGACTTCCCTCGTGATCCAGTTAAGACTCTGCCCTTCCACTGCTGTGGGCAATGAGTTTGATCTCTGGTAGGAGAACTAAGATCCCACATACAGCACAGCACAGCTAAACAAAACAAAAAAGCAAAAAAAAAAAAAAAAAGAGAGTCCCTTGGATTGCAAGGAGATCCAACCAGTACATCCTAAAGGAAATCAGTCCTGAATATTCATTGGAAGGACTGATACTGAAGCTGAAATTCCAATACTTTGGCCACCTGATTTGAAGAACTGACTCATTGGAAAAGACCCTGATGCTGGGAAAGATTGAAGGCAGGAGGAGAAGGGGACGACAGAGGATGAGATGCTTGGATGGCATCACCATCTCAATGGACATGAGCTTGAGTAAGCTCCAGGAGTTGGTGATGGACAGATAAGACTGGCATGCTGCAGTCCATGGGGTTGCAGAGAGTTGGACACGACTGAGTGACTGAACTGACTGAAAAAAAGTTAGCAAACTTCCAATAGGTCTAGTCTGAATATCTTGGGAAAGCTGTCTCATCAGATATCATCTGCTTCAGTTCTGGGAAATTTTTACTTTCAGGTCACTAGATGATGTGCAGGTCTAGTCAGGGTTTGATACTTTCTTTATATGTGTCGTGTAAATTCAAGAGTCTCTTCCTTGGAGTTTGGTGCACAAGGGCCTTTCTGTGAGGCTGAAGAGAGCTTTTTTCTGGAAGGGTCTTTTTCAATAGACGAAATCTCCAGAATGTGAATCTTGCAGAATGTGAATCTTGCAGAATGTGAATCATAAAATCCTTGTGTCTTAAGATGACACTGAAAAGATTGCTCTACCAAAATATGATTATTATTAATAGAAGCAATTTCTGTGTGTTAGTTGCTCATTCACATCCAACTCTGTGGCCTATGGATTCTAGTCTGCCAAGCTCCTCTGTCTATGGGATTCTCCAGGGAAGAATATTGGAGTGGGTTGACAGTTCCTTCTCCAAGGGATCTTCCCAACCCAGGGATTGAGATGGTAACAGTCAGGAAGGCTAGGGGTCTCCAAATAGAGGAAATAGGCTGCAAGGGTCAGACTTTTTTTTATCTTTTTCTTAAGTGGCAGGAGGAAACAAACTACAAGTGTCAGATTTTTTTCCCTCCTCTATACAAAATTAAAAGGAGGTTTCTCTTAAAATTCTGTGTTGCCATGACAACACCTGGTTCCACCTGAACTTTTATCAAACCTTGAGCTAACCAATGTGTTTTTCTTATGGAATTGTTTTTCTTAAGCTATGTTAATGAACTGTGTATTTACCCTAGACTCTGTCTTTCTCCAAGTCAGTTCCGCTTGAGACTCAGAACCAATAAGGGCTCAACAAACCAGTATGTTTTACACATACATTGTTCTCCTGATCAATGTTAATGAAACTATATATTTACTTGAAATCTGCCTTTCTTCAAGATTCATGTCAATCATTTTATGGCCCAGGACAGCTCACCTTGTGCCAATGTTATCTCAAAATGCATGTTGTGGGTGAGGGCCTGGTACAAGTCTCTGAGTTTTGAGAATTCTCTTTCTCTAATTAGCAGACTGCTAGTAGCTATGTAACATCTGGCTAAAGACTCGCAGGGGGGCACTCTTTTTGCCTGCTTCTGAAGTCTATGTCAGAAGCTTTCTCTATCTCTTTTATGCTTTAATAAAATTTTATTACACAAAAGCTCTGAGCAGTCAAGCCTTGTCACTGGCCCTGGATTGAATTCCTCTCCCCTGAAGGCCAAGAATCCCAGCGTCTTTCATGGTTCAGCAACAACCTTTCAGGGTTGAACTCAGGTCTCCCACGTTGGAGTCCGATTCTTTACCATCTGAGCCACGAGGAAAGCCCAGAAGCAATTAGGCCTTTACAATATTGGAATATCTCTTCTTTTATTGGCTGTGGGTCAAAAGAAGCAGAAGCCAAATTCATTAGGTGTCCTTTGACTAGAGTAAGAGTTTACGGGTTCTGAAAGGTATGTATCTGAGATTTAGAAGGACAAATGACAATGTTTTTGGTCAAAGTACTTAGAAAGTTTTCACCAGTTTTGCTAATTGACTCTTAATAATGCCACTAGTGTGTTCAACTAAGCCAAAGGATTGAGGGCAGAAAGTACAATAAAATGTATAAAACCAGCCAAACCATACAGACTTATCAGAGCACCTGGGCAGTAAAATAGGTTCCTTGATCACTATGAAGTTCAAGTGGGGATAAGGTAAGGATAATCTTTTCTGGAAGGATGTTAGCCACAGAAGAGGCAGTAGCTCATCTGTAAGGGAAGGCCGCAGTCCAGTGTGAAAATATACAGACAATGACTAAAACATACTTATATCCATGAGATGCAAAAATATGAAAGCCATTTGCCAGACCTCGAATGGTCCACTAGGCAGTTAACAATGTTTGGGAGCAGTACGAATAGGTTTCCATAGGTTGTGTTCTGGACAGGTGGGACAAGTGAGGTGTGCGTTTTTTGTGGCTTAGTTAATATTTCCCCACCAATGTCGACTCATGAATGCTGTCATTTTGTCAGTAGATCAACAGTTTAATGCATGTACAGTGGTGAGGAGTGGGAATTTTAGATTCTCTGGTAAGATGGGTTGTCATTTGGTCTAAACCAGAGCTTTCTCTTTTTATCAAACCAACAGTTGTTGAATTTCCAATCTTGTTTTTCCTTTTCTGAGGTCAATTGTTGGGCTTCTCTAACAAGTTTTCTGAAGTTATCATTTAGGGAAATAAAACTTTGGACCATATCAAAGTTTTAGCTACTGCTGGTTGCTTTAAGACTGGTCTGTGTGTGTGTGTGTGTGTGTGTGTGTGTGTGTGTGTGTGTGTAAATATCACAAGGTGATTTCCTTAGCTTTCAGAGAGTAAGATTTAGGATGTTCACAGAATCTTAATAATAGCTAAAGCAGCAGTCAAAAATTCCTGAACAATGAAGCCATTTAAAGTTTTTGTTGTGGCTGGATGTATGGAAGCCAGGTCTTCTACAATGTTCCAAAATCACGAGCTTCTCTGAAAGTACATCAGCTATCAGTATAAATGTTGCCAGTTTTGCCATTGGCTAAAGTACAAGCTCACATAATAGTGTATAATTCAGCCTGTTGGGCTAAAGTAGCCATATGTAAAGATGCTGCCTCAACATCAAAAGGAGTTGAAGTAGCTTACCCAGCACAGCACCTTTTATATAAGAACCACCAGTGAACCATGAGAGGTCAGTATTACTTAGAGGATTTGCCTGTAGATCATCAGGACCAGTCAGGAGGTGATCTCTCAATGTTAAGCTGTCAAAAGGGACTTCTTCAGTGATGGAGAGGTGAAGAGTAGCAGGGTTAAGCTTAATACAATGTGGAAGAGTTATGTGAGGAACAGTTAACAGAAAGACTTCACATGGGGTGAGGTGGCTGACTGAGAAATGTTGAGAGTGATGAAAATGCAGGAAAGCTTCTAACGCATAAAGTACAAAAACAGTTAAAGGGGATTCCATGATGATTTTCTCAGTGATCTTAACGGAAAGAGCAGAGGCCTAATGAAAGAGCAGCTCCAGCCATCAACAGAAAATTGGATTAAAGATTTACTGAGCATGGCCCTGCCCATCAGAACAAGACCCAGTTTCCCCCTCAATCAGTCTCTCTCATCAGGAAGCTTCCATAAGTCTCTTATCCTTCTCCATCAGAGGGCAGACAGACTGAAAACCACAATCACAGAAAACTAACCAATCTGATCATATGGACCACAGCCTTGTCTAACTCAATGAAACTATGAACCATGCCGTGTAGGGCCACCCAAGATGGATGGCTCATGGTGAAGGGTTCTGACAAAATGTAATCCACTGGAGAAGGGAATGGCAAACCACTTCAGTATTCTTGCCTTGCGAACCCCAGAAACAAATGAAAAGGCAAAATGATGGGAGGACACTGAAAGATGAACTCCCCAGGTCAGTAGGTGCCCAATATGCTACAGGAGATCAGTGGAGAAATAACTCCCGAAAGAATGAAGAGACGGAGCCAAAGCAAAAACAACACCGAGTTGTGGATGTGACTGGTGATGGAAGTAAAGTCCGATGCTGTAAAGCACAATATTGCATAGGAACCTGGAGTGTTAGGTACGTGAATCAAGGCAAATTGCAAGTGATCAAACAGGAGATGGCAAGAGTGAATGTCGACTTTTTAGGAATCAGCTAACTAAAATGAATTTATTCCGATGACCATTATATCTACTACTGCGGCCAGGAATCCCTTAGAAGAAATGGAATAGCCATCATAGTCAACAAAAGAGTGTGAAAATGCAGTACTTGATGCAATCTCAAAAACGACAGAGTAATCTCTGTTCATTTCCAAGGCAAACCATTCAATATCACAGTAATCGACGTCTATGCCCCAACCAGTAATGCTGAAGAAGCTGAAGTTGAACAGTTCTATGAAGACTTACATGACCTTCTAGAACTAACACCCCCAAAAGGTGTCCTTTTCATTATAAGGGACTGGAGTGCGAAAGTAGGAAGTCAAGGAATATTTGGAGTAACAGGGAAATTTGGCCTTGAAGTACAGAATGAAGCAGGGCAAAGGCTAATAGAGTTTTGCCAAGAGAACGTGCTGGTCATAGCAAACACCCTCTTTCAACAGCACAAGAGAAGACTCTACACGTGGACATCACCAGATGGTCAATACCAAAGTCAGATTGATTATATTCTTTGCAGCCAAAGATGGAGAAGCTCTATACAGTCAACAAAAACAAGAACGGGAGCTGACTGTGGCACAGATTGTGAACTCCTTATTGCCAAATCAGACTTAAGTTGAAGAAAGTAGGCAAAACCACTAGACCATTCAGGTATGACCTAAATCAAATCCCTTACAATTATACAGTGGAAGTGAGAAATAGATTCAAGGGATTAGATCTGATAGAAAGAATGCCTGATGAACTATGGACAGAGGTTCATGGTATTGTACAGGAAGCAGTGATCAAGACCATCCCCAAGAAAAAGAAATGCAAGAAGGCAAAATCGTTGTCTGAGGAGGCCTTACAGATAGCTATGAAAAGAAGAGAAGTGAAAGGCAAAGGAGAAAAGGAAAGATATACCCATTTGAATGCAGAGTTCCAAAGAATAGCAAGGAGAGATAAGAAAGCCTTCCTCAGTGGTCAGTGCAAAGAAATAGAGGAAAACAGTAGAATGGGAAAGACTAGAGACCTCTTCATGAAAATTAGAGATACCAAGGGAACATTTCATGCAAAGATGGGCACAATAAAGGACAGAAATGGTAGGGACCTAACAGAAGCAGAAGATATTAAGAAGAGGTGGCAAGAATATATAGAAGAACTATCCAAAAAAGATCTTCACAACCCAGATAATCACAATAGTATGATCACTCACCTAGAGCCAGACATCCTGGAATGCTAAGTCAAGTGGGCCTTAGGAAGCATTCCTACAAACAAACCTAGTGGAGGTGATGGTATTCCAGTTGAGCTATTTCAAATCCTAAAAGATGATGCTGTGAAAGTGCTGTACTCAATATGCCAGCAAATTTGGAAAACTCAGCAGTGGCCACAGGACTGAAAAGGATCAGTTTTCATTCCAATCCCAAAGAAAGGCAATGCCAAAGAATGTTCAAACTACCACACAATTGCACTCATCTCACACGCTAGTAAAGTAATGCTCAAAATTCTCCAAGCCAGGCTTCAACAGTATGTGGACCGTGAAGTTCCAGATGTTCAAGCTGGATTTAGAAAAGGCTGAGGAACCAGAGATCAAATTGCCTACATCTGTTGGATCACCAAAAAAGCAAGAGAGTTCCAGAAAATCATCTATTTCTGCTTTATTGACTAGGCCAAAGCCTTTGACTGTGTGGATCACAACAAACTGTGGAAAATTCTTCAAAAGATGGGAATACCAGACCACCTGACCTGCCTCCTGAGAAATCTGTATGCAGATCAAGAAGCAACAGTTAGAAGTGGACATGGAACAACAGACTAGTTCCAAATCAGGAAAGGAGTACATCAAGGCTGTATATTGTCACCCTGCTTATTTAACTTGTATGCAGAGTACATCATGAGAAATGTTGGGCTGGATGAATCACAAGTTGGAATCAAGAATGCTGGGAGAAATACTGATAACCTCAGATATGCAGATAACACCACCCTTATAGCAGAAAGCAAAGAAGAACTAAAGAACCTCTTGATGAAAGTGAAAAGAGGAGAGTGAAAAAGTTGACTTAAAACTCAACATTCAGAAAACTAAGGTCATGGCATCTAGTCCCATCACTTCATGGGAAATGGATGGGGAAACAGTAGAAACAGTGGCAGACTTTATTTTGGGGGGCACCAAAATCACTGCATATGGTGACCGCAGCCATGAAATTAAAAGAACTTGCTTGCTCCTTGGCAGAAAAGTTATGACCAACCTAGACAGTATATTAAAAAGCAGAGACATTACTTTGCCAACAAAGGTCCCTCTAGTCAAAGCTATGGTTTTTCCAGTAGTCATGTATGGATGTCAGAGTTGGACTGTAAAGAAGGCTGAGTGCTGAAGAATTGATGCTTTTGAATTATGGTGTTGGAGAAGATTCTTGAGAGTCCTTTGGACAGCAGAAAGATCCAACCAGTCCATCCTAAAGGAAATCAGTCCTGAATATTCATTGGAAGGACTGATGCTGAAGCTGAAACTCCAATACTTTGCCCACCTATGTGAAGAACTGACTTATTTGAAAAGACCCTGATGCTGAGAAAGATTGAAAGTGGGAGAAGGTGACGATGAAGAATGAGATGGTTGGATGGCATCACTGACTCAATGGACATGAGTTTGTGTAAACTCCAGGAGTTGATGACGGAAGCCTGGAGTGCTGCAGTCCATGGGGTCGCAAATAGTCGGACACAACTGAGTGACTGAACTGAACTGAATCACTCTAAGGCAAGGCGGTTATCCCCACGTCACAGGATCCAGCTGCTAGCTAGAATACCCTATGGGTCAGTGGTGGTCCTTGTGTTTTGGGGTGAGTACCCCAAGGGCATCTCCTTCCTTTTCAAAAAAGATAAAGGGGAATTTGATAATTGGAATGCCCCAGGGCAGGCGAGTTCATCAAGCTCTCCTTTAAGGCCTTAGAAGCTATGTCCTCTGGTTTTTCCTCTTAAATTGGGCTGGGGTTGTTATTCTCGAATAAAACACAAGGAGATTTGGCCATAAGAGAGAAATTTGGAATCTAATTTCAGCATAACCAACTATCGCAAGAAAATGTCACAGATGGTGTTTAGTTTTGGGTTTGGGGAAACTCTGGACACTATAAAGTCTATCTGGATCTAGGTATAGTCCTTGTTCTGATATCAGATGCCCTAAATATCAACCTGGGTTTGGACAAACTACAATTTTCCTTTGAAATTTTGGTGGCTGTATGTCCCTTTGAAGCTAATACTTTAGCAAGTGTATGCTGTCTTTCTCTGAGGAAGCTTGAGAAGAAGAGCAAAGAAGCAAATCATCCACATATTCTGTCATCCAGACCAGCCTTCAGGAATTGAGAAATAAGGACTCTTAGTAAAACCTGAGGCATTAGTGTCCAGGTGAATTATTTTTCTGTCCAAATAAAGGCAAAATTTAATGGCTGGCTTCATCAACAGGATTACTAGAGAATGCACTGCATAAATCAATTATGGTAGAGTTTACTTCTAGTGACAGTGGATATTAGTAACATATAAGAGTTAGGAACAACAGGGCATTGAGGGATGTGTTGTTTATTACCTGTAGATTCTGGGTGAACATCCATCCTGGGTCCTAGGGTTTCCCACAGATCAAGTAGAAATATTAGAAAGGCTAGTACAAGGGATAATGAGGTCTTGAGACTTGCAGTCTTCCATTAAGGGCTTCTTTACTTAAAAGGTATTGATTAATTCCAGAAAGAGGTTTCGAAGAACCTATCTGAATCATGATGGGAGGTGTGCTGTAAATTTTGCCAGTGCCAGTTACAGATTTTTTTCCATAGGAAAGCGGTAGCTAATTCAATAGAACAAATAATCAGTGTTTTGAGAATCAGCTCTAGGACTCAGAGCTGAAGCAATGAAAAGATGTCAAAGGGTCATTTAATTTATGTGATTGATTACTTTGAAGACTACTGTCAAATGCTAGGATTATTTTCCCTTTTTGGGATAAAGAAATTCTGGCATGATACTTATCTAAAAAGGCTCGACCTAATAAATGGGTAAGGGCAGAGGAGCTAAGGAGAAAAGGGTATGTATCTCTCAAAGGGCCTAAACAAAAGGGAATAGGTTCAGAGACAGGAAGCTCTTTGGGGTTCAGTAGAGATCCCATATTTGAATTGTTTTAGTACTCCGAGGCAGGGGCTACTTTATAGTAGTGGTGCTGAACACCGAGATTGTGGTTCTGGTGTTACTTAGAACATCCCCATCTGAGAAAAAGTTTCTCCCATTCTATTAAGAGGGAAGGTGGGAAAGAGCCCCTGTATTCCCCCCTAACCTTATTATTGAGAACTGGGAAAACATTGGAAAAACTGGTTAGAGGGCAGAAGGTGTTTAAAACTAGGAGGGTTTTGGTTCTCATTTGCTGCTGCTGCTGCTAAGTCACTTTAGTCGTGTCCGACTCTGTGCGACCCCATAGATGGCAGCCCACCAGGCTCCCCCATCCCTGGGGTTCTCCAGGCAAGAACATTGGAGTGGGTTGCCACTTCCTTCTCCAATGCATGAAAGTGAAATCGCTCATTCGTGTCTGACTCCTAGTGACCCCACGGACTGCAGCCTACCAGGCTCCTCCGTCCATGGGATTTTTCAGGCAAGAGTACTGGAGTGGGTTGCCATTGCCTTCTCCTTGGTTCTCATTTAGGGACTGTCATTTGCTGGAGTTTAAGAATTTCGGTGGTATTCCATTTTGGTGACTCATTTAGAGTGTGAGAGAGAGAGTTTGCCAGATTAACTAAACTCTGGAGTGGAAAATTCTAGTTTCCTATTCCATCTTGGTTCTTTTTACTAGAAAAGAAATGTTCTGATTTAGTACATTAATAAACATAAAGTTAAAAGCTATCTGGGTGCAATCAACCTCTAAAAGATCAGAGTTTTCTTTTAAAATAATCTGAAGTTGATTTTTATAGTCATGAGCAGATTCATCAGGTTTTCATGTAAAAATTTGAATTTTGTTCCAATAAACAGGCTTTGAAAAAGTCACCTAGCAATTGCCCAAACTTGATCATATAAGTTAGTAGGTTGGTCTCTGTGTTGTAATCTTAGGTGTTGATGGAAATAATCAATAAACTACTTGTAATAGGAACAGAAAAGAGTTTTGTTTGAGCCAAACTGAGGACTATAACCCAGGAGACAACCTCTCAGATTACTCTGAGAAACTGCTTGGTTGAAAAATGGTTTTTAGCATACTTATATACTTTATCAGAACAAAGAACATACATCAAACATGACAGGGGTATATTCCTTCAAGTTTCCAAAATAGACAGATTTAGTATATACAGAATGAGACAGTAGGATCTGGTGTCTGGAAAGGGAAACATCTTCCAGGGAGTGTTAATATAGATGTCGTAAGAAGGGAGTTTTCCCCCTTATCTTCAAAACAGACATTCTTCACCTTGATAGTTAAAGCAGCTGTGCTGTGTGTGTATAACAAGCTGTTCTAATTCACACATAGTTCAGGCTGCTGTGTATAAGCCAAAATTACTTCCCCATGCCTCAATGTTTGAAAATTGTCTCCATCAAAGGGAAATTTCAGGACTTTCCCATTTAGGGGTTTTCATCTAGTCCTGGGCTTGGTCTTTACTGACAAGCGTGTGAAACTAGCAGGTGTAGGTTAGAAAAACCATGTTGATAAGTTTGAATAACAATGTTAAATTTTTCACAAAATTTGTGAGGATCTTTGGTTATTTTGGGAAAATCTTTGACTATGGCTCAGAGTTCAGCTTTAGTTCAGGAAATATAAATTAAGGCTCTGCATCCTCAGAAGGCTTAGTTTTAAAGGGACTAGCTTTGATAAAAGACTCCTTTCTTACGACATCCATATTAACACTCCCTGGAAGATGTTTCCCTTCCCAGACACCAGGTCCTTGAACAGCAAGGAGATCAAACCATTCAGTCATAAAGGAAATCAGTCCTTAATATTCATTGGAAGGACTGATGCTGAAGCTGAAACTCCAATACTTTGGCCACCTGATGCGAAGAACTGATTCATTGGAAAAGACCCTGATGCTGGGAAAGATTGAAGACAGGAGGAGAAGGGGATGACAGAGGATGAGATGGTTGAATGGCTTCACCAACTTGATGGACATGAGTTTGAGCAAGCTCTAGGAGTCAGTGATGGACAGGAAAGCCAGGCATGCTGCAGTCCATGGGGTCTCAGACACAACTGAGCGACTGAACTGAACTGAGCTTTGATAAGTTTAGAGGGAAAAGGTGGGGAGTGTTTCAGGCAAAAAGAAAATTAAGTGAGAGGAGTAGTATAGAAAAATTGAGGGTATAGAGGCAGTGTAGGTGGCATCGAAGGAAGAAAGGGAGATGGTGCCTTGGGCAGAGCCTGGGCATGAGGAGGTGAGGGAGGGAGACAAGATGGCATCAGGAGCAATTTCTGTGCATGCTATGTCGCTTTAGTCAAGTCCAACCCTTTGTGACCCTATGGGCTATAGCCTGCCATGCTCCTCTGTCCATGGGATTCTCCAGGCAAGAATACTGGAGAGGGTTGCTGTACCCTCCTCCAGGGGATCTTCCCCACCCAGGGATTGAACCTGCATGCTTACATCTCCTGCTTTGGCAGACGGGTTTTTTACCACTAGCACCACCTGGGAAGCCCCCATCAGAGTCAGAGTCTGAGACAAAGGAGCCAATGAAGAGCCTGAGGTTTCAGGCATCATTTTATCTTTTTAAAATAATTCATTTGCCTTGGTTAATCTTAAAATCTTATTTTTCAGAAAGGCAGTTTTAGACTCCTGATAATGTTGGGAAGACTCTATGGATGAAAAATTAATCAACAGTTGATCTTCAGGAGAAATAGAGAATTTTACTGAAGCCAACCTAAGGATTATAACCCAGGAAACAGTCTTTCTGAAAGGTCTGAGGACTGTTCTGCTTGTTTAGAAATCAAAGCCCCAGTTACATACATTCTTGAAACAAAGGATCATACATCAAAATGGCACATTGATATTTTATGTAAAATTCATCAGAGATACACAGTCCAGACAAGCATTATACAAAGCTAGCAATGGGTCACAATGATCTCTTCTAGGACTAGGAAAGGAATGTTATCTTTTAAGGAGTAACATTACTGGTATATGAAGAAGGGAAAAGGTTAACTTTTACAGTCAAGTGGGCATTCCTGCCTTGAGGAGGTCTGGTTAATGCAGATGTAAACTGCACATAGGGAGGGCCCAGCTCTAACAGGGAGTATGTTATGTTTTAATTTTCTTGTCTGGATGCAATATCTAAAATTTATGCCATCTTCCCAAAATACCAATCAAAATAGGCATTTCATTCAGTTCTGAAGATTTTTGCACTATTGTATTCCAGTTTGGTTTCAAGAAAATTAAATTTAGGAATTTCAAAAGTTACCCATAATGGCCATTGATATTCTGAATTGCCTTTGGTTAGGTCAGTCCATTAGCATGAGGAAAAATAAAGATTTTAAACATAACATTGACTAGAATCTCAGTGTGTGTGTGTGGGGGGGGGGGTGTGCCCTCAAAATATATAGATAACTAGGATACCATTTCTCAGAGACTTTTTCTCTAGAATAAAAGAATAATTTTCCAACAGCTTAAACAATTTATATCTCAAACAACTCAGTTTTAACAGCTTACAGCTCAAACTGTCTGCAGGCCTAATACCAGCCAATCCTGGGGGAACAGCTTGGTCCTGGAGGAGCCAGGCCGAAGGCTTCTCATCTAGTTCCTATGAAACCGCGCCCATTCCAAAGGTACAGGCTGATGGCTCAGCTTCAGTGAGCTGACTTAGTTTCAGTGAAACAACCATGGTACCTGAAGGAACTGGGCTGACAGCTTCTCAGCCAATTTCAGTTGAAGCAGTCTGATCTCAGAATAAGACTGAACTGCCAGAAGAGTACTTGCATACAGAACAAGGCTGTGACCAGAAAGAGTGAAACCTAAAAACAGATCCCTAATACAACCCAAAGAGCTTCAAGTACAAAGAGGAGTCAACCGAAAAAAAGAAAAGAAAAGCACAACCTGAAAGTTGAGAATTATGTTTTGTTTGGTGGACAAACTGAGGACCTTTAAGCCAAGGGTGCAGCTTCTCAGATAGCTCTGAGGGACTGCTCTCTAGAGGTAAGGGAGAAGCCAGGATACGTAAGAGTTTTTCAACAAAAACCAGGTTTTTGTAAGCCAGGTTTTAGTGATCAAAAGATTACTATTTATTAAAGAAAACCAGTCATCTCAAATTAATGAATTTGTACTTTTCTACGTATAGGAAGATACAAGAATCTGGGTTCACTGAAATCATTCCTTTGATATACACATCAGCTATCTAGGACCAGCATCCTGTTTGATTCCATCCTGAGTTCCCTTGGGGTTCTCTGTCGGAGGAGGAGCTGTAGTGGCTGATGGCCACCACATCCTTTTTTTACTGATGTGGCAGACAGCATTCTTAGTCCACAGACTACAAAGGCTTGAATCAGGAGAAAGATGTACAGGGTCAGTGAGAAAAGGAATGATCAATAACGGGCTCAACTGTGGATACCTCACCTCTTTGCTCATTAGCCCTAGAGTCTTTGGGGGTTTCCTCTGGTCCTTGTGGTGGTGAGTTAGTCGCTAAGTCTTGTCCCTATGGACTGTAGCCTGCCAGGCTCCTCTGTCTGTGGGATTTCCCAGATTGCCATTTCCTTCTCCAGGGGATCTTTCTGACCCAGAGATGGAACCCAGGTCTCTTGCATTGCAGGCAGATTCTTTACTACTGAGCCACCAGGGAAGACTTCTGGTCCTTGTATGGGCCACCAAATGTTGACCTAAAACAAATAGGATGCCAGATGCTTTTCCAGCAAAGATGAGGTTATTCAGGATCAGCAGAAATTGCAAGTTGGGGTCCGGAACCATGGTAAACCACATGCAATTCCCTGCACAGCAAGGGAAGGATTTCCTGGAGGGGAAAAGGAAGATGGGAGGGCTTACAGTGAGCAAAGAACCCAAGACTTTCCATTGACTGAGTCCTTGCTGGAAAGAAGAGCTTTTCTACCTGTTGGGTTTTGCCATTGTTGCAGAATGAGAGCTTCCCGCACTGGTTTCCAAGTTGCATTAATATTTACTTGAGGTTTCTGTATCAATTTTTTTACAGGTCCTTGGGCCAGGCATTGGGGTAGTCTCCATATGAAAGGAGCAGAGATTGGCCTCTCCATGGCTATCACCTGAAACAAGTCACAGCCACTGCGCTTATTAATGAGCCCAACTTTACTCTTGACATTCCACAGATATATCATGATCAGATAAACCAGCCCTTTCCATTCTCTCCTCCTCTACTATCCATCAGTGCCTTAGGATTAGTAAGGTTTAGTAAGCACATATTTGAGGAAACTAGAGCTGAAGGCAGTGAGACTTCTTTTCTCCCCACTGAAAAGACCCAGGAACATTTTCTCTTCATTGTTGGAGAAGATAAGAGTGTCAGTAGGGAAAGCATATGCAGAGCAAGCACAGAACAGCTGAGGAGATGTGGGAGAAACAACCGGACTCTGCTGTCTTACTTTGGAGTGGGCCACCTGATACAGTCTCTCCCCCTCCACCCCCCTGTGCTGTGCCTCCAGGATCTCTAATCTCCACTTCTCCATGCACCGAGGAGAAGATTCCTTTTCCCACGTGCAGCTGGACACAAACATTCTTGGAAGGAAATCCAGAATTTTCTCAGGAAACACCTTATTCCAGCTGAGAAGAGCATATATTCCTAGAAATAGAGAAGGAATAGGATGCTTTACCAGACCTTAACTTGATTTTCATGAAACAATAGAACCAGATGCTGACAAGTGGATTTCTTAAAACCCAAATTAATCTGCTTTTTAACATAACATTGTAAATCAACTATACTTGAATAAAATAAATTAAAAAATATGCTTAGTTTTCTCATATTTAAAAATATGCTCATGGGACTTCCCTGGTGGTCCAGTGACTGAGACTCCATGCTCCCAGTGCAAGGTGCCTACGTTCATTCCCTGGTCAGGGAACTAGATCCCACATGCTGCAACTAAGAGTTTGCATACTGCAAGTAGAAAGATCGTACATGCCACAGTGAAGACTGAAGATCCCACATGCTGCAACTAAGTCCCAGAGCTGCCAAATAAGTATTTTTAAAAAGCAGGAAAAAAAATATGCTCATGGTTACATCATTGGTTTGGAAAACTAGACGTGAGTAAAAAATATATTAAGACAATATGGGAGCAGGTATGGAGGTAACATTGAATCAGCCTACAATCAATAATTCAACAAAAGCTAGCTAAAAAATATTTTTATGTGTCTAAACATGTACAACATTTTTCAAGAGGAGTAATCTAAGATTCACAGAATTTAAGTTTAGGAAAGTAGTTTTGATGGTTATGATGGTGTGGATTATGTGCTTCCAGATTGGGGGCCAGCAGAGAAGGGGGCAACAGAGGATGACATGATTGGATGGCATCACTGAATCAATGAACATGAGTTTAAGCAGACTCTAGGAGATAGTGAAGGACAGGGAAGCCTGGCATGCTGCAGTTCATGGAGTTGCAAAGAGTTGGACATGACTTAGCAACTGAACAACAATAAGACTCTTTCTAGCAAAGTACTAGATAGTAAATATTTTTTACTTTGTAGGCCATAAGGTCTCTGTCACTATTATTCAGTCCTGCTGTTATGGCATAAAAGCAGCCTTAGATAGGATGTAATGGATGATTGTATCCATGTTCCAATTAAATTTTATTTATGAACACTGAAATTCTCATTTCACATAATTTTTACATGATGGACAATCAAGGTGAAGATGAATCAGTAGGAAAGTATTCTGAATCATTTTGTAGGTATGATGGGGAGCCAATATAGAATCATAGAAGTGACAAGGGGACACTTCACTTTTATCTGCCTAACCTCTTTATTTTCTCTGCTTTTGATACCTTCTGTTTAGAGTAAAAATATTCCATTCGGTATGAGTGGGGCTGTTAGCCTCCTTCCTCTCTCACTCATAGAAATTTTCACATTTCCCAGACCTGGCCAGTCAGAGTACCTCTCTAGGAACTTTCCTGGTGGTCCTGTGGTTAAGACTCTATGCTTTTACTGCAGGAGATGCAGGTTCGCTCCCTGGTGAGGAACTAAGATCTAACCCCAATTCTAACATTAAATAAGATCAAACATTTTTTTGTGGGTTGTTTTGGGGGATCAGGTATTATATCAATTTTGTGCTTATTTCATAAAAAGAATTAAAAGTTTTCCTTCTTTCCTATAGTAGTTTAATCAGGACAGAAATTATCTCTTTTTAAAAGCTAGTTGCTCTATCTGGGGTATTACATTTTTCCTGGTAATTTATTTTAATATATCCTGGATTTTTATTGATACTTAGTATATTGCACCTTGTCTATATTATTGTAGATATTTTCAACCCAAACAAGTTCTCCATATATGTGTATGCATGTGTGTATATATATATATATATATTTATATAGATAAATAATATAAATATATATTTATATATGTGTGTATATATATGTATATATATGTGTATATATATACATATATATATATATATATAAAGGGCTTCCCTGGTGGCTCATTTGGTAAAGAGTCCACCTGCAATGCGGGAGACCTGGGTTCGATCCCTGGGATGGGAAGTTCCCATGGAAAAGAGAATGGCTCCCCACTCCAGTATTCTGGTCTGGAGAATTCCATAGACTGTATAGTCCATGTGGTCGCAAAAAGTCGGACATGACTGAGTCGCTTTCACTTTCATATGTATATATGTGTGTGTGTGTGTGTGTGTGTGTATATATATATATATACACATATACATATATTTGGCATTTTACATATCAGAAGAACGAGAAACATTTAAGACTAAATTATATGATAAAATCTAAAAAATACAGTAAAAAAAAAAATCCCTCCAATTCTGGCATGTTAATATTGCTAGAGTTAAAACAGAAATTAATTTTATTTAATTTTCTAAATAATATGAGTAAAACTTTATAGAAGGTCCTGGCTTTTTTCTTATTGTGGCAAATAGATAAAACATAAAATTTACCATGTTAAGCATTTTTAGATGAGTATATGCTGAATTATACAGTGGCTTTAAGCACATTCACACTGTTGTGCTACCATCACCACTGTCCATCTCCAGACCTCCAATACCCCGATCTCTGGTCCACTTCATGGATCACAGCCATGTGTGGTGAAGGGGCTTGTGTAACTCAGTGAAGCTATGAGTCATGCTATGTAGGGCCAACCAGGACAGACAGGTCATAGTGGAGAGTTTTGAAAAAATGTGGTCCAATGAAGGAGGGAATGGCAAACCACTCCAGTATTCTTGCCTCAAGAAATCCATAAACAATATGAAAGGGCAAAAAGATATGATACCAGAAGATGAGCCCCCCAAGTCAGAAGGTGTTCAATAAACTACTGGGAATAGCGCAGGGCAATTACTAATAGCTCCAGAAAGAATGAAGTGGCTGGGTCAAAATGGAAAGAATGCTCAGTTGTGGATGTGTCTGGTGGTGAAAGGAAAGTACCATGTTGTAAAGAGCAATATTGCATAGGAACCTGGAATGTTAGGTTCATGAATCAATGTAAATTGGACATGGTCAAGCAGATGGTATGACTGAACACTGATATCTTAGGAATCAGTGAACTAAAATGGATGAATTTAATTCAGAAGACCATTATATCTACTGCTGTGGGCAAGAATTCCTTAGAAGAAATGTTCAGTTCAGTTCAGTTTAGTCACTCAGTTATGTCCGACTCTTTGCAACCCCATGAACTGCAGCACAACAGGCTTCCCTGTCCATCACCAAGTCCCAGAGCTTGCTCACACTCATGTCCATAGAGTCGGTGACGCCATCCAACCATCTCATCCTCTGTTGTCCCCTTTTCCTCCTGCCTTCGATTATTTCCAGCATCAGCGTCTTTTCCAGTGAATCAGTTCTTCACATCAGGTGGCCAGAGTATTGGAGTTTCAGCTTCAGCATCAGTCCTTCCAATGAATATTCCTTTAGGATGGACTGGTTGGATCTCCTTGTTGTCCAAGGGACTCTCCAGTCTTCTCCAACAGCACAGTTCAAAAGCATCAATTCTCCAGCAGTCACCTTTCTTTATAGTCCAACTCTCACATCCATACACGACTACTGGAAAAAGCAAAACTTTGACTAGACAGACCTTTGTTGGGTAGCCCTCATAGTCAACAAGAGTCCAAAATGCAGTATGTGGGTGCAACCTCAAAAACGACAGAATGATTTGTTTTCAGGCAAACCATTCATCATCACAGTAATACATGTCTATGCCCCAACTGATGCCAAAGAAGTCTAGTTCAATGAAGACCTATAACACCTTGTAGAACTAACATTTAAAAAAAAATGTCATTTTCATTGTAGGGGATTAGAATGCAAAAGTAGAAAGTCAAGGGATACCTGGAATAACAGGCAAGTTTGGCCGTGCTTATAAAATGAAGCAGGGCAGAGGATAACAGAGTTTTGTCAAGAAAATGCACTGGTCATAGCAAACACCATCTTCCAAAAACACAAGAAATAGGTCTACATATAGACATCACCAGATGGTCAATACTAAAATTATTATATTCTTTGCAGCTGAAGATGGAGAAACTCTATACAGTCAGCAAAAAGAAGATCTGGAGCTGACTCTGGCTCCGATTAGTGAAGTAGTAGTAGTGAAAGTCATTCAGTTGTGTCCGACTCTTGTGACCTCATGGACTGTAGCCCGCCAGGCTTCTCTGCCCGTGGGATTCTCCAGGCAAGAATACTGGAATGTGTTGCCATTTCCTTCTCCAGGGGATCTTCCTGACCCAGGAATCAAACCCAAGTCTCCTGCATTGCAGGCAGGTTCTTTACTGACTGAGCTATGAGGGAAACTCTGTGGCTCAAATTATGAGCTTCTTATTGCAAAATTAAGGCTTAAATTGAAGAAAGTAGGGAAAATCACTAGGCTATTCACCTATGACCTAAATCAAAGCCCTTATGATTATACAGTGAAGGTGAGGAATAGATTCAAGGGATTAAATCTGGTAGACAGTGTCTGAAGAACTATGGATGGAGGCTCATAACATTGTACAGGAGGCAGTGACCAAAACCATCCCAAGGAAAAAGAAATGCAAGAGGGCAAAGTGGTTGTCTGAAGAGGCCTTACAAGTAGCTGAGGAAAGAAGAGAAGCAAAAGACAAGGGAAAAATATACTCGACTGAATGAAGAGTTCCAGAGAATAGCAAGGAGAGATAAAAGAAGGCTTTCTTAATGAACAATGCAAAGAAATAGAGGAAAACAATAGAATGAGAAAGACTAGAGATCTCTTCAAGAAAACTGGAAATATCAGGGGAATATTTCATGCAAGTATGGGCAATATAAAGGACAGAAACAGTAAAGACCTTAACAGAAGCAGAAGATGTTAAGAAGAGGTGGCAAGAATACACAGAAGAACTAAACAAAAAGGTCTTAATGACCTGGATGATAACCATGATGGTGTGGTTCACTCACATAGAGCCAGACATCCTGGAATGTGAAGTCAAGTGGGCCTTAGGAAGCATCACTATGAATAAAGCTAGTGGAGGTGATAGAATTCCAGCTGAGCTATTTTAAATCCTAAAAGATGGTGTTGTTCAAGTGCTGCACTTAATATGCCAGCAAATTTGGAAAACTCAGCAGTGGTGCAGGACTAAAAGGTGTTTTCATTCCAATCCCAAGGAAGGGCAATGCCAAATGAATGTTCAGACTAGCATACAATTACACTCATTTCACATGCTAGCAAGGTTATATTCAAAATCTTTCAAGCTAGGCTTCAGCAGTACATGAACCAAGAACTTCCAAATGTACAGTCTGGGTTCAAAAAAGGCAGAAGAAGCAGATATCAAATTGCCAACATTCATTGGAACATAGAGAAAGCAAGGAAATTCCAGAAAAACATCTACTTCTGCTTCATTGACTACGCTAAAGCCCTTGACTGTGTGGATCACAACAAACTGTGGAAAATTCATAAAGAGATGGAAGTACCAGATCAACTTACCTGCCTCCTGAGAAACCTGTATGCAGGTCAGTAGAACTGGACATGAAACAGTCGACTGGTTCAAAATTTGGAAAGGGGTACGTCAAGTATGTCATCCTGCTTATTTAACTTATAGGCAGAGTACATCATGCAAAATGCCAGACTAGATGAATCACAAGCTGGAATCAAGATTGCTGGGAGAAATATAAACAACTTAGATATGCAGATGAAACCACTCGTGAAGGGGAACTAAAGAGCTTTTTGATATGGGTTTGAAAGTGGAGAATGAAAAAAGCTGGCTTAAAACTCAACACTCAAAAAACTAAGATCATCCCATCACTTCATGGCAAATAGATGGGACAAAGTGGAAGCAGTGACAGATTTTATTTTCTTTGGCTCCAAAATCACTGGGGATGGTGACTGAAGCCATGAAATTAGAAGATGCTTGCTCCTTGGAAGGAAAGCTATGACAAACCTAGACAGCATATTAAAAAGTAGAGACATCACTTTGCTGACAAAGGTCCATATAGTCAGAGCTATGATTTTTCCAGTAGTCATGTATGGATGTGAGAGTTGCAAAATAAAAAAAGCTGAGCACTGAAGAACTGAGGCTTTTGAACTGTGGTATTGGAGAAGACCCTTGAGAGACCCTTGGACTACAAAGAGATCAAAGCAGTCAATACTAAAGGAAATCAGCCCTGAATATTCATTGGAAGGACTGACACTGAAGCTCCAATATTTTGGCCACCTAATGCAAAGAGCTGACTCCTTGGAAAAGACCCTGATACTGGAAAAGATTGAAGGTCGAAGTAGAAGGGGGAGGCAGAGGATGAGATGGTTAGATGGCATTACCAACCCAATGGACATGAATCTGAGCAAACTCCGGGAGACAGTGAAGGACAGGGGAGCCTGTCATGGTGCAGTACATGGGGTCGCAAAGAGTCGGTTTTGAATTGGTGTCTGAACAACAACAAGAACAACTGGAGCCCTGTTTCTTGTGCTTCTCTTATTTATTTATTTATTTTTGGCCATACTCCGAGGCAGGTGGGATTGTCATTCCCTGACCAAGGATCAAACCAGCATACCCTACATTGGAAGGTGAAGTCTTAGCCACTGGACTACCGGGGAAGTCTCTGTGCTTCTCTTGGAGTCTGAGTAAAAACAGAACAGCACTCTATTTCTGGGTGTTTCTCCCCAGGCAACCCCCATCCTTGGATCTAGTCCTGGGAATTAGTCACTCAGCACTGAGCTTTGCTATCCTACCAAGGTACCTCTCATCCAGTGTAAGAGCTGTGTGCCAAAACAGCCTCCTCTTGTTCCAGATGTTCCAGTTTGCTCACGGCTCCCAATATTGACCCCTTCTCCTCAAGGGTTACATTTCTCTTCTAATATATTTTATCGTACCATTCACATTTCACAAGTTAGAAAGCTGAAGTCCAAGGAAAGGTCAGTAATTTGTCTGATGTCAATCACAATGACAGATGTAAAGGAATCAGGGTTCCATTCATGGTTCTCTGATTCCAGAGGCTAGCTACACTTCACTGGCTGCAAGAGATGCAAAAATTAGAAGGTGTGGTACCCTCCCTCAAGGAACTCACAACCTGGAGGCACAGTCTGCAGTCTGCAGTTTGGTTCATTTGTACGTTTTGACAATAGACATTGACTAATAGGATTAACAGTGGAACGGATATCAGAGGTTCTTGTCCTGAGGAGGCATTTTTGCATGGAGAGGGCTTCAGCCCTCCCTTGGAATAGTAGTTTGCAAACTGGGCTGTGTTTTAGAATCTGTTGTTAAAAGCACAGATTCCAGAAACTTACCCAAAACCTGTCAAGTCAGAATCTCCAAGTAAAGGGCCCTGAGTCTGTGTTTAACTGACTCTCCAGATGAGTCTGAAAACCACACCACTCTGAAGATGGATATTTGGGACTCATCTTCTTAGAAACCAACAAAAATGTGCTGCCCAAGAGACTACTGACTTAGGGGAGGAGATAGGGAAGGAATTGAAGCAAAGGAGGAGAGCTAAGAGTTGAGAGAAGTCCAGGGAAGAGGCGTAGAAACCAGACCCATGTGATGAAATGAAGGACTCCACTATGAAACGCTTGGATTGAAAGGCACGCCAGCTAAACTGAGCCTTTGCCCAGAGCCTGTGGAAGCATGGGCTGACAACCCTGCCCCTGAGAACTTGAAAAAAAAAAAAAAAAAGGAGGAGCTGATTGTTTCTATGGAGACAGTTTCAACTTTGACCAGTAGGCTGAGGTATTTTGAAGGATCTAAATTAGCAAGCAACAGGCAAGTGTCTAGTGCTCTTCGCTGGCTCAGTAAGGCGCCTCGCTCCAGACTGCTCCCTGTAGCTGAATTCAGGGTGAGTCAAGGCCATCACGGCCAAGTAGAAAAGATCTGCTTTCTGATTTCAGCCACAGGGCACCCGGGAAGGCTGTTTGCGTCTTGCTGTGTGTATTTTGCTCACTTCAGTGGGTAGCTCAGTTCTCTGAAAAACCAGCAATTACTATCCCAGGTGGTTTATTGTCCAAATGCAGATTTATGCTAGCTGCATCAAGCTATCTGGAAGACTGTTTAGGAGACTATTTTGGAGGCAAAAGGGCTTCCCTGGTGGCTCAGGTGGTAAAGAATCTGCTTGCAATGCAGAAGACCCAGGTTCAATCCCTGGGTTGGAAAGATAACCTGGAGAGGGGAATGGCAACCCACTTTGCCATTCTTGCCTGGAGAATCTCATGGACAGAGGAGCCTGGTGGGCTACAGTCCGTGGGGTCGCAAAGAGTTGGACACAGCTGATCGACTAACACTTTTACTTTTACTTTGGAGTCAAAATGCACACTTGCCTGCAAAAAAGATCCAGCCTAATGTGACTACTAGAGAGATGTTTCTTGACTCAAGGAATATTTTTCTGGGATTTATTAGGAGGAAGAGGTGCTGTGGTGAAGAAAGAAAAGCCACAGGCTTCTGAAGGGGATGGAGTCTTTGTTTCTTGATTAGTGACAGTAATTTTAAGTTCCATGGAACTTTGCTCTCTTTTACTCTTTGCTTCCTGCTTCTGATGTGTTGATGTCCTGCCAGCTCTTGACTGCCCTTCCTCTAACAGGTCAAGGTCTCAAATAGTGCAGGCTCGATCCCCACCCTTCACCCTGGGACTCTGGGGGGTCTGAAACCTGCTCAGCAATGTGGGTTTCAGCTTTCAGACCCTATCAGGTTGCTTCCATTTTGCTGAGGGCTCCCTCTCCACCACCACATGTGAGGCAGCTGAGTTCTTGCTTCTTGCCCTCTGGTTGCTTTCTATGTTTGGTTTCTTAGACAGTTGCCGATATACAGGGTCCTGCCTTCTGCTGCAAGGAAGTGAGGAAATCTGGAAATTTTATGCCATTGAATTTTGAGGAATTTTACATCTTAAGTAGCCCATAAAAATTCACCTGGTCTTCTGTTCTGTCTTCACACTCTCTCTGAGATATGTCACTCATATTTTGGTATTTCTATTTTACCTTGTTTTCCTTCTTCCTCCAGAGAGAGGCCAGTTGACACTCTTTGCCTCAGAAAAGGACAGTACACCAGGAAAAGAAAACAAAAATCTTTACTTGGGCTTTATGGTGCAAAATCCTAATGGATGATGTGAATTCTAGAAGTCACAAATGGGTGTGTTTCATTTGGTCCACACCTTGGATTGATTTTTGTTTGTTTGGTGGTTGTTGGGTGGTTTTGTGTGTATGTATTTTTTTTTTTTTTATTATAATACATGTGAGTGCCTGTAGATGGGCTGGTAGTCTTAGGTTCACTACAGTCTTATATTTTGTTCATCTCTGGTCTTTATCTATAAGTTTATATTACCTGTCTGACTCCAGTAGATATCTGAATTTGGAACCACTGGCATCCATTGTAAAATGGGTTTAGCAGAATGCATCATCAAGTAAGCACATCATCAAGCATGCTCAGTCACTCAGTCATGTCCAACTCTTTGCGACCCCATGGACAATAGCCCACCAGACTCCTCTGACCATGGAATTTTCCAGTTAAGAATACTGGAGTGGGTTTTCATTTCCTACTCCAGGGGATCTTCCTGACTCAGGGATCGAATCCACGCCTGTTTGAGTCTCCTGCATTGGCAGGCAGGTTTTCTACCACTAGCACCACCCATTGGGCCTGCATTGGTTCAGACAGTAAAGAATCTGTCTGCAATGCAGGAGACCCGGGTTTGATCCCTGGGTCAGGAATAGAAATTACTCTGAATCTAGAAAAATAGAAAAAATTTACATTTCCCGCATATGTTGGTTTGTGGACTAAAGTTTAATTCTACTGTTCCATTACTAGTTCTGCCACACCAGGGTATATATTAATATTTAACCAAAGGGCTTTAGAGTTAAGGGACAGGAAAGATAAAGGTATAATCAAGAAAGAGGGTATACCAGGATATATGTTCATATTTAACATAAGTCTTCAGAGTTGGGGAAAGGGAAAGATGAAGTTAAAATCAAGAAAAAAGTAGGAAAGAAAAGCAAGAGGGAGGGGCCAGGAAAAGAATGAGCTTTCTCGCGTGTCTACCCTCATTTGGGGAAGATAAGTAAGGTGTATAAGTAGGGTGGGATGGCACTGGTTAAAATTCTTACTTCACCATTAACGACACAGGCAAGTTTGGGTAAGTCATTTAGCTGAGCTTAATTTTCTAATTTACAATGTAAGGATAATAATGATTTTTTTATTCCCATAGGTTTTTTGTGAGGGTCAAGAGAAATAATGAACATAAAAGGGTCTTGAAAAGTGAAAAGGCTTTACTAGGCAGATTCCTATTACCCAGTGACGAGCCTTCAGTAAGTGCTCAGTAATTGTTTCCTATTATAGAAAAAAGGGAAATGAGGGGAGAATTGAATTCCAAAGGCCACTTAAAATAACCAGCCCCATTACTTGTCAAATAATTGTGATATTCGATTTGTCTTTACCCTTTTCCTGGAGCCACTGCTGCATTTTTTAGTTGTTAAAGATCATGCCCAGTGAACCAGGACCACTTGTATTATCAGCAAATTTCCCTCTATATTACACCAATAGACTTTGTTCTCTTCTTTATCTCGGTCCACAGAGCAGAGTGGGGTTTGGAGGAGGTAATTCAGAGAGGAGAGGCACTTATCAGCACAGTGTCCTCCTCTCCACAAAACATTGAGCTCACTGGCCATCAACAGCCTCCGCTAATCTTGCGTCTCAAACTGAGAATGGTCTCTGGCTCTAGTCCTTTCACACAGTACCCTACATGGCTAAACAGCCATGAATGGAACTGCTTAGGTGTCTTTCACCTCACACTTGGAGTTCAAAAACTGTTTCTCTTTTTTTCCAATTAAAAGCTCTTGTGGAAACCCTAATGACATTTTGCAAAACCTCAGAGTTCCTCAGAACCCCGTTGAGAATCCCAAATCTTCATTTGTAAGTGTGTGTGTGTGTGTGTGTGTGTGTGTGTGTGTGTGTGTATACATGTATATGTATTGGGTGGACCAAAAATTTCATTCTGGGTTTTCTGTAAGATATTAAGGAAAACCCAAATGAACTTTTTTGGCCAACCCAATATTTAAATCCTGGATTTTTCTTGTTTCTTGAATTTATAAGAGAGTGTTATATAAAGAACAGATGAAACAGAGGTTTGATTAATCTGAGGTCCGAGAGGCTTACAACTAAGTTCTGCAAAGGCAATCTGTCAAACTTCGCCTTGGATCCCTACCAGATCTTCACGAGATCTGCCTCATCAGCCTGTGAAAGGTGACTTTGTTTAGCCCATGTTCCAAAGGCAGTAACTGTGGGATTGTTGATCATGTGGCTACTTCCTACTCTGTGTGTGGCCAAGAAACCAGAGACACCATTCACAAGCACACATGGTTGACTTACCAAGTGATCTCTCTCTCTCTATTTCATGTGCTCCTGGGAGAAATCTTACTTCTTACAGGAACTATCATAATAATCTAATCCCTTGCATATACCTTGGTGTAAATGGCAAAATCTAGACCTAAAATACTAATGACCATTACAGGGAATTTCTGAAAATTCAGAATCAATAGCTTTACACATTTAACAGGAGCTCCAAAAACTCTAGGAGAGAAAACAGTAAGCATAGTCAGCTAAGTCCTGAGACCCCAAAACAAAATTCTAAGAAAAATTCCTTTCAAAGACTGAAGTCTTCTGAAACCTATCTTCTGGCATCTCTCTTGCCTCTGACGCTTATTTCCGTAACCGCAGGGCTTTTTTCATCAGGGGATTCTCAGGATAGGAACAAACTCATTTCTCTCTGTCTCTGTCTCTCTTTCCTCAAATGTCCATACTCTACCCCAAGGCTGGTTTTCTGTGATTATCTGGATGCAGCTTCTGCATTTTATGGATACACTCACACAGAAAGAGTCCAGGGACAGGGCTAGCATGAGGTAAGAGGGCACCTTGAGTGCAAAATTTCAGGATGTCAAAGGCGTGGCCACACAAGTAAACTTTGCTACCTCTGCTTCACCGTAAGTCCTTATCTTGATAAAGGGACTGGTGAGCTCTGAGTCCCCATTCCAAATTGGCAAGGGAGGAACATTCCAAGCATGTCTTGAATCAGGTGTCCAGTCTTGATCCAGTCAGCAACAGCCCCCAGGGAGGAAGTCACATGGTATAAACATAGCTGTGGAGTGTCCATCTCTGGGCTTAGGGGGCAATTCTCAGATAAAGAGATACCATGATTTGGAAAGAAACTCTGATATTTTACATTACAAAAGCACTGTATGAGTAGAGTATCTTAATTACTTGTTTGGTGCTAATTTTTTTCCTGCCCCCATTATGAATTTCATAACTCTAAAGTATGTACAATGTATAATTTACTATATGAGTATCAACAGATTTCCTAAAGTTTTAACACATGGTTGCTACCCTTGAGTTTGCAATCCACCTTGGAGAATGAGACCAGATGCAGAATTCATGTGGTAGAGTAGTTATGTTAAGTAATTCAAATGAATTCCATTTGAAAATGAAATCTGTAGCTAGTCAATACATTATACGGAAGTTTTGAGATGGAAGAAGAATGTGTGGAATAAGGCTCTCAAGTACCCCATCTTAAGGATTTCTTTTTTGGGAAGAAAGAAATAGCAGATACAAAGAGTTATAGGAAGGACTAGATCATAAAATACCAAGGGAGCCCTGAAATGTCACACAGGATATGGGGTGTCCTTATTCATGTCCTGTCTTCCTAAGGCAAATGAAAGACCCAGGAGGTTTGAACTGATGAAACCTCCTTCTGTGTAGAACTCTGCTTGTATTAAAGGAAAACATTCACAATCTTTCTATTTATTCCAAATTATTCTATTGACCATGAGTTTTCTAATGGTCAGTAATACTGGTTGTTGATGGGGGATCAGGTGAGAGGGGTGTGTCCTTTGCAGAAAATTCCTTTCTTTCTAAAATTGTTTTGCTTTTTAAATTTTTGGCTGTGCTGAGCAGTTTGTGGAATTTTAGTTCCCCAACCAGGGATGGAACCCAGACCTTTGGCATTGAGAGAGTGGAGTTCTAACCACTGGACCACTAGGGACTTCCCAGGAAATCACTTTTTCATAAAAGAAGCACAAAATGCATTTTTTCCTTGACCCTCTCTTTCCTCTGAAGATCCCCTTTCAACAGTGAAGAACTGAGCATTAAGACCCCTCTTGTGCCCCTGCACTGCCAGACCCTGTTTATTTTCTCCAGAATCTTTTCTGGTCACAAATATAAAGCCTAAAGCCCTCACTTTGCATTCCTCCATAAAATAAAATCAAGGATCCCTTAGAGGATCAAACTTTCTGAGGGGGCACCTATTACTACAATTTGTCTGAAGATATTGTTGGAAAATGATGCATCTCTATGTCAAAGTCTCATGTGAGAAATTTCTTTTAGGAAATATTGGAAAGGCCTCACTTTTTCCTTTCCCTTGATAAACTGGTGACCCTTTCTCTGGGAATAGTTAGAACAACACAGCTGACAGATTGCCTTTTTCCCTTCGGTTGTCACTCATGCAGTGTTTCTGATTCTAGTTCATATTTTCCCAGATCCTATTTTTATTTTGTCTCTGTTACCTATAAACAGGTTCAAATCATTTGTGAATGAGGTATATAAGAAAGGAGAGAAAGAAAGAAGGAAGCGAGTGAGGGAGAATACCCCAATTTTGCTCATAAAAGGACAGAGTATGAAATAGCTGACCAAATGTATATTTCATTCTCTTTGCTACAAACAACAGTAGATGTTTACCACTCCATTGGAAAGCCACAGAAGCAGATCATGAAATTTGATTTTCCCTGAAAAAGAACAAATAATGGGAACTCTGAAAAGAGCTTGTGGTTGGTCTTACAATGGCAGAGATGGATTGGAAATTTGAAAAAGAGAAAAAGAAACAATACTGTAACATATTTCTTGTTTATGTAGATATGGGAATTGAAAAGCAGCACTGATCCTTCCAGGAAACCCTTAATCATGCATTACCCTTTGGAGCCTAATAAACACCTATGAAATATGTCACGTGGGAATGATCTCAGCTGAAGAATTGAAGCTCAATTTACTCAAAACCACAAAACTAAGATTTCCTTCAGTGCTGTAATGGATAAGACAGGAGGCTGTAGTGTTAAGACTTAGCTTGAATTTCCAGTTCTACTATTAATTATTTACAAGACTTGAGCATGCCACTTAACCTGTCCTCATACATAAAATGAGAATGATGAGTACACTCTGCACACCTTATTTTTCCCTCCTCCAAATGTTCTATGTATTTTGCACTAATCTCCAGAAGTCTTCTGGTCCAGTGTAAGCCTTGTCTGAGACTCTTCCTTGGAACCAAAGTCTCCAACTCGAGTCTTCTCTCCCACTGCAGGGCAAGAAACACCACTTGGTCCTTTTACTGGTTGACAATGTTCCAGCTGACAGTCACCCCGGCAAGTGCCCTGGCGGATGAGCCTGTGCACATCCAAGCGGCAGGCCTGCCCCCACTGCAGATGGTGACCCTCGTAGCAACCATGAAGGATGACAAGGGGAATCTATACCGGTCCCGAGCTTTCTACAGGGCTAACGAGGCTGGGGAACTGGACCTGAAGCGAGATCCTGCTGTGGGGGGCCACTACACGGGGGTCCATCCGATGGGCCTTATCTGGTCCCTGAAGCCCGAGAGGCCTTTTGACAGGCTAATTAAGAGGGATGTGATGAACACACCCTTCTGGATCACTCTGGATCTATATGACTCAGTTTACATACACAAGGTAGGCGAGGTTCAGCCCAAGGCCAGCCAGGTGCTACAGCGCTGGTACTCCAGCCCCGACCTGCAGCGGGTGCCCATCCGAGAAGGTCGTGTGAGAGGAGCCCTGTTCCTGCCTCCAGGTGAGACTCATCTTGGGGGACCTAGAAAATATGGTTGGTGGGGATAAAAGGAAAAACAAAGGGCATCCAGTTGTTGAACTAGGATTTCCCACAATATTTTAAAAGTAATAAGCCATTTTGCTGTGTATGAAAGTGAAATTCATTTTGCTCAGCTTGTACTTTTGCTGTTATCTACTCAGCCCTTCTAATACTCTTTCTGATCTCATTTTCTTCTCTTTTTGCTGCTCTTAGGGGAAGGCCCATTCCCAGGACTCGTTGATTTGTTAGGGGGCATTGGGGGCCTAGTTGAATATCGGGCCAGTCTTTTGGCTGTCCGTGGCTTTGCAGTGCTGGCTTTAGCATATTTTGCCTATGATGATTTGCCCAAGCAGCTGGAGGAGGTGGACCTGGAATATTTTGAGGAAGCTGCCAACTTGCTACTAGCTCATCCCAAGGTATTTAAAATAATTTTCATTTTACCTGACAACATTATAGCAAATATATATATATATATATATACCACAAATGTCTGTTCTGCCTATGTTACCAGTCTGTTTAGACTGGGGCACAGCACACTTGAGTTAAAATTTGAGATAATAATATCAACTTTGTAGGATTGCTGGGTTGATTAGGATCAGATTAATGCTTACTGGCACAGAGAAGACAATAAATATTGGCTATATTATGATCCTCTTCATTTTCTAGTTCAAAAATGTTTAAATATTAGGTATTCCTTGAAAGTGCTGCACTCAATATGTCAGCAAATTTGGAAAACTCAGCAGTGGCCATAGAACTGGAAAAGGTCAGTTTTCATTCCATCCCAAAGAAAGGCAATGCCAAAAAATGCTCAAACTACCGCACAATTGCACTCATCTCATACGTTAGTAAAGTAATGCTCAAAATTCTCCAAGCCAGGCTTCAGTAATATGTGAACCGTGAACTTCCAGATGTTCAAGCTGGTTTTAGAAAAGGCAGAGGAACCAGAGATCAAATTGCCAACATCCGCTGGATCATCGATAAAGCAAGAGAGTTCCAGAAAAACATCTTTTTCTGCTTTATTGACTATGCCAAAGCCTTTGACTGTGTGGATCACAACAAACTGTGGAAAATTCTGAAAGAGATGGGAATACCAGACCACCTGACCTGCCTCTTGAGAAACCTGTATGCAACAATTAGAAGTGGACATGGAACAACAGACTGGTTCCAAATAGGAAAAGGAGTACGTCAAGTCTGTATATTGTCACCCTGCTTATTTAACTTATATGCAGAGTACATCATGAGAAATGCTGGGCTGGAGGAAGCACAAACTGGAATCAAGAGTGCTGGGAGAAATATCAATAACCTCAGATATGCAGATGACACCACCCTTATGGCAGAAAGTGAAGAAGAACAAAAGAGCCTCTTGATGAAAGTAAAAGAGGAGAGTGAAAAAGTTGGCTTGAGGCTCAACATTCAGAAAACTAAGATCATGGCATCTGGTCCCATCACTTCATGGCAGATATATGGGCAAACAGTGGAAACAGTGTCAGACTTTATTTTTCTGGGCTCCAAAATCACTGCAGATGGTGATTGCAGTCATGAAGTTAAAAGACACTTACTCCTTGGAAGGAAAGCTATGACCAACCTAGACAGCATATTAAAAAGCAGAGACTACTTTGTCAACAAAGGTCAGTCTAGTCAAGGCTATGGTTTTTCCAGTGGTCATGTATTGATGTGAGATTTGGACAGTGAAGAAAGCTGAGGGCTGAAGAATTGATGCTTTTGAATTGTGGTGTTGGAGAAGACTCTTGAGAGTCCCTTGGACTGCAAGGAGATCCAACCAGTCCATCCTAAACGAGATCAGTCCTGGGTGCTCATTGGAAGGACTGATGTTGAAGCTGAAACTCCAATACTTTGGCCACCTGATGCGAAGAGTTGACTCATTGGAAAAGACCCTGATGCTGGGAAAGATTGAGGACAGGAGAAGATAGGATGACAGAGGATGAGATGGTTGGATGGCATCACCGGCTCAATGGACATGGCTTTGGGTGGACTCTGCGAGTTGGTGATGGACAGGGATGCAGAGTTGGACACGATTGAGCAATGAAACTGAACTGAACAGTTCAACCTGACGTGGTAGAACAATCATATCACCTAACGCTTATTAAGTGATTATTTGTTAGACTCTATGTTAAATACTTTATATGTACCCTTTTATTTAATGCTTATAATTACCAGATGAAAGTACTTTTGACATGGTCCTCATCTTTCAGATGAGAAGGCCTACCCATCTCAGTTGAATAAGATGCCAAAACTCCATAGCCAGTTAGCGACAGAGCCCTTCAGGCAATATCTTTGCTCCTAACCATTGTCATTCTGGCTCCCCGAATTGTATCCTTCTTACCCGGGGGGAACCTTGACTCTTCTCAAGAAGAGACAGGATATGCTTCCTATTGGAGCATCACCAGTACTCCCATTTTCAGTGTTATCATCATTATAATCAAATAGATGTGTGACTTTTTCTAAGCACATTTGGCTCTTTTTAAAGGATTGCCTAGAAGGAATTAAATCCCAGATAAAATGTTTTCAACTGACATTTTTTGTTTTTTCATTTCAAGATTTAACTATTTGTGACACTGTATGAGGAGAAAGGGCAATTGCCAAAATTCAATTTGTGGTTATATTCAGCAGAAGAGGTTCAGTTTCCACCTCTGCCCCTTGATACTGTTGTAACCTTGAGCAAGACTTAATCTTCCTGAATCTCCGTTTTCTTGGAGGGAATGAGATGACATGTGTAGTGGAGGGCCTCGCATATAGTAAACACTCAATAAATACACCTCATCACCTGTGCCCATCTGGCTTCTTCTCTCTTCCTTTTCCCATACCCTCAATCCATCCCAAAGTGTTTTAGGTTCTTTCTCAATACATTATGGCCTCTTCTCCCTCCTGGCCGCTGTTCTCGTCCATTCCCTCACCACTGCTCACCCGTTACTCTGCAGCAGTGCCTCAATCAGCTACAGCCCTCCTTTCTCACTCCATGTAGACTGTTCCAGATGTGGTTGCACACTGGATTTCCTTGGCGATAGTTTATAGTATCAGATTCTTGGAGCCACTCAGACCTGCTGAGTTAGCTCTCAAAAAAAGTGGATCTCAGAAAGTTCTGACTTTAAAATTTCCCCCCCCCCAGGTGATTCTGATGATAGAAAGCTGCTGGGGATACAGTTGTGAGCAAAGTAAACACACAGGGTCACTATGCCTTTGCTATTGTTCATCCAGAATGCCCTTCCTTTCCTCATTCTTCTCTGACTTCTTCCCTTCCTGCTGCTCCCTCAGCTCAGCACAAAATTAAAGACTCCCTCCTGTGACCCCTGCTTTCCCTACTGGACTGGGTACTGAAATCCAGTTTATAGAATCCCAGTCTTTCATCTTTACCCTCCCAATGCTGCCAGGATTAGCATTTAGGTTAACCAATATGCAAATCCTCTGTAGCTGTAAAATGCTGTTTAAATATGAATTACACTTACCTAGTAGTTAAAAGAGGAGAAGGCAATGGCACTCCACTCCAGTACTCTTGCCTGGAAAATCCCGTGGACAGAGGAGCCTGATAGGCTGCAGTCCATGGGGTCACTAAGAGTCGGGACACGACTGAGAGACTTCACTTTCACTTTTCACTTTCATGCACTGGAGAAGGAAATGGCAACTCACTCCAGTGTTCTTGCCTGGAGAATCCCAGGGATGGGGGAGCCTGGTGGGCTGCCGTCTATGGGGTTGCACAGAGTCGGACACGACTGAAGCGACTCGGCAGCAGCAGCAGCAGCAATAGTTGAAAGAACCCAGGACACCTCTTTTTATAGCTGGAGAGAAGAATTTCATTCTTCAGAATGCTTACCTGCCTCTGCTTGAATGTTGCTGGTGCATTAGATCCTTTTTGCTTTATATAGAACTCTGCTTTTGATGAGCAGTTTTAGTGTCTATTGTTTCACTCGATCTTCGTAACAGTCCTGCAAGGTAGGTAATACTATGACCCCGCATAAGACAATAAGGCTTAGGGAGTGTGAGTAGATGATGATCCCTCTTGGTTTCAGAAGCTGGTAAACCCTAGTGCCAGAATTCCCACTCCCCGTTTCCTGACTCTCCCCGTCATCCCAGCTTACTGGCCTGTAGGACAGCTCCTTTTCAGAGAATGGCCTGTAATGGGTTCCCTTCATTTTGCCCTTCAGGTCCAAAAGCCGGGAATTGGAGTGATATCTGTAAGCAAAGGTGCAGAGATCGGGCTGGCCATGGCCTGCTACCTCAAGCAGGTGGCAGCCACTGTCTGCATCAATGGGACCAATGCCATCCACGAATTTCCGCTCAGGTACCGGGATCTGGTCATAACCCCCATCCCCTCGTGTCCAGAGCGCATGCAGGTCAACGTCGAGGGCGCTGTGCGCATCCGCCACTTCAAGGGCGACCCCCGAGATGAACAGAATCAACACAGTGTGCTTCCTGTTGAAAAGGCCCGGGGCCCAATCCTCTTCATTGTAGCGGAGGCTGACGAATGCTTCAATAGCAAAGCATACGCTGAGCAGGCCCTGGACCAGCTGCGGAGGCACGGAAAAAGCAGTGGAAGGATGCTGGCCTACCCCGGGGCGGGCCACCTGCTAGAGCCGCCCTACTGGCCCCTGTGCTATATGTCCTGGAGCCGCGGGCTCTTCCTCCCCATACTCTGGGGTGGGGAGCCTGAGGGCCAAGCGGCAGCCCAGGAGCACTCCTGGCAAGAGATCCTGAAATTCTTCAGGCAACACCTTGTTCTGAGCAGAAGCACACTCTAAGGGGGATGATGGGGTGGGGAGACCAAAAAAAAAAAAAAAAAGAATCAGGCAGGGCTATGGGTGAGGGAAGGGACTCTCCTGATTTCTGTAGATTCACAGTCATCTTGAGTCAACTGGAAGGAAATTGGACAAAATCAAAGGATCAGATGCATCTGAAATATTTCTGATAAAATTGTATGTGCTTTGTAAATTTTTATAAATTGAATCTTAGTTGATATGCACCAGGATACGTTGCTACTTCAAAATTTTGATGCCCTTGAACATTGAATAACCTTTTGTATCCCAGTTGGGGGTCCTTGGATCCGGGTATTGCCAATCTAGGTGAATTTCCTGAAACTCTGAAGACCCTTGTGAAGTCATTTTCTGTTTAAACTATTTTGAGTTGAATTTGACATTTGATTTGAAAAGTTCTGATACCACCATCAGGTGTAGTGCTTGCTATGGATTTTCAGTAGATACCTTAACTCTTTTTTGGAATAGTGATGTTTCTTTTTCTTCCTAAAATATATTTTGTTTAAAAATTTTTAACAGGAGTGGGATTAAATGCTCATGTGCTTCTGGAGCACTTAGTGACTAAATGAGTTATATTTAAAGTGATTACAGGAGTGCCTGGCACATAGTGATTTCAGTATCAGTTAGCTATTATCATTTCCATAAAGTTTTTCTCCTTCAGTCTGTTAATGTGATGAATTGCATTCATTGATACACTAATTTTTCTTATTCATCTAATTCTACTAGAGCACTTTCTCATCTTGAATAGTTTGGGTTTTAAAATTAAAAACTTTTTGGAGCTAACCTAGTCATTTATATTTTCTAAGAATTTCATCTCTATTTTCTGGAACGCATTTCTCTCTCTCTCTCTTTTTAACATATCAACTGTCATTTTATTTGCATGCTTTCACCTTTTACTTTGAATCCAACTTGCTAAATATTTGTCTATTTTATTGATCTTTTCCTAGAACTGTTTTTGGGTTGTTTATGGGTCAAATCTAATTTTTCCTGATTCATCAATTTCTGCTTTTTTGAAATAAGTTTATTCTTTCTGCTGTATTCATGTTTTTCTGGCTTTTTGATATACAGTGTTCTCATTTTGTTAATGTCTAAGTAGTTTCTGATTTACTGCCTGCTTCTCCCTTAAACCCAAGAGTACTTTTACCAAAGTACCAAGTATCATCCTGTAGTTAACTTTTTCTTTAAAAGGGAATCTCACTTCGTATTGAAGGGGTCAGATTGTCACCCTCTGAACCCACTGATCAAACTTAGTGTCTCTAAAAATGGTCAACTTGAAATAACATGTTTCATGATGAGATGTATGTGGAGTGCCCAGCACTTCTTAGAACTCTTCTAACAACACTAGTAAGCTTGAGGTTTTAATGTCAAGCTTTAAATCCAGTCCTTAGATCAAACTTCTTACTAATGTGGTAGCTAGTGAAAAAGATAAATGGTACTACAAGGAGATAACCATAAATTGTCTATCATGCTATGATCTGGTCTCTTCACAAGTTAATTACCAAGTGACCTGGTCTCTTTTCATAAGTTAATTGCATGGAAAATTTTGGAAATTTTCACTTTGTAAGATTTTGTTTTTCTTTTTGCATTGGAGTGAGCTGGGGAATTATTCAAAATTAAAAGGGACTTGAGAGGCGTATCAACCAAATACTGTGTGTGGACCTGGTTTGAACAAAATAACTGTAAAAAGATTTTTGAGGGGTAACTAGAGAAATACGAATATGACTGGATAGTAAAGAATACTATGAAATCGTTATCTTGTTAGGTGTCATAATGGTATTGGGGTTATGTAAAAAAGTAACTTTTTAGAGATGGGTACTGACATAGAGATGAAGAGCCACAATATCTGGCAATCATTTTAAAATACTACAGGAATATGAAAAATGTGAGAAATTATTACATCTAGATGATGCACACATTGAGGTTTGTTTTCTCTACTTTTATGTATGCTTGCAGATTTTTAATAATAAAAGTTAAAAAATAAGATACAATTGGTATATTTATTTTTCTGCCCAACAGACAAGAATTTTAGCATGCAATACATCTTTTCTCCATGATATACCTCATTAATTTCAGATTAATATTTTTGCAATCAGTAATAATTATTTTAAATTAATTTTCATTGGAGTATAGTTGCTTTACAATGCTGTATTAGTTTCTGCTGTACAGCAAAATGAACCAGTTATATGTATATACACATATATCCCTTCTTTTTTAGATTTCCTTCCCATTTAGGTCACCACAGAGCACTGAGTAGAGTTCTCTCTGCTATACAGTCAGTTCTCATTAGTTATCCATTGATATTTTATACTTACTAGTGTATGAAAGACAATCCCAATCTCCTAATTCATCCTCCTCCTCCTTCCCTGCTTCATAACCATGAGTTTGTTCTCTATATCTGTGACTCTCTGCTTTGCAAATAAGTTCATCTGTACCACTTTTGTAGACTCCACATGTACATGATATTATACAATATTTGTTTTTCTCTTTAGTCTTTTTATTTTGGCATCCATTGTTGCCAGTGAGAAATCTGATTCTTGCTACTTTGTGGGATTTTTTTCTTTTTTCTGAAAATTTCTTACAATTTTCTCTTTGTTCTGAAATCCATCAGGATATGACTAGGAGTGGGCTTATTACTATTATTTTAATTTATTTTGCTTGGTACCCCATGGGCTGAACCTGTATCACATGTTCATGCCTAAAGTGATCAGTGATCACAAGTGAGGGAGATGAGACCACCATACTAACTTAGACAATCAAGACTAACCCAAAGCTACAGAGATGGGCCAGCATCCATTGAAAACCATGTCCATTTAGTGGACTGTGAACAAAAATGAGATCCATTATTAGGAAGGGCTATTAAGTTGCCAATCAGCACAGTTTGCCCTCCTGCTTTTCCTATCTCCCCTAATTATTTCAATAACAAATGAAAATATGGTTGGGGGAGATGTGCTCTTCCAGTTTCTGATGCATTTCAAGTATTTTCTATAACTTATGGGCAAAGATTACCCCTCAGTTAACCTGTCCAGACATTTTGATTCTCTAAGCTTTGCCTTCTTTCTTTGTGTCCTTTGGCTGACCGAAGAAGTATTTCTAGTTTAAACATTTGTAGAATACTTCTCATCTGTGTATGTGAATCCTAGTGACTTTCACCCTATCGTATTCCCTTGCTGGGGTGGTTAGACAGTCTATCCCAAAGACAAAGGTTTATGTGCCCTTGAACACAAATAATTTATAATGCTGGAAACAGACAGCCTCTTAGTCTCTGGATTTTATTTATCTCTAAGGCTTCCCATTTCACTGTTCCTTTGTTGTGTTTTAACCTTGACTAGGTATTTTCCTCTCAGCCTTTGTATGTGGTTTTCACCGATTTCTATTGCTTCTGGTAGAAAGTTTAATTGGTTTAAAAATCTCTGCTGCTTACACTCTTGTTGCATGACCTTTCTCCTTTCTAATTATACACACATATGTCCCGGTGCTTCTGTGATTCTGGACTTACTCCATCCCCTACAGGTGAGTGGTGATTAGTGTAGACCAATCATGGTGGTCTTTTTTTTCCTCATCCAGTGACTCGTGTAGGCACAGAATGTGGCATATTTCTGGCCAATGAGATGTCAGAGACATCTGAAGAGAATGGAAATTGCCTGAAAGAGACTTTTTTGGAATTTGGAGGGAAGTTTTCCATTTGGATGTTGTATCTTAAGGTGGATGATATCCTGAGACCATGAGGGGAGCTGGTCTGAGGACAAAGCCAACACCCAAGGTCTGAGCCAGATAAGTTGCAGAGAAATACTGGAGCTCTAATTATGTCGTTGCCATACTTGCTCAATCTTTGTAGTTCTTGTTAATAGACTCAATATACTGTCTTATTTGTTTAAGCCACTTACTTTGGGCTTTTCTGTTCTTTGCTACTAAAGACAATCATGGTCACAAACATTTCTCCCTCTTGGCAGCCCACCCTCTTTTGGATCTGGCCTGAGGCATTGTAGAAGAACAAATGCACAACCTAATTTTTTAAATGAAAATATTGTAAGATGAATTAAAAATTAATAACCATCTTGAATTTTGTGACATTTATTAGACTTTTAAAGTAACGTAAGATTATATAATATGCATAACTTGAGAGGCATGTATTGTGATTTATTCTTTTTTAAAGTTTTTTTTTTTTTTGACGTGGACTAATTTTAAAGTCTCTATTGAATTTGTTACAATATTGCTTCTGGTTTATGTTCTGGTTTTTTGGCCTCAAGGCATGTGGGATCTTAGGTGCCCAACTAGGGATAGAACCCACACCTTCTGCATTGGAAGGTGAAGTCGTAACCACTGGACTGCCAGGGAAGTCCCAAGGACCATGTATTGTTGCTGGAGGAGATTGTATTACATTTTCCTTGTGATGATGCAATAGTGGGGAGAAGTGAAACCTCTGATGGTGAGTAGAGTCACCTCCATCTTCCCAATTGGAAGGGAGCTGAAAATAAGCCATCTATATAGAAAAAATACAGACCAAAATGCTTATTGAGTTTTTACTGTATACCAGAAACTTTGCTACAAGGTTTTTTTGAGTTATCTAATTGAATCTTCAGAGCAGCTTTAACAGTAGACATCCCAAGAGGCTGTGAGATGGATTAGCATTGCATTCAGCTGGTCACAGGGTAGGATCCTGGGTTTGATTTATTAGCAATCTCAGTCCTGTGATTACAGGAGAGAAGGATCTTTTTCAGAGCACACATAACAGCTTTCAGATGATCTATAGGGCACACAAGTTGGGAATTTAAATTCCTGAGTTCATCTTCTTTCCCCACTTTGTCCAGTAACACTAGGAGCAACAAGCCAATCTTGTATTTATCAGTTTTCCAAAAATGTTCTAAAGTATCATACACAAATTTACCCAGCCCTTTCATTCTTATAAGAGGTTGATGAGAAGTATCCAGGGGTGCCCTTTTTTTTTTCCTGTCTTCATTGCCAAGTCATGCCATAGACTATCAGTGTTCTCCTTACTACTCAAAATAGAATAATTAGCATATTTAAATATAATCAGATTAAAGAGCCAGTTCCAGAAACGCCAGAGCCAATTCAAAAAAACTCAATCTTAAAATTCTGTTTTTTTAGAAACATTCTCTGTACTAAAATCTCAGTCAGAGTTCTCAAGAGAAATAGAACCAACATGATGAATACAGAAAATTTTTTTAAGGCATGGTTCTTGTGGTTACAGAGGCTGAGAAGTCTCCAAATCCACAATCTGCAATCTGGAGACCCAGGAGAGCTGATGGTGTAATTGTAGTCCAACTCTGAAGGCCTGAGAACCGTGAGAATTAATAGTGTGAATTCCAGTCTGAAAGCTGGCAGCCTCGATATCCAAGGAGAGCTGATGTTTCAGTATGAGATTGAAGTCAGGAAAAGACGTATGTCTTAGCCCAAACAGGCAGGAGGAGTTCCCTCTTTCTAAAGGAAGGTCAGCCTTTTTATTCTATTCAGTTTTCCATTAATTGGATGAGGGCCACCTATGTTAGGGAGGGCAATTCATGTTTTTTACTCAGTCTGTTGAATCTCATGTAATCTCATCCAAAAACACCCTCACAGATATACCCAAAATAATGTTTGACCAAATATCTGGGGCTCCAGTGGCTCAGTCAAGTTGATACATAAAATTAACCACCACAGTATAGATAGTCACTAAATTATTTCCATTTTACAGATGAGTAAACCAAGCCTCGGAGAAGGCAATGACACCCCACTCCAGTACTCTTGCCTGGAAAATCCCATGGACGGAGGAGCCTGCCTGGTAGGCTGCAGTCCATGGGGTCGCTAAGCGTTGGACACAACTGAGCTACTTCACTTTCACTTTTCCCTTTCATGCACTGGAGAAGGAAATGGCAACCCACACCAGTATTCTTGCCTGGAGAATCCCAGGGACGGAGGAGCCTGGTGGGCTGCCGTCTATGGGGTCGCACAGAGTCGGACATGACTGAAGCAACTTAGCAGCAGCAGCAGCAGCAAACCAAGCCTTGGGGAGCTTAAGTTACTTAAGCTTACACAAATATAGATGAATTTATAATAGGATTGAATTTACAGTCTTCCAGAACTCACGTAACTATCATTTTACCTGTCTGAGAGCAGTATCTACCCAGGTTGCAGTATCTAGTGATGAAATAGTCTAATCTTCTCTTATCAGTTATATCAATATTATGGCTTCCACTATAATTGAGGTTGGATGTGGTAACGGTCTTTATAATTTTTTAGTTTGGTTAGTTCAACACATAATATTAAAAGACAGACTAGTCCAATGACAGAGGACCTTACAATACTTTAATTGAAAATACCACATATATAAAAAGAAAAATTCAGACAAGCAGAAGTATGTTCTGGCCTCAGTGAGAAAGGTCTAGTGAATGTCTCCCATTGCTCTGAATGAAAAAAACTGGGTTAGAGAAGAAAATCCACCAGTAAAGGAAATATAGTTGAGTTCACAATAGAGAAGACATCCTATGCATGAGACCAGGACTGTGCAGCAGGCTTTTCCCATGGCTTATTCAGTTATGAAAGTGAAAGTGATAATTGCTTAGTCCTGTCTGACTCTTTGCAACCCCATGGACAGTAGCCCACCAGGCTCCTCTGTCCATGGAATTCTCCAGGCAAGAATGCTGGAGTGGGTTGCCATTCCTTTCTCCAGGGGATCTTCCTGACCCAGGAATCAAACCTGGGTCTCCTGCATTGCAGGCACATTCTTTACCATCTGAGTTACCAGGGAATACACTACTCACCTTTAAAAAGAAATTCATGCTAATCAAGCAACATTTTAACTAATAAAATGGTTTTCTAGACACCTCAATTACAAGATGAAGTATGGATTGTTGTTGAGTTGCTAAGTTGTGTCTGACTCTTTTGCAGCCCCATGGATTGTAGCCTGCCAGAACACCTTTGTCCAAGGAATTCTCCAGGCAAGAATACTTCAGTGGGTTGCCATTTCCTACTCCAGAGAATCTTCCCAACCCAGAGATCAAATTGGCATCTCCTGTGGCTCTTGCATTGTCAGGTGGATTCTTTACCACTGAGCCACCTGGGAAGCCTGGGATGTCAGATTTTGGACACAAATTAGTGATGATGCCACCATCAATTAATAAATGTTTCTTGAGTTTACACATGGTGTGTTAAAGATAATATTTGAAAATGGTTTTACATGCTTTTGTCCTCACATTTCCTTGCTCTTTTTTTTCCCCTGGTTTTATCTGAAACCAAATGCAATGATTAGTCAAACCCATCTCACTTGCCTTCACTAATCAAGGTTGTTTTAAGACTTGTATGTCTTATGACTGCATGTCCTCTAAGAGGCATGTAGCATAAACAAGATGTTTGCCTGAGTTATTTTCCAGGATGTTGGACTCTCAGCTCTGTCTGGTTCAGGTCAAGCTGGTTAGGACAGAGTAGCACCACCGACCCCCTGGCTGGGCACCTGCTGATGTCCTCTGGGTGACCTTTTGAACATGGAGAGGCTTAGAGATTAGCTACACCTGTGCAGGACCACGAGGCTCGCACCTTTTCCCAATCACCTTTCCCCCACGCCCCATCTCGCCTCAGCCCACCTCCCTCTGCTTCTCCATTGGTCATCCCCTGAATACTCCAGCCCCCTTGTCTTCTGGGGCTTGGATTTGAGGTTTGTTCTTCCATTTCCTCGCCTTGCAAGTAAACTGTCTGCTGCGAGCCTTGGTGACTCAGCGTTTTGGCTTGCTCTGCCTCCCGAAAAATGAACCTGGCTCAGTAACAAATTTGGTGGGTCAACCAGGAGGTAAGTCCAAACAGGATTTTGCCCGTTGGTTCTTTGGCCGCTCCCGGGTGCTGAGAGGCTGAGAGCCTGTGCACTGAGTCCAAGCGGTGGCCAGGTCCATTTGTCACAGGACCGGTCCCTGCGGCTGACACAGTGAGGGGCAGCCAAGCTTCCGCACTTAGTTTCCTCTTGCAGTGAGACAATGGTTTGGGGTGGGGGGTTTAGGGTTTGGAAGATGCCTTTTGGGTAACCTTGTTAAAGAAACACACCTGCCTATGTTCTTTGTGGGATCTTGACCCACGGGTCGTGGGTGGAGGCCCACCTGGCGGGATGTGGGCAGGCAATATGAAAGGTTACCGTACCTGGGTTAAAAGCTTGAGACTTCATTTTTTGATCCTGTAAGGTGGGGCAATATCTTTCAAGCCAGCAATCCCCAACCTTTTTGGCACTGGGGACCAGTTTTGTGGAAGACAGTTTTTCCTTGGTGGGGTAGAGTGGGGGAATGGTTTCGGTTTCCTCCCACCGCCCACCTTCTGCTGTGCGGCCTGGCTCCTATCTGGCCACAGACCAGTACCAGTCGTGGCTCAGGGGTTGGGGTCCCCTGTTTTAAGGCAAGTCCCCACTGGGGGTGCAAATGCTGAAACTGGGCAGCCAGGGGCATTGATCCCAGTCCATTCTCCTTTTTCAACTTCAGATTTATTTAATTGGAATAAACAATGGGAATACGTACTGTTCCCTTATGTCAACATACAGAGATGACCCAAGGAGAACGGAAAAATTTTTTTTCATCAATTTTTTGCAGCCCACAGCCCAACCTGAGCTGATATTTAAGGTTTATTACCCATGCTCCTCACTTCAGAAGAGTGTAGAAGGTGCTGGATAAAGCTGGGGAGGAGACAGGTGGGTTTCATTCAGAACCCCTGGCAGCCTGATACAGGCTGCTGCAAGTGCAGCGGGACCCACACGGGTCCTGTTTGGGAAGTGGTGCTGGAGATGGGCCCAAACCTGGCTGCTTCCTCATAGGATTGTGAAGAGGGGGCCAAAACAATGACACCTTGATAAAGCACAGGAAGGAAATAAACTGAGTGAAGATCATTTGGAATTTCTAGAAAGGATCTTTAAAGCCTATGATATAGTCTCTGAGGCCCCAGAGAATTTAAAGATGGTTAACATGACTTTTCAGAGAAGGCAATGGCATCCCACTCCAACACTCTTGCCTGGAAAATCCCATGGATGGAGGAGCCTGGTAGGTTGCAGTCCATGGGGTCGCTGAGAGTCGGACACGACTGAGTGATTTCACTTTCACTTTCCACTTTCATGCATTGGAGAAGGAAATGGCAACCCACTCCAGTATTCTTGCCTGGAGAACCCTAGGGACGGGGGAGCCTGGTGGGCTGCCGTTTATGGGGTCGCACAGAGTCGGACACGACTGAGGCGACTTAGCAGCAACATGACTTTTACCAGTGCCTCTAACATACAAAGGAAAGTACAAAAGGTGAAAGGGGCTTTGGATATGCCTATGTCTCACCTTGCTGAGATTGCCTTCAAAATTTCTAATGGCAGGGACCAGGTTTAGGAAGAAGGAACAACAGAGAATGAGACAACAGGCCACTCTGCTGGCGGCTGCCTTAACACAGGGAAGAGCTGGACCAAATCAAGGACTCCCACGAGAGACTTGACAAAAGGTAGGGGGCCCCAGGCCCTAAACTTCTCCTCGAATGGATAACTGATACTCGGCACCGGTCTGGCTTACCTTCAGTTCTTCACATGGATAAAGCTCATTCTTGCCCCAGGACGTTGGTACATACTGTTCCCTTAGCCTCATATGCTTTTTGCTACTTTTCTGTCTAGTCATCTCCTACTCATTCTAATGTATATGTCACTTCAAAGAAGACATAACACTTGCCTTGCCTAAATCAGGTCACCCTTCAAAACACTGAGTATTCTGTGGTGGTTCTCCTTTTCTTTCATTTGACCCTAAATTCTATAGGGGTGAGTAGTAGGTCAATTTTGTTGTATATGCCAAGTTCTTGGCATGATTCTTAACACATAACAGATGCTCATTAAATTCCTAGTGAATGATCGTATCACTCAATCCTGGAATATCTGGATCAAGAAGTAGGATGGAAGCAATAGATTAGCTGTTCATTACAAGATTCCCGTGGTAGTAAAGGGGATGATTGTGAATGACAGGCTAGTTCTAGTACACATCTTGACTTCAGCAGGGCAAGAATAGCGTAACAGCCTTAATGTAACCTCCTTAAAACTAACTAGGGCAATCTGGTATTTGTGTCTGCCTCTAAGATACTTAACACCCTCAAAGTTCTGGTCATTGCATATACTAGAAAAATCAAGGCAATATTTTAGAAACAAAAATGCTATTCCTGGCACTCTTCTGCTCTTTAAATCATACCAGTGATGTCTCCTCCTCCTCCTGTGTATGGGATTATGCCTGCTTACATTCTGATTAACTGGAGCTACATATAGCCCTTCTATCACAGCCTAATTGGAGAGATCTCTAGAATTTACCAAGAGAGTCACCCACATGTTAGTAGCTGCTGAGTGCAGTTTCCTCACACTTAATTCTGTATCTAAATATATTTCTGTTTAATCTACCTTCAGGCCCCATGCAGATTCTCTTTATTTCCAAACTAGGCATAATCTCTTTCAGGCAAATTAAGTGGAACCCTGGCATCCATCTATTTGACAAAGTTTTCTCTGTCGGATCCTATTCTGGGTGCAAAGTCAAAGAACTGAAAATGTCATAAATAAACCCTCAGGGGCTAATAGTCTCATGAGGTTGCTTATGTCCATACACTTTATCAGCTTTTTTTAGTTTCTTTTCACTTCCCTCTCACAGTGAATCAGACTTCTCAGGCTCCTCTGGGCTTCTTTAAAAAGAAGAAAAGCTCATTGCAGACTTCATCCTAAGGTGATAGTGACCACTCCTCCTACTTAGAGTGCTTTATCCTGGGTAGATGGCCCATATGGAGGGGTCTCTAGCCTTAAGAAATGAGTCTCAAATGGCAGGCTTGAAAGGTCAGTGAAGTGACTTGGCCTGTGAAGTGACTTGGGCCTAAATCAGGGGTAACACTGAGGTTGCTTTGTCATATGGAAGGAATCAGACTGACCCAGTGATCCCAGGGATGTGAGCCCAGAGATGGTCCTCGAGTCTAGGTACCCCAGTGTTGTTCTGTGGAACATCATTGAGTCCTGTATCAATAACTTCCAAAGGCCAGGAAATTGGAGTCTGTGGCTGGAGACCTCAGAACACTTCTAAAGGTCCTTCCAGATTGAAACCAAAGTGAAGTGTGTAAGGGTAACCCTCACTTGGTCAACTTATGTTCTTGGGAATACCATTTGATAGATATTTAGATGGTCTCTCATTGTGATAAGAAATGGGCAATGCAGAATCAGGAGTGTGCCAGTATTTTTCAGAATGTTTTACAAACAATGAAACTGAGCTCCCATTGTTATTATTAAAATAATTATAAAAATATATTTAGAAGTTGAATCACTCTGAAGTTGGGCACCATTATACTTGGGTAGCTTATACCAGAATGGAAGGCTCAGAGCTTGCAAATCATTCCTTCTTGTAAGTAGAATGCATCTTTCTCATGATGTGCTTTTGTCACCTACACCACCCTGAACCACATAAGTAGGTGATGATGTTGAAAAACCTCTGAAAATATGCGGACTTGGTTCAGAGACGTTTTAATGTAGTGGAAAGAATGAAGTTTGGAGTCAGGCAAACGTGGATTCCAACATTACTGCTGATGTATATAGCACCACCTTGGAGTTGTCACAGCTTCTTTGGGTTCACTGTTTATATATATGTGTGTGTGTGTGTGTGTGTATAGTTATTTATTTTTAACTGGAGGATAACTGCTTTACAATATTGTATTGGTTTCTGCCGTACATCAACATGAATCAGCCATAGGTTTACTTATGTCCCCCCCACCTCTTGAACCTCCCTCCCACCCGTGGCACCCCTTTAGGTTGTCACAAAACACCAGTTTTTGCATCATACAGCAAATTCTCACTGGCTATCTGTCTTACATATAGTAATCTTTGTGTTTCCAAGCTACTCTCTCAATTTGACCCACTCTATCATGATCATGTGATCACTCACCTAGAGCCAGACATCCTGGAATATGAAGTCAAGTGGGCCTTAGGAAGCATTACTACGAACAAAGCTAGTGGAGGTGATGGAATTCCAGTTGAGCTATTTCAAATTCTAAAAGATGATGCTGTTGAAAGTGCTGCACTCAATATGTCAGCAAATGTGGAAAACTCAGCAGTGGCCACAGGACTGGAAAAGGTCAGTTTTCATTCCAATCCCTAAGAAAGGCAATGCCAAAGAATGCTCAAATGACTGCACAATTGCACTCATCTCACATGCTAGTAAAGTAATGCTCAAAATTCTCCACCCCACGGCTTCAACAGTACGTGAAACATGAACTTCCAGATGTTCAGGCTGGTTTTAGAAAAGGCAGAGGAACCAGAGAACAAATTGCCAACATCTGTTGGATCATCAAAAAAGAAAGAAAGTTCCAGAAAAACATCTATTTCTGCTTTATTGACTAGGCCAAAGCCTTTGACTGTGTGGATCACAACAAACTGTGGAAAATTCTTTAAGAGATGGAATACCAGACCACCTGACTTGCCTCTTGAGAAACCTGTATGCAGGTCAGGAAGCAACAGTTAGAACTGGACATGGAACAGACTGATTCCAAATAGGAAAAGGAGTACTTCAAGTCTATATATTGTCACCCTGCTTATTTAACTTATATGCAGAGTACATCATGAGAAATGCTGGGCTGGAAGAAACACAAGCTGGAATCAAGATTGCCGGGAGAAATATCAATAACCTCAGATATGCAGATGATACCACCCTTATGGCAGAAAATAAAGAAGAACTAAAGAGCCTCTTGATGAAAGTGAAAGAGGAGAGTGAAAAAGTTGGCTTGAGGCTCAACATTCCGAAAACTAAGATCATGGCATCTGGTCCCATCACTTCATGGCAAATAGATGGGGAAACAGTGGAAACAGTGACAGACTTTATTTGGGGGGGGCTTCAAAATCACTGCAGATGGTGACTGCAGCCATGAAGTTAAATGACGCTTACTCCTTGGAGGAAAAGTTATGACCAACCTAGACAGCATACCAAAAAGCAGAGTCATTACTTTGTCAACAAAGGTCTGTCTAATCAAGGGTATGGTTTTTCCAGTAGTCATGTATGGATGTGAGAGTTGAACCATAAAGAAAGCTGAGCACCGAAGAATTGATGCTTTTGAACTGTGGAGTTGGAGAAGACTCTTGAGAGTCCCTTGGACTGCAAGGAGATCCAACCAGTCCATCTTAAAGGAAATCAGTCCTGAATATTCATTGGAAGGACTGATGTTGAAGCTGAAACTCCAATACTTTGGCCACCTGATGCTAAGAACTGACTCTTTTGAAAAGACCCTGATGCTGCGAAAGACTGAAGGCAGGAGGAGAAGGGGACAACAGAGGATGAGATGGTTGGATGGCATCACCGACTCAATGGACATGAGTTTGAGTGGATTCTGGGAGTTGGTGATGGACAAGGAGGCCTGGAGTGCTGCAGTCCATGGGGTTGCAAAGAGTTGAACAAGACTGAGCAACTGAACTGAACTCTCTTTCTCCCACTGTGTCCAAAAGTCTGTTCTCTATGTCTGGGTTCACTGTTTTGAAAAACCAGATTACGGTTGTGGCTTAGCATTGGGGATGAGTAGGGCTTTCAACACTTCCCTTTTTTGCCCACTTCCTCAACTTTTAGTCTGACGTCACTCAAAAGATGTGTGTCAATGTTTATACATGTAAGTGCAAATAAGTTTAGGCCAGAATGAGATGTAGGATGAGTTTTAGCAGAGTCAAAATGACCCTGAATTTTTCCTGATGCCTTAGAAGTATCTATGGGCAGACTGAAGACAAAGGTAGCTTGCTAGAAAACCAGAATGTGCTTCTGAGTGTCTTAAATTCAGAAATTCTTTGGCCTAAACATACATACTCCTTCATGAAAGGACATATCAGTCATGCCTCTATTATGACTGATCCCAATAGGCAGGGAGCTGAAGAGGATAAACACTGAGGTCACATCATTGTAAGTCTTCAAATACTTGGGGCGTGAAGCATCAAACAAAGGACATGAGCCAAAATTCATTTTGTGAATAACTTTTTTCTTTAGAAAAAAAAATATGTACAAAAAAAGCTAAGAAGAACCAACATGGAAGTGTTGAGAAAACATTCGGATAAATACAGACAAGGGAGCTCCTGCTCTCAAGGAAGGAACACGTTAGTCATTACCATGCTAGAAAAATGAGATGCAGTTAAAATTCTAGAACAATTAAAAGCCACAAAGTCAAGCTGCTGCTTTGGGGCTCTAGGTTGTAGATGCTCTGATATCCTATCTGTAAAATAATACTGTGCAAACTGTAAAATATTCATTTTCATATAAAGTCCATACAATATGATATACAAAACTGAGTTGACAGGGGAGGCTGGTACTGGCTGGTTTTTCGGGAAAGAAGGCTGCAGTGTTACCTGCCAGCCCAAGGGCCTGATTACAGAAAGATCTTGAATTTCTTAACCAGGAGAGGCCATTATCTAAGGATCATACCAACATCCTCAAAACCAGAATTTCCTGCCATTGCTTGTGTAACTTAGGTGATTTTTTTTCTTATTAATATGTTACTTTAACTTGGGATGCAATCATATGTTAAGAAGTCAGAATATAAAGTTCTTTTTCAAAGTAATACTTTTTTCTACACAATTGGTTTTGAGATTTACCATTAACCAACATTGTTTTCCCTGCAACTCAAAAGTTAAGTTTTTTTTTTTAAATTCAAAAATTCCAGAGGAGGCAGCAACTGTGATAATAAAAGAGTAAAGTGAATTATTATATTTCATTTCAGTGTCTATAAAACTGAGAAAAGAAGGTTTGTGTACAAATATCACAAAACAACAACAATCATTGAATAAATGTGGTTCTTCAGTGCACACCTGAACAAGAAGAAAACTTTGTTTAAAATTCTGGCATAAATATATTAAAGCTGACAAAAAAAAAAAAAAATCAGGGCAAGCTACATCACTTCCTCATACAAAAAATGTACAAAACATTAGCCTCTAACTAGATAAACATAATACTTGTCTTCACAGTTTGATATCAAGTAACTGTGTCTTGAAGTATCGAATTGGAGGGTAATTAAAAAAAAAAAACCAGCTTGTGACACGTCAGCCGTTTCAGGTAACTTCGGTCATGGAGGCAGAGTGATTCTGCGAACATAAGCAGATACAATCTTAGTTGACTCATGCACACACTCGCACTTCCCTCATTATCCCCTTGATTCCTGTCTCAAGTTCACAGTCTGTTACTGCTCCCTGACGTGCATTTCCAAGGCCCCTCAACTTGTTACCTCTTCTATTAAACCTTCCCTGATTGTTTTTCAACCAAAATAAACTCATCTGTCTTGTATTATACTTAACTGTATTCTATGAAACATTTGAAGATCTCAAAGTAATTTTAGCTGCATCCCACATTTTTTTTTTTTTTAGTGTTGTGGTTTTAATTTTGAACATTTCTAATCTTTGAAAAATTTCCATATGATGTATTCTGAGCCATGAATTTTCAGAGCAGTGAGTTTAATGTTTTCAAATGCATAGCAGTTTTGGTTTAAGGTATCTTTGAATTTCTGGAGAATGTCATCTGTGTGATCTATTGAATAGATTTTTTTTACACAAATTTTTTTAAATTATGAAAATATAACACTGAATGCTTTTAAAGTTTCTTGATTTGCTTTATAGTCTTACATGTAGTTTGTTTTAAATGTTTGTGTTTTGAGGATTATATATTGCCTTAGATGAACCTTATTAACTTTTTACTATATTTTGTTTGCTTATTACTGAAAAAAGTGTTAAAATCTATGATTGCAGTTTTATCCACTTTTCCTTGTAGTTCTGTTAATTTTTGTTTATGTGGTTTGTTCATAATAACTCTTATCTCTTGTTTTATATAACATATATAATCCCACTTTTTTTCAGGCCCAAGGCTTTCTCTTTTGTTTGAACTTAGAATTCCCAGTTTATGGTATTGATAATACCTTAAGAAACGGTGGCTTTAGAGCTAATTATTATGGGTTTCCAGATTCCTGTTTGCTTTTAGGACACTAGAGATTCATATTCTTGAGAGGGCAAAAGTGAATTTTAGAAACTGAGTATTCCATATTTCTGAAGGTACTTTTATCTACCACATTTGTGAAAACTGAGGTTTTTGCATTTCTTGCTATAATGTGAAAAACTTACGCTTTTGCTTTTATAGTATGCTTCCTTTAAAAAAACTTTCATCAATAGTTTGGTCATTTATACGTTTTTAAGATTTCATTTAAGAGTGAATGGTAAAGATAAAGTAGTTCAACAGCCTAAGATAACTAACTTGGTGACTTTGTACGGATTTCTTTAACTCTCCAAGTCTTTTTTTTTTTCCTATTTATGATATGAAGTCTATAAGCATCAGAATTCCTGTGGGATGATTTTCTTACATGGCTTTTCACCCCAGAATGGCTGAATGAGAATCTCCTGGAATAAGGTCATAGGCATGTGGGTCCTGGGATAGAGTGGATCCTTTTGTTGTTACTGTTATTAAAGAAAAATATATCTCATCTCCCCCCGTACGCATCAGGAGACACAAGAGACTTCATACCACACAGTGAGTTACCACATTGGCTCCTCTCTCATTTCTTTGTTGATAGAAACTGTGTTCAACAAGAACACATTTGCTCAACACTAAGCTTGATTGCGCAGGTGAAAATGGGTATGAGGCTGCAGGGCAAGGAGAGCTCGGAGCCGGTCTCCAGGATTCAACTCTGTGGGGTCGCAAAATAACACCTTGGAAACTTGACCATTTTCGTTTCATTTGGATTCTACGGTTTTTTTTACTTTCTGGGTTTCTCTTTAGTCCTGGGGAAAGATTTTAGAGAATGTACTGTCTCAATCACAGAAGGCCAAGTATTTAAATTTGAGCTGATCGTTGAGAGGGGAAGAGAGAAGCAATCCGGGCAGCCTGCAGCCCTGGGGCTCCGTGTGGCAAAGGAGAAAGTATGTTTCAGGGGAACAAAAGGGAGGGTGGGGGCTTCCCTCCCCAGCGAGACAGTCTTCTTGAGGTGCTCTGAACGGCAGGATGGATTTCTCATGAGAGAATGTGTGCTCTAAAGAGAGGTTCATCTCTTCTCTCAGATCCCCATAGTCCTCCTCCTGGGAAGACGGCTCTATCCCCAAGATTACAAAGGAGCAGCAGTTTCTAGTAGAAGCCATAGCTGCTGTTATTGCACAGGAAGCTTTCGCCCACAGCGGGGAACACAGGGCATATTTGTTTTGGAAGAGCTGTGCTCAGTGTAAACTCTGCCAGTGCTGTGTAGCTCAGCCCCCACACACTGGCTCCTATGGCGTGTTTCCGTATTCAGTGCTGAGAGCTGTAGATTTCAAGATGGAATTGTCCTTAAACCTCAGGCTGTGTGGTGTAGAGAGCAAGCTGCTGCTGCTGCTGCTAAGTCGCTTCAGTCGTGTCCAACTCTGTGCGACCCCATAGACGGCAGCCCACCAGGCTCCCCCGTCCCTGGGATTCTCCAGGCAAGAACACTGGAGTGGGTTGCCATTTCCTTCTCCAGTGCATGAAAGGGAAAAGTGAAAGTGAAGTTGCTCAGTCGTATCCGACTCTTAGCGACCCCATGGACTGCAGCCTACCAGGCTCCTCCGTCCATGGGATTTTCCAGGCAAGAGTACTGGAGTGGGGTGCCATTAGAGAGCAAGCAGGGCCTTTAGAATTGGATGGGCCTGTGTCTTAATCTTTACTGAGTGACCTTCAGCGTATTACTTAAACTCTTTGTGCCTTACTGCATCTATAAAATAGAAGAATAAGGCCAATTGCAGGATTATGGTAAAGATTGAATGTCATAGCTTGCACCATACGCTCATTTCCTTTTCTTGACCCACAAATAAAGGGTATGTCCTTCTAATCACCCACGTGGAAAGCAGATGCTTGGATATTGCACAAATGGCATGGAAGGCATAGCTTAAGAAGGCAGTACTTTCCATCCGGCTTCCTGTAGCTTCATTGTGACCAGCCTGCAGAAGTCCTGTTCATCATTACTTACAAACTGTTTACCATGGAGGTTCAGATATTGACAGTAGTCCAATTTTGGGTTCTTGGTTTTGACTAAAGGGCCTAGTTCATATTTTGATTCTGGCTTGCATCTGTGTATTCATCTGACATTTATTTCACACCTAGTGAATGCCAGGAAATATGGAGAGTAAGAAGGACATTGTTCATAGGGTTTGTATCTTCAATCTCTCAGTTCCTGGGGGAGGCAGATATGAGGGCAGTCCTGACATGAACTGTGAGGGGCAAATACATGTTGGGCCCTGAGGGTCCTTCGGCCGAAGCCTGGTATTCACAAAAGGCCTCAAACCGTATGCAGACAAGGTGATACACGTGGAAGTAAAGACATGGACAGATTTCAAAAGTTCAGTTATTGCCTGTAGTGAATAATGATACATATATTTAAAGAATTTTAAAAATCTGTATTGTGGATTGGTCAGTTGTGTGGTCATGTCCTACTCTTTGCAACCCCATAGACAATGTAGCCCCCCAGGCTCCTCTCTGTGCATGGGATTCTCCAGGCAAGAATACTGGTGTGGGCTGCCATTTCCTTCTCCAGGGGATCTTCCTGACCCAGGGATTCAACTCATGTCTCTTCTGCATTAGCAGGCAGATTCTTTACCACCACACCACCTGGAAGCCCCTATATTGCAAATGTCGGGTTTTGAAACCCTGTTTGGTACTTCAGTTTTCAATGCAAGCAGAATCCCCCAAAACATGGCCTGGGTGTCTCTTGGCTTAGTCAACTACTACTGGTCCTGAGGGAGAAGAGAGAAGTCTGGAGAAGGCTTCAGACCGAAGGTGATGCTTGAGCAGTGTTGAGGTGGAAAGAAGGTGCTCTTAGACCAGGACGTTCAGGGCAAGGTCAAGGGCATTTACAAGGAGAGACTACATGTTTGTGGAACTTGGCAAACATTTCATTTTGCTTTTTAAATTGACCTTTGTCACTAGTTGCTTCATCTCAAAGATAGAGGGAATCACTCTAATCTCGGGATCTTCCCTGGTGGCTCAGACGGTAAAGTATCTGCCTACAATGTGGGTAGGCCTGAGTTCAATCCCTGGGTCAGGAAGATCCCCTGGAGAAGGAAATGGCAACTCACTCCAGTACTCTTGCCTGGAAAATCCCATGGGTGGAGGAGACTGGCAGGCTACAGTCCATGGGGTCACAAAGAATCGGACACGACTGAGCGACTTCACTTCACTACTCTGACTTCGCTGGGTTTAAGAACAGTTAGAAGAAAAACTAGGGTTTTTCATTACCAGGTTTCATTATTTAGCTAATTTGTCATTCAACCTGCATTAACTGGCTGTACATAAATAAACCAGTGATAAAATTTTCAACGTGTTACTTCTAATTAGACCAAGTCAAAATTTTCACCTTAATATAGGTGAAGGGAAAACAAAACACTCGGCACGGGGTTTAACGGAGACTCCTAAATAGTTTTTTCCCAGGTGGAAATAGATTTTTTTCCTCATTCATTAATACAATTGGACTTCATTAAATGTGAAAAGAAACAGGATAGTTTCTCAGATGTCTGATAGTTATTAATCTTTAGTGAAATATTTTATACTGTATTGATAGGAAGTATCTGCTAAGTCCAGTGGGAGGAGATTGGCTTTCCTCTTATACTCTATAAAGATGATTTAGTAAGGAGATGCCAAACACAATAAGACTTCACGGTAAACAGACTATTACAGAAAATAAACATTTTAGCTAGGACTCAGCTACATGAAAATAAAATCCCGGTTTTATTATTAGTTATCCCTGCTCTGTCTGCTCAAAGAACTATTCACCCCAACTCTCCCACTTGCTTGCTATGTGTCTTGGGTGAGTAATTTAATATTGCTATCTTCATATTCCCCTCTCTCTGTGAAATGGGAATTATAGTACCAATTCAGTAAGTTTTTGTTCAAAAAAATATATATATTTGTAAAGCACTTAGCAATTGTCTCAGGCAAAAGTCAGCCTTTATACCATGTATCAGGGCTCATTTTGGCTGGCACATCTTCTCTTTGTCTTTCCCTGCCTTACAATAAATTTTTTCTTCATTTGTGTTCACAAAACACTTTGTGCATCTGATTCAGCATGCCATATTATGATAATTCACTTATATACAGGGCTTCCCAGGTGGCAGAGTGGTAAAGAATCTACCTGCCAATGAAGGAGATTCCAGTTCTATCCCAGGGTCAGGAAGATCCCCTGGGGTAGGAAATGGCAACCCACTTCAGTATTCTTGCCTGGAGAATTCTATAGACAGAGGAGCTTGGCGGGCTATAGTCTACGGGGTCACAAAGAGTTGGGCACAACTGAGCATGCATGCATTTATATACACCTTTCCTGATTATAAGTTCCTTGAGCATGAAGACTGTGTGGCTAGTTGTCTTTATCTCTGGCATGAAGCAAGGTCCTAATGTAAACAAGGTCCTAATGTAAACAGTAAGTACTGTTGCATTGAATTTTTGATGGTCATCAAAAGAGATCCAAAAGGATATTTAGTTACCTTTTTAAATGTGCTTCCAGTTTACATCTATCACGGAATATAACAAAGCATTTCTTTCCAAGTGTTGTCCTACATACTAAATCAAATTGGCCTTCCACAAGAGTTGGTCTAAATTTCACAAGTGTGTTATTACATTGAAGGTCAAATATCCTGAAGCAGCTGGGGTTTAAGTTAGACATTACTAAGAACCTTGTGATGATTCATGATGTCCATGCCCTGAAAGGAATATGGGACTAATTGAGGGAAGCTGTGAAGTTCTTGATGGCCTTTATGTCAGATTTTTATTGCGTTTTTTTTTTTTTTAATTTTTTTTTATGTGGACCATTTTTAGAGTCTTTATTGAATTTGTTATAATATTGTTTCTGTTTTATGTTTTGGTATTTTTGGCCATGAGGCATGTGGGATCTTAGTTCCCTGACCAGGGATTGAACCCACACCTTCTGCATTAGAAGGCAAAGTCTTAACCACTGGATTGCCAGGGAAGTCCCCAGATTTTTATCACTGTTGGGTGGATTCAGTTGTGTCCTGTTTTCACTAGAGGAATGGTTGGTTTACTTCCAAGATAACAAGCCTGGAGCCCACAGGTTTTGTTGGCTAAAACCACTTTACTGTACCTGTGCACTTAAGGTTTCCAGAGGGCTTTCTATCCTTGGGAAAGCCATGAGGGGTACTCCACGGGGGTCCTCGGGCTTGGGTTTGGAAGGCGATCCTTGTGTTCCTTTAAAGTTATGGACCACACACATTCCCTGCAGGATGAGGGGAAAAAAGATTAGGGTCAGATTGCAGCTATCAATGCCTGGCTATCTCTGTGGGTGGCAGGCCTGCCCCTTAGAATGTCATTGCACAGTGACTTTTGAGCCAATGAGTTGGGACCATGGAAAGACCTGGGGCATGGTCCAGGCTGTCTACTGCTAAGCACATTTGGGTGCTGAGGAAGCATCTGTTTGATCACCAGATGGCCAGGGATGCTCAATCTACCCCCACTGAACCTGTTTCCTGACCTGTAAAAATGGGAATAACACCTGCCTTGTAGATTTACATTTAAAAAACATGATGTATGTAAACCATCTCATAGTAACAGCTAACATTTACTGAGGGCCACTGTCGGAAGGGTTTTACCTAATTTCTTTTGACTACTCAACATTCTTATAAGGGAGGTACTATTAGCCTCTCCAACTTAGATAAGGAGGCACAGAGAATTTAGATAACTTTCCCAAGGCTACATAAACTCCGTAGCCTCTAAATCAGTCCACTGTAGGATTTGGCTTCTTAAGTGCCAAGTGAGTGAAGTCGCTCAGTCGTGTCTGACTCTTTGCGACCCCATGGACTGTAGCCCACCAGGCTCCTCCATACATGGAATTTTCCAGGCAAGAGTACTGGAGTGGGTTGCCATTTCCTTCTCCAGGGGATTTTTCCCAACACAAGGATCGAACCCGGGTCTCCCACATTGCAGGTAGAGGCTTTACCGTCTGAGCCACCAGGGGAGCCCCTCAATGGGGCTTTCATTGACATACTATTGATCCCTCTTTGAGTCATCTGTATTCTCTCCCCCTTTTGAGAAGCACCCTTAGGGAAATACCCTCTGAGAGATCAGTATCTCAGGATCACTCGGCACCATTTTTGCTGCTGCTTCACAGAGAATGTGCATTTAAGTCTCCCGTCTTTCACTTTACGAAGAAAGACTGGATCCCTAAAAAAGAATTTTGAATTCAAGTGGAGCTTTCCAGTTAGTGTTCTGAGTAAATGTGAGCATTTTCTGTGTGTGTCTGAGCAGGTAAAAACATTGGGGAACTCTGAGCTAGAAGTTGGGAGGGGCATATGTGCCTTTTATATGTTGGGGAGGACATATAGGCAGAATCCCTGTATGGAAGGGATAGGACAAGGAGAAGTTAGGTCACGGGCCTGTGAAATCCATATACATGTGATGTTAGTCTTAATGGGTGCCTTGGACCAGAAAGGGCAGAATGGGAGGAAGGACAGCAGACTGTGATGATTTCTGTCTGCTAGGAGAGGCTTGCTGGATGTTATTAGGAGACTGATTTCATCATGCACAGCATCTTGAGGCCTAATGATTTACTGTAAACCCTTCTGGGTGTATTTTAAATCCTTGAATATATATATACATCAATACATATATATATATACGCACACATATATACACACAGATATATATTTATGTAAATTTATTTTTGGCTGTGTTTGGTCTTCATTGCTGCTCAGGCTTTTCTCTAGTTGTGACGAGTGGGGGCTCCTCTTTAGTTGCGTTGTGCTGGCTTCTTACTGCAGTGGTTTATCTTGGTGCAGAGCACAGATTCTAGGAGCTTGGGTTTCAGCAGTTGCAGCTCTTGGGCCCTAGAGCACAGGCTCAATAGATGTGGTGCATGGGCTTAGTTGCTCTGTGGTATGTGGGATCTTCCCAGATCAGGGCTCAAACCCATGTTTCCTGCATTGGCAGGCAGATTCTTTACCACTGAGCCACCAGAGAAGCCCAGACCTTGACTATATTTTTAAAAACTGTACCTCCATGGTATGTCCGTGCAATGGAATACTACATAGCAAGAGAAAGGAATTACTGATACAACTTGGATGAATCACAAAATGATTATGCTGAATGAAGGAAGCCAGGAAAAAACACATACATATTGTATAATTCCATCAACATTAAATCTTACAGTAACCTAATACAGAAGATCAGTGGTTGCTTAGGAATGAGGGGGGGAGGGAAGGGTGGGAGAGAAAGAGGTATCTGAAGGTCAAAATTGTACTATTTCTTGTATGCCTAGCTTCCTTGTTGACTCAGATGGTTAAGAATCTGCCCACAATGCGGGAGACCCAAGTTCTATCCCTGGGTTGGGAAGATCCCCTGGAGAAAGAAATGGCAACCCACTCCAGTATTCTTGCCTGGAGAATTCCATGGACAGAGGAGCCTGGTGGACCACAGTCCATGGGATTGAAAAGAGTTGGACATACTGAGTGACTAACACTTTCACTTTATCATACCTCAAATCTATAAAAATGAACCAAATCCCTTCTTCAGGAAGTGTTATGTGGTTGAGAAGCCACTTATAGTGGAAATAAGATGCCCAGGAGGCATGTTCAGATAATAACAGAGGTCCCCTGGGTACAATTAGCTGAGGGTTTTCCTATTTCTGAGTGGGACTTGCAAGTCTGGGCCAGAGTGGAGTTTCTTGAAATGCTGGAGAAGGAGCTGCCTGCTTCCATCAGTACTTTGTTCTCTGTTCTTCCCCCAAGCGGTGCTTAGCTTATGCTGCCAGTATGTCTCTGAGCAAGTATTTAAAGAATCATGGTTTGAAGGTGCACTAAGCTTTTGCTAGTCTGCCCAGCCCCAGCCCCAGCCCCAAGGACAGGGTTGGAAGAAGTGGAGCAAGCCATTGTTCCTGGAGTGATCATACTCCTGGCCCACAGAGGGACTATGCGTCATATTTCTGAAAGAGAGGACACAGGGTTCTTGGTGAGTAACTGCAGCTCACAAGGTTGAGGCTGGTGGAACCTGGACTGAGACCGTGGAGTCTGGGGAGCCTGGCTTACCAGGATCTTGGGCAATGTTTCAGAGAGCACCAGAGGGGGAGAAAAAGTAGAGGAAGCTGACCTACCAGAAACAGGGCTACCGCAGTGCCCAGGATGAAGCCTGCAATCACGTCAGAGCAGTGGTTCCGATACTCAGAGACCCGGTTGAGGCCCGTCAGGAAGGCTGTGCAGAGGGTCCCGAGGCACAGCACTGGCTTGGCCAGCCGGCTGCTCTTCGTCTTGATTGTGCTTGTGATGTACATCTAGTTGAGGACAGAGACCGGGAAGTGACCGGCAGCCTCTGTACACGGTGCACACGTACACGCACAGGGACACACACCAACACACACAGATGGGCCCGCACCAAAGCATGAATGATGAATCATTCACTCATCTCAGTGTTTTATATTCTGGTGGGCATGGGAACAGAGTTACAGTGACATGAATGACTGCATAATAATCAGATCCAGGACATGCAGTTTTTATGCAACAAACTAAAGAATCACTTGGAGTGTTAATAAACCCATATAAGAATCTCAGATGCCAGATAATCTTCTATGAGAATTAATTTTATGGAGAAGACCAGGTAGAGGAGTAGCAATACATTTCATTTATTGGGTTCCCCCATCATAAAAGCGTTGACTTCCAAACCAGTGTGTAACATAGATAGGTTTCAGCTGTGCTGGGAAATTGATTCTCACATTCCTTGGGATGGCTGTGATCAGTTCTATTCATTCATTTACTCCAGCATGTTTTAAAATTTTCTATGTGGGTGTACAAAAGGTTGGGAAGACCTGATGCTAGTAAATGATGATACAATTTATGACACATGAGACCTACTCTGTTCTTATGACATTGTGAGGAGCTGAGTAAGACTTAAGTATTTTACGTGCTCGGTTACCAAATATGTCCCTGGTGGCTTAGAGTAAGCAAGGTATGCCTCTTTCACTTTGTCACACAAACTTTGGTAATGGTTATAAGAAACCACTAGAGGGCGCAATTGATCTATTGTCTCTGTGTTAGTCTCATTCTGAGCCACTCTGCAACCCCATGGACTGTAGCCCACCAGGCTCTTCTATCCATGGGATTTTCCAGGCAAGAATACTGGAGTGGGTTGTTATTCCCTTCTCCAGGCGACCTTCCTGACCCAGGGTTCAAACCTGGATCTCCGGCATTACAGACAGATTCTTTACCATCTGAACCACCAGGGAAACCTTAACAAGTGTGCTGAATGAGTTTGTGACTCAGAAAAATAGTATGCCAATACTCAAGTGTGCTTGTATGGCCTGAGCACATATAAGTTCAAATAGATGCATTTAAAAATATTATAGTGGAAACTTAATTTCCTAGGATGATCCTTTAGCATTGGTGTGAATACAGGAAGATGGGATTTTCTTTATTATATGTAACACATACCCTACAAAACTGTGGTTAGATCAGAGTTATATAAATTAGAGCATATCATCACACCATTCTGAGGCTGAGTACGAAATGTTGTTTAGTACATTATTGACCAAAGACGTATTAATATGTCTTTTGGTCCCAAATGTTATTGACCAGAGACATAGTTGTTAGACCTTAAAATTGATAGAGTTCATTACAAAACTTATGATAATTATTATAACTTATGACATTTATCATGTTATGATAATTATAATTATCATTCACATTTTCCTCCATTCAATTTTTGTTCCAATGCTGTGTATATTATAAATGCAAGTTTATTGCTGTAAAATTTTCAAAAATGATACATCATGAAATTTTGAGTGAAGAAGAATTTTATGCAGATACTTTATCTGATTGTCTAAGCAGCACATATACCACTTAGAAGATGATAGTTCTTCAGAATATAGTTCGGATTCAGACAATGTGAATATTAGACCAACAAAAAGACAAAAAAACCTTAGTGATCAATTCTGATATGGAAAGTGATAGATAAAGCTCAAGGTGCTGGAGAAGACTTTACAGGTGTGTCAAGTATAACTATTAAATGCAGTAACCCACAAAGTCTTCATGAAATAACAATTAACTTTTGGCTGGCCAAAATAAAAATCACTGGCCATAGGTGTTGGTTTTTGCAAAAAATTCCCCAGTTAATAATGGGCTAAATTATATATATATATATATATATATATATATATATATATATATATATATATTTAAATTTAGTGTTTTATGCTTCTATATTGTTTTTAAATTATAGCCTTTATAAATCTTATAAGATTACAAACTATTAAAACATGGGCCTATGGTTCATTAGTATTCTTCACAGTATTAACTAGTACTTAGGAAATCCGTGTTGAGTAATTTCTGAAAGCACACATATAGGGGCTCAGAAGATGTTTACATAATTGGAATCCTGTACCAGGGTTTATCTGATTATAGTCTGTCTGTGGGGCATGATTTGAATTGGATTATATCTGAATCCTTGAAAACATGTGCTCTACCAGCATATATTCTGAGTAAGATGACTATACTACTTTCTTCTCAAGAGAAATTTATATTTCACTTGATGAGACAGTAGCTTAGAATGAGTAACAGATTTGTTTTTGTAATGGTGTTGTAAAAATTGATTTCATACAACAATGACTAAAGTCTGATAAAGATACAGGAAAAGGTGCAAGGGTACATTGTTTCATATAACTTAGGTTCTAGATAAGTTCTAGGTAATCTAGGATACAAATTGATACAATATTTTGGAAGCTGGAAATTATGCCAAATGCCTGAAAAGATCTTGTTTAAAAAATACCTGGCATAGATTTTTTTTTTTTAGTGGGTGGGGAAAAAGTGAGTCAAGAAGCTTCATTGAGCTAACTGGTTTGTTTGTAAATCAAGGCTTCTGTAGTATTTACATTCATGTTTCCTTAATGTGGGGGTAGCTGAAATCATTTTTGTCATGTATTCATTAAAGAGTAAATCTAAAAGAAATAGTAAAGTTAAAAAATAGTTAAATAAACTGATTAAAAAAATTGATTTTGGAAAGTTGATCCTATAGATGTGCTTCTATAAATTGGACAAAAAAGAACCATTATTCTAAAGAGAATATCCAGCAATTTCTTTTAAACTACACTAAATGGACCAGACCTATAGTCAGTCACCTTTACTCCTTCCTGAATTTAGGACAATGTTTGGGATGATGGCATGAACATGCTTCCATAAGAAGCAGATGCAGTGGGCAGTGTGGTTACTGTCATTGGAGGGGAACATGCTCCCGGGGGCTGGGGTGAAGGCACACTGGGAGTTTCTAGGAGGACTGCATAGCTTGAAAGGGGTCTTTGCTCTGCCTTCTCCTTACCTCACCTTTCACCCGAGAATCTTTAGACTAGTCGTACCCTAGATATAAAGTAAGTTGAAGGAAAAGGGATGTTTTTAGCCAATAGTCGCTCATCCACAGGTAAATACACATGATATCCAGCAGCAGTATGTTTGCACTGATTCCTCCACTTCTACACTCTCCGTTCTAAAGAAGCAGAGGTCAGGCAAAGGTGAAAAGAGGTCATTTCCATGCATGCTCATGTCTGACTCTTTGTGACCCTATATACTATAGCCCACCAGGCTCCTCTGTCCATGGGATTCTCCAGGCAAGAATACTGGAGTGGGTTGTCATGCCCTCCTCCAGGGAAGCTTCCCAACTGAGGGATTGAACCCGTGTGTCTTACATCTCCTTTAGTGGCAGGCAGGTTCTTTACCACTAGCACCACCTGGGAAGCCCTAGGTCATTTCCAAAGTGGGGTGGAGTTAAAGAGCAGGAAATATAGATGGACACCATTTTTTCTATTTTAAGATGTTAGACATACTTTTGCGCTTTCTCTTTGATGAGGCCAAAAAGTTTAGACTATTATACCCCAGTGGGGGCAGTCAAAAGATTTTGTGACCTAGAGAACAGTGAGAAGTGAACTGTTGGATTTTGGGGGTCTTGCAGGATTGCCCATCTGTCCTGGCAAAGTGTTGAAGAGTGTTAGGAGGAGCAGAGGAAAACCCTGTCTTCATCTGGTATTGCACATTGCTTTGGGCAGGCATTTGCATAAGGCCTACATCTGCAATCTATAGAGAAGCATGAGGAAAGTGTGCTGTTCTGGAACCAACCAGAGCTTTGGCACAGAGTGCTATCCTGGGCAGTGACAGAACCCCTTGTCCAATGCCAGGAGCCTGGGCCTCTGCTCTGACTGTGTGCTCTTAACAATTCTCTGGGCCTCAGTTTCTGCATCTGTAAAATGGGAGGATGTGACTAAGTGATCATCAACAGTCATGCCAGAATTAACATCCTCTGGCAGGTCTTACATTGGGGTATTGAGGATAGGGGCATGATATAATGGAGGAGAAACACATTGTAACATGACTTCAAAAGTCACCAGAAGTGACTGTAATGAAAGAAGTAGTGAAAAAGGGGGGGTGGGTGAGGATGGCAGAGACACCCATCACAGCAGAGACACCCATCGCAGCCAAAACTCCACTCGGGTCATACTCACCGTGGCGTACAGGGCGGAGTAAATGCTCAGAGCAGCGTGTTTGGAGGGAAAGGACCTCCGCGCCTTCTCTATCACTTCCAGGTCCCCGGTGCAGATGTTCCCATTGTTGATGAACTGGTGGTGTGCCCGGCAGTCTGTACTGGTGTAGTTGGGCTTGCACACCGTCAGGAAGTACGGTGTCAGGTGCCCCGTGACCACTTGTCCGGCGTTTACAAAAATGTCAGTAGCAAAAAGTCCAAAAGCAAATACTCCTATGAGGAGATTTAAAATAATTAGGAATGGTGACATACACCATAGATTGGTTTTTGTCCCTGAGGGAAAAATAGTGCGAGCCCATGACAATCTATCAGAAAGGTCCTCCCTGGAGTCAAACTGTCCCCTCCCCTTCCTCTTTCCTGCTTCCTAAACCACTGTTTTTTTCCAAATTGATGCAGTCACGCTGCTGGTAGTGCTTTACTGTTTCGTGTCCATAAAGTAGAAGCAGCGTGTTCTCATAGGAGGAATCTGAATTTTGGAGTCATGTAGAGCTGGGCTCTAGGCACTCCTTTGGTGGCTTTTTCACAGTGTAAGCAATCTTCTTTGAATCTTAATACCCTTATCACAGCATGGTTGCAGGGAATGATACCTCAGAAGAGAGTCAGAAAGATAAAATAAAACATGTGCAAAATAACCCCTAGGGTGCCTGGCATTAAGTATTGGGTTGGCCAAAACGTTTGAAAGGTGTTACGGAAAAACATGAGCAAACGTTTTGGCTAACTCAATAGTTACTCAACATTGGTTCTCTCGCCTTCTATAGAATATGTCTTCTCCCTGGTCCTGTTGGAGATGCGAGTACTCCTTGAAGGAGTTATCATGGCAGGTGAGAGGGAATGAGTATGCTAGGAGTCGTCCTTCAAAGACAGAAAAAGATTGCTCTAGAAACCCTGATTGAATTGAATGTTTCATTTGATGCTGAAAACAGTAAATGAGAATATTGTTGACTGTGTTGAATTACCACCAACTCAGTGGTTAAACCACCGTGAATGCATCCTTTTTTAGTTCCGGAGATCAGAAGTCCAAAATAGGTTTCACTGGGCTAACATCAAAGTGTTGGCAGAGCTGTGTTCTTTCTGGAAGCTCCAGAGCAGAACTTAGTCCTTGCTTTCCCCAGATTCTCACCTTCATTCCTTGGCTTATGCCCCCGATTCTAGCAACTGTATCATAAGAGCTCTACGGCCATTGTCACGTCTCCTTCCCCGACTCTCCTGTTTCTCTTATAATGTTACATTGGTTACATTGTGTCCGCCTGAATAATCCAGGATAATCTCAGAATCCTTAATCTAATCACACATGTACATTCCTGTTTGTCATGTAAGGTAACATGCCCACAGTTTCTAGGGATTAGGGCATAAACATTTTGGGGTGAGAAAGGCATCATTTTACCTACCATGCTGACTCAACTTGTTTGGCTAAGAATCCTGTGGGTAGGCTATACTTCCTGGATTTTATCTGTTCTCTGGTAAATTCCACAGGAATATAGGATTGCCCCTGACTAGCTTGGACAAAAATATGAATCCTTATAGGAAGTTGCACTGTGGATTCTTTCAAAGGTTATGCATACATCTATAGAGTATCTGTTATATGTATCAAGAGCAGCTGTGCAGAGCCAAGGTATACACAGGTTGCTTGAAGAGATAAAGAAGACTTTGTCAGTGCAACTCAGCTGTGGGAGGAACTGGCAAGAGTGAGAGGCAGCATTAACCCTTGTAAATTTCAAGGATCTGCTATAGTTTTTGATTAAATTTCTATCCAATTTTGACTTCCATATTCAATGTCTTGAGTCTGCAAATTGTGCTGATTTCAGCACCCAAAAGTCAATCCATTAGATCAGAAGTGAAGACGAGTTTGGCTGAAACCTTCATCCAGTTTCCATTTTGACTTGTATTGATTCTTATAATTTTCTTTTCTGTGGCTTTGCCAGGATGTGCTTTATCACAATGAGAACTGACTCTTTTAATAGCTTCAGCTGACTGACACTCCTAGGGTCTGACCTCTGAGACTAAGCATTCATTGATCATTCCTTTCACTCCCAGGTTCTGGAAGTCTGGCTAGAAATTTTTTTATATCTTCAAGCAAGATTCTCAAAGACCAGGTCTCTAGCTTTTTCGAGGGGCAATAAGTCTGTCTAGACATACTTTTCCAGGAAACGAGGATAATTCGTGATTTGAAAAGAGAAAAGTGACAGCATTTTCCCCTGGCATTTTATTTGTCAGAGTGCTTCCAATTAGGGTGAATTCTTTCTGAGACATTTCTGAGGATTTCTAGGTTCCTCAGATGAGGATCTGAAATGCCAGATCTGTGGTCGCAGTGGGTCTATGATGGGCAAATTTCTGCTTTGTTGTCGTGTGATACTGTTGCTGAAAGTTGCTCTCCCTTTTTCCCTTGGCCTCCCCTGGATTATGTCTGCTTTTCCTGATGGCTTAACAAGTATTTTGCTTTCCAAACATCTCATTCTGGTGTATTTGATGTAGCTTCAGAAGGGCAGCCCCAGGACTCCACCTGCCTGGCATAGGCCATGCCAACAAAGTGCAGTGGAACCTACCCTGGTGATTCACAGACAATGTCAGATCGTACAGGGCTTTTGTAAGGCATTCCAGGCATTCCTCTGTTAATCCTGAGCTTCTTGTGTGTATGTTACAAGCCTCAGAAGCTAAAAACTGATGCTTTTGTCCTTACAGTCAGGTGGAACACTGTTTATGGCCTCCTGTACTGCAGTATATGATTTGAAGGAGATGCTTTTGAAGTGTCCTACCTTGGTGTCTAAAATTCTTTAAGTGTGATAATCTTTTTGAAATTTTAACAGATACATTTTCCATTCCTGTGGCCCTCCCTAGCTGGTTCTATTGATACTTAGCTTATGCCTCTGCTCCCAACAGTATTCCTTGCTTCAGGGAGCTAATCACACTTCTTTTTTTAAAAAATATTTTTATTTATTTGGCTACTCCAGGCCTCAGTTGTGGCATGTGAAGTCTTTGATTGTGGCATGTGAGATCTAATTCCCTAAATAGGGCCCCCTGTATTAGGAGCACTGAGCCTTAGCAACTGGACCACCAGGGAAGTCCTTGATCACATTTCTGAATAGATTTACAGCAGACACAGAAGTCTAACAGTAAAACTCTCTTAGCTTGCCAGAACTATATGCTTGAGACAGGTACTGTTTTGTTTGGAATTCTGAAACAAATTGGATGAGAAAACCAGGAGCCATGGTCTGGAGGACAAACCCATTGAATTTCTAAAATAAACCCTGGAATGGGGAGATGTGGGAGGAATGTCTCCCAAGGAGGAGATAGAACCCTACCTAGTCTGGCTGAAGGAGTGAAGGGGCTGCCCCCTTCCCTGTCCATGCTGGCTGTCAAACCCCAGGGGCAGGGCAACAGAAACCTCCAGAATCATTTTTGAAAATCAAGCTGAAGTCTGTCCTGTGCCTCCCAGGGTGTAGCTCAGGAGCCCTGTACACCTTTCAGGGAAGTTCCACACCTACCATGATACTGGAGCTATGGGTGCCTGTGTTAGCAGTGGTAGATGAGGGTCAAATTGGTTGAACTCTAGGGTACTTCACAGGACCCACACATTCTGGTGTAGAATGGGGTGGGCACTTGTGAATTCATCAGGGGTGAGGGGCATTAGAATGCTCAGAGGACCAGGAGGTAGAAGCAGCCTGGCTTTAGGACAGAGACTGGCATCGTTGGTTGCGTCTGTGGTCCCTGTTTTGATGACATGGATCACTATGGTAACCTGAGCTTGCCGCCACTTTGTGGCCTAAAAGAATCTGACACCCATCAGGCAAGTCAAAGGATGAAGAAAAAGGAAGATTAAAGTGTTAAAAGTCCTTTTTACTCCCTCTCAGGGTTTTACCGGAGAAGGCAATGGCACCCCACTCCAGTACTCTTGCCTGGAAAATCCCATGGACGGAGGAGCCTGGTAGGCTGCAGCCCATGGGGTCGCGAAGAGTCAAACATGACCGAACGACTTCACTTTCACTTTTCACTTTCATGCATTGGAGAAGGAAATGGCAACCCACTCCAGTGTTCTTGCCTGGAGAATCCCAGGGACGGTGGAGCCTGGTGGGCTGCTGTCTATGGGGTCGCACAGAGTCGGACACCACTGAAGTGACGTAGCAGCAGGGGCAGGGTTTTACCTGGATTCTTTGGACAAATTAAGATCTTTGGTCACTGGTAAATGAGGACACAGAGGTGAAACTCTGTGACCCGCTTCTTGTCATGGGATCAGTTCAGGGTTCCGTCCTTTTACTCAACTGAGAAGGTCGTAGGGGAAGCAGTGACATAAGCAGGAAACATGCATGACAAAGATCTTCTCGGCCACAGGTAACTGGTGTGCTGGCGAATGCTAACAGGGCTCCTATCAGGATGTCTTTTTGCCTCCCAAACAAAGAACTGGTCAAAATACATAAACCAGACTGCTTGCTGCTGAGAAAGACACACAGGAGGCCTTCATTAGGAAGCCTAGACCCAGACCACAGAGTGATAATTAGCAGGGGCTGATGGGGTGAGCAAAGGAAGGAATATTTCCTTTTAGCCACAAAGAACCTGTGACCGGAGGTGGAGCCTCTGAACTGAAGGCCAATTATTCTATATTAAATTGCAAGTGTGCAATTTTCCAGTTTAGAATGGCACTTTGCTGACAGACTCTAACAGAACACTTCTCAACTAAAATAGACATGATGACAGTGAAAAAAAGATGGAAATTCAGAGTGCCAACTCAAAGGGATAATCAGTGAGGATTTCTGTCTCTCTCCCTTTCTCACGTGCACATGTGTGTGCCCGTGCACACACACACACACACAAAGTTTTACCTCATGAAAAATCCGAGCTTCTCTCTGAAGATCCATCATGGGAGAAAACCTAGGGAGATTTCCTTTCTCTCTTGTCTGCCCCCTACTCAGAGATCCAGGATTTAGATTGCTCAGAAAACAGGGATGCTCTCACTCCACTGGATGAGCTCTGCTCTGTGACTTTGCCAGGGACTAGTTCCTTTTCCCCCCACATTGTTCTGCTAAATGTATTTTAGAGACACGCTCTGGGACAACAGCTAGGCAGGCAGTGGCAGGGGCCCTGGTGCTGGCATCTTGCTTCTGAGAGATTTAGACCTGCATGCTGTAGACAGCAGCATGTTCCAGGTGCCATAGCTTTGAGTGCGCTGCATCGTCATGGCATTGGGGGTAGGAGGAGATGCCAGTTCAGTGGAGCTGAGGAACTCCAGTGGGAAACCTGCTAATTTGGAATTGGACTCAGTGCTCTGCATGCCAACCTGCTCTCAGGCTTAAGCTCTGAAGACTGGGCCAAGAGCAAGTCATTCTGTTCTTTCTGTTGAGGAAAACAGAATGTATAGATCTTGCCCCATCTAAGACTGAAGAAGGAGAAATAATCACATATCACATGGGATCTTGGGGGAAAAGCTACTCTTATTTTTTTTACCTTGTATGATCAATTTATATGAAATGCCTAAAACAGGCAAATCCACAGATAGTGGAATAGTGAACATCAGGGTCTGGGGAGAAGGAAAAAACAGTGGATGACTGCTAATAGGCATTAGTATTTTGGGAGGGATGAATAAATTTTCTAGAATTAAACAGGCTGGTAGTTGTACAATGTTGTGAATATACTAAAACCCACTAAACTGAACACTTTAAAGGGTGAATTTTGTGGTATGTGAATTGCATCTCAGTTACAAAAAACAAGAACTATGAAATGTTTGCATATTTGAGTTACTCAAATTCACAACTGCTATATATAAAGCATATTTTTGGGGTTTATAAAGTTTTTTGAAGTACAGTTTATTTACAATGTTGTATTAATTTTAAGTGTACAGCAAAGTGATTCAGTTATACATATATATTTTCAGATTCTTTTCCCTTACAAGTTATTACAAAATACAGAATATAGTTCCCTGTGCTATACAGTAGAACCTTGTTGGTTATCTGCTTTATGTATAGTAGTGTGTATATGTTAATCTCAAACTCCTAATATATCTCCCCTTTTCCCATTTGGTAACCATAAGTTTATTTTGTAAGTATGTGAGTCTGCTTCTGTTTTGTAAATAAGTTCATTTGTATGTATCATTGTTTCTTTTTAAATTTCACATATAAGTGATATTATATTATATTTATTTTATCTAGCTTACTTCACTTAGCATAATATTCTCTACATCCATTCATGTTGCTGCAAATGGTATTATTTCATTCTTTTCTATGGCTGAGTAGTATTCCATTGTGTTTATATACCACATCTTTCATTGGTTGATGGACATTTAGATTGCTTCCATGTCTTAAGAGTAGGAAATGGCAACCCACTTCAGTATTCTTGCTTGAAAAATCCCATGGACAAAGGAGTCTGGTGGGCTACTGTCCAGGGGGTTGCAAAGATTCAGACACAACTGAGTAACTGAGCACATATGTCTTGGTTCTTCTGAATATTGCTACTGTGAACACTGGGGTGCATGTATCATTTTGAATTATATTTTTCTCTGGATATTGCCTAGGAGTGGGATTGTTGGATTATATGGCAACTCTATTTTCAGGTTTTTAAGAAAACTCCATACTATTCTCTATAGTGGCTTCATCAACTTACATTCCCACCAACAGTGTAGGAGGGTTTCCTTTTCTCCACACCATCTTCAGCATTTATTGTTTGTAGATTTTTTGATGATGGCTATCCTGACTGATGTACGATGATACCTCACTGTAGTTTTGATCTGTATTTCTCTGATAATTAGTGATGTTGAGCATCTTTTCATGTGTTTTTGGCCATCTGTGTGTCTTTTTTGGAGAAATATCTACTTAGATCTTTTCTCATTTTTAAAACATTTAAATTTTTAAAAATTTATTTAGTAATTTAAAAAATCCTTTGGCTGTGCTGGGTCTTCGCTGCTACATAAGCTTTTCTCTAAGTTGCGGAAAGCGAAGGCTGCTCTCTGCGGTGGTCAGGCTTCTCATTGAGGTGGCTGCTTTTGTCGTGGAGCATAGACTCTAGGGCATGAGAGCTTAAGTAGCTGTGGCTCCCGGGCTCTAGAAAACAGGCTAAATAGTCGTGGTGCACAGGTTCATGGCATGTGGGATCTTCCCAGACCAGGGATCAAACCCATGTCTCCTGCATTGGCAGGCGGATTCCTTACCGCTGAGCCACCAGGGAAGTCCCTTTGTCCACTTTTTTATTTATTTATTTTTGAGAGTCACAGGAGCTGTTTGTATATTTTGGAGATTAATATCTTTTCAGCTGCTTCATTTTCAAATATTTTCTCCCATTCTGTGGATTGTCTTTTTATTTTGTTTATGGTTTCTTTTGCTCTGCAAAAGCTTTTAAGTTTATTAGGTACCATTTGTTCATTTCTGATTTTTGTTTTCCTCTATCCAGACAGGTATTGCTGCAATGTATGTCAAAAATGTTCTGCCTATGTTTTCCTATAGGAGTTTTATAGTATCTGGTGTTACATTTAGGACTTTAATCCATTTTGAGTTTATTTTTGTGTGTGGTATTGGAGAAAGTTCTAATTTAATTCTTTTACATGTAGCTGTCCGGCTTTCCCAGCACCACTTATTGAAGAGTGTTTTTTCTCCATTGTATATTCTTGCCTCTCTGTTGTAGATTAATTGACCCTAGGTGAGTGAGTAAAAGTACTATTTTAGACTAGTCTTATACCATTATTCTTCTTTCTTGTACCTCTTATATGTGATTATTCAGTATTGTCCATGTCTCCCATTAGAACTGTAGAATATGCACGCTGTAAAGAGCAGAGAACACATCTAGTTTTTGCTCAATCCTGTATCCAAGCACCTAGCCTCAAACCTGGCACACAGCAAACACTTAATAGATATTTATGGAATCAATGAATCAACTGCAGAAGAGATTCCAGAGAAGACTGACAGGAGAAGACAGTAAAAGAGGGTAGAAACTTGTCCAAATTGTCTAACTTCTGTTGGGTCTCACATCCCTGACTCTGTTGAACATGGGGTTGAGATAAACCACTTAGCATGTAAGAGGTAGGGACCGTTTCTCTTTTTCATAAATGCCACAAAATCCAGTAGAGTGCTAGCTGCTTAGAACTGAAAACTGGGTCTTTCTAAGTGTCTCAGGAGTTAGAAAACTTGTAAATCATAATTTGGAAATCAAATCACTCTCCCTTTTCAATACAGCAAGAGTGAGAAAATATCCTTAATTTGGAGTATGAAGATCCACACTACACATGCAGGAGAGATTTCTTCCTGTGGATGTTTATGAAGCACAAGGAATCTGGAAGTCATGATGCACTTGGGCAATTTCATGTAGACATGAACATCTTTGAGATACATTGCCCCATTTCTGACTCTGAGAAGGTGTGATGGTTGTCAGTCTAAATATTAACACGTGCACACATGAAAGCATGGCTCCTATATGTTTTTCATGTGGAGAAACTAACACATAGAATTTTGAAAGGATAGTGGAAAAGATATAAAAACAAGTTATCTGGGTTAGAGTGATAATACTACTCTCTGAAAAGGGTAGGGGATCTTAGTTCTTCCTCAACATATGTTCTCAACCTCTTATTAAACATTTCTAAAAGAGAATGGCTCTTCTGTCTATGCTAGCAAATCAAGATAATGAAAGGGCTTTTCAGGTGGTGCTAGTGGTAAAGAACCTGTCTGCCAATGCAGGAGATGTAAGAGACATGGATTCAATCCCTGGGCTGGAAAGATCCCCTGGAGGAGGGCATGGCAACTAAGTCCAGTATCTTGCCTGGAGAATCCCTATGGACCGAAGAGCCTGGCAGGTTGCAGTCCACAGGGTCCCACGACTGAAGTGACTTAGCACATGCATGCACCATACTGTTTGAGATTAAGAATGCTTGAACATTTTCTCACTTTCAGAAGTTAACCAGCTTTGTGAATCTTTTGTGGTAGTTTTCCCACTATGATGTTCAAAAAAAAACAAGGAAACACACTCTCAAATCAATTCCTGGCCTTTATTTTAGTGGGAAAATTGATGGCAATCTTATCCTACACTCCTACACACAGGTACAAGCAAGAGGAATGGGGTCACCAGTGCAATTTTTGACAGTGGAAAGGGGACCTCTAAGGAATTCTCATGTTCAGCTTTCCTCAAAATATATTCTGATGCAATCATTGGGTCTTCATTCTAGATTGCATCTTTCATCAAAGCACCATTGCAAATGGAATATAAGATACAAAGAAATGAACATAGTTCCTTTTTTGCTTCTCCTGTTGCCACGTGGAGATTCCTAGTGGAAAATCTCAGTGGAGAAAGTCATCCAGCTGTGAAGATCATTCCTTCAGGAAACAATGATGTCTTTAGAAAAAGGAGAGACAGTGAAATGTTTTCTTCTCCTTATCATGTTTTATTCAAACTGGAAAATTCCTAATGAAGATATTTTATTTGCAATTACCATGTTCATCTCATTTCCTTGCAAGGTGTACTGAGCTGATGAGACATATGTTTAAATAAGACTGCCATGGATACTAGGTAATGATGGTAACAAGACAGCTAATACATGGTGCTTAGAATGTGCTCGGTATTAATCTAAGTGCTTGGAAATATTAGTCCACCACAACTCTTTGAGGTAGACACCATTATCTCCATTTTACAGATGAGAAAAGTGAGGCACAGAGAGGTCAACTAATTTGACCAAGTTCACACAGCTAGTAAGTAGAAGAGCTGGGTTTGTTTTCAGTCTCTAAGTTGTGTCTGACACTTTTGTGACCCTATGGACTATAGCCTGCCAGGCTCCTCTGTTCAAGGGATTTCCCAGGCAAGAATACTGGAGTGGGTTGCCATTTCCTTCTCCAGGAGATCTTCCCAGACCAGGGATCGAACCCACATCTCCTGCATTGGCAGGCCAATTCTTTACCACTGAGCCACCAGGGAAGCCCATGTGATGGGAATAGAAGAGCTGGGATTAGACCCTAAATACTTATGGCTCTAGATCCAAACTCTTATTCACAACCCTCTAAGCTTATATTTTTTTGTACTTAAAATATATATATACATACATAGATAGGCATTAGGCTGTGAAAAAAAGGACTTTAGTTCTCACTCATGCACTAAGAGACAAGGATTTAGAGCATTTCTCCAATGAAATGTTTGCCTTGTCAACCCAGAAAAAGAATTCTTCTATTTTTTAGCCAACAATTTTCCAACAAGAAGATGGTAGAATACCTAAGACATGTCATCACTGAATGAGGCACTTTTCTCATCGTTTAGCAATGAATCTGACTTTGTTTCTAGTATAACAAGAACACCATCAGTGCAAATTGATTTACACACATCAAATATTGTGTTTTGAAAGGAAGTTTCTGACAGGACTGAATATGTCAGTTCCTTAGATAGTTAATTTCAGGGGTTCACAAAACAAAGATTCTGGGGTCTCTTTCCTATATAAGTCACAGAAACATGAAAAGCTGACAGCAGTCTACTTGACTTGATGTCATGGTTTTAATCAAAAGAATAAATTTTATGTAAATCAAGTAATTTGAACTTCAGTTACTTTATCTGTATAAGAGGTTTTATTTATTTAGATGTTTTAAATAGTCCTAAATCACTGGGTTATTATTGAAAAATCACATAAAATAGTTGTAAAAACATTTTGTACATTGTGAGGTTTATATATTAGTGACTATTGTTTTTGTAACTGAGGGATATTTCAAAGAAGTTGATTATAAAGTTATTTTAAGACAGAAGAAAGAGATAACACTAATTCTAACAAACTCAAACATACATTTGACTCTGTTGTTCATTCTTTATATTAATAAAACACCTTTACAATATGAGAAGCTGGTGGTGTTTAAACAATACTCTGTCATTACTATAACTACGTATCATGGTAAAGGAAGAGAAAGAGTTATCAACCAGAAAACCTCCCAAATGTTTTTATAAATGAAGGAGCAAACCAATAGACTTCTGCTCCTCCAAAGTATAAAGTTGTCTGATTTTTGAAAAAAAGTGTACTTTTGGCCATGCCACATGTCATGTGGGACCTTAGTTACCCAACCAGGGATCAAACCTTTGCCCTCGGCACTGGAAGTGTGTGGTCTTAACCACTGCACTGTCAGGGAAGTCCCCAAAGTTGTACAATTTCTTGATAAGATGGTTCTATCTCAACAAGAGGGACTTTACTCCTCGTCACTTGGGACGGCTCCTCAGGGCTTTCTCTCTCAGGATCTGCTTCCTCTCTCACTCCTGTTGTGTGTGTGCTGTGTGCTCAGTCGCTCAGTGGTCCCGACTCTGCAACCCCATGGACTGCAGTACGCCAGGCTCCTCTGTCCTCCACTATCTCCTGGAGTTTGCTCAGATTCCATTGAGTTGGTGATGTTACCTAATCATTTCATCCTTTTCACCCCTGGCTCTTCACCTCAGGTGGCCAAAGTTATTAGAACTTCAGCAACAGCCCTTCCAATGAATATTCAGGGTTGATTTCCTTTAGGATCGACTGGTTTGATCTCCTTGCAATCTGAGGGACTCTCAAGAGTCTTCTCCAGGACAACTCAAAAGCATCAGTTCTTTGGCACTCAGTCTTCTTTATGGTCCAACTCTCATATCCATACATGACTACTGGAAAAACCATAGCTTTGACTATATGGACCTTTGTCAGCAAAGTGATGTCTCTGTTTTTTAATATGCTACGTAGACCTTTGGTGGCAAAGTAATGTCTCTGCTTTTTAATACATTGTCTAGGTTTGTCATAGCTTTTCTTCCAAGGAGCGAGGATCTTTGATTTCATGTCTCCAATGATTTTGGAGCCCAAGAAAATAAAATCTGTCACTGTTTCCACTTTTTCCCATCTATTTGCCATGAAGTGATGGGAGTGAGTGCCATGATCTTAGTTTTTTGAATGTTGAGTTTTAAGCCAGCTTTTTCACCTTCATCAAGAGGCTCTTTAGTTCCTCTTCACTTTCTGCCATTAGAGTGGTATCATCTGCATATCTGAGGTTGTTGATATTTCTCCCGGCAGTCTTGATTTCCAGCTTGTGATTCATCCAGCCTGGCAATTTGCATGATGTACTAGAAAGTACACCTAGATACAAACTAAAGGTGGAGAGGGAAGATTTTAGATTCCTTACCTATTAAGGAATCTAAAAACAGGCAATCAAAGCCTGGTGGGCTTCCAGCCTTCAAATTCTGCTCTTTCTGATTCATATTTATAAGTTTCTAGAGCCAAAGCTGTTGATCTGAACCCATCCCCATTCCCACCACCTGGCCAGCCTCAAGTTCCATCAGCAGGCAGCTGCCAGCCCTATTGGTGACCAGCCATCCTGATCTGGTACTGTTGCTCTCTGCATCAGCATTTCCCAGTCACTTTTATTATGTTTTAATGTAATAATTGAAATTATTTCCAAAACACGCAGTATACTTTTTAAAATGAAGGTGCGAGTGACATGTAGCATTGTATTAGTTTCAGGTACAAAATATGATTTGATATTTGCATATTTTGCAAATTTTATTATTATTTTTTTAATCATAGAAAACTTTGAAACTTCCCTTTATCCATTGTTGGGAGTCATTTCTTTCTTTCTTTGGCTGTGCTGGGTGGTCTTTGCTGCGAGGACTTTCCTCTAGTTGTGGCGAGTGGGGGCTATTCTCTAGTTGCAGTGTGCGGGCTACTTTTTGAGGTGGCTTCTCTTGTTGCTGAGCACAGGCTATAGGGCCTGCAGGCTGCAGTAACTGTGGCACATGGGCTCAGCAGTTGTAGCTCCCAGGCTCTAGAGCACAGGCTCAATAGTTGTGGCACAGGAGCTTGGTTGCTCTGCAGCACGTGGGATCTTCCCAGTTCAGGGACTGAACCTGTGTCTCCTGCATTGGCAGGCAGACTCTTTTACCACAGAGCCACCAGGGAGGCCCCGGGATTCATTTCTGATATTCAGACAGTATTTCTGCACCTCGCTGAGCTTGATTTTGTTGTGTGTAATCTTATATAACATAAATATTCATAAAACTCTTTTAAAAAGTCTTTGAAATACTGATAGCAGTGGATTTTGACTGAGGGTGATCCTGTCCCCAGGGAACATTTTGCAATGTTTGGAGACATTTTCGATTGTCACTCATGGGGGAGGGGGTGCTGCTGACATCTACATCTACAGTGTAGGATGTCTTCTCTTCCTGTACAGAAAAGAACTAACAGGCCCAAGATGTCAATAGTGCTGAGGAAGAGAAACTCTGCTTTACAGCAAATAAGTTCACTGAAGTGCCATGAATTTGCACAGGTTAATCTGCAAAGTACTAGAGAAAGCAGCAATCCTTAGTTCTTTTAGGTAGTTCTTAAGCATTAATCTTTACGTAGTCCTTCTGGTTAGCACTAAGCCACTCAGTTAGTCTTTTTATTTGAGTCCAGCCTCTAAACACTGGTGCTGGGAAGGGTCCTTGGAAAAGGGTCACCTGAGTCTCATGACTAAGTAACTTTCCTCTTGATAATTAGAGTAACTTGTAGAGTTCTGGGTCAGGAGTCTTGTTCAGGTCTGTAATGCTCTGGTTCACTGAGGACTGACATTCAAGGAGGACTAGACCTGTTCTCCACAGAGCAGAGCAACCAAAAGCAGCCTCATTACACCTTCTTGAGACCTGAGCAGTGCTTGATCCCTGGTTATGCCTCTGACATCAACCAAGGCTCTCAACCTCACATGCCTCCCTCTCCTGCATCCAGAGTCAATCCTGGTCCCTTAGAAGGAAGCATCAAACATCTTTGTCTCAAAGTCTGGTGGTCTGGCTGTTCACGGGGTCCAGAAACTGAGGTTCCACTTATTTCCTAAGATCCACCCTGGCTTTCACCTCCTCAGCTATATACCTTGGTTCAAATCTGGTTCTTGTCGCAGAGTTCTAGAAATATCTCCATCTACTTATAGGCCCATGCCCTACCTTGTCTTTGACATGTTTGTTTTAGGGTCTACTCTGGACTCAGAACTAAAGTTGGGTGCCTGGGCACTGACACTCTCTTTCAAACTCTCCAGCCAAGGTCAGCTTCCATGGTCAACATGTGGAGCTGGGCTAGTTCACCGGGCACCTAGTTTCCCGGGATGGTCATTGTCCTGCTATGAAGTCACTGCCAACTCTAGACAATTCTCATTGGAGGGAAGCCTCTTCCGTCCCACTTAAAATTGCATATTTGCCTTTGCAAACCCCCTATTTCCTTTTTCTACATTATCCCCCCCCATAACACAAATACTATGATATACTTAGTGTAATGCCTGGCTTCCCCCATTAGAATATAAATTCAATGAGAGCAAATAAATCTCTATTCAGTTCACTAAATATGTTCTCAACACCTTAATCAGTGTTTAGCATATGGTAGACGCCAACAATTGTTGAAGGTTAAACATATGATCAGTCCCCCGTTTATAATTATAAACACTGAATGCAAGTAGAAATGAACTGATGGAATCAAATGGAGTTTCCTTTCAGGTAAAGTACATCTAAATGAATTTCAAAATTGAGAAGGATTTTCTAGTTCTCAAAAAGGCTGACATTAAGCTTGTCTCAGGGTATCAATTCATACAACCATAAAACACTGTGACCTTTAAGGCTGCATTTAAAATATTCATGCTTCATTTAGATCACACTTAATTTATGGCAATTAATTAGTGTTACATGAATTAACTGTTTACCATCGTACTTTCCAGTCTGTTCATGGCTCCCTAATCCTTAGACCTGACCTAAATGATCTAAGACTTACTTGGTATTTAATTAAAGTTTTATTAGAAGTAATAACAGAGCAACCATGTGATCCCAAATGAAAAGCCTGCAATAAACAGCTTCTGGATGACAGTCTATTTTAGGTGCTAATAGACAATCTAATCTTGGTATATTTGGATCAGTTTTTTTCTTTAACCCAAAAGAAAAGTTATTCAAGAAGGCGAATAAACCAAAATCCCTCATCAAATTCTAATATTTTTTATCCATACCTTTCAGTTTTAAACAAAAAAAAATATTATTTAATAATCACTATTTACAAGATATGCTTACTCAAGTGTGTTTGTGAATGAAAGGAATTTAAATATGACTTCCTTGTTTTTGTTTCTGAAAAGAGAATGTAGAGGTTTATATCTTTTTAGAACTTAAGCCTGTGTGGTGTTGTTCAGTTTAATGCATACCAAAAGAACTGGTGTAGGAAGGGAAAGCAATGGAGAGGAAAAAATGAAAGGGAGAAGCCTAAATATGTGTTACTAATTTGACAACACTTGCTTTGCTAAAAGGTTGGTCAAATTTGTTAGTTCAGCCAATTCCTTTTCTCCTTTCCCACATCATGTAACACAGTGTGAGAAACTATATAGCAGTTTGGAAATGAGTACAGAAGTTAACTATGAGGGTTTACAGCTAAAGCCTGGGAGACTTCTTTCTGTTTGTTGAAGTAGAGTTGATTTATCATACTGCATTAGTTTTAGGTGTACAGCAATGTGTTTAAGTTATATATATTTTTTCAGGTTCTTTTCTGTTATAGGTTATTCAGTTCAGTTCAGTCTCTCAGTCGTGTCCGACTCTTTGCGACCCCATGAATCGCAGCACGCCAGGCCTCCCTGTCCATCAGTCCACTCCTGGAGTCCACCCAAACCCATGTCCATCGAGTCGGTGATGCCATCCAACCACCTCATCCTCTGTCGTCCCCTTCTCCTCCTGCCCTCAATCTTTCCCAGCATCAGGGTCTTTTCCAATGAGTCAGCTCTTCCCATCAGGTGGCCAAAATATTGGAGTTTCAGCTTCAACATCAGTCCTTCCAATGAACACCCAGGACTGATTTCCTTTAGGATGGACTGGTTGGATCTCCTTGCAGTCCAAGGGACTCTCAAGAGTCTTTCCAACACCACAGTTCAAAAGCATCAATTCTTCTGTGCTCAGCTTTCTTTATAGTACAACTCTCACATCCATACATGACCACTGGAAAAACCATAGCCTTGACTAAATGGACCTTTGTTGGCAAAATAATGTCTCTGCTTTTTAATATGCAGTTATTATAAGATATTGAATATAGTTCCCTGTGCTATACAGTAAATCCTTGTTGTTTATACATCGTGGTATGTATCTGTTACTCCCAGACATTTCCTCCTTGGTAACCACAAGTTTTCTATATCTGTGAGGGTATTTCATCTTCCTTATGATGAGGACCCTGGAAAAAAAGTTATTGTTGGATTTGGGAATCAGAGGAGTTCAATCATTTCTGTCAAGGTCAACACAGTCAGCACTTGTCTATAGGACAAGATGGCTTAATTTTAATGTTTTTCCTTTGACTTGGCTGTTGCCGTTTTTTCACTTAAAATTTAATTTGGATCTGTGGGGTGTGGTGAGGGGCTGTCTGTTCAAGTCCCAGTCACATAGTCTAGAGAAGACAGGGAATCGGAGAGCCAAGGTGCCACTTTTAGCTCTTCTTTCAACAGCAAACACTGTATTAAAGGACTTGCCCAAATATGGTAAAGTAATTAGCCCCCAACTAAAATAAATAAATTTATTAAAAAAAAAATAAAGGACTTGCCATCCTTCGAGACCGATACATAGATATCATGTTGCATCCTTTTTATTTCAGGATAATCATAGCTTCCTAGTGTCTTGACTTTTTCCACATAACATTATAACATGAATTTTCCCCTTTCATTGAAAATTTGTTAAAAAATACCATTTTCTGAGATTGTACCTTATGGTAGCACTATTTTTAAAAGTTATATTTTGGATATTTCTAATTTATATTATGAAAAAATGATTTTAGTCCAGAAAAATTGGTTTACATTTCCAATTATTTCCTTAGGATAGACTATTTAAAATAGACTTTTGAGTTAAAAAGGATGATTATTTTAAGGCTATTGAAATATACTGTCAAACTGCTGTGCAGAAAGGGTATATCAACTTACTCTCACTAGAAATGTATTAGAACCCCAAGTTTTTTTCTCATCTGTGATAGAATAAAGCATTATTTTGTTTAAAAATATTTTGCTAGTTCTTTGGCCATTTTTGCAATGTGAAACTGATTGTACTTGTTAGGAAACACTATTTGTAATGGGTTCTAGAATAATTATATAAACTGCAAGAGCAAAGTCATGACATTTCAGCTTATAGGAATAGTTATCATTTTCTAATATCAATTGTATAGTATACATTTTGCAGGCTTTTGGGCTAGAGGAAAAATTGTTAAGCAATGTATAATAATATTTCTAATACATTTTGATTAACACCTTATTATAGTTTAATTTTTTCAAGGGAAACATCTCCATTTAAAGGATCTTCATTTCAAGTAGTATGCTTTTTTTCTCTTATTAAAAAATCCACAGATACTATGACAAAGTTACCCATCTCAAGATAAACCCTTCCCTCCACCTTCAACTCTCCTATATGAAAAGTCAGAATAGACTTTTGAATTTCTCTTAGAAATTGCCTTATTTATATACCTTAATTTTCCAGAACTAAGCTAAGAGGGGTAAAAAGTTAAACAGGTGGCAAATGAATATTTAAGAATCAGTATTTATGAAAGCAATTTTAGGTAAATCTGTGATTTAACACAGTTTAGTTTTGCTCTTTACCCCTCCAGAAAAGTTATGGAAAACCTACTATGTGACAGGTATTTTACAATATGCTATTGATACAAAGCAAGAAAGATACAGTCCCTCCTCTCCAAGGGATCACAAATTGCAGGAGTCCCCTTTATCCACGGGGATACATTCCAAGACCCCCAGTAGATGCCTGAAAGCATGGATCATACCAAATCCTATATCATGTTTTTCTGATACATACATACCTATAATAAAGTTTAATTTATAAATTAGGTACACTAAGATATTAACAACAACTAATAACAAAATATAACAATTGTAACAACATTTACGGTAATAAAAGTTAGGTGAATGTAGTCTCTCTTTCTCAGAATATCTTACTGTACAAATGTAATGCCTTTTCTGTCTTAACTAAGTATTTACCATGTACTGTGGCTGTAACTTTTGCAGTTTGAGGTGTGACAGCAGAACTAGCACATATTCCTTTTTCCTTCATAATTTCACAAACAAAAGATCTGTTCTTACTGTTCAACCTCAGCATATGATTCTTGTTCTTATTAAGTTGAGAACATTTACATTTCACTTAAAGTACTTTATGGCATCTCTTTGGCATATCCAAATTGCCAGCATCACTACTCTTGCACTTTGAGACCATTATTAAGTACAGTAAGTGTTACCTGAACATAGCCCTGCAATATAATGATAGTCAATGTAATAAGCAGAGGGCTGCTAAGTGACCGACAGACAGGTGGGACCCTTTGGACAGGGGGTAAGATTCATGACAGAGCAGGATGGTGCAAGATTTCAGCATACTAAGAATGGAGAGTGATTTAAAACTTAGGAATTATTTCTGGAGGCTTTTTGGACCATGGCTGACTGTGAGTAACTGAACCCATGGAAAGCAAAATCATGCAATGAAAAGTTAAAAGTAAATGATTACCATCTTTTAAAAACTGGGTATCAAGCTCTTTATCATAGTATTTTTCATGCTCACAATATGGGTATCATGAGCCTTACACACACACTCACAGTCCTTGGGAACAGTGACTTTATCCCATTTTATATTAGCTTCTTTTGTCTGCACAGTTAGAACTATAATCTACCTTAAAGGGTGTTGGGTGGATCAAAGAAATTATAAAGTGTCTAGTCCAGTGTTCTGTATAGTAAATATTCTCTCCTCTCCTTTTTTTTCCCTTGAAGCCACTCTGGTAACAAGTGACCAAATTCTGGATGTCTTTGAAAGATACTATTGTTTGGAATGAGTAACAGATAGTGATGACATCATATGGATCAGGGTAAACCCAATGAGCCTACTGCAGATTCCCACAGGTCATTCTGCAAATATCAGTAAATGCTGAAGGCTATTTGAATGTTAAGGGTTGCTTCTTTTAACTTAAGTTTTCTTAGGCCTCCCACTTTACTACTTCCCTCACTCCCATGCCAATGTTAGAAGTTACTGCATATAGTTTTTAAATTTTATTAAGGTGTAGTTGATTTATACTATTGTTTAATTTCTTCTGTATAGCAAAGTGACTCAGTTATGCACATATATACATTCTTTTCATATTCTTTTCCATTATGGTTTATCACAGGATGTTGAATATATTATAGTTCCCTGTGCTATACAGTAGGACCTTGTTGTTTATCCATCCTATATATAATAGTTTGCATCTGCTCATTCCAAACTCCCAGTCTTTCCCTCCACCCTCCCCACCTTGGCAACCACACGTCTGTTTTCTATATCTATAAGTCTATTTTTGTTTCATATGTATTTCATATGTGTTGTATTTCAGATTCCATTTGTAAGTGATACCACATGGTATTTGTCTTTCTCTTTCTGGCTTAGTATGATAATCTCTAGGTCCATCCATTTTGCTGGCATTATGTCATTCTTTTTAATGGCCGATTAATATTCCATTGTATATATGTACCACATCTTCTTTATCCATTGCTCTGTTGATGGACATTTAGGTTGTTTTCATGTCTTGGCTATCGTATTAATAAATAGTGCTACAGTGAACATAGGGGTGCATGAATTTCCTGCACATTTGATTGTGCTGTGATCCTTTGCTCATGACTTGAGGAAATGCAACCCTTTCTTCCATAGAAAGAAAAGGATTAAGAATAATCAAAGGAGTTGAGAGCTTGTGTCTTCTGCACCTCACTTTCTCAGCTGTCAGTTCTCTATGCTCTAAATGGTGTCATGACTTGTGTTAACACCATATTGATATGTTCAGAGTTTTATCTTGGCTCCCACAAGCACCTGGCCACTAGATAATTTGCAGGATCTCATTAGAATACTAATAATTATTTACTGAGTACTCACTGTGTAGGAACTCTGTGAGATCTATATTCCCACATTTACCCATATACACATTCATTCCTATATCTGTGATCATTATCCATATCCCTTCAGGATTTTTATAAAAGGAGGGATATAGAAAGTGTCTTAATTATGCTTTGTCATAAACACTAGTAAAACTCTTTGTTTTCCAACTTTGGAAAAGCATGATTTTCAAGAACCTGATGGATGTGATTTCCCATACTTTTAAAGGTTCCCTGCATAACAGAATTACTAGGTAGGAACCTTTTTTTCAGGAAATGTGATTATTTCTAAGTTAATTTTATTGGTGCTCCCTGATGGCCCACCCCATTGCCTGAGTCAGCTAAAGGGTGTACGGCAATATCCAGTCAATATTAAAATATATGCCCTGAGGGAATCTCAGATAAACATAGTGCAGGGAAAAAACCAAGTTGAAATCTTCTGTAAAACAGTAAGTATTGCTTCACTTTACGGATGAAAAATTTGAGTCGGCACCGCGGTCAGGCACAATTTCTGCACTGCTAGAAAGACTCTAAAACGGCCCTTGCTTTTCAAGTTGGTGCTTCCGTAGCTTAGGTTATTTTATCAAGTATGTTCATCTTTAGTAAGTTTTAGCAAGTGAGGGCTTCCACAACATGCCCTTGTACTCACCTATGAATCTTATGATCCTTCGGAGTAAGGGGTTCAGGTAACAGCATTCTCCAGTCAGAATTGTTTTCTCCTGGGCAATCAGAGATTCTCTGGTTGACTTTATGAAATACATGGATATCTCACCAATAAAAATCTGGAGAAGGAATATTAAAGAATTATCAAGTTGGAGAGCTTTCTGATAGAGAGACCAGTGGCTTAAAAAAACTGAAAACTTCTGAGGCTTCACAATTGTATTAAAAAACTATGTTGGAGAGATGGAGAGTTCAATAGCAGTTTGCAGTCAACTCTTTAAAAGAATTAGAGAAAGCCATAACTGGTAATTTCAGATAGATTTCAGGTATAATATTAAATTCTAAAGTCATATAAAACATAAGTTGAAATAATAAATTGAATAAGAGAATCAATGAAAAAGCTCACTCTGCTGGTCTTTAATATTTTAAACTGAATGTGTGTATTACAGTGATGAGGAATGACTGGGACAGCCAATGTGCCCAGCAGGGCATTATATGCACACATCACAATAAATTGTTACTTCATTACATGGCAATAACAGTGGAAACAGTGACAGACTTTATTTTTGGGGCTCAAAAATCACTGCAGATGGTGACTGCTGCCATGAAATTAAAAGACACTTACTCCATGGAAGAAACGTTATGATCAACCTAGACAGCATATTAAAAAGCAGAGACATTACTTTGCCAACAAAGGTCCATCTAGTCAAGGCTATGTCATGTATGGATGTGATAGTTGGACTATAAAGAAAGCTGAGCACAGAAGAATTGATGCTTTTGAACTGTGGTGTTGGAAAGACTCTTGAGAGTCCCTTGGACTGCAAGGAGATCCAACCAGTCCATCCTAAAGGAAATCAGTCCTGGGTGTTCATTGAAGGGACTGATGTTGAAGCTGAAACTCCAATATTTTGGCCACCTGATGCGAAGAGCTGACTAATTGGAAAAGACCCTGATGCTGGGAAAGATTGAGGGCAGGAGGAGGAGGAGACAACAGAGGATGAGATGGTTGGATGGCATCACCAACTCAATGGACATGAGTTTGAGTAAACTCCAGGAGTTGGTGATGGACAGGGAGGCCTGGCGTGCTTCAGTCCATGGGGTTGCAAAGAGTCGGATACAACTGAGCGACTGAACTGAACTATGTGGCAATACTATCATTATTTACATGACAAATCTTATCTGAGCATGTTTGCCTGAGTGATATTCTCCTACTCTAAATTAGTTGACTGTCACACCTTTATGATTGGCACCTCTGTCTTGTTATCGTGAACTACTACGTGTGTATTACCATTTAACTCATAATACCTTTGTGTACTCTGTAAGCTCTCTGATGACAGGGAGCATATCTTATATTTCTTCATTATGTTTATAACACCCAGTACATTGTATTCCCATTTAAAATAAGGAACAGGCGTGAGGGAAGCTGTCACCAACTCTGACACTGCTGTGATTAAAGAATGAGAACCTTAAATGAATGAAAAGTTAATAATTACCATCAACTATTGCAAATTGGGTGTCAGGCACTTTATCATAGTAGTTTTCAGGCTCACAAAATCAAATCCCTAGTCTCAGTAGTATTACATTTGTTTTGCTTGTGAAGAATGAAAGTTCAGCAAGGTAAGTAACTCACCCTCCAGAGCATACACGTGAGCTGTGGAGGGACTGGGATTGGTATTCAGTACAGCTGGGTTCCAAAGTTCCCATATCCCACCACATCATATGCCATTTTTATTTTCTGAACCCTCCTTTCAACATCTCCCCAGAAGAATGTGATCTTACAATTGTTCTTTGCTATGCATGTGCTTGTGGTTTTAGATAAACTCCATCAATGTTTTAAGACTTTCTATGCCTTATATTTCTCCTTTCATTATAGACTACCTATTTAGATGGATAAAGATGCCAACATAATGAATGACACATGAATGGTGGAAGTTAAGTGATAGAATTGTAAAACTGGAGTCATCTACAGATGTTTCCCCCTTCATCTGAGAGAGAAACTCGACAGTCTCAGGGATTTGGCCACACAGTGTCTGAAGCAACTCTAGCAGGTGGTCAATAAGTAGACACTGTTATCCTATTGTACAGATAAGACACTTGAGGCATGGAGGGGTTAAATAATTTGTCCAAGTTCATCACAAGTCTTAGCTCTGAAGCCAGGAAACCTGTCTGTGGAGTCCTTTCTCTTAAATGCTACACTTTTACCCATTAGTGATCCAATAAAATACTTGTTGAATTTGTGTTTAATATTGATAACACAGAAAACAAAACAAATGTAATATGCTTTAAACACTGAAAACCTTAGATGATATTAAAGTACAAGATAGATTGGTGTAGTAGAAGTAGAACTATGACCAAGTCAGAATGGGATGAAAAGTTGGCAGGAATAGACTGAGTTGAGGGTCAGACAGGTGAACGATGGGACAGCATGGATCACCTTGGCAGGTGCTGTCTGCATATGTCTAGGAATATTTTGTGACATCCTTTGGAATTAATGCATTAATGCTCCTTCAGGTAAAAATATTTGAATAGCTTTAAGAACTCAGCCTTCCCTTTTTTTCTTGTTAGACTTATCTCTCCCAAAATGAGGTTCCACGAGGCTTTGCTTGTCCCCACTGGAATGATGGCACTGAATAACTGTTCTTTATCTTAATGAACAGATGGGGATAAATTCATGCATGGTCGGGTACATGAAACAGCATTTCCTTGAGGGTGCATTCTCTACTCCCAGAGCCTAGCTTAAGCATTCTTGTTGTATAGAATCTCTTACCTCATGTTCCTCCTTTCTATTCCTATCACAAATGAGTACACACTGTCATTGTTATTCCTTGTTATAGGATGTCCTGCCTATCTTATTCTGGTTATATCCCTAGGGCCTAGCCCAGTGTAAGGCACGTAGCAGTTATTCAGTGTTAAATGAATTAAGCATATCAGATTAACAAAGGTTTTTTGGAATGCAGGTTTAATGAGGTAGACTATAAGGAAGGAAAAATAATTTTTAGTATTTATCCTTCCAGACTCAGTGAAAATGTCATGACTCTCCCCAAACCTTTGCCAGGTCCCCTCAGGAAAAGGGAGACCCTGTCTTATTGTTGTTCCCACAATGTATTCTCCGTATCTCTACCCTGACATCTGGGGCTTCACAGGAGGTTCAGTGGTAAAGAATCCCCCTTCCAGTGCAGGAGACACAGGTTCAATCCTTGGGTTGGGAAGATTCCCTGGAGGAGGAAATGGCAAAATCCACTCCAGTATTCCTGGTGGGAAAATTCCATGGACAGAGGAGCCTGGTGGCTACAGTCCATGGGGTCACAAAGAGTTGGACACGACTGAATGATTGAGCACACACACTCACACAAGAGACAAAAAAGCAAGAAAATGTGAGTGAAAATCTACACATAACATATTCTTGTTTAAAAAATATGTGCACATGTGTACATAGGCATGCACACACACCCACACACACAAATCTAAACAAAATCACTCCAAGGTGTACCAAACAAAACTTGCCATGTGAAAGGGTATGGGGTTCGAATAATCCATAAGTAAAATGTCCTAAGACTCTCATGTCAGCAGTGATAAGCAGTATACGAATTGATACCATTGGTCAACAATATTCAAATCCCAGTTGAGATATGAAACATAAAGGAAAAATCAGAGCAAGAATATATGCTAACTTATATAGTTACTGATAGAATACTTTGAGTATATTAAGCAGTACTGTTTACATAAAGAAGGAAGGAGGAAAGAGAGGAAGGGGGTCATTTTATAAGTTAAAGGTAGGACAACAGTCCTGATTTTCAGTTCAGACTGTGATGGACATAAAGGTTGCTGATGAAACAACCCAGCGCTCAGATCCCAGTGAATGGGCTTCATGGATGTTCATTTCACTGATCACACACAGGGTACTGTTTCTCCATCCGCTGGGTCCTATAGTCTCATGCAGGCCTGATTCTGCTTGGAAAGAGAGGCAGGCGAGATTCTGCTTCCCTGCCAGGCCGCCAGCCCGTGTCAGAAGCCACCTCTCACAATGGCAGATTTATGACTCTGGTTCTGGCACTGACTGGGTTCCTCCATCTGTCTGTTTGCCATGCACACTCTGTCTCCATCCACCACTCTGTTCAGAGAGCAGCCGGGGCACGTGGGACTCTCCATGTGTTCGGCCCTGGCTGCCCTGCCTATTACGGCCTTTCAGACTGTTGACTAACAAGCATGCTATCACTCATAGCAAATGAGAATACCCTCCGGTGAGAAATGATCAAGGCCAAACTCTAGACCTGGCCATGAACAAGCAAGTGAATTCCATTGGTGCATCTCTCGTCCCCCACAGCTATGCCGCCTACTATATCGCAAGTGACCTAAAACTTTGAGATAACAGTACATATACTTTTAGTGAGTAACTCCTTTTTTAAAATTTTGATTAGAGGATAATTACTTTACAGTGTTGTGATGGTTTCTTCCATACATCAACATAAATCATCCTTAGGTATACATACGTCCCCTCCTCCTTGATCCCCCTTCCTGCCTCCCTCCCCACACCCCTCTAGGTTGTCACAGCACTGGCTTTGGGTTCTCTGCATCATACAGCAAATTCCCACTGGCTACTTATTTTACACATGGTAATGTATATGTTTCAAGGCTATTCTCTCAAATCACCCCACCCTCTCCTTCCCCCACTGTGTCCAAAAGTCTGTTCTTTACGTCTATGTCTCCTCTGATACCCTGCAAATAGGATTATCAGTACTATCTTTCTAGATTCTATATATATGTGTTAATATATATTTGTCTTTCTCTTTCTGACTGACTTCATAGTGAGTAACTCTTGATAAATTTGTCTTTCAAATATGGAAGCCCAAATTGCAAATAAATAAATAACCCTGGAATAAAATATATCAGTTTGGTGAAATCTTTCAGAATTCATGTCTTTACAATGTCTTAAGGAGATCTGATAAGTCATAAGTGATATAAATGCAAAATATTTATAAGATAGTGTTTTAGATTGCAAAATATAAAGTCTGCAGAAAAAGTCACTGGAAGATGTATTATCATTTTGTGTTGTAAGGGGGATCCACTGTATGTTCTATGTGGCTGTCATCACACAAGGCATCTAGAGATTTTGGAATATAGGTTTTAGGTTCATGCATATGCTAGCTGTAGCTCTGATACTTGGCATATCAAAGTCATTGCTGTTTCTTTGCTTATGATTTAATTTTTAAAAAACTAGTTTATTTATTTTAGTTGGAGGCTAATTACTCTACAATATTGTGGTGCTTTTTGCCACACATTGACACGACTCAGCCACAGGTGTACATGTATCCACCCATCCTGAACCCCCCTCCCAACTCCCTTCCCACCCGATCCCTCTGGGTTGTCCCAAAGCAACAGCTTTGAGTGCCCTGCTTCATGCATCAAACTTGCACTGGTCATCGATTTTACTTACGGTAATATATGTTTCAACACTATTCTCTTCTATCATCCCACCCTCCCCTTCTCCCACACAGTCCTGTTTCTCAAATGTAGGCTCTGGAGTTGAAATCTCAGTTCCCTCCCTTCTTAATGAGTGACTTTGGGCAGATAACTGAACCTTTCCAAGCTTTTTTTCCCATGATTTTAAACATGAGGGTAATAACTATATTAGAAAATTATTGATTATTAGAAATGTGTATAAAAGCATCTAGAGAAGCTCAAAGAGTATTTGTTGCTTTCACTTACTGGTTGGTCTAGGCAAGAATGTGTGTTGAAGTTGATTGAAAAACTGTCCTGGATTAAGGAAACATGGTGTGATTCAAGCTCTGCCCTGCCCCTAACCAGGTGTTCAGTCTTGGACCACTTGGCTGACCTCTCTGATTCCTTATCTGTCAATCTCTCATCTGTTAGACTACAGTGGCCCCTAACCTTTTTTTTTTTTTTTTTTTTTTACACCAAGGAGCAGTTTCATGGAAGACAATTTTTCCATGGACTAGGGAGGGGGAATGGTTTCAGGATGATTCAAATGCATGGCATTTATTGTGTGCCTTATTTCTATTATTATTACACCAGCTCCACCTCAGACCATCAGACATGAGATCCTAGAGGTTGGGGAACTCTGTAGGAGACCTTTAAGTTGCTCTTCCAGCTCCAAGATCTTTGTTTTTTTGATAGAAACTGACAAGGTAGGCCTGATTAAGGGAACTGGTATCACATAATTGGGCTTCAGTCTCTCTTCTGTTGGTTAAGCTCTCCAGGGCCAGCATAGTTTCTTATAGTGCTTCTTCCTCCAGCCTTCACTCACTTTTCAAATCCCACAGGGCTTTGCCCTCATGAAATAATCTTCTCTTGGAGCAAAGTGGACACAGCCTCCTCCAGAGTTATCACATTGCCTGATAGCTGTCACCTGTATTTCTAAAGGACAGCAGAGGCTGGCAGCCCCTCCCTGGGTGTGCATGTATCATGCTCTGAGGAAGAGAAGACGGTTCTCTGCACACTTCTCAATAACAGTGTCTAAGTGGCTGCAGAGCTTTCAGTCTCAGGGAGTTGTAGATGCTTCCAGTATCCTCCTTGGGAGGCGTCTTTACTCGTGAGCATTTCAGAGACAGGCAGGCACGGTTTTTGCTGTGTGTGTTTTGTGTTCACATGTGTTAGTTGCTCAGTTGTGTCTGACTCTTTGTGACCCCATGGACTGATAGATCACCAGCTTCCTCTGTCTATGAGATTCTCCAGGCAAGAATACTGGAGTGGATTGCCATGCCCTTCTCCAGAGGATCTTCCAGGCCCAGGGATCGAACCTGGGTCTCCAGCATTGCAGGCAGATTCTTTACTGTCTGAGGCACCAGGGTTTTTACTGTAGATTTTGCTTAAAAGTTACCCAGGAGATTTTAAATGTACTGACCATGCTGCCCAGCATCTTCATGCTCTGCTTAATCTTTCCTGATGAGTACCAGTGACAGCTCAGATCTGCAGAGAGAGTTCTAGTCCTCTGGCCTGCTGAGCTATGCTTGGTTCAAGACCTCCTGACATCTGCTTTATCACAGTTGAGTGTAAATAAAGGAATTCAGCTCTAGACATTTCTATGCCTTTCAAAGCTGAAGGCTTCGATAGAATCAAGGCCATTTGGATGATGGCTTTGGAAATCATCCAGTATAATAAGTGATTTGTGGACTGGAGAGTCATCATTACTGCTTCCCTGTGGCTCAGCTGGTAAAGAATCCGCCTGCAATGCGGAAGACCTGGGTTCGATCCCTGGGTTGGGATGATTCCCCTGAAGGGAATGGCTACCCACTCCACTATTCTGGCCTAGAGAATTCCATGGACTGTATAGTCCATGGGGTCGCAATGAGTTGGACACGAATGAGGGACTTTCACTGTCACTTTTCACTTACTGGTCTTAATCCAGGGGTGGCACCTACCCATTCAGAAGGCTCTGAAATCAACAGCTGCTATGAAGTGTAGCACCAAGGTGGCACACTACCTTTCCAAAGCAGGCTGTTCTCTTGAACTTTTTTTTTCCCCTTTCTGAACATTGGATATAAGAGAAATGGGAATTTAAAATGAGTTAGCTAAAATACTGCTCTCAGTAAAAAGTAAAATGCATTGTGTCACCAAGTAAACTCATCATCACACAATTTTAGGCAAACGATAGTCTTTTCAAGAAACAAATTATCAAAACTCCTAACACAATCATCTAATCATCAGTCATTAAAAGAGGCATCACAAAGGTGGTAAGGAACATCTCAAAGGTGTAAGGACATCTCACTGTCAGATGATGCTGGGTAAAAAAACAGTCCGTAAAGGAATTTGGAGCACTTATCCATCACATGGATAGTAGGGAAATGGATATTCTTCTTCAAGGTTTTGAAAAAATCCACAACAGTTAATGAGGATATTTATAACTCTTTTCCGGGGTGGGGGGGGGATGTAAATTTTAATGATTAAGTACATTTGCAATAAAGAAAATGTACTCATGGTAAAGATAAATAAATATAAGGACTTCCCTGGTGGTTCAGTGGTTCAGACTCCATGCTTCCACTGCAGGGAACATGGGTTCGATCCCTGGTCAGGGAATTAGGATCCCACATGTTGCATGGTTGGGCCAAAATAAAGTGAAAAAACAGCACAGGCTTCTAAAAAATAAAAAAGGAAATCATGTGATAATGTACAAAAGGGAAAAGATGTGAATGATGAAGTGTTAAAAGGGGTGTCAATAGCTGAGGTTGTTCAGAGCCTGGAAGAGGCAGATGACAAGGTACTCAGGCGCCGACACTGTCTCCTCTGCCACTACAGCTGCGGCCCTCATCAGCCAGGCAACAGATGTGCCTTTACCCAGGGCCCACTCTCTGATCCACGCTGTGCTTTGAGCTTTTGTATTCACTCCCAGAGCTTCTGGCCTAGAAACCCCCAAATGAAGAGTCACAGTTTCCTCCAGATTGGGCCTTTCTATCAAACTATGCTTGTCTCTTCCTTTCCTAGGAAATTCTAGCAGAGTCTTGTGTATGTATGCTCACGTGTATGCTTGCATGCAGACCGTGAGCTGTGTCGATTCTCCTGGGCTGGGTGTCAAACGTTCTGCTGTTTCAATTCTAAGTACTCCCGTCACTTTGTTGTGAGGCCAAAAAAGGTTTACTAGCTATTTTCTCATGCCCTGTGGTGCTGGGGCTGAGATACAATAAGGGTAAATCAGATTCTCCACCGAGTTAAATCCTCTTATCCAAAAAGGCTCTCTGCCTTTGAGTCTGTGAGTTTATTCAGGGGACCTGAGGCAGTTGTGAGCCAGGGTTTCCACGTTGGTCAGAACGCACCCTGCAGATTTCCTGGAAGCCTGGGCCAACACTTTTGGATAAATGGTGCTGGACACAATAAATACTCCAAGCTCTAACCTTTCCTAAGTCCCTGCATGGTTGCTCCCACATGGCCTTGCCTCCACATGATGCTGATCCTTTCTGACAGCGAAGCACAAAAGGAGAAATAGGAAGTGACAGATCAAACCCACAGCAGAGTCTTTTCCCTCACGCCTTTTCTTGTGCATCCCTGCAATTAGTGCCCATCCTCAGAGACACACGGCAGTGTGGGGCGTTAGGTTGTTCTCCAGCACATCAACCACAGAATACACAGAACACCAAGGATAAGTCCAGGTTGAGGTGCCTTCTTAGACAACTGCCATTAGTTTGTGTCACATGTCACCCCTGAGGGGTCCTGCCTTCTTTCTTTGTTGTTACTGTTTGTTGTTTAGTCTCTAAATCATGTCTGACTCTTTTGTGATCCCATGAACTGTAGCCCACCAGGTTCCTCTGTCCAGCACTCCCCAAGCAAGAATACTATGGAGTGAGTTGTCATTTCCTTCTCCAGGGGATCATCTCAACCTAGGAACTGAACCCATGTCTCCTGCATTGGCAGGAGGACTCTTTACCACCGAGTTACCAGAGTAGTCCTGCCTTCTTTCTACTCCAGGGAAAATAGGAAATGGGCTTAAAAAGGAGTAAACACACACACTGTACCATTCTGAGAAACCCTACACACACACACACAAACACACACACACTGTGCCACTCTGTGTAACCCTTGGCCAGGCACAAATTAAACTCCAGAAAGAAAGTCAAGAGAGACTAAGGAGCTGGGAATGTGACATTTGGAGCCTTCCAATTATAAGGTTTTTGTTCAGCTCTTAAGGAATATTAGAACCAGAAAGATCTTGGAAATCATTTAGGCTAACTCTACCTTTTACAGATGAGAAATCCAACCCACAGAGGGCACATGCCTTATCAGAGGTCACACAATTACTGGGGGGCAAAGCCACAACTCTCACACCTCCCTCTCTTGACAGAGCAGACCTGAGTCAGGGTGACTGCAGCGTGAGGATGAAGGATGCACACTCGGCGGGTAGGAGTGTGCTGAGCTTGGCACCTGGGATCTGTGTTCAGGTGGCCTGATACAGACTGCTCTCGGATACACCGTACGTCTCCAGGAGGGACAGAAGTGAATGGGGCTCCCTGCTCCCAGGAGATGTTTCTGAGCATCAGGAGAGGTCCACTCTCTGTCCTGCAGCTGCTCACTTATTTTCAGGTTTTGAGGAAAGATCAAGCACCACAGCAGGGTTTCAAGGCCACTGGACTCTCTGCCATTAACCCATCAGCTGTAATCAGTGCTGGGCCCTAGCAATGCTCCTCATTTGAGAGGAAAATAAAAATAGAACCAAATGGGTGGGTTACTGTCCAGTCACATGGAGAATTAGCTGCAGCCTTCAGCAAATCATTTAACGTAGCTAAGTCTCAAGTCACAAGTAACGTAGCTAATGACTGTCTTCCTAAATGAACTCACAGACTCAGAGTCAAAAAATGAAGGAAGTTGGACCACACGCTTTCTCTATGCTCTTTGAGATATCTCTTTTCTATTTCTCTGGGATGCTATGAGGATAAATTGGGCAAGGACTGCAGAATACAGGAAAATTAAAAGAAGTTATCCTTGCCATCTTCATTTATGGAATATTCCTCAGCACATATCTTGAAGGCCCACCATCAGTACTGGTCACACTTTTCTCCCCAAGAAGAAAAGGAATGGAATGTCCAAATCAGAATTCCGAACTTGAAAATGAGAGTAGAACTCTAGATCCTTAAAATTAAGTTCACTGTCCAGTGACCACACTCCCTTGGCTTCCCATCACGGCATTTGACTCCATGTCAATTCAAATCATTTGGGGGAAAAGGAGTATATATGATCAAAATTCATAGTTTTAGAAGAATTTCTGCTGAAAATCTGAGAATGAAATCTATCATCTTTACCCAGAGAGAAGAGAAATTCCTCATAAAGTTCTGTTTTATTTTTGTTTTTTTGGTCATAGGTGTTTTTGTTTATTGGAATTGCTGTTGAAATCTTACTAAAGATTGGTCATTTCATAATTATGCCGGAAGAATCAGAATGTTTTAAAAATATCTTTCAGTTTGAAAATACTGCACTGATGTAGAATTTAATTATATAACAGAAGAAAAAAAATGTTCCATTAGCACTCAGAGATAATAGCTGTACATTTTAGTTTATTTCTTGCCAGTTTTTTATATATAATTATAAACTTGGGGTTATACTTGTAACACACACACGGTGTCTTCTTAGGGTCTATTGAATATTCAGAGCCACAGACTACCACATGTCTCATTTGGCGCTGGTCCACTTGGGAGGAACTATAGCTTGCCAACAGGGCAGCATCGCTTGCTCCTCTTCAGCCTGTTTCCTTGCAGTGATCCAGTGCAGCTCAGGTGCAAGGAGACCACAGACACATCAGAGGATGCAGGAGCCACCTTGGCGTACAAGACTTATCATGTCCCATCAGAGTCAATAGACGGTGCAGCAGTTCCACAGACATAGCTTCCAAGTTTCCAGAGTCAGTTGCACTGGGAAATCCTAACATGGCACCGTCTTGGGTAATCTCAGTTCTCTGAGTCCAGGGGCAATTCACCAATCAGGGGTTAATTCTGCCCAGTAACATAGCTGATACACCCCCTCTTTTTCTGGAGAAACGGAGCTAGAAAACTAAGAGAATCTCACATTCTCTTGTAGAAGGGAAAAAGCTTTTACCTCTGATACTATATACAATTTTTCAGCCCTCATAAAAATCTTCATTAAATCATAAGCATGCTTCATTTCTCTTAGAGGTGTTTCAGAAATATCATGGCCTCATAATGAGTTTGGACAACCCTCTAGTTCTGTGTATTTAGCTACTACCAAGTATCCTCCTACGCTTAAAGCTGACTGAACGTCCCTACTCTGGTTATCTCCTTAACATAAATTCAAGGAATGGAATTCATGGGTCCAAAGTTTATAAAACTCTTAGTACATCTTTGACCAGCTGCTCTTCAAAAAGGAAATGCCAGTTTACATTTTTTAATGGCCAGTTTCTTTTAAAATATTATTTATTCATTTATTTTTGGCTGCACTGGGTCTTCATTGCTTTGCACGGGCTTTCTCTAGTTGTGGGGAGCAGGAGCTACTCTTTGCCGTGGTGCACGGACTTCTCATGGCAGAGGCTCTAGGGTACCTGGGCTCAGTAGTTGTGGCTCCTGGGCTCTAGAGCACAGGCTCAGTAATGGTGGTGCAAGGGCCTAGCTGCTCCATGGTGTGTGGTATCTTCCTGGATCAGAGATGAAACCTGTGTCTCCTACATTGGCAGGTGGATTCCCCACCACTGAGCTACCAGGGAAGCCCCTCCGTTTACATTTTGACTCAAATTGTAAGAAAGTAGCTATACCTTTCACAACACAGGTTATACTTCTTTAAAGCACCTGCTAACTTTACATGGGGAAAATTCTGGACTTTAAAAAACGACTTTTCTGTGATAACTTGTGAGTTTAGAAATGTTTATTGCATACAATTTATTTTGTTAATTGTCTATTTTTGTCCTTGCCCATTTTTATTTCGGGAAGCTCATCTTTTTAAGTAGTAAGAATATTTATATGGGAGTCTTATATTCTGCAAGTATTTCTGCAGTCTTTATTTACTTTTTAGTTTGGTAGAAATGCTTATTTTTCAGGTAGACAAATTTATCAGTCCTCTTCCATCTGCTTGCATTAACATCCCTAATGCTTTTGTGGATGTGTATGTAGACTTTCTAAGTGTTTGAAATCCCTATTTTTCTTGCTTTATAATGTGCACTGAAAAGCTTTCCGCTTATTTTAAGGCTCTGTAACAGTTTATATAGTTACTGATTTTCTATGCCTTGAAATTTTGAAGGGATTTATATTATAGTTATGTGTCTCCAATGATATGAAATAAATTTTGGACAGTTTAAAAATTTCTCTATTGTTATTCATCTATTCAGTTTTCTACTTCTATTAAACGCATTGTTAAAAAGTTATATTTTCATAGAATATTATCAATTTTATTGAGAGGTAAGCATATATTGGCACAGAGCTGAATATATAATTTTAACAAAACTATAGTATAGACTTTTAAACATTTATATATTTTTGCTTATATATATTTTCTCTCTCTTTTTTTTACTTTTGTCTTTCTTATGTTAGAACAAGGGGATTGTACATTTTACTTATCAATCCTATTGTTTTCTGATTCATTGATTTGTTCATAATTTTTATTGACCTGCTTCCTTTGCTTTCCTTAGTTTTTCTCTTTCTTTTTTTAAAGGAAAAATGTCTCTATAATTACCAAAAGTAATTTCAGGAGAGCCCAGGCAATGATATTTCCTGGGACTAGCAAGAAGATAGGTATATGTTAGTAAGTCAATGGATCTCTCAGGGATTCTAGTCTGAGAACATGAGAAAATGGTGTGTTTATGGGACAGGAAGAAACCAGGACCTGATTCCAGCTAAGCCCAGTGCCTGTGGGTAGAGCCGCCATTAAACCATTCCAGATAGAACCCAATGTCGCCTCTAGGCTTTACCTGGGGAGCGAATTATGTCATCTTTTGAGATGCCAGGAAGTGGGTCTTTTATGCTTTCTCTTAGTCCCTGGGCTGGTGAGAAAGGAAAGTTAAGAGGGGCACATCCCCTATTACTTTAAACAGGAGGTGTCACTAGGGTCTCAGTGGAGTCTCCTCTGCAGGGAGAGGAGGTTCGTCTGTGATCTTGAAGAAGGTGAAGATCAGTTTCCAGTTTTTCTTTTTTCCCCTACTTCTAACCAGTTCGTGCGTGCTAGACACTGTGCCAAGTATTTGCATGAAGCATCTTAAGTCTTGATAACTCTGAACTAGGCAGTCACATTATCTCCATTTTGGGGGGCAGAGGGGGAGGGAACAGTATAGTGACTTGCCTGAAGTCACACAGACAGGATGTCCTGCAGGTTGGACTGCAAAGCTTGTGTTTTTCACCACCATGAGAGATCATGTTTTATCACAGCTGATCTTAATTCCTACTGCAGAGCTTTATCATTTAAGGGGGAGCTTGTCAAGCCTAGAATTAATGATAAAAATGAACTTACAGTACTCATTATGTGCATATTCTCCTCAAAATTTGATTCCATTTCTCATCTTAAAGCAAGGAAAACATTTGTACAGAAAACAATACTTGAACTGAACATCTGAATAATCAGTACATTCCTCAGCATGCCAGTGGGTATTTTTATTACTGTCCCAAAGAGAGGGGAGGGGGAATGAGGGAAAAAGGGGTAGGGGAGAAGGGAGAGTTGAGGGGGAGGAAGCTTTAGAAGAAAAAAGAGGCAAATGATAACTGAGATCACATCCCAAATAATCTGACCCCATAGCATGTACAGAGAAATGTTTATTTTAAAATACAAAGTCATTTTTTAAGTTAAAATTAAGATGTCTAAATGTTAAATCACTTTACTAGACAATACAGATCTGTGAGTTTTATGCTTTTGAAACAGTATCCCTAGAGGGCTGTTGGGCCATTTTTCTTTTTTTACCCTCATGAGAGAGAAGAGTGCAATCAATGAAGGTAAAGTTGCAACTTAATTGGATGTCATGCAATGTGAGCAGAGCCGGAGCTGCCCAGAATAAATCACGGCAAATCAGGTCAAGCGATTTCTCTCATCTCTCTCTGGAAGTTCAGTCAGAAGAGCAGGAGATGCAGGCTGGGGGGGATTCGGTTCCAATCTGATGTGAGTCTTTATATCGAGGCCAGCATTTACATTCACAACCTCTTCTGAATACACACAAGGCAGGCCATGCTTTTGTTTTTTCAAGAGCACAATTGCTATACTTAACGTGGCAGCCACTCATACCTATTGACTTACATATTCAGACGTGCTTTAAAAATTATATATATTTCAATTCAGGCACCGAAAAGCAAAAGCCACCTGTAAAAGACAAGGCCTACTTAGATAAGATTTTTTGCAGGGTTCTCCTCATTCTGTTTTGGCCAGAAAAGGACACATCTAATAAGGTTGCTGCTGTACACCCAGGAAGAGAGGAAAGAGGAGAAAAGGCAGATGGAAAATGCTGTTTAGGACCCGACAGGAAAGAAGGAAATCTCTTTCTCTACTTACAATAGCCGTTGGGGTGGCAGCCAGCACACAATAGAGCAGCAAAGGGGTGATGAAGCTTTCCTCCTCCGTTCCCGGGTAAGGCTTCATTAAGTCTCCGTCCTGACAGAAGAATCCTTGGATATGCACCTGAAAAGTGTCAGTGCATTCGAAGTAGTAGGCAAGCAGCACTGTCCCAGCCATGATGACAAGCTGAAAATACAGCATGGCCACACAGAGACATTAGCAGGGCTTCGGAGCCGCGCCCACCCCTCAGAGCATACTCCCTCCATCACCCGGCAGCTCTTCTCGTATTGGTGCTGACAAGTGTGTGCGGGTCTGGCTCCACGTGCGCCAGGCTCAGGGAGTGTGTGCTTACTTGTCTGCCTTGTAACATCTGTTATATAAACCTTCCAGCAAATAAGAACAGCTTCCATCTGAGAGGCAGACCACAGCATCGCTTGTAGAGAGACCCAGCTTCTGCTCTGGCCCCTCCCAGAGGATGCGTGGGAACCAAGGCAATGCTGCCATTCAGGACAGAGGTGAAAAGTCAAAGGACAGTGGCATGTGAATTGGCCAGATGTAGCATGAGATCTTCTGATGGAAAACTTCAGAAAATATTAGAGATAAACTTACCTTATTCTATAAAGTATAAGAGGCAGGTAAATGATGAACGAATGAACAAATGAATGAATGATCAGTTAAGCTAAAGCCTAGAAAGGTTAAGGGAAATTTTCAGAACCACACCCTAAATTAATGGCATGGATAAGAACATCATACAGGTATCCTATATCGATCATAACTCTTATCCTTTTCCAAAAAGGTATTACCTTTATTCCAAAAATAAAGGTAAGGCTTTCTACCAGTCAATAAGGACTTTGCTGATGATCACATCTTATTCTATAAGTACTTCATAAGGTTTGGACACAAAAAGGGACACAGTTTTATCCTTTCGTTTAGCTCAGACATGTCCCAGATACTCACCAAGGTTTAGATGAAGCCTTTAAAACTAAGATCATGGCATCTGGTCCCATCACTTCATGGCAAATAGATGGGGAAATGGTGGAAACAGTGTCAGACTTTATTTTTCTGGGCTCCAAAATCACTGCTGATGGTGATTGCAGCCATAAAATTAAAAGATGCTTACTCCTTGGAAGGAAAGTTATGACCAACCTAGATAGCATATTAAAAAGCAGAGACATTACTTTGCCAACAAAGGTCCATCTAGTCAAGGCTATGGTTTTTCCAGTAGTCATGTATGGATGTGAGAGTTGGACTATAAAGAAAGCTGAGCACCGAAGAATTGATGCTTTTGAACTGTGGTGTTGGAGAAGACTCTTGAGAGCCCTTTGGACTACAAGGAGATCAGTCCTGGGTGTTCATTGGAAGGACTGATGTTGAAGCTGAAGCTCCAATCCTTTGGCCACCTCATGAGAAGAGTTGACTCACTGGAAAAGACCCTGATGCTGGGAAGGATTGGGGGCAGGAGGAGAAGGGGATGACAGAGGATGAGATGGATGGATGGCATCACCAACTCGATGGACATGAGTTTGGGTAAACTCCGGGAGTTGGTGATAGACAGGGAGGCCTGGCGTGCTGTGATTCATGGGGTCTTAAAGAGTCGGACACGACTGAGCAACTGAACTGAACTGAACAGGTGTGAGGAGTTGGAGGAATATGGAAACACCATTATTTTCCTCATTCACAATAGAAAAACCAAAATGGCAAGATGAGGTGGTGGTAAAGGTAGAAAAGAGGTCTTTGAGATTATGCAATTATAGAAAATTAAGCTGGAAAAGACCTTGGAAATCTTCCCATATAAAACCTTTATTTCATAGATGAGAAAACAGAGGCCCAGCAAGGAGAACTAACTACTTCTGGATTATCCAATAAGTAAACCAAACACGTGCTTACGCTGACAATCAGCAAAGCAAGCAAACTGAAATGGAGAAAAAGTATTTTAAAATGTTGATTTGTTTAAAAGTATCAAAGTAATCATTTTGGGAAAAATTAAGACTGGGTAGTGTGTCCTTCATGGCTTAAAAATTGTTTCTGCATGGAAGCACATAAGAGGCAGGGAGAAGGAAGTGTAATCTTTGAGGGTTTAGTCTCCAGTTTTTATTCCAGCCCTGGAGTGACTAACCCAAGGTCAAGTAGCTAGTTAGGGTTAGACCCAGGACAAGAAACCCAAATTTTCTGATCTCCAGGGGGCAAAACAACTGTCATGGAGTGGAAATCACCTCCTATACAAGTTATGGTGGGAGGCAAGGTAGCTCAGCTCTCATGCAGAGAGGCCCTGTTTGTCATCTTTATCCACATTCCTGTCCATTTCTTTAGCCACAGCACCGGAGCGGAGGCTCGCACTCTGCCCACTCTTTCACACCAGGCATAGCCTCTGCTTCTGGAATGTTAGCTTTGCGATTCCTCCTCCTCATTGTCTTTAAGGGTCATTTGGATTAAGAATCTTCCCCATTCTTCCATTTTCTCTAACTCAATGCCTTTCCCCTTTGGTTCAGAAGCCTTGGATTATCTCTGGCTGCACTGAGTTCAAAGCACAAACTCCTAACCATCCTGCTATAAAGGTCTGTAGGCTCCAAATCATACTTTCCAATCACTCTCACTCACAGCTTGTTTCTGGCTCTACAAGGATTATATTCCGCTACCTTCCTCCCCAGCGGACCTTCTGTCACAACTTCTGACCATCCAGTAATCTCTAGACCTTTGCATGTGTTTCTCGGTGCCTGAAGTTGTTTACTGGCATGTGTAAATTACCAGTGCTCGTGCCACCATCTCTACTGTTTCAAGCATTTTATTTCTTTCCTCTTTAACACAAACTTGGATACAGATGTTTCCTATAAGGGTGAGAAATAGGTGCTCCCAAGCTGTCCCACTGAATGGTGCTCTTGCTGGCAGTTAGTTTATAAAGTCAAGGCCATGATGTTTCTCTTTCTCTTTTGTTGCATTGATCAGTTGAGTTGACTGGATGGGAAAGAAGCTAGCCAGCTGACCTGAATGTTTTGGAGCTAACACTAGGATTCCAACAGTTTGGGGGCTCTGCCTCTGTTTTCTGCACAGGCATGATCTGATTTCTGTTTACCTTATCCATGTGGCAGGAAACACATTTTCTCTCTCTCAGCTGCATTAGTCCTTAGGAGAAATGTGCTTGGAGAACAGGCAGATCAATGGGGGCTTTTTGGATAAAACAAAATAAATAAATGGCATCTGGCTTCCTCTTTTCAGGAGAAATGTTATATTTTATTAGGTGCATTTGTGCTACCACTTCCATTTAAAAGAGAAAAAGGTAAAGGGAAGTAAATGAGAGCAAAATTGTGTGTGTGTGTGTGTGTATATATATATATATACGTATAAATATATGATCTATATACAAATGACCTATATGTATATTTGTGTGTGTATATATAATCATACATATATATATATATACATTATTATACATATACATTATACATATATAATGTATGTGTGTGCATGTTAGGGCACTTCAGCCATGTCCGACTCTGTGCAACTCTATGGACTGTAGCCTGCCAGGTTCCTTTGTCCATGGGATTCCCCAGGCAAGGATATTAGAGTGGTTTGCCATGCCCTTCTCCAGGGGATCTTCCCAACCCAAAGATCAAACCCAGGTCTCCTGCATTGCAGGCAGATTCTTTACCATGAGCACAGGCTTCTTTTCTATTGAACATTCTCTAGTGAAAGAAAGTGAAAATGAAGTCACTTAGTCGTGTCTGACTCTTTGTGACCCCATGGACTGTAGCCCACCAGGCTCCTCCATCCATGGGATTTTCCAGGCAAGAGTACTGGAGTGGGTTGCCATTTCCTTCTCCAGGGGGTCTTCCTGACCTAGGGATTGAACCCGGGTCTCCTACATTGCAGGCAGATCTTTACCATCTGAGCCACCAGGGAATCCAGCTTTATCTTGTGATCATGTATTAAAAAGAAGTGCAGGAACAGGTGGGGCACGTTGGTTATGCTTCCATGGGCAAACTCACAGCATGGATTACACACAATTAGCTGTCAGCATCCTCCCTTCCTCCTCCCTATCCTGGGCCACATTCATCACTGTCTAGGTTTGTGTCACTTGTGCCAGCTGGCACCCTTGCTGTCTGTGCTGCCTTCTCCAGCCTCAGCTAGGGAGGCCTGGAGGGTGGCCATAATGTTGGTGTCACATGAGCAGATGGCGAGGCTGTGCTGGACCCAAGTGCTGGTGGCAGGGTTGACAATACCAGTGTGAAAAGAACAATTAAGGCTGTGGGGAGATAAGGTGTCAGGAGAACCCGTACCAGGGATTCTCCTCAGCTGACGCTTCCTAAGAATGACAACCCAGTATATGAGGATGCACTAAGTCCTAATCATTCCATGAAGATTCAGAAGCAGCAGCCAGCAGTGTATGAAATCCAGCTTCTCGGAGTCGACAGTACTGTGTTTCTACCCCAGCCCTCTGCTGATGGGAGAAAAGTTAAGGTCACACAGGAGTAACTGGGAAGGTCACAAAGCTGAGAGGAGAGACTGAGATGACAGATACATTTTCCTTTGGTCGGTAACTACTGCTGCTGCTGCTGCTGCTGCTGCTAAGTCGCTTCAGTCTTGTCCGACTCTGTGCGACCCCGTAGACAGCAGTACACCAGGCTCCCCCATCCCTGAGATTCTCCAGGCATGAACACTGGAGTGGGTTGCCATTTCCTTCTCCAATGCATGCAAGTGAAAAGTGAAAGTGAAGTCGCTCAGTCGGGTCCGACTCTTAGCGACCCCATGGACTGCAGCCTACCAGGCTCCTCTGTCCATGGGATTTGCCATGGCCTTCTCCGTTGGTCGGTAAAGTCTGAAGCAATTGTGGACCACTAATTTATATGACAGGATACAAGCTAGGAGAGCAGGGGACAGATAATGGTGTATGACTCATGTGAGTGAGTGAAACTGTGTGTGTGTGTGTGTGTGTGTTTGCGTCCAGGGATGTAGGGGCAGATTCATGATGTGGGAATGAGAGGACTGGGATCTGGTTTAGAGTGTAAAGGGGACATTTTTATTTTAAGATTTATTTTTATTTATTTATTTGGCTGTGTCAGTCTTGGTTGCTGCATGTGGGATCTAGTTCCCTCACTAGGGATCAAACCTGGGCCTCCTGCATTGGAAGCTTGGACTCTTAGCTTCTGGACCACCAGGGGAGTCCCTAAAGGGCATATTTTGAACTGAGGGATTCTAGTGCTAAGTGACCAATCATCTCAGTTTGTCCAGGACCAAGAGGTGTCCTGGGACGTGGGACCTTTCAGTGCTAACATGGAGATGTTTGTGTATCTTGAACAAATTGGGGTGCTCAGTCACTCTACCTGAGGCAATGAATGCTTCCCTCCCCCAAAAGCTTTCTTATTCTGGTCTTGCCAGAAGTGATTGAGACCAATGCCAATTAATCAGCCAACCAACAACTGTTTCTGAAAACTGTCTCTGCGTTCCCGAACTAAGTGTAGTAAAGGAGAGGAATTCTCAGATATGCTCTCTAATCTCAAGTCATTTGTGACCCAGCTGGGGAGCACACGTCAACACAGGAAACAGACAGTGATCTGTAGGAGGGTATCAGTTGATCCCAAGCTGGGGTTCATATGTGGTTGGTGACCTAGTAGGGATGGGTGTTGACAGAAGGAGAGCAAGGAAAGGAAGAGCAAGGGCAAGGGGGTAGAGAAGGCAGAGTGGTGTTTGTTCAGGATATTGGTCTTGACTAAGTCCCAGGGACATATGTTCAACTCCATAGAGAGAGAGGATAAAGGATACTCAGAGCAGAAAGAATGCTGCCTCAGAGCTTAGATGATCAGATCTGGCATGGCTGCGATGCAGAAGCAAAGTCTTAGAACCTCAAGGGGATAGTACACATAAAAGATTTGCATGTTATTCAGTACTGGCAAAGCATGTTAGGTACCAAAGTTAGTAGCTGCACAAAACAGCTGGGGCGGGAAAACCCTCAATAGTACTGATGGAAGTGGGAACAAGATAGTAAGCTGGAGGGGAAACACCTGAGAAAACTGACAGCAAGCCCCGTGAGACCTCACTGGGAACCCTTAGAAATAAAAGTGATGCTTTGAGAGGAACTGGAAGTCTTCCATAACAACAGGGGCAAGAGCCAAGGAGAAACGGAAGGAGTAGGAGATGGAGGAGATAGTGATGGTAAAGGTGATGATCTATACTATGCATGTCTTGGGAACTGTTCTAAGCACATGACATAAATCAACTTTTTTCTCTGTGCTCAACCAACCAAAATGGTACACATATTATTTCCATTTTATAGAAGAGGAAACAGAAGCCCAGAGAGATAACATGAATTGTATAAGGTCACACAACTTGGCTGAATCTAGGATTACTACTGTAATTATGATGTATTTCTTCACACAAACTCTGTCAGCCTGGGAAAAATCAGGTTAGAAACATGTCAGCATAATGTTAAGGGCTAAACCATGTGCTACAGACTTGAGTACTTAAAAAATTTTATTTGTGCTGGGTCTTAGTTGCAGCATGTGGGATCTAGTTCCCTGACTAGGGATCGAACCCAGCTGGGCCCCCTGCATTGGGAGTGTGAAGTCTTAGCCACTGGATCACTAGGGAAGTCCCCAGACTTGAGTACTTTATTCAAATGTCTCCTGGAATCAATTTCTTCATCTGTATGAAGGTCAATAATGACTCGTAAATATGCCATGAGACACGTTTATATATTCTCATTTTGTTTCAAAAAGAAGTTATACCAACTTCTACCAAATAAAGTAAGCAAGCATATGTGAGCTGTTGGACAGAAGAAATAAAGACGGAGACAGGAATTACATCCTTGAGTATAAGTTGTCTAATAGTCCACACAATAAGGAAGTACTGGTCAGTGTCACATTTCACAGTAATTATAAGATAAAAACCAACCAATGGTTAAATAAAGGTAAGTAGAATCTTTCTGATAGAGTGACTGGACAGAAATTCATCCTGGGTCCTCACAAGCGACATGATAAACAATGACTATGCTGAGAATGACTGTGCTGTTCCTTATATGGGATTTCATATCAACTCTTAACATAGGCTGATGACATCACATTAAAGCTAAATGCACAAAAACAATACTGTGAGATAGAAGGGAGGAGGTAGGTGTCATGATTCAGTGTAGGTTAAACTTCAAAGATACAGCACAATGAAAGGTTAAGGCTGCCTAGGCTGGAAACCCACTCTGCTGCTTACTAGGAGTGTGACAAATTCCTGTGCCTCTGTTTCTTCATTAATAAAGTGAAGGGGCTAGTAATACTACAGCACCTACCTCTTCAGGTCTCTGTGCAGATTAAAGGAGGGTTGTGTAGTATTTAGAGCAATATCTGACTCAATAGTAAGCATGTTCTAGAAGAATGCATAGACTATGCATTCTTCTACATTCTTTCCTATAGTTTCTCTCAGACTGGGTTTTTAAAAACTACTGGGTAACAGTGAATTAGATAATACTTTTTCATGAGTATTCTGCTAGTGAAACACAAATCCACATATTTTTTTAAAAATGGATTTCATTGTTTAATGATATTACAATGTCACGAACCTCCGTCCATAGTTCATCAGGCACTCAGTCTATCAGATCTAGTTCCTTAAATCTATTTCTCACTTCCACTGTATAATCATAAGGGATTTGATTTAGGTCATACCTGAATGGTCTAGTGGTTTTCCCCACTTTCTTCAATTTAGGTCTGAATTTGGCAATGAGGATTTCATGATCTGAGCCACAGTCAGCTCCTGGCCTTGTTTTTGTTGACTGTATAGAGCTTCTCCATCTTTGGTTGCAAAGAATATAATCAATCTGATTTCGGTGTTGACCATCTGGCGATGTCCATGTGTAGACTCTTCTCTTGTGTTGTTGGAAGAAGGTGTTTGCTATGATAGCTTTCTCTTGGAAAAACTATTAGCCTTTGCCCTGCTTCATTCTGATCTCCAAGACCAAATTTTCCTGTTACTCCAGGTGTTTCTTGACTTCCTACTGTTGCATTCCAGTCCCCTATAATGAAAAGGACATCTTTTTGGGGTGTTAGTTCTAAAAGGTCTTGTAGGTCTTCATAGAACCATTCAACTTTAGCTCCTTCAGCATTACTGGTCGAGGCATAGACTTGGATTACCATGATATTGAATGGTTTGCCTTGGAAACGAGATCTTTCTGTCTTTTTATAGATTGCATCCAAGTACTGTGTTTCGGACTCTTTTGTTGACCGTGATGACTACTCCATTTCTTCTAAGGGATTCCTGCCCATAGTAGTAGATATAATGGTCATCTGAGTTAAATTCACCCATTCCAGTCCATCTTAGTTCGCTGATTCCTAGAATGTCGACGTTCACTCTTGCCATCTCCTGTTTGACCAAAGAATGCTCAAACTACCACACAATTGCACTCATCTCACATTCTTCACATGGAGAAGGAAAAGGCAACCCACTCCAGTATTCTTGCCTGGAAAATTCCATGGTCAGAGGAGCCCGGAGGGCTTCAGTCCATGGGGTCTCAAAGAGTTGGCCATGACTGAGCACATCAGCACATGCTAGTAAAGTAATGCTCAAAATTATGCAAGCCAGGTTTCAGCAATATGTGAACCGTGAACTTCAAGATGTTCAAGCTGGTTTTAGAAAAAGCAGAGGAACCAGAGATCAAATTGCCAACATCTGCTGGATCATCAAAAAAGCAAGAGAGTTCCAGAAAAACATCTACTTCTGCTTTATTGAATATGCCAAAGCCTTTGACTGTGTGGATCACAACAAACTGTGGAAAATTCTGAAAGAGATGGGAATACCAGACCACCTGACCTGCCTCTTGAGAAACCTGTATGCAGGTCAGGAAGCAACAGTTAGAACTGGACATGGAACAACAGACTGATTCCAAATAGGAAAAAAAAGTACATCAACTCTGTATATTGTCACTCTGCTTATTTAACTTATACACAGAATACATCATGAGAAACTCTGGGCTGGAAGAAGCACAAGCTGGAATCAAGATTGCTGGGAGAAATAGCAATAACCTCCGATATGGAGATGACACCACCCTTATGGCAGAAAGTGAAGAAGAACTAAAGAGCCTCTTGATGAAAGTGAAAGAGGAGAGTGAAAAAGTTGGCTTGAGGCTCAACATTCAGAAAACTAAGATCATGGCATCTGGTCCCATCACTTCATGGCAAAGAGATGGGGAAACAGTGTCAGACTTTATTTTGGGGGGCTCCAAAATCACTGCAGATGGTGATTGCAGCCATGAAATTAAAAGACGCTTACTGCTTGGAAGGAAAGTTATGACCAACCTAGACAGTATATTAAAAAGCAGAGACATTACTTTGTCAACAAAGGTCTGTCTAGTCAAGGCTATGTTTTTTCTAGTAGTCATGTATGGATGTGAGAGTTGGACTGTGAAGAAAGCTGAGCACCGAAGAATTGATGCTTTTGAACTGTGGTGTTGGAGAAGACCCTTGAGAGTCCCTTGGACTTCAAGGAGATCCAACCAGTCCATCCTAAAGGAGATCAGTCCTGGGTGTTCACTGGAAGAATTGATGTTGAAGCTGAAACTCCAATACTTTGGCCACCTGATGCGAAGAGGTGACTCATTTGAAAAGAGCCTGATGCTGGGAAAGATTGAGGGCAGGAGGAGAAGGGGATGATGGAGGATGAGATGGTTGGATGGCATCACTGACTCAACGGACATGAGTTTGGGTGAACTCTGGGAGTTGGTGATGGACTGGGAGGCCTGGCGTGCTGCGGTTCATGAGCTCGCAAAGAGTCGGACACAACTGAGCGACTGAACTGAATGATAGTACAGTGTTATTTTTAGAGTAGACTAGTGGAAGGAACCTTTGATCAGTTTGCTCTCTGAAGGACAAATATTTTAACCTTTTCTCATCCTGGTTTCTTCTTTGAGAAAAGACTGCACTACTTTTCAGGGTTGTAATTAGAATTGATATTATACATAAATTTGATGACAGTATTTTGGCACATAGTACATGCTTAATAAATGACATCCCAATCATTATTAGCTTCATTTAGGGATACTGTATCTTAATATGCCCTTTATTATGCTGGGTTTCTAAACTGAAGGTATGAAACCATTAGTGGATTGTGAAACAAATGTACACAGTTTGGAGTTCAGCCAGAATTTTGTAGAGAAAAAGAACAGAAAAGAATTGAATATATTAGAGAGTTTTATATATAGTAAGGACAAGTCTCTTTAAAAATTTTTATTAAGGTATGCTTGACTTAGAATGTTGTGTTAATTTCTTTTGTATAGCAAAGTGATTCAGTTATACATACATATGTTATTTTTCCTATTTTCCCCCTTTTGGTTTATTACAAGATATTGAATATAGTTCCCTGTGCTATACAGTGGGACCCTGTTTTTTAGCCATCTGATATATACTAGTTTGCACCTGCTAATCCCAAACTCCCAGTCCTAAGGATGAGTGATTTTATGTGAAACTTTTTTTGAGTACGCAACATATAGGCAGAAGGAGAATGTATACTACAAAGTGAAATATATTTCTTTCTTTCAGTTATACTTTTAAAAATCTTTCAATAAAATGGGATTTTATTAGATACCTGTCTCATCATAAGCAAGTTCCTTATACTTTAGTGGCTAAGACATGTAAGTTCAAATCCCAAATCCAGTAATTAGTACTGTATGTCTTCGAATCAATTGCTTACCCTGTCTATGCCTTAGTTTCCCCACCTGTGAAATTCTCATGAGAGTAGTAAGAGAACTATATGATTTAGTATATCAAAACCACTTACCTGTCAATACTTGTGGAAATGTATATCAAAAAGAGTAAATTTTTACCATATGTAAATTTAAAAATGCATTAAAAATGCCTACACTGACTAGGCACTCAATAACTGTTAGACTTAAGTAGAATATACATTGTTTTCTGAATAAGCAAACAATACCACATGCACTAAAATACATGAGAATATCAAATCATTGCATTAGCCAAGACTGAATGATCAACTAGTTTTTCCGTGTACAAAAGATAGAAAAGATGCTTCTTAACAAGCATCTTATTTCTACAAATATGAATTTTCAAGAGTCAAACTATTCTTAGTTTGCTATTTGTAAAGGATATCTTCTCTCAAGAAATGACAGGATAAAAATGTTAAGCAATTAGTCTTCTTTTGTCAATGCATTTGATTCTTAATTGTCTATTTTTTATTCTGAAAGAGTTTAAAAATTATTGTGGTAAGAACACTTAAAATGAGATTTACCTTCTTAACCAATATTTAAGAGTACCATTATGTTATTGATGACTGTAGGTCCAATGTACGGCAGATTTTTAGAGCTTATTCCCCTATTTTTTGAGCTGTATAATACTTTTGTAATCAATACCATAGGAAATGGATGGATTCAGTATTTCTAACATTTAAAAAATATATACACCACTGGTCACATTTCTGTCAGCCTGCATAGGGACTAAGATTGTGGCTACTGCATCTGTCTGTGCTGATCCTCTGGTATTTTTCTGGAGAAAAAGCATCACTTCTAGATAGTGCCAGTAGAACTTAAATCCCTGGGATCTGAACTCAGTACCCTGAAACTTCATACCTGTTGATTAGTAACTCTCCATTTCCCCCTCAGTTCAGGATCTTTTAATTAGTAGGCAATTAAGTTATGGTTAACCATGACATCCTCATGTAAAAACTGAAAAACTTACTATGGACCAGTGTATATATGAGAATTCATTCCTTTTTTAAGGAGAACCAAAGGTGTACCCATCGGCAAGGATGTATATGAAATGAGATTGTTCAGTTATTCAACTGATATTCATTGAGTGCCTACTACATGCAGACACTGGGGGTTTTCAGTTGTTGACAAAACTGAAAAACAACAAAACTTATAAAACAGACATAATTTTTGGACTTATGGGGCTTTCTGTGGGGGAGACAGATATTATAAAAGCAAATCCAAAGGAGATGAGAATAATGACTCCCATTGACTGAGCACATAACCAAGTATGTGCGTTGAAATGTATTGTTACATGATACTCATACCACCCTGTGAGATGATGAGTTATCCTCATTTAAAGCAGAGTACATTTATCAAAGCTCACAGCACTAGTGAATGGTGGAGTAGGATTTGAACCTCTGGTGTCACTTAAGCGTAATGAGATGATGTCTGTAAAATGCTTAGCCTAATGCCTTCTTAGCACTTAGTGAGTGCTCAGTCCTTCCTTTCTCATATTCTTTGATTTTTATTCACTTTTCCTTTTCAATGGGCATGGGGTAAGAGTAGAGATTGACTGATCACTTCCTACAGAGCTCTCCTTTCCTAGTATTTAATTAATTTATTTGGCTGTTTCAGGTCTTAGTTGTGGCACACAGGCTCTTCGTTGCAGCAGAGTGCTCTGCCTGTTTTCCTCTAAGGGCTTTATAGTGTCTGGCCTTACATTTAGGTCTCTGATCCATTTTGAGTTTATTTTTATATATGCTGTTAGAGAATGCTCTAATTTCATTCTTCTACATGTAGCTGTCTGGTTTTTGCAACACCACTTACTGAAGAGAATGTCTTGTCTTCGTTGTATATTCTTGCCTCCTTTGTCATAGATTAATTGACCTTAGGTCTGTGGGTTTATCTCTGGGCTTTCTATCCTGTTCTACGTATATTTGGATCTATATTTCTTTTTTCATGCTAGTACCATACTGTCTTGATTACTGTAGCTTTGTAGTATAGTCTGAAGTCAGGGGGTATGATTCCTCCAGCTCTGTTTTTCTTTCCCAGGCTTGCTTTGGCTGCTTGGAAGGTCTTTTGTGTTTCTATATAAATTAAATTTTTTTTGTCTTAGTACTGTGAAAAATGCCACTGGTAATCTGATAGGGATTGCACTGATTCTGTATATTGCCTTGGGTAATATAGTCAGTTTGACAATATTGGTTCTTCCAATCCAAGAACATGGTATATCTTTCCATCTGTGTCATCTTCAATTTATTTTATCAGCGTCTTATAGTTTTCAGAGTACAGATCTTTTATCTCCTTAGGTAGGTTTATTCCTATTTTATTCTTTTTGATGTGATGGTAAATGGGACTGTTTCCTTAATTTCTCTTTCTGATCTTTCATTGTTAGTCTATAGGGATGCAAGAGATTTCTGTGTATTAATTTTGTATCCTGCAACATTACCAAATTCATTGATGAATACTCTAGTAGTTTTTTTCTTTCTTTTTTAGAATATTTATTTATTTATTTGGCTGTGCTAGGTCTCAGCTGTGGCATGCAGGATCTTCAGTTGTGGCATGGGACCTCTTAGTTGTGGCATGTGGGATCTAGTTCCCCGACCAGGGATTGAACCAGGGCCCCCCAGCCACTGGACCAACAAAGGAACTGCTAGAATTACCTTCTGGTAGTTAGGATTTTCTACTAGTTAGGATCCTTATTAGGATTTTCTGTGTTAATTGTTATAATTGGATGATGAACTGATGGAAGGAGTGAAGGAAGGATGGATGAATGGATGGATGGATGGATGGATGTAACATCAAGAAGAGAAAATGACTGTGAGAGACATGTGATGAGACAGGGGAAGGGTTATGTTGGCAATGACATCTGAGCTGGTTATATGGTACAGGAGAAGTTTATGGACTTGGAGCTTAAAGACCCAGATACAATACTAGATACACCATTGAGAGGCTTGGCTTCAGGTAATGTACAAAATCTCTCCCAATCTGTCTCCTCATGTTTAAAATAGATATATTTAACACTGAACTGTGAAAATTATTAAAATATGTAAAAAGTAATGTTTAGCTAATAGCTTATAGTACTTGCTGATAAAGAGGAGTTCTTTGCCCTCCTTAGCCTCCTCATCGCAGAAAAAATAGCAGAACCTTTCTGGAAAACCTAATAAAAAAAAGTTACATAAAATCAACTGACCAGTCAGAAACACCACAAGATTTAAGGTGCTACCTATATTAAGGGCTCCACTGCCCTGTGGGAGAAGGGTAAGCAAACAAGGTCCTGTGTGACTTGGCTCTCAAAGATGACTTGAGGACTGAAGAAACTGAGGACTGGACGAACCGTGTTCCCAGCTGAGTATCACAGGGAGGTGGCAATGGAAGCCATTTCTAAGGGCAGCTGAATGTGCCTTTGGTCAAGATGTTCCACATTTAGTCAACACTCTCTGAGGTTACAAAGGAGTATTCAAAGAGGGGAGAAACCCCATAATTTGGAGAGGAAGTCCTGACTTTGGTCTTTTTCTCTCACTGACTGGCTTCTAAGGAATTTGAAATGAGATTCACACACTTTTGTGTGTCTTTGTTGACTAGCTCAGGACATGTTAAATCCAGGAGCTACAGGGCTCAGTGTGTGGCCACCTGAACCTGGAAAAGCCATGAGGGCTAACGCATGGTTTTTCAGAGGGAAAAGTAAAGGGGACATGTAAAACCAAGCGACCGTAAGGCCTGGAGAGAGAGAATAATTTTGGTTCTGATGGTTTTGCAGTTTTTGGTTTTAGTTTGTGCTGAGGGCTGTCTGCTTTTTGGTTTTCAGTGAATTCACTTTTACTCTAATTTCAAAAGGTTTGGCTTCACATAATGCAGCTGGTTTTCTGTTCTATGAATCCAAAGAGCCATGATCAAAACAACCTACCCTGTTGTTCTTAAAAGAGTTGGTCCTTTAGGGCACTGGAATGAGACCTCTGCTCTAAACCCACAAACACTCTTGGGTTCAACTTTCCCAGTGCCTGACTTCTTTGTGGGATTGAATATCATTGGATAAAAAGCTACAGGAATAACAAGTAGGTCATCTGAACGCCAGTCTTTAGACTCTAACACCAAAGGCCTCACTTCCTCTTATGGAGGAAGGGGAGAAGGGTGTAGATGTGAGAACAGGGCCTCTGGTGTGCCATCCACTCTAGTCAAAAGCACTGAAGAAAATCTTTAGAAATACGACTGCCCGAGCATCCAGAAGAGTTAGCCCTCCTCCAAAGAATGAAGACTTGTGTCATCTCTGACAGCCGAGACATAGACAGCAGACTTATTAAGTGTATCAGTAGGTCCAAGGGGGTTTGAGTGGGCACAGGGAAGGAAAAAAATCTCATTAATCTGTGAGGATGAGACCTTCTCAATTTTTAAAGAGCCAGTTGAAGAAATTACACTTATACTATACTTTCAAAAGGAAATGCAATTTTCTTGCCATCTTTAAAATTTCTTTCATCAATAATCAAAAGAGATTTTCAGTGAAAGAGATACAGGCTTAATCAGCAGGCACAGCCCTTGTGTGAACAAAGCCGGGTATCACAAGTGAATACATGAAGCTGGATTTGAATCATCATTACTGCAATCTTTGCTTTCTAACTGAACACTGATTTGCCTTTGCGGAGATTGGTTTGATTTTCTGCCTAAAGAATCATTTTGGGTCTTGTGCCTAGTCTGAAGGAAAAAGAGGACTTTATTCTTACTTCCTTTGGCCTATCCACACTATACTAATATCCACACTAAAATCCTAATGTATGGTGTTCCAAGTAAAGGTACCTTACTGAAGGACTTCAACTATTTAATCCACTTAATCAAAGGAAAATATAATAGGATAAGATTTCAGCCCAACAAAAGAAATTTGGCTAGTCATTCTGGGCCCTGTTGTAATAGGATTAAGTTCTATGGGACTTTACCTTATCCTATATTTTTCTTTATTTAGGGGTAAGGTCATGTAATGTGATTTTCATCATTAGGAATACTTTGGTATAGGATGCCTCAGTATCCAAGGGGCAGTTATTGGTGGAAAGGAAATTATTTTAGTCAAAAAGCCAGCAACCAGGGAGAAGGCAGATTCATGTTCCCCCAAAACCAAATCTGAAGATTCTGCTTGGCCATGAAGTTTTTTTTTTTTTTTAAATTTTTATTTTTAATTGGGGAAGATAATTGCTTTACAATTTTTTTTCTTGGTTTCCGCTGTACAACAGTGTGAACTAGCCATATGTATACATATATCCCCTCCCTCAAGAGCCCCCCCACCCCCACCCCTCTAGATCATTACAAAGCACCTGGCTGAGCTCCTTGTGCTGCACAGCAGCTTCCCACTAGCTATGTTTTACACATGGTAATGTATAAACATCAATGCTACTCTGTCCCACCCTCTCCTTCCCCGATTGTGTCTACAAGTCTGGTTTCTACGTCTGCATCTCTGTTTGTGCCCTGCACATAGGTTCAACAGTACTATTTTTCTGGATTCCATATATTATGCGTTAATATATGGTATTTATTTTTCTCTTCCTGACTTAACTCTGTGTAACAGGCTCTATATTCATCTACCTCACTACAACTGACTCAAATTTGTTCCTTTTTATGGCTGAGTAACATTCCATTGCATATATGTACCAAAATTTTATCCATTCATTTGTCGATGGACATCTAGGTTGCTTCCATGTCCTGGCTATTGTAAATAGTGCTGCAGTGAATATTGGGGTACATGTGTCTCTTTCAATTCTGGGCATATACCCTGAGAAAATCATAATTCAAAGAATATATGACCTAAAACATCATGGGATGTCTTATTGGTATATTGGTTAAAACTAAAGTTTTTAATATAACCAGCATGTTCTGAATAGTGTTCTCTGGTATGTAAGATGTTAATAAGTGCTTTGCAGAGAGAGAGAAGGAATGAGATCTGTGGTCAAAAAAGTTGTAATGATTTTGCTCTTAAAAATATGACATTTTCATGGGCTTACTGTTTTGTGGCTTTAAAAGGATACTAGAGATTGAGATATAATATATTGCTCTTTAAATATTAAAATCACAGTTATCTCAAAAATATTGAGAATTCCTATTTTTTATTTACAATAGGAATCCTTTTCTCACTGCTGCTGCTGCTAAGTCGCTTCAGTCGTGTCTGACTCTGTGCGACCCCAGAGACAGCAGCCCACCAGGCTCCGCTGTCCCTGAGATTCTCCAGGCAAGACCTTTTCTCACTTGGGAAAAGTCACATGAGAAATTATTTTATGACTAAATTAGAATGGACACAAAACTAACATTGCATTTCCTGCACGCCGCATACAACAAACATTAAATATTTCAACTGAAAAAGAAAATTAAGGAAACAAGGTAGAGTTTCCTATGTTTGCTTTCAAATAATTTTGAGCAGTACTTAAGATATCATTTTAATTTTCCTACCAGAAAGGAATATGATTCTTTCTCCACATGGATTGCTACATTACTTGAGAATTAAGCAAATGAGAAAAAGAAAGACATTGTTTTAAATCAACCAGTTATTTTTCTTTCTAATTAAAACAGGTTAATCTCAACATTGTAAAAGATTTAGATATTTTCATTTTCCTTTAAAAATTACTAGTTAGGATATTCATTATTTCCCTTCAACTTACTGAGTAAGTTGCCTCTACGATAGCACTTTCCCCAGACACATTAGGAAAATCTCACATAAAGGAACACTGACCTGACCCTCGCTCCAACTCCTGGTGGCTGTCAGATCACTGAACCTGCTTCACTCTGGCTGCAACTAAATGAAGCCAGTTATCCTAGAGAAAGCAACCAGGTGAGCATTTAGGGACATCTGGCTTACCAGATGTTTCCCAGTGTGGGATTGTTTTGAATTGATGGAAAATTTCTATATCTGTACTCTCAATACGATAGCCACTAGCAATGTGTAGCTACCAGCCCTTAACATGTGGCTATGGAATTTCAAATTTCACCTCAGTTTATATAAATTTAAGGAGCCACACATGGTTGGTAAGTTATATTGGAACGTGCACAATAACTTTACATTAGCAGTGTGCAACTATGAGCCAAACATAAATATGAGCCTTTCAATTTTTTCCAGTTTTATTGAGAAATAATTGACACACATCACTGTATAAATTTAAGGCATACATCATGATGATCTGATTTATATATATTGTGAAATTATTACAATAGGCTCAGCTAATGTCCATCATCTCATATAACTAAAATAAAAAGAAAGAAGATATTAAAAAAGAAAAAAATTTTTCTCCTTCTGACGGGAACTCTTAGCATTTACTCTCTAACAATTTTCCTATATCAGACAGTGTAGTCATCATGTGGTACATTACATTCCTGGTACTTACTTTATTTGGAAGCTTGTACCTTTTGATCACCTTCCTCTAAGTTCCTTTCCCCTCTTCTTCCACCCTCTTTAGCCACAAGTCTGATCTCTGTCTCTGATTTTGTGAATCTTTTAAAAAATGAAACACTCTGATATATAATGGTATAATTTGAAAAACTTATCATTGAAATTAACATTGGTCTATATTTATTCTTCTAGATTTAAAAATACATAAAGTAGAATCATACCATAAATGCTGTTCCACAGCATGTATTTCTCTTAACTTATTTTCACCATTTTTCTATCTTAGTACATAGAGATCTTTACAGTTGAAGTGAAAGTGTTAGATGTTCAGCCATGTCTGACTCTTTGGGACCCCATGGACTGCAGCCTGCCAGGCTCCTCTGTCCATGGGACTCTCCAGGTAAGAATAGTGGAATGGGTTGCCATTCCCTTTTCTAGGGGATCCTTCTGACCCAGGGATCAACCCCTGGTTTCCTGCATTGCAGGCAGATTCTTATACCCTCTGAGCCACCTATTTCTTTGTAACTATAAAGATCTCTGTCTTAGTACATAGAGATCTTTACAGTTACATGAGCTGATATATTCTGATTGACAGGTGTATTCAGGAACCAGAATAAAAAAGATAAGTAGGTACAAACTCAAAAGAGGAGAGCTCTGCGTGGTAGGCAGAGGAAATCAACCTTTTATTGTATACTTAAAAGGAAGTGACTGAGGGATTTTGAGCAGAGAAGTGGTGCCATCAACCCTGTCACAGAAGAGAGGGCGACCTTGACAAGAATCTGTATGGGACTGGAGCAGAGATCCTTGGCAGACAAATCAGAGTTGGTGCAAAGGTTAGTTTACAGGTCAGTTTCCAGGTACTCAGAGTACCAGTTATACTGTAGGGCTCTCACATTTCCGGAGCAAGCTCATGAAACCCTATTTAGCACTCTCCCTCACAAAGGAATAAAAGTAAAATGCTGTCTGTTGTAAATTTAGTTTTTAACTACTATTGTGAAGATATAAAGTAATTCATTCATTAAACTTTCATAGATAAACTACTACATGATAGGTATTAAAGAAATAGCAGTGCACAAAATTAAGTCTCTGCCTACATGGGGGAGGCAGTAAAAAGAGTAGATTTGGGGGCTGGGGAAAAATAAGCTTCATTTTGAACATATAAATTTTTAGATGCCTATCAGACATTCAATGGAAATGTCAAGGAGGGAGTCAGCTGTGTAAGTTGGAGATATATTTTGGGAGTCAAGGTATGTGATCATTTAGTTAGTGATCAGTTGCTCAGCTGTGTCTGACTCTGCCATCACATGGACTGTAGCCTGCCCACTTCCCTGTCATTGCAATTTTCCAGGCAAGAATACTGGAATGAGTTGCCATTTCCTCCTCCAGGGATCTTCCAGACTCAGGGATAAAACCTGCATCTCCTGCATCGGCAGGTGGATTCTTTACCACTGGACCACTTGGGAACCTTAGTTAGTGAGCATAGATAGAGGATAGAAGAGTCCAGGAAATGTGATGAATGAGCAAAGGCAAATGAAGAAGGTGGTGACAAGGGTAGGATTAGAGGGAAAGTGACAGTGAGCCAAGAACAAGAATATGGGAGATGTGGTGGTCCAAGACTTCATATAAGGGTATCAAGGAGGCAATGAGTGGTACTGACTGATAGAATGAGGATCCACACTGAATTACTTTTTTTTTCTTGAAGTATAGTTGATTTACAATGTAGTGTAAGTTTCGGATGTACAGCAAAGTAATTCAGATGTGTGTGTGTGTGTATGTATATATACATACACATACATATATATATATATATATATATGGTTATATATATAGCCATTCCCTTCTCTAGGGGATCTTCCCCACCCAGGGATCAAACCCAAGTCTCCTGCATTGCAGGCAGATTCTTCACCATCTGAGTCACCAGGGAAGCCATATATATACAAGGAGGGGGTATGGCAACCCACTTCAGTATTCTTGCTTATAGAATCCCATGGACAAAGCCTAGCGGGCTACAGTCCCTGGGGTCACCAAAGAATCAGACATGACTGAAGTGACTTAGCATGCATGCATATATATACATATATGAATACATTCTTTTCATATTCTTTTCCATTATGGTTTATCACAGAATATAGAATATAGTTCTTTGTGCTATACAGTAGGATCTTATTGTTTATCCATTCTATATATACCAGTTTGCATCTGCTGATTCCAAATTCTCAATCCAACCCTCTTCCACGTTGGCAACCACCAGTCTATTCTCTATATTTTATTTCTTTTTTAAAAAGTTTTTATTGGAGTGTAGTTGCTTTACAATATTGGGTTAGTTTCTACTGTATGGCAAAGTGAATCAGTCATACACATACATTTATCCCATCTGTTTTGGATTTCCATTTAGGTCACCACAGAGCATTAAGTACAGTTCCCTGTGCTATACAGTAGATTCTCATTAGTTATATGTTTTACACAAGTATCAATAGTGTATCTATGTCAATCCCAATCTTCTAATTCATCCCATCTCCCTTCCCCCCTTCTGTTTCATAGACAGGTTCATTTGTGTCATATTTTAGATTCCACATATAAGTAATATCATATGGCATGTCTTTCTCTTTCTGACTTACTTAGCTTAATATGATAGTTGCTAGGTCCATCCATGTAGTTGCAAATGGAATTATTCATTCTTTTTTATGGTTGAAGAATATTCTATCTTATATATGTACCACAAACTTCTTTATCCATTCATGTGTCAATGAACATTTAGGTTGTTTCCATGTTTTGTCTATTGTAAATAAAGTTGCCGTGAACATAGAGGTGCATATACCTTTTGGAATTATAGTTTTGTCCAGATATATGTCCATGAGTGGGATTGCTGGATCATATGTGCTTCTGGGTGCTTAGTCACTCAATTGTGTCTGACACTTTGCAACCCCATGGACTGTAGCCCGCCAGGCTCCTCTGTTCATGGGGATTCTCCAGGCAAGAATACTGGAGTGGGTTGCCATGCCCTCCTCCAGGGGATCTTCCCAACCCAGGGATTCAACCCAGGTCTCCTGCATTTCAGGCAGATTGTTTACTGTCTGAGCCCGCTGGATCATACAAACTATATTTTTAGTTTTTTGAGGAGCCTCCGTACTGTTCTCCAGAGTGGCTACACCAATATACATTCCCACCAGTAGTGTAGGAGGGTTCCCTTTTCTCCACACCCTCTCCAGCATTTGTTATTTGTAGTTTTTTAATTCCAACTGGTGCAAGGTGGTATCTCATTGTAGTTCTGACTTGCATCTCTCTAATTATTACAAGCTGAGTGACTTTTAAGAAGAGTCTACAAGAGACAACGGGGAGCAAGGAGAACACCTGACCTGTCTCGAAGTCCAGTAGCACAAGGGGTATGGGCAATAAAACATGGCCACTTGGGAGCGCTGCAGGAAGCAATCACATTAAGAAAGTCAGGTTCACAGAAGAGAAGAAACTGTTCAGGCAAGGGTAAGAAGATAAAGGATTGTACTGATGACAGACCCATAGGGAAGATATGTAGGAGTTGAGGAAGGTGGGTGATGGGATCACTTAGAGATGCAGGAGCTGTGTGGACATAAGAGGGTGAGAGGTGATGTGGAGTCCTTGTCTTTTAATTGTGGTTGAGATAGGGACAACGGGCAGGACAGAATTACCCCTTAGCATTCTTTGAGGCAGATTTGTGGGGCTACATTGAGAAGACAGGAAGAGACAGAAAAAGGTCCTCTGCATTGTGCCATGAGTTTTTTTTTTTTTTAAGCCTTTGTGTGCTAATCCAGGAATGTGACTGTTTTAAAAATGTTTCCTAAATTGTGGCAGTTTAGCACATCTTTAGGCATCTCTAGGCAAGATGAATTCTGCCTTTGTCTCATCTCAATAAATATGTGTCGAATGTCCACTATGGTACCCAACCTGGAAAAGGATGGAGAGAAAGGAAATGTCGGTTCTCAAGTGCAGCTGTGCCTGTTGTTGAGCAGATGATGAGAAGAGACTTGGTCATTTCAAAACCTTTTCTTGCTCTTTGGGATTCCAGGAGGTGCATCGCCCCCTCTTGTCTCCAGAACAGAATGGGCCAGTGGTCCACTTATCCAAGTACTCCCATGTTGGAGACCATAGTTCAGAACTGCCTGCCCCATTTTATAACAAGCACCTAATAAAGGAAATGGCAACCCACTCCAGTGTTCTTGCCTGGAGAATCCCAGGGATGGCGAAGCCTGGTGGGCTGCCGTCTATGGGGTCGCACAGAGTTGGACACGACTGAAGCGACTTAGCAGCAGCAGCAGCAGCAATAAATTGTCAGAGAATAGCACAAATACAGGACCAACATCTTCACTTCAAAATGCAGAGGACTTAAACCCACCCTGCCCCCCACCCCCAACCAGGCTTCCTTTCCCCTGTGTTTTTAAAGAAATGAGAAAATGCGAGGAAAAACAGTTGTTTCAAGTCAACAGAACTAGAAATGATAAAATCATGCCAAATGTGCCATAATTATGAGCGATAGCACCAGTTATTCTTGGGACTCTTTCCTATTGAACCCAGTTGGGTCTTCAGATCATTTTCCACACAGCACTCAGTCATTACCAGTTGACTGGAACTTGGCTACCCCTGATGTCATAAGGGGTACCACCTATTCAGATATGTGACTTGGGTCCTGAAATAGGTTAGACTGCCATGAGGTTTTTAGTACATGCTTGAATGATGTCTGTGTGCCTTCAAAGTACTCCACATTCCTGAGACAAGCAAACTCTGGTTCCAAAGTTTCCTATCCAGAGGAGAGGTACACGACAGGCAATCCAGCATGGGGTATCACCAGACATTTGCTCATCAATAATTTCTTTGAGTTCTGGAGAAAGGCAGTAATTTCAGTAAAGATGGCTACCTCTTGTCCCAGGTAAGACCCCAATTGTGTCAGCTGAGAGTGTTGACTGATGCAGTCATGGTGATTCAACTAAATTCAGAGCATTGAACGGAGCAGAGATTGTTTTTTTCTTCCCTCTAATGTTAGGTTAAGTTGTCTCCAGACATATTTCATTAGGATGATGTTATTATACCTCTCTAACAATCCTAGGATACTTTTCAATTTGAGTCTTGGCCTAGGAGAGGCTTTCTTTACCTTGTTTTTGGAAGGAATGTCCAGTTACATGGTCAACCACATAAGCCCAGAGCTTTGAGTTTACTTAAACAATTTCATCTGGAGAAGCAGACACTGAGCAGATACAGCATTTTTTGTTCTTATGTTCTCTCTAAATTGAACTAAGATAAGAACAGGCATTAAGCTGCTTAGAGATTTGAATTAGAGGAACAATTATTTTAATACACATGATAGGAGAAAGGCTTTCAGAGCTTTTAATCTCCTGATTCTCATGAAAAACTGTCACTCTCTGGATATCCATGCCTGACTGCAGTTTCTGTGAAGCAATCTAAGCCTCCTTTTCTCACTTTTATCCTCTTGGGTTGATTTTTGTTCCTTTTGAAAATGATTGTTCCATTTGAGAACTTCCTGAACACGGCACAATGCATAATCTGTATCATTTAGCACTCTAAATACTCTGCCATTATACTGGGGGACTTATGACTGAGCATGCCTTGTCAATGGAAATTTATTCAATGAGATGTGAAATTACTTTAGAAGACACATTTAGAGCATTTGATTTGAGCCAGGCATGTTGAGCTGAAAACGTTCAGGAAGTTAGTTATATTCCTAAGTAGTTAATAATTGTTCACCATAAGCTGTCTTTTCATTCTTGACTGATGCCTCTGTCTTCTGACCCCATGAAACAGTCAGTAGGAGGTAGTGAATCTAGGATATGAAAGATCATTTCAGTGGTGTCTTCACATTTTCACAACAGAAAAATGTGAAGGTCAGAATGTTATAACAAGGGTGTGCAGTCATGGTGCTGGTTTGGGCCCCACCAACTGACACCTTATACCTCACATCATCAGCCTCTTACTGTGTCCAAAAGTAGTTTCCATCAATACTGCTGTATCAGCTGATCCAGGCTTGGCCCCACCCCTTCCTAGGCACAGGCTCTCTGCTTTCTACGAAGTAGGACAGGATCTCTATTCTCTGGGGATCAGGAACAATATTTTTAGCTGGATATATTGAAGAAAAGGTTATACTCACTCATAAAGAGAGAGAGGCATAGGAGACAGAATAGCAATAATCGTGCTATTTTAATTCCTGAATGTAGTCTAATGAGCGCTCTGAGTCTGGGAGACCATGAAGAGTCAGTGCAGGAGACTAAAAAGTCTGTGGGGATTGTGAACACTGAACAGCTATTGTGCTCCCAGAGCCTGGTATCTGGTAGGTGCTCCACGCGTCCTGGTACAACAAATGGATGAAAGTCAGAGGAAAATGGTGAGATCCAGACTCTAGCCAATGGGTGTCGATCCACAGACCACCACACCTATAGTTCTCTCAAGTGCCTCAAGACAACCATGAGCAACAAGCAATGCTTTGGTAAGCACTATGTAATAAATCTAAACCCCAGCAGAACTGGAAAACACTTTCTCACATAAATATCTCTTTAAATTCCCTTCCTTTCCCTATGATGGCTGTAAACATCCTCTTGGAGGTCCCGTGAAGGACAGCTTGATGTAAGTACCCAGTTAGGTCACATAGAAGCCTGAGAAGGGAGGAATGAGAGGGAGTTGCAGTTGCCTTTGGGTTGCTTCTTTGAGTTTTCTCTGTCTTGTTGGAGAATCTTCCCTGGAGGTGAAATCGCTGAATCCAGTTGTCTGAAGGGCCTGGCTCCAGGTGGCATATTGTTGGGCCTTCCCTCATTTCAGAGCTGCCTCAGGGAAGAGTCCTGACACAAGCAGGGAAGCCTTGTTACTGCAGCAAAAGCTTCTTTTTCAGAACTTGTCAGCAGTTACCATGGCAAATGAATGACAGTAAAGGCCCCAATTCTTCTCTCCTTGTCTCCACTCCCTTTCTCTTGTTCCTCTTGTTGAAGAGCAGTGACTTACTTTGGCCCAGGGGATGTGTGCAGAGTGATTACAAGCCGAGGTGTGAAAAGCACGGTGTGTCCCCTTTGTTTGTATACCTCTGCCAGGAGAACGTGTCTGGGTCAGCCTGCTAGAGGGATGCGTGAACTCCTTGGAGGAAAGCCAAGTCACCCCAGGATGTGTAAGCCCCAGACAATAGCTGGTCAGCTCTTAGACCTATGAGTGAGCGAAGACCAGAACCACCCAGTAAGGTCTGAACAGCCATCCCACAAACTCATGAGCTAAATAATACCCACTGTTATACACCATAGGATTTTGAAGTCGTTTTTAATGCATCATTATTATGTCAATAGACATTAGCCACAACTACTTTCTTTTGCTGTTGAGGGACAGTACAGCTCAGTGAAAAGTGGACCAGACTCTGGAAGTCAAGAACTTGGATTTATTTAATTTTAATTAATTTTTATTAGAGTATAGTTGCTTTACAATGTTGTGTTTCTGCTGTGCAGCAAAGTGAATCAGTTATACATAAATCCACTCTATATAGATTTCCTGCCCATTTAGGTCACCACAGAGCACTGACTAGAGTTCCCTGTGCTACACAGTAGGTTCTCATTAGTTTCCTATTTGATACATAGTAGTGTATATTTGTTAATCCCATCTCCTGATTCATCCCACCCCCAATTCACTTAGTAAACATAAATTTTTTCTCTACATCTGTGACTATTTCTGCTTTGCCAATAAGTTCATCTGTACCATTTCCCTAGATTCCACATATAAGTGATAGACTGGTTTTTCTCTTTCTGACTTACTTCATTTTGTATGACAATCTCTAAGTCCATCCACGTCTCTGCAGATGGCGCTATTTTGTTCTTTATGGCTAATACTCCATTGTATATATGTACCACATCGTCTTTATACATTCTTCTGTCGATGGACATTAAGGTTCTTTCCATGTCCTGACTATTGTAAATAGTGTTGCAATGAACATTGGGGTGCGTGCATTCCTTCGAATTACGGTTTTCTCCAGATATATGCCTAGGAGTGGGATAGCTACATCATACGGTAGCTCTATTTTTATTTTTTTATTTTTTAAGCTTTTTTAAGGAAGCTCCATACCGTACTTTGTAGTGGCTGTACAAGTTCACACTCCCATCAACAGTGTAGGAGGGTTCCTTTTTTCTCCACATCTTCTCCACCTAGAGCTCAGATTTAAATCCTGCCTCAGCCACTCACTGGCCCTGGGCACAGTCACATAAACTATCTATACATGTTTTTTCACCTTTAAAATTGAGACAGAAGCATTTACCAACAGAATGTGTTGTGAAGATTCAGTGAACTAATTATATATACTGACAAGAGTAAACACTATAAATGCGTTATTATCATTTGCTATTATATTGATTTGCATTGATGAAAAGAGAACCAAGTTGTTTGATCCTGCATGTCTGAAAGCCTGCTCCTGTCCTAATTAAGGACTGTCAATGGTGTTTTTCCAATGAGTTTATTTTTTGCTTCACGTGCTGCTGCTAGTTTTGCTGGATGGCAAGAGGTTTTATAAGCTGGCCTCAGTTTCCTTTTCCTTCTTCTGAGTCAGTCGGTACCACAGTTGCAGTATTTGAGATTTTTGTCACTGAATGTCATTTTCCTCTAGATTTCAGTATTTATACAGTTTTCCTTGTTTTTAAATTTTTGAAAGGGATATGGGAGAGGTGATTAGGAGGGTTGTGGACAAGTAGCTGTTTGATCCAGGGGTAAGACAGTTATGGTTTCAAATAATCTAAGACAATCTTGTTTATTTAGTCTTTCCTTGTTTGAATTTCTCATTTATTTAAAATAACTTAGCAGATTAATATTCTTTGCCCCTTTCCTCATATTTTGAGCCTATGTCAACATGTGTAAATTGAAAACTAACTGGGGAAGTTCCTTGGTTTACATACTGTTATTTCTCTGGATCATGGGATTAGAGACTGTGGGAACTGGAAGACACTACAGATTAGCCAGTTTCTTTACCAATGAGGGAAGTGAGGCTCAGACAAGCTAAGTAACTTGTTTGAGATAACAGAATAAGTTATCCAAATACTCTGGATCAGCACATAGCACAGTGGGTTCTCATTGTTTGGTATTTTTGATATGTGTAAAATTAAGACTTTGGGAATAATATACACACACTCTCTATATAAAATACACATTACTATATATAAATAGATAAGCAACAAAGACCTGCTTGTTGTACAGCATAGGTAACTGCTGAATATATTCAGTATCTTGTAATAACCTATAATGGATAAGAATATGAAAAAAATGAGTAACCCAATCACTTTACAGTACACCTGAAACTAACACAACATTGCAAATTCACTATATATATTTAATTGAATTATAGTTTAGACACATAATTATGTGAACATATTACTTAATGCCATTGACACTTCCCATATACAACTGACCCTTGAACAATCTGGTTTTGAACTACATGGGTCCACTTAAACCCAAATATTTTTCATTATGTGATCTATGGGTTGGTTGAATCCTCAAAAGCAGTAGATATGGAGGAAGTGCTGATATGGTGTGCCTGTTATAATTTGCACACAGATTTTCAACCGTGCAGTGAGTTGGCTCCCTAACCCTGTACTGGTTAAGGGTCAACTGTATGTGCTCTAATCTCAATCTGTTGGATCCTATTGCAGCCCCAACCTGATGATCTCCCAAAGAGGCCACTGTTTCCTGAATTTTATATTTTTCATTTCTTTGCACATCTGTATGAGTACCTTAAATATAGGTAGGTATATATGTGTGTATTTTCACACCCAGCCTATTTGTGTCTTTTTTGTGCTGTCTTTTTACTGGCTTCAAGTAGTTTTTAATAAACTCTGGAGACTAATCTATTTATCAGATACACATAAAAAATATTCTCCAGTATTTCTTTTAACCTTTTAAAAATTTTATTTTTTAATTGAAGAATAATTGCTTTACAGAATTTTGTTGTTTTCTGTTAAACATCAACATGAATCAGCCATAGGTGTACAATTGTCCCCTCCCTCTTGGACCTCCCTCCCATTGACCTCTTTTGATGAATACAATTTCCTGGTTTTCATATTTCTTTAGTATGGTTTTTCAATACATCAAAGGTATATTTTATTGTATGTCAACATAGAAATGAGATTATCTCCAAATTATAGGGATTTGATATGTACAAATGATTGTCCTAGTCAATCCTATATCAAAAGTACTCTAAAGCAATTACTTTATTGGTTATAACCTCTTTATGATAATTCAAGTCACATTAGTAGCTGAAAAATATGATTCTGTGTACCTATTATGCCACATGGCTTTCATTTTTCACTTGCCCCACAATTCATACACAATATTTATCAATTTTTCAGTTAATATTGATATTCTTATAAGGCATGGGATTATTTATAGGTAACCTATCAGATCAATGTGCTGTAATCCATGAAAAATAATCAAAAAATAAATTAGCTGAAGTGAATGTAGGAGGAAAAATCTGCCATGTACCTTAGTTCAGTGGATCTAAGAAAGGAAAGGTTGAGTTTGGTCAGACATGAACTCACGAACTCATAAAAGTAAATTCAAAGATTTCAAGATGAAGCAGACATGGATCTAAGACATGAGAATCTAAAAGAGAAATCAGTTTAGATCATTAAAGTTCTCACAAGTGAATTTGTAATGAGAAAAAAGAGGAGAAACAACTGAAAGAAACTGAGCTGTATGGGGTGCTCTCTGAGGAGGCCAGATTTGGCAATGTATACAAGATAAAAGAGAGCTAACTGAGACCAGTATAAGACAGGGAATCTCTCTCTATTGTTTTCTTTCCATTTTATTAATTTTTTAAAAAATTGGAATATAATTGCATTACAATGTGTTATTTTCTGCTGTACAACAACGTGAATCAGTAACGTGTGTAGATATATATATGTGTGTGTGTGTGTGTATATATGTGTATATGTGTGTGTATATATATATATCCCCTTCCTTTTGAACCTCCCCTTCCCCCACCCATCCCACCCCTCGAGGTCATTAATGTCAATGCCACCCTCTCAATTTGTCCCACCCTCTCCTTCCCGCCACCCACCATGTCTCTATACCTGTGTCTTTCTATTCCTGCCCTGGAAATAGGTACCATTTTTTTAGACTTCATATATATGTAGTAATATATTTTGTTTTTCAGGCGATCTCTTTAATAGTGTGTTCTGGTGTCTAAAATCCAAAGTGGTGGTTAAAAAAATGTTACAATTAGATTTGATGCAACAAGACAAAATGATGATTGTGATATTGATGGATGGTACTGAGAAGGCTGAATTATTTAATATTTATTTGTTTCCTCTGTCTAGAGAAAGGATCTTTAGATTGAAAAAGTGAGAGTGGCATTGATCCCAAATGTAGTGTGTGATTGAAGGAAGAATAAAGTTGCTTTAAATGAGTTTAAATATGCTTTACAAGAGAAATCACATCCAGGACACTGAGAAACTTGCAAATAAGTCTTAAGAAGTCACTGAGAGTAAAAGAGAAGCAGGAAGGTTATATATGGGCAAACATTATTTCCAAATTTCAAAAAATGAAGTCAACAGACTTAAAAGTATTGCTAATGATGATGATTGAATTTTACAGTTATCTGGGGGTTGACTGTAGAATGTTACAGGGCAGCTTTCTTTGCTTTTAGGAAGAGGAAGCCCTGATCACCCTGAGCCAGATGGGTTCACTAAGCATGAGTCAGATTACCTTAGGCTGATCTTACTTCATTCTTTAATGGAGTTACTGGATTGGCATAGGAGGAAGGGATATGAGTTATTTATGATCTGTCTAGGCTACATCCAGGAATTTGTCAAAAGTTGACCTTAAGAAATCTGATGGACAAGACAGAAATGTGTACTGAATGATAGGTATATAGAATATTTGATAAACTAAATGAGCTTATTAATGAGTCAGTAGTAATATTAATGGAAAAATCTAGGTTGGTGCATTTCTCAGTCTTGTATCAATGGGTTAGAAGTCAGCCTTACCAAATCTGTAAATGATGAATGTGAACTTTGAAGGGATAGCATATACACTGAAAGAAAAAAAATCTCAATCTGTTGCAGGAAGGGGGACCCCTTCCAGGGCCCATGAGTAGCCTCTTGTCTAACACTCAGAAATGAGTTGTCTGAGGAGATACACATGCTGACAAAGCAAGAGACATTATTGGGAAAGGGCATCCGGGAGGAGAGCATAGGGTAGGGAAACCCAGGAGAACTGCTCTGCCACGTGGCTCACAGTCCAGGGTTTTACGGTGATGGGATTAGTTTCTGGGTTGTCTTTGGCCAATCATTCTGACCCAAGGTCTTTCCTTGTGGTGCATGCATTGGTCAGCCAAATGGATGCTGGCGAGGATTCTGGGAGGGGTAGGACACATGGGGTCTCCCTTTGACCTTTCCCAAATTCTTCCAGTTGGTGGTGGTTTATTAGTTCCATGTTCCTTACTAGGACCTCCTGTCATAAAATAACTCATATGAATGGTTACTATGGTGCCTGGCCAGGGTGGGTGGTTTCAGTCAGTCTGCTTCCTCTAACAAAGCCAGAAAGTCCTCAGTGGTCTGAAATGAGAGACTGAATTTAACTCCAAGAGATTTCATAGAAGTAGAAAACAGAAGCCCTAATACTTGGGTCAAAAATAATCTATTGCTCAAATCCTGGGTGGTGGATATGAGAGGGGCATAAATATAACTTAACAGAATTGCAATAAAGGAATAAGACTTATAAAAAGAAGCCTTTTCTCTTGTGGCTGTTAGCTAATTTGTCTTTCTTGAAAACCCTTCTCCATTATTTTTCCTCTTTCTTCATCTTGAACCTCTTCATCTTCACCACTTCTAAGGACATCTTAAACATTAAAAACACAGACCCAAACCCAAAACTCCCTTGATTGTATTACTGCCTTTTGCTACCACCCAATCTTTCTACTTTTCTACAGTGCGGGGCTACTGAGGGATTAACTTCATCTGCTCCAGCCACTCTCCTCAAGGTGGCCTCATCTGAATCATCAGTGACTTCCTAATTAACAAACTCATTCAACACGTTTCAGTCCTAGCCTTATAGGACTGGTATAATCGTATCCCTCTGCAGCATTTGATACTCCCGGTCACTTTTTTATTCTTGACTTTCTTTCTTTCCTAGGTTTTCTTTCTTTTGTGGTTATTTTCCTGGTCTCAGAATTCCATTTCAAGTCTCTCCTGTCACTACTCTTCAAGCCTACCAGTGGCTCTGTACTTACTTCTTATTGTTTCCTGCGGTAGGGTCTTTCCAGCATTTCAACTGCCTCTTCTATGCTGAGATCTTTTCTTTCTTGCATACCCTTTTCTTGAGCGCTGGCCTTTAGTTTCTCCTCAATTTCTCTAATGGTTTCCTTTGCCACCTATACTTTGACTATTCACAGAAACTCTAACCCAGATCTCTCTCTTGAATTCTAAACCCTTATTTCTATATCCATACTCAACACCTTTGCTTAGATGTTTCCTAGGCATCTTATACTCACGGTTTTCCATCTGGACCATAATTCTTCTCCCTCCACCTCCTGAAACCTCTTCTTGCAGTATTTTCTTCTCTGAAAAATCATACCACCCCTCATACATGCCAGAAAATGAAGCACTGCACCTGATTCTTCCTTCTTTCTTATTTTTCTCCTCCATGTTCAGGCAGACTCCAGGTCTGGTCAGTTATATTCCCTTAATATCACACTGCCACTAGAGCACTTTTTCTCAAACTCAGTTCTACTGATTTCCTTTTTCTAGAGGATAATAATCCCAACTCTTTAGCATGTCACCCAAGCTCTTGATGAGCTGAGTCCTCTCCCCTACCTTTTCAGTCCCTTCTCATAGTTTTTCCTGCAAGTATCCAACAAACCATCCATCTCTACTAAAAGTAAGAAGACCTATGTATATCTTGCTTCTGTTGTACTTTTGTACCTATTCATATATTTTTCTTTTTGCTTTGTTTTCTACATTTTTTTTTCCTGATGAAATTCTTTAAGGCATAAATACTTGTTTCCTGTAGGAAGCATTTGAAACTTTCTCTTCTGTATTCCCATAGGGCCTCATTTATAGTGCAAAACAGAGCAGCAATTATTTGTTTTGCATGACAGTCTTTACCACTAAACTGTGAATTCCTCAAGGAACTGACTAAGTTCTATTTACCTATAGTTCCTGGTATATAGTGAACACTTAACTCATGTTTATGGAATAGATTAGAGTCAACTCCACAAATTTGTTCTTCCCTGGCTCTCTTAACAATTCTAGAACTTACAGGCAGTGCCTGCTCAGTCAAAATGTCGTGTCAGACTCTTTGAAACCCTATGGACTGTAGCCCACCAGGCTCCTCTGTGCATGGGATTCTCCAGGCAAGAGAGTGGGTTGCCATTTCTTTTCCAGGGCATCTTCCAACACAGGGATCAAACCCATGTCTCCTGCATTGGCAGGCGGGTTCTTTACCACTGATCCACCAGGGGAGCCCTATAGGTACTGGCAGTGCTGCTTTGTTCTGGGCTGATCAGTGCATATTTAGAATATTCTGCTCTGATGTGATGCTGCGCTTGCATCAAGGCAGCTATAGACTAAAAAACTTTAAAAGAAGCACAATAAGGAAACTAACACCTTGTCAAAGGGGCAGTGATTGAAGAAATGGGAACTGTGTGAAGCACCACAGAGAGTAAACAGTACCTATTACCTATTATAGTAAGCAACTGAGAGCAAGGAACTTTTTTTTAAATTAAAGTATAATTGACATTTGACATTATATTAGTTTTAGGTGAATAAATAATGATTCAATATTTGTATACACTGAAATGATCACATCTTCCACTATATGTTGTTAGAAAATTTTTTTCTTGTGAAAAGGACTTGTAAGATTTACTCCTTTAGCAACTTTGAAATATGCAGTACAGAATTATTAATGGTAGTCTCCATGCTGTACATTACATCCCCAGGACTTACTTATATTGCAGCTGAAGTTCGTACTTATTGACCCCTTCACCCGTTTTGCCCACTCCCACCCCCTCAAGCCATTCCTTCTCTAACCAAACACAACTATGGCAGATTAACCATAACAGCCGACTCTGCTGCTTTTCTCTCTAAGAAATGGAGCTGAATTATCCTGCTCTTGAAGGTAGTTTCCTTGACCAACAGAATGAGAAGAAAGTGACACAGATTTCTTTAATATAAGTTTAATGTGACATGAGAGCCTTCATAAGGAAATGAAGACCCAAGCAGCAGCCTTGAGTATTGTATGCTAGGGCTTGGTGAGGTGCACAGCTGAAGAGGAATCTGATAGGTTAAGAAGTATGAGGTGATTGCAGGAAACTGGGGGGAAACTCAGCAAGCAAGACCTGTTAAGATTCTTCTCAGCTTCCCTTGTCTTCAGAGAGAAGGATGCTCTTTTTCTCTGGGTGTAGGAAGAGCACCTTTCACATGAGTGTTTCTTGGCCTGTTTCAGGGAAGAAGTGTGATGAAGGGGAGGTCAGTTAGGTCAGAAGAAACCCTGCAGCATCTACCTGGGTCTCTCACAATGTTTCTTCCTGAGGGGCTTCCACTCCCAAATCAAGAAGCCCAAGGCACATAAAAAGGCCGCATGAAGGTGCTGGTGGTGCCTGCACAGAGCTGAGCTCTCTGTGCTGTGCAGCAGATTCCCACTAGCTATCTGTTTTACACAAGATGATGCATAAATGTCAATCATAATCTCCCAATTCATCCCACTCTCTCCTGCCCTTCAAGTAAGTTCAAAGTTCATCAGTACCATTTTTCTAGATTCCATGTATATGTGTTAATATACGATATTTTTCTTGCTTGTTTTATAATTAAAAAAGAGATGCCAATACCCTTCATGACTGGCTTCCTAGACAGCAAAATTAAGGCTGCAAATAAAAGGGAGAAAGGGAGTTATACAGAGCACACGAGGAATATTGATTTTGCGTCTGCCCGAAGAGAAGGGCCTGAGCTTAATGGGATGACAGACTTCTTACAAAGGTCCAATTGGTCTTGTGAGACATTTGCTGCTTAAAAAGCCTCAGTCTAAGTTCACTAATTTCTCAACCTTGTTGGAAACCCTCATCTAACGCTGCTTGCTTAAGAATACATGAACTGAGCAGGGAGGTCTAACAATTTCCAGACATTTGTAAAGGTAGCCTTGAGACTGGATCTTCTTGGAAACATTCAAATCACACTATCACAGAAGTTGAATTGGTCTCCTGCTTCCTGTACTAAGTTCAAAGATGACCATTTTTGTTTTTTTGATGACTAGACGGACTTTTGTTGGCAAAGTAATGTCTCTGCTTTTAAATATGCTATCTAGGTTGGCCATAACCTTCCTTCCAAGGAGTAAGCGTCTTTTAATTTCATGGCTGCAATCACCATCAGCAGTGATTCTGGAGCCCAAAAAAATAAAGTCTGACACTGTTTCCACTGTTTCCCCATCTATTTGCCATGAAGTGATGGGACCAGATGCCATGATCTTAGTTTTCTGAACGTTGAGCTTTAAGCCAACTTTTTCACTCTCCTCTTTCACCTTCATCAAGAGGCTCTTTAGTTCTTCTTCACTTTCTGCCATAAGGGTGGTGTCATCCGCATATCTGAGTTATTGATATTTCTCCCAGCAATCTTGATTCCAGCTTGTGTTTCTTCCAGCCCAGCATTTCTCATGATGTACTCTGCATATAAGTTAAATAAGCAGGGTGACAATATACAGCTTTGACGTACTCCTTTTCCTATTTGGAACCAGTCTGTTGTTCCATGTCCAGTTCTAACTGTTGCTTCCTGACCTGCATACAGGTTTCTCAAGAGACAGGTCAGATGGTCTGGTATTCCCATCTCTTTCAGAATTTTCCACAGTTTATTGTGATCCACACAGTCAAAGGCTTTGGCATAGTCAATAAAGCAGAAATAGATGTTTTTCTGGAACTCTCTTGCTTTTTCGATGATCCAGCGGATATTGGCAATTTGATCTCTGGTTCCTCTGCCTTTTCTAAAACCAGCTTGAACATCTGGAAGTTCACGGTTCACGTATTGCTGAAACCTGGCTTGGGGAATTTTGAGCATTACTTTACTAGCATGTGAGATGAGTGCAATCGTGCAGTAGTTTGAGCATTCTTTGGCATTGCCTTTCTTTGGGATTGGAACGAAAACTGACCTTTTCCAGTTCTGTGGCCACTGCTGAGTTTTCCAAATTTGCTGGCATATCAAGTGCAGCACTTTCATAGCATCACCTTTGAGGATTTGAAATAGCTCAACTGGAATTCCATCTCCTCCACTAGCTTTGTTCGTAGTGATGCTTTCTAAGGCCCACTTGACTTCACATTCCAGGATGTCTGGCTCTAGGTGAGTGATCACACCATCGTGATTATCTGCATCGTGAAGATCTTTTTTGTACAGTTCTTCTGTGTATTCTTGCCACCTCTTCTTAATATCTTCTGCTCCTGTTAGGCCCATACCATTTCTGTCCTTTATCGAGCCTATCTTTGCATGAAATGTTCCTTTGGTATCTCTAATTTTCTTGAAGAGATCTCTAGTCTTTCCCAATCTGTTGTTTTCCTTTATTTCTTTGCACTGATCGCTGAGGAAGGCTTTCTTATCTCTCTTTGCTATTCTTTGGAACTCTGCATTCAGATGGGAATATCTCTCCTTTTCTCCTTTGCTTTTCGCTTCTCTTCTCTTCCCAGCTATCTGTAAGGCCTCCTCAGACAGCCATTTTGCTTTTTTGCATTTCTTTTCCATGGGGATTTTCTTGATCCCTGTCTCCTGTACAATGTCACAAACCTCTGTCCATAGTTCATCAGGCACTCTGTCTATCAGGTCTAGTCCCTTAAATCTATTTGTCACTTCCACTGTATACTCATAAGGGATTTGATCTAGGTCATACCTGAATGGACTAGTGGTTTTCCCTACTTTCTTCAATTTAAGTCTGAATTTGGCAATAAGCAGTTCATGATCTGAGCCACAGTCTGTTCCTGGTCTTGTTTTTGCTGACTATATAGAGCTTCTCCATCTTTGGCTGCAAAGAATATAATCAATCTGATTTCGGTGTTGACCATCTGGTGATGTCCACGTGTAGAGTCTTCTCTTGTGTTGTTGGAATAGGGTGTTTGCTATGACCAGTGCGTTCTCGTGGCAAAACTCTATTAGCCATTGCCCTGCTTCATTCTGTACTCCAAGGCCAAACTTGCCTGTTACGCCAGGTGTTTCTTGACTTCCTAGTTTTGCATTCCAGTCCCCTATAATGAAAAGGACATCTTTTTTGGGTGTTAGTTCTAGAAGGTCTTGTAGGTCTTCATAGAACCGTTCAACTTCAGCTTCTTCGGTGTTACTCTTCGGGGCATAGACTTGGATTACCGTGATACTGAATGGTTTGCCTTGGAAACGAACAGAGATCATTCTATCGTTTTTGAGATTGATAGTAAGAGGATCTTTAAAGAGCTGAAAATAAAGATGTGATAAGAAAGATTTCTGTGCTGTACGGAGCCTGGAAAAGGATTGTTGACCATATCACAGAGAGTAAAGATGATCATTTTAAAAGTGTATTGTGGTAACCATGAGGGCTGTGTATGTGTATGAGAGAGAGCGAGGAAGTAACAATTAGTACATAATTATTTGAAAATAGGAATTTTATACTCTACTGGCAGACATGCTTGCTCAGTTGTGTCTGACTTTGAGACGCCATGGACCATAGCCCTCCAGTCTCCCATGTTCATGAAATTTTTTAGGCTCGAATACCGGAGTGGGTTGTCATTTTCTTCCAGGGGACCTTCCCAAACCAGGGATTGAATCCACAGTTCTTGTGTCTCCTGCATGGGCAGACATATTCTTAACCACTGTGCCACCTGGGCATTCTGTCCTAAATCTTTGCCCCTTTGATCTCACATTTATAGGAACATTTGCCACTTCTCTAACAGCAGACATCACTCTTCCTGAGGAACGGAAGAATGCCAGAAGAAGGGCATAATTTTTCTGTTCAAATATTGAAAAAGAATTAGAGTTGTTATAGCAAAGGAAGGGAAGAAATTGCCTAATACTTTGAAAGCTGAAAAGTTTTTCCATGAACTTTCTGCCAGAATTGTTCAAAAATGCAACAGGTTGCTTTGATAGGTAGTGTGTTCTGTCACTAGGGAAAACCAAGCAGTTACTTGATGGAGATGACATTAGAAGAGATTCAAGTAAATCTGGAGCATTAGGTACTAAAGTCTGTTTATGCCTGAATTCTATAAATACTGAAGACACAGGAAGACAAGAAGGTATTCAGAAGGACTTTTCCCATTAAATATAAACATAATGTTACATGAATTACATTACTATAATCAAATGTTAGTTCTGGTTCGCATTTTATCAGGTATAAAGCTCTGCTGATACCTTTAAAATTGTTTTTCTAATACAGCCAGCCAAGCATGAAATAACTTCTAGCTGTTTTAGTAAAGACTGATAGAGGAAATTACACTAATGTGAGGCTAATAAAGCAGACACAGGTGATCCGAGAAGCACTCGTCCTTTTCAGACAAGGCCGGTGAATAGTATGCTTGTTTTAGGTGAGGGGGTTCTGTTCTCATTGTCCGTAGAAAGGTTTTGGGAAATTGATCAGTAGGGGGCATTGGTGTTCTATCAGCAGGAGCACTTGACTCAGAGACTAAGTGCTCTTGGTAATGCTGAGCATTTTAAAATGATCACAAATCAAAGCAGATAGAGAAACTATTTTTCTTAGAAAAATCCACATAGAAATGTCATCTGTTTCAAATGAAACTTAATGAAATAAAAGCACAGCTTGTACATATTTGGTTTTTCTAAGATAAAGATGCTGGAGGCCTTAAATTTTTTTTTTCTTTGGTGAGAGAGAGGGTGAAAATACTGTCACAGCAGCTGCAGATTCAGCATTTCCAAGTCCTGGGAATTGGGAAGACAGCTGAATTGACATCATGGTGAACTAGCATCACTAATGCTTACAGCTCTCAGTTAGCTGTAATGAGTGAGATGAAACAGTTCTTTCTGTGTTAGAAACTACTCTGATACAACAAATACTTGTCTGTTTTGCTCTCTCCCCTTTTACTGGCACAGGCAAAGGCACGTAATTATGAAAGGAATTGGGGGGAAAGGAAAATATTTAGATTTGGATGCACAGTAGATGAGATAAAGAGCCGCCTTTCTTCATGCTAACACATTCACAAGCCCCACGTTTGGTCATGAATAGAGAGATTATTAAACACCAATAAAAATAAATGCAACTTTTGCACATCTACCACGACATAAATGCTAGGTGGCAGATATAATTACTTATGAATTATTATACCCTCTAGAAAATTCTTATATCCCATTTTTCTGGATCCTCTATCCTTAAAATACTTTTAGCTTTATATCTTAGGATTCTGGGACTTAAAATTTGAGATCTTAAGTAATAACACAAAGGAAGGATACATTAAAACACACATGTGCATACCTATGGTTTTCCCTGATTCAGTTCTATTTGAAGCATAAGAAAGCTGCCTAATTCCCACCTGCCCTTAATGCTTATTCAGATTTTCACCTTCATTCAACCCCCTCTAGGTATATGGCAGACACAGACTAGGTACTCCTCTATAAATCTTACCTTGGCCCCTGGGGCCATCCTCTGAACTCCTGGAACATGCGTTTCTAGTTGGACATATTTTTCTCAATTTAATAAACCCTTATAGCATATCTTTCTGATGCTGCCTATAATAACTGACAGAAAAACAGCACAACTCGAAAACAGAGTGGTGGTTTTGCTTCACTTTGTTTTTGAATCACCAGCTTCTTTGTGTTTGGTGGTAAATTGCACCTGTTTTAGCCATCCAAGTGTTCTGAATTGATTGAGAGCGAGAAGGTGTCAAAGATGGAGAGTCCTTTGTTATTTCTAAAGGCTGAGTTTGAGGATGTGGCTTAATTGGAGCCACTAATGCTGAGCCATAGACTTAGATGGACTTAACCTACCCAGTCACAGACAGCTAGAAAACCTCAGTCCTTCCCCACATAGAAGGAACAGACTAGAACACACATTTCCTGTGGTATCTGGCTCCCACAGGGAAGAAAGGAGAAATAAGCTGAGCCACGCACACCCAGGTCATTTTCAAAACTCAATAATGGTGAAACTTCCACCCCAGGGCAGGGGTAACCCAAGGGGGAAGAAGGGCCAGACTTTATACCCTTAAGATAGCTCTCCACACAGAAGGAAATACCAGGAGGGGGAAATGTGCTTCTGAGAGCGTAACTCATCTCAATTTATTCTTGCTGGGCAGGATGAATTGGATTTTTACCATAATGAAATTTATTATAAGTAAGAGAACTCTGCATCTATACCCTTATTCTTTAAACAGTCCACATTTCATCACTCTGATGAATACATCCTGGTTTTCTTCTGGAATGGCTTGACAAGAGCCATGCTACGTCTGGATTTTCCTTTACTGAACCTTTTAAGGCATTTAATTTCTAGCGATAACTGGATCCTTTCCAGGGGAGGGAGGGGAGAAGTACACTTGCATCTGTAATGATCTCTGACAGCGTGACACGGAGCACTGATTTTTACAGCAGTAGCCAAAATTACAGTAATTAGAGAAAATATCCACATCTTTATAAACAGAGTGTTAACTCATTCAAAAGGAACTTAATGAGAACTTACAAGAGGAAGCGCACGTTTGCTGCTCAGTATTAAACATTAATTAGCGTCAGAAGGCAATAGTCAAGTTGCCTCTCCACTTCAGTCGCTTGGCAAGGCACAGAAATTGGAGAGGTTTTAGAATCTGCTGATTTTGCTGGCTGTGACCCTCCAACTAGGTTCTCTAATTTTAGTCAGCTTTGATACTGAATTTTACTTCCTGTTAAAGATTATGTTAAAGTCTTACTGCAGAAACTGAGAGATGAAAACTTTCAAGTGCATGGCATTTTAGATTTAAGCATCTTATTTTTAAAACGTATCTTTAAATGCTCTCTTTATTATTAAGTAAATGAAGCCATATATGAAAGAGAGTATGATCCCAATTATGAAATAAAACATGCATAGAAAATACTAGGACACACATCACATTATTAGCAGTGGGTTGAATGATTGACCAATGGATGATTTTTTCCTTTTTTTTCCTGTATTTTATATATATTGCTTTTAAAAATGGAAAAGAAATATTTTAATTACTTAAAGTATGATGATTCTCATACAGTTAAATCAGTTCCCCGATATGGGCTATAAGATCCAATAAGCTACACAGGAGAATTAGCTTTTTTTCCCTAAGATCCTGGGACTGGCAAATTTGATGCACTGGAAAATAACAAACACAGATAACAATTGATTCTTACACTGTACTTTTTTTTTGACTGAATGACTGCAGATACACTTTATTTTCATTTCAATGCAAAATTATGCTTAAGAATCAATATGTAATCGTGGCTTTGATCCAATATCAAACCACTGACCCAATAACAAACAAGCCAAACTCCTGGAAGCAGACCTAATCATTTTTTCATTCTGAGTTAAGAACTGACTAATTTTATCGGGCGTATCATGGAAATGACCTATTTGCCACATGAATCTCCTCAGAGGCTGCAGTTCAAAACAGCTTATATTGATTCCTAGGTAAATAATATAGTGACTTTGGGGGAGGGATCCGTTGTCATCTGATTTTTTCAGCTCACTTACTTAGTACTTCTCCCCTGCAAATGTCCATTAACCTCCTAATTTTCCTCCCCCACTAACTCACTCTCTCAAAGACTTAGGTCCAATCACCTTCTACCTCTACTCTGAATTTACTATTTTACTCTTCTAGAGGATGACATGCCCATTTTCTGGCTAGCATTTATGATGAACTTAATTGGTTCTTCTTTTAAATAATCTCATCTCCTAAATATTATCACATCACCAATAGTCCCACTGGAATTTATTAATACTGTTAATTTCAACCCTTGTCCAGTTTCTCTTCTTTTGAGTTTAAATTCATTGACTAAATAGGCTTTATTTTCCCTTTCTACTTCCTTATTCTCTATCCTCCCCGTTCAATTCTTGGTTTTACATACTTATTCTGTATATTACTTGTATTGTGTACTTATTTTCTTTGAAACAGTTTTTTTTTTCTCATTTTTTACTTTTATGAAACTGTTTTTTACACCGCACTTTTAAGCATATTGTCAAACAGACCTCTAGCTCAAATATTACATCCACTTAGGAAAAAATTGAAGAAACTAAGATCCAAGAAAAGGTTTAGAACCTAGCTCCTTGCTTTCAAAATCCAGAGTTCACATGACTGCCCCTAACTGTGTGTGATTGACCTGACTGGTGGGCTTATGTTAGGCCTGGACGAGGGTCCTACAGTGGGTATGAGGGAAAGAGAATTAGCAATATGATTTTTTCATCATTTACCTTGTTTTGCCTGTACTCTCCAGTAGGCTGGGAGGTCCTTGCTGGAGCATGCATGTGTGTGCATGAGTGTGTATGCATGAGACTTTCTCATGGAACAGACCAAAGTGCTCCAAACATGCTAAGTATTCCCCCTTAAGTATGTTGAACTGACCCGAGTTGAGAGCAGAAGCAGCAGCAAAACTGAAAAGCTAGAAACAATCACACCTTCTAAATAACCCTGGGGTCTCCTGTCTTCATTAGACCAAACGAAGAATGCACAGGTTTGGGGTGTTTTGTTTTTCTTTTATCTCAAAATTAAGTTATGTGTACCTTGAGCTCAGTTTGGTCTCTCAGTCGTGTCCCATTCTTTGCGACCCCATGGACTGCAGCACGCCAGGCTTCCCTGTCCATCACCAACTCCCAGAGCCTGCTCAAACTCATGTCCATCGCGTCAGTGATGCCATCCAGCGATTCATCCTCTGTCATCCCCTTCCCCTCCTGCCTTCAGTCTATCCCAGCATCAAGGTCTTTTCCAATGAGTCAGCTCTTTGCATCAGGTGGCCAAAGTATTGGAGTTTCACCTTCGGCATCAGTCCTTCCAATGAATATTCAGGACTGATTTCCTTTAGGATGGACTGGCTGGATCTCCTTGCAGTCCAAGGGACTCTCAAGAGTCTTCTCCAACACCACAGTTAAAAAGTATCAATTCTTCAGCGCTCAGCTTTCTTTATAGTCCCACTCTCACATCCATACATGACTACTGGAAAAACCACAGCTTTGACTAGACGGACCTTTGTTAGCAAAGTAATGTCTCTGCTTTTTAATATGCTGTTTAGGTTTGTCATAGGTTTTCTTCCAAGGAGCAAGCGTCTTTTAATTTCATGGCTGCAGTCACCATCTGCAGTGTGTTAAAATAAATCACATCTCTCTTTTTTTTTTTTTTTAAAGTCTGTTAATATCTGATTTTGAGCCACCCTCACCCTGGGCCACAGGAAACTTATTTGTAACTACTCGGACTCCCCTACCGGATCTTAGTGCATCAGATAAGCCTCTGGGGTGGGTGATGGTCTATACTGGGTAGTCCTGAAGCCCACAGTGTCCAGCTCATATAGTTCCTTTAGGCCCTGGGGCTCTGCTGCTTCTGTGTCACCATTAGGGCACAGGCATCTTTGCTGGGGCTTGGAGCCCCAAGGTCCAGCCTCCTTTGGTGTCCCACGTGGTCCTCACCTGTGAGGTCTTGCCAACTCACTGAAGTCCTGCTATGCAGCAAGACACTTGTCCCTAGCTAGTTTAAAGACCCACCCATTCTGTTTCTCTTTTCCAGTCTTGGGGAATTTTCTTCCTCCTCATCTATCTCTCTGCTGGCCCTCAAAGACCTCCCTTTTTCCCAGTCCCTCCAGGTCTTCTAGCATAATCATTGTAAGCAGTACAAGCCCTGATAAAAGATAAGAGCCAGTAAGTTTAAGTAGCTTCAGCTCTTTTCCCCTGGCATATGCCCCTGTGATTAACAAAGCATATGGAGCCCCTGGCTACTTGTGTGGTATTGGAACAGAATGGGGTGAGAGGGAAGAGAAAACATCTCAGTACACTGCTCTACCACATCAGCAACACGTTTCCAAGAAGTTTACTTTCAGAAAAAGCTACTGTCTTACCTGCCCCGAGCACAAATGTGTAAGTCATCAGGTCAGACAGTAAACTTGGGAAATGAGATTGTAAGAGATGAAAAGCCTCTCTGGTCCTAGAGGAAGAACACTGAACTGAGTAGGAGCCATGGGGCTGGGTCTCACTTCTCTCACTAAACTTTCTGTGTGACTCTGGACAACTGACTTTCTTTCTCTGGGTCTCAGTTTCCCCAGTTGCAAAAATAAGTGATCTTGAGGGGTTGATCCAAAAGGCCCTCCAGGCCTCAAGATTTGCATCTGGTGTAGTGTAACTGGAGTGGATCTATCATTTTTATAAAAGCATCTTAATACATTGTGTATAATATTTGGCACTCTTAAATTCTATTGTTTGGCTAGACAGGTACAGGGGACAATGAGGGAGCCATGGAGTGCAGGAAGCTTCCAGAGGTGACTGCTGCATGTGAGCAAGCATGGGCTGTGAGAGGTCATGTCAAAAGCATCTCACACCCACTGACTGCTGCAAGCCCTTCTGTTACTGCTCACTTCTAATATCTTCACCACATGCTCTCTCTTTAGTTTCAGGTGCACAGGCAAATTTTGCAATTGGGGAAAAACTAGGAGTTGATGGGTGAATCCTTGTATGGTCGAGACACTTGTATGGGCTAGCTCTTGCTTTGGGTGGGACCAGAACGAGTCCATCAGCCCTGCACAGCCAGGTGAGGCATGGCCCTTGTTAAATCCATCTACAGGGCCTTCTATTTTCGGAAAACTATCTTGTGAGCACTGATAATATTTCACTTCACAAATGGCCCATAAGAAACATTAAAGATGTCATGTGCTTGAAAGGAAATGACTTAATGATTCTTTTCACTTAAGGAAGAATTGCTTGTAAAATTCATTCCCCAAATGCCTCCAAAAGACAGATTCTTGAACTGGTACAAATTCAGGCCCCACATGCTAACATAGTCTTTTACATCCACAGATCTTCTCCATGGTGTCTGTAAACGCCCACCCGAGGCTGTCCACAGGCCCTTGGATAGAGCCCACCGTGCATTTTTCCCCCCAAGTAAAACTGCCACCAGTTTACCCTCTTTATACAGAAGAAGTAGAACATTCCCCCAAAGACTCAATGACAGAGGCCTGAGGCTTCCCCCGTGGCTCAGTGGGTGAAGAATGTGCCTGCAGTGCAGGAGACAGAGGCCTGAACATTAGTAACTTTGGGTTCAGTGAGAAAGGAAAAAGCTTGTCATCAAAATGGAAGCTTCTAATTATGTTTCCCTCCATCAGTGATAATGAATGCTTAAAATTCAATAGCACATTGTTTCTTTTTGGATATGGCCCTGGAATCCTATTTTCCTAGCAGAACATTTTTAACCCTCCTTAGTGTATAACCGTCAACAATAGCAAAGACATTTTACCACCTGATTTGTACAGAAAATTCTTTTTGCAGAATCTTTCTCCTTTGTCCAGCTTCTTACATTTGTCAATTGTCAGAGGCTAAAAGCACAATAGCAACTTTTTACCATACCTCAAAATAGCTCTCCTAAGGAGGTGAGAGGCTTTGTTATTTCGTCCTTATCAAACCGGGGGAGATTTAGGCCCAGATATCAACCTGCAGGTTCTCTCACACACATTAATAGGAACAGGAGAGGAATTCGGGGAGGGGTATCATCTTATGTAAGTTGTTGAAAAAAAATGTAAAAATACCAACTAAAAACTGACTGGCTGTTTTCTCCAATGATGAAGTACTGGTTTGGTTATATACATTTAGGTATTATACGTTTCACACATTCATACATAATTTTCTTTAAATGGACAGAACTAAGCTGGGTGTTTTACTTTACATCCAATCAAATTTAGAACTGTCATGTCATTTCTCAGAATAGCTGAGATTACCTCAAAATATAGCAAAAGTTTCTCACTCTGTCTTAAATGCATTTTCCAATACTTGTAGGTGGCAGGTCTGGTGGAAAATAGACTTTATCTGCCACTCTACTAGTCGGAATGTGCTTGGTCGCTCAGTCATGTCTGACTTTTTGTGATCCCATGGACTGTGGCCCACCAGGCTCCTCTATCCATGGGGATTCTCCAGGCAAGAATACTGGAGCGGGTTGTCATGCCCTCTTCCAGAGGACCTTCCCAACCCAGGGATTGAACCCAGTCTCCACCCGAGGTCTCCAGCATTGTAGGTGGATTCTTTACCAGCTGGGCTACCAGGGATGGACAATCCAAAGGCTTAAGGCCTTGATGCTTTACTTAGAACTCACCAGAAGTTCTTGTTGGGTACAGGTGAATTAGTAAAAGGATTGAATAATTGGGGAGGGAGGTGTCTCAGAACATGATGGATGGGCTTCATGAACGTTCTGGAAATTCTGTTTTCTGGATGTCATGCCCAGCACTATTACATACCAAGCAACTGGTTCCCATGCAAATTCAGGGGGCACTTGTCCCCAGTAACTGGTGTCCTCTAGCGCAGGGGTCACCAACCCCTGGGGCATGGACTGGTGCTGGTCTGTGACCTGTTAGGAACTGGGGTGCACCACAGGAAGTGAGCAGTGGGCGAGCCAGTCAAGCTTCATCTGCCATTCCCCATGGCTCCCGTTACCGCCTGAATCACCCCCCACCCCCAATCCCTCTGTGGAAAAACTGTCTTCCACGAGACCAGACCCTGGTGCCGAAAAAGGCTGGGGACCGCAGCTCTAGAGTGTTGACTTCCATATTGTCCTAGGAACTGTCATTCTGAGCATAACTCAGGCATTTCGGAGGCAGAAATACGGTGTTTCCATCTAGGACTACGGCTTGTGAACCTTTAGTAGTGAAATATTCGCAGATACAATCTCACATAGAGCTCCAATAGTAGAAGCAGGTGCAGGGGAGGTGCCAGGGAGAAGAGGTGGAGGGGCGAACATACACAGGCAGCCCCCTGGTCTCTTTTGTGGCTTTTGTGACACTCTCTCAGGCCTAGTTCTCTGCAGGCCCCAATCCGAGGACTTCTGCTCTAGGCGTCTGTACAACAAGCCAGATCGTACACAATTGACTGTCATCTCTAGGACACAGAATGGACAAAACTAGCTATTTGCTTTTGTGTCATCCTGCCGTATATTATGGATCATGGGCAAAGCAATGATTTAACTCACAACCTGTCCAAAGTTTACACAGATTTAGGATGACAGGTATAAGGTATGCATAGAGACTGAAGTGCGTAGAGGGTGTGTCTCATTTTGATGTGCCTAAAGGTGATGTACTTGCCAGAGCTGAAAGAAATCCACATAATACCTACCCTGTGAGATGAAGAATACACCCAAGTGTTATGGCTATGTTAGCTTTTCAAGATAACCCAGGAATGAGCAAATGCTCTTCCTGTTTGTTCTACTCCAGACGCAGAATTTGAATTTTAGCAAAGCCTATGTGTATTGCTGCACTACTGTTCTCTAGCAGGAATTCCTTTAGGGCACACCAACCTGGAGGCAGAGCTGAGACCCCCTGTGATGGGACTGGCATGCACACTGCCCGCTCACCTTCATTGTCAAATGCTGCTTTGATTCCCACTGTTGCCACAGGGCTGTCCCAGCCACCACTAACTTCTCCGGGGACTCGGTGTCACTGCCTAGAGAAGTCTCGCCCTGCACTCTGGCTGAAGAAACTTCTTCACCATTCCTGCAGATGGTCTCATTATTACACGTTGGTGCTGATTTCTAGGTACTGTGTGGACCACTGGGATGACTAAGGTTCTTCTCACTACACAAGGGTTTCATCTTTTCTGCTTTCTCATTTTTCCTCTTCCATTCATACATTCTTGGGGAAAAGGGGAAATGCTTTATATTTACTCATATGTAAATAACGTTGAGCATATTTCTTGATGTACAATAGATTTTAAGTAAAGACATATTCATTGATTTTCCGGGGGGCTCTTTTTGGCTGATGCAAAGCACAGGCTTTGGAATGAAAGACATGTCAGTGAATGTGTGTTTGGCCTCTTATAGGGGTGTGCTTGGGGCAAGCTGCTTCACCTTCCAGAGCTTCCACTTCCTAATCTTTAAAGTGGGATAATAAAATCCACCTCATAGGTGGTTGTAGGAAGACATGATACGCACGTGGCATTTGCTTGGTGCACAGTAGGTGCTCAAAAACAGTCCCTTTCCTTTGCTTGAGGAATGAAGTGCTAGCCTACTTGTAGTGACAACAATCTGGCCCTAGAGTTCCGATGATTGAGAGAGGTTTTGATTGAATGATAGGGCCTGGCTGGGAGCCTTCTCTAAGAAGCAGTGGGCTGTCCCCACACCCGGCCTTGGCTGAGACCCACTCTGTGGGTGTTGGTTCACCAGTGTCTACTTGGGCACTTGTGAAGAGTTTTCAGCAATACCAGGTAAAGGAAACAGGTCTATAGTAAAAGTTCTGTGATAAAATTAGCTGGGGAGGTCTTGGGATGGCAGGGGGCAATGTGGGGGTGGGGAGATGGCTTGTGAAATAATGGAAACTACTAACTGCAGCAGACAGGTTAACAAAATTGGTGTAAAAACATATTATTTGGTCCCCCCTAGCATCCATTCCCCCATCTTATGGAATTATATTCATAACTTTCCTTGAGGAATCACTGCTTCTCAATTTTAGATCTATAAGTTAAAGGGGATTGATCCCACAACTAGTCCAGAGTAAGCCTTGAAGAGCTGAAGCAAATTACACAGCCAATCCTCTGGCTGAACTGAGGGGTTCAGGGATGGGCATATGACTCAATGAAGAGCCAAATATTTTCTGAGATTTAAGAGAAAAAGAAATCAACTCTCTTTCTTTGGGGGACTTCCGCCTTCTTTTTAGATGGTATAAAATGAAGCTGTGAAGCCTGAACCACCGCCATAAAGGGGGAGCCTTGATCTGCTGGCCCGAAGTGTACAACCTGAGGGTGGAACTGGCATTAAGAAAGGCAACTGAAACACGAAGGGAAAATAGTGTTTGAAACCCCGGATCAAGCCTTTCCTGAGGTCGGTATTATATCTGGATTTTTCCGTTATGTGAATCAACCAGTTTGAAATCTGTCATGTAAAACTTCAACTGAGAGACCAATAGGCTTTGGGAAAGGAAAACCCTGTGAATCTAATTACCCTCAAATATAAATTATTTTCCATATAACTAGAAGGCAGAATTGTAAAAAAATTATTTGTTCTGAAAGATATTTGGCACTTTAATAATGTAATAACAGCTAAACTGATGTAGCTCTTCGATGATTTTTTTTGTTGCTATACTGCTCCATGTGTTATGTGTATATTGTGATGAACTGAAGGTCTGTGTCCCTCCCAAATTCATATGTTGAAATCCTAACTCCCAATAAGGTAGTATTCAGAGGTGGGGCCTTTAGGAGGTGATCAGCTCATGAGGGAGGAGCCCTCATGAATGGGATTAGTGCCCTTATAAAAGCTCTCTCACTCCTTCTGCCATGTGAGGACACAGGGAAAATACAAGTTAGCTATGAACCAGCAAGATAATACTTTGGTTTGCACTGTTAAGTAGTAGAAAAAAAGGTGAAAGTTCTGGTTAGATCTATGTTCAAATCCAGATATTACCACTTATTAACTGTGTGAAGTGAAGTGAAGTCGCTCAGTTGTGTCCGACTCTTTGCAATCCCATGGACTGTAGGCTACAGTCCATGGGATTTTCCAGGCAAGAATACTGGAGTGGGTTGCCATTTCCTTCTCCAGGGTATCTTCCCGACCCAGGGATTGAACCTGGGTCTCTCGCATTGTAGGCAGACACTTTACCGTCTGAGCTACCAGGGAAGCTAACTGTGTAAAGTTTGGCAAATAGAACCTCAATTCCCTCATAAATTATAGGTGATGAATAATGATACTTAAATCATTGTGCTCATTTAAAGGGAATTTTTACATAAAAGTGATCAGGTCATACAAAATTACCAAGCAGAAGAGTGGTTCTTAACTAGGAGTGATTTCACACACACATGCACACACAGACACCCTGCCCAGGGAACATTTAGCAAAGTCTATAAAGCATTTCTGGTTGTTACAAGTGGACAGGAGCTGCAACTGGTGTTTAGTAGGTAGAGACCAGGGATGCTGCTAAACATGTCACGATTTACAGCACAGACCCTGCAACAAAGAGCCACCCAGTCCTAAATATCACAAGTGCCAAGGTTAAGAAACTCAGTTCTAGAAGATATGTCTACTGATGTCAGGGGAGGGCTCAAAGCGGGCATGAATTTCCATTGTTTCTGCCACAACACTTTGGTAAAATGAGGGAGGGAAAATGAAGGAGCACATAAGACAGTAGCACCAGGAGGGAAAACAGAGGGACTCCCTGCCCCTGATCCAAGGCTGCGGGAGTTCTACCTGCGACCAATGGATTTCAGAGTGAACTAGGGAGCTGAAGGCCAGCTGAGGAAATGCAGAGGTTATGGAGCACTGGAGAGTGCAAACTGAAGGGGCCCAGCTAGGGTTCATAATGTTATAACCTCTGCCATATTTACACTATCTATAGTGGTGCCACAGTAAGAAGACAAATGTGTCCCTGTGGGCAGGGCCATGGCAAAGTTCTAGACCTGAGCACTCCCTGCATCTGTAAGTGTTGTGAGGTAAAGCATAATCAAAATGCTGAGAACTCAGAGCTGGGAGGAACAGGGCATCTTACTTTCATCAACCGGCTACTGACCTTCTGTAGGTTACATATTGGTTTAAACTCCTTAAACATAGTCTATTACATTACGTTCTATATGGGTGCACACGCTGAGGGTGTTTGCAAATTCTGGCGTAGCGGGGAAACAGAACACTGTCTGGTTCAGTCTAACATATTCCCAGGGGTAAAAGAGAAAAAAGGTAGGATAGTCTTATAAACCATAACCTGGCCCTCTGTGGCAAAGAAAATCATCGTGCGGTTGAAGAATAAGCCCAGATTTACTGTGTTATTCCTACGAGCCTTCTTGGAACCAAATGACTAGAGTGAATTTCATGTTGAATCAGCCCCCCAGACCATCCAGCTATACACATGGTATCTGGAAACCCATTCATCCACAGTGAGAGGTGGGGACAAGGGCATGGACCAGGAGTGAACGACAAAGATTCCTGGCAGTAATGCGATGGTGTGACTTCTCCTTCTCTCACCTTAGGGGAGAAGCTGGGTAGAGGAGCATGTTCATGACAAGACTGGTTTAATAATTACCCCTTTGCCTGCTCCTCTGCTGACTTAATCAGCTGTCCTAAAGGACAGCGAGATGTGTGTGAGTTTGCCTGTGTGTGTGTCTGGTGGCAGCTTTAATTATCGCCCCTCATTACCCTTCCCTGTGCTCATTCTAATTGTCCTTGTGACTTTGCTTAGCAACTTATGTAAGACATTTCAGCAATTCTTTTCTCTTTTCTATTGGTGAAATCTTCAAAACAGTCTTTTTATTGTCCCTGCTTTAATAGTTTCAGTTTGCTACCTACTGAGATTGCTGTAGTCTTAATCATTACATTTTAAAAGACAGCTGTTAGAAGTTTCTCTAGCTGCACAAATAACATCATAACAGCTGAACTAAAAAGGAAACGAACATTTAATTTCCCACGCTTTGCTAATAATAATAATAGCCAACATTTGAAAGCATCCCATATGCAAAGCGCTGTGCCATACCATATCTATCTTTTAAGTCACAACATCCTCATGATATAGACAGTATAATGTTATTACATCTGTTTTGAAGAAAAGGAAATTGAGTCTCAGAAGTTAAGTAACTTGTTCACAGTCATGCCAAAGGGTGCCCTGCCGAACACCACAGGCCCAGGACTCCAGCTGGGCACTGGACTGAGCTGGAACTCAAAGACTGTTTTCTGGTTTCTTTCTCATTGACTCCTTCCAGAATTTCTCATTATCCATTCATAACTTTTGCCTTCCTGCAAACACAGCATTGACTGATTGTCTGTTCTTTTCATATAGCAGAATACTAAAAACTTTGCAAGTTGCAATCTCAACTTTACAAGCTGGATCATCTCTATTGAGAGTACGTATACAATTTCAAAAAATCAGAATCATACTTTATTTAAGCATACTTCCATTTTAGATATTTATATTGCTATCAGTTTTCCTCTTTTAATAATAAATCTCTAGTGAATATCTTCGTGCACACAATATTCTCTAATTTTGACCTGTTTCTTGGGATAAATTCCTAGGAGTGAAGGTACTCAGTCAAAAGCTAGGTGCCTTTTTATAATTCTTAAAATTCTTCAAACATATTCTTCAAAGTTTGAGTTATGCTCCTTTGAGTGTTTTCTGAGGCTACCAGGCTTACTACGATTTCATCGGTATGGAAATTAATCATTAAGTTTGTATTAATTCAACAGTTGTCTTGTTAATAATATTTCTTTGAAAATGTCGGAAGTGGGACATTCATTTATGGTCCTTTTTCTTTATCTGTTTCTATATACTTTCTCCATAGTATTTATTGTTTAGTCACTAGGTCGTGTCCAATGCTCTTGTGACAGACAAGGGTAAAACAATGCTTATGGGCCAGACCTGGCTCACTGGCTGTTTTTATAAAGAAAGTTTTATTCAAGCATGACCACATTCATTCATGTATAGTCTATAGTTGCTTTTATGCTACAACCGCAGAGTTCAGTAGTTTCAACAGAAAACAAGTGGCCTGCAAACAGAAGTGGCTACATAATTTGAAGGGTAAGGAAATGAAAACGATTTTTTAACAAGGAGCTCCACACTAAGAATTTCAAGATGTCAATGACAGAGCATTAAGTCAAGTGAAGGTCACATGCCCATGAAGTTGGCCCTCCCCACAACGTCTGAAACATTTACTATCTAGCCCTTTGCTGCCCTCTGGTATACACATTAATCTTAAATCTTTTACAATGGGCTTAAATGTTTACCCCTGTCTGTAATTTTGTTTTGTTTAATTATGCCATTTGTGTCAAAATATTGATGTTTGTTTTTATGATAGAATTTTTAGTTTCCTTCAACAATCACTGCCCCAAAGATCAGATACATAGGTTTAGTCTACTTTCTATTAGTTTCTTTTAATGATATGATTCCTTTATTTAATTTTACTCACAATGTTAACTTTAATATATAATATGAAACTTGATTGTGCAAATCTATTTTAAAAACTCTCAATTCCAATCATAAACATTTTTCTTATTCATTGCCTATTGATGCCTACCTTTTTACAACCTTCTTATATATAATTAGAGAGTTTTTGAACTCTCATATCTGCTTCATTAATTTCTGATTTTTTTTTCTTTAGCTCAATGGTCCTCAACTAGGAATGATTTTGACTTCCAAGAGACATCTGTCAGTATCCAGAGGTGTTTTTGGTTATCACAACTGAAGAAGGTGCTACTCATCTAATGAGAGGCCAGTGGTGCTACTAAAAACCATCTTACAAAGAATTACCTGGCCCACATGTCAGTGTAGTTGAGAAATCCTACTTTAGCTTTAAGATAGTGAAGGACAGGAAAGCCTGGTGTGCCACAGTCTGTGGGGTCACAAAGAGTTGCACATGGCTTAGGCACTGAACAGCAACTTTAGCTTTGTACCATATTTACTGATGCTTAATAGCAACATGCAGCCAGTCACCTCCCCCATTCATGCTTCTTTTCAAAGTATCAATTGGTCTTCTGAATGCTTATTTTTACAAACAAATTTTACAATAGCATCTGCCAAGGAAAAAGAATATTCTTTTCAGATTTTGGCCAGAATTGAACTAGTGCTACAAATTAACTTATATTCCTAGTCAGCCTTCTATTATAGCTCCTATTTATAAATAATTCTTTACTAAGTAAAATTTCCAAATTTTCTGGTTTTCTTACTTTGTCATAAACATCTCTGAGGTTTATTCCTAAGTATTTCACAAATTTCCTGCTCTGAAATTGGACCTCTTTGTTATCAAATCGCTATATCTGGATACTATTTTTTATCTCAAGCAATTTCATTAAAACTCAGAATTTGAGTAGAGTGTGTCTGGCTACTTTCAGTTTTCAACCCATGAAGTAATATAATTTGTAGATTCTGTCCAATGTTTATCTTATTTTTGTTTGGTTCATAATACAGCATAGGCTTGGACTTGCAAACTGATTTTAATAAAGAATGTTGATAGAATTAAAAATGTAAAATATTTCACAAGTTAAATATTTAAAGTTAAAAATAGCGAAAAACTTACAGATCTTCATTTTAAAGTAGTTATTACTGGTCTTTTGATTATATTACATAGTAAGTATATATATGTGTGTGTGTGGGTGTGCACACACATACACATACATTCAACACCTCTACAAATATTAATGTGACATGGTGAAGTGTTGCTGTGCTAGCTAGGCCAGGATATGTTGGCACTACAAAGATGTGCTTAAGCTCCTTGAAGTACAAGGAGCTATTCAGAAGCCATCAAGGGTAAAAGGTTCCTCTGCAGCAGGTCAAATTGTAATTTCCCCCAGCATCCCTGCAGAATAGCATGATTCATTCTTGAAGGAACTTGAACAAAAGTATTTCTGACCTAATCCTTAGTCCTTCAGTGATAGCAATCCCTAAACCCCTTTTTACCCGGATCTGTCTTGTCACCTCATCCATCTCTTTTACAGATTTTTCTGGAGGCCTCATAGAGTAGTCAAGAGTGACTGAGCTGTACATTCTCTTCACAGATCAAAACTGTAGACAAACACATCTTTCCAACCTGACCCACATGTGTGATTTTCTCTGAGACTATATAGAGTCAGATGTTTAGAGTAAGAGATGCAATACTGATGAAACATTTAATTAAATTACTTTTTTTCTGTCAGTATTTAACCTTCTGTGAATACTACAAAAAATGGTATATTTGCATTTGAGGTGCTTGCAACTAAACTTTTTCCTTTGTTTCTTTACAATATGTTTCCCTTCTTAGGTACAGAGCATTAGAATTTCTTTGTCCGTAAGGAGCAATGGAAGGACTATGAAAGTTAATTGCAACCCTAACAATTAGGTAGGAACTGATGAAGAACATTCTATATACCACATGCTATAAGGAAATGGCAACCCACTCCAGTGTTCTTGCCTTGAAAATTCCATGGACAGAAAAGCCTGGTGGGCTACAGTCCATGGGGTCACAAAGAGTTGGATACAACTAAGCGCAACCAGGAGGTCACAGGTTTTCCCTTGATTGCTCCAGATAACAGACAAAAAAGTATACCATAATCATGTATAAACTGTGACTTTTAATATAGTTGACATTGATAAGGGATAGGAAGGCAATATCTGTTTATAATTTTGTTTCTGCACATTTACTATTTTAAAATTAATTTTAAAATTAGAATTTCTAAAGTATATCAGTGATGTTAAACATATGCCTATTTTGAAAACAATACTTATTAAAATTATGTGTATGGATTATATATTTTCTTGAGTGCTTACTCAAAATTATTTTACATTCTTTTGGATATTCTGGTTCCAAATAGGAAAAGGAGTACGTCAAGGCTGTATATTGTCACCCTGCTTATTTAACTTATATGCAGAGTACATCATGAGAAACACTGGGCTGGAGGAAGCACAAGCTGGAATCAAGATTGCTGGGAGAAATATCAATAACCTCAGATATGCAGATGTCACCACCCTTATGGCAGAAAGCGAAGAAGAACTAAAGAGCCTCTTGATGAAAGTGAAAGAGGAGAGTGTAAAAGTTGGCTTAAAGCTCAACATTCAGAAAACTAAGATCATGGCATCTGGTCCCATCACTTCATGGCAAATAGATGGTGGAAACAGTGGCTGACTTTATTTTGGGGGGCTCCAAAATCACTGCTGATGGTGATTGCAGCCATGATATTAAAAGACACTTAGTCACTCCTTGGAAGGAAAGTTATGACCAAGCTAGACAGCAGATTAAAAAGCAGAGACATTACTTTGCCAACAAAGGTCCGTCTAGTCAAGGCTATGGTTTTTCCAGTAGTCATGTATGGATGTGAGAGTGGGACTATAAAGAAAGCTGAGCGCTGAAGAATTGATGCTTTTGAACTGTGGTGTTGGAGAAGACTCTTGAGAGTCCCTTGGACTGCAGGGAGATCAAACCAGTCCATCCTAGAGGAGATCAGTCCTGAGTGTTCATTGGAAGGACTGGTGTTGAAGCTGAAACTCCAATACTTTGGCCACCTGATCCAAAGAGCTGACTCATTGGAAAAGACCCTGATGCTGGGAAAGATTGAAGGCAGGAGGAGAAGGGGACGACAGAGGATGAGATGATTGGATGGCATCACTGACTCACTCAACGGACATGAGTTTGAGTAAACTATGGGAGTTGGTGATGGACAGGGAGGCCTGGCGTGTTCATGGGGTGGCAAAGAGTTGGACACGACTGAGCGACTGAACTGAACTGAACTGATTAACAGAAGGCTTAAAGGTCAGAAGAGTTGTAAAAATGGCTAAACCATTACAAAAATTCTACGAAGTGGTAAAAGAAATGGTAAGTTAGCATGAAAGGACTGATCAAGTAAACGATGAGAGTAATTAAATTCTCTGTGACTAAGATGGACAGAGAACATTAAGAGGTTGAAAATAGTGATTGGACAAAAGAGTAAAACACTGCACAATGAATCTAGTAGTACCTCTCGATGTAAATACCCAATTCAGCTGTTACCAACAAGGAAGAGGATTACCTGGAAAACACTTGTAATAACTGATACCACCTTAAAGTACCTGTACTCAGTACTCATGTTACACATATCTCTCATTCCTTTTGCTACAAATATGTCTATCTTATTCAAAGAAGACAGTTTCCTATATATTTTTACTTTACAATGACTCTAAATAACTAAGGAGAATACACTTTTAACAATATTTGTACTGAAAAAATCTGAATCCTGTAGTTATATTGATATATGATAATAGTGTCTGGCTCATGCAAGAGTTTGATCATGGATTCATCAACTATTGTGACTGAAAAGAATAAGGCTGGTAATATATTTACCAATGTACTAACATTTTCATAACTATTATTATGTCTACCTAGAATTACCTGTGTTCCTCCAGATAAGAGCATTCTGAATTACTACTGTTTAGATTCTGGGAAACAGAGGAGATATTGCAAAGGCAGCAAAATGTAAAAGTTTAAAGAGAGGTGAGTTAGACAACTTGAATTTGAACCTTAGCTGTGTAATTGGGCAAGTTAATTCACCTGTGTTTCAGTTTGCTTATCTGTAAAATGGAGTCATGGCAAATAGACGGGGAAACAGTGGAAACACTGACAGACTTTATTTTGGGGGGCTCCAAAATCACTGCAGATGGTGACTGCAGCCATGAAATTAAAAGACGCTTGCTCATTAGGAGAAAAGTTATGACCAACCTAGACAGAATATTAAAAAGCAGACACATTACTTTGCCAACATAGTCTGTCTAGTCAAAGCTGTGGTTTTTCCAGTAGTCATGTATGGATGTGAGAGTTGGACTATAAAGAAAGCTGTATGTGTGTGTGAGTTGCTTAGTCGTGTCTGACTCTTTGCAACCCCATGGACTGTAGCCTACCAGGCTCCCCTATCCATGGAATTTTCCAGGCAAGAGTACTGGAGTGGGTTGCCATTTCCTTCTCCAAAAGAAAGCTGAGTGCAGAATTATTGATGCTTTTGAACTGTGGTGTTGGAGAAGGCTCTTGAGAATCCCTTGGACTTCGAGGAGATCCAACCGGGCCATCCTAAAGGAAATCAGTCCCGAATAGTCATTGGAAGGACTGATGCTGAAGCTGAAACTCCAATACTTTGGCCACCTGATGCGAAGAACTGATTCACTGGAAAAGACCCTGATGCTGGGAAAGATTAAAGGTGGGAGGAGAAGGGGACGACAGAGGATGAGGTGGTTGGATGGCATCACCGACTCAATGGACATGAGTTTGAGTAAACTCCAGGAGTTGGTGATGGACAGGGAGGCCTGGCATGCTGCAGTCTATGGGGTTGCAAAGAGCTGGACATGACTGAGCAACTGAACTGAACATCTACCTCATAGGCTTGTCTCTAGGATTAAAACAAGCTAGTTTATGTAAAGCTCTTAATACAGTTTCCTAACATGCAATAAATATTACGTTTAATAATATGTACCTTCCCCATCCATCCATTAAACTGATTCTGTTTCTCTACAGCACCCTAATACACATTTTCAGTTTGGATTCTAAGGTGACTCCATTCAAAGTATTAAAATCTTTTCAGCATATGAACCCATTAAGAACAAATCTCCAGTTATGGATACATGTATATACATGGCTGAGTCCCTTTGCTATCCACTTGAAACTATCAACATTGTTAATCAGCTTTATATAACATAAAAAGTTGAAAAAGAAAAAGAAATCTCCTGGAAGATCTGAAGTGAGAGAAGGACAGAGCTGATGCATTCATTAGTAGGCCATGCCCAGCATTAAGGAGGTAAAATTCCTATTTATTGTCCAGAGTGGACATAACCAAATAGTCAACTAACTTATAGAATATTCTCTGGCCAAAAACCACCAGGAACACTCCTATGGTTGAAAAAGTTGGGTTTGTTACTTGTTGCAGTGAGAGACAGCACACCGTGGGTTAATTATGGATTGTCTCAGAAAGAAGGTGTTATATTTATGGTAAAAACTCTCCAGAAAAAAGGCATAGAAAGTAAACTGGACAGCTACATGCAAAAGAATGAAATTAAGACATTCTCTAACACCATACACAAAGATAAACTCAAGATGGATCAAAGACCTAACTGTAAGGCTGGATGCTATCAAACTCATAGAAGAAAACAGAACATTCTCTGACACAGTAGTATTTTTTTTGATCCACCTCCTAGAGTAATGAAAATAAAAACAAAATAAATAAATTATATCTAATTAAACTTAAAAGCTTTTTCACAGTAAAGGAAACCATAAAGAAAATAAAAAGACAACCCACAGAATGGAAGAAAATATTTGCAAATGAAGCAACTAACAAAGGATTAATCTCCAAAATGTACAAACAGCTCATGTAGCTCAATAACAACAAAGAATTCAATCAAAAAATGGGCAGATCTAAATAGACATTCTCTAAAGAGACATGCAGATAGTCAAAAAGCACATGAAAAGATGTTCTACATCACTAATAGAGAAATGCAAATCAAAATCACAATGAGGTATCACACCAGTCAGAACAGCCATCATCAAAAAAATCTACAAACAAATGCTAGAGAAAAGGAAACCCTCCTACACTGTTGGTGGAAATTTAAGTTGGTAAGCCACTATGGAGAACAGTGTGGGGGATCCTTAAACCAAAAACAGAACTTCCATAAGATCCAGGAATCCCACCTCTGGGCATGTATCTGGAGAAAACCATAATTTGAAAAGATATATGCACCCCAATGCTCGTTGCAGCACTATTTACAACAGCCAACACATGGAAGTAACCTAAATGTTCATTAACAGAGGAATAAAGATGTGGTACATATACAGAAAGGAATATTAGCCATAAAAAAGAATGAAATAATGCCACTTGCAACAACATGGATGGACCTAGAGATTCATATTGAGTGAAGTTAGACATAGAAAGACAAATACCATATGATATCACCCATATGGGGAACCTAAAATAAAAAAAGGTACAAATGAACTTATCTACAAGACAGAAACAGTTATAGATTTAGAAAACAAACGTGGTCACCAAGAGATAAGGTGGGGAGGGATAGATTGGGAGATTGGTACTGATGCGTACACACTACTGTATATAAAGTGGATCACTAACACAGACCTACTGAATAGGGCAAGGAACTCTACTCAGTACTCTGTAATGGCCAATATTAGAAAAGAATCTAAAAAAGAATGCATATATGTATATATAGAACCGATTCACTTTGCTGTACACTTGAAACCAACACAACATTGTAAATCAGCTAGACTCCAATAAAAATTTTAAAGAAGGTATATGCACCCCAGTGTTCATTTCAGCACCATTTACAATAGCCAGGACATGGAAGCAATCTAAATGTCCATCACCAGAGGAATGGATAAAGAATGTGGTACATATGTATGGTGGAATGTTACCCAATAAAAAAGAATAAAATATTGCCATTTGGGGCAACATGGATTGCAGGGGTTAATAATCAGCTGCCTGTTGCTCTGGCTAAGCCATGAGAAAAACACCATGGGAAAAGAACAAAAGCAAAATATAGCAATACAGTATAATCTAAACAAAAGTACATCGGGTTGATTAGTTGAGGTCATCATGCCCTGCTAAGCTAAGGATAAACATAGTGTGGACCTTGGAGTGCCAGGTCAGCGCAAGTTCAGAACGTTGTTTGTGCACACATCAAGATGTTTTCCCAAAGCATATGTGGGTCTATTACCGCCAGCTGGGTGATACCCCTTGTACAAGCAAATAACAAAGATAGTTCAAAGTAACCAATAAAATGGGAGACGTGACCAGGGACACAGGAGGCCGATTTTATTATAGCACAACAGATACTTTCTGCTTGCCAAGACACTAAATAAATGTGATGTGGCTCCAAGGAACAGGGCTCTTGATCCAAGAAGTCTTGAGTGCCCTGGTCCCATCTTTAAAACTTGAATTCTGTCTCTAGTTTCTTTTTCCCAAACTGTGCGTCGACCACTTTTGATCCCTACCTGTTGTGCTGGCCGCAGCAATGGATGGACTTAGAGACTGTCATACCAAGTGAAGTAAGTCAGATGGAGAAAGTATCATGTAATATCACATATGTGGAATCTTAGAAAATGGTACAAATGAACTTATTTACACAACAGAAACAGAGTCATAGATGTAGAAAACAAATTTATGGTTACCTACGGGGAAAGGGAGAGGGGATAAACTGGGAAATTGGGATAGGTAAGATAGGTAACTAATAAAGACCTACTATATATCACAGGAAACTCACGACTCTGTAAAGATCTATATGAGAAAAGAATCTAAAGAGTGGATATATGTGTATGTATAACTGACTCACTTTGCTGTAGAGCAGAAACTAACACAACATTGTAAATCAACTATACTTCAATAAAAATTAATTTTAGAAGCATATTGACTATAGATTTTCTTATATGTTATATCTAAGCAGGTATAATTTAAATCCATATAGCATAATATTGATGATAATAATAATAATGAAAGAATATGAAAAAATATATAAACGAATCACTGTGCTGTACAGCAGAAATTAATGCATTATAAATCAATTAGACTTCAATAAGTTTTTCTTTTTTTAAGTACAAAAAAATTAAAAAAGGAAGGTGTTAGCAAGAACTTTTAGGATTGGGGTTTTGACTGAGTGCTCTGAGGAGAGTCCAAGGAAGCAGGCTTTTATCTCTGTTGGTTAATTATAGAAAGCAGGGATAATTTTTAAATTATCTTAATGAATCTTATCTGAGGGCAGGACAAACTAAAGCTTTAATTGAAAGAGAAATAGCAGTCATTCCTACTAGCTGAGAGAGCGGAATGTTTAGGTTTTGCCTGTGTTCAGATGTGATTTGGTGGTCTTGTTTTTGTCTTGATCCATCAGAGTCACAGAATGGCCTTGTCTGATGATGGTGTCCTGTGAAAATATGTGCAGCAGGCAAATGCCAAACCCACTGAAAGTACTAAGCCAGCTCCTGGGTGTCAAGGTTCTTTTTCTCTTTCGATCTTAAGGAAGCTCATTTCTGACTGGTGCAGGTGACCCCTTCTGAAATCTCCAGCCCTATATGCTCGGTTATTACTTCCAGCAGCAGTATCTGAATCCTGAAATTAACCAGGGCCTCATAAAACCATAATTATAATTACAGCATGAATATAAAATTAAATTTAATTAAGATTAAAAGTGGAAGGATGTCCAACTCAATTGTGAAGGTAAATAAAAAAGAAAATTGCATTCTTCTTTTAAATTCTAGGTTTTAAATGTCTGTTTTAACAAGCAGAACTGGCCAACAGAAACAGATACACTTCATCATATATGCAGGATACAAGGCCAAATTTGGGGGAAAAAATTGATGGGCAACTATGAATCCTCTTCTACTCAAAGCCCATTATAAAGAACCAGAGGAAGAAAGATGACAAGTCAAGGACCTGCTGCATAGGTCTCCAGAGGGAGGAGTGGGGATGAGTGCACAGACTTCTTCCCTGTCTGTCCCTAAACACTGGCCACTACCCACACAAACCCCCCAGGACCCAGGGAGCCCCTGTGCCCTGGAGTCAAAATCCAGAGGCCTCCAAGCTACTTGTGTCATAACCCACACATGTCTTTATCTTCTCTCAGAAGATCCCGCGGTGCTCTGAAGTACACAGGTCACATTAATACCACTCCCCCAAAGCCAGCAGAATCTTTGCCTGTGACAGAATGCAGTACTAACCGCTGTTCACGGTGTCAGCAAGCACAGTTGTGTGGACATACTCAGTCACACAGTCACGGCCAACTCTTTGCAACACTATGGGCTGTAGCCTGCCAGACTCCTCTATCCATGGAATTTTCCCAGCAAGAATACTGGAGTGGGTTGCCATGCCCTTCTCCAGGGGATCTTCCTGACCCAGGGATCGAACCCACATCTATGCATTGGCAGTCATATTCTTTACCACTGAGCCACCTGGGAAGCCCCACACAGTTGATGAGCACAGCTTAAAGCAATTGTCAGGACATAGCAAAGGTACATAATCTTGGGTTTTATAATTCTAAAAATAATAAAAATAATTCTACACCTGATGGAAATGTAAGTCGTTATAAAACTAATCCCTGTATTTCTAGGAAGTACTGTTCATTCGTCACGTCTAAGGCTCCTGAGTTCAAACCCGGATTAACAGTCACTGCACAAACTGTCTGCAAAAATCAGTGTTAACTCTGAGAACAGAACACATGATTAGATCAGTGAGGCCATGATCCAGAAGACAGGTGATGTGCTATTTTTAAAACTTCTCACTGGTGTAAATCAACTATACTCCAATAAAATTTAAAAACCAGAAGCTTCTCACTCGTAAAAATAATCCACATTTTGCAGGTATTCCTTAGAGGGATTATCTCAGTAGCTGAAAAAGGAACAATCCTGGCATGGTCGGAAGCCTTCTCATTCATTTGATGTGGAAATCAGATACTCGGGCCAGCAGGAAAACCACACTGTCAACAGCTAAAAATATGTTGCTGATTTTATACTATACATCCTCATGGTTTGGACCAAACATATGTCCCACATTGTGAATTTGTTGATTCTATCTCTCTGATCAATAGACAGTGGAAAGGAGATTGTGTGGACTAAATATGCCTAAGAAATCTGGGAAAGGATCCTAAACAGAGAGACAGACAAGGGAGCAGGTGACTCATTCACTCCACAACTACCCTGAAGGTCGGTCCTGTCTATAACATGTGCCTGAGTGCTAAGTCACTTTAGTCATGTCCGACTCTTTGTGACCCTATGGACCATAGCCTGTCCGACTCCTCTGCCCACGGGATTCTCCAGGCAAGAATACAAGTGGGTTGCTGGACTCTTCTCCAGGGAATCTTCCCAAGCCAGGGCTTGAACGCATGTCTCCTGCATTGGCAGGCGAGTTCTTTACCACTAGCACCACCTGGGATGCTGAAATAGCCACAGAGCACACAGCAATACTAGACAGAAAAAACTCACAAAGGAAAAAATTCTGCCTCTTTGGATCAAGGCCCCCATGCTTCAGTTTATTTGTTTAGTTTCTGAAGAAACTCCGGGTACAGTTTATGTGAATGGAACACAGGACGCTTGGGCTCTCAAACATTTATGTAAGTCAGAATCGCCTGGAGGGCTTGTTAACACACTGATTGCGGGGCCCACTCCTCAACTTTCTGGTTCATTACATCCAGTGGGAGTTGTGAATTTGTATTTCTAACAAGTTTCAGTGTGATGCTGAGGCTACACATTGTGGCCTGCCCACAGGCCCAATTCTTCACTTGATTATTAGTTTCTGAGCACTCTGAGGGCTGGTCTCTTTTCTCACCCAGGGCTCCAGTGGATTTGCTCAACAGATGATTGTTAGGAAGTGAATGAGGGAGTGAATGAGGAAGCACAGAGAGACGAAATAGCAGGCTCAAACTGGATGTTTCTCTTTGTTTAGCCAGACCAAAGGGGGCAACTATAAAGGAAGATGACAGTGGCCAGAGAACTCTATCATTGTAAATGTGAACAGTAGCAAATTACAATTTATGACTAATTAGAATTTGCATTAAAGTGAAATTGCAAAGTGTCCTGACTCTTTGCAACCCCATGGACTGTAGTCTACCAGGCTCCTCCGTCATAGGATTTTCCAAGCAAGAATACTGGAGTGGGGTGCCATTTCCTTCTCCAGGAGATCTTCCCAGCCCAGGGATTGAACCCCGGTCTCCTACATTGGAGGCAGATGCTTTACCGTCTGAGCCACCAGGGACCCAGGTTCATGAGTCCCTGAATTCGCATGAGTCTTTCGCAAAACCACTCCAAAGGATTCATTAGAAACTTTCTTTTTTTCTAACTGCTGTGGCAAAATGACTTAATGGAATTACTTTTACAAATGTATTAATTTATTCTACCCTGAGGATATTATATTCATTGATTTGGCAAAACTAATCTGGCCTAATAACAGACACACATTTACTGAGACTAAGCAAATTTTCCAGTAGAGAGATACTCAATCATTTGGAACAAATGAAGGTTGAGGTATAAAGATGACTGTAATTTCCAAAATAGGTACTAGCAAGTGTTACAAACTGACTCAAATGCAAAGCTAAAATTTGTGCTGACAAAAAAAAAAAAAAAAAACTGTCACAAAGGTGCAGAAAGCCTACCACCACCACCACCTAGAAATTCTCAACCACAGACAGATGCTCGAGTTCAAGAGATATTCTCCATACATGTGTCTCCTAAGGATGTACTGGTCAACTCAATATAAGTGATAAACACACCTTCTCAGAGCCTTTGGTTCTCTCTGGTAGAGTCAGGAAGTGACTGCCATTCACTCACATTCTGCCAATGAAATACCCACTGTGTACTGTCCCTTTGAAAATCCTAAATCTATTTCAGAGACCAGAGATGAAATCTTGCAGCCAACAGGGACCAATATAAGTGAGTGAAATAGAATATAAGGCAATAGATAGTAAAGAGACTTGGTTAACCAAAGACTGTTATGTTCTGTTTAGAGGGGAAATTCTTTCCCAACCTCAGGAGATTGCTGCATTATGGGATGTGATCCCAGTGTTACCAGATCTCCCAATTTTCCAAGAGGGATCAGAACTTGGAATTTCATGTAAAGTTTCCTAGCTGTTAAAATAGTGTGTGACTAGTCAGAATGGCCATCATCAAGAAATCTGCAAATAATAAATGGTGGAGAGGGTGTGGGGAAAGGGAACCCTCATGTACTGTTGGCGGGAGTGTAAATTGATACAGCCACTATGGAAAACAATATAGAGCTTCCTTAAAAAACTAAAAACAGAACTACCATATGACCCAGCAATACCACTCCTGGGCGTATACCCAGAGAAAACCATAATTGACAAAGATACATGCAACCCAATGTTCATATCAGCACTATTTACAACAGCTAGGGCAGGAAAGCAATCTAAATGTCCATCAACAGATGAATGAATAAAGGTGGTACATAAATACAATGGAATATTATTCAGCCATAAAAAGCAATGAAATTGTGTCATTTGCACAGATGTGGATAGATCTACAGACTGTTATACAGCGTGAAGTAAGTTAGAAAGAGAAAAATGTTGTATATTAACACATATGTGGAATCTAGAAAAATGGTACAGATGAACCCATTTTCAAAGCAGAAACAGAGTCACAGATGTAAAGAACAAACATGTGGATACTAGGGGGAAAGTGTAGGGTGGGATGAACTGGGAGATTGGGATTGACATATATATATGTATTACTATGTATAAAATAGATAACTCATGAGAACCTACTGTATAGCACAGAGACCTCTCCTCAATTCTCTGTGATGACCTAAATGGGAAGGAAGTCTAAAAGAGAGGGGATATATTTGAGAGAGTTAATAGCCTTGGTAGGGAGGCCAGAGGTCCCCAAGGGGCAAAAGGAAATAAAACCACAAGTGCAGACATTCTTTTTTCTTTTAAAATTCTGTGTTGTCATGATGACACTTGGTTCCACCTGAACTTAACTTTGTCTCAAACCTTGAGCTAACCAATGCATTTTTCTCATGGAAATGTCTTCCTTAAGCTATGTTAATGAACAATGTATTTGCTTGGAAATCTGCTTTTTTCAAGATTCATGCCAATTGTTTTATGGCCTGAGATAACTCACCTTGTGCCAATGCTATCTCAAAATGCATGTTGTGGATGAGAGGCCTGATGCACTTCTCTCAGTTTTGAGGCATTTCCTTTCTCTAATTAGCAGCTTGCTAATAGGTATGTATCTCCTTGCTAAAAACTAGCAAGGGGGCACTCTTTCTGTCCCTTTTTTATGTCTATGTCAGAAGCTTTCTCTATCTCTTTTATACTTTAATAAACCTTTATTACACAAAAATCTCTGTGTGATTAAGCCTTGTCACTAGCTCTGGATAGAATTCCTCTCCTCTGGAGGCCAAGAATCCAGGCATTGTTCACAGCTCATAGCAGCAACCTTTCATATGTATATGTATAGCCAATTCACCCTGTTGTACAGCAGAAACAGACACAGCAGTGTAAAGCAATTATACTCCAATAAAAAATGTGCAACTCAAACAAAATATGTTTGCAGGTAAAATGAAGCTGGCATCCTTCCATTCAGGACCTCTCCTTAGACTATAAGAAGCCCTGTTTTCCTAGTTACCTCACTGATTACTAGATATGTATTCTGTCCCCTCCTTGAAGAGCACCCCTTTCATTTTTAAACTCTTTCATAGGCTCAGAATTCTTCCCCTAATTCTTGGAGGTTAAGATGGATAGATCATGGTTCCATCAGAAATTCTTTGATCACTTCATATGCTGAGATATTGTCCATCAGTAATGTATTTGCCATTGGTGGTGAGTGGGGGTGGCTTGATGTCACATAACCTGAAGATGACTTAAGGGGTAGAAGCTTGGGTTCCATTCCCCATGCTTCCCCACACTTTCTCCTCATCCTCACCATTCCATCTCAGGCTATTGGAACAATATTCTGAAAATGCATGCAGGGTCCAAGAAAGAAAACAATTTACCTAATTTCTTAAAGTATGAAAACTATCAAACCACAGCTGGAGAAAACCAGAGTATTGTGGGGAAAAGCTGAATCAAAGATTTAGAGGGTTTAAAGACAATTCTGCATAATTCTTCCAGGCCAGGTACAATTAAAAGATAGTCAGCAGCCCTTATACTAGTCCTGCAGGTCAGTGTGGTCTAATGCTTCCAGTTCCTCTTCCTCTCATTCCTCTTCATTTCTTGGAAAAGGAACAAGTGAGAGGAAGGGTGGGGGTTGGATATATTTTTCCTGAGGGTTTACCTGTTTATTCACCGAACCAATATTTATTATCTTCATTTGTTATGCATGGAGCTTATAGTCTAGTGAGTAAGCCACAGGAGAAAAAGCAAATTTTAAAAAATCATACACACAAAAAGCAAACAACTTACAGACTATAACTCCACGTATCAGTGGAAGTTCCAGGGAAAATATCATTATGCCACAGAAAGTCATAAATTCAGCAGTTTGCCAGAAAAAATCTGGGTGTCATAGCTGGAAGCTGAATGAACATTCATTTTCATCACCTTTCAAGAAGAGAATCTGCTGGCAAAGGATCCAAGTTTAAATGTACTCTTCTCCTGTCTCTACCTCTGTCCCTTTGCTGTTGAGCAAGAGAACTCTGTGTGCTTGTAACACAAAAGGACAGAAGAAAGTTTGTTCTGTTCCAGGCAGAGAGCTCAGACTCTGAGAGAAAGCTCAGACTGCAGGCTGGAGCAGATGGAGTCACTTAGTATGTCCAAGCAGCAGGCATTTACTGAATATCTTCAGATATACTTCCCTGAGAATCACTGGATAATGTCTACACTCAAAGTGAACTTCCAGAAAGCTAAACAGAAGGTTAAGGGTGTGGGCCTGCACATCGCATGTGTTTAGTCTGTGTGTGTGTGTGTGGCCATGTTTGCTCCACTATCTTCCTTTCCAGAGGATGGATTCTGACATTCACAGAGTCTTTTGTTGTACTGACAAAGTCCTAAGTTAAAAAGGCTTCCAGATAATCGTAGGTCAGTAGTTTTTAAGCCTTCTTCAGCCTCACTTTTGAGAAATAGTCTAGCCCCTATAAACCCTTTGGTCACTGTGACTTTAATTCTCACATCTGCTCAAATCCCTGAGGAAATATGTTGGTGTAACTTGTGGGCACACTCTAGCTCCCAACCTAATGGCCATCTCACCCTCTTCCAACCATCAGTTGAGATTCTCTGTCGGGATACATGGAACATTCCTCTATGTCTCTGTCACAATTACAGAAGGGTTATGATTCCTCAACTGAGCAAAACTAAGTAAGAAGCACTTAACAAAACTTATGCTTGTCTGAGCTTGTGTGTTTTACACAAGCCCAGAAGTGTAGGACATTCAAAACCACTAGAACATTCACATATAACCTAAATCAAATCTCTTATGATTATACAGTGGAAGTGACAAACAGATGCAAGGGATTAGATCTGATACACATAGTGCTTGAAGAACTATGGATGGAAGCTCATAACATTGTACAGGGAGAGTGTACTAAAACCATCCCAAAGAAAAAGAAATGCAAAAAGGCAAGATAGATGTCTGAGGAGGCCTTACAAATAGCTGAGAAAAGAAGAGAAGTGAAAGGCAAAGGAGAAAAGAAAAGATATATCCATCTAAATGCAGAGTTCCAAAGAACAGCAATGAGAGATAAGAAGGCTTTCTTAAGTGAACAATGCAGCGAAAAAGAGGAAAACAATAGAATGGGAAAGACTAGAGAAAATTGGAGATACCTAGGGAATATTTCATGCAAAGATGGGCATAATAAAAGACAGAAATGTCAAGGACCTAACAGAAGCAGAAGAGATTAAGAAGAGAATACACAGAAGAACTATACAAAAAAAGGTCTTAATGATCCAGATCACAACAATGGTGTGGTCACTCACCTACAGCCAGACATTCTGAAGTGTGAAGTCAGTGGGCCTTAGGAAGCATGAATAAAGCTAATGGAGGTGATGGAATTCCAGCTGAGCTATTTAAAATACTAAAAGATGTGGTTGCTAAAGTGCTGTACTCAATAGGACAGCAAATTTGGAAAACTCAGCAAGGGCCACAAGACAGGAAAAGGTCAGTTTTCATTCCAATCCCAAAGAAAGGCAATGCCAAAGAATGTTCAAACTACTGCACAATTGTACTCATCTCACATGCTAGTAAAGTAATGCTCAAATCCTTCAAGCAAGGCTTCAACGCTATGTGAACCTAGAACTTCAGATTTACAAGCTGGATTTAGAAAATGCAGAGATCAAATTGCCAACATCCGTTGGATCATAGAAGAAGCAAGACAATTCCAGAAAAATATGTACTTTTGCTTCATTGACTATGCTAAAGCCTTTGACGGTGTGGATCACAACAAACTATGGAAAATTCTTAAAGAGATGGCAATACCAGACCACCTTACCTGCCTCCTGAGAAACCTGTATGCAGGCCAAGAAGCAACAGTTTAGAATGGGACATGGAATAATGGACTGGTTCCAAATCAGGAAAGGAGTATGTCAAGGCTGTATATTGTCACCTTTCTTATTTAACTTATATGCAGAGTATATCATGTGAAATCTGGGCTAGATGAAGCACAAGCAGGAATCAAGATTTCCCAGAGAAATATAAACAACCTCAGATATGCAGATGATACTATCCTAATGGCAGAAAGGAAAGAGGAACTAAAAGAGCCTCTTGATGAGGGTGAAAGAGGAGAGTGAAAAAGCTGGCTTAAAACTCAATATTCAGGAAACTAAGATCATGATATCTGGCCCCATCACTTCATGGCTAATATAAAAGGGGAAAAGTAGAAACAGTAACAGATTTTATTTTCTTGGCCTCCAAAATCACTGAACCACCGGTGACTGCAGCCATGATATTAAAAGATGCTTGCTCCTTGGAAGAAAAGTTATGACAAAACTAGACAGCATACAAAAAAGCACAGACATCACTTTGCTGACAAAGATCTGTATAGTGAAGTGAAGTTGCTCAGTCATGTCTGACTCTTTGCGACCCCATGGACTGTAGCCTACCAGGCTCCTCCATCCATGGGACTTTCCAGGCAAGAATACTGGAGTGGGTTGCCATTTCCTTCTCCAGGAGATCTTCCTGACCCAGGGATTGAACTCAGGTCTCTCACATTGTAGGCAGATGCTTTACCATCTGAGCCACCAGGGAAGATCTTCTGTATAGTGAAAGCTATGGTTTTTCCAGTAGTCATGTATGGAGGAGAGAGTTGGACCATAAGGAAGGCTGAGCACTGAAGAATTGATGACTTTGAACTGTGGTATTGGAGAAGACTCTTGAGAGTCCCTTGGACTTCAAGGAGATCAAACCAGTCAATCCTAAAGAAAATCAGTCCTAAATATTCATTGGAAGGACTGAATCTGAAGCTGAAGCTTTAATACTTTGGCCACCTGATATGAAGAGTCAACTCATTGGAAAAGACTCTGATGCTGGGAAAGATTGAAGGAGGGAGGAGAAGGGGACGACAGAGGATGAGATGGTTGGATGGCATCACCGGCTCAATGGACATGAGTTTGAGCAAGCTCTGGGAGCTGGTGATGGACAGGGAAGCCTTTGTGCTGCAGTCCATGGGGTTGCAAAGAGTTGGACATGACGAGCAACTGAACAACAGAATGAACTGGGCTGAGCATGGCCTCCTATAGTCTTCCTAACCATTAAATAGTTCCCAAGCTGATTCTGACTCTAAGGTCTGTTGGGACTTCAGACATCCTGATTAGCCCAGTAAGAAAACATTGACCCTTCTAGAGAAGCCAGAGAATCTCAGAAACCCATTCTGTACTTCCAAGGGCCTGAAGACTCACTCTGGAGTGGGTTGGTCCCTGGGGAGATGAACAGGTGTCCACACCATGGCAAAGCACTAGCAGAAGGGCCTGACTGTAGCTCTGCTTTCCCAGTACACAGAAGCAGCAGCTTCAGTTCAGTTCAGTCGCTTATTCGTGTCCAACTCTTTGCGACCCCATGAATCGCACACACCAGGCCTCCCTGTCCATCACCAACTCCCGGAGTTTACCCAAACCCATGTCCATCGAGTCGGTGATGCCATCCAACCATCTCATCCTCTGTCGTCTCCTTCTCCTTCTGCCCCCAATCCTTCCCAGCATTAGAGTCTTTTCCAATGAGTCAACTCTTCACATGAGGTGGCCAAAGGATTGGAGTTTCAGCTTCAACATCAGTCCTTCCAATTAACAACCAAGACTGATCTCATTTAGGATGGACTGGTTGGATCTCCTTGCAGTCCAAGGGACTCTCAGGAGTCTTCTCCAACACCACAGTTCAAAAGCATCAACTCTTTGGTGCTCAGCTTTCTTCATCGTCCAACTCTCACATCCATACATGACCACTGGAAACACCATAGCCTTGACTAGACCATAAACGTGGCTGGGCCTCAAAACCAGTGAATCACATTCTGCATCCACAGCTGAGCACCAGACAAGCCCAGGCACATTCCCTTAAAGGATCCAAGTGGGAAGGTCAGAGCCAGGAGTGATTAGCCATGGTGCTAGCACAGAATGTGAACTTCCCTCTCTTTGACATCTCCATCACAACCTAATGTACATTGTTATCATAAAATACCAGAGTTCTCTTATTCATAGTATGATATGAAGTCCTCAAAAAGATAGGGGTTGGGTAAGTGAGCCCTACCAATGGGCTTTAACTGGTTGCTCCCACCCTTCCCACACCACTCTCTACCTCTTAGGAACAAACAGGATAAAACCTTACATTTATAGGTTATGAGGCCAATACTTAAGGCTAAATCAGCAAAACAGAAACTGCAAAGTTGGATTTTTTTTTTTAATATTTAGAAGTAGGGAATCCTTCCATACAGTATAATCCTGCTGAGTTTATGAAGACAGATGGGAAATTAACAGAAACTTAAATCATCTGGAGAAGCAACCTTAGGTTATTTTCACATGAATTTTCAACCAACATTCATCTCTATAGACTACTTATTCACGTCAGTCACAAGAAAAGATCTCATTCTCAAATTCCCTTTCCTGTTGTGATCCTACATGGAAAATATATTCTCATTTATAAGTGGGAGAAGAAACCATTTGCTTTCAGGGGAAAAAATTATTAACAAAGGACATATTCTGAATGTCGCAACAATATGTTCTCTCGTTTTTGGAATAAAAATAACTACAGAATGAATAGACACACATGTTACAGAAATAAATATGCATAATTTGTACATATGTGTAAGTCTGTATTTTTTCCCTCCCAGTCTCTACTCGATCCACATAATACAAGTCCTATTGCCTTATTTCATAGGACAATCATACTTGAAACTGGAAGAAACCTTAGTGTTCAACATATCCATTTTACAGGTCAGCAAATGAAGCTAGAAGGTTCAACGTGACTTCTGTAAGGCCACGTGAGGTCATGTGAGAAAGAATATAAATACCTAAATCCCCCAAATCCTGGCCCAGCACTCTTTCCAAAGGACAATACAGTCTTTCTTCCCTGGTGTCTCTACTGAGATCCCATACTGCTTAGTTTAAAAAGCATAAAAAGTACTTTTATTGCTCTATCTGCAACATAGCCTGGGTATGTAAGACAGCCCACTGGTGTGATGGAGTCAGAATAAACACTGCCCTCCTGCTGCTTTTAGAGATGGCATTGCCCCCAAATCGTTCAGCCCTAACAAAGTTGATACTGCTGAAAACACACGTCTGCAGGAGGTAAGTAAAAATCAGTGATTTCAGGTCTTAGAGTCATTTGACATTTCTTATAGCTCTGGGAAAATTCCATTCAATTCTGTGCAAGAAGAGTTTATTGAGCATTACAGCAGATGCAGCTGGTGCCCTGCTCACAGTCCCTTAGCACTTGCTATTTTCTCACAAAGCGACCCTCTGCTTGAGGGCTGCCTGAGATGCGAGAGTGTGCTGGCTGTGTGCAGGGCTGGCTGGAGTCCCCAGGAGTCAATGCCCCTTGGAGGAAACCTTGAACCACAATGCAGCTACCAGATGATAAATATACCAGCTTCCTTGCCCCTTGGTTGGGGTAACTCTGAGGCATATCCTAGGTGTCTCCAGCATCCACTGAGCCCAGTTCTCCAACCTGGGCACCTGTCCTCAATGTACTGTGTCTTAGCTTCATCCTTTCCCATTTGTAACAGGTACTTTCAAACTATTTGCCCTCAAGTCTTGGTTTTAGAGACTGTTCTGGAGGAATCCAACCTAAAACAAGCATTTATACTCTGTACAAATCATTTTTATATAATTGGTATAAGAGATATGAAGAGCAAGCAGATACCATCCTAACCCTCAAAAGACCAGACCTCTAGGAATATAACCACAAAGGTTAAGACCAGCGATGACTGTCTACTTTGGAAGGATACTGGGGATACATACAATAAACTTATGTTCACTAATGCAAGATTCTCACAATGAAAAGTGGAGTTCGCCATTAAGAACTCAGCACAAAGTACCCCATGGCAAAAAGGTGTCAAACAACCTAAGTAGTAAGATTACATACATCAAAGAAACAATCAAGGTACTGATTTCACTTGGAAATATTAATACATTTCACAGAATTTGTCATCCCTTACAACGCATGCTTGAATGACCAATCTAAAGAGAAAGATTTCATACAACCCAGGCTTATTCTTTAGTGACAAGGGTAGGTACATAGACCCCCAGACTGGCTGGACAAGATTAATTGGCTATTTTGCATCTTGTGTTTGAAGAGTGTCAGAACTATCCATCTTTTCATTCAGTTCTGTCCAAATAGATTAATTTCCATGGAAGGCAAACAAATTAAACAGTTAAATTCTGTGTATGTCATTAGCTTGACACGTTAGCCATTTGGGTTTGCACTCGAGCTGGTGACTGCCAGTCAGACAAATGTTTGCAGGCCGCAGACACTGGCTACACAGAATCCTATAAATAACCCTCCTTCAGCCCAGGACAGATACTGAATAAAAATGATGGAACAGAGCAAGCTGAATAGAAGTAGATGATAAGAAACCCTGAGGACATTCCTGAGTTGATAAATACTGGCTTGTTCGTGGTGTGTGGTTCTAGCTGGGCTGTCTGGTGAGCTAATGAGAAGTAAGGTAAGCATCTACTTTCCATGTGCCAGGCACCTTAAAGACACTATGTAATCTATAAAACAACCTAGTGAAGTAGGTATCACTAGTATTACTATTATTACTACCCTGTAACAAATGAGAAAACTACAACTAGGAGATGATTAGTAAGGTATTACAGCTATTTTGTCAGACCCACAAACCCATGCTTCTCCCAAAACACCATGCTGCCATTCTTTAGGGCTGGAAAAAAAAAGCACACCAAAATCCAGCTCCGAAGTGTTTTGCCTTAGAACGTGCAGAAATGAGTTTGAACAATCATGTCCTCAATTGTTCGGGTCAAATAACACGTAGTTTCAGGGAAAAATGAGTCTTTAAAATACTTCTTTTTTTTTTTGGCTAAGCATCCTTTTGTCTACTTTCAAAGGAAATTGATTCCTAAGTTATATAAACTCCATCTAGCATACACAGAATTAATATTTATCTCCAGAAAAATCTGAATATTTTCAAGAAAAAGTTGAAGGATGTAATATAAAATAATGAGGATACTTTGGGAAGGATGCTGAACACATCAGACTTCATAGAAGGATGTATACCCATACAAAAATAACAGAAAACAGTGTGAGAAATACAACAGCTTGAACTGACTCCATTTTGATTAGGTGGATTTAATAAAATTTCCTTTATCAAATTTCTTAAAAAATTTTTACCCTCCATTCTTCAAGTCTCATTCCCTAATTTGGCTGTAATAAAGTTTTTCCACTCCACATACAGTGTATTATCTGCCTTAGTCTGGGTTCCCCCCTCAAAGTGGACAGTGATGTGGGTGCAACTCATTTATTTGTGAGGTGATCAAGGTGGGACAATAACAGTGCATTAGTGAGTAGGTTACCACTAGGGGCAGCTGGCATTCAATCTTGCTGAGGGACAGAATAGTCCCATTGGGAAGGAAGGAGACAAGGTAGGGAGGAATAAGAAAAGGGGATATTGAAACAGAAAATGAAATCATTGTACCTACATATGTTGGTCAGGATTCTTAGGAAAAGATATCTTTAAGCCTTTGTTAAAGGGAGCCTGCATATATACCTGTTCAGCTTTGGGAAGTGTCAAAGCCAGACCAACTGCTGACACCATCGTTTTCAAAATTTCCTAGGTTATGATAAAAGGTGACATGGTACTTCTAAAAGTAGTTTGCTATGCTCAGAATTTTTTTGATAAAGTATAATTCCTTTCACATTCTTCTCATCTCTCTGATATTATGGAGAGTGGGCAATGAGGGCCCTAGGGTCTTGACACTTGTTCACCTCTCTAAGAATGCTATTCTGCCATCTGGGGAGAGATGGTATCTACTGTATGTAGTGCAAACCTGAGCTCATGTCTCCTATCCTCAGCTCCAGGTTCTCCTCACTGCTTCTTGCTGACATCTCATTTTATCAGGTAATGGTAAAGAGTCCACCTGTGATGCAAGAGACTTCCATTCAATCCCTAGGTCGGGAAGATCCCCTGGAGATGGGAATGGCTACCCACTCCAGTATTCTTCCCTGGAAAATTCCATGGACAGAGGAGCTTGGCGGGCTATGAGGTCACAAAGAGCCAGACACAACTGAGAGACTAATACATTTTTTTCACTTTCATAAACTTAAAAATATCCAGGAGCATCCTGATTTTCCAAAGCCTTGAGGTTGAATACATTGCTTACTATGGCCTGTAAGGCAATTCATGATCTGGCCTCTTCTCTGTCACTAATCCCTGTTTTATCCTTTAAGCTCCAGCCTTACTAAAAACTCTTTCAGCTTTTCAAGTTCTCTGTAGATCCTTAGTTCTTGGCCCATGCCACACTGTCTCTCTGTCCTGGAAGACTCCTCCTCCTCCTTCACTTGAGTGAAGACTCACTAGTCCTCAAGTACTGCTCTAAATGAACTTCCTCTAGGATGCTTCCCTGGCGCCTTCAGAAGGTGAGTTAGAGCTGTTATGGAATCTCCGTAGGCCTTGGGATCTAACACTTTTGAAGGCTCCTCCTAATATTACATTAAGTAGACTGAGATATAACATTATATTTTATATAGTTGTTCTTGATGTACATATTTTGAAATGCTTTTTATATTTCTGCTTTTGAAATTATTTGGCTATGAACAATTAATTTCATTTGCTATTGATTATGAGTGGGTCAAGAGTTACAGGTTTTGGTCACCAACTCAGTTAATAATCAGCTGTGTGAGTTCTGATAAGTCACTAAACCTCACTGAATCTCAATTATTTTATCTGAAACAAGAGAGATCTGCACAATGATCTAGGGCCCCATTTAGCACTAAGAGCCTTTATTATTAACTGTGAGGAGAGAAGTTTTTGATGCTGGTAAGTGTCTAGGGGCAGGAGTGGGACAAGGATTCTTTACTCCACTCACATTACAGGCACAAAGGAGGCAACCACTGTAGGCATTTGGGCCAGAGCTGCCAGTTGAGTAGAAAAATACAGTTCCACAAATATGTGTAGAAAAGACAGTAATTTTAAAACTAAAGATAAGAACAATTATTCTCTTATACAATGAACCATCTAATATACCAGTCTATAACCAGAGAAGAATCCAGAGCACTCAAATATTTTCTTAAATCTGTTTTTCTAAACGAAACTGACAAGTGAAGCATGATTATAAATATTTACATTGATACTCCCAATGCTTTTATTAGTGATAAACACATAGCATGTATTGTAAAAAAAAAAAATCCAGTGTTAGAAAGAGCAACCTTCACTATTGTTGCAATTAATTCTATATTGAGAAGTGAATGAGACTTCAGATTTTTTGTGAAGGAGTTTTCAAGCTACAGAAGAAGTAGCCGGGTTCTACCTTTAAACAACAGTATTTTCATATTTCATACTATGCACATCAGTGACTTAGTGTACTCTTAAAAGGAAGTTATATTTTTCTGATAGAAAAAGTAATTAAGTTCTATGCAAAAAAAATGTACTTTTAACACCAATACCCAGAGGCAAACACTGGCTTTTGCACATACTTTTCTTTCTAGTTATATAGCTACATATCCATATTTCCAAAATGGCATCACATTTTACAGCTGTGTTGCAGAATTTGAATGCAGAGGTTCTCTGGCTTGTAGGCTACAGTATCTACTGCCATGACCTGAACACACCCAGCATGTCTGAGAAGTTAATGCAGCTGATGGCCTACAAAATGTTATTTTTTGAGTTAATTTGCATGGAAAAGGGGGAAGGAAAAATGCAAATAGAGGAGACAAGTCTGTGTGTTTTAGGCATTGGTTCTTCCATGAGTACACAGATTCACATCTGAGTCCTGTGAACAGAAGGTTGTAAAGACACATCAGAGCCTCCTGATGCTCTGGTGAAGTGAGACATTGAGTTGGGAACAGAATTTCTTTTCTATCCTCCACAGAGACAAAGGTAGCTCATATGGTAAAGAATCTGCCTGCAATGCAGGAGTTCAATTCAGTTCAGTTCAGTTGCTCAGTTGTGTCCAACTCTTTGCAACCCCATGAACCGCAGCACGCCAGGCCTCCCTGTCCATCACCAACTCCCGGAGTTTATCCAAACTCATGTCCATTGAGTCAGGGATGCCATCCAAGCATCTCTTCCTATGTCATCCCCTTCTCCTCCTACCCTCAATCTTTCCCAGCATCAGGGTCTTTTCAAATGAGGAGTTATTTCTCCACTGATCTCCATTAGCATATTGGGTACCTACCGACCTAGGGAGTTCATCTTTCAGTGTCCTATCTTTTTGCCTTTTCATACTGTTCATGGGGTTCCCAAGGCAAGAATACTGAAGTCGTTTGCCATTCCCTTCTCCAGTGGACCACATTCTGTCAGACCTCTCCACCATGACCCGTCCGTCTTGGGTGGCCCCACACAGCATGGCTTAGTTTCATTGAGTTAGACAAGGCTGTGGTCCGTGTGATCAGATTGGCTAGTTTTCTGTGATTGTGGTTGGTCTGGAAAATCCACAAAGTAGGTGGCTGAATTAAGGAAAGCATTCTTCCCTGGTAGCTCAGCTGGTGAAGAATCCACCTGCAATGCAGGAGACCCCGGTTTGATTCCTGGGTCGGGAAGATCCTCTGCAAAAGGGATAGGCTATCCCTCCAGTATTCTTGGGCTTCCCTAGTGGCTCAGATGATAAAGAATCTGCCTGCAATGTGGAAGAACTGGGGTTGATCCCTAGGTTGGGAAGATTCTTGCCTGGGGAATCCCTGTGGACAGAGGAGCCTGGCAGCTACAGTCCATTGGGTCGCAAAAAGTCGGACATGACTGAGGGACTAAGCACAGCACAGTGTGGTATTCAAGTCTCCTCTTTAGCCTCCTACTGCTTGGCAAATCGGTCTCTACCTAAACACATCAGTGACAGGGAACTGTCCCTATCAGTCACATCAACTGCATAAATCATTTGACAAAAGAACTCAGCAAACACATGCAAATGTCACTATTAAATAGAACATGGCTAAGTAAAGCTTATTATCTGAACAATTTGGAACATAACTTTTAGTGGTAAGGAAAATCACAAGGGCATTGTGGTGGTCATTTAGGCTACAGAGCATCTCTCTCTCTTTGACATATTTGTAGGATGTACTTCTCCATCCTGTTTGAACTTGGGCATGGCCACAGTTTTGTTGCTTGGGCTCTTGAAATGTGTGTGGAAGTGACCGATATTAACTATATATATGAAGCTTTGGAGTCTGTGTTGTGAATGTGCATGTTTGCTCTGGTTTGCCAAAGTGATCATGGAAACATGTGTTGAGCTAATGCCTCCAACAGGAAAGGTCTCAGTGACTGGGATGGGCAGAATCCTCCCACCAACTGCAAAGAATCTGCAGTGTGAGAAATCAGCTTGTGTGTTAACCACAATAACTGTCTGTTATTGTGCCAAAACCTATCCCACACTGACTGTTAGAGTTAGTTTTAGCTGGGATTATTTTAAAATGCCAACCTATCATATAAAGCCATGGACATTATGTGTTTGGTTCAATCTCCTAAATATCTACACCTATAATAGAACAGCATGTAAACACAACTCATGATCAAGTACTTTAACATTAAAAAATAAATGTAATTGTTCAGCCTTTCTAACTTACTAAGGCACAAAGTGAACACATATTAGAAAAGTGTTCAAAGCTTAGAAAACTATGTCCAACAAATTCAGCTTAGTGGTTACCTCTGAAGAGACAGCGAAAATGGGATCCTGTAAAGGAAGAGTACATGGGAGCTTCAACTATATCAGTGATGTCTTATTATTATTTTAAATCTGAACCACATAATGCCAGAATTTAAGGTTTTATATAGCTGATTACTTGAAAGATATTATTTTCTATTATGTAGAGTATGCTTCTGATCATCCGAAATACAAGTTTAAAAGAAAGTTATTTAACAGCAGTTATTAAAGTCAAAGGGTTTTCTGATTTTTATCAGCTAACTTAAACCTCCAAATAAAATGCCCTACTATGTGAGGGGATGGAAAAAAGATATTCCATGTAAATGAAAACCAAAAGAAAGCTAGAGTATCAGTACTCAAATCAGACAAAATAGATTTTAAAATAAAGACTAGTATAAGAGAGAGACAAGGAAAGACACTACATAATGATCAAGGGATCAATCCCAGAAGACGTAACAATTATAAATATATATGCTCCCAACACAGGAGCACCTCAATACATACGGCAAATGCTAATGGTCATAAAAGGGGAAATCAACAGTAACACAATATTAGTGGGGGACTTTAACACCCCACTTACACCAATGGACAGATCATCCAGACAGAATATAATAAGGAAACACAAGCCTTAAATGACACATTAGACTTGATAGACTTAATTGATATTTATAGGACATTTTATTCAAAAGCAGCAGAAAACACTTTCTGCTCAAGTACACATGAAAAATTCTCCAGGATAAATCACATCTTGGTCCACAAACCAAGTCTCAGTAAATTTAAGAAAACTGAAATCATATCAAACAGCTTTTCTGAATACCCGCTATGAGAATAGAAATCAATTACAGGAAAAAATTGTAAAAGGCAGAAACACATGGAGGCTAAATAATATATTACTAAACAACCAATGGATCACTGAAGAAATCAAAGAAGAAATAAAAAAAAATTTAGAGGCAAATGACAATGAACACATAATGATCCAAAACTTATGGGACACAGCAAAAGCAGTTCTAAGAGGGAAGTTTGTAGCAGTACAATCTTACTACAAAAATCCCAAATAAACAACATAACCTTACACCTAAAGCAACTAGAGAAAGAAGGACAAACAAAACCCAAAGTGAGAGAGGGAAAGAAATCAAAGATCAGAGCAGAAAGAAATGAAATAGAGATGAAAATAATAGCAAAGATCAATGAGACTAAAAACTAGTTCTTGGTGAAGATAAACAAAGTTGATAAATCTTTAGCCAGACTCATTAAGAAAAAGAGAGAGGACTCGAGTCAATAAAATTAAAAATGAAAAAGGAGAAATTACAACTGACACCACAGAAATTCAAAGAATAAGAGACTATTACAAGCAACTGCGTACCAATAAAAGGGACAACCTAGAAGAAATGGACCACTTCTTAGAAAGGTATAACCTTCTAACACTGAACCAGGAAGGAACAGAAAATATGAACAGACCAAACACAAGTACTGAAATTGAAATGGTGATGGAAAACTTCCAACAAATAGAAGTGCAGGACACGATGACTTCACAGGTGAATTCTATCAAACATTTAAAGAAGAGTTAACACCTACCCTTCTGAAACTCTTCCAAAAAATTGCAGAGGAAGGAACACTCCCAAGCTCATTCTATAAGGCCACCATCACTCTGATACAAAAATCAGACAGATATATCACAAAACAGAAAATTACAGGCCAGTATCACTGATGAGCACAGACACAAAAATCCTCAACAAAATACTAGCAAACTGAATACAAAACATTAAAAGGCTCATACACTGTGATCAAGTGACATTTATCTCAGGGATGCAAGTATTCTTCAATTTATTCAAAGCAATTAATGTGATACGTCATGTTAAACAAACTGAAGAACAAAACCTAGATGATCATCTCGATAGATGCAGAAAAAGCTTTTGACAAAACTCGACACTAATTTATAACAAAACTCCCCAGAAAGTGTGCATATATGGAATTTACCTCAACATAATAAGGACCATATACAACAAATCCACAGCAAACATCATACTTAACAGTGAAAAACTGAAAACATTTCCTCCAAGATCAGGGAAAAGAAAGGGTGTCCACTCTTGCCACTTTTATTCAACATAGTTTTGGAAGACCTAGTCACAGCAATCAAAGAAGAAAAAAATAAAAGAAATCCAAACTTGAAAAAAAGAAGTAAAACTGTCACTGTTTTCAGATCATGTAATACTATACACAGAAAATCCTAAAGGTGCTAACCAAAAAACTACTATAGCTCATCAATGAATTTGGTAATGTTTCAGGATACAAAATTGATACATAGAAATCTCTTGCATTCCTATACACTAAACAACAAAAGATCAGAAAGAAAAACTAAGGAAACAAACTCATGTTCCACTGCAACAAGAAGAATAAAATATTTAGGAATAAACCTACTTAATGAGGCAAAAGACCTGTATACAGAAAACAATAAGCAACTGATGAAAGAAATCAAAGACAACACCAACAGATGGAGGAATATACCATGCTCTTGGATTGGCAGAATCAATATGGTGAAAATGACTTGACTACCCAAAGCAACCTTCAGATTCAATGTCAGTTCAGTTCAATCGCTCAGTCGTGTCCGACTCTTTGCGACCCCATGAATTGCAGCACGCCAGGCCTCCCTGTCCATCACCAACTCCCGGAGTCTACCCAAACCCATGTCCATCGAGTCAGTGATGCCATCCAACCACCTCATCCTCTGTCGTCCCCTTCTCCTCCTGCCCTCAATCCTTCCCAGCATCAGGGTCTTTTCCAATGAGTCAGCTCTTCGCATCAGGTGGCCAAAGTATTGGAGTTTCAGCTTCAACATCTGTCCTTCCAATGAACACCCAGATTCAATGTAATTCCTTTCAAATTACCAATGACATTTTTCACAGACTTAGAACAGAAAATTTTACAATTTGTATGGAATCACAAAAAACCCTGAATAGTCAAAGCAATCCTGAGAAACAAAAGGGAGCTGGAGCAGTCAGGCTCCCTGACTCTAGACCATGCTACAAAGTTGCAGTAATCAGGACTGAATGGCACTTAGAAAGTTGCAGTAATTGCGACTGAATGGCACTTTGCTGTACAGCAGGAAGTAACACAAAGTTTTAAATCAACTATAATCCAATAACAAATTTTCTAAAACGCCCTACTTTGAAAGCTTCTAGATAGTTGAGATTTACCTGGATTTAAACATAACAATACTCATTAAGCTCTTAAAGCACGGAAGCTTGTAGAAAGGGAAATTCACACTTCAACATTTCTATGTTTGGATTCTGGCCCCTGAAAGGACTTCCTTACCCTATGTTATTTTCTCCAGAGGAGAAATTCCCTCCTTCCATGTGACCAGGAGGCCAGTGATTATCATGCCTACATATATGCAGTGGAAAGAACATAAGATATGAAGATATGCTGAATTAAAATCCCAAGTTTAACACCTATTGGCTGTGTGACCTTGAGTAAGCCAATTAATTTCTCTGTATCTCAGTTTCTTCATTTTGAAATTTTAAAAGACATATTTCTATTGAAAAAAGTCAATATTTTCCTATTGATGTTTCTCAGGACTCTAGTTTTATAACAGAACACCATGCAAATGTCAAATATGATATGTTTAGTGGTATAATGGGCTTCCCAGGTGGCTCAGTGGTAAAGAATTGGCTTGCCAATGCAGGAGATGTGGAAGATGAGGGTTCAATCCTTGAGTCAGGAAGATCCCCTGGAGAAGGAAATGGCAACCCACTCCAGTATTCTTGCCTGGAAAATCCCATGGACAGAGGAGCCTGGTGGGCCACAGTCCATGGAGTTGCACTGAGTCCGACATAACTTAGTGACTGAGCACAATGGTGTAACACATTAGGGGATTTTCAAAACATCTGAAATCTGAATAACTGACATCATGAGATGCATGCAGAGAGTTATATTTCATTAAAATGTTGACAAGTGCAAAGCTGCTCTCATTCTGACCTCATCCCTGCTCTATTCAAAATTCCTTCATGGTATAGTTATCATCATCATCACTTTTAGATTACCAGTGAGTTTGCTCATCTTTTCTTATATTTCTTAGAGATTTATAACTCCCCCTCCCCTGGAGTTAGATTGAACTTTTCATTAGTCTGAAAGGGTGGGAGGGGGAGTAGACCAGTAAGGAAAACAGGAGGAGGGTATGGTAAGGGGGTCAGAGAAAGAAGGGGCTGGGAGGTTCCCAGGCCCAACTCCTAGCTGGTCTTGGAGTCCAACCATCTGATTTTCCCCAGAACTATATTTCTTCCTCTCTTGATCTTTTGTCCTCTGGAGCCAGATTCATTTTTTTATTCCTAACTTCTTTTCCCCTCATGAAGATTTAACTGGGACCTTGATCCCAAAATATTCACCTTGGAGAGACTCAGTGCTGAAGAACAGAAGAGACTTCATTCATTGGGAAGAGCATCTGATGACAAGGATAAAGGGTGATGGTAACCATATTTAATTTTTAAAATCAATATTGGTATTTTGATACTATGAAAAATAGATACCTAAAGATTGGCATTGTCCTTTTACCCCAGTACTGCAAACACTAGTCAAAATAATGATTAAATAAGGAAATGCATGGGAAAGTACTTTATAATGTGCATTTATCACTGCAATTGTTAAAAGACCATGGATTGTTCGTTGCTTTTAAAACGCCACATCCAATAACATCTCAATATATTCTGAAAACATTATCCCCCTAAGCCCAGCGATGTTGCATATTTGGGGATTAAACTGCCAGACTTCCTCTCTAATTGTCAGGGTTTTAGCACACGTGTGTGTGTGTTTGGTTAGTTTTATTTTTCATCTTTGCTTTGTTTTCTGGTTTATAGTGGGTAGAACTTATTATTTTAAATTATTTTTGTGTTAACACTTTTAACCACTTATTACTTGACAAGCACTTTCAGATGCATTACCTCATTTCTCAAAAGTGTTCAGGAAGAAGTTATTTTTATTTCCACTTCAAAGATGAAGCAACTGAGGGCCAAAGAAGGTCCCCAAGTTTATAGAAGCAGTAAATGGCAGAGCCAGGACTCAAACTCACTGCTTCTGACATCAAGTTATTTTCTCGTTCTACTTTACTCTGTATGAGGATAAGTTTTGATACTTTCTTCTTGTAAAAACGAGCAGTTTGATTTCTTTTACGGAGAAAAAGATCTCAATGTGACTTAAATATAAATGCAATTTAAGACTCAGAAACAAGGCAATCACAGCTGCTAAATCTTTGCACCTGCAAGTAAACAGCAGAAAGCAAAGCCAAGCAACCCTTCCTTTAAAATCAGAGGCACATGAAACAAGTGAGACATTGAAATGGCACTCATTGTCCAGAAATGACAAGGGGAAATTCCTTAACTTCTGGCCCTGGAGAAAGACACTCAGAATCAAGTTCTTGCAGAACTTCATGAGAGTATTGATCTTCAGGCTGGGATTTATGACAATCACCTAGTAGGTTGCAGCTGAGAAAAGCGAGTTGTCAAGAAAAGGCAATAACAACTGCAAGTACAAGCAACCATCACAATGATAAAACTGTCACGTTTGTACATATCAAGCAATGATTACATTCATTATGTCCAACTCCTGATACTTAATACTGTCTGCCAAGGAAGCTAAGTTCCATTTAGAGTTTTGCTGTTAGCACAAATATGTTGGAAAGAGATTTGACTGAATTTTTCACAAATTTATAGAGCATGCAGTGAAACTGTCTCAAGAGGTGTCCAATGATACCTGGAGAGATTTGTAAAAAGGGTATTTCAGCCCTAAGTAATTTGCAAAAATAGAGTTAGGTATTGATTTGGAGGGCATGGGAGATCTCAAACAACTTGTGTTCTTATTTTTAGGGAAAAGTTACATTTCAGTCACAAATTTGAGTGTGTTTTCCCCTCAGGGAGATTCTCCATTTTAGATCCTCAGAAACCCAGTTAGTATGGCAAGTATGCAAAAAAGTACAAAACACACAATGACTTGGTTAAGAAAATGAGTACTAGAAATATGAGTGCATTCATGGAACAAAAAAGTCATGCAAAGATTCTACCACAAACACCTACAAACGATGGTCAGCCTTTTTCTTTTTAATTCATAGATGGGCTGAATCCAAAAGGGTACTGAAAGCAGGAGTGGTAACTGAGTAAGCTGATGACACAGTGAACCTAAATGGGAATAGAGAAAGGGGTACATGGCAGTCTTAGTAACAAGGTTTGGGTGTTAATGCCCATAAGGATAAGAGATTCTAAGGACCTGAGTTGGAACTGAGACGCCTGTGTAAAAGTCAGAATTCCTGAAAGCTTGCTTTTGACACTTCAGAGACAATGTTCTATGTAAATCCACCTGCTGGCATAGGGAGACTACATGGAAGATGAACTTGGATTAATAATACTGTGGAATTATGAAAATTTGACTAATGAATATAGAAACATAAACCCAAGAGAAACATGCAGATAAAATCTTACCAAAGAAATACTCATAAAATCTAAGGCCCACATGAATTATATAGAAGAATTTTAGCTCTGCCAAAAATGAGCTAAAAATAATTATAAAGAAATAATCCACTATGAGCTAGAGACAGCAGATTCAACATCCTGGAGGATTAAATATCAGTAATTTCAGGGACATCCCTGGTGGTCCAGTGGCTAGGACTCCATACTCCCAATGCAGGGAGCCTGGGTTCAATACCTTCAGGTGATATAACTGTCTGAAAAAAATCTAAGAAATATACAGACACCAGTAAAACTAATAATAAAGTTTAGCAAAGTTTTTTCAAGAAAACTGGTAGAAAAATACCAATATTGTTTCTATAATGAAGAAACAAAACAGGAAAATGTAATCATCTCTCAGTCATTCCACTGCTAGGTGTCAGTCCAAGGAAAGCCCTTGTACACCTGCATACAGAGATAGAAATAAGGATAATTTCTGCCAAAAAAAAAAAAAGCTGTAAGGTTATAAAGCATTAAGAAAATAAGAAAGACTCAACCAAACCATCCCTCAGTAGGTCTTGATATATATTCACATAATGGAATAAAAGGCAATAATTAAAAGAATGACTTGCAATCTGAATAAACTCAGAAACATAATGTTGAGTGAAAAGGTAAGTTGCAAAAAGTAGGTTCAATATGGTATCATTTATCTAAACTCTCCCTAAAATATAATTTATGAATATGTGGACATGTAGGGAAAATATGAAAATATGCATAAGAATTATGTAGGAGAATAAAGCCTCTAATTTCACATACAAACAACTGACCCTTGCGCAATGTGGGGGTTAATCCATGTATAACTTATAGTCAGCCCTCCATATCAAAGGTTCCTCCACACCCACGGATTCAATCAACCATGGGCTCTTAGCACTGTAATATTTACTATTGAAAAACATCTGCATATAAGTGGAATTGTACAGTTCAAATCCACAATGTTTAGGGTCAACTGTAGTTACCTCTGTGTCTAGAACAACAGGACTTCAGCCATATCTGGAATATTTTACCTTCCACGAAAAAAATATCTGAAGCATATGCAGCAGATTTTAAGATTTGGTCTTGATGGTAGGTAGAGTGATGTCTGCTATATTATTTTCTCTGTTTGAATTACTTCATAATTAAAAAACAACAGTGGAAAGATATTTATTGATCCTGTTGACATTTTTACCAAGTTATACTTTTGATCAAGTTTTCTGATATCCCTGTTATAATGCGTGGAATAATGTAGGTAAACAATAAGTATTTTATTTCATTTCTTTTGTTCCCATTGGATCTTACTCAAAGTTTTGTTGCCCAATCTCAGAAGAAATTTATTTTTTTTTAACATTCTGACTCCTTTCACCCATTTCTGTCTTCCTCACTGTCCCCCCACATCTGGCAACCACAAATCTGCTCTGTATTTATGAGCTTTTATTTTCCTTTTTAGATTCCACATATGTATTCCACATATTTAGATTCCACAATCATAAAGTATTTGTCTTTGGCTGGTTTCCTTAGCATAATGCCCTTGAGATCCATATATGCTGTCACAAATGACAGTACCTTAATTCTTTTTGATGGCTGAATAATATTCCATTGGGGGAAAAAAAATATATATATATATATACCACACACACACATACATATACAAACCACAATCGCATTATCCATTAATCTATTGTCAGACACTTAGGTTGTTTCTATACCTTGATTATTATAAGTAGTGCAGCAACAAACATGGGGTGTTTATAACAAAAAGCGTTTGATGAATGAAATACATGAGAATCATGAAAGCCACTTTTCACCTCTTTCCCTTTCAGTTTCTACTTTATTCTATTGATAATTCATCTCCTCTTTTTCTTTCTCCTCCTTGTTTCAGAGAAGTCACTGATATGTCTTAAACTTCTATGCAAAGTAAGAACAATAATACAGCAAGATAAAGAATAAACTCTCTTTCCTCTCCAAGATTCTTAGACTTATATTTACGTTTGTGTCAGGTGAAGGCACAGAAAGATTAACTGATGTCTTCTGTGGTTTGCTCTACTTGTCAAGCCCATCATTCACAGACTAGAGGCCTGACAATCTTTAGAGCTTCCAGCCAATAAATTAAGTCACTTACTTTAAGGTTTGGTTCCTGTTCAACTTTTAAGAAAATTTAAAATAAGGATAAGGATGATGATGGATGACTTATTCTAAATCTCCCCTAGTTCACTTTAAAATTTTATTTTTGTTGTGACAAAAGACTCAGGGTTTTAACATTGAAAAACATAGTGTCAAACCCTTCTATCCTTTCCCCCATGATCAGTGGGAGAAAGGACTCCTTTTTATTCATCACAATTTCAATATGAACAACAGTAACTAGAACCCGCAATAGATATAATATAGAGTGATTATCTGAAAGGAGTTATTTTTAACCTTGTATGGCAAGTTAAGAGTATTAAGAATATATGCTTGTGTTTAAAGATGAGTTCCTTATTTACCCTTTCAAAGATATGGCTTGAGTCTGAGTATCTTAACTTATATCAACACTTCTGTTCCAGTCTAATCTCTATTTCCACCTGGTTTTGCAATACAAATAGGTTCACGGATATCACCAGAAAAGAAATCATCAAGTAGTATTTGTCCATCTAAACTACTAAAGGATATCTATATGGTGAAACTTGAGGTTCACCCAAACATTATTATTTGGCCCAGATAATATTATCAAAATCATTCAACTGACTATATAGACAGCTACAGTTATTTCAAGAGCTATAAGATAAAAAAACAAACCTATTTCATTGATTCATAGGCTATATTTAAACAACACATGCATTGAAAGTACATTTTTGCTAGCATCAGTAATGGTTTAACTCAAGTGTCTGTTTTCATACAGGTGATAAAATGGATCAACATGCATATGCCTCCCATACTCAGAGCCACAAAGGTCCCCTGCCCAATTATGTAAGAACATGCTACAGCCGATCCTTAGGATGGAAAGACTATAAAAGCTGTTACCAGAATGGAAACTCAGGACATTTACTCTTCAGCTCTTAACATCATCATATTTTAAACACAATTTTCTGGATAAAAACCAGTGTGTTAGATGCCATATCTCTTGAAGAAGGCAGAAATAACATCATCTCTGGCAAATCAATACCTTATTTTGTGAAGACCTGCAGTAGCTTTTTTTCATCATATTATTCCAAATTACATAACATTTTCATGTCTTTGTCTCTTCTATAGCAAACATTATGGAAAGGGAGGTACAGTGGGGAAAGAATGCCAAGAAGTTTAACCAAAAGACACTGGAGAAATTGTTTGCTGACACAAAGTAGGGGCATCTCAACAAAATCATTTAAAACCCAAAGAAATTGCACACTATATAAGTTCTCAATATCCCAGTAAAAAAAAAAGCCCAGTGAAGATAGTTAACTCTAAGAAATTTTCTTCTTTATATTGGATCCAAGGCCAAAGGTCATTAACATCATCTATAAACCTTGTTTATTGAATTCTTGAAACATGATATTGACTTTTTAAAGAAACAATTTAATCAAAATTCTGCATTCATAATTAATAATATATTCAAATCACCACTGAAAATAAAAGAAATCTAGTAAGACACAATTATTTTGGACCCCATAGATGAATCTTCTTGTTCTATGGCTTCCTATTTAAGAAACATATTGCATAACTTATTCTTTACCAGTGTTTCTGCTATAAAAATTTCATTATCGATCATAAGATTAAATAAATCCATAAAAAATAATCCAAGTTCTCAGCATAAAAACTGCTACAATTATTCCAGTTTTTCTGCAAAGGTAAATAAATACACCTACCTCAACAAATATAAAACACGGGATGATGGAATAACTTCGTTGAGTGTTGTTTCCTACAGCCATTTCTTACATGTAGCAAGGCTGTACCGTCTAAAACTGTCCAGGCTGAAATAGAAATAGATGGCATGGTGTAAGAACCATATGTTTAGAAGTCCCTTAGGTATGCACATAAAAATATCAGCTACCCTCTAGATAAGCAAGCTGTGTACAAACAATGCAAAATACTGATCTACAGCACAGTCAAATCAGATTAATAATAAGTCCAGAGAAAAGAAACTAAGGTTTACTAACCATCAACAGTCTCTGAGCCTAAATGACCAAGCAGGGAGGCCCTGTGCACACAGATAGAGTGAACAGAATTCTAATTGCCTGGTGCTACAAGTGCCTGAACCCAGCAGATTGTGCTCATGCCACGGATGCAATTTTTGCTACAACACATTTGTTACTGTCCATTCTGCGTGAATCTCTTCTGTGCCTGATCCTTGCAGTTTGCAGTCTAAGGATTTGTTCAATTTATGCCTTGGCCTCTTCCTTTGGAGCTGACATTTAGGACTGAGCACTAATCCCGGACTTCCTTTCTTGACCACTCTTTGCCCTTGCTCCCTTGACTACAGTGCTATTCACTACTTTGGATTAATACATCACTGATCCCTCTCACTGGTTCCCTCAGCCACGTCTCGCTGTTTCTGTGTGTGTGTTCTAAAGACAAAACATTGACACCATAAACATTCTCCCAGAAGAACGGTGTTGTTGGGCAACAGCAGATTATTTTAAATATTTGTTAGGACTCTTCTGTCCTACTTTGAACTGAAAATAGTTGTGTATTAGAAGATCAGTGAATTTTGGTTCTTCTTAATAACAACAAAATAGAGATTCTAGGCTCTTCTGAAACTTCCATGGCCTGATAAAAAGAATTTTCCGCTAAACCTTTCATTCTCCATTCAAAGCCATACTTAATATGTTTCAGGTAACTGCTCCCAAGAATTATTTGTGTTGCTCTGTTGCTGTGTCAGGCTTCCCACTGGTTCTTATGGACTGTGCTAAGAAGAGTGGTCCACGGACTACTGGCCATGCAACTGGCCACCTGCAGCTTTTCTTAAAGGTCATGAATTCATGTTTGTTAACTTAATTCTGTCTTTATGCCCATTCTTACTTTTTCCCAAGATAAAACTTTAAAAACCACTTCTTTCTCTTTACGACAAACCAGCTTTCTACTGTTGACTAAAACTTTCTCTGATCAAATTGAACACTATGTGCGATATTAAGTCCACATCAATCATAGGCCTAAATTATTTAATTTTTAGGCAGCTTAAATTTTTCTATTAAAATTGGATATTATCTGTTATAAAACACTAATAAATCTTTTATTTCACCATTCTATTTCATAATTTAGGAATAAATAATATTTTTTACAATTAGAAAGAAACTCATAAATAGAACACATTTGAGTTGATTTGGCAACCATGTATTGGTTTCATTTTACCCTGACTTAACCCAAGTATCTTAGAATTCATTTATCAGTATTTATGATTTTTTTTACTTTTTATTTTATATTGGAGCATAGCCAATTAATAATGTTGTGATATGTTAGTATTTATGATTTAGATGAGTCCTACTGTTAGCATCAACTAAATACAGTGCCTTATATCTGAAAAGTAAATTGAGTTTTTAATCACCTTGAAGTAGGTAGGGGCACCAGAAAAACAAAGGCATCAGCCACACCCAGTATTTTAGATGGCTTCTCCATACAATTCATAAAAAATAGCAATGAAATGGAGACTACAACACAAGCTTTGGGATATCACATAAAATTCACCTCTTCACTCTTCTGGTTCAAAACACAACCTAGCTTTTTATACATGTATGAAGACTAAATATATACACACACACATATATACACATAGGTATCTATGTATGTGTATTATACATAATTAGTAACTATAATGAGGTTTCTTTCACATATAATTCACCCATTTCAAGTGTACAATTCAATGATGTTTTAGTAAATTTACCAAGTTGTACAATGATGAACACAAAACAATTTTAGCACTTTTTCCTTCACCCCCAAAGAATTCTCATTCCTATCACCACCTCACTCACCCCTCTCCAGCCCAGCTAGTCACTAACTTACTCTCTGTCTCTACAGATTTGCTTTTTCTGGATATTTCAAGTAAATAGAATCATATAAAACGTGGTCTCTTGATCTGGATTCTTGTACAAAACAAAAGCATGTTTTTGAAGTTTATTCATGTCATAGTGCACATATCAGTAATTTTTCCTTTTTATTACTGAATCTAGTCCATTGTATGGATATAGAGCCTTTACCAACTGGTGGAAATGTAGGCTTTTTCTAATTTTTGCTGTATCCAACATTCGACTGTATCCAGTATTATCATTACCCAATGACGCTAAGAACATCTTGTCTTTATTTTCATTTCTCATAGTCATTCTAGTGGGTGTGGGATAATATCTCACTGTTGTTTTCATTTTGTAAATAACAAATGATATTGAGCATCCTTTTAGGTGCTTATTGCCTATTATTCTATCTTCTGTAAAATAACCAAATCATAAAAAAAAAAAGATTTGAATGTTTTCAAGATAAAAGCGTTCTTTGTATATTCTGGACACAAGTATCTTACCAGAATATATTTTGTCTTCTGACTATTAATGTGCCTTGGTATGGATTCCTTTAGGCTTATCCTGCTTAGAGATTTCTTAATACTTAAATCTATCAGTTTATGTTTTTCCCAAGTCCGGGAAAATTTTTAGCCATTATTCCTGGAATACTTTTTTAACCCTCTCTCTCATCTCCTTCTGGGACCCCAGTGACATGATTATTAGATCTTTTGTTGCAGTCCATCCATCATGTCCATGAGACTCTTATTACCCCATCCCCACCGCAGTCTATGTTCTCTCTGTTGTTCAGATGGGGTATTTTCTCTTAGTCTGTCCTCAAGTTCACTGAGTCTTTCCTCTATCATCCCCATATAGTGCTGAGCCAAGTCCATGCACTGAGTTTTAGTTGTTATATTTCTTAATTCTAAAATTTCCATTTGATTTTTCTTTCTATTTTCTATTCCTTTGCTGAAACTCTTTCTTCGCTGAGACTATTTTTTCATTTGTTTCAAGCATGTCTACAATTATTTACTAAAGCATTTTTTTGATGGCCACCTAAATTTTTGTCAGACAATTCTGTATCATCTTGTTTTAGGTGTCTGTTAATGATCTGTTCTTATTCAGTTTGCCATCTTCCTGGTTCTTGGTATACAGAGTGATTTTTTATTGACCTTGGGTTGTTACATTATAAGACAGCTTATGTCTTTTTATACCTCCTCTGACACTCCTCCAGTAGATACAGGGAATGTCACCTTGTTACTGCCACATGAAGGGAGAAGTCCAGGTCCTCTACCTGGCCCCCTGTGATAGCTAGTTGGTGGGTGGCCCCTTTTACTAGGCAACAGGAGAGTTCAGGCTCCTCAGTAAGGCCCATTGATACCACCAGGGCTGGGAGGGGGTTAGGTACCTCTTTATTGCTCCCTACACGGCCTCCACTGACACTGTGGTTTTGCTAATGCTGTATAATAGTAAAACTGAATTTCCACTAGGCCCACTCTGATCCCACTCCAGTGAGGAGGAAGCAGGGGTGCCTCACTACTGCCTGCTGAGGGTTGAGTCTAGGCTCCTCCTGTGTTCTCCCCTGACACTGTGGAACGGGGGTCGGGGCCTACTCATTACTGGCCAGCATGAATTAAAGTCTTGGCTCCCAACTTGGCCTTCTCTGATATAACCCCAGCAGAAGTTTGGAGGAGTCTCCTTACAGCCTGGCAAGGGCAGAAGTCCAGGGTCTCTGCATTGCCTTTGCTGATAGAGACAGAGGTAGGACTGCAGTTTTTTTCTGTGGTTTTGGATATAGTCAAAGGGTTATTTTCTAAAAGTTTTCTGCACTGCTAGGCTGCCCTTTTCCCAGTGCTTTGGCTAGAAAAGCAGCAGCTTTTCTTGGGGCTGTTTCATCTGAGGGTGTCAGTATCCCAGTTTGCTAGTTTCTCTGATATCCAGTCTGAGATACAAGGCAAAAAAAAACACACCTGGGAACTCAATATTGTGCTGGTTCTTATGTGCAGCTTCCACCAGTCCACCTTTCCTTCCTCCGAGTTTTGTCTGTTTATGTGTAACATTCAAGATTTTTGGTTGATTTAGTGGGAGGAATGGGGAAAGTACATCTTACTCCATCCTTTCAGAAGAAGTCGTTAGAAGTCTTTAAAGGAGCACCACAATGGCAGGGACCAAAGTTCTCATGTAACCCAGCCCTGCTGTGTTCTCATGAATTTGAGTCATTTTGAGCCCAAGGTTTCAAAACATCAGAATAGCAACATTTGTTTGTTTATTTGTGAGTCCCTAATTCATGCCGGGTATCCCATTAGGCAAAACTAGAAGTAATGAATTAGCCAAACACTCCGTATTTAAGAGGCTAATAGTCATCAAGAAAAGACTGCTATACTTGTTTGTATATTTTTTGATCAGTTATAAGAGGGATAACAGCAGCACAGATGACCAATTCTAACTCTGGAGGTCAGGGAGTTATCCAATGGGCATAGTAGATACACTGTTTGGGACCCACAATACTTTTAGGAGCCTATGAAAATGTTTTAATTTCCTTAAAAATAACAAATGTTTAGGTTAGGTACAAAAATATTTAACATATTATTAAATTCACTTTTATTTCAACTGTAAAATATAAATTTTAATTTTAATAGAGAAAGGGGTCCACAAAGGCAAAACTGCTTAGAGTCCACAAAAGTAATGAGATAGTCCTCATTGGGAGAAAGTTAAGGAAAAATTTCTTCAAGGAGATGGCTATTTAAGTTGTTTAAAATAAAGGTAGCTGCTCCCCTATCAGAGGAGGACAAGTGAAGTATTTTTAGCTAAAGGGAACAGCAAGAGCTAAGGCTCCAAAGATAAAAGTTGACTTAACATATGTTTGCTAAGCTAAAAACACCACCAGCTCAAATGTATGAAAACATTCAAGGTGTTACCAAAATTTGTTTAGGTACATGTAGAATTTTATGCACAAACTCAGAAGTTAGAAGACCTCAAGGATAAGAAATACAAGGTTGGTCCATTTCTATATCAGATAGGAGCATGAGGAAAAAAGAGAATATTGACAGACTACTGTTTCCTACTAATTAACTTAGAGCTCTTCATTTCTAGGCAGTAAGTACATTATAAATCAGACCTGTCCAATAAAGGAGTCAATGACATCTCATGTGTTTCCTCTGGATTTTCCATGTAATTCCCTTTTGCTCATGAGAAGTATAACAATTCTTAGTCAATGCAGGACAAATGCACAAATAATGGCTGATTATAAAGAATCTGTTTCAGTGAGACTCAGAATGGATATGGATGGAGCACAGTCATAGAGAGATGAGGATAAACCTCACTGATTTCTACGTTATGCAAAGTTAGCTCCAGTTGACCAGTCATATGAAGTATCAACAGCAAGGAACAAAATGCCCTTGAGAAAGAGTCCCCATGATTCAGTGGACCTTCTGCCCAGCCTTGGTGTGAATCCAATATTTTCAGTGGCCAAAGTCACAGCCTGAGGATCTTCTCAGCAGCCCAGAGTCTATGATATTAGGGATGCTAGATCTTGCTATTTTTATACAGAATGTTTTAAGCTAATTTTGCTCAATGCCATGGTGATTCCTTTCAAAGTTAGGATGATATGAATTAATTGAGTTCACTAAAACGAAAGTCTAAAAAACAGGTAACAACAAGGCCACTGAAAAGGTATTTTTATGAGTAACCCCAAGAATTCTGCACTCTGAGGCCACACTGATTTAGGACAGAGTTTCTCAACCCCATCACTGTTGATATTGTGGGCTTCATAATTCTTTGTTGTGAGGGGCTGTCCTGAGCATCATTAGATGTTTAGTTATATCCCTGGCCTCTACCCACAAGATGCCAATGGTAGCAAGCCTCCTTCCCAAATATTGTAAAAACTAAAAATGCCTCTAGACATTGCCAGTTATTCCCATCCAAGGTGGGAAGGAGCAGGGGATGGAGACAGCCCTGGGGGAGAACCATTAATTTTAAAGGATTGAAAGCAGAAGCCATAGGACGTTAGAATTTTTGAGCTGATGAAGAACTTGCTTCACTAAGGATAAAGGCCACATTTTAGCACAAGGGGACAAACCTTTCTGCTTAGTACCTAACAGGGAAATATGGAAATTGCTGAGATGTCTTAATGGCATTTGGTGGAAACAAAGGGCATCTCATGTCAAAGACCATGACTGGAGTGATAATAAAGCAACTACAAGTGGTATTACTACCGCTTTGAACCTCTAAAGAAAGCAGGGCTGTTTTATACATTGAGGCCTTTAGGCCCAATTCCTAGGGCTGACGGGTTACTTAACAGTCCATGAGAATATATAAGAAATAAACAAAAAAGACACCAAAGCTCTGTAAAATCCAATGAATATGTACATGTATACCTAAAAATGTAAAATTCTTCCAATTTCATTACTAAATTTAGTGTTAACAATCTGAAAGTGATTTATAGGCAAAATTCTTAATTCTAAAAATTCCTTTGCAAAGAACCTTTAATTGTAAAATTAGTGACTCAGAAAAATAATTTCCAAAAAAAAGTCATAAAAATCTTTTCATTTTACCACAAAATAAAGATGTGCTGTCAGATCACTCGTTATGTGCTTATCTTTGTATGGAATGAGGTCTCAAAAAGTGAGTGTCAAAAACAAGCTTAAACAACCTTAAAATAGCCCTGGAGGGATTCTGCTTTCAGCCAAGCGAAAGTAACTAAGACTGGATTTCATGCCTGGCACAACTGAAAAATAGAGACAAAATAAATGAGCCGATGGTATTCAAGGCATTGGCTGTGAGGCAATGAAGGGCAGTGATCCCTGAAAGATGGGAGGCAAACAGAGGCAAGCCCCATAATTGCCCTCGCTTACTGCCTGGAGAGTGTCTCCAGCCCACGGCACAGAGAGGAAAACCCAGAAGAATGGCCTGTGGTCTCCCTGAGCTGAGCAGACAGCACTGGGAATGTGGGGAGGCCCAAGTGACTGGAGTTCACAAGGCAGAGGACCAGAAAGGAGAGTTCTGCACAGAGAGAGCTGGGTTGCCCTGCTGAGGGTCCCCTAGCCACAGGGGTCCCCAACCTCCAGGATCTAATGCCTGGTGATCTGAGGTAGAGCTGATGTAATAGTGATAGAAATAAAGTGGACAATAAATGCAATGAGTTTAAATCATCTTGAAACCATTCCTTATCCAGGGACCACAAGTATTCTTTACAGAGTTTTTTTTCTTTGTTACAGGATACTGAAAATTTACTGAGATTCTGGGCCACTGAATGCCATGTTTTCCCCGTGTCAGGGGGCCCCAGAAGCAAGAATATCCATGACTCAGGTCACATCAAAGGAACCTCTGACTTGAGTTTTACAACACTCAATGTGGTGAAACTTTCTAGGATTTATTCAAAATTGGGTTGATGTAGGATTGAAATGAGATTATGTCTAGCAAGGGGAAAAATAGGACTTTTTTCTACATAATCCACATCTTAATTAGAGGTACGGCAGAGAGGGTTAGAGTAGAAAAGGGAAAATTAAAAGGCAAAAAATGAGTTGTGTGAGTTACATTTCATTTTGTTCCCCCGTACTAAGGGTGAGCCAGAATCCCCTAATCCAGCTTATCTTTAACACATGTTAAATAAGCATTCACTTCCCTGGTGGCTCTGAGCTGCCCCTCACTGTTCTGGATCATTTCTATTCAGCACATTATCTCCAACCAGCATCTCAGTAGGCATTTAATTTCTCGAAGCTGGAAAACCTAACTATTTTTTTTTTTGAAAGCAACTAAGACATTAAGAGATAGGAGCAAGCCAAATGAGATTGTAGATGAGTGTAAAAGAGATTTCATCACAAGACGATATGGGATTTAAGACTGCACTACTTACACTTTCAAGAGAAATGCTGTATTCTGTTCAATTTTAGAGATGCTTTTCAAAGCTTGTAAAGATGCTTTTCAAAGCTTGTGAAAAATGACAAAGTGAAAACCCTACATTAAGGAGAGTAACGTTGACACCCTCTCTCTTTTTCCAGTCTCTCCTCTCCACAGTGTCTCACAGCTGGATCTGTGGTCCAGCCCTTGAGCTAGCCCAGCATAAGGCAGAGATACAAAGAACATGAGACCTACAATGCAGGGAACTCTAGAGTTCAGTCAAATCTTTACAAAATAAAAACTTGGGTGGCGGGGGGCAGTCTGTGAGGATGCCAGGGCCCCAGATTGGTCTTGAGTGCCTTCTCAGACCCGGTGATAATTCCGGGTTCCCTCTGGGCTCCCGTATAACATTGGCCAGGTCTGTATGACCAGCCAGTAGCTTTGTTCTTGCTGCTTAAATCTTATGACTCTCTCTCATACCTCAATCTCTTTTCAGGTCTGCCTGCACACTCCTGTCGGAACTTCACTCAGTAACTAGGGCTCAGATGCCCATTTATCTAGGTGAGTCCTTTGAACCTACAAGTTACACCTGGCTCACACTTTAGCCCTAGTCCTGAGTGGAGAGTCTGCAAGACAGCCACTGCCCCTTGCTATCAGAGGATGACTCAACACCTAGGAGTACCAATGATGGACCTCTCACAACTAAGGCAGAAGATGGCCTGGCTAATGACTGAGCTTGTTAAAATTTTCTGACTATGTTAAATCTTTCTAGTCTCATTTTGTAACAATCTTTACCTCATGCCCATCCCCAGCCTCCTGGTACTCCAGCCACTCACTCAGTTTCTGCAACAGGCTAAGCTCTTTCTTACTTCTGGACTTTCTCATGCACTACAGCATGGAGAATTTTTCCTCCATTATTTGCCCCACCTTCAGATTTGCAGTTAAACACCATTTTCAATGGGAAAGTTTCCTTAACTGCCTTGATTGGTTCAGTTCTATTACACACTATCATGCTCCTTCAGAGTATGTATTGTGTAATAGCCTAGTATCTCTTTTCTGGGAATGTTTGCCTTGCTCAGCGCTGTAACTTTAGTAATTTGCACAGACCAGGCACATAGTAGGTGCACAGTAAAAGTTGACACTAACAGTGTGCCTAAGCCACTCAGCTCTGTCATTTGATCTCACATTCGCCCTAGGTCCACTCCTTACTCCTGACCCAGTCCTCATCTGGGTCTTGGTCAGTCCTTTCCAGGTCCTGCCTGCATGAACTCAACAGTATAGTACTAATATAGGTCTTGGGTCAAGCCATTTGACCCACCTCAACTAGCTAAGACCCATTATACCTTGGACCCAAAGAACAATGAAGAATAAAGTGTCTGAAAGTCCTAGAAATCAAAACATAAACCAGAACACATTTAAAAATGTAAAATTTAAAGGAGAAATCATTACACTGGATTCTACCTCTGGTCCTTTTGAGTGTTAAAAAACAGAACAAAACTGCTTCAGATGGCTGCTTTAAAAGGTACACGCCTCCAAGGTAAAAGTTTAAATTGGAAAAAAAGAATCCAAATCTATCCAAAAGTAAGCCAACTCTGTTACAGACTGATCTTCTAAAAACAAGGAGCACTAGGATGACGCAGACCACAAAGCTCAGCAGGCGGCCTGAGGCAGCTGGAGGAAAGCAGAGAGTTTGCGAATGTCAAACTCGCTGACGGGAACAAGGACTCAGGGCCATCTGATGGGCCACCACCAGGAGAACTGCTCAATAGATAGCAAGACAATGCCCAGATCAGAAGGTCATTCCCTAATTTCTTTTTCAATTCAATTCAGTTGATACTGTTTACCCCTAATTTTTCCCCAGGGGAAAAAAAAAAAAGCTGGAGGAGTAGCAGGACTCAAAGAGCTTTTCTTAATTATAAAGCAGAAGTTAATGTTTCTTTCAATAAAATCAAAGGCTAGAAGGAAATGAAGTTTTGATGCTCAGTTAAACTGAAACCTTGAAGCATCTGGAGCAAGAACCAGAAGTATGCATGCATGTGCATGTGTGTGTACACAGAAAGGCTTAAAGATAGGGAAAGTTCCAGGCAAATGTTGTGCTCACAGCTTAAATTCTGGAGAAAAGAGGTAGGGAATATGCTGAATTGCTCTTATAAAGTAGTGAATATGATTTTTAAGTATACTTAAGTACAGGTCTTCCTTGATTTATGGTGGAATTACATCCTGAGAGACCCATCATTAACTGAAAATAGCCTAAGTAGAAAATGCATTTAATTCACATTAACTTACCAAACATCTTAACTTAGCCTACCCTACAGAACACTTACAATTAGCCTGCAGTTGGGCCAAGTCATCCAACACAAAGCCTGCTTTACAATAAAGTACTGACTATCTCAGGTAATTTACTGAATGCTGTACTGAGTATGAAAAAGAAAATGGTTGTATGGGTACAAACTGGTTGTAAGTATATCAGTTGTTTATCCTTGAGATCATATGGCAAACTGGGAGCTGCAGCTCAGGAGCTTGCCCAGCATCAGGAGACACTACACCTCATCTGCTAGCCCCGGAAAAGATCACAGTTTGACCTTCAGCCTTTCCGCTGAATGGCTTTCATACCATTACAGAGTTGAAAAGTATTAAATTCAACCATGTTAAGTCAGGAACTGAATGTATTTATATTCTCCTGCATCTAGCTCTAGTTATTAAATTTCAAATATAATTTCAAAAGCAATTGAAGTTAACAAAATTTGTAATGATGCTATGATCTGTTATAGGACTGACTATATTAAAGGTAAAGATTGTTTTATTGTGGCCTCTCACATTATTCCAGTGAAAATTGCCCATCGATCAGATTTACAATCAACTTGCTCTATGCTACAGTTTGTTCTCAAATGGACCGTATTTTAGAAAGGCTCTGATGTACCTAATACCATAACACCTTTTACTAAACTACTTTGAAGACAAACATTGAGAAAAGATGCCATTTTGTCCATTCACTTATCAATGAGGCTTTATTAAGTATCTACTAGGTACAAAGTCTTAGGCTTTGAATAATGCAAATATGGGTAAAACAGACATTGACAGCCAGCCGTTTACAACCTAGAGAGTCTACTTATAAAGTGGCATAAATGATGAAAATTCATAGGAAGGAGAGGCTGTTTCCATGGAAGATATCTGAGGTGGACTGATGAGGACAGGAAGTTATGAACATGCCCAGGAGACAGATGGATTTCTAGGTGTTAGGACAGGTAGGAGCAAAGTAGAGAGTAGAATAGCCCAGACCACCTCTGTGACATGGAGTTATGGTTAGGCAAGTTTCTTCTCTCTTTAGAAGACTGGCACTGGATTGTTCAATGCAAGCTAGGGAGTTTGGGTTCATTTCGTTGGCTTTTGCTTACAGAATATAAGATAGGTGATGGTGGGTGAACACTGGAGTTAGCAAGACCTACGAAGGCTACAGTTTTTCCAGTAGTATGGTTGTGGGAGTTGGACCATAAAGAAGGCTGAGAACCAAAGAACTGATGCTTTTGAATTGTGGTGCTAGAAAAGACTCTTGAGAGTCCCTTGGACTTCAAGGAGATTAAACTAAGCAATCCTAAAGGAAATCAACCCTGGATATTAATTGGAGGGACTGATGCTGAAGCTCCAATATTTTGGCACCTGATGCAAAGAGCCAATTCATTGGAAAAGACCCTGATGATGGGAAAGATTGAAGGCAAAAGGAGAAGGGGGCAGCAGAGGATGAAATAGATGGTTAGATAGCATCACCAGTTCAATGGACATGAGTCTGAGCAAACTTCAGGAGATAGTGTAGGACAGAGGAGCTTGGCATGCTGTGGTCCATGGGGTTGCAAAGAGTCGGATATGACTTAGCAACTGAACAACAACAACAAAAGAGTGGCCATTATCATCTAAGTAAGACATAATCAGAACCATGCAAGAACTGCTTCAATCTAGTCTTTTAAAAATTTTTTTGAGATGCACAGGGAGGAGAGGTAAATAGGAGTGCCTGTTTGAACTGGGGCCTCTGTAAAGTAGCCAAGAAGGGAATGAGTTATGTTATTAAGGTCAGAGGGACTAGAGTGCTTTTTCAGACTTCCAAGTCATTGGTTCCTGCGTTTCCCTTTGAATTTGGTTCTGATTCCCATTTCCAGGGCCACTGTGGGTTTCTAATGATCGAATAGAAGAGATCACTGATTAAACAGAGAGGAAAGAAGCAAAAAAGTTCAAGTCCAGCACAAGAAACTGCTGGGGAAGAAAAGATATGCCCCACAGACCAGAATTCTTAAGAAGCTGCACAGGAGCGTCCTTTTGGGGGTGGTGGTTCCAGGACATTAGACAGCCCTTTATGGTCTTGCCTGCAGGGATGTATGTCACAAGCTGTTCTGAGCAACAGGGAGGCTGTGATACTGTTGTTCTGCCAAGCAAGGCTGCACTTTCCAATTTAAAGCTAAGTTGCCCAGGAGCCAAGCTGTTTGTTGTTGAGAAGACAAGGAGAGAAAGAGCATGTGCGCATGTGTGTGTGAGAGAGACAGACAGAGACAGAAACATCCAGGAGTTCAGATATCCAATCTATCCCCACGTCAACTCTCTGGAACAGAGTGATTCTGTTCTCATCATTAGGCCTGTTCAATCTCTGGGTGCCCTCGGAAATCACTGCAAGGAAGTCCCTATGCCCTCATGACAGGGCAATTAATTAGCTCTGTTGGACCCTGTTAGGGTCTCACAGGAGACAGAAAAAAACATGGAGAGGAATCCCCTTTCACCGAAGGAGATTTCAGAGAAGGATTAGACAACCCTGGCGTAAGCCTTGGTTTGCCTGCTATGCAACCAGGAGAAGGCTGCATATATTCTGTGCCTGACCCGAACTTAGAATTTGAATGAGTATAATAACAATGATAATATTTTCTGTTAGTCTCCTTGATAAATATGTTTTGAGGACTTACTAACCCATGTCAGGCTTTATGCAAAGTTATGATCTTAATTTTTACATTTAACACTATAATATTTCTTGAGTTAATTTGCATATGGCATGGAAATATACTGACCATTCTTTTCAATATTGCAGCCTGCTTCCCTCATCTCATCCTTCTTACTCTAGTCTATTTTCTCTTTTACATATATCACTCATCATATAATGTACTAGAATTTATTCATTATGTTTATCATCTTCCTCCAGTGACCAGAATGTAAGTTTCATGACTCCTCCTGTTTTGTTCACCAGTTGTACCCTAAGCGTCTTTTGGAGAGAAGACAGAGAATAATTACCAGTGAGATAAAGACAGTATCTCTCCAGGACCTAATGGGGAACCCAACATAGTATAGGGGTCAGGAGAGTCTTCCCTAAAGAAGTGATCTTGGATACATAAAAGGTTGTATTGTATTTCTGTCAAAGGGAATAGAACAGGGGAACTTCCTGAAATGAGAGAAAGCATGGCCACGCAGCTGCAAAACACAGCATCGGCAATGGACACATGATGAGGGCTGGGATGAAAGGGCTCACGATGCAAGGCTGGGGAGACACGTTAAAAGGTTTGAGATTTGTTCTAAGAACAACAGTAAACCTCTGAAAGTCTTTAAGGAAAAAAACAGTCATGCCCTGGTTTGCTTTTACTAAAGACAGCTCAGGATACAGAGAATGGTTTGGGAGAGTGGTACAAAAGTGACTGTGGTGAGGCAGCCAAGTGGAAGGATCCTGCTGTCTCTAGATACAAGGAGAAGGTAGCTGGGGTTCAGGCTCAGGCAACAGACACAGACAGGTCAGTGAACTCAAAAGATCAGAAGAGCAAATAACATTTAATTATTGATTAAAATAGGAGTGGTGGGGATATTTAAATGCCTTTTTAAATTTAAATCCCTAATACTACCTTACTTGTGCTGCCTCCAGGGGTGGTGAATAGCTTTGTTTCCTCTCTTGTTAAATCAGCCACACTCTCTCCATAAATCTTTCCTCCTGAGCCCCAACTGTGTCCTCTCAGCCTTTATCTGGCCCAGAATCAAGCACAGCATGGAACAGACAATTTTTGAGAATCACCTCACAATATCTCATTTGAAAATATCATGCTTACTCAAGAGAGAGGTGATATACTTATGTGTGTGCATGCATTTGTGCTAAGTTACTTCAGTCGTGTCTGACTCTGTGATCCTATGGACTGTAGCCCACCAGGCTCCTCTATCCATGGGATTCTCCAGGCAAGAACACTGGAATGGGTTACCATGCCCTCCTCCAGGGGATCTTCCCAACTCAGGGATTGAACCCACATCTTATATGTCTCCTGCATTGTCAGATGGGTTCTTTACCACTAGTGCCACCTGGGAAGTCCATGTATACTTACAGCTGATTCATATTGTTGTACAGTAGAAATGAACACAATATCATAAAGCAATTATATACCAGTTTAAAAATAAATTAAAAATATACAGTGCTAAAGCAACAAAACCAGTAACTTATTGCAAATCCATTCCTTAAATAAGTTGGGATCCTTTAACATATACAATTGCCCTTCCTTTATTTTCTTTTTGCCTTTCCAACTCCTCTGTATCCTTTAGGACACAATTAGATAAGTCAGTCATTCACAACAATCATGCTTTGATCTGCCCATAAGCTGCGCATGCTTACTATGTGAACCATTGATTTGGTGTTTGGTCACAAGCAACATTAGGATGTGAGAGCTAGACTATAAAGAAGGCTGAGTGCTGAAGAAGCGACACTTTTGAACTGTGGTGCTGGAGAAGACTCTTGAGAGTCTGCTGGACTACAAGGAGATCAAACCAGTCAACCCTAGAGGAAATCAACCCTGAATATTCATTGGAAGGACTGATGCTGAAGCTCCAATACTTTAGTCACCTGATGTGAAGAGTTGACTCATTTGAAAAGACCCTGATGCTGGGAAAGACTGAGGGCAGGCAGAGAAGGGGGCGACAGAGGATGAGATGGCTGGATGACATCACCTACTAAAATGGACATGAGTTTGAGCAAACTCTGGGAGACAGTGAAGGACAAGGAAGCCTGGTGTGCTGCACTTCATGGGGTTGCAAAGAATCAGACATCATTAGTGACTGAACAACAATAAGACCCTTCCCAGCCATGGTTCCCTTTTGTATTCTCATTTTCATCTTTCACTCCAAAATTCTTAGTTAACTTTCAATGGGCAAATGGGTTATCTTTTCTTCCAGATTATAAACTCCCTCACAGCATCTAGCCCAGTGCTAAATGATAATATACAGAAAGTATTTATGGTTATTCCACAGAGAAATGTGCAGGAGGTGACTACCAGGCTGTCTTAGCTCCAACCCCCGCTCCTCTCACATCACTAATGTGAGATGCCCAGCTGGGCATCAAGTGGGCAGTCAGCAAAATGCTGGCCATAGTAACATGTCAAGTCTTCTGCAAAGACCCTGTGATTAAAGCAGAGTCAATTCATGAACATTTTTTCACATTAGAAGGAAAATGAGTGAACTCAAACTATTGATCCAATTTCAGATTCATAGAGTCACCTGTCATTGTGGTAAAATTACTTTAAATATCCACTAAGTTTTCCTGCCTTTCTGCCTTCCCATTTTTAACAGAAACATTTATAAAGGTGTCAAAAGGTCGGGATGGAAGTAATAGCAAACTATATATAGAATTCACTTAATATTTATAACCACTTTATGAAATAGATCCAACAATGGATTGTATTTTGGGGGAGAAAACAGACAATTACAGAGAATTTAAGCAGAGCCCAGGATCACATATGACATAGGTTTCAAGCTGGGATTTATAACCTAGGTATCTGATCCTAAAGTTTGTGTACTCAGTAACTGTATCATTTTCTTCTCCAGAAAAATGAAAAGGGAAGCAAAGGGCTTAATTTACATCCCTGGTCCCAGCTTGCTAGCTAACAGTCGATTTGCTCTTTAACGTGCTGGTTCTTTTGATATTTCATTAGACATCCAGGGATTGTGATCCCCTAATGCAAGCTCCAAGCTTTTCCTGATTTTATTAAAATTTTTTTTTTAATTTATTTGGCTGTGTGAGGTCTTGGTTGCAGCATGTGGGCTCTCCAGTCGTGCAGTGCTGGTTTAGTTGCCTTCCGGCGTGTGAGATCTTAGTTCCCCGAGCAGGGATCAAACCCAAGTCCTCTGCACTGGAAGTTGGATTCTTAACCTCTGACTACCAGGGGAGTTCTTCCCTAGTTTTACAAGAACATTCACAAGTTGTGGCCCAAGATACCTTCCATGACTATACTTAGGAGATCTCTCATCCTCTTCTCTATCTCACTGAAATTCCACACTTCAGAGGATCATAAAATTACTTCAGGGACTTGATGTTATTCTGTGGTCCAATCCAGAGTTAGTTAAGGATAAATCTTAGCCCTTCAAAGGCACCTGTCTATTGACATTCACTGTCTATAAACAAGCTTTGGGATGAAGTGCACCCTTGTTCCAGTGTTCTCACCAAACGTCTCCCTTTCTCTTTGCACTTTGCTGATGTGTAACCTACAGAGTGAAAGCTGGGCAGGTTAATTAACAACCTCCCCAGCAGCCTGATGTCACTAGAATACCACCAAGATAGGGATTTCCTTCCTGGGACAGCATTAACCCTCATCACTCGAGTAAATGTCACTCTGCATCTAGATGACAAAGTTCCAGGTTCCAGCCCTTGAGCACTAGCTTTGGAGTCTGACAGGTGTTGGATCTGGACCCTGGTCACAAGGAACCAAGTACATAAACTAGATTAAGCCACAGTGACTTGCTGTGTTTTCTATTCCTTGGTGTTATTGTGGTTGTACTGCAGTAATCGGTGTGAGGGGAAATTACATGATGTGTGCAGTGGTTAGCATATACCAGGCATGAAAGATCACTACAGGGACTTCCCTCGTGGTCCAGTGGTTAAGACTCTGTGCTTCCAATGCAGGGGGGCACCGGTTCGACCCCTGGTTGGGGAACTAAGATCTTGCATACCACAGGGTGTGGCCAATAAAAACAAATAAAGATGTTTTTAAAAAGAAATCTCACTACACCCCTCACTTGCAGTCACTCTTCTACTTTTGCCCCTCGGTGCCAAATATCACCCATTAGGGAAACAGTGCTATACTATCCCGCTTAATGAGAATGGACTGTTTGTCAAGAACATTAGCCATACTTATTAAACATTCTTCTTATTCACCCAGACCTAAAAAGGTTGTTAATTACTGAGCTTTGGCTAATTCCCAGGATGCCTCATTTGTTCACATCTATTTTCAGAAAACCTTTAGATTTGAATATGAGTCAATTTCACCATTTTATTTTCCCCTCACCGAGAAACCAGCATGCAGTGGAGCAGATAGCTGGGCATAGGCTACATTGCAGCCAGCGGGACTTTATGAGATTGGAGGAGAAACATGGGTAATGAGATAAGGGGAGCGATGAACCAAACAGCAAGGAAAATTAAAAAGCACTTGCGTGTTCTGCCTGAAGCTCTTAATTAACCATATTCTCCACAACACAGAGCAAATCCATCTGGGCAACCCTGGAAGTAAAAACAGAGCATGCAGCACTCGGCGATGGGTCACTGCTGGCAAAGTGGTAGGTCAAACACTGATGACATGAGAAGCCCCCAAACTCCAAAATCAAAAGTAATGGTGAGGCTGAAGCTAGAATGCCCTAAACGTAATGAAATAATAAATTAACTTCCCTCAAACTTGGCACATCATGCTACGAAGACTTTGCCACAACAGCTCTAAAAACAAAATGGGAAGAAAGAGCTGCAGGAACGTGGATGGCAGCTGCAGCACAGAACTTTACAAATTCTGCCCTCAGCAAATAAAGCCAGTCACAGCATCATTTGCTTTGTCCTCGGGAAGCCAGGCACTTTTGCCACTGCCTTGCAGATGATCCAAAGCTGTTTCTACCCAAAGCATTTTATTTAGGGCTTTTATATGAACACAAACTGGGTGCCATTCAAAAACCTTACATCCTAATGTTTGGGCCAGGCAGAAGATATTCCTGCTGTTTATGGGGTGGGGATAAAACACTGTCAGGCTGTGTTAAATCATGCAGACACACCTGGCTAAAAAGTGAAAACTGCAGCCAACAGAAAGATTGTTTCCTGGATACCCAGTGCTGGATGACATAACACAGACTAGTTCACTGCATCTTCATTCCAGAGCTCCTGGCTATTATTTTACCCTCATTTTATAGCTTTGGGTATTGAGGCTCAGAGAGGTTAAGCAACTTGCCTCATGTGGTTCCCAGCTAACAGGTATTAGAAGCTAGGATATAAACTAGGTCCACAGGGGCCCAGAGGTAACTGAATTCCATCTACTTCATCATGTTAGCTCCTCATTCTACACAGTGCTTACCCAGGATAGCCAGGCTATTCATACTTGGGGAGATATGGAAATATTTACCCTAAGTGAATACTATGAATCAAATACTCAAAATAACAGAGTCTCAGAGCAGAAAGCTGCCTCATGAGTCATCTAGTCCAAGAACCCATCCTATGCTTAGAATTTCAGAAAAGGACTTTTACACAGTTTGAAATAAGGCAGTAACTTTCCAGAGAGATGAGTAGTCTTGGGGTTGGGAAAAACCATTTATGAGACACTCTTTTCTCCTCCTTTTAATAAATAGCATATTTTGAGTGCCTTCTGTGTGTTAGGCCATGCTAAGCTCCAGTATTGCCTTAAGAAACCCCACAGTAATCTTTTTTTTTTTGCCACTTAATTTTTTAAACTTAAGGATATCCCCTTTACAGAATTTTGTGGTTTTCTGTCATACATCAACAAATATCAGCCACAGGTACACCCATGTTCCCCTCCCTCCTGAACCTCCCTTCCAGCTCCCTCCCACCCCACCCTTCTAGGTTGTCACAGAGCCCATGTTTGAGTTCCCTGAGTCATTCAGCAAATTCCCATTGGCTATCTATTTTACATATGGTATTATGAATTTCTACATTACTCTCTCCATACATCTCACCCTTTCCCTTCTCCCCTCCCTCCATGTCCTTAGGTCTGTTCTCTATGTCTGTTTCTCCATTGCTTCCCTGAAAATAAATTCATCAGTACCATACTCTTTCTAGATTTCATATATATGCATCAGTATATGATATTTATATTTCTCTTTCGGACTTACTTCACTCTGTATAATAGGCTCTAGAAGAAATTCTACAATAATCTTATAAAGCAGGTTCTATCATTAATATCCCCATTTTACAGATAAATAAACAGGCTTAGAATCATTGCATAACTTGTCCAAGGTCACACAACAAGTAGGCCTTAGTGCAAGGATACAAATGTAGCTTATTCATGTGGTCTTCAAGGTGTGTAGAGACACATAGTAGAATAAGAAGTAAACCTAATGACTTCCTACTATTCTCTGTCTTGACATCTGCAGGCAGTTGTGATTATTTGCACGTTTGTGGCAGGTGGCCAATAACCCAACACTTTCTTCCATCTCAAGTGAAAATGTTAGTCCCTCAGTCATGTCCAACTCTTTGTGACTCAATGGACTGCAGTTCATCAGGCTCCTCTGTCCATGGAATTCTCCAGGCAAGAATAGTGGAGTGGGTAGCCCATTCCTTCTCCAGGGGATCTTCCTAATCCAAGGACTGGGCCCGGGTCTCCTGCATTGCAGGGGGATTCTTTACCCTCTGAGCCACCAGGGAAGTCCTTCTTCTATCTAAGGTTTGTCCAAATACTTCTCTAGTTTCCTAGGGTCAGAACATCTTGGGGCAACTGAGCTAACATGTTAACTACCACTTATTGAGCCTGTATTTGAACATCTCCAGTGAATAAGAACACTTAGAGCTTGTTCCATTTATAAGCAGCTCTGATGATCAGAAAAATCATACTTATATTCAATAGACAATGCAATTCAGTTAGGAACCTCCCACTTGTATCTCCCATAGGGTAAAGGGCAAAAAATAATACTAATGAAGTGATATTTCCAAAAGCAAAGAGGTTTAGTGCTATTTATTGACGCACAAGTGATCTTGAAGGAAATTGAGAGAGATTCTTTTTCAAGGACAGCTTTAATAGCTGAATGAGAATAACATTTTATATCCAGCCAACCATCCAGCTACAGACAACTTGTCACAGTAAAGTGGTTAAAAAAATTTTTTTTAATATTTCAATGACATTTTGAACACACATAAAAGGTTAGAATGAACAAGGAAGTTAAGGACTTTTTTTTATAGAAATCACATTTGCATTTAACTTGAAATTCTTTCCAGTCCTATGATTTTTGCATAAATATTTATGGACTCCTGATAGCTAATTGGATTATAAGCCTTTTATCCAGGAATTTGTCCAATTTTATGCTCTTCATGAAACCTGAGCTCTTTGCTGATATTGGTTAGGTCCATGTTAAATAAGCAATTGTTTTTAACATCCTTCAAGGCTACATGTTAAATTCTCACATTTGCTATTCAAACTACATCATGAAATTTATAATTCTTACAACAAATGAAACAAAAAAATTTGGACGAAAGTTTGAAGACCCAAATACCATGATAAAATGGATTTCTCACGTGAAAGCATTCATTCAGATCAAAGAGTACTGAAGTACCAAATGCCCTCAAAGCAAAGAGCAAAAAGCACACATCATATCATCACCAGGCAGCCTTTCACATAGATGACTTCATGTGATCCCCATAACCACCCTAGAAGTGGAGATTATCATCCTATTTTACTATGAAAGAAACCAAGGAGTAGAAAGACCGAGTAACCCATTCAGCATCACGTAGCAACTGAGCAGAAGCAGTTCTCGAGCCACTCCTCTGATGTAAAAACACTGCTTTAGTTACAGAGAAAGGCAGCTCTCAACTACCCAGAGGGGAATCGATGGCTTGGTCCTTGTTCTGCCTGTTTCTAGAAGGTTCATGCTCTCCCCAGGTACACACTTTAGGAACCTCAGCAGGTTCGCAGGAGGCCTTTCCATTGACATTTAGCACTCTCACTCCAACTTCTTAAGGGTAAAGCCCTCATCACCACCACACTTTTCTTGACATAGAAAGCCTTGCATTTTGTTTAGGTACCATTATGTCACAAGAAGCAAAATAATCCCTCTCTGCAGAAGAATCTTAAATTACAGTCTGGAAAGTGAGATGTAAAGTTTATAATATCAACACACAGCTTGGAACACAAGTCCTGTTCAGTTTAACCAGCTCAGCCCCTCTCCGCTCCAAGGATGTCTTTTGCATCATGTTCCTTTGTGTTTGTGTGTGGAAGAGGCCATGTTATCATCCTCACCTCCCAAAACTTTGTTCTTTTGCACTATAGCTCTGGTTAACCACTGCTTTCCATTCATCTCTCTTAGCTGCTTTGTTCCATAGAACATTTTTAAAGTCTGTATGAAAAAATAAATATATGTGCCAAGTTTAAAAGGTCAAATAAAACTACCAACTTATGACCCCATTAGTAGTCTGCCATTTTGCCTTTGTTCACCCTGATGCCCCTCTTTGAGAGGCAATCACTTTGAAACATTTTAATTGTTTCTTTCCATATTTAGTAACTAGACTCACACATTAAAGGGTGAATGAAGTGATTAGTATTATGTACAGGAAAAATCATTTTCAGCTTGATCTGAATCTAAGAGAAGAAACTTAAAGATGTGGGCATGCATCACCACAGCCTAAACTACCTCTCACATCTTTCACAAGACAACTCATAATAAATTTGAGGTTAATTCCTATATTTGTCTCTATAATAAGAGCCCAATATTATATGACTTAACTTAAGGTTATGAATTTTGTAGGGTTTTTTGCACCTTCAATCTCACTCCTAAAATATCTAGCCCACCTCACTGATGAATGTAAATTTCTATGTATTTAGTCACAAACTTTGATTTTTCACAGTACAATTCCTTTGCCAGGTGTTTTTGCAAGGTCACTTAGGAGAAATCAAGTAACACCTTCTATAGACTGAAAATAGTGTCATACATCAAGATTTTTAATTATATATGTAAGACAGGGGAAAAGGTTTTTTCCTTATATATTACTATTCATACATAATTTTCACTCTTAAAATTGATATATGATGAAGGTATTAGTCAAATTTAGTGCACACACACATCAATTACATGAAAGGTAATGGAAAATCCACTCAATCCCATGCCTCCACTCACTCAGCAAAGTCTATCTTTCAAGCTGTAAGAAGACTGTTGTGGTCCAGCACAACCCCCCTGTGACTTACGATTTCAGTTGACCTATCCCATGGACGGAGGAGCCTGGTAGGCTACAGTCCATGGGGTCGCAAAGAGTCGAACACGACTGAGCAACTTCACTTTTCACTTTTTTCAAACCAACTCCCACCCTGCAACACCTACAAATCTCTTCACCAGGGGATATTTTACCTGCAGCAGAAGGTAATTGCTCAGCCACCTGCAATGCAGACTGGAAGTGCAGAGAATTAAAACTCCTGAAAATAGCAACTCCTCAACCAATGTCTCGGAGAAGGCAATGGCACCCCACTCCAGTACTCTTGCCTGGAAAATCCCAGGGACGGTGGAGCCTGGTGGGCTGCCGTCTATGGGGTCGCACAGAGTTGGACACGACTGAAGCGACTTAGCAGCAGCAGCAACCAATGTCTAGTGGTAGTCAGAGTAAAATGCCTGAGCTTCACCCCATGCCACTCTGTGGCATGCACCTCACACTGTTTCCTAGACCTTCCCCATGGGGTACAGTGGTAGCTGGTCTGAGAGTTTATCTTTTATTGGCTATCTTCCTTCCCTGTCCCACTTTTCTACCTTCCTACTGTTATTTCCTGCACTCCTCAAGAAACTACTTGCTCTTGCCCTCATGTTTCTGCATGTTTCTAGAGAGATCCACACTAAGATGAAGGCCAGCTCCCTCACCTGTTCTGGCCTTATGTCCCATCTTGCTCTCTGCTCCAGTAACGACTTCTTCCAAAGAGGCAATTTTCTCTTACTCTATGAAAACCCCCTTCTGGCTACTATCCTACCTTCCTCTCCCCTTTCTTTATCAACCAGTCTACAGAGTGCCCTATATGCTGTAAATTTCTCATCCTCACCAACTGTAATCTGCCTTCTTCATTCATCTCTATTGAAGCTCTTTTCATCAAAAGTCAGCAGTGACCTTCTAAATGCCAAACCTAACACTTTCATTTCTCTATGTTACAGAAACCACCTTCTTTAAATGTCATTAACCTTGACTTTTGTGACCTCAGCCTCTTGATTTTCCTCTGGTATTTCTGACTATTCCTTTGAAGACTGCTTTGGATTCTATTCTTCCACAAACTATTTAAATGTTGATGCCCCCCAAGGCTCTCTTCTCAGGCTCTCTTTTTATCATACATGCTCTTCCTTGGAAATTTCATTCATTCCCCTGGTTAAAAGTGCTGAAATCCATATTTTTTAGGATTGACAACTCTTGAATTTAGATCCATATATCCCTTTGAATATATTTACAGACATCTAGAGGTCACACATCTGAGACTGCTGCTGCTGCTGCTAAGTCGCTTCAGTCATGTCCGACTCTGTCCGACCTCATAGACGGCAGCCCACCAGGCTCCTCCATCGATGGGATTTTCCAGGCAAGAGTACTGGAGTGGAGTGTTGCCTTCTCCAGAACATCGGAGACTGAATTTATCATTTTTTAGCTTAAATCTCCTACAATTTGTATATTACTTGGTGAAACCTCTATAAGTTCAATCACCCATCATCTCTCCTAGGGTGCATGACCTAACAGTTAACAAGTCCTGTGAATTTTACCTCCTAAATATTTCTCAAATGTATTCTCCCCTTTTCTTCACTAGCAAAGAAAAAGTAAAGTAGAGACCAAAAAGTGTAAATTGGATTAGGCATTTTGAATTTCTTTACTATAATATTCTTCATTAGCTCCCTCACATGGTGTCAAAACCTCCAGTTTCAGTTCCTTACCTCCAGGCTTTACTTCACTCACCAACCCATCCTCAACACTGCCACCAAATGATCTTTCTGTAATAAGTGGGGCCAAGTCAATGTCAATCTCATCAGTACAAAAAAATAAAGCTTAAGCTTCTTTTTATGTCATATAGGGATCTTTATCAAGTTAGAGGCTATCACTACGCCATTCAGAATCACTTACCGTTTTCTCCAAAAGTAGGCAGTGCCTCTCATTCGCTTTTGAACTCCAGTGATTTCCCCCCTCTGTTGTGTGCATGCCCACTGACACCCTATTTATTCATTACAACCTCCCTCGAGTGCTCCCTACGCACTCTTCCCTGACTCTACAGAACAGAATGAATCATTGGGTCTTTGGCACTGCTTCTGCTCCTTGTACATAACTCTTGTATTGTTTGTGTCATACCAAGTTCTACTTGTTTACTTCTGTGACTATTTCTATTACTAGATAACAAACCCCTTCACCCACGACAAACTAAGAGGCCCCTGTCACATACTAATAGCAGTGCCCTCAACCACTCTGAAGCACTTTATGTCCTTGTAATTAGTTGACCATTATATGTTTTGATTCCCCAGCTTCCCTTCTAGACTGTATGTTCCATTAGGGCAAGGTCAGTATTTGTTTTACTCACTTCTGTAACCCTAGCGCCAGGCATTGAGTCTGCCAGAGGAAGTGTTTCATAAATACTTAGACTGATTGGTTAACTTCTTGAAGACAGAGCTTATATTTTATCCACCTCCTCACCCAAGATCAAATAGCACCCAGAGTAGGCGTAAGGTTTTGAACCGAATTTTAGCCACACTACCGAAACATCATAGAAAGAGAAGCCTATGGAATGTTTTCTGATAGTTAGGAAACATAATTTTCATCATTTAATTTCACAGTTTTGCCTGCTCACTATTTGGGGACCATCATCAAATTGAGAAGCCCAGCGGTGAGTTAGAGTAGGGATGGTAGGCAGACTACTTCTGTCATGCCATCCTGAATAAATTCATAGTAGATTCTTTTGTGACGGGAAAGATTCTAAGGCCATGTGTGATCTCAGTGTAATGTGTAAAATGATAAATTAGCACTCAGTCAGGAGCTCAGCAAGAGGGGGAGCAGCAGCATATGTGCTACATAGTTGCAATCCCTTTGTAAACCAGAGAGGGGATAACAAATAATATACCCACACAAGAGGCTTCACCACTGCATGCTCAAGCATTCATCCAGGATGTCAGCGAACCCTGACAATTAACTCATTACTCATTAGGATGCTGCTGTGCTATTTGGTCTGATTGAATAATATTTTAAAGCAACAAGTTGTTATTTCTGTAAGAACTGACGCCTTCCCCTGCTTAAAGAACACTAACATAGTTTCCTTTTAAAATAAGTACAATATGTACAAATATTTGAAGTCAAATCAATAAAAAAGGCTTTTGGGTATTCCCATCAGTAAATTTTTTAAGATGACCCAGATTTATATAAACTCTATTCTGTGTTGAATATTTGTTGTTGTTGCTGCTTAGTTGCTAAATTGTGTCTGACTCTTCAGCAACCCCATGGACTGTTGCCCACCAGGTTCCTCTGTCCATGGGATTTCCCAGGCAAGAATGCTGGAGTGGGCTGTCATTTCCTTCTCCAGGGGATCTTCCTGACCCAGGGATCAAACCCATGTCTCCTGCCTTGGTAGGTGGGTTCTTTACCACAGAGCCACCAGGGAAGCCCATAATGAATATTACCTTATACTGAAACACTGTCTAATATTTTAAAAATTGTTTCCCATCCATCATTTCTTCTGAGAATGGTTCCAAAGAATTACATAGCCAACTCATATGGCAACAAATACCCATTACTTTGATACTATCTAATTAATAGGATGTTTTTTTCCATGCTCGTATACTTTTATTTGAAAATTTTGGCAAAATATACATAATACGAAATTTGCGTTTTTAACCATTTTAAGGTTAAAGTTCTGAGACATTAAGTACATTCTCATTTTTGTGCAACCATAACCACCACCCATGTCCAAAACATTCTCCATTTTCCTAAATGGAAACTATATCTATCAGACAATAACTCCCCATTCTGACCTCCCTCAGCCCTTAGCAACCACCTTTCTTTCCTGTGTCTATGAATTTATCTACTCTAGATAGCTCATGTAAGTGGAGTCATACAATATTTGTCCCTTTTTGACTAGCTTACTTTACTTAGCATGACTGTCTTCAAGCTTCATCTATGTCATAGCATAATTAATAGAATATTTTTATTAGCCACATATGGCTTTCTTTTCATTTGATTTGGTCTTTAAAAACATTATCTGGACCTTTACTTAAAGATGTAAAGCTGTTTCCATTTGACCCTATTCTCTCAAATACTGTGCACATAAACACAAAAAACTATCAAGGAAAAAATTTCATTTACTTGGAAATAGCAATGCTGCTCTAACTATAAAGCGTAGCTGACCAATACTGTGAAAACTGGATGTGTGAAGATGAATACGCCTCCTCAAAACTCAAGCAGGAAGTGGATTTCACCAGGAGCAAGAGGCATAGCCCTAAAGGCTTGCTGAAAAGTCATTTTGTTGACGCAGTGAGAGTGGGAACATAGGCAGGTCAAATCATTGCTGATCTGCACAGCAGGGGATCTGAAGAGGAAACAAAGCTGAGTGGCTTCTTTCTGTGGCTCACAGTTTAACCATCTACTTGACAGGGACCACCAGAGAAGAACAGGGTGGTGGATGGACAAGAGGCAGAAGTCCTCAGATTGTGACACTCTCAGCCTGTCAAGAGTTTTTGCTAAAGATCACACCAGCTTTCTGAATGACAAAAACTTAAAGCCAGGGCCCTGAGTGTAAGACAAATTTAAAACAGATTTTGTGTAAAGGCATTTGTGACAAATCTCAACCAAACTGTTCTTGTTTTCCTAGCTGCCTCTACCAAAATTGTAGACTGCTCCAACTTAATAGCTCTCTTTCACTCCATTCTGAAAGATTCTTCTGAAACTAGTAACCCAAAGATAATAATCAGAAATGCATCAATTTGAGACCTATGCATAAAAGCTACAAAACTAAGGTAAGCAATTAAACACTAAAACCCCACAACAGGAAAAGAGGGGACAACGAGATTAAGACAATTTTATAGAAACAGAAATCAATAGAAGTGTTTAGAGAAATGCATCTCAGTAGACACAAAAATTAGAGGTCTGTAGAAAGAGTTCAAAGGATACAGGATTTTAAATAGGCAATTATTATTGAGATTACAGAAGATTTAAAAAGTTGGCAGTGCTCAAGAAAGAAATACAAAAACAAAGCAGAAATATGACAAATGAAAGCCTTGTTAAAAGCACAAATATAAAACAAACGTAACTGAAAACAGATCTAGAAATATAGTGGAGAGGCCTGAAATGACATAAGATAAGAACCAAGATATTATCATGATTAAAAGGAAGATGAATAACCCTGATTATAAGGCAAAGGAAATCTGACATTCCTGAAAAAGAGGACAGGAAAAAAATGGAATAAAAACAGTCAAAGTTACAAAAGAAGAAAACAATCCTGGGTTAAAGATTTGAAACTACAGACAAAAAGTCATACCGTTTCCTAAGAAAACCTGATCAAGTATTGAGGAAATTGCTGAGCTCCAAAGATAAAAAATAGTCTATGGATACCTACCTAGCTGTGAAAAATACAGCAGAAAAAAATTATGTTGGCTCTGACTTCTTTCTAGCAACATTAAATATGGAAAAGTGAAATAATATGGGCAAAATTCTAAGGAAAATGTGACCTAAGAATTTCATGACCAAATTGTTCTTGTTTTGCTAGCTGCCTCTAGTATGAGACAGGTAGGGATTCACTGTAGGGGAAGGAAGGCCATCATGGGTCCAAGACTGAATACAGAAAGAGGTAACCCCAGATAACTGGAAAACTGTGTGGCCTAGAATTCTGGAGGACTCACAGATAAGGCCAGGAAGTGTATGAAGTGGTAACAGTTATGAGTAAGGTCAGGGCTTTTTCTATTTAAAAGCTGAGTGTAAGAAATGTTAATTTGCTTCTTTTATCCATTCATTTAGTCAATAAATATTGAGTTTCTGTTAGTCTCTGGTGTCAATACTCTGTGTGTTAGTCGCCCAGTCGTATCTGACTCTTCACAACCCCATCGACTGCAGCCCTCCAGGCTCCTCTGTCCATGGTATTTTCTAGGCAAGAATACTGGAGTGGGTAGCCATACCCTTTTCCAGAGGATCTTCCCAATCCAGGAATCAAACACAGCTCTCCAGCATTGCAGGCAGATTCTTTACCATCTGAGCCACCAGGGAAGCCCTATCAATACTCTACACATTTTATTTTGGATATATGATCAATAGTGCTTTAGAATAATCACTTCTTTTCATCATAACTCTGAAGAGTGTTTCCCTGTTATCTCAGAAGTATGGAGGAAACATAGGAAGCACATGCCAACTGGTTAATTCTATGAGGCAAATCCCTAGAAACGTATGTAAAACAGGTATCTATTATCTGAATATGTCTAACAAAAATTTTACACTGCCAAGTTCTCTGAGAGGGTGTAATGCACTGTGATAGGAATTCAGTGGTAGGAGATAATACTTTAGGTAGAAGGATGGGGAGGAAGACTTTAACAGAAATTCTCTGTGGCAACTGGTACTTGAACCAGGCCTTGAATTACAGGTGGATTTTTGACCTTTGGGAATAAGGAAGAATGACTTCCAAGCAGGGCAACTGTGGGAATGAAGGCACAGAAATGGAAGAAGTTCTGGACTGCATCCTGGAATTGAGACTGTTGGGTGGGGAGACCCTAGAAAGCAGGGTGGGATGAGTCTCTGTGAGACCCGATGGAGAGCCTTGAAGTCCAGACCAACCTTGGAGTTTCATTCTGTGATCAGTGAAGTGCTACTGAGTCAACATAGGGCAAAACTCCGACAGCTCAGTGGGTAAAGAATTCGCCAGCGATGCAGGAGACACAGGAGATGCGGCTTCAATCTCTGGGTCTGGAAGATGCCCTGGAGAGGAAATGGCAACATGCTCCAGTATTCTCGCCTGGAAAACCCCATGGATAGAGGAGCTGGGAGGTCTACAGTCCACGGGGTCGCACGATGGAGTGAATAAACCACCAAAGCTCCAATAGTACCACCAGGTGGCGCTAGTGGTAAAGAACCCGTCTGCCAATGCAGGAGACACAGCAGAGGAGGGTTTGATCCCTGGGTTGGGAAGATTCCCCTGGAGGAGAAAATGGCAGCCCACTCCAGTATTCTTACTTGGAGAATCCCATGGACAGAGAAGCCTAGTGGGCTACAGTCCATAAGGTCGCAAAGAGTCAGACACAACTGAAGCAACTTAGCACAGCACACAAGCCCCAATACTTTGGCCACCGGATGCAGAGTCAACCATTAGAAAAGACCCTGATGCTAGGAAAGATTGGGGGCAGGAGGAGAAGGGGACAACAGAGGATGAGATGGCTGGATGGCATCACTGACTCAATGGACATGAGTTTGAGCAAACTCCAGGAGATGGTGGACAAGGAAGCCTGAGGTGCTGCAGTCCACGGGGTCTCAAAGAGCTGGACATGACTGAGAAACTGAACAACAACGCTGCAGTTAGGATGAATCTGGCAGAAACTTCATAAGATGAACAGAGAGGGCACAGGCCAGGGGCCAGTCACATGGCGAACGGAGGGTTTAGCAAGAGTGTTGGGAGGACTTGGCCTGACACAGTGCAAGCGGGGCACCGGAGAGATGTTAGAGATTCATTCCAGGGGTGAAGCAGCAGAGAACTAAGTTTGAAAAAGGGCCAAACATGAAAACACCAGATGAAAGAAAATAGGGGTCGAACCCAAACCCCAAGTGGTTACTTGGGAGCTGCTCCCCGTTTCCTCAACCCTGAAGGGTGTTTTCCAGTTGTGAATGCAAATAGTTTCATCGAAGAGGCAAGTGAGCCCCTGTCAGAGTCTACGATCAGATCAGGAACACTTGAGACTCTTCTAATCTCGAGCAGCAGCCCTAGGCGATAAAATATGAGACTGGAGAAAACACCTGGATATTTGCTATATGATGACCCCTGAGGAGAGAGAATGGAAGACACCATCCCCTTTGCAGTTACACCAGGAAAGGGACCCTGGGCACCTTGGATTCTGTTTGTCCACTCAGAGCAGAGGTCACCTGGAGATTGAGAGGTGGGTTGTTGCCAACCTAACTATACATAAGGAGGCCCCTCTCCTAACACCCACCCAGGTGAATGGGCATCCATATCTGACTGCCTTTAGATGGGAATACCAGACCACTTTACCTGCCTTCTGAGAAACCTGTGTGCAGGTCAAGAAGCAACAGTTAAAACCGGACATAGAACAATGGACTGGTTCCAAACTGGTACATCAAGGCTGTATATTGTCACCCTGCTTATTTAACTTATATGCAGAGTACATCATGCGAAATGCTGGGCTGGATGAAACTCAAGCTGGAATCAAGATTGCCAGGAGAAATACCAATAATATCATATATTCAGATGACATCACCCTTATGGCAGGAAGCAAAGAGGAACTAAAGAGCCTCATGATGAAGGTGAAAGAAGAGAATGAAATGGTAGGTGTTGTGAGAGGGCATCAGAGGGCAGACAGACTGAACCCATAATCACAGAAAACTAGCCAATCTGATCACACGGACCACAGCCTTGTCTATCTCAATGAAACTAAGCCATGCCGTGTGGGGCCACCCAAGATGGATGGATCATGGTGGAGAGGTCTGACAGAATGTGGTCCACTTGAGAAGGGCATGGCAAACCACTTCAGTATTCTTGCCTTGAGAACCCCATGAACAGTATGAAAAGGCAAAAAGATAGGACACTGAAAGATGAACTCCCCAGGTCGGTAGGCCCCCAATATGCTACTGGAGATCAGTGGAGAAATAACTCCAGAAAGAATGATGGGATGGAGCCAAAGCAAAAACAACACCCAGCTGTGGATGTGACTGGTGATAGAAGCAAACTCTGATGCTGTAAAGAGCAATATTGCATAGGAACCTGGAAAGTTAGGTCCATGAATCAAGGCAAATTGGAAGCGGTCAAATAGGAGATGGCAAGAGTGAATGTCGACATTCTAGGAATCAGTGAACTAAGATGGACTGGAATGGGTGAATTTAACTCAGATGACCATTATATCTACTTCTGTGGGCAGGAATCCTTTAGAAGAAATGGAGTAGCCATCATGGTCAACAAAAGAGAATGAAAAAGTCTGCTTAAAACTCAACATTCAAAAAACTAAGATCATGGCATCTGGTCCCATCACTTCATGGCAAATAGATGAGGAAACAATGGAAACATTGACAGACTTTATTTTCTTGGGCTCCAAAATCACCGAAGGCAGTGACTGCAGGCATGAAATTAAGAGATGTTTGCTCCTTAGAAGAAAAGGAAAGACAAACCTAGACAGCACATCAAAAAGCAGAGACATTGCTTTGCTGTCAAAGGTCCATCTAGTCAAAGCTACGGTTTTCCTAGCAGTCATGTATGGATGTGAGAGCTGGACCGCAAAGAAGGATGAGCACTGAAGAACTGATGTTTTCAAACTGTTGTGCTGGAGAAGACTCTTGAAAGTCCCTTGGACAGCAAGGAAATCAAAGCAGTCAATCCTAAAGGAAATCAACCGTGAATATTCATTGGAAGGACTGATGCTGAAGCTGAAGTTCCAATACTTTGACCACCTGATGCGAAGAGTTGACTCATTGGAAAAGACCCTAATTCTGGGAAAGATTGAGGGCAAGAGGAAAAGGGGACAACAGAGGATAAAATGGTTAGATGGCATCACCAACTCAATGGACATGAATTTGAGCAAGCTCTAGGAGATGGTGAAGGACAGGGAAGCCTGGTTTGCTACAGTCCATGGGGTCATAAAGAGTTGGACATGGCTGAGCGACTGAACAACAACAACGACAATGGCTTGCAGAGTGCCCTGAAGAACAAAGGACAGAGATAGTGCCTCAGATCTGGCTATCTTAAGAATGCCACCATCTGGTATCAAAACACACCTGGGCTCAAATACCATTTCTGCCACTTAGCTGAAATGGTGACATTAGCTTAGTTCCCACTCCAGTAGTACTCTTGCCTGGAAAATCCCATGGACGGAGGAGCCTGGTAGGCTGCAGTCCATGGGGTCGCAAAGAGTCGGACACGACTGAGCGACTTCTCTTTCACTTTTCACTTTCACGCATTGGAGAAGGAAATGGCAACCCACTCCAGTGTTCTTGCCTGGAGAATCCCAGGGACAGCGGAGCCTGGAGGGCTGCTGTCTACGGGGTCGCACAGAGTTGGACACGACTGAAGCGACTTAGCAGCAGCAATAGCTTAGCTAGCCTTGGATAGCAACATCTCACAGGGTTCTTGTGGGGATTTCCCAAGGCAGTAACAGTGGGTGGTAAAGAGCCTGAGAGGCTTCAATGCTCAGCAGATAGGCACCCTGTACCGCTCACCCCACCCTTCCCAGTGTACCTGCCACCTCAGCCGCTGGTTTCCTGCAAAGTCACCTCTAATTCCTGAAGCTGTGTCTTCAGTCTTCTTCCTGTCCATTCTCACTCTCCCTCTCCTTCCCTGGAACACTCTTCTCTCTGTCCTATTTCCTGGGAAATTCAGTCTTACTTCCTCCTCCTACGTCTTGCTCTTCTTCATTCTGAATCCAAGTGTCTGTCTCTTTGTGCTTTTTACTATTCTGCTCCTCCTTCCTTGGAAGTTACCACTAAGAAGACACAGGAAGAGTCCCAATGGCACTTAGCACAAAAACTCATCTCCTTGATTGGCAGAGCAGTTCTGAATATCTGACCCTCGCATTAGGAAGAAATGGGCACCTTCAAGGGACTGAAAGTGACTGTTTTCCTGAAGCCCACCCAGAGACAGGATAACTGTGGTAATTTTACAGAAAACCTTACCGTGGATGAATACAAGACCTTCCTCACAAATTATAAATATGCAGACATGGGAAATATCCTAGACCACTAGGCACTGGGTAGGCTTCTGCTCTGAGCCACAGAACTACATTTGAGTGAAGTTCACACGAGGTCGCTGAACCAACCAAAAGGCAATTCCAGGCTCAGTACCTCTTTTGTAGGGCAAGGATGGTAGCCTCTCCGCCACACATGCTGCTCCTATGTAGTTCTACAGCTACCAGGTGGCTGGGCTGTGACCACAGTCAGAACTGCTGAAGTGACCTTTTGCCCAACAATGTGACCTTACAACATCCTGGTCTTTTATTAGGCAAGCGAAACCAGAAACAGAACTCTCTTTAAATTCTTAATGTTGTGTGGGGTTGAAACAAGGTCTGAAATCACAGTCTCATGCTAAGGCCATGTGTTTCGGGCAGCATTTTAAGTTTCTTGGAGGCACAGACCTTGCCTGCTGACCCTCATATAAGGGACTGTCATCACTGCAAGCTCAGAGCTTAAGATGTTTTAGTCTTGGGGAGGGGAAAATTAGGCAGAGATCCTTTGGTTAAAGGCCCCTCAGACCCCTGCTGGGGAGTAAGGGAATTCAGTCCTTTGGAGCCTCAGGCTCAAAAATTGCTTTGCCAGATTATTTAGCCATGCCTTCACTGGTGATGTTTCCCTAGGTTCTTTTCTAGGCAATTCTAGCTAGACGTTTCAAACATTTCTTTTTGCATTATCAACAGATCTCTTCTCTTAAATGGCCTGGCTTGGTGAGTGGGGTACCGGTCAAGTCTTCTGAGGGACTTCATTTTCTGCTCCATAGTCTCCTATTCAGTAAGGCTTAACACTGGCACATTATCAGGTATTATTTTTACTCTTTTATTCAAGGCTCTGCTCTGAGGGGCCTTCTCTGACACCTCTAAGCACCCACCTATCTAACCAGTCATTTGTCAACAAATATTTCTTGAGCTTCTGCTAGGTACCAAGGCTGGTGCTGGTCATTGGTGGGGGTTGGGGAGGGCAGCGGTAACAGGCATAAACAAACTGTGGTTTCCCAAAGCAAGAGGCATATAAGGGATCACATTAAGCTGTGAGAAATAGAGATATAAAGAAAGTGCTATGGAAGCCAGAGGAAATAGTAATTAACTTGACTCAAATTGTGGAATAAGGGAAGGATCCCAGAGGCAGCTGTGTTTCAGCGGAGACTCAAAGGATAAGAATTCACCAAGGAGAGAAAAGAAAGAGCATTCATGGCAAGAGGAACAGCGTGAGCAGAGGTAACAGATGACGAAGTACTTGGCATATTGAAAATGCTGCAAAGAGTCTGACTAGAACACTGTCTACATGAATGAGAAAGTGGAGGAGTGAAGCTGGAAATAGGCTGGCTTAGTTTATGGAGCAGTTAGCAAACTGTTCTTCAGGCCAGTGGTTTTCAAAGTGTGGTCTCCAGACCATCAGCATAAGGTGAAAACTTGTCAGAAATGCAAATTCTCAGACACCACCCCAGCCCAATCCTCAGATCTATGGCATCAGAAACTTGGGTAGGGAGGTGATGAGAGTGAGGGAGGTGAAGAGAGCCAGGGAGGAGACAGCTGTCAGTGTGGTTAACTCTCCATGCAACTGTGATCCACTAAGGATGGAAAACCACTGCCATAGGCAGAGGGGGCATTACAGATGTCTAATTAGAGCAATGACATAGCACCCCTGTGTTTACAGAGAACATGCTGGCATCAATACAGAGCAGGAGAGAGGTGAGAACTGGAGGTTAGGGGACTGCTCAGCAGACTTTTGTAGTGACCTGCGTAAGAGATGAAGGAATGAAGTCATCCAGCTACCTTGTCCACATCTCATCTAAGCAGGCAAGTTACAGGAGGGAAAAGAGTCGCTCAAGTAGGATCACTGGTTTCACAATCAATTCATGAGTACTCACTTCACCCTTCAATACCATCAGGCCATCCTATTGTGCCCTCTACCCCATGTTTGATTCTTTTCACTTATCACAAAGTAGATCTTCATTAGAATCTATCTCCTCCCTTACAATGAGGTCAGGGGCATTGTCTGTTGTCTTCATCACTGCATTCTTAATGCCAAAAGAATGTGTTACATGAAAGAATCAAAGAAGCGAAGATGGAAAAAGAGAGAAGGAGACAGAGTCAAGAAATAAAGTTTTAGGAGAATATGGGAAGGATGCCAGACTATTCCTGGATTCTCATCTGGAAGACTGTCCTCAAGGGCAACAGGGAATACAGAAGAAAAGCTAGCTGAGACCAGGGAAGGGTCAGTGAAGCAGCCACTCTGGCCACATAGGGTGCTGGGACAAGGAGAAAACTAAGTCATGGGGGAAGTTCCTGTGGTCGCTGGGGAAGGACCAGTCCAGTAAAACTAAGTGCAAAGGCATGTGGATTCAGGCCATGTTTAGTGCAAGCCTAGTATCAAATGAAAACTAAAAGAAGTAAGGAGTCTGATGTCCTTTATTCAAGAGAAAATAATCCATGGATTAGGGGAGTACAGAGCCTCAGAAGCAGTGGAGCGTTCTTTCCGAGAGATTTTGGGCAAGAGTGTTTTACAAAGGATCAGAAGAGGCCATGTGGAAACAGGGTGTCAGTGGCTAGGAGGTTGGGAGTTTCCTTATAAGGCTGGTAGCTCCTGTTCCCCGGGGTAAGGTGAGCTAGCTAAAGCCAAGTTGGAGGACTGTGATTGGTGTATGTTAGGTTTCCTTGACAGGCATTTCCTGTAAGTGCAGCCTGACTTAGGTTTCCTTTTGTAATGTAGGCCAGGCTACTAAGGTGGCTTCCATTTAGTGGGTCCTGACATAAGAGTTAACTTTATCAGTAGCTTCATACATACAGGCAGACCTGGCCTGACTACCATGGCTACCAAGTTTCAGATTCCAGCCTTTAATTTACCCACTCACTGATTAACTGACTCATCCAAACTGTATGTCCACAGAGGCAATATGGCATAGAGGTTAACAGGGCAAAGTCTATAGCCAGACTGAGAAGGTTTGAATCCCAACTCTACCAGTGAGACTTGAGGCAAGTTACTTAAGCTCTCTGTGCCTCAGTTTACTTCTATGTAAGAAACTCTAGGGGGGTATTTTCTTGGAAGGAGGACGTTTGCATCATCTGGTGAGAGGGATGTGCAGATAGGCTGGATTGAGATATGTGATAAATGTTTGGAAGAGCCACTGCAGGATAAAGAACAGAACTGCTGACCAATCGGGAGAAACAAGCTGGGGCTGGGAATGAGGACTATGCAGTGCTCAGTTGTTCAGTCATGTCTGACTCTTTGCAGCTCAGTGGACTGTAGTCATACCAGGCTCCCCTATCTATGGAATTTTCCAGGCAAGAATACTGGAGCAGGTTGCCATTTCCTACTCCAGGGGATCTTCCTGACCCAGGAATCAAACCCGTGTCTTTTACATCTCTTGCATTGGCAGGAGATTCTTTACAGCTAGTGCCACCCAGGAAGCCTGAAATGCGCAGGGCTGGGGCCAATTAGCAGGGTTATGCTTTGCCCCAGCCCTGTGCTATTAAGAATCAAAGAACAGGAGCAGATAAAGTTAGCACTGGAGTTGATCCAAAGTGGGGAACCACAGAGAGGGCAGAGGAACTGAAATTCCAGAGCACATAGGGTAACGAGTGCTGGTGACAGAAGTGCAAGAGCCAGGTAAGGATACGTGTCCTAATGCAGTTTGCCAGCTTCAGTTACTTACATACTTATTCGTTGCTTTCCCATGTCCTTCCTATTGCTAGAAAATTACCTTTAAGTTGACTATTTTTACCTGGTCTCTTTCTAAGAACAACTACAATGAAATCATGGGTTAGATTCTTTTTAAGTCCTCATTCAGACTTCCCTGGTGGCAGAGTAGATAGGAATCTGCCTGCCATTGCAAGGGACATAGGTTCCATCTCTGATGCACGAAGATTCCACATGGCGTGGAGCAACCAAGCCTGTGCACAAACAACTACTGAGCCAGCAGGCTGCAATTACTGAAGCCCATGAGCCTAGAACCTGTGCTCTGCAACGAGAGAGAAGCCACTGCAATGAGAAGTCCCTGCACAGTCCATGCACATGCACTCTCACCACAACTAGAAAAAGCCACACACAGCAGCAAAGACCCAGTGCAACCAAAAATAATTTTTAAAAATTCTTACTCAATAAATATGTTTTAAAATTGTTCATTCACATACAACCAAGAATCCTCTCACTCATTCTGTGCTAAGAAAAATCCGTCAAGTTATTGTTAAGAACTTGGGCTCTGACCTGAGTTTAATTCCATCTAACAGGAGTAGTGCGATTTTTCCACTTATGGTGTGATTTTTTTGATAATATACTTAATCTCTTTAATCCTCAAATTTCTAATCTGAAAACTGGCCATGACAATATCTACTTCATAACTCATCGTGAGAATTGGATAAGGTAATTCACACACAAGTCTCAACCTCCATAGTGCAAAAACATTTACGATGCTAATGACTAAATAACATGAGACAGAACAGCTCATGCTTTCACAGACTAGAGCCTTCCCCATGGCCAGAGGAGATTCCATTGGTTCTCCTCAGAAACATGTCTCTCCTCCCAATGTCTAACAGGATGCCATGTCCATTGTGGTCGGAAATTAACCCTTATTTTCTATTCAAAGACTTCCAATTCCTCATGACACTTCTACACAGGGACACAGGAGAGTCATTTTCTTCCAGACAGAAACTTCCATATTTGAATCATTTTCTCATGGGATTCCTGCCAGGTGTCAGCACTGTGCCACTTCTAAGCAGAGTGTTAACCTACTGACAGGCCTTGAGGCCGCTCACCTGTGGAGCACACTCCCACCTCTTTCTCACATTTGCCTGTCTTCTATTGCTGCTTATTTTAGTCTCTCATCCTGGAGCTGAGTTATTCTTGCTGTCCAGCTAGATAGAGGACACGCATGTCAAATTGTGGGGGTTCAGTACATCTTATTACACAGTCCACCAAAACCATCCTACCCCTACAACACATGGGCCAAATTCTACTGTAGGTAACTGGCTGCTGTCTGCTGACTCCTGTTCCCCCTCACTGTCTCTGAGGGGTATCACAATCTTGTTGGATTCACCAGTTATGTCATATGTCATATGTCATTAAACAGCTGTCATGCTGTACCCTGTACAAGGAGCCATTTATCCCACCAATAGATGAGGATGGGGAGCTATTTAAAGAAGGGGGTCCCTGGAGAAAGAGGCTGTTCAGTGCCACATAAGGCACCCTTCTCCTGACCTTTATCTACTTGTCAATGTGTGTAAAATGCAAAGAACATTTTACACATCTAACGATTTCTATATTATTAGGGTCAACGCTGTTTTGTTCCTGCTGGTGTTTCAAATACCTGTTTCTCCTATGTGCAATACTCAGTGGGGATTCTGGCATAGAGCAGACCTCAAACACTCCAACGAATGAAACTTAAACTCAGCTTTAGTCCGTGTAAGGAGTCGACTTCTTTCCTACTTACTAACCTTGCTTTTATGTCTCTAGGAAAAGTCAAACTCATTCAGGAAAAGTTATTTTTATGAGACTATATATAGACTTAGCCCTTTCGTAGACGAAAGGAGTGGGCAGTGGCCCGCTTCTAACTCCTTCTGTGCTCACCATTTGAGGGTACTATAGCTCCACAGGCTTTGCCTCCTTCATTATACTAAGTGGCAAGTGTGTAGTAGATGCGTCTCCATTTGTTGGGGTGCAGCTGAGACACAGGCCGGGGGAAAGCTCTCCAGCACATCTAGCCAGGGCCTCAGCCCTTGATGCCGGCCTCACACCCACCTGCATATTTTACTTCAAGATGGCCATTTTATTAACCAACCAGAATTATACATAATCTTTATTTTGCATTTCCATGTCTACAAAAATTAATGTAACAATGCCACTTCTCCTGCGAGTACCACATGCTGACTTCACCTGCAATCACCTCCCTCATCTTTTCCGGCTCCCTCTTGCTACACGGTCAACCCTGAGGGGGAAGAACCCATCTTCACGGAGCTCCCACAGGGGCCAGGCAACTCTGCTAGGTCTGCTCTATCTGCTGCCTCCTTCAGTCCTCACAAAGTGCCTGTGATGCAGGAATTCTCAGCCTCCTATGAGAGCAAGGCCAAGGCTCCATGAAGGTAACCCCTCACCCAGGACAATAAGGCTAGCAAGTGGTGGAGCTGGGATCTGAACCCATGTGCTTATTTCAAAGTTCATGTTTTGCAGGCTGGTTGGATTGGAGCTGCCTCTCTCTCTGCACTGTGACCACATCTGGGTGCCAATTCTATTGCTGGCACCCAGTCATGTGCTTTCCATATTAAGCAGGGGGAGGGAGGCTAGGGCAACTCAATTAGACTTCATTACAACTATTTAATATTTTATAAATGTTATTTTTCCTGTTTCTGAAAGGTGAAGAGATACAGATTTCACAATAAATAGTGAAAAACCCCCTACCCATTGCGATATTAATTGCTTTACCACGAGGTCTTTGGGGATGACTACATCATAAAGACACAACTGTGCTCCCCACCATATGGGATGTTAGTCACTTCTGGCTGCTCCTCTACATCCTTGGAAAGAAGCCAGTATCAACGTCTCTTGTGCTGTGAGACCTGTGAGAACATGCATCACCAGAGCTAACGAGGGGTACATTGAAAGGAGAAAAAAAATCTACAACTGCTGCCCCAAGAAATTGTCATCACTGAAGCATGACAGAGGAAAGAAACTGGTTAGTCTGGCTTCAGAAGTTATGCTTCTAGTTATTTATCAACTAAAACTCTTATATCTATTCTTTGGACATTTAAAAAGTGGTCGTGACTTTTGGATTTACAATTGGAAGAAAAGAGGAAATTCTTATTAATCAAACATTTGCGTTATAAACTGTGCTAGGTCCAGCACCTACTTTTATGTAGTCCTTGCAATTCTAGTAACTGTGAGCATAAGCTTTAGGATCAGACAAGTCTGCGCTTGAATTCCAGCTCTGTTGTGTGACCTCTCATGAGTTATTTCACTCCTCTCTCTGCCTTGATTTCCTCATCTGTAAAATGCAGGTCATCACACACAGCCTGCAACTCTGTGGTGAGGAATAAGTAACGTTTACAAAGCATTTAGCCCATCCTAGCACCCAGCTTGCAGTCATCTGTTATGTCCATTAATTCTTTCAACAAATATACATTGGGCAGCTATTTGTGTCAGGTATAGTTTTTGTTTCTGGAAACACAGTGGTATATGAAACAGACAGAAGCCCTGTTTTGTAGTGTTTAATATTCAGAAACATAATTATGATGATTAACAACCTAGTGAGTTATGGGGTAAATTTATTACTGGCCTCAGTTTACATGTGAGGAAACTGAGGCACAGAAATTCATTTCTCCAAGTTACCTTGGTGGCAGGAATCCATCATACTGCACAGGCAAAATGACAGAGTTGTCTTAATTACTGCATATGCATGAGGAATGGTCCTGGTAATTCACAAAAGCAGCCTCATTTATTCTGTTTGCTGTCAATGTGGGTAGCCTAATACAGCAGAAAAACTCAGGATTTACAGTCAGGGGGTTTGATTTAAATCATGACTCTGTTACTTACTTGATGTCATATATCCTCTGTGAACACCTTGATCTCTTTGAACCTGTCTGTTCATCTACACAGTGGGGATAACAGTATACTCAGGGCCATGTGAGGGATCAAGCAAAGCATGGAGGCTCAGAAACTTTGTCAATCTTACTATATTATGGAAAGAAATATTAGAATACAACCATTTCAGAGCAGACTGTTTTCTCTCCAGAGGTAACACGTACTAAAACTTGTACCACTGCTTTTTAGAGCATATTCCTGATCAATATACTCAGACTTGCCATGGAGAGTATGCAGGCTGTGTCCTGCCCGAGGGCACTGAACCAAGGAGGCAGACAGTGACTATAATACAGCCTACTCTGCTCCCCAAGCTGTGCACCCAAATACAGGACCACCTTCACAGAGAGGAACCAGGCACCTTTCTCTAATTTTGCCCCAAGGCAGAGTAAGGGCTAGCAGTGTCCTTGATTAATCTGTTCTTCTTTAATCATCTTCCACCTATTTCTGTCCAAGTAATTCTTATTTCTTATCCCTCCAGCTTCCATTTCTTCCAGGCTGCTCTTCTCTCTCCTCCCTGACTTCTTTCTTACCAGGAAGTCCTTCCAATGGCTAGTTTAAACCCACATGGCTCCTCCTCCTGCCAGTCACTTTTCTTGCCTTATGTGTTTCCTAAGCCTGATTGAAGAACATCCCTCCATCCTGCCTGCCACCCAGTCTGCCAAAGAATGTCACCTCTTGGACTGTCCTTAAGGACTAAAGGAATGAGCGCTGTCAGGAGAGCCAGGCGCTGTCACTAAAAACCCAGTAACCATATTCAAGTCCTCATCATGCAATCTGATGAAATTACAAAAATAACCAAATAACCACACAACTCATTTTTAAACATAAAAGTACATAAAGCTCTCAAAAGCAAATATAGCAGAATGAATGCAATTCATACAGTTGCGTTTAGACACTTACCTCTAATTGACTAAAAATTGAACAGGGAGGAAGGGATTTATGAGTGAAAGATTCAACAGTAACAAGTAAATGTAGAGAAATTGGAATCTTCACTAGAGCAATAAACACAGCTTAACGTCAGAGGAAAAGAGAACATTGTCATGCAAATCATGTGTTAAATGGTGTCAAATAGGATCAGCAAAGGAGGACCCACAAGTTACTATTGTTCCCAGATTTTAGCACATCCAGTGAGACAGGTCTCCAATTTGCTGAACAATTTGCGCTTATTCTCTCAACTGTAATGCTGACAGTATAAGCTGTTCCTGTAAACATGACACTTCTTCAGGATGCTGTGGATACTTGGCAACCTGCAAGCAGTATCTCAGGTTTTAAAGGGAAGTGGGCTGGTGATAAATGGTGAAGGAGAAGATAATTATTCCCCCACTAATTCTGATTCACCTGCCACTAAGGTCTGCGAAAGGAAACACAGGGAAGTGGAAGAGGAGGAGGAGGTGAGGGTGGGAAAAGAACTCTGAAGGAATTTACACCCACTCAGAGGTGAAGGAGAGGAACTGAAGCTGATTAAGAAATAGCAGAGAAACTTTCCTAAGCCCCTGCAACCTCGGTCACAGCACATACTACCTCCTTTTGTGTTTCATCTGCAGCGTTTCTGCTTGCCTGCCTCTTCCCCACACAGCCATCTGAACTACACCATGACCGTTAACCACAGGACTGACTGACTCCCCCGCTGCTCCTTTCCTCACTTGGGCGCCCGCTGGGCACACAGCGGCGGGGGCTGAGAAATGGGAAGGTGAAAACAACTCCACCAGAATGTAATAGCAAAACATCTCCGGATCCCCGGAGATCCCCGGGGAGGTATGTGTCGGCTTTTATCAAGAAAGGACTCCCGCAGCAGTAGGATCTGCAACCTTTAAGCCAGAGGTGACTCGGAGGAGGAAGAAAACATGTTTCTAATATAATGACTTGCATGATTCAGGAACACGACAGAATACAGACTCCAGATCAGCAGCTTTTAGGGAGTCCTAGGCAGAGCAATCCTGGAGGCTCTATATAAGTAGATGGTAACATTTCATTGATCTTAAAGGGGGCTGGTAAAAGTGAGAAAATGAAACACATTGTAGAGGAAAAGAAACCTGAGTCTTTTAGCCTGACAAGGATCAAAATAAGGAGATCCTTAAGAAAAGGGTTTGAAAGCATAGTAAATAAATACAGTGGGGGGTTGTAGTGGAAAGCACTTTGCCCTGGGAATCAGATCTGGGTTCTGAGTCAATGCTCCAGTGGGTGTTCCTGAGAGGGGACTGATAAAGCCCTCGTTCCGATGGCCTGTGAATTAATGTTTGCTTCTTTCACTTTAGGAAATATGGACAGAAAAAAAAGAGCATCACTTAATCTATAAAATTAGAAGCATGACCATGTGAGAAC